>OX328268.1:18870128-28870128 GCA_946814005.1 Chamaenerion angustifolium | reverse complement strand
AGGCATCGCCATCTTCGTGGAACACTTCAGAGCGTCGCCTCTAAAGGATGTGCCTTACGTCATTGATCTCGTCCTCGGCCAACTGGTTTTTGACCCAGTTCAGAACTGGTTCAGTAATTCAGCCAAAATCTGGAGCGGCCAAAAATTGGAGTGGTAAACCGTACCTCTTTAAAATGCGGTAAAGGTACGGTTCTGATCCAGTTCGGCCCCGAAACGGTTCATGCCCAACCCTAGCGATCGGATATGCATCACTTCTTAAGGGTACGCACTAGCAGTATTACTCTTTGACCTTTACAAAAGGTGTCACATTATACTCTAAATGATTAGCTTTTTAAAGCGGAGTAATAATCCCTGAATGAATGCCGCTCAATCAGGATTTCGGGGGCAGATGATGGGTTATGAGCTTTGGGCCTGGTATTTCTGTATCCGACCCAAGACCAGTCGGATCTTGACCCGTAAGAACCAAAGGTGTCGTTGTTGATCTATTACAACAGGCGTCGCCATCTTCGTGGAAACACTTGAGACTGTCGCCCCTTGAGGATGCGCCTTATGCCATTGATCTCCTCCTGAGTCTCAGACACGAAAGTAAAATGATTAAATGCATGTTAGAACACCTAGTTACTACCCTAGTCTAGATGCCTACGCTCCTTTGCCTAGTTCGGCCATTTATGGCAAGAAAATGATCAAACTGACAAGAAGGACAACCTACACTAGGGTAGCTGTCCTACACCATATCATTACCTCTACCAAGCACGGTTCGCTCGCCCTAGAGACAGATCGGAATACCATGGTAGGATCTGACCATACCATGGTCCAGGTATGGAGGGTTATAAATACCCCTCCACCAACCTCATTTTAACATTAACTGACATCTACTCCTTTCACCCATCATATTGCTCTGCATTTACTCCCCATTTCGAACGAACCTCCGACTCACTTCATCATCGGAGGGGAAACAACGGGAACGCCCCGGGATTTCCTTTCAAGCAGGTCATTGGAGCAGCTAGGAGCGAACGGAAGAAGAAACACCAATTTTCGTGACCCAACATATTGGCGTCGTCTGTGGGAATCTTTGGACGAAATCAACCATGTTCCCCTACTACTCAAGCAAAGACCAACAATCGAGAGGTTACCGAATAGGACTCACTCCAAAGTCTCCACCAGCATTTGGGATTGCGAGCCTTCATGCTGTCTCAACTCATTCAACTTAGTCAGCCTGCCCAGGAAGCACCTCCCATCCTCGTGGAGCGAAGGCCCGAGCCTGAGGCATCCATGCCAGCACATTCCCATACCGCGTCTTCTGCTGCAAGAGCGCCACCGCGAGTGGAAATCACCCTCGAAGTTGTTTTGTCACTAGCGTTCATGGAAGCTCTAGATGAGCTCCTTGATTGAAGGGAGCGAAGAGCATCAGCCTGAGCAGCTCAGCAAGCGGACGCCTGCAGGATGGTGGAAGCCACCTTCAGGCCCAACATTCCACCAGTAACACCAATGGCACCCCACCTAGCCCAGCTCCTTGTGAGCGTCGCCACTGCAGGCACCGGGGCAACAATGGCTCATCCCCCTAGCATAATGACCAGTGAGGAAGTTGAAGAGCTTGTCGCCGAGAAGATATAGGAACAGAAGAGCATAGTCATGCCACGTCTACGAGATAGGGCATCGCACCCGTTTTTCCCGGAGATCTTGTTGGTCACTGTGATGCCCCATGTGTAGACACCTCAGATTGATTATTATCGAGGAGAAGGTGATCTAGTCGAACACATTCAAATACATGAAGCCTCCTTGTTGGGACGTACAAACGATGACAACCACTTCGCACTCTTATTTCCAGCTACATTGGGAGGCGTGGCGTCGCATTGGTTTTTTTGGCTTCCCTAAGGCGTCGATTAGATCCTGAGGGACCTTAAGGAAAAGTTTATTGTGCAATATATGAGAGATCGCCAACTCTTAAAAACGTAGGAACTTTGGACAACCTGAAGCAAAAAAGTGACTAAAGCTTGGGTGACTTCTACACCAGGTTCAATAAGGAACTGACTAGAATTGACCAAGCAATTATAGAAAGGAAGACCATCCGTGCTTTCGTAAGAGTGTTGGGACCAATATGCTCGGATTTGTACGATAGCTTGAGCATTATCCCCGTCAATATAGTGGAGGAGATGGTGACGCGTGTTAAGTCTTATCTAGACTTCGAAATTGCAAAGGAAGGAAGACGAACAAAGGGGTCTCCAAAAAAAGGCTCAAGAAGGGAAGAAGTCAGATCAACGCCCCTCAAAATCAGGGCATGATGACAAGCATCGCCAGTTTATGCCACGCCAACACCCATAAGTGTTTGAGAATTTCACGCCTTTAAATAGGGACATCTCGGTAATCCTTAGAGAAATGGAAAGGAAGGATCTAGCGACGCCTCCACCCCCACGAAAAGGCGATGCACTTATGGGAAATAATCTCAATCAGTACTGTCGATATCATCGTTGCAATGGGCATCACACAGATGATTGTCATATTTTGAAGAAGGATATTGAAAGGTTAATCCAGGCGACGCCAGGGAGGTCTACGCATCTCAAATTTCGAAAACTTCTAAGGCAGGGAAGCGCCCTAGAGAACAAGAAGAGGCGATAATCTCCTTCTCAGAAAAAGGAGATGGGGCATGTCACCTCGCCTCATGATGATGCCTTTGTAATTACGACAGAAATTGATAGGTTTGATGTGAAAAGAGTGTTGATCGATTCGGAAAGTTCGACGGATGTCTTCTTTCTCGACGCATATAAAAAATGGGAAGGAAATAAAAGAACTTGAAAATGGTCAATTTTCCCCTGATGGGGTTTGTCTCGCATACTACATACCCGATAGGGGCTGTCACTCTTTTGGTACATCTGGGTGAAGGGTGGAAGTCATTGGATTTGGAGGTCACCTTTATTATAGTCGACGCTCTGGCATCATACAACGCCATTTTGGGGCATTATACTTTAATACTCAATAGAATGGTCCATTCCGCTTACCATTAGTTGCTTAAATTTCCAATGTCTCATAGAATTGGAGTAGTAAAGGGAGATCAGTCAGCGGTGCGCAGTTGTTATGTTCATGCAATGCGACGCCATGTTCGAAAAAAGAAAACTCTGGCTATTCAAACGAAGGAGGATCCTTGGGAAGAGAAAAGTCGCCCTCAAACAGTTGAGGGATTAATAAATGTGAAGGTGGATGGCCCAGGACAGGAGGTGCAGATAGGGGCGTCGCTCCCGGAAGAAGAAGCCATGGGTGGTGAAAGTTGGTGGAAGTGGGGAAGTTGGTGGATGCAAAATTTTTAAAGAAAGTGGGGAAGTTGGTGGATGCAAAATTTGTAAAGGAGATCAGGTTTCAAACTTGGGTGGTGAATCCAGTACTCGTAAAAAATAGCAATGGAAAGTAGAGGGTGTGTATCGGCTTTCGTGATCTGAATAAAGCATGCCCAAAAGATTCATATCCTTTACCAATAATTGATCAGTTGGTCGACGCCACCTCAGGCCATGAACTTCTTAGTTTTATGGATGCTTACTCTGGGTATAATCATATAGAAATGGTCGATGGCGACGCCCAACACACAGCCTTTTATCCCGACACTGATATTTATCACTACACGATTATGTTGTTTGGATTGATAAACGATGGTGTCACCTATCAAAGGATGGTCAACAAGCTCTTTGCTGGAATGATAGGGGACACCATGGAAGCGTACGTGGATGACATGTTGGTGAAGTCGGTAAAAAGCGTTGACCATGTTGAAGATTTGAGAGGCTGCGCCTTTATCAAATGCGACTGAATCCATCCAAGTGCGCTTTTAGCATTTAATCGGGCAAGTTCTTGGGGTATATTGTTAGTCAAAGAGGGATAGAGGTCAACCCGGAAAAATTGGAAGCGATTGAAGCAATTTAAAAGTCCTTGTGCCACAAAGAACTGCAAAATTTGAACGGAAGGCTAGCTGCGCTGAATCGATTTTTGGCAAAGTCGAGTGATAACTCACTGTTGCTTTTTCAAGTGTTGAGAGCCAACAAGAAGTTTGAATGGGCTCCTGAGTGTGAGAAGGCGTTCCAAGACCTGAAGCAACATCTGAGGACGCTCCCACCATTGGATAAACCCTCCAAAGGCGACGCCTTATCTTTGTATTTAAGTATCAGTTAGGTCGTTGTAAGCTTGGTTTTGGTTAAGGAATTAGGCAAAGGTCAAGTACCAATGTATTATGTATCGAAATTTTTCGCCAAAGTTGAAATGAATTACATGTAGGTTGAGAAGTATCTTTGTGCATGGTAATATCGACTAGGAAGCTGCGCCTCTATTTTCATGAACATGAAATCACTATCTTAACGAACCAACCCCTAAAACACTTCGTGCAAAAACTAGACGCCTCAGGAAGAATGATCAAATGGGCCATCAAATTGAGTGAGTTCCAGATTAACTTTGCTCCTAGGACTATGATTAAGGGACAAGCTTTGGCGGATTTCATTGTTGAATCAACATCTCCCCAAGTAGCGACGCCTATAGAGAAAGAAGAAGAGGAGAAGAAGTCTTGGACGCTTCATATGGATGGTTCGTCATCAGTCGTAGGCTCGGGCATGGTTAATACTGACCCCACCTGATGGAGGCTCCCCATTACGATACGCTCTGGTGCTCATCTTTAAGGAGACTAATAATGAGGCGGAGTATGAAACGTTTGTCACTCGTTTACGATTAGCCAAGGATTTAGGTGTCGCATCCCTTCACATATATTGTGATTCACAATTGGTGGTAAACCAAATTAAAGGCGAGTATGCAGCAAAAGGAGAAATGATGAAGTTGTACTGGAATGATGTTAAAGCATTATCATAAGGCTTCAAAAGGTTTCAAATAGAGGCTATCCCTCGAGAATCGAATTAGGAAGCGGACGCCTTGAGCAAATATACTTGGCAGTTGACGCCCCTACATGTGCATTTCATAGAGACCATTCGTGAAGACGCGAATATGATATGCGCAAACATTACTACGGCAGTAAACTGGGTGGCACCTATAAGAGCTTACTTGGAATCTGGGGAGCTCTCTCGGGATGATGTCAAAGCCAAGAAAATTGTTCGTCTGGACCCAAGTTTTAAGATAATAGATGGAACACTATATAAACGAGAGAAGTGCATGAAGGATATGCGACCTCAAGTTACCTCATATGCGTCGCTCACCCAGAAACGACTACCATCTTGAGAGAAGTGCACGAATGATATGCGACCTCTCATGAAGGGGATAGGTCAATTGTAAGAGAGGTTTTGAATCAGGGGTATTACTGGCCTACAATGAATCAAGAGGCGGCGACTTTGGTCAAGAAGTGTGAACCATGCCAAAAGTATAGCCTGAAGATAGTGCGTCCCCCAGCCGAACTTACTAGTATAGGTGATGCTTGGTCATTTACCCAGGTCTACACCTACATTATAGTGGCGATCGAATATTTCTCGAAATGGATTGAAGCAAGGCATTGACGTCCACTACAGAATTTCAAGTCACTAAATTTCTTAAGTCAAGGATAATTTCCAGATATGGAATCCCAAGCGTTATGATTACTGACAATGGTCCGATTTTCGTCGGGAATAAATTGAAATGGTTTTGCGAAGAGTTAAAAATTGAGCATCGTCGTGCTTCAGTTAAACATGCGTATGTCAATGGTTTGAAAAATAGACTCAACGCCTTGGGAGGAAAGTGGACAAAATAATTAGAGAATGTGTTGTGGGTGTTGCGAATGACTCCCAAGAAGGCGACTGTAGAAACTCCTTTTGAATTTGTGTATGGTTCTGAGATTGTGGTCCCAACAGAAATAGCAGTAGTGTCGCACAGGGTGAGAGGTTGTGGTCTATACAGAAATAGAAGTAGCATCGCACAGGGTGAAACACTTAGAGACAACGACTAGTGATGATTAGAGTCCTCTCAAATTAGATCTTGTGGATGAGAAAAGATGGGATTAAGAAAATACCCAAGGAAGGATGTGCCTAGCCACTGTTAGATACTATAATATGCGAGTGTCCTCTCACCAATTTTTCGTGGGGGAAAGGATGTGGAGAATGCACGAATTTGCGCACCAAGATAGAATGAACAAACTATCTCCGAAATGGGAAGGATCTGATAAGGTCGTCGTCATCCCCCACCCAAACGCGTATGTCCTAGAAAATAAAGAAATGAAGGTACTGAAGAACACTTTCAATGCGAAGCATTTGAAAAACTTTTAGTTATGAGTCTATGTTTTGTAATTTTGCTAAGGGTTGATTAATACATGTCGAAGGCGTTGCAAATCAATACTTATTGGCGAACGCTTAAGTTTGATTAAGCGTGGCAAAAGCGATCCATTAAAAGTGTATAGTTGTTCTGGTTAGGCACAGAGAAACTGATCCATGGTCTAAGGACGCAACCTTAGCATTTGAATCGCTAAAAGCTAGGCATTGTGCTAAAAACTATTAAAGGATGCATCTTTAGCTGGCGAAATGGTTTTGGCAAACCGTTTCGTTAAAGGTTATTATATGGGGAAGCCTTAAGTTATTCCTGAGCAACATCTATACTTAGTCGAAGTAATGCTAAGTGTGGAAAACTATCATGTTGGTAAATGAAATTCACATCGTAAATTATTACGGATATGATGAGTACTTAGCAAATTATCTAAGGCAAGCCATCAAAGGCCATTGATCATAGCCAAGTGTCGAATCACACCATACTAAATAAGCGGATATAAGTAAATAGAGAAACTTTGTGAAATAAAACCAAAATATAGTTGTCAAAGGCGTCGCAAACGATTAACGGTGCGTTTGTTTGACGGAATTCGGAATACGGAATACAGAATAGGAATTGGGAATAAGGAATAGGAGTTAAGAATATGAAGTTGTTTTTTTGGTGGAATTGAATAGGACGGAATAAGGAATTCTGTTGTTTCTTTGGTGGAATTGTGTACGGAAAAGGAATGGAATGTGGTAAAATGACATATTTGCCCATCTTTGTATATGTATAGTATATAATAAAAATTATTTGTATTAATTAATTATAAAACTTAAAAATATTAAAAACGTTTATTAAAAAACAAAAATTAAAAACGATTTTTTTAAATTTAATTTTTTTAAAAAGACCAATTTATTAATTATATTTAAAAAAATAAAGAATGTAAACATGACCACATACATAATACATCTTACATACATAATACAAAATGGCAAATAGTTCATAGTATTGGGATTGGGACAGAATGGCAAATAGTGGTGAATTCTTTACTATCACATGAATCACAGTCTCTTATCAAACCAAACAATGTACCCTGACAAATTCTCCAATAGTTCATGTACCAGTTTTAGAGGGGAGGGGGGAGTAACCTGAGGAAGTGCTTTCACACAGCTGCGGTATGTATATATCACTGAAGCCATCTCTTTCCCTTCTTGAATAAGTGTGTTCTGCAACAATTAATTAATCATATCAACGGAGGACAAGATAGGTTCTTGTATTCTTTTTGGTAGAAGTCTCCAAGCAATTGCTAGGTACAAAAAAGGCATGGTGTGCTGTACACACGTGACAGAGATAAAAAGACAAATCACCAGAGAAAGAAGTTAACTACATTATGCAGGAGAGATGGAACCACTTACTAGTTGGTTAAGAGTTTTTGTGTCTTCTGAGAGAGAAAGACGATATGCTGAAACATCACTATATTCTGCAAGAGAAACGGCACTCAGATTCTTTAAATGTCCATAACACAAATGTTATTAAAAAGGAAAAAAAAGAGTACATGAAATTTCAGTCTCACAATAAAATCATTGAGGAGCATATTCATAAGATGACAAAAACACGAAAGGATCATGAGAATGCAGCATTAACATATACTCACTTGAAAAAACAACACCAAAAGAACCAGTTCCAATAACATGTTCTCCAATATAACTGACTGCCTGCCACAGGAGGAAGACAAGTTGTAAGAAGTTTCAAACCTTACATTATAAATACAATATTCAGTAAAAGATAATATTTTCTACTTTTTTTCTCAGACCTGCCTAGATTGACCATTTCTGCTACCAACTGTGGTTCTTATTACATGTCCCATTTCAGCAGCCACACCATCACTTACATCTGATTCACTGTCCTGCAAAATAAAACATATACCATTAAAGATACTGACTTGAATTTATATACCTAGGCTATAACAGATACCAAAGAAAAGAAAACGGTGTATTTAGGCTCACAAAGGAAGAAAGAAAAAAAGTGTCCAAATATAACTGGCATGAAAAGAAAGAAGCTTACCATGTCCTCATGATCCACCTTACCCTGGAGTCTCATCTCAAGCATCTCTCTGCTGAGCCAATCAACTAAACTTGATGAACTTTTAAAATCATTAACCGACCTGGAACTGCCAGCTCCCCCATTACCTATGCGACCAGAAGCCATGATATGCCCCACTAATGCAGTAATGCTAGCAATTGGCACCCATGCTATACTTTTTGTTCCTGTTTCTCAACCAATTCACGCAACCAGCTTCCCTGTTTTAATTGGCAAATCAGTACAAATCACTTTCAACCGAAAAGAGGAAAAGTAATGTAAGGCAAGTAACGAAACCAACATACAAGAAATAAAAGCCTGGGGGAACAAAGAAACTCTCTTGACAAAATTCCACCAATGAACAACAAAGGAATGACTGACAGAAAAAGACTAATGCAAAATCACAAAATACATGCACCTAAATTTATTTCTACCAAACAAAAACTCGACAGCACACTTCACTGAGTACTTGAGAAAAATCATAGTCACAAATCTCAGATAAGTTGGCAGATTGAGTCAGATGACCCTATAATTAATTAGATGTATTATCACATGCTACTAGTGTACCAGCATTTTTTCTGCATTACATGGACATGGCTAGTTAAGTTTCATCAGCTCTCCCTCCATATATGTGTACGTAAAACTATGGAATTTCGAAATAACAGCAAATATTTCTGACAGGACCAATCATCAGGTCAAAATCAAATTGCACAAACACGCTTAGCTTGTTTAGACATTGACCAAGCTCGGTCAATTATGCGCATTACGATTTTCATTTGTCTAAACATGTATCTTAAGGGTATACAATAGTATTTCCCCAACTGTCCATACGACTTAAAATTGGATAAACTTAGTCAATTTTTCAAATTTACATTCATTTGAAAGTGGATTACAACAGGATCAACAATTCATACCAATGGAGCTGGTAGTTGCGCCTCTCTCAGATGAAATCCACGCCGCTGCACCCTGAATCTCCGGTTGCTCATCCTGTTCAACTGACAAGGCCATCATCAATTTCATTTTCAGAAGACGTGACAAACTGCAGAGCTTTAAAAGTGAGGGCTGAGATGGGAGCAAAGCAAGTAAAGTTACCTCGAGAGAGAATGTGGATAGAGTATCAATGGCTTCTTCTACAGGAACAGCCATGTAGATCAGTTTTTAGAATGGACAGAAATCGAGAATCAAGACTGGAAGTGGAGATGGGTGAATGTGAGAGAGAGGAGAATCAAGAACTTGATGGTTGCTTTGATTGTCCAGGATCTGCCAGAGTTGGTGTTCTACGGCAGCGGAGGAGAGGTCTTCGGAGGACGCCTGGCTCGGTTGCAGAAGCTGTCAATCCAGAATTGAACGATGGCACGCTCGTAATTTCTCCAAAAAGGCGAGGGCAATTCGGTCATTTGGCAGCTGATTCCGGATTCTGACTCGTGTGGGCTTAGGAAATCCGAGGTTTTTACCCGGATTCCCTAAGCCCGGACCGCACGGAATCCATTTCCAAGGAATGACCAATTCCACCAAACGAACATGGGCTTACGGAATCCGTAAGCCCAAATCCGTGGCCATTCCTTGAAACGAACGGGCCATAAGTCTTTACAAAATGAAACTGAAAAAATCTAAGTCTAAAGTTACTGAAGGAAAAGGACTTGGGCTAAGCAGACAGCAATCAAATATGTTCAGGTGATTGGAGTTGGCGGATCCTTAGGAGGAGAGGGATGGGAAGGTGGATCCTCCTGAGGAGCAGGAGTCGTTGAAGAGGCTTCATTGGGAGGCATTGCAGATTTGCAGAAGGAGAGGCGGGGGGCGTCTCATGAGCAGAGGTGGATCACGCTGTGTAGTTGCTCTCACCCTCTGATGCTTCCTCTTCGGCCTCTTTCGCCTCCTCAACCTCCCTAGCCTTTAAGGCGAGGTAGTCCTTCAAAAAGTTGAGTTGTTCTAGAGATAATCTTGGGTTGACGCTCTGGATGTCTTTGGAGTCTTTCTTGAAGATGGACATGAGCACCCGACGATTCCAGTCACCCGCGGCAATTCCAAACTCATTGCTGGTGTGGAAGGTCTTGACAACCTCTGTGGCGCTTTCCGCCAGCCTTTTGGGGAATTCGGCTTTAAGAAACTCCATTTCATCCTTCGTACGCACCGCCTCCTTCTGGGTCTCCGCGATCATGCTATAAAAAGTTGAGGCCTCCTTTCGCAACTTTTCCATCACTATGGCGAAGATATTCTCTTTATTCTACGACTCTCTCAAGTTGGTTTCGAGTTACTCCTTTTGCACCACCTCAGCATATAACTCCTTGCGCGCGCCCTCTTCAATGGCAAGGCAGCAGTTCAAGGCGCCCTCTGCTCTGCCAACCCCATTATGACCTGACCCATCTAGAGCTGGGCTAGAATAAACTAAAAAGAATGAAGTGTTAGAAAATTTTTGAAGTGTGAAAATCCCTTGGGCAATAAGACAAAAGGTGAAGGGGTACCTGCCTCATGACGGAAGAGAGTGTTTTGCAGACTCAACCCTCTAGGGCGTCCCACTCCGATAGTAAGAGTCCGGGCAGGAATTGGCATCTTAGGCCTCGAAGCTTCTGCAGGCGTCGCCCCTGTCGGATCAAATGAAGTGTTAAATGGTCTCTCTTTTAGGACGCCATTGTGATATTCGATGTAGATCTACATGATGTCGTCATAGGTCAAGACAGGGGGACCCCACTCTTTAGTGAAGAGAACATTATTCCTATTACTAGTAACATTGCTATTAATCCAATAGGATTTAGGAACCGCACCTTTGAAGGCGACGACATCCTCATTAGTTCAAACCCGGTTAACCGAACCACTTTTTGTACCGGTTTAAAAATACTACTAAACTATTAAACCAGACCAGATTTACCAGACCGGATGGTTTGAAAAATAATCCAGTCTGAACCAGTGAACCCTACGACTCTTCAGTAGTTCTGACTTAATTTCTTCACTTTCGGTAGTCTTCACTTCCTCACTTTATCTTCTTCACTTCCTCACTTTCTCTTCTTCACTAAACCGAACCAAACTCTTCACTTGTTTAGTGAGTTGGTTCTTCCATTTCCTTCGTCACCATCTTCAGCTGGTTTTCACTCTTCTTCAGTGTCGAAGAACTTTTTGTCTCAGGCGAGCAGCAGGCGGGGCTGGAGAGAGACGAGGCAAGGCCAGAGCGAGGCGAGCAGCAGGTGGGGCGAGGCATCAAGGCAAGCACCAGCATCGGCGAGGCGAGACGAGCAACATGAGGCGCAATCGAAACCCTAATTCCTTACTATTGGGTCTGGATCTTACGATTGGGTCCGGAGCTGTAACTTGTAAGCAATCGAAGCCCTAATTCCTTATAATTAGTAGTTTCTATACAATTAATGTAGTAACTAGTAGTTTCTATACAATTGATGTTGTGATCTATGTGATTCAGGTAATTGCGTGTCCAGTAGAGGGTCTCTGGATTCTTGATTGGAGTTGAGTTATTGTTAATCAGAAATCATCCAACTATTTGTAATTCCTGACTTGATTATTAATGCTACGGCTAACTCACCTGCTGTTGGATTTGCCATTTGCAGGATTGTCTTTGTTCATGTTGGATATGCTGAATTTTGTATTACTAATTTACTGTTTTTTTAATATATATATAAAGTGGTTCGGTCGAACTGGTTTTTGAATCGGTTCAGAACTGGTTCAGTAATTCAGCCAAAATCTGGAGCGGCCAAAAATTGGAGTGGTAAACCGTACCTCTTTAAAATGCGGTAAAGGTACGGTTCTGACCCAGTTCGGCCCCAAAACGGTTCATGCCCATCCCTAGCGATCGGATATGCATCGCTTCTTAAGGGTACGCACTAGTAGTATTACTCTTTGACCTTTACAAAAGGTGTCGCATTATACTCTAAAGGATTAGCTTTTTAAAAGCGGAGTAATACTCCCTGAATGAATGTCGCTCAATCAGGATTTCGGGGGCAGATGATGGGTTATGAGCTTTGGGCCCGGTATTTATGTATCCGACCTAAGACCAGTCAGATCTTGACCCGTAAGAACCAAAGGCGTCATTGTTGATCTATTACAACAGGCGTCGCCATCTTCGTGGAAACACTTGAGACTGTCGCCCTTTGAGGATGCGCCTTATGCCATTGATCTCCTCCTGAGTCTCAGACACGAAAGTCAGAGGATTAAATGCATGTCAGAACACCTAGTTACTACACTAGTCTAGACGCCTACGCTTCTTTGCCTAGTTCGGCCATTTATGGCAAGAAAATGATCAAACTGACAAGAAGGACAACCTACACTAGGGTAGTTGTCTTACACCATATCATTACCTCTACCAAGCACAGTCCGCTCACCTTAGAGACAACTCGGATTACCATGGTAGGATCTGACCTTACCATGGGCCAGGTATGGAGGGTTATAAATACTCATTCACCAACCTCATTTTAACATTAACTGACATTTATTCCTTTCACCCAGCATATTGCTCTGCATTTACTCCCCATTTT
This sequence comes from Chamaenerion angustifolium, assembly GCA_946814005.1. Taxonomy (NCBI): domain Eukaryota; kingdom Viridiplantae; phylum Streptophyta; class Magnoliopsida; order Myrtales; family Onagraceae; genus Chamaenerion; species Chamaenerion angustifolium. The sequence continues at coordinate 28,857,382 of OX328268.1, read as the reverse complement.
GAACAAAATTCCGACTGACTTCATCATCGGAGGGGAAACAACGGGAACACCCCAGAATTTCTTTCCATGCAGGTCACCGGAGCAGCTAGGAGTGAACGGAAGAAGAAACACCGGTTTTCGTGACCCAACAGTATACAATCTTTTTAATTTGTTGAAGTTTAAATAGAGATGTTAAAATGTGATCGTTTCTAGTTAACAGAAATAATAAACCATGCGAGTATCTCAATAGGTATATCGATACGTGATCTCTTTCTCATAATATTATGGTATAAATCACAGTGAACCCAAATATCAATCACATTATACAACTTGGGTTCCATCCTAAAACCAATCGGTGATAAGAGGAAGTAGTCTTATTGTATATATGATGCTTAATTTTGTTGTAACCCACCAATGTGGGATTATAAATCACAGTGAACTTCAACACTCCCCCGCAGTGTGATAGCTCCATTAAGGCACAACACTGACAATTTTTAATCCATACGGGTTAGGACTCAACAAATCTCCTCTCACGTCCAGACACGACCCGAACTCTGGTACACGGAGTAAACAGAACATAACAATTCCACATCGGGTACCCACAAAGGAAAACAACCCAACACAATCAAACGGAACCGGACTCTGATATCATGCTAAATTTAATATCGAGCTCGAGTCACACCCAAATAGCAATCATATTATACAATTTAAAAAGCTTTAAAAAGCTAGTGAATCACGTCCCTGTATAGGTGAACTTTCAAAGCTTAGGCACAACAAATATAATATATTGAAGAATATGTATATTTCCTCTTATCCCTTTGGCAAAAGGAATTTCTCAACAAATGTGCACAACTTTCCTTCCAACGACTACTCCCTTTAAGTGACAGTGGATTTTTGTTTGTTTAGGCGGATAAGAGTATATATACTAAATAGTATTTTGAGTATAAAGAGTTGATCGATTTTGGGTAATATGTGATTTTAGATGTTCTTGAAACTTACCAAGTACATACATGATATTTGAATTTGGAAATGGAATCTACGCGTTTAAATTTGAAACCGAAAATTATCTGAAACATTTTTATACGTTTCTGGGTACCTAGCCTGTTAGAAACTAGTTTCAATTTTTTTTTTTTTTTATCTTTATAACAATTGGATTGAACCCGATTTTGTTCTCTCATAATATAATAAACAAGTATATAAAACAACAAAAGTTGACTAAGAGTTCAATGCTGTGAAAATTGTGAGGTTAAACTTTCAAACATTAGGCAAAATGACAATAAAATGATAATCAAGAGACTAAGATATAGAGAAGAACGAAAAATTACGTTATGCAAATTGCGGCGGCTCTGGGGTCATTCTCCATCAGAATCAGATTACTTGATTGAGAGAGAAGAAAATGCTCGAGGTGATCAGTGTAGAAGGAAGGAATCCCGAAAGCTAAAATCAAAAGTGAGATTGATTTTAAGTGGCGTACCCTAACTTCTAACTTTACTTAGACTTATATATATATATATATATAACCTCTTCCAAAGAGGTTTAGGGTACCCTAATATTTGGATCGGGACCAGAACTGAATAAATATGTATTTGGAAAAAATAAAAACGAGAACCTACCTTATTATTAAAACTTCTACTCAGACCTTATCCTAAATGCCGACTCCGGATAGATTTCGGTTCCAAATGGATAATCTGCTCACTCATTAAGTTTTTTCCTTTTAGACCAAGTTTTTTCCTTTCAGGCCTAGTATGCCCATGTTCATAAATATAATGGTACATTTGTTGATGAAGTGACAACATCATTAGTGGTAATACATGAAATATTCAAAGTCAAATTATGATTGCAAGTTATATTTGTAGAATATGTCGTATTAAACATCATCTGTAATTGTATGATGTAGGAACAAGGAAAATCCAAATTAGCATAACGTGATTCTCATAACCCCAATGAGGATCCACTTATAAAGGAGGAGAATGTATATAATGAGGTTGTAGGTGGAGAAAAACCTAAGTGAATCAAAGGTTATGGACTTGGTGTTACACCGATCATGGTATGTTGGTCTCATAAAGCTAGCATGACTGAAGAAGAAGTAGAGACACGTGTGCATCAAGCATGCCTAGAGATTGAAAGGGGTACACAAATAAAAAAAACTTATGAGTTATGAGAGATTGTGATAATAAGAAGTTAGAATGCAGATACAAATGGGAGAGATGTTCAAACATTTTTAAATGCAATTACAAGTCATACAATCTAGTTACCAAGGTTAGATCGCTAACTACAAAACAATATGAATGAATTTAATTCATTTCAAAACTTCATAACAGGAAGTATTATTGATTTCACGTCATTTACCAATCTTGGTTGTGGTTGCACTCTTTTGTCAACTGCAATTCAAGTAAGTAAATATTTTAGATTTAGCAATGATGATGATAGCACTACTATTGTTCATTTACTCTTTGTTGGATAGTAATTTGAATCTATTTTTATTGTGTTTTTATGTTTTGGTTGCTTAAGTTTTGTGTGCACTTTTACTTTATCAGGAGATGAATATGTTGATCTAAGGTAGTTTGTTGTCTAAATGTTGCATTTTATATCTTGTACTTTATTTTTTGGATGTTTTTATAGGATGGTCAGACAACTCATCAATCTGCAGGTTCTGGTAGTGAACAATCTACTGAGTGTGAAATTGAAGATAATGATCATGCAAATGATTATAGATAGTTGAAGATGTTAGGTATTATTTTTTTCACTGCTTTATGAATGAGCAATTATATACAAAATTTTATTGCTCAAAATATTAGGATTTTAAATTATGCAAACTTACATATTATGATATGTAATATATTTTATGCAAATTTACAAATTCTGGTACGTAAAATTATTCCCTAAAAATATGTAGGGTGTAAATTAGTTTATTCAGGTGTCCTAAAAAATGTCGAATAATTTTGACGATTAGAAAACATGTGTCGCGAATAAAACATTCATATGAACAACAAAAAATAAAATATTTAATATTTAGTTTAAAATATTAGGATTTTAAATGATGCAAACTTACATATTATAATATGTAATATATTTTATGCAAATTTACAGATTCTAGTACGTAAAACTATTCCGTAAAAATATGTAGGGTGTAATTAGTTTATTCAGGTGTCCTAAAAAATATCGAATAATTTTGACGATTAGAAAACAAGTGTTGCGAATAAAACATTCATATGAACAGCAAAAACGGAGCTTGGATTAGAATCGGAAAACGAATGAAGCGCGTCCAGCTACGCGCCTCTCTCCTTCCAGGGTTTACCCTGTGAAGGTCCTTTCCTGATAGGGCTTCAACCGCCGCTTCTTCCGGTTGTCCTCTTGCCATTGATTGCTTCTGTCCTGACGTCGCCTGCTGCTGATTGGCTGAGCTGATTCCTGCGTTGCTCTCCTCCTATTGGCTGCATTAAACAGTCCCATGCAAAGGCCAGAACAGAGTACTACGTGACGAACCCTAGCTCTTCCTTTCTTCCCTAACCCAGTTTCTCTTCTCGCTTCTTTTGTTGTCGTACAGGTTGGCTGCAGCGGAGGTGATGTTCGTATGAGCCGTGTCGCCTGATGGCTGAGCAGTCTGGTTCTGATTGGAGGGGGGTGCCTGGGCAGCCAGGTGCGCTCAACCTGATTCACCAGCAGCAGGACCAGCAGGGCCAGCAGGGCCAGCGTCGCCAAGCTGTACAGGTCTTCGGTAGGCTTATTTCTGCAAAACCAATCTGTAGTTCTGTGATTAGGACTGTTTTGAAAGCTGCTTGGGCTAGGTTTGGTAGGGTTAAGGTGCTAGATATCAATGACACTACCATGGCTTTCGAATTTGATAGTGAAAGGGACCGATCTCAAATTCTGGACTTCACCCCGTGGACGGTGAATGGCCACTGTTTGAACTTGCGATCCTGTTCGCCCAACCTGGGGCTGGCTGATGTTAATTTTGATAGGATGGACATTTGGGTACAGGTGCATGGCCTTAGCTTGGCAGTGTGTTACGAGGCTAATGCTAGGGCAATTGGGAACACTGTGGGGTGGGTTTTAGCAGTTGAGGATCCGCAGGCTGCTAGGAACAGGGCCTTCCTTCGTATCCGTGTGGAAGTTGACACCAAGGAACCTCTGAATACAGGGTTCCATTGGAATGATGAGCAGGGCAACGCTAAATGGGCGTCTGTCCAATACGAACGGGTAGCTGAATTGTGTTTTGGATGTGGGCGGCTTGGTCATTCTGCTCAGACCTGTCACGAAGAGATCGCCATGGATGTCAAAGACCCTGGCAAACCGCTCTTCGGACCGTGGCTTCTGGGGACGAGGCCAGCTAGGGCTCGCTGGCACCAGATAGGAGGAGGGGGCCAGCTCAAGGAACCATCCAGACGAGACCCGAGCAGAAAGTCGTGGAAGGAGGTCTGGGAAGCATCGATAGAGGGAACACGGGAGGATGTCTCCAAATCGGCTAACAATGTCTCTGCGGAGTCCACTGCCAGGACGACCCGGGACAGGGATGGCGACCCCCGAGCTCAACCTGCTAGTCGTCGCCCTGCTGATCTTGTGGCAGGGCCACCCCAGGTGATCAACTTCCTGGAGCCAATCGACCAACCACAACCACCTTCGTCGGGTCTCCCCCCAGGGATGCTTGACCTCAACTTCCCTCCTCTGGAGGAGACACTCTTGGCTTCTCCGAGCTTGAACAATGTCCCCAACCTTGTTAACCCGTCATTCTCCCTGAACCACTCCTTCTTGTCCAAGGATATCCCTCAGATTGGACGCATTAACCTCCAGCTCTTTCCTGATGACCCTCCCCTGTATACACCTCTCCTTGGACAACCGGTTGCCCAGAACCCAAACCCTTACCCCATCCCGATCCATGCACAAACCACATACCTTATGACCCCACCATCCTTACCTCAGCCTCCCCTTAACCAACCCCATCCCTGCCCTTCCACCAGACTCACTCCCTGCAACACTTCGTCATCTCCCCTCTGCCCCACCTCCACCCATGAGCCTACCCTCACGCATTCCTTTGCCATTGAGCCCTGCCACACAATACCCACCCTTGACCACCAGACTGCAAACCACCCGTCCAAACGGCCTGCGACCGTGAGCCCTCAAAGGGCACCCCGCCCAGCATCTCAGCCTGTTCCTCTGCCACCCCGTGTGGCCTCGGCGGTCAGAAACACTCGCCTAAGCTCATCTAGGAAAGGGAAAGATGCTTCCCACAAAGATGGGCCCAAACGTGGTAGACCGAGGGGGACTCAGCATGGAAACGTGGAAGGGAAGAGAAAGAGGATGGATATTACTGATCGGGGGGATACCTCTCATGGAAATGGGAAAAGACGTGTGGTTGCTGAAACAGGAAATGACCAAGTGAACCGTTCATCTGAGGCTGACCTTCAAAGGGGCTCTGGTGGCTGTCCCCAAACAGCCACACGGGCCAAATGAGTATCATTAGTTGGAACTGTCATGGGTTGGGGTCTCCCCTAACAGTTCGTCATCTAAAAGACCTCAAACGGAGGTTTCAACCGAGCATTATTTTCCTTATGGAGACGAAACACAATGAAACCTTCTGTGACCGGGTACGAAGAGAGGTAGGCATGTCAAATGCCATCTATGTCGATCCGATTGGTACGAGTGGGGGATTGGCAATTTGGTGGACCGATGATGTGTGCATCAACGTGGTGAGTATGGGTATCAATTTCATTGACACTAGGGTTTCTTTCAATCGAGGAAGCAATGGATGTGTCATTACTTGGGTTTATGGTGATCCGGAGTATGAGAGACGGAAGATGAATTGGGTAGAGCTGCGGAGGATAGCCTTGCATAGATCGGAACCGTGGCTCTGCATTGGTGACTTCAATGACATATCAAATCACGGGGAGAAAAGAGGGGGTCGAAGGAAGGAACAAAGGAAAATTGATGGTTTCAATGAGATGTTGGGAGACCTCCTCTTAGAAGACATTGGATTTAAAGGTCAACCATTCACGTGGTCGAATAATAGGCGCGGTACGGATCGGGTGTGTGAAAGACTGGACCGGGGAGTGGCTAACTCGGCTTGGTTCGGTGGCTTCCCTTCGGCTCAATGTATACATGAAATTCAAGTTGGCTCGGACCACTCTCCTATCATTCTATGCTTGGAGACGCGCGACCTAAGGGGGACTAAGAGATTCCGGTTCGAGGAGATGTGGTTGGAACACGATGATTGCCTCAATGTGATTAGGGAGGCGTGGCAGCTCAACGGTCCGATTACTCTCACGGTGGATATTGGACCGAAACTAGGGAATTGCTCGACATCTCTTACTCGTTGGAGTAAGAGGGAATTCAAGCACAATATCACGGAAATGAATAAGATGAGGGTTCGGCTGCTTTCTATTGCTTCACAGGTGGGAGGGCCGAACCTTGATGATGAGGAGCAGGCCCTTAAGTCGCGCCTACACGCGCTTTGGAAAAGAGAGGAGATATTCTGGAAGCAAAGAGCTCGGGTCAAATGGTTAAATGATGGGGATAGGAACACTCGTTTCTTTCACCAAACCACACTTGCTAGACGGAGACGAAACAAGATAACCTGTCTTAGAGGCCGGGATGACATTTGGATCGACGAAGAGAGGGGGATTATGTCGGAGATCCACGCTTTCTACAAACGATTGTTCACCTCGGATAGGGGGGTCGATCATGAGGGGACGAATCTGGGGGATACTTGTAGGGATGCGCCTTTATCCATTGATGACGATATGAATAGGAGGCTCACGGGTAGGGCATCACAAGAGGAGGTTAAGTTGGCTACTTTTCAGATGGGGGGGTCGAAAGCACCGGGTCCGGACGGCTTCTGAGGCACCTTCTTCCAAAAGAACTGGACTGCAATCGGCTCAGACATCATCACCTTTGTCAACGCCTTCCTCGAGACAGGTATCATGCCCCCTTTTCTTAACCATACTGATATTACCCTCATCCCTAAGGTGGCCAATCCGACCTCCCCTTCGGAGTTCAGGCCAATTAGCTTATGCAATTTCGCTTATAAGATTATATCCAAAGTTCTGGCAAATAGGCTCAAGCCTCTTTTGCCAGAGCTTATCACCCCGTTTCAAAGTGCGTTTGTAGCAGGGAGAAGAATCCAGGACAACATCCTCATTGCACACGAGTTATTTCATTTCCTGAAGACGCGGAAAAGGTCGGAGTCGGGCCTTGGGAGGACTGAATGCGCCTTGAAGATAGACATGCAGAAAGCCTACGACCGAGTAGAGTGGGACTTTCTTTTGGCGGTCATGGAGAGACGGGGCTTCTCGCCTAAGTGGATTAGTTGGATACGAGCTTGTATCTCAACTGTGACATACCAGGTCCTCGTCAACGGCAAAAGATCCAGATCAATCAAGCCATCCCGAGGGCTCAGACAGGGAGATCCTCTTTCCCCATATTTATTTATATTGGTGGCTGATGTTTTATCCCGTATGATGGAGAACCAGGTTGAGCGGGGTCAGATCCAGGGCATTAAACCGAAGGGCTCGTGCCCGTCCATACATCACCTTTTCTTCGCGGACGACTCGCTCTTCTTCCTGAGCGGGACGGTGGAGAAGGCGAGGGCGCTCCGGGCGGTCATTGATCAGTACTGTGCTCACTCGGGACAAAAGGTTAACTACGATAAGTCGAGCCTGTTTTTCAACAATGCCGCGGATGGGGACTACATTAGGGAGGTCGCGGCTGCTATTGGTGTTCGACATGTCCTTGACCAAGGTCAGTATCTGGGCCTCCCCTCGGTTTGGGGTAGATCAAGGCGTCAAACCTTGGAGTATCTCAAGGGGAGGGTCGTGGAGAAGATTAATAGCTGGCGGAATAGGTTACTCACGGAGGCGGGCAAAGAGGTGCTTATCAAAGCGGTGATCACGGCCATCCCGACATATGCTATGAAAATTCTTAGGTTTCCCAAGTCTTGGTGCTTGGAGGTAAATGCCCTTATCGCGAAGTTTTGGTGGGGTGCAAGCAACGGGGACCGGAAAATCCATTGGCGTAAATGGGACGTTATGACTAGATCAAAAGATCGGGGAGGCTTCGGGTTCCGAGAACTCCAACATTTTAACTCAGCTCTTCTTACGAGTATGGCTGCGCGAGTGCTGGATGAACCAAACAGTTTATGGGGCCGGGTCTTGAAGGGGCTATACTTCCCGCGAACTGATTTTATACACGCACCAAGGGGGGCCGACCCTCTTGGGGATGGGCTAGCCTTCTTCACGGGAGGGACTGCCTGAGGGAGAAGGGGTCGTGGTCTGTGGGTGATGGTGCCTTGATCAATCCATTTACGGATCAATGGCTCACGGATAGGAGAAGCATCAGGCCGAGAAACGAGAGCAGGGCTGACGGGCTTGAGACGCTGGACTGCTGGATCAACCAGGAGGCCCGTGCCTGGGACACAGACGCGGTCAGGGAGGTGGTACATCCTGAGGACGTTGATGTGGTGCTGCAGACATCAATCCCGTTGGCTCGTCGTGCTGATATTCTGAGGTGGCCTGATACTTCTGATGGACGTGCCACTGTTCGTTCGGCGTATCACGTCATCCACAGCTCACGCAGCGACCTTGACGTGGGGGACACCGTGGATCACTTCCTAGACACATCTGGCCCGCCATCTGGAAGACATACATGTGGCCCAAGGTACAGGCCTTCCTCTGGAGGCTCGCTTCGAACTCCATAGCCACGAAGGAGAACCTTGCGAAGAGAGGGGTACCTACGTCGCCTCTTTGCCCGCTGTGCTGCACAACGGAATCAAGGGAGCACCTGATCATGGGGTGCAGCTGGGTTTGCCCTGTTTGGAGTGACTTTCTTGGCTTGTCTGTTGCAGGTGGGACGATCTCCATCGATCAGTGGCTTGCAGACCTCGCAGCGCCTCCGCGGGACAGCAGATGGCCCATAGTCATGCTCGCCTGTTGGTTCATCTGGAAGGCGCGCTGCAGGTTCGTATTTGACAATGTCCGTCCAAATCCGTGGCTCGTGGTGCAGCAGACGCGAGCAGCTTTGGGCGAGTTGAGGCGAACAACTCCATGCAGACAGATATCAGGGAGGACGAACAGATGTACAAGGTGGGTGGTTCCTGGGCCGGGCCGAATCAAAATTAATTGTGATGCGGCCTGGTCCGTGGAATCGAACCGGGGGGAATTGCGGTTATTGCTCGAAACTGCAATGGTCACGTCGTTGGTGGCCGTACCGCCCAACCAATCGCCTCCTCAATCGAGGTATTGGAGGCGTTGGCAATTTTGGAAGGTGTAAAGCTTGCTACCGATGAAGGGTGGCAACAAATTTTGATCGAGTCGGACGCCGAAATGGTAGTCAAACATTTTAACGGTATAGGTTTTTTGTGGAAGATAGATAGCATAGTACAAAATACTAAGGTAATTGGATCCCCAATTGATAGTATTACTTGGGTGTCCATTCCTAGATCCGCTAATCTTTGTGCGGATTGGTTAGCTAAACAAGCTAAGCTGGGGATGTGTCCTTTGGATTGGGTTGAGAGACCCCCTCCCCCTCTAGTTTCCTTGCTTTTCTCGGATTTACAGTTGTATTCGAACTCGGTTATTATTAATCCCGTCTGATACGGGTTTCTTTGGGCCAAAAAAAAAAACAGCAAAAAATAAATATTTAATATTTAGTTTAATTTTCACGGTTGAGAGAGAAAGATTTGCAAAAAAAAATATTGAATATTATTTTTATATTGAGCGCTCGATATAAGTATCGTAATTATTAATTCCGGCGGCACTTTGTTATTTAAGATTGAGACTGTTCTCACGACTTCCTATAATTTAAGTCGTCATATTTATGACTATACTTTATATTACAACTCAATTCATATAAATATTTCAACCGCTAACATAATTATTTCCCGTACATAATCTATACATATAGGAATTTTTTCAAAAACTATTCACTTTTCAAAAAATATTTGAAAAAGTGTATATCGAATTTTTTTTTTTAGAAAAGTATGCATACGCGCGACGCGCCTATTGAGTAGGCGCATCCCTAGGACGCGCCTATTCAGTAGGCGCGTCCTAGGGATGCGCCTATTCAGTAGGCGCGTCCTAGGGATGCGCCTATTGCAATAGGCGCATCCCAGGGGTGCGCCTACTGCAATAGGCGCATCCCAGGGGTGCGCCTACTGCAATAGGCGCATCCCAGGGGTGCGCCTACTGCAATAGGCGCACGCCAGGGGTGCGCCTACTGCGTAAATTTTTTTTTTTTCGCAAAAACACCGGTCTATCAGAAACCACGTTGATTTTAAGTCTGCTTATGGTTTTCCTCCTAAATAGAAATTGAGAGATAGTCTCACGCGTATTCATAGGTCCAAACTACAAATTTTCCAACTTGTTCTGAACAACAATGAAACAAAGTTGTTTATTCACAAGTTTCTGAATGAGACTTTTCTTCAGATGCTCACGCGTTGCTTTATCTCAGTATTCACAGGGTTTCCTCCAAATTTTCCAACTTGTTCTGAACAACAATGAAACAAAGTTGTTTATTCACAAGTTTCTGAATTAGACTTTTCTTCAGATACACTAGCTAGTTTGACATTTTCAGGAATTACTCCTGCAAAAGAGCTCTTTGGGGTTTCCACTGCCTTTTTCTTCGGCATCTGAAGTCTCTTGATTTTCTGCATAGTGTACTCGTTGATTTTAAGTCTGCTTATGGTTTTCCTCCTAAATAGAAATTGAAGTCTTTCATCACAAACTACTCTCTTTTTCGTAGGGTGATTCAGTTTGTTGTCATTGATATACCGCGCTATAATTGCTCCAACATCTTGCTGAGAGATCTAATCATGCGTCTCTACACCAACCGATTTGAGAAACTCGATGAGATTACTCGATCCCTAAACCCTAAACCCTAAACCCTAAACCCTAAACCCTAAACCCTAAACCCTAAACCCTAAACCCTAAACCCTAAACCCTAAACCCTAAACCCTAAACCCTAAACTCAGTGTTTTACCTCGCGGATTTTGTTCAAAACAAGTTGGAGGGCAAACTATGTATACGCGCACCCCGGGGTCGCGCCTAACGGACATAGTCATAGGTAGATAATTTATCTAAAGTAACCCCAAAAGAGTTATTTTGCCGCAGTAATTCCTGAAAATGTCAAACTAGCTAGTGTATTTGAAGAAAAGTCTCATTCAGAAACTTGTGAATGAACAACTTTGTTTCAATGTTTGACATCGCGGATGTTGTTCAGAACAAGTTGGAAAATCTAGGGCAGGAACCTAAAGTATTTAACTTCTGAGAACTTACTTTCTTCTTAATTGGAGAGACTATCTCTCAATTTCTATGTATGAGGAAAACCGTATAAACAGGCTCAAAATTAGATGTTTTTCAAAAAGTAAGCATATAGTAGGAAAAAAAGCATACATGAAGGAATTTGGTGCGCGTAGAGGAATTTGGACTTGTGAATACTGGGATAAAGCAACGCGTGAAACAATCATCTCGGTGGTTTGTTAACAAATTGATTTTCTGTCCTCTTGATCCAAGACCCTTTTGTTAACAAATTGATCTTCTGTCCTCTTGATCCAAGACCCTTCCTAACCATTGGAAGGGGATCAGTTTTCTTCTGTCCTCACCGTACGACAGAAGATATTCGGAAGATTCAGAATCTCGTGAATAAACAACTTTGTTTCATTGTTGTTCAGAACAAGTTGGAAAATTTGTAGTTTGGACCTATGAATACGCGTGAGACTATCTCTCAATTTCTATTTAGGAGGAAAACCATAAGCAGACGTAAAATCAACGTGGTTTCTGATAGACCGGTGTTTTTGCGAAAAAAAAAAAAAATTTAGGCAGTAGGCGCACCCCTGGGATGCGCCTATTGAATAGGCGCATCCCTTGGACGCGCCTACTGAGTAGGCGCATCCCAGGGATGCGCCTATTCAATAGGCGCGTCGCGCGTATGCATACTTTTCTAAAAAAAAAATTTCGATATACACTTTTTCAAATATTTTTTTTAAACTAAACAGTTTTTGAAAAAATTCTACATATAGAGCTCTGCCAGCCCACCATCAATTTTTATAGGGTTTCGTGGCATAATATAAAATACTAATCTATAGATTCTATACATCTAGAGAGAGTATAGATTCTATACATATAGAGAGTGGCCAACAACCCCACTTCACCATCTATTTTTCTAGGGTTTCATGGCATAATGGAATAATTTTTTGAAAAAGTAATTACTTTAAAAAATAAATATTAAGAAAAAATATTTGAAGAAATGTATATAAACACAGGTATTTCAAGCAGCGTTTTTACATAAACGCAACTGGGTAGTAGACTGGTAGTAGCGGTTATTTATAAACGCTACTAGCAGTAGCGTTTTTAACTAACCCTAGCATTTATAACACTCAGTCGTTGTCCTCAGCTCACCCGCCCCCATTGCTTTCTTCAGCAGAACTGACCCACGTCGCTCCTCCTCCTCCGCCTCCTCCTCCGTCGCCGCCTCCCTCTCGCCCCTGCCGACGGAAATGACGCCAGCTCTCCCGCCGTCGACGAACGCCAGTTCCCCCCGTGCCGCAGCTCGACGCCAGCTCTCCCCCGTGCCGCAGCTCAACGCCAGCCCTCCCCCGTGCCGCAGCTCAACGCCAGCCCTCCCCCGTGCCCTCCCCCTTGCCGCAGCTCCAACGAAGGTAAGCACCAGTTTTTATTTTTTGTCTGCATTTAGTATTTTAATTATTGTTATAATTTAAATTATTAGAGAAATTATAAATTGTTAAAATGTATAAATATATACTGTTTAATTGTAGATGTCAAGTAATTTGTTTGGCCAAAATGTCGTAAACGTTGGTCCGTTAGACCAATCGGTACTTTGGGGACAAGATCAACATCGCTCGTCGGATCTGAGTATGAGTCAACCAAGCACATTTAGATGTTTAAAATTAGAGGAAAATAACATATCAGACGAGGCTAAAGTCATTGTGCAAAATGTTGGTTTATGGGATGTGGTTATTATGTCACGTCCCAAACTTAATCATAAGTTGTTGATGGCATTAAAATGTGAGCGTTGGCGTCCCGAGACACACACTTTCCATATGAAACATGGGGAAATGACGATCACACTTCAGGATGTTGCTGTGTTACTAGGACTACGAATAAACGGCGATGTCGTAACTGATGACTACGCACCTGAGGAAGCATGGTGGCTGCGTGTCTGGAGTTGTTGGGCCTGAATCTACAAGGTCGTAGAGATTTTGTGCAGATGACTACTTTACGGGAAAATCTCCTTCAGCTAGGTCTTACCGCCGAACAACAAGCGAGAACATTCATGTTGATTATAATCGGTGGTGTTTTATTTACGACGACAAAGAAAGATAATGTGTCGTTGATTTACTTGCCCCTACTACGAGATTTAGAAAGAGCGGCACAGTACAGTTGGGGTTCAGCAGTGTTGGGAGCTATATACCGCGGATTGTGTGAGGCATTTGAGCATAACTGTGCAACATTTCAGGGATGTGCAATCCTTGTGCAGGTATGTGTTAAATATAAAATTATTATATAAAAAATTATATTGTGTATTAGAAGTTTTATATTGAGATTGTTTATTGCAGTTGTGGTCATGGGAGCACCTTCATATTGGTTGACCTGTGTTTCACGGTGAATTGTTTGCTGGAGAGATACATCCCTTAGGATATAGGTGGGCATTCATAAGAAGATCCTTTAGTCACCAAGTTAGAACTGCTAATTTGGTGTATTATAGGGATGAATTGGAGTCTCAATCGCATAATCAGGTAATTTATTTGATTTCCAGATGCAGACACCAAGTTGTAAAATGTATAATTACTCACTTGTTCATAAAATTAAAATCCTTCTTAATAGGTGACGTGGATGCCATATCACGCATTTAGGTTAGCTACTACACCACATGTATGTCGTGAACACTCCGAGTTATTTAGAACGCGGGTGCCACTTATCCATTTTAATGTGGTTGAGTGGCACCGTTCAAATAGAGTCATGCGACAATTTGGGATGCGACGGCACATTCCAGAGATAGAGGACGATGAAGTACAAGAGCATGTCACACTACATAAACTGCAACGTAAAGGTCGACCGGGGCAGCGACATTGGGCAATAACGCACCAAGATTTGATTGTTCTATGGAACAATCGATCAAATTTTGTACAGCTAGAGCATCAACCGGTGACAGATGTCGAGCAGTGTATGACATAGTATCGTCGAATAACGCGGCGTTTTCTTACGGCCCCCACTTTAGAAACTGGTAGTTCTTCACGTGGCCGAGTTCCATCGGCCCCTTATGTTCCTCACGGTGGCCAAGTTGAGACAGTGGTGTCGCATCAATACTTATAAGTGGTCTACAGTGGACAAATCCTTCAATGGCAGGACCGAATGCCCAAAACATCATACCGAATGTAGCTACTTCAGTTTCAACATTTACTCTTTTGGACAAAAACTCATACAGTGTCCCGGGTATGTATACGGACATGGCTGACAGTAGCCGCGGGAGGTTCACAAAGGCTTCTTCGTGTGTTTCGTATAAAGACTCCAACATAACTTGTTTGGAGTACCACGCCTTCGGATATCCAATCTTCGAACCAATCTCATTCTCCACCATCGACTGGATTACTGAAATTTTCAACCCAGTGTCAGCTAAAACTGCATTTCTTATCAAAGCCGCTATCATCTTGCAAGCGATGTTTTGATTTCGCTCAATGAGAACTTCATTCGTGCATGTATGTGGAGCGTGCAATTTTTATATTCTCCACAATCCAGTATACTTAAAAATACATCCTCTTAATGACCACGAACAATTTCTGGGATCAACTTTACATCGGAAGACAATTGACTTTGGATTTGATTACTCAACAACGAAAATCTTAGAATTAGCTATGTGCCATCTACTAACGGCGGCAACTAACTCATCCTTACTATTAAACATCATGTTTGTGTTTAGAAAAGCTTCAGTCAAAGGTTCATCAACTTCCATACACAACTCATTTGTGGATTGAAAGTGGTCAATCCAGTTACTATCAATCCAATTTTCGGCAGTAGGTTGCATCATTTGAAGGTTCTGGGAGCTACTTCCACCATGGTCACCTCCATGTACATTGTGTGAAGTCCCGCCAAACTCAACCACCTCTTCATTGTCTTCATTAATATGACCCGTAAAATGCTCAATATACAGATCTTCTTCATTTATCGATGCATCTGACAGTGCATCAAGGTCGACCTCGTCATCAGAGAGATCATGAGTGTGACCATGCAAAACATTGACTCTCTCATTACTATCGACAATGTTTGGCCTCAAGTTAACTCCTTTAGTTACGCTAAACACAATAAAGCGACTAGCAACGCTTAATTGTAGAGCGAAAGACAATGCACTTTGTGATTGAATTCGTACAAACTTGCAAAGTCCATCAGTATCTGTACATTTATATAAGATACTAATCGACCAGGATTCAATAGCATCTCAACCGCACTCAGTACGTATAATTTCCTTTAGTCTAAAAAGTGAGATATCCAAGGTAGTTGTAGTAATACTGGAGTTACCACCCACATATACTTCACTACCATTCTTAGATGATATTTCGCTGTCATACAAGCAAATGATACCAATCTCTGTCATGTTTGATCATAAATAATTAATATTAACAAAGTTTATATCAGATTTGCTTAACTTTTACTTAAGATAATATTTATGTAAATATAACTGTTTACAATTTTCAAATAATTGTAATTAAAGAATACAAATAACAATTTTCAAAACATTGTAATCAAAAAGCACAAAACCATATAATACATACCTGGACAATCGGACAGTTGGTTGTGAACTAGTCGAACGATTCAGCAAATGACAGATTGAGCAAATGAAATTCACTTCCTCAGCAAACGAAATTGTCAAAATGACTACGGACGTTTTGTATTTGAAGACTGAATAAGCCCAATTATTTGCTCACTTTTACAGAAATGTAGAAAATAATTGGTGGCTGCGCAAATTATTGTCTTATTTCGCTACTGGAGATAGCGCATTTCTGAAAAACGCTACTATGGGTAGTGTTATTTTAAAAACACTACCCCTACTAACGAAAAATAGAAAAACACAATTAGAGGTAACACGTATACTTACTTTTTCAAATACTTTCCCAATGTATTTACTTTTTGCAATATTTATCATAAAGTAATTACTTTTTCAAAAAATTCATAGTAGAAAGCAGTCAAAGCGTCAAACATATATTGTTCCCCATGATGGTCAAAAACAAAAAAATATATATTGTCCCCCTATAATGCTAAAACATATATTATATTATATATTTCTAATATAATATAGTATGTTTATTTGTTCTTCTATATCGGGGCATCTTGGAAACTACGAAACCCTTCATATTTAAAATTCTTCACACGTGTCGTATCTTGGTCGAGATCATGTGTTCGCAAAAACTAAGTTCAATAACTTGAGTTTAAAATGTTTAGAAATAAATATCTAACAACATTGAATTTTTTTTAAAAGTAAGTATTTTGTTTGATTTTTTATAAAAGTAAGTATACAAAAAAAATATTTTGAAAAATAGGTATATGCGCACCCCGGGTAACGCGTATTGGACATACGCGCACCCTTGGGTGGCTCTTGAGCCACAATTCTTTTTTTCAATTTTTTTTTGATAATGATGATTCGATATTTAAGTAAAAATAAAATTATGTATCTATTAAATATTTTTAAAAACATTATAGTAAGTAGATATTTTAATTGCTATTCAAATTATGCAAAAAATATTAAATTTGGATTTACGGATTGACCGTAAGTTGAGATATGAAAATTTTACTTAAAAAATTATAATTCATACCATGTAAGTCCAAACTCAACGCGGTTAATGTCATTTATGTCGTAATTCAATTATCTATCTAGGGTAATTTTTTGATTGGAAATACAGTGATTTTGTAACCTAACATCGTTCGTTTTATAATTTGACCGAAATAAGTAAATGTATTAGGTGAGAAATTTAATTATGTACTTACTCAAAAAAATTAGGATGCGTAGATAATTTAATTACGAATTAAATGACGCTAACTATGCGTTAATTTTTTACTTTTAGACTGACTGTATAATACAATACATAAAAAACCTCTACATACGATAAAAAAATTTTCAATAGCGTTTTGAACATAAACATTTCATAAAGAAAGGAGAAAAACGAGAACAAAACCTTTTTTCTATTTGTTCTTTACTTTTATGTAAACAATTCTTCTGTTTTTTTCCCTCGGAAACATACACATTTTCACAAGACAATAAAGTACCAAGCGCATAAATTTCGAATAATAAGTACAAAAGATTAAACACATAAATGATGAGTATCACCTAGAGCACGAGGACTCTCGTTTTCTACAACTAGAGGAGTGGTGTTAATTAAGGCTCATCAAGACGGCTCATGACTATATAAACCGATAATAATTTATTTATAAAATTATTAAAGGCTCAACCTCATTTGAGCTGTTATTTTTATATTTATAACGGCAGGTAAGGCGTATTGTTATTTTTAATCAAATAGTAATTTTTATTTTCAGTAGCTCATATTTTATAGTCGAACAATTAAAAAAAATATATTTTTTACGGCTCAACTATTTAAGGTGTTATTTAATAAAAAAAGAAAGTATATTTCAGCATTTGTATAATACAAAAAATAATGTTCTACTGCTTTTATTTTTTTGTCAATATTTAATAATGACTTGTGCCGTAAAAATAAATAGTGTTTTAAATATTTTTCTATTTTTAGTGACTCAAAAAATAAGTCACAAAAATAACAATTATATCGGTTCTTCTCCATTGTGTTGTGTTTTTTTTATTGTTCATTAAATGAGTCGTCTTAATAATGCTAACACTTCATGTCACGACTCAACTTTATATGAACAGTAATTATTTAAGGACTCAATTTTTAAGTCGTTAATAAATAATTTTGTAGTCGTTAACGTGAACTTCTCCATTAGTGTAAAGTAGAAAACAACTGAATTTGTAGTCACTTAAGAAGAAAGAACCGAATTTGTTCAGTCTCTTTCTATTTGAAAAGTAAACTCATGAGCATGATTGTTCCCGAATCTTCGAATCAACACAAATTCGTTGTCCTTTGTTAAGGTTAGCTAGAGCTCCACTATGATATCTTCGAAAAGTTATTTCATATTCATTATGTCTCCTCTTTCCTTATGAGTTACTTAGTGTGAGAAGCATTATCACCTTCAAAAATGACTTTTGAGAAATTTAGTGTCTTTACTCAATTTGCATAAAACAAAATCTAATTATTTAACCTACAAAGAAATCCAAAAACCCTAATGATCAAAATACTTGCACACTTTTACTCCTTCATTCTTATTTCCAATTATTTAATAAAAATGATTTTTGTTAGCGGTGAGCTCGTGCGGGACGTCGGTCTTTTTGGCAAGCCCGAGCCTGATATTTCGGTCCTTACTTCTGGAGAATTAAGACTGATTTCAGGTAAAAAAAGCTCATCCGAATCGGTCTTGCTTGACTTGGTCCGGTCTCGGACCGAAATTTTGAAGAAAAAAAAAAGCATAAATCAATAAAATCGAAGTAATCAATCAAGACCGAAGCAGATCTCAACTAAATGCATTTTAGAACGATTCAAGATTTTGTCCGCCCGCAACATATATACATACTCTGAACTGAAAATAGTTTCAATTCAAGTTACAGATGCGTACCTGGAACTATAACCATAAAGGCCTCAGCGTCGTAGTGGCTCGAGACTGTGAAAGTTATAGGATTTGCCTCGAGCAACCCGAGTCAGACATTCTCGAGACCGCCCAGAAGTTTCCCACCTGGAGCAGATTCTTGGCGTGAACGGCGAAGGGGAAGAACGGCGGGAACGACTAAAAGAGTGCTTCCCGGTGAAGGACGAAATGGAAAGAAGAAGGACGTGGCGCGGGAAACCTTAGGATGCAGCAACGTCGTGAAGTGAGGAAGAGGTGAAGACAGAGAGATTTGGATGACGAAAAGTGTGAACTCGGTCTGGACTACTGTATACGGATGAGGAAGAGATTTGGCTGAGGAAGAGTGATGAAGATATATGGAGTGGTTGCTGTATAGTATAGGCTAGGCTAGTTTTTTTTTAATCAAAGTTGGTTCAGGATGGTCCTAATCAAGTTTTTGGGAAAATATTTCAAGCCCGACCTTGAAAAAAAAATCGTCCGCTCGGTCTCGGTCCTAATCGATCCGGTAAGTTTTGTCAGGATTTCGATCCAACTAGTTTTTTTTTAGTCAACCTAATTTTTGTTCACTACCCACAATTCATCCTGATCATTTTTTACTGAATAGATATGAAGAAAGGTGTTAAGAAACTCCCCCGGTTTGTTTTAATAGTATGAAAAAACACTTTTCAGTTAACCTCAAATCTTAGGTTGAACGTAAATTCGGTAGTTTAAGAGTTTGAACATTATAGTGAAAAGAAGTAAAGCACATATCAAAATTTGATATGAAGTATAGTTAATAATAGCGCTAGTGTTAATTATAGAGCTAATAATTTCTTACGTAACACGATAATACGATATAAATACGCACAAAAAAAACTTTGTTCATGAAAGCATATGATAGAATGATAAGTATAAACAGAATAACATGAAGTAATTTTCATGTCATGTTCGTGTTTAGATATCATAATATAACACACACGATAACACAATAAAATTGAGTTGTTAAGTTTGATTTTTTAAAAATATTTTTCTAAACAAATCTTGTTTGATAACTTTTAATTGTTTAATTTTAGAGTTTTTCAAGTACTCTTGAAATCTGATGTTTAAATTCATATTTTTTACTAAGAGAAGTTCATTATGTTATATTTTATTATAACTCTCACATGTGAAAACAATTGACAACTTAACACTACATGATAACATAAAATGAACATGCACAAAAAATTATATGTCGTGTTTGTATTGTAGAACATGCCACAATAAACTTATCATGCATGTTCATATTTAATAAGTCTAACACGATAAACTTATTAATGTGCAAGATAGCATGCAAATACGATTTGTCAACCTTAGTTTATTATAGACAACCTGAATAGTGAATAAATTTACCTAATAATAATTGGCAGCATCTCATATCATGAATACTCCCGGTTCTACCTTCGGTGGAGCATTAGCCAACATTTCTGGAAATATAGTTAAATTACTTCAAATGAATTAGTTAGTGAACTTACCTAATATATCTCTTTAGCAATTTATTTTTTAAAATTTTAAGGGAGACCATCTCATACAATCATCGTGGTTATAGTATTCTAATACAAGCCACATTCACCGTCGAATATTGACCACGAGTCTTAAGACAAAAAAAACTTCTCTAAGAACTTGAACCATATGGCTAAAAACTGTGCAGTGAGACACAAGTAACTCATATTTTGACATGGGTGTTCATGTATTGGTAACCCTAATTGAGGGGTTAGGTTTTGGGTCTTAACCTAAACCAACTGCAGCTAGACTTTTCTTCCTTTAGAAGCCCAGCAAGGCTGAATGCAAAGTAACCTTCATAGCGACCAAAGTAGGGAGGAAACAATTACAAAGAGTCTCCTTGCTGAGTAACATTGAGTTGATCAGATAGAATCAGTAGATCTGCAGGCAATTCTTCAATTCATTGGCATTAATTACATACGAACTACAGCAGTAGCAGCTCAGGCTACAGTTTAGTCTCTCTCTCTCGTAGATACTCCCCACTCAACTCCCTTTTAACCATCTTCAATATCTCTACAACCTGTGAATGCATAAAATATGCATGAATTACAAAATCCAACACAAGTGAAAGCCAGGCTAACATGGGCGAAGTAACTATTATATATATATATATTTATGATGAATATCAGTAACCATCTTCAGGAAAAATGGGCTAAGAAAATAAGCATAATTTTTTTCAATTTCAAATCAAGTGACACGACCAATTAAATAAATAAAGCTCACGCTCACCCCAGGATAATGTTGCAATATTGGTGAATAATGATCCAGGGCAACATATACATTTTCCAGCAATCTCAACAAAGTCTCCACCTCATCTGCCAAAGCGTCAACCTAATCGTAGATAAATAAAAACACAGCAATCACAAATCATTCTGCTAAGTAGTGGTAACAACTAATAACAGATATTTAGTAAAACGCCACAATTGCAATTGAGTTGACCCAAGTGGTGCAATGAACATATTTTGACAACTTGAAATAACTGACCTTCAAGCAGCTACCCACCATGACCACATTCTGAACTTATATCAGATGATCATTCACAGGCACGTTTCTAGGATGGAATCAAACTTTTTGACTTACATACCTCATTTTCAGCCTTCACCAGATCCGAGCATTTCCTTTCAAATCTTTGCTTGTACATCAATCCCCATCCTTTAAGTCTATCAGCATCCTCACCTAGGGAAGTCAATTTAGATCCCAAACCATCGAACCTGGTAATGACATGTCATAAAAGCCAAAAACTTCAATAGCGTTATTAGACAATAAATAATGTGTTGCACATGCATGAATGAAGCCACAACTATCTTCTCATGATCAACTGGCGAGTATATCTTAAAAGTGAAACCCACAAGGTTAACAAAAATAAGGATATATAAAATATAAATTGGAAATATGGCATTGATTTTTTGACAGTCAAGCATGCAAGCCATATTGGTGTAGTTATACAAAGTCATCCCACAGGCCTAAAATCTGCTCCAGTTAAATGTCAAAGCTAACTATCAAGTGACGACAATCTTCTTATTTCCTGATAAAAATAATTACCTCAAATTGTTCCTTTTGATGGCCTTGTTTGTTCTATCTTCCACGTCTCTTAACGCTTCCAGAAATCTACAAGCAAGTGAAGCACTTAATTCTAACTGCTTTCTGCACACCCTCTCATTTTCTTCAGCTTGACGAATTCCAACTGCAAGCAACCTTCTTTTTTCATTGATTTGGAGAAGCTCTTGCTTCACCAAACCAAATGCCTTTAGCTCGTTCTGATACATTTCAGTTTGCTCCAATGCTCTAGTCAGATCAAACTTCACTACATCTAACTCCTTGCTTATATTAACAATATGCATGGTCTGCTGATGTGCTTCACTTTTTAAGTTATCAAACTCCTGTTTGGCTAGCTCAAACTGCTTCTTTTCTATTGCCAACTGAGCTGCTGTCTCTTGTGCTAAACTATCCTTTTCTTCAAGTGAAGCAGCAAGCACTAACTTTTCTTGCTTTAGCCTTTGCTTTTCAGCGATTTCAAAGTCTAACAATTTTTCTTTGTCCAAGACTTCTTTCTCAAGTGAAACTCGCAGAGCTTTTTCACAAATACACTCCCGACTCAAATAATCAAATCTTTCTCTAGCTTCCCTAAGGGAATTTGCAAAGAGATATCCAGTCAATTCATAGAAGATAACTGACTGCATGTCAAGACTTTCAAGTTTAGACTTGTCACCCGATTTATCTTCAAAGTCTTCTTTATATAACGCTTCATTAACATGTTTTTGAATGGCAGATTCAATGCCTAAATCTTTTAATGAAAGCATGTCAGTTATTAACCCTTTGATAAAGCAGAATTGTATGTCCTCGCCCATTGAAAATTGTATTTTTGTATCATCTAGTTCACATTTGAGATTTCTTATCTCTTTCTCAACCTGATAACCGAATGAAACTTGATTTTCAGCATCAGAAAGCTCTGCTAAAAGCCGTCTAACCTCCCTTTGCTCATCAGAAAGCATATCCTTAAGCTGTAAGTTTTCTGAAGAAAGGGTATCCAATCTCTGCTTCATACTGCAAACACCCTCCTCAGTCTCACTTTCGAGAGTATGGGGTCTCTTTAAAATTTCATCCACTTTCACAATCACCTCAGAGATCTTCCTCTTTAACCCATCAAAATCCCTGTCCTTTCTAAAATTAGGCAAGAAAGAAGAACCCCGCTCCCTCAAGTACTCCCTCTTGAGAGTGAAAAACTCTTCAGTCATTTGTTGCACCTTAGATTCATGATTTCTTTTCATTTTGGTCATCTCAGTCTTGAAATACTCCACCATCCCTTCTTGTGTAAGGTGCTTTAGTTGTGCAAGATCCAAATTCTCCGGAGAAATTATCAACTCCTCGTGCTTGTTGCTAGTGCCTTCCCAAAGAGAACTCGTTGTGGATGAACCCGATAGTTTGCGTTGGAGATTATCAGCCTCCCCCAGAGATCCATGAGAAACTAGAATAGCAGTAGCAGCATCTGGACCTGACAACAGTTTACTTAAAGCATCTAATTCTTGGCGGAAATTGGAAAGCTGTTCTTTCCACTTGTTCGGAAAACAAGCATTGTAATCTTCGTGAAAATGAGCATTCTGTTCCAAAGGCTTTTCCGCAAATTGTTCCTGGGCACTTCTAATACAGTTAGCAATCACCATTGCCTCCACTTGGGCTTGAAATTCAAATTCTTGTTGAAGCTCATAATGTGACAACTTGGACAGGTGAATCATATTCTTTACCTCATCAAAGAAAGAGCCCAAAGTCACTTGCAGAGCGTCAATTCCTTTTTCAATAGTAGACAATGATTTAGGCAACTTGTGAAGCTGCGTACTATCCAGAACCGACAAGCCTAAACATGAACCTATGTCAGCCAGTGGGACGCTCATTAGTTCCTTCTTGATTTCCATAAATTGCTCCATGGCTTCAAATATGTGTTTGTCCAAGATATTCAAAGCTGTGTCATTGTCAAGTGAACAGCCGTCTGAAACACCTGTGTGTGCTCTAAACTGGGGTCCTCCTGCACTCTTCATGAAAAAATTTGGAGATTCTAAAATCGTGCAATCATCAACAGAAGTTGTTGAATGGTGCGAGAGTAGCATTTTCTTTAATGCAGCGACCTCTACTTGTCTCTGAGCCACCTCACCTACAGCTTCTTGCTGGACTGCAGTAACCATGCCCTTGATGACAGAATCATTTACCATTCTCGAAATTATTAACCGATCGTTAATATCTTGCATATATGAGTCTAAATCCTCAAGGAGGTCAACACTGAAGTTTTCGCACTTGTTGTCCATATCACTGCAAGAGGAGGCGACACCATTTTCTCCCTCCAGATCCTTGATATTATTGCCCATAAGCATCTGATAGTTGGCGGCCGATTCTTACAAACACCGAAAATGTCTAAAATCAAAGGAATAAAATACATATAAGAATTCCTGATATACAATGTCACGAAACGAAATTAGATGATCAAGTAGGAAACTCCATAAATGAAGGAAAGCTGTTGGGTAAAAGAATCCTGGGGTAAGGTGTTAAACTATAAGATTTTTCTCTCCGAACCAAAGAGCATTATTCGTCCATCAGAGCAGAACAGAGCAGAGCAGCAGATGCAATTAATACAGATACGACTCAATCAAAAAAAAAGAGAGGAAAAAAGCGAAAACTTACAGTGGAACTGAATGATTACGGAGATCCACAAAGACTAGTTTGATTTCGCGAGCCACGGAGGAGCTCTTCTAATCTAGGGTTTCTGAGGAAAGGGTATAGTAGACCGTTAATGGCAAGTTAAGTAGAAGAGCGGGGAGGAAGGAAGCGTAGCGTAGGTAGAGACAAGGATTCAGTGAGCTGGAGATCAGTCAACAACACTAAATAGAGTGCAATATAAAAATATACGACATTCAAATGGACGCTCCAACAACAGACGCGTTTGGTAAAAAAAAAAAAACAGACGCGTTTGGTAGTGAGCAAATTGTTTTAACCTAAAAATATGAAATTACCGGTAAAAGTAAAACTACCTTCGTGCCACCGGCAAGGCAATACTAATTTTCTTTGTAAATAGTAGGGGTGAAAGGGAAAACCGGTTGGTCCGAAAATCCGGTAAAAACCGAACTGGTCCGGTCCGAAAATGTATGGTTCGGTTTATGGTCTGATTTTTTTTGCTTGAAACGTTTTTTTAGACCGTTCGGTCTACAACTCTAAAAGACCGTGGAGTCCGGTCTGACCATTTATATGTATATTATTTTATATATTGTATTAGTTAGTATTAATTAATATAATTAATCAACGAATACAAACAAATAATTTTTTTATTATTTAATAATTATTTTAGTTGTTTAATCGGTTTAGTAGAAATATATGTAAACATTGTTAAATCAAATTATTTTGTTGTTAAATTTGATTTTGAATACTTATTTTGGTTTTGAATGTGTATTTTTTTGCTTTTTCGGTTTAAACCGAAAATCCGAATGGACGGTTTATTTTTTCTTATACGGTCTTTTGGCCGGACTTTTTTTTGAAGGAAAACCGGTCCGAAAATATAGGTCCCGACCAAAATAGTAAAAAACCGGTCCGACCGGTCCGATTTCACCCCTAGTAAATAGTAAGATATATCGGAGTAAGTGCGATACAAACATTATAAAAAAATGAGTTTTAACTTTGGATTAATATATGAAAGTTTAATTAAAACAAAACAATTTAAATTCTAAAAGTCGAAACTCAAAACTGACATTTAAATCATATTCCAATTATTTACATAATGCACATTTTTTATGTATATAATTGAAATTCCAACATAAATCGTTTATCCTATAATTTAACAAAAAGACAAATAACCTCTCTTTAAATATATACTTATTAAGAAAATCAGCAAAATACATGTAGATAATTAAATTATGACGTATGTGATGCTAAGTGGGTCGCATATCCACTACCGACTAACCGTACGTTCTGTTGACTTTGACATCATTTTGGAAGTTGAAACTTAATCTATTAGAAAATTTAAGCCGTAATTTATTTATTTTCATATTATTGTAAGAAAAATGAGTTGGTATATAATTACATTTCTAAATTAATTGTTTGTCCTTTCATTTAGATCATAACAAAAAAAAAAATGTTAGAAATTTCATTACATACTTACAAAAAAAAGTATACTAGGTACATATTGAGTTATTACTTAAATGTCATTCATGAGGTTTGATTTTAAGGTCCATAGTTAAATTTTCATATTTCAACTTATGACGGAATGCACGGTCAATTCGAAAATTGAATTTTAGTGTCATTTGTGGTATTTAGGTAGTAATTCAAGTGTTTGAATGTTAGTCAACTAAATTTGTAACCCGCACCGACTTGGGGGCATAACCCTAGAACGAGATAGAGTGGCGCATTGCTAGGGCCCAAGGTGCTGCCACTAGAGCGTTTACGGTGTCGCTCTTCATTTCACCCCCAATCATTAGACAAAAAGTATAAGGTACAATAAATGTACGAAATGAGTACCCTAAAGCTAGTACGGAAATGAGTCCCCTAAAGCTAATACGACTCTGATATACGACAATTAAATGTAAAGTAACCGCGCTTATCACAGTAATACAAGACATATCACAACCATGGTACCCACCGACCAGACTCAAATTAGGGTATTCATATATAAATAATAATTCTTACCTATCATTCAAAGGTAAGATTTTTATCTAGCATTTTCTATACACATTTACTCTCTCAACTACCTACAAATGACTTTATTATCGAAAATAAAATAACGGATTAGTTCCGATCTTTTCTTCCATGCAGGTAGTAGAGCAACACTTGAATTCAGAACCAACACCGAACCCCAATGTGAGGGGGAGGGGGGGGGGGGGGGGGGGGGGGGGGGTAAGATTATATTCCAATGTGAGTCACCTAAGTAAGAACTACAATACACATATATGGGTATGCTCATAAACTTTTGATAAATATTTATTATGGATCGCACTTTAACCTATGTTACTAACATTTCATAATTATCTATTTGATTACTTATATTTGTTTAATATTGTATTTTGGTCATTTTTTTTATGTATAGGGATGATGTGGCTATTTGATTTAAACTTGTCTTATTTAGTCAATAATGTTTGATAATTAAATGTGAGCAAAAACTAGTCTCGGTCGGTCTACTTCGGTCTTGAGACCAGAACCATAAAATTCTCGGTCATCTAGTTTCGATCTTGAGACCGAGACAGTTACTGTTTAAATGGTCTTAGTCCTTTTTGTCTTAATTTGGTATAAACCATTTTGATATATATATAATTCCTATTATTTTCAAAAATTTAAAACAAATAAAACTAAATTTAAATAAAACAAAAAACAATTAACAACAAAAATCAATAAAATATAAATGAATTTAATTAATCAATAAAATTAAATAAAAAATTCGTTTAATATAAATTATACTTCAGATACAACAATAAACAAAATATGCATATAATTATAAATAAGAATATTTATTTGACATAATCAATAAATGGACCGTTGAAATTATATATATATATAATTATTTTGAATTTTTTCTCTAAAATTATTTCTTTCTCTATTATCAATTAAAATTTTGTCATTTATTTATTAAATATGTAATATATCAAAGTAAAATTTGTTTAACTGACACAATTTCATTTTAATTGAAATCGACCGATTATATCATTTTTTAAATGATTTTGAAATCGTAATAACTATACTAATCAATATAATTTATTAGTATTATAATAATTTTCGTTCAATTTATATTATAAAGGGTTAAATACCAAATAGTTACCCGAACTTTGACCGTTTTACAAATAGCTACCTCAAATTGCTATTTGTAATACAGTCAAAGGTCGGGTAACTATTTGGTATTTAACCCTATTATAAATTATTTTTTAGCGTTCTTTTATAGTTAATTATATTAAAAAAAGTTAAATTTGTCATTCAAAAGTGTCAAATATATACTAAAAATTCAAAAAATAATAATTAATGGTCTCCATGGTCTTAACGGGTCTATGATCGAAATGAGACCAAGACCATTGGTTTTGGTCTACAATTTGTTTAAATGTTTTGGTCCAGACGCATTCAGACATGGTTCGGTCGCGGACTTCATGGTCTACATGCTCACCCCAATTAATAATATATTTTTTTAAAATTACAAACCTTTGTTACATTCTAATATATATTAAGACCTGATATATCGAAAACATCATTTTTCTTCTTCTCTTTTTCTTCCCGATCCTTTTTCATATTCCTAAAGTTGCACTAGTCTGTTTGGGAAGAGAAAAATGACAAACAATAAGTGTGAAGACGAAAAGAATAATGACATTTTTGGTACATCAAGTCTTTATATTAACATGTGAGACACTATAAGTGAAAAGTAACAGAAAATAGTGATTTAAACCAAAAAGTAACATTATCAAGGGACTAAATAACACTTGAATCAAAAAGTAATATAGTTAAATATAAGCGACCAAATAGATAATTAACCTTATTTCTTTTAAACATCTATATGTCTGTATAGAAGTCAATTTGATTTTCATTCTTCATGTGCATTTCAATTTGATTGTAACTGAATTATGGTTATTAAGTTTAGCAGTTCATGTTCACTAGTTGCTCATTGGGTGAGATGAGAGCAGAAGCTTGAGACATGGTTATTAGAATCGGATTGGTCATCAAACCAATCAAGGCACTGATTTCTGGTTCGTATGATCCGACCGTCAGTTCACCTGGTCCGACTTTCGAATCACCTAATCCGATCGTTGGTCCTTCCCTTTTCTTCTCCTTTCCTTATGTATGCTCAGTGACTGACTCAATCTTCAATTTTCCTACTTCTCTTCAACTTTCATCCTATTTATTTTCTCTTCAACCTTTCCTTCCTCCTCATTTTTGTTTCTTCACCCTCTTCCCTTTCCCCTCTCTCCCTCTCTCTTCTTGATTTTTTTTTTATATTTCTCTTCCTCCTCTCTCTCTCTTATCCTAATTTTCCTAATTCCTTATTCCTATCTTCCCTTCCCAAACGTTCCCCTTGAAATTTTTCATGGAAGCGACTCTTAGAGTCTTAGCTATGGTACATAAACTGGAGTGGGAGTGCTGCAGATTGGAGATTCGCGTCAGGAGAAGTCGGAGGAACATGGGGAGGATGAGAGTGTCACTGGTTGGAGACGAAGCTGGGCTCAATGGGTTGGCAGTGGGAGAAGGAGTTTGTGCTAGAGGGTACGCCAATGGAATCCGAATTGCAGGAGGTGTAAGGGTGGTTGTCAGTGTTACAAGATATAGAACTGTTAGAGTAGAGCAGTTGTAATATAACCGTTAGAAGATATAGTTTAGACACCTCATATGTACCAAAAATATAGATTGACAATATACAATTCTCAATTCAATCCAATCTCTCAATACAACCCAATATCAATATCCAATCCAATCTGTTGGGTATCGATAGTGACAACCCAGTAAAGAAAAGGCCTCGAAGGCCCAATAACCCTAGAGGGGGTAAACCCAAGATATTCAAACTGGATCGGCTTAAGTACAAGTCAGCTTGGCCCACCATAGAGTGACCCAAAATCGAGCCCAAAGTCTCTAGGGACGCCAAAGGCTCCCAGACTGCTCGCCATTCTTCACCAGGCCGCGACCTCTCACTGCTCGCCAGGGGAGTGTTCGCCCCGAAGAGAGCCTTGCCTCTCTCCTCTGGTCCCACTAAACCGTCAATAAGGAAGTGGCCACGATATCCCGCGTATCTCGGTCATATATTCACTAAAGATTAGATATGGTAACTGCAATATCTCGCAGTAACTGTCATATCCCATGATCCGAATTTTCAGCAACACAATATACACTAAGATATTCAGCTGCCTTATACGGTTTGATCTCTCCTACCCTATAAATACCCTTGCTTTACATACGTTCCTTACGTTTTTGAGATATACACAAACATATACTCATTTAAGCATCGGAGAGGGACCCAGATACACTCCCTCTGTTGCGCTCCCCTACCTGCAGGTTCACCGGAGTTAGAGTAGAAGCATCTTTCCACCATTGTCTGGCATTTAATTCACTGTTAGATCAGCATCCAGGATTTCACAATCCAACACAATCCAACATGGTATCAGAGCAGTGTTCTTGATTCTGGAACTCAGAACAAGATCATCATCGTTCATACATCTCTCAACCAAATCAACCTAAAACCCATATCAACCAAAATTGAGATTCAACTAACATACCAGAGGAGTTGATGCTGAAAATTGCAGCACTACTCGAGACAACAACCAGTCAATTAATCGAAAATTCGCAGATGGGAAGCCAGAGAAGAGGCACATGGAGGAGAATTCGTGAGCAACTAAGAGGTCTACAACACCGACAGAGGAGGCCACGAAAAAACGGACGAAGGGGGAGCCTTCGAAGGAGCGATTGTAGGCAACATCACCACCATCAACAGCAATCATATAGGATCGAAGGAGTTGAAGATGACCAAAGAAGATTTTACAATTCTCCATGGAACGAACGAAGATGACGAGAGAGCTGCGGGAGGCACGATGCGGAGGGCAAGGAGAAGTCGAAGAAGAATAAGAAAAAAAATGAAAAAGGTAAAGTAAAAGAAATAATAATAATAAAAAGGCAAAAGTAATAATGATGTTTCATAAAAGTAAAAGAAGTGATGATGATGTTGGTATGAATGATATTTGTTGTTTTTGAAAATTTAAAAAAAAAAAAAGGAAAAAGAAGTTTCAACATAAAAAAAACCGTCACTCGGTCAACACTGAATGATGTGCAAGTTGAACATTGAAAATCTCACCACTCAACTTGAGGGGGAATGTCAACAACAACAACAATTCAGAGTCGCCATAGCTCCGATAGGGTCAAACAGCAAAATCAAAGCGACCCTAGCTCCGATAAGGTACCACCACAACAAAAATAGATCATCCCTAGCTCCGATACGGTCAATCTGCAAAGTCAGAGCAGCCCTAGCTCCGATAGGGCACAACAATAACAAAAATAGAGCAACCCTAGCTCCAATAGGGTCAAACAACAAAATCAGAACGACCCTAGCTCCGATAGGGTACAACAAAAACAACAGAGCATCCCTGACTCCAATAGGATCCTAAACCAATCGGTCCAAAGAGTATTTCCACGAATGAGATATTCTCACAAGGCAGTCAATGAAAGAATTTTCAATAATATCCTTAGCAAGTTAAACATTGAAGATTCGACTGTTTAACTTGAGGGGGGTGTTAGAAAATATAGAACTGTTAGAATAGACCGGTTAGAATATAGTTGCTAGAAGATATAGATGTTAGAAATATATTTGTTAGACAAATATATCCGTTAGTTAGGATTAGTGTATAAATAGACACCTCATATGTACCAAAAATATAGATTGACAATATACAATTCTCAATTCAATCCAATCTCTCAATACAACCCAATATCAATATCGAATCCAATCCAATACAATCCAACAGTCGGAGCCAGTACCGAAGTCGTAGCCAAGCAAAGGAATCTGAAGTCTAGTGCCAAACATAGGAATTTGAAGCTCCATTGTTAGATAAAAATACTTGACCTATTTTTCTTTACCATTTTCTCTCTAAATCCATCTTCCATCGTTATCGTTGGGCAACAATGCTAATTAAAGACCCTCTGAATCTAGAGTTGGTCACAACCATGTTGGAGGAGTCCCTAAGTTTTTCGCCTGTTTTTTTTTGTTAACCGGCGAACTGAAAAGCTGATCTATTCTCTACAAACCGTCTGGTTTTCTAAAAATTGTCCAGTTCTTACAAGTCAAACTGGATTCGTTTTGTATTTCGATGTTTTAAAAGAATTAGGCCATCAACTTAGTCGGTTCACGGTCCAACCAAGTTCGAGTGTCAGGCCAATTCTAATAACACTGGCTTGAGATTCTCAAATTCATTGTAGAATGTCACATTCATCCATTACTGAAACAATAGAAAAACTCAAGATTTTGAATGCTAGCTATACGGGGAAAAATGCGAGTCAAATATTCATAAGGACCTCGGAATCCCAAAAAGGTAGGGATTAAGTTCTTCAATAGTCAGTTTTACACAATATCCCATATCCCATGATCCGAATCTTCAGCAACACAATATACACTAAGATATTCAGCTGCCTTATACGGTTTGATCTCTCCTACCCTATAAATACCCTTGCTTTACATACGTTCCTTACGTTTTTGAGATATACACAAACATATACTCATTTAAGCATCGGAGAGGGACCCAGATACACCCTCTCTGTTGCGCTCCCCTACCTGCAGGTTCACCGGAGTTGGAGTAGAAGCATCTTTCCACCCTTATCTGGTATTTAATTCACTGCCAGATCAACATCCAGGATTTCACGATCCAACATTTGGCGCCGTCTGTGGGAAACGAGCGATTCAGCCATGAGAACTCGATCCCAAAACAACCGTCGAAACCAGACTCGCGAGCGATCCTCAGATAGCTCTGATTCCGCCGCCGCTTCCCCGCTTCAACAAGAACCTGCCAGCCAGGCAGGAGCCCCCTGCGGGCGGCCCGGGAGCATGTCGGTAATTCCAGACCGACCCTAGCTACCAACCACATCGAGACTCCAGCTCCACAGACCGTCCGCATCGCCGGGGAAAACATCCAGTTAACCCCGGAGATGATATCATTGCTGGAGGCCATCCTAGGGCAGGCCCGCCGTCAAGCCCCTGCTCTCCAAGGAAATACTCGTCCTGCTGCCACAGGGCCCTTACCGTCTGAGACCGCGAATCCTGGTACCACAGTACCCCAGGAAGAGCAGGAGATGACCTCTGGACAACAGTCTCTACCCCCGGCACACACCGAACAGCCGGCGGCTACGTATTTGGCCAATCCTTCCGGTCCATCTCCATTCGGGACCTCGCCAAAGTATTGCACTGTGGACCAGATGGACGACCTTCTCAACAAGAGGCTCCAAGAAAGACGGCTGACGGTCGTAGCTCCCTTCAAGGAGCAATCTGCTCATCCCTTTTCCGACGAGCTCGTCGCCATCAAGATCCCCAAAGACGTAGTTGCTCGGGCCATACCTGAGTACAGTGGCGGAGGAGACCCCACCATACACGTCAACAAGCACGAGGATTCTCCCCTGGGTAAGTCAAATGATCCCAATCACTTGGCTTTACTATTTCCATCCACTCTTTCGGGTTCGGTTTCGTCCTGGTTCTTCGGCCTCCCTGCAGGGTCTATAGGAACTTGGGCAGAATTAAGGAGCAAGTTCCTGGAGAGATACATGGGCGAGCGACAGCTGATGAAGAGTGTGGTCGCCCTGGATGCGGTCAAGAAACAACCTGGAGAGTCGCTGGCCAATTTCTACGAACGTTTCCATCAAAACGTCACGGAGATAGATCGCCGAATCTCGGATGGGGAAATCATTCGAGCATTTTACAGAGGTGTGGATGTGGCCAACAAGGCCTCGAGGAAGCTGCGAAATAGCTACCATGTAAAGGAAATTGAAACGCTGGAGGAGTTGGCGTCCAGAGCAAAAGGTTTCATAGACCTTGAAAGGGCGAACACGGAGGCTAACTTCCTGACGACCTCGCTACGGGTGGTTCCTGAACCCCGACGCGATGGTAAGAATGAGGTGAAGAAGGAGAAGAAGGGAAGAGACAACAGGCCCCGAGTCGAGTCTAATCCGGCGCCTCACCATCCAGAGGTCCCTGAGTACTTCACGCCTTTAAATATGCAGATCTCAGCGGTACTAGTCGAGATGGAGAGGAGATTCTTGGCGAGGCCACCGATGCCTCGTCGAGGTGGTCAGCCTATGGGGAAAGATGTCGAGAGCTATTGCAGATATCACAAGTGCAAAGGCCACAAGACAGATGTCTGCCGCATTCTGAAGCGGGACATAGAGAAGCTAATTCAGGGGGGGATGCTGAAGGAATTCGTGGCAGGACGTGACAGGAGTCGAACGCCTCCTAGGAGACATCGTTCGCCAGCCCCTGCTGAACAAACTGATCCGTCTGCTAGCAAGAGAAGAATAAATTTGATTGCAGGAGGATTCAGTGCAGGTGGCGAAGAGTCGCACGCCAGGGAGGTCTACGCCACTCAGATCTCCACAGCAGTTCAGTTGGGAAAGCGACCCCGACCTGAGGAGAACATTGTCATCTCATTCTCTGAAGATGATTTGACACATGTCACAACCCCCCACAACGATGCTTTAGTTATCACAGCAGATATTGACGGCTGTGACGTTTCAAGGATTCTGGTCGACGGAAGAAGCTCGACAGACATCCTATTTCTGAACGCGTTTGAGAAGATGGGCAAGTCCAAGCGTGACCTGAAGAGGGTCGACTTTCCATTGATTGGGTTTGCGGGAAGGACAACTTATCCACTGGAGGCCATAACCATGCCAGTAATGTTTCGCGAGGGATGGAAGAGCATCAAGGTATCGGTCACTTTCCTGGTGGTCGATTCACCTACATCCTACAACGCCATCCTAGGGAGGACCACGATCAATCCGAACAAGATTGTGGCCTCCACGGTCCATCAGAAGATGAATTTCCCCACTCCCAACGGGATCGGAGAAGTGCTCGGCGACCAGCCTTCCTCGCGGCAAAGCTATGTGAACTGCCTGTGCAGGAAGAACTAAAGGGAGGCCATCGCCATTGAAACAGAGGCCGACCCTCGGGAGGATTTGGCTCGGCCAGCACCCATGGAGGAATTGGAAGAGGTCGAGGTCGATGGGCCGGACAAGAAGGTGCGCATTGGGACCACCTTAAAAGAAGATCAGAAGGAGGCCATGACCGCCCTCCTCAAGGAATTTAAGAAGCTCTTCGCCTGGCAGCCAAACGATATGCCGGGGATCAGCACAGATATCATCACCCACGAGCTTAGGATAGACCCTTCCATCAAGCCGATCACCCAAAAAAGAAGGTCGTTCGGGACGGACAAACGTTTGACGATCAGGCATGAGGTCGGCAGATTGATTGAGGCTGACTTCGTCAGAGATGTGAGATTCCAGAGCTGGGTCGCCAACCCAGTTTTGGTCAAGAAATCGAACGGCAAGTGGATGATGTGCGTCGACTTCCACGACTTGAACAAGGCTTGCCCTAAGGACTCATATCCCCTTCCCAGGATTGATCAGTTGGTCGATGCTACCTCTGGTCACGAGATGCTAAGCTTAATGGACGCCTATTCAGGCTATAACCAGATCAGAATGCATCCGGACGACGAGGCTTACACAGATTTCTATGCAGACGGGGACATTCTGTGCTACAAGGTGATGCCCTTTGGACTCATCAATGTCGGGGCAACTTATCAGCGGATGGTGAACCGCCTGTTCCAGGACATGCTAGGGAGAAACATGGAGGCTTATGTGGATGATATGCTTGTCAAAACCATCAAGGGCAATCCGCACACAACAGACCTCCGCGAAGCTTTCGAATGCATGAGGATAAACAGCGTTCTCCTGAACCCTGCAAAGTGCGCCTTTGGAGTCAAGTCCGGCAAATTTATGAGTTTCATGGTCAGCGAAAGGGGAATCGAAGCAAACCCAGAAAAGCTAAAGGCCATAGAAGAAATGAAGTCGCCAACCTGCCAAAAGGAGGTCCAATGCCTGAATGGACGCCTAGCTTCTCTCAACCGCTTCCTCTCCAAAGCGAGCGACAGGTCCCTCCCATTTTTCAAAACACTGAGGGACAACCGCAAGTTCGAGTGGACGCCAGACTGCGAGGAAGCGTTCCAATCCTTGAAGAGGCATATCCAAACACTCCCAGCTCTGGCAAAACCCGTTCCAGGCGAGCAGCTCTTCCTTTATTTAGGCATTAGCGAGGTGGCAGCCAGTGCTGTTATAATAAGGGAGGAAAATAATATTCAGAGTCCAGTGTATTTCATTAGCAAAATGTTCAACTCAGCTGAAATAAAATATGTCCAGATTGTGAAGTATCTCTATGCCTTAGTTATTGCTGCTCGGAAGCTAAGACCTTACTTTCATGCACACGACATCATGGTCCTCACTAATCAACCACTCAAAAACTTCCTAATCAAGCCAGACTCTTCAGGAAGAATGGTCAAGTGGGCGATCGAGCTCAGCGAATTCAGGATCAAATTTGCGCCAAAAGGGCCATCAAAGGTCAAGCACTAGCTGATTTCATTGTGGAAAGCACGAGTAATGGTCAAACAGAAGCAGAAAACAGGCCAAGTCAGTCAGCAGACGACAATCAAATCTGGGAACTCTACACAGATGGGTCTTCATCAAGAGAAGGCTCGGGGGCAGGATTAATTCTTATCCCTCCTGAAGGCGAGCCTTTGAAATACGCGATCGCCTAAACATTCCCGACGACCAATAATGAAGCAGAATATGAGGCTCTTATCACTGGACTCAGACTAGCAAAAGGAATGGGTATAACTGCGCTTAAGGTAAAGAGTGACTCGGAGCTTATTGTCAATCAGGTTAATGGCACCTACGAGGCGAGAGGAGAAAAGATGAAAAAATACCTCAGCATCGCCAAGAAGCTCGTCGTGGAAATCCCAAATTTCGCGATTGAGTCTATTCCTCGCCAAGAAAACCAGATGGCAGACTCCTTGAGTAAACTGGCATTCGGAGGGACAACAATCCAGGATGTGCAATTTCTGGAAAAGGCCCTATGTTCAGTCCTTGAAAGCAGAGCCGAGGTATTCAACATTCAAGGATAGGTCACATGGATGACTCCGTTTCAGAATTATTTGAAAGAAGGGGTCCTCCCGGATGATGAAGGCGAATCCACGAGGATAAGACGACTCGCGGCCAGTTATCTAATTATAGATGGAGAACTCTACAGAAGAGGTTACTCGACTCCTTACTTAAGATGTGTTGCTCATCCAGAAACAGAAAGGGTTCTTCGAGAAGCTCATGAAGGGGTGGCAGCATGTCATGAAGGTGCTCGATCGTTGACAAGGAAAATCTTCAGGTTGGGGTACTATTGGCCAACCTTAGGAAATAATGCGGCTGAATTAACGCAGAAGTGTGAGACTTGCTAGCAGTTTGCACCACGATCAGGTCAACCATCAACATTATTATCCCCAATGGCGGGTGCCTGACCTTTCGCTCAATGGGGGATCGGTATATTAGGTCCTTTCCCTATTAGCACTGGTCAATGCACCCACATTATAGTGGCGATCGACTACTTCACTAAGTGGATCGAGGCGAAAGCTCTAGCTTCTACAACGGAATTTCAGGTCATCAAATTCCTAAAGATCAACATATTCTCCAGGTTTGGCATTCCCAAAATACTCATCAGTGATAATGGTCTGCAATTCATTGGAAAGGAGATCAAATGGCTCTGTGAAGAATATCATGTCGACCATCGTTTCAGCTCGGTGCATCATCCTCAAACGAATGGGCAAGCTGAAGCAGCCAACAAGGTTGTTTTAGCAGGACTCAAGAAAAGGGTTCGAGCATTCAAAGGAAATTGGGCAGAAGAGCTGGAAAACGTATTATGGGCCATCAGAACAACGCCTAAGGCGGCCACAGGAGAAACACCTTTCAGCTTAGTGTATGGCTCAGAAGAAGTAGCACCCGCCGAAATAGCAGTGCCTACCCATAGGATCCTACATTTTAACGCTGAAGCAAACGAGGTCGAGCGCAGAACTGACCTCGACTTGGCAGAAGAAAATAGATGGCTATCAGAAAAAACACAAGCAAAGATGCGTCTGGGGACCGCTCGATATTTCAACAGAAAAGTCAGCGCTCGCCAATTTTTCATGGGGGAGATGGATATGAGAAGGAATGAATTCACAAGGATGGACAGTCAGAATAAACTTTCAGCCAAATGGGAAGGACCGTACAAGGTAATAGAGATCGCCGCGCCAGGATCCTACTATTTGGAAACCACCGAAGGCGAAAGGTTACCCCGTCCATTCAATTCTGAGCATCTAAGGAGATTTCATACATAGCTTGTAATCAAACTGTTATGTTAATAAAAGAAAGCCATTCCTTCATAAAGCATGTCCACTCGAAGCAAATCGAAGAGAAAGCCCTGACGCCAAAGTCAGGTCAAAAAGCCCTATCGCCAAAAATAGGCCAAAAAGCCCTAGCAATAAAGTTAGGCCAAAAAGCCCTAGCAACAAAGTTAGGCCAAAAGCCCTGACGCTAAAGTAAGGCCAAAAAGCCCTAGCAACAAAGTTAGGCCAAAAGCCCTGACGCTAAAGTCAGGCCAAAAAGCCCTAGCAACAAAGCTAGGCCAAAAGCCCTGACGCCAAATTCAAGCCAAAAAGCCCTAGCAACAGAGCTAGGCCAAAAGCCCTGACGCCAAATTCAAGCCAAAAAGCCCTAGCAACAGAGCTAGGCCAAAAGCCCTGACGCTAAAGTCAGGCCAAAAAGCCCTATCACCAAAGATAGGCCACAAAAGCCCTGACGCCAAAGTCAGGCCAAAAGACCTAGCAATAAAGTTAGGCAAAATTAAAAGCCCTGACGCCAAAGTCAGGCCAAAAGACCTAGCAATAAAGTTAGGAAAAATGAAAAACCATGACGCCAAAGTCAGGCCAAAAGTCCTAACAATAGAATTAGGCAAAAACGGAAGAGCAGACGCCAAATTCAGACAAGAGATATGCTATCAACCCATTAAAACAAGCGGATAAGGAATTTAGGCGATCATTATGGATGATGAAGCCTTAAGTTAACAAATTCCCTGTTATTATGCAAACACCTCAAAGGTTTAAACTTCGAAAAGGTAATATCTCTTTGAACTTAGAAGTCTATACTTTTAAGTGTTAGAGTATTGTCCTTAGAAAGTGCGTATAGACTTATGCTTGGTCCAAGACTTTAAGAGTCGAAGCCATTACAAAGCAAGAAAAAGTCGAGAGTAATTATGATTAAGATATTGGATGAATAGCCAACACATTCAAAGTCGAGTAAAGGCTCATGAATATAAAGGCATCCAATATAAGAGAACCAAGTCTTGAATCAAATAAATGATTACAAAGTGAACGAAAAATTACAAAGGAAAAACAGCTATCTAAAAAGCAAAGGAAATATGGTCGACAAAGAAGCGGAGACTTCAAGCTTTCGGGTCCTTGGGGGCAGAAGCGTCTGGCTCGCCTTCGGGGGCAGGAAGGCTCGGCTCGCCTCCGGGGGCAGGAAGGCTCGACTCGCCTTCGGGGGCAACCTCTTCAGCCGCAGCTGGGTCAACCTCTTCAGCAGCATTAATAGGCTGCGGAAGGGTGCGACTTCGGAGGAAACCCTTCAAGGACTCAACTTCCCCAATGGGAACGTTGGGATCAACCGCCTGGACATCATCAACTAGGACTTGCAGAAAATTGGCAATCGCCGACTTCATCACCTTCAAAGCGCAGTCCTCGAAATTCTCAGAGGCCTTGAATGCCTCGACTACGCTTTGGGGCGAAGGGACAGCTTTCAGCTGTTCAGCTAGCCAATCCCTCTCCTCCTCCAGGGTGATCCCCCTGGCCTTGGCAGCAGCCCTCTGGGCCTCCGCAGCTTCCCTCTGGGCGTTAGCAGCAGCCCTTTGCGCCTCGGCGGCGACCCGTTGAGCTTCCGACTCTGCCCCTTGGGCTTGAGCCTCCTTCAACTCCGCCTCTAGGCGAGCTCTGATAGCCTCCCCTTCATCTAAGCACAGATGAAGGGCTTCAAAATCCTGAAGGGCGGCCGCAACATCGGCCTCCCTCTTTTTGATGTCAGCAAGGAGGCGCTGCTCCTTACTGAAGTACTCCGACCGGGCGTTATCCACCAAGGCGATCGCCGCGTCAGCGGTCATCTTGCTGACCTCCATCTGCCCGGGGGTGATCCCCGTGCTTCGATACTGCTCCAGCTCGACAAGCAGGTCTGAATGCTTGTCGGCGAGCTCTCCGAAGACACGACCTATCATCACCTCTTCCCGAACGAGCTGGCAACAAAGGGAGAATGAGAATTGTCAGGATACGAACAAAAGGGAACGACAAGGAAAAAAGAAAAGGGGACGAGGTCTTATTAGAGAGACTCGTTCGTAGTGAGACCGCAGGAACCCCTCGATCTGAGGTAGCTCCGTGGGAATGGGCGAGTGGTCCTTGGGGGGAATTATCCCGTCGAGGAGCCGCAGGCACATGTCCGGGCTACCCCGGAGGCTCTTCTGGGCGGGGAACCCCTTCTTCGAAAGGTCCCCACAAGGGAACCAAGCCCCCCGAGAGTTTGCAGCCTTGAGTGGCTAGAACAAGCTCGCCATGGAGCAATACTCCTCCGCAGGAACCCTCGAGGAGCTGGGGGCATCGGGCCCCTTCTGCTGGGTCCCAGACTCCTTGGGAGGGACCGTTGACACAGTAGGAGGAGGGGGCGCCAAGGATAAATCCTTCCCCTGGCCGGCCGTAGGGCCCTGAGGAGAAGGAGGAATGGGCACCGAGGCCGGAGCCTTCCCATTACCAGCGGAAGGACCCTTAGGGGGAGGAGGAGGAGGATGCTGTTCAACAGCTGGCTGCTCCTCACTCCCGACCTTCTTGGCAGGAGGAGGAGGAGGGTCTCGGGCCACGTCAACCGTGGACTTTTCTGCAAAACAAAAAGGAAAAGGCACGTTAAACAAGTTCAGGAAACTTGGAAATAAGGCAGAGTATGGAAACAATACAGTGTGAAACAACGTACCTTGTTGGCAAGGGCCAGCAGTGGCCGAAGGGAGGGCCTCTTCCGGTTTCCTCTTGGACGAACGCCTAGAGGGGGGAGGAGGAGAATTCAGCAGAGCCTGGTCGGAGGACAGCCCCGCCGTTCCCTGGTCATCAAAGAGACCTATCAGTTTTCGACTCTTGCCTACGGCCTTGCCTACAAACGCTAAAACAAGAAAGGGTTAGAAGGGGTTACCCAATCATCAAAGATTGGCGTGGCCTGATGAATGCCCGCCATCTCGAGCATGTTCTCTGTGGTCTCTGCCACGGAGTGGATGAAGCGGAATGAAGATGATCGATGTATCCGGAATAGGTCATCGATAGCGTTCAGGTCGCTCCCGGATAGCTCATCAAACTCAGGAGGAAAGTCCCTATCTGGGGTAGACAACTTCCAAGGACCCCCCTTGTAAAAGAAGTAGAACTTATTATAGTTAGAGTTGGTGGCTCGGAAGTCATCGACCAGCCGGACGTGGACATTCCAAGTCCATGCTTGAAGGCCCCTCCACTCAGCAAACTTCGGCCATCGGGACTGGAAATGGTCAATGAATACGCCCATTCTTGACGTATGCATAGGAACTTGAATCCAACCCAGATCCTAATGGCATTGTGAACGAGCTGCGTGGGATGTATCATGTAGAACCGGCACAGTGCCTGCAAATCCTCGCAGAGAGGAAAACGCAACCCAGCATCGATCTGGGCCGCATATAAATAAACCTCTCCTTGACAAGGGTAATGCAGACCCGTGCCCGGATATCTAGGGATATCCCCCGCGCCAAGACCGCTAAGACCGCCAAGCACCACCATCGTCTTGAAATACGCTGGCTTCAACTCGTTGGGCTTAACATCTACTCAGAACGATTCAAATATAGCACAATAAGCATAAAAAAACAAGGAAAAACAGAGGATATTCCCAAAACAGAGCAGTGAAAGAACGGAGGTTTACCTTTCGGAGAAAAGACAGGCGTCTGAAGCTCAGGCCCATCTACCACCACAGGAGTGGTTACAGACCTCCCCAGGTCAGTCTGTTCCCCCGTTAAGGGTGGCACGGCGCCATCCCTAATGGTTAATGGGGCATTGGCATTCTTGGGCGCATTGGCGTTCTTGGGCGCCTTAGTGGCTGTGTGCTTGATCTTCTGACTTCGGGTGACCATGGAAACAGTTGAAAGAAAGGTTGAAGAAGATTGAAAAGGAGGAAGGGTTCACAAAAGAAGCTCTGAAAATCTAAAGGGGTGAATGTGCGTAAAAAACAAAACAAAGAAACTGACGTCTCTTATATAGGCCAAAAAGGAGTAACCGCCACGGACGAATCGAAGCGACACAGGAGAATAAATGCACCTTTTTGGAAAAACCGAAGCAATGTCAGAATTCCAAGAGACACCTCGGGGAGACAAACGGTCGGCCAGTACAGGCAGCTGTCAGACTACCCTTGGTTTACGGAATAATAAATGACAGGCGTGCCCCAAGCGACCGTTCGATTTCCGGATGACTGTGCAGTCATTAAATGCTAAAGTCCACTGAGCAGACAAAGTGATCGCCAGCACACTAATAGGCTTTGTCAGAAATACTTTTGATAGGTAATGACCGCCTAGCAAAGAAAGATAAACTTTCTCAAGCCTAGGTTACCTCGAGTGATCGCCAAGAGGGAATAAAAGGAAGAATATTCCTTTAGCTTTGAGCAGTGGAGGGACTGCTCGCCAAACGAACCAGAAGTGCCCCAAAGGTTATGAACAAATACAAGAGACGAAGAAAACCGAATTCAAGGCGCCACTATCTAAAACCCTACCATGAAATCAAGCTCGAATGAAGAAACTTCAATCAAGCTTCGGGGGCAAATGTTGGGTATCGATAGTGACAGCCCAGTAAAGAAAAGGCCTCGAAGACCCAATAACCCTAGAGGGAGTAAACCCAAGATATTCAAACTGGATCGGCTTAAGTACAAGTCAACTTGGCCCACCATCGAGTGGCCCAGAATCGAGCCCAAAGTCTCTAGGGACGCCAAAGGCTCCCAGACTGCTCGCCATTATTCACCAGGCCGCGACCTCTCACTGCTCGCCAGGGGAGTGCTCGCCCCGAAGAAAGCCTTGCCTCCTTCCTCTGGTCCCACTAAACCGTCAATAAGGAAGTGGCCACGATATCCCGCGTATCTCGGTCATATATTCACTAAAGATTAGATATGGTAACTGCAATATCTCGCAGTAACTGCCATTTCCCATGATCCGAATCTTCAGCAACACAATATACACTAAGATATTCAGCTGCCTTATACGGTTTGATCTCTCCTACCCTATAAATACCATTGCTTTACATACGTTCCTTACGTTTTTGAGATATACACAAACATATACTCATTTAAGCATCGGAGAGGGACCCAGATACACCCCCTATGTTGCGCTCCCCTACCTGCAGGTTCACCGGAGTTGGAGTAGAAGCATCTTTCCACCCTTGTCTGGCATTTAATTCACTGTCAGATCAGCATCCAGGATTTCACAATCCAACACAATCCAACATGGTATCAGAGCAGTGTTCTTGATTCTGGAACTCAGAACAAGATCATCATCGTTCATACATCTCTCAACCAAATCAACCTAAAACCCATATCAACCAAAATTGAGATTCAACTAACATACCAGAGAGTTGATGCTGAAAATTGCAGCACTACTCGAGACAACAACCAGTCAATTAATCGAAAATTCGCAGATGGGAAGCCAGAGAAGAGGCACATGGAGGAGAATTCGTGAGCAACTAAGAGGTCTACAACACCGACAGAGGAGGCCACGAAAAAACGGACGAAGGGGAGCCTTCGAAGGAGCGGTTGTAGGCAACATCACCACCATCAACAGCAATCATATAGGATCGAAGGAGTTGCAGATGACCAAAGAAGATTTTACAATTCTCCATGGAACGAACGAAGATGACGAGAGAGTTGCGGGAGGCACGATGCGGAGGGCAAGGAGAAGTCGAAGAAGAATAAGAAAAAAAACTGAAAAAGGTAAAGTAAAAAGAAAAAGAAATAATAATAATAAAAAAGCAAAAGTAATAATGATGTTTCATAAAAGTAAAAGAAGTGATGATGATGTTGGTATGAATGATATTTGTTGTTTTTGAAAATTTAAAAAAAAAAAGGAAAAAGAAGTTTCAACATAAAAAAAACAGTCAATCGGTCAACACTGAATGATGTGCAAGTTGAACATTGAAAATCTCACCACTCAACTTGAGGGGGAATGTCAACAACAACAACAATTCAGAGTCGCCATAGCTCCGATAGGGTCAAACAGCAAAATCAGAGCGACCCTAGCTCCGATAGGGTACCACAACAACAAAAATAGATCATCCCTAGCTCTGTTAGGGTCAATCTGCAAAGTCAGAGCAGCCCTAGCTCCGATAGGGCACAACAATAACAAAAATAGAGCAACCCTAGCTCCAATAGGGTCAAACAACAAAATCAGAACGACCCTAGCTCCGATAGGGTACAACAAAAACAACAGAGCATCCCTGACTCCAATAGGATCCTAAACCAATCGGTCCAAAGAGTATTTCCACGAATGAGATATTCTCACAAGGCAGTCAATGAAAGAATTTTCAATAATATCCTTAGCAAGTTAAACATTGAAGATTCGACTGTTTAACTTGAGGGGGGTGTTAGAAAATATAGAACTGTTAGAATAGACCGGTTAGAATATAGTTGCTAGAAGATATAGATGTTAGAAATATATTTGTTAGACAAATATATCCGTTAGTTAGGATTAGTGTGTAAATAGACACCTCATATGT
Organism: Chamaenerion angustifolium; assembly: GCA_946814005.1. Lineage (NCBI taxonomy): Eukaryota > Viridiplantae > Streptophyta > Magnoliopsida > Myrtales > Onagraceae > Chamaenerion > Chamaenerion angustifolium. The sequence continues at coordinate 28,813,362 of OX328268.1, read as the reverse complement.
ACCAAAAATATAGATTGACAATATACAATTCTCAATTCAATCCAATCTCTCAATACAACCCAATATCAATATCGAATCCAATCCAATACAATCCAACAGTCGGAGCCAGTACCGAAGTCGTAGCCAAGCAAAGGAATCTGAAGTCTAGTGCCAAACATAGGAATTTGAAGCTCCATTGTTAGATAAAAATACTTGACCTATTTTCCTTTACCATTTTCTCTTTAAATCCATCTTCCATCGTTATCGTTGGACAACAATGCTAATTAAAGACCCTCTGAATCTAGAGTTGGTCACAACCATGTTGGAGGAGTCCCTAAGTTTTTCGCCTGTTTTTTTTTGTTAACCGGCGAACTGAAAAGCTGATCTATTCTCTACAAACCGTCTGGTTTTCTAAAAATTGTCCAGTTCTTACAAGTCAAACTGGATTCGTTTTGTATTTCGATGTTTTAAAAGAATCAGGCCATCAACTTAGTCGGTTCACGGTCCAACCAAGTTCGAGTGTCAGGCCAATTCTAATAACACTGGCTTGAGATTCTCAAATTCATTGTAGAATGTCACATTCATCCATTACTGAAACAATAGAAAAACTCAAGATTTTGAATGCTAGCTATACGGGGAAAAATGCGAGTCAAATATTCATAAGGACCTCGGAATCTCAAAAAGGTAGGGATTAAGTTCTTCAATAGTCAGTTTTACACAAGAACATTTGGATCGTACAAAGATATGGATTAAGTCATTGCATCAGGTTATGCAGGTGAAGGGAAAATCTATGACAAAGACTCGAAGACCATAACATAAAAAATAAGTTGACCATTTCGTTGTGCTACAAGCTCATTTTGAAGGAATGTTTTTTACATAATTATTTGTTAGAGATAATATTTTATCTTAGATATAAGTATTAAATTAGATTTTTTAATATTCTTTAGAATAATGTTTTTCTCGTACACAATGTAAAGAGGAGCCTAACTTGTTTTCTATAAGTCAAGTCAATAATAATTTCTATGTGGTTAGGCTAGATGACCGACTATTGTCAACTATCTCCCCACACTCTTTTCTAAAGTATTAATATCTAGAAAGTTCTATTAACCTTTCAATTGGGGTCGGTCGATGCTCATATCAATGTTCAAGTTTCATGATGTTTGGGAACATATGTGTTGGATTCCGGTGTTGATGGTCCCTAATTTTAGTGCTACTCCAACGACATGCAAGAAGAAAAATTGAATTTTGCTAGTTGTTTCCCCTCCGATAATAAAATCAACTGAGGTTGTTGGAGAGTAAATATGGTGTATTGAATAATACTGATTGCCTTTTCTTTCTGGTAGGTACGAAGTATTTATAGTTGAAGGTTTTAAACTGAGATTTGTACCATTGTCAGGTTTACCTTCGTCTGATATGGTTAATCATATTGATTTTTATCCTGACACTGTCGTCTGTAGACACATTGGTACGTTTTGTATTCATTTTTTGTACAATAAATGCACTCTGTCAGTTTTGTCCTCTGGTTGGAGGGATCTTTGGAGCGTTGCCCATATATGCTCGCGGTTGATGCCACATACCAGACGTCGCTAGCATTTCAGGTCGTATAGAGAGTAGCTCCCAGAGAGAGTAGCCACATGCATTCAGGCACGAATCCATTCAAGGTCCATAGGGCAATTGCCTCTGACTTTGAATAGATATCAATAATACCCTCAATATTTTTTAATAATTTTAAATCTGCCCCCACTGACATTGGAAGCAGGGAACTGAAGCATAGCATGGAAATGGAAACGCACAAGCAACATAGCAAATGTTACAGAAGAGCAACTGAACAAAATAAGCTTACACTAATTTAGAAAATCAATCTTTACAGATTAATCTACCATACACAGAAATATGTAAATATACAAGAAAAAACTTGTTTCTATTGACTATTCAGCACACAAAAAAGTTGTCTCACGAAGAAGTAAGAAACAACTCTATTCATCTTCCAGTTCGTCGAAATCTCACATTTCAACTCCAACTGACATTGGAAGCAGGGAACTGAAGCATAGCATGGAAATGGAAATGCACAAGCAACATAGCAAATGTTACAGAAGAGCAACTGAACAAAATAAGCTTACACTAATTTAGAAAATCAATCTTTACAGATTAATCTACCATACACAGAAATATGTAAATATACAAGAAAAAAATTGTTTCTATTGACTATTCAGCACACAAAAAAGTTGTCTCACGAAGAAGTAAGAAACAACTCTATTCATCTTCCAGTTCGTCGAAATCTCACATTTCAACTCCAAAATCATCGAAATCAATATGAAAGGTACAATCTTTCGTCTTGATCAGTTCATATAGTAGTTTCCTTGTAGAAAAATTGTTTTGTAAGTGATAGAAATCAGATTTAGAAAAATTGGCTACAAGGTTAAGAAGTAGGAGAGTCGAAGAGAAGAAGATGTTGCTTACTTGGTCGATTGATTGATTATTCATTCACGCCGTAGTCACGCCGTAGTCCGTAGGAAGAGTCGAAGAGGATGTCACGACTGCTGCTTGTGCTTTGTTTATTAGTGTTTAGGGTTTGTGACTTGTGAGCCACTGAATTGAGAAATAGGAAATTGAATTGCTAAATGGCTCATAGTTTTGGGGTTCTGATTACTCAAACTGCCGTGCTAAATGGGCCAAATTGAGGTGCTAAATTGAGCTGCCAAGTGATTACTCAAAGCATAGTAATAGCCTATTTTGGCGTGATTACTCAAACTCAAAGAGTCAAAATATAGTAATATATTGCTTCAAAATTTTGCCTATAGTAATAGACTAATAGGGGCAGCCGTGATTTTAATTTTTACATAGTTATTATGTATTATTTAATATAATTAATTTGTACTAAAATCGTGTATTTATTGTTTTAGGTATTGATCATTTTTTTAGTAGAATTAAAAGAAAGACTCCCGAAGAAGAAGAAACTTCACACCAAAATTTAAATGAGAAACAAGATGGGTGAGTCTTGGATGAACGACTATTTAGTTACGCTTATTGAAAAAAATATATTTTGTACTATTGATAATGATAGAATTTTATTATGTTTTCAGAATATGAAAACTCGACGATAACAATTATAAATTTTAATTAGAAAAATTATTATATATTTTGTCGGTGGTCCCCCACTGACTCTACATTCTGACTTCGTCCCTGCATGCATTCTATGTGCCCTCAGTCTTGATCAAGTCATGAATACGAATATCGACATCTGATATCCATATATTTAATATGGATATATAAAGAGTCGGGATTTGAGCGCAAATTTAAGAGACTTCGTTATTTTTTGAACGAGTACACGAGGTGAGGAGGCATGTTAGTGCCCAGATTTCACTACTTGGTGAGGCTTCGAGGTATGCTTTTGCCCTGCATCGTGAGTCGGAAAATACAACTTGAATTTTTGTTTGCGTTCTAAAAAATAAAATTAAACAAAAAGATTCATAACTCGTGGGATCAATAGATACATACCTTCTTCACCGGATCTTAAAAAGTTGTTTATAAAGAACCCTAGGATATATAGACCAAGTTAATTAACACATCAAGTACTACAATATACACACACACACACACACCATATTATGGTACGTACGCGAAAATAAACTACTCACGAACACACACACTGTATCTAGCTAGCTACTGCTAGCAATATATATGTTAGGAATAATAAAATAGTTGTTAGAAATAGTAAAATAGCTGTTAGAAATAGTAAAATAGTGGTTGATAGTTAGAGATGTTAAGAATAGTAAAAATAACTGTAAGATTTTCAAATGTATAAATATGATACATGTAAATTTATCTTAATAACTTACTCAATACAAATTTTCAATATTCCACATGGTATCAGAGCTGGTATCGATCGATTAGGATCAAATCTAGTATCAGTGCTCATCATTTATCTTACCGACATACCTGCAAACCTTGATCAGCTGTCATGTCAGATGACGGTGACTCAATCAATCAAACCAACCAACGCAACCTCGTTTTTCAGAACCCCAAGTTGTCCGACAATTTACATATCAGTCTCAAACTGAAAAGCCAGAACTACGCTCTATGGGCCCCAATGATTTGGGTTTCCATAGGAGGAAGGTCAAAGGCATTACTGAGTCATTTGACCGGAAATCCTGCACATCCAAATCTGACAGAAAATAGGTACGAACAATGGGAACATGACTATCTTGTGGTATTTTCATGCCTCATACAAAACATTGCGCCCGATATTGCAAGCAACCTAACCGAATTTCCCACAACACAATCATTGTGGGAAGCTCTGGTGGTTACTTACAGTAGCGGGAAAGACAAGCTCCATACATTCGATCTACATGTTAAGACAAACAGAATAAAACAAAATGGTGTACCACTTGAAGAGTTTTGGATCGTAATGCAAGGAATTTAGGGAGAAATCGATCGGAGAGATCCAAACCCGATGACAACCGCAGTGGATATAGCCGCATATAACAAAATCAAGTCAGATCATAAATTTTTCCAATTTCTGAATGCAATTGACAGGCAATATGATTCAGTCAAAAGATAATACTACAGTGGGAAAGATTACCATCGGCAGAGGGAGCCTACGTCGCCGTTCGGAAGGAGACTGCCCATCAAAACATTCTTGGGGAAGCCTATGAAGTGTCGTCATTACAGCGAGGCACGATGACTGGATTAGCCGTCACCTAGCCAGGTGAGGCCTAAGCAATCAGCTTAAACACGAAGGGACAGGGGCGATACTGGTCAGAACCGAATGGATCATCATCCCGACCGGATAAATCGAAACTCAAATGCATCTATTGTGGTCGAAATAAACATACCAAGGAGCAGTGCTTCAAGTTAATAGGATTTCCCGATTGGTGGAGCGACAGGAAGAAAGGAGAACGAATACCAGATGGAAGAGGAAGAGCAACATCAACCTTTAGCAACCATGAGGCAGGCGAAAGTAACAAAGACGGAGGAAGCTTCAGCGGAGCAACTTTCAGCAGGGCTGCCAAGGGTAACTTCACCGCCACCATTGACGGGAGACCACCATCGACGCCCGCCACAGACCTCTGAAGAAACTGCGGTGGATCGAACTGCTGCCATGAACCGAAGGAGAACCCTTATGCAAATCAAGGGAAAACTGTGGGGGGAGCTGCTAGGGTTGGAGGTAAAGGGTTTGACAAATTATTCTCAAACCCTAATATTCTAAACCCTAAATATTTTACCCCCAAAGTTTTAGAATTGTTAGAAACTCATCACAAAGTTGAAAATACGAAATACCCCCGAAGAATTAATCATGATAAAAACGAACAGTATTTTAACAATGGAAAAATAAACCCAGAATATCTGGGAAAAGCAAATATATTTCAAAACTGTAATAAAGCATGAATATTTGATTGGTGCAACCGATACTATGACCTTTGAAAAATTTGACATCGAACAAAAACGCATGTTCAAGCAGCTAATGGAGGGATTGTCCTTGTAGAAGTAGGGGCACTATTGAAATTTCACCAACATTAACCTTATCTAATTGCTTGTATGTCCCGTCATTAGCACATAAATTATTATCAGTAAGTCATGCAACAAAATGATTAAGTTGTACGGTTCTTATACATCCAACTTTTTGTATTCTACAGGACATCAGGACATGTACAATTATTGGACGTGGCACTAAGAGCCAATGATTGTACTACGCACATGAGGTGACTCATCAATGCACTAGTATGCTAGCTCATGGGACTACAAACTGGGAAGTTTGGCTATGGCATAGAAGATTGGGACATCCATCTACAAGTTATTTAAAACTTTTATTTCCTAATTTTTCTACTTTCAAAGATCTGAATTGTGAAACTTGTATGTTAGTGAAAAGTCATCGTCAAACATTTAGACCTAATAATACAAGAGTTGATTAATTTTTTTCATTAATTTCTTCTGATGTTTGGGGCCCGACACTAGTTATAGGAGGACAAGGTTTCAAGTTTTTCCTCATATTTAAAGATGACTGTAGTAGGATGACGTGGGTATATTTTCTAAAGCAGAAATATGAATTCTTTGAAAAGTTTACTCATTTTTATACAATGATTCAAACCCAATTTCAAAAAATTATTCAAATTCTTCGCTCTGACAATGGGGGAGAATTCATCAATACCTCCATGAAACCGTTTTTTCACACGAAAGGATTAGTTCATCAAACTACTTGTCCCCATACCCCACAACAAAATGGAGTAGCTGAAAGGAAAAACCGAATTCTTCTAGAAATGACAAGAGCCCTTTTAATTGAATTACAAGTCCCTAAATCTTTTTGGCCTGAAGTTGTTGCCACAACTACATACCTTCTAAATCATCTTTCCGGAAAAAATTTAAATCTAAATACCCATATCCAAATACTGTATGAATTTACTAAAATTCCCCCAACTCTTACTCTTCACCCACGGATCTTTGGTTGTCCCATCTTTGTCCATATCCCTAAACAGGACCGTACCAAATTCGACCCATGTACTGAAAAATGTGTTTTTGTGGGACATGGAGTCAACCAAAAAGGGTATAGGTGTTATAATCCAAAAAATCATCACATGTTTACTACAATGAACTGTGATTTTCTGGAGACCGAATATTATTACTATACCCAACCTAGTGGTTAGGGGGAGAAAGAATATATAGACACACTAAGTTGGCTTCCATCCTCATAAGATATTTGATGGGAACGACAAGCCACGAGATACTATTCAAGCCAAATGGACACTTGAAGATTCAAGGATACACCGATGCGGATTGGGAAGGAAATCCAACAGATCGAAGATCAACATCAGAATACTTTACTCTAGTATGAGGAAACCTGGTTACATGGAAAAACAAAAAACAGAAAGTGGTGACACTATCAAGTGCAAAAGCAGAATTCCGAGGAGTGGCCCGAGGATTAATAGAAATCCTATGGCTACAAAAATTGCTAACTGAGATTGGGTTTCCTCCATCACAGTTTAGCAAAATTATGTGCGATAATCATATCGCAATCAACATCGCACACAACCCGGTACAACATGATCGCACCAAGCACGTAGAAGTCGACATACATTTTATCAAAGAAAAGTTAGAAGCAGGAATTGTTGAACTACCATATATACGATCCGAAGACCAGCTAGAAGATATATTAACTAAGGTAGTAAACGGAAGAATTTTCAACAATGTACTCAACAAGTTAAACATCGAAGATCCCACTGCTAACTTGAGGGGGAGTGCTAGCAATATGTCTATTAGAAATAGTAAAATAGCTGTTAGAAATAGTAAAATAACCGTTGATATTTAGAGCGGTTAGAAATAGTAAAAATAACTGTTAGATTTACAAATATATAAATAAGATATATGTAAACTAATCTTAATAACTTACTCAAGTTGTAAATTGTAATAACTAGCTAGCTAAGTCTCTCTAGCTGCCAGCTGATCTGCAGAGTGAAGAAAAGAAGTACCGGTGGCAACATCCCATGAAACGGACGGTCCAGATGGAGTGTCATCATCCATATTGTAATAATTAGAAAACCAAACCATATTGTCCTTAAAATAGTTGAACTGAGAAGTATGGTCCTGGTGTTGTGGCATATTGCAGCTTCCTTCCATGTTGTTTCTGGGCATCTGGGCAACAGCCACCGAGCTGTCGGAGTAGCTGCTTGATGATGATAACATAAGGTTATGATCGGAGTAGATTGGTTGTGGACCGTCTTCATCCATTTTCATAGTACTGAATATTGTAGGTGAATCGTGCTGAAGGGCAGCCCTACGATCATAAAAGTCAGTCTTGTGTTCACCGTCGGAATGAGCAGTCCCAGCGCACTCTAGAGTTTGTTCAAGTTGAAGGCCGCTTTGAATCATTCTTTGTTGTACTAATGTGTTGAACCAAGGCCAAAGGGCAGGATGACTGTCGTAGAGAGATGGAGTGCACTGAAGCTGCATATGAAACTGAAGCCTTTCGAGTGCGGAATTGCTCATCTCTGAATCCATCTGCACGTTCCCAGTACTAATATCTTCTTTCATCTCAAAGGATTTCATGTTCACCTGCTTTCGCCTTCCAAATAACTTCTTCTTCAGTCGAGTGTTCCAATAATTTTTTATGTCATTATCTGTTCTTCCGGGTAATTGAGCAGCAATAATTGACCATCTGATCAGAAGTAAATAAAGTATAAGGTATATGTATTAGATTATAAAACTATTAATTGAGTTTTTACTTCACATTCTAAAATTTTAAAATAATTGATATACATAAAATCGATCTTCACCTGCTGCCTATGCTAATGTAAAGAGTACAGATGATGTTTTCCTCTTCCTCGGTGAATCCACCATGCTTGAGATTAGGTCGAAGGTAGTTCAGCCATCTCAGTCTGCAACTTTTTCCACATCTTCTCAACCCTGCTATATATATATGTATATCTTCATTATAATGACACCAACTTATGAAAGAGAGAGATAGAGAGATGATCAGTATAATATTTATTTTACTAACCCATCTTGTTCGGTAGAGCAATCCAGTTTCCCCCCGTCCCATACTTGTGAATGTATGTTTTGAGGATATCATCTTCCTCAGAAGACCATGGACCTTTCTTGACACTTGCTTTGTCACAGCATGGAACTCGACCCATCTTTGATATTACTTTATTTTTGTAAAGCTTCCTATCGATATACGCATACACCTTGTCTCTTCCTTCCTTCCTCCAAATTACAGGTGATCACTGATCAGTCGCAACGATGATGAAATAGACGAAGAAGACTTGATTACTTATAAAGAGAGACAGCAGACGAAGAAGAGGAGAGTTGTTGATGGAAAATATAATTATTACGACAAAAAAGTCCACACACACTATTTTCCAATAATTATAATTATTCATTTATTTGTTGCATCGATATATATATATATATATATATTCCTTCCTAAGAAAAACTCGACCGCAGTTATTTTAAGACTAACTAGTCATACTTAGTTTTTTTTAGCTAAATGATCATCGAAGTTTATAAATGTAATTTTTTAGTTAAATATGTCATATTCAGCCATATATGTTTAACAAATGATTGATTTTACACTTCTGTTTTATATTGTTTTTCATGTCCGAAATTTGATTTCGAACTCAAATTTGCTCAAATCTATATTCAATTCAAACCCAGATTTGCACAAATATGAATTTGAACTAAACCCAAATATGCAATTCTGGATTCGAACTGAACCCAAATCTGTAATACTGAGTTCGAATTGAACCCAAATTTGCAATTCTGGGTTCGATCTGAACTCAGATTTGCGGGTTTGAATCGAGAAAGAAGATATTGAAGATGAAGAACGTGAAGAAAAAGAAGATAAGTGAAAGAGTATTTTAATTATTTTTTCACATATTTTTTTTTATAATCGTCCAGTCACATTTTGAAACATAATTAACTGTTCAACACAAGTTTCAACTGTTCAGTCAAATGTGCCAACATAAGTGACCGTTAAGACAATTTACTTTATAATTTTTTTCTTTCCAAATAGTCCCTATTTGATAACCAAATATTAAAATGTGTTTTCAAATATTAATTACGAAGTTATTCCTAAATTCGAATTAATGTCAGTCGCAGGCGATTAGATTAACAAAACTCTATCCGCGACTGCCAAACACGAGCATAGTTAATTTTTTAGAAAACAAATTCATAATTACATATATTTAAATATTATTTATAAAAAATAACATTGATGAATATTTTTACTTTATTTGTGTATTCAACTTAATTGTTATCATTTCTTTTAGAGATGATGAAAACAAATATTTTCTTTCAAAAATGTCTTTTGGGGTACCCTAAAACCATATAATTTAGAAATATCAGTTTTAGTACCATTTCCATTAAAAATAGATTGAATAGATAAACAAATTAAAAGTCTATATGAAGGAATGCATCGTTAAGTATCAGTTTAAATTAAGTTTGCAAACGATGATTTTGCGTAAACAATTATCGCAAAACAAAACCCAAGTAAATTTACTCTTCAAATAATTAAAGTAAAATTTCTAAGTAATCAATTAATTTGCATCTAAAGTTAACACGAATGAAAAATAAAATTAATGATTCCAAACCCGACCCTATATCTAGATCTTTATCCCGTCCCATACCTCCATCTCGCCACCTTCCACGAGATGGACCAGCATCACCTCGACGTTCCTCATCTTCACTGGCTTTTCCACATGTTCCTTCTCTTGAGAATGTTGAGTTACTGACAGATAAAGTTCGGAGTAGTCAAACATCATGTCTAGTATTTGTTTCTCCTCGTTACTTGATGTCACTGATTCTGCCATGAGCTGATAAATCTCACCGTTGACTTCTAAACCATACTGAATATCCTCAACCATCTCTTCTACATGTTTCTTTTGCCGACTCTTGCTTTCTTCTATCACCTATTGCCCTTTTTGAACATCTTCTTAATAACGTGTAATTGTAGAACGACAAATTAATAATGATAAGAATAGGGAAAAGTATGAAAAAGATGTAACATGTTTGCCCAAAGTTGTAAAAACGACACATTGTTTGCTTTTGATGCAACATGTTTGTTGTTGTTGGTTTTTAATGCAGTCGTTTAGTTTCTGTCCAAAACAGTCGTTAAGTCCTCACATGCCTTGCACGTGACCTCTGTCTAGTGTGAAATTACTCAAATGCCAGTGTCTTCTTCAGTGATGTTATAATAGCAGTTATAACAGTTCTTCGACATGCGTCTTGAATCTTCGGAATTGAAGAACCGAAGTCTTCCTCCTTGTCTGCTCTACTAATAACGATGGCACAACATTACTCTAACAGCTCTTCTCAAAGTTTGAAGCCCCATGTAGAATACCAACCGTTGATTTGCTATTGTGAGTTCACTACTCATGCTAAACCATCTTCAACATGGAAGAATTTCAGTAGATTATTCCATGGGTGTCCCAATTATAAGGTATGTTTGTCGATTTCTTTGGGTTTTAACCCTAATTCTAGTATCAATTTGAAAATCCCTCCCAAAGACCCCTTCGAAACCCTAATTTTATAGTGAAGAAACTTAATTGCAGAACCACAGTTGTAACTATTTTGAGTTGTGTGAATCCCCAATGTGCATTTACAGAAGGAGAACCATAACAAAATTACGAGAAATGTTTGCCAAGATGGAAACTGAAGTTGTTGTTGTCTGACGAAGGGAAAAGATGTGGATTACTGCTGTTGGAGTGCTTGTGATGCTGCTGTTTGCTGTAATGTTAAAACTTGTTATTAGTTAAAGTGTGTTAGCTTGTGAATTAGGTGTAGTGAAGTTTGCGGAGCAGCTGTAGGTTAATTATGTTAGAGTGTGTGTTGTTTTTGGATAGCTCAAGTTTTGTAATTGTTGGTTTTTGATGATTTTTTTTTTGAACCAATTGAAATTAGATGTAATATGTTATGAATGACTCGTGAAAAACTCTACCAACAGAACCGAATTGAATTCCACTTGTAAATCAGAACCTGCCACCCAAAATAGACAGAAGCCATGCAGATTCAACAAAACCCCATATTTGTTACCTTAAATGTCTTTTGATTTTACAAAATTCCGTCATACAATACCAAGTGAACCAAAATTCACAAAACAAACCCTAATTCATCAAAATGACAGCATTCATCAAAATGATAGCATTCACCAAAGCACATCAAAATACCATGTTAGACCAAACCACATCAAAATGACAACATCTAATTCTAGCCTACATAATATCCTCACTGAGTCGGGAACTTAGTGTACTTGCTTGACTTGAAACGAGGGGAACTCTGTGACGGTCCCGACCTCTTCAAAATAATCTTTTAATTTGGGGTGATTGTTTGCAAAGGCATATCAACTTCCACGAGAGCTCTGCAATGTAACAGTTGTGGGGCACTTGAGCTCAATCGAACGATTTCAGCATCACTTTCCAGATCCACATTTTTTAGGTCGATCCTTTAACCAACGTTAGGCGGCGGTGCTTCAACGTTAGGCGGCGGTGTGTTGAGTCTCCTCCTAACCGGTTGTGCTGACTGTTTTCCTCTTTTTTTCTTTGCCGCACCTTCCGATTTTTGAGTCGGCTGCGACTGCTGACTTGTGTGAGTTGGTTGTGATCCCTCACCTCTCTTGGTACAAGCTCTCTTGTTATAACCACTTATACCACAAACGGAGCAGTACTGTGGCAGCCCATGTTTGGTTAGTTTATCCCCATACTTGTTAATTGTTTCAGTTGAACCTTTCGTCATCTTCTTCTTCGGCCTGTCCTTTGTTTTCTAACATCCAGAGGATCAATAGATAAAGAGTCCACTCTTATCCAGTCGTCTACACCGGGAACGGGATGTATGACGGGAGTGTATATTTGTTGCATAGTCCCTTTATGGTATACCATATCCCCAAAAGTTTGCACCTCAAGCCTTGATTTTAGCAAACAAGTTGTAGCATGTGAACAAATAATTCCAGTCAAATTCCATTCTAGGCAACTACAGGTCCTCTTGTTGATATCCTCAGTATACTGGTATTGAGTTCCTACCAACACTAAATACTCACCTTGACCCGCGTATAAGACACTCATTCCCCTCGAAGCATCCTTATTCTTTTTTTATCTTTTCCAGAACATTACTAAACAGCAGTCATTCATGTTTGTTAGCCTATTCCCTCATAGATGTGAAAGTGTTCATGACGATTCATCGCAAAGTTTCCATGAGGGTAATTGGTGGCTTATACCTAACATTTTTTTTCTTTGCGTTCCAACTCTGGACCACATTGTTTACCACCAAATTAGTCTTTAAGTCAGGATGGAATTCATACATGCACCACGTCTTTGTATCTATCTTGTCCAAGTGCTCTCAAGCATTCGGGTACTGAATCTTCATATAATCCATATGAGCCTTCTGCCTATGATAGTTATACGAACAAACTGCTGCCCAGAAACGTGACTTCACTCCAGCATAATTGGATTTTGCAGCGAGCATGTTCTGATGAATGTGACGAACACAAAACTGATGTTCAAAAGGTAGTAGGATCTCTTCCACTACAATTATTAAATCCTAGGAAACATGATACATCACGTGTTTAGTTTCCCTAATATTTTACATCCATTATTCAATTAACAAAAACATAATATATATGTAATTCAAAAGCTGAATGCGTACTATTTTAAATTTTTAAAAATGGGTTACCTTTTGTCTATCTGGCATGACGATCCAGGGAGCTCCATCACCCAAGTAAGTTTTTAAAATTTCTAAGAACCACGTCCAGAACTCTCTTGTTTTCGCTTCGACCTATGCAAAACATATAGGGAAAACCCTATTGTCAGCATCCCTAGATACGACACTAAGCAATTGTCCCCCATCGAGTCCCTTAATATGACAACCATCTAAGCCAATAAAAGGTCGGCACAACCAACCCTAAACCCTTCTATGCAACCCTTCAAACAAACATACATGTGCTCAAACTTAAGTCTTAGTGGGTTGACAACTGAATCAATTTGTATGTACACACTGCTTCCTGGGTTGTGCATCATGACTGTCCAAGCATAGTCCATTCGACGTTCAAACTGTCATAACCTATCACCACGAAGCTTCTCTCGGGCTAAACTTATCCCCTCACATACGTTCCATCGCTTCACATCAAAGTTGAAGCGTTTTTGAATCTCATCCGCGATTGTCTCTGTTCGGGGAAAAAGTGTGGTTAAGTTAAATACCACACACTATATTTATTTTAATTATGCATTATAATTATAACAATTGTGAATATAAATTTTAATATCAAAACAATATTCATAATTATAATTATTAATTATGTTTTTAGTTGTATACTCATATTCGAAATATTAATATTTTATTATAATTATTATAAATGAAGTTTAGGATTTTTGGGCTTAAAATGTTAATTTAAGTATTAACATGCTTTAATTTTAAAACAATGGAGTATAATATAAATTCAACGATTTATATATATATATAATTAGAGTTATAATTATTGTTATGAATTAAATAGTACGATTATAATTATAATCATTATGAATAAAATTACGAATACGTTTGCTGTTTTCACCTCAACTTAGTGGATTCGTTAGCTCATCATTCCTTATTATTTATCTTTTATAATATAGGATAAGGTTGGCAATTTACATACTACACTGCATTGCCTTACATGTTATTAAATAAGTCGAATAATAATTCCCACCCTTCTTTATTGGAAGGTGGCCATTAAACTAGTATTAGATGCTAAGAAAAAAAGAATCCAAAAAAAGAATCCAATCTGGTGGATGTTTTCACTGATTTGGTCAAAGCCATGTTATCTACTCTATCGACATTAAATTATTATTTGGATTAATCGACTAAGTAAAGGTTATATTTTTTTTTGTCGAAAATACTCATTTACTTGATGAAATAAAACGTCACACTAGGTCACGATTGTTCGAGATTACAATCATTAGCTAATAAAGATAACAATGGTAGTGTTGGTCTCTCAACCCAATCACTAAGATTCACTCCAATTCTTGCTTGTTTAGCTATCCAATTCGCGCACTCATTTGCGGTCCTTGATATAGCTCTCCATTGTACTCGCTCAACTTGTGCGGATAGTAGCTTCATGTTTTGTATCGTGGTTGACAGCCTTCAATGCACTTCCTCGCCCCGATATGTCGATAAGCCGTTTGTGAATCCGTTTCAATGATGATGTGTTGTCACCCACGTTCGATCGCTAACCAGACTCCTTCTTGCGCTGCTTTTGCTTCCATGGTATCGATGTCGTCGCTCCATTCCCTTCGGTTCATACCGCCTACCATCTTCCCGTCGCTATCCCGTGCTATCACCTCAATTCCAGCTCATCTTGTTTGGCTACACCACGATGTGTCACAATTTATCTTGATGATGGTCCCCGTTGTAGCTCGCCACGTCTCCCTCGGTCTGCACGGTTGGTTCGGTCCAGTTCTGTGTTCATACTCCTTTTGTTCCGCTAGGGCTTGTTGTATTTCCGATATAACGACTCTCAGGTTCGGTTTCAGTGCCTCGAAAGCTGCCTTGCATCTTGTCTTCCAGATATGCCTATGTGCTGTAATAAACTGGAAGAAAGTGTAAAAACAATAAAACTGACACCAACTAATTTTTTACAAAGTGATGTGGGATATAGTGCCGACAATGGTGCGGTGAAAAACCCATACATAAAGATGTGGTTAAGACAATTGTCTTACTCATACCATACGCTAACCATCGACAACCCTTGTGGGATGTTATTGTCAACAAAACTGAAATGTCAAGAAAGTGAAATACTTTACCAATCAAAAGTAGCAGAAATGTGTTGTAATTATCAATAAAAAAGGAGCAGAAAGGTGCAACTACATACCACAGATTGTCAAAAGTAGAGCACCAGATTGTCAAGTATCATAATTAATATTTACAGTAAAAAGTACTGATTGTAATCTCTATATAGACCATGTACTGAAATGAAATATTACAAGAGAAAGAATTTCACCAAAGATTAGTGTTTTTATTGTTTTACTCTCTATTCAACATGGTATCAGAGTAGTGTCAATCCTGACTAAACTGTTTCATCATTTACCAATCGACCATGACCCGGGACTAAGTACCTCTCTCAGCCGAAGGGTGCACCAAAACCGGGAACCAGATTCGCCATGTCTACACCAAAAACAGACAAATCCGGAACCACAGAAGGGACAAATGATTTAGCCACAACACTTCTCAAAATTCTGAAAAGTGGTATGGAAAATTCAGCCACGACAACCATCAACATCAAAATACATCAGAAAACTTGACCGCAACGATTAAGCTAAACACGTCCAATTACCCGTTATGGGCAATTGTTATGAAGACAACAATTGGAGGGCGACGACGACTTATCCACATTACCGGGGTGCCATTACCGCCAACCCCAACCGAGCCAACATATTCGGAATGGGAGGAACGAGACTTATGTGTTTTTTCTTGGATTATAAAGAATATAGAACCAGATTTAATCGGGAATGTTGCAGCATACCCGAGTGCAAGAGCACTATGCAGTGCCCTCGAAACAACTTACTGTGCAGGAGTGGATGCCCTACAGACATACGACCTCCATGTCAAGGCGAGCGAACTGAGATAAGGCGAATTGTCTTTGGAACGCTATTTCAATATCCTACAAGGAATTCAGCAAGCAATAGATCGACAACATCCGAACCCAATAAGGCATGAAGAAGATATCACAATATACAACAAAGAAAGCCAAGAAACCCGTCTATTTCAGTTTCTAGCCGGATGTAATATCAGGTATGAAACAACAAGCCGAGAAATACTCAAGGAGGAGTCACTACCTTCGGTCGAACGAGCATCTGCGCAGATCCGACGGGAAGCAACCCGAGCTGGTATCCTCAACCAATCGACCGAACCAACCATAGGAAGTGGGCTTACGACACGGGTCAAAACCACGGCCGGACCTGGGAACGGGAAAAACCTAAGCAAAGCAGATCGTGAAAAACTTTCGGAGGAGAAAAACAAACTTCGATGCTCTCATTGCGGACTGAACCGACACACAAAAGACGAATGTTACAAATTAGTTGGATATCCCGAGTGGTGGGATGAAAAAATGAATCGGAAAAGCAAAAGTCGTCGCTGTGGGAGCCACCGGTGCAGGCAACCTGGCGGCTACTAGCGTAGGTCGGTGGAACCCAGCCACCAACAAAGGTGTGGCTATGACCGGAGGCATGGACGAATCGCTGGGGAAGTGGTCTGGTCAAAAGGTTGTTTAACCTAGGAGTTGGAAGAAGCTATGCGGTTGAGTCCCGAAGCTATGTTGTTGAAGGTGCTGTTGGTGGAGTTAGTCATGCTAGAGATGTCCATGCTAGTGGAGCTGGAGCTTCCCTTTTTGACCGAAGAACACTTGCTGGAGCTGGTCATGCTAGTGGAGCTGGTCCCTTTAGTGGAAGACATTCGTCAGGTGGCGCAGGCCTTGGTGGAGCGGCAGCTGGAGTTCCTGCGGCTGGTGGAGATGGTTCCTTTGATGGGAGACATCTGGCAGGTGGCGTGGGCCCTGGCGGAACGACAGCTGGATCTCCTGCGGCTGGTGGATATGCTTTATTGAGTGGCAGACACTCGGCAAGTGGAGCGGGCCCGGGAGGAGCGGCAGGTGGAACGGGTCCTGCTGGAGCGGGTCACTTTGACCGAAGACACCCGGGTCAGTTTGACCTAGGTGACAATTTTTTGAATAATTGCAAAAGTGACCCTATAGTTTGTGCTACACAGGATTTTAACCCCGACAATTGTTCCGAGTGGATATTTGACTGCGGAGCAACAGATACAATGACTCACGATAGTCGGGACATAATTTCATGGACGACTCCACAGAAGGAAAAATTCAGACTGATAATGGTAGTCTTACACCAGTAATGGGAGTTGACACTATTCAAATGTCTCTAAATTTGAAAGTGTCAAATTGTCTCTACGTGTCGTCATTGTCATGCAAATTATTGTCAATTAGTCACGTCACTAGATAATTAAATTGTACAGTACTGAGATATCCGAATTGCTGTATTTTATAGGATATCCAGACGAATGAGATAATTAGGCGTGGAACTGAGCGAGATGGACTATACTATGTCGATGAGATGACTCAACAAGGGACTGCGCTACTGGCTCATGGGACGGTAGAAAGATAGTTCTGGTTATGGCACTGTCGATTAGGGCACCCTTCACCCTCCTATCTCAATATTTTATTTAATAGTTTTAAGAATAGGGATTGTGGTCCATGTGAAACTTGCATTTATGCTAAGAGTCACAGAACTACTTTTCCATTAAATAATACACGTGTCAATTCAGTGTTTGAGTTGGTTCATTCAGATGTCTGGGGTCTAGCTCCAAACTCTATAAATAGTCGTTTCCGGTATTTTTTTACTATTTATTGACGACTATTCCAGAATGACTTGGGTATATTTCCTAAAAAATAAGTCTGAAGTTCCTGATAAATTCGTGTCCTTCTATAACCTCATAAAAACCCAGTATCAAAAACAAATTTGCGTCCTTCGATCAGACAATGGGGGAGAATATGTTAATCAAACTCTCACCCAAAATTTTAAACAACATGGGCTCGTCCATCAGACCACCTGTCCTAATTCCCAACCACAAAACGGAGCTGCAGAACGCAAAAACAAAATTATCTTAGAAATTACCCGCGCCATTATGCTTGAGTCCCATGTGCCCCAATATTTTTGGCAAGAAGCTGTAGCTACAACTGTCTATCTTATTAATCGGCTACCCACAAAACTTCCTAATTTTAATACTTCGTTCTGTCTGTTATCTCACAAAACCGAAATGTCTCAAGTCTCGGATCTCACGCCCAAAGTCATTGGATGTTCTGTGTTTGTTCATATTCCAAAGTCGGAACGGACTAAATTTGAGTCATGTGCTATCAATAGGGCTGGGCAAAAATAATCGGTTCGGCCGAACCGTAACTGAACCGTACTGGTTCACAAAATAAACGTTTTTTAAAATATATGGAGCGGTTCAGAAGAGGTACAGAAAACCGGTTCAAAACCGGTTAACCGAACCACTTTTTGTACCTGTTTTGATCTTAAAATACTACTAAGTACTAAACCAGACCAGACCACTTTCAGACCAGACCAGACAAAACCGGTTTTTAAGAGCTCTTCTCTTCAGTACTGATTCAGTAATCAATTCTTCAGTCTTCAGAATCAGACCTACTCTTCAGTCACGACTCACGCTCGAACGCTCCCGCGGCCGCCTCGCCTCGCGCCTCCAGTCTCTCCGCCTCAGTCTTCAGACGGTTCCGCGCTTGTCTTATTCGTCTGACTAGACCAGGTTCGTCTTCTAGTGATTATGATTAAAGATATGAGTTTCAGATCTGAGGTGGATCAGGTGGCTTTCTCTATTGATCTGAGACTTCCTTCATCTGAGGTACTTTCTCTATTGCAAACGCTCTCTCCGTTCCCCTACATGTAGATGTAATCGTTACGTTATTCAATTAGTTGATAAGTTGATCTTTTATTGCCATTTTCACTTCGGTCTATTGATTTAGAAGCCAAAAATGACCATATTCATTGATTTCAACTATATGGTTGAATATTCGATTTACTGTGATCATGTATTGCACTAGTAATGCGTTCTGTGGTATTTTAGGTTTTGGCTAGACCCCTTCAACTATTAGAAGCTAGTGATCTGGAGAAGGAGTCTTCGAGCAATCAATGAATCCACTGACTTTAGTGAAACACATACAACAGATCAACTCAAAAGAGGCATATTTTGGGATATCCGAGGATACTTCGTGGCACACCAAGTACAAGGAGTCTGCTTATGTATTCGTTGGTGGTATTCCCTTTGATATAACTGAAGGCGATCTCCTTGCTGTTTTCTCTAAGTAAGTCTTCTTGTCATAACTGTTGTTCACTGAAGTTCGTCTATTAATTTGTTTTTGTTACGTTAGGTTGTACAGGTTCATGGGTGTTGGTATTTGTGCAGATCATAGGTCAATAATGAATTTCAGCATTGTGGCTTTAAAAAAACGTCTTTTGCTGCTACTGCTGATTGGTGCTGTAAAGATCAACTGCTGTTTCATTTATTTAGAGATGTTTGGTTTCCTTGAAAATATAGATGGTTCATTTAGACAGATATACGATAATACTTGTGATTCGAAACGGTAGTCGAACAAAATTATTCCCCCTAGTGATTGCTATGCCTATACTTGTTACTTGTTAGGAAAATTGATTGGTAGCTTGGCTGACATATTGGTGCAGATTGGTTGAAGTAACTAATGTTAAGTGTAGTATTATGTTTGTCATGGATTTATGTTTGTATTGGAACCTCAGTTGGATTTATGTTTGTATTGTAATATCAGTTGAATGCTGCTTAGTGCGGGACTGCTGGCTGAATTCGAACCTCAGTTTTTTTTTGTATGAACAGGTTCGGCCGAACCGGTTCAGAACAGGTACGGTAAAACGGCCAAAATCTGGAGCGGCCAAAAAATGGAACGGTAAACCGTACCGGTTTTAAAATGTGGTAAATGTTCGGTTCTGAACCGGTTCGGGGCTGAATCGGTTCATGCCCAGCCCTAGCTATCAAATGTGTCTTTGTTGGGTATGGGCCACATCATAAAGAGTATCGATGTACAATCCAGTCACACATCGCATGTACACTACATTGGATTGTAACTTTGTTGAAACCGAGTAGTATTACTTACCCCAGCTTAGCGGTCAGGGGGAAAATAGTGAGGCTAACCGCTTAAGTTGGGTTAAGATGTACGACCATAATCAGAACATATCCAATACTGACCCAAAAGAACTAGATATCAGTCCAAACGATGTAACCTTTGAAACGGAAGGACGGTCCATCGAACTTAGCAATACGCATTAAGAATCTCTGACATCTGGAAATCCTGAGGTATGTACTACTCCCATTATAGATCATTCGTTTTCTGTATTTGAAACTGAAACTGATGATCCTGAAGAAATAGTAGAAGAGGAGAACTCTGGGAGATACATACTACCTCCATGAACAACCAGAGGAATATCGCCTAAAAGGTATTCACCAGAGCATAAACCAAGCAAATCGCGGTATCCAGTGGATGATGGCGACAATGGAAGCCTATCTGCAACAGCAAAAGGTTTCAGAGTCGCAATCGACAATGAAATTATCCCAAGAACGGTAGAAGAAGCCAAGGGAAACAGACCATGGAACCAGGCAATGGAAGTTGAGATGGAAGCTCTCATGAAAATCAAACGTGGGAGAAATGCAAGTTACCCACAGGTAGGGCTGGGCATTAAAAGCCGGTTCGGTCGAACCGTATGATTGGAGTACTGTGTTGAGGGCAGAGTCCAAAAATATATTTGTACTTGGGATTCAAATGAGTGGCGAGTTGGTGGAGCCATATCAGGAAACATCAACACTGACTGTTGATGTACCCAATGTAATTCTAGTCGATGATGAGGTGGATTGGTGTAGAAATGAAATTGAGGTCGTCAAAATAGTTGTTGAGGGAGCCCTGCCGGAAATGATGACACAAGCCATTCCGGAAGTAACTGAAGGACTTGACGAATTAGAAATTGTTGAACCAGAGGAGGAGGACATGGATTATTCAACTGATAGTGACACAGAAACATAATTGGAGGACGATTTGTTGAATGATGAGGATACCTTTGAGGGAACAATGGATGATGATGACGACGAGGATGACTCGTAAAGATCATTTGTTCTGAACTTACAAAATATATGGAATCCTTCACTGTTGAACCAACCTTTGTCCGTTTCTATGTTTGGTAAGATAAGTGTCTCTATAGAAGAGTTTTAGTGTCTGGTAAGGATTTCCATTGTATCATAGCTGTAAAATGTGAACATCGAATTGTAATTCTGTTTGGAATGGAGGAATTGAGATGGTTTTATTGACCTGGGTGTTTGCTTTGTCCGTAATCTTAGTGCGTTAAAACTGGGAATGGTTGTTTCTTAATGTGTGTGATTTAATCCTTTCTGTTGTCATTCACCCATCTACCAGGCGAACAGACCACCAACTGGTGTTATGTATTTGACGTAGTCAAATAAATGGATTCGTCCTTGCAAGTGAGCAACTATGTCTAATTTCTATGTACCATAGTTTCGTAAATGTTGTTTCTAGTGTATTACCTGGCTGGGTTTGAATAAATGGTGTTTCTGGTGTCTAATTTGTATGTACCATGGTTTTGTAAATGGTGTTTTTGTTTATGGTCAAATATAAAATGTTGCACGACTGTTCTGTAGGGTGAGCTCCAACAGTTATCAATCAAATGGTTATGAATATCGAAATCTATTACTTGATTGTTGTGAGTTGCTGTTTGGAAGTACGAATTTGCCTAAACTCTGAGTAATAATAAATGAACACACTATGCAATGAAACAATCACTTTATTCAGATATTTGATATTAGTCTTCTTTATATGTAACAAATCATCCAACATTTGTTTTTTACTTACATCAAATCATCCAACAGTTAGTGTTTGACTCCATTGTATCACAACTTGACATTAGTCTTCTGAATTTGAGCAGAAAGACAATACACAATGTTTGGAAATATTGATTTCTGACTTGTGTTACAATTTTGTTGGTATGGCACTGGACCTTTAATCACGGATTTGATTGTAACATCGTATTTGGGTTCTTTGTTGAAATTTTATTAATTTATGATGCAGAGCTGATGTTGTATCACTAATGCAAGAAGGTCCAACCCTGCGTGTATCAAGGCACTAACACAGTGTAATAACAGTGACAATTGGGAAGGAATTTGTCTCAAATTCATATCATATCTTATGCAGTAATTTGACAAAGGTAATTTGTCATATTCAGAGTCCTCTATTTGGGTAAATAGATAACCTCCAGAAAAACGTGCCAACTTCATTCCCACCATCATCTACAAACCTAAGGTTATTCCCCCAAACCACGATGTCGTAAAAGAGATGGTGATTTACAAAACCACGATCGTTTGCAGTCCAACCAGTAATATCTGTTTCGTGAATTATGCAATTTACTCTTTAGAATTTTGTGTTTGTTGTATTTGCTGCAATCTTCTTGGCAATTTCCTTCATACTCGGTAATATCTGTGTGCTGTTTCTAGGGCTGTTGGTGGTTAGGGTATGACAAATACCAACCATATCATATTTTTAAACCACATACCATAACCATAACATTTACAAATACAATTTTCAATACCATAACCATTAAAATAATTGTGGTTATTAACCATGGTTTTACTCGTATACCCATATTTATTCCACACATGTACTATAATAAAAGACTGAAAATTTTATTTTAAAAAATACATAAATCTATATTGCCAACAATAAAATTATATAAAACTAACATCATGCTTATTTATTACATGTATGTATAGTAATTTCCATTATTTAGTATATATTAGTTTATTAATAATAAATAATTATTATATTTATATAATAACCATTGGTATAACTTAAATAACATAACCATAACCATTATGGGTAGAAAATTCATCACCATAACTGTACTACACCATAATGGTACGATTAATCATATTAAATAGTAACAGTTATAACCATGGTTATGGGTTTTTCACTGCACCATTGTCGATCCTAGTTGTTTCCTACTGTGTTTTTAAGCATTCATCAAATGTTTCGAAAGCCTTTAATTTCTATGTAGGTTGTCTTAGTGTTAGTGGTATTTGTTTTGAACGGGCCACCTTCATCCAAAAGTCGCAGCCCATTAAGGAAAGCCTATTTGTGTTATTGTTTTAGATGAGGATGAAACTACAGGGAAGCAACTGGTGCAAACAATTAACTACGACTCCGCTGTATGGCTACTACGCAGTAGGCTTCATCATCACATTAGTAATGTGACGGATCAACTCAAGTCTTTTCACTTGTGTGTCTCTTCTTCTTCCCACGCCTAAGGAAAGTCTTCTTCCTCACCTTCACTCTATTGACCAAGGTTTCCCTCAAACCAGTGCTCTTCTACGATATTCTCTCATCGACAAAACTACCTCCTCCCGGTGTGTGTTCCTGTTCAGCAAGGGATAATTCTAACTTCATCCTTGATGATTTTGTTCTTCTAGGGTTCATTGCATTGCACCATTGTACTGTGTTTGTAAACACTTTGTTCATCTATGGTTCTAACTTACATGTTTCAGCTCTTTCCCCGTGTATCGTCTGTTTCTAAGCCTTTTCCCTACGATTTTGCTTTTTATAAAACCAAACTTGCTAGAGAACCTCACCTTCTCAACAATCCATGGTCGATTAACAACTCCCTAATTAATCGTATAACCATGCATGTTGTTGTTGTTCATTTATTCGCAAACACAAGGAATGTTCAACTCTCGGGTTCTTAGTTTGAACACCCATGTTAAATAAATGTTGATAGTTTACATAAAGTTTAAAACCTTACACCAGAAACGTGTATGAGTTCACGTTAGGGTAAATAGAAGTACATAAACTACAGGGCGAATCTCAATATAAGTTACTTTGACAAGTACCTTACCAATGAAGAAAGGTTACAAAACATTCCTCCGGACGTGGTGAAAGAGGATTGGGCGTGTCTTGTTAACTGGTTCAGCTCTGACGAGTTTAAGGTTGGTGCCTTAGTCCCGAAATTGTATTTTTTTTGTAGAGTTAATGAGTGCTGCATTTTTTATAGCTAAAATGGTGGTAACCTATTGTTTAAAGTTAAAGAGCGTGCGAAACAAAGCCAAGAAAGCTCACCAAGTCATGAGGCACACCGCTGACACTTCCTCCTTTATGAAGAGAGAGCAGGAAGAGGTAATCCTATTATTGAATTATTATCATTAATAAAGAGTTGGCTGCATTTGAACAAGTACCTGGTACCCTTTGCAGATTGAGAAGAATAATGGGATAGATCCCGGGGAGTATCATATGTTCAAGAAGAACCACGTGGACAAGAAAAGGGTGTCAATTGATGCTAAAACTAGATCAATAATGGTAAGTAGTAATGCCTTTGCGATAGTCAAATCTGAAGTAGATTGTATCCGATTGGTCCCTTATTTTGTTGTCACACTGTATGCAAAATAGGAACAAGTCGAGAAGAGGGTTGCTCAGTTGACAGCGGAGGAGGAGGCTCCTGTTGATAAGGATGTCTTGTATGAGGAAGTTTGCCAACCTGAGCGTCGTCGAAGTCGTGTGTCAAAGCTTGCACATATGATGGAAAGTGAACAGTTAAAGCAAACAAGGGATGAGGTGGCTAAAAATAGATATGAATGTGAGGAACTCCGTCAACAACTCAAGGAGTTCCAGGCCAACATTGACGCATTTCAACGCGATATTGCTGTCATGAGAATTGTAATGTTTGCCAACGTTGCTTTACCCCACGATTCAGAAACTCAAGGTATAGTAATGAATTAATTGCATTGTGTACACTCATTTAATCGTTTTATGGTATAATCTATAATATGATGCTACCATGATTGCTGTGATTTCTATGTTTGCAGATCCAGATGCATGAACTGTGGAGATAAGCGGTAAGTACTCTTGCTTAGTAGTTATGTACAATGGTTGACCAGGTGCTGTGGCTTCTTAATGTATTTTTTATGTGTATCTGATCATAAATGTGTGGTTTGTAACTGATGTTACGGTGAACTTGTGATCTGTTTTGTGTTTTGCAATTGTCGGCATACATTTGTTTGAGATGCTTGACTATAAATTCAGATGTGTTGGAAATGGTTCTACATATATACAAGATGTTTATGTATTCTCAGTTTGGGTATTTATTGTTTATGAGAAAATGGACATCGACTATGGTAATTAACAATTCAAAAAGAGTAAAACATAAGCACTTGCATTGAAATAACCCATTTACGAAGGAATGTACTTGTATCCGGAATTGATGCTGCATATACAATTTAATAGTTACAACTTCGCAGCCACAAAAGACTTTCTATAGCAACAACTTTTTTAGTAGTTGAAAATCGATGTTACCATCATACTATGATGAACAAGGTAATATTTATTAAATTTGTACGTGCATCGATAGATTACTTATGATGTGATCTACCTTTTGTCCATCAGAAAACATTCGTTGCTAATTAAGTGTAATTACTTTCATGGAAATATTGTAGTTCAATAACGTTTATTGCCTCAACGACATGTGATGCAATATATAATGAAATAGTGACAACCATAAGCTGATAATAATACGCATCATTCTACATTTGAGATATGTAGAAACCAAACACCTTCTTTACCCTCAAACAAACGCCGATGGTAATTACACGTACCTCCTCGACAATTAGTCGTTGCTAAAGGTTAAACTAATTGTTCATTTCAGCAACGACATACCTTTAATGTCGGCATATTATCGCCGTGGAAACGTTTAGACACGAGACCTATTGGTACGAGTTTTAACATTGACACAGGGTATTGGCAGCGCCAACAATGCTCCTGGCAACGATTATTTACCGTCGCAGTCGAACAACTTTCTTGTATTGAAGCTTCAACTATTTTGTGAAGCTGAAATTTTCAAATGCAAATGAATTTATAAAACTCAGTGAATTTATCCAATGAGAGATGGATGGTAAGCACCTCAAGAAAGCAAACGGGATAGGGTTTAGGAATATTTCATTTCTAGAAGCTACTCTTTTTTTTTTTAAATACAAAAACATTATAGAATAGACCAAGTAGCATTAGTCATTGACCTTCGTTCCTCTTCCCTATGTATGATAATCCTTTCTCGTCGAAACTTACATCAAAAGCACACACATGACAGAACCCTAGCTAGCTAAGTATTTTAGTATGAAATTAACTCAGATATTCTATGCAATGGAGAAATCCTGTATAGCCTGGCTTCTCCTTTTGTCTATAACGTGAGTAGGGCTGTCGATTGTTAGAGTATGGTACGTGTATGACAAATATCATAATCATAACATATTTTTAAACCACATACCATTATCATAACAATTACAAGTACAATTTTCAATACCATAACCATTAAAATAAGTGTGATTATTAACTACGGTTTTACCCGTATTTCCATATCCATCCAACACATGTAATATAATAAAAGACTGAAAATTTATTTTAAATAAATACATAAATCTATATTACCAACAAGAAAAATATATAACACTAACATCATTCAACATTAACATTCACACCACTTAACATTAAAATTCAACATTAACACCGATTAAACATTAATAATAACAATAACATCAATTATATTTAGTATATATTAGTTGATTAATAATAAGTAATTATTATATTTATATAATAACCATGGGTATAACTCAAATACCATAATCATAACCATTATGGGTAGAACATTCATCACCATAACCGCACCGCCCCGCCCCATAATGGTACGGTTAACCATATTAAACAGCAACAGTTATAATCATGGTTATGAATTTTTCACTACACCATTGTCGACCGTAACTATGAGCTGGGGAAATTTGTCATCCTTCGACAAAGAATGCTTTACTTAAATATTTTTCTTCATCCAAAATATACTCATATGAAAATTGAATATTAAAATAATTGCTTTTTAAAGTTATTTATTAAACTATAATTAATATCAAAATAATAATTTTTTCAAACTATTTATTAAATTATATCAACTTTTTATTAAACTATAATTAATATCAAAATAATAATTTTTTCAAACTATTTATTAAATTATATCAACTTGTGATTGTTAGTTCTGAACGTAACGATAATTTTAACTATCGTTCTTAAACAAATTGAACACTATATCCGTGAGGACCGTGACTGATAGTCAAAGTTAAAGTTAAATATAATTACCTTATTAAAAAATATTTTTATTTATAATTGTACTTTGTTTTATCTATTCATCCTATTTTATTTTATTTTCTTTTATTTTTGGAATTGATGAAAAAAATAATTACTTTAAAAAATGCTATTTGGGATAGCTTGATATCATATAATTTAAAAATAGGGTTAATTACTTGAAACGTCACACATGTTTGCGCAAGTGACTAATATGTTATAAATTGTGCAGGATGGTTACACATGTTTTAGCGTGTGACTAAATGGTCATTTTTACTGTTCACCGTTAAAAATCACTATAAATTTTGCCATGTGCCGTGCACGTGAGTTACTTCCAACCTGAACTTCTGAAAATGCCCTTTATGTTCTATATTAGAAGACATTTGCATTCCAATTGAAGCAGCAGAGCGTTTCTTCGAAGATAAAGAAGGAAACCTGGACTGGGTTCAACCCCTCCCCTCAGCGAGAGCACTCACTGTTTGTGTATTCCTACTCTAGCATCCAAGATTCGTCCCGTTTAGTGTCAACGCCCCGATTATGTTTCTACAGTAAGATTTCGTCGGTCAAATGTACAGGTACTTGGAAGAATTTCGGTCGTAGGTTTCATGGGTGTTCACATTTTGAGGTAATTGCACGTTTTTTGTACAATGTTGTCCCTATTAGTTTGTTATGTTAGAAACCCTAATTTTGTTAAGAACCCTAATTTTAACATGTTGTTCCATTTTTGTTAGAACATGATTGGTACTAGTTTATGATTCGTTTTCTTGTGTAGTCTGTACAAAATCCTGGGTGCGGATTTTTCCAATGGGAAGATCCACCGATGTGTCAAACTGGAAGAAATGCCGTGTTTAAGTTTCAAGGTGTGGAGGGACAGCTTAGATCAGAACTTGCGACTGCACATGCTGCCGAAGCTGTTGCGAAAAAAAAACTGGAAGTTGTATGCTGCAATTGTCATTCTGTGTTCTTTACTTGCATATTCTGATATATGTGTTGCATGCAGTATCTGTGTTCAGCTTCTGGGATGATATCTTGTACAACTTGAATTAAGCCCTAAAAATGACAAAATAATCACAAAAGCAGCAAACATGAATGGTCAATTAATCACAAAAGCAGCAAACATGTCTGATCAATTAATCACAAAACCAGCAAACATGCGTGATCAATTAATCATAAAACCAACAAACATGACTGGTCAATTAATCACAAAACCAGCAAACATGAATGATCAATTAATTACAAAACCAGCAAACATGAAGGATCAATTAATCACAAAACCAACTAACATGAAGTATCAATTAATCATACAACCAACATACATGACTGATCAATTAATCACAAATGGACCAAACTTAACAGGGAGAAATACATTTTGTCGATCTGACATTAGTGTCCATGCCCTATCAACACCGATGTCTCTAAATAGGATGTCCAAGAACCATTTCCATGAGTTGTGGTTTTCCGCTTCAACCGATGCTCGTTCACAAGTTGAAATAATTCAAATGTCATTTGCCGGTTCATTCTTCATGCGACCACCTTATATCCGCACTTATGCTTGCAGTAAACTTCCACTCTGGTTTGGTTGTTCACAGGGAAGTCCACATCATACCCATTCACTATAGTGTGGTCCCTCATTGCCTTTATGAATAGTTCAACACTACCGAATAACAACCCGAGGTTGAGATCCAAGTCAATAGCATCCTTGTCCTCATCGTAGATCTTTCTCTTTTCAGCGCTATTTACCTCATCCTCGTTGTCGATCTTCCTTTCAATTTCCAACATGTCGCTTTGATAGTCACTACCTGATTCTCCAAATCCAATTTCCTCCCAAACAAACATCTTCTTTTTCTTTTAAACATTCGTTTTACTGTCTTTTCGGCCAGATTCTTCTCTTTCACCCTTCAGACTTCTTTTGTCCTGACGCAACTTCATTTCTTCATCGGACTCCGTGTCTTCATCCGTACTTGACTCGTCCGCATCTACCACGTCTGGGGCGACAAAATATTAATCATCGCTGTCATCATCACTGTCAAAATTGATGTTTCTCAAGTCGTCTAGAAGATTCTTTAAAGTCTTCATCTTCTCGCTCATTTTCGAAACGATATCAGTAAACAGCTCCTTCTTCCCCTTTTCACGGTCTTCTTGCCCTTGTCTTCTTTTACTTGTCGTTCAATAACTAATTCAGGCTCCTTCGCACGACATGCTCGACGAGTCTTGTTTATCACCTTGTTGGGGAGCTGCATCATGAAGGGATCCTTCAAACAATCTTCTCTATTAAACGGTGACATAATGTAGAAACTGATCTCCTTTGTTGTTCCTTGACGCTCTAGTATAGGGTGAAGATCGACATCTGAAGTTATCGCTTCAAGATAGGCGTTCGAATTTCCACCCGGAGGCAACCAAAATATGAACCAAAATACACCTCAGCTAGTCTGGTAAGTGATAAATAGTTCAACTTATCATCAGGCACATGGAGTGACTCTAGTTCACCTACGTATGTTTAGGTATCCACTTTCCGCCATTATGAAAAATAGCTTCGGCAATGTGATCCTTCTTCCCCATTGAACCACAGTTTTCAATTCTTGATGCAACCAAAGAAGAGAACATTTAAACCAACAAAGAGAACCAAGGAGGAAGCCACAACAAATGAACTCCGACTATTTAACCACAATTAGTAAAACTTCACACATAAACATACATAAACGACAAAACTTAAACATAAAAAGTTCAAATTTGGCCGAAAAAATCAAACTTTATGCACTAAAACACATAACTATGCTATTTCATACTTCTTCAACAACAACTTTCGGAAAAATACCAATTTTCACACACAAAATTGCGCAAACAACCGATAAACCCTAAATGTCGTCGTACCTTTGCTCGATCAACAGGGGAGACGGAGTTCGGTCACACCAAATCAACAAGGTGAAGCCACTTTCTGAAAAATTCCTTCCGGCCGACAACAACACGGGTAGAAACGAAATCAATCGACAACACACCACCGTGAAATTTTGCGGCAACAACACCAAACACAAGTTCACGATTTCGGAAGTTGAAGAAGAACATAAGAAGAACATTACCTCGGAAATGCAGGGCAGGCAGACGCGTGACAGCTTCTTCGGCAGAGGACTTTGACAGCACCGAAGAGGAGACGGGTCTGACTAACAACGAAAATGGGGGGAAACGAAATGGTTGATGAAACTGAATAAAGGGGACGTAAGGGGATTCAATGTAATTTTGTATATCCGAAAATAAACTACCTTCTATCACGTGACCTGCACATGAGAATTAGTCATAAAAGTTTAACCTGTTGAGTGACGGAGTAACCAATCAGTCATATGTTGGAACATGTGTAACAATTCAGTCACGCGAAAAAACATGTGTAACCAATTAATGACATTGGTCAAATATGTGTAACGTTTCAAGTAATTAACCCTTAAAAATATCAGTTTTTGTAAAAATAATAATTTATATATATTTTTAGAATACTCTTTTTGAAAAAAATTAGAGGTCTGAAAGATGCGTGATACTGCCATCCAACTATCTAAGGTTTGACATTTAGAAAGAAAGTCTTGGATGGATGTGGAAAGTAAACAGTCGAGAAAGAGAAACACATTGAGTTTATTGCGTCATACAATTTGACTTAATTTTTCATATCATGGAATGGGAGGAGTTGGGAATGATGCAGTTGCTTTTTTTTTTGGGTAAATTGATGATGCAGTTGCTTATTGCAATCTGTCTACTACTTTGACCATGTTCACTATTATATTAATCGTAACTATATTTGACAAATTACCAATATTTTTATTTGTAACTTCATATTTCTCACTTAGTTAAAATATACGTTTTAAGTTAAAATATATTGGGTATTATTCTTTAAGATATTAGAAATTTTCTTTTTTATAAATAGGTTCTTCGAATATTTTTTTTTTTACTTTTGGATACCTAATATTTATTTATTATTATAATATTCTTGAGGTGTTTGTTACATTTCATTTTATTCGTTGTTAGATTCCAGTAATTAACGTATGTTTATTTTTTGGTAGAAAGTAATTAACTTATGTAATTGACGCATTTTTTACTATTAGGACCCCTCATTAGCACAAATGAGTAACCAAATTACAAAAAAATAAAAATAAAAGTGTGATGTTTAGTACAAATATCTAAAATAGTGTAAAAGTAAATATTAAGTATCCAAAAGTTTTTTGTTATTTAAAAAAAAAAACATAAATTCTCCATCATCTAAAAAATTTAGTACCCTTAATAGATATCACAATATCATCGTATACTAATTAATTAGCTCCATCTTTTGCTGCTCGGTTTAGGAAAATTTAGGGAGAAAAGACAATCAATCAATATTTCTCAATAACTACACATAATTCCGACTTTCTTAAGTGTGATTCTTGCTTTGCTTGTTGGGTTTAGTGTATATAACCAGGCATAGTTACCTCTTTTTGAAGACCATCTGGATATATTATAATCTGGGTATAGTGCCAACTTTATAACTAAATTTGGAGGGTCTAAATAATTTGTTGGTTGAGTTTTTTTTTAATTAATAAATTACTTGTTGACTTTATATAAAGTTACTGTTAGTAGTGGCCCAACCCTTGGATCGATCTAATTCGGCTTGTACCGATTTACCCTTAATCGGCTCAATTTTACTTGTTAATGGTAAATGAGTAAGGAAACAATATTAGGAAATATGATTGTTGGTGTAATATATTAGGAAATTAGGAAATATTTCCTTAATATTCTCCAAAATATTACATAATTTTACCTAGGATATTATTATTATGTTTTTATGTAACTTTATGCATTTGTCATATTAGCGAAATATTATAATATTAATGGAATATTTCTTAATGGAATATTTCCTAATAAATATTTCTTAATACAAAGTTTCCTAATATAATATAGTTGTTGGTATTTTTAATATTTAATAATTAATTTAGCTTCATTTTTTCTAAACTAATTTATGGGTTACAATAATTACAATGAATACCATTAACTTTATAAATAGGGTTGGTTATTCTCATTTAAATTAAAAACCCTGAAAAAATCTGAAAATTACCAACAGATATATTGTTCCAGAGTTAAGTCAGATCCGAGTTCATAGTTGTGTTCGAATTTCCGTCGAAGTCCGAGTTCAAGTATTGTTCAGTTTGGTTAAGAGAAACACTGTGTTTGTTTCGCCTTAACGACACTGTTATATCATAAGCGATAATCGTCTCAATTTTCCTGTTACACAAACCATTTACGGTGAGGGGGCAAAATTGACTGATGAACCACCAACTCAAACCGATTGATGATCAATGATTTTTCTTAGCTCTAGAAGCTTGGAATCACTCACATTATGTAATGAAATATTTGTCTGATTCATTGTATGATGTATATAGTAAAACAAAGTCTGTTAGGGAGTTGTGACATGCCTTGGAACAAAAGTATGAATTTGAGGATGCCGAGAAAATGAAATTCCTAGTTAGTCGCCTGTTTGACTATGAGATGGTAGATAACAAACCATGTATGAAACAGATGATATATCTACTTCTCCAGAGTATCCATGCCTTAAAGATGGAACTCACCGAGTCGTTTCAAGTAGCCTTCATAATTGAGAAGTTACTCCAACGTGGAATATCTTCAAGGGCTACCTGAAACACAAGCGGAAGGAGATGACCATGGTCGAGCTGCTCGAAAGGATCAACGTGCAAGAGTAGTACATGAATGATGCACAAGGAATTTCAATCGGCCCCACGAACACGATGGTCTTCCTCCAAGAAAAATGTGGTGAAGCATGGGCAGAGCAGACATGCTGCCAAAGACAAGCAAAAGAAACAGAAAGGATTCATTCTCGGTCCTAAGGACGGAGTCTCGAAGAAATTGAGATCCAAACCACAATGATTTATTGACACCTGTTATAACCGTGGTAAAATTGATCATAAATCTAATGTTTGCAGGTTTTCTAAGAGAAAGGAGACCAACATGGTCGAGGAAATCACCGAAGATCTTGACGACACTGTTTTATCCTAGGAGTTAATCGTCCCAATTTTCCTCTTACACGAACTATTTACGGTAAGGGGAGCGAAAATACATGAAGAAATCATTTTGATACGATACTCAGTATTTTTTTGACAAAATCCATTTTCTAGGGGCAATTTCATTATTTTATCAATTTACATGTTAGTCAACAATTTTATGTATTTGTAATCCAAAAATTATTATTAGTAAATTACAAATTTAATTATTATTTATTACTAACAATCTTAAGACAATTTCGTCAATTTGCAGTTATTCAACAATTTTATGTATTAGTAATCCAAAAACTATTATTATTATTATTAAATTACAAATTTAATTTTTCTATATTACTAAGAGTTACACTTTGCTAGTTCCATCTACTTTACTATTACATTGTGTTAAAAAATTACATCTTATTTATTATATTGCTCTATATTTTATGCAAATTGCTAGCTTGAACTTTTTACAAATTTACTATATGAAATTTGTGAAAAATATAATTTAATAGCTGACACGTAACACATATGTACATTTCTCCATTGTCATTTAACAACAGATTATACAAATTTAGCAAATTATATTTTTTCTAATGTAAACTAGCAATTTGCTAAAAACAAAATTAGAAAATTATTCAAACAAATAAATAATTTACCTTATTCTCAATATAAAAGCCATTCATTTTCACTGAGCCTTCCAATTTCAAAGGAATAAAATTTCACCGTAAAATATTAATAAAGTAGAAGAAAGTCAAGTGAAGGGATTGCAATTAGGCAGCTAGACGAATCTTGGTTCGGTTAGAAAATGGAACCCACCATTCTATTTATCACCAAACCAAGAATCTCTTCTGTTTCTTATTCTAGCTGCTTCCTCGATTGTGGACTTATCTGTTTTCACAAAATGGGATAGGGACTTTTTTTAAGTGAGTTAAGGATAAACAATTAAACCAAAAATGATTTGGAGACAAATAAAAACCTTTACAAGGTTAAATTAAAAATTATTCCACTTTTTTAAATCAAAAGTTGAGGGATGGCATTTGTTCCTTCATCACTTGGTACCTCACTGCCACTACTAGAAGTAATGTTTTTACTGGTGAACCTATGTCGTCGGTAAATGACTTGTTGGCGACAGGGGTGACAATTCGTGTGCTTCGTGTCTAATCGTGTTGTGTCAGTAATCGTGTCGTGTATAAACAGATGTTGTGTATAAAAAGACAAATCTTAAACGTGCATAAACGTGTGTCGTGTTTAAACAGATCATACGCGGAATACTTGTTAAGACACAAACAAATAAAAAAATCATACATGCACAAGACAAAACATGTTACATGACAATAAATAACACGAAAGAAATAATACAATATGGCATTCAAAAATTTTATAATTTAATTTCATAATCAAGTTTTAAAATCCATAAGTGTTTAGTCGTGTTTAATCGTGTATTTGCATGTTAGATGCGTTTAGACACGGTTATTAATCATGTCAAAACGAATAAGAATTGTTTATACACGGTAGAGATAAAACGTTTACCGGCGAGATAGAGATCGCCGAAAAAAGGTAACACTTTTACCCGCGAGGTATCTTGCCACTAAATGTTTATATAGATTTATTTTAAAGCATCACAAACACCCATTTACTGGTGAGATATCTCGCCATTAAATGGATTTTTTTGTACCAGCAATTTATATTTAGCCGATAAATATTTATTTTCATCGGCGAGGTATCTCACCACTAAATGATTTTTTACCAACAAGATATCTCACCGATAAATGTTTATTTTTACCGGCTAGGTATCTCACCGTTAAATGTTTACATTTACCGGCGAGATGTCACTGATCGCCAAGATATTTTGCTGATCCCATTTTTTTATAATAAAATATTTATTATTGTTGGGTATTGATAGTGACGGCCCAATAGGGAAAAAGTCTCAGAAGCCCAAAAACTTTGCAGGGGTAAAACTCATATCATTCAAACCAGGTCGACCCGCATTAAGGTTAATCTGACCCGCATTAAGGTTAATCTGGTCCTCATAAAACGGTCCAGTATTGAACTCAAACCAACATGGACGCCAAAGCTCCATCACAGGTCGTCATTGACCAAGGTCAAAGCCTCCTACTGCTCGCCATATGAGTGCTCACCAAAAGAGTCTAACCTCTTAACTTTGGTCCCACCAACCGACACTAAAGATATGACCACAATATCCGCGTATATGGGGCACATATTCTCTAAAGATTACATAGGGTAACTGCAATAACCTTAATATCTGCTATCCTAATCTTTACCAGCACAATATTCACCAAGATATTTTGTTGCCTGTAAAAGTTTGATCTCTTCACTCTATGAATATCCTTGCTTATTAATACATTCATTACGTTTTGAGTTCATACACACAGTAACATTTAAGCATCGGAGAGGGACCTAGAGTCACCCTCTCTGTTGCGATCCCCTTCTTGCAGGTTCACCGGTGCTCAGGCGAAAGCACGTGGTCATCAATCCTTTGGCATTCAATGCACTACCAAGTCAGCACCTGAGAGTTTCAGACCCAACATTTGGCGCCGTCTGTGGAAAAGAGCAAACAGTCATGCAGACTCGTTGTAACTGCAATCATCGGAACCAGGCTAATGAGCAATCCTCAAACAACCCTGATTTCACCGCCGCTTCGCCGCTCCCCCAAGAACCTTCTAGCCAAGCAGTCCCTAATGCCGCCTCTTCGAGGCCAGCACAAGAACACGTTGGCAATTCTAGACCGGCCTCCGTTCCAATCACCGCAGAGATTCCAGCTCGACCGACCGTCCAAGTGGCTGGGGAAACCATTCAGCTAATCGCGGAGATGATATCCCTCTTGGAAACCATCATAGGACAGGCCCCCAGACAAGCCCCTACTCCTTAGGAAGATCATCGCCCCGCGGGGCCACGACAAGCAGAAAATGGAAATCCTGGCACCACTGCCCCTCAAGAAGATCAAGAGATGACTTCTGGACACTAGTCCTTACCTTCGGCTTCCACTGAGGTGACGATAGTTACTCACTCTGTCAATCCATTAGGTTCCGCACCGACTGGAGGACAGTAGAATCAGTGCACTCTTGACCAAGTTGAGGAGCTCATCAGCAAAAGGCTCAAGGAACGGCGCAGAACCGTCATGCCTCCCTTTAGGGAACGATCAACTCATCCATTCACCACTGACCTGGTAATGGTCAAACTTCCAAAGGATGTAGTCGCCAGGGCCATCCCCGAATATAGTGGTAGAGGAAATCCTATACTCCATGTCAACAAGCATGAAGCCTCTCTTTTGGGTAAGTCGAATGATGTGAATCACTTAGCCCTATTATTTCCGTCGAACCTTTCGGGTTCAGCGTCGTCCTGGTTATTCGGCCTCCTTGAAGGATCAATAGGGACCTGGTCCGAGCTCAAGAGCAAATTCCTGGAGCAATACATGGGCGAGCGTCAACTGCTGAAAAGTGTGGTCGCCTTAGACGCAATCAAACAACAACCAGGGGAAATCATTGGCCGATTTCTACAAGCGTTTTCATAAGAACATCACAGAAATAGATCGTCGAGTCGTAGATGGGGAGATAATTCGAGCCTTTTACAAAGGACTTGATGTGACCAACAAAGCCTCGAGGAAACTGCGAAACAACTACCACGTTCAGGAGATAGATTCGATGGAGGAGCTAGCAGTGAGGGCGAAAGGTTTTATAGACCTGGAAAGGGCGAACTCTGAAGCCAATTTCCTCACAACCTCGCTAAGGGTGGTTCCAGAGCCTCGACGCGATGGTAGGAAGGAAAAGAAGGGTCGAGACAAGTCCATATCAGAAACACCAGGGTCTAGACATCCAGAGGTCCCTGAGTATTTCACGCCTTTTAACAGGAAGATCTCGGCGATACTAGTCGAGATGGAAAGAAGGTCTCTAGCAAGGCCTCCAATACTCCGCAAGAGTGTTCAGCCAATGGGGAAGGACACAGGAAGCTAATGCAGATATCACAAGGCCAAGGGCCACAAAACTGATGATTGTCGCATCCTTAAGAGCGACATCGAGAAGCTGATACAAAGAGGCATGTTGAAGGAATTTATGGCCGGACGAGGCAGAGGTCAAACACCCTCACGTAGAAACCACTCGCCAGCTCCGCCTGAGCAATATGACCCATCCAAGAGAAGAAGAGTGATAAACCTGATTGCTGGAGGGGTTGGTGCCTGAGGCGAGGGATCCAATGCAAGAGAAGTCTATGCTGCTCAGATTTCTACAGCTGTTCAGCTGGGAAAGAGACTCAGCTTGAAGAGGATTGCATCATCTCAGTTTATGAGGACGACCTGGCACACGTCACCACTCCTCACAATGATGCGCTAGTCATCACAGCTGAAGTCGACGAATTTGACAAGAAGATGACTCTGATCGATAGAGGAAGCTCGATAAACATTTTGTTTCTGTACGCCTTCGACAAGATGGGAAAATCCAAGCACGACCTCAAGCGAGTCGACTTTCCGCTCATCGGTTTCGCGGGGAGAACAACTTATCCGCTGGGAGCCATAACACTGCCGGTAATTCTGGGCGAAGGATGGAAGAGCATAAAGGTGTCAGTCACCTTCTTATTGGTCGACTCGCCTACATCATATAACTCCATCCTGGGGAGGACCACAAGCAATCCTCATAAGATTGTGGCCTCCACAGTCCACCCAAAGATGAAGTTCCCTACACCGAATGGGATCGGAGAAGTTCTAGGCGACCTACCCTCCTCACGTCAATACTATGTGACCTGCCTCCGCAGGAAGAACCAAAGGGAAACCCTCGCCATCGAGAGAGAGGCGGACCCGCGTGAGGACCAGGCCCGGCCATCGCCAATGGAGGAGTTAGCATAGGTTGAGATCGATGGTCCAGAAAAGAAGGTGCACATTGGGACCACCTTGATCGACGACCTGAAAAGCGCCCTGACTTCCCTCTTGAAAGAATTCAAGGAACTCTTCGCATGGAAGCCTAGTGACATGCCAGGCATCAGCACCGACATAATTTCTCATGAGCTAAGGATAGATCCCTCGATAGAGCCGATTACTCAGAAGAGAAGGTCATTTGGGTCCGACAAGCGTTTGGCGATCAAGCAAGAAGTAGGCAAGCTGATCGAAGCCGACTTTGTAAGGGATGTGCGATTTGAAAGTTGGGTCGCCAACCCAGTACTCGTGAAGAAATCAAACGGAAAGTGGAGAATGTGCGTTGACTTCCGCGACCTGAACAGAGCTTGCCCGAAAGACTCACATCCTCTTCCTCGAATAGATCAGCTGGTCGACACAACCTCTGGTCATGAATGCTGAGCTTCATGGACGCCTATTCAGGCTACAATCAGATCTGAATGCACCCGGCCGATGAAGCCCACACAACCTTCTATGTACACGGAGATATACTTTCCTACAAAGTGATGCCCTTCGGTCTAATCAATGTGGGGGCAACCTATCAGCGAATGATAAACATGTTAGTGCGCAACATGGAGGCCTATGTGGATGAAATGCTCGTTAAGACAATAAAGGGAAGCCCTCATACAGAAGACCTTCAGGAAGCATTCAAATGCATGAGTAGGCATAGCGTTCGCCTAAACCCAGCAAAATGCGCATTTGGGGTAAAAGCATGCAAATTCCTGGGATTCATTGTAAGGGAGCGCGGAACAGAGTCGAACCTTGAAAAACTCAAAGCCATTGAAGAAATGAAGTCCCCTACTTGCCACAAGGAAGTCCAAAGTTTGAATGGTTGCCTGGCCACACTTAATCGCTTTCTCTCAAGGGTGAGTGACACGCCTCTCTTGTTCTTCAAGACTTCTCAGAGCAAACCGCAAGTTCGAATGGACACCGGAGTGCGAGGCTGCCATTCAATAACTAAAGCATCACCTGCAGGCACTCCCAGCTTTGGTAAAGCCCATTCCCGGGGAGCAACTCTTTCTTTCCATAAGTATTAGCGAGGTTGCAACCAGTGTCGTTTTAATAAGACAAGAGGAAAATATGCAGAGTCCAGTATACTTTGTAAGCAAATAGTTTAATTCGTGTGAAAGAAAATATATTGAGATTAAAAAGTATCTTTATGACTTAGTTACTGTTGCTCGAAATTTAAGACCGTACTTCCACGCTTGCGCCATTACAGTCCTCACCAACCAGCCTCTCAAACACTTCCTGCTGAAGCCAGACTCTCCAGGAAGGATGGTTAAATGGGCAGTTGATTTGAGCGAATTCAAGCTCAAATTTGCACCGAAAACGGCCATCAAAGGTCAAGCATTGGAAGACTTCATAGTGGAAAGCACCAACTATGGTCTAGTAGAAGCAGAAAACCGGCAAAGTCAGTCAAAAGATACAAGCAAAGGCTGGGAACTCTATGCTGATGGATCCTCTTCAAAAGAAGGCTCGGGGGCAGGATTAATTTTCATCCCCCCTGAGGGCGAGCCTTTAAAGTATGCGATCACCCTTACTTTTAAGGCAACCGACAATGAGGCCAAATTTGAAACTCTTATCACTGGACTGCGACTCGCTAAAAGAATGGGCATAACGTCACTTAGGGCAAAATGCGACTCAGAGCTAATTGTCAATCAAATCAATGGAACTTATGAAGGAAAGGGGGAAAAAATGAAAAAGTACCTCGAGATTGTTAAAAAACTCAATGCCGAAATCCCAACTTTTGCGATTGAGTCTATTCCTTGCCAAGACAACCGACTAGTAGACTCCCTAAGCAAGCTGGTGTTCGGAGGAACAAGAATTCGGGATGTGCAATTTCTGGAACAAGCTCTATATTCAGTTCTCGACAACCGAGCAGAAGTCTTCAACATACAAGGGCAGGTAACCTGGATGACTTCGTTCCAGAACTTCTTGAAAGAAGGAATACTGCTAGCAGACGAAGGCGAGTCCACGAAAATAAGTCGTTTGTCTACAAGTTATCTTCTCATAGATGGAGAGCTCTATAGGCGAGAATATTCAACTTCCTATCTAAGGTGCATCTCTCATCTCGAGACATAAAGAGTTCTCTGTGAAGCTCACGAAGGAGTCGACGCATGCCATGAAGGTGCACGCTCATTGACGCGCAAAATCTTTAGACTAGATTACTATTGGACAACCTTGAGAAAATATGCAGCAGAATTGACAAAGAAGTGCGCGACTTATCAACAGTTTGCACCACGATCCGGTCGACTACCAACACTGCTATTCCCAATGGCGGGCGCCTATCCTTTTGCCCAATAGGGAATAGACATCTTGGGCCCCTTTATAATGGCGATCGACTACTTCACCAAGTGGATAGAGGCGAAAGCTTTGGCCTCCGCGACTGAATTCCAAGTGATCAAATTCCTGAAAATCAATATACTTTCGCGGTTCAGCGTCCTCCAAATACTCATAAGCGATAATGGTCCACAATTTGTAGTAAAATAACTCAAGTGGCTCTGCGAAGAATACCATATCGATCACAGATTCAGCTCGGTACACCATCCTCAAACGAATGGGCAAGCGAAGCAGCCAACAAAGTTGTCCTGACAGGACTCAAAAAGCGAGTTCAAGCCTTCAAAGGAAACTGGGCAGAAGAGCTGGATAATTACTGTGGGCTATTCGAACAACATCTACAACAACAACGGGGGAAACACCATTCAGATTAGTGTACGGATCAGAAGCAGTAGCACCCGCCGAAATTGCGGTGCCTACCCACAGAATCCTACACTTTAACACTGAAGCAAACGAAATCGAGCGCAGAATAGACCTCGATCTGGCAGAAGAAAAGCGATGATAATCAAACGAGGCCCCAGCTAAAATGCGACTGTCGACCGCCCGATACTTCAACAGAAAAGTCAGCGCTCGCCAATTTTTCGTGGGGGAGATAGTTATTCGAAGGAATGAATTCACAAGATTGGAAAGTCAAAACAAGATTTCAGCTAAGTGTAAAGGTCCATACAAAGTAGTAGAGATTGTCGCCCCAGGGTCTTACTAATTGGAAACCACAGACGGTGTAAGGCTACCTCGTCCATTTAACTCTGAACATTTAAGGAAGTTTTATGCATAGCTTGTAATCAAAATATTATGTCAATAAAAGAAATCATTCCTTCATACAAAGCATAGCCACTCGAACCAAAACGAAAGGTTCCAAAGAAGGAAGAAAGAGGACTGTGAACGAAC
This sequence comes from Chamaenerion angustifolium, assembly GCA_946814005.1. NCBI lineage: Eukaryota > Viridiplantae > Streptophyta > Magnoliopsida > Myrtales > Onagraceae > Chamaenerion > Chamaenerion angustifolium. The sequence continues at coordinate 28,772,036 of OX328268.1, read as the reverse complement.
CATCAAGGTAACAGTTCCTTTCCCCAAAAGACCCGATATCAAAATTGGGCAAAAAATCTAAAGTCAAATTTATGCGAAAAACCTGACACCAGGGTTAGGCAAAAAGACCCGATATAAAAATTGGGCGAAACACCTAAAGTCAAATTTAGGCGAAAGACCTGACACCAAGGTTAGGCAAAAAGACCCGATATAAAAATTGTGCGAAAGACATAAAGACAAATTTAGGCGAAAGACCTAACGCCAAAGTTAGGCAAAAAGACCTGATATCAAAATTGGGCGAAAGACCTAAAATCAAATTTAGGTGAAAGGCCTGACACCAAGGTTAGGCAAAAAAAACCGATATCAAAATTGGGCGAAAGACCTAACGCCAAAGTTAGGCAAAAAACTTGATAACAAAATCAGGCGAAAGACATAACACCAAAGTTAGGCTAAAGACCTGATAACAAAATCAGTCGAAAGACCTAACGCCAAAGGTAGGCAAAAGACCTGATAACAAACTCAGGCGAAAAGACCTAAGGTAAAAATTAGGCAAAATACTGATATTAAAATCAGGCAGAAGTCCAAATATTGAAGGCGAGGGTGTTGTTAAGGAAGCCGTTTCCTTATAAGTTGGGCAAAAAATTAAGACTGGATATCCAAAGCGAACGAATCCATATCAAGGATAATAGTTACTGTGTAAAATAAACACAAGAAAGTGAGTGAATGAACCCAAGGCGATCAATTACTAATAGATGAATGAGCCTCGAGTAACAGTTCCCCACGATTAGACGAACACCCCAAAGGGATAAAACCTTAAAAAGGCGAATACATCCCTAAAGGATGATAATTTTCTTAAAGGTATTATCCTCGAACAACAGTTCCCTCAAAATAACTTGGCGAAGGGAGTAGATGGATCTATAAAGAATTATCATTATTCCTTCTAAAGCCTAAGGAAAATGCCATGACCCTATATGACGAGACTATCATAAAGTTAAGAGAAGTTGAAAACAAGTATGGTAAAACTTCCAAAAGCATTTAGACAAGAAAGACATCGAAAGAATAGCAAACACATTCAAAGTAAAATGCTTATGAATAAAAAGACATTCAATATTATAAAAATAACCGAGTCTGATATCAAAAATAATTACAAATTTTCCCAAAAAACAAAGGGAAACAGAAGTGATTATCAAAAACATAGGAGGAATGACAATATGACCGCGTGGGGATCTCGAGACCTCAAGGTTTGGGTTTTTCAGGAGCAGCAGCTTCCTTCTCGGCCCCGGGGGCAGCCTCCTCGCCAACATCAGCAGGAGCCTCCTTGGAAACATAAGTGATTATCAAAAACATAGGAGGAATGACAATATGACCGCGTGGGGATCTCGAGACCTCAAGGTTTGGGTTTTTCAGGAGCATCAGCTTCCTTCTCGGCCCCAGGGGCAGCCTCCTCGCCAACATCAGCAGGAGCGTCCTTGGAGTAGCCACTCTCGATGAAGTCCTGGAGAGACTTCGCCTCCCGGAGAGGAAACTCATAGTCAATCCGCTGAAGGTAGGCGGCCACCTCGACCTTCATCACCTCCAAGGTGTAGTCATAGAACTCTTTGAACTTCTTAAAGTCCTCGACCACGCTCTGGGGGGATGGGACAATCTTCAGCTTTGCGGTGAGCTGCTCCTTCTATGTGGCGAGCTGCTCTTTCTATGCCTCTGAGGCATCCCTCCGAGCTCAAGCCTCCTCCAGCTAGGCCGTAAGGTCAGCATTCGCTACATCCACCTCAGCAGAGTATTTGTTGGCTGCCTTGGCCTGGATCTCAGTATTCACTCGCCTATCCTCGGCGAGGGCCACCTGATCCTCCTCCTTCATGGAGTAGAGAAACCTCTTATCCTTCTCGAAATATTCATGGCGAGCATGCTCCACCAAGCGAGTGGCCGCCTCAACCCTAAAGGATGATAATTTTCTTAAAGGTATTATCCTCGAACAACAGTTCCCTCAAAATAACTTGGCGAAGGGAGTAGATGGATCTATAAAGAATTATCATTATTCCTTCTAAAGCCTAAGGAAAATGCCATGACCCTATGTGGCGAGACTATCATAAAGTAAAGAGAAGTTGGAAACAAGTATGGTAAAACTTCCAAAAGCATTTAGACAAGAAAGACATCGGAAGAATAGCAAACACATTCAAAGGAAAATGCTTATGAATATAAAGATATTCAATATTATAAAAATAACCGAGTCTGATATCAAAAATAATTACAAATTTTCTTAAAAAACAAAGGGAAACAAAAGTGATTATCAAAAACATAGGAGGAATGACAATATGACCGCGTGGGGATCTCGAGACCTCAAGGTTTGGGTTTTTCAGGAGCAGCAACTTCCTTCTCGGCCCCGGGGGCAGCCTCCTCGCCAACATCAGCAGGAGCCTCCTTAGAAACATAAGTGATTATCAAAAACATAGGAGGAATGACAATATGACCGCGTGAGGATCTCGAGACCTCAAGGTTTGGGTTTTTCAGGAGCAGCAGCTTCCTTCTCGGCCCCAGGGGCAGCCTCCTCGCCAACATCAGTAGGAGCGTCCTTGGAGTAGCCACTCTCGATGAAGTCCTGGAGAGACTTCACCTCCCGGAGAGGAAACTCATAGTCAATCCGCTGAAGGTAGGCGGCCACCTCGACCTTCATCACCTCCAAGGTGTAGTCATAGAACTCTTTGGACTTCTTAAAGTCCTCGACCACGCTCTGGGGGGATGGGACAACCTTCAGCTTTGCGGTGAGCTGCTCCTTCTATGCGGCGAGCTGCTCTTTCTATGCCTCTGAGGCATCCCTCCGAGCTCAAGCCTCCTCCAGCTAGGCCGTAAGGTCAGCATTCGCTACATCCACCTCAACAGAGTATTTGTTGTCTGCCTTGGCCTGGATTTCAGTATTCACTCGCCTATCCTCGGCGAGGGCCACCTGATCCTCCTCCTTCATGGAGTAGAGAAGCCTCTTCTCCTTCTCGAAATATTCATGGCGAGCATGCTCCACCAAGCGAGTGGCCGCCTCAACCCTGTGCTTCAGGCCCTTCATCTAGTCAGGAGTGAACCCCAAACTCCGGTACTGCTCCAACTCGATAAGCAGGTCAGTCTACTTATCGGCGAGCTCCCCTATAATCTGACCAATCGCCAACTCCTCGCGGACGAGTTGACAACAGGAAAAAAAGGATAAAAGTACAGTCAGAATAAGTAGAGGTCAAAGAACGACCCAAGGGTAAGTATAAGGAAGGAAGGACTCACCAGAGAGATCCGCTCGAAATGCGACCTCACGACACCCTCGATGTCAGTATGCTCGGAGGGGACCATCGCCCGATCCCGAGAGGGAACGATCCCTTCGAGGAGATGCATGCAGAGGTCCGGGTTACCCCGCAGAGTCAACTGGTCAAAAATCTCCACCTTCTGGAGATTTCTCCAAGGGGACCAAACGCCCACCAAGGGGCAGTACTCCTCGCCAAAGGGAGTCTTGGAGGTGCCCGTGGCGGCACCAAGGTGTTAGAGTAGTATATAGTCTAGTCTAGATTAATCAAGATTAGTCATTATCTTTAGTTTAACACAAGGGTCTGAACCCTCTTCCGAGTCCCAGCCCCCTTGGTGGGTTTGGGAGTAGTAGAATTGGTGGCATGTGGGGCTACCTCTCCGGTAGCGGGAGCTTTTCCCCGGGTAGCAGCAGAACCCTCAGAGGAAGCAGGGCGTTCCTCACCCGAACTCCTGGTCTTCTTGGCGAGAGCCGGACTCGGAGCCACCTCAGCAACAATCTTCCCTGAAAAAGGTCAACAAGGATATTAAAACCTAAGAATAAAAAAGAGGAAGGAAAGTCAAAAGACAGTCGTATACCTCTTTGGCGATCGCGAGGAGCGACCCAAGGTTGTTCATCATATGGCTTGCGCTTGGACGCTCACCTAGAAGGGGGAGGAGGAGGACTCAAGGACGCCTGAGCCGCAGACAGTCCCATTTTAGCCTGCTTGGAAAACATACCAATGAGTTTAGGTCCCCGAGTGCCTACAACCAACAAATAAAAAGAGTTAGAAATTTACCCAATCTATAGAAACTGGTGCAGACTGATGAATGCCCGCCAGCCTGCTTGGAAAACATACCAATGAGTTTAGGTTCCCGAGTGCCTACAACCAACAAAGAAAAATAGTTAGAAATTTACCCAATCTATAGAAACTGGTGCGGACTGATGAATGCCCGCCAGCCTAAGCCTTGAGTCTGAAGTTTCCGCCACTGAGCGGATCAAACAGAAGTCCGGCTGCCTATGAAGTCGGAAGAAATCCTCGATGGCGTTCTGATCACTCCCTGACACTCTCCGAAGCTTGGAGAAGTATCCCTTTCCGGCAGAAATAGCTCCCATGATACACTGCCTTTGTAAAAGAAGTAAAACTTCTTGTAGTTGGAGTTTGTAGCACGGAAGTCGTCCACCATACGGAAATGAACATTCCAGTTCCAAGCCTGGCCCTCCATTTCTCGAACTTGGGCCACTGAGTCTGGAAGTGATGAAGATGGTTTCTCCCCGGCGGCCAATCGATAAAAACACCGGAACAGGGTCAGTGAATACGTTCATCCTTGAATACGGAAAAGGACTAAATGCCAAAGTTCGGCTTTTTATAGCCAAAATGGAGGTAACCGAACATGCACGTCTGAAACTGCTCAGAGAATGATTACACCCTTTTGGGTAAAATCGAAGCAATATCAGAATTCCAAGAGACGCCTCGAGGAGACAATCGGTTGGAACGGTACGAAAACTGTCAGCCTACCCTCTGGTCATGGAATACCAAAAGACAGGCATGCCTCAATTGACCATTCAACTTCTGGGTTACACTGCAGTCATTAAATGCTCAAGACCTTACACAAAAAAGGTGATCGCCAAAAGCTACACTAAGCTTCTCCTGAAACCCTCTTGACGGTAGTGCTCGCCAAAGAGTAATGAATGAGCATTCATAAACCCAAGCAACCCAAAGCATTCGCCAAAAAGGGTAAAGGATCGAACATTCCATAAACTCTAGGCGACCAAACAACCGTTCGCCAAAGGATATGGAGCATCAAAAATTCACAAATAGCAGTCAAGGACAGAAAAGATCCAGTCCAAGTGTCACTATCTCAATCCCTATCACAGAATCAAGCTTGACCGAAGAAACTTCACTCAAGCTTCAGGGGAAATGTTGGGTATTGATGGTGACGTCCCAATAAGGGAAATGCCTCATACGCCCAATAACTTTGCAGGGGGTAAAACCCATATCATTCAAACCGGGCCGACCCGCATTAAGGTTAATCTGGCCCGCATTAAGGTTAATATGGCCCTCATAAAACGGTCCAGTATCGAACTCAAACCAACATAGACGCCAAAGCTCCATCACAGGTCGCCATTGACCAAAGTCAAAGCCTCCTACTGCTCGCCAAGAGAGTATAACCTCTCAACTCTGGTCCCACCAACCGACATTAAAGATATGGCCACGATATCCCGCGTATATGAGACACATATTCTATAAAGATTACATAGGGTAACTGCAATATTATGCCATAACTGTAATATCTGCTATCCTAATATTTACCATCACAATATTCACTAAGATATTATGTTGCCTATAACGGTTTGATCTCTTCACTCTATAAATACCATTGCTTTTCAATACGTTCATTACGTTTTGAGTTCATACACACAGTATACTCATTAAACATATAGTCAAAATCCCAACTCCTGAATGATTCATTAAACTTCTTGAAAACAATCAATTACATATCAGTTAGAAAGAGCTTTATCTCGAGATGAAGATATTTGGTTTATAAGAGAAAAGATTCTGGACCTTTATATAAATGTTGTTGACATTACCACCTTAAACCATCACAACCACTTCAATAATATAAGTTTAGAAATAAGGATTTAATGTGGTGGGTGCAAAACCAAATTTCAACTAGCCTATAAAATCTAGATGTTTCAAGTGAAAGGATTACTTGGTGGAGTTCCGCAGCACATGCTGCATTTATCTATATGCTCGACTTCAAGGCCAATAAACCATGATTCAAGTGACACATCTTCATTAGAATACTTGTGTAATATGGGCCTGCAACCAGCAATAACAATTACCGTTTAGCCTCTTTTCAGAATTCAAAACAACTTTTATTTAGCTTATCCATCCTGAATATGTTACAGAAAGAAATCAGTCCCGTTAAATTGAGGCCAATACTACACGATTAATTCTCGGTACATAACCATGATCTCAATCACACTCCCGAACGCAATCGAGCAAATGCAGAAGTTACCAATCATAGTCTAAACCTAAACAAAGCAACAAACATTCAACAACAAACCCTAGAGCAGTAAACCCTACCTTTTGAAATTGACTATTGGGTATCGATAGTGACGACACAATATGGGATAAAGTCCATCAAGTTCTCAAAGGCCTAATAACATTTGAGCTGAGTGAAACCCAAATCATTCAAGACTAGACCAACCCATACTAAGGGTAAGCTGAAACTCATAAAGCAGTACAGTGTGAAACCCAGAACTAAAGGGGTCGCCAAGAAGCGGTCCAGTGTGAAACTCATAGCTTCTCACTCCTCGCCATGGCAGTGCTCGCCAAGAGAGTCAAACCTATCAACTCTAGTCCCACAACCGACACTGAATATACAGCCACGATGCCCTGCATATCTCAGGGACATATTCTACAAATATCACATAAGGCAACTGCAATATTACGTGATAACCGTAGTATTTGCTATCCTTATCTGCAACGACACAATATATACAGATATATTCGGTTACCAAAACGGTTTGGTCTTCCATCCCTATAAACACTCCTATTTTACATATGTTACATTACGTATTGAGTTCATACACACAGTATACTCATTAAATCATCGGAGTGGGACCTAGAGGAACCCCCTCTGTTGCGCTCCCCTTCTGGCAGGTTCATCGAAACTCCGATGAAGACTTGTGGTTAATAACTAATTGACATCCAAATCACTGCCAAATCAACATCCAGTTAGTATCCGGGAAATCCACACCCAACATTTGGCACCATCTGTGGGAAACGAGGAAACAATCATGCAGACTCGCTTTAATTATAATCTTTTTAAACATACCAACGAGCAATAACAGGATATCTCTGAATCCATCGCCGATTTGCCGCTCCATCAACAAGAACATACTAGCCAAGCACTACCGAATTCCGTCCCCCCGAGACCAGCACATGGACACATAAGCAATTCAAGTATGGCTCCAATTCCTCCTCCCACCAAGATTCCAGTTCGACAAACTGTTCAAGTGGCTAGGGAAACCATTCAGGTCACCGTAGAGATGTTATCCCTCTTGGAAGCTATCATAGAACCGGTCTGCAGACAAGCCCCTGTTCCTCATGAAGATCCGTGTCCTATGGGGCCACCAGAAGCAGAAACTAATATTCCGCGTACCACTGCTACTCAAGAAGACCAAGAGATGACCTCTGGACATCAGTTCATGCATGCGACCTCCATCGAAGTGCTTACAGTCACCCACTTTGTCAATCAGTCGAGTGCTTCATCGACTGGAGAACAACAACCTCAATTTACTCTTGGCAAAGTTGAGGAGCTCATCAATAAAAAGATAAAGGAACAACGCGGAGCCTCCATGACCCCCTTCCGAGAACGATTCTCCCATCCATTCACTGCTGCTCTTATAGCGATCAGAATGTAGAAGGATGTATTGGCAAGGCCCATCCCCGAATACAGTGGCGGAGGAGATCCCGTGATCCACGCCAACAAGCACGAAGCCTCTCTTTTGGGTAAGTCAAATGATGATAATCACTTAGCCCTGCTATTTCCGTCAACCCTATCGGGTTCAGCGTCGTCTTGGCTCTTCGGTCTCCCTGCAGGATCAATAGGGACATGGTCTGAATTAAAGAACAAGTTCCTGGAGCGATATATGGGTGAGTGCCAATTGCTGAAGAGTGTGGTTGCCTTAGAAGCTATCAAACAGCAACCAGGAGAGACTTTGACCGACTACTATGGTGTTTTCATAAGAACGTCACAGAAATCGATCGCCGAGTCACGGATGAAGAGATCGTTTGATATTTTTACAGAGCACTCGATGTGGCTAACAAAGCCTCGATAAAACTATGCAACAACAACCATGTTCAAGAAATTTGAGATAGTGGAGGAGCTGGCAGTAAGAGCCAAATGATTCATAGACCTGGAAAGGGAAAACTCTAAAGCTAATTTCCTGGTATCAGCCTCGCCAAGGGCTATTCCAGAGCCCCGACACGATAGAAAAAAGGAAATGAAAGACAGGCGAGATCGGGAGAAGCCTAAATCCGAAGCCCCAGGCCAAGCGATCGAGAGGTTCCCAAATATTTTACGCCTTTAAACAGGCAGATCTCAACGATACTAGTCGAGATGGAAAGAAGGTCCCTGCAAGACAACCAATGCTCCAGAAGAATGCTCAACCTATCCGCAAAGAAACAGAGAGCTACTATCGCTATCATAAAGCATAGGGCCACAAGACCGATGATTGTCGCATTCTCAAGCACGACATCGAAAAGTTAATCCAGATAGGCATGCTGAAGCAGTTCATGGTAGGAAGATAGCGTAGTCGAACACCTCCACATAGAACCCGCTCGCCTGTTCCTCAAGAACAATCTGCCCATCCCAGGGCAAAAGGTTAATAAACCTAATTACAAGAGTTTTTGGAGTCGGAGGCGAGGGATCCCATGCAAGAGATGTATATGCCACACAAATCTCCACAGCTGCACAGCTGGGAGAAAAACCCTCGTCCCGATGAGGACATCGTCATCTCATTTTCCGAAGAAGACCTGACACATGTCACAACTCCACACAATGACGCGTTAGTCATTACTGCTGACATCACTGGATGCGATATGAAATAATTCTGATCGATGGAGAAAGTTTGACAGACATTCTATTTCTAGACGCTTTTGAAAAGATGGACAAATCCAAAAGAGAACTTAAGTGAGTCAACTTTTCTGGGAGAACAACATATCCACTGGGTTACATAACCCCGTCGGTAATCTTGGGCGAAGGATGGAGGAGCATAGAGGTGTCAGCCTCTTTCATAGTAGTCGATGCACCCGCCTCATGCAACGCCATCCTAAGGAGGACCACCATCAACCCCAATAAGATTGTGGTCTCCATAGTTCACCAGAAAATGAAGTTCCCCCCCACCGAATGGGATCGGGGATGTTCTAGGCGACATGCCCAAATAATTCGTACCCACTGCCGCTAATTGACCAGCTAGTGGATGCAACTTCTGGTCACGAGATACAGGGCTTCATGGATGCTGCACCCGACCGATGAAGCCCACACAACATTCTACGCCAACGACGATATCCTTTACTATAAGATAATTCCCTTTGGCTTGGTAAATGCGGGGCAAACCGTCAAGTCAATCAAAGGGAGCCCTCACATAGAAGACCTTCAAGAAGCATTCAAATGCATGCTGAGGCACATTGTTTGCCTGAACCCAACAAAATGCGCCTTTGGAGTGAAACCAGACAAATTTTTAGGCTTCATGGTCAGCGAAAGAGGCATTAAGGCAAACCCCCAAAAACTCAAGGCTATAGAATAAATGAAGTCCCCAACTTGCTACAAGAAAGTGCAGAGTCAGAATGTTCGTGTGGTCGCGCTTAATTGTTTCCTCTCAAGGGCGAGCGACACATCCTTATCGTTCTTCCAAACTCCTAGGGAGACTGCAAGTTCGAGTGTACGCCAGAGTGCGAAGCTGCCTTTTAATCACTCAAGAAGCACCTGCAGACACTCCCGGCTTTGGAGAAATCCATCCCCAATCAACCACTTTTTCTCTATATAAGTATTAGTGAAGTCGCAGCTAGTCCAGTCTTAGTAAAAGAAGAAGAGGGTAAACATAGTCCAGTCTATTTTGTAAGCAAGTTATTTAATTCTGCTGAAATAAAATATATCGAGATTGAGAAGTATCTCTACACCTTGGTTATTGCTGATCGAAAGTTGAGACTGTACTTCCATGGCCATGCAATAATAGTCCTCAACACCAAGCCCCTCAAGCACTTCCTGATGAACCGGGCTCTTTAGGAAGGATGGTCAAGTGGACGATTAAGTTAACTGAATTCAAAATCAAATTTGCGCCGAAAATGACTATTAAAAGTCAAGTCCTGACAGACTTTATAGTGGAAAGTACTAGTAATGGTCTTATTCAAGTGGAAATAGAACAATAACAGCCAAAGGTCAAAGGAAAAAACTGGGAACTCTATACTGATGGATCTTCTTCAAAAGAAAGCTCGGGGCAGGATTAGTCCTCATCCTTCCTCAGGGTGAGGCCCTAATATATGCGATCGCCGTCACATTCAGGCGACAAACAATGAAATTGAATATGAATGGCTTATCACTGAGGTGCGACTCGCTAAAGAAATGAATATAACGTCACTAAGCAAAAAGCGATTATGAGCTAATTGTCAACCAAATCAATGGCACCTATAAAGAAAAGGGGAGGAAGATGAAAAAATACCTCGACATTACCAAAAACTGCATCGCCGAAATTCCGACTTTCGCGATCGAGTCGATTCCTCGCCAAGACAACCAACTAGTAGATTCCTTGAGCAAGATGGCATTCAGAGGAACAAAAATGCAGGAAATACACTTCCTAGAACAAGCACTATACTCGGTCCTCGAAAATCGAGCAGAAATCTTCAATATTCAAATGCAGGATAACTGGATGACTCCGTTTCAGAACTTTATGAGAGAAGGAACTTTGCCAGAAGGGAAAGGCAAGCTGCAAACTATCTTCTCATAGATGGAGAACTGTATAGGCGAGGATACTCGACTCCCTATCTGAGATGCATTTCCCATTCTTAAACAGAAAGAGTGCTACGCGAAGCTCATGAAGGAGTTGCTCATGCCATGAAGGTGCACACTCATTAATGCGCAAAATCCTCATACTAGGCTATTACTGGCTAACCTTGAGCAAAGACGCAACATAATTAACAAAGAAGTGCGCAACTTGTCAACAGTTCGCACCAAGATTTGGTCGACCACCGACATTGCTATCCCCAATGGTGGGCGCCTGACCATTCGCCCAGTGGGGAATAGACATATTGGGACCCTTTCCCATAAGAACTTGGCAAAGTACCCATATTATCGTGGTGATCGACTATTTCTCCAAGTGGACAGAGGCGAAATCATTGGTCTCTACAACTGCATTTCAAGCGATCAAATTTTGAAAGGTCAACATAATTTCGCGATTTGGCGTCCCCAAGATATTCGTAAGCGATAATGGCCCGTAATTTGTGGGAAAGAAACTCAAATGACTCTATGAAGAATACCATATTGATCATAGATTCATATCGGTACATCATCCCCAAACCAACGAACATTCCAAAGTAGTCAACAAAGTTGTCCTAGTAGGACTCAAAAAGAGATTTAAAGCCTTAAAAGGAAACTCGGTAGATGAGTTGGACAAGGTGTTATGGGGAAAGGTCATTCAGTCTTGTGTACGGATCTGAAGCAGTGGCACCCGCTGAAATAACGGTGCTTACCCGTAGGATCCTACACTTTGATGCCGAAGCTAATGATATCGAGCAATTTACAGAGCTCGATCTTGCTTAAGAAAAGCAAGGCTATCAGACAACGCACAAGTAAAGATGAAACAGGCAACCGCTAGGTACTTCAACAGAAAATTCAGCACTTGCCAATTTTTCGTGGGGGAGATGGTTATGCGAAGGAATGAGTTAAGAAACTTGGACAGACACAACAAACTCTCAACTAAGTGGGAAGTCCCATACAAATTAGTAGAGATCGCCGCACCAAAGTCCTACTACTTGGAAAACATAGAGAGTATAAGGCTACCTCGTCCTTTAAATTCCGAATATTTACGGAGGTTTTATGCATAGCTTGTAATCAAAATGTTATGTCAATAAAACAAACCATTCCTTCATATAAAGCATAGCCACTCGAACCAAAACGAAAAATTCCAAAGAATGGACGAGCCATCGAAAGACGGGACCTAACGCATACAGGTAGACAACCTAACAAAGGTGACTGTCTCCTTAGTCAGGCAAAAAGAGAATTGCAAACGAACCTCAGAAGGTAACAATTCCTCTCTCACAAAGACCTAAAACGAGGGGCGAACGAACCATTAAGGTAACAGTTCCCCCAAACTAGGCAAAACAAAGACGTAACCTAAAAAGTGAACGAACCACCAAGGTAACAGTTCCCTTAAAGACAGGCAAAGCAAACACCTAAACTAAAAGGTGAATGAACCATCAAGGTAACAGTTCCCTAAAAGTTAGGCGAAAGACCTGACGAGGAAGGCGAACAAACCCACATCAAGGATAATAATTCCCTAAAGTTAGGCAAAATAAAGACCTGATACTAAAGGTGAACAAACCCATCTCAATGGTAACAGTTCCCTTACAAGTTCAGCAGACCGGACGAACCGTCAAGGTAACAGTCTCTCCAAAGAAAAGCTTAAGAGAGCGAACGAATCTTAGGTAACAACTTTGTAAAAGGCGAACGAATCTAAGGTTACAGTTCCTATGAAAAGCAAAGTGGGCGAACGAATCTAAGGTAACAACTTCATAAAAGGTGAGCGAATCTTGGGTAACATTTTCCCAAAAATGGCGAACGAATCCAAGGTAACAGCTTCCTAAAAGGCAAGCGAATCTTAGGTAACAGTTCCCCACGATAGGCGAATGAACCTAACGATCAAAATCCTAAAATGTGAACGAACCCATCAAGGATAACACTTTCCTTAAAGGCATAATCCTTGGGTAACAGTTCAATTAAGAAACTTGGCGAAAGGAACGGACGAGCCAACAAAAGGCAACAATCCTTCCTGAGAAGCCTAAAGGAGCGAAAAGAACCTCTAAAAGGTAACATTTCCTCCTAGAAATTCCAAGACCCTTTGAATAAAAAGGCGAGGCTATTCTACAAAATCTAAAGAGAAGTTGAAAACAAGTATGGTAAAACTTCCTAAAGCTGTCAAACAAGATCGTCATCGGAAGAACAACCAAATATATTCACAGTCAAACAAAAAGAAAGGCTTACGAAATGAAAAGGCAGTCATTATATTCAAGCAAAGTAACTAAGTCAACGATAAAAAATAATTACAAGGTTCCTGAAATAAAAGAAAAATAAACAAACTCTCATTCATAAATGGGGGACAACATTTCAACATACAAAAAGAGGAGGAGCAAAAGAATAAGAAGGTCAGGTGACTTTGCGAGGTTGTAATTCTTCTTAGCACAACAGGCTCCTTCGACTTGAAGGTCTGTATTAACTTGGTCACCTAGGCGCCTAGAGCATCAAGGCCTACGCTTATCAGGGGATGCAGTCTCCTTCCCGGACCTGGGGACAACCTCCTCGCCAACAGCTGTAAGAGGAGTTTCCTTGGTCTAACCGCTCTCAATGAAGCCCTTAAGAGACTTGGGGTTTATCCCCTGGATCTCGTTGACCAAGACCTGGACATAGCCTGCCACCTCCGCCTTCATTACCTCCAAGGCGCAGTCTGAAAACTCCTCAGACTTCTTAAAGTCATCGACCAACCTTTGGGGGATGGGACAACCTTCAGCTTCAGCTCGAGCTGCTCCTTCTATCCCTAAAGGCATCCCTCTAAGCCCGAGCCTCCCTCAGCTCGCCCTGATAGATAGTGACCTCCGCCTCCAGCTGAGCGGAGTACTTGTCAGCTTCCTTGCCCGCAGCTCAGCTCGGAGCCTGCCATCCTCGGCGAGCCCCACTTGATCCTCCCTCATCGTGATCAAGATGAGCAACTCTTTCTCCCTCTCCGCAAACTCCCGCCAAGACTGCTCCACCAGCTCAGTGGATGCCTCAACCTTCATCTTCAACTCCTCCACCTCTTTAGGAGTATACCTCAAACTCCGAAACTGCTCCAACTCGATAAGAAAATCAATCTTCTTATCGGCGAGCTCCCCTATAATCCAACTGATCGTCGTCTTCTCACGGACGAGCTGACAACATGAAAAAGGGTTCACATTAAAAGATATCAAGGAGTTAAAAAGAATGAGTAATAGAAAGGACACGTGGAAGTCTATAAAGGAGCAGGGATGAGAAAAAATTTACCAGGGTAAAACACTCAAAATATTTCATCATCACAACCTCGATGTCGTTCAAATCAGAAGGGATGTCCCCCCATTCCTGAGGAGGAAGGATCTTATTCAGCATATGCATGGAAAGATATGGGTTACCCCACATTATTGTTTTTTCAAAAATCTCCACCTTCCGGAGATTATGGCAAGGGGCCCGAGACCCCTCGGATCCTCCACCTTTGGCGGTTGGTTAAGAGTCCCCAAGGGACAGTACTACACAGAAAAGGGAGTCTTTGAAAAAGTACCCGTTGTGATGTCCCAGGTCAGGACTCTCTTTCTAGCCCCAGCTCCCTTGGAGGGGTATGGAGGGGCATGATCGGTGAAAGGAGCATCAACCTGCCCGAGGGCAGGAGACTCGCTCCGGGGAGAAGAAGATCCCCCGACAGCAGCATGACTATCCTTGCCAGAACTCCTCACCCTCTTGGCTGGAGTAGAAGCAAGAGCTACCTCGAATGTGACATTCTCTGAAAACAAGCAAACAAAGGTAGCCAACCTAAAGGCAATTCAAAAAGGGACAAGATAAACAAAGGTTATATCCTAAAAAGTACCTCTTGGGCGATCGCCGGAGGCATTCCCAGTATGTTCCTCCTCAGTCCTATGTTTGGTCACGCGCCTGGAAGGAGGAGTTGGACTCAAGGTTTCCTGGGCAGCAGACAACCCTGTCTTAGACTGCTTGGAAAAGAGGCTGAGAAGTCTAGGCCCCCGAGTGCGTACAACACAAAAACTAGAAATGGAAAAGGGTCAGAAAATTACCCAGTCAATAGAGACTAGCGCGGACTACTGAATGCCCGCCAGCCTAAGCATGGACTCTGAAGTCTCCACGACCGAGCGAACTAAACAGAAGACCGCCTGCTTGTGACGTTGGAACAAGTCATCAATGGCGTTCTGGTCACTCCCCGATAGCTCGCCAAAGCTTGGAGGATTATCCCGCTTCGTCTGATAAAGATCCCAAGGCATACCACCCTTAAAGAATAAATAAAAGTTCTTGTAGTTCAATTTGGTGGCCGGAAGTCATCCACCAGTCAAAAGTGAACATTCCAGTTCCATGCCTGACTCCTCCATTTCTCAAACTTCGACCAGACAGTTTGGAAGTGGTGAAGGTGGTTAGCCCCGGCAGCCAACCGATAGAAACATTGGAAGAGAGAAAGTGAATACGTCCATCCCTAACGTAAGAACATGAACTAAAACCTAACCCACATACAGATAGCGTTGGGTACCAGTTACGTGGGACCTATCCCGTAATAGAAACATATAACCTTCAAGTCGTTGAAAAGACGAAAACGCAACCCAACATCAATTTGGCCGCATAGACTTAAATCTCTCCTTCATGCGGGTAATCCAGTGCTAGGCCAGAAAACCTAGGTGTATCTGCTCTCCTAAACCCGTCAAGGCAACCACAACCATGAACTGAGCCGACCTCAACTCATTGGACTTAATATATAAGGAAAATATCATGGTAAGACAAGAGTAAGACTAAAATAGCAAAAAGGAGGAAACTTTATCTCTTAAAAGAAAAAAGAAAAGACAAAAAACTACCTATTGGAGAAAAGGTCGGGACATTGGTCTCAGGCACATCCACCACGATCTGTACGATGGCCTGACTCTCAGAGGTTGATTTCGACACAGAGGTCCTTTGGTTCTACACTGGGGTAGAAGCATCCTTAATGGAAAGAGGGGCAATGGAAACCCTAGCAGTAGCCTTCTGCCCAAACGTAGAATGGTATGTAGAAGGTTTAGAGGATGAACACTTGCCGAAAGTTTGATTCTTGTTGCCATCCATGATCGTAAAGAGAATACTTTTACCGTGAGTGAAAAGGCTTAAGAGAAAAGCTTGAACAGAGAATTAAAGCACAGAAAATGGGCACTTGAACTCTGAAAGAAAGATTGGACGCGTAAAGTGCTAAGTTACAAAGGTTGGCTTTTTATAGCCAAATCTGGGAAACCGAACGGTTATTTTCGAAAAAATCAGACAATGATTACACCTCTTTTGGGGAAAAATCGAAGCAATGTCAGAACCTAAAGGGTTATATCAGGGAGATAAATGGTTGAAACAGTATGGAAAACTGTCAGCCTACCTTACAGTAGTCAAAGAGACGTGAATGCATTAGACGTCCTTTCGACCTCTTTCCAAACAGTGCACTCATTAAATGCTCGAACTCGTACAAACAAAAGCGCTCGCCAAAGAGCTCAAACAAGCCTCTTCTAAGATCCTAGCAACGGTAGCGTTCGCCTAAAGAGTAGCGAATGAGCATCCATAAACTCTAGCAACCCAAAGTGTTTGCCTAAGAGGGTAAAGGATCAACATTCCAAAAACTCTAGAAACCAAAATCGTTCGCCAAAGAATACAAAGCATCAAAAGGCACAAAGATCAAGCAAGACATCAAATGTCCAATTATGAAGTCACTTTCTCAAACCCTTCCTCACAAGATCAAGCTCGGCCGAATAAACTTCACTCAAGCTTCAGGAGCAAATGTTGAGTATAGATACTAATGACCCAATATGGTATAAGGTCCATCAGTCCCTTAAGGCCTAATAACATTTAGAAGGGTGAAACGCAAATCATTCAAGGCTGGGTCGACCCACTCTAAGGGTAAGCTGGAACCCAAAAAGTAGTCCAGTGCTAAATTCGGAACTAAAGGGGTCGCCATAGTCCCTACAGATCGCCATAGTCCTTATCTTCAACGACACAATATTTATAGTTATGTTCCATTACCAAAATGGTTTGGTCTTTCGTTCCTATAAATACTCCAGCTTTACATATGTTACATTACAGTTTGAGTTCATACGCACAGTATACTCATTTAAGCATCAGAGTGGGACCTAGAGGAACCCATCTGTTGCGATCCCCTTCTTGCAGGTTCATCAAAGCTCCGACGAAGGCTTGCGGTTATCATGTAATTGACATCCAAATCACTGTCAAATCAGCATTCACTCAGCATTCACAAAATCCAGACCCAACAGTGACCAACTTGGTTGGTGCTAAAACAAGTTGCACAACCTTGCCAAAGAAAATGTGGACCCCAGTCAACTTGGTTGATGCTATAAACAAGCTGTGCACAGCCTTGCCAAAGAAAATGTGGACCCCAGTTGCAATAACCACAACCACGATCTCACCTTGCATGCAAGTCGAACCAGAAAAGATCTCATCCCCAAGTTTCTTCGTAACAGGCAAGGGCGCACTGGTGAGACGTAGTCGCAAAATGAGACGTCGCGACAGGGTTTAGGTTCCCAAAATGAGACGCAGATACAAAATGAGACGTACTCGATTGGGGATTCACATTTTTACTACTATTACCGACGAAAAATTTAACTTAGTCGGTAAAATTTTATTTTTACCCGTGAGGTAATTTACTTCGCCGGTAAAAGTAATTTTATTGCAAAAAAAAATATAATTACCAGCGAGATTAATTATCTTGCCAAGAAAAAAATAATAATCTACTGGCGAGTGAACTTTGGTCGCTGGTAATTGTAATGATTTGCCGACGAATATACAATGTCGTCGCTAAAGAACTTTTATTAGCAAAAAAATTTGTGACGCCGATAAAATAGTTTTGCCGACGACTTTTACCAGCGATTTTTTTTCCGCCAGTAAAAACACTACTTCTTCTAGTAGTGTCCCTACATTTAGAAAGACTATTCAAAAAACATACTGCATGAATGCAGATCATTGCATTTGAATGGATGGAAGTCAAAGGTCGAAATGTCTCGATAGATGCAATCAACCTAGTATGTGGAAACAGTTAGCCAGTAATGCAATTATGATACATGAGGGGAATATTTTGTTTGTCCCAATATATGTGTTGCAGGGTGGACACGGGTCTTACTTTTTTTCCGCCATAAAACCCTAAGAAAATGGGTAATTCTAAAAGTTAAGCATCTGTTCCTGTTGGCCACAGAATGAATACAAATTACCTAACAGGAAATATGCGTACACTTGGATTGGATGGAAAGACAGAGCATGAAGAATCGTGTAGAAGTTTGAGAACTTTATTAGTTGTTTTGTAAACTGCAGGGTGCTTCTTCACGAGGAACTAAAATCATGATGTTTGTGACCCAATTAACAAGTCGATCGATCAACCATTTTAGCTGCCACCTTCTCCCTGACAACCAGGTAAGATCCACCATGCATGTTACTTATTGAATTGAGAGGATCTCTCATCAAATCCACAAAATTACGACAGTCATAAATCAGCCAAATCTTTGTGGTTTACGAAATTAGTCAATACAATTATGTTTATATTGTATTCCATATTTGATTGATTTCCATAGATGGTCTAAATATTGTATCTATTTATTTGAACATTCTCCAACCCCTAAATAGACGGTACCCTCCAACCCCTTAACCAAACTCCACTGACTATACACAATGGAATCAAACCAAAGATATGGTTCTTACCTGGATTCTAAATTGCATTAGCCCCTCCATTGTTAACTCCCTTGAGATCCATACAGATCCCCCACGTATGGCTAGATCTGCAGTCACGATTTTGCCATGGAAACAATGCCCGCATTTGCCATCTCAAACGAGAATTGGCTTCCCTGCAACCGATGTTGGCGCATCGTCGGCTATCCTGCAGGTTGTGTGCCTCGCTATCTAACCCAGCCGTCCATACTTTGGAAACCTTCCACTGGGTTGCCATCGATGGCTCACTAATCCTCCCCGTACGCTTCCTCGTCACCTATTCCGAGCCTCTTACCAGACCTCTACCAGAAATTGCTCGACTTGTTCAGCTCGAAGACGACTGCAACTGCCAACTTCGTGGGTAACACTTCGTCTTTATCCTCTCCTATAAACTGCAGAACTTGGATTGTGGATAGTGGGGCCAGCTACTATATGTGCTACAACCTTGTTTTATTTCATCAACTCACTCTACCTTAACATCCACAACATGTTACCCTTCCAACCGGTCAAACCCTCCAAATAGAAGGAATTTGAACCAGTTTTTTGGTCGAATTTTTAACCCTAGACAATGTCTATTTTGTCCCTCAACTCACTTATAATCTCATTTATGTCCCATAACTTACCACTAATAATTCTTGTCTTGTGTCTTTTCCCTTACTAAATGTATTTTTCAGGACCCACAGTTGAAGAGGATGATTGGAGAGGGTGAGCTTCGCAATAAGCTGTACGTGTACCGATCTGACCCCATTACAGCACTATATTTTCAAGCTACTGCCAATAAGATCCTATGGCATCAACGCCTAGGTCATCCTTCCAGTCTAAATATTCCCAGTGTTTTTAATAATAACAATCCTTGCATTGTTTATGATTGTGATGTCTGTGCTTGTTCGAAACACACTCACCTCCCTTTTCCTTCACATGATAATAAAAGCACTTTTTGTGATATATGGGGTGGTTATCACATTGCCTCAGTTTGTGGTGCTTATTATTTTCTTACCATCATTGATGATTTTTCTCGTATCACTTGGATATACCTCATGCAACATAAATCTGAAGCTTATACTCATCTCATGCATTTTTTTTACTCTTCTCCAAAATCAGTTCAACACCATGATTAAAATAATTAGAACTGATAATGGCCTTGAATTTCTTTCTCATAAATTTCAAAATTACCCTCATGATCATGGTATCCTACACAAACATAGTTGTGTTGAAACTCCAACAAAATGGTGTTGCGGAACGTAAACATCGCGACCTCTTGAATGTTTCCCGTAACCTCCGTTTCCAATAACACTTACCTCTTAAGTTTTGGGGTGATTCTATTCTTACTGCTGCTTATCTCAGTAATCGTACACCGATCCACATTCTCCAAAATAAATTCCCTTTTTAATTATTTTTTAACAGTCGACCAAATTACGCTTACTTACGCGTATTCTGGTGACTTTGCTATGCTCAAACCCTACATGTATCCCATGATACATTCTCACCTCGTGCCTCTAAATGTGTTTTTCTTGGTTATCCGGCTATTCGTAAGGCATACAAACTTTACAATCTCGAAACTCATGAAATCTTCTATTCCCGTGATGTCACCTTTCATGAACAGATTTTTCTTTTCCAGGATACCATTGAACTCACTAAAACCTCTCTTCCTATTATTCATCTTCTTGTCCTTGAACCCATAACTTCATTACCTTCGCTTCCCACCGCCACCACAATTACCGATTCTACTACTCCACCATATCTTCTACCTAACTGTTCTCGTCGCACCACTACTCATCACACTCATCTCCAATATTATGTTTGCTCGGTCGTACACATTAAGCCCACTGCATTCTCACCGGTTGCTTCAGCATCAGGTACTGCTCACCCTTCTGATTCTTTATCTTACGGGGCGTTTCTTTCACGGAATTCAGAATAAGGAATACGGAATAGGAATATGGAATAGGAGATAAGAATACAAAGTTGTTTCTTTGGTGGAATGAAATGGAATGGAATAAGGAATTATGTTGTTTCTTTGGTGGAATTGTATATGGAAATGGAATGTGGTAAAATAACATATCTGACACTACTTGTATATGTATAATATATAATACATATAATTTGTATTATTTATTTTTAAAAATTGAGAATAATTAAAACTTTAATATAAATAATTAAATATTAAAACTTTTTTTATTATGAGAAAACATTTTTTTTATTTATTTGAAAGACCAATTTTTAACTTTTTTTAATACAAATTTTAATGATCAGTAAAACCAATAACACATTGATTCTACTTCTCATAATAAAACCATATATTTACAAGGAAATGAAAAACATACCATTAGAAAACAAAATATTAACATATTCCAGTTTCAACCCAACCCGACATAACCCGACTCGACACTACAAATTTACACATCTTGGCTTGAGCATATCAAGATCTGTTTCACCATGTTGCAGAATTCCCTCACATTGGAAAATGATAATACAATCTTGATAAACAATCTTGAAACCCTTGACCAGTGGATTTGTGCAGTTCTTCTTCCATGTGGGTTGTCATTATTCTCAAGATCTGTGGGCATGTTGTACCGGATGACTGAAGATTTGTGCAGTTCTTCTTCCATGTGCAGATCCCTTCCGTAATCTTCCTCTTATTGCATCTGCGTTTGGGATTCTTGTAGAAATTACTGAAGAAGAAACACTTTAGGCCATTGGATTTTATGGAAGCCATGTCTACATCACAGCAACACCAACCAAATCAATCAAAAACTTTGAGGAAGCACCAACATGTTATAATTATTGCATCGATACAGAGTTCATCACCAAAATAAGAAATTGCCACAAAAAAAGGAAAAGACAACAAACCAAGAAAAGAGTAACAGATGCCCATAGATGGAAATGGAACCCCAAAGACTCATCACAGAATATCTTTCCCTAATCGAACATCACAGACTCATCCCACAATATCTAATTTGGCCTAAAATATTGAATATCTCAAGAATCTCATTAATTAACATCATAGATAGAACGATATCTATCCCAAATTAAAAACGCAGACGCCCCCTCACCCTTGTTTTGTTCATTGAATTTTCCGAATTCTCCCAAGTTTTGTGTGTGAGATTTTACTTTTAATAACATAAGTGGCAATATACAACTTGATCTCGAAGAATACGAAAACGAATAAAAAGAAGCGAGCTGCTAATTGGCATTTCCATAAACTACAAGTTAATTAAAGGGAAAAGCATGAAAAAGATGTAACATGTTTGCCCAAAGTGGTGAATGCGGCCCAATGTTTGTTTTTGATGGAATATGTTTGTTGATGTAGGTTTTTGATGAATTCCGTCAAATTATGTTTGTGTCCGTCAAAAAAGTCTGTTAGTTGCCTCCATTCATGGCACGTGAGTTTCTGTCAGTTTGAAAAGACCAAAATGCCCCTTAGTACTTCACCTATTCTAACAGCCTTCTCCTTCGTTGAACCAATCTGTTTCTTCTCCAATATTCTCCTCCAAGGTGGCGTCCGTAGCAGCTTAGCTTCCCGATTTCGTCGGCCATTCATTGTAGGATCTCCAAGCTGGTCACCGAGGAAGAATGGGACCGCAGTACTCAGGCAGCAGTACACCCAGCTCGAACTCGAAGTCGGACGTACAGTACCCGAGTTGGCATTGCTACTTTGGTTTCACGACACATGCTAAACCCGCATCGACATGGAAGAATTTCAGTCGCATGTTCTATGGGTGTCTCAATTACAAGGTTTGTTTGTTGATTCGTTTTATTTGGAATCTTAATTTTGAATCCGTCACCTTGAAAATCGCAGCCCTAATTTGGTGTATTTCTATTGAAGAACCACGGTTGTAGCTATTTTGAGTGGTGTGATCCGCAAATGTGCATATATGGAAGGAGGGCCGTGAACAAATTTCGAGATATGCATGTGAAGATTGAAAGCGAAGTGGTTCTTGTACGAAGGAGGGAGAAGATGTTGATTACTGCTGTTGGTGTTCTTGCGGTACTGCTGTTTGGTGTCAGCCTAAAACTGGTCATTGGGTGAACGTGTTTTAGTAGTTGTATTTTAAAGACTAATGTTTGTGGGTCGAGGTGTTTTAAATTAACTATGTTTATGTTGTCTAAAGACCAGATGACCTATGTTTTGTAATTGTTGGTATTTGAAGAAACAAGTTTGTCCACTTGTTGAGAATAGATGTACTATGTTTGGAGTGACAGGAAAAAAATTGATCGACTAAATCCAAAAGAAACACACCTGCAATTAAATACCTGTCCCACAACACATACACATTCCAGACAACTTCAACAGAACCAAGTCCAGTATGCATATAACATACACAATCCAGACAACCAAGTACATCAACAAAACCAACCTAAACAATACCAAGTTCATCCTAAACATCAAATGAAACCTACTAATGTTCACAAAACGAAAGTTAACGCCTCAAATTGACAGCATAACCAACAGTTTGCGTCATTCCAAAATGGCATCCAAAATAAGTCATACTACGTTAGGTCTTGAAATCACGGAATGTCATCATTGAGTCGGATATTTTGTGTACTTGCTTGACTTGAAACGAGGGGAACTCCTCGGCGGCATTGTCGACTTCTTAGGAATAGTCTTCTTCTTCGGGGTGATGGTCTGCAACGGCATATCAACAGGCACGAGAGCTCGACAATCAGAAAGTTGTAGTTCAGTTGAACTTACTCGGACACGTTCAGGCGAATCCAGGTTTACCACATTTTCCGGAGCATTTTCAGCCTACGACATTACAAAAGTTAGATTTCCTAACCTGTCAATGTGATAAGTGGGCAGTTAGATTTACAAACCGGAGTTTTTCTTCTCGTCGGCAGTTTTTCCCTTCGGCTTTTTGGAATCCTCTTGGTTGGTTGCTTCAGTACCTTGGGTCCTTCTTCGGCTTCCTTTGGCACTTCTTGAGATATGTTGGGAACATCTTCACGTACTTCGTCCTGCAAACGTGTAAAATATTAGTGAACAGTTAAACAATGTTTTAACACGTCTTGAGGAAATATGTGTTCTTACCATCTGAGGTTGGGAATCTGGAACAGACTCAGGAATGTCCGACTCTTCACCCACATCATTTCTCTCTTCCTCAATCGGGCATGTCTTGTTCTTCGGTTTAGCTCTACTCGGTCCTTCTTGTGAAACCCTAGGTCGTCTGACCCTTTTGGTGGGTGGCTGTGCTGCGTCAACACCAGGCTGAGACTGTGGTTTCCTTCTAAGTCGCTGAGACCGCTGCGACCGACCCGATTGCTGTGTAGGTTGCGACGGCTGTGTAGGCTGCGACTGCTGGGTCGACTGTGTTGGCTGCGACTGCTGGGTCGGTTGTGTTGGCTGTGTAGGCTGGGTTTGCTGGGTAGGCTGTGATGGTGCACTGCTCTGCGATTGTCCGGGTGTTTGGCCTCTCTTGTTACAAGCCCTCTTGTTATGACCAGTTTGTCGACAGAGGGAGCAAAACTGTGGGAGACCATGCTTCGTCAATTTAGTTCCTGTTTTGTTTACCGTCTCAGTTGGAGCTCTCAACCGTTTCTTCTTGGGTCTGCCTCCTTGTTTACGGACCACTAGAGGATCAATGGGTAACGAATCCTGCCTAATCCAATCGTCAACCCCCGGAATTGGATGTATGATTGGACCATAGATTCGTTGCATAGTCTCCTTGTGGTACACCGTGTCCACAAAATTCTGCACCTCCAGTCTAGATTTCAACAAGCATACCGTAGCATGAGCATAAGGGATCCCGGTCAGACTCCATTCAAGACAGCTGCATACTCTGGTGTTGATATCTACGGTGTACTGGTGTTGTGTACCCACGAGCACTTCGTACTCACCCTGACTCGCGTAGAGTACACCCATCCCTCTTGAAGCATCCTTCTTTTTCTTGATCTTTTCGAGGACATTGCTAAACAGCAACCCTTCGTGCTTTCTAGCCTCTTCCCTCCTCGTAGTGAAACTATTCATGACGATCCTTCGCAAGGTTTCCATAAGGGTTATTGGAGGCTTATCCCGAACATCCTTAATCTTGGCATTCCAACTCTCTGCGACATTATTGACGACTAAATCTTTTTTTGAATCTGGATGGAACTCGTACCTGCACCATGTCTTTGTGTCTATCTTGTCCAAGTACTCCCATGCACCCGGATAGTGCTGTTTTAGGTAGTCCATGTGGACCATGTGCCTATGCAAATTGTACGAACAAGCCGCAGCCCAAAAACGTGACTTCACTTCAGCGTCGTTGTGTTTGGCAGCCAACATGTTCTGATGAATGTGTCACACACAGAAACGATGCTCTGATGTAGGTAGGATCTCCTCTACTGCAGTTATTAAACCCTAGAAAACATGTTTCATCAAAACTTTAGAATTTCAAACATATTACAGCAACTGTTTAAGAATTTCAAACAAAACATATAATATTTTTGAATTATAACAACGTAATACATAAAATATTTAAAAAGTGAAGACGTAATATACCTTTTGCCGATCTGACATGACGATCCAAAGACCACCATCACCAAGGTCTGTCTTGAAGATGTCCAGGAACCACGTCCACGACTCTCTCGTTTCAGCTTCGACCCACGCATAACATAGAGGGAAGACTCTATTGTCAGCATCCCGAGAAACGGCACTTAGCAGTTGCCTCCCATCCAGGCCTTTCAAGTGACACCCATCCAACCCAATGAAGGGTCGACAACCAGCTCTGAACCCTTCCATACATCCCTTTAAACAGACGTACATACGTTCAAATCTAGGTCAAAAAGGGTTCGGCACCGGATCAACCTGTATGTATACCGAGCTTCCTGGGTTATGCATCAACACTGTCCCGGCGTAGTCTCTTAGGCGTTCAAACTGCCATAATCTATCGCCACGTAACTTATCCATCGCTAATCTTATACCTTCACAGATATTCCATCGCTTCACATCGAAGTTGAATCTTTTTTGAATTTCATCTGCTATGGTCGCACTTCGTACCTTCGGTTCGTTCTTAATCAACTCCATGAAGTTCTCGCATATCCACTTACCACCAATCTTCTTGGTGTGAATGCTCGACCGCATAAATGCTCGTACACCAACTTGCGTAACTGAAAAGTCACTTGTTGAGGAACACGGACCGCACAACACTTGAAGCCACAGTTGGCCTGTTTGCACCAGAATTCTACTCGTTTGGGACCATTTGATCCCTTCGACTCCATCTCATACCCCTCTTGGATGCTATGTCCAATCATGTAATTCCTAAACGCCTTCGCATCTACGAACTTCATACCAAGTTTCAGCTCGTATTTTTTGGTGGGTTGGCCCAACTCCGCATTCACCTCTTCATCAATAACTCTTGTCCTATGTCCGCTTGTCACGTCGTCTTCCATGTCTGAA
Organism: Chamaenerion angustifolium; assembly: GCA_946814005.1. NCBI lineage: Eukaryota > Viridiplantae > Streptophyta > Magnoliopsida > Myrtales > Onagraceae > Chamaenerion > Chamaenerion angustifolium. Next base: position 28,746,202 of record OX328268.1, on the reverse strand, counting down.
AATGGGGGAGTCCTCAAGGTGTCGCTCGGACAGTCATGCTCCAGATTTAACATGTCCACATCTATGTTCACCCCAATACCTGCCGCGGTATCACCCCACTCACCTTCCATCGCACCAACTACGTCGGGTATATCACCTTCTGCGGGTTTACGTCTTCTTGGTCGCTGCCCATGTGTTTGCGCTCGGTTTGGTGACGTTTCATCATCCTCATCATCATCGGTGTCATCCTCCTCTTCACCCTTTTTGGCTTTCCAATTTGGGTCGGATATGGCCTCGGAGTCGGAAGACATCTCTTCCGAAGCACTACTCTCGACCATGGGTGCCTTCCCTTTCGCTTTCTCGCTCAAACGTTGCTTCCTCAGTTCAGCTATTCTTGCGGATGCCATCCTTCTTCGGTTTGCAATTTGCTTCAACAATGTGTTGTTGCGGAGTTCTTCCAACCACGGATCTTTAAGACATGCTTCCTCATCAAATGGTGGAAGCACATACAAATTGACCTCCCACACACCTTGTTGTTTCTCCTTGATTAGTGCAATATCGTCATCGCTACATAACACTTCAATGTCCTTTTTCGGATCTCCATTCGGTGGCACGTACGTTATCACACCATCACTCTTCAAACTGTAATACTCAAGTAGAACGGCCACATTTAAGTACCAAAAGCAATGGTCCATCAAGTCCGTCAAGCATACCTTGCCCTTGTAAACACCGTCAACCCAGTTACCATCGTAGTGGATTTGAAGAAACCACTTGCCCTCACTTGAAGTAGACATTCTGCAAACAGACATCAACATTCGATCATTACTCAAACCAAGCACAGCAACATTCGGTAATGTCACAAACAACACACACATAAACAGCGACCTAATTAAGCATATCAGATTTATAAACAATGCTAATGTAACTAATTAACCCTTCAGCATCAATCGTTTAATCGTTTTCCTTCAGTTCGTCAACTTTGCTAATGTTAGAAATTTTCATGCAGGACACAAATTGGAGGGTGACTTTCGGCTTTTATACACTTGAAACTGAACATGGGGTAGTTACCTCTGAAGAGTAGCTTCGATTCGCGACGGGATCAACACAAACAGAGCAGTCGCGCCGATTCTTCAAGGACAACCGATTCTTCAAATAGAAGAAATTACAGCACCTCACGCAGCAACGCCTTCACTTGCTGTCTTCAGGCGAGCGTGAACACAGCAGCAGCAGCTCCGATTACAACGATTGAACGCAGCAACTCCGATTTTAGGGTTTGGGAATTTCTCTCTTCGGTTCTTAAAACTGATGGGATGGGCAGTTCTTCGGTTTTTGAAACTGAAGAGTTGCTAGAGAGGTGATATGTTTTTGGGGAGAGGGACCGGTTCGGTCTTATGGAGGGAAACGGTTCGGTTCGCAGAGTTTAAAGGAGGGAATGTCATCAAGGGTAGTTCGGGTATTATAGTTTTTGTTTATTTCAACGTTAAATTTATTTGTCACGTGACAAGCACGTGATAACTTGTAACGGATAAATTAACAGAAAACCTAACGTTTCTTCAAAAACCTACAGAAGTAAACGTTTTACATCAAATACCCGCGGCCCAAAACAAATTTCATCGATTACCATTTTGGGCAAACATGTTACATCTTTTTCATATTTTTCCCTTAATTAAACATTGAAGCTAAATACGGAGAGAACGTCGGAAAACGTCAAGAATTAATCAGGGAATTCGTAATAGTGGAGTTGATCAGAGTTAGCAGAAGGATGATACTTACTGTCAAACAAAGCTATCAGATCTCGCGGTTCGTGCTTGTAGATATCGAGCTCCGGAATGAAACAATTGCCATCTGGGTGGAAGATGTCTTGGAGCTGTTAGGATCAAACACTCAATCTGATGAAGAAAAACACTAAGAATTGATAAGAAAACACTTCAGTTTTCAAATAGGAAAGGAAGAGAAGAAGAACTTTGATTCTTGTGGTAACACCCAAGTGGGCAACTTCCACACGGTTTAGAAGATATATTCATGACAGTTACTGTTACAAAATACGTATACATGGAGAAATACAGTACAGTATAGTATAGTCTATGGGTTCGGGGCGCTGCCATTAATACATAATCGACCATTACATATCAATCAAACTACAATACCTAACAATTCTCCCACTTGGAGACTGATTCCGTCACCAAAACAAACACATATTTTCTTAGCATCATCATTAATACCTTCACCGCACCATCTATAGTAATATAACTACAGAAGACCAACTGAGGTTTTGCACAACCCCAGTTTCCCACATCGACACATTTTGTCAACATGTCTGCTGGATTCTTTGCACCCTCTATCTTCTCTAAGCACAAGTAGCCTTCTTGCACTGCGAGTGAAATGATATCGTCTTCTAATGTGCTTAGTCTTCGAATGATAGACTGGATTCTTCACTAACTGTATGGCACTCTGACTATCTGAATGCAGAATCTTGTCACTCTGCTTCTTGCCCAACTCTTCCAGATAATCTGCCAACCATATCATTTCCTTCCCAGCTTCAGCTATTGCCACATACTTAGCCTCAGTAGATGAAAGAGCAACACATTTCTGAAGCCTGGACATCCAACTCACTACAGTATCACCTATGGTGTAAATGTATCCGGATGTGCTCTTGCTAGAGTCTACATCTCCACCAAGATCAGCATCCACAAAACCCTGCAGAATCACTTTGTATTTGCCAAAACAAAGTGAAGTACTGGATGTACCTTTCAGATATCTTAGAAGCCACTTCACTGCTTCCCAATGCTCTTTCCCCGGATTTGCCATGTACCTGCTAACCACACCCACTGCGTGTGCTATGTCAGGTTCTTGTACGGACCATAGCATACATCAAACTCCCAACTGCTGAAGCATATGGAACCAGTGCCATTTGGTCACGTTCTTAAGCTGTCTTGGGTGACTGCCCTTTTGACAATTTTATATGATTTGCCAAAGAAGTAGTCCTGGGCTTAGCATCACTCATACTGAATCGGGTCACTACCTTCTCAATGTACTGCTCCTGGGATAGACTTAAGGTGCCAGCAAATCTATCCCGAGATATTCTCATCCCAAGAATCTGCTTCGATGCACCCAAGTCTTTCATCTCAAACACAGAAGACAAACTTGCCTTCACATTGTTTATCTCTCTCATACTGGATCCTGCAATCAACATATCATCCACATACAAGAGTAGAAATACATAAGAATCAGTGTATTTCTTGAAATAACAGCACTGATCATTTTCTCTCCTACAAAATCCACTCTTGATCATGAAGGAGTCTAACTTCTTGTACCATTGCCTCGGTGCCTGCTTCAACCCATACAAGCTCCTGTTGAGCTTGCACACCATGTGTTCCTTGCCTGGAACAACAAATCCTTCTGGTTGATGCATATAGATCTCCTTATCAAGATCTCCATGTAAAAATGCTGTTTTTACATCCATTTGCTCAAGATTCAAATTCTCAGAAGCAACAAGACTTAATTGAATCCTGATAGTAGTTAATTTCATAATAGGAGAAAATATTTCACCATAATCAATACATTTCCTTTGTGAATACCCTTTAACTACTAACCGAGCCTTGAACCGTCTTTTTCCATCTGGTTCAGCCTTGATCCTAAACACCCACATATTCAACAAGGCTCTCTTCCCTACAGGCAATTCAGTCAACAACCACGTGTCATTCTTCTCAAGTGAGCTCATCTCATCATCCATGGATTGCTCCCACTTGATTGAATCCTCCACATGTAGGGCCTCATCAAAAGACTCTGGTTCCCCTTCATCAGTCAGCAACAGATAATTTAATAAAGGTGAATACCTATCAGGTGCTCTAATGGTTCTGGATGATTTCCTCAACACCTGGTCAGGTGTCATTTGTTCCACTACGGGTTCTTCATCCACACTCTCTGGAGTTGTTTGAGTATATTCTATGGGTGTAATCTTCTGCATCTCAAACTCAACTCCCACTTGCTTTGTAGTCTCTGGAACCTTTTGCTCTCTGTCCTTGTATAGGACAGATTCATCAAACGTCACATCACAGTGTCTCAGGACGTTTCTGTTCTTGTTATCCCAAAACCTGTAACCAAAAAAGTCAGAACCATAGCCTATGAAGTAACACTTCACAGCCTTAGCATCAAGCTTATCTCTTTTCTCTGGATCAACATGAACATAAGCAGTGCAACCGAAAGTTCTCAAGTGTGAGTACTTGAGATCCTTTCCTGTCCATACCTCCTCTGGAATCTTGAATCCCAAGGGAGTTGATGGTCCCCTGTTGATCAAGTATGCAGCTGTGCTCACTGCGTCTGCCCAGAACATCTTGGGCAGCCCACAATGCAGCTTCATACTCCTCGCACGCTCATTTAATGTTCTGTTCATCCTCTGAGCAATTCCATTCTGCCTAGCCTTACCGGGAACTGTCCTCATCAATTTTATTCCCTCAGCAGCACATAATGCTTTGAACTCTGACTTGTCATACTCTCCTCCATTGTCAGACCTCAAACATTTGATCTTCAATCCGGTCTGATTCTCAACTTCAGCTTTCCACCTCTTGAATATTGCAAACACATCTGACTTATGCTTCAAGAAGTAAACCCATACCTTCCTGCTGAAATCATCAATGAAGGTGACATAAAACCTGGATCCTCCAAGTGATGAAACTGGAGATGGTCCCCATACATATGTATGAACCATTTCCAACTGCACTTTCTTCGACTCTCTCGGAGTCTTTGTGAAGCTGACTCATTTCTGTTTGCCCAGAACACAGCTCTCACAAAGACCCATATCAAAAGACTTGAGACCCTCTAGAGCTCTTTTTGCAACCAGCATTTTCATTCCCTTAACACTCATGTGTCCAAGTCTGTTGTGCCACAAACATGAACTAGAAGCACCCTCAGCAACAACAGCCATGTTTATACACCCTGCAGTGGTGTATAAGGTTCCAGAATTCGTGCCACGAGCTACAATCTTAGCACCCTTTACAATCTTCCACGAACATTTACCAAAATCTGCTGCATAGCCTGTGCTATCCAACTGACCAACACAGATCAGATTCTCCTTGAGTCCATGAATATATCTGACATCCTCCAATGTCCACTGCTTTCCCGATGGGGTCTTTATGCAGACATCCCCTTTTTCTTCAATCTCCAATGTCTTGTTATCAGCAAGATATACCTTTTCAAAATTTCCAGAGTTGAAATTTTGAAACAATTCCTTGCTTGGAGACGAATGAAAAGATGCACCAGAATCCAAAATCCAGGATTCAACCAGGTTGTCCACACTAAGGATTAGAGCATCCCCAATGTCATCTACTGAATTTAGAGAATCTGTATCATCCCCTGATTTCTGATTCTGCTTCTTCTTGGGTTTCTTACAGGTTGTCCGATAGTGGCCTTTCTCACCACAATTTCAACAAACCACGTTGATTTACAACAAACCACAATTTACAGCTTTGTTCGGAGATTTTCCTCGATTCTTTGATTTTGATCGACCATGTTGATTTTGGCCCTTCGAATTTCTTCTCCCCCTTCTGTCTACACTGAGAGCACTACCCGATGAATCTCCCACTTCGCGTTTGCGAATACTTTCGCTGAGAACAACATCTCGGATTTCATCGAATTTCAGTTTCTCAGAACCACGGGAACTACTAATTGCAGCAATAATAGTATCCCAAGACTCAGGCAGAGATGACATCAAAATCAAGGCTTTAATTTCATCTTCGAAGTGATATGATCAACAACAGATCCACTTTCAGACATCTGTAAATTGAACAATCTACGCATCAAATATACCTTGTTCATAGCCGATGGCTTTTCGTACATATTTGACAGCGCCTTAAACAGACCGGACGTAGTCTACTCCTTGACGATGTTGAACGCCACGTTCTTCGACAAAGTCAATCAGATAATACCTAGGGCATGACGATCTTTCAGCTTCCACTGATCCTCTGTCATGGAATCCGTCTTCACCCCGATCAAGGGTTCGTGAAGATCTTTCTGGTAGAGATAATCTTCGATCTGCATCTTACAGAAACCGAAATCGGATCCATCAAACTTCTCAATTCCAAACTTCGAACTCTCCATCTTCAATGATCGTGTTGAATCTCCTTAGCTCTGATACCAGTTGTTAGGATCAAACACTCAATCTAATGAAGAAAAATACTAAGAATTGATAAGAAAACACTACAGTTTTCAGAGAGCAAAGGAAGAGAAGAAGAACTTTGATTCTTGTGGTAACACCCAAGTGGGCAACTTCCACACGGTTTAGAAGATATATTCATGATGGTTACTGTTACAAAATACGTATACATGGAGAAATACAGTACAGTATAGTATAGTCTATGGGTTCGGGGCGCTGCCATTAATACATAATCGACCATTACATATCAATCAAACTACAATACCTAACAATTCTCCCACTTGGAGACTAATTCCGTCACCAAAACAAACACATATTTTCTTAGCATCATCATTAATACCATCACCGCACCATCTATAGTAATATAACTACAGAAGACCAACTGAGGTTTTGCACAACCCCAGTTTACCACATCGACACATTTTGTCAACATGTCTGCTGGATTCTTTGCACCCTCTATCTTCTCTAAGCACAAGTAGCCTTCTTCCACTGCACTGCGAGTGAAATGATACCGTCTTCTAATGTGCTTAGTCTTCGAATGATAGACTGGATTCTTCACTAACTGTATGGCACTCTGACTATTTGAATACAGAATCTTATATTTTCTTAGCATCATCATTAATACCGTCACCGCACCATCTATAGTAATATAACTACAGAAGACCAACTGAGGTTTTGCACAACCCCAGTTTACCACATCGACACATTTTGTCAACATGTCTGCTGGATTCTTTGCACCCTCTATCTTCTCTAAGCACAAGTAGCCTTCTTCCACTGCACTGCGAGTGAAATGATACCGTCTTCTAATGTGCTTAGTCTTCGAATGATAGACTGGATTCTTCACTAACTGTATGGCACTCTGACTATTTGAATACAGAATCTTGTCACTCTGCTTCTTGCCCAACTCTTCCAGATAATCTGCCAACCATATCATCTGCTTCCTAGCTTCAGCTATTGCCACATACTCGGCCTCAGTAGATGAAAGAGCAACACATTTATGAAGCTTGGACATCCAACTCACTGCAGTATCACCAATGGTGTAAATGTATCACAAAGTGAAGTACTATATGTACCTTTCAGATATCTTAGAAGCCACTTCACAACTTCCCAATGCTCTTTCCCCAGATTTGCCATGTACCTGCTAACCACACCCACTGCGTGTGCTATGTCAGGTCTTGTACAGACCATAACATACATCAAACTCCCAACTGCTGAAGCATATGGAACCAGTGCCATCTGGTCACGTTCTTCAGCTGTCTTGGGTGACTGCCCTTTTGACAATTTTATATGATTTGCCAAGTGAGTAGTCCTGGGCTTAGCATCACTCATTCTGAATCGGGTCACTACCTTCTCAATGTACTGCTCTTAGGATAGACTTAAGGTGCCAGCAGATCTATCCCGAGATATTCTCATCCCAAGAATCTGCTTCGATGCACCCAAGTCTTTCATCTCAAACACAGAAGACAAACTTGCCTTCACATTGTTAACTCTCTCATACTGGATCCTGCAATCAACATATCATCCACATACAAGAGTAGAAATACATAAGAATCAGTGTATTTCTTGAAATAACAGCACTAATCTTTTTCACTCCTACAAAATCCACTCTTGATCATGAAGGAGTCGAACTTCTTGTACCATTGCCTCGGTGCGTGCTTCAACCCATACAAGCTCTTGTTGAGCTTGCACACCATGCGTTCCTTGCCTGGAACAACAAATCTTTCTGGTTGATGCATATAGATCTCCTTATCAATATCTCCATGTAAAAATGCTGTTTTTACATCCATTTGCTCAAGATGCAAATTTTCAGAAGCAACAATACTTAATAGAATCCTGATAGTAGTTAATTTCACAACATGAGAAAATATTTCAGCATAATCAATACCTTTCCTTTGTGAATACCCTTTAACTACTAACCGAGCCTTGAACCGTCCTTTTCGATCTGGTTCAGCATTGATCCTGAACACCCACCTATTCAACAAGGCTTTCTTCCCTATAGGCAATTCAGTCAACAACCACGTGTCATTCTTCTCAAGTGAGCTCATCTCATCATCCATGGATTGCTCCCACTTGATTGAATCCTCCACATGTAGGGCCTCATCAAAAGACTCTGGCTCCCCTTCACCAGTCAGCAACAGATAATGTAATGAAGGTGAATACTTATGAGGTGCTCTGATGGTTCTGGATGATCTCCTCAACACCTGGTCAGGTGTCATTTGTTCCACTACGGGTTCTTCATCCACACTCTCTGGAGTTGTTTGAGTATCTTCTATGGGTGTAATCTTCTGCATCTCAAACTCAACTCCTACTTGCTTCGTAGTCTCTGGAACCTTCTGCTCTCTGTCCTTGTATAGGACAGATTCATCAAACGTCACATCACAGTGTCCCAGGACCTTTCTGTTCTTGTTATCCCAAAACCTGTAACCAAACAAGTCAGAGCCATAGCCTATGAAGTAACACTTCACAGCCTTAGCATCAAGCTTATCTCTTTTCTCTGGATCAACATGAACATAAGCAGTGCAACCGAAAGTTCTCAAGTGTGAGTACTTGAGATCCTTTCCTGTCCATACCTCCTCTGGAATCTTGAACCCCAAGAGAGTTGATGGTCCCCTGTTGATCAAGTATGCAGCTATCCTCACTGTGTCTGCCCGGAACATCTTGGGCAGCCCACAATGCAGCCTCATACTCCTCGCACACTCATTCAACGTTCTGTTCATCCTCTCAGCAATTCCATTCTGCCTAGCCTTACCGGGAACTGTCCTCATCAATTTTATTCCCTCAGCAGCACATAATGCTTTGAACTCTGACTTGTCATACTCTCCTCCATTGTCAGACCTCAAACATTTGATCTTCAACACCCCGGCAACCTCACCGCTGAGGTTGAACCGCGAGACGCGTACATTAAAACATAATCGACCATTACATATTAATCGGACTACAATACCTAACAGGAGCTTCCTCATCACGAAGAAGTTAATAAGATCTCCATCCCGAGACGGAATCCCGCCGGATGATTCTTGAGAGAAAGTAGAAATCTTCTTGACGGAAAAGTGGGTCATGGTCGAAGATGGTACGGGACATTCTGATTCCACCAACGGTGATGGAGTAGCAGAAGAGAGGAGATTGAGCAGGGGAGAGCTTCGGTTTACAACGAAGTGGATGATTCTGTCCAGTGTTATCATAACCGGACAGGCGGTCCGACCGGGAACCGGACCCCTGTCCGGTTTGGTACAGATTAAAGACTGTTTTAAAAATGAATAGTGTTTGAATCAGATTGAACCGGATAGTTTTTGGGAAACCGACCGATTTTTGGTTCAATTTTTAAGCTGTTCTTTTTGACATACCAATCGATTTTTCGTTTTAAACCGATTGGTTTTGTTCTGCACAAACCAATTGGTTTTATGCAGCATTAAACTGAACCGACTACTAGGTTAAGTTTTCTGCACAAATGTAAATTCATCCAGTTTTCATTTCATCTCCATTCTGCGACAGCACAGCCGCTAGGACTCCTTCAGGGTTTAGCAGTTCAGCCGCTTCATCACCTTCACGGCAGCTTCAGCCTTCAACATCACGGACCACATCACCTTCGCGGCAGCCACAACACAGCACCTTCAAGGTTCTTCTTCAATTTAATGCAGCAATGGATAGTGTAATTTAATACAGCACCTTGGCCTCGAAGTCGTTCGTTTAAGACAGAAATCTTCCTCAATCAACGTAAATATGCACTTGATATTCTCTCAGATAGTGGATAACTTCGAGTTCAAATTGCTCATTTTCCAATGGAACAAAATTTAAATCTCACCTACTATGATGACACTTTTCTCACCAATCCTTGCACCTATTGTTGACTCGTTGGATGCCTCATTTACCTAACTATCACTCGTCCTAATATTTTCTTAGCGGTAAATACCCTCAGTCAGTTCATGCATGATCCTCGTGTTCCTCATATGCAAGTCGCCACCTGTGTTCTCCACTACATCAAAGGCAGTCCAGGACAAGGATTTTCTTATCATCATCTAGCAATTTGCATGTGACTACTTACACAGATTCAGATTAGGCCAGCTTCATTTTTTACATTACTAATGCCATGTATCGATTGAAGATAACCCAAGGCAATCCACTCATCAACCATGTTCATATCCTCATCCTCATACATAATAATTGATATTCTCTAACCAAATCCCCATGTCACGAGATTATATTTCCAGAGGGTCAAGTCCATGGTGATGTCACGTTCTTCCTCGACATTGAAAGTCTGTCGAGAAACCGAACACACTTAAGTTAGCTTACCTCGGAAATTCCCTTCTCGGGCCACTCGATCATGCACTTGTCAATACATCCTAGTTTGTAAATCAAGTGTCCAATGGTAGTTGATTCCTCAAGAGTCATACCAATGCCTTCAATCATAATGGCGCATGCCAAACTCTTGTTCCGTATCCACACATACCGACAAGCTACAGAACTGAGGTTATATCATATTTCCTTTCGATTAACTTGCCCAATCTATTAACGCGGTTCATATGTAAGGAACTCAACCCATTCCTTTGTAGTTTACATAGCTCGTTCCTACGTACAACTTCATGGTCAAGTTTCTAAGATTCCATCATATATTATCCAATGTAGACAACTGATCTTCCCTTAAGACCAAGTGATAGTTTCCAGGGGTACCAAGAAAACTTTAGCTGTGAATTGATGCCCTTGCATATCCCATGTGAATTTTGGTTACATGATCGCTTCCGTTAGCATCCAAGACCTTTAATGGTGGTAAACATCTGATTTTAGCTAGGGGTCAAAAATACTGTACGCGAGGAACCGAGCCGAGAATAATCGAAATAGAAAAAAAAACAAAAACAAATATTACTAATAGGAAAATAAAAAAAAAATATTTCTCTTAGGTTTACTAAAAAGGAAAATTTCTTTAAAAAAAATTAATAACTAACTTATATTTATATTAAAAAAAACTCACGCCAAAAAAAAAACTCACGCCACCTTTCTTTTACACATCATGCTCTACCATGACTGCTAATTGCTAAACCCACACCTTTCTTTTACCCATGACTCACCTTATCTTATACATTAATAAAATAACAATATAACCATTCTACAAATAGACATATTCTACAGAGGCTAGGGAGAATGGAAGGTGCAACTAGGGAGAGACATATACAGGGAATCACTCTAAGGAGAAGTTGTCGGGAACTCCACCATCTGTTCTTTGCAGATGACTAATTGTTCTTCATAAGAGGTACGCCTTAAAATGCTAAGGCCTTTGGAGCATACTAGAGTCCAATTGCCGGGTCTCGGGACAACGGATAAATAGAGACAAATCGATCCTTTTCTTTAATAAGGGGGCAGCTCCGAACATGAAGAAAGGGGTGGAAGATGCGTTACACATTAAGAGTACAGGGGACCTGGGAGAATACCTAGGTTTGCTATCAATTTGGGGATGATCAAAGAAGGAGGCATTGGGATCTTTGAAAACAAAAATCAGGGACAAGATAGGAGGGTAGATGCCGAAAACTTTGACCCAAGCGGGAAAGGAAGTACTCATCAAGGCTATAATAACGGTGATCCCCACGTACGTAATGAGTGTATTCCATTTACCAAAAACATGGTGCTCAGAGATAGATGCCCTCATTGCGAACTTTTGGTGGGGGCAAACATCGGAGGGGAAGAGAACACATTGGAAGAGATGGGAGATACTAACAAAGGCAAATGATATTGGGGACTAAGCTTCCGGGAACTACAAAGTTTCAACACGGCTCTACTAACCAAAATGGCGAGCTGAATAATGACAGACCCCGACACCATATATGCACAAGTCTTGAAAGGACTATATTTTTTGCGATGCTCATTTCTAGATGCGAAAAAGGGTGGGCTGAGCCTCATGGGGATGCAGTAGTATCCTCCATGTCCGAGATGTAATCAATGATGAAGGGATGTGGATCATAGGCACGGGGGAAAATGTATGAGTCTTTGAGGATCCATAGATATATACAAAGGATAGCAAAAGGGTAAATGGAGACGTCTTGGTGGAGCATGGTGGAAACCTAAGAATAAGTGAGCTCATACTCCCGAATGGCACATGGAATGAGCACCTAGTGAGGAACATTGTAGACCAAGAAGATACAGTCCATATTCTTAGTATGCCACTTCCACGAGAAGGGGGAAAGACCGGTACATATGGCCACACACAAAGGATGGTAACCCACAAGTCCGCTCGTTCTACCACAAGCTAAGGGAGCGGTCCGAACAAAGACCAAGGTCGAACCCAACCTATCGAGACACGTTTTGGAAAGACATGTGGAAGGCAAAGGTACTACCAAAGGTGAAAAACTTCATATGGTGGCTAGCAACGAACTCGATAGCCGTTAAAGCGAACATGGTGCGTAGGGGGATGAATATACCCCTGAGCTTCCCTATATGTGGCGAAGTTGAAACACGAGAACACATGATCTTAGAATGCGGATGGACGGAGCAGATTTGGAGTGGTGCACTAGGGATCCAAGTGGAAAATCCAAATGAGCTCAACATGTTAGAATGACTCATGAAGAGGAAAGCGGAGCTGCATGTGGGCGGACCAACGAGCGATAAGAAGTGGGCCTAGATTTTAATCACGTGTTGGCATATATGGAAGGAGAGGTGTTTGGTGGCTTTCGAAGCAAAACAACCAAATCCGAGGGTCGTGACAATGGAGATCAAGAAAGCCTTCGAGGAGCAATTTGGGGTGAACCGAACAACACAACCGATGCACATACATTGTTGATCCAACAATGGCAACCCCCAACGGGTCATACGATCAAGATCAATTCTGATGCCTCATGGTGCAATGAAACACAAAGAGCGGGCATAGGTGTAGTGGCACGACACAAAATGGGAATGATAGTTGGCGGAATGAACCGAAGGCAAAGGAGCGACGACATAGAAACGATGGAAGCTTTGGCCATACAAGAAAGAGTACGTCTAGCAATTGAACCGGGTTGGAACAACATCATCATAGAGACGGACTCACAAACGGTTCACCAACAAATCATGGAGGGGCTGAAACATTGAAGACTAGCAACAGTTGTACCGAATATCCGAGCACTAGCAAGACAAATTGAGCAAGTGCAATGGCGAGCTATACCAAGGACGAGCAACGAATGTGCAAATTGGATAGCAAAGCAAGCGAGGATGGGAGTGTGTCTAAATGATTGGGTCAAGAGACCACCACTACCATTTGTATGTTTAGTAGCTAATAATATGATGTACGAACTCCTGTGACCCCGTGTCACGATGTTTTATTTCTTAAATTAAAGTGGTATTCATGATAAAAAAAAATTCTACAGAGGCAAAGGGGACACACAACACGATTGGAGAGGCCACGACAGTGACTATTGAGGTATTGAGTAAAAAAAATAGATAGTTTGAGTGGGGAAAAAATCGGTGATTATTGGTCTGGGTTCCTCGTACGGTATCTAAACTCAGAATAAATTAGGTATATCTCTCTCGTATTCAATATTGTATTTATATTTCGTAATGTGAATATAGTTTATCTTATTAATTTTATGTGTTAATAATTATATTTTGTATAAGAACTGTACTCGATTTTAAGTTCCGTATAACTTTGGGGTCGGTTTATGCATTTTTAAAATTTATGGGGGTTGGTTTATGCAGTATATCTTTCAGTCTAAAAGGAAAAGTATATTTTCAAAATTGATTTAGGTCAATCCCAAACTTTGAAGGTTATAACTCGGTCCTTGGACTTTTGGGTCATTCTGGAACTTTACCGAGTGTTATAAACCAAAACAAAAATGTTTTGGGTCATTTCTGCAATTTTTTAAAATTCACTTTCAGTTCAGCTCGAAATTTTAAATAATTGCATTTTGGTCCCTCGACGTTTCTGGACTCACGAAAACTTTCAAAAGTGTTACAACTTAGTCCAATATGCTTTATATTTTCAAAATCAGTCACACATATTTTGACACTTTTTAAAATGACCCTAAAGTTAAACCACCCATTTTTCGAGCACGATTAACTTTATTTTCCTCTTATTTATTTATTTTAAATTAACTCATAAAATAAAAAAAGGTTTGTACATGGTTTATTTAATTTAAAGAAAATGCATGTAAACTCTTTGGCCAACTATGATCAAAACCAACAATTCAGGTAAATCGGTAAAAATAAATTCAAAAAAGCAAACTAAAGTACACAAATGGTGGATTATGCGCTCGCGAGCTCTTATAATCAAACCCCCAAACTCAATTTTCTGGACGTAGATCTTTTCAAGCCCTAGAATGTTAATACCATGTATCCTATGCAATGTAGGATTCCGATTAGCCTTTAATAAACTGGTGGCATCTCTTTCATTTTTTCGGTCTGGTTGATGACCCTGCTCGACCGGATCCATCGTTCACCAAGATCCAACATTTTTTAGCAAACAAATAAATATTTTCAAGAAAAGAAAATGGGAAAAGTCAAATCTGATGTCCGGCAATTTGACGACTCTACTAGGGACTTATTTGTTTTTGTCATGTTTAGGTTTTGTCATGTTTGTTTTGCCATGTCAAATCATGTTTGTTGGTTACCATTACCTGCTCGGACCTGAAGCACATTAAGAGCTTAGGGAGTTTAATAGGGGAATGCGCCCAGACCGGTTTGGACTGCCAGCACGTACCCAAAAAACTCAACTCGATGATCGGAGTGGGCATGTGATCCTCTATAGAAGATGAGGCTCTGTCGGTTCAGATGACCTAAAAATTGCATCCCTTTAGAAAAAAAGCTCCACGCCACGTTTAACCTTGTATCAGTCGTGTGTTTGTTCCATTTCTGGTGTTTTGTTTCGGCCCTAGATCATGACATGTATAGGATTGGACCTTTTGTATTCCATGTTCCCAGACTTCTATAAATGTAATACGAACCTTAGTAGTGACATTTACTTTCTCGCACTTTCATTGCATTTTTTCTTTAAAAAAAAATTTCGTTCATTCTATCTTGTATCCTTAGAACATTTCACGTGCCATCTTTGGTAAGGATTAAGCATACAAACCCCCGGCGTCGGACCAAGGTCAACCAGCCCCCCACGGTCGAAGTTACACGAATATGAAAAGTCATGAGAAAAGAGGATCAAAAATATGTGACCGAGAAAATTGGCGAGGTTCACGTGCTCGAAAACTTCTGGAATGTAGAAAACGTCGTGTTCGTGATTAACAATAGCGGAGTACGTTCACAAGTTCTACTCGGCACCGACAAGTCCGCCTTTCGACCTGGAGGAGATACACAGGGATAGGACCGAGCAACCACCGTCATCTCACGAGGACATCTATGCAATCATGAAAGCTAGGGTATAAATTCAATGTATTGCTTGGGTTGATGAACAGTCTAGGTCTATGAAATAGATCCAGTTCCTCCGCAGCGAGTTACGGTGTGTGCGAAATGAAATGAGGGGCCAGAATTGCATCTTGGAGAAATGTGAGGGCAAAGTTGTTGAGTTGAATGACACCCTTGAACAGTTTAGACGAAGGATGAGGCAAATAAAAAGACTTTCAAAATGCATGCCCTCGACCTTCCTTCGAACCAAGGAACAAGCAACAAATGCACTCAACGAGCTTCGTTGCCGTGTGAAATGTCTTAAGGATTAGACTTCGAATGGGAAAATTCATTTATAGTATTTTAAAACAAAACTTTTGTCGTATATGCAATCAAAGTCTACGAAATGGAATGAACGAAACATGCAGAATTTTCAAAACAAACAAACATGCATGATCAATTGTGCATTCATCCTTCTTACTATGGTATTTGAGCTCAGGTACATCTGACACAAACAAGACTGATACGTGTTAGGATTAATAAAACATGAAAGCGTGAAGGAGATGAACAAGAAAAACATGACTCCATTATTGTGAAACTTGTTTATTTTGTACATAGAGAACTATGTATATTTAGTATAGAGAGAACTAACTATATATCGATACTCTCTATAAAGATACTCATACTATATATATAATTGTAAATAATAAACTAAATATAAAGGGATAACCCAATTAATTTAGATAGACTAAAGGATAAAGTCTAATAGAAGGATAATCTAGACTAGACTACATAATATTCTAACATTCACCCATATTCTAACATTCAGCCATGTTTTTTGTTTGATCCTCAAACTTTGAAATTTTCTGAATCGGTCCCCAAATTTCCAATTCTTATTTGCTTGTGTCAGATCCCAAATCCAATCTCGATCAAATCTCCAATCGGTTTGTGAGATACTTCATATTCGAATACAAGTTTTTCAAGTTCAAATCCAGATGAAAAACAAAAAGACTCGGTCATGCCATCGCGGTGCCATCTTGGTCATCTCGTCGTGGTCATTCCGTAAAAGTAAAAGAAATACGGATCATCCCGGTCATGCCATCGCGGTGCCATCTCGGTCATCTCGTCGTGGTTATGCCGTAGTGGCTAACAAACTAATCTAAAATCTAAATTCCAGCATTCCAATCTTGTATTGAATCCATTGTAAATCATAAAAAAAACTTGGTTGGGCAAACTCAATTTAATTAAACATCTTCACGATATCAAACTGGCATTTCAACACAATTAATTCAACATGCTAAATTTGAGTTGCAATCTGAATTGGCAAATTGAAGGCTGAATTGAAGAATCGGTGGAGTTGTTTGATGTTGAATTGGAGCTGCAACTGGAACAGATTTGGGCCTAGGATAGACTAAGCTCTGATACCATGTTAGGATTAATACAACATGAAGACGTGAACAAGATGAACAACATATATTGATATTATCTATAAAGATACTAATACTATCTATCTAACTATATATATATAATTGTAAAGAATAAATTAAATATAAAGTTATAACCTAATTAATATAGATAAACTAAAGGATAAAGTCTAATAGAAGGATAATCTAGACTAGATTACATAATATACTAACATTCACCCATGTTCTTTGCTTTTCTTAATTTATATTACTCTAACAATACGCACTCGCGGTTTCGTTCAACGAGAACGAATGGAGCAACAAAATCAGAGTCCTCCATCGGGATTCCTGAAACCCCTGCGACATCTGACGGCTCCAACACCTCAAGAACAGGTGGAGAGGATCATACTGCTAGAGCAGACTATGCACGTCATGAGTTCCTGCACAGAGCAGTCAATCGTTGACGTAACCTATTAGGTTGAACGAATTTTTGCTCTTCTGAGCGCCCAGGCAACCATGACTACCACAGTATTCCCGACCTCGTCATCCCAAGCAACACTCCCGCCTGTAGCACGTTATCAATCCATGTCGGGTACTTTTTCCATCCTGGCCAAGCTCCACCTCCCACATATGACCATTCTCACCAATCTCCACCTCCCACATATGGCCATCCTGACCAAGATCTACCTCCCACATATGACCATCACCCACCCGCTAGCTTTGAGGAAGAACAAATGCACTTTTGGGTTGGATTTTTGTCCTACTTTCAAAGATTACGAAGTCGCCCAAAGAAAACATTTAGCCGGAAATTCAGGGACATTGTTGTTTCTCCCCTCTCCCCCTCTCCACCTCAAGCCTTTTCGTCCATCCACTCGCTAGTGGGGAGATCACAAACTCGATGACATTACATGCTTATGCACTTTCTCTTAGTAATAATGAGTTTGACTTTTTGAAAAAGGATGTATTACGTGTAGCGCATATGTCATGAGCCCCGAATGTTTGGAATAGGGAAAATTTGTGGGGCATTAATGTAATCGACATGATTTCTCCAAAGGCGCCCAATGGTCATCGATTCGTATTGGTGGTGATCGATTACTTCACCAAGTGGGTAGAGGTTATCACGCTGTGTCAGTAACGACAAAGGCTTTCGAGCGTTTCATTAGGTGGGATATTATCGCACGTTATGGGATGCCAAAGTCAATCATCATTGACAATGCCAGAAATTTGAATAATAAGTTGGTCGATGGTTGTGTGACCAATTTAAGATCAATCATAGAAACTCATCTTCATATCGCTCACAAATGAATGGCACAGTGGAAGCAGCAAATAAGAACATCAAGAAGATAAGAGAGAAAATGAATGTCAACTATAAGGACTAACACGACAAGCTGCCTTGGGCATTCATGGCACACAAGACCTCAATACGGACCTCAACAGGGGCAATCCCATTCTCCCTTATTTTCGGGACCGAAGCCATGTCGCCAACTGAAGTAGAAATCCCATCACCTAAGACCCTCGCTGAGGCAGAGATGGACTAGTCAGAGTAGGCGAGATACAGATACGAGCAATTGAACCTCATAGATGAAAGGATGCTCATCGTGGTGTGCTAGGGGAAATTATACCAGCAACGCATGGCTCGTGCAATTAACAGGAAGGTCCACCCAAGAGAATTACAAGCGGGCGATCTAGTTCTCAGAAAAATCCTTCAAGTCAATCTAGACTATCGTGGCAAGTTTGTTCCTAAATATGAAAGGTCTTATGTCGTCAAAGAGATTTTTAGCGGAGGGGCCATGATCATCACCGACATGGATGACCAAAAACTCCCCAGTCCGATCAATATGGACGCAGTCAGAAAATACTATCCTTAAAGAGTCCGTAACCAGAAAGTGAGCCTCCAAAAGTTAGAAAATTCCCACTAAATCGAATATTCAAAAGGTCGGTTAGACAAAATTTAGGGAAGAGGGGGCATGATTGAAAATCCCCAAAAGGGCTATCATGGCAAAAGGAGAGGAATCAAATCCCTGCTAGGTTAAAAACCTGAAAGGGTGACCTATGCAAAAATTAAGAGAACCGAGAGGAAAGGAAATCAAGAAATTAAAAAATAAAAGTACTCAAAACTGGACGATGTTGGCTCTCCCACGGTAGCAATGAAGAGAAGCTGTGATTGACATTCGTCTGAGTTGCCTTGACCAACTCGCATGGATACACCTTGTATAATATTGATTCATGTGTCTCAAAGATTGTTTCAAAGAGAATTTCCATGTCAAAAACATAATCTGAATGCACTACAAGAACCTGTATCAACAGCCACGAAATTAATTTGTTGACACAAGGAGTGGGTTGGTAAAACGGTGTATAAGTGACGGCATTTTAATACGTCCCACTAGACACGTTTTAGTGTCAACACATTTTTCGTAGCACAAACAATCCTTTAGTATTGACGTTTGTCGTCGCAATATGTCTGTGCCTATCAAATCCATGTGTCAAAAACTCAACCGAGGTTAATAGTGATATTCAGTAACGGAATATGTTGGTATTGCAAAACAGTATGTTTACTTTCAAAATTAATTGATGTAATAAATGGGTAAACAGTATCGGCATAACTTCATTGGTAATATATGTATTGTCGTTGCTAAACTCTATACCCGCAATTATAACAGAACATACCGTTTTTTCCAGTACAGTTCAAAACTCCCCTGTGTAGACCAGAGCCTTCGTCAGTCCATCAACGACCGTTGCCAAGAACGGATTCCCTTTCAGATCGACTCCCAGGACGCACGTAGGTTGCTCGCAGACATTCCAGGAAGCAACCCAGCTGGTGCCGATCAATCGTGAAGTCGTTTGCTGCAGTATCCCGCGACAAGCATTTCTCCTCGGGTAGGTTGGTATGAGTAGTCGAATGTGGCTTCTTGTAATTGCGAATTGAATTGTCATGAGCTTAATTGTTTGTTATATATAGCCAACGGTTCCTTCGGACAACTCACCCGAAGGAGTTGTACTGTTTAGCCCCAAAAAATGTGCTGCTACAACCAATTAACAACTGTGCTGATAAAATTGGACAAGTCGATCGAAGGAGTTCTACTCTTGCATATAACAACTAATTAACTAGCAATTAAGCTAGCTGCAGCTCGTACGGTTCCAACGGACAGCTCTCTGGTTCCGTTTGGTTCGATCCACACATAAACGAAAATGAATATATGAACTTTTACAAATGGTCTGGATAACTGTCAACAACTGATGATGCTACTTCCTGTACTGCATGTTTCAGAAGTTATTTGATTAACTAAACTGTTGTGCTGTCTTTTTAATCCCAAAGAGTTGGATTGATATTTCTTTGCAGAAATAGAAGTGCGATGGATAAGAGTTGGATGACCAAACCTCGGCAAAGTGGGGAATATAAGGAAGGGGTCACTTCATTTCTAGACTTTGCCTACTCTCATTCAAGTTTGGATGGTAAGATTTATTGTCCTTGCAATAACTGTGTTGGTGCTTTCTTAATGGGGAGAACTACTGTTAAGCTCCATCTTGAAAAATGGGGAATATTGCCAACTTATACTACATGGGTGGATCATGGGGAGGAATTCGAATATGTGATCTCTAATGGTAGGAATTCATCCTCTCGTGGGGAAATGGAGGATATGGTGCATGATGGGTTCGGTGGTATGAGGGTGGACGAAGGTGAGGAACCAAACGCAGATGCTAGGACATTTTATAAGCTATTAGAAGATTGTGAAAAGAGCTTATCTCCCAGTTGTGTCTCCTACACGAAGATATCTTTTTTAGTTGAATTATTGCATCTCAAGGCACTGTACAAGGTTTCAAACAAGTTCGCTGATGAGATACTTAGCATGCTAAGTAAAGTATTGCCACCAGGGAACACAGTCCCTAAGTCCTACTACGAAGCAAAGAAATTTATAGGAGGGTTAGGACTGGACTACCAAAAGATGCATGCTTGTGTAAATGACTGTATAATCTTTAGAAAAGAGTACGCCAATTTGGATGTGTGTCCAACGTGTGGGGAGTCAAGATGGATTAAACCTCGACACAACACTGGAGGACTGGATATACCAGAGCAATCAAAGCGACAAAGAAGGAAGCTACCAGTCAAAGTATTTCGATATTTTCCACTAACTTCAACGTTGCAAAGATTATTCATGTCCCCCAAAACTGCTTCCTCTATGACCTGGAACCAAACACGACGATTAAAGGATGGTATACTACGTCATCCTGCTGATACAGACGCTTGGAAGAAACTTGACAGCGTACTACCTGCATTTGGGGAAGACCCACGGAATGTGAGGCTTGGATTAGATACGGATGGGTTTGATCCGTACAGTGATAAAAGTCACCCATATAGCATGTGGCCAGTTGTTCTTATTCCATACAATGTGCCTCCCGAGGTGTGTTTGAAAGATACAAACTACGTGCTATCAATGTTGATTCCCGGACCAAAGGCTCCAGTAAATGACATAGACGTGTATCTGCAACTGTTGATCGAAGAGCTGAATGAGTTATGGTCGAATGGTGTGCTCACATATGATGCAGACAAGAAAGAAAACTTCCAGATGCGCGCAGCAGTACTTTGGACCATTAATGATCTTCCTGCCTATGCGAACTTGTCTGGTTGGGCTACTTACGGTAATTTGGCATGTCCTATCTGTCAAATGGACACCCATTATTGTCGATTGAAGAATGGGAGAAAATGTTCTTTTATGGGACACGGACGATTCCTCCCCACCTATCACCCATGGAGAAAAAACAAAAGTTCATTCGATGGGAAACGAGAGTTACGGATGGCCCCACAAAGACTATCGGGGGAGGAAGTGTTACATGTGCTAGAGAATCTTGATCCAGTCATGTTCGGTAAGACTCAACCGCCCATTCAGGTTGGAATAGACTCAACTACTGGAAATTGGAAAAAAAAAAGCATATTCTACCAATTACCTTATTGGCAGCACCTCTTAATCCCTCACAATTTGAATGTGATGCACATTGAGAAAAACGTGTGTGATAACCTCATTGGGATGTATTGGGTGTTGCCGGTAAAACAAATGACAACCTTAATGCTCGGCTCGACTTACAGGCCTTAGGCATAAGAACGAGCTTGCATCCAGTCCGTAGAGGAACAAAATTGGTCTTACCATCAGCTTGCTTTTTCCTATCAAAGGAACAGAAGATTAAACTGTGTGAGTTTCTTAAGAACTTGAGACTTCCTAGCGGTTATTCATCAAACATTTCACGTTGCGTTAAGGTGAAAGACAGTAAATTGATTGGGTTGAAAAGTCATGACTACCATGTTCTCATGCAACGTATCCTATCTGCGGCTATTAAAGGATTACTCCCCAAACATGTATGCAAAGCTGTGATAGACATGACTAACACATTCAGGATTCTATGCTCTAAGGAGTTGCACCCGTCGGATATGTTGAAGGTGGAGTCGCAATTACCCATGACAATGTGCAATCTAGAGAGAATCTTCCCACCAAGTTTCTTCAATATTACAGTCCATCTTATCATCCATCTAGCAGAGGAAGCAAAAATAGCTGGGCCAGTGCAATATCGTTGGATGTATTCAATCGAAAGGTAAGTTTTGTCACTCTTTTATGAAGTATTCCTTTGACAGAAGAGGTGTCTCACTAATAACATGTTTTTATTGTAGGATAATGAAGTCGTTTGTGCGTAATCGTAGTCGTCCGGAAGGGTCAATAGCGAAGGGTTATATTGCTCTAGAGTGTTTGACATTTTGTTCTAGATATCTCCATGACATTGAGACCAAATTTACAAGGCATGAGTCAGTTATAGTAACTGAGGTAACTCCAAGGGCGGCAGATGGGTTATCGATCTTCCAGCCGGTAGGAGCTCCAATAGGTCGTGCAATTGTCCGTGAACTGTCAAACACGGAATGGGAGCAGTGCCACTTGTACGTCCATAATCAGTCTGAAGAAGTGAAGCCATTCATCGAGTATTGCATTCACCTTTATTGTTATGTTTATTCTCAAACTTTTAAAAGCATTACATCTAACAATCGGATTGGTTGTCTTGTCCATGTACGTAGTGAACACAAGAGGCAACTACTAGGTGCACGGGTGAGTAGGCGGAACATCGATGTCATGCACAATAGAACATTCATACCATGGTTGGAGGGAAGGGTATGACACTATGACACAGATAGGAATGGGTATTCCTTTTAATGTTAACGTTAATGACGGTGGGAGTATTTGCATTCTCAGGTTGGTCGAATAGTTGAATCGGCTGAGGATGAGAGAGGTCGCCAACTAAAGGCTTTGGCACGAGGACCGTTATATGGAGCTAAGACATAATGGTTATAAAGCAAATGGGTTCATCTTCCACACCAAAGAGCGGTCTGTAATGAGGAGTTTTGACAACAGCGGTGTGTTGTGCAAAGCTGACACAACGTGCTATGCGAGTACATCCGATAACAACCCCATTGAAGGTGCAATTGATTATTACGGAGTGTTGAGGGAGGTGGTTGAGCTGCAGTACCTTGGTAACCTATCGGTTGTGTTGTTCAAATGCGATTGGTACAACGTACTTTCATCCTTCAATGGGATGAAAATTGATGAGTATGGATTTGTGTGTGTCAATACCAAAAAAACTTTATCAACAGATGAGTCATTCGTACTTGCAGCTCAAGCATCACAAGTTTTCTACTTACCTGAGAACATTAACCCTGATTGGAGCACTGGGTTGAGGGCGGAGTCCAAAAAACGATTTGTGATTGGGGGTCAAATGAGTGGGGAGTCAGTGGAGCCATATCAGGAAACATCAGCCCTGGTTGTTGATGTACCGAATGTAGTTCTTGTCGATGATGTGGTTGATTGGTATAGAAATGACATTGAGGCTCTCGAAATATCTGTTGAGGATGCCACCCCGGAGATGACCACAGAAGCCTTGACAGAAGCAACTGAAGGCCTTAACGACATAGATGTTCTTGAGCCAGATGAGGAGGACATTACTGATGATGGAACAGACAGTGACACAGATACAGAATTCGAGGACGATTTGTTCGATGACGAGGACGGCCTTGAGGGTGAAATGGATGAGGATGACGATGATGATTATGATGCATCGTAAGTTCGTGTGCAATAGAAGAGTGTTTGTATGTTTCTTAAGATAATTGTTCAATAGTTAGGAATTTAATTCTGTCATTGTTCAATAGTGAGGATCGTAGATTCTGTCAATGTGAGAATTGTTTAATTTGTTCAAATGTGTATGTTCTGTCCATATTTGAGATGGTTTTACTGATCTGTATGTTCTGTCCGAATTGAGATGGTTATACTGAGATTGTAAAAGATTGGGTTGTTATTCTGCCCAGATTTGTATGTTCTGTCCGAAATGAGATGGTTTTACTGAGATTGTTCAATACTAAGCTGTTATTCTGTCCAGATTTGTATGTTCTGTCCGAATTGAGTGTTGCATACTGAGATTGTTTAGTATTGAGATTGTTTGGTTCACTAGTTGTTGTGTTGAAATATCAGTACTTCCTATAAGTGTTGTGTAGCTAGTTGTGATGTGTAGCTGGTTGTACTGTACGTGTGTGTTGTAAGTGTTGGTCATGCTGTTGTTGTAAGTCGAAACTACATTTGGAAGCTGGAATCTATACTTGGAAGATGGCAAAATGGCATCTCATCACTTGTGGCCTGTTAACTGGTTCTCGTTCTGTCCAAATGCTGCCAACTGGTTCGCCTGCTGCAGCTTGAAATTGCAGCTCAAATGCTGTCAAATGAAAATAAATGTCATGTGCCCTGGTGTTTTTCACAAAACATACATTCAGGTGTTTTTCACACACAGACATATATTAATACTTTCAAAATACTATCATACATTCTGTTTTGGACCAATACTGCCATACACAACATGTTGTCGACTGTATGTGGTGTTACACTCTGAAAAAACCGTTTCCAATCCAATCTATGTCATTCTATTCCTATCTATTTCATTCTAATCCAATTCATCCTCATCTATGTCATTCTAATCCAATCCAATCCATGTGCTGTCAAAATAGATACCAATTCAATTCATGTGCTGTCAAAATGTAATCCAATTCATCCTCAGCAAATAGATACCATGTGCTGACAAAATGTTCAGAATCCAATCCAAACTGCAGTATCCACAGTTCAGAATCCAATATGGACAGAATACATTGTCAAACAGTGAAGGGATGCAACCCAAAGCTCATGATCTGCACATTCTTTCCATGAAACTGTGTTGCATCTGAACAAGAACACACAACACACTCATTTGATGTACTTTTCATGATCACTTCTGCAGGTCACTGACAGAACTCTACCGTATGAAGCTGAATGGCTGTCCTGCAGAAGTTGGAACTCCTGCTGCAAATGGAAGCTGCACTACTTGGGGTCTCCTTGAAGCTCCACTCGGCCTGCTTAAGAGCTGCAGTAGACAGAGGTGGATTTGTATGTAGAGGTCGGGTTGAAAGATGACAGGGAACAATGTGTCGAGTCTACTATGGACCGAATTGTGTGTCCACATTGTTTATCTGTCATATACATGAGATGTAACATGTAGACACATGTTAACACTTTGACACATAGTGATTAACACTTTGACACATAGTGATTAACACTTTGACACATAGTGGTAACACCTTGACACATAGTTATAACACCATGACACATGGTAGAAATTTATTTCATCAATTAATAACACCATACACTTTTGAAAGTTATATTTTTCAACAAAGTAAGTAAAATTTGTATAAGTTGATATTAAATTTGTAGCCACTTGTATAAATTTGTATACATTTCTATACATTTGTATACATTTGTATAAAGTGAAACAATAGGACACTTTGACACATCAACTAGACTAACACATAACAAAGTTGTATTTGAAACATAAAATGGATAAGGATACATCAACTAATACATAGGGATACATATGTCTTGATTTTATAAAATGATTTAGAAATATTGTGCTATAAGATAAGTATATAATAATTTATAAAAATTAAGAGGAGTTGTTATACAAATGTGTCATTAGGAAATATAAATAATAAGTATATTTTTCATAAAATACGTAAAATTTATATAAATTTGTAGACATTTGTATAAAGTATAGTATTATAATGTTATACACTAAGACACTTTGACACATCAATGGATATAACACATAAGAAAGTTGTATTTCAAACATAACATGAGTATGATTTAAATTGCATACATAAGGATAATTAGGTCTTCATTTTAAACATGATTTAGACATATTGTGCTATAATATAAGTATATAGAAATTTATAAAAATTAATCTAAAATTCAAACAAGTTATGTTAGATGTATACATAAGATGCATTCATTGGAACGGGCCTTGCATACACGGGCCAATCCATGTTAACGGCCACTGTCCATCACATTTTCGACCGGGCCAATCCAATTTAACGGCCCAATTGCGCAGAGTCTGGCCTCATATGAATAGCTGCTACGGATGAGGACGAAGTTGAAGCGTCTCCTCGGTTCAAACAGCTACGACGCCTCGGTTCCTACACGAGGCAGTATGTTTCATCATCACATACAGGTCGATTTGACGCCTCAGTCCTTTCATGTTTCAGTGGTCTTCTCTTCTTCTTCCCGCGCCTAATTTTCACTGCATTTGGGTCTGCGAGTTTCCCTCCTTCCACTGCTCCAGGCTTCGCTTACATCTGTGCAGGACGATCTTCTAACTTTCCCTCAGCAAGGTATGGTTCTAATTTCCTGTTGGATGATTCTGTTGTGTGGCGCGCAAGGTATGGTTGAGCAAGGTATGGTTCAGCAAACCCTTTGTTCGTCTATGACACACGACTCTTACATGTTTACTGTCCTTTCCCTCTGGATCTCATCTATTTGCGACCATTTTATACACGTTTTTTCGTTTTAAAAAGCATTACTTGGAAGCGAAGATTCACCTCTGTCGATGATCCATGGCCGATTAACAACTCCCTAAGTAGTCGTAGTTTCATGCATGTCGTTGTTATTCGTTTATGTACACCATGTCACGGAATGTTCAGTAAGGGTGGTTATGCTGAGAATAAAACTTGTGTTGTTAAATATGGAAACTTTACACCAGAAACTTGCGCAAATTTCAAGTAATGCTACTGTGTTTAACAATATATTCTCAGTATGGTGGGTACTCGGAGAATGGTCGCCGGAAAAACCGTAGCTTCAAAGCTACCCATCCGTAGATCTCCAAGGAAGATAAACAGGTCTGCCCCAAGCAAGTTGTTTTTTTCACTACTATGTCTTGTACTTAGGTATTTGCTCTGTTTTAGGTGCTCGGTAACTAACACACTACACATTGCTATAGAGGCTACGCCTGTGGAGAACATCCCTGCAGTCCCTCCGCTTGTCGAACCTCCTTTGGAGGTGTCTACTGAAGAGGAAATCCAGTCGGAGGACCCCTATGTGGAGGAACCACCAGGTATACAAATAGGTAATAACTTCTAATTTGTCCCATACTATTAAGCATGCATTTATACAACTTGGTTATCTAATCGATACCTGATTTACGTGTCAGTTGCGGAAGAGGAAGAAGTAATTATTCAATTGGAAATACTACGTAGAGGGCGAACTCGTTGCATAAGGTTGTCTCGAAATGGCGTCAACGAAAAAAAGGTTCTGAAGTTTAACTCTCGAGGTAAAGTCTGCAGTAACAATGCATCGATGTTTACAAGTTGGTGTGGTTGCATTGTTAGGAAACGAACGAATGCACCTCTAATGGTTAAAGACTGGAAGGAGATTCCAAAGTCTCCCATAGACTACGAGGCGAAGATGCTCATGCTGGTTGCGGTAAGTCTCAGTTGTAAATGGAACTAGGACTTACATAATGCACCTGTCTATTTGTAAATGATGTAAGAACTGGTTCTAACATTTTCGTATTGTTCAAACTCGCAGGAGAAGTTTGTGATACCGGATGATGAAAACCTGAAGCAGCTGATCATTTGTACTCTTAAAGAGAAGTACAGAAACTACAGGGCGAATCTAAAGAGAAGGTACTTTGACAAGTACCTTACGAATGAAGAAAGGTTACAAAACATTCCTGCTAACGTGGTGAAAGAGGATTGGGTGTGGCTTGTTAACTGGTTCAGCTCTGACGAGTTCAAGGTTTGTGCCTTCCTCCCTATTGCAACTGTATTTTTTTGTACAGTTAATGACTGCTGCACTTTTTTAACGTAAACTGGTTGTAACTTCAAATTGTTTGAAGTTAAAGAGCGATCGTAACAAAGCCAATAAAGCTCACCAAGTCATGAGGCACACCGCTGGCACTACGTCATTTGCGAGAAGAGAACAGGAAGAGGTAATCCTAACATTGAATTGTTATGTTTAATAAATAGTTAGCTACCCTTGAACAAGTATATGGTACTCTTGCAGATTGAGAAGAACAACGGGAAACATCCGGGGGAGTATCATATGTTCAAGAAGAACCATGTGGACAAGAAAGGACAGCCACTGGATGATAAAACCATATCAATACTAGTAAGTAGTACTGCCAACCCATATAGTCACATGTGCTGTACATTTGTATCTGATTGCTCGTTTATGTTCTTGGCACACCGTTTGCAAAATAGGAACAAGTGGAGGAAAGGGCTGCCCAGTTGTCAACTGGGGAGGAGGAGTCTGTTGTTGACAAGGATGTCTTGTATGAGGAAGTTCGCCAACCTGAGAGTCGTCGAAGTCGTGTGTCAAAGGCAGCACGGATGATGGAAAGTGAGCAGTTAAAGCAGGCAAGGGAGGAGGTAGCTAGAAATGCAGCCGAATGTGAGTCACTCCGTGATCAACTCAAGGTGTTCCAGGCCAGCATGGAACAATTTCAACGTGATATTGCTATCATGAAAAGTACAATGTTTGGCAACGGTGCGTATAGTATTGATTTAATTGCATTGTGTACACCCATTTAGTCATTGTAAGGTATATTCTATAGTATGATGCTACCATGATTGTTGTTATTTCTATGTTTGCAGATCCAAATGCATGAACCGTGGAAACGTGCTGTAAGTACTCCTGCTTAGTTGTTATAGTGATTGGTGGTACACTAGGTGTTGACTGATTGTAAATGGATATTTTGGACATGATGTAAATGTGAACATGTCATCTATGTTTGTGTTTTGGTTGTCATACAATTGTTTGAAAAACTTGGCTATATATAAATTATGATGTGTTGGAAATGGTTCTACATAAGTAGTTGTTTGTGTATTACCTGTTTGTGTATTGTCTGTTTATGTATTCTGTTTGGGTATGCTTGGCTACGAGCATTAGCATGGCCAACAATTCGAAAAGAGAAACATTAGCATTTGCATCAAAACAAACCATTGCCGACGGACTGTAATTGTATCCGTAATTGATGCTTAATATAACATTTAACCATGACAACACGTAGACACAAAACATTGTCTATAGCAACAACTTTCACAGTAGTTGAAACTCGATTTTAGCATCAACTATTATAAACATGTGTAATATTTAATACTGTTGGACGAGCATCGACAGGTTGGATGCATCTGTCGCTAAGTATGCGTAATTACTTTCAACGAAATGTTGTGGTTGAATAACCTATATTGCCTCACATAAATTGGATACAATATCATACAAATAGGGACAAAAATACGCGGATACTAATGCCTCCAATCTACATCTCACATATGTAGACACTCTAAATCAGTATTACCCTCAAATACCTGTCGACGGTAATTACGCGTAAACAGAGTCGGCATATTTGCGATGCTAATGATCAAACAGACTATTCATTCACTATTCATTCCAGCAATAGCAAACCTTTAGTGGCGGCATAATGTCGTCGTCGATACCTTTAGCCACGGGGTCTATTGGCACGACTTTTAGCATCGGCAATGGGTTTTAGCAGCGCCAATAGTGCTTCCGGCAACGATAATTTACCCTCGCTGTAGAGCAAATTTCTTGTAGTGATGGGGCATAGCCACCCATAACCGGCTACAAGAGAGCTTTTAAAATCCCTACATCCTTTTTCAAAACGCGTTTATTCATGACAAAGAGAAAGTTGTGTAAGCATGTTGCCTCAAGAATGAGAATGTCCCAATGACAGGTGGACGTAGCATGAATGGCTTTAGGGAACTTCATCAAGAAGGACTTCAAGGTTGATTAGTGAGAAAACGGGTTGAGAAGTCCGCTCAAGCGGTCAGACCTCTCGACATGGATTTCAAGCTCTAAAGTGAGTCATAAACTGACAAACGATGTATGGTGCTCAGCCTTCGCAGGTCATCTTCAACGACAAGGATCTGTAGGTGTCCATCTTCTGGAATTCACAAGCGAGGTCTTCAGGTACTCAAACTTCGCAAGTCATCCCCAACGATCAAGGCATGTAGGTGTCTTGGAAGTTACAAGTAGACAAACGAGGTCTTTAGGTGCTCATCCTCTGTAAGTCATCCTCAACAACAAGGACCTGTAGGTGTCCAGCTTCTGGAAGTTACAAGCCGATGAGCGAGGTTTTTAGGTGCTCCACCTCCGCAAGCCATCCCGAACAACCAGGGCATGTAAATGTCCAGCATCTAGAAGTTACAAGCTGACAAGCAAAGTCATTCGATGATCAACCTCCACAAGTCATCCTCGACGACCAGGAACCGTCGGTGTCCAGCTTATGGAGGTCACAAGTTGATGAACGTTTAGGTGCTCAGCCTCTGTAAATCATCGACAACAATCGGGACCTTTAGATGTCCAACTTTAGAGAGTTACAAGTCGATGAGCGGGGTTTTTAGGTTCTCAACCTCCGCAAGCCATCCCCAACGACCAGGACCTTTAGGTGTCCAGCTTCTGGAAATTACAAGCCGACGAGTGGGGTCTCTAGGTACTCAACCTCCGCAGGTAATCCTCGACGATCAGGACCTGCCGGTGTCCAGCTTATGGGAGTCACAAAATGATGAACGTTTAGGCGCTCAACCTCTGTAAGTCATCGTCAACAATCGGGACTTGTAGATGTTCAACTTCCGAGATTTACAAGCCTACGAGCGGAGTCTTTAGGTGTTCAACCTCCGCAAGTCATCCTCGATGACTAGGACCTGTAGGTGTCCAACTTATGGGAATTTCAAACTGATGAGCGGGGCCTTTAGGAGCTAATTCTCCGCAAATTGTAATGAATGATCGGGACATATATATGTCTAGCTTTTGAAAGTTGTACGATAATGTATGTCTACTACGTAAATAATGAATTGAGAGAATCCAAAATCATTTCTTTGTCTTTGAACACGACTCTAATGAGATCACTTCCATGAGCGCGTGTTCAAAGAGTGACAACTGTAAACACATGATTTTATCTAGGGGTCAAAATACCGTATGCGAGGAACCGACTCGAGAATAATTGAAATAGAAAAAAAATCAAAAAAATAAAATATTATTAGTAGAAAAATAAATAAAAAATCTCTAAGGTTTACTAACACTGAAAATTTTGTTTTAAAAATAATAACTAAGTTATATATATATTGTTTCCCATTATGGGAAAGCCCTCGAAGACCCAGTAACTTTACAGGGGGTAAAATTCATATCATCCAGAACTGGGTCGGCCCACAGTAAAGGTAAGATGGCACTCACAAAGCGGTCCAGCACCAAACCCAAACTAAGGTGGACGCCAAAGCTCTATCTCAGGTCGCCATAGGCCAAAGCCAAAGCCTCCTACTGCTAGCCATGGGAGTGCTCGCCAAAAGAGTCAAACCTCTAAACTCTGGTCGCACAAACCGACATCAAATGTAAGGTCACGATATCCCACGCATATTGGGTACATATTCTAACAAGATTACATAAGGTAACTGCAATATTACGCCATAACCGTAATATCTGTTATCCTAATCTTTACAGGCACAATATTTACAAAGATATTCAGCTGTCTATAACGATTTGATATCCCAACTCTATAAATACTCTTGCTTTACATACGTTCATTACATTTTTAAGTTCATACACACAGTGTACTCATTTAAGCATCGGGGTGGGACCCAGAGGCACCCACTCTGTTCCGATCCCCTTCTTGCAGGTTCATCGGAGCTCAGGCGAAAGTGTGTGATCATCAACTCTTTGACATTCAATTCACTGCCAAGTCGGCACATGGGAATCTCAGACCCAACATTTGGCGCCGTCTGTGAGAATACGAGCGAAACAGTCATGCAGACTCGATCTAACCGCAATCGCCGGAAACAAGCTAATAAGCAATCCTCAGATAGCTGTGAATTCGCCACCGCTTCACCGCTCCACCAAGAACCTGCTTGCCAAGCAGTCCCTAATGACCTCCCTCTGAGGATGGCACGAGAGCATGTTGGTAATTCTAGACCAGCCCCTGTTCCAAACGCCGCAAAGATTCCAGCTCGACTACCGTTCAAGTGGCTGGGGAAATCATTCAGGTAACCACAGAAGTGATATCCCTCTTGGAAACCATCATAGGATATGCCCGCAGACAAACCCCTGCTTCTCATGAAGATTCTCGTCCCGTGTGGCTTAGGGAAGCAGAAGTTAGAAATCCAGGCACCACTGCTCCTCGAGAAGATCAAGAGATGTCTTCTGGACATCAGTCCCTACCTCCGGCTTCCACCGAGATGTCGGCGGTCACTCATTCTGTCAATCCATCGAGAATTAGACCGATTGGAGGACAGCAACCCCAATTTACTCTTGACCAAGTTGAGGAGCTCATCAGTAAGAGACTCAAGGAACAGCGCGGAACTCTCATGCCTACCTTCCAGGAGCGAGCATCTCATCCCTTCACCACTGACCTTATGACAGTCAAAATTCCAAAGGATGTAGTCGCAAGGGCCATTCATGAATACAGTGGCAGAGTCATAATCCACGTAAACAAGCATGAAGATTCTCTATTGGGTAAGTCGAATGACGAAAATCACTTATCATTATTATTTTCGTCGATCCTTCCGGGTTCGGAATCGTCCTGGTTCTTCGGCCACCCTGCAGGATCAATAGGGACCTGGTCTGAGCTTAAGAGCAAATTTCTGGAGCGATATATGGGTGAGCACCAATTTCTAAAAAGTGTAGTCGCCTTGGACGCCGTCAAACGACATCGAGAAGAAACATTGGCCGACTTCTACGGGCGTTTTCACAAAAACGTTACAGAAATATATCGTCGAGTCACAGATGGGGAGATAATTCGATACATTTATAGAGGACTTGATGTGGCCAACAAAGCCTCAAGAAAACTGCGCAACAGCTACCATGATCAAGAGATAGAGACGCTGGAGGAGCTAACAGTAAGGGCGAAAGGTTTCATAGACATGGAAAGGGTGAACTGTGAAGCCAATCCCCTGACAACCTCGTCAAGGGTGATTCTAGTGCCTCGGCGCGATGGTAGAAAGGAGATGAAGGGTCGAGAAAATCCCAGATCATAAACCCCATGACCAAGTCATCGAGAGTTCCCTAAGTATTTCACACCTTTAAACAGGCAGATCTCGGCGGTACTAGTCGAGATGGAAAGAAGGTCATTGGCAAGAACAACAATACCCCGGAAGAATGCTCAGCCAATGGGAAAGGACATAGAGAGTTATTGCTGATATCATAAGGCCAAGGGCCACAAGACCGATGATTGCCGTATCCTCAAGAGCGACATTGAGAAAGTGATCCACAGAGGCATGCTAAAAGAATTTGTGGTCGGTCCAGATTGAAGTCAAACGTCCTCACATAGAGCCCACTCGCCAGTTCCGCCAGAACAATCTGGCCCATCCCAGAGCAGGCGGGTGATAAACCTAATTGCTGGAGGGTTTGGTTCCAGAGACGAGGGGTCCAATGCGAGAGAAGTTTACGCTGCCCAAATCTCTATAGTTGTCAAACTGGGCAAGAGACCTCGGCCTGAAGAAGATTACATCATCTCATTCTCCGAGGAAGACCTAGCTCATGTCACCACTCCGCACAATGATGCTTTAGTCATCACGGCTGAAGTAGATGGTTGCGATATGAAAATGATTCTGCTCGACGGAGGAAGCTCGACAGACATCCTGTTCCTAGACGCCTTCGAACAAATGGTCAAATCCAAGCAAGACATCAAGCGAGTCGACTTTCCCCTCATCGGTTTCGCTGGGAGAACAACTTATCCGCTGAGAGCTATAACCCTGCAGGTATTTGGGTGAAGGATGGAAAAGCATAAAGGTATCGGTCACCTTATTAGTGGTCAATGCCCCTACCTCGTACAACGCGATCCTGGAAAGGACCACCATCAATTCTCATAAGATTGTGGCCTTCACAGTCCACCATAAAATGAAGTTCCCCATACCAAATGGGATCGGAGAAGTTCTAGGCGACCAGCCATCCTCACGACAATACTATGTGAACTACCTTCGCATGAAGAACCAAAGGGAAACCCATGCCATCGAGACAGAGGTTGACCCGCGTGAGTACCAAGCTCGTCCAGACCCAATGGAGGAGTTATCAGAGGTCGAAATCGATGGTCCAGAAAAGAAGGTGTGCATTGGGACCGCCTTGAACGACGACCAACGAAGTTCCCTGACTTCTCTCTTGAAATAATATAAGGAACTATTCGCATGGAAACACAGTGATATATCCTTCGATCAAGACAATAACTAAAAAGAGAAAGTCATTCGGATCCGACAAACGCTTGGCGATCAGGCAAGAAGTGGGCAGACTGATTGAAGCCAATTTTGTTAGGGAGGTGCGATTTCAAAGCTGGGTCGCCAACCTAGTGCTCGTAAAGCAATCAAATGGCAAGGGGAGAATGTGCGTCGACTTCCCCGACCTGAACAAATCTTGCCCAAAAAATTCGTACCCCCTTCCTCGAATTGATCTGCTAGTAGATGCAACCTCTAGTCATGAAATGCTGAGCTTTATGGACGCTTATTCAGGCTACAACCAGATCCAAATGCACCTGGCCGATAAAGCCCACACAACCTTCTATTCAGACGGAGATATACTTTGCTACATGGTGATGCCCTTCGGTCTGATCAATGCAGGGGCAACCTATCAGCGAATGGTAAACCGACTATTCCAAGAAATGCTGGGGCGTAACATGGAGGCCTATGTGGACGTCATGCTCGTCAATGCAGGCACAGTGTTCGCCTAAATCCAGCAAAATGCGCCTTTGGGGTAAAATCAGGCAAATTCCTGGGATTCATGGTAAGCGAGCGTGGACAGAGGTGAACCCTGAAAAACTCAATAGCCATTGAAGAAATTAAGTTCCCTACTTGCCACAAGGAAGTCCAAAGTTTGAATGGTCGTCTGGACGCACTCAATCGCTTTATCTCAAGGGCGGGCGGCAGGCCTCTCCCGTTCTTCAAGACTCTCAGAGCAAACCGCAAGTTCGAATGGACACCGTAGTGCCAGGCTGCCTTTCAATAACTAAAGCAGCACATGCAGACACTCCCAGCTTTGGTGAAGCCCATTCCCGGGGAACAACTCTTTCTTTACATAAGTATTAGCGAGGTTGCAACAGTGTCGTTTTAATAAGAGAATAGCAAAATAAGCAGAGTCCAGTATACTTTGTAAACAAATTGTTTAATTCAGCTGAAATAAAATATATCGAGATTGAAAAGTATCTCTATGCCTTAGTTATTGCTGCTCGAAAGTTAAGACTGTACTTCAACGCCCACGCCATTACAGTCCTCACCAACCAGCCTCTCAAACACTTCCTGCTGAAGCCAGACTCTTCAGGAAGGATGGTTAAATGGGAAGTTGAGTTGAGCAAATTCAAGATCAAATTTGCGCCGAAAACGACCCTCAAAGGTCAAGCATTGGAAGACTTCATAGTGGAAAGTACTGGCAATGGTCTAGCAGAAGCAGAAAACCGGCAGGATTAATTCTTATCCCTCCTGAGGGCGAGCCGCTAAAATATGCGATCTCCGTTACTTTTAAGGCGACCAACAATGAGGCTGATTATGAAGATCTTATCACTAGACTGCGACTTGCTAAAGCAATGGGCATAACGCCACTCAAAGTAAAAAGCGATTCAGATCAAATCGCCAACCAGATCAATGGCACTTGTGAAGCAAAGGGGGAAAACATGAAAAAGTACCTCGAAATTGCTAAAAAAACTCATCGCCAAAATCCCGACTTTCGCGATCGAGTCCATTCATCGCCAAGACAACCAGCTAGTTGATTCTCTGAGCGAATTGGCGTTCGGGGGAACAAAAATTCAGGATGTACAATTTGTGGAACAAGTCCTATACTCGGTCCTCGACAACCGAGCAAAATTCTTTAATATTCAAGGGCAGGACAACTGGATGACCCCATTCCATAACTTCTTAAAAGAAGGAATACTGCCAGAATACGAAGGCGAGTCCACGAAAATAAGCCGTCTAGGTGCAAGTTATCTTCTCATAGATGGAGATCTCTATAGGCGAGAATATTCAACTCCCTATCTAAGGTGCATCTCCCATCCCAAGACAGAAATAGTTTTCCGCAAAGCTCACGAAGGAGTCGTCGCCTGCCATGAAGGTGCAGGCTCATTAACGCGCAACATCTCCAGGCTATACTATTACTGGCCAACCTTGAGCAAAAACGCAGCAGAATTAACAAAAAAGTGCGCGACTTGTGAATAGTTCGCACCACGATCCGGTCGACCACCGACGTTGCTATCCCCAATGGCGAGCACTTGGCCTTTCGCCCAATGGGGAATAGACATTTGGGGCCTCTTTCCCACCAGCACTAGGCAAAGAATCCATATTATCGTGGTGATCGACAACTTTACCAAGTGGATAGAGGCGAAAGAATTGGCCTCCACGACCGAATTTCAAGTGATCAAGTTCCTGAAAATCAACATATTTTCGAGGTCGGTATCCCCAAAATACTCATAAGCGATAATGGTCCACAATTCGTAGGAAAAGCGCTCAAATGGCTCTACAAAGAATATCATATCGACCACAAATTCAGCTCGGTACACCATCCTCAAACGAATGGGCAAGCCGAAGCAGCCTACAAAGTTGTCCTGGCATGACTCAAAAAGTGAGTTCAAGCCCTCAAAGGAAACTGGGCAGAAGAGTTGGATAATGTAATGTGGTATGTTCGAACGACACCCAAAACAGTAACAGGGGAAACGCCATTCAGTTTGGTGTACAGATCAAAAGCAGTAGCACCCACCGAAATAGCGGTGCCTACCCATAGGATCCTACACTTTAATTCTGAAGCGAATGAAATCGAGCGTCCTCGATCTTGCGGAAGAAAAACGATGGCAATCAGACAATGCCTAAGCTAAAATGCGACTGGCGACCACTCGATACTTCAACAGAAAAGTCAGCGCTCGCCAATTTTTCGTGGGGAAAATGGTTATGCGAAGGAATCAATTCACAAAATTGGACAGCCAAAACAAGCTTTCAGCTAAATGGGAGGGTCCATATAAAGTAGTCGAGATTGCCGCCCTAGGGTCCTACTACTTGGAAGCCACAGAAGGTGTAAGGCTACCTCGTCCATTTAACTCTGAACATTTACAAAGGTTTTATGCATAAGTTGTAATCAAAATGTTATGTCAATAAAACAAATCATTCCTTCATACAAAGCATAGCCACTCGAACCAAAACGAAAAGTCTCAAAGAGTGGGAAAAGAGGATTGCGAACGAACCTTGTTAAGATAACAGTTCCTTTCCCAAAAAGACCTAGAACGAGGGGCGAACAAACCATCAAGGTAACAGTTCCCCCCAAACTAAGTCTAAAAACATAAGTTCTGATATAAAAGGCGAACGAACCGTCAAGGTAACAGTTCCCTTACAAGTTGGGCAAAAACATAAGACCTGATTTAAAAGGCGAACGAACCGTCAAGGTAACAGTTCCCTTACAAGTTGGGCAAACACATAAGATTCGATATAAAAGGCGAACGAACCGTCAAGGTAACAGTTCCCTTAGAAGTTGAGCAAAAACTAAGACCTGATACAAAAGGCGAACAAACCGTTAAGGTAACAGTTCCCTTACGAATTGGGCAAAAACTAAGGCCTGATAAAAAAGGTGAACGAACCCACATCAAGGGTAACAGTTTCTTTACAAATCGGGCACAGGAAAGTGGGTGAACGAATCTAAGGCGACAACTCCCTAAAAGGCGAGGAAGTATTGGGTAACAGTTCCCCATGATTAGACAAACACTCCAAAGGACTAAAACCCTAAAAAGCGAACGAATCCATAAAGGATGACAGTTTCCTTAAAGGTATAATCCCCGACTAACAGTTCCCTTAAGATAAAATGCTGAAGGGAATGGATGGGTCTATAAAGAGCAACAATCCTTCCTCCTAAATCTAAGAGAAGGTCCAAGGCCCTATATGGCGAGACTATCATACATAAGCTAAAGAGAAGTTGAAAACAAATATGGTAAAACTTCCT
This sequence comes from Chamaenerion angustifolium, assembly GCA_946814005.1. Taxonomy (NCBI): domain Eukaryota; kingdom Viridiplantae; phylum Streptophyta; class Magnoliopsida; order Myrtales; family Onagraceae; genus Chamaenerion; species Chamaenerion angustifolium. The sequence goes on along the minus strand of OX328268.1, from coordinate 28,708,097 downwards.
AAAGCATTCAAACGAAAAAGACATCGGAAGAACGAAAAAACACATTCGAAGTCAAACAAGAGTTAAGGCTTACGAATATAAAGGCATTCATTATTATTAAAATAATAACCGAGTTTGAGATAAAAAGAATAAATACAAACTCTCCCAAAAACAAAGGGAAGTAAAAGTGATTATCAATAAACAGAGGGAGGAGCAAAAATCGGTCGCCTGGGGGCTCGAGACTTTAAGGTCTGGGTTTGTCAGGGGCTGTGGTTTCCTTCTCGACCCCGGGGGCAGCCTCCTCCCCAACAGCAGCAGGAGACTCCTTGGTGTAACCGCTCTCAATGAAGTACTGAAGAGACTTCCCCTCCCGAAGAGGAAACTTGGGATCAATCCCCTGAATCTCATCGACCAGGACCTGGAGGTAGGCAGCCACCTCGGCCTTCATCACCTCCAAGGCGCAGTTAGTGAACTCCTCGGACTTCTTAAAGTCCTCGACCACGCTACGGGGGGATGGGACAGCCTTTAGCTTCAAGGCGAGCTGCTTCTTCTCAGCCTCTGAGGCATCCCTCCGCACCCAGGACTCTTTTAGTTGAGACATGAGGCCAGCATTCTCCGCTTATAGATGAGCGGAGTACTGATCGACATCCTTGATCTGAAGTTCAGCCCTCACTCGGTTGTCCTCGGCGAGAGCCATCTGATGCTCCACCAAATCAGTGGTCGCCTCAGCCCTCTTCTTCAGGTCCTCCATCTGTTAAGGAGTGAAACCCAGGATCCAGAACTGCTCCAGTTCGATAAGATAGTCAACTTGCTTATCAGCGAGCTCCCCTACGATCCGCCTGATTGCCCTCTCCTCGCGGATGAGATGACAATAGGAAAAAGGGGAATAAAGTTCAATAAGATAAGGAGCGACAAAAGAACAAATTAAAGGTAAATTTAAAGAATGAATAAAGAGAAAGGATTTACCAAGGCGACTCGCTCGAAATGCGACCTCATAACGACCTCGGTGTCATTAAGGACCTCCACCCGTTCATGAGTAGGAACGATCCCATCAAGAAAATGCAAGCAAAGGTCTGGGTTACCCCGAAACATTGACTTGTAAAAAATCTTCACCTTCCGGAGATTGTGCCAATGGGCCCAAAGACCCCTTGGGTCCGCCACTTTTGGTGACTGGAATAATCCCACAAAGGAGCAGTACTCCCCGGTGAAAGGAGTCTTGGAAGTGCCTGTCGTGACACCAAGGGTCTGAACCCTTTTCCGAGTCCCAGACCCTTGGAGGGGTTGGGAGCAGCAGCATCGGAGGCAAGGGTGACCTCTCTAGTGGCAGGGGCCTTGCCCCGGGAAGCAGTAGATCCTCATGAGGAAGTTGGTCGCTCCTCACCAGAACTCCTAGCCTTCTTGGCAGGAGAAGGAGCAGGAGTCGGAGCCACCCCAACTGCAACATTCCCTGAAAATAGTCAACAAAAAACTAAGGCTGAAGCAGAAAGAGAAAAGTCAATAGGCAGTGTGATACATACCCGTTGAGCGATCGCCAGAAGCGACCCCAGGTTGTTCCTCCTCAGGCTTGCGCTTAGTCACGCGCCTAGAAGGAAGAGGACGTGGACTCACAGGCAACTGGATAGCTGACAGTCTCGCCTTAGCCTGCTTGGAAAACAGACTGGTGAGTTTAGGTCCTCGAGTGCCTACAACCAACAAAGAAAAAGGATCAGAAATTTACCCAATCAATAGAGACTGGCGCGGACTGATGAATGCATGCCAGCCTAAACATCGACTCTGAAGTTTCCGCCACTGAGCGGGTCGAACAGAATTTTGATTGCCTATGGCATCGGAGAAAATCATCAATGGCATTCCGATCACTCCCCAACAGCTCTCCAAATCTCGGAGGAGTATCCCTTTCCGGCTGAGAAAGCTCCCAAGTCACACTAGCCTTGTAAAAGAAGTAGTACTTCTTGTAGTTGGATTTGGTAGCCCGGAGGTCATCCACCAGGCGAAAATGGACGTTCTAGTTCCACGCTTAACCCCTCCACTCCTCGAATTTGGGACAGCGGTTTGAAAATTGTGAAGGTGGTTCGCCCCGGCAGCCAACCGGTAAAAGCACTGAAACAGGGCCAGTGAATACGTCCATCCTTGACGTAAAAACATGAACTTAAACCCAATCCGCATCCTAATGGTGTTGCGCGCCATTTGCCTAGGGCCTACATCATAGTAGCAATAGAGCTCCTTCAAATTGTCGCAGAGAGGAAAATGAAACCCAGCATCGATCTGGGCCGCATAGACGTAAACCTCTTCTTCGCACTGCCTTGAACCCGAGTACCTAGGGGCATCTGATTCTCCTAAGCCAGTCAAGGTGACCACTGCCTTGAACTGAGTTGGCTTCAACTCATTGGACTTGATATCTACTCAAAACACCATGGCATGACAAGAATAGTACTCAAATAACAAAAAGGAGGAAGCTTTACCGCTTAAAAAGAAGCAAAAGAAGACATAAAAAATTACATGTCGGAGAGAAGACGGGCACATTTGTGTCGGGCACGTCCACCCCCACCGGTGTAATCGCCAACTGCCCAAAAACTGGTGATGCAGGAGCTCTCTGGCCCTGCGCCGAGGAGGAAGCATCTTTAATGGTTAAGGGGGCGTTTGCAGCACTGGACGCAACTTTCTGCCCAGATAATGATTACACCTTTTTGGGTAAAATCGAAGCGATGTCAGAATTCCAAGGGTCGCATCGGGGAGACAAAAGGTTGAAACGGTACGAAAAACTGTCAGCCTACCCTCTGGTTACGGAAGATAAAGAGATAGACATGCCTCAAATGTCCGTTCAACTTCTTGATAACAGTACATTCATTAAATGCTCGATACCTTACACACAAAAATTGATCGCCAGTAGCTATACCAAGTCTCTCCTAAAACCCTCTCAACGGTAGTGCTCACCTAAAGAGTAATGAATGAGCATCCATAAACCCTGGAAACCCAGAGCATTTGCCTAAGAGGGTAAGAGATCAAACATTCCACGAACTCTAAGTGGCCAAAAAACCGCTCGCCAAAGGATACAAAGCATCACAAGGCACAAATAGCAGATAAAGACAGCAAAAGATCCAGTCCAAAAGTCACTATCTCAAACCCTCTCATGGAATCAAGATCGACCAAATAAACTTCACTCAAGCTTCGGGGGTAAATGTTGGGTATTGATAGTGACAGCCCAATATGGGAAAGGCCTCGAATGCCCAATAACTTTGCAGGGGGTAGAACCGGGTCGGCCCACAGTAAGGGTAAGCTGGCACTCACAAAGTGGTCCAGTACCTAACCCAAACTAAAGTGGACGCCAAATCTCTATCTCAAAACGCCATCGGCCAAGCCTTTTGCAAGAAGTAAAAGGGTACTTAGTTTCATGAGCTCACTTGATCAATCTGTACAGTCAAGCGAGTATATTGATTCTCCCATGAGTGGTTCAGTTGGTGGCCTATAAGGTGAGCTAGCAGTAGTCGTACAGGCCAAAGCATCCTACTGCTCGCCATGGGAGCGCTCGCCAAGAGAGTCAAACCTCTCGACTCTAGTCCCACAAACCATCATCAAATGTATGGCCACGATATCCCGCATATATCGGGAACATATTCTATAAAGATTGCATAAAGTAACTGCAATATCACACCATAACTGTAATATATGTTATCCTAATCTTTACCGGCACAATATTTACAAAGATATTCAGCTGCCTATAACGGTTTGATCTCTTAACTCTATATATACTCTTGTTTTACATACGTTCATTACGTTTTTGAGTTCATACACACAGTATACTCATTTAAGCATCGGAGTGGGACCCAGAGGCACCCCCTCTGTTGCGATCCCCTTCTTACAGGTTCATTGGAGCTCAGGCGAAAGCGCGTGATCATCAACTCTTTGGCATTCAATTCACTGCCAAGTCAGCACCTGGGAATCTAAAACCCAACAAAGGCCACGGCAGTAACTAGTAAGGTATTAAGTGAAAAAAATAGAGTTTGAGTGGCAATAAATATCGGTGATTATCGTTCTCGGTTCTTCGTACAGTATCTAAACTTCGAATAACTTAGGTATATCTCTCTCGTATTCCATATTGTATTTATCTTTCTTAATGTGAATAAAATTTATCTTATCGATTTAATGTGTTAATAATTATATTTAGTATAAGAACTGTACGCGTGTTAGGATATATGTATAGTTACATATTAATGTTTATGGATTATTCTGCAATATTCTAAAATTAGTAAGTGAGGACCATATTGTAATATCTTAAGACTTAAAGGCTATAAGTAGCCTTAGGGTGTAACAGATATAATTTAACCTTGGATGAATGAAAACATTACCTTCGGCCGCAAGTAATCTTTCTTCTTCTTTTCTCTTTTGATTTCTCTACTTATGTTTAAGTTCCTAACATGGTATCAGAGCAAGAACGATTTTGCTCAATTCGGTTCAAACACAATTACAGTGTCTACTGATCGATTGAAGTGATCAATCTCTTCAACTCCATGGAAGAAATTTCTGCTGCATTCTTCAACAAGAAAGTCGCACATCTGATTGCCGAGGAGAATTTCCAATCATGGCGACAACAAGTGTTGCTATCTGTAAGAGGATACAATCTGGAAAGTCATCTCTACGGCAATCTCACAATTCCAGCTCGAATTCCTGGACCAAATGGAGATGATGAACCGAATCCAGAATACCAGAAGTATGTTCAAAAGGATACTTCACTAGCTTTCTGGTTGCACGCCTCAGTATCGTCGCAAGTCAGCAAAGGCCTCATAGGATGCATGACCGCTGCATCAATATGGTAGATGCTTCACAGAGACTTTTCTGCATCATCAACAACAAGGATCATGCATTTGTATGATCGACTGAAGGTTCGTAAACTACCTCATCAATCAATGCATGATTACTTGACAACAATTCAAACTGCCTGTGATAGCTTAGCCTCTTGTGGTCATCCAATTGAGGAAATGAAAGAAATAACAATCATTCTTAATGGAGTCAAAGGGCAGTATGATAGTATAGTTTCGGTTATTCAAGAAAGTCGTAATCCTTATGATATTGCCTCGGTGAGTTATGTGTTGTTGGATGCAGAAGCTAGGCAGAGTGATTTGTTGTTTGATTCTGATCTGTCTGCTCATATGGCTATAAATCGAGGTTCTGGTGGAAAGAAGGATGAAATGGAGTCAATTATGTATAAGACTAATCAGACTATGACTAATAATCGAGGCGGATCATCTGATGGAATTTTACCAACACCTGTCAAAGGAGGTCTGAATGAATCATTTGTCAATTCCACTGCTGTTCAGCATCAACAATCTCCCCAATATGGTCGTGGTAGAGGTTGTGGCAGAGGTTATGGAAACAATAAGTCACAATGTCAATTGTGTGCTCAGTTTGGTCATTTGGTTCACAGGTGTTACCAGAGCTTCAATGTAAACTTTACAGGTGTTACTAATCCAAACAATGTAAATTCTGCAAGTGTCAATCTGTGTTCTGCTCAATGGGAAGATGCCTCAGCAGGATCTAATCTACCACCACAACAACAGCAGTTTCAAGCACCAAATCAGTTTCAAGCACCGAATCAGTTTCAAGCACCAAATCAGTCTCAGCATCTGTTTCAAGCACCGAATCAGCCATTTCAATCACCGAATCAGTTTCATCCATTTATGTACTCTCCTTCTGGTCCGATGCAATTCAATCCCTTCTCAGGTCCTCAAGCAAACATTGCATATGTTTCTCCGATAGTTCAAGCAGATACAAACTGGTTTCCAGATTCAGGTGCCACAAATCATCTGACTAATGCATCTCCAGTCGGACAGCATACCTGCATACCATATACTGGGCAAGGTAAAGTAATGGTTGGTAATGGATCTTCTTTGAATATTTCTGCAATAGGATCAACGTTAATTCTAACTGATTCTAGAATGTTGAGATTACATAATATACTCTATACTCCAAATGTGACTAAAAATATGCTTTGTGTGTCTCAGTTCGTAAAGGATAATCATATCTACTTTGAATTTCATGCAAATCACTGTGTGGTTCGTGATGCTTCTACTCATTCAGTGATGCTCCAAGGATATGAATGCTCTGGATTGTATAAGCTTGATATGACAAAATTAAGTAGTAATAAGCCTGTAATTCATTCTACTGATACTTACAGGCCTGGGTCTAGAAATATGGTTCCCAATAGTTGTCTTGAGTGTTGTAATTCATCGATGACTGGTAATAATGATAATTTTCATAATAAAACATCTTCTTCTTGTTATTCACCGCATATTCATGTCACAGATTCGATAATAAAATCAGACATTGATTGTTTAGATCTGCATGATTCGTCTGTTTTTCAAATTCTTTACGCAATCAGTCTGAAGATGTACCAGGTAATATACATATTGCTCAACCTGATGCTATTGATGATAGTGAGTTTTTGTGTTTTGTTTCTAAGCTGAATTCTAAAGACTCGTCATCAACTTGGCACATGAGACTTGGTCTTCCGTTTAATAATCTTCTTCAAAAATATTTGCGAATTCATAATCTTCCAATACCTCATAACACCGATCAGTGTATAGCTTGTGCAGTTGGCAAAAGCAAAAAACAACTGTATCATTCTTCTCCTATTGTCTATTCTCATCCCCTTTAATTAGTTCAAATTGATGTATAGGGTCCTGCTGCATGTTCTTCTAATGGTCATCGTTATTATCTTAGTATAGTAGATGCATATAGTAGGTACACTTGGATATATTTTATGCAGGAAAAAAGTGATACAACTCGGTTATTTGCTGAGTTTCACAGGTTAGCTGAAAAACAATTGGGATACAAACTTAAGGCAGTCCAGTCTGATGGGGGAGGTGAGTTTCAGTTTTTATCCACGTATCTACCTCAGTTTGGTATAAATCATCGTGTTACTTGTCCTTACTCTTCTAAACATAATGGCATAGTTGAGAGGAAGCATAGACATATTGTTGAGTTAGGATTAACTCTTCTTGCTCAAGCCACGGTACCATTACATTACTGGTCTGATGCCTTTTTTACTTCAGTATTTTTGATCAATGGGTTACCTTCATCTGCTTTGTCCAAGGTTTCTCCACATGAAAAACTCTTTCAAAATTGTCACCTAACTATTCCTTTCTTCGTGTTTTTGGATGCTTGTGCTTTCCTCATCTGCGTCCTTTTCATAAACACAAACTGTCTTTCAGATCTGAGCCATGTGTTTTTCTAGGCTATTACTCCAAATATCATGGATATAAATGTCTTGAAGCATCAGGGCGTGTGAACACTACGAGGAATGTGGTTTTTCATGAATCCACATTTCCTTTTTCTGATTCTAAAGGTAAGTTCTTTACTTCTTCCTCTCCTACTCAGAATTATACTTCCATGCCATTTTTCTTGCCATGTGACTCTCAGTTTATAGCTTCTTCTGATTCTGATAATGAGCTACTTCCTCCTTCTGATCCTGTTTCTATGTCTGATCTTCCATGGTAATGATTCTGCTTCTCCATTAAATTTTTCTTCTCCTATCAATATGTATCCTTCTTTAGTTACTTCTACTATATTGCCTGATAATGCTGCTATTCCAGATACTAATCCTGTCACTTCTGTTACTAATCCTGTCACTTCTGTTACTAATCCTGTTACTTTTGTTTGTCCAACTTCTGTTTTAGAATCATCTTTACCTAATGTCACTTTCGGTGATGATGCTCAGGTAATTCCTTCCACTATATCTTACAAATTACAAGGATCAATGTTAGTTCCTGAAGTCACTAGTATTGTTGATTCTCGTAATAATGAAGATTCTGTTAATAGACATTCTATGCAAACAAGGTCTAAAACCAGAACTCTTCAGGCTCTTCTGACTACTAATGACAATATTGCAGATCTCAATGATTCTGAACCAAAATCGATTCATCAGGCTTTACTCAATCCACATTGGAAAAATGTTGTAAATGAAGAACTGTCTGCTCTTTATGCTAACAATACCTGGATTGTTGTTCATCTTCCTTCTAGAAGGATCCCTATAGGTTGCAAGTGGATTTTTAAAATCAAAAAGAATGCGTATGGGTCTGTTGTGAGATACAAAGCCAGACTGTTTGGTAAAGGATTCTTAGAAAGCAGGTTTTTATTTACAAGACACCTTTAATCCAGTTGTGAAGTCAGCCACGGTTAGAATTGTGTTGGCTCTTGCATTATCTCATAAATGGAGTCTTAGGCAAATTGATATTAATAATGCTTTCTTACATGGGGATTTGACAGAAGAGGTATATATGATTCAACCTTTAAGATTTGAGCAAATGTCATCTTCTAAAACTGAGTCTCATTTGGTTTGCAAGCTGCAAAAGGCGTTGTATGGCCTTAAACAAGCACCTCGTGCTTGGTTTGAAAAATTAAAGGCTTGTCTTATTCATAAACTTCAGTTATGTGCATCTGTTGCAGATAGTTGTTTGTTTATCAAACAGGACAAAGGGTTCTCTGTGTTTCTATTGGTTTATGTCGAAATTCTTCTTTTGTTATTTCATAAGTCATTCATTCGATTAATCAGGAGTTTCAGTTAAAGGATTTAGGAAGTTTGAACTATTTTCTTGGCATGGAAGTTACTGCATCTAACAATTATTTGTTGTTAAATCAGAGAAAATATATCCAGGAACTGATTGAGAAGCTTTGTCTCACTGAAGCTTCAAGCTTTCCTACTTCGATGACTGGAACTTGTCTAACTAAGTCATGTATGATTAATTGTACTGAATTGTTTGACGATGAACATCTATTTCGCAGTACTATTGGTGCACTTCAGCATATTTGTATCACAAGGCCAGATATTCAGTTTTCTGTCAATAAACTCAGTCAGTTCATGCAAAAACCAAGCACCAGTCATTGGCAGACAGTGTTACATATTGTTAGATACTTAAAAGGGACTATAGAACATGGTTTGATGTTCAGGTCTAACCCTTTTCCTATGCAGGGGATATCTTTAGTTTCTTACTCTGATGCAGACTGGGGAGGAGATATCTCTGACAGAAAATCCATTTATGGACATTATCTGTTGCTCAATGACAATCCGATACTTTGGAATTCCAAAAAACAATCAGTGGTGGCACGCGAATATGAAAGAAAATCATAAGAAGATTTTTTTGGCTCTGCTAGAGAAAGTGAAACGCATCTGCCAATTTCACGCGGTACACTTCTCTAACTAACATTTGAACTTTACTTTCCAAACTTCTAGGATAGGGTGAGAATACCATATGATCTAGATCAGGTTTTCCAAAACTGAGTATACATATATATAATGATATAGAGAGAGAATGGTTTTGAGGTCAGACACACAACTGAGCTTACGTGAATGGACTCTCATTTATGTGTGACCCATTATTCTGAAACCAACTATAACAATATTTTATTCGGTACTCTAATTGATGAAATATTTACTTTATGTGAAAATAGACGGAAAAAAAAATATTTGAATAGCATACAAATCATTTCTTTTTAACTTATTATATACACGGCTCTAACATATTAATCAAAAATAAGAAGTATATAAATCTTTTAATATATTAATTTAAAATAAATTTGACGCGCACTAATACTGGGGTTCAGAATTCAGATATTATTAATCATTCCATTAAGTGGAGGAAAAATGTTTTGATTTCACTAAGGGAGAGACGTTGGTTTCCGGCTAAAATTAAGTTCATTAACGGCTCATTTGTTGAGACGTTAATGAAAGACGGCTCAAAGAAAAACGAGCTGTCATAATAAGAGTCGTCTTATTTATGACGGCTCAATTAGGAATGAGTCGTCCTTGGATGGCCCAATAAGAATGAGCCGGTAACAAAGTCATTTTTCGCGGCTCAATGAAATGAGTCGTCTAAATTAATTATATTAATTTATTTGGGACAATTCATTTAGTTTGAGCCGTCAAAATTAGATTATATTTTAATTATAATTTATTTTTGACGGCTCCACTTTGTCCAGGCGTAATTATTCGAATTTTTAAAAAATAAAAACATTGAATAAATTAATATAACCCTAATCATAAATTTGCAACCTGAATAATTTTACAAACCAAAATCTGTAAATTCATATCAGTCGAACAAGTGAACTAAAATAGCAGTCGAACACATTATAACCCATCTTAACTTCCATGTCTTACTAGCTAACTAACAGTAGATCAGCAATTCATATCATCATAGAATCAAATACATACTATGACCACCGCCATTGAGGCATCCTCGGTGTTGTTGTTTGTGCTTCATCCCTCCCCTTCCATGAATATTGTTATTTCCATGGTGGTTCCACACTTTGTCCCCACTTTTATCCTTCAACCCATTATCTCCACTCTAACAACAATTTACACACAAAAAAATTAGAACTTCACTCATATAACTAACTTAAATTCGCACTGATGGATAGATAGAAGATGGTCATATCCCATGTTCTTTCTCTCTGATGGTTTATTTTTTTCTCTCTTCAGTTTTGGAACAAGGTTGTGTTGAATCTTTGATGTGCTGAACTGACTAACTAACCTCCTCATTAGGTATAATATCTTCATGATTTTCATTTGACTTGCGATCTCCATCTCCAACATGGTCGGACGGACGGCCAACTGTTTTCTTATCATCATCAGGTTCGGTCCAAGCTTGTCTTTTGTGCCCATAAATTGCCTACACACAACCAAAAGCGAGTATACTAACATCAACTAACAGCTTATGATGATAAAATAATGGAGAAGGGCCAAATCTGATTACCAAGCGCTTAAGGACTTTCACTCGCATGCCATTTCTCCAGTTACGTTCATTGTTCAGAGTATTTTCCTGAATAAAGTATCAGGAAAAAACTGTAATACTTGATAATCATAGCTAGCAAATCAGATGCTTGTACAACCGCAAATTCAGATGCTCACCGCTTTCTCAGCAGCCTCAACAGAATCATATTCCATCAGAGCATGTAACTACAAATGGATAAAAGTTAATCAACTAAGAATATGAAGAAGCTCACAAAACTATAATTTGTAATTAAGGCTCCACCATGGCTACCAGCAACGGTTATTCTTCAGGCACACAATCATGTCAATTTTAAGTTTAACACTGATCTCAATTAGAATCCTTTGGTGTCATATGAAGTTATAAGAGATTATATGTAATATGAAAGCGAAAAACAAGACTTTGGAATCATTACAATTGAAGTCTCATTTGAGGAGTGTCTAATGCAATTCTTATAATATTACAAGTCCTCAAAGTTACGATTCTTATTTCATACCTTACTTGCTGTAGAACTTATCTGTCTTGCTGCCCTTTTTCGACTCTACTTAAGCACTAGGGTCATGCACACAGACATTCTTGATGCTGTATATTCAAGAACAATCGGAACAAGTACTAAAGTAATGAAAAGGTGAAACCGTGAAAAAAGAGAACACGTTTCTTTTCATTTCAATAAACCGGATTTTGTTTGGATCACTACACACATATTTTTACTTAATATTGATTTTCAATGACTAAAAGTACTCACAAACAATTTCATTAACCGAAATCATGAACAAGTTCATAAATCAATTGGTTGAGATGAGCATGGAAGAGTTGATTTCTTCAACAATTTAAACACGAACTGAATTAATGATACAATTGATGATTTTTGAACCCAAAAATAATACAACCGAGATATATTACCTGGAAATCGAAGGTTGATGTCGAAACTAGGGTTTGCACAATTGATGATTTTGGATGTTTTCTGTGTTAAATCGAAGAAGGGGAGATATATATAAGAAGAAGCAAGGTTGATTCGGTGAAGTAATTGAAAAAAAAAACATACTAATTGGAAGGAGCGGCGCGCGGCGAGAGCTTGGACGACAGAGACGAAGAATGGCGAGAGCTTCGACAGAGACGAAAAATGAGGTTTTTCAGGGACGGCTCAATATTATTTGAGTCGTCGCAATTATTTTTTATTTAAAAAATAAGGTTTTTCAGGAACGGCTCAATATGATTTGAGTCGTCAAAAATAATTTTTATTTAAAAAAATTGGTTTTTCAGGGACGGCTCAGCAATATTGGGTCGTCCCAATTATTTTTTATTAAACAATATTTACGTTTCAATGACGGCTTAGCAATATTGGGCCGTCAAAAATACTTCTGATTAAAATAATTTGTTTTTAAATGACGGCTCAATTCTATTGAGCCGTCCAAATTATTTTTTATTTAAAAAATTAATGACGGTTCCACATTATTGAGCCGTCATAAAGAATTTTGATTAAAAAAAATAGTTTTAGCGGCGCATTCAATATTGAGCCGCAAATAAAGCTGACGGCTCTAGGAATTGAGCCGGTATTTCAATAATATACGGCTCAACTTCAATTGAGCCGTTAATAATTGTAAAAAAAAAAACGGCTCAATCCATCTTGAACCATTTTCTTAAGCCCTTAACCAAAGTTTCTCCTCGTAGTGTTTGATGATTATTATTTCTTAAGAATATTGACCATTCTGTGGTAGTCAAACTAGCAATCTGATCTATGTTAAATATTGTGATTTTGTTTAGTGATCATGGTGTAGGTTTTCTTTTGGGTTCAACTCTATGTACAAAACAAGATTTCAGTTTAATGTTATTGTAAATTTGAGTGGGTTATCATTGTTTGTGAGTGCTGAAAATAAGATTTTGGATTTCGAAAACTTTAAAAAATGTAAAATTTGGCATACCGGCGATGAGATTCACGAGTACCAACTTCTACCGGCAAACCTTGTTCGTGGGAGTGACAATGCGGGTCTGCAACAGGGATGAAATTTGCAATCCCTCCTCCTCCATGCGGGCAAGAAGAAGGAAGAGGGACATGAACATTGGAGATGCTCTTAGCTACTCTGACTCACAGAAACTGTTAACTGACGGGACAAGTTTCCTTCTACCCCAAACCAGACATTGAATATGAAAAATATCTGCAAATTGTATCTTCTCCGCCAAAACTGAAAAAAAAAAAGAAATACTGCATCATCTTCAATTCTTCATAGCCAATTCACGCTAACAGAGAACTTGAGCTTACTGTAGCTAACGTTTGTGGATACTTAAATCCTGCCAAAACTATTTCAATACGCTTCAAGGGCTCGGTGTGGCCATCTACCCCAAAGCGAAGAAGAAGAAAACCTTCCCCGCGGAAGATTCTTCCTTTATGCAAAGATTCCACTGCACCTAATTCGACAATGATTCCGTGTCCACGTTGGATTTCACAGGCAAATATCTGACTCTCATCTCCTATTCATCAAATCATGGATGGAGTCCCACATCGAGGATGCAGACTGCAGAGAAGTACCAAGAATCCAGTCAAAGCATGTATGTATATGACATCTGAAATAATCATGCATGCTGATGTCAATAATACATATATGGAGAAGAAGAGATAGATATAGCTACGTTGTTACACGTGAATTGACCATGTAATGAATATGAAACACAAGGTGGTGGGTTTTTCATTAATTTATGATGATAGTGTAGTTTCTCATAAATGAAGTTGATCTTTTGGTTATGATAATTTTGTAGGTTCGGTTTAAAATGTTTTAAAACGAGTAGATCCTAAAGAGATCCCACTTCCTCATGAATTTATCTTGAATCGGGATCTTTTGGCTCAACTTTATCCGAGTTTTGCCGAGAGAGCAACTCCATTTTTTACCTTGAATTGGTTAAAATATGCGAAATTTCTTACTTTTCGCGGATGATTAGATCCACCAACGGGAGGTTTATGGCTAACTGATATTGCTGACCATCATCATTTGGCTATTGTAATTATTTTCTTGATAGCGGGTGACATGTATAGGATCAACCTAGACATTGCTCATGGTCTAAAAGATATTTTAGAGGCTTATAAAGGTTCATTTATAGGTCAGGGCCATAAAGACTTATATGAGATCCTAACAACGTCACGATATGCTCAATTATCTCTTAACCTCGCTATGTTAGACTCTTTAACGATTGTTGCAGCTCACCATATGTATTCCCGGCCCCCTTATCCATATTAGTTAATCATTTTTTTATTCTATTAATATATATATATATATATATATATATATATATATATATATATTACAGGTGAAAAATATATTGAGGAGCAATATTTATGATTGAAAAATGAAATTCATGATCTAATATTAATAATCCCCTGGTTGACAACTGATAAATGAATGAATGACTAATCAATCATTAACAAACAAGAAACACCATTGTCTCTAAAGTGGTACAATTCACATCATCCCTCTCATTCATCATCATCATGACAGAATTAGCAGTGCAAGATGCAGTTTCTGCTCAACCCTAAACGACCACAGCTGAATTGCATTTCCGGTCTTCAACTTGTTTCGAGACACCACACTGTTCCACCCGGTCGTCAAGACGTACATGATCGATGCGCTTCCATTCGTTTTCGTCATCTTCCATCTCTTGATCATCACACTGCTACACTCCCACTCGCATCTGGAGTATTGGTGAACCAAAACTTCGATGCGGTTCATATTCTTCCCAACCTTGATCTTCAAGAAATTAATTTCTTTGTCACTCAAGAACTTGTTCATATGAGACTCGGGTATCAGAAGACGGCTCTGGTTTCTCCTCACGTCGCTGTCAGTCAGAAGCTTCTCAACTACCAGGATCGCTTCCGACCCGTTCATTCCCTCCATCCTCTGCTTCAGACGCACAGGAGCATCCCTCAACATTGGTGGAGTGCTGTTAGAGTTCTTCTTCTTCATTAAGGCTAGGTCGGTGCCAACGCTGCTAACAATGGGTTCCGTCAATTCCTCCTTGAGTTTCTTCAATGGCGGTTCTGACAGGTTCGTGACGACGATTCGCTTGCTTCTTTTCCTTTTGGGGAAAGTCTTGGTTACTTGAAGATCAACTGCAGCAGCCACCGTACGTTGGTTCTTCTTCTCCATGGACACCAACCCCTTTATCGTCTTCCAGTCAATAGTGCAGGCAGTAGTTGCGAGCAGATGGAGATTGCAGAAAAGTGGGAGTTCTTGGGAATCCAACAAGGGCATGATGTACGTGTCGGAGGTCATGTCTGTCGCCGAATCACTCGCTTTCATTGTCGTCATTATTCTCTCTGAGAGGACAGGAACGCTGACGAGGAAGAACGCTACTAGAGTTTCTGATCTTGTCTCTGTTCTCTACGGTGGGTCTGTATGTTTATATATATATGTGTGTAGAAAATACTTCTCCAAGCCATTATGAAATTTATCTCCTAGCTAAGAGATATATTTGATGCTTTATATTTTTTATATGTCATATATTCTTGTAATTAACGGTAACAAAATACGATATTATACGACGGTTAAGTGATAAATATTACAATATAAGAATTTATCACTAGCGGCAGTACAGATTAGGAAACATTAATTATCTAGCTGTAAGAGATATATAGGTATGTTAGTTATCTCTAACTATAGATAGTATTCAGTTAATTAATCAAAATTGTAATTATCTAATTAATTATAATTTATGAAGAGATTCGGAAACTATAACTTTAGCAAGCTAATATCTAACAAACATATAATTTAGTTTAATCTAATAATAATACATGTTGCTTTATATTTTTTATGTCTTATATTCTTGTAATTAACGGTAACAAAATACGATATTATACGACGGTTAAGTGATAAATATTACAATATAAGAATTTATCACTAGCGGCAGTACAGATTAGGAAACATTAATTATCTAGCTGTAAGAGATATATAGGTATGTTCAGTTATCTGTAACTATAGATAGTATTCAGTTAATTAATCAAAATGTAATTATCTAATTAATTATAATTGCTGAAGAGATTCGGAAACTATATCTTTAGCAAGCTAATATCTAACAAACATATAATTTAGTTTAATCTAATAATAATACATGTTGCTTTTGATAATTTTAATATTTGCAATTAATTTTAGAGTTTTTAAATCTATATAGACTATCTACTAAATTTAAAGATTAACATTATTGGACTACGACACATACTATGGGTATGCACGTTGTCATCGTTGGTAGTGCGTGAGGTGTTACGAAGGCATGATCGGTTCGACTCTTAGTACGAAAATTCAACATTTGTATAATTCTACATAATATTGAATACAAAAGGACATTAATAGATAAACAATGAAAAAAAAAACATTTTAAAATTAAAAAAAAAATACAATTACAGGAAATTAAGACGGTTACGTCCATATACTCCATAGTACTTTAAGGGTTCACTCATCTAGGTAACAATACATTTATATAATCTACATTTCGAGTATGTATACCTGGAAGTCTCGTTTCTTAGTGTGTAACAAATATTTTTATTACATTATTTTGTCATCTAATAACTAATATCTAAATTTTTGACTCATATTAGTTTTAAGTAATAACATCAACAAATTTGGACAAACAATTACTAAAAAAACTAACAAAGATATTTTACTATCAACTGAAAATAACTTTGTGAAAGTGTTGAATTACTCATCTATGATTAATAATAAAAGAATTCTATAAGTTTTTTTTGGCATTTTCTTTCTCTCATTTTTTGAAAAATCTCTACCATATATAGATCAACCATTTAACTTGTAGATGACTTATGTTGACAACATAATGTATATTTATCATTATATAAAATTGTAAAGTTACATAAATTAACATATATAACAATTGAAAATAAAATTTAATTAATTAAAAAAATTCCATAACATAAATATACATAAATTTTTATCGATCTTAATTCAGTTGAAATTCTCTAAATTTATTGATAAAATAATATTTTTATAACGACACTGGTCTAAACTTTCAATTTCAGATTTTTCTCAGTTTGTTTTTTGGAAAAGGGAAAGATGAAAGACAAATGTTGGAGATAATAAAATAAGTAGAAAAGTAGTAGGTATGGGAAAAAATTTGGTTCAACTACACTGAAAACGTACCACATGTGAACGGTACCTGCTTTGAACTGGTTCAGTCGAACCGATCAGATTTGGTATGATATTTTGGATGAAAATATGGAGCGGTTCCAAGAAACAATAAAAACATGGTTCATAAGTGGTAAACCGTACCGTTTTATGAACAAGTTATATATATATATATATATATATTATTTTTTATCTATTGTATTTACTTTTGTCATTTTAAGTGAACCATTTTGTTCATAAGTGCTTTTCGTATTTTATGACATTTTAGTTGTCAATCTTTTTGCGTTTCTTTTTATATATTTATCTGAATATGTATTAAAATTTATAAATTTGAATAATTTATATTAGGTTTTTAAAATATCAAGAAAATGTACTGCCGAACCGGTTCACAAGTAGTATGGTAAATTTGAACGAATGAGTCGAACCGTACCTTACCACATTTTAGGTAAGGTTGATTCTTGAACTGGTTTGACCCCAAACTGGTTCATGCTCACCCCAAGAGTGTAGCAACATGAAATGATTTTTTTTTTTAAAATAATTGATTAGTAGAAAGAAAAGATAATGATTTGAATTTTTTTTCTATATAATTATAGAGAAACAAAAAAAATTAAAAGTATATACAACACTTCAAATAGTTAACATTTCTAAATTAGAGTGTTTAAGGTACCCCAAATAATATTTTTGAATTATAATGTAGGTACGTAAAAAATATATGGGTTAATTACCTCAACAGTTACTTATATTTGACATGTGTGATTAAAAGGTTACTCATCTTTTTTTGCGTGACTCAACCGTTACTTAAGTTTGAGGATGTGACTGAACGGTTATTCCGTTAAGTTTCCGTCACATATTTCCGTCTGACTGTAACAAAAGTCACGTGACCTAATATAAATATGATTCTACCCCCTTTTACGTTTATGGATTATGATGTAGTAACGGTTAGGTAACAAAATGTCTAAACTAAAGTAACGGTTTGGTAACATTTAAGAGAAGATAAACGTCATTTAACAACTTATCCACAACATAAGTCACCACATTTGCAAACGACACAATGTTCTTCATACTTCAGTTACAAACAAAGGTTACTAACAAATGACATACAAAGTTCACAAACTTCCACAAACTTCCGGTAAAGACTTTCTGGACAAATGTAGTTCAAGTAAAAACTAAGTTTCACAAGCATCATCTTTTTAATAAATAAATAATGAATTTTCTAAATTCAAGTTCAAAATGGCATGTTAAATGCAGCACAACGCATTTTGTAAATAATCTAATCTAAAAAAAATGGAGCATAAATGTTCGTCTTCATCTTCTGTTGCATTGGAGACTCTCAGGTTTAATCTTTTCATTGGATCCTCCGTATTAAAGTCAGCTCCACTAACTCCTGAATCTCTCATTTCCCCTAACAAAAGCAGCCATGAATCTCCCATATAAATCATTTTCAGGAGGGAGTTGGAAGTTCTTCCCATCATCCTGCAAAATATATGTATATGAAACATAATTACTAAATCCCTTATATCTCATAAAAGCTAGACTATAAGTGAAGAAAAATCAAATTCACCTCAGCAACAAGTCTACTAATGGCACCATGAGTGAAGAAATCAATTAAAGAATCAAGTTTCTATCAATCACTATGTAGATTTTCATGTTCCTTAGAGTGAAAAATGAAACCTTTTTTTCACCAAAAATTATCAATTTTACCTTCTATTGGAATAGAAGCTTCTTTCACAAACCCATCATCCATTTTTACAGTTTCCTTGACTATTAAAGGTGTTAACAACTGAAAGACTTCAACTTTTTCAACCTTACTAGGAACCTAAATTTTTTCAAAAAGTAACCATATTAGAAAAAAAAAAAATTGAAAAAGTATATATGCAGAAAACATATTTAGCAAAATGTGTATCTGCGCAGGTGGTAGTAGCGATTTTGAAAATCGCTACTACCACCTGCGTTTTTCCGAAAATCGCTACTGGTAGTGGCGTTTTTCCTTCTCTTTTTTTTACGTTTTTTTTAAGCATCAGAGTGTAGATTCTCTAGGCTAGTCTCACCTAGAGAAAGGAAGGAAGTTAGAAGCAGTTAAATAATATTTCCCTAGGAAAATATTACATGTCCTAAATTTTCAAACTTGTTCTGAACAACATCAATTTCAAGCGAACTGATGCTTGTTCATTCTCTAGTCTAGTCTCACCTGAGGTAAAACATTGAAACAAAGCTGTTTATTAACAAGTTTTTGAATGAGACTTTTCTTCAAATACCCTAGCTAGTTTGACATTTTCAGGAATTACTGCTGCAAAATAGCTCTTTTGGGTTTCCACTGCCTTTTTCTTCTACATCTAAAGATTCTTGATGAGAGATCTAATCATGCGTCTCTACATCTTGCTGAGAGATATACTCATGCGTTGCTTCATCTCAGTATTCATAGGTCCAAATTCCTCTAGGCTAGTCTCACCAAATTCCTCGACTGGTTCTCTAAAAATGTGAAGTTTAGATACTAACATGGTACAGCAACCAAGGTCTTTCAAGCGAACTGATGCTTGTTCATTCTCTAGGCTAATCTCACCAAATTCATCAAGTAAACAATAAAGGAAGTTATAAGAAGTTAAATATTTTTTTCCTAGGCAAATATTACCTGTCCTAAATTTTCCAACTTGTTCTGAACAACATCCGCGAGGTAAAACATTGAAACAAAGTTGTTTATTCACAAGTTTCTGAATGAGACTTTTCTTCAAATACACTAGCTAGTTTGACATTTTCAGGAATTACTTCTGCAAAAGAGCTCTTTGGGGGTTTTAGGTGCAAGAGGGCTACCGACTTTAACTGGTGCAGCATCCTCACCCGAACTCCAAAACTCCTCATCTGAAGACTCTTGATTTTCGGCATAGTATACTAACAGCAACTCATTGAAGTCTTTCATCACAAACTACACTCTTCTTCGTAGGGTGATTCAGTTTGTTGTCATTGATATACCGCGCTATAATTGCTCCAACATCTTGCTGAGAGATCTAATCATGCGTCTCTATACCTCGCGGATGTTGTTCAGAACAAGTTGGAAAATTTAGGACAGGTAATATTTGCCTAGGAAAAAAGTATTTAACTTCTTATAACTTCCTTTCTTGTTTACTTGAGGAATTTGGTGAGACTAGCCTAGAGAATGAACAAGCATCAGTTTACTTGAGGAATTTGTTTCTGATAGACCGTTGTTTCGGCGAGTGTCACTTCCACTCACTGCTTGGAAGAGAGCAACGATGGAGCCTGCATATCCAACAACACCAGCAGGGTTTAGGGTTTTAATAATTTATGTTGCAGGTTTGGACCTATGAATACTGAGATGAAGCAACGCATGATTATATCTCTCAGCAAGATGTAGAGACGCATGATTAGATCTCTCAGCAAGATGTTGGAGCAATTATAGCGCGGTATATCAATGACAACAAACTGAATCACCCTACGAAGAAGAGAGTAGTTTGTGATGAAAGACTTCAATTTCTATTTAGGAGGAAAACCATAAGCAGACTTAAAATCAACGAGTACACTATGCAGAAAATCAAGAGTCTTCAAATGCCGAAGAAAAAGGTAGTGGAAACCCCAAAGAGCTATTTCTCTTTATCAAACCTTCCATTTTCCTTGAACTTTTTCAAAAAGTATTTATTTTAGAAAAAAAAAATTGAAAAAGTTCATTTTCCTTGTTTGATACTGTTGTGAATGGTTGTCTTCTCTGATGTGTCTTCTCAAAGTAGCGATTCTCAAAATCCATTTACATTTTGATGCGTCTAAAAAAAACGGAAAAAAAAAATGAAAATCTCTACTACCAGTAACGTTTTTCAGAAAAACGCTACTGGTAGACCTGCGCAGATGCACATTTTGCTAAATATTTATTTTATATATATACTTTTTCAAAAAAAAATAGAAAATAAATACTTTTAAAAAAAAACTCTAGGAACCTTATTCTTTTAAGAGTGTAATCATGAAGAATCTTTTGTCCCGAACAAAAGAAAAGGTAATAAAATACATAGTTATCAGAACCGGACCGGCCATCGAACCAGCGAGGGGGGCGGTTCACAGTTCGGCAGGTCCAACCCGATCCAACCCGGTTCAATGTGCGGTTCACTGTTCACAAGAGGGAAAAAAATCTGAAAAATTAAAATACATACATAGTCTCAAACACATACATAATTACCTCAAACTACATAATCTCACACACACACAAACTACATAATTTCAATTTCAAACCCACATTACTCTCAATTTTTAAACACAATACACAATAGTGTCAAAATAAAACACAATTACAATAGGTTAAACGTTTAAACTTTAAACATAACTTCTAAACTTCTCTTTGATCCCCTCCACTCCAATATGCATAACCACCACTCGTTTCTTCATTGTGATAGACTAAATTATCTTCAACCCCAACAACATTTATTATCAAGTTTGCATCTTCATCTTCATTGTCATCACCATCATCAAGATCATCAAGATTTAACTCATCTAAGCATAAAGATAAAAAACATTAATCATTTTAAACCAATGATAACAATGAAATATAATCATCTTACCATCATTAGGCAACTCATTAATTGTACATCTCTCCATTTCACGACGAAAACTTTCTAACTCTTCATTTGATAAGGCTGAAGGCTCATTCTCTAATATCCAAGAAGCCATAGGACCAAATTTCTCAAAGTCAAGAGGATCATAAAATCTATCCTTGAATGAGTTACTGCACCCCCCAAAAAATAAACTTTATAATGTAATCAAATACATGTGATTATATATAGAAATAAGAATTTAAACTCTTACCGTTTTTGCAACTGCAAGTTATAATGAACATAAACAAGATCATTCAACCTTTGATGTTCCAGTCGATTCCTCTTCTTAGAATGAATATGCTCAAAGATACTCCAATTCCGCTCACAACCAGAGGAACTACATGTTTGACTTAGTATGCGAATTGCCAATTTTTGAAGATTTGGTGTTGAATTACCATGTAGCATCCACCATTGATCTAAGACAAAATAAGTTAAACAATACTAATTAGTAATTACTAACCATATAATTAAAAAAATCTTTACATGAAGATATTTACCTGGAGCCATTCTTGCACGATCAGCTATGGCAGAAAACTTTCCAAAGTCACCTTTGGCATCCTTAAACATTATTATCTCATTTCTAATGCTCGCTCCTAAATGGTTATTCTGAGTAGCATATCTTTCTATGACATCAATCAATCCTGATATTGTGCCACGTTGCTTTCCTATTTCTTCTGAATTATATTGAAACAGAGGATTTAGCCAATAACCAGCCGCATGCAAATTCTTGTGAAGTTGTCTATCCCATCTTGAATCCAGAATCTTAATATAAGGTTCAATCCTCTTCTTTCTTCGTTGAAACCGTTTCAACAATTCACTTCTTGCTTTATGCATAGCCTCATACAAATAACCCATCGTCGGTCTTTCATCACTATCGACAATGCGTAAAACACGCACAAGAGGCTCAGTCACTTTCACTATCGCAACACACTCCTTCCAAAAAGTTGAATCAAGTATAAGATCAACAAACTTTCTTGCATGACTTTCCTTTGCATACGCGCAACTAGTTCACTCTTTAGATGTCACCATAGCTCTTAATGCATCCTTTTGAGATAAGATACTTTGTAATGCAATAAAATTTGTCGCGAAACGGGTTGCAGCAGGGCGAAGAATCTCTCTTCCACAAGTGAACTTCCTCATCAAATGTAAGGCATAACAATAATTGTATACATACTTAGTGATCTTTGAAGCATGCACTACAATATCAGTAACCTCATCTAATTTTCCAAAATCGCCTAAAATTAGACATAGAATTACCCCTAACTCCAGCTAAATGTTCCTTAAGCCTATGAATTCCACCCCCAGAAAATGATTTATTGCAATGGGCACATTGCAATGTTCTCCCTTTCCCAGTAGAAGCATCCACAATTTTACAATGTCCCCAAGCTGGATCAGTTTTTCCTCTAGAACTCGCACTGGAATTAGACTCAGATGGGGTAGTCGGTGTACTACTCCTACTCATATTTGTTGAATCCATTTCAAATTCAACCTATTAAGTAACAACCACATTAACGGAACCTATTCAGCAATTTCAACAATTTAACAAAGATTTGAGCAATTTCATCAAACCAATTTCATCAATTCAGCTAAGCTAAGCTAACCAATTTAACAAAGAACCGAACTAAGCTAAGCTAACGAACCAATTTCATCAATTCAGCTAACCAATTTCATCAATTCAGTTAACCAATTTCATCAATTCAGCTAACCAATTCAGCTAGCCAATTCATCAATAAATTCAGCTCAAATTAACCGAACCTTGTCTTCAATACATCAATTCAGCAATATTTCATCAAATTCAGCTAACCAATTCATCAATTCAGCTAACCAATTCATCAATAAATTCAGCTCAAATTAACCGAACTTTGTCTTCAATACATCAATTCATCAATATTTCATCAAATTCAGCTAACCAATTCATCAATTCAGCTAACCAATTCATCAATATTCACCTAACCAATTCATCAATATTCAGCTAACCAATACATCAATTCAGCAATTTAAGAACCGAACCTGCTGCTGGTCGCTGTTGTCGAACGCTGGTCGAGCTGTCGAAGGCGAGCTGGTGTCGAACGCGAGCTGCTCGAACGGTGCTGCTGCTGCGCGAGGAAGATGGTCGACCGCGAGAAAGCTGCTGGTGTGCGCGAGGAAGATAGACTCCGGGAAGAGAGGTTGCGCAAGGAAGATGCTGAGCTCTGAAGTCTGAAGAGTGAAGACGCTGAGAACTGAGAAGTGATTCGACTGAATGCCCGATTTCTATTTTCTAACCTAGCTGATTTCTAAAGAACCGAACCGGTTGGTTTGTACAAAAACCAGAAACAGACCAATCGGTTTAAACCGAAAACCGATTGGTTTGTAAAAAAAAAATCAACTAAAACGTGAACCGGAAACCGGCCGGTTTTACAAAAACCGCATGGTTCGACCCGGTTCAAACACTGTTCATTTGCAAAATGGCCTTTTAATTGAACCAAACCGGACAGGGGTCCGATTCCTGGTCGAACCGTCGGTCCGGTCCGGTTCTGATAACTATGATAAAATAGCTTGACAGAGTTACAATTGTAGCAATCCTAGCTGTCCATGGTTGAGAGTAACAGATCTTGAAAAAAAAATGTATTCTGCCACAAGACACCCAAAGCACAAAATTAGATTATTCACAATTTTACGCTAACGGATGAATCTCGACGGTATAGAGTTGGTTCAAATAAATGTACTATGAACATAAGTAGCTCATATGCCAAATATGAAATGTAGCTTCAACAAATAATTTCCTTCTATATAACACGCAGTAGCATATTTAAATGATTCTCGCAATCAAGTTAAAGCTGAAAACTGAGTGTCATTTCATTAATAGTGAATATAGCATAAACCAACATAATCTAGATTTATTCTCGTGGAGTTCCAAATCACGAAACAACACCTTAATCATTACTATGTAGATTGAGGTGATTAACCCAATATATATATATATATATGATATTATATTGACAGTATAGTGATAATGCATTGTATTGTTATACTATAGTCACAAATCATTATATTGTTATAATATAGTCACAAATTTAAATTTTGATTGTGAAAAAATGCTACGTGAGTAGTTAGAGCAATAAATATAACTTAAGTATATATAAAAACATCTCAGTACTATTGATTTAATGGAATAATGTGTTACTAGAAAACTAATTAACTAAGTAGCGCTTTGCGGAATATAATAATTATTTTAGTTTATAAATTAATAACATTTTTGAAATAAATATAAACATATATTTATAACATAATTATTTACAGTTTATTAAAGTACATTTAATTAATTTAATTCTATTACACATCGTAAAAATTAATTATATTTATAAAAAAATGTTAAATTTATTTTTAGTTTTTATAATATTGTAAAATATAAAGATTTTTTATATTTTATAAAAGAATTTGAAAATAAATGAGTAGATAATAAAAACAAATGTCAACAATTATGAATATGATGTTAACTAATGATTTTAAAATTCATTTTATGACTTCAATTATTTTCATATATTTTAAAATAAATACAAACTATTAGAATATATATATATATATATATTAGTTATAGTAATTATAACTTATATATTTGTTTAAAAAAATTGTAATATATGTTGATTCTAATATAATATAACAATGATATTTTATAAAAATAATTCTAAAAAAAGTATGAAGAAATTATATTATAATTTTTTCATACCCTAAATTTTATGTTGCATACATTATTATAAATATTTATATAAAATTAACATGTGATTATTATTTCCATAAAATTGATATATAATATACATAATTATCCTTAATTTCATCTTAAATTATCTTTTAATAATACTATTTAATATATGCATCTATTTGCTTTTCATCAAATATAAAATTTAGTACATAAAATAAACTTAAGAAATATCATAAATGCACATGGAAAATAATAAGAGATTAATGAAATTTTGTAACTTATTGGGAGAATAAATGAGAGGTTTTGGAAAAATTTAAACTAAGTTATATGACATGTCACACATGAATGAGAATTATATGTTTGACATTGTCCAATTAGAAGTTATGAAATTGACATTAGGAATGAGAAAATGTCTTAAAAACGTACTTGTCATAATTCTATACACTCTAACCAAATTAATATAGATAGATAAATAGATTATAATAGTTAAATGTCTTGAGTTTGAAACTTTGTTGAAATCTTTTTTTAAGGGAGTCCTTATTTGTAAATTACATTTAAGAAAATGGTGGAGTAAAATATAAATGACCAAAATAGTCATGATAAATTTAAATTAATTATATTATTAAGGGGTATTTGTAAAAGTTTGCAGGCGTTCAGTTACAAAAATCACTTCGTGCTTTATAAATAGTATAGATAAATTACTTATGCCATTATAGTATATATATATATATATAGTAATTGTTGGAATATATTACTGTAAACATACAATCGATTAAATACACATATTTAGATTACCTCTTGAAGTGATTGCCTTTTGCGAAAGCGGATCTACCTAAGGTTGGGATCACGGTCTACCAAACTGGATGACACACCACAATGTGATTGGAAATGACCTATAATACCACACTTACTTACCTATGTCTAAACCGTAGGGTGACAAATTTTCTCTGCTCTAGACGAGAGTAAGGATATTATATGATCTAGTTCAGGTTTTTCAACCCTGAGTACCCCTATATATATTGATATAAAGAGAGAATGGTTTTGAGGTCAGATACAATACTGAGCTTATGTGAATGAGCTCCCACTTATGGGCGACCCATTATCCTAAAATCAACATCTCCTACTCGCACAAAATGGGAGACACTCATTCATCAAGCCAACACTAGGAGAACAAATTCCCCTTATACAGTAAAATCACATACGAGGAAGCAGTCGTGCGACCGACAAACACAACGAACAAAGTGATATGCACCTGTTAAGAATACGCAGCGGCTCGCGAATCCCACACCAACAGTAAAAATATTTCCTACACCCTTAGTCATGTAATCTTTCTCCAGGTTTGACCACAATATGATCTTTCAGGCCTATATATGCATTGTGTCCACAACCGCACCCGACGTAGTAGTTGATGGTCATCTAGTGGACACAATATCGAGGAGATCCCATAATGACCATCCCCATCCCACGAAACCATCACCACTATCCAATTCGCTTTCTATATAATTGTAGAGAAAATTGTCATGTCTAAATTAGAAGGTTTAAGATACACGAATAGCATTTTTGAATTATAATTTAGGTACGTAAAAAAACATATATGGTATTAATAATATAGTGATAAAACATTGTATTGTTATAACATAGTCACAAATTTAATTTTTTATTGTGACAAAATTAAAATAAAAAATCAACTTGAGAAGTTAGAGCAATAAATATAACATATGTATATATAAAAATATATGAGTACTATTGATTTAGTGAAATAATGTGTTATTGTAATAGTAAAATGTCTTGAGTTCGAAACTTTGGTGGCGTTTTTTTCTTAAGAGGGTTCCTATATGTAAATTGCATTAAAGAAAATGTCGGAGAGAAAAAATGTGAATGACCAAATAGTCATGATAAATTTAAATTAATTAGATCATCAAGGAGTATTTGTATAATTTAGCAGGTGTCGTTTACAAAAATCACTTCATGTTTTATAAATAGTATATATAAATTAATTAATTTTTAAGGAGTATTTGTGTAATTTTGCAGGTAACGGTTGAAAAAATTACCTTTTGTCTTTATAGTATATATATAAAAGTGTAATATAGTAATGATACTTTCTTGAAAAATATCTGAAATTGCATCCGGATGTTTGGTCCTACCGGTAATTACACTCATATTTTTTGTTTCTTACACCTAAATGTTTTGAAATCTTTATAATTATACTTTTCTGTCCATTATCGTTTCATTTTCGTCAGTTGAATTGCACCCCATGTGCCATTCATGTATCCTATTATTACATGAAATACCCCTTAGCATTTTTGTTTAAAATTCTCTCCTTCAATGTATGTTTGGAGATGGGCGACTGAACCTTGGTGTTGCCTAAAAGCGTAGCGAGGCTATGTGGCTGAAGCTGACTTGCAACAACTAAGTTTTGAAGGTCGAGGCCACTGAAGCTTTGACATCCTCCTCAGTCTCTTGGTATTGCTGAAGGATCTGAGTGCATCTAGCCATGGGTTTGTTGATCAAGAAACCCATGTTTTGGTGTAACGATCATTCTTGAAGATCCCATTGTAACGTGTGAGGATGAGACGAGCTCGATCACGTCCCAATGAAGGAGTGGAGCAGTAGGGCAGTGGGTTGCTTATTAAAACACCACCACACTCTTGGTCTCTATGGTGCTCGGTCACATACGCCGTGTATGTTCCGGTTCAGTCAGTGGTGCTCTATTTCCTGTAAAGAAGTTCCCTTCTTAACCTGTTCACACACTCAATGCTCACCTTGGCACCGACAATGTACTCGGAGTCGGTCGTTTCAAAACTGGCTTGGCTTTTCTCACAGTAGACCCTCCCTTTCACGGCGAGAGCATATTTGGTGGGGTGTGCAGACAAGACGATCGCGAGGAGCAAAAAAGTGAATAACACCAATGTTAATTTCGTCATTGTTAAGTAGACTCTTGGATTTCTCAGTGAACTACAATGGAGTGAGGTGCAAATGTAGAGTGAAGAAGATTGTAGCTGCAATGGTAGACTCTTTGTCCTCTCTCTCCGCCGTTGTTGAACGACTCTAAGGTTGTAGTTGCCTCACTCGTTGAATCTTCTCCGACGATAGGTTTGGATCTGTAAACAATTTAATCTCTCGGACATTCTATCAATTCTAGAGCCTGAATCGCAGCTCAACGATCTGACACATGTCCTCATCAATCGACTATCTACTCCTTGAATCTACGCGACGATGTCCTCATCAATCGACTCTACCGTGATGATATTGGGGGAAATATGGTAAATGCCATTGAGATGCATATAATGAAAACGAAGGAGTTTATTTCTCATTCTCATCTAAGCCTACAGAGGCGTAGTCGGAGTTGAGGAGGAGGAGTCAGAGAAGGCGTCAGAGTTGAAGATAAGCTTTTAGCGCGGAGAAGGAGGAGTCTGTTTCGAGGAGGAGGCGTAGTCATAATCGAAGAGACGTAGTCGTTGGAGTCGAGGAAAGCGTTAGTCGTCGGAGCCGAGGAAAACGTTAGAGTGGAGGAGGAGTTTTTCTTTATGCAATTGACAACTTTTTTTCATTTCTTAGTCTGCAGATTTCAGCAGTGGTAGTCTCAGACGATTAATGGAAAACTAACATATCAATGGACCAGACTGTCTGACCGGAAGATCGGCGGTTCGACCGTGTGAACCGTGAACTGCCATATCACCGGTTAGATCCCCGATTCGGTTTTTATAACTCTGGTACAGTTACCAACAAAATGAAATATCTGACTGAAATTAATTGCGACAAAAAATATGTTTGGAATTATTCTCCCTTGAGTGAAATATGTGTGGAGACTTAACCAATGCGCCCCACATATAGAAAAGTTTGGAATTATTCTCCCTTGAGTCAATATACTAATGCCTCCGCCTATTTACTCATGGCGAACCACAAACTGGATTCTCAAGACCATGACCGGTTGGATTGAGTGTGGAAAATCTGTATTATTCCAAAAATTCTGTACTTCATTTGGTTCAGTCTTAATAATAGACTTGCCACTTGCAAACTTTTGAACCACATATGATGCAATTTGAGCCTCATTTGTAGAATGGGCATCAGTTTGAACGTCATTTATGTCGTAATTCAATTATCTACCTACATTAATTTTTTTGATTAGAAATACAATGATTTTTTAACTTAACATCGATTGTCTTATAATTTAACCGAAATAATTAAATACATTAGGTGAGAAATTTAATTATGTACTTACTCAAAAAAAATTACAGTGCGTAGCTAATTTAATTAAGAATTAAATGACGCTAACCAACATTTTTTACTTTTAGACTCACTGTATAATATGATACGTAAAAAACGTATATATACACAGTAAAAACCCTCGTATTAAAAAACGTAAAAAACATATATTTTAAACAGTAAATTCACTGTTTAAACAGTGATTTAAATAGTCAAATCACTCTTTAAACAGTGAATTTACTGTTTAAAACACTGTTTGGTTGTTTTTGTATCGTATGTAGAGTTTTTTACGTATCGTATTATACAGTCAGTCTAAAAGTAAAAAATTAACATCTAGTTAACGTCATTTAATTCGTAATATAATTAGCTACACACTGTAATTTGTTTTGAGTAAGTACATAATTAAATTTCTCACCTAATGCATTTAATTATTTCGGTCAAATTATAAGACAAGCGATGTTAGGTTAAAAAATCACTGTATTTCTAATCAAAAAAATTACTGAAGGGAGATAATTGAATTACGACATAAATGACGTTCACCGTGGTTAGTTTGGACTTACACGGTATGCGTTATATATTTTTTAAGGCAAATTTTCATATCTCAACTTACGGCAGAGCGTATAGTCAATCCATAAGTCCAAATTTAATATTTTTTTGCATCATTTGAATCGCAATCAAAATATCTACTTATTACAATTTATTTTTAATTTTCTTAATATATACATAATTTTACTTTTAATTAAACATCGAGTCGTAAAAAAAACGTAAAAAAAAACGCCACTTCCATTGACGTTTTTCATAAAAACGCTACTAGGGGTAGCGTTTTTTGAAAAACGTCACCCCGGGTTGCGTTAGCGTTTTTTGAAAAACGTTAATCAAGTAACGCACGTTGTAAAAAATGCTACCTCTAGTAGCGCTTATATACATTTGACTAAAAACTTTTTTTGTATAGTTACTTTTTCAAATATGTTTTGGACAGCTTTAAAAAACTTATGTCATTTTATTATTATATTAAAATTTTCGAAAGTACAAGCAAAAAAAAAATCGCACTAGCTTAAAGCGTAATGGCTCGTTCTTCTCATTGAATTCCAAAGGATGTGGGCTTACGGATTCCGTAAGCCCATGTTCTTTTCACGGAATTGCCTAACATTTTCTTAGGCATTCCGGGCGGGGTGGGCTTAGGTTTTCTGGGTGAAAACTTCGGAATTCCTAAGCCTAGAAGGCATGGAATTCGAAATAGAGGGTCAAAAGACGATTATGCCCTCACTGATTTTGCTAAATTCCAGAAGTGCCCCTCGTTATGTCTTCTCTGTGTCTTCTCTTCTGCTGGTCTTCTGCGTCTTCAATTCCAGCTGCCCTCTGCAAGAACTTCAATTCCACTGCAACGTCTTCAATTCGGAACGCTGCGTCTTCAATTCTT
Organism: Chamaenerion angustifolium; assembly: GCA_946814005.1. NCBI lineage: Eukaryota > Viridiplantae > Streptophyta > Magnoliopsida > Myrtales > Onagraceae > Chamaenerion > Chamaenerion angustifolium. The sequence continues at coordinate 28,677,342 of OX328268.1, read as the reverse complement.
CACCTGCAACCGAGGTGAGGCGAGGTATTCTGTCGCCTTGATGATTTGGGGAACTGGGTTTTGATGGATAATCGATTGCTTTTTTCGTTCCTCTTTTCGTTAATATTATTTCTTGCCCTTGTGGTTTGATTTGGTTTTGGATGAAGTTGAATTAACGCAAAGAATGTTAGGTTTAGAACGAGTTCTTCTACTTGAGCTGTAGATACACTTGCGTTTACTTTTCCTTTTGAACCATGAATTGGTATTGATAAAATATAGAAGTCAAAGTATTGTACTTGAGCTGAAGATTTGCTGCATTTGATTCGGAAGATAGAACCATGTATTTGAATTTGATTCATCATGTCCAATGCAGTCTAAATGTTCTTTTATTACCTTTGTCACTATCATTCTTTCCAGATGCAAGAGACGCAGCAGAAGATTCAAAGTTTCAGTGTACATAGCTGCAAGGTTGCATATGGAGGTGTTAATGAAGCATACTATACTTCTTCTAGAACCAGAAGGGTTGGCACTGATGGGGTAATCGACATTTTAATGGTTTGAAGAAGACTTTGTTTAAAATTTGTGTTGTTGCTAACTTTTGTGATTGCAAACAGGTGGTGTTTGAGGAAAGCAAGGAAGCAGATAAGACAACTGGTCATGCAACACACAGAATTTCTAGAGGAATCAATGACAAGGTATATATTTCACTTGTTCTTTCTTGTATGTTTTGTTCTGAAAAAAATGGATTTTATCTGGATATTTTAGAGTGATGAAATTCTTATGAATAATTGTTTGAAGAGAAAAGAAGGTTGGAAAACGTGGTTGATGTGTGTGCCATTTTATTTAAATTCGTAATCCAACATAAGCAAATTTTAATATTTTTACACCCCATTTCAGATTTCTTAGATCTGCTTTAGGAGACGCTTGGCAGACATTATTGTGTTTATTTAAATAGAATGTAGATATAATTAGCATCATATATTTCTTGGAGACATTATTGTGTTGTTGCTTGGTTTCTTGATGGTTTCTTTATTCTTGGTTATGTGTTCTTGTTCGGAAATTGATCATAGGTTTCTGTAATTGCTGAATTGTTGTTATATGTTGTTGTTGGATTGCAGATGCTTACTGCTGAATTATTGTCTGGTTTGAACATGACACCATTGTGGTATGAATAGTCCCGAAATTGTACCATAAGTGGCCATTAGTACTTATTGCCGTACTTGTATTATGTAATTCTATATCCATGAATTGTATCAAGGGAAGAGGAAATTCCCAGATTTCCACATTGTAAAGTTGCTCTAACGACTTGTCGATTTGCATTGCCTTTACGGCGTGTAATTGAGTGCTTCTTCTGTGGAGCTCAAGTTTGGGGTCATTAGGATGTTGGTACTTCTTCTTGTAGTATTTGTAATAATATTATGGTTCGGGTAAATATATTGTTGATGTATATTAGTAAGAATATTAGTAAGAATGAATTTATATTAAAATTTACATTAATTTAATTGTTTAATCTTACTTAATTAATGATATTTTTTATATTAATTAATTAAATAAATTATTTTAAAAGTTTTTTTAATTAATAATTAATTATATTATATAATAATATTATTCTTAATTTTTAAAATTAATTAACACAAATTATATGTATTATATACTATACATATATAAAGAAGGGCAAATATGTCATTTTAACACATTCCATTCTATTTCCATATTCCATTCAACCAAAAAAACAACAGAATTCCTTATTACATTCCACCAAAGAAACAACTTCATATTCTTATCCCCTATTCCTTATTCTCTATTCCTTATTCTCTATTCCTATTACCTATTCCTTATTCCGTGAAAAAAACTCCCCGTAGTGTCGGCTCTTAAAGGGTTAAAAATTATAGGACTGAGATTTACAAATGTCGGCTCTTAAAGGGTTGAGTACGTCAACTCTCGTAGTGTCGGCGATAGCAGATTATTGCCAATGCTACCCACAAGTCGTCAAAGTAGACTTGATATAAAAAAATTCCAAGTCCAATCAATGCATGAAGTGTATCTGGAGTAGCAGTCTGTAGCAGAGAGCCGTCCACCAAAAATCAGCTCCAACTTTACATTTTCTCGAATTTCATTTCGCGCAGATTTCTCTCCCCCTAACCAAATAAACGCCGCAGATTATCTCAGGTTTACACTGTTCTTTCCCGCCCCCATTCCTTTCACTTGCTCTTTAGTTATAATTTTCTCATACTTCCGATTCGAGGTATTCGATTTCAGCTAGGTTTTGGATCTCACTGTCGATTGAAGGATTCCGGGTCCTATTTCGTTCTTGCAGATTCGATTTTGTTGATTTTAGTCTCTCTGTAATGTCCGATGCTCATTTTGTTAGATGAAGGCGACTTTTCTCTTTTGCGGTTGTGGAAGTGTGCAAATATGAGAAATTAGTTGGTTGGATTGAAATTGGAGGTTCTATTTAGTGTTGATATCGGTTTAGGAGCCAGATGGGTTAGATCTGTGGTTCAGGGTAGTAGCTGCAATGCATCAAGGACATTGTTTTATTGTATTGGGAATATAGAAAGCATAACTAGGGCACCTTTTTGCTTGCTTGTGTCACCATGACCAATAGAAGGCGTAATTCTAAGAAGGAAAAGGTCTTTTTTTGGTGTGTACTGTAGATCCTTGAAAATGCAAAGACAGACAAGGTACATGGAGAGGACAAATTCTATGAATAATAGAGGCAAGAGAAGCTTAGAGAGTGAAGAGGAGCAACCCGAGCGGAAACGACCTGCTCTTGCTAGGTGATTCCTGCTGCATTATCTCTTCCTTTCTGTCATTTTATCTGCTTCCTCATTTTTATTGACTTCCTTACTCTTTTGGTTGAATTTACTAGTTTTATATTTGAAGGAAAATCTCGTAGTACTAGTTTACTAAAATATATTGTGTCAAAGAATCATAATGGAAAGGATGAAGCAATTTCCTTAAGGAATTTCAGTTTCCTCGTCCATGATATTCTATTATTCTTGCACTGATGTTAGTTAATGCAATTCCTTCCTGGTGCAGTGTTATTGTAGAGGCTCTAAAGGTTGACAGCTTGCAGAAGTTGTGCTCTTCATTGGAGCCCATCCTTCGTAGAGTTGTAAGATGATTTTTTGCCTTTTCTATTATGGATTTGTTAATTGAACATTTATTACGGTTCCTTCTGTATCAGGTTTTGGATTTGATCTAGTCTTATGAATGTGTGATTCCTCATGTTTAGTTGTACCCTCTTTTGTGATCATGATCTCTTTATTGTACTGACTTATCCTTAAACGTCTTAGAATTTTTACAAGGCCGTGTTCCTCTAGTTTCATTTGGTTCAGGATGGGGATTTATTATTACTTTTGGGTGACATTCGAATGAAGATTGGTATTGTCTTTGTTCAGTTCCTATGATCTGGTGGTGCTCCTTGAGCTTTCATTTCAGTGTGCTGCTCATGCATTAACCACTTGCAAATATAGTTTCTGTTCAGGTTTAGTATCTGCGCTTATGATTTTGATGGTGATATTGCTCTCTTTCAATTTGTGTTGTTCTCATCAACAATTTTTCTTAAAATGGTGGTGTGAATAATCTTGTTGCTTCACAGTATTATGGTACCTGAGCTTGATACATGACTTCTTTCTTTTGGTTATGTTTGATGTTAAATGGTCTAGCAGTATTGAAGTTAATAATGGGCATAAAGCAGCTCTGACTTTGAATCAATTGCTAGACATAAGTCTAACCAGTAGTCTAAGATCAAATAGTCATTGGTAGTTTAATTTCTGCAATATTATTACTATTAGGTGAAATACCCATTTGACAAACAGCTGTGATGGTCTGAAAATTTTGATATTTGATCAGGAACCTTGTATGTACCCGTTTTATTATATATCCACTATGTTAGTCTCATGGTTATCACAGATTGAAATGATTTTGTTATTCACATTTTAATTATTGTAAATTAATTAATTGGCTTTAGTAGCCCACCCTCCAACTGGGTGCAAGTTGTTTCCATATATTGGTTGGTCCTTTTTCTGGTTGATGAGGTGTAATTAAGATGACTAAGATGCAGCAGAGACATATACTCCGATTGACAATAATAAGCCTTGTGCTTTTGTGAAGATAATATATATATTCACGTGGATTTAACGTTTCTAATGGTTATGTTTTCTGTGTAGGTTAGTGAAGAAGTCGAGCGTGCTTTGGCTAAGATGGGACCTGCAAGACTTAATGGAAGGTTTATAAATATATTCCTGCTTTTGTTTGGTGTACAACATGCGTAATTGGACTTAAATATTTTAATGTTACTATCCTTGGCTTGCTACTGTGACTGGTAGTGGTACTTGTAGTTGTTTAGGCAAGCGGTTTATTTTTTTATTTACATCTATGTATTGGAGACTATATGTTGGTACAACCTATATACCATATAGCCTAATATTGTTGGACATACAAAGATGTATTGCATCCACTAAAGGTTGAAGAATGTCTTAGGATGAGAATGTCTGGCATGAAGTGAGGAGATCTAAAGTTAGCTTCTTTCACTATATCTCTAATGGATGTCTTTTGTTCAAAAAATACCTTCTATCATGAAATATAATTTTTCTCACTAGTAATTGCAATGCTATAATGTTTTGAATGTGTTCTAGATCATTATCCTATGTATATTTATTGATTCATTTAGGCATTTCTAGAAGCCAGACAAAATTCTGCTTAACGTCTTATTTGGTTCATTTCATTATCTGGCAAAATGACTTCCAATTCAGTGCTTCCCCTAAGCGAATTGAAGGCCCAGATGGAGGAAACCTGCGGCTAGAGTTCCGATCACGTTTGTCTCTTCCTCTCTTCACGGGAGGAAAGGTGGAAGGAGAACAAGGAGCATCTATTCATGTTGTTTTAGTTGATGCGAATACTGGTCAAGTCGTAACTGTTGGTCCTGAATCATCATCGAAATTGGATGTTGTGGTTCTTGAAGGTGATTTTAACAACGAGGATGATGAAGGCTGGACTCAAGAAGAATTCGAGAGCCACATGGTTAAAGAGCGAGAAGGGAAGAGGCCCCTGTTGACGGGAGATTTGCAGGTGACACTGAAGGAAGGTGTTGGAACCCTTGGAGAGCTCACATTTACTGATAACTCAAGTTGGATACGTAGCAGAAAGTTTAGACTTGGCATGAAGGTTGCATCAGGGTTTTGTGAGAGTATCCGCATACGTGAGGCAAAGACCGAAGCTTTTACTGTCAAAGATCATCGGGGAGAATGTAGGTCTTATCATTGGCTCCCTCCATCCCTTTATGCTGAAAAGATCATCCCACTGTATTAATAATAATTCTCAAATTACCCAATCAGTTTATTAAACTTATCGGTTTCTCATATTCCTTGTCTTTTTTGGCCTTCAGTATACAAAAAACACTACCCACCTGCACTAAATGATGATGTATGGAGATTGGAGAAGATTGGCAAGGATGGGTCATTCCACAAGAGGCTAAACAATCATGGGATATTTACAGTTGAAGATTTTCTTCGTCTTGTTGTTAGAGATCTGCAAAAACTGCGAAACGTAAGCGAAGTTCTGTTCTGGATAAAATTAAGCTTCTTCGGGAGTCTTCTCTTACTCTCTTTTGTTCTTCTGACAGATCCTTGGCAGTGGAATGTCGAATAAGATGTGGGAAGCTTTGTTAGAGCATGCAAAAACTTGTGTTCTTAGTGGCAAGCTTTATGTATACCATCCGGAAGATAATAGGAGCGTTGGAGTTGTTTTTAACAATATTTATGAGCTCAATGGCCTTATAGCAGCGGAGCAGTATTGTCCTGCAGATTCTCTTTCCGATAGTCAGAAGGTGATTTTTTTCTCTTAATACAATGATAATTTACAAAATTAACGATCTCGGTTTGTATGAATTTGGGTGAAGATTATCCGTATAGATGTGCTCTTTCTTATGTAGGATTCTGAAATTGGTGATATGTTCCTTGTGCAGATATATGTGGATACTCTGGTGAAAAAAGCATATGAGAACTGGAACCAAGTTATAGAGTATGATGGGAAGTCGCTACTGGGCGTCAAGCAAACTCGACGGTCAGCTCGAAATGAGACTCAGGTTGCATCATATGATTACAACAATTCAGTAGATCATCAGCAGATACTTAGGCTCCCTGTGCCATTCTCCTCTGAGCATCCATCTGCAGATTCAAGCCTTCCAGTTGGAGGTCTGTACTATATTATTATTTTTTTCCATCGATCAAGTTATATACAATATAATGCCCCAGTTCATCCTTAAGAGCACTTCCAATGCAAGGGCATTTTCCCTCCTTGATGCCACATTGCAGGGAAAAACACTAGCATACTTCTACCTCCGCTTGTGAGGAGTGAATGTTTGGCTTGGGGAGGACCACTAGGGTCGGTCCCTTCCTACATTTTTTTTGCTACAGAAAACGAATGAGAGGAGAGATAAATGGAGTGAGAGTTTTGAAAATGTTAGGATAGTTCCAATTTTATGACAAACTGAATAGTTGGCATTGATTTGGGCATATTGAGATGGGATTTGGAACTATGCATTGGTGGTGCTATAATGTGATAGACATCCGGGAAGCCAGTGACTGATTATTAATATGTCAACTAGTTGGATGATATAATGTGTGTAATGTGTGATTTTTCTGTCATGTTATTGAATTCATCAACTGTAACATCAATATGTTTTCTGTTTGTCTGTTCAGGGTACAATGAGGACATGTCTCGATACTCAAACACATCCCAACTTGTTACAACAAATCCTCGTGCTCAATTCCCGAGCATCTCTTATGCACCTCATGGCCAGATAATGAATAATACCAGTGCTGCTAGTCAGTCCCCTCATGATACTAGTACTACTAGAAGTGACAACAACATTGGATTAGCACTTGGACCACCGCAAACAGCATCTGTGGGTTTCACGTCCAGTACTTCATCTAATATGAATCCATTTGAGGACTGGACAGAAGGAGGAAGCAGGGACAAGACAGTGTCAGAAATGGATTTCTTAACGGAAGATGAGATCCGCATGAGAAGTCACGAGATGCTTGAGAATGAAGACATGCAGCACTTGCTGCGCCTCTTCAGCATGGGAGGCCATGCCTCAATTACGATTCCCGAGGATGGATATAGCTTCCCACCATACATGCCTTCTCCACAGCTGCCTTTTGATGAGGAAAGAAGCCGCCCTGGTAAAGCCGTTGTGGGGTGGCTGAAAATCAAGGCAGCTATGAGATGGGGATTCTTCATCAGGAAGAAAGCTGCTGAGAGACGGGCCCAGATTGTTGAACTTGATGATGAATGAACTAGGTTTCTTACTCTTTCCACTTACTACTCCAGAGCCAACTCTGGGGGAGGCATTGATGAACCCACGTCGTTCAGTGTAAGCTAGTTGTTGACAAAATCTCTTCATTGACTCAATCTTGTGAGATTCAGGAACGTTATGGTGGTGCTTGAATGACAGCTTTCTCCGAATCCTTTTTGTACAGATATCTGTACAGTCAGTAAGTAAACATTTTTTTTCTTGGCTTGTTCTTGTCATGCAGTTGTCTAGCTTAACTATTACATCATTGTTTTATGAACTACTGCTACTGCAACAACTTAGTGCTTGTTTGAGTATTGATTATCTGTTTCCTGTTGGCTTACTTCACTAGCTAAGTCAGGATTGAATATATGTAATTTTGATTTTAGCCAATGTGATCCGACAAATTGTTTTTTGTTTTGTGTCTAGTTATCTGCTGCATCATCAAGTTGTTTAAATTTTGCTTCTTTGCATAAAGTTGTATGGTGTAGTTAGTAAGTTTTCTTGTTTAGTTGCATAAAGTTGGTGCAAAAGTTTCTAACCAACTCCAGAGTGGTGCATTGACTTGCAGCTGGAGTTTGAAGCATAGAGCAAGATTCATCATAAACAACAAGTTTGGACAATTGGTCGGCAACATCCCTGAGAACATAGATTCCATTCTCCCTCGGCTTTCCACTAACTTCAGTTGGAGTTACATCTCTGTTCCTTCTCCATAATGTTATCTGGATTCCTATCCCTACCATCCATCCCAGACCCTCATCCAGGTTTATATTAATGGCAAGCTACCCATGGGAAAAGTGGAAGATACTTATCTTTTTTAGACTAGCAAGATAATTGATCCAGAAACTTAACACAACAAATAATTTTGATTTTTTTTTTAAATATATTTATCAATTTAAATTTCTGTCAAAATTAGTCAACGGTAAATATTATTACAACTAAAAGAATAAATTTGAACACGTGTGTGACACGTGAGTACTATTTGTTGCAATTAAAGAAAAAATTGCATGGCCCAAAATGTCTTTATCTATACCTGCATAAATACATAACATTCTTTCATTATTAGAGTTATGTCACTCACAACAAAATCCCATCTCTATTAAATCTCAATCTTCGGTTGATGTCATCTTACGGTTTGCACAAAATTGCGAAGATGTACCTGTGAATTTTTAACGGAGATTCTATAACTACCCTTTTGGAATATACTTCATCCTGAATTTTATTTAAGAAATATCTTGTTATTTTTCTTCAATTGTTTACCTATATTTTATGCACTAGACGAGAGTACTAAATGAGGAAGGATGTGTGTATTTCAATTAGTACGATGTTTACGTCTGTGTTTGTCCTAATTCTAAGAGGGTTTATGCCAGAGTGAAGAAGATGAAAAAAAAAAGTTAACAAAATAAGGAGAGTTTCAGAATGTATAAAATTGTAGTTTTCATATTTGTTGGAATGCTCTTCATTTCTGTATAGGATAGTCCCTTTTAAGAATGCAAAAGAGTGTTTGTTTGTGTCGATTATTTGTCTTTATTTGTTTTGTATCCTTTGGTAGTGTGTATGAACTATGGATTAAAACTAATGTTTCAATAAAGCCCACTATTTTTTAAATGTTGTAGTAAAATAACTTTACTTTGTCTTATTAATGCAAACTTCGTCAGCATAATGGAGCATAATAGAACATAATGGAGCATAATAGAGCATAATGGAGCATAAAGCAAGTCAATATTGTCAAAAGTGTAATAGTAAGTAAGTTAGTGGTAAACATCATGATAGTCACTAGATAGAGAAGAATGGTGTATAAGTATTACCTTGCATGACTGAATTGTTATGAATGAAAAACCTGAAATGTTAGATTATGAGAGAAACAGGTTTACCTTATCTATTTCAACATGGTATCAGAGCATGGTTATAATCCATAGAGATTGAACCTGTTTTTTCTCATCATTTACCAATCCACCAAATATGTCCGACAACGAAAGTATCAACACCACAAATAAGCCCGATTTCGGCCTCAGTGATGAGGACCTAACCATTCGAATAGCAAGAGTGCTTAGGCAGGGAATGAGTGGCAGCCACCGACAACCAGGAGAGCTACCCGGAGCAATCACAATCAGCTCAAAACTCAATGGGCCGAACTACCACCTATGGGCAAGACTAATGCAGATTGCAATAGGAGGAAAGGGGACGGCTGGAACATCTGACAGGGGAACCCGAACCCCCGGCCAGAACTGAACCAGATTACCAAAAATGGAAACAAGACGACTTAATCGTGTTTTCATGGATCATACAAAACGTGGAATCAAGGTTAGCTAACAATGTTGCTCACTATCCTACATCAAAAGATTTGTGGACAACATTGCAGGTAACCTACGGTAGTGGCAAAGACTCACTACAAGTGTTCGATTTACATAACAAGGCAGCAAAAACAATACAAGGCAGTTTCAACATGGAGGATTTCTGGCTAACTATGCAGTCCCTTTGGGGGGAAATTGAAGCCCGAAGGCCAAACCCGATGCGATGCACAACCGACATCGCAGCATACAATGAAATCTGGAATGAGACCAAGCTCTTCCAGTTTCGCGGAGGTATTGATCCGAAATTTGACGGAATCAAACAGGACCTCCTTCGGGAGATCCCGTTGCCCTCAGTCGAAGCCGCCTATGCCTCGGTGAGGAAGGAGGCCGCCCGACTCCAAATTCTCGGAGCGGCAACCATTGGCAACGGAGCATCATTGGGCATAGGGGACGGACTAGCAACAATAATCGAGCATACACATATCGAAGGGACAGCAAACGCAGCAAACAAATTCATTCGGCCGGGATAGAAACGGTCGGACACGGCCGGAGCAACCAGCGGGTCGTCAACCCGAATCGACAAATCGAAACTGAAATGTACTCACTGTGGGAGAAGCCGACACACGAAGGAGGGCTGTTTCCAGCTCGTTGGATATCCCGATTGGTGGGACGAGAAGCAGCGGAGTCGAGTCGCCGCCGCGGTGAGCAACCCTGCGGCCACCAGCACCCACGGTGGCGGAGAGAACTCGGCGCATCCAGCAGCTCCTCGCCGAAACCCACCAGTAGAAGAAGGAGACCATCGCTTCGCCGGAGTCGTGGAGAGTGGAGGCGAAGACCACCTCCGACCCGTCGGAAACACGAGGCGAGGAGGACCAGACCCTAGGCACGGGGAGAACCGATCGGGCTTGGAGAGGAGCTGCTTCTCCAAAAATAACGACTGCGGCTGTTTTGAGGAGAAGGGATCAGGTAATGGGACTTGGTATTTGCAACCAAGTCCCTCAACTTCAAACCCTAGCAACTGTGGCCCGAAAGTTGTAAAAAATGACAAAATAACCCAAAAATATTGCAGTTCAGCCCCTGAAAAATTGACAAGTGCATATTCAGTCCATAATAACACCAAAATTAAAAATCACCAATGGATTTTTGATTGTGGTGCAACCGACACTATGACATATGATGCACGTGATCTGAAGAATATTGTCAAGTCCCAGATTGAGTATATTAATACTGCAGATGGGGCTAAGGCTCAAGTGACGGGAATGGGAACAGTGGAAATCTCTCCAACTCTGAGAATTTCAAACTGTTTACTAGTTCCAAACCTCTCAAATAAATTGTTGTCGGTATCTCATGTCACTAAGGAAATGAATTGTACTATGGTGATGAATCCGAATTTTTGCATACTGCAGGATATCCAAACGGGGGTGATTATTGGGCGTGGCACTGAACGCGCTGGCCTGTACTACGTTGATGAAGTGGCTCGACAAGGTTTGGTGTCGCTTGCTCATGGGACATCAGAAAGAGAGGCTTGGTTATGGCATAGGAGATTGGGTCATCCATCCTCGGGTTATCTTAAACTTTTATTTCCTAAGTTGTTTTTGAATAAAAGTGATAATTTTTTTTGTGAGACTTGTATTCTTGCAAAAAGTCATAGGCAAACATTTAAGCCAAGTAGTACTCGTATGAATTCCATGTTTGCCTTAGTTCATTCTGATGTGTGGGGTCCAGCACCTATATCTGGGGGTCAAGGTCTTAGATATTTTGTGTTGTTTATCGATGACTACACTCGCATAACGTGGGTGTATATTTTAAAACAAAAATCCGAAGTGTTTGACAAGTTCACTCACTTCTTCCAAATGATCCAAAATCAGTTTCAGAAAAACATTCAAGTCCTTCGGTCTGATAATGGCGGGGAATTTGTCAATCAACATATGAAAAATTTCTTTTCAGAAAAAGGAATTATTCATCAAACCTCATGTCCACACTCCCGAACAAAATGGTGTGTCCGAAAGAAAAAATCGCATACTTCTTGAAATGACAAGATCCCTACTGTAAACACCTGATTTTGGCTCATGGTCAAATACCGTACGCAAGCAATCGAGCCAAGAGAAATCGATATTTAAAATAAAAAAAAATAAATTTTGTTTTTTTTTTTAAATTTTTATTAAAAAATATATATTAAATTAATAAAAAAAATATCTGAACGTGAAACATGGCCACATGGCCATGTTCCTCTTTTTGTACAACTTGGTATTTTTTATTATTTTTTTAAAAAAATAAAAAAAATAATAAAATAAGATGCAAATTGTGTATAAATAGAGGTTAGTTGTCGTGAGAAATGAGGAGGGTAAGTAAAGGATTGGAAGAGAAATAGGAAGAGAAGAGGGATTAGAGAGAGTAAAAAGAAAAGAGTGAAAAAAATATACCGGTAATTATCGATCTCGGTTTCTCGTACGGTGTTTAAGTTCCGAACGATTTAGGTATATTTTTCTTGCATTTAATATTGTATTTGTATTTCCTAATGTTATTATTTATGTAAAAAAAGAAAAGAAAAGAGAAGAGTTTATATACATATGTTATATATTTATGTATAATATATTTATATTATGTTTATGTAATACTATTATATCTATATGTATAATATATGTTTATATTATGTTTATGTATTACTATATATATTTATATTATGTTTATACTATTATATATATATGTATAATATATATTTACATTATGTTTATGTATTACTATATATATCTATACGTATAATATATATTTATATTATGTTTATGTATTACTATATATATCTATACGTATAATATATATTTATATTATGTTTATGTATTACTATATATATCTATATGTATAATATATATTTATATTATGTTTATGTTATCTATTTATCTATATGTATAATATCTATTTATATTATGTCTATGTAATACTATATATATATATATTATGTATAATATATGTATATTATGTATATGTGAAATTTTTTTCAAAATTGACTTAGGTCATTCCCAAACTTTGATGAAGGTTACAACTCGGTCCTTGGACTCTCGGGTCATTTCTGGGACGTTATCGAGTGTTATAAACCAAACCGGAAAAGTTTTGGGCCATTTGTGCAAATTGTTTTTCTTAATTCAGCTCTTAAAAAAAATACAATTTGATTTCTAAACTTTTCTAGACATTCCATGATTTCAAAAAATGTTACAAATAAGTGTAGATTAATTTTCGGGTTATTTTTAGAATTTTACCAAGTATTACAAATAAATCTAGAATAGTTTAGGGTCAATTCTGTAATTTTAAAAAAAAATATTTTCAGTTAAGTTATATTATTTTTCGAAAATTACAATTTTTATTCCTAAATTTTTCTGAACATTCCATGACTTTTCAAAATGTTACAAATAAGTCTAGAATAATTTTCGGGTTATTTTAGAACTTTACCAAGTGTTACAAATAAGTCCAGAATAGTTTAGGGTCATTTCTGCAATTTTCGAAAATATTTGTCCAATTCAGCTCAAATTTTTATAAATTGCATTTTGGTCCCTATATTTTTTTGGACATCCTATAACTTCTTAAAATGGGACAAATTAGTCCAATGAGCTTAATATTTTCAAAATTATTCGTGCATGTTTTGACATGTTTAAAATGGCTCGAGAGTTGAACCATTTACTTTCGAGCACGATTAACTTTAGTTCTCTCTTGTTTATTAAAAAAAAAAAAATTGTTTGTACATGGTTTGTTTAATTTAAAGAAAATGTATGTAGTTTTTTTGGGCCAAGCATGATTAAAACGGGCAATTCGGGCAAAAATTGAAAAAAACATTTCAAAAGCAAAATTAAAGTACCGAAAGGGCGGATTATAAGCTCGCGAGCTTTTAAAGACGTAATCAAACCCCCGAACTCGATTCTCTGGACGTAGACCGTTTTAAGCCATAGGATGTAAACTCCATGTACCCTAGGCAATTTTAGGATTCTGATTAGCCTTCAATTAATCGGTGGCGACTCTTTCAATTTTTTCGGTCCGGTTGATGACCCCGCTCGACCGGACCCGTCGCTCGCCAAGACCCGTCATTTTCAAAAACGAAAATTTAAAATATTTTCCAAAACGGGTCGGGAAAGTCGGATCCGACGTCCGACACCTACTCATTGAGTCCAAAGTACCAACAACATTCTGGCCTGAAGCTGTTGCTACGTCAACCTATCTCCTTAATCGTCTCCCTACGAAAATCCTAAATTTCAAAACTCCACTTGATATTCTATCTGAAATTACCAAAGTACCCTCCACACTCAGTCTAAATCCTCGGGTCTTTGGATGTTCCGTATTCGTACACATACCAAAAAATGATAGCACCAAATTTGATCCGTGTGCTGTCAAGTGCGTGTTTGTAGGATATGGAGTTCATCAGAAAGGGTATCGGTGTTATGATCCTAAAACTCGTCACATGTTCATCACAATGAACTGTGATTTCCTTGAAACAAAGTTTTTTATCACCAGTCCAGTGTTCAGGGGGGAATCTTACAGTAGAACCACTGGATTGGATATCTAGCCCAAACATCTCTTGTGACAGACAAAGTCTTTCCTATGATGGCCTAACAGAGCTGGCAACTCAAACCATCAGGCCAACATCGGAAACGCCAGTATCGACCAGCGAACTAAGGGTCACAACTGATACTCCACCATTTGAGGTATCTGAGGTAAGCCCGGTAAGTTCATCTGAACCTCAAAATCTTCCAGTTGAAGAACCAGAAGAACAAGATGAGGAAATAAATGAAGAATCTTACAGTAGAACCACTGGATTGGATATCTAGCCCAAACATCTCTTGTGACAGACAAAGTCTTTCCTATGATGGCCTAACAGAGCTGGCAACTCAAACCATCAGGCCAACATCGGAAACGCCAGTATCGACCAGCGAACTAAGGGTCACAACTGATACTCCACCATTTGAGGTATCTGAGGTAAGCCCGGTAAGTTCATCTGAACCTCAAAATCTTCCAGTTGAAGAACCAGAAGAACAAGATGAGGAAATAAATGAAGGATACAAATTACCCCCAAGAGAAAATCGAGGGCGTCCGCCTAAAAGATACACACCGGAGTGGGGAACAAGCAGGTATCCGGTGGCAAACACGGTAAGGGGGAGGCTAAGCAAGGAAGCAAAGGCATTCACAATGTCTATTCTCCAAGAAGAAATTACGAGAACAATCACGGAGGCTCAACAATCCAAGAGTTGGCAACAAGCTATGGATGTTGAATTGGAGGCATTAGAGAAGAACAAAACATGGGAGATTTGCAAACTACCGGTAGGAAAAAATCCAGTAGGTTGCAGGTGGGCGTATACTATCAAATACAAGCAAGACGGATCCATTGATAGATACAAAGCAAGATTGGGCAAAAGGATACACTCAGACATACGGAATTGATTATTCCGAAACATTCTCACCCGTAGCCAAGATAGACACAATCAGAGTATTGTTATCCATAGCTGCAATTAAAGACTGACCTCTCCACCAGTTTGATGTGAAGAATGCATTTCTTCATGGAGACCTTGAAGAAGAAGTGTATATGAAAATCCCGCCAGGATATAGAAACGAGGGTCATGAAGAAAAGGTGTGTAGACTGAAGAAGGCGTTGTATGGTGTGAGGCAATCTCCTCGAGCATGGTTTGGGAGGTTCACTATAGCCATGAAAAAATATGGGTATAGTCAAAGCAACTCGGATCACACTTTATTCTTGAAGAAGACAGGAGCCCTAATCACCTTCTTGATAATCTATGTAGATGACATGATTATCACAGGAGATGACATAGAAGAAATGCGCAAGCTCAAGAAGAACTTGTTTGAAGAGTTTGAGATGAAGAATCTCGGGAATTTGAAATACTTCCTTGGGATTGAGGTACTAAGATCCAGAGAAGGAATCTTTATATCTCAAAGGAAGTATATTATGGATTTATTGACAGAGACAGGGATGCTGGAGTGTAAGCCAGCTGAAACTCCAATGGTAGTAAATCATGGCTTACAACTATCAGAAGGAGCGAGACGGGAAGATAAAGAAAGATATCAGAGACTGGTGGGCAAACTTATATATTTGTCACATACCCGACCTGACATAGCATATTCGGTCGGGGTAGTAAGCCAGTTTATGCATCAACCTTAGGTTGAACATATGGAAGCAGTCATGAGAATTATGAGGTATTTTAAGGGCACCTCAGGACATGGAGTTTTGTTCAGAAGAAATGATCATCTGGAAATCCAAGGATACACAGATGCTGACTGGGCAGGTAACCTAGTTGATCGGAGATCCACATCCGGATATTTCACATTTATTGGTGGAAATCTGGTAACCTGGAGAAGCAAGAAACAAAAGGTAGTGGCTCTCTCAAGTGCAGAAGCAGAGTTCCGTGGAATAGCAAGAGGATTAACTGAAGTATTATGGCTAAAGAAGTTAATGACAGAAGATGGTTTTCCACCAACCAAGTCATGTGAACTACGATGTGACAACAAAGCCGCGAAAAGTATTTTAGAAAATCCAGTTCAACATGACCGGACCAAGCATATTGAGGTGGACAGACACTTCATAAAAGAAAATCTCGAAGAAGGAAACATCAAGTTGCCATTTGTTCGTTCAGAACATCAGCTAGCGGATATACTGACCAAAGCAGTGAACTCGAAGATTTTCAAGGAAGTACTGAGCAAGCTAAGTATCGGAGATCCGACCACTCAGCTTGAGGGGGAGTGTCAGCATAATGGAGCATAATGGAACATAATGGAGCATAATAGAGAATAATGGAGCATAATAGAGCATAATGGAGCATAATGGAGCATAAAGCAAGTCAATATTGTCAAAAGTGTAATAGTAAGTAAGTTAGTGGTAAACATCATGATAGTCACTAGATAGAGAAGAATGGTGTATAAGTATTACCTTGTATGACTGAATTGTTATGAATGAAAAACCTGAAATGTTAGATTATGAGAGAAACAGGTTTACCTTATCTATTTCAACAAACTTGTATATGTATTTTGTCTTATAGTTTCAATGTGGAACATATACTTTGTCTTATGGTACCTTGTTAAATTATTGGAATTATCTAGTGTGACTCATTCGACATTAATTGAATTTAGAGAGAAGAGTCGAGAATTTCACAAGCATAAATGCATTGTTTCAACAATAACCCATTTCAATATTCATAAATGCATTGTTTTAGCACATATCAAAATGGGATAGCGTTCTCTACTATATACATAATTAACTCATATATCTACCTAGTTGTCACCATAATGTTTTTGTTACTAACCAATTATCTACAACAGAAATACATTATACAAAAAACAAGCATGAATTCCATCCTACTTTATCTTGGTTTTGATTTCCTTGCAATTTTTTTTTATCACAAAAGAGTTCTACTCATCTCATTCCACAATACACTATTCATCAAACAAAATATAATCATTCCTTAAAATTTCAACTAGTGGGAGTGGGGTTGTAAAACCCGATCATGTTAACACACTCCCATTCTCATGTGAACACCTTCATTCGCTGTGCGCCTAACTGTTGACCAATGTAAAGACTCAAAATTTCCCACCAATGCTAGGATATTCGAGCATACCACTTCCACTCGCCAATTTCTTACCCTCCCTTTAAGTTGATCCATGATCCGCTTTGAGTCGGTTTCGATGATGATATTGCGCCATCCTTGTTCCATCGCCAGTCTCACTCCCAAGAGGATTGCCTCGACTTCCACCACGTCCACATTCCACTCTCTTGAGCGTCTGTTTGCTCCCCCGATCACGTCTCCTCTATTGTTCCTCGCAATTGCGCCAATCCCACTTGTCTTCGTTCGATCACACCATGATGCATCACAATTTATTTTAACATACTCTTGGTTCAGTTTCTTCCACTCCTCCGGCTCCCTTGGATGTTGGTTCGGTCCGGTGATGGTTTGGGCTTGTCGGAACTCATCATACGTCTTCCTCGTTTGCTCTATCACCCCTCTAGGGCTTGGTGTCTTATCTTCGAACGTCACCTTACATCTTTCTTTCCATATGTTCCAGCACGTCACCAAGAAAAACCACCATCGTGTATCCTTTGTCTCTCGGTTTGTACTCGATTATCTCTTTTTGCTTGGATCCACTCCCCAAACGATGCTTCGGTTTGGTTCATGTTGTCCAGCCCTAGGCACACCCTCCACACCGAAGCAGATCACGTGTTCGACATCTTCCTCTCCCCCACATACCGGACAGTTTGGCATATTCATCCCGCGCCTCCTAAGATTTTCCATCACTGGTACTGAGTTGGTAAGTAACTTCCAAATGAAAGTTTTTACCTTTGGCATTATGTTGGTTTTCATACCTCCATCCAGATTGTTGTCGGCCTAGTTCTATCATTCCTGTCCCCCGACGCCCTTCCCATCTCCATCTCCCTCATTTGGTGATACACCGTTTTGACAGTCACCCGTTCATCGTCCGTGTATGACCAGATTAGTAGGTCCCCTGTTAGTTGTGTAGGCAGTTGAATCTTTAAAATATGGGCCACATCGTTTGGTGTCGCCAAGTCTCGGATTAGGTCTTCGTGCCATCTCCCAGTAGTTTGATCATATAGGGACCCAACCTTCAGCTCCAGATTTTCACTCCACCCCTCAGTTGGTTCGGGTCTGAATCCCGGCTTGGTGTAGATCCATGGGTCGGTTCCAACACTAATTGTTGCTCCATCCCCAATCATCCAAATGCCCTCCCAGATTAGGGTGTCTCTTCCTTGTAACATGCTTACCCATCCCCATGATGCTCGTCCTCCTTTCCCTGCATCCCTAAAACTGCCTCTCAGGTAGCAGAGCCCTTTTTGTACCTTTACCCATAGTGAGTTTGGTTCCCTGTTCACTCGTTCAGCCATCTTGGTGAGTAAGGTGGAGTTAAAAGTTTCCAAATCACGAAAACCTAAACCACCTTACTCCTTTGTTCTTGCGAGGTCCTCCCATTTCTTCCAGTGTATTTTCCTTCTTTCGCCCGTGTCGCCCCACCATAATCTCGCAATGAGTGCATTTATTTCTTTACACCAGGTCTTCAGAAGTTTGAAGATACTCATCAAATATGTAGGTATAGCCGTTATGACAAATTTGATTAGCACATCCTTTCCCGCCTGGTTTAGTGTCTTCGTGCGCCATCCATTTAGTTTGTCACAGATTCTTGTCTTGAGGTACCCCAATGCCTCTCGCTTTGATCTCTCCCAGACCGTCGGTAGTCCCAGATACCTCCCTGGATCACTTGTGCTCAGTATGGCCAGTTTGTCCTCAATCGCTCTACATATATTTTCATCGACTCCATGATTGAAAACAAGGCTAGATTTCGCCTCGTTCAATTTCTGTCCCGAGTTTCTACAATATGCTGTTATTACCTCCTTTAATCGACCCACGTTCTCCACAGTTCCCCTTATAAAGAAAAGGGAGTCGTCTGCAAACAGTAGGTGATGTAGTTCCAGGCACCCTCTTTTTAGTATAATCCCTTGTAGGCACTTTTCTTTCACTTCTTCCTCCACCTGTCTGGATAACACATCCGCCATGAGAATAAATAGGTAGGGAAACAGGGGGTCTCCTTGCCTCAATCTCCTTGTGGGCCTTATGTAATCTGTCCCCTCCCCGTTCATAAGAACCCGGTAGCACGGCGTGGTGATGCATGCACCATTCCATGTAATCCACTTTGCTCCAAATCCTCTCTTCTCAAGTATCCTCAGTAGGAAGTCCCACTCTACCCTGTCATACGCTTTCTGCATATCGAGTTTTAGTGCACATTCCACTCTATTCGTTTTTTTTTTTCGCTCTTAGGTGATGAAAGACCTCATGCGCCACCATAATGTTATCCTGTATCAGCCTCCCAGCCACAAAGGAAATCTGGAACGGGGTAATCAAATCTGTGAGGTACCCTTTTACTCTGTTCACTAGTACCTTTGATATCACCTTATAAGAAAAGTTACATAGGCTAATAGGTCTATAATCAGATGCATAACTTGGGCTCAAATTTTTTGGGATGAGAGTTATATCAGTTTGGATAAGGGAGTTTGGGAACATACCTATCTCAAGGAAGGATTTGACCGCTCTGAAGACGTCTGCCCCCACGACCCCCCCAATTCCTATGATAGAACACCCCCGGAAAACCATCCGACCCTGGTGCCCTTGAACCCCCCATTTGGAATACCGCAGTTTTGACCTCTTCTATCGTCACCTTCCTATCGATGTCTGCATTCATCTAATCTGTTATCTGTCTGGGCAGACAGTTCCGCACCTCGTCCCCCCTGTTTGTGTTCTCCGTCTCAAACACTTTGTTGAAATGGTCCCAGATCTCCCGGTTGATCTCACCCTCGTTTGTCGTCCATGTTCCATTTACCATTTTCAACCGAGATATATGGTTGCTACGTTTTCTGGAGTTCGTTGTCAGATGAAAAAAATGTGGTATTCCGGTCTCCCATGTTTAGCCATTTTACCATCGACCTTTGTTTCCAGTAAATTTCATCTTTTCTCCATAGTTCCTTTATACTCTCCCTCAATAGTGTTTCTTCCACCATGTTCGCCTTTGTCCGGTTGCTTTGGCCGATTGTTCTCAATCTGTTTTTCGCCTTCTTCATCTCCACCATGTTATTCCCAAATCGTTCTTTACTCTACGTTATCAACCCTCTCCTACACGACCCCAGGTTTGGCCATAGGTTGCTCCCCCATCTACCTTGTCTCCCTCATGCAGATTGGATTACTTCCTTACACTCTGGGTTTTCAAGCCACATCTCTTCGAATCGGAAGCCTCCCCTTCTTCTTATATGCTCCCCTCCTTGTGTTAAGATTAGGGGTGAGTGGTCGTATCCCACTGCCACCTCATTTATACATTGGGCCTTTGGGAAATTCACTGCCCAACGTACATTCCACAGTATCCTGTCCAGCCTCTCATACACCCTATCCTCCCCCCATTTGGTTGTTGCACCACGTGAATCTTTGCCATTTCGCTCCCATATCTTCCATCCCTATGTCACCAATGAGGTTTTTGAACATATCCATTTTTCTTTGTGATTTTCTTCTTCCACCTTATTTTTCATGTTGGTGTGTTATCGAATTAAAATCCCTCTGGCATATCCATACATTGTTTCGTCCTTGACTGATCACCCTAAGCATGTCCCAGTTCTGAATTCTCCACCCCTCATTCGTGTCTGCATGAACCCATGTGATGTATATCTATCTCCCACTTCCTCTGAATTTTACTCTCGTGTCAATTATGATTACACTCCCACTTATCACTTGAACCTGGTTTATCTTCTTCTACCATAGGGCGATTCCCCCTGATATTCCTCTTGGTTCCACATAATAGGCATGATCCATTCCTAGTTGTTCTCGTATCCTCTCATTGAAGGCACCCCCGTTTTTTGTTTCCATCAAACATATGATCTCCGACTGGTACCTCCCCCTGAGGTCTTTCAGGTGTTGAACTGTCAAGGAAGACCCCAGGCCCTGACAGTTCCAACAAATTGTGTTCATTGAGTCCTTGTGACTCTTTCGGGACAGCCACCAGAACCCGTCACTTTATCCCTTACGCTTGCACCCCCTGTTCCTCCCAATACTCATTCTCTATCAGATTCTTTCTCAGAACCACTCTTTTCTTCTCCTTATGGTTTTGTCATTCCCGACTTCTTTCCCCCTCACACCATTCTTTTACTCATTTTCGTGGTATCCTTTGGTGGGTCCCCTTCCTTCATCGCCCGGGCACCTTTCCCCCCATCCTCGTTCGATTGTTTCATAATATCAAATCATGTTCTTCTCTTCCTCTGTGTTTGGTTCAATTCAACTTCCTTCTTCTCCCCACCTACTCTCCTCGCACGGTAAGGCTTTGGTCTATTAACTGTTATCCATGGTCCGTACATCGGCTTCTTCGGGTTTACCTCAGACATTGTCACCTCTTCCCTACACACTTGTGTTGTATGACCCAATCTACCGCATCCGTAACAATAGTTCGACAACCTTTTATATCTAATCACCGCCTAGTTTTCCTTTCCTATCGAATTTGTCCACCAGAAACTCGCCATTAGCGGGTTCTTTACATTTACCTCCACCTTCATTCTCATAGATGTTTTGTGTGGGCTTTCCATCTCCTCCTCTGTTTCGATAAAATTCCCCACTTGCTCCCCTATCAATCTCGCACTCTCGAGGCAGAATTATTCCAGCCCTAACTCATCGACCTGGATACAAATTTGCACCCATTCTAACTCCACCTATGTTATACTACTACTCGGATTCCATTTATGCAAACTAAGGCAATGCCCTTGCACCAACCAAGGGGAAAATTCGAATATTTGCCTACGGTCCTCCTTATTTTCAAATTCAAGCAGCACTATTCTATCTGACACATCTGATATCAATACCGAATCATACTTAGCCCAAGCCAATTTCAGCACACTATGTATAGCAGGAGCTTTGATCACTTTTTGCGAGATAATTGTTCCCATACACCTCTCGGTGTTGATCAGATTCAGATTCAACGACAGGTTAAGTGTTGGTTTCCGGGGGAGGTTCGGTTCATCGGAGTTGGGGCGGTGACCACTCATCGTGAGGTTGAGGGGCAGTAGCCGTCACTGAAGTTTCACCTCCTGCAAGAGACAGGTTATCAAAGAATCGAAAAATCATAGAGCAATGGCACCTGGGTTATTCGTTTGGTTGTTTTGCTTCCCTTATGATGTGTGTTATCTTCGTACGTGGTCACCTCTCCATCTGCATGTCAGTGTCAAATGCACAGTTGGCTTCATCAATATTCAATTTGCTTGGATTGCAGGATTCACCCGAGCTTTTTGACTTGTCTATCTGTCACACTAGTTTTCGATTTGTTGTATAGCGTTCAATTGGATGAGATTTGCAGGAAGCCGACGAAAGCGGCGATGAAATCGCTCACACACTCCTTCGACCTAAGAGAGAGGCGCTCGGGAGACACACAGATTAGTTGAGATAGGCTGTTGCAATTGTCTTGAACTTGGGTTTCTTAGTCTTGTTTGTCTCTACAGCTTGGGAAGTTTTAGTTGAAGGTTGAGATGCACTAGGAACTGTTGTGGAACCCTGATTCAGTTCGTTCATGTAATTCATACATTTTCAGTTAAAAAAAATTACACAATATAGTCTTGAGCTTATTATATGTTTGACTTAGTTGACATGTCCTCCCTAATTGGTTTATCGAATGTTAACAAAACACAACATATTTCAGCAAAAAAACAATACAATTTCAACATTAACATAACATAATTTCAGCCCAAACACAACACAATAATTATCTTCTAGTTTGATTCGATGAATTGGAAGAAAATGGTAAGAGATTGTTCGTTCAATGAATTGGTTGATTTGTTCCTTAGACAAGTTTTTTTTGTTATGACCCGTTTCTTTGCATATATACCAAACACTTAATACCCATTTGTCTCCTGAGTTTATTCAGTTGAGGTTTATGCTCAACTCTTGTCATCTTAGTCTTCTTTTTTCTTAGTTGGTTCCTTTGCTAGGGTGCTAATATTAAAAGATTATCCTCGTCTAGCGCCAACATAACATATCTTGAAAGCTTCTTTGGTATAATATTTATCGACATAGTCTTCAATGTCATTCTATTTTTCCTTATAGCAACTTCAACATAGGCACGCAGTTAGCCCAATAACTAAAATTGACCACATCTACATTCTTTATTGTTAAACTACATATCTCCCATCATCTTTCTTATTGTCATCTCAAAAGTTATAACTACTGGCTTTGAACGAATATACATGTATGTGTTGAAGCTCTCACTTAGATCTGTTTGAGTGGATGAAAAAGTAGCTTCCAAACCATGTCGTTTTTGTCAATTTTATTGAAATAATTCTAGACTTTTATTTTATTTTTTTACAGTTCTTCCATATGCTTGGCCTTGTACACCGCTAAAACACCCCATATACTATCCCTTATTGCTGTGCTTTTCTGATTTCTCATCATCATATTAACATGAATGTGTCTGACAAATGCTTCATGGTCAACTTCAAGACATGTCTCTTGAGCTGCAACATTCCAACCCTACAATATAGAAGATATTTCCACAATAATCTAATTCAGACATTTTCATATTGCAACACTTAAAATATATATGTTGATTACTTATAAGCAACACTGACAAAAGTCCATTCACATATCATCAACATTTTCTTATAATGTATATATTAATGTTCAATAATTTGCTATATATATATCCACCTTTTGTCTATCTAGCATTATCGTCCATCCTCTATCACTTGATTGTAGACCACTTTCTACGTCGATAGTCAGTAACTCCAAAAACCATTTCAGGAGTCTTAGTCTCGGGTTCGACCCATGCTATGACAATGGGGAACATGTCCATTGTTTGGATATCTACCAATACCATTTATAATCATACCCCTTAATACTTTCAAGTGGCACCCTCCCCCCACCCACCCCCACCCCCCACCACACACACAGCCAACAAATGGTAACACCTATTATGGAATCCTCTTTTCGATGCTTCAAAACACAAATACAATCTCTCGAACTTGGGTCTCACGTAGGGACAGAGCCACTTGGGGATGTGCGCTCAACTTTTGATTTTGTATAAATTTGACCCTAAAAAATACAATAATTTTCAATTTAACCCTTTTAAATCATATATATTTACCTCCACTGATTTTTTTTTAATTTAACTATTTACCCTTACTCTAATATTTGCCCCCACCAAATAAGTTTTCTGGCTTCGTCTGTGGTATCATGCAGTTAATTGTTGAGTCAACTTGAATCACTATTGTGGTTCGTGGATTGTAATGCAATACTGTGGGACCATAAGAACTAAGATTCTCGCTTTTCATGATTTCTCCAAATAATTGTTTACATCTTACTTTTAGCTCTAATGATAATATACTTGCTCACATGGAAACCAAATGTGTTTTTATTTTTGTTTGAATGTAACGCGTATCCAAGAACAACTCATTTATCCTCATGTAATAATACTTTATAAGTTGCAACACATTTACGAGTACCATTGTAAGACTTAATTTGGAGTGTATCTTCACCAAATACGTACAACTTCCATCCAGATTTTTTCTCGTACACCACGCATACCTTCTTGGGGTTATTCGTTTCGGTAGGTAATAACATAGTTGTTATGAATGTTATACTCACTGATCGCATCTCTCAATTCATTAATTGTACTGAACATCATCCTTAATGCCAACTCAATCTGTTATTATGTCAATACTTGATACGTTTCATAAATTGTTTTTGATTCAACGACATATTTATATAATTGTGAACGTTTCACAATGCTATTTTTGCAAACCAATTCATCTTTTCTAATATTCACCCGTCTTTTCTAATATTCAAGTGTCACAAACTTGCTCAAATTTTGTAAAAAAACAATGAGAGAAATTACGAAGGAACACTGTAGGAATTGACTACCAAATTTTAAAATAATAATATTAAAAAACCTATTTGTAAAAAATAATAAATACCACTTTGCCGCCTAATGTTTGGGTCTAAATTGAGTTTTCCCCCGAATGTTTAAAACCGGAAGTTTCGGTCCTTAACGTTTAACAATCTGTTGAGTTTTCTCCTTCCATTAAATTCGTCCAAACTTAACAGAGCATATTCTGAAAATTGCCTAAATAACAGAATACTTTCAAATAAATCACAATTTAACTCTTTCAAATGTTACAAATTGAAACTCGATTGAGACCCAATCGAGGGGCTCGAGTCTAGTTACCCAGATTAACCCTTCAGGAGCGGGCGACAAGTGTGAGTTCACCCCAAATCTGATTACGGCTCGATTCAACCCCAATTGAGTGGACTCGGGTCTGGGTCTTGACCCAAACCGGGTTTCCCACCCAAACCTGGTTTCCCACCCAATTGAATGTCTATTGTGGTTCCTGGATAGTGGAACCATATAAGAACTAAGATTCTCATATTGCTTTTCATGATTTTTCCAAATAATTGTTTTCATCTTACTTTTAGTTTTAATGATAATATACTTGCTCACATGGATACCAAATGCTTTTTTGATTTTCGTTTGAATGTAACGCGTATCCAAGAACAACTCATTCATCTTCCTGTTGTTGTACTTTATAAGTCACTTCGTATTGATCCATTTGGTCGTATGAGTTGCAACACCTAAAGTTTTGTGAGTACCATAGTAAGACTTAATTTGGAGTGTATCTTTATCAAAGACGTATAACTTCCGTACAACTTTCGTCCATATTTTTTCTTGCTCACCATGCATACCTACTTGGGTTTATTTGTTTAGGTAATATCATGGTTGTTATGAATGTTATGCTCACTGGTCGCATCTCTTAATTCATCATTTGTACTGAACATCATCCCTAATGCCAATCAAGTTGTTATTATGCCAACGCTTGATGAAGTGTCCTAAATCTTTTTGATTCATCGCCATCTTTATATAATTGTGAAAATTTCACAAGGCTATCACTTTTACAAACCAATTCATCATTTCTAATATGCATGTGCCGCACGCACGAGTGCTCAAATTTCGTCAAAAACTGACGAGAGAAATTACTGAGGATCTCTTTTAGAATCTCGACTATCAAAAAGGTAAAACAAATATTGAAAAACCTATTTGTAAAAATAATATAAGACTTAAACAGAAAAAATAGACTCTATAATATAAAAATAGGATAAAGTACCACTTTGCCGCCTATATTTTGGTAAAAATAGAGTCTCCCCCCTAAAATTTAAAATCGAAAGTTTTAGTCATTAATGTTTGACAATTTGTTGAGTTTTCTCCTTCCGTTAAATTCATCCAAACTTAACAGAATATTTTTTGAAAATTGCATAAATAACTTAATACTTTCAAATATGTCACAATTTAACTCTTTAAACTGTTTTAAATGTTACAAATTGAAACTCGATTGAGACCCAATCGAGGGGCTCGGGTCTGGCTACCCATACCAACCCTTCATGAGTGGGCGAGAGGTCTGTGTTCACCCCAATTTCGATTAGGGTTCAATTCAACCCAAATTGAGTGGACTTGGGTCTGAGTCTTGACTCAGACCTGGTCACCAATCCATGGGGGTTGATATGGGATAAGAACAAGACTCGTGCCCCCATCAATTGGGATTCAATCGAGTTCTGATCGAATCATAACTCAATTGTAACATTTGATTTCTTTAAAAAAAAAAAACGTCAAATTGTGGCATTTTTAAAAGTATCATGTTATTTTATTTTTCAAAATATATTATATTAATTTTGGAAGAAAAATTTAATAAAATGAGAAGTTGACAAATTATCAAACATTAAGAACCAAAATTTTAAAATGAAACATTACCGAGAAAACTTATTTTTTGTCTGCGGGTAAAGTTGTATTTTACCCTACAATATATAAGAATGTCGGTGTGATGTCAACACCTTGATGTCTGTGCAACAGAAAAAAAATAAAAGGAAACCGTGTTGTGGGATGGAATGAAAATGGAACATAAGAATAGAATAGGATCTTTCTGTGGCGCGTGGTGTCCACTTCCAGCTCTGTCCAATTTGGCAAAATCCCCAAATTTCTAGGTTTAGCCGATTGTGACAGATTCCTTCAGCAGCTGCCCCGATTGGTCGAGGAAGTCTGCATTTATTGCCAAAACGAAAAATTGAAGAGACAAGGAAGAGAACCGATCCAAACCTACTGCAGCAAGGAGAAGACGTCTTCATGCAGCCCATGCTTGCAGCAAACACTCAGAAACCTGAACAAAGAACGTCAGAAGTGGATTGCTACTGTTGTCAGAGCTCCGCCTAACACCACCACAACCACGCCAAGCAGCTGCACGGTTGCCATCAGGGTGAAGGTTTCGCCTGGACGGTGTCTGGCTGCTGAGGCGAGGGGACGGACCAAGGAAAGCCCACCCGTCGACAGGAACACCGGCCGCAGGGACCATCGGGTTCAAGGTTTGACGAACTCCCACCATTACCTATTACCCTTTCCCTTTTGTTTCTTCTTCTGGTTTTTAGGAACCCGTCCGTGGCGAGGACTCGATCCCCTTGAGATGGACTTCAGTTCCAATTCTGTTGGTTCGAACAAAGACGGAAACCCGATGGTCGACATGGACTCGAACAGACAAGTGATGAACGAGATATGGTACGTGGGCAAGCTCATCGCCCAAAAATCGATCAAATTGAACGTGATACAAGGAGTGTCACCATGGGCGGTGAATGGGCACATACTAAGCATCAAAAGATGGAACCCGAGCATGGGGGTCAACGACATTGAATTCCATAAGGTACCATTCTGTGTCCAAGTTCATGACCCAGGCCCTGAGAAATTTAGTGATGCCAATGCTCGTAAGATAAGAAACATGATAGGGAAATGCATAGTTTTTGAAAAGCATGCTGGTAGGATTACTAGAAGCTATATGAGGATAAAAGTGGAAGTTAATGGGGAGAACCCCTTGATGGCGGGGTTCTGGTGGAGAAATTTGCAGGGTTTGGAAAAATGGGCATCGATAAAATATGAGAGACTATCTAATTATTGCTATTGATGTGGTGTATTGGGTCAGACAACACAGGCATGTGGAAAAGTTGTCCAGATGGCGGAGCATGATAAAACGGTTCCAAGATACGGCCCATGGCTAGTGGGCACTAGACCAAAGCAAAACATACCAATACAAAATGTGGGAGGGGAGGAGAAAGTGCCGAACCAGAACCAAGGAGCTAGGAGATCTTGGTTTGATATCATGGCGGAGGTTAGGCAGAGGGACTCGGGGAAATAAAAAACAACCGAGCACAATGGGAAGGGAGAAGAGACGGAGATGGGAGAATGGAGCAAGGAGTAGAATCAAAGCAATATGGAAACCGAGTATGAACCGGAAGGTAGGGGCTTACCCAAACAACCGTGCTACCCGACCGAACCCATGCCTGATACCCCACATATATCGACAACCCTAACCATACACATACCACAATATCAACCTAAACCTAGACCAATACCATAGATCATACATATCCCCAAGAGCCAAACCGAACCAACCATAGCCGCCCTACCAAACCGTGCGAACCAACCCCCCAAACCACAGAACGAACTGAAGAGTGTACCCATGAAAGGGATGACAGAATGACATGCCCACACAATTCACCTTCCCTCTTGATTACATACTTACCCGACAACCCTATTCCCATGGACATGACCGAACTACACACACCACCCCAAGCCTACATAGTCAAGAACCCACCCGATACTCCCCCACCTTCGGCTGAACCACAGAACTTCAACCCACAATTCGGGCTAAGCCCCTACCTAAATAAGATGACACTAAAACGCAATGGAGACGAGATGGAGGAACAACCGGTGACCAAAAGAATGAGGAGGATTGAAGGGGAGACCGAATGTGATGTGAAGAAACTGAGAAAGAGCCCGAGGAGGAAAATCACAAAAAATAGCCTGACTAAGACTAGAAGGGCCGAAAGGAGGAAGATAGTGGCAAGTACGAGTGAGGAAACATTCAATCTGAATACGAGTTCTGGTGGGTGTCCCGAAACAGCCACGGGTGCCCAATGAATGTAATCTTGTGGAATTGTCAGGGTCTGGGGTCTGCCCTGACAGTTCAACATCTACAAGACCTCAACAAAAGGTACCGCTCGAGTATAATTTTCTTAATGGAAACAAAGAATGACGATACCTACTATGACAGGATACGTTTGAGAATGGGAATGGATAATAAGCATTACGTGAGCCCGAATGGGTCTGCGGGTGGCCTTGCATTATGGTGGACGTTAGATACGGTGGTTGACATAGTGTATACTAATGTGAAGGTAATTGATTGTGAGGTGCGGTTTGCAATACAAACTGAGATGATGCGGGTGACATGGGTATATGCGAGCACGGAGGCACACAACCGAACCCAAACGTGGAACTTATTACGACAATTGGGGGCGGGCCGAACCGGGCAATGGAAGATGATTGGAGATTTCAACATCATTAGCCACCAACATGAGAAACAAGGTGGTAGGAGGAAGTCCCAAAGTCAAATTGATGAGTTCAATGACATGATCGAGACCCTAAACTTAGAAGACTTGGGGGCTCATGGAAGTCCTTTTACATGGTCCAATAACCGGAACAGACCGAACCAAATTAGTGAGCGTCTATACCGGACCCTTATCAAATCAGTATGGTCCATACGAAACCCCCAAGGGAAATGCATAAACGAATTAGCCATTGGGTCGGACCACACTTCATTGGTGATCCAATTGACAAAACCGAGCAAAAGAGTAAAGAGACGGTTCAAATTTGAAGCGATGTGGCTCAAGAACCCGACATGCAAGGAGGTCATCAAACAATCATGGGATGAACCAATCACACGAAGAGAACCTCATGGGGTCAAGGAAAGCTCAAAAAATGCCGAAAGTATCTACTTGCATGGAGCAAGACTCATTTCCGTAACAACATCACCGAAATGAGAAAAATAAAGGAGGCCCTAAGAGTTGTAACACAAGGTAACATGAATGAGGAGGCTACCCGGGAGGAGGCTAGGCTAAAAGGAAAACTGAAATCAATTTGGTATCAAGAGGAGACATATTGGAAACAAAAATCGAGGGTGAAATGGCTACGGGATGGGGATAGGAATACCACATTCTTCCACCAAACGACTATAGCAAGAAGGAGGCGAAACCACATATGTCAATTGAGGGGGAAAGTGGAGAATGGATCGAGAATGATAATATTATTGAAGGAGAATTACACCAGTACTATGAAAGAATGTTTACATCGGAAAGGACCAAACCGGGGGAAGAGTTCCTTAGACACATCCCGAATCATGTTAATGCCGAAATGAATGCCCAACTAACAAGGGAAGTGACGGATAACAAAATCAAGATGGCAACGTTCCAAATGGGGGGATCACGAGCTCCAGGTCCGGACGGGTTTCCGGGGTTGTTCTACCAACGGAATTGGAACATCGTGTGGACGAACGTCATCACCGCGGTACGGACTTTGTTCGAAACAGGTATAATCCAAAACACTCTCAATAATACTGATATTGTCCTCATACCAAAGATCCAAACCCCGATTACACCCAGTGACTTTCGGCCTATTAGTTGTTGCAATTTCATGTATAAGATTATATGAAAGGTGTTGGTTAACCGTTTAAAAGTTTATCTATCAGATCTCATCACTCCTTTCCAGAGTGCATTTGTATCATGTAGAAATATCCAGGATAACGTCATGGTGGCACATGAGGTTTTCCACAACCTACACTCGGGTCGAAACGGAAACATGACCGAATGTGCACTTAAAATCGATATGCAAAAGGCCTACGACAAGGTTGAATGGGATTTCCTACTTGAGACACTTAGGCGAAGGGGTTTCGATGAGGAATGTGTGGGTTGGATGAGGGCATGCATATAGACAACGACATACCAAGTGATTGTTAACGGGAACCGAACGACCACCATTAGACCAACATGAGGTATACGACAAGGAGATTCCCTATCACCTTATTTGTTTATACTACTTGAGGATGTATTATCTAGGCGAATGTTGGATGCGGCTAGGGTGGGCGAAATCGAGGGGATCACACTAAGACGACAATGCCCAAAACTTCATCATCTTTTCTTCGCGGATGATTCCCTACATTAGGGGAACAACAACAAATGCCGAGAGATTGAGGAAGATTTTAGATGACTATTGCAAGGTTTCGGGACAAAGAATCAACCGAGAAAAATCAGCCCTATTTTTCAACAAAGGGGTCGACCGAACCGAAAGGCAAAGGGTGGAGATGGCATTGAACATAAAAGGCACTAATGACCAGGGCAAGTATTTGGGATTACCATCGATATGGAGGCGATCAAAGAAGGAGACATTGGGTTTCCTCAAAACCAAGGTCAAGGAGAAACTAAACGGGTACCGACCGAAGACGTTGAACCAAGCCAGGAAGGAAGTCCTCATTAAGGCAATCATAACCGCCATACCGACATACATAATGAGTGTATTTCGACTACCTAAAACATGGTGCTCGGAGATAAATGCTCTCATTGCGAACTTTTGGTGGGGCCAAACCGGGGAAGGAAAGAATATGCATTGGAGGAGATGGGAGGTCCTAGCAAGGGCTAAGGAGGCGGGGGGCCTAGGGCTCCGGGAACTCCAAACATTCAATTCATACCTACTCACGAAGATGACCAATCGTCTCATCACCGAACCGGACAACTTATGCGCGAGGGTTCTCAAAGGATTATATTTCCAGAGGTGTTCATTCCTAGAGGCGGAAAAAGGAGGTCGAGCGTCATGGGGATGGAGTAGTGTGCTCCATGGCCGAGAGGCTCTAACTGTTAGGATACATGTATAGAACGATTACTTCAAGTGTAAGGCATGGCCGATTGCTTCAAGAGTTAGGCATAAGGCCAATTGGTTCATGAATGTACTAGAGTATGCTAGAAGATAGTAGAGTGTTCTAGTTTTGTATAGATTGTTGATTGTAAGATTAGTATAAATAGGGATAGATGTAAGCTTCAAAGGTAACTTGAATCTGAAGTAGAGTTCAAAGTTCTTAAATTCTGTTATTTCAGTTACACATTCAGTTCTTCATTTCAAGTATTTTCTTTTCATTTCTACCTTGAGTTCAGTTTACTCACACTAACAACCTAGGGGAATTGGGTGGTTGGATCGGGGTAAGAGATACGTGTTTTCGAGGATCCATGGATATACACAAAGGAAACCAAGCGGGTGAATGCCGATACAAGGATGGAGAACGAAGGAAATCTTGTTGTGAAAAAACTAATCAAACCGAATGGAGTATGGGATGAGGACCTCATCCGAAGCATTATGGACCAAGAAGATGCCGAGCACATACTTCGTATGCCTTTACCACGTGAAGGAGGGGAGGACCGATACATATGGCCCCATACGAGGGATGGAGTACCCATGGTCCGATCGGTATACCACAAGCTAAGGGAAAATGCCGACCGAACCACAGGACCGAATCGGACCGGGAATAAGGAAGCATGGAAGGAAATGTGGGCGACAAAGGTAATACCAAAGGTCAAGAACTTCATGTGGCGACTAACCACAAATGCATTAGTCGTTAAGGCAAACATGGTTAAACGGGGCATGAATGTGAATTATGGTTGCCCAATATGCGGGGAAGTCGAAACAAGGGAGCATATGATATTAGGGTGTGAATGGACTGAAAAGGTTTGGCATGAGATATTGGGGCTGCGTGTAAGCCGACCAAATAACATGGGCATGGTCGAATGGCTCGAGGAGAGGCGAACGGAACATAGGGGCCAAGGGGTACCGAGTGACCAGAGGTGGAGACTCACGATGATTACATGTTGGCTAATATGGAAGACAAGGTGCAAGGCGGCTTTCGAAGCCAAGCATCCATATTCGGGAGCAGTCATTGAAGAGATAAAGCGAGTCTATGCGGAACAATGCCAAAGCGACTGAGTTAGGCAAAATGAGGAACCAACAGAGTCGAATGGGAGGGCCCGAACGGATCAAGAATGGACACCACCTAGATGAGGATCAATTAAGATCAATTGTGACGCATCATGGTGTCAAAGATCCAAACGAGCGGGCATAGGAGTGGTAGCGCGGGACGAGCATGGAACATTGATTGGAGGACTAAACTGAAGGTACCGGAGCGACGACGTCGAAACAATGGAGGCTATGACAATCCACGAAGGCATGAGACTAGCGATGCAAGCGGGATGACCAAACATCATCATCGAGACGGACACGCAAGTAATTCACCAATAAATAGTACATGGACGGGCGCATTGGAGGACATCAAACATCATCACGAACATCCGGGCACTAGCTAGGCAACTACACCGAGTAGAGTGGCGAGCTATAGCGAGATCGACAAATGCATGCGCCGATTGGATAGCTAAGCAAGGAAGACTGAGAGTGAGCATTAATGATTGGGTCGAGAGACCACACTTCCATTTATATGTTTAGTAGCGAATGATCGTATGTAACCACATTTCATTTTACATATATATAAGTTTATAATTTATTCTTAATTATCTTTTTTTAGAGAAGTTTATAAAACTAAAATACATTTTATGAAATTATGTATAACAATATATAAAGATTTAATATTAAAAAATAAATTTCAGAAAATCTAAGATACATTCCTTATATTTGTATGCCCTTCGTGAAAAGGACTTGGTATCATCATCGAAACAATTGTAACAATTCCACAATATAAAGTTATCATATGAATAAAAAATAATAATATTATTAAGGTAATTTTTATAGAACCTTTTTATTATATATTTATAGACTAAATAATATTTAAACATTAAAAATATCATTGGTTCAAATGGAACATAAGAAACATCTACAATTATTAAAAGTAACTATATTTTTATTCATTTTTCAAAATTTAGATAAATATACCTTAATAATAAATATTATTAATATTAAAAATAATAATTAACAATTTATTAATAGTTTGTTAAAATTTATACTTTGCTAGTTAAAATTTAAAAATATTTATAATTTATTTGCTAATACATTACTAACACGCAAAAAATACATGTATGTTTCAATTACTTGTCACCGCCGCTTAATAACAATTTAAATAATTAACCTTAAAAAAAAGAGGGAAAAGTATGAAATTACACCTAGATATTTGTCTCGATTGGTAATTGCACCCATATTGTTTGTTTTAAAACCCATATGTTTTATTTTGTTTGTAATTGCATATTTCCATCCATTGTTAGTCAAATAATAATTACGTATATTTCATGTGATGTAATATGAAAGTTATATTCCCAAAATACCCCTAGTATGTTATGTTCATAAAGTCTTCAATTCATCTCTCCATTTGTAGTTTTCTTCGTTCTCTTCTTCCTCGCAGCTCCTCGTCATCTCCCCCTTGCCGAAGAACGACTGATTCCAGGTCCTCTAACAGTATGGGTGGTAATTACTATGAACGTTCTTCCCATTCTTCTTCATCTTTGGCATCTAACCTAAATATGAACTCTAAGGACCCACTATGCTACTGCGACCTTCAATCCCGTGCGAGAACAACTGAGAGCATGAAAATTTTTGGTTGTATGTTCTAGGGTAAAATATGACATTGACCATAAAGTTTACACTGATTTTAAAATTTCTCCTTAAAGTTTAAAGTCCCCCCTAATGTTTGGAAATTATGAAAAATCCCTCATTGTTAGGGGGAATTTTTCATCATTTCTAAACATTAAGGGGACTTTAAACTTTAAGTGGGAATTTTAAAACCGGCGTAAACTTTAGGAGGAAATGTCGTATTTAACCATATGTTCTATACATGTCTGAGATACCAGATAATGAAGCTAATTTTTTGATTTAATTTCGAAGATACATAGGATTATGCTACGTAGATAAAATTATGATTTTTTTTGAAACCCTAATTTCTTGTTAGTACTATGTAGCCATTAATTTCTTTGAAGAGGGGTTGTGATTTATTCGCTTGGGCAGGTCCACCGATGTGTGTGTCTGGAAGGAGAGCCATGACCAAGTTTGTATCAAAGGAATCCGAATTGAACAATCAAATTGATATGTTGCATAGTAGAAATCAACACCAATTGTGTGTCATAGCCTTCTTACTTCTTGTTGTTGTTGACCTTATGTTGAAGATGTAGTCAGTGACAAACGTTTGTTTTAGAGTCTAAGTTGTGTACTTCGTAATTAATTTAACCTAATGTTTCTTTAGTTGCTACTTTTTGTACCTACTAGTTTATGTAATACTTAGTAGAGTTGTCTTTAAATTTGCATATGTATCAGTATTTCCACAATTATGTTTGTGCTAACAATGCAGCTGACCGACCTATGCCGTTAAAGGAATATCCAACTAAAAACAAATCATCCAACAAAACATCCAACCAAACCGATCTATTTAGATAAGTGTACTGGTTCCACAAAAAGGCTTACCAAACAAAATATCCAACCAAAAAAAACGCACATCCAATAAAACATCATGGTGACAACATCCAACAAAACCAAACAACAGTACTTTCAGTCAGTAAATCTTTGCACAAAAAACGATGACATATGAATCCAGCGTTTCGTTGACTTCTTCTTTATTTTTTCAGTTTTAAGTGGTTGAGGAGAAAACACTAATGGGTTGTGCAAATAACAGTTCCGACATAATCACGCAACCTCTCAAATTGCCAGACGCTGTCTCCATCAAGTGCTTATCGAGCCAACTTGATACCCTCGCAACATTCCACCTCTTATCATAGATGTTGTACCGTTTTTGTATTTCCTCGACAATAATGTTATACCGTATACTTGGTTTGTTTCGAATGAGTCCCATAGAAGTATCTGCAATCCACTTCCCACCGATCTTCTTTATGTGGTAAGATCGTCCACATGTATGTACCGCAAGCATTTTCTAATTTGAAAAGTCTTCTTCCTGTTCAGTTTTGTACCAACAACTTGGACTCCACAAGCTTGCTTGTAAACAACTTCTACACGGTGGGAGTTGTTTTTTATGCTAAAATCTAGTACGTAACCCTCCTCAATACTGTGTTCGATGACATTCTTCCTGAATGCTTGGCCATCTATAAACCTCATTCCTAATTTTAGTTCATGTTTCTACCTTTGATTGCCCGTCGTTTCTGCGTTCACGTCTTCATCAAATATTATCTTATATGTCCTAGCACTTGTAATGTCACCTTTAACATCAGAAGCAACTAGAGTTGTTAGGGTGCCACTTTTCGACATTCAGCTTGTCCAACTTCCACTAGTTCAACAACGTGAACTTGCCTAGTCACGCAATCTTCAATGTTTGCACCGTATTGTAAATCTTCCAAACCGTCCTCATTCAATCCCGTATGTGGACCACTTGCACTTGCGTCAGCCTCAAAAAATGGTTTGTTCAGTTTACTTTTCTTCTTCGCAGATTTAACTTCAACATGTAAATCGTCTTCATTTTCGTCATCTTTACCGGCTTTCCCATTTGGATCAGATATAGCATATGATAGTGAATCGGTCTCATCTGATGAAGATAACGTGTACTCCTCTTATACTGGATGCATTGAACTCTTTCACTTGTCTCTTGGAGGGGTTTGTATCCATTGGAGCTTTTCCTTTGTCAATCGAAACTTGACTTTCCAATGCCTCTTCTATTTGTTGAATGAATTTTATACGAATGACATCCATAACTAGATCATTCGCATATACAACAGGATCAAACGGGGGCAACACATACACAATCAAATCCACACTTCCATGCTTCCTCGCAAACATCTCAGTAACAACTGCATTGCTTTTCAAAATTTCTAGTTATGTGTTCAAATCACCATTAGGAGGGAGATAACAAATACACCCACCTGCGACTAAACCATAATCTCATAAAAGACTTCCATTGTCTCATAACATATTGCATCCCTCCCTAAATCAGTAACTTCTTTCTTTACAAACCAATTTACATTAACGAAAATCCCGTCGTAGCTAATCGTCAATTGGTAAGTTAGACCATTGTCATTGTCCATTATTTACCCTAACAAATTACAAATCAAAACCATAAGTAGAACAATTTCGGTGAAGATCGAAAAACAAATGTAGAACAACATCAACAACATGTATCACGAAACCATTTTTGGCAGAACATCATCAATAAAAACAATCATAAGTCGTGAAGATCGAAAAAAAAACATTTTGGCATAAGAGCAAGGAGTCAGAGGAACAACTTCGATGTAAACCCTAAAGGGGGGGGGGGAATCGACGATTTCATAGACCTAACAAGAACGAACTGAATAAGTCCAATGTAGAGGTGACCGAATAAGTCCAGTGGACCTAAGAACAGGACGACGCGACGAAGAACTCAAGTGGGGAGACAATAGACGCGAAATGGGGAATTCATGCCGAGATGGAGAGGTGAATGCTTAACATCCAGGTATAATTTTATACTTTTCCCTTAAAAAAAGCATAGTATTTGTAGGTTGTTTCTGGCAGCCTCCCCACTAGGACCGGCAAAGGTGCGGTGAAAAACCCATAACCATGGTTATAACCATTATTTTTTTATATGGTTAACTGTATCATTATGGTGCGGTGTGGTTATGGTGATGATTTTCTACCTGTAATGGTTATGGTATTTTAATCATACATATGGTTATAACCATGATTATTATATAAATATAATAGTAATTTAATATTAATATATTAATGAATACTAATAAGAGAAGTGAGATTTTGACTTTTGGATTTTACGAATCTATAATTGCAGGACGAACTGTAACTGAATGATGTAAATATTAAATGGTATTATTGTTAATTTTGAATGATGATAATGTTGAATATTTGTTTGGCTTGTGACATAACTTTATATATTTATTAAGATAACATTTATAATGTGCCATTATATTTCACATGGTGGTAATGAATATGAGCATAAAGTTAAAATCCTGGTTAATAACCATGCATGATTATGGTTATGGTATGTAATTTAAAAATATAATATAATTATTGAATTTGACATACCCGATACCCGTACCATACCGTAACCATTTAGCGTGGTACTCCCTACTCCAAATCTAGGCGTTTTTGGCAGTTTCCCCACTCCAAATCCGAAGTGGTTTATGAGAGATGGATGGGTGCGCAACACATCAGCAAGAAAGTACGTAACATGACGGTGATAAGAGTCATTCTTAGATTATTTTAGGGAAAAGGAAATAAAGTGTGTCCCATGTGGTCAAAGGAAATCAAATATTATACTGCGGTTGTCTTCACGCGCGGCTCCCCCTTTTGGCCTTCATCCCCCGCGATTGCAGGGTTTGCCTGTGCCAGATTTCTTCGCTGATTGCAATTGATGCAATTCTTCTTGGAATTTATTACCAAAGTCTCCTGCCAATCACGAGTTGCCAAGCCAGCATATGCACTGCTTCTGATTGCGACATTTTCATGCAAGGAAGTGGAGAACGTCGAAAGAAAACGTGAAAAACAGCAACTCTAGCTTTGCGTAGGAGATCCCAGGTCGAGCAAACGACGAACTCACCGGAGACAGCATCGACTTAGCTGTGACCACCACCAAGCCACCTAGACCCGACAACACCGATCAAGGCAAGACGAAGCCTCACGAGGGCTGAACCAAGGCTCGACAGAATAGCAACTCGAGCCAAATTGGAAGAACTCTGCAATCAGCTCACCGTCTCCTCGCCTGGAACACTACCAAGCCTCGACCACTACTAAGCTGGAAACGACTGAACTAGGTGAGGAGAGGTTGAGCCACAAGAACAGAACCAACCTGCAGAATTCTAAAATCAGCATATTTACACATCCGAACCAAGCAACTGAATTTGTCTTTGCCTAACCCTTTTCATTTGATTGTTCTGTGTAGGGAGCTGCCACCCGGGGTGAATGCACTGTACCCACGACGACCCAATGGATAACTCCTTCGGCTCTAGCTCCAGTTCCGGAGGGGCAAACAGACTTGAGGGAACTGTGGTCGACTTATACTCGAATCAACAAGTTCAGAATGACACATGGTATGTTGGGAAAGTCCTATCCCAAAAATCGATCAAGAAAAATATGATAACTGGGGTATTAAGATCGATTTAGGCCCAATATAGGAAGGTTGGTATATCGGAATTGGAGGAAGGAATATTGTTGTTTGACTTTCAATGACAAAAAGATGTCGATCAAATCCTTGATCGATCACCGTGGTCAGTAAATGGCCACATACTGAATATCAAACGTTGGGATCCGATTATGGGAGTGAAGGAAATCAACATCCAAAAGGTACATATCTGGACACAAGTGCATGACTTAGGCCTGGATAAATTTAGTGATACAAATGCGTGGAAGATCGGTAACATGATAGGAAAATGCATAGAGATAGAAAAGCTTGTAGGGAGGATCAATAGGAGCTATATGAGACTAAGAGTAGAAGTCGATGGGGAGAAACCCCTGATGGCGGAGTTCTGGTGGAAGAACTAAGGAGGGGATAAATGGGCATCTATTAAATATGAACGATTATCTGATTTTTGTTATGGGTGTGGCATGCTAGGTCACACGACCCAAGCATGCACAAAAGATATATGATTTGCAGAACATGATCAGACCGTACCAATGTACGGACCGTGGCTTGTTGGGATTATGCCAAAACAAGCCAAGGCCAAGCAAACTGTGAGAGGTGAAGAGGGCCAAGGGGCACAACAAAAACAGGAGGGGAGGAGCTCATAGTTTGATATCATGGATGAGGTACGGGGAAGGACACGAGGGGAGACACAAGTGCATGACTTAGGCCTAGATAAATTTAGTGATACAAATGTGTGGAAGATCGGTAACATGATAGGAAAATGCCTAGAGATAGAAAAGCTTGTAGGGAGGATCAATAGGAGCTATATGAGACTAAGAGTAGAAGTCTATGGGGAGAAACCCCTGATGACGGAGTTCTGGTGGAAGAACTAAGGAGGGGTTAAATGGGCATCTATTAAATATGAACGATTATCTGATTTTTGTTATGGGTGTGGCATGCTAGGTCACACGACCCAAGCATGCACAAAAGATATATGCTTTGCAGAACATGATCAGACCGTACCAATGTACGGACCGTGGCTTGTTGGGGTGATGCCAAAACAAGCCAAGGCCAAGCAAACTGTGAGAGGTGAAGAGGGCCAAGGGGCACAACAAAAACAGGAGGGGAGGAGCTCATGGTTTGATATCATGGATGAGGTACGGGGAAGGACACGAGGGGAGACACAAGTGCATGACTTAGGCCTGGATAAATTTAGTGATACAAATGTGTGGAAGATCGGTAACATGATAGGAAAATGCCTAGAGATAGAAAAGCTTGTAGGGAGGATCAATAGGAGCTATATGAGACTAAGAGTAGAAGTCGATGGGGAGAAACCCCTGATGGCGGAGTTCTGGTGGAAGAACTAAGGAGGGGATAAATGGGCATCTATTAAATATGAACGATTATCTGATTTTTGTTATGGGTGTGGCATGCTAGGTCACACGACCCAAGCATGCACAAAAGATATATGCTTTGCAGAACATGATCAGACCGTACCAATGTACGGACCGTGGCTTGTTGGGGTGATACCAAAACAAGCCAAGGCCAAGCAAACTGTGAGAGGTGAAGAGGGCCAAGGGGCACAACAAAACAGGAGGGGAGGAGCTCATGGTTTGATATCATGGCCGAGGTACGGGGAAGGACACGAGGGGAGACACAAAATCAGGGGCAAAGTGGAACACCATGGGCAAAGCCCACGGCTAGGCCACATCCTCACCCGACCGATGCCATGGATACCGAGTCCATGGACGATGACACACATCCACCACCACCACAGGACCAAGCTGAGCCAACACATGAGGAACCCCCCGATTCGAGAGCCATAACAATCCTTATCAAGCAAAACCGACTCTATAAGCCAAAACGGACCGAACAAATCCATCTGAACCCCACATCCCCCAACTAGAAGAAAGAGTCGAACCAAACCCAAGCCAACATACCACAAAACAGAACCCCAACCGCACCAACCCATCCCATGAACATATGCATACCCGACATTACCATGAGGTCCATGACCAAACCCGAACCCATCCATCGCCATGCCATACCACACACCTACATGATAGGGAAGTTCCAATCCCAACTACCTGACCACATCATGTACCTTACCCAACCCATGATCACATACCTACTCGACAACCCAACCCAACCCAACTACATGTGCTAGGCACCTCTTCCTTATCCCAATCATACACCGTAGAAGATCCCCCGACACACCACTTACGTCCCCCACCCTCATGCAAACGAACCCCCCAACCGGCCTAAGCCCGTACCTGAATAAGATGACACTCAAACGGACCGGGGAGGATATGGAGTAACAACCGATAATGAAAAGAGGGAGGATAATCGAGGGGGGACCGAATGCAAGGAGGTTAGAGTTCGGAAGAGCCCGAGAAGGAAAACAAACATCCAAACCCTAAACGAAAGAACCGAGACACAAGAAAACCGCAAGGAGCAAGGGCACAAGATGAGGAAATGGAGAACAAAAAGGGTTTCTGTGGGTGTCCCCAAACAGCCACGGGTGCCCAATGAGTGTCATATCATGGAATTGTCAGGGTTTGAGGTCTACCTTGAAAATCCAACATATGAAAGACATCAACAAGAGGTATCGCCCAAACATCATATTCTTAATGGAAACTAAGAATGGGGATACCTACTGCGAGAAGATACGAACACGGATGGGGATGGACAATAAGTACTATGTGAATCTGAACGGTACATCCAGGGGACTAGCATTGTGGTGGAAAGCGGATACAAAGTTTTCAGTTGTTAGATTTAAAAGAATATGAAGACGTGAAGGAGATGAATAAGAACAACATCTGACTCCATTATTGAGAAACTTATTATTTTGTACATAGAGAACTACATATATACAATATAGAGATAACTATCTATACATATTAATTCTATCTATAAAGATACAAATACTATCTATCTAACTATATATATAATAAACTAAATATAAAAGGATAAACTAATTAATATAGATAAACTAAAGATAAATACTAAAATTGATTAATCTAGACTAGACTACATAATACTCTAACATTCACCCATGTTCTTTGTTGTTCTTGATTTTGATCTTCAAACGTTGAAATTTGCTGAATTGGTCCCCAAATTTCCAATGCTTCTTTGCTTGTGTCGGATCCAAATCCAATCTCAATCAAATACCCAATCGAATTGAGCTCGCACATCTTCATCATTGGTGAGATACTCCACATTCGAATACAAGTTTTTCAAGCTAAAATCCAGATGAAAAAGAAAAACAAAACTCGGCCATGCCATCGCGATGCCATCTTGGTCATCTCGTCGTGGTCATGCCATAAAATAAAGAAGGGCTATCCCGGTCATGCCATCTCGGTCATCTCGTCGTGGTCATGCCGTAGTAACTAACAAACTAATCTAAAATTTGAATTCCAGCATTCCAATCTTCTATTGAATCCATTGTAAATCATCAATAAACTTGGTTGTGCAAACTCGATTTGATCACACATCTTCACGATACCAAATCGGGATTTCAGCACAATTAATTCAGCATTGTTGAAGAGGTAATGTATCAGCAAATCACAGATCAGCAGCATGAATGATTCGGTCCTTGGAAAGAAGGGTCTGATACCATGTTAGATTTAAAAGAATATGAAGACGTGAAGGAGATGAATAAGAACAACATCTGACTCCATTATTGAGAAACTTATTATTTTGTACATAGAGAACTACATATATACAATATAGAGATAACTATCTATATATATTAATTCTATCTATAAAGATACAAATACTATTTATCTAACTATATATATAATAAACTAAATATAAAAGGATAAACTAATTAATATAGATAAACTAAAGATAAATACTAAAATTGATTAATCTAGACTAGACTACATAATACTCTAACATTCACCCATGTTCTTTGTTGTTCTTGATTTTGATCCTCAAACGTTGAAATTTGCTGAATTGGTCCCCAAATTTCCAATGCTTCTTTGCTTGTGTTGGATCCCAAATCCAATCTCGATCAAATACCCAATCGAATTGAGCTCGCACATCTTCATCATTGGTGAGATACTCCACATTCGAATACAAGTTTGTCAAGCTAAAATCCAGATGAAAAAGAGAAAGAAAAAACTCGGTCATGCCATCGTGAGGCCATCTTGGTCATCTCGTCGTGGTCATGCGGTAAAATAAAGAAGGGTTATCCCGGTCATGCCATCGCGGTGCCATCTCGGTCATCTCGTCGTGGTCATGCCGTAGTAGCTAACAAACTAATCTAAAATCTGAATTCCAGCATTCCAATCTTCTATTAAATCCATTGTAAATCACCAAAAATCAGTCCTATACACATATCAAAATTGCATGGATTGCGAGGTCTACATGGATAGCTATGCCGAACCTATGATTATGACATGGGTATATGCAAGCATAGAGACACGAGAAATGACACATCTTTGTAACCTACTAAGGATGATAGGGCGGGGCCGAAGGGGTGATTGGACCGTACTTGGAGATTTCAATACCATATGCCACCCACATGAGAAACAAGGAAGAAGGAGGAAATACCTAAGGCAAATGGATGAATTAAAGCAAGTGATCGAGGACTTAGGAATTGAGGATTTGGGAGCAAAAGGCAACTCGTTCACATGGTGTAATAACCGAAGCGGTGCAGAGAGGATAAGTGAACGCCTAGACCATGTGTTGATAAACACTGGATGGGCAACACAGTATCAAAAGGTGAGGTGCATAAATGAACTAGCAATTGGGTCGGACCATACTCCTATGGTGGTCCAAATCAAACAACCATGAAGGAGACACCAAAAACGTTTCAAATTCGAGGCAATGTGGCTTGAGAACCCTGAATGTAAGGAGGTAATCAAACAAGCATGGGCAGGACCAATAATGGGAAGAGAAATCCAAAGAATGTATAAAAAGCTAAATGGGTGCCGAACCAAACTCAAGGTGTGGAGCAAGGTAAA
This sequence comes from Chamaenerion angustifolium, assembly GCA_946814005.1. NCBI lineage: Eukaryota > Viridiplantae > Streptophyta > Magnoliopsida > Myrtales > Onagraceae > Chamaenerion > Chamaenerion angustifolium. The sequence continues at coordinate 28,633,332 of OX328268.1, read as the reverse complement.
TTTCCGCCACAACTTGCATGAGATCACCAAAACAAAAGAAGCATCATACAAGGACAGATGAATGATGATGCAATCCGAGAAGAGAAACGGTTGAAAGGCCAACTAAACGGTTTTGGACGAGAGAGGATAAATATTGGCAACAACGATCGAGGGTTAAGTGACTCAAAGATGGGGACCGAAACACGACCTTTTTCCACCAAACCACCATATCAAGAAGGAGACGGAACCAAATATGCATATTAAGAGGTGAAAATGGGGAGTGGATCGATGAGGAAGGGAAGATAGCCGATGAACTCCATAGATACTTCGAAGGTATGTTCACCTCCGAACAAACCGAACCGGGGGATGAGTTCCTCAGATATGTACCGAATCATATTACACCCGAGATGAATACAGAATTTACAAGGGAGGTGACATATATTGAAATACGGTCGACAACATTTCAATTGGGTGGGTCACGAGCACCGGGTCTGGATGGTTTCCCGGTTCTGTTTTACCAAAGGAACTGGAACACCGTGGGGGTAGACGTCATCACCTTGGTTAAGGCTTTCTTCAGAACATGTACTCTTCTAAACCCTATCACTAATACAGATATAGTGATGATTCCAAAAATACCAAACCCGATGAGACCTGCTGATTTTAGGCCGATAAGCTGTTGCAATTTCATGTATAAAATCATATCGAAAGTTCTAGGGAATAGATTGAAATGTTATCTTTCAGAGCTTATCACCCATTTCCAGAGTGCATTTGTATCAGGGCGACACATACAGGATAACATAATGGTGGCCCATGAGGTGTTCCACCACCTGAACAGTAGCCGACAAGAGAACAATGTGGGATGCACCTTAAAGATCGATATGTAGAAAGCTTATGATAGGGTGGAATGGGAGTTCCTACTCAACACACTAAGGCAACGGGGTTTTGCAGAGCAATGGGTGAATGGATATGGGAATGCATAGCATCGACCACATACCAAGTGGTGGTAAATGGGGAAGGAACAAACTCCATACAACCAACACGGGGTATTCGACAAGGTGACCCCTTATCCCCTACCTATTCATTCTCCTTATGGATGTACTGTCACGAATAATGGAAGGTGCAGCTAGGGAGGGACATATACAGGGAATCACTCTAAGAAGAAGTTGCCAGGAACTTCACTATTTGTTCTTTACAGACGACTCACTGTTCTTCATAAAAGGTACGCCTAAAAATGCTAAATGCCTTTGGAGCATATTAGAGTCCTATTGCCAGGTCTCGGGACAACGGAGAAACAGAGAAAAATCGACCATTTTCTTTAATAAGGGGGCAGCTCCGAACATGTAGAAAGGGGTGGAGGATGCGTTACACATTAAGCGTACAGGGGACCCGGGCAAATACCTAGGTTTGTCATCGATTTGGGGACGATCAAAGAAAGAGGCTTTGGGATATTTGAAAACAAAAATCACGGACAAGCTAGGAGGGTGGAGGCCGAAAACTTGAGCCAAGCGAGAAAGGAAGTACTCATCAAGGCTATAATAACGGCGATCCCCACGTACGTAATGAGTGTATTCCGTTTACCAAAAACATGGTGCTCGGAGATAGATGCCCTCATTGCGAACTTTTGGTGGGGGAAAACATCGAAGAGGAAGAGAACACATTGGAGGAGATGGGAGATACTAGCAATAGGGCTGGCAATTTCTGACACGACACGATTAAACGACACGACACGATCTGCTTTAAAGCGTATATGGGTTTGACCTTAATGGATCCCGTGTCTAAACAACTCTTGTACGTTTAGACACGATTATTAATCGTGTCTAAACAACTCAGATCTGCGGATATCTGTATAAACACGATTAAACACGATTAACTATTCGTGTCTAATCGTGTTGTGTATACATGTGACACGTTTAGACACATTTAAGTATAATAATAATAATAAAATATTAAAATACCCACTTACTTTTTAATATTAAACTATGAAGACCTTACTTTGTATATTTGAATTTGTGTATCTATGTATTTGTGTATATATCTGCTTTAAAGCGTATATGAGTTTGACATTAATGGATCCCGTGTCTAAACAACTCTATACGTTTAGACACGATTAAACGGCTTATACGTTTAGACACGAGACATGTTTAGACACGTTTAAAATTTATCCGTTTAGACACGAGACATGTTTAGACACGACACGATTATGACACGACACGACACGATTGCCAGCCCTAACTAGCAAAGGCAAAATAGATTGGGGGACTAGACTTCTGAGAACTACAAAGTTTGAACACGGCTCTACTAACCAAAATGGTGAGCCGAATAATGACCGACCCCGACACCATATGTGCACAAGTCTTGAAAGGACTATATTTTCCGCGATGCACGTTTCTAGAGGCGAAAAAGGGGGCCGAGCCTCATGGGGATGAAGTAGTATCCTACATGGCCGAGATGTAACCAAGGATGAAGGGATGTGGACCATAGGCACGGGGGAGAATGTCCGAGTCTTTAAGGATCCATGGATATATGCAAAGGATAGCAAAAGGGTAAATGGAGACGTCTTAGTGGAGCATGGTGGAAACCTAAGAGTAAGTGAACTCATACTCCTGAATGACACATGAAATGAGAACCTAGTAAGGAACATTGTCGACCAAGAAGATGCAACCCATATTCTTAGTATGCCACTTCCACGAGAGGGGGGAAAGACCAGTACATATGGCCACACACAAAGGATGGCTACCCACAAGTCCGCTCGGTCTACCATAAGCTAAGGGAGCGGTCCGAACAAAGACCCAAGGCTGAACCCAACCTATCGAGGCACGTTTTGGAAAGACATGTGGAAGGCAAAGGTAATATCAAAGGTGAAAAACGTCATATGGCGGCTAGCAACGAACTCGATAGCCGTTATAGCGAACATGGTGCGTAGGGGGATGAATATACCTCCGAGCTGCCCTATATGTGGTGAAGTTGAGACACGAGAACACATGATCTTGGAATGCGGATGGACGAAGAAGATTTGGAGTGGCGCACTAGGGATCCAAGTGGAAAGGTCAAATGAGCTTGATATGGTAGAATGACTCATAAAGAGGAAAGCGGAGCTGCATGGGGGCGGACCAACGAGCGATAAAAGGTGGGCCCATATTCTAATCACGTGTTGGCATTTATGGAAGGCGAGATGCTCGGCGGCGTTCGAAGCAAAACAACCAAATCTGAGGGTCGTGACAATGGAGATCAAGCAAGCCTTCGAGGAGCAATGTGGGGCACACCGAACAACACAACCGATGAACATACATGAGGAGAGGCCGACCCAACAATGGCAACCCCCGACGGGTGATACGATCAATATCAATTGTAATGCCTCATGGTGCAAGGAAAGACAAAGAGCGGGCATAGGTGTAGTGGCACGAGACAAAATGGGCAAGATAGTTGGTGGAATGAACCGGAAGGCATAGGAGCTACGACATAGAAACGATGGAAGCTTTGGCCATACACGAAGGAGTACGTCTAGCAATTGAAGCGGGTTGGAACAACATCATCATAGAGACGGACTCACAAATGGTTCACCAACAACTCATAGAGGGGCCGAAACATTGGAGACTAGCAACAATTGTACCGAATATCCGAGCACTAGCAAGACAAGTTGAGCAAGTGCAATGACGAGCTATACCTAGGACGAGCAATGAATGTGCAAATTGGATAGCAAAGCAAGCGAGGATGGGAGTGTGTCTTAATGATTGGGTCGAGAGACCACCACTACCATTTGTATGTTTAGTAGCTAATAATATGATGTACGAACTCCCATGACTCCGTGTCATAACGTTTTATTTCTTAAAGTAAAGCGGTATTGATAATAAAAAAATAATATGGTCAAAGGATTGGTTGGAAACATGTGGGACATGTTGAAGTCAACAATACTTACCTAAAATTACAAAGTTGATTTTCCATATAATAATTATTTTTTTGAAAAATATATTAATTCACCTTAAATTTATATATAATTATAACGGCTAATGTTTTAATAATATATATTTCTAACTTCAAATTCACATTTTTGTCTACGTCAAATTACATAATTTTTATTTGTATGTGATATGTTCTGTATTTTTTTAAACAAATCTTCCAAAATATTTTATTTATTCTCTACGCAGTTATATATTTTAATATTCTCTCCTAAATTTATATATATAGGTTCATAGGTACAACAATAATAAGTTTGACTTTTGTGTTACACTAAGAATGTTTATATATGATTGTATGTAATCTTATATTTGCGAATCTTCGTATTTGATTATATTTTTGTTACGTAACTAGCAAAAAAACGTGTCATAATAAAGTTAAAAAAAAAATGTTTTTTAAAGGAAAACTGCTATACGTCTATGCATGTACATATATACGGTAATTTCTGCCATACGTAGAGGTAGGAGGCTACAACCCTTTGTTTGGTGTCGGCGCAAAGAAGAAGGAAAAGAAAGCGTGTTGTATATGGCGGGACACAACCCAAGAATATTAGAAGAATAGTTATTTAAGGAAATGTTTTGTATGTTTTCTGAAGTACATTAGTTGTAGACAGACAGGCAGCTAGGTAGGATTGTAAGTTCAAAATTTCTTTTTTTTTTTGAATTAAACAACTGTCCCCAGCTATATGAAATGAAACAACCCCACGAATCAAATCCAGCTTCCTCCTTCCTTCCTTCCATTGCCCCTTTAGCCCACCATACCCCTGTAGAAGGACCTTCGTCTTCTTCTCTCTCTATATATACAAAACCCAACACTCCTTATCATCATCATCAGTCGTATCTCTTCATCTTCCTTCCTTCCTTATTTCTCTCTCTCTCTCTCTAGTCTCTATGGCTCTTACCATGAAGCTTACGACCTTTCTTCTAGTGAGCTCTACTTTAATGGCGATTGCCTTTGCAGCAGCTGGAAATTTGAACGACAACTTTGACATAACATGGGGAGACGGAAGAGCTAAAATCCTACAGAATGGAGAACTCCTCACCCTCTCCCTCGATAAGGCGTCCGGCTCCGGATTTGAATCCAAGAACGAATACCTTTTTGGAAAGATCGACATGCAACTCAAGCTTGTTTCAGGCAACTCGGCTGGCACCGTTACAGCGTACTATGTAAGTAGTATATATATATCCCATCATCATCATCATCTACCTATACATACATACATACAGTAATATATATTATTCGTATGAATTTTAGCTAGGGTTTACATAATTGATTTCGTCCGTGTCATTGATTTCTCTTATATATGTAATGTCAGTTATCCTCAAAAGGGTCGTTGTGGGACGAAATCGACTTTGAGTTCTTGGGAAACCTCAGCGGCGATCCCTACATTCTCCATACCAATGTGTTTAGCCAAGGCAAAGGCAACCGCGAACAACAATTCTATCTCTGGTTCGACCCAACTGCAGATTTCCACACATACTCCATTCTATGGAACCCACAACGCATCATGTAAGTTCCATTGAGAATTAGATCGATCGATCGACATTCAAATGATTGCTGTGTAATGTCTCCATCTCTTAGCTCGTAACAATTCATATTTCTAATATGACTGCAGATTTTCTGTCGATGGAACACCGATCAGAGAGTTCAAGAACTTGGAATCAATGGGTGTGGCATTCCCCAAGAACCAACCAATGAGAATATATTCCAGTCTGTGGAATGCTGATGATTGGGCCACCAGGGGAGGACTTGTGAAGACAGATTGGACACAAGCTCCCTTCACTGCTTCCTACAGGAACTTCAATGCTGAGAGTGCATGTGTCTGGTCTTCCACCTCGAACACATCCTCTTGTCCAGCTCATTCTGGAACCAACAATCCATGGTTGTCGGAACAGCTTGACTCCACCAGTCAAGAGAGACTCAAGTGGGTTCAGAGTAACTACATGATCTATAACTATTGCTCTGATTCAAAGAGATTCCCACAAGGCCTCCCTTCAGAGTGCAGCATGGCTTCTTGATGAAAATTTATATACAACTAAGCAACTAGCTAGCTAGACAACATTCTTGTATCTCAGTTTTGCTTTATTATAGTCAATATATTCTTTGATTCATCAAAACTTGTAGGGTCTCTTTCTTAAAATATTAATTAATATAAATAAGCAAACCACATATTGTTTTTTTGGTAAATATTTCTATCATTAATACTAGTTAACCATGATAATCTTTTACAAATCTAGGGACAGTTTTTCAGCAGCATCAAAAGAGATGTGTTTGATCTTTTTTGTGAAAACATTAGCAGCTCCGTTTGTCTCTCGATGAATATGTCTGATTTTAAGTCGCATGAATTCCAGCATCCTGATTATCTTGGAATTAGTAATAAGGGGCTTCAGAGATCAATCCACATTTCCCTCCTCTACAACTAAAAGGTTAATCGTCTCTTGGGTGTCTGATTCCACATGTAAGTCGTGAACGCCCATGTTTGCGGATATGATTAGGTCATCCCGGATGACTCAAAGGTTTGCCACGAGACCATTAGTAGTACTAATTCTCATTTGAAAGCCTTTTACCCAACACTAGGGGAGATGATTATGTTAACGACTGAAAGTAGGTTCATTAAGAGCTCATTTTTTGAGTCGTTAATTAAAGACGACTCAATTAAAAACGAGCCGTCATAATAAGTGTCGTCCTATTTATGACGACTCAAATAGGTAGGAGCCACAAAAGAAACGACTCAATAAGAATGAGTCATCAAAAGGACGACTCAATAAGAATGAGTCATAAAAGGACAACTCAATTAGAAATTGTAGGCGAAAATACAAATATATTTAATATTATGTATTTTTCGCAGCTCAATGAAATGAGGCGTCAAAATTAATTATATATCAAGAATTTATTTTTGACGGCTCATTTCGTTTGAGCCGTCAACATTAGATTATATTTAATTATAATTTATTTATTTTTGACGGCTCAAGTCTTTTTCAGCCGTAATTATTCGAATTTTTTAAAAATAAAAAATTGAATAAATTAATATACCCCTAATCATAAATTTGCAACCTGAATAGTTTTACAAAGCAAAATCTGTAAATATAAACAAAATATATTAAACCAACATGAATCAGCTTTACAATTCGTTGTTCAATTCCTAAAGCAGTACAAAAACAATTTTGAACATCATCAACTATCATCAATGATTTGTAGAATCATCATCTTCACTTCTACGCTCGGCAGACTGATCACTACCAAAACATACAGTTGGTTGAGTTGTCTGACCATCCTATAAAAGTATCCCAACAAAGTACTATATATAAGATGCATCACATTTAGACATCAAACTAGCGTGCGTGGTTACCATAATCATATACTATTAACAACTGAACTAAAATAGCAGTCAAACACAAAAATGTAGTGATATAATTGTATTAAATATAACATATATAATTGTAGTGGTGTAATTGATAAATAGAACATATATACTTACTTTATTTGCAATTGGTAAGAGTGTGGAACCACAACCAAGATTGGTAGTTGGTATGAAATCGCTGGAACCTCCTGTCATGAAGTGCTAAAATGAATTAAATCCATTCATATTGTTCTGAAGGTTCGCGATCTGACCTTGATGGATGAATTGCATGACGTGTAATTGTTGTTGAAATTGTTTGAACATATCCCCCATATGTGCCTTCATACTAGCCATTTGATCTGCTTGTTCCTTCAATTTATCATCAGTTTCTTTCTTGTTTCTATCTCTTTCAATCTGTACACGTGCTCGTACACGTCTTTCTATCTATTCTTCAGCTATGCTAGCTTTCTGTGACCTATGTACCATGGTTAGTGTCACGCCAAGCCCATAGACTTTGATGCGCCCAAGTTTTTCTCCACTTACAACCTTACGATATACACTTTCTTATCTTATAAGTGGATCCTCATCTGGGTTATGAGAAGTGCGATATGCTAATAAGGATTTTCCTTGTTCCTAAAATAGACAATTAAGAATGATGTTTAATACATCTTATACAAATACAACTTGTATACAAAAGTTAACTTTGAAATATTTAAGCATTACCACTACCAAGGTTGCCACTTCATCAACAAATGCACCATTATTCTTATGGACATGGGCATACTCATAAAATTCAAGACTCCCCACGGGTTTACGCTCTTGTTCCTATTAAATTAACACGGTAAAGTAGAATGCAAAACACTACTAGAAATTATGTTAAATAAGATAAATATGCATTTAAAAGCATTAATTCATACCAATCTATATTTTGCACAAGCAAAACTCTCTGACCCGGTTGTGTATCTTTATCAAAGCCGTATAACTTCCGTACAACTTTCGTCCATATTTTTTCTTGCTCATCACGCATACCTTCTTGGGTTTATTTGTTTAGGTAATAACATGGTTGTTATGAATGTTATGCTCACTGGTCGCATATCTTAATTCATCAATTGTACTGAACATCATCCCTAATGCCAATCAAGTTGTTATTATGCCAACGCTTGATGAAGTGTCGTAAATCTTTTTGATTCATCGCCATCTTTATATAATTGTGAAAATTTCACAAGGCTGTCACTTTTACAAACCAATTCATCTTTCTAATATGCATGTGTCGCACGAGTGCTTAAATTTCGTCAAAATCTGACGAGAGAAATTACTGAGGATCACTTTTAGAATCTCGACTACCAAAAAGGTAAAACAAATATTGAAAAACCTATTTGTAAAAATAATATAAGACTTAAAAAGAAAAAATAGACTCTAACATATAAAAATAGGATAAAGTACCACTTTGCCACCTATATTTTTGATAAAAATTGAGTTTCCCCCCTAAAATTTAAAATCGAAAGTTTTAGTCATTAATGTTTGACAATCTGTTGAGTTTTCTCATTTTGTTAAATTCGTCCAAACTTAACATAATATATTTTGAAAATTGCATAAATAACCAGAGTACTTTCAAATATGTCACAATTTAACTCTTTAAACTTTTTTAAATGTTACAAATTGAAACTCGATTGAGATTCAATCGAGGGGCTCGGGTCTGGTTACCCATACCAACCCTTCATGAGTGGCCGAGATGTGTGTGTTTTCCCCAAATTCGATTAGGGTTCAATTCAACCCAAATTGAGTGGACTTGGGTCTGAGTCTTGACTCAGACCTGGTCACCAATCCATGGGGATTGACATGGGATAAGAACAAGACTCGAGGCCCCGTCAATTGGGGTTCAATCGAGTTCTAATCGAATCATAATTCAATTGTAACATTTGATTTCTTTTTTAAAAAAACGTTAAATTGTGATATTTTTAAAAGTATCATGTTATTTTATTTTTCAAAATATATTATATTAATTTTGGATGAAAAAATTAATAAAATGAGAAGTTGACAAATTATCAAACATTAAAACCCAAATTTTTAAAATTAAACATTACTGAGAAAAATTAGTTTTTGTCCGCGGGTAAAGTTGTATTTTACCCTACAATATATAAGAATGTCGGTGTGATGTCAACACCTTGGTGTCTGTGCAAGGGAAAATAAATAAATAAAAGGAAACCGTGTTGTGGGATGGAATGGAAGTGGAACATAAGAAAATATTATTTTGTAGGGTAAAATGTTTACCACTTGGTAAATACGATTGTCGAAGTGTGATGTCAATCACTTGGTGTCTGTGCAAGGGATTGTTTTAAAAAAGCAAACCGTGTTATGGGATAGCATGGAACATAAGAAACTATTATTTTAGGAAGTGTTTTTGTCGTGGCTTTGGTGACAGCTAGATATACAACGCTTTGTTCTTTTCACTGGGTGTCCCCACTCCCAGCACAGCAATAGAATATGATCTCAGTAGGAAGCCTCAGTTCAAGCTTCCTACCAGCTTCCTTTCCTTTCCTTTTGCCCAAACCGGTATTATATATATAAGTACTCTTACCTTGTCAATTCAAACACATTCATACTTCTCTTCTTCTTCTTCTTCTAAGTATCTGCTAGCTACCCATCACGAAGCTGATCACTGTTCTAGTTATTAGCACTTTGTTAACCTTTGCCGCAGCAGCAGCTGGAAACTTGAACGACAACTTTGACATAACATGGGGAGACGGAAGAGCCAAAATCCTACAGAATGGAGAACTCCTCACCCTCTCCCTCGATAAGGCGTCCGGCTCCGGATTCGAATCCAAGAACGAATACCTTTTTGGAAAGATCGACATGCAACTCAAGCTTGTTTCAGGCAACTCGGCTGGCACCGTTACAGCGTACTATGTAAGTAGTATATATATCCCATCATTATCATCTACCTATACATACATACATACATACATACAGTAATATATATTATTCGTATGAATTTTAGCTAGGGTTTACATAATTGATTACGGCCGTGTCATTGATTTCTTTTATATATGTACTGTCAGTTATCCTCAAAAGGGTCGTTGTGGGACGAAATCGACTTTGAGTTCTTGGGAAACCTCAGCGGCGATCCCTACATTCTCCATACCAATGTGTTTAGCCAAGGCAAAGGCAACCGCGAACAACAATTCTATCTCTGGTTCGACCCAACTGCAGATTTCCACACATACTCCATTCTATGGAACCCACAACGCATCATGTAAGTTCTGTTCCTACATAACTACTATTTACATATATATATTCTCAATAACTAACTACGTAAGAGTAACTAGCTAGTACGTAGGTACCATTCCATTCCATGTAAATAATTTATGCATTAACTTTTGCAGATTCTCAGTTGACGGAACCCCGATTAGAGAGTTCAAGAACGCCGAGTCGATGGGTGTTCCGTTCCCCAAGGCCCAACCTATGAAGATATACTCGAGTTTGTGGAATGCAGATGACTGGGCCACCCGAGGCGGCCTCGTAAAGACAGATTGGACACAGGCGCCGTTCACTGCTTCCTACAGGAACTTCAATGCCGATCGTGCATGTGTCTGGTCTTCAGCTACTGGAACATCATCTTGCACTACTTCTTCTTCGACCACCTCTGGCAGCAGCAGCAGCAACACCAATCCATGGCTATCCGAAGAGCTTGACTCGACACATCAGGAAAGGCTCAAGTGGGTGCAGAACAACTACATGATTTATAACTACTGTTCAGATACAAATCGATTCCCACAAGGGTTCTCTCCTGAGTGCAGCATGGCTTGAGAAGACAGATCGTAGGACCACACTGTTTTTTACAACGCATTCATTATATTCTTTTGTTCATTCTTCATGTTCTTGTAGGTAGATGGCAATGTGACGTATACTATAATTACTATTATTAAACTAGCTATATATATATGCAACTTTTCTCACATGTGAGGTTGCTTCTCTAGATAATTAAGTGTCGATATGATATTTGACTTGAACTACAAAGACACTTGGCTGGGGAAAATGTTTTCGGGTGCTTCTCTAGATAATAAAATGCTCTGTCCAGATAGAATTTACACTAAATTTTAATATTGTTTTTATTTTTATTTTTTATTTTTTTTGGCCAATATTTTTTTCTTCAATTGATGATTGAAGATATAGGTTTAGTAAGTATATATAATATAATTAAAATTTGAACTCATGCTATCTACTTTAAAAAGGCAAGGATAATAAGTTAATTTTGAAAGTCTTTTTATTATTATTGTGAAGGCAAGTGTATTCTGGAAACATGGAAATATGAACACATGAATGCAGAAGTTAATTTAATTAGCTCATTTACTTGTAAGTTGCTTTCTTAGTTGCATTATACCATCTAGTTTTGGAATATTGGCCACGCACTTTGTTAATTTGTTTTCTTTCCAATGTTAAATTATGTTTCCATGAAAATATTTACGCATACTCAAATTTTTTTGTAGTTGAGTAACATCCCCTGTAAAGTTATATATATTTTAATTCGGTCTAAAATATATAATTTTCATTATTTCTAAATGACATGTAAGACTTTTTTTTTGTTAAAAAAATCGTTCATTAGTCTCTACTTTACATATATTCAATAACCGCACTTCATTTTACATATATATAAGTTTATAATTTATTCTTAATTATATTTTTTTAGAGAAGTTTATAAAACTAAAATACATTATATGAAATTATGTATAACAATATATAAAGATTTAATATTAAAAAATAAATTTCAGAAAATCTAAGATACATTTCTGAAACATATTTGTATGCCCTTCGTGAAAATTTCTGATACATTTCAGAAAAATATATTTGTATGCCCTTCGTGAAAAGGACTTGGTATCATCATCGAAACAATTCCACAATATAAAGTTATCATATGAATAAAAAATAATAATATTATTAAGGTAATTTTTATAGAACCTTTTTATTATATATTTATAGACTAAATAATATTTAAACATTAAAAATATCATTGGTTCAAATGGAACATAAGAAACATCTAAACTTATTAAAAGTAACACTACAAGAAACTCGAGCATTCACATCGGCAAAAATGCGTTGCTAACTGCATAAATACCGTTGTTAAAGTTTAACAACGACGAAATCTTCGTCGCGGTAGCCCCCGTCATTAAAGGTCTATATGTCGACAATTTGCCGTTGTAAAAGGCTTCCCGCTGTTAGCATGTGGCTCCCAATGTCAACTTTACAGCGGAATCAGGTTGTTGTTAAACACAGATGAACGACGACAACACTTTACCGATGTTATAGATTACTCTTAGTGATGACAAATTTTTGTCAATTTCTTGACCGATTTTTTGGTCGATTTTGTTTCTGCGATTTTTTTGGTCGATTTTAAACTATTTGTGTTCATCCATGGCTAATTCATCCTTCTTCATCCATGGATTCTTCCCCCTTCTTCATCCATGGATTCTTCCTCCTTCTTCATCCATATATCGCCACTTCATCATCTATGGCTTCGTCCATGGTCGATGTTTTCACGACACTTCATCCATGGTGAAGGCATCGGAGAACCAGCACTTCTCGAGGTCCAGCTCACCTTCTACAGGTCCAGCTCGACTTCTCCAGCTCCAGCTCGACTTCTCCAGCTCCAAGTCGCCTTCTCCAGCTCCAGCAGGCCTTCATCCATGGAACTTCGAGCATCTCCAGCACTTCATCCATGACAGGTCGGTCGAGCTTCCAACTCGCCTCCAGCTCAAGGTCAAGCTTCAACTCGCTGAGAGGAAGCCGAGAGGGTGAAAGGAAGGGAGGGTGAGCTTGAATCCTTTGGAAAACGTTTTGAATGAAGGGAAGGTGAAGGGAAGGAAGGGAAGACAAGAGGAAGTTCTGTAAAACGTTGATTTGTTCTGTAAATAAGTTGTTGAATGAAAATTTTTGAATTTTTAAATTAGAGCGGGAAAAAAATTTGAAAAATTGATTTTTTAATAACAACAATAGTTGTCACTAAATAAACTATTTTACAACAACAATTAAATATGTTGTTGAATGACTATACTAATGTCGACAATATATTGACACGCAAACCTATTCTTACATTTTCCCGGTACTTATGTTTTAACGATGACAAAAATTGATTAGTTACGGCACACAACCGTTGTTGATATCGCTATATTTACGACAGAACGTTTCGCATTTGAATATGTACATTTGCAATGAAAAATTCACATGCTGTTGATGGAGTTATTTAACATCAAGTGTTGGCCGACATTACACATTCATCCATATAAAATATAAAGTGACGGCAAAAATTAACACTAAATGTATCTTATAACAGTGGAAAACATATTGTGCCTACTAAGTAATAATAACGACAACAAAAACTGTCGACACAATATACATATATTTAACTACAACTGTTAGCGTCAACACGGAAGTTTCGTTGCTGTTGCAACAGATTCTTGTAGTGTAACTATACTTTTATTCATTTTTCAAAATTTAGATAAATATACCTTAATAATAAATATTAAAAAAAATAATTAACAATTTATTAATAGTTTGTTAAAATTTATACTTTGCTAGTTAAAATTTAAAAATATTTATAATTTATTTGCTAATACATTACTAACACGCAAAAAATACATGCATGTTTCAATCACTTGTCACCGCCGCTTAATAACAATTTAAATAATTAACCTTAAACAATGTTTAAATTATGTTAAATGCAATGTTTCTTTCCAATGTTAAATTATGTTTCCATGAAAATGTTTACGCATACTCAATTTTTTTTGTAGTTGAGTAACATCCCCTGTAAAGTTATATATATTTTAATTCGGTCTAAAATATATAATTTTCATTATTTCTAAATGATATGTAGGACGCTTTTTTTTTATTTTTTATTTGTTAAAAAAAAATCGTTAATTAGTCTCTACTTTACATATATTCAATAACCGCACTTATTGGCCAAAAAAGAAACGCACTTCATTTTACATATATCTAAGTTTATAATTTATTCTTAATTATGTTTTTTTAGAGAAGTTTATAAAACTAAAATACAGTATATGAAATTATGTATAACAATATATAAAGATTTAATATTAAAAAATAATTTTCATAAAATCTAAGATAAAATCCTTATATTTGTATGACCTTCATGAAAAGGACTTGGTATCATCATCGAAACAATTGTAACAATTCCACAATATAAAGTTATCATATGAATAAAAAATAATAATATTATTAAGGTAATTTTTATAGATCCTTTTTATTATATATTTATAGACTAAATAATATTTAAAAATTTAAAATATCATTGGTTCAAATGGAACATAAGAAACATCTACAATTATTAAAAGTAACTATATTTATATTCATTTTTCAAAATTTTGATATATACCATAATAATAAATATTATAACCATTTAAAAACATTAATTAACAATTTATTAATAGTTTGTTAAAATTTATAATTTGCTAGTTAAAATTGAAAAATATTTATAATTTATTCGGTGATACATTACTAACACGCAACAATCACCTCTCACTGCCGCTTAATAACAATTTAAATAAATAACCTTTAAAAAAAAAGGCATAGTATTAAGTATTTGACTATTTGTAGGCGGTTTCTAGCAGCCTCCCCACTTCAAATCCGAAGTGGTTTATGAGAGTTTTGAGTGCGCCATTCATAGATTCTTTTAGGAAAATGGAATAAAGCGCGTCCCATATACGTTTTTTTTGGCCATCTCCCATATACTCATTATCATCATCATCAGTCGTATCTCTTTCATCTTCCTTCATTCCTTCTCTCTCTCTCGTCTCTATGGCTCTTACCATGAAGCTTACGACCTTTCTTCTAGTGAGCTTTACTTTAATGGCGATTGCCTTTGCAGCAGCTGGAAACTTGAACGACAACTTTGACATAAAATGGGGAACTCCTCACCCTCTATGTAGAAAATAGGACAGACTAAGAAAAACGGAGCAGACGGAAACCCTAAAATGGAGAGAGGACTTGATGATCATCACACGTCATTCCTACTTATTCACCCTTAAATAATAAAATCTAGCAAAACTAATTGTCCAATACACCCTCTTATGATAAAAAAAAAAATACACCCTCAAATAAAAATAAAAATAAACTAAACCCTAAACAATTCAAAAGGAGATAAAACGCAGCAAAAACAGATAAAAGGCACGGGAAGGCTTGGTCCGAAGAAGAAGAAGTGCACAACCCAAGACAAATAAACGGAGCCCAACAGAAGCGATCTGGATCATTAGATCAGGCCCAAAAGTACCAAGAACAACCCAAAAGTACCAAGAACAACCTGCATATCCGACACTTCAACACTCCCCCTCAGGATGTACTTTTTTCTCAGCTTCTCCTATACACAATTATAACAACTCCCCTATCCTCCAAACAAGTTTTTCATACCAAGTTTGCCACATAAAAAAATAATGTTGTTGGCTCGCCAATGCTTTGGTAAATAAATCAGTCAATTGGTCTCCAGATTTAACATGTCTAAGATCTATGACACCATTCAACAATTTTTCTCTAATGTAGTGACAATTTATCTCTATATGCTTTATCCTATCATGAAAAACTGGGTTATTTGCTATTTGAATTGCTGCTTTGTTATCACAATGCAATATCACATGTTTAACTTATTCTGATCCTAGTTCCCTTAACATATTTCTAAGCCAAATAATCTCAGACAATGCTGAGCCCATGCTCGTGTACTCTAACTCAGTCAAACATTTAGAGACAATGCCCTATTTCTTAACCTTCCATGAAATAACAGACTTACCCAACATGATGCAAAAACCAGTAATAGACTTCGTAGTCTCTTTACACCCGACCCCAATCAGAATCATAGAAACTAACAAAATCAGGAATTGAATCAGAAGATAACAGAATGCCCTTACCTGGTTCACGTTTCACATACCTGATTATTCTTAAGGTAGCATCTAAATGCGAATTCTCAGGATCCTGCATGTACTGACTTAAGTGATGAACAACAAAAGATATATACGGTCTGGTAATTGTTAAATACAACAACTTCCCTATCAGTCGTCTATATACACTTACATCATTTAAGGGTTTATCATATTGGTTTAGCTTCAGGTGCTTATCATTTTCATGACTAGTCAATTTCAAATTAGATTCCATCGGTGTTTTACTCACTTTCGCACCTGAATGCCCAACCTCAAAGATCTATTCTAATGCATACTTTCTTTGCGACAATACCAAACCTTTATCTGACTTGACAACTTCTATACCAAAGAAGTACTTTAACTCTCCTAAATCTTTCATTTTAAAGCTGGATTCTAAAACACCTTTCAACTCGGTTATCAATTCAACACTATTCCCAGAGATAAGCAGGTCATCTACATATACAAAAAGGACAATAATATGATTACCTGCACATTTGGTGAAGAGCGAATAATCCAACTTGGACTGGTTATAACCTGCCTTAATTAAGAGATTACATAGCTTTAAGTTCCACTGCCTACCTGTCTGCTTAAGGCCATATAGAGACTTTCTTAACTTGCATACTAAGTCAGTCTTGCTATTATCAAAGCCGTCAGGAATTCGCATATAAACTTCCTCAGCTAAATCACCTTGTAAAAATGCATTATGAACATTCACCTGATAAAAAGGCCAACAATGAATAGCGGCTAGGGCTAACACTGTTCAAACAGTATTCATTTTCGCAACTGGTGAGAAAGTTTCAAAGTAGTCTATACAATGTTTTTTTATTATAGCCCTTAGACACTAATCTGGCCTTGTATCTAGTCAAACTTTCATCATATTTAAATTTGAGTTTGTAAACCCAATTACATCCTATAACATATTTACCTGTCGGTATCGGTACTAGACCCCATGTGTGCTTTTTCTTCCAAGACATTCATTTCTTCCTGCATTACTTCGATCCATAACCCGTCTTTCACGGCTTCACGGAAGGTTACTGGTTCAACCAGGTTAGACATAGATGATATATATCACTGATATTTGTCGGACAATCCATCATACGACACATAATTCTTAATACAATACTTATTCGAAACATCAAGCACCTGATAGTCCTTCATCCATATCGGGGGTCTAATCATCCTTCCAAACCTACTCAATATGGGTCTAGAAGGAACATCAGAAGAAGGATTATGCCCTTCATCTGAGTCATCAATGTACTCATCATTTGAAGGGATCCCATCTGAGTCTCGTTGAGTCTCATCCCGTGGGTTTCCTTAATCAATTTTATCCTCGGTTTTTGCAATCTTATGGTTGCTAACATCATCAGAATCATCAATATGTGGGTCAAAGAATACGGGTAACTGCTCAAGTCTACCAGTTTGAAAGGAGAATATGCTCTCATTAAAGATAACATCTCTACTAACAAAAATACGTTTTCAACCAAATCATAGAGCTTATACCCCTTTTGGGTCTCAGAGTATCCCATCGAAACTGAAGGGATAACCCTGGAGGCCAACTTGTGAGCCACCATCATATTCTTGGCATAAGCCAAGCAACTAAACACCTTAAGGTGGTTTATATTGAGTTTCTTCCCATTCAAAATTTCAAAAGGAGATTCACACCCTAATAATCTGGAAGGCATACAATTAATCAACTAGCAAGCTGTGAGGCCCGTGCTATTTCTATAAGATGCCTATGCTTCCTTTTAGCCTTACCATTCTATTGTGGTGTGTAAGGGCAAGAACTTTGATGATTGATCCCCTTATCACACAACAACCTTTTCATATGGTCATTAAAAAATGATCTTCCATTGTCCGTTCTAAAAATTATTTTCCTCTTATCAAACGAATTGTCTATCATAGCAATATAATCCTTCACAACAATATAAACATATGATTTGAATTGCATAAGGTGGACCCATGTTGCTATAGAAAAATCGTCCACCAATGTTAAAAAATAGTGCTTGTTATCGTGTGTGGGGCAGTGATAACGTCCCCAGATATCTGCATGCACAAGATCAAACATATCATCTCTTCTTGAACTAGAACTAAGAAAGGGGCTTCTAGCAATTCTCTCTTTGGGACAATTAGGACAGTTGTTCACATCTACACATTTACTTCTATTTACATCCAAGGACTCAACATGTTCTAAAACCTTAAGTGATGCATGCCCAAAACGTTTGTGCCACAACATTGCATTATTTACAACAAAATCTCTTACAAGGGAGCTAACTGATCTGCAAGGCAAACTTATGAAAGCAGGTTGTATTTAAAATCAGGTATGTATAAGACATCACATAATTTTCTATCTGAATCCAACAAAATATCTCCAACACAATGCATATCAGGAGACCCCCCCCCCCCCCCCCCCCCCCCATTTGGTAGTTGAACCTTGGTTCCGAGAACTGCCCTAGACCCACACAACCAATCATTTCTGTTGGTCATGTGGTTGATTCCTCCCGTATCCAAGATCCAGTGACTTTTCTCATAAGAATAAATCGAGTTCAAGGATATACCAGTCGTCTTTGCATGTGAGTCTTTAAGGGTGGTAACACTTGCTCCTACTGCAATGATGTATGCACATACTACCGTTTGAAGAAACTTTTCGAACTGATACTGAGTAAAAGTGATCCTACCTTGAACACCACAACTCAAAGAAGAATCATTAGAACTATTAAGGGTGATAGAGTCAATTACACCAATCCTTACGGAGGCAGCATTGCCCCTAATATTGTTGCCTTTGTTTTTCAAAAAAAAACTTTGTATTTAAAACAGTTATCCTTGGTATGTCCGTTATTTTTACAGAAGTCATATCCCTTGGTATAACAACGATCAATAGTATTCCCACGCTTATGGCATTAAGTACATTCCAAATTCTGGTTTCCTTTCGGTTTATCCAGATTCAAAGAAACATTAGCAGACTTAGCGTTCAAGGCAAATTGATAGTAGATGGAATACCTCTCTGGCTCTCTTCCTGCATTAGCAGGTTATATACTTGGTTCACAGTGGGTAGAGGGGACCATAAAAGAAAGTGACTTATCACATTGGAATAGTTTTAATTCAATCCCATCAAAAATTGAAAAAATCTTTAATTCTCTTTATGTTATATATGCCTCTTAAAATCTTCATGATCAATGTAAGGAAGAGTACATGTAGAATCATATTCAGCCCAAATAACACGACTTTTCCATATGCACTTGATATGTTGTAGGGCCACTAACTTTATCAAATATTTCCTTAAGGTCTTTCCATATGAGATATACATCCTCAGTATACATTATTCCACTAGCAAGATCTTTAGAAATGGAATTTGTAATCCAACCCAACCCAACATCATTGTGTCTATCCCACAAATGATGGAACACAAGATCGTATTTTTCACGCAAGCATGTACCATTGATAAAGCCAAGTTTATTCCTTCGTAACAGTGTAAAACGAATTCCTCTACTCCACATAGCATAATTTTCAGGACCAGTTAAAACAACATAAATCATACTTGTTCCCGGATTATCACTTGCATGCAAATAGAGGGGTGATTAAAATCAATAGTAGCCATATCATCATGATTTACCTCATCGGTGGCATACTTCCATGCCTCCTAATGAGGTTTTTCTTCGGCCATATAAAAAAGACAAAGGCACGAAATACTACAACAGAATCCAAAGATACAAGGCCGCAAGTGAAGGAAGTCGAGGGTAGAACATGTAACTCAGTCAAAAAAAACAAGTCGAGGGTAAATCACACACAAAAAAGGGACTCAATCTTAAGGAACAAGCCGAGGGTAAAACTGTTAACAGTATTCTTCAAGATTGAAAAGTATTAAGACGAGGGTAAAAAAAAATCTGACTAAGATCAAGGAGTATCAAGAATCTCATCAATAATCGCAACAAAGGCATATATGATATCAACAATATGACAATAAGGGTGAAGATAACCAAGAAAACACAAAGGCAACAAATAGTAAAAGATCAAGATCGGAGAATACAAAATGTTGCGATGAAGAATCACAACCAACCTTTCAAGGTACCGACAAGAAGATCAAGATATACCAAGAATATCAACCGTCACGACCCAAAAACGAACAGTTTTCGATAAGGAAACTGAAAGACTGCCTTCAATCCCAGCGTTGAAGGATGAAAGAAGGACTAACACAACCAGTATTAGATTTCTTAGAGGTCAGTTGCACCTCTTTGCTCTGATACCATGTAGAAAATTGGATGGACTACGAAAAATGGAGAAGACGGAAACCCTAAAATGGAGAGAAGACTTGGGGATCATCAGAAGTCATTCCTTCATATGAGACTTATTCTCCCTTAAATAATAAAATCTCACAAAACTAATTGTCCAATACACCCTCAAATAACAATAAAAGAAAAACTAACCATAAACAGTACAAAAGGAGATAAAACATATAAAAGGCACCGGAATGCTTGTTCCGAAGAAGCAGAAGTGCACAGCCCAAGGCAAATAAACAGAGCCCAACAGAAACGATCCAGATCATTAGACCATGCCCAAAAGAACCAAGAACAGCCTGTATATCCAACACTTCAACACTCTCCCTCGATAAGGCGTCTGACTCCTGATTTGAATCCAGGAACGAATACCTTTTGGAAAGATTGACATGCAACTCAAGCTTGTTTCAAGCAACTCGGCTGACACCGTTACAACGTACTATGTAAGTAGTATATATATCCCATCATCATCATCATCTTCCTATACATACATTACTATATATTATTCGTATGAATTTTAGCTAGGGTTTACATAGTTGATTACAGTTGTGTCATTGATTTCTCTTATATATGTAATGTTAGTTATCCTCAAAAGGGTCATTGTGGGATGAAATCGACTTTGATTTCTTGGGACGAAATCGATTTCGAGTTCATTTCCCTCTTATGAAGCATACTATCATATGCAATTTTTTCATGATTGCAAAGTCAGATAAATCCATATCCAATTACCGCCATGAAACTTAGGACTTTTTGATTCACAGTTTTTTTTATCAATTTATGAGCAAACGAAACTGAATGGATTCTCATCATTGTTACTCTGCTTTAGTTAGGATCCTTGTCACGGTAAAGAAATATAGTGTGCTTGTATTTGCCCAAAATCGTAAACATCGAAAAAGAAGAGATCTCAAATGATAGTATATGAAACTTTTTTTTTATTCACTTGGTTGATACATACATGGAAAATTACATGACTATTTATAGAGGACTTAAGCAAAGTCTAGAATTTTCTAAATTCTATTTTTGTGGTCCTAAAAGTTTAGTCTTTTCCTATCTAAATAGATTTACAACTAACCATTCTTATATTTTAACCTAATTTCTAGAATATTCTAAAAAATATTTTACATTTTAACTCACTAGTAGAATCAATGCAACTTAGCTTGAGTAAGAATATCTTCTTATGAGTGTTAGTTCAATATCTGCTTGTTGTTGAGCTTTTTTTATTTTTTTTCAAAAGTATGTCTTAGAACAAAAGAAAATACGGAAATATCCGTATTTCCCAAAAATTAACATTTGTATACCTACTCGCGAATGAGATTCCCAGGTAGAAATACTGAAAAAACCTATCCGGGTAGGCATTTAAGCCCCACCTGCGAATACCATTCGTAGTTGAAACTTTCCCGTTAGTTTCAACCGTCAATGTCATTCACGGGTGGATGTTCATAAAATCGAAGAGAATGCCATTCACGAGTCAATGTGGGGGTTCATAAAATTGAACAAACCTCCTCGTGAATGCCATTCACCTCACCTGTCACTGCTTTTCGCCGCTCTTTTATTGTCCCGCCGACGCTGCCTCTGCCCCCATCGTTAATCCCGTAAGCCTCCACGAACCAGAATTAAAGTTAGATCCGAAACAGTTTTTTTTATTATAATTTAAATGAGTTTTAATTGTTATTTGGAATACTTAATGTATGTAATTGATGAATTGTTATGTGTTTTGTTTGATTTGTAATGTATTATTTGAATAATTGTAAATTCTAGTTTTGTAAATTTGGGGGAAATTGTTGATTGATGTGTAATTAGTTGTAATTGATATTTTGGAATGCCTAATTGTTTGTAATTGATGAATTGTTGTGTGTTTTGGTTGATTTGGAATGAATTTTTTAAATAATTGTAAAATCACAATTTTTATTTTTTGGGGAAATTGTTAATTGATGTGTAAATATTTGTAATTGATATTTAGAATTCCTAGCTATTCTATTTTTGTGGATAAATAATGCATCGTGGTGAGGGCACCTCTTCACGACCGCCATTCTCATCCGAGAAGGCCATGGACTATTCCCTGCTGTATGGTCAACAATAACATATGTCACAGCATACCGCTCAGGATACGGTAACCCTAACTATATGTTTGACTAAATGTTATTTTTACATTGTTAATAAGTTATAAATTTATTTATCCGAAAACAAATCATAGGTTAAAGCCATCATTGATCGAAGAGATGATAAGTATTGATGAACGTGTAAATGCTGGGTCGTAGATCAAATGACATGACATTGGGTAGATTTAACTGAGTTTGGATGGACTGTAAACATATCTCGTATTAAGCTTGATGCAGATTACTGCTTACTGAGAGGTGGCAACTAGAGACAGACTCATTTCACCTCCGCTGGGGTGGAATAAATGTAACCTTGAGGAGCGTACAAATCTTGTTGGGTCTACGGGTCAACGGTCTCTCCGTATCCGATTAGTACCAGTTGGGTCAAGTAGAAATAATCCCTTCGCGTGAGGAGAATGAGGTTACGAAGAATGACGTTTCCTTATCCCAGCTTAAGAGGGTTTTTGAAAAGAACGAGTCTGACCCGGATTGGAACCTGCAATAGCAAAGGAAGCTATCATGAGAGCCCGATGTTATATTTTATATCACCTTAGAACATTTTTATTCCCTAACACAAGTGAGAATAAAGTGGCTCTAGAGTATCTCCCTCTACTAGAGGATTTACATTAAACAACTCGATCTAGTGATTGATATGATCAATTTATTCTACAATCACACTTATATTGAATCACTTTTTCATAATCATATACGTTAATAATATAGTCTAGTTATGGTCATGTGATCATATATCCATCAGGCGATCGATGATCAAGAATAAGGTCGTGATTTTTACCAGTGCCCCGTTGAGGATGCGGTAAGGAAGTCCAAAAATTATGCATTAATTGATCCTAATTTAGCATTGTGTTTTAATTTATTATGTTTTACAATCACAATTAGATGGGTACCCCTAAATATATCCAAAAAAAAACATAGTCACGTGTGCGACAATTTTATTGGGATGAAATGACAGAAATACAACTGAACCAGGCAATTCTATTTTCTATGCAATGGTATTATATTGTGTATTCTATCTCCTAGGACTTCACTTTGATCTTATTCACCCATTTCATCTTCACCTTCTCCAACGAATTCTACTTTTGGAATCATGTATAATTTCATTAATTCATTACATATTTGAAAACTTCATGAAGTGATTCTTCATCGGTGATTGGATAAAAGTTCTTCCTCGATTTCCAAAGGAGGTCATAATTAACTACTTCAAAACTATATCCGCAAACTATGGTAATAAATTCTTTTAACTAAGTAAGAGTAGTTGTTGTTTAAGTTGAACTAATCACAGATTTACCGTCGATATAATTAATAATTTCTTCATCTATTGTAATTCTACCATAATAACGAAAGATGAGACATGAGAGTCATTATTTTTAGAAGAGTACTCACACTTAATTAATAAAGAACTCAAATTAGGCATAATTCGTGTTATGTGATAATTTAATATCTCTATATTCAAATTCTATCTAATTCTATTTAAATAATTAATTATTCTAAAGAAAAAAAAATAAAAGTGGAGGACTACCTCACGGGACGATGTTCGCGACTTCTAACAAATTCTGTAACAATGTTAAGACTAGTTAATCTGATATAGGAACGACACCGGGAGGTTGGACGTGGCTAAACGAGCAAGGCGACGACTGGGTCGGGGGTTGGGTCGAAACTATGGACGGGGATACTTGGGAAATTGCCAAAATAACCGTGTATTTATAGAAAATGTACCCGCGAATACCATTCACAAGTGACACCTTTAAAACATACTCACCAATGTCATTTATTGGTTGTGTTTTCCAGTGTTCCTACTCACGAATCCCCGTAAGTGTATACATTTTTTTATTTTGGAAATGTTGATATTTTGGTATTTGCTTTTGTTCACATACATATTTTGGAAAAGAAAAAAAAATGTTGTTGAAGGGTCCGTGTACCATAACACTTTGAAGATTTCATTTGAAATAACAAAATAGGATTTCATGATAATTTGGTATTTTGGAATTTTTTCATGAAAAAAATAGTGTTTCAGGATAATTATGTTTTCTTTTGATTTAGTATAATTAGACAGAGGTTCCTTATTGTCAATCATTTGTGCTTGAGTTGTTCATTTGCCAGCTGTTTAATTAACTTTTAAACCTCTACATTAAGAACAACTGAATTTACTAAATCAATTTCAAAGAAATGAGGCATGAATAATGAACTTGATTTGCTGGTTGGTGTCTATTCCAACAAAAATATTCGCAACCGCATTAATTTATCAATAGATGTGATGTATCTTAAATCTTCTAAATTTGAGTAGAAGTTGCCTATAATCTTAAATAATTGGTAGGAATTTCAAATTATTATTTCAATCTTTGGCGTAAGTTTGTTTCCTACAATTGGAAGATGTTCAAATCACTGAAATTGTAGACTGATGAGTGTGATGATGTAGGGTTTGATCCATGTATGTCCTTTACTCTAAATAGTTGAACAACTAGAAGTATTGTTGTCCTCCCAATGCACTAGTAAAGAGAACCCTTCAATTATAGGATGCCTAATACTAGTTTATTGTCACAAAATAGATATGCCTAATACTAGTTTATTGTCACAAAATAGATTTGCAGGCGTTATGTACATTTTTCCAAGTTTCCTAAGCAAATCGCTTATCCTAATCACTTTTGTAATAGTTAACTCTTCTAAAAATTACGAACGGAATTATAATTGTTTTTTATAGTTAAATACGTTCAAGGGAAATATCTCAAAATAGTCAATCATGTTTGACAAAAATGGTTTTTGATCCACATGTTTTAGATCGATGGTTACTGGTTCAACATATTGCAAAATAGTGGTAACTGAACCTTCTGTTCACCTGCCATATGATTTTTCCGTTAAGTAGTCATGCTTTGTCACCTGATCATCTATTTTCTTTTTGTTTTATTAGGACAGTTTTGAATACACGAGTCGGTTTAGTAGTGTGGGACCGGAACCAGAAGATTATGTCTTTGGAAGTTATTTGAACTGCAACCATCCCACATACAACGTCCCTAAGAGCACGAGTTCCTGGAAACCCAACATCGTACAAACTGTCTGTAGTCAAACTCGTCGAATCCACGTGATATTCAGACATCCACGAGACAATGTCCCATAATTGGGAGTTTGTCGGAGTCGTTCCGAGTTTATAAGTCTCATTCTCGTAAAGAAGAACGACTTCATCTCATTTGACGAGGTCTGACACGTTCAGTCTCTGGGACATGATCCCAAGTGAAGGGTTCCGCATCATGATATCGCACAACATTGTTTTTGTCCTTAGTATGTTCTTCTCTACGATTTGATTTTCCATCTCTAAATCCTTGGAATCATGGATTGCAAACACCTGGGCGAGAAACTGGCAAGTGTATCTGAGAGGGAACGGGACGAACCTCGGTGTTGTGTTCTCACAAACCACAAGACCCCACAACCTCTTCATCTTACAGTCTTCGGTCGATATGGATCCAGATTCTTCGTCATTGACAACGATTGCCATGATAAGATATGCGATTGATGTCATGTTGTCCATGTACTATAAATGGTAGGTGTATGGAGCCCGAAGCGTCGAGCCACACAAGATCAGGTCGAAAAGAAGATTCTCGTCTTGGGTCACCTTCATGGGTTTTGTCCGAACGTCGACAATCATTCTAACCTTGTTTTTCATGAACAAGAATCTCGCAGACTGAGGGATGTATGTCGCTGGGTAATGCAGGCCGAGCTAGGGTTACATTTTTAAGATTCAAGATGTAACCCTAATGTTTTGTTTTGTACATTATCCCTAGTTTAGGACTAATTATTTCTTTAGGGGTAATTAGATAGTTTCTTTTCCTTTTTGTACTTAAGGTGCAAATTTCGGATAGTTGTTTCCTATATAAAGAAAACGTCTGTAACCCTAAGATAAATCCGAATAGTTCTTTACATTTTACTCTCTCTTCTGTCCGTTTCTCTCGAAGCTTCTCTACATCAGTTTGTCTTCTCACCGTAGCGATCCATTTTTTCTGAAACTTTACATTGTATCAGAGCATCCAGTGCTCTGAGGCACTTCGATCGATCCTGTGAAGTTGTTTTCTGCAACTTCATCAGTATAACTTCTCTTGTTCTTTATATTCTTGTTGTTATTTTCTGCAAATGTGTCCATGAAATCTCGTTTTTACTTGATTAAGCAAACGTCTATAACCCTAAGATAAATCTGAGTAGTTCTTTACATTTTACTCTCTCTTCCGTCAGTTGCTCTCGAAGCTTTTCTACGTCTGTTTGTCTTCTCACCGTAGCGATCCATTTCCTCCATAACTTTACATATGTTCCAGACCAGGTTTCGTCACCTCGGACACAACTTCATCATGATCACCTCGGTGTTTTCATTTGTCTTTGATTACAATTTTCTGTGAAATAGTTACGAGACTAACACAGAATATGTCAAAATATTTTTTTTTTCTTATAAAAGGAAAACTGCTATACGTCTATGCATGTACATATATACGGTAATTTCTGCCATACGTAGATGTAGGAGGCTACAACCCTTTGTTTTGTGTCGGTGCAAAGAAGAAGGAAAAGAAAGCGTGTTGTATATGGCGGAACACAACCCAAGAATATTAGAAGAATAGTTATGTAAGGAAATCTTTTGTATGTTTTCTTAAGTACATTAGTTGTAGACAGACAGGCAGCTAGGTAGGATAGGATTTGTAAGTTCAAAATTGCTTTTTTTGAATTAAACAACTGTCCCCAGCTATATGAAATGAAACAACCCCACGAATCAAATCCAGCTTCCTCCTTCCTTCCTTCCATGGCCCCTTTAGCCCACCATACCCCTGTAGAAGGACCTTCGTCTTCTTCTCCCTCACTCTCTCTATATATACAAAACCCGACACTCCTTTTCACATCATCATCAGTCGTATCTCTTCATCTTCCTTCCTTTCTTCCTTCCTTCTCTCTCTCTCTCTCTAGTCTCTATGGCTCTTACCATGAAGCTTACGACCTTTCTTCTAGTGAGCTCTACTTTAATAGCGATTGCCTTTGCAGCAGCTGGAAATTTGAACGACAACTTTGACATAACATGGGGAGACGGAAGAGCTAAAATCCTACAGAATGGAGAACTTCTCACCCTCTCCCTCGATAAGGCGTCCGGCTCCGGATTTGAATCCAAGAACGAATACCTCTTTGGAAAGATCGACATGCAACTCAAGCTTGTTTCAGGCAACTCGGCTGGCACCGTTACAGCGTACTATGTAAGTAGTATATATATCCCACCATCATCTACCTATACATACATACATACAAACATACATACATACAGTAATATATATTATTCGTATTAATTTTAGCTAGGGTTTACATAATTGATTACGGCCGTGTCATTGATTTCTTTTATATATGTAATGTCAGTTATCCTCAAAAGGGTCGTTGTGGGACGAAATCGACTTTGAGTTCTTGGGAAACCTCAGCGGCGATCCCTACATTCTCCATACCAATGTGTTTAGCCAAGGCAAAGGCAACCGCGAACAACAATTCTATCTCTGGTTCGACCCAACTGCAGATTTCCACACATACTCCATTCTATGGAACCCACAACGCATCATGTAAGTTCCTTTGAGAATTAGATCGATCGATCGACATTCAAATGATTGCTGTGTAATGTCTCCATCTCTTAGCTCGTAACAATTCAAATTTCTAATATGACTGCAGATTTTCTGTCGATGGAACACCAATCAGAGAGTTCAAGAACTTGGAATCAATGGGTGTGGCATTTCCCAAGAACCAACCAATGAGAATATATTCGAGTCTGTGGAATGCTGATGATTGGGCCACCAGGGGAGGACTTGTGAAGACAGATTGGACACAAGCTCCCTTCACTGCTTCCTACAGGAACTTCAATGCTGAGAGTGCATGTGTCTGGTCTTCCACCTCGAACACATCCTCTTGTCCAGCCCATTCTGGAACCAACAATCCATGGTTGTCGGAACAGCTTGACTCCACCAGTCAGGAGAGACTCAAGTGGGTTCAGAGTAACTACATGATCTATAACTATTGCTCTGATTCAAAGAGATTCCCACAAGGCCTCCCTTCAGAATGCAGCATGGCTTCTTGATGACAATTTATATACAACTAAGCAACTAGCTAGACAACATTCTTGTATCTCAGTTTTGCTTTATTATAGTCAATATATTCTTTGATTCATCAAAACTTGTAGGGGCTTTTTTTTTTAAAAATATTAATTAAAATAAATAAGCAAATCACGTATTGTTTTTTGGTAAATATTTCTATTATTAATACTAGTTAACTATGATAATGTTTTACAAATCTAGGGACAGTTTTTCGACAGCATCAAAAGAGATGTGTTTGATCTTTTTTGGATAAAATTTAAAAAGTAACTATGTCAGAATTTTTTTTCGAAAAAGTATATATACAAAATTTTTTTTTTAGCAAAATGTGCATCTGCGCAGGTAGGGTAGTAGCGTTTTTACGAAAAACGCTACTCACAGTAGCGATACGCTACTCACAGTAGCGATACGCTACTCACAGTAGCGTTTTTGCGAAAAACGCTACTGTGAGTAGCGTTTTTGGTAAAAATGCCACTGTGAGTGGCGAATTTGTTTTTTTTTTCGTTTTTTTTAAAAAAAAAAAATAAAAAATATCATAATTTTTTTTACAGTAAGTAGATATTTGAATTTTGATTCAAATGATGCAAAAAATATTAAATTTGGACTTACGGATTGACTGTAGGCTCTGCCGTAAGTTGAGATATGAAAATTTGACTTAAAATAATATAATTCATACCCTGTAAGTCCAAACTGACCACGGTGAACATCATTTATGTCGTAATTCAATTATCTACCTAGAGTAATTTTTTTGATTAGAAATACAATGCTTTTGTAACCTAACATCGCTTGTCTTAAAATTTGACCGAAATAATCAAATGCATTAGGTGAGAAATTTAATTATGTACTTACTCAAAAAAAATCAAAAACATTAATCTAGGTAGATATTTTAATTACGACATAAATGACGTTCACTGTGGTCAGTTTGGACTTACAGGGTATGAGTTATATATTTTTAAGTCAAATTTTCATATCTCAACTTACGGCAGAGCCTACAGTCAATCCGTAAGTCCAAATTTAATATTTTTTTGCATCATTTGAATCGAAATCCAAATATCTACTTACTGTAATTTGTTTAAATTTTTTTATGATTGTTTTGATTTTTTTTCAAAAAAAAACAAACAAATTCGCCACTCACAGTAGCGTTTTTGGCAAAAACGCTACTATGAGTAGCGTTTTTCGCAAAAACGCTACCCCCACCTGCGCAAATGCACATTTTTCTAAATACTTTTTTTACATATATACTTTTTCAAATTTATTTTCTAAAATAAATACTTTTTAAAAAACCTCTCTTTTTTGTGAAAAAGTTAGCAACTCCGTTGGTCTCTCAATGAATATGTCTGATTTTGAGTCGCATGAATTCCCGCATCCTGATTATCTTGGAATAATTAGTAATAAGGGGCTTCAGAGATCAATCCACATTTTCCTCCTCTATTACTAAAAGGTTAATCGTCTCTTGGGTGTCTGATTCCACATGTAGGTCGTGAATGCCCATGTTTGTGGATATGATTAGGTCATCCCGGATGACTCAAAGGTTTGCCACGAGGCTATTAGTAGTACTAATTCTCATTTGAAAGCCTTTTACCCAACATTAGGGGAGATGACTATGTTAACGGCTGAAAGTAGGTTAATTAACAACTCATTTTTTGAGTTGTTAATTAAAGACGACTCAATTAAAAACGATTCGTCATAATCAGTGTCGTCCTATTTATGACGACTCAAATAGGTAGGAGCCGCAAAAGGAACTACTCAATAAGAACGAGACATCAAAAGGACGTCTCAATAAGAATGATTCGTAAAATGACAGCTCAATTAGAAAGTGAGGGCGAAAATACAAATATATTTAATATTATGTATTTTTCGCGGCTCAATGAAATGAGGCGTCAAAATTAATTATATATGAATAATTTATTTTTGACGGCTCATTTTGTTTGAGCCATCAAAATTAGATTATATTTAATTATAATTTATTTATTTTTGACGGCTCAAGTTTTTTTCAGCTGTAATTATTCGAATTTTTTTTAAAAAAATAAATGAATAAATTAATATACCCTAATCATAAATTTGCAACCTGAATAGTTTTACAAATCAAAATCTATAAATATAAAGAAAATATATTAAACCAACCATAATCAGTTTTACAATTCGTTGTTCAATTCCTAAAGCAGTAAAGAAACAATTTTGAACATCATCAATCATTTGTCGAATTATCATTTTCACTTCTACACTCGACAAACTGATCACTACCAAAACATGCAGTTAGTTGAGTTGTCTAACCATCCTATAAAAGCATCCCAACAAAGTACTATATATAAGATGCATCTCATTTAGACATCAAACTAACATGCGTGGTTACCATAATCATATACTATTAACAACTGAACTAAAATAGCAGTCGAACACAAAATTTTATCAACCAGTATGTATTAAAAATGACTACTATTCAACAATCAGTAAATGAATAATTGTAGTGATATATTATTAGATCCATATGTTACTCTGAATATCTTGTTGATTCTTGAATGAATTAAGAGTGGATATGCATGATTGAGATACAAATATATTTTTTCGTCATGAAGTTAAATGAATATTCCATGTGAATTGATTCCATGATGGATTTAGTTCTTTTTCTTGTAAGAACACTGAGTTATTTTTAACTAAGATCTCGTGTTGGTGATTTCTTTGTTGCAGCATCTTGTTGTTTCTTGGTGCGATTATCTTGTTTCTTGTTTTTTTATATTACCTTGGTCATTATGTGCTCTTCATCCTCTAGTACCACTGATGCTAAGTTTGGAGCCACCGGTTATCAAACCATGGCGGGTCCAACTGCCCCGGTTATTTACCTTAACCATCTCCTATTCCTTCATCCCTCAGATACCTCAGACATATCCCTCATATCAGAAAAGTTGACTGAACCAGAGACCTACTCATTCTGGAGTCGTTCTATGTTCATTTCCTTAATGGCCTAAAACAAATTAGGATTTATAGATGGATCCTACCTTAGGGAGAGTTATGATCCTAGCCTTCATCAGATTTGGGATAGATGTGACGCTTTGTTTTTTTCCAAGATAATGAATTCGGTTTCCCTTAAGTTGATGCCTGGAATAGTGTATTCTCTGAGTGCATTTGAGGTTTGGAAGGACCTTAGGGAACGATTTAACAAGATAAATGGATCTAGGATTTCCAACTCCATCGTGAGATTTTCATGTCCCAACCAGGTACTGAAACCATTTCAGAATTTTTCTCTAGGATCCGTCTCACGTGGGACGCGTTTGATGCCATATGTGCCCTTCCTACCTGTGAGTGTGAGCAGTTTAAGAAGCGTCTTGACCATGCCTCTAACCTGAATTTTTTTCAGTTCTTGAATGGACTGAATGAGTCCTCATCAACCGTTAGATCCAACTTTCTTATGAGGGAACAATTGCCCCACATGAATCAAGCCTACTCCATTCTAGTTCAGGAAGAACACCAGAGAGGGATATTTGAGAATTCTGTGGTAAACATAGTCAATCAGTATAAGCCACCCAATAGAATCCTAATTTGTGAATACTGTAAAGGAAGGGGTCACGATGTGACACGATGTTTTAAGAAGATAGCCTATCCATTGGTTTGGAGAAGAAACAATAAGGATTTACAAAAGACACCTCAAGCCAATAATGCCCAATCGTCCCTTTGCTCTACCTCTGAGTCAGTTGATATTGGTTGTAGTACCCCTCTTGATATGCCGCACAGTAAGCATGTCATGATCAGTACGGAGAGTCTGGAACATATTGTACAGATGCTAAACATGTATCAGGAGCAGACAAAGGCTTTTACTAGTAGGGCAAACACGGCATGTATGAATTCCTTTAATAATTACGTCCTAGATAAATATGCATGGATATTGGACTCGGGAGCCATTGACCATATGACCTATAGGTCAGATTGGTTAACATCTTTAAAAAACAAATGACCAGTGTCCAATTACCCAATGGTTCTTTTTCAAAGGATCCTAAATCTGGAGATCTCGCTTTTGTAAACTAAAAAATACTTACTAATGTTTTATACATACCCGCTTTTAAAAATAACTTAATGTCAGTTGCTAAGTTTACTAAGGAATTATATTGTTCAGTTACATTTTTTGCTAAGTTTTCAATAATGCATGATCTCTATAGTGGCCTGGTCTTGGGGATTAGTAGATAGACTGGGGGCTTTACCTTTTTCAGCATTCTAGTTCACCTATAGCTTTACAAGCTCACTCTATTGATCATCCTCACTCTATTAAAACTGTTGGTTTTCAGAATATAGCTGAATGTAAGATTTGCCCCATTCTGAAGCAACATAGAATTCCCTTTCCTAGTAGTAGTAGTTCCTCAACATCTTTTCCTTTCGAGCTTTTACATTTAGATGCTTGGGAACCCTACCACAGACCGACCTATGCTAATAAGAGATATTTTCTCACTATTGTGGATGACTTTACTAAAACAACATAGACCTATTCGCTCAGTTTTAAATCTGATGTGATTGTTATCATTAGGCCTTCTTTTATTCCGATTAAAAATCAGTTTAATACCTCTGTTAAGAGAGTTAGAACTGATAATGGCCAAGAGTTTTTTAATGATCAATCTTCCTTAATGTTTAAAAATAAAGTAATTGTTCATGACATTATCTGTCCATACACTCCACAACAAAATGGAGTGGTGGAGCGAAAACATAAACACCTTCTTGAAGTTGCTAGGGCTTTTAAAATTGAAGCTTATATTCCATCTAGATTGTGGGGTGATTGTGTTTTAACTGCATGTTACTTAATTAATCTAATGCCTACACCCATTCTTAAAGGAGTATCATCCTTTGAAAAATTATTTGGAAAAAAATCTAGATTAAATCATCTTCGTGTGTTTGTATCATTATGCTATTGCATGATTATATTTAATTCGGATAAGTTTTCGTCTCGATCTGCTCCTTGTGTGATGGTAGGTTATTCCTTGATCCAAAAAGGATATAGTCTGTATTTAAAAACTAAGTCTTTTTTTTTGTGAGTAGAGATGTGAGGTTCCTTGAGGACGTTTTTCCCTTCAAAAGCACTGATGATATACCATAAAAGTTCTTTGTTCATGAGCACATTGATTCAGTCAATGATGCGTATGACTGTTTCCAGTAGCTTGAGGCTGCAGATGCGAACCCGAATCCTGATGATACTCATAATCTAGACGATAATCAAGATACGTTTATGAGCACACATGATACATCACATAATCCTGATGAAGAGCCGAGAAGGTCCACCAGGCCTACCAAGGCACCCTTGTGGCAGAGGGACTATGTGATGACCGGTAACTCTGTTGCTTATCCCATTAATAATTAGGTCACCTAAAACTCTATCCATCCAAATTATAAGGATTATATCGATAAATTGGATAAAATTATTGAACCTGATAGTTATGATGATGCGACGAAAGATAAAAATTGAGTGGAAGCCATGACAAGTGAAATTAAGGTTGTTGAGGAAAATGGAACCTGGACTTTTGTTCCACTTTCTCCAGGAAAGTATGCGATAGGTTGTAAATGGGTGTATAAGATAAAACACAATTCTGATTGCTCGATAGAAAGGTATAAGGCTCGATTAGTTGCAAAAGGTTTTAATTAAAAGAAAGGGATAGACTATACTGATACTTTATCCCCAGTCGCAACAACGGTTACGATCTAAACATTACTTGTTGTTGCTACGAAATCTAACTGGCCTTTATTACCAGATGGGTATTTCTAATGCTTTTTTATAGAGAGATCTTAATGAGGAATTTTTTATGCAGATCTCTCAGGGCTTTCACACACAGGGGGAGAGTACTCTCATCTGTCATTTGCGCAAGTCCTTGTATGGTATAAAACAGGTGTCAAACTCACCGAGGCCTTTATTACGAACAGTTACAAACATAGCCTCTATGATTATTCACTTTTTACAAAAAAAAAATGGGATTCTGAGATTGTTGCTTTATTAATTTATGTCAATGATCTATAACTGGAAATGATGAGTCCCTAATTACTGAGTTAAAAGCAAACTTACAAAACAATTCTAGAATGAAAGATTTGGGTAAGTTAAAATATTTTATTGGTATAGAGATTGCTAGATCTAAAAGAGGTCTCTTTGTATGCCAAATGACATATTCACTTGAACTTTTTTCTGAAGTTAGTTTTTAAGGAGGTAGACCAGTAAAAGACCGATGGAATAGAACATGAAGGTCACGAGTAAGGGATATGATGAACAATTCAGTCTAGATCAAGATGATGACCTAATTTCTGAGCCCACTTTAAAGAGAAAATTAATAGATAAGTTACTCTATTTAACTATTACATGACCAGATATAGGTTTTTCAGTTCAGCATCTCAGTCAATTTATGCAAAATCTAAAATAATCTCATTTGGATTCCGTGCTAAGAATTATTTGATTCTTAAAGAACCAATCTGGTCGTGGTATCTTATTAAGTTTAGATCCTGATACTAAATTAGTTGCTCTCTATGATTCATTTTGGGGAGGCTGCTTAGAAAGTAGAAGATCCATTTGGCGCTTTTGTATGAAATTAGGTAACTCTCTTATTTCTTGGAAGGTCAAGAAACAGACAACTGTCAGTACTAAAAATTTGGTATTTACCGACGGAATAATTGCGTCGCTAAAGACCAACATTCTGTCGAAAAAAAATATTTCGTCACTAATTTGATATTTTCGTTGGTAAAGGTAACGTCGGCGAATGCCCCGTCGACAAAAGTTTACCGACAAAATATGTCACAAATATTTTGTCGATAAAAACGATGTATTTACCGACAGAATTTTCGTTGGCAAAGTCAATTTCGTCGGTAAATAGTTATTTACCGACGAAAACCATTTGGTCGGCAAAGAAATATATACCGACAAAATGTTTTTCGTCAGCAAAGACATTTTTCCCGACGAATTAGTGTTCATCGGTAAATACCTATTTGCCGACGAATTAGTGTTCATCGGTAAATACCTATTTTCTGACGGAAAAATCCGTTGGTAAAAGAAGAACTAATTTTATAAAAAATAACAAATAAATAAATTTACAAATAGAAGAATAATTAAATATTACGTTTACAAGATATATTTAGAAGAACAATAAATTTAGTGTACAAATAGAGACTAATTTAATCGAATTCTATTAACAACCACGTAAAGTTTAATGAAGAGAAAAAAATATCAATAATATACTATAACTCTATAAGTCTCTAGTAATGCAGTACAACAAAATGCTAAATTGGGGATGAAGGTAGCTCTTGGAGAACATGCTGCAAAGGATGAATACCTTCTTAAATAATTAAGTACACTAGATTATAGTTACTATATTCTTATGCACTCTAACCATATAATGCAAGAACGTCTACCATCTAAAAAAAGAGTAAGATCAAGATATTTTGTTGTAACTATTATATTAAACAATACATCATATAGACAGTACAGAGTGTGTGACATTGAATTATGAAGAAAATTGATAAGCGTATGTGAATCTACAACAATATAAATCCACAATCTTTTCAAACAAACTACAAAATTAACCCCGTTCAGATTTATTTACCCCATTATTCTCCAAACATGTTTCTAGGTCCTCAACCAAATCAGAATACTGCAACATGGGATCAATGGTATCAGAGATCATTTAGCTTAAAGGTTTGCTAGAAGAACTAGGAATATATTAACTATGTACCTGCATATTTATTTTGTGATAATAATGCTGTAATTCAAATTGAAGCCAATCCCATTTATCATGAACGTACACGACACATTGAAATTGACTGTCATTTAATTCGAGGACAGATAATTGTAGGTATCATAAAGACAAAGTATGTGAAATCAGGGGAGCAACTTGCAGATATTTTTACCAAGATATTTGGAAAGGCTCAATATTGTTACCTTCAAGCAAAGCTAAGAATGTTGGATTTTTTTTAGGGTTGATCCTTAGGGTGAGTGTTAAGAGTCAAGATCTATCCATAATGTTTAGGATTTGTTTTGAACATTATCGCTAGTTTATGACGACTAATTATTTCTTTAGGGGTAATTAGATAGTTTCTTTTCCTTTTTGTACTTAGGTGCAAATTTCAGATAGTTGTTTGATATATAAAGCAAACGTCTATAACCCTAAAATAAATCTGAATAGTTCCTTACATTTTGCTCTCTCTTCCGTCAGTTGCTCTTGAAGCTTCTCTACGTCTGTTTGTCTTCTCACTGTAGCAATACGTTTCCTCCGAAACTTTACCACTACAAGAAATTTGTCTTTTTGTGAGGGTCAAATTTCTAAGGGAACTTCAAAAATCCCTTAGAAATTTCACTTTGTAAGGAACTTTCTAAGGAATCTACCCTTAACAAATAAGCTTGCTAGAAAAATAGCACTTTAAAAGGAAAATTCTTTGCAAAATGTTCCAACAAATTTTCCTTATAAAATCCCTAGCAAATGTGTAAAAATTAATTCCCTCACAAACTTATGTAGGGAATTTTGTGAGTATTTTCCGAAGTAAATTATAAAGGATTTTTTCAAGGGTTTTTGTTTCAAGAATTTTGAGAAAATTAGTGAGGGCTTTTATTTAGTAAATTTACTAAGGGATTCTTAAAGAGTATATTCAGTTAAATTTGTGAGGAATTTAATGCACTATCAAGGAAAATCACTATAAATAATTTTAAGAATATATGTTTATATATATCACATGTAATAGAATACACACATATATATATATATATATATATATATTATTATATGAAACATGTTCATAGTTTAAACATTCAAAGTCTACTATAAAGAGAACAATTAACAATGTATCTAAATAATACATACTTATTTTAAACATTCAAAGTCTTCCTCAAAGCACTTCATTTTTTTTTTGCAAGTCATTCTCCAACGCGTCCAATCTACTCTGCATGTCACTTTCAAGCTCCTTGTTCTGCAACTCAAAATCACGTTGCATTTGGCTCTTGTTGTTTTCACTCTCTTCAGATAACACCAGCTTCTCCTGCTCCAGGATTGTTGAAAATGATTGCTTATGCAATTCCAACTCTTACAAGAGAGACACATTAGAGCCTTGTAGCAAACACTTTCTAGGAGATGTATATATGATTCTTCCAGAACTACTAAATAGACAATATTGGCATATTGATTCCAGGAAGATAATCGGCAAAGTTTGTGAACACAAATAGTGAAAAAGACGCCGAAGTCCACACTGGAAAAGAGCCATTAGTGGGCCCAAAGGTCTAAATGTCCAGGAGAGCATGCATTTTCATCCTAACCCAATTCTCCACTACACTGGAAATATGAAAATCTAACAGTCTAGTTCAACTCCGAATAACCATGTTGGCCTGGGTCTCAATTTCCTCCCTCAAAGGCCATTATCAAATTTCCAGATGCAATATGCTTCTCAAAGTAGACTATGCCACAGTTGGCATTGAACTCAGAACATAACGATATAATAAACTGATCTGATTTACATGATTACATCGGAGGCAAGATTTAATATCAATATTTTGTATGTCCCAGGTGATATGATATTCCCCCCATTCCAGGTGATAGCAAATGCAAATGCAAGAAACGATACTCTTTACTAATATTTGCAATACAGAAATAGTAGTTTTCATTAAAGGGATGACTTGGAAGGTGGAAAGCTTACTTTTTCTCTAAATTTCAGTTGTTCTTCTAAAACACGTAACTCGTTCTCTTTCGTTTCCAATTTCTTCTGAAGAGGTTCATATTCCTACATTCAAACGAGAAGTATAAGAAACAACTACTAGAAATAAGTAAGCCACTATTTGAAGAACCCCCGAAAGTTGTGAACCATAACGAAAAAAAACATGCCTTCTCCTTCAATGCAAGTTCTAATAGCCTATTGCTGATATCATTTTCTTTCCTATTCAGTGTTTCACTAGCTTCATCCATCGTCTTTTGCAACTCATCAAGTTCCTTCTGCTTTTGCTTAAACATCTTGTCCTTCTCATTTGCCTTCTCCTCTCTTTGGTTCAAAATCCTTTGCCGGTCACCGACCCTTTCTTCTGCCTCACGCAATTTACTTTCCCATTGTTGCAAATCCTATCACTTCTTAGAGAAAGTGGTATCATGTGACTCTTTCCTGACAAACACAGAACTCTATCTTAGCTTAACGAAATAAAATAAAATCGTTGTGCAGATAGAAACTGTGAAAATAAGATCAGAGATTGGCATACACTGAGATAAAAGATAACCGTTCCCTTCGTAAAGCAGCTTCTTTAGCCTCAACATCTTGCAGCTTTCTCTGTATTTCTGAACTCTTCCTGCTTATGTCAACAAGTTTGTCATCAACACTGTGAGACTTCATCTCCAGCTCTAGAGATTTCTCATGAATACGAGCAACCAATGCATTTGCTTCATCCAATTTCGAATCAGATGTAAACTTAACTTCAGCATACTCTGAGCGCATCGCAGACAAAGCCTTCTCTAGCTGCACCGCCAAAAAACATAGAACACCAATTATGAGACCGAGCATTTAAACAGATAGAAACCAACTCTAACAGGGAATAACTTTTCCAATTTATCACAATTAGCAGACTACACTCTATAAAATGTCAAGGATGGAACAAACAACAGAATGAAGCATTGGCAAACCAGGCAAGTTGAAGCAATTGACAAGAGAAACGAAGAGATCAAGCTCCTTCCTGAGCTGCATATTCAACGAACTAACACCACTGCCCACCGGAGTCTTCAACCCTCCCTTGAGGCACACCTTGTTCTTGCGTATCGAATCCATCACCTACTCTGGCATGCCCTTCATGTCTCCATGGACATCTTACTTCTCAGAGTCACGGGACGTGGAGTGTCATCGCCTGACCATCACATGAGCTGTCGCCTACCAGACGCTTCCGGACGGAACGTGTTAGAGCTCGTCGAGCCATGGCAATAGAGGGATATCGAAGGTGGTGTGGTGGAGATTAGGATTTGCAACGATCTGGTTCAGAAGAAGAGATCAGCTCTGCTTCGATTAAAAGTTGCAGACCTAGAATGAATCTCTGTTTAAAGTCTGAGGAATGACCGAGTCACTGAGGTAAGTCTGCTTATGGACCGATGGTTGAGAGACATCAGACCGACTTAGTTTATTAAAGATGGTTTAAAGTGGTATGATTTAAATTTAAGTATAAAGCAGTATAAAAAAATGAGTCGATTCAAACCAATCCGAACTGAATTTTTGGTACTATTTTGAACTGGTTTACTTGAAACCTTAAAAACTGGTATAGTTTTGATACTAGTTCGGCCGAGCCGGTTCGAACCATACCAGAACCAGATCAGTTCAGTCGAACCGAATTGTAGGGTTTCAGAGCCGCAGTATCAGTTTTGGAGTCGCAGACCGCAGAGTTTATGATTGTGTTAACAACAGAACAGAGTGAGGGTTGTGTTCTCTTGTTGTTAATATATCATATAATATTTTTTTAGGGTTTTCCCTTACAAAATATATGTTTTTTAAGGAGATATAAATCTCTTGCAAATGAATATATTTTATGAGGAGCTATAAATCCCTTACAAAATTTAGGATTTAAAAAGGTAATTAGTGAGAGATTATCCTTAAAACTATTTATAAGGAAAATCCGTCACAAAATATCTTCATTATTCCTCCAAAATATTTTCCTTACAAATCTGTTAGTAAGGTAGTGAGAAAAATATATTTTGTGAGGAATTTCCCTAATTATTATTCTCCTCACTTAACCCTAACAAATCCCTTACAAATAGTTCTAAATTTAAAGGGATTATTTCCCTTGCTAAATTTCCTTCACAAAATACTGATTTTCATGTAGTACATATGTTCCAGACCAGGTTTCGTCACCTCAGAGACAACTTCACCATGATCACCTCGACATTTTCATTCGTCTTTGATTACATTTTTCTTTTAAATAGTTACGTGACTAACACAAAATATGTCAAAATAAAAATAAAATAAAAACATTTTTTATAAAAGGAAAACTGCTATACGTCTATGCATGTACATATATACGGTAATTTCTGCCATACGTAGAGTCGGTGCAAAGAAGGAAAAGAAAGCGTGTTGTATATGGCGGGACACAACCCAAGAATATTAGAAGAATATTTATTTAAGGAAATGTTTTGTATGTTTTCTTAAGTACATTAGTTGTAGACAGACAGGCAGCTAGGTCGGATTTGTAAGTTCAAAATTGCTTCGTTTTTTTTTTGAATTAAACAACTGTCCCCAGCTATATGAAATGAAACAACCCCACGAATTAAATCCAGCTTCCTCCTTCCTTCCTTCCATTGCCCCTTTAGCCCACCATACCCCTGTAGAAGGACCTTCGTCTTCTTCTCCCTCACTCTCTCTATATATACAAAACCCGACACTCCTTTTCACATCATCATCAGTCGTATCTCTTCATCTTCCTTCCTTTCTTCCTTCCTTCTCTCTCTCTCTCTCTAGTCTCTATGGCTCTTACCATGAAGCTTACGACCTTTCTTCTAGTGAGCTCTACTTTAATAGCGATTGCCTTTGCAGCAGCTGGAAATTTGAACGACAACTTTGACATAACATGGGGAGACGGAAGAGCTAAAATCCTACAGAATGGAGAACTTCTCACCCTCTCCCTCGATAAGGCGTCCGGCTCCGGATTTGAATCCAAGAACGAATACCTCTTTGGAAAGATCGACATGCAACTCAAGCTTGTTTCAGGCAACTCGGCTGGCACCGTTACAGCGTACTATGTAAGTAGTATATATATCCCACCATCATCTACCTATACATACATACATACATACAGTAATATATATTATTCGTATTAATTTTAGCTAGGGTTTACATAATTGATTACGGCCGTGTCATTGATTTCTTTTATATATGTAATGTCAGTTATCCTCAAAAGGGTCGTTGTGGGACGAAATCGACTTTGAGTTCTTGGGAAACCTCAGCGGCGATCCCTACATTCTCCATACCAATGTGTTTAGCCAAGGCAAAGGCAACCGCGAACAACAATTCTATCTCTGGTTCGACCCAACTGCAGATTTCCACACATACTCCATTCTATGGAACCCACAACGCATCATGTAAGTTCCTTTGAGAATTAGATCGATCGATCGACATTCAAATGATTGCTGTGTAATGTCTCCATCTCTTAGCTCGTAACAATTCAAATTTCTAATATGACTGCAGATTTTCTGTCGATGGAACACCAATCAGAGAGTTCAAGAACTTGGAATCAATGGGTGTGGCATTTCCCAAGAACCAACCAATGAGAATATATTCGAGTCTGTGGAATGCTGATGATTGGGCCACCAGGGGAGGACTTGTGAAGACAGATTGGACACAAGCTCCCTTCACTGCTTCCTACAGGAACTTCAATGCTGAGAGTGCATGTGTCTGGTCTTCCACCTCGAACACATCCTCTTGTCCAGCCCATTCTGGAACCAACAATCCATGGTTGTCGGAACAGCTTGACTCCACCAGTCAGGAGAGACTCAAGTGGGTTCAGAGTAACTACATGATCTATAACTATTGCTCTGATTCAAAGAGATTCCCACAAGGCCTCCCTTCAGAATGCAGCATGGCTTCTTGATGACAATTTATATACAACTAAGCAACTAGCTAGACAACATTCTTGTATCTCAGTTTTGCTTTATTATAGTCAATATATTCTTTGATTCATCAAAACTTGTAGGGGCTTTTTTTTTTTAAAATATTAATTAAAATAAATAAGCAAATCACGTATTGTTTTTTGGTAAATATTTCTATTATTACTACTAGTTAACTATGATAATGTTTTACAAATCTAGGGACAGTTTTTCGACAGCATCAAAAGAGATGTGTTTGATCTTTTTTGTGAAAAAATTAGCAACTCCGTTTGTCTCTCGATGAATATGTCTGATTTTGATTCGCATGAATTCCCGCATCCTGATTATCTTGGAATTAGTAATAAGGGGCTTAAGAGATCAATCCACATTTTCCTACTCTACTACTAAAAGGTTAATCGTCTCTTGGGTGTCTGATTCCACATGTAAGTCGTGAACGTCCATGTTTTGCGGACCTGATTAGGTCCCCCACTCAAAGTTTTTCCACGAAGCTATTATTTGTATTAATTTTCATTTGAAATCCTTTTACCCAACCATCCATTCATTTCTCAGAATCCCCGACCCTTGTCGGTCTTTGGTTGCCTAGCAATGATCCATCCGTGTTTAATTTTAACCATCCATGCGATGAAGGTTTCTAGCCCACTTAGATTATCTTGCTTTTGTGCGTGGCCTTATTTGTGTTGTACTCCTATGGTACATCTTTCGCCTCACATAAAGTTAAATTAGGAATATCAATCTTAATAGGAGGA
Source organism: Chamaenerion angustifolium (assembly GCA_946814005.1). Lineage (NCBI taxonomy): Eukaryota > Viridiplantae > Streptophyta > Magnoliopsida > Myrtales > Onagraceae > Chamaenerion > Chamaenerion angustifolium. The sequence goes on along the minus strand of OX328268.1, from coordinate 28,590,362 downwards.
ATATTAAAATAACAAGAAATTTTATTTCTCTAAAGGAATCAAATAGCAGAGGTAAAAATGAATCTTCACTCGACCCCTTTCGCATGCACCTCAAATGTTCATGCAATTTAACTCTAGCCAAGTAATAATAGCATCCAGAAAAGAAGTTAATATCTTTAACGAATGCCAAGGTCATACCAGAATTTATGTGCCACTATGCAATCCCATAGGATATGAAAAGTGGTGTCTTCCCGACACGCACAAGAATTGCAAATTGGAATAATATTCATTTCCCTCTTATGAAGCATACTATCAGATGCAATATTTTCATGATTGCAAAGTCAGATAACGAATTTAATCCTAGGAATCGTTTCGTGTTTCTAAATCGAAATCCAATTACCGCCATGAAATTTAGGACTTTGGATTCACAGATTTTTATGAATTTGTGAACAGACCAAACCGAAGGGATTCTCATCATTGTTACTCAGCTTTAGTTAGGAGCCTTGTCACGGTAAAGAAATAAAGTGCGATTGTATTTTCCCAAAATCGTAAACATAGAAAAGAAGAGAACTCAAATGATAGTATATGCAACTTTTATTTATTCACTTGGTTGATACATACATGAAAAATTATATGACTATTTATAGAGGACTTAAGCAAAGTCTAGAATTTTCTAAACTCTACTTTTTTGGTCCTACAAGTTTAGAGTCTTTTCCTATCTAAATACATTTACATTTAACCTAATTTCTAAAATATTCTAAAAATTGTTTTACATTTTAACACACTAGCTAGTAGAATCAATGCAACTTAGCTTGAGTAAGAATTTATTCTTATCGGTGTTAGTTCAATATGTGGTGGTTGTTGATTTTTATTTCAAAAGTATGTCTTAGAACAAAAGCAAATACCGACATATTCGTATTTCGCAACAATTTGCAGATGTATGCCTACTCGTGAATAGGATTCACAGGTTGAAATATTAAAAAAGCCTATCGGGGTAAGCATTTAAGCCACACCCGCGAATACCATTCGTAGTTGAAACTTTCTCGTTAGTTTCAACCGTGAATGCCATTCACGGGTGGAGGTTCATAAAATTGAACAGAACCCCCTCGTTAATGGCATTCGCGTGTGAGGGTTCATAAAATCGAACAAAACCCCCTCATTAATGCCATTCACCTTTGTATCCATGCACCTCACCTATCACCGTGTGTAGCCTCATTTTTATTGTCCCGCTGCCGCCGCAACCTCTGCCCCCATTGTTAATGCCGTGATTTTTTAAAATGTTTTTTATTTAAATTAGTTTTAATTTTTATTTGGAATGCTTAATGGGTGTAATTGATGAATTGTTATGTGTTTTGTTTGATTTGTAATGTATTATTTGAATAATTGTAAAATTCAATATTTTTTTTTAATTTTGGGGGAAATTGTTAACTGATGTGTAATTAGTTTTAATTTATATTTAGAACGCCTAATTGACTGTAATTGATGAATTGTTATGTGTTTTGGTTGATTTGTAATGATTTTTTTGAATAATTGTAAAATCATATTTTTTATTTTTGGGGGAAATTGTGAATTGATGTGTAAATAGGTGTAATTGATATTTAGAATGCCTAACTGTTCAAATTTTGTGGACAGATAATGAATTTGGGCGAGGGCACCTCCTCACGATCGTCCTTCTCATCCCAGAAGGAACAGAGGGACCATTCCATGTTATATGGTTAACAACAACATATGTCACAGCATAACACTCAAGATACGGTAACCCTAAATTTATGTTTGACTAAATGTTATTGTTACATTCTTAATTAGTTATAAATATTTATTTATCTCAAAAAAATTATTGGTTAAAGCTAGCACTGGTCGTAGAGATGATAAGTATTGACAAGCGGGTAAATGCCGGGTTGTATATCCAATGACACAACATTGGGTAGAATTAACTGTGTTTGGATGGTCAGGAGACATATCTCGTATTAAGGTTGATGCGGCGTTACTGCATGATCCTACTGAGAGGTGGCGACTAGAGACATATTAATTTCACCTTTGGTGGGGTCTCTTTTTTAAAATATTAATAAGCAAACCATGTATTGTTTTTTGGTAAATATTTATATTATTAATATTAGTTAACCATGATAATGTTTTACAAATCTAGGGAAACTTTTTCGGCAGCATCAAAAGAGACGTGTTTGATCTTTTTTGTGAAAACGTTAGCATCTCCGTTTGTCTCTCGATGAATATATCTGATTTTGAGTCGCATGAATTCCCACATGATTATCCTGGTATTAGTAATTAGGGGCGTCATAGGTCAATCCACATTTTCCCCTTGTACTACTAAAAGGATAACCGTCTCTTGTGAGTCTGATTCCACATGTAAGTCCTGAAAGCCCGTATTGGGGCATGTGACCTGCCCTCATTAGGACGCGTTGATAATCACGACTGAGATAAATAGGTACGACATAAAAAGGGTTCCCATAGACTCGAGAAATTCAACGGATGAACTCTTTCTTAACGCCTTACAGAATATGGGCAAAAGCGAAAAGGATCTCCAAAAAGTAAATTTCCCATGAATGGGCTTCTCCGCAACAGTAACCTATCCATTTAGAGCCATCACCCTTCTAGTATTCTTGGGCGAGGGGTGGAAGTCATTATCTCTGAACATTACCTTCATAGTGGTCGATGCCCCTGCTTCATATAACGTCATTTTGGGGCGGGCCACTTTAAACCCTCATCGAATGATCCACTCCTCCTATCACCAATAACTGAAATTCCTGATGCCTCATGGGATAGGGGTAGTGAGACAAGATCAACCTGTTGCATGAAGGTGCTACCTCCAGTCAGTGCGACGCCGTACACACAATAAATAAATATTGTCCATCTAGACGGACGAGGACCCAAGGGAGGAAAAGTGTTGCCCCACCCGTGTGGCGGTATTGAGGAAGGTACCGATTGATGAACCAACTAAGGTCTTCTAGATTGGGGCGACACTCCCTGAATAACAAGATACAACCTTGACATTACTGTTGATTGAATTCAAGGAACTTTTCGTCTGGGAGCCCAGTGACTTTTCAGGTATCAGTAAAGACATCATCAACCACAAGTTAATTCGTTCAAATGATCAAACCAATCGCTCAAATGAGAGGACCCTTGGGGGAAGAGAAGGTTATAACCATAAGGCAAGAGGTCGGAAAGTTGGTCGTCGCCCTATTAAGAAAGGAAATAAGGTTCCAGACATGGGTGGCAAACCCAGTTCTCGTAAGAAATAGTAATGGAAAGTGGAGGATGTGCGTCAAATTTAGGGATCTCAACAAAGCTTTTCCCAAAGATTCATATCCCCTGCCTCTAATTGACAAGTTAGTTTACACTACTTTAGGGCATGAACTCTTAAGGTTTATGGATTCCTATTCAGGGTACAACCAGATAAGGATGGCCGAAGGCGACACCCTTCACACTGCCTTCTATGTGGACAGTGACATATATATACCACTAGGGGTGTCAAAATTTGACCCAACCCGTGGGTGACCCATGGTTGACCCGCCCACGGGTCGTGTTTGGGTCAGAGTTTTTGACCCATGGGTCATTTTGACACGACCCATGGATGACCCGTGAAAACACGGGTCAGGTTTGGGTCAGAAGACTTGACCCACGGGTCAACCCATGACCCGTTCCATTTATATATTTTAGTTTATTTTTTGTTTTTATTGAAATGGTAGGTCGAACGGGTCAGATTGACCCGCGGGTCATGGAGGTCAAACGAATCAGTCTGACCCACCCCTTGCCATTACTGACGGGTCATTCTGACCCGCGGGTTGACCCACCAACCCGCGGGTCAGGTTTGGGTTTAAAAAACTGACCCATATTATTACACGGGTCGTGTTTGGGTCAGAAGGTCCCTGCCACGACCCAAGGTTGACACGACCCATGGGTCGACCCATGACCCGTTTTGACACCCCTATATACCACTATACCTCCATGCCCTTTGGACTGCTCAATACTGGCACCACCTATTAGGAAATGGTAAATAAACTTTTCACGGGCATGATAAAAGTCACTATGCAAGCCTATGTGGACGATATGCTGGTTAAGTCCATTCGAGGCGTCGACCACAAAGAGGATTTTAGGAAGACCTTCGAAAGAATGCGACTCTATCAGGCGCGCCTTAATCTGGTAAAGTGTGCATTCAGTGTCAAGTCATGAAAATTGTTTGGATATATGATTAGTAATAGAAGGATTGAAGTTAACCCAAAAAATCTCAACGCCATCGAAAGCATGAAGAGACCAACCTGTCACAAAGATGTGCAAAACCTAAATGGGAGACTGGCGACACTCAGTTGATTCCTTGCTAAATCAGAAGACAAGTCATTGCCCTTCCTTGAAGTATTAAGGCCCAATAAGAAATTGGAATGGACCTAAAGATGCGAGGATATGTTCGAGGACCTCAAGCAACACCCCTAGACGCTTCCACCCGTATCCAAGCCAATAAAGGGCGACGCCTTTTTCCACTATCTTAGCATTAGTCCTGTGGTTGTAAGTTCATTTCTAGTAAAGAATTTGGGCAAGTACCAAGTGCCAGTCTACTATGTATCAAAAGTCCTACCCAAGGCAGAAGCGAATGATATGAAATCTGAAAAGTATGTATACGCGTTGGTAGTTTCGGCTAGGAAGCTTCGCCCATATTTTAACGAACACGAAATCACAGTGCTAACTAATCAACCCCTAAAACATTTCTTCAAAGGTCGGACGCCTCAAGCAGAATGATAAAGTGATCAATTGAGTTAAATGAATTCTGAATTAAGTTCGCCCCAATAACTGTCATAAAGGGACAAACCCTAGAAAATTTGATTGTTGAGTCCACCGATGTAGAGAAGGCATCACATGTCAGCGAAGATCCCCCTATTTAAGGAGGTGGTGCAGATGCCTGTCTAGGAGATGTACAAAGAAGGGTCCTCCTGTGTTCATCGCTCAGGGGAGGGTCTTATACTGACTCCCACAGATGGATGAGAACCTTTGAGATATGCTTTGTTATTAACCATGAACAACAAAGTGGAATATGAAGCCTTGATAACAGGACTCTGAATAACTAAGGGAGTCGGCACCAAGTCGGAATACGAAGCCTTTCTAAAAGTCCACTGTGACTCTCACCTGGTGGTCAACCAAGTAAAGGGACACTATGTGGTGAAGGGCGAGCAAATGAAAAAATATCTCAAAAAGGCAAAGGCTCTAATACTTCGTGAACACATGATTTTGGTATGGGGTCAACAAACTGTACGCAAGAAACTGAGCCGAGAAAAATTGAGATAGAAATATATATATATATTATACCGAAGGAACATGGCCACATGGCCATGTTTCTCTTTTCCACTAATTTTTATTTATTTATTTATAATAATAATAATAATAAAATAAGAACCAATTGCTCTATAATTAGAAGAGGGTGCCGTAAGTTGCGGAGTGAACAATGGAAAAGAAGAAAGGGAAGAAAGAAAGGGGTGACGAGAGTAAGAGTAAAAACAAAATAGTGAGAGTTGGTAAAAAAAATATCGGTTACTATCGGTTTCGGTTTCTCGTACGGTATTTAAACTCAGAACGATTTAGTTATCTCTATCTCGTATTTAATATTGTATTTGTATTTTCCTATTGTGAATGAAATTTATGTTTTATATATATTTATGTAATACTATATATATATATATGTATAATATATATATTATGTATATGTTATATATATACGTGTATATTTTATATGTGATACTATATGTATAATATATATATATATATATATATATATATATATGTGTGATAAAAATATATATTCAAAACTGACTTAGGTCATCTCTGAAATTTGATGAAGGTTACAACTCCGTCCTTGGACTCTCAGATCATTCTAGAACTTTATAATGTGTTATAAACCAAACCAGGAAAGTTTTTGGTCATTTCTGCAATTTTTTAAATATTGTTTTTAGTCGGCTCAAATTTTTAAAAATTTATATTTTGTTCCCGGAACCTTTCTGATCATCTCATCACTTCACAAAATGTTAAAAATAAGTCCAGAATAATTTTCGGGGTATTTTAGAACTTTACCAAGTGTTACAAATAAGTCCAGAATAGTTTAGGGCCAATATTATCATTTTTTTAAATATATTTCCAATTCAGCTCGACATTTTAAATAATTGCATTTTGGTCCCTAGACTTTTCTGGACATCTCATGACTTTTTAAAGTGTTACAAATTGGTTCAACGTGCGTAATATCATCAAAATCATTCGTGATTTTTTGACACGTTTAAAGTGGACAAATTTTGTTTTTCTCGAGCACGAGTAACTTTATTCTCTCTTGTTTATTTAAATGAAATAACTTGTAAATAAAAAAATTCTTGTATATCGTTTAGTTAGTTTTTTTTAAACGCATGTAATCATTTTGGCCAAGCATGATCAAAATGGACAATTTAGGTCAATTGAAAAAACTAAATTCAAAAGCAAACTAAAGTACCTAAAGGGCAGATTATGGGCTCGGGAGCCCTTAAGACGTAATCAAACCCCCGAACTCAATTCTCTGTACGTAGAACTTTCTAAGCCCTAGGAAATTAACACCATGTACGCTAGGTAAATTTGGGATTCCGATTAGCCTCTAATTAATCAGTGGCGACTCTTTCCTTTTTCGGTCCAGTCGATGACCCCGCTCGACAAGACCCGACATTTTCGAGCGAACAAAATACAAATATTTTTTCAATAGTGTCGGGGAAAGTCGGATCTGACGTCCGAAAATTTGGCGACTCTGCTGGGGATGACTAACTTAGAGGGTTTAGGCTTTGTCATGTTTGCTTTGCATGCTATATTTTGCCCTATCTGTTTTGACTGTTTGCTCATGCTTGCAGTTTTAAATTTTGCCCGAAAAGCAATGTAAATGTAATAATTCAAAAATGATCTAAATCCTTATTTTGCACACACCACGATGGTTACCATTACCCGCTCGAACCTGGAGCACATTAAGAGCTTAGTGAGTTTAGTAGGGGGAATGCGCCCGGAGCGTTTTGGACCGCTAACACACACCCAAAGAACTGATCTCAATGATCGGAATGGACCTATGATCCTCTATATGGGGTGAGGTTCCGCGGGTTTAGAGGATCTAGAAATTCTATCCCGTTAGATAAAAGCTCAACGCCGCGCTTAATCTTCTTCCTATGGGTGACAATTTCTGACACGATTACTAAGCATGTATAAACAACTCTTATACATTTAGACACAGTTAATAATCGTGTCTAACCACATCTAACATGAAAATACACGACAAACACATGTTTAGACACGAATAATTAATCGTGTCTAAACATGTTTAATTGTGTCGTGTCTAAATGTGTCTTATCGTGTCGTGTCTAAACGTGTCTAAATGTGTCATGTCTAATCGTGTACTAAACGTGTCTAATCGTCTACACGGTTACATCTATGAATTGGGTTAGACTTAAATTTATACTAATAGAGTAAGTGACCCATTAACCAGGTCCATGAGTTAAGTTGATCCAAGTCCATTATTTTTATATGAATATTTATGATTTTATCTTAAATAGATTGTATTTAGTGAACTTTATAAAATACTAAAATACATAATATTATATTTGATGGATAACAAGTATGAACATATAAATATTTACAATTAAAAATTAAATATATTAATTAAGTATAAATATAGTTTTTGATGTTTCAAATTACTTACAAGATAATAATAGTTAATGTTTTAATTATTAATTAATTCTAAACATTATAAAAATATAAATATAAATTTTATTATTATATTTATACAAGATAATATATTATTTTTTTAATTAGAAAGGCGCAACAATTTCTAATAAAACCAAGTATTCTCTCTCCTGTCTAGTGAGAGAAAATTAGTCGCAAGAGTAATTTCTTTTGGCGAAATCGAAAGGAACAGGAAAGAAGCCGACAACGGTCAATTCATCCAATTCAAGTCTTCGATAGCTGCAATTAATACATAGAGAGAATCTTAAATCATGCAAAGGACGTAATCAAGGAACAACCTCATGCAAGAAAACAACTTCGGGAGGAAAACGTTGAAGCTCCGAAACCCTAACCGTAAGATTTGACTGCGATTTTTCTCGCCGATTGGATCCACCTCTGGGCAGGTGAAGGAGGCGAGGACTCAACAGTCCGACCTATCCCATGAACGAGCCACCTGAGCAGACCACCTTGGGAGCTGGAAGATTAGACCCCTGCTGCAGCAAGGCTGAGTAGAACACCTGGGAACGGTCGATTATGTTTTTGAGAAAGAAATCTCAAACCCTAATCTCTCTACTTTCTATCTATTTCCTGCAGGATAGGTGCGACCCCGGTGGAGGCATCTGGACCCTTTGCCACTATGAGTGATCAAAGTGGAATTCTGGACGATACCATACATTCGAGGAAGAACGTGTTGGACCTGTCGTCGAACCTCCGATTGGAAATGAGTGGGTGATACGTGGGAATGATCATATCCGACAAATCGATGATGGCAGGTGCAATTCACAATGTACTGAAATTGGCGTGGGAGAGGTACAAATCAGTACTTATATCTGATGTATCAGATAGGGCTGGCATGTTTGAATTCGAGAATGAAGATGATAGGAAGCGAATCTTTGATATGTCGTCGTGATGAGTTCAAGGAAATTGCATGAGTATAAAAAAAATGGAGCCCAACTATAGGACTAGCACTAGTAGATTTAAAAAAGTGCAAATCTGGGCACAAGTGCATGATCTAGGGCTTGAGAAGTATAGTGTTGATAATGCCAAGCTTATAGGAGGAAAAATAGGCAATGTCATAGAAGTGGAGGATGAAACGGAAAGTGCTCAAAAGGCATTTATGCATATGAAAGTAGAAGTGAATGTAGATGAGCCACTAATGGCGGACTTTAGGTGGAAAAACTCAAAAGGGAAGGAGCAGTGGGAATCCATTAAGTACGAGAGATTGTCTGATTTTTGTTATGGGTGCGGGAAGTTGGGACATACTACCCAGGTTTGGAGAGAAGAGGTCGTTATGTCAGAATCAAAACAAGGGCATCGGATGTATGGACCATGGATGTTGGGACAACGGCCAAAAAGGAGAAGGGAGAGCAGAATGGGAGGTGGAACGAGGAGTGGTTCATCTGGTGGACAAAGTGGCATTCGAAGGTCGTGGTTTGATATAATGAACGAGGTAAAGGATCTCGAAAGAGATAAGGCAAACCCGGGAAAATGGGAGAAACACAACCAGGAGGATGACCTAATGGAGCAGGAGGAGAACATTCAAACAAGTAAGGAATCGATCGAGGAGGTGCACCCATCAGGTGACACCACCACCATGATACCGTACCAAAGAGGGCAACGCATAGCAGTGCCGAACCACTGAGGAACCCTTATGCCAACGGACAAATATAATACCAACAACCCATGACCATAACCAACCAAAAAGGACCCCCCACTACAACACCTACACCAACCGAACCAAACAAACAAGCCAAACAGAACAGACGAGCCGACACCACCTTTGTAGATCCAGATGCCACCATATCGGTTCTCTCAATAGAGAAATACACCGACACCTCCACACTAGGGCAAGGAGGCTGCAACCGACGAACAGATGAACAGAAATAACACCCCAGTGCAGGCCATCACACAACCATTCATAATCCAAATGCCCGACAACTTTACGTATCAGACCGAACATATGGACACGACTGAACTGACAATGTACCTTGTGGAGACACCACGATCTTGCAGTAAACATAAACAAACGGAGAATGAGACATGTATAAGTCCATATATGCAAAAAATGATCATGAAGAGGAGTTGGGAGGGGGAGGAAGAAGAGGCTGGTTCGAAGATAGCAAAACTGGTTGGATGTGAGCCGAACAACCAAGAAGGGGGGAGGGGAACACTCACAAGAGAGGAAGGGGGAGAAAGAAATGGCAAAACACTCACAAGAGAGGAAGAGAAAATTGTATGCTCGTATCGAAGGCAAATTAATAGATGTTTCAATCCAAACAAGTAGAAGTACGAGTTCTGGTGGTTGTCCCGAAACAGCCACACGAGATCGAGGAGCACAATCGTTTTGAATTGTCGGGGTATGGGGTCTTCACTGACAATTCAAAACCTGAAAGACCTCATTGGAAACTATCACCAGGATATAATATTTCTTATGGAGAAAACGATTGGTGATGCTTTCTGCGAGCGGATACAGGAGCAAATCGGACTAGAGAAGGCATATTATGTGACACCTAGAGGTATAGCTGGAGCTTTAGCACTATGGTGGGGCAAAAGTGTTAACATGCAGATATTGAGGTCAAATCCACACATGATAGACACGAGGGTGACAGACTGAACGGTAAACTCATCCTTCATAACATGTATCCATGCCGACACGGAGGAAGGTGCGAGACACTGAACGTGTGAGGTGATAAGACAGATGGGAAGCGAACGGAATGGACCATGGTATTGCCAGTGTGATTTTAATGAAATTATGCATGAGTACAAGAAGGAAGGAGGACGTATGAAATCACAGAGGAAAATCGATGCATTTAATTAGTTTATCGAGGATATAAGGATGGAGGATATGGGGTCGAAAGGGCAGTGGCTCACTTGGTGTAATAAGCGAAAAGGGACAGAACGAGTGTATGAGAGGTTGGATAGGGTGCTTATCAACTCAAGGTGGGCATCTCAATTCCCGGACGCCGAATGCGTAATCGAAGTGGCGATGGGATCACACAACATGCCAATGATTATAACAAAATGGAGGGAGACACATAGAGGACAACGGGGTCTCATATTTTAATAAACGTGGCTCGATAATCCGGAATGCAATGAGGTCATTCGATCGGCTTGGAGGGACGAGCATGAGAACCAGCCGAACCGAACCATACTATGGTCGAGACTAGGAAAATGTAGGCGGAGTCTCATTGAATTGAGCAAGAGAAGGTTCAGGAACAACATGGCCAAACTGGGAAAGGAAAAACAACGACTCCAAGAGATTGGTAGGAGACAACCGAACATAGAGACCCAGGAGGAGGAAATCAATCTAAAATGTCAGATCAACGAACAATGGAAATGGTAGGAGCTATATTGGAAACAAAGATCGGGGGTTAAATGACTCACTCAAAGGGACCGAAACACAACATTCTTTCACCTGACAACAAATGCTCGGAGACGGAGAAATAGTCTAACTCAAATAAAAGGGGAGGGGGCGAGTGGATCACAAAGGGCCGAGACATAATGGAGGAAATCAGGGGACACTATGAGAAGACATTCACACTAGAAAACCCTGAACCAGATTATGGATAGCCTAACACATCAGATAAGTGAGGAGATGAACTCATATTTAACAAGGGAAGTAATGGTCGAGGAGGTTACAGAAGCGGTATTCCAATTGGGGGGTTCAAAGGCGCCTGAGCGAGACAGTTTTCCAGGATTATTCTATTAACGGAATTGGAACATTGTGGGCTCAGATGTCTTCACCATGGTCAGAGCCTTCCTCGAAACAGGTATCTTCCTTAAGCTTATGTAACTTTGTGTATAAGTTGATATCGAAATTGTTGGTGAATATATTGAAAATATATCTACAGATCTTATAACTCCTTTCCAGAGCGCTTTTGTAGCAGGTCGACTAATACAAGATAACATCATGGTGGCACATGAAGTATTCCACTATCTGGAGAGTAGGGGAAACCGCACAGGGTGGAGTGTGCTCTGACGTTGGACATGCAGAAAGCCTACAACAGAATGCAGTGGGATTTCTTATTAAAGAGTCTGGGGAATAGGGTTTTTTTGTCCCAAATGGGTCTGGTGGATGAAAGCGTGCATAACCACGTTGACATACGGGGTGCTAGTGAATGGGAATCGAACCACACCCATCCAACCTGCCAGGGGCATCAGACAAGGAGACCCTCTCTCACCTTACTTATTCATATTGTTGGTAGATGTATTGTCACGGATGGTTGAGAGAGACATACAGGAGAAGAAGCTGAAAGGGATAACCCTGGGCAGGGGATGCCCGAAACATCATCATCTGTTCTTTGCGGATGATTCAAAATTTGTCCTCCAAGATACAGTAGAGAATGCAAGTCGACTAAAGGAGATCATAATGAACTATTGTAGGGTATTGGGCCAACGAATGAACGAGTCGAAATCTACCCTCACGTTCAATAGGGGCGCGAATATGAACAAATGTGGGAAGTTAGAGGAAGCCCTACATATATTAAGAACGAACGAACCAGAGAAATACGTGGGTCTACCGGCAGTCTGGGGGAGATATAGGAAGGCGGCACTGGGATATTTAAAGGAAAGAATCAAAAACAATATCAGTGGATGGAGAGTAAAGACCCTTAACCAAGTGGGTAAGGAAATACTCATCAAATCAGTGATAACGACGATTTCGGTATATGTGATGAGTATGTTCAAATTACCTAAAACTTGGTGTACGGAAGTCAACTCGATGATTGCGGACTTTTGGTGGGGGCAAACAATTGAAGGTAGGAAGAACCATTGGAGAAAATGGGATACCCTCACTAAGAACAAGCTTAAAGGTGGGTTGGGATTTTGAGAATTGGAAACATTTAACATGGCCCTTCTTGTGAAAATGGTCGGGAGAATGACAACCAAACCTAACGCGCTATGGGTCTGGGTAATGCGAGGGATACACTATCCGGGGAGGGATATATTCACTGCTCGAAAGGGTGGGAGAGCGTCGTGGGGATGGATCTTGAGCGATGGACAGTGGAGGATTGGAGACGGGAAAACGATCAGAGCATTTGGGGATCGGTGGGTTGACACGGTCGAAGGCTAAAAGATAGACATCCGACCGGATGTCGAATTGAACTGGGATATCATGGTGGTCGAGCTGCTCAATCTGGACCGAACCTGGAATGATGACCTCATCCAGGTATAAACGACTGATTTTGCCACATACAAACGACGGGACCGTGACGGTCTGATCGGCATACCACCGGATAATGGACCTAGCCGAGACTCATCCAAGCTCCACCAACAACTCCAGATATAGCATCGAGTGTAGGTGGAACGCTATATGGAAATGCAACATGATACCAAAAGTCAAGAACTTCATGTGGCCTCTTCATCCGAACTCATTACCGCTTAGGAAGAATCTTCAAAGGAGAAGGATGAATGTGTCGTTAAGTTGCTGGATATGTGGATTAGATGAGGATAGAAAACATATGTTGTACAAGTGCAGGAGGACAGAAGGGGTATGGGCAGAATTACTAGGGCTCAGATCGAACCACCACAACAACCATCACAATGAAGAATGGGCGCAGGCAAGACGAGAGGAAATAGGTATAACGAGGAGCACTCAAGAAACAAGGTGGAGACTATGTATGGTGACATGTTGGACAATATGAAAAATGAGATGTCGAGCGGCGTTCGATGGAAAAATGCCAAACCCGATGGCGACGATAGAGGAAGTGAGGCAAACCCGTGAGGAGCTTGGGGGTGAGCCGAACACGATGCAGGGTGAACTGAACCCAAGGGAAACCGAACGGTGGGGGCACCAAAACAAGGTGAAATCAAGATAAATTGTGATGCGCCATGATGTCATCGAACAAAGATGGAAGGCATCGGTGTAATCGCAAGGGATGCGGGTCGAGTGAAAGGAGGGGTGAATAGGACGATTTAGGGGCCAAATGCAACGACACTGGAGGCACAAGCCATCATACTCAGGATGAAATTGGTAATAGGGAGAGAGGATGGAACCAAGTAGTGATCGAATCGGACTCGGAGGTAGTGATCAACCAACTGAACAACAAGGCACATCACTGGAGGATCAAAACGATATGCGAAAACATCAAAGCCTTAGCGAGAGGAGTTGAGGCGATTCCATGGAAGAAGATTCGACGATCTGCGGATGAAAATGCAAATTGGATCGCGAAACAAGCCTGATTGGGAGTGTGACTAAGCGATTTGGTCGAAAGACCCCCACTTTTACTTACTAACATTTTGAGTAGTGATTGTAATAGCATTGAAACTAGTCTTATTCCGGAATGAATACAAGTATCTATTGTGACCCAATTTTTTTTTACTTGTCGTCCTTATGTTAAAAATAACAAACGAATTGATAGGAAATAAAAGTAACACATGTATTTTTAACATTTAACACAATGTATTTATAATTAACAATTTTCTATATATTTGTTTTCTTTCCATATATATAACTATTTTATGCATTTTTTAATTTTATAATATATATATATATATGTTGCATATCAATATTATTTAGCTTTCTATAATTAAAATTGTAATATAAAGTTATCATGTGAATGAATAATAATAATATGAAGATAATTTTAGATATTTATATATAAATATATAAAACTAATAAAAGTCTACCTTATATATGTAACTTATGTGGTTTTACATGATTTGCCACATCTGCATGAAAATTATATGTTTGACGTGAACAATAAGAAATTATGAATATACATTATATGTTTGTCATAATTATATACATTATAGCCAAATTAATATATACATAGATGATATATAATGTATATCTATATTAAGTATGAACACGTATTATATAAACTAAAATATATAATATTATATTTGATGGATAATAAGTATAAACATATAAATATTTGCAATTAAAAAGTAAATATATTAATTAAGTATAAATAAAGATTATAGGAGTCTATAAACATTTTTGGGAGTGTATTAGAAATACACAAGCCCAACCGAAGTCTCCCAGCCCAGCCCATCTCATCTCTCCCAGCCCAGCCCAGCCGCAGCAACCCAGCCCAACTGAAGTCGTCCACTCCTCCCCTTAACAATCCAAATCCAAGAGAGTCTTCCATGCATCTATAAATAGAGATCTCCTAAGATTTTTAGTTCATGTGTTTCTTGGTCTTTTGGCTAAGATCAAGTATATTATTTATTTTATCAGTTTAATATTTGATTTGTGGGTTATTGACCTACGTCATAATAAATTAATATTTTGAGAGAGGTACTATTCTCTCGTGTTACTGTGCCGTGTGTCGTGTGACACGTTTATTAAACGTGTGGTATACATGTTTGGATATTCGAGACACGTTTAAAACTTATCCGTTAGACATGACACAATTATTTACACGATACTGTTACTGACACGACAAGACCTGTTTGCCACCCCTCCTTCTACCAGTTTCGTGTTTGTTACAATTCTTGTGTTTTGTTTTGGCCATAGATCATGACGTGTATAGGATTGAGTCTTTTGTATTCCGTAAAACTCTGTAAATCGTGAAAAAAGCACGAGACCGACCTTGAAGATAAAAACTCGCCAGTTCGGTCTCGGTCCCAGTCGGTCCGGTCTTGTCGGAAATTCAGTCCAACAGTTTTTTTTATCACCCCTACTTAGTAGTGAAATTTACTTTCTCGCAGTTACATTCCATTTTTCTATAAAAAAAAATGTAAGTTACGTCAATATGTCTTGTATCCTTAGGACGTTTCACACATCATCTTTGGTAAGGATGAAGCAGACAACCCACTGTCCTCGCACCAAGGCCATCCAGCCCCCCACGGTCGAAATTGCCCGAATATGGAAAACCATGACGAAGGAGGATCAGAAATACGTGAAAGAGAACTGGGCTCTCCTCGATGCTTTATCTGATTTTCTCGGATGTAAAAAACGCAGTCTTTGTGATAAACGATAATGAACTCACACCTATGCTCGAAGAATACCATAAACTGTTTCAAGGGGTAGATTGTCATCGTGGTATTGTTCAACTCAACCTCCAACAAAGAGGCAAAGATAGTACTTTTGCTAAACTACTCAAAGTCATAACAAACAAAATGTCCACCGAACTCAGGTTGAATGGGGGTCATGGCTGTTGAACTTTTGGTATTTTGGGTTGAGTGTCAAATTGCCGATAAAATAAATGCTCTAGGGAGATGCCATGCTTTTATTTTACTTATTTTGGGAACGGTCGTATTCCCTTTTTCTAATGGTCTCATCGACTCAGCTATTCCCAATGTCGTCATGCAAATATTAGAAGGCAAGGGTTTCGTGACCACGTTGCTCGCCGAAACCGTTGTATCTCTAAACATTTTAAAAACCAAAGGTAAAGAAGAATTAAAAGAAAACTTGGCCTTACTTTAGATTTGGTTCTTAAGCCATATGAAAGAATTTGGCATGAATTTTCCCAGGGCAAACGTTTTAGGCGACAAAATGGGCATCTGGAGAATGTTAGGTAGATCATTGTTCAAAGCTGAGAAATCGAAAGCCATTGATTGGAAAATCTATATTTCAAAAATAACGCATACGAACATTTTATGGACTGCTAGATGGTTACCCATCCACCGCCCCATGATCCTTAGGTACAAAAATTCTGAGGGAGTTCCGCTTCTCAGCCATCGAGGATCCATGACTACCTACCCTTCCTGAGGTATTCGAAAATTCGGTGAAATACAAGATATCCCGGTGCACGTTGATGGATCACCAAGAGCATACAAGTGGCACAACAATGAGAATCTTGCAAACTCGCTTCGAGACTCAGTCCGACAGGTGAATAATGATTGGGGAAACAGAGTCTTGCAATTCATAAATCCAACGGAAAGCTCCACTACAAAGGAAAACAAATACCGTGTGAAAACGGAGTACGTTGACAAGTTCTACTCGGCATCAGTAAGTCCGCCTTTTAGACCCGAATGAGATAATCGGGGATAGGCCGAGCAACCACCGTCATCTTACGAGGACATACATGCGATCATGAAAGCTAGGGTGAAAATTTAAAGTATTGCTTTGGCTGATGAACACTCTAGATCCAAAAAAGAGATTCAATGCCTCCGCAACGAGTTACGGTGTGTGCAAAATGAAGTGAGAGGTCGGGATCGCACCTTGGATAAATGTGATGGTAAAATAGCTGAGTTGAATGGCATCCTTGAACAATCCAGGCGAAGGTCAAGGCAAATTAAAAGATTTACGAAATGCATGTCCCCGACTTTCCTTCGAACTAAGGATCAAGCGACAAATGCACTCAACGGGCTACGCTACCGTGTGAAACGTTTTAAGAATTAGACTTTGATTGGCCAACTCCTTTTAGTGTATTGTTGAAAAAAAAACTTGTGTCATATATGTCATCAAAGTCTACAAATGGAATGAACGGAACATGCAGAATTTTCAAAAACCAAACATACATGATCAATTGTGTATTTACCCTTCTTACTATGGTATTTGAATGATTTAGGCACTTCTATCAAGAACAAGCTCGATACGCACTCGCGGTTTTGTTCAACAAGAACGAATGGATCAACAAAATCAAAGCCCTCCACCAGGTTTCCCGGAACCCATGCGACATTTGACAACTCTGTCACATCAAGAATTCGAAGAGAGCATCATCCATCTAGAACAAACTATACACACCATTAATTCTGGCATGGTTGGCATGACCTCTCGGTTCAAGCAAATTTTGGTTTTTCTAAATGCCCAAGCAGCCACCTCGTCTTCTCAAGCAACATCTAATTAATCCATGCCAAGTAATTTGGTCTTACCCGACCAAGCTCCACCTTTCACATGTGGTCACCCCGAACAAGCTCCACCTCCCACATATGGCCATCCCAACCTAGCTCCATCTCTCACATATGGTCATCCTGACCAAGCTCCACCTCCCACATATGGTCATCCTGTCCAAGCTCCACCTCTCACATATGGTCATCCAAACCAAGATCCACCTCCTACATACGACTGTCCTAATCAAGTTCCACTACCCGTACATGAGCCTCATGAGCAAGCGTTTCCTCATCAGCATGATCGGATTGCACCTTCAGTGCCTGTTTACCCCTACC
This sequence comes from Chamaenerion angustifolium, assembly GCA_946814005.1. Classification (NCBI taxonomy): domain Eukaryota; kingdom Viridiplantae; phylum Streptophyta; class Magnoliopsida; order Myrtales; family Onagraceae; genus Chamaenerion; species Chamaenerion angustifolium. Next base: position 28,572,605 of record OX328268.1, on the reverse strand, counting down.
AGGTCGCACGACCCGCGTTTGGGCTCCCCAATTCCTCTGTCACAATCGCCCCGGTCGAGACCGAACAAGGAGTAAATCGATTGGGAGGCCCAGACTTCTCTAATCTGGCTCTATTTCAGGAAATCTCGATGCCCGATATATTCAAGGTGTCTGACTTTGAAAGGTTCGATGGAACAGGGCACCCGGTTGGTCACCTCAATATATACATGGCAAAAATGACTCCATATTAGTAGTATACCAAGTTGATTGTTCAGACCTTCCAGGAAAATTTGAAAGAGTAGGCACTCGTATGGTTCGCAGGGTTAAGGATGGAGCAAGTGCCAAATATGGAGGAACTGGACAAGCTTTTCCACCGCCAATATAAGCACAATCTGGATAACGCTCCTACTCGCCCTGATATTCAGGCTATGGAGATAAAAGAGGGACAATATTTCAAGGACTACGTGACATACTGCATGAACTCGCTTCTCGGGCAGAATGAGGCGGTCCCAGTTTTCATAAGTACTCTCAAGGGTATATATTATACTCAAATGATGAGTCAATCCATTGCGGAATTTTCAAATCTCATCATGACAGGGGAATTGATTGAGCGAGGGTTTTGGTCCTAAAAGATTCAAGACCCGTACAAAAGTGCAGTGTATTCTAAGAAACCTGGTGCAAAAAAGTTTACCCCGACCATAGGTGTAGTCTATCTGAACCTTTACCCGCTCCGTATCAACAATACCAACCATCACCAGTGGTCCCGACGCCTCCGGCTCCTCGAGCCCTACAAGGAATAACCTCCCTGCCTAACCCAAAAGATTCTGTTAACCGAGGCGGGAACCAGAGGTGATTTTCAGAGCCCCGACAATTTACCCCGCTTCGAATACCGTTGGTCGAATTGTATAAGAAGGCTTTGGCTCAAGTGCTCATAGGTTTTGAGTCCCGAAAAGAGAATTCCGGCTAATGAACTATATTCAAAATGTGAGTTCCATATGGGAGCACCTGGGCACACCATTAACAATTGCCCTCGCTTGAAGCACTGAATCCAAGACCTTATCGATTATAAGTACCTGGTCTTGAATGTCATTTCGCCACCGAATGTCACTACCAATCCGCTACCCAACCACGCTTCGGGTTCAGTCAACATGATCTTCTTAGAAGAAGGACCAACCCTTTTGGTCATCCCCATGGGTCGGGAGATGCTAAAATATTACATTTCAATGATCACCTCACTAATAATTGACTACGTACCACAAGGACCAGAACCGTTCAAGTACGAGAGCAACAAAAGGGTACCTTGGAGCTACGAGGGGTCACGCGGAAGGATCTACAGGAACTTTCAGTATGACTCAATTCGGACATTGCTACATCCAGCCAGAAGACTCACCCAAGGAGAAGGAGGTGGAGGAAGCCCAAAAGAAGAAGGTAACTGAAGAAGAAGCAATTTCATGAAAACTGTAAAGGATGATGAGTCAAGGTCGTGGACCAGCTGCGCAGATCCACAATACAAATATATTTGTTGGCTCTGTTGCTTAGTTATAAACGACACTGAGATGCATTAATGAATTTTTTGAAGGAAGCCCTGGTACCCAAGGAAATTTCAACCCGCCAAGTGGAGAATCTCATCGGTTCCATTTTTGGTAGTCAAATCGCCTTCGGGGATGAAAAGTTGGGTTCTGAGGGCCAACAACATGTTAAGGCCCTCCACATAGTGTGCTACAGCAAGGGATAAATTCTCTCAAGAGTAATGATTGATAACGGCTCAACTTTAAATGTATGCCCGATGTACACCCTCCAATATATGAAGATAGATTCGTCACTCATCCGTCCAACCAAGAGTGTTGTTCGAGCTTTTGATGGAAATATAAGAGAGGCCGAAGAAGAAATTGAATTACCATTGGAGATTGTTCCCTGCGTGTTTAGCGTATCTTTCAAAGGCTTAGACATTCCAGGGGTCTACAGTCTACTTTTGGTAAGACCTTGGATACACGCCGCTGGGAAAGTGTCTTCTACCCTGCATCTAACAGTGAAATTTATCTCTGAGGATCGCCTGGTTGTGATCGATGGGGAGGAAGACTACAAAATTTATAAGGATACTTTCGTACCTTTCATCGGAATTGAGACCAAAGATGCTTTGTCTTTCCATGCCTTCGATCTCATTAATGTGATTAGGGATTGGGGAGAGCCAGCACCAGACAGAGTCAAGCTAGTGGTAGGGAAGATCATGCTCAGTAACAACTTCATCTTAGGACTCGGTCTGGGAATCTGCGGTAAGGCCATCATACACCCAGTACCTCAGAGAAAGAACAAAGGCACTTTCAGACAGGGGTTCCCTCATAATTTCAAAGATTACAAATTCGCACGAAGGTAACGTTTAACTAGAAATTTAGGGGCATTGATGTTTCCTCCCCTCATTGTTTCATTTCCTGGCCCACCACAAGTAATCCAACCCGATGACGTTGCTTCTCATGAAGGCTTATTATGCTTGTTTTCGATCAGTGTCACCATTGGAGCTCTGCTCGATGAAGCTCCCTCAGGCCTTTTCGTTCGTCCACTTACTAGTGGGAGAATATCACGAACTGGATGACATTACCTGCTTATGCTCTTTCTCTTAGTAATAATGAGGAAGACCTTTTGAAAAATGATGTATTCCGCGTAGGGCATATGTCATGAGCCCCGCGTGTTTGGAATAGGGGAAACTTGTCATGACCACATCAAATGAATCCATTCTTTTGTTAATTCATCATGTTCTCAAAATTATATATTATTCTACCTACTTCTGACATTAATCTCTCTTCTTTTCTGTTTCCTTCTCTAGGAACAATACCTCTAGAGAACAGAAAGGGAACCATTATTCAATCTCGTACAGGGACACCCTTGCCGAATTTGACTCTATACATTACGGAGAAGGATTCAGTGAGGAGGATGTCACAGAAGAAATTGAAGAAAGTTGGGACATGTACGAGAGAGACAAGCTCCTAAAAATCAGAAGTGACTGAGGTCATAAACATCAACACTCCCGAGAAACCACGCGAATTAAAGATCGGGACATGTCTGAGTCCTGACCAAAGAACTTAGAGGATGAATTTGCTAAAAAACTGCAGGAGATTTTCTTTTGGTCATATGTTGGCATGCCAGACCTTGATTCGTCAATTTTGGAGCACATTCTACCACTAGACACTGACCCAAGAGACAACACTCGAGGAGACAAAGTCCCTAGCCAATCCTTAAGATTAAGGAAGAGATCATCAAGCAAATCAATGATGGAGTTTTAGAAGTTTGCAACTATTCTGAATGGGTAGCAAATATTGTTCCAGTACCCAAGAAGGAAAGTCGCGTCCGCGTTTGTGTCAACTATGGATATCTTAACAAATCCATCCTGAAGGATAATTTCCCTTTGCCTCATATCGGTATGTTGGGCGACAACACGGCACATCATACAATGTTCTCATTCATGGACGGATTCTCAGTATACAACCATATCAAAATGTCTGAGGTAGAGAAGTTAAAAACCGCATTTGTTACAGAGTTATGCTTTTCGGTTTAAAAAACGTAGGGTCAACCTACCAGGTCAACCTACCAAAGGGCGATGGTGACACTGTTCTAGGACATGATGCACAAACAGATCTAGGTGCACGTAGATGATATGATCGCAAAGTCTCAAGAAGGTGAAGATCACTTGATTAATTTACGCATGCTATTTGAAAGGCTTAAGAAGTACAACATAGTTAGTGAGAATGGAATTGAGGTAAACCCTGACAAAGGTAAGTCGATACAAGAGCTACCCCCGCCATCGACCGTCAAGGAGGTCTGAGGCCTATTAGGTCGTTTGAATTACATTGTGTGTTTAATCACAAATATGACAACCAAGTGTCAACCTTTATTTTGTCTTTTACGTAAGAATGCTCGGATAATCTGGTATGAAGAATGCCAGAACGCCTTAGAGTCCATAAAAATTACCTAATGAGACCACCAGTTCTGGTGCCGCCAACTCCTGGACGACCGCTCATTATGTATTTAACAATGCGTTAAGATTCGTTGGGTTGCATGTTGGAACAACTCGATGTGACTGGAAAGAATGAACATTCCATATACTACGTGAGTAAGAAGTTTACGTAGGGTGAAACAAAGTACTAGGAGGTGTAGAGGAAATGTTGTGCACTGGTGTGGGTAATGCAACGACTTCGCCAGTATACGTTCTACTACACCATACATTTGTATTCGAAGATGGATACCGTGATACCTCTTAGAGAAGCCAGCATAGACAAAAAAAATTATCATCAAGTGGCAGGTTCAACTATCCGAGTATGACATAGAATTCGTGCCTCGAATTTTATTGAAGGGGAAAGCAATCGCCGATCATTTAACGGAGTTTCCCATAGACGACAATCACTTGATCAACTCCAAATTTCCAGATGGAGAGATCATGCAAGTAGAATAAGAAGGGATGCCAAAGTCATATTGGAGGATGTACTTTGACGGAACTGTGAATTTAGTTGGAGGAGGTATTGGGGCAGTGCTCATTTCACCAAAGGTACAACACTTTCCAGTGGCAGACAAGGATACCTTCTATTGCACCAACAACATCTAAGAATACGAGGCATGTGTTCTCGGCATGCGCGCCGCACTAGACCTTGAAGTGGAAAAACTAGAAGTATTCAGAGATTCCATGTTAATCATTCTCCAAACTACGGGGGGAATGGAAAACGAGGGATTCCAAACTACAATCATATTACAAGCAGGCGATCTAGTTCTCAGAAAAATCCTTCGAGTCAATCCATACTCTCGGGGTAAGTTCGTGCCTAAATATGAAAGGCCTTTTGTCATCAAAGAGGTTTTTAGTGGATTAGCCATGATCATCACCGATATGGACAACCAATAACTCCCCAATCCAATCAATATGGACGCAGTCAAAAAATGCTATCCTTAAGGAGTTCGTAATGAGGAAGCAAACATCCAAAAGTGAGAATATTCCCGCTAAATCGAAAACCCGAAATGGCGGTTTAGTCAAATTTTAGGGAAAATGGACATGATTGAAAATCCCCAAAAGGGCAACATGACAAAAGTAGAGGAATCAATCCCTGTTAGGCTGAAAACCCACAAGGGCGACCTAGGCAAAAATTAAGGGAACCGAGAGGTGCGGTAAAAAATCGTAGCAAAAGGAAAGGAAATCAAGAGATTAAAAAAACTACTCAAAAGTATACAACATTGTTTCCCCCACGGTAGCAGTGAAGAGAAGCTGTGATTGGCATTAGTTTGAGCTGCCTCGACCAACTCGCATGGATACACCTTGTACATGATTGAATCATTTGTATCCTTTATGGTCTCAAAGACTTGTTTCAAAGAGAATTTCCATGTCAAAAACATAATCTAAAGGGGTCACAACCACCCATAACTGGCTACACGAGAGCTTTTAAGATCCCTACATCCTTTTTCAAAACGTATTTATTCATGACAAATAGAAAATTGCATAAACATGTATTACTTCATGTTTGAGAATGTCCCCATCAAAGGTGGACGTAGCATGAATGACTTTAGGGAACTCCATCAAGAAGTATTCCAAGGTCAACTAGTGAGAAAACAATATGAGAATTCCGCGCAAGCAGTCAGACGTTTCAACAAGAGTTTTGAGCTCTAAAGTAAGTCACAAGCCGATGAGCGGAGCCTTTAGGTGTTCAACCTCCGCAAACCATCATCGACGACCAGCACCTGCAGTTATCCATTTTATGGGAGTCACAAGCCGACGAGCAGAACCTTTAGGTGTTCAGCCTCCGCAATCCATCTCCAACGAGTCACAAGCCGACGAACGAAGCTTTTAGGTGTTCAGCCTCCGCAAGTCACCCTCGATGATCAGGACCTGTAGTTACCCACCTTCTAAGAGTAACACGCTGATGAGTGGAGCCTTTAGGTGTTCAGCCTACGCAAGTCATCCTCGACGACCAGGACCTTTAGGTGTCCAGCTTTTGTGAGTCACAAGCTGATAAGCACTTAGGCGCCCAGTCTCCTCAAATCATCGTCAATAATCGAGACTTGTAGATGTCCAACTTCCAAAAGTTGAACGATAATATTTGTCTACTAGGTAAATAATGAATCAAGAGGAGCCAAAATCAGTTGTTTGTATTTGAACACACACTAATGAGATCAATTACATGAGCGTTTGTTCAGAGATGGGCAACTGTAAACACTTGATATTGGTCTGGGGTCAAAAATCCGTACGCGAGGAACAGAGTTGAGAAAAATCGAGATAGAAATATATATGAAAAAAGGATTTTATATATGTATATATATTCGGTCGAAAGCTTGAGATTTCGGCCGAAGGAACATGACCAAGCCACGGTCATGTTCCTCTTTTCCACCAATTTTGCGTTTTAATTATTTATATAAAAATAATAATAAAATAAGAACCAATTGCTCTATAAATAGAAGAGGGTGTCGTAAGCTACGGGGGTGACCAAAGGAAGAGAAGAAAGGGAAGAAAGAAAGGGGTGAAGAGAGTGAAAAAAAATAGAGAGTGAGAGTAAAAAATATAGGAGGAATGAGGAAAAAACAAAATTGGTAATTACCGGTCTCAGTTTCTCGTACGGTATTTAAACTCCGAACGATTTAGGTATATCTCTCGTATTTAATATTGTATTTATATTTTCTAATGTGAATGAAATTGAGGTTTTATATACATATATTATATATTTATGTAATACTCTCTCTATATATATATAATATATGTGATATTATATCTATATGTATAATATATATATATACTATGTTTATGTGATATTATATATATATATATATATATATATATATATATGTATATGTATATGTATAATGTATGTTATATATATGTGTGTATAATTTGTATGTGATACTATATGTATAATATATCTATCTATTATGTATATGTGATAAAAAACAATATTTTCAAAATTGATTTTAGGTCATCCCTGAACTTTGGTGAAGGTTACTCAGTCCTTGGACTCTCGGGTCATTCTAGGACTTTATCGAGTGTTATAAACCAAACTAGAAACATTTTGGGCCATTTGTGCAATTTTTGAAATATTTTTTTTAGTCGGCTCAAATTTTTTAAAATTTACATTTTATTCCCTAAACCATTCTGTACATCCCATCACTTCTCAAAATGTTACAAATAAGTCCAGAATAAGTTTCGGGTTATTTTGGAACTTTACCAAGTGTTACAAATAAGTTCAGAGTAGTTTAGGGTCAATTCTGTCATTTTTTAATTATATTTCCAATTCAACTCAAACTTTTCGCGAACCCTTACGACGTAATCAAACCCCTGAACTCAATTCTCTGGAAGTAGACCATTCTAATCCCTAGGATGTTAACACCATGTACCCTAGGCAAATTTGGGATTCTGATTAGCCTCTAATTAATCGGTGTCGACTCTTTCATTTTTCGGTCCAGTTGATGACCCCATTCGACCTGACAAGTCACATGCCAAGACCCGACATTTTCGAGCAAACAAAATAAAGATATTTTTTCAAATGGGTCGGGGAAAGTTGGATCCGACGTCCGACAAGAAGGCTTCGCTATCTTGGAAATTAACGCCATTCCCAGGGATGCCAATAGTGAGGTCGACGCTTTGAGTAAATACGTGTGGTAGTGAACGCCTCTCAAGATCCATTTTATCGAATGCATCGCCCGTCCCAACTCATTTGAATGTTTCAGTATAGGCAAGACGATAGATTGAGAGACGCCCATCAAAGAATTCCTGGAAGCAATTATTGAACCTCAGGACGAGGCCGAGGCAAGAACGATGATATGCTTGACACTAATCTATATTTTCATAGATGGGATTCTCTCTAAAAACGGCTTTTCAGCACCATACCTTAAGTGCGTCGACCCTCCGGAGACCACGACTATCCCAAGGAATTACATGAAGGCTATGCAGCTTGCCATGAAGGGACGAGATCAATTGTCCGGAAAGCCTTAAACCAAGGTTATTATTTTCCAACAATGAGCCAAGAGGCAACGGAATTAGTGCAGAAATGTGAATCATGCCAAAAATTCACACCACGGATTAGGTGACGCCCTATGAATTTACTCCTATACGCGTTGCCTGGCCATTGTGCAGTGGGTCATCGATTTGGTTGGTCCGTTTCTCAAGTCAAAACAACGGTGCTATATCATCGTCGCCATATATTATTTCTCAAAATGGATCAAGGCAAAATCTCTGGCATTGAGTACGGAGTTCCAAGTGATTAAATTTCTTAAGTGTATGATCATATCCAGATATGGAATACCCAACGTATTGGTCAGCGGCAATGGCCCTCTAAAAGGAGCTTTGAATGGTTTTGTAAGGAGTTAAAAATTGAGCACCGACATGCTTCAGTTAAACACACTCAAACGAATGGACAAACAGAAGCGGAGAACAAAATCATCCTTTATGGATTGATGAAAACGCTTGACTCCCTAGAAGAGAAGTGGACAAACAAAGTTGAAAATGTTCTTTAGGCCGTACGTACGGTTCGGAGGCTGTCGTACCTACTGAGATAGTAGTGCCATCTCATAGGGTAAAGTACTTTCAATGCTGAACGCCTAAAGAAGTTCTTTGTATAGTCCATCTACAGGCAACGCTTATTGAGGCAAGTTGGAAGGTTTAGCTACCAAATACACTAGTAAACTTTGAGTTTAAAAAACTTAAGTTATCATGATCAAATGATTATTACGCGTCGCCTTCACTCGAGTGAAATCTAATGTTTCGAGCACAAGTGCGCCGCCAGTTTAAACTTAAGTGAATTTTAGGTTTAGAAGTTGGAAAACCAACTAAACACAGGTTTTAAAGGCTCGATCTTCATAAGTAGGGCCGACAATGGTGGAGTTAAAACCTAAAATCCATGGTTATAACAATAATGTTTTTATATGGTTAACCGTACCATTATGGTGTGGTGCGGTTATGGTGATGAATTTTCTACCCGTAATGATTATAATTATGGTTATGGTATTTTAGTCATACTCATGGTTATTTTATAAATATAATAATAATAATTTAATATTAATATAATTGTAAATACTAATAACAAATTTATAATTTTCACTTTTAGATTTTAAGAATCTTCAATTTCAAGGTGAAATATAATTCAATTATGTTAATGTTAAATGGTAATAAGGGTAATTTTGAATAGAGCTAATGTTGAATGATATTAGTGTTAAATATTTGTATTGTTTGTAACATAACTTTATGTATTAATTAAGATAATATTCATGATATTCTATTACATTTTATATGTGGTAATAAATATTAGTATGCAGTTAAAACCGTGGTTAATAGCCACGGTTATGAATATGGTTATGTTATTGGAAATTATACCCGTAATGGTTATTGTATGCAATTTATAAATATAGTATGGGTATTGTATTTGTCTTACCTGACCATACTCTAACCATTGACAATCCTATTCATAAGCGCGTCGCCAATTACTTAAGGTTTAAGGCTCCGTGAACATCGATTAAAAGAGGGCAACTAAATAAATTCCAACTGTGGAAATTTAGACGCATCAAAGAACATGTCTTTACATCAAAATTGATCTTCTGTCAAAACAAAACATATACAGCAAAAGAGAAAAATAGGCAAAATTTAAAGTCGCCTCGGCATCATCTTCAGAAGAGTCGCTTCAGCTACTGCGATCATGCGACGCCTCAGGTTTGGTTGCCAAGGGAGAAACACCTTCATCCTGGGAAGCTTCAGGCACCGTCGATTTTCCTTTGTCTTTGCTGGTCTCCGCCTCCTTTTCGTGTTTCTCCTACTTCAGGAAGGCCTGAAGCCCCTTCACTTGGTCAACTAGAAATGAGGTTGACCTGTTTTTATGTAAGTGACCAAATCACCATAAATTTTGATGAGTTTGGCCAAACAGTTGTTCTCTGCGACCCGAGCAAACTAAGGTGTATTCTCGAATACCTCTACTGCGCTTAACACCTCAGTTTAGGCAGCGTCCATCTCCTTCTTGGTCGCCTACTGTGTTTGGATCGCCTCCTCCATCTTCTAGACAGTCGCATCCTTCTCTTTAGCCAGCGTCGCCGTTTTTTCAGCAGTACGAGCATCCTCAAGCGATATTTTCTTAACCTCCCTGGACTTAGTCAGTACGGAGGAGTACATGGATTCATTCTCCATCGCAAATTGAGCCTTGGAGATGGCTCCATCCTTGAGGCGACGCAGGCTTCATCCTTTAGTTAGAAAAAATTTACAACATGAAAAGAAGGAAACCTCACCCTGACCAACGTTGTTAGGTGGCGTTTCGCAACCCCTTAAGGGGATTGTATTGTAAGGCAAGCCGTTCCCCAGGAGGAACAAGTCCACTTAGCAAGTGCAGGGACAGGTACGTCTGGTAGTGCTTAACACCCTCAACCAATTTGGCCGCTCGAAGGCAACGCAAGGGCTCCCAAGGTTGCCTCCTCTTTTCTTTAATGAGCGCCTCATGAAGGTGTTCCCGCATATTAAAATGGGGACCCTCATAAGGACCCAAATACTCTACCTATACAACAGGCGACGCCGAGCAGGTGGGAGAAGTTGCCCGAACGGGTGACGCCTACGTCAGAATGACGGATTCTTCAGGTGCGAACAACACCTTGGAGGCGCTCTGACAACGGTTTGTTCTTTAGGCGCCACCTTCTTAGGACTTGGACGCCATGGACCATAAGTATCACTGCGAAAATTTCGCTTTTGCTGACAATATTCTTTCGTCGGTAAAAGTAAAAATTTCGTTGGTAAAGATAAATTTCGTCGGTAAATAGGTATTTGTTGACGAAAAAAATTTCTTCATTACGCATGCTATGTCGGCGGAAAATTCCGTCAGTAAAAGAATAACTCTTTTTTAAAAAAATAATAAAATTTACAAATAAAAAACTATATTGTAAATTTTCACGTAGAGGAATTTACAATATTCTGAAACCCTAAATATGCTACTGAAATATACTTCAACCTCATTTATGTTACAATATGAGGTTAAACTACATCCTACAATATTAGCAAAGCATACAACTCTAAGGGGCAAAAGGAATAGGCAGGACATAGTATCACCACAGCTAAATATGCTAGTTAAACAAAAAGAAGGTGCTATATCGAAACCAATTCACCATTAGTGGTATATACCTCCAAAAGATAGCATTATCTAGGATTGTAAATAGTCTTTCCCGAACCCTATTTCCTCTCTTGCATGGAGAGGCCATTTCACTCTTATAACATGAGAAAATTCAATGCACATTAGACCTGAAGAAATGTACAATATATACAGTGAAGGAAACATAAGACTTTCGCAGTGAAAGAAAGCTAGAAACTTCCATGTGAAGAAAGAGACCTATTTCCAGCATTTGAAGATGAAACACTTACAAAGACTTACTCATGCCTAAAGAGGCATGTTCTGTTTTCTGTATGGTGAATCCTAGATTCCAACAACAAACTGAGAAGATTTCATTTGAACTTCACAATCAGCAGCAGCACGTATTAACAGTAGAGTTTATATATCTAGTAGGAGGACATACAACGATACATTCTAAGTTCTAAGTTCTATTATTTTGGCAAGAACAGATGCGCCACTCATATATAATTATAAACACAATCTTACATTACATACGTATGAGTAGAGTGAATTAATCAAGACAACCTAGGGGTTCGTGCTCAATTGCTTGATTATGTAGTTCAACAGAGACCAAGAAATCAGCAAAGGCATATTTATCAGTATCATCGTCTAATTGAAGTTCAAACGCCTTCATGAGCAAGAAAATGCTGTAAACAATCCGATATCGGACAATGAAATGTCATTTTCGTGATCTCAACTGTACCAAGAAGCAGTCTACTCAACTATAAGTCATGGAATCTGATGAGGAAAACGAAGTCGAAGCTAAGGTAAATTTGACAGAGACTTTTAAGTGTCTGTGACAGACAGAATACCTACCTATATGGATTTCAATGCCAGATAGAATGACAAACATCTAGAACATATAAAAATAGCAAACAAGTCATAGCTTAGGTTGTTTCACAAAGTCAAAACTGCGAGAATGCACAAACAAGGAATGGGTACATGAGAATGAGCTAGTTGCAATGATACGAAATAGATAGGAAGTTCTGATTTCGACTTGCCATGGATACTAACAGGAAATTGACAGGGAAAACATTAATTAGGGCTTCGATTGGAATCAACTAAGCAAACCTCCCTTATTATTTAGTTTAACGCAAATTGAACATTTTCAAACCTCTAATTAACTAGGAGGTATCTCCCAAGCCTGCGAATGTCAAATTACACGCAAACAATAATCAACTCAAATCCGATTGGAATTACGAACAAAATCCCACCCTGAATCAAGAAAATGAATATTTAGCATAATTGAGAAAAAAACAGACATTATAGTGTCTCTTCCAGCTTCTGACCCGAATCAAAGTCGTGTCTCTTCCAGCTTCCGTTCCAGCTCCCGTCGTGCAACCTCCAACTCCCGTCGTGTAGCCTTCGTTTCAGCTTCCTTTGCGCAATTTCCGTTTAGGATTGCGATGAAAGAGAAGAGGATGAGGATGAGAGGCAAACTAGGATGAAATTGATTTTTTTTTTTTTTGGTAAAACAGAAACTACAACAAACCAAAACTAAATACTAATTATTTTTAACTATTCTAGTAGTGAATTTCTCTTCGCTATCAAACATAAGAAGCTTCAAAATGTTTGATGGAGGATCCGTTAAAGTGTGAAAGGGCTCATCCAGATTAACAACTTCTTTAGCCAAAGCATCCGCCACCCCATTGGCTTCCCGGAACACGTGTCTGATTTTGAATTTGTTAAATTCCAAAATAAGTTTCCTGCAATCCAATATGAGAGGCATTAGTGGTCTATCTGCATTTGAATCCTCAATTATCAAATTAATTGCTTCATGTGCGTCTGCTTCGACGTAGAGATCCTGAACTCCCAAATTCACTGCCATGCTTAGCCCGTCTCTTATAGCCCACAGTTCTGCCACAAGACTATTTGTGATTCCAATCCTCCTTTGGAAGCCTTTTACCCAACCTCCCCATTCATTTCGCATTACCCCCGCTCCTCCTGCCGGACCTGGATTACCCCTTGCTGAGCCATCTGTATTAAGTTTAACCCATCCATGTTTCGGGGGTGTCCAACACTCCCGGATGGTCTTTCTTCTCTCATAAATCTTTTGCCTCTTGAAGTTGTCTGAGATGCTCTTTGCCTGAATCATACTTAAAGTAGGGACATCAACTGAAATAGGAGGGTTATTGAAAACAAAAGAATTCTGTTCTTCCAGAGGGACCAAATGGTCGATGGAAAGATAAATCTCCATTCAATTCCTTTCGCATGCAAATGTTTGAACCTGCAATTCACCTCAAGCCAAGATGAGAGATTAGACAAATAGAAGTCATTTAAACCATAAGGAATACCAATATCATTCCAAATTTTCCTCGCAGCCATGCAATCCCGAAGAATGTGTATAATGCTTTCCTCATGGATACTACAAACCTGGCAAATAGGGTTAATGTTCATGCCCCTTTTATGAAGTAACTGCGCCGTGGAAAGTCTATTATGGTTACACAACCATACGAATGATTTTATGCGTGGGATGGTATCACACTTCCAGATCCAGTCCCAGTTTCCCGAGACCAACTCCAGATTTCTGATTCTCTCCTGCTTTATGAAATGATGGACACACGACACAGACGGAATACCTTTCGGATCTCCCATCCAAATTAACCTATCTTGAATAACAACAGAGGAACCTCTCGGAATTGCCCAAATTTTCTCTTTGACTTCATCAGGAAGATGGAAGGAGAACCGAGAGAAATCCCATTCTCCCGATTCCCGCATCAAATCTTTTACAAGAAGCTTTTCCTCATTGCGATTTAAGGGGCCACTAATGATCGATCTAAGATTTGTTTGTCCCATCCACGACTCATACCAAACATTTACTTTATCTCCCTCGCCAATAACCCAACCCATACCTTTGGCCATGGTTCGACTTCCCTGAATTAACGCTTTCTCATTCATAGACCCCAATCTGGTGAGTTTCCGATTTGGATTCAAATATTTGAACTTCAAAATTTTAGCCCAAGGGCTAGTATTATTCTGACATCTCCATGAGAAGTTGGCAAGTAAAGCTAGATTTCTTTCTCTGGTAATAGGAATATTCAAACCTCCAAACTCTTTTGGGAGCGTAACAGAATTCCAATTTAGAGCATGAATCTTCCTTTTATCCTCTGTAGATCCCCACAAGAAATCTCTGTTTAACTTGTTCAAACCCTTACAAATCCCAATCGGAAGAGCTGTGCATTGCATTATATAAGATGGAATAGTGGACATAACTGAATTTATGAGGACATTTCTGCCGGCCATAGATAACAATTTAGACCTCCATCCTGAAAGTTTACTCCTGATTCTGTCCAAAATGAAGTTAAAAGAGCTAACTCTTTTGTTCGACAAGTTCATTGAAAAACCCAAGTAAGAATCCAGTTTGTCTACTTTTTTTAAGCTCAACATTCTAGACAGAACCATAGCTGAGGAATCATCCAAATTTTTTGAAAATACAACTTGGGATTTATCAAAATTCACCTTTTGGCCTGAGATAGAACAAAAATTATCCAAAGTTCTTTTCATAGTTTCACAATTCTGAATTGACGCAGTACCTAGAAAAATAAGATCATCAGCAAAAAGGAGATGAGATAAAGCAACTGATCCCCTACCCAACTTTAAGGGGATCCACCTACCCTTGATAGTTTCTTCCTCAATGAGGAAGCTCAGGTATTCAATGCACAAAATGAAGAGATAAGGAGATAGAGGATCTCCCTGACGAATGCCACGGGATGGATAGAACTTCTCCAATTTACCCCCATTCAAAAGGATCGAAACATTAGTAGAAGAGACACATTCCATGATAATTTTTGTCAAAGAGACAGGAAATTTAAAATGAACCAAATTTTTATAGATAAAATCCCATTCAAGCCTATCGTAAGCTTTTTCCAAGTCCAGTTTTAAAACCATCAAAGAAGATTTTCCTTTTTTATTCTTGAGAGCCTCCAAAACTTCTCTAAGAATAACCACATTATCAACTGCTCTTCTACCCGGGATAAAACTCCCTTGAAAGGGAGATATAAGATGCTCCATGAGCGGTCTCATCCTATTGACAATTACTTTGGAAATCATTTTATAAACCGTGTTGCAAAGACTGATTGGACGGAATTGGCTAACCAAAGATGGTGTGTTAAACTTGGGTATCAAACAAATAATAGTATCGTTCAGACCCTTAAGGATCGGGTTACCCTGAAAAATGTTGGAGATTGTGTTGTAGACAGAACTGCCCACAATCTCCCATTGTTTTTGGTAAAAAATAGGGTGCAAACCATCCGGACCCGGAGCTTTAAAAGGGCTAAGAGAGTCGAGGGCCTTTTTAACTTCCCTAATAGATACACATCGCTCCAGAGATCTTATCATTTGGGGCGAGAGGACATTTGCCTGGTTGAGAGACCAGACAGATAACATAGGAACTTGGATTTTCTCGGAGGAAAAAAGCTTAGAAAAGAAGTCTTGAAATTCAAATTTGATCAGATTATGATCAGAAACCCAAGACCCCTCCCTATCTTTAATTCTACTAATTTTCGATTGGTTTCTCCTAATGATGGTGGTTGCATGATAATATTTGGTGTTTCTATCACCATCCGAAATCCATTTAGTTCTAGATTTCATCGCCCAAAATTTTTCTTCTTGCTGCAAAATATCAAGATAATCATTTTTTAAAACCTCTTCACGCTCAATCAAGAGCGAATTAGGATTTTGACCAAGATTCTTTTGAACTCTCTCAAGATGAGCAAGAATTTTTTTCTTTCTTATGAAAATGTTTCGAAATGTGTGTTTGTACACTCTCTTGCCCTCTCGGGGAAAATAGAGGTAGCAAACTCGTGATTGTTCAAAGCATACGACCAAGTACGATTAACCAAGTTTTCAAAATCGGGATGATCAAGCCACATAGTTTCAAGTCTAAAAGGCCTCTGAGAAGCCACTACATTTTTCTCCGATAGGGACAATAGAATAGGGCAATGATCAGACTTTGTTCTAGGCAGATGAACAACTTTGGCCTCTGGGAATTTAAAGAACTAATCCGGGTTGGCAACTACCCTATCCAATCTTTGTTGGACAAAATGGCCACCTTTACACATCTTAGCCCAAGTAAACCTCGAACCAGAAAACCCCAAGTCGACAAGGGAACAATAATCCAACATGGTTTTAAAATTATTAACCCTGTTCATGTTAATCTTTTCCCCCCTTCTTATCTAAATGACTGGCAATGTCGTTAAAATCCCCCATAACAACCCAAGGCAAATTCATGTTATCAGCTACATTTTTCAAGTTTTGCCAGAGCATTAATCTTTCTGCAATGTCAACACTAGCATAAATGGCAGATAAGACCCAAGAAAAATTAGACAGAGATACCTTAATGATCGCATGAATTTCCTGATACGATGTTCCTAGAATTTGAAGATCCATATAATTTGAGTTACACATGAGAAGAATCCCCCCACTTAGACCCCTAGCATCGACCGCTTTAAATTTGTCATAGTTTAGCTTTTTTGCTTGCGCAATAATTTTATCTCCACTGAGCATGGTCTCAGTAAGAATAACCAGCTCCGGCTTAAATCTGCGGATACAGTCGTTAACACAATTTATGGCTAGATTACTACCTAGCCCCCTACAGTTCCAAATAAAAATATTCATATTCAATTTCGCAGGTTCTGAAGGCAGATTAACACTAACTCTCCTACTCCTAGCATCCCTAGAATTTATATTAGTTGTACTAATCATGGAAATAATTGGGAGAAAAAATGAACAAAAGATAGGAGAAAATTACTGCTATTCTTCCCTAGATGGGACGACCGACGAGTCAAGGACACGAGAAGGCGATCGACTCCTTTTCCTTTCCTGATTCTCTTCGTGCATTTCTACATCCATCCTTCTTGATCTTTGGATATTTATTCTTTGTTCTCCTAGACTTTGCCTCCTTGACTGACCTTGGGTTCTATTTTTTGCTGACTTGCCTGATTCCACCATACATTGATTTATACTTTGAATCTCCGTTCGAGTCACTTCCCCCAAATGAGGAACCAAATCTTCTTCCATATTCAACTCTTCTTTCTCAAAGTGAGAAATCAGTGTGTTCTTAATATCACCATGGCCCATTTCATTAGATATTGCCCCAATTACTTCCGTATGCCTTTCGATTATTTGAGTAAATATTGTTCCACTAGCATAATGATGGCCCTTCAACTTATCTTTTGCCAACTCATCTTCCTTTGGAAGACTCATATACTTAGCACTATCATCTTTCCCCGAGGAGACATATGCATCTTTATTGCCATTAACTTTATCATTTGCCAACTCATCCTCCTTTGGACAACTCATAGCTCTAGCACTAACAACTTTCCCCGAGGAGACATATACTGAGTTAAAGCTGTTTGTGTTATGCAGCTTCTTCAATTTCAGAACGGACCTCCCACTACTAGAAGTAACTTTCTGTCCGTTGTTTACTGTCTGATGCTTCGGTCTACTGTCGTCCTTCCCGTTACTTTCTGCCCGTTGCAAGACCGTTACTTTCTGCCCCGTTGCAAGGTTCTGCGCCAGAGATGTGAGTGTTCATTGGAGGTCGGAGTTGTGGTGGTCTCTTCGTCTTCAACGACGGTTTTTTCCGGTGATGCACCACCGTCCACGGACCATAGCCTCGGTTTTGAGTATCCCCTTCCTCCGTCGAACCTCCCTTATCGGAGTGGTTCTCCATATTCAGGTCAGTTACTATTCCCGATTGCATGGGCCCTGATATTGTCTCCTCCCCCAAAGGTTGTTTAGTAGGCATAAGAACTGAAGACGTCTTAGAACTGCAATTTGTTTCTTTGTGACCCACCATGCCACAATTAAAACATAGGCTATTAATTCCTTCGTAGACCAAGTCTAGGTGAAGGTTTTCTATTTTGAGAAACAGGGGCAGAGGGTCCATTAGGTTAAGTTGAACACAAAAACGAGCAAATTTGCCCCTCTCCCCATTAACCGTAGCCATGTCGATCTTGAGAAGTGGACCAAGCTTGTTTCCAATTTTTTCCAAAAATACTGGATCATAATATTCAGATGGCAGCATAGGTATACGAATCCAAATAGCTGCAGCAGAAAAAGTAGCTTTGGTAGGTTGAAATTTTGGTTCCCACATTCTCATTGTTAGGAAAGTGGAATTGATGAACCAAGGACCCTCTTTAAGAACTCTGTCAAGGTCCCCTTTGCTTTGAAACGCAACTTTAAAGAATCCATTTCCCAAGTCCATCATCTCGAAGCCATCCTTTGTTTTCCACATATTCGAAATCTTTCGATTGAGATAATTAAACTCAATCGATTTTCCGAACAATTTGATAATAATATCAAGCGCATGATTCCTTCTCATAGCAATTTTTTCTTCCCGCGAGAAAAAGATCTTAATGCAGTCTAGGTCAGGAAATTCATCAATTTCCTCTTCTACGTCATCAAACAAAAGTTGTTCAAAGTAGAACGCTTTTTCAAAAGCTCCTGGAATCACCCCTGTGAGTTTTGCTTTATAAGATACCTTAGGTTGAATTGTTACCTTCTCAAGGTTGATATCGGACTCCATAGGATCCTCAGTTCCCGAATTAGACAATTCAGGAATGTTACTGATGATGAGTCGGTTTGTGCAGGTTCCCTCCGGCCACCGATGAGGAGAAGTAGACGATTGCATGAACTGAGACACTTTTCTTCACTGGGATGAAATTGATTAAAAGTATAAATTGTCGGTCTTCTCCACTTTCCCGACCAAGAATAAATTGAAAATGAAAGACAGGTATTGCCGACGAAATTTCAGTTTTGTTGGTAAACATATTTTTTACGACCGAAACTATGGTTTCATTAGTAAAATTATATGTATTTGCCGACAAAATAAAAAATTATCAGTAAGTCATCTATAAATTAATATTTACCAACGTAATGTATATACCGTCGGTAAATATATATATTTTTACCGACGATATTACGTAATGTCGTCGGTAAAACTTTTGCCGAAAATAAAGATTGTCGGTAAAAATAATATTTACCGATACAAAATTAGATTTTTCGGTAAATTAGGTTTTACCGACGAACGTTTACCGACGATATTACGTTTTTTACGGTAAAACAATGAATTTCAATAGTATATATGTTTTCTTCTAATAGTATGAGTGCCGGTTCGCTTCATCGCTAAAATGGAAGATATTCGGCAAAAACTCAATCTTTCACATAAAAAGAGTAAGTGACTACACCTTTATACTCCGCCACGGCGGCGTTGGTCTCCTCATCGAGGAACATAGGCGACATTGTTAGCGGATCCATATGCTCTGGCTTTTCCCTTTTCGGGTGTCCTCCCATCCCCTTTGGTTTTTTGCTTTGGGACTCATCCACATCATAAACAACCCCGGTCCCCGACTGAGGAAGTTCAGAGTCATGGATAGCAAAGAGATAATCGAAACCTACATAAACAAAATTGAGTTAGAACAAACCCATTCGATTGGTAGGACAGGTTCTGCGGACTTGATTTCGGCACTAAAAAGTGACGCATCTGACCTGTTACGGAATATGTATGAGGGAATTTTCTTGGAATGATTCAAGTAGATCAAGTTTAATGATTTTATGTCATTTTCGATGTACTCGGAGAGCAAGGAAACATGATCGATTTTGAGTGTACGAAGAGGTTAGACAACGATGCCCCCTTTAAGAAAAAGTATTTGGATTTCCAATTGGAATTGGTGAATTTAAAACCGATAACTAAGGGACGCCTAGGGTTCCAGGACCAATCAGTCCATCCAAGGTGACGAGCGTTCTAGTCTTTGAACTCTAGGAAACGCATTTGGAAGAAAAAAAAGTGAAAAACATTGGATGAAGACGGTAAAAACTTAGAAAAAGTGTCAAAGAATAGATCAGTGTCATGTGTTCAACCACGCCTCCAGTAGCAACCGCTGCTACCCGCCCCAACTTCTAGCCGGTGGGACAAACTTTGATTCATCAGGCTGCCAAAGGGCCCCATCGATGTCATTATAGCCTCTGAGGCCTGTAGCTGACTCGAGTAGCACTTAGCTCTCAGGAGTGCACTTCTGCGTCTGCATCGCCAGAATAAAAACTAAGATTTTTTTATTCCTTGATCACAAGAACATCATGCACCCTCTCCATCAATTCATGCATTGTTTAAGCTTCAAGCATCACTGATCTTAATGGGTTATTAATATTGGACTGTGTTATTTTTAACATTTGGCCCAATAATACTTCAGACTGAATTTATTAAAAAGCCCAATATCGTTTGGGCGTCGCCCTGAGCTGAAGGATCCTAAAGGCGTCGCCTTTAGGCATGCGCCAAAGAGGGAAAAAAACTCTGATTAAGTGTGTGACACCACAGCCACTGACCACCTCAGTTGGTGCAGCTGCACACCTATGAATTAGGCTAATTGCTTTTAGCATGCCTAGGATTAAACAAATCAAATGGATAGTCTATAGTGGAGTCGCCACTACAGAAGAATATTCTCTAAAGTAACCCTAGTTGGCTCGCCTTAGAGACAGCTCAGATAACTAGGGTATGATCTGACTCTACTATGGTTACAGGTATGGAATGTTATAAATAGTTCATTATCATCATCAGACTAGTGTAAGGATTCTTTGATACTAGAGCATTTTATACTATCTGAGTATTTCATACAAACGAACCTCCGACTTACTTTGTCATCGGAAGGGTGAAAATTAACCAATATGTGTCAAATAAAAGTACACAAACCTGGTCATCAGATTGAGACTCCAGGTCATCCCTATAGTACACCAAATTTGCAGTTCTAACTTGGTGACTGAACGACCTCTTTAGGAATGCCCACCTATTAAGCAAAATTACAAACAATCAATAAATTTACATTACAAAATTCTGCAGTAATAGACATTTTTTACGTAGTCCAATATACCAATAAATTTACAAAAATCACCTGTATCCTAATGGATGTATCTCTCCAGCAGGCACTTCACCTTGAATCACAGGGTGACCAATATGAAGGTGCTCCCACAACCATAACTGTAGTAGAAAACCTCATTATTAAATTTTTAATAACCAATATTAATGATATGATAAGACTTTCATATAGTTTACCTGCACAAGGATGGCACAACCATGGAATGTTGCACAGTTTAGCTCAGATGCCTCACACAGTCCACGGTACGTTGCAGCCAACACAGCTGACCCCCAACTGTACTATGCTGATCTTTTTAAATCTCGAAGTAGGGGTAAGTACATCAACGACACACTATCTTTATTTGTCGTTGTAAATAGAACACCACCGATTACCATCAACATAAATGTTCTCGCTTGTTGTTCGGCGGTGAGATTAGGTTGAACTAAATGTTGTCGTAAAGTAGTAATTTTCACAAAATATCCACGACCTTGTACATTCAGTCCCAACAACTCCAGACACGCACCGACCATGTCTTCCTCAGGTACATGGTCATCAGTTACTGCATCTCCGTGTACTCGTAGTCCCAATAGCACGGAAACATCCTGAAGTGTGATCGTCATCTCCCCATGTCTGAGATGGAACGTATGTGTCTCGGGTCTCCAACGCTCGCACAATGCGGTCAACAATTTATGATCCAGCTTGGGATGTGACAGAATAACTACATCCCATAATCCAACCGCTTGGACAATAGCTTTAGCCTCTTCTAATAATAGATTATCCTCTAATTTTAAACACCTAAATGTTACTT
The DNA here is from genome assembly GCA_946814005.1 of Chamaenerion angustifolium. Classification (NCBI taxonomy): domain Eukaryota; kingdom Viridiplantae; phylum Streptophyta; class Magnoliopsida; order Myrtales; family Onagraceae; genus Chamaenerion; species Chamaenerion angustifolium. Next base: position 28,550,871 of record OX328268.1, on the reverse strand, counting down.
GTTGGTTCTCACTCAGGTCTGACGAACGATGTTGATCTTGTCCCCAGAGTACTGATTGATCCAACGGACCAAGGTTAACAACATTTTCACCACTTGACATAATTACGCGCGGCGGTATTTTGATTCTACAATTTAAAAATACAAATTCTAAATTTTAACTTTCATAACTAACTATGCAAACTTTAATCAACACAATAATTATTCATAATACTTTTAATTAACAATTAACAAAATAGTTAAGCATAAAAATATATTTGTAAAAAAAAAATGTATACCTGCACGGCGAGAGGTCCGGCGAGAGGAAGGAGACGGGGTCGGGGTTTGGTGGGGGAGACGGGGACGGGGTCGGGGCTTGGTGGGCCAGAGGAAGAAGACGGGGTCGGGGTGGGGGAGCTGGGAGGCAGAGGGGGGTGGGCGTGCTGGGGAGCTGGAGGCAGTGGGAGCTGGAGGCAGAGGCGGCGGGGGGAGCTGGGAGGCAAAGCGGGACGGGCGAGCGGGAGTGAAGGCAGAGGGGGAGCGGGGCCGACACAAAGGGGGCGGGGCAGACGCAGAGGGGGGGCGGGGTCATTTAAAGGCCTTTCAGTAGGGTTTTTCCAAAATCGCTACTACCATTAACGTTTTTCTAAAAATCGCTACTGCCTTACCTGCGACACATTTTGTTAAATATGTTTTTTGAATATATAATTTTTTAAATATTTTTTGCAAAACAGTTACTTTTTGAAAAATATCAAGAACTATGGATAAATATCTTTTCAATACTCTCGATATAATATAGAACTATGGATAAATAAATAGCTCTACATGTACGCTAGGATATTTTATATATAAAAAAAAACTAAATTTTGAACTTATTAATTTATAGTGTGAGTGACACCTCATAATATATAGGGTTAATTACTTAATTGGTTACACATGTTTCACCATTGTGCAGAATGGTTACACATGTTTCAAAATGTGATTTATTGATTTTGCTATGTGACTAATTAGTTACACATGTTTTTCCCAATGTGATTAATTGATTATTTCGTTAGTAACCCGTTAATTTTGCCGTTAATTAATATTTTTAACATATTTTTGAATTATCAAATGACTATTATGCCCTTAACTGTTATTCAACAGAGTTGGCTTCCCCTGAACCCTGATGCAATGATGATTGAAAGGCTTCCACTAGTAAAAGTACGTTCCACAATTTTGGCAGACCATCTAGTTGCAACCTTCAGTTCTTGATATTGCATGCTGCAACGTGGGCACTGTTTGGCATCTCGACGAATTTCCTCCACGCTTTTAAGCTCATTGATCATCTCCTGCTCTTTACGCCTCTGCTCATTATTTAGTTGAGATAACCATTGCCGCTCCTGAATCAAAATAATCCGATAAAATCAAAATGAATATTAAGAAGTGCATGAAGCAAATTGCTGATGAACCCAGGAACAATAAAAAGAGCTAATTTTTGTTTAACCTCTAACAGCTTCTATATCAGATTGCTGACTCTAACTATTAGACAAAACCAACCATAATGTAAAAAAAAAAAAAAAAAAGGCAGCAACATATTAATTCATCCCGGTCAGGTTAAAATACATGGTAAGTTCCAACACTACAACTAGTCTTGGTATTATTGACCAATAAAGATGCCCAGTCAAATACAATTGTCTAACATGAAGGTTTATTAGACAATGAGACTTAACATATTAATTTGACGATAGGAAATTTGTAGAATATAACAGACAAAGTCTAGGTTTGTTGCAAATTTCCTCTAATGAAATTTACCAACACAGGGAAGGCCCACAGATTAGTCATTAATCATAACAAAGCCTGTCGTTAAACTATACCTGCAACATGCGAAGCCTAAAGAAGCACTTTGAGCATACAACGTGATTGTCAGGATCCTCTATGCATGTTGTTTCGCATCTTGAGCAGTATACAATATCAGAGATCGAGTCCAGGGTCTTCTGCAACATAAGAGACTAGGAGGGCAGTCGGTAACAAACAATTTTTTATTCTAAATTTTTGGAGGGCAGATGTGATCCATTTCAGGGTCAAACTAGGAGTCACAAAACGCATAGGGTAGAAAAAAGCCATACCTGTGATGGATTGAGACAACACAAAACACAAAACTCATAAGAGTCACAACACTGCGAACGAACATTGCATCCGCTGCAAAAGTTGCAAGAAAGAAAATTTATCTTTTTTATTAATTTAACCAAAGAAATCCAGGTTCCATGCGCAAGAACTCACTAACAGGAAAATATTTCTCTGGTGTTTGGACAACATTGAGACTCGGGATTCAGAGAAAAAACATTACATACATGAACTGCATCAAATTTAAGCAAACGCATTATAATAAATTCATTCACCATTGTATTGTGACACCTGTAAAATGACCAAGACAAACAAATTCCTCATCACCAAGCAGAAAATGTGCTTGGAGCAGAGATAGATTAATTATATTATCTCCAGTGTATCAAAGTATGGCCAAAATAGTACTCTTTACATAAACTTGTGCAAGAAGAATTCAGTCTTCTTAAGAAACAAGGTGATGAGAATTACAAAACTCTGAATTTCAGCGTGAAACTTAATGCAATAGTAGAAAAATGAAGATCCATATTTTGCAAGTAGGATTTCATCATAGAAAAGAAGATAGCTCCAATTGATCATTTCCAGAGCCCAGCTGATGCATTCAAAACATTACCAATTAACACAGTAAAAAAAATGGATAGAGATATTTTCCGCCAAATCAAATCCTTCTTTCTCTTTACTGATATCAAATTGAAACTTGAATGTAAAATAGAAGGTCCTCCAACTAGCTAGATAAAATCATAAAGAAAGATACTTGGAAGAGCAGAGAGTCAAAATTCCTGATTTTTAATCCAATTTTGCAGAAGCAATTCAAATTTAATGATAAGATTTGAATCAATGAAATTCAACGATGAATTTACCTGATGGCGGAAGATCATGAAGCGAACTGGAAAAGAAGGAGATCGGAAGATCCTGATAGCGGAAGATTCTGGGTTAGTACCAGAATCTACGTACCTAGAATCTGGAAGAGCTTGCTGCGGAAGAGATGTTGTCAGGTTGATGAAGAATGGTTAATAGCTTACACATGTTTCACCATTGTGCAGAATGGTTACACATGTTTCAAAATGTGATTAATTGGTTTTGCTATGTGACTAATTGGTTACACATGTTTTTCCAAATGTGATTAATTGGTTATTCTGTTAGTAAACCGTTAACTTTAACGTTAATTCATTTTTTTAACATATTATTGAATTGTGAAATGACTATTATGCCCTTAGTTGTCTTGAAGAACAGATTGGAAGGATTGAAAAACCAAAATCGAATCAAATTCAATTTGATGTTAAAATCGAACCATTAAATGCTGTTATGGGTTCTTGCGAACCCAGAAATTGCAATTCTGGGTTCTCAAGAACCCAGAAAATGCTGTTCTGGGTTCTTGCGAACCCAGAAATTGCAATTCTGGGTTCTCAAGAACCCAGAAAATGCTGTTCTGGGTTCTTGAGAACCCAGAAAATGCTGTTCTGGGTTCTTGAGAACCCAGAAAATGCTGTTCTGGGTTCTTGAGAACCCAGAAAATGATGTTCTGGGTTCTTGAGAACCCAGAAAATGCTGTTCTGGGTTCTTGAAGAACCCAGAAAATGCTGTTCTGGGTTCTTGAAGAACCCAGAAAATGCTGTTCTGAGTTCTTCAAGAACCCAGAACAGCAATTTCAAACATTTCGAATGGGTTCTTCACAATGTGGGTAACATGTACAGCCTTTTAATCACATCATTTCAAACAACAGTATCCATTTAATCACATTATAGAGAAACATGTATGACCTTTTAATCACATTATAGAGAAACATGTATGACCATTTAATCACATTTGGTGATAACATATACTGCAATACAGAACTTCAAGAACCCAGAAACAGCATTTCTGGGTTCTTGAAAAACCTAGAAACAGCATTTCTGAGTTCTTGAAAAACCCAGAAATCAGATTTCTGGGTTTTTCAAGAACCCAGAATCGCAATTTCTGGGTTCTTGAGAACCCAGAATCGCAATTTCTGGGTTCTCAATAAACCAGAAATCAGATTTCTGGGTTCTCAAGAAACCAGAAATCTGATTTCTTGGTTCTTCAAGAAACCAGAAATCTGATTTCTGGTTTCTTGAGAACCCAGAATCGCAATTTCTGGGTTCTCAAGAAACCAGAAATCAGATTTCTGGGTTCTCAAGAAACCAGAAATCAGATTTCTGGTTTCTTCAATTCTTGTTCTTGAAGATGATGTGTTCTTGAAGATGATTCTAGGGGTAATTACGTCATTTTACGTATCTAAATAGTGACTTAACTGTGATTTTAACGGTGAACAGTAAAAAAACCAAATAGTCACATTTCAAAACCAATTAATCACATTTTGAAACATGTGTAACCATTCTGCACAATGGGGAAACATGTGTAACCAATTAAGCTATTAACCCTAGTTTGAATGAAAAGGTAATTAAGTCATTTTATGTATCTAAATAGTGACTTAACAGTGATTTTTAACGATGAATAGTAGAAAAATTAACTAGTCACATAGTAAAACCAATTAATCATATTTTGAAACATGTGTAACTATTCTGAACAGTGGTCAAACATGTGTAACCAACTAAGTAATTAACCTTAATATATATTTCTCTTTAAAAATATATTTTATGTAATATTTTAACAATACAAACTTTGAAATATATATTTATAACACATATCTTATATGATTATCTCCCACTTTGGGATCTAACGAGTGCTATAGAAAGATCGTCTTTAATCATTCCGTATAAGACAAACTTCCACCTTCAAACTCTAGTGTAGGACGGATAATGGTTAAAGTATGGTACGAGTATGTCAAATAGGATAATCATATTATATTTTTAAATTGCATACCATAATCATAATCAATACGGGTACAATTTTCAATATTATAAGCATATCCATAACTGTAATTATTAACTACGGCTTTAACCGTATACCCATATTTATTACCACATATAAATATGGGGATACCTATATTTAGATAGACTAAATGTATACTTTTGAGCATATTTCTTTTTAGTGAAATTTAAAGGAATATTATAAATGTTATCTTAATAAATGCATAAAATTATGTCAAAAATAACAAAAATATTCAACATTAGCACCATTCAAAATTAACACTACTACCATTTAACATTTAACTCATTCAATTATAGTTCGACCTAGAATTATAGATTCGTGAAATATAAAAGTGAAAATCCTACTTCTGTTATTAATATCTATTAATGTATTAATATTAAATTATTATTCTATTTATATAATAAACTATGGTTATAATCATGAGTATGACCAAAATACCATAACCATAACGGGTAGAAAATTTATCACCATAACCGCACTGCACCATAGTGGTACGATTAACCATATTAAAAAATAGTGGTTATAACCATGGTTTAAGGTTTCTCACCGCACAATTGTCCACCCTATTCTAGTGGTGATTTCATCATAACTCTATATGCTCACACAAAACTCAAGAATAAAACGAACGGTGTGTTACTTTCATGGAATTCAGAATAAGGAATACAGAATGGGGAAAAGGAATAAGGAATAAGAGTTAAGAATGTACAGTTGTTTCTTTGGTGGAATGGAATGTGTTAAAATGACATATTTGTCCATCCTTTTATATGTATAGGATATTATATAATTAATTTTAAAAATTAAGAATAATATAAATTTAAATATAATTAATAATAATTAAAAAAAACTTTCTAAAATATCATCACAATGCATATACTCCTCCATTGCACAAACTCAATCATAATAATGAATCAATAAGAAAAATGCAAAAACTACAACGGAATCTGGAAGCTAATTAGGTGAACCCAGAAATACATGTAAATTAACTGAACCCAACAAATTAGCCGCCCCCAGCAAATCAAGATAAATTTTATTTACCCAGACAGTTCATTACACCAATACAGCTCATCTGAACCCAGAATCGATTATGGGTTCGTGATAAACCTAATTCCTGCCAAAACAATCAAATTCCTACCAAAAAAACAAATTCCTACCACAATCGAACCTAACTACAGCAAACCCACCAAAATTAAGTAAAATTTGTTCAATCGACATAATTTCATTCTAAATCAAATGGACAAATTTGAACGTTTTTTTTTTCTAAAAACAAAATTTTATTCGTGGTCACCTTAAACGTTAATTGTGAAGCACCGTGAAAGAAACGTGAAAGTTAATCTCCCTCACATTGGCAGCTTTGTCAAAAAACTTCTCAATCATCAAACTTCTTTTTTTGTCGGTCCAAGAGTAGTAAATTCAAATATTAATGGTGTAACGTATTATACATGTCTGTATTGAGAATTTTCACGATTACTAAAAAACTTAAGATAAAAAAAAGTTCCAGTTAGTGCACACTTAAGAAAATTCGACCATTTTTTTTATTTTACAAAGGTTGCTCATAGGATGGAGTAGTAACATATTGCGGGATGGAATATATTCTTTGCAGTCGCAATGGAGGAAATGGAAGAGAGAATAACTTATGAATATTAAATGTGAATGCAGTTTTTTTTTTGGACCAATTATGTGAATGCAGTTTGATTCCTCGTACTGTTATATGAAGTATTATATTTGTGTATTGATAATTGGATTAGATCTGTCCGTCTAAATCTAATCATCTGGTCAACAAATTTGTAATTGAGAAACAATTGGGATTTGGGAGGGACGTACGTCCTGATATATTAGTAGTTTACCTTGTATAGCTGACTTTCCTTAAGCTTTTCTAAGAGACTTCTCCTTTAAGTAAATAATAATAATCCAAAAGAAATGTCGTGTCCATACTTGAATTCATATGTAATTATCGTTATGGAAAATTGCATTGTATTTTCGATTCATTTGACATGTCTATTTTTTCATTTGTAATTTATTGATAAATAAAAGTGAATATCAATTGTTTATAATATAATAAGTTATTTAAGATAATTTTTAGTAAATATAAACATGTCTACTTTTTAATTTGGAATCTATTAAAAAATATTTTTAATATATTTTATTTTATTCTCTTCGATTTTTATCTGTTAAATATTTATATAAAACAAAGAAAGAGTTATATATTAATTAATTGGTTCATTTTAGTTATAGCTTTTCAGTATTTAATAAAAATCAAAGAAGTAACAATTATTTAAAATAAAAAAGACAGGTCACTAAAAAAAACTAGTATTTGATGTTAGAATTCAACTCCTTTGTATATGTAAATACTTCTTATTTGTATTTGAGTTGTTATTCTAAGACAATACAAACTCCCTTATATAGGCTTGAGTCCTATAGAAACTTATTATATCTTAACTATCCTAATCATGACACAACAAAATCTTCTTCGTATTATTACATAACATATAATCTAATAACTATTAATCATGCATTATTGAATAATAGAGGTTAATTTAATTACTTCTAACAGACTCCCTTAAATTAACCTCGTTAAATTTCATCATGCCTAACATTCCCTTTAGCTTAAGGAAAATATCGCTCTTGAACGACTTCGTAAATATGCCACCAACTTGTTCCTCACTTTTGCAATAGTCTAGCACAATCTTGTCATCCTTCACTAAATCTTTGATGAAGTGATACTTAATGTCGATGTCCTTGCTCTTTCCATGAAAGACCAGATTCTTTGACAAAGCAATTGTCGACTGATTACCACACTTGATACTCGTTGGTTGGTCCAGCTTGTGGTGTAACTCTACAAGCATTTGAGGGAACCAAACTGCATGAGTATCGCAATACGCCGCTGCAATATATTCTGCTTCTGCAGCGGATAAAGCAACTATTTGCTGCTTTTTTGAAGACCAAGAGAAAACTCTTGATCCCAAATGAAAGGCATAACCAGAAATACTCTTTCTCTCCTTAGTATCGTCTGCCCAATCGCTATCTACATATCCCACCAGTTGAAAATCTTTTGATGTTGAATAGAATATACCTTCATCGATTGTACCTCCGATGTATCTCAAAATTCTCTTTTCCGCTTGTAAATGCTATTGTCGTGAAGACTCCATGAATCTGTTGATAATCCCAACACTATACACACTATCTGCTTTAGTAGAAGTCAAATACCTTAAGCAACCTACTAGTCTCTTATAATAGGTCGGATTCATTTCAGAACCTGTTCTTTCTTTTGTTAATCTCAATCTTTATTCCATAGGAGTACGAACCGAGTTGCAATCAACCAACTTGAACGCATCGAGAATATCTGTCGCATACTTCTTCTGGGAGATGAAGATACCTTCGTATGTTTGAGTAACTTCAAGACCTAAAACATTTGGTATATGCCCCTAATCGGTCATCTTACATTCTCGGACCATGGCCTCCTTGAAATGTTGTATCATCTCATGACTGTTACGAGTAAAAATGAGATCATCAACATATAAACACACAATTAGTATTTCACCATTTTCATTGACCTTCACATACAATGTATGTTCAGAAGGACATTTAATGAATTTGTGACATTTGAAGTACTTATCAATCCTGGTGTACTACGCCTTTGGTGCTTACTTAAGCCTATACAAAGCTTTCTCCAGCTTGTAAACCTTATCTTCATATCCTTATCTGACATAACCTTCTGGTTGATCCACATATACCTCATCCTCAAGTACACCTTAGAAATGCGGACTTGACATCCATTTGGTCTATTCTCCAACTTCTTTGTGCAACAAGAGAAATAATCATTTGAATGGTGTCTAACTGGAAAACGGGTCCAAACACCTCAAAATAGTGAATCCATGGCTTCTGCTTGTAGTCTTTGACCACCAAACGAGCCTTCAACTAATTGACATCTCCATTAGGTTTATACTTGGTCTTGTATACCCACTTTAGACCAATTTGGTTCTTACCTTCTGGAAGACTCGTCAACTCCCACGTGTGATTCTTCTCAATTGCACGAATCTCCTCATCCATAACCTGAACCCACATTTTATATTGTGAGGCTTTAACATATGTCTGTGAATCACAATCAACAAATAATGCAAAATTTATAATTTCCTCATCTGATGCATCTGTGTCCTTGGACAAAACATAGTCTTGCAATCGAGCCGGTAAGACTCGTTGTCGTTGAGGCCGCTGGATAGATGCTTCTGGAGGTTGTTGTTCAAATAATGGACTCTCACGTGATAGATCTGCAGAGTCTAGAGTAACTTCTCCCTCCTCTATTGGGAAGAAGTCAAATGACTTCTTAGCCTCGATTAATGACAAATATCTTTAATATGATATGACTTCTTCGCAATCAAGCGATGACAATTATATTTAATGGTAAATATCCTGTCACGAAGCTTCATAGCATAGCCTCGTCCAGATAGTTGTCTCATACTTAGAAGGTTCTGGTGGATCCCCGAAACATAATACACGTCTGCAATACGTTGTTTGGACCTATCTCTTGCGTTGATGAGAATGTGCCCTTTTCCCGTGACAGGAATTCTTGTACTGTTCTCGAACTTCACCTCTAATCTAATAGACTCATCCAATGAAGAGAATAACTCTTTCTGACCACACATATGATTACTACAACCAGTGTCTAGAAACAAACATTATTTTGGTCTTCCATTGCAACATCGCATGTCAGTAACAAGATTTTCACCATCTCGTCATCACTTTCAACGGTAATTGCAGTTTAGCATAATGAGTCTTACCTTCTCCCTTCCAAATACTGCATTGTGACTTGAAATGGCGAAATTTCTTGCAATGGAAATATTGAATCTGGGACATGTCTCTTCTTTTTCCAGACTTATGTTTTTTACGACCTTGAATCTTGGAATTTCCTCCCTTCCAGTTAGAGTTGTTGGATTGTTGCTCTTTATCATCTCGCAACGTCAATCGACTTTGCAAAGCTTCCTCAACGTTTTTTTCGCAACTTCTCTTTGAGTCGTTGCTCGTGCACTTGAAGAGAGCCCCTCAATTCATCCACTGTCATAGTAGATAAATCTTTCGATTCTTCGATTTCCGTAACAATATATACTCAAAATTCAAGGTAAGCGAGCAAAGAATCTTCTCAACAGTTTGTTGATCGGTTATTGCCTCACCATTGCTCTTCATTTGGTTAACAGGATTCAATGTCCTCAAGAAATAATCTGATACTGACTCCGAGTTGTCCATCTGACAAAGTTGGAACTGTCCATCTGACAAAGCTCGAACTATCTTCGCAAAATCTGAAGGTGAACCTTCTGAACTCTCTCGACACATTTGTATGTCTTTACAAGAGATTCTCACACCTCTTTTGCGGTCTTTGTGGTTGCCACCTTCTCAAACATGGTCGAGTGTAACATCTGAATGATGTAATACAACGATTTACGATCTTTCTTAATGTTCTCTTGTAGTGTCCTCTACTCCTCCTGTGACATACCCTCGATGGTAGTCGGCCCTGTGAATCCCTCCTCAACGATCTCCATAAGTTCCTGGTACCCAAAAAGTACCTCCATTTGGATCTTCCAATGATCAAAGCTTTTCGTATCAAACTTGGGAAGCTGAGGTTGGAACGATCCATTACTTGTGGAAGCCAATGTCTTTCTTGAATCACCTGAAATACTCTCACGTCACTGAGAGCCTTCTTGACTCGTAGACCAATCTCACCAATCTAGCTCTGATAACAAATGTTAGAACTCAAGTGCTTTGTATATGTAAATACTTCTTATTTGTATTTGAGTTGTTATTACAATACAAAGTTCTTTATATAGGCTTGAGTCCTAAAGAAACTTACTATATCTTAACTATCGTAATCATGACACAACGAAAACTTCTTCAAATTATTACATAACATATAATCTAATAGCTATTAATCATGCATTATTGAATAATAGAGGTTAATTTAATTATTTCTAACATTTGAGGAATTAATTAGTTACATTTTTTATTTTAAGCCTGAAAATTATTGATTTAGTCACGTATTATTATTTAATTAAATAAAAGTAATAATTTAACTTCTTCAATTTTAAGAGAGATTCTTAATCACGCGTTATTCGTTCTTTTGTCCCCAATTTATGTTGATTATCATATCTGTGTAATCTATCTATCTATGGCTAGGTCCAGCTAGCTTTACAAACCCAAGGAAGCAGTCAACCTTTGAACCCGACAGCGCAGTTAATTGTCATTCCTTGAGAATATTTGTATATTATTATTATCTCATACAAAAATCTGTCAAGAAATGTCTGCGAAATTATATATGTCACCTTTGACACGAAAGTCCATATTCATACGCAACTTTGCGCCGTCTAACTTGCAGCCACCGTGCATGCAACTGCAACACCACCTTCGTAGTTCCTCTCCCATTCTCTCTACGACTATATATAAAGACATTGATCGAGAGGAATTACTCTACAAACAAACTACTTGTCTCAGTTGAGTTCTTCTCCTCAAATAAGCATATTCAACACAACTAGCTCATGCTCATAATGGAACAGTGGTCGGTTGTCGGGCGGCTTCGGAGGGCGGTGAACAAAGTCTGCTTCATCCTCAAGTTTAACCTCCAAAACTGGCTCTCCTCCTCCGCGTCACTTCACCGCTCTATCACCAGCAATCGCCATCTCAGCTACGGTGAGTACTGCTCTGATAATGCAGGATTGTCAGCAGCAGCAGCAGCTTCGGGTTCATCGTCGCTTCAGAAGACAATAAGCCGCTGCCTCTCGTCTGACCTGGAATTTGATATTGATAAGAGAGCTGACATGTTCATAGCAAACTTTCACCGTCAGCTGCAGATCGAGCGGCAGATTTCCCTCGAACTTCAAAATGATCAGAAGAAGTAGAATAGCTTTGGATGATCAGACAACTCTCCACCATCAGCAAATACTTCATCATTCATGCATGGCACTATATATAGACGCTGATGGAATCTGCAATTTTTGGAAGATTTTCATCACACAACGCTGCCATATATATTGACATTGCAAAATCAGTTCGTTGATTCATTCTTTTTTTCGTAGTTACTGTTCATTTCATGTATACCTTGTAAATGAGTGAAAGCTATAATTTAATCTATTTATTTAGGGAAAAGTATGAAATTGCACCCCAGATGTTTGCAATTTTTTGTTAGTGGACCTATATGTTTTTTGCCTCAATTACTTACACCCGTATGTTACATTTTCTTGGTAATTGCACCCAACATTAAAAAATCTCGTTAAGTGTCACGTGAAGGTCACGTGTCGTCGTTAATTTTGAAACGATGCCATGTGAAATGACCAATCTACCCCTAAGGCAATCCCATCACCTTTGTTTCGGTTTCTTGGAACTGAACTCCTCCAAATATACACTATTTCTTAACTCTGAACTCCTCGACCAAAACCTAAAACCAGTCTTCTACTCTTCTCTCCCGCGCGCCTGGCTTCTCTCCCGTCTTCTTCTTGTTGCGTCTTCTCTCCCATGGGTGCTGTCGTTCGCTGCTGCTGGTCTTCCTCTCCCTTCGTCTGTTGTTGTCGTTCGCTGTTGTCGTCTTCAATTTGAACCACCGAAGCAATCATCACGGTATTATTTTTTACTTCAATTAACACGGGTCGTGTAAATGTATGATTTCGGTTGATTCTGTGGGTATTGTTGTCTATTGCCTTGATGACTGCTGTTAGTTGATTTCGGTTGAATTGTTGCTGTGGGTGTCTCGGTTGTCAGTGTTATTGATGTCTCAGTTATTATAGTCGTGGGTGATTATTGCTGCATCTGTTGATTGTTGTTGTTGTTGCTGATTTCGGTTGAGTCTCAGTTGTTGTTGTTAATTTCGGTTATCTGTTGCTGCATCGGTTTAGTGTCAGTTCGGTTGATTATTGATGTTGATTTCAGTCTCAGTTGTTGATGTTGGTTCTCGGTTCGTTGATTGCTGTTATCGGTTTGTTGAGCACTGCTGATTTCATTTCTGTATTTATGTTTTGTTAGGTAAAAAATGGACAACAAAAGTTACGACTTGACGATTCACCACGACGGGGGTTTTATTGATGGAAATTGGGTTGGGAAGACTGAAGTTACTGATTTAGGGAGGGATATACTAAGTTATGAGACAATCGAAGTGTTCATGGAGTATTATGGCTTAGTCGCAGGGGGTTGTATTTGCTATCTCCCTCCTAATGGTGATGTTAAATCAGATGTGGAAGTTGTGAAAAGTAACGAATACATTACTGAGATGTTGGCGAGGCAAGATGGAAGTATGGAGTTGGCATTGTTTGATCCCGTTGTGTGTGCGAAGGATCCATTTATGGAAGGTCGTCGCATAAAAGCCATTCGACGGATAGAAGAGGAATTGGAGAGGCAAGTTTCAGTACACAAGAGAAAGAGGCCAATGCAGCCAGAGGAAGCCGATTCATCATCAGATAAAACTGATTCACTATCGGACGCTATATCCAATCCTAATTGGAAAGCGGGTAAAGATGACGATGATGAAGATGTTGAAGATGATTTGCATCCCAAAGTTAGGCCGGCGATGAAAAAATCACAAAAAAAATGCCCCACCAGGTGAAAGTGCTAGTGATGGACGTGCCACATTGAATGAGACCAGTTTTGATGATCTCCTATACGGGGCGAACATTGATGATAGCTTGACGAGGCAAGTTCATGTTGTAGAACCAGTGGAGCTGGCAGAAGCTGCATACCGAAGTGACACCCTAACCACACCACTTGGTTCAGACATTGAAGGCGACATCACCAGTACGCGGACGTACAAGATATTTGATGATGCTGTGAACGCAGAAACCACAGGAAATCAGCGGTCGAAGAACGAATTGAAGTTAGGGATGAGGTTTATAGATAGGCAAGCATTTAGGAAATACGTCATCGAACACAGTATTGAGGAGGGTTACGAACCCGATTTCAGCAAAAAAACAACAACTATGACCGTGTAGATGTTGTTTGCAAGCAAGATTGTGGGTTCGTGGTTGTTGGTGCGAAAATGAATAGGGAGAAGACTTTTCAAATAAGAAAGTTGGTAGCGGAACATAAATGTGGACGAGCTTACCACACAAAGAAAATCGGTGGGAAGTGGATTGCGTATACATTTATGGAACTCATTCGCAACGAACCAAGTATCAATAGTAAGACTATCGCCGATGAGATACAAAAAAAGTTCAACTTTGATGTTAAAAGGTGGAATGTGTGTGAGGGTATCAAGTTGGCTAGGGAAGCCCTAGAAGGAGACCGTATATGGCAATTTGAGAGATTGCGTGATTATGCAGGAACTGTTATGTTGCACAACTCAGGAACCACTGTTGTGATACAAGTAGACCCTATCCCATCTCCACTTTGGCCAAAATTTGAACGTATGTATGTTTGCTTGAAGGCATGTGTAGATGGGTTTAGAGCAGGATGCAGACCATTCATAGGCTTGGATGGGTGTCATTTGAAGGGAGTTGATGGTGGTCAACTATTATCTGCAGTTTCAAGAGATGCAGATAACCGTGTGTTTCCCCTTTCAAGAGATGTAGGTTCCACGCCCATCTTCGTCGAAGGTGGCCCCAATGAACATAGAGTCGGACGATGATTTTTTGTGGGTCAGATCAACTGCCCAGAGTTATCACGTTGTCGGGCACTAGTCTTATCTCCCTAACCACTTAAAATGGGTAAAACAAGGAAGAAGACACCAGTAAACGGTACTCGCACTTCACCCCGGTTTGTGCGAAGATCTACTCAGTGAAAGTATGTTTGTTAGGTGCGGTACTCGCACTTCACCGCGATATTTTGTGGTATGTTAGGTGCGGTGATGTTTTGTGGTATGTTAGGTACGATGATGTTTTGTGATGGGATGGTCGGTTCGGTAGCTTTGTTTTGAATGATATGTTGTCGGGTAAAACTTTGTGTTGTGTTAAAACAGGTTTGTCTGTGTGTTCTGTTGGATAATGTGTGTTCTGTTGGATAATGTGTGTTTTGTTGGATTTTCATGCCCATACAAATGGGTGCTTTCACCAATTTCGTCCAAACATAAGGGCGAAAACATGCACTATACATAAAACATCAAGTACAACGGAATAACGACGTACATAACTTTTGGGTCCACAAAGTGTTCATTAAACAAACATCAAGTACAAGTGAATGACAACGCACATAACTTACACACTATACAACAAACGTTTTAAACGTAGCTACATCTTCAACATAAGTCCAGCAACAACGAAAAGTAAGAACACCATAACACATAAATGTTGCTGATTTCTCCTACGCAACACAAAAATTTGATTGTTGAGTTCGGATTCCTTTGACACACCGTAGACCAATCGGTCATATCAACGCAATTAACACAAGAAATTGGCTTCATTACCTGGTATCTTGGACATGCAAAGAACAGACGACCAAAAGTTTTCTTCGTCCAAGTTGTTGTCGCACGGGATTGGAGGCCGCAGTAGCACAGGGGTTCCATGGATGTCATGTTCGGCTTGGATGCCCAATAGGAAGAAGAACGAGAAGAGCATTCATCATACTTACCACCCATGCTGTACAGACCTTGGAGCAATCAGCTTTACCTGGGAGCTTCATCGACTTCGGTGGGTTTATACTTCGGTGGAATTGGGAAGACGCAAATGAAATGGGGAAGATAGACATGGAGACTTTATTAAAAGAGGCTGGGGTATTTTAGGTATATCAGGTTAGATTTAGGGCACATGGATAGCACGTGACAGTTATTTAACGGACAACCAACGAAATTGGACGGAAAAGTCCAATTACCAACAAATAGAAACATACGGGTGTGATAACAAACATCATGGGTGCAATTACCAAATGTTGCAAACATTCGGGTGCAATTTCATACTTTTCCCATTTATTTATTATTGCAAACTCATCACAACGGAAGATAAATGTTTGTTTCATTTGGCCATGTAAGAAAATATTAGTGATCATCATCTGTGTTTCGTGATTGAGAAAATATGAAACTGATACTTACCTTCAGCAAATCTATCGATCCATCGATCTAAATTAAGAAAATGTCTTTCAATTGCATTAAAACTTATATTTTTACTAAATGTTATACTAAATACCCAAAGTGTTATCCAGTCTTTTAACCTATCAATTTTGAACAGAAACTGAATACGTGAGTGACACATGATTATTATTGAAGCAATTACAAAATGATTTGTGTGGAAAAAAATACCCTTATGACTATACTATTCTTCGTAGGGGTGATCAAAAATTAATCCTAAATTTCTCAATTTAGTTTTCTTTAGAGGCAGACTTCCATTCGTGTCTTCTGTCTTCAAAGTTCAAGCCCTCATTCCTGTCTTCAAGCGACTCGTCTTCAAGAGGCCATTCCTGCGTCTCGTCAGTCATCATGCGTCTGTGTTCCGGCGACTCTCCTGCGTCTTCAATCTAGTAGGAATTTCTGTCTACGTCTGCGAATTTTTGAACCAGTGCTTATGCGTCTACCCTGTCTTCCCGCGTAGAGCTACTGTAGGTGGGTGTTACGATGGTGGGAGTGGATGTCCTGGCCACAGTTATCTGAAACACGATGAAAAAATTTGAAGTACCAATTTGAAGGTCTTGCTGCGTCAACGTATTCATCACTCATCATTATCTTTCTGCTGCTTCAATATTTAGCTTTTGGTTTATCAAACTTATTGGTAGGTTCAAGGAGGAGGTACACTGCAATAGCTAGAACATGATGGTGTAGACACTTCTTGTATTGTGGTAAAACTTCACAATAGTCACTCATCATCACAAATATTACTTATTACCTTTCCCTTGTGTATTTCTCGAAGAATAAGGTGGCTTCTTCTAGGTATCCAAGGAGGGCAATTCACCATTCACTTACATTATTGTGGACAGCAAAACGTAAGAATCTAGTTGCTGCTTCTTCGATTTGGATAACATGCTCATAATTTATAAATCAAACTTTTTTAGAAAAAATAAAAATTGCATTCATACCCCTAGGGACCCTCTAATGGTGTCAAGTGACCTTTCCGGTTCAAGTTTATCATCGGTGTTGGATGGAGAAAGTATCATGTACTTTGATGGAAGGTTCCCTAAAACTGGTTTACAAATTGCCAAAGAGGTAATTTAGTTAATATTAGTTTAGGCCACTATGGCCAGAAACTTTGATTTCACTAATGTATTGTTGTAAGAAAAGGAACTTAATGTATTGTTGTGAGAAAGGGAACTTTGTATGGTTGTTACTTGATTTGTATGTGAGATACTTATGGCTACATTTTTTTTCTTGGCCAGATTCATTATTTGTTTTGGCCAAATTCGGTCCAAGACCGAGACCAGCCCGAGTCAAGCATGACCGACTCAGACGTTTTTTTTTACTAAAGTCGGTCTCGGTCCTCCAAAAGGCAATACCGAAATTTCGGTCTCAGTCTCGGTCCTGTCTCCGAAGCCGGCCTGGCCCGCCCATGATCAACTCTAATTCTTCGTCTCATCACATTTTCTTCCTCTTCTTTCACATCTCCCGCACATAATCAAATTTAGGATATACGACTTCTGATTTTTGTTTTGATTTATGTTTGATTGTTGCAGATTTCAGTTCTCAAAACTTCAAGGATGCATTGTCTCTTCCACACCATTAGTCTATTTGCTTGTTTTATTGTTGAAGGGAATAGGCCACCTTTTTCATGTATTCCGGTATTCCGTAGAAATTGTTATGTAACTTGATATTTAGTGATAATATGCAGTCACTATATGTAGGGGTGAGCAAAAAAGACCAGCTAGGCCGAAATCTCGATAAAACCGGTTCGAGACTGGCCCGACTAGAACCGAGACTGAGCGGACGAAATTTTTCCTCTAAAGTCAGGCTCGGGTTTTTTCCTGAAATTCCCGATTAGGACCGGACCGACCCAAGTATATAATACTATTGCATTCCTTGAACAATTTTGATAATTCTGCATATCACCACCCTGACTGGTAATGGTTGGATTGGCAGTTTAACCTAATTTTTCACCTTTATGTTTCTGTTCATGTCGATAATAATGAGGTATACTTAGTTTCGAGTTGTACTAATGTTTGTACTATTTAATATTCGGTATTTTTACAGCATTTTTTTAATGAAAATTTTGGTAATGGACTAAGACCGACCCGAGTCAAGCAAGACCGACTCGGATGGGCTTTTATACAGAAGTCGGCCTCGGTCCTCCACATATGAGGACCAAAATTTCGGGCTCGGTCTTGCCAAAAAAATTGGCCCGCCCAAGCTCACCCCTAACTGAAAGTTGTCGCTCCTAAAGTTGGGATCTCATACTAATATTAAGCGACACCAAATGTTATCATAGTAGACACCATATTAGTATCAACAAATGTTGTCTCTATATATTGGTATCAACATATAAATACGTTATCATTAAAAACATGTATTTAGTGACATGTTCACCATTAAAAATACTTCATAATGTCAGTTAATGTCACTGCTAATAACACATTTTTTGTCACAACAAACCTACTATTAAAAACACTTGATAATATTAGTTAATGTCGTTGTTAAAAACACAAGTTTTCTCTTATTGCTAAATACAAAATTTTATAGTGTATTTTTTTTTATTAATTACCATGTTACTGTTTTTAAAAAGATAATAATATATTAATTTTCAATTATCCATGTAAATCTTCATACAAACTCATCAAAACCAAATATTTACAAGAATCACTAAAGATAAATACATAATGTCCTAAATTAATTCAAACTCATCTCATAAGTAGTAATTTATAGAGTACTGTACGGGTAATGGAACTTCTATTACGATAGCATGGGCAACTACTGCATCTTTAACATTGTTGGAAAACACTTGGTTGAAATATAATCGCTAGGTTAGCGGAATTAACTTAAAGGAAAAAATAAGAAAGATGAAATTTTAATAATGAAGAAGATAAACATGTAAGGAGAAGTGAAGAAGTTTAGCTACACTTGCTCACTTGTTTGAGCACTTCTCATTATTTCATTCGTATAGACATACATACAATCATACAAGGACATGAGATCCATCTTTTCATCATGATGAAACATACAAAGTCAAAAGGCATAGAAACTTACACAAGTAACAGCATAGCCATACTCAATCTTCCACACATCATTGCGTTACAGTAGTATTCTTGATAGAATTTGTGAAAATTTTATCTTTCAACACTCCTCCATAAATTTTTCACTCAATACTCTAAGCTCTTAGAAATTCAAACTTCGACTTGGGAAGTGCCTTGGTGAAGATATCTTCAATTTGCTCCTCGGTATTACAATAAATCAGTTTGACCTCTTTTAACCTTTGAGCTTCTTGAATGAAGTGATAATTTACCTTTATGTGCTTCGGCTTCCCATGATTAACTGGATGTTTTGCAATAGATATCACTAACTTGCTATTACAGTAAATTTCAGTTACTTCAGTTTGTTTTTGCCCAACATTGTTTAAAATCTTCCTTAACCAAATTGCTTGATTTGTTGTGGTTGTTGTTGCAATGTACTCAATTTTTGCAGTTGATTGTGTTACAATTTCCTGCATTATTTGAAAGTCAAGTAAAAATTCCAGAGCCAAGTGTAAATGCATAACTTGATGTGCTTTTCATGTCATATATGGAACGGATCAATCATTCTTAGTGTACCCTTGGAGCTATGCATATGCAGTGGATGTAAACCAAATTTCTGTTGTCACTTGTACCATGAATGTATCTGAGTACCCTATTCATTGCTTCTAAATGAATTTGACTTGAATCACGCATGAATCTGGATATTAAACTTGCAGCAAACATCAGATCAAGTCTGATCGTCGTTAGATATAACAAATTGCATATCAACTTCTGGTAATGACGTTGGTCGACTTTGCTAGCACCATCTTCTTTGCATAACTTCTCATTGACTACTAGCGGAGTAGTCACCGACTTGCAAAGATAATCTTGAACCTTTTCAAAATATTTTCAGCATACTTTCTTTGAGGTATGAAATGCCTTTTTTATTTTGGCATATTTCCATCCCAAGAAAATATTTCATGAGACCCAAAATTGTCATCTCAAATTTCTCCATCATCTTTTTCTTAAACTCAAGAACAATGTCAGGACTACTTCCAGTAACAAGAATAACATCAACATATAATGATACTATAAGTATGTCTAACCTGTTTCTAAATCTGACATAGAGAGTGGGTTCACTCTCGCTTCTACTAAATCCTTAACTGATGAAATAATCATCAATCATGTTATACCAACTTCTTGGAGCTTGCTTAAACCCCTATAAAGCCTTGTGCAACTTGTAAACTTTGTCGTCTTGGTCCCTGATGAACCATCCTTCAGGTTGCTCAACATATACCTAATCTTGGAGATATCCATTCAAGAAGGTTGATTTCACATCGAGTTGGAAATTTTCCAACCTTTCTTGTGCGACAAGAGCAATAAGAGTTCTGATTGTGTCATGCCTTGCCACTGGTGCAAAAATTTCTGAATAATCAACTCCATGTTTTTGAGAATTACGTTTTGTCGCTAGTCTCACCTTGTGCTCTAAAACTGAACCATCTGGATTGATCTTCAGTTTGTATATCCATTTGACACCAATTATCTTCTTGTGATTTGGTAGATCAACAAGTTTCCATGTGTCATTCTTGTTCATGTGCAACTCCTCCTCCATTGCGTTATTCCACTCATCGTACTTGTAAGCTTCTAAATAACTTTTTGGTTCGATGAGTGGAACATTACACATCTCTCACACACATCTGAGAGATCTCACCCTTCTGATGGCAGAATTTGAATCCATAGAGTCTTGCAATTCTACATGAGTTTTCTTATCATGCTCCCCGTCCTCTTCATCATCGGGTGTATTGTCTGCTTTAACGTCATTGTTAAGCTTAACACTTTCCGAAGTACTAGGATGATTCTAAAAATTAAACACAACCTCCTTTCGTACTTCCTTTTTTTCAAAGTCCCACATAGAGATCTCGTCATAGACAACATCTCTACAGGTTACAACCTTTTGAGTGATAGGGTTGTAGATCTTGTACCCTTTAGGTTGAGAACTCTAACCAACAAAAATGCCTTGTATCGTCTCTTCTTCCAGTTTGTGAATTTTATGATATGGTGGTGGCTTTACTTCAGACCACTAACAGCACTAGTGAAGTATGTAGTATTTTCTTTGGTGATTATTAAGTAATTTATGATTGATTGATGTGAATACAGATAATTTGGTATAGATTGTCTGTCCAATCCTTGTTGGATCTTCCTTTTTACTCTTCGAGTCAGTGCTCCATTATGCTTCGTAACATCTCCAAGAAGAAAGGCCTCACGTTTGCCCGTTTGTTTCCACTTCGATGATTAAATTAGTACAAGGTTTTGGGAAGTTGACAATAGTATGGGAGAGTAAATGAACTTGGTTAAACGCGGTAAATGCAAAGTATTTATAGGAGAAGTTAACACGTTAATCGAATAAGAGTAAGATGTCAAAGTAACTTTTTATCGATCGTGAAGGAGTAAGATGTCAGATTATCTGATACGGAGGAATGATTATCTTGTTATGTAACAGCTGATAATTTACAGATGACTAATAACAGAGGTGACACCTAATTTGTATCGAGGGATTGCCTTGTTTTTTATTCAGGGCAAAGCCTTCATTCGACCTCGGGCGAAGCTTTCCTTCGAAGGGTTTGAGGCCTAGGCAAGGACTCTTCAGCTTGAGGGTAATAAGGACGTCGCCCATAATCCATCCGTCCAAACGTGTTCTGCTGAAATCTTAAGATGGGCATCTCATCGCATTATTGGCTGTTAAATTTTAATATCAGAGTCGAGTCGCACCCAAATAGCAATAACATTATACAACTTGAATTCCATCCACTACGGGAGAAAGGTCATATAATGGCTCCATGTAACAGCTCAATTACTATAGAGCCGTTAAAAATTCATTTAAATAGAATATCACGACTCAATTACTTTTGAGCCATGATTTTATATTTTTACGGCTTAGTTCTTTGAGCCATGAAGTTTCTCACTTTTCACGGCTCAATTTCAAATGTCGTGAATAATTTATTAATTTTTGCGTCTCATTGCATTTTGAGTCGCCAGTCTAATTTCATTATTATTTTATTTTAACTAAAATATCTATTTTTTGTGTCTCCTTATGTTTCCAAACGTCATTATTATTTAATTTTAAATATTTATAGCGGCTCAATTTCTCTTTCAGACGTCGTTTTTTTATCTATGATTTAATTTAAGTAAAAATATTATATTATTGGCGACTTTGTTTTGCTTTCAACCATGCAAAATACTACTTTTATAAAATAAAATTGTTTTTCACTAGTCGTATTATTTTTTAGCAGTGAAAAGTCTTCAATTTATATATAAAAAATATTTTTAACCACTACTCGTTTTCGTTTTTAGCCACTTTTATTTTGAACACTAATTTAATTTAAGTAAAAATAAAATATTTTTTGTGGCTCGTTTTATTTTCAACCGTGAAAAGTACTAAAAACATTTTTAAAAAAAATCATGGCTCATTGTGTTTAGAGTCGTGATGCAGTTTTTAAAAATCGCAGGTTAGTTTCATTCTCTCAATTCTGCAGAACTCTTCAAGTTAAGGGTCTTCAGCTTACTCTTCTTCGTCGCGGCCGTCCTGATATGTTTTGTCTTCTTGTTCTTTTTTCCTTTCTTGTTCGATTTGGGAGCAGAGAATCCACTGAAGTCCTCACTCCATCGTTGTCGCTCGCCCACGGCTCTCCAATTTCGGTAAGTTTTCTTCGTTTTTTTGTTCAATTTTTTAAATGAAGTCCTGATTTGTTCAACCAAAGCCCTAATTTCTTCAATGAAGTCCGATTTCTGATTTAAGTTACAACTGAAGTCCTAATTTGTGCAAGCCCTAATTTATGCATGCTCGAATATGAAGCCCTAATTTCTGCAAGCCCTATTCTCAAGCCCTAATTTAGGTGTTTGAGTCTTTAATATGCAGGTTGACATCATTAGCTATATTAAACTCAAATATGTTAGTATTTTTTATTCAATGTATATTATACCAAAATGAAACATAGCTTGGTCTATCTATATCTTTTAGTTAACTTGAGGAAAAAAGAATAGAATTTATGCTGAATAATGAGATTGAATATTAAAGATTTGTATTGAGTAAGTTATTTTGACTAGATTGCATGTACCCTATTTATACATTTAAATCTAACAGTTATTTCTTCTATTCATAACAACTCTATTTACACAGTAAATTTACTACTGCTAACAACTCTTTCCTAGATATTGCAGTATTATTTCTAACACTCCCCCTCAAGTTAAGCAGTGGGATTTCCAATGTTTAACTTGTTGAATATATTGTTGAAAATTCGTCTGTTTACTGCCTTAGTTAATATATCTGCTAGCTGATCTTTGGATCGCACATATGGTAGCTCCACAATTCCTGCTTCTAGCTTTTCTTTGATAAAGTTTCGATTCACTTTTACATGTTTGGTGCAGTCATGTTGTACCGAGTTGTGTGGAATGCTGATTGCGGCTTGATTATCGCACATAATTTTGCTAGACTGTGATGGAGGAAATCCAATCTCAGTTAGCAATTTTTTGTAACCATAAAACTTTCGTCAATCCTCGGGCCACTTCTCGGAATTCTGCTTATGCACCTGATAGTGCCACCACTTTCTGTTTTTTGTTTTTCCATGTAACCAGGTTTCCTCCGACAAGGGTGAAATACCCTGATGTCGATCTTCGGTCTGTTGGATTGCCTGCTCAGTCCGCATCAGTCTATCCTTGTATCTTCAAGTGTCCGTTTGGCTTGAAGAGTATCCCGTGATCTGATGTCCCCTTCAAGTACTTTATAATTCTCCATACAACATCCATATGCTCTTTTTGAGGCTAATGCATGAACTGGCTTACCACTCCTACATCATATGCGATATTCAGACGTGTGTGTGAGATATATATCAATTTTCTCACCATTCGTTGATATTTCTCTTTCTCTGTCAGTTTTGCTCCTTTTACTATTCGAAATCCATGATTTGTTACAATTGGTGTAGCTGTCGGTTTACAATCGATCATCCATGTTTCTGCTAATAGATCTAAAATATATTTTCTTTGAAATATAAAAATACCTTGTTTAGATCTTAGTACTTCTATTCCCAAGAAATACTTGAGTCTTCCCAAGTCCTTCATCTCAAATTCAGTAAATAGATTTTCCCTTAGTATTGATACCTCTTCTTTATTATTTCCTATAATGATCATATCATCAACATAGATAATTAAGTATGTTATTAAGTTAACTTTTTGTTTGATGAAGAAAGTGTGGTCTGAATTGCTCTGTTTGTATCCATATCGCTTCATTGCTAAGGTAAACCTGCCAAACCATGCTCGAGGTGATTGTTTTAGCCCATAAAGCGCCTTCTTCAGTCGACATACTTATCTTGATTTAAACCCATCTGTGAATCCAGGTGGTGCTTCCATGTATAGTTCTTCTTCTAACTATCCATGTAGGAACACATTTTTTACATAAAACTGGTGGAGCGGGCAGTCTTCATTTACAACTATTGAGAACAAAACTCTGATTATGTCGATTTTGGCCACTGGAGAGAATGTCTCGGAGTAGTCAATTCCATACGTTTGAGTATGTCCCTTTTCTACAAGCAAAGCTTTGTATCTATCTATAGTTCCGAACGATTTGTATTTGATTGTAAATACCCATCGACATCCAACTGTTTTTTTTCCTATCGGTAGGATACATTTCTCCCATGTGTGACTCTTCTTCAATGCTTCCATTTCTATCTTCATTGCTTCTGTCCAATTCCTTTATTCCAAGTCTTGTTGTACTATATTCGGAATTTGTTCTGAATATATTTTGACGACGTATGCCTTAGCTTCTTCAGATAAACTCTCTCTGGTTATATTCCCTATTGGATATTTTGCTCCTTGAACTTCTTTTCCTGGGGAATATCGTTTGGGTGGAATTCCTCTATTACTTCTTGGTGGTAGGATATATCTTGTTATTTCATCAGTTATTGGTTCCACCTGTTCTATCGATATTTCATGGATTACCAAAAATAGAGGAACTAGACATATCATTAGATTCTACAGTATT
Source organism: Chamaenerion angustifolium (assembly GCA_946814005.1). Classification (NCBI taxonomy): domain Eukaryota; kingdom Viridiplantae; phylum Streptophyta; class Magnoliopsida; order Myrtales; family Onagraceae; genus Chamaenerion; species Chamaenerion angustifolium. Next base: position 28,525,889 of record OX328268.1, on the reverse strand, counting down.
ACTTACCTCAAACACCAGATTTGGTATGATTTGTTTCGCGACACTTGGTTCTGCCATAGATTGTATACACGTTTCAGGAGGTAACTCATCTTTTGGCTCTTCTTCCGAACTATGATTGTTTGTTATGACCTCTTCTGAGGATGGAAGCCAACTTAGTGTGTCTATATATTCTTTCTCCCCCTGAACACTAGGTTGGGTATGGTAATAATATCCGGTCTCTAAAAAATCACAATTCATTGTAGTAAACATGTGATGATTTTTTGGATTATAACACTTATACCCTTTGTGGTTTACTCCATATCCCACAAAAACACATTTCTTAGAACATGGGTCAAATTTAGTACAGTCCTGTTTAGGAATATCAACAAAGACCAAACAACCAAAGATTTGTGGGTGAAGAGTAAGATTTGGGGGTATTTTTGTAAATTCAGACAATATTTGGATAGGTGTTTTAATATCTAAAATTTTTGTGGGAAGACAATTTAAAAAGTATGTAGCTGTGGCAACAGTTTAAGGCTAAAAAGATTTAGGGACTCGTGAGTAATTTAAAAGGGCTCTTGTCATTTCTAGGATAATTCGATTTTTCCTTTCAGCTACTCCATTTTGTTCTGGGGTATGAGGGAAAGTAGTCTGATAAATTAATCCTTTAATATGAAAAAACGGTATCATGGATGTATTGACAAATTCTCACTCATTGTCAGACCGGAGAATTTGAATACTTTTTTGAAATTGGGTATGAATCATTGTATAAAAATGATTAAACTTTTCAAAGACTTCAGATTTTTTTTTAGAAAATATACTCATGTCATCCTAGTACAGTCATCTATAAATATTAGGAAAAAACGAAAACCTTGTCCTCCTATAACTGGTGTCGGACCCCAAACATTAGAATGAATTAATGAAAGAGGTTAATCAACTCTTGTATTATTCGGTCTGAATGTTTGACGATGACTTTTAGCTAACATACATGTTTCGCAATTCCAGTTTTTTAAAGTAGAAAAATTCGGAAATAAAAGTTTTAAATAACCCATAGATGGATGTCACAGCCAGACTTCCTGATTTGTAGTTCCGTGAGCTAGCATGCTAGTGTCTTGATGAGTTACCTCGTCTATGTAGTACAATCCTTGGTTTTCAGTGCCACATCCAATAATCATCATACCTGTCTTGATGTCCTGTAAAATACAAAACGTTAGATGCATAAGGACATAACAATTTAGTTCCTTTGTAACATGACTTATTGATAACAATTTATGAGCTAAGGAAGGAACATATAGGCAATTGGATAGATTTAATGTTGGTGAAATTTTAATAGTACCACCTCCTTCTACACAAATTATTTCTCCATTAGCACCTTGAACATGAGTTTTGTTTAGTTTAGATGGCACCATAATGTCAGATTTTTCAAAGGTCATTGTATCAGTAGCACCACAATCAAATATCCAAGCTGTATTTGGTGACTTATATTTAATTATATTTGCTTTTCCTAGACATTTTGAACTTACATTATCAAATTTAAATATTTTATCGTGTTGATTAATTTTAGGGTCAGCTTTTAACATTTTAAAAACTTTGGGATTAAAATGTGTACGGTTTAGAATATGAGGGTTTGAAAATAAATTCTCCAACCCTCCTTTACCTTTACTCTCAACCCTAGTCGCATTACCTACAGCACTTCTCCATTCCTTAGCAGTCGTAACACTCCTTTGCACATAAGGAGAATGAGACTCCTTCGGTGGCCTCCCGTGACAGCACGCATTTGGTTTGTGGTTCCTCCGATCGTCCGTGAAATTCGGTCTGTGTTTCCAGAACGAATTCGGTCCGTGGTGGTTCCTCCGATCGTCCGTGACATTCAGTCTGTGGTTCCTCCGATCGTCCATGACTGCCATCGCCGGTGTCTTCCCGCTGCTCTCTCAGTGAAGTTGCCCATGGCGGTCCTGCCGTGAGCTCCCTCTCTGAAGGTTTCTTCTTCCCTGTCTCCCGTATTTGTTATTCCACCATTGTATTCTACTCCTTGATTGCTTGTAGTTGTTGTTATAGCTGTTTGGCCTTTGTTTGTGGTTCGGTTGTTCTTGTCACTCCACCATTCCGGAAATCCGACTAGTTTAAAGCATTATTCATTTGTGTGTTTGTTTCGGCCACAATAGGTACACTTGAGCTTCGATTTGTCCGGCCGGAATGATAAACCATTCGGTTCTGATCATCGTTGATGTTCCTTCGTGTTTAAGCCTATCGCTTCGGCCTCACCTGGCTGGGTGAGGGATAATCCAGCAGCCATGCCTCGCTGTGATGACGAGCTTTCCGAGACTGACCCAAACGGCGACACGTCGGCTCCCTCTGCCGATGGTAATGTTTCCCACTGTAGTATTTCACCTTTTACTGAATCACATTATCTGTCAATTGCATTCAGAAATTGAAAAAGGTTTTGTTCTGACCTGATTTTGTTATATGTGGCTATGTCCACTTAGATGTCATTGGATTTGGATCTCTCCAATCGATTTCTCCCCAGATTCCTTGCATTACGATCCAAAAATCTTCAAGTGGTACGCCGTTTTGTTTGATGTCGTTTGCCTTAACATCTAGATCGAATGTGGAGTTTGACTTTCCCGGTACTGTAAGTAACTACCAGAGCTTCCCACAATGCTTGTGTTGTAGTAAACTCGGTTAAGTTGCTTGCAATATCGGGCTTAATGTTTTGTATAAGCCATGAAAACACCAGAAGGTCATCCTATTCCCATTATTCGTACCTGATTTCTGTCGGGTTCGGAGGTGCTGGATTTTCAGTCAAATGGCTCAACAATGCCTTTGATATTCCCCCTATGGCAACTCGAATCATTCGAGCCCATAATGTGTAGTTTCGGCTATTCAGTTTGAGACTAATTTGTAGGTTGTCGGACAGCTTCAAATTCTAAAAACTGAGTTGGTGTTGGCTAGTTTGATGGGTTTGATTGATTGAGCTACTGTCGTCTGACATGGCAGCTGATCAGGATTTGCAGGTATGCTGAAAATGGTAAATGATGAGAGTAGGACGTCGGATCCGAATTTACCTGACCCGTTTGAAAAATATTTTTAAATTTCATTTTTGAAAATGTCGGGTCCTAGCAAGCGAAGGGTCCGCTCGAGAGGGGTCATCAACCGGACCGAAAAAATTGAAAGAGTCGCCACCGATTAATTGAAGGCTAATCGGAATCCTAATATTTGCCTAGAGTACATGGAGTTAACATCCTAGGGCTTGGAAATTTCTACGTCCAGAGAATCAAGTTCGGGGGTTTGATTACGTCTTAAAAGCTCGCAAGCTCATAATCCGCCCTTTCGGTACTTTAGTTTGCTTTTGAATTTTTTTCATTTACCCAAATTGCCCGTTTTGATCATGCTTGGCCCAAAAAGACTATATGCATTTTCCTTAAATTAAACAAACCATGTACAAACATTCTATTTTTGATGAGTAAATTTTAAATAAACAAGAGAGAACTAAAGTTAATCGTGCTAGAAAAAAAAATGGTTTAACTCTCGATCCATTTTAAACGTGTAAAAACATGCACAAATGATTTTTGAAGATATTAAGCTCGTTGGACTAATTTGTCCCATTTTGAGAAGTTATAAAATGTCCAAAAAAATATAGGGACCAAAATGCAATTTATTAAAATTTGAGTTGAATTGGATAAATATTTTCGAAAATTGCAGAAATGACCCTAAACTATTCTGGACTTATTCGTAACATTTGGTAAAGCTCCAAAATAACTCGAAAATTATTTTGTACTTATTTGTAACATTTTGAGAAATCATGGAATATCCATAAAAATTTAGGAATCAAAAATGTAATTTTCGAAAATATTATAACTGAACTGAAATTTTAGTTTTTAAAATTACAGAATTGACCCTAAACTATTGTAGATTTATTTGTAATACTTGGTAAAATTCCAAAAATAACCCAAAAATTATTCTAGACTTATTTGTAACATTTTGAGAAATCATGGAATGTCTAGAAAAGTTTAGAAATAAAAATGTATTTTTTTTCAAAAAACGAGCTGAATTTAAAAAAAAAAATCAAAATTGCACAAATGACCCAAAATGTTTCCGATTTGGTTTATAACGCTCGATAAAGTCCCATAAATGACCCAAGAGTCCAAGGACCGAGTTGTAACCTTCATCAAAGTTTGGGAAGGGCCTAAGTCATTTTTGAATTATTTTATTTACATATACATATATTATACATATACATATAGATAAATAGATAACATAAACATAATATAAATATATATTATACATATAGATATAATAGTATTACATAAACATAATATATATATATATATTATACATATATATATATATATTTTAACAAGTATATTATACATAAATATAATATATATATATATAAACTCTCATTTTTATTTCGCATTTAGAAAATACAAATATGATATTGAATATGAGAGAAATATACCTAACTCATTGGAGGTTTAAACACCGTACGAGAAACCGAGACCGATAATCACCGATATTTTTCACTCAATCTCACTCTTTTTTTTTTAATACCTCACTTTGATTTGTTTTCTATTTTTTTCACTCACCCTCCCAAGCTTGCTGAAGCCTTTGGCATTTGTTTTATCACCTCCCCAAGCCTTCCCTTATTCTCTCCAATCCTTCCCGAAGCCTATGGTCCATCCTCCTTATATAAGCAAATTGCTTCATTATTTAATCAGTTTAATTTGTTTTTTTTACAATACTCAACTTGCAAAAGATGAACATGGTCATGTGGCCATGTTCATTCTTTCGGTGGAAATGCCACACACACATATATATATATATATATACATACATACATATATGGATAATCCTTTTTTTAATAATATATATATATATATATATATCGATTTTTCGGTTTGGTTCATTGCGTACAGTGTTTTTTTACCCCAGGTCAAAATCAGGTGTTTACAGTTGCCCCTCTTTGGACACGCGCTCATGGAAGTGATCTCATGAGTGTGTGTTCAAAGACAAACAACTGATTTTGGCTCCTCTTTATTCATTATTTACATAGTAGACAAACATCACCACGCAACTTTCAGAAGCTAGACACACATAGGTCCCGCTCGTTGACGATGATTCGTGGAGAATGAGTGTCTAAACGCTCATCAACTTGTGATTTCCAGACGTTGGACACCTACAGGTCCTGGTCGTCGAGCATGACTTGCGGAGGTTGAACACCTAAAGGCTCCGCTTGTCGGCTTGTGACTCATTGGAGATGGCTTGTGGAGGTTGAACACCTAAAGGCTCCGCTTGTCAGCATGTGAGTCCCAGAAGCTGGATAACTACAGGTCATGGTCGTCGATGATGACTTGCGAAGGCTGAACACCTAAAGGCTCCGCTCGTTTTTCTTTTGTGATTCCAAGAAGCTGAATAACTACAGGTCTTGGTCGTCGATGATGACTTGCGTAGGTTGAACACCTAAAGGCTCCGCTTGTCGGCTTTGTGATTCCCATAAGATGGATAACTACAGGTCCTGATCGCCGAGGATGACTTGTGAAGGCTGGACACCTAAAGGCTCCGCTCGTCGTTTTTTTCAGAAGCTGGATAACTACAGGTCCTGGTCGTCAATGATGACTTGCGAAGGCTGAACACCTAAAGGCTTCGCTCGTTTTTTTTTTTTTTGCCATCAACGAGATGGAAGTTGAGGAATTCTATGACCAGAAGCATCTTTGATGATGATTTTCGGGGGTTGAGCACCTCAAAGCCCCGTTCGCCGGTCTGTAACTTTCAGAAGTTAGACATCTACAGGTTCTGATTGTTGGGGATGACTTGCGGAGGCTGAACACCTAAAGGCTCCGCTTGTCGGCTTGTAACTTTCAGAAGCTGGACATCTACAGGTTCTGATCGTTGGGGATGACTTGCGTAGGTTGTGCACCTAAACACTCCGTTCATCGGTTTGTAACTCTCGGAAGTTGGATATCTACAAGTCCCGATTGTTGATAATGACTCACGAAGGTTGAGCACCTAAAGACTCCGCTCATTAGCGTGTAATTCACTTTGGAGGTGACTCCGCTCATTAGCGTGTAATTCACTTTGGAGGTAAAAACCCTTCTCGAGATGTCTGACTGCAAGTGCGGAATTCTCATCCTGTTTTCTCATTAATCGACTTTGGAGTCCGTCTTGATGGAGTTCCCTAAAGTCATTTATGCTATGTTCACAAGTTGTATCCATGCAAGTTGTCGAGGCAGCTCAAATTAATGTCAATCACAACCTATTTTTATTGATACTCTGGGAAACAATGTTATCCACTTTTGAGCATTTTTTTTACCTCTTGAATTTCTTTCCTTTTGCTACGGTGTTTTTTTTTCTTTTTACCGCACCTCTCAGTTCCCTTTTTTTTGCCTAGGGTCGCCCTTTTGGGTTTTCCACCTAGCAGGGATTTGATTCTTTTTCTTTTGCCATGATCGCCATTTTTAATCATGCCCCTCTTCCCTAAATTTTGCCTAAACCGCCCTTTCGGGTTTTTGATTTAGCGAGAATTTCTCTCATTTTTGGAGGCTCGCTTTATGATTACTAGTTTTTTTTTTGCATCTACATTGATTGAATTGGGGAGTTCTCTGTTGTCCATGTCAGTGATGATCATGGCTCCCCGCTGAAAATCTCTTTGATGACATAAATCCCTTCATATTTAGGTACAAACTTTCCCCGAGAGTCTGGATTGACTTGAAGGATTATTTTCTTCTGAGAATTAGATTGTATGCTTTCAATTCTCTTGGGCGCATCTTCCTGTTAATGCACGAGCCATACGTTTCTGGTACAATTACCAGTGGCACAGAGCGATGAACCTCTTTTCTTCTATGAGGTTCAATTGCTCGTATTTGCATCTCGCCCACTCTGGCTCGTCCATTTCTGCCTCAGTGAGGATCCTAGCTGACGAGATTTTTACTTTAATTGACAACACGATTTTGGTCCCGTAAACAATGGAGAATGGTGTTGCTCCTGTTGATGTCCATTTTGAGGTCATGTATGCCCTGAGTGCCCTAAAGCAGCTTATCATGTCATCCCTTTAGTTGATGCTTCCACTGCGCCATTCATTTATGGGGGATATGGAGGTGAATTTATATGCTTAATCACAACCTATCAACCAATTTAGATTTCTGGCATTGCCGGTGATGATTGATTTTGGCATCCCATGACGTACGATGATGTCCTGGCTGATGAAAAATTCAATGTTCTTTGTCGTTATTGATGCCAGGGTGATATCCTTTACCCATTTGGTGAAATAATCGATCGTCGCTAATATGAATTGATGACCATTAGGTGCCTTTGGGAGAAATCATGTTGACTAGATCGATGCCCCATTTTGAGAAAGGTCATGGGACAGAGCTCGTGCAGTGGCACGTGGATTTGGTCTGTGTACTCTTGATAGAGGTGAAATTTTTGGACGTATCTCACACAGTCGGCCAAAAGTATCCAAGTCTCGCACGCTCATGTGTGGTCTGCAACAACCTTCATGAATTTCTTCCATTAGATGCTCAGGTTTTTCAACATTCATGCATCTCAAATGGGTATCATTGAATGATCATTTGTATAGAGTCGAATCCGGCAAGGGTTTCCTACTAGCAAGTGGACGGACAAAAAGGTCTAAGGGGGCTTCATAGAGCAAATCTCCAATTGTGATATCGGTTGAAAATAAGTCTGACAAGCCCTCGTGAGCATCAATGTCATCGGGTTGGATTACTTGTGGGCGAGGGGAGGAAACAACAATGTCCCTGAACTTTCGGCTAAATGTTTCCTCTGGGCGACTTAATAATCTTTGACATTAGGACGAAAACCCAGTCCTAAAAGTGTCTTTGTCCTTCCGGGTGTGGGAATGTCATAAATGGGAGGTGGACCTTGGTCAAGGTGGCCATATGTGGGAGGTGGAGCTTGGTCAGGATGGCAAAAGTGCCTGACATGGATTGATGAGGTGCCACAATAGTAGTATTTCTCAGGAAGACGAAGTCGGGGATACTGTGGTAGTCACGCCTGTCTGGAGCTCAGAAGAGCCAAAATTCGCTCAACCTAGGAGGTCATGCCAACGATTGACTGCACTGTGCAGGAACTCATGGCGTGCATGGTTTGTTCTAGTTGGATGATTCTCTCCTCGTGTTCTTGAGGTGCTGGAGTCGTGGAATGTCGCATGGATTCCTGAAAACCTAAATTCAAAATACCGTAGTAAGAAGGATGAATACACAATTGATCATGCATGATTGATTTTGAAAATTCTATATTCCATTCATAGACTATGATTGCATGTATGGCCAAAAATAAAATTCAAAAATACTTTTAAAGGTTTTGACCAATCGAATTTTAAAGGTTTTGACCAATCGAAGTGTAACCCTTAAGACGTTTCACACGACGGTGCAACTCGTTGAGTGCATTTGTTGATTGTTCCTTGGTTCGAACGAAGGTCGAGGACATGTATTTTGAAAATATTTTTATTTGCCTCGTTCTTCGTATGAACTGTTCAAGGGTGTCATTCAACTTAGCTACGTTGCCCCTACATTTTTCCAAGGTGCTCCCACATTGCTAGAATGGCGGTGGTTGTTCGGATCTATCCCTGATTATCTCATCCGGGTTGAAAGACGGACTTGCCGGTGTCGAATGGAACTTGTGAACGTATTCCGTTATTGTTAATCACGCAGACGCGTTTTCCGTATTCCATAATTCAGACAAGGAGTTAAGGAGAATCCAATTGACTTTGTAGTTTACGAGCTCGTGAACCTCGTCAATCTTTTTGTTCATGTATTTTTGATTCCCTTTTGTCATGGTTTCCATATCCGGGCAATTTTGACCGTAGGGATTTTGACTGTAGGGGGATGTATGACATTAATGTGAGGGCAATGATTTTTTTTTCATCCTTACCAAAGATGGTGCGTGAAACGTCTTACGGATACAAGATTGAATGACCGGAACTTACATTTTTATTAAAAAAAAATGCAATGCAAGTGCGAGATTGTAAACTTCATTAGTAAGACTCATATTACATTTACAACAGTCTGGAATATATAATACAAAAGACCAAATTCTATACATGTCATGATCTAGGGACAAAACAACACATTTACATCAATGGGCCAAACTCTTCATGGGCCAAACATCTTTTATAGAGTTGTTGATCTGATTTCTAATTTTCAACTGTTTGGCCGAATCTTCTTCATGAATTGTGGGTGAATCTCATATCCAAATACTTGGGCTGAATTCCCATTTACATCAGTTGAGCCCAAAAATAGAAATACACACAAAACTAGTAAAGGTTAAACATGGTGTGGAGCTTTTGTTCTAAATGGATGAAATTTCTAGGTCCTCTGAACCAGCGGAACCTCACCCCCTAAAAAGGATCACGGACCCATTCTGATCATCGAGTTGAGTTGTTTGGGTATGTGTCGGCGGTCCAAACCGCTCCGCGCGCATTCCCCTACTAAACTCCCTAAGCTCGTAATGTGCTCCAGGTCCGAGCAGGTAATGGTAACCAGCGTGGTGTGTGCAAATCAAGAATTTAACTTCTTCTTTTTTGAATTATTACAATTACATCGCCGTTTGGACAAAAGTTAAAACTGCAAGCATGAGCAAACGACCAAAACGGATAAGGCAAAATATAATATGGCAAAGCAAACATTACAAAGCCTAAACCCTCTAAAAGAGATCCCCCAGCACAGTAGTCAAATTGTCAGACGTCGGATCCAACTTTCCCCGACCCATTTTGGAAAATATTTTTCTTTTTTATTTTGCTCTAAAATGTCGGGACGTGGCGAGCGACGGGTCCGGTCGAGCGGGGTCATCAACCAGACTGAATCATGTGAAAGAATCGCCACCGATTAATTGAAGGCTAATCGGAATCCTAAAATTTGCATAGGGTACATGGAGTTAACATCCTAGGGCTTGGAAAGGTCTACGTCCAGAGAATCAAGTTCGGGGGTTTGATTACGTCTTAAAAGCTCGCAAGCTCATAATCCGCCCTTTTGGTACTTTAGTTTGCTTTTGAATTTTTTCATTTACCTGAATTACCCGTTTTGATCATGCTTGGCCCAAAAAGACTATAAGTATTTTCCTTAAATTAAACAAACCATGTACAAACATTTTTTTTATGAGTTAATTTTAAATAAACAAGAGAGAACTAAAGTTAATCGTGGTCGAAAAAAAATGGTTTAACTCTCGAGCCATTTTAAACGTGTCAAAACATGCACGAATGATTTTTGAAGATAATTTGTCCCATTTTGAGAAGTTATAGGATGTCCAAAAAAATATAGGGACCAAAATGCAATTTATTAAAATTTGAGCTGAATTGGATAAATATTTTCAAAAATTGCAGAAATGACCCTAAACTATTCTGGACTTATTCGAAACATTTGGTAAAGCTCCAAAATAACTCGAAAATTATTATGTACTTATTTGTAACATTTTGAGAAATCATGGAATATCCATAAAAATTTAGGAATCAAAAATGTAATTTTCGAAAATATTATAACTGAACTGAAAATATTTTTTATAAATTACAGAATTGACCCTAAACTATTGTAGATTTATTTGTAATACTTGGTAAAATTCCAAAAATAACCCAAACATTATCCTAGACTTTTTTGTAACATTTTCAGAAGTCATGGAATGTCTAGAAAAGTATAGAAATAAAAATGTAATTTTTTTAAAAAAATGAGCTTAATTAAAATATATATATATATATATATATTTGCACAAATGACCCAAAACGTTTCCGGTTTGGTTTATAACACTCGATAAAGTCCCAGAAATGACCCGAGAGTGCAAGGACCGAGTTGTAATCTTCATCAAAGTTTGGGAAGGACCTAAGTCTTTTTTTTTTTTTTTACATGTGCATAATATACATATATTATACATATACATAATATATATATATATATATATATAGTATTACACAGACATAATATAAATATATATTATACATATATATATATATTATACATAAATATATAATATATTTATATAAACTCTCATTTTTATTTCGCATTTAGAAAATACAAATATAATATTGTATATGAGAGAAATATACCTAACTCATTGGAGGTTTAAACACCGTACGAGAAACCGAGACCGATAATCACCGATATTTTTCACTCAATCTCACTCTTTTTTTTTTAATACCTCACTTTGATTTTTTTTTCTATTTTTTTCACTCACTCTCCCAAGCATGCCGAAGCCTTCGGCATTTGTTTTATCATCTCCCCAAGCCTTCCCTTATTCTCTCCTATCCTTCCTGAAGCCTACGGTCCATCCTCCTTATATAAGCAAATTGCTTCATTATTCAATTAGTGTAATGTTTTTTTTTATAATACTCAACTTGCAAAAGATGAACATGGCCATGTTCATTCTTTCGGTGGAAATATCACATATATATATATATGTGTGTGGATAATCCTTTTTTTTTATAATATATATATATATATATATATTTATATTTATATCTCGATTTTTCAGTTCGGTTCCTCGCGTGCAGTTTTTTTTTTACCCCGGGCCAAAATCAGGTGTTTACAATGAGCTCTTGATGCTATAATTGATTTTAATTGATCGATAAACACTGCTCTGATACCATGTTGACTAATGAGATTGAAGATTGAAGATTTGGATTGAGTAAGTTATTTTGAATAGATTTCATGTACCCTATTTATATATTTAAATCTAACAACTATTTCTACTATTCATAACAACTCTATTTGACTTATTACTAACAACTATATTTACACAGTAAATTTACTATTGCTAAGAGCTCTTTCCTAGATATTGCAGTATTATTTCTAACAAATTATAGTGGTTTGATGATGATGATGATGATGATAAAAAATTGCAAGTTTAGTAGGAAATGATGAACACAATGTTTTACTTTGATGAGAACAATCTTCTTTTTTCTTTCTAGTGGACCGAAGACCCCACTGTCCTAACTTTCATATTCACATTTTTTGTTAGGAACTTTAAATTTAGGTATGGATAAAAAAAACAAGTATTAGCAAAGAGTACCAATATGGTGTCAACAACTTCATTGACTTTTCTAATAGAAATGGTTTGGTTAATGGAAAAATGATGTCTTTGTCGTAAATGCCAAAATAGAAAATATCATATGGCAGAAAAAATAGAAAGTTCCTTGATTTGGAATGGTTTCTTGGTTGGCTATACAATATGGTTTTTTCATGGTGAATATTGTCGACAAACTCAGCCCAATATATGAACCAAGAAATGAATAGTCCTATAAGGAACAGTGAAATTAACACTCATTTGGATGGACAAAGTGAATTACGATATTTATTTCATGCTCCTATGGGATTTGGTCCGTCAAACACTGTGCAAGATAATAGACAAGTTGTTGGTGATAATGATGCTTCAGGATCAGAACAACATGATTGAGGTCCTAAAAAAAATTCACATCTTCAAAAATTAATGAGTGACTCTGAGAAACCATTATATCTCAATTGTGAATCATTCACAGTGATAACATTCATCTAAAACATTTGGAATATAAAAACAGTTGGTGCTTGGTCTCGGAAATCAGCTGATATTTTGCAATGATATCCCTTTATGCATTTACTGTTTCATGGATAGTAGTTTGATTCTATGATTATTGTGTTTTTAGTGTTTTGGTTGCTTAACTCTTGTCTGCGGATTGGGGTTTAGTTTAATAGGTTAATTTGCTTAATTGTTGTGCATCTTATAATTTTTAATGTTTAAATGTTGCATCTTATACTTTAATTTTTGGATGTTTATATAGGATGGTCACACAACTCACTATTCTAGTCATCTCACCCCTTTTAGCGACCTTGGGTGATAAAAAAAAGACTGGTTGGACCGAATTCCCAACAAGACCAGCATGACTAGGACCGAGACCGAACATGCGGGTTTTTTTCTTCAAGGTCGGGCTCAGACTTTTTTCCCAAAAGCCCGACTAGGACCGGACCAGACCGACCTTGAAAAAAATCGTAGAAATTCATGGTGTAACCCTTGAAGCACTAGTAATTCATGACCTTGAAGTATTCAACAACCAACCCTTGGATTGGTTCCATAAGGAAAATGCGACAGAAGACGAGGAGCAAGCAAGTTCAAGACCAAAACTTCGGTGATTTATTTGTCAATCCGAGCGATATTTTGTTTTTACCAAAAAGGTCGGTCCAAGACCAAGACCGGGCCGTGTCAAGCGAGACCAACTCAGGCAGGCTTTTTTTGCCAAAGTCAGTCTCAGTCCTCCAAATGTCAAGACTGGAATTTCAGTCTCGGTCCTGCCTCCAAGATCGGCCTGGTCCGCCCATGATCAGCCCTACATGTTCCATTGCTTTGTTTGATCCCAAGACACACAGAAGCGGCGTCTTTTCTATTTGATTTCGCCATTATTATTGTTATTGACCTGTTAAAGAAAAGAGAGGCTAGAATGGAAGTGCCATTTAAAGCCGTAACTCTTTGAAAAGATTTAGAATTGGGTTTGCATTCTTATTGGGATACACAATTATTTAATTATTTATTTGGTTGCCTTGTATGAGGATTCTGCATTATTAACCTTCCTCTGATTCTGTATTCACTTTATGTATATAAAGCAAGGCAATTTGTTCGACTACCCCTCACTCACTAATGACTAAACCCAGAAAATGGGGAATGTGGATATGAATTCTGGTGGTGTTACTGCTAATGAGAATGAGAAAAGGGTGTTGTCTGTTCTTGAAGGAGAAGGTTATTACTTCAATAAGATCCTCAACAGAGACGCATCAAACAGAAGTGTTTCATCATCAACTGATTTGCAGTTCCATGGGAATGTACCCTTCGAATGGGAAATGCACCCTGGAATACCCAAAAAATCCGAAAATATAATAATGGACTGCCCCGAAATCCCACAAATTAGCCCTCCACCATTCTCCCCAAGATGGGAAGATGGTCGAAACCCGTCATCAACATCTAATAAGGGTTTGATGAAGGGGTGGACGGGTTTCATGTACTGGAAAAGGACCAAGAAATATCATCATCATCGTCATCATATGGGAGACCAGAAGAATGTCGATAGGAGGAGATCGGTTGATGGATTGCTCGAATGTATTGGTCGAACTGAATCTGAAGGCGAAAGGAGGCACCACCAACTTGGTTTTTGTTCCGATGATATGTTTGTGCCTCGTGTTGCTGCTGCTGCTTCGTCTTCTTCATGTAATTGGAGCTCATCTTCATCGTCCTCACCACCACCAACATTGTGTCGGAATAATGTTCACTTGTTGCCATCAACCTCCAAGCTTCGCGGTGTGCCAAAAAGATTTCTCAAATGGCCTTTCTAGCTAATACATCTTTCTTATTGAATATTATACATTGTGACCAGTGATGGTACTTTTTTTTTACTTGCGGATAACCATCAATCAAAGCAATAAATAATAATAATAATTGATGAATTTTTAACCAAGGCCGAATTACGTCCTCTCTTTTGCTCTGAAAATGGGTCTTATATATCGTCGGGGCTCATACCTAGATTGCGTGGGTCCTAGGTTATTGGAAATTGAGTTTTTTTAATGGTCTTCATATGTATGACCTATAATCGTTCAACTTGAGATCAGTGGAATTTACATTGTAAAAAGAGGTACTGCTAGATGAAATCATGACGACGTGTTGAAACGTATGCTAGATATGAAGGAGTTGTGTTTCTTGAGTTCGATTGCCTCTTGGAAATGCTAGGGTAATTTGGAATGTCTCATGTAGTTATTACAATGACATGGACTCTACAATATACATATATATTAACAGATTAGGAGGGATCATTTAGGGTAATTTGAAATATTTTCATTTTCTTATCTCTTCGTTTAGTACTCTGAAGTATGAACTGAAGTATGGAATGTTTGGCTTGTAATTGTGCAATGTGAATATTGAAAAGTTTAGTGTGCGGTCGAACTAATTGACCTGAAATCTAGACACTGAATGCTCAAAGTTATGCTCGAATTTTTCTTCGTCAATTTTTTTTTATCAGAGTTACAAGGTGAACGCGTTAAGTGAAATATTAAGCTCAAAATAGCTATGATACCCCCACTCATTGTATCCCTATAATTTAGGGTTTGATCTTTTTTCATATGTATTTTGTATCCCAATATATAGTGTCACTGCAGAACTTCTTTATAATTGCAATAAAATTAGGAGTGAGTAGAAAAGACCGTTGAACCAAAAAAAATAAAAAAGTTGTCCTGAATAATCCGTTTCGAGTTTAGGCATGAGTCAAAACGGGCGGACTTTTTTTTTATATTCAACGTTTATTGCGTGTTTGAATTAGTTTATTGTGTATTTTGAGTTGTGTTTAAAATTTGAACTTCTTGATATTGAATATTTGGTATGATGTTTGTATTGTATTTTGTTTTGTATTGGATGTTTGGTATAATATTTGCATTGTGTTTTGTATTTCAAAACGTTGGATAAAACTTTTTTTTTATTTTTTTGAGAAAAAATCGGTCCAGAACCAAGAAACCGACCATACTCAAACAAGATCGACTCGGACGGGTTTTTTGAATGAACTCAATCTCAGTTCTCTAAGCATAAGTTCTGAAAATTCGGGCTCAAGCTTTCTTTTCCTTTTTTAAAGTCCGTTTTGCCGTAACGGAGCTCACCCCTATATACAATCATTGATTCATTTCAGTATACTACGTATTGATGCCTATATTTACATGTATTTCGCAATAGTCTTTTAAGTTTTGAATACCTTCATTTCTATTCTTTAACTTGTATAAAGTTACAAATTGATTGAATCTATATTTATTATACTTATACCATTTTATTTTCTAGTTGATCTGTACATATAACCAATGTAGATATAATAACAATAATCAAACCTCATATTGTCTACTGCTAAAGGCAGTGCAGTATGTTACATATAAACTTGATATTTCTTGGGAGGAAGACTGGGGCAGACATAAATACGTAGTGTGCAGTTTCAGTACACCTTTTGCACCAACATATAAGCATGCCTTCCTTGTCTAATATTTAATGAATAATAATAAATTAATAATCGACAACTACCGCTATATATTCGTCTCCTTTCTCTGCATGCATGCGTCCACTCTCTTGTCAAACTACAAAAGCATGAACATTGGAAGATGCAGTTAAATTAATTACTAAAACAGAAACTTAAAATGAAACAATCTACAAAGTGCAAAGGGATTATTTTAAATACATATTATATTTAATAACGATCGGGATGGGAAGGTCACTATTCAAATTCAATTCAAGGATGCCCGTAAAAATTAAGACTTAATTATTTCAAAAATACTTTATACATATTTGTTTTTGATAGATAACTAGTTGATACATACCTAGTTGAACAATCATTTATGTTTATAATATATTTGAATAGTTACAAATATATATATGAAAGAATTATTAAAATAGCCTCATTTTGTTTTGTTTTTCATCCCTATCTTCTTTCTTTCTCTATCTTCTTTCTTTGACATTTATATTGTTTTTTTTTTGGCCAAACTGAAACTTCATTTTCGAGAGATCTAACAACAAAAGGGAAATAAGAGTAGATGGTGGTGTACAAAACCAATTAACCGGACACATCTCTCTCTTTGATTGCTTAGCAATCCAATCCGCGCATCTATTCGCGCTTCTACTAATCCACCTCCAAGAGATGGTCTCAATAAAGGATGACTTATCGATAATTGCTGCAATGATGTTCTCTAGTTGCCAATCTGACTCCGTAATCGATCCATTCAGCATCTTGATCAACTTTTCCGAGTCTGATTCTATGATTACATTGCTCCATCCTTCGGTGACAGCCATTTCTGCCGCTTGGTAGATAGCTCGGGCTTCAACATTGATGGTCGAGACATCCCTAACGGTTGTGTTTCTCCCTGCTACAAGACGTCCCTCTTCATTACGCCCTATGATTCCCGTGCCGCCTCTACGTGTCGTCGCATCCCAAGCCCCATCGCAGTTTATTTTGACTACTCCATGACTTGGTGGTTTCCAGGAAGCTGCCTGCCTTGGTCCTTGCCGTACCTGGGCGGTTGACAGGTTCGGCCTGCTGCTCATATCAGATTCTCGAGACAATCTCAGTCCTTTCTCCAGCGTAAGCTGGGGTCGGGGCTGGTCGTTGTTATGATGTGCCCAACAACGCTCCTTCCAAATCTCCCACGCCATTGTCTCGATTCTAGTTCTGGTGCTCGTATCTGGACCCGCCCCAGCCTGTTCTTTGTCGATCAGCTCCTTGATCCAGTCCTCCCAGTTCAGACTGCTTCCTTCGTCCCTTCGCACGCCCACGCCTCCAAACCAGATCAGCCTTGTCCATGGACAATCCAATCGAGCATGATCGATTGACTCGGTCTGTCCACAAAAGGGGCAGTTTGGGGAGTCACTGATGCCCCTCTTGTGGAGTGCTTCCCTCACAGGCAGTACTCGGTTGCAGCTCCGCCACACGAACTGTTTGATCTTCGGAATCGAGGCTCTTTTCCAGACCCTCTTCCATTCTTCTTGCCCAAGCCTTCTTGATGAGGAGGCTCTGTTTGTGTCATCAGGTTCTCGTCGGTCCATCAGCCTCCTATATACCAGATTTGGGTGTGCCATTCCCATGGTGGAATTCGGCCAAACCAATCTGTCCCGAGTTGGGTGTATTGGGAGCTGGATGGCATTGATGGCCACTCGTTCCACCTCCGTGAGTGCACCATCCAGGATCGCTGTGTCCCACCTGTTCCCGTTCTTGCCAATGATCTCGCTCACTCTACGATCATGGTGATCTGCATTTTCTGTTCGGTGGTCGAGTCTATGGCCGTCGATGCCCGGGATCCATGCATCCTGGTAAATCCGAACATCCATCCCATTTCCTATCATCCAGGCCCCTTCTTCTTCGAGGACCTTTCTTCCCGCTAGGATGCTCGACCAAGCCCAAGAGGCTCGACCGCCCTTCTTGGCTCGGAAGAAATCTACATGCGGGTAGTAGATCCCTTTAATTACCCTAGCCCAATATGAGTCCGGATTATTTTGGTGCATCCACGCTGTTTTGGTGAGCATGGCATCGTTGAACGTGTTGATGTCGCAAAAGCCCATGCCACCCTGAACTTTCGGCTTTGTCATATAATCCCACTTCCTCCAATGTATTGATCTCCTATCCGCATCTTGACTCCACCAAAATCTGGCCATCATAGCCATTATCTCCCCGCACCAGGTTTTGGGGAGCTTAAATAAGGCCATCGCATACGTCGGGATTGCGGTGATGACCGATTTAAGAAGAATTTACTTTCCCGCATTGCTTAAGTAGATGTTTTTCCACCCACTCATCTTGATCCATATCCGATCCTTGAGGTAACCGAGTGCCTCTTTCTTGGACCGTCCCCATACCGTGGGGATGCCCAAGTAATTGCCCGCTTCCCGAGCTTCCTCTATCCCCATTATCTGGGTGACAACCCCACGACTATTCTGGCTTGTGCCCATACTGTAGTGGATGCTCGACTTCTGCAAGTTGATGCTTTGCCCCGATGTCCGACTATAGTGTTCAAGAATGGTCTTTAGGGAAAGTGCATTCCTTGCATCCGCCTTAATGAAGAAGATCGAGTCCTCCGCAAATAGAAGGTGGTGGATTGTCGGGCATGTCCTCCGTATGTGAATTCCCTCTAGGTTACCCGTATCAACCGCACTTATGATCTGTCTAGATAAGACGTCAGCCACAAATAGAAACAAGTAGGGTGAGAGGGGATCCCCTTAGCGAATACCTCGAGATGGGTAAAAGCTCCTTGTTTTCTTTCCATTTATGATGACTCTATACCTGACCCGGGTTATGCATCCCTCCATCCAATTGATCCATGTTTCCGCAAACCCCATTCTTCTCATTGTGTTCAGGAGGAATCCCCATTCCACCCGATCGTAAGCCTTGTTCATGTCGATCTTTACTGCGCACTCTTCTGTCCTACCACTTTTACTTGTTCGAAGGTGGTGGAAAGCCTCGTGTGCAACAATGATGTTGTCATGGATCAACCTGCCTGCCACAAATGCCCCTTGGAAAGGGGTTATTAGCGAAGACAGAACAGATTGCAGTCTATTCGCAAGCGTTTTTGACAAGATTTTGTACACAAAATTGCATAGACTAATAGGTCGGAAATGAGATGTTTTGAAAGGGTTTTTTATTTTTGGAATGAGAACTATATCTGTATCATAAAAACTAGGGTCGAGTGTACCGTTTAACAAGTAGTTCTTTATCGCAAGAATGACATCAGGTTCCACGATCTCCCAGTATTTGTGATAGAACATTCAGGGAAAACCATCTGGGCCCGGGGCCCTGGACCCACCTAGTTAAAATGCCGCTTGTTTTATTTCTGCATCCGTGACTAGTTTGAGAAGGTTCCGATTCATCAAGGGTGACACCACGGGTGTTACACATTCAAGCAAACTGGTCGGATCTGCAGTGCCTTCAGTTTTGAACAACTGACTGAAATATTGCTCGCATTCCCAGCTGATATCCCTTTCTGATTCGGTCCATGTCCCATTCTCCCGTTGGAGACTCTTAATCTTATTACGGCTTCTCCTTTCCAATGTCGACTTATGGAAAAAAGTCGTGTTTCTATCACCTTCTCCTAGCCAACGGACACGGGCCCGTTGGCTCCAATAAGTCTCCTCCCTTTGCCAATGTTCGGTCAGTTCAGCTTTGAGGGCTTTCTCCGTGTCACTATCATGATCCTTATTGCTGGCCCTTTGTACCCTTTCTATCTCGTCCTGGAGTTCCGCAATTCGCAGCCTGTTATTTGCGAAATGTACCTTACTCCAATGTTGTAGCTTAGTACGGCATCTGTGAATCTTTTTGGGGAAATGTGGGTCTCTCCCAGATTGAATTCCTTGTTGCCATGCAGACCTGATGGTTCTTTCACATCCCCCATCCGCCATCCACATTGCTTCGAACTTAAAGTCTCGTCTACCTTTCCTCTCGGCATGGTCGAAGATCAAGAGTAAGGGGCTATGATCCGACCCTATTGCAAGCTTATGAAACAGCACACATTTGGGGAAATTGTCCACCCATTCACCATTGGCGATACCTCGGTCGGGGCGTTCGCGGATCCTCTCGTTCCCATTACGGTTGTTACACCAGGTAAAAGGGTTGCCTTTGAAACCCATATCCGTCATTTTCAAGGATGAGATGAACATATTGAAGTTGTCCATCTTTCTTGCGTCCTTCGGCCTCCCTCCCTCTTTCTCCCTAGAGTAGCAAATATCGTTAAAATCCTCTATGCACATCCATGGTCCACACGCCCCATTCCCCATTCGGGTGATTTCAGCCCAAATCTTCACTCTTTCTTCCCATATCGGGTGCCCGTAGACCCATGTGATCCGAATTTCCTTACTTCCTCCATCCAAAGTGACCATCATGTCAATGTAGTAGCTGTTTTTCTGGATGACTCTAATCTGAACTTCTTTTCTCCACCAAAGGGCGAGTCCCCCCGATATTCCAATCGGGTTGACATAGCATTGGTTCTCCATTCTTAGTTTCCTTCGAACTCCCTCACATAACTTCTCCTTATTTTTTGTTTCCATCAGAAAAATGATCAGTGGTTGATGCTTCCTCCCGAGCTCAGTTAGATGGGGAACTGTCAGGTCCGATCTCAAACCCTGACAGTTCCACACCAGAGCACTCATTGGGCACCCGTGGCTGTATCGGGACAGCCACCGGAACCCATTGACTCCTCTTCCTTAGCTAACACCTCTCCTTCCTTTTCAGTTTGGTGTTCCCCGGGTTTTCCCTTCTTCCCTTTTAGCTTGCCTTTTCTCGATTTGGGTTTGGATTTACCCTTGCCGATCGGTTCTCTCCCTGAGAGGGCCTCTTCTGTACTTAGACACCTCTTCTTGATTGTTTCTTCCAGCGACTCCCCCTCCGTGTCCAGGTCCTCCATTCCCTTTCTCTTCAGTGATAGACTCTTCACCAGAGGGCTCAGCCCTGTTGGCATAATGATGGCTTCTCCCCGACTTGGAGAGTTTTGCTCCACGGGGAATTCCACATAATATTCCTTCGGGTTGGGGCTTCTCTTCAGATTCTTCCTTGGTATTATGTACCTCCTTTTCGGAGTGATTTTTGGGCTAAGACTCTTGGGTTCCGGTGAGTTCTCCATGTACTCCACCTGGATCGTGAATAGGTTATCTTCTTCAACTTGCATTCTGTCCGGACTGGTCACTTGAATCTCCTTGCCCCTAGCCTCGTTTCTGATGTCGGGTGATCCCAGGAGTGTAGTTGTGACCACTCTTGATCGAGGGGGGACCTCCACCAAGCTTCGGTCCTCGCCCCCTGTTACGATCCACTGATTCCTATCTTCTTCAGTTTCATGAGAATCAGTGTCTGACTGAGGCTGCATTTATATTGTTCAATAACCAAAATCGAATTAACACAAAATTAAATAACCAAATTCCAATACAAATTTGATTCCGAAAATAAATTAATTTTGTGTTGAAACTTGGAATTGAGGAGGAGAAGATGAAGAATAAAATAAAGGAAGAGTAAAATAGTCATTAGGTTTAACAACAACAAAAATCACATTATGAAACATAAGTGACCATCTATCTACCCCACAAAATATAAATATTCAATTAGTCATATATAATTTAACCAAAAATTAAATTATTATTAATGATAAAATTTCAAACAGAAGGGTCAGCCATTTCTAAATTAATCTCAATAATTATTGATAAATAAACACAGATAGCTACGATATGATCTGTATTGCATGAAAAGATCTTCGAATTGGGTGGAAAACGAAACAACATTCGTATTTATAGTTATTATGATATATATGCAGAGAGACGACTAATTAATTAACAATAGTATTAAATGCTATCAGTGTCTCGGACAAGATATTGTTGCATACATAAATGCATGCGCGTTTAAACATTTGTTTGTTTTTTAAAATAAAACTTAATACAAAAATAAGCCTCTATATTTTAGAAATACTCTAATAGGTATATCTGAGACCAGAATCCCATTTGTAAACTTGCAAAACCAGGCTGTACCCACAAATGAGTATTACGGATATTGTATTCCTTTAATCGAAATAATGTCTTAGGGTTAATGAATTTATTTAAAATGTGTGTTTAACAAGAAGTTTAAAACTCAACTTTTGTAACGTTTAATTCTAATTCAATTATCAGCGTAATTTAATTTAAAAACTTCAAATTAAAAAAAAAAAACTTGTTTTTCAACCATCTCTTTAAAATAAAAAGTAAAACTAAATTATGTAAATAATAAAATTAGGATTATAATGACTTAAATGGCATTAGATTCAAATACTGTATTAGCCACAAACTTTGGTGGACTATAGATGTTATTTCAAGAGAAACAATTACACTACCAATTTCATTTGCGGTACAGTTTCTGTTAGTTGTACCCACGAATAATATTGGTGTGTATACTTATGTTGGTATTTTTGAAAACCGAATAGTTATTTACTTATTTTCGCATCAATTGTTCTTCTATATATACTCGTGAAAAACAGCAAAGTGTCTCTGTTTCCTTTCTTACATGACCCTTCATTAATTATCTTTCTTTTCTTTTCCTTGATGATCACCTTTCTTTAGCTACCTCTCTACTGCCCTTCCCTTCCCTGCCCACCTAACTCTTTTCCTCTGAAAGTTTGTGCAGTCATTATCTCATTTGGGTGTAATATGTTTGGTTGGAACCATTTAATGATCTTGAAACTAAACAAGTCTTCATAGTTAGCTACTAGCTATTGGACCATACATATTGTATACATACATATATGTAACAAATGAATGGTTCCAATGTATGAAAATCTATATATTTGTATTGATCCATCTTGAGTGACCTCATACATTATATGTCAACTTTGGAAACCATATACCGTTCACTAGATATGTGTCTATATATTATATTATATTATATTATATATTTATATGTGTTGACATCCAACTCCTTGGAGTTAGTGTAGTAGGTGGAGTTGGGGGAATAGTTGAGACTCCATGTCGTCTGTCCACATGGGCATACTTAAGTGGGTGGGCCGGTGTCGCTGGAAGGTGCACGGTCTCCCCGTTCTATTTACTGTCTGTAGTCTGTACCCTTTCCTTTCCTCTCATATTAACTAGATAGTTATGTTAGGTCTTCCCTGATTTTGCATTGGAGATGAAAGAATGTCTGTCGAATACGCTTGCTTTGGCTATCAGAATTAGCTTATGGTGAGGAAACAGTGTAACTACAAGAAACTATCCTATAGCCGCAACCAATGTTTTTTTCTACTAAACTTGTGACTAAATATTTATTTTATGTACTAACAAATACTATTAGGTATATATACCGCCATTTTCAAGATATTTTTAGAGTTGTCTGATTTTGTCACAAAAATAATTTAATTTACTGATAACAAAATATTATCTCTAAACAGTTATTTTAGTAATAAATAATATTGTCGTTGTAAAATATGTGATTTATTGAGAAATTTTCAATTTTAACCCATATTTAAAAATTCATTATCAAACTAACCCTCACAATTTTATATTTTCAAAAATAACTGTACATTTTAAAAAAAAAAATTAGCTCTATATTATACGTGTCATACCATAACTAAAAGCAAATGGCAGTTCTCCTCATTTTTCAAAACGTAGACCGACCGCCTGAATATTTATTTTCGCATTCTTTATATATATATATAACAAATATGATAATCTAATAATGCCATGCTACTTGGACTATCTACGCATATCGCTCAGCTTGCTAAGACGGCGAAGATTCTTTGGGGCAGGTGGGATTTTGCAGTAGTTTAATGTTGGTAAGATAAAATTAGTAGGCAGTTGAGTGTTGAATGATATATAATTATTGACATGTACATATATTAAGTTTATACTTACATAATATAATGAATATGTTTTAAGTATACAAAATTATTTTGCAATTTTTAGTCATAACTCGTAAGTATTAATTATAACTTTTTTTTAGGTAATGTTTACAATTTCTTTTGAATTCTTTTCATTCTCATTATTATTGAGTATGCTAAAAGAACACTCGAACTACAAATTGAATATGTATGATGTATGATATTCGTAACTATATAGTGAATCTGGTTTTGAATTGTTAGCCTACATCCTGACAAAATGAAATGGAATTTTTAGGTGTGAAATTGCCAACACAACCCTATTTGTATTATAATAATGACCTTATATGTGATTATATTATGTATAATATAGATATACGATAAAAATATCAATTGACCATTAATGGAAATATATAAACATTATCCACCAAAACCTGGCGGCGTTTCCGTGGAATTAAAATATTGCATGAATGGACGGACCGGCTGCATAATCAAACTATTGGTATTTTTATTATACATATCTTATGTTTATGATAAGGTAATACCTAATGGCACTCTAAGGACATGGTTTTGTTTATATGGTAATGGAACGCATATTCGCTTTGAACTAATACATAACACGCCACTTATACTGACGTGTTATATATGAGCACTCTACTAGAGGTAGCCTGTGTTGTATCACATAACTGTGAACTTCTTAACTGCGATCGCTCCTTAAACTTGCACAAAATGAAAATTCGGAGTGTTCCAGTTGTTCCCCTTCCGATGAAAACGTTAGTCGGAGTTTTGTTTAATCTGAGTATTTAGAGTGTATGATAGTTGAGATATCAGAAAACATTCCATTGAATGATGATGATAATAGAGTATTTATAACATTCCATTCCTGGACAATAGTAAAATCAGATCCTACCATAGTAATCAGAGCTGTCTCTCGGGCGAGTGCACCATAATTACTTTAAAAATATTCGTTTATAAAGGTCATTCCACTGTAGACTATTTTTTTAGTTTGTTTAATCATAGGCGTGCTAAAAGCAGCTGACCTAGTCCGTAGGCGTGCAGGTGCACCAACTAAGTTAGTCAGTGGATGTTCTGGCATGCACTCATTCTAAGTATTTTATGTCTCCTGACGCATCCATATGGGGCGACTTATTAGCCAAAGGCGACACCTAAATATAATTGGGTTGATAAGTCTAGTTCTGAATGTTCTTGGGCCAAATGTAAAAATCATCAAGCCCAATGTTCATAACCGCCTTGAAGCCTTAAATGAGCGACGCTCATTTGAGGATTATAATCTTCGTTAAAAAGTCGCTTCTCCCTTCAATTATAATTCATTTTTTATCGAGCGACACCTTTTCTAAAGTCTTATAATTCATATTTCGAAAGTCGCTCTTCCAAAGGCATCGCCTAAATCGTGCAATCAATTGTAACCAATCTGCATTTCCACGTGTCTTTCATGCATGGTTTTTCTTTGTCCCGCCATTATTACAAATTTGAATTTCAAATTCAATTTTTTAGGCGGGATCTTCTAGAAAATTCGGGAACCGAAGAGACTGTCCTTTTAGGGGTAAAATTGTAATTTCCCATACCTATGTAACTGTTTGACTGACGTATGGGTTATATAAATACCCCCACCTTCCTTCATTTATCACTTTTACTTCTCTTGCCAATTTTCGGAGCTTTCTCTCTGTAAAATCCTCTGCCTTCTCTCTAGAATTACGACCAAGCTCCGATCGTCTATCATCATTGCTCGGTGTTTTCCCCTCGCTCTCAACGCCTATCAACTTCGCGTCATTCGGTCCTATCGAAGAATGGCTTCCGACTCCGACGTTGGTAATCACATCTTTCTCCTTACACCTTTTCTTAATCTTAAACCCAATACTCTTTCTTTTACCATTTTCGAAAAATCTGTGGCTGAGGCGGGTATTAGCGACGCTCATGCCCCCAAGTATCCCATCCCCGATGATGCGGATCCTGAGAACCCTCATCCCATATGGAAGGCTAAAGAAGGCGAGGAAATCATATTCCCGCTTCAATTTGATGTGGGGCTAAGGTTTCCTTATTGTCCTCCCTTCACCGAGTTGTGTCGCCATTATGACATTCTCTCACCCAACTTTCTCCAAATGCCACTCGCACTTTGGTGGGTTTCCGAATTTTGTGCTTCTATCGCGGATGGGCTTATTCTTTAAATATTTTTCGTTATTTTTATCGTCTGGATGCAATTCGTCTGGGCGTACGCCTTTTTACTACTCAAGTGGTTCCTCATTTCAAAGACTGGACCTGGGATTCCACTCGCCCCTTAGTCACGGGTTTCCGAACAAGAAACTCGAATTGGAAAAGTGCCTACTTCTTTTTTCAAGGAGGCATCCCCTGGTGTTTAGCATCGTCGAAGGCGAGCAAAGATCCCTGCCCCATCATCGAGGAACTGTCCTCGACAGACATGAATGCCTTGGCGTTAATCTACCTGGACCATAAGGCGGAGCGCGCCCAGATAATCTTCAAAGAGACCAGTGAGTCTGATTTAGAGCAAGTTGACGTGTCCCTTGTAGAGCGTCACCTTCTGCCCTTAACTCCGGTAAATAACGTATTCTTATATTTTTGGCAGATAAGGATTTTGCTCTATTTTCTCACCTGTTAGAGCCTCCACAGAAAAAGGCGCCGAAGGAGAAAAAAGACGAAAAAGATTAAGGGTGATGCTCCTGAGGTCTCTAGGAAACGCAAGAGTCATCATTCCTCAAATGCGCAAAAGAAGGCGAAGCCTATGGAGGAATCGCTTGACCTTCTCAAAGCCCCCGCCAAAATTTTTAGCGACGCCACAAATGAGGTTGTTGTGGCCTTCAAAGGTGCGATTCATAAATCATATTGGATTAGTAGCAGCGTTATTTGTAATAGGAATAACGTTTTATTTACTAAAATGTGGGGTCCCCCTGTCTTGGCCTATGACGACATCATGTGGACCTACACTGAATATCATAATGGCGTCCTAAAGAATGGAGAATTTGACCCTTCTTTTGACCCGATAGGGGCGACGCCTGCAGAATCCTCCCAATCCAAGGAACAAACTCCTGCGCGGATTTCTGCTACTAGGTCCCAGGAGGTGATCTTACTGTATAGTCTTCATGATCTGGATGACGCACCACCCTCTCCTCCTAGAGTATCGAATACCCCTCCTTCAATTTTGGCGTGCATAAGATATGAAGGCCCTCCTCCTTACAAAAGTCCCCACTTCAACCTGAGGCGAGACCTGCTGAAGAATGTTGGCACCACAAATCCTCAACAACCTTGGGAGCTTTGGGGCAAACTAAGGGAAGTTCTCTTAGTAGCTGGGAACTCCTGCCAAGACCCCTACTTGGGTCTTTATTTCCTTTCTGAAGAGTGCCCCCAGCCAATAGGGGTCTTTGAGTCTGGATCCTGAAGCTGTAAAGGGATTGGTTCCCCAGTCCCTCTCATTGATGATGAGCCAGATATACGCCTTTTCCTTAGGGATTTTTATACTTTACTTTTTTTTCTAACAGTTTGGAATTGAATTCCTTCAGGTGATTCCTTCTCAATTGAAGATGGGTGCCACCACCCTGGGATTGGCGGAGGAGAGGGAGCGCAATATCTCCACAAATCCGCCAAGCAGAGGCTGCAGAGTTCTAGCTGGAACGAACTCGTTGTCACCTAACTATTTCAGAGGTGGCGCATAAAGAGTTGTAGGTTGAAATTGTTCAAAAGGAACAACTCGCCACCAACTTAAGGGAGGCGCAGAAGAGGGAAACCGCCCTGGTCGTGACGTTAGAAAAACTCCAAAGGGAGAATGCTCAACTGAAAGGTGAGGCGTCGACTTCCCAACAAGTGGCAAAAGAGGCCAAGAAAAAGGTGGAGTAAGCAAAGAAGGAGGTTGAGCAAGCGTTGAAGGAGGCGACGCAAGCAACGAAGGACGTTGAGCTCCTAAAAAACAAACTTCCTATACAATTGGAAGAAAGTGCCACAGAGGTGGTAGAGACCTTCCGCACTAGTTAGGAGTTTGCACAGGTCGCTGCTAAATGGAATCGCAAGGGAGTGATCACCATCTTCAAGAAGGCGGTTAAATACATTTAAAAGGTCGATGCCAACTTCCCTCTGGAAAAGATGGACTTTCTTAAGAGCTACCTCGCTTTTAAAGTTAGGGAGGAGGGTGAAACAACAAAGAAGGCTGAAGAGGAAGAATCTGAAGATGGGAGTGTTTCCTCTGAAGGATCCGCCCCTGCTCAGGAGACACCCCTTAATCCAGAACCTCCAGCGTCTATTCCTGAAATAACATCTACAACCGACGCCCCTTCAAGCGATCCACCTCTGTTGCCTTCTCCTCCTAAGGATCTGCCACCACTATCTTCCTGATATTTCTTTTCGCATTTAATTTATTATGCTTTTCATCCACTTAGTATTTTCTAGATGTTTTTTGTAAAGACTAATTGCAACTCTTTTGTCATTTGAATCTTGGGTACTTAGTTTTGTTTCACTATATTTTTTGCATTCGCTATTTAGTATGTTATGATTCAATGCTTCGTCTTTCATCCACGTCGCTTTTATTTGAACATTTCCTACGTAGCCTTATTTTGACTAAGTATGGATATCATACTTCTTGATCATAATCATAAACAAAACAAGCCGCCATATATATCTGGATAAACGCCTCACCTAATCAATTTTTAACTATATTACTCAATTAATCAAACTTAAGCAGTGGCCAATAAGTATTGATTGATAATTCACCTCACTTAAACAACTTAAGCATTTCGCGAATAAGCATTCGCCAATAAGTATTTATTTGCAATTCTTCCAATTACAACACCTTCGACATTACATAATTCCAATACATATGCATGCACCATCTTTCAAGCATAAATGTTTTTCAAATGCTATGCATTAAAAGTATTCATCAACACTTTTCTCTCTTGATCTTCTGGACATACTCATTTGGGTGGGGAATGGCGACGACCTTGTAAGGTCCTTCCCATTTTGGATACAAATTATTTATTCTATCTTGATGTGAGAATTCATGTGTTCTCCATACCCTCTCCCCCACGAAAAATTGGCGAGAAGATACTCGCCTATTATAGTATCTTGTCGTAGCCAAACGTATTCGCCCTTGAATTTTTTCCAGAGACCCATCTCTTTTCATCAACCATATCCAATTCAAGACGCCTTTGGTCATCATTGTTCAAGGCATCGTAATGCTTCACTCTATGGGACTCAACACTGGTTTATTCGCCGCTTTAACTTGTCCATTGGTCTGCGCATGTTTGACTAAAGCATGCATATGCTCAATTTTCAATTCTTCACAAAACCATTTCAATTCCTTTCCGGCGAATTGTGGACCATTGTCACTGACTAGAACGCTTGGGATTCCATATCGAGAAACAATTCTTAACTTAAGGAATTTGATGACCTGAAACTCGGTAGTAGACGTCAACGCCTTCACTTCAATCCATTTTGAGAAGTAGTCGACCGCCACTATGATTTAAGTGTGTTTCTTAGACCTTGGTAAATGACCTACCAAGTCGATTCCCCATTGAGCAAATGGTCACGCCGCACTTACACTAGTAAGCTTTGCTGGGGGATGCACTATTTTTAGACTTTACTTCTGACATGATTCACATTTCATGACCAAAGTTGTCGCCTCTTGGTTCATCGTAGGCCAATAATATCCTTGGTTCAAGACTTTTCTCACAATTGACCACGCTCTTTCATGACAGGCTATATATCCTTCATGTACTTCTCTCAAAATAGTAATCGTTTCTGGATGAGCGGCGCATCTAAGATAGGGTGTAGAAAGCCCTTCTTATAAAGCATTTCATCGACTATTCTAAAACTGGGAGCTAGCCGAACAATCTTTTTTGCATTGACATCATCCTGAGGAAGCTCTCCTGACTCTACATATGTTCGAATAGGCGTCACCCAATCAACTGTCACGTTAATATTCACGCATATCATGTTCCCATCCCCATGATTAGTGTATATGAAATACACTTGTATGGGTGTTGCCTGCCAAGCAAATTTGCTTAAGGCATCTGCTTCCTGATTCACTTCTCGTGGGATGACTTCTGTCCGAAATCGTTTGAATCCTTCTGCCAGTGCCTTAGCATCTTTCCAGTACAACTTCATCTTCTCACCTTTCGTTGCATACTCGCCTTTAATTTGGTTTACTCCCATTGTGAATCGCAATACACCTGAAGAGAATTAACACATAAACCTTTGGCCAACCGTTAACCAGTAACAAACGCTTCATACTCTGCCTAATTATTGGTTACCTTAAAGGTGAGTACCAGGGCATATCTTAACGGTGTACCACCATCAGGCGGGGTCAGAATTAATCTTGCCCCCGAGCCTTCAACTGATGAGGAACTATCTGTGTGAAGTATCCAAGGATTTTCCTCTTCTTCTTTATCTGAAGGCTTCGCTGGCTGATGGCATGTCGACTCCACAATGAAATCCTCCAAAGTTTGTCCTTTGATTGCAGTCCTAGGAGCGAACTTAATTTGGAACTCGCTCAATTCAATGGCCCATTTGACCATTCTCCCTGAGGCATCTGGCTTTTGCAAGAAGTGTTTTAACGGTTGGTTTGTTAAAACAGTAATTGCATCCTCATGAAAATATGGGCGTAGCTTCCTGGCGGATACTACCAATGCATAAAGATACATCTCTACCTCCAGGTAATTCATTTCAGTTTTGGCGAGCACTTTGGATACATAATATATCGGCACTTGTCCCTTTCCTACTTCTTTGACTAACACTGAACTTACAGCTACTGGAGTGATACTTAAATATAAAGACAATGCATCACCTTTGGAAGGTTTTGCCAGTGGTGGGAGAGTCTTGAGATGTTTCTTCAGGTCTTGAAAAGCATTCTCGCATTCAGAAGTCCACTCAAACTTCTTGTTGACCCTCAACACCTGGAAGAAAGGTAGCAATTTGTCCCCTCCCTTTGCTAAGAAAAGACTTAGCACCACTAACATTCCATTTAAATTATGTACTTCTTTGTGGCAGGTGGGGCTTTTCATGGCTTCAATCGCTTCCAACTTCTCAGGATTGATTTCTATCCCTCTCTAGCTGACCATATAACCCAGAAACTTGCCTGACTGAATGCCAAAAGCACATTTAGCTGAGTTTAGGCGCACTTGATGAAGGCGCATCCTCTCAAAGGTCTTCCTCAGGTCTTCCACATGATCGACACTCTTTATCGACTTTACCAATATGTCATACACATATGCTGCCATGGTGACGCCTATCATTCCATAAATTTTTTTTTACCATCCTTTGGTAAGTAGTCCCTGCATTTATCAAACCAAAAAGCATCACCGTATAGTGACAAATATCACTGTTAACATAAAAGGCTGTATGTTGAGCATCACCATCAACCATCTGTATTTGGTTGCAACCAGAATAAGCATCCGTGAAACTGAGAAGTTCATGGCATGAGGTGGAGTCGACTAACTGATCTATCCTTGGCAAAGGATATGAATTTTTTTGGACACGACTTATTCAAATCACGATAATCAATACACATCCCCCACTTCCCATTATTATTTTTCACCAGTACAGAATTTGCTACCCAGGTTTGGAACCTGATTTTCTTCACAAATCTCGCCTCCACCAATTCCCCAACTTCTTGTCTAATAGCAATCGCCTTCTCTTCACCTACAAGGCGTCGCTTTTGAACAATGGGCCTAACATTCTGGTCCAGGTTGAGTTCATGGGAAATCACCTCCTTGTTAATGTATGGTGTAAACACCTGATTTTGGCTCATGGTCAAAATACCGTACGCAAGGAATCGAGTCAAGAGAAATCGATATTAAAAAAAAATGGTTTTTTTATATTAAAATTTAAAAATAAATATCTGAATTTCGAACATGGCCATGTTCCTCTTTTGAACCAAGTTGGGTTTTTTTATTATTAAAAAAACAATTAATAAAATAAGAACTCAAGTTCTATAAATTGAACGCAATGCTTCAATGAAGATGAAGGAGAAGCTACGGTGAATGACTTCATGAGAATGAGAGAATGAGAGAAAAAAAATAGAAGAAACAAAAGAGTGAAAAATACTGATAATTATCGGACTCGGTTCCTCGTACGGTATTTTAAACCTCCAATGAGTTAGATATATTTCTCTCATCTTCAATATCATATTTTGTATTTTTCTAAATGTGAAATAAAATTGAGAGTTTATATACATATATTATATATTTATGTATAATATACTTGTTAATATATATATATATATATATATATATGTATAATATATATTTATATTATGCTTATGTATTACTATATATATATATCTATATGTATAATATATATTTATATTATGTTTATGTATTACTATGTATATATATATATGTATAATATATATTTATATTATGTTTATGTATTACTATATATATCTATATGTATAATATATTTATATTATGTTTATGTAATACTATATATATATATATGTATAATATATATTTATATTATGTCTATGTAATACTATATATGTATATGTATAATATATGTATATTATGTATATGTAAAAATAAAAAATAAAAATGACTTAGGTCATTCCCAAAATTTGATGAAGGTTACAACTCGGTCCTTGGACTCTCGGGTCATTTCTGGGACGTTATCGAGTGTTATAAACCAAACCGGAAAAGTTTTGGGTCATTTGTGCAATTTTGATTTTTTTTTAAATTCAGCTCGTTTTTTTTTTAAATTACATTTTGATTTCTAAACTTTTCTAGACATTCCATGATTTCTCAAAAAGTTACAGATAAGTCTAGAAGAATTTTCGGGTTATTTTTGGAATTTTACCAAGTGTTACAAATAAATTTAGAATAGTTTAGGGTCAATTCTGTAATTTTTTTAAAAAATATTTCCAGTTCAATTATAATATTTTCGAAAATTACATTTTTGATTCCTAAATTTTTCTGGATATTCCATGATTTCTCAAAATGTTACAAATAAGTCCAGAATAAATTTCGGGTTATTTTGGAGCTTTACCAAATGTTACGAATAAGTCCAGAATAGTTTAGGGCCATTTATGCAATTTTCGAAAATATTTGTCCAATTCAGCTCAAATTTTAATAAATTGCATGTTGGTCCCTATATTGTTTTGGACATCCTATAACTTCTCAAAATGGGACAAATTAGTCCAACGAGCTTAATATCTTCAAAAATCATTTGTTCATATTTTGACACGTTTAAAATGGCTCGAGAGTTAAACCATTTTTTTTTCGAGCACTATTAACTTTAGTTCTCTCTTGTTTATTTGAAATTAACTCAAAAAAAATGTTTGTACCTGGTTTTTAAATTTAAGGAAAATGCATATAGTCTTTTTGGGTCAAGCATGATCGAAACGAGCAATTCAAGTAAATGGAAATTTTTTCAAAAGCAAACTAAAGTACCGAAAGGGCGGATTATGAGCTTGCGATCTTTTAAGACGTAATCAAACCCCCGAACTCGATTCTCTGAACGTAGACCTTTCTAAGCCCTAGGATGTTAATTCCATGTACCCTAGGCAAAATTTTAGGATTCCGATTAGCCTTCAATTAATCGGTGGCGACTCTTTCAATTTTGTCGGTCCAGTTGATGACCCCGCTCGATCGGACCCTTCGCTCGCCAAAACCCGACATTTCCAAAAAAAAAAAAAAATATATTTTCGAAACGGGTCAGGGAAAGTCAGATTCGACGTCCAACATATGGCATGTCGCTTTGTTTCCATACGAACAATTATTTGAACTCTACCAAAAGCATTGATAGGACTGCATCTTCTTATTGTTGGAGTGATGCTCCAATCTGTACTTCTTTTCCTAGACCGTCCACCTCCCCCTTCTTCAATCCTTCAATCGGCTGAGGCCGACTCTTCTCTTCCTTAGGATCCTCCTCAGTTTGAATCATCAAAGATTATTTCTTTCTTATTTGACATCGCATTGCTTGGACATAGCAACTACGCATCGCTGGGTGATCTCTCTTAACCACTCCTACACCATGAGGCGTTGGGAATTTAAGCAACTGGTGATATGTGGAATGCACCATTTTATTTGGATTTTGAGTCAAACGCCCTAATATAGCATTGTATGATGCGGGGGCCCTCCAAATCTAATGTCTTCCACCCCTCACCCAAGTGCACTGGAAGGGTCACAACTCCTACAAGGTAGGTAGTACGTGAGACGAATCCCATCAATGGAAAATTGACTTTTCTCAAATCTCTTTCCTTCCGTCTCATCCTCTTATATGCATCCAAAAACAAAATATTCGTCGAACTTCCCGAATCCACCAACACTATCTTCATGTTAAACCTATCAACCCCCATCATAATCACCAGGGCATCATAATGGGGAGAAGTGACATGTCCCATTTCCTTCTCTAAGAAAGAAATGATCACTTCTTCCTCTTCTCTGGGGCGTTTTCTCGACTTTGAAGTTCCTGAAATTTGAGAGGCGTAAACCTCCCTAGCGACGCTTATCTCTCCTTCCGAGGTGAAACCTCCACTTATCACATTCAGGTCTTCCTGCCTTCTAGATCCAACTACTTGCCGATTGTTTCTAGGCGACACTCTTCTTGGGCTTCTACTCCTCTGGCGTCGGGCCACAAAGTTTTTTAAATGCCCCTGTTGGATCAGCCTATCAATATCCGTTTTCAAGATATGATAGTCATTTGTATGATGCCCCTTACAACGATGGTATCAACAATATTGATTTGGATTATTTCTCATGACTGCATCAGGCTTTCGTTGTGGTGGAGGCGTTGCCCAGTTCTTCTTTTCCATTTCTGCCAGAACAACGGAAATTTCCATATTCAAGGGTGTGAAACTTTCAAAAACTTCTCTTTGGGGTTGAGGTATGAATTGGCGACTCTTATCGTCATGCCCAGATTTGGAAGGAAGTTGCTCTGGTCTTTTTCCTTCCGAAGTATCTTTCTTAAATACTTCTCTGTTCGCCTTCCTTCCTTCTCTTGCAATCTCCAAGTCTCTGTAAGACTTGACTCACGCCATCATTTCTTCCACTGTGTTGACGGGGATGACACTCGAACTATCAAACAGAGTTGAACCACTTGGCCCCAACCCACGTACAAAAGCGCGAATAGTCTCCCCTTCTGTGATGGCTTGACCAATCTCGGCTAGCTCCTTATTGAACCTGGTGTAGAAGTCATCCATGCTTTCATCACCTTTTTGCTTTAAGTGATCCAGAGTTCCCACGCCTTTTCAAAGTTGGAGTCCTCCCATATACTGTACTATAATTTTTTCTTTCAAGTCTCCCCATTATCTTACTGATGCTTTAGGGAGACTGAAAAACCAATGCGACGCGACACCTCCTAAGGTGGTAGGGAAAAGGTGCGCAAAATGATTATCATCATTTGTTCATCCCAGCAAGGAGGCTTCGTGCCTCTGAATATGTTCGACCGGGTCGCCTTCTCTTCGATTGTAATCAATATGTGGTGTCTGCACATGGGGTGGCATAGTGGCAGACAAAATATCTGGAGCAAATGGTTGTGATGCCCTATATCGCAGACATGGCATGGCTCTGCCTTTTTGTTCCTTCACCTTTTGAACGACAAGCTCTTCAATTTCCTCCCTGGTCATTGTGCCAGGGGATGAGCCATTGTCGAACCTGTGCCTATTGTGGCGGCACTCGTAGGGAAAGGAGCTTGTTGCTGAGTCCTTGGCAAATCTTGGGGTCGGGAGGTAGCTTCTTGGGTGTTTGCCCGTTGGGTTGCTTGGACGGCTGATTTGCTATCTTCTATCCAAGAGCTCGTCAAGGGCCGCTATAAATCCTGGTGTTAAAACAATTTCTGGAGTTACCTCCACTCGAGGCGGCACCCTTTCAACAGAAGAAGCAATATGAGACTGTGCGGGTCTTGGTGTCTCAGATTCATATCTTTGCTCTTCAGGGGCAGGAGGTGCCTCAGGGACAGGTACTTCCGGAACAGGCTGTTAGGAATGGACCATCTGGATTGGTATGTACGATGTCTGTCCCAGGTGCTGTTGAAGGTTTTAGAGCGATTCCTCTTCGTTAACTTCGTGAATAGTCTTTGCTCGAGTTGCAGTGGGAACCATGACTGAATTTTGTTCAAAGGGTTCCCACGGACGGCGCTAATGTGTTGGATCACATAAACTGGGAACTTCTTCCTTGCGTTCGCTCCTTAAACCTGCACAAAATGAAAACATGGGGTGCTCCCGTTGTTTCCCCTCCGATGACAAAGTTAGTCGGACGTTCGTTTAATCTGAATATTTAGAGTGTATGATAGTTGAGAGATTAGAAAACATTACCCCTTGAATGAGGATGATAATGAAGTATTTATAACATTCCATACCTGGACCATAGTAAGATCAGATCCTACCATAGTAATCAGAGTTGCCTCTCGGGCGAGTGAATCATGGTTACTTTAAGAATATTTGTTTATAAAGGTTATTCCACTGTAGACTGTTCTTTTAGTTTGTTTAATCATAGGCGTACTAAAAGTAGTTAGTCTAGTCTGTAGGC
The DNA here is from genome assembly GCA_946814005.1 of Chamaenerion angustifolium. Classification (NCBI taxonomy): domain Eukaryota; kingdom Viridiplantae; phylum Streptophyta; class Magnoliopsida; order Myrtales; family Onagraceae; genus Chamaenerion; species Chamaenerion angustifolium. The sequence goes on along the minus strand of OX328268.1, from coordinate 28,489,642 downwards.
GTGGAGACGCACCAACTAAGGTAGTAAGTGGATGTTCTGGCATGCACTCATTATGAGTATTTTATGTCTCCTGGCGCATCCATATGGGGTGACGCTTTATATCCATATTAACCAAAGGCGACACCTAAATATAATTGGGTTGATAAGTCTAGTTCTGAATATTCTTAGGTTAAATGTAAAAATAGTCAAGCCCAATGTTCATAACCCATCAACATGTATTAATATATTTCTATTTTTTTTCTATTAACTTTCTAAAATATAACTTTTTTATAGTTTTTTTTTTAAAGAAAAAAAGGTTCTTAATACTATACAAAGTTACTTTACTATATTCTGAATGTAACAATTTTAATAACTTCTAAATCTGTCGATTTTCATATAATGCTAAAGCTATTTTCAATCGATTATGTAGTTTTATAGATTTGGTAATTATTTAGATTTTTTCAAAGAATTTTAGTATTTTTTTCATAGTTTATTAACAAAATTAGGGGTATCTTGGACGTTTGTTTTATTTAGGTCATATGTCATTATTCTCATGACTCAATTTATCATCCAACGCCGATGGAAAAGAATCCAGTAGAATAAATGGCTTCAAATTTTGAAAGTGAAAAAAAAATATAGTCAACATTATTGCTAGCATGAAGAAATTATATTCTAAAACAACTCATGGAAAACCAAAAATAAAACAGACTGAGGAATTATTTCTATTACTAACAAATGAATAGTTAGGTTACCAATCTCCACATCGACCCAAAATTTAGGTACCAATCCTGTAATTATTTCTTTTCAATTTTTCTAATGCCACCTGGTGGATGGTTAGTGTCATCCAGCATATGGGTTAGGTTTCTAATTAATACGTATAATTATAATTATGTAACAACCATCTAAACAAAGATTCATAATTTAGCCATTAATATTAATGAATTTCATCCGATTTTTTTTTCTTCCCTGTACACATTCTTGGCGGAAAGTTAGTCAAATTTTGTAACATCGAGCATCTGTATTCTGTAGTCATATGAGCAAAGTCCTGCCAAGTTGAAGTAAATAATTTTTTTGCAATTATATAATAGTTAATTAAAATGACCATCCAATTTAAATTTAAACATAAACATGAATTACATATTATTTTAATTAACGCAGGAATTCACAAACTGGAGAAAAAATAATAATTACAAGGTTGAGACTTTGCAAGATCGATGATTAATTATACGCTAATTATGTCTAAATGTAAGACAAGACAAAAAAAGAAAGCTCTCACTTATATTACTCTACAGCTGCATTTTGGCCCCATCTGGGTATATATATTAGAAAATGAAAACATGTGACTTCTATTTTCTGGACTGTAAATTATAAATTTATGATACGTAACAGAAACTTGCTTATCTGATTCAAAATGAATATATATATAATTTATTTTCTTTTAACCATAACTATAAATATTGCGACTAAAATTTGTAATACTACAACGGCGATTATTAACCATGATTTTATCTGTATATCCATACTTATTATCACATGTGAGACATAAATAAACATCATCAATATTATCTTAATGAATACGAAAATCTATGTTACAAATAATAACATCTATTCAAAACTAACACTATTTAACATTAGTATCATTTAAGACCATGAAAATCTATTGTAATATTATAACCGCGATTATTAATCATGATTTTATCTGTATGTCCATACTTATTACCACATATGAGATGTAAGTAAACAACATCAATATTATCTTAATGAATACAAAAATCTATGTTACAAATAAAGATATCTATTCAAAACTAACACTATTTAACATTAGTATCATTTAAGACTGTGAAAACCTACTTCTACCACTATTAATTAGTGTATATATATATTAATAATTAATCATAATATTTATATGCAATTATTATTGTTATTAGATCTGAGAGTGGTTAGAGTATGATATGAATATAACAAATATCATAATTTTACCATATTTTAAAATTACATAACATAACTGTAACCATAATTATTGAGTATAATTTTCAATATCATAATTGTATTTATAACCATGATTTTACCCGTATATACATTTAAATTCCTATAAATTCATTTTTGGACATTTCAATACAAAAAGTAATAATTCAATTACTAAATTACATTGAGATGTGAAATTAAAACAAGGGTTAATTATCAAATAGGTACCCCAACTTTACATGGTTTGGAAAGTAGGTACCTCAACTTTTTTTTCCCGCAAATAGATTGCCAAACTTTGTGAAATTAGAAAATAGGTACTTACTGTTAATTTTCCGTTACGAATAAACGGAAAATATCACGTGAGGAGTAAACAAGTACCTGCATTTGACATGATTTGGCAAACAGGTACCTGAACTTACACGAATTAGCAAGTAGATACCTTAATCGGTTCAAAATTGATTCGGCTGAATCACTTTATTTTAAAAAAAAGAAAGGTAGGGTCTATATACCAAACACATGCACGACTCAACTTCAGACGTTCTCGGTGCATCTAAGTAGGGTTTATGGGGGTCGTCTGAGTGAACTAGTTGATATGTAAAATTTATATCATAGAATTGAAATGAGAACGAATCGTACGGATTAACCCGTAAACCTACATATCGTGATCGTGTTGTTGAGTCTTTAAAATGTATAGTATATACATGATAAGACGATCAATATATTAAATATAAATTATCGGTTTGAATATTCTTTGCAAAAAATCTCATTCTACATACAATTTCCTCCTTCAAAGGCTTAGATTATAAGTAGGGTTTGTTGACGATGCCCATCTCCGAACTAGGTTTAGATTTCGCGTCGATTTGTTTATATTCATTTTCATAGTCATCCTTAGTCATCATTTGTTTTGCTCGGTGTGATTTTCTCCGTTATCGAGTTTATCAAGTTAACGAGGACTGAACTAAGGAAGTACCCGAACGAAAGTGACAACCACGTAAACGAAGTCGAGAGAGATCTTATCCCGGCCGGGCATAACAGGGATCGATGGGGTCGGGATGGTGATGGACCGAGAATTGATTTTTGAACCGGTTTAGGTATCTACTTGCTAATTCGTGTAAGTAAGTTCATGTACTTGTTTGCTTCTCACGTTATTTTCCGTTTATTCTTAACGGAAAATTAACAGTAAGTACCTATTTGCTAATTTCACAAAGTTGGGCAACCTATTTGCGGCAAAAAAATGTAGGTACCTACTTATCAAATCATGTAAAGTTGGGGTACCTATTTAATAATTAACTCTTAAAATAATGTACTTTTAACGCAATTAACACAAGAGTTTTCTAATAAGTTTGTAAAAATACCCTAATTCTATAACTATTTAGTAGTATATATATATATAATATAATAAACATGGTTATGGTTATAACCATAATTATGAATCAAATACTTTAACTAATACGGGTAGAAAATTCATTACTATAACCAAATTATATAATAATTATACAGTTAGCCATACAAAAAACAAATCAGTTATAATTAAGTTTTTAAAATTTTTATCGCACTATTGTCGGATCTAATTTTTATAACTAAAATAAGATGACCGTAATTATAACCATTTTGAGTAAAATAAATCATCATTATAACTGCATGTGTACTATAATAGTACAGTTAACAACATAAAAAATATAGTGTAAAAAATTACCTTTTTTAAATTTTCATCACAGATTCACGAAACTAATGTTGGAGTTCTCCTAAACAATGTCCAGGTGTACAAATCCTAACACTGGTTAATAGTTATTCATTCACATACCGATCGACCGGGTTTCTTATAAATAAAAATGCTATACTAATTTATTTATTTTGATTAATTTATAATCATGCATATAAATTAAAAATATACAATCAATGTGATTAGAAAGTTTTGCGCATCTCTTTTCATATATAAATAATTTGTATATTAGAGTAAAATAATATAAATTTAGAGTGAATAAATATAAAGATAGGTATTAAATAATGTAATATTAGAGTAAAAATAGGAGAGCAACATAATTGGGTTTTGTTAATATGAACGTTAAGAATGGTAAACCCTCTCCTCTATTATGTGCACTCATTTTTCTACTGCACATCATTATTATAATTCGAAAACAGATTGTCAATTCCAAAGAGTTGTTCTCCTTGACAACTGACTACAACGTATACATCTAGTTGGTGGATAATGATGCCCTAAAAATTCGAAAATTATTATTATTATTTAGTTAACTATATTATTCTTAGTGTGATTATTGTGATAAATTAATTTATAATCGTGGTTATAACTATAATTATAATAATTATTTATTAATATATATAAGTAAAAAAAAAAATTAATAGGAGTAGGATTTTTTAGGGATTGATGCAAAAACTCGTGTTAATTACATTAAAATTACATTTTTTTAATAATTAAATTAATATTTTTGGATAGAAAGGTTCTAAATTAATTTATAGGAACTTGAATAAAATATGATCATTTTGAATATGGTTATAAAGTTAAAATCGTAGTTAATAATTGTAGTAATAATATTGAAAATTATACTTATAGTAGTTATAGTATTTATGTAGTTTAAAAATATAATGTAATTATAGCATTTGACATACCCACACTATACTCTAACTATTGTAAACCATATATACAACTAGCTAGCTATACTTCCTATGCAACAATCAAGATATAAATGAGAGGAGGGGACTTTATTATATGTGTGAGAGTGAGAGGCACACATCACACTACTATACTTACTATTTTGATTGCATTAATGCACTGCCTTCATTAGTCTACGTACAAAGTATAATGTTACGAAAATAGGGATTTATATTATTGCTGTCATACAAAAAATAATAATAACATAAATGATTATATTGACTGTGTTGGAGTTTGCTAGCTGGATATGAATGACTTATTGAGGGCCCTTCTACTAGTTTTAGGTGATATGTATTCTTCTTTATGGGAAAAAATAAAGCACGTGAAGCCAGAGAGACAGACCAGAGCAGACCAAGAGATCAGAAGAGAAGACCAATGGAGTTAGCAGCCTGCCCGCCATTGACACTAGTTCAACAAAAACCGTTACTGGCCATAAAACTCCGACCCTACCCTACACCCTCTCTTCTAATTGTGTGTTACTATTTGAATATTAGCCTTACTAGCTATAACCTAGTCGATGGATGAATGAGTCTCAAGTCAACATGTTTTCTTTTGGGATTCTCCTCCTACACATGGGAACAAATTAGGGGGGAGCTTGGGTGGGCTGAGCCTTTTTTTTTTTTTTGCAAGACCGAGCCCGAAATTTCGGTCTTCACCTTTGGAGGACCGAACCGACTTCGGTATAAAAAGCTCGCTCAAATCGGTTTTGCTTGACTCGGACCGGTTTCGGTCCATTACCAAAATTTTCAGTCCAAAAACAAAAATACATTTTTTTGTCCAAATTTTCATCAAATTTAGAACATACAAACACAAAACACAATAGATTAGCACGTGTGGCGGGAGTTGCTAACTTGCTGAGTTTTTTAGAATGCAGAGGCGAGAGACCGAGACCTAGTTGGAGAAGTTGATGTATAGTATAGTATTTTGTATTAGGGTTTTAGACAACTCGGTCCGGTCCGGTCCAAATCGGGAATTTTAGAAAAAAAACCGAGACCGAACCCGACTTTAGAGGAAAATACCCGACCGCTCGGTCTTAGTTGGGCTGGCCTCAGACCGATTTTGTCGGAATTTCGACCCAATCACGTCTTTTTTGCTCACCTCTATAACAAATTATTGTAGTCGAACGCAAACTAGGTCCATTGCGAGTCCAAGAAAATGTCATAGTTGAACTAGTTCGGGAGGTCACAGTTTGATGTTAATGGTCATAAAGTTTGGATATTTTTTTTTATAATAAGGAATTACTTCATGTTTATAGAGTAGTGTGATAAGTCTTATAATTAAATAATCTTTACTAACAAGATTAAGTGCATGCGTATCTCCAAAGATTTTCTTTATCTCATCTTACAAGATGCATATTCATTTTTTTTTTACTAATAGAAAACTTATAAGTGGATATAAAATTGATATTATCTCAGCAAATTTTTTATTGGCCATCATATTATCTCACCTAATGAATTTATAAAAAATTGCACATATGCACTAAGACTCCAAAACAAAAGAAACTTGGATAACAATATAGAAATATAACAAATGCACTAAGGAACAACTGCCCCTAAGAGTCATCCTTTTTTCTTTTTAATTTCTTTTAAACCAGTCCTCAACTAACACCTCTTGTCAACTTCCTTATACTGCAACTACATCTAAATTTAAATTAATTTTCAAACATGAAAGCTTAAATATTAAATTAGTTTTTTTTTTATTTTAAAAAAAAACAGCTATCTCTTCTCTTTGGCCCCCCCCCCCCCCCCCCCTCCGCCCCTCTCTCTCTTATATCAATGTGTCTCTCCTTGATTCTCTCTCACTGGAGAGAGGTCATCAACATTCAACCCACACAGACAGCTTCGGCATCAGCTTCTTAGAGGACGGCAATGAGACACATCCGAAGCAACAGCTTCAAGCGTCTCTTCTCACTGAAGCGTCGTAGCCTCGAAGGAGACACCATCCTTCCGAGTCCGACGACAACGAATGGAGAAGATCATGACAACTCCAATCCAGAGATCTTCACCAAGAACGGCTCAGAAACTGGAGACCATTTCCAACGAACAAGACCCTCCTGGAGATGCTTCTCCTTCGAAGAAATCTATGTCGCTACTGATGGTTTCTGTTCAGGTACAAACATACTTAGACGTTATTTTCCATTTCCAAATCCCAGGCATGAAATTTCCACTAATTCCATAAACAACCGGTTAGCCGCCCAGGATTTGGATAGGTGAGCCAACTTGCTCGATTTGCGCTTCATTTTATCTGTTCTTCAACAAAATGATATGTTGTTGGGTATATTTGGGTTCATGATGAAAAATTAGAGTATTTCCAGATGGAAATTTCCTTCTTATTTGGTAACATTTCAATGTCACTTTTAGTTGCCTCATTGTGTTGAAACTGTTTGTGAGCGAGGGACGTCGTCGTCAGGTCATGCATTCATGTCTGTTATTGAAATTCCAATATTACCCTTACTGTGTTTCTCTAATGTTGATCACTTTTCCTCTTCTTCTTTTTTGGTTGGGAAATCAGAGAAGTTGGTGGGACAAGGAGGGTATGCAGAGGTGTACAAAGGAATAATGCTGAATGGAGAAGAAATCGCAGTGAAGCGGCTAACGAGAGGATGCAGCAGCAATGAGAGGAAAGTGAAAGAGTTTTTGACAGAGATTGGAACCATCGGACATGTCTCCCACCCCAATGTTCTGTCTCTGTTAGGCTGCTGCATCGACAATGGCCTCTACCTCATCTTCCAATTCTCCTCTAGAGGCTCCGTTGCTTCTCTTCTCCATGGTAAATATTATATATAAATATATCTACAGTGATCTCATTTATTGATTATTATTCATTTTGATGGGTTGTTGATGAGCAGATGAGCAACTGGGACCAATGGAGTGGAAGACAAGGTACAAGATAATGGTTGGAACAGCAAAGGGTCTGCACTACTTACACAAAGGGTGTCAGAGGCGAATCATTCACAGAGACATCAAGTCATCCAACATCCTTCTAGGTTCCAATTTCGAGCCACAGGTAATTAGTTCTCCAATATATATTGGATTTAATTCAATTGGATGGTGTTTAACGATTCATCAGCTTTTATTCCTTTTTTAGATATCTGACTTCGGATTAGCAAAATGGCTGCCATCACAGTGGACGCATCATTCCATCGGCCCTATCGAAGGGACGTTTGGGTAATTTCACCCACTCTCTCGTCGGCCACATTGCTTGTTCATTATAAACTATTGTTTATTTGGTCAAGAAATTGTATTTTTTTATTTAAGAGTATGTGGAAGATGCGTCTTTAGCTGTTCTTATTTATTGCAGTCACTTAGCCCCTGAGTACTTCATGCATGGAATCGTGGATGAGAAGACAGATGTGTTTGCTTTTGGAGTTTTTCTATTGGAAATGATTTCTGGCAGGAGACCTGTGGATGGGTCTCACAAAAGTCTACATAGCTGGGTAACCGAATGATTCGGATCCTAATAGATTTATAAACTCTATCTCCTTTTGTTTTGATATTCAGTATTCACGTCCTCAGGCAAAACCAGTATTGAAACATGGGGAGATGGAGGAGCTTGTGGATCCAAGACTAGGAGGGGACTACGACACCGCACAACTCAAAAGGCTTGCCTTCGCAGCATCGCTTTGTATCAGGGCTTCGGCCACGTGGAGACCAACCATGAACGAGGTGTGTATTATCTAATCAGATAGCTTTTTACATCACCTACAATTCTACTTCAAACTTAATAAAATTTGAATGGAAAAATTCAAAATTTGTCCAACTTTTAAAATATTTTTTTGCAAAAATAAATTTAAGATATGTGGGCAATTTCCAAAATAAAAACTAAACTCATTTGTCTCCCTGATCTAACTTTCCTTTGTTTGTGTCGGCAATAATGACATTCAAAACAAGGATCAATCCTCTCTTCTCTATGAAATCAATTCGAAGAAGTAATAACTATAACTTGATTGAGTAGGATTAAGAGTTACTTTGTCCCATTATAGAACCGTTTTCACTGATGTTCCACTCTTACCTAACTGAAAATCTCAATTCCAAAACACAAACTATATTTGAATAAGAAACCCAACGTGATTTAAAATTGTTATTATATGCTCATCCTTTTCAATGTGCTACTAAAATCAAATTTCTGTGAACATCTCCATTATTTACTAGCAATTTGAATCGAATCTTGGAGTATAAAACCAAGAACATGCCATTGATCCATCTTGATCTTGTCCATATATATTACCAGATATTGGAAGTGATGTCGGAAGAGGAGATTGTGAAGGAGAGATGGACGATGCCTGATGGAGAAGAAGATGACGATGTTTTTTGGGGTTTCGAGGATTTAGAATGCGAATGTGATACCTCATCTTCCATTTCACCGGATGACTCTATATCCATCAGAAGCTCCAAAAATTAAATACTGCGTCGTGCATGGAAAAACATATATAGAATCTGTCTGTACCTCAATTTTGTCTCTTGTAAATAGAATATATAAAGAAACAAAAGGTACATCCATTGGAAAGGTTTAGAGAAGGAACTGTTGAAAATATTGTCACTATGACAAAATGACATACCATACCGGTGGTATAATCATAAATTAGGCACTATATATACAACAAGACTACCTCATCCTATTACCAAGTGGTTTTAGGATGGAACACGAGTTGTATATTGTGGTTGTTATTTGGGTGTGGCTCGGTCCCGATATTAATAGTTAACATGGTATCAGAGCTTGAAGATCATGGACGAAATCATCATTCGGTTGGAAATTTCCAACTGAAATTCCGTTGGAAAATCTTAAAGCTGTTCTTCAAATCTTTACGCTGTTCTTCCCGCGCGCTCAATATCCTGAAATCAGCAAATCAAAGCAGCATCCTCGTTCGAATCAAGCAACTCTCATCCTTAGCAAGTTCAGACGAGCTGAAATTCATTGATTCCAAGCAAAAGGAGTTCAGATTTTAACATCTCCAGAACCAAACAGCATCAGCGATTGTTATCCTCGTTCGAATCAAGCAACTCTCATCCTTAGCAAGTTCAGACGAGCTGAAATTCATTGATTCCAAGCAAAAGGAGTTCAGATTTTAACATCTCCATAACCAAACAGCATCAGCGATTGTTCCAGCGTTGCAGCGATTCAACGTTTGTTCAATTTGATTCCAGATGCTACTCAAGTTGATGGTGATCATGCTTGACTTTCTTATTCAAATCAGATCGTAGCAGCTTCATTAGATTTCGCTTCTAAGCATCAACCAAATCGCACAAATCAGACCTTTGTTCTTCAGCCGCGCGGACATCATTCCGAAATTGATCAATTCCATCAGCATCCGTTCTATTTGATCGATCAATTCCGACGAGCATCAGCCTCTAGCCTTATTCTGTTTCGATTCTGCACTTGTCTTCTATTCATCTCGATCGATCAACATCAGAGATTCATCACTGTAAGTGTTCAAGCTGTCATCTCGGTTCATCGACTATGTTGTAGTCTTCCTGCTGGATCCGAAATGCTGCGTTAAGGCTGTTAATTTGCAAATATACTACTGCGATTGAAATGTTGTTGATTCATCAGTGAAAATCAGTTTTGATGCTGAGATTCCTCTGCGATTGAAATGCTGTTTTGATGCTGTAATGCTGAAATGTGTTTTGTGCTGCTGTAATGCTGAAATTTGTTCTACTATGGTCTACTGCCTTTATTGCATTATGGAGGTGGTTGAAGCTCAAAAACCAGGTGATTGTGGACAAGTCAATAGATATGTGCTTCATTATTCAAAGCTCTCCAATCAGTTCCAGTTCTTAGGAGATGGTGAAGGAATTTCTTTCTGTTTTGGTTTGCTGCTGTGCTGAGTTTTTTGTTTGGTCTGTTGACAGTTGTGCCTATTGATTGAGCTGATTTGAATGTTGAGCTGATTTATGAGATAATAATGAGCAGATTCATTCCTCAAAATGCTGAAATACTTGATCGAGATTGCTGAGTTTATTCATTCCTCAAAATGCTGAAATGCTTCTGAAGTTGCTGGTTCAAGATCAGATTGGTGTGTGATTGAGTTGCTTGCACAAGCAAGTCTTTGGTGCGATTGCTTCGAGCTTTGGCTGCAAGTTCAAGTGCCAATCAGACTTTTACTTAGTTGTTTCGTTTAGCCTAAAATGGTGTGATCACGATGGATGACCAAGAAGGCACCACGGACATGACCATGTTCCTTGTAATTTGTTGTATAAGGATTCTAAGGAATCTTGGCCTTGTTTGGTACTGTTGGTTCGGCATATGAGGTCGAACAATTGGACTCCGTCTTTGGCTTTGCTATATGTTGCAGATAGACCATTCCAGAGATCCTTTACCGTGGGGAATTCAGCATATTGGTTGACCAATACCGATTCCATGTTATCGAGCATCCACGAGCATACTACGAGATCATCTTGTTCCCACTGTAACTATGTCGGGTCATTAACTTTGGGTGGTGCCGGGACACCCAAAAGATGGTGGAGCTTCCCTTGGCCGCCGATCTTCATTCGGATTAGACGTGCCCACATGGAGTAATTTCCTTCGTTTAGCTTAATGCTTAAGCTGATATTGGATAAACTGACGGTTTTGTGAACGGTGTTGGTTTGTGGCAGGTTCGAGAACATCGTCGCCCACTAAGCTGCAAACGGGTTACCACCCGTTGGGGTAGTCTCGGTGGTGTGAGTACTGTCCCCTTCGGAATCTGCCATGATTAAGGTATGTCGGTAGGCTACGGTGAATGATGATGCCGAGAAAGGTTCAATCGATCAATCTGATCGAACAATCCGGCTCTGATACCATGTTAACTATTAATATCAGGGTCGAGCCACACCCAAATAGCAACCACAATATACAACTCAGGTTCCATCCTAAAACCAATTGGTAATAGGAGAAGGTAGCCTTGTTGTATATATGGTGCCTAATTTATGATTATACCACCGGCGTGGTATATCATTTTGTCACAGTGACAGTATTTTCAACACTCCCCTGCACTGTGACAACTCGTATTTTTTGTTTTAAAAGGCACGGCACCAGCACATTTTAATCCAAACGGGTTGGGACTCAACAAATTCTCTCTCACGTCCAGGACCGACCCAAACTCTGGTACGTGGAGTAAACGGGACACAATAAACCCACATCGGGCACCCACAACGGGAAACAACCCAACACCGTCAAACGGAACCGAGCTCTGATACCATGTTAACTATTATAGTGTAAATGTAATGTATTTAAGCTTTGTATTGCATTCAACTTAACATTCATACATGACTATTACATCTATTTGTACTACTAGTATGATACACAATTAGTCCAAAAAACAGCTCTACCTATCACTTACTAGACAAAGACATAAGGAATCAAGGAAAGGTAACCATTATTACATAAAAGAATCTTTATCTAATGTTATTGTTGAGCATGTGTAGGTGAGGAATATTCCTCAAGGTGGAGTTCCATGTTGACATTCCAACAGGAACAGTTGTTTCATGAACCAAACTCAGAGAAACAAAAGAAGCAACCAGAACGAATGGAACTCAGGAGAACAATAACCAGAGATATTATTTCCACTTAACTGTTTGAGAAAGATGACAATACTATTTATAGTAGGAGATACAACCACTTGACTCTAGCTAAGCTATAGTGACCGCAGTTAAGACTACTCCTACAACATACACTATCACTCGCCCAACTTTTGACATCCTCCAGGTGAAATCCAGGCACCAACCACAACAGTGTAATAAACCTGCAAAACAAGCAGAACACATAGCAGAACCAAACCACAAGGACAACTAGATAGGAATACAGAGACAAAGAAAAGAAAGAAAGAAAAGAAAAAAATGTTCTGGCACAAACTATACCTAAGTGAAAGAGATCCTTCATAAGGAAGATATGAAAAATAAGAAAAAAATGAAGAGGATTGAAGATGCTGCCTGTACTAATTCACAACCAAGAAAACACACCACAGAAGAACTCGAGAACACCCAAGAAAAACACACCACATAAAAACTCAAGAACAAAAACAAATGTAACAAATGAACTACACCGCTTCAAAAAAAACTTCACATAAGTACTCTAACAGCCAAGCTCGATATTGTTTCACTTTTCCTTCTTTTTTTTATTGTCGACAATCATGACCAGAGAATGACATTTTATTTTTATTTTTTGTGCGATTGGGAGGTTTGAAGCCTCTATCTTACCAGAATGGTTGGAAGGTTTTGACCTTCATTTTTTCTCTCTTATGAGATAAAGGCATTCCCCAAACCACACTTTTTTTTTTCTTTTCTTTCTGTCCTTTTTTTGTTGTTAACAGAACAAACAGAGTAGACTACATAAGTCTCATATACTAATGCGTTACAAATGTGATAAAGGTCCTTACAACATCAGTTGTTCAAGGAGATGCAACTGAGGAGTACCTCAAGGGGATATAAGCAGCACATCAGGTATTCAAAGAGATGCAATCGTGAGGAGTATTTTGAAGGGATTTAATCAGCACAGGAGCAATCCAAATCCTCAAAAGTGAAAGAACAAGGCGCACAAAAAACCCTGAAACATAAAACCAGCCAAAGTTCAAAGCCTTAACATACCCAAACTCGAAGAGAGTGGGGAAGACAATCATAGAGCTGGCATTAGACGAGGTAGATGACAACTCAAGGGAAAGTTCAATCAGTGAAGACACGCCAAGTTTCCTGCAAAAAGAACAAAAGAACAAAACATACTCTCGCCTAGTGGCTTTGTCAGTATATCAGCAACTTGAGAATCAGCAGGAACATAACATACCTAAATTTGACTAGTAGTAACTTTTTCCCTGAAAATAATATAAGTCCAACTCAACATATTTCATTTTAGCATGTTGGATTGGATTCTCTGACAAAGCAACATCACTAGTGTTGTCACACCATGTAAACGACTTACCAAATAAAGGAATTCTCATCTCAGTTAGAAGAGATTGAAGACACACGACATTACAAAACGTATTTGCTAGACTGCGAAATTTTGCTTCTGTAGAGGACCGAGATACAACTCGTTGTTTCTTTAAAGTCCATGAAATAGGGTTTCCACTCAAGAACAAACAATGACCAGATGTAGAGCGTCGATCATCAAGATTTCCACCGCAATCTGAATCAAAAAAATCAACCATAGTTAGCTATTTAGCTTTGCAAAACACAAGACCATAATCCAACGTACCACTCAAGTAACGAAGTATTCGTTTCACTGCCTTCCAATGCTTATCAAGTGGTTGATGCATAAACTGACTAACCTTATTGACGACAAAATGAATATCAGGGCGAGTAATGAAAATGTGTTGCAGGGCACCAACAATGGATCCATGCAAAACAAATATTCTACATACACGTTCCTCCTTCAAAGGCTTAGATTCTAAGTCGGATTTGTCGACGATGCCCATCTACGAACTAGGTTTAGAGCCATCGGTACCCGAGAGGACTGAACTAAGGAAATCCCCGAACGAAAGCGAAAACCACGTAAACAAAGTTGAGAACGATCTTATCCCGACCGGGGATAACAGGGATCAATGGGGTTAGAATGGTAATGGACACGAGTGATGGGTTCATGATGCACCGCGAACGTCTAGAGTTAAGTCATGCATGTGTTTGGTATATAAACCCGATTTTGTTTAAAAATAAAGTGGTTGGTTCAGACCGGTTCTAAATCGGTTTTGAACCGGATCAATTATCTACTTGATAATTCGTGTAAGTTCATGTAGATGTTTACTCCTCACGTTATTTTCCGTTTATTCTTAACGGAAAATTGACGTTAGGTACCTATTTGCTAATTTCACAAAGTTGGGCAACCTACTTGAGGCAAAAACGTTTAGGTACCTACTTGCCAAACCATGTAAAGTTGGGGTACCTATTTGACAATTAACCCTTGATAAAAAGACAATTATCAACAAGCGAAGCATAAAAACCTAGCACATACATTAAGTGACTGCGTAGATTTTCAAACCAAACTCTAGGAGTCTGCTTAAGTTCATACAAAGCTTTTTGGAACTTACACACTAACAAGTTACCACATCTATCAAACTTTTCAAAACCAGGAGGTTGAGCCATAAACTTCTCTTCAGAAAGATCACCATGTAAGAAAGCATTATTAACATTAATTTGTTGCAAAGTTCAATCATTAGGCATAACCAAAGTAAGTATAATTCTAACAGTAGAACATTTAATAACTGGACTAAACATGTCGTGATAATCAAAATCTGCTTGTTGAGAGTATGACAACCAATCGAACTTTTTAGCGAGCAATGGATCCATCATAATGTTTCTTGAGCTTGAAGATCCACTTACAACCAACCACCGATCTGCCATCAGGAAAGGATGTAAGAATCCAAGTGTTATTTTTGTATAATGCATCCAATTCAGTAAAGACATCAGTCTTCCACTCATCATGAGCCATAGTCTGATGGATGGACGTAGGTTCCTGCACCGACGAAGATGAAACAGTCGTGGTGAACACCTTAGGTCTGAAAATACCAGCCTTCGAGTGAGTGACCATCAGATGTATATTAGACGCAATAGCCGGAGTCGGGTGATAAGCCAATGCGGATGATGCAGAACTTGGAGGAGTATATGTAAACTGTGCATATGTAGAACGTGGAGTAGAAGACGCCGATGGTGCAAATACTGAATGTGCTTAGCCAGAATGTGAAGACGTAGACTGTGGTGAAGGTGCAAAGATAGAAGATGTAGGATTCACAAGAGGAGAACTATCAGTCGGTGGCAACAAGGGTACAGTGGAGACATAGGGAATAACAAGAGAAGTACCTGCTGAACAATCACTATAAACTGGGGAAGGCATGAACTCAGAAGACATGGAACCATTAGAATTATTAGTACATTGATCACCATAGGAACACACAGACATAAAAGACAACGAAGCAGCAAAAGGAAACACATATTCCTCAAACACAACATGGCGGGAAATAAAAACTCTACCATGCATTTTGATCCATACATTTGTAACCACGACGAGAGTCATTATTAGGGGTGAGCTAAGGCGGGCCTGGACGGTCTTTGTGGCAAGACCAAGCCCAAGCCCAAAATTTTGGTCCTCACCTTTTGGGGGATCGAGACCGTCACCGATTTTAGTCTAAAAAGCCCACCTGAGTCGGTCTTGGTCTTGGACCAAAATTTTCAGTAAAAAAATAAAATTGGTCTAATCAGTACAAATCCAAACATTACAAACCCAAGCATCATTACAGTCATCGATTCAAAGCCAAACAAAACATCAGTACAAATGGAAAACATCACTACATCAATACAAAGTACAATATTAAATAGCCAAATGAACTCTTTAATTTAGAAACTATTCAATGAAACACAGGATTTGAAGAACTCAAACTCAGGTTCTGAAGAACATCAGTACAAAACTGATTCAGGATCCAAATTGGTAGCCTTTCTCACATCAAATTACATTTTTTTTAATTAGATAACAATTGCCAGTTGACAGTCACTTGATTCCATTCAAACCTGAGGATCATAGTATTTCCATACCTCAGACTTTGTCTCAGAATCTCATTAAACTCCATACCCAGTTTTTCAAAACATCCTTACACACAATTGAATTCAGACCCAGGTTCAATAACGAGCCTAACCGCTGGCGCATTGATAGTTCGTCACTAACAAGTCCAAATTTTTTCTCCAAGTCACTTGTGGTGTTTCGAAATTGGGGGAAGAAATAGTGATCGAAGAAATCACAATTGATTCTTCTCAGGTAAGCTAATGGTAGTCGGAGGCCTAAATTGAATCGAAATTGCGATTTCTTCAATCGAAATTGAATTATAGTCGACAACTCAGATTAGGGTTTTAGTCAGCACCTTTTGTTCATCTCCTCCATTTCCAAACGACGATGAGGTTCTACAACTTCGAACAACGATGAGATTCCAGACGACGACGAGGTTCCAGACGCAGACCCATAACACGATTAAGTGAAATGGATAGTTTAAAAACATATCAAAGATGAGGGAGGGGTGGACGAGAAAACCTCCATGGCTTCCTAGCGTTCTTCGTTCTTCATGTGGTGACTTCCTGATGTTATTATGAGTTTCCTGTTAATAGGGTTTAGGGTTAATAAACCAATTAAAGAGAGGTAATATTGTCATTTCATATGTTAGAATAGTGATTAACGGTGGTTTTTGACAATGAACAGTAGAAAAACTAATTAGTCCAATCACATTTTGAAACATGTGTAACCATTATGAACAATGGTCAAATATGTGTAACCAATTAAGTAATTAACCCAAAAAATAATGAACGGTTAAGTATATGAAAAATACTTATTTGTCAAAAACATTTTGGGATGTAATATTTTTTATATTATTTATATACTATATTTTATTTTGTTAATTTAGATGAAAATGTATACTTTGTGTTAAATATAATATGAGTGTTAATTTTGATGATTGTACAAGTTTTGTTGACGTGGTAGTAGTTGATTGGACCATAGTGTAAATAAACAATAAATTAAAAACAATTGAAGAAAATATTTTTTTTTCAATATAATATTTTAATAAGTTTAAATAATATCACTATGGTTTTGCAGGATATTCAAATACAAATTTTATTTATATAACATATTATTAAAATACTAAATAAAGTACAATATATGATTTTAATTATTTTATTTTATTAAAAAAATAAAATACAATATCCTAGAAAAAATAGCTTTTCTTTTCATATTTGTTTTGTATACTGTTAATAATATATTATTCCAATAAAATTAACTTTTTTTTATTTATTTCCCCAATTTTTTTACTCTTTTTTATTTCATATTATGATAAAAAAAAAATCCTTTCAAATTTAAAAAACGATAAATATTATTCAGATTTTCTTTTTTACTATTTTGTATTTTCTAAGCAAATTTACTATTTTCTTAACATTATTTAACAAGATAATTAAACTATTTTGTTTAGTAAGTAAACTTATAACTCATTCTTTGTACTACATAACTCTGAAAACATTTTGTGAACTTAGTTATGTTGTAAACAAACTTATAATTAACGTCAAACAAATTAATATGTCGTCTGAGTAACTTTTCACGAACTTACGGATTGAGTAATAATGTAAATTTGTCTTCTCTTAACTCTTAAGTAGGCTTGCTTTGGCAGATATTATTAGAATTTCTAGACCTAAACTTTATAACACTTCTAAACTTTATTTAAACACTTGGACCAATTCACTACAAAGTTAATAAATTGATTATTCAAGCTCCTATTACTATTATCCCAAATGAAATATTCAACCCATCATACAAGTTCCCGATTCTCGGCTGTCCAAAGATTATTTATTGGATGAAAAAAAAAACATGATACAAGTTGGCCATAAAAGTGTTGCAAATAAGGAGTCTAAAACATGTGAACAGTACATGTTTATCCTAGTAGTGCATTGAATTTCTCTTGTTGCCTCCTCTTTCTCCAAAAGAATTATTCATCCCTCTCTCCCTCCCTCTCAATATCTCTGTTTACCTACAAATACAAATAGAAATGGCAACAGCTTTAATCATCACTGAAGTCTCAACTGTTGCCTCCCATTCTATGTCTAGATCGGGAATGCAGCAAGCCATCTTGTCATCATCGCATAGCATTCCTTGCCCTTGTACTCTGGAGCAACATGTCCTGCGCCCTGAATCAAACAAAAAACGACACAAAACATGTTACCAAACATTCCAATGGTAACAAAAATGATCGTTAGTTCATGAGACAGACAATTTCAGCTCACCTTCACGGTCGCAAAATCAAGAGTAAACTCCGAACCGATGGATTCTTCAGTGTATCTGCAAGATATAGAAGTAAGTAGGATGCTGTTAGTCATGACCTAGCGAGGGACATAGTAGGAGGGAATTCAGAATCAACTAAGGATAAATAATCTGTAACGACATACCCAACAACTTGTCCATCAACAAACCACGGCCTCCACGAATCGTACACAGTCAGATTTAGCGACGAAATCCAACTTTGGGTGCCCAAATGAGTCACGGATAAATCATGGTCTCCACTGCATATTTTACATAGATAGATAGAAGAAGAAGAAGATATATCACTTCTCATTACCCTGAATGTAAATGTAAAACCGAGCTTGTTTACCTGTAAACAAGAGCTCGAAGATTGGTGGTTGTGAGGTTTACATGATACTTGACGCTGCTTGGCACGGTCTTCGTGTATGATATGGTCCCATTGCACCTTGTCCATTCACCTTTTGTACCCTGTATTCAGTAAGTAAAGTAGCTTGAGGATCCACCATTTAATTTCTTCAATCAATGGAGGAAACAAAAAAATATAGAAATACATATACCTGTCGAATACCAAGGGCTGCTCGGACGG
This sequence comes from Chamaenerion angustifolium, assembly GCA_946814005.1. Classification (NCBI taxonomy): domain Eukaryota; kingdom Viridiplantae; phylum Streptophyta; class Magnoliopsida; order Myrtales; family Onagraceae; genus Chamaenerion; species Chamaenerion angustifolium. The sequence goes on along the minus strand of OX328268.1, from coordinate 28,470,713 downwards.
TTACATTGTTGGACCATATACCCGATAGAACGTAATGGTACTCCTATATATAAATTAAACTTAGCACTCAAGTAAAAGAGGAAACTTGCAATCCAAGAAAGTGAATTGAAAAAGAAGCTAACCCTGCACCAAAATGCTGGATCTTCTAGACCTTTCAGGAATCCATCGTAATTGTCTTCGAGTGATCTTCTTTCTCCTCGAAGAGACATTACAGGTCTCGGAGAAGCAGTTTTGCAGTATGGCTCAAGGACATGCACGAGATTTATATCTTGAAGCATCTGCACAACATGATATAGATAGACAAATGATATATATTGATAAATGTGACACCCCCTCCTTAATCCTTATCCTATCTAAGGGATAGGTAGAAAGGATACATACATCATCAATCGTGTCAATATATGTTTCACATTCTGCATTCGATGTGTTTACTTGGACATAGTTGGCATCGCATGCTTCTGCTGCCTCCTAAGATACACAAGCAACATATATAGCATGTTTATAGGAGTCCATGTCAACCTAATGAACACATAGTATAAGGCAGCACATAGCTAACAAGTTTACCGCGTAAAGTTCATCAGAGAGTAACGTAAGTCGATGTGCAAATGGAACTCTCGAGTTATCGTCAATAAAGTCATCGGTCTTAGGGTTCCCGAGCACATACCCCTAAACAACATACAGAAAATCGAATTCAGTCAAGGGATACAGATCGATACAGCTGAAATTACTAGTAGGTAGTTCATTACCTGAAGATTCATCACAGGATGAACTTGGTTGGAAATCCCTGCAACATAGGATACACTTATATTTTACACTATAATATAGTATAGAGTATGAATATGAAGAGATTGACAAGTTTATTACCTTCATATATCTTCCAGGTGAGCATAGGGACTGGAATCCCAGAGTATGAATCACCACCAATAAACAGATTATTCTCCAAGAACTGTGGGTGCTTGATCAACCACTGCATAATTAAATCACCAATGATTAGGTTTCATCAACTTGTTGTAGTTTAGCTTTCAGATGTAGTTCGTACCTTTCTTAAGAACTCGTAAAGCTCTTCTACTGTTCGGTAGTCATCGATAGGATACATTTCAGCATTCGTTGTGTATGAGAATCCTGTCCCGATTGGTGAATCTACGTATAGGATGTTTGAACCCTGCAACACCCAACATGGATGTAAGATTTGGAATCCGAAAGTATTTAAGTTGAGCATGAGAATCTTGTCCCCAATGTTGATTTCTAAAAATAAAGCAGCACCTGCGTCCACGCCCACGGATTAAGATGCAAGGACGGCATGCCCCCTTTATAACCATCATAGTTGAATGTAATTGGACCTACACAAATAACTTCAGATGGGTTTCTCTTGTTTGGAGATAAAAGGAAGAGAAAGATTGTCAGGAAGGAAGGAAGGAAGTACCGCTTTCGTAGATTAAAGCAGAGAGAACAGAGCATCCGGGACCTCCGGTGAGCCAAAGTATCAAAGGGTCCTCCGACGGACTCCTCTGTGACTCCACAAAGTAGTAGAAGAGCTGTGACTCCTCCATATCACCCACACCAATATACCTAAACAACCAACCAAGTACAACCATCCATATCATTGGGGTTGGGGAATGAAAAGGTAGATGAATATGTAGTTTGTTGAAGTTACCCTGTTTCAAGATAGAACGGAAGTTCTCCATCAAAACCAGGGAGCGTCGTCACAACCTTCTGATCATCGGCGGAGATGAGAATGCTGGAGGAGATGAACAGAAGTGCAACACTAAAGAAACACATTCTGGCTATTGTCTTCTCCATGCCAAATACGAAGTAGAAGAAGAAGAGAAGGTCGGGAGGGAGGGAGTGAAGCGGCGACAAGTATAGTATGTTGGATTTGAACAGAAATATAATGGAGAGGGAGGGAAGAGAAGTAGGGTTCCGTTATCTTTCTTTCTTCGTACACTGAGTTGAATGAAGAAAGTTAGTTATGAACCAGCAGATGCTGCGGTTCTTTAGAGACTAACCGCCATCCATCCGAATTTCAAACTGTTTATTTACGAACAATATATAGACAGCAACCATATAATATACGTTCTAGGCTTTCATTTCTTTGTATATATATATATAATATAATATCATCTGCAGACACGTGAAAAACGTTATTATTGATTTGTTTCTGTTATTAATCGTCCTTCCAAACCCAGCTAACTAATCCAGAATTTTATCATAATAATAAACTGACTGGACAATTGGGTAGTTGACAATCCGCTCAAGTGTGTACTTCGAACCGATTCAATTTACGGATTTAAAAGATCATGGAGAGTTAATGCATATATAAATTTATATATTATATTAATGAATGAATTAATACAAATTATTAATTTAATTGTTCAATCGGTTTAAGTAAAAAATTATTTAAACATTGTTCAATCAAATTATTTTACTATTTAATTTGATTTTGAATGTACTAATTTATATGATCTTTTAGTCAATTATTTTTATAAAATAAATACTGTTTAAAAAACATAAATACTCAACCGCGGTCAAAGTCTTCCTCGAAACATGGATTTTTCCTACATCCCTTAACCAAACCGATATAACTCTTATCCCAAAAGTGTCTAATTTGATACGTGCTTCTGAGTTTAGCCCATAAGCTTGTGTAATTTTGTGTATAAAGTGATATCAAAAGTGCTCGTGAATAGATTGAAAATTTCTCCCAATGATTACTTATGTCATTGAATTCCTCCATGCACATCCACTGTTCCCTTCGGTTTGAGTCGATGACTCTGAGTCTGTTCCAAGTGTTGGTTCGATTTCTGAAATGTGGATCCCCATATATCCATGTTGCATAAAACATCTCTCCATTTGCACTAGACTCGACTGAGGTGTCTATGATATTTTTACTTATGTGGTTGCATGTTATCACCACCTCACTACTCCACCATAATGCTAGGCCCCCACTAATTACACTTGGATTGACATACAAGAATTTCACCATTCCCACCTCTCTTCTAACTCATTCGCAAAAAGCCTCCGGTTGTTTCGTTTCCATTAAGAAAATTATTGTTGGTTGGAGTCTTCTCACTTGGCCTTTTAGTTGGTGAACTGTTAGGGGAGACCCCAACCCCTGACAGTTCCAACTGAGGATGATCATTTAGTTCGTGTGGTTGTTTGGGGACAGCCACCAGAACTCGTACTCAGCTTTGATGATCTTTCGTTTTCTTGTAGTCCCTCCTTTGTCACACCTTTCTGCCTTGCCCCTGCTCACTCTTGTTGATGAGCTCTGTTTTTCTGGTTTAGCATCTCCTCCTCTCTGTCTATTGTTGATGTTTCTCCCTGAGTTGTAATGTCCATCCCCTTCTTGCATACTTGGAGGCAGTTTCCTTTTCTTCGGCTGGTGAATGTCAGTTTGTTCATACTTCTGGATATCCCCGCGCTTCCATCACTCCTCCTCTGTCTTGGTGGATGCAGCATTGGTATTGGCCCCCTAGGACGTTGAGGTTCCGCTACCTTATTTTGTATTTGGACTCGGGAGGCGAGGGACATTCAGATTGGGATGGGGTCAAGTAGCGAGGCTATTTCTGGTGTGGTTGGCATGTGATGTTCCGAACCCAGGTTGACCATATCGTGGTGCACCTAGATAGGTGTCTGTTCAAGTTTGTGGCTTATCGGGTTCCCATGAATATACTCGACCATCGTCTGTGTCGGTGGGGTAGCATTGTACGTTCGTATTGTCAGGGTAGGGGAGGTCTCCTGGGGCTCCAGGTTTAAGTCGAAACTTGGTTTGAAGGGGCAGAACGGGTTCAGTGATAGTGTTGTGCCCGGGGTAGGGTTTCTGCCTGAGGCTTTCCCATCCATATCCCTTTCTTGAACTGGTGCTTGCTGGGTGATTTGTGTCCCCCGGCTATGTGGTCATTCTGCAATCGTGCCCCCCTGTAGGGAGCTCTGCTTTTGGGGTTAGCTTCTTTCATATTAGTTGTCTTCGCTATCATAGTTGAGCATTAGGTTTTTCCATGTCTTCCTTGTTGGGTCACAGTTAGTAGTCTGGTTGTTGTTGTTCCCACCCCCTAGCCAATGCCCTCCTGTGATTCTCATCGGCCATACCCCTGTCATTCATGGTCCATACTTTGGTAAATTGTTATTTACCTCCAAGATTGCTACCTCCGCGTTATATACATGTGATGTATGTCCCAACTTCCCGCAGGCATAGCAGAAGTCGGACAACCTCTCATATTTGATGATTGCCCATTTATCTTCTCCCCTAGCATTTGTCCACCAGAACACTGCTTGCAGCGGCACATCCACAACCGCATCTGTTTCATTCTTATAAACCCCCTATTTTGCATGTCGGATTCCTTTTCCACTTCGATACAATTTCCCAACATATTTGCAATTTGTGCAGCATTTTCAGCATTTAACATATCTGAACTAAGCCCGTGTACTTGCACCCATATATGTAGCTTTGAGAAATCAATGTCGGTTACACATAGGGTTACCTCACATATTTTGAGATTTAGACAGTGTCCATGGACCACCCAGGGAGTCATGTCCAACACCCGATTCTGATCCTTGCTGTTTTCAAAATCGAAAGTCATGATTCCTTCTTCTAAATCCGTCATTTTCACTGGTCCTTAATTCGCCCATGCCACTTTGAGGACATTGTAAACAACATTGTACTTGACATTTTTTTGTGAAACCATCATCCCGAACACTCGGAAGTCATTCTGCTGGGGGACGTGGAACCAGGGTCAGTTTGGCTCGATTGGGGACCACTCTCTCCCCGTGTCCTGGTTGAGCATCCACGCCTATCGTGGCCTAGATACCATCACTATCGTCACTACCCACCTGCACAACAATTTGGAGCAAAGACAAAAAAGAAAAGCGAAGAAAGCTTGGCGAAGGAGTAATAGAGAAAGAAATTAGGGTTTTCACAGCACACGAGTTTCCTGCAACAATTCCATGCAAAAGAGACGTAATCGTTAATGGTATGCTAAAAATTTGTAAAAAAAAACGTGATTATTTCCATTATTGTTTATGCAATTAATTGTAAAATTAAGATAGGGTGCAATTATAGTGATAAATGGTTATGATTTTTAATTATTATATATATAAATATAGAGTATAAACCTAAGATTTATAATTAAAGGATAAAATATTGAAACCACACCATATTACCATGGTTGATATAAATGTATTTATTATGATAATATTCGTAGTGCCATTAAATTTCATATGTGATAATGAATATGGACATACATGTAAAACTGTAATTAATAACCACGTTTAATTTCATATGTGATAATGAATATAGATATACATGTAAAACTGTAATTAATAACCACATTTAATGATACAACTATAAGATTGAAAAATTTACCGGTACTAGTTATGACATGTAGTTTACAAATATAGTATAATTATAGTATTTGTCATATCCTAATCTTCATAGATAATTTTTTAAATGGTTATAGACAAATTCCTTCACAACTTCTTTTTTAGGTCAATAAAGTTTTGGCCGTTTTCTGGTAAGCAAGTCTCACCTCACCACCCACCCTTCAACGAGAACGACAGTTAAGTGGCGGGTTTTTTTCCACATACATGTATCACAATCAAGTCCAAGTACAGACCAAATCTGGGGAGGATTCAACCAACTGCTAGAAGATCATCAATTACGGATCAAAATACATGGTCAATGGATTGATCATAAGAAGGAAGCAGATTGAAACGCATTCACTACCAAGACTACAACAACTTCATAATACCTCGTCCTACATCCATTTGGAACAACAACAAATGATAGGTCTAAGTAAGAGCAATAAAAAGATGCAACATTTACCCAGATCTATATAGGAGGAGGAGAGGGATCGACCGAACCCTGCACACATTTGGCTAGTATAGTCTCATTTGATTCACCAAATTTCTTCCTCATATTTCTGCACATACACACACACACACAAACAATTCAATCTTCTTGTTAGGAATCGTTGACAAATACCACCACTTGGTTATGGGGGTGACAATTCGTGTGTGTCATCTAATCGTGTATAAACGGATATCGTGTGTAAACAGATAAATTTTAAACGTGTATAAATGTATATCGTGATTAAACAGATAGGGTCTTAAAAAGATCGCACATGGAACACACGATTAACTTTATGAACAAAAAAAAAATCATATATACACGTTACAAATCGTGTCACATGATAGAAAATGACACGAAAAAAATAATACAATATAAAATCTACAAATTCTATAATTTAATTTCACAATCAAGTTTTAAAATTCACAAGTGATTAAAAATAAGTTCAAAAATAAACATAAATATTAAATAAATATACTTAATCATGTATTTGCAGGTTAGATGTTTTTAGACACGGTTATTAATCGTGTCTAAACGAATAAGAGTTGTTTGGACACATGATGTGTTTAATGCAAATCATTATCATGTAAAATGCAGATCGTTACAGAACGTTTAATCGTGTTGTGTCAAAAATTGTCGTTCCTACTTGGTTATCAATCAAAATAAGAATATATAAATTATAGATCAACAGGGAGTGATGGGTAAATCAGCTAGCTCACTGTTGTTAGAATCACATCTTTCAAGATCTTTGAGACAGTCGGTATATGGGGAGCGTGATTACTACAAACAGCAGAGATGATTGCTTTTACAAAACAGATGCGTAATTGGGACATTTTAAGTAATACTAACAGCATCTATAACTGACTTGGACAATTATGATAGCATCTCTTTTTTCAGCTCAATAAGAGAAAAACAGTGGTTACCTACCTCTCAAAATCACCAGCAAGAAAAACTATACATTCTGCAACTTGCTCGGCACATCTTTAGATTTACCACTTTCCTTTTCCTGCAGTTATTGATTCAAGCTTGATCAGTTCAAAATGATATATGATATGGTGCCACAGACACATACTCATGCTGCAGATGTATAAAAAAGAAGAGTTTATGTTATTTCTCTAATCTCACCATTTATTTATTTATTCCCTTATTATTTTTTTAATGGGACAAAGGATGCACTTGCCAGGAAACATCCAACTATAACAGCATTAATGCTATGCTTTTGATTGTTTCTCACTAACTCTTGGTATTTTTCCAATGGAGAAGACTATGTTTATTTGAATACAAATCTATAGAATTACTACATGATGCGCCTTCAAAAAATCTGAGAAACAACAACATATCAGACTAATCTGGAGAGGCTTCCACAGATGCTGAAAGAAAATGCTAACCAAGAAAATATATTTTATAAGATTATATTTCCTGAAAAAGAGCATTATATGCACCATTTACTTACTATCTTCATACTAAAATAAAATGATGTTGAATTGGTGATGTAGAGATGAATGTATAAAAAAGTGATCCTCTGAATAGAAAAGGAATAAAGTGTCATCTGCTTTCTTAAACTGGTATCCTAGAAAATCTTAATCCTTTACTCTCTGTTGTTGCGAATAGCTAATCTATCTACCTAAAACATCACTTGTTGAGAATTTTTAGTTTCTATTGAATGGCTCAGACTCAACAACAACTAAAGAATTCTGATTCTTTTTATTTACTGAAGACTCTTAATCCTCAAGATGTTGCATCAGCATATCTTTCCATCTTCTAATAAGAAATGCAATCAAATTTGCCTGCTATCATGTGCTGCTTAATGTATCTCATGCAATCATACATAAAACTTGAAACAACAATAGAAAAGAGAGAAACATGGAAAAACGAATACTACTAGCACTTTCAGGAATATTTTTATTTTGACACAAGAGCAGGAAAATATGTACACAATTACCAATCCAGTCACAGCTTTTACATCAATAATTAACATGAACATCTTCCGTGACCAAGGACTTAGCGTATTTTATAAGTCTCTTTAACTCTTGTAACAACGTATGTCTGAGAAGTTAGGCTGTATAGTTAAATGGAAGAGAAAACAACAATAACAGATAGCCAGTTGCTTCAGACCGAGGTATAAATGGCAAGAAAACAATTCAACACCCAGGATGTCAGGTCAAGTGCCAAAAATAAGAATAAGAGAACAATATAAGAACTATATAGCACATGAATATACGCAAAATCACGAGTAGAGACAAATGCTTACCATTCCCTTGTTACTGTAATAATCATCAACTGCCCATTGATACTTCGACTGGTTCAAACCAAACCAACGTGCCAAATGATCATCCAAGCTGGAATGCGCTGCATAATTGAGAAAATATGAAACTAACAAGCCCTACACATGTATGTCCGCATGAAAACAGAAACCAAAACATACACTTGGAAGTTGGAACAAGACAGTGTGATCATTTAGCTGCCAGTGGCATTGGACTTTAATATTAACATAAAACCATTTACTAAATTGGTATGCTTAATTATCACAAGTGGAGCATTCGAATATCAACGACCGCCTAAAAAATCGATCTTTTGGGTTTCACACTTGCACTCTCTAAGTGAAACCAATATTCAGACAAGAATCCTCCAATGGATGTGTTATATCATGAGATGCTGCCATGGACACGAAATTGATGGGTAAATGCTACGGAGCACACCCAAGTCACAATGATGCTCAATTATTGACTTAAAAGGCTCGATGAGGCAAAAAAACCCTACCATTTTGCACCTTAGTGGCCGCATTTCTGAAGAAGCCTGCGACGGAGCCATTTTGAGCAGAAGCGGACTTTTCGTATTGGTGGGGCGGAGGCTGAACAGGCGGCGATGACTGAACCACTGGTGGCTGGACCGTCTTTTGGGGTAAATCCGGGGCAAGGTCGGATGGCTTAGGGGTGGGAGGCGGGGTCATGAAAACGGTGTAAGGGCCAATTTTTCCGATGAGCGGCGGAGGTAGAGAATCTTTGGGGTTGATCGCCATTGGAGAAAGTGAGAGAGAAAGTGAGAGAGAAAGTGAAGGCAAGGGAAAAAAACTAAAGAAAGTGGAGGAAATAGGGGGTGAAGTGAGGGTGAAGACTGAAGAGTGAAGAATAGAGAGCACGCAACCCCAAGTCCACAAACGGGTCAGATCTGTGTCCTCTTCTGTTTTCCGACTGTCTAGCACAAGACTTCTATGCTCTTGTTTCTTTTTCTGTACTTTCCACCAAAAATTACAGTACGTACAGTCATATAATAATAAAAATACATTTTTGTATTAAAACTTTCCATCGTTAGGCTTAGGTATATAATACATGTATTTATATTTGTTTAGTTAGTAATAGAAAATGAAGTTGCATAAACCATAAAGTAGAAAATAGATTAACTTTCAATAATATAAAACTACTGCTAAATTAATTAAGAAAAAATATTTTTTTTCAGATTAATAAAAACTCTTATATGACATCACGTTCATGTACCTTTACCTTGTACATTCCTTTAAAAAATTCATTCATAATACAATATTGCATGGTGAAAAAAATATAGTTAATTGTCTGGTAGTGAAAAAAGTTTTACAAATTTTGAAAAAAGAAAAGGTTAATCAGAGAAGTATGTTTGATCCAAAAAAAAATAAGAGAAGTTTGTTTCCACATTTGTCAAATTCAAGGCCACTAGTATAGTGAAAATATGAAATTTTGTAAATATCTTATAATAATTAGAATATGTTGTAAATATCTTATAATAATTAGAATATGGTCAAACAATTGAACTAACAAAATTAAAAGAGAAATATAAACTTTATAAGACTAAATCGAAAATAATTATGTTTTTTTAATGTAAAATTACACAACACAAAAGGTTAGGGGATCTCCCCTCTTCGTCTTAACATGACTTCGTATCTATATATGAGGAATATTTTTAGCCAAGCAACATATTGAATTGTGGATGCGAGGCCACATATTTCGCTTCAATAATGCAAAGTGACACCCAAAGGATACTTCCTTACTACTCCAAAAGATAACACATTTACAAGAATACATACGTAATCTAAGTTGGATTTTCAATCATCAAAATCTATCATAGTCCATATCGCTACATCTTACCAAAATGAGAATTTGATCATCTCGCTAACAAAGTGCATAATAAGCCATCATATTTCAATATCACATGATATTCTTCCGTGTTTGTTAATGTGACGTGATAGACATGGATCACCTTGATATAAATTAACCTAGTTTGCATCATGTTAGATAGTTGATTTTAAGCATCCATGGCTTACACTAGACATTAGATGTAACTAATATATGAGATTCAGTAGCTTTTTTCTCTCCATTAGTCTTTGGAAATATCTTGTTGCTTAAGGCTTGCTCTTTACTATTAAGATTTTGATCAGTTGATAATAAATCATTAATATACAATGTCATAAATACACACTTACCTTTAGAACGTTTTATACAACTGCTCAACGACTACTTCAAACTGTAATTGTTGTTCAAAACTCGTCAAACCTTATAATCATGACCCTTGACTACAAAGTACTCATGTTTCTCTATGTAAATTTCTTCATCTAACTATACATTGAGAAACATTTATTAGATGTGGTTCAAGGTATAAGCTAACTATTATGTTCATGATTAACTTAATAGAGGACATATGCATTAACTTAATAGAGGACAAATGCAGTGCATGAGAAAAATATCATTAGGATTTATCCGATGTTGCGTATAGTCCGTTGATACGAGTCAAGCCTTATATCGCTCGATCGTGCCATTGACCTTGAATTTAATCTTAAGGACTCACTTAGTCCCAAAATGTTTGCGCCCTTAAGAAAGATCAACGAGATACCAACATTATTCGATATCATTAGGGGTAAAATTAGTCCATTTAGACTAGTTCATTTACTATTTCGATCAGGATTTTCGATTCAAATTTACTCCATAAAAATATATGACCAAAAAATCGTACAACAAAAAACAATTTGTTTGTTCGTACTACATTTTTTCGGTCTGGGTTTCTAGTTTAAATCGAAGAACCCGAAAAATAAACATTCAAAATCAAATTGAAAATAAAAACAACCTGATTAAGTAATGTTTACATAATCTTCTACGAAAATCTATTGAACAACTAAATTAATATCATTTTTTGTTATTTGATTAATTATATAATTAATGTAATGATATATCAACTATGATCCTCACAATCTTTAAAGTCAAATATCGAAAACCCAAAATAAAGTAAAAAATACATGTATAAGCCGAACCGTGTATTTTCAACCCTATGCAATTATGAATTTACCAGTTTTTCGAGTTTTTTTTGTTTCTCTTTCATTCAGACTTTATTTCTCTTTGACATGAATCTTTTTGTGAAACCTCATCCCAGTTGAGGTTTATCTAAGTGTGTGTCAATACTCTAATTGGAATCAAGATTCATTCTTTCACTCTTACTTAGACACAATATCACATTCATTCGCAACAAAAGATGGAGGTTGTTGATAAAAAGCTAATTCATTATCTACGAAATTCTTCCCACTTGAATGAGACGAGTCTTATAGGTTTATATCGTCAAATTCATACTTCAAAACTTTTAGTCAATAAATGTGACATTATACAGTTCATTTATTGACACTCACACTTTTCTATTGACTTATCAATACATAACCGTTAGAGTTTTTAGAGTAAGGCACAAAATATATATTTTCTTTCTCCCCGGTTCAAGTTGTCATACATATGTTAGAAATCATGTGCATAGGCAACATGTTTTCATGGTTTCCGTGTAGGTTCGGATGCTTTCTAGTCATAGTTTAAATGGAGTTGTCACAAATGATTTCAAAGGCACACAATTGAGGAGATAAGCAATTGAACAACTTTTTTTTTGCATAATAACCATCTTAAGGATCATTCTATCACATCTTTACTACACTATTTTGTTGTAAAGTACAATAAATGAATAATTGATAAATAATTTCCTCATCATATAACTCTTGGAATTATGCAGAAAGATATGACATCAACCAGTTCTGAGGGACTTTATTATTCAGTCTAATTTAGTTACCAATAGTGGAGAGAATACTAAAGTATTTTTTTCTCTCTAGCGTGTGAGAGATATTCCTGGAACCCTCACCAGCAGCACCTGCTAGAAACCATGACGCTTGGTGTCTTAGTGTGTTAGGGTTTAACCCCATCGAAATCTCATCTACAACATTCAACACCAGAAGATCACCTGACGTCACAACATCGGGAGACACCTTCTGCACTTTTGGTGATTGGAAGCTCCTGGCTTTCTGTCTCTGTACGACTCGCAGAATAGGAGACGACCCAAAGATCCCACTTTTACGTTCAGTTGTGGAGTTTCTAAAGCATCGTCACCTAGTGCATAATGTCTGTCAAAACACTACTGGTGCCAAACCCTAGTCACGTGAGGAGCTGCATATGTGTGTCCAAGTCAGTGCACTTCCCCTTCCACTAGGCTGCAAACCATGGAGAAAAGTATATGTACGTAGGGAACCTTGGTGGGTCATCCTCTCAAGCACCACCAAGGGTTGCTAGGGTTTCGGTTGCCGATATATCTTCAAAGTGAGTTTGTGTGAGATTGTGTTACCTTTTTCTATTTACTTGTGCATCTAGGAGGATACGATCGTCGTGAAAACTTCTGGTTGGCGAAGCCGTGTCAGCTCCAACGACAAGATGACAACTCAGAAAACTACTCTGGATCTGGATTCGAACCCAAGGGAGGATGGGATTGATCGATATGTTGGTGCAATCATAGCTCAAAAGCATTTGAAAAACGTGGCAATTATCAATGTGCTACAAAAGGCTTAGGAAGAATTCAGTGCATTTAAGTTCACAGAGGCATCAGAAAGGGTTGTGATGTTTGAATTCGAGAACGAGGAAGTTAGGAAGCGGATATTCGATATGTCCTTATGGTCTGTCTAAGGTCATTTTCTGAGTATTAAAAAATGGGAGCCGATCAGGGGACTTGCGAGAGTCGAATTCATAATGGTTCGATTCTGGGTCCATATTCATGATCTATGGTTGGAGATGTTCAATGTTGGGAATGCTAAGAAGATCGGGAATAATATTGGCAAATTTATTGAGACAGAAAAGGATACTGAGAAGGCTACCAATTGTTGGATATCGATAGTGACAGCCCAGTAGGGAAAAAGGCTTCGAAGGTCCAATATCTATAGAGGGGGTAAACCCATAACATTCGAACCGGACCGGCCTCCATAGAATGGCCCAGAACCGAGCCCAAAGCCTCTGAGGACACCATGAGTGCTCGCCATTCTTTACCAGGCCGTGACCTCTCGCTGCTCGCCATGAGAGTGCTCGCCCCGAAGAGAGCCCTGCATCTCTCCTCTGGTCCCACTAAACCGTTAATAACAGAGTGGCCAAGATATCCCGCATATCTCGGTCACATATTCACTAAAGATTAGATTTGGTAACTGCAATATCTCGCAGTAACTGCCATATCCCACGATCCGAATCTTCAGCAACTCAATATACATTAAGATATTCAGTTGCCTTTATACGGTTCTATCTCTCTTACCCTATAAATACCCTTGCTTTACATACGTTCTTGACGTTTTTGAGTTTTATACACACACATACTCATTTAAGCATCGGAGAGGGACCCAGAGGCACCCCCTCTGTTGCGCTCCCCTACTTGCAGGTTCACAGGAGTTGAAGCTGAAGCGTCATCCCAACCTTGTCTGGCATTCAATTCACTGTCAGATCAGCATTCAGGATTTCACGATCCAACATTTGGCGCCGTCTGTGGGAACGATCAATTTAGCCATGAGAACTCGATCCCAAAGCAACCGTCGGAATCAGACTAGGGAGCGATCCTCAGATAGCTCTGATTCCGCCGCCGCTTCACCGCTTCAACAAGAACCTGCCAGCCGAGCAGGAGTTAATGCTGTTCCTCTGCGGACAGCTCGAGAACATGTCGGTGATTCAAGACCGACCCCAGCTGCTGATCAAAACGGAGCCCCTGCACCGCAGACAGTCCACATTGCGGGGCAGGATATTAATTTAACCCCCGAGATGGTCTCCCTGCTGGAAGCCATCCTAGGACAGGCGCGCCGCCAAGCCCCTGCTCCTCAGGAAAACAATCCCTCTGCTCCTAAAGAAAACCACCGCCCTGCTGCCACAGGGCCTTCACCTTCAGAAGCGGCCAATCCTGGTCCTGTTGCGCCTCAGGAGGATCAGGAGATGACGTCAGGTCAGCAGTCCCTACCTCCAGCACACACCAAGGAGCCAGCAGCCGCATATACTGCCAATCCTTCCGGTCCGCCTCCACCCGGAGCCTCTCCCATGTACTGCACTGTGGATCAGATGGATGACCTCCTCAACAAAAGGCTCCAGGAAAGACAGTTGACAGTCATAGCTCCCTTCAAGGAGCAGTCCTCTCATCCATTCACCGACGCGCTCGTCGCTATCAAAATCCCGAAGGATGTGGTCGCTCGGGCCATACCTGAGTATAGCGGTGGAGGAGATCCCACCGTACATGTCAACAAGCATGAGGCCTCCCTTCTGGGTAAGTCAAACGATCCCAATCATTTGGCTTTGCTATTTCCATCTACTCTTTCGGGCTCGGCTTCGTCCTGGTTCTTCGGCCTCCCTGCAGGATCAATCGGAACTTGGGCAGAGTTAAGAAGCAAGTTCCTGGAGAGATATATGGGCGAGCGCCAATTGCTGAAGAGCGTGGTCGCCCTTGACTCGGTCAAACAGCAGCCTGGAGAGTCGCTGTCCAACTTCTACGGGCGTTTTCATCAAAACGTCACAGAATTAGATCGTCGAATCTCGGATGGGGAAATCATTCGAGCATTCTACAGAGGTCTGGATGTGGCCAACAAGGCCTCGAGAAAGCTGCGAAACAGCTATCACGTGAAGGAGATAGAGACATTGGAGGAGTTGGCGTCCAGAGCAAAAGGTTTCATAGACCTTGAACGCGCAAACATCGAGGCTAATCTCCTGACGACCTCGCTAAGGGTAACCCATGAACCCCGACGCGATGGTAAGAAGGAGATAAAGAAGGAGAAGAAGGGAAAAGAAAGTAAGCCCCGAGTCGAGTCTCTTCCAGCACCTCGCCATCCAGAGGTCCCTGAGTACTTCACGCCTTTAAATAGGCAGATCTCAGCGGTACTAGTCGAGATGGAGAGGAGATCCTTGGCGAGGCCACCGATGCCTCGCCGAGGTGGGTTACCCATGGGCAAGGATGTCGAGAGCTATTGCAGATACCATAAGTGCAAGGGCCATAAGACAGACGATTGCAAGATTCTGAAGCGAGATATAGAGAGGCTGATTCAGGGGGGAATGTTGAAGGAATTTGTGGCAGGGCGAGACCGAAGTCGAACGCCCCCCAGGAGACATCGTTCACCAGCCCCTGCAGATCAAGCTGAGCCTTCTGGAAGCAAGAGGAGAGTGAATCTGATTGCGGGAGGATTCGGCGCAGGCGGCGAGAGGTCAAGCGCCAGAGAGGTCTACGCCACTCAGATCTCTACGGCAGTTCAGTTGGGGAAGCGGCCAAGACCTGAAGAAAACATTGTCATCTCATTCTCTGAAGATGATTTGGCACATGTCACCATGCCCCACAACGATGCTCTGGTCATTACGGCAGATATTGACGGCTGTGATGTTGCAAGGATTCTGGTCGACGGAGGCAGCTCGACAGACATCCTGTTTCTGGACGCCTTCGAAAAGATGGGCAAATCAAAACGCGACCTGAAGAGGGTCGACTTTCCGCTGATCGGATTTGCGGGAAGGACAACTTATCCACTGGGGGCTATAACCATGCCAGTGATTTTTGGCGAGGGGTGGAAAAGCATCAAGGTGTCGGTCACTTTCCTGGTGGTCGATTCACCTACATCCTACAACGCCATCATAGGGAGGACCACGATCAACCCAAATAAGATTGTGGCCTCCACTGTCCACCAGAAGATGAAGTTCCCTACTCCGAACGGGATTGGAGAAGTGCTCGGAGATCAGCCTTCCTCGCGGCAATGTTATGTGAACTGTTTACGCAGGAAGAACCAAAGGGAGGCGCTCGCCATCGAGACAGAGGCCGATCCCCGCGAGGACCTGGCTCGACCAGCACCCATGGAGGAATTGGAGGAGGTCGAGATCGATGGTCCAGACAAAAAGGTGCGCATTGGGACCACCTTGAAAGAGGATCAGAAGGAGGCCATGACCGCCCTCCTCAAGGAATTCAAAGAGCTCTTCGCCTGGCAGCCGAGCGACATGCCAGGAATCAGCACAGATATTATCTCTCATGAGCTCAGAATAGACCCCTCCATCAAGCCGATCGCCCAAAAAAGAAGATCATTCGGGACTGATAAGCGTTTGGCGATCAGGCAGGAAGTCGGCAGGCTGATTGAAGCTGACTTCGTCAGAGAAGTAAGATTCCAGAGTTGGGTCGCCAACCCGGTTTTGGTCAAGAAATCAAACGGCAAGTGGAGGATGTGCGTCGACTTCCGCGATTTAAACAAGGCTTGCCCCAAAGATTCATATCCCCTTCCGAGAATTGATCAGCTGGTCGACGCTACCTCGGGTCATGAGATGCTGAGCTTCATGGACGCCTATTCAGGCTACAACCAGATCAGAATGCATCCAGATGACGAGGCGCACACTGCTTTCTATGCTGACGGGGACATTCTATGCTACAAGGTGATGCCCTTTGGTCTCATCAATGCCGGGGCAACTTATCAGCGGATGGTGAACCGACTGTTCCAGGACATGCTGGGAAGGAACATGGAGGCCTACGTGGATGATATGCTCGTTAAATCCATCAAAGGCAATCCTCATACCACCGACCTCCGTGAAGCTTTTGAATGCATGAGGAGACACAGCGTTCGCCTGAACCCAGCAAAGTGCGCCTTTGGAGTCAAGTCCGGGAAATTCCTGGGTTTTATGGTCAGCGAAAGGGGCATAGAAGCAAACCCGGAAAAGCTAAAGGCTATAGAAGAAATGAAGTCGCCAACCTGCCATAAGGAAGTCCAGTGCCTGAACGGCCGACTAGCTGCTCTTAACCGCTTCCTTTCCAAAGCAAGCGACAGGTCCCTCCCGTTCTTCAAAACCTTGAGGGCCAACCGCAAGTTCGAGTGGACGCCAGACTGCGAGGAAGCATTCCAGTCCTTGAAAAGGCATATTCAAACACTCCCAGCTCTGGCAAAACCCGTTCCAGGCGATCAGCTTTTCCTCTATTTAGGCATTAGCGATGTGGCAGCCAGTGCTGTCTTAATAAGGGAGGAGAATAATGTTCAGAGTCCAGTGTATTTTATTAGTAAAATGTTCAACTCAGCAGAAATAAAATATGTCCAGATTGAGAAGTATCTCTATGCCTTAGTTATTGCTGCTCGGAAGCTGAGACCTTACTTTCATGCGCACGACATCACGGTCCTCACCAATCAACCTCTCAAAAACTTCCTGATGAAGCCAGATACTTCAGGAAGAATGGTCAAGTGGGCGATCGAGCTCAGCGAGTTCAGGATCAAATTTGCGCCAAAAACGGCCATCAAAGGTCAAGCACTAGCTGATTTCATAGTGGAAAGCACGAGTAACGGTCAAGCGGAGGCAGAAAACAGGCCAAGTCAGTCAGCAAACGACAATCAAATCTGGGAACTCTATACGGATGGGTCTTCATCAAAAGAAGGCTCGGGGGCAGGTTTAATTCTTATTCCTCCTGAGGGCGAGCCTCTGAAATACGCGATCGCCTTGACATTCCCGGCGACCAATAACGAAGCAGAATACGAGGCTCTTATCACTGGACTCAGACTAGCAAAAGGAATGGGTATAGCTGCGCTTAGAGTAAAAAGCGACTCAGAGCTCATTGTCAATCAGGTTAATGGCACATACGAGGCAAAGAGAGAAAAGATGAAGAAATATCTCGGCATTGCCAAAAAGCTGGTCGCAGAAATCCCAAATTTCGCGATTGAATTCATTCCTCGCCAAGAAAACCAGATGGCAGATTCTTTGAGTAAGCTAGCCTTCGGAGGGGCGACAATCCAGGATGTGCAATTTCTGGAAAGGGCCCTATATTCAGTCCTTGAAAACAGAGCGGAGATCTTCAACATTCAAGAACAGGTCACCTGGATGACCCCGTTCCAGAATTATTTGAAAGAAGGCATCCTCCCAGAGGACGAAGGCGAATCCACTAGGATTAGAAGACTCGCAGCCAGTTATCTAATCATCGATGGAGAACTCTACAGAAGAGGTTATTCGACGCCTTACTTGAGATGTGTTGCTCTGCCCGAAACAGAAAAAGTTCTTCGAGAAGCTCATGAAGGGGCAGCAGCATGTCATGAAGGCGCTCGATCGCTAAGCAGAAAAATATTCAGATTGGGATATTACTGGCCGACCTTGGGAAAAGACGCGGCCGAATTAACACAGAAGTGTGAAATTTGCCAGCAGTTTGCACCACGATCGGGTCGACCATCGACATTATTATCCCCAATGGCGGGTGCCTGGCCCTTCGCTCAATGGGGAATCAATATATTAGGTCCTTTTCCCATTAGCACTGGTCAGCGTACTCACATTATAGTGGCAATCGACTACTTCACTAAGTGGGTAGAGGCGAAAGCTCTAGCTTCGACAACGGAATTCCAAGTTATCAAGTTCCTGCAAGTCAACATATTCTCCAGGTTTGGTATTCCCAAAATACTCATCAGCGATAATGGTCCACAATTCGTTGGAAAGGAGTTAAAATGGCTCTGTGAAGAGTATCATATCGACCATCGTTTCAGTTCAGTACATCACCCTCAAACGAATGGGCAAGCTGAAGCAGCCAACAAGGTTGTCTTAGCAGGACTCAAGAAAAGGGTTCGAGCATTCAAAGGGAACTGGGCAGACGAACTGGAAAACGTATTATGGGCAATCAGAACAACGCCTAAGGCGGCCACAGGAGAAACGCCTTTCAGTTTAGTGTACGGATCAGAAGCAGTAGCACCAGCTGAATTAGCAGTGCCTACCCACAGAGTCCTACACTTTAACACGGAGGCAAATGAGATCGAGCGCAGAACTGACCTCGACTTAGCAGAGGAAAAGAGATGGCTCTCGGAAAAAACACAGGCAAAGATGCGCTTGGCGACCGCTCGGTATTTCAACAGAAAAGTTAGCGCTCGCCAATTTTTCGTGGGGGAGATGGTTATGAGAAGGAATGAATTCACAAGGCTGGACAGTAAAAACAAACTTTCAGCCAAATGGGAAGGACCATACAAAGTAGTAGAGATCGCCGCACCAGGATCCTACTATTTGGAAACCATCGAAGGCGAGAGGTTACCCCGTCCATTTAATTCTGAGCATTTAAGAAGATTTTATGCATAGTTTGTAATCAAACTGATTATGTCAATAAAAGAAAGCCATTCCTTCATAAAGCGCGTCCACTCGAAGCAAGCTGAAGCCAAAAAGCCCTGACGCCAAAGTCAGGCCTCAAAAGCCCTAGCAACAAAGCTAGGCCAAAAGCCCTAGCAACAAAGCTAGGCCAAAAAGCCCTGTCGCCAAAGACAGGCCAAAAGCCCTGACGCCAAAGTCAGGCCTCAAAAGCCCTAGCAACAAAGCTAGGCCAAAAGCCCTAGCAACAAAGCTAGGCCAAAAGCCCTAGCAACAAAGCTAGGCCAAAAAGCCCTGTCGCCAAAGACAGGCCAAAAGCCCTAACAACAAAGTTAGGCCAAAAAAGCCTTAGTAACAAAACTAGGCCACAAAAGCCCTAACAACAAAGTTAGGCCTCAAAAAACCTGACGCCAAGAGTCAGGCAAAGCCCTGACGCCAAAGTCAGGCCAAAAGACCTAGCAAAATGTTAGGCAAAATGAAAGCCCTGACGCCAAAGTCAGGCCAAAGAAAGTTTAGGCGATCACTATCGATGATAAAGCCTGACAAATTACAAATCCCCTGTTATTAGGCCAACACCTCAAAGGTTTAAACCTCAAAGAAGGTAATATCTCTTTGAACTTAGAAGTTTACGCTTTTAAGTGTCAAAAGTATTATCCTTAGAAAGTTTAACTTATGATTGGTCTACGGCTTTAAGGGTCGACGACATTACAAAGCAAGAAAAAAGTGGAAAGTAATTATGAGTAAGATATTGGATAGCTAAATATGTTCGAAGTCGATTAAAGGCTCAAGAATATAAAAGCATTCAATAGAAAAATCCAAGTCTTCGACAAATAATTACAAACCAAAAACAGAAAATACAAAAATGGCTATCTAAAAAAGATAAATACGGTCGCCAAGGAGTTGGGGACTTCAAGCGTCGGGGTTCTCGGGGGCAAGGGTGCTCTGCTCGCCTTCGGGGGCAGAAGTACTGGGCTCGCCTTCAGGAGCAGCCTCTCCAACAATAGAGGGCTGCGAAGGACGACTTCGCAGGAAGGTCTTCAAGGAGGCAACTTCCCCAAGAGGAAAGTTGGGGTCGACCGCCTGGACCTCCTCCACCAGGTCTTGAAGAAATTCGGCAATCGCCGACTTCATCACCTTCAAGGCCTGGTCCTCAAAGTCTTCGGAGGCCTTGAACTCCTCAATCACGGCTTGGGGTGAAGGAACCGCCTTCAGCTGATCAGCCAGCCGGTTCTTTTCCTCCTCCAGGACGATCCCCCTGGCTTCAGCAGCATCCCTCTGCGTCAGCAGCGGCCCTTTGCGCCTCAGCGGCGACCCGAAGAGCGTCCGACTCGGCCAGCTGAGCGCGAACCTCCTTTAACTCAGCCTCTAGGCGAGCCCGGACCGCTTCTCCTTCATCAAGGCACCGATGAAGGGCTTCAAAATCCTGAAGGGCAGCCGCCACATCGGCCTCCCTCCGCTTAATATCAGCAAGGAGGCGCTGCTCCTTGCTGAAATACTCTGACCGGGCATTGTCTACCAAGGCGATCGCCGCGTCAGCAGTCGTCTTGATAGCCTCCAGCTGCCCAGGGGAGATCCCCGTGCTCCGGTATTGCTCCAGCTCGACAAGCAGGTCTGAATGCTTGCCGGCGAGCTCGCCGAAGACACGGCCGATCATCACCTCTTCCCGAATGAGCTGACAAGAAAAGAAAAATGAGAATTGTCAGGACACGAACAAAAGGGAACGACTATGGAAAGAGGAAAAAGAAACGAGGCCTTACCAGAGCGACTCGTTCGTAGTGAGACCGAAGGAACCTCTCGATCTGAGGAAGCTCCGTGGGGACGGACGAACGGTCCTTGGGAGGAATTATCCCATCAAGGAGCCGCATACACAAGTCTGGGCTACCCCGGAGGCTCTTCTGGGCAGGGCACCCCTTCTTCGAAAGGTCCCCGCAAGGGAACCAAGCACCCCGAGAGTTCGCAGCCTTGAGCGGCTGGAACAAGCTCGCCATGGAGCAATACTCCTCCCCGGGAACCCTTGAGGAGCTGGGGGCATCGGAACCCTTCTTATGGGTCCCAGACTCCTTCGGGGGGACCGCAGACGCCGTAGGAGGTGGGGGCGCCAAAGATAAAACCTTCTCCTGGCCAGCCGTAGGCCCCTGGGGGGAAGGAGGGATGACCGCCGAAGCAGGAGCCTTCCCTTTGCCAGTGGAAGGACCCTCAGGAGGAGGAGGATGCTGTCCAACAGCCGGTTGCTCCTCACTCCTGACCTTCTTGGCAGGTGGAGGAGAAGGGTCTCGAACCACGTCAACCGTGGACTATTCTGCGAAACAAAAAGAAGAAAGTCGCGTCAAACAAACGCAGGGAATTTAGAAACAAGGTGGAATATGGAAATAATGCAATATGAAATAACATACCTCGCTGGCAAGGGCCAGCAGGGGCCGAAGGAAGGGCCTCCTCTGGTTTCCTCTTGGACGATCGCCTAGAGGGGGGAGGAGGAGAGCTCAGCAGCACCTGGTCGGGGGACAACCCCGCCGATTCCTGGTCATCAAAGAGACCTATCAGTTTTCGGCTCTTGCTTACGACCTTGCCTACAAGTGATAAGACAAGATACGAGTTAGAGAATTACCCAATCATCAAAGATTGGCGTGGCTTGATGAATGCCCGCCATCTCAAGGGCATTCTCAGTAGTCTCTGCCACTGAACGGATAGACTTGAACTGGGATGATCGATGCAGCCGGTACAGGTCGTCGATGGCATTCCGGTCACTCCCTGACAATTCTTCAAAGGAGGGAGGAAAATCCTTGTCCGGAGCAAACAATTTCCAGGGTACACCCCCCTTGTACAAGAAGTAAAACTTCTTGTAGTTGGAGTTAGTGGCCCGGAAATCATCGACCAGGCGAACATGGACGTTCCAAACCCATCCTTGAGGGCCTCCCCACTCTGAAAACTTCGGCCAGCGGGATTGGAAGTGGTGGAGGTGGTTTGCCCCTGCTGCTAGTCGGAAGAAACACCGGAACAAGGCCAGTGAATACACCCATTCTTGGCGTAAGCACAGGAACTTGAAACCGACCCACATCCTGAGGGCATTCGGAACAAGCTGCGTGGGGTGAATCCCGTAAAACTGACACAAGGTCTGTAAATCCTCACAGAGAGGAAAACGCAACCCAGCATCGATCTGGGCCGCATAAATGTAAACCTCTCCGTCGTGAGGAAAATGCAGACCTAAGCCAGGATACCTAGGAGCATCCTCCACGCTGAAGCCACCGAGCGCCACCACGGTCTTAAAATAAGCCGGCTTCAATTCATTAGGCTTGACGTCTACTCGAACAAATTCAAATATTGCAATGATAAACATAAAAAGCAAAGAACAGCAGGGGATATCACCAAAACAGAGCGTCGAAAGAACATGGATTTACCTTTCGGAGAAAAGATGGGTGTTTGAAGCACAGACCCATCTACCACCACTGGGGTGGCCGCAGACCTTCCCACGTCAGGTTGTTTCCCCGCCGAGGAGGGCACAGCTTCATCCCTAATGGTCAAGGGAACACTGACATTCTGAGGGGCGCTGGCTTTGTTAGCACCCTTGATGGCCATGTGTTTGACTCTCTGAGTTCTGGGGGCCATGGAAATGGTCGAAAGGAGAACTGAGGAGGATTGAAAGAGAAAGGAGAGGGATTCGCAAAGAGGCTCTGGAAATTTGGAAGAGTGAATAAGCGTAAAGAACAAAACAGAGAAATTGACGTTTCTTATATAAGCCCAAAAAGGAGTAACCGCCACGGACGAATCGAAGCGACACGGAGAATAATTGCGCCTTTTTGGAAAAAACCAAAGCAATGTCAGAATTCCAAGAGACACCTCGGGGAGACAAACGGTTGGTTGGTGCAGACAGCTGTCAGACTACCCTAGGTTTACGGAAAAGTAAATGTCAGGCGTGCCTCAAGTGACCGTTCGATTTCTGGACAACTGTGCAGTTATTAAATGCTAACAAGTCCACTAAGGAGACAAGAGGGTCGCCAGCGCACTAATAAGCGCTATTAGAAGTACCTCGGGCAGGTAGTGATCGCCTAGCCAAGAAAGATAGACTTTCATAAACCTAGATTACCTCGAGTGATCGCCAAAGGGGAATAAAAGAAAGGATATTTTTTCAACTTTGAGCGAAGAAAAAACTGCTCGCCAAACAGGCTCAAAATGCCTCAAAGGTCATGAACCAGTACAAGAAACGAAGAAAACCGAATCTAAGACGTCACTATCTAAAATCCTACCAGGAAATAAAGCTCGACTGAAGAGACTTCAATCAAGCTTCGGGGGCAAATGTTGGATATCGATAGTGACAGCCCAGTAGGGAAAAAGGCTTCGAAGGCCCAATAACTATAGAGGGGGTAAACCCATAACATTCGAACCGGACCGGCCTCCATAGAATGGCCCAGAACCGAGCCCAAAGCCTCTGAGGACACCATGAGTGCTCGCCATTCTTTACCAGGCCGTGACCTCTCGCTGCTCGCCATGAGAGTGCTCGCCCCGAAGAGAGCCCTGCATCTCTCCTCTGGTCCCACTAAACCGTTAATAACAGAGTGGCCAAGATATCCCGCATATCTCGGTCACATATTCACTAAAGATTAGATTTGGTAACTGCAATATCTCGCAATAACTGCCATATCCCACGATCCGAATCTTCAGCAACTCAATATACATTAAGATATTCAGTTGCCTTTATACGGTTCTATCTCTCTTACCCTATAAATACCCTTGCTTTACATACGTTCTTGACGTTTTTGAGTTTTATACACACACATACTCATTTAAGCATCGGAGAGGGACCCAGAGGCACCCCCTCTGTTGCGCTCCCCTACTTGCAGGTTCACAGGAGTTGAAGCTGAAGCGTCATCCCAACCTTGTCTGGCATTCAATTCACTGTCAGATCAGCATTCAGGATTTCACGATCCAACACCAATAATCTAAGAAGGAAAGATTAGGTTGATGTAAACCAGTCTTTTCTAGCTGCATAGAACCACATGATGATGATAGAAGGGGAGTTGGAACCGAGACTATGCAGCTGGATGAAACATAATCGATGAGTCAAGATTGACTGTAAAACATGGACATAAATACGTATGGGACAAGTACTTGGTTGAATGAAAACAATTCATTACCACATGAATCCACCGAAGCCAATCTCATCACGATTTTCTCAACCACCATACAACACACTGTCATCCAAAACCCTCCAACCCAACTTCAAAGCCTGAATTGAACCCCTAACCATCCACCATGATATTCCCTCGCCTTCCTGGACCGACCTTACCCACTGACAATCAACCATCCTGAACCTCCCTACAATGAAACCCGTAGATACCATCATCCTTCCTGCTAGAAACATGCCTAATAAGCCTATCTCTATTGAAGAGCTAAAAAAAATAAGTTGAACCCCCAGTCTTGAGCCAACCTTCCAGATAACAGACCATAGCCCAATTCTGACCAGGATGTCTCTGAAAACGAGGCTCGAGGAGGAGGAGGAGGATGGCCGAAACATAAGGAAGAAAAAAAGAATTGATATGACACAAGAAGGGAAAGAATTGGAGAGTAGTCAAGTGAAAACAGGGAGGCCAAGAGGGAGGCCTCAAAAGAAGGGAAGCAGAACAAAGTTGATGAGGGTCAAAAGAAACAAAGAGAATGAGGAAGGTGAATCAAAAGTTGCTGAAACGGGTTGTGGTGGCAGTCCTAAAACAACCATATGGGGGCCAAGAATACAATTTGTTGGAATTGTCAAGGTTTGGGGTCTTCCCTTGCAATTTGACATCTGAAATACCTCAATAGGGTGCATCATCCGGAGATCATATGCCTGATGGAAACAAAGAACGGGGATGCATTATGCGAAAGGGTTCGAGAGCAAGTGAGGATAGATTTTACTTATTATGTAAATCCGCGAGGCATGTCGGAGGAATGACGTTATGGTGGAGGGCAGGGACGAAGCCAGGATATAAACCCAGTGGGGGCAAACCGACAAAATATATAATAATTTTTCTAATTAAAATTTACAATTGTTCTCAACGAGTTTTCATATTCTGAAAACATAATAAAATTCTATCGTTATCAATAGTACAAAATATATCTTTTTCAATAAGCGTAACTAAACAATCGTTCATCCAAGAGTCGCTCATCTTGTTTCGCAATCTATTTTTCACAATCTTCATCGCTGAGAAAACCCTTTCAACAGAAGCCGTGCTAACTGGCAAGATCAATGCTAACATCACGAGCAAATACACCAATGGGTACACAATATGTCTTTTCTTTTCAACCAACTTTTGAGAGAGTTCGCCAATGCCTTTGAGATTTAGAAACTCAACACTTGACTTCATATCAAAGATAAATCCATCAAGTTGTTTGGCAAGAATATGAAGATCAACTTCAGAAAAATCAGAGGGATAAAATTGGGTGAGGCGAACCAACTTCTCCTTGTCAAAAGCAGCAAAAGAATCAGCTGGATTCAAACAAGCCACACATAGAAGCAACTCAGTATTAACCTCATTAAAACGGTGATTGAGTTCCTGCAGTTGCCAATCAATCACATCATTGAATAAATCAAATTGATAGTGGTTGTGATTAGTCTTTTTCTCTCCCTTACGTCTTGAACGTTTTTCAGCTCCATAAACGTCATCCATACATGGGACCGGAATATCATGTTTCTCACAAAATGAAGAGACGTCATTCAACAATGAGCTCCATCCATCATCTCTCATATTTTGCATTTGTTGTTTAACCCCTTGACTAAAACCATAGCATTGATAATGTCTTGATCATTCCTTTGCAATGCAAGTGACAATTCATCCGTTATTGACAATATGTATATCATCAAGTGTAAGATGAAAGCAAACTCAAAACCAGACATTATATTTATCAAGGAGCATGCTTCACCTTCTTGAGGTTGAGATTGTCCATCTTGCTCAATGAACTCAAGGACTTCAAGCACGGAAGAGAACATAACGGACAAATTAGTCAACGATCTATAGTGGGAGCCCCAACGTGTGTCACCTCCTCTTTGAAGACTCTTCTCTTGATTCAAACCCGTGCCACTTGAAATTTCACCACAACCAAATGATTCAATCATTTTAAAGCATTTCTTTTCTCGAAGGAGGTCTTTTCGCTTACACGAAGCTCCTACCATGTTGGTGATCTTAGCTATTGTATTAAAAAAATCAGCAATTTGAGACTTTTTTTGAGCCACGGCTACAAGTGCTAATTGCAGTTGATGAGCAAAACAATGCACACAATAAGCACATGGATTATCTTTCATAATCAAGGCTTTTAGCCCATTCAATTCACCTTTCATGTTACTTGCACCATCATAACCTTGCCCACGCAATCTCGATATGCATAAATTATGTTTTGAGAGTGACCCTTCAATAACTACCTTGAGTGATATAGCTTTTGTATCTCGAACATGCACAATGCCCAAAAGGTGCTCCACCACACGACCTTTGTTGTCTACATATCTCAAAACGATTGCCATTTGCTCCTTAATTGACACATATCTAGATTCATCAATTAATATCGCAAACGGTTCATTCCCGAGATCTTTTATAATATCACGTGTAGTCTCCATTGCCGATGCTTGAACAAGATCTTTTTGAATATCAGGAGATGTCATCTTTGCATTACCAGGAGCATTCTTTATAACACTCTTAATATCTGCATTATGATTGCCAAGAAAATCCAAAGCTCATGAAAATTTCCTTTATTAAGAGATTCTTCATCTTCATCATTACCACAAAATGCCAGTCCTTGACGCAAAAGAAATCGAACACACTCAAGTGAAGCAGTTAAACGTGTTCGATACTCTTTGCGTAGTTTATCTTCTTGCTTAAAGAAAACTCTTGAAATGTGCTGCTCTTGATTCAATAAATTTTGACATTTGCTCCAAGCTTCATTATGAGCACTACCCAAAACGCCAACATGATTATCAAATCTTTCTTTTTTCTTCCAATTCGTAAATCCATTCATCACAAAACAATCTCCACCTCCTTGATCTCCATTGTTTTTACCGTAAAGATAACAATATAGACAAAACGCGGCATCCTTTGAAATACTATATTCCAACCAATCTCCATAGTCATCAAACCAAGTTGGAACAAAGCGACGACGTACCTTACCAAATGTTCTTTGAGGAAATTCATGGTACACGTGGTTGACATGGACCCTTTTCTAGATAAGCTCTTCGGACCTTGTCATGATCATTTGGATGATAAACTTGAATTTTCTTTCTCAAGCCGGGATTCGATGGTAAATCATCTAAATTGAATTCTTCATACTTTTGCTTCAAAAACTTCTCATTTAAATTTTGACGTGAAATTTCTTCTTCTTCCGGAGACTTTCTTTTAATTCTACTAAAAAAATGATCAATACCTAAATAAATAAATACACAGTTTAGTACTACAAATTGAATATAATACTAAATAAAAATAATACATTGAATATACATTGAATAAATACACAGTTTAGTACAATTGAATATACTAAATAAAAATAATACATTGCTTTAGTTTACTAGTTTGCTAGTTGCTACAGTAGTTTACTTCGGCCCATTTATTCATCTGGAGATTATTTAATTTATTATAAATTAAATAATCCTTAAAGGCTTAAACACATTCCTACAACCCATTGCTTTACAATATGGCCCATTACTAATTTGCATTCAGCAAAGGCAAAGCATCAATATAAGTTATATAACAAACAACACAAACCCTAATCACTACTTAGGATTTAGGATAAAGCAGCCGTAGGAAGGGAAGTAGGAACAAAGCTCTGAAGACTGAAGCTGTAAAGAAGCCATGTACACAATAACACAAACAAACCCTAAATCTACTCTTCCTAGTTCCTACGGCGAGGAACAATCAACCAAGTAAGCAAGATATTCTTCTCTTCTTCATTTCCTATTTCTTAACATTGTAGCCGATTTTTCTAAATCTGGTTTCTATCACTTACAAAATCATTTTTTCTACAAGGTAACTACTATATGAACCGATCAAGACAAAGAGAAGGTACCTTTCATATTGATTTCAACGATTTCAGAGTTGAAATGTGAAAATTCGTGAGATACTGAGACAACTTCTTGTTTCTTACTTCGTGAGACAACTTCTTAGTCTGTTGAATATGCAATATGTAATTGTTTTCTTGTAAATTTACTTATAGATTAATCTGTAAACATTGACTTTCTAAATTAGTGTAAGTTTAAACGTTTGTTGCTCTGTGTTGCTGTGCTTCAGTTTCCATTTTCATGCTTAGGTTATCTTAGGTTAGTGGGGGCAAATTTCAAATTGTAACAAAAATTGGGGGGTATTACTTATATCTAATAAAATGTCAGGGGGGGCAATTGCCCCCACTGGTCCTTGAATGGCTCCGTGCCTGGTGGAGGGATGAGTGATGTTCAAGTGTCTATTAAGTCGACCACCCATAATATTATTGATAATGAGGTAAATATGAACAACCAGCTGGACCCTTGTATTATTACATGGGTAAATGCGAATGCGGATCCTCAGAGTAAGAAACAAAACTGAGATGAATTGCGCGATATAGGAAGAGGGCGCAGGCTGGCTTGGATGTGCATGGGTAATTTTAATGTGATCTGTCATCATCATTAAAAAGAAAGGGAAGGAGTAAATCTCAAAGACATATTGATGAGTTCAATGAGATGATTGACAATATAAACATGGAAGACCTAGGTGCGAAAGGATCTAGATTCACTTGGTCTAACAACATACGAAGGGAGCAAATGGTGTCAAAAGAATTGATCGGGTCCTCATAAATGTAGCGTGGGCTGCAAGATATCCAAACATCCAGTACACAAATTACATTCCAATTGGATAAGATCACATGCCTCTCATACTCCACCGTGAGCAAGGCGAGCAAAGGAAAGAACACTACTTCCGGTTCAAGGAGATGTGGATAGAAAATGTTGAGTGCAAAGATGTAATTAAAGAAGCCTGGACCAAATGGGATGGTGTGGATAGGAGAATGGAGATTGATGTGAGATTGTAGAGCTTCCGGAGGATATTAAGTCAGTGGAGAAAAGAAAAATTCGGGAATAATCAATTTAAATTGAGAAAAGCAGTCGACCATCTTCGACGTATTACTAGTGGTCGACTGAGCCTGAATAGCCAGGTAATGGAGGCAGCCCTCAAAAGTCTAATTAAAGACCTCCGCCATCGAGAAGAGGTTTATTGGAGACAACAGTCTAGGGTTAAGTTGCTCTCAAAAGGGGACCGAAATTCAATTTTCTTCCATCTTAGCACCAATGCTAGAATAAGGAAAACTCACATAACCAGAGTGCAAAATGATTGGACAGAGTGAATCAGTTTGGACATGGGTGTTGAAAACGAGATATGTGAACATTTTCAAACGGCCTTCAGGTCAAAAGGGGAGGACTTGAATGAAGGGGAGGTTCTGGGGGTCATTCTGACTCAGATTACGGAGGAGATGAACACTAATTTGGAAAGGGATGTGTCCAATGGAGAAATTAGGGATACGGTTTTTAAGTTGGGAGGGGCAAGAGCTCCAGGTCCAAATGGTTTTCCAAGTCTATTCTACCAAAGGAATTGGCACACCATTGGTTCATATGTAATCACACCAGTCAAGTCCTTTCTTAGGTCGCCTCTACTTTACATTACACAGATATTACCCTCATCACTAAAATTTCAAGCCCAGCGAGAGTGAGTGATTTTAGACCCATAAGCCTTTGTAATTTCATATATAAAATTGTATCCAATGTCTAGGTGAATAGACTAAAACCATATTTATCGGATCTTGTCACCCCCTATCAGAGCGCTTTTGTGGCAGGTCGTGTAATACATGACAATAATCTGATTGCTCACGAGGTGTTCCATCATTTGAAGAATTGAAGGGGCCTCGGGACAATTGAATGTGCCTTGAATATGGATATTCAAAAGGTGTATGATCAGATCAAGTGCAACTTTCTGTTGAAAAACTTTGAGAAATAGGCTTTGGTGTGAGATGGGTCAAATGGATGAGACAGTGCATAACGAAAGCATCATACTATGTCTTGATCAATGGTAGGAGGACAAGTACCATTCCACCAGCTAAGGGAATGCGGCAAGGCGACCATTTATCTCCGTATCTTTTCATCATCTTGGAGGATGCGCTTTCCAGACAAAATGAGAAGGTCATTAGGATGGAAAAGCTACGCGGTCTCACACTGAAAAGAGGGTGTCCAGAGCTGCACCACTTGTTTTTTGATGATGATTCACTATTTTTCTTGAAAGGTACGGTGGTGAATGCCCAGGTTTTGAAGGATATATTGACCAGGTACCGTAGAGCCTCTGGACAACGCATAAACAATGTAAAATCTAACTTGATCTTTAATAAGGGGCAAATGATGACAGGTTTAAGGAGATCGAAGGGGTGTTGAAAATTCAAGGCACTTCGGATCGTGGTAAATACCTCAGACTCCCATCCATTTGGGGTCGATCAAAGAAGGAAGATTTGGTCTATATAAATAGTAGAATTTGCGACAAGATCCAAGGGTGGAGGTCGAAAACCCTCAACCAGGCAAGAAAGGAAGTTCTCATAAAGGCAGTCATCACAGTCATTCCCTCATACGTGATGAATGTATTTAAACTTCCTAGAAAGTGGTGCTCAGAAATTAATGACATGATCGCACAAAGATGGTTGCGAGAATACTGAACGAACCAGAGGTACTATGGGTCTTGAGGGCTATACTTCCCCAACACTAATTTCAGATCGGATATGAAGGGTAGCTGAGCTTCTTGGGGTGGACGAGTCTGGTCCATGGCAGAGACATCTTGTTTGCGGAAGGGATGTGGCAAATTGGAGATGACATGAATGTGAAAATCTTTGAGGACCCATGGGTGGTGACAAAGCCATGTTTCAGAGTAGAATGGCCAAGTGATGGAGGTCAGTCGCCGGACACAAGAGTTAATGACCTATTTGGGTCGAAAGTGTCTGGGATGAGGAAGTCATTTGGGGTAACTTTAATGACACAGATGCACGCTGCATTATTATTATACCACTTAGATTTGAACCATGCCTAACTATGGGGCCATATACAAATGTTGGGCGGGTGTCAGTGAAGTCAGCCTATCATCGGTTGAAAGAGAAGGTCAGAACCACGGTGCAAGAGTTATGTCCTGATGATAATGTCTAGAGTGTGATATGAAAGGTAAATACTTTGCCTAAGGTTACGAATTTCATGTGGCATTTACTTTCAAATGCAATTGTGGTAAGATGAAATCTCGCAAGAAGGGGAATGATAGTGGATGAGGACTGTCCTATCTGTGGGCTTGAGGAAACAAGAGAACACATGATTAGTGTGTGTGGATGGGCTGAAGCAGTATGGTTTGGTGTTCTGCGTTTTCGATAGACTCAGAGTCAGACTTCGACCCTAAATGAGTGGATCAAGGAACGAATGACAGAAGGGGGAGTCACAGGCAGAGCAAGAGGAGATCAACAAATTCCATGTATGTGGACATGTAGGGATATATGGAAAGTCTTATGAAAAACAGCCTTTGAGGGGAAGAGGCCGAACCCAATTGAGACGGTTATTGCCATAAAATGAGCACACTCAGAGCTGTCAAGGATTGAGCCCCAATGTAGCATCAGGAAAAGGGAGAGCCGACCAAAGAAATGGACTAAACCGAGAGGGCGAGCAATCCGAATCAATTGCGACACGTCATGGTGCAACCAAACAAATCGCGGAGGCATTGGCGTGGTGGCAAGGGATGAAAATGCTTAGCTAGTGGGTGGACTGAACTGAAGAGTTTGGAGTGATAAAGTGGAAATTTTAGAAGCTCAAGCGGTATTAGAAGGCATAAGACTGGCAGTTGATAGAAGATCGAAATAGAAACAGATTCCTTGAGGATCGTGGAGGAAATTCAAGGAATGATGAGCTACTAGATATCATATGCGAGGGATCATGGCGTGACAAATTTCATATGTCAGTTGGAAGGCAATCTCGCGTTCAGCTAATGATAGTGCAAATTGGATAGCTAGGCAAGCCAGATTGGGTGTGCGTTTAGATAATTGGGTCCTTGTACCCCCACCCAACTTAATAGTTTATTATTGGTTGATTGTAATAATGACCATCCGTGATAGATTTGATTGTGTTTTTTCTATTTGAATAAGAAGTATTGAAGTTGTTGACAAAAAAAAATTTAGTTACCATAAAACTCATATATATGCATGTCAATTGTGCATCGGGACGGGTTCAAAACTAACTATCATCTCCGCACTGCATGACTGGTACCTTCTACTAGACCTGTAAATTCCTAACACAGTCCGAAAATGATCAGAATCCAAAACAAATATGGGTCGAGTCTGTGTCAAAGAAATAAGGATCGTCGTGGGTTCATTTTAGGGTGACCCGTCTAATCCATGCAAAAAAAAAAGAAGATTCGGTCATCAATTTAGACTTCAATCTAACCCATAAAAAATGAGTTGAGTTTTTCTATGTTATTATTTGCTAGGGTACTGCGTTTTCTAATACTAAGAATGATACAATTACATTAGGTTAAACATGTTATATCGTGAAGAATTAAATGATATGACAATCATAGTTGGTTGATGGTCCATCGAGGTAAATGATTCTCAACTTTATCCAATTAGATGATAAGGTAAGAGATATATTGTTAATCGTCAAGAATCTAAAGTCATTAAAATTTTATTTTGGATGTCATTATTAAAAAATAATGTTGATTTTTGTGTAGTTAATTACTAGATGTAAGAACTTTTGAAATTTGTTCATATTGTATATTGTATTCTTTTAAATATGTGGATCACAAGGTTAACCCGCTAACCTATCGGCTCGGGGGGTTTCAACAATGATGACTCGTCCTAACTTTAGGGTGGAGTTCAGGTCAACTCAATCTCATTCTAACATATGGCAAAAAAAAAGGGATTAATAGTTCCAATAGTCTCATATGTTTGGGTCATGTGATCGGATGATACCCCTATGTTGTTTAATGATACTGTATATTTCAAAATATTGTTATTTGGTTCATTCTCCTAACTAGCGTCAATTGTCGTTGTGAACTTGCCATGTGATTATCATGTATGTAAATATTGAACTTGAAATGTCTATTTTACCCTAGTACATTATTTTATAAACTACAACCACTTCCTCTTTTTCGTTGTGGAGTAGGTTTGTGATCAAGGCAGTTTCCACCATGGTGCCGAAGAGATTATCTTTGAATGAGGATGCAGATTTGTATCATCAGAATGTAAAAAGTGGTGTAGATTCAGTTTCTTTAGTGCAATCTGTGCAGTGTTCGAGCGAAGTTTCAATAGACCTTGATGAAAGTGAAAAATTGAGAAGGACGAGGATTTTCGGAGCAAATAAAGGCAATATGCCATGTAACAAAGGTAGGTAACATAGTTGTGGTAAGGAATTTGATTTCCAATAGCTTCTTTGAGTGACAAAATTTGATTTTCGAAGCTTCAAGAAATGGTTGCATTAATGAAGATAAGCTCCAATGGGATTCATATGACATATGTAGCAAACATCTCGAGCTAGAATGGTCAGAAAGTTTCAACGAATGCAAAATCATGTGCAAACAAAAGGGTAACAAAAGAGCTCCAATGTCCTTTGAGCAAAGGAGAAAATTTGCATAAGCAATTGCTGCCAAATGGTCAGATCCAGTAAGAACTTGCAACATATTTGTGAAAAAGAAAACTTCATTTTGTTTCTCTAATGATGTGTTTCTAAAGTTGTATCGAGGAAGGGTATATCCGAACAAGGTCAAATTCCATGGAATCCGAGAACAGAAAGAAAGACAAGAAGAAAACCAAATAGGAGTTCCGAGTCGAAAATAAATCTCTCCTAAGGTAAAAGTGATGCTTACGCCAAGGAGCAACCCAATCGAGCGAATGAGGCCAGAAAGAAGCAAAACTCTGGTTTTACGGACCCTCTTGCAAGTTCAAAGCTAGAGATGATCAAGAACATCAGAGCTCGAAGATGAACTGCTAAAATTGACAGATTTGAAGTTGTAAAATGAGCAAGGTTTGTTAATTAATTGTTAAAAACTAATTTTTTACTTTCTTCCAAATATTAAGAAGAATAAAAAATGTGACCTTTAACTATAATGTTGAGCAATGCTTGCAGGTTATTGATTGCAGAAACTGCGAAAAGCAGTAGAAGCATTGGAAGTGGTTGCAGTTCGGAGCTCCATTGATAGAGCTTCGCTTGTGGAGACGAGGAAGCTCATATGGAGGGAACAAGTGCAAGGGTATTATTGTAAACACCTGATTTTGGCTCGGGGTCAAAATACTGTACGCGAGGAACCGAGACGAAGAAAAAAGAAAAAAGAAAATAAATCCTATACCCTAAACCCCAAAACCTAAAATCCCAAACCCTAAACACTAAACCTTAAATCCCAAACTCTAAACCCTAAACCTTAAACCCCAAACTCTAAAGCCTAAACCTTAAACCCCAAACCCTAAAACCATACACCCTAAACCCCAAACCCTAAACCTTAAACCCCAAATCCCAAACCCTAAACCTTAAACCCCAAACCCTAAACCTTAAACCTTAAACCCTAAACCCCAAACCCCAAACCTTAAACCCCAAACCATAAACCCAAACCATAAACCCCTAAACCCATGACACCCATTTTTGGCCATAACATCCACCATTGCATCCATTTTCGTCCAAATTCCCACCATGCCCCAAATCACTCTCAATTTCTCCCAATTGGTACCAAAAGTCTCCTAATTGCCATAACCATTTGATCACTTGATCACCTTTGCTCATCCTTAGCCAAATTCTCTCCAATTATCATCAAAATCCTCCTAATTGCCAATCACCTCCCAATTGTCAATCACCTCCCAATTGCTAATCACCTTTGCCTAATTGCTATCACCTTTGCCATCCACCATGTATTGTCCATGTTTATCATCTATTTGGAGGAGAAAACTCTATAAATACAAGGTGAATGCTATGGTGTTTGAGGGAGGATTCAAGAGAAGGAAAGAATTGAAGAAGAGAAGAGTGATTGGAGAGAAAAAAAAAGAGTGAAAAAAAATATATCGGTAATTATCGGTCTCGGTTTCTCGGACGGTGTTTAAGTTCCGAACGATTTAGGTATATTTCTCTTGCATTTAATATTGTATTTGTATTTTTATAATGTTATTATTTATGTTATAAAAAAATAAGAGTTTATATACATATATTATATATTTATGTATAATATACTTGTTAATATATATATATATATATATATATATGTATGTATAATATATATTTATATTATGTTTATGTATTACTATATATATATATATATATATATA
The DNA here is from genome assembly GCA_946814005.1 of Chamaenerion angustifolium. Classification (NCBI taxonomy): domain Eukaryota; kingdom Viridiplantae; phylum Streptophyta; class Magnoliopsida; order Myrtales; family Onagraceae; genus Chamaenerion; species Chamaenerion angustifolium. The sequence continues at coordinate 28,435,241 of OX328268.1, read as the reverse complement.
TGTATAATATATATTTATATTATGTTTATGTAATATTATTATATCTATATGTATAATATATATTTATATTATGTTTATGTATTACTATATATGTATAATACAATTTTTTTTCGAGCACGATTAACTTTAGTTCTCTCTTGAAATTAACTCATAAAAAAAAGTTTGTACATGGTTTGTTTAATTTAAAGAAAATGCATATAGTCTTCTGGGTCAAGCATGATCAAAACGGGCAATTCAGGTAAATTGAAAAAAATTTCAAAAGCAAACTAAAGTACTGAAAGGGCGGATTATGAGCTTGCGAGCTTTTAAGACGTAATCAAACCCCCAAACTCGATTATCTGGACGTAGACTTTTCTAAGCCCTAGGATGTTAATTTCATGTACCCTAGGCAATTTTAGGATTCCGATTAGCCTTTAATTAATCGGTGGTGACTCTTTCAATTTTTTCGGTCTGGTTGATGACCCTGCTCGACCGGACCCGTCGCTCGACAAGACCCGACATTTTCAAAATATTTTTCAAAACGGGTCGGGAAAGTCGGATCCGACGTCCGACATGTATCTTTGTCCAATTTTGGGACTTTTCTCGAGAAAGATCAGTCACGTGTATATCACATGTAAATTTAACGATAATATGAAACAGTAGTCTAACAGATGGATCATATGATAACATCTTAAAACATAACGGATTATTCAATCACACAAAAAAACTTATGATACTATCCGATCACGTGACCCAAACATATGGTACCATTGAAACTATTAACCCCAAAAATCTCAATCTGACATGTTTTTGACCCGGCCCGAATTTGACGAAATTCAAATTCTACAACCCCATTTGCGACATATTAAAATTCTACGAAAAAGTCTCTAGCACGGTACATCGATTCGAATCACGACACAAATTGTTTTCCAATTTAACTGCATATTGGAACAACAAGGATTACATAGTTCAAATTTCAAATTACAAACTTAAAATTGTTGAATAATAAACTATAAATGTTGTTTTTAGTGAGTATTAAAGTTAGAAGTTAATAGAGGAAAATAAAAGGTTAAGAGTTTTTGTGTAGATGAAAGGTCAAGAGTCATAGTTAGTAGATGAAAGGTTAAGAGTCTCCATTAATAGTTTTTATTGTTCTTGTTTGTATAATGCCTATATAAAGGCATTGTTGTTGTTGGCTTAAAGTTTGACTCAAAGACAGAAAAGTTAAATTTTTTTGTGAGAGTTCTATTTGAGTTATCCAAAATACCTAAGTTTTAATCAATCTTACCAAATATTGTGGGAAACTTATCTCGGCTGAGGCATTCATGTTTCTTCCCATTTGGGGCAATATATAATATGTTAGTGCAGCCGATGAGATGAGAGAAAAGTCATGAAAGCAAGATTATTCTTGAACGTAGGCGTTCTCGTTACAATATTATTATCCTCCCATGACTGTAACACCCACACCAGTAAACACAAGCTGGTAGATGCTAGTTCGGAGTCTGCAGTACAGTGCATATTAATTGGTAAGAGACATGATTTTCTTCCATGACGGACGACTTGAAATGGTGTCCCACCAGGCACTGACACACTTTCGATCTCTCACCAAGTGGTCCTTGCCAGAGTCGTTCATGAGATATCTGAGGGGAGGGAGATGGGTGAGATCTGCCAGGGTGAAGGAATTCCCAGCCAGGTAAAGACTCTTTGACAGCTGCTTCTCATACACATCCAACACCTTCTCCAGCCTGCGCTCGCACTCTTCCACCACCTTCATGTCACTGCCCTTCCCCATGCTCGGGAACACCAACAGCTGCATCACAATCCCATACACCGCTTCATTCAAATGGTGGGATTCTACTTCCATCCACTGATCCACCAGAGCCTGCTCTTCCAGGCTTTTTCCTAGTAGGTTGCTTCCCCTCTCTGTATATTTTGCTGCATAGTACCTCGAGATTGCCCTTGATTCTGATGGTTGTATTGTTTCATTAATAAGTTTGTAATCTAAATCAGATCATTAATTATAATATGGTTTAGCTGTACCAAAAAGTCTGAAGTCTCCGTCCTCTATGACTGGAACTTGTCCAAATGGCTGTTGAAGAAACAACATAGGCACGTAGAATGAGTGTAGTGCTACAGTAAGGAATATATATCTATATATGAATGACTGAATACCTGGAGGGAAAGAAAGTCTGGTCGCTTCTGCTCTCCAGCCTGGAGATCGATCGAGATAACCTCAAATTCGACCTCCTTCTCGACAAGGCAAGTCAATACCCTTTGTGGGCAAGCTGCCGTCACCGGACCATATACTTTAACAACCATATTTTATGATATATCTCCACAGTAATGAATTATTTAATTGAACAATATGTATATGGTAGATAAGCATCCTTCTCCCACGATATGTATATATACACTGGCAGTGTGCAAGACAGCAGAAAAGAAGAGGATGATGGGGGTTGGAACGTGACTCATTTCCTTAGTATTATGTGTTAGATTTTTGTATATTGTTATAGTTTAGTAAGGGACTCTTTTTCTTTACTTTTAATAACAAAATAAGTTACGAAATTTCAATAATTTACAAAAATAAAATAACATTTCAAATTATCACTTGACAAAATATAAATTACTGAAACAACTTAATATTCTCCCATTTATTATATGTTTATTTATTTGTACTTTTTTTTGGCCATTGCATGGTTAATATTTGGGCACACATATTATTATACATTTAGCTAAGAGAATAAGCGACTTTACTTAATAATAAGGGTTAATAATAAACAAAAACTGCTTTAATGTTACCTACTTTTTTTAAAAAAATGTTTCAACTTTGATTTTAAAGAAATTGTTTTCAATCCGGGACGAAAAAGTACCTTTATTTGTTTTTTATTCAAATCTGGATAGAAATATTGACATGACGAGAGATGATTGATTGTTATTCTAGAAAATTATATTGATTTTAAAAATATAAAAAATACATAAAAGTGAGAAAAACTAACAAGGAAAAGAAAAAAAAAATAGAAAATTTGAGTTTTTTTTAATAAAAATAAATACTTACTTCTTTTGTTTTTTATTTTTAGTAAGTATATTATATTAAAAACTCATATTTCTAATAATATTTTTTATCGGACGTTGTAATAATATGTTACCCTAATAATTAATAGTAGTATAAAACTAGTAATATTGAAAATTGAGTCAATGGTATTCCGCTTTGTATATTATGACTTGTAGCTTCGGGGGTTGTCACGCTGCAGTAGCTCTAGCGAAAGGTAAGCATAAGACTTTACGCTTATACGACAACAACGAACCGTCCTTGTTCGTCATTTTCAACTAGGGACCAAACCTATCTTTCTTTTATTTTTTAGGGACAAAATTAGAGTATGGACAAATACAAAAACTAGAGTACCACTACGGTAGAAGAGTAAGATAACGACTCAATTAACATTGAGTCAGTAAACACCTGATTTTGGCTCGGAGTCAAAATACTATACGCGAAAAACCGAGCCGAGAAAATCGACCCTAACCCCCAAACCCTAAACCTTAAACCCCAAACCCTAAACCCTAAACCCTAAACATTAAACCCCAAACCCCAAACCCTATACCCTAAACCCTAAACCCTAAACCCTAAACCCTAAACCTTAAACCCCAAACCTTAAACTCTAAACCTTAACCTTAAACTGAAAACCCTAAACCGTAGACCCTAAAAAGCTCATAAACTCTAAACTCCTAAACCACGACCAAACCCCACCAATTGGAGTTTTTTCAAAAACTGTTCACTTTTGAAAAAATATTTGAAAAAGTGTATATCGAAATTTTTTTTTTAGAAAAGTATGTATACGCGCGACGCGCCTATTGCCTATTAAATTTTTTTTTTTCGCAAAAACACCAGTCTATCAGAAACCACGTTGATTTTAAGTCTGCTTATGGTTTTCCTCCTAAATAGAAATTGAGAGATAGTCTCACGCGTTGCTTTATCTCAGTATTCACAGGTTTTCCTCCAAATTTTCCAACTTGTTCTGAACAACAATGAAACAAAGTTGTTTATTCACAAGTTTCTGAATGAGACTTTTCTTCAAATACACTAGCTAGTTTGACATTTTCAGGAATTACTCCTGCAAAAGAGCTCTTTGGGGTTACTTTAGGTTCCTGTCCTAAATTTTCCAACTTGTTCTGAACAACAATGAAACAAAGTTGTTTATTCACAAGATTCTGAATCTTCCGAATATCTTCTTTTGGCTCAAGATACTCCATCAAGCAATTATGTTTCTCTTCCAACTCAGGGCTACCATTCTTTTCCATCTCCATCTGGAAATGCAGAAGCTTACGTACTTCTACAAAGCCACTCCTCCCTGCCTCTCTCCACAGATATCTCACTACATATCTATATCTTTCATTAATGAGACAGAAAAATCGAACAGGGTATAGGCTAACTAACAGCTGCAACACATTAGAGGCAGGCATGCTAGAAAGGTCCTGCAGCTGCAATCTTCCGAATATCTTGTAAAGCTTCTCCAATGACTATAGCTTTTTATCTGAGTTCAAGCCTGCTTATGGTTTTCCTCCTAAATAGAAATTGAGAGATACTCTCTCCAGTAAAGAAGAAAGGAAGTTCTAAGAAGAAATGGTTTTCCTCCTGAAAATGTCAAACTGGCTAGTGTATTTGAAGAAAAGTCTCATTCAGAAACTTGTGCATAAACAACTTTGTTTCAGTGTTTTACCTCGTGGATGTTGTTCAAAACAAGTTGGAGGGCAAACTATGTATACGCGCACCCCGGGGTCGCGCCTAACGGACATAGTTACTTTTTGAAATTTATCTAAAGTAACCCCAAAAGAGTTATTTTGCAGCAGTAATTCCTGAAAATGTCAAACTAGCTAGTGTATTTGAAGAAAAGTCCCATTCAGAAACTTGTGAATGAACAACTTTGTTTCAATGTTTGACCTCGCGGATGTTGTTCAGAACAAGTTGGAAAATCTAGGGCAGGAACCTAAAGTATTTAACTTCTGAGAACTTCCTTGCTTCTTTATTGGAGAGACTATCTCTCAATTTCTATGTAGGAGGAAAACCGTATAAACAGGCTCAAAATCAGATGTTTTTCAAAAAGTAAGCATATAGTAGGAAAAAAGCATACATGGAGGAATTTGGTGCGCGTAGAGGAATTTGGACTTGTGAATACTGGGATAAAGCAACGCGTGAGACAATCATCTCGGTGGTTTGTTAACAAATTGATTTTCTGTCCTCTTGAAGAAAAGTCTCATTCAGAAACTTGTGAATAAACAACTTTGTTTCATTGTTGTTCAGAACAAGTTGGAAAATTTGGAGGAAAACCTGTGAATACTGAGATAAAGCAACGCGTGAGACTATCTCTCAATTTCTATTTAGGAGGAAAACCATAAGCAGACTTAAAATCAACGTGGTTTCTGATAGACTGGTGTTTTTGCGAAAAAAATAAAATTTTAGGCAATAGGCGCATCCCTAGGACGCGCCTACTGAATAGGCGCATCCCTAGGACGCGCCTACTGAATAGGCGCATCCCCAGGATGCGCCTATTCAATAGGCGCGTCGCGCGTATACATACTTTTCTAAAAAAAAAATTTCGATATACACTTTTTCAAATATTTTTTCTAAACTAAACAGTTTTTGAAAAAATTCCACCAATTGCCCCAAAAGTATTCCCAATTGACATTACCTTTGCCCATTTGATCACTTTTGCTCACCCACCATCATCTTTTGACCAAATCCTCCAAATGACACCAAAGCTCCTCCCAATTGTCAATCATATTTGCCATCCACTATGTATTGTCCATGCTTTATCACCTACTTGGATGAGGAAAACTCTACAAAAGCAAGGAAGCCACGACAATTCAAGGAAAGTAAAAATATAAGGGAGTTTGGAGGAAAGTTTGTCGTAAGCTTCGACCAAGGAAGTGAGTGAAAAAAATAGAGAGAAATTGAGTGAAGAAAAATCGGCGATTATCAGTTTCAGTCCTTCGTACGGTATCTAAATTTTGGATGACTTAGGTATATCCCTCTCGTATTCAATGTTGTATTTATATTTCTTAATGTGAATAAAATTTGTCTTATCAATATTATATGTTATTAGTTATATTTCGTATAAGAATCGTGCTCGTTTTTAAGTTCGGTATAACTTTGGGGTCATTTTAGTCATTTGTGAAAGTTATGGGGGTTGTTTCGGTCAAACAAATAATATTTTCAAAAATTAATTAGGTTATTACCAAAACTTGATGAAGGTTATAACTCGGTCCTTGGACTCTCGGGTCATTTTGCGACTTTACCGAGTGTTATAAACCAAACCAGAAAAGTTTTGGGTCATTTGTGCAATTTTTGAAATATTTGTTTTAATTCAGCTCGAATTTTTCAAAAATTACAATTTGTTCCCTGAACCTTTATGGACATCCCACCACTTCTCAAAATGTTACAAATAAGTCTAGAATAAGTTTCAGGTTATTTTGGAACTTTACCAAGTGTTACAAATCAGTCCATAATAGTTTAGAGTCAATTCTATAATTTCTTTTAAATATATTTTCAATTCAGTTATATTTTTTTTTTGAAAATTACATTTTGATTCCTAAACTTTTCTGGACATTCCATGACTTCTCAAAGTGTTACAAATCAATCCATAATAATTTTCATGTTATTTAGGAACTTTACCAAGTGTTACAAATAAGTCCAGAATAGTTTAGGGCCAATTCTGTCATTTTTTTAAAATATAGTTCCAATTCAGCTCGAATTTTAAATAATTGCATTTTGGTCTCCAGACTTTTCTGGACATCCCATGACTTCTCAAAATGTGAGAAATTAGTCCAACGAGTTTTATATCTTCAAAATCATTCGTGTACGTAACCACCCTTTTTTTTAGCACGATTAACTTTATTTTCTCTTGTTTACTTATTTGAAATTAACTCAAAAAATGAAAAATAAAAAAAACTTGTATATTGTTAATAAAAAAAATACATGCAAATCCTTTTGGTCAAGCATGATTAAAACGGGTAATTCGGGCAAACCGGGCAAGTTGAAAAAAATATATATTCAAAAGCAAACTAAAGTACCGAAAGGGCGGATTTTATGGGCTCGCGAGCCCTTAAGACGTAATCAAACCCCCGAACTCGATTATCTAGTCGTAGACCTTCCTAAGGCATTGGATGTTAGCACCATGTATCCTAGGCAAATTTTAGGATTCCGATTAGCCTTTAATTAATCGGTGGCGACTCTTTCATTTTTCGGTATGATTGATGACCCCGCTCGACCGGACTCGTCCCTCGCTAAGACCTGACATTTTCGAGCGAAAGAAAATAAAAAATATTGTTTGAAAATGATCGGGGAAAGTCGGATCCGACGTCCGACAATTTGGCAACTGTTTAGAGGGTTTAGGTTTTGTCATGTTTGCTTTGCCATATTATATTTTACCCTATCCGTTTTGACTGTTTGCTCATGCTTGCAGTTTTAAATTTTGTCTGAAAGGCGATGAAATTGTAATAATTCAAAAAATATTGAAATTTTCGTTTTGCACACACCACGTTGGTCACCATTACTCGCTCACACCTGGAGTACATTAAGAGCTTAGGGAGTTTAGTAGGGGGAATGTGCCCAGAGCGGTTTGGACCGTCGGTACGCACCCAAACAACTCAACAAGATGATCAGAATGGGTCCATGATCCTCTATAGGTGGGTGAGGCTCCGCTGTTTCATAGGACCTAGAAATTTCATTTATTTAGAACAAAAGCTCCACACCGTGTTTAACCTTTATCAGTTTTGTGTGTGTTCTATTTTTGGAACCAATTAATGTAAATGGGAATTCATCCCAAGTATTTGGATGCGTGGTTGGCCCACAATTCATGTAGAAGATTCGACCCAACAGTTGTGAATTAGAAGTCAGCCCAACAACTGTAAATGAGAGTTTGACCCATTATATAAATGTGTTTTGTTTTGGCCCTAGATCATGGCATGTATAAGATTGGGTCTTTTGTAATATATATTTCAGACTACTGTAAATGTAATACAAACTTTACTAATGAAATTTACATTCTCGCACTCGCATTGCATTTTTCTAAAAAACAAAATGTAAGTTCCGTTCATTCTATCTTATATCCTTAGGACGTTTTACACACCATCTTTGGTATGGATGAAGCAAAAAAATCATTGCTCTCACATTAAGGCCATACAGCTGCTACGGTCGAAAAATGTCTGAATATGAAAAGTCATGACAAAAGGGAATAAGAAATACGTGAATGAGAAGATTGATGAAGTTCACAAGATAGCAAGTTACAAAGTCAACTGGGTTCTCCTTGATGCCTTGTATAAATTCTGGAATGTGGAAAACGCATCGGCGTAATTAACCACAACAAAATATATTCATAAGTTCCATTGAATCAGGGATAAACCCGAACAACCAATGTCATTCTAGCAATGTGAGGGCACCTTGAAAAAATGTGGGGGAAACGTAGCTAAGTTAAATGCCACCCTTGAATAATTCAGACGAATGATGAGGCGAATAAAAAGTATTTCAAAATGCATGTCATCGACCTTCCTTTGAACCAAGGAACAAACAACAAATGCACTCAACGAGCTGCGCCGTCGTGTGAAACATCTTAAGAACTAGATTTCGATTGGCCAAATCCTTTTTAAAAAAACGTTTGTCATACATGCAATCAAAGTCTACGAATGGAATGAACAGAACATGCATAATTTTCAAAACCAATCATGCATGATCAATTGTGTATTCATCCTTCTTACTGCGGTATTTTGAATTTAGCATTTTGAGAACCCATGTAACATTTGACGGCTCCAGCATCTCAAGAATACTAGGTGAGAATCATCCCACTAGAACATACCATGCATGCCATGAATTCCCGCACAGTGCAATCAATCCTTGGCATGGCCTCCCAGGTCGAGCGAATTTTTTCTCTTCTGAGCGCTAGGCAGTCGTGACTACCACAGTATCCCTGGCCTTATCTGCTGAGTAACACTACTCTCGTGGCACCTCGCCAATCCATGTCAGTCACTTTTACCATCCTGACCAAGCTCCACCTTCCACATATGGCCATCCTGACGAAGGTCCACCTCCCACATATGTACTTCACACACCCAGAAAAACAAAGACACTTTTAGGACTGAGTTTTCATCCTAGTTTCAAAGATTATGAAGTCGCCAGGAGGAAACGTTTAGACCAACATTGTCACCTCCATCAAATGTATGTGAACCAAATCCACGAGCCATCGCACAACTTTATCCCATGACTTCCCCATGACCTTTTTGAATGTAGGGAATCAATGTAATCAACATGATTTCTCCAAAGGCGCCCAATGATCATCAATTCATATTGGTGGCGATTGATTACTTCACCAAGGGAATAAATGCTATCACCATGGCGTCAATAATGACAAATGATATCGAACACTTCATTAGACAGGACAACATCATGCGTCATAGGGTGTCAAAGTCAATTATCACCGCCAATGCCGGAAATCTGATTAACAAGTTTGTCGATGGGTTGTGATCAAGCATAAAAATTCATCTTCATATCACCCACAAATGAATGGCACGGTGGAAGCAACAAATAAAGGATTGGTATGACAAGTTGCCTTAGGCACTCATGACATACAAAACCTCAATACGAACATCAACAAGGGCAACCCCATTTTCCCTTGTTTACGGGACCGAAGTCGTGTCGCCAATTGAAGCAGAAAATCCCATCAGCTAATATCCTCGTTGAGGCAGAGATGGACGAGTCATAGTGGGTGAGATGCAGATACGAACAATTGAACCTCATGGACAAAAGGCAGCTCATCGCGCTGTGCCACGAGAAATTGTACCAACAACGCATGGCTCATGCTTTTAACAAAAAGATGCATCAAAGGGAATTACAAACGCACGATCTAATCCTCTGAAACACACTTCAAGTCAATCCAGACTCTCGAGACAAGTTTGTACCTAAAATATGAAGGGCCTTATGTCGCCAAAGAGACTTTCAACAGAGGATCCATGATCGTCACCGACATGGACGACCAAGATCTCCATAGTCCAATTAATATGGACGCAGTAAAAAAAAATCCTTAAAGAGTTCTTAACTAGAAAGAGATCCTTCAAAAGTGAGAGAAAATTCCCGCTTAATCGGAAATTCGAAAGGGCGGTTTAGGCAAAAATAGGGAAGAAGGGCATCATTAAAAATCCATAGAAAGGTGATCATGGCAAAAGAAAAGGAATCAAATCTCTACTAAGTTGAAAATCCCAAAGGGCGACTTAGGTAAAAATTAAGACAACCGAGAGGTGTGGTAGAAAAACAATATACTGTAGCAAAAGGAAAGAAAATCATTCAAGTCAATCCAGATTCTCGGGGCAACTTTATGCCTAAATATGAAGGGACTTATGTCGTCAAATACATTTTCACCGGAGGAGCCATGATCTTCACTAACATGGACAACAAACAACTCTCCAGACCAATCAATATGGACGCAATAAAACAAAAAACTTAAAATGTCGTAACCAGAAAGTGAGTCTCCAGAAATGAGAGAAAATTTCCGCTAAATCAAAACCCCGAAAGGGCAGTTTAGGCAAAATTTAGGGAAGATGGGCATGATTAAAAATCCCTAAAAAGGGCAATCATGACAAAAAGAAATGAATCAAATCCCTTCTAGGTTGAAAATCCGAAAGTGCAATCTAGGCAAAAATTAAGGGAATCGAGAGGTGCGGTAAAAAAAAATAAAAAACTACCGTACTAAAAGGTAAGGAAATCGAGAGATAAATATTTTTAAAAAAGGTTACTCAAAAGTGGAACACAGTGTTTAGATCTGCCTCAACAACTTGCGTGGATACACCTTGTGGACGTATCATGAATGACTTTAGGAAACTCCATCAAGAGGGACTCCAAAGTCGATTATTGAGAAAACAGACCGAGAAGTCTACACAAGCAGTCGAACATCTCAACAGAGTTTTCATAGCTCTAAAGTGAATTACAAGCCGACAAGTGGAGTCTTTAGGTGCTCAACCTCCGCACGTCATCCTCGACAACCAGGACTGGTAGTTATCCAGCTTCTGGAGCCACGAGTCGACAAGCAGAATCTCTAGGTGCTCAACCTCCGCAAGTCATCCTCGACAACCAGGACCTGTAGTTATCCAGCTTGTGGGAGTCACAAGTCGTCGAACGGGGCATTGAGGTGTTCAATCTCTGCAAGTCATCCTCAAGAGTGCTTCTCGCAAAAAATAACATTTGACGACCAGGACCTGTAGGTGTCCAGCTTCAGAGATTCACAAGTTAATGAGTATTTAGGCGTCCAGCCTCCGCAAATCATCGTCAACCATCAGGACTTGTACATGTCCCACTTCCGAAAGTTGCACAATGGTGTTTGTCTACTATGAAAATAAAGAGGAACCAAAATCTGTTGTTTGTCTTTGAACACACACTCATGAGATCACTTCCATGAGCGCGTGTTCAAAGAGGGGCAACTGTAAACACCTGATTTTAGCTCGGGGTCAAAATACCGTACGCGAGAAACCGAGACAAAAAAAATCAACCTTAACCCCCAAACCCCAAACCCTAAACCTTAAACTCCAAACCCTAAACTCCAAACCTTAAACCCCAAACCCTAAAACTCAAACCGTAAACCTTAAACCCCAAACCCTAAACCTTAAACCCTAAATCCTAAACCCTAAACCCCAAACCCTAAACCTTAACCCTAGAGCCTAAACCCCTAATCCATTCAGACAAACCATGCCACCAATCACTCCTAATTTTGCACATTTCACCAAAATCTCTCACCTTTCACCAAAGTCTCCCATCTTTCACTAAAACATGTATCTCACCCAAAAAAAACAAAGAAAAGACAAAGGAGAATGAGATTCATAAGGAAAATCCACGACATTGAAGAAAGGGAGAGAAACAAACCGAAGGAGAGCTTGGGGGAGCAAGGGTCGTAAGCTACGACATTGAAGAAAAGGAAAGAAAAAAAAAAGGAAAAGAGAGAAAGAAAGAAAGGAAAGAAGAGAAGAAAATGGAAGAGAATGCCACAGCAAAGTGAGGATTTGAGTGATAGTGAGCAAAAATAATAGAGTGAAATGCAGTGAAGAAAAATCGGTGATTATCGGTCTCGGTTCCTCGTGAGGTATATAAACTCCAAATAACTTAGGTCTATCTCCATTCGTCCTCGATATTTGTATGTATTAATGTGAATAAAGTTTGTTTTATCGATATTAAGTGTTAATATTTTTTTTCATATAAGAATCGTATTCGATTTTAAGTTCAGTATAACTTTGGGGTCATTTTAGACATCTGTGAAAGTTATGAGGGCTGTTTCGTTAAAACAAATATTTTCCAAAATTACTTAGGTCATTCTCAAACTTTGATGAAGGTTACAACACAGTCCTTGAACTCTCAGGTCATTTTGGGACTTTACCGAGTGTTATAAACCAAACTAGAAAACGTTTAGTCCATTTTTGCAATATTTAAAAGATTTTTCCAAAACAACTCGAAATTTTAAATAATTACATATGGGTCCCTAAACGTTTCTGGACATCTCATTACATCTAAAGGTGTCACAAATTAGTCTAATGTGCTTCGTATTTTCAAAATCATTCGTATACGTTTGAGAAGTCTTAAAATGACTGCAAAGTTAAACCACTCTTTTTCGAGCACAATTAACTTTATTCTCTCTTTTTTATTTATTTTAAATTAACTCAAGAAAATAAAATACTTGTATATTGTTAGTTAAAAAATGCATGTCATCTATTTAGCCAAGTATGATCAAAACGGACGAATCAGACAATTCGGGTAACTCGGTAAAAAATAAATTCAAAATCAAACCAAAGTACCGAAAGAGCGGGTTATGGGCTCGCGAGCCCTTAAGACGTAATGAAACCCGCGAACTCAATTCTCTGGACGTAAAATTTTCCAAGCCCTAGGATGTAAACACCATATAACCCTAGGAAAATTTTAGGATTCCGATTAGGCTCTAATTAATCAGTGTCGACTCTTTCATTTTTTGGTATGGTTGATGACCTCGCTCGACCGGACCCGTCGCTCGCCAATACTTGACATTTTTTAAGCAAGCAAATAAATAAGTTCAAAAAGGTCGGGGAGGTCGAGGAGCTTGTCGCCCAAAAGATGAAGGAACTAAACGGTAGGGCTATGTCACGCCTGCGGGATGTGTGTCACACCCATTTGCCCCGGAGATATTGTCTGTCACGGTGCCGCCTCAGGTGCAGACACCTGGGATTGACTATTATTGAGGAGAAGGTGACCCAGTCGAACACATTCAGAGACACGAAGCCTCCTTGTTGGGACGTACAAACAATGACAACCATTTCACGTTCCTCTTTCCAGCTACATTGGGAGGCGTCGCGTCGCACTGTTTTTTTGGCCCCCCCCCCCCAAAGCCTCAGTTAGATTCTGTGGGGGGGGGGGGTATTAAATAAAAGTTCATTGTGCTGTAAATGGGAGGTCGCCAACTCCTAAAAAGCATTGGGAACTTGGACCATTTGAATAAAAAAGGGGGAAGAAAGTTTGGGCGACTTCTACACCAGATTCAACAAGGAGCTGGTGGGAATCGATTAGGAAATTACAGAAGGGGAGACTATTTGAGCTTTCGTAAGAGCGTTGTGTTAGGATGTATGAAATATAGATGTATTAGTTAACTTGTATTTCAAGTTACTAGTTCCGTAGGTTTCTAGCTAGTTCCGTAGGTTTCAAGATTCTTGAGAAGATTGTAGTTGTGGTTAGTTAGTTAGAGTCTGATTTGTGTTTAGTATAAATAGGTGTTATGTTCATTAAGAAACTTAACTTGAATCAGAAGATTAAACTGAAAGTCTGTTATTTCAGTTGTTCATTTCTTCATCTCTGTTTTCATTCCTTCCTATCCAAGTTATCACAATTGTTCTCAAACCACTGAAATGGTATCAGAGCTGTGCTGATCTTCGGTGAGTCTCTGCTGCTTCTCTGATTCTCTGAGGCTGCTTCTTGAAGATTTGCTTCTTCGCTGCTGCTGCTAATCTATGTGCTGCATCTCTGCTGCTGATCTGCAATTCGTGGATCATTGCGAGTCGTGCTGATCTTTGGTGATTGTATGCTGCTTCTCTGATTCTCTGCTGTCATGTTGATCTACTTGCTGATCTTCAAGCTGATCTACGTGCTGATCTTCGAGTTGATCTTCGACGATCTGCTGTGTTTCTGCTGTTGCGGATCTTTGTGCTATTCTGTGTGTTACTGATCTTCGTGTTGCTTATCTGCTGCAGCTTTGCAAGTCTCGGATTGTTGATTAATCTTCTGCAAGTCTCGGATCGTTGATTAATCTCTCGGTTAATTTATGTTTCAATTTGCTCAGCTACAATGGAGGATCTAGTTCCAGCATTCTTCAACAAAAGAGTTTGTCAATTAACCGGTGAAGATAACTTCCAGTCATGGAAGAAGCAAGTTCTTCTTGCTGTCAGAGGTCTGAATTTAGAAGGCTACTTGTTTGGTACAATAGAGGTGTTAAGACATATTGAAGATGACAATGGAAACAGAGTGCAGAATACTTATTACTTGAAATTTTCGCAACAAGACTCTTCACTCGCGTCATGGCTATTGGCCTCCATTTAGTCTCCAATAAACAAAGGACTCGTCAGCTGCATGTCATCAACTGCAATCTGGAATAGACTGCACCTAAACTTATCCTCTTCCTCCACGACACGCATCATGAGCTTGTATGACAGTTTGAAGGTTCGAAAACTCCGTACTCAAGTTATGCGTGATTACTTAACAGATATTCAGTTAACTTGTGATAGCCTAGCAAGCTGTGGTCATCCTATAGAGGAAATGCAGCAAATATCGATCATATTGAATGGAGTGAAAGATCAATATGATAGTATAGTTGCTGTGATTCATGCTAGTCATAATCCGTATGATTTAGCATCCATATCATCTGTGTTACTTGATGCTGAAGCAAGACAAAGAGATATGCTGTTTGAAATTCCAATGACTATGGCAAATGTGGTTGTGAAGAGTGTTGAACAAAATGCAAAGCCTGTTGTTGATTATGGTCAGGAGAATGGATCTGATTCTGGTCAAGTGAATCAAAATCGACCTGCTAATTCTCTTCCAGAATATCAGTCAAATCAACCTGCATATGGAAGAGGATGAGGCAGGGGACGAGGTTTTGGTAACAAACCACAATGTCAGCTCTGTGGTAGTTCAGACATTTAGATCATCACTGTTACCAACGTTTCAATATTCACTACCAGGGTGTTACGGCTCAGGCGAATGAGAATATGAATGCCAATCTTGCTTCTCTACAATGGAATGATGAAGATGCTAGTTCATACTCCAGTTCAGTTTCCTCAAAAGGACAAAATCAGAATGCTGGTCCTTCGAGTTATGTAGCTGCTTCGGTAAACAATGTTGCACCTGTCAATTCAAGTTATCTACCGATGTTCATGACTGGTTGCAATACGCATGCTTACAATCTGTGTGTGCCCTCAATGATTATGTATCAATCATATCCTGCCATGCCTCAAATGTTTACCTTGCCTTCTCCCTTAGCTAATCAACCTGCAATGCATCAATTTCATCCTTCGGCTGCAATAACTCAGTATCAGTCTGTTATACCTTCGACCCCTTTAAGTTAAGCTGCAGCTTCAACTCTTCAAGACAATTCTGCTCACGCTCATTTAGCTACATCTTCATCAGTATATGGATCCAATATTCATGACAAAGTTGGTATCCAGATTCAGGAGCTACAAATCATTTCTCTCAAGGCAATATGGTTGGAGCTCAATCGTACTCAGGGTCAGGTAAGGTTCAAGTCGCAAATGGTAATGTTCTTGACATTAGTAGCATTGGTACGTCTGTGATTAATACTGTTGCTAAACCTCTTGTGCTGCACAATACTTTATGTGTTCCTGCTATTACTAAAAACTTGGTTTCTGTATCGCAGTTTACCAGGGATAATCAAGTTTATTTTGAGTTTCATCCCTCCCATGGCCTGGTGAAAGACTCTAGTACACATCAAGTTCTTTTGCGTGGATCCGAGAGTGGTGGTCTATATAGACTAGATTTTAGTTTGTTAGGAAATAATAGCAATGTTTTTGTTACTAGGATGAATAAAACTGTGGATTCTGGTTTTTGTAATACTTCGAATGCGAACTGTCATATGACAACATAAAATTGTCACTTGTTATTATTCATCAACGTCTTGGTCATCCATCTAATCATAATCTTTTTGTTGTTATAAAGCAAAACTATTTAAAGCTGAATTCTAATAGTTCAGACTGCATTGCTTGTGCTGTAGGGAAGAGCTGTAAACTCCCGTTTTCAACATCTTCTACTGAATATCATTCACCTTTGGAACTGCTGGAAATGGATCTGTGGGGACCTGCTCCTATCCAATCTAATGGTAACCTATACTATCTCAGTATTGTCGATGTATTTACCAAGTATACTTGGATCTATTTTTTTAAAGAAAAAGAGTGACGTAGCAACTGTTTTTCCTCAATTTCACAAGGCGGTAGAAAATCAGCTGGGTTTTACTATTAAATCTGTTCAAACTGATGGGGGGAGGGGAGTTTAAAGCATTAACTTCTTATTTGTTACAATATGGCATTCGTCATAGACTTACATGTCCCTATACGTCTGAACAGAATGGCATTGTTGAACGCAAACTTCGCCATATTGTTGAAATGGGTTTGACATTGATGAAACAAGCTTCATTGCCTTTGCAGTATTGGAGTGATTCGTTCTTTACTGCAGTTTTCTTGATTAATAGACTTCCTTCTAAAGTGTTGCATGATGTGTCTCCGCATGAAAAGCTGTTTGACAAACCTCCTGATTATCAGTTTTTGCGTGTGTTTGGTTGTCTTTGTTTTCCTTTGCTTCGCCCATTTAATAGACACAAAATGGATTTCAGATATTCTCCTTGTGTGTTTATTGGTTATTGTGCTAATCAGCATGGATATAAATTTTTGGATGATTCGGGCAGGGTCTATGTATCCAGGCATGTTCGGTTTAATGAATCTGTGTTTCCTTTTTTGCAGAAAAGTCAGGGGCATTTATGCAGTCTGCTGTTGTGAAAAATACCTCTACATCATTGCCTTTCTTTCTGCCTTTTAATTCTTCTCTCTCTAATCCGGTTGATGTTTTAGTTCATAGTAATGGGGTTCAAGATGCTTCGAGTGTATCTCATAATTATGATGGTGTTCATGGTCCTGATATTATCTCACCTGCTGATTCGTTACCTATGCATGCATATTCGTCACATGAAGAAACTGCACCACAACTGACTGTACCAGTACCTACTGAGGTTGAGGTATCTCCTGATATAAATTCGGTTCCACCTATGATACGGTATGTTATTCAAGACTCTGTCATGGTGCCAGCTAGTCAGATTCAGTCTAGTTCTGAGTTAGACCATGTACCTCTGTCTAGTTCTGTGATGCCTGTTATTCATGATTCTATAATTAAAAATAAGCATTCTATGAAGACTAGATCTAAATCTAGGACTCTTGCTGCGTTGACTACTGCAGTTGTTCTTCAGGATAATTTGGATTAGATTGAACCTGTTGATATTCATGTGGCAATGACTTGTCCTGTTTGGGCTTCGACTGTGCATGATGAACTTCAAGCATTAATGAATAATAACACTTGGTCCTTAGTACCTCTACCTGGAGGAAGAATACCTATAGGGTGCAAATGGTTGTTTAAAATCAAGAAGAATTATGATGGAACGGTTTCTAGATATAAAGCTCGTTTAGTAGCAAAAGGTTTCTCACAAAAACCTGGGTTTAATTTTAAGGATACATTCAGTCCCTTGGTCAAAGCACCCACAGTGAGGATCATACTTACCTTGGTCTTAACACACAAATTGAAGCTCAGACAGGTTGATGTAACAATGCTTTTTTGCACGGTGAGCTTGCTGAGGACGTGTATATGATTCAACCACCGAGTTTTGAAAAATATGATGAACATGGTAATGTGCTTGCATGTAAGTTGAACAAGGCATTATATGGTCTTAAACAAGCACCGAGGGCTTGGTTTGAAAGACTAAAATGTTTTTTGCTTACTTATCTGAATTTTTCAGTTTCTTTATCAGATAGTTGCCTGATTGTTAAGAAAACTGAGCCTGGTTCTGTATTTCTTTTAGTCTATGTGGATGATATAGTGATAACAGGTAATGATGATGATGTTATTGCATCAGTAGTATCAGACAATAATAGAGAATTTAAGCTGAAAGATCTGGGTTCACTTAACTATTTGTTGGGCATGGATGTACAGGTTATGGAGGATTGCTTGATTCTTAGGCAGAGGAAGTACATTACGGAGTTGATTACTAAGATTGGGCTGACAAATGCAGCTCCTTTACCCACACCTATGTCAGGTAATTTTCTTTCTAAAGTTGCTGAATTGAATGAAGATTCTCCTACTGGAGATGAACATTTGTACAGAAGTGTTGTGGGTGCCCTTCAGCATGTATGTATGACTCGACCAGATATTCATTTTGCTGTGAATAAGTTGAGTCAATACATGCAACATCCGTTGCTTTGTCATTGGAAGGCAGTTTTAAGGGTGTTACACTATCTTAAGGGTACTATAGAACATGGACTTTTGTTTCGTGCAAACTCTGTACCCTCACCTGATGTTACATTAGTTTCTTATGCTGATGCCGATTGGGGTAGTGATTTGCTTGATAGGAAATCTGTGTCCGGACATTATCTTTTGTTTAGTGGAAATCCAATTGTGTGGAGTTCCAAGAAGAAAACAGTTATATCTAGGTCTTCAGCAGAAGCGGAATATCGTGCAATAGCATATGCTGTTTGTGAGATTATCTGGGTAACTTCTCTGCTTTCTGAGCTTGATATAAAATTAACTCATGTTCCTATAGTGTGGAGTGATAATATAGGTGTTGTGGCAGTGACAGAAAATCCTATCCATCATTCGAAGATGAAACATGTTGAGATAGATTTATGTTTTGTACGTGAAAAGGTTCAAAATGGACAGGTTCTGGTAAATTTTGTGCCTGCTTTAGATTAGTTAGCAGATATCTTCACAAAACTAATCACTGAATAACAGTTTATTCCATTCAGAAGAAAGCTAGGAGTTATGGCTTTTAATGAGTTAAATGCTTCTCTTACTTCTGCAGATCTGATTGAAAAAGCTCAAGGATCTGAATCCGTGTCTGATGACGAATAGGTAGTAGGATAGTTTGGTATGATGTCTATCTGTTTGTCTTGGTATGGTGTCTCTCTGTTTTTTTCTATAAGTTTATTTCTTCTGTTAAGTGGTTTGATTGATTGTTCTTCTTGGTTGATCTATCTGATTCTTGTCTAGTGTATTCTGCTATGACTACTCTTGATCTTGATATGTTCATTTTTTTCTCCGTATACTTTAGTCTAGCTACATTTTTTATATTTGATGCTAGTATTTTTCATGTGGTATCATCAGTTGACTGATTTTGGTTGTGAGTATGTTGCTTTATTAGAACTGAGTCTTATCACTCATCATGCTCAATTGGTTTAATTGTCATGATCAGTGGATTATATTACCCGAAAATAGCATCTCTCAAAGACAACGTTAAAGCCACTTTGAGATGATGTTTGAGGATGAAAAGATGGAGGAAAATGAAAACCTCCCAACTTCATTGGTAAGATAGAGGAAAATGGAAATCTCTCTGTTAGTAAAAAAAAAATCAAAAGAGAAAGAAACAAAACAAGAAAATCAAGAATCATATAGTGATGAACACAAAGTGTTCAGCAAGGAAAGAATCAGAATGATCTTCTCTTATGTGTGTTGTCTTGGCTTCAGAATTGATGAGTTCGATATAATGATGCTGAGAGTGATAATTTGCATGATTGACGTGATGATCTGTTTAAGATTTGTTATGATAAATGGAATATTCTCATGAGTTAAAATCAATTGATTGTACTAATGTGATGAATCTAGTTCTGCAAGTTTTCAAATGTTTTTGCAGGACTGATGTATATAGATGAAGATGTGAAAATATTTTCTGATCAATGATGGTTCAAGTGCAGAATCAGTTGATGAAGAATCAGATTTCAGAAGATCAATCATAATTCAGGAAGTTGAAAATCAAACTTCTTAAAGGAATGTTAGGATGTATGAAATATAGATGTATTAGTTAACTTGTATTTCAAGTTACTAGTTTCGTAGGTTTCTAGCTAGTTCCTTAGGTTTCTAGATTCTTGAGAAGATTGTAGTTGTGGTTAGTTAGTTAGAGTCTGATTTGTGCTTAGTATAAATAGGTGTTATGTTCATTAAGAAACTTAACTTGAATCAGAAGATTAAACTGAAAGTCTGATATTTCAGTTGTTCATTTGTTCTTCTCTGTTTTCATTCCTTCCTATCCAAGTTATCACGATTGTTCTCAAACCACTGAAACGTTGGGTCCAAGAAGTTCTACCTTCCTTATATGATAGTTTAAGCATTATCCCCGTAAATACGATGGAGAAGATGGCGACACACGAACAGTGTCATAAAAAAAGGATTTTCCCCGCGGTTGAACCACACGCGCGTCTCCCTCCACTGGTCTGCCAAACCCCCGTGATTCTAGGGTTTGTCTGTGCCAGTCCAATCGCTGATTTCCAATTGGAACACTCAGCTTGGCATTTATTGCGGAATCCCATCACAACCAATCACAAACAACCAATGAAGATAGGTACTGCTGATCGTGAATTTCCCATGCAAGGAGTGGCTGATTTCTGAAGGAAAGCTGAAGAACCGCAGCTCAGTTTTTTTTGTGTAGAAGAAAGCCAGCTCGAGGCGAGCCCACGCCAACCTCACGGGAGACAGAACAACTGTGGCTCGACCGTCACCAGTCGAGCCGCACTAGACAGCACCAGTCGAGCCTAACCCTGAAGCTCAAGCGGGTAGACCACGACTTGAAGACACTACAGCTGAAACCGTGGTTTCTCAGCTGACTTTGGTGCCCGACACCGAAAGAGGGCATACCGAGCAAGCCACACCAGCCATCACTTGAACTCAATTCCCCTTCTAATTCGTTTGTCTACCTGAATTCTGTAGGAGCTGCCACCGTGGTGAAGACACGCCCCCCCAATATGCAAGTCGGTTCCAATTCTAATTGTTCAAACAGTCTTGACAAACCCGTTGTCGACCTGGATTCAAATGACCAAGTGCAAAGCACAACTTGGTACGTGGGGAAATTGATGTCCCAAAAACTGATCGAGTTGAATGTAATCAACGGTGTCATCAGATCAACGTGGGCTAGGTATGGAAAGGTCACAGTATCGAAAGCGGATGCAGGTGTTCTGTTGTTCGATTTCGAGAAACAAGGGGATGCCGATCAGATCCTAGACCAGTCACCATGGGCGGTCAATGGTCACATCTTAAACATTAAAAGATGGACCCCGAGTGTGGGAGTAAACGAGATTGAATTCAATAAGGTAACATTCTGGATACAAGTGCTTGACCTAGGCCCTGAAAAGTTTAGTGATGCCAATGCTCGAAAGATAGGCAATATGGTAGGAAAATGCATAGAGATTGAGAAGCATGATGGGAGGATAAATAGAAATTATATGAGAATGCGAGTAGAAGTGAATGGGGAGATACCACTGATGGCAGAGTTTTGGTGGAAGAACTCTCAGGGTTCGGATTGATGGGCGTCGATAAAATATGAACGGTTATCAGATTATTGCTATGGATGTGGTGTTTTAGGGCATACAACACAATCATGCAAGAAGGATGTTCAGAAGGCGGAACAAGACAAAAATATCCCAATGTATGGCCCGTGGCTCGTGGGAGTTCGACCAAAACAAGTCACGGCCAAACAACATGTGGGAGGCGAAGAGGGACAGGGGCCAAATCAAAACCGGGGGGGAGGGGCGAGGATATCATGGTTTGATATCATGGCAAAGGTGAGGAAGAAGGACTCGGTCAAGGCACAAAACCAATAAAGAAACCGAACCGGGGAAGAGTCCAAAGAAGGAGGGGAGGATATGTATCGGGATCAAGATACAATGGAGACCGAGAGTGGCTCTGATGAGGGGACACAAACAAACCAACCAGATCAACCAAAGGAACCCATGCCTGACAAGCCACCCACTACAACAACCTTAACCATCAATGTGCCACAATATCGACCCGAACCAAGCTCAATGCCGAAATACCCAACCCTACCCAAGTACCGAGACAACGACACCTACGAAGACCAAAACACATGGCATACCCTAGCCACACCAAGCCGAAACCGAGCCGACATGCCCATACCGGAATCCGACCGAACCAACGAGCCTACCACACAAAACCAGCTCTTGATCACCTACCTACCCAAAACCCAACACCAATGGACCTGACCGACATTCCCACAACCCTCCAAACATATACTGTTGAGAATCGACCCGACACGCCACCCGATACCCCACCACCTACCACCCAACCACTGAACCACAACCCCTCCTTACGGGTTGAGTCCTTACTTGAACAAGATGACCCTAAAGTGATTAGGAGATGACATGGAGGAACACTCGGGGTAAAAAAGAATGAAAAGGCAGGAGGAGGTGGTCGAGCACACGATAGTACGAACAAGGAAGATCCCAAGGAGGAAATTAAGCAAGGGCAACCACACCAAACACAAAAGGCCCGAAAAGAGGAAGGAGGAAACAAGCAAAAAGGATGAGGAATATGACATGAACAAGGGTTCCGGTGGCTGTCCCGAAACAGCCATGGGTGCCCAATGAATGTACTCTCATGGAATTGTCAGGGTTTGAGGTCTGCCCTGACAATTCAACATCTACAATACCTCAACAAAAGGTATCGCCCGAGCATCATGTTCTTAATGGAAATAAAGAACGGGGATACCTACTGCGAAAGGATACAGACAAGAATGGGGATGGAGAACAAATACTATATGAGCCCAAATGGAACCGCAGGTGGACTAGCCCTGTGGTGGTCATCGGAGACTAGGGTCGTAATAACATATGTCGATGCGAATATCATTGACTGTGAGGTACAGTTTGCAAGACGAACCGAAACCATGCACGTGACTTGGATATATGCGAGCACAGAGACGCATGAACGAAGCCAGACTTGGAACCTTCTCCGCACGATTGGTTTGGGCTGAAGGGGTAGTTGGATGGTGCTCGGATACTTCAACACCATTTGTCACCAACATGAGAAGCATGGTGGGAGGAGAAAGACACAAAGGCAATGGATGAGTTCAATCAAATGATCGAGGATATCAATATAGAGGACTTGGGAGCTCATGGCAACCCCTATACTTGGCACAACAATAGGAGTGGACCGACTGTATAAGCGAGCGGCTCAATAAGGTACTCACAAATGCGGCATGGTTAATGAGCCACCAACAAGGGAGGTGTATCAATGAAATATCCATAGGGTCGGACCACTCACCAATGGTGGTTCAACTCGAGCTACCGCCTAAAAGGGCAAAGCGACATTTCAAGTTCGAGGCAATGTGGCTAGAAAACTCGACGTGCAAGGAAGTGATTCAGAATGCATGGGAGAGATCGACATCACGGAGAGAAGCATAATGGGTACTATCAAAGCAAAACAAATGCCGAAAGCAGCTCATGGCATGGAGCAAGAGTCATTTCGGCAACAACATGGTGGAGGCGACAAAAATAAAGGCTGCCTTAAGGAGAAATGCCCAAGGGACCATGATTGAGAAAGCCTTTCGGGAGGAAACTAGATTGAAGGGAAAGCTGAAATCCATATGGTCAAGAGAGGAAACCTATTGGAGACAACGATCGAGAATCAAATGGCTTAGGAAGGGGGACCGAAACACCACATTCTTTCACCAAACAACCATAGCAAGGAGAAGGCTAGTGGGGAATGGATAGAATATGAGGGAAGAATTGTCAAAGAGCTCCATAGGTATTATGGGCACATGTTTACCTCGGAAGGGACCGAACCGGGAGAGGAATTCCTACCAATGCATGTAACAGCCGAAATGAATACCCAACTGACAAGGGAGGTAACAGACTTGCTAATAAGATCGGCAACGTATCAAATGGGTGGGTCACGAGCTCAGGGGCCAGACAGGTTTCCAGGCCTGTTCTACCAATGGAATTGGAACATTGTGGGGGCGGATGTCATCACCGCGGTCAAGGCTTTCTTCAGAACATGTATCATCCAAAACACCATCAATAATACAGATATTGTACTCATACCAAAAATTCAAAACCCGACCACCCCTAGTGATTTTCGTCCCATAAGTTGTTGTAACTTCATGTATAAGATCATATCAAAAGTGTTGGTGAATCGTTTGAAAACATATCTATCAGATCTCATCACTCCTTTCCAGAGTGCATTTGTATCAGGTAGAAACATTCAAGACAACATCATGGTGGCAAATGAAGTCTTCCAGCACTTACACTTGGGTCGTAGTGGAAATAAGATTGAATGTGCTCTAAAGATCGACATGCAGAAGGCATATGACAGAGTTGAATGGGATTTCCTACTAGAAACGCTTAGGCCAAGGGGGTTTGCGGAACAATGGGTGGAATGGATCAGTGCATGTGTATCAACAACTACATATCAGGTGGTGGTCAATGGTAACCAAACGGACACTATACGACCAACACGAGGAATACGACAAGGTCACCCGCTATCTCCCTACCTATTTGTACTACCTACGGATGTGCTATCCAGGAGAATGTTGGGGGACGCTAGGGATGGGAAAATTGAAGGTATCATACTGCGAATATAATGCCCGGAATTGCACCACCTGTTCTTCGCGGATGACTCCCTATTTTTCATAAGGGGGTTAACCGAAAATGCCAAACAATTGAGGAAGATTCTGGACACATATTGCAAGGTATCAGGACAAAGATTTAATAGAGACAAATCAGCCCTATACTTTAACAAAGGGGCGAGTACTAATGAAAGACAACGAGTGGAAGAACACTTAATATACAAGGTCCAATGACCCCGGGAAGTATTTGGGGCTGCCCTCGATATGGGGTCGCTCGAAGAAGGAGGCCTTGGGTTTCCTCAAAACCAAGGTCAAGGACAAACTCAATGGGTACCGACCGAAGACTTTGAACCAATCAGGTAAGGAAGTACTCATCAAGGCGATCATTACCGCGATACCTACATATATAATTAGTGTATTCCGATTACCAAAAACATGGTGCTCAGAAATAAATGCTCTCATTGCGGATTTTTGGTGGGGTCAAACCGTGGATGGAAAGAAAACACATTGGAGGAGTTGGGAGGTCCTCACACGAGCAAAGGAGACGTGGGGCTTAGGGTTCCGAGAATTTCAAGCTTTCAACACAACTTTACTTTCGAAGATGGTAAACCGAATTCAAACCTAACCGAACAACCTATGTGCGCAGGTCCTAAAGGGACTATATTTTCCGAGGGAAAATTTCCTAGAGGCTAAAAGAGGTGGTCGGGCCTCATGGGGATGGAGTAGTCTAATCCATGGCCGAGATGTGTTAAAGAGCGAAGGGGTATCGATGATAAGATCAGAAGAAAGTGTCAGTGTATTCGAGGATCCATGGATATACACGAAGGAATCCAAGCGGGTTAGTGCCGATACGAGGGTGGAGAATGGGGAAACCTACTAGTTCGGGACCTAATCAAACCAAATGGGACATGGAACATGGAGAGGATGCACCGAGCACATTCTAAACATTCCACTACCGCATGACGAGGGGGACGTATCACTACATATGGCCACACACGAGGGATGAAGCACCCAAGGTCCGATCGGTGTACCATAGAATATGCGAGACAACCGACCGAACCACACAACCAAGTACAACCAACAATGCCGAAGCTTGGAAGGGTATGTGGGCATCCAAGGTAATACCAAAGGTAAAAAACTTCATTTGGCGACTAAGTACAAATGCTTTAGCCGTGAAGCCGAACATTGTTAGACGGGGGATGAATGTTAGTCACGGATCCTAGGGTGTGAATTGACCGAACAGGTATGGCATGGGATACTTGAATTACGATTGAGCCGAGCAAACAACATAAGCATGGTCGATTGGCTCGAGGAAAGAAAGACGCAACCTATGGGACATGGTACGACGAGTGATAGAAAATGTATTCTCACGATGATCACATGTTGGCAAATATGGAAGACGAGATGCAAGGCGGAATTTGACGCTAAGCAACCATGTCCTAGGTGTTGGGTATCGATAGTGACAGCCCAGTAAGGAAAAGGCCTCGAAGGCCCAATAACCCTAGAGGGGGTAAACCCAAGATATTCAAACTGGATCGGCCAAAGTACAGGTCAACTTGGCCCACCATCGAGTGGCCCAGAATCGAGCCCAAAGTATCTAGGGACGCCAAAGGCTCCCAGACTGCTCGCCATTCTTCACCAGGTCGCGACCTCTCACTGCTCGCCATGGGAGTGCTCGCCCCGAAGAGAGTCTTGCCTCTCTCCTCTGGTCCCATTAAACCGTTAATAAGGGAGTGGCCACGATATCCCGCGTATCTCGGTCACATATTCACTAAAGATTAGATATGGTAACTGCAATATCTCGCAGTAACTGCCATATCTTATGATCTGAATCTTCAACAACACAATATACAATGAGATATTTAGCTGCCTTATACGGTTTGATCTCTCCTACCCTATAAATACCTTTGCTTTACATACGTTCCTTAAGTTTTGAGATATACACACACATATACTCATTTAAGCATCGGAGAGGGACCCAGAGACACCCCCTCTGTTGCGCTCCCCTACCTGCAGGTTCACCGGAGTTGGAGCATAAGCATCTTTCAACCCTCATTTGGCATTCAATTCACTGCCAGGTCAGCAACCAGGATTTCACGATCCAACATTTGGCGCTGTCTATGGGAACCGAGCAATTCAGCCATGAGAACTCGATCCCAAAACTACCGTCGGAACCAGACTCGTGAGCGATCCTCAGATAGCTCTGATTCCGCCGCCGCATCTCCGCTTCAACAAGAACCTGCCAGCCAGGCAGGAGCCAATGCCGTCCCCCTGCGGGCGGCCCGAGAGCATGTCGGTAATTCCAGACTGACCCCAGCTACCAACCATGTCGAGACTCCAGCTCCGCAGACCGTCCACATCGCCGGGGAAAACATCCAGTTAACCCCGGAGATGATATCATTGTTGAAGGCCATCCTAGGGCAGGCCCGCCGTCAAGCCCCTGCTCCCCAAGGAAATACTCGTCCTGCTGCCACAGGGCCCTTACCGTCTGAAACCGCGAATCCTGGCACCACAGCACCCCAGGAAGAGCAGGAGATGACGTCTGGACAACAGTCTCTACCCCGGCACACACCGAACAGCCGGTGGCTACGTACTCAGCCAATCCTTCCGGTCCTTCTCCATCCGGGACCTCGCCAAAGTATTGCACTGTGGACCAGATGGACGACCTTCTCAACAAGAGGCTCCAAGAAAGACGGTTGACAGTCGTAGCTCCCTTCAAGGAGCAATCTGCTCACCCCTCTTCCGACGAGCTCGTCGCCATCAAGATCCCCAAAGACGTAGTTGCTCGGGTCATACCTGAGTACAGTGGCGGAGGAGACCCCACCATACACGTCAACAAGCACGAGGCTTCTCTCCTAGGTA
This sequence comes from Chamaenerion angustifolium, assembly GCA_946814005.1. Taxonomy (NCBI): domain Eukaryota; kingdom Viridiplantae; phylum Streptophyta; class Magnoliopsida; order Myrtales; family Onagraceae; genus Chamaenerion; species Chamaenerion angustifolium. The sequence continues at coordinate 28,407,738 of OX328268.1, read as the reverse complement.
AGTCAAATGATCCCAATCACTTTGCTTTACTATTTCCATCCACTCTTTCGGGTTCGGCTTCGTCCTAGTTCTTCGGCCTCCCTGCAGGGTCTATAGGAACTTGGGCAGAATTAAGGAGCAAGTTCCTGGAGAGATACATGGGCGAGCGACAGCTGATGAAGAGCGTGGTCGCCCTGGATGCGGTCAAGCAACAACCTGGAGAATCACTGGCCAATTTTTACGGGTGTTTCCATCAGAACGTCAAGGAGATAGATCGCCGAATCTCGGATGGGGAAATCATTCGAGCATTTTACAGAGGTCTGGACGTGGCCAACAAGGCCTCGAGGAAGCTGCGAAACAGCTACCATGTAAAGGAGATCGAAACGTTGGAGGAGTTGGTGTCCAGAGAAAAAGGTTTCATAGACCTTGAAAGGGCGAACACAGAGGCTAACTTCCTGACGACCTCGCTAAGGATGGTTCCTGAACCCCGACGCGATGGTAAGAAGGAGGTGAAGAAGGAGAAGAAGGGAAGAGACAACAGGCCCCAAGTCGAGTCTAATCCAGCGCCTCGCCATCCAGAGGTCCCTGAGTACTTCACGCCTTTAAATAGGCAAATCTCAGCGGTACTAGTCGACATGGATAGGAGATCCTTGGCGAGGCCACCAATGCCTCGTCGAGGTGGTCAGCCTATTGGGAAAGATGTCGAGAGCTATTGCAGATACCACAAGTGCAAGGGCCACAAGACGGATGACTGCCGCATTCTGAAGCGCGACATAGAGAAGCTGATTCAGGGGGAATGCTGAAGGAATTCGTGGCAGGGCGTGATAGGAGTCGAACGCCCCCTAGGAGACATCGTTCGCCAGCCCCTGCTGAACAAACTGATCCGTCTGCTAGCAAGAGAAGAATAAATTTGATTGCAGGAGGATTCGGTGCAGGTGGCGAAGGGTCGCATGCCAGGGAGGTCTACGCCACTCAGATCTCCACAGCAGTTCAGTTGGGAAAGCGACCCCGACCTGAGTTGAACATTGTCATCTCATTCTCTGAAGATGATTTGACACATGTCACAACCCTCCACAACGATGCTTTGGTTATCACAGCAGATATTGACGGCTGTGACGTTGCAAGGATTCTGGTCGACGGAGGAAGCTCGACAGACATCCTATTTCTGGACGCTTTTGAGAAGATGGGCAAGTCCAAGCGTGACCTGAAGAGGGTCGACTTTCCACTGATCGGTTTTGCGGGAAGGACAATTTATTCACTGAGGGTCAACCACAAGTTCGAGTGGACGCCAGACTGTGAGGAAGCGTTCCAATCCTTGAAGAAACATATCCAAACACTCCTGGCTCTGGCAAAGCCCGTTCCAGGTGAGCAGCTCTTCCTTTATTTAGGCATTAGCGAGGTGGCAGCCAGTGCTGTTTTAATAAAGGAGGAAAATAATATTCAGAGTCCAGTGTATTTCATTAGCAAAATGTTCAACTCAGCTGAAATAAAATATGTCCAGATTGAGAAGTATCTCTATGCCTTAGTTATTGCTGCTCAGAAGATGAGACCTTACTTTCATGCGCACGACATCACGGTCCTCACCAATCAACCACTCAAAAACTTCCTGATCAAGCCGGACTCTTCAGGAAGAATGGTCAGGTGGGCGATCGAGCTCAGCGAATTCAAGATCAAATTTGCGCCAAAAACGGCCATCAAAGGTCAAGCACTAGCTGATTTCATTGTGGAAAGCACGAGTAACGGTCAAACAGAAGCAGAATACAGGCCAAGTCAGTCAACAGATAACAATCAAATCTGGGAGCTCTATACGGACGGGTCTTCGTCACGAGAAGGCTCGGGGGCAGGTTTAATTCTTATCCCTCCCGAAGGCGAGCCTTTGAAGGACGCGATCGCCTTAACATTCCCAGCGACCAATAATGAAGCAGAGTATGAGGCTCTTATCACTGGACTCAGACTAGCAAAAGGAATGGGTATAGCTGCGCTTAAGGTAAAGAGTGACTCGAAGCTTATCGTCAATCAGGTTAATGGCACCTACGCGGCAAGAGGGGAAAAGATGAAAAAATACATCAGCATCGCCAAGAAGCTCGTCGCGGAAATCCCAAATTTCGCGATTGAGTCTATTCCTCGCCAAGAAAACCAGATGGCAGACTCCTTGAGTAAACTGGCATTTGGAGGGACAACAATCCAGGATGTGCAATTTCTGGAAAATGCCCTATGTTCAGTCCTTGAAAGCAGAGCAGAAGTCTTCAACATTCAAGGACAGGTCACATGGATGACTCCGTTTCAGAATTATTTGAAAGAATGGATCCTCCCGGATGATGAAGGCGATTCCACGAGGATAAGACGACTCGCGGCCAATTATCTAATTATATATGGAGAACTCTACAGAAGAGGTTATTCGACTCCTTTCTTAAGGTGTGTTGCTCATCCATAAACAGAAATGGTTCTTCGAGAAGCTCATGAAGGGGTGGCAGCATGTCACGAAGGTGCTCGATCATTGACAAGGAAAATCTTCAGGTTGGGATACTATTGGCCAACCTTGAGAAAAGATGCGGCTGAATTAACGCAGAAGTGTGAGACTTGCCAGCAGTTTGCACCACGATCAAGTCGACCATCAACATTATTATCCCCAATGGCGGGTGCCTGGCCTTTCGCTCAATGGGGGATCGATATACTAGGTCCTTTCCCTATTAGCATTGGTCAACGCACCCACATTATAGTGGCGATCGACTACTTCACTAAGTGGATAGAGGCGAAAGCTCTAGCTTCTACAACGGAATTTCAGGTCATCAAATTCCTAAAGATCAACATATTCTCCAGGTTTGGCATTCCCAAAATACTCATCATTGATAATGGTCCGCAATTCATTGGAAAGGAGCTCAAATGGCTCTGTGAAGAATATCACGTCGACCATCGTTTCAGCTCGGTGCATCATCCTCAAACGAATGGGCAAGCTGAAGCAGCCAACAAGGTCGTTTTAGCAGGACTCAAGAAAAGGGTTCGAGCATTCAAAGGGAATTGGGCAGAAGAGCTGGAAAACGTATTGTGGGCCATCAGAACAACGCCTAAGGCGGCCACAGGAGAAACACCTTTCAGCTTAGTGTATGGATCAGAAGCAGTAGCACCCGCCGAAATAGCAGTGCCTACCCATAGAATCCTACATTTTAACGCTGAGGCAAACGAGGTCGAGCGCAGAACTGACCTCGACTTGGCAGAAGAAAAGAGATGGCTATCAGAAAAAACACAAGCAAATATGCGCCTAGCGACCGCTCGATATTTCAACAGAAAAGTCAGCGCTCGCCAATTTTTCGTGGGGGAGATGGTTATGAGAATGAATGAATTCACAAGGCTGGACAGTCAGAATAAACTTTCAGCCAAATGGGAAGGACCGTACAAGGTAATAGAGATCGCCGCGCCAGGATCCTACTATTTGGAAACCACCGAAGGCGAAAGGTTACCCCGTCCATTCAATTCCGAGCATCTAAGGAGATTTCATACATAGCTTGTAATCAAACTGTTATGTTAATAAAAGAAAGTCATTCCTTAATAAAGCATGTCCACTCGAAGCAAATCGAAGAAAAAAGACCTGACGCAAAGAGTCAGGCGAAGACCTGATGACCAAATCAAGCACAAAAGGCCTGACGCCAAAGTCAGGCCAAAAAGCCCTAACAATAAAGTTAGGCCAAAAATCCCTAGCAACAAAGTTAGGCCAAAAGCCCTGACGCCAAAGTCTGACCAAAAAGCCCTAACAATAAAGTCAGGCCAAAAAGCCCTAGCAACAAAATTAGGCCAAAAGCCCTGACGCCAAAGTCAGGCCAAAAGCCGTATCGCCAAAGATAGGCCAAAAAGCCCTATCGCCAAAGATAGGCCAAAAAGCCCTGACGCCAAAGTCAGGCCAATAGACCTAGGAATAAAGTTAGGCAAAATGAAAGCCCTGACACCAAAGTCAGGCCAAAAAGTCCTAACAATAGAATTAGGCAAAAACGGAAGAGCAGACGCCAAAGTCAGACAAAGAGATCTGCTATCAACCCATTAAACAGCGGATAAGGAATTTTAGGCGATCACTATGGATGATGAAGCCTTAAGTTAACAAATTCCTTGTTATTATGCAAACACCTCAAAGGTTTAAACTTCGAAAAGGTAATATATCTTTGAACTTAGAAGTCTATGCTTTTAAGTGTTAGAGTATTGTCCTTAGAAAGTTCATATTGACTTATGCTTGGTCCAAGGCTTTAAAAGTCGAGGCCATTACAAAGCAAGAAAAAGTCGAGAGTAATTACGATTACGCGATTAAGATATCGGAAAGACAGCCAACACATTCAAAGTCATCCAAGGGCGTATGAATAAAAATGGCATTCAATATATAATAACCGAGTCTTATATCGAAAAGTAATTACAAAACGCATCTAAGAAAAAATATACGAAAGAAGGACAAGAAATATATAAGGAAGACGATCGCCAGGGAGGTGGAGACTTCAAGCTTTTGGGTCCTCGGGGGCAGGGGTGTTTTGCTCGCCTTCGGGGGTAGGAGTACTCGGCTCGCCTCCAGGGGCAATCTCTTCAGAAGCAAGAGTGGGCCGAGGAGGGTAACTCCGCAAGAAACCCTTAAGGGATTCAACTTCCCCAATGGGAAAGTTTGGATCGACCACCTGGACATCATCGACCAGGACTTGAAGAAAATCGGCAATCGCCGACTTCATCACCTTCAAAGCGTGGTCCTCGAAATCCTCAGAGGCCTTGAACTCCTCAACCACGGTTTGGGGCGAAGGGACAGCCTTTAGCTGTTCAGCCAGCTGTTTCTTCTCCTCCTCCAGGGCGATCCCCCTGGCTTCAGCAATAGCCCTTTGGGCCTCAGCAGCTTCCTTCTGGGTCTCAGCAGCGACCTGAAGAGCGTCCGACTCCGCCATTTGGGCCCGAGCCTCCTTCAACTCGGCCTCTAAGCGAGCCCGGACCGTTTCTCCTTCATCTAGGCACCGTTGAAGGGCCTCATATTCTTGAAGGAAAACTGCAGCATCATCCTCCCTCTTCTTAACATCAGCAAGGAGACGCTGCTCCTTCCTGAAGTACTCCTCCCGGGCACCGTCCACCAAGGCGATCACCGCGTCAGCGGTCGACTTGATGGCCCTCAATTGCCCGGGGGTGATCCCTGTACTTCGGTACTGCTCCAGCTCGACAAGCAGGTCAGAATGCTTGTCGGCGAGCTCTCCAAAGATGCGGTCAATCACCACCTCTTCCCGAACGAGCTGGCAACAAAAACAGAATGAAAATTGTCAGGACAACAAACAAAAAGGGAACGAAAAGGAAAAAAAGAAAAAAAAAAAAGAGGTCTTACCAGAGCGACTCGTTCGAAGTGGGACCGCAGGAACCCCTTGATCTGAGGTAGCTCCGTGGGAATAATCGAGCGGTCCTTGGGGGGAATTATCCCGTCGAGGAGCCACATGCACATGTCCGGGCTACCCCGGAGGCTCTTCTGGCGGAGAACCCCTTTTTCGAAAGGTCCCCACAAGGTAACCAAGACCCCCGAGGGTTCGCAACCTTGAGTGGCTGGAACAAGCTCGCCATGGAGCAGTACTCCTCCGCAGGAGCCTTCGAGGAGCTGGGGGCATCGGGCCCCTTCTTCTGGGTCCCAGACTCCTTGGGAGGGACCGTGGGCACAGTAGGAGGAGGGGCGCCAAGGCTAAAGCCTTCTACTTGGTGACAGAAGGACCCTGAGGAGATGGAGAAGGAGGCGCCAAGTCCAGACCCTTCCCCTTGCTGGCAGAAGGGCCCTTAGGAGGGGGAGGAGGAGGATGCTGGTCGACTTCCGGGTGCTCCTCACTCCTGACCTTCTTGGAGGGAGGAGGAGGAGGGTCCCGGGCCACGTCAGCCGAGGACTTCTCTGCAAAACAACAAGGCAAGATGTCAGAATCCAAAAACTGCAAAGTATGAAAACGTCAAATCGACAAATGGCGAGACAGCATACCCGGTTGGCAAGGGCCAACAGTGGCCGAGGGAGGCACCTCCTCAGACTTCCTCTTGGACAAACTCCTAGAGGGGGAGGAGGAGAGTTCAGCAGTGCCTGGTCAGTGGACAACCCCGCCTTTTCCTGGTCATCAAAGAGACCTATAAGTTTTCGGGCCTTGCCTACAAACAGTAAACAAGAAAAGGGTTAGAAAGTTACCCAATCCTCAAAGATTGGCGTGGCCCGCCATCTCAAGCATATTCTCAGTAGTCTCCGCCACTGAGTGGATGGAATTGAAGTGGGACGATCGATGCAACCGGAAAAGGTCGTCGATGGCGTTCCGGGGTAAACAATTTCCAGGATACACCCCCCTTGTAAAAGAAGTAAAACTTCTTATAATTGGAGTTGGTAGCCCGGAAATCGTCTACCAACCGAACGTGGACGTTCCAATCCCACGATTGAAGGCCTCTCCACTCTGCAAACTTCGGTCAGCGTGGTTGGAAATGATTGAGGTGGTTCGCCCCAGCTGCCAATCGGAAAAAGCACCGAAACAAGGCCAGTGAATACGCCTATTCCTGACGTATACACAGGAACTTGAAACCGGCCCACATCCTGAGGGCATTGGGATCGATTTGCGTGGGGTGGATTCCATAAAACTGGCACAACGCCTGCAAATCCTCGCAAAGAGGAAAACGCAACCCAGCATCGATCTGGGCCGCATAGATGTAAACCTCTCCGCCGCGAGGATAATGCAGACCTAGGCCGGGATATCTAGGAGCATCCTCCACACCGAGACCACCAAGCGCCACCATTGTCTTAAAGTAAGCCGGCTTCAACTCATTAGGCCTGACATCTACTCAAACAGTTCAAATATGGCAATGGCAAGCATAAAAACAAGGAAAAGCATGGGATATTACCAAAATAGAGCAATTGAGTAACAAGTGTTTACCTTTCGGAGAAAAGATGGGCGTTTGAAGCTCAGGCCCATCCACCACCACAGGGGTGGCTGCGGACCTCCCCAGGTCAGTTTGTCCCCCCGTTGAGGGGGGAACGGCACCATCCCTAATGGTTAAGGGGGCATTGGCGTTCTTGGGCGCATTGGCGTTCTTGGGTGCCTTAGTGGTTGTGTGCTTGATCCTCTGACAACGGGTAGCCATGGAAACAGTTGGGAGAAAGGTTGAAGAAGATTGAAAAGGAGGAAGGGTTCGCAAAAGAAGATCTGAAAATCTGGAGTGAATGTGCGTAAAAAACAAAACAAAGAAACTGACGTCTCTTATATAGGCCAAAAAGGAGTAACCGCCACGGACGAATCGAAGCGACGCAGGAGAATAATTGCACCTTTTTGGAAAAAACCGAAGCAATGTCAGAATTCCAAGAGACACCTCGGGGAGACAAACGGTCGGTCAGTACAGGCAGCTGTCCGACTGCCCTTGGTTTACGGAATAATAAATGACAGGCGTGCCCCAAGCGACCGTTCGATTTCCGGATGACTGTATAGTCATTAAATGCTAAAGTCCACTGAGCAGACAAAGTGATCGCCAGCGCATTAATAGGCTTTATCAGAAATACTTTTGGTAGGTAATGATCGCCTAGCAAAGAAAGATAAACTTTCTCAAGCCTAGGTTACCTCGAGTGATCGTCAAGAGGGAATAAAAGGAAGAATATTTCTTCAGCTTTGAACAGTAGAGGGACTGCTCGCCAAACGAACCGGAAGTGCCCCAAAGGTCATGAACCATTACAAGAGACGAAGAAAACCGAATTTAAGGCGTCACTATCTAAAACCCTACCAAGAAATCAAGCTCGACTGAAGAAACTTCAATCAAGCTTCGGGGGCAAATGTTGGGTATCGATAGTGACAGCCCAGTAAGGAAAAGGCCTCGAAGGCCCAATAACCCTAGAGGGGGTAAACCCAAGATATTCAAACTGGATCGGCCTAAGTACATGTCAACTTGGCCCACCATCGAGTGGCCCAGAATCGAGCCCAAAGTCTTTAGGGACGCCAAAGGCTCCCAGACTGCTCGCCATTCTTCACCAGGTCGCGACCTCTCACTGCTCGCCATAGGAGTGCTCGCCCCGAAGAGAGTCTTGCCTCTCTTCTCTGGTCCCACTAAACCGTTAATAAGGGAGTGGCCACGATATCCCGCGTATCTCGGTCACATATTCACTAAAGATTAGATATGGTAACTGCAATATCTCGCAGTAACTGCCATATCTTATGATCCGAATCTTCAACAACACAATATACACTGAGATATTCAGCTGCCTTATATGGTTTGATCTCTCCTACCCTATAAATACCTTTGCTTTACATACGTTCCTTAAGTTTTGAGATATACACACACATATACTCATTTAAGCATCGGAGAGGGACCCAGAGACACCCCCTCTGTTGCGCTCCCCTACCTGCAAGTTCATCGGAGTTGGAGCAGAAGCATCTTTCAACCCTCATCTGGCATTCAATTCACTGCCAAGTCAGCAACCAGGATTTCATGATCCAACACTAGGGAAGCAATCGAAGAGATCAAGCGAGTATACGAAGAACAAAGGCAAAGCGACCGAGCTAGGCTAGCCAAGACCACCGAAAACATGACCATAGGCGACCGACCAGAACAAGAGTGGAGACCACCTACATCGAGCACAATCGAAATCAATTGCGATGGATCATGTAGCCAACGATTGAGACGAGCCGGTATAGGGGTGGTTGCGCGAGACAAGCATGGGTGTTAGGAACTCAAATCTAATGAAATGAAAGCAGAGAAAAGAAAAGAATAAGACTTACTTGCAATCGAAGTAACCATAAATCAAACTTTCATTCCAAGGTGGTTAAATCTGTTACATATCCTATCTATTTATAGTCTTCCAGCTCTTCAATATTACAACTTGACCCTTAAATCCTAATTCTAGAATATTACATAATAATCCTCAAACATATACATAGATCCTAACATTCTCCTATGAAGATCAGACTTGTTCATGTTTCTCTTGATTGACGAATGACTGAAATCATATGATCATTTTCTTCAAGTCGATTTATGTTATCTGACTAGAAATAGACATCTTGAAAATATCACTTGAAAATTACATACCATTAGAAATCAGGGAAGACATGTGCACTGATAATGAAGATCAGCCAGTGATCAAGCTGAGAACAAGTCATTGACATACACTGATCAATGCACCTGAAACTATCTTCACAGATACATATGCCATATTTACCTTACAAAGCTGAAAAACTTATCCTAAAGATTCAATACTTTCTTGACTTCTTAACTGATCATGCCTCATACACACATACAAATCATTCACAGCATACAAAGATTCACTAGCCTAGACAAGATCACCTAATAACTAAACCCGAATACATCAAACCATCCATAAACTTCAACCATCTTATGATGTGCATTTTAACAATCATTTCATTTCAAAACATTATTGAGTGATACTTCAACTTTTTTTTCTTTTTGATTTTTTCTTGACCGAAGGGTTTTTATTTTCCCTTATCTTACCAACATAGTTTAAGAGTTTTGGCCCTCATCTTTTCTTCCTCAAGAGTAATTTTGAAGTATCTTGACGTTTTCTTCAAAATTAACTCTATTTTTGGAGTTAAACTATGTTTTATGCCAAGAAATATCACACAACACTTGTTCTGATTTGATTTTTCTTTATTTATGTTTTTGATCTTTTTTTTCATCTTGCAAAGATCATATATTATACCAGCAATCATGATTGAATGATAACAAATATCAGACCCTGCACCACACATAAGACAGCCAAAGAAAAACATAAAAGAAGTTCCTTCGAGCAAGTTACCGATGAGTCAAGCAAACCATGATTCTATGTATGCTAAGAAAATGATCTACAGGATATGAAACACAACTGTTAACAACCAATACAAGATAATTAAATCATTAGGAGGTTTCAAACAATTGTAACGCAAAAAACAAACTTATATATCTGAAGATAGAACAGAGAATGAACTCAGTGTATGAACGACAACCTCAACAATGGCGAGATACTTCATAACAACACAGTCATATCCCAATGGCAGTAGTTTTAAGTGATCATCAAAATTCTATTCTTCAACAGAGTGAGCTTCCTGAGTAGTTAGAGCATCAACATCATCAAGTTCTGCAACTGAAAACACACCAAGTTTTTTTCTACAAGGAACAAACTGTTTTTCTGTTAGAGGTTTCGTCAAAATATCAGCTACCTGATTATTGGAGGGCACGAAAATCACCAAAACATGACCAGAATTAACCTTTTCTCGAACAAAAAAGAGATCAATTTCAACATGCTATCAGTCCAAACCACAGGAACTGATGACAATTGAAGACCCATTTCACCAAGCAAAGACTTAACCCACATAAGTTCACACACTGCATTGGATATTGCCCTAAATTCAGCTTCAGCACTAGATCTTGCTACTACTGACTATTTCTTTGAATTCCAAATGATAGGATTATCATTTAGAAGCAAGTAATGGCCTGAAATCGATTTCCTATCTGAAATATCCCCTCCCCAGTCGGCATCAGAATATGAAACTAGATAAATGCCCTGCATAGGAAAAGGATTAGATATAAACATAAGACCATGTTCAAGAGTTCCCTTTAAGTATCAAACAATATGTAACACGGCTTGCTAGTTGCTACAACTTGGCTTCTGCATAAACTGACTGGGCTTGTTAACTGCAAATTGAATATCAGGTCTCGTAATGCACACATGTTGTAAAGCACCAATAGTACTTCGAAACAATGTATCATCTTCAAACAAATTATTACAAGTGACCATACCTGACTTTGTTAAGCATGTGTCAGTCATAGGAGTTGGAAAACTTAACACCTCAGTAAATCTTAACTTCTCAATTAGTTCCTGAATATATTTTATTTGATTCAACAAAGGATAATCGTCAGAAGCAATGACTTCCATACCAAGAAAGTAATTCAAACTTCCTAAATATTTTAGCTTAAATTCCTTATGAATGGCCTGAATAACCTCTGAAATTTTTGACGATGAAGTCCCAGTAACTACAATGTCATCCACGTAAACCAGTACAAAAAAAAACATCAGTTCTTTGAATAAACAAACAACTGTCTGCAATAGAAGCATGAAAATGTAATGTGTTGATAAGAAAAAACTTCAGCTTTTCAAACCAAGCACGAGGTGCCTGCTTAAGCCCATATAGAGCTTGTTTCAATTTACAAACTAAAGGAGAAGCAGATGTATCTAAAGATGAGTATTGTTCAAAACCAGGAGGCTGAACCATGTATACTTCCTCAGTCAAATCACCAAGCAAAAATGCATTATTAATATCAATTTGGCGAAGACTCCACTTGTGAGAAAGTGCAAGAGACAAAACTATTCGAACTGCGGCTGATTTTACAACTGGACTGAACGTGTCTTGGAAATCAAAACCTGCCTTTTGCGAGAATCCTTTAGCCACAAGTCTATACTTTTACCTACCAATGGAACCATCCGCATTCTTCTTGATCTTTAAAATCCATTTACACCCTATTGGAATCCTGCCAAAAGGAAGGGAAACAATAGCCAGGTATGGTTAACATGAAGAGCAGCAATTTCTTCATCAACATCAGCCTTCCAATGAGGACTGAGCAAGGCCTGATGAATCGAACGAGGTTCAGTAGTAAGCAAATGCTCAGAACTATCAACTATTGTAAGAAAGGCTTGAAGAGATTTAGTCTTAGACCTTGTTTGCATTGGATGAATATTAGATGATAAAGAAGGCTGAATAGAATCAGACACAAGATGAGAACCTTGAACTTTGTAAGAGACAATAGAAAGAAGAGACTGAGACAAATTCTGAGTAGTATCAATAGAAGGTAAAACCGAGTTCCTACACTCATGAGATACAGATGAATCAACTGGTAAAGATGCCAAAGGAACATGAAGCAAAACATAAATAACGGGAATATATCTACATATAGGAACTTGAGAAGCAGAGTTTTGAGAAACAGACATGCCATGATTAGTGATATCATTAGAAGGAGCAGAAGTATCAGAGATAATAGCAGGTAGCCAGGAAGTATCAGAAGAAGATGATTCTCTAATAACAGAAGGTGGAGTAAGATCAGATATAGAAGCAGGATTTGAAACATCAAACTCAGCATCAGAAGAATCAGACTGAGCAAGAAAATAAGAGTCACAAGGTAAGAAGAAAGGCATCGAAGTTGAATTTTGAATGGGAGAAGAAGAAGTAAAAACCCTACTTTTAGAATCAGAAAAAGGAAAAAACAGACTCATGAAAGACAACATTTCTTGTAATGTAAACACGACTAGAGGCAGCAAGACATTTGTATCCATGATACTTTGAGCAGTAACCTAAAAAAACACAAGGTTCAGACCTGAATGACAGCCTATGTTTGTGAAATGGACGCAAATGAGGGAAACATGGACATCCGAATACACAGAGAAATGAATAATCAGGGGCTGACCGAAAAGGTTTTTCATGAGGAGAAAGCTTGGCTAATGCAGAGGAAGGCAACCTGTTAATCAGAAAAACTGCAGTGAAAAAAGCATCAGTCCAATAATGCAAAGGTACTAAAGATTGAGCTAACAAGGTTAAGCCTAACTCAACAATGTTTCCTTTCTACAATGCCATTTTGTTCTGAAGAGTAGGGACATGTAATTCTGTGAGATATACCAAATTGAGGAAGATAAGTTGCTAAGAATTGAAACTGAGTACCTCCACCATCTGAATGGACAACCTTCAACTTATATCCAAGTTGTTTTTATGCCAATCTGTGAAATTCAACAAAAAATCGAGCAGTGTCACTCTTGTTCTGCATAAAGTAAATCCAAGTATATCTGCTGTGAGCATATACAATACTGAGGTAATACTGATGACCATTTGAAGCAGAAGCAGCAGGTCCCCAAACATCAATTTGAACAAGTTCAAGAGGTTGAGAATAGACAGAATGCGAAGAGTGATAGAGTTGTTTTTTGCTTTTTCCAATAGCACATGTTGTGCATTGATTTGAGTCATGCGAAACAGGAAGATTATGCAATCTTAGAAAGTTATTGAGAAGCTTGGACGATGGATGACCAAGTCTCATGTGCCATATAGAGGATGATTCCTTTGAATTTAGAGCAGAAAGAAGACAACAATATCATCATCAAGAGGACTAGGTGTAGCAATATGAACTTCACTTGAACAATCATCTGAACTAGATAAAACAGACTTATGATTTTGAGAATTATTGCAAACAGATATCAAACAATTAGAAGAACAATGCTGAGCCAATTCATGTTTATCTGGAACAGATAACACAGAACTAGAAATCGAGGATTTGTTATAAAGGTCTTACTAATTTTTTAACATGACTGAATTACAAGTACAACAACCAACACAGCTATTTATTGAAACATCCGTAGAAGGAGAACATACAACATCATGCCAGAACATAATCTAGTTTATACAACTTTGACAAATCTAGTTTATACAAGCCAGAACATTCAACTCCTTGAAGCAGTACTTTATGAGATGATGAGTCTCGAATCACACAGTGATTTGCATGAAAATCAAAGTAGACATTATTATCCTTTGCGAACTGAGAAACAGAAAGAAGGTTCTTAGTCACATGAGGAGTATAAAGCATGTCATGTAATCGTAAAGTTCTAGATTCAGTTAGAAGGAAAGCTGAGCCAATTGCAAAAATATTAAGTGAAGAACCATTACCGACTACCACTTTACCTTGACCAGTATAAGGTACACAATTATGATGACTAGATGGTGAAGCATTTGTAAGATGATTTGTTGCACATGAATCTGGAAACCAGTTTGTGTCGGGTTGAATTATTGGAGCAACCGAAGCTATATTTGCTTGAAGATAGCTGTTATGAACAGGATCCACATGATGAACAGATTGAGGGGTAGAGTGAGGATTATATGCAATTGGAGAAGGATACATGTATGGATATGGAACAACAAAATGATTTGGAGAATATATGGTAGAATAAGACTGAGCTTGAGCAGAGTAAGGCTGAGGTTGAGCAATGATCAACTGAGGTTGAAGAGGTGGCATCTGTTGTTGCTGTTGCGGGGCCATATAAAATGAATGTGCATATTGAGATTGAGATACTTCAGGAGCAGCTTCCCATTGTGTAGAGCACATGTTAGCACTGGTTGTATTTGCATTGAATGAATTGGCATTGTTTGGATCTGTAACTCCAGTGAAGTTCATATTAAAATGTTGATAACACCTGTGAACTAATGTCCAAATTTGCCATACAACTGACACTGGGACTTGTTGTTGCCGTATCCTCTACCACGACCCCTACCACGTCCTGAATTGAAGAACTGTTGCTGATGAACATTAGTAGCATTAACAGATTCATTCTGTTGAACTCTAGTAGTAGGTGTTGGCAAGATTCCATCTGAACCTGTTCTATTATTAGCCATAGACTGAGCAGATGTGAACGAATCCAATGCAGAATCATTCTGTTTAACACCAGAGCTTCGATTTACAGCAACATGAGCAGACATATCAACATCAAACAAAATATCACTCTGTCTTGCCTCAACATTCAATAATACAGAACTAACAGATGCAATATCATAGGGATTTCGGATTGCATGAATGACAGAAACTATGTTATCATATTGACCTTTAACACCATTGAGGATAATTGATATTTGTTGCATTTCCTCAATCAGATGGCCACAAGAAGCTAAACTATCACACGCAGACTGGATTGTTGTCAGATAATCACGCATGGATTGGTGTGAGAGTTTACGCACCTTCATTCGATCATACAAATGCATGATTCTCGTTGTCGAAGATGAGAAGAAATCTATATGTAATTTCTGCCATATGGAAGTTGCGGTCATACATCCTATAAGACTTCGTCTTACTTGTGACGAAAGTGAAGCTAGCAGCCATGAAGCTAATGAGTTGTCCTTCTGAATATATTTCATATAATTTGGATTTGGTTCGTCTTCTCCATCTGGACCAGAAATCCTTGCTGGAATTGTTACGTTTCCGTAAAGATGACCTTCAAGATTGTATCCTCTTACTGATAGGAGTACTTGTTGCCTCCATGATTGAAAATTCTCCTCTCCAACAAGTTGAGAGACCTTCTTGTTGAAGAACGCATCAGAGATCTCTTCCATGGATTCGAAGCTTTAATCGCAGAGACTTGAACAGAATCGTACTCGCTCTGATACCATGTTAGGAACTCAAATCTAATGAAATGAAAGCAGATAAAAGAAAAGAAGAAGACTTACTTGCAATCGAAGTAATCATAAATCAAACTTTCATTCCAAGGTGGTTATATTTGTTACATCTCCTATCTATTTACAGTCTTCCAGCTCTTCAATATTACAACTTGACCCTTAAATCCTAATTCTAGAATATTACATAATAATCCT
Organism: Chamaenerion angustifolium; assembly: GCA_946814005.1. Classification (NCBI taxonomy): domain Eukaryota; kingdom Viridiplantae; phylum Streptophyta; class Magnoliopsida; order Myrtales; family Onagraceae; genus Chamaenerion; species Chamaenerion angustifolium. The sequence goes on along the minus strand of OX328268.1, from coordinate 28,392,433 downwards.
CAAACATATACATATTCCCTAACAACGGGAAGGTGGTAGGAGGACTAAACTGAAGGTACCGGAGCGATGACATAGAATCAATAGAGGCCATGGCGATACATGAAGGCATATGACTAGCGATACAAGCGGGATGACAAAACATCATCATCGAAACAGACTCACAAACGGTTCACCAACAACTCGAGAATGGACCGAACCAATGGAAGTTGACAACCATCATTACAAATATACGAGCATTAGCGGGGCAACTCGAGCAAGTGCAATGGAGAGCTATTCCAAGGACGACAAACGAATGTGCGAATTGGATAGCATTGCATACAAGACGGGGAGTAAGTCTAAATAATTATGTCGAGATACCACCACTTCCATTTATTTGTCTAGTTGTGAATGATTGTATGTATGAACAACTGTGATCGAGTATCACGGCGTTTTATTTCATCAAGTAAAGAGTTAATTTGACCAAAAAAATAACGATGGCGGTGGACGTTAAGTCTTATATAGACTTGAAAATAGAAAAAGAAGGAAGGAACATGAGCAAAGAGGTGTTCAAAAAAGAGGCTCAAGAGGGAAAAGAAATTGGACCAGCACCCTTCGAAATCAGGGCATGGTAATAAGCGTCGCCAATTCATACCATGCCCTCACCGATACGTGTTCAAAAGTTTCACGTCTTTCAATAGGGACATCTCTGTTATTCTCGGAGAAATAGACAGGAAGGATCTGGCGACGCCTCCACCACTGCCAAAAGGCGATGCACCCATGGTACAAATCTCAATCAAGACTATCGATATCATCGTTGCAAAGGGCATCACACAGATGATTGCCACATTCTAAAGAAGGATGTTGAAAGGCTAATCCGGTCAGGGCTTTTGAAAAACTTTGTGACGCACCTCGAAAGGAGTAGGAGCCCTAGGAGGGAAAGACAGACGTCACCCAAAAGGAACTGTGACGTCCCCATCTCTATTTACATTCAACCGTGAAAAGTCCAAAATAAAAAAATAAAAATTGTTTTTTCACGGCTCATTCTGTTTGGACCTGTGATATACTAGTAACTATCGCGTCTCATTTCATTTTCGACTGCAAGTTTTATTTTATTTTACCTAAAGTTGCTATAATTCGCACCTCCTTATTTCTATAAATTATATATATATATTTGCTAGTATTTTGAACACTTATTTAATTTAAGTAAAAATAAATATTTGTCGCGACTCGTTTTACTTTCAGCCGTGAAAAGTAAAAAACAAAATCACGACTAATTCTATTTGGAGTTGTGATACACTTGTAACTATCGTCGCTCATTGGATTTTGGGCAGCAAGTTTTATTTTATTTTAACTAAAATTTCTATTATTCGCAACTCGTTTTACTTTCAGCCGTGAAAACTCCAATTAAAAAAAAGCGACTATCGCAACTCATTGCATTTTGCGCCGCAAGTTTTATTTTATTTTTACTAAAAATTCTATTATTTGTGACTCATTTTACTCTCAGACGTGAAAATTCCAAATTTAAAAAAAAAAAATCACAACTCATTCTTTTAGGAGTCGTGATACACTAGTAACTATCGTGACTCATTGCATTTTGGGCCACAAGTTTTATTTTATTTTTATTTTAACTAAACTTTCTATCATTTGCACCTCCTTATTTCTATAAATTATATATATATAAATATTTTCTCTTGTATTTTGAACACTGATTTAATTGAAGTAAAAATAAAATATTTGTCGCGACTCGTTTTACTTTCAGCCATGAAAAGTAAAAAAAAAAAAAATCATGGCTCATTCTGTTTGGACTTGTGATACACTTGTAACTATCGTCGCTCATTGGATACTGGGTGGCAAGTTTTATTTTGTTTTAACTAAAATTTCTATTATTCGTAGCTCGTTATACTCTCAGGCATGAAACGTCCGATTTTTTTATAAAAGAAATTACTATCGCGGCTCATTACATTTTGACCCGCAAGTTTTATTTAATTTTAACTAAATTTTATATTATTCGCAGCTCATTTTACTTTCAACCGTGAAAAGAAAAAAAAAATCACGGCTCATTCTGTTTCGAGTCGTGATACACTAGTAACTATCACTACTCATTCCATTTTCGACTGCAAGTTTTATTTAATTTTAACTAAAATTTCTATAATTCACGCCTCCTTATTTCTATAAATTATATATATATATATATATATATATATATATATAAATATTTTCGTTTGTATTTTGAACACTAATTTAATTTAAGTAAAAAAAATATTTGTCACGGCTCGTTTAGCTTTCAGCCGTAAAAAGTAAAAAAAAAAAACGGTTTTTCACGGCTCATTTCGTTTGGAGTCGTGATACACTTGTAAATATCACGACTCATTGCATTTTGGGTTGCAATTTTTATTTCATTTTAACTAAAATTTCTAGTTTTCACAGCTCATTTTATTTTCAGCCGTGAAAAGTCTAATTTTTTAAAAATGATTTTTCATTGTTCATTCTGTTTGGAGCTGGGATACACTTGTAACTACCGGGGCTAATTGCATTTTGGGCCGCAAGTTTTATTTAATGTTTATTTTATTTTAACTAAAATTTCTATTATTCGTGACTCGTTTTACTTTCAGTCGTGAAAACTCCAATATTTAAAAAACAATCACGTCTCATTTTGTTTGGAGACGTGATGCACTTGTAACTATGGCGACTCACTACATTTTGGGCTGCAAGTATTATTTTATTTTAATTAAAATTTCCATATTTCGCGGCTCCTTATTTGTTTTAGCCGTCATTATTTTTTAATTTTAAATATTTATAGCGACCCGTTTTTGCTTTGAGTCGTCATTTTTTATCTATGATTTAATTTGCCATAAAAAATATTACTTTTATGAAATAAAATTGTTTGTTGCTTTTTATTTTGAACCGGTTTGAGCCACTTTTATTTTGAACACTCAATTAATGAGCCGTTAAAAATACATTTTTGAATCGTTATTTTCGAACCCTTCCCTGGCTATAACCACGAATAATTAAACTAAAAAAATTTAACGAATAATTATATGACTTTAAATGCTTAAATTAAATATTATTATATTTTTTATAATCAAATTCACGCGATATCAAAATTTTATCAGTATATAGTTACTAAATTACTATTATAGATAAATATAGTATTTACAAAATAATTATATATCTAATTAATTTGTTTCCAACCTACTTCATCCTCCTCCTATACCCTTCAATTTGTTTTCCAATACAGACAACCCCTATCTTGATCTCTAATTCTAGTCTTGTCCATTGGAGCTCATCTGAGCATTTGTGGATCAATTCTTGAAGATTTATTTGTTGAAATTTAAGATTTTAGTCCTTCCTTCTTCGAATTCTCATATCTTTTTGTGATCAATCAGAGTAAGTGTCAGAAGAACACTGTTTTGACAGAAAAGTATCTATTTTTACGATTCTCTTCAAATTCATGAATCATACACTGCGGTTTCACATTTTATTCTCCATTCTGTTATTGTATTTGAAACAGCAATTGGAATAATGATCATTTTTTTTTTTTTTGCCAAGAAGTTACTTCTATTAATCATAATAAGAGTTCTCCAACTCTGAAACAGACAAAGCAAACAAAGGTCTCGGGTTACACAAGATCCAATCAAGAGGACATGTCCCCCGTTTCGCCTCCAAAGCTACCCAATTAGCGCACTTGTTCGCCGACCATCGCACGAACCGCCAATGGACTTGAGAAATGTGCGTGGATAACCCAAGGATCTCCGATAGGATGTCCCGAAGTTCCCAATCATTCCCCGTGTGGCCTCCATGAAGAAGGTTGATAACATGTTGTGCGTCCAACTCTATGATGACATCGGGCCAAACGTGATCAATTGCCAATTCAACCGCATGTAGTATTGCCTTTGCCTCGAGGGATTTGGCACTCGTACCGGCGCACGTCGAGTGGTGCCCCGCCACGATCTTTCCCGTCCAGTCTCTCGCTACAACACTGGTGCCTCCTTTGAGCGAAGGTTGGTCCCATGCCGTGTCGCAATTGACCTTGATGACTCCTTGGTTCGGTCTCGTCCACGCTGGATCCTTCGGCCCCTGTGTCCGCGCTGCTCTCGCCCCCGACTGGATCGCCAATCGCCAGATTTGATCCGCCATCGATGTTGCGGTCTGAACACCTGGATCTGGTCGTGGTTGGTCCTCCGCGTACACTTCCCGACACCTCTCCTTCTAGACTTCCCAAGCAATAGCTTGCCCGAGGATTCTGGTTCTCCGACCCGTGTCCCCTTCCAGTTGGTTCAAATCCTGCATAAAATGAAGCCAACTGGGCCATTCTTGGTTCCCATCCGTGTTCATTCTAACACCCATTGCACCGAACCATACACGCCTAGTCCAAGTGCACTCAAATATCACATGATACACGGACTCAGATTTATCACAAAAGCTACACGTCGGATTCAGTTGAATTCTGCGCCTAACCAATTCAGTTTTAACCGGCAACGCATTATGTAAGGCTTTCCAAAGGAAGTGTTTCACCTTTGGGAGAGTGTGTCCGACCCATAGTTCCTTCCACACCCTCCCCATGACAGTAGGATCACCCACCGAGCTGAGGGGTTCGGACTGCAGCCTCATCTCCCTAATGCGCCGATATACAAGCTGAGGCTTGGCCACCCCATCCACTGAATCTTGCCATACCAATCGGTCATTCTGCGGCTCCTTAGCTATGTGGATTGCGTGTATAGCTTGAGACTCCCTATCGGTGATGTGCGCTTGTATCGCGGTTAGGTCCCATGTTCTTCGGTCCCTATTGATCAGTTCACTCACCATCACCTCATCAACCCCTCTCGGGTCTTGTTCGGTGCCGACTCTGTTGTGCAGGGTCCCGGGTACCCACGCATCTCGCAATGCGCTGATTTGATCCCCCACACCCACTTGCCAAACACCGTCCCTCTTCATGATATCTCGGCCGCTGATAATGCTCGACCAAGCCCATGACGGTCGGCCTCCCATCGCCGCATCCATAAGGGTCTCCCGAGGGAAATAAAGACCCTTTAGCACTATCGCCCATAGAGACTTCCCGTCGTTCTGCAGCCGCCATGATGTTTTGGTCAGCATCGCGGTGTTGAAATCAATCAGATCCCGGAAGCCCATGCCACCCATGTCCTTGGTTTGAGTGAATCTCCCCCACCGAACCCAGTGGATCTTTCTCTTCTCATCCCGACCATTCCACCAAAACCTTGTCATTAAGCTCGATATCTCTGCACACCAGGTTTTAGGCAATTTAAAGAGTGACATAACATAAGTTGGGATCGCGGTTATTACCGCCTTTATGAGGACCTCTTTCCTCGCGTTATTGAGGAACATCGTTTTCCACCCGTGGATCTTCTTCAAGACCCGCTCCTTGAGGTACCTCATTGCCTCCCTCTTAGACCTACCCCAATTCGTCGGGAGGCCTAAGTATTTCCCTGCATCTGCAACTGCCTCGATGCCCAGGATGTTAGACACCCGTTGCCGAGTGTCGTCCCCTACGTTTCGCCCATATTGGATGCACAATTTATCCAAATTGATCTTCTGTCCAGAGGCCTTACAGAACCTCTCGATCGTGCCCTTGAGCGCCCGGGCGTTCTCCTCGGAGGCATTGATGAAGAATAGGGAGTCGTCCGCGAAAAAAAAATGATGTATTTCCGAACAAGTTCGCTTCATTCGAATCCCCTCCAATCTATGCTCCTCCACCTCCTTAATAATTTGTCGTGATAGTACATCCGCCACGAGTATAAATAGGTAAGGCGATAGGGGATCGCCTTGCCTAATACCCCTAGATGGTCTGAATCTCGCTGACTTCTTCCCATTAACCACGACACTGTATTGTACCTTGGATATACACTCCATGATCCATTTGCACCACTGATCTGCAAATCCCAGCTCACGGAGTGTATGAGAAATGAAGTCCCACTCTACCCGATCATATGCTTTGCTCATATCTACCTTGATCGCACACTCCTCTCTCCCGCGCCCACTGTTTGTCCTGAGGTGATGGAACACTTCGTGCGCGATAAGGATGTTGTCATGGATGAACCTGCTTGAGACAAAAGCACTTTGGAACAGGGTTACGAGCTTAGGTAGCAACAGTTTAAGCCGATTAGACAAGACCTTGGATATTATTTTGTAATTGAAATTGCAAAGGCTAATAGGTCTAAATTGGGTCGTATTAATGGGGTTGGGAACCTTAGGAATCAATACTATATCAGTATAACAATAACCTAGTAATAGTGAGCCCGATTCAAAGAACCGCCTCACAGAATGGAATACATCCTCCCCTAACACGTCCCAAAAGTGATGATAGAACATTTCGGGGAACCCGTCGGGTCCCGGAGCTTTGTTTCCCCCCAACTGAAAGACCGCCTTCTTAACCTCTTCTCGAGTCACCATTCGAACAAGACTCGCATTATCCCGGTCCGTCACCGAGTGCGGAATACCCCTCATCTACTCAAACAATTCCCCCGTTCCCTCAGTCTGAAAAATGTGATGAAAGTATCCCTCGGACTCGATCATGATGTCCTCTTCCCTCTCCACCCACACCCCGTCACTTCTTTGAAGTCGACAGAGTGTGTTCCTCCTCCTCCTCTCGACCGTTGACTGATGGAAAAAGGCAGTATTGCGGTCTCCCGCTTGCATCCACTGTACCCGAGATCTTTGCCGCCAATACTCCTCCTCCTTGTTCCATGCCTCATCAAGGGCTCGTTTCAAAAACCTTTCCTTATCCCTCTAGTAGGTAGCCATTGGTTGCATTTGCATAGCTCTGATTTCCTCATTGAGACCATCAATAACCTTCCTGTTATTCGAGATGGTCCTCTTACTCCATTTCTGCAGCTCACCCCTGCACCTCCCCAGCCGTGTGTGAAGCCCTCCTTTTACGGACCCTCTCTGACCCTCTTCCCACACATCCTCCACCACTTCCCGACAACCATTGTGCTCTAACCAGTTCCTTTCGAATCGGAACTGTCTCTTGCTCCGAACCTGTTGCCTCTCGACTTGGACCATTAATGGGCAATGGTCCGAGCCAATCTGAAGTTTGTGGATAACCATCAAGTACGGGTGGGTTTGGATCCAATTCGGGTTCACTATTGCTCGGTCAAGTCTCTCCTGGATTCGATCGTCCCCCTTCCTATTGTTACACCACGTGAAAGGACAGCCCTTGTACCCCATGTCCGCCAGTCTCGACTCGCGCATCATCTCATTAAAGGCGTCCATCTTCCGAGCTTGTTTCAGACTGCCCCCTCCTTCTCCCCCGCCAATGCCACTTCATTAAAATCCCCAACGCACATCCACGGGCCTCTCCGATTCTGGGATATTTGCTTGATCTCCTCCCATAACCGGAGTCTCTCGCCCCATTGAGTGCTACCATAGATCCATGTAACATGCATCACTCCGCCCCCGTTGATTTTGGTGATAGTCGTATCCATCATATATTCTGTTTTAACATGGATCACGACCCTCACCTCCCTCGTCCACCATAATGCCAGACCAACCGAGATTCCTATCGGGTTCACATACTCTCCTTCGTTCATCTTTAACTTCCTCCTTACCTTTTCACAATAACCTTCCGTGTTCTTCGTCTCCATCAAGTAGATAATATCCGGTTTGCTCCTCCTCGTGAGATCGGCAAGGTACGGAATTGTCAGGGACAATCTCAATCCCCGACAATTCCACACCAAGTAGTTCATTGGTTCTGGGTAGCTGTCTCGGGACAGCTACCAGAACCCTGTTGTGAACCCTTGTTCTTTGCCGTGATTATCCTCCTCCGGACCATAGCTACATGGTGGCCTATCGGTGGGGCCTGTCTGCCCCCCTTATCCTCCATACACCCCCTCTGCTTCTTCCCCTTGTGATCAGTCTTATCCTCACCCTCCGTTTCATCGTCCTCTTCGTGTTTCCTCTTGAGATTGATTTTTTGGATAAGGGGACTGAGGCCCGTGGGTAGGGTCGTCCCTTCTCCACTGGTGGCAGGAGATACAGGTTCTTCAACAAAGTAATTCCATGCTTGCACCTGTACCTCGTGGAGCTCCATCCCCAAGTCGGTCGGAGTATGGGTCGGGGGGCTTACTTCAAAGGGTACCGCAAGCCCCTTTCCCATGCTCACTCCCTCCTTTGTTCCAAACTCAAGCGACCCCTCACTCGGTTCTGTACATGGCCCCTCTGTTAGTTGTAAAAGTCTCCCCTCCTTCGGTTGGGTCATGTCTTCCCTCCTTCCTTGCCTTTCCGAGTACGCCTTCCTATCGATAAGGAAGCCTGTGCTCACGGTTCTCTCATCCTGCCTCCTCCACCCTACAGACTCTTCCAAGGCCTATGCTATAGAATATTGACCACCCTCTCGGGTGGCCCCCTTGCCCTTGCCCTTGCCCTTACCCTTCCAGAGCTGTCTTCCCTCTCCGTTCCTTATCTGTTCTTCGCATCCATCCTCCATTCATGTTTCCCGTCTATCCCCGTGCGTACACATGATCATGTCCCTCCCTTCCTCTTCATTCCTTCTCGGCTCTTGGTTCACCTGAGTCCCATCTTCCTCCTGAGACCTAGCACTCTCGGCAGACTGAGTTGTAGGAGGGGTATTCGACCCTTCCCTATCATGTTTCTCCCGCATCAGGTCTTTCCAACTCTTCCTCTTAGTCTCGCCTATAGGTGTTCCCGGTCTTTTGCCCACGTACTTTCCTTGCTACCGCCTGTGCTTGGGTCTATCCACCCTCACCCATGGTCCATACATCGGTCCTCCTTGTGCTTCTTTTGACAATGTTATTTCGGTGGTACACACCATTTCCGTATGTCCGATCCTCCCACAACCGAAACAGAAGTCGGGGAGGTGTTCATACTTCACGGTGGCCCTTCCCATCTCGCCACTTATTCGCGTGTACCAAAACCCCACCGGGAGAGGTTTGGAACTATCCACTTCCACTTTTATCCTGATATAGTCCCTATCCAATCCTAGTGGGCCCATGATCTCATCCACCTCGATGACCGATCCCAAGCTCTTCCCGATCGCCACTGAATTCTTCTTGGTGAATTTATCAATCTCCAGCCCGTGTATTTGAACCGAGAACTGGACCATGTGGAATTTCACTTATGTGATGTTCATTCCCTGTCTCCATCTCTTCAAGGATAAGCAACTACCACTTACTGCCCAAGGAGACCAATCCAGTGCATCCACTAGCTCATCGGCTCTTCAAAATCGAATAAAATCACATCACTCGTCATCTCCTGAAACCTGAGCCCTGCGTATCTTCCCCAAGCACTTTGCAAAACACTTTGGATCACAGCGGGTTTCATATGCTTATCACTGATAACTTTCCCGACACACAGATTCTCATCTGGGATATCCACATTTTCCGGGATTTCAACATAATTCTCTAGCAATGTTCTACCACAGCCGAGACTCTCCCTCCCTTGATAACGGTGGCTCTCCCTAGCTACCCCCCCTCCCCCGCTTACACCCTTCCCAAGCCCCGGCCCGAGTTCCCCTATCGATCGAAGGATGATCGATGAAGGTTACTGGGCGACCCTGCGACTCACAGAACCTCTCCCTCACCTGAGAAATTGGTGGCTCTCCCTTCCCTTTCACTCCAATTGAACGCGACCGAAGCTTACACACAAGCTCCTCTCTTGCTAGAACGGACCGACAGCAGGAATCGCTGTGACGATGGGCGAGATTTGCCTGACAAAATCACCCACGGAGCCAAACCCTAAATCGCCAGTTTGGGGCAGAGCTGTTCGGGGAGAGACTTATCATGATCATTGTTGATTGATCAGTTTTATCCTCATCTGGGAGACACCATAGGGTCTTATTACTTCATCTCTTTTCACTTTTTTAGTATTGAAGATTATCAGATTTGGAGTCGTGCAATCATAGACGGTATTCTTGTCAAGAATTGTTGTCGTGATTCAATTCATATTAAGCATTGTCTCTTATGGGACAAATGCAATGCAATCCTGAAAGTGTAACTTCGTAATGTTCTAACAAAGAATTTTGTTAAGGCAACTGCAACATTTCTTGGATATGATCAACTTCTATAACATTGACATCTTGGACACGTTTATTCTTCTGATCTTGTTTTTGGCCAATAAAATATTCTTATTCTTCTGATCAGTGAGCTACTTTGTCCTCACAATTCTTGTTTTCAAGGTTTTTTTATTGTTTGAAACAATGCAAAGTTTGCCTTTTTGCAAAGCAGGCAAAACTATATTTTTTAAATAGTGAGTCACGTGCTTTTAAAATCTTTGATCTTGTATATCTTGATTTGTAATGAACTTATAGAACTCGAACTATCAAAAATATATATATATTTTTGATACAATACTTGATGATTGCACTCATCATTCCCCACTTGATATTCATAATGAAGCTAACTATTTTAGTATGAGGCTATACAAATTTTCTTCATTTTAAGTAAAATTGAATTGGTTTATCAAATCCTTATTTTGAAGAGTATTAATGCTTCAAATGAAGTTATTCTTTTGATAATGTGAAACCTTTTTTTGGTATAATCAAGATGGACAATCAAGTACTTAAGCATAGGGGTGTCAATTTTGGATACGACTCATGGATGACTTGATCCGTCAATGGGTCGTATTTGAACTTGTAAGTCATTTTAACACGATTCATCCAAGCTGCATGAAAAGTGGGGTCGGGGGGTTGGGTCGTACCTACGACCTGTGGATAAACTCGTGAGCCCGTATAACAAATGAAGTTATTCTTTTGATAATGTGAGACATGCTTTTTTGTTAGCATCAAGATGGACAACTAAGTACTTAAAGAGGTTGGCTTTGATGCAAAATTTTCACATATAACCCACCATCAGATGTAGTACTTTATTTTTCCATGTAGCTAAAATAATTATAATGAAAGCAATTACAACTGATAAGTCTTGCTAATTGTTTTGGATGGGTGTAAATGATGCATTTCTCCAAGGTGATTTGCTAGAAGAGGTTTATTTGGATGTTTTTTAGGGTGTTACGTACATGAATGTTCCTTAATTAAGGTGTTGAGCAAAATCATTCAGAATTTGTAAGTTGTTATTAAAATCTCTTTATGGGCTCAAACATGCATTCTGAAAATGGAACATCCAGCTTACACAAGATATGTTTAGCAAAAATGGTATGCCAAATTAAAACAGACTATTATTCACTGTTTACTAAGTTTAATGGAACTCAATAAGTATTCTTGTATGCATATGTGCACAACATTAATAACAGATATAGATGTTGCAATAGTTGACAAGCTAAAACGATTTTTGCAGAATAACTTGAAGATAAGGATCTTGGTTTCACAGGTCTTCAACACAAATAAATATATTATGCAACCAAGACTACTTCTTAATACCTATTACAGAATATCAACACTGATGCAGAGAGTTGCATTTTTCACGTTCAAATGAAGCCTCGTGTTTTTCATTGGACTTTTTTTCTTTCTTTTCGGTTATTGTACTTATTATTAATAGCTAAAGATGCGTAATAATGTCTTAGACAATGACAACTATAATATACAGTAAGAAAGTCCCTCCGTTTGAGCACTGACATATATGTGAACAACAAAGAAATTTCATTGACTTTCATACAAAATTCTCAAGTAATGAACTCCTTCAACTTGGATGAACCTCCTTCTAGTTACTTTGACAACTCAAACTAAAAAGAAGGCATGGGCTTTGAGCGACAAGAGAGACACGGTTTAAATAAAAAAAAATGAATTACTTATTTACTAAACATTTTAACCGTGCTATACCTTATTAAGTGTAAAACAATTATTTGAATTATTACGAAAATAAATTATAAAATTTAATATATATATATATATATGTAATTTACAAAGTGTAATGCTAAAAATGAATATTACTATTATTAATACTGCTCTTTAACTCAATTTTAAAAGTATATGGTATTTATATTACTATTTATATATGAATATTTTTTCTTAACTACAAACATGTATTACAAAATTTGGAGATTTTAAATATGTTGGAATGAATTAAAAAAGATATATGTCTGGTTGTATATTAAAAATATATGTGCATACTTATTTTGCGTAAAGTATAATATTTATCAATTAGAATTTTAAACTTTATACATGAATATCTATGTAGGTCGTAATGTTAAAAATAAATTATGAGACTAGAAATTCGTGTTGAGAGAGAGAGGAAAAAAACACAAAATAAATAAGAAGTTTATGATCTATATCTATGGGAATGCGTCAGCATGGGTGCCTCAGGCTCGGGCCTTCGCTCAGCGGTGACGGGAGGTGCTTCATGGGCAGGCTGACTGCTGAATGGGTTGAGACGGCGTGAAGGCTGACAGTCCCAAGTGTTGATGGAGGCTTTGGAGTAAGACCTCTCCGGTAGCCTCCCGATTGTTGGTCTTTGGTCAAGTAGTAGGGGAACCATGATTGATTTCGTCCAAGTATTCTCACAGACGACGTCAATGTGTTGGATCATGAAAACTGGAGTCTCTTCTTTCTGGTTGCTCCAGTGACCTGCACATAATGAAATCCTGAGGTGTTCCTGTTGTTTCTCCTCTGATGATGAACTCAGTGGAGCTCCATTGGAAATGGAGAAATAAATGCGTAGCAATATGGTGGGTGGGGGAAGTAAATGCAGTTAATCTTAAAATGAGGTTGGTGGATGGGTATTTATAGATCTCCATACCTAGACCATGGTAAGGTCTGATCCTACCATGGTAATCCGAGTTGTCTCTAGGGCGAGCGGACCGTGGTTTGTAGAGATGATGATATGGGATAGGACAACTACCCTAGTGTAGGTTATCCTTCTTGTTAGCTTGATAATTTCCTTGCCATAAATGGTCGAACTAAGCAATATGAGCGTAAGCACTTAGACTAGGGCATTTAATCATCGTACTTTCATGTTTGGTGCCCCGTAAAGGAACAATGGTGTTTGACGCATCCCACATAAGCGACGTCATCATACATTTCTCGTAAGAGTGATGCCAAAGTGGCAAATATAAGAGCGACAACTTTGGGCTTGCAAGTCCAAACCCGATCGATTTTGGGCCAGATTCGAAAATACATGGGTCTGACGCCCATAACCCATCAGTTAATATATAACACCACGATTACGAAATCTGAATAACACTAAATTGTAAGTCTGTCTAATACTCTTTTATTTTTTTGTATTATTATTATGAACCGCCAAATCAAACGCCTTGAGAATAAGTGTTAATATATATATATATATATAATATTAAAAGCATTGGTCCTTGGATTTGGAAGTGCCCTCAGAAATTCAGAATCGGCGCCTCTACTTTTAGCGCCCTTCAAGGGTTCCAACTTTAATTTTTTGAAGTGTTTTTTACGGCCTAATGTTTGTAATTATTTACCCATCATAATTAAATTTGAAGGTTTGATGTAAATTGATTTACTTAAGTCGAAGCATAAAAAATAAACATTATTAGTATTTTTAAGATCGTAATTTAATCAACTACCTACTTTAATTTTATATATATATATATATAGTTGACTATCTACGAAATTAAATTCCCAACCTAATAACATTCTCTTTTTAATTTGTAATAACACAAAAAATTAATGAATATAATTATTAAAAGACAAACAATATTAGCTTAGAAAATTAATAATATACATACTAAAAAAACTATAGTATGTAAATAATTGAATTCCAATCTTAAAAATACTAATAATGTTGAATTTCAATACTTCCACCAATACTTTAACTGCAGTTAGCTTACGTTTAAATCGAAAATTGAAACTTAATTCAAGTTGTAGTTTGAAGGGTGTAATTCAATTATACAACTCCTAAATTTTATTTTAGTTTTAGATAGGTACATAATAAAATCTAACTTAAAATCGTTCACTTTTCAATTTGTATATTTCTTGTTCTTTTAGTAGGTAAAAATTATATGAAAGTGCTTAGGTTTGGAATTCAATTACATATTTACCCAAAAATTATAAAAGATAGATAATGGAATTACAGTCTTAAAAACACAATTAGGGTCAAATTCAATTATAAAAGTGAGTTCAACTTTTGAACTCACTTATATTCGGGTCATATTCGAGATTCGAAGGTTTGATGTACAATTGACCAACTTTACATCGAAACTTAGTATTGTTTACGATTTTAAGTTTTTAAATTAATTATTTATGCACTATATTTAGAAGAACAAATATTATGTCAAATTAAATTTTTAACCAAAATTGTTCCCTTTAATTTTTAGTTGGTACAAATGAAAGAGCAAAAACTTTTAAGTTAAAGAATCAATTACTTACATGTAAAAAGAATATAAAAAAGTATAGTAGGTAAGTATGCTCAGACCAAAATTAATCAATTTAAGATCAAATTTTGAATTTCACATTTAATTGAAGTAATTCTAAAGTTGAAATTTAATGTTTATCGCGTTGATGTCGTAATTCAACTACTGATCTAATTTATTTATTTTTATTGTTTAATAAATAGATAATTACAACATAAAACCGTAGAAGAAACGATTATTTTTAGTTGCAGCTTCTTAAATGGGACTGCTGCTTGCTACCCTCTTTTCTTTTATAACTGCCTTTTCTTAAGGAGCAGGTAGACCATACGAGCACCTTTTCAAGCAGTGGATTGATTGGCCCAAAAAAAAAGCAGTGGATTGCTATTTTTTCAAGTATATTTCTTTTTAAAATATTTAAATAAAAGAAATCCAATGTTAAAAGTTAAAACCTTTTTCTTACTCGTAATATAATACTCTCCCAAACCCAGCCTCAAAAGTCAAATCCTTGTGGTGACAAACTGACAAGTAACCACTCTAATGCAGTAAACATTAATGGCATGTTATTTTTACAGAATGGAAAAGTAATTCGGCTTACGGATTCTATAAGAAGTTGTTTTTTTCGCGGAATTGCAAAAATTTGACTTACAGATTTCGGGCGGGGTAGACTTAGACATTCCGTGTGAAAAGTTCGAAATTCCTAAGCCGGGCGCGCTAGGAATGAGGAATAGGAGGTGAAATGATTGAAATGCCCTTACTTTAAAATTTATATTAATTCAACAATTTTATCTTAATTAATAATTAATTAAATAAGTTATTTTATTTTTTTTTAATTATTAATTAATTATATTATAAGTTTTTATTATTCTTAATTTTAAAATTAATTAATACAAATTATATATATTATATACTATACATATATAAGGAGGGGCAAATATGTCATTTTACCACATTCTATTCTCTTTCCATATACAATTCCACCAAATAAACAACAGAATTCCTTATTCCATTTCACCAAAGAAACAACTTCATATTCTTATCTTCTATTCCTTATTCCCTATTCCTATTCCCTATTCTATATTCCTTATTCCGAATTCCATGAAAGAAACGCATCGTAAATGTTTTGAATTCTAACTCTAAACAAAATAAATAAAAATTCATTGTAATGTCTTATCTAACCGTATGAATGAAATAAGGAAGGACATAATAACGACAGAAAAAGCAAACATTTCAATATACTAACTACCATAATAATAATAATATTGACCAATTAAATAAAATAATATTCTTAGGTATATGTGAACGAGAATAAAAATATATCTTAGGTAAATGTGATCGAGAATAACGTGTGTCGGGCACTGGTCTCTATCTTAATGTCTGGTCATTGCTCAAACAAATATGTGGACCAAGTCGTGCAATAATTAATAGAATGTAGAGTCAATTCAAACCAAACTAGTTTATTAGGATACCTGCAGCGTTTTCATTTAGTAAGTGTAATTATTTTGAAAAAAAAAAAAAGTGTAATTGTAACACGACATGCGCTCTAGGAGTACGCATTGTGTCAGGCACAACACGACATAGAGGACAATTTGTAAATCAGTGTTATCAGAAACAGATCGACCTTCGAATAGATAGGGATTGGTTCTCAGTTTAAGCATCTGATTGAGTAAACAATATGTAAAAATACTTACTACTTAGATTTAATATAATAATAAAATCACATTAACACAATAGTATCAAACACTATCTATATATAACTCAGTCTCAAATACTATGTAACCACAAAATAGTCTTAAACACAATAATATTAAATTTAAACACAATAATTTCAAACCTAATATACAAAACAATATATTTTTATTTTAACTTCTAAAATAGCTTTGATTAAAAAAAATAAGTATTTACTGCCCCTTTCCCTAAAAATTCTGACAACAATTATATATATAACCGAAGAGAAGGGTCTGATTGTAACTGACATTGTTATCAGACCGGACCGGCGATCAGACCGGGCTGGACCCCTCTCCGGTTTGATTCAACTAAAAAAGCTGAAATGCATATGAACAGTGTATGAACTGGGTTGGACTGGTCGATTTTCCAAAAATCGACCGGTTTCCTATTCTATTTTTTTGTGGTGGTTTAAATTATTTGGGTGGTTTTTGTCGGTTTAAACCGATTTCTTCGGTTCGACCAAGCAACTTCTTCGGTTTAGAAGTCATGTTTAAAGTTTAGACCTATTGTGTTTGATTTTGAGACTATTGTGTTATGTATATTCAAAATTTGAGGTAATTATGTTGTGTTATATTATGTTTAAGAGTAATGTGTATGTTTTAGACTATGTAGTTTGTGTGAGTTTGAGGTAATTATGTGTGTGTTTGAGACTATATAGTTTATAATTGTATTTTCAATTTTTTTCTTGTGAATAGTGAACTGCACGTCGAATCGGGTCCAACCGAGTAAGACCAGCCTAACTGGGAACCGGCCCCTCGCCGGTTCGAGAGTCGGTCCGGTTCTGATAACAATGGTACATAGTGTTGTGAAGTTGAATTGATGACATCCACTATTCCATTGTTTATTATATATACTAGACTCCGGCACGTGCTACACGTGTGCACATTGTCGTTGTTTGTCTTGCGTGAGGTGTTAGGAGGACATGATCGACCTGATTCCTAGTATAGTACAGGAATTAAACACATGATTAAAAATATTAGTGGAATTGTAAAACTAAACTTAAATTATCTAGTATAATGAAATAAAATTAATTTTGTTTTATATATTTTTAAGAAATTGCTTAAGCGTCCGGGGAGCAAGAACCACTACTAATGAGGCTCCCAGATAATCGAGCAATTTCTTAAAAATGTTTAAAACAAAATTAATTTTATTTCATTATATTAGATAATTTAAGTTTAGTTTTACAATTCCACTAAAATTTTTAATAATGTGTTTAATTCATGTAATATCCTAGGAATTAGGTTTATCATGTCCTCCTAACACCTCATGCAAGACAAACGACGACAACGTGCACGCGCGTAGCGCGTGCCGGAGTCTAGTATAACCATTAGGAAAATACACTTAAGTCGATTCTAGAATTTCCATTTTAATTTTAATTTAGATTGTATATGAATGCATTCAATATAAGACGAACACTCATAAGTTATTATTTCTCAATCAATGCATTCAATATATTCTTAAGGTATCTTAACATCTCACACACGATAAATATTTATCCTATTTGTTTATAAGAATATGATCAAAAACATATGTCGATATTTGGACAAAATTGATCTTGCACCTTGTTTATAGTTAGGAGGCAAATGCGCTCTCTCAAGACATTCTTTTGAGTATTTTACACCTGACATCCCCAGGCTCAGAATTCGAAAACCTGGGCATTCTAACACTTCAGCCTTTCTTTGAGTATTATACTCCCGACATCCGACCTTTCTTTGATTATTATACTCCTGACATCTGACCTTTCTTTGAGTATTATACTCTCGATGTTCGATCTTTCTTTGAGTATTATTCTCCCGACATCCGACCTTCTTTGAGTATTGTACCCCCGACATCCGACCTTTCTTTGAGTATTATGCTCCCGACATCCGACATTTCTTTGAGTATTATACTCCCGACATCCGACATTTCTTTGAGTATTATACTCCTGCCATCCCCGAGATTTGAAACTGGGTGTTGTTACTATCTATGATTTAAGACGTACGCCTTAACCAACTGTCTCATAAGTTCGAACGTGTTAGTGAAGACATTCAATATATTCTTAAGATATCTTAACAATCAAACTACCATGCTCATGAAACAACGACTTTCAAAAATCTAATGTGACAACATCAATAAATTACCAGTAAAATTCGCACCAAAAAGTAAAATTAGATATTTGATTAACTTCTTCCTTATTTTTTATTTAGATATTTTAAGAGTTATTGTTTATTTTAATATTTTCAGAGTTAATAAAGTAGGGTTAGTTAAGTATATTCATATTTTAATTTTAGATTTATTTGGAATGTACGGTTAAGCAAAGAAATACTCATATAATCTAAATTTAACCCTGAAAATTAATATTGATTTTTATATTTAAGTAATTCTTAAAATATTATTTCAACACATCACCGGGGATATTTTAATTTTGTAGTAAAATATTTTTGCTACTTTTTTCTCGACATATAATACCTAAATGCTGGATGATATTAGTTTGGAGTAATACCATATTAAGAACTTTTGGAAAAAAAAATAACGAAAAATATATTTTACTATTTTATTAAAATAACTTTGTCAAAGTGTTGGAATCATCTATGCATTAATATTAATCATACTAAAAAAAGCTTTTAACATTTTAATAATCTCTTTATTTGAAAGTACTCTATAATACATAATTAATATTATAAAAAATGTATACATTAATGAAATATCTCATTTCATTTTGGTTTTAAGTTTTCAAATTGATTATTTTTATGTATTTATTGCTTCACGTGATAGATTATGTATATTAAACATATAAAGTACATCAATTTTGATCGATTTTAATTCTATCTGAATTATTTAATTTTAGAGATGAAATGTATTTTATAACGATTGTGCTCACAATTCAAAAAATCTATAACTTCTTGGAAAGAAGAGAGAATGTTTAGAAGAAATTGTTTTTATATAATTGTAGAAACATTTAAAAGTCCCAATTACCAAAAAAAACAAATATGACAACTTGAGAACATAATATACAATTATTATTATTATGTAAAATTGTAAAGTTATATAAAATAACATATATAATAATGAATTAAAATAAAATTAATAAAAAAATGGATAAATAATGAATGTGATTTCTTTTTCCACTCTAATTTAAATTTCAAACTTGATTATATTGTACATCTTAATTATTTATTGCTTCATATAATAGATAATGTATATTTGAAATTATTAATTAAATCTAAATTCTCTTAGCTGTAGATGAAATTATAACTTTTATAAACGATTTAAGTTTTTTGATTCACTGTTATATATCTTAATGTCCGATAAAGTAAAAATATAATTTCATTTGCTAGTGAGATATAAAAAAATGGTGCATGAGAAAGGATGAATCGATCGTGATAGATAAATATATAATTATTATCTTCTAAAATTTATAATGTTATGTGTGAAGTTAGTTAATATGTATGTATTTAATGTATAAGGTCATATGTTTGAGTCTTCGTGCAGATAGTTTTTTGTATAAGCTTTTGATAAGATATTTGAATGACCAAAAAAGAGAAGGATATTAATATAGAAAAATATAATTATTATCTTGTTGAGTTTGTAATGTTGGATACATGTGTAACCGGTTAATATGTGTGTCTTTAAGTTATAAGGTTATATATGTTCAACTCTCTGTGGAAATATTTGTTTTTATAACATTTTGAGAAGACACTTAAATGACCAAAATAGTCATGATAAATATAAACTAATTAGATTATTAAAGTGTGTTTGCGTCAATTTACAAACGGCGATTACAAAAACCACTTCTGTCTAGGGTTGTCGATGGTTAGGGTATGGTATGATAAATACCATCACCATACCATATTTTTAAACCACATACCATAACCATAACCATTACGGGTACAATTTTCAGTACCATAATCATTAAAATAATCGTGGTTATTAACCATGGTTTTACCTGTATACCCATATTTATTCAACATATGTAATATAATAAAAGACCGAAAATTTTATTTTAAAAAAATACATAAATCTATATTGCCAACAATAAAAATATATAAACCTAACATCATGGTTATTTATTAGCTGTATATACAATAATTTCCATTATTTAGTATATATTAGTTGATTAATAATAAATAGTTATTATATTTATATAATAACCATGGTTATATCCATGTGTATAACTCAAATACTATAACCATAACCATTATGGGTAGAAAATCCATCACCATAACCGTACCACACCATAATGGTATGGTTAACCATATTAAACAGTAACGGTTCTAACCATGGTTATGGGTTTTTCACCGCACCATTGCCAACCATACTTCTGTCTTAATAATATAGATTAATAATATACATATATGTTTATATAGATAGATCGAAAAACTGGTGCATGAGGAAAAAAAAAAATAGTGATAAAGAAAATATAATTATCATCTTGTTTAATTTGTAATGTTGCAGAAGGGTGTAGCTGGTTAATACGTGTGTCTTTAAGTTATAAGCTCATAAGTTCGAGTCTCCGTGAAAATATATTTTATAACATTTTGAGAAGACACTTAAAATGACCAAAATAGTCATGATAAATATAAACTAATTAGATTATTAAAGTGTGTTTGCGTCAATTTACAGACGGCGGTTACAAAAACCACTTTTGTCTAGGGCTGTCGATAGTTACAGTATGGTACGGGTATGATAAATACCATAACCATACCATATTTTTAAACCACATACCAAAAACATAACCATTACGGGTGCAATTTTCAATACCATAACCATTAAAATAATTGTGGTTATTAACTATGGTTTTACCTGTATACCCATATTTATTCCGCACATGTAATATAATAAAAGACCGAAATTTTTATTTAAAAAAATACATAAATCTATATTGCCAACAATAAAAATATATAAAACTAACATCATAGTTATTTATTACGTGTATATACAATAACTTCAATTATTTAGTATATATTAGTTGATTAATAACAAATAATTATTATATTTATATAATAACCATTGGTATAACTCAAATACTATAACCATAACCATTATGAGTAGAAAATTCATCACCATAACCGTACCGCACCATAATGGTACGGTTAACCATATTAAACAGTAACGGTTCTAACCATGGTTATGGGGTTTTCACCGCACCATTGTCAGTGGTTATGAGTTTTTCACCGCACCATTGTCAGCCCTACTTCTGTCTTAATAATATACATATATGTTTATATAGATAGATCGAAAAAACTGATGCATGAGAAAAAAATGGATAGTGATAAAAAAAAATATAATTATCATCTTGTTTAATTTGTAATGTTGAGCTGGTTAATACGTGTGTCTTTAAGTTATAAGCTCATAAGTTCGAGTCTCCGTGAAAATATATTTTATAACATTTTTTAGAAGACATTTAAATGACCAAAACAGTCATGATAAATATAAACTAATTAGATTATTAAAGGATATTTGTGTTAATTTATATAAGGCGGTTATAAAAACTACTTCTGCCTTAATAATATATATATATTATATATATATATATTATATATATATGTGCTGTGCAAAGAAGGGTAAGTGGAAGATGGTAAATGACGAATCAGTTAAAAGTTAAAACATTGAGTGAGGGATGAGAGAAGCATACTTGTAATAGTAGCAACTAATAAAGTTGTGTGTAAATTAATCATCTGGAGTTGTTATTTTATATTTACTTACCAAAAAAAAGAAGAGGTTTGTTTGGTTCATATAAATGAATCACGTATTGCGCGAACCAGTACCAGAGAAGTTACCTGACTAAGCCCGAGATTCCTAGCAATGAACATAATTTTTCACCAAAATATACTCAATTTAATAAGCAAATACAAGAATGTCATTCTTTTGCCAACATATACGAATCTATATCAACCCGCAACTGGAAGTCGCGGGGTGAAAAAGTCACCCGCGAATGAGAGTCGCGGGTGTATACGTTTAACTGTGTCGTTAGTTTCACCCGTGATTCTCATTCGTGGGTGGCACTGCACCGTTATTTTCAACCGCAACGGTTAATCGCGGGTGAGTTTGGTGAAAATTATTACGTGCTATAATTATCAAGATAATTTCTTTATCACTTCCTTTCGTTAGCTAGCTAGCTAGCTCTCTAGACTCTCATCACCATCACAACAATGATGAAAAGTGATTGGGCAAAGAAATATAAACAATTTGCACACTTATATTACTTAAATGATTGCGGTAGAAACTATTTTTATACAGTATAATTACTGTTTATATAATTATTGGTTCACCGGATAGGAGAGAAAAAGATGGGTTATGAAAAGTTGGGTCATGCGAAAATTAATGATTACGTTTGTATATGATAAAATGGTAATATTGAATAGACCACTAGAGTGCATGCAAAAGAATATGCCGTTAATTGTTTTTGTATATGTTGGACAAACGATTTTTTCACAAAACTCACCCGCGACCGGGAGTCGCGGGTGGAAATAACGGTACAATGTCACCCCGCGACTTCACGGGTGGAACAAACTGCACAGTTAAAAGTATGCACACACAACTCTCATTCGCGGGTAGCTTTTTCAACTGCGCTCCCATTCGGGGATGAATTTTGTACCTGAGACTCTCAGTCGCGGATTGATATAGATTCGTATATGTTGACAAAATGAGGACATTTTGGTATTTGCTTATTAAATTGAGTATATTTTGGTGAAAAATTCAACATAACCATTTTTTAAAAGTATTTTGGGGTAAATTCACGTGTCGAAGTATTTAGCAAACAATATATACTCATAAGCGCGATAGACATGGGTGAAAATTAATTTAACTTTTACCCTAAACCGACAGTCATACATATAGGTATTCAATTTTTTTTTGGCCAAAGAAATTCCGACTAGTATTAATGCGTACTCGGTAGGTAGTTCGGATACAAACAACAATCAGACGAAAGTAAAGCAAGCAGTGGGGTCGGAGGTGATGTCACCCAGCCCGAAGGGCATGACCCCGCTAAAGTAGATCTAGCTACCCAATCCGCACAAGAGTTTGCGGATCGGGGAGTGTGGTTCCATTCGGCGACCTCCATTCCGGAAGTCTTTGAAACCGCATTAGAAAGAATAGAATCAAGTCGCCAAATGAAATCCAAACCACGAATGTGGTTAATAACACAAAGGGCGTCCGATTCAAACGTGACTCGCGTCCAGCTCTTCGAAACCGCCAAATCGACCGCGGCTCGGATCGCCTCCGCCTCAAGGATTTCGGCCGATGTTGATTCCTTTGTAAAAGCAGTACCCCCAACGACACACCCAAGATGGTCTCGAGCGATGACCGCCACCCCACCCCGCCCCGTGGCCGGCGACCACGAGGCGTCACAGTTTATCTTGATGGAGCTTGGAAGGGGTGGCGACCACTTGATCATAGCCAGTTGCGGTCTGTCTCGGTTGGGCTTGGTCTTCGGCATCTCGGCACCAATTCTATCAATCTCGTTCAGAATGTGATCAATCACGGGTGTAGCCCCTTCGAAAATGAACTTGCAACGCGCCTTCCACACGACCCAAGCCACAATCATGAGGCGTGGCCACGAGTGTACTTCGTTCCCACGTCTCGGCTGGTTGCCTCTTGTCGCCCACACGAGCCAATCATCCAAAGAATTCAAAGCCATATTGAGAGCTGCAAAGTTTAAGTGCCGCAACCATACCTGATGCATCCAAGGGCATCCGAACAAGGCATGCTCGGTTGTGTCCTCCACCCCACATTGCGTACACAAAGGAGACATGGAAGACCCTCGGCGGACGAGGCTACTGGCGGTTGGGAGGGACCTCGCCGCGATCTTCCAGCCGAAGGCTCGTATCTTGGGCCACACCTGAGCCTTCCAAATGGCGGACCAGACCCCAGGAAGATCCGTATGTGGTCGGTTGTTCAGGTTCAGACCCGGGTCTGTGGTTTCCTTGACGATGCAATGGTATGCCGACTTAACAGAGATTTCACCTGAGCGTGAATGTGGCCATCTTAGGGTGTCCGGCTGTGTTCGGGAAGGGATGTCGATCTCCAAGACAGCCTCTACATCCTCCGGGTGCACCTGTTGCCTGATCACGGTCTCCTGCCAATGACCGCGGCTCGTGTCCATCCATTTGTCCACCGTGAACGCAAGGTCCTGAACCATGCTGGTAGGGCGTATCCTGAGGTTCGGCTTGGAGGGCACCCATGGGTCTAGGAAGGGTCTGATGACTGCCCCGTCACCTAGAGTCCACACCCCTTCTTCCTTGATCACATCCCGACCCTCGAGCATGCTGACCCATGCCCAAGACGGTCTGTTTCCTTTCCGTGCCTGCATAAAAGAAGAGTTTGGGAAATATAGGCCCTTCAAGACCCTTACCCATAGCGACTCGGGTTCCTTGACAATGCGGTGAGCCATGTTGGCAAGAATTGCCCGGTTGAAAGCTTGCATTTCCCTGAACCCGTAACCCCCCTTGGCCTTAGGGAGTGTCATCATATCCCATTTCTTCCAGTGGATCCTTTTGTTTGCCTCGGTCGAACCCCACCAAAATCGAGCAATCAACCTATTTACCTCCGAGCACCACGTAGAGGGGAGCTTGAAAACGTGCATGACATAGGTCGGGATCGACGCGAGAACCGCCTTTATCAAGACCTCCTTACCCGCTTGATTGAGCATCTTGGATTTCCAATTATGAATTTTGTCACGAACCCTTTCAAGGAGATATGACAGAGCCTCCTTCCTCGATCTTCCCCAAACGGTTGGCAAACCCAAGTAAAAACCCGGGTTAATTGCTTGTGTCACCCCAAAGACCGCTGATATGTCTGTCATATGCGAAGGATTCGCGGCTGAATTGAAGTACAATGTCGACTTTGAGAAGTTTATCTTCTGACCCGACATAGAGCAGTATGAGTCCAGAGATCGTTTGAGTGCCAAAGCGTCATCCCGAGATCCTTTCATGAAGAGCAGGGAGTCATCCGCGAAGAAGAGGTGTTGTATCTCCGGACACCCCCTCTTCGGACGAATCCCGTTAAATGTCCGCTGGGCAACCTGGTTATCAAGCATCCTTGATAAAACGTCAGCTACCAAGATAAATAAGTACGGGGATAGAGGGTCACCCTGACGGAGACCCCTTGAGGGGGTGATTCGGTCCGAAGGTGAGCCGTTGATGATGATCCGGTATGTGACAGTCGAGATGCAAGCTTTGATCCAAAGGACCCACTTTTCCGAGAACCCCCGTCTCCTAAGCCCTTCAAGAAGGAAGTCCCATTCAATGCGGTCGTAGGCCTTTTGCATATCGATTTTAAGCGCGTACTCCGTTCTCCCACGGGTTCTTCCACATTTCCCGCGCGTCTTCAGGTATTGGAACATTTCATGCGCGATGATGATACTATCCTGGATCCTCCTGCCTGAAACAAATGCACTTTGGAACGGGGTAATTAGGTCTGGCAAGTAGGTTTTAAGCCTATTTGCCAAAACCTTAGAAATAATTTTGTATCCAAAGTTACATAAGCTAATAGGTCTGAAATCAGTGGCTCTCACGGGATTGGCTAATTTAGGGATTAAAGTAATATCAGTAGAGTTTAGTGTCGGGGGCATTATACCTGTCCGGAGGAATGCGTTGACAAAAGTGATCAAGTCCGAACCGATTGTACCCCAACTCTTCTGGTAGAAAGAGCCGGAAAAGCCATCTGGACCTGGTGCCCTTGAACCCCCCATCTGAAAGCACGCCTTCCGAACCTCTTCCCCCGTAGCCAAACCCGTGAGTTTTTCATTAATGTTCGCAGTGATCTGGTTTCCAACACACCCGAGCACATTGTTGAGATCCGATCGGTTCCCAACCTCCCGCCTCTCCGAAGTAAATAGGTGAACATAGAACCTGTTGATTTCAGCGGAAATCAGATCCTGCCCGTGGATCCAAGAACCATCATCACCTTGAAGGCGAACTATCTTGTTCCTCCGTCTCCTCGATATAGTAGAGTGGTGGAAGAAAGCTGTGTTACGATCACCCGAGTTAAGCCACCGCACCCTAGACCTCTGCGCCCAAAAGATCTCTTCCCTTTTCCAAAGCGCATGAAGTTTAGACTTGAGGGCTCGGTCCGTATCCTGGACCGACTGGCTGTGCGTGCGGTCAGCAAGTCTGCGCAGCTGGTTCTTGACTTTCCTGATTTCGGTTACGTTGTTCTTGAAAGCCTTGCGGCTCCACTCCGTAAGTGATTTGTTGCATCGAGACAGCTTTTGAATAACATCCGAGGCATGGACGATCGTCCCCTCCGCCTGCCATGCCTCCTTAATCACCGCATGACATTCACTGTTCTCGAACCACATGTTTTCAAACCTGAATCTTCTTTGTGACCTGGAGTCACCGAACTGAAGGTGCAGCATAATAGGGGAGTGGTCTGACCCTACCATGAGTTCGTGGATGCATTGTGCGGTCGGGAACAAGCCGCACCATGCTTGATTTGCTAGGACCCGGTCAAGTCTTTCTCGAATGCGGTCTGTCCCTCTTCGATTGTTTGACCATGTGAACATAGGTCCTTTGAAGCCGATATCCTCGAGGAGGAGGTCCTCCATAAGATTGTTAAATCCGTTTATCTTCCTTTGGTCCTTTCTCAAGCCTCCTACCTTTTCCCGGTGGTGTGAAATGTCGTTAAAGTCCCCTAAGCATGCCCAAGGAGCATGCCTTCGTAGGCCTATATCCCTGAGAGTTTCCCAGTTATGAGTTCTTCTAGAGAAATTGGCATCACCGTAGACCCACGTAATGCTGAACTCTTTTCCATCGTCTTCATCGCGGATGGTAGTGTCCATGAAGTTTTTGTCTTTAGTGCCGAACCGAACCGTGACCTCCTTGTTCCACCAAAGGGCAAGGCCGCCACTAGCTCCTATAGGGTTGACATATGATCCAAAGTCCATTCCTATCCTTCTCCTAATCCTCTCACAGTGGGCTTCAGTCTGTTTCGTCTCCATTAAGAAGACGATCACCGGCCGAAAGCCCGTCACCAGGTCTTTTAGATGGCGAACCGTCAGGGGAGACCCCAACCCCTGACAGTTCCAGCTAATGATGATCATCTACCACCCGTGGCTGTTCTGGGACAGCCACCGGAACCCGTGGTTTGAGTTGGTGTAGATTTTGCTAAAGAACTAGCAGTCCGACTGCTTTGAGTGCTGGTAGTATTGGAAATTTGTGGTTTGGACTTGTCCATCCCACCTTGTCGAGTAGAGGTCCTCGACGTATAAGTCTTCCTTCTCTTTGGTAGATCGGGGTTTGCATTGTTACTGGCTCTCCTCTTAGTGTTAGTCCCTAAACTTGTCGACTCACCGTGCCCTTTCCCTAGCTTCTCATGTCCGATGAAGCCATCCCCCGGTAGATGTGGGGATATAGGATCAACCGGGCAAGAGAAGGTCGGTTCAGGCGCACTTGCATTGATGTGGCACAACGGGTCAGGTTGCATGGGTGTAGTACCCGGCTTTAGGAATCCGTGATCGTACTCTTGATCCACTGGAGGGTCGTCTAACGTGCTGTCCAAGGGTAATCCTCTGGTGGATGTGGCAATGTTAAGGGACAGATCCACCAAAGGGTTAGCCGTAACACAGTTTTCATTGTCTGTCTGCATCTCCAGCGGCGAGGTGTTCAAATCAAATATGATCGTTGTAGGTGTGGAGTTGTTTGACTCTTGGGCAGTTTCATATTGCTGATCAACCCCGCTTGAGAAAGCTGGATCCTCTATGGCTACGGGTGCGTTAGGGTCCGGGGCATCAGATTCATTCCCCGAGTTAGAGACCACCTGAGTAGGCCCCTCCACGGGTTGGTCCTCACAGGGCGATGAGCTATTGCTTGCAGCTCTACTTTGGAAATTCCCTGGTTGTACATTCCCCTGATGAGACCTCCCTTGCTTCGAAAATCCCGGAATGTCCTTCATCCAGTCACTCACCTTGTTCAGGATAGGCTCTCTCTTCCCCGGCTGTTTTGATGAACCACCAATGTTCACCCACCTAGAGTTTGATCTCGGGCGAGTGACCGACAACCAACCTCCATATCTCGGGCACAGAGTGTGCTCATCCATAACCTGCATCTCCGAACAGTTCATGGAGCTATGACCAATCCTACCACATTTGTAGCATATATCTGTCAATCGTTCATATCTCACCATAGCCCATTTCAGCTTACCCTGCGAGTCCACCCACTCGAAACCAGTAACCAACGGCTCCGCAATCTGGACCTCAACTTGCATCCTAAGGAAGGTCCTTTGGTTCATAAGGTGATTATCCTCCACCTTAATGCACTTCCCCAGTGTGGCACCAATACACTCAGCATTGTTCTTATTAAACATTTCTAAACTAAGGCCATGTACTTGTACCCAAATCTGGACCGATTTGAAATCAATGTCTGTGATGGACATATTCGGAAGACAAGGCCTCAGGTTCAAACAATGTCCATGGATGGACCATGGGGATAGATCAAGCACCGTATCCCTGTCCTTGAGGCAATCGAATTCGAACATTAAGGTTGACTCGGTTACCTCCGTATAGCGGACTGGCCCGTATCTAGCCCAGGCTTCCCTTAGCACGTTCTGAATAATCGCATTCTTGATATGCTTATCCGCAATTAACATCCCTAGAACCCTGAAACCGGACGGAGCTTGAGCATTCAGACCAGAAGAGGGCACCAGGTGCAGAGGAAGCTTTCCCTGGCGCTTCGAACCTTCCGAGCTGGTATGACTGGCCATTGAGGCAGGATCGGTTCGGACGAGTTCACTGAAGTCGTAGCAAACCTGCAATACAGGGAAGACAAAGAGGAGCTCTCAAAGAAAAGGTTTAATCAGTAAAGGACAGACCTAGGGTTCCAATTGCCAAAAAACAGCGCCTGAAATCAATTGCAACTCTCAGCAGAAATTGGCAAAGGAGAAGCAGAGCCCTCAGCAGTTGGAATCTTGTCGTCTGTTGCTTGCGAATTGTTGGACATAGCACGGAATCCTCAACGGAGAATCTGTGAAGCGGAAATCAGAGTTCCCTTGGAACTTTGCGTCGGTCAGAAAAGACCATTCTGGGCGAGAGGAGCGCGTACGAGGCACGCGCGCTTATATCACATGAAAATTATGCCGATTCTTCCGGAAGATCAATAACGGACCTGAATACCTAACGTTAGTTATGATGTTAAAACATTATAGGTATTCAATTAAAACCAGTAGAGATCCTTTTCCCCTTCCCATGAGTAGCAGCAATTCCTAAGCAGTAGCCTAATTGATTAATGTAAAGGTTTTAAATCAATTAAAACGCTAGCTAATTTTTCAATTTAGGGCAATTTTATTAATTTTGTGTAATTAGGTATAATTATTATTTATAATGTTTGATTGTGAAAAATTAATGAATTGTTATGTATTTTCTTTAAACTATAATGCATTATTTGGCTAATTGAATTGTGTATAGTTATGGGTGATCATGAGCGGTCCGAGCCGGTCTTGGAGACAAGACCGAAATTTCGGTCTTGACTTCTGGAGGAACGAGACCGAGATCGACTTTGGCAAAAAAAACGTGTTGACTCGTGTCAGTCTCGGTCTTGAACCGAAAGTTTTGGTCAAAACAAAAAATCATTGAATCTAACAGCTGGATTGACAAAAAAAAAACTTCACCTGAAGGAGGACCCCTTGCACCATTCATTCAAGCACCACTTTGTTTATCAACATTAAATTCAATAGTCGATGTTGCCCAATAATCCTCCGAGACAAATTGTCTTTGTGAATCCGTTAGTAGATATGAGTACTGCTGACTGTGCAGGAAGTGGTGGCTGCAAAGGAGGACACTCCAAAGGAGGAAGTGACAGATGTGAAGGAGGTAGTAGTGGTGGATGTGAAGAATGAGGAGGTAGTGGCAAAGAAGGTGGTGGTGGTGGCAGAGGTGGAGATGAGGATAATGGGGGTGGAGGTAGTAGAGGTGATGGTGGAAGAGAAGATGGGAGAGGTGATGGAGAATCAAGAGGCAGTGAAAGATAGGTATAGGAGACGACAAACTAAATTAGAATTTCTAAGGGTTTCATAAAAGTCGGACTGTTCCGTTCCTAGTCAGAATTTTGGGAAAAAAGCTTGAGCCCGACCTTGAAAAAAAAACGTTCGCTCGATCTCGAACCGGTCTTGTCGGGAATTCGATCCACTCAGTATTTTATTTTATCACCCCTAGGTATAGTTAGTACGAACCAACAAAGATATATAATTGGTCATGATTTATTTGGGTATACTAACTTCATGGCACCAGTTAGAAGAGAAGAACATTTTTTTTTTTTTTGATAATTATGGATTAAATAAACCGCTATAGGTGACAATTAATCACCCAAGTTCAAAATACACAACTAAAATTAACTAACTTTAACAATTCGCGAAACTGAAAAGCCCACAACGTCTTTTCGAAGCGCGATAGTAGTTTCCTTCGGGGGAGAGCTATGAAATTCGAACACATGTCTCTGATTGAGCGCCATACCCGCCATGATATCTGCTACTACATTCGCTTCTCGAAAAATATGTCTGAACTTCATTCTTTCGAACTGCATCAATAGCTTCCTGCAATCCGCAATGATCGGCATTAGTTTTTGATTTGACATATTTTCATCAGAGATTACCTTATGGGCTAAGAGGGCGTCCGTCTCAAGGTGAATAGATTTTAATCCGAGTGTCTTTGCCAAAAGCAGTCCGTCTCGGATGGCCCAACATTCCGCAGTGAGACTGTTTGAGCAACCCAGATTCCTTGAGAAACCTGCAACCCATTGACCCCTGAAGTCTTGGATGACCCCACCGGCTCCTGCGAAACCTTGATTTCCCTTGGCAGCTCCATCTGTGTTAATTTTAAACCAATCCTCTTTTGGAGGAACCCAACTAATATCAATGGAAATGAACTCATTAGCAATGTCAGTCTCAAGATAAACATTTTTGTGAAACTTTGCCTGAGATAAAGATACGGAATAAACAGAAGAAAAAGCAGGTTTATCATTAAAAATAAGAGAGTTCCTATTTTTCCAAATGTTCCATATCACATAAGGAAAAAAGTACTTCCACTCAACACCTTGAATATTGACTCCTGATTCCTGACAACCCTTCTTGATCCACTCATTCAAAGGGTAGTCGATAGCTTGACCCAGATTAGGCAGACCAGTGACAGTATTCCACATCTCTTTTGCATGCCCAAAGTTTTCCGCGACAGTATTCCGCGACTTTGCTGCCCAAAGTTTTTCTTCCTGGTCCAGAATCTCAGAGAGCTCTGACTGAAGATTCTTTTCCAGATTGACAATATATTCATTTGGATAGTTAGCAATACACTTTTGGGCTCCTAAAATCCTCCGAAGGATTTTATCTTTCCTCTGAAAAACATTACCAAAAGTTTCTTTATTCCAGACTCTAGCTTTATCAGGGAATTGGTTAATGGCAGGGGTGATCTTATTACTAACATCTCTCCAAGAATTCTTAACCAAAAGCTCAAAACTAGGGTGATCAAGCCACATAGGTTCCATCCTAAATGGCCGAATAACCCTGTTGCCACTGTCTCCACCAGAATTTATAAATAGCGGACAATGGTCAGAATGGGTTCTCGTAAGATGCGTCACAGAAGCATTGGGAAATCTAATTTTCCAGTCCATGTTCGCCATCATCCTATCTAGCCTCTGCTGGATTAATCTATCAGAAACCCACAAATTGCTCCAAGTAAACTTAGGCCCCCTATAGCCAAGATCAATCAAATTACACTCACTAATCATATCATTAAAAAGAGAGACCCTATTCATGCAAACTTTATTTCCCCCCAGTTTCTCCGCACTATTGGTGACATCATTAAAATCGCCAACTACGAGCCAAGGACTATGAATCGTAGCAGCGACCGATTTAAGATTATCCCACAACAGTAATCTTTCATTTAAATTTGGACTAGCGTAAATTGCAGACATGAACCAAGACAGCTTAGAAGGGGTAACCTGGATCTGAAAATGTAATTCCTGCTCTGAAGAAGCCATTTCCGTAATTTTTGTCTCGTGGTCATTCCACAGCACGAGAATTCCTCCCTTAAAACCTCTGGCTTCCACCCCGAGAAACTTGTTGAAAGGGAGTTTACCTGCTTGCTCGACCATCCTTTGCCCACTAAGTCTAGTATCAATTAAAATCAAAACAGTAGGTTTATGAGTATGGATGAGACGGTTAACCGCCTTAAACATTTTATGATTATATCATATCCTCCTTTAAGAATAATGTCTATAATTAGTTCAGACATGATTGACATAACCAAAGTTCAAACATGACAGCCAAAATCCGACGAAGCTTTCTAAAAAAAAAAAGAAATCAGATGTTCTTCATCATGTATATTTTAAAAAAAATTGCAAGGTATTCTAAAGCATAGTTATCAGAACCGGACCGGCCATCGAACCGACAAGGGGGCCGGTTCATGGTTCGGCCGGTCCAACCCGGTCAGTGTGCGATTCACTATTCACAAAGGGAAAAAAATTGAAAGCTTAAAATACATACATAGTCTCAAAAAGAAACATAATTACTCAAACTACATAGTCTCACACATACACAAACTACATAGTTTCAATATCAAACACACATTACTCTCAATTCTCAAACACAATAGTAGTGAACCGGTTTAACCAATTGGGTTAAGCCGATTGGTTTGTGCAGAACCAAAAACCGAAAACCAAAATAAATCAAAACCGATCGAAGAAGAAACATAAACCCAAAAAATTCAACTAAAATGTGAACCGAAAACTGGTCGATTTTTAAAAACCGGTCTGTTTTTTAAAAATCGTCCGGTTCAACCCAGTTCAAACACTGTTTATTTATAAAATGGTATTTTAACTAAACCAAATCGAACAAGGGTCCGGTTCCCGATCGGACTGCCAGTCCGGTTCGGTTCTAATAACTATGTTTAAAGTGACTAGAGAGCTTCCCCCGACCCCCTCCCCTACTATTATTTATTCCCCACCCACCCCCACTCCCCACGGCCCCACGGCCCCACCCCACCCCCCACCCCTTCTGGTAAGATATTAGTTTGGTAACACGTGTATTGTGCCCCTCTCCGCCTGTAAGATACTAATTTTTTTTTTATAATTATGGATTAAAATAACTGCAAAAGGTGACAATTAATCACCCAAGTTCAAAATACATAACCAAAATTAGCTAACTTTAACAATTCGCGAAACAGAAAAGCCCACAGCGTCTTTCCGGAGCGCGATAATAGTTTCCTTTGGAGGAGAGCTATGGATTTCAAACACATGTCGCTGTTTGAGCGCCATTCCCGCCATGGTATCCGCTACCGCATTCGCTTCTCGAAAAATATGTCTGAACTTCATTCTTTCGAAGTGCATCAATAGCTTCCTGCAATCCGCAATGATCGGCATTAGTTTATGATTTGACATATTTTCATCATAGATTACCTTATGGGCTAAGAGAGCATCCGTCTCAAGGTGAATAGATTTTAATTCGAGCGTTTTTGCCAAAAGCAGTCCGTCTCGGATTGCCCAACATTCCGCAGTGAGACTGTTTGAGCAACCCAAATTCCTTGAGAAACCTGCAACCCAAAGCCCCCTGAAGTCCCGGATGACCCCACCGGCTCCTGCGAAACCTGAATTTCCCTTAGCAGCTCCATCTGTGTTAATTTTAAACCAATCCTCTTTTGGAGGAACTCAACTAATATCAATGGAAGTGAACTCATTAACACTGTCAGTCTCAAGATAAACATTTTTATGAAACTTTGCCTGAGATAAAGATAAAGAAAAAGCAGAAGAAAAAGCAGGTTTATCATTAAAAATAAGTGAGTTCCTATTTTTCCAAATGTTCCAAATCGCATAAGGAAAAAAGTACTTCCACTCAACTCCCTGAATACTGACACCCGATTCCTGACAACCCTTCTTGATCCACTCGTTCAAAGGGTAGTCGCAAGATTGACCCAGATTAGGCGAACCTGTGACAGAGTTCCACAACTCTTTAGCATGCTTACACCCACGCAATATATGATCTATGTCCTCCACCCCAGAGTAACAAATTTGGCACAGAGGGCTCAAATTACATCCTCTATGGTTCAACAATTTGCTGGTGGCTAGTCTATCTTTTAGGCATAACCAGATGAAATGCTGAATTTTTGGGATAGTCTGAATCTTCCAAACCCAATCCCATTGATTAATCACCTGGTTATTTGTGTCATGACCAGCTAAAAGGGAGTATGCAGATGTTGTCGAGTAATTTCCCGAGTGTGTGCCGTTCCATATTTGCGTGTCCGATGATATATTGGTCTTGTCCCCTGGAGTACCTCGAAACATGTCCAAATTTTTTTTGGGGAAGTCAAAAGAGGTTCTATCAAGGACCCACTCTTCATTTTGGAAGACATCTCCTACCATCAGTCTGTCTTCTTCAAAGTTCAGAGGACCATAGATAGCCGCACGCAGGGGTTGATTACCCACCCAGTTATCGTGCCAAAATTTAATGTCTCTACCATTTGCCACCACCCACCCTGAACCTAATTTAAGGGTGTTCATACCTTCCTTAATTGCTTTCCAATTACAATGCGTTTTATTCGAAGTAGTGAGAGAAGATCCATCCTGCTTAAAAGTTCTGTTTCTAATGACCACAACCCAAGGGGCCGTATCCTTCTTCAATCTCCAAGCCAAACTCCCCAATAGTGCTTTGTTACGATACACCGCCGACTGCAGGCCAAGAACCCCAAGATTTTCCGGCTTAGTAATTTCCTCCCAGTTGATCAAATGGATTTTCCTCTTCTGGTCCGTGGATCCCCAAACAAAATTTCTATTAATCCTGTCCAGTTCTTTACAAACTGAACTAGGAAACATAGTACATTGCATATAGTAGGAGGGGATAGTGGACAAGACCGATTTGACCAACGTAACTCTAACTGCCATTGATAACAGCTTTGCCCTCCACCCCGAGAGTTTATTTCTAACTTTATCCAAAACAAAGTTAAAAGAGCTAACTTTCGAGTTTGACAAATCCAAAGGAAAGCCAAGATAAGAACCAAAGTTTTCAACTGGCCTAAACTGTAAACTCGTTGATATCTGAGTTCTTTTGGTAGCTGGAACATTTTTTGAGAAAACCATGATTGACTTCCCCTGATTTACCTTCTGTCCTGAAATTTCGCAAAACTCTTTTAAGACCGAGTTGATACAGTTACAATTTTCCGGTGTCGCCTCTCCCATGAGAATGAGATCATCGGCAAAGAAAAGATGGGATAAAGTCAAGTTACCTCTTCCCACTTTTATTCCTTTCCATTGTCCATGCATAACTTTTTCATCGATAAGAAACGCCAGATATTCCATGCAAAGGATAAAGATGTACGGAGATAGCGGATCCCCTTGCCTAATCCCTCTGGACGGATAGAATTTTTCTAGTTCCCCCCCATTGAACAAAATTTCAATTGAAGACGAGGAGATACAGTTCATAATCAACTGAATGACTTTATCCGGGAAATTAAAGAAAATGAGCGTTCTTCTGATGAAATCTCACTCAATTCTATCATAAGCTTTCTCAAGGTCTATTTTGATGATCATACACCCAGTTTTGCCCTGCTTCTGCTTTGAAAAATGCAGCACTTCTCTAAGCAGAATGACATTATCTGAACCCCTTCTACCAGGGATGAAACTAGTCTGAAAAGGGGAGATGATGTCTTTCAGGATTGGTCTAATTCTATTCACCAATATTTTGGAAATGACCTTGTAAATAGAATTGCAAAGACTAATAGGTCTGAATTGGGAGACTGAATTAGGCTGACTACATTTTGGAATCAAGCAGATAAACGTCTCGTTCCAACTTGTCGGGATAGACCCCCTTTTAAACACCTCAATGATAGCCTCAGTCAGAGAGCTACCCGTACAATTCCATATCTTTGAAAGAAAGCCGGGTGGAGGCCATCCGGCCCCGGAGCTTTAAACGGCTTAAGATCCCAAGTGGCTTTCCTAATTTCATCCAAAGTGATGGAGTTGTTAAGACGGCAGATTTGATTATCAGAGAGAGCCGTTCTCCAGGAATCAGGCTGATCAACCACCATAGTTGAGGAAACCTTTGAAGTTGTGAAGAGAATTGAAAAGAATTTTTTAAATTCCTCTAGAATCAGACCCTCATCAAAGATCCAATTTCCAATTGAGTCTTTAATAGACAAGATCTTATTTCTTCTTCTTTTAACAAGAGTAGAAATGTGGTAGTATTTGGTATTTCTATCCCCGTCTTTGATCCACTTTGTGCGCGACTTTGCAGCCCAAAGTTTTTCTTCCTGGTCCAGAATCTCAGAGAGCTCAGACTGAAGATTCTTTTCCAGATTGACAATATAGTCATTTGGAGAGTTAGCAATACACTTCTGGGCTCCTGAGATCCTCCGAAGGATTTTATCTTTCCTCTGAAACACATTTCCAAAAATTTCTTTATTCCAGGCTCTAGCTTTATCAGGGAAATGGTTAATGGCAGGGGTGATCCTATTACTAAATTCTCTCCAAGAATGCTTAACCAAAAGTTCAAAACTAGGGTGATCAAGCCACATAGGTTCCATTCTA
Organism: Chamaenerion angustifolium; assembly: GCA_946814005.1. Taxonomy (NCBI): domain Eukaryota; kingdom Viridiplantae; phylum Streptophyta; class Magnoliopsida; order Myrtales; family Onagraceae; genus Chamaenerion; species Chamaenerion angustifolium. Next base: position 28,356,011 of record OX328268.1, on the reverse strand, counting down.
AATGGTCGAATTACCCTGTTGCTACCGTCTCCACCAGAGTTAATAAGGAGCGGGCAATGGTCAGAGTGGGTTCTCGTAAGATGCGTCACAGATGCATTGGGAAATCTAAATTTCCAGTCCATGTTCACCATCATCCTATCAAGTCTCTGCTGGATTAATCTATTAGAATCCCACAAGTTGCTCCAAGTAAACTTAGGCCCCCTATAGCCAAGGTCAATCAAATTACAATCACTGATCATATGATTAAAGAGAGTCACCCTATTCATGCAAACTCTATTACCCCCCAATTTTTCGGCACTATTAGAGACATCATTAAAAGCCCCTACTACTAGCCAAGGACTAGATATAGTAGCTGCGACAGACTTAAGATTATCCCACAACAGTAATCTTTCATTTAAATTGGGGCTAGCGTAAATTGCAGACATGAACCAAGACAGGTTTGAGGGGATAACCTGGATCTTGAGGTGTAATTCCTGTTCTGTAGACGCCATCTTCGTAATTTTGGTCTCGTAATCATTCCATAGCACAAGAATTCCTCCCTTAAAACCTCTTGCTTCCACCCCTAGAAATTTGTTAAACGGGAGTTTCCCTGCTTGGTCATCCATCTTTTGGCCACTGAGCCTAGTGTCAATTAAAATCAACACTGTAGGATTGTGAATATGGATGAGATGCTTAACCGCCTTGACAGCTGCTGGATTACCAAATCCTCTAACATTCCACATAATGGATCTCATGTGAGCTTTTTCAGGGACCATATTATTAGAGAGTTGTACTTGATTCATAAATAATATGCTATAGATACGACCAAACCAATTACATATAACTACTAATATCTAAACACATGTTAGATACCTCACCTTGTCCCTTACCTCCCTGGGTATGAACATTCTTACTCCCGTGCACAGTAGGTGTCTTTGCTGTGTATATTACCCCTTTCTCCACCGTGTCCAATTGGGTGCGCGGCTTCCCATTTTTCTTGTGCCCCTGGTTTTTTAAAGGAACATCTTTACAACTTCCTACTTTCCCTGTGTCCCTGGCTTTAGAAAAATTCACATAAGTAGTTAAATTGTTTCTCTCATTATGATCATAATCAGGACTAATAAAAGAAAATTTCGAAGTGTTATCGGGTGGGTTTAGCTCTTCCTTGATAGTTCTAAGTTTTATAGGCCAAACCTCCGCCTCAGCATTCCGGTCCAGCCCTTCATTCCGATTAAGCCCGTCCTCGTGAGGCATCCCTTCCTTCCGGCCCAGCTTGCTAGGAGGTGAACTCGGCCCAACATGCTGTTTCGGCCCTCCCATCTTGTCTGGCCCAACAGATCTCTTGAGCCCACCATTTTGGCCCATGACTTCATTGGTTGGATTCTTCCCAACCTCGGCCCATACATGCATGCTGTCAACCTGAGAACTGCATGCTGTCTTCGTGGAGCTGTCATCCCGATGATGTCGAACTCTCCTCGGTGGCTCTCCACCAACAACCGGCCCCATGCTTGACGCCAGCACGCTCTCCACTGTCATCTGGCCATCTTCGACTTCACCAACCTCGGCCCGACCACCTTTCCCATCTTGACCCATCTCCCCATCTCCCTCAGTGGTTCTCACGCCTGCTTCCTCGCCAGTTCCCTCGAGATTCTGTCTGTCCCTGGTCTCGACGAGATGAAGTGAGCCTCCACCAGTTGATGTCGGCTCTGATCCTCCATTCCCTTGAGCAGCTGCCACCCCACCAACATTAAACAATTCCATTTTCCTCTCCATGCCTCCATTCCCACGAAATGCTGCCACCCCACCAACATTAAACAATTCCAAAACTCTTGGTGTTGTGTCATTCCCACGAGCAGCTTTAGCCACTCCACCAATATTAAATAATTCAACTTCCCTTTCTTTCTCCTCTTCCCTATGTCGTGTCCCAGTCCCACGAGCTGCTACTGCCACCCCACCCAACTTAGACAAATCCAAACCCTTCGTACAAGTTGATGTCCCTGTCCCCCCACCATCATTAAACAAATCCCTTGTTTTATTCCCTTGCTTTGATCTGAAGCCGCTATCACCACCCCTCTTCCTCGAGCCATGCCTTTCCCTCAAATCATGCACGTTTGTTCTCTCTGCACCGCTCCCTCGGGCCAAGCCGCTCGACAGGTTTCCACCTCTCTCATCTTCCATATTGCTCAATGGCTCTCCACTCGCGTCGGTCTGTCCATGTTCGACATTACCGTTGCAACTCCCCCCCCCCCCCCCGTTACGGTTCCAACCCCATCCTCTTCCCGACAAGCTTCCGACGAGCTCTTCTTCACGTTAGGTAACCCATTTTTTTGCTTGTCGATGGGTTGATTCCTGACGGTTGATGCAGGTAGGTTTCCGACGAAGTCGCCAGTATTTTTATGGTTGCCTGTACGATTGTGCGGTAGAATTATTTCCATTTTATTGTGGTGTTTTGGTTCAAACATAGGTTTTGCTTGATTCTCACGCCATAGTCTAGCCGTTTCCGATGGTCTTTTCCGGCGAGTAACCAACATCCAAGGTCCCCTTTCTCCATTTGAATTTTCTGTGGTTGGATCTGTAATTTTTGGTGTGACAGCAGTACTCGATGTAGTTGAGGCATGAGCTTCAGAACTTATAACAACTGGCGATTCTAACTTGCACAATTTGTTTTTATGCCCTACCATGCCACACAAGAAGCAAATTGATTGAATTCCTTCATAGGAGATTTTTTGTAAATATCCATCAATGTCGATTGAAGGGGGAAGTGGGTTGCTCCAATCCATTTGGATACAGAGTCTGGCAAATTTCCCTCTTTCAGCGTTTATGGTATGACTATCAATTCTCAACAGGGGCCCTATTGTGTTTCCAATACCATGTAGAATTGTAGGGTCAAAAAATTCCATTGGTAGGTTGGGCAATCTGATCCAAATAGCTAGTCTAGATAAATTGGTTCTTTCTGGATTGAATTTGGGTTCCCAAATTCGTACGGATAAAAACTGTCCATTAATGAACCAAGGCCCTTCTCTAAAATCTTTATCCATATCTCCCAATAAAGCAAATTTGATTAGATAAAAACCTTCCCCTAGCAAAATGCATGACATTTCTCATTCCGGTTTCCAGAGATTTCGAATTCTCATCACCATATAATGATAAGGTATGCTCCTTCCTATAATTTTAACGATGATAGATTGTTCATACCTTTTCTGTATTCTTGCTTTCTCATCTTTGGAAATGTTGAAGGTCAGTTTACCCATCTGTTCCACTTCATCATGTCCTTTTGAAGGAGAAGATTCAGAAGAATTCAAACAGTCCCGATAGAAAGCTTTTTTGTATGCCCCAGGAACCACACCGGTGAGTTTTTCCTTGTAGGAGATGGCGTTTGTTGAGGTCGTCAGTGCATCCTCTTCCATGTCTTGCAGTGTATGCAGCTGATCTTCCTTGAGTTTGGTGTTGCTATTCAAAAGTTCTGCAGTCTCTACTGCAGGCAGAGAGTTTGTATAATTTGAGAGCATTTCGCTAGTATACTCTGTAAGATACTAATTTGGTAACACGTGTATTGTGCATCAATTATTTTAATTCAAAATTAGTCATTTATAATAGTACTTATATGTACAATACTATTAGAAAATTGTTTTGTTATGTAATATAATAATTATGTTTGTTTATAAATTAATAGTATTTTTAAACAAATATGATTATTTATAGTTTATTAAATTACATTTAATTAATATTAATTTAATTACACAACATAAAAAATTAATTATATTTATAAAAAAATTATTAAACTTACTTTTAATATTTTATAATATTATACAATATAACGGTTATTTATCTTTTATAAAAATATTTGAAAATAAATGTATAGATAATAAAAACAAATGTCAACAATTATGAATATAATGTTAACTAATGATTTTAAATTTCATTTTATGGCATCTATTAATTTTATCTATTTTTAAATAAATATAAACTATTAGAGAATATATTTACATATATGTATGTATGTATGTATTAGTTATAATATATATAAATTATATATATATTTTTAAAATTTGTAATATATTTTGACTCTAGTATAATATAACAATCATATTTTATAAAAATAGTTCTAAGAAAAGTATGAATATTATAATTTTTTCACACCCTAAATTTTATGTTGCATACATAATTATAAATATCTACATAAAATTAACATATGATTATTATTTTCATACAATTGATAGAATTAATTAGCAAAAAACAAACCAAACTTTAAGGAAAAATCAAATAGCAAACCAAACTTGTTTTTGATAAACAACAAACTAAACTTTTGGAATTGAGCAATCAACAAACCTACCTCAAATTTCCATTATGTTTGAACTAATTTTATCTTAAATTATCTTGAATAGAAAGATTTAATATATGCATCTACTTTCTTTTCATAAAATATAAAATTTAGTAAATAAAACAAAATTGAGAAAAATCATAAATGCACATGGAAAATAAGAAGATATTAATTAAATTTTGTAACTTATTGGGAGAATGAACGAGAAAGTTTGGAAGATTTTAAACTAAGTTACATGACATGTCACATATGAGTGAAAATTATATGTTTGACATGGATCACTTAGAAGTTGTGAAATTGACATTAGGAATGAGAAAATCTCTTAAAAAGTTTACTTGTCATAATTCTACATAATCTAACCGAATTAATATATATATAGGGTTAGGCAGCGTCATTCATGGAAATACATATGGAAAAGAAGAATAAAACCTATCTGATAATGATAGGATTTTTTTTTTCCAAAAAGTAAACATCTTAAAAAATATATTTAGAAAGGTATATATCCGAAAAACATATTTAGCAAACTATGCATAATCGCTACATGGGGTAGCACATAATGTTTTTTTTTTCACAAAAAATGCTACCCATGGTAGCATTTGTGAAAAACGCCACCCCTTGGTGGTGTTTTCACATTAACTTTTTTTTTTTAAAAAAAAACATTTTTTATGACTCGATGTTTAATTAAAAATAAAATTATGTATTTATTGAAAAAAAATTAAAACAATTATAGTACGTAGATATTTGAATCGCAGTTAAAATATCTATGCACTATATTTTTTTTAATGTTTTTCAAGATACATAATTTTATTTTTTATAAAACATTAAGTCGTCATTTTTTAAAGGGTTAATTAACTGAAACGTTACACATGTTTGCGCAAGTGACTAATAGGTTATAACTTGTGCAGGATGGTTACACATGTTTCAGCATGTGGCTAATTGGTCATTTTTACTGTTCACCGTGAAATATTACCGTTAAGTCACTATTCCAACATATAAAATGACAATATTACCATTGTTTAATTAATTTAATTACTGTAAACCCTAAATCGAATACTGTTCACTCCACCTCCTATGTAACAAAGGATCGTCATCCCCATCCCGCTCCAATCCCGTTGTAACTCCCCCATCGAGACCTCTGCCATCTTGCCTAGAGTAACTCCTCATCTGTCGTTGTTGAAGAGCTTCAATTGCTGCAGATAGAAATTGGAAGCTAGAGATGAAATTGGTGTCAGAGATGGAATCGGTCAAATGACCCGGATCTCTCTTTGAGGCAAAACAAGGTCCCTGATTATACTGAAAGGTTGGTGGAGAAGCAAATGTGTGCAGCTTGGCTGTTTAGAGAGGCAACAGTCAAACATGGAGGTGCTTTAATTTTCTTCAAATGCATGCTAGCTAGTTGAATTCTGCAGGTCGTGGACAAAATTTGCAGCTCGTGGAAGAAGAAAAAGAAGTATAATGAGAGCTGATGAAAGTCTGTAACATAATGGAAGGAGAAACCTACATGAAACAACATTCATTGCCCTGACTTCCATATTACATGTAAAGCTCGAGCTCCAACAACAAGACGAAGTCATATTCAATTCAATTTCAATTTTCACTTTCAATTTGTTTGGATTGGATATACAAAATACATTGTAAACTGTAGTTATTAATACAGTGATGAAATTGGAGCAAACAACAAAAGGAACTTCGATTTGTGCCAACTGAATTTGTTGTTGAATATTTTGTTGAAATGAGTTTCAGTTATGATGTTCTTGAGATCCTGGATTTCAGTTCTTGAGATCCTGGGATTCATTGAATAGTATCTAAATTAAAGAGTTCATTCTAACGTGAAATTTGATTAAATGGTTACATATGTTATCCTAGAATGTGATTAAATGGTTACGTATGTTCCTTGTAATGTGATTAAATGGTTACATGTGTTATCCTAGAATGTGATTAAATTTTTATGTATGTTCCTTGTATTGTGATTAAATGGTTACATATGTTTTCTTAAAATGTGATTAATACATTAAAATTGAGCATTATTACTGAGGTTAAAATGAATTTCAGAGTCTCCTTTTACCACTTTATCATTCACTTGGTTGTACGTAGCACTAGAAAATTCAGAGCTCCCATTCACCTCCTTATTCTCTTGGTTATAGCTGTAATCTAAAGGTCCATCAGATCTAAAGTTTCCATACTTCATATATTCATCTTTTATTGCATTTGAATTGATTGTACAATGAGGAAATCTATCACTTATTGAAGGGAAATCTGACTGAGCATCTACCACAGAGTCTTGCTCCCTTTTATGCTCAAGCACAGAGTCAGGTACAATGTGTGGTCTAGCTCCATTAGAAACTGTATGTTGTGCAATCTGGGTAACTGTTGGTTGTTTCTCATTAGACTTCTTGGCTCGCTCTGCAGCTTTTTTCTTTCTGAATTCTTCCAACTGACAAATATAATCGAAATTTGTTACGAAAGTAGAAACATTACCGTTTTCTCCATTTTTCATAAATCAGATTAAACATTTGAGATAGATCAGAACCACATAGGTGATTAAGTTCTCAAATCCAAGATATTACTGTTGTATGAATCAAATTTCATAGGAGCTAAAAAAATTGAAACTTTCACCAAATAATTTCCGAAATTAGCTACATTGAATACGCAGCAAAGTAAAATTGAATACGCAACTGAAAAGCAAAATTATGCAGCAAATGGGAAAGTTGAGTATTAGAACCTTTCAAACTTCATAATGCAGCAAACATCATAATTCATAAATTGGAAGTTTCTTTGCGTTGCCACCTAACCTAACCATTCAATTGTCTAAACTCAAATTAGCATACATGCACAATTCTTCGGTATATGATCCTAACCCAACTTTCCAGCTCAAAGCAGCTTGGGTATTGCCAAATTCGATCGGATGCTAGAAAGTCATAAAAAAACTCAACCCGCAATCGAGCTTCATATTCAATTGACGCGTTAGAATCAAAATTATACAAAGAAATGAGGAAAACAATTGGATGAAATGGAGGTACGACCGTGCGACCGTGTAAGGAAAACACATTACCTTGGAAATGCAGGGTGCAACCGTGCGACATAAGTTGAAGAAAAGAAGAAGAAATGGGGGAAATTGGTTAAGCGGGTGTGTTGTGAAGAAAGGGGACGTAAGGGCTTGAAGGTAATTTCATATATCATAAAACAAACTAACACTTACCACGTGACTTGCACATGCGAATTAGATGGAAAATTTTAACGGTTGACTGACAGAGTAACCAATCAGTCACATGCTGGAACATGTGTAACCATTTAGTCACGCGAAAACACATGTTCAACCAATTAATTACATTGGTCAAACATGTGTAATGTTTCAGTTAATTAACCCTTTTTAAAAAAGTATCTATTTACTATAAGGAACCAAACTACTTTAATGACATCCCCGAATATGAAGAAGTTTACTACACATATTTACAAGTAACTAAAAAATAGAGTACATTTGGGTGCCAGAAGTCTTGAATTTGGGTTCATGAGTAAATTCCATACTCTGCCGATTGATGTGAATGCCGAAGTTGCAAAATAAATCAGATCACAAGGATCTAACATCAATTCCTTTATATTCATAGAAAAGCCATCCAAATATGATAATACAGAGTCAAAATTCAGTTTTGACAATAAAATTCAGTTGAATAGAACGACTAAATGCAGTGATTTTACATGTTGAAGTCTACGATGGATTGAACGACTAAATAGCAAACACCACAATCAACAATTTTCACCACCAGGAAACCGTAAATGTGTAAATAACTTTCACTGAGCAAATGTGTAAACCTAGAAACGACAGTAGAGGTCGTCGGAGCCTACTACTCGAAGGTCTGCTACCAGCCATATGCCTTCGTTCTAATAGTCGAGAGAGTGTCGTTTCTAGAATCTGCATTACAATGATGCAAGCAATGAAAGGCAAACTAACTCAAAATCATAAAAAATTTGAAACAGTTCATTCAGGAAGCAACATCAAATGGTCGGTTTAATCCAAATTACTATTTAGTAGTCAGGTGTTTACAACAAATCGATAGAAATGTGCCATGTCCCAAGCTTTCTTTCCCCTGTCTAAAACATATATGATATGTATGGGTGAACCCATTATAATTTATACATAACAAGTGGGAACTACATTATACTAATATGCATACCTCTACAAAAATAAACGTGTATACATATGAGAATACATGTAAATGTCAGAACTAAGTTATTATATTTACAGAGGTTTACAGAATACAAAATCTCAATCATATACATGTCATGATCTAAGGCCAAAACAAAACACGAGAAATGAAACAAACACAAAACTAGTAGAAGGTTAAGCACGGTGTGGAGCTTTTGTTCTAACGGGATTGAATTTCTAGGTCCTTTGAACTGGCGGAACCTCACTTCCTCTAAAGGACCACAGACCCATTCCGATCATCAATTTGAGATTTTTGGGTACGTGCTGGTGACACTCTGGGCGCATTCCCCTACTAAACTCCCTAAGCTCTTAATGTGCTCCAAGTCCGAGCGGGTAATGGTAACCAACGTGGTGTGTGCAAAACGAGCATTTACATCAATTTTGAATTATTACATTTACATTGCTTTTTGGAAGAAAGAAAATTAAAACTGCAAGCATGACCAAACGGTCAAAACAAATAGGTAAAATACAACATGGCAAAGCAAACATGACAAAGCCTAAACCCTCTAAAAGAGAAATCCCCAGCAGACTAGCCAAATTGTCGGGCGTCGGATCCGACTTTCCTTGACCCTTTTAAAAAATGTTTTTGTTTTTGTTTCGCTCGAAAATGTCGGGTATTGGCGAGCGACAGGTCTGGTCGAGCGAGGTTATCAACCGGATCGAAAAATGAAAGAGTCGTCACCGATTAATTAAAGGCTAATCGGAATCCTAAAGTTTTTCTGGGTACATGGAGTTAACATCCTAGGGCTTGGAATGGTCTACGTCCAGATAATCGAGTTCAGGGGTTTGATTACGTCTTAAGGGCTCACGATCCCATAATCCGCAATTTCGGTAGTTTAGTTTGCTTTTGAAATTATTTTTTACCGATTTACCCGAACTGCCCGTTTTGACCATGCTTGGCCCAAAATATTACATGTGTTTTCTTTAAAGGGTTAATTGTTAATTTCCCCTAATGTTTGGACCGAATTTAAGAATCCCCCTTAATGTTTAAAATTTTAAATTTTAGTCCTAATGTTTGGACGAAATGAAATTTTGCCCCATTCCGTCATAAGACCGTTTATTTCATACGGTAAACCGAACATGTGTCGTGCACGTGTCGTGACTTAATTTGAAAAGAAAAAAACTGCCTTTATGTCCGTTTCCTTGTGATCACTTCGGTTTCCCTCCATATACCCACACCAACACGCAAGGAGGACAGTCATTCTCACATCTCACTTCAGTTCCAACACGATTTCTGTAGAGAGTTCCAGCCCGAACGATGTCGCGCATTCGTCTGTTCATTCCATCCGCGCCTCGACTCCGCGCCTTTGTCTGTTCGTCTGTTTGTTCCAGTCCCGGTGCTGCGCCTTCGCTTACTTTTACAAATTTTAGGGGGGAATATTAAACAAGTTCAATACATTAAGGGAGATAGTTATTCCACCTGGGAAATTTCAAGAACATTGAATCTTCATTGCAGAACCAAAACGCAGTTTCATACAGCAACATTACATACTTCATAACATACTTGAGAATGATACATTTGAGGAAGATTGGGTCGACATTCCCTTGTGAATCACCTCGGTGCCGTGCCTTTCACCTCCCTTTGAAGAACCCTAGCTTTCTTCTGTTCTTCATCAACTCACTTGGTCCAATTTCAAATAATCCAATATGCAGTTACGTTCTTCTATAGAGTGTAATAAGGGCAGTTTTGTCATTTCAAATTAAGTCACAAAACATGTTCGGTTTACCGTCTGAAATAAATGGTCTTATCACGGAATGGGGCAAAATTTCATTTCGTCCAAACATTAGGACTAAAATTTAAAATTTTAAACATTAAGGGGGATTCTTAAATTCGATCCAAACATTAGGGGGAAATTGACAATTAACCCTTCTTTAAATTAAACAAACCATGTACCAAAAAAATTAGGAATTAATTTCAAAAAAATAAACAAGAGAGAATAAAATAATCGTGCTTGAAAAAAAAAGTGGTTTAACTTTGGAGTAACTTGAAACATGTCAAAAATACACAAATGATTTGAAAATATTGGGCACGTTGGACCAAATTGTAACACTTTGGCAAGTCATGCGACGTCTACAAAATCTAGGGACCAAAATGATTTTTTTTTTTTTAAATTCGAGCTGAATGGGAAATATTTTTTTAAAATAACAGAATTGGCCCTAAACTATTCTGGACTTATTTGTAACACTTGGTGAAGTTCCAAATAACCCAAACATTATTCTGGACTTATTTGTAACACTTTGAGAAGTCATGGAATGTCCATAAAAATTTAGGAATCAAAAATGTAATTTTTTTCAAAAATTATAACTGAACTGAAAATATTTTTAAAAAACACGTACAGAATTGACCCTAAACTATTCTGGACTTATTTGTAATACTTGGTAAAGTTCCAAAAATAACCCGAAAATTATTTTAGACTTATTTGTAACATTTTGAAAAGTGGTCGGATGTCCAGAAAGATCCGAGGAACAAAATGTAATTTTTTTTTAAAACAATTGGAGTTGATTTTAAAAAAAATCAAAAATTGTACAAATAGCCCAAAACTTTTCTGGTTTTGTTTATAACATTCGATAAAGTCCCAAAATGACCCGAGAGTCCAAGGACCGAGTTGTAACCTTCATCAAATTTTGGGAATGACCTAAGTCATTTTTGAAAAAAAAAATTTCACATATACATAATACACATATATTATACATATACATATAGTATCACATATATATTATACATAATATATATATATATATTATACATATTGATATAATATGACATTTATATTATACACACACACACATATATATATATATATATATATATATATATATATATATATATATATATATATATATATATATATATTAACAAGTATATTATACATAAATATATAATATATGTATATAAACTCTTTTTTTTATAACATAAATTTCAATAACATTAAGGAATACAAAATACAATATTAAACACGAGAGTGAGATACCTAAATCGTTCGGAGCTTAAATACCGTACAAAAATCTGAGACCAATAATTACTGATATTTGTTTTCACTCTTTTTTTCTATGTTTTTTCACTCTTTCTCTTCTTTTATATTCGCTTCAATCTCTTCTCCCTTCATTCCTTCCTCCAATTCGCACGAAGCTCTATTCTATTTATTGTAATTATTTTCTATTTTTGTATCATAAATAAATAATATATAAACACCGCAAAACACCACTATAGTTATATATATATATATATAACTTAGTAATTTGTTATTTATTTTTTCTTTTAAAACAAAATTTTCCCTTTTTTTAGTAAACATAAGAATTTTTTTCCTATAAATAATATTTTATTTTTTGGGGTTTTTCTATCTCGATTTTCTCGGCTCGGATTCTCGCGTACGATATTTTGACCTCTGTCCAAAATCAGGTGTTTAGACTGTGTTGTTCAACTTCAGCGGAGGTCAGAGGAAGGACGCAGAAGTCAGGACGCTGAAGTTGAGTTGGGTGCAAATTGTGTGCTGGAGTTGCTGGATGGCGGACGCATACAGGACGCTGAAGGCTGGAGTGGACGCAAATATTAATGAAAATTTAAGAAGATGCAAGAATAAAATAAATAAATATCTCATACTAGGATTTATTGCTTTCTTGACTTGGATTTTATTGCCAACCACTCAATTGTTCATCCTCTATGTGACATAGTTCACAAATTCTCCATGGCTTTCTTGTTTTAACTACATTCTTCAGTTCACGTTAGTCTCGCCCGTGTTCTTCACTTTGAGTGATACAACCAAAGTTTGTAAATTGTAATTTTTTTTTTCTTATTTTGATTATTATGATAAATTTGGTGAACAATTATGTTTGATTGATTAAAACTTGGTATTTGAATATGTGATTTGTGTTGAATGAAAGTGTAATTTTGAGTTACGTAGAAAACATTTACGGTGCACAGTGGATTAACCTACAGTTTAATTTTTAAATACTAACCTTGTTTGTTAGCCTCGCGATGTGGGACTAGTACAATAGTTGATGTGTTAAGGGGATGGTATTGATCAAATTCGCACCATTGACACTCTTACAAATAATATTGTGCTTCTCAAAATGTGTTTATTCACACGTTTTGTTTGGTTAAAATTACATCCTGAAAAAATATATTTTTTATATATATAAGATGATGGTTACAGTTATAATATTGACTTAATAATCGAGATTATAATTATAAATATATATATGATAAATTATTATTAGACTAGAAAATTAAAAAAAAAATACTTTAGTAGTTTGCTCTAGGATAAAAAAAGTCTAAAAAATAATTTATCAGAATAAGAAAAAATATATATAACTATCTCGAATATAGAGTAAAATTGTGATTAGAAATCGTGAATATAAAAATATTTATGATGTTATAAATATACTCACAATTGTTATGATTATGATACATAGATTTTAAAAAAAGTAATATGATTATGATATTAATCATATAAGTACTAAATTTCATCACTACCGCCCTTTGAGTACCATGAATCTTAAGTTTTTTTGTAACAAAAAAATTGATGAATCCTTCTCAAAATGTCTCCCATTTGAACATATATAAATTGAAAAGAACATCCAAAATTGTCAAAATTTTATTCTCTTAAGATAACCTTTTATTAAATTTTTGCCTTCAAGTCATTGCTATGAACCTGATTTAGCAGTAGGGATGGCCACCATAAAATCTGAAAGAATTTTTCAACAAGTAAAATTAAGATGGGGATTGTTTAATGATGAGACCAATGGCTGAAAAGTTTTCCTAAAAAGGTCATTGTGAATGTGACAAAAAAACAAAATCAAGAAATAGAGTTGACTAAGACTATTATGTGATGGGAGAAGTCCCTCAAATGAAAGACAAAAGTAAGCTAACCATTTATGGTTTTCACTTGTATTTTTTTTTTTATTGTCTTATGTTAGTGATAGTTATTTTAGATATGGAGTAAGTGTCATAATATTTCTTAATTAGAGGTTTCAAGTTCAGACCCTGAGAATGAAAATATATTCATCACTAATACGAATTGGCCATAGTGTGAATGAAAATTATTCTAGTTATGGAACAAATATGTCAATAATGTTAGCCTCCTACTAGGGGCCCTTAAAAAACTCTATATATGTATATATATTACAAATATTTACGAGAGGCTACTGAATAAAACTTTAACTGGTCATGAGTTTGGAATTTTGTAAATCGTTAGGGAAAATTAAATATATAAAAAAATATGAATCAATCGTTATTACATTTAAATTTATTTGTAATATTCTACACTTGCATTGCATAATGGTTAACGAATGTTGCTCTTTATCCGTAATGGGAGAACAGTGGTTTTTCACCTAAATATACCTTAATTATGCAAATGTCCTCGGTTTAAAAAAACAGATGTATACCTACCCGTGACTCCCATTCACGGGTTGAAGTCCACCCGCAACTGGGAGTAGCGGTTGGAACTGTCGTTACAGCTACCGTTCCACCCGCGACTCGCAGTCGCGGGTGGAACGGTAGATGGCAGTCTGCCCACAACTAGGAGTCGCGGGTGGAAGTACTATAAATTTCACGACTGCAAAAGTAGATGGTAATCTTCCTGTCTTCTCTTCTTCCCCATCAGATCAGACATTACAATACCAAGAAAACCTAACTCCTCCTCCTTTAATAATGATATTAGCGTGAGAGTGTGTCGTCTTCCATCATTCTCAGGGACTCATATTTCGATGGTTACCTCTATCTTCTGTTTCCTTGCCATGAAACCTGCCAAGGCTCTGTGGGACCCACCAATGGTTCCTCCAATGCTTTGGTAGTCCACCGGCGACTCCTAGTCGCGGGTTGAATTTAATGCACAACGAACCGTGATTGAGAGTCGTGAATGTAACTAGCAACACAGTTAAAATATCCACCCGCGACTCCCAATGACAGGTGTTACATTCGTCTTTTTTTTTTAACTGGAAACATTTTGGTATTTAATTAATAATTAAGGTCTATTTAGGTGAAAAATTCGTGAATGGTGGGTATCAAGATAATCATCATTGTAAGTAATGTTACATTGAATTGGTGTACTATGTATTAATGACTGAAATTACAATAGACATAACAACAACTCGAGTTTTTTAAAAAATGAAGCATAATTAAAAATATTTAGAAAAATATATATTAAAAAAATATTTTGAAAAGTAGGTATGCACACTGTTCTGGGGTGTAAGTTTAATCACAATTTAGCTTATCCAATTTAAAATATAAATAAATTGATAAAGATTATGAATCCATATGCAGATCCCATTTCCTCTGCGTTTTTTAATGAATGTTTTTATATTGATGTCTCCAATTCTACGATACTTATGCCAAAAAAAACACTACAATACTTAACCATATGTATAAATGTTTTATCAATAAATAGTTACATATATCATTTATAATAATATTCTAAATATATATTCCCAACTTGTAAATATATATGAGTAATTATTAAATAACAAACCGAACTTTCAGGAAAAATAAAATAACAAACCGTTTTTTTTACAAACAACAAACCAAACTTTTGGGATTGAGCAATCAACAAACCTACTCAAATTTTCATTATGTTTGAACGAATTTTTCAATGTTTGAGAGAGTTATAAAGTCGTAATACTCTTTCCTTAGAATACTTACACTAAATGTTGATTTAATAACTCTCTCAAATAATGAAAAATTCATTCAAACATAATAAAAATTTGAGGTGGGTTTGTTGATTGGTTAATTCCAAAAGTTTGGTTTGTTATTTGTAAAAAAAAAATGATTTTCAGTTTGTTTTTTTCTCAAAGTGCGGTTTGTTTGTTTGGTAATTAACCCTATATATATATTAACTAAATAGAATCTGTTTATATTCGCAAATTTTCAATATTTAAAAAATATACAAATCAGACTTCATCACATAAACATGATGAGTTCTCAAACCAACTATTATCTTAAAGAATGTGCTACATACCTTAACTGTTAATATCACAATTCATTCACTTATGAGTATAAGAATATTATTCAATATACATACTCAATTACTTTGTAAAATTAAGCGTCACAGGCTAAGAGAAATATTTTTGAAACGGGACATTAAATAAGATTGTATGTATGCAGCCAATATGGATAGCAACAAGGGAAGAATATAATTTTCTCACTCACAATAAATAACTTCAATACATCCACATATTTTGTTATTTTGTTATTTTGTTATTTGAATCATCTATGTTTTATTTGCATACACATGCGCGAACATGTTATTTTCATTGTAGTTATTATTTCATCCATTTTTTCGATAAATACAAAACCATGAAATGCAGATTTAGGTGTAATTTGAACCTAAAAATATTGTTATTGCTTAAATCCGAACATAGAAATGTTATTCTGAGTTGATTTCGAATGAAAAATAATATTTTTGAGCTAAATTTGAACTTGAAAATGTTATTCTAGGTTATAATTCAACTCATATATATTATTTTGAGTTGAATTCAAATTTAAAATAGCATTTCTGAATTCAGTTTGTTTTGTTTGAATCTCCCAGGTGCTGACTTGGTAGTGGATTAAATGTCAAAGGATGAATGATTACTGCTCTCGCCTTAGCTCCGGTGAACCTGCAAGAAGGGGATCGCAACAGAGGGGGTGTCTCTGGGTCACTCTCCAATGCTTAAATGAGTATACTGTGTGTATGAACTCAAAACGTAATGAACGTATTGAAAAGCAGAGGTATTTATAGAGTGAAGAGACCAAACCGTTATAGACAACAGAATATCTTGGTGAATATTGTGCTAGTGAAGATTAGGATAGCAGATATTACGGTTATGGTGTAATATTGCAGTTACCGTATGTAATCTTTAGAGAATATATGTCTGATATATGCGGGATATCGTGACCATATCTTTAGTGACGGTTGGTGGGACCAGAGATGAGAGGTTAGACTCTCTTGGTGAGCACTCCTATGGCGAGCAGTAGGTGGTTGTGACCTTGGTTATTAGCGACCTATGGTGGAGCTTTGGCGTCCTCTTTGGCTTGGGCTTGATACTGGACCGCTTTATGAGAGTCAGATCAACCTTAATGTGGGTCGGCCCGGTCTGGATGATAAGGGTTTTACCCCCTGTAAAGTTATTGGGCCTCTGAGGTCTTTCCCTTATTGGTCTGTCACTATCAATACCCAACATTTGCCCCCGAAGCTTGAGTGAAGTTTCTTCGGTCAAGCTTGATTCTGTGATAGGGTTTGAGATAGTGACATTTGGATTGGATCTTTTCTGTCTTTATCTACTATTTGTGCCTTTTTAAATA
The DNA here is from genome assembly GCA_946814005.1 of Chamaenerion angustifolium. Lineage (NCBI taxonomy): Eukaryota > Viridiplantae > Streptophyta > Magnoliopsida > Myrtales > Onagraceae > Chamaenerion > Chamaenerion angustifolium. The sequence goes on along the minus strand of OX328268.1, from coordinate 28,339,229 downwards.
CTTTGTATCCTTTGGCGAGCGGTTGTTTGGTCACCTAGAGTTTATGGAATATTCGATCCTTTATCCCTTTTGGTGAACGCTTGGGGTTGCATGAGTTTATGAATGATTATTCACTACTCTTTGGCGAACGCTACCTTCAAAAGAGTTTTCGGAAAGGCTAAGAAGGGTCTTTGGCGATCACCTTTTCTATATATGGTCTTGAGCATTTAATGACTGCGCTATTATCCAGAAGTTGAACAGACAATTGAGGCATGTCTGTCTTTTATTCTTCCTTAACCCGAGGGTAGACTGACAGTTTTTGTACCGTTTCAACCGTTTGTCTCCCCGAGGTGTCTCTTAGAATTCTAACATTGCTTCGATTTTTACCCAAAATGGTGTAATCATTCTCTGAACCATTTCGATCGTGTCTGTTCAGTTACTTCTATTTTGTCTATATAAGAAGCAGAACCTCAGCCCTTTTGTCATTTACGCATTCCAGTCATTTGCATTCCAGAGAATTCTCTGCTTCTCAGTGCTCCATTTTCGACTTTCCCTTTCTCCTTCTTCAATTTCAAAGAACTTTCCAATATTTCCATGGCTTCCAAGAACCAATCCGCAGGAAAGGGAAAGGTAGCAACCCACATGTCTTCTTCCAACCAACCTTCTTTCGGTCAGAAGGTTTCTACTAAGGCTACCAATTTCCCTTTGACTATCAGGGATGCTTCCTCGCTGGCACCGAGCCAGAGGAACCCTGCCCCCAGGCCAATTTCTGGGCAATCGGTCGCCACACCGGTGATGGTGGACGGGCCAAACACCAATGTTCCCGCCTTCTCCTCGAAAGGTAAATTTCGATGTCTTACTTTTGTTTCTTTTTAGGTAATGCTTCCTGCTTTTAATTATTTTTATATTGTTCTTGCCAAACCCTGGTGTTCCGAGTAGATATCAAGCCCAATGAACTGAAGCCGACTCAATTCAAGGTAGTAGTCGTCGTAACTGGCTTAAGAGAAGCGGATGACCCTAGATACTCGGACTTAGGATTGCACTATTCTTGCGATGGAGAGGTTTACGTTTATGCGGCCCAGATCAATGTTGGGTTACGTTTTCCTCTCTGCGAGAATTTGCAGGAGCTTTGCTGCTATTACGGGAGAGCTCCTACACAGCTAGTACCCAACGCCATCAGGATGTGGGTTGGGTTCAAGTTCATGTGTCTACGTCAAGAATGGACGTATTCACTGGCTCTGTTCCGGTGCTTCTATCGATTAGTCGCTGAGGCGAAGCATCTCCACCACTTCCAGACTCGGTGGCCCAAGTTCGAGGAATAAAGGGGCTAGGCTTGGAACTGGAACGTTCATTTCCGCCTGGTGGATGACTTTCGTGCTACCAACTGCAAAAAGTTTTACTTCTTTTGCAAGGGTAGTGTATCATGGGAGTTATTTCAGTCGGAAAGGGATACTCCTCCTGTCTTTGGAGAGCTGACCGGGAGCGATCGGAACACCATCGACGACTTCTTCCGACTGCATCGACAATCAAACTTATGTTCGATCCGCTCAGTGGCGGACACTTAAGAGTCGATGCTTGAGCTGGCGGGCATTCATCAGGCCTCGCCAATTTCTATTGATTGGGTAAATCTCTGACTATTTTCCTCTGTTGGTTGTAGGCACTCGGGGCTTCAAACTCATTGCTGTGTTTTCCAAGCAGGCTAAGGCGGGGCTGTCTCCTGATCAGGCGTCGCTGAGTCTCCCAGCTCCTATTTCCAGGCGTTCATCCAAGCGTAAGCCTGAGGAGGAACGACCTTCGATTACTTCTGGTGATCGCCAGCAAGGTATGCAACTGCCTTTTAACTTTTCCTTTCTCTGCTTTAGTCTTAGGTTTCTAATACCTTTGCTGAACTTTTACAGGGAAGACCGCTGCTGAGGTGGCTCCAAACCCTACTCCTGCCAAGAAGGCTAGGAGTTCGGGCGAGGAACGCCCTTCTCCCCCCAGGGGTCCTGCTGCCCCTAATGAGAAGGTTGTCCTGGTTGCAAAGGTCGCCACACCTGCCTCTGATAAGGCTGATCACAATCCTCCCAAGTAGACTGGGGCTTGGAAGAGGGTGCACACCCTTGGCTCCGCCACGGGCTCCTCGAAGACTCCTTTCGGGGAGTATTGCCCCTTGGTGAGTTTATTCCAGCCGCCAAAGGTGGCAAACCCCAAGGGCATTTGGGCCCCTTGAGGGAATCTCCAGAAGGTGGAGATTTCCGACCAGATGACACTCCGGGGTAACCCGGATCTATGCATGCATCTCCTCGAGGGGATTGTTCCTCCTTGGGACAGGGCTCTGATCACCTCTGAGTTGCCCAGCGTCGAAGGGCTCATGAGGACGCACTTCGAGCGGATCGCCTTGGTAAGTTCTTTTTTCTTTATTTATCATCAAATCAACTTTTGACCTTTCCTTGATCTGATTGTACTTTAACCTTTTTTTTCTGTTGTCAGCTCGTCCGGGAGGAGTTGGCGATCGGTCGGATCGTAGGGGAGCTCGCCAATAAGCAGACTGACCTACTTATCGAGTTGGAGCAGTACCGGAGTTTGGGGTTCTCCCCTGATCAGATGGATAGTCTGAAGGATAAGGCTGAGTCAGCCGTTTTCTTGGTGGAGCATGCTCGCGAGGAGTACTTTGAGAAAGAGCAGAGACTCATCACCGCCATGAAGGAGAAGGAGGATGAGGTGGATCTCGCCAATGACAGGCGGACGAGCACTGAGCTCCAACTTAAGGCGGCTGACCAGTACTCCGCTGAGGTGGAGGCGGCGAATGCTCGCATGAAGGCTTAGTTGAAGGAGGCTGAGGCCAGGGGGGACGCCTTGGAGGCGGAGAGACGTCAGCTCGCCGAGGAGAAGGAGCAGCTTGCTCTACGGCTGAAGTATGTCCCTTCCCCCTAAAGCGTGGTCGATGACTTTAAAAAGTCTGATGAGTTTACCGACTACGCTTTGGAGGTGATGAAGGCCGAGGTGGCAGCCTACCTTCAAATCCTGGTCGACGAGATTCAGAGGATTGACCCTAAATTTCCTCTCCGGGAGGTAAAGTCTCTTCAGTCTTTCATCGAGAGCGACTAATCCAAGGAGGCTCCTGCTGCTGTTGGCGAGGAGGTTGCCCCCGAGGTCGATCCGAAAACTGTTGCCCTTAAGAGCCCAAACCCTGAAGCCCCGAACTCCCCCGACGATCATATTTTTTATTTCTTATTTTGATGATAATCACTTTTATTCTCCCGTGTTTTTAGGGAAATCTTGTATCACTTTTATTTTGACGATCATATCAGACTCGATTTATGATTAATAATATAGAATGCATTTATATCCATAAGCCTTTGCATCTGTTTGACTTTGAATATGTTTGGTGTTCTTCCGATGTCTTTATAATATTTATTTTCAACTTCTCTTCGCTTTGTGATGATCTCGCCACATAGGGTCTTGGACCTTTCCTTAGGCTTATAAGGAAGAACGATGAGTCTTTATAGATTTATCTACTCCCCTCGCCAAGTTATCTTTTAAAGTAGCTGTTACTAGAGGATTATGCCTTTAAGGAAAACTATCATCTTTCGAAGATGTGTCACCTTGTTAAGGTATTAACCCTTTGGAGTGTTCGCCTAATTGTGAGGAACTTGTTACTCACGGCTCCTTCATTTTAAGTGATCGCCTTAGGTTCGTTCACCCACTTTCTTTTGTTTGTTTCAAAAAGGAACTGTTACCCTTGATATGGATGTCTTATCTGAAATTTTGCCCAGCTTATATGGGAACCCTTGACGGATCGCTCGCCTTTTACATCAAGACTTCTACCTGGTTTTAATATCAGATTTTTTGCCTAACTTTTATCTTAGGTCTTTTCGCCTGATTTTGATATCAGGTCTTGTGCCTAATTTTTACCTTAGGTCTTTTCGCCTGATTTTGATATCAGGACTTGTGCATAACCTTGGCGTTAGGTCTTTTTCCAAATTTGAATATCATGTATTTGTGTCTAACCTTGGCGTTAGGTCTTTCGCCTAAATTTGACTTTAGGTGTTTCGCCCAATTTTGATATCAGATCTTTTGCCCAATTTGAATATCAGGTTTTGTGCTTAACTTTAGTGCTAGTTCTTTCGCCCAATTTGAGTATCAGGTCTTGTGCCTAACTTTAGTGCTAGGTATTTCGCCCAATTTGAGTATCAGGTCTTGTGCCTAACTTTAGTGATAGGTCTTTCGCCCAATTTGAGTATCAGGTCTTATGCCTGACTTTGGCGTCAGGTCTTTTGCCTAACCTTGGCGTTAGGTATTTCGCCCAATTTTGATATTGGGTCTTTTGCCTAACCTTGGTGTCAGGTCTTTCGCCTAAATTTGACTTTATGTCTTTCGCCCCATTTTGATATCGGGTCTTTTCTCATTCGTTTTGGTTCGAGTGGCCATGCTTTATGAAGGAATGATTTGCTTTATTGACATAACATTTTGATTACAAGTTATGCATAAAACCTCCTTAAATGTTCGGAATTGAATGGACGAGGCAGCCTTACACCTTCTGTGGTTTCCAAGTAGTAAGATCCTGGGGCAGCAATCTCTACTACTTTGTATGGACCTTCCCACTTAGCTGAAAGCTTTTTCTGGTTGTCTAATCTTGTGAATTCATTCCTTCGCATAAACATATCCCCCACAAAAAAATTGGCGAGCGCTGACTTTTCTGTTGAAATATCGGGTGGTTGCCAGTCGCATTTTAGCTTAGGCTTTGTCTGATTGCCATCGCTTTTCTTCTGCAAGATCAAAGTATGTTCTGCGCTCGATTTCATTTAATTTAGTATTGAAGTGTAGAATTCGGTGGGTAGGCACCGCTATTTCGGCGGGTGTTACTGTTTCTGATCTGTACACTAAACTGAATGGTGTTTCCCCCGTTGCTGCTTTGGGTGTTGTTCGAATAGCCCATAATACATTTTTCAGCTCTTCTGCCCAGTTTCCTTTGAAAACTTGAACTCGCTTTTTAAGCCCTACCAGGACAACTTTGTTGGCTGCTTCGGTTTGCCCATTTGTTTGAGGATGATGCACTTATATGAATCTGTGATCGATATGGTATTCTTCGCAGAGCCACTTAAGTTCTTTTCCCATGAATTGTGGATCATTATCGCTTATGAGTATCTTGGGAACGCTGAATCGCGAAAATATGTTGACCTTCAGAAACTTGATCACTTGGAATTCAGTTGTAGAGGCCAAAGCTTTCGCCTCTATCCATTTGGTGAAGTAGTCGATCGCCACTATGATGTGGTTCGTTGCCCAGTACTGATGGGAAAGGGACCCAAGATGTCTATACCCCATTGGGAAAAGGTCAGGAGTCCGCCATTTGGGATAGTAGTGTTGGTTGTCGACCGGATCGTGGTGCGAACTGTTGACAAGTCACGCACTTCTTTGTCAATTATGCCGCATCTTTGCTCAAGGTTGGCCAATAATAGCCTAATCTGAAGATTTTGCGCGTCAATGAGCGTGCACCTTCATGGCATGCGGCAACTCCTTCATGAGTTTCACGGAGAACTCTTTCTATTTATGGACGAGAGATGCACCTTAGATAGGGAGTTGAATATCCTCGCCTATAGAGTTCTCCATCTATAAGAAGATAGCTTGCTGAGAGGCGACTTATTTTCGTGGACTCGCCTTCATCTTCCAGGAGGATTCCTTCCTTTAAGAAGTTATGGAATGAAGTCATCCAGGTTACCTGCCCTTGAATGTTGAAGACTTCTGCTCGGTTGTCGAGAACTGAATATAGAGCTTGTTCCAGAAATTGCATATCTTGAATTCTTGTTCCTCCGAATGCTATCTTGCTTAAGGAGTCTGACAGCTTGTTTTCTTGTCGAGGAATAGACTCAATCGCGAAAGTTGGAATTTCGGCGATGAGATTTTTAGCTATCTCGAGGTACTTCTTCATCTTTTCCCCATTTGCTTCGTAAGTGCTATTAACTTTATTGACAATTAGCTCGGAGACACTTTTTGCCCTGAGTGATGTTATGGCCATTCCTTTAGCGAGTCGGAGTCCAGTGATAAGAGCTTCATATTCAGCCTCGTTGTTGGTCACCTTAAAAGTAAGGGTGATCGCATATTTTAAAGGTTCGCCCTCAGGGGGATGAGAATCAGTCCTACCCCCGAACCTTCTCTTGAAGAAGTTCCATCTGTATAGAGTTCCCAGCCTTGGCTTGTATCTGCTGATGAACTTGGTCGGTTTTCTGCTTCTGTTAGACCATTGCATGTGCTTTCCACTATGAAATCTGTCAATGCTTGACCTTTCATGGCCGTTTTCGGCGCAAATTTGATGTTGAATTCGCTGAGCTCGATCACCCATTTAACCTTTCTTCTCGAAGAGTCTGGCTTCAGCAGGAAGTGTTTGCGAGGCTGGTTGGTGAGGACTGTAATGGCGTGTGTGTGGAAGTATGGTCTTAACTTTCGAGCAGCAATAAATAAGGCATAGAGATACTTATCAATCTGGACATATTTTATTTCAACTGAAATAAACATCTTGCTAACAAAATTCACTGGACTCTGCTCATTTTCTTCTTCTCTTATTAATACGGCACTGGCTGCAACCTCGCTAATGCTTAGATAAAGAAAAAGCTGCTCGCTAGGAATAGGTTTTGCCAGAGTCGGGAGTGTTTGAAGGTGTTGCTTTAAAGACTGGAAGGCAGTCTCGCACTCCGGCGTCCACTCGAACTAAGGTTGACCCTGAGAGTCTTGAAGAACGGAAGTGACCTGTCGCTCGCCTTGAAAGGAAGCGATTGAGTGCGGCCAGGCGACCATTCAGACATTGTACCTCCTTGTGGCAAGTTGGCGACTTCATATCCTCAATGGCTTTGAATTTTTCTGGGTTCGCCTCAATTCCGTGTTCGCTTACCGTAATCTCATAAATTTGCTGGACTTGACCCCGAAGGCACACTTACCTGGGTTTAGGCGAACACTGTGCCTCCGCATGCATTCGAACGCTTCCTGAAGGTCTTATGTGTGAGGAATTCCCTTTATTGTTTTGACGAGCATGTCGTCCACATAAGCTTCCATGTTACGCCCCAGCATGTCCTGAAACTGTCGGTTTACTATTCGCTGATATGTAGCCCCGACATTGATTGGACCAAAGGGCATCACTTTGTAGCAAAGTATATCTTCGTCTGCATAGACGGATGTGTGGGCTTCATCGGCTGGGTTCATCCGGATCTGATTGTAGCCTAAATAGGCATCTATAAAGCTCAGCATTTCATGACCAGAGGTTGCATCGACCAGCTGATCAATTTGAGGAAGAGGATATGAATCTTTCGGGCAAGCTATGTTCAGGTCGCGAAAGTCGACGCACATTCTCCACTTGCCGTTTGATTTTTTAACAAGAACTGGGTTGGCGACCCAGCTCTGAAATCTCACCTTCCTTACAAAGTCGACTTCGATCAGCCTGCCTACTTCCTGCCTGATTGCCAAATGCTTGTCGGATCCGAATGACCTTCTTTTCTGAGCAATCGGCTTTATCGAGGGATCTATCCTTAGCTCATGAGAAATGATATTGGTGTTGATGCCAGGCATGTCACTGGGCGTTCAGGCGAAAAGTTCCTTGAATTCCTTCAAGAGGGCAGTCAAGGTGTTTATCTGGTCGTCGTTCAAGGTGGTCTCAATACGCACCTTCTTTTCTGGACCATCGATTTCTACCTCTAGTGCTAACTCCTCCATTGGTGTTGGTCGAGCATGGTCCTCATGTGGGTCAGCCTCTGTCTCGATGGCGAGGGTTTCCCTTTGGTTCTTCCTGCGAAGGCAGTTCACATAGCATTGTCGTGAGGAGAGTTGGTCGCCAAGAACTTCTCCGATCCCATTTGGTGTGGGGAACTTCATATTTTGGTGCACTGTGGAGGCCACAATCTTATTAGGATTGATTGTGGTCCTCCCCAGGATGGCGTTGTATGATGTAGGCGAGTCGACCACTAAGAAGGTGACCGACACCTTTATGCTCTTCCATCCTTTGCCCAGAATTACAAGCAGGGTTATGGATCCCAGCGGATAAGTTGTTCTCCCAGCAAAACCGATTAGGGGAAAGTCGACTCGCTTAAGGTCACGTTTGGATTTGCTCATCTTCTCAAAGGCGTCCAAAAATAGGATATTTGTCGAGCTGCCTCCGTCAATCAGAATTCTCTGCATGTCGCAACCGTCGACTTCGGCTGTGGTGACATGTGCCAAGTCATCTTCGGAGAATGAGATGACAATGTCTTCTTCAAGTCGAGGTCGCTTTCCCAGCTAGACAACTGTAGAAATTTGAGTTGCATAGATCTCCCTTGCATGTGACCCCTCACCTCCGGCACCAAACCCTCCAGCAATCAGATTAATCACCCTCCTGCTCTGGGATAGGCCAGATTGCTCGGGCGGAGCTGGCGAGTGGTTTCTACGTGGTGGCGTTCGACTTTTGTTTCGTCCAGCCACAAACTCCTTCAACATGCCTCTCTGTATCACCTTCTCGATGTCGTGCTTGAGGATGCGGCAATCATCGGTTTTATGGCCCTTGCACTTGTGATATCTGCAGTAGATTTAGGTGTCTTTCCCCATAGGTTGAGCACTCTTGCGAGGCATTGGTGGCCTTGCCAGAAACCTTCTTTCCATCTCGACTAGTACCGTCAAGATCTGCATGTTTAAAGGCGTGAACTACTCGGGGACCTCTGGATGTCTACGTCCTGGGTTTTCGGTTCTGGGCTTGATGTATCGACCCTTTTTATCCTTCTTGACCTTCCTACCATCGCGTCGGGGCTCAGGAATCACCCTTAGCGAGGTTGTTAGGAAAATGGCTTCGGTATTCGCTCTCTCAAGGTCTATAAAACCTTTCACCCTTACTGTCAGCTCTTCCATCGTTTCTATCTCCCGCACATGGTAGTTGTTGCGCAGTTTCCTCGAGGCTTTGTTGGTCACATCGAGTCTTCGGTAAAAAGCTCGAATTATCTTTCCATTTGTGACCCGATGATCTATTTCCGTGACGTTCTTATGAAAACGCACGTAGAAGTCAATCAGTGATTCTCCTGGTTGTTGCATGACTGCGTCCAAGACGACCACACTTTTCAGAAGTTGGCGCTCGCCCATGTATCGCTCCAGGAATTTTCTTTTGAGCTTAGACCAGGTCCATATCGATCCTGCAGGGAGGCCGAAGAACCAGGACGACGCCGAACCCAAAAGGGTCGACGAAAATAATAGGGCTAAGTGATTCGGATCGGTCGACTTACCCAACAGAGAGGTTTGTTGACATGTATGATAGGATCGCATCCACCACTATACTCGGGCATGGCCCTGACGACGACATCCTTCGGGATCTTGATCGTGACCAGGTCAGTGGTGAAGGGATGAGTGGATCGCTACCGGAAGGGAGGCATGACGGTCCCATGCCGTTCCTTGAGCATTTTGATGATAAGCTCCCCAACTTGGTCAAGAGTGCACTGGTTCTGTTGTCCTCCATTCAGTATGGAACTTGATGGATTGATAGAGTAGGTAGCTGTCGGCGCCTCAGTGAAAGACGGAGGTAAGGACTGGGGTCCCGAAGTCATCTCTTGATCTTCTTGAGGGGCTGTGGTGCCCGAATTTCCAGTTTCTGCTTGTCTTGGCCCCGCAGGGTTAGGATTTTCCTGAGGAGCAGGGGCTTGTCTGTGAGCCTGTCCTAAGATAGTCTCCAAGAGTGATATCATCTCTAGGGTCAACTGAATGTTTTCCCGAGCCACGTGGACGGTTTGCGGTGCTGGAGTCTCTGCGGCGTTTGGAACATGGGCCGGTCTGGAATTGCCAACATGTTCGTGTGTCGGCCTCGGTGGGGGCGGCATTAGGGACTGCTTGGCTAGCAAGTTCTTGGGGGAGCGGAGAAACTGCGGCGGAATCAGAGCTGTCTAAGGACTGTTCATTGGTCTGGTTCCGGCGATTGCTTTTGGATCGAGTTTGCATGACTGTTTACTCGTTTCCCACAGACGGCGTCAAATGTTGGGTTTCAATCTCCCAGGTGCTGAATTGACAGTGGATTAAATGCCAAAGGATGAATGGTTACTGTTCTCGCCTTAGCTCCGGTGAACCTGCAAGAAGGGGACCGCAACAGAGGGGGTGTCTCTGGGTCCCTCTCCGATACTTAAATGAGTATACTGTGTGTATGAACTCAAAACGTAATGAACGTATTGAAAAACAGAGGTATTTATAGAGTGAAGAAACCAAACTGTTGTAGGCAACAGAATATCTTGGTGAATATTGTGCTGGTGAAGATTAGGATAGCAGATATTATGGTTATGGCGTAATATTGCAGTTACCGTATGTGATCTTTAGAGAATATGTGCCTGATATATGCGGGATATCGTGGTCATATCTTTAGTGACGGTTGGTGGGACCAGAGATGAGAAGTTAGACTCTCTTGGCGACCACTCCTATGGCGAGCAGTAGAAGGTTGTGACATTGGTTATTAGCGACTTATGGTGGAGCTTTGGCGTCCTCTTTGCCTTGAGTTTGATACTGAACCGCTTTATGAGGGTCAGATCAACCTTAATGTGGGTCGGCCCGGTCTGGATGATATGCGTGTTACCCCCCTTCAAAGTTATTGGGCATATGAGGTCTTTCCCTTATTGAGATGTCATTATCAATACCCAACACGGTTCATTTGTAATTTTGTGTTAAAAATGAGATAAATATAAATGAGATTGTAAAATCATCATTTTGACTTAAAAAATAATATTGAACCGAAAGAAATGGATAATAACGGTTCAAATTCAAAAAAAATATAAATATATTAAAGCATATGAAAAAATATATATTAATATAAATAACCACATAAAATAAATATGTGTGAACCGAGAATATTTACCCTTACTATTAAAGACCTGCCCACCACATGTTTGTGAAGTGAAAGTGAGAATTAGATAGTATATAAGGTCAACAACAATGGACAATGTCTTGGTCAAGCTCGTAATATCCATACACTTGTTCAACAATTTCCCAAACTGAAACACGAAGTTGCATCTCTTCTTCTTTCCTCCTCCAACTGAATAACGTGGGTTCTGTCGTCTTCTACTCTTTTTTTTTTTCTATAAACCCTCCTCCTCTTTTATACATTATTTTTAAGTTAAATACAAACGAGCTACCTGAGCTTTTGATATTTTCCAACGTGCTACCAGAACTTTGAAAATTCAAAACGGCCTACCTCAACTTTAAAGAAGATGCAAATAGCTACCTCCGTCCAATTTCCGACGAATTTTCGTCAACAGTTGACGGAAAATTGGACGGAGGTATCTATTTGCATATTCTTCAAAGTTGAGATAGCTTGTTTTGAATTTTCAAAGTTTTGGTAGATAGTTGGTATTTAACATTTATTCTTATTAGATATTTGTTGTGTGAATAAATTATATGGTAGTCTCCCTCCCTTATAAAAGATGGTGTCCTCCCACTGCCTCTTGCAAACCAAGCAGATATAGTACACCCTTGCTTTCATCTCCTCTCCTGTGCGCTTATCTGCTTGATTAAAGAAAGGATGGATATCCTTCCCAAGTGTAGTGCTAATTATGTTCCTCTTACACCTCTGACGTTTTTGAAGAGAGCTGCTGTCTCATATGCGGATCGAACATCTTTGATTTACGAGGATGTCCGGTTCACGTGGAGACAAACCTACCAACGTTGCTATCGTCTCGCCAACGCTCTCTCCAATCACCTCAATGTCTGCAAAAACGATGTTGTAAGTAACTGAGATTCTAAGTAAATACATCAACGAATCATCATCATGGAATAATAACATCTATATATATGCACTTATGCAGGTATCTGTATTGGCTCCAAATATCCCTGCACTGTACGAGATGCATTTTGCAGTGCCCATGGCAAGGGCTGTCCTGAACACAATCAACACCCGACTAAATGCTCATACCGTTGCCAACATACTCCGTCACTCTGGAGCCAAAATCCTATTTGTTGATTGCCATTTCGTGCTATTGGCACGCCAAGCACTCGCCTTGCTGCACATACCGGTGCAGCTCGTCATTATCAATGATGAGACACTTACACTTTCAGCAGCAGCTGCAATCGGAGATGGAGAGCTTGAATATGAGCAGCTGCTGATCCATGCTGTGGACCAACAACAACAGCTGCTTAACCAAATAATGGATGTGGAGGACGAGTGGGATCCAATCGCCCTTAACTACACCTCCGGCACAACATCGGAGCCCAAAGGAGTGGTGTACAGCCATAGGGGAGCCTACCTAAGCACTCTCAGTCTCATCCTAGGCTGGGAGATGGGAAGCGAGCCTGTCTACCTCTGGACTCTCCCCATGTTCCACTGCAACGGATGGACCTTCACTTGGGGGGTCGCTGCACGCGGGGGAACAAACGTCTGCATGCGCAACCCTACAGCAGACACCATTTACCGCAACATCGCACTTCACAAGGTCACTCACATGTGCTGCGCCCCAATCATCTTCAACATCCTCCTGGAGGAACAGAACCTCGTTCCATTAAACTCCACCGTAAACATCTTGACCGGCGGGGCTCCTCCTCCTGCCACCATGCTTCAAAGCATCGAGTCTCTTGGCTTCCACGTCACACATGCTTACGGCTTAACGGAAGCCACGGGACCCGCGCTCCTCTGCGAGTGGCAGTCCCAGTGGAACGGGCTGCCTAGTGACGAGCGAGCCAAGCTCAAGGCACGCCAGGGCATCAACGTCTTGACGGTTGCAGACGTGGACGTGAAGGACCCGAACAGCATGAAGAGCGTACCTCACGACGGCAGGACCATGGGAGAAATCATGCTGCGGGGCAGTGGCATCATGAAAGGGTACTACAACGACACCAAGGCCACGGCAGCGGCGTTCAAGGGCGAATGGTTCCTCACCGGAGATGTTGGGGTCATACATCCAGACGGCTACCTGGAGATCAAGGACAGGTCAAAGGATGTGATTATATCGGGCGGGGAGAACATCAGCAGCATCGAGCTGGAAGATGTGCTGTACAAGCATCCTCGGGTCCTGGAGGTGGCTGTGGTGGCAATGCCGCATCCTCTGTGGGGTGAGAGCCCTTGCGCTTTCATTGCCGTTAAGAAAAAACCTAGTGCAGTAGCCGGTGGAGGCAGGAGGAATGATGACGTAACGGAAGCGGAGATCGTGTCGTACTGCAAAAAGAATATGCCGCATTTCATGGTTCCGAAGAAGGTGGAGTTCCTACCCAGTCTACCCAAGACTTCTACAGGCAAAATTCAAAAGTTCCAGTTAAGAGCTCTGGCCAAGGAATTGGTGGTTACAGGCAAAACGCTGATCAAGCCGCCGTTGCCACCGCCGCAGCAGCAGCACTACGACCCCTCTCAGCATCAACAGCAACAGATTCTTGCACAATCTCGCCTTTGAGCAAGACAATATATATCTGTACTGTTATGTTATGGATAAGCCATATTCATATCTGTATGTATTATATTGAAAGATATCGTAGCTCCTTAACGTATCTCAGTATTACTTGTTGTAAGTTTACAATGATCATCTACTGCTGCATCCCATCATATTTATTATATTCATAATTTCCTCTGCGATTTTGTACGAGACGAACAAGCTGGTGATGAGCAAGAAGATGGACCCCTACCTATCCAACATTAACATAAATAATGATGCAACATTAACAATAATAATGATGTTATGTTTTACTGAATTAGCTTTCTGATTCAAGTTCCACACTCTTCTGTCAGATTCATTGAAATACTGACTTTATTAGTTGCAGGAACGTACTGGAAAGGAAGAAAAAAAACAAAAAACTTTTCCTTGTCAACTGTATAACTTGAATATGATGCATGGTTAAATCATTCCAAAGGTTAAAAGTTTAAATAAATAGTTGACAAGAAGAAATCATTTCAATTTTGTTGCCTACTATTTTGTAAGAATTTTTCTACTCGAAAAGAGTAATAATAATGAAGCATAGATTAAGATATGAGCTAAATTGAAGTAAGTAAATAGTTTAAGGGTCCATCTTATTATTAATTATTTAAACTAACAATAGCATTTCTGTCTTTGTAACAAATATAGTTGAAAGAGTGAGAGGCATGCTACGCTGTTTAAAAAAAATAAAAAAGCTATAATAAGTTGGTGTATTATTTTTTTTGCAAAACATTTAAGTCTAGTATGTTTTTTTTAGTAATTAACCATTCAATAAAACTTAAGGGTATATTAAAACATTTAAACAGTGCTTCCCAAGAGTATATTAAGTTCGACGTCGGGCTTTATACCTCTCTAGTGTGATTTTTTAAATTTGTTTGATGATAATATAATAATAGAGGGTGTCTGAAACTGCTCCCTCAAGGTTCAATCTCCGAGCCACCAAGGAATTTGGGATGTTCAAACAGTCTCACTGCGGAGTGTTGGGCCATCCGAGATGGATTGCTTTTGGCAAAGACACTTGGATTAAAATCCATTCACCTTGAGACAGACGCCCTCTCAGCCCATAAGGTAATCTCTGATGAAAATATGTTAAATCATAAATTAATGACGTTCAGACATATTTTTCGAGAAGGGAATGCGGTAGCGGATATCATGGCGGGTATGACACTCAATCAGCGGCAAGTGTTCGAAATCCATAGCTCACCTCCGAATGAAACTATTAATGCACTTCGAAAAGACGCAGTTGACTCTTTTGTTTCGCGAATTGTTAAAGTTAGCTAGTTTTGATTGTGTAATTGAACTTGGGTGATTAATTGTCACCTATAGCGGTTTTTAATCCATAATTATCAAAAAAAAAACAAAAAAAAAACTCCCTCATGTGGGGCTATGCGTATAGTCGTAATTGTAAAAAGGGTTTTGAAAATCAGTAGCTAAATTTTATATTAATTGGCAAATGGGTAGTTAATTAAACTTTTTTTAAACAAATAGAAAATTAATTTTTTAATATAAACAAATGAAAACTTACGTCTAACTTTCCGCTTAGAATAGACGGAATTAGACACAACCCTAGCACGTGATAACTACTTTACGTAAGAAATATCACGTCTTCTTCTCGCAACTCTTCTCCTCTCTTTTGTTTCGCTGATGAAAAATAAAAAATGTAACAGGCACGAGACAAGGGTAATTACGTTAAGAGATTTCAATAACATCAAATATATTTACCACATGTTAAGGCACGTGTCTAATTTCATATGTTTTAAGCGAAAATTTAGTTGTATGTTTTTATTTGCTTATTTAAAAAAGTCTACCCTAACTATTTACTTTAAAAAAAGTTTAGTTACATAGTAATAATCAATGTAAAGTTCACCTATATACTTAATAATCAACCCTTGTAAAACATAGTGCATGTATATACTTTTCATTTCTCTTTTTATAAATACTAGACTCAGTCTGCACTATACGCATGCACGTTCTCGTTATTGGTCGCACATGAGGTTTGTGACCGAATTTGTGAAAGAATACATTTGGTATACACTTAAGATATCTTAACATGCTCGTTACCATGTCTATGAAGTGTTAAGTATTACAAATTTATCGTGGCAACGTCAATAAAAATTCAATGATATTTTTTAAAAATGAAATTAAATATTTTATTAACTTCTTCCTTAATTTTTTTTATAATTTTTTTAATTTGATATTATAAGGTTACCGTGGGTTAATTTCATATATATTTAGAATATATAGGATTTATTATTTGTTTAAGTATTGATGTGCATATTCCAGTAATATGTATTGGTCCTAAATTGTTTTGTTGACATTAGTTTTAAGTAATAAACTTGAGCAAAAATTACTAAACAAACTAATATCAAATTAAATTAACGTTGGCAAAGTTTTTTGGCATTTTATTTTTCTCGTTATTTAAAAAATATATACTGCACGATCGACCACTTAACTTGTAGATAACTTACGTTGACAAAATAATAATTAATTATCATTATATAAAACTGTAAGGTTACATAAATTAACATAACAATTGAAAAGAAAATTTAATTAATTAAGAAAATTTCATAACATGAACAATAGATCAAATTTCTTTTTTCACACCAATTTTAATTTTGCAAACTTGTTATTTTGTATGTATTAATTATTTATCGGTTTAGAAAATATATTATGTATATTCAACAAATAAATATACGTCAATTTCGATCGATCTTAATTCAGTTTAAATTTCGTAAATTCATAAATAAAATGAAATTTTTATAACGATGGTGTTCTACTTTTTCAATTTCGCGTTATCTCAACTTTGTGTTGCTATCTCAACTTTGTGTGGGAAAGGGAAGAGATGAAAGAAAAATGTAGTGGATGAGGAAATAAATAAGTAGGATAGTAGGGACATGAAATGATAACCAATTTTTTTTGCCTAATTATAAGAGAGAGATGGATGGTCTAGAAAGAAAAACAAAACTTTTTAATATAATTTTAGAGAATCTAAAATAGTGATCCTATATCAGTTTAGTCCAAAAAAATGACATTTTTAAATTAGAGGGTATAAGGTACCCAAATAAAAAATTTAAAGTATAACTTAGGTATGTAAAAAAATATATATGGTATTAATAGTATAGTGGTAAAACATTTTATGCATACTCACAAATTTGAATTTTGATTGAAACAATTTTTAAAAAAAAAAAAATCCACTTGAGTAGTGCAATAAATATAACTTAAATGTATTAAAAATATCTAAGTATTCTTAATTTAGTGAAAGAATATGCTATGATAATAGTGAAATGTCTTGAGTTTGAAACTTTGCTAAATTATTTTTTAGAAGAGGTTTCCTATTCGTGAATTGCATTTAAGAAATGATTGAGCGATAAAATGTAAATGGTCAAGCTTGGTCAAGCTAGTTATAGTAAGTTTAAATTAATTAAATTACTAAGTAGTATTTATGTAATTTTGCAAAATATTGATTCCAAAAATAACTTGTATCTTTCTGATAAGACTCCTTGTAGATTCGTGTGGGACTTCATTCTTTGTTTGTTTCTGGAAACGAATGATACTTTGGCTTGGTAGTCCGTAAATGAAAATTGATTCCGGTTTCCTTTCCAGTGGAAATTTTGGTAATATTGATTTTCAATCTGTTTGTATATATTTCAACAGAAACCATTGGTGGAAGAAGATGATGAACTGGCTAAGTGGTCGACCTCCCCTCATGACCATTCATTCTTTCAACACCCAAATTCATTTCATCAATGGCCGATGAGACAATCATTCATCAAATGAGTACACAATTCCTCAAATTTGCTTCCCAGACGCCAAACACACAGGAAAGAAGGACACACCCACGCCCCACCGAGAGGATGAAAGGTCAAGGTTAAGGCATGAAAGTTATGACATAGTAGTCATTACTTACTTCAATTTTGAAAACAAATTAATTAGGGGCCACTAAATAATCACATGAACTAATAAAACTAAATATTTAATAATTAACACAAAAAATAACTAACAACAAAAATTACATAGAAAACGACCAAGTAAATAATTAATCATAAAATTAAAGCATGAGTAATTAACAAATAATACAAACTACTACAGGAATTTCAATAAATTCACAAAGTAATATATACTAGTTAAGGATATCGATCTAACAATTCTTTTAATTAGTCCAAAATTATTAATAAAATATTTAAGCCCCAAGCCAAAGATCAGAACCATCATAATAATAGACTGGATTAGATCGACCAACAAATAATGATAGAATAGAATCAGACTAGATGCTAAAACGATTCACGCTAATCGAACCGTTCAACAAACAATACTCCAGACTTAGACCCATCCTTGTCCAGTCGAACTGAATCGGTCCAACACCTAGCCTAGTTTTCATGAATTGAATGAGTGCTCTGCAACAATTTTGGAACCGTCACCCTTTTGGCCAGACATGACAAGCCACCCCCACTCGGTCCACCTCATCCCTTCCTGGTCAACCACCAGTTGACGAGGACACAAAGGTTACGTTTGGAAGCAGCAGATGCAACCACTGAGGTTGTATCTGGCTAGGCTAACCAGACGGGGATAGTTTTCATGGAGTTCCACAATTTAGAAAATATCCTACGAGGCTTTGATGCGAATGTTGTAAAATTGTCAGACAAACACAAATAAACATATATTTTAAGTGTGATATATTATACGCGCTCACCCCTAATATATATATACAAATTACTAATATCACAATGCGATGCTCATGCAGTTTGTTGATTTTCAAAGGACTGCTTCTTGCCTTTATTAAATGAAATTCCAATGTTTGATCACTTGCTTTCCTCAAAAACATTATCAGACTAAGTGTTCCTCAGAGCACTCACTCATTGTGTAAAAGGAATTGATAAGAATGAGTGATCAACTTTCTCATTTTCAAAGATTGATAAGTTTACATCATCTTTTTGATTAGGGTGGGGACAGAATGTAGTAGTGGTATTAATAAGTGAGAAACAAGGGCAAGCACAAAATGACTACATCAATTAGAAATCAGTCACATTACTCTGCTACCCTACACTCCATATCTCTGAAAATAATTGTACTGGAAATCTATGCTTTAACAGCTCAACTTATATCTGTTGTTGTTGTTGTTTTTGTAGAACTCTATAATTGGATTATTGCATTTATTTTATGATGGCAAGGTTTGATATATGTTGTTAATTTCAATTGGGCTACAGAAAAGCACCTACAGCTAGATCACAACAAGAACCAAGAGTCTATGGTCGGCTATGCTGTTGTACGAACTTGTATAATATAAATTTACCAAAATTTGTAATTCAACAACATTTATGAAGATTATTCATAGTAGTAGTAGTAGTAATCATCATCATCGAATCATACATGACGCAGCACATTTTAAGATCCATAGAACATGAAAATGAAACCCCACACAAACAAAGCACACATCATAACTGTTCACATACTTTAATAATAATAACAGAAAGCAGATAGTTTGATACCGAATGAAGGAGGGCATTTCTATGCTTTGGAGGGAATTGGAGAAGATTCCGGAGCAGGAATCTTGACATACCCCATTTTCTTAGGACTCTCGCCATCGTAATCATACTCATCATCGGATTCTGGAAGCAGAGCAGCCCGGTTGCTCGGCATAAGAGACCAAGCCATATACATAGTAGCAGCCGTCAGGGCACCACAGCCGACCCCGAACAGTAAAGCCATAACAACACTGAGGATATCCTTGGAGCGATCTCGAAGGGAGCTTCTGATCTCAACAGTATGTGATTCGTGATCAGGAATATGCTGAACTCCGATCCGTCCATATCTGGCCGAAAAATCGCGCCGATCGTCTAAGAGGAAAGCAGTTTTTCCGTTGAACTGGCTGCTGCTAGCTGTGGTGAAGGTGGCGGTGGTTAAGACGGTGAAGAAACGAGGAGAGTAACCGGAAGAGTATGAGGGATCAGCGTTTCTAGGGTTACGGTTAGGGAACCTTCTCAAGGCAAAGGAGTATGAGGATATCAATAGTGTCTTGCAGGGTCGCGCACTGACGATTGAAGAAGCGGAGAGTAGGATGCTCAACAGAATTGCGAGAGACCTTGCCGTGAAAGTGGAGGGCGCCATTGATCGCATCCACAACGACGACGATGAGGTACAAGGATCAAGAGGAAGAACGATTCATCGCACCACATCAGCCACCAGTTTTAATTTGCAGTCAATTACCATAAGTTGGATGGTTAAATGCGTTTTCACCCATCAACTTTGATTCAAATGAAACTTTGTACTCAAACTTGCATTTTGTAACCAAAAATCACTCATTGTTTTCTACAATCACAATTTACAACGATTCTTACTTTATTTCAACTTATATTGTAAAAAAATAACATAAAATATCTTATACAAACTATCGACTTTACTATAAAAAAACACTTTGAAGAAAAAACAAAATTTATGAACTCCGTCGTCGTAGATGTCAAACTCTCTCTCTCTCCGTCGACTTGAGGAACCCCGCCATCTTCAATTCGTGTGAGAGATCCTGTTGTCGCTCGTCGGAATCCAAGTTCCAGTGGTGGCTTTACTTCCTGCTATAAGGAGATTATCTGGAGTCCGATAATCGGACGGAACGGTTTGGAAACGGAAGAGCTTGGAACGGAAAAACCCAGAAACCCTAGAACCCGAGAAAGTCGATCAACCACCCAATCAAAGTTTCCAGCCACCAATTCGCGCTATCAAAATAGCCTTTCACCCGCCAAGAATCCAATTCCAATCCAAGACGTGGCAGCCGAGACAAAACCTTACTTGAGGGGTAAGCACAGTAAGTATATCAATTAGCTAGTAGATATTGGAATTGTTTCATAGGTGAGTCGACCATGGAGAAGCCGTTCCTGAAGCATGCCTCTCATGATGAAGATGATAGAATAAGCCTAGGGAAATATGTCGACATCCAGGGGAATGCTGCGATCAGTACTGATAACTTATGCATTGGCAAGGTCTTGAGCACAAAATCAATCCGGGCAACAACAGTGCACAATGTGCTTCAACATGCCTGAGCACGATACGGGCGAGTCTGGGTCCAGGAGTTAACAGGAGAGGTAATCCTTTTCGAGTTTGAAAATGATAATGACCTACAGGATGCCTTAGATTTAAGCCCGTGGGCGATACAGGGGAATTGCCTATCCCTGAAGAAGTTTAGCAAAGGGATTAAAACATCAGAGGTGCAGTTTCAGTATGTGCAATTTTGGGTGCAAATACATGGGTTAGAGGTTGACAAATTTAGTCATCCAAATGCAATGAAAATGGGGGCCTGCATAGGTGATGTCAAAGAAGTGGATGAGATCCTTGGACCGATGGGTCTAGATAAGGATTACATGCGTATAAAAGTTGATGTGACCACCAATCACCCCATTCTAACGGGGATTTGGTACACAAGAAGCAATGGAGAAAGGGGTAGGGCCGAATTTAGATATGAGCGACTACCAGAATTTTGCTTCAGTTGTGGAAAAATAGGACATAGTGAGAAGAGCTGTAAAGATGAAATTGTGGAAGCAGAAACTGATGAAGGAGGACCAATGTATGGACCCTGGATCAGAGTGGGCAGACCAAAGAAGAGGGGAACATGCAAAATTATTGGGAAACAAAGTGGTGGAACGCAAAGGGAACAAAAAAGGAAGTCTTGGAAGGAGATGATGAAGGAAAAAGAAGATAGGTTGCGCAGCAAGGAGGAGGGGATCAAATATAGTGAAGGGGTCCCAAAGGCAAAATCAAACCAACAGGAAACAGAAGGGAAAAATGGAGAGGCCAGGAAGAGAAAAAGGAGATGGACAGAGAGGTAGGACAGAAAGAATTCTCGGAGAACCCTGATACTAATGGACCGAATGAAGTAGTAAATAATATGGAGATAGATATCTGGAAGAGCAAGCCTAAGGAGAAGGAAGTAAGTGTCGGGGAGGGGAGGCAACTGATGACATGGAGACCATAGCAGCGATCCGAGCAGTAAAGACCAGAATGAATGGAAGCTGAGGATACTAGGGGGGAGGAGGGGGACCAATATGGGTAGTGATGAAGAAAACTCACAGCTTCTCACCATACACCACCCGAACCTCAGCAGAATCCTGCAGCGCTGACAAGAGCTAAGAGGTAAGAGCACCGGTTTGCTGCCTTGGCGTGGTGAGAATGGTGTACTGGAGCAGGGGATTATCCAAGACGCATCGATGGGACATCAAATATCAAATGCAGCGAGGGGAAGGAAGCATAAGGTTGGTAAGCAGATCTGGAAAGTAATAGAACTAGTGGGGGGAGAAGTGCTCAGCAGTAAGAATCAGCGGGGGAGGCTGGAATGGAGGGACCAAAGGGCACATATCATGGAGAGACAACCCAGCCCAATCCCCACAGAATACTACATTGTTGAATCACCAGAAGCCTCACCAGGAAAGGAGCAGGCAACCATTGCGGTCCAAACTGAACTAAGCCCTCTGCTTCAAAAGGTTAATTTGAAGAGGAAGTTTGATGAGGAAACAGAATCTGAAGAAGAAGTCATGGAATCCAAACGCGGGAAGTGATAAAAGAAGGAGATGGAAGAGGGGGAGCAAAGGAAAAGGCCGAAAGGGGTCAAAGGAAGGGGAATGCTCGGAGTGAATAAGAAAGCAGGAATACCAAGAAGAGTCGTGAGAATGGAGCTACAGATGGAGGAATCGGGTTCGGGTGGCTGTCCCCAAACAACCCCCCACGGTCAATGAATGTCATGGTGTGGAACTGTCGGGGATTGAGATCGGCCTTGACAGTTTCGTACCTAACCGATCTGGGAAGAAGAAATAAACCGAAAATCATCTTTTTGATGGAAACAAAATATAGTGAAGCAGTGTGTGATGGGGTAAGGCGCAGGCTAAAGCTAGAGAATGGGAGTCAGGTGGATCCAATGGGACTTGCAGGCGGTCTCACATTGTGGTGGAGCGAGGAGGTTCAAGTCACGATTCATAATAAAGAGGCAGCGATGATTGATACCACAGTAAATTTCAAGGATGGGAAGGGCAGTATTCACATTACGTGGATATATGGAAGTACGAAATGGGAGGAAAGATTAAAGCTTTGGGATACGATTAGGGCGATGGCGAGAGGATGGACCGGGCCGTGGATGTGTGTAGGTGACTATAATGAGATAGCTAGGGTTGAAGAGAAGGAGGGAGGCAGACCCAAACAACAGAGAATGATGGACGCATTTAATGACTTGGGCTTTAAAGGCCAAACGTATACTTGGACAAATAACAGGGAGGGAGATCAGTGGATCAGCGAGAGGTTCGATAGAGCTTAGCAAATGCTGCACTGATAGGAAAATACTCATCCCTAAGAGTAACACACAAGCTAATAATCGGATCGGACCATTGTCCATTACTGATACAGATGAACCAAGAGGCAAGAAGGGGGCGGAAGTGGTTCAGATTTGAAGGAGCCTGGTTAGAGAAACAAAGTTGTGGGGAAGTAGTCACAAACATATGGAATGGGGATAGGAGACAGGGCCCGGGGCAGAACATAAGCCACAAACTAAGCAGGTGCCGAGTCCAATTGACACAATGGAACAAGGAAAACCGAACCACAAACTACAAGAAGAGAATTGAGCAATTGCAGAATCAGATTCGGGAAATTCAAAGGGGTAAGGGACCAGACCAAAACAGAGCAGAAGAGGTCAGATTAAAGGCACAGTTGAAGGAGGCATGGAAGAAAGAAGAAGAGTACTGGAGGTTAAAATCAAGGGTACAGTGGCTCAAAGGGGGGGGGGAGATAGGAACACACACTTTTTTCACCAGTCGACAGTCCAAAGAAGAAGGCAAAACCAGATAAAGAGAATGCAAAAGGCAGATGGGACCTGGACGGAACGGGAGAATGAAATAAAATCAGAATGTTAGGCATACTTTCATAAGGTATTTGAATCTGAAGGGTGTGGCGGGCTAGAAGAA
Organism: Chamaenerion angustifolium; assembly: GCA_946814005.1. Lineage (NCBI taxonomy): Eukaryota > Viridiplantae > Streptophyta > Magnoliopsida > Myrtales > Onagraceae > Chamaenerion > Chamaenerion angustifolium. The sequence continues at coordinate 28,315,960 of OX328268.1, read as the reverse complement.
CAACTCGAGAGCGTGCCACATCTTATTGACAACTGAATCAATGAGGCATTGTTAAGAAGAGTCACAAAGGAGGAGGTTAAAAAAGCTGCATATCAACTCGGGGGGAGCAAAGCACCTGGACCAGATGGATTTCTCGGGATATTCTATCATCGATTCTGGGAGGTGCTATGGGACGATGTCTTCAAAGCGGTAGACTCTTTCTTTGAAACAAGTTCTTTATCGCCTAGCTTTTGTTATACTGATATTGTGCTTATACCTAAAGTGCCCAACCCAATAAATCCCATGCAATTTAGACTTATTAGCTTGTGCAATTTTAATTACAAAGTCATATCCAAAGTACTTGCTAATAGATTAAAACCTATCTTGCCTAATATTATAACCATGTTCCAAAGCGCTTTCGTTTCTGGCAGGTTCATCCATGATAACATCCTTATAGCACATGAGGTCTTCCATCATATGAGAACGAACAAGAGAGCGAGCACGGAAGAGTGTGCTATCAAGCTAGACATGAACAAAGCGTATGACCGGGTAGAGTGGAGGTTTGTAACAGAATAATTGAGAAAACTGGGATTTGCTGAAACTTGGTGCATGTGGATTAATGGGTGTATATTAAAAGTTCAGTATAGTGTGGTTATGAATGAGGAAAAGACAACGCGGAGGACTAAGACAGGGAGACTTGTTGTCCCCCTACTTGTTCATCATAGTGGCGGAAGTTCTTTCACGTCAGATTTGTCGGGCCGTGGAGAACAAAGAGATCGAAGGAATAAAGATGAAGAGCACATGTCCGGAGATACATCATCTGCTATTCGCAGATGATTCCATCTTCTTTATACAAGCGAACGAAAGGAATGCGAGGGAGCTAAGGGGAATACTAGAGAAATACAGTGTGGCCTCGGGACAGAGTGTAAATTTGGCTAAGTCATGTATCCAGTTTGGGGCAACGGTTAAAGAGGAAACGAAGGAACCAATAAAAGTAACTTTGGGCATTGAAGCGGTGGAGAATGCGGGCAATTACCTTGGAATTTCGACGAATTGGGGAATATCGAAGAAGGCGGCACTTGGGGGGTATATAAAAGATAGAGTTGTCAAGAAGCTAAATGGGTGGAAGTCGCTATTTCTTAATAGAGCCGGGAAGGAGATACTTATAAAAGTGGTAATAACAGCGATCCCGACGTATGTGATGACACTCTTCAAATTACCGAAGACATGATGCAAGGATATAGCGAGAATGATAGCGAAGTTTTGGTGGAACGGTAAGACGGAAAACATGAAGATGCATTGGGTGAATTGGAGAAAAATGACATTGCCGAAAACAATGGGCGGTTTGGGATTCCGAGACCTATGGGAGTTCAATACCGCAATGTTCACGAAGACGGCCTTCACGACAATCCATATTCAATGTGGGCAAAGCTAATGAAAGGTTTGTACTTTGCAAGGGAGGAGTTTAGAGATGTGAAACGAGGTGCAAGACCGTCGTGGGCATGGAGTAGTATTCTCCAAGGTCGGGACGTCTTGATGAAATATGGAAGATGGCAAGTTGGAAACGGAAAGCAGATCCGAGTGTTCGAGGATAGGTGGATCCCGGGACAACAAGAAGATCACTTTCGGCCGAGGCAAGAGGTAGGGGCCGAAAGGACATTGCGGGTAAACCAGTTGATTGATCCGTCACCCAACCGATAGAATTTAAGCCTAATCGAGGAGGAAATATCGGAGCGTGGACGGGCGACCATACAGTCGATCTACCTACCCAAGATCCCGGTGGACGACAGGTTGATTTGGCCAAAGACGAAGGGGGGTGCAGTAACGCCGAAGGTGGTCTATAGGCAGCTTCGGGAGGAAGCGAGGACCGAACTGAACCGGCCGAGGCAAACAGCAACCGGGCGACAGGAACCGCAATGGCGCAGACTGTGGTGGGGCGTATCAGTACCTAAGGTAAAATCTTTCCTTTGGTAAGCAGGTCACCAAGCGATCCCGGTCCAAGCGACGTTGGTACGGAGAGGAGTGAAGATAACGAAGCGATGCCCTTTTTGTGCAAACGATGAGGAAGTGGATCACGCACTAATGGGATGCGAATGGACAAAGAGGGCGTGGCTAGGAGGGCTGGGGCTACGATGGGAAGGACTAGCCAAGGCAGACCGAACGAACTGGCTGGACTTCATATTGGCGATGGATGCGGGTCCGGACCCGGGGAGCGAGAGAAGAAGACTTGGTGCGGAGATTCTAACATGGGAGATATGGAAAGAGAGGTGTCGAGCCATGTCCAATGGAGAATCACCGCAACCGGAGAAGGCGATCAAGAATGCACAACAACTTACCGAACAATGTTGGACGGCAAGGACGACCGAATCGGGACCGAGACAAAGAACGGACCGTGAGTGAGACCGAGATGGAGAAGACCAACAATAGGTACGATAAAGGTAAATTGGGATGGCGCTTGGGACCCGACAACCGGAAAATCAGGAACGGGAATCGTGGCACGTGATTGGCGAGGAGTTGTCATTGCCGGAAGGAACACTTCGGGACGGGATGGGAGCGCAAATGTAACAGAGGCAAAGGCAATTTTGCAAGCGATGGAACTGGTGATAAGGTATAAATGGAACGATGTTGTAATAGAGTCTGACGCTCAAGGTATAATACAATGTTTAAAGGACTCGGGAAGAGTTAGGGACTGGGAGGTACAACACATTATCACTGACATTTTGGAGATGGCCCGGGGAATACCGAGAGTGGAATGGAATTTTGTGAGACGAACCGTGAACAGGAGTGCGAAATGGATTGCTAGGAAATTCAGACAGGGATGTGTCCGGTAAACTGGACGACTATACATCCGTCTTCTTTTATATATGTATGTATCTTGAACATTGTGGGATCGGAGTATGAATGAAAGTGGAGGTTTTTATTGGCAAAAAAAAAAAAAAAACTTTGTCGTCGTCATGCTAGTTGTAGAGAATATTTAATCTGAAGTGAAGTTATCGATAAAATTATAATAAGTTTCATTATTTTAAATAAATCTTTCAATAGACTAAACAATATTTTTTCTTATGAAAATAACAACACAACAACAGTCAAGTTTTACTTCAATGATCCAAAGCTCACCTCTTGGAGAAATCTGAGTGATATTTGAACCAATTAATTAGAATGTTTTGCCTATATTTCTGAGTTAAATGCAGTGAATAAATAAAGAACAATCACTACTTATACAAATGAAGTTTCATCCTAAAATATTTAACGATGAGAAGGGATGACCAATTTCTATACATGGTGTTTAAATTATCTAAATCCACTAATGTGGAATTAATCAGAGTGGAAGATTTGAGGGTAAAAAGAAGGGTAAAATACACATTGTCCCCTAATGCTTGACCATTTCTTGTGTTTTCTCCTTAAAGTTTAAATCGTAAAATTTAGATATTTTTCAAAAAGTAGCTACTTTCGAAAAAATATTTGAAAAAGTGTATATCTAAAAAGAATATTTAGGAAAGTATGCATACGCGCGTCGCGCCTACGGCAATAGGCGCGACCCAGGGGTGCGCCTATTACACAATTTTTTTTTTCCTTTGTGAAAACACCGGTCTATCAGAAACCACGTTGATTTTAAGTCTGCTTATGGTTTTCCTCCTAAATAGAAATTGAGAGATAGTCTCACGCGTTGCTTTATCCCAGTATTCACAGGTCCAAATTCCTCTATGCTAGTCTCACCAAATTCCTCGGCTGGTTCTCTATCAAGAGAAATCTAAAGCCCCTGGCTGGTGTTGTTGGATATGCAAGTGGAAACAACGATCTATCAGAAACCACGTTGATTTTAAGCCTGCTTATGGTTTTCCTCCTAAATAGAAATTGAGAGATAGTCTCTCCAGTAAAGAAGAAAGGAAGTTATAAGAAGTTAAATACTTTTTTCCTGTCCTAAATTTTCCAACTTGTTCTGAACAACATCCGCGAGGTAAAACATTGAAACAAAGTTGTTTATTCACAAGTTTCTGAATGAGACTTTTCGTCAAATACACTAGTTAGTTTGACATTTTCAGGAATTACTGCTGCAAAAGAGCTCTTTGGTCATCATCAATTGAAATGTAGGATGACTCATTATAACTATGGTGAGGCAGCCCGTAGAGTACTGGACCCCACTCAGGAATTAACGGAGATACTGGCTGGCCTAAGCTTAAGTATGGTGTATGTGTCGCTCTCAGTCTCAACCTTCCATATAAGTCTGCCGTTGAGAATTGAGACCAACTATAGGGTTTTCGTCCTAAATAGAAATTGAGAGATAGTCTCACGCGTTGCTTCATCTCAGTATTCATATGTCCAAATTCCTCTACGCCAGTCCCACCAAATTCCTCGGCTGGTTCTCTATCAAGAGAAATCTAAAGACCCTTGCTGGTGTTGTTGGATATGCAAGTGGAAACAACGTTGATTTTAAGTCTGCTTATGGTTTTCCTCCTAGTTGATTTTAAGAGCTCTTTGGAATTACTGCTGCAAAAGAACTCAAATAAAAAGCTATAGTCATTGGAGAAGCTTTACAAGATATTCGGAAGATGTTGAGTCAGAGATGTACGTCTCTCTAGCCTGGTTAGTGTTAATGTGTTATGCTTATGCTTTAACAATGTTAGTATCTAAACTTCACATTTTTAGAGAACCAGCCGAGAGGCAAGAGTGGAAACCCCAAAGAGCTATTTTGCAGCAGTAATTCCTGAAAATGTCAAACTAGCTAGTGTATTTGACGAAAAGTCTCATTCAGAAACTTGTGAATAAACAACTTTGTTTCAGTGTTTTACCTCGCGGATGTTGTTCAGAACAAGTTGGAAAATTTAGGACAGGAACCTAAAGTAACCCCAAAGAGCTCTTTTGCAGCAGTAATTCCTGAAAATGTCAAACTAGCTAGTGTATTTGACGAAAAGTTTCATTCAGAAACTTGTGAATAAACAACTTTGTTTCAATGTTTTACCTCGCGGATGTTGTTCAGAACAAGTTGGAAAATTTAGGACAGGAACCTAAAGTAACCCCAAAGAGCTCTTTTGCAGCAGTAATTCCTGAAAATGTCAAACTAGCTAGTGTATTTGACGAAAAGTCTCATTCAGAAACTTGTGAATAAACAACTTTGTTTCAATGTTTTACCTCGCGGATGTTGTTCAGAACAAGTTGGAAAATTTAGGACAGGAAAAAAGTATTTAACTTCTTATAACTTCCTTTCTTCTTTACTGGAGAGACTATCTCTCAATTTCTTTTTAGGAGGAAAACCATAAGCAGACTCAAAATCAACGTGGTTTCTGATAGACCGGTGTTTTCATGAAGAAAAAAAAATTATGCAATAGGCGCACCCCTGGGTCGCGCCTATTGAATAGGCGCGACGCGCGTATGCATACTTTCCTAAATATATTTTTTAGATATACACTTTTTCAAATATTTTTTCGAAAATAGCTACTTTTTGAAAAAAAAATTATTTCCCTCATGTTTGGCCAAAGTGCAAATTTGCCCCCTCCGTCAACTTTTCCATCCAAATTTAAAATTAAGTTTTGAAAATTGCAAAAATAATAGAAAAAATTCAAAAATGTCACAATTTAATCATCTCAAACTTTTTCAAATGTTATAATTGAGTCCTGATTCGATCGGGACTTGATTGAAACCCAATCGAGGGGAATCGGGTCTGGGTCTTGACCAAGACCTAGTCCCCTATCCATGGGGGGGTCGGTCTAGGTCAAGACCTAGACCCGATCCCCATAGATTGGGACTCAATTGTAACATTTGAAAAGGTTTGAAAGGGCTAAAATGTGATATTTTTTAAAATTTTAATTTGTGTTATTTTTATAATTTTCAAAATGTATTATGTTAAATTGGGATGAAAAAGTTGAGGAATGAGACAAATTTACACTTTGACCAAACATGAGGCAGTAAAATTTTACGATTTAAAATTTAGGAAGAAAACTCAAAATCTAGTCAAACATTAAAGGAAAATATGATATTTTACTTTAAAAGGAAAATACTAATTTGATACAATAAATAAATACCAAATAAAGTTTTATTAATTGGAAATGTGTTTTATTAAAGTTTATTTATGTTAAGGCAGAGATTGTGTGTTGTTGGAACACATCTTTTGTATATATATAAATATTTCTTAATTATTTGTATTTGGTGTAATTCTAAAACAATACAAAACCCTTTATATGGTATATATTTGTATCGTTGTATCATATTGTGTAATAAATTATGAGGACTAATTGAGACGTTCTTTCTGATGCCTCATCTCGAAAGTCGAAAGTTCTCAACAGCTCAAGAGTAACCTTATTAATTACTCAAAAATGTCAAGTATTGATACTTTGATTAGACTATGATCGTTGAAGGCGTCGATCTCAAGGCCACTCACGCTGGTCCCTTCGCATGAGTTGATAGTCCTTAAATTATGTCGATTCTCCTTCATAATACAATTCACTACGCAAACAATCTTCTTCTCAAAGTGATTGATTACCGGTTATTCGATTAGCCCATTTAACAATAAGTCATTAAGAAGTTAATATATCCATATCTCGTTCTAGTTAGGGGTGAGGTCAGGACGGGCGAGACGTTTTACACGAGCCCGAAATTTTGGGACTCATACTTGGAGGACCAAGTCCAAACCCGAATTCATCTTAAAATAACATATGTCTTAGTCTGTCTTACTTGATTTGGATCGGTCTCGGTCATGAACCGACTTTTACTCTTAAAATATATATATCAAAAAATTTTAAATACAAAACACAATACAAACATTATATCAATCTCATACAAAACACAATACAAATATCATACCAAATATCCAATATAAAAAAATTAAATTTCAAATACAATCCTAAACACGCAATAAACTAATTAAAAAATACAATAAATGTTTTGATTACAACCTATACTCGGGCCGGACTGATTTATTTGGTCTTCTGGTATTAAAAAAAAAACGAATTTGAGATTTAAAAAAAAATGTTTTGACTCAATCTTAAATTCGAGACGGTTTCAAGACTTTTTTTGTCCATGTTTTTTCTCCCCCTAGTCCTCATAGATCCCAGCTGGGTAATTTCAGGTTGATCATCCGTTGGAGTCCCGTGTGCTTTCATATTTTCTAGCTTCATTCATGCTTTCATCGGTGTGGGTGGGGTGACTTGAAATCGTCGTCGCACAATGTGCGTTAGTGAAATGGAATCCGATCCGACTTCCATGCAAATATATATATTCCATTCCATTCTATCTTCTTTAGTCTGGTATCGTATCTAATCTAGTCCAACATGGAATTGGCACCACCCTTTGGAGGGGAAAAAGAATGTCTTGTTTTGTTTTGCCATTCGATTATTCCACGAAACAACCCTACGTCTCGTTCATTATCATTAAAGTTAATTAGAATACGAGTTCCACACGAATTCTTTACTTACTTACGTCTTTCATAGAAGAAGAATATATCTACATTCACGAATCAACAACAACAACAATAGGCGTAGCTACTATTTAAAAAAACTACTTTTACAACAAATAAAGAACTGTATACAAATTAATTTTTAAAGACAAAATGGTACTAAAGTGTAATTTTTGCCATCGCTAAATAGAATTTCCTAAGAAAAAAAATAGAGAGAGATTATACAAGAAAATCATAACATTGTGAAGATATAAAAGTAATATTACAACTCTACCCTTAAGAAATTGGATGGAACCGGTTCATAACCGATTCTTATATAAACCCTAGTAAAAGTACGATTCACCCTAAAAATTCTAACCGTTTCATATTTTTGTGCAAATACCATACTTTTTTAAGCTAGTTTGAACGTCTCTAAAACCTTTCATAATAAAAATATATCATTGATACAAAAATATTATAAGTCTCCAAAATTCAATAATCAATTCAATACTACATAAATGTTTAAACATAAAATTAAGACTAAAACAACTGAAAATTAGTATATATCAGTTCCGAAACTAAACAATATTAGAACCAACATAAGAAAAATGTATTAGAAAAAATATTAGACATTATATGAGAAAGATGTTTATGACTTTATGTATTAGAAACAACATAAGTAAACGTGGTTTATTACTGTTATTATCAAATTTGATTTTTTTAACGTCCAAATAATTAATATTTTAGCAATATCATATACAAAGCTTATATCTAAATTAAAACCTCTATAATTAAGACACAAAAACTTTTGTCATGCTTAGTTGTCAAAAGAAAACATTTTGATTGGTTGGTGGATTATTTTTATAGCTGTCGATAACGTTGATTCGTCATATGTACCTCCAGAATCCCTAGAATTCTTCCAAAACTTCTAATTCAATTTTTTTTTCAATATTCTCATTTATTGTATTCACTTTGTATCAAAATATTAGTATTTATTTTCATGCAAAAGTATTTTATTTTTTTACATTATTTTTTAATATTGAATAATTTTATAAGTGAATCAACTTTGATTAAATAAATTTTTATTAATTAAAAAAATAATATATATTAAATAAGTATTTTATTCTCATTAATATATCAGTATAATTATAATAAAAAAATAATTAACCAATATTTATAAAAAATTACATATAAATATCCATGTATAGAAATAATCATAAATCATTACTAGTTTAACTATAAAAATATAGTAAACTTATTTTTTGAAAAAAGTATTTGTATGTTCACTTTAAAAATAATTTGAATAAGTTTTACACCATGTAATATGAATAGTAACATATGTTTGTTTAAAAAAAAAACTAAAATAATAACTTACCGCACAATGCGGACCAAATAGTTAGTTAATAAATATCTCAATAAATTTTTTTAAACATTTTGGAGTTTAAGCTACAAGAAAAAATTGACGTAACTCTACATTTTACTCATTAAACAATAAACATCACTTGTCGAATGCAATATATATATATATATATTCCTTATAGGGTCGACTTGCAAGTTCCAACATCCATATTGCAACATAAATTCCTTATGTGATGTATGTATGATTAATATTGAAAACATCAACCACATTTTTACGGAGTGCGAATCTGCCAGGAAACTTGGGTATGATTGTTCCACTAAAAAACAGAACAGTGCTTTGTGGCTTGTGCAGTATAAAAAACTTTATTTAAATGATTTGAATTTAAAATATGAAGTATTTCTACAATGATATTGAAAATTAAAATTTTAATTTAATTACTTATTGCAAATAAATACAAATTATAGTACAAAGTATTACAGTAATTTAAAATGACTTGTTTAATACAAATTCTTATGTTTTAATTAGTTTTAGTTTTTCTATTATTATATTATATAAAATAAATCAATGCACTTATAATACGTAATAAAACAAATATTAGAACTGATTTATAGTAATAAATAAATGATTTTTTGGGTATTAAATTAATAAAATTAATTTAGTATTAATTAAAAAAGTGTATATTAGTGAAATGATATATAAATTTAGATTTTTTTCAAAAAGTATTTATTTTCACAAAAAAATTTGAAAAAGTGTATATATAAAAAACATATTTAGAAAAATAGTTATACGCGCACCCCGGGGTCGCGCCTATTGGACACAGGCGCACCCCAGGGGTGCGCCTGGGCAAAAATCAGTTTCTATTTTTTTTTTTTTTTAAAAATCATTTTGTTCGAAAAATGATGACTTGATGTTTAATTAAAAATAAAATTATGTATCTATTAAAAAAATTTAAAAATATTATAGTAAGTAGATATTTTAATTACGATTCAAATGATGCAAATAATATTAAATTTGGATTTACGGATTGACTGTACGGCATGCCGTAAGTTGAGATATGAAAATTGTACTTAAAAAATTATAACTCGGACCATGTAGCTCCAAACTCAACACGGTTAACGCCATTTAGGTCGTAAATCAATTATCTACATAGGATAATTTTTTGGATTAAAAATACAGTGATTTTGTAACCCCCATCGTTTACACCCAAATTTGACCGAAATAAGTAAATGCATTAGGTGAGAAATTTAATTATATACTTACTCAAAAAAAATCAAAAATATTACAGTGCGTAGATAATTTAATTCGTAATTAAATTATTTACGCACTGTAATTTTTTTGATTTTTTTTGAGTAAGTATATAATTAAATTTCTCACCTAATGCATTTACTTATTTCGGTCAAATTTGGGTGTAAACGATGGGGGTTTACAAAATCACTGTATTTTTAATCCAAAAAATTATCCTACGTAGATAATTGATTTACGACCTAAATGGCGTTAACCGTGTTGAGTTTGGAGTTATATGGTCCGAGTTATAATATTTTAAGTACAATTTTCATATCTCAACTTACGGCATGCCGTACAGTCAATCCGTAAATCCAAATTTAATATTTTTTGCATCATTTGAATCGCAATTAAAATATCTACTTACTATAATTTTTTTACATTTTGTTTAATAAATACATAATTTTATTTTTAATTAAACATCGAGTCATCATTTTTCGAATAAAATGATTTGTTTTTAAAAAAAAAAATAGGAACTGATTTTTGCCCAGGCGCAACTTCTAAGTTGCGCCTGTGAGGGGTGCGCCTATTCACCTGGGGTGCGCCTATGTTCAATAGGCGCGACCCCGGGGTGCGCGTATAGCTATTTTTCTAAATATGTTTTTTATATATACACTTTTTCAATTTTTTTTGCGAAAATAAATACTTTTTGAAAAAAGTCATAAATTTATTTTATTTTAGAAAATAAGTATATGCAAAAAACAAAAACAAATATAAGTGATCATTGTTTTAGTCTATGAACTGTTTTATGTATAACCTATTATATTTATCATTTTTTATAAGAAAATAAATATAATCTTATGAAGTTACATTGTAAAAACACAATAGAAAAATATATAAATGAAACAAAAAAAAATGAGTAACAAATAAATAAAATAAATTTTGTATTAATAGTCAAAGAAACTTACAAAAGAATGTAACAATTTTTTTAATTTATTGCAAGCGTTTAAAGGAATTTCAACTAACCTTAAATAGACACATAATAATGCCACATAGAGAAAAGTATATTAATGTGGATAATTAAAATGTTTTGATTGTGGCTAATCAGAATCCTAAAATTTTGACTAGGGTACATGGAGTTAACATCCTAGGGCTTAGAAAAGTCTACGTCCAGAGAATCGAGTTCGGAAGTTCGATTAAGTCTTAAAAGCTCGCAAGCTTATAATCCGCCATTTCAGTACTTTAGTTTGATTTTGATTTTTTTTTTCTTTCAATTTACCCGAAATGCCCGTTTTGATCATAGTTGGCCCCAAAAGACTATATGCATTTTCTGTAAATTAAACAAACCACGTGCAAACATTTTTTTTTGATGAGTTAATTTCAAATAAACAAGAGAGAACTAAAGTTAATCGTGCTCGAAAAAAATAGTTTAACTCTTGAGCCATTCTAAACGTGTCAAAACATGCACGATGATTTTTGAAGATATTAAGTTCGTTGGACTAATTTGTCACATTTTGAGATGTTATAGAATGTCAAAAAAATCTAGGGACCAAAATGAAATTTATTAAAATTTGAGCTGAATTGGAAAAATATTTCGAAAATTGCAGAAATGACCCTAAACTATTCCAGACTTATTCGTAACACTTGGTAAAGCTCCAAAATAACCCGAAAATTATTCTGGACTTATTTGTAATACTTTGAGAAGTCAGGGAATGTACAGAAAAATTTAGGAATCAAAATGTAATTTTCAAAAAAATTATAACTGAACTGAATTAGTTTTAATTATAGAATTGACCCTAAACTATTATAGATTTATTTGTAACACTTGGTAAAATTCCCAAAATAACCCAAAAATTATTCTAAACTTATTTGTAACATTTTGAGAAATCATGGAATGTTTAGAAAAGTTTAGAAATCAAAATGTAATTTTTTTAAAAAATGAGCTGAATTAAGAAAAAAAAATTCAAAAATTACACAAATGACCCAAAACTTTTCCGGTTTGGTTCATAACACTCGATAAAGTCCTAGAATAACCCCGAGAGTCCAATGACCGAGTTGTAACCTTCATCAAAGTTTGGGAATGGCCTAAGTCATTTTTAATTTTTTTTTCACATATACATAATATATATATATATATATTATACATATATATAGTATTACATAGACATAATATTTATATAATATAAATAATATATATATATATCGTACATATATATATATATATAGATAGATAACATATACATAATATATATATAAATATATTATACATATAGATATATTATCACCTATATATTATACATACATATATATATATATATTAACAAGTATATTATACATAAATATATAATATATGTATATAAACTCTTTTTGGGAATATTTTTCAATATTGTTTTTTGTTATGTTTGAAATTCTTTTGGAACTACCTACGATTTTTTTGGTAAATACCTATCTACCTGATTTGTTTTTGGTAGAAAACCTATCTACCTGATGTTTTTTCTTTTTTGATCGGACTCTCTATCTACCTGATTAATCGAAGATATTAATACCAGCAAGTATGATCTATAGAGGTCCTTTTTGTTGGCCAAAAAAAAAAGTATGATCTATAGAGATAGGTTTTGAGTTTTGACCCCACCGTGCGGATGCAAGGAAAAAAGATGATATCTTTTGGTACGATAATAATAAATAAAATAGAAATTAAATTAACACAAGAAGATGGGGTCCACCTTGAGAGGGTATAAAAGAGAAGCCAAGCCCAACAGAAATACTCCACCCAAGTCCAACCTCCACTCACCACTGAATTTGCTCTCTTCAGTCTCTGTCTGTCCTCTCCCTTCCTCTGCGAAGAGAGAAAGTGTTTCCTATTCCATCGATGCCCGTAAGGTCCTCTATCATATCTCTCTGAGTCGCAACAATTCAATCGTATTCTCTTCATCTATCTATTTCCGTACTTTGAGTCGCAATCGTCTTTCTGCTGAATTTCTCGCTTTGGTGGCGCCGTTACTCGCAAATACAGCGACATGGGAGGGAAAAATTGGGATCAGATCAAGCAAGAGAATGTAAAACTGGTACATCCACTTGCTCTTGATCTTCATATTTCCGCACTATATGCTAGTGCGTCTTCTGATCTATGCGTTTCGTTTCGTTGCTTTTGATTGTTCCGTGAGTTTTTTCATGTAAGCGACGGGGACGAGTTTTAAATAGCGCTTACCACCTTTTCTAGCCTTTGATATTATTGATTTTTGAATGCGGTAGGTCTATTGGTGACTGTGTAGGATTAGCGATTACTTGTTCAGTTGTTCTAGTGTCTGTTTCCCCAGTAAATTCATGGTTTGTTGAGAAAGTTTATAGCATGCATGCACCGTGCATGATGCACGAATCCTTGTATGCTGATTAATTTGAGACGATTTCATGAATTCATACTATTTAATCATTATACGATCAATGATTTGGAAGGGGATAACAATTAAACGACGCATTAACTTTAATGATCACACGGAGTCTTATTACGATTATTTAATACAATCTACCTTGTTTTAGCATTTTTATGAAATATGTATGAACGCAGTCAGGAAAATAACATTCATTGAATACGGTTATTTGATCCATTCATCCATTTATGCTATTGAGTATTCTTTATACTTTCTCTTATAGTTTTCAATTGACTGGATGGTGGAGTCTTTGGATCTATATCCTTTTTACTATGAATAGAAATTTGGTGTATCAAAATATTCAATTTTGTTTTAAAATAAATTTCAACAGAAAAAATAAGACATACCTGAAACTGGAACATTTTTAATATCTTTGAAAGTCATCGGGCAAACTTATATGTAATTCATCTCCTTATTTTATCATAATCAAACTTTATTTTATCCCCAAAGGCCCCTCTTCTCTATATTTGAGAGAGAAGCTCCCGTTCATCTCTCCCTTTCTTATACAATTTAAAATTATTCCCGAGAGCAACAAGGTTAAACTTTCATTTATATTTTCTCTTGTTTTTTCTAATGTGTATAGAGTCACATACAAAATGACACCTTTTTAAAATAAATAAATTATAATGCTTTTTATACTCTAGTAAGATTCATGTACCTTTTCCTTAGTACGTTGACCTTTTCCACAGCTGTTTCTCAAATCTTTGCGACTCTGAAACTGTTTCTACAACCGTTTCACTCATTTACGTGCGTAATGCTATGGTTGATATTTTAACAACTTGATTTTATCACTTATATGAATCTAACACTTTCATTCAAGTGGTTTAATTTCCCGTATGCTTACATGAACAGTATTTTAGAACAAAAAATTACATTACTATTAGCCAGGATGTTGCTCAGGATCCATGCAAGCTAGATTATGCATCTTTACGTATTTGCAAATGTTGGAATATCAAAACCAACAGCAAATATATGCCACTAACACAAACTCTTTGATATGTTCTTCTGTAACGTTAAGGGAGCAACAAAGTGCTAAACTATGTCTTTTCCTGGTTGCAAAACATGATTTCTAATCGACCTTGAGGCAAATGTTTTTACAGGAGGATATACCGATAGAGGAAGTGTTTGAGAAGCTGGACAGCAGCAGAGAAGGTTTAACTTCTCGAGATGGAGAGGAGAGATTAACCTATTTTGGACCCAATAAGCTGGAAGAGAAAAAGGTTAAAAACAAGACTGGTCCATTAGTTTTAGTTACTTGGTTACCCATTCTTGTATTTTGACAATGTTGTTAATTTAATGTGACAGGAAAGCAAATTACTCAAGTTCCTCGGGTTCATGTGGAATCCGCTATCGTGGGTCATGGAAATTGCAGCCATAATGGCTATTGTATTGGCCAACGGTGATGGAAAACCTCCAGATTGGCAGGATTTTATTGGGATAGTTTGCTTGTTGGTAATCAATTCCACCATCAGCTTCATTGAAGAGAACAATGCTGGTAATGCTGCTGCTGCTTTAATGGCTGGTCTTGCCCCTAAAACTAAGGTGAGTTTTTGTTAATATATAATTAAACTAGGGTGAGTTTGTTGTTTAAAAATAATACTTATGCTCCTGACGAAAAGAGCCACTAATTTTCATTGATGAAAATCATTTGTATGAACTGCTCATGTTGTGGACGTTGCATGAATATCCTTCAGGTTCTTAGGGATGGCAAGTGGAGTGAGCAAGATGCTGCTATCTTGGTCCCTGGCGACATCATCAGTATCAAGCTTGGTGACATCATTCCTGCTGATGCCCGTCTCCTCGAGGGTGATCCTCTTAAGGTTGACCAATCTGCCCTCACCGGCGAATCCCTTCCGGTGACCAAAAACCCTCATGATGGAGTCTTTTCAGGCTCAACATGTAAGCAAGGGGAGATTGAAGCGATCGTGATAGCAACTGGTGTTTATACCTTCTTCGGGAAGGCTGCCCATCTTGTTGACAGCACCAACCAAGTGGGTCACTTCCAGAAGGTTCTCAGAGCCATTGGGAACTTCTGCATTATATCCATTGCTCTGGGGATGCTCATTGAGATTCTAGTAATGTACCCGATCCAAAAGAGGAATTATCGAGATGGAATTAACAATCTATTAGTGCTTCTTATTGGTGGAATCCCGATTGCAATGCCTACTGTGCTGTCTGTTACGATGGCCATCGGCTCCCATCGCCTCTCCCAACAGGGCGCCATCACTAAGAGAATGACTGCCATTGAAGAGATGGCTGGTATGGATGTTCTTTGCAGTGACAAGACTGGAACCCTCACGCTAAACAAATTGAGTGTGGATAAGAACTTGATCGAAGTGTTCATAAAGGGGGTTGATAAGGAGCATGTGATGCTTCTTGCAGCTCGGGCTTCTAGAACTGAAAATCAGGATGCCATTGATGCAGCAATAGTTGGGATGCTTGCGGATCCAAGAGAAGTATATATATATATATAGTAGTCTTATTTCAATAAAAGGAAGAAAAAAAAGCATTCGATTATGGAGTTCGGTGGTTGAGGCTTATGATTATGAACTTTGTGTTTTGATGTAGGCTCGGGGCGGTATCAGAGAAGTTCACTTCTTACCCTTTAATCCCGTGGAAAAGAGAACAGCTTTGACTTACATTGATTCAGATGGGAATTGGCATCGGTCAAGCAAAGGGGCACCTGAGCAGGTACATCATGATATTAAAAAAACTTATAAACTCGTACAAAACTTTTTCCCTTTATTAATATATATTCTAATATTGTGTATAATACTTGTGCTGCAGATTTTGGCTCTCTGCAATGCTCGCGTTGATCTTCAAAAGAAGGTTCACGCAATTATTGATAAATTTGCTGAGCGTGGTTTGCGGTCATTGGCTGTTGCTAGACAGGTTCTTTGACATTTTGCCTTGTCTGCTCCATTTATTAATTATATCTAATAGTTAGTCAATGAAAAGTTCATTTCAAGCATACTCAAGGCCTATAATCTTTGC
This sequence comes from Chamaenerion angustifolium, assembly GCA_946814005.1. Classification (NCBI taxonomy): domain Eukaryota; kingdom Viridiplantae; phylum Streptophyta; class Magnoliopsida; order Myrtales; family Onagraceae; genus Chamaenerion; species Chamaenerion angustifolium. The sequence goes on along the minus strand of OX328268.1, from coordinate 28,299,609 downwards.
AAAATTATTATTTATAGGAAGTACCCGAGAAATCCAAAGAAAGTACAGGTAGCCCATGGCAATTTGTTGGTTTGTTGCCCCTCTTTGATCCCCCAAGGCATGACAGTGCAGAAACTATCCGTAGAGCTCTCAATCTTGGTGTCAATGTAAAGATGATTACTGGTAAAAGCAAAACAAATTATTATTTTTCATTTAAATTTGTTGTTTTTCATGTCAAGATTCAAGACCAAATTGTTTTAACTTCCTGTTTTAGGTGATCAACTTGCGATAGCTAAGGAAACTGGACGAAGACTTGGAATGGGAACAAACATGTACCCATCAGCTTCCTTACTTGGGCAAGACAAGGATTCAACCATTGCTAGCCTTCCTGTGGAGGAACTCATTGAGAAGGCAGATGGATTTGCTGGAGTTTTCCCAGGTCTTTATTAAAAACTTAATCAGTCGGATTAAACTGATAACAAGAAAGTCTCACTTTGATTGAGTAAGATTGATTTGAATTTAATTTGTCATGTTTCTATTATGATAATGCACAGAGCACAAGTATGAGATTGTGAAGAAGCTGCAAGAAAGAAAGCACATCTGTGGAATGACTGGAGATGGAGTTAACGATGCACCTGCTCTAAAGAAAGCAGATATTGGAATTGCTGTTGCGGATGCTACCGATGCTGCAAGAGGTGCTTCTGACATTGTTCTTACTGAACCTGGGCTTAGTGTCATCATCAGCGCAGTGCTAACTAGCCGTGCCATATTCCAGAGAATGAAAAATTATACTGTTAGTATTACCATCATCTATCATAATCATATAGTTCCTAATGTTTTGTTAGTTGTAAAGTATATTTATGGTTCTGTTTTCCTTTTTTTGCAGATATATGCTGTTTCCATCACAATCCGTATTGTGGTAAGTAGAGAATATTGCTGTTACTATACAAAGTTCATCATTTACTGTGACTAAAAGCCTGAAAATGTTATGGACGGTCTCAGTCTTAAGTGAATGTGACTAGTGAGCTGAGAAGAGGTATAAAACAATGATGATCAAATTGACATTCATTTCTTCCACATTATGCAGTTTGGTTTCATGCTGATTGCTCTGATATGGAAGTTTGACTTCTCCCCATTCATGGTTCTGATTATTGCAATTTTGAATGATGGTGAGCTTGTTAGCATCGTAGTTCGTTGTTCATTGAATGCTGACTTGCTTTTGCTTTAGACACGTAAATCTAAACTTGTGGTCTTTCAAATTTATTTGTAAAGGAACTATCATGACAATCTCAAAGGATAGAGTGAAGCCATCTCCGATGCCAGATAGCTGGAAATTGAAGGAAATATTTGCAACAGGAATTATTCTTGGAGGTTACTTGGCACTGATGACGGTTGTTTTCTTCTGGGTCATGAAAGAAACCGACTTCTTTTCGGTACATTAATCTTCTATCTTCAAATTCATGCTTATCGTCATATTCACTAGCTGCTATTGATTGAAATTTATTTATTTATATTACAATGTCATCACTGTAAATATATAGGACAAGTTCCATGTACGGTCACTACGAGATAGTCCAGAGGAAATGATGGCTGCTTTGTATTTACAAGTTAGTATCGTGAGCCAAGCTCTGATTTTCGTGACCCGATCCCGTAGCTGGTCATACCTTGAGCGCCCGGGTTTGTGGTTGGTTGTTGCCTTTGCACTCGCTCAACTGGTATGTATGGTGATATTTGAAGGTGTGTTTGGGTGGAGAACTACAATAACATTGTTTTGTTTTGTTTTTTTGTTGTTGTCCATTAGGCTGCAACTTTTATAGCTGTGTATGCAGACTGGAGTTTTGCAGATATTAAAGGGTGCGGTTGGGGCTGGGCAGGTGTCATCTGGCTGTACAGCATTGTTTTCTATATTCCGCTTGACATTCTTAAATTTGGTATCCGATACATTTTGAGTGGAAAGGCGTGGCTCAACTTGCTCGAGAATAAGGTAATTGATTTGTTCCTCTATCTTTGGATACAATAACAATTATTCGATCTCATCTAATGAAGAGGACTACATCACATCTATAGACTGCCTTCACCAGCAAGAAAGACTATGGAAGGGAGGAGAGGGAGGCTCAATGGGCGCTGTCTCAACGAACTCTTCACGGTCTGCAGCCTCCTGTCGTCACCACTCTGTTCAACGACAAGAGCAATAATTACCGTGAGTTATCTGAGATTGCTGAGCAGGCTAAGAGAAGAGCTGAAGTTGCAAGGTCAGCTCACTTTATGAAATGATCCTCTATCTAACTCTTCCAATCCTTGTTTGTATTCATTCTTATCAAATCTTTTATTACTTTAGGTTGCGAGAGCTGCATACACTCAAGGGTCACGTTGAGTCGGTTGTGAAGCTGAAAGGATTGGATATCGATACGATCCACCAGCACTACACTATGTAGATGGCGAAATTAAAGAGATGGTTATTTTATGTTAGATGAAAGAATGATACAATGATGATGGTGAACAACAAATTAGCTTAGGAAGAAGGTTTAGAGGGTTCCTACAGTAGATCGATCGATGTACTCTTAACTATTAGCTCCTCATATTTGTTTGCCCTGTTTTTTATAAAATTCTTTGCCCTTTTCTATTTGTTCGGTTATGAGCGAACATAACTTCACCACCTGATCAGCAGTGATTGGTAGTTTAATAGTGATTTTTTTTTTCGCAATTCTAGTTTCCATGTGAGACTTTTTGCATACACAGTTATCTGGCCGAAGAGTCTATCTAGTGCAAATTTTTATATTTTGTTTACATTCGGTGGACCTTTGTTAAAAAAAATATATCCACATTCAATGCATAGAAGCACGGTTGAAGATTTCGTTTTCAAAACGTTTGTAGTTTATGCAGCGACTGCACAAGCAATTTGGTAGGACCTAAAGCAAATGTTGTGGATGGAATACACATCTTTCGTTTACACTGACTGATCTGCACTGCACAATAAGGTTCTGATTTGATAATTCACTACTTTGCCAAACTCTATTCGTTTTGGGTTGACTTCAAAACTATAATGGCACTACCGATGTGTCCTTGTGATATCTCTACAAAGTTTATTAAGCATCTTGATAATCAGAAGTTGCTTCAATTATTTTTATATCTTTCTGAAGTTTATTTCCATGTGTGTAGTCAATTGTTGATGATAAAATAAGTGTTAACAAAGCTTTTTTCAATGTTGGTACAAAACGAGACTTGGCGCAGTTCGAATAGTAGTTTTGTAGATGGTTTCCTTTATGATTCTTTGACTATGTATAGTTCTGGATCGGGAGGTACCAACGCTGCAATGAGGAAGGACTGTTGGGAAATTAGATACGGCTAATTTCCGCCTTGCAGGACCTTGAGATTCAGTGGCTCAAGAGAAATTTAACGAGACAGTGATTTACGTGGTTCACCAATTTGGCTACGTCCACGGCTCACACCCACTTCACTATAGACAAATATTGTATCACTCAAACACACAATATGTATCGCTCGTACTCTAAAATACTCACTCCGTATTTCTGGTTCACATACACAATACTATTTTTCTCCCACAGTCAAAACTCCAACAACCGTTAGTTACTCTTCTCTCTTTCTTGTGTTTATTCTTTCCTTCGACATTGTTGACTTCTTATACACCAAAAAAGATGACAATCTTCAGTGACTTGACCACTTTGCTGAGTGCCTTGACCACTTTGGTCAGTGGGTTGCCCACTTTCGTGAGTGGCTTGTCCACTTCAGTGAGTGGCTTGCCCACTTAAGTTGAGTGATGGTAGTGACACTAAAGTCTCCATTGTCTAACAATCTCCCACTTGGAGGCTTTAAAACTCCACCAATGTATCCATGAGTGAACTGGGTGTGAGGCTCTCCTGTCTTCTATCGTTGAAGATCCACTGAAGCTGAGCACAACTTCAGTTTCTCTGTAGAGACTGTCTTGGTTAACATGTCAATTGGGTTCTCGTTGCCCTGAATCCTCTCAAGTGTTAAAACTCCATCCTCTAGTATAGATCTGACGAAGTGATAACGAAGTTCGATATGATTGGTCCTTGAATGAAATACAGAATTCTTTGCCAGATGTAGAGCACTCTGATTGTCATTATGCAAAACATTCTTCGTCTGCCTTAGACCCAATTCTGCTAACAATCCATGTAACCATATCATCTCTTTGCTTACCTCAGTAACTGCTACGTATTCCGCCTCTGTGGTGGATAACACTACTATTTTCTGTATATGTAAAATCCAACTGACTGCAGTAGTCCCCACTATGAATACATACCCGGTAGTACTCCTCATGTTGTCTACCTCAACAGCGAAATCTGAGTCTACAAAGCCTTGTAGTCTCAACTCGTTTCTTCTAAATCACGTGCATCTATCTGTGGCGCCTCTCAGATACCATAGTATCCACTTGACTGCTTCCCAGTGTTGCTTTTCAGGATTAGTCATGGATCTGCTCACAGCTCCCACTGCATGAGCAATATACGGTCTTGTGTAAATCATGACATACATGAGACTTCCAATGTCTGAGGCATATGGAACCTTAGCCATGAAGTTCCTTTCATCTTCCGTCTTGGGTGATTGTTCCTTGGATAGTCGAAAGTGACTAGCCAATGGTGTGTTGACTGCTTTAGCATCACTCATGCCGAATCTTTTGAGAACACGCCTAATGTACTCCGTCTGAGATAGTTGCAAAGTACCCTTTGACTTGTCTATATTGATTCTCATCCCAATAATCTGCTTTTTTGCGCCCAAGTCCTTCATGTTGAACTCATTCGATAGTTGCTTCTTTAATTACTTGATTTCACCCATATTTGAACCTGCCACTAACATATCATCGACATAAAGTAGCAAAATAATATAGTTGGACTCATACCTTTTGAAGTAGCAACAATGGTCAACATTGCATCTGAAATAGCCGTTCGTTTCACAAGTCTTCTACTGCAACAATACTTAAAACTGACCGAATGGTAGTCAGTTTCACAACTGGTGAAAATATGTCAGTGTAATCGATACATTCCTTCTGTTGGAATCCTTTGGCTACAAGTCTTGCCTTGTACATTTTGGAACCATCATGTTCCTCCTTGACTCGATACACCTATTTGTTGTGTAAGACTTTCTTTCCCACGGGTAACTTAGCTAGCTCCCATGTCTTATTAGAGATAAGGGATTCAATCTCTTCTTTCATTGCAAGGTCTCACTTGCTAGAATCTTCCACTTGGTATGCTTCATCATAACATTCAGATTCTCTTGCATCAGTAAGCAACAAATAATTCATGTACTTTCTATTTGGTATAAGAGGTCGTGAAGATCTCCTTAATACAGGAGATGGAGATGGAGACTGTGGTGGATCAGTCTGTTGTGTGCTACTCTACGACATGTGTTCCTCTGACTGAGTACTCTAATATGTTTGTTGCACTATACTTCTATCCGGGACACCATATGGATCAATGTACATAGGATCGCCCTGTGTTTCACTACTAGGTTGTAGTGTATTTATGTCCTTGTACATCACCTTTTCATTGAAAATTACATCTCGACTTCTGACCACCTTTTTGGTCTGGTCATCCCAAAACTTGTATCCAAGCTCATATCCACCATATTCAATGAATTTTCATTTTAGTGACTTGGGGTCAAGCTTTCCCCTGGTCTGATAACTAATATGCACATATGATACATAACCACAAACTTTCAAATGAGAAAGTTTTACCTCTTTTCCGCTCCATACCTCTTCTGATATTCCATACTCTAGCGGTACTGATGGTCCTCGGTTGATCAAGTAAGCTGCTGTATTGACTACCTCTTCCAAGAACTGCTTGGGAAGTCCTGCCTGTATACGCATGCTTCTGACTCTCTCAGACAATGTTTGGTTCATCCGTTCTGCTACGCCATTATGTTGTGGTGTCCCTGGCACAATCCTTGCTAGTCCGATGCCATTTTCCTAACACAACTCCTTGAAATCCATGTCATTATACTCGTCACCATTATCAAATCCCAATTTTTGATCTTTAGACCTGTCTCATTTTCTACCCTGGTTTTCCACATTTTGAACATTTCAAATACTTCTGATTTGTGTCTCAAGAAATAAACCCATACCTTTATGGTATGGTTGTAAATGAAAGTCATGAAATATGACTTCCTGCCAATGGATGAGATAGTAGTTCGGCCCCAGACATCCGTGTAAACTAGCTCAAGCTTTTCTTGCTTTGATGATTTGCCACTCTTTATGAAGTTAACTCTCTTCTGCTTCCCAAAGATGCAGCTTTCACACAAGTCAGTGTCAAATGACTGTAGGTCTGGTATTTTTTCTTTGGAATGCATGATCTTGAGACCCTTGTCACTCATGTGACCAAGTCTCTGGTGCCATAGATTTGGATCATCTTTACTTTCTGCAACTGTAATTGACCCACAAGTGTTCGTTGTCGTATAGAGTGTACCACTCTTCTGGCCAAGAGGGACTATCATTGACCCTTTGAAAACCTTCTAAGTATCGCCATTGAAGGTTGTGACGTAACCTTTAGTTGCTAGCTGACCCACCGAGATCAAATTCTTCCTCAAGTCAGGAATGTGTATCACATCTCTTAACTTCCACACAGATCCATTGAACTTGATATGTACATCACCCTTGGCAACCACGTCGCAGGATTGATCATCACCAAGAAATACCTTACCAAGGTTGCCTGATGAATAACTCACTTAGAGTTCTTTGTTGGAGGTCGCATGGAAGGAAGCTCCCGAGTCTAGAATCCATGACTCCGACTTGCTCTCCAAAGAGCATATCAATACATCGCCTGCCTCTTCTGCTGCGATGTTTGCTTATGTCTTTCATTCTTTCTCTTTCTTTGGGGATCTACACTGATTTTTGTAGTACCCGATTTTGTCGCAGTACCAACATGCAATCACCTTCTAGTTCTGATTTTGATTGTTGAAATTTTTGGGATTTCGAGATTGTGACCTACCATTTTTGGTTTTGGACTTATTGTGCCATCCACTCCTCTTTTAATCTCTACCTCTGGTTTCTACATTCAAAGTTGACGCTGAGCTAGAAGTACCATTTGACCGATTTGAAATTTTTTCAGTCATAACGGTGTTGACTACATCATCAAACTTCAGTTTTCTCTTTCATGTAGATCCAGTGACTGCAGTGATTGCGCCTTTCCAACTATTAGGAAACTACACAAGAATTAAACAAACACGCATCTCTTCAGTGAAAGACATATCCACTGCTTCTAGTTGATCTGCCACTTCTTTGAACTCGCTGAGATGCTCTATGAATTGTGCTTCTTCTAGCATCGTCATGGTGAACAACTTCTTTATCAGATGAATTTTATTTGCTGCAAAAGACTGTTCGTACAAAATGCAGAGGTCCGCCATAAGAGACGCGGTTGTCTTTTCATTTTTGATGTTGCAGGCTACTGACTTTGACAGTGATAGCCTTATGGTTCTGAGAGCTTTCCAGTCCAACAACTTCCACTCTGAATCTTTCATTTCCCCTGGTTTGTCACCCAAAGGTAAATAAATATCATTTTGGTACAAGCTGTCTTCTATTTGCATTTTCCAGAATCCGACTTTGTGCCATCAAAATGAGAAATTTTGGATTCTTTCTCTGACGCTATTGCTCCCACTCGAACAAATAGGATGAATACAAAAATTATTTTGCAGAATAATTTTCATAAACATTTGTCGTGCCTTCGATTCACCACCAAAAATCTATGATACCAATTGTTGGGAAATTAGATGCTGGTAATTTCCGCCTTACATGACCTTGAAATTCAGTGGCTCAAGAGAAATACACACTAGACAAGGATTTAATGTGGTTCACCAATTTGGCTACGTCCACGGTTCACACCCACTTCACTATAGACAAATAGTGTATCACAAACACACACAATATGTATCGCTCGCACTCTAAAATACTCACTCTGTATCTTTGGCTCACATACACAACACTATTTTTCTCCCACAGACTCAAAACTCCAACAAACGCTTGTTACTCTTTTCTCTTTCTTGTGCTTATTCTTTCCTTCGACATTGTTGACTTCTTATAGATAAAAAAAGATGACAATCTTCAGTGGCTTGGCCACTTTGGTGAATGTCTTGCCCATTTTGGTCAGTGACTTGCCCACTTTCATGAGTGGATTGCCCACTTTGGTGAGTGGCTTGTCCACTTCAGTGAGTGGCTTGCCCACTTTAGTTGAGTAGTGGTGGTGACCCGAAAGTCTCCATTGTCTAACAAGGACATCATCTACTTTTACAGTAACAATAAATGTCATAAGAATGAATTGTGTTTTAAACAAAAACGTGATTTAGCTACGGTTAAATTGACGTCGAAGATTGTTTTTTTATTGCTAAAAACATTACTTTCGTTAATTACGATGAGTTTTCTGTTCAACATATAGTTACACATACTGTTGCAATTAACGTGATTGCATCTACTACTGTATCAATGCATATAACAACTCCTGCTCAGTTAGCATATGTTCCAATGTTGCCAAAGTATATATAGTAGGTGTGTCATCCTTTTCATAACTTTCTTATACTATTACTGAGTGGATAATAAACACCAGAGCCACTAATCAAATGACATTTCATAAGGATTGGTTAAAATGTTTGTGTGACAATGATTCTGCTCTTAGCTCAGTTAGCCTACTGAATGGCCACTCTTCCAAAGTTACTCATATTGACTCTTGTATGATCAATTCATATTTATACCTAGGGGAAATGTTGTTTTTTCAGAATTTAATTACTAATTACTTTGGATGTCGAAGATTATATGAGATCTTCATTGTATCGTTGTTTATATGTGGATTTTATGGTCTTTCAGGACCGCTTAAATGGTACGATCAAGGGGATTGGTAGAGAAGTTAATGGTTTATTACTGTAAACACCTAATTTTGGCTCAGGATCAAAATACCGTATGCGAGTAATCGAGATTGGAAAAATGTATATAGTATATATATATATATATACATATATATATATATATTTGAAAACTAATAATTTTTTTTTAAATAATAAAAAATTCCAACGGTGGAAAATTCCCCCTTTTCCCCCGTTTTTTTTTTATTATTAAAAAAAAAGTTTTTATTAATTAATTAAATATGTATACATTTCTCTATAAAATGAAGGCTTGATGAATGAATTGGAGAGGATGAAGGAGAAGCCTACGGTGATCTTCATGTTCATGAGAGAATGAAAGAAAAAAAATGAGAGAAAAAAAAATATCGGTGATTATCAGTCTCGGTTTCTCGTACGGTATTTTAACCTTCAATGAGTTAGGTATATTTCTCTCATCTTCAATATCATATTTTGTATTTTCTAAATGTGAAATAAAATTGAGAGTTTATATACATATATTATATATTTATGTATAATATACTTGTTAATATATATATATATATATATGTATAATATATATTTATATTATGTTTATGTATTACTATATCTAACTATCTATATGTATTACTATATATATATATATCTATATGTATTACTATATATATATATATCTATATGTATTACTATATATATATATATCTATATGTATAATATATATTTATATTATATTTATGTAATACTATATATATCTATATGTATAATATATATTTATATTATGTCTATGTTATCTATCTATCTATCTATCTATATGTATAATATATATATATATTATGTATATGTATAATATATGTATATTATGTATATGTGAAAAACAAATAATTTCAAAAATGACTTAGGTCATTCCCAAACTTTGATGAAGGTTACAACTCGGTCCTTGGACTCTCGGGTCATTTCTGGGACGTTATCGAGTGTTATAAACCAAACCGAAATTTTTTTGGTCCATTTGTGCAATTTTTTTCTTAATTCAGCTCGTTTAAAAAAAAATTCATTTTTATTTCTAAACTTTTATAGACATTTCATGATTTCTAAAAATGTTAGAAATAAGTCTAGAATAATTTTCGGGTTATTTTTTGGAATTTTACCAAGTGTTACAAATAAATATGTAGAATTGTTTAAGGTCAATTCTGTAATTTTAAAAAAATATTTTCAGTTCAGTTATAATTTTTTCGAAAATTACATTTTTGATTCCTAAATTTTTCTGGACATTTCATGACTTTTCAAAATGTTACAAATAAGTCTAGAATAATTTTCGGGTTATTTTAGAACTTTACCAAGTATTACGAATAAGTCCAGAATAGTTTATGGTCATTTTTGCAATTTTCGAAATATTTGTCCAACTCAGCTCAAATTTTAATAAATTGCATTTTGGTCCCTAGATTTTTTTTGGACATCCTATAACTTCTCAAAATGGGACAAATTAGTCCAACGAACTTAAAATCTTCAAAAATCATTCGTGCATGTTTTGACACGTTTATAATGGTTCAAGAGTTAAACCATTTTTTTTCGAGCATGATTAACTTTAGTTCTCTCTTGTTTATTTGAAATTAAAAAAACAATGTTTGTACATGGTTTGTTTAATTTAAGGAAAATGCATATAGTCTTTTTGGGGCAAGCATGATCAAAACGGGCAATTTGGGTAAATGAAAATATTTCAAAAGCAAACTAAAGTACCGAAAGGGTGGATTATGAGCTTGCGAGCCTTTAAGACGTAATCAAACCCCCGAACTCGAGTCTCTAGACGTAGACCTTTCTAAGCCCTAGGATGTTAACTCCATGTACCTGAGGCAAATTTTAGGATTCCGATTAGCCTTCAATTAATCGGTGGCGACTCTTTCAATTTTTTCGGTCCGGTTGATGACCCCACTCGACCGGACCTGTCGCTCGCCAAGACCTGACATTTCAAAATGAAATTAAAAATATTTTCAAACGGGTCGGGAACGTCGGATCCGACGTCCGGCAATTTGGCGACTCTGCTGGGGACGTCTTTTAGAGGGTTTTGGCTTTGTCATGTTTGCTTTGCCATATTATATTTTGCCATATCCGTTTTGACCGTTTGCTCATGCTTGCAGTTTTAAATTTTGTCGAAAAGGCGATGTAATTGTAATAAGACAAAAAAAAAGGAAAAAAAATATAAATTCTTGTTTTGCACACACCACGCTGATTACCATTACCCGCCCGGATTTGGAGCACATTAAGAGCTTAGGGAGTTTAGTAGAGGAATGCGCCCGGAGCGGTTTGGACCGCCGGAACGCACCCAAACAACTCAACTCAATGATTGGAATGGGTTCATGATCCTCTTTAGGGGGCGAGGTTCCACTGGTTCAGAGGACCTAGAAATTTCATCCATTTAGAACAAAAGCTCCACACCGTGTTTAGTCTTTACCAGTTTTGTGTGTATTTCCATTTTTGGGCCCAACTGATGTAAATGAGAATTCAGCCCAAGTATTTGGATATGAGATTGGCCCACGACCCATGAAGAAATTTGGCCCATGAAGAAGTTTGGCTCATTGATGTAAATGTGTTTTGTTTTGGCCCTAGATCATGACATGTATATGATTGGGCTTTTATATTATATATTCCAGACTGTTGTAAATTTAATACGAGTCTTACTAATGAAGTTGAATTCTCGCACTTGCATTGCATTTAAAAAAAAAATTGTAAGTTCCGTTCATTCAATCTTGTATCTTTAAGATGCGTGCCATCTTTGGTAAGGATGAAAAAAAAAATCATTGCCCTCACATTAAGGCCATACAGCCCTCTACGGTCGAAATTGCCCGAATATGGAAAGCCATGACAAAAGAGAATCAGAAATACGTGAACAAGAAGATTGACGAGGTGCACGAGCTCGTAAGCTACAAAGTCAATTGGATTCTCCTTAACGCCTTGTCTGAATTATGGAATATGGAAAAACGCATTGCGTGATTAACAACAACGGAATACGTTCACAAGTTCCATTTGACACCAGCAAGTCCGTCTTTCAACCCGTATGCGATAATCAGGGATAGATCGAACAACCACCGTCATTCTAGCAATGTGGAAGCACCTTGGAAAAATGTGGGGGCAACATTGCTAAGTTGAATGACACCCTTGAACAGTTCATACGAAGAACGCGGCAAATAAAAAAACATTTCAAAATACATGTCCTCGATCTTCGTTCGAACCAAAGAACAATCAACAAATGCACTCAACGAGCTGCGTCGTCGTGTGAAACGTCTTAAGAACTAGACATCGATTGGCCAAATCCTTATAAAGTATTTTTGAAAAAACCTTTGCCATACATGCAATCAAAGTCTACGAATGGAATGAATGGAACATGTAGAATTTTTGAAATCAATCATGCATGATCAATTGTGTATTCATCCTTCTTACTACGGTATTTTGGAGTTAGGTTTTCAGGAATCCATGCGACATTCGAAGATTCCAGCACCTCAAGAACATGAAGAGAGAATCATCTAACTAGAACAGACCATGCACGTCATGAGTTCCTGCACAGTGAAGTCAATCATTGGCATGAACTCTTAGGTCGAATGAATTTTGGCTCTTCTGAGCTCCAGACAGGCGTGACTACCACAGTATCCCCGACCTCGTCTTCCCGAGCAACACTACTGTTGTGGCACCTCATCAATCCATGTCAGACACTTTTGCCATCCCGACCAAGCTCTACCTCCCACATATGGCCATCTTGACCAGGACCCACCTCCCACATATGACCTTCCCACATCCGGAAGGACAAATACACTTTTAGGATTGGGTTTTCGTCCTAATTTCAAAGATTATGAAGTCGCCTGGAGGAAACATTTAGCCGAAAGTTCAGGGACATTGTTGTTTCCTCTCCTCGCTGTTTCATTCCCAGACCCACCACAAGTGATCCAACTCGATGACATTGATGCTCACGAAGGCTTGTTAGGATTATTTTCAACTGGTATCACCATTGGAGCTCTGCTTGATGAAGCTCCCTCATGCCTTTTTGATCGTCCACTCGTTAGTGGGGAACCCTTGCCGAATCTGACTCTATTCATTACAGAGAAGGATCCGTTGGCCCAAACGACATTGCAATTTGGAACATAAAATCAAGCAGATACCAAATTGTATCAATTCCTGAATGCAGTGAGTGAGGAGTATGATAAGGAAAAACGAGATATACTCCGAGAAAAACCTGTTACCTGAGGAAGAATCGACTTATGCAACTATCCGATCAAGGAAGGGACCAGAGATAAGTAATGGGTACCGCAGAAAGGAGGGACACTGAGGTTACCATCATCAGAATTGAGTCTGTCTTCTATGTTACACCTCGCTTAGAGAAAGTGGCAATCATAGTCAAACCGACCCACGCCACCAGACCAATTTCGACCACCAGAAAAGGGAATGTTGTTTTACAAAGTAAAGGAGATGAGAAAAACAACTCCTTGTCGTTTGATCGAGCTGAAGCAGACGCGGCTTAAATAGAGTTGAAGAGACGCTGTTGTTGACATAGGGGAGACGCCATTAAGATGCCATTGTTGACACGGGGAAGACGCCGTTGTTGACTCCTGCATAAGAGTCACCATTGTTGACACGGGACAGACGCCATTGTTGACTCCTGCATAGGAGATGCCATTGTTGACTCCTGCAGAGGAGACGCCATTGTTAGCGGTGTCGATCGGAAAGGCATGAAATGTAGCCACTACGGAAAATTTCATCACAGCAAGGCGAAGTACTTCCAACTGATCGGATTCCCTGAAGGGTGGAGAAACCCATAGAGGGACAACAACAATAACGCCAGCAACGTCATCACCACGGGGATGAAAGCTACGAAGAAGAGAAGCAGACCAACGATCACCTTGTGTTCTTATTTGCATCCTTGCGTTAAAAAAAAATTGGCAACACTCGCACCCATGAGTATAATTTCTCCGGGAAACCAAAAACTGCGAATGGAGATCAAAATCAAAAAGGTTTTAGCCTATTGTTGTACAATCGAAGAATCAAACGGTCAACCATGACTCACTGAGATAAAAAGATACCTGGCGTACGGAGTTCCCAGAGAACGCCACAAGAAAATGACTGAATGGTCATGAGAGAAATGACTTGCAATTAATTTCCCAGTGGCCTGACTATACCCATTTGAGATGCGTGAATGCAGCAAGAAGCTGAACATCTAATGGAAGAAATTCATGAAGGTTGTTGCGTCCCACACATGAACGTGCAAGACTTGGGTACTTTTGGTTCACCATGACGGCTGATTGTATAAAACATGCCCAACAATATCACATATGTTAAGTGTACACGGACCAAATCCACGCGTCTCTGCACGAGCTCTATTCCAGGACTTCCCCACGGGCTTTCTCAATATGGGGCATTAATGTAATTAACATGATTTTCCCAAAGGCATCCAATGGTCATTGATTCATATTGATTGCAATCGATTACTTCACCAGGAGATAGAGGTTATAACCCTGGCATCAATAACGACAAATGCCATTGAATTTTTCATCAACCATGACATCATCGTGCATCATGGGGTGCCTAAGTCAATCATCACCGGCAATGCCAGAAATCTAAATTGGTCGATGGGTTGTGATCAAGCATAAAAATTCATATCCATATCGCTCACAAATGAATGGCGTAGTGGAAGCACCAATTAAAGGACTGACATGATAAGTTGTGTTGGGCACTCATGACATACATGACCTCAATACAGGGACCAACAGGGGCAACCCCATTTTCCCTTGTTTACGGGACTGAAGTCGTTCTGCCAATTGAAGTAGAAATCCTGGATCCTCGCTGAAGCAAAGATGGATGAATCAGAATGGGCGAGATGCAGATACGAGCAATTAAACCTCATAGATGAAAGGCGACTCATCGCGCAGTGCCACATGCATTTGTACCAGCAACGCTTGACTCGTGCATTTAATAGGAAAGTCAGTCCAAGAGAATTAAAAGCAGGCAATCTAATTGTCAGAAAAAATATTTATTCGAGTCAATCCAGACTCTCATGGCAACATTGTGCCTAAATATGAAGGGTCTTATGACGCCAAAGAGACTTTCAGTAGAGGAGCCATGATCGTCACCGACATGGACAACGAGAACTCCCCAGCCCAATCAATATGGACGCAGTCAGAAAATACTATCCTTAAGGAGTTCGTAACCATAAAGCGAACCTCCAAAAGTGAGAGAAAATTCCCGCTAAATCGAAAACCCGAAAGGGCGGTTTAGACAAAATTTAGGGAAGAAGGGCATGATTGAAAATCCCCAAAAGGACAATCATGGCAAAAGGAGAGGAATCAAATCATTTCTAGGCTGAAAACCCGAAAGGGCAACCTAGGCAAAAATTAAGGGAACCGAGAGGTGCGGTAAAAAAAAACCTGTAACAAAAAGATAGGAAAGCGAGATATTTAAAAAAAACTTCAAGTCAATCCAAACTCTCGGGGCAAGTTTGTACCTAAATATGCAGGGATTATGTCATCAAAGAGATTTTCAGCGGGGAAGCCATGATCATCACTGACATGGACAACAGAGAACTCCCCAATCAAATCAATGTGGATGCAAAAAAAACTCCTAATCAGAAAGCGAGCCTCCAAAAATGAGAGAAATTCCCGCTAAATCGAAAACCCGAAAGGGCGGTTTAGGCAAAATTTAGGGAAGAGGTGCGTGATTAAAAATCCCTAAAAATGGCGATCATGGCAAAAGGAAAGGAATCAAATCCCTGCTAGGTTGAAAACCCAAAAGGGCGACCTAGGCAAAAATTAAGGGAATCGAGAGGTGCGGTAAAAAAAAAATACCGTAACAAAAGGAAAGAAAATCAAGAGATTAAAAAAAATGCTCAAAAGTGGACGACAGTATTTCCCATAGTAGCAATAAAAATAAGTTGTGATCGGCATGAATTTGAGTTTCCTCGACAACTTGCATGGATACACCTTGTGAAGATAGCATGAATAGCTTTAGGGAACTCCATCAAGAAGGAATCCAAAGTCGATTAATGAGAAAACAGTCTGAGAAGTCCGCACAAGCAGTCAGACATCTCGAGAAGGGTTTTTACCTCCAAAGTGAATTACAAGTTGATATGCGGAGTCTTTAGGTGTTTAACCTCCGCAAGTCATTCTCGACGACCAGGATCTGTAGTTATCCCACTTCTAGGAGACACAAGCCGACAAGAGGAGTCTTTAGGTGCTCAACCTCCACAAGTCATCCCTAACGATCAGAACCTGTAGATGTCTAGCTTCTGAAAGTTACAAGCCGACAAGCGGAGTCTTTAGGTGCTCAGCCTCCGCAAGTTATCCCTAACGATCAGAACCTGTAGATGTCTAGCTTCTGAAAGTTACAAGCCGACAAGCGGAGTCTTTAGGTTCTCAACTTCCGCAAGTCATTACCAACGATCAGAACCTATAGATGTCCAGCTTCTGAAAGTTACAAGCCGATGAACGGGGCCTTGAGATGCTCAACCTCCGCGAGTCATCATCAACAATCGGGACTTGTAGACATCCAACTTCCGAGAGTTACAAACCGACGAACGAAGCGTTTAGGTGCTCAACCTCCGCAAGTCATCCCCAACGATCAGAACCTGTAGATATCCAGCTTCTGAAAGTTACAAGCCGACGAACGGGGCCTTGAGGTGCTCAACCCTTGTAAGTCACCCTCAACAAAGCTTCTGAAAAAAATAAAAATAAAATCATCGACGACCAAGACCTGTAGTTATCCAGCTTCTTGGAGTCACACAAAAAAGAATGAACGAAACCTTTAGGTGTTCAGCCTTCACAAGTCTCATTGACGACCAGGACCTGTAGTTATCCAGCTTCTGAAAAAAAAAACGAGGAGCGGAGCCTTTAGGTGTTCAGCATTCGCAAGTCATGTCGACAACCAGGACCTGTAGTTATCCAGCTTCTGGGAGTCACAAAGCCGACAAGCGGAGCCTTTAGATGTTCAGCCTTCGCAAGTCATCTCGACAATCAGGACCTGTAGTTATCCAGCTTCTGGGAATCACAAGCCGACAAGCGGAACCTTTAGGTGTTCAACCTCCGCAAGTCATCCTCGACAACCAGGACTTGTAGGTGTCCAACGTCTGGGAATCACAAGTTGATGAGCATTTAGACGCCCAGTCTCCACAAATCATCGTCAACGATCGGGACCTATAGGTGTCTAGCTTCCGAAAGTTGCGAAATGATGTTTGTCTACAATGTAAATAATGAAGCAAGAGAAGCCAAAATCACTTGTTTGTCTTTGAACACACACTCATGAGATCACTTCCATGAACGCGTGCTCAAAGAAGGGGGCAACTGTAAACACCTGATTTTGGCTCGGGATCAAAATACCGTATGCGAGTAATCGAGATTGGAAAAATATATATAGTATATATATATATATATATACATATTTGAAAACTAAAAAAAAATTTTTTTTTAAATAATAAAATATTCCAACGGTGGAAAATTTTCCCTTTTCCCCTGTTTTTATTTTTTATTATTAAAAAAAAGTTTTTATTAATTAATTAAATATGTATACATTTCTCTATAAAATGAAGGCTTGATGAATGAATTGGAGAGGATGAAGGAGAAGCCTACGGTGATCTTCATGTTCATGAGAGAATGAAAGAAAAAAAATGATGAAGGTTACAACTCGGTCCTTGGACTCTCGGGTCATTTCTGGGACGTTATCGAGTGTTATAAACCAAACCGGAAAAGTTTTGGGCCATTTGTGCAATTGTTTTCTTAATTCAGCTCGTTTAAAAAAAAATCATTTTTATTTTTAAACTTTTCTAGACATTTCATGATTTCTAAAAATGTTAGAAATAAGTCTAGAATAATTTTCGGGTTATTTTTTGGAAGTTTACCAAGTGTTACAAATAAATCTAGAATAGTTTAAGGTCAATTCTGTAATTTTAAAAAAATATTTTCAGTTCAGTTATAATTTTTTCGAAATTACATTTTTGATTCCTAAATTTTTCTGGACATTTTATGACTTTTCAAAAGGTTACAAATAAGTCTAGAATAATTTTCAGGTTATTTTAGAACTTTACCAAGTATTACGAATAAGTCCAGAATAGTTTAGGGTCATTTTTGCAAGTTTCGAAATATTTGTCCAATTCAGCTCAAATTTTAATAAATTGCATTTTGGTCCCTAGAATATTTTGGACATCCTATAAGTTCTCAAAATGGGACAAATTAGTCCAACGAACTTAAAATCTTCAAAAATCATTCGTGCATGTTTTGACACATTTATAATGGTTCAAGAGTTAAACCATTTTTTTTCGAGCATGATTAACTTTAGTTCTCTCTTGTTTATTTGAAATTAAAAAAAAATATTTGTAAATGGTTTGTTTAATTTAAGGAAAATGCATATAGTCTTTTTTGGGGCAAGCATGATCAAAACGGGCAATTCGGGTAAATTAAAAAATTTCAAAAGCAAGCTAAAGTACCGAAAGGGCGGATAATGAGCTTGCAAGCTTTTAAGACGTAATCAAATCCCCAAACTCGATTCTCTGGACATAGACCTTTCCAATCCCTAGGATGTTAACTCCATGTACATTAGGCAAATTTTAGGATTCCGATTAGCCTTCAATTAATCGGTGGCGACTCTTTCAATTTTTTCGGTCCGGTTGATGACCCCACTCGACCAGACCCGTCGCTCGCCACGACCCAACATTTCAAAATGAAATTAAAAATATTTTTCAAACGGGTCGGGAAAGTTGGATCCGACGTCCGACAATTACTATTGCAGGTAGATGAAAATGTTGATGCTACCACTGTTTCTTTTCATACTAGCATTAAGCATTCTGATAATGTTGATCGTTCAATTTTTCTTTGACACAAACGACTTAGTCACGCATCTTGTAAACAATGAATGTTGTACTTGGATTTAGTAGTCTTAACAGCTATGCTCTTCAGCATTGCACCATTTGTCATATGGCTAAACAAGTGCGGATCCCCTTTCCCATAAGTCATACATGTTAGAAGTTTCCTTTTGATCAAGGAGATTGGGATTACACATCAAAGTAATTGTGTCGAAAGAAAGTATCGACACTTGATGAATGTGGCATGTGCCTTAAAACCAAGTTTCCATCCTTACAAAGTATTTGGGTCATTGTACCTTTGCGGTGTGCTATTTGATTAATCTACACCCAACATGTATTTTTCATGGCAAAACCAATTCGGGTAAATCAGTAAAAATAAATTTAGAAAGCAAACTAAATTACCAAAAAGGCAGATTATTGGCTTGCGAGTTCTTAAGATATAAACTAAATAAATTTAGAAAGCAAACTAAATTAATTGGTCATTTTTACTGTTCATCATTAAATTTCTCCGTTAACTGATTATTCTAACATATAAAATGACAATATTACCCTTGTTAAATCTCTCTCATGGAGTCCTTGTTTAACTCAGTCTTTACTCATCTCCAAGTCGATCTCCATTCCTTAACTCAGTGTTTTTCCAAATGAGGAGAACAACAATACATAGGATTAGCTCTGTGCCGGTCTTAAACATCTTTCTTGTACTTACTCAATTGATTCTTGATTTCTACTACAACTTCAGTAATTCCAGCAATCCATTTGCTACCCAAAACATATCTGAACTAAGTCAAACGATTTCGTGTCAAATGAGGTTGTGAAGCCTCCACCTTCATTAAACAAGTTACTCTTAGACAACAAATGATCCTGCAATCTCTGATCCAATGTCGATGCAACCATCTCAGCAGGGCCACCACGAAGGCACCTAATAATGGGCACAACAACAAGAGTGGCCAAGACACTAAAGAGTCCACTCACTATCTTCTCCACAATCTTCTCAATGTATCGAGCCCCAACAGAGGGATCATTTAACTGAACATAAAACGATTTATGGACCAAGGAGAACAAATTCTTAATGATAAAACTAAATATTTAGAGTTTCAGTGAAATAGAGAGGACTCGTCATCGTTGCGCATGACGTCTGATCTAGAATTCAGAAACCCACTGAATTGAAGAGTGGAAGAATTGTCCAACTAGTCAAAGTGCCAAATTTGGTCAATTCGTGAATTGGGTTTGCTGAATTTCAAAAAACTAGAAGAAGTAGAAGCATGCGAAGAAAGTGGAGAAAACTGAAACTCAATGCTTTGTGGAGAGGAAAAGCTCGACGGGTTGCAGGTCAGATCAACTCATAATCTACTTTCTTCAGCTCTGTGGTCTTGTAGGCAGTTGTATGGATTCGTCTACTTTCAATGAACTTCTCTGTTTAATGGAAACAGGGAAGCTTTTCGTCGACAAAATATCGTGGGACTTGATTCATCTTTGCTTGAAGGTGTGCTTGGTTCAATCCCTTTCGCCGCATAAAGTGAGCCAAGAGGAAGAAGATGAACAGTTAAAAGGAGAAAGGCATAATAGTCATTTAATAATTCAAAAATATGTTAAAAATATTAACTAACGGAAAAAATTAACAGTTCATTAACGGAGTAACCAATCAGTCACATGCTGAAACATACGTGACCATAGTCAAGCAAAAAAAGATGATATATTAACCCTATATATATATATATAGTTCAAAATCTTACTGCAAAGCTAACTCTAACTAACTTCCTTATATTGCACTATCCACTACTACTTTAAAGTCTAAACGCAACTGTTCTTGATATTCTTTACATACCCCCGACCCTGAAAAACAAATCCATTTCTGTTTCCCTAAATCATTGTTGATACTCCTTCTACATTTGCATTGTGACTTCATCTAATGCTCCATACACTGAAGTAGAGTTGTCATCAATAGTTGTGATAGACCGTTGAAAAAATCCATTATCTCATATCCTTGTATCAAGGCATAATGTTGATGCGCACCTAACACTTTAGTAAGCAAATCGACAAGTTGCTGCGTTATTGAAACATAAGTTGTTAATATGGTCCCGTTTTTTTATTTTGTCTTGAACAAAAGAACAATCACTCTCAATATGCTTGGTGCGTCGGTGAAACATAGAATTACTCAATATTTGAAGAACATATTTATTTTCGCAGTATAATAGGGATGGACTCTTCTTATCAAAAGCAATCTTCCCCAAGATTCCTCGAAGACAAATAATCTCTAAATCTGGAAATGAATGCGACACGGTTGGCTATTTTTTTAAACCTTTAACGAAATCATGGAATTTCCAATCTTAACACAATATCTACTGAGTGACCAACAAGTGGAAAACAAGAAACCCAGTAATTGTCACAATATACCGAAACAATCAACGAATTATTAGTCGGGAAGAAAGGTCCTTATTAAGAATGCTTATTCACATATCTTACCACCCAATGTGCATCATCCCAATGTGAACGTATGGGTTGGTGCATAAACTTAC
This sequence comes from Chamaenerion angustifolium, assembly GCA_946814005.1. NCBI lineage: Eukaryota > Viridiplantae > Streptophyta > Magnoliopsida > Myrtales > Onagraceae > Chamaenerion > Chamaenerion angustifolium. The sequence goes on along the minus strand of OX328268.1, from coordinate 28,278,450 downwards.
TTAATCCTTGAGGAATAATAAATTTCTGGTTTTATCATGGTTAGATAGAGTAATTTCCCTATTAACAATCAATATGAATCCCCGTTTCATAAAACAATGGCATCCTCATTCAACTTCAAATGGCGATCGTAATCTATAGAAGTCAAAAGTATATTATGTTCCATGGGTGTCATGGTTGCTTTTGCGTTCAAGAGTAATGCATCAGTGATCAATTCAATAGCATACTTTTTTATTCAAAACTATGCTCTTCTTCGACCTAATAATCTCGTTTTTGAGAAATTGTCACAATATACACAAATCTTTAATAATGAATTTATGGGATAGAACATCCTTAAGTTGTTGAATGAGTCTTATATCAGACTCTATGATAAGAAGAAAATCATCAACGTAAACCAATATCAACCAATGTCATTCGTATTTGTGAACAATGAATAGTCATATTTACTTTAAATATAACCATGTCAAATTAAAGTCGAGGCGAACTTCAAATTCCATTGACGTGAAACTCATTTCAAACAATATAAGGAGTTGTGTAGATGATATATACCTTCATCTTGTGATCACTTTTATCATTTGAAAATCCCCGAGATAAATGCATGTACACTTCCTCATCCAAATCACCTAGAAAAGCATTGTTAATGTCAATTTGACATAAGAGCCACCCATGTGATGCGACAAGAGTGAGGACAATTCAACGTTCACCATTTTTGCCATCGGAGAAAAGGAATCCGTGCGGCTGATACCCTAATTTTACGTATATCCCTTAGTAATACGATGCTAATTGTAATGCTCGACACCTCCATCAGAATGATATTTCACTCGATAAACCCTTTTGCAACGAATTTGCTTTATCCCAGGAGGCAAATCCACAATTCTCCAAGTGTTGTTATCTTAAAGAGCAGTAATTTCGCCAGTCATAGCTTTTGGTCCATTTAGGATTAGAATATGCTTCTTGAAATATGGTTGGCTCTTGGATTTTGGATAATTTTGCCAAAAAAACACTAATATGCAAGAGAAAGATAGCTATAATCAACAACTCGAGCGAAAAGAAGAAAATTGTGGAGGAACGCCTTTCCCTAAAAGTCAGAGGCTTCATAAGCCTGTCAGACTTGCGTAAAGCAACAATATCTGATGCTGAGTTGGCAGAATCTGCAATCCTAGTTTCTTCAAAAAGAATGGCAACAAATCTGCAACAAGAAAAATAGCTTTTGATGCAAAATCTTCCTCCAAAATAGGTGGAGGTGGAAATAATCGAATAACTCGTTTCACAAAGAAAGAAAATGTATCTTCAATAAACCGAAAATAGTTACTTATGAGGAAAGCAGTCATAAATCTTTAATAACATATATCCCTTTTGTGCTGATGAGTAGGCTATGGAAACAGTCAGGCACGCCCTTGGAAAAAACATATCGTTGCAATTTTTTAGCATAACATAGATAACCGAGAACTTGTAGGTGAGAATAATCCGGTTTTGCCCCAAATAACAATTCATGAGGCGTTTGGCCAAAGAGATTACATGCATTTTTTAAATTAGATAAACTATGCACAAGCATTTTTTTTAAACTTTTCTTTTTTTCTGAGAAGATAAATTTTATTCACATTAGGAAATATAAATACATTATTAAATACGAGAGGGATACACTTGAGTTATTCAGAGATTAGATATCGTATGACAAATCGAGACGATAATCACCCCCTTTTTTTTTCTTTTACTCTCCAAAAAAAAATTCTAACTCTCCAACCTTGTTGACCAGAAACTAAAAACTCTCCAACATTTTCTCTCCAATATTTGTTTCTCTGCAAATCCTCTCCAACCGTATTCTCTATGGCTTTTGCTATTGTGTCTTGTTTCCCTTTGCATTGTCTTCCTTGCTATTTATAGAGTTTATATATTGTTATTATATTTGTGCAAGTAGATGATAACATGGACATGGATGGCATGTGCAGTGCATGGCAGTAGGGATGGTGTGTGCAGTGCATGGCAGTAGGGATGGCATGTGCAAGCAAGGTAGGCGGAAAGTGTGAGTTGATTTGTTTTTTCATTTCATATATATATATATATATATATATATTATATAGAGAGTTAATTGTCAATGTGCCCCCTAATGTTTGAACCGAATTTATGAATCACCCTTAATGTTTAAAATTTTAAACTTTAGTCCTAATGTTTGGACGAAATGAAAAATTCCTCCTTTACGTCATAAGACTGTTTATTTCATACGGTAAACTGAACATGTGCCTTGCACGTGCCTTTACTTAAGTTGAAAAGATACAAATGCCTTTGTTTTGCTCATACAATCAATTGATTGACTTCTTCAAGCTTCTTCTGCTTAAAGTACTGCTGAAGCTCCTTTGCCTTCTGTCTCTGAAACTCCACGGTGACCCCACCCTTTCCATCCACAATCACCTGAGCAAACTTCAGAGGAGACACCGACGCCAGAGGAGGAGAAGGAGCGGCTAGCTTGGGAAAGGATGGCGGAGAGGGCTTTGGAGACGAAAAAATGGGTCAAAATGGAAGAAACTTTAGGGATCAAAGTGATAATTTTTTAATTTTTTGAACCATGGAAGAAACTGAATTGATTCACATAGATGATAGATCTCCAAAATGGAAAGATATGGATCGAAATCTTAGAGAACTGGACAATATCCAATTCGATCAAGATCTCTCTCACAGAGAAACTAACAACAAAATGGTATCCATCATCAGACAGAGTCGATCCTCATTAATCATGATGGAGATGATGTTGTTCAAGAATCGCTGTGCTTTTTCCAACAAACAAGCATGTCGATGCATTGTTTGATGATGTAGAACCTTGCCTTGTGCTCCATGGCCAAATTGCTGCACTTTCGGGTGAGATTGGAGCTTCGCTGAGACACGCTTCACGGTAGAAGGTACGATTTGGGAGTTGTTGGAGTTCTCTGTGCTGAACTGCTTCTTGAGAGTGCTGGAGATTATGAGCAATGGCATCCCTAGCCTTCATTGATCTCTCCGACCTAACCACCAACTCAGGAACTATTTCATCATCCACAATCTCAACCCTAAGATCATCTTCCATCACTTCACCTCTCATTTCACAGATATTATGCAAAACACAGCAAGCAACGAGCACGGTCACCAAGCACATAATTGTCTTTCCGAAGATGAAGCACAAGAGAAAAGATCTGATAAACCAGGTTTGGTGGTTGGGATATTGGGAGGAGTTTTATGTGGAATTGCTGTTCTGGGTTTCGTTGTTAAATTCATAGAAATATCAAAAACTCAATCTATAGAAATCTATAGTCGTGGAGAAGCTGAGAAGGAAGCTCTTCAAGTGGACAGTGGAAGAGGATGAGGGCATTTTGACCACTTACAAAGATTAAAATAGCACGTGCCTCGCACATGATCCCCATTCTTTTAGTAATAAATGGTCAGCTGACGGAATGGGGGGAGTTTTTATCTGGTCCAAACATTAGGACTAAAATTTAAAATTTTAAACATTAAGGGGGAATCTTAAATTTGGTCCAAACTTTAGGGGGGACTGACAATTAACCCATTATATATAATACTACCTATAATACTATATATATATATATATAACTTAGTTATTATTATTATTATATATTTAAATTTTCTATTTTAATAAACTAAGATAAAAATATTTTTTATTTTTCTATTCATAATATTTTATTTTTTTCTATTTCGTTTTTTCTCGGTTCAGTTTCTCGCGTAGTGGTATTTTGACCCCTAGCTAAAATCAGGTGCTTATAGCTGCTCCTCTTTGAACATGCGCTCATGGAAGTGATCTCATGAGTGTCGTGTTCAAAGACAAACATCTGATTTTGGATCCCCTCGATTCATTATTTACATAGTAGACAAACATTATCATACAATTTTCGAAAGCTAGACGCTTATAGGTCTCGATCGTTCATGATAATTTATCGAGGTTGAGCACCTAAAGACTCCGTTTATCAACTTGTGACTCCCAGAAGTTGCACGCCTATAGGTCATGGTCGTCGGGGATGACTTGGGGAGGTTGAACACCTAAAGACTCCGCTCGTCGATTAGTAACTATCGGAAGTTGGACATCTACAAGTCCCGGTTGTTGACGATGACTTACGGAGGCTGAGTGCCTAAACGTTCATCGACTTGTAACTTCCAGAAGTTGGACACCTAAAATTCTTGGTCGTTCAGGTTGATTTGCAGAGGTTGAGCACCTAAAGACCCCACTTGTCAGCTTGTAACTTTCAAAAGTTGGACACCTACAGGTCATGGTCGTTAGGGATGACTTGAGAAGGTTGAGCGACTGAGGCCTCATTTGCCGACATGTAACTCTCGGAAGTTGGACATTTACAACTCCCAATAGTTCATAATGATTTATGGAGATTGAGCACCTAAAGGCCCCCGCTCATTAGCTTGTGACTCCTAGAAGCTAGACACCTACATGTACTGGTTGTCGATGATGACTTGCGGAGGTTGAGCACCTAAAGACTCCACTTATGAGCTTGTAACTTCCAGAAGCTGGACACCTACAAGTATGTAGAAAGATATATAATACTGAGAACATGATGAATTGACAAAAAAAATGGATTCATTTGACGTGGTCATGACAAATTTTCCCTATTCCAAAAACGCGGGTCTCATGACATTTTTACTACGCTAATATATCCCTTTTCAAAAAGTCTTACTCATTATTACTAAGCGAAAGTGCATAAGCAAGTAATGCCATCCAATTTGTGATGTCCTCCCCACTAGTGAGTGGACAGATGAAAAGGCCCGAGAAGGCTTCATCGAGTAGAGCTCGAATGGTGACTTCGATTGAAAATGAGTTTGATAAGCCTTCATGAGCATCAACGTCGTCAGGTTGGATCACCTGTGGTGGGTCGGGGAATGAAACGACTATGGGAAGAAACATCAATGTCCCTGAATTTTTGGCTAAATGTTTTCTCTGAGCGACTTCGTAATCTTTGAAATTAGGATGGAAACTCAATCCCAAAAGTGCATTTGTTCTTCCTCAAAGTTACCATGTGTGTGATGGTCATATGTGGGAGGTGGAGCTTGGTTAGGATGGAAAAAGTATCCGACATGGATTGATGAGGTCCTACAAGCAGGAGTGTTGCTCGGGAAAACGAGGTCGGGGATATTGTGATAGCCATGGCTTCCTGAGCACTCAAAAGAGCCAAAATCCGCTCGACCTGGGAGGTCATGTGAGCGATTGACTGCTCTGTGCGGGAACTCATGGTGTGCATGGTCTGCTCTAGTTGGATGATCATGTCCTCGTGTTCTTGATGTGTTGGAGTCGTTGGCTATCGTAGGGGTTCCGGGAATCCTGGCGAAGAACTCTGATTATGTTGGTCCATTTGCTCTAGTTGAACGAAACCGTGAGTGCGTATTAGGCTTGTTCGTGCTAGATGTACCTAAAGTAAAATACCATAATAAGAAGGATGAATACGCAATTAATAATGCATGTTTTGAAAATTATGCATGTTCCGTTCATTCCATTTGTAGAATTTGATTGCATATATGATGAAAGTTTTTTTTAAAAACAATACTCTAAAAGGATTTGGACAATCAAAGTTTAATCCTTAAGACGTTTCATATTGCGGCACAGCTCATTGAATGCATTTGTTGCTTGTTCCTTGGCTCGAAGAAAAGCCGAGAACATGCATTTAGAAAATATTTTTATTTGTCTCGTCCTTCCTCTGAACTGTTCAAGGGAGTCATTCAACTCAACTACTTTGCCCTCACATTTCTCCAATATCCGACTCCAACCATTCACTTCATTTGGCACACACTGTAATTCATTGCACAGGCGCTGGATCTCTTTCTTGGACCTAGAGTGCTCATCAACCCAAGCAATACTTTGAATTTCCTCCATAGCTTTCATGATTGCATAGATGTCCTTGTGAGATGACGGTGGCTGCTCGGGCCTATCCCTGATTATCTCCTCTCGGTTGAAAGGCAGACTTGCGAGTGCCACATACTTCACTGTTGTTAATCACAACGTTTTCCACTTTCCAGAAGTCACATAAGGCATCAAGGAGAGCCCAATTGACTTTATAGTTTGCGAGCTCATGAACCTCGTCAAACTTCTCGTCAAAATTATGTGTTTTGGTTCATAAAGATAAGAGTGTTCCTGATGGCGAACGATTTATGGGAAACAATAACATTCAAGTGTGGGACAGGAAATTAATTTAGTATATAGCCTATGCAATGAAATAGGATTTTATTTTTCAGGTCAAATATTTACTATTGTCGGAGCTACTCACATTTTTTGGGATTTAATTACTTAAATTGTTACACATGTTTGACCAGTGTGATTCATTGGTTCAACATGTTTTTTTTGCGTGACTGAATGGTTACACATCTTTCAGCATGTGACTGATTGGTTACTCTGTCGCTGAACCATTAAAGTTTTCCGTCTTTTCACATGTCTCAATCATGTGACCCTTCTGTCAAAATATGAAATGCCAAAGCTTCCCTTATGTCACATTTCATGTTTGTCTATCTAGTTTTCCCTATTTCTGCCAGACTATATCTTTGCAGTTCTCCTCCTCCAGTTCGTTTGGCCTATCCACAACTGCTCCACCTCCGAACTCACCTCAGGTAATTTGTTGCACATTTCCTCTTCATTTTCCTTTCAATTTTTCCCTTTCTTCGAAGACCATTACGATTGTTGAGATCACCTACAAAATTCTGTTTGCCCTCTCTTCTTGCTCGCTCCCATCACAAGTAACTCCCTCGTGACAGTTTCTATTGCCAAGGACATGAACAAGGGGTAGCAAAGTCTGGCACATGAACAAGGAGGTCACCAAAAATAGAATCATTGGTCAAATCAATCGGGAAAAAGCTCAACTTTGGATCAATTCTGATGAAACAATGATAGACAAATGTTTGATTTGTGGCATGAGCTGAACAATTCATTGATTATTGAAGCGAGAAGGCGTTGAGAGCCAATTGAAAAGGACAAAGGGTTGATTTCTCGTACTGAATGTCTGTGAGAACTATCGACAAATACATGACTTTCAATTATTAAACTTCTCTAGGTGTGCACTCAAATAGTCAAAGCTTTCATCTTCAGCGTAAAAGAGGGAAGACAAAGGTGGAATATGGATTATGGTGTGAAATGAAACTTTATTCATCAGTCCAAGAGGGGTGGGGGGGTATATAGAGAGTAAAAAACTAATCTTTTGGTAAAACTTTCAACTTGTTATCTTTCATTTCAGTACATTCTTTATATAGATTACAAGCTGTACTTTTTACTGTAAATACTAATGATGGTAATTCACGATCTGGTATTGTTCTTTTTGACAATTTGTTGCTGCTGATATTGTTGACAAATGCTGATATTTGTTGTTGTACCTTTATGCTCCTTTTGACTGGTAATTGTTGCACCTTTCTGCTCCTTTTGACTGGTAAAGTGTTTACCTTTGTTGACACTCCCCCTCAACTTGGGTACTAGAATTTACAATACCTAATTTGCAGAGGACTGTTTGTAATACTTTACCAGTAACTGCTTTAGTCAAAATATCAGCTAACTTGTTCTCTAATTTAACCCACGAGAACTCAACCAGTCCCTCATCTAACTTTTCTTTGATGAAGTGACGGTCTACTTCAACATGTTTCGTCATGTTGTACAGGATTTTCAAATATACTGATTGAAACTTTATTATCATACATCAACTTGCACATATGCTTGATTGGAAACCCCAATTCTACTAGAAGTTTTCTCAACCACAAAACTTCAGTCAGGCCTTTTGCAATTCCTCGAAACTCTGCTTCAGCACTTGAAAGTGCTACCACTTTTTGTTTCTTACTTTTCTAGGTTACAAGGTTTCCACCTACCAGAGTGACGTATCCTGAGGTGGATCTTCTGTCTATGGTATTGCCAACCCAGTCTCCATCCATGTATGCTTGAACATCGAGGTGTCCATTTTTCTCAAACAGAATTCCTTTTCCAGGAGAACCCTTAAGATACCTAACAAATCTCAATGCAACTTCCATGTGATCTTCCTGAGGATTGTGCATGAATTGACTTACTACTCCCACAACATATGAAATATCTAGTCTTGTAAGTACCACGTCAAATTGGTTAAGCAGCCAATCTTGGTGAAGTGTTCTTCAGTACCCGAATTGTGTTTATTTTTGCCACGGGTGAGAATGTCTCAGAGTAATCAATTCCATACGTCTGATTATATCCTTTCGCCACCAATCGAGCCTTGTATCTCTCTATTTTCCCATCTGCGTTGTGTTTGATTGTAAATACCCACCTACAACCAACTGGTTTCTTCCCTGTGAGTAACTTGCATCTTTCCCATGTTTGATTTTTCATGAGAGCTTCCATCTCAACTTCCATTGCCTGGTTCCATTGTCTGTTTCTCTTGGATTCTTCTACTGTTCTTGGGATAGTTTCATTCTCGATTGCGACTCTAAAACTTTTTGCTGTCGCAGATAGACTCCCCTGTCACCATCATCCACTGGATACCGCAGTCTGCTTGGTTTATGATATGGTGAGTGCCTCTTGGGAGGTATTCCCCTGGTTGTTCGTGGAGGTAGTATATATATCCCAGAGTTCTCCTTCTCTACTTCTTCTAGATCATCAGTTTTGAATACAGAAAATAAATGATCTATAATGAGAGTAGTACATACCTCATGATTTCCAGATGTCAGAGACTCATGGGCCGTATTGCTAAGTTCGATGGACCATCCTTTTGTTTCATAGGTTACATCGTTTGGACTGATATCTGGTTCTTTTGGGTCAGTATTGGACATGTTCTGATTATGGTCGGACATCTTAACCCAACTTAAGAGGTCATTCTAACTACTCTGATTCTCCCCTGACCGCTAAGTTGAGGTAAGTAATAGTACTCGGTTTCAACAAAATTACAATCCAGTATAGTGTACATGCAATGTGTAACTGGATTGTAACATCGATACCCTTTTTAATGTGGCCCATACCCAACAAAGACACACTTGATAGCATATGGCTCAAATTTAGTCCTTTCACACTTTGGAATGTGGACAAAGACGGAACACCCAAAAACTCTTGGTGTGATATCCGAGACTTGAGATGTTTTGGTTATTGGGATAATATGTTGAACGGAGTACGAAAATCAAGAAATTTTGTGGGTAGCCGGTTAATAAGGTAGACTGATGTAGCTACAGCTTCTAGAAAAAAATATTAGGGCACATGAGACTCAAGCATAATAGCTCGGGTAACTTGTAAGATAATCTTGTTTTTGCGTTCCGTAACTCTGTTTTGTTGTGGGGAATTAGGACAGGTGGTCTGGTGGACGAGCCCATGTTGTTTAAAAAAATTGGGTGAGAGTTTGATTAACATATTCTCCCCCATTGTCTGATCGAAGGACGCATATTTGTTTTTGATACTAGGTATTTACGAGGTTATAGAAGGACACGAATTTATCAGGAACTTCAGACATATATTTTAGGAAATATATCCAAGTAATTCTCAAATAGTCATCAATAAACAACAAAAAAATACCAGAAACGGCTATTTATAGAGTTTGGAGTTGGACCTCAGACATCTGAATGAACCAACACAAACAATGAATTGACACGCGTATTATTTGCTGGAAAAGTAGTTCTATGACTCTTAGCATAAATGCAAGTTTCACATGGATCACAATTCCTATTCTTACAACTAGGAAATAAAATACTGAGATAGAAGGGTGATGGGTGCCCTAACCGACGGTGCCATAACCAGAACTGTCATTTTACCGTCCCGTGAGCCAGTAGCGCAGTCTCTTGTTGAGCCACCTCATCCACATAGTATAGTCCATCTCGCTCAGTTCCACGCCATATTATCTCATTCGTCTGGATATCCTGTAAGTTACAACAATTCGGATATATCCGTACTGTACATATTAATTCTCTAGTGACGTGACTAATTGATAATAGTTTGCACAACAATGACGGCACATAGAGACAATTTGACACTTTCAAATTTGGAGAAACTTGAATTGTGTTGGGCCCCATTACTGGTGTAAGACTCCCATTGACAGTCTGAATTTTTCCTTTCTGTGGAGTCGTTCAAGAAATTATGTCCCGACTATCGTGAGTCATTGTATCTATTGCTCCGCAGTCAAATATATACTCGGAACATTTATCGGGGTTAAAATCCTATTTAGCACAAACTATAGGGTCACTTTTACAAATATCTAAAAAATGGCCACCTAGGTCACGGTCACCTTTCCTTGCAGCCACATATCCCCTTCCAGACGCATATCCCCTTCCAATTTATCCTAGGTCTCCATTTTGTAGCTTTTCGGAACCAGGCCTCCTCCCCTCCGATTCGTCCCTACCTCTGGTCATGGCCACACCGCTTTTGCTAAGACTCCTCGCCCTTCCTTCGTCTTCTAGGTAAGTCATGGTTCAACCCCGTGGTTCGAACCTTTATGGTTCGGCCAGGTAAGTTACTGCCATCTCGTCTCTTCCTTCATCGGCTCCGGTGTTCTGGTTCCGTCTGCTGTCGCTCGTGGCCACAAGGTTGCCAGCAGGGGTGGCTCCCACGACAACTAATTTTCCTTTCCCGGATCGTTTTTGCTCACCCCACCAATCGGGATACCCGACTAGTTTGAAGCATTCCTCTTTGGTGTGCCGATTCATTCCGCAATGAGAGCATCGGAGTTTGTTTTTCTCCTCCGATTGCTTCTGACGATCGGTTTTGCTTAGGGTTTTGCCCCATCCAGCCCCGGTCGTGGTTCTGGCCCTGGCCGTTGTTAGGGTATATGTATAATTACATATGAGTTGAGGATTAGTTGGAAATTAGTTATGAGGACTGAATTGTAAATAGATGAAAGTAGTAGGCAATAAATAAGAACAATCTGTACCAACTTTACCTACCTTGAATTGAAGATCATTCTGATTTCTTAGAACTCAAGTAAGCTTTCTTTTTCTTTCCTTGTTTGTTCTGATCTTCCTAACATGGTATCAGAGCTATCTCTTTCCGGTGAATCAGTTAGTTTCGATTTCATTGTTCTTCGTTTTGATTGCTGCGTTCGTGTATTGCTATTGTGATCTGTTTCCGAATCTTCGGTCTGATGTGCTTGCGATTATTTGGTGCTAGTTTTTAGGATTTATTAATGGAAGAGGCTACAACTTATTTCTTCAACAAGAAAGTGTCGCTGCTGGAAGGAAAGGAGAATTTCCAGTTATGGCGACAACAGGTACTCCTTTCAGTCTGAGGTCATAATCTGGAATCACACCTGCATGGCAATGTCACCATTCAGTCGACTATTCCTGGACCTGATGGAGCTCCAGAACCGAATCCTGAATATCATAAGTATATTCAGAATGATAGCTCATTGGCATCATTGATGTTGGCGTCAGTTTCCTCACAGTTTAGTCGCAGCCTCATTGGATGCATGACAAGGTCGTAAATCTGGCAGAAACTTCACCCTGACTTCTCTTCTTCATCAACGATAAGGATAATGCATCTTTATAATCGGCTTAAGGTTAGGAAGGTGCCTCATCAATCTATGAGAGATTATTTGACTCTAATTCAATCGGCATGTGATAGTTTGGCAAGTTGTGGACATCCGATTGAAGAAATGCAGCAAATATCAATAATTCTTAATGGAGTTAAGGGACAGATTGATAGTGTAGTCTATGTTATTCATGCCAGAAGAAAACCTTATGATTTGGCTTCTGTTAGTTCAGTATTATTTGATGCAAAAGCAAGGCAAGGTGATCTTCTGTTTGATAACACGTTAACTGCAAATGTTGGTGTGAATCAACATTCATTGATGAAAAATCCTGGTTCTGGTTCATCTGATGTATATGTCTCGCCAAATAACTATGAAGGTGTTCTTTCACCTCCTGCAAATCAAGCTGTTTCTCAACCTCAATCACACTAGACATTCAGCAATGGCAGAGGAAGAGGTCGTGGCCATGGATATGGAAGCAACATGCCTCAGTGTCAGTTATGCAGGAAATATGGACACCAAGTTCATAGGTGCTATCACAGGTTCAATGTGAACTTTACTGGTGTGACAAATCCTGGAAACATCAGTAAACTAAATGTCAATTTATGCTATTCACAGTGGGATGATCCAGTTGAATCACATCAATCATCTTCATCAGCTCAATTGCCTAATGCTCTGGTTCTTAATCCTATGATGTATGCTTCTGTTATGCCTCAGACTTCATCTATTATACCTCAACCTGTCTATCATCCTATTCATCAGTCTTTTTCACAGTCTTTCTCTCCTCAGCATCATCAGTCGTTTTCTCAATCTATATCCTAATCTATGACTCCCTCTGCTATTCAGTCTGCTACACCTTATTCTGTTTTCCATAACTCAAATCCCTCTTCTCAGAACATGTCAAATTCTTGTGTGTATGTTAATCATCCTATTCCTCCTGTATACTCACCATACTTGCCTAGTACTTCATTTGTTCCATCAGGAGCATGTTCAATTACTAATGGAAGTGTGTACAATATGGACACTCAGTCTGTAAATGAAAATCCTCAGGCGAACTTGGAATCAGTGGCTCCTATCATTCAAAATGATTCTAGCTGGTTTCCCGATTCTGGTTCCACTAATCAACTGAATAATGCTCCTCCTACTCAATATCAAGCGTGTATTCCTTATTCAGGTCAAGGTAAGGTTGTAGTAGGACATGGTTCATCATTGAATATATCTGCAATTGGACCTGCATTCATTCCTACTACTGATAGACCTTTGCATCTTCATAACATGCTTTTATACTCCTGGTGTAACTAAAAATTCACTTTCTGTTTCTCAGTTCGCCAAGGATAATGGTGTGTTCTTTGAATTTCATGTGTCTCATTGTGTCATCCGAGATTCACAATCACATCAAGTTTTACTACATGGATATGAGTGTTCGGGGTTGTACAAGCTTGATTTGGCTAAATTCAGCAAGAACCATAGTGTTAAGACTAGTTCAAATGTTCTGAATCATGTTAGGAACTCTCCGTTTGCTTTCAATAATACTGTCAGTCATGATTGTAGTCCTTCTTATGACATTTCTGGCTTTACTGATAATAAAACTAAAGGTTTTGATTATGGTTCTCTGCATTCTATTTCTTCTTGTAATACTATATATATTCACATTGATTCTCCCAATGAGTCATCTATCATATCTTCTGAATATATTTCTCAAGCTGAAGTTGAATGTTTTGTTGCTGCAATGAACTCTCAGGATTTATCTCAGATTTGGCATATGCGTCTGGGTCATCCGTCTACTACGATTCTCACAAATTTTTTATGTCTGCATAATCATCTTGTTTCACATGTTCAGTCTTAATGCATAACTTGTGCTGTAGGTAAAAGCAAGAAGCTTTCATACAACACATCCACCTCAGTTTATACTTCTCCTTTAGAATTGGTTCAAGTTGATGTGTGGGGGTCGGTTGCTTTCTCATCCAATGGTAACAACTATTATCTAAGTATTGTTGACGCGTATAGTAGATATACTTGGATTTATTTCTTGCAAAATAAAAGTGATGTTGCTAAGTGTTTCATTGATTTTCATATACTTGCATAATAGCAACTTGGTCACTCATTGAAAGCAGTTCAATCGGATGGTGGAGGTGAATTTAAATTTCTTGCAGTGTATCTTCCACAGTTTGGTGTTCATCATCATGTTACATGTCCTTATTCATCATAGCATAATGGAATTGTCAAGAGAAAGCACAGACATGTGGTGGAACTTGGCTTGACATTACTGGCTCAATCATCGATTCCTCTCCATTATTGGTCAGATGCTTTCTTTACAGCTACTTTTCTCATGAATAGATTACCTTCATCTAGTCTGCGTAACTTGTCTCCTCATGAGAAGTTGTTTGGTTCTCCACCTGATTATTCCTTTCTAAGAGTTTTTGGTTGTTTGTGCTTTCCTCACCTAAGACCTTTTAACAAAACTAAACTTGCTCTCAGGTCAAAACCATGTGTCTTCTTGGAACATTGTGCTAAGTATCAAGGTTATAAGTGTCTCTCTGCTTCTAGGTGTGTGTATACTTCAAGGAATGTTAATTTTCATGAGAACACTCTCCCTTTTGCCGACACCAACAGTACTTTTTTCACCTCTAATGCACCAACTCAGAACTACACCTCTGCTCCTTTCTTAATTCCATGTGATTGAACTTTTAATCAACCCTCTGATATTGCTAATGATGGTCATGTTTCTGATCAAGTTTCTTTTCCAAATATAACTCCTCCTCATGGTGTTAGAGATTCTTCTTCTCCTTTTTGTCCTCCTGTGTTAGATGTTATTTCACCTAATAATGAGTTTAGTATTCATTCTCCTGACATTACTGCTTTTAATAATATTAATAGCAGGAATGTGGTTCATGAACCATCTGTTCAACCAATTCAAGAGTATGTTCGTTCTTCTGATATTCCTATTTTACCATCAGTGACTTACATATTGCAGGGTTCAAGTCTTGTTCCCAGTTCTGGTATAGTTTCTTCTGATAATATTCCTTCATGTTCTGTTCCTATTTCAACTGCTTCTGGTAATATTCATCTGATGCAAACCAGGTCAAAAACCACTGGTTTGAATAGTTATTCTCTTCAAGCATTGCTAACTTCTGTTGAATCTCAGGATGCTTTAATATCTGCTGAACCAAAGTCTATTCATCAAGCTCTACACAGTCCTCACTGGAAGGTCGCTGTTGAAGAGGAGTATGCTGCATTGCAGGAAAACAAAACATGGTCTATAGTGGAGTTGCCTTCTGGTCGAATTCCTATAGGGTGTAAATGGTTATTCAAAATCAAGAAGAATGGTGATGGTTCTATTGCTCGATATAAAGCCAGGATAGTTGCAAAAGAGTTTTCTCAGAAATCTGGTTTTGATTTTCAAGATACATTCAGTCCAGTTGTTAAATCTGCTACTATGAGAATTGTGTTATCTCTTGCTCTGACACATAAGTGGAGTCTTAGGCAGATTGGAATTAACAATGCTTTTCTGCATGGTGAATTATCTGAAGAAGTGTTTATGCTACAACCTCCGGGGTTTGAACATATTTCTTCTACTGAAGTTCCTCTTGTGTGTAAGTTGAAAAAGGCTTTATATGGACTTAAACAGGCTCCTCGTGCCTGGTTCGAAAAGCTCAAATGTTTCTTGCTATCTCTGCTTGATTTTCATGCCTCGGTTGCTGATAGTTGTTTGTTTATCAAAAACACAGGTTTGTCATATGTTTTTCTTCTAGTATATGTAGATGATATTGTTGTTATAGGACCATCTACTTCAGATATTTCAGCAGTAATTCAGGCTATTAATCAGGAGTTTAAGCTCAAAGATCTAGGCAATTTGAGTTACTTTCTGGGCATGGAAGTGTTAGCTACGGATGAATACTTGTTGTTGAATTAAAATAAATATGTTCAAGAGTTAATTGACAAACTTGGGATGTCATAGGTGGTTGGTTTTCCTACTCCTATGACTGGTACATGTCTATCCAAAACAGGTATGATCAATTCGTCTGATTTGTTTGATGATGTTACATTGTATCGAAGTACAATAGGTGCATTACAACATATCTGTGTTACAAGACCTGGTATTAACTTCTCAGTTAATAAACTTAGTCAGTTTATGCAGACTCCGAGTGTTGGCCACTGGAAAGCTGTGCTTCATATTGTGAGATACTTGAAGGGAACTATAGATCATGGGTTAATGTTTAGAACAAATTTATTTCCTGTGAAATAAATATCATTGACGTCATTTTCTGATGCAGATTGGGGAGGAGATATCACAGACAGAAAGTCTATTTCAGGACATTACTTGTTGTTGAATGGAAATCCAATTATTTGGAGTTCTAATAAGCAATCTGTTGTGGCTAGATCTAGTGCAGAAGCGGAGTTTTGTGCTATTGTAAATGTGGTTTGTGATATTATATGGGTGAAGTCATTACTCACTGAAATGGGATTGTGCCTGTCTTCAGTACCAACGGTTTGGACTGACAGCACAAGTGCTGCTGCTTTGTCTAAAAATCCAAACCAACATTCAAAAATGAAGCATGTTGAGATAGATTTGTTCTTTGTTAGAGAAAAAGTAAATTCAGGACATGTGTTAGTTAATTTTGTTCCTTCAAATGCTCAATTGGCTGATATTTTAACTAAGCCTTTAACAGAGATATTGTTTGTTCCTTGCAAGAAAAAGCTTGGTATCTTCTCGGTAGCTGAGTTGAGCAGTGATAGTATGAATGCTCAAATACAGGTGTTGCCTTCTCAAGATTCATCTGAAGTGTATGAGTGACTTCTGTGTATTATATGGTGAGTCTTCTGTTATATGTGACTGATCAGATTGATGGTAGTCATGATTCATTGTTTTCTATCTACTTTATGCTCTTACATGTGTTGTTTTGATTTTCTGTTTGTCTTCTCTTCGTTCATGGTCTTTCTATTATATTTCACCTTCTTTAGCATATCTTGTCAATCTTCTTTGGCTCATATAGTTCATAAGTCATTGGTTTAATCATAGGTGTTTGTTGATCAGATATTTGTGTTGTGATATATGCTGCCATCCATGTGTGGTGCAGTGGTTGTTGTGTGCAACATGGAAATCGAGTGTGCTTAATAGCAGTTCTAATGATCATCTCTGTGTCTGTCAATATCTCTGGAAAAAAAAAGGGAAGTGAAAGATATATTCTATCAAGTAGTGTTCAACAGAATATAGTCTTGGCATGAAACATGGCTTGATTCCAAAAACATAATTCAATCTAAAGAAAATGTCAATATACTTTAGATTGGTTCTTGAGGAAGAAAAGAAAAGGGCTCAAACCCTTCAGTCATTGTTTAAAATAAAAGGGCTCAATCCCTTCTATCAAGAAAAAAAATTAAATAAAATATAAAGAAAGAATGAAAGAGTGATTCAAATCAATCAGAGATTAAAGATTGATCAGTTAAAATCAGAGGACGATCAGATGAAAGGTTATTCAGGCATTCTGGTTTTCGTGTTGTATGCTTCATCTAAATGTCCATCATGTGTGTTAGTCTGTAATGCGACTGTGAGTATGTGTTAATGGAGATCTTGTGTTATATCAATTTTGAGTTTATGAAACATATGTGTTGTGGGTGATTTACATGTATATGCTTTAGAATGTGATAATATGGTTAAGAGATCATGGTTGTTTGAAGTTGGCAGAAGAGATCAAGATGATATGTGTATATGTCATAAAGTCAGGTTGATTACTGAGAATTCATGAATATCAAATTTCTATCAGCGTGTATAAAGAAAATTTCTGTCATATAGTGCACAAGTTGTCATTTATCAGGTTCAGGTTCAAGTTCAGTTCTGAATTAGGAAGAAGGATTACTCTGCTTGGTGAGCTGAAGAAACTCTGTTTTTGATTGATGATCTAAAGGAAAGATCATCGAAATGAATACTCCAACAAAATCAAGAAAAGTGAAGCAGGACAAATACTTGGAAAAAAAACAGATCTTGAATGGGGAATGTTAGGGTATATGTATAATTACATATGAGTTGAGGATTAGTTTGAAATTACTTATGAGGACTGAATTGTAAATAGATGAAAGTAGTAGACTATAAATAAGAACAATCTGTACCGACTTTACCTACACCTTGAATTGAAGATCATTCTGATTTCTTAGAACTCAAGTAAGCTTTCTTTTTTCTTTCCTTGTTTGTTCTGATCTTCCTAACAGTCGTGAGCCCACTTCTAATTGTTGGTTCTCCGATGGTCGATTGGTTGAGGATACCGGTACTGGTTGCCTCCTGTCGAACCTGTGTGTATGCCCGTTCAACCGAAGGTAGTGGCTTCTCCTTAAGTATTTCTCGCCTTGTTGTTTCGTACCTGATATTAAGTCCGACTAGAAACTGAAATAGACAGGTTTTCTAACGCTCTTTGTTGTATATCGGGATATCTTCTTCATGCCTCATTGGATTCGGATGTTGTCGATCTATTGCTTTCCAAATTCCCTACAAGATGTTGAAATAGCATTCCAGGGGCAATTCGCTTTGTCTCAGTTCGCTCGCCTTGACATAGAGGTCGTATGTTTGTATGGCATCCCACCTGCACCGTAAGTGATTTCCAGGGAACTCCATAGTGCTCTTGCGCTCGGGTATGCTGCGACATTCCCGATTAGATCTTGTTCGATATTCTGTATAATCCAGGAAAAAACGCATAAGGCATGTTCCTCCCATTCCAGATATGTTGGCTTAGTTGGGGTTGGTGGCAATGGAACCCCGGTAATGTGGTTCAGTCATTGCCGCCCTCCAATTGATGTCTTCATCACAATTGCCCTTAGCGGATAATTGAATTCATTTAGCATAACCGTCACGGTCAAGTTTTCTTATGTATTTTGATGTTGTTGGTCGATGGTTGAGTTTTTCGTTGCTGAATTTTCCATACTACTTCTCAGAGTTTTGAGAAGTGTTGTGGCTAAATCATTTGTCCCTTCTCTGGTTCCAGATTTTCCTGTTTATGGTGTAGACATGGCGAATCCGGTTCTTGGTTCGGTGCACCCTTCGGCTGAGAAAGGTACCTAATCCTGGGTCATGGTCGATTGGTAAATGATGAAACAGTTTAGTCAGGATTGACACTGCTCTGATACCATGTTGAATAGAGAGTAAAAAACTAATCTTTTGGTAAAAATTTCAACTTGTTATCTTTCATTTAACTACATTGTTGATATAGATTACAAGCTGTGCTTTTTACTGTAAATACTAATGATGGTAATTGACAATCTGGTATTGTTCTTTTTGACAATTTGTTGCTGCTGATATTGTTGACAAATGATGATATTTGTTGTTGTACCATCTGCTCCTTTTGACTGGCAATTGCCGCACCTTTCTGCTCCTTTTGACTGGTAAAGTGTTTACCTTTGTTGACAAGGGGTTGTGTTTCTCTATAGTAAAATAAAATATTGTATACTGAGATCATCATCTTGTTCTTATTTTTACATGACAGAAGAATCTGCTCAACTCTAATTGACTCCATATTAACATAAGATAATTCATCATCTCTTTAGACGTTTATGTCTACTAATTTAGGAAGGTTTATGCTTTGAACATTAAGGGTGAGATCCCTAGTGATCTCTTTTCTTTGAAGGAGTTGTTCGACTTGTGAGGAATCGTCTCTTCTTTGTATTGGACATCAATCAATTAAGCTCCATGTCATGAGATTCAAAGTTGTTTCTTAGTACCATATTTTCATGAAAAAATTCATCAAATGTTCCTTTTTCATTGAACAACTACTGTTTCAAGCTATAGAATGGAACCAAAATGTGTCTTTTCTGTTCAAATTGGGTTAACTAGTTGCAGCAAGTGATTACTTTTTTATGCAAATTATGCTTATGAAATATGGGGCAAAATGTCTTAAGTGGACCTATACCATTTGAAATTGGACAGCTATAAAAAAATGCAGTACCTGTAAATTCTCAAATCTATATCCTATTGTTAAACTTCATTCTCAAATCTATATCATATACTTCAGATCGAAACGATTCTGTCAGATAAGACCGGGACATTGACTTGTAACTAGATGGATTTTCTGAAATGCTTCATTGCAGGGACTGCATATGGGGTGAGAAAGAAAGGGCCCATAATGTGGATTTTTGTGGCTCAAGAAACATTTCTAACTATTTAATCACATACTACGATTACATGTTTAACCTATTAAACACATTTTAAGAATACATATGTAATCATTTAATCATATTACAAGCAAACATATATAACTATTTAATCACAATCGAGGATTACATATGTAACCATTTAATCACATTTCAAGTCGAAAATCACCTCTTAAATTTGGATATTGTTAAAAAAAAACAGGTTCTAAAGAACATCAATACATAATACATATTCTTGCTTCCATTTCAACAAAAGATGCAACAACAAATGCAAATACAACTACTTGTTTAGTACGGAATACATCTTCTTGTCATCCAAATCCTCGATTTAGTTCTTTGCTTCCACTTCCGCCTCGGTCTAATATTGAGATCTTTCTTATTCCTACTTCCACTCCAAGTAGAGTTCTTACCAAAATTAGGATTCTTTCACAATCGAATGAAAAATTGGGACGAAATACTCAAAATGTTTGCAATTACCTCAAAATTTGAGCAACCATGGAACTTTCATACCACTCTCGGCGATTGGGGGATGAACTCACTGGTTTCCTTCTTCAACTTCATCTTCAACGAGGCGATTGGGGGATGAACTCACTGGTTTCCTTCTGTGTTTTGGTTCTTTATCACGAAAAATGATTGTTCTTCATTAGTTAGTTTATCAAATTGTTGTTAGAGGGGTTCTTCATCAATTGAGGGTTTATCAATTAGTTTATCACGAAAATAGGATAGAGATGCTAGAGGGGTAATAGTTGTAAATAATTCAATTAAAGAGTGGTAATATTGTCATTTTATATGTTAGAATAGTGACTTAACGGTGATATTTGACGATGAACAGTAAAAATGACCAATTAGTCACTTGCTGAAATATATGTAATCATTCTACATAAATTTTAACTAATTACTCACATGCGCAAACATACGTAATTATTTAAGTAATTAATTTTTGTCAAAACTAATAGTAAAGTTGAAGTCCTCTTTTTTAGAATTATTGCAATCATTTCTCCATTTTTTTAATCAAATTACCGTTTTACTTTAGAAAATAAAACGTCGTGACTTTTGGTCACGGGTGTTCGTACATCATATCATTATCTATTAAACATACAAAGGGTAGTGGTGGTCGTTCGACCCAATCATTAAGACACACTCCCAATCTCGCTTGATTTGCTATCCGATTCGCACATTCATTGTCCGTCCTTGGAATAGCTCTCCATTGCACTTGCTCAATTTGCCTCGCTAGTGCTCGAATATTCGGCATTATGGTTGACAACCTCCAATGTTTCGGCCCCTCCACGATTTGTTGGTGAACCGTTTGTGAGTCTGTCTCCATGATGATGCTTTGCCATCCTGCTTCAATCGCTAGTCGTGCTCCTTCTTGTAAAGTCATGGCTTCCATCGCTTCTATGTCATCACTCCTTTGTCTCCGGTTCATCCCGCCCACTATCTTTTCGTCCTTGTCTTGTTCCACCACCCCTATTCCGGCTCTTTACGTTTCCTTACACCATGAGGCATCACAATTTATCTTGATCGTGTTGCCCGTCGGTGGTTGCCATTGTTGGGTCGGTCTGTCTTCTTACGAGTGGGGTGGTTGGTTTGTTCGGTTGGCCTCTAGTTGCTCCTCATAGGCTTGCTTGATTTCCATTATCACAACCCTTGGACTTGGTTGCTTCGCTTGAGAGGTTGTCGTGCATCTTGCCTTCCATATGTGCCAACACGTGAGTAGGGTTTGAGCCCACCTCTTGTCGATCGTTACGCCTCCTCGATGCAGCTTCCCCTTCCTTCTCTCGAGCCATTCCACCATGTCGAGCTCGTTGGGTCGGTCCATTTGTATACCAAGAATTCCGAACCAAACCTGCTCCGTCCATCCACACTCCAAGATCATGTCTTCCCGTGTCTCGACTTCACCGCATATGGGGCAGTTCGGGGTTACGTTCATCCCTCTACATACCATATTTGCTTTGACGGCTATGACATTTGCTGCTAGATGCCATGCGAAGTTCTTGACCTTTGGTATCACCTTTGCTATCCAAATGTATTTCCATGTTGTGCCGTGTTGGTTTAGGTTTGGCCTTGGTCGTTGCTCGACCATTTCGCGTATTTTGTGGTAAACTGAACAGACTTGTGGTTCTCCATCCTTTGTATGTAGCCATATGTACCAGTATCTACCCCCATCACGCGGTAATGGGATATTGGTGATATGGGATGCATCTTCTTGATCTACTATGTTCCTCACAAGGGTCTCATTCCATGTGTCATTCGGATGAATGAGGTTGCTTACTCGTAGATTCCCCCCGTGCTCCACCGTTATGTCCCAATTCACCCTTTTACTCTCCTTGGTGTATATCCATGGATCCTCAAAGACTCGGATGTGCTCTCCCGTGTCGATCATCCACATGCCTTCATGCTTCATTACGTCTCGGCCATGTATGATACTACTCCATCCCCATGAGGCTCGGACTCCCTTTTTCGTATCAAGTAAAGAACACCGTGGGAAATACAATCCCTTTAGTACTTGCGCGGATATTGTACTGGGTTCGGTCATGATTCAGCCTGCCATTTTTGTTAGGAGCGCCGTGTTGAAACTTTGGAGTTCCTGGAAACTTAGCCCCCCAACATCTTTTGATTTTGTTAGGATGTCTCATCTCCGCCAATGTGTTCTCTTTCCCTCCGTTGTTTGCCCCCACCAAAAATCCTCTAAGAGAGCATCAATTTCCAAGCACCATGTGTTTCGGAGGCGGAAGACACTCATTACGTGTGTCTGGGGATCGAGGTAATGATCGCCTTTATTAGCATTTTCTTCCCCGCTTGGTTCAATGTTTTAGGCATCCACCCTCCCAAATTGTCCCTGATTTTTTATTTTAAAGATCCCAGTGCCTCCCTTTGACCTTCCCCATACCGAAAGATCCCAGGTATTTTCCCGGGTCGCCCATGCTCTTTATGTGTAATGCATCCTCCACCGCTTTCTTCTCATTCGGTCCAGCCCCTTTGTTGAAATATAGGGTCGATTTGTCTCTGTTTATCCGTTGGCCCAATACCTGACAGTAAGAATTCAAGATGCTCCAAAGCCCGCTTGCATTCTCCGACGATCCTTTTATGAAAAACAGGGAGTCATCTGCAAAAAATAAATGATGTAGCTTCGGGAATTGTCTACTTATGATGATCCCCTGTTTGATTCCCTCCCTAGCTGCCCCTTCCATTCTTCGTGATAGGACATCTGCTAGTAGAATGAACAGGTATGGTGATAGGGGATCACCTTGTCGGATGCCCCACGTTGGATATATGGCATGTGTTCGTTCCCCGTTGACCACCACTTGATAGGTGGTTGTTGATATACATTCACTTATCCATCCTAACCATTGTTCCGCAAAGCCTCGCTTCCTTAGTGTGGTGATTAGGAAGTCTCACTCCACTCTATCATACGTATTTTTCATATCAATCTTCAGTGCACATTCTACCTTGTTTTCACCGCAGTTCATGTTCAGGTGGTGAAATACTTCGTGTTCTACCATGATGTTATCATGTATGTGTCTACCTGATACAAATGCACTCTGGAAAGGAGTGATAATCTCTGATAGATAAATATTTAATATGTTCACCAACACTTTTGATATGATTTTATACAGAAAGTTGCAACAACTTATTGGCCTAAAATCAGTGGGTCTCATCTGGTTTGGTACTTTTGGGATCATCACTCTATCAGTATTGTTCAGGGGGTTTAGAAGAGTACCTATTCTGAAGAAAGCATTGACCGTGGTGATAACGTCTGCCCCCACGATGTTCTAGTTCCTTTGATAAAACAGACCTGGGAACCCGTCCGGACCCGGCGCACGTGACCCGCCCAGTTGGTATGTAGTCGACCTTATCTTTATGTTTGTTGCCTCCCGTGTGAAGTTGGAATTCATCTCGGGTGTGATTTGATTTGGGATATGTCTAAGGAACTAATCTCCCGGTTCGGTTTGCTCCGCGGTGAACATGTCCCCAAAGTATCGGTGAAGCTGATCGGCTATCCTCCCTTCATCATCTATCTACTCCTCATTTGTGCCCCTTAGTCTGCATATTTGATTACGTCTTTTTTGCTATCGTGGTATGGTGAAAGAAGGTAGTGTTACGGTCTCTGTCCCTTAGCCATTTAACCCTCGACCGTTGTTTCCAATATGTCTCCTCCCTCATCCATAGCCTTCGAAGTTTGCCTTTCAATCATTTCTCTTCTTGGATCGTAGCATCATTCATCCCCCCTGCATGTTTCTCCTTAGAGCTTCCTTCGTTTTTGCGATCTCGTGCATATTGTGGTTGAAACACCCTTTGCTCCATGCCATGAGTTTCAATCGGTACTTGTGTAGTTTTTTGTACACTCCTTGGATTTCTATCCCCATCGTTGGTCTATCCTATGCTTCTTTTATTACCTTCTTGCATTCCGGGTTTTCGAGCCACATAGCCTCGAACTTGAACCGCCTTCTCGCCCTTTTCCGTGGTTGCTTGAGTTGGACCACCATTAGTGCATGGTCCAACTCAATGGCTAGTTCGTTAATGCATCTCCCTTGTTGGTGCCGTGTTGCCCAATCCGTGTTTATCAATACACGGTCTAGGCATTCACTTATCCTTTCCGCTTCACTTCGGTTATTACACCATGTAAAGGTGTTCTTGTTTGCCCCCAAATCTTCCATCCCTAGGTCCTCAATCAATTATTCGAATTCATCCATTTGTCGTTGGGACTTCCTTCTTCCACCTTGTTTTTCATGTGGGTGGCATATGGTGTTGAAGTCCCATAAGATCATCCATCCTCCCCGTCTTCCCCTACCCATTGCTCGTAGGAAATTCCAATTTTGTGTCCGTTCTCGTGCTTCCGTGCTCACGTATGCTCATGTTACGAATAATGGATCTGCATGGTTATCCATATATACCTCACAATCCATGCAATTTGGATCGGCATACAACACCGAAATCTTTGTGTCCGCCTTCCACCACAACGCTAGCCCCCCCCCCCCCCCCCGGACGTACCATTCGGGCTAACATAGTGTGTATTGTCCATTCTCATCCTTGTTCGTATCTTCTCGCAGTAGGTATCCCCATTTTTTGTTTCCATTAAGAATATGATGTTGGGAGATACCTTTTGTTGAGGTCTTGTAGGTGTTGAATTGTCAAGGAAGACCCCAAACCCTGACAATTCCATGAAATGACACTCATTGATCACCCGTGGCTATTTTGGGACAGCCACCAGAGCCCTTTGTCCTTTCCTTCTTCCTGCACCTATGTTTCCTTCGGCATCTTCATTATTCGTTTCTTGCGGTTGGGGTTTTACATACTTGCTCTTCGCCTCGGGCTTTTGCGAACCCTTGGCTCCTTTTCATCGGTCCCCTTTGTAGGTACCCTTTGACTCTTCGACCCGGGTTGTTCCTCCATGCCCTCCCCGGTCCGATTTAGTGTCATCTTGTCTAGGATTTAGCTCAATCCGGAGGTAGGGTTTCGTGTCACGGGGTTGGGTGAGGTGGGGGTGTATCAGGTGGGTTCTTCACAATGTAGGTTTGGATTGGTATGATGAGCTCGGTCGGGTAGGGTTGGGTAGGATTGTCGGGTAGGTATGTGATCAAGGGTTGGGCGGGGTGTGTGGTGTGGTGTATTCGGTGGTCTGTGGTTTGGGGGCTTGGGGATGGTGGTTGGTTGTTTCTTTAGCCACTCGGGTAGGGATGCGAGCTCTGGGTTCGGTCGGGTGGGTATTGGGTAGTATGTATGGTGATAGCTTTTGTGTTTGAGGGCTCCTCGATGATCGTCTCTTCCATCATTTCATCGGTCTTTGCTTGGTCACTCCCTCTTTTGATTGGTTCGGTTTCCATAGGGTCGATTCTCTTGCATGCACTAGTTCGGTTCTCATTCTCTCCATCCCCATGCATTTGCTCGTTGCACGGTGGGCCCGATCTCGCATGCTTTGGGGCCTCATGCGTGGCCCGAGCCCTTGCCTCGGCCATGATATCAAACCACGACTTCCTTGCGGTCTGTTTCGGTTGTGATCCCTGTCCCTCGTCCCCTCCTACATGTTGTCTGGTCGCACCTTGTTTCGGTCTCACCCGTACAAGCCATGGCCCATACGCTGGGCTATTCTGATCATGCTCGACCATTTGAACTTCCAATTTACATGTTTGGGTTGTGTGACCCAGCTTCCCACATCCATAACAGTAGTCAGATAACCGTTCATACTCAATAGATGACCATCTCTCCTCCCATAGGGAGTTTTTCCACCAGAAACCCGCTATCAACGGTGTTTCCCCGTTCACTTCCACTCGTATCCTCATATAACTCCTACTCAATCTCCCCACGTGCATTTCAATTTCCAGACAATTTTCTATCATATTTCCTATTTTCCAGGCATTTGTATCACTAAATATTTCTGGTCCTAAATCATGTACTTGGATCCAGAAGTTTACCTTATTGAATTCCACCTTCTTTACTCCTACTCTCGGATCCCATCGTTTAATGTTGAGAATGTGTCCATTTACTGCCCATGGGGACCGGTCTAGTATTCGGCCGGCATCCTTTTGGTTCTCAAAATCAAACAGTAGTATGCCCGCCTCCGCCTCCGAAATTGTAACGTTTCCATATTGAGCCCATGCAGCTCGGAGGACCCCATGTATCACATTCTGTTTGATTGGTTTTGGGGCGAGGACCTTGCCCGCATACCATGTTTCGTTCTGCACAAGTTGGTTCGAGTCGAGGTCTATCGCGGGTCCATCGGATCTGTTTTTCTCGCCTGAACCGGAGCTGGCCTGCATCGTTCCCGTGGGTGCAGTCGCCGTCACCGCAGATGGCAGCTCCCTGCAAGAACAGATGAAAAGGAAAAAAAAAACAGACAAGGTTAGTCGGAGTGATCGCCGCAGGAAAGGGCTGGATGTGCTGGACTTCGGCTCTGTTGCAGGTTGCAGTTACATCTGTTCACAAACCGCAGCTGGGTTAGGCTTGTTGCAGCGGTTTTCGACTCTCTGTGGGTGGTGGTTGGCTTCCCCCCGTGTTGGTGCGACTGCTAGAGGGTCGCTGAAGCTTCTTTTGTGTGTCGTTGCAGTGAAATCCAATGGAAATCTGGCTGGCTTCAGCTGTTTTCGTGCGTTGTTTCCGTCCAGCCACTTTGCATGAAACTGTCGAAATCAAACAACATTAATTCATCCTAGTCAAGCCTCTGATTGGTCGTTGTCCCTTAGCAATAAATGTTGATCGAATTCGTCCAAATTGGAACAGGAATTTCTGTAGGAACACCTGAAAACCTAGGAATTAGGGGAACAACATTTCGAACATAGGCGCCCTTGACTCACCACGGAAGAGGATTATCATAAATAAGGACACTTTAATCATTTCTCCATTTACTTCTCCTTTTCCTATGCATCCATTTTCTAATAGGTGTTTGGCCAAAAAAAAAGAATTCTAATAGGTGTGTTGTTTAAAAGGGAAACATTGATCCACCATCGGAGACCTTAAATGAACTAGTAAAGGAACCATTTATGTTGTTATATATATATAATACAAATAAAGAAGAATAAAATAAAACAACAAAAACAGACAAGGAAAGGCAGGCCAAATGATGAGAGAGAGATGGCCAAAAAAAAATGATGAGAGAGAAAGAGAGGAATCGTCTCTCTCTATATATATATATAAACCAAAAAAAACATGTTATATATTTAATATTATTATGTAAGCATGTGTAATAAAGAAAATGCTATATCGTGTAATAATAACCGAAACCGAAAGCATTAATAACCGAAAGCATGTGTAGAGTACTAGAGTGTTGATTCCTCGGAATCAGAATTTTAATATTATTGTTTTGTATTTTAGGTTAATTAGATAGTTGTTTTGACCAAAAAAAAAGGTTTTGGCCAAAAGAAAACAAATTAGTTAATTAGATAGTTGTTACCTAGATTTAATTCATTGGACAATTTTCTAATTATTATTTTTTAACAATTTTCTATTTGAATTTAGTAAAGTTATAATTTACTAACTATGTATAATTTACTGATAAATAATGATGGAGATATGTTGGTAACTATCACATGTCGTCACAGTTCAATTAGTAAATTATTAATTTTTGTAAAATTCTGTTAGCAAATGATTGTTTTTTTTAGAATTCACTTAGCAATTTGTACAAAGAATGAAACAAATATTAAACAAATTTTTATCACTATTTAACAATAAATTATGATAATATAATATTAGAGATGGTATTAGGGTTTTAGGATTGTTAACTCTCACAGGAGTCATAAGTCCATATTATATATTTGTACAATCCAATATATACGAGGAAACCCTAACTACTTATGGGTAATCCATAAGTCCATATCTATGTAAGGTAATAACATAGAGTATAATGTAAATAAAGCAAGCTTATAAAGACTATAAGGTTATGAAAACAATATTCTAGTCTTTATAAAAATGCTTTGTTTACATTATGCATTTATGCCTGATGTCATTACCTTATCTAGATATGCACTTATGGATAACCGTCAATAGATATGCACTTGTTCAAATGGTATGTATATATATGTTGCACAGGGAACATGTTTTTTATTTATTTTTTTTAGAATAATTGATAGTACACACATGGTATACGTTGACCATCTCAATTTTAAGATTAGTAATTTATTATAATTTACTAATATATTTTTAGTTCGGAATGAGTCTAGGGTTCTACTAATATATTTTTAGTATATTTTAGTACATGAAATGAGTAGGGTTTTGTAGGGACCAGTTTGGAATACTTAGTGGTGAGGAAAGCAGTAGCTTGCTTTCGACCTAAGAGAAGAGGGAAGCGCAAGTGGCATGCCATGACGGTGTTAGGATCCCGTATACGCCTTTATGAGTCTGGCCTATAAATGGATATTTATGAGTCTCTAAAATGTCTTTTAGATCATGGTCAATGCCCCAATTTGGTCCTATACATGTGCTTCCCATACCACGAGTTCGGAATGTTGTTAATGAAGTTCCCACATGTACATTGATTAATGATGAAGTTTTACGTTGGCAAAACAATTATGAAGAAAGGTAAATAAATTAAAAAAGGGGGGGTCCCATTGGAATGAATAAGATGTTCTTTTCTTTTGCATTGGATGTTGTTAAGATTCTCGACCGTCCACTGTTCCTATCTTTGTCATAGTATTGATTCAACCATGCCATGCATGTTGATGTGGTGGTCTATCTATATTTAATAAATTTGGAGAATACAGTGGAATGAATGATAATGCAACCGCAACAATTCAATGATTAATTGTTGTAAAATTATTAGATTTACTTTTTAAACTCAACCATAAAAATTCATTGAGTCTCTCTAAACAATGAACTCACACTGCAGTCCTGTGCTCTCTTAGAATATATATATATATATAAATGTATGTTTCATTCCATTACTACAGTACAGTCCCACTCCCACAAACAAATTAAACAGCCTGGCAAAAAGAGGTCTGAATCTGAACGAATGATGATGATGAACAGAAAATACATAAAAAATAACCTTCTTTTGTTGTTTCTCTTCTCCTCGCTAAAGCTAAAAACTTTCCATACTATAATTAATATTTCCTTTTTTTTTATGGGTGTGGTGTTTGGCCTGCTAAAACACATAATACTTGTACTTTTGCTTCAGAGAAGGGAATGGAAGGGCTTCTCTGACTGTCTCTGGTTAATTCCCACAAGTATAGCAGTTGCTTCA
Organism: Chamaenerion angustifolium; assembly: GCA_946814005.1. Taxonomy (NCBI): domain Eukaryota; kingdom Viridiplantae; phylum Streptophyta; class Magnoliopsida; order Myrtales; family Onagraceae; genus Chamaenerion; species Chamaenerion angustifolium. The sequence goes on along the minus strand of OX328268.1, from coordinate 28,249,223 downwards.
TTCCAATCAAAATCACACATGTCTAGTGCTACTCTCTAATGAGCTGGTGAATAGTTTTTACGAAACAGGAAAAGAAGAAAAAGAGGAATTATTTGGCTTATTAGCTAGGAGAATGCTCTAAGGAAGTAAGAGTTCAGGAAGATGTTTCTGGATGGCATCAGTTACACCAACCAGCTGCTTCATCTCCATTGAAGGTGGGTGAGTAATGAGATAACACTCTCTTATCTGATCTAGTCTCACTGTGTTTAGTATGTATGCTCTCAATTGTCAGTAAATATTTCAGGAGGTATGGGACTAGATCTCCAAACTGCAATCAATGTTCTAGCAGAGAATTTATACTGAAATGATTCCTGAAGTTTACAAAACAGACAACTCAAACAAGGTTCACGGAGATTCGGGTTTCACAAAGAATTTATTGTTGAACAAGTTATGGACATTGGAAAAAGTAGCAGTAATAATTCAAGAAGCATGGAAGAAGAATCCTGCATTAAGAATACCATGCAGATGCATGAACAGATCTTCAAACAACAGGTACTTCTTTTTCTTTAAGGTTTCATTCTCTAACACGCTCCTCATAAAAATGTTTGTTAGAGCTTGAAGCAAGCGTAGGAGATAGATAATATACATCCTTTTCGTACCATATGTGATGAATAAACTGTGGTGGGTCAGGATTTGGTGATAAAACCTTAAGGAGTTGTTAAATGATGGCTCAACTAACAGTTTTATTCTCTAACACTATCGAACTTGTGCTATGAGCTTCATTCATTCATGGAAACAACTGACATTGTGAAAACTCATCTTGCAGGTTAGAGAACTCCACAGATTATACAATGTTCAGAAGTTACTGATGGGTCAGGTTAAGAAGCAGCAAATTGAAGGAACAACTACACTTTGGAGCTCCTCCTTATTAACTGCACCATCAACAACTCTTCAAATCCGAACCCACGGTCCAGTGAAGAGCTCTGGAAGTCTTGATCTCAAAAGACCCTGGAAGGAGGAAATGATAATTGATGGGGTTAACCCGAATGACAGTAGATTTATGATAGACAAACAAGTGGTAGAACTCACACTAGGCATAGGAAGGAAGATGGATGACAAGAGATGCATCAACACCAAGTTGCTCAACTCTTCGTTGCTAACAGAATCCAACCAAGGTGGTTCAGTTGGTGGCGCGGAGACTGAGACATCCAAGAGTAACACGGAAGAGAAACACACATTTCTGTTTTTATAGGTTAGGGTGGATGAAGAGCCTATTCATATTTGACACGTCCAATGATTGTTGCTTCATTTTACACTTCCTAAACGATGTTTTTTCCACCTCCAAATAATGTTTGGGATATGTCGAGATGGATTTTCATCAACAGACAACCCCACCCTCATCGAATGAATACCTGCACCATCCTTCAAAATCCAGCAGCAACTCGAACATCGAAAGAAAAGAGTTGGCAAGTTGTAATGAATCAAGAAACTTACTGAATAATCACACCTTGAATTTATTATTACCAAAGCAGATACAAGATAGTAAGTGAATGGATCCTTACACTACTGTACACATGACACTCTCACAGATGATAACTTACCAAAGAATAGATTTGCAGAAAATAAGAATAAAAGACAGAATCCTGAATCTTCAAAACTGCAAATTGCACAACACAACCCTCTGAAAACAAACAAGCAAACAAGCAGCAGCAGCAATAGCAACAGCTAACTTAACCAAACCCAATAACAATGTCTTCCTAAAAAAATATAATAAATTCAAACAACCAGCCAGTTCGAGAAACGGCAAAAAATAATCCGCTTTCGCTCACCAATTGCAGAGGAAAACAGCTCTTCAGGTTCAGGGTAGAAGAAGCAAGCATCATATAAAAGATCACTCTTCTGTCCCTCCAATATGTAATCATATATCTCAACTGCAAATAAGATAGGCAGAAATAAACACATGTTGGGATCATAAACTTCATCAAATGTAATAAAAAATGCTATGTCATGGAGAAATAAATGCATCACGGTATAAAAATGTGGTGTGGTTACGAAAGAATATACTGTAAGAAAATTACTTACAGATTCAAAATAAAGCTTTCCTTACACATACCATGGATAATGGTACTTAGCTTGAAATAAAATTCTCTAGATTCTTCTTAGAACAACTGAAGAGCCATTTTGAGCTTGTTCTGCCTCCACTTTGGCAACTTATAGAAGGCTTCTTTCGTCATCCCGAACTTCTCCTTGAATTCCGCTGATGACAAATATGTCTGCACAAAAAGGGTAAAAAGTCAGTCAAAATTATAAAAATGCAAGTATTCTTTGTGATGTAAATTTTCAAACCAACCTCTCTCTTGGTGACATCAATATCTGTTGCAGGTTCGGTTGATGTTGTTTTGAGGCGGTCGTATGGGTGAACTGCAAGCCCTTCCTCGTCCTCAGCCTCACCTTCTTTCACATCTTCTTGAATGGTCAAGGATCCTATTCTGCTGCTCATCGAATTCTCTTTGGAATTCGTGTCTGCTGTATCTTTTGCAACTTCAGGACTCTTCGGACTCACTTCAACCATAAATAAAGATTATTCACTTTAAGAAATGAACATATTTTGATGCAATTTTTAATTAAAAAATAGAAGTGATAAAGTTAGTACCTTTAATGGATCGAGGTATGAGAACCTCTCTGACTGGTGGCGATTTCTCAAAAGTGGAACCGAGAGCAGCAATAGCTGAAGATTTTGGAGCTTGGGTTGCAGAATCTGGAGTCACGGACTTTGGATAGATCTTTCTGACAACTGGTGGTGGAGTTGAGAGATTTCTTGCATTAGTGTTTTCAAAAGTGGCAGCGAGTGCATTGAAAGCAGGTGATCGCCCCCTTACACGGACACGTTCAGGGCTAAAAGACATGCTTCTTGATCGCTGCGATGATTTCTCAGGTGCAGTGGATCTCCCTCCATATGAAACAGGCGTTCTTCTCTTTGGTTTCTGAAAAATATCACGCAAGAAAATGATGAATAATAGTGTACAAATCTGAATGACCACCATACAAGCAGTTCTCCCTTTCAATTTATTTAAGTTGTTTATGTGATTATTGATATTGAGTTAACTCAGCGTGACCAACAAAAGTTCAATCTATATAGTATTGCAACATTTTTTACAAAAGATGTTGGTAAACCACATGATCTTAAGCTACAGATCCAAACTAAAGTGCAGACAAAAATAAGAAGCATTATGGTATAAAAATTCAAAACCACATGCATATTTCAGCAGAAAAATAGAAAATGATTGATAAATTTGCAAAACAAAACTGAAATGGTGGAATTTGATAATGTTTTAAGTATCAGGAGACTTACATCAACTTTTGGTGTACTGCCATGTTTGACAATGGTGAGTTTTCTCTGAAATGAGTTTCCATGCATCTATACAAACAACAACTTATGTAAGGTGGAAAGATGTGAAATTCAAAACTCAAATCTAAGATGCTCCTTCTCAATCACTTACCACAGATTTGGCAGAGTCCCATGTGAAGAAGCGTGTAAAGAAAGGCGGCTCATTTCCCTCAGTGACGATAAATATTGGAGCTTCTTGGGATATTTTCTCTAGAAGGAAGTCCCTCTCAAGGAATTTCTGAGAAAAAAAGGATTTAAGTGCATTCATGTTGTGGTCACTAGAAATAAACTAAATAAATCGATGCTAGTGATAAATCCCACCTCTCCAATGGTCAAAGACTGCGTTTTGATCTTGGGGTCAACTTCTTGCCCAACCCAGACAAATATCTCAGAGTGACAATCCAAGATAAATATATCTTCAGTCATCAAATCATCCTGTGTATAGTTGTAGATTTCTGTAACCTGAAAAGGGGGATTCCTTATAAGCAAGAGTCCACAAACATGCAATGATATACTTCATCCACCAAACAGAAACATACTATAGGAAAATCAACAGGAAAGGCTTCACTATCAACTAGCTATAATAATATACACCCAATTCAAATTTTTTTTAAGTGGAAATGCTATTAACTAGTCTCCTTATGTTGAAGATCACAGATAAACAAGTGTAACTCCCTGAGAGATTCATTTCTTTAAAAAAATGGAACTAACTTTCTTATTTTGAAACCTTAATATGACATGACTGTTTATTTTTACATATTACAGAGAGAAATAACATTCATACCTTCAGATTCCCTGACAGTCACCATTCATTCATTGCAGGACAAACATGGAAAGAAAAGTGATATCATTAGTGTAGCCAAAATTTGATTTGACAAAGAAAGGTATAGCAGCAATGCGAGTCACAAGTACCTTTTGCGTAAGTGCAGGAGAATAGGTGAGGATCACTCTCAGCATTGCGTGCAAGCTTCTGGCTTGGGTATTCAGATTTTCCTCCCAACAGATCCCAGAATTGTTCCGACTCAGCACCTTCTTTTTGAGTTTTAGACTGTACATTTGGCTGCAGAGAAATAGTTATACAAACATCCTCATCAGTATAATTATGCTGACAGTCGGATTTATTACTGTTGACTCGATTAGTATAGTTTGGTTCCTAGAGTACTTCTCTAAATTCAAGGATTATAGTAAATAGGTGTAAGAATTGTTGGAATTTTCTGCTATATGTCAGACCTTTATCAAATCCAGCTGCCTCTCAAGAAGTTCATGATCCTCAGAAGTCGTAAGGTTACCGGACCATGTGAAGACAGTTGAGCCATTATGTAGTATGTAGCAGTATGATGAATTTAAAGATGATGCAACCTGGAGAGAGAGAGAGAGAGAAATAGCAAAAAGGGTCAAAATATGTTCCAAGTCCTATCTGAACAAATTCCATAAGATGAAATAAACAACTATGCAGATAAATCATCTAGAACATATATCTAAAAAATTCCATTTGTGCATACTCAAGCACGTATAGTTAGACTACATGATAAGTGATACAGACCACTTTTAGCTAACATCACAATTTAAGGATGACATAGACCACTTTTAGATAATTCAAAGTATTATAGATTTACATACTGTTTCCACTTGAATTGATTGCATATTATCAGGACCAGATCCTTGCACTCTAAACAAGGCAAGGCCATCCTCACTATATGTATCATCAGGAACTTCATTCTCAGTTATGTAACTCTTATATCCCTCACTAAGGCCACCCTGAAAAAAAAAAATACACCATCGTTAGAGCTGACATATCTTTTTCTTTGCTCAAGAGACATAAATGTAGTTATTGATGAATAGCTTGTTAGCAGCTTAACTGACCTTGAGAACGATAAATCGCTGCATGATTGAAAAGAATTGGATTGGTTCTTTCCCTTCATATACCCGAGCCTACAAATGAGAAGACATAGACAATTAGCTACATGCTTGCTGGTTATTAGGGAGACAACTAAGATAGGGAAGGGAGAACGGAGAAGGTGTAGAAAAATGCAAGTACCTGTGCAGGAAGAAATTTCAGACTCTCAACCATCATGCTAGCCTGTGAAAGAGCGGAAGCCCTTACTTCCTGAGCATACCAAGTACATTTACGTGCAAGAGTATAGATTAGATATTAGTTGCAACAGTTCAGGTATCCAGTGAACTATATATCACATCTAGCTTAAAAGAACTAGAATATCGAACTGCAAAATGTCAGACCACCAAACTGAAATTTCAATTTTAGAAGTACTTGCATACTAGATTAGAGATTCCATTTCTTAATATAGATGATCCAATCAGAAGGAAAAATAAAGATCATTCATTTCCTAACAAAATTCTCACCTCGGTACTCTTCTTTCCCAACCAGGTGCCGATAAGAAATTCCTCTCTATCATCTCCAGGGTAAGAATACTGAAAGATATAGCAGTCACCACCATAGAACTTTGATTGGTCAGAGGATGAAAGAAGAATCTTCTCTTTCCTGTTTATGCGCCAAACCTGTGAGAGAAAAAAAAACTGTCAGCAAAAGCAAAAATCATATACATACCACATCTATTTTAATAAACTAAACAATACAATTTAACCACATGCTTATATAATAGGATCTCATGGCAGAAGTGGACATAGAAATATTACAGACACAAGTAACAGAGAATATACAACAAATCTGCATGCAGATGGGACTAGAAAGAACCTGGAGATTTCCAGTGCAATCAATATGTGGTAAAGGTTCCTCTTTAACAGGAGTTGCTTTCATAAGGCCTTTAACATTGAGTCCTTGGCGTTTTAGAAGTGCTGCAAAATGAAATTTGAAGATAATATATTGATGGGGTTTCAACTCAGGATAGTATATACATTTATTCATTTGAATTCTTTTCTGTTGTTAATGTTAAATGTTCAAGTCTAATCCATTTCTGCAAGTACGATTTATATAGTCGGAGTCTACTTTCACAAACCTGCAACCTTGCCTCTTCCATCCTCAGATACAGCCACGTCGGCAGTTTGAGGCCATGAATCAAACTTTGAACGGAAGACAACTGTCTCAAATCCCTCAATTACACGGATTATATGGGAATGCAGGCGTTCAGGACCACGGATCAACTCCTGCTTAATTGAGACAAAAGAGGTCAAAAGGGAATTAAAGGGAGCATGATCCATGAATACTTAGGAATTCAAAGCAGTAGAAGAGAACTTTATATTACTTCTGCAGATGAACTTGCAGCCTTCCTGTCATCAAGAGAGGTAGTTCTGCCCATCCACACAAACACTTCTCTCCCACAATCCAGAAGATAGCATTTATTTGTGTTTAGCAAACCCCTTGTCAAAGTTTCTGTCTCTACAGGTTCGGTCTTACCCTTCTCCACACTAGAAAACATAGAAGACGTCTTCATTAGAGAATGCAGCAAATCCTTATCATAAGCAACATTGCTACCATTACATTAAAAAATGATCATAAACAACCGCAAAAGAATCCATGAATGATAGATCATCAGATTGTTCAACCGTAGTTGATAGACAATGACACAATGTCTGTACACCACTGAATAAACCGAAGCTCATAATATGTCTATCTATCTATCTATCTATCTATCTATACTATTTATTAAATCTCCGCCAGAGGTAGTGCTTTCTCCCTACTGTAGCGTAAATCAGTCATTTCCAGTTTCGCGTGAAGTATTACATTAGTTAATAATGCGATGTAAAGTGTATGCATATAGGGTGTATGGGCTGCATCCTCTAGTGTCTATTAAAATAGCATCAACGAGTAGTTTCTGATTTAAAATCCTTATACCCACCCCTGTCAAATCACGTTTATTCAGTTGACTGAGCCATGTTCATGGTTAGGTTTGTGTGAAAATGGAGATCATAGGGTCATGCAAAAGGATACCCATATGATGTTTGATGTACATTGTTGTCATGTAATTTTGCAGATGAATGATAGATGACAAAATGAGCAAAATGCTGGTAATATAAGCAGAAATAGTTAACAAGATGCATTACCAGAGTAATTTGGTGACATGAGATTCAAAAGATTTATTCTCTTCACTTGCTGCTTTTCTAGGAAGAGGAGCAAATCCACCAAAGAATCCCCAAAACTCCCCAGTTTCTGCATCGGCCATTAGTTTCCCATCCTCTACAACAAAAAATGAGGAATCAAATTTACAACTCTCATCATTCAACATCTAAATTTCCTTCCGACTCTCGTATGTGACTTACCAATTGCAGCTACATCACACTTTCCATCGTGATAAGTATCTTTAATGTACTGAACAACTTCCAATGCTTTGGCTCTTTCTTGAATACACGAATTCGAACCGTTGAATTGAAATATTTTCAACTTCGTGTCCAGGATAAAAATGTCATCGTGATTGAGAGAAGATCGGGCAAAAGGAACCTGTCCATTCCATATTAGAATAATTAAACAAATGAGAAGGGGAAAGAGAGAGACATGCATGACGCATATTGGTACATCACCCATGACACAATGTCTTGATCTAATAGCTTAATTTTTTGGCAATTGGTCTGTGGTTCTACTTGGTCTTCAAGCAAATACTATATAAAAAATTTATATAAGGGTGTTAAATAAAAGTATATTCCAAAAATTATAGCACCAAATGTCATATGAGAAGTAAAGCTCTTAGATCAATTACGAGATAGACCATTAAATTGTGATAAGAAAACAAAATGAGGTAATCGCAGGATTGAGCATTGTATGCTGACTTGCCTCTTTCACATGGACAACATGTTTTCCTCTGCACTCAAAGAGTCGTATCTTATGCTCTTCAAGCTCAGCATGCTTAAAACCAGACGCAATACCACCTTCTTGAGGTATTATACAAGGCTTAAAATAAGATAAGAACTTTTCAGTTTCGTGACCCTGTACTTCACGATATTGAACAGCGCGCCCTCCAAGTGCTGCATCTAGTTCAACTGTCTTGATTGCTGCAGTTCCCGCTTCGTCCTATTAGAAGATAAAGTTTATGTGACCAGTTATAAATGGTAGTTCCTTTTAACTCAACAAACAAAGAATTGCACAACTTACCTGAGATGTATCCTTACCGAGCCAGTAATGGATCTCATGTCGAAGGGATCCATTCTTTAACGCAGTTGTCTGCGGGTAAATAAGTCAGTAGCCACTCAGACATTGAAGAATTGCTTGTGTTTAATTACAAGTTTGAAACAAGATGCTACTACCACCTGCAAGTCGTCTATAAGAACATGATCTGATACACCATTATTTATGACCGCCACAAGGTGAAGTTAGAAAGAAAGAAGAAAAAAACTTACCGCTAAAATTACATAGGAATCTCCTGTGAAGAATTTCCCATGGGATGACTTGGGGACAGGAACAGGACGGAAGTTCTCAATGCGCCATATCTCAATTCCACTATCTATAGTCAAAGATAACATACACATGGTCGTGCTAAAAAAATTTATCTCATAAAAACCATTGCATTACTGCAAATATGTGAATGTAGAAAGGATACGCCTTTTGACCAGCTCCTTGGAAAGCTTCATCCAAATCTCTCATGGAAACTGCCATATTGCGTTACGCCTCCACAAGTTTCCTTCAATGTATAGAAGAGAACAAGAAGGAAATAAGAGAACTAGTTGACATGGAACTCAAAGAAGCTTCTCAAGTTCAACAAAAAGAAAATCGGGCAGACTTGTATAAACTTCCTTGATACATTTGAACACTAAAAGTACAATGTGCTTTCTGTAGCTGTAGTAACTATCCATGCGCTCAAACTAAATAATTGAGTGATACACAACTAGGACTAGGGAAAACAAATTTCACAGTGTAGGAACAAAATACATAGTACAGAAGGAAACCAAGAGAGATAGACTCAAGAGAGACTATAGCAAGAATGTGAAAAACATACTTGATATAAAAAAATGTAGGATGCACAAAAGATTAAACTTAAGATTCTGAAAACCCAGAAAAGAAAAGCAATGAAAAGTTGCAATGCTCGGGAAATATTGGTAGTGTCCAAGAAACCAGCAAATGAACGACAAACGGCAAACCCTGAGCATTGTATCAAGAATGTGTACATATTATACAGCATTCCTACCAGCCATGATCAGATAACTGAGATAAACAAATAAACGAACTATTTAAGATAAGACCACCGGAAATTGATTATAAGATCCTAAACTTTGGAAACTCCATGACATTTTTAAACAGCTCCTAAAGACCAAAGCAGTTAAAACGGTTCAATTTCAAATAAATCGGTCACTTAAGTATGTATAGATTGCATAGCATCTCACAAGCTGCTTGGAAAAAGGAAGTAGTGAATCTGAATACAGAAGGAAATTTCACTAATCTCGAAAAATATCATAAAGAAATAAGCACAATTAGACGTGTTTTCTTGAATACAGGAAAGCAAACCATCAGATTCAACAATCCAGCAATAAAATAAGCAGTAAGAGAGCAGTTTAAACTGTATAAATTGAACCCAAATCTAAAAATGAGCAATTTTTAAGCTTACCTGGCAATCAAGACGCCGATTTGGAGCTCTAACTTGATCGAATCGCTGGAAATGCAAAGATCTAAATCCTTTACAGCTTAAGAGCTGAAAAATCAAAGCCTGGGCAGCTATTATAGACAGAAGTTGAAGAGGAGGAAAGTAGGGTGTGTCTAACCAAGTAAGAAAATCAAAACAAAAAACCCAGGCACCAACAAAGCAATTGAATTGAATTCTGGAGAAAGGGTTGGACTTGGACTTAGAAGGAAGGAGAGAGAAAAGTGAATAAAGTGACAGAGAGGGAGAGAAAGAGGTTGGAGAGGAGGGAATGATGAATGCCAGGCGTGCTAATCACTAACAGCAACCGAAGACCCAAACCAACACAGATGAACTGTAAAATTGTTTGCATTAATTTATTTTAATTACACATTTATTTCTTCTAATGGTAGTTTTATTTTTCTGAACTACCTTCTTCATTCTGACAGACATTCCATTTACCAAATGGACTAAAGACTCATCCAATGGTTTGACAAAATAAAAATTATTTTTTTGGCGAAACACAAAATAAAATTCTACTATTATGAACTATTCAATTATCAACAGTATTTATTTTTTTGGCCAATATAATATTTTATTTATTATTAAGAAATAAAGTTTAAAACATTATTATAACAATCTACATTAATAAAAATTAAAAGAGATGTTAGAGGATGTAAAACTCAGTCAATCACATTCTTGCTTTTGTGTTTATCAAATGCTCACATTCTATTGTTTTCCTCAATATCGTCCTCCAGGTGACACTTCTTCTAGCATTCGCGACGTAAAAGATTTATCTTATGATCAGAATGGTGAATTTGATTGATAACATTACTCACACATATCTCGAGTTCTACATTATACTCACCTCTATCAGTTGCTAAGTGCAGTTCTTGTAAAATTAAAATCTAATAATTTAATTAAATGTTATATGTTTCACTCAATTGGTGAACATTTCTAATTATTACTTATGTGGTATAATTTATTACTTATAACATATTTTTAAAATTTAATAACATGATAGTTATTAACTTAAATTTTACATTTTTTAAATTAATATATTGAAGAATATATAGTTGATTCATTGTGTCTACTTTCACATGAAAAAGTAATTTGTAAATCAAAGTATTGTAAAAAAAAAATTATGACTTGTAGATTAAGATACTCAAAATTAGAAAAACAAATATATTATAAATAATAATAAAAACATATATCAAGGTGTAGTCAAATCAAGGAAACTGACATATATAAATATATATGCAATAAATTTAGGAAAAATTATACTAATACACCATTATATTTGACAAAATCACTTAAATATTGTCGGATACACCCTGAATTTCCAATAAAAATATTGAGTAGCACAATTGTTACATGACACTACTAACAAGGTATGGTATCGCCACATGAAAGTGAAAATGTTTTTTTAAAAACAAAATATAACTTAATAATATTAAAAAAAACGAATTTTAATAATTGAGAAAAAAGTAAAGAAAAACAAAAAATCGTTAAGAGTCAAGACCCTTGGGGTTTTTTTCAATGTTTTCCTTAAATAATTTATTTTTATGTTCTGAATGGATTAAATTATTTTCTATCTTTTATATTTAAAAAAAAGTGTAACTTTTATAAAACTTTTAATATATTTTTCCGTTTTAAAATATTTTCAAAATAATAAGTCATACATTTAATAAATATTTTATATTAATTTTAAATTTTTAATGTATATTTAAACAAATGTTGTCAAGTGGTATTGTCATGACATGTAAGATGTAACAGTAATAAGTCAGCAAAGCAAGTCCACATCAGCATCTCTAACGACTTAAATAGACGAGATATTGGACAATCTCAAAATTAATGATGATTTTCTTACAGACAAAAATATAAACCTCACATTGGTCTAATTTTATCATAAACTAATATGATACACTAGGGGATTGGTTAGCGGCTTTGCGCAGTATCTATTTTTTAAAATATTAATAAATAAGTAAACAATATATCTAAACTAATATATATATATATATAATACTTATTATCATATTTTAGTTTTGTAGTTCATTAATATGTATTTGATTATATCAACTTTACTTAATTACATAATATAAAAACTATATATATATAAAAAATGTTCAAAAAATATTTTAAAAAATCATAGTTACTATCACTTATGTTTTAATGATACAAATAAAATTATATATTATAAAGATTAAGTACATTTGTTCATAAAATTAACTAAAAATTACATGGTAAATAAAATATTATCACACATTTATTCAGTTTTATAAACTATTTAAAAATATATTTATTTTAGTAACAATAACCATATATATATATATATATATATATATATATATTAATTTGACTAAGTATTCTATAATTTTAACAAGTAACATTTTAACCATAGTTATCAGAACCGGACTGGTCATCGACCGGCGAGGGAGTCGGTTCACGGTTCGACCGGTCCAATCCGGTTCAACCCGGTTCAGTGTGCGGTTCATTGTTTGCAAGGAAAAAAAACTTAAAATACATACATAGTCTCAAACACAAACATAATTACCTCAAATTACATAGTCTCACACACACCTCAAACTACTATTAGTAACTTTACTCTTATACAAGGCTAGGTTGTACATCAATTATGAGTATACAGACAACTTCCAAGTTCCAATAAATGCTAACTTGAATCTTGATCCACATACATGAAAAGAATACAATCGGTAGAGACGGAGTTTGAATGACATGGTCATTTAGATTATGACATTCAACACTAATCTACCCAGTAGAGGATATGTTCGACTAATCTTCTAATAATTGGTTGTAAGAAAGTAAAGATCAATATACTAATACAATAAATGTCTGCATTCATTAAGTAGTGTAGTGAAAGTTGCATCAACATATCAACCTTTTACTTTGGCTATATCCTACAGGCTGCAGTGACTTATGTCACGTGCACAAAGTGCCAATCCGAAAAACAAGCGTGCACCCTCCAGTTGATGGTAAAGATAAAATGACAGAATATTATAATTCCAAGCTGCTATTAACTTGGCGTATATATGTTAGCAGGCCAAAGCCTCCAAAGCAACAACTTTTCATTTTTCTTTTCAAGGAAAGTAGAGTTGTCAACAAGGAAGAAAGGAAACTGAAAATGGTGCACGAAGAGACCAAGAAAGGACCATGGACAGAACAGCAGGACTTCCAACTGGTCTACTTTGTTGGCTTGTTCAAGGATCAGCGATGGGACTTTATCGCAAAAGTTTCAGGTTTGAAGGTGGCGGGAGACAGTAAATAAGTAGGGTTGTTTGTGGGGATTTGGGTGGTTTTGAAAGGAGGAACTTTTCAATGATCTCCTGGATCTCGTCTTGTAGGTTTGAACCGAACTCGGGGTGCTGGTAGTTGACGAGGAGGTAGACATTGAAGACGAAGACGAGGAGGCCTTATGTGATAAACTGATAACTCACATAATCTTAACTTAACCTAGCAGTGAACCAAACCGGTTTAACACTGCAGAAACAAACCAATCGGTTTAAACCGAAAAAACGATTGGTTTGTAAAAAAAACAAAAAAGTGAACTGGAAACCGGCCAGTTTTCCAAAAACCGTCTGGTTCAACATGGTTCAAACACTGTTCATTTGTAAAACGGTTTTTTAACTGAACCAAACCGGACATGGGTCCGGTTCCCGGCCCGGCCCGGTTCCCGGCCCGGCCCGGTTATGATAACTATGATTTTAACACAATTTTCTCTATCATAGTATCATAATAATTTAATTTGATTGGTCCATGTAAAAAAAATAAGTTACATCAATGTCATCACTCTCTCACATCCACATGGACACTCTAAAATTAATCTAAAGTTCCACATTCAATTTCAAAAGATGTTACATTTATACGTATGCCAAATTAAATTTTGCCTTCAAACAATAATAAATTGCAATTTTGCACCTAACCATTTACTTTGCAAAATTACACAAAAATTAAGAGTGAAATAAATAAATAAGAATGAAAACACAACATTTAAAAAATTTAAATTTGAAATAAAAAAAATGATAAACAAAATTTAAATTTAAGTATAATACATCATTATAGTTTAGCATAATTAACTTAAAAAAATGAATTAAGTGTTGAAAGTACATAATATTTATAATGAAAAATATGATGAACAATAGTAACTAAGTTAATTAAAAATTGAACTAAGTAGATAGTAAATGTATTTGTTTTTTTTTGCAAAGAATTAAAATATATAACTATTTATTTGGTTTCTAAATTAAAAGCAAATAAAAGGTAAAAATAAATCATTTTTTAAACAAAAGTTCTAAATATGTACACACTACACAATCATGTTTGTTGAGAAAAAGTTTTTGAAAATAATTAAGTATATAAATACACATGTTAGATTTTTCATTTATGTATTTATAATTATAAAATTAAATTAAAACGATACTCTTCATAAAATTTTGTAAAATAGTTATGTAATATTGCTATTTAGAAATTATTATTATATTTGAATTAAATTTTATAAATATAAAATATAAAACTAATAGTATTCTAAATAGTGTATATGTATATATAATTTGTTAAGTTATGTTTGTGTATATAATTTTCACATATTTTTAACTAAGAAAACAAATCAATAAAAAATAAGAAACGGTTAACTATTACTAAATAAAATGGTTATAAATAATATTTTTTATAGTGCTATTACTAAATTCATTTAACATATATGTAATGAATATACTATAAATAATAAACGTTATACAAAAAAAGTAAATTGAATCATATTATATTAATAACAAAAATTAAAATATTTTCATTTTGTAAATTAAGGTAATCGTATCAATATAATTTAAAAATATTTTGACCTGATTTATTTTTGTTAATTAATATAACAATTTAAATTTTATATTAAACTATATTTATATAACCATATCGTAAAAACTAAAATTAATTTAAAACATTCATTACATTATATCAATAATGGTGGATCTTCTTATTTTACTATCGACACAAGTACTTTTTAATTAATTTTATAAACAAACATAATTAATCTTTATATTTCATCAGTATAATTAAAACGCAAGTGTAATTAGTATTACGGAAAAATAATATTTTTTTTCCACTAGAAAAATAATATTTTCACTAATAGTTTAAATATTTTTAACAAGGTATCTTGCTGTGCGGTAAGTAATAACTTAATTTATTATTTTTTTATATTTTAATTTATTCTTAATAGTAAATATTATTACGTTATTTATTAATTGAATATAGATTAAAAAAAGGTGTTTAGTATTATAAAACTTATTTTGTCTATAATAAATAATTATGAGTTTTTTTCAAATAATTTTTTATATTATACTATAATTATGAATGAAATAATATCAAAATGCTTAAAAGTAAAAAGTAAATAATAAATACAACAACGGTTAGTGTAATGTAAGAAAGTTTTTTTTTTTTAATTATAAAGTTTGAAATTATATATATGCATATTAATAGAGTTAATAAATAATAAAATTAGATGGTGATAAAAATGATATAAGTATTTACTTATATAATATTAATATATATTTTTTAACATAGATTTTATATTCTTTTTTTATCCCATATTTATCATAAATATTATATTGAATATACATATTTTGGGATGTATTAAAAAAATTGTATATAATATTTACAAATATGTATTTTTATGATTGAACATGTTAATATGCAAAATTTAATATACATTCATTTTTTCATAAAATAAAAGAGTAGATTTTAAGTATTATAATATTAATTATAAATAAATTCAAAAATAGAAACTGTCATTCAAAACATTCTTTAATTATTACAAAAAATTTGAAAATAGAAAAAAAAACATTTAAAAGTTTTCGTATAAAAATAAATAGTAATATATTGATAAACAAATAAGACCATAAATGTGATCGGTGAGATAAAATGTGAAGCGTAGCATGAGAATCGATGAGAAGCTTCAGAGGAATTCTAAAGCTTATGGAGGTACACGTGACGAGTCCATGTCATCGTTAGTTACAAATGTTTTTACTCAATCAATGAAAATATTTCTTTTTGACAACTAAGTAGCTTACAAACTTATGTGTTCTAATTATAGAAGAGTAAGTTAAATCAATATAGATATTTTTATTTTTGACCAAATAATCAATATAGATATAGATAGATAGATAGATTATATATATATATTTTTACTTATTAATTAATATTAAAAAAAATAGTCAAAGTGTGAATCATATGTATCTATCTCTATATTAAGTTGCCTATGTGACATAATATCTTGACAAGTAAACAAATTTTTTTCTTCAACTTGATTGGTCCAACACTACAATATGTTACAAATATATGTGTGACATCACATTTTTATTGACAAGTTTAAATTGCTCTAAATCTCCTCATTCAATCTTAAAAACCATTTTGTTTTATCTTAATTTATCACTTATTTCTCTTTCTAGAAAATTATTTGTTAACATTTTTTTTCTCACAAACTTAGTTTTCTATTTTTTTTTCATTTTATCTTTGTTAAAAGAACTCTATTAATAAGTCTAATATTTTGAACAGAGTTGATCAAAAAACTATTTTTTATGTAAATCATCTCATATATTATTAAAAATAAAAATATTAAAAATTAAAAATTAAATGTATATTTTTAATATAAATATATATTTGATAAAAAGTCTTAAATTATTTTTAAAATTATCAAAATATAATAAAATGTTAGTATATTATTTATTTTTGACCATTGTCAAAATATTTCTTAAAACATATACTTTTTAACGAATCTAAATTTTCTATTATTTAGCAGCACAAAAATATATATTAAAAATACTCACAATTGATCAATAAGTTGATATATAACTAACAATTAACTTTATACTTACTATTTTTTTGTTTTATATATTGATTATCTACTTTTAATTATTTTTTCGATCAAATATATTCCATGTATTTCTTTTTTATGAAACATCAAATAAATTTTATTTAAAGATTAAAGTAAATAAATTTTATAATATGCATTATAAAAAAAAAATTTACTACTTAATACGCAAAACGCGAGTTAGATATCTAGTACTCCATTAATTGAGAAGGTATGGACCAAATTATCTCTCTATATATAAATGGAAAAGTCGGTCACCGTCCATACTTGACATGCATTCCATGAAGTGACTGGTGGGCTTCCACTTGCCATCGTTAATCTCACGATCTGCAAAACTAAAATATTCCAAGCAATAATAAATATTCAGTGTAAACTTGCATTTTCCAACCAACCTACCTTTTCAATCGTCATCATCAGAATAATGCAAGATTCTGTATATAACAGACGTCGCAAACACGATGAAGACGAATATATATAAGAAAAAAATATAAAATTACATCTAGAGGAAAAAACGTGATTCGGAGTCTTCTCTAATATATAAATAATTAATACAAATTAAATACATATATTATAAATTGACGTTTCGACCAAAAAAAAAAAAATTGACGTGGCCGAATACGTATCATTAACAAAAACGCTTCAGTTCAAAAGTTAGTGTACGGGAGTAAAGTGGGCTTCATTTCAACCCATTAAGAAAGTTGGGCTTCAAGTAGTCCCAACAACTAAAGCGGGCTTCATAATCTTCTCTATTGTAAAATTTATTTATATTTATATATCAATTTAATGAGTGTAGATAATTCTGAAAAATAAAATTGTATTATATTTTCTCATTTTTAATGTCAAATTAATATATTTTTATTGGTCCATGTTAGTCATACAATTCTCATTTCTATGTGTCATGCTATGCAAATCACTTTAAAATTCTTTAATTTTTTTCATTATTAAGATAAGTTGCAAAAATTTAATTATTTCTATTTATTTCACATATATTATTTATTATTTTATCTTAAATATATTTTATATACCGAAATTTATATAATACTAAAATATGCCATTATATTATATAACGGCAAAATACGACATTGTCCCCTAATGTGTGACCAGTCTTTCAGTTTCACCCTTATAGTTTAAATCGTAATTTTTTCCCCTCATGTGCTAGACAAACTAAAACTTGACTCCAACCGTCAACATTTTCATCCAAATTTAACAGAATAAGTTTTAAAAATTGCAAAAATAACATAAGCTTACAAAAATGTCACAACTTAAACATTTACAAATATCACAATTGAGTCTCAATTCGATTGAGATTCCATCGAACCTCAATCGAGGGGGGTAGGGGCTCGGGTCTGAGTATTGACCCAGAATGAACCCATGGGTAGGGGACCAAATCTGGAAGCTAGTTCGACCCCCAATTTGATTGGAGCTCGATTAAGCCCCTCGTGCACGGGAGAAAGCTAATTTTGACCTTGTTGCCCATCCACGGGAGTCGGACTAGGTCTTGCCCCCTCGATTGGGGTTCAATCGAGTTTCGATCGAATCATGACTCAATTGTAACATTTGAAAAATGTTTGGATGGTTAAATTGTGGCATTTTTAAGAGTTTTATGTTATATTTGCAATTTTTAAAACTTAATCTGCTAAATTTGGATGGAAAAGTTTACGGTTGGGGCAAAGTTTCACTTTGTTTAAACATGAGGAAAAGAAATTTTACATAATAGGTCCAATAGTACCATAAGTTTGGGTCATGTAATCGGATGGTACCATATGTTTTTTGATGTGGTTAAATGGTCTGTTATGTTTGGAGCATGTTGTCCTATGGTACTATGTTAGTTAACCGTTAGATTTTTTTGTTAAATGGTTAATGTCAGCACCACGTCAGCGCCACGTAGATATATAATATAATATTTAATTTAAAAAATAAAAATAAATAGGAAAAATTAAAAAAAGATGAAAAAATTATAAAAAATTTCAATTTTTTTTTTATATATTAATAAAATGTATTTTCAAAAAAAAAACTAGAAAATTGAAAAAACAAAACAAAAATTAGGTTGGACCCTTGGGGTCCAATTGACCCAGCCAAGGGTCGAACCCTGGGCTGGGTTGGACCCCCACCAGGTCTGGGTCTGACCCAGCCCTGGGTTCGACCCTGGCTGGGTCAATTGGACCCTAAGGGTCGAATTAACTTGGGGTCCAATTGACCCAGCCAACTTGGGGTCCAATTGACCCAGCCAGGGTCGAACCCAGGGCTGGTCAGACCAAGACCTGGTCGCCCAGGTCAGGCGACCTGGTGGGGGTCCAACCCAGCCCAGGGTTCGATCCTTGGCTGGGTCAATTGGACCCAAGGGTCCAACCCTAGTTTTTTTTTTTTCAATTTTTTTTTTAAAAATAAATGTATAAAAAATACATTTTATTAATATATAAAGTTTTAAAATATTTTTATGATTTTTTTCCGATTTTTTCCGATTTTCCCTATTTTTATTATATTTCCTATTTATTTGTATTTTCCAATTGCCACATCAGTGCCACATCAGCATTCCGTTAGTTAACATTGACGACAACAGTAATTTGGACCAAATAACAACATTGCGAAACTTATGGTACCATAAAACAACATAGGGGTACCATCCGATCACATGGCCCAAACTTATGGTACCATTGGACCTATTAACCCTTAAACTTGAGTTAATTACTTAATTGGTTACACATGTTTCACCATTGTGCAGAATGGTTACACATGTTTCAAAATGTGATTAATTGGTTTTGCTATGTGACTAATTGGATACACATGTTTTTCCCAATGTGATTAATTGATTATTCCATTAGTAAACCGTTACTTTTACCGTTAATTATTTTTTTAACATATTATTGAATTGTGAAATGACTATTATGCCCTTAGTGGTATTGAAGAACCCAGAATCGTCTTGAAGAACCAGAATCAAATCAAATTGATTCGATGTTCTTGAAGAACCCAGAAACGAATTTCTCGGTTCTTGAATTCAATTCGTTGATGAAGAACACATCTTGATGATGAAGAACACAACTTGGTTGATGAAAAGGGCAAATACACCATTTTATGTATCTAAATAGTGACTTAAGTGTGATTTCTAACGGTGAACAGTAAAAAAACTAATTAATTACATATCAAAACCAATTAATCACATTTTGAAACATGTGTAACCATTCTGTACAATGGTGAAACATGTGTAACCAATTAAGTAATTAACCCTTTAAACTTTAAGGGGAAAACTGAAAATTTGGTCAAACATTAGGGGGCAATATCATGTTTTACCATATTATATAAATATAAACTATGCACATACTAAAATGAGAAATTCTATTTGCAGATTATCGACTACTTTATACAGACTACCTTTGTTGAAAGACTATAATGCCCCAATAGGTTTTTACATATTTGTCCTGATTATTTTAAGGAAACTAATTAACAAATCGATCACATATTTTCGGAATTATCAAACTACAGTTCAAAATTCATGCTTCAACCAAGTTTTGAACCTTAAACATCATACATACTAGCTAAAAGTTTTACCACTACACTACTAATTCTAATTATTATTTTTATATGCTTCAAATATACATATTTAAACAACTCTCATATTATTATATTAAATATATCATGTTTATTTCTTTTATGCTCTTTAGTAATTAACTTATATTCAACGTCATTTGTTTAATTATAGTTTTAATTTAATTATGTATCTACTGTATTAATTTTTGAAATGGTTGAAAAATAAGCAATATTCTAAATTTAGTATTTATAGGCTAGCAGAATACTCATTTTGATTTTTTTTCAACAATCTCTAAAAAAATTCAGAAAGAGTATTGTATGTGAAAATTTTATGATTGATGTGAAAATTGAAACTTAACATCATTTTGATGTGAAATTTATAGGCTAGCAGAATACTCATTTTGATTTTATGATTTTTTTTAACAACACTATTTGGATGAAATTTTATGATTGATGTAAAAATTGAAACTTAACATCATATATATCGTTATAGCTCTAATTTAATTATCTACGTAATACACACTTTCTGATTTTTTTTAGAGATTGTTGAAAAATAAAATTCAAAATGAGTATTTCGGTAGCCTATAAATACTAAATTTAGAATAGTACTGGTTTTTCAACCATTTTAAAATATTAATACATTAGATACATAATTAAAGTAAAACTAGAATTAAACAAATGACGTTGAACATAAGTTAATTACTAAAGAGCATCAAAAAGAAATATGAGATATTTAATACAATAATATGAGAGTTGTTTTAATAATTATATTTGAATTTAGGGGTGGCAATCGTGTCGTGTCGTGTCTAATCGTTTCGTTTCATTAATTGTGTCGTGTTTAAACAGGTAAATCTTAAACGTGTCTAAACATGTCTCGTGTCTAAACGTATAAGTCGTTAATCGTGTCTAAACGTATAAAGTTGTTTAGACACGGGATCCGTTAAAGTCAAACTCATATACACTTTAATGCATATATATATATACACAAATTCATATATACAAAGTAAGGTCTTCAAAGTTCAATATTAAAAAGTAAATGGGTATTTCAATATTTCAACATTAAGGATTTATAGAAATTACCTTATTCGGAAAATGGTTAATTACAAAAAAGTAGTACTCAAATTTTGGTTATTTTGTTGAATATTGAACATGAAATTATAAATAATAATATATTAAAAACTTCTAAGTAGACTAAAATTTGAGTATTTTTTTAATAATCAATTCTAATTAGAACTAGTAGATTAATTAATTGTGTCTAAACGTGTGTTTGTCATGTATTTTCATGTTAGATGTGTTTATACACGATTATTAATCGTGTCTAACGTATAAGAGTTGTTTAAACACGCTTAGTAATCGTGTCGTGTCTAAACGTGTAAATTGCAGATCGTTTAATCGTGTTGTGTCAGAAATTGTCACCCCTATTTGAAGCATATAAAAATAACAATTGGAATTAGTAATTGTTGGATCGTAAACTCCTGATTGCTGATCTGACAGTGAATTGAATGCCAGTTGACGGTTGAACAGCGCTTTCGCCTTAGCTCCGGTGAACCTGCAAGTAAGGGATCGCAACAGAGGGGGTGTCTCTGGGTCCCTCTCCGATGCTTAAATGAGTATATGTGTGCGTATATAGCTCAAAACGTGATGAATGTATGTAAAACAAATGTATTTATAGAGTAGGAGAGACCAAACCGTATATCTTAGTGAATATTGTGCTGTTGAAGATTTGGATAGTAGATAATGCAGTTACGGCGAGATATTGCAGTTACCATATCTAATCCTTAGTGAATATGTGTCCGAGATACACGGGATATCGTGGCCACTTCCTTATTAACGGTTGGTGGGACCAGAGGAGAGAGACAAGACTCTCTTCGGGGCGAGCACTCCCATGGCGAGCAGTAGGAGGTTGTGACTTGGTGAAGAATGACGACCAGCTAGGGAGCCTTTGGTGTCCATATCGTCGATTCTGGGCCACTCTATGGTGGGCCAAATTGACTTTGACTTAGACCGGTCCGGTTCGAATATCTTGGGTTTACCCCCTCCAGGGTTATTGGGCCTTCGAGGCATTTTCCTTATTGGTCCGTCACTATCAATACCCAACATTTGCCCCCGAAGCTTTATTGAAGTTTCTTCAGTCGAGCTTGATTCCTTGGTAGGGTTTGAGATAGTGACACTTTAGATTTGGTTTTCCTTGTCTCTTTTTTGTGGTTCATGACTTTAGGAACACTTCATGCTTGCTTGACGATCGGTCATCCCATTGTCCAGGGCTGAAGGAATATTCACCGTTTTATTCCTTCTTGGCGATCACTCGAGACAGTCTAGGCTTGTGAAGGTTTACCTTTCTCTGTTAGGCGATCATTACCTATAAAAAGGATTTCCTAAAAAGGCCTATTAGTGCGCTGGTGATCACTTTGTCTGTTTGATGGACTTTAGCATTTAATAATTGCACAGTAATCCAGAAGTCGAACGGTCATTTGAAGCATGCCTGTCATTTAATATTCTGTAACCCAAGGGTAGTCTGACAGCTTTCTGCACTGGCCGACCGTTTGTCTCCCCGAGGTGTCTCTTAGAATTCTGACATTGCTTCGATTTTTCCAAAAAGGTGCAATTATTCTTCTGCGTCGTTTCGATTCTGTCTGTGGCGGTTACTCCTTTTTTGTCTATATAAGGGACAGCAGTTCCCTTATTTTGTTTTTTACGCTTTCATTCCTTCAGACCTTAGAGCCTCCTTTGTTTTTCGATTTCATCTTCTACAATCTTCTCCTTCTTTCTGTTTATTCTTCCAAACTCATATCCTATCAAAATCCATGGCCACCCGCAGCCAAACTGGAAAGACCAAGCAGACGGCCAACAGGGCCTCTTCTTCGGCCCCTAAGGTGTCGAAGAACACCAATGCCCCCTGACCATTAGGGACGGCTCTACACCAGCCTCGACTGAGAGGCAAACTGACCTTGGAAGGTCCGCAGCCACGCCTGTGGTGGTGGATGGGTCGGAAATCCACACGCCCATCTTTTCTCCAAAAGGTAAATACTCTGTTTTATTGCTCTGTTCTGAGAGTATCCCCTGTTTTCCTTATTTTCATACTTGTTCTTGCCATATCTGAACTGCTCGAGTAGATGCTAAGCCCAACGAACTGAAGCCGACTTATTTTAAAACGGTGGTGGCGCTCGGTGATTTTGGTGAAGTGGATGCCCCTAGATACCCAGGTCTGGGTCTGTATTACCCTCGCAACGGTGAGGTTTACATTACCCTCGATGCTGGGTTGCGTTTTCCTCTCTATGAGGATTTGCAGGCATTGTGCCGGTTCTACGGGATACATCCCACTCAGCTCGTACCCAACACCATTAGGATATGGGCCAGATTCAAGTTCCTGTGTATACGTCAAGAATGGACGTATTCACTAGCCTTATTCCGGTGCTTTTTCTGATTAGCTGTTGGGGCGAACCACCTCCACCACTTCCAGTCCCGGTGGCCGAAATTCGCGGAATGGAGGGGCCAGTCATGGAGTTGGAACGTTCATGTCCGGTTGGTCGACAATTTTTGGGCCACCAACTCCAACTATAAGAAGTTTTACTTCTTTTATAAGGGGGGGGTGTCCTGGAAATTGTTTACGCCAGATAAGGATTTCCCTCCTGCCTTCGACGAGGTGTCCGGGAGTGACCGGATTGCCATTGATGACCTTTTCCGGTTGCATCGATCGTCCCATTTTCATCCCATCCACTCGGTGGCTGAGACCATTGAAAATATGCTCGAGATGGTGGGCATTCATCAGGCTACGCCACTTTTTGATGATTGGGTAATCTTTCTAACCCTTTTTCTGTTTATTGGTTGTAGGTAAGGGCCGAAAATTCATAGGTCTCTTTGATGACCAGGGAAAGGCGGGGCTGTCCGCAGACCAAGCGTCGCTGAATTCTCCTCCTCCTCCTTCCCGACATTCCTCTAAGAGGAAGCCAGAGGAGGAACCTCCCCTCGCCATTGTTGGCCCTCGCCAACCAGGTACGTTACCTTCCTGTTCGCTGATCTTTGTTCCCACACTTTGAAGTTTTGGGTTTTGACATATCTGCTTATTCTTTTGCAGAGAAGCCCACCGTTGACGTGGCCCAGGACCCTACTCCTCCCCCTGCCAAGAAGGTCAGGGGCGAGGACCGCCCGGTTCTTCCCAAGAGTCCTCCTCCTAAGGACTCCACTGCCCCTAGGGAGAAGGCTTTAACCTTGGCGGCCCCTTCTCCTCCCGAGTCCTCAGTCCCTATTCCTCCCAAGGGATCTGAGACTCAGAAGAAAGGGCTTGAGACCCAGAATAAGGGGTCTGATGCCCCCAGAGCTTCGAAGACTCCTCCCGAGGAGTACTACTCCTTGGCGAGCATGTTCCAGCCGCCCAAGGCTGCGAGTTCTCGGGGCGTTTGGTTCCCATGTGGAGACTTCTCGATGACAGGGGTCTCCGACAAGAAGATTCTCCGGGGCAACCCAGATTTATGCATGCGACTCCTTGAGGGGATAATTCCTCCCAGGGATAGCTCCGCGGTTCCCTCGGAGTTGCACCACGTCGAGGGGTTCATGAGGACCCATTTCGAACGACTTGCTCTGGTAAGACTTCAACTCTTCGCTATGTTTTCACATTACTTGCTTTTTTTCATAGCTTAACAACTTTTTTACTCTTGGTTGCCAGCTCGTTCGAGAAGAGGTGGCGGTTGGTCGAATCGTCGGAGAGCTCGCCAACAAGCAGACGGACCTGCTTGTTCAGTTGGAGCAGTACCGGAGCACGGGGTTCTCCCCAGGGCAGATGGAGGCCATAAAGTCGACTGCTGACGCGGTAGTTTCCTTGGTGGAGGGTGCACGGGAAGAGTACTTCAGGAAGGAGGAAAGGATCCTTGCTGATGTGAAGAGGAGGGATCCGATGCAGCGGTCGCCCTTCAAGAGTCTGAAGCCCTTCATCGGTGCTTAGATCAAGGGGAGGCTGTCAGTAGGGCTGGCAATGGTTAGGGTATGGTCAGGGTATGCCAAATACCATAACCATACCATATTTTTAAACCACATACCATAACCATTATGGGTACACTTTTCAATACCATAACCATCAAAATAATCATGGTTATTAACCATGGTTTTAACCGTATAACCATATTTATTCCACATGTAATATAATAAAAGACCGAAAATTTAATTTTAAAAAATACATCTATCTATATTACCAACAATAAAAATATATAGCACTAACATCATTCAACATTAACACTAACATTATTCAACATTCATATGATTCAAAATTAACATTCACACCACTGAGTTAACATTAAAATTCAACAAACACCCATAACGAGTAATGATTCAACACCCCTAACCATTTCACACTTGTCGTATTTGTTTCTATAATCATCATCTTCCTCAATATCATCAATTGATGTCACTTTTATGATGTAATTTATATTTAGTATAATATATATATATTATTTTATTAATAATAAATAATAATTATATTTATAAAATAACCATGGTTATAACCATGGGTATAACTCAAATACCATAACCATAACCATAACCATTATGGGTAGAGAATTCATAACCATAACCGCACCGCACCATAATGGTATGGTTAACCATATTAAACAGTAACGGTTATAACCGTGGTTATGGGTTTTTCACCGCACCATTGCCAGCCCTAGCTGTCAGGGCTCTCCTGGAGGCTGAGATTAAGGAGGCCCGAGCCCAAAGGGCAGAGGCAGAGGCTCAACAGGTCGCCGCTGAGTCCCAGAGGGACGCTACTGAGGCCCAAAAGGCTGTTGCTAAAGCCAGGGCGATCACCTTGGAGGAGGAGAAGGAACAGATGACTGCGTAGCTGAAGTCTGTTCCTTCCCCCCAAAGTGTGGTCAACGACTTCAAGGCCTCTGAAGAGTTCGTTGACTGCGCTTTGGAGGTGATGAAGTTGGAGATTGCCGACTTCCTCCAAGTCCTGGTCGAGAATGTCCAGGCGGTTGATCCTAACTTCCCTGTTCGGGAAGTCGAGTCCCTTAAGCCCTTTCTCTGGAGTTACCTTCCTTAGGAAACCCCCGCAGCTGCTGCTGAAGAGGTCGATCCAGCTTCTGTTGTCAAGGAGGTTGCCCCCGAAGGCGAGCCAAGTACTCGTGTTCCTGAAGACCCCAAGGCCTGAAGCTTGTACTCTCCGGCGATCATCCTCTTTAGATTTTAGATTTTCTTATCTTTCCTTTGTATTTTAGGTTTAATTTGTAATTATTTTTTGATTGAAGACTCGGTTATTTTATATTGAATGCCTTTAATTTCATAAGCCTTTGCTTGACTTTGAATGTGTTGGCTATTTCTCCGATATCTTAATCATAATTACCCTCGATTTTCCTTTGCTTTATAATGATCTTGACTCT
The DNA here is from genome assembly GCA_946814005.1 of Chamaenerion angustifolium. Classification (NCBI taxonomy): domain Eukaryota; kingdom Viridiplantae; phylum Streptophyta; class Magnoliopsida; order Myrtales; family Onagraceae; genus Chamaenerion; species Chamaenerion angustifolium. The sequence continues at coordinate 28,222,565 of OX328268.1, read as the reverse complement.
TACAGCCTTGGACCCTTCTTGTAGGCTTGAAAGGATAAGTTCCTATAGACTTATCTACTCCCCTTATTAAGTATAAACTTTCTAAGGACAATACTTTAAGACTTAAAAGTATAGACTTCTAAGCTCAAAGATATATTACCTTTTTGAAATTTAAACCTTTGGGGTGCTCGCCTAAGGAATTTGTTCATTAAGGCTTCATCATTTATAATGCTCGCCTAGGACTCCTTATCCATCCTTCATAACTCACTTTACAAAGGAATCGTCGTCCTTAGCAGATAACTTTCTCTGAAACTTGTCCACCGTATGAGAGGATAACTTCCTTAATGGGTTGATTATCTTCGTTGTTAGGACTCCTGCCTGATTTTAGTAACAGGTCTTCTACCTGACTTTGGCGTCAGGTCTTTCGTTTTGCCTAACTCTATTGCTAGGTCTTTTTGGCCTGACTTTGGCGTCAGGGCTTTTGCTTTGCCTAACTCCTGTTGTTAGGTCTTCTGGCCTGACTTTGGTGTCAGGGCTTTTGTTTTGCCTAACTCTTGTTGTTAGGTCTTTTGGCCTGACTTTGGCGTCAGGGCTTTTGCTTTGCCTAACTCTTGTTGTTAGGTCTTTTGGCCTGACTTTGGCGTCAGGTCTTTCGGTTTTGCCTAACTCTTGTTGTTAGGTCTTTTGGCCTGACTTTGGCGTCAGAGCTTTTGGCCTGACTTTGGCGTCATGGCTTTCGATTTTGCCTAACTCTAGTTGTTAGGTCTTTTGGCCTGAGTTTGGCGTCAGGGCTTTCGGTCTTGCCTAACTCTTGTTGTTAGGTCTTTTGGCCTAACTTTGGCGTCAGGGCTTTTGGCCTGACTTTGGCGTCAGTGCTTTTGGTCTTGCCTAGCCCTTATTGTTAGGTCTTTTGGCCTGACTTTGGCGTCATGACTTTTGGCCTGACTTTGGTGTCAGGGCTTTCAGTTTTGCCTAACTCTTGTTGTTAGGACTTTTGGCCTGACTTTGGCGTCAGGGCTTTTGGCCTGACTTTGGCGTCATGGCTTTTGTTTTCTTCGATTTGATTCGAGTGGTCATGCTTTATGAAGGAATGACTTGCTTTTATTGACATAACATTTTGATTTACAAACTATGTATGAAATCTCCTTAAATGTTCAGAATTGAATGGACGAGGTAACCTTTCTCCTTCAGTGGTTTCCAAATAGTAAGATCCTGGGGCAGCGATCTCTACTACCTTGTATGGACCTTCTCACTTAGCTGAAAGCTTATTATGACTGTCCAGTCTTGTAAATTCGTTCCTTCTCATAACCATCTCCCCCACGAAAAATTGGCGAGAGCTGACTTTTCTGTTGAAGTATCGAGCGGTCGCCAGACACATCTTTGCTTGTGTCTTTTCTGATTGCCACCTCTTTTCCTCTGCCAGGTCGAGGTCAGTCCTGCGTTCGACTTCATTTGCCTGAGTGTTAAAGTGTAGGATTTTATGGGCAGGCACTGCTATTTCGGCGGGAGCCACTGCTTCTGATCCATACACTAAACTGAAGGGTGTTTCTCCAGTGGTTGTCTTAAGAGTTGTTCTGATAGCCCATAATACATTTTCCAGTTCTTCCGCCCAATTTCCTTTGAATGCTCGCACCCTTTTCATGAGTCCTGCTAAAACAACCTTGTTGGCTGCTTCAGCTTGCCCATTCGTTTGAGGATGATGCACTGAGCTGAAACGATGGTCGAAATGATATTCTTCACAGAGCCATTTGAGCTCCTTTCCTATGAAATGCGGACCATTATCACTGATAAGTATTTTAGGAATGCCAAACCTTGAAAAGATGTTGATCTTCAGGAACTTGATGACTTGAAATTTCGTTGTAGAAGCCAAAGCTTTCGCCTCTATCCACTTTGTGAAGTACTCGATCGCCACTATGATGTGAGTGCGCTAACCAGTACAAATAGGAAAATGACCCAATATATCCATCCCCCATTGAGCAAAAGGCCAGACACCTGCCATTGGGGACAATAGTGTTGGCGGTCGACCTGATCGTGGTGCAAATTGCTGGCAAGTGTTGGCGTTAATTCAGCTGCATCTTTTCCCAAAGTTGGCCAATAGTATCCCAGCCTGAAGATCTTTCTTGTTAATGATCGAGCACCTTTGTGGCATGCTGCCACCCCTTTATGAGCTTCTCGAAGAACCCTTTCCGTTTCTGGATGAGCAACACACCTTAAGTAAGGAGTCGAGTAGCCTCGCCTGTAGAGTTCTCCATCTATAATCAGGTAACTGGCTGAAAGTCGTCTTATCCTCGTAGATTCGCCTTCGTCTTCTGGGAGGATCCCCTCTTTTAAGAAATTCTGGAACGGAGTCATCCATGTGACCTGTCCTTGAATGTTGAAGACTTCTGCTCTGTTATTAAGAACTGAACATAAGGTCTTTTCCAGGAATTGTACATCTTGAATTGTTGTTTCTCCAAATGCCAACTTACTTAAGGACCATCTGGTTCTCTTGGCGAGGAATAGACTCAATCGCAAAATTTAGAATTTCTGCGACGCGTTTCTTGGCAATGCTGATGTACTTTTTCATCTTTTCCCCCTTGCCTCATAAGTTCCATTGACCTGATTAACAATAAGTTCCGAGTCGCTTTTTACCTTAAGCGCAGATATGCCCATTCCTTTTGCCAGTCTGAGTCCAGTACTAAGAGCCTCGTAATCTGTTTCATTATTGGTCGCCTGAAACGTTAGGGTGATTGCATATTTCAAAGGCTCGCCCTCAGGAGGAATGAGAATTAAACCTGCCCCCGAGCCTTCTCTTGATGAAGATCCATTTGTATAAAGCTCCCAGATCTGATTGTTGTGTGCTGACTGACTTGACCTGTTATCCGCTTCTGATTGACCATTACTTGTACTTTCCACAATGAAATCAGCTAGTGGTTGACCTTTGATGGCCGTTTTTGGCGCAAATTTGATCTTGAACTCGCTGAGCTCGATCGCCCACTTGACCATTCTTCCTGAAGAATCTGGTTTCATCAGGAAGTTTTTGAGAGGTTGATTGGTGAGGACCGTGATGTCGTGTGCGTGAAAATAAGGTCTCAGCTTTCAAGTAGTAATAACTAAGGCATAGAGATACTTCTCAATCTGGACATATTTTATTTCTGCCGAATTAAACATTTTGCTAATAAAATACACTGTCTGCCACATCACTGATGCCCAGATAAAGGAAGAGCTGCTCGCCTGGAATGGGCTTTGACAGAGCTGGGAGTGTTTGGATGTGCTGCTTCAAGAATTGGAACGCCTCTTCACAGTCTGGCGTCCACTCGAACTTGCGGTTGACCCTTAGAGTTTTGAAGAACGGGAGGGACCTGTCGCTCGCCCCGGAGAGGAAGCGATTGAGAGCAGCTAGGCGACCATTTAGGCATTGAACCTCCTTATGGATGGTTGGTGATTTCATCTCTTCTATGGCTTTGAGCTTTTCCGGGTTCGCCTCGATACCTCGTTCGCTGACCATGAATCCCAGGAATTTACCAGACTTAACTCCGAAGGTGCACTTTGTAGGGTTTAAGCAAACGCTGTGTCTCCTCATGCACTCGAAAACTTCGCGGAGGTCTGTTGTGTGAGGATTGCCCTTGATGGTTTTGACGAGCATATCGTCCACATAAGCCTCCATCTTTATCCCCAGCATGTCTTGGAACAGGCGGTTCACCATCCGCTGATACGTCGCCCCGACATTGATTAGACCAAAGGGCATCACCTTGTAACAAAGAATGTCCCCGTCTGCATAAAAAGCGGTATGAGCCTCATCATCTGGGTGCATGCGTATCTGGTTGTAGCCTGAATAGGAGTCCATGAAGCTCAGCATCTCATGACCAGAGGTAGCATCGACCAACTGATCAATCCTGGGAAGGGGATAGGAATCCTTGGGGCAAGCTCTGTTCAGGTCGCGGAAGTCGACGCACATCCTCCACTTGCCGTTTAATTTCTTGACCAAAACTGGGTTGGCGAACCATCTCTGGAATCTCACCTCTCTGACGAAGTCAGCTTCAATCAGCTTGCCAACCTCCTGTCTGATCGCCAGGCGTTTGTCTGTCCCGAACGATCTTCTTTTTTGAGCGATCGACTTGATAGAAGGGTCTATCCTGAGCTCATGAGAGATAATGTCTGTGCTGATACCTGGCATGTAGCTCGGCTGCCAAGCGAAGAGCTCCTTGAATTCCCTGAGGAGGGCAGTCACGACCTGCTTCTGATCATCATTCAAGGTGGTCCCAATGCGCACCTTCTTATCCGCGCCATCGACCTCGACTTCTTCCAACTCTTCCATAGGCGTTGGTCGAGCTAAATCCTCGCGAGGGTCGGCCTCTGTTTCGATGGCGAGGGCCTCCCTTTGGTTTTTCCTGCGCATTCAGTTCACATAACATTGTCGCGAGGAAGGATGGTCGCCAAGTACTTCTCCAATTCCGTTGGGTGTGGGGAACTTCATTTTCTGATGGACTGTGGATGCCACAATCTTGTTGGGGTTGATTGCGGTCCTTCCCAGGATGGCATTGTAAGATGTAGGTGAGTCGACCACCAGGAAGGTGACCGGTACCTTGATGCTTTTCCATCCCTCGACCAAAATCACCGGCATGGTTATTGCCCCCAGTGGATAAGTTGTTCTCCCAGCAAACCCGATCAATGGAAAGTCGACCCTCTTCAGGTCACGCTTGGATTTGCCCATTTTCTCGAAGGCGTCCAGGAATAGAATATCTGTCGAGCTCCCTCCGTCGATCAGAATCCTCATTACGTCACAGCCGTCAATATCAACCTTGATAACCAGAGCATCATTATGGGGGGTGGTGACATTTGCCAAATCATCTTCGTAGAATGAGATGACAATGTCCTCCTCAGGTCGGGGTCGCTTTCCCAGCTGGACCGCTGTAGAAATCTGAGTCGCGTAGATTTCCCTTGCGTGTGACCCCTCGCCTCCTGCGCCAAATCCTCCAGCAATAAAATTTACCCTTCTCTTGCTCTGAGATGGATCAGTTTGTTCAGCAGGAGCCGGCGAACGATTTCTCTTTGGTGGCGTTCGACTCCTATCTCGCCCTGCCACAAATTCCTTCAACATTCCCCCTGAATCACCTTCAACATTCCAATCATCAGTCTTGTGGCCCTTGCACCTGTGGTATCTGCAGGAACTCTCGACATCCTTCCCCATGGGCTGACCACCCCTATGAGGCATTGGTGGCCTCGCCAAAGATCTCCTCTCCATCTCGACTAGTACCGCGGAGATCTGCCTGTTTAAAGGCGTAAAATACTCAGGGATCTCTGGATTTCTGGGCGCTAGATTAGGTTCGATCCAGGGCCTGCTGTCTCTTCCCTTTTTCTCCTTCTTAACCTCCTTCTAACCATCGCGCCGGGGCTCGGGAACCACCCTTAGCGAGGTCGTCAGGAAGTTAGCCTCGGCGTTCCCTCTTACAAGGTCTATGAAACCTTTTGCCGTGGACGCCAGCTCTTCCAATGTCTCAATCTCCTTCACATGATAGTTGTTGCGCAGGTTTCTCGAGGCCTTGTTGGCCACATCCAATCCTCGATAGAAGGCTCAAATGATCTCCCCATCTGAGATTCGACGATCTATCTCCGTGACGTTTTGATGAAAACGTCCATAAAAATCGGCCAGCGACTCTCTAGGCTGCTGCTTGACCGCATCCAGAGCGACCACACTTTTCATTAGTTGGCGCTCTCCCATGTACCTCTCCAGGAATTTGCTTCTTAACTCTGCCCAAGTTCCTATGGATCCTGCAGGGATGCCGAAGAACCAGGACGAAGCCGAGCTCGAAAGAGTGGATGGAAATAATAAAGCCAAGTGATTTGGATCATTTGACTTACCCAGAAGAGAGGCCTCGTGCTTGTTGACATGTATGGTGGGATCTCCTCCACCACTGTATTTAGGTATAGCCCGGGCGACAACGTCTTTTGGGATTTTGATGGCGACGAGGTCGTCGGAGAAGGGATGGGCAGATCGCTCCTTGAAGGGAGCTGCGACTGTCAGTCGCCTTTCCTAGAGCCTTCTATTGATGAGGTCGTCCACCTGGTCCAGGGTGTAATTTTTTGGCGAAGTCCCGTTTGGCAAGGGACCAGAAGGATTGGTGGAGTAGGTAGCCGCTGGCGGTTCGGTGGATGCCGGGGGTAGGGACTGGTGTCCCGATGTCATTTCCTGATCCTCCTGGGGAGCTGTGGTGCCAGGATTTACAGTTTCAGTCGGTAAGGGTCCTGTGGCAGCAGGGCGAGTGTTTCCTTGGGGAGCAGGAGCTTGTCGACGAGCCTGTCCTAGGATGGCTTCCAGCAATGATATCATCTCAGGGGTTAACTGGATGTTTTCCCCGACGATGTGGACGGTTTGCGGTGCTGGAGACTCGGTATGGTTGGGAGCAGGGGTCGGTCTGGAATTACCGACATGTTCTCGGGTCGTCCTCAGGGGAACGACATCAGGTGCTGCCTGGATGGCAGGCTCTTGCTGGAGCGGTGAAGCGACGGCGTAATCAGAGCTGTCTGAGGATTGCTCGTGAGTCTGGTTCCGACGGTTGTTTTGTGATCGAGTTCTCATGGCTGTATTACTTGTTTCCCACAGACGGCGCCAAATGTTGGATTGTAAACTCCTAATTGCTGATCTGGCAGTGAATTGAATGCCAGGTGACGGTTGAACAGCGCTTTCGCCTTAGCTCCGGTGAACCTGCAAGTAAGGGATCGCAACAGAGGGGGTGTCTCTGGGTCCCTCTCCGATGCTTAAATGAGTATATGTGTGCGTATATAGCTCAAAACGTGATGAATGTATGTAAAACAAATGTATTTATAGAGTAGGAGAGACCAAACCGTATATCTTAGTAAATATTGTGCTGTTGAAGATTTGGATAGTAGATAATGCAGTTACGGCGAGATATTGCAGTTACCATAACTAATCCTTAGTGAATATGTGTCCGAGATACGCGGGATATCGTGGCCACTTCCTTATTAACGGTTGGTGGGACCAGAGGAGAGAGACAAGACTCTCTTCGGGGCGAGCACTCCCATGGCGAGCAGTAGGAGGTTGTGACTTGGTGAAGAATGACGACCAGCTAGGGAGCCTTTGGCGTCCATATCGTCGATTCTGGGCCACTCTATGGTGGGCCAAATTGACTTTGACTTAGATCGGTCCGGTTCGAATATCTTGGGTTTACCCCCTCCAGGGTTATTGGGCTTCGAGGCATTTTCCTTATTGGGCCGTCACTATCAATACCCAACAGTAGTGTAGTGCTAAAACTTTTAGCTAGTGTAAAATAGATCTAGGGTTCAAAACTTGTTAGAAGCATGAATGTTTTACAGTTTTGGACTGTAGTTTGGTAACTACGAAAATATGGTGTCGATTTGATAATTAGTTTCCTTAAAATTAGTAAGGGCAAATATGTAACAAGTTATTAGGGCATTATAGTCTTTTAACAAAAGTAGTTTGTATAAAATAGTCAATAATCTGCAAATAGAATCTCCCTATTAAAATTTGCTATTACAAATTAAATAGACTAATTAAGCATACATTTCATCTACTAAATAACAACTTAATCAAAAAATAATCGCACATCAACATCACTTACTTTATTATAATTACATGGGCAAAATACGACATTGCCCCCTAAACTTTGGTATGTTTTTAAGTTTCCCTCTTAATGTTTAAATTTTAAAATTTTAGTTCTCATGTTTGGACAGAATAAAAGTTTCTCTCATTCTGTCTAAAAGCCGTTATTTCTGCTGGAAATGTAATCATGTGCTTGACACGTGATTTTTTCACATTCTCAAAGGACAAAAGTGCCCTCCATTGTAAACCCTGTCGGTTATTCTTCCTCCATTTCATCTACTCTGAGCATCCATTTGACTTCGCTTCAACTGACAGCAACTTAGCTTCAGCCATACCTCTTTCAGTAATCGTTTCAATCTTCAAGAAATCAAAAGTTGCAATATCTCATACCGTCTTCTAGGAACAAATCACAGTTCATGGACAGAGCATCAACTGAATGATCCGAGAGAAATAAGTTACTAGAAATGTTGATTTTACGGAGACACTTCAGGTTTGAGGACAAGACAGCAACAACAACATCACTAACTTTCCCGTATTTCAAGTAGCTGATGTCGAGCTCCTCCAGGGAAGGGAACAAGCCCCATATAACCCTCAACTCATGATATTTCAAATTACAACTATTCGACAAAATAAAGACCTTGATAATGAGAATCCTTTATTCGATCGTGTGTAATCCATTGATTGGGTGGGTTTCCTGATTCGACAGATTGAGCGACTCGAGGTTCGAGCAGGATCGAGCGATTTGGAGAAGGACGTCGTCCGCCAGAATATGGTATGAGGATAGGTCAGTGGATCTGAAGTTGTAGAAGAGCGTGAAGAGGGCGGTTGTCGGAGCATGATCGGGTATGGGGAGAAAGGATCGAAGACGGTTGGTTGGGTCGAGGAACTGTTTTGGAGGGCACTTTTGTCATTTTAGAATGTGAAAAAAACATGTGTCAAACACATGACTACGTTTCCGTCAGAAGTAAACGGTTTTAGGACGGAATGGGGGAAACTTTTATATTGTCCAAACATGAGGACTAAAATTTTAAAATATAAACATTAAGGGGGAAACTTAAAACCATAGTTATCAGAACCGGACCAGACATGCGGTCTGACCAGGTCCGATCGGGAACTGGACCCCTGTCCGGTTTGGTTCAGTTAAAAGACTGTTTTACAAATGAACAGTGTTTGAACCGGGTTGAACCAGACGGTTTTTAAAAAACCGGTCGATTTCCGGTTCACTTTTTAGCTATTTTATTTTACATACCAATCGGGTTTTCGGTTTAAACCGATTGGTTTGGTTTGTGCAGTGTCAAACTGGTCCACTGCTAGGTTAAGCTTTAGTTTTATGCAGTCGTCGTTCTCCATTCTGCTTGTGCTCCATTATGTGTCCTGTCAAGTGTAGGCGCTGCTCCATCCATTCTCCAGGTCGTCGTCGTCGCCGCAACTCCAGCATCCATCCATTCACTCACGCGTCGTCGACTCACGCATCCAGCATCCATCCATCCATCCATTCACGCAGTCGTCGTCGTCTCACGCAGCACGCAGCATCCGTCGTCGTCTTACGCAGCACGCAGCAGCCGTCGTCGTCTCCAAGTATGGACCGATTCGGTCGTCGACTTCAATTCGGTTGATGTTCAATTAGGTTGTTGATCAATTAGGATGTTCAATTGGGGACATTGTAAAATTGTGGATGCAAACTTACATACTCCCCCCCTCTATTCAATATGTAGTTGGGTATTGAAATTGAAAATGAGAATTTGATTAGAGATAGACATTCAAAAGTCTGTAAGGAAATTAATATGTTAGTCGAAAGTATGCGTGAGTTTCTGTTCATTAGATATTATCTAGTACTTACTATTTAACTTGATGATTCTCCTCCATCAGATCTTCAACACCTACAAGTTGAAGCGCAACATCGCTGGTAGGGCCGACAATGGTGCGGTGAAAAACCCATAACCATGGTTATAACCGTTACTGTTTAATATGGTTAACCGTGCCATTATGGTGCGGTTATGGTGATGAATTTTCTACCCATAATGGTTATGGTATTTGACTTATACCCATGGTTATAACCATGGTTATTATATAAATATAATATTTATTTATTATTAATAAACTAATTTATATAATATACTAAATAAAAATTATATAATTGAAAATTTGAAATTGTTGAAGAGTAAAGGCGTCAAAGTCCAACGATGGTAATATAGATTGATGTATTTTTTAAAATAAAATTTTCGATTTTTTATTATATTACATGTGTGGAATGAATATGGGTATACGGGTAAAACCATGGTTAATAACCACGGTTATTTTAATGGTTATGGTATTGAAAATTATACCCATAATGGTTATGGTTATGGTTATGGCATGTGATTTAAAAATATGGTATGGTTATGGTATTTTTCATACCCTAACCATACCCTAACCATCGACAACCCTAATTGCTGGTTGCGACCTGCTGAAATCTGTGAAATCCTTCGCAATTATCAGAAGTTTCAGATTGCAACCGAGCCACCAACAAGGCCCCCATGTAGGGATTTGTTGTTATTGAAGTTTTTTCTTCATTCCTAGTTTTTGTTTGCTTCTTTACCTTTACTTGTTGGATGTGCTTGTTGTACTCCCTTAAACATAATTAATACTGTTCGTTACATTCTAAGCTAGATCAGATAAAGACTTCTCTTTAGAACCCAGGTTATGATCATTAAAAAAAAATCGATCAGATATCTCATATTAGTACCCATAGCCAGTATGAAAAAAATAGCACGCAAGAACATCGTTTTGATGACAATGAAGATGAAGATGCAAACTTGACAATAAATGTTGTTGGGGTTGAAGATAATTTAGTCTATCACAATGAAAAAACTAGTGGTGGTTATGCATATTGGAGTGGAGGTGATCAAAGAGAAGTTTAGAAGTTATGTTTAAACTTTAAAGTTTAAACAAACCTATTGTCATTGTGTTTGATTTTGACACTATTGTGTATTGTGTTTGAGAATTGAGAGTAACGTGTGTTTGAAATTGAAACTATGTAGTTTGTGTGTGTGTGAGACTATGTAGTTTGAGGTAATTATGTTTGTGTTTGAGACTATGTATTTTTAGTTTTCACTTTTTTCCCCTTGTGAATAGTGAACCGCACACTGAACCGGGTTGGACCGACGAACTGTGAACCGGTCCCCTCGCCGGTTTGATGGTCGATCCGGTTCTGATAACTATGCTTAAAATTGACCAAGCATGAATGGGGCAATGTCGTATTTTACCTTAATTGCATTTTGAGGTAAAATTCATTTAGGTACCTCAGATGTCATGTTTTCACAAATAGGTACCTCATAAAACAATTATTACTTTTAGGTAGGTCATACGTCATAAATGCATCTACTTTAATTGGGTACCTGAAAGCAACAATAAATACAAATGATAATTCAATAAAGACAAAGTAAATATATATGATTACAACAATAAAACAACTTACAGATAGCTGAAAGTAACAGTAAAATAAAGTAGAATGACCTTAATAGAACAAAATACTACACACGTGACACACACATAACTGAAATATTAATATATATACATTTATGATTTATGAGCTACCCAAAAGTAACAAATTTTTTCTAAGGTACCTATTTGTAAAAATGTGACTTCTATGGTACATAAATGAATTTTATCTATTACATTTTTAATATGAAACTCAACACATGAAGGAATAATAATACTACGAAGGCAAACTTTAATAATATTAGAAAATTATATGTTATATATATTTATAGACTCAATATATGTTATCAATTAACAAAATAAATGAACTATTGTATGTATACTTAAAACATGACATATTCTTATCATTAAAAATAAATAAATACTATTTTGTAATATTTTCATATAAGTATATGATGCCAATAAAAAGATTTCTTTCCCAAATATATCTCATTTGAAAACCAAATACTAAAATAACCAGTTTTTAAAACTATTTACCAAACTATACCAACTTGTGACTGCCAATCGCGGGTATGATGTATTTTTAATCTAGCTCGCGATTGTTAGTCAGAGGTGGAACGTCCGTTAAGTTTCACTCGTGACTGACAGTCACAAGTAAATATATTTTTTTGTGCATTATTTTATATTTTAAATTGCACATATGTTAAAATTTATTATTATAAACTATGTAGCTATTGAATCTGATTTTTTAAGATTTTTTAAGCTTGTACCAAAAAATGATTTCAAAAAATCTATTCGGGGTGCCTAAAAAACCCTTATTAAATTAGATAATATTTTCCAGAACATCTCCAAAAAAATTCGATTGAATAACTAAACAAAATATAACTTTAACTAAACAAACGACGTTACATTCAAAGTTAAACAATAATACAACATAATTACAATATCTTCATCTAGCATATAGTTATCATTTGGGATAGAGTTTGTGGTTCTTTAGAGTGGTGTGATGAGGGAAAGTGAGACACTCTAAATAATTATAATATGTCTATATACGTATTAGATTGCGAAATTTCTCGTTCAATTGTTATAGTATCCCTAAGAGACCCCGGTGTGAAGATTTTTTTAGGATTCGATGAGGAGAAAGGATTGCTTCTAATTGTTATTGTATCTCCATGAATCCATATAGCCTAAAAATTCTTCTTTGGTGGTTATTGTACCTTAACATAAATGAGTGCATAACCATTAATAAAGAGATACTAATAATTATAGTATCTTCATATAACAATTATTTCTACTTGTGGGACACTCTCAATAATTGTAGTACCTCCATATAGCTGTTATTTTTTTGTTAGGGAAAGACATTGTGGGTTTTAATGATGGTGTGATGAGGTGAGTTGGGATGCTCTCAGACGTTGATAGATTCAGGAATCCACATATGGATGAGTGCATAACTACTAACCATATGGAGCTCATAATAATTATATATCATAGTATCTTCAAATAATCAATTGATTAATTTGGGGTGAGCGGTGGCTGGTCTACATGGAAATTTGACGAAGAAAATTGGAATGCTCATAATAATTAAAGTTTCTTCATATAATTAATTGAGTAACTTGGGGTGGGGGTGGCTCTTCATGGGAGTGTGACGAAGTAAAGTAGAACTCTCCTAATAATTATATTAGTGTTAATTACTTCAATGGTTAAGTATCTTTGCGCATGTGACTAATTGGTTATAACTTGTGCAGAATGGTTACATAAGTTTGAGCATGTGATGATTTGATCATTTGTACTGTTCATCGTTAAATATATCTGTTAAGTCACTATTCTAACATATAAAATGACAATATTACTCTTCTTTAATGAACTTATTAACCTTAAACCCTAAGATCGATCATTGTTCACTCCACCTCCTATGCAATATTTGAAACTCTGTCCCTCAGATGCTGCTTTGAGTAATGTTCATCCTGCCCCCACACTCGTATTTTTTGAGAACACACTGTTCCTGACCTCTTCTCTACTTCCACTCTCCTTGATCTTGCTCCTGACTCAAGGATCGAGACCATGAATCCCGGCTACAACATTGTCGTTGTTGGGTATGAATTTCCCGAATGCTAACTTGGCAGCAATTTGAATGACAAATTTCCCGAATGCTGACTTGGCAGCAATTTGAATAACACTTGGTTGATGACCGAAAGCTTTCATCGGAGCTCCGATGAACCTGCAAGAAGGGGAGTGCAACAGAGGGGGTGCCTCTGGGTCCCACTACGATGCTTAAATGAGTATACAGTGTGTATGAACTCAAAAACGTAATGTAACGCTTGTAAAGCAACAGTATTTCTAGGGACGGAAGACCAAACCGTTTTAGGCAACTAAATATCTTTAGGAATATTGTGTCATTGGAGATAAGGATAGTAAATATTATGGTTATCACGTAATATTGTAGTTACCTTATATGATCTTTGTAGAATATGTGCCCGATATACGCGGGATATCGTGACTATATATTCAGTGTCGGTTGTGGGACAAGAGTTGAGAGGTTTGACTCTCTTGGCGAGCACTCCCATGGCGAGCAGTAGGAGGCTTTGGTCTTGGCCGATGGCGACCTGTAATAGGGCTCTGGCGTCCACTTTAGTTTTGGGTTTGGTGTTGGACTGCTTTATGGGTGCCAGCTTACCCTTACTGTGGTCCGACCTGGTTCTCAATGATTTGGGATTTACCCCTCTGAAACGTTATTGGGCCTTTGAGGCCTTACCCGTATTGGGTTGTCACTATCAATACCCAACATTTGCCCCTGAAGCTTGAGTAAAGTTTCATCGGTCGAACTTGATTTTGTGATAGAGGGTTTGAAATAATGACTTCTTGGTTGAACCCTTGATGTCCTTGACTGCTATTTGTGCCTTTCAATGCTTCGTATCCTTTGGTGAACTGTTTCGGTTGCTAGAGTTTTTGGAATGTTGATCTCTTACCCTCTTAGGCAAACGCTTTGGGTTGCCAGAGTTTATGGATGCTCATTCACCACTCTTTGGGCGAACGCTACCGTTGCTAGGGTATTAGGAGAGGCTTGTTATAGCTTTTAGCGATCACCTTTATTTGTAAGGTTTTTAGTATTTAATGGATGCACTGTTTTGCGAGAAGTTGAGAGGACGTTTGATGCATGCCCGTCTTTTTGACTTCTATAATAGGGGTAGGTTGACAGATTTTTGTACCGTTTCGACCCTTTGTCTCCCCAGTGTAACCCTTTGGATTCTGACATTGCTTCGATTTTATCCGAAAGGGGGCGTAATTATTGCCTGATTTTTCCTGGACATAACCGTTCGGTTTCCCCATTTTTGTCTATAAAAAGCTAAACTGGCACTTAGCCCTTTACGCTTTCAAGCTTTCTTATTCTCATAGTTCTAGTGATCCTTTCTCTGCCTTAACTCTATGTTCGAGCTTTTTCTTCCAGACCTTTTACTCACGGTAAAAATCTTCTTTTTACTACCATTTCTGGCAACAAGAATCAATCTTCTAGCAAGGGTTCATCTTCCAAACCTTCCTCTGCCCATTATACTTCTTGGAAGAAAGTTACTGCTAGGGTTTCCAATTCCCCTCTTACTATCAGAGATGCTTCCACCCCGGTGCAGGACCAACCTCTGGAAGTCAGGTTGCCGCACCGATTATGGTAGACGTGCTTGAGACCAACGTTCTGACGTTTTCTCTGTCAGGTAATCTTTTTCCCTTTCTGCTTCTTTTTAGGCGGTAAAGCTTCCTCCTTTTTGTTAGTTTAGTATTGTTATTTCCATGCCATGATGATTTTCTTAGATATTAAGCCCAATGAGTTGAGGACAACTCAATTTAAGGTCGCCTTGATGGGTTTAGGAGAAGCGGACGCACCTAGATATTTAGGACTAGGGTTGCATTACCCACGCGAAGGAAAGTAGAGGTTTATGTTTATGTGGCCCAGATTGATACTGGGTTACGTTTTCCTCTTTGCAACGACCTGAAGGCTTTTTGTTGCTATTACGGGATAGGTCTCACGCAAGTGGTACCCAACGCCATTCAGATGTGGGTTGGGTTTAAATTTATGTTCTTGCGTCAAGGATGGATGTATTCACTTTCCTAGTTCCGATGTTTCTATCGGTTGGCTATCAGAGCTAACCACCTTCATCATTTCCAAACGCGATTGCCAAAGTTTGAGGAATGGAGGGGCCAGGCATGGAACTGGAATGTCCACTTTTGATTGGTGGAGGACTTCTGGGCTATCAACTCCAACTACAAGAAGTATTATTTCTACTGTAAGCACTACAAGAAATTTGTCTTTTTGTGAGGGTCAAATTTTTAAGGGAATTTCAAAACTCCTTTAGAAATTTCACTTTGTAAGGAATTTTCTACGGGATCTACCCGTAACAAATAAGTTTGCCAGAAAAATAACACTTTAAAAGGAAAATTCCTTGCAAAAAGTTTCAACAAATTTTTCTTATAAAATCCATAGAAAACTTTTAAAAACCAATTCCCTCACAAACTTATTTAGGAAATTTTGTGAGTATTTTCCGAAGTAAATTATAAAGGATTTTTTCAAGGGTTTTTGTTTCAAGAATTTTTAGGAAAATAGTGAGGTTTTTTTTAGTAAATTTACTAAGGGATTATTAAGGAGTATATTCAGTTAAATTTGTGAGGAATTTTATGCACTATCAAGGAAAATCACTATAAATAATTTTAAGAATATGTATATATATATATATATATATATTAATATCACATGTAATATACTACACACACACACACACATATATATATATATATATATATTATTATATGAAACAAGTTCATAGTTTAAACATTCAAAGTCTACTATAAAGAGATAATAATTAACAACGTATCTAAATAATACATACTTAGTCACAAAATATCTAAATAGAAATTATGCAACAACTTAAGTAGTGGAACCATTATCCCGTTGAAAGGGATTAAACTCCTGACATTTTTTTGCAAATTGCTCCATCATGCTTTGCACTAATGCTTGCATTTGGTTGATCTTAGACTGTTGAGCTGAAATTTGTGCTTGTTCTAGTTCCACTACATCCTGTAACTTTTTATACTTCTCGTCGGTGTGCGTATTTCGAATCCTTGAACTTGAACTTGCACTCTTGTACCATGAATCTGAGGATGAAGAACTTTTGAATCCTAATAGGATATTTGGATCCACCTTGGGCCCGAAACCACACGACTTTCCTTTCTTAGGAAATCTAGCTACTTTAATCCATGACTTTTTATCGAACTTAACTTGGGATGCACCATCATGACCATACTTTTCCACAACATATGTATCATAGTCCTCCTAAAAAGAGAAAAATATATAATAATACTAACTATTTATCAACAAGAATAACACTATAGACCTTGTCATGAGCTATATAATATTAGAAGAACAAATGAATATATAATAAAGCAGAACTTACAATGACTCTTTTTGATTTTTATCAATGAATTGATCTTCACTTCCCTTCAAACGATGGAGCCTTTGGAAAAACTCTCCTTCAAATTGGTTTATATTGTTATGTTCAACATCATTGATATTACGTAAAAACTGAATATGTTGAAAGTTAAGTAACATACCAAGCCCAAATGATATCGATAATATTTCATCCAAATTAGCTAGGTTCACCTCTGACACATTTGATTCTTCTAGTTGCTCTTGTTCTTCATGTTTAACATTAACTTCAAACGTTGTTTTCATTATCTTCATTGCTAACCTCATCAATTGATTCTTCAGAGACGTTAAGATGATTAGGATGGTTATCATTGTTAACCTCATCAATTGATTCAAAGGCTCGCGTGTCTTAGAAATCTCTGGGCTAGATTCAAGGTCAGTGACAAAGGAAGAAGGTACTAGATTGGGGGATTCAACAACATCACTGCCACCAAGAACCACAAAATGGAAATACAAAAGCAATGTCCAGAAAAAGCAGATAACAGAACCAAGAAACAGAGCCGAGAGCGTTGATTCTTCGGTGACCCCTTCTCCATTATTATTGATGGAAGAGTGGTCGGCGACCAACGTATCATTAATTAATCAATCGCTAAATTCCACCCCCAATCAATCCATCCTCTAATTCCAATTCCAACCAAACTCAAATCTCAATTACGCTTAACTACTACTAACAGAAAGCTTCGTGCCTAACTTCAGAGCAACTAAATTGGTCAATTTGAATCAAAATTAGCAACTCGTGAACATAAAAGGGACCCTGAAATTTACTTCAATGGCAGCGAATTGAAGCTTGGAACTATTGCAAAAATGAAACCCTGACTCTAGCTTCGAGAATCAGGCTTGGGTTGAAGTAAGCAACTGGCGCGTCAAATAAGCAACTTAACAACAGGAGATATGCTTCAAATTGCTTCTGATACTAGAATACAATACATTCAAGAACAAAGGAAACAACTCACTGGGGACGTCTGATCCTGAGGACCAAACCTATCATCAGTGGCCAGCAAATCCTACAGACGACGATCAGAGCAAAACAAAGGAGAAATGAGAAAGATCTAATTGAGACGATTGAATCTGACAAGTTCTAGGTGGAATATTCAATGGAAGTGTTCAATTGTGCTGGCTTGTAAGCACATTAATCAACGCAGATAGAAAACAAGGAAGATTGATTATAGTATATGGCAAAGGGAGATGAGAAGACGAAGCCATCGTGCGATTGATTAGTTAGTGCCAGTAGTCACTTGATTTCTGCCACGTAGTCCAGCAACTGTGATTAATGGCGTTGTCTAGGCGGGTCAAAGCGTGGTGGTACACTTACCCCTGGATTTACGTTATTTTCATGTGCGGGGACTGGGAAGAGGTCTATAACTATTAGTTAAAGCAAATTGTCCCCATAATACATGTGTATTCAGTCCTTATCCTTTAGTTTCATATTATGTGAAATGTTCCCTAATGTTTTTTTTTGCAAACTAATACTATAATAGTCCTTCCTTGTTTCTGAACTGCGTTGGAAAGCCTCGCCAATTGTCCGGACTCTGGACACTAAACTGCCTTGGTTGTGTTCTCCTGTTGCTAATATTATATTATATATTATTTCTTAGGGGGCGTTTGATTGGAAGTATTAGTTAATACATGTATTAACTAATATACGTATTATGTAATACACATATTACTTAATGCTATGTTTGGATGAGACATGTATTACAATATACTTATACATATATAACCTAAGACAGTGTTTGATTCGATATAGAATTATACGTAAAGTGACAAAAAGACTTAAAGACCCTTAAATTTATTTTGTAATGTAAATAAATTGTACACATGAATTTATTTAGTTTTTTGAAAAATAAAATATATTCATATTCATAAAATTTAGAAAAGAATCACGAACAAAAGAAAAACAA
This sequence comes from Chamaenerion angustifolium, assembly GCA_946814005.1. Taxonomy (NCBI): domain Eukaryota; kingdom Viridiplantae; phylum Streptophyta; class Magnoliopsida; order Myrtales; family Onagraceae; genus Chamaenerion; species Chamaenerion angustifolium. The sequence continues at coordinate 28,204,234 of OX328268.1, read as the reverse complement.
ATAGTATCCCCTTTGAGTCATGACTGGTTCAATCCACTTCGATTCTTTTCTTCTACTCCTTGCAATTTTATCCTTAAAATGTTACTCTCATGCATAAATCTTTAAAACTTTCATGATCTCAAGCGACTCTATGTGATTGATTTTTGATTGAAGAGAAAAAATAGATCATTGCATTGATTTTACAAACATGTGGAACTACATGATTTTACAAACATCGTGATTTTATAAAAATAACATGATTTTACAAATCGATTTTGAGAACAACATGACATGTGAAACGACACTTAGCAAAATATAAAAACGAAATAGTTAAATAACCACTTCTAAATTTTTTTTCCTCATGACACATGCACATAAACAGTAAACAAATAAAGTAAATGATATATTTTAATTTAATGTAATTTTTAGTATATTTTTTAAAAAAATATCAAATAGACGAGCAAGTATTAAAATATTATTGAGTAAATATTTTATTAACATTTAAACTATTCTTTTAAAATACTAATTATATTTCATATATCATCATCGAAATAAACTCATAAATTGTTTTTGAATTTGAATGGTACCCAACAACTGTTATTGTATTTGACTTAGTGATTCATGTTTTTAAATAAAATATATATGGAATAATTACTAATGAAAATTTATAAATAGTATTACATCATTTTATTTTTTATTTAATATATTACTTTTTTTTATTAATTATTATTATATAATCTGAATCAATATTAATTTTAAAATATTTTTTATTGAAATTCACAAGGTATGATAAAAACTAAAAACTAACATGATAAACTATTCTTAGCTAGAATTAATAAAATTAGGGTAATTAAGTAAATTTTTACTATGTATTAAATAACACCATGGTTAGATTATGTATTAGTTAATACTCAATTAACACTATAATTGTGTATTAGCTAATACATACAAATATTTCTCATCAAACATTGCATTCATTAATACTTGTATTAATTAATACTAATACATGGTTAATACCCCAATCAAACACCACCTTAGGGTTTTCCCTAACAAAAAATATTTTTTTAAGGAGATATAAATCCCTTGCAAATGAATATATTTTATGAGGAGCTATAAATCCCTTACAAAATTTAGGATTGAAAAAGGTAATTAGTGAGGGATTATCCTTAAAACTATTTATAAGGAAAATTTGTCACAAAATATCTTCATTATTCCTCCAAAATCTTTTCCTCGCAAATCTGTTAGTAATGTAGTAAGGAAATTATATTTTGTGAGCAATTTCCCTAATTATTCTTCTCCTCACTTAACCCTAACAAATCTCTTACAAATAGTTCTAAATTTAAAGGGATGATTTCCCTTGCAAAATTTCCTTCACAAAATACAGATTTTCATGTAGTGTGCCTTGGGAGCTTTTTCATCTGGAGCGGGATATTCCTCCGAGTTTTGGCGAGCCGTCGAGGAGTGATAGGAATGCCATTGATGAATTTTTCCGATTTCATAAGCAACCAGACTACTGTTCGGTCCGCTCGGTGGCGAAGACTGCAGAGTCCATGCTTATGCTGGCGGGCATTCATCAATCCGTGTCAATCTCTATTGATTGGGTAATTTTCTGACCCTTTTCCTTTTTTGGCTTATTTGGTGTAGGCGGGGTCCTAAACTTCTCGGTCTCTTTTCCAAGCAGGCTAAGAGAGGGTTGTATGCTGCCCAGGCGACTTTGAGTCCACCTCCTCCTCCTTCTAGGCGTGCGACCAAGCGTAGGCCAGAGAAGGAACATTCTGGGGCTTCCTCTGGTGATCGCCCAAGAGGTATTATTCAAGATATAACCTCTGCTTTTTCTTATTCTGATTTGCCTTTAGGTTTAATTCCATGTTTGCTTGTTTTCAGAGAATGTCACATCCAAGAGGCGAGGCGGTTTCTGCTCTAGCCAAGAGGGCGAGGAGTTCTGGGAGGATCGTCCTGCCGCTGCGGGGGGGTGGGGGGTTGTAAACACCTGATTTTGGCTCGGGGTCAAAAATATCGTACGCGAGGAACCGAGCCGAGAAAAATCAAACCGAACTGAATCGAACCGAACCGTCCACAAATCCACATCATGCTTCACTTATTCTATTTTCTCCACTTGCTAAAACCTTTCATGATCATACTCTACTTACTCCAACACACTCATTTTCCACCCACACTTCTCTTTACAAGCTACTTTGCCAACTTTCATAAAGATGTCTCCCACCAAATGATAGCTCACACACCAATACAAAGAAGCAAGACACGACAATTGAAAAGGGGGAGGAGGAGATGAAGAATGGCAAAAGGTTTAGGTGAGGAGAAAACCTTCACAAAAACACAATATCAAGAGCCAAAAGCCAAAAGCCACGGCAACAAAGGGAGATTGAGTGATTGAGTGAAATTGTTTTGAGAGAAGTTGAGTGATATATCAGTGATTATCGGTCTCGGTTCCTCGTGCGGTATCTAAACTCCGAATAAGTTAGGTATACCTCTTTCATATTCAATAATGTATGTGTATTTCCTAATGTGAATAAAGTTTGTCTCATCGATATCACGTGTTAATAGCTATATTTTTGTATAAGAATCGTATTCGGTTTTAAGTTTGGTATAACTTTGGGGTCATTTTAGACATTTGTGAAAGTTATGGGGGTTGTTTCAGTAAAAAAAAAATATTTTCGAAAATGACTTAGGTCATTCCCAAACTTTGATTAAAGTTACAAATCGGTCTTTGGACTCTCGGGTCATTTTGGGACTTTACCGGGTGTTATAAACCAAACCAGAAAAGTTTTGGGTCATTTGTGCAATTTTCAAATTTTTTTTCCAAATCAGCTCGAAATTTTAAATAATTTCATTTTGGTCCCTAAACTTTTTTGGACATACCATTACTTCTCAAGGTGTCACAAATTAGTCAAATATGCTTCATATTTTCAAAATCATTTGTATACGTTTGACACGACTTAAAATGACCCCAAAGTTAAACCACTTTTTTTTTAGTACAATTAAGTTCATTATTTCTTGTTTATTTATATAAATTAACAAAAAAAAAATGCTTATATATTGTTAATTTAAAAAAATGTATGTCATCTCTTTAGCCAAGCATGATCAAATTGGACAATTTGGATAAATCGAGCAGGTTGAAAAAACTATAAATTCAAAAGCAAACTAAAGTACCGAAAGGGCGGATTATGGGCTCGCGAGCCCTTAAGACGTAATCAAGCTCCCGAACTCGATTCTCTAGACGTAGACCTTTCCAAGCCCTAGGATGTTAACTCCATGTACCCTAGGCAATTTTAGGATTCCGATTAGCCTTTAATTAATCGGTGGCGACTCTTTCAAATTTTTCGGTCCGGTTGATGACCCCACTCGACCGGACACGTCGCTCGCCAAAACCCGATATTTTCAAAAAACGAAAATTAAAAATATTTTCCAAACGGGTCGGGAAAGTCGGATCCGACGTCCGACAATTTGGCGACTCTGCTGGGGACCTCTTTTAGAGGGTTTAGGCTTTGTCATGTTTGCTTTGCCATATTATATTTTGCCATATCCGTTTTGACCGTTTGCTCATGCTTGCAGTTTTAAATTTTGTCCAAAAGGCGATGTAATTGTAATAAGTCAAAAAAAATAAATTAAATTAAATTCTTGTTTTGCACACACCACGCTGGTTACCATTACCCGCTCGGACTTGGAGCACATTAAGAGCTTAGGGAGTTTAGTAGGGGAATGCGCCCGGAGCGGTTTGGACCGCCGGCACGCACCCAAACAACTCAACTCGATGATCGGAATGGGCCCGTGATCCTCTTTAGGGGGTGAGGTTCCGCTGGTTCAGAGGACCTAAAAATTCCATCCATCTAGAACAAAAGCTCCACACCGTGTTTAGTCTTTACCAGTTTTGTGTGTATTTTCATTTTTGGGCTCAACTAATGTAAATGAGAATTTGGCCCATGTATTTGGATACGAGATTGGCCCACAACCCATGAAGAAAATTGGCCCATGAAGAAGTTTGACCCATTGATGTAAATGTGTTTTGTTTTGGCCTTAGATCATGACATGTATAGGATTGGGCCTTTTGTATTATATATTCCAGACTGTTGTAAATGTAATACGAGTCTTACTAATGAAGTTAAATTCTCGCACTTGCATTGCATTTTTCAAAAAAAAAAATAATAATGTAAGTTCCGTTCATTCAATCTTGTATCCTTAAGACGTTTCACGCACCATCTTTGGTAAGGATGAAAAAAAAAAATCATTGCCCTCACATTAAGGTCATACAACCCCCTACGGTCGAAATTGCCCGAATATGGAAAGTCATGACAAAAGAGAATCAGAAATACGTGAACAAGAAGATTGATGAGGTTCACGAGCTCGTAAACTACAAAGTCAATTGGATTCTCCTTAACGCATTGTCTGAATTTTGGAATATGGAAAACGCGTCTGCGTGATTAACAACAACGGAATACGTTCACAAATTCCATTCGACACCAGCAAGTCTGTCTTTCAATCCGGATGAGATAATCAGGGATAGACTCCAACAACCACCGTCATTCTAGCAATGTTGGGGCACTTTGGAAAAATGTGGGGGCAACGTTGCTAAGTTGAATGCCACCCTTGAACAGTTCATACGAAGAACGAGGCAAATAAAAAGATTTTCAAAATACATGTCCTCGACCTTCGTTCGAACCAAGGAACAAGCAACAAATGCACTCAATGAGCTACGTCGTTGTGTGAAACGTCTTAAGAACTAAACATCGATTGGCCAAATCCTTATAAAGTATTTTTGAAAAAAACTTTTGCCATACATGCAATCAAAGTCTACGAATGGAATGAACAGAACATGCAGAATTTTTGAAATCAATCATGCATGATCAATTGTGTATTCATCCTTCTTACTATGGTATTTTGGATTTAGGTTTCCGGAAATCCATGCTACATTCGATGACTCCAGCACCTCAAAAACACGAGGAGAAATTCATCAAGCTAAATCAAACCATGCACACCATGAGTTCCCGCACAGTGCAGTCAATCGTTGGCATGACCTCCTAGGTCGAGCGGATTTTTGCTTTTCTAAGCTCCTGGCGGTCGTGACTACCACAGTATTCCCGACCTCGTCTTCCCGAAGAACACTGCTGTCGTGGCACCTCATCAATCCATGCCAGACACTTTTGTCATCCTGACGAAGCTCTACCTCCCACATATGGCCATCCTGACCAAGGTCCACTCGACCGGACACGTCGCTCGCCAAAACCTGACATTTTCAAAAAACGAAAATTTAAAATATTTTCCAAACGGGTCGGGAAAGTCGGATCCGACGTCCGACAGGGGTGGGGGGTCTTCTTCTCCCCGGAGCGAGACTCATGCCCTCTGGCAGGTTGATGCTCCTGCTTTCAATCGTGCTGCTCCCAACTCCTCCAGGGGAGCTGGGGCTCGGAAGAGGGTCCTGACCCGAGGTGCCGCAACATGCACTTCACAGTCTCCCTTTGCTGGAAGAGTATTGTCCTTTGGTGGCTCTTTTCCATCCACCTAAGGTGGCAGATCCGAGGGGTCTCTGGGCCCCTTGCCACAATCTACGGAAGATAGAGATTTGTAATAAGACGACGCTGCGTGGTAACCTAGACTTTTGCATGCATATGTTGAATGGGATCCTTCCTCCTCAGGAACGGGTGGATGCCCCTTTAGATTTGAATGACATCGAGGGCGTGATGAGGTCGCATTTCGAGCGTCTCACTTTGGTAAGTTCCTTTCTCCTCTTTATTCCTTTATAGACTTCCCTTTTTATCCTTTCATTGCTCGCTCTTTTGTAACTCCATGATTTCTCTTAACTTTATCCCTTTTTTCCTTTTGTCAGCTCGTCCGCGAGGAGACGACGATCGGACGTATCGTAGGGGAGCTCGTCGATAAGCAAGTTGATTTGCTTATCGATCTGGAGCAGTTACGGAGTTTGGGGTATACTTTGGAAGAGGTGGAGGACTTCAAGAGGGGGCAGAGGCGTCCATTGAGCTGGTGAAGCAGGCTCGACGGGAGTTTGCGGAGAGGGAAAAAGAGTTGCTCGCCTCGATTAAGATGAGGGAGGATCAGGTGGCGCTCGCCGAGGACAACAGGCTCCGGGCTGAGCTGCGGACCAAGGAGACTGACAAGTACTCCGCTCAGCTGGAGGCGGATATCACTCGCCTTCAGGGCGAAATGAAGGAGGCTTGGGCTTAGAGGGATGCCTCTAGGGTTGAGAAGGAGCAGCTTGAGCTGAAGTTGAAGGTTGTCCAATCCCCCCAGAGCATGGTCGACGACTTTAAGAAGTCCGAGGAGTTTTCTGACTGCGCCTTGGAGGTGATGAAGGCTGAGGTAGCTGCCTATCTCCAGGTCTTGGTCGATGAGATCCAGGGGATAAACCCCAAGTTTCCTCTCTGACAGGTGAGGTCTCTTCACGACTTCATTAAGAGCGGCTACACCAAGGGAGCTCCTTCTGCCGTTGTTGGCGGAGAGGCTGCCCCTGGGGTCGAGAAGGATACTGCATCCCCTGGTGAACTCAGACCTTGATGCTCCATGCCCCTAGGTGACCAAGTTGATGCAGGGCTTCAAGTCGAAGGAGCATGTTCGTGCTATGAAGGATTACAACCTTGCAAAGTCACCTGGCCTCCTTATGCCTTTTACTTAATCTTATTTTGTATATTGATGAGAGTTTGTTTGTTTTCCTGATTGTTGACTCAGATATTTCTTTGAATATAATGAACGCCTTTTGTTTCGTAAGCCTTGATTTTTGTTTGACTTCGAATATACTTGGTTGTTCTTCCGATGTCTATCTTGTTCGAAAGATTTAGGAAGTGTTATCATATTTGTTTTCAACTTCGTTTTAGGTTTTGTAGAATAGTCTTGCCTTAAAGGGTCTTGGACCTTTCTTTGGAGGAAACGTTACCCTTTAGAGGTTCGTTTTGGTCCTTTAAGCTTTGGAGGAAGGATTGTGGCCTTTTATCAGCTCATCCGTTCCTTTTGCCAAGTTTCTTAAGGGAACTATTACCTAAGGATTATGCCTTTAAGGAAACTGTCATCCTTTATGGATTCGTTCTCCTTTTAGGATTTTGGTCCTTATATTCATTTGCCTAGTCATGGGAAACTGTTACCTAAGATTCGTTCGCCTTTTAGGAAGATGTTACCTCAGATTCGTTCGCCCTTTTTGGGAAACTGTTACCCCAGATTTGCTCGCCTTAGGAAGATGTTACCTTAGATTTGTTCGCCCACTTTGCTTTTCATAAGAACTGTTACCTAAGATTCGCTCGCCTTTTAGGAAGTTGTTACCTTAGATTCGTTCGTTCTCTTAAGATTTTCGTTGGATAGACTATTACCTTATTGGTTAGTTCGCTTCATTGTGCCCGACTTGTAAGGGAACTGTTAGCGTTTATGTGGGTTCGTTTTCCTTTTATATCAGGTCTTCATTTTGCCTAACTTTAAGGGAACTATTACCTTGATGGTTCGTTTGCCTTTTAGTGTAGGTCTTTCGCCTACCTGTAAGGGAACTGTTACCTTGACGGTTCGTTCTTCTTTTAGTGTAGGTCTTTGTTTTGCCTAACGTTAAGGGAACTGTTACCTTGATGGTTCGTTCGCCTTTTAGTGTAATTCTTTGTTTTGCCTAGTTTGGGGGAAACTGTTACCTTGATGGTTCATTTGCCCCTTGTTTTAGATCTTCGTGGGAGAGGAACTGTTACCTTGATAAGGTTCGTTCACAATCCTCTTTTTGCCCGACTGAGGAGATTGTCACCTTTGTTGGTTCGTCTGCCTGTATGTGTTAGGTCTTTATCATTCGATGATTCGTCCATTTTTTTGGGACTTTTCGTTTTGGTTCGAGTGACTATGCTCTATATGAAGGAATGGTTTATTTTATTGACATAACATTTTTTATTACAAGCTATGCATAAAACCTCCGTAAATGTTTAGAATTGAAAGGATGGGGCAGCCTTGTACCCTTTGTGTTTTCCAAGTTGTAAGATCTTGGTGCAGCGATCTCAATTACTTTGTATGGGTCTTCCCATTTTGTGAACTCATTTCTTCACATAACCATATCCCCCACGAAAAATTGGTGAGCGCTGACTTTTCTGTTGAAGTACCGAGCGGTCTCCAGTTGCATTTTAGCTTGTGCGTTGTCTAATGGGAAAAGTATGAAAAAGATGTAACATGTTTGCCCAAAGTGGTGAATGCGGCTCAATGTTTGTTTTTGATGGAATATGTTTGTTGGTATAGGTTTTTGATGAATTCCGTCAAATTATGTTTGTGTCCGTCAAAAAAGTCCGTTAGTTGCCTCCATTCATGGCACGTGAGTTTCTGTCCGTTTAAAAAGACCAAAATGCCCCTTAGTACTTCACCTATTCTAACAGTCTTCTCCTTCGTTGAACCAATCTGTTAAGGTGATTTCTGTTGACAGCTTCGTTCATCGTCCGTCGCCTCCTTCGCCGACTCAGCTTACTCAACCGATGGCGCCACCTCCTCCGCCCAGGCCTCTGACTCCACCTCCTCCGCCTCCGCCTATCATTCGGAAAAAGAGTCGGACCTATCATGCTGTCGGCGCTCCACCTCCATTGCCACCTCCATCACCAACTTTTGAGCAGAAGCAGAGTCACCTTCATCAAGCTCAACCCTTTGAGTTGCTATTGTTATCGAATTGCAATTTGTTGAATGTAAATTTTGAAAAGCTTCTGAGTCAAGATTGATATCTATGGTTTCGTTTCATAATTCATATGCTGTCTTTTGCTTAGAATGTACTTCGTCAGCTAGTTTCTTGCTTCTGCAATTGTTCCTCAGTTATATATATGTCCTGTGTGTTAGGAAAGGAAGAACCCATTAGTGGAGGTTTCGTTGAAGATGACATCAATGAGCCCACCATTGGTGAAAAAATCGAAAAACTAAACCTTGTAGATGCTGCCACAAAGATGAGCGACAAAGAACCCCAGTTATCTCCTGCACAGCCTCCCAGTGCCGACTCTGTCATTGTTCTGCCGAGGCAAGCTCTTCGTGCTGATGACCGTGCTCTCCTGTTAGATTGCATGTACACCCAAGATAAAAAGGTTGCTCCTAAATCCTAAAGTACTGATTTGATGAACTATTGTGCAGATTGCTGAATCTAGAACTTCAACATTTGGGTCTGCTCTTGAGCTATCAAGTAGTTTGGATCTTCTCTTTTCAGGGGTATGTTTTTGGTTGACTGTGGAACATTACTTGTATACTATATATTATGATTATAACGAATCACGTGTATCCAATGATTCCTAAGACTGTGTTTCATGAGCAGGACATTATCGATTTGGGAGATGATGAAGATGTTGCCAAACCTGTCATTTTTGAAGACAAAGACAGTGAGGAAGATGAATCTTCAGAAGGTGAGGAGGAGGCCATGGATGCGGAGAGTGAAGAGGAGGAGCCGACTGGAGTTCTGTCGGATGGACTTAGTGACGACGAGCTAGCAATTGATAACATGAGCGAATAATTAATAAGAGTGCACAATTTTGGTTTAATGAGCATTGTAATGGAGGGACGGGTCCCGTAAGTTGGTTCCAGCTGAGGTTCAGTGCGATCTCGAGCGTCTCGATTTTGCCTAGCTCGGCAGGGAAGGGCCCGGTGAGCTTGTTACAGCTGAGATCGAGAAGCTGCAGACTCGAGCAGCCAGCGAGTGACGACGGGATCGAGCCCGACAAGACGTTGTTGCTGAGAATGAGCTTGTTCAACGAAACCAGTCTGTCCAAGGTCGCCGGAATTTGACCCGACAGCTGATTTCTGGAATCATCCAACACCTGCAACCCTGAAAGAGACGATATGGAGCTGGGGGAAGTGTCAAAATTGGAGCTGGGAATAAACACTTCTCAAACGAAGATGAGCTGTTGTCATCGAGGGTAGTTTGGGTATTATCGTTTTTGTTTATTTTAATGTTAAATTTATTTGTCACGTGACAAGCACGTGATAACTTGTAACAGATAAATTAACAGAAAACCTAACGTTTCTTCAAAAACCTACAGAAGTAAACGTTTTACATCAAATACCCGCGGCCCAAAACAAATTTCATCGATTACCATTTTGGGCAAACATGTTACATCTTTTTCATACTTTTCCCTTGTCTAATTGCTACCCTTTTAATCAGCAAGATCGAGGTCTGTAAGTCGCTCGATTTCATTAGCTTCGGCATTAACGTGCAGGATCCTATGGGTAGACACTGCTATTTCGGCGGGTTCTACTGCTTCAGATCCGTACACTAGACTAAATGGTGTTTCCCCTATTGCTATTTTGGGTGTCGTTATGATAGCCCACATCACATTTTCCAGCTCATCTACCCAGTTTCCTTTGAAGGCTTGAACTCAGTTTTGAGTCCTGCCAGGACAACTTTGTTGTCCGCTTTGGCATGTTCATTGGTTTGAGGATGGTGTACCGAGTTGAATCTGTGATCAATATGGTACTCTTCACAGAGCCACTTGAGTTTTTTTCCCACGAATTGCGGGCCATTGTCGCTTATAAGTATTTTGGGGATGCCAAATCGCGAAAATATGTTGATCTTTAGGAATTTGATCACTTGAAATTCAGTTGTAGAGGCTAATGCTTTCGTCTCTATCCATTTGGAAAATAACCGATCGACACGATAATGTGGGTTCTTTGCCCAGTGCTTATGGGAAAGGGCCCCAAAATGTCTATTCCCCATTGGGCGAAAGGCCAAGCGCCTGCCATTAGGGATAGCAATGTCGGTGGTTGACCAGATCTTGGTGCGAATAGTTGACAAGTTGCACACTTCTTTGTTAATTCTGTCGCGTCTTTACTCAAGGTTGGCTAGTAATAGCCTAATCTGAAGATTTTGCGCGTCAGTGAGCATGCACCTTCGTTAGCTTTGCGCAGAACTCTTTCCGTCTTAGGATGGGAGATGCATTTCACATAGGGAGTTGAGTATCCTCGTCTATAAAGCTCCCCATCTATGAGAAGATAGTTTGCGGCTAGACGACTTACTTTCATGGCCTCGCCTTCGCCTTCTGGTAGGGTTCCTTGTTTTAGAAAGTTCTCGAATGGGGTCATCCAGTTATCCTGCTCTTCGACATTGAAGACTTCTACCCGATTTTCAAGGACAGAGTATAATGCTTGTTCTAGGAATTGTACATCATGTATTCTTGTTCCTCTGAATGCCAACTTGCTTAGGGAGTCGGCTAGCTGGTTGTCTTGGCGAGGAATGACCTCAATTGCGAAAGTTGGAAATTTAGCGATTAGATTTTTGGCAATATTGAGGTACTTTTTCATTTGTTTCCCTTTTGCTTCATATTTGCCATTGATTTGGTTGACAATTAGCTCTAAATTACTTATTTTTGCGAGTCGTAGTCCAGTGATAAGTGATTCATACTCGACCTCATTTTTGGCCGCCTTGAATGTGAGGGCGATCACATATTTTAAGGGCTCACCTTGAGGGGGAATGAGAATTAATCTTGCCCGAGCCTTCTTTTGAAGAGGATCCGTTAGTATAGAGTAACTGGCTTTTGCCCTTGTCTTCTGGTTGTTAGGATCCGTTGTTCTTGCTGTTTTTTTTCTTCTGTGAGGCCATTGCTAGTACTTTCCACTATAAAATCTTCCAAGGTTTGACCTTTGATGCTCGTTTTCGGCGCAAATTTGATCTTGAATTCGCTCAGCTCAATCACCCATTTGACCATCCTTCCGGAAGAGTCTGGCTTCATCATGAAGTGTTTAAAGGGCTTATTGGTGAGGACTGTTATGGCGTGGATGTATGGTCTCAACTTTCGAGCAGCAATAACTAAGGCATAAAGATACTTTTCATTCTCAATATATTTTTATTTCAGCCGAATTAAACAATTTGCTTACAAAGTAGACTGGAATCTGCTTACTTCCCTATTCTTTTATTAAAACCACACTGGCTGCGACCTTACTAAAACTTATATATTAAAAAAAGTTGTTCATTGGGAGTGGGCTTCACTAAAGCCGGGAGTGTCTGGAGGTGCTGCTTAAGTGATTGAAAGGTAGCCTCGCACTCCGGCGTCCACTCGAACTTGCGATTTGCTCTGAGAGTTTTGAAGAACGGGAGAGACCTGTCACTCGCCCTTGAGAGGAAACTATTGAGCGCGACCAGGCAACCATATAGACTTTGGACTTCCTTGTGGAAAGTCGGGGACTTCATTTCTTCTATAGCCTTTAGCTTTTTGGGGTTTGCCTATATACCTCTCTCAATGACCATGAAACCCAAGAATTTGCTTGATTTTACTAAAAATGCACATTTTGTTGGGTTCAAGCGAACATTGTACCTCCTCATGCATTTGAATGCTTCTTGAAGGTCTCCTGTGTGGGGATCCCCTTGATTGACTTGACGAGCATGTCGTCCATACATGCTTCCTGTTTGGATTTAGGGTTTGAGAAGAAGAAAGGTAAGGCGAGGAAGAAGATGAAGAAAGCTCTCTGAATCAAAGATGATCACTTGATTATTGGAATTGTTCAACAGTGCAGCAGATATAAGGTAACGAAGGCGAGAACAGACAAAACAGTACTGTCCGAGAATTGCAACTAAGTCCCTAATACTAAACTAATTGATGCTTGGGCCTCAAGCAACAATATTTACATATTGATCCTAAACATAAGTGTTAGACACACTTATATCCTAACATTCCCTATGCTTGATCTTGTCTTTGAAACTTGATCTTTGGTCGCCAAAAGCACTCGTGGTCGCCAACTGACCTTGATATTGTTATTGTAGTCGCCAAATGAACATTTGGTCGCCAAATGAACTTAATCTTGTCATTGTGGTCGCCAACTGTACTCGTGGTCGCCAAATCTTCAAAATATATCCTAAAATTTGACAGTCTGCAGTAAATCCATTCTCTGGAACGAAGTACTTTCCTGTTCCTTATTGACACATCTGAGCAGAATACGTAGTATAGCTGAGTTCTCCTAGCTGAGATGCACTATGCAATTGATTTAGCATCTGTGCTGTCTTTAGTATGGGTAATCAGAACTCTGATCATAGGGCGATTAATGTCTGTAATCTAAGATCATGAACAAGTCTGAAAAACACGAAAAGCAGTACCAAGTATTCACAATCATATGCATGATTCTCTCTATTCCAGATCAGTAAACTGTTGCCAAAGTGCATCAGACATACTAATATAATCATTTTAACTGCTGCTTTATTCATTCATTTGGAATGTCTTGAAAATTGAGATATTCATAACATGACAGAGGAGTTTGAGCTCCTATCTTACCAGTATGACTGCAAGGTTTGAGCCTTGATCTTTTCATCCTCAAGAGTGAAAAACTCAGTATGACTTTGTCATTTAATATTTGATTTCACTCTGTTTTTGGACTCAAGCCATACCCTATGCCATGGTTAATGCAGCAGTTATTTTTTTCAGAGATATATTCAATGATGCACAAAGGCAAGGCTTATGATCAGAGAAGAGAGAAATGCACACATGACAGGCGATACTCAGGTATATGCTAGACATGGAAATCAGACGAGAACATACCAAGATTACAAGCACTTAATTGAAACAAGATAGAGTTGATCAATCATGCATAAGGACAGACAGAGGTTCAAAAAATTACAAAGGTGCAGTCAACAGGAAAACTCAGATAACAAAACATATGGCTGTCCAAAAGCTCATAGAACAAGGCAAGTTACTAAGTAAACAGAGAAAGAATAAACGTACAGACTGTGTGGGAAGTTCATTGAGCAGTGGAACCAAGCTGAAGGAATGGGGAGACACCACGATCCTCCAGTTCCTCCAGTGAGAAGACTCCAAGCTTTTTCCTGCAGGGAATGAAATTTTTTTCTGTCAGAGGCTTGGTCAAGATATCAGCTGTCTGTTCTGAAGCTGGAATAAAGTTGACTAAGACATCCCCATTTTGAACTTTCTCTCTGATGAAGAAGAGATCAATCTCTACATGTTTCATCTTGGAGTGATGGATGGGGTTCTCAGACAAAGCTACAGCACTTGTGTTGTCTGTCCAGATGACAGGTGCAGTGGGTGTGTGAAGTCCAATTTCCTTGAGAAGGGATTGGACCCACATGATCTCACACATGGCATTGGCAATGGCCCTAAATTCAGCCTCTGCACTCGACCTAGAGACTACTGTCTGTTTCTTAGAGCTCCATATTATGGGATTACCATTCAGGAGAAGATAATGCCCTGAGATGGAGCGGCGATCAGTTTGATCACCACCCCAGTCAGCATCAGAGAAGGAGGTAAGAGTGATGTCTGTGACAGGCGAGGGTGTTGGTCTGAACAACAGACCATGATTGAGAGTGCCTTTGAGGTATCTCAGCACATGAATAACAGCCTTCCAGTTGCTGTTATTTGGTGCCTGCATAAACTGACTCAGTTTGTTCACTGAAAAGTGAATGTCTGGTCGAGTGACACAGACATGTTGTAGAGCACCTATTGTGCTCCTATATAGAGTTTCATCATGAAAGAGATCAGAACAGGAAGACATACCTGACTTAGACAAACAAGTACCTGTCATTGGAGTGGGAAATTCAGATTCATCTTTCAGACCTACCTTATCCAGGAGTTCCTGAATGTACTTTTTCTGATTTAACAGAATAAAGTCATCACCTGAAACTACTTCCATGCCAAGGAAGTAGTTCAGGTTTCCCAGATCTTTCAGCTGAAACTGAGCATTTATAGAGTCAACAATTTTAGAAACAAGATTAACAGAAGTGCCAGTTATAACAATGTCATCCACATAAACAAGAAGTAACACGAAAGAATCAGAGGCAGATTTGATAAAGAGGCAACTATCTGAGGTTGAAACATGAAAACCAAGGGAGTTCAGGAGAAAAAACTTCAGTTTTTCAAACCAGGCTCTGGGAGCCTGTTTAAGACCATATAAAGCTTTTTGAAGTTTGCAAACCAGGTTAGGAGTATTAGAGTGAACCTCAAAACCAGGAGGCTGTGTCATGTAGACCTCCTCTTGGAGGTCACCATGAAGAAAAGCATTGTTAATATCCACCTGTCTGATACACCATTTATGAGTGAGAGCTAAGGACAGAACAATGCGAACAGTGGCAGATTTAATGACAGGACTGAAGGTTTCCTGAAAATCAAAGCCTGGTTTTTGGGAAAAACCTTTGGCAACAAGACGGGCCTTGTATCTGACAACAGCCCCATCTGCATTTCTTTTGATTTTAAAGATCCATTTACAACCTATAGGTATACGACCTGTAGGTAGGGAAACAAGAGTCCAGGTGTTGTTGGCAGTAAGAGCTGTAAGCTCTTCCTGCACAGCCTTAAACCAATGAGGTGACTGAAGAGCTTCGTGAATGCTACGAGGCTCAGAGTTAGTTAGGTCTGTGGATAGGGCAAGTGAAGTGGACATCTCATGAAGGGAAGATTTAGACCTGGTCTGCATAGGATGTATATTGGTGGAAGATTTGGGGCGAGAGGGCCGAGAGGATGAGGGTGGATGGGCTTGTGGGGAGGTGGGGAAGGACTGATCAGAGTGAGCTGGTGGTGGTGGCGTAGAGGAAAACGGGTCAGAAATGGGAACAAGGGTAGAACCAGAAGGGACATATCTACAGACCTCCGTAGGGGAGCTAAGGTCAGGAGTAGGAACAGGTGCAGAGGGAGGCTGAGTAGAGGTAAAGTTTTGGGAGGGTGTGGTGGAGGGTAAGCTAGACTCCCCCGACGTGTGGGCATGCACAGGAGGTCCCGAGGAATGAGTGATAGTAGAGGGAACAGAGGTGGGTTTTTGGAAGAATGGGTCACAGGGTATGAAAAATGGTTTGGAAGGAGTGGAGGCTTTTGGTGTGTTTGAAGCATAGAAAGGTCCTGTGGTGTCACAGAAAGGAAATGTTGTTTCATGAAAGACAACATTTCGTGACACATAAACTCTTCCAGATGAAGAGAGACACTTATAGCCATGGTGGTCAGAACAGAACCCAATGAATACACAAGGTTCTGATCTAAAGGACAGCTTGTGAGACCTGTAAGGTCTCAGGTGGGGAAAGCATAAGCAGCCAAAGACTCTCAGAAAGGAGTAGTCAGGCTTGGTATTGAAAATAAGCTCATGAGGAGAACAGTTCTCCAGAGTCTTGGAAGGCAAGCGATTAATTAGAAAAACAGCAGTGGAGAAGGCATCCGTCCAGTAGTGAAGAGGGACGGATGACTGTGCAAGCAGTGTCAGACCTAATTCAACAATATGGCGGTGCTTACGCTCCACCATGCCATTTTGTTGGCTTGAATATGGGCAGGTGATCCTATGAACTATACCATACTGAGCTAAGTATGTAGTAAGAAAGTGGAACTCACCTCCTCCATCAGATTGCACAGCCTTGAGCTTCATGCCAAGCTGCTTTTCTGCTAAGAGATGAAACTCACAGAAGGCTTTAGTAGCATCAGACTTACGGTTCAGAAAGTAAATCCAAGTAAATCTAGAAAAGACATCAACAATACTAAGATAGTAATTGCAGTTACTAGAGGAGAAAGGGGCAGGACCCCAGAGATCTACCTGAACCATTTCGAGTGGACGAGAGTAGACAGTTTCTGAAGGTTGATAAGGGAGGGTCTTACTCTTACCCACTGCACAAGCAGTACACTCAGAGGATATGTGTTTAGTGGGCAGATTTTGTAATCTCAAGAAGTTAACAAGAATATTCCTAGATGGGTGGCCTAACCTCATGTGCCATAGGTGAGAAGGATCAGTTGTTTTCAAAGAGCTGAGAAAGCAGCTTATTTCAAAATCAGGTAATGCATTAGAGGATGCACTATTAAAACATGTGACAGCAGAAGAATCATCAGAGACATCATTATTATAAGCAGGAAAAGAAACAGAGGTACCATGATAAACATCACATGCAGCAGAATTGTCATTATTAATAACCGGAAAGGCAGAGTTTTGAGCAGATAAGACTGCATTATTACAAAAAGACTGAAATTCAGTAGAAAGGTTCAAACACTGATCTGGACTAACAGTAGCAGACTCGACTAAATTATTAGACTTAGACCTAAAACTAGAGAAGTCTAAACGATAAAGACCCCCAGACTCATAACCCTTGAGCAGCACCTTGTTGGAGAGTGAATCCTTGATCAGGCAATGCGATGGGTGGAATTCAAAATAAACCTGATTATCCTTTGAAAACTGAGATACAGAAAGCAGGTTTTTAGTGACAGCAGGAGTGTAAAGTAAGTTATTTAAGAGTAATGGTTTTCCAGTGGAAGGTAAAGTAGAAGAACCAATAGCAGAAATATCAAGAGTAGAGCCATTTCCTACTAAGACCTTACCTGGGCCAGAATAAGGAGAAGTCATGTTCTGGAAAGGCTGAGCATTCGTCAGGTGGTTCGTGGCTCCTGAATCTGGGAACCAGCTGCCGTCAGAGGTGGCTGGGTTATGGCTGCTGGATAACAGGTGATTGGCTTGAGGGGGTTGAGGTGATGCTGATTGAGTAGGGATGGGGTTCAGTTGAGGCTGAGGATTTGGAAAGCCTTGATATGGCTGAGGTGGGTAACATGGGGGGGCCATCATGTAGGGGTAGATAGGTGGTAAGGGTGATGGATAGGGTGAGTACTGCAAGACAGAGTGTGTTTGGGTGTTGGGAGGATGGATGGTTGTGGTCTGAGGTGGTTGAGATTGATTCTGAACTTTGTGCAGCTGAGGTGGAGGGTAGGGTTGGTTCAGTTGTTGATGTTGGTAAGGGTCAGGCTCAGTGTCATAAGCAGCGAGGTTTGCTGAAGGTGTAGGAGAGTTGGACTGAGGATCAGTCACACCAGTAAATTGTACATTAAACCTGTGGAAACATCTGTGCACCAAATGCCCAAATTTTCCACACAGCTGGCATTGGAGTCTGCTATTTCCAAAGCCCCTACCACGCCCCCTACCCCTCCCAGATTGTTGATTACCAAATGGTGGGGGACCATAGGAAAATGACTGAGCATTTTGGTTTGTGGGTTGGGGTGAGGGGAGGAGACCAGACATACTACCAGAGTTGTTTTCAGCATATGACACAGGGGGCTTACTGGGATTGGGAACCTTAGCAGAAGCTATGTTGACACTAGCACTAGCATCAAATAAGAGGTCAGACTGCCTAGACTCAGCATCTAATAACACAGAACTCACAGAAGCAATAGTGTAAGGATTTTGGCTAGCATGAATGACAGCAATGACATTATCATATTGACCCTTTACCCCATTCAAAATAATCGAGATTTGTTGCATCTCTTCTATAGGGTGACCACAACTAGCTAAACTATCACATGTGGTTTGTATTTCAGTGAGGTAGTCTCTCATAGGTTGATGAACATGCTTCCTAACCTTAAGTCTATCATATAAATGCATGATTCTGGTGGTGGACGAAGATGAAAAATCTCTATGAAGCTTTTGCCAAATGGCAGCAGCTGACATACACCCTATAAGACCCCTACTGACCTGAGAGGAGACAGAGGCAAGAAGCCAAGACGCGAGGGAGCTGTCCTGCTGGAGGAACTTCGTGTATGCAGGATTTGGGACAGCAGCCCGAGTTTCATCTTCCAGAAACTGAGGTACGTTAGCTCCATGGAGATGGCTTTCCAGGTTATACCCTCTTACAGATAGTAGAACCTGCTGTTTCCATTGCTGGAAATTCTCCTCACCAAGTAGCTGAGCTACTTTCTTGTTGGCGAAGGCAGGGCTAGATTCTTCCATGAATCAAGAAGGAAGGTTGAAAAGAGAAGATTTCAGGCTCGATCGAGCTCTGATACCATGTTTGGATTTAGGGTTTGAGAAGAAGAAAGGTAAGGCGAGGAAGAAGATGAAGAAAGCTCTCTGAATCAAAGATGATCACTTGATTATTGGAATTGTTCAACAGTGCAGCAGATATAAGGTAACGAAGGCGAGAACAGACAAAACAGTACTGTCCGAGAATTGCAACTAAGTCCCTAATACTAAACTAATTGATGCTTGGGCCTCAAGCAACAATATTTACATATTGATCCTAAACATAAGTGTTAGACACACTTATATCCTAACACTTCCATGTTTCGCCCCAGCATTTCTTGGAACATCCGATTTACCATTCGCTGATAGGTTGCCCCATCATTTATCAGGCTGAAGGGCATCACCTTATAGCAAGGTATATCTCCATCGGCATAGAATAATGTGTGGGCTTCATCGGTCGGATGCATTCAGATTTGATTATAGCCTGCATAGGCGTTCATAAAGCTTAGTGTCTCGTTACAAGAGATTGCATCCACCAGCTGATCAATTCGCGTAAGGGGGTACGAATTGTTGGGGTAGGCTTTGTTCAAGTCGCGGAATTCTACACACATTCTCCACTTACCATTTGACTTCTTTGCAAGCACTGGATTGGCGACCCATCTTTGAAAGCGTACCTCCCTGACAAATTTGGCTTCAAGTAGTCTGCCTACTTCTTGTCTGATCCAAATGACCTTCCTTTTTAAGCAATAGGTTTGATCGAAGGTTTATCCTCAACTCGTGGGAGATTATGTCGCTGATGATGCCTGGCACGTCAATGGGCTTCCATGCGAACAATTCCTTGTATTCTTTTAGTAGGGAAGTCAAGGCGTCCCTTTGGTCGTCGTTCAAGGTGGTTTTGATGTGCACATTCTTTTCTGGACCATCTATCTCGACTTCTGTCACTTCTTCCATCGGGACTGGACGAGCTTTGTCTTCACGAGGGTCAGCCTCTGTATCGATAGCCAGGGATTCCCTTTGGTTCTTCCTGCGAAGGCAGTTCACATAGCATTTTCATGAGGATGGGTGGTCGCCTAGAACTTCTCCAATCCCATTCGGTGTGGGGAACTTCCTTTCTTGGTGGACTCTGGAGGCCATGAACTTATGTGGATTGATGGTGATCCTCCCCAAGATGGCATTGTATGCGTCAACCACTATGAAGGTGACCGGCACCTCTATGCTCTTTCATCCTTCGTCCAAGGTTACAAGCAGGGTTATAGCTCCTAGCGGATACGTTGTTCTCCTAGCGAAGCCGATGAGTGAAAAGTCGACTCGCTTAAGATCTCTTTTGGACTTGCCCATCTTCTCGAAGGCGTCCAGGAATAGAATGTCTTTCGAACTCCATCGATCATAATTCTTTTCATATCACATCCCGCGACATCTGCCGCGATGACCAAAGCATCATTGTGCGGCGTTGTGACAGGTCTTCTTCGGAGAATGAGATGATGCAATCTTCCTTAGGTCAAAGTCTCTTCCCCTGTTGCGCAACTGTGGAGATTTGTGTGACATATATTTCTCTTGCATTGGACCCCTCGCCTCTGGTTCCAAACCCTCTAGCAATTAGGTTTATTACCCGCCTGCCCTGGGATGGGCCAGATTGTTCTTGAGGAACTGGCGAGTGGGTTCTACGTGGAGGATTTCGATTTTGCTCTCTCTCTGCCACAAACTCCTTCAACATGCCTCTCTGGATTAGTTTCTTGATGTCGCGCTTAAGAATATGGAAATCATCGGTCTTGTGGACCTTTGCTATGTGATAGCGACAATGACTCTTTGTTTCCTTACCCATAGGCTGAGCATTTTTTAGGGGCATCAGTGACCTTGCTAAGGACCTTCTTTCCATGTGGACTAGTATCGTTGAGACCTGCATGTTTAAAGGTGTGAAATACTCGGGAACCTCTCGATGGTTTGGTATGGGGGCTTCGGATCTACGTTTCTCATGGCCTCGCTTGTCTTTCTCTTCCTTTCTTCCATCGCGTTGGGGCTCTAGAATAGCCCTTGGCGAGGTTGACAACAGGAAATTAGACTCAAGGTTTTCCTTTTCCAGGTCTATGAAACCTTTTACCCTAACTGTCAGCTCCTCCAATGTCTCTATTTTCTGAACATGATAGATGTTGTGAAGTTTCCTTGAGGCTTTGTTAGCCATATCGGGGCCTCTATAAAAAGCTCGGACGATCTCTCCATCTGTGACTCAGAGATAAATCTCTGTAACATTCTTATGAAAACGCCCATAGAAGACGACCAAGGTTTCTCCTGGATGTTGTTTGACGGCGTCCAAGGCGACCATGCTTTTTTGCAATTGGCATACGCCCATATACCGTTCCAGAAACTTGTTCTTTAACTCAGACCATGTCTCTATTGATCCTGCAGGGAGGCCAAAGAACCAAGATGACGTCGAACTCGAGAGGGTTGATGGAAATAATAGGGCTAAGTGATTTTCATCGTTCGACTTACCTAATAGATAAGCTTCGTGCTTGTTGACGTGGATCACAGGATCTCCTCCGCTATTATATTCAGGGATAGATCTCGCCACCACATCCTTTGGTATTCTAACCGCTATAAGGGCAGTGGTGAATGGATGGGAGGATCACTCACCAAAGGGAGTCATGACGGTTCTACATGTTCCTTTATCTTTTTATTAATAAGCTTCTCAACTTTCCCAAGGGTGAATGGAGGTTGCTATTCTCCGGTCGGTGAGGTATTCGAAGAATTGACAAAATGAGTGAATGTCGGCTCTTCGGTGGAGGCCGGTGGCATGGACTGGTGTCCAGAGGTCATCTCTTGGTCTTTTTAAGGAGAGGTGGCACGCATATTTCCAGTTTCAGCTTCTTATTGTCCCATGGGACGAGGATCTTCATGAGGAGCAATGGCTTGTCTGCGGGCCTGTCCTATGATAGTTTCCAAGAGGGATAGCATCTCTGCGGTTACCTGAATGATTTCCCTAGTCACTTGAACGGTTGGTCAAACTGGAATCTCGGTGGTGGGTGGAACCGGAGTCGGTCTTGAATTGCCAATGTGCTCCTGTACCGGTCTCGAAGGGACGGCATCGGGGATTCCTTGGCTACCAGGTTCTTGCTGATGGAGCGGCGAAGCGACGACAAATTACGAGCTATCCGAGGATTGTTCATTAGCCTGTTTTCGACGATTGCAGTTAGAGAGAGTCTGCATGACTGTTTGTTCGTAATTCCCACAGACGTCGCCAAATATTGGGTATGAATTTCCCGAATCCTAACTTGGAAATGATTTGAATGCCAATTGGTTGATGACTGCAAGCCTTCGTCGGAGCTCCGATAAACCTGCAAGAAGGGGATCACAATATAAGGGGTGCCTATGGGTCCCACTCTGATGCTTAAATGAGTATACTGTGTGTATGAACTCAAAAACGTAATGTAACGTATATAAACAAAGAGTATTTATAGGGATGGAAGACCAAACCATTTTAGGCAACTGAATATCTTTGTGAATATTGTGTCGTTGGAGATAATGATAGCATATATTACGGTTATCACGTAATATTACAGTTACTTTATATGATCTTTGTAAAATATGTGCCCGATATACGCGGGATATCGTGGCTATATATTCGATGACGGTTGTGGGACTAGAGTTGAGAGGTTTGACTCTCTTGGCGAGCAGTAGGAGGCCTTGGCCTTGACAGATGATGATCTGTAATAGGGCTTTGGCGTCTACTTTAGTTTTGGCTTTGGTGCTGAACCGCTTTATGGGTGTCATCTTACCCTTACTGTAGGTCGGCCCGGTTCTGAATGATTTGGGTTTTACCCCTCTGAAAAGTTATTGGGCCTTTGAGGCCTTACCCGTATTGGGTTGTCACTATCGATAACCAACATTTGCCCATGAAGCGCATACACTAAAATTTATCACTCTATGTAGCGCTGCTCCAGGATTATCACTGATCCTGGAGCAAGACTAATTAGTTTTTTTTTTCCACAAAATTCAATTGATAGCTCGAATATGGGAGGCAAGAGAAAATCTAATCAGCAGGAGAAGAAGGAAAAAAACTGATACCCGCCACCAATCACCAAGATCCTGCCCATACCCACATTATGTCTAACCAAATTACAGATGAACAAATTGAATTTTTAAGTGAATTTCAAACCAGAAGAAAATGAATAATGTATGAATGGATAATTGAAGAAGATAAAACATATGAAAAGGAATTGCTTTGATTAAAAAAAATGCAGAAGAACATTAACCCAAGAGGGATAATCTTCTTATGCAAAGTTTTGTTCTTGAAAATGAAGAGTTGAAGAAGGAGAAAGGCATAATAGTCATTTCATAATTCAAAAATATGTTAAAAATATTAATTAACAGAAAAAAATAACGGTTCACTAATGAAGTAACCAATCAGTCACATGCCTGAAAGATACGTAACCATTAAGTCACGCAAAATGAGATGATTAACCAATTTATCACACTGAGCAAAGATGTGTAACCATTGAAGTAATTAACCCAATATATTATCTCCATATACTTGGTAATTCTTCTTATGGTGTTTGAGAAATGGTTCTTTTTGAGGTTAAGTCGGTCCATGACGGTTTGGGTGAAGGGTGAAGGGTTCACGGTGGAAGGGAAACGACAATGGTGGGATAAAAAATGTGATGCACATTTATAGACCTTCTACCTGTGAAAGGTGTATATATGTGTCTGGCCGACCAAACACATTTCCTTCGACACCGCGCATTCAATTTGTCCGGGCTTTGTCTGAGCAACTCTAAACTGTCAAGTAACTATTGTAGAACAAGTTTGCATCATCGACAGAGGTAGTCCAAAAATTTAATTTTTTTATATCTTGATAATTTTAGAATGTCTATCATGTTAGAGTGCCTTAATTTTTAGAATGCTTGATATGTTAAAATGCTAACTTGTATTTTAAAATCAATTAGAATTTATTACTCTTGAGATGGTTACTATCAACTTTCGATATGATGGTAACATTAACCTAGACTCATGGGTTGTTAAGTACTTTGATAGCGAATCAACGACAACTACCGTTGATTTCTACCTAAAAAGAAACATTACCCTAACACAAAAAAATGTTCACTATTGTTTGCGGATTTAGTAGTCGGGCAGAGCTGACTTATACCTAATTTGTAACGTGGGTCATGAACTATTTTCAATCACCAATGAAAACGCATTAGAGTAAGTTTTTGAAATATGCGACGAATACAAAGAAGTATTTGTAATTCCAAAATTAGAAGTCGATGGAGAAGAGGAAAATGAAGTCATTGTAGAAGCAAAGTCGATGAGAAGAGGAAGTCCACGGTAAATAGGAAGATGAAGTCGATGTTGAAGAAGAGGAAAACATTGGTGACTATGAGAAAGGAAGAGATTCATCCTTGACAGATGACTATGAGACAGAACATCCCATAGTTTTGAACGAACTTAAGGATGCCCCGTCAGATGATGAAATCGGTAACGATGTTTTAGAGTCAACCCAATCGTTGACCTACTTACAATATCCTTCTGAGTTTACATTGGGCGATCAGTAAGAAAGGTTTTAATTTACTGATAGGACAAGAAGGTCAGGGGAATCATTCCACAGTGAAAGTGATTTCCAAATTTTGGCGCACAATGTGAGGATAAAGTTTCCAAAATCCAGTCCTACTGTAGTGACATTTTAAGTGTGTTAACAATCATTCTTCTTGGTATTTACGATGAGCGCATAATAAAATGAGTAATTGTGATATCACCAAAATCGATCATATACACTCTTGTACAAATGTTGTTTCGATTCAGCAACATAAACAACTTGATTGCAAATTCATTGTTGATTTAGTATATCCATACATGTATAAACACATGACCATTAGAGTTTACGACTTGCAATAAATTGTGAAAGATAAGAATGCACAGACTCTCTCGTATCGCATTGTGTGGTATATTAAACTGAATGTGATCAAGAAGATGTTTTGTACACACGAGAATGCATTTCAGCAGTTGCCATAACTCATGGTTGTAATATGTCATTTTAATTCTGACACAATTTATGACAATGAGTGGAAAGGTTTATTGGCACACGGTGGTGCCATTTTTGGAAAATGGTTTTGGGCAGATGGGCCCTCAATTGAAAGTTTCCCCCATTATCAACCATTAATTAGCCTCGATGACAAACATTTGTATGGAAACTACACGGGAAAGTTATTAGTTGCAGTGACATACAAAGCTCACAATCAAATGTTTCCCTAATGCTTTGCCTTTGCACACTCTGAGAGTACAAAGAGTTGGACATGATTTTTAAAGGGTCTGCACTAACATGCGGCGAAAGATAAATGTCAGGTATGTATTACATTTGATCGTTCTGGGGGTATTAAAAGGGTTGTTATGACTATTTTTCCAAAATCGTGGGTGCTCCATAGATACTATGCTCGTCACCTTGTTGGCAACTTCAACAAAAATTTGAAGGATAAACATACGAAGAAGAAATTCTCTAAAAGGACATGGACGATATTGAGGAAAGAGTTCAAGTCTATGTGGGAATAATTCAACAGTGCTAACGACGGAAAGTATCGTCAATGGTTAGCCAATTTTAGGGATTTCAGTCTATGGTCTTAAGCCTACGATGGTGGACATAGATACAATGTTATGAAAACAAATAAGTTAGAGGGCTTCAATAATATTTTGAAAGGAGCTCGATCATACCTATAACAACATTGGTAGATGTTACATTTAAAAGGCTAAACACGTATTTTGTCAATAGTAGGGCTCGGTATGAAAAAGGAGGTAACAATGAGAAATATTTCTTAAAAACGTGATACAGTTACTGACGATCATCGAGAAGGCTTCTCAGGCTTTTAAAATGGATACTTACTCGTACGAAAAACAGTACGGAGTAAGAACATGTGTTAGTAAATCTTTACCATGTAAACCTACCACACATGTCATGTCACTATGGTGAATGAACGTTGTTTGGACGAGCATGTAAAAACGGCATGATAGTGATCAAATGCACAAATACAGATGCTAAATCGTACATTAATCCAAATTTTGGTATTGATTTTTAAATGCAGGCATACCTTAAATTCCACCTTATACTACAGTTATATTGGTTGTCAAAGCGGAACGGTCTAACTGTAAGGTGTGATCCGCAAATGTTAAGTTCTTCATGTGAGCGCAGAAAAGTGATAATTCACAATGAAATAGTTTCAAGTAGGACACCACAACAAAGAAAATGTAGTAAATGTGGTAAAACAAACCACAAGATATCTTGTAAACAATAATGTAAAGTACCCACTATAATTATTTTGAATCGTTGTTGTATCTCCGAATGTAATGTCATTTGTTTAGTTGTAGTTGTAATTTATAGTTATTGAACCTATTTCTTTTTCATGTTTGGTTTGTGGAAATGGAATTCCACGAAATTCGGAATTCCTTGAGTACTATGAATAAGGATTCTTGGCTAAGAGTTCATAATTGTTATTCTGGTTAAAACAGGAATAAGGAATAGTTATGAAAATAATCGAAATACCCTAAATTGTTCGCAACTACTTACAAAAACTCTACCTAAGAAGAACGAGAACCTTGAATTTGTTCAGCTCGCCTATCTTTTGTTCTTAGGGCGAGACTCTCCATGCGGTGAACTGAACTCCACGACGAGACTCCTCCACGCAGTGATTCATCTACTGTGAGAAGTCCGACAAATCTTATTTAATAAAAAAATACTAATACTCTGAAGGTGTTGTTTATGAAAAGTCGATTTTTTCAAAAAAGTAACTAGTGCGCAAATGTTTTTTGAAAAAGTAAGTATAGAAAAAAAAATATATTTAGAAATGTGTACATAAGTGCTACGGTGATTAGAACATGATATTTGTTTTTACAAAATTCGCTACCCAAGGTAGCATTTTTTTTACATTTTTTTTACGACTCGATGTTTAATTAAAAATTAAATTATGTATCTATTAAAAAAATTAAAAAATTTGTAATAAGTAGATGTTATAATTGCGATTCAAATGATGCAAAAAATATTAAATTTGGACTTACGGATTGAATGTGCGGTCTGCCGTAAGTTGAGATATGAAATTTTGACTTAAAAAAAATATAAATAGCTGTTTAGATTATTACGTGTCGTATTATATGGTAAGTCTATAAGTAAAAAATTAACGCCTAGTTAGCGTCATTTAATTCGTAATTAAATTATTTACACACTGTAATTGTTTTGATTTTTTTGAGTAAGTACATAATTAAATTTCTCACCTAATGCATTTAAATATTTAGGTCAAATTATAAGACAAGCGATGTTAGGTTAAAAAGTTTATTTATTTCTAATCAAAAAAATTATCATATGTAGATAATTGAATTATGACATAAATGACGTTCACTGTGGTGAGTTTAGACTTAATGGGTGTGTGTTATATTTTTTTTAAGTCAAATGTTCATATCTCAACTTACGACAGACCGTATAGTCAATCCGTAGGTCCAAATTTAATATGTTTTGCATCATTTGAATCACAATTATAATATCTACTAATTTCAATTTTTTTAATTTTTTTTAATAGATACATAATTTTATTTTTAATTAAACATCGAGTCGTCAAAAAAACAAATAACGCAATCAAAGGTGGGGTTTTAAAAAACGCAACCTTAAGTGGAATTTTAGTAAAACATAAATGCCACTTGGGGTGGCGTTTTGGTAAAAATGCTACCCTGGGTAGCGAATTTTACAAAAAAACAAATCATGTGCTACCCACAGTAGCGTTTATGTACATATTTCTAAATATGTTTTTTCTATACTTAATTTTTCAAATTTGATTTGCAAAGTAGTTACTTTTTAAAAAACAACTGAAAAGTATGGTATTTAATCATTGGAGTCTGGTCATTTATCACCGACAATGGAAAGAGAATATAAGAGGAATCTCCTCATATGGAAAGAATGTTGTAAGGTGATAAATTGTTTGTATGTGTGTGTTACGTGTGTATTTATATGTTTATCGTATGCCACTTGCTAAATACGAGCATGCACACACACGATAAGATTATCGTGTTATATTATTCAACACGAACATGACATACAATTTTTGTGCGAGTTTGTGTTGTGTTATATTAGTGAGTTATATATTCACATGCGAGATTCATAAAAAAATATTAAAATAATGAATTGTTTATAGTAAGATTTCATAAATTTTTAAAGTAGAATTGACAAACTTTATAAATTAATCATTTAAATAGAGTTTTAAAAGTTACGATATATGTTTAGAAAAGTATTAAAAAATAAACTTTTAAGTCCAACTTTATCATATTATCGTGTTTTGATATCTAAATACAGAAATAGTTTCATATTATTATTTTTGTATTATCATTATATATCTTCGCAATTTATACAATTCATGTTTTCAACTAACTAAAGATGTTATAGGGAAAAGCATGACATTACACCCGGATGTTTGCCTCGTTTGGTAATTGCACTCATATTTTTTATTTTAACACCTGTATGTTTCATTTTGTTTGTAATTGCACATTTTCGTCCATTGTCGTTTGTTGTCCGTCAAATAATAATCATGTGTCTTTCATGTGATGTAATATTAAAGTTATATTCCTAAACTACCCCTAGCATGTTATGTTCAAAAAGTCTTCATCTCCTCTCTCCATTTGCAGTCTTTTTCGTTCTCTTCGTCCCCGCAAGTCCTCTTTGTCCTCCCCGTGCAGAAAAACGACTGATTCCAGGTCCTCTAACAATATGGGTGATAAGTGTTGGATATCGATAGTGACAGCCCAGTAAGGAAAAATGCCTCGAAGGCCCAATAACTATAGAGGGGGTAAACCCATAACATTCGAACCGGACCGGCCTCCATAGAATGACCCAGAACCAAGCCCAAAGCCTCAGAGGACACCATGAGTGCTCTCTATTCTTTACCAGGCCGTGACCTCTCACTGCTCGCCATGAGAGTGCTCGCCCCGAAGATAGCCCTGCCTCTCTCCTCTGGTCCCACTAAACCGTTAATAACAGAATGGCCATGATATCCCGCGTATCTCGGTCACATATTCACTAAAGATTAGATTTGCTAACTGCAATATCTCGCAATAACTGCCATTTCCCACGATCCGATTCTTCAGCAACTCAATATACACTAAGATATTCAGTTGCCTTTATACGGTTCTATCTCTCTTACCCTATAAATACCCTTGCTTTACATACGTTCTTTACGTTTGGAGTTTTATACACACATATACTCATTTAAGCATCGGAGAGGGACCCAGAGAGACCCCCTCTGTTGCGCTCCCCTACTTGCAGGTTCACCGGCGTTGGAGCAGAAGCGTCTTCCCAACCTTGTCTGGCATTCAATTCACTGCCAGATCAGCATCCAGGATTTCACGATCCAACATTTGGCGCCGTCTGTGGGAAACGAGTAATTCAGCCATGAGAACTCGATCCCAAAGCAACCGTCGGAACCAGACCAGGGAGCGATCCTTAGATAGCTCTGATTCCACCGCCGCTTCACCGCTTCAACAGGAACCTGCCAGCCGAGCAGGAGTTAATGTTGTTCCTCTGCGGACAGCTCGTCGAGATGGAGAGGAGATCCTTGGCGAGGACACCGATGCCTCGTCGAGGTGGGCTGCCCATGGGCAAGGATGTCGAGAGCTACTGCAGATACCACAAGTGCAAGGGCCACAAAGACAGATGACTGCAAAATTTTGAAGCGGGACAGAGAGAGGCTGATTCAGGGGGGAATGTTGAAAGAATTTGTGGCAGGGCGAGACCGAAGTCGAACGCCCCCCAGGAGGCATCGTTTGCCAGCCCCTGCAGAGCAAGCTGAGCCTTCTGGAAGCAAGAGGAGGGTGAATTTGATTACAGGAGGATTCGGTGCAGGCGGCGAGAGGTCAAGCGCCAGAGAGGTCTACGCCACTCAGATCTCTACAGCAGTCCAGTTGGGGAAGCGGTCCCGACCTGAAGAGAACATTGTCATCTCATTCTCTG
The DNA here is from genome assembly GCA_946814005.1 of Chamaenerion angustifolium. Classification (NCBI taxonomy): domain Eukaryota; kingdom Viridiplantae; phylum Streptophyta; class Magnoliopsida; order Myrtales; family Onagraceae; genus Chamaenerion; species Chamaenerion angustifolium. The sequence continues at coordinate 28,174,656 of OX328268.1, read as the reverse complement.
AAGATGATTTGGCACATGTCACCACGCCCCACAACGATGCTCTGGTCATTACGGCAGATATTGACGGCTGTGATGTTGCAAGGATTCTGGTCGACGGAGGCAGCTCGACAGACATCCTATTTCTGGACGCCTTTGAGAAGATGGGCAAGTCCAAACGCGACCTGAAGAGGGTCGACTTTCCGCTGATCGGGTTTGCGGGAAGAACAACTTATCTACTGGGGGCTATAACCATGCCAGTGATTTTTGGTGAGGGGTGGAAAAGCATCAAGGTGTCGGTCACTTTCCTGGTGGTCAATTCACCTACATCCTACAACGCCATCATAGGGAGGACCACGATCAACCCAAATAAGATTGTGGCCTCCACTGTCCACCAGAAGATGAAGTTCCCTACTCCGAACGGGATTGGAGAAGTGCTAGGAGATCAGCCTTCCTCGTGGCAATGCTATGTGAACTGTTTACGCAGGAAGAACCAAAGGGAGGCGCTCGCCATCGAAACAGAGACCGACCCCCGCGAGGACTTGGCTCGGCCAGCACCCATGGAGGAATTGGAGGAGGTCGAGATCGATGGTCCAGACAAAAAAGTGCGCATTGGGACCACCTTGAAAGAAGATCAGAAGGAGGCCATGACCGCCCTCCTCAAGGAATTTAAAGAGCTCTTCGCCTGGCAGCCGAGCGACATGCCAGGAATCAACACAGATATCATCTCCCATGAGCTCAGGATAGACCCCTCCATCAAGCCGATCACCCAAAAGAGAAGATCATTCGGGACGGATAAGCGTTTGGCGATCAGGCAGGAAGTCGGCAGGTTGATTGAAGCTGACTTCGTCAGAGAGGTAAGATTCCAGAGCTGGGTCGCCAACCCAGTTTTGGTCAAGAAATCAAACGGCAAGTGGAGGATGTGCGTCGACTTCCGCGACTTGAACAAGGCTTGCCCCAAGGATTCATATCCCCTTCCGAGGATTGATCAGCTGGTCGACGCTACCTCGGGTCATGAGATGCTGAGCTTCATGGACGCCTACTCAGGCTACAAGGTGATGCATCCCGACGATGAGTCTCACACCGCTTTTTATGCTGATGGGGACATTCTGTGCTACAAGGTGATGCCCTTTGGCCTTATCAATGCTGGGGCAACTTATCAACGGATGGTGAACCGACTGTTCCAGGACATGCTGGGAAGGAACATGGAGGCCTACGTGGATGATATGCTCGTCAAAACCATCAAGGGCAATCCTCACACGGCGGACCTCCGCGAAGCTTTCGAATGCATGAGAAGACACAGTGTTCGCCTGAATCCTGCCAAATGCGCCTTCGGGGCCAAGTCCGGTAAATTTCTGGGTTTTATGGTCAGTGAAAGAGGAATCGAAGCAAATCCAGAAAAGCTAAAGGCCATAGAGGAAATGAAGTCGCCAACCTGCCACAAGGAAGTCCAGTGCCTGAATGGACGCCTAGCTGCTCTCAACCGCTTCCTCTCCAAAGCGAGCGACAGGTCCCTCCCATTCTTCAAAACCTTGAGGGCCAACCGCAAGTTCGAGTGGACGCCAGACTGCGAGGAAGCATTCCAGTCCTTGAAGAGGCATATCCAAACACTCCCAGCTCTGGCAAAGCCCGTTCCAGGCGAGCAGCTTTTCCTTTATCTAGGCATTAGCGATGTGGCAGCCAGTGCTGTCTTAATAAGGGAGGAAAATAATGTTCAGAGTCCAGTGTATTTCATTAGCAAAATGTTCAACTCAGCAGAAATAATATATGTCCAGATTGAGAAGTATCTCTATGCCTTAGTTATTGCTGCTCGGAAGCTGAGACCTTACTTTCATGCGCACGACATCACCGTCCTCACCAATCAACCTCTCAAAAACTTCCTGATGAAGCCAGATTCTTCAGGAAGAATGGTCAAGTGGGCGATCGAGCTCAGCGAATTCAAGATCAAATTTGCGCCAAAAACGGACATCAAAGGTCAAGCACTAGCTGATTTTATAGTGGAAAGCACGAGTAACGGTCAAATAGAAGCAGAAAACAGGCCAAGTCAGTCAGCAGACGACAATCAAATCTGGGAACTCTATACGGATGGGTCTTCATCAAAGGAAGGCTCGGGGGCAGGTTTAATTCTTATACCTCCTGAGGGCGAGCCTCTGAAGTACGCGACCGCCTTGACATTTCCAGCGACCAATAATGAAGCAGAATACGAGGCTCTTATCACTGGACTCAGACTAGCAAAAGGAATGGGTATAACTGCGCTTAAGGTAAAAAGTGACTCAGAGCTTATTGTCAATCAGGTTAATGGCGCCTACGAGGCAAAGGGAGAAAAGATGAAGAAATATCTCGGCATTGCCAAAAGGCTGGTCGCGGAAATCCCAAATTTCGCGATTGAGTTTATTCCTCGCCAAGAAAACCAGATGGCAGATTCTTTGAGTAAACTAGCCTTCGGAGGGGCGACTGTCCAGGATGTACAATTTCTGGAGAAAGCTCTATGTTCAGTCCTGGAAAGCAGAGCAGAGGTCTTCAACATCCAAGGACAAGTCACATGGATGACCCCGTTCCAGAGTTATTTAAAAGGCGGAATCCTCCCGGAGGACGAAGGAGAATCCACGAGGATTAGAAGACTCGCAGCCAGTTATCTAATTATTGATGGAGAACTCTACAGAAGAGGTTACTCGACGCCTTACTTGAGGTGTGTTGCTCATCCTGAAACGGAAAAGGTTCTTAGAGAAGCTCACGAAGGGGCAGCAACATGTCATGAAGGTGCTCGATCACTAAGCAGGAAAATATTCAGATTGGGATATTACTGGCCGACCTTGGGAAAAGATGCAGCCGAGTTAACACAGAAGTGTGAGATTTGCCAGCATTTTGCACCACGATCGGGTCGACCATCGACATTATTATCCCCAATGGCAGGTGCCTGGCCTTTCGCTCAATGGGGAATCGATATATTGGGTCCTTTTCCCATTAGCACTGGTCAGCGTACGCACATTATAGTGGCAATCGACTACTTCACTAAGTGGGTAGAGGCGAAAGCTCTAGCTTCGACAACAGAATTTCAGGTCATCAAGTTCCTGCAGGTCAACATATTCTCCAGGTTTGGCATTCCTAAGGTACTCATCAGTGATAATGGTCCGCAATTTGTTGGAAAGGAGCTGAAATGGCTCTGTGAAGAATATCATGTGGACCATCGTTTCAGCTCAGTACATCATCCTCAAACGAATGGGCAAGCTGAAGCAGCCAATAAGGTTGTCTTAGCAGGACTCAAGAAAAGGGTTCGAGCATTCAAAGGGAACTGGGCAGATGAACTGGAAAATGTATTATGGGCAATCAGAACAACGCCTAAGGCGGCCACAGGAGAAACGCCTTTCAGTTTAGTGTACGGATCAGAAGCAGTAGCACCAGCCGAATTAGCAGTGCCTACCCACAGAGTCTTACACTTTAACGCAGAGGCAAATGAGATCGAGCGCAGAACTGACCTCGACTTAGCAGAGGAAAAAAGATGGCTCTCGGAAAAGACACAGGCAAAGATGCGCTTGGCGACCGCTCGGTATTTCAACAGAAAAGTCAGCGCTCGCCAATTTTTCGTGGGGGAGATGGTTATGAGAAGGAATGAATTCACAAGGCTGGACAGTAAAAACAAACTTTCAGCCAAATGGGAAGGACCGTACAAAGTAGTAGAGATCGCCGCACCAGGGTCCTACTATTTGGAAACCACCGAAGGCGAGAGGTTACCCCGTCCATTTAATTCTGAGCATTTAAGAAGATTTTATGCATAGCTTGTAATCAAACTGTTATGTCAATAAAAGAAAGCCATTCCTTCATAAAGCGTGTCCACTCGAAGCAAGCCGAAGCCAAAAGCCCTAGCAACAAAGCTAGGCCAAAAAGCCCTAGCAACAAAGCTAGGCCAAAAAGCCCTAACAACAAAGTTAGGCCAAAAAGCCCTATCGCCAAAGATAGGCCAAAAGCCCTAGTAACAAAGCTAGGCCAAAAATCCCTAACAACAAAGTTAGGCCAAAAAGTCCTATCGCCAAAGATAGGCCAAAGGCCCTAGCAACAAAGCTAGGCCAAAAAAGCTCTAGTAACAAGGCTAGGCCAAAAGCCCTGACGCCAAAGTCATGCCAAAATACCTAGCAATAAAGTTAGGCAAAACAAAAAAGCCCTGACGTCAAAGTCAGGCCAAAAGACCTAGCAATAAAGTTAGGCAAAACAAAAAAGTCCTGATACCAAAGTCGGGCCAAAAGACCTAGCAAAACGTTAGGCAAAATAAAAGCCCTGACGCCAAAGTCAGGCTAAAGAAATTTTAGGCGATCACTATGGATGATAAAGCCTGAAAAATTTCAAATTCCCTGTTATTATTCCAACACCTCAAAGGTTTAAACTTCAAAGAAGGTAATATCTCTTTGAACTTAGAAGTTTATGCTTTTAAGTGTCAAAAGTATTATACTTAGAAAGTTCGACTTATGCTTGGTCTAAGACTTTAAGGGTCGACGACATTACAAAGCAAGAAAAAGTGGAGAGTAATTATGATTAAGACATTGGATGAATAGCCAAACATGTTCAAAAAGGCTCATGAATACAAAAGGCATTCAATATAAAAACCCAAGTCTTAAGAAAGTAATTACAAACCAAAACGAAAATTACAAAGACAGCTATCTACGAAAGATAAAAATAAATACGGTCGCCAAAGAGTTGGAGGCTTCAAGCTTTGGGATCCTCGGGGGCAAGGGTGCTCTGCTCGCCTTCGGGGGCAGGAGTACTGGGCTCGTCTCCGGGAGCAGCCTCTTCAGCAACAGCGGGCCGAGAAGGGCGACTCCACAAGAAGCTCTTCAAGGATGCAACTTCCCTAAGGGGAAAGTTGGGGTCGACCGCTTGGACCTCCTCCACCAGGTCTTGAAGAAAATCGGCAATCGCCGACTTCATCACCTTCAAGGCCTGGTCCTCAAAGTCTTCGGAGGCCTTGAACTCCTCAACCACGGCTTGGGGTGAAGGAACCGCCTTCAGCTGATCAGCTAGCCGGTTCTTCTCATCCTCCAGGGCGATCCCCCTGGCTTCAGCAGCATCCCTCTGGGCGTCAGCAGCGGCCCTTTGCGCCTAAACGGCGACCCGAAGAGCGTCCGACTCGGCCAGCTGAGCGCGAACCTCCTTCAACTCAGCCTCTAGGCGAGCCCGGACCGTTTCTCCTTCATCAAGGCACCGATGAAGGGCTTCAAAATCCTGAAGGGCAGCCGCCACATCGGCCTCCCTCCGCTTGATATCAGCAAGGAGGCGCTGCTCCTCGACTGGGCATTGTCTACCAAGGCGATCGCCGCGTTAGCAGTCGTCTTGATAGCCTCCAGCTGCCCAGGGGAGATCCATGTGCTCCGGTATTGCTCCAGCTCGACAAGCAGGTCTGAATGCTTGCTGGCGAGCTCGCCGAAGACACGGCCGATCATCACCTTTTCCCGAACGAGCTGACAACAAAAGAAAAATGAGAATTGTCAGGACACGAACAAAAGGGAACGACTATGGAAAAAGGAAAAGAAACGAGGCCTTACCAGAGCGACTCGTTCGTAGTGAGACCGAAGGAACCCCTCGATCTGAGGAAGCTCCGTGGGGACGGACGAACGGTCCTTGGGGGGAATTATCCCATCAAGGAGCCGCATGCACAAGTCCGGGCTACCCCGGAGGCTCTTCTGGGCAGGGCACCCCTTCTTCGAAAGGCCCCCACAAGGGAACCAAGCACCCCGAGGGTTCGCAGCCTTGAGCGGCTGGAACAAGCTCACCATGGAGCAATACTCCTCCCCAGGAACCCTTGAGGAGCTGGGGGCATCGGAACCCTTCTTATGGGTCCCAGACTCCTTCGGGGGGACCGCGGACGCCGTAGGAGGTGGGGGCGCCAAAGATAAAACCTTCCCCTGGCCAGCCGTAGGGCCCTGAGGGGAAGGAGGGATGACCGCCGAAGCAGGAGTCTTCCCTTTGCCAGTGGAAGGACCCTCAGGAGGAGGAGGAGGAGGATGCTGTTCAACAGTCGGCTGCTCCTCACTCCTGACCTTCTTGGCAGGTGGAGGAGAAGGGTCTCGGACCAAGTCAACCGTGGACTCTTCTGCAAAACAAAAAGAAGAAAGTCGTGTCAAACAAATGCAGGAAATTTAGAAACAAGGCGGAATATGGAAATAATGCAATGTGAAACAACATACCTCGCTGGCAAGGGCCAGTAGGGGCCGAAGGAAGGGCCTCCTCTGGTTTCCTCTTGGACGATCGCCTAAAGGGGGAAGGAGGAGAGCTCAGCAGCACATGGTCGGGGGACAACCCCGCCGATTCCTGGTCATCAAAGAGACCTATCAGTTTTCGGCTCTTGCTTACGACCTTGCCTACAAGTGATAAAACAAGATAAGAGTTAGAGAATTACCCAATCATCAAAGATTGGTGTGACTTGATGAATGTCTGCCATCTCAAAGGCATTCTCAGTAGTCTCTGCCACTGAGCGGATGGACTTGAACTGGGTTGACCGATGCAGCCGGTACAGGTCGTCGATGGCATTCTGGTCACTCCCTGACAATTCTTCAAAGGAGGGAGGAAAATCCTTGTCCGGAGCAAACAATTTCCAGGGTACACCCCCCTTGTACAAGAAGTAAAAATTCTTGTAGTTGGAGTTAGTGGCCCGGAAATCCTCGACCAGGCGGACATGGACGTTCCAAACCCATCCCTGAGGGCCTTCCCACTCTGAAAACTTCGGCCAGCGGGATTGGAAGTGGTGGAGGTGGTTTGCCCCTGCTGCCAGTCGGAAGAAACACCAGAACAAGGCCAGTGAATACACCCATTCCTGGCGTATGCACAGGAACTTGAAACCAACCCACATCCTGAGGGCATTCGGAACAAGCTGCGTGGGGTGAATCCCGTAAAACTGACACAAGGTCTGTAAATCCTCACAGAGAGGAAAACGCAACCCAGCATCGATTTGGGCCGCATAAATGTAAACCTCTCCGTCGTGAGGAAAATGCAGACCTAAGCCAGGATACCTAGGAGCATCCTCCACGCTTAAGCCACCGAGCACCACCACGGTCTTAAAGTAAGCCGGCTTCAATTCATTTGGCTTGACGTCTACTCGAACAAATTCAAATATTGCAATGATAAACATAAAAAGCAAAGAACAGCAGGGGATATCACCAAAACAGAGCATTGAAAGAACAGGGATTTACCTTTCGGAGAAAAGATGGGCGTTTGAAGCACGGGCCCATCTACCACCACTGGGGTGGCCGCAGACCTCCTCACGTCAGGCTATTTCCCCTCTGAGGAGGGCACAAATTCATCCCTAATGGTCAAGGGAACACTGGCATTCTGAGGGGCGCTGGCTTTGTTAGCACCCTTGATGGCCATATGTTTGACCCTCTGACTTCTGGGGGCCATGGAAATGGTCGAAAGGAGAACTGAAGAGGATTGACAGAGAAAGAAGAAGGATTCGCAAAGAGGCTCTGGAAACTTGGAGGAGTGAATAAGCGTAAAGAACAAAACAGAGAAACTGACGTTTCTTATATAAGCCCAAAAAGGAGTAACCACCACGGACGAATCGAAGTGACACAGAGAATAATTGCACCTTTTTGGAAAAAACCGAAGCAATGTCAGAATTCCAAGAGACACCTCGGGGAGACAAACGGTTGGCTGGTGCAGACAGCTGTCAGACTACCCTAGGTTTACGGAAAAGTAAATGTCAGGCGTGCCTCAAGTGACCATTCGATTTCTGGACAACTGTGCAGTTATTAAATGCTAACAAGTCCACTAAGGAGACAGAAGGGTCGCCAGCGCACCAGTAAGCGCTATCAAAAGTACCCCGGGCAGGTAGTGATTGCCTAGCCAAGAAAGATAGACTTTCATAAACCTAGATTACATCGAGTGATTGCAAAAGGGGAATAAAAGGAAGGATATCTTTTCATCTTTGAACAAGAAAAAAAAACTGCTCGCCGAACAGGCTCAAAATGCCTCAAAGGTCATGAACCAGTACAAGAAACGAAGAAAACCGAATCTGAGACGTCACTATATAAAACCCTACTAGGAAATAAAGCTCGACTGAAGAGACTTCAATCAAGCTTCGGGGGCAAATGTTGGATATCGATAGTGACAGCCCAGTAAGGAAAAAGGCCTTGAAAGCTCAATAACTATAGAGGGGGTAAACCCATAACATTCGAACCGGACCGGCCTCCATAGAATGGCCCAGAACCGAGCCCAAAGCCTCGGAGGACACCATGAGTGCTCGTCATTCTTTACCAGGCCGTGACCTCTCACTGCTCGCCATGAGAGTGCTCGCCCCGAAGAGAGCCCTGCCTCTCTCCTCTGGTCCCACTAAACCGTTAATAACAGAATGGCCATGATATCCCGCGTATCTCGGTCACATATTCACTAAATATTAGATTTGGTAATTGCAATATCTCGCAATAACTGCCATATCCCACGATCCGAATCTTCAGCAACTCAATATACACTAAGATATTCAGTTGCCTTTATACGGTTCTATCTCTCTTACCCTATAAATACCCTTGCTTTACATATGTTCTTTACATTTGGAGTTTTATACATACATATACTCATTTAAGCATCGGAGAGGGACCCAGAGACACCCCCTCTGTTGCGCTCCCCTACTTGCAGGTTCACCGGAGTTGGAGCAGAAGCGTCTTCCCAACCTTGTCTGGCATTCAATTCACTGCCAGATCAGCATCCAGGATTTCACGATCCAACAATAAGTACTATGAATGTTCTTCCTGTTTTTCTTCATCTTTGGAATCTAACTCGAACATGAACTATGAGGACCCACTATGCTACTGCGCCCTTCAATCTCGTACGAGAACAGCTGGGACCATGAAAAATTTGGTTGTATGTTTTATGCATGTCTAAGATACCAGGTAATGAAACCAAATTTTTTATTTAGTTTTGAAGATAATGAAGGTTATGCTACGTAGATAAAATTATGGTTTTTTTGAAACCCTAATTTCTTGTTAGTACTATGCAACCATCAAATTCTTTGAAGAAGGGTTGTGATTTCTTCGTTTGGGTAGATCCACTGATGTGTGTATATGGAAGGAGAGTCATGACCAAGTTTGCATCAAATGAATCTAAACTGAACAATCAAATTGTTGTGTTGCATAGTAAAAATCAACAGCAGCTGTGTGTCATAGCATTCTTACTTATTGTTGTGTTGCCCTTATGTTGAAGATGCAGTTAGTGATAAACGTTTGTTTTAGGGTATAATCTATGTACTTTGTAATTGATATGACCTATATGTTTTTTTAATGACTACTTTCTACACCTACTAGTTTATATAATACTCAGTAGAGTTATTTTTAAGTTTGCATACGTATCAGTATTTCCACCATTATGTTTATGCTAACAATCCTTCGTACCGACCTGTTTCGTTATAAGAAAATCCAACAAAACATCCAACCAAACCAACGTGTTTAGATAAGTGTACTAGTTCCACATAAAGGTTTACCAAACACAAAGCCACAAAACTGCACATCCAACAAAACATCGCGGTGACAACATCCAACAAAACCAAATAACAATACTTTCACTGAGTAGATCTTCTCACAAAATGCGGTGAAGTGTGAGTTCAACATTTCGTTGGATTCTCTTTGTTTTTTCAGTTTTAAGTGGTTGGGGAGATAACACTAATGTCTTACAACTTGATAACTCTGATGCACTTGATTTCACCTTATCAACATCTTCGTCCGAGTACAGGGTGATTGATGTCAATTTTGATGAAGATGTGTGTCTCACCTACATAACCAAAAATTGTTAAGATGATGTCCATATATATATTTATCGTAACTATCCTATTTCCATACATTTGGTTTGCTTCTTCTCACAGTCAATTTGGCCATTCTTGTTCTCTTTGGAGCCTCAACATGCGGTTCATGTTCTTGGTTGTTATGTTGTGGTTCCGCCGCCCTTGGTGCCTCGCCCATTGAAGCCTGACTTGCTGCAACTGTTTCTTCCATTGGAGTCTGACTTTCTGTAAATGTTTCATCCATTGGAGTCTGACTTGCTTGTTGGTCAGGGTTCATATTTCTCCGAATAGCTCCCTTTCGCTTCTTTGAAACAAAAAGGAATAAACGTTTATAACATGACAAATAAGGGCACTAATTTCAATGTGTTAAACGAAGATACATGGGTTACCTTTATTTGCGATGTAGTAGCCTCAGACTGTTGAGTTGCAACATCTCCTATTGTCTGACTAGTTCCTCTTAGGCATCTTGATCCTACACCACTTGCAGTCCCCTCTTGTTGTGATGATCCACCATATTTTGACCTAAGACATCCTCTCTTGTTGTTCCCCGTCTCATGGTAAAGTGAGCAAAACTGTTTTAACCCATGTTTTGTCAACTTAGTCTTGCTTTTGTTAATGTCTTCATGAGCTGCCCTAGTTCGTTTCTTCTTTGGTCTTCCACCTCTCTTCCTAAAATCTGATGGATCAATAGGCAGTGAGTCTACCCAAACCCAATCGTCGACACCAGGTAGTGGGTGTATTATCGGTGCATAAATCTTCCTCATAGTAGATACATGATAACATAGGTGAACATACTCAGCAAAGTCGAAGATACGGTCACTCATCAAACATGTAGTTGCATGAGGGCATGGAATACCCGATAGAACCCATTCTAAACAACTACACCTTTTTGCATTCAAATCTATCTTGTGTTGGTACATGGTGTGAATTCACACCTCATATTCTCCTTCACATGCGGATAACATTTGCATTCCTCGAGCTAAAGCTTTTTTCTTCTTAATCTTCTCCAATTTGTTGGTCATCAAAACCCCTTCGTGACTATTGACCTCCTGCTTCCTCATTTAGAAATTCATCATTAACATTCACCGCAGACTCTCCATGAGTGTTATGATGGGTTTATCACGGGCAAGGATAATCTTACTGTTCCAACTTTCAGAACAATTGTTAACTAGAAGATCACTCTTTGATTATGGATGAAGCTCATACATGCACCAGGTCTTTGGGTCAATCCATGTGAGGTATTCCCAGGCACTCTTGACATGCACTTTTGGCCACTCCACGTGCACTTTGTGTCTGTGATAATTGTACGCGCAGGTGGCAGCCCAGAATTTTGATTTTATACCTGAATCATTCATCTGATTGGCCAGCATGTTCTGGTGTATATGTCTCACACATAATCTATGGTCACTTCCGGGCATAGTATCTTCGATTGATGTTAATAAACCTTATAAATGTAAAATTGTATCAAGCAAACAATAGCTGGACAGTAAACCCTAACTGATACATGTTGGTGTACTAACAAACAAACAGACAAACATCGAAGTATTATTTTAAACCTAAAGTCAAACATCTGGTAGTTATAATTTGCATGAAAATTTCACAAAGGTTGCATGAATGTGCATGTGCTAACCTTTTGTATGCCTAACATGATCACCTAGTTCCTGTTGTTGCCCACATTTTTGACTCAACAGTTCAAGGAACCAAGTCCAGGAACTCCCAGTTTCAGCTTCAACCCATGCGTAAGCAAGAGAAAACACACGGTTATCTGCATATCTTGATACGACAGATAATAGTTGACCACCATCAACTCCCTTCAAATGGCACCCATCCAACCCTATGAATGGAATGCATCCAGCTCGGAAACCATCGACGCATGCCTTTAGGCAAACATACGTTCGTTCAAATTTTGGCTGAATAGGAGAAGGGATAGGATCCACTTGTATCACAACATTACTGTCTGGGTTGTGCAAAATAACAATTATGGCATAATCACGCAACCTCTCAAATTGCTCGACTTTGTATCCTTCAAGTGCTTTCCGAGCCAACTTGATACCCTTGCATACATTCTATCTCTTAACATCGAAGTTGTACCTTTTTTGTATCTCCTCGACAATAGTCTTACTCTGTATACCTGGTTCGTTTTGAATGAGTTCCATAAAATTATCTACAATCCACTTCTCACTGATCTTCTTTGTGTGGTAAGCTCGTCCACATGTATGTTCCTCAACCAACTTTCTAATATGAAAAAAAAAATCCATGTTCAGTTTTGCACCAACAACCTGGAACCCACAAGCTTGCTTGCAAACAACTTGTACACGGTTGAAGTTGTTTTTTATACTAAAATTTGGTTCATAACCCTCCTCAATACTGTGTTCGATGGCATACTTCCTGAATGCTTGACCATTTATAAACCTCGTCCCTAATTTCAGTTCATGTTTCGACATTTGATTACATGTTGTTTCTGCGTTCACGTCTTCATCAAACATCTTATACGTCTGACCACTTGTAATGTCTCCTTCAACATCAGAAGAAACTGGAGTTGTTAGGGTGTCACTTCAGCATTCAACTTGTCCAACTTCCACTGGTTCAACAACGTGAACTTGCCTAGTCACGCAATCTTCAATGTTTTCACCATATAGTAAATCTTCAAAACCGTCCTCATTCAATCCCGCACGTGGACCACTTGCACCAGCCTCAGAAAATGGATTGTTCATTTTATTTTTATTCTTCGCTGATTTAACTTCAGCATGTAAATCATCGTCATCATTACCAGTTTTCCAATTTGGATCAGATATAGCATCTGATAATGAATCTGTCTCCTATGATGAAGATAATGCGCACTCCTCTTCTACTGGTTGCATTGGACTCTTTCCCTTGTTTCTTGGAAATGGGGTTGTATTCATTGGAGTTTTCTCTTTGTCAATCGAAACTTGAGTTTCCAATGACTCCTCTATCCGTTGAATGGATTTTATACGGATGACTTCCATAAATGGATCCTTCACACATACAACAGGATCAAACGGGGGCAACACATACACGGTCAAATCCACACTTCCATGTTGCCTCGCAGACATCTCAGTAACATGTGCATTGCTTTTCAAAACTTCTAGTTCTGTTTTCAAATCACCATTAAGAGGGAAATAACAAATACAACCACATGCAACTAAGTCGTAATACTCCAAAAAGATTTACACTGTCTCATAACATATTGCATCCATCCCTAAATCAGTAACTTTTTTCTTTCCCAACCAATTTCCATCAACGAAAATCATGTCGTAGTGAATCGTCAACTGGTAAATTAGGTCACTGTTCTTGTCCATTATTTACCCTAACAAATTATAAATCAAACCCATAAGCAGAACAACTTCGGTGAAGATGGAAAAAATGTAGAACAACATCAACATGTATCACGAAACCATTTTAGCAGAACATCAGCAACAAAAAATGCCATAATATGTGAAGATCGAAAAAAAATTGCAAAATAGCAAAGGGTCGGAGGAACAAATTCGGTGTAAAACCTAAAAAGGTGGGACAATGAACGACTTCACAAACCTAATAACAACAAGTCGAACAAATTCAAGTGTAGACTTACCGAAATCCGACTGAAATTAATGGCAGAACATGACGGCGCGACGAAGAACTCAAGTGTGGCGAAGAACTCAAGTGCGGAGGCAGCAAACGCGAATGGGGGAATTCAGACCGAGATGGATAAGTGAATGCTTCAAGATGGAGGTTAGGGTTTCATATTATTGGTGCAGGGAGAGAACGACCAAGAAGATCTTCAGTGCTTTTTGGGGGGAAGAACCGAAGAAGATAGGAGGTCTTCAAAAGATTATGGGATGTAAAGAGGGTTAGAAACGTAATTCTTCATCGCACTGGTTCGAAATTAACTGATGCGCATTAATGGAAAGTGCAATTAGAAACAATGAAACATTTGGGTGAATTTATTTGCGTCAAAAAATATTCGGATGCAGTTAAAAAAACATGGGCCGAAATGGAACTCACTTATGCATGTAGACTACTGACTAGTATGGTGGAGCTGGACAGGAGAACATATTAGAATACCGACGGATCCATATTGGCATGAAATGAAACAAATGCAAAGAAGTCTATATATTAATTTGATTAAATATTCTACATCTTTACTAAGTTTTTTTTTTTTTACATAATTTTATCTTATCATATGTGTCAACTCATTTGATTGGTCCTTGTCAATTTTTATAATTTATATTAATTTTATCATTATCTTACTTCCACTCCTTTAAAATTAGTAATAAGTTTCTCATCTATTTTATTTATTATATGCGCTAAAATAACTCAATTTGATTCGTTTATATGAACTTTTGATAAATTATTTCATAAATTATATTTATGTCATCATTATCTTACCTCTTTACATAGCTTTAAAATTAATATTATTTTTTTAATACATTTTCAATTTCATTTCAAAGTACCATGGTTAACATTCTGATCAGTTTAGAATAGATATTTTGATAATAAAGCAAAAAAAAAAAAAAAGTCACGGAAAATAGCAAAATTTAAAATATTTCTAGCTTATTGTAAATAGGGTTAATTACCTCAACCGTTACTTATGTTTGACCCATGTGATTAAAAGGTTACTCATCTTTTTTTGTGTAGCTGAAACGTTACTTAAGTTTGAAGATGTGACTGAAAGGTTACTCCGTGAACTTTCCGTCAAATCTGACCGTCAAAGTGTCACGTGCAAGTCACGTGACCTAATTTAAAGACGATTTTACCCCCCTTTTATGTTTATGGATTATGAAGTAGTAACGGTTAGGTAACAAAATGTCCAAACTAAAGTAACCGTTTAATAACATTTAGAAGAAGATAAAACATCATTTAACAACTTCTCCACAAACATAATTTACCACATTTGCAACCATTTCATTTTATTTTCTTCTTAATATCTGATTCTTTTTTATGAAAGAAATAGAAGTAAGTTCAACTAAATGATCATTCCTACAAACTATTTCGGGTCAGTTATACTTCTACAAATCCACCTTCATAAAACATCTCCAATGTTATTTATTGGAATTACAAACATTTTGGCAATGTCAATTTGCAAATAAATACTTCTTACAAACATCTCTAATACTTCTACCAAATTTTTGTAATGGATACCCCAGGAGAATAAGCACCACTCTGATACTTTACAGCCAACTTTTTCTGGAAGGTTCTTCATGAATTGAAACTGATCCACTCTCTGCATATGACCATTTTCCTGATGGAAAAAACATCAATCAATAAGTAAAGGTCCTAAATTTATCAAAAATAAAAAAGTATTCTTTAAAAGTTCTCATTAAATCGAGCTCGAGTGGCCACCCATTTGGGTATGGATTCAATGCCCTGTGTGGACTCACATGCTCAAATCTTTCACGATCTCCAAAATTTGAACCTAACCCCGATGATAACCGTCTGATTTCTGCATAAGATATAAAAAAAGCGGTGAGAGAAACTCAATATGATTGTTTGAGACCTTGATCTATAAGGTCACTGCAATGGGGGAGTAACTAGTTATCAGTAGACTACTTATTACGAGAAGGTGCATGATGTTGATAAGCCTTATACGCACTGGGAATGGAGAAAAAACAGACATTCTGTTTATACTAATGGCATAATTTGACGCAAAACAAACCCAAGATTCACGGAAGACGATATAAAATTAAGAAGACTCTCATTTATCAAAATACATACATTAACGGAGAGAGGTTTCATCTTCTTTAATAGAAAACACTAACATAATCAAAGAGGTAGATTACTTCAGTGCTGATTAATGATTATAATATAAGTTTGAGACAATTCTTTTTAATTTTTAATTTAGAAGTCCAAATTTATATAGGTTTGGGAAGTTGATGAGAGTAAGCACAAACCTGGTCTCGTTCTCCATACGTTGGGGTGGCCTTTGGATCACAAGACGTATGGGGGATCTTTCTTATACCACATGAATGACCGACAGGTAGGAAACTTTGATTTGTATGTAAGAGTTTAACTTACTGTGAAATAGGTGTGAGCAATGATCTTAAGTAACTTTCATGTATATTTGTTTTCTGCTTGAAGTTACTGGTATGTCTTTGATATTCTGCTTCCTCAGTTCAGGTAGCAATTGGACTTGTGGTTGCATTGAATTATCATAACCCTTACTTGAATCCATACGAAGAGTTCCAGGTAAACAAATATCATGTCTCGTCTCCAAATAAAGTGCATATCTAGTCCATGCGGTAATTAAGTCCTAGATTTCATTTTTTAGATTTATGCAAAGAAGAAAGATCTGACCTGGTGCTCTTTGGTTTCCTTATGGCAGAAACTTAAGCATCACACTGCTATTAAACCGGTATTAGAAGGTGGAAGCATTCTGCAATATGGAGCCCGTACTTTAAATGAAGGTGGTTTTCAGGTGAGACATATTGTTAAGGGAAGCGTGAAGCCCGGATGGAGGGTACTGGAAATAACTTCCGGCTGGGATTCTCTCTCCCATCCCCAACGCAGCTGAAATCTGCAGAACCCAAAAATACAACCCACAAAATCAAGAACACAACACAAAGTGGCCAGATGCAAACACCAACAAAAGATCAATCAAATAGATTACCTAACGCAAAGCGTCGTGTGAGATTACTCAGCAATAACTGCAGTAAGACCCTTCACTTCGAGGAGCAGCTTCTTATCCTCAGCCTGGGCTGATCTAACAGAAGGATCGGCGGCGGAGACAGCAGCCTTGACTACGGTCGGATATCGTTGGAGTCTGGAGCACAGACGGAGGACGAGGGTTTGAGTCTAGAATAGGGGAGATTTGTGGGCAGCAGGGGAGACGAGCAGCTAGGTTTAGGAACTGAATGAGCTTAGGGTAGTTTAGGAACTTCAAATTACAAGTTAATCACGTGACAAACACATGTCACTACTTAACGGAAAGAAATAACGGCAGTTAGGTGATAGTAACGGTTCAGTCACATGTGTCAACTTAAGTAACGGTTGAGCTCAAGTTTGAACGGTTCAGTCACATTGTCAAACATAAGTAACGGTTGAGGTAATTAACCCTTGTAAATATAATATTAAGATAACAAATAAGTTTTTTTCTACAAAGTTAGACGCATTAAATATTAAATCACTTGCTATTATTAATGTTCATTTTTAATTGTTAGGAATATAAATCTTAGTCCGTGATATCGATTGAAATATTATGATACAATAGTTGTTTAAGTAAAAGTCTAAAACTATAAACATATAGAAAAGAAAAAGAAAAAAGAAAAGAAGATTATCATACATATTATAATATATGTGACATAATATATATCCTATAAAGTGTTTTTTTTATGATACATTCAAAACTATATAGGGAAATAAATAGAAAAATCATTATTATAAATTCATTTTTGTTAAAATGTCAAAACTATTTACGCTTTAATGTCAAATTTTGTTTATTTTCTTGGAATTAATTTATTATTACTACTGCAGTAACTTAGGTAAAAGATAAATCTTGGCCTAAAAAAGAGAAAAATATAAATAAAAGGAAACTAAATATATTATAGGAATATAAGAAATTTATCAACATACTCAATTTTTCCTTTGTAAGTGAGCAACATCATAAAAGTCTTTGTATAATTAGCAAATAAATATAATAATGCAAAAGCACAATAAAAAAAATATGTATCATAAAGTTGCTTAAAATAATAAGATAACATCGTCAATAAAACTCGTTAATGCAAAATAGATTTTCCCACACACCATTCTACTATTGTCAATGAAATTCAAACTCGAACTTCATTTTCGAGTTATAACGATGCAAAATTGAATCAATCTCATTGGGAGTACTATGCACTTGAGCATGAAAGAGGTAGAGACTCCAAGTAAAAATGATTACTAATCAAAAAATTGATAGGAAACTTAAAATCTGAATTAAGTGAATAATTTGTAAGAAATATATCAATCAATCAATATTATATATATATACACTAACTTTTATCCTTATTAATTGATTCTATTTCTTTTGTGTTTTTCGTTGGTAATTGAAATAAAAAACATTATTTGGAGATGAAAATCAAATTGAAATCGTATAATTTGGTAAAAAAAAATTGAAATCGTATTTCAGGTGTGGTATGACGATGAACGTTGAATTGTATTGCCGACAAGACATAATGGTAAGATCAACTGTGGTTGGCCATATGTTGTGCTTATCAGAGGTTATAATGACCAAAAACACTTTGTGATGAGATAGAATGAAAAGCGTAACATATACATATCATTGTCTATCGAAAAATATAAACAATTTAAACGGTTTTCAAGATGAATTGAGATATTTCAACTACACAGAATTGTCTACATATCAATGTCACATTATAAAAAAAAAAGTATATTAAGATAAACCACTAATATAATTCTATTCAACAAGTCATTGGTATATCATCGACCCAAATTTAGGCATACTCTAAACCTAAGATAAACTTTTCGAATCGAAAACTGTATTCGCATGATCTGCCGACCTGAATTAGGGAGTGCTAATAATTTGCAAAATTTAATACGCAATACACTTAGAATGATAAAATAAACCGAAAAGCCTGCCTTGCAATAGAAAAAATGTAGTATTTTATTCGAAATTATCATATTGTTACAAATTAATTCTTACTAATAAAAAAATAATATTTTTCTAATTCTTATCCTAACTTCGTCATACTAGATTTTCATATCTTCTCCGACATTCTCTCATCTTCTATACAAATACTTGCAAAAACTCATCAAAATGAAAGGATTCAAAAATGTCCTTCAAAGTTGTGTTGCATCCTTATAATCCTATTAAATAGTATATATAAATCAAATGTTTGATAATAGAATAGTTTGTTATATAATACGATTAAAAACTTATAATAACATCATAAGCTTTGCAAACTTCTTCATCAATTATCACCCCATTTTCCTTCTACTTCATTGTCAAACTGATCAAATTTTTTTCTATCGACGAGGAATTTAAAAAGTTCATAGATCATATTCTAGTATTTTTTTCAAAATCATTTCTAAAGTCATCCCAGACATTAAGCATGCATGAATTCAACGCCCTATTTTATTGTAGAGTCCTTTTACACTTTCTCATAGCAGCAAGATTGTTCATTCAATACCAATGAAACTTATTTAAAATTGAAGTGTTCAATGTATGAAAGATCAAGAAAGGGCACATCAATGATAACATAATTCTGGTTCGAAAATAAGCCAACCTTTTAATTTCACAACAAAACATAAATCGTAAAAGTGTTTTGTTGTTCAATATATGACTCGAGTCATCAGGGATCCAACACTGTTGAACCCAATTAGGATTCAAATCTTACCTGAAAATTGAACCTGCCATGGGTGTATTGTTGGCCAAGACTATCTTGAATGCAATGGAGGTGGTCGAGGAAGTCGTAGACTCTTCCTGCTCCAATTTTGTTAGATCTTGAACGATTCAGATCGTCGAATCCGAGAGTTGCTCTGATTATCTGCATGAAGGTAAGCTGCGTGGGTTTTTATCTGGTATTCCCCCTCCGACCGATAATGTTGGATCTTGAACGATTCGGGTCGTCGAATTCGAGAGTTGTTCTGGTGATCTGCACGAAGAGAAACGTGAATTTTTACCCGTTGTTCCCCCTTTGATAATAAAGACAATCAGAGTATAAAATGGAGAGTAAAATAATGTAGTAGAATAAATGTTAATTACTTTGGTAAAGAATAAATGAATAAGTATTTAGAGTTTAGAGTTAACCTGACCTCAAGTGTATTGGTACCATGGTCAATCTTATTTTGTTTTATTTCATCACCAGAGTTTAATCTTATCCTAACAACTTACCTAGTTGTTATAATATTATTTAGATAGTGTTTGATTAAAATATTAACTATATATTAATATTAGTTAATACATGTATTAACTAATACCATGTTTAATTAGAAATAATAAGTTCTCGAATGTCATAATGTTTGTTTGATGATCTTATGTAAAACCGATCATTGGGTGTCATGATTTTATGTAAAACCAATCATAGGGCGTCACCCACTTGTCAATTAGTGTCGTCGCCCACGTGTCAATTAGGGTTGTCGCTCACGTGCCCCTGAGTCTAAGGTAGCAACGCCCTAATTCGATCAAAGACTCCCAACTTCTTGCCTCCCCGTTGAACCTTTGCCTCCCTTGTTGATCATGACCAGATTGACCGAAGCTCGATTGAAGGAGATGCTGCCACCAATTAATTTGAAGGAACAAGATGGAGAAGTAAATGTTGCCGAAAGAGGAGTTGCAGAAGAAACAACGAAGAAAAATATAAATCAGGGGCTAAATTCTTAGTACTATGTAAATAAATTATTTAGTACTTTGTCTTCTACTATGAGTATCTATATCTATCTATCTATCTATCTATCTATTTGGCTAAGAGAGATAATATGATGAGAAGTAAGCAAATTGAAAATTTTCATTTAATTTGATTGGTCCAACACTACTATATGTTACAAGTAGATGTGTGATTATACTTTTGCTTATTCGGACATCCTCAAATTATTCCAAAGCTCCTAATTCAATCTTGAAAACCGTTTTATTTTAGCTTAATTTATAACTTAATTCTCTTCCAAAAAATAAATAAATATTAACATGATTTTTTCTTCACAAACTTAGTTCTCTATTTTTTTAATTGCATATTTGTTTAAAAAAAAAATTATTAATAAGTTTGCTATTTTGAGCCAATTATATTTAAAAAAACATTTTTATATAAATTATCTCATAATCATTAAAAATAAAATAAAAATACTATAAATTAAATGTGTTTTTAATATAATTATATGTTTGACAAAAAGCTTTAAATTATTTTTAAAATGAATATTATAAAATTTCAAATATATTATTTATTCATCGTTTTCCTTTAGTCCATTATTAAAATATAGTATACTTTTTAAGTAATCTAAAAATTCTAACTTTTAACAACACAAAAATATATATTAAAAATACTAATAAATGATATATATATATATATATAATCACAATTTTATTAATGTATCACTATATAATAATGGTAATTAATATGTAGTATTATTATTGTTATTCTATACATGTGTAATTAATTCTAATATTAATGTATAAATACTTTCATTATATATAATTTTATTATGATATTTGACTATTAAAGTAATTGTCAACCAATTATTCAATAATTATTTCTTTTATCTAAATACTTAATTTATGTTAAACAATTCACTTTACAATTATTATTTTTTACATACATCCCTCATCTACTTTTAATTATTTTCTCTCTTAAATATATTCCATGTAATAACTATTTTGTGAAAGGATAAATAGTTAAATGGTATAATATTAATGCATATCAAATTGATATTATAATAATTATGATAGTAATAACGATAGTAATAACGATACTTTAGATTAAAAACAGTTTGATAATATTGTTTATAACTAATTCAGTTGTAATTTATATCTATTAATTTGATTATAATCACAATTGTGACAAATATATTTTTTTATATACATTTTCTCACTCCTACTGTTAAATTAATCTATTTTAATAAATCAATGTCAAGTATACAATTCTCATTGACATGTCACATAAGTCACTTTAAAAATCTCTAAATATACCCATTCATGTTAAATATAAGTTACAAAATTTTAATCATTTTTATTTATTTCACATGTATGTTTACAATTTTAGCTTATTATAAACAATTTAAACTATATAATAGTAAAAAATAATAATTATAATTTATATTTATTTAAATATTAAATACATTTTATAATATAAATTCTAAACAATAAATTAAATTTACTTTTACTGCGCAAAGCGCGAGTCAGTTATCTAATATCTATGTATATATTAATTTGACTAAATTGTATGTAGGGATGTCGATGGTTAGGGTATGGTCAGAGTATGACAAATACCATAACCATACCATAACCATTATGGGTATAATATTCAATACCATAACCGTTAAAATAACTATGGTTATTAACCATGGTTTTACCCGTATACCCATATTCATTCCACACATGTAATATAATAAAAGATCGAAAAATTTATTTTAAAAAATACATCAATCTATATTACCATAGTTGGACTTTGGCGCCTTCAATCTTCAACAATTTCAAATTTTCAATTATATAATTTATATTTAGTATATCATATAAATTAGTTTATTAATAATAAATAAATATTATATTTATATAATAACCATGGTTATAACCATGGTTATAACCATGAGTAGGGTTGGGCATGAACCGGTTTAGGGCCGAACCGGTTCAGAACCATACCACATTTTAGAACAGGTACGGTTTACCGCTCCGGATTTTGGTCGATTTACCGTACCTGTTCTGAACCGGTTCGGCCGAACCACTTTCATATAATTAAAAAAAATTAATACCAATATAGAAGACTGAGCTTGGTAAAAATATATATATATATAGAAGACTGAAGAGAATCAAGAGATCCATGGAATCGGACTGTAGTAATAATCCATGATATTATGAGGGTGAATGATGACTAAAAAAACTTCATTCTAGTCATCCATTTAGGAAATTCAATCAATTCAGGAACTTATTTGCCTTTCATGTCAAAGATGTAAACTTGAAACTGCTAATACAAGCTTAAGTGGTAAAGGAATACGAGATTGAGGTTAACCTGTAACAAGAAAAAGACCCCCATGGCGGCCATATGCTCCCCAGACTGCACATGCTGAAAACCAACGAATCGAATATGCATAGCAAGCAACATTCCCACCACATACATGCAATTATACGCCACATACAATCTCATTGAATACCTCCCAGTGATCAGCAAAACCAGAACATAAAGAGGGACCAAATTGATGATACACACATAACCACCTCACGCAGACACCATGTAGAACGTGAGTAACAAGGCGAATATCGGGAGATGTAACCAGGGCAAATTGCGATTAGTGCTGCAACAACAAGCCCTGCTTCGGTGTCCCAAATTTCCTTGAGAGAAATCCGTGGAATCGACTTGGTTTTGAGAAATCCATGTAATCGGCTTCCTTTTGAGAAATCCATGGAATCGGCAATACGTGAAATCCATGGACGAATTCGGACGAAGGAAGATCGTAGTCGGACGAAGGAAGAACGTATTCGGACGAAGGAAGAACGTATTCGGACGAAGGAAGAACGAAGTCGGACGAAGGAAGAACCAGCTGATGCCGAAGTCGAAGACCAACTGAGCTAGAGGCGGCGGCGCGTTGATTTTCGATGCCTTAGTCCGAGCCAGAGCTGGGCCAGCTGATGCCGATGCTGAAGAGTGCGGTGCAGACTGAAGTGGAAAAGAGAGATGTGAGGAAGAACCGAAGAAGAAGCGAGGAAGAAGAAGTGAAGAATGTGAAGAAGAAGTGAAGTGTTTCTACTGTAAATAAAGTTAAGAAGAAGTAAAGTGTGTTTCAGATTGAAGACAACGAAAGAAGGAAGAAGAAGAAGCAGTTAAGACTGAAGTGGTTCAGCTTCAGTTATTAGGTCAAACCGTCCGGTCTGATAATTCTGGTATGGTTTAGTAGTTTAGGAGTATATTAAAACTTGTACAAAAAATGGTTCGGTTTACCGTTTCTGAACCGATTTTTTGTACCTCTTCTGAACCGCTCCATATTTTTTTATAAAAAAAACGTTTAGTTTGTGAACCGGTACGGTTCGACCGAACATGTTATTTTTGCTCAGCCCTAACCATGAGTATAACTCAAATACCATAACCATAACCATTATGGGTAGAAAATTCATCATCATAACTGCACCGCACCATAATGGTACGGTTAACCATATTAACATTAACGGTTATAACCACACCGCACCATTGTCGACTCTAATTGTATGCAATTGTGACAAGTTTTTTGATATTTTCTTACTCCTAATGTCAAATTAATCAATTCTTATTGGTCCATGTCAAACGACAAACATACAATTCTCATTCCTATGTGTCATGCCATGTAACTCACTTTAAAATCCTCCAAGCATTCTCATTCATTCTCCACATAAGTTACAAAAATTCAATAATATATCCCTCTTTCACATATGCATTTATTATTTTTATTAATAATTTATTTAAATACTAAATTTTATAATATTATACTTTATAAAAATCAAATAAGTTTAAATTTTATAATATTATACTTTATAAAAATCAAGTAAGTTGACATATTAAATTTTGTTCTTAAGTTTTATTTCTAAGACTAAATTATAATTAGTTTTATGTATTACATATATTTTTAAAAAAAATAATAGTTGCATGTCTAATATTATGTACCCAATTATAATTATGCATGCAATATATCCCCTCTTTCACATGATCATTTATTATTTTTATTAATAATTTATTCAAATACTAAATTTTATAATATTATACTTTATACAAATCAAGTAAGTTTAAATTTTATAGGGTTGTTGGTCAAAGTGCCCCCTAAAGTTTGGACGAAATTTAAGAATCCCCCTTAAAGTTTAAAATTTGAAATATTAGTCCTAATGTTTGGACGATTTCAAAAATTGTCCATTTCCGTCCTAAGTCCGTTTATTTGAAACGGTAAATGGACATGTGCGTAGCATGTGACTTCACTTAAACTTTAAAGACAAAATTGCCAGTAGAATACACTTACCTGAATCCATTGTTTAAATTTGGTCTTTAAACCAGTAGAATCCACTTACCTCCTCCAATTTCGTCATCATCGGAGTCATCACCGCCTTCAATCTCCGAACTTCTGACAAAATTGTAACTAATCAGCTTATCGGAAATGATCCACTTGGCTTTCGGCGTGTTGCCACCGATGTAAAGATAAAGCTTGACACTATTCTTCAGATTTGAGTTCTGCCACAACGGATACTTCAGTTTGAGCTAAGAGGCTGTTCAAATGACGAAAACCCGACAATCGCAGTAATGTTAAGTGGTTGGTAATCATAATGCATCGCAGCTGCATCACCTTGGTAACAGTAACACTATTCTACTATTTGAATTCTGTGTTGAATCTTCAGAAGGAACAACTGAATTGGTTTGGAGCTTGAAAATGTTAAATTGTTATTAGTTTCCGAGCTTATGTAGAGACAATGGTAATGTATTAGGAAAAAAAGTCAAGCTTATGGACTTTTTCCCACGAAATTCTTAATTTTTGGTAAGGTTATTGTTAGTGGTTGGTGACGTATGATAGAAAAGAGATTCTTTTGTTAACAAAACTGAGATGGGATTCATGCATTTTCATCATCTTGATTTGCAGGTGGTTCTATCTATCTAGTTAGTTGTTTGGAAGAGGAGGAAAGATGCCTCTCGAGATTCTGCAGGTCTTGGAAGAGCCTTCAGGAGAAAGCAGTGAAGAACTTCATCGCCCAAACACCATGATTGACGAAATCCACCCGCCTCTGATCCCCAAACATCTTCAATTGCATCTCCGTCGAAACCTCTGCACGAACTTTACCACCAACCAGTAGAATCCACTTACTTCCTCCATCAAGTCCTGACTAGCTCGAGAAGGAGACGATTCATACAACTCTTCCCCAAATCATTCTCTGCATCCTCCCACATAGAGTCATCAGCTACCTCAGGTTTAACCCACCCAATAAAATCCTTCCCATAGACCTTCACCTTGTTCTCCTCAGTGGCCACCAATCCGTGCACGTTCTCAAACAAGAAATCCTGGAACCGCAACACGAAGCTTCTGTAATCCTCATCAGTGAAGAACTTCACTGAAGTATCCTTAAGTCAGTTTCTCGAGTAATTCATTATCTGACTTAAGAGCAATTTGGTCTTTAAATTTTAAGTGAAGTCACGTGCTAGGCACATATCCGTTTACCGTTTCAAATAAACGGACGGAAAGAGGCGATTTTTGAAATCGTCCAAACATTAGGACTAATATTTCAAATTTTAAACTTTAAGGGGATTCTTAAATTTCGTCCAAACTTTAGGGGGCACTTTGAGCAATAACCCAATTTTATAATATTATACTTTATAAAAATCAAGTAAGTTGAGATATTAAATTTTGTTCTTAAGTTTTATTTCTAAGACTAAATTATAATTAATTTTATGTATTAGATATATTGTTTTAAAAATTAATAGTTGCATATCTAATATTATGTACCCAATTATAATTATGCATGCAATATAAATTTTAACACATCTATCTATCTATCTAAATATTAATTTGACTAAATTGTATGCAATTGTGACAAGTAAGTTTTTTGATGTATTTTCTTACTCCTAACGTCAAATTAATCAATTCTTATTGGTCCATGTCAAACGACAAACATTATAAATTTGAATTTTTGGAATTAATGACTTAATATTTTAACCTCAAAATTCCCGGTTTTTGGACACTTGCTTTAGAGCCAAGTGCTAGGGGCCGAACCATTGGCTAGGGGCTGAACCATGGCTAAGGGCCGAACCATGGCTAGGGGCCGAACCATTTCTAGAGTCTTCCTAAGGTGTCCCTTTGATTTTGGAGCCAAATTTTGAATCAAAGGGGTATATATACATTGGCCGAAATGGTACATACATTGGCCAAGGGATGTTGTGTCTCTTCCAAGGGGCAAAGTGTCTCCTCCAAAGGGTGTGGCAAACACGATAAATTGGTCATAGGTGAGGTCCAAAAATTCATCTCAAACATTCACAATCCTTCTCAAGTTCTAGTTCAGTATTCTGATTTTATCCGATTGAAAGTTTGGGTGCCTCCAAATAGTTTCAATCTGAAAGTGTCGTCACGACTTCAGAATAATCCAAGCATACAATTACCACCATTCATTCGAGAGATTTCCAACATTTTATGTATTAGATATATTGTTTTAAAAATTAATAGTTGCATATCTAATATTATGTACCCAATTATAATTATGCATGCAATATAAATTTTAACACATCTATCTATCTATCTAAATATTAATTTGACTAAATTGTATGCAATTGTGACAAGTAAGTTTTTTGATGTATTTTCTTACTCCTAACGTCAAATTAATCAATTCTTATTGGTCCATGTCAAACATACAATTCTCATTCCTATGTGTCATGCCATGTAACTCACTTTAAAATCCTCCAAGAATTCTCATTCATTCTCCACATAAGTTACAAAACCTTAACTAATTCTTTTTATTTCACATGTATATTTATAATTTTGTGCAAAATATATTTTATGTAGTGGAATTTATACAATACCAAAATATATGTTATTATATTTTATGAATATAAATTATGCACATAATATTTTGTTTATATTAAAAATTAATTAAAAACATCTTGTACCTTATTATAATTTCATTTTTAATATAAAATGAAAATTAATTTTAACAATATTATAAAAATATTTGTTTCAACTAACAAAACATTAAAATAAATAAAACAAATGCTATTTTTCTATACATTTGTTTTTATAAGTACGTGACTCTAATAGAAATCATAAAATTTAAGTTAAAAGTATTATATGAATATTAAGATATTATTTTTGCAAATTTATGATAACTATATATTAATATATTTTGTGAGTTAAGAAAATACAATAGTGTTTGTATGATTAAAATTACTTAAATGAGTAACTACTAAGTACTAATGATTCTAACATTTTTATAAGCATATAACACTAATTAAAGTCACAAAATATTTTTAAAAACAAAACGTTAATTAGCATTGTATCAATATTTTTTATTATTTATTCATGTATTTTCAATTAATTTTAAAAAATATACTTATTTTTTTATTCTATAATATACTTTGTAGTATTGAAGCATATAGAGTAGATCATATTACAAAAAATACTAATAGTTTTAACATTGTTTTAGAAATATGTATAATTTTTATTATATAATATTAAATTAAATTTATCCTTAATTATTTGAAAAAGGAAAATTTAATATATATTAAATAAGTTATATAAATTTGATTTAATATATAAAATTATATATCGCGCAACGCGTGTATCAGTTTTCTAGCTATAATCATCAAGGATTCAAGAGAAATTCCAAAAAAATAAATAAAAGAATTTCATGTAGGATTTATGGAATACTCTAACTATAATCATCAAGGATTCAAGAGAAATTCCAAAAAATAAATAAAAGAATTTCATGTAGAAATATATGAAGATTATATATAAAAATCACTCATGACTTTATAAAGATTACAAATTTACCCTTTAAATTATATAGTTTTTTTTATTCTAAAAAAATAAAGATAGATAAACTTATTTTTTTTAAAACAAAATCTCAAAAAATATTTAACGTAAAAAACTATAATATATACTTGGAAAAGATATTTCTTTCTTTAAAAAATTAAACATTAAGGATTCATTTTTTTTTTTTAAAACAATATCTCTTTTTTGTTTTTTGCCAATATTTTATTTTTTTTTACAGTGATATTAAATCATATATTATTTACTGTTTTTTTTGTACTTGTTTAAAATGACACAAATAATATAACTTAAAAGTAAAACTCGAATAATCATAAACTGTGGTCTATGAAAAACAATGAAATGAGTGGTCTGCATATAGAATTTTCCAAAAAATAAAGAAAACATTTATTTACAAACAAGCGATTATTTTTCATATGAACTTTTAATATAAAAAAATTATAATTGTGTTTTACATATTTGACCTCTCCTTCCATTTCGTATGCTCCCTCATTCTCTTCTTTTATATCCCCTCTCGTATATATTAATATGACTAAGTATTCTATAATTTTGACAAGTAATGTTTTAACACAATTTTCTCTATCATAGTGTCATAATAATTTAATTTGATTGGTCCATGTCAAAAACAAATTAAGTTACATCAATGTCAGCATTCTCTCACATCCACATGGACACTCTAAAATTAATCAAAAATTACACATTCAATTTCAAAAGATGTTACATTTATAAGTATGTCAAATTAAATTTTGCCGTCAAACAATTGTAAATTGCAAGTTTTACACTTAACAATTTACTTTGGAAAATTACACAAAAATTAAGAGAAATAAAAAACTAAGAATGAAAACACAACATTTTTTTAAAAATAATTTGAAATAAATAAATGATAAACAAGACTTATGATAGATAAATAATATTTAATCCTAATTTATAATTATAGTTTAGCTTACTTACTTAAAAAATGAATTAAGTGTTGAAAGTACATAATATTTATAATTGAAAAAATTGATAAACAATAGTAACTAAGTTATATACATAATGCATATGAGGTCAAAGTTTGTTCTTGAGCTGCAGATGAGCTACATTTTATTCAGAAACACAAAAGGAATCAAATTTGTTTGACAAGTTCATTTTTTTTTTCATTTTCAGGGGAATTCTGAGCAACCTTTGCAAGTTTATCTTCCCTATTTGACTCTGTCTAGTTTCTTAACAATTATTAGTTATAACTTGTGTTTTGCGATTACTATAACCGGGAACCATGATGAGACCAAGACTGTGTGATGGTGATAGTGCATATGAGCAACCACTGCATTATCTCACCAATGTTCTACTTAAACAGTGGGACCAAGAGAGGATGATTGATGAGGAATACCAGTAATTGGATAGTATCATTCATCCTTCTAAAGTCGAAGCTACCATTTGGCTCGTTCAGGAGATTCATCATAAAACCTCATCACATCATCATATTGCTCAACTTTGGCTCCTTGATCCAATGTACCAAGCTTATACCTATTGTATAAGTGTTAGTTTGTATAGTTCAATCATTTTATAGATTATTTTTGTTGAAATTGGTTGGGCTAGACTTGGACATGATGTGATTTCCATGTTAACCTAGACCTGAGCCTAAATTCATTGTTTTTCTATTTGTAAATTTATTTATTTTTTGTATTTTTTTTAAATATGAGTTTTTTTACCGACGAACTTTTCTATCGGTAAAAAGTAATATACCGACGAAACATTTTTTCACCGGAAAACTGTCTTTGCATACGATTTCGCTTTTTGTCAACAAACTGTATTTGTAGACGATTCCGCTTTTCGTCAACAAACTGTCTTTGCCGACGATTTTTCATTTCGTCGGTAACAATGTCTTTGCCGACAATTTCTCATTTCGTCGGTAAAAAATCTTTTACCGACAAAATTGACTTTGCCGGCGAAATTTATTTGGTCGGCAAATATATTATTTGGTGACGAAAAATTGATTTTTACCGACAAAAATTCTGTCGGCAAATAAATTATTTTTATCGACGATTTATTTGTGACATATTTCGTCGGTAAACTTTTGTCGACGGGGCTTTCACCGACGAAACGTTTACCGACAAAATTCTATTTTTACCGACAGATTCTTTTTTTTTCCGACGAAATAGAAAAGGTGGACGTGAGGATGAGACTTGAGAGTGAGAAGAGATTTGATTCTTTGCATATCAGGACTTTATACTCTCAAGAGATTGACTTCCCTCCAGAATCTCTTTTTGGGGATATGGATAGAGAGAGAGGAAGTGGCCTTGAAAAACAAATATATTTAGTCAACATATTTATAAATTTAGGAATATATATATATATAGAATTTTATTATATATATATATATATATATATTCCAGAACTTATAAATACGTTAATAGAATATACACAAAAAGAGAAGAACTTGTTGTTAGGCAGGAAAATAATACAAAATAAAGAGATATGGATATATAATAGGATTAATATTCAAATTGTTACTCCAACTTTGTATACTTTACAAATCACTACCCGAAATTTAACTTTTCAAAAAGTGTTATATAAATTTTGACACATGGGGTAAATTGCTACATTTGTTAAGTTTTCCGTTAAATATGAACGAAAAATGACGTGTCAGCAATGATTGATCCATAATTTTAAAAATACTAAAAAATCTGAAAATTTCTTTTAAATATAATATTTTTATTAAAAAAGCGAAATAAAAATATATTATTAGTTTGTTTTTTTAATTTTGTTTCATATTTTTCAATACAAAAATTATATTAAAAACTCTTATTTTTCCATTTTTTTATAGTAATTCTCTATTATTTTTTGTATTTTTAAAAACTTATTTAGTTTTCTAGACCAATCATGTGTTGTCACATCATTTTTTGTTCATATTTAATGGAAAACTTAACGAAAGTAGCAATTTGCCCCAACTCTGAAAGTAAAGGTAACAAAATTTTAAAAAACAAAGTTTAGGTAACAATTTGTAAAGTGTCCAAAGTTGAGATAACAATTTGGTTATTAACTCTATATAATATGAGAGATCATACTCATGATTTATTTTTTTGTTAGAATGGTGTTCATTTATAAGTCAGTATTTTAATTTTATTAAAGAGATGATATTGTGATCTATTTGTTATAACCAAAAATTATTAACATTGTTGCTACTTTTGTAAAAATTGTGGAATGTCGAACCAAACGTTCCAGACAAATATTGTAGAGCACGACAATCCAGTGCAATATCTCAAACTTACAAGAGTGTAACTAGGTAACGCAAGAAAATGAATTCCATATGATAGAAAAGGCTAACTATCGGTTTGTTAGAAAAGGTTTACAACTGCTTTTTTAGTAATTTAAAATTTTAAATAAGAATATTAGATTAAAATCTCAAATAATATTGTTGGATCCTTTGATTTCTTCTTCTCTACAGGCGTCGCTCTCTCGATTCGGACCTGCGTAGAAATGACAACTTCGGGTCGACCCGTTTATTCCACTCCGAAGCTTAAGTCAGTTCTAAGGCTTTGAAGAGCTTTTATGTGGATGTGGTGAAAATTTAGAATGTAATAAATGATAATGAATGCTTGCTATTTATAGGCTTTACTTAACCTGATGAACAGTGCTTCCTTTTTACCCTGGTTAATCAGTTTAACTGAGGTCAAACTGACATTCTGATGAAACAGGGGTCCTTATTCATTAAATATCAGAGATATTTAATCCCATTTAATGCTGTCAGACCTTCAATTAATGCGGCCTTATCCAGACCTTACCTGGGCGACGCCTTCGTATAGGCTGACGCCTCAGGCTCATACTAAAGGGCGACGCCTTATATAAATGGATTGAATAAATTAATAAGATTATGTTTTAGGTCTGTGATATAATGGTTTCAATTAATAAGGCGTCCCTTATAAACCCCATCATCTCCCCCCAAGCCAAGCAGGAATATAAGTCCTAGTTGGATAGAATCTCTCTATGAGTGCGACTTTATAAGTCTTAATTTGCCTCAACTGGGTTCTTTTTTAAGGCGTCGCCTTGCTATGGATTTCATAGTCATTAATGAGCCTTTAATTTTCCCAGGTGTTGATACCTGAAATTTTTCTAGGCGTCGATGAGCCTTTAATTTTCCCAGGTGTTGATACCTGGAATTTTCTAGGCGTCGATGAGCCTTTCATTTTCCCAGGTGTTGATACCTGGAATTTTCTAGGCGTCGATAAGCCTTTCATTTTCCCAGGTGTTGATACCTGGAATTTTCTAGGCATCGATGAGCCTTTCATTTTCCCAGGTGTTGATACCTGGAATTTTCTAGGCATCGATGAGCCTTTCATTTTCCCAGGTGTTGATACCTGGAAAATGGCGTCGCCATATTGTGAAATATTTTGGCGGTAAAATTCTATTTGAATTTTCTTGAAAAGGCAATCGTTTCATCAACCCTCAAAAAATTCAGCAATCCGTGTCATTTTTTATGATCCAACGGTCCATATTGCTTGTTATTTTGGTTTTGTTTGTGTTTCAATGTAACAGTAAGGTGACGTCAGTAATCCAAGTGACCGTTGAGATCTAACGGTACAACGTTTCGAATTCCGCTTCCATCCAACGGTCATATAAGGGTGACGTTTCATTTACCGTTGCAATGATTGCTGATTTCTCCATGAGTCCACTATAAATAGGAGTGGTCCCTTTCTTTTCAATACTTTTGAATCTGTTGCTCTGCCTTCTCTCTACTTTCTCTCTCTAAAAACTCTTAATCGGTTTTTGAATAGGAGCGTCGCCACCATTGCACGTCATCGAGTAACGCCCTTTGAAGTCCATTTGTTGAAGAAAGTGATGGCGTCTTCCCACAATATCTCTAGTAAGACTCTCAATTATCCTCTTCCTTCTATCGATCCTAAACCAAATCAACTTTCTCGAGAAAACTTCAATTGGGATGTCGAAACCTCGGGTATGAGTAACGATGACCGACCTCGGTTTCCCGTCCCTGAATCATCAGGCGACGACCGGGTATGTTTCTCTGGGGAAGATGAGGCCACAATCTATCTTAGTCAGATAGAGGCGGGGCTTCGCTTCCCCTTCTGCGACTTCCTTATAGAATTGTGTCAGTATTACGGCATCGCCCCTACCCAGTTGACTCCCAACGCCATTCGTATGTGGGTAGGGTTTAGCATCCTTTGTTTTGAAAATAACCGGCCATACTCTTTATCCCTATTTCGCTCCTTTTATCGTCTTCAATTCAACGCCTTTGGCGTGTTTCTCTTTCAAACTCGTTTTCCCGAGTCAAAAGGTTGGAACGTGCGACGCCTAGGACAAAACCCTTGGTTTTGGAATGCCAAAAAACCCTTGGTTAGTGGTTTTAAATCCACCAATTCAAATTGGAAAACCAAGTATTTTTTCTTCTTTGGGGGCGTCGCCTAGTCTTTAAGGAATCCTCGAACTGATCCCTTGCCTTCCTTCACCGAATATACCGAGGAGGATCTCAACACCCTCAACCTCATTTACATAGCACATTCAAAGGGGCGACTCTCCTTCATATCTAAAGATGCAACAGAGGCTATGATCGCTAGCGCCGCATTAAAATCATCAAATCCTCCACCAGAGATTGACTGGGTATTTTTCTAATCCTTTCTTTGCTTTTGCAGATGATGATGATGATTTCGATTATTTATTTCAAACTTCTGGATCCTATGTCCAGGCGGCGACTGGTGTTCTTCCACCAATTCAAGAAGAGTCATCCAAAAAGAAGCATAAGCCTAGAGATACAACCGAGGCTAAAGGAACGACCAAGCGTCGCTCTAAAAAGGATAAGAGCAGCCCTGTCGACCCATCCAAAACTATATTATTGGATGAAAGTACTGAGGATACAACGCCGCCAACAGGTATTCTTTTATTTTAAAGAATTTCTGTTGTTTGATATTGGCATTAGCTAACTGTTTATGGGTACAGCGTCGCCTGAGGTGGGAAGGCTTTCTTCTTCTACTCTTGATCCCTCACCGCTTCGACAAGCCCCGCCTGCCAGATCTTCCTCCCCTCAAGGATATACTATGTCTGGGGCTTCGCCTAAGTCTCCTATATCATCCCTTCAGCCACCTGTTGAAGTGGGAACGTCTCACTTTGAACAACCTCTTCCCAACGAGGCATCTGATAGACCAGCGACGCCTCAAGCGCCTGCTTATGTCCTGCCAGTGAATCCTCCTTTGGGTCCTACGGAAGGTCCCAAATTTGACTTGAGGCGACACTTGTATGAGACCCCAGTGGCTGAGAATCGCATGATGAATTGGGATCCATGGCGTCGCTTGCAAGGTATGAATATTCCAGAAGGAACATCCCTTCATGCAAGACTTCCTGAAGGAGCCCCTCCTCAATCCGACCTAGCTCTACGCATTGTGAGCGGGTCAGTCCTTCCAGGTGATCGTCGCCAACTCCACTTCGATCCTCAGTGGGTCGAAGGGGCTGTAAAGAATCATCTCACATCCGTCGCCTCTGTAAGCTTTTATTTACCCATCTTTTATTACTCCTCCCTCTTCTATTGGTCTAATCCTTTTCCTACAGCTTTTGGCTACGGAGACTGAAGTTGGCGCCTTGGCCGTGCATCTAGCCCATATATGTGCTGCTATGGAAGATAATGCAGTGAGGGCGGCTAAGGCGACGCATCTTGAGAAGGAAAGAGCTGAGTGGCTGAAAGAGAAGGTCAAATACGAGGAGGATACAACTTTTCTTCGCCAACGTTTGGGCGAGGAGATTGAGCTCAAAGATGGGGCCATCGACAAGGCTCGATTTGCTATTGAGAAGGCAAATAAATTTGCCAATCAATTAGCAGAATGCGAGCAAACTTCTAACCAAAATAGGGAGAATGCTCGCCGAGCTGAGAATAGTCTGTCCTCTTTAACAAAGGAAAATGAGGCGGTTGAGAAGAACCTGTCTTCCTTAACCCAAGAGAAGGAGGCGGCGCTTTTATTAGCTGAGACCGCTCAAAAGGATAAAGAGGCGGCTTTTCTTCAACTTCAGGCTAGTCAGAAGGAAAAAGAGGCGGCGCTCCGCCAAGTAGAGACTGCCAAGGTCGAGGCGGTGGAGTCTTTCAAGAAGACTGCTGCCTTCCATGAGACTGCTGAGAGACATTTGGTCGCCAAGATCATCCGTATCTATGGGAGGTTGATCACTGAGATTCATGGGATTCAGCCGGACTTTTACGTAGAGAAAGTAAAGGGCTTCCAAGCTTTCTTAAAGATGCAACAGCAAAATATGGAGGCTGAGGCAAGTCAGAAATCTGATGCGGCGCCAGGTACCAGTGGTACAATTCCAGCTAAGGCTGGACAGAAGAGGGCGACGCCTGAGCCTAGTAGAACAGTCTCAACCAGAGCTGGCCAGAAGAAAGCGGCACTCGCACCCAGCACCCTTCCACCTAAAGGTCCTTCCAAAAGCAATCCTTCTCCAAAGACTACTTGAAGATTTAATATTTTTCAGTTTTTGTCTATGTAATAGTTTAGTCTTTAAACATGTTATCTTGTAAGTCATTATTGTTATAATGAAATCAAGACATGTTTCTTATGGCATCGACTTTATTGATCTTTATCTCTTTATTAGATCAATGTCTTTAGTAACTTATAATACTCATTAATAATATTCAAACACTTGATATATTTATAATGATATTACAAATTACATCTTAAGCATAGAATTTTTTCAAATGCTCTGCATTGAAAGTATTATTTAACCTTCTCCCTTCTTCATCCTCCAAGACATATGCGTTAGGGTGAGGGACAGCGACGACCTTATAAGGCCCTTCCCATTTTGGAGATAGTTTATTCATCCTATCCAGGTGTGAGAATTCGTTTCTTCTCCATACCATCTCCCCCACGAAAAATTGGCGAGATAAAACTCGTCGATTATAATATCTGGCAGTGGCCAACCTCATCCTTCCTTGAGTTTCATCAGATATCCATCTTTTAGCTTCCACTAAATCAAGGTCGACGCGCCTTTGATTATCATTAGGCGCCGCTTCAAAATGTATTACTCGATGTGATGCAACCGCTATTTCAGTAGGGGCCACCGCTTCTGAACCATAAACTAATCCAAATGGTGTTTCTCCTGAGGATGTTTTTGGTGTTGTCCTGATGGACCATAGAGCATTATCCAATTCATCGGTCCATTTTCCCTTCAAAGCATCAATGCGTTTTTTCAAACCATTGAGGATGACTTTATTTGCCGCTTCTACTTGCCCATTTGTCTGCGCGTGCCTTACCGAGGCATGGCGATGCTCAATATGCAATTCATCACAAAAGCATTTTAGCTCTCTTCCAGCGAATTGAGGACCGTTATCACTGACTAGAATACTCGGGATTCCATATCTGGATATAATTCTAGATTTCAAGAATTTTATCACCTGGAATTCAGTAGTCGACGCCAATGCTTTGACCTCCACCCACTTTGAAAAATAATCCACTGCTACTATAAGGTAACATTTTTTTCCTAGACTTGGGAAATGGACCCACTAAATCGACTCCCCATTGCACAAATGGCCAGGCGGCCCACTAATTCTCTGAGAATAGTAGTAGCTTCCGGTTGGGTGACACATCGTAAGAATGGCGTTGAAAATCCTTTTTTGTAAAGGATCCCATCAATCAAGGTATAACTCGGGGCTATGCGTTTCATTCTTTTCATTTCTGCTTCCTCTGATGGCTCAATCCCTGTTTCCAGGTATGTCTTTATTGGCGTCACCCATGTATCAACCATATGAATGTTAAAACATTCATAGTTTCCTTGAGATGAAATAACCTCAACAAAATTGACCTTCAATGAGGCATGTTGCCAGGCATATTTGCTCAAAGCATCAGCTTCTTCATTTTCTGCTCTTGGAATGGCGTTTATTTCGAATTGGGTGAACCCTTCAGTCAGAATTTTGGCTTCACTCAAATACTTTTTCATCATCTTTCCTTTGGCTGCATACTCCCCCTTTACTTGATTAACCACAAGCTGGGAATCGCAGTATACTTTAATAGATGTGATGCCTATACCCCTGGCTATTCTTAGACCCGCAATCAACGCCTCATATTCAGATTCGTTGTTAGTAGCCTTGAAAGTCAGAACTAGGGCATACTTTAGAGATTCCCCTCCATCTGGTGGAGTTAGCACCAATCCTGCTCCTGAGCCCTCTATGGATGAAGATCCATCTGTATACAACTTCCAAGCAGAAGTTTCCTCTATACTGAGTGGGGGCAGGAAGCTTGATGAGGGCGACGCCTCCTTTTGGTCATGTGTAGTCTCCACTATGAAGTCTGCCAAAGCTTGACCTTTGATAGCTGTCCTTGGAGCAAATTGAATTCGAAACTCACTTAACTCTATCGCCCACTTTATCATCCTTCCAGATGCATCTGGTTTTTGAAGAAAATATTTTAGTGGTTGATTAGTTAATACAGTGATTTCATACTCGTGGAAGTAGGGGCGAAGCTTTCTAGCCGAAACTACCAACGCAAAGAGATACTTCTCAACCTCTACATAGTTTATTTCTGCCTTGGAAAGAACTTTAGATACATAGTAAACTGGCACCTGGCCTGATTCTATGTTCTTTACAAGAACAGAGCTTATAGCCACTGGACTAACACTTAAGTAAAGAACTAAAGCGTCGCCCCTTACTGGTTTGGCTAATGGAGGTAGTGTTCGAAGATGCTTCTTCAACTCTTGAAAGGCTTCTTCACAAGTTGATGTCCACTCGAACTTTTTATTGGCCCTTAACACTTGAAAGAAGGGTAGAGATCTGTCCCCGACTTTGGATAGAAATCGGCTTAGCGCCGCCAATCTTCCATTTAGACTATGTACTTCTTTGTGACATGTGGGACTGTTCATACCCTCAATGGCCCTTAGCTTTTCTGGATTGACTTCAATTCCTCTATGGCTCACCATGTATCCCAAAAACTTTCCAGACTGGACCCCAAAAACACATTTTGCGGGGTTTAACCGCACCTGATGAAGCCTCATGACTTCGAAAGTTTTCCTAAGGTCCTTTGTATGGTCGACGCCCTTAATAGATTTTACAAGCATATCGTCGACATAAGCCTCCATGCTTATTCCTATCATTCCTGCGAAGAGTTTGTTGACCATCCATTGATAGGTGGCACCAGCATTGATAAGCCCGAAAGGCATGACAGTATAGTGATATATATCGCTATCTACGTAAAAAGCTGTATGATGAGCGTCGCTGGCTGACATCTTGTTCTGGTTATACCCTGAATAAGCATCCATAAAGCTCAATAACTCGTGCCCTGAGGTGGCGTCAACCAATTGATCAATCCGTGGCAAAGGATATGAATCTTTAGGACAAGCTTTGTTCAAGTCCCTAAAATCCACACACATCCTCCATTTGCCTGTGCTTTTCTTGACTAATACAGGGTTTGCAACCCATGTTTGGAACCTAATTTCCTTGACAAATCGAGCTTCAATCAACTTTGCTACTTCTTGTCGAATAGCAATAGACTTCTCCTCCCCTACCGGTCGTCGCTTCTGAGCGATAGGTTTGATACTAGTATCAATGTGGAGCTCATGGGTGATTATGTCCTCGCTTATACTCGGCATATCGCTGGGTTTCCAAGCAAAAATTTCTTTAAATTTGATTAACAGGATGGTTAACGTCGCCGCCTGTTCTTCTTGAAGCGTCGCTCCAATATACACAATCCTCTCGGGGCCATCCACGCATATTTTCACCAATCCTTCCACTGGTGTCGGACGAATTTTCCCTTCTCTTAAATCCTCCTCTGATTGGATGGACAAGGTTTCCTTTCCTTTCAAGGCACGGTGCCTGGTGGATTGCACGTAGCAATTTCTAGCCCCCGGTTGATTGCCTTTTACCACTCCTATTCCATGAGGAGTTGGAAACTTGAAGAGTTGGTGGTAAGTTGAATGAACCATACGGTATGGATTCAACGTAGATTGTCCCAAAATCACGTTGTACGCGGTAGGGGCGTCGACCACTACAAATGTGACATCCATCGCCAAATACTTCCACCCTTCACCAAAAAATACAGTTAAAGTAATGGCTCCTACATGATAGGTAGGAGTCGAAGCAAAGCCTAAAAGTGGGAAGTTCACTTTTTTCAGGTCTTTTTCACTCCTTCCCATTTTATTTAGAGCGTCGAGGAAGAGGACATCCGTTGAACTTCCCGAGTCTATAAGTACTCGCTCCACATCATATCCCGCTATTTCTGCAGTGATGACTAATGCATCCTCATGTGGACATGTCACGTGATCCATCTCATCCTCCCTGAAAGTAATACTGGTTTCATCCGGTGATCTAGGACCCTTTCCCGCCTTAGAGGTTCCAGATAACTGAGTAGCATAAACCTCCCTGGCGCTACTAGTTTCTCCTTCTGAGGCAAAACCTCCACTGATTACCCGTACATGTCCTTGCTTTCCTCTAGAGACTTCACTTCCCGTCTCTCTTTTAGGCGACACCCTCCTGTCCCTTCTTGGGTTGGGACTCCGATCCCTCTTCGACACAAAATTCTTCAGAAATCCCTTCTGAATGAGCATCTCGATATCTCTCTTCAAGGTCTTACAATTGTCAGTGCTATGTCCCTTACTTCGATGGTATCGACAGTATTCCTCATGATAAGGGCCCATAGATCCTCCTGACCTTCGTGGTAATGGTGGCGACGCCAAATCCCTCTTTTCCATTTCGCTCAAAATCACAGAAATGTCTTAGTTTAAAGGCGTAAAAGCCTCGAAAACCTCCTGTGGTGGGCGCGGGATATTAGGGCGACGCCTGTCCTTTTGGGGACGACTTCGTTTATCGTCCTGGGGACGATTCTTTTGTGGCTTCTGCTCTGGCCTCTTTCCCTCTTGTATCTCCTTTCGAAGATCCTTAGAGGATTTTCTTCCTTCGCGAGCTATCTCAAGGTCAATATATGACTTGACTCTCGCCGCTAGGTCAGATATAGTGTGAACGGGAATGACGCTCAGACTATCATGCAAAGCTGATCCCCTTGGACCTAGTGCTCTAACAAAAGCTCGAATGGTCTCACCTCATGTGATAACCTGGTCGATACTAGCTAGAGCCTGGTTGAAGCGTTTATAAAAATCTCCCAAACTTTCATCTCCTGTTTGTCGAATGTGGTCTAAAGTACCCACACTTTTCAGCAATTGCCTACCACCCATGTACTGGATGATAAATTTTTCCTTCAAATCCGTCCAAGACTTGACTGAGGCCTTAGGTAATCCAAAAACCCAATGAGAGGCGGCGCCACTCAAGGTTGAAGGGAAAAGTATGGCACAATGTTTTTCATTTTTCGACCTTCCCAATAGGGAAGATTCGTGAGTTTGAACATGTTCCACAAGGTCACCCTCCCCCCTATACACATCAATCCTCGAGATCGGGACATATGGTATTTCTACTTCCAGGATTTCGTCCGTGAAAGGATGTGATGCCCTGTCTCTTACTTTGAGCATGACCTTGCCCGTTTCTTCCTTCTTTGATTCAGCAATAAGCTCCCTCACTTTATCCAGGGTTACCTCACTTTGAGGTGGAGCCACTACTACTGAGGGTGGCGTTTCAACAACGCTTCTGGGCGAAGGATCTACCTTAATAGGTAGTCCTACTACGGGAACCTCCCGAGGTTCTGAGGTCGCCTCATCCGTGCGGTGGTTTTCTTTAAGACGAGTTGCAAGGGCGACAACCATGAGCTCTCTTCTATCCAGAAGGTCATCTATCGCAGCTATAAGTGCTGGAGTAACGACTTCTTGGGCAGTGGGGACTGCTGAAGGTGCTCTTCCTCCAGATGAGGCTATATGGGATTGCGCGGGTAGGAGCGGCGCTCGAGTCTGCGGATGCGGCAGTACTCTAGCTGGAGCTCCTATTGGGGTTGAAGCACTCGGGTTCGCCGCCCCTGAATTGCCCCGAAATCTCGGCATAAAAGCAGAAGGCGTCAGGTGTTGTTGAAGATTGTGAAGGGAACTTCCTTCCTCCGGTTGTTGCGTTTTCTTAGCTTGTGTATTGGTAGGAGTCATGGCAATATTTTGCTCAAGGCTTCCCACAGACGGCGCCAAATGTTGGATCCTGTGATTTCTTCTTCTCTACAGGCGTCGCTCTCTCGGTTCGGACCTGCGTAGAAATGACAACTTCGGGTCGACCCGTTTATTCCACTCCGAAGCTTAAGTCAGTTCTAAGGCTTTGAAGAGCTTTTATGTGGATGTGATGAAAATTTAGAATGTAATAAATGATAATAAATGCTTGCTATTTATAGGCTTTACTTAACCTGATGAACAGTGCTTCCTTTTTACCCTGGTTAATCAATTTAACTGAGGTCAAACTGACCTTCTGATGGGACATGGGTCCTTATTCATTAAATATCAGAGATATTTAATCCCATTTAATGCTGTCAGACCTTCAATTAACGCGGCCTTATCCAGACCTTACCTGGGCGACGCCTTCGTATAGGCTGACGCCTCAGGCTCATACTAAAGGGCGACACCTTATATAAATGGATTGAATAAATCAATAAGATTATGTTTTAGGTCAGTGATATAATGGTTTCAATTAATAAGGTGTCCCTTATAAACCCCATCAAATATAGTTTTATATGGTATGAACCAATCACGTATTGTCATGTCAAATTCTATTCAGATTCGATGGAAAACCAAACGGAAGTAGAAATTATAAGTGGCAA
Source organism: Chamaenerion angustifolium (assembly GCA_946814005.1). Classification (NCBI taxonomy): domain Eukaryota; kingdom Viridiplantae; phylum Streptophyta; class Magnoliopsida; order Myrtales; family Onagraceae; genus Chamaenerion; species Chamaenerion angustifolium. Next base: position 28,133,163 of record OX328268.1, on the reverse strand, counting down.
ATGAGTAGTTTTTTGGATAATTAACCCTTCACAGATTCTATTTTTACAAAAACAAAGTTACCTAAACTTTATATGTTTTTTACTTTAAAAAAAATGTTACCTTCAAAGTATCAGAGTATGATCGTTTAGGATAAATTTCTCGTTAATAAGCTATACTAGACTCGGGCACGCGCTACGCGCGTGCACCCTGTCGTCGTTGGTCGAGCGTGAAGTCTTACGAGAACATGTTCAACCCGACTCCTAGGATAATACAAGAATTAATCACTTCATAAAAATATTATTAATGTAAAACTAAACTTAATTTGCATAAGATAATGAAATAATAAAATTTAAAAATTCTTAATATTTTTAAAAAATTGCTCGAGCGACCGGGAGCATATAACACTATCAAAAGGAATCCCGGTCGCTCGAGCAATTTTTTAAAAATATTTAAGAGTTTTTAAATTTTATTATTTCATTATCTTATGCAAATTAAGTTTAGTTTTACATTAATAATATTTTTATGAAGTGATCAATTCTTGTATTATCCTAGGAGTCGAGTTGATCATGTTCTAGTAAGACTTCACGCACGACCAACGACGACAACGTGCACGCGCGTAGCGCGTGCCGGGGTCTAGTATAACCATTAGGAAAATACACTTAAGTGGATTACAAAAATTTCAGTATAGTTTAGTAGTTAATTAGATATATCTATATATATACGCAACACATATCTACATATTATGAAGGTACATCGTTGAGTTTATTCCAATTTTACTCTAAACACTTGATTAAAAATATTATTTGAATTGTAAAACTAAACTTAATTACCAAATATAATTAAAGAAAATTAATTTTGTTGTAAATAATTTTTAAAAATTATTCGAGCAACCGGGAGCCTCTTTAGTAGTGGTTCTTGGTCTCGGTTGCTCGAGCAATTTTTTAAAAATAGTTGCTACTAAGAATATAATCAAACAAATATATGTCGATATTTGATAAAGTTCACATTGCGCATTGTTTATAGTCATACTATGAGTATTTTCACTCACATGCCATGTCATAATATCTCATCTCATATCAACTATCGCGTAATGTCCGACCTCGAACTAATTTCTATGAGTATTCATACATGTTATTACAACGACTATTACAAATCTATCATGATAATATCAACTATCGTTTAATGCTCAATCTCGAACATTTTATGAGTAATTTTCACTCATGTATCATGTCATACTATCTTATCTCATACCAACTATCGCTAATGCTCGACCTCGAACTTTCTATGAGTATTCATACCAACCTCGAACTTTCTATGAGTATTTTCACTCAGACAACATTCGTAGGATTCAGTCCTATGCGCTCATACTATTTGAGATTTAAGACGTACACTCAGAACTCGTCAATGAATGCATTCAATATACTCTTAAGGTATCTTAACACGTTCACTACCATGTCTATAAAATAATGACTATTACAAATCTACCATGACAACATCAAGAAATTCTCACTAATTTGCACACAAAAATAAAATTATATATTTCATCAATTTATTTCTGGTTTTATTAGTTTGATATTTTCAGAGTTAAGTTTAATTATATTTTAATTTTAGATATATTTATCAAATGTTTAATTCTCATATCAACACCTCAAGCATGATAAATATTTATCATATTTGTTTATAAGAATATGATCAAAAAATATATATGTCGGTATTTGGACAAAATACGTATTTTACTTTCGGCATCCAACCAACCTTTCTTTGAGTATTTTACTCCCGACATCCGACCAACCTTCGTTTGAGTACATCCGACCTTCTATACTCCCGACATCCAATCTTTCTTTGAGTATTATACTACCGACATCCAACCTTTCTTTGGTTATTATACTGTTGATATCCCCGGGATTTGAACCTGGGCGCTGTCAGTATCTATATTTTAAGACGCACGCCTTAACCAACTGTCTCATAAGTTCGAACCTGTCAGTGAATACATTTAATATACTCTTAAAATCTCTTAACAAACTCACTACCATGTGTATGAAACGACGATTATAAAAAAATCTATTGTGACAATATCAAGAAATTACCAGAAAAATTTACCCAAAAAATAAAATTAGATATATTTGATTAACTTTTTCCTTATTTTTTTATTTTGATATGCCTAGAGTTATTTTACTTTAATATTGCCTGAGTTCATAAAGTAGGGTTGAGATTTAGGTAAATTCATATGTTAATTTTAGATATATTTGAAATGTAGAGTTAAGTAAAGAAATACTCATAGAATCTAAATTTGACCAACTCCAAAAATATTTTGTAAATATAATAAATAATAAACACTGAAAATTAATAATAATTTTTATATTTCAGTAATTCGTAAAATATTATTTCAACACATCACCAGAGTTATTTTAATTTTGTAGTAAAATATTTTTGTTACTTTTTTCTCGACATGTAATACCTAAATTTTGGATAATATTAGTTTGGAGTAATAACATATTAACAACTTTGGGTAGCTGGAATCATTTATGCATTAATATTAATAGTATTAAAAAAAGTATAATCTTTTAAACATTTTAATAATATCATTATTTGAAAATACTACATAATTTATAATTATCAATATAAAAAATATATACATTAATCACATATCTCCTTTCAAATTTGATTTTGTTTTTGAATTTATTGTTTCACGCGATAGATTATGTATATTCAACATATAAATATAGTAAATTTTGATCGATTATAATTCTATTTTAATTTATAGATGAAATGTATTTTTATAATTACAATGCTCACAATTAAATTATTTTTTTAACTTCTTGGAAAAAAAAAGATAATATTTTGAAGAAAAACATATATATAATTAATTGTAGAAACATTAAAAAAAGTCACAATTACCAAAAGAAAAATATGACGACTTCAGAACATAATATACAATTATCATTATTATTTAAAATTGTAAAGTTATATAAAATAACATATATAGTAATTAAATTAAATAAAATAATTTTTAAAAAATTGGATAAATAATAAATGGTTTTTCTTCTTCTACTCGAATTTAAATTTCACACTTGATCATATTGTACATTTTAAATTTCAAAATTGATTATATTGTACATTTTAAATTTCAAATAATAGATAATGCATATTTGAAATATTAAGTCAATCTAAATTTTCTCAGTTGTATATAATATTATAACTTTTATAAGTGATTTAAGTCGTTAAATTCACTGTTCTCTTAATGTCCAATTAAGTGAAAATATAATTTCATTTGTTAGTGATATATAAAAAAAATGGTGTATGAGAAAAAAGAAAGAGATAGTAGCTGGTTAATACGCATGTCTTCAATTATAAGGTCATAGGTTCGAGTCTTCGTAGAAATATTTTTTTATAACATTTTAGAGAAGTCATTTAAATGACCAAAATAGTCATGATAAATGTAAACTAATTAGATTATTAAAGAGTATTTGTGTCAATTTACGGGCGCCGGTTATAAAAACCACTTCAGCCTTAATAATATAGATATATGTAAGGAAGTTTTCCTCTAACTCGACTGACTTCCTTATTCTGAAAGATCCTCCTCAAAATATTTTGAAACTTATCGACTTCGATATGACTTAAAAATATATCTCTAGATTAGTTAGAGATTTTGTTTAACCCCAAGATATATATATATATATATATATATATGGAATTTCTTCTATTTGCCATGAACAATAGAATCTCTTACTTTACATCGACATGTTTTGGATAATGGCAAAAAGTACAATGAATGAGCATCCAATGAGAGTGACCCAACTAGATCCTCTTACCACTCACTTGGTAGCATATCAACAACACGTCTGTAGTCTACGCTATAAATATCAGCATATTGCTGGCAATGTTTGTACAAATAAAATCGTAGAAAAAATGGATCGTGTTTGAAGAGATATTGTAAGTTTGAGTCAGGAATGACTTGCCGATCAAAGTCATACTGAAATTTGTGTTTGAGTCTTCGGCAGGTTATTCTTGACTCTACCTTGCTCTATTTCTTGTGTACTTTTCAGGACAAAAATTTATGTGCGTGACGAGGCATAAGCTAGTTCCGTTGGGGTCGGAATGTGGATCTGTAAAAACACCGACTCGTAGGAGCTTTTCAACAACCAATAATGATATGAAAAGACGAGTTTCGGGAAAGTGAGTTTTGTGCTACATATCGGATGTAGGTAAGATCCTATTTGTTCAAGTTTGATTTCTTGTGCCAAAAAGGAGACTCCTTTGCCTAGGGGTGAGCATAAAAATCGGTTAGATCAAATCGAACCTTACTTTTCTATATCGTATTGGTTTTGGACTGATTTGATCAAACTAGTTTACAAAGAAAATGGTAAATCAAAGAGAATGGAGTGGTTCATACTAACTAGTTAGTATAAAAATTAGTTTAGAAACAATAAATTTTACATTTTTCTATACAGGTTATAATTTATTTAATTTTAATAAAAATATAGTTATTTCTAATATTGCATCTTACCCATTTTTAATATCATTCTCATACCATTTGTAATAAAGTGTTTAACATTGTTTCTTATACTTTTTAAAATGTTTTTTTTTTAATACCGTTTAGGTTTGGTTTGGAACTGATTTGCAATAATATTTATTTGTTTCAACTTAAAATTTAATTTTGAACCTTTCATGTATTATCGAATTGATTATTGAAGATTGAAGACTTAAATTATTTTGTATTGACAAAAGATATGAAGCGGTTTGTAAAAATATGGAGCCATTCGAATTTATAAAAATCAATCATACCATTATCACTTTTTAAGTAAGGTTTATTTTGAAACCATTTCAATTCTAAATTGGTTCATATCCACTCCTCCTTTTAAGTGACATTATTTTTTTTTTAATTTTATACTGTGGAGTTTCAAATTTTGTCTTTAGTTTTTATCACCAAATTATGCGTATCTACGCACATGTAAAAATGGATAGGTAGCTGCATTTTTCTGGGTACCTCTAATATTAAATGTAAGTAGTGAATGAGAAAAGTAATATATATATATAATTTTAACATATTTTTTTAAATGTTGGACTGTTTATCTTATTTATATGTTTTGCATACCTCGTCCTATATTTGAGTATTGCTATATTTGAGTATTGGATAAACTTTCATCGTAGTTATAAAATCATATCTTTATAATTAACATTTTATATTTAATAGGCTGATTATTTATGAGACGTTAATAATTTAAGAATGATAGATTTTAAAATTTGATATATAGTTATAGTTGTTAGAAAAAATACTTAGGATGAAAAGTGAAAGTAATCAATTAATTATAATTATCATAAATCAACTATGTAGCCTACGACACAAGATACTTAATTGAATTATCTACACGAAATATTAAACAACTAGAAAACTGATATGCATTTTGCGCAATATAATAATTAATTTAGTTTATAAATTAATAATATTTTTAAATAAATATAAATATATATTTATAACACGATTATTTACACTTTTTTTAAGTACATTCAATTAATATTAATTCAATTACACAACATAAAAATTAATTATATTTATGAAAAAATGTTAAACTTATTTTTATTTTTATAATGTTATACAATATAACAATTATTTATATTTTATAAAAATATTTGAAAATAAATGAGTAGATAATATAAACAAATGTAACTAATTATTAATATGACGCTAATTAATAATTTTAAAATTCATTTTATGACGTCTATTATTTTCATATATTTTAAAATAAATACTAACTATTAGAATATGAATATATATATATATATATATATGTGTGTGTGTGTGTGTGTGTGTGTAAATATATATGATATTTTATCAAAATAGTTCTAAGAAATGTATAAAGAAATTATTATTATAAGTTTTTCATACCCTAAATTGTATGTCATAATTATGAACATCTACATAAAATTAACATGTGACTATTATTTTCATAAAATTGATATATAATATACATAATAACCCTTAATTTCATATTAAATTATATTGTAATAAAAAAGATTTAATTTACACATCTTCTTGTTTTCATAAATATAAAATTTAGTAAATAAAATAAACTTAAGAAAAATCATAAATGCACATAGAAAATAAGAAAATATTAATGAAATTTTGTAACTTATTGGGAGAATGAATGAGAGAGTTTGTAACTCAACACATGAATCATGATGAATATAAAGTTATATATTTACTATCAAGAAAAATCATACATAAAATATCTGTATTTGATATTTCATAACTAATATATATAATTATTTAATATTTGTATTACTATAAAATATAATTTAAACTAAATAAAAAAATAAAATATTTAATTTACTGCGCAAAGCGCGAACCAAATATCTAGTAAGAAGATATTAATGAAAGTTTGTAACTTATTGGGAGAATGAAAGAGAGAGTTTGGAAGATTTTATGTCATAATTATGAATGTCTACATAAAATTAACATGTGGTTATTATTTTCATAAAATTGATATATAATATACATAATAATTCTTAATTATTCTTAAATTATCTTGTAATAAAAAGATTTAATTTATACATCTTCTTGCTTTTCATAAAATATAGATTATAGTAAATAAAATAAACTTAAGAAAAATCACAAAGGCGCATAGAAAATAAGAAGATATTAATGAAAGTTTGTAACTTATTGGGAGAATGAACGAGAGACTTTGAAAGATTTTAAACTATGTTAGATGACATGTCACGTATGAGTGAGATTATATGTTTGACATGGATCAATTAGAAGTTATGAAATTGACATTAGGAATGAGAAAATGTCTTAAGAAGCTTACTTGTCACAATTCTACATAACTTAGTCAAATTAATATATATATATATATATATATATATATATATATATATGCATATTCGTTATAGTAATTATAAATTATTTTTAAAATTTGTAATATATGTTGATTATAATAGAATATATCAATGATATTTTATAAAAATAGTTCTAAGAAATGTCTGAAGAAATTATATTATAATTATTGTTATAATTTTTTCATACCCTAAATTTTATGTCATAATTATGAATATCTACATAAAATTAACATGTGATAAAATTGATATATAATATACATAATAATCCTTAATTTCATTTTAAATTATCTTGAAATAAAAATATTTAATCTATACATCTTCTTGCTTTTCATAAAATATAGAATTTAGTAAATAAAATAAACTTAAGAAAAATCATAAATGCACATAGAAAGTAAGAAGATATTAATGAAATTTATAGTTCTAAGAAATGTATGAAAACATTATATTAAAATTATTATTATTATTTTTTCATACCCTAAAGTTTATGTCATAATTATGAATATCTACATAAAATTAACATGTGATTATTATTTTCATAAAATTGATACATAATATACATAATAATCCTTAATTTCATCTTAAATTATCTTGAAATAAAAATATTTAATTCATACATCTTACTTTTCATAAAATATAAAATTTAGTAAATAAAATAAACTTAAGAAAAATCATAAATGCACATTGAAAATCTATCTATCTATCTATTAATTTGACTAAATTGTATGCAATTGTGATAAGTAAGCTTTTTGATGTATTTTCTTACTCTTAATGTCAAATTAATCAATTCTTATTGGTCCTTGTCAAACATACAATTCTCATTCCTATGTGGCATGCCATGTAACTCACTTTAAAATCCTCAAAGTATTCTCATTCATTCTCCACATACGTTACAAAAAATCAATAATATATGCCTCTTTCACATGTGCATTTATTATTTTTATTAATAATTTATTGAATTACTAAATTTTATAATATTATACTTTATAAAACTCAAGTAAGTTTAAATTTTATAATATTATACTTTATAAAACTAAAGTAAGTTTAAATTTTATAATATTATACTTTATAAAAATCAAGTAAGTTGACATATTAAATTTTGTTTTTAAGTTTTATTTCTAATACTAAATTATAAATAATTTTATGTATTACATATTTTTTTTTAAAACTTAATAGTTGCATGTCTAATACTATGTACCAAATTATAATTATGCATGCAATATAAATTTTAACACATATATAAACAAATATTAATATAATAAGTATAGTTTATTAAAATAAATATATAGTCATGTAGAGCTTTTTTTAGACATAATATCACCTTACTTCACATGTGATTTTTTATTTATTAAAATACTAAACTTTATAATATTATACTTTGTAAAAATAAATTAAGTGCACATATTAAAATTTGTTATTAATATTATTTGCTAAAAATAAATCATAAATATTCTTTTTAATTAATAGTTCAATATCTAATATTATGTACTTTATTATAATTATGCAAGACAATATAAAATTTAACACATGAACAAAACAAATACTAATATTATCATTATAGTATATCAATATTGTTTTTAGTTTTGTAGAGCTTCATATTTTTTATAGACACGGCTTATTTTATGAAATAGATAAATATTGAACGCAAGTCACAACTACTATTAGTAAAATAAACATATTTCACCAATACTTTCAACATTATAACTATATGGAAAAAAAATCAAATTAAAAGTATTAATTAGCAGAATGTCAATAATTATAATATTTATCCTTATTATCGACTTATACAAATTTTACTTACTTTGATGAAAATATATTTATTCTTTCAATTTAATAATAACATAATTTGTATAATTGAAATACAAGTTCAGTTATTGCAATTTAAATTTTAGATTAATTAAGGATGATATCTTATAGCACAATATTTCTAAAATCAATACCTAATTATAATTGTGTATGTAATCTAAAATTTAACACATTAACAAAAAAAAATGCTAATATATTTTTTAATACTTAAGTTTTATGGAACTTTATATTTAAATGTTGTAGATTTAACTTAATTTATGGATTAATAAATTTTATTTAATAAGAATCTATAATATATTAAATAACTTATATACAATCATCATTTTTTTATTAATATGTTTTTATTAATATTTATATATATTTTACTTATAAGTAATTATATTTAAAAAAAACACCTATCACGCGCAAGCGTGAAAGAAATTTCAAGTATATATTAATTTGGCTAAGATGTATATAATGTTGACAAGTAAGCAAAATGAAATATTCTAATCAATTCTATTGGTCCACCTAGATTGTATGTTACAATTGCCTATGTGACATCATATTTTTGTATATATGGATACTTTAAAATTTCTCCAAAACACCACATTAAACCTTAAAACCCGTTTTATTTGTAATATTTATTATAAACCAATTAGTCAATATTTTTTTTTTTAAAAAAAACCTAGTTTTCTTCCTTTTTAATTAAAATATATATTAATAATATGATTTTTAATATAATTGTTTAATATTTGTTATTCACAAATCTATATTTGTAGGTTTTAGGGTTGTAATTCAAAATTAATTCATTAGGGTTTTATTGATTTCAAAATATTACAATTTTTAATTAAAAATAATAAATTACTCAAATTTATTTATGAGTATGTCTAAAATATAAAATGTATCATACGATTCAAAATTATAATTATCATTACTGATTTTTAAAATATATATCCTTTTTATACGTTCATACTTAATAAACAACATAGGTAACAACTATTATCAAAGTAGAGTAGTTAGAATTATTAAAATACATATATTCAAATTAATATTAGTTAAAAATACACGATAATAATAAAAATATAAAAACTAAGTTGAAGAGAAGGCCTTAACAACATATTAGTAAATGTTTATACAATTATTAATATATATAATAAAAATCTTTAAATTAAAATAATTTGAGAATATTTCATAGATAAATGATGCATAATAAATACATATATATGGTTTTTCCATAAAAAAACAATATATTTACATAAAAGTTTAAATATATCACAAATTATATTGAACTTAACTATAAAAACATTAATTTATTTATTTTAGAAAAACAAAATAACTTCTAAACTTAAAGCATAAGAGTAACATGTAAAAATACAAATTTATTACTACTATGCCAAAATTTATTTTTAATTAACACATAACATCATAATTAATAAAAAATAATAATTTATTTGTTAATATATTATGATATCCAATGCTCAAATATTTATTATGTGTGCCAAATTTTAATTTCAAATAATTCCAATTACCTTTAACATAAAAATATATTTATTTAATAGATGTTTTTAAATATTTTCAAATAATTTCTATTCGTTAATAAATTATTATGTTAGTGCTAGAACTTTCAAACTCAACACATGAATCATGATGAATATAAAGTTATATATTTACTATCAAGAAAAATCATACATAAAATATCTGTATTTGATATTTCATAACTAATACATATAATTATTTAATATTTGTCTTACTATAAAATATAATTCAAACTAAATAAAAAAATAAAATATTTAATTTACTGCGCAAAGCGCGGATCAGATATCTAGTAAGAAGATATTAATGAAAGTTTGTAACTTATTGGGAGAATGAAAGAGAGAGTTTGGAAAATTTTAAAGTATGTTACATGACATGCCACATATGAGTGAGAATTATATGTTTGACATGAATCAATTTGAAGTTATGAAATTGACATTAGAAATGAGAAAATGTCTTAAGAAGCTTACTTGTTACAATTCTACATAACTTAGCCAAATTAATATATATATGCATATTCGTTATAATAATTATAAATTATATTAAAATTGTTTCATACCCTAAATTTTATGTCATAATTATGAATGTCTACATAAAATTAACATGTGATTATTATTTTCATAAAATTGATATATAATATATATAATAATTCTTAAATTATCTTGTAATAAAAAGATTTAATTTATACATCTTCTTGCTTTTCATAAAATATATAATTTAGTAAATAAAATAAACTTAAGAAAAATCACAAATGCACAGAGAAAATAATAAGATATTAATGAAATTTTGTAACTTATTGGGAGAATGAACGAGAGAGTTTGAAAGATTTTAAACTATGTTAGATGACATGTCACATATGAGTGAGAATTATATGTTTGACATGGACCAATTAGAAGTTATGAAATTGACATTTGGAATGAGAAAATGTCTTAAGAAGCTTACTTGTCACAATTCTACATAACTTAGTCAAATTAATATATAAATATAGATATAGATAGATCATCGACAATGAGTTACTTGATCACCACTGGAAATACACGGTTTAGCAATGAAAATTTAATTTCGTCAGTAAATGAAATAATTACCGACAAAAATATAATTTTGTCGCTTAAAATTATTTTTGCCGACCAAATCATATTTCAACGGTAAAAATAAATTTTACTAGCGAAAAAGAAATACTTCGCCGATAAATATAATAAAATTGCTGAGGAAAATTCATTTTCGTTGGTTAAATATGAAGAAAAAATTAGTAAAACTTATTTTTTCCGACGGAAGCACATATTTCCTCGGTAATTTTTTTTTTTGAGATGAAAATTCATTTCTGCCGGTATAATACAAGAAAAAAAATGTGTGGCCAGGGGTTGAAACTCCAGACCTGCGGAATCAAAGTCTAACATATTAAACAAATAGACTACAACTGAATTGTGTCTTAATCTCGTATTTAATCATATAAAATTAGACGAAAAAGACTAAACTATTAAATACCGAAAACCCTAATAATTGCACGCAGCAGTCACACAGTCACAAAACAACAGAGTTGTTTTCCTCTTCATCTCCTCTCCGCAAGTGACGATCTCGACCACGACACTGTGCACTCCACCATCAGGTTTGACTATGTCCTTTTCATCTCCTCTTGGCCATGACATCTGACTTTTTCATTGTCAGCTCAGTGGCGTCGAGAGATCAACTTACTTCACTCGAGGAGAGTCAGCCAAGGTACTCTGGAGCGTCCTCCAAGGCAATTCCAGTCGACAGGCCATTGGCTCCATTAAATCGCTCGTTAATTAAATCTTCCAATTGAGCCTTCGAAAACCCTAGGTTCAATGAGTTCGATGCTCATGGATCGTTTTCTATAGAGCAGTTTAGGTCGATGTTCGAATGGATCTGGTGAGTTGTTTTTGTTTGCATAGATTGGTTAGATATCTTTTTTGTTCAGTTAACTACTTCCGTTCTTTTTTCATTGATTCTGCTATCTATGTAGATTTAGATGCAGAAAGTTTTCGTATATTGCTGCTCTAGTAACTTCGAAATGAAAGTTCTGCAGTTGTTAAGTTGTGATTCATAGTGGCGACCTTGTAAATTAAAGTTAAATTGTGCAGGTTGGAAACGAGGTGATTTTCAGGTCTTCTCGGCAGCCATTTGTCTTTCTCTACGATTGACATCTCGATTTTGTCTCAGTCGGTCATAGTCCAAAGAGTGGTGGTCGTAGCTATCTCTGTAGCCATGGCGTCTCAAAGGTACCTCGGCTATATGCAACTCCTCCAGACCTACCAGAATATTTGACGCACTGATCTGATGCACACAATTAAGGTTGATACTCGATGTAAGTTTTGCAGGCACCTCCTCGTATTCATCTATGATGTAATTTTCTTTATTCTCTCTCTCTATTTGATGACATGATTGAATTTTCTTGCTCGTTGATGCATATTGCTGCTTCGCCTTCTGTTGGTGAATACTTGAATCCTTTTACCTTTTGTGATACATTGGCGATTATGATTTATCTGGGTTCATGTTCTGTCTCCAACAAATTTCATGCATCTTTTCCACAACTGCAATATTGATGGGAAGTAAATAATCTTATAGGCTTCTTCAGTTACTCAACTGGTTATCTGATATGACTATTGCAAGTAACTGCTAAATTGAGGGAGATTTGTTGCAATGGTTGTCTAGACTTAGTTGCTTATATTTGGTAATGTTGTGTTGTGGATTCTATGTTTATTGGAGAATGTATACATTATATGTGGTAATGTAGTTTGCTCAATTATCATATTATTGTATTTTATTCAGATATATTATTTGTACATATGCCTACGAAATGGAATTTCGTCGGGAAAAATGTGTGCTAATATATCTAAATTCGTCGGTAAAGGTATTTGCCAAGTGAATGAAATTCATTGGTAATTGTATTTGTCAACGAAATAAATCATCGTCGGTCAAAGTAATTCCCGACGAAATTTTTTTTGTCGGGAAACATCGTTACCGACGATGCTTTATTTCGTCGGTAATACTTATTACCGACAAAAAAAAATTTGTCGGAAAAGAATGTTATTTACCGACGAAATCAAAAAAGTCAACAAGTTGGGTCAATAAAATTCTTGCATTTACCAAAGGAATTTTCGTCGGTAAACATACTATTTTTTGCCGACCAAATAAATAACTTAATTTTTGTCGGTAAAGGTTTACCGACGGGGCATTCACCGACGATACCTTTGCCGACGAAAATATCATTTTACTGACGAAATTAATTTTTGGCGACGAAATTTATACAGTTTACCGACGAAATTATTTCGTCGGTAAAGACAGCAGTTTTAGTAGTGGATACATAACATTAAGTCAACCCGAATTAGATTTAGTCAATCATGAATTCTATAATAACATGACAGTTCGTATCGAATTATGTGGTTCAAGATTTAAGCCAACATCTTGTTATACGAGACTTTGAGCGAGCATCCAATTATATGATACATGACACTAGACATTATATTCGTGTGATTTTCAGGTATAGTACATCACTTTCCGAACTATGATATTTCCGAAATATTATTTCAAAATATTGCAATTTTGTAGTACACCACTTCAAAGAATGTGCCCTGTTTGTGTTTCATATTTTTCACAACTTTTTATATACTTATTGTTATATATTAGTCCATGAACTTGAATTTTACGTATAAATACATTTTTAATTTTATTTTTTCATAATACATTCACGCTTTATGATATTAAAATTGACTATAAAATTAGGCTTTAGTATATTCTAAATGAGTAAAATATAGAGTTCAAAGTAGTACGCCAATGGTGCGATAAAAATCCATAACCATGGTTATAACTGTTACTGTTTAATATGGTTAACCGAACCATTATGGTGCGGTACAGTTATGGTGATAATGTTTTACTCATAATGGTTATGGTTATATTATTTGAGTTATACCCATAGTTATGACCATGGTTATTATATAAATATAATAATTATTTATTATTAATAAACTAATATATACTAAATAAAGGAAGTTACTGTAAATACAAGTAATAAATAACCATGATGTTAGTTTTATATATTTTTATTGTTAGCAATATATATTTATGTATTTTTTAAAATAAAATTTTCGTTCTTTTATTATATTACATGTGTTGAATTGATATGGCTATACGGGTAAAACCATGGTTAATAACCACAGTTATTTTAATGGTTATGATATTGAAAATTGTACCTGTAATGGTTATGATTATGGTATGCGGTTTATAAATATGGTATAGTTATAGTATTTGTCATACACGTACCATACCCTAACCATCACGCAAACCAAAGGTAAGTTTTCACCAAAATCATTTCCTTCAATGAATTTACATATTAAACCCTAAGTGAGCGAGAATATGAGAATAATTTTCATTTGATAAGATTTCTTACCTCAATTGGACTACTATTTCAGCAGTTGGTCTTGCCGATGATATTGCCATTGTGAAACCTCTCTACTCAGCTATGCAAGTAATATTTAAGTGCATTATATTTATTTATATATAATCATAAGAATAACTACCGTGGATATGTTTTTTTAATGTTATAATTGTAATTATAGCTATAATTTTACTTGTATATTTATCTGTATTAGAGATACTCATATTTTTTTTTTCTGAGTTCTGTTTTATTAGATTTTGGATTTTTTAATTGTAAAAACAATGTTTGAAGTAATCTTTTATCTTTTAAGTCAAGTATTATGTATTAATATATTATAAAAGCATTTCTAACTACATTTATTTATTAAATATTATGACCATTACATGTAGACAATTTATAATTATAACTTTGTACCAGGGTGCGGTTAACACTACAAGAAACTCGTGCATTAGCGTCGGTATAAAATCGCTGTCAAATGCATAAATGACGCTGCTATCAATTAGCAGCAACGAAATCTTTGTCAGGGTTGCCTCTGTTTGCTAAATCGTTTACCTACAACAATTGGCCGTTGCCAAGTGTCTGCCGCTGCTAAGATAACATCTCCCACAACCGGTTTACAACCATATTATGATGCTGTTAAACACAGCGAAAAGGCTACGAGCACATTTGCGAAGTTGTAGATGGACTTTACCGATGAAAATATTTCATCGTTAAATTGCAATTCTAGCAATGACGTTTCAAAGGTGCCTATTAAGTGAAACAATGTCAATTACCTTTCATGTTAAAAATGTATATCTTCTATAAGATTAAATTTGTTACAAATCGACTATTATCACCTCCGACTTAAATTGTGATCAATGTTATCCATTTAGTCATGGACAAAATTTGTCTGCAGCCGACAGTTTTTTTGTTGAAGCATGTATGTATTGTCGTCACCATTTTGAAGATGGTTATCTGTGTGTTTCCCTTTCAACAAAGTCTGATGCAAATTATAACAAACTGCGTATTGATTATTTATGACCGCTGTAGATTCACCGATACCGTAGCAGAACTTAATAGTATTTAAATCCCGTGTTTTGTATTAATATTCCTCGTGGCTATATAAGTGATTTTAATGTGGATATTGCTTTTGTTGTCGTCCGTTTGTTTTGAAGTATTTGAAGCAAACACTTTTGTCGGTAAACATCCAAACCAGTGTCCATAAAGACCAAACAAGGAATGAGCCATTAACAAATGTTTGGCAACCAACCAGGTAAACCTAACTGCAAGTACATGTTGTTCTACATAAAGGAACTACCCGTTGCAACCAACAACAAACATACCAGACCAAAGTATTCCAAAGTTCAGCCATGCAGGAATGAAACATAACATAAATACATAATAAGCTAACACATGCAAAAGTTCGGCCAATCCACCAAAAAGCTGCATGCATATTCAAAACATCCATAGGTATTACCCAAAATTTGTGCATTCTCCAAGTCGAAGCCAAGCTAACAGGTCACGCATTGGCATCTGCCAACATAACGCAAAATAAGTGTTCGCCATTGAATTAGAAATGCATTCCTAGATTTGGGTTGGGTTTTTTACCTTGATTTTAGGAATCACCATCAAGGTGTCGAATATCTGCCAAAGCCCTTCTCATCATATGCATGTCCCTTTGAAATGACTGCATCATTTGTTGGAATTCCCCTAGCTGTGGAGTGGCTTCCTCTGCCTTACGACGACTCTCTTCTGCAATTGCACGGAACTCCTTCGCTTCATCCATAACATGTTTCAATTGTACACTCTCCATCACTCTTGCAGTCTTGGAGATGCGAATTCTTCGACGCTCCGGCTTTCTCACTTCTTCATATAATGCGCCTTTGTTGACGGGCATATCCGCTTCACCTTCAACGCGGGCAACCAACTCTTCCACTTGCTCCTACAATAAACAATTTCAAGATCGATATGTACAATCATAACTGACTAAAGTTTTCTATTTATATGTTTCTAATACCATTATTTTCTTCGATTTTGCATCAATAGGCAGCCCATTCTTGTCAAGATGACATTTCCAAAATCGCTGATACTCTCCGGGATGAACCCCATTGTTCATCTCAATCTTTTAACATACGCAAAGTTAATTAACCGACACAGTCAAACTCTATATATTTAACAAGACTCAGAGAACGAAAGTTACCTCCTGTTGTTCGCGCTTAGTAAAGCTTACCGACCCAGATGTATGACGCATAACCTGGCGAGACCTATTCTACTTGTTTCTTTTGCTTATGAAATACAACAATAGGGAACTATTTGACACGCCGAGTTTAGGGTCATTATTTAGCAATTAACAAATAAACAAATCATAAAGAACGTTAGTGATAGATATAAGACCTTAAACTCTTCAGAACTAAACCAATTGAGGAAGTAGATCCAGTCTTCTTTTACAACATCTGGAGGACAATGGAGCAAACACTATTCATTGGTGCTGTACTTATCGAACTAGTGGCGCTTGAGATTGGCCCTATAGTTTATGTACTTGTCTCTTAGGACACAGACAATTAACTTCTTCAGGTTGTCATCATGTGGGACAACAAACGTTTCTTATACATAAAGAAACACAGGAGAGAAACATATATTAAAGAACTTATATTATAAAAAAGTGAAGTTACGTTATCGATATGAACATGTCATAGATATGAACCAACTTACTGATACCACTTCGATCATCTTCGCCTCATAGTATATTGGTTCATTTGGTATGCTGTTCCAGTCTTTAACTTGCAACAGTACGTTTGTTCGCTTGCGAACAATACATCCACATCAGGACGCAAACGTCAATGCGTTTTTGCTGCAGACTCGGCCATGTGTATTGAATTGAAGCTCCTCTTTCTCATTGATCCCATTTTGCGACAACCTTATGCATCTGGTTCTACCACGTCGTAACTTAGGTGCCAGTGGAACAACATTGTCCTGGGAAGCGATAGGAACTGGTCCAAAGGAATATGATAACACTTGCGTAAGGAACTACCCTAGGAGAAACACCAACCACATTAATAGACTTTAACAACAGAATGTACCTTGCATGTATGACTCAAACTGCGTTTCCTCTCTCGTCTCCACCTGGGCAGGTTCTTGTTGTGTGTTATCATAGAGGGTCTCCCCATCAGAAGACTCCAAGTTTCTCTATGCATGTGAAAAACACAATGTGAAGTCGAATCGGAGCCTAGCCACAAAATATAACGTAATAATGCAAGTTCTCTAGGTTAGACAAACTGTACTTACAAAACAGGTTTCGAGCAAGTTTTCACGGTGATCGACATAGGGGAACTTCACTTCCCTTACATTTCCGACTATTGACGTGCTTGGAACCAACCATGTTTCTTGGATAACCTACGATAGGGCCGCCAAACAGAGGATAACCCATTGGTAAGTAAGCACAGGATAAACCATAAAAAAACACTACTTTCTGGGCAAACATTCATCCGATAAAAACCTGAACTTTAAAGCCGAAACAGATTCTTCCTCAAATATCACGTCTAACAAAGTTTCACATACCACAAACCCTAGTTAAAGAACGACAAATGACCCAACATGTCGCTACGGTGGAAAATATCAAATCTTTCATGCAAAAGCAAATTTAAACCCTACATTTCGTTCAAGTTCACATTTTTACTTGAATAAAGTGTGGAAAACATAAGACCCCATGACAGAAGAAGTCGGTCGAGACTAAAGATGGCCAGTTCCGTAACCTTCTAAGGTGTACAACTTAACTGGGAGGGAAAGACATGATAAAGCATAACCTTGGTGGTCGAGTAGAGAACTTGCGAAGAGGTAATGTACCTTGAGATGAAGATGGTGAAGCGGAACCTGAACGAGTGCGACTGTGGAGAAAATGGCGTTCTTCCAACTCTGTAGGACTTCTATCGAAGATGTATTGCTGATGTTTGTATTTTCAACACTTAGAGATAATAAAAGTGGAGGGAAATCTCTTTACCAGGGAGAAATCTTCCTTGGGATATGTTCACAGAACCTTCCCAAAACTAAAGAGTAGGATTGGTTACAAATGCTATCAATTAATGATGACCCCACTGCAACTGAACAACCACAACTTTTTGTCTTCTACCACATCAAATTAAACCGATACTTGGGCTATGATTGGGTTAAACCGAACCAGACATGGGTTGTGATTGGGTTGTGCTTGGGCTTCAACACTTAGAGCCACATATGGATTTGTCAACATTAATATTGCAATATTCATCACATCCATCGACAGAGCATCATCATCCATACACTCAGGAACACACACAACAATGGCACACAGCAGTCGGAAACAACTAATTAAACATTTATATTCTCACCTGTCTTACACACACAATCATAAAGTCCAACAAAGTATTCGAAACCGATTTTGTAGTACAAACAACAAATAATACAAGACAACCATGCTAAAGAGAATGCTAAGTACACAGAATGAAAGACTGCGAAATGAATTGAACCGCATAGCCACAACATTATCGGTTTCTTCTCGAACCAGACTGTGTTTGTTTACTCGCCATCATAGAGTTCTTCTTCCTCAGTAGCCATATGATAGTTGTCCATCGAATCGGAGCTGCCCGAATGGGTGCTGGCATGGTCATTATACTCTGAATCACTGTTGGAGCTAGATGTGCTATTATCGTCCTTTTCATCCCCCAAATGTTGGCATCTTTGTTCTTCCATGTTTGCACCCATAATAACGTCAACCATATCACCCTCTTCGTCATGTCTGTCCCACTCAACTATTTCATCCACCTCGTCCTCTGTCCTAGAACTACCAAAATCGGTCGTCCCTTCTTGGTAGGCCTCAAGTTCAGTACCAGAAGTTCGTCCAGAAAAAACTACATGTCATTTTAAGGCTGCTGTCAAGACAATGCTCCATGCACGGTTGGTGTGGTTCGCGAAATAAAACACTTGCGTAGCTTGAGATGCGAGAATGTACGGCTCGTCGGTTTGGAGATAATTGGTGTGGTTAAAACACGTGAAACCGTACTCATCAACCATGACCTCGTTTCCGTCAAACATGACATTATACCATCGGCAATTAAACACGATAACCTTATGGTTATCTAAGTACTGAATTTCCAGGACATCTAGGAGAACCCCATAGTAGTTAATGTCTCCAGAGATTGGATTGTTATCTCTAGTGCTGCTATAACATGTTGTATCCGCTTTGCACATTACTCCACTATTGTCGAAGGACCGCATCATGGACCTATTTTTGAAATGGAAGACAACGCTATCGAGGGTATAGCCAGAGTACCTCTTCATACTATATAGAGGACCTTGTAATAGTGCTCTCAATTGGTTGACCGATTTAGTGTCTGCAGCCGCATCAAGACGTGATATCTGTTCATCAAACAATTGTTAAACTCTTATGTTGCTATATATAAGGCGTGGGTCTTACCCGTTCTTCGAACCAGTTTCCAAAGGTTTTGTTGTGCATGACGTCAATTACTCTCCTATTCACTCTAGCCCCATTAACATTCTCTTATGCTCCCAGTTAAAGAACGGCACCATATTAGATTGTAGCCTGCACGTTCAGTAATTAACAAAACAATGAGACCACGTTCTGTGGACATACTCGCTGTACCACACCGCCTCTACACATTGATTTAGTATATATCGATGAGCTTGTTCCCATTCTTCATTCGTTAAGTCTCTTGATTGTGCCCCACCCAGCAGTGTTCTGTTGCGTTGAAAAACATTAAGGAGGGTAGGTCTGCCAATATTGTCTTCAGCTACTTGAGAATGTGGAACCCTTTGAAACTTTGTCAGAGTATCAACTAAATATCTCGAACAAAAGGTAAGACACTCTATCGTAATATAACCTTCTGCAATGGACCCTTCAGTACAACTTCTATTGCGCACAAAACTTTTCATTATCCCCATTATTGTAATTAAGAATGAACAATGTAGTTGTAAGGAAGAATCCATAACAGAGGATGAAATTCAATAATGCTCAAAAAACTTGATCAACATACTATTTTGTTACCTCTCAATGCTGTACATCCAATGGTATTGATCTGGACCACCCAACTTGGCTTCTTCTACTAGATGGACAAGTAGATGGACAGTTATATTAAAGAAGGCAGGTAGAAATATCTGTTCTAGATTGCACATTGTCAACGGTAATTGTTTCTCCAAGTTGTCCAAATCACGAACTTTCAATTCTTTCTAACAAAGCCGTCGAAATGTATTTGACATGTCTATAATTAAACTACACACTGGTTTTGGTAGTAGTCCTCTAATTGCAACTGCGGGAATACGCTGCATAAGGATGTGGTAGTCATGGCTTTTGAGTCCAACAAGTTTCCGGTTGGACAAGTTCACACAATGAGAGATGCTGGAGGAATATCTGCTTGGTAATCGCAAACTTTTAAGAAACTCGCAGAATGTCATTTTATTGATCTTCGACAGGGTATAGGTCGCAGGCGGTATGATCAGTTTGTTACCTCGAAGAACGGGATGTAGAGGGAGCTCTTATGCCCATGACTTTCAAATCCAGACATGTTTTAAGATTGTTGTTGCTTTTACCCGACAAACCTAACAATATCCCAACAACATTAACACAAACATTCTTTTCAATGTGCATCACATTCAGGTTGTGTGGGAGTAACAAGTCTTTCCAGTAGGGTAGTTGAAAGAAACAATTTTCTTCTTCCAATTACCAGCCACCGAATCAACACCAACCTTTCGACTTGGTTGTGTCTTTCCAAAGGGGATCTCCTCAAGATTGGACAACTGATGCAACACTTGCAACCTCTTTGGAGGAGATCTGAAATATTGTTTCCCATCGAAGGACGATTTATTCCTCCGCCAAGAATGATTGTTTGGTAAAAACCGACGGTGACATAAAAAGGCACACTTTCTCCCATTCTTTAGCCGACAGTAATGAGTATCCATCTTACCTAAAAAGGCAAGATTACCATAGGTAACCCATCCTGATAAGGTGGCATATGCTGGTAAGTCATTTATTATCCATAGAACGCAAACATGCATCTTAAAGTTCGCCTTCTTCAATGCATCATATGTGTAAGCATCATTCTCCCATAGACAGGACAATTCATCTATTAATGGTAACACATGATTTTTGAATGCAGGTGGACCGAACCAGTATGGTTCAAGGTTCTAGGCCTTCGGGTGGAAAGAACGGATCAGACGGACGTACCGAAGTGGTTGGAGGCAAGGAGCGCGGAACCGGGGGTGCAAGGACCAACACGGGAAGCCAGATGGATGAAATGCATACTCACATGCTGGCAAATATGGAAGACACAATGCATGATAGTGTTCGAAGGCAAACCACCAAACCCAACGGAGGTAATCATGGCTATCCGTGGATCATACGACGAAATCATAGCAAGTGAACGGAAGGAGACAGCCCCCGGGCTGGCATGACCGAACCTTAAATGGGAGAAAACGGGTGGTAATATCATCAAGATCAATTGTGATGCAGCGGTGTTTATAAGCTCGACGCAATCATGCATCGGCGTGGTGGCGAGGGATGTCGAACGGAAGATCAAGGGAGGACTGAACCGAGCAATGCGGGCGACCATGTGGAGATGGTGGAAGCATTGGCAATTTTGGAGGGGCTTCAGTTGGCAATACGGAACGGCTGGATGAACATAGTAATCGAATCAGACGCACAAACCATAATACACCAAATACGGCAAGGGCCAACCCAATGGAAATTATCGGCAATAGTCCAAAACATCCGAGCACTAGCAAGACAACAAATGCATGTGCAATGGCGATCTATTCCAAGGACAACAAACGAATGTGCGAACTGGATAGTCAAGAAAACCCGGATGGGAGTGAGTTTGAGTGATTGGGTCGAAAGACCCCCACCCCCTTTAATTTGTTTATTAGCGAAAGATTGTAATTTTGAACAACCATGAAAACATGTCACGATGTTTTATCCATCGAATGAAATGCAAATTGACCAAAACAAATAATCTATTAATGGTTGTAAGTAAACATCAATATCATTAGTGGGAGATGTTGGTCCTGGAATCAAAAGAGAAAGAAGGTAGTTTGTATCTTTCAAACACATATCTAGTGGTACATTATAAGGAATGACGACAACAAGCCACATACTATACAGATGACTTTGTCACTGAAAGGATCAAATTCATCCGTTGCTTGACCCAATCTGACATTCCGTGGTTCTGCACAAAATGTTGGATGATTCTCATCAACTTTTTTTTTTCCATGAAAGACTATCAACTGGATGCCTAAGTACGCCATCGTTTATGAAACTTTCTTGATGCCACCTAATTGGTGATGCAGTCTTAGGGGACATAAACAATAGTTAAAGTCGGGTTGTTAGTGGGAAGTATCATAACACTTTGACATACACGTTTTTGGTCTTTGTACACGTGTTTAGCGACACATCATTCCCACTACCACTAGGGGTGTGTTCTTTCCACCTGGACTGTCCACACTTCGGGCACATATCAAAATCGCAGAACTCTTTTCTAAATAAGATGCAGTCGTTCCTACAAGAATGAATCTTTTGGTAGTCTAAGCCCATATCCGCTATAATTGTTTTTGGCTTTGTAATAAGACTGAGGCACAGTATTGTGTTCTGGGAGGACCTTGTGCAATAGTTGAAGCAACTGATCTGCAAACTTGTTCGATACTTTGAGAAGTGCCTTTAAGTGAAGCAATTCAACGGTAAACGACATTTTCGAATACGACGAACAACCTGGATATAACCTTTGTTCACAATCTTCTAACCTTTTGTATAACGTCTTTGCATAATCATTTGGTTCCTCAGTAGTTTCCATATTATCACCCCCTAAACACGTCATAAATCATGTTAAACATTTCATCCCTGCTACTACTGTGTCGTCTATTGGTTACGACATGTTCGTACTCTTCTCCATGGTCGACCCATGTCGTGTATGTTTGGAGTATTACATACCTCTCTAAATGCATCTTAACATTGGTTCTTGACATTAACAAACAACCACTGCAATTCTGGCAAGAACAGTATATTGTTCCTCTCCAAGATGAATTAGTAAAGGAAAAGTCCAAAAATGAAGAAACACCATCCTTATATTCACTGCTTTGTCGGGGTTTGTTCATCCAACTCTTGTCCATTGGTATGTAATAACCTACGACAAATGGTGTTATTTGAATGTATACGTTACATCAGATAGTGAAAACTCAATAGGGAAAGAGGGACAAAGCAGAAGAATGTTATGCAGTTGAAATTCCCTTTAGAATAGCATAATAAGCATGATCAAAACAACAATTGTCAAATTCCATCTAACTCGACTGAACAATACAACCAATCAGGAATAAATCAATAGAAGTTCAGTTCCAGGACAAGTTGTAAATCGACTTACAATAACCAAAATCATGGATGCACACAAACAAGAACTGACAACACAAACAGTCAAACTCAATTTAGGATCGGCAACTGTAGCATGTTGCATCAACTCCATTGACAGACCCCTATGGATCACGATTGACGCCTTGCCATATATTTGTTTCTACATATTGAGCTAGGGACGCACCTTACACTGTTTGGGGCGGAGGGGAACTTACAGACGAGCCAAGAGCACAGATTGCTGCCGCACCAGATGAAGGGAAACCGTGGAAACCTCCTCATTTTTGAAGAAAACTCGCACGAAGAGGAGGTGGTTGATAGTCGTTTACTATGGTTGTCAATGAACAGGAAGGAGTTGCCTTGAATCGGACAATGGGTATAAAAAGGGTGGCTCTTCTATAAATGTGCGCAACTCTCATTTATGTCTCTGTTACTATTCCATCATTCAGGTTTTAGTGACAACAATACACAAAAGCAACACCACTATTCTGTTGCTGTTGTAGCAACATCAGCGACAACAAATTCCATTGTTTAATACTTATTTTGTCTTCAGATGAACTAGCTGCAACTAATGGACTCTTTTAATACAAAAAATTGATTGTTGTAACACTTTCATCCATGTTAAATGCTTAGTGATGGAAAAAGGTCACGGTAAATGTAGCCTATACTGATGGAAAACACATTGTGTCTACTAAGTAATAATAACAACACCAAAAATTTCCGACACAATAACTATAATTTTAACTACACCTGTTAGCGGCGACATGAAAGAACCGTCGCTATTGCAACAACTTCTTGTAATGAACATAAAAAATTATGCAGAAAATCATGATTTTCGATTTTGATTGTTTATAGGTTAAACTTATGTATTTTTATTGAGAAATTATATATAAAAGGAATCTATTATTATTTCTGAAAACAACGAATTATAAATTTTACAAAGTTATCATTTGATATTTTTTATTCTAAAAAATAATAATGTTTTTATATAATACATTCTATGCAAGCGAATATATATATATTAAAAATATCTCTGTAGTTCAAATTTTATTTTTTAAAAATATCTCTAACTCATTTTTTTATATTATATTTTTTTTGTTAATGTTTCTATGTTTTATTTTTTAAAATAAAACAAAACAATATGACTAAAGGTAAATAATAATATGACGTAAGTCGATCAAATATCGCCTTATTCATTCTCGTTGTGGGTGTGCTCTCGTGACAAAGTGGTTGAAGTCAACTCAATAATAACAAAGTTTTGGTGGGGAGAAACATGGGGTCGGGGAATCCATTGGGGAAATAGGATACCTTAACTCGGCATTGCTCACCAAAATGGTATGGCAGGCGGAACAAACCCTAACGCCTTTTGGTTTGGCATGCTCAAAGGCATTTATCATCTTAATGGCGAGTTCATCAAAACTCGCAAAGGTGCAAAGGTTTCGTGGGAATGGTCTAGTATTCTTCTTGGTAGAGAATGTTTTCTGGGTGATCGGCAACAGTGAACAAGTAAACTTGTTCGACAATGCATGGATCTTCCACTTGCCAATTTTTAAGCTATCCCATAGTCATCCAAACCCAGTCTCAGAGAATGTGATGGTGAGTTCAATCATAAAGAATGACGCAACCATGTGGAATATGTTGGATATCAAGATATCTAAACCTTCATGCAATATCTCACTGGTGAATTCCATGTACAAGCAAGAGCTCCACGTAGAAGTTCATGCAGCACTTCACGTAAAGGAAGCAAGAAGAACTCAGTTGGCGACTTCGTCTCCAACCAGGCGCAGGCATCAGTCGGTCACCTGGCGCGCCCAAGGGCACCAGCCTCGGTCCAAGACACCCAGCTCGACCAGACGCCCGCCTCGTCCATGGCGCACCCCACAAGCTTCGGCCACGGTCGCCAAGCTCCAAGGTGGCGCCGCCCCGCAAGCTCCAGCATGGGACCAATTTCAGGCGCGCGACCTTCCTGCGAGAGGCCGACCAGCCTCTTGGCGCGCCACCCTCCTGGACCAGGCGTTACGAACCTGGACCGAGCCCTACAAGGGCGAGGCAATCACGTCGCACCACGGTCGGAGTACGCCTGTCGAAGAACCTGCATATGTCTCCAGGAAGAGTTGCACGTTTGTTGGAGAAGAGCTTTGTTAAAGAAGAGTTTTCCTTCTTCATAATAGGCCCAAGCTCAAAAGCCCAAAGCCTAAGTAATGGCAAGGAATCACGTAGCAATAAGGCTCCTCCCTTGCATGCATCTGCATGGCGCATGCATACATGCATAGATGCATCTGCATCTGCCGCGCCTGCAAATTAAGGTATCAGGAGCATGCCTCCAATGGAGCACTAAGTCGCACAAAGCTCCATGCAGCACAGGACACAAGATGACACAAAGCACAAGGCAAGCACAAAGCACAAGGCAAGATAAAAGGTTACCATGGTTAGTGTTGTCAGTCTCACAAGGTCTGACCAAAGTAAAACGTCTGACCATGGACTAAGGTTAAACATTTCTATATATAGTTACTACTCCCTTCATTTGAAGGGGACTGATTTGAGAGCTCTCCATGATCTCCAAAAACGAACCTCCGACTAACTTGATCGTCGGAGGGGAAACCACGGGAAAAACCCGGGGTCTCCTTCTTGCAGGTCGCCGGAGCAGCACCGGAGCGCCGAATCAGGATCCAACATTGGCGCCGTCTGTGGGAACGTGACACAAAGTCATGCAACAATTTAATACTCAAAGCGAAACGCTCTCTCCTCGGCTCTCTCTCTTGCTCTCGGTTAGCTCGCTCCCAAAACTGAGACGACAATGGCTCTCCCTCTTGGCATAAAGACCAAGGAGGAAATCAACGAGCGGGTCGCTCTCACCCCGCGAAGGCAAAATGCATCGCTCGGGTCGCTCTCACCCCGCGAAGGCAAAACGCCTCGCGCGGGTCGCTCTCACCCCGCGAAGGCAAAACGCCTCGCGCGGGTCGCTCTCACCCCGCGAAGGCAAAACGCCTCGCTCGGGTCGCTCTCACCCCGCGAAGGCAAAACGCCTCGCTCGGGTCGTTCACCCCGCGAAGGCCAAACGCCTCGCCCGGGTCGCTCTCCCCACGAAGGCCAAACGCCTCGCCCGGGTCGCTCTCACCCCGCGAAGGCCAAACGCCTCGCCCGGGTCGCTCACCCCGCGAAGGCCAAACGCCTCGCCCGGGTCGCTCACCCCGCGAAGGCCAAACGCCTCGCCCGGGTCGCTAACCCCGCGAAGGCCAAACGCCTCGCCCGGGTGGCTCACCCCGCGAAGGCAAAACGCCTCGCTCGGGTAGCTCACCCCGCGAAGGCAAAATGCCTCGCCCGGGTGGCTCACCCCGCGAAGGCCAAACGACTCGCCCGAGTCGCTCACCCCGGCGAGGGAAAACGCCTCATCCGAGTCGCTTCTCCATGGAGAAATACAAACACAAACGCCGAGAGATCTCACTCGAGACTCTCGCTCGGCATCGATTTTAGATATCAGAATAGTAGACGATACTCGCTCTCGATCAAACGACTGAAAAGGAGAGACAAAAGAAGCTCAGAAACCATTGATGTTTCTTTCTTCCTGTATCAATAAACAGTAGAGTAACACCGATCGATTGAGCTTCTCCCGCCTCCACCACCGCAAATCTATTCTTCTCTCTCTCTCTGGAGCTCCCGCAAAGCTGCCAGCAGAACCTTCATAGAGTATCTCCCAAGAGCTTCATGTAGAAGTTCATGCAGAGGGGCGCGCCTAGTGAGTCATGGTGAGTTATGAACTACGTACGCATAAATCAGCTCTGCATGAAGAACCACCTGATGGCCACGTCATGGGTCGTTATACCAAAAATGAGCAGTGGTTCCACAAAGGCACAACACATTCAGCTCGGCCACATATGGCATAACGTCGGACAGGGCAAGAAGGTGAAGGAGGTCGCTGTCCTCTGCAACGTCGACCTGGCGCTCCACCTGCAAGGAAGCACCAGGCGCGCCCTACCTCGCGCCATCTCCCCAGACGATCGGTGCCGCGACTCGATGGCTCTCCTTATAGCGACTCGAGGGAGAAATAGCGCCTCATTAAGTGGACGACGTCTTGGAGGGCCATCAGGCGCGTCACCTTCGCATGGACTCGATCACATCTCGATCCGCCAGACGCGCCAGCTCCATGGCTCGACGGGCGCACGAGCTTCATGGCTTTACCAGACGAAGGCAGCGTCATGGTCCACCTAGCGCAGTCACCTTGCTAGAGTCACGAAGTGAGGCAAAAGCAGCGTTGATGAATAAGAGTTGTTCTCTCTCGAAGAGCTGCATGCTTGTTGAAGATGATGGCAAGTTGTCGAAAAAGATGAGCACCTCAACTTGAACATCAAGGAAGATGGCGCTCCTATATCCAAAGACATGGAACCGACTTAACTTAGGCAACGCCCCAGTCGACCATCCTTCACCTAACCTGGCGCGCCACCAAAGCCTCAGACACCTCCAGTAGCCACATTCGAACTCCATAGGACGCGCCAGCTTCATGGCTCGACCAGGCGAAGGCATCGCCATGGGTCGAGGCGAGGCGCATCACCATACGAAGGGATGAAGACCTCCAAAGGAGCACCTGGCGCGCCACCTCCGCAGGAGCACCTGGCGCAGTGACTTGAACAGTTCCATGGGCGCGCCATCTCCTGCAAGTGATCGACCAGCAAGCCTCCGCGAGTAAAGCTCTGCATGGAACAGGGTTGAGCGCGCCATCTCCTGTGAGCAGTCGACCAGCCTGCAGGCGCGCCACCCGCCTAGACCTGGTCTCACCAACCTCTTGGGACGCACCACGGTCGGAGCATGTCTGTCGAAGAACGAACACTGCTTGTTGAAGAAGACGTACGTTCGTTGAAGAAGATGACTATCTCCATGGGCCCAAATCTAAAAGCCCAACTCATATTTGCTACGTAAGATGTATGCTGCATGCATGCAAAATTCAGAAGATCACAAGATATCAGTCACAATGGAGAACCGGGTCGCTCGAGTCATTCTCGCCCCGCGAAGGCAAATGCCTCGCCCAGGTCGATCACCCGGCAAAAGGCAAAAACAAACGTCTCGCCCGGGTCGATCACCCGGCAAAAGGCAAAAACAAACGTCTCGCCTGGGTCGATCAACCGGCAAAAGGCAAAAACAAACGTCTCGCCCGAGTCCGATAGATGTATAAACCTAAAAGGAGTAACACTCCTATTAGGCTTGGGGGGTG
This sequence comes from Chamaenerion angustifolium, assembly GCA_946814005.1. Taxonomy (NCBI): domain Eukaryota; kingdom Viridiplantae; phylum Streptophyta; class Magnoliopsida; order Myrtales; family Onagraceae; genus Chamaenerion; species Chamaenerion angustifolium. The sequence goes on along the minus strand of OX328268.1, from coordinate 28,104,077 downwards.
ATGTTGGATATCAAGATATCTAAACCTTCATGCAGTATCTCACTGGTGAATTCCACGTACAAGCAAGAGCTCCACGTAGAAGTTCATGCAGCACTTCACGTAAAGGAAGCAAGAAGAACTCAATTGGCGACTTCGTCTCCAACCAGGCGCAGGCATCAGTCGGTCACCTGGCGCGCCCAAGGGCACCAGCTTCGGTCCAAGACACCCAGCTCGACCAGACGCCCGCCTCGTCCATGGCGCGCCCCACAAGCTTCGGCCACGGTCACCAAGCTCCAAGGTGGCGCCGCCCCGCAAGCTCCAGCATGGGACCAACTCCAGGAGCGCGACCTTCCTGCGAGAGGCCGACCAGCCTCCTGGCGCACCACCCTCCTGGACCAGGCGTCACGAACCTGGACCGAGCCCTACAAGGGCGAGGCAATCACGTCGCACCACGGTCGGAGTACACCTGTTGAAGAACCTGCATATGTCTCCAGGAAGAGTTGCACGTTTGTTGGAGAAGAGCTTTGTTAAAGAAGAGTTTTCCTTCTTCATAATGGGCCCAAGCTCAAAAGCCCAAAGCCTAAGTAATGGCAAGGAATCACGTAGCAATAAGGCTCCTCCCTTGCATGCATCTGCATGGCGCATGCATACATGCAATATGGCGTGTCGCGCCTGCAAATTAAGGTATCAGGAGCATGCCTCCAATGGAGCACTAAGTCGCACAAAGCTCCATGCAGCACAGGACACAAGATGACACAAAGCACAAGGCAAGCACAAAGCACAAGGCAAGATAAAAGGTTACCATGGTTAGTGTTGTCAGTCTCACAAGGTCTGACCAAAGTAAAACGTCTGACCATGGACTAAGGTTAAATATTTCTATATGTAGTTACTACTCCCTTCATTTGAAGGGGACTGATTTGAGAGCTCTCCATGATTTCCAAAAACGAAGCTCCGACTAACTTGATCGTCGGAGGGGAAACCACGGGAAAAACCCGGGGTCTCCTTCTTGCAGGTCGCCGGAGCAGCACCGGAGCGCCGAATCAGGATCCAACAGAATAGAGAGGAGGATACACGACACAATATCGAGTACTCGTAATTCATAGAGAATTCTGCTAGGAGCAGGCAGAGTACGATATATGATAACCTGGTCGTACTGCGCCTCCGGTGTAGCGAGTGCAAAAGATGTTTACGACCACCAACTCTGTGGGCACTAACCGAACAACCCCTGCAAATGTCCGAATGCAACTTAGCACATGGCAGCAGGTGTGGAAGATGAAAAACCTGCCCAAGATCAGGATGTATATGTGGAGCCTCCTGTCGAAATGTGATCCCAGTGCAAGGAAATTTACACTCCCAGGGTCATGCATGTGTCTCCTAGCTAGCTGTTAATTCTGCGGTGAAGAAGAGACTGCGGAACACATAATTAACCTTTAAGTGTCAATGTAGGAGGCCAGTATGGATCACAATGCTTGGCGTAAGAGCTAAAAATGCGGTTGGTCAATAATCGCACAATGGATCGAGGAGATTACAAGCACGATGCAATCGAGGAAAGAGAATAAAGAGAACACGTCCGCGCTTACTGGGAAAATATTAGAGGAAGTTTAAATAATTGAACTAAAAAGAATGAGGCAAATATATAATTAAAAATGGTTAAATTAAAAATTATTACATTTTTTAAGATCAAATTTACACAAAGTCAAAAGTTGAGGAGGAGGGGAAACCCCCCTCGTCTCTTCATAGCTCCGTCCATGTCTCTTCATAGCTTCGTCCCTGAGTGAAGTCACATATTGGACTGCAACTAGGGATGACGATGGTTAGAGTATGGTATGGGGCGACAAATACCATGACTCTACTATATTTTAAATTGCACACCATAACCATTACAGGTACAATTTTCAATACTATAACCGTATCCATAACCGTGGTTATTAACCACGGTTTTAACTGTATAACCATATTTATTACCACATGTGAAGTGTAATAGAATATTAGGAATGTTATTTAAATAAATACATAAAGTTATGTCACAATCAACAAAAATATTCAATATTAATATCATTCAACATTAACACCATTCAAAAATAACACTACTATCATTTAATTTTAACAGATTTCAATTACATTTCACCCAGAAATTATGTATTCGTGTAATCTAAAAGTAAAAATCATACTTCTATTATTAGTATTTACTAATATATTAATATTAATTTGTTATTATATTTATATAATAACCATGGTTATAAACATGGGTATGACTAAAATACAAAAACCATTACAGGTAGAAAATTCATCACCATAACTGCACCGCACCACACCATAATGGTACAGTTAATCATATAAAAAATGACGGTTATAATCATGATTTTTGCTTTTTCACCGCACTATTGTCAACCCTAACTGGAACGATGTTAGTTCGTCTACGAGCATGGTGAGACGAACCCACTAAACACGTTAAGGAGACGTCTACGTGCTACCTACGCGAGATTCAAGAGAGTGGAGTAGTCGAAGAAAGGGAAACATCTAGCCTGGATCACTCAAGGATGACATCAACATGGGAACCTCCATAAGTTGTCACATTCAAGGTCAACTGTGAAGCATCCTAGAACGATAACACTAAGAGCGGTGACATAGGATTGATTGCATGTGACTTGGAAGGTATGGTCCTCAGACCACTAAACCGAAAATCCATGCGTAGAGGAGCAAATGTACTTGAGGCCACCGTAATTGAAAAGGAATCAAATTAGAAAATGGGATGTGTTGGATGAATGTGATCATGAAATCAGATTCAGTTTGTTGGGTCACGATATTTTGCGGCTTAGATTCAGGTGCTGCTCCGGCGATCTGCAAGAAGGAAACTTCAGGTTTCACCCGTGATTTCTCATCCGATGATCAAGTTAGTTGGAGGTTCATTTTTGGAGAGCATGGAGAGGTATGTATTAAAAATCAATCCCATTCAATGAAGGGGAATGAAGTATTTATAGAGATACTTAACCTGATCCCATAGTCAGATTTTTACCACAGCCAGTCTTTTGTGAGTCTGACACCATAAACCGTGGTAACTTTGTATCCTGACACGGTCACTGTCATCCAGATTTTTGGGGTCAGTACAATCAATATGATTTCTCTTTTCTGTCCCCTAGTCGATTTGAGGCGTTCCGCTAAAAGGCACGCCGATTAAAAGCGTTCCGATCAATGGCGAGCCAATCTGACATATGGCGAGTCACCCAAAGGCGGCCCATTCTGACTAATGGTGAGCCTATTAGAGGTGTTCCGACCAAAGGTGAGCAATCTATCCAATGGAGAGCCACCCGAAGGTGCTCTGACCAAAGGTGAGCCAATATGTCCAATGGCAAGCCTATTTGAGGCGTTCTGACCAATGGCGAGCCGCCCGAAGGCGCTCCAACCAAAGGTGAGCCAATCTGTCCAATGGCAAGCCTATTAGAGGCGCTCTGACCAAAGGCGAGTAAATCTGACCAATGGCGAGCCAATCAAAGGTGCTCCGACCAATGGCAAGCCATCCAAAGGCGCTCCAACAGTCGGCACGCCGTGAGATGGCTCACCATCGGTCGGACGTCGAATATGACTTTCCTCGACCCATTTGAAAAATTATTTTATTTTTTTCACTCGAAAATTCGTCTCTTGAAGAGCGACGGGTCCGATCGAGTGGGGCCATCAACCGGACCGAAAAAAATAGTCACTACCGATTAATTAAAGACTAATCGGAATCCTAAAATTTGCCTAGGGTACATGTTGTTAACATGCTAGGGCTTGGAAAGGTTTGCGTCCAAAGAATTGAGTTCGGGAGTTTGATTACGTCTTAAGGGCTCGCGAGCTCATAATCCGCCCTTTCAGTACTTTAGTTTTCTTTTGAAATGAATTTTTACCGATTTACCTGAGTTGTCCAATTTGATCATGTTTGGCTAAAGAGATGACATGCCTTTTTCTTTAACTGAAATAAACCATGTACAAACATTTTTATTTACAAGTTAATTTCAAATAAATATACAAGAGATGATAAAGTTAATCGTGCTTGAAAAAATGTGGTTTAACTTTGGGACCATTTCAAACGTGTCAAAAATACACAAATGATTTTTTGAATATATTAAGCACGTTGGTCCAAATTGTAACACTTTGACAAGTCATGAGATGTCTAGAAAAGTCTGGGGACCAAAATGCATTTTTTTAAATTCGAGCTGAATTGGAAATATTATTTTTAGAAAATGACAGAATTGACCCTAACTATTCAGGACTTAATTGTAAAACTTGATGAAGTTCCAAATAACCCAAAAATTATTCTAGATTTATTTGTAACACTTTGAGAAGTCATGAAATGTCCAGAAAAGTTTAGGAATCAAAAATGTAATTTTCAAACAATTAAAAACGAAATGAAAATATTTAAATTTGTTTTTACAGAATTGACTACAAACTATTCTGGACTTATTTGTAATACTTGGAAAAGATCCAAAAATAACCCGAAAATTATTGTAGACTTATTTGTAACATGTTGAGAAGTGATGAGATGTCCAGAAATGTTGAGGGAACAAACTGTAAATTTTAAAATATTCGAGCTAATTTTTAAAAAAAAATTTCAAAAATTGCACAAATGACCTAAAACTTTTCTAGTTTGGTTTATAACACTCGGTAAACTCCCAAAATGACCTGAGAGTCCAAGGACCGAGTTGTAACCTTCATTAAATTTTGGGAATGACCTAAGTAATTTTTTTCACATATACATATATATTATACATATAGATATATATTACATATATATTATAAACACACACACACATATATTAATAAGAATACTATACATAAATGTATAATATATGTATATAAACTTCTTCTTTTTTTATAACTTAAATTTCAATAACATTAGGAAATAAAAATACAATTTTAAATACGTGAGAGATAAACCTAAATCTTTCGGAGCTCAAATACCGTACGAGAAACCGAGACCGATAATTACCGATATTTTTTTTCACTCTCACTTTCTATTTTTTCCAGTCTTCCTTTCTCTTCTATTTCTTTCCCTTCTATTTCTTCCCTTCTATTTCCTCTCCTTCTTCTCACGAAGCTCTTCTTCTATTTATAGTAATTGTTTTCTATTTTTTTATTATAAATAAATAATACATAAACGCCAATATAATTATATTATAATAAAATTCCACTATAAAACTCTACTATAATTATTTTATAATAAAACACCACTATAGTTTTTTTTTTTATTTTCCTATTAATAATATTTTATTTTTTTGGTTTTTTTATCACGATTTTTCTCAGCTCGGATTCTCGCATACAGTATTTTGACCTCTGTCCAAAATCAGGTGTTTACACCGACTATTGGCGAGCCGTACAATGGCGCTTCGACCAAAAGCAAGTCATCTCATGGTGCGCCGACTATTGGTGAATCGTTCAATGATGAGTCATCTCATGGTGCGCCGACTATTGGTGAGTTGTTCCATGGCGCTCCAAACGATTGTAAGCCCATTTAGGGCGTTCCGACTAAAGGTGAGACGTCCAATGGCGCTCCAACCAAAGGCGAACCGATCAAAAGCGCGCCGACCTAAGGCGCTCCTCTAAACACCTGATTTTGGTCAGGGATCAAAATACCGTACGCAATAAACTGAAGTGAGAAAATTGAATTGAACCGAACCGACCCCACTATCACCCACTACCACCTCTTATCCCACTACCGTTATACTTGCTACAACATACTTATTTTCCATTCACCCTCACTTTAGATGACTTTCACCTTATATGATGACATCCATTTTGTCCATAAAAGGGGTGAGAAGCCGCGAGAGAAAGAAAAAAAAAGAATGGAAGGGAGTAAGTGAAAAAAAGAAAGAGCTACGGGGAAGATAGTAAAAGTGTATTTTTTTTTGGGAAAACACAAGGGCCCAAGGCTACGTGGGAAGAAATAATAGAAGAGAAAAGGAGAATAAAAAAATGAGGGAAATAGAGAGGACGGATTCGTGAAAGGGAAAGAAGCAAGTTGAGAGCTTCGGTTTGAGGAAAAGAACAATAAAAAAATAGAGAGTGAGAGTGAAAAAAATAGAGAGCGAGAGTGAGTAAAAAATATCGATAATTATCGGTATCAGTTTCTCGTGCGGTATTTAAACTCCAAATGATTTACGTATATCTCCCTCATATTCAATATTTTATTTGTATTTTCTAATGTGAATGAAATTGAGGTTTTATATACATATATTATATATCTCTGTATAATATATGTTGTACTATATATATATATATAAGTATATGTATAATATATATATATATATATTATGTATATGTGATACTATATATATATGTATATATGTTTGTGAAATAAAAATATATTTTCAAAACTCACTTAGGCCATTCCTAAACTTTGATGAAGTTTACAACTCGGTCCTTGGACTCTCGGGTCATTCTGCAATTTTATTGAGTGTTATAAACCAAACTAGAAAAGTTTTGGGGCATTTTTGCAATTTTTAAAACTTTTTTTCAGTACAGCTCAAATTTTTAAATACTTGCATTTTTATTCCTAAACTTTTCTGGACATCCCATGACTTGTCAAAGTGTTACAAATTGGTCCAAAGTGTTTTCTCCAATGCGCATGTAATCTTTTGGTCAAGCATGATTAAAACGGGTAATTCAGGTAAATTGGAAAAATATAAATTTAAAAGCAAACTAATGTACCGAAATGGCGAATTATGGGCTCGCGAGCCCTTAAGACGTAATCAAATCCCATTATGGGCCCATTATGTAACAGTTGGGCCCATTATGTAAATTCACTACATTTGGATGCGAGATTTAAATACTTGCATTATATAAGGAAGATTCAGCCCAACTGTTATGAATTTGAAGTCAGACCAACAAATGTAGATCGAAGTTCGACCCATTATGTAAACGTGTTTTGTTTTTGCCCTAGATCATGACATGTATAGGATTGAGCTTTTTGTATTATATATTTCAGACTTCTGTAAATATAATACAAACTTTACTAATGATATTTACATTCTCGCACTTGCATTTTTCAAAATAAAAAACTGTAAGTTCCGTTCATTCTATCTTGTATCCTTAGGACGTTTCACGCACCATCTTTGGTAAGGATAAAACAAACAAATGATTGCCTTCACATTAAGGCCATACAGCCCCCCATAGTCTAAATTGCCCGAATATGGAAAGCCATGACAAAAGGGAATCAGAAATACGTGAATGAAAAGATTGTTGAAGTTCACAAGCTCGCATGTTACAAAGTCAACTGGGTACTCCTTGATGCCTGTCTGAATTCTGAAATGTGGAAAACACGCCTGCGTGATTAACAATAACGGAATGCGTTCATAAGTTCCATTCGACACCTGGAAGTCCTTCTTTAAGCCCCGAAGAGATAATCAGGGATATACCCAAACAACCACTGTCATTTGAGCAATATGTGGGCACCTTAGAGAAATGTTAGGGCAACATAGCTGAGTTTAATGACACCCTTGAATAATTCAGACGAGGGACAAGGCAAATAGAAAGATTTTCAAAATGCATGTCCTCGACCATCCATCGAACCAAGGAACAAGCAACAAATGCATTCAATGAGCTGCGATGTCGTGTGAAACGTCTTAAGAACTAGACTTCTATTGGCTAAATCCTTTTAAAGTATTTTTGAAAAACTTTTGTCATATATGCAATCAAAGTCTACGAACAGAATGAACGGAACATGCAAATTTTTCAAAACCAATCATGCATGATCAATTGTGTATTCCGTATTCTCACTATGGTATTTTGAAGGGTTAGTCCTAATGTTTGGACTAAATCAAAAATTCCCCATTTCCGTCCTAAGTCCTTTTATTTGAGACAGTAAACTGACATGTGCCCATCACATGACTTGACTTAAATTTTAAAGACCAAAATGCCCTTATCAGAAGCTTTTGCAGCTGAGAACAACAATGGCGTCACGGAGGGGGATTTTGCAGCCTAGCACGTAACACTTTTGCAGACATTGAATTCGGGTTCCCGGCGAACAAATCCTCGATCAACGGCTCAATATCCTCCGGTTGGTACTTAACGTACTTCTCTGTCTGCCTTCATGGGTCAAGATACTGATTAAACCTACCCAGAAACGACCTATACGTCGGTGTAACCACCGCCGCTATCGAAACCCTAAGCTCCAACTTGAGCTGCTCGTCACTCACCACCCATGTGCTCTGCGTCTTGTGGATGTCCTCGAACATCGTGTTGAAGCTCTTGAAGCGCTCCTTCAGAACAGGCTTCGATACCTTACCGCTAACCTGTAATTTATCGTGATTCAAGCACTGCAAAATACGATACCACGTCTCTCGCTGGTAGCTCTTATGATATCCTCTCAGATCCGACGAACGTTTCCAGTACCAGGTGTCGCCCATCAATTCGCGGATCTCAGGTGAGCCCTTGATCTTCTGGAGGATATACCGTCCATTATTCATTAGGAAGATGTAGCGTAGAGACGGGTCCTAGTAGAGCCTCGATTTCATGTCAAGCTGAAATTTCTAAGTGGATATTGTTTTGATGTTCATTAGTTCATGCATTAAATTTCATATTTTTTTTTGTTTCACAGTCATGAATTCTGCTGATTGAGGGGTGAATTACTTTGAGAGTTGTCAGCCATGAGCTTCAAGGGCTATACAGATGATAGTGAGCCTCCGTGACGCCATTGTTGTTCTCAGCTGCAAAAGCTTCTGACATAAGGGCATTTTGGTCTTTAAAATTTAAGTCAAGTCACGTGCTAGGCACATGTCAGTTTACCGTCTCAAATAACCAGACTTAGGATGGAAAGGAGGAATTTTTGATTTCGTCCAAACATTAGAACTAAAATTTCAAAGTTTAAACTTTAAGGGGGATTCTTAAATTTCGACCAAACTTTAGGGGGCACTTTGACCATTAACCCTATTTTGAAATTAGGTTCCAGAAAGCCATGCGACATTCGACGACTCCAACACCTCAAGACCACAAATGGAATCTTTATTCAAATTTGTATGGGGACACCCTTCCCGAATCTAACTCTATACATTAAGGAGAAGGCTCTGTTGACCTAGACGACATTGCAATTTGAAACACAAAATCAAGCAGAGACCAAATTGTATCAATTCCTAAATGTAGTGAGTGGGGAGTATGATCAGGAAAAACAAGATTTACTCTGAGAAAAAACTGTTACCTGATGTGGAATCAACTTATGCAACTATGCATCAGAAAGGGACCGGAGACAAGTAATGGGTACTGCAATAAGGAGGGACGTCGTGATTCCCAGTACCAGAATCAGGTCCGACTTATATGTTACACCTCGCTCAGAGGAAATGACAATCATAGTTAAACCGACCCACGCCACCAGGCCACAATCGATCACCAGAAGAGGGAATGTGGTTTTTTGCAGACTAAAGAAGATGAGAAAAATACCTCTATCTCGTTCGATCGAGCTGAAGCAGAGGCAATTTAAATAGAGCTGAAGACACGTCGTTGTTGACGTGAGGGAGATAGCATCAAGACGCCATTGTTGACGTAGGGGTGACACAACTGTTGACACGGGACATACGCCGTTGTTGACTCATGCAGAAGAGTCGTCATTGTTGATGCAGAGAAGTCATCGTTGTTGATTCCTACAGGGGAGACACCATTATTGACGAGGGGAAGACGTTATTGTTGACTTCAGGGGAGAAGCCGTTGTCGATGTAGGAAGACACCATTGTTGACAAAAGTGTCTCACGGTGGTGGCGGCTATTGGCAGGGCATGAGATGTATCCACTACGGAAAGTTTTGTCACAATAAGGCGGAGTACTTCCAACTGATCGGATTCCCTTAAGGGTGGAGAAACCCATGGAGGAACACAACATTGACGCCAACAACGTCGTCACTGCGGGAATAAAGGATGCGAAGAAGAGAAGCATGCCAATGATCACCTTATGCTCTTATTTGCTTCCTTGCATACAAAAACATTGCCAACACTCGCACCCATGACTAAAATTTCTCCGGGAGACCAAAAACTGCCAGTGGATATCAAAATTAAAGAGGTTTCAGCCTATTGTTGTACAATCGAAGAATTAGACGGTCAACCACGATTCACTAATATAAAATGATACATGGCATACGGAGTTCCCAAAGAACGCCACAAGAAAATGATTGAAATGTGTGCGAGGAATGGTTTGCAATTAATTTCCTAATGGCCCGACTATACCCTTTGGAGAGGCGTGAATGCCGAAGAAGTTGAACGTCTAATAGAACAAATTCACGAAAGTTGTTGTGGCCCACACATGAGCATGTGAAACTTGGATATTTTTGGTTCACCAAGACCACTGTATGTGTAAAACACGTCCAATATTATCACATTTGTCAAGTGTACGCGGACCAAATCTACGCGCCACTACACGATCTCTATCTCATGATTTCCCGATGGTTTTTGTCAAGGTGGGGCATCGATATAATCATCATAATTTCCCCAAAGGCCCCCAAGGATCATTGATTCATAGTGGTGGTGATCGATTACTTCACCAAGGGGGTAGAAGTTATTAACTTGGCGTCAATAACGACAAAGACCATTGAATTTTTCATTAGGCAGCACATTACCATGCGTCATGAGGTGCCGAAGTCAATCATCATCGACGATGCCATAAATATGAATAACAAGTTGGTCGGTGGGTTGTGTGACCAATTTAAGATCAAGCATAAAAACTCATCTCCATATCACCAACAAATGAATGGCGCAGTGGAAGTAGCAAATAAAGGACTAACACAACAAACTGCCTTAGGCACTCATGACATATAGAACTGCAACACGGATGTCAATAGGGGCAACGTCGTTTTCCCTTGTTTACGGGTCCGAAGTCGTGTTGCCAATTGAAGTAGAAATTCTGTCAGCTAGGATCCTCGCTCACGCAGATAGGGACGACTTAGAGTAGGTGAGCTGCAGAGATGGTGTTGTGCCACGAGAAATCGCACCAGCAACGCATGACTCGTGCATTTAACAAGAAGATGCGCCCGAGAGAATTGCAAGCAGGCAATCTAATTCTCAGAAAAAAAAAATCATTTGAGTTAATCCAGAATCTCGGGGCAAGTTTGTGCCTAAATATGAAGGGACTTATGTCGTCTAAGACGTTTTTAGCGGAGGAGACATGATCATCACCGACTTGGACGACCAAGAACTTCCCAGTCCGATCAATATGAACGCATTAAAAAAATATACTTAAAGAGCTCATAACCAGAAAGCGAGCCTTCAAAATTGAGAGAAAATTCCCGCTAAATTGAAAACCTGAAAGGGTGGTTTAGGCAAAATTTAAGGAAGAGGAGAATGATTAAAAATCCCTAGATAGGGTGATCATGACAAAAAAGAGGAATCAAATCCCTGCTAAGTTGAAAACCCAAAAGGGTAATCTATGCAAAAATTAAGGGAACCGAGAGGTGCGGTAAAAAAAATATCGTAGCAAAAGGAAAGAAAATTGAGAGATAAAAAAATATCCTTCAAGTCAATCCAGACTCTTGGGGCAAGTTTATGCCTAAATATGAAGGGTCTTATGGCATCAAAGAGGTTTTCAGCGGATGAGTCATGATCATCACTGACATGGACAATAAATAACTCTCCAGTCTAATCAATATGGACGCAGTAAAAAAAACTTAAAAAGCACGTAACCAAAAAGTGAGCCTCCACAAATGAGAGAAAATTCCCGCTAAATCGAAAATCCGAAATGGCGATTTAGGCAAAATTTAGGGAAGAGGGACATGATTAAAAATCCCTAAAAAAGGCAATCATAGCAAAAGGAAATTAATCAAATCTCTGCTAGGTTAAAGCCCCAAAAGGGCGGTCTAGGCAAAAATTAAGGTAATCGAAAGGTGCGGTAAAAAAATTGAAAAAATGTCGTAGCAAAAGGTAAGGAAATCGAGAGATAATATTTAAAAAAAAGTTACTCGAAAGTAGACCATAGTGTTTTGAGTTGCCTCGACAACTTGCATGGATTAACCTTGTGGACGTACCATGAATGACTTTAGGAAATCTATCAAGGACTCCAAAGTCAATTAATGAGAAAACAGGTCGAGAAGTCCGCACAAACAATCAGATATCTTAACAGAGTTTTTTGAGCTCTAAACCATGACCTATAGTTCTCCAGCTTTTAGGTGTCACAAGTCGACAAACGAGTCATAAGCCGATGAGCGGAGACTTTAGGTGTTCAGCCTCCGCAAGTCATTCTCGACGACCAGGACTTGTAGTTATCCAACTTGTTAAAGTCACAAGCCAACGAGCGGAGTGTTTAAGTGTTCAGCCTCCACAAGTGATCCTCAACAATCGAGACATATATGTGTCTAGTTTTCGAAAGTTGCATGAAAAAAATTTCGACGACCAGGACCTATAGTTATCCAGCTTCTGAGAGTCACAAGCCGACGAGCAGAGCCTTTAGGTGTTAAGACTCTGTAAGTCATCTCCAACAAGTCATTCACGACAACCAAGACCTGTAGTTATCCAGCTTCTGGGAGTCACAAGTCGACGAGCGGATCCTTTAGGTGTTCAGCCTCCGCAAGCCATCCTCAACAATCGGGACCTATAGGTGTCTAGTTTCTGAAAGTGGCATGATAAAAACAAAAAATCGACGAGCGGGACCTGTAGTTACCAGATTTTGGGAGTCACAAGTCGATGAACGGAGCGTTTAGGTGATTAGCCTCCACAAGTCATTCGCGAGGACCAGAACCTGTAGTTATCCAGCTTCTAGAAGTCACAAGCCGACGATCGGAGCCTTTAGGTGTTCAGCCTCTGCAAATCATCCTCAACGAGTCACAAGCCGACGAGCGAAGACTTTAGCTGGTCAGGCTCCGCAAGTCATCCTCGACGACCAGGACATGTAGGTGTCTAGCTTCTGAGAGTCATAAGTTGATGATCGTTTAGGCACTCAGTCTCCGCAAATCATCGTCAATAATCAGAACTTGTAGATGTCCAAACTTCCGAAAATTGCACGATAATGTGTGTCTACTATGTAAATAATGAATCGAGAGGAGCCAAAATCAGTTGTTTGTCTTTGAACACACACGCATGAGATCACTTCCATGAGCGCATGTTCAAAGAGGGGCAACTGTAAACACCTGATTTGGGACAGGGGTCAAAAAATATTGTATGCAAGGAACCGAACCGAGAAACATTGACTTGAGTCGAACTGAACTAGGCCCACTATCACCCATTACTGCTCCACTTGCTCCAACATACTCATTTTCCATCCACATGCACATGCTTTCACCCTAACTTTAGATGACTTTCACCTGATATGATGACATCCATTTTGTCCACAAAAGGGTGGGAAGCCACGAGAGAAAGAAAAAAAAAAGGAGTGAGTGAAAAAATAAATAGCTACGGGGAGGAGATTAAAAGGAGGTCGAAGGCTACAACTTATGTTTTTTTGGGGGGAAAACACAAGGGTCGAAGGCTACGTGGGAGGGAACAATAGAAAAGAAAAGTAGAAGAAAATAAAAAGAAGAGAAATAGAGGGGAGGGCTTCGTGAAAGGGGGAGAAGCAAACTGATAGCTTCGGTTTGAGGAAAAGAACAAGAAAAATATAGAGAGTGATAGTGAAGAAGACTCAACTGGGACTCGGCTGAGATTGCGACTCCGGCTCGGGCAGAAGTGGTGAGAGGTAGAGCACCGGTCGGAGGTTGCCCGACCAATGTATATATATTTGTTTTAAAAAAATACATGTTTTTGGCAGCTCATTATAAAATGAGCCGTCAAAAATAAGAAATAAAAAAAATAAAAATATTTTTCATGGCTCATTTATTTGAGCTGTTAATTTTCATGGCTTTACCAAATTCGAGCCGTGATAATTCCCCCGACACTTCATATAACAGCTAAACAAATAATTAAACGGCTCAATTAATGAGTTGTTAAAAATATCTTTTTTCATAAGTTATTTCCAACTCTCCTGTAATGAAAGGAGAAGGCTATGATACCAGTTGGTACGAGACGACAAGGAGGTGTTGTTGGACTGAGCTGGAGGACACCGTACGTGAATGAAGAATGAGAGTTGTTGAGGATGATAGAAATTACAGAGAGAGAGAGAGAGAGGTTGTTAGAAGGAAGAAGACAGTGGGAGAAAAAGACAAATCGTGAGGGAGAGAAGGAAGATAAGAGTAAAGTTTATTAATTCTGCATGTCGATGCACCACGTACACATACCTATGTATAGAAATAGGGGAGGGTATTTTGGTCATTTGACATTCTATTCTGTATTTCGAGGTAGTTTGAAATACCAATTTTGAGCTTTTCGAACGGAAACGGTATTCTCATTTCTCACGGAAGCCATATTCTGTGAATTTTCAATTCCACAAAACAAACAACTTCATACTGAATCCGTATTCCTTTTTTCAACTCTATTCCAAAAACCAAATAATAAAGGGAAAATTATGTAAAAGATGTAATATGTTTGACCAATGTTGTGAAAGCGACACATTTTTTATTTTTGATGCAACATGTTTGTTGTTGTTGGTTTTTGATGCACTCGTTAAGTTTTCGTCTAAAACAGTCGTTAAGTCCTCACATGCCTTGCACGTGACCTCCGTTTAGTGTGAAATTCCTCAAATGCCCATGTCTTATTCAGTGATGTTATAATGACAGTTATAACACTCTTTCGACTTCCGTCTACAATCTTCAAAATTGAAGAACCGAAGTCTTCCTCATTGTTTCCAATTTATGGGTGTCCCAATTATAAGGTATGTTTGCCGATTTCATTGAGTTTTGACTCTAATTCTAGTATAAAATTGAAAATCCCTCCCAAAGATCCCTTCAAAACCCTAATGTGAAGAAATTTGATTGCAGAATCACGGTTGTAACTATTTTGAGTGGTGTGAACCCCTAATGTTCATTTACGGAAGGAGGGCCATAAGAATATTTTAAGAAATGCATGCTAAGATGGAAGTCGAAGTTGTTGTTGTCTGCCGAAGGGAAAAGCTGTGGATTACTGCTATTGGAGTTCTTGTTGAGTTCTTGAAGTGTGTTAGTGTGTGAATTAGTTGTAGTGATTCTTGCGGAGTGATTGTAGGTTAATTATGTTAGTGTGTGTGTGTTGTTGTGGACAACTCACGTTTTGTAATTGTTGGGTTTTGATGAAAAATGTTTATGAACCAATTGAAACTAGATGTAATATGTTTTGAATGACTGATGAAAACCTTCATCAACAGAACTGAATTGAATTCCACCTGTAAATTAAAACTTGTCACCCAAAATAGATAGAACTCGTGCAGATTCAAAAGAGCCTCATATTTGTTACCTTAACTGTCTTTTGCGTTTACAAAATACTTTCGTACAATACCAAGTGCACCATAATCCACAAATCAAACTCTAATTCATCAAAATTACAGCATTCATCAAAATGACAGCATTCATCAAAATGACAGCATTCATCAAGGCACATCAAAATACCATGTAAGACCAAACCACATCAAAATAACAACCTTTAATTCCTTCCTGAACTGCAATTGCAATGTCAGAAACCTCTGCTCTAGTTGGTGTAGGATGATCAATCATGCTTTCAAGCATATTAGTAACTACAAGCACTTCTTCGACACACATTTAATGGCCCGTTCGTTTGATGGATTTGGCCCGGATTTGGGCTTACGGAATCCGTAAGCCCGTGTTCGTTTCAAGGAATTGGCAATTCCTTGGAAATGGAATCCGGGCGGTCCGGGCTTAGGGAATCCGGGTAAAAACCTCGGATTTCCTAAGCCCAGACGGGTTGGAATCCGGATTCCAGGACTGAATGACCATTCTGCCCTCAACTGTTTGGCGAAATCCCGAGCGTGCCCCTCTGCCCTAACCCGTTCCTGAACTGCGATTCTTCTGCGATTCTTCATTCGATTCTCCGACCACTTCGCAGCACCTCCTCGATCATCCCCCGCCGTCATCTGGGCTAACCGCCAAGTCTCCTGCTTGGCCACGAATACGTGATGTTGCCGGCAATGGAAGGTCTCTTGCCGATGTTAAGATTGGGGTTGATCCGGGCATTACTTCAAGGCGTCGGTTTAGGTCCAAGAACATTGAACCCTTACCAATTGGGGTTGTTCAGGTAATACAATGTCTTAACTCTCGTTTTGGGTGTTCCTCATCTACTCCATATCTTGATTTCCTTGTTTCTGATACAGTTTGGTGTTTTTTCTGAAGGCTCTGCCTCACAGGAGGAATGGGGAGAATTATAAGAGGGGTGGAAAAAAGAAGTGCCATTGGTGTAAGAGCAGCAAATCGGCTAATCTGATCAAGTGTTCTAGCTGTAGAAAAGAATTGTATTGCATGGAATGCATCAAAGAGATGTTTGATTTATTAATTTTTAGAATTCCATTGCTGATTTTGTTATGTAGTTTGATGGTTTGTGGTATGGATTCTAGATTATTTAGCCTTGCAGTTGTGATTCATTCATACATTACTGTATGACCATTTATGGAAACTCTGACAATTGAAGTGGTTAATTGATAGCTCTTCATGTATTGTATGACTCATATATAAAAACTCTGATGTTTAAATTTATTCTAGGTACTTGTCTACACAAGAAGAAGTTGAGATGCAATGCCTAGTTTGTTGCAAAACTTGTAGCTGTGAATCGTGCATGGGTGGAAGAACCCAAATTGCTCCATGTCAGTTGGAGTTGTTGCTTAATATATATATCGGATCAGCTTGAATAAACATCTTTCCAGTATGTGCTGCTACTGCATAGCATAGTAATGACTAATGAGTTTGCTCCTATAATCAATTTTTTGCAGGGTCATTCAGGTGATGGAAATAGAGCTGACAAAATTCTAAACTTCCACTATTTGATCTGTATGCTTCTTCCTGTTCTGAAGCAAATTTACCAGGAGCAGAGCATTGAACTCGAACGAGAGGCTAAAATTAAAGGTTAGTGGATAATCTTGTGTTCCTCAACTAGTACATGGAGCTACGGCTGCTGATATTGTCACTCTTTCAGGGATTGAAATCTCTGAAGTCCAAATCCAGCATGCTGAGACTAACTCAACTGACCAAAATTGCTGGTATTTCTCCTTGTCATTATCATCTCTAATGTGCCATTTTCTGCAAGAAGACTGGTGGGATCAGAATGTGACCATTTGTTCGGCTTATGTATTCAAATATGGTTTCTGTAAATTCTTGGATGAAAACTAAGCTCATGTGCTATAGGAAAACAATATGCTGTTGTTTCTTTTGGAAAACAAGCATGTGTTTGTGGATAAACCACTGATGGTTATAATGTATTTGATACTTTCAAGGTTCACTGTCATGTGAGGGGAAGTCTTGAACCTCCTTGTAATGCTGTTGGTTTCATTGATCGGTATCTTCTTGGTCAAACACATCTCTATCAACATCCAGTGTACAGAAGAACAAAGGTTCAGCAATCTCTGGCATATGCTACCCTTGGGGTGACTATTTCTAGAATATTTATCCAAGTATACCTTTGCAGGAATGTAGTGTTAATTCTCATGATCGGCATATATGTATAATTTTGATTAAGGACAAACCCACGTTTTGTGTAATGTATGTGGTGACTAACAACATTTTGTATTATGTATGTAAGATGTATTATGTATGTGGTCATGTTTACATTCTTTATTATTTTTAATAGAATTAATAAGTTGGTCTTTTTAAAAAAAAAATAAAAAAAAAATCGTTTTTAAATTTATTTATTTTTATAAACGTTTTTAATATTTTTTAAAGTTTTAGAATTAATTAATACAAATTATTTTTATTATATACTATACATATACAAAGAGGGGCAAATATGTCATTTTACCACATTCCACCAAAGAAACAACAGAATTCCTTATTCCGTTCTATTCAATTCCACCAAAAAAACAACTTCATATTCTTAACTCCTATTCTGTATTCCCAATTTCTATTCCGTATTCCGAATTTCGAATTCCGTCAAACAAACGCACCGTAAGTGACGCCTTGATTTTAATTCTCCACCATCAATCACCTCAAATTTTACAAGGTCCTCCGTCTTTTCCTTTACGGCCAATGACATCATTCCACCTAGCATATACATATTTGATTAACAACCATAATATATATATAATATAAATGTATAAACACGTTCTCTGCAAATCTCTTGAGGAAACAAGTTACATCAGACTTCTTTCATGATTTTGGTTTTGTCACCAACCAGATAAAAAGCCTTGTTCAAGATGTAGAAAGAAGAAATGGAAAAATCCTAAACATGTTATGGACTTTGTATATCTTTAAGTCATTTTGATGAAATGTTAGTCAAAATTCAACACAAGCTTAATGACATGTTCTTTTCACGGAATGGAAAAGGAATTCGGATTACGGAATCCGTAAGAAGTTGTTATTTTCGCGGAATTGCAAAAAGTTGGCTTACGGATTCCGGGCAGGGTAGGCTTAGAGATTCCGGGTGAAAACCTCAGATTTCCTAAGACTAGAAGGCAATGAATCCGGAATAGAAGTAAAAATGACCGTTTTGCCCTTATAAACATTTCTTAAGGATATTCTTAGTTGCTCTTCACGTGTCTTCCCCTGATCTTCGTTGCTCTTCATTGGCTCGTCGTGTCCATGGTGATCATCATGGTGGCGTACTGTGCAATGGCGGTGGTTCTGTGCCTGATGCAGCCGTGGAATCAGGTCAACGAAAACGCGTCATTCTCGGTTGCGTTCAAGGCGGTGGGGATGGATTGGGTGAAGTATATTGTGGCAGCCGAAGCTCTAAAGGGTATGACCACGGCGCTGTTGGTCGGGGCTGTGGGACAGACGCGGTACATGACCCATGTTGGTTTTGGGGGATTGGGTCGCCCATTAGTGGGAGCCCATTCTAATAAGCCCATTATTGGATACTGGCCCAAACCATTCCTTGTATATGTATAGGGATGCTTAGGGTTGGAAAACCTAAGAAAGATAACAGTGCCCTGCCGCCCTACAGTTTAGACTGAGGTAAGTAGCTGTGGAAACCTAGGTCACTACCCGTTAACCCGTGGCGTGACCTCCCGTCCGGCAGACCGTGATCCCAACCTCAGGCAGATCCGCTTCCGCTTCCGCTAAGACAATCGTTCAGGGAGGTAACTTAATTATGTGTTATGTTGTACCTTAATTGATTGCATGTTTCGTACATCAATTTCCAACATTGGTATCAGAGCCGTGTTAGGTTGGTTTCCGAATTGTCGAATTTCAGGAAAATCTCCACCGCGGTCAGTTGTGACCGCGACGAGCCCCAGCTACTGAAACCACCACCCCGAGGCCGAACCAAGGGCGGCGGCGGCCTTCGTGGCCGCAGCTCAGCCCTTGCTGGCCGCAGCCACCGTGGCTGCCGCCAAGCCGAGGCTGACCGCAGCCTCGGCCACAGCTGGCCGCAGCCTTCGTGGCTGCGGCTTGGCCACTAATGGCCGCAGCCAGGCTGCGGCCACCTCAGGTGGGGCCACAGCCTCCGCGGCTGTGGCCCAGCGGCTGGTTGCCGTGGCCTTTGTGGCCACGGCTCCAGTCGGCTGGAGGTGGGGGAGGTCGGCCACTGATGGCCGACCCACCCCCCGTGGCCAGCCTTCGTGGCTGGCCACGTCCAGAAAGGGGGGGGCCGTGGTGGTCGGCCCCCATGCGTGGCCAGCCATGGTGGCTGGCCACGTCCAGGGAGGGGGGGCCGTGGTGGTCGGCCCCCACTCGTGGCAAGCCATGGTGGCTGGCCACCTCCCTTGAGCTGGCGGCTGCTAGGGTTGAAAAACCCTAGCAGCACTGCTTCATCTTCCCGTTTGGGAAGATGAACAGTGCCGGTCCGGTTCTTTGTGAACCGGACCGGTCTGACGTGACCAAAATGGTTCATTTCGCGGACCGGTTCGGTCTAGTACAGTTGATTTGAACCGATCAGACCGGTTTGGTTTAGTCCGACCGGACTGATTCGATTCAGACCGACTGATTGGGCCGGTTCAGATGGTTTCGTACTGTCTAAACCGGTCTGAACTAATTCAGAGGCCCCGGGCCACCTGAATTGGTCCGAAACAAATTTGGTGCCGATCCTGGATCCTCGATGGGTCCTAGTGGTTTATTTTAGTCCGGTAAATGTACATGGACCCTTTCATGAATAATTTTTTGGGCTAATTTAATTAATTGTTAGACCAATTTAAATTGCTGGGAGAGCCTTATATTACTTTATATTGCATGACTGGATAGGTAGAACGCTGTGTGGGTTCCTTGAGTTCCCTGGTTTACTTTGTGTTTTCTGCAGGGTAGGTAGTTATGCCTTACTTTATTTGATTGGCTCTTGACTCCATGACTGGTAGAATTGACTAGGTTGTGATTGTTGAGATCCCAGCATAGTGTGTGAAATTGGTCTAACATGTTAATTACTTTTATTTGTTGTGACTTTAGTCCCTGAATTTTTATTTGTTGAGACTTTGGTCTCCGCATTTTTATTCATGGTGATTTTGATCCCCAAACTTTGGTTAGGGTGACTTTAGTCCTCAAAGTTTTGAAAATTATAAATTAGTCCCAAATTAATTTATTTTTGAAAAGGTATCAATATATATATGTGTGTATTGAATTGTGTGGTTTGTTATCTTACTTGCATAGAATAGATTACCTTGGTAGGGAGATCTAGTTCTGGCATAGTCTAGGTAGCAAACTTTTAGAATTGTCCTTAGTATCCTTTCGGAAGTTTGGATGAGTACGAACTACACCTAGGAAAACGTTCCTGAGTGTGAACCAATCGGTTAGTCTGCGAGGTTCTCTGAATTTCCTTGAATAATTCTAGGACAATTGTTTTGTGTAAGAGTCGAACACTTTGGTTTAGTGCGATATGTTCGACTCCGGTTCTTTGTGGACTGTTGGTATAGACTGTGTTTCGATTGATAGTAGTGACTTTAGGACATGCTTAGAGACGGGGAGTGCTTCTCGGCATAGCTAGAGTTGTCCTCCGGGTTTAAGTATGTTCTCAAGTTTGTCCTATCGGTCTGAGACTTGTCTTTTACATGCAATAGAACATTGTTCCTTGTGTCTCCATGATCCTATTAGAATTTCCTTTAGTTGGAGAAATTAGTCTGCCATGTAGAACATCATCGCTTAGTTGGACAAAGGTCTTAGACTTAATGGTGAGCACTATAAAATTCGGAGAAAGCATATAAAAATGGTCCTAAGTAGAAATCCATTAACCCCATCAAGAAGATTATGAAAAGACCCGATTTTGGAATAACGAATCAGCAGAAGGCTTTCCATTTGAGTGGGAGGTTAATGATGCTGAGACGTGCGCCATGATGCTGAGTATGGTGGATGAGTTTGAGCTTAACACACGGCTAAAGGGTTGTGTGATACTTTGCAGGCTAGAAATGGTTCTATACGACTGCTTAGTTGTGTTCACTCAACATTAAGTTTGATTCATACATGATGAATCATCAGCACTCCGCGAGATAGCATCTGAGGCATATGGCCAACATGATTGTGAAACTCAAGGAGAACGGTCAGTCAGTGACCAATGAGCAGCAAATCCAGGTCGTAATCCGCTATTTGCCTAACTCCTAGAAACAGATGAAAATCTAAGTAACTCATTCTAAGGCCCTCAATACCTTTGAACACGTTCGAAGGCACTTTGAGTTGAAGAGGACAGACCCAAGGTCACTGGACCTAAGATTGTGGTGCGTGTGGTGCCATCCTCTAGACCTAAGAAGAGTCGCTGAAGGCGATGGAGTAATGCACAACGCGGTGGCGCAAATGCATTGAAGGCAAAGTAGACAAAGACTGGGGTGAACCCAGGGACTCCTCCGAAAACAACACCGCGAAAATGTTCGCGTAAGGCCGAGAATCCTAAATACAGGAAATGCTCCAACTGTGGCCAGTGGGTACACTTTGTGAATGCATGCCCTGAATCGATCTGACATGAATGTCTTAATGGCTAATCTAGTGAACTTTTTGTTTCTAGTACATATACGTTGACTGAGTCATGTCCTTTGTGGATTTTGAATTCAGGATCGACAAATCACATAGCCAGGGATCGTGACGTTTTCGTAGAGTGCCAGAGTCCCGCGTGAAATTAGGTGGATATACATCGATAACAACTTTCGTGTTGAAGTCGAAGGGATTAGAACTCGTGAGCTACGCTTGCGCGGCGGTAGAGTTTTAGTCTGATGTCATATCCTCTATGCTCCGCAGATTCGCCGATATGTTATTTCAGTCTTAGGATTAATGAAACTCGGTTTTATATTATCTTTTCATGAATCTTCCGTCCAATTGTTTTTAGGTTCAACTTCGTTTGGCTTTAGTATTATTTCTGGTGGATTTATTGTTTCGGATTTGGATTCAGGCAACAATAATAATTTCATGTTTTTTTCTTCTACTCGCGGATATGTTTGCGATATGAATAAAAGAAAACTAGACTTGACTACAGAGGTCAACATAGAATGCAGCGGCTAGCCCATTGGGGTTTGCTGTCCTACATTCCACAAGTGGAGCCGTCTACTTGTGTAAGTTGTCTAGCAGAATATTCCATCGGAATGCCTTTTTGGTTAGGCACCTAGAGCCAAATTTCCCCTGCAATTCATCCATTCTAATGTCTGTGACCCTCTTAGTGCTAGGGTTCGGCACGGAGCGCAAATTTTCATTACATTTACAGATGATTACACTTGTTAGATAGGAGGGTAAAGGCCCTCCGCCCTGATTGTGGAAGAAGAGTACCTTTCAGCGGAATTTAACGGTTTATGTAATGAAAATGGATCATTCATCAGTTGACGATCCCCTACACCCCTCAGCAAAATAGTTTTGCAGAGAGGCGCAATAGAACGCTCCTTAAAATGGTTCGGTCGATATGGTGCAGAATCAATTGCTGATTTCCTTATGGGGAAACGCTTTGGAGACTGATGCCTACATCCTGAACCATGTGCCGACGAAGACGGTTAACTCCACTTCATATGAGTTTTGGACTGGAATAAGTTCTGGACCTTCACCATATGCGCCCATAGGGGTATGCCGCTTACACCCATGATTTCTCAAATAAGTTTGGGAAAGATTGGACCTAGAGGAAAGAAGAGTATTTTTGGTTACTCTGATACCTCCAAAGGTTATGTGTTTATAGCCGAGCAGGACAGTGGGAGTGTTACCGAGATCGAATCACGAGACGTAACGTTTGTAGAGAACGAATTTCCTAAGAAGGAAGAGATTGATTTGGATCGATCTCTATATGAGATTCAAGATCAAGTTGAGCAGACACCTGTTAATTCGAGTGGGAGAGTTGAAACCGCAGATGATGAATCAGTTCGTCGTCTGCCGGATTTACGCCTGCTGAAGCGAATGAAACAGATTCCGCTCCTGATGATCTTGTTGACAGTGGGAGCATTAGGGATCTCATTCTCAGTGGGAGTGATCATGGTCATACCCTGGTAGTAGTGAGTTGTTAGGCTGTGGGCTAGAACTAAACACCCTAATATCTGACGATATGGTTATTGTGCCGTAAAACGTTAGAGAAACTCTCAATGGAACCTTCTAAGAAGAATGGATGAATGTAATGGAAGATGAGATGAACACTTTGGACTAGATGGAATCTATAAGGAAGAACGGTGTTTGGACACTGGTCGACCTTCGAGAGTACATAGAGGAATAGAGCTAAATGGGTTCTTAAGATTATGACTATTGGAGTGAGTCTAGACTTGGAACTGCACTAGATAGATGTTAAGACCGTCTTCCTCAATGGTGAGTTAGAAGAAAAGATCTATATGGAGCGGTCTGAATGCTTTGTGCAGAAAGACCATGAGCACTTAGTGTGCAAATTTCACAAATTGATCTATGGTCTGAAACAGTTCGCTATGCAATGATACCGCAGATTTCATGATTTGTTCGTGGAAAATGGATTTCTCTTGAAGGATGAGAATCATTGCGTGTACACCAAAAAGGGTCTACACCGAACTTTGTGTTTATGATTCTATATGTAGATGACATACTCATAGCTGTAAATAGATTGGAGTTCCTCACACAGATAAAGGTCTGATTGTCTTCTCTATTTGGGATGAAGGACATGGGTGAGGCGGCGCACATCTTTGGGATTTAGATCTCGAGAGAACGCTGTAGGAGGCAGTTGTGGCTTTCACAGGAAAGCTACATAAACAAAGTGTTGGAAATGTTCAACATGAGTAACTGCGAACCAATTGAAACTCCAGTTTACATTGATCAATCTCTCAAAATGGATATATGGACTAGATAAATAAATTCTGTAGCTAAGTGCAGTCAGAAGCCTGATGGGCGCAATAGTGTGTATTCGGCCTAATATTTGTCATGCAGTCGGCATGGTATGTAGGTACCAAGCTGAACCCGGATTGAAGAAATGGTAGGCAGTAAATAGGATCATGTGATATCTTAAGGGCATCGTCATGCTTTGTGCTAGAGACTTGCTAGAGATCCGAGAATCTCTGGATGACTAGGTATAACATTGCGGACTATGGTGGTGACTTTGATGAGAGAAAACCCACCTCGGATATGCTCTGCTCTCTGATGGCGCCATATCGTGGATGAGCAAGAAGCAGTTGCGCATTGTGTTGATCGTCATTGAAGCCAAATTTGTGGGTCTTGTGTGGACCACTCAGTTGGTTGTATGGCTGAGGAGACTTCTGGATTGATTACTGAGTCATTGAAGTCGCAATCTCCGTGATATATAAACCCAAGTATCATTACAAGTCATAGCAAGTAGATATCAAGCGAAACTATGTTAGAGACGTGGTTAGACACAAGGTGATGAGTTTGAAGTACTTGTCTACGGATGAGATGGTTGTGGACCGTCTCTCCGACCTTGAAGAGGTAGTCTTTAGTGAGGCATGTGTAGTCTCTAGGACTGTGTAGACTTTGATTGATGTACTTCATTGATTTTATTTCTCATACAATGTTCTTTAACTTAAATTATATTTGAGTATGCATGTTTTCACAGTTTGAGTGTTTTGTGTGTTCTTGCTGTGATTGTTTATTGAAATATGTCAAAGTGGATTAGATCACCCTCTCACACGGGTGATAGCTTCTGTGCCTTTGTGGCTAGGTGAGGCTGGTGATAGTTCCTAGTTCTGGAAGTCTGTTGGGATAACCGGAAAGGGCTTTGTGTAAGGAACTATCTGATTTCGCACTACGGCGGATTATGGTCTGTCAATCCACTCAGGGGTCGGATGGGAGTCTTTGTGACTTTTGGTTCGGGTACTTTGTGTGCCTGATGGACATCTGTACAACATTAGGACATATGCTCCGTGGGAGAGTAGATATGCTGTAGCGCGCGTTCCATACCGCGACGCACCCAAACCGACCATGGGTATGACCCGAGATGTGATCTTAACTCGGAGTCGTGTGAGACCCAGAGCTCTTTGCGTAAGAGCCGCGTTCGTACCCTCATTACTCTGAACAGAGACTTGATGTTCGGTTCAATGTTTGCTATCTTAGTCCGTTCTCGATGGGTGCGCTCACAAGTACCTTGGACCCGGTTCTAGAAAAGCGAGTTGGATTGTACTGATGGTTTTGTGGGAAGAGGATGGTCATTATGGGATCTTCTCGATATTGTGTCCACTAGGTGGCCACCAACCGCGGCGTCGGCTGCGGTTGTGGGCGCAATACATATATAGGTCTGAAAGATCCTTGTGCGGTCAGACCTGGAGAAAGATTACATGACCAAGGGTGCAGGGCACATTTCCACTGATGTGTGAGATCCGCGAGTCGCTGCAACTCCTAACAGATGCGCAGCACCTTGCTCGTTGTGCCTGCCGGTCGCACGGCTGCTACCTCGTATGTGACTTTACTGTATAAGGGGAATTCGTTCTCCTGGTGCTGGCTTAATGAATGAGCGCCCTCCACTTTGTGCGAGTGGGAGATGTTGGTTTTGGGGGATTGGGTCGCCCATTAGTGGGAGCCCATTCTAATAAGCCCAGTATTGGATACTGGCCAAAACCATTCCTTGTATATGTATAGGGATGCTCAGGGTTGGAAAACCTAAGAAAGATAACAGTGCCCTGCCGCCCTACAGTTTAGACTGGGGTAAGTAGCTGTGGAAACCTAGGTCACTGCCCGTTAACCCGTGGCGTGACCTCCCGTCCGGCAGACCGTGATCCCAACCTCAGGCAGATCCGCTTCCGCTTCCACTAAGACAATCGTTCAGGGAGGTAACTTAATTATGTGTTATGTTGTACCTTAATCGATTGCATGTTTCGTACATCAATTTCCAACAACCCATAAATATAAATTAGCCATTGGCTGCAGAGCAAGGCAATTGTCTGGTGTTCTTGCAGAACAGTGATTGGGAAAGGAATCTTCAAGGGTGAGCGAAGACTTGCGAAACTTCCTCTCTCAATTATTCGCTAGTCAAGCATTTGAACGGTCGATGAGCGATTTGTGTCCAAAAGTTCTTTTGGAGGAAGTGAATAAAGTCTCCTTGGATGCATCAAACTCGATTGGGTTTGAAATCTTTCTGAAGAGGATCTTGGTCGAGCGGAATGAATCGAACCTTTCTTACGATGGAAGCATCGTGAGTGAAATTGAAGGTGAAAGCGTGGTGGAACGGCTGAAAAGGCAGATCGAGCACGAATGGCGAGACATGAGAATGTTGTATAAGGAGTTGGAGGAAGAGAGAAACGCATCTTCCAATTCTGCGATTGTAGCGATGGCCATGATCACTAGACTTCAGGAGGAGAAGGCATCTCTGCACATGGAAGCACTGCAGTACCTGAGAATGATGGAGGAGCAAGAAGAGTACGATTCAGAGGTGTTTCAGTCTGCAGAGATCAAACCAACTGCTTACTGAGAAGGAGAAGGAAATTGAAGAACTAGAGGACGAGCTCGATTTCTATAGGAACAACAACAATGGATCCTCATCGTTTTGAAGAATGTGGGACCCACTCTTCCTGATATAGATCTGGGTAACATAAACGATACCTTATTGTGTATCTAAGATGAGAGATTACAGCTTTCGCAGTGCCTGGGCGATTTAGAGAAAAAGCTTTGTCTTTCATCCATTGATGATAATATACATAGCGAGTTGGTTAAAGGTGAATGCGGCAACAAAGCAGCATCAGCAGAAGGTGGTATTGATTTGGCAAAAGAGGTGTCATACCTGAAGGACAAATTAGAAGGTATAGAGAGAGACTGTTGCTTTCTTGATCGTGCAATAAAGTATCTTCGAATTGGAGATGAGGGTCTTCTTTTTATCCAGGATATAGCCTCTCATTTGCAAGAAATGAGGAGTAACATGTACCAAATGGATCAGAATGGTTGGGGAAGTGAATTGCAAAGGTGAGTAAGGAGATGTTTTGTCCAACACGAGCTACTTTTATTGCTATGCCAAATCACTTTGCAAGAACAAGTCTCAAGCTGTTTGATCTTTCTGTAAATTGTTGGTGTAGATATTTCTGCAGGGGACGCATTGCACTGCGGAATATGTGAGTTTTTTCTTCATTCATCCATACTGTTAGATGGATAATTTCTGGGTTTGGATTTGGAGGTTACATTCTCTTTAGATTGGATTGGAGGATTTCATTGTATAATGGTCGATTTTATCTTAATTAGTTAACTATTTTATATTAATTAGTTAACTATTTTATCTTAATTAGTTAACCATATTAATTAATTAAATTAATTATTTTAAAAGTGTTTTTTAATTATTATTTAAAATTAATTAAATATTTAAATATATTTTTTTATTACTTAATTATATTTAAGTTTTTATTATTATTAATTTTTAAAATTAATTAATACAAATTATATATATTATATACTGTACATATACAAGGAGGGGCAATATGTCATTTTACCACATTACATTCCCTTTCCATATAGAATTTCACCAAAGAAACAACAGAATTCCTCATTCTATTCCATTCCACCAAATAAACAACTTCATATTCTTATCTTCTATTCCTTATTCTCTATTTCTATTCCCTATTCCGTATTCCTTATTCTGAATTTCGTGAAAGAAACGCCCCGTAAGTTTTTTTTCTAATTAAGCAGCGTCCTAGATACATGGTTCATCTTGAAATATAGACAAATTTCTGCAAATGATAGGAAAAAAATATCTTTTAGAAATGGATAGTGAAAAATCTCACTTACCATCCACCAAGAGTGTGTCACCAACCTCAACATCATTAATAAAGTCGTCATAATTTACACTGACAGTACCTTGTGTACTTACTCCTCGCTTAATGGTGAAATTGAATTATTGCCCATCTTCAAGCAGAATTAGTTGTGGTACTTCTCCGCTTCTCACTTCAGGTCCCTATAAGAAAGTTGAATCATTATAACACATTCCAGCTCAAACGATTGTTACTTAATTGATCTCTGAGTTTTATAATACCGATGAGAAAGAAACATACCGCTTAGTGACATAATCAAGGAGTTCATCAGTACCAAAATGTTCAATGTTAAGATCGACCAGACTGCAAACGATTGCGGAAGGAAGAGTTAGGGTTTCACAAATAATTAGGGGGGAGGGATTCGATCAGGAATATGGGTCGGGACGTGTGAGAGACTTCGAGAAAGATGGGGACTCACTGTGGCATATGAAGGGAAATAGAGGTAGGGGTAACTTCAGCATTCTAAAATATTTTCTTTAAACATTCAAAAAAACATGTCACGTGCTAGGCACATGAGGGTTTTTAACGGGACAACAACCGTATTCATCTAAAACCTACAACATGGTACATGTTACATCAAATATCTACGACCCCAAACAAGTCTCATCCCTAGTCATTTTCGACAAACATATTACATATTTTTCTTTCTTTTCTCAATAACAAATAGCCAACTAATGTCTAAACTGTATGAAAACAACTAAGGTCTAAACTCTAAACGGTATGAAAACAGTCATTCCATGGTCGTCTTGGGATATTCTTCTTCTATTGTGTGTTTATTCGTAGAAGCATCGTCTCTTTTGAAAACGAATCGTCGGAGGAATCAACCAATATATAATCCCAGCTTTCGTATATTTCCTCCCTCGTCAAACGAATCGTCGGAGGAGTCATCAAATAGACAAATCCCAACTTTCTTGTATTTCCCCCTCGTCTCTCTCCCTTTCTATATTTGTTCGTATTTTTGATGTACCCTAGATCTTGAACACAGCTCAGCCTCAACCTTAAGCATTATTTAGATCTTTGATCCATTCTATCATTCTCAACGTTTCTGGGTTTCGTTCAATACAGCATTTCTTCTTTGTCCTTGAATACTTCAACGATAAGGTAGGTACATCCTATGCTTCTGTTTGACTTTTGACAAATACCGCCAGATTTCGTATAATGTACAATTCTATGTTTCTTTCTGAAAAGGTAGGAAATCCGAAAAGTTCTATGCTCTTTTCTTAAGTGAGTGCAGTCCTTGTCGGAGACGAGGAATTTGTATCTCTCTTTTCTTGTACGTTTTTCCGATTTGGGTTACACAATTATTACGTATTGGAAGATGATCAGATTTGGGGCAACTGTGGCGTGTTGAAGACTTAAATGGTTTTTTAGTAGTTTAGTCAATGATTTAGATATGTTGCTTGTGCTTTGGAAATTGAGGTTGGTTTTAGTAGTTGGGCAACCTTGCTATTTTCATCTGATTTAATTCATTATTATGAACAGTTCCATAGAATTGTTATCTCTCGATTTTCGGTTCCCCAAAGTACTAAATCAATGTGAAAGGATCAGATTCAGTCTCTTTCCCTGTTGGAAATTTAGCCGTTAGGCATTCTTATTCATATTTCTCATTCTTTGTCTTTAAACGATTGATTCATTGCCTAATATAACAAAACTTGTGTATGGTTTACTTTCAGATGTACTGAATCAAGTTGCGGCGACTATTGTGGCGCTACATTCTTCTTGAGGAAACTGCGTTTGATAAATTATTACAATGAAGCGCTTCAGTTGTAGATCAAGCAGTAATTTGTAATTCTTAGTCTACACGATGAAGAAAAGTAAAGATTTCCGTCTTAGCATGGGCGATATGCATGTTCTAGCTGGGCATCGCCACACAAGACCTCCCTTAAGAAAACCAACATGGATTATAGTTTTGGTCTGTTTAGTAAGCTTCTTTCTTATTTGTGCTTATATCTATCCACCCGGGAACAGCAATGCCTGTTATTTATTTTCATCACGAGGTTGTAAGGTTCTCTCGGACTGGCTTCCACCAATTCCTACTAGGGAATTCACTGACGAGGAGATTGCATCTCGCGTTGTATTTAAGGAAATCTTGAAAATGTCTCCTGCAGAGACTAAGAATCCCAAAATTGCTTTCATGTTCTTAAGTCCTGGTTCACTACCGTTCGAGAAGCTTTGGGATAGATTCTTTAGTGTAAGATCTCTTTGACTATGCATTTTCATTCACTAAATTCACTCTATGTTATTGGCTCTGCTTGCATTCTTTATATGTGAAGTCAGCACCAATACCACATGTTTCTTGTCCTAACTTTTAGTTATTTCTTGGTAAACTGCTTATCAGTTGATTCTTCCATGATATAATATATAACTTGCTCTTAGAATATATTTTTGATCATTTACCCAACTTTTCTCTGTGATTCTGTTGCCAAATTCTTATAGACATCTTTATAATCTTAACTGCAACTGAAGAGTTTTATCACTCGCAATATGGCTTATGTTCTAGCGATTCTGGAGTTAGAAGTTTGAAGTCTTAAATAGAGCGTAGCTTTGTCGATGTGCTAATGTCATGATTTGGATCTTACTTGGCTGAATACAATCATTCAATGTGCTGTACCTGCATTCTATTTTGCATAAAGTGGAACCAAGAGTATAGGGGATACTTACCTTAAAAGGTATCACTAATAGGGATATCAGATAGGTATTTTTCTTCTACCGTGCTAGATGATACTTATTGGTTTATGGGTGTTTTCTGTTTATGTCAAATATGGGGATTCTTCAATGCATTTGTCCGATATTTAATGTCTATTGGTTTGAGATTGTTACTTGTAAATTCGGTTGACCGTACTTGATAACAAATGCTTCTGTGTTGTAGGGCCACGAAGGAAGATTTTCAGTGTATCTTCATTCATCAAGAGAGAGACCAGTGCACGTTAGCCGTTACTTCATAAATCGTGAAATACACAGTGAGCAGGTTTGGCAACAGATTTTTTCATGTGGGCTACATTTGTGTATATACTTGTTTTACTAATTACCATTTTATTCTGAAAACTTCATTCAAATGGTTAGGCGACCATTTATTCTAGGATCCTAGTTGTTATATTGGACTTCACGTTATTAAACCACACAGCGAAGTTTTATCAATCCAAAAAAACTGTAGAGATACAACGTTCTTAAGGTGTTAATTAGTTCAGTTTGATGTGTCAGGTGGTATGGGGGAAGATTTCAATGGTTGCTGCTGAGAAACGATTACTGGCTAGTGCTCTTCGTGATCCTGATAACCAGCACTTTGTGTTGCTTTCTGAGAGGTCATTCAACCTTATAATCTCTCTTTATATATATATGTCTATCTATATTAATCGATTTCTTGTGTTTTTTACAGTTGTGTGCCGTTACATACTTTTGATTATGTGTATGACTATCTGATGCACACAAACATCAGCTATGTTGACTGGTAAAGTGAAATCATATTATATATATTGATGGTATTTGCAATGTTATGCTTCGGCTTGTATCACGATTCTGTATTGTGTTTACTTTCAGTGTCTCTGTTTTCTCTATAGCTTCCTTGATCCTGGCCCACATGGAAATGGCAGATACTCAGAGCACATGTTACCAGAAATTGAAAAGAAAGACTTCCGAAAGGGTGCCCAGGTATTCCTCTTCTTCCATTGTACGAAATAATACTGCACAAACTACTGTAAGAGGTCAAAAATGAAGAAGATCATATAAATATGTGTGCAGTGGTTCACGATGAAGCGACAACATGCTCTGATTGTTATGGCTGATAATTTGTACTATTTGAAATTCCGGGAATATTGCAAGGTGATGATGCTTCCGCTTCCTGTTTCTTTTTCTTTTTCTTTTTTTTCTGTTGTAAGAGTGCTCTCTATGTTTCATGTTATATCAAGAAGAGAACTATAGGCAGGTCTTGATTGTTACAGCCAGGTATTGAAGGCAAGAACTGCATCGCTGATGAACATTACTTACCGACCTTTTTGAATGTGAGGAATTAGCTTCAGTCATTTATTTTCATTATCAGACAGACAAACACAATTTGTCTATTCTAAAACTGTGTGAGAAAATGATTCTCTCCTTCTGGTGTATTCTTTATAGATGATTGATCCCAAAGGGATTGCGATGTGGTCCGTAACACATGTTGACTGGTCCGAGAGGAAATGGCACCCCAAGTCGTATAAAGCTGAGGATGTCACTTTTGAGATTTTCAGGAATATCACGGTTGGTATACTCTGCTGCTTCTTCCTCCAAGTCACCTTGAGATTGATATTAAGTTATGGATTGTTGTTTTTCAGTCGATTGATGTAAGTATCCATGTGACAAGTGATGATAAGGTATGCATCATTCGTTCGTTCATCCTTCCATATACTCGTCTCAACTCAAATACATCGCAATTTGTTTTATGCTGTTAATGGTGTGTGTTCAGCACGAAGAGGAGTCAATCCCGTGTGTATGGAATGGAGTGAGGAGACCATGTTACTTGTTTGCTCGCAAGTTCAATCCCGATGCTCTTGACAACCTGTTGGACCTCTTCTCCAATTACACGACAGCCTGATGGACGATACATCTTCGGTTTCACATTTATTCTTTTATATATATATTTAAGGTTAAGAAGTAACACCACCCTTAAAAGTTGTACATTCCTATAGTGTTGTTTGAGTCTCATCAGCTTCTTTAGAGCTGCTGCTACTCACTCAAAGGAAGGGAGGGATGGAAGGAAGGAGGGAAGGGGTATTCATTTTGTTCGTGCTTCCTTTTCTTTGGTTAGATGATTCTGGAGGTTTTTTTTTTTTTGTTATGGTTTATGTTTTGTGGTACAAATTGCGTAAAAATGAAACATGGTGAATTTGTGGTCTGGTTCTTTAGCTATGATCCCTGTTCCTTCGTCCCCACCATCTCCTGAGAATCAGTACCTCTGAATCGCAATGACGTTATCTTTATGGAGTTTGACATTGCTAGGATGCGTACGTTCTCAACAACGGAAAGAATGTGTGCTGATGACGCCACTTTCCTTCTAAACGTTGCTTTTTAATATTAAATTGTCCGAATGCATTTTGAAAATCCTCAAAAGTATTTATACTCAACCTTTCAAAGTTTGCACTGATTTTAATAGAATATATTTTAAGTTTTAATTTAATTGGGAACTGATTGTGTCCCATTTGAGCGGAGTTGGGGTCTTGACCTAAGCCAACTTGTTGATGGGTGGTGAGTAAAAATTCAACCCTTAACCCGTTGATTGAAATTGTGTATAGTCCAAATAAAGTTAAGACTCTATTGAGACACAATCGAAGAGTTAAGGACTGTGTCTTGACTCAGACCAATATATAAACAAGATGATTTGTATCAATACCTAGACTCTACCCTCCTCAATCGAGCTCCATTCACCAATTTTATTAGGACTCGAGGGTCATGACTCAAACCATGTCCCGCCTATGGTTGAGTTGGTCTGGGTTAGAATCTGACAAACTAACTCTTCAATTAAGAATTAGTTGAGTTACAATCGAATTTACACTCAATTTATAATATACAAAAAAAGTTTTAAAAATACAATTACAACTAGAATTGACAATGATGCGTTGATGTGAATACTCAGAGTCAATTCAGCTATATCTTGAGCTATCTGAAACTATTTCCAAACTCATATCTTTAGCACAATGATCATAAAAACATTGGTTCCAAATTCAATAGTTAGAAGACTAAACTAACTCATATTAATGGCTAAGCCGTTTCAATCATAGTTATCAGAATTGGGCAGGACCGTCGGTCGGACCAGGTCCGACTGGATGAACGGTCTAGTTCACACAAAAGAATGAAATGTGTAGTGAACCCGATTCAACTTGTGTAAAACGTCCGATTTTTGAAGAATCAATCGTTTTTTGAGGAGCCCAACATTTTCGGCTCTTGATTTATTATTATTGTTGTTGCTTTTCATCGTGATTTCTATTATTTTTCTTTCTGTCTAGGGTTAGCTGTTCTAAATTGTTGCGCTTGCCTCTGCTCTGCTCTCATTTATGATTTTCTTCAATTTTGCTGCCCTACTTTTTTCTCTCTCGTGCCTCCTCCGCTTCAGCGTTCACCTTAGCCTGGCATCAGCTCTGCATTATGTCACGTTCGCCTCGACCTGGCCTAGACCGCGTTCGCCTCGTATCAACACTGCATCATCTCAGTTCACCTTGTCGTTCGCCTCGCCCTCGCCCTCAATTCAGTATTGCATTCACCTAGCCTAGCCCACGTTCGCCTAACATCAGCTCTGCATCATCTTGGTTCGCCTTGTCGTTCGCCTCGCCCTCGACAGAGACACAACAGAGGTACAGTTGATTGGTGTACTATCTTTTGGAGAGACGCAACATATGTATACATATTGATATCTTAGTTGAGGAAAATATGTTTCATTCTCTTGTTTCAACAATTAACGGTTGAATTGGAGTTGATGAGTGTCTTTCTGCTTGCTTGGGAAATTGGTTCTATGTGGAGCATATTTGTCTTCTATTTGTTCAGCTTGCACATCCCTCTTAGCTTTGGAGGCTTATCTATTCTATCAAATCTATTGCACCAACTTGTTCTTGATCGAGAAACTCAAGTGAACTTTAGTTGTCAATTCTTTTGGGTAGATTACTCGAATATATATAGAAAGAAAAACATGAAAATTACAAATCCTAGTTTCTGAAGATGTCCATTGAAAAACATTGAATCTATGCAGTAGGTATATTTTTTTTTTTAAAAAGTACTAAATGATATGAATCAGCGGTCCGACAGTCTGAACCGGGAACCAACCACCTCACTCGAGGGTCAATCCAGTTCTGATAACTATGATTTCAATTGACTTGAACCAGTTAAGACAAAAGTTGACTCAAATAAGATTTGTCTGAAATGAAAGCTTGCTTTCAACCTATGTATGAGTCAAATTAGTGTAAGGATTAAATAGTTCAACCTAATTTTCCATATCTCTCCCAGTGTCACTGAGAGTCATATGTCTCCCAGCGGATAGATATCATTTCTCGTAAATCTGACTTGTGGAAAGTCTATCTTTTTTGCAACACACCCCATGTTATTGAGGGTATTAAAATCCCTTCATCAACTAAGAATCTCTTCATGTGAAAATCGCTGACCACTGTTGTAATCACTAGGGCATCCTTTGGGGGGGGGGGGGTCAGAAGTAGGCCAAATCCCCTCCGAAAACCATAACTACACCTTCTGCGAGCCTAGTCATTTTCCCCAGTTAGATAGCCGAAGAAATCTGCATTGCGTACACTTCTCTGTCTCCATTCTATTCATCTGTCGCATCAACACTACTGAAAAATCCCTGTTTACCAACGAATCCATCAGAAATGACATCCATATCTCCGCATTTGTTGCTTTGGGAACCGAAAGGCAACTGATGGGAAGAGTTAATGGCTAACATCGAGGCTGAAGGTTGTTTAGCAACCTACGAATGGGTCGTTCCGAGAGCATCCTCTGACGAAAGGGGTGTTCGAGAGATTTGCTCTGAAGCTGTCGTAGAAGGATCCTTTAAGACCTGTGTGACATGTTTGCTTCTGTCAGTTGTTACACAGGGTTTGCATGCCTTTTCATTCAAATTTTTCCACAGACAATGCAAATGTTAGGACACATTCTGAACTTCTGCCACAAGACTCGCCAGAATCGCTTCAATGCATGTGAAAGGGGATAGTGGCAGTGCTTATCTGAAGCCCTGTGTGAACTTTAAGTTAGTTTGGTTATGGAGGGTAAGTGTATGCTAGTAGGGTTGATTGAATGTACACATAATCATAAGAAGATGAGTGTATATATACTCGAGGAATTGTTGTCTAGGGCTACTTGTTCGATTTGTGGCCCCTCAAGTAGACGTCGTCGATACAGTTTTGCTTGACCAGGACAATTGCTTATCTTGGCTGACCAAACCTTAGTGTTCCTACATACCTCTTTTATGTTGTGTGGTCGTCCCTTTCATATGGAACATTCATCTATTCGGTTCGGTTTCCCCTCTATTGTGGCCTCCTTCCTTTGCTCCACGCTACATGTGATTTATCTGGACGTCCTTTGAAGAGCACATGTGTGGGGAAGGTAAATAGGTAGGGTACACGACTTTAAATACATCGTAATGGAGGACAATGACCTTGACTTTGCCCCAACAATTGTGTCAGGAGAATATTTTTCGATTGTTCTGACATTTTTTACCTAAGTCTGTACTAAGTCCCCAACAAGGAACACCATGAATATCAAGAACACCTGCCACATTAACTGTTCATTTATCATGTTACTTTTTGGTTAACTTTCATTGATCATGACCAAATAATAATATTTAAAACATAAAGTACAAAATATTATCAATTTTATTTATAAACTAATGTTAATAAATATAGTTGAACAATTATGTAATTAACTTTTTACAACAATTTCACGAATGATGCGTCCTAGACTTTGGGCCTCGATACTTTGGGATTAGGCCCAAGAGTTAGACCCAATGATTAAACCGACATGGACCACTGCGTAAACAAAGGAGCTACGCCATTAAAGAGCTCATAGGAGAGACACTCATGGACACCTATGAAGTTGCTCCAGTACGTATTTCCAATTATTACTCGCTCGCCCTAGCATGTACTGGCGCGCCATTAATGACACACCCAGTATGGTGCGCCCCTAAGAGACGACTTCCATAAAATACTCACTCACTCACCGTACGGGTAGGCAAGATCGGATTAGGTAGAGGGATTTCAGGAGCTCCCCTATCCCAGGTATCCTGGAACGAAGTGACTTGTCTGACTCCTGTCACTCCACTGACTGGTAACCATGGTTGGCTCGCCGGAAATCAGGCAGTAACTCTAGTAAGAACTTGACCATGCTCAAGTTTAAAGGTAAGCCTATAAATACCAACTAACTTTCAAACTTGAAGTAAATTCTCTCCAACTGCCATTCCACACACACAACTAACCTTTCCTATCCTTTTATCACCGGACTCCATCTGACTTTACCACCGGAGGAGAAACAACGAGAATACCCCGAGCTTTCCTTCCCTACAGGTCTTTGGAGCGCCCCACGAATGCTTGAAAAGGACGAAGTAACAAATCATGATCCAACATTGGCGGCGGCTGTGGGAACCTAAGAAAAACCATCCATGGCTCCCCCCAACACCAGAGCAAAGGATCACCGGGAAATCATGGAGAATGACTCGCTCCACAGCCTTCAACAACATTTAGGAATGTCAGCATTTCTACACCAACCTGATATACTTTAGGATGAGCAAACCTCTTATCTACCCCCTCCCCCCCAGGGCGCACCATCTAGACATCCCATTGTTCCAGAGCAAGAATCTACCATGCCAACTCACTTTCATATCGCCTCCTCTGAGAAAGCGCCTCCAAGGGTGGAAATGCCACCAGAAGTCATCCTGACGCCCGCTTTCATCGCAACATTGGATGAACTTCTCGACAGAAGACAGCAAAGGAAGTCGCCCGTGCTACCGCTCACGAAGCAGAGATGTCAGGGCAGAATAAGCCACCTCTAGATCGCACCTCCAAATACCACTTCCAACACACCAACCCGCTTTACCCGTGAGCGTCGCTACCACAATGGCACCACCTCCTGACGCCATGACCAGGGAGGAGATTGAAGAAATGGTTTCCCAAAAGATGAAAGAGCATGAGGGTAGGTTTATGTCACGCCTCCGTGACAGAGAACCGCACCCTTTCGCCCCGGAAATACTATCTCTAACTGTACCGCCACATGTGCAGTCCCCTAAGATCGAATATTACAAAGGTGAAGGAGATCCAATGGAACACATCTAGAGGAGCGAAAACTCCCTTTTAGGGTGAACAAATGATGATAATCATTTCGTGCTCCTCTTCCCAGCGACCCTTGGAGGTGTCGTTTCGCATTGGTTCTTTGGACTCCGTAAGGCTTACATCAGGACTTGGGGCGATCTAAAAGAGAAATTTATTGTTCAGTACATGGGCGGGCGAAAGTTGCTTAAGAGCATTGGAACTATGGATAACATCAAGCAGGGGAATGTTGAGAGCCTGAGCGATTTCTATACAAGGTTTAACACGGAATTGACAGGGATTGACCAAGTTATTACGGATGGCAAGACCATTCGCGCCTTTGTAAGGGTGCTGGGACCCAAAGGATATGATCTTCATGACAGTCTGAGTGTGATTCCAGTCAACACAGAGGAGGAAATAGAAGCTACGGTCAAATCCTACATCGACCTAGGAATTTCCAAAGAATGAAGAAAGGCGGTTCGAAAATAATAGAAAAAAGAGACTCAAGAAGGGAAGAAAGCGGATCATCGTCATTAGAAGGCATAAAATGATGGCCAGAAGCGTCACCCATTAATTCCACGCGCTAATAGGGAAGTCTACGAAACTTACACGCCCCTGACCCATGATATATCGGTGATTCTGGTGTACATAGATAAAAATGATTTGGTGACGCCACCAATACTGCAAAACAGAGACACACAATTAGGAAGTGACCAAAAGGCTTACTCTCACTATCACCGTTGCAAGGGACATGCCACAGACAATTGTAGGATCTTGAAGAGGGATATTGAGAGTCTTATACAGAATGGCTTTCTCAAACACTTTGTGGTGCGCTATGAAAGGAGTAGGATTCCTCGTCGCGGAAGGAATCTATCGCCTCAGAGGGCCCCATAATTAAGCAGGACCTAAAGGGGAAATGTTTAATGTTATTGGCGGGGGATTCGCCGCTGGAAGAGAAACGAGCGGCACTCGAGAGGTGTACGGCTCGCAGATCTCAGGAACCTCCCTGACCGGGAAGTGCCCTAGGGAGGAAGAGGATGTGGTAATTTCTTTATCTGAGGCGGAAATGGCACAGGTGACTTGTCCTTACGAAGACACCCTTGCCATCACAGCTGAGATCGACGGCTATGATGTCAGGCGAGTACTAGTCGATTCAGGAATCTCAACGGACATACTCTTTCTTGACGCCTTGATGAAAATGGGGCACTCAGAGAAGAAGCTGAAGAAGGTCAACTTTCCCCTAATGGGGTTCGCTTCGCAGAAAACTTACCCGGTAGGGGCGATCACTTGCCCGTGTATTTGGGTGAGGGTTGGAAGGCGATCACAATAAACATCACATTCATCGTGATGGATGCCCCGACCTAATACAACACTATTATAGGGTGCTCCACTTTGAACCCAAACCGGATGATGCACTCCACGTACCACAAACTGTTGAAGTTTCTAACTCCCCACAGGATAGAGATAGTGACAGGAGATCAACCCATGGCGCTCACCTGTTACGTTCACTCAATGCATC
This sequence comes from Chamaenerion angustifolium, assembly GCA_946814005.1. Classification (NCBI taxonomy): domain Eukaryota; kingdom Viridiplantae; phylum Streptophyta; class Magnoliopsida; order Myrtales; family Onagraceae; genus Chamaenerion; species Chamaenerion angustifolium. The sequence continues at coordinate 28,064,784 of OX328268.1, read as the reverse complement.
GCCACGTACTAAAAGGCAAACAGAAGGAGACTCTGTTGATCCAAACAGAGAAGGACCCTCGGGAGGAGAGGAGTCGCCCCAGAAAGTGGAAGAACTAAGGAAAGTGGAGATAGATGGTCCCGGAAAGACCATTCAAATAGGAACGACGCTCCCAGGAGAAGAGGATGAGGCTCTTGCAATGCTCCTTATAGATTTCAAGGAATTATTCGCCTGGAAACCCAACGATATGCCAGGAATCAGTAAAGAGAAAATCGTCCACGAGCTGAACATTGACCCCAATATCAAACCAATCGCTCAGAAGCGACGACTTGTGGGTGAGGATAAGGCGATCTCCATAAGGCAAGAGGTTGGAAAGCTGGTGGATGCCAACTTTGTAAAGGAGATCATGTTCTATACATGGGTGGCGAACCCAGTCCTGGTAAAGAAAGACAATGGGAAATGGCGGATGTGTATAGATTTCAGAGACCTGAACAAGGTGTGTCCCAAAAAATCTTATCCTTTGCCCAGAATCGATCAGCTAGTTGACGTCACTTCAGGCCACGAGCTGCTCAGTTTCATGGACGCCTATTCAGGCTACGATCAAATCTAGATGGCCAAAAGCAACGCCCATCACACGGCTTTCTACGCAGACAGAAATATTTACCATTACACCGTGATGCTTTTTGGCTTGATCAATGCTGGGGCGACCTACCAAAGGATGGTGAACAAACTGTTCGCCGGGATGATCCCTAAACTCTAAACACCATGGAGGCCTACGTGGATGACATGTTGGTCAAATCCATCAAGAGTGTTGATCACGTGGAGGATTTAAGGAAAACATTCGAGCGTATGCGTATCCACTAAGTGCGCCTTAACCCGACCAAATGCACTTTTGGCGTGCAATCTGGCAAATTCCTGGTCCACATGGTTAGCCAGAAGGGGATCGAGGTAAATCCTGAGAAGCTAGGGTGATGGAGAAGATGAGGAGTCCAACCTATCACAAAGAGGTTCAATGTTTGAATGGGAGGCTAGCGGTGCTCACCCGCATTTTGGCGAAGGCTGGTGACAAGTCCCTCCCATTTTTCCAGGTGTTAAGGGCGAACACGAAGTTCAAATGGACACTGGAGTGTGAATAGGCGTTCCAGGACTTGAAGGTACACCTTAAGGCACTCCCACCACTGGCTAAACCCGCAAAAGGCGACGCATTTCACTTTATTTATGCATCAGTCCAATAGTTGTAAGCTCTGTATTAGTCAAGGCGATCTCCAAGGGACAAGTGCTCGTGTACTATGTATCAAAGGTCCTTACAAATGTTGTAATGAATTATCTAGAAGTTGAAAAGTACCTCTATGCACTGGTTATCTCAACTAGAAAGCTTCGCCTATATTTTCATGAACACGAAATCATTGTTCTAACCAATCAACCTTTAAAACCCTTCTTGCAAAAACCGTATGCTTCAGGGGTGATGATTAAATGGGTGATTGAATTGAGTGAATTTCGAATTAAGGTTGCACCCAGAACAACTATAAAAGGGCAGGCGTTAGCTGACTTCATAGTCGAATCCACATGGGAAATTTTTATGCTTCATACAGATGGGTCATCTTCAGTTGATGGATCAGCGGCAGGATTGGTACTAATACCTCCAGATGACGGCACTCCATTACGCTACGCCTTGATACTTACCTTCAATGCCACAAAAAACGAAGCGGAGTATGAAGCGCTAATTACCAGACTCAACTCGGCAAAGGATTGGGCGTCGCTCATCTTAATGTTTATTGCGATTCACAACTCGTGGTAAACCAGGTCAGATGCGAGTATGCTGCAAAAAGCGAACAGATGAAGATATGCTCGAAGCAGGCCAAGGAACTGGCGGAGGGATTCAAGAGTTTCCAAATAGAATCCATCCCCAGGGAGTCAAACCAAGAATTGGATGAACTAAGCAAGTATGCATGGCAGGCGACGCCTCTTCAAGTGCATTTCGTGGAAAGCGTCTTCATATGGGCGAGTCAGTGTGCTAGCATCGATAAGACCATTGATTGGGCGACGCCCGTAAGGATGTACTTGGAAATCGACGAATTGCAAGAAGTGCAGGTTGAGTCTAGGTGAATATTAAGATTGGACCCAAGCTATAAAATCATTGAAGGGGCGTTATACAAGAAGGGATTCTCTACACATTTTCTCACATGCGTCGCTCAACTAGAAACAATCACGATACTTAGAGAAGTGCATGAGGGATATGTTGCTTGCCATGAGGGAGCAAGATACATTATCCGCAAAGTCCTCAACCAAGGATATTATTGGCCTACCATGAATAGATAGACTAATGATTTGGTTTAAAAGTGTGAATCTTGTCAAAAGTACACCCCAAAAATAGTGTGTCATCCTACAAACCTAACCTCGATTGGCACCGCTTGACCTTTTGCACAATGGAAGATTCACCTGGTGGGACCTCTTCCCAGGTCTAAGCTGCGCACCTATGTTATTGTAGTGATTGACTACTTCTCAAAATGGATTGAGGCAAAGGAATTAGTGTCAACTACGGAGTTCCAAGTGATCAAATTCCTTAAATCTAGAATTGTTTCGAGATATGGGAGTCCAAGTGTAATTGTGAGCGACAATGAACCTTAATTCTCTGGCAAAGAGGTGAAGTGGTTTTGTGAAGAGTTGAAAACCGAACACAGGCGCACCTCAGTCACACATGCATAAACGAATGGACAGGTGGAGAAGGCCAACAAAACAGTTTTGAACGGATTGAAGAAGAGGCTAGACACCTTAAAAGGGAAATAGACTGGGGAACTAGATAATGTTCTTTGGGCGCTTCGAACAACACCCAAACAAGCGACGAGGGAGACACCTTTTGGTTTGTTATAGGGCTTGGAAGCGGTTTCCCCAACAGAAATAGTGGTCGTTTCATACAGAGTCAAACACTTCAACGAGGCGACCAATGAGGGCCAAAGGCGTTTGAAATTAGACTTGGTGGATGAAAATAGATGGGCATCTGAACAGCTCCAAGGAAGGATGCGCCTCGCCACTGCGCGATACTACAATAGGCGAGTCTCCACTCGCCAATTTTTCGTGGGGGGATGGTATGAAGAAGGAATGAATTCTCCCATCAATACAAGATTAACAATCTATCACCAAAATGGGAAGGACCATACAAAATCGTCGGCATTCCCCATCTGAATGCCTACGTGAAGTCGAAGAAGGAAAGACTTGGAAGAACACTTTCAATGCGGAGTATTTGAAGAAATTATATGCTTAGGCGCCGCTATATGATCGAATAATTTGTACTTAGTCAAATTCATGAAGTTTGGTTTGCTATATACAAACGGCGTTTCCTCATCATAGCGACTTAAGAATGACTAATTACGGCGTCTCAGACGATTGGGCGTGAAAAGGCTAAAGTGATGCGAGTGCTAAGACGTTTGTTTTGAATACTTATCCAAAATCAAAGAACTCATAAGGAAATTGAAACACTGAAATAGTTTCATATTAAAGAACGCCATTGTCATTACAAAAACACCTCGCTTGGAGGACTTAACAAGAACAAAAGGAAAATACAAAGAAGACTAAAAACAATTAAGTAAAAATCCTAAGAATATACAACATGAATTGAAGGAAGGACTTCCTTAGGCGGAGAAGGCTGGCGAGGCTCTCAACTTCAGGCAGAGGCGGCACCACCGATGACCCCTCATGCAGAGAAACTTCAGTATCGGTGGCGCGCTTAGAACAACGAAGGGGAGACGGTTCGGGATATTCCTCTTCCTCATCCCACAGATCATACTCCTCTTCAGCCGCCTTTGCTCTGACCTTATAGTCCAGGAATTGCTGATAAGAGGGAAGCGTCACCAGGGGAAAGTTAGCGTCAACATTCAGGATATACTTGCAAATATCTTTGAAGGCATTAACCAACGTCTCTCGGCTCCATAGCGCCGCAGCTTTTTCAAAGGTCTCGCTATCTATGAACTCCTCCACCGCATTGGAAAGGCGTTGGGGAAGTCCCTCCTTGATGAGTGAGACCTCCTGTTTAGCCTGGACAGCGCGCTCCTCAAGCTGGGTAGATTTACCCTTCAACGACTCAAGTTGTTGGCAAAGGTCCACGACTTGAGTGGCCACCTCAGCCACTTTTGCATGCGCCTCCTGCAGCTCCTTGGCATTGCGTGACGCCTCCACCTCTAACTCGTATCGAGCAACCCTCTCAATTGACAGGCAACGCTCGACACGCTCCAGTTGAAGCTCAAACTCGCGAACTCGCTTGAGCTCCCTAGCAGTGGCCTCCCTCTCCTCAGAAAGCTCCACTATGGCGGAGACCATTTGGAGTTGCAACTGGAGGAGCTGAAAACAAATTGTTAGAACAAAACACTTCGAAAAATTTCAGAAGACTTAGAGAAAGGAAGGGTACCTGCGAAAATAGGGTAAGGCCCTAGCGGACGAGGTTTTCCAGAGCGCTGTCGCTTTTGTCGATTGGCACCCTATTCTCAGGAGGATAGGCGACGACCAGAAGATGAATACCCAGGTTTGGGTCCAGCAAAGTGTTCCCTCTCACCAGGGGAACATCTTGGAGTCGCTCACAAGGATCCCAAGGCGTTTGGGTTGGGTCATCGTAGGTGATCCACTCTGGAACGCTATCCACCTTGAGGCCCTGATGGAGGTCAAATGTTGGACCAGCATATGGAGTGTATCACCCCTCTTTTTCACCCTCCAGGAGCGAAGGCGTCTCCTGGTAAGTGATAGTGGGAGGAAGTGGCGCCTTATTAGCACTAAAGGAGGACTCCCTTGTTGGAGTCTTCTGCTTCTTTGAGACGCTGACCCATCATGCTTGATGCTATTTTCTGTGGAAGTGTCATTAGGAAACACAAGGTAAATCTAGGCCATACAGTTTTCCATCACGACAGGCGTGCCCCACTTCTTAGTATGAAGAATGTTTAATCTTCTAGTAAGAAGGGAATCGTCACAATAGTGATAGTAAGGGACCACACCTTTGTAAAGAGGGACTGCATCCTGAGTCTCGGGGCTCAATGTTAAGGGATCCACTGACAACGGATCCACTTCATCTTTGGGGCGCGACGACTTTTTCTTGGAAGAGCTTTGTCTCTTCCTCTTCTTTGAGCCATCAACGACGTCGCCTTGGCCTTTTCCTTTACCCTTTTCCTGTTTAACCAGAAGGGGGAACGCATATGCAGCGCGCGAAACAATGTTGTCTGCAAAAAGGAAATGAAGTGAGTTATTACCCGTGAAGAAGAAGAGTTGTGTTGTACAGGGGAGATACCCGCATTGAACAAATCCTCTTTTGTGGTCTCCTTGGATATCCACGTGGCGCGCCCAGCTTGTTGATCTGAGTACACTAATTGGAAAGACTCCATATCCCAAGGTGATACTTTATCAGGGGAAGGTAGAGAAACACAAAGCGCCTTTGCAGTTACACACCAAGGAATCCCTCCTTGGAAGAAGAAGTACGAATTCTTCCAATTGGAGTTCCTTGTCCTAAATCTTGTAACTATGGGCAAGGAGGAGCGCCAGACCTGATTCTTGTTATCAGGGAAGCGGCTAACAAAACTAAAAATGCCATAAAAATGGAATATAAAAAATGGTGATTAACAAAACGATTTGATTTTATCCTATAAAATGGCGAAACAAAACTATGGAATATGTATAACCCCTCTTCTCACACAACACCCTAAACCCTACCCAGGTGCGAATGGAATTGGGGGGAAATTGGGTAAGGGAGACGCCATAATAATGACACGCTTCTTCCAGGTCCGGGCATATAGGAAATGTCAACCCCGCATCAATCTGCAGGTGATAGATGGTTTCCTCGTCCTGACCTGGTTTACAAATACGATAAAGGTTTTCTGGATCAGACTCATCCAAAATTGGAAAGTGCGGAGAGAAAGCCTTACCCATACACACTTCCTCTACTGCTTTATTGAAAATCGACCTAGAGATTATGTTGGGCTTCATGTCACTAAAACTAAAGGAAAAAGACATCTGCCTTGGATCTTGCCGAGTTGCTCACCATTGAAGAAATGATGTGTTTACATCTTGGGTAGAGCATTTGCTCGAAAGGGGTGCAGCGAGCTATCTTGGGCGACCGGAAAACCTACGGTGATCGGAGGAAAACACACAAAATAGGCTGGAATTCTAGAGAGAAAAAGTAATGGAGAGGTAAAAGTGAAAAAATAAAGGGGGATCAGCCAATTTATAGAGCTCCCTAAGGGGAGGTGAAGAGTCACCTCGTTCAGACTATCCCTAAAAGGCAATGATGACTTGAAACCCTAAGGAAGCTCGAGGATTTTTGACACGTGGCTCTCCAGATTTCCCGCTCTCTTTTGAAATTCAAATTCAAAATTTGAATTTTGACACTCTACGCGTCATGAATTGCGCGCCATATACGACATGTTGTATCAATCAAGAAGAAGTATCATTAAATCCAACACGAGTGACACTCATCTTGGGCTTCGGGAGCAGATGATGGGTCCTGACCTTTGGGATTAGGCCCAAAAGTCAAATCCAAGGATTAAACTGACCCAAACCACTGCGTAAACAAAGGAGCTACGCCATTAAAGAGCTCATAGGAGCGACGCTCATGGACACCTATGAAGTCGCTTCAGTACGTATTTCCCGCTATTACTCGCTCGCCCTAGCATGTACTGGCACACCATTAATGACACGCCTAGTAGGGTGCTCCCCTAAGAGACGACTTCCATAAAACACACACCCATTCACCGTACGGGTAGACAATATTGGGTTAGGTAGAGGGATTCCAGGAGCTCCCTATATATCCCGGGTATCCTGGAACAAAGTGACTTGTCTGACTCCTGTCACTCCAGTGACTGGTAACCATGGTTGGCTCACCGAAATTCAGGGAGTAACTCTGTTAAGAACTTGACCATGTTCAAGTTCAAAGGTAAGCCTAACTGACATTCCACACACATTGACCAACTAACCTTCAACCTTGAAGTCAATTCTCTCCACCAACTAACCTTTAAACTTGACATTCCACACACATTGATCTGTAGTATTGTGACTCGTGGGTTCTGATGTGACTTTGGTATGAGTGAATTACTTCCACTGTAGTACAAGTCGAGTCATGGTATCTGATGTCGACGCGCAAGTCAATTTTACCATTACAGTCAATGTAATTTTATAAAAATATAGTGGTTGTTTTACCTTATTTAAAAGGTTATGTGTTAATATGTAATAAGTAGAAAATTAATTTATACTATATGAATTAACTTTAGGAAAATTTTATTCGCACATTACCAATTACTTTATATAAACCACTTTTACAAGACTAAAACAACTAAATACGTCACCACTACATTACTAATTCCAATTGTATTTATGTACTTCAAATATAATTATTGGAGCAACTTTCATATTATTGTATCAAACATCACATGTTTATTTATGGATGCTCTTTAGTAATTAATATTTATTCAACTACATTTGTTTAATTATAGTCTTAATTTAATTATGTATCTACTCTATTAATTTTTGAAATAGTTGAAAAAAAAGTAATAACCAATATTCTAAATTTAGTATTTATAGGCTACCGGAATACACATTTTGAAAATATTTTTTTCAACCAACTTTAAAAAACCTGAAAGGCTATAGTATATATATAATTAAATTAAAACTCTAATTTAAGTTTCAATTTTCACATCGATCATAAAATGTGATCAAATTAGTGTTGCTATTTTTTATTTTTTATAATTTTACTGACCAAATTTTATGGTTGATAGGAAAACATTATATTTGATAGTTGATTTTCTATTTTTCCTTCAATCATAAAATTTGATCAGAGATAGTAAAATTGTGAAAAATTAGTAACACTACTTAGACCAAATTTATGATCGATGTAAAAATTGAAATTTAACATCATATTTGTTATTAGAGTTCTAATTTAATTATCTACGTAACTGTTTTTCAAATATTTGTATATATATTTTTTACTAAATAAATTGAAGGTCAAACGTTAGATGTAAAATAATTATATATTTACTCCGCCAAAAATCAAAGTAATTATTTACCACCTTATTTCTAAGAAGCACATATATGCGTCATCAAAGTGAATTGCGATGCGGCTTGGGATCACGAGACGCTCCAAGGGGGCACGGGGGCCGTGGCGAGGGACTGGACGGGGGTCGTAGTCTCGGGCCATAATTCTACGTGTTGTGGCACGAGTGCGAAAGCCCTCGAAGCAAAGGCCATTCTTCATGCGGTCAACTTGGCAATCCATCACTCGTGGTCTGAGGTCATCCTTGAATCGGACTCATTGCATGTCATTAACCTTCTTAAGGGAGGTAACTCGGGAGATGATTGGGAGCTTCGAGATATCCTAACGGAGATTCTCGAACAAGCCGATCACATTTGTCAGGTACATTGGCGCTTTGTTAGGCGCTCGGCGAATAGGTGCGCTAATTGGATCGCCATTGAGGCGAATCGGGGGACTTGCCCTTTAGATTGGGTTGCTTGTAACCCAGGACCTTTACTTCATTTGTTTGTAACGGATATGGAGAACTCCTGTTTTAATTCATCTACGAATTTTATGCATCTCCGGTTTAGTGATTCGATTTTGTGATTTTTGCTGTTCCCTGAGCTGTCGTTATTGGATCAGGCGAGTTCGAGAAGATGTTGAACGTCTTAAGGCAAAAGCTCTGCAGTGGCACTCTCCTTTTGTACTAATACATTTTTACATCTCGATTTCGGCCGCGCTTGTTCATACTCAACTCAAATATGAACCTTTTATTCTTAGGTTACTGGGCAGACGTTGAAGCCTGAAGGGGATTCGCCCAGCAGCAGCAGCTGCTAGGTTCTACTCAGCTTCGGCCAAAGAAGTAGTAGAGGCTTATGTAAATTGGAAACCACTTTATTATTATAAATAAAAGTGTATGTATATGTATATACATTTCATTTATTGGTGCATCGTCTAAAATACAAAGCTTTATATTCGTACAGTTGATTTCGGACCTATTTCTGGCACAACTCTAATTCAATTAACTATTAACACTTGAAATAAAGTTGAAACCACATGAGAATGAGACGTGCAATTTTGTATACAAAATCAACCCTATGTAATAAGAAGGGGATCTATAGGGACGAACGATCCGAGTTGTTTCTATAATCCAACTCAGTTGACTTGAACCCTAATTGTCTGTTGGGTTTATTCCCCGCGATTCTTCTTCCCCTTTTGAAGACGAACTCCTCTATTTTCATAACCATAATGCAAAGGAGATATCTTTACAGCAGATTTCTTTATGCTGCGAGTAAATAACACTGGCTTTGGCATCCTCATGGCCATCTTTGGGGAAAACATAATCTTGGTAGGGTGAGAAGATGGAGGAAATATTTTTTTGCTGGGCAGGGAAAGGAAAGCTCTGATTTGAAGACCCGACGGCACTGCAATTGCATGGCTATATTCTTCCATAAGATATGCAAGGTCCAGATCAGAGGTGACGGATAGAAGAGAATCTATGTCTTCAGTTGGTAACTGACAACGAAGAGAAACACTGCTGGAACACAAAACCCTCATCTTAGATATCAATTCTGCAGTTCAAAATAGTAAAATTCAGTCTCAATCAATCCATACATTTTATAAAATATGGATGCATGGGTAACAGAAAAAAGAACTTACCAGCAAAAGAGATGGATTTTTTTACGGCAAGAAGACGTGTTTCTCCGCCGCGGTAACGAAGCTTGCCGTCGGGGTACCGTGGGAGGATCTTTCCGCCGTAGCTGCATAGGAACTTGAGGGTGGAGGAAGAGCGGGGCGGAGGGAGGTAGGGTTTGGGAGTGAGTTCTTGGTTGCCCATAGAAGATCCTACTCCTGCCATGATTAGATTGGATTGGATTGGATGGAGTGTAAAGATTGAATTGTAATGAAGAAAAAGAAGCTCCGGTCATGAAGCATGATTTATACAAAATTGTTTTCTTCAAAAATCAAAAGTGAAGAGAAGAAGACATGGCCCACACAGAATGGAAAAGCTGGCTGACGTAACGTCATCATGTCTTCTTGGACTGACATTAATACTGACATTAATGCGTTCCACCAACGTTACAAACGACAAAACAAATTGCAGAAAAGTAAGCATCCCATCCTAGTAAAAAAAAAACACAGACGACGTCGGTCTGTAGATTTACCGACATCCCCTGGAATTTTTTCAAAAAGTAATTCTGTTAAAAAAAAAATTGAAAAAGTAAATACCGTCTGAAAATATTTAAAAAAGTGTGTATTTACGCTACTGGAGGTAGCGATTTTCAAAAAAACGCTAATTAGGGTAGGGTTTTTATGAAAATCGCTACTGGTAGTAACAAATTTTTTTTATGATTTAATGTTTAATTTTAAAAAAATCCAACAAATTTTAAAAAAAAATTAAAAAATTACAGTAAGTAGATATGTTAATTTCGATTCAAATGATGCAAAAACAATATTAAATTTGGACTTACGGATTGACTGTAGGCTCTGCCGTAAGTTGAGATATGAAAATTTGACTTAAAAGAATATAACTCATACCCTGTAAGTCCAAACTGACCACGGTGAACGTCATTTATGTCGTAATTCAATTATCTACCTAAGGAAATTTTTTTGATTAGAAATACAATGATTTTGTAACATATCATCGCTTGTCTTAAAATTTGACCGAAATAATCAACTGCATTAGGTGAGAAATTTAATTATGTACTTACTCAAAAAAATCAAAAAAAATTAAAGTGAGTAGATAATTTAATTACAAATTAAATGACGCTAACTAGACGTTAATGTTTTGCTTTTAGACTGGGCGTATAATATAATACGTAATTTAATTCGTATTATATTGTATTATAAAGTCAGTCTAAAAGTAAAATATTAATGTCTAGTTAGCGTCATTTAATTCATAATTAAAATATATACTCACTTTAATTTTTTTGAGTAAGTACATAATTAAATTTCTCACCTAATGCATTTGATTATTTCGGTCAAATTTTAAGACAAGCGATGTTAGGTTACAAAATCATTGTATTTCTAATGAAAACAATTACCCTAGGTAGATAATTGAATTACGACATAAATGACGTTCACCGTGGTCAGTTTGGACTTACAAGGTATGAATTATATTTTGTTAAGTCAAATTTTCATATCTCAACTTACGGCAGAGCCTACAGTCAATCCGTAAGTCCAAATTTAATATTTTTTGCATCATTTGAATCGAAATTAAAATATCTACTTACTGTAATTTTTTAAATTTTTTTTAATATTTTTTTGATTTATTTTTAAATTAAACATCAAATCGTAAAAAAAAACGTAAAAACAAAACAAATCGCTACTACCAATAGCGATTTTAAGAAAATCGCTAATACCCTACCTGCGCAGATGCATATTTTGCTAAATATTTTTTTAAAATATATATTTTTCAAAAAATAATTCTTAAATAAATACTTTTTGAAAAAGATCCATCCCCTTACTAAACAAGTCATTCAAGGTCGGGCGCTCCTTTCAAATCAAAACAATTTTGGGATTTCATTTCAATGATGTAATAATTTAAAGGGTTACTTAAATGGTTACGTCTTTGTCATATGTTATTAATGATTAATTGATTATTTGTTAGTAGTTAATTTTTGATTAATTGTTAATTTTTTTCGTCAATTCATATTTTTAACATATTTTTGAATTATTTAATGACTATTATACCCTTCTCCTTCTCAACTGTTCATTTTCTTCCTCGCCAATCGCTCTAACTCAGAGAAGGAGACCTATCGTATTGAAGCTGCAAAATTGTGTCCTAAGTCCCACTTGATCCTAAGATATTAGTCATCTCCAACTTCAATCGCTCCCTCGATGACCATTCCACTGAATCAACTCCCTCGTTGTCGTCGGAAGAGAGAAAAACTCATTATGCGTGTCTTATAGGTATGATCGACTTAAGAAGTCAACAACTGTTGTCAGAAAATTCAGTGTCATGATGAAGAGATTTGAAACTCAAGATCCTCTCCTTGATCGCAATGAGCTCATTCATCAAAAGTTGCTTTTTGGTAACCCTTAACCTAATCTAGCGCCATTTTCCGCACTCATTCCATCCCGAAGTTTTTGTGTTTGTTTTTTGTTTTCCTTTTGCGATTGCTCAAGTGTCAACATGATATCATGATTGTCATCACGTGTGATAAGCTCAAGCAGTGATAGACCTTCGAGTGAACGGAGCGCAAGCAATTTGGACTCCGCTCCAGTGATTGAGTTGATAAGTAAAAGGACTACTGGTGATGGCGCTGCGGAGGTATACGAGGAACAAGCTACTGAAGAAACACTATGGGTCGTGTCTGTTGCGAGGTAATCTAAATTACTACAATTTAATCTTTTTATGAATTTGGCTTGAATTCAGTTTGGGGGAAAGGCGGTTTGCTGTCTCTTAAACAGATTTTACTATAAATTGTTTAATTTAAAATACAAGGTGAATGATTTTGTTCGACATTCTTTATGTCCCTTGATGATGGTACATATACCAGGGTACCTTGTCTTTGAGAAAGAAAGAGACTCACGTTACCTGCTAGGTCTTCTTCCTCCAACAATTGCTTCTCAAGATTTGCATGTGAGTTTTCAAAGGCAACCTTATGAATTGGAGAAGACCAAGCTGGAGAACGAGAGACGACAGTTTGAGGCCTTCGACAAGCTTGGGCAGGTCTGAGAATTTCATTATGGGAGGTTGGAAAAGGATGAATATAAGGGTAATTGAGTAATTTTATGTATCCAAATAGTGGCTTAACGGAGAAAATAAACGATGAACAGTAAAATGAACAATTAATCAAATTCTGAAACATATGTAACCATTATGCACACTGAGCAAACACCTGTAACTATTTAACTAATTAACCTTAATTTAAATTGGTCCCCAAACTCTAGCTCTGGTACTCTTTATCCTCAAATTTATTTTATGTGCGCTAATTTTTCTTTTGATTATTTAACTTCATGGCATCCCAAAAGTCCCAACCAATCTAATGTGTGATCACATTCTACAATAGATGCAGAGTTCATCTTTTGTGGTCAACTAATTAATGTCATATAAATAGGGAGAGTGTAACTGTGTAAGCAATGACATTTCAGTACAGTTCTACGTAACTCTATCAAATTTGTGACGATGTATACAAAATATTAAATATTTTGTATAAGGACGACATAATTTTTTTAAAGACACTATTAATTGCTTTCATGTGCCCTCATGCTCAAAGATGTCCTAAGTTCAAATATTAGCAACATTAATATACAAGTTTTTTACTTTAAGGCTTACCATTTATTATTATGTCTCGCATATACTACTTTTTTAAAATAATATTAATAATTTAAATTAGCATTTAATAATTAGCAAACCATTACATTAATGTTTTGTAAATGTTAGTTTACAGTGAAATTAATTAGACAAACATTATTTGATAGTTTTTTTTTTTTGGCCAATCATTATTTGATAGTTGAGAGTGATATTTACACACAAGTAGTATATATAAATTGTCACTAAATGTTAGTTGGAATAATTAATAAAACGAATTTGCGATAATTCGAAGGGTTCCAAGTTTGAATTATATTGAAACTCCACTTTAGAAAGAGTTTACAAAAGCGATTTAAAAAAAAAACAAAAAAACTATATGAGATTGCCGTGAACCCCCATTCCATTAATAAAAATTATTGCTTGGTGTGAAATTAAAATGTGGTGTGTTTTTAATCGATCACAATGTAAAGTTTAAATTAGATCAATATCCTTTTCCATACAATCATAATATTGTCTGTATATATATGTATGTAGAATTACTGACTATTTAATCATTTTAGTGGTGTTTGGGTTAGAAACTCGTAAATATAAGACTTTGTGGGCAGTTATAAAATAAAGTTTTCAGATATTTAAACATACTAAAATATCTGAAGTCTTTGGAGAAAAATATCTTAAATGGTAGGTGCTCGATCTCTTGATAATAAAAATATCAACCTCTGACAATATCTGAGGCTAACATTATTATTCATAAAATATAATATCTCTAACTTAGAATTTGTCAACATCGTAGCGGTTGGATCACATAAATCAAGTAGCGGTTGGATCACATAAACCGTATTCTCCTTCCAGTTGTTTGCTCCGTTTCTCCTCCGATGACAAAGTAAGTCGGAGGTTCGTTTGTAATATTTGTATGGAATGCTTCTGGTATCAGAGAATACTTACCCTCTAATGAATGTGATATTGAACTATTTATAACACTTCATACCTGTAACCATAGTTGAGTTAAGACTTACCCTGGTCATTCTAGCTATCCTAAGGCGTGCTGACCCTAGTTACTTTACCGAATATTCTCTTGTAGTGGCTACTCCACTGTAGACTATCCTTTGGATTTGTTTAATCCTAGGTGTGCTAAAAGCTACCGGCTTAATTCATAGGAGTGCATGCGCACCATCTGAGGTGGTCAATGGATGCGATGTCACACACTAAAACTGGACCATTTTCCCTTTTGGCGCATCCTTTACGGGCGACGTCTTCATGGGCATAAACGTCAAGGGTGACGCCTACATATTCCTGACATGGGCGACGCCTCTACAGAGTCGGGTTTTAAACAAATGAAGTCCCAAGTGCTTATTGGGTCAAATGTTAACCATAGCCCAGTCTAATATTTATAACCCATCAGTAGCCACCAGTAACTGCAATTTCCCCGACAGTCGCAGACTCACAACCACTCACTAGTCATCGAAATCACTAGTGGTTGCGATGTCAGTGAAAATTGTGGCCATGGGGGACCCAAAACCCTCACCAGTTAATCGTGGTTCCTCTTTGTGGCTTGCTCTGGTTGGGTAGGAAAAGAGATTCAATCAAGTTAATTGACCTCTCTCATCGGATTAGTTCCAATCCGAGAAATAAAAGATATATATGATTCATTTGATAGAGCTAACATGCTCTGCATGGCTCAACCACATGTCAGGTATGTGAGGCTAGTTTGGGTAATACAAATGGGCAAGTTAGCAAGGATTTATTAATTATTTTTAGGGAAATTCTATGACATCGACTACTAAATATAGATCACTTTTATTAAAAAAAAATTAAAATATCTTAATAACTTTTAAAAAATTTCAAATGTCTTAAAAATAAAATAAATTTGCTAAACAAATACCACTTATTATAAATTTAATTAAAATCAGTTTCACCCCTTGGAACATGGAACAAGACTTCAACTCGCAAATCGGAGCCGCCTTGTGTTTGGGAGCGGTGGTGGAGATGTCACCTGAGCCAGAGACTGACCAACTGAGGAAGCTCTTGCTTAAAGCTAGAAAGTTGTTGCAAAGCGAGGGGTTTAAGAAGAAAACAACAGTGTTGACGATGGTAGGAAACGTGTTTGACGTTGGTGGAGTGGTGAATAAGAGTGCTCTGGAATGGTTAATAACTTTAATGGTGGAGTCATTTTAGTATTTTGATAAAAGTGGCACTACGGGAGAAGGGTTGTTTACTGACTTAAAAATGGTTTTTTCACGGTTGAAAAATTCAGCCGTCGAATTATCACGGCTCAACTGAAGTTGAGTCGTGACATGAAGCGTCGGGATAATTATCAAGAGTCAATATAAAATGAGCCGTGATAATTGCCAGCCCAAAATCAAAAGTGACGCCAAAATAATTACATCGACACTTTTGATTGAGCCGCCATAAATAATTGTTTTTTTTAACCCATATTTTTCGCGGCTCATACATATATGAGCCGTGAAAAATGAAATAATTGTTTTTTTTAAAACCCATATTTTTCGCGGCTCATATATATATGAGTCGTGAAAAATGAAATAATTAATTTTTTAACCCATATTTTTCGCGGCTCAAATATATATGAGCCGCGAAATATGAAAAATTTGTTTTTTTAAACCCATAGTTTTCGCGTCTCGTTTCAAATGAGCCGCGAAAATTATTTTTTAAAATAAAAAAATAACAATTTATAGGCTTGTCCAATTGAACCGATTCAGACGAACTGGTCTGCTCTGGAACTGGTTTGGTTCGAACCGGTTCGACCGAACTAGTTCCAAAACAAATCAGTGTTTTTAGCCTTAAAATAGAACAGTTCAAAATAGTACCAAATATCCAATTCGAATCGGTTCGACTCGACTCGTTTTTTTATACTGGTTTATACTTAAATTTAAATCAAACCACTTTAAACCTATATAATTTTAGAATCGGTTTAAAGCAAAATCAACTAAACCGGTCTGAAATTAAACCAAACCTAGAGATGTCTTCAATAAACCAAACCTAGAGATATATTGGACTCTCGTATGTTGATGTTGGACAAGATTTTAGTCGGTTCTGGAACAGATTTTGAATCGGTTAAGTGTGTTTTTCAGTCGATTCAGTGTATTTTTCAGTCGGTTCAGTGTTTTTCAGCCGGTTCAGTGTTTTTTTATACGGTTCAATATTTTTTCAGACGGTTCAGTGTGTTGGACAGGGTTTTTAGACGGTTTAGGTTCGGTTTGAACCATGTTATTTCCGAACCGAAATTATTATAAAATAAAACAGACCAGAACAGTTCGAACCAGACCAGTTCTTTTTTTCTTAAACCATACCAGTTTTTTTAGAAACCGAAAAATGTACTGTTTTTTTTTCAAACCAGACCAGTTTAGTTTAGAACCGGTTCCTAACCGGTTCATGAACAAGCCTAATAATTTATACTATAATTCTAATCATACAACAATAATCTGAATAGTTTACATAACAAAATTATATTTTTTGCATACAATAATACATTGCATATATGTAAGTTCGCTTCATTAATTCAAAAACATATATTATAATAGTTTTTCATTCCTAACATTGTCTTGACTAAGACAAATCATTTTCTTCATCGTTTTCTTGACTTCCACTAGCACATTGTTCACTACTAGATGCTGCCGATTGATGAGTTGTGTGACCATTCTATAAAAACATCCAAAAATTAAATTATAATATGTCCAACAATTAAGCAAATTAACTTATTAAACTAACCCTCAATTCCCAGGCAAAACTAAAACATCCAAAACACTAAAAAATCCGTGAAAAGTAATACTTACTTTATTTTTTATTGGTAAATGTGAGGAACCCAAACCAAGGTTGGTAAAAAGGGTGGAATGACTAGAATGATGATTTGTATGACCATCCTATATAAACATTCAAAAATTAAAGTATACGATGCAACATTTAAACATTAAACTTATTTAAGTTATAAGATGCACAACAATTAAGCAAATTAACCTATTAAACTAAACCCCAATTCGCTGGCAAGACTAAAACACCATAATAATATATTTGAACTACTATCCATCAAACAGTAAATGCATAAAGTGATATCATTGCAAAATGTAAACTATATACTTACTTGATTTCTAGTTAGTAAATGAGAGGATCCCAAACCAAAGTTGTTAAAAGGTGGGACATCAGTAGAACCTTTTGTCATGAATCTTTGAAAAGAATTAAATTCGTTCATATTATTTTGCATGACGTGTAATTGCATCTGGAATTGTTTATACATCTCCCCCATCTGTGCATGCATTCTAGATTATTGTTGTCTCAATTTCTCATCATAATCTGCGTGGAGAAGTTCTCGTAGACATCTCTCTACGTCTACTTCATTCAAGCTAGATTTTCTAGATCCAAGTTTCATGGTCGGTGTAACACCAAGCCCATAACCTTTGAACCGCCCCAGTTTTTGTCCACCTACAACCTCACGATACACATCTTCCTCTCTTATAAGTGGATTCTCGTCCGGGTTATGAGAAGCACAGTCTTGCATTTTAGATTTTCCTTTTTCCTACATCATACAATTAAGAATGAAGATGATGTTAATACGACATATTCTATAAATATAAATTGTAACTCATAATTGCATCTCAGCTGTACCATCAAACTCAATTTTTTGACGATATAATGGATGATCTATCCGTAACCAGCGACGATGACACATATAACAGTATTTGCCACCGTTATCCAACCACAAAGACTCAGTTGAATAAACACATATAGGACATGCAACCCGACGTTTAGTACTCCAGCCAGATAAATTATCATATGCAGGTAAATCATTAACAGTCCACATGAGTGATGCACGAAGAGTAAAGTTCTCACACTTTAACGCATCATATGCCTCAACACCCTTCCAAAGTTGTTTTAACTCTTCAATGGGTGGTTTAAGATAAATATCTATATCATTTCCAAGATCTTTTTCACCAGGGATCCTCGTTGACAATATAAGAGACGACTTTTTCATGCACAACCAAGGCTCCATATTGTAAGGGATTAATAAAACATGTCATGTACTATAAGTTACACTCATCGTCCTAAATGGATTAAAACCATCACTGACTAATCCTAATATGACATTACGTGGGTGAGATGCAAAATTTGGGTAACGCTCATCGAATGACTTCCACGTCAATGCATCAGCAGGATGTCTCAAGACTCCATCCATTGTTCGCCCCTCCTTATGCCATCGCATCGAACATGCACTATCCTTTGACATGTATAGACATTTGATTCTTGGAATTAACGGAAAGTACCGCAATACTTTTGCAGGTTTCGTTTTTTTTTTTTCCAGAATAAATAGTCTCTTCTATATTATCTTCAGCCATATCTTTTTTATGTTTTTCCCACCTCGAATGACCATAAGATGGACAACTGGAATGTTCAGCATTTTCACCCCAATACAACGTGCAATCATTTGGGCATGCATGTATTTTATCAGTTATCATACCAAAGACCCAATTCTGTAATCAATTCTTAGCATCATAATAAGAAACATGAAAAGTTGCTGAAGGAAATGCAATTCTTAAAACTTCAAACAACATATCAACTGATTTCTGAGAGCAACCACCAACTGTTTTTATATTTCAAATGTGTAAGATAAATGATATCACTGTGAATGATTCACAATGAGTATATAATGGTTTATCACACTCACTCATTAATTTTTGAAGAGGTAAAAAATTTTCACGACCTGCATCATGTTGTTGTGATCCTGAAACGTCATTATCACCAACAACTGGTCTATTATCTTGCACAGTGTTTGACGGAGCAAATCCCATGGCAGCATGAAATAAATCTCGTAATTCACCTTTTCCATCCAAATGAGTGTTAATTTCACTGTTCCTTATAGGACTATTCATTTCTGGGTTCATATTGGGCTGAGTTTGTAGACACGATTCACCATGAAAAAAACATATTGTATAGCCAACCAAGAAACCATTCAAAACCAAGTGACTCTATTATAGCATTTACGGCAAATACATTTTTCCTTTAACCAAACCATTTCTATTAGCAAATTCAATGAAGTCTTTAACACCGGATTGATACTATTTGCAAATTCTTGATTTTTTTTTATCCAACTTCTATCCATGCCAACAAATTTTAAAGTTCCTAACAATCAAAAAACGTGAATATGAAAGTTAGGATACTCAAAGCAGCATTAGCCATCCATACTCCCACGTTTATGAGATTAATGCTACTATTAATTCTAAAGAGCAAAAAGCAATTTTCTAATAAGCTATCTTCAACATTTTTTTATCTTCCATTTAATTTATACTAGGCAACATAAATTCATCATGAGGATGTATAATATATGAATAATTGCTGCTATACATGTCAACCAACAATAATTTTGAATGTGTTACCTTCGAATTCAGAACTATTCTTGAACCAACAATAAACATTTTTTAGGGTTTGCAACTATTCTTGACACTTCGAATTCAACCAATTATATTCATAAATCGAAGAATTAGAACATATATAATACTGGGTAAGATCAATTCATTGAACAAATTGAACAAAAAAACGAAGAAAATTTACCGAAATCGGAGTGGTCAAGCGAGCGACGAACAAAGACGAAATTAGTTGATTATGCTGCCAAATCGAACAAGGATTACACATATAAGACTTCCAACTATCAATTCATTCAATTAATTGATGGAAAAAATAACTTACCTGGTTGTCGACTGGCGGAACGCCGCAAGGGAGAACAAATAAACCGAGACGGCGAGGCCTGCTGCAAATGAAGTTGATCTGTTCTGTTTTCGAGTTTAATTACTCATTCACGGCTCAAAACGAAATGATCCGTGATAAATCTATTTTTTCCATTTATCACGGCTCAACCCAAAACAACTGTCATAAATCTTTAAAAATTAATAAAAATAACATTGTGATATGATTTTACTTGCTGATTCACGACTCAAAACTAAAAGAGCTGTGAATTGTTTTGATTTTTATTTTGGCCATTTATCACAGCTCAAACCAAAATAGCCGTGATAAATCTTTAAAAAGTATTAGAAATAACGGCTGTACCAAATAATGAGTCGCGATAAATAAAATTTTTAATTAAAATTAAATAAAACTTGCGGCCCAACAGTAAATGAACTGGGAAAATATAGAAAGAATAATTAAATATTAACGACACTTGATATTGAGTCGTTAAAACTAAGAAAAAGGTAACGACTCAGTTATTTGAGCCGTAAAAAAAATACATAACGGCTCAATGTTAATTGAGTCGTTATATTCCAATTAAATTTATTTATAACAGTTCAATATACATTGAGCCGTTAGATTTAGCGGGTAAATGGTCTTTCTCCCGTAGTGTGGTATGTATATAGTAGTCAATCGTCTGCAAATAGAATCTCTTTTATTTTTAATTAAGCTATTTGAGCTTGTTATATATGTTTGAATTTTAAACTAGGGAAAAGTATGAAAAAGATGTAATATGTTTACCCAATGTTGTGAAAGCGACACATAGTCTATTTTGATGCAATATGTTTATTGTTGTAGGTTTTTGATGCAGTCGTTAAGTTTCCGTTCAAAACAATCGTTAAGTCCTCACATGTCTTGCACGTAACCTCTGTTTAGTGTGAAATTCCTCAAATGTCCCTGTCTTCTTCAGTGTTGTTATATGCAGTTGTTCCCTCCATGCTTGTTCTTCATTCTTGTGAAGGTTATGAACTGATGTCTCGACGGCTCTAGGAAATTAGTCTCTTGGGAACTGATGTCCCAGAGTCCAATTCAAGATTGAAGTGTTTGTATTTGCAAGGTTCTGAATCATGCCCTTGCGATCACGCATATCTCACCTACAATTTGTTATCATTCAACCCCAGAAATGTAAACCCAGTAAGAACGGAAGCGGGAGAAGAAATTTTGACATCATCTTCTGTTATCGATTATATTAAAAGATGATGGCGGGAAGAGGAGAGTTACGACTGGTTAGATGTCCCAAGTGTGAAAGTTTGCTTCCAGAGAAGGTGGAGTATATTGTCTTCCAGTGCGGTGGTTGTGGTGTTGTTCTTCAAGGGATATATATAAGGAATTGACGGACATCGATTCTTCTTAATTTCTTTCTCTGATTACTGTATACCTATGGGGGATTGATTTTCTTCACAGGTTCAATCGTACTGAAGAAGAAATAGGAACAAGAGAGGTTAATTATTATCGTATATAAATTGTTGATCCATTAGTGTATGTTTCCTTTTCCAAGAACATGCATGGTTGGGGTGATTAATGAATTGAGTTTCTGATACATATTGTTGTTTGTAGATTTGTTTATATAGCTAGATGGGAATATCTAATTATAATATATATGTTTGAGATTCTTATGTAATACTTGTGCAGGAAAGAGTAAACCTGGTGGTGGTGAATCATAAATTACTTTGTCTCTAACATTTGATGAAAAACTGCAGTGGATCAGTGCCTACTAAATCAAAGGAAGGCACGTTCGAAAGACGAGTGATGAATAACAATGTTGCTGCTTCAGATATTAATGATTTAGATCATCGTCACCATCGAGTAAAATCATCAGGAGAAAGGAGAAGAAGAATTAGTGACAACAACCAATATTCAGATGATCAGACTATGATACAAATTACAAAGGGACACACATGGTTTCTTGAGAACAAGATGAAATTATAAGGAAATTAGATGATATAAAAGGATTTATGTTTGCGGAGCAGTTATGTAGGTTAATTATGTTAGTGTGTGTTGTTTTTGGATAACTAACATTTTGTAATTGTTGATTTTTGATGAAAAATGTTTATGAACAAATTGAAATTAGATGTAATATGTTTTGAATGACTTGTGAAAAACTCTACCAACATAACTGAATTGAATTCCACCTGTAAAAAAACAGAGATAACCCATGCAGATTCAAAAGAACCTCATATTTGTTACCTTAACTGTCTTTTGCCTTTACAAAATACTTTCATACAATACCAAGTGCACAAAAATTCATAAAACAAACCCTAATTCATCAAATGGCAGCATTCATCAAAATGACAGTATTCACCAAGGCACATCAACATGACAACATCTAATTCCAACTGACATAATATCTTCACTGAGTCAGGAATTTAGTGTACTTATTTGACTTTAAACGAGGGGAACTCCGTGACGGGCCCGAACTCTTCAAAAATAGTATTTTTCTTCACAATAAATATAATCATTCTCAAAGATAGTCACTTATGATATGTGTTTATTTGTTCCTGTCTCATCTGAAGAAAAAATGGGTAAAATCAGCAAATTACTATCAAAACGGCAGTACATTCTCACCAGATGGATATATTAGTAGGCATCAATATTTCCACATTTCAAGGAAGAAGCACCACGAGAAGAAATCTTTCAAACTTGATGAGTTAGAATTTGGCTACGGATTTACCAATTTAGTGATAATTTTCTCCAAGAACTATATACTAACGGAAATGGAGAGATATACTCTGAGTGGAAGGAATATTACAATCAAAATCTTGAGCAAATCTAATACTTCAAATCATAGCACTGAAGCATCTAATAGAGTAAAGGCGTGTAACAAGTTGTTAAACAATTTGATGTGCCAGATACAAATAAGCTCAACCCAACAGAAAATAATTCACTCGGTCAAAATATTTCAAGGGATGCAATCATGTTCATGTAGATGAATCAAAACAGTACATGTCGAGAGAAAGAGATACCGTATGAGGAGTTGATCTTGAGGCGAGTTGAGCCACAGTAATCAGTAGGAGCCATTCCCATCAGAACTTAGTCAGCGAATTTATTCTTTCCATTAACCACACCCAACGTCCACAATGAGGACCACTCAAGATGCTTATTAAGTGTGTCGTTGATTCTCTACTTCCGATATTACGGAAGGAGGAGTTAGGGTTTCACAAATAAGTGAGAGGGAGGAAGGGATTCGATCAGGAAGATGGGACGTGTGAGGTAAGGGACTTCAGTAGAAGATGGGGAAACTCACTGTGGCAGGGGTAGCTTCGACATTTTCAAAATATTTTCTTTAACACGACACGAAAATCATTAACACGAACCCATACATTTTCGTACTGTGTTCGTATCGACCCATCGTGTTGTGGTATAATTGTCAGCCCTAGGTTGGACCCCGACAAGGTCGCCTCAATTGGACCCAAGGGTCATTGACTAGTCTTTTTATTTAAAAATAAATTTATAAAAATAATTTTTATATTTTATATTTTAGAACTTATATTTTAATTTTTTTAATTTTAATTTTACTCGTTTTTTTTTCAAATTTATTTACATTTCTCCAATTTTCCATAATTTTCTTATTTATTCTAATTTATCTATTTATTTTTACTTTTCATCGGTTATGTTAGCACCACATCACTATTTCGTTAGTCAAACTTGACGGTCAACAATAATTCTGACTGAAGAGCAACATTCTGAAATATAAAGTATTAAGAAATAACATAGGGTACTAACCGATAACATGGATTAAACTACCAATGTAATCATTAACTCAAGAATAAAAACTGTGAGGTCAGGCCCATTAAAATCCCAGTCCAATATAGAAAGAAGGGTTGATAGACAAATTCTTTGCTTAATTATTTATATATAAAGTTTTTTTGGCCTCAATTTATATATAAAGTTGATTTCGCCTAAACCCTATCTCCTCCGCTCTACGCCCTTCTTATTTATCTGCCGCCGAAAGCCCCGTTGCTACAGATCACCGGAATATGACGACCCGCTTCAAGAAGAATCGCAAGAAGCGGGGTCACGTCAGTGCCGGTCACGGTCGTATTGGGAAGCACAGGAAGCACCCTGGTGGTCGGGGTAACGCCGGAGGCATGCACCACCACCGGATCCTGTTCGACAAGTACCATCCAGGGTACTTTGGCAAGGTCGGTATGCGGTACTTCCACAAGCTCCGCAATCAGTTCCACTGTCCTGTGGTGAACATCGACAAGCTGTGGTCGCTGGTGCCTGAGGATGTGAAGGAGAAGGCAGCGAAGTCGAAGGACAGCGCGCCGCTGATCGACGTGTCTCAGTTTGGGTACTTCAAGGTATTGGGGAAGGGGATGTTGCCGGATCAGCAGCCAATCGTGGTGAAAGCAAAGCTTATATCGAAGAATGCGGAGAAGAAGATCAAGGAGGCTGGTGGTGCCGTAGTGCTCACTGCGTAGGTTATTTCTCTGTGTTCCATTTTAGCTCTTTGGTTATTGAGATGAACTGCTGTACAAGCCATTTGGATTACATAATTTTCTTTATATTTGAAAAAAAATCATCTTGGATTGTTTTGGAATTGGATTTATTCTTGATTTCTATCTATATCTCTGGGTTTGATTTCAAATGAAAGGTTTTAGATGAATTAAGAGTATCATATCACAATCATTCATCTCTTTGCTTCATCTTAAATTGTTAGTATGGTCAAGAACATACATGTTGCTTCTTCTGCTTGCTGGTTCGAACTGAACAAGCAATTAAGATCTTGTTTCTTCAACGATTGATATTTGAATGTTACTTGTATTGAATGATAAGTCATCCTGCCTCTTCCTAGACTATCAATATGTATGCTTGCGCAGCATTGCTTAGTCGAGTTTTGCATTATTGTTGTTGATGATTTCTATTAAACATCGTTTTAATTGCATCCGTCTTGTTCATTTCTTCATATCAGTTGGTATGATGGCTTCGTCATCTATATTATTCTCTCCTCCCCATTTCTTGATCCGGTCCTCCGCAATGGAAGCCTGCGAAACCAATTCCGATTACCCCCGACAGTTGAAAGGATATTCCATATTACAAGACATGAAAGGGTGTTTTGTTTTACCTCTTTGTTCCAGTTTGTCCTGTAAATCATAAAAAACAGCACACAGGTCTGTACCATTGTCCCACACAGCATTCCTGACCATATACCCTGCATATCCATCCCATCCATCATGGATTAGCTTCTTATACTGTTGAAAACGCAACGCAATCCGACAGTAGCTGTGGATTTACCTTGACTCCCCAATCGAGCTTGTAGCCGAAAAACAGACCAAGAGGCACACCAAAAACATAGTAACAAACAATGTTCACATAGGCTACGACACCTTGCCATCCAGCTCCAACCGCAACACCTATTTATTATATAACAGAGTTCACATGCGAAGCCCTCCCACTTTTGTATGGATTGAGGGATGATGATTGATGGTGGTGTAAGAATGCGTAGACCTGTCAAAATATGACCCTACCCGAAAATGACCCGGGTTCGGGTCACAAAAAAATGTGTAGGGTCATTTTCGGTCTGACCCGTCACAAGGGACGGGTCGGGTTCGGGTTGACCCGTGTGACACGAACCCGACCCGTCAAAAATTAATGCATGGATTCCCTGAAAATGATCTCAACCGTTGGATCATGACCTATCATTGTTCTTAGATAATAATGGAGATTGTATATCAATCAAAAAAAAAATGGAGATTGTAAAGTAGTCGTAACTGGATTGTGATTTGTGAATGTGGAGTGTGGACTGTGGATGCAATTTGTAAGGTTTACATGCTGGTTGTCGTGGGAACTGGGAAGTGGGAAGTAAGAAGTAACAACATGCAACAATCATGTGGCGGGTCGACCCGCCAACCCGCCAGGTCGGGTCCGGGTTGAAAAACCTGACCCGTGCAGTACAGCGGGTCGGGTTCGGGTCACCCGCACAGTACGACGGGTCGGGTCGACCCAAATTGACAGGTCTAAATGCGTACCCGAGAGGACAGGTTGGATATTGTTGACGACGATACAGAATGCAAGCAATGGTGTGAGCTCTTTAACCAAATCCTGAACCGAGGTATCGCTGGAGAAAAGGGATGGGTAGACGTCCCTGCCGGCTATCAGGATGATGCTTATGACCACACCGATCAGGAAGGAAGTGACGACGGCCACAACCAGGGAAAACTTGGCCGTACGAGGATGTCCTGCTCCTAATTCGTTCGACACCCTCACACTGAAACGAAATCAATAAATCATTCGAAAGAAGGATGATGATTACATGCATCGACTCTTTAGAAAAAGGTGGAAGTTACCTTATGGCAGCATTGAATCCTATTGCCACCATCACCGTCCAACCCAATATGTTCATGCTGTAGTGTAAAAATATAGGAAGAATCAAGATGGTACAAAAACAGAACAACGGAGAATAATCAATAATAGTGAACAAAAACGTACAATTCAAATGCTACAGTTTCGATAAGTTCAGATTAATTGGAATTTGTTACGATCACATGCAAACTTGATCAACCGAATCGTAATATTTATGATAGAAAAACACGACATGGGTGATCAAATATGCAATTAAAGTTTGACAAAACGAAAAACAAATCATCTGAGAAAAATGATTTACCAAACCGACAAGGCATCGACAGAGACCTCAGCGTTCTTTAAATATCCAGCAAAGAGGATCAAAGCCATGAAATACCATATTTCCAAGCTGCACCCACCCACCCACAAGAAAATGAAAATGAAAGGTAGTCAGTTGATATATAGTTTATCCACTCCAGTCTCTCCAGGTAGAAAGAAAGGCGATTGTGACTGAAGTTAACTTACCATAGCATAATAGCAGAAGCTAGGGACAACCTAACGAACCCCCAAAGGTTCTGAAACGCCTTCCAGGAGAATCCAGTCCAAGCCCTACCGCAGGTCCCGCTGAAGACATAGATAAGCTGAGCCACCACGATGACCCACCACGACACATTTAGCACGATCGCCGCACCCACCAAACCCATCCCGAGTTTGAGCATCAAGAGCCAGCTGAATACGGTGTGAAATACGAGCACCACTGCCGCTATCACTGCCATCACCATGATCTTACTCTGCGCTTGCAGGAACTTGGCTATCGGGAAGTTGACCGCATATGCAAATAACTGCGGGATCATCCAGATAGCTAACATCCCTGCTGACTCTGATATCGACGCTGTCTGTCCTATGAGCCTCAGGATTGGGGCAGAAAACACGTACAGAAGGCAGAGTGCTAAGGAGGTCGTGTTGAGAATCACCCATGATCTCTGCATGTAGATCCCTAGCATATCGAGCTGACCCGCACCGAAGGCCTGACCGCACAACGTCTCTAGTGCGCTACCCATACCAAGCTATATCATATTATGTATAGAAGGTAATTATAATAATATCCACTTTTATACACCACTGATATTCATATATTCCAGAACCAAAGCCTAGCTTTCATAGTACATGATTGGAGTCTGTCCCGGGTTTAATCTCACAAACCCAAGTTATTCAAACACATGATGGTGAGGATAGGCAAAAGTGTTAATTTACTATGGAACATGATAACTCAATATGAACATTTACGTAAAAACGTATTTTTGAAAGTATATGAGAGAACAATAACATGATAACACAAACACGATAACGTGAGAAAATTTCCATATTGTGTTCATTTATGAATGTACAGTTGACTCCATTAAAACAACATTATAACACAACCGGAAAATTGTGTCGCGTATGTGTTAGTGAACGTAACATGATAAATATATCGTGTTGTAATGTTTGGTAAAGGAAACAAAATAAGTTTATTTATACTTAAAATAACACACAAATACGACCTATTGCCATCATGTGTGTTTTTCAAGCTTCAAATTACAATAGTCATGTGGGCCTATATTACCGAAGAAACTAGGTTCTGCAATAGTTTTTTTTTTTCATGACGCGTGTATATGTTTGAGAAGTACCATGATGCCGAAGGAGAATCCAGCGATGACGGAGTTTTCCACTGAGACGGCGGCAAGGGCGATGGTGCTGACATGGCCAGCGAAGAGCTGAGTGACGGCACCGAGGGAGTATTGGCAGATGGAGGTGAAAACGGCAGGCCCTGCCAAATACCAAAGCTTCTTTGATTCCACGCAGAACTCCCTCATGAAGTCCTTCGGTCCTTTGATGGGGCCAATATCCACCGTGCCATACTCAAACAACAACGCACCGCTGCCACCGGAGGGTGTATTCTGCTGCTCTGTGACTTCAGCAATACCCTCTACCTCGTCCTCCACCCCACGAGAAAGAAGCAATGGTTGCTTCCCGTTCTCCATAAGAGTATTGGCTCCTGAGGAAAGATGCCCAGAGAGAGACATGAAGGGAGTGTTTGATATTTATCATACATATATATATTCGTATAACATATTATTAGGTATATATATAAATTATTTATATTTATAGAAGAGTGATGGACTTTTTTTGCTCTTATTTATTTTTTTACAAATGGTGTAGATATCTTTGACTGCATGCAAACGATCCTCGTAGGCCTTCCACTATATTTTTCATGCACAAGAAACTTGAATTTATATATAATTATTTTGTTATAATTATGAGGTCATGGATGATAAAATTCAATAACTTTTCCACAAAACAAAATGTTATACGGTTCGTGATTTTGGCGGTTCGTTTTGGCAATTATGCGATGTGATTATTTTGCCTTTTTCTTCTCCTGCTACTATCGTTTCTTTGTACGTATATATATGTTGTATGTGTTTGATCTCTGAAAAATATCAGTTTAATATTCATCTTCTGCATGCTTTGATTAGTTGTTCATCTTCTACCTACCGGTCTTCTGTCCATGCCGTGTGTGTTGCTTTTCTGGACATCTTGTCCGACACAAGTGTGAAAACTTTAATATCGAGCGGAGCCACACCCAAATAGCAACCACATTATACAACTTGGGTTCCATCCTAAAACCAATTGGTTATAGGAGGAGGTAACCTTGTTGTATATATGGTGCCCAAATTATGTTATACCACCGATGTGGTATTTGTGTCACAGTGATAATTCAACACTCCCCCGCACTGTGACGACTAACTTTTTGTTTTTTTAAGACATGTCACCAACACATTTTTTTTAATACAGACGGGTTGGGACTCAACAAATCCCCTCTCACGTCCAGGCCCGACCCGAACTCTGATACGTGGAGTAAACGGGACACAACAAACCCACATCGGGTACCCACAACGGGAAACACCCAACACCGTCAATCGAAACCGAGCTCTGATACCATGTGAAAACTTTAATATCGGGGCCGAGCCACACCCAAATAGCAACCACATTATACAACTCGGGTTCCATCCTAAAACCAATTGGTTATAGGAGGAGGTAACCTTATTGAATATATGGTGCCCAAATTGTGTTATACCACCGATGTGATATTTGTGTCACAGTGATAATTCAACAACAAGTACATATCGCTCGACTAATTTTGACTTTACCTTACCAGAATTTTGGACAATCACAAAACACTTCAAATATACACCAGTAAATCGGTTGTTTATCAAGCAAGATAAGTCGAAAAACAACATAAAACAAAAGCAAAATATGTAGAAATTAAATTGATTTTATTCGATCTCCAATTGAAAATTTAGAGAATAAACTGTTTATTTTTAGCTAATCATGTGCACCACTTTGCCTATTACTTCACATCACTTGCCCACTACTTCCACTAACAAAAAACTAATTAATCCACTACTTTCACTAACATGGAAACCTGATTTCAACTAACACTCATCTTAAATCAGGATGCTGCAAGTTCCCAATCTCTCTAAGAAACACAAATCTAGCAACATGAAAAAACTTGGTAAATATATCTACAACTTGTTTTTCAGTGCTTCAATATAGCAACTTCACTTCTTCATCCTTCTAAATCTCTCTTAGAAAGTAGTACTTCACCTTGAAATGTTTAGTTCCTCCACGAAACACCATATTTTTGGAAATGGCAATTGCAGCTTGGTTATCCACAAAAATCACGGTGCTGTCTGTTTGAACTTCTTCAAGATCCTACATTAGCTTTCTTAGTCAAATGGCTTGCTTTGCTGTAGTTGAGGTGCTATGAACTCTGTTTATGCAGTAGATAAGGCCACGACTTCTTGCTTATTTGAACAACATGAAAAACATCCAGAACCAAGAGAAAATTAGTAACCAGAAGTGCTTTTAGCATCATCTTCTGAATCAACCCAACCACTATCTGAGTAATCGATCAACTTAACACATTGACTCCACCCAAATTTGACTCCAAAATCTAGAATTCCTTTAAGATATCTCACTACATGTTTAACAACCATCATGTGTAACTGACTAGGGCAATTTAAGAACTTAGAAAGAACACTTACAGGATAGAGAATTTCTGGCCTTGTGGCTGTAATGTTTGTCTTAGCCCTCTACGTTGAATCTTTGAAGGGTAGTCAATTCTACTTGCTTGTCAGACAAACTATGCAATTTGATGGAAACTCTTCCATGTTTGATAACCCAATCGCCATCTCATCCTTCTGCATTTGATGCAATGTGTTGTGATGAAAATGCCTCAATCTCTTGTGCCAAATGTCAGAATCTTGCACTTGACTAGGGCTGTAAACACCTGATTTTGGCTCGGGGGCAAAATACCGTACGCGAGGAACCGAACCGAAAAAACCGAGATAGAAATATATATTAAAAAAAATTATCTATCTATCTATATTTTTTTTCCACCGAAAGAATGAACATGGCCATATGACCATGTTCATTTTTTGCAAGTTGAGGTTTTATATTAATAACAAATTAATAAAATAAGATGAAGCTTTCTTCTATAAAAGGGGAAAGCTTTCTCCATTTCCAATTTTCACTTTGGAAAGAACTGACTTGTCAAGTTGTTTGAAGAGTCTTATATCACGTTTCATGTGATTAGTGCAGCCACTGTCGACCAGCCATCCATAATTCGATGCTCCAGTTGTAAAGTAAGAAGCCACGAAGAGATGCTCTTCTTCTTCATGGATAACAACTTGAGCTTCTCTCCTTGGCTGGTTGTACTTGCCAGGGCAGATCATTTCGACATGCCCCGTCTTCTGACACCTCCTGCATTTTATGTCTGGCCTCTTCCAACATTTGTAGTGAGGATGGTTCTCCTTACCACAATTCTTACCAGGAGGAAGTGTTCTTACTTTTTGGCCCTTCATTGTCGCACTTGACTCACCATCACTAGAATTAGGTTTGCCTTTCCACTTCTTCTCCTTACTCTTCTAGTTTAAGTACAACTTGACCTTCAAAACACCTTCAATTGCCCCTTCTTCACGCATCAATTGTCTTTGCTCTTGAGCTTGAAGAGTACTAAGGAGCTTTGCCAATTTGAGAGTTGATAGGTCCTTGGTGTTCTCCAATGAGGCAATGGTTGCTTCAAATCTCTAGGGAAGATAGACTAGTATGTTTGTAAACACCTGATTTTGGCTCGGGATCAAAATACCGTATGCGAGAAATCGATATATGAAATTTTTTAATTATTTAAAAAAAAAAAAAAAATCTAAACGTGGAACATGGTCACATGACCATGTTTCTCTTTTGTACAAGTTTTTGTTTTATTAATAAAATATGAAGCATTCTTCTATAAATAGAAGGAATGCTTTAAGAATTGAAAAGGAAATGCTACAGTGAAGAAGAGATTGGAGAGAAGAGAAAATATATAGAAAAAAAATACCGGTATCGGTTTTTCGTACGGTATTTAAGCTCTGAACGATTTATGTATATTTCTCTCGTATTTAATATTGTGTTTGTATTTCCTAATATTATTAAAATTTATGTTATAAAAAATAGTGTTTATATACATATATTATATATTTATGTATAATATATATATATACATATATATATAATATGTATATGTGATATATGTATAATATATATGTGATACACTGATACTATATGTATATGTATATTATGTATATAAAAAAAATATTTTCAAAAATGACTTAGATCATTCCCAAACTTTGATGAAGGTTACAACTCGGTCCTTGGACTCTCGGGTCATTCTGGGACTTTACCGAGTGTTATAAACCAAATTTGAAAACTTTTTGGCCATTTGTGCAATTTTTGATTTTTTTTTTTAAAAATCAGGTCAAATTTTTTAAAATTTATATTTTGTTCCTTGAACCTTTCTGGGCATCCCATCATTTTTAAAAATGTTATAAATAAGTCCATAATAATTTTCGGGTTATTTTGGAACTTTACCAAGTGTGCAAATAAGTCCAAAATAGTTTATGGTCAATTTTGTCATTTTTAAAAATATATTTCCAAATCAGCTCGAAATTTTAAATAATTGCATCTTGGTCCCTAAATTTTTCTGGACATCCCATGACTTGTCAAAGTGTTACAAATTTGTCCAACTTGCTCAATATTTTCAAATCATTCATGTATTTTTGACACGTTTCAAGTGACCTCAAAGTTAAACAACCTTTTTTTAGCATGATTATTTTATTCTCTCTTGTTTATTTATTTGAAATTAATTTCTAAAAAAAAATGTTTGTCCCTGGTTTGTTTAATTTAAAGAAAACACATGTAATATTTTGGGTCAAGCATGATCAAAACGGGCAATTCGGGTAGATAGGTAAAAAATATAATTTCAAAAGCAAACTAAAGTACTGAAATGGTGGATTATGGGATCGCGAGCCCCTAAGACGTAATCAAACCCTCGAACTCGATTCTCTGGATGTAGACCATTCCAAGCCCTATGATGTTAACTCCACGTACCCTAGGCAAATTTTACGATTCCGATTAGCCTTTAATTAATCGGTGGCGACTCTTTCATTTTTTGGTCTGGTTGATAACCCCGCTCAACCGAACCCGTTACTCGCCAATACCTGTCATTTTCGAGTGAAATAAATAAAAACAAATTCCAAAAACAAATCGGGGAAAGTCAGATCCGACGTCCGACAATGTTCTCCACAATTTTTCTATCCTTCATCTCCTTACCAAGTATTCTAACTTGGTTTGCAAGTCCCACCAATCGATCTGAGTATTCTTGGATGGTCTCATATTCCTTCATTTGCTCCTTCTTGAATTCCCTTATCAAGTTAAGAGATTTCATGCCCCTTATCATCTCATCTCCCTTGTATTCTTCTTTGAGGAAGTCCCAAATTTTATTGAGTGATTTTATGGACATGATTCAACTGAAAACTGCAGGTGAGACAGTCGAATAAAGGCATGACTTAGCTCGTGTCTTTCTCATACCTTTCTCCCTTTGAACCTTGATTTGAGCAAGTGTGGGGTTGGGCGGAAGAGCTGGAATTTGATAGTCTTTTTCAACAGTCTCCCACGTATCAGTGCCCTCCATGTAAGCTTCCATTTTGACAGCCCAAGCTTGGTAGTTTGATCCATCGAATTTTGGTGGAGCTACACATGAGAAAGATTCTTCCATTTGATGAGATTTTAGAGTGTTTATGGGTGGATGATATGAAGAAATCAACAATCACACAACCTCACAGATCCCTTAAGAAGTTAATCTCTGATACTACTGTTGTTTATCAAGCAAGATAAGTCGAAGAACAGCAGAAAACAGAAGCAAAATATGCAAAATTTGTATTAATTTTATTCGATCTGCAATTGATAATTCATACAATAGATACTGCCTATTTTTAGCTAATCATGTGCAACACTTTGCCCACTACTTCACAACACTTGCCCGCTACTTCCACTAACAAAAAACTAATTAATTCACTACTTTCACTAACATGGAAACCTGATTTCAACTAACAAAATCTAATGCAATCATCAAGGATAGATGTGTATTAATTACTAGGAGTAGAATTCAAGTGCCCATTTTAAACTTGTTTCCCCTATCATATATGTATATGTTTGGCTATATGTAACTAATTATGTTTGTAGAAGTGAAATGAGTCTTCTATTTCTTAAGAATTACCACAGTGTCATTCAGTAACATATATATTTTTTTATTAATAAAGTACGATATGTAAATTAAATAATAAAATAAACATTGAATTTTAAAATTAGAAAAGCTGAGTAGAATCTAAATCTCATTCGTAGATTTGATTAGAACTTTGGTCAAACTCATAAATGAGATTTACGGATAGAACAAGCGAAAGTTTAAGCATATCTAGAAATGAGATTAGAGAAGAGTCTACGACTTACCTAAAAAACAATCTGTCGGTATCCGTATTTCCACCATACCTGATTGTTGTTTTTGTCTCTCTCTGTCGGTGTTGATGCCATCGCTCAAACCATCGTTATTGTGCCTCTGCTTCAGGCGGTTGCTCCGCAGCTTCCGACCTTCGTCCTTTGCTTTAATAGTTGTTACTCCCTCCGGTCATCCCCATACTACACTTGCTCTTAGGAGTGTCAACGGGTTGTGGTGCATCACACATTTAAAATTTGGTTTGGCGGCCCGTGATTCATGGGACGGGTTTGATATGGTATGTCGGTCCGCAAGTTAACCCACGGTAATAGGATTTATCTATAATTTTAAAACTATAGGACTTAATATATGTATTACTAAATAATTTAGGGGTTATTATGCAATAAAAAAATTCATATAGATATTTATAACTTCAGTTTTGCTACTCCTTATGGTTAAAACTTGATACTTGAATGTTTGTTATTTGAATTATATGATTTGTATTGAATGATTTTTAGTTGAGAAAAGAAATACGGTGCACCTCGGGTTAAAGTTCAAACGTTAACCTAGCCCGCCACCTCATGGTGCAGGTCTAGTATTGGTCCAACCTGCACCATTATCCCTAATTGATTCACCAAGTTGCTGCCTAGCCACTGCCTCGGTCTGCCATGAACAGAACACCCAAGCTAACCTTGTCGCCGCCGTCGTACTAGCACCCCAAACCCTAACTTTTGAATTTTAGAATAATTTATTCAACTTATGTTCAATTAAATTAATCAAACTTTTTATGCTAAAATTTATGATTATATTTGTTCGAATAAAATGCTTAGCTAATTCCACGAACTTTTGCTTGTTGCATTGTATTATTTGGTCTACCTACGAAAATTCGAAACAAAAAAGAAGGAATTCCTGATTAATTATTGAACTTTATAGTTTTAATTGTTAAGGGGTTTGAATTGCTGTGATTAACATTTTATCGCTTAGAATTATTGTTGTTGAATTATGCTGTGGAGTTTTTTTTTTTTTAATTTTCAATCGGGTTAAATTATTTCTACTATGTACGCATTTTTCAAAATAAAAAAGAAGAACTTATTCAGTAATTATTGTACTTTATTGTTTGAATTATTAATGATTTTGAATTATTGCTCAATGTTAATTGATTAACTTTTTTTTTTTATGAATTGTATAGTGTATTTGCGATCAATTTAGTCGAACCAACCAAATGGCTGAAGTATAGTTTTAGGAGGATGTAACTCCATGCTCTTCTCTTCTCTTCCTATCCCATTTCTATATTAATCCATCGTTATTGGGTAGTCCTTACTCAATTTGTTTCTTGTTGTTTGGTTGGTCTTCAACCAGGAAATATATAGGAGATTCAGCAAACAGTCGACATCGTATCCGACAAGAACAAGTACGTGAATGATCGAACAATCAACATATGACATGTAGAATCCCATGCATCCCACCGTGCAAGCTCTAATAAAAGTAATTTAAAAACAACTACATCTCATGTCACACTGAATTAAAAATGGTATCGTGTTATGTAAATGATTGAAAACTATGGATTTTTATCTTAAAATTTGATGTTGGTCTTACTTGTTTCGAAGAAAAAAGTGATTGTATATATGAGATTTAGTAGTACCTTTCTTCAATTTCTCATCCATGCATAAATATCTATATAATCGCCGGCCGGCCGAACCCATTCATGCATGTTTCTTTTCTTAATCCAACCAACCCTAGCTATCAATTTCTCTTACGTAACCGTCTTTCCAATGCTAACAGTCCGCGCCTTCCTCATCTTTTGTTTGGAATG
Organism: Chamaenerion angustifolium; assembly: GCA_946814005.1. NCBI lineage: Eukaryota > Viridiplantae > Streptophyta > Magnoliopsida > Myrtales > Onagraceae > Chamaenerion > Chamaenerion angustifolium. The sequence continues at coordinate 28,028,897 of OX328268.1, read as the reverse complement.
GTAGTTGAGCGGATGACATTACCATTTTTATATATAGGAAAAAAGAAAGCAATATCGATTTGAGTATAAGAAAGTGGTGAGAATCGGTCAGAGATTGATTTGTCTTTTATTTAGGTGTTTCAAAGGATACTGTAACCAACAGTCTTGGGTTAATTTGAGGATTCCTTTTTACGATCATGGTTAGGGTTGGGGGAAATAAAAGAAAAAGGAATGGGTGGACGGACGATGTCTAAAGTCTAAACCTAACAATTCGGACCTATGTGTTGTATTCCACAACCACATGTTTTGAAAGGATCAGATATGTTAAATGCACATGAATTCGTTTCGGCAAATCTACTCACAAAACTAAATTTGGGAGTGGGAATATTAATCAGGGGAAAATGTACTTGAAGGGGAAAATCCTATTTTAGTCCATATTAATCATATGTATCTATACAACTATATTTACATTAATTTAGTTAAAGCATGTTTAGTCGTCAAAAAGAATTATTTTAATTAGCGGATGATTTTTTTTAATGTTTTTTGTAACGGTCGATAACATGAATTTACCACGGTACGTTATGGTTCTATCTCACATCCTTTTTCATTGTTTTATTTATTTTCATAAGAAAACTATGGAAAAATACAATTATAATTCGAGAATAAATAAATAATTTTTGGTATATATTTATATTATTATTTTTTTAATTTATAATAAACATTCTAATACCCACAAGTTAATATTATAGTTCATTAAATAATGGATGCATATATATATATATATATATATATATATATATATTAGATTTACCATATTATATACAATTTTCATAAAGATAGTGTTATGATGTTATCATCATGCACGTCATTATCATTAAATTTGAAATACTTATAAGACAAAAAAATTATTATCATAAATAGTTACTAATATGATATTCAGATCTATGAGCTGTACAACCACATCTTTTGAAAGGATCATATATCACTACAAAAAAGTTGTTTTACACTGTTATCAGAACCGGACGGACCCGGATCCGACCGTGAACCGGGACCCCTATCCGGAAGTTCAACTAAAAGACAAATTTGAATCGGTATGAATCAACCGTTTTTTTTAACCGATCGATTTCCTGTTCCTGGAGGAGGAGATGGAGGTGGGCTAGAGGAGGGGCATCCTAGGAGGAGGAACGAGGCGGGAGGAAGAGCAGAGAAGAGACGGGGCAGGGTCCTAGGAGGAGAGACAGGGGCGGGAGGGAGGAAGAAGAGAGAAGAGACGGGGGCGGGGACGGGGGTGGGGACCTAGGAGGAGAGACGGGGGTAGGAGGAAGAAGAAAGAAGAGACGGGAATAGGGGCGAGACAGGGACCTAGGAGGAAGGACGAGGGTGGGGGCGAGAAGAAGAAGAAGAAGAGAGAGAATAAATCAGCAGTCTGATCGGGTTCGACCGAACGAATCGGGAACCGGCCGTCTCATAAGTTCAAGGGTTGGTCTGGTTCTGATAACACTAGTTCTACATCAACTATCAGTAATTATTGCTAGGAGAACTTTTGTCACTGCTAATGCCACAAGCCGCTGCTAAGACTCGTGCCCGTAGGCCCCGATGCTAAAGGTATCCGCACGGACAATATGTCGCGACTAAATGTTTGCCGTTACCATAATGAACAAATGCATATACCTTTAGCATCAATATACTGCAAATGGTGTTCATGCGTAATTACCCTTGAACTATTTTAGTTGCTATAGATATTCTATTATTTCAAAATATCCTGTTGGTAAATTAGACGCATCCACGACAACATTTTGGTGCTGTTGTTTCCGTGTGTTTTGCATCGTAGACAATGACTGCAATAAACCATAATCAACTATGAAAGTTGGCAGCAAGTGATTATATGTAAATCACATTGATATTAGATTGGTAAATTTTCATTTGTTGGTCATTCTCTAATGCAGCAACAAATTAACAAGCATTGATATATATAACACCGTGACCTACAAAGTATCCCGAAGAAACATCTAAATGTACGCTCATACATCAAATACCACATATAAGCCCAAGCATACATAAGCTCCAAAACACACCACAATGACATTGACAAAACACCATTTAGATGTTAATGGACATGTCCTTGTTCCAAGACAGCAACTAGCTAGAACCTAAATCCACTGTACATCAATAGAGTTCCGAAATTTCATGGGCATGCCAAAATTATATTAAAGCATAGACTACCGACCCATGAAGTCTGAATGCATAACATATTGGTACAAACAACACTTTTAAAAAATGCATATAGTAGCCAAGCCAACATTAACTTCATACCTTTGGATCTCTTGCTCCATTCTATTGAGATTCCTACTTGCCCCTTCTAGTGTTTGACGCCCAACGGAGACACTGAGTGCTTCAATACACTCATTGTCAATATTATTGGCATGTTCTTTTCACGTAATGTGTAAGGAATTCGGCTTACAGAATCCGTAAGAAGTTGTTCTTTTAGCGGAATTGCCAAAAATTGGCTTACGGATTCCGGATGGGGTAGGCTTAGAGATTCCGGGTGAAAACCTCAGATTTCCTAAGCCTAGAAGGCAAGGAATCCGGAATAAGGACGTTAATGACTATTTTGCCCTCACTAACATTTCGTATTTCCAAGTCTGTCCTTCGTTATTTCTTCTCTCCAACCGTGTTTATCCTTCTCGCCTTCTCGGTTCATCCTCCACTTCAGTTAACCAATAAGCTCCCTCGAAACCAGCTTTTATCGGCCATTCCAGTTACTTCTCAGATTCTCTAATCCACAAAACCTTCTCCGTCCAGGTTCGTCGTTTTGATAGGCGAATCTTCTGGCGTGATTTTCCTATGCGAAGTCAGATATCCTCAAAAGGTGACAATTTGTTTGTTGTTCTTGATTTCTATCCCCAAGTCTGTTACGAGTCGGTTAGAATAAGTCGGGTTATGTCAGTCGGGTCAGATAGTTAGGCATGTTGTTTTCGAACCGGAAGTTCTATTTATAGGGACTTTGTAAGGGACAACGATTATGCATAATAACAAATATCAACTTATCTCTCTCCTACCCTCTTCTCTTTGCCCTCTCCCTTTCTTACTGCTGCCATTGTCGGGTCCGAAAATTGCACGGTACCGATCCCCAGGAAGATTTGTCGCCCACTGCACTCCCTTACCTTTGGAGTGTAGTAGTGGTATCAGGGCCACCACCACAACGACCGCGCGCAGCACACATGTCGACCACCACTAACCCTCCCGCAGAGACTCGAGCCCAGCGAGATGTTCGAGTGGACGCAGTGATTTCGGAACACCACTAGGTGCTGAAGGAGCTGGCCGGAAGAATGGCGACAACTGAGGAAAGATCATCCGCCTTCGAAGACCACACCAAGGCAGCCTTCGCAGAGATGCGCCAAGGCTTTGCAGACCTCAAGCTGATGATTGCTGCTCAAGCCGCCCAACACCCGGAGGCCACACGCAGTTCATCAGGAATCTTAGGGTCCGGCTCAAGCATGTCTCGAACAGCCCCGACAATCAACCAAGGGCCTAGGATACCAGCCCCACACCCACCTCCGACAGCCCAAGTCTCCATGACGGAAGAACGAGACACCACCACTACCGAAAGAGGTTGCGAGAATAGGCACCTGTACCGTATAGGGAGGCTCGACTTTCCCCGTTTCTCTGGAACAGACATGGCAAGCTGGGTTTTCCAGTACGAGCATTACTTCGAGGTGGATGGAACTCCGGAGGAGGCGAAGCTCAAGATCGTCGTGATCCACCTGGACGGAGAAGCCCTCCGATGGCACCAAGGGTACATTCAGATTCAAGCGGCTGAGGGAAACCACGTATCATGGCCATGTTATGTTGAGGCACTGAAGGCAGGGTTTGGCGATGAACTGTTCGGTGATCCCATGCTGGAGATGCGGAACTTGCGCCATGAAGGGCTACTATCCGACTACCAGCGCCAGTTTGATGGACTCCTCCATAAGTGGCAGCTCGTCGAGAATGTGTCGGAGAAGACAGCCATCAGCCAGTTCATCGGTGGCTTGGAAGAATAGCTCCAAGGACAGGTCCGGTTACAGAGGGTCCAAACACTACACGAAGCCTTCGCAGTGGCTAAGCTCCACGACACGGTCATAGGGCCCCAGCGCCACAAACGCAACGGTAACTCTCCCTTTGGTATGAAACAAATGAGCTTTGCTGCTAGTTCTAGAAGTGCCTATAGTGCTCTACCTATGCCTAGGACTACTGCTGCTATGAATACAAATACAAAGACAAGTAGTATGGGAAACGTTAAGTCTAGAACTTAGGGAAGGAGCTCACGGGTGATGACGAGCCGAGAGATGGAGGCGAGGTGCGCCAAGGAACTCTGTTACTAGTGTCCGGAGAAGTACGTGGCGGGTCATCGATTCCGAAGTAAGCAGCTGTTCGTTATTGAGGTTGGAGGGGAGGAAGATGAAGAAACGGACACCAACTTCATGCAGGTCACAAATTCTGAACTAGAGGAAACCGTGGAGGAGGCGCCCTAGCTGTCATTACACGTAATCTCGGGGATGGCGAGCTGCTCGACCATGAAGGTAGAAGGACGAGCTCACAACCGCACGCTTCAGTTGTTGATAGATTCAGGGAGCACTCACAACTTCCTGGATATAGCTATGGCGGAAAAGCTCGGGTGCGAGATCAAGTTCGTACCACCTCTTCGAGTGTTGATGGCAAACGGTGGCGGGATGAGCTGTGACCGAAGGTGCCGAGAATTTAAATGGAGAATGCAAGGCCACCACCCAAGAAAGTGTTTATTTGGTTCCACTCGAGAATTATCACGTGGTTCTCGGGGTGCAATTGCTAGCCACCTTGGAGGACATCCTATGGAACTTCCGAACACTCGCCATGAAGTTTAAACACGGGGAGGAACAGTGTGAGCTGCGAGGAGACACCAGCAATCCGATACACATAAGCAGCTCAGCGAAGATGGACCGAACATTGTCCAAACCGAAGGATATCGCTGCAGTACATCTATGCAGCATTGTAGCCGATCTGACACAGGGACATGGCACCACCAACATTCTATCAGCACAGGTCAAGGAGGAAGGAGACATACCCACCAAAATAAGGAGTCTTCTCAGTGACTACGATGATGTTTTTAGAGAACCACGACGCCTACCGCCTCCGAGGAAAATAGATCAATGCATACCACTTAAGGACAGGACACAACCGATAAGCCTCCGACCATATCGATATCCAGCTTTGCAGAAAGATGTGTTGGAAAGGATGGTGAGTGAAATGCTGAAAAATGGTATTATACAACCCATCTCGAGTCCATTCTCAGCTCCGGTGGTCTTACTAAAGAAGAAGGACAGATCTTGGAGATTATGTGTCGACTACCGACGACTTAATGAGGCTACAATAAAGGATAAATTCCCAATCCCGTTAGTAGAGGAGCTCCTTGATGAATTACACGGCACAACGATCTTCTCCAAGATAGATCTCCGATTCGGGTACCACCAGATTAGGATGGCGACCGTCGACACCTACAAGACGTCTTTCCGAACTCATGAGGGCCATTAGGAGTTTTTGGTCATGCCATTCGGGTTAACCAACGCGCCGGCCACCTTCCAGGGCCTTATAAATGCAGTCTTTAAGAAACACTTGCGGAGATTTGTGCTCGTTTTCTTTGACGATATCCTCGTGTATAGCAAGAACATGGCGCAACACCTAGAACATCTGGAAATGGTGCTGGAATTACTAAGGACGAACGAGTTATTTGCCAAATTCAGCAAGTGTAGCTTCGGGGGATCGCAAGTGAGCTACTAGGGGCATGCTGTGACAGGAAATGGCGTGTCCACCGACCCCATAAAGATAGCCGCAATTTGTGAATGACCGAAACCACAGAACATCAAGCAACTCAGGGGGTTCACGGGATACTACATGAAATTTATCAAGGGTTATGGAATGCTATGCAAACCACTCACGACAATGCTACTAAAGGATGCTTTTCAGTGGGGGTGGAAGCCGACAAGGCCTTCGAGGACCTTAAAACATCGATGGTCACAGCTCCGGTCCTAGCTCTACCTGACATGACCGAACCCTTCACCATTGAGATGGATGCGTCAAATACCGGGATCGGAGGAGTACTCATGCAACACGGTCATCCAGTGGCTCACGTGAGTAAGGGATTATCTGAGCGACAACAACTACTATCGACATACGAGAAGGAGTTATTAGCCATACTGGTAGCGATAAAAAAATGGCACTTTTATCTGATAGATCGCCACTTCGTCATTAAAACGGACCACATGAGCCTCAAATTCTTGTTGGAGCAGACGTTGTTGACACCGCTATAGTACACATGGCTAGCCAAGCTATTGTGGTATGATTATGAGATTGTATATAAGAAGGGTGTTGACAATGTCGCAGCCGACGCACTCTCGAGAGTCAAGCAGCGGAACTCCTAGCCACGAATTTGTCCTCAGTATCCTCCGAGATGTTGGATAGAATTAAGCAAAGCTGGGTGGTGGACACAGATTATGCAGAGTTGATTAAGCAGCTGGAACAGATGAAGGGGTCACCCAGGTTCTCGTGGAAGGACGGGTTGCTCAGAAGAAAGGGGAAACTGGTCATTGGTGCGGATCAAGGGTTACGAAACGACATCATTGTATTGTTTCACGCATCAGCTGCAAGTGGCCATTCCGGGGCAACGGTCACGTCGAAGAAGATCACCTCCTTACTATATTGGAGGGGTCTTAAGAAACATGTTCGGGAATTCGTGAGGTGCTGTGAAATATGTCAGCGACACAAGTATGATAGGTCAGCCACCCCAGGTCTACTGCAACCCCTCGCCATACCTGAAGGAATCTTCACTGATATCACCATGGATTTCATAACCGGCCTCCCGAACTCAAAAGGAAAGGATGTCATATTTGTGGATCGGCTAAGCAAATATAGCCACTTCATGGCGATTAGCCACCCCTATTCGGCGGCAACCGTGGCCTAAGTCTTCATCGACAACATTTACAGGTTACATGGCCTTCCCAGCAACATCGTGAGTGACCGGGATCCAGTATTCGTGAGAGAATTCTGGAAGGAATTGTTCAAGCAGTTGGGAGTCTCTATTTGTACCTCGTCCGCATATCATCCCAGACAGATGGACAGACCGAAGTAGTGAACCGTTGACTAGAGACCTATTTGAGATGCATGACGGGCGAGAGACCCTCTTCGTGGACAAAGTGGCTACCTCTGGCGGAATGGTGGTATAACACTTCGTTTCACTCCACCATTAAGATGTCACCTTTTGAAGCACTATATGGGTTTGCTCCTCCGTTGCACGTACCTTACCTCCCAAGGGATTCCCAGAATGAAGATTTCGATTTGCTACTCAGAGACCGAAAGGAGTCGATAAAACTTATGAAGTTTCACCTACAACGAGCTCAGAATCGAATGCGCCAGGTAGCCAAAAAGAATAGGTCGGACCGAAACTTCGAGGCAAATGTTTGGGTCTTCGTCAAGCTTCATCCGTATGGCCAACATTCCATGAGAAACACAAGGAAAGCAGAAACTTCGGACCCTTCAAGGTGTTAGAGAAGGTCGGACCGGTGGCTTATAAACTTGAATTACCCGCGACGGCCTTGATCCATCCGACAATCGACGTCTCGCAGTTGAAGCTAGCTCGAGGCAATTTCCAGCATCCGGTAGCTCTTCCGGCCGAATTCACAAGACACGCGGGCCGTATTCCACTGTTCATTTTAGCCCGGAATATGGTTCGTAGAGGGAATCGGGCAGCTACCAAGGTACTAATACAATGGGCCGGGTTTGAGGAGGGCACGGCAATATGGGAATTCCTCGACGATCTTACTCGCAAATATCCCGATGTCGACCTTGAGGACAAGGTCATTGTTTAGGGGAGGATGTGATGTTACGAGTCAGTTAGAATAAGTCTGCTTATGTCAGTCGGGTCGGGTAGTTAGGCATGTTGTTTCTGAACTGGAAGTTCTATATATAGGGACTGTGTAAGGGACAACGATTATGCATAATAACAAATACTAACTTATCTCTCTCCTACCCTCTCCTCTCTGCCCTCTCCCTTTCTTACTGCTGCCATTGTCGGGTCCGACAATTGCACGGTACCGATCCCCAGGAAGATTTGTCGCCCACTGCACTCCTTTACCTTTGGAGTGTAGTTCGACTGTGTGTTCGATCCATCCGTTCTTATTGCCATTGTGATGATAATCTCTGTTTAAAATTCTGGATTACATCAGCTTAGTATCTAACTGTTGATTTTGCATATTTGTTCTTTAAATTTCACCCACTATATTGACGAATCATTTTCATTAAGGTTCTTCAGGATCTTCAGAATGCAGAAGGGAGGAGAAGGCAAGGGAAAGGGAAACCTTTTCGATTTTGGCGATCCGTTTAGAAGTTTCCAGAGAATCAGTAGCTTCCCGAGTCTGTTCAGTGGACGTGACCCCTTCGATGACGCTTTCTTTAGCTGTCCTTTTGGTAGCATGCTTGGTTCCGACTTTTTCAACCTTGCAACTCGTGACATTCCAGATGGGAGGAATTCCGAACGACCTGTCATTGAAGAGCTGAACTCCGATGATGAAAGAGAAGACGACGATAAGGTTAAAGGTATATATGCTAATGGGAAACTTATGGGTGCCAAACAGGAAGGTTCCACCAACGAACCATCAATTCAGCATCCTGATGATGATGATGATAATGCTGATGGTATTTGATGTTTATCCTTTTTGGTTGTGTGGATTGCCATAATTCTTGTAGCTGCAAGGTTACAGTGTACATAGCTGCAAGGTTACATATAGAGGTGTTAATGGAGCATACCATACTTCTTCTAGAACTAGAAGGGCTGACACTGATGGGGTAATCAACATTTTAATGGTTTGAAGAAGACTTTGTTTAAAATTTGTGTTCTTGCTAACTTTTGTGATTGCAAACAGGTGGTGTTTGAGGAAAGCAAGGAAGCAGATAAGACAACTGGTCATGCAACACACGGAATTTCTAGAGGAATCAAAGACAAGGTATATATTTCACTTGATCTTTCTTGTATGTTTTTTATGAAAAAAATGGATTTTATCTCGATATTTTAGAGTGATGAAATTCTTGTGAATAATTGTTTGAAGAGAAAAGAAGGTTGGAAAATGTGGTTGATGTGTGTGCCATTTTATTTAAATTCGTAATCCAACAGAAGCAAATTTTAATTTTTTTACACCCCATTTCAGATTTCTTAGATCCGCTTTAGGAGACGCTTGACATGCATTATTGTGTTGATTTAAATAGAATGTAGATAGAATTAGCATCATATATTTTTCGGAGACATTATTGTGTTGTTGCTTGGTTTCTTGATGGTTTCGGATAAGTATTACGAAGTTGGGTTCAATATTTCGAAGTTGTATAATTTTGGTTTAGGACGCTAATTTGTTTTGTATTATGTAAGTATGATCATTAATAATATTATGGTTCGGGTAAATATATTGTTGATGGGTATTAGTAAGAATGAATTTATATTAAAATTTACATTAATTTAATTGTTTAATCTTACTTAATTAATGAGATTTTTTTAAATATTAATTAATTAAATTATTTTAAAAGTTTTTTTAATTAATAATTAATTATATTATATAATAATATTATTCTTAATTTTTAAAATTAATTAACACAAATTATATGTATTATATACTATACATATAAAAAGAGGGGCAAATATGTCATTTTACCACATTCCATTCTATTTCCATATTCCATACCACCAAAAAAACAATAGAATTCCTTATTCCATTCCATTCCACCAAAGAAACAACTTCATATTCTTATCCTCTATTTCTTATTCCCTAATACTTATTCCCTATTCCTTATTCCGAATTTCGTGAAAGAAACGCCCCGTATGAGCCTCGTCAAACACCACAACAGACTCTAGCGGCATTTCCTTTGATTTGATCCCTGCAAGTTTTGGGTCAAGCAAGTATGGGCACCACATTAACAATTTGAACCACATGGCGTGCTAAGAAGTATGGGCACCAGTCTTTCTCTTTGCCATATGTCCTCAAATCCTCACCGAGTGAGTCCGCATTTTGTCATAAATCACTAAGAATAATGGATTTACTGTGGAATGTTCAATCAGATAAAGTACCTGCACACTATAAACTTTGGGTGGCAGCAAAGCCTAGCCTCAGCCTTCTCACACGCCTCTAAATACTAACACGTCGGTATGTTGGACTTCTTCTGCCCTACTTCCCTGACCCAGCTCGCGGTGAGCTTCCTACACCCAGCATCCACATAATCCCTATTCTCCGTCGGCACGATCTTTTAATTCACGCAGAGATTCTTCCTCGATGAGAGCCCGACAACTAGGATCTTGGCGGAAGCCCAGATATGTTGGACTTGGTAACAGTGGAGCTTCTTCAGCTCAGCCAAGGTCTTCTCCATCTCGTGGACGGTGCGGGTGCAGTATAAGATCTTGAGTGACGAATGGGGCTTGGAGAGGACATAGTTGGTGATGAGGGAGATTGGAAGGTGAACCTGAGGCAGGCTAGGCAAACGTCAAGCTCGCGCAGGAGGCGACGAACTGACGTGGGCTAGGCGAATGGCGCCGACAATGCAAAGGAGGAAAGCAGAGTACACGACGAGCTTTAGGAAGGTTCAGTTTAAACTTGATGGCACGTTCTTTTCGCGGAATGTGTAAGGAATTCGGATTACGGATTCCGTAATAAGTTGTTCTTTTCGCGGAATTGGAAAAATTTGGCTTACGGATTCCGGGCGGGGTAGGCTTAGACATTCCGTGTGAAAACCTCGGAATTCCTAAGCCTAGAAGGCAAGAAATCTGGAATAGAGACGTTAAAGACTATTATACCCTCACTAACTTTCGTTATCTCCAAGTCTACCCCTCTACCCTTCAGACATGATTATTTCTCACCAACAACCGAAGCTCCCCTCCACAACTGGAACCGAAGCAGCTCCCCGCTCCCTTCCACAACAGAAGAACCTTCAAGGTACGTGATCGAGCCCATAAATCGAGCCCTTCGATCGAGCACCCTTCTTCTCCTTCTGCTCTCCTTCGATTGAACTCATGAATTGCAATTTCTGGGTTCGTGATGAACCTAGAATTGAACCCAGAACATTGATGTTGTTCCGTGATGCTGTTTATACATTCAGCTTATTGATTGTCTGCTTCGTTCTAGATGTGAAATCTATGAAGAAAATTGGATTTAGTTGGTTTGGAAGTGTTCATCTGTCGAATGATTTGATCTGTTAGCTGTAGTGTTCCAGTAATTAGACGATTCTAGAATAAACTGAAGTTCTATTTTTGATTTGCTATGCTTATTCTATGAATCCAATCTAGATTTCCTATGTTTTGGAATTCTTCATGTTAGGTTTTAGAGATTTTGAATGTATGACCCGAGATGTTGCTGAAATCTGGTGTTTGTATTCCTCATGTTCGAGATTTTGAGTTTCCTTTTGTTTCGCGTAAACATCTGTATTATTTAATCCGTTAGATAGGTTCTCCCTTCCAATTTTCTGTTCAGAGATACATTACTAATATTATGAACCTTGTGCTTTTAGGAACAATGGTGGATTCAAAATCAGTTTATTATCGTTACCTTCTGTTATTGATGCAGTCCCTTCCCCAGGTTTGAACTATTATGATTACCTTCTGCTATTGATTGCATCTTAAATTTCATGTGAATCCATTTGAAATGTTTAGTAAGGAATCGTAATAGACACCATTAAAAGAAGAGTTGAAGTTCATCTATTTTGCTGAGAAAGTTGATTATATTTGTTGCATGTTTGAGTGTGCAAGACTCTTTAGGAAATGAATTTGTCCTCTTTATGTTCAAGATTGACTGGAATATTTTGTTACTACTTATTTTGAGGAAATAAACATTCCTCTGCACTATGGATTGGGAGCTCATGAAGGGATGCTATCAAGTTTTTATTTTGTTGTTTAATTTGTACTTTAGGTGCAACATGTTTGATGTTAGAAAGTGGCGTATTATGATGAGTTATTGAATACAGTCATACTCAACTTTGGCTTCTTTATTTATGATATATATACCATGGTTGATAATAAAGGAAAATGATTGGGTTATGTCAGATTGGGTTGAAACTGGAATATGTTAATATTTTGGTTTCTAATGGGTCTGTTTTTCATTTATTTGTAAATATCTGGTTTTATTATGAGAGGTATAATCAATGTCCTATTGTTTTTTCTGATCATTAAAATTTTTATTAAAAAAAATAAGAAATTTGTCTTTCAAATAAATTAAGAAAAATAAAAAAAAAACTTTTTTTAATTATTTATATGAAAGTTTTAATTATTCTTAATTTTGATAAATAAATAATGCAAATTATATGTATTATATATTATACATATACAAGTAGGGGCAAATATGTCATTTTACCACATTCCATTCCATTTCCATATACATTCCACCAAAGAAACAACTTCATATTCGTATCTCCTATTCCGTATTCCTTATTCTGAATTCCGTGAAAGAAACATCACGTTAGAGTTATGTCACTAAGTGTCGGTCATACAGGAGAGAAGATTAACAAAGAAATTGAAATGAAGGGTGATAAAAAAGACTTTTGGATCGAATTCCCGACAAAACCGGCCCGAGATCGGTTCGACTAGAACCAAGATCGAGCGGGCAGTTTTTTTCTTTAAGGCCGGTCTCGGGCTTGTTTCCCAAAACCCCGTTTAGGACCGTGCCAGATCGAAGGAATGTGGATTTGGGATTTTCATAATACCACACCGAATGAATGTGGATTTTGGAGGTTTTCTATCTCTATAAAAGTTGCATCCTGATAAATTTACAAACCACGCAGCCATGCAGTGAGCTCATAGCGAACTATTCTTTCGCCTTTTACTAAAGAATACCGTTAGCTCATTTTCTTTTGGGTGCAGATTCGCTCCAGGACCGAGACCGGCCCGAGTCAAGAAAGACCGACTCAGGCAGGCTTTTTTGGTCGAGATCGGTCTCGGTTCTCCAGAAGGCAAGACCGAAATTTCGGTCTCGGTCTTGCCTTCAGGACCGACTCGACCCGCCCATGATCAACCTTACACAGAAGTGATTTATTTAACCGCCACAATTAAAATTGCACAAGCACCCTTTAATAATCTAATTAGTTTTTTTTTTTTTTTTTTTATAATTATGGATTAAAACTCGCTATAGGTGACAAACTTTTCACCCAAGTTCAAAACTACACATACCAAAACTAGCTAGCTTTAACAACTCTTGAAAAAGAAAAATCCACAGCATCTTTTCGGATCGTGTTAATAGTTTCCTTCGGAGGTGAGGTATGAAGTTCAAAAACATGTCGCTGTTTGATCGCCAAACCCACCATGATATTCACAACTGCATTTGCTTCTCGAAAAATATGTATGAACTTCACTCTTTAGATTTGACTTATTTTCATCAGAGATTACCTTATGGGCTGAGAGGGAGTCCGTTTCGAGGTGAATATATTTTAATCCGAGTGTCTTTGCTAGTAATAGCCCGTCTCGGATGACCCAACATTCCATAGTGAGACTGTTTGAGCATCCCAAATTCCTTAAAAATCTTGCAACCCATTGACCCCTGTAATCTCGGATGACCCTACCCGCTCCTGCAAAACTTTGATTTCCCTTAGCAGCTCTATCTGTATTGATTTTAAACCAATCATTTTTTTGGAGGAATCCAACTAATCTCAATGGAGATAAACCCATTAGTGGTCTCAGTCTCAAGATAAACATTTTGGTGAAATTTTCTCCGAGATAAAGATAGATTATACACAGATGAAAAAGCAGGTTTAACATTAAAAATAAGTGAGTTCCTGTTTTTCCAAATATTCCATAATACATAAGGAAAAAAGAAGTTTCACTCAACTCATTGAATAGTGACTCCTGATGCGTGACAACCAAACTTGATCTACTTATTCAAAGGGTAGCGGAACGATTGCCCCAGACAGGGTGGCCAAGTGACTGAATTCAACAACTTATTTGCATGCTCACACCCATGCAATATGTGGTCTATGTCCCCCACCCCCGATTGATAATTTTGGCATAGAGGGATCAAATTACATCCACTATGGTTCAATAGTTTACAAGTAGCTAATCTGTTCTTAAGGCACAACCAAATAAAATACTGAATTTTTGGGGTAGTCTGAATTTTCCAAACCCAATCCCATTGATCTGATACCTGACTGTTTGAATCATGACTTGCTAAAAGAGAATATGCAGATGCAGTAGTGTAACTTCCCGAGTTTGTGACATTCCATATTTGAGTATCTAAGGAGACATTAGTCTTATCCCCAGGAGTACTACGAAACATGTCCAAAATTGTTTTTGGGAAATCAAACGAAATTCTTTCTAGGTTCCACTCGTCATTTTGGAAGACATCTCCTACCATCACTTTGTCTTCCTCATACTTCAATGTCCCGTAGATAGAAGATCGAAGGGATTGATTACCCACCCAGTTGTCATGCTAGAAATTAATATCCCTACCATTTGCCATGACCCACCCCGATCCCAAATAAAGGGTGTTCATACCTTCATTGATTGCTTTCCAATTACATGAAGTTTTGTTCGAAATAATAAGAGAAGTTCCATCCTGCTTAGACGTTCTGTTTCTGATCATCACAACCCAAGGATACGTTTCCTTTTTCAATCTCCATGCCAAATTCCCCCAAAGCGCTTTGTTTCGTAACACCGCCGATTGAATGCCAAGTCCCCTAGTTTTTTCGGACTTGTTATTTCCTCCCAATTAAACAAGTGAATTTTCCTTTTCTGGTCCGTGGATTCCCAAACAAAATTTCTGTTAATCTTATCCAATTCCTGACACACTGAGTGAGGAAACATAGTACATTGCATATAGTAGGAGGGGATCATGGACAAGACCGATTTGACCAATGTAACCTTACCAATCATTGATAGCAGATTTTCCCTTCAACCCGAAAGTTTATTCCTAACTTTATTCAGAACAAAGTTAAAGGAGTTAACTTTCGAGTTCGACAAATCAAGCGGGAACCCAAGGTAAGTCCCAAAGTTCTCAACTGTTTTAAACTTTAAAATCGTTGAGATCTCTGTTCTTTTGGTAGTAGGTACATTTTTGGAGAAAACCATGATTGACTTTCCCTGATTTACTTTTTGTCCTGAAATGACACAAAAATCTTCTAAAAACGAGTTGATACATCTACAATTTTCAGGTGTCGCCTCTCCCATTAGAATGAGGTCATTAGCAAAGAAAAGATGTGATAGAGTCATGTTACCTATTCCCACTTTTATTCCTTTCCATTGTGCCTGCATAACCTTTTCATCGATAAGAAACGCCAGATATTCCATGCATAGAATAATTATGTATGGAGATAAATGGTCTCATGTGGGCTTTTTTTGGAACCATATTACTAGAAAGATGTACTTGATTCATAATTAATTTGCTATAAATACTAGCAAATCCATTACATAGAACTACTAACATCTAAATTCATGTTAGATACCTCACCTTGACCCTCACCTCCCTGAGTATGAACATTCTTACTCCCTTGCTCTATAGGTGCCTTTGCGATGTATATTGACCCTTTCTCCACCATATCCAATTAGATTCGCGACTTCCCAATTTTCCCGTGTCCTTGGCCTTTGAAAGAAACATACTTTGACTTACCAATTTACCTGTGTCCCTGGGTTTTGAAAAATTCACAAAAGTAGTAAAATTGTTTTTCTCATTAGGACAATAATTAGGACCACTAAGATTAAATTTCAAGGTGTTATTTGTTGAGTTTAGCTCTTATTGAATAGTCTTAAGCTTTATAGGCCAACCACCCGACTCCTCTTGCAATTTTGAGTTTGGTTTGGCCAATTCCATCTCATCTTGTGTTAATGCACAACCTAGCCCAGATTTTTCGCTCCAACCCAATATTCCAGCCCAACCCAGCATTCTGGTTCAGCCCTCCATTTCGGTTCAGCCTGTCTGACCGAACCAACCCATCATTTCGGCTGACATGCATAGGAGTTGAACTTTGCCCAGCCTTTTGGCCCAAACCTCCAGACCGGTCCAGCCCAGCAGACCGAACCAACTCTCCTTCCCGGCCCACATGCGCAGGATCTTCACCACCTTGCCCCACAACTCCATTTTCTATTCTTCTCATACTCCATTGAAGAACTGGTGCCTTCCCACTCCCAGCTGCTGTCCCATTCCTGTTTTCCTTCCACTCACTTCTGCCATGGCCAACAAACTCCTTTCCGTTCCACTAACCTCGGGCCGACTAACAACGTGGCCGACAGCTCTCCCCTCCCTCTCTTCAACCAGGTGGCTGACAACTTCCAGTTTTGGATGGGATAGCTCTGAATGGTTTGGACTCTTCCCAACCTCTCCTTTACCCGAACGTTAGTCTCCTTCCTCCCTTGCCTTTGTTTTTCCATTCCCAGCTGCCCCCATGGCCGACACCCTTCTTTCCATGCCACTTATCTCGGTCTGGCCATCATCGTGGCAAAAAGCTTTCCCCTCAAGCTGGGTGAACATGTGGTCTCTACCTTTCCTAGGTTTTGTCCCAACATTACCGTTTCTTATCCACTCATTCTCAGTCCCGATCACATCCTTTCCCCCCGCTCATTTTCCGCCGAGTTGGTCGTCTCGGTGGTTCGCCCTGTGGTTTTCTTGTCGGTATGAGGTTTTCCGGTGGTTGAGGTAACTAGGGTTCCTGTGTAATGCTCAATTTTCTTCTGGGTGCACGTTTAGTTATGAGGTAGTAGGATTTCCATTTGATTTTGAGGTTTTGGATCCATTGATTTTGCTTGTTTCTCTCGCCATATTCTAGCTGTTTCCGATGCCGATGGTTTTTTCTGGTGAGTAACCAACATCCAGGGTCTCCGTTCTCCATTCGGATTTTTTGTGTTATGAACTGTAGGTTTAAACATGACAGTGGTGTTGTTTTTATTTGAGACGTGATCTTCAGACCGTGGAACTGCTGGAGTTACCAAATTATAGTCCTTTTCTATGCCCCGCCATGCCACACGAGAAACAAATTGATTGAATTCCTTCATAGGATATTTTTGGTAATATCCATCAATGTCGATTGAAGAAGGGAGTGGTTTGCTCAAATCCATTTGGATACAAAGTCGGGCAATAGATGCTATCATAGCAAATCCATTTGGATCCTTCATAGCATTTATGGTATAACTATCGATTTTCAATAGATGCTCTATTGTATTTCTAATACCTTGTAGAATTATAGAGTCAAAACATTCCATTGGTATATTGGGCAATCTGATCCAAATAACCACTTTGGATATATTTGTTCTTTCTGGGTTGAATTTGGGTTCCCAAATTTGTATGGATAAAAAATGCCCATTGATGAACCAAGGTCCATCTCTGAATACCATATCCATGTCTCTCAAGCAAGTAAATTTGATTAGATAAAAACCTTCACCGAGTAAAATGCAGGACATTTCCCCTTCCGGTTTCCAGAGAGTTCGAATTCTCAGCACCGTATGGTGATACGGTATGCTCCTTCCTATAATTTTAATGATGATAGATTGTTTGTACCTTTTTTATATCCTTGCTTTCTCATATCTAGATATGGTATATGTTAGTTTACCTGCCGATTCCACTTCATCATGGCCTTTTTGGGGGAGAAGATTCAGACTAATTCAAACATTCCTCATAGTCATGAACAATCCAAATGAGTTTTTCCTTGTACGAGGTGAAACTTGTTGCGATCTTTGGTGCATCCTCTTCCATGTCTTGCAAAGTCTGCAACTGATTTTCTTTGAATTTGGTGTTAGTATTCAAGAGTTCTGCAATCTCTACTGCAGTAAGAGAATGCGTGTAATTTGAGAGCATTTTTATAATCTAATTAATTTATACGACTATTTTGGTCATTTAACTGTCTTCTCAAAAGGTTATAAAACAATATTTGCACAGAGACTCGAACATATATGACCTTATAACTTACAGACACACTTATTAACTAGATACACACGTAGTACTGTAGTAGTCTGAAGAAAAATGCTCTCACACACATTCCCTTACTGTATGCAGTAGATAGTTCAGAACTCTTGAATAACAACACCAAACTCAAGGAAGATCAACTGCAGAATTTGAATGACATGGAAGAGGATGCACCAAAGACTTCAACCAATTCCATCTCCTACAAGGAAAAACTCACTGGTATTGTTCTAGGGGCATACAAAAAAGCATTCTACCAAGAATGTTTGAATTTCGTTGAACCTTCTCTTTCATAAGGCCATGATGAAGTTGAACCAGCTGGTAAACTAAACTTTACCATATCAAAATATGAGAAAGCAAGGATACAAAAAAGGTATGAGCAATCTACCATCATTAAAATCATAGGAAGGAGCATACCTTATCATCATATGGTGCTGAGAATTCGAACTCTCTGGAAACCAAATTCACTTGCTTGGAAATGACCTGCATATTGCTCGGGGATGGTTTTTATCTAATCAAATTCACTTGCTTGGGAGACATGGATAGGGTTTTTAGAGATGAACCTTGGTTCATCAATGGGAAATTTTTATCCATACGAATTTGGGAACCCAAATTCAATCCAGAAATAACCAATATATCCAAAGTTGTTGTTTGGATCAAATTGCCCAATCTACGAATGAAGTTTTTTTACCCTACAATTCTACAGGGTATCGGAAACACTATAGGTCCATTGTTGAGGATTGATAGTCATACCATAAACACTGAAAGAGGAAAATTTGCCCGGCTTTGTATCCAAATGGATTTGAGCAAACCACTCCCTCCTTCAATTGAAATTGATGGATATTCCCAAAAAATCTCCTATGAAGGAATTCAATCAATATGCTTCTTGTGTGGCATGACACGACATAGAAAAGAGTTATGTAATTTAGTAATTTCAGCGGATAAAAGTTCTGAAGATCACGCCTCAACTACTACGAATACTATTGTCAAGCCTAAACCTACAATTCCTAACACAGAAAGTTCGAATGGTGAAAGGTGACCTTGGATGTTGGTTACTCGCCGGAAAAAACCATTGGCATCAGAAACGACTAGAATATGGCGGGTGAGTCAGTCAAAACCTATAATCGATCCAAAGCATCAAAATCAAATGGAAATCCTACTACCTCACAATCGAATGGGTAATTAAAAGAAAACCGAAAATCATGCTGGAAACCTACTTACCTCAACCACAGGGAAACATTCCATCGACACGACAACCACTGAGCGACCCAACGGGAAGAAGAACTCGTCGGAAATTGGGCAGGAAGAGGAAGTGGTTGGGACAATCATTGGGTGGAGATATAACGGAAATGTTGGGACGAAGCGAAGGCTAACTGTCGACCATGATATCAGTCAGACTAATAGGAGTAGAAGTGAATGTGAGCTGTCGAGTATAGCAGAGGTACGTACGTTTCGTTGTCCGACGAAACCAAGGCTCAATGTCGACTACGGTATCGGCCAAACTGAGATGAGTGGGAAGAAAGCTAGATTGTCGGGCATGGTAGAAGGAAGTGGGTAACAAAAGGGAATGGGGCTTGTGCAAGTGGAATGACAACGGGAATTAAGGAAAAGGGACATGTGAGAGTGGAGAAGGACATGGTGGGCTAAACTCCAGCTGAGGTGATGCTTTCTGGAAATGGGGAGGAATGTGGCCAACATGGTGGGCGGCTGGGAGATGTAAGGAAGGGTCCTAGCGAAAGAAGGGAGCAGATGGGCTTTGGTGGGCTGGATCCGATGGAAAGGAATTGTTAGGTTATAGTGTGTCATGCACTTATGTTTATGGGTTATTTCATAATTGTCGTTGTTTGTGTGACGGTTTTCAATTATTGTTAGTTATAGGGACCATATTGCAATTGTCATGTCCTTGGTTCTGTAGCTTTGTCTATATATGTCTACAGTGAAAGAGACAAAGATCAACTAATTCAGAGACAATTTCCGTAGTGTTTATCTGTTATTCATTCTTCATCTTCTCCTTTCTTCTTCTTCTTTCTTTCCTTAATATCCAACCTAATCTCTAAACATCAACATGGCATCAGAGCTAAATCGAGCCTGAATCATAAACCCAGTCCTATTTCTTGCTTGATTTCATGGAAGAAACATCACCTACCTTCGCCAACAATAAAGTATCTCAGCTGGTTGGTGAAGAGAATTTCCAGTCATGGAAGCAGCAGATCTTGCTGCCAGTTCGAGGCTACAACCTAGAAAATGATCTCCATGGGATGAACATACCTTAGTTCCTGGAGGATGAGACAGGAGCTGCCATCCCAAACCCTGCGTATGCAAAATTTCTTCAGCAAGACAGCTCCCTGGCTTCATGGTTTTTAGCATCAGTATCCTCACAGGTCAGTAGAGGTTTAATAGGTTGTATGACAGCTGCTGCTATATGGAAATAACTTCACCGTGATTTCTCATCATCTTCAACCACTAGGATTATGCATCTGTATGATAGGCTTAAAGTTAGGAAGCATGTCCATCAGTCCATGCGTGACTATCTCACTGAGATGCAAACCACTTGTGATAGTCTAGCTAGCTGTGGTCACCCAATAGAACAAATGCAACAGATATCGATAGTCTTAAATGGTGTTAAGGGTCAGTATGACAATGTGATAGATGTTATTCATGACAGTCAGAACCCTTACAACATTGCCTCAGCAAGCTCTGTTCTGCTTGATGCTGAGTCTAGGCAGTCAGATTTGTTGTTTGATGGGAATGTTTCTGTCAATGTTACTGCTGCTAAGATTCCTACTGCTGCTAAACCTATCATTGCTTATGAAGAAAGTAGTTCAGGGGTTAAGAATAGTATGTATGTGATGCCTTCCAATACTGGTCTTCTACCCACACCACAACACCACCCTCCTCCATTTGGCAATCAGCAGCCTGGTAGGGGCAGAGGTCGTGGCCGTGGTTTTGGTAATAACCGGATTCAGTGTCAGTTATGTGGGAAGTTTGGCCACCTAGTGCACAGATGCTACCACCGATTTAATGTGCATTTCACAGGGGTCACATACCCAAATTCCACATCCTCAGCACCCTCTGCCACCCTTGCCTCCTATGAGTATGAACCTGATCCTTTCCAGCAACCATCATCACCATAATCCCATTACCCACAGCCTCAGGTGAACAAATCTCAAATTCATCCTCAATCTGCTCAGACAAATACCATATCCCTTCCTACTGCTCAGTCTCACCAAATGCTGCAATACTCACCATATCCTCATCCTGCACCACCCATCTATCCTTATATGATGCCTCCTCCCTGTTTTGTTAATCTAGCTTCTCCATACTCTGCATTCCCTAACCCTAAGCTCCCAACAATCAATGCCTCACCTCAGCCTTCATCCCAAACATGGCCAGTGGCTCAAACACAGCCTCAGCTGATGGAGGATGGTTCCCTGACTCTGGAGCTACGAACCACCTTTGGAGGATGGTCATCAATGCAAAACCCGCTCCACATATGTCATCTCCATATTCTGGCACAGGTAAGGTTCTAGTTGGTAATGGCTCTTCATTCAAAATTCTGCAATTGGTTCTTCATCCTTACCCTCCTCTGAAAAACAACTTGTCCTTAATAACATGCTTTATACACCTGTTGTTACTAAAAATCTTCTTTTTGTATCTCAGTTTTCAAAGGATAATCAGGTTTATTTTGAGTTTCATGCGACACATTGCTTGGTTAAGGAACCCATCTCCAACAATGTGCTACTCAAGGGGTTTGAATCAGGAGGTCTTTATCGTCTTGATCTATCTAGTTTTCAGTCTATCAATAATAGAATAGTAGAGTCTGCTGATGTCTGTCCAAACCAATATCTGAGGCTTCAAACTGATTTTCAGTCCTTTTGTAATAATGCAGTTTTACCTGTAGAAACTTCGAGTTTTCAAGTTAATGATAATGACAACTCTCAGTTTATGATTACTCCTGTTTCTTCTGAATATGTTAATGATGTTTCTGATGAATGTCCTTTACTGCTTGCTCTAACAATCAGTCCACCTCTGTTTTACCTGACTTTGAGTTCAGCTGCTTCATATCTACACTTAAGAGCACCGACTCATCAAATCTGTGGCACATGCGATTGGGTCACCCCTCTAAAAACATTCTTGTTAATTTCCTTAGACTTCAAAATATTCCCACTAACCATGTTTCTTCTGAGTGTGCTGCCTGTGCAGTTGGGAAGAGCAAATCCAGCCCTACTCTTCCTCGGACACCATCTATAGCAAATCCAACCCTACTCTTCCTTTGGATCTGGTTCAGGTAGATTTATGGGGTCCTGCCTCTTTCTCCTATAGCAACAACAATTACTACTTAAGTATTGTTGATACTTTCAGTCGTTATACCTGGATTTATTTCTTACATCGCAAATCTGATTCTGCTAAGGTATTTTGTGAGTTTCATGTGTTGGCAGAAAAACAGCTTGGAACTAAACTTAACGCTGTTCAATCCGATGGTGGAGGTGAGTTTCATTTTCTTACTTCGTATCTTTCTCAATTTGGTATAGTTCATAGGGTGACTTGTCCATACTCAAGTCAGCAAAATGGTATGGTGGAGCGTAAGCACCGCCATATTGTTGAGCTTCGCCTTACCCTCCTTGCTCAATCATCTGTCCCACTTCACTACTGGATAGATGCCTTTTTCACTGTTGTTTTCCTCATTAACAGACTACCCTCCAAAACTCTGAACAATTGTTCTCCTCATGAACTCATCTTTCGGTCCAAACCTGACTACTCTTTTCTAAGAGTCTTTGGCTGTCTATGCTTCCCACACCTGAGACCATATCGTTCTCATAAACTATCCTTCAGGTCAGAACCATGTGTCTTCCTTGGGTTGTGCTCTGATCATCATGGATACAGGTGTCTCTCTTCTTCTGGTAGAGTTTATGTCTCTCGAAATGTCGTTTTTCATGAAACAACATTTCCCTTTGCTGACACCACATGCCCGTTCTTTGCATCTCACACCCCAAAAATCTCTGCTCATTCGAAACCTTTCTTCATTCCTTGTGACCCTTTCTTTCAACAACCCACATATGTCCCTTCTAACGTCTCTCACTCTTCTGGTCCTCCTGCTCATGCTCACACCTCTGGTGAGTCCAGTCGTCCTTCCACCACACCTACTCAGTCACAAGTGACACCTCCTACTCAGGTACCTGTCTCTACTTGACATGTCTGCAGGTATGTCCCTTCTGGATCCACCCTAGTTCCCATTGCTTCTTTCGGTCCCTCCTCATCCACTCTACCACCTGCTCATTCTGATCAGTCCTTCCCCATTTCTCCACCAGCTCACCCTTCCTCCTCCTCTCACCCTTCTCGTCCAAAATCCTCTACCAATGTGCATCCGATGCAAACCAGACCAAAAACCTCCCTTCAAGGGCTCACTATGTCTCTTACCCTGTCTGATGACCTCACAAACTCTGAGCCTCGCACCATTCATGATGCTCTTCAATCTCCCCACTGGCTCCAGGCTGTGTAGGAAGAGCTTACTGCTCTTTCTTCCAACAACACATGGAGCCATGTTCCTCTTCCTGCAGGGAGAATCCCTATAGGCTGTAAATGGATCTTCCGTATAAAAAGGAATGCTGAAGGGGCAGTTGTCACGTACAAGGCTCACCTTGTGGCTAAAGGCTTCTCTCAAAAACCAGGTTTTGACTTCTAGGAAACCTTTAGTCCGGTTATCAAATCAGCAACAGTTTGTATAGTTTTATCCCTGGTTCTAACTCACAAATGGTGTATCAGACAGGTAGATATCAACAATGCCTTCCTTCACGGGGATCTTCATGAGGAAGTATTCATGGTGCAGCCTCCACGTTTTGAAATTCAGTCCTCTGCCTCACCCAATCTGGTATGCAAACTTCTAAAGGCACTATACAGTCTTAAGCAAGCTCCCAGAGCATGGTTTGAAAAGCTCAAATTCTTTCTTCTCAATTCACTTGGTTTCAAAGTTTCTACATCTGACAGTTGCTTGTTCATCAAATCTACCTCATATTCTTTTGTGCTATTACTTGTTTATGTTGACGATATAGTTATAACTGGTACTTCTTCATCACTTGTCTCTAACATTGTTGATTCCTTCAATGCGCAGTTTCAGCTCAAGGATTTAGGCAGCCTAAACTATTTCCTTGGCATGGAAGTAGTATTTGGGGATGATTTCATTCTTCTCAACCAGAAGAAATACATTCTGGATCTGCTGGACAAGGTTGGCCTCAATGATCAAACCAGCTTCCCCACACCGATGACAGGTACGTGTCTATCCACGTCTGGTATGAGTATTTGCGATGAACCCTTCCATGATGA
The DNA here is from genome assembly GCA_946814005.1 of Chamaenerion angustifolium. NCBI lineage: Eukaryota > Viridiplantae > Streptophyta > Magnoliopsida > Myrtales > Onagraceae > Chamaenerion > Chamaenerion angustifolium. The sequence continues at coordinate 28,004,682 of OX328268.1, read as the reverse complement.
GACTCTTTATAGAAGCACAATAGGTGCTCTTCAGCATGTTTGTGTCACAAGACCAGATATTCACTTTGCCGTGAACAAGCTTAGTCAGTTCATGCAGGCTCCTAATACCAGCAACTGGAAAGCTGTCATTCACATACTTAGATACCTCAAGGGTACTCTCAATCATGGTCTTTTGTTTAGAACTACTCATTCTCCTGTTAATGATATCTCTCTTACTTCATTTTCTGATGTTGACTGGGGGAGTGATTACACTGATCGCATATCTATTTTAGGTCATTACCTATTATTAAATGGTAATCCAATAGTGTGGAGCTCTAAGAAACAGTCAGTTGTGTCCAGGTCTAGTGCAGAGGCTGAATTCCGAGCCATTGCAAATGCAATGTGTGAGATCATGTGGGTTCAGTCACTCCTCAAAGAAATAGGTTTGAACACTCCCACTGCACCTGTGATATGGACAGATAACACAAGTGCAGTTGCACTTTCAGAGAACCCCATTCACCATTCAAAGATGAAACACGTCGAGATTGACCTCTTCTTTATCAGGGAAAAAGTCCATTCAGGGGACGTCTTAGTTAACTTCATTCCATCATCTGAACAAACTGCTGACATCTTAACCAAGCCCCTAACTGAAAAACATTTAATCCCTTGCAGGAAGAAAGTTGGAGTTTTTTCACTCGAAGAACTGGAAGTCCACGGTGTCTCATCCTTCCTCTAAGGTAAAGCCAACTCTGTCTAGAGCTTCAGACTAGTCTGTAAGTTCATCTTCTTTCTATGACTGGTGCTTCTCCTTATCTCTCACATCCTTAATGTAGTTCTGTGGATACATGCTGGTTTTGCTGTTTGCCTCTTGGTTATTAATTGCAACCTGTCTCCTCACACTCTTGCTCATCTTACTCATTGGTCTGATCTTTTCTACTCATCCTGGTATGCATATGCTCAACTTATCCAGTTTAGCAATTCAGCAAGATTCACATGTCATCTGTTTATCCTCTCATACATGAATCTAATTATTGCCTCTGTGTATCATCACAGTCTTCCATTGGGTATGATAACTGTTAGTTTAAGTCTGGATGGCATAGGGCATGATTTGAGTCCAAAAATAGGGTGATTCTGTAAGAAAACGTCAAGATACTTTCGGGTTTCACCCTTGAGGATGAAAAGATCAAGGCTCAAACATTGCAGTCATGCTGGTAAGATAGGAGCTCAAACTCCTCTGTCATATTCAAATAAAAACAAAAAAAAAAAAGAAAAAAAATACGACAAAAGAAGAAAAATACAGATTGTATCTTGTTTTGGTCATACTGCAACTACTAGAGTCATACCTTAATGCAACGAATTCATGAAATATGGATGTGTATGATGCACTTTGGAAATCATAAAGAATCAGGTATATGGAGATTCATACATATGTTTGTGTTATCTCCCGGTATTGTTGAAGTGTTAGTTTTTGTCATATGCATTACTAAAGATGTCAGGTGAAGATCAATGTCGTGAGCACGGATGAGTCCAGGATCTGTGAAGATGCTAGTGCTGCAGTTGTAACCAAATGTGCATTGCAGTGAAACCGGTCATTTACAACAGAACAACTTAATGGATGTACTGAGAAGGTAAGAAAGTTCTCAGTTTGTAGAAAAGGACTGTCACCTACAGACTACTCTGGCTGTTGCAATCTCAAGAATAAAGGATGGTCAACTCAAATCAAGATCAAGTATAGGGAATGTTAGGTTATAAGTGTGTCACACACTTATGTTTATGGGTTATTTCATAATTGTCGTTGTTTGTGTGTCGGTTTTCAGTTGTTGTTAGTTATAGGGACCATATTGCAAATATCCTTTCCTTGGTTCTGTAGCTTTGTCTATATATGTCTACGGTGTAAGAGACAAAGATCAACTAATTCAGAGACAATTTCCTTAGTGTTTATCTGTTCTTCATTCTTCATCTTCTCCTTTCTTCTTCTTCTTCTTCTTCTTCTTCTTCTTCTTCTTCTTCTTCTTCTTCTTCTTCTTCTTCTTCTTCTTCTTCTTCTTCTTCTTTCTTTCACTAAAATCCAACCTAATCTCTAAACATCAAGAGGAATGAGCAGATGGGCCGGAGTGAGCATTTGAGCCAGAGTGAGCAGCTGGTTCGGTCTGATGGGATGGACCGAAATGAGTAGCTGATTCGGTCTGGGTTGGGCTGTGCTTTAACACATGATGAGATGGAATTGGTCAAACCCAATTCCAAAGTCCAAGATGAGTCGGGTAATTGGCCTATAAAGCTCAAGACTATTGAGGAAGATCTTAACTGAACCGACAACAATTTGAAACTTACTCTTATTAGTCCTAGTTATTTTCCTAATTAGAAAAACAATTTATCTACTTCTGTGAAGTTTTCAAAGCTGAGGGACACATGAAAATTGGGAAGTTGAAAAGATGTTTCTTTTAAAGGCCATGGACACGGGAAAATTGGGAAGCCGCGAATTCACTTGGGTATGGTGGAAAAAGGGTTAACATACACCGCAAAGGTACCCGCTCAACAAAAAAGTAAGAGTGTTCAAGTTCAGGGAGGTGAGGGCCACAGTGAGGTAACTAACTTAAATTTTGATGTTAGTAACTCTATGTAATTGGTTTGGTAGTATGTATAGTAGATTAATTATGAATCAAGTACATCTTTCTAGTAATATGGTTCTAGAAAAAACCCACATGAGATCCATAATGTGGAATGTTAGAGGATTTGGTAATCCGGCAGCTGTCAAGGTGGCAAAATGGCTCATCCGTACTCACAATCCTACGGTGTTGATATTAATTGACACTATACTTAGCTGTCAAAGGATGGTGGAGCAAACAGGTAAATTACCGTTCAACAAGTTTGTAGGGGTAGAATCCAGAGGTTTTAATGGAGAAATTTTAGTGCTGTGGAATGACCACGAGGCAAAATTACGAAGATGGCTTCTACAGAGCAAGAATTACACTTCAAAATCCAGGTTATCCATTCTAACCTGTCTTTGTTCATGTTTGCGATTTATGCTAGCCCCAATTTAAATGAAAGATTATTGTTGTGAGATAATCTTAAATCGCTTGCCTCTACTGTATCTAGTCCTTGGCTAGTTATAGGAGACTTCAATGATGTCACAAATTGTTCATAAAAATGGGGGGGGGGGGGGGGGATAATAGTGTATGCATGAATAGTGTGTCCCTTTTTAATGATATGATTAGTGATTGTAATTTGATAGACCTAGGTTTTAGGGGGTCAAAGTTTACTTGGGTCAATATGTGGAATTCTGATAGATTAATCCAGCAAAGAATTGATAGGATGATGTCAAATATGGATTGGAAATTTACTTTTCCTAATGTCTCTATTACCCATCTTAGTAGAACTCACTCTGACCAATGTCCGCTTCTTATTATTTATGGTTGGGATGGGTGTAACAGAGTAATTAGACCGCCTATGTGGCTTGACCACCAAAGTTTTGAACTCCTAGTCAAGAATACTTGAAATGAATTTAACAATGGGATCACGTCTTCCTTTAACCACTCCCCTAAAAAAGCTAGACCCTGGAACAAAGAGACTTTTGGAAATGTTTTTCATAGAAAAGAAAATTTATTTGGAGGATTTCAGAAGCACACAAGTGTATTGCTAATTCCCCAAATAATGTCATCGTCTCTCTGGAAAAGAATCTTCAATTAGAACTTTCTGAGATTCTTGACCAGGAAGAAAAACTTTGGGCTGCAAAGTCTCGAACAAAGTGGATCAGAGACGGGGATAGAAACACAAAATTCTATCATATTTCTACTCTTGTTAAAAGGAGAAGAAATAAGATTTTAGCCACCAAAGACTTAGTTGGAAATTGGATTTTTGATGAGGGGTGTATTCAGGAGGAATTTCAAAAATTCTTTTCAAATCTTTTCACAACTTCAAAGGTTACCTCGCATGTATTGGTTGTTCGCCCCAATTCTTGGAGAACTACTTTATGTGGAAATCAATCCGGCGCCTAAACAATTTTATCACTTTGGAAGAAATTAGGAAAGCCACTTGGGATCTTAAACCTTTTAAAGCTTCGGGGCCTGATGGCCTCCATTCAGTTTTCTTCCAAAAGTTGTGGAACTGTACGAGTAGTTCTCTAACTAATGCTATCGGTGAGGTGTTTAAAGGGGGTCTGTCCCTACAAGTTGGAACAAGACATTGATATGCTTAATTCCAAAATGCAGTCAGCCAAATTCGGTCTCCCAATTCAAACCTATAAGTCTTTGCAATTCTATTTATAAAGTGATTTAAAAAATTATGGTGAATAGAATCAGACCAGTCCTGAACAATATCATCTCTCCTTTTCATACTAGTTGTGTCTCAAGTAGAAGGGGTTCTGATAATGTAATTTTGCTTAGAGAGGTGCTACATTTTTCAAAGCATAAACAGGGCAAAACAGGGTGCATGATCATTAAAATAGACCTTGAAAAAGCTTATGATAGAATTGAGTGGGACTTCATCAGAACAACGCTCAATTTCTTTAAATTCCCTGATAAGGTCATTAAGTTGATTATGAGTTGTATTTACACGTCTTCTATCTTCGTACATCTTTATTTTATGCATTGAATATCTGGCGTTTCTCACGATGAAAATGTTATGTAGGGACAATGGAAAGGAATAAAAGTGGGAAGTGGTAACATGACTTTATCCCATCTTTTCTTTGTTGATGACCTCATTCTAATGAGAGAGGCGACACCTGAAAATTGTAGATGTATCAACTCGGTTTTAGAAGATTTTTGCGCAATTTCAGGACAAAGGGTATATAAGGGAAAGTCGATCATGGTTTTCTAAAAAAATGTACCTACTACCAAAAGAACAGAGATCTCAATGATTTTAAAGTTTAAAACAGTTGAGAAGTTTGGGTCTTACCTTGGTTTTCCTCTAGATTTGTAAAACTCGAAAGTTAACTCCTTTAACTTTGTTATGGATAAAGTTAGAAATAAACTTTCGGGTTGGGGGGCAAAGCTGTTATCGATGGCTGGTAGGGTTACGGTTGTCAAATCGATCTTGTCCACGATCCTCTCCTACTATATGCAATGTAATATGTTTCCTAACTGAGTGTGTAAAGAACTGGACAAGATTAACAAGAATTTTGTTTGGGGATCGACGAACTAGAAAAGGAATATACATTTGATCAATTGGGAGGAAATAACAAAGCCGAAAAAAACTAGGGGGATTTGGTATTCAATCGACGATGTATTGAAACGAAGCACTCCTGGGGGGTTTGGCATAGATATTGAAAAACGAAACGGCTCCTTGGGTTGTGATGATTAGAAACAGAACGTTTAAACAGTATGGAACTTCTCTCACTACTTCGAACAAAACGCCTTGTAATTGGAAAATAATTAATGAAGGTGTGAACACCCTTAAATTGGGATCGGGGTGGGTGGTGGCGAATGGTAGGGATAATAAATTTTGGCATGACAATTGGGTGAGTAATCAATCCCTCCGATCTTCTATCTATGGTCCACTGAAATATGAGGAAGACAAATTGATGGTAGGAGATGTCTTTCATAATGACGAGTGTAATCTAGATAGAACTTCTTTTGATTTCCCAAAAACAATTTGGACATATTTCGAAGTACTCCAGGGGACAAGACCAATGTCTCATTGGACACTCAAATATGGAATGTCACAAATTCGGGGAATTAAACTACTCCATCTGCATATTCTGGTTTAGCAGGCCATGACACAAATAGTCAGGTACTGGATAATGGGATTGAGTTTGGAAAATTCAGACTGCCCCAAAAATTCAGTATTTTATTTGGTTGGGCCTTAAAAATAGAGTAGCCACTTGCAAAATATTGAACCATAGGGGATGTAATTTGAGGCTTCCCTGCCAAATTTGTGATTCTGGGGTGGAGGACATAGATCACATATTGCGTGGGTGTGAGCATGCAAAAAGGATGTGGAATTCGGTCACTTGGTCGCCCAATTTGGGGTAATCATTCCACTATCCTTTGAATGAGTGGATCAAGTATGGATGTCAGGTATCAGGAGTCACTATTCAAAGATTTGAGTGAAATTTCTTTTTTCCATATGTACTATGGAACATTTGGGAAAATAGGAACTCACTTATTTTTAATGATAAACTTGCTTCTTTTTCTGTTTATAATCTATCTTTATCTAAGGCAAAGTTTCACCAAAATGTTTATCTTGAGACTCGGACTACTAATGAGTTTATTTCCATTGATATTAGTTGGGTCCCTCCAAAAAAGGATTGGTTTAAAATCAATACAGATGGAGCTGCTAAGGGGAATCAAGGTTTTGCAGGAGCGGGTGGGGTCATCCCAGATTACAGGGGTCAATGGGTTGCAGGATTCTCGAGGAATTTGGGATGCTCAAACAGTCTCACTGCGGAATTTGGGCCATCCGAGACGGGCTACTGCTGGCAAAGACACTCAGATTAAAATCTATTCACCTCGAAACGGACGCCCTATTGATGTGATCATGGAAGAAATGCGGCCCACACTTGAAGACAGGGGTGAGATAACCGTGCCGAGTGGACCAATGACACGATCAAGGGCTAGGAAGCTTGGACATACAATCACCACACTACTGGACCGCATAGGACCAACTATCATTCCGTCCGGAGACATGGAGCCTAAGAACCTCTTGGTTGCTCGAATGGACTAAGTCAAGAGGGGCTCGTTTGTACTCTTTTTCCCGACCTTTGGTTTTGTCCCACTGGGTTTTACAAAGGGGTTTTTTAATGAGGCAAACGGTCCACAAGACAACCAAACCCAATAAGAGGAGGAGAATAAAATTCGGCCCATAGGAGAGCTTTCCTTAGGCCCAAATTAGTCTAGGGTTTTATTTCTTTTAGGATAAGTAGCTAGGGTGGCCGAAATTAGAAGATAGACCTTTCTTTTACAAACTTGTGTGCTAGCCACATTGTTCTTCTTGTTCATTGAATGAGAAATTGATTGTTGGTGTGTCATATCCGGCAATTGAATCTTGGTGCGTCATATCCAAGGTTCAAGCTTTGGAATCTTCGAGTGCGTCATATCTTGGAGAATCCATTGTGGAGGTATCAAGGGCTTGTCGCTGCCTTTGTGTGATCCAATCGATCCATCATTCATCCATCATCTATCCTCGTATATTCTGGTCTCGGCAGAATCGTATCCAGGAGGACCTACCTTACCAAAATTGGTCTAGAAGACGGAATACATATCGGAATTCGACGAGCCCACCCATTCCAGAAAGAGGACTCAATTATATGCGACTTTCGTATTCATCACTCGGATCAATTCGGAGCAGAGCTTTGCGGAAAAGGGAACCCTTTACAGAGTCGGAATTCTGACAGCAATATTACGAGCCTTGGGAGAATCGTATCACCACCTACCCTCGAAAGTGCCGACTCCTGGAAGATCGTATCAAGTGGTATCAGAGCACACTTTCGAGACTTAATTTTGCTGATTTGTGTTGTGTGATAATCAGGTCCTTGCGCATTATAATGTCAAACCACGCAAGTAATGGAGAGGAGAGCACCAATCAAGCTCAAGGGGCAAGGAACGAACCCCCGGATTTGCGAATTCTTCGCAATGAGATTCGGCGAATGATGCAGAAAGAATTAGGACCTATCATACAAGAGTCCCTTAATCGAGCCATGCCGCCACCTATGGGGAATCTTCCAAGAAGAGCTCAACCTCAAGCAGACGATGAAGAGGTTCAATAGTCCAACTATTATAGTAGGGGCAGCCGCCACTCCAATCGGGACCAAAGGAGACCACGGCGGGAAAGAGGTCGGCTTGAAGATTAACTTGGTGGTCTCAAGTTAAAAATCCCACCTTTCCACGGGAAGAATGATCCGGATGCTTATTTGGAGTGGGAAAAGAAGATCGAACTTGTGTTCGATTGTCAAAATTTTTCGGAGCTTAGAAAGGTATAAGTAGCCGCAACTGAATTTTGTGATTATGCTATCAATTGGTGGGATCAAATCGTGACGAGTAGACGACGTAATCGTGATCCACCCGTAGATACTTGGGATGAACTGAAAAATCTTTTGAGGAAGAGGTTTGTTCCTAACCATTACCATAGGGAACTACATCAAAAGCTTAGACGATTGTCTCAAGGAAGTAAGGGCCGAAAGACCACACTTGCTCCCGTGCCGCCGCATGAGATACACCTAGATCAACTTCGACTTCGACAACACGAAGGAACTAATGTGAGTGAACACACAGGTACCCTTACCCAAAATGAGTGTGAGAGTTTGAGGAAAGCCAAAGCCGAGAGATGTGAGTTTACACCCGTGAGTGAACCCGTGAGGCAGTCCAATTTTGTGGTGAGGTCTAGCGTTGTAAAGAGGGCTTTGTCCTCTAAGCAACCCGTTATACTACTTATGTACAAAGAAACGTTGTTGAGTATCACTAATCCCGTGCCGGATTTGCCGAGCAACATCGTTTCCCTTTTGCAGGATTTTGAAGACGTCTTGCCGGATGAAACTCCCCACGCATTACCGCCCCTTCGGGGTATCGAACACCAATCGATTTTGTACCGGGAGCTTCACTACCTAACCGACCTGCATACCGAACTAATCCTATGGAGACCAAGGAGCTTCAACGACAAGTGAACGACTTGATGGACAAAGGATACATCCGCGAAAGCATGAGCCCATGCGCGGTACCGGTCCTACTCGTCCCTAAGAAGGATGGGACTTGGAGGATGTGCGTCGATTGCCGAGCCATCAACAATATCACTGTAAAGTATCGCCATCCTATTCCTCGATTAGATGACATGTTAGATGAGCTGCATGGATCCACGATATTTGCTAAAATAGATCTTAAGAGTGGTTATCATCAAATTAGGATGAAAGAAGGTGATGAATGGAAAACAGCTTTTAAAACTAAACATGGCTTATATGAGTGGTTAGTCATGCCCTTTGGATTAACTAATGCACCTAGCACTTTCATGAGATTGATGAATCATGTCCTGCGTAACTACATTGGAATTTTTGTGGTTGTTTACTTCGATGACATTTTAGTCTATAGTCGAAGCTTAGAAGAGCATGTTGGGCACTTAAAATCTGTTTTGATGGTTCTTCGAAAGGAGAAGCTTTATGCTAACCTTAAGAAGTGCACTTTTTGTACGGATCACCTTGTGTTTTTGGGTTTTGTTATAAGTGCAGATGGTATTAAGGTGGACGAAGAGAAGGTTAAGGCCATCCGCGATTGGCCGACGCCAACTACCATAGGCGAAGTGCGGAGCTTTCATGGACTTGCGGGTTTCTATCGGAGATTCGTGAGGGATTTTAGTACCATAGCCACACCTCTCACCGAAGTGATCAAGAAGAGTGTTGGGTTTAAGTGGGAGGATGCACAAGAAAAAGCATTCCAAGCTTTGAAGGACAAACTCACCAATGCACCCCTTTTATCTTTACCGAACTTTCTTAAAACCTTTGAAATTGAGTGTGATGCTTCGGGTGTAGGTATTGGAGCTGTTTTGACACAAGAGAAGAGGCCCATAGCCTTCTTTAGTGAGAAGCTTGGAGGAGCTTCCCTAAACTACCCGACCTATGACAAGGAGTTGTATGCGCTAGTTCGAGCCTTGCAAACATGGCAACACTATCTATGGCCCAAGGAGTTCGTCATTCACACCGACCATGAATCCTTGAAGCATTTGAAGGGTCAACAAAAGCTCCACAAACGACATGCTAGGTGGATGGAGTTCATCGAAACCTTCCCTTATGTGATCAAGTATAAACAAGGTAATGAAAATATTGTTGCCGATGCTCTATCAAGAAGGTATGCCTTGATCTCTACTTTGGATGCTAAGCTTTTAGGCTTTGAATACATAAAGGAGCTCTATGAAACTGACTCGGATTTCCAAGATATCTTTAAAGCATGTGCTAAATTCGCTCATGGAAAGTATGTAAGGCACGACGGGTTTCTTTTGTTTGAAAATAGATTATGCGTACCTAACTGTTCGATGCGAGAATTGTTAGTTAGGGAAGCCCATGGCGGAGGATTGATGGGACATTTTGGGATCACTAAGACCTTGAAGGTGATGCAAGAACACTTCTATTGGCCACAAATGAAAAGGGATGTCGAGCGGATATGTGGAAGATGTGTCACTTGCAAACAAGCCAAAGCAAAGGTACAGTCCCAAGGTTTGTATATGCCCTTACCGATTCCTGAACAACCGTGGGTCGATATATCTATGGATTTTGTGCTTGGATTGCCTAGGACTAGGACGGGAAAGGATTCCATCTTTGTGATTGTGGATAGGTTTTCAAAAATGGCTCATTTCTTGCATGCCATAAAACTGATGATGCGTCTCATATAGCTGATTTATTCTTCAAAGAAATTGTTCGCTTGCATGGAATGCCTAGGACCATTGTTAGTGATAGAGATGCTAAATTCTTGAGCTACTTTTGGAAAACACTGTGGTCTAAGCTAGGGACTAAACTGCTATTTTCAACTACTTGCCACCCTCAAACTGATGGACAAATCGAAGTAGTGAATAGGACCTTGTCTACTTTGCTACGCACCTTGATTAAGAAGAATTTGAAAACTTGGGAAGAATGCTTGCCACATGTTGAATTTGCGTATAACCGAGCTACACATTCCGCTACCAAGTTTTCACCGTTTGAAATCGTTTATGGATTTAACCCTTTGTCTCCTTTGGATCTAACCGCTTTGCCTATGAGTGAAAGGACTAACTTAGATGGAAAGAAGAAAGCTGAAATTGTCAAACAGATCCATGAAAAGGCCAAGCGCAACATCGAGGAAAGGACGAAGTCGTATGCAAAGCAAGCCAACAAGGGCCGACGTAAGGTGACCTTTGAGGAAGGAGACCTCGTGTGGGTGCACTTGAGGAAGGATAGGTTTCCAGTCGAGAGGAAATCCAAGTTGATGCCTAGAGTGGAAGGCCCATTCCGAGTCCTAAAGAAGATCAACGACAATACTTATCAACTAGACCTCGAAGGGAAGTATAATGTTAGTTCAAGTTTTAACATTACTGATTTGCTTCCTTTTGTTGCAGATGATCCGGATTTGAGGACAAATCCTTTTGAAGAGGGAGGGGATGATGTGATCATGGAAGAAATGCGGCCCACACTTGAAGACAGGGGTGAGATAACCGTGCCGAGTGGACCAATGACACGATCAAGGGCTAGGAAGCTTGGACATACAATCACCACACTACTGGACCGCATAGGACCAACTATCATTCCGTCCGGAGACATGGAGCCTAAGAACCTCTTGGTTGCTCGAATGGACTAAGTCAAGAGGGGCTCGTTTGTACTCTTTTTCCCGACCTTTGGTTTTGTCCCACTGGGTTTTACAAAGGGGTTTTTTAATGAGGCAAACGGTCCACAAGACAACCAAACCCAATAAGAGGAGGAGAATAAAATTCGGCCCATAGGAGAGCTTTCTTTAGGCCCAAATTAGTCTAGGGTTTTACTTCTTTTAGGATAAGTAGCTAGGGTGGCCGAAATTAGAAGATAGACCTTTCTTTTACAAACTTGTGTGCTAGCCACATTGTTCTTCTTGTTCATTGAATGAGAAATTGATTGTTGGTGTGTCATATCCGGCAATTGAATCTTGGTGCGTCATATCCAAGGTTCAAGCTTTGGAATCTTCGAGTGCGTCATATCTTGGAGAATCCATTGTGGAGGTATCAAGGGCTTGTCGCTGCCTTTGTGTGATCCAATCGATCCATCATTCATCCATCATCTATCCTCGTATATTCTGGTCTCGGCAGAATCGTATCCAGGAGGACCGACCTTACCAAAATTGGTCTAGAAGACGGAATTCGACGAGCCCACCCATTCCAGAAAGAGGACTCAATTATCTGCGACTTTCGTATTCATCACTCGGATCAATTCAGAGCAGAGCTTCGCGGAAAAGGGAACCCTTTACAGAGTCGGAATTCTGACAGCAATATTACGAGCCTTGGGAGAATCGTATCACCACCTACCCTCGAAAGTGCCGACTCCTGGAAGATCGTATCACCTATCATCCCATAAGATAATATCGGATGAAAATATGTCAAATCTAAAACTAGTGTCCATTATTGCGGATTGCAGGAAGCTCTTGATGTAGTTCGAAAGAATGAAGTTTAGACATATTTTTCGAGAAGCAAATGCGGTAGCGGATATCATGGCGATCAACCAGTGACATGTTTTTGAACTCCATACCTCACCTCCGAAGGAAACTACTAACGCGCTCCAAAAAGACGTTGGTTCTTCTATTTCGAGAATTGTTTAAGTTAGCTAGTTTTGGTTATGTAGTTTTGAACTTGGGTGAAAAGTTTGTCACCTATAGCGGGTTTTTAATCCATAAAAAAAAAAAAAAAAAAAGATACACACGTATGCAACATTACAAACTCAACAAGATGATAACTATATTTTTCTATATCACTATCCCTCTCTTTTTTGGTCATTCAAATATCTTCTCAAAATCCTTTTTGGAGAGGACATAGTTGGTGATGAGGGAGATTGGGAGGTGAACCTGAGGCTGGCTAGGCGAACGACAAGCTAATGCAGGAGGCGATGAACTGGCGTGGGCTAGGCGAACGACGTCGACAAGGCAATGGACGAAAGCTGAGTACATGGCGATCTTTAGGGTTAAGGCTTCAGTTAAACTTTTGAGTTATGCCGCTAAGTGTTGGTCATCCAGGAGAGAAGATTAGCAAAGAAATTGAAACCGGACGGTTTACACCGTGTTGTACTTTGCCTTTTCAAGTGTTTGATATACTATATTATAAATATATTATATATTGATTATTAGTTATATTAACTTATATACTATATTATATTATATGTTATATCAATATTATTAAGGCAGAAGTGTTTTATTTTAACCGCCGCAAGTAAAATGACACAAATATCATTAAATAATCTAATTAGTTTATATTTATCATGATTATTTTAGTTATTTAACTGTTTCTCAAAAGGTTATAAAAAAATATTTGCACAGAGACTCGAAAATATATGACCTTATACCTTAAAGACACGCTTATTAACTAGATACACACGTATGCAACATTACAAACTCAACAAGATAATAATTATATTTTTCTATATCACTATCCCTATCTTTTGTGGTCATTTAAATATCTTTTCAAAATCGATCAAACTTGATGTATATATATAAATGTTTAATATACATAATCTATCGCGTGAAACAATAAATTCAAAAATAATGAAATTTGAAAACTTAAAACAAAATTGAAAGGAAATATTTGATTAACGTATACATTTTTTATAATGATGATTATGTATTATAGAGTATTTTCAAATAATGAGATTATTAAATTGTTAAAAAAAACTTATAGATTTTTTTAGTATTATTAGGATTAATGCATATATGATTCCAACACTTTGACAATGTTGATTTAATAAAATAGTGAAATATCTTTCTTCGTTATTTTAAATTTTTTGCCAAAAGTTGTTAATATCTTATTACTCCAAACTATAATAACAAATGTAGGTATTATATGTCGAGAAAAAAGTAACAAAACTATTTTACTAAAAAATTAAAATAACCCTAATGAAGTGTTGGAATAATATTTTATGGATTACTGAAATGTCAAAATCAATATTAATTTTCAGAGTTTATTATTTATTATATTTATAAAATAGTTTTAGGATTAGTCAAATTTAGATTTTATGAGTATTTCTTTACTTAATCCTACATTCCAAATATATCTAAAATTAAAATATGAATATACTTAACTAACCCTACCTTATGAACTCTGAAAATATTAAAGTAAACAATAACTCTAAAAATATCTAAATAAAAAATAAGGAAGAAGTTAATCAAATATCTAATTTTATGTTTTGGTGCAAATTTTACTGGTAATTTATTGATGTTGTTACAATACATTTTTAATAGTCGTTGTTTCATAGAGATGGTAGTGAGATTGTTAAGATATCTTAAGAGTATATTTAATGTTATCACTGAAATGTTCGGACTTATGAGACAGTTGGTTAAGACGTGCGTCTTAAATCATAGATAGTAACAATGCCCAGGTTCAAATCCTCGAGATGTCGGGAGCATAATACTCAAAGAAAGGTCGGATTTCAAGAGTATAATACTCAAAGAAAGGTCGGATGTTGGGAGTATAATACTCAAAGAAATGTCGGTCGGATGTGGATGTCAGTAGTAAACTACTCAAAGAAAGGTCGGATGTTGGGAGTAAAATACTCAAAGAAAGGTCGGTCGAATGTTAGAAATAAAATACTCAAAGAAAGGTCTCGAGGGAGAGCATTTGCCTCCTGACTATAAACAAGGTGCAATGTCAATTTTGTCCAAATATCGACATATGTTTTTTTGATCATATTCTTAGAAACAAATATGATAACTATTTACCGTGTGTAAGGTGTTAAGGAGTATATTCAATGCATTCATTGGCAAATTCTGACTTATGAGCGTACGTCTTATATTGAATGCATTCATATACAATCTAAAATAAAATTGAAATGGAAGTTCTAGAATCCACGTAAGTGTATTCCTAATGGTTATACTAGACTCCGTCACGCGTTACGCGCGTGCACGTTGTTGTGATTTTTCTTGTGTGAGGTGTTAGAAGGACATGATTGACCTGATTCGTAGGATAGTACAAGAATTAAACAGTTGATTAAAAATATTAGTGGAATTATTAGACAACTTAAATTACTTAATATAATGAAATAAAATTAATTTTGTTTTAAATATTTTAAAAAATTGCTCAAGCATGTGGGAGTCTCTGTAGTAGTGGTTTTTGCTTCCAGATGCTCGAGCAATCTTTTAACAATATTTAAAACAAAATTAATTTCATTTCATTATATTATGTAATTTAGGTTTAGTCTTACAATTCCATTAATATTTTTAATCAAGTGTTTAATTCTTGTACTATCCTAGAAATCGGGTCGTCAAATCTTGGTAGCTTGTGCCATTTCCGCTTGTATTGCGTTTTCGATTTTGTTAAAAGTTTTTGTCCTCTTAAAGAAGTTATCTCAAACTGAAAAGTCTCCTATGCATTGTTCTCTTCGCCTCCCAAAACTAGATTTTGTACTATGCTGTTATCTAAAAGAAACAGATGTTAATAAATCTTGCACGTACTGTTTGTTTTGTATGTAAGATTTCTTCTGCAATTTCAGAATCACATCATTGCAAATAAAACCAATGAATCACATCATTACAAACAAACATTTATATAACTAGAAATTTCAACACCAGTTTGCTTTCTTCTTCTCGTGTTCGTCTTAATCCTGAATGAAGTACAATTATACAATCAAATTATGTTAACATTGTTACAAACTACGTTTGAAATTCATAATAATACACAAACTGATGTCTCTCTAGAAGTTACATAACTTAACCTTAAACTAACCATCACTTAAAAAGAGTACCCACCCAAGCTCGAAACTAGTAGACTAGCATATTCTACAAGGCATTAACTGAAACTTCAATCGATAAATGTACCTTTTATTGAACATCTGAGAGACGAAAGAATGTCATAAATCTGACAGAATCAAGAACTTCTTCGTTTCAGCTTTTCTGTCACCTTCATCATGAAATGATTCACTGAAGCCTCATCAAGAATGATCCATGACGAATCTAATAGTTCATGGAAGAAATCAGCTTCAATCTCTTGAGCAGTGTTTCTAAGTGCAATTCCGAATGCATTTCCCTTAACCGCCCCGAGACGAGGCTTCCCACAGACTCCAACAATCAACATTTTCCCAGGATCATGCGATAAACACACACAAAGGAAAGGTTTCATCTCTCTTCCTTGCTCCCTTAATGCATCCATAATGAAGTAGAAGAACTTAGTCAGAGCTTGAGGATACCCTAGAAACTTCACATCTATGGAGTCCTGAAGTTTACACCATCTAAACTTGAACCCACTTCTTATGAAGCTCCTCTTCATTATCGTTGCGCTTCCTTGCCTCAGAATTGCACGCTGAATCTTGATAGCTTGCTGCATGCCATCTTTGAGATTTTCAACGTTGCACAAGGACAGAGCATCATAGGCTTCTCCAAACTGTTTGGAAGCACAGGAGCCGTCAGATTTGATAAAGGATTCGAGCAATGGAGCTTACCTTCACACGCAACAATGGAGCTCTTGCGAGATGAGGAACAACAATGAGGAACAACCCGAAGACTTCACAAGGAGGAGCTCTTGAAGGATTCCAACACGTTTTTTATGCCGGGATTCTAAATAGAAGCAACAGGGCAAAAAAGAAATTACAAGTTATCACTTTTTCAGGGTTGGTCACGTGACCAATCACGTGATATTTTAACGTACAAACTGAACGGAAGTTAGACGGATGTACCAAAAACAATCGTCTTCAAACATATTGTACCTCAAACAATCGTGAGGGTTGAAAAACCATTTTCGTAAAACATGATGGACGTTTTTCAGACTTTTCCCTTATCATTATCCAAATCCAAAAGAAAACAGCGAAAGGTTAAGATGTTTTATTTCCAAAGCTTTAAGATAATGATTATACTAGACTCCGTCACGCGTTACGCGCGTGCACGTTGTTGTTATTTTGCTTGTGTAAGGTGTTAGAAGAACATGATTGACCTGATTCCTAGGATAGTACAAGAATTAAACAGTTATTAAAAATATTAGTGGAATTATTAGACAACTTAAATTACTTAATATAATGAAATAAAATTAATTTTGTTTTAAATATTTTACAAAATTGCTCAAGCATGTGGGAGTCTCTGTAGTAGTGGTTTTTGCTTCCAGATGCTCGAACAATTTTTTAAAAATATTTAAAACAAAATTAATTTGATTTAATTATATTATGTAATTTAGGTTTAGTCTTACAATTCCATTAATATTTTTAATCAAGTGTTTAATTCTTGTACTATCCTAGAAATCGGGTCGACATGTCCTTCTATCACCTCACGCTAGAAAAAGGCTGACAATATGCACGCGCGTAGCGCTTGCTGGAGTCTAGTTATAAATTATATTACAAATATATAATATATTTGTATCTTATGTAATATTAAAAATTGTATAAATATATAATTTATATTATGTTGTATATTTTATGTTGTGTATTATATATATTGCTTGTATATAAATTTATATTGTATAACCTTTGTATATATTTTAATATTGTATATAAAAAGCGAAACCAATAGCCAAAGATCCAATTTTTGGTGAATTTAAGTTGCATCCTCACTCTGAAATTAAGTGGCATCCAGGGAAAAAGACGACGAGGCGTGGCCGAGTGTGTCAGACAAAAAACCATTCTACCTTTAATAATGTAACAGTAATATTGGACAATGACGACATCAACCGTAACAACTACGGCATATACCTGACACTGTTAATCATGCATCAACATATTGAGACACTAAATAGTAGTTTGTGCAATCTAACTTTATTTATTGAACAATAGTATTTAATAGTGACGAAAAATACAGTAACAACTACGTCATAACTTTGACACTGTTAATCATGATATTGCATTAATATATTGAGACACTAAACACGCATTTTTGCAAAAATGTTGTCTTCTATAACTGATTGTATATATTACTATCGGAAAAGTATTTGACACTGGAATTTCTTCAAATTTACAAGATTGTTGTGACAAAAGTACATGCTAAACACTTGGTTTAGCATTGGTAATTTTTCTGTAACTAAATACAGTATACAGTTATAAAATATAATGTCGCAACTAAATGAGCTTTTTACGTCCAAAACATTAGTGACAACACGTTATTTTCGTGATTGTTGATGTAGATTCTTATAGTGTATGTCAAGTGCACATGCAACTAGGGGTGTCAATTTTGGGGATGGGTCGTGTCAAGAATCGTGTGACCCAATACTGACCCGTTTATTTGTATGAGTCAAACTTCCTAACCTAAAACTAGGGGTGAGCTTGGGCGGGCCGATCTTTTAGGCAAGACCGAGCCCGAGCCCGAAATTTTGGTTTTCACCTTTGGAGAACCGAGACCGACTTCGGTATAAAAAGCCCGCCCGAGTCGGTCTTGCTTGACTCGGGCCGGTCTCGGTCCATTACCGAAATTTTCAATCCAAATTAAAAAAAAAAAAAATTGTCCGAAATTTCACCAAATTTAGAACATACAAACACAATAAATCAAGTATCAAACATACAATCCAAACACACATTATAAATATAGAACATACAATCCAAACACACATGGAGACTTTGTGAGTTGTTGTATACTACTATACTTGTATAGTATATATAGTATTATGTATTAGGTTTTTAGGCAACTCGGACCGGTCCGGTCCTAATCGGGAATTTTGGGAAAAATCCCGAACCCGAGCCCAATCCCGACTTTAGAGGGAAAAAAACGCCCGCTCGGTCTCGGTCCTAGTCGGTCTCGGTCTTAGTCGGGCTGGTCTCGGTCCAACCAGTATTTTTTGCTCACCCCTACCTAAAACTGACCCGCGGGTCAGTGGGTCAACCCACGAGCGTTAGTAATAGTATTGAAAAATACATAGATCAAACTGACACGTTTGACTTGTTCGAGCTCCATAACCCGTTCCAACTCGCGTGACTCGATCCATGGTAAAGATAGAGTTGCTGGATAGAAAAATTCCCAAAAGGCAGTCACAAGTATTCAGAAACACTTACTCAAAAGCAGGTTATCCTCAATTTTGAATCCTGCCGAAAAGCTATCGTTCATAAGAGTCAACGACAAACCTGCACTTGCCTTGTTTCACTTGTGGTTGCTCAACTTCGTTTCTTGCGGAGGGTGTATGCAATTTCCTTCAACACCGTCTGCAAATCAAATCCTACTAAGGTTCCCTTGCTTTCACCATATTTGATTGAAGAAGCTAGATCCATCTGGATATTGGTGTTTTCTTATCTTTAGTGACCTGACCAGAGAAAGAAACAGGTAAGAAATAACTATAACTATTAATTTATTATTTAATAATATATAATTACAATGGATCACGGGATGACCAACACTACTTGTTTGGAGTACTACGCCTTTGGATATGAAATCTTTGACCCAAACTCATCATCCACCATTGACTGGATTACCAAAATTTTCAACCCAATGTCAACTAACATTGAATTTCTAATCATAGACGCTATCAACTTGCAATCGATGTTTTTGTGTCATTCAATCCAAACTTCATTTGCACATGTATGTGGAGAATGAAATTTTGATATTCTCCAAAATCCAGTATTCTTAAAGAGAATTCCTCTCAATGATCAAAAACAATTTTTGGGATTAACTTTACACTTGAAGACAATTGATTTTGGATTTGATGACTCAACAATGTAAACCTTAGAATGAGCTATTTTGATGACTCAACATTAGGTCCTGCCATTAAGAAACTTTCAGTCGACGGTTCCTCAACATCCATACACCACTCATATGTTGATTGAAAGTTGTCAATCCAGTTACTATCAATTCAATTTTCTGCAGTGGGCTGCATCATTTCCAGGTCGTGGGAGCTACTTCCACCACTGACACCTCCATGTACATTGTCAGAATTCTCTCCAAACTCAAACACTTCTTCGTTGTCTTCATCAATGTGACCAGTATAAGGCTCAATATATAGATCTTCTTCATTTATCCAAGCATCTGAGAGTGCATCAACGTCGACCTCATCATCTGAGAGATCATTGGTGTGACCATGCAAAACATTAAATGTCTCATGACTATCAGTAATGTTTGAAATAACGTTGAGTCCTCTTGTCACACTAAACCCAATAAATCGACTAGAAACACTTAATTGTAAAGTGAAACACAATGCACTTGGTGATGGAATCCGTACAAACTTGCAAAGTCCACCAGTATCTGTAAATTTATATGAAATGATGATGGAACCAACTTCAACATCATGTCAACCGTACTCCATACATATAATTTCCTTTAGTCTACAAAGAGATATATTCAAGGTAGTTGTAGTAATACTGGAGGTACCACCCACATAAATCTCACTACCTTTCTCATACAATATTTCATCATCATACAAGCAAATGATATCAATCTTTACCATGCTTGGTATTATACAACGTGCTGCCAGGGGTAGCAAAAACATACATTTCGCTACCCCCAATAGTGCTTTTTTCCACTTTTCTAAATATTTACCGTCCATATATATTTTTCTTAATATTGTTTTATGAAATATTCACTTTTTGAAAATATTCCTCTCTTTCACATGAAATTTAGATTAGATAATGCATTACATTTACTTACATTTTCATTTTAATATTATAAGCTTTGTTTCTTTTAGAATTTAATTATTATTTGCACTCAAAATGATTGTTCATAATAAATTTATTTACACAAAAATTCATACTATTTAAACTACATAATTTTTAATAATATATTTATAGTAATTATTAGTAATAATGTGGATATGACTACATTATTTTAAAAATTATATTGAGAAAATAAATAAAAATTCCTATAAAGTTTGTTTTTAAAAATTGGGTAAAATACCACATTGCCCCCTAAAGTTTACGCCAATTTTAAGTTTTCCCTTTATATTTAAAATTTAAAATTTTAGTCATACTGTTTGGACCAAATGAAAAATTCTCGTTGTTGTGAGTTCGCCATTTATTCTTGACGGATTTTTGGTCATGTGTGTGACGTGCTATTTTGAAGGATGGAAGTGAAAAATTGCTCTCATTTCCTTCTATACATCCTCATGTGCAATTGTGCATGGTAGAGCTTCGTAGTTGCAGAAATGGTGAACATAAGTGAAGAACAAGAAGAAGAGCGACATCAGAGAACAGAACCAGGCCCCGCCAAAAGATCTCCGTAGACTTAATCACTCTCGACATCATAGAGTAAAACCAAGCACCACCAAAAGCCATAGACTTACTCACTCTCTTCTGTGTCCCCTTCTTCTCACAAGAGCCCAAATCGTGGTTCCCCAGCCTCCCCGGCAACCTCCGTCGTCATTACTCAAACGACAGAAACATAAAGATCAAGATAAACCCTGATTCGACTCCCGTAGAAATTTTCACCTTTGAAAACGGTGTCATTGCTGCAGAGACTGTGTTTATAGTCCACGGTCTCGACTCAAGTTCTTATGCATTTAAGAGCATCATCGATTCTCTAGGATCGAAAGGCGTCCACGCAATCGCCATAGATTTACATGGACAAGGGTTCTCCGATAGAACCATTGAGGTGGACGAAGATGTAGAAAATGGGGCTCTAGAGAGGTTTAGAGTCGTGTTTAGTGAAATCTGAAACAAAGGGATCCTTTCCGCGTTCGATCAATTGGTCAAAACAGGGCAAATGCCTTACCAGGAGCTCCAAAATCGAATTTTACGCGTAGGAAGGTGCCGAAGGTGGTTAAAATTGGGTCTGAGGAGATGGGTAGGGTTCTAACTCAGGTGATAGAGGCAAAGGGATTAAATCATGTCCATCTAGTCCTACACGATTCAAGTTTAACTTCAACAACTTACTGGATCCTGAACAATGTAGCCTCTTTCAAAAGTTTGACCATTTTGGCTACTTCAATAAAACTCGCATTGCCCTTGTTGATTCTGCAGGTGAAGGGTATTCTCAGGATTTCGAAAGGATGATTGACTCCAGTTGCACTAAGGGCATTGGTGGTAGGTTCGATTCGGGAGCACATAGGGTTATTTTGAAAGGTAGGGATGGTGGAAGAGCGGCTCTGGAGATGGGGAGGAGATTGAATTACAATTTTTATATTTCTCGATGTACTATTGCATGATAATTCATTCCATGCGATGGCTGGATTTTTTCTATATAAGGGCGAATGTTTCTGATCTATATTCATTATATTTCTATTTGGTTGTGTATATTATTGAATTGACGACCAATATATTTTGTTCTTTAAAATGACATACTTCAGGGGGGATTATTCAACAAATGGCATACATTGAGGGGTATACTTAATGGACGACACTTTGGTCATTTGAGAATATTAAAAATTCACGTGACACGCACATGACCAAGAATCCGACAAGAATAAACAACCAACTCACGACAAGGGAGGATTTTTCATCGGATCCAAACATTAGGAATAAAATTTAAAATTTTAAACTTTAAGGTGAAATCTTAAAATCGACGTAAACTTTGGTCTTCTTTTAAGTTTTCTCATTTTGTCAGATTTTTTATCCAAACCTGACAAAATATATTTTGTTACGAAAATAACTATTTACTTTTAAGAATGTCATAGTAGAGTCCTTCGAGATTTTTTAATATATTATGAATAAATTCTAATGTGATCGGGACTCAATTTAGCCCTAATTAAGGGGTCTCAGTATTGGTCTGGACCCATTTTCTCTCTCATGGGTAGGGGTTGGTCTAGGTCGACACATACTTTAACCTCCTCGAATGGGGACGATTAAACCCCAATTTCTAACTGTTAACCCATACTAAACCCCATCCATAAGCGAGAGAAACTCAATAGGAACATAATGTTTTGAAGGGTTTACTCGTGAAATTCTTATTGGTATTCTACTATTCTCTTCGATACATATATATTTTGTTAAGTTTGACTTTAAAATTTGATGGAAAGGGAAACTAAATTGATGGTCAAACATTAAGGAATGAAATTTTGAAAAACATATATTATGAGGGTTAGAATCGATTCGAACTGGTTTGGTCCTATTTAAAAAAAAAACAATACTCGATTTCGATTCAGTCAAAAACAGAACCAGTTTGTTCTAAAAATAGAACAAGTTCGGTCTAAAAATAAAATAGTTCGGTATAAAAATAGAACAACGTTCCAACAAACAGATGCCCTTGACCATTGAACTACGCATAATACACATTCCTAGAATCTACGCAGAATACATGTTACAAAGCTTAACATTGAACTTTTGTTGTATCTATATTGAAACTAATCAATAATAAATAATCAACCAATCTTAACATTGAATTGGATAAATCAATCAATAATTGAGGGTTCGTTAAAAATTAGGGGGCGTTTGATTGAATGTGTCATTTAATACATGTATTAGGTAATACACGTATTAGTTAATACATGTATTAGCTCTCGCTTGAGGCCGATGTGCTTAACCCATGCGTTGTAGGTCTTGTGCTTTGGCTGATATGTGCATGCCCCACATCATATATTGTGCTTTTCCCCTTTATAAATTGGGATTGAATTCGGTAAATAAAGAAGTTTGAGATCCCCCCTAATCTTGGTTTTGTCGGATCCTCGGAAGTAATCGCAGATCGTGATTGTGAATGAATTTGACATCGACCCCTCAGGAGGTGATGGATTGTACCTTGGCCTACCCGAGTTTATCGGACGGAGGAAAGGAGTGGCATTTAGTCGAATCAAGGAGAAAGTTAATATATGTATTAGTTAAGACTATGTTTGGATGAGGTATGTATTAACATATACTTATACATACATACTCTAAGACAATGTTTGATTCAGCATAAATTTTTATGTAAAGTGGCAAAAACCCATAAGTACCGTTAAATTAATGTTGCATTGTAAATATATTAAACACATGAATTGAGTCCTTTTTTAAAAATAAAATATATTCATATTCGAAATAACTTTAAAAAAATCACAAACACAAAAAAAACGAGATAGTGTCCCCTTTGAGTCTTGACTGTTTCGATCCACTTCGACTCTTCTTTTCTGATCTTTGCAATTTCATTCTTAAAATGTTACTCTCATGCATAAAGCTTCAAAACTTTCATATTCCTAAGCAACTCAGTGTGATTGATTTCTGATTGAAGAGAAAAAATAGAGCATTGTGTTTGTTGGTTTTACAAATTAGTGGAACGACATGATTTTACAAATCGATTTTGGGAACAACATGATTTTAAAAATACACGTGGAACCGTACTTAGCAAAATATAGAGACGAAACAGTTAAATATCCAATTTTAAGTTTATTCCTCATGACACATGCATATAAATAGTTTAAAAAAAAAGATCAAATGATATATGTTTGTTTAATGATATTTTTAATATATATATATTATATAAATTTCAATTGAGTAAATTATTCATTAATTTTTTTAACTATTTGCTTTTAAATATTAATTATATGTCATATATCATCGTCGAAATGAACTCAAAAATTATTTTTGAATTCGAATGGTACCCAACAACTATTGTTGTGTTTGACTTGGTGATTCATTTTTTTGGAAAGTAAAACATATATGGAGAATTAATGAGGGAAATTTATAAAGAGTATTACATCATTTTATTTTCCATTTAATATATTATTTTTTTTATTAATAATTATTACATAATCTGAGTAAATAATAATTTCAAAATAGTTTAGATTAAAATTCACAAATTTTGATAAAAACCAACATGATAAATTATTCTTAAGTAGAGTTAATAGACTTAGAGTAGTTAAGTAAAATTTTACTATGGATTAAATAATACCATGGTTAGATAATGTATTAATTAATACATACCATTATTTCTAATCAAATATTGTACTAATTAATACATATATTAGTTAATATTAATACATGTTAATACTCCAATCAAACACCCCATTCAAATTTGGGGCTTACGGTAAACTACTAACTCCCGGTGACGGGGGGAACGATGGGACACAGCTGGACACGGCGGGACGGAGGGCTGGAAGAAGTTATGTAATATCAAGTTACATTTGATTAATATATTTATGTCTAAAATATGTATAAATCAGAAGTTACGTAATGTTAAATTCAAACATTTTAATATTGATCTAAAAATATATTGAGATACCTAAACTTATTTTCCAAATACTTATATATGATACTTAATTTGTGATAAATTTGAGATAATATTTTAACTTTCTTATTATTAATTTTATATCTATTAATTAATCCAATCTATGTCAAAAATACAATTATATTATAGGTTACAGTGATATTATTATTTTAAAATTCTGTAAAATCTATCTAAATTATATCTGTAGTCTAAATTTTATTATATGAACTGTAAATAAATTTTTTATTAAGATGTTTAATGTGTATGGCTTAAGATATACTTTTTCAGTTTTAAGGAACATCTTTATTATATATTTAGTTAAGGGTTAATTATCAAAAAACAAACTGAATTTTGAGGAAAAACCAAACAGCAAACCGAACTTTTTTTGTTGACAAAAAACAAACCAAACTTTTGGAATTGGACAATTAACAAACCTACTTCAAATTTTCATCATGTTTGAACGCGTTTTTCAATGTTTGAGCGAGTTATTAAGTCGTAATAATCTTTCCTTTGAATACTTCAACTAATGTTGACTTAATAACTCCCTCAAACATTGAAAAATTCGTTCAAAGATAATGAAAATTTGAGGAAGGTTTGTTGATTGCTTAATTTTAAGAGTTTGGTTTGTTGTTTGTCAAAAAAAAAAGTTCGGTTTGCTATTTGGTTTTTCATCAAAGTTCAGTTTGTTTTTTGGTTATTAACCCTTTAGTTAATTAATACTAGGTGTCTTTCACGTGCTTTTGCACGGTAAGTAATACATTTAATTCATATTTTATTATTTTTTTAATTTATTCTTAATAGTAATAAATATTATTAAATTATGTATTCATTAAATATAGATTAAAAAAATTAAGAAAAACTTACAATTATAAAGCTTAAATATTTTATGATAGATAATTATAAGTTGTTATGAAAATTAAAAATTATTATTTACATTATACGATAATTATGAGTATAATAAGAATATCAAAATGATTAAAAGTGAAAATTAAATTATTAAATACTACAACAAAAAGTGTAAGGGAATATGATACCTTTTTAATTTCCGAGTTATATATATATTAATAATATAATGAATAATAACATGGGTTGGTAATAAAAATGATAAAACAATTTACTAATATAATGTTAATGCATATTTTTTAAATTATTTTTTATCATATATTTATCATGAACATTATATTAAATATACATATTTTATAATTATAATTACTTTGATAGTAGTTATTAATTATTTTGAGACTTATTAAAAACAATTGGAATTTGTATATAATATTTAGAAAATGTATCATCGATGTATTTTTTATAACTATTGTTTACAACTGCTCCATTTTTTACAACTAATATAAGAAATCTAACATATATGATACATCCATTCTTTCATAAAAATAATAGTAGTTTATAGTATTATAATATTAATTGTAAATTTTAATAAATTAAAAAATATAAATATATACCTTTATTAAAAAATCTCTAATTATAATAATAAAAAAAAATAGAATAAAAACATTTAAAAAATCTTATAAGAATAATACTAATAAATTGATAAAAAAATCAAATAAAAAATGAAGACAATAAATATGGAGGTGAGATAAAATGTGAAATGTACCGTGAGAAGCGATGAGAAACTCCGGAGGAATTCTGGAGCTTTTGGAGGTACGCTTGGCGAGTCCATGTCCTCGTCGGTTACAAAAAATATTAATCAACCAATGAGAATGTTTGTTTTTGATAACTAAGCAACTCAAAAGCTTATGTGTCATAATTAAAGAAGTTGTAGCCAAATTAATATAGATATAGATAAAGATATAGATATAGATATTTTACGTATTTGTGATTTAAAAACCTTATTTAAATGTTGGAAACTCTAATATTATTGGGTTAATGGTCAATGTGCCCTCTAAAGTTTGACCAAAATTTAAGAATACCCCTTAATGTTTAAAATTTTAAATTTTAGTCCTAACGTTTGGACGAAATAAAAAATTCTCCATTTCCGTCCAATTTCCGTTTAGTTCCAACGAAAATTCATAATGTGCTTGACGTTTTTTTATTATTATTTTAAAATAACAAATTTAGCCCTTAGCACATGTTTCTCACAAAACAAAAGAAAAATATATAGAGGAGAACTAAACGTGCTTTAGCACCTCACCTGCCATTAATTATTATAATAATGAATATAAAAAGCAAAAAGTCGGACAGCTTGCAAGAAAAGAAGGTCAAAATCTCGTCTGATGATTGTTCTGAAATGAAAAAGGTTAACGAAGTGAGAAAATTTATTTGGGTAAATATATAAGGTAAATAGTTGAATTAATTTTGGGTAAATTCATTGTCTGCTCCGATTTCAATCTGAGAGCAACCTTCTGTTCTTCATTTCCGTTCATGGCCTCCACCTTCCACCACCCACTTGTTCTTCCTTCCATATATTCACGCAGG
Organism: Chamaenerion angustifolium; assembly: GCA_946814005.1. NCBI lineage: Eukaryota > Viridiplantae > Streptophyta > Magnoliopsida > Myrtales > Onagraceae > Chamaenerion > Chamaenerion angustifolium. Next base: position 27,977,653 of record OX328268.1, on the reverse strand, counting down.
TTCCGTAGTTTGGATTTGAAAGTGACCTCGATTACTAACAAGCTCAACCCACGACCCACCAGTCCCAGCATGATTAATTTCCTGCAGCAAAGTTAATGTGTATATGAAACTCACTCAAATAAACATAAAGAGCAAATCTAGAATCGAAACTCAAGTTTGCCGGAGATGGAAGTCATTTCCCCATTTCCAGTTAGTTTGAATCAACATATTTGAATCTGCAAATAATAAGGGCATTTTTGTCTTTTTAATTTAACTCACGACATGTGCACGACACATGTTCGGTTTACCGTCACAAATAAACAGTCTTCTGACGGAAAGGGAGAATTTTTGATTTCATCCAAACAATAGGACTAAAATTTAAAATTTTAAACATTAAGGGGGATTCTTAAATTTCGACCAAATTTTAGGGGGGACATTGACCATTAACTTTCGGCCAAACTTTAGGACTATTTGTTGAAAACGTTGTACGAAACGATGTAGTACTCTTTATTAATGACTGAAATGAAAGTTTGGGTTAGACCAAGAATTATTAAAGTTTTCATTATGGCAAAAAGATTATAATACTTCTATCTATTTATTAGAAAGACCTCTCTCATAAAACGAAAAATATTTACTCTAATAAATAAATAAAGGAAGAATTGAACTTGAGTATTTAGAAAGAAAAAAACTTGACAATCCTTTCTAATACTCTCTATCTCTTTTATATTTAAGCGATCTCACTCAGATTATGAATGCAATTCTATCTATGTTGATGTCATGTATCAGTTACTTGAGGGTTTGCATGTAATAAAAAAAGGATCTGCATGTAATAAAAGAAAGTAGGGTTAGTTAGTCGGTTGAGTTAGTTGCAACGGCCAAGCCTCTTGAAGCAGATGTATTAGGATTCCATCCTACTATAAATGGATGCCATGCAGGAAAGTTAAGATCATCGAATGAAATACAAGTCTTTGCTTCTTCTTGAACTGCTTCTTCTTGACTTCTTCCACCTTATCAAGTGGTATTAGAGCACTTTCCTGAACTTCTGCAACTGCACGTTTCGCTTGGAGACTCTACCAGCTTCTTCTTCTTCGCATGTGGCTGGTACTAAGGTAGCATGGCGCAAACATGCAGTCAAGAGGCCTTGTCTGTGCAGCAGTCCTTGCAGCGCCTGGAATCTCGCATAGAAAACGGGGAGAAAACCATTGAGGATATCTGACAACTCATTCATGCAGTCACAGTCCACCAGGCGCAGTTCTTCCAGAACTTTGGCAATGCGAAGACCCATGCAGATGAAACTCCTTCGCAAGAATGTGGATCACGAACGACTCATCAACAACAGCGGCAGTTCCGTTTTGGAAAGGTGGAGTTCCCTCGGTTTAACGACGAAGACCTGCAGGGATGGCTTTATCACTGCAAGCATTTTTTCGCCATCGACGAAACGCCAGAATCGACAAAGCTTCAATATGCCGTAGTTCATCTAGAAGGTGATGCATTGTAATGGCATCAATCATATATGCGGACACGTGGTGCTACTGTAGACGATCTTGCATGGTATGATTATGTGAGAGTGATTACGACACGGTTTTCCGACTCGATGCTTGATAAGCTTACTACATTGTATCAAACAGATTCTTTGAAGTAGTATTGTCGATCATTTGATGCTCTTCTCAATAAGGTTACCATATGTGAGGAGTATGCTATTAGCATTTTCCTGCATGGTCTCATTCCAACAATTCGGTGTCCAATCAAGATGTTCAAACCACAGAGTCTTCGTGATGCTTATTCCCTTGCACGTGCTCAAGAAGTTACGAATGCAGTTATGTCAATGGCACTAGGCAGTCCAAGTCCTCGGCAAACCTTCCATGGTTCGGCCTCGTCGGCTTCTCACAGTGTTGTTTCATCCGCTTCATCATTTCCAAAGGTTGCAGCTCCTATGAATGCAGCAAAACTGCCAATATTGCCTACTCCAAGTCGACCTATGAATACAACTTCTTCGAACACTGATTCTCGCGTCTTAAGAACGTTAACAAGCAAGGAGATCGATGCAAAGCGAGCTCGCGGAGAATGTTTTTGGTGTAGCAAGAAATTTGTTTCCGACCATAAATGTCCTAAGAGGCAAGTTTTCCTGATCGAGGTGGAAGATTGTGAAGAAGAGGAGGCTGTGATGGTGAAGGAATAAATGTCGGTTCAAGAAAATATTTTGAGATTGACGAAACCACAAATCTCTATTCATGCATTAACCGATGTTCATTCATTCTCAACGATGAAGATTGTAGGTTCAATGAGCACAAAACGACTGCAAATTTTAGTTGACTCAGGCTCTACTCATAATTTCATTGATGAAAGGTTGGCGGCTAAGCTAGGATGTCCTATGGTTGATATAGCCACTGTTCGGGTCGGGGTGGCCAATGGAGACAAGTTGCAATGTGCTAACATGTGTGCAAAATTCCAGTGGATGATGCAAGAGACATGGTTTACGACCGACGTTCTCGTTATTGCATTAGACAACAATGATATAGTGCTCGGGATCCAATGGTTACTAACCTTGGATGACATTCTTTGGAATTTCAAGAAACTCACTATGAGATTTCATATTGGTGGTGTCGACTTCGAATTGAAGGGAACCAATCACAACGACTTTGCTCTATGCTCAGCCGAGAAGATGTCGATCATTCTTCAATGTTCAAATCAACTTGTTTCAACTCAGCTCTGCAGCCTTCGGCTGGTTGATGGTTCAACCGATTCAACATTTTCATCAACAATCAAGGAGTGTGCTAAGTGATGTTTCTAAGACAGCCTTTCGTACACACCAAGGTCTTTTTGAGTTCGTGGTAATGCCTTTTGGCCTAACCAATGCCCCGGCAAAATTTCAAGCCTTGATGAACTCGGTTTTTCAGCCCATCCTACGTCGATATGTGTTGGTCTTCTTTGACGACATTCTTGTCTATGGTCAATCGGTGGAATTGCATGACCAACATCTTCGACAAGTTCTTGAGTTGCTTCTCCATAACCAATTGTTTGCCAAAAGATCGAAGTGTGCTTTTGGAGGTAGTGCGGTTGAATATTTGGGACATATCATTTCAGCAGCAGGAGTTTCGACTGATCCATCAAAGATCGGAACAGTTCAACAACGGCTGATTCCTTCGACTTGTAAGCAACTACGAGGGTTCCTTGGCTTGACGGGGCACTATAGACGTTTCATTCGGAAGTATGGTGAGCTAGCTTGGCCATTAACGTATCTTTTACGTAAGGATAATTTTCAATGGTCCGAGAAGACCCAAGTTGCTTTCGATTCTTTACGAAAGGCATTGCTCTCAGCTCCTGTCTTAGCATTGCCTGATCCTACCCAGGTGTTTGTCGTAGAAACTTATGCCTCGTACGGTGGAATTGGAGCGGTTTTAATGCAAGATCATCATCCGTTGGCTTTTATTAGTAAGGTCTTATCTCCGCGTCAACAAGTTTTGTCGATGTATGAAAAGGTGCTCCTAGAGATTTTGTTTGCGGTTAAGTAATGACATTATTATTTGATCACCAGGCATTTCGTGATTAAAACAGACCAACGGAGCCTTAAATACTTGCTCGAGCAAAAGGGCAAGGAGAATGTGGTCGCCGACGCATTATCTAGAGTCCAAGGGTTCGAACTAGTTGCAATTGCAGTATCTTTTATTGAACCAGCACTACTTGGTCGTATAAAAAATAGTTGGAAGGAGGATATTGATGCTCAACACATCATACGATCGCTTGAGGCAGGAGAGGTAGGTTCGGCCTATGCATGGGATGGCACAATGTTGACGCGGAAAGGAAAGCTTGTCATAGGTAACAATCTCAATCTTTGTCATGGCCTACTCATTTTATACCATGATTCAGCCGTAGGGGGACATTCTGGTGTGCATGCCACACTGCAAAGGATTCAACAGATGTTCTATTGGCGGGGAATGGCGAAACATGTTCACCGCCTTATTCGAGAATGTGATACTTATCAATGTACCAAGTATGAGACCGTTGCTTCTCCGGGTTTGCTTAGCCCTTTACCCATTCTTACAACGGTATTCTCAGATATTTCGATGGATTTTATTGGTGGAATGCCAAAGTGGGGAGGCAAGGATACAATTTTTGTCATGGCTCACCAAGTTTACTCATTTTATGGCCCTCACATACCCATTCTCGTCTGCACAAGTAGCTCAAGTATTTGTTGACAACATTTTTAAATTGCATGGGTGCCCTACCACGATCGTCTCCGACCGAGACTCAATTTTTTGAGTGCATTTCGGCAAGCATTCTTCTGTCTACAAGGAGTGGCTTTAACAATGTCAACGACTTATCACCCACAAACAGATGATCAATCTGTGGTCGTGAATCGTTGCTTAGAGAGATACCTTCGATGTATGGTATTTGAATGACCCTCGACGTGGAATAGGTGGTTATCTTTGGTCGAGTGGTGGTATAATACCAACTATCATTCCTCTATCTGTATGACACATTTCCAAGCTCTTTACGGTTTTCCTCCACCCCTTCATATTATGTATGTCCCCGGTGATGCTTCGGTTGCAGCAGTTGATCAAAACCACACATTACACATGTTACGTCATCACCTACTTCGAGCTCAAAACCGCATGAAGCAATTTGTCGATCGTCGTCGTACGGATCGTACTCTTGAAGTAGGAGAGTGGGTCTATTTGAAGCTTAATCCCTTCCGACTGGTTACAGTTTGTGGATCATCCGACCGTGGAAAGTTGGGGCCTAAGTATTTCGGACCCTTCCTTGTGCTAGAGTGTATTGGTGAAGTAGTTTATCGAATTGATCTTCCAAGTGATGCACGTGTCCATCCTACATTTCATGTATCTCTTTTGAAGAAGGCTCGAGGACTCATTCATAATGTCGTTCCACTTCCCGATCTTGCTTATGAAGATCGACGGTTCCACATGTATCCATCGAGACTTTTGGAGAGAAAGTTGGTTCGGCGTCGAGGAAGTGCAAGTACAAAGGTTCTAGGTTTGTGGGCTAATAAACATCTTACATAGGCTACTTGGGAGTATCTTGATTATCTAGTGGCTCGGTTTCCAGATTTTCACCCTTGAGGACAAGGTTGTTGAAGGAGGGGGCATTTGTCATGTATCAGTTAGTTGAGGCCCGGGTTTGCATGTAATAAAAAAAAGGATCTGCATGTAATAAAAGAAAGTAGGGGTAGTTAGTCGGTTGAGTTAATTGCAACGGCCAAGCCTCTTGAAGCAGATGTATTAGGATTCCATCCTACTATAAATGGATGTCCTGCAGGAAAGTTGAGATCATCGAATGGAATACAAGTCTTTGCTTCTTCTTGAACTGCTTCTTCTTCTTCAACCTTATCAGTTGACACACGTTATTAGAATTTGCCTGTGAACTTATTGAAAATTGATATCTAGATCGTTGAAAATTAATCATTGTTATCGTTAGTTGATACAACTACTTGTAAAAGGACATGAGGTTAAATGTTCTTCAGACTCCTCTCATTGAGTATTGTGTATGTTGAATTTCAAAATCTGTTGGATTTCAAAAGGAGATGTAGGAAGTATATATACTTATTGAATTTTGACTTTGATATTAACGTTAGACCGTTTTACCTTATATATATATTTTGTATATCTCAGTCATATATTTGAGCATTACTTTGCTCTTTATCCTTTAGGGATAGGATATATCCTTATAGATAATATTCTATATTTAACAAGTAAATTATGTGGGAAGAAATTATCATAAACACGAAATTCATACATATGATGATGGAGGGAAGGACCTGAGTGCTATTGGTGTTAAGGCTTGAAGAATATTACTTTACACGTTCACCTTCTATCTGAGTGCTCGTATTTTATCCGAGTGCTTGTATATTGAAATAATATGAAATTTCGTTTGGGAGATGATTCAGGATCAACCTATGTGACTGCTCATCTCCATACCAATTCACAACTCGTTGATCTACTCACAAAAAGCTTTGGAACAACAACAACATTATGCACTCCTCAAGCAGTACGACATCAAAACTCTGTTTAACGCAGCAGGAAAGATCATAAAGCAGACACAACAGACGACGAATAATGGAATTTTATTATTACTTTCTAAGAATAAATTACTAGATTGTTATAACTAGAAATTAGTTTGTTATTTCAGTTGTGCTGATTATTGTAGCCAACTACTATAAATACAGAATTGTATTGAGAATAGAAATAAGAGAAAATATATGATTCTGGTGTTTCATATTCTAACAGAAACCACTGATACATTTCTTAACTTTTTCCCCTTTAGATCCTAAATAATTGAGTAAAATTAATATGGTAAGTCTGACCAAAGTAATATACATATATTATCCTATACTAATATTTCAAATTAATATATTTATTCTTAAAATTCTAATATGTTAACTTAATATACAATTTTTTATTATTATTTATAAGATCTTCCTATATTTGAAATAGACAAATAGAGTGATCGAGTCCTAGTCCACTGCAAGTTCTGGGATTCTCTATTCTGAAAGTATTTAGTGATGGAAATAGTCTTCTATATTCCCCTCCCTCACATGTGACTTTATAATATTGTAGTCTTATACTTTTCCAAATTCCTTTCAACCGAAACTTGGAATTTGTTAAAGCCAAAATAATTGTGAAGTTTTTAAGTCGACATGAAGTTCAATTTCTACTTTGTTCATGCCACACCACTGACAATATGAATTTTTCAAATGCATTATAAAAGAGATGATGCAAATGTTTTCATTATATATAGAGAGACATGTCTTCATGATTATCGTCATCAGACATTTGATTATGGTTGATGTCTTCAGAATGCAACTTCCACAGGTTAATACTCTTCATTCTTGTCGGTTTAACTCTTAAGTTAAATGATTCAAACTTTGCTGCAAATTCTTTTATCAAGTTCACGTTAAGAACATAATCATGAATTCTAAAGAGAAGTGCAACAACTCATGTAATGAGCTACCTATGTAAAACAAGCTAAACCTACAGTCATATCAATAATGAGTACAAACTTATCTTTAAACAAACATGAATTACTAATTACGACGCCAATTTTGAAAAGGAAAATAATAATATTGTTATTAAATTATATATATATATATATATATATATTCATATAGTTAATGTTAGAGAGATTCAGACTAAATTATAATATTTTGAAAGTACAAAAAGTATAAGAATCACTATGAAAAATAACTAAAATTCACTATCACATTATGCATATTATCAAAATTGACTACGATATTGATAAAATTTCAAAGTGAGATCCGTGAAGTGCACGATTTACTTAAGGAAATTTTGCCCCCTCGTCTGCAAGCTGGTACTCGAGAGTTTAAAAACGATCACCTCCTAGGATACAACTGTGTCGTCAAGCATAAACTAGTATGTAGTTTCTCCTGACTGAACTAAACAACACTTGAACTCAGACTGATCGATCGTACAGTATATATAAAGGAATTCTCGTCACATGAGAATTTTATCAAAGTAATAAACACATTTTCTCTCATTGTAACCCTTAATTACAAATTTTGCCTTATGTTGGATCTTAAACATAAGGCTTTTTCCAGGAACTGTACATCTTGAATTCTGGTCCCTCTAAACGCCAGCTTACTTAAAAAATCTGCCATTTGGTTCTCTTGGCGATGAATAGACTGAATCGCAAAATTTGGAATTTCGGCGACTAGTTTCTTGGCGATGTCGAGGTACTTATTCATATTTTCCCCCCTTGCCTCATAAGTTCCATTGACCTGGTTGACAATTAGCTCGGAGTCGCTTTTTACCCTAAGTGATAAGTCTGATTCCAGTAATAAGAGTCTCGTATTCTGCTTCATTATAAGTCGCCTGAAACGTTAGGGCGATCGCATACTTTAAAGGCTCGCCCTCAAGAGGGATGAGAATTAGACCTGCCCCGAGCCTTCTCTTGAAGAAGATCCATTTGTATAAAGTTCCCAAATTTGGCTGTTGTCTGCTGATGAACATGGCCTACTTTATGCTTCTGTCAGACCATTGCTTGTACTTTCTACTATAAAATCAGCCAGTGCCTGACCTTTGATGGCCTTTTCAGCGCAAATTTGATCTTGAACTCGCTGAGCTCGATCGCCCATTTGACCATTCATCCTGAAGAATCTGGTTTCAGCAGAAAGTTTTTGAGAGGTTGATTGGTGAGAAATGTAATGTCGTGCGCGTGAAAATAAGGTCTTAGCTTTCGAGCAGCAATAACTAAGGCATACAGATACTTCTCAATCTGGACATATTATATTTCTACATAATTAAGCATCTTGCTAACAAAATACACTGGACTCTGGACATTATCTTCTTCCCTTATTAAGACCGCACTGGCTGCTACGTCGTTGATGCTTAAGTAAAGGAAAAGCTGCTCGCCAGGAATAGGTTTCGTCAAAGCTGGAAGTGTTTGAATATGCTTCTTCAAGGATTGGAATGCATCCTCGCAGTCTGGCGTCCACTTAGAGTTTTGAAGAATGGCAGGGACCTGTTGCTCGCCCTGGAAAGGAAGCGATTAAGTGCAGCAAGGTGACCATTCAAACATTGAACCTCCTTATGGAAAGTCGGCGACTTCATCTCTTCAATGGCCTTGCATTTTTCAGGGTTCGCCTCAATACCTCGCTCACTTACCATAAATCACAGAAATTTACCATACTTAACTGCAAACGAACACTTTGCTGGGTTCAGGCGAACACTGTGCCTCCTCATGCATTTGAAAGCTTCGCGAAGGTCCGCTGTATGAGGACTGCCCTTGATTGTTTTGACAAGCATGTTATCCACATAAGCCTCCATGTTTCGCCCCAGCATGTCTTGGAATAGGCGATTCACCATCCGTTGGTAGGTCGCCCCGGCATTGATTAGACCAAACGGCATCACTTTGTAGCAAAGAATGTCCTCGTATGCATAAAAGGCTGTATGGGCCTTATCATCTGGGTGCATCCGGATCTGGTTATAGCCTGAATAGGCATCCATGAAGCTCAACATCTCGTGACCAGAGGTTGTATCGACCAACTGATCAATTCTGGGAAGAGGGTAGGAATCCTTGGGGAAAGCTCTGTTCAAGTCGCGGAAGTGGACGCACATCCTCCACTTGCCATTTGATTTTTTGATAAGAACTGGGTTGGCGACCCAGCTCTAGAATCTCACTTCTCTGACGAAATCAGCTTGGATCAGCCTGCCAACTTCCTGTCTGATCACCAAACGCTTGTCTGACCCGAATGATCTCCTTTTCTGAGCGATCGGCTTGATGGAAGGATCTATCCTCAGCTCGTGAGAGATGATTTCAGTGCTAATACCTGACATGTCGCTCAGTTTACAGGCAAAAAGCTCCTTGAATTCCTTGAGGAGTACAGTCATGACCTCCCTCTGGCCTTCGCTCAAGATGGTCCCAATGTGCACCTTCTTGTCTAGTCCATTAATCTCAACTTCCACCAACTCCTCCATAGGTGCTGGTCGAGCCGAATCCTCCCGAGGGTCAGCCTCTGTTTCGATGGCGAGGGCTTCCCTTTGATTTTTCATGCGCAGGCAGTTCACATAGCATTGTCGCGAGGAAGGCTGATCGCCAAGTACTTCTCCAATCCCGTTGGGTGTGGGGAACTTCATTTTTTGGTGGACTGTGGATGTCACAATCTTATTGGGATTGATCGTGGTCCTCCCCAGGATGGCGTTGTAAGATGTAGGCGAGTCAACCACCAGGAAGGTGACTGACACCTTGATGCTCTTCCATCCCTCGCCCAGAATTACTGGCAGGGTTATTACTCCCAGCGGATAAGTCGTTCTCCCAGCAAATCCAATCAGCGGAAAATCGACCATTTTCAGGTCCGTTTGGACTTGCCCATCTTCTCAAAGGCGTCCAGGAATAAGATATCTGTCGAGCTTCCTCCATCAACCAAAATTCTCTTCACGTCACAACAGGCGAGATCGTCTGTGATAACCAGGGCATCGTTATGAGGGGTGGTGACATGTGCCAAAACATCTTCGGAAAATGAAATGACAATGTCCTCTTTAGGTCGAGGTCACTTTCCCAGCTGGACCGTTGTAGAAATCCGAGTTGCATAGACCTCCCTTGCATGTGACCCCTCGCCTCCGGCACCAAACCCTCCAGCGATCAGATTGACTACCCTCCTTCTCTAGGACGGGCTGGATTGCTCAGGCGGAGCTGGCGAGTGGTTTCGCCGTAGTGGCGTTCGACTCCTATCTCGTCCCGCCATGAACTCTTTCAACATCCCTATTAGAATCAACTTCTCAATATCCCGCTTCAAAATACAACAATCATCAGTCTTATGGCCCTTGCACTTGTGATATTTGCAATAGCTCTCAGTGTCCTTCCCCATAGGCTGACCACTCCTTCGAGGCATTGGTGGCCTTGCTAGAGACCTTCTTTCCATCTCAACTAGTACCGCCCAGATCTGCTTGTTTAAGGGCGTAAAATACTCGGGGACTTCTGGATTTCTAGGCCCTGGGTTCTCTACTCGGGGCTTGCTATCTCGTCCCTTCTTGTCCCTATTTTCCTTCTTCCATCGTTTCAATCTCCTGCACGTGGTAACTGTTGAGCAGCTTTCTCGAGGCTTTGTTGGCCACATCCAGTCCTCGATAGAAGGCTCGAATAATCTCCCCATATAATACTCGACGATCTAACTCTCTGACGTTTTGATGAAAACGTCCGTAAAAGTCGGTCAGTGACTCTCGAGGCTGCTGCTTGACCGTATCTAGGGCGACCTCGCTTTTCATCAATTGGCGCTCGCCCATATACCTTTCCAGGAACTTGCTTCTCAGCTCTGACCAAGTCCCTATTGATCTTGCAGGGAGGCCGAAGAACCAGGACGACGCCGAACCCGATAGGATCGACGAAAATAATAAAGCCAAGTGATTTGGATCATTTGACTTACCCAACAGAGATGCCTCATGCTTGTAGATATGAATAGCGGGATCTCCTCCACCACTGAATTCGGGGATGGCTTGGCGACGACATCCTTTGGGATTTTGATTTTGATGGCGATGAGGTCCCTAAAGAGAGCGGCGACTGTCGTTCGCCTTTCCTAGAGCCTTTTGTGGATAAGCTCGTCCACCTGGTGCAAAGTGCATTGGTTTGGAGGAGCCCCATTCGGCATGGGACCAGATGGATTGGTGGAATAGGTGGCTGCCGGCGGCTCAGTGGACGCCGGGGGTAGGGACTGGTGTCCTGATGACATCTCCTGATCCTCTTGGGGGGCTGTGGTGCCCGGATTTCCCGTTTCCGTCTGTCTGGGATCTGCGGTTATGGGGCGAGGATTTTTCTGAGGAGCAGGTGCTTGTCGGCGAGCCTGCCCTAAGATTGCCTCCAGCAGTGATATTATCTCCGGAGTTAACAGGATGTTTTCCCCAGCAATGTGGACGGTCTGCGGTGCTGGAGTCTCGGTGTTGTTGGGAACGGGAGCCGTTCTGGAATTGCCGACGTGTTCTCGGGCCGCCCTCGGGGATCGGTATTAGGTGCTGCTTGGCTAGTAGGTTCTTGGTGGAGCGGCGAAGCTGCTGCGAAATCAGAACTGTCAGAAGACTGCTCATTGGTCTGGTTCCGGCGATTGCTTTTGGATCGAGTTTGCATGGTTGTATCACTCGTTTCCCACAGACGGCGCCAAATGTTGGATCTTGATTTCCTGAATGCTGATCTGGTAGTGAATTGAATGTCAATGGATGGATGAAAGTTGCTCTCGCCTTAGCTTCGGTGAACCTGCAGGAAGGGGATCGCAACATAGGGGGTGTCTCTGGGTCCCTCTCCGATGCTTAAATGAGTATATGTGTGTATAAAACACAAAACGTAAACTGAATGTATGTAAAGCAAGAGTATTTATAGAGTAAGGAGACCAAACCGTAAAAGGCAACAACATATCTTAATGAATATTGTGTTGGTGAAGATTAGGATAGCAGATATTACGGTTATGGCGTTATATTGCAGTTACCATATGTAATATTTAGAGAATATGTGCCCGAGATATGCGGGATATCGTGGCCATATATTTAGGAACGGTTGGTGGGACCAGAGGAGAGAGGCAGGGCTCTCTTTAGGGCGAGCAGTAGGAGTCCGCGACTTGGTGATGAATGGCGACAAGCGATGGAGCCTTTGGCGTCCATTGGGCCACTCTAACGAGGGCCAGATCGACTTTAGCATGGGTCGGTCCGGTTCGAATTACCTGGGTTCACCCCCTCCATGGTTATTGGGCCTCTGGGGTATTTTCCTTATTGAGTTGTCACTATCAATACCCAACTCCTTATACTTGTCAATTAATCCAGTCGTTTTCATTTTTCTTGTAGCCTAGAGGTTTAGATCCAATAGGAAGATTCACTAGCTTCCAAGTATGATTCTCAATTATGAATTCAATTTCACTATTGATTATTTTTTTTCCCATAAAGGTCTTTAAAAAATCATGGTTTGAGGTTCAAATTCAAGTGTATAAATAAAAACAAATTTGGACCAAAATATTTTTCTACTCTAGCTCTTTTGCCTTTTGGGTCTTCACCTTACTATCTCTTTTCTTCATAGTTTAGGTCTTGAATGTTATCATCAATAGTCTCGTATGTTTTTTCTTTTACAAAATAGTTTATTTCTTAAACTTAGTTGGAATTACTTTTAAAAAATATATGCATTTCTTAATTTTATTATTGTATCCTTGTGTATATCCAAGATTTTTGAATCATGTACAAGAAATCGATAAGCATTACTCTTTTGATCAAATCGAATGAAAATGCAATCAACAGTTTTTGGTTTAATTCTAATCTTTTTAGGAGAAGATACCATTACATTACTAAGACACCCCACATTTGGAGGTGATTGAAAGAAAGTTGTCTACCTTTCCACAATTCAAAAGGTGTTTTCCTTCTTTCTTTCCAGGTACCTTATTTAAAATATAATTGCTACTCAAAATAGCTTTCCCTCCACATGTTTTGGGGATCCCGAAACTTCTCAACATTGAATTCATAATCTATTTCAATGTTTCATTTTTTTTTTCTGTCACACTGTTTGATTGGAGCGAGTAAGGCGCGTTGGCCTCATGTACGATTCTGTGTTGAGCACAAAACTCACCAAAATAAGAATCATACTCGTCACGTCTATCAGTGTGTAACACCTTGATTTTCAACTTCTTGTTTGAAAAAAAATGAACTTTTCAATAGTTTCATATTTAGTTTTTTAACAAATATACATAAAAATATTTGGTACTATCAACCACAAAATTGATAAAGTACTTATTACCGCATCTCATCGGCATAAATTTTAAATCACAGGCATCTCTATTCATTAAGTTATGGGTTTGGTATTCCTTTCAATTCACTATAAAAATGACCTTGTTAAATTGCATCAGCATATTTTCACACTTATAATTGAGATCAATATGAAATGCACGGATATCATTCATGTTAATGAACTTTCGCAAGGTATCATTATTAACATGTCCTATTTTATCATGCCATAGATTAGGAACTCAATTAAGTGAAAACATTATTTTTTCTTCTTAATTAGTCATTTTTTACTTGATTGCCACATTCATTGCCCTTACCTCATAAAACGCCACTTCTCCTAACTCTTGTTATTTTGTTTGCTTAGATGGGGTCCTTTCTAATATGGTGAAAGTATAAAGAACAAATGACAGAATAATCAAAAGTCAAATTCCACATGCAATAACAATAGAAGCGAGATACTAGAGTGCAATTATAAAAATAATATGCAAATCATTCACATGATGAAAATTGATTATGAAATAAGTATGAATTTAAATTAAGACACGTGATATGCACAATTTCTTTAAGCAAATTGTGTCACCCTTATCGTTGGAATTTTGTGCTTGAGGATGTACGAGACGATAACCCATTTGTAAGATAGTGTAGCGGTTGAATGTTTCATCCCTTAATCGGAGGTGTCAGGTAGTGTAGCGGTTTAACGTTTCATCCCTTAATCAAAGGTGTCGTGTTCGAGCCCTGAGAATGGAAAACAATATCATGGCTAGCACCCATACCACCCTTATACCCCTTAAGGTCTGACTTCGGTGCGAGTGATAATTATTCTAGGTACGCAGCATGCTTAACACGACGACTAAGATGGTCGAGCACAACGACTAGAGTTGGAATAGAAAGCAAAAGATAAAGCAGTTTTGAATTTAAAAATAAATGCATACATTAAAAAATGAGAAAATGGAAATTATATTCGCAGACTATCGATTACTTTATACATACCACTTTTGTTGAATGACTAAAATGTCCTATTAGCTTTTTATATATGGTGAATATTAATTAATGTTTACGACAAGAATTGAAGCATGGACCTCCATCATAATAATTAAGCATTTTACCACTACATTATTAATTTCAAATATATTTTTTCACCTCAAATATACTTACTGCAGTAGCGCTCTCAAGTTATTGTATTAAGCATCTCATGTTTATTTATTGTCGTTATTTATTAGTAAAGTTTATTTCAACATCGTGTATTTAATTATAGTTTTAATTTAATTATCGGTCTACTTTATATAAAAAATTGAAATGGTTGAAAAATAAGTAATGTTTTAAATTTAATATTTATAGGCCACCGAAATACTAATTTTGATAAAAACATTTATCAGTCTCTAAGATAATCATAATGTTTTTAGTATATACTTAATTAAATTACAACTCTAACAACACATATGGTTTTGAGTTTCAATTTTCACATCGACCATAAAATTTGATCAAAGTTGCGTTGCTAATTTTTTTTTTTTACTTTTGTTTTACAATTTTGATCGGATTTATGGTTGATGAAAAAATTTAAACACAACATCGTATATTTCGTTAGATCTCTAATTTAATTATCTACATACTATAATCTTTTTATACATGGTTAAAAAAATTCTCAAAATGAGTATTTCGGTAACTTTAAACACTAAACTTAAAACATTACTTATTTTTCCACCATTTCAATTTTTTTTTATAGTAGGTAGATATTTCAATTAGAACTTTAATTCCATTGAGCAAATGTTAATTACTAAATAGCATAAAAAAATAAACAGTAGATGTTTAATACAATAATATGAGAGTTGCTTCAATAACTATATTTGAAGTGTAAGAAAATAATTGTAATTAGTAGAGTAGTGGTAAAACTCTTAACTTTAGGTAAGATGTCTAGGGTTCAAGTATGATTACATGAACTTTTCACCATTTTAGATTGTAGTTTTTTAAATATGAAAATGCGGAATCGATTTAATAATTAGTTCCTTTAAAATTAGTAAGAATAAATATAGGGTAACATACGAGTTCCCCCCCCCTAAAGTTTGGGCCGAATTTAAGATTCCTTATTAATGTTTAAAATTTTAAATTTTAGTCCTAATGTTTGGCTCGGATGAAAAATCCCATTTTTCTGTCACTTAACCGTTTGTTCTTAACGGAACCTGATCATGTGCGTGGCACATGCTCTTTTAATGACCGAATTGCCCTTCTTTTAATGACCAAACTCCCAGTCGATCAAGACCAAATTTTTCAAGACCACCTCCGCAGCGGCCAAACCACCATCACTGACCTCTTCCAATGTAGACGCGGCTTGTCCAACTCTGGTATGGGTTATACACGACAACGGTGGATTTAACTATTTCCCCAATAATAGAAGTCAGGAAGGACTTTACCTCCATTCGGTAGTTAGCTAGGATAGATTCCACTTTTCAAACTCAAAGATTCTATTAAGTAAGCTTGGCATTTCCTCGCTCCATCTGACCTAAGTCAGCACGGGCAAGTAGACTTTATTAGATCAGATTCATAGAAGAAGGGGATAGCTATCATAGAAGAAGGCAAGAAAGCTAAGAAGTCATCATGAAGCTATGGTGACATCTCTTTCTTCTTTTCCAAATTGACTGCCTAAGTCTAAGTCAAGTATGGAATCAGCTGTGTTCCTGGCCTATGTTCAATGCTTCAATGCTTTCCTGACCTATGTTCAATGGCATGAAGTCAGCTTTCAGTAATTCCTTGATTCGAGAAGCTGTCAGAAACTAAAAGCACACACGAAAGTCGGTGAACCTTCAGCAGGAGAGGCATCAACCGAGGAAGAAGAAGAGTTCTTCGACGAGTGAATCATTGGACCCACCTCCATTTGGGAAATTGAGTCGCGCGAAGGATCCGTGCATGGCGCTGGCGGCTTTATCATAGGCCTGAGACGCCTCAAGAGATGTCGGAAAAGTCCCCAGCCAAAGCCTGCTTCCTCTGCCCGGCTCCCGAATCTCGGCACCCACTTGCCCCAAGTTTGTTGGCTCACTTCTCTAGAGTTGCACTGGAGATTCTCCGGCCCTCCCTTTCCCTTCATGCATCCCATATTGCCTCTTGGACCCTTTCGCGTGGACTCTTCGCGTCGGGACCTGAACAGGCACAGCCGCCAGCACGGTTTTGGGTCCATATTTTGGTGATGCTTCCACCAGGCAAGGATCTCGGTGGCGGATCTGGAGAATCTGATCGACAAGACAACACCCAGTTCACCTTCTGCTCCCGTAAGCATCGCTCAAGAGTACGATTTTTGGAATTTCAGGGTTGAGTTAATCGATACTCCATATCTTGACTGCAGTTTGAGAATCATGTTTGCTTTCATGGGTGAATCTTTCGAAATCAAAGTGGTATTGATGATTGACTTCGTCAAACGAGAGTTGGTCGAACTTTTCGATGAACTGGTCTTCATAGGGCAGAGGAGCTCCAATGGAGGAGGTGGAGTGGAAGCAGAAGAAGAAGGGTATTTTGGTCATTAAAAGAGCATGTGTCACACATATGATCAGGTTCCGTTAAGAACAAACGGTTAAGTGACGGAAATGGGGAATTTTTCATCTGAGCCAAACATTCGGACTAAAATTTAAAATTTTAAACATTAAGGGGGAATCTTAAATTCGGCCCAAACTTTAGGGGGAAACTCGTATTTTACCCTTAAATTTATAAAATGTTATTAGGGCATTTAGTATTTAAACTAAAATGATCTTTATTTATAGGAGTCACCCACTTTATTTGCATTAACTCGGTAATGAATTTCGACATTATTAACGGAAAAAATGAAGTGATTAATTTCAGTATAATAAACAAAACTAGAGAATTAATATCAGTATAATGAGTAAACTTAAAGCATTCATTTCATAAATAATTCATTAGCTACAAGTTCATATGTATTTTTATTCAATAGATACACTACACCCAACATTATTGGGTAAAACTGACTCGCACAATGCAAATGCGTACCCATATGGCCAAAGATCCGATGTCTACTATTTTATATGTGATTTGCATTCTCTAAGAGCACGAAAAATCTTGTTATTTAGTAAGTTGTTCCAATACTATAAAGAGTTAAGCCTTATATAGTGTGAAAATTTTAATAAAACTTCTAGTATGATACTTCGTTGTTGTGCATTTTCTCAAATGTTTTTATTTTTCTGTTCATGTTGGATCATGGTGACTGAATTTGCCTTAAGCTGGTCGCTTCAAGCCGCTCTGGTGATCTGCACAGAAGGAAAGCCCGAGAAGTTTCCGTTGTTTCCCCTCCGATAATAAATTCAATCGGAGGTTTGTTGGGTGAAGGGAGAGTAAATGCAGAGCAAATGGTGGGTGAGGTGAGTAATGAGCAATCAATATATGAATGAGGTATATTTATAGCCCTTGTACCTGGACCATGGTAAGGTCAACTCCTATCATGGTCATCTGAGTTGTCTCTAAGACGAGCGAACCACGGTTGATAGAGTTGATGATGAGTAGTACGATAGCTACTCTATGATAGACTGTCATTTCTGTCAGCCTTGTCAATATTTTGGCATAAATGACCCAACTAGGTTATAGGGGCGCCGACGTATAGGCTAGGGTACTCATTGGGTGTTCTCACATACATTTATATCTCATACCTTCTTGTCTCCTATTTAGAGGATGACAAAGGTGTTTGGCGCATCCCTAGGCAGGCGACACCAATATATGTGCAGTAGCGTGACACCCCTACCTCACTCATAAGGCGGCGGTCACGAGTCATGCAGATCAAAAGATCTGACTAGACTGACGCTGAATATAAGAATGCCCGGGCCCAAAGCCCATAACCCATCAACAATGGATGAGCGGCGCTCATTCAGGGGTTATCCCATCTTCGCGCAAGTCGCCCCTTTTGGAATTCTCCATGAATATATGTCTTCCATGGCACGCCTTTCCAGAGGTCATGGAATCCTTCTGATCAAGCATCCCATCAAGGAGCGTCGCCTTCATCATCCATTCTATGTCGAGTCTGCACGTGTCCTTCATGCACGGTCCGCCCCTAAGACCTCCATGATTACCTTTTTGAATTTTCAAAATTTAAACAAAAATTTTGGGTGGGACCATCTCGAAGCTCTAGGAATCGAGGTGACTTTTCATCTTATGGGGGTAAATCAGTAATTTTAGGCCCAAATGGCCTACCCTATTTGACTTTTTGGATCACCTAGGGGCCCTCTCTAAATACCCATTTCGCCTCCTTCAATCATTTTCGCCCCTCTCTCCAAAACCTATGGAACTTTCTCTCTCTAAGCTCTACCTTCTCTCTATAATTCCAGATATCTCCGATTACCTTTTTGCTTTCTGAACACCCCGCCTTCGAGCGTCTCTTATCTTTTTCGACATCGTAGCTCAGTGTTTTTCTCTAGCCCTCAACGCTCACCATATTCACGCCATTCGCTCAATCAGCAAAATGGTCTCCGACTCCGACATCGGTAATCACATTGTTCTCCCTAAACCTTTTTCTGATCTCAAACCAAACACTATCTCTCTTGACATTTTTGAAAAGGCGGTGTCTGAGGCGGGGATGAGCGACACTCATGTCCCCATGTGTCCCCATCCCCGATGATGCGGATCCTGGAAATCCTCACCCCATATGTATTCCTAAGGCACACGAGAAGACAATACTCTCGCTTCAAATTGATGCGGGGCTAAGGTTCCCCTATTGCACGCCATTGGCCAAAATGTGCTACCATTATGGCATTTCTCCTACCCAACTCTCACCCAATGCCCTTAACACTTGGGTGGGTTTCCGAGGCTTGTGACATCGTCGCGGATGGCCATATTTTTTTAACGGTTTTTATCGTCTTGATTCAAATCGTCTCGGGGTCTTTATTTTTACCACCCGAGCGCTTCCTCCCTTTAAAGATTGGTGTTGGGATTCCTCCCGTCCCTTGGCCACGAGTTTCATAACTAGGAACTCAAATTGGAAGTGTGCCTACTTTGTTTCTAGGGGAGGCATGCCTTGGTGCTTGGGATCGGCAAAGATGCTTGACCAGGCGTCGAGGAACTATCCTCGACTGACATGGAAGCCTTGGTGGCCATTTATCTGGACCATAAGTCAGGCAAATCCCAAATCATTTCAAAGGAGACTCGTGAGTCCGATTTAGAGAGAGGAGTCATTTCCCTTGTAGAGCGTCGCTTTGCCATTAATCATGGTAATAACTTAATCTTTTTTCATTTTTGCAGATAGGAATTTTGCCCAGATTGATCACATTTTAGGCAACTCGCAGAAAAATGTGCCTAAGGAGAAGAAAAAGAAGAATGGCGACACTCCTTAGGCTCCAGGAAGCCCAAGAGGTCCCATTTTTCAAACGGGAGAAGAAGGCGAAGCCAATTGAGGAAACGCTCGGCCCACTAAAGGCTCCGGCTAAACTCTTGAGTGACGACACCAATGAGGTTGCCATCGTCTTTAAATGTGCGGTTTCTAAATCCTTCTGGATTAATAGCAGCGTTGATAGTAATAGGTTGAATGTACTATGGACTAAGAAGTGGAGTTCCATTGGCGACACCATCATGATCGTCGTGGGGAATTCCATGTTGGACCCTAACCTGGGTCATCACCTGTTAACCGACGTCTGACCGGGCACCTTGGAGTCTAGAGTGCGACGCTCTAGAGGGCCTGGTCAGGCAATCACTTTCTACCATCATGAGCCAGGTCTATTCTTTACTTCTTTCCTTAGAATTTTTCATACTTAAGAATTTTATAACACTTTCCTTTTTCAAGTTATTCCTTCTCAGCTTAAGATGGGCGCCGCCATAATTGGGTTGGTCATTGAGAGGGACACTAAGATCTCCAATCTCTAAAAGGTGCAAGCATTGGAGCTGGAGTTGGAGTGTAAGGACCGTCGCCTTTCCATCCAAGAGTCGGCGCATGCCGAGATGGAGGCGGAGGTGGTGCAAAAGGAGCAACTCTCCAACAACTTGATAGAGGCGCAGGAAAAGGAGAGTGCCCTCGGCGTGGTGGTAGAGTAGCTTCACAGGGAAGTGACCCATCTCCAAGGAGATACGTATGCTTCTCAACAAGCCATCGCAGAGGCCAAGAGGAAGGCGACACGAACGAAGGAAGAGATTGCACGAGCAGCGGAGAAGGAGGCGCTCCTCAAGACTGAGCTCCCTAAGAGGTTGGAAGAGAGCATCACAGAGGCCATCGATACCTTCAGCACCAACAACGAGTTCGGGATTGCTGTGGCGGACTGGAATTGCAAAATTTTAATTTCCATTTTCAAGAAGGCCTCCAAGAACATCTAGATCTCTGACTCCAAGTTCCCTCTAGATAAGCTTGACTTTTTGAAGGATTACCTCACCCTTAAGGCGAAGAAAGCTGAAGAGGCGAAGGCGGACGAAGGAAAGGAATCAGAGGGTGAGAGCGGCTCCTCTGAAGGATCCTCGTCAGCTCACGGAACGCCTCCCGGCTCTTCTAAAACAGCTTATTCCACAGCACCCGTTCCTAAGCCGCAGGACAATCCGTCGGTGCTGCCTTCTCCACCAAAGGATTCACCAACACTTTCAACTTGAATATTTTCATTCCTTAGCTTTTTTAGACTTAATCATTTTGCTTATAAAGACTTAGTCTTTATCAGATTTTATTTGTAAAGAATCCCATGGTTTGCGGCACCATTGGCGAGTATAACATTTTGGTACTTAGCATTTATTTCATTGAATTTCTTTGTCAACACTCTCCTTTCTTGATATGGAAGCACTAAGTCTTTATTTTGCTAAGTACTAGTCTGATCTTCAATAGCGACGCTTGCTTTTGTTATACAAGTATTTGATCCTTGTTTTGCTAAGTGTTTATCCTTTATTTGATATGTACACCTATTCCACCTATCCATGTGACAATTCTTTGAATAATAATGTCGCTTAACGATGCTTTCTCTCTTAAGAAAATTGGATGTGAGGTTATGCGCAATTAAATCATAACTCGACATCGAACCATAACGCATTTACCACTTAATTATGAAGGATACACTATGTGTTCCTATCACTTAATCGCTTTTGAAGCCCATAATCCAACTTAAGCATTTCACCAATAAGTATTGATTTCGCAACGTCTTCAATATGTATTAAACATGCCTTGGAAAAATTACAAAATGGTGAACATTCCTAAGCCCTATACATAGGTATCAGTCTCATAATGCCTTTCAAACATAGAAAAAAAAATAAATGCTCCGCATTGAAATTGTTCACCAATACTTCCCCTTTTTCATCTTCAAGGATATATGAAATTGGGTAGGGAATGGCGACGACCTTGTAAGGTCCTTTCCATTTTGGAGACAATTTATTCATTCTGTCTTGGTGCCCAAATTCGTGTCTCCTCCATACCCTTTCCCCAACGAAAAATTGGCGAGAAGACACTCGCCTATTGTAATATATTGTCGTCGTGAAGTGCGTCCTACCTTAGGTTTGTTCGGAAGCCTATCTCTTCTCATCCACTAAATCTAATTCGAGGTGCCTTTGATCATCATTAGTTGGGGCATCAAAGTTTTTCTCCTTATGGGACGCCACCGCTATTTCTGTTGGGGCCACAACCTCAGAATCATACACAAATCCAAAAGGTGTTTCCCCAGTTGCCTTTTTAATTGTTGTTCGTAGCGCCCAAAGTACATTTTCTAACTCTTCTGTCCATTTTCCTCCCAAGCCGTCGAGTCTATTTTTTAATCCATTCAACATCATTTTATTTGTCGCTTCTACCTATCCATTGACCTGCGCATGTTTTACCAAATCATGTCGATGCTCGATTTTTAACTCTTCACATAAGCATTTCAGTTCCTTCCCGGTGAATTACATACCATTTTCACTGATCAGAATGCTTGGAAGTCTGTATGTCGAAATGATCCTAGACTTAAGGAATTTGATGACTTGAAATTCTATAGTGGACACCAACGCCTTCGCTTCGATCCATTTCGAAAAATTGTTGATCACCATTATAATGTAGGTGCGTTGCTTAGACCTTAGTAATGGGCCAACCAAACCAATTCTCGATTGGGAAAAAGGCCACGCAACAGCTATGTTGGTCAGCTCAGCTGGGGGTGCACTATCTTTGGGTTAAACTTCTGGCATGACTCGCATTTCATCACCAAAGTCTCCGCCTATTGGTTCATTATAGGTCAATAATATCCCTGATTAAGAATCTTTCCCACAATTGACCTTGCTCCTTCATGACAGGTCGTGCACTTGCCTTAAAATTGTAGTCATCTCTGGATGAGCAATGCATCTGAGGTAAGGCGTAGAAAAGCCACGCTTATAAAGTGTTCCATCGATTATCTTGTAACTTGGGGCTAAGCGAATCATCTTTTTAGCATTGACCTCATCGTGTGGGAGTTATCCAAATTCCAATTAAGCTCGTATAGGCGCCGCCCAATCTACTGTTGTATTGATATTTGTGCATGTAAAATTTGCCTCTTCATGGATGGTTTCTATGCAATGCACTTGTATGGGCGTCGCTTGCCACAGATGTTTACTTAGGGCATCCGCTTCTTGATTTGATTCGCGAGGGATAACCTCTATTTGGAATCTTTTGAATCCTTCTGCCAATATCTTTGCTTCTTTCCAGTACACCTTCAGCTTCTGCCCATTCGCTGTGTATTCGCCCTTAACTTGGTTTACCACTAATTGTGAATCGCAATGCACATGAAATAAAGCGACACCTAATCCCTTTGCCAATCGTAAACCAGTAACTAACGATTCGTACTATTGCTCATTGTTTGTTGCCTTAAAGGTGAGTACTAGTGTGTATCTTAATGAGGCGCGCCGTTAGGTGGGGTCAGTCTCAACCCTGCCCCGAGCCTTCAGCTGATGAAGAGGCATATGTGTGAAGCGTCTAAGGTTTCTCCTTCTCCCCTTTTTCTGTAAGCGACACTTCTTGAGGACATGGTAACTCAATAATGAAGTATGTCAACGCTTTCCCCTTAATTTGGAGTTCTAGGGGCAAATTTAATTCAAAACTCGTATAATTCGATGACCCATTTGATCATTCTTCTTGAAGCGTCAATTTTTTGCAAGAAGTGTTTTAGTGGTTGGTTTGTTAAGACTGTGGTTTCATGTTCATGAAAGTAGGGACGTAGCTTCCTAGCCCATATTACCAACACATAAAGATACTTCTGACCACCATGTAATTCATTTAAGCTTTGGCGAAATTTTTTGATACATAATATACGGTGTCCTGACCCTTGCCTACTTCCTTGACCAAGACTGAGCTTACAGGGACCGGACTAATACTCAAATACAAGGATAAAACGTCGTCTTTAGAAGACTTTGCCAGCGGTGGGAGCGTTCTGAGATGCTGCTTCAAATATTGGAACGCCTTTTCACACTCAGGCGTCCATTTACACTTCTTGTTGGACCTTAACACCTGAAAAAATGGAAGTGATTTATCCCCCACCCTCGCCAAAAAACAGATGAGCGTTGTTAGCCTTCCATTTAAAATCTGCACTTCTTTGTGTAAAGTGAGTCTCTTCATTACTTCGATCACCACCAGCTTCTCAAGGTTGACCTCTATACATCTCTGACTAACCATGTAACCTAAAAATTTACCAGATTGAACGGCAAAGGCGCATTTAGTTGGATTCAGTGCACTTGATAAAGGTGCATCCTTTCAAAAGTCCACATCAAGTCTTCGACATGGTTGACACTTTTGATTTTGATTCACCAACATGTCATCCACATATGCTTTCATCGTGTCATCAATCATTCCAACAAACATCTTATTAACCATCCTTTGGTAGGTGGCGCCAACATTTATTAATCTGAACATCATTACTGTATAATGATAAATATCACTATTAGCGTAGAATGATGTATTATATGCGACACCCTCGACCATCTGTATCTGGTTGTACACAAAGTAAGCATCCATGAAGCTGAGAAGTTCATGGCCCAAAGTGGCGTTGACCAATTGATCAATCCTAGGCAATGGATATGAGTCATTTCGGTATGTCTTATTCAAATTCCTGAAGTCAACATACATCCTCCATTTCCTATTACTTTTTTTCACAAGCACTGGATTTGCTACCCAAGTTTGAAACTTGATCTACTTCACGAAGTTGGAATCAATCACCTTTCCCACTTCCTCCCTGATAGCGATCGCATTTTCTTATCCAACAAAGCGTCGCTTCTAAGCAATTGGTTGTATGCTCGTGTCGATATTGAGCTGATGGGCAATCACTTCTATGTTAATCCCGGACAGGTCACTAGGATTGCAGGCGACCGGTTCTTTAAATTCTACCAAGAGCATCGATAATGCCTTGGCATCTTCCTCCGGTAGCGCCGCCCCTATCTACACCTTCATTCCCAGACCATCTACCTCCATCTTCTTTAATTCCTCAATTAGTTGAGGGATACTCCTTTCTTATCTAGGATTCTATTTTGTTTGAATGGAAAGAGCTTCTTTCTTTAACACATGGCATCACACTGAATGGACATAATAGTTGCGCTCCGCTGGTTGATCTCCCTTCACCACCCTATTCCATGTGGCGTTGGAAATTTCACCAATTAATGGTAGGTGGAGTGAACCATTCTGTGGGGATTCAGAGTTAAACGCCCCCAAGATGGCGTTGTACGATGTAGGAGCGTCGACTACAATGAAAGTGACATTCGCAGTTAATGACTTCCATCCTTCACTTAAATACACTGGAAGGGTGATAGCCCCCACCAGATATGTAGCCTTTGAGGCGAATGCCATCAAGGGAAAATTAACCTTCTTTAGGTCCTTCACACCTTTTCCCATTTTCTTCAAGGCATCAAGGAATAAGTCAACTATCGAACTTCCTGAATCAATCAACACCCCATTCACGTAGTATCCATCAATATCCGTCGTAAACACAAGGGTGTCTTCATGAGGTGAAGTGACATGCCCCATCTCTTTGTCAAAGAAGAAGATGACTACCCCCTTTTCTTCCCAACGGTGTTTCCTAAACTTAGAAGTTCATGAAATTTGAGAGGCATAGACCTCCCAGCAGCGCCCGTCTCTCTTTCAGAGGCAAAGTCACTGCTTATCACATTGAGGGTCCCTTTCTTAGCCATCGACCCTTCATGATTCTTCTTAGGCGACACATGTCTTTCCCTTTTAGGGCTCCTACTTCTCTATCGGTGCACCATAAAGTTTTTCAAATGCTCTTGTTGTATCAGTCTTTCGATGTCCTTCTTTAAAATATGGCAATCATCTGTGTTCTGTCCCTTTCATCGATGGTATCAGCAGTATTGGTTGGGATTGTTACCTGTCAGTGCATCGCCTTTTCTTGGGTGCTAAAGGCATCACCAAATCCTTCATTTCCATTTCATTCAGGATCACTGAGATGTCCCGATTTAGAGGCGTGAAATTTTTGAATATTTCTCGTAGGGAGCACGGAACAAATTGGTGATGCTTATCATCATGTCCTAATTTCGAAGGGCGTTGCTTTTTCTTTTTTCCTTCTTAAGCCTATTTTTCAGAGGCTTCCTTGTTTGCCTACCTCCCCTCCTTTGATCACTATTTCCAAATCTATATACGATTTGACTCGCGATGCCATTTCTTCAACCGTGTTGACGGGGATGACGCTTAAACAATCATACAAAGCCGAACGCTTAGGACCCAACGTTCTTACGAAAGCGCGGATGGTTTACCCTTATGTAATTGCTTAGTCGATTCCAGCCAATTCTTTATTTCATCTGGTGTAGAAGTCGTCTAAGCTTTCAATATTCATTTGATTGAGGTGGTCCAGCATCCCTACACTTTGAAGGAGTTGGTGTCCTCCCATGTACTGGACTATAAACGTTTCTTGTAGATATCTTCAGGATTTGACTGATGCCTTATGGAGTCCAAAGAACTAGTGTGACCCGACGCCTCCCAATGTAGCCGTAAACAGGACCGCAAAATGGTTATCGTCAATCTTTCGTCCCAACAGGAAGGCTTCGTGCCTCTGAATGTGTTCGACTGGGTTACCTTCTCCTCTATAGTAGTCAATTCTAGGTGTCTGCACGTGGGTCGACACGGTGACAGAAGGTATTTATGGGGAAAAGGGGTGTGACGCCCTATTCCGCAAGCGTGGCATAGCCCTACCCTTATGTTCCTTCATCTTTCGGGCGATAAATTCTTCGACCTTCTCCCTAGTGATTATGCCAGGAGGATGAGACATTGTAGCCCTAGTGCCAATGGTGGCGACGCTCATGGGGAGTGGGGATGGTTGCGGAGCCGGTGGCGGCGCTGGTGGATTTTGGGGCCTGCAGGTGGCTTATTCCATCCTGCAGGCATCGACTTGGTGGGCTGCTCGGGCAACTGCTCTTTGGTCCCTTCTATCAAAAAGATCATTGATGGTCTCCATGAAGGTCGATGTCAGGATGATTTCTGGAGCTATCTTCACCCAAGGTAACGCCCTTTCAAAGAGGATTCAATACGAGAATGCGTCGGTCGGGGGGCTTAAGGCTCAGGCCTTCGCTCCATGGGAAAAGTAGGATGCTTGGGGTGCTTCCTGGGAAGACGCACCTAGGGCAGGCTGACTGAGCTGTATTGGTTGGGATGGCACTAAGGTTAACAATCCCAAGTGCTTGTGAAGGCTATGCATCGAAAAGTTGGATTTTGCTCGGGTGTTGGGGGCAGCCATCACTGATTTCGTCCAAGACTCCCACAAACGGCGCTAGATGTTGGATCATGGTGTCTGAATTTGCCTTAATCTGGTCGCTCCAAGTCGCTCCAGTGACATGCACGGAAGGAAAGTCTGGGGAGTTCCCGTTGTTTCCCCTGAGATGATAAAGTGAGTCGGAGGTTCGTTGGGTAAAGGGAGAGTAAATGTAGAGCAATTGGTGGGTGATGTGAGTAACGAACAATCAATATATAAATGTGGTAGGTGGATGGGTATTTATAGCCCTTTTACCTGGACCATAGTAAGGCCAGCTCCTACCATGATCATCTGAGTTGTCTCTAGGGCGAGCGAACCACGGGTGATAGAGGTGATGATGAGTAGTAGGGCAGCTACTCTATGATATATTGTCCTTTCTGTCAGCTTTGTCAATATATTGTCATAAATAGATGAACTAGTAGGGGCATCAACGTATAGGTTAGGGTACTAATTGGATGTTCTGACGTTCATTTAAACCTCGTACCTTATTGTCTCCTATTAAGAGGATGACAAAGGCGTTTGGTGCATGCTTAGGCAGGCAACGCCAATATATGTGCAATAGAGTGACACCCATACCTCACTCATAAGGCGACACTCACAAATAATGCGAACCAAAAGATCTGATTGGACCTAGGCCGGATATAAGAATACATGAGCCCAAGGCCCATAATTCATCAATTCACAACATAGATTTGAACTTAAATTTCAGTCCAATTTCATGATTGTTCCAAAATTTCCAACACATTTCATTTCAAGTCAATATTAAGAAAAGTGACCTACCTCGGCGACTCTTCTCTCTCCAAGAATATCAGTACCTAAACACATCTCATAAGCAGTGTATGGAGAAAACAATTCTCCAAATAATACCCAATTTTAAAATCAAATACTAAAACATCAAGATTTGAAAACTTATTATCAAAATATATCTAATCCTAAATTATCATTCGCGGGTAGGATGTCTGTTAAATCATATTCGTGAATGTCATTCGTGGTACGGATCAATATACAACTAGGTACATTTGGCTGGTAGAGCTCATGCTCCTCTAGTAGTTAGAGGTTCTTGGTTGAAAGTTTGTTGGATTCTTTTTTATTATTATTTTATAAGCAGTAGGAAACTCCATATTTAAGAAAGTTCCAAAAACGTTTTCAACCAAAATCTTTAACAGTTAGAACGGTAAATTCTTCCACTAAACTAATAGTATTGAAATATTTTTTATGTACTTAAATTATATTTAATATACTAACTATTCAAGTGAATACATTTTTATCTCGTAATTATTTTTTCTAACTAAAATTTACATTCATGACCAAGTTATAATAATACAAAATTTTATCACTATAGTATTAATATCATATGTTTTTTACATACTTAAACTATACTACAAAAATGTTATTCGGGTACCTTAGACCTTCTAATTTATAAATATAATTTTTTAGTGTCGTTTTTTATACTTACATGTTTTTTCGAGAATATCATTTTTTTTCCCAATTAAATTGTGAACCAACCCAAAACAATTGATTTGCACTCTCTCTAAACACGCGAAATAACATTTTGTTTTGATAGATTGTTATACGTGTATAAAGTGAAACACACAAAACCTCCATTCACAATGAGCGGGATAAAAATTGAAGTAAGAAAATATGATTTCTCATTCACAAAATTTTTAGATTTGTACAAAATTGGTTGGATTTACCCCAAAGGTCAACCATTCTTTTTCTAACCATCATCATCATATTATCAAACCCTAACCTGTTTTTTTAAGGGTCGTCTAAATGAGTTGAGCCGAATCCGTATAGAACCAAGTTGTGTTTAATTTGACCATCTTTCTAAAAGTTGAGACCTTATTTACGTTGAACTTTTTCAAAAAGTAATTATACTAATAAAAATATACAAAACAAAATTAGAAATATGAGTATATGGAATACTCCGGGGTGCGACTTATTTGCAAGTCGCATCCCAGGGTAGCTACACGCTACCCCAAGTGCCATGTTGACCATCTACTTTTTTTGTTTCTTCATTTGGCGTGTTAGTGTTGCCAGGGGAGACTTACTCTGTGATCCGTTCCATGTATTCTTCTAACTTATTTGTATTGTGGTATAATGTATTGATTTCAAAGTAAATGAACAAAGAGACTGGTGATTTGACGAGTTTGACGTTTGCATAAAGGACGTTTATCACCGGTCTCTTGTGCAAATGCCCCACCAAACTAACGTTATCACCAGTCTCTTGCCCCACCAAATGTCAAATCACCAGTCTCTTCTTCATAAAGGACACCAAATAAAGAAGAAGAAAAAAAAGTAAATAGACATCACACTACTTGGGGAGCATGTCGCACCCCGGGATAGCGTGTATTCTCATATTTCAAAATATATTTTTTATATATTTATTTTTCTAAATATGTTTATTAGTATAATTACTTTTTGAAAAAGTTCTATTTACGTAACTATATGTTCGACCATTTTTTATGTCAATTCATCACTTAAAGAACATTAGGGGTGCGAGATCATGCATACGTGCATATTATCGTGCGTATTAGTACGTTTATCATGTGACACTTACCAAACACGCACACGAAACAAAACATTAAGTGCATGTTCATGTTGTGTTATCTTGTTGTCTTAAATTAGCCAGTTATATTTTTCACATGCGATAATTATAAGAAAATATCAAAATAATGAATTGTTCATAGTAAGAATTATCAATTCAAATATCAAATTTCACAAATTTTTAATATAGAATTGACAAACTCTAAAAATTAAATATCTAAATAGACTTTTAAAAACTATTAAACGAGACTTATTTAGAAGGGTATTAAAAAAATCAAATTTAACTTTATAGTTGGCAAAAAAAATCTTTATCGTGTGTTTTGATACCTAAACATAAACCCGACACGAAAATAGTTTCATGTTATAATATTATCGGTTTGTCATATACTTTCACGAAGACAATTTTTTCGGACGTGATTGTGACGTATTACACAAGAAATTATTAGTCTAAGCAATATATATATATATATTATTCCAAAAGAGAATTAGATAATTACTATTATACATAGTGTTAATTTTCTTTCCTCCCTCGTATCTTTGATCTTCAACCTATATTCTCATGCAGCAGACCAAACAATTGACAAACATGTTTTCTCCATCCTCAAGTAGTGTTCGTCTTTATTATAATTTTCATATTTATCAAACTAATTGAAATCTATTTTAAGTTTCTGGCATTTCATTTTTTATTATTTTGTACTTCATTTTCTATTCCTTTTACTTATCATTGCCAAAATGATTAAACTGTTTTTATTTTTATGACGGTGAGGGTCTCACTAGAGGGTCTTTTAACTCTAACGGGGCATTTCTTTCACGGAATTCGGAATAACGAATACGGAATAGGGAATAGGAATTGGGAATAAGGAATAGGAGTTAAGAATATGAAGTTGTTTCTTTGGTGGAATAGAATGGAATGGAATAAGGAATTCTGTTGTTTCTTTGGTGGATTTGGATATGGAAAATGAATGTAATGTGGTAAAATGACTTATTTGCCCCTCCTTGTATATGTATAGTATATAATGCATATAATTTGTATTAATTAAATTTAAAAATTAATTATAATAAAAACTTAAATATAATTAATTAATAAATAAATAATCTTTTTAAAATAATTAATTTAATTAATTTAATCCAAACCATAATATCATTAATTACACTATCCAAAATATAATATTCCATTACAACATATACAATATAAATCAGAATCCAAAAATAAATCTTAACAACATCAATTCATATGTTCAATCACCGAAACAATTTACAATAAATAACAGGTTTCCACTTCGAATCTTTGGCTAACTTCTGTGCAATTGAATCACAGATGTCAAAAACATGACATAGGGATGGAGATTCATCAGCAAGAAAGCTCAACCTTGGCCTCCCAAGGAAAATCAAGAAACCTCTGATTTGTCAAATGCATTATCAGAATTGCAACTAGAGGGATAGGACCTGTCTTTGTAGTTTGGCCACAGTCCATGGATGCCAAAATATGCTGCTGGTTTTCCTGTTTTCGGGTTGCAACAGTTGTGTCTCGTGTCACAATAGGCACCAGGCCACTTCATTTTCAAAGGAGAAGCATCACAAAACAAAAACCATCAAACTGTAGTTATCATATATATTGTATGTTGAGAAAGAAGATCGATCATCTTAGTTACCTGCTGAACAAAGTAGAAGAAATTAAAGTCGTCTGAAACTAATCAGTGAAGTCTACCACAACTAGTCAGTGATTCTGGATTCTGACCTGATGGATCAGTGATGAACAACTAATCAAGCCTAGATCATAAGTACAACACATCCAAAATGTATGTATTTAAGAATGAATAATCTCAGAACATATCCAGATATAAATATACAAAGTGTTGAGCATATTTTTCCCATTAGACCCTCAACAAAAAATTCCAAAACAAAAATATTTTGCTAGACATACAAGATAAATACCAAGCATTCAACATTTGTGGAACAACTTATGGCTTCAGTAGCATCATGAGATCATTCAAATTTTCAAACGGCATTTATCTATGTTCAGATCCCCATCCTGACTTGTGGTATCAATATTTTGATGGAGGGATATGTGAGATATAGTAATAACACAAACTGAACCAAGAATGTGATAGTTGATAAATTAAGCAATTCAGACGGTTGCAAAAATAACCAAGAAACTACCCACCTCCTGTTCAATGGCCTCACCAACAGAGCAAGCATCCGGAACAACCATAGCTACCCCATGTTCTCCACCTGTCATTAGCAATGCCAACAGTTTATGCATTGTGATCACTGCCATCATATCTGCAGGCAACTGATTAAAGTATGGTGCGTAAGCTTCCCTGTTTTTCCCTGTCCCGCACAACACTTGCTCGTTTTCAATAGAAACAAAGATTTCATGTATGGCAAGTTTGGAGCTAATTTATACTCACACATATCAGCCAACAATTCCTTATACTCCTTTGCCGCCAATTCCCATGCTTCGACCTCAGCCTTTACTTGCCTCTTCCTCAACTTATGATACTTCCCTCGGTCAATATGTCCCCATTACAGCAGCTACCAATTTGATAAATGCTTAAACTTGAACACAAATTGAATGGATTTGACGATCTGACCTTGAGCTTCTCATAGGCGGAAGATGATGCTGATTCCTGCGGGAGGCCTAAGAAACTGTGGGACCGGACTCTGAGGAAGGACCCTGTGGGAGGCCTAAGAATCATGATTCTATGTCCAGGCCTGAGGAGAGGCGCGGTCTGGCTTCGAGGAGAGGCGCGGGGAGCTAGGTGACTTCACATACGCTCTGGAAGCTTCTTCTGTTCTCGATCAATCGGTTGGAGGTTAGTGTGGCCCTTTTGAAATGTTAACGAGGGCAAATTCGTCATTTAGACATCTATTCCGGATTCATTGCCTTCTAGGCTTAGGAATTCTTTAGTTTTCATCCGGAATGTCTAAGCCTACCCCGCCCGGAATGTCTAAAACAAATTTTACCAATTCCGCGAAAAGAACAACTTCTTACGGATTCCGTAAGCCGAATTCCTTCTCCTTTCCGTGAAAAGAACATGCCAAGAATATCAATACCTACACACATCTCATAAGCAGTTTAGGGAGAAAACAATTCTCCAAATAACACCCACTTTTAAAATCAAATACTAAATATCAAGATTTGAAAACTTATTACCAAAATATATCTAATCCTGAATTGTCATTCGCTAAATCCTATTAGTGAATACATTTATGGTACGAATCAATATAGAACTAGGTATCTTTAGGCTTGTTCATGAACCGGTTCGACCCCGAACCGGTTCTGAACTGAACTGGTCTGGTTTGAAAAAAACCAGTACATTTTTCTGTTTCTAAAAAAACTGGTCTGGTTTAAGGAAAAAAGAACTGGTCTGGTTCGAACCGATTCAGAACCGGTTCGAACTGTTCTGGTCTGTTTTTATTAATATCAATTTTGGTTCGGAAATATTCCAGTTCAAACCGAACCTAAACCGCATGAAAATTCTGTCCAACACACTGAACCGTCTTAAAAAATACTGAACCAACTGAAAAACACTGAACCGGCTGAAAAAACACTGAACCGACTGAAAAATACATTGAACCGACTGAAAAACACACTGAACCGATTGAAAATCTGTTCCACAACCGACTAAAATCTTGTCCAACATCAACATACGAGAGTCCAATATATCTCTAGGTTTGGTTTATTGAAAACATATCTAGGTTTGATTTAATTTTAGACCGGTTTAGTTAATTTTGATTCAAACCGGTTCTAAAATTATATAGGTTTAAAGTGGTTTGATTGAAATTTAAGTATAAACCAGTATCAAAAACGAGTCGAGTCGAACCGGTTCGAACTGGATTTTTGGTACTATTTTGAACTGTTCTATTTGAAGGCAAAAAACACTGGTCTGGTTTTGGAACTAGTTCGGCCGAACCGGTTCGAACCAAACCAGTTCCAGACCAGACCAGACCAGTTCGCCCGAACCGGTTTATTTGGCCAAGCCTAGGTATCTTTGGCTGGTAGAGCTAATGTTCTAGTAGTTAGAGGTTCTCGTTTAAAGCTTTGTTGAATTCTTTTTTTATTAATATTTTCTAAGTAGTATGAAACTCCATATTTAAGAAAATTCCCAAAAGGTTTCGAACCCAAACTTTTAGCAGTTACAACAGTAAATTCTTATAATAAACTAATAGTACTAATATATTTTTTTTATGTACTTAAAATATATTTAATATACTAACTACTCAAGTGAATACATTTTTTTCTCGCAACTAAAATTTAAATTGATAACCATGTCATAACAATACAATATTTTATTAATATAGTATTAATATTATATTTTTTTACATACATAAATTATACTTTGAAATTGTTATTTTAGTACCTTATACCCTCTAATTTAGAAATACAGGTTTTTGTGTCGCTTTTTATACTTTAATTATTTTTTAGAGAATGTCATTTTTTTTCCTAATTAAATTGTGAACCAACCCGAAATGATTGATTTGCACTCTCTAAGCATGCGAAAGAACATTTTGTTTTGACAA
This sequence comes from Chamaenerion angustifolium, assembly GCA_946814005.1. Classification (NCBI taxonomy): domain Eukaryota; kingdom Viridiplantae; phylum Streptophyta; class Magnoliopsida; order Myrtales; family Onagraceae; genus Chamaenerion; species Chamaenerion angustifolium. The sequence goes on along the minus strand of OX328268.1, from coordinate 27,943,752 downwards.
ATTGCTATATGTGTATAAAGTGATATACACAAAAACTCCATTCACAACTAGTGTGGGATAAACATTGAAGCAAGAAAATATGATTTCTCATTCACAAAAATTTTGGATTTGGATAAAATTTGCAGAATTTACCCCAAAGGTCAACAATTCTTTTTATAACGATCATCATCATCATCTTATCAAACACTAACCTATTGTTTTAAGGGTTGTCTAAATGAGTTGAGTCGAATCCGATTAGAAGCAAGTTGTGTTTAATTTGACCATCTTTCTAAAAGTTGAGACCTTATTTACGTTACAATAAGTTATTGTTGCTGAAGTTATTGTTACAATCCGGACGTGTTTGTGACGTATAAGTAAGAAATTGTCAGTCTAAGCAACATATATATATTATTTCAAAATCCAATTAGATAATGACTATTATACATTGTATTAATTTTCTTTCCTTCCTCGTCTCTTTGATTTTCAACCTATATTCTCCGGCAGCAGACCAAACAATTGACAACCATGTTTTATCCATCCTCAAGTAGTGTTCTTCTTATACACTAGTAAGCAACCCCTTTCGTGACCTTCCGCGCGTGGTGTCACTCTCCTCTCTGTCCGAATCGAAAACCCCCAAAATCCTAGGGTTTCCATTTTCGTGACAGACATCAATCCCGTTCTGAAGTTTTGGACGGGTCCTGTTGGACATTAATTGCTGCTGCCAATTGACCAATCACACGCAAGGGGCGAAGAATCTTCATTTCTAAAGGACGGGACACTCCATGCATACCATGCATACAGCTAAAGTGTGTGGAGCTTGAAGACGGAGCCTCTGCTGAAGAAACTAAGTTTTGTCTTCAACCTGCAAACGAAGCCACCAGAACTGACACCACCTGGGATTCACAGCGAAACCGACACCACTTGCAAACGACGCTACTAGCCGGCCGACTCAGATTCACTACGAGTGGGAGCTGAGTGAGGGAGAGCCACTGACCCATATAGTGAGGGAGTGAACTGACCACAGAGAGAGGGAGAGGCACCGGAAGCGAGCTCACCTGAAACATAGCATGGTCGAAGCTGAGGCTGCCCCCATCTGAACCGAGCTTATCCTCTGAACCAAGCTTACCCTGTGTTTTCCTTGTCTTCACTGTTTTGTAGGTGCGGTCGACTGCAGTGACGAATCGTCCCCCACATGATGCAATACAATTTCAATTCTGTTGGCTCGAATAGAACCGGAAAGTCGGTGGTTGACTTGGACTCGAACGAACAAGTGCAAATCGAAGCATGGTATGTTGGCAAGATTGTGGCCCAAAAGCCGAGCAAAATGAATGTGATCATGGGGGTACTTAGGTCGGCTTGGGCATGTTATGGAAAAGTAACAATATCTGAGTTGGAAGGGGGAATTCTACTGTTCGATTTTGACAAACAAGAGGTGGACAATCCGGTTCTGGATAGATCACCATGGGAGGTCAACAGTCACATCTTAGATATCAAAAGATGGGACCCGAACATGGGAGTGAACGACATAGAATTCCACAAGGTACCATTCTGGATACAAGTGCATGTCCTAGGGCCTGAGAAATTTAGTGTTGCCAATGTTCGTAAGATAGGCAACATGATAGGCAAATGCATAGAGATTGAGAAGCATGATAGGAAGATAACTAGAAGCTATATGATAATCTGAGTTGAAGTGAATGGGGAGGTTCCATTGATGGAGGGGTTTTGGTGGAAGAATTCACAAGGAGATGAGAGATGGGCATCGATCAAATATGAAAGACTATCGGATTATTGTTATGTGTGTGGCGTGTTAGGCCACACAACTCAAGCATGCACAAAGGATGTCCAAATGGGGGAACAAGACCAAACCATCCCAATGTATCGTTCGTGGATCGTGGGAACACGCCCAAAACAAACCCAGACTACACAACAGGTGGGAGGAGAAGAGGGACAAATATTGAACCATAATCAGGGTCCGAGAAGATCATGGTTCGATATAATGGTCGAGATGCGAACAAGGGACTCGGCCAAGTCACGAAATAAAGAGGACAACAGGCCTAAGGAAGGGACCAAGGGAGGGAAGGAAGACATGGACCGGGACCGAGAATCAATGGACACCTATATTGATCCGGAAGGGGGGGAAACATCCACCAAACCAGCCCAACCACAGAAACCCACAACCGAACCACCACTCATGTCGACAGCCATCACCCTCCACATACCACAATGCTGAACTGCCCCAACCCCACATTCAAACCCTACACCATTGCCATAGAACCGAACTGAGCCAAGCCAACTAGACCGGACCACACTACAAAACCAAACCATACCGAGACTGAACTGTAACAAGATAACCCAACCTGCACCCGACCGAATCACCAAGCATCCACCACAAAACCAACTCCTCGTCACATACCTACCGAACAACCTAACACCCATGGACCTAACCGACATTACCATAACCCTCCAAACATACATAGTCGAAAATCCATCGGACTCATCACCCGACACACCACCACCACCCACCCCCCGAACTACAACTTTCTTTCCGGATTGAGCTCGTACTTGAACAAGATGACACTAAAGCATACCGGGGAAAAGATGGAAGAACAACCGGGGACAAAAAGAACAAAGAGGCAAGAAGGGGAGGCTGAAAACACAATGACAAAGACGTGGAAGAGCCCGAGGAGGAAGCCAAGTAAGAGTACCTCACAGAAAAAGAAAAGGGCCGAGAGGAGAAAGAACAAATCGAGCACTAAGGAGGAAACTGAGGAACTGGACAAGGGTTGTGGTGGCTGTCCGGAAATAGCCACGGATGGCCAATGAATGTACTAGCATGAAACTGTAAGAGTCTGGGGTCTGCCTTGACAGTTCAACATCTACAAGACCCTAACAAAAGGTATTGCCCAAGCATTATGTTCTTAATGGAGACAAAGAATGGGGATACCTACTGTGACAGGATAAGGAAAAGAATGGGGATGGATAACACGTATTATGTAAGCCTGAGTGGGGTAGCAAGTGGACTAGCCCTATGGTAGACATTGGAGACTAGGGTTGGAATAACATATGTTGATGCCAACATGATAGATTGTGAGGTGAAGTTTGCAAACCAAGCCGAAAGTATGAAGATGACATGGGTCCATATGAGCACGGAACAGCAAGAACGCACCCAAAACTGGAACCTTCTACGTACCTTAGGAGCGGGCCGAAATGGGAGTTGGATGGTACTCGGTGATTTCAACACGATTTGCTACCAACATGAAAAACAAGGGGGTAGAAGGAAGTCGCAAAGGCAAATGGATGAGTTCAAATAAATGTTGAGGACATCAACATGGAGGATATGGGGGTGCATGGGAGCCCGTACACATGGTGCAATAATAGAAGTAGATCACAACGAATAAGCGAACGCCTCGATAGAGCCCTCACAAATGCGGCGTGGATCATGAATCACCAACAAGGGAAATGCATCAATGAATTAGCCATTGGATAGGACCACTCACCAATGGTGATCCAACTCAAATACCCGCCCAAACGGGCTAAGAGAAGATTAAAATTCGAGACAATGTGGCTAGAACACCCAACATGCAAGGAGGTGATCACAAGGGCATGGATAGGACCGAATGTAAGGAGGAAGGCGCAAGGGGTCCAAGTAAAATTGAGCAAGTGTCGAAAACAGCTCATGGCATGGAGCAAGTCACAATTCGGAAACAACATGACCGAGGTGGAAAACATTAAGGTCGCCCTAAGGAGAGTAGCCCTAGGGGGCATGGATGAGGAGGCGATCCGGGAGGAGAATAGACTTAAAGCAAAACTGAAAGTCATTTGGTCGAGAGAGGAAAGATATTGGAGGCAAAGGTCGAGGATCAAATGGCTTAAATAGGGGAATCGTAACAGCACGGTCTTCCACTAAACAACCATCGGAAGGAGATGACGCAATCACATATGCCGATTGAGGGGGTGAATGGGGAATGGATTGAGAATGATGGTGCAATTGCCGACGAGCTATATAGGTACTATGGGAGCATGTTCAAATCCGAGAGGACCGAACCGGGTTAGGACCTCCTAAGATATATACCGAACCAAGTGACGACCGAAATGAATGGGTGGTTGACACGAGAGGTAAAAGATCTGAAGATCAGGGCGGCAACGTACCAAATGGGAGGATCACGAGCGTCAGGTCCGGACGGCTTTCCGGGTCTCTTCTACCAACGGAATTGGAATATTGTGGGGACGGATGTCATCACTGCGGTCAAGGCATTCTTCAGAACAGATATAATCCAAAACACCCTAAATAATACTGATATCGTGCTCATACCAAAGGTTCAGAATCCGAATACACCTAGTGACTTTCGGCCCATAAGTTGTTGTAACTTCATGTATAAGATTATTTCGAAAGTGTTGGTGAATCGTTTGAAAGTATATCTATCATATCTCATCACTCCTTTCCATAGTGCATTTGCATCAGGTAGAAATATTCAGGATATCATCATGGTGGCACACGAAGTATTTCATCACCTGCAATCGGGTCGAATGGGGTGCAAGACTGAATGTGCCCTCAAGATCGACATCAAAAGGCTTATGACAGAGTCGAATGAGACTTCTTATTGGATACACTTAGACGAAGGGGTTTTGCGGAAATATGGGTGGGATGGATTAAGGCATGAATCTCGACAACCACATACCAGGTGGTGGTCAATGGACACCGAACGGACACAATTTGACCAACACGAGGTATACGTCAAGGAGACCCCCTATCACCTTACCTTTTTATATTACTAGCAGATGTACTATCCAGGCGTATGTTGGGCGCGGCTAGGGACGGGGAGTTTGAGGGAATCACACTTAGAAGACAATGCCCGAAACTGCACCATCTGTTCTTTGCGGATGACCTCTTTTTTTCCATATGGGGAACTACCGAAAATGCCAAGCAACTGAGGAAGATTCTGGATCACTACTGCGAGGTATCGGGACAGAGAATAAATAGGGAGAAATCAACCCTATATTTCAACAAAGGGGCAAACAGTACCGAACGACAACAAGTAGAAGGGACGCTCAACATAAGAGGCACAAATGATCCGAGGAAATACTTGGGACTACCCTCGATATGGGGACGCTCGAACAAGGAGGCCTTGGGTTTCCTCAAAACCAAGGTCAAGGACAAACTCAATGGGTACCGACCGAAAACATTGAACCAAGCGGGAAAGGAAGTCCTCATCAAGGCGATTATCACGGCCATGCCAACATATATAATGATTGTTTTCCAACTACCAAAAACATGGTGTTCGGAAATAAACGCGCTCATTGCGGATTTTTGGTGGGGTCAAACCGTGGATGGAAAGAAAACGCATTGGAGAAGATGAGATGTCCTAACAAGGGCAAAGGAGGCGGGGGGGCTTAGGGTTCCGGGAATTACATGCTTTCAACACGGCGCTACTCAGGAAGATGGATCACCGTATCATGACCGAACCGAGCAACCTTTGTGCCCAGGTCCTAAAAGGGCTATATTTCCCGAGGTGTGGTTTCCTAGAGGCGAAAAAAGGGGGCCGAGTGTCATGGGGTTGGAGTAGCCTACTACAAGGCCGAGAGGTTTTGGTAAATGAAGGATTTTGGTTGGTAGGTTCGGGAGAGGACATCCGTGTGTTCGATGACCCATGGATCTATACCAAGGCAACAAAGCGGGTGAATACTGAAACATGGGTGGAGAACGGAGGAAACCAACGCGTGAGTGACCTCATCAGACCGAATGGTGTATGGGATGCCGAGCTTGTACGAGGCATTGTGAACCATGAGGATGTCGAGCATATACTACGAGGATGCTGAGCATATACATATGGCCCCACACGAGGGATGGTTCACCTATGGTCTGATCGGTGTACCACAAGATCCGCGAGACAAGCAACCGCAAGGGCTGAAGCGTGGAAGGGATTATGGTCATCTAAGGTAAAAAAAACTTCATTTGACGTCTATCTACGAATGCATTAGCCGTCAAGGCGAATATGGTTAGACGGGGAATGAATGTTAGCTATGGATGCCTTATATGCGGAGAAGTCGAAACTAGGGATCACATGATACTTGGATGTGCATGGACCGAACAGGTATGGCATGGGATACTAGGGCTACGAGTAAGCCGACCAAACAACATGAGCATGGTCGATTGGCTCGAGGAAAGAATAGCGGACGAGGTGTGGCGAACGACAAGCGATGGATACTCACGATGATTACATGTGGCAAATATGGAAGACGAGGTGCAAGACGGTGTTCGAGGCTAAGCAACCATGTCTGAGGGCTGTCATCGAAGAGATCAAGCGAGTATATACGGAGCAAGACACCACCGACCGACCTAGACAAGCCGAGTCCACCGAAGAACCACAACCAGGTGACCGAACCGAACAAGAATGGAGACCACCGCCGACGAGCACAATAAAGATCAACTGCGACGCATCATGGTGTCAACGATCAAACCGAGCAGGTATAGGAGTTGTCGTGCGGGAAAAGTACGGAAAGGTGGTTGGAGGTCTAAGCCGAAGACAACGGAGCAGCAACATCGAGTTCATGGAGGCCATGGCAATCCAAGAGGCTGTAAGATTAGTGATACAATCGGGATGGCCAAACATCATCATCGAGACGGATTCACAAATAATACACCAACAAATTGTGCATGGACCGACGCAATGGAGGACAACGAACATCATCAGGAACATCCGAGCACTAGTGAGGCAACTTGAGCGAGTGCAATGGCGAGCTATTCCAAGGACGACAAATGAGTGTGCGAATTGGATAGCAAAGCAAGCAAGGCAGGGGGTGAGTTTAAATGATTGGGTCGAGAGACCCCACTTCCTTTTACATGTTTAGTAGCAAATGATTGTATGTACGAACAACCGTGATCCGCGATTACGACGTTTTATTTCATCAAGTAAAGCGTTAATTCGACCAAATAAAAAAGTAGTGTTGTTCTTTATTATATTTTTTATATTTATTAAACTAATTGAAATCGTTTTGTAGTTTCTTGTATTTCAATTTTTTTTGTCTCTTATACTTCATTTTCAATTCCTTTTACTTATCATTACCAAATTGATTAAGATCTTTTTATGACGGTGAAGATCTCACTAGAGCGTCATCGTACTCTAATAGACTATGAACTAGATGAAATAAGTCATGTGAACGTGATTTATGTTCTTCCATGTTGATTCCAGATTTTGCTCATTCTTATGCTCGGTCTCTTATTCGTTAGACTAATATTGTCATCAACCGATGAAGGAACAACTCTTTTGATCATTAGTGATTGATTGAGGATATAATTAATTTTTATTTAAAAACGGTTGTAATATGATGATTATAAACTCACAATTACCATGACTAATGAAGGAAATTACCTCTCATGAAAATTGTTGCTAACATGAACGAAAAGGAAGGGAAGAGAGGTGTCTCCCAACATGATGCTAGTTGACAGGTTATACTACTTTTACTTTATATACCAACGACAGAGTCTGACACATGCAAAACATAATCAGTAGTTGCAAATGTTTAGATCTTCATAGGAATCCTCATCCTGTTGGGATATTAGCTGCGGCCAATTTCCACCTTGCAGGATCTTGGGGCCGAATGTCTCCATCATCAACAGTGGTGGTCGGAAAAGTCTCCATCATCAACACATCCTAGTCTGCCCCTAGTCATAATTCAGTTTAATAGAGTGACTCCAGGGACCCTATACGACTTTCGTGTCTAATACAGATCACAGAGGCCACGCCAACAGACCCTATTAATTAAAATATTATATGATGTGTTGTTCCAAATTACTTTTTCAATAATATATATTACTAGTAATCTCTCGCCCGTCTATAAATTAAATATAATTATATAAAATAAACGAATATTGTTATTTATTAATTATAGGGTTAATAGGTTCAATGGTACCATAAGTTTGCGTCATGTGATCGGATGGTACCCCTATGTTGTTTTGTGCTACCATAAGTTTCGCAATATTGTTATTTTGTCCAAATTACTGTTGTCGTCAATGTTAACTAACAGAATGATGATGTGGCAATGATGTGGCGCTGACGTGGCACTAGCGTGGCGCTTGGAAAATACAAATAAATAGAAAATATAATAAAAATATAATAAATAGGGAAAAAATCGGAAAAATTGAAAAAATCATAAAAATATTTTAAAACTTTATATATTAATAAAATGTATTTTTTTTAAATGTATTTTTTTTTTTAGAATCGAAAATTTAAAAACAAAAAAAACTAGGTTGGACCCTTGGGGTCCAATTGACCCAGCCAATGGTCGAACCCTGGGCTGGGTTGGACCCCCACCAGATCGGCTGAACTGGGCGACCAGGTCTGGGTTTGACCTAGCCCTGGGTTCGACCCTGGCTGGGTCAATTGGACCCCAAGTTAGTTCGACCCTTGGTTGGGTCAATTGGACCCCAAGGGTCCAACCTAGTATTTTTTTCCCAATTTTCGATTTATTTTTAAAAAAATACATTTATAAAAAATACATTTTATTAATATATAAAGTTTTGAAATTTTTTATAATTTTTCCGATTTTTTTCATATTTTTCCCTATTTATTTTTATTTTTTAAATTAAATATTATATTATATATCTACGTGACGCTGATTAGGGCTGGGCAAAAATAACCGGTTCGGCCGAACCGTACCGAACCGTACCTGAACCGTACTGGTTGTGAACCGGTTCACAAAACAAACGTTTTTTTTTGAAAAAATATGGAGCGGTTTAGAATAGGTACAGAAAACCGGTTCAAAACCGGTTAACCGAACCACATTTTGTACCGGTTTTAACCTTAAATATACTACTAAATCAGACCATACCATATTTAACAGACCAGACCACAGTCACAGACCAGACCAGCCAATTTCAGACCTAATTCACGGTTTTAAGTCGCTGTTTCAAGCGCAGATCAGCTTCACAAGGGCAGACAGAGTTCTTCACAAGGGAGTTCAACTTCAGACCTAATATCATATCACGCCTCACGCCTCACGCTCCAGTCTCCACGGCTCCGCCTCCAGTCTCCACGGGCCACGGCTCCGCCTTCAGACCAGGTTCGTCTTCGATCAGACTTCTGTCGTTCCACGTAATGGACCTGCTTCAGTAGTAATCAGACTTCTGTATGTATATGTATATGTGTATATATACCTGTGTTTGTCGAGGTAGAGTTGAATGTGGGAGCCTCAATTGTAGTAATTGATATGATCAAATGCCCAGGTTGGAAGGTTCTTTCCTTAAATAGGGGAGAAGGTTCTTTCCTTTGAGCCTCACAAGAAGAACAGGAAGAGATTGTATATACTGATAAGTGATAGGGATCAATACTGATAGAGATCTCCGGTGTGTGGTCTATGGTGCTTCTCCTACTTTTTACTTTTGAGGATTTCATATTTTTGAAGAGGGCGATCTTTTTTCTTTTCAAGGTTTTAAATGATTGAGGAATACCGAATTCATACCATGTCAGTGTGAAGCTGGTGTCCTTAAAACTTGATTATTTATAGTAAAATATGATATAGGCTTCGTAGTGTGTCAATCGTCTTATTTGAAATAGATTATCCAAAACACTGAATAGTTTTGCTTGCATAATAATCAGTATAGGTGGCTTTCCTCAAAATTCAGTTCTACTGGTGCAAAGTCAACCTTTGAGGAGAAATTTCTTGCGCAACAATCCCAAACTTCAGGTATGTCTGTTGCGCAATCAGTATCTGTTCTTTCATTTTTTTTTCAAGGGTCTGTTCAGTTTGTATATACTGATAGGGATCAATAGAAGAATTGATTGTTAAAACAATCTTCAAATGCTTCTACAGGTATATATAAAAATATAAATAGCAAGCCTACAGGTATTCTACAGGTCTTCAAACAATCTACAAATGCTTCAAATGCTTCTACAGGTCTAATTTATGTTTTTTTGGGTGAATGAAGGGATGTTCAAGCAAGCAGCATTATTGGTATGATCATGGATTTATGTTTGTATTATTGGACCATTGAAATTGGTTATTGTCATGGTCCTCAAGGATATTGGTATTGGATGGGATGCAAGCAGTGCTAGCTGAATTGGAACTTTCAGTTTTTTTTTGTATGAAGTAGTTCAGTCGAACCGGTTCAGAACAGGTACAGTAAATTGGCCAAAATCTGGAGCGGCCAAAAACTGGAGCGGTAAACCGTACCGGTTTTAAAATGTGGTAAAGGTTCGGTTTTGAACCGGTTCAGCCCTGAACCGGTTCATGCCCAGCCCTAACGCTGATGTGGCGCTAACGTGGTGCTGACATTGACCATTTAACAGAAAAATCTAACGGTTGACTAACAGATTACCATATGCTCCAAACATAACAGACCATTTAACCACATCAAAAAACATATGGTACCATCCGATCACATGGCCCAAACTTATAGTACTATTGGACCTATTAACCCTTAATTATATTTAATAAAAATTAATAATAATAAACTAAGTCAAATATCTAAGTGTTAATTTAATTTAAATTCTTAATATCAATATAATATACAATTATTTCTTATTCTTATTTTTAAGTTATTTTTATTCAATATATAATGAAATTGTACTATAAAGATTTTATGAGGTGTTTAGTATGTTAATCAAGTTTTATTAAAGTATCACATTTTCTATATTTATATAGCATCAATCTCCCATTTTACAACAAATATTGTACAATCAATCAATTGAAATAAAACTCATTTTAAAATTAACATATTGATAAAAAAAATTATTAAATAATTATAATGAATTATAAGTAAACCATATAAAAAATTATAAAAATATAATTTATTCAAATATATAAAATGTTTTTTTTTATATATAAAATTATTAATTATAATGTTATCATTATAAGAATTGTATATGTTATTATAGAATTTTTAAATATGCTTTAAGTAATTATCACACAAAACGTTAATTTTTTAAAATTCATAAATAAAATACGGATATACGTTATTCAAAAGATATCTTCATATATAACTTATATTTAATGTTATAATTAAGGAAAGTTTAATTATGCTCATTTTCAGATAATGTTGTTGAATATTTTCAGATAATGTAGTTATTTGAATTGAATTTTTTAAAATAAAATATAAGTTATAATATGAACCTACTTTGTAAAAAAGTGTATATAGTATAAGACAAAAAAATGTATATACTATTATATTAAAACTATAATTGTTAATTATATTAACATAGACAATAAAAACAAAATGGCAAATACTAATTAAAAATAACTACCTAAAATATAAATGTATAAAGTTGAAGCAAACTCAAATTTATTGTTTTTAGACAACAATTTTCATATAGGGATTGAAGATACCAATAATATATTCTTGTTTTGACACATCGTTAGCTCGCTTGTTAAGTGGCAACATTATAGAAGATTTAACAATTATTAATTTCAAATATGCATTACAAAAGTTGGAGATGATGAAATGAATTAAAAAATGTATATATTAGGTTGTATATCATAATATGTGCGCATATGTATTTATCAATTAGAATTACTCTTAATTTTGTAACATTTTATGCACAACTATTTTATAGGTGTACAATATTATGAAATAATAAAATAATATAGATATGATATCAAACGTTAGGTTTAGAGAAAAAAGAGATGAATAATCACTTTGAAAATAAAGTCTCTTGAGAACAAATGAGAATCTTAGGATGTATTTTAGAATGTTCATGTGACATCGGTTATAAATTGAGTAAAATGTAACGGAATTACATGTGACATGGATCAATAACAACTAATTGTTTTGATATTAGGATATAGAAAATACTCTAAATTTATTATGTTTCAACATTTTAAAAGGTTTAATCATTTATCTTTGACAGTGTTACTTCTTGGTTACAATGTTTTTTTTTTATAAATAAAATATTTAAAATACCATTCTTTTCCTGATTTGAACACATGAATCAATTTATGGTTCAAAACGAATCTAGAAATCTGATTTTTGGATTGTTCAATCGAAGAAGAAGAACATGAAGAAGATGACCAGGAAAGAAGATCCTGAAAGGTAGAATCGTCATTTTGGTGGCTATTTAATAACATTGATCAAATATAAGTGACTAAATGACACAATTTTGAATCAAAAATTAACATAGTCAAACATACATGACCATTCAATAACACAAAAAATAGTACTTAACACTTAATGGAATGATATGCATGCATGCGTAATCAAAATCTCATTTTATATATTTATTTTACATAAAAAAATAGTAAAACTTCTTATTTTTTCTAAGTAAATTTTTAAAAAAAAAATTGTGCAAACATGAAAAAACATTACTATAATATGAAATAAAAAAAATTGAAAATGTTAAAGTATTTATATAATATATTATTAAAAATATAAAAGTATATTTCAAATTTGAAAACAAAATTGATTTTTTTTTGTTATTATATTTTAGTTCATTATTTTAATAAAATAAACTTTAAAAAAGTTTGTTTTTTTACTTTTCGAGATTTTTAACTTCTTTCAGACATTTAATACTATATTATATAAGTAAAATTCATATTTGAATACTTTTTTTCCGTCTTTTTACAACTTTTATTTCATATTTGTTATTTTTTTAACTTTATTAAAATATTATATAGAAAAAATTATATTTTATATTTTTAATATCATATTATTTATTTTACATTATGGTCCAATTATATGTTGTCCGTTAATAAAAACTTTTATAAACATAAAAATTAATCGAGCTATTGATGAACTTTAACCTTTTTTTCTATCTAAAATAAACATATAAAATATAGTATATTTAAAAAAAATATAAAAAATGTTTTTGACAAAGAGTAGCTAATTGAGTACACTTGCAAGATTAAATTTGTATAATTCTTTGTGTTCATTTTTTTTTCTCAAAGTATTTTGGACATCTTTCTTTTTAGCATGAATTTGTTAAAAACATAGAAACTACAATTATAAAGAGATGATAAAAGGTTTTGATCGTTTGTGGATCACTAAAATAAATACAGTAATTCACGTGAGTGTGTGATATTTATACAGAATTTGTATAAAGAGTACTCTCCTTTCTATTTAAAGATCCCAATTTTGTTGTGACATGTTCTTCCTCTACCTGCCATCTTTATGCTTTCCACGGGGACAGACAATTACTACAGTCACGAGATGGATACTCACAACAATTAAAAGTGAATTATTAATTCTCTAAATTTTATAGTACATAATAGCATTTAGTAGAACAAATTGAGACGAAGCCAAAAAATCAAGAAATGACAAGAACAAACATGTTTTTCCTTTTTCTTTTCAACAATTTAAATTCATCCCCTAATTAAAAAAAATATATATTTAGTGAAATCAGGATAGAGAGGATTATATATATTTATTATATATTAAATGCATGAATGGAGAAGTGAAAAAAAAAAAAAAAAGATATTTTAGATAATAGCAGTTTTATTAGAATTAGACAGGCGGTCGAACCGTAAACCGACAATGGTGACGATCCAGTTATTTTAAAAGACCGAAATGCAAAATAAACTCGACTAAAAAGTTAAAAATAGGGCAATTTTCAGATAATCAGACGATTTTCAAAGAACCGTTCAGTTCTCCAGTTTAAGGAAAATGAAAAAAAAAAAACGGGTAGGAAAGAGCTAATCTTTACATTGTGGTGCATCACCTGAGTCTCGCATTCCTGGTGCAGGTAAGAAAGAAGGAAGGCCACTCTGAGGAGGATCTTGCGGCGGTGAGCCCAGGAGAGAGGCGACCGGGTCTCAAACAGAGCCTTATAGAAGTCGCCCTTGGGCATGAGGTTGTAGATGACTAAGATCTCGCCTTTCTCGTGGCACCAACCTAGGAGGCATACAAGGTTGCGGTGGCGCAGGTTTCCAATGATGGACAACTCAGACAAGAAATCTTGTCTTGCCTTGGCATTCGTGCCTGCATCGCCAACATCTCATCGGTTTCCTGCAGCGAGCCTCTGTGAACTGTAGCAAACACGCCGTGTCTGATGGATCTTCACTGGTCGGGTGGAGCTGGGCGGCGGGCTGGAGGTGTGGGCGGTGAGAGGTGGAGATTGGAAGGTGGGGGGTTGGAAGAGTGGAGTGGAGTGCAGGAGAAAGAAAAGGTTAGAAGAAAAGAAGGGTAGGATTAAGTCATAGGCTTGGCCAAAGAACCGTTCAGTTCTCCAGTTTAAGGAAAATGAAAAAAAAAAAAAAGCGGGTAGGAAAGAGCTAATCTTTACATTGTGGTGCATCACCTGAGTCTCGCATTCCTGGTGCAGGTAAGAAAGAAGGAAGGCCACTCTGAGGAGGATCTTGCGGCGGTGAGCCCAGGAGAGAGGCGACCGGGTCTCAAACAGAGCCTTATAGAAGTCGCCCTTGGGCATGAGGTTGTAGATGACTAAGATCTCGCCTTTCTCGTGGCACCAACCTAGGAGGCATACAAGGTTGCGGTGGCGCAGGTTTCCAATGATGGACAACTCAGACAAGAAATCTTGTCTTGCCTTGGCAGTCGTGCCTGCATCGCCAACATCTCATCGGTTTCCTGCAGCGAGCCTCTGTGAACTGTAGCAAACACGCCGTGTCTGATGGATCTTCACTGGTCGGGTGGAGCTGGGCGGCGAGCTGGAGGTGTGGGCGGTGAGAGGTGGAGATTGGAGGGTGGAGGGTTGGAAGAGTGGAGTGGAGTGCAGGAGAAAGAAAAGGTTAGAAGAAAAGAAGGGTAGGATTAAGTCATAGGCTTGGCCAAATGAACCGGTTCGGCCGAACTGGTCTGGTCTGGAACTGATTTGGTTCGAACCGGTTCGGCCGAACTAGTTCCAAAACCAGACCAGTGTTTTTTGCCTTCAAATAGAACAGTTCAAAATAGTACCAAAAATCCAGTTCGAATCGGTTCGACTCGACTCGTTTTTTGGTACTGGTTTATACTTAAATTTAAATCAAACCACTTTAAATTAAGCCGGTCTGATGAACCAACCAGACCAGTTTACAGACCATCGGTCTGTCTCTCACGGACCACACGTGAGTCTCAAACTCTCAAATGATGAAATTGAAAATGAAATTGGAAATAGACAAATACTCAAATAGTGAAATCTCACTTACTCTTTAACTTTACAATTTACAGCTCACGCCTTAAACTTGAAGTTGTCAAGTTACTACTCAGTAGTCAGTACTCACTCACATACTCTTCTCAGTCTCTGTTCCACTCTCTCGAGTCTCGACAGTTCGACAAACCCTAATTAGGTTTTCCTCTCCTCTCGCCGATCGACGACGCAGCAGCTCCTCTCGACGCAGCGCAGCTCCTCTCGACACAGCGCAGCTCCTCTCGACACAGCGCAGCTCCTCTCGACGACGACGCAGCGCATCTCCTCGACGACGACGACACCAACATGAGTCAAGAAATGGAGAATCTTCGCTTTTCCATTCAATTCGCATCTCTTTCTGGATCACGCAATCAAAACCCAGTCTTCTCCTGCCTTGCCGTGTAAGTTCTATCCTGATGTTGCTGCTGGATCTTCTCTGCACTATAGTTTAATGTCAAGTTATCGTATTTAGAGATGGATGATTGATCTGACGATACCCATGTTCTTGATCTGTTGGTTTCTGATTCCTAAATGTCTTGATTTTGGGCTTCGTCTGAATTTTAGTATCTTGCCGGATGCATCTAAAAGCTAAGGTTTTGTTGATTGAATTTGGGCATGTTTCTGTCAGGTGTCAGATTAGTTAATGTTTAAGTTGAAGCATTCAATTGTTTGATCAGTGTGGAATCCGTCAGAAGTTGAATTCAGATTTCTTGTGAGAGTTGAATAGATAGAGTGGGGGATTGAAGATGGATCAAATAGTGTCCCAGTTCCTTCTAAAAAGCCTGCACACAATTCTGAACTCGAGATTGGATCAGAGGGTTTTCTGTAAGTGTATGTATTCATTATGTATTGATGTATTATGTTGGAGTGGGATGCTGTAAGTGTATGTATTCAGTTTCAGCAATTTTTTGGCCGGTTCGGTTCCGGTTTGAACCGGACCGGCTCTTAACCACCATTATTATAAAAAACAGATCAGAACAGTTCGAACCGGTTCTGAATCGGTTCGAAGCAGGCCAGTTCTTTTTGTCATAAACCAGACCAGTTCTTTTAGAAACAGAATAAAGTACTGGTTTTTTGCAAACCAGACCAGTTCAGTTCTGAACCGGTTCGACCCCGAACCGGTTCATGAACAAGCCTATGATTAAGAACTCGTCGGTTTGATTGGCAGACTGTAGTTGGATCGAAATAATTGTAAATACTCTCTCTTACCGATTCGACTTCCGATCCGGTTCTTATTACCATGCATAATAGAGAATATCTAAATAAATTTCAACTTATTTTTTTACAATACACAAATTAAATAAGGAAAAAGTATGTAATATGTTTGACGAAATTGGTGACTGGTGAAACTTGTTTTAGGCTGCTGGTTTTTGAGGTAACATGTTTCATTTTGTAGGTTTTAGATGAAAACGTTTGTTTTTCCGTTTCTTGTCCCATTAAAAACCCTCATGTGTCACACACGTGACATGTTATTTGAACGTTTAAAGATTTTTTTAGAAATGCTGAAGTCACCCCTACCTCTATTTCCCTCCATATGCCTTAGTGAGTCACCCCATCTTCCCTGAAGTCTCTCACATCCCTCTCACATGTCCCGTCTTCCTGATCGAATTCCCTTCCCCTCAATTTAGTTATTGTTCGCTCATGTAGGGTGGAAGGTCATTTACTTTAGTTCAATAACGACCATCCAGAGGCGACAAGGTTGTTAAATTGGAAAACTTAAGGATGTTTGGATTCTGTGCAGACATCTCTTTCACCTGTCGTCAACTTCAAACTATTATTCAGATGAATAAAACTCACTGATTTGTAGAAAAGGGTAGAGGTATAACCTTGTCAGTGTGAACCTTCAAGGCGGCGTTAATAAGGCAGAATATTTGGTGGGACGAAGCGGAAACACGGAGCATGACATTGGACGGGAACTGTTGCTATTTCACAGGATCTGCAATTGTTCGGAGATGGTGTTGTCTCGGATTGGCGCGGCTGAAAGATAGATGGTTGCAACTGAAAGCTCTGCTAGAAGAAGAAACGGCTAAGATATGTACTCCAAGTTTCACATTTTGTAGAATTTTTCAGCACATAAAGGAAGACTATACAATGACGTTTTCCAGATTGGATTTCTATATGGAGAGTGGAAACTATATCCTACTTAAGAAACCAATAGAAAAGTGCATCAATGTTCTAACTGCAAGAAAAAATGGTGATTTGACATCAACATATGAAACAACTTTAAACAATATCACGAGATGGATGATGACACTAATCGGGTCACCAGTTGGCATTGACGAAATTACTGTCTTATCTCTTTCATTGTTTACCGCATTAAAAAGTATAACATATATGAAAGTAAAGAGCATCAAGCCATTTATTTCTACTGCGAATCAACATATAAAATTTGAAACTCTCGATGTACATAATATCACTCAAAAATCATGAACCATACCGAGGAAGAGATTGTTGTTGAATCCATATAAAATTGTGATCGGATCCATCCACATAAACAGCGACGCAAAGCAGAATTTGGACATAACTTCCGTCATTGGTAACCTCCAACCAATTGGATGTAGGAAGGAGAAGCTATTAATATAAATTTTTGAAGAGTCCTCCGCTGGTTAGATATACATTTTCAGGCCCCGCTCGATCGAACTTCACAGATAATAATAACTGAAGTCGGACAGAAGTGGATGATGTAGATCTAGGGTTTAGCATGATCTTCCATGTTGAAGCTGGTTTAGCATGATTGGTAAACCCACAATACCAAATCAACGGTGGGTACTCTACATGAGACTTCAAGCTTTGAGAAGAATTGTTGGAGTAAGATTCAGTTCTTCAAATTTGAAGATTGGAGACGCGATCGAAGGGGTGTTATAACTGCTATTATAACATCACTGAAGAAGATAATGACATTTGAGGAATTTCACACTAAACGGAGGTCACGTGCAAGACATGTTTGGAATTAACGGTTATTTTGGATGGAAACTTAATGGCTGCAGAAAAAACCAACAACAAACATGTTGCAGAAAAAACAAACAATGTGTCGCTTTTACAACTTTGAGAAAACATATTACATTTTTTTTTCATACTTTTCTCATTAAATAACTTAGTTAATTGTATTACAATGCAACATGACTTGATTATTCATGATTTTCCTGTTAGGCAAAATCTCATACTCCCATTCACATCTTTCAGAATTATTATTTTTAAAAAGAAAACACATTAAAATTAATAATTAAAAATATAAATACCCCCAAAAAATATTTCTATTTGTAAATCTAAGCGCTACAACTGTAGGGGAATTTAAGTAGCGTGTTGTGTCTTAATTAAAATCTTACCTCTTCGTTCTCTTTCACTATTATGTCCTCTCCTTCCCTAGATGTTTCCTCTCCCGCTGAGCCTCCCAAACAGTTTCTTGTCCACCACAGCTCCGACCACTCAATTCTCCACTTTCGCAATCGTGTCTCTTCTCTACAACAGAAGCCACCTTGAAAAACCCTCATCTCCTCAAAGCGCCGCCAAGCCAATGTTCCTCGTCGCTTCGCTGTGCCGTTCTGTCTCCCTCTCGACGAAGCTCGCCTACAACAACTCTGTCTCCCTCTCGACCCAAACTCATCCTCGATTATCGACTGGATGACTAAATTTTCAACCAAGTGTCAACTAAAACTGAATTTCTAATCACAGTTGCTATCAACTTGCAATCAATGTTTTTTATTTCATTCAATGAAAATGACATTCACACATGTGTGTGGAGAATATAATTTTGATATTATCCACAATTCAGTACTCTTAAAAAAGGTTTTCTCTCAGTGATCAGGAACAATTTTTGGGATCAACTTTACGGTTGAAAACAATTGATTTAGGATTTGATGACTCAACCATGCAAACCTTAGAATTAGCTATGTGTCGTCTACTCACAACGGCAAATAACTCGTCTTTGCTACTAAACTTCATGTTTGTATTTAAGAGAACTTCATTCGACGGTTCATCGACTTCCACAAACCACTCATTTGTTGACTAAAAGTTGTCAATCCAATTAGTATCAATCCAATTTTGATTAGTAGGTGGCATGATTACCTGATCGTGGGAGTTACTTGAATCATCAACACATCCATGTACATTGTCAAAATTCTCGTCAACTTCAACAACTCTTCGTCCTCTTCATCACTGTGACCCGTGAAATGCTCAATATATGGATCTTCTTCATCCCCTCCATCATTTGATAGTGTACATCAACGTCGACCTCATCATTTGAGAGATCATTCGTATGACCATGCAATACATTCACTATCTCATTACTACCAGTAATGTTCTGAATTACGTTGACTCCTCTAGTCATGCGGAACACAATAAACCGACTAGCAACACTTAATTGTAAAGTGAAAGACAACGCACTTTGTGATCGAATTCTTACAAATTTGCAAAGTCCAAAGTATTTTCAAATTTCTATGAAAGGATGATTGACCCAACTTCAACATCATGTCAACTGCATCTCATACATATGATTTCATTTAGTTTAGAAAGAGATATATTCAAGGTAACTGTAGTAATACTAGAGGTACCACCAACATAAATCTCACTACCATTTCGAGACAAGATTTCGTCATCATACAAGCAAATGATATCAATCTCTATCATGCTTGATCCTAAATAATTGGTATTATAATTTTTATTTATCAAATGTAATTATCTTTTAGTTAACCTAATGCTAATATAAATAATACTAATTTTAAAACAATTATAATTAACTATTAAGCAAAAATAGATAACATACCATTGATTATAGTATGCTTAACGAAGAATTTGAAGATGGATGAATGTTGAAGTTGTAGTTGGAGAAGAGATAGCAAGAAGGACAGTGAAGAATGAAGACTGAGAGGACAAGGACGAATGAATACTGAGAGGAGAGGTAAAAAATGAATAATTTAAAGAGAGAGTAAAATTATGGTTGACATGACTGAATAATCAATCGAATATCACAGATATAAAAGTCATGCAGAGCGAAATTCCGTGAAATAATTGTTTAAATGTGCAACCTGAGCAGTGTGTTGACTCAAACCGCTACCTAGGTTTGGACAAAAATAACTGGTTCGGCTGAACCGGTTCACAAAACAAACGTTTTTTTTTTTGAAAAAATATGGAGCGATTCAGAATAAGTATAGAAAACTGGTTCACAACTGGTTAACCGAACCTTTTTTTGTACCAGTTTTAAACTTAAAATACTACTAAATACTAAACCAGACCACTTTCAAACCAGACCAGACAAAACTGGTTTTTCTCAATCACTAGTGTCGAATAATTCAGTCTCAGACTCTTCTCTCAGTCATTCTCAATTTCTCATACCTAATTGGCAATTTGGCATCCACGCTCGTCGCTCGGACGTTCCCTCCTGGCCACTCCTCGCCTCGCATCGCCTCCAACCTCGCCTCGCCTCGCCTCCAGTCTCTCCGCCTCGGCGCCTCCAGTCTTCTTCGTCCGACTAATCGACTAGTCCTAGACTAGGTTCGTCTTCTTCGTTTGCTGTTGATTAGTTGATGTCTTGCTATTGCTAATTGATTGGAGATTCTTAATTTTCTATTGATGTTGATTGGTATTGCTATTGCTATTGCTAATTTGCTGTCCTCAACCGTGATACCCTATACATTTAACATCCATGACAACCGTGATTCCTAATTTGCGGCTTGTACCGTGGCCTCTTTCCTGTGAATTTCTCGAATAAAGATAGGAAGGAAGATACAACAACATAAATGGAAAGATCAAGATGCCATGAGCCGATTTCATCTGGCAGCAATTTTGCTCGAGACCTGGTGGCATCAGAACTGAAAGTACAATATTATTACTGGGTTGAATCACTGATAATGATCAACGGGAACAGAAGTGTAGTATCAATTAAAGTAAATCAGCTCAAACTGATCATTAAGCAAATTCAATTACATTGATATAAGAATCTACCTGTTTTCAGTTCCCATATAAACGGTGTAGAATATTCTTTTTGCAAATTCTTTGCTGTCAGTGGGAAATTCTCCATCTCAATACTGCCTAATCTGTATAGCATCAACTTTCACTTGTTCATCACCATTTGCAATTTCTGCACCAAACAAACACTTTTGCATAACATGTATTTGGGTACTACAAATAAAACTACCCACAGCTTCAAAATCTAACCTTTTACGACAAGTTGGCACATGTAGCCAACAATAGCTGCAACAGATGAGCTAATCTCAGTTGTAATGGATTTATGTTTGTATTGAAATCTCAATTGGATTTATGTTTGTATTGTAATCTCAGTTGGATTATAGTGCTGGACTGCTGTATTATAGTGCTGAACTGTTGTGCTAGCTGAATTGGAACCTCAATTTTTATTTTTTATTTTTTTTGGGTATGAACAGGTTCAGCCGAACCGGTTTTTGAACCGGTTCAGAACAAGTACGATAAATCAGCCAAAATCTGGAGCGGACAAAAACTGAAGCAGTTAACCGTACCATTTTAAAATGTTGTAAATATTCGGTTCTGAACCGATTCGGGCCCAAACCGATTAATGCTCAGCCCTACTGCTACCCCAGGTAGCGTGTTGAGTCAATACAGTACTAGGTAGTAGTGCGTTTATTCAACTCACTACAAGGTTTGTAGTAGCGAAATTCTATATATTCGCAAGTTAAGATAGCGTGTTTATTCAACACATTACATGACATGAGGTAGTGATATAAATGAAAATTTTGTACACGTTATTCGAGATACTGACATAAATGAAAAAATTATCCCAAGTAACGTCTTTTGAACACTTTTTTAAATCTTTTTCGTACCTTAGTATTTTTCTAAATACATTTTTATAACAGTTACTTTTTGAATATTGATTTTAAAAAGAAAGTCAATTTAGTCCATGTGATCACCAGAATCACGTCTCTGACAATTGGAGGCGCCTATCTAACCATCTCCACCTAATCTCCACCATTATATTTAGTCATCTTCCTCAATCCACTTTGTCCTGTTCCGACTTGTACTGCTGTCCATGACAGTGAACTGAAATCAGCTTGCTTCCCTTGGACCCCATCAAAACCATCCACTCCACATCAACATCATCTCCTCCACCCCTGCCTCTCTTTCTCTCTCTCTTCTTAAAGCCCCTTCTCCTTCAAATCCGCATCCAACCCGCCCACAATCGTTGTATCCTCCCCTGATCCCTGCGCATTGGAGTTTGGGCTGCCCTCATCATTTTAGCGAGGGGGAGATTTCAGTTCATCCGATCGGTCATCGGAGTCTGCTCTGTATGTCAGTGGATCATTTCTACTGTCACAGATACGCTGAGCTTGCCAACCCTATTCAATGGCCTCAACTCCGGAAAAGGCGACGCCTTGTTGTCTCAGTGTCACTCCTCCCCACCCAGCTACCAATAATAATGTCCAGGGTGTGGTACCCGTCAAGGACTGGACTGACCCACCTGAGGAACCGTCCGGCAAGAAGGCCTCTGCCGCTACCTTGCTTCGATCAGTTGACCCTCTCCCCGATTCCACCGCCAAAGTGCCCGCTGCTAAAGGTTGGAGTTTAATTTCAGTCATACGTTTTTGGGTACTTCATGTTTTGGATCGATCCATCTTACCATGCTTGGCTGCTGCTATCGTGATTGTTTCGCTTTCTTTGTGGTCCCATATGCCTTGAATTTGTGTTGGTTCGTTTGATGCCATACACGTTTTTTCATGTCTGCTGTCTCTGTTCTGTTGATTTTGTCATAGAAATTACTACTCTCTGGAGTTCGTGTTATCTGTTTTAGTTTATAGAATGTGCATGTCGCAGCAATTCAATTCTGACTCTCTAATCACGTTTCTTTTCTTGTTCAGGAATACCAATCATGGTGAAGCCTCAAACCAGCCACCCTTTAGATCCTCTATCGGCTGCTGAGATTTCCGTAGCTGTGGCTACTGTCCGCGCTGCTGGTGCTACTCCAGAGGTTATTACTTGTTAATTAGCTATTTCTGTGAATTAGTGTTCATATACATGCTGAATTTTTATTGTGTTATGTATGGCGACTCTGTTTATTTTCAGGTTCGTGATAGCATGCGGTTTGTTGAAGTTGCACTAATCGAACCGGAGAAGCATGTGGTTGCTCTGGCTGATGCGTATTTCTTCCCGCCTTTCCAACCATCACTGATCCCTCGAACAAAAGGTGGTCCCTTGATTCCAACCAAACTTCCTCCAAGACAAGCAAGACTTGTTGTTTACAACAAGAACTCAAATGAGACGAGCATTTGGATCGTTGAGCTATCTGAGGTTCATGCTGTCACACGAGGCGGACATCACAGGGGCAAAGTTGTTTCTTCAAAAGTTATTCCTGATGTTCAGCCTCCTATGGTAAAAAACATTAATCCAGTATTTTTATACAATCATTTATTTAGTTGTGTCATGGCCGTTGTTCACGTAAGCTTATGTTATTTTTTGTCTCATTCTATAAGAGTTAAGAAAACTGAGCTGGTAGATTAAGTTGACTATTGACTTGATGCAATGACTGCGAGTGATTCAGATACAGAAATCTATGGACAAACTTTATTTATTATATATGTTATCTAACATTTAAAATGCAATGCACTCATTTGAATTTGTATAAGTTTTGGGTTCAGTTCTCATTGCCATTATTTTTCATTAAATTTTGCAAAGGGTAAAACTGCCACTACCCCTACCATTTGACCATGCTTATCGAAGTTACTTTTTATCTTGTAAATAGCTATAAGTAAATATCTGCTTCTATCATCCAAGCACTTCTTTTAAATGCATAGGATATCCAATTACTCTAATCATAACAAACATGAAAACATCAGGATGCTGAGGAATATGCAGAATGTGAAGCTGTTGTGAAAGACTACCCTCCTTTTCGGGAGGCAATGAAGAGAAGAGGTGTAGACGATATGGATCTTGTCATGGTGGATCCTTGGTCAGTAGAAATAGCATAAATATAACTTAATCAATTATTAAATCCAAACATATTCATTATACCTTTCCTGTTGTACAGGTGTGCCGGGTACCACAGTGAAGTTGATGCTCCGTGCCGCAGGCTAGCAAAGCCACTGATTTTCTGCAGAACTGAGAGTGACTGCCCCTTGGAAAACGGGTATGCCCGTCCAGTGGAAGGAATCCATGTTCTTGTTGATATGCAGAACATGGCTGTTATTGAGTTCGAAGACCGTAAAATTGTACCTCTTCCTCCGGCTGATCCACTCAGAAACTACACTCCTGGTTTCACCAGAGGTGGTGTTGATCGCAGTGATGTCAAACCCTTGCAAATAATTCAACCTGAGGGACCCAGCTTTCGCATAAGTGGTCATTTTGTTGAGTGGCAAAAGGTAGTACTATTTATTTTTTTGGCTAATAAAGGTAGTACTATTTACTCCAACCAATATGGTAAAAAAACAATAATAATTAAGCAGTTGTAATTGGCTTGGAATTGTGCGCTTAGATCATGCAATAATAAGTCTGTTGAAATATATGCACCATTGTTGTTGTTGGCAGTGGAATTTCCGAATTGGGTTTACTCCAAGGGAAGGATTAGTTATATACTCAGTAGCATATGTAGATGGCAATCGTGGTCGGAGACCAGTGGCACACAGGTTGAGTTTTGTCGAGATGGTGGTGCCGTATGGAGATCCCAATGATCCCCATTACAGAAAGAATGCATTTGATGCTGGAGAAGATGGTCTTGGAAAAAATGCACATTCTCTTAAACGGGTTTGGCCAATTTTTTACGATATCTTCATAAATAAATGTAAAAAGGTTATTATTTTACCATGAAAATGAATCATATAAACTTGCATTTTCAGGGATGTGATTGTTTAGGGTATATCAAGTACTTTGACGCCCATTTTACCAACTTTACCGGAGGTGTTGAAACAATTGAAAATTGTGTTTGCTTGCATGAAGAGGATCATGGGATCTTGTGGAAACATCAAGATTGGAGGACTGGTTTGGCCGAGGTCAGGCGGTCTAGAAGGTTGACAGTGTCGTTTATATGCACCGTCGCCAACTATGAGTATGGATTTTTCTGGCATTTCTATCAGGCAAGTCTTGTTTTACTTGTTCAAGATTGACATCCATTTATATAACATTACTTCTATAGATTAAGGAATAGTGTCATTGTTATTCTCTTGACTATAGGATGGGAAAATTGAAGCAGAGGTTAAGCTAACGGGGATTTTGAGTTTGGGGGCACTGCAACCTGGAGAAACCCGAAAATATGGTACAACGATTGCACCTGGACTCTATGCCCCTGTTCATCAACACTTCTTTGTGGCTCGGATGGACATGTCTGTTGATTGTAGACCTGGAGAAGCGTTCAATCAGGTAATTCTTAATTTGTTGATTCAGGACTCTTTTATGTTATGTAAAAAGTTTTTGTTTTTACTGTAAGATAATTTCTGCCTATAAAGGTCGTACCTTTTGCTGTTGTGTCAATTTTACAACAAATCTTGACTAGTGAACTCATTTTCGTACAGGTCGTTGAAGTAAATGTTAAAGTAGAAGAACCTGGAAAGAATAATATCCACAACAATGCATTCTATGCTGAGGAGGAGCTGCTCCGGACCGAATTAGAAGCAATGCGTGATTGCGATCCCTTATCTGCACGCCATTGGATAGTAAGATAGATCCACAAACATAGATGCTCTTGCTCTTGCGATCCCTTTTCTGTTGATTGCCATTTTTTTGACCCCCTTTTGACTGTTATTCAGATCAGAAATACTAGGACCGTCAATCGTACGGGCCAGCTCACTGGATTCAAACTTGTACCTGGCTCAAATTGCTTGCCGTTAGCTGGGTCGGAGGCAAAATTCCTGAGAAGAGCGGCTTTCTTGAAGCATAACCTGTGGGTGACACGCTATGCGCGTGATGAGATGTATCCAGGTGGGGAATTTCCTAATCAGAATCCACGTGTTGGGGAGGGATTAGCCACTTGGGTCAAGCAAAACCGGTCACTTGAAGAAACCGACATAGTTCTCTGGTTTGTCCCATGTACTCTATTCTCTTAAATCATCTCACTTGATCTTTGTTGTCTGCCCTGTCTCAAATCAGATCATTTAGAAGCCAGTGTTGGTTGGATACTTGTAAAGTTATCTGTTTTGAACTTCAATCTATATAATTGATGTATCTTTTGCATGGAACAGGTACGTGTTTGGCGTCACCCACATCCCTCGCCTGGAAGATTGGCCTGTCATGCCAGTGGAGCACATTGGCTTTATGCTTATGGTACTTATGAACTAACTCCTCTCTTGAAACGCAATATCTCACTCTGGTTGATGTATTAATGTTTTAATGCCATGTCTGATTTCAGCCTCACGGATTCTTCAATTGCTCCCCTGCTGTGGATGTGCCTCCGAGCGTGAGTGATTCAGATCTGAAGGATAATACGAATGTGATCGCATCAAAGACTGCTGGGTTAACCTCCAAGCTGTAGACAGATTGTGTTAATTAATTCCATTCCATTTGGGGGGCGATGTCTTGCTGTAAGGGAGTGAGATGATGTACCAAATTGTTTGTTGAGTGTCAATGAAGTTGTTTTCAATAAAACCTACCTATATCTTCATATTTTGACTAATAAATTTCAAACTTCACTTTTATAAATAGGGTTAATTACCAAAAAGCAAATCCAACTTTGGACTAACACCAAAAAGCAAACTTAACTTTGTTTTTTTCCAAAAAACAAACCGAAGGTTATGAAATGAGCAATTAGGAAACCCGACCCAAAGATCCTTTAATTTCCGACGGAAATTGTAACAGTTGGGAGTCGAAATTAGATATGACTGTTCTGCCATTTTGATTCTTCATTAGAATAACCGTTCTTCATTTTGAAACAGAATTGTTTCAAGCTGTTCTTCATTCTAGGGTTCCCCTCTTCACCCCCAAATCGCTCAATCGGTCAGGTATGTCTGTTGTTTCAGGTAAGTCGATGACAATAGAAGATGTCCGAGTGTGCGGATGCAAGCTTCCGGCTGAATTGAAAACGTCTTGGACTTTCAAGAACTATGGACGAAGATTTTATGGACGCCCCCGTTATAATGTAAGTTTGTGTAACAATTCATGAATTCATAGTTGTTCATCCTTTTGTCTAATAACAGTGCGACTTGTTTTTGTACAGAACGAACTGAAAATCAAAGGTTGTGGGTTTTTCTATTGGTATGACTTGTCGATGTGTATGCATTCAAGGAGAGTTGCTCAGAAAATAGAGAAGACGACCAAAGAGTTTGAAATTGAAGATTCAAAAATTGGAGCAAAAGGCAAAGATTCTAGTTGTTTTGGTTGTTTGTCTTAGTATGTTAGTTATGCTGTGTTTGATTGGAAAAAAACAACTGACTGGTTGTCTATGGATGTTAGTTATGCAGTGTTTTGTGTATTGTGTATTGAAACTCATGTTGTTTGTATAATCAGAATTGGTGTTTATGCTGTCAAATGTGTCAAACATGCTGTCAAATGTGCACAATGCTGTCAAATGTGGCTGAAATCATGCTGTAAAATCACAGCATACCCAACATCCATTACCGAAATAGATAACAGCAGATAACATCCATTACCGAAACAGATAACAGCATAAATTGCAGCTTTTGTGGCCGAAATCATGCTGTAAAATAACAGCATATGACCAACAAATTGCTGTCAAAATATGCCCGATATTTGAGTAAAACATTCTGTCAAATGGTTGAAACATGATGTAACAACAATATAACAGCATATAACAGCTAAAACATGCTATCAAATTACCCGAAATCATGCTATAACAGCATATAACAGCAATATAACCCGAAATCATGCTAAAACAGCATATAACATCAATATAACAGCATACATTATACATTAACAACATTTTATCCAATAACAACATTTTATACATTAATAACACCATTTTATATCATTGTCGAGCAGCATAACTAACATCCATTACAAAGTGAGGTTCCAAAATGTCGCTAACCAATGTCGTTAACCAATAATTCCAGAAACCATTTACAGGACTGATGATTTTCAATCTCAACCCATGCCACAGCTAGTGGAAACAGTTTGTTCTCAGCATCTCGGGCAACTGCACAGAGGAACTGACCACCCTCTTCGCTTTTGATGTGACATCCATCTAGGCCAAAAAACGGTTTACAACCGCGTATGAAGCCGGTCTTTGATGCCTCAAAGCATACATACAATCTTTGAAATCAGGGTCTCAATGGGTTTATACTGGGGCCGACAACAATTTTCATTGTTGATCCACTGTTATACTTCAACACGGTCTCTGCGTAACTCCTCAACTTCTCATATTGCTTTGCATTTTGTCTGTCAATTTCAGCCTTCATCATCTTGATGGCTCTTGCGATAGTGAATCTAGTGACCTCAAAACCGTGCTTCCTAATCAAGTCAGCTTGTATTGTATGTACCTTCAGTGGTTGATCTTTGAACATAGACAAGTATGTCCTTGCTATCCACTTAGTTGAACACTGATGGCTTTTGTGCGCTCTTCCACGTCGATGGACTGGTTGATATGTTTTTATCTGCACCGTCTTCTCATTTTCAAATGCTGCAGCGTATAACTTCCAACCGCATTTCACCATACACTCAGCCGACATCTTGTTCCACTTATTCAAAATCCAGTGGATTGAATAATTATTTGCCACACTATGGTTCGCTAATACATCCCGTAACACTGTGGCGTTAGGGAACATCATTCCTAACTTCAGTTGTGGCTCATCTACGCAACGTCTGAGGTTATATTGTGCAAACCTCTGACGTTCAACACCTGGTTCGTCATCAGATCCTGGTGGTGGTAGAAGCTCATCCTCACTGACAAGTTCTTCACGGAGATTAACACCCACCTGACTTGTAGTTTGCTAAGTTGGAGTAGGTCCTGCAAGAGAGGATGCTGCAGCCTTGGTTCGGGTAGAACTGATTCGGGTAGAACTTATTCTTCCCAAAACTCGTCATCCTGGTCTGAATCATCTTCACTGTTGGGTTGATAACTTGCATCTTCACTGTTCTGTTGATGTTCCTCCTCAACAATTTCGTCTTGTACCTGAAGCCCACTACCATTTCCTCCAAGCCCACCACCTTGTACAGTACTCACACCTTGTGCCCCATTATGTGGAGATGCAGTAGCTTCATAGGTAATTAGAGCAAACTCAACAAAATCAACAGTAGAGTCAGTTGGTTTCTCTATATATATTGAGATAACGACATTGGGAATTTGTTTCCCAAATATCGGTATCCAACTTCGTTCATCTTCAATCAACACTAAACCAGTTTTGAAATCATCCATTGCAGCCTTATAGTACAACAAATCTCCATCTTTATAGTCGTACTCAGTTGTGACTTTTTCAATCAACTCCTTGTAAGTAAAATCGTTTTTTACTTCAAAGTAATCAACTAACCCTACATACTCCTTGATGCAATCATTCTCCTTGAAGAACCTTCCATAGTAGTTGACATCGATAAGGTAAGAATCACTGTCATTTGTCATATAGACCTGATTCCACAATGTAACAACACAACATTTCAAAACTAATTCAGCAAAACTAATTCATACTCACAGCAACCTACTACGGCAAAATAAAATCAACCTAAAACAGTAACCTACTACGGCACAACAACATCTACTACTACAGCAACCACGACATCTACACAGACCGAACAAAATAAAACGACACAGCAACCTAAAACACAGACCTTCGAGGGAGTCTTCGATTGCTTACCTCAACCGGGCGAACCGCAACAAGGAGCACACCTTCGAGGGAGTCTTCGACCTTCGCAGGACGGGCAAACCTTCGACAGAGTCGGGATTCCTTCAGCAGCAGCCTTCGGTGGACCAAAGATGAAGAACTTCTACACATACCTAATTTTCGGACTAATAAAACAATAGCTTCCAAGAGAAGATTCACCAAATTGAAGAGGGAAAATAAACAGAGAAACCGTTTAAGGGCAGAACCGTCATATCCAATTTCGACTCTCAACTGTTACAATTTCCGTCGAAAATTAACGGATGTTTGAGTCGGATTTCCTAATTGCTCATTTCATAATCTTCGGTTTTTTTTTTTGGAAAAAAACAAAGTTGGGTTTGCTTTTTGATTTTAGTTCAAAGTTGGATTTGCTTTTTGGTAATTAGCCCTTATAAATAACAAATACATATAAATTTTTTTTGTTCAGTATCACTTAAAATACTATTAGAAAACCTCTGATCCATCTTTCGAGGTGTAATCCTAGTATTAATATTAGTGTGCAAAAATAGAAATTTGTATTAGAAATCATACACGACATAGGAAGCACGATAAGATACATATATCTAACATACTTACTCATATTTTATTCGTGTAACTTTATTACAAATCGTTTAATCTTATTATTTCAGAAATTATCAATCTTACTAAAATTAAATCCCCTTCCTAAATTACTTTTATATCAGAAATTATCAGTCCTACTTAAATTAAATCTCCTTCCTAAATTATTTTTGGGTTGATCTAATTTGGAACCGTACTTTATCTACAAAAGAGTAAAGTACGGTTCACTCCATATGTATGAATAACTCCATAATTTCGTTCGAATACAATATTTTTGTAAAACAAACTAATGTATGAGACCGTTTCAAATTGTCTCTTTGTAATAGAAAAAATATCATTAATACAAAATATTTGAAGTATCTAAACTTTAATAATCAGTTTAATAATAATATGAAATATTACAACAACCGAATACTATTGCAACACATCTCCAAATTAAATACTACATTATAAATAGTATTAGGATTGATACAATATTAGAAAAAAACGATGCGGTGTTGAAACATTGATAAAACACATGTTTTTAATTATATTTAATATGTATATATTAGAAAATGGTATATGATTGGTTTGACCGTTTAATTTTTTTCTTTCAAATTACCGTTTGGATCCAAATTCAAGGAAGGATGCCTATGCTTCTGTTACCCCCGCTAGGGCTGGGCATAAAAAAACGGTTCAGTCGAACTGTACTGGAACCGTACCGGTTCACAAAATAAATATTTTTTTTAAAAAAAAATAGAGAGTAGTTCTGAAGAAGTATAAAAAACCGGTTCAAAACTGGTTAACCATACCACTTTTTGTATCGATTTTAATATAATATTATATTTAATTCCTAAACTAAACTGGACTAACCTAAATCACTAAACCGAATCAGTTGGTTCATAAATCACAATCTTCACTCCAGACTTCACTATTCAGCAACTCCATGACTTCACTTTTCAGCAGTTCAGCTCTTCCGTGGCTCCATGGACAAATCGTATCCTTATACACGTTTCTTTTCTGTTTCTGATATGTTGTGTTTCAGTGCCTGATTCGATTCATTGATGTCCGTTTTTCTTGTGGTCGTGTTTTGTAGATCCATTTGCTTTGTGTCTGCGCTACTCTCATAGGATTGTTGCGCGCTATCTCTGCGGGTTTAATTTGAAGTTGGTCTTCATTTTTTTCAGCTGGTTTATTCGTTAATTGAGTTAGGAGTGTAGAATTTGATTTTCTTTTAACTTGATTTGTTTGATTAAGTAGCATAAACCACTAAACTTTTGATCCTGCAAATCTAAATTATGCTTCATGTATAATTTTGCTCTATATAATAGAATGATTGTCTGATTCCATCTTCAGGATGGGTGCTTTTGTCGCTTTAATTTAATACAAATTTCTTGATTATTAACTATTAGTTCTGTGTTTTTGTTGAATAAACACATAACTACATTAGTTCAGTGTTTTTGTTGAATAAACACAGAACTACATTAGTTCTCTGTTTTTGTTGAAGAAGACTACATTGTTTTTTTAAATATATATAAAGTGGTTCGGTCGAACCGATTCTGAATAGGTACGGTAAATCGGTCAACATTTGGAGCGACCAAAAACTGGAGCGGTAATCCGTACCTCTTTAAAATGTGGTAAAGGTACGGTTCATGAACCGGTTCGACCCTGAACCAGTTCATGCCCAGCCCTAACCCCCACCCCACCCAACATTATTTATTTTATTTTGTAAAAATCCAAAAAAATATAAATAGTTTTGGTATTTATATTTTTTATATATATTTTACATTGCATGTATTATTTTAAAAAATTGAAAATTTTTATTGAGTCTCCAAAAACTTTAAGATCATTATAATATAAGGAATTTGGGATTTTCTTTTATTTCCGTCGAGTTTAATAAAAAAAAAAGATAGAGATAATGTAGTAGAACAAATATCAAACGGTAGTGTTAGAGTTGACGATGGTTAGAGTATGGTATCATAAAGATACCATATTTTAAATTGCATACCATAACCATAGGGGTGACAATTTCTGACACGACACGATACAATCTGCTTTAAAGCGTATATGGGTTTGACCTTAACGGATCCCGTGTCTAAACAACTCTTATACGTTTAAACACGATTAATAATCGTGTCTAATCAACTCAGATATGCGGATATATGTAAAAACAGGATTAGACACGATTAACTAATCGTGTCTAATCATGTCTAATCGTGTTGTGTATACCTGTGACACGAATAAAGACACAATTAACTAATCGTGTCTAACCGTGTCGTGTATAATCGTGACACATTCAGAAAAATTTATAAAATTAATGTTTTTCGTGTTTATCGTGTCGTTTCGTGTTTAATCGTTTAAATATGTACAATCAGGTCGTTCTTAATTGTGCCGTGTCGTATCGTGTCGTGTTTAATTGATTCATGTTGGTTTGTATCGTGTCATGTCGTGTCTATCCGTTATTTTGTTTTATTTTTAATTTCCAAGAAAGTTAATCGTGTCTCGTGTCGTGTCCCGTGTGATCTGCTACTTAATCCTGTCGTGTTCGTGTATGATGTTTTGAGACACGTTTAGAAATTATCCGTTAGACACGAAACATGTTAAGACACGACACAATTAATACGATACGATTAGACACGACACGATTGCCACCCCTACATAACCATATCCATAATTGTGGTTATTAACCACGTTTTTAACCGTATAACCGTATTTATTAACACATGTGAAGTGTAATAGAATATAATGAATGTTATCTAAATAATACATAAAGTTATGTCACAAACAACAAAAATATTCAACAATAATATCTTTCAACATTAGCATCATTCAAAATTAACACTACTATCATTTAACATTAACATAATTCAATTACATTTTACCTTGAAATTATGGATTCGAAAAATCTAAAAGTAAAAATCTTACTTCTATTACTAGTATTTACTAATATATTAATATTAAGTTATTATTATATTTATGTAATAATCACGGTTATAACCATATGTATAACTAAAATAGAATAACCATATCCATAATCATTACAGATAGAAAATTCATCACCATTACCGCACCACACCATAATGGTACGGTTAACAAATATAAAAAATGGTGGTTATAACCATAGTTTTTTATTTTTCACCGCACCATTGTTATCCATAGTCGTGCATCACTATGAAGTCCACCACATGGTACTGTTCTATCACCATTTGGTTATTGATATCTCGATGGAAGAATGTTGTCGTTGTTAGGCTTGTTCATTTAAACCAGTTCGGCTGAACTGGTCTGGTTCGAACCGGTTCTGCCGAACTAGTATCAACACCAGACCAGTGCTTTTAGGTTTCAAGTAGACCTGTTCAAGATAGTACCAAAAATTCAGTTCGAATCAACTCGTTTTTTGATACTGGTTTATACTTAAATTTAAATCAAACCACTTCAAACCTATATAATTTTAGAACCGGTTTGAAGCAAAATAAACTAAACCGGTCTGAAATTAAACTAAACTTAGAAATGTCTTCAATAAACAAAACCTAGAGATGTATTGGACTCTCGTATGTTGATGTTGGACAGAATTTCAGTTGGTTGTGGAACATATTTTCAGTCGGTTCAGTATGTTTTTCAGTCGAGTCAGTGTGTTTGTCAGTCGGTTCAGTGTTTTTCAGTCGATTCACTGTTTTTTAAGTCAGTTCAGTGTGCTTTTAAGTTGGTTAAGTGTTTTTTCAGTCGGTTCAGTGTGTTGAACATAATTTTTAGTCGGTTCAGTTTCAGTTTGAACCAGATTATTTCATAACCAAAATTGTTATTAAATGAACACACCAGACCAGTTCGAACCGGTTCTGAATCATTTCGAACCAGACCTGTTATTTTTTATCTAAACAATAAAACTTTTTTAGAAACAGAAAAAAGTACTTGTTTTTTTTACAAATTAGACTAGTTAAGTTCTGAATCGGTTCAGTGTCGAACCAGTTGATGAACAAGACTAGTCGTTGTAATTCACTTAGAATATAATTAGTTGTTCAAAATTATAAAAAGTTAGAGTTTAACAAGGTGCATAATATATTATTACTAGGGGTGAAATCGGATCGATCATACCGGGTTTTTTTACTATTTCAAGCGGGTATTTATATTTTCGGATTGGATTTTCAGATTTTGGATTTTCGGATCGTATATTCGGTTTAAACCGAAAAAACCACACATTCAAATAGGCTTGTTCAAATTAACCGGTTCGGATGAACTAGTCTAGTCTGGAACTGGTTTGGTTCAAACCGGTTTAGCCGAACTAGTTCCATAACCAAAATAAGGTTTTTAGGTTTCAAATAGACCAGTTCAAAATAGTACCAAAAATCCAGTTCGAATGAGTTCGACTCGACTCGTTTTTTTATACTAGTTTATACTTAAATTTAAATGGGTTAATGGTCAAAGTGCCCCCTAAAGTTTGGCCGAAGTTTAAGAATCCTCCTTAAAGTTTAAAATCTCCCCTAATGTTAAAGAAATGATGAAAAAATCCCCCTAAAATAGCATCTGACAGGGAGGATTTTTCATCATTTTCAAACATTAAAGGGCACTTTAAACTTTAAGGAGAATTCTTAAATTTCGGCCAAACTTTAGGGGGCACTTTGACCATTTACCCAATTTAAATCAAACTACTTTAAACCTATATAATTTTAGAACCGGTTTGAAACAAAATCAACTAAACCGGTCTGAAATTAAACCAAACCTAGAGATGTCTTCAATGAACCAAACCTAGAGATATATTCGAATCTCGTATGTTGATGTTGGACAGGATTTCAGTCGGTTGTGGAACAGATTTTCAATCGGTTCAGTGTGTTTTTCAGTCGGTTCAATGTATTTTTCAGTCGGTTCAGTTTTTTTCCAGCTGATTTAGTGTTTTTCTGTTAGTTTAGTATTTTTTCAGACGGTTCAGTGTGTTTGACATGATTTTAAGCCGGATTATTTCTGAACCAAAATTGTTATTAAAAACCCCAGAACAGAACAGTTCGAACCAGTTCTGAATTGGTTCGAACTAGACCAGTTCTTTTTTCCTTAAACCAAACCAGTTTTTTTAGAAACATAAAAAAAATCTGTTTTTTTTTTCAAACCAGACCAGTTCAGTTCTGAATCGGTTCGACCCTGAACCGGTTCATGAACAAACCTACATTCAGAACCCAAAACAAGTATTTAAAATCAAATTAAATAACATAATAGCTCGATTTAACAATGTTTACATAATTTTCTACTAAACCGATTAAACAACTAAAATAATTATTGAATAAAAAAATGATTATTTGTTTGTATTCATTGATTAACTATATTAATTAATACTAATTAATATAATATATAAAATTATATACATATTAATGGCCAGACCGGACTCCACAGTCTTTTAAATTTGTAGATTGAACAGTCTCAAAAATCGTATCAATAAAAAATATTGCCCCTAAACCAAACCATACATTTTCAGTCCGATTCCTTTTGGTTCGGTCCGGATTGATTTTCATCGAATTTTCGGACCACTTGATTTTTCCTTTCACCCTTAATTATTACATAAATAGTTAATTATAAAAAAATATATCAAATTTTAACAATTTATAAACTGCAAATTAAACATTTTTTAACAAACAACAAATTAAAATTAACAATTTTAGCAATTAATAAATTTACCTTAAATTTTCATTAATTATTAATGAAAATCCTTTTTTTATCTAAAAAATATATATTTTAACCCTCCTTCCTTTCATTTCCTTTTCCCTTCCACCTTGTCTTCCTCCTATCTCCTTCTTCCATCCATCTCCGTTCCTAGGTTTGTCCCCCCCTCTTTCTTCTCTCCCTCACCTCCTTTACCATTTTTTCCTCCTCCCCGCTCTTTCCTTTCTCATTACCATTCCCATTTACCCATCCACCCAATCTACTTTTCTACCTTCCCCTTATGTTTCTCCCTTTGTTTTCAACTTCTTGAATCACAATTGTCCATTCCGTTCCTGAAGCAATTTCTTAACTCCATCAATGGCAACTCTAAAGTGACGGACCAAGTGGGTGATAAACTCATGCTCCATCGATAAAAGAAGAAGATGAGAGAGATAGAGGGATAGGTAGGGACACTGAGAAGGAGAGTTGAACTAGACGAGAAGCAAACAAGTGACAGGAAGGGGGAATATGGGAGAGGAGGAGGAGGACATGGGGATGGTGGGAGAATAGGGGCGGTGGGAGATGGAAGAGGGAAGCGATGATGATGAAGGGAAGAGATGAAGGAGTAGGAGTTAGTAGAAAAGAGTTGGACTGAATTTTCGAAAAACAACGTTCCGAATAGCCAATATCGAGTCAAGACAGACGAGTTTCTTCCTCTAAGTCGGGCTTAAACTCATTTTTTAAGACCAGATTTTCGAATGGACCGACCCGATTCAAGTATCAGTAAAAGCTTAAGGCCCTAAATGCAGCAGTCCATATGGTCGACAATGGTGCGGTAAAAAATCCATAACAAAGTTATAATAGATACTATTTAATATGGTTAACTGTACCATTATGGCGCGGTGCAGTTATGGTGACGAATGTTTTTTTACCCATAATGGTTATAATTATGGTATTTGAGTTATACATATGGTTATAACCATGGTTATTATATAAATATAATAATTATTTATTATTAATAAACTAATAAATAATTGAAGTTGTTGTACAAAAATGTGAATAAGTAAACATTAGGCTCAAAAAGGTAGTAAATGTTTATTTCTTGCTTAATTCACTTCATTACATAATTTGTACTAATACACTATTTTTCTTTATTACAGTTGCATATATGAAATTAAGAAAAGTGAAATCAATTAATGATATTCAGGAAGATGATGATTGA
This sequence comes from Chamaenerion angustifolium, assembly GCA_946814005.1. Taxonomy (NCBI): domain Eukaryota; kingdom Viridiplantae; phylum Streptophyta; class Magnoliopsida; order Myrtales; family Onagraceae; genus Chamaenerion; species Chamaenerion angustifolium. The sequence goes on along the minus strand of OX328268.1, from coordinate 27,906,628 downwards.
TAACACAATTACGACAAGTAATCTACATTAATCTTATATTATATATATATATATATATATATATATATATATATAGGTAGAGAGAGAGAGAGAGAGAGAGAGAGAGACAGGTTAATCTTTGCTTTATATGTGTCGAAATTCAAACATGATTACGAAGTCAAGAAGGAATGTTGACTTTGTTTTAATTGTTAGGGGTGTTGAATCGTGTGGAATGATGTTAATGTTTTATTAGTGTTAATGTTGAATTTTAATGTTAAGTGGTATGAATGTTAATGTTGAATGATGTTACTGTTATATATTTTTATTGTTGGTAATATAGATTTATATATTTTTTAAAATAAGATTTTTGGTTTTTTATTATATTACATGTGTGAAATGTATAATTTGGATGTGGTTTTATGCTAATATGGTTGTTCATGTTGTTATGATGTATTTGGTAGTTCATGATGTTATGCCGCATTAGATTGGGTTAGTTTTGTCATTCGTGTTGTTATGTTGTATTCTGTTATGTAGTTCATTCGTGTATGTTCATTATGTCTGTAGTGTTGTTCATTCGTGTATTCTGTCAAATTTGTTTTTAGCAAAAATTCAGTCCAAAATCGAGACTGTTCCGAGTCAAGTAAGATCGACTCAGACAATTCTTTTTTACTAATTCGGTTTCAGTCTCGATCTCGGTTCTCCTAATATAAGAACCGAAATTTCAGGCTCAAAATTTTTCTCCAAAAACAATATGTCTCGTCCGTCCCGAGCTCACCCCTCTAAAGAAGGATAGGGGAAGTGGATAGTGGACTGGAATAATCGAAAATCAATTCTTAGAATAAATGGCTTGTTTTAAAGGTATAATTGAAATGTGATAATTTTTTCTGTTAAAAAAAATAATTTTAGTTAAAAATAACAAAAATAGGTTTGGTTTATCATTTGCTAAATTTGCTAATTAAGTTTAATTTGTTTTTTTTTGTAAAAAAAAACGTTTATTCTTTACAAAATCATTAAAGTTTTTTTTTTTGTCATTAATCTTAAATAAAATTGGTAAAACGTTTATATTATTTACGGATCATATTTATAACTTTTTAAAAAAAATGTTAAAAAAATTAACAAAAAATAAAATATTTATCTTCTTATGAAAATAACATCTGATTAAGATATTTTTCTCCACAAATTTCAGATATTTTAATAGGTTTAAATATTTGAAAATTTATTTTGATGTAGGATTGTTAGACCGACATCGTCCGTAGAGTCAGCAATAGTGTGGTTAAAAATTCAAAATTATGGCTATAACTGTTATTTTATATATGATTAATTGTACCATTATGGTACAGTGCGGTTATGGTGATGATTTTTCTACCCATAATGGTTATGATTATTGTATTTTAGTAATACTTATGGTTATAACCATGATTATTATATAAATATAATAATAATAATAATAATAATTTAGTATTAGCATATTAATAAATACTGATAACAGAAGTAAAATTTTCACTTTTAGCTTTTTTGAATCTATCATTTTAGTGTGAACTGTAATTGAATAATATAAATATTAAATGATATTAATGTTAATTTTGAATGGTGGTAATGTTGAATATTTTTGTTGTTCGTGATATAACTTTATGTATTTATTAAGATAACATTTATAATGTTCCATTATATTTTACATGTGATAATAAATATGAGTATACGGTTAAAATCGTGGTTAATAACCACGGTTATAAAAATTATTATGATTTTCAAAATTGTACCTATAATAGTTATAGTATGCAATTTAAATATATATATAATTATGGTATTTTACATACTCGCGTCCTACCTAATAACGTGATTTTGTTTTTTTACTAGGATGCTTACTTTTCTACAATTTGTTTTGTTGTTTGTAACGTCGGCGGAACGCATTAATGTCAGTCCAAAAAAACTTGATGTTACGTCAGCAAGCTTTTCCATTCTCTGTGTCTCATGTCTTCTTCTCTTTTGAAGAAAACAATTTTTAAGAGAAAATTTATCTTAACTCCTTTAAAAAATAAAGATAAGCATTTTTTTTAAAGTCTAAAACAGGTCATAGTAGACCACAATATCATGTGTGTCATCCTTCCTCAATGTGCCACAATCCTCTAATTCTAATGTTTTAAAGGGCCGCAACAAGTTGAATCATTAATTGTGATACCAGAGACCTCGCCTCCATCATCACAAGTTGTCTATGCATGCTGGTAGCTGATCATCCGCATCATATAAGGGAAAGCTATACTTCAGTCGAGCCGTCATTTCGTACACATACTGTAGTAATCCCATCGATAGGTCAACTCAAACATATGGAGAGACTGAAGACCCCCCCCTTGTAGGTGTGCCTTCTCTCGAAGAGGTGTCGATGGTAGAGGAGTTCAACACTCTAATAACCGATAACATTTAGAAGATCATTCCACCAAACTGACATGACATGGATATTGTTGGGATTAAATATGTATATTGTATAAAATGTAACACAAATGAACGTCTCTATAAGTTATTGCAATGTGAGACTCGTTACAAAGGATTTGCATCAACATAATACTCGGGGACAAAGGTCGCACCTTACGAGGAGCCTCCAGAAACAACAGTAGTTTTATTCTCAGTCATGATCAGTCGTAGATGTAAAGAACCCTAAAGAACCGAGAACAACTAGAGAGCAACCGAGTAAACCTAGAGAGCTTCTGGAGAATTCTGATGGAAGAGATAGAGTTAGAAAACAGAATACCATTTATTGAATCAGATAGTGTGCTTATATATCACTTCTATTCTACGAATTTACAACCGAAGTCCTTCTAATAATTAACCCTAGCTAATGAGGACATTAAGGAATAATTACAAAATACACCTTAAACTAAATACATGGACAATTAAGTCCCTAAATATTGGAATATCAACTTGAATTTTAACACTCCCCTCAAGCTGAAACTCCAAGAAATAAGTCAATCATTCCAAACTTGTTTAGAAGATAGCAGTGCTGACTTCTTCCTAGAGCCTTTGTAAATATGTCAGCCAACTGTTCTCCAGATTTGATATAGCTAGTCTTCACAACACCTGCATTTATCTGTTCTCGAATAAAGTGACAATCAATTTCTATATGTTTAGTCCTTTCATGATACATAGAGTTAGCTGCTATTTGAATCACAGCATTATTATCACAATATAAACATGCAGGAATAGAATTTAACACACCCAATTCACTAAGCAAACTTCTTAACCAAATAATTTCTGAAATAATATAACCCATGCTACAATATTCTGCTTCAGCTGAGGATCTAGCGACTATTGTCTATTTCTTTACTTCCCATGAAACAAGGGAATTTCCAATTTTACACAATATCCAGAAACAGATCTTCTACTTTCCAAACAGCTTCCCCAGTCAGAATCACAAAAAGCAATTAAATCAGTACCAGGATCCGAACTAAGTAAAACATCAAGCCTAGGTTGATTTTTCACATATATTATAATTCTATAAACACAGTCCAGATGAGATTTTTTTTCGGATTTTGCATAAATTGACTCAAATGCTGAACATAATAACTTATATCTGGTCTAGTAATGGTTAAATTAAGAAGCTTATCGACCAATTTTCTATAAAGAGTGGGATCAGAAATCACGGCATCATCATTATTCAGCCCAAAATTTTCATCATATCCTTTTGTTGTGAGCTTAAGATTCTGCTCCATAGGGGTCTTATTTGGTTTACCTCCTAACAAACCAACTTCAGAAAGCAGCTCAAGTGAGTATTTTCTCTGGCACAGAAAGAGACCTCTTTTAGATCTAGCATTTTCTATACCTAGGAAATATTTTAACTCACCCAAGTCTTTCACTCTAAAGTTGTTTTGTAAAGTTGTTTTGAACTCATCAATAAGACTCTCACTATTACCAGTAATCATAAGATCATCAACATTAACAAGCATAGCTACAATTTCAAAACCACGACTTTTGGTAAATAGAGAATAATCATATAAACTTTGTTTGTACCCATTTTTTACCAATGCCTTCGTGAGTTTGACATTCCATTGGCGAGATGCCTGCTTTAATCCATATAAAGATTTTCGCAAACGACACACAAGATTACTCTCCCACTGTTTGCGAAAACCTTGAGGAATTTGCATTAAAATTTCCTCATTAAGTCCCCCTTGCAAAAATGCATTGAATACATCCATCTGATACAAAGACCAATTTTTCTTAGCAGCAATTGCAAGTAAAGATCAAACCGTCACCATTTTGGCGACAGGAGAAAAAGTGTCATTGTAATCAATTCAATGTTTTTGATTAAAACCTTTCGCTACTAGGCGAGCCTTATATCTTTCTATTGATCCATCAGAATTATACTTAATCCTATATACCCATTTACATCCAATCACATGTTTTCCTGGTGGAAGAGGAACAAGAGACCGAGTCTTATTATCTTCTAATGCCTTAATTTCATTTTTCATGGCATCGACCCAACTTTCATCATGACAGGCATTATTATAATCATCAGGTTAAACATACCGATCTAAAGAGCTAATAAAACACCTATATCGAGGATGTATGGAATCATAGCAAACCTGATTACGAATAGGGTAAGTAACGGTATTACCAGTCATCACATAGTCCTTTTGCCAAATAGGTGTTTTGGTTAACGGAGAGGACCTACTAGGCTCATCATTAGAAACATGTGGTGGTTCTTCATTGAAGGAAGTCCCAGTTTCTGGTTCTGGTTCTACATTGCCAGAGTCATTGAGATCAAGATGATCCATTGACTCTGATAATGGGAAGGGACTCGCTTCATTAGTTGCTAAATTGGTTGGCTCATGAACGAAAAGATTGCTGTGATTTTCCTTGGTGTTTTTGAAGGGAAAAACATCTTCCTGGAATATCACATCTCTACTTACAAAAAAGATGTTAGTCTGCAAATTAAATAATCGATATCCTTTCTGAGTGGGGGAATACCCTATCATAACACAAGGAATTGATCTAGAAGCGAATTTATCTGCAATAGGCAATACTTTAACATAACATAACGAACCAAAAACATGAAGATGGCTCAAATCCAGTTTTCTTTTAAGTAATTTTTCATGTGGAGACATACCATTTAATGTAGGAGTAGGCATCAAATTAATCAAATAGCAGACAGTCAAAATACAATCACCCCAAAATCTTAGCGGGATGTTTGCTTCAATTTTAAGAGCTCTAGATACTTCAAGAAGATGTTTATGTTTTCGCTCCACAACGCCATTTTGTGTGTGTGTGTGTGTGGGGGGGGGGGGGGGGGGGTATGGACAACTACTTTCATGAACAACTCCTTGTTTTTGAAACAGAGAAGATACTTGTTCATTGAAAAATTCACGCCTATTATCAGTTCTTACCCTTTTGACAGAAGTATTGAACTGATTTTTAGAAAACATAAAAAAATGATGGATAATGACCATCACATCAGACTTACAACTCAACAAATATGTCCAAGTTGTCCTAGAGTAATCATCAACAATGGATAAGAAAAACCTCTTATTACCGTAGGTGGGCCTGTTATAAGGACCCCAAACATCCATGTGTAATAGTTCGAAAGAAAAAGAAGTTCTAGAACCGCTGTTCGGAAAAGGCAACCTATGTTGCTTAGCTAAGGGGCAGACATCACAATCAACCTAACATTTATTATGAAAGGAAATTTTTTAAAGGGAATCAATCCTACTCAAGGTCTGAATCGAGGCGTGCCCTAATCGTCTATGCAATAAAATGGTTTGAGGATGTGAAGTAGATGTTTGTAAAGCTTTGATTTGAGCAGGAGGTTTAAAAACATAAAGGTCTCCAACTTCTCTACCAATCCACAACACCAGACCACGGTAAAGATCCTGCATCATTGCATAACTGGGGTAAAAAGTAATAGAACAAGATAAATCTTTAGTAAGCTTAGCAACAGATAAAAGGTTATGCTTAAATGCTAGAAGATATAAGACATTTGACAAAAAAATTCGAGTTGCCAAGATGAAAATTTCCAGATTTAATAACATCAGAATGAGAACCATTTGGTAATTAAACCCTGAAGCTACTATTTTCCAAATTTATTAACTAGTCAGATCTGCAACTCACATGGTCAGTTGCTCCTGAGTCCAATATCCAAAAATCATTATGAGAAGCGGAATAATTTAAACAGAATGTACCTGCTGCGTTTCCTCTTATTTCTGAACCCTCCTGCTGCTCCTGATACATACTCAGCAATTGAGCAATCTGCTCTAGATTCTCTGTGGTGACCATGGTAGGTTCAGTGTGCGGCGTGTCAAGGGGGCAGAACAACCTATGTCGATGGACTCAGGTGTAGAGCATAGGGATGATTGGGAGTTGGACAAAATTGCATTATTGGCTTGGGATTTCCTATTCTGACTCAGATTATTTCTCCTCCAACCAGGTGGGTAACCAAATTTCTTAAAACAACAAGAGACATCATGACCTTTTCCCTTACAAAACTCACAAAGCAGGATTCTCCTTGGAAGTTTATACTGAGCAGCTACATTAGCCATAGAGCTCTCAGTAATACTTCTTTGGTGTTCTTCCTCGATAAGGACATCATAGGCTTGGTTGAGGTCGGGGAGTTTCTCTCTCATAAGAAGGTTGAATCTAACCTTAGAGTAGGATTCATTCAAACCATTAAGAAACTAAAAGAGTTTAAGGTTGGAAGCATGCTCAAGGTGCTTCTGAAACTGCTCACACTCACAGGTTGGTAAAGAACAAATAACATCAAACTCGTCCCACATGAGACGGATTCTGGAAAAATACTCAGAAACAGTGTCAAAACCATGTCGAACTAAGGATATCTCACGGTGGAGTTGAAAAATCGTAGATCCATTCACTTTGTTAAAACACTCTTTCAAATCTTTCCAGACCTGGTAGGAACTAGTAGAGTAAACTATTCCTGACATAAGCTCACGGGAGACCGAATTCATAATCCAAGAAAAGACGAGGGCATCACATATGTCCCAAATCGAGTGTAAAATGGGATCATAATTCTCTTTGATACAAGAACCATCTATGAAGCCCAATTTGTTCTTAGCCACAAGGGAGGTATGGATAGCTCGACTCCAAAAGGAGTACGTGTCAGGTCCGGTAAGTTTCTTTGAGATGAGAGAAAGGCCAGGGGTATCAGAGGGATGGAGGAAAAGAGGATGATTAAGATCAATCATCGGGGCAGTCAGAGTCGCCATGGTTACGAAACCAGTGGCTCTGAGGGTGGTATTGATGCTACTCGAGGATGATGAAGCCATTAGAGCAAAAAGTAACAAACAAAACAGAGAATAGGTTGCTACAAAACAATGAATCAACAACAGCAAAAAATAGAGTTACAAATAAACGATTCTTATTTAAAGAACCACAACAGATAAAACTGATACAAGAAGGTTATTGTTATGAGAATAAAGAAAACAATCCATACATATGTATCAAATCTGAAAGAAAAGATTCGAAACTTTATCTAAAAAAAATCAAGATACCAAACAAGATAGAAACAAATTATAAGAACATGATCCTTACGATAATCAAACATGTATGACAGAAAGATAGATCAAGGAATATTGATACATGCTTTCAAAGTATGTGAATAACAGCAAAGGTTCATAAAGAAACAAAAAAAACACAGAGGCAAGATCATAAATCCACCACACATAAAGGTCAATAAGAATCTGAATGTTCGCCGTAGTAAGAAACTGAGAGGAGGACAACAAGGATTTACTTAAAAAAAACTTATAAAAGAAGACTATAAAAACTGGATAACATCAGATTCCACAAGTATCAACCAAACCAAAAAACATATACAGAAAAATATCTCTGGAAGAAAAAAAAACGCACATAAACTCTGAACTTGAAACGCAACATATAGATCTACAATTCATTATATCAATAACAAATATATCCAGTATATGCAACACATATCTGATGTAATGCGGTACATATTCATAAATTCGTAAAAGAACCAGACAGATATCAGAAATATGCAACAGGTTCGTACATACCAAAAAAAATCGATCAGAACCAAAAGAAAACAACAGATAAATCTAGATCTATAACCAGGAAAGCATAAATCTGTAACAACGAACCAAGAGATTTCAGATAATATGGCACAGGTTCGCAAATCCGAAACGGATTCAACTAGAACGTAATAAAAGCCTCAGATATTCGAAACTAGAATCAAATGTTAGTAAATGAATGAAACGAAGGTTATACCTACTGTGCGGAAGCGCGGAGAGGATCAGAGAAGGTTTCAAAGCCTTCAGAGCACTGATACCATATAAAGAACCCTAAAGAACCGAGAACAACCGAGAAAACCTAGAGAGCTTCTGGAGAATTCTGACGGAAGAGAAAGAGTTAGAAAATGGAATACCATTTATTGAATCAGATAGTGTGCTTATATATCAGTTCTATTCTACGAATTTACAACTGAAATCCTTCTAATAATTAAACCTAGCTAATGAGGGCATAAGGAATAATTACAAAATACACCTTAAACTAAATACATGGACAATTAAGTCCTTAAATATTGGAATATCAACTTGAATTTTAACAGTAGATATAGAATCTGTTCTGGAAAAGCAAAAGAGGCCTTTGGAGGAATTTTGAAGAAAACGAAAGAGTACAGAATACTCGAGGGTAACTGGAAAACAGAAGCTTTAGAGAAAGTTAGAGAGCAACAATGACAACTAACTAAGAAGAAAAGCGCATAAGAATGAAAAATGAAGGGTCTCATGACAACACATGAAGGGTTACCTATACAGGAAAACTCACGAGATAGAAAAGGGTACGAGAAATAAAAGGCAGGTGACAAACGACTGAAGAAAATTTACAACACTTGCGCGCAACTTTTAAGTGAAAGGTCGACGCCTTAACTCTCTCGAAATCAAACTCGACCGAAAGTTTCTCTTACATGAGTTTTGGGGGAAAATGAACCTAGGCAGTGATTTTACCTCGAAACAAATGAAGGCACGAAAAACAACACTGAAACGGACCACTATTAGCAGAAGGTATTGTTGGTCTGTGGTCGTTATTTTTCATGTTGCACGTTATTCTAGGTTTTTTATGCAAATTTTAATATGAAAATATTATTAAATTACAAATTTAATTATCCTATATTACTAACAGCCCAGGTAAGTCACATGACACACATACGAGATCAAGTTACCCCAATCCTCCAAGGTGAATGTCTCAAACTCGCCCCAAAAATACATAGAAAGGCAAGACTTAATGACTCCCTCCAACGAGGCGAGTACTTTATCATTGGCCTCGATAAGTGAAGGAGCGTGCATGACTAACGAGGGTCGATTTAACCTCCATTGTCTCTTTCATGCAGGTCAAGTAGCTCAATTGTATCTTTCCCGATACTTCCAACAAGTTTTTTCCGATTCGGATCAACCTCGTTCCAACACGTCTAACAAGATTGATGCAGCATATCTTACTTTTAACACTATCGTTTTTCACCTATGAATGAAACCTGCCGTGATCGTCTATTTGTTCATTAGGGATCAAGTCGTGAAGGAACAACTGGTTATCAAGTATGCATTCTCCTATGACTTGTTAGAAGATGCTCTCATCAAGCCTCTATCTCGTCGTGTTCAATTTCACTCCATTCGTAACAAGATTGACATTTTCGATGAAAAATCCATCCTGCGAGAGATGTAAATGGGATAAGATCCAATCACAACAAATAGAAATAAAAAAAAATGAAAAAGCCGTCCAAGGTAAACTTCTTACATAGGTTTGTAATCATTTTAAAGATTGTGTAAAGCACTTTCCCTTCCCTGCCTGCACTCCATCACCCAAATGCAGAATTTATGGAGAATATAAGATGGTTGAGTGCTTAATCCATGTTGTAATCATATGGGGAGAGATTTCTTCTCGGACAAGGAGATACTCTCCGTCATCTAGACTTGGTAAGGAGGATCGGTCAACTTATACGGAAAACATTATAACACAAAGACTCAAACTTTATACATAAAAAATACATGCACTCAATAGTTACAACAATAAACATGTTTCTCTAATATTTGATGCTAGCAAAGCACTATAATTTTTTACTTAATATTCAATTATTATATGTAACTTATAATTTTAATTTATTATATATATATATATATATATTGTGTTCTCAATGTGTGAGCTTAGGGGAGCTTACGGGTGGCAAACATGTCGTGTCGTGTCTAATCGTGTCAGTAAAAGAATCATCTCAATAAACATATCATGTCTAACCAAATAAATTTTAAACGTGTCTCCAAAATCCAAACACGTACACGTATAATAAACGTGTTACACGACACGTTAACAATTCATCACCTTCAAGCTATTAATCCAAACACGTACACTGAATGAAAAATACCTCTATTCCGTCCAAAAATCGTTTATTCCAAACGGAAGCTTAGTCATGTGCTTGGCATGTGAGTTTTTAATATTTTGAATGACCAAAGTGCTCTCCTTGTTCACACCAAAGTGGCCAAAGCTCCTTGCTCTGGCCTGGAGACATTTCGAGCGGTGGTTCCGCTTCGCCGGAAACGGATCTTCAAGGTTTGATTTTCACCGATTTGCTGCAGATAATGAATCATACACAGTAGTGTCCCAACCGCAGTTAGACTTCAAAGAGAAATCAAACTTTCCATCTTGAAAGTTGAACAAATTGTGTCCCTTCTTGTCCTGAAGCAGACTCCCTGAAGAAATTCTCATGTTTTGCTGTTGCTTCAGTCTCAAGCTTCTCGGTTTGGAAAAAGTTTATTTTGTTTGTAAATCTTGTAAATCGGACAATGCGGAACTGCTGTCTCTGCTTCAAGTAGAGTATGCAGGCTTTGCGACGAGTTCATGTTAACATCCAGGGAGGTGAATTGGAAGGAATTTGGGTTGGTCCGGGTCATATATTGTTGGAGCAAGGAATTTGGGTTCTGGTTCTGATTTAGGGTTTGATATGTGTATCGAGTGTTGAAATTGTTGAAAGTGATGGACGAGAACGAGGGATCGACGAGAGACGAGCACAGTGGTTGGGAGAAGCTTTTGGCGGGAATTTAAATACGAGGACGAGCGCGGAAGATCATGGTGGCAGATTCGGTTTCCTGCGGCAGCTTCCCACAGAGACAACAACAGATCGCTTCCCGCACAGACCGCTTCTCGCACTGCTTTTTCGAGTGGTCCAATGATGTCCATCATCACAGACAACTACAGTTTGCAGAGAAGCCGTAAAAAAATTGATCGAAGAGGTTTTACTGAAGAGGAGGGCAATTTTAAACTGAAGAGGGATGTATGAATTGAAGAGGAAGAAAATTTTGTAAACTCAGGACTTCAAAATACCACGTGAACCGAACATGACGTAACTTCCGTCCGTAATAAATGGTTGACTAACGGAAAGGGGGAGTTCTTAATCGTGTCCAAACATTAGGACTAAAATTTAAAATTTCAAACATTAAGGGGGGAATTATAATTTTGTTTTAAACTTTAGGGTGGAAACTCGTATTTTACCCTAAATAAATAAATATTATTATATATACCTAAATAATATAAATTTACCACGTCAATTTATTTTATTGCAAAACAATATGTTTTAGTTACATGTGGCAAACATGTCGTGTCGTGTCAGTAATAGTATCGTGTCAATAAACGTGTCGTGTCTAAACGGATAAGTTTTAAACTTGTCTTCAAAACCCAAACATGTACACAATACATTTAATAAACATGTCACGCGACATACGACACGGTAAGACACGACACGATAAGACACGACTAAGATACGATAAGACACGACACGATAAGACAAGGCATGCACGAAACGACACAACAGACATGACACAGTAAGACACGATTAATACACAACACAAAACGACACGGTAAGACACGGTTAGACACTAAAATGAATACATAATCAGAATATCATATGGTAAAATCCCATTCTCCACACACGGTAATAATCAACACATGATCAACAGATTCCACCAAAATCAGGGAATATCCCTTTCTCATACAATCAAATCAACACATAATGAACACGTAAAATCACATAAACATCCATCTCTTTCTACCTGCCTAACAGGAATAGACTTAGCAGATTTTCAAAGAAAAAGGAAATATGAAAATCTTAGAATGATAACTTACATTTTCAAACTTTCTTAACATCACCATCATGGTCATCTTCTTGTAGTTGATTAACTTTTATCACATCTTCGACAAGATCATCAATAGAAATTTCTCTATTCTCTATTATCAATTAAGGTAAATAAGATTAGAACTTTTATAATAACCAACGAGAAAAATATTAGAGAATTATACTATACCTATATCTCCATAAATCCAATCTCTGCAGCACATCAATGCTTCAACCACCTCAGGACGTAATTGATCAAGTATTCGACCTCCAACACTAAAATACGCTTATGAAGCAACTGAAGATATTGGTATGCTCAAGATATCACAAGCCATTCTTGCAAGAATAGGATACCTTAATACGTCATTTTTCCAATGCTCGATGACATTCGACTTTTTTTATATCCATCCTTTTCTCTTCTAGATAACTCTCCAACCCAGTCTTCTTCGATGTCATGTCGTACTCATTATGATCAAAGTCATCAAACTCTTGTTATGCAAATACCAAAAAGTTCCTGTAATGCAAATTTTATACTATAAAACATTGAACTGAAATAGCAAATAAAAAAGAAGGAACAAAATTTAAATAATTACCTGTAGTGCATCCTCATCGACTTCAACATCCAAATTGTTCTCACTTATATTTGATGCATTTGCTCTCTCTTTGGATAATTGTGCATACTCATTTTTATACTCATCGAACAATGAGTCTAATGCTGAACGAATGCTTTCAAACTCACTTGAATGACTACCATACAACTTATCATAACTCCAAATGACAAATTGAAGTTTATACTGAGGATCCAAGATAACCACAATGCAGAGAATTATAGAAAACTTATACCAGTATTTTTCAAATTTGACCACCATCCTACTGGCCATTACTTTCAAATACTCGTCAACCCCATGCACAGCATCCTTAAGTGCTGAATAAGCCTTAAAAACTGAAGGAAAATACAAATTTGTTGTTGGATACTTTACACCAGAAAATATACGGGTAACCTCGTAAAATGTAGCCAAATATTTCTTTATTTTCTCAATCTTCTCCCATTCTTCTTCACTAGGGCAACTAGTGTAGTTAGAGTCACTCATCTTCAAATGCACTATAGCAGACCGAAAGTAACACCCACTGTCCATCATTAGAAATTTTGAATTCCAATGAGTAGACACATCTTGTCTCAAACCCCTTTTTACATTCAAAGACGCATAATTCACACATTCAATAAACTTCTGCTTCCTAACTTGAGAACCCTTCACGTATTTTGCAGTTTCTCTAAGTTTCTCCACTGATTCATCTATTACCTTCAAGCCTTCTTGGACAATTATTTTGATTATATGAGCACAACATCTTTTTCGTGTATTTGCATGTTAAATATGTTATACATTATTATTATTCTTATTTGTTAAGGTAGACTTTGTACTCTTTGAATTGAGTATTCTTATTTGTATAAGAATTGAGTACACAACATATTGTGTACACAATAGTTGTATTTCTTAAGGTAGACTTTGAACTCTTATTTATATACGAATTTGATATAAGGTATACTTCTATTAGTTGTATATACTTATATAAAAATGTCAAAAATTTATCTTCATATTATTATTATTATTATTCTAAATTTATATTACAATTTTAATTATAATAAGCTAAACAATGTTGATATGCAATTTGATAAAATTATTACTTAACATATATATAATGGACTATTATATATTTGTGTCTTTGTCATCTAATATAATTGTATAAAATAAACTAATATTAATATATATTAAGTCATTATATAGATGTTAATTTAATTTTTGTTTAATTTAGATTCTTAATATCTAATAATTAAAATGTATGTTTGTCGTGTTTAAACAAGTATTATTCTTATTTCTTAAGGTAGACTTTATACTCTTTCAATTGAGTACTCTTATTTGTTTAAGATTTGTTTTTCACCAACTGTAAGAATTGAGTACACACAATATTTGTATTTCTTGAGGTAGACTTTGAACTCTTTGAATTGAGTACTCTTATTTATATAAGAATTTTATATCAGGTAGACTTCTATTAGTTTTATATACTTATATAAAAATGTCAAAAATTTATCTTCATGTTATTATTATTATTCATTCATATGCTAACTTTATATTACAATTTTAATTATAAATACATTGTTTTAAATGTTAAAATACATTTGTTATTATAGGAAATTTGTATTATAAATACATGTGCTACTTTTATTTTATTTCAATTCATTTGTTATTATTAACATAACGACAACAAATAAAAAAGAATTAGAATGAGATTAAAATATTGTATAAATATAATAATAAAATTTAGATTTATGTTTTTATAATGTTTAGGATTAATTAATAATTAAAAATTTAACTATTATTATCTTGTAACTATCGTGAAACATCCAAATCTATATTTATACGTAATTAATATATTTAATTTTTAATTGCAAATATTTATATGTTCATACTTGTTATCCAACAAATATAATATTATGTATTTTAGTATTTTATAAAGTTCACTAAATACAATATATTTAAGATAAAATCATAAATATACATATAAAAATAATGGACTTAGATCAATTTAACTCATGAGCCTGGTTAATGAGTCTCTTACTATATTAGTATAAATTTAAGTCTAACTCAATTCATAGAAGTAACTGTGTACACGATTAGACACGCTTAGTACACGATTAAACACATTTAGTACACGATTAGACACGTTTAGACATGACACGATTAGACACGTTTATACATGACACGATTAAACACGACACGATTAGACACGTTTAGACACGACACGATTAGACACGTTTAGACACGATTAATTAATTGTGTCTAAACGTGTGTTTGTCGTGTATTTAGAGATGTGTTTAGACACGTTTATTAATTGTGTTTAAAGGTATAATAGTTGTTTAGACACACTTAGTAATCGGGTCGTGTCAGAAATTGTCACCACTAGTTTTACTTGTTGGATGGACCTATGTTTCATTAAATAATAAACAATAAGAATAAGTAAAATATAACATAATGGGTCTTTAATTTTTCTTCGTCTATAAATATTGAAAATTATTAACTATATATACACCTAGTTCTAATTATAATCATACCTTTTAAAAGAAAAAAAATACTTACAAATATATATAGGAAATATCTAGGTCTTCAATATGATGTATCTAGGAAATATCTAGGTATTCAATATGAATATATCTATGAAATACTTAATTAATATCTAGGTATTCAATATGAATATATCCATGAAATACTTAATTAATAAATTTAACTTTTAATAGCTATTCGTAGTCTAATAAAAACAAATTATAAAAAAATTTCAAAAAGTCAACTATGAAGTAGTAACACCATCTACCTACTCTTCATATGTTAAATATCAAGTAGTTACCTGAATTTTAGACGTTTTCCAATGAGCTACCCGAACTTTAAAAATTGACAACGGGCTACCTCAACTTTGAAGAAGGTGCAAATAGCTACCTCCGTCCAATTTCTAACGATTTTCCGACAATTTTCCAACGACTTTCCGACGACAGTTGACGGAAGTAGCTATTTGCACATTCTTCAAAGCCGAGGTAGCCCGTTTTGAATTTTCAAAGTTTGGGTAGCTCGTTGCAAAATGTTAAAAATTCAGATAGCTACTTGGTATTTAACCATTTATATACAAATAGGAGGCCTTTTGGGAAACCTTATTTATCATCTTCCGTTCCTCGATAGCATCTTTGCAAGTAAAGTTTCCATCCATTCCTTGACCAATTATAATATTTTGCTAGGTATATTGTTCATTCTGTTTAAATTTGATTGGAAATAGGATGCAAATAAATCAAAATTTATCCTTAAATTTGAAAAGATTTATTTTGAAAGAGATTTTATAGAAGGGTCTAAATAATTCACTCACATTGACCGTTATCGTTTAAGGAGTAGAGTGCTAGTTAAGAATTCTTGCATAATCTTTATTCTTGGGCGCCTCTCTCTCTCTCTTTACCGACATAGATGTCTGGTTTGTCTATTTCCAGAATAGATTTTGATGCATGTTCTCTTCTTTATTTAGATTGGCACATGGTAGCCGGCCCCCCTTGCTTCTATTCTCTAACGAAAACTATGTTCTTGTTTATTGTCTCTAAACAATCCTTAGCTCTTGGTCGTCTTTTGGTACAATCCTTGTCACTTTGTCTCAATCTCCAAACACATCAATCCTTCCTCTTTTCCTCTTAACATACTATACCAACGGATGAGTTCTGACCTTTTGGCCTTCAACACTTTCGAGTCAGACCCATGGATCGGTTAGGTTTGAGGATTAAACCGACCCAAACCTAAACTATTTACTGGTGACGCGTCTAAAGGGTAAGCAAGGGAGCGGCGCTATAGCAAGATTACATGTTGAGTACCTTCGGGGTAAGCCTCTCGCCGTTAGCAACCCGTCTTAAAAGGAAACACTCCTATTAGCTCGCTCGTGAGGATGCACCATTGGACATCTTCCCATAAAACCCTCACCCACTTATCTCAAATCGAGGCAAGATCGGATTAAGTGAGAAGGTGTCAGCAAGCAATTAGTGCTCTATCCTCAGGGGTGCTCCCTATTCCAAATATCCTGGAATGAAAAGACATGCGTGACTCCTAGGATACACTAGCCCATGATGGCTATTATTCAGTTGACAGTTAACCATGGTTGGTTCGCCGGAAATTTATTGGGTAACTCTGGTAAGAACTTGATCATTCTCAGGTTCAGAGGTAAGCCTGTAAATACCCATCAACCATTTACCTTGCATTAATTTTGAACACACTTACCTCTACTACTCTCAACTATATTCTCCTCCCTTTATCATCGAACTTCAGCTGACTTTACCATCAAAGGGGAAACAACGGGAACACCACAGGCTTTCCTTCCGTGCAGGTCTTCGAAGCGCCAAAACAAGACGAAGTGAAAAACCGCGATCGAACATTTGACGCCGTCTGTGGGAACCTGAGCGAAACCATCCATGACTCCCCCCAACACCCGAGCGAAGACGAATCACCGGAAAAACACTGAGAATGACTCTCTCCATAGTCTCCAACAACACTTGGGGCAATCAACATTCCTACCCCAACCTGATATACATCAGAATGGGCAGACTTCTGGTTTGCCCCCCAAGGACGCACCATTCGGGCAACCAGTTGTTCCAGAGCAAGGAGTCACCATGCCAGTGCACTCTTGAAGCGCCTCCCAGGAGAGAGTGTCACCTAGAGTAGAAATACCCCCAGAAGTCATCCTGTCACCCGCCTTTATCGCGGCACTGGACGAACTTTTCGATCGAAGATAACAGAGAGCGGCCGCCCGAGCTGCTCGTCAAAGAAGAAGACTACGTATACAAGGCAACCCAAATACAATGGAGAGGCTCCGAAAACACAATCCAGAAATGTTCAAAAAGGGTCGCCAAACGAAACCTTCAAACAGAAATTGCGTTAATACATCCAAATGAATTGTCGAATAAGAACCAACTCGATCACATTCACTTAGAATTAGTAAAGGTAAAAGTCGACTGAAAACACATTTTTTCACTCGAGCTTCAGAGGCAAGTGTTAGATATACTAGGCGACGCCTTGGGATTTCGACACTTCTCTCAAGAAATACCAGCAAGTACACGGACAAAGGCGAGCACACGAATTAGGACAAGCACTCGGATAAAAGGCGAGCGCTTAAGGTTACATCCTCCAATTCTCACTTAGCTCGAGCTTTAGCACCAAAGCACTCAAGACCCTCCCTCGATTACGATGTACGTATCTCGTCCTTATGGTCGTCTTACACATAATTCACTTATTAAAGATATGATGTTTCTCATAAGGATTTATATCACTAAGGAATGAAAACTTATGCAATACCCAAATATAGGACAAGGTAATTAGGTAAACGACTCAACTTGAGCAAGGAAGTTAGGGCCCTACGAGTATATATACTACTTAACCCTCTTATATATATTATTTACATTTAATGTTATCTCAATATACATAATACCATTTAGCATGAGAGGGGTCCAGAGGAATATCTCCACATATTCCCATTTGCAGGTGCTTTGATAAACTTTTAGCAGCTACGATCGACTCTCATCATTCGAGACTAACTTCTGACATATTTCGTGACTATTTTTGGTAGATCATACCAACAAAGATGCCCATAATAAATGATTTCTTTCTTATTATACATCCTTACTAATTTGTCTTAGTGCTTGGATCAAAACAACTTTTTATTTTATAATTTTTGTAAAGCTTTAATCTATAAACATATTCATTAATTTGGGTAGGTGTTTGAATCAAACGAATTTTGCCATTTTATAGGTTTTAAAAACCTTTCATCTATAAACATATTAATGTTAACGCCCTAGGACTACTAAACAAATAATGATTCATTTTAAGAGAATGAGCTTTACAAGCTAACCATATTGTTGAACAAAAAGCATAAACTTTAATTGCTAAAAGAGTTTCAAAAGTATATTTTGTTTCACCAAACAAATTCCTTTCTCTTATTATGTATTTACTATTTAGCTTTAGTATGAACTTATTTTTTTCTCACAGTACACAAAAAGTACAATAGAAAGATTCTTAAGAATAGAGATAGTATTGAAAGAAAAAAATCCAGGTAAGACATAGACATAACCATAGTTATCAGAACCAGACCGGTCATCGAACCGACAAGGGGTTGGTTTCCGGTTCGCCCGGTCCAATCCGGTTGAATCTGGTTCGTTGTGCGGTTTACTGTTTATATTATATTATAATATCCTTAACCAATCAAAACCCTTCGCCAATCAAAACTCTTCGCAAGGCCAAACCCTACTTCACTACCTCAACCAATCAAAACTCTTCGCAAGGCCAACCGTACATGGACAAGACAACCAATCGAAGTGTTAGATGTAATGCAGTTAAAAGTTTAAGAATAGACATCACAATAAAGGTGAATGTAATACTCGATGAATGGATTCACTTCTTCAGACTGATTAAGCATGTACAAGTGGCACTGCTCCCATTCCGTGTTTGACAGGTCACAGACTATTGCATGACCTATTGGAGCTCCTACCGGCTGGAAGATCGATAACCCATCTGCCGCCCTTGGAGTTACCTCAGTTACTATAATTGACTCATGCCGTCTAAATTTGGTCCCAATGTCATGGAGATATCTAGAACAAAATGTCAAACACTGCAGAGCAATATAACCCTCCGCTATTAACCCTTCCGGACGACTACGATTACGCACAAACGACTTCATTATCCCCATTATCCTACGATAAGAACATGTTATTAGTGAGACACCTCCTCTTTCAAAGGTATACTTCATAAACGAGTGTTGAAATTTACCTTTCGATTGAATACATCCAACGATATTGCACTGGCTTAGCTAGTTTTGCTTCCTCTGCTAGATGAGTGATAAGATGGACTGTAATATTGAATAAACTTGGTGGGAAGATTCTCTCTAGATTGCACATTGCATGGGTAATTTCGACTCCACCTTCAACAGATCCTACATGTGCAACTCCTTAGAGCATAGAATCTTGAATGTGTTAGTCATGTATATCACAGCTTTGTATACATGTTTGGGGAGTAATCCTTTAATAGACACAGATAGGATGCGTTGCATGAGAACATGGTAGTCATGACTTTTCAACCCAATCAATTTTCTGTCTTTCACCTTAACACAACGTGAAATGTTGGATGAATAACCGCTAGGAAGTCTCAAGTTCTTAAGAAACTCACAGAGTTTAATCTTCCGTTCCTTTGAAAGGGAAAAGCAAGATGGTGGTAACACCAGTTTTGTTCCTCTACGGACTGGATGGAAGCTCGTTCTTATGCCTAAGGCATGTAAGTCTAGTCGAGTATTAAGGTTGTCATTGATTTTACCGGCAACACCTAATAACATCCCAATGAGGTTATCACACACGTTTTTCTCAATGTGCAT
Source organism: Chamaenerion angustifolium (assembly GCA_946814005.1). Lineage (NCBI taxonomy): Eukaryota > Viridiplantae > Streptophyta > Magnoliopsida > Myrtales > Onagraceae > Chamaenerion > Chamaenerion angustifolium. The sequence continues at coordinate 27,886,611 of OX328268.1, read as the reverse complement.
CACATCCAAATTGTGAGGGATTAAGAGGTGCTTCCAATAAGGTAATTGGTAGAACATGCTCTTTTTTTCCAATTTCCAGTAGTTGAGTCTATTCCAATCTGAATGGGCGGTTGAGTCTTACCGAACATGACTGGATCAAGATTCTCTAGCACATGTAACACTTCCTCCCCCGATAGTCTTTGTGGGGCCATCCGTAACTCTTGTTTCCCATCGAACGAACTTTTGTTTCTTATCCATGGGTGATCGGTGGGGAGGAATCGTCTGTGTCCCATAAAATAACATTTCCTCCCATTCTTCAATCAACAATAATGGGTGTCCATTTGAAAGATAGGACATGCCAAATTACCGTAAGTAGCCCAACCGGACAAGTTCGCATAAGCAAAAAGATCATTAATGGTCCAAAGTACGGCTGTGCGCATTTGGACGTTTTATTTCTTGTCTGCATCATATGTGAGCACACCATTCGACCATAACTCATTCATCTCTTCGATCAACGGTTGCAGATACACGTCTATGTCATTTACTGGAGCCTTTGATCCAGGAATCAATATTGATAGCACGTAGTTCGTATCTTTCAAACACACCTCGGGAGGCACATTGTATGGAATAAGAACAACTGGTCACATGCTATATGGATGACTTTTATCACTGTACGGATCAAACTCATCCGTATCTAATCCAAGCCTCACATTCTGTGGGTTTTCCCCAAATTCAGGTAGTACGCTGTCAAATTTCTTCCAAGCGTATGTATCAGCAGGATGACGTAGAATACCATCCTTTAATCGTTGTGTATGGTGCCAGGTCATAGAGGAAGCAGTTTTGGGGGACATGAATAATCTTTGCAACCTTGAAGTTAGTGGAAAATATCGAAGTACTTTGACTGGTAGCTTCCCTATATGTCGCTTCGATTGCTCTGGTATATCCAGTCCTCCAGTGTTGTGTCGAGGTTTAATCCATCTTGACTCCCCACACATTGGACACACATCCAAATTGGTGTACTCTTTTCTAAATAGTATACAGTTACATACACAAGCATGCATCTTTTGGTAGTCCAACCCTAACCTTCCTATAAATTTCTTTGCTTCGTAGTAGGACTTAGGGACTCTGTTCCCTGGTGGCAATACTTTAGTTAGCATGAGAAGTAGCTCATCAGCGAACTTGTTAGAAACCTTGTACAATGCCTTTAGATGCAACAGTTCAACTAAAAAAGACATATTGGTGTAGGAGACACAACGTGGATATAAGCTCCTTTCACAATATTCTAATAGCTTATAAAATGTCCTAGCATCTGCATTTGGTTCCTTTCCTTCGTCCACCCTCATACCACCGAACCCATCATGCACCGTATCCTCCATTTCCCCACGAGAGGATGAATTCCTACCATTAGAGATCACATCTTCGAATTCCTTCCCATGATCCACCCATGTAGTGTAAGTTGGCAATATTCCCCATTTTTCAAGATGGAACTTAACAGTAGTTCTTCCTAGTAAGAAAGCACCAAGACAGTTATTGCAAGGACAGTAAATCTTACCATCCCAACTTGAACGAGAGTAGGCAAAGTCTATAAACGAAGAGACCCCTTCCTTATATTTCCCACTTTACCGAGGTTTGGTCATCCAACTCTTATCCATCGCACTTCTATTTCTGCAAAGAATATCAACCCAATAAAAAGTTGGCTTGAGATTAAAAAGACAGCACAACAATTTAGTTAATCAAATAACTTCTGAAACATGCAGTACAGGAAGTTGCAAAATCAGTTATTGACAGTTATCAACACCATTTGTAACAGTTCAAATATTCATTTTCGTTTATGTGTGGATGGAATCAAACAGAATCAGAGAGCTGTCCGTTGGAACCGTACGAGCTGCAGCTAGCTTGCTAGTTAATTGGTTGTTATACGCAAGAGTAGAACTCCTTCGATCGAGTTGTCCAAATGGAATCGAACGAGCTGTAGCTAGCTTGAAGGTTAATCAGTTGTTAAACTCAACAGTACAACTCCTTCGGGTGAGTTGTATGTTGGAACTGTTGGCTATATCACACAAATAAGCTCATGACAATTCAATTCGCATTTAGAAGAAGCCACATTCGACTACTCATACCAGCGTACCTGAGGAGAAATCTTGTCGCGGGATACAGCAGCAAACAGATGAACGATTGATCGGCAGGTGGGACTCTCCTGGAATGTCTGCGAGCAATGTGGTTGCGTCTTGGGAGTCGAGATGCAAGGGAATCCGTTGTTTGATATGCTAGTTGATGGACCAACGAAGACTCTGCTCTACACAGGGGAGATTATGAACTATGCTTGGGATTACTGGAAAAAACAGTCTGTTCTGTTATAATTGTGAGTATATCGTTTAGCAACGGCAACACATATATTACCAATTAAGTTATGTCGATACTGTTTACATCTTTATTACATCAATTAATTGGAAAATAAACCCGCGTTTTTGCAATACCAACATCTTCCGTGACTGAATATCAATATTAACCTCGGTTGAGTTTTTGACACATGGATTTGGTCGGCACAGACATATTGCGATAGCAAAAGTCAATACTAAAAGATTGTTTGTGCTATGACAAATGTGTTGACACTAAAACGTGTCTACGGGGACGTATTAAACTGTCGTAACTTAGACACCGTTTTACCAACACACTCCTTGTGACAACAAATTAATTTTGTGGCTGTTGATACAGATTCTTGTAGCGTGTTACCAGAATGTTGAACAGAAGAATGAGATGCCTTCAACAAGCAACGTTGTAGATCATGGATAGAGATATGACTCTGAGGTACCTTGCGCCTTGGGTTGTATGATTGTATAACAGCTAGAGCCACCCACACATTCGAAACACCATTTCCATTATGTTCACCATCTATGTAGATCGAAGAAAAAGTAAACTTATTGTCCTTTTTCTCTCTAAATATCACTAACCCATGACATAACTGTGCGCCATATACCATTGAGCAGTGTCAAGTGGGAAAAGAAAATGGGCGTGTAAGGAATTAACAAAACCACGGGATAAGAGAATAAAGTAGTCACCTTTGACTTTTATAAGGTGAAGATCACCAAGATGCATGTCACCAAATTCACCTGCCCTTTTATATGTATCATGAATAGCAGCAGAAAGGTTGGCTAATGCGTTAAACATTCCTCCATGTCCCCGTTTTCCAGAGTTGTCAACACAACTGCAATAACATAGATGGATTTAAGATCACATTCTGTTATTCATATTGGAGATTACCTATAAACTGTTAAGGTTCTAGGAATACATACAGACTCATACTTCAATTCTTGCATAAATTATTATATCTTTTAATCAAGCTAAATGAAAGAGTCCTAGCAAAACATCTACATATATCATCTAATCCACACGACAACATTAAAAGCTCGATCTTCTTGTTGATGACAGAGAACCACCATCATCACACAACATATAAAGAGCAATCATTCATAAGGGTATAATTGAAATATTTACCAGATTTTTCTGACCTTTAAGAACAGAAATCCCCAATGATGCACCATTGCTATTAGATTTTTTCTAGCTTAGCCCATGCTCGGAGTGCAGTTGAGTCCCTTGGTAGACGAACTCAGAGCTGAAAATCGCACCCCGAATCGGAGCTCTCTGTCCAATCAATCTTACAATTACACAATCATCATCCGACAAACAACTGAATCATCGACGACCATAGAGAAACATCAAACCCCTAACCTTGGTTTGAAATTGAGATCGTCTGGGCAAGAGAGTGCCAAGGAACTCTACCTAACAACACAAACTCAGTAGCAAAGGACGAGATGTACCTTGAAGGACGAAAAAAAGTCGAACGACACGAACTGCACGGAGGAGCTGATGCGTGAGCAAGAACTGAGAGGATGGGGCGTGGATAGAGCAGCTGATGCACAGAGGAGGATGCGTGAGCAAGATGCAAGAACAACAAATTAATCTAGTAGTGAACCGGTTTAAAACTAGCATAACAAAACAATCGGTTTAAACCGAAAAACCGATTGGTCTGTAAAAAAACCTACAAAGTGAACCAGAAACCGACCGGCTCAAACATTGTTCATTTGTAAAACGATCTTTCAACTGAACCAAACCAGACAGAGGTCCGGTTTCCGGTCGGACTGCCGGTTCGGTCCAATTTTGATAACACTGTACTATAATGATAATGAGTATAATTTTTAATATTATAATTGAGGTTATTCATTATGGTTTTAAACGTATACTTATATTTAAAATTATATTTTATTCTAGTGGTACATTACTTTAAATATTAAAATATATTAAATTCAATGCAGTTAAATTAATTTAACTTCGATGTACATATTAAAATTTATTTATATGATAAATTCTTATATATATAATTATAAATTAAATACCATATTTATTTCTAAAAATCTATTATCAAAATTGCACCGTATCATACAAATAATCATATTAAAAAGATTATGCAAAACTCGCAATTTTCGAGCTTCTGCAACCCAGTAGGACTGGCAGTGCTAAAAATACAGGGTTTAGAGATGAAACTTTCTGCGGTCGGTAAATAAACTTACAACTTTGAGGGTAAAATCAGTTTTACACGACGTAACATAATTTTGTCTGCAAGCGCCATCTCGTCTGGTCCTGCAATTCCACAAACCTCGCATCATTATCATTATCCAAATCCAAAAGAAAAACAGTGAAAGGTTAAGATATTTTATTTCAAAGCTTTAAGATAATGAATTGGTTTATTTTTATTTATTGAAAACTAAGTTTTAGAATATGCTACAACCTCGTAGCTCTTATATACACGGATAAATATCTTTCAAGTATATGAAATTTCACACAAATACATATTTGACGTTATTTTTACTTTTAAGTATTTAATATTCTTTTTCGTTGTTATAATATATTTTAGATGTTTAAAATAGACATACCACTTTTATTTATTGTTTCAATCAGGTAAATAATAAAATAAATATTGTTGCACTTTTTTACTCTTAGGTATCCCTCACCAATAAAAGTGAGTTACTAAATTACAAAAAAAAAATATAAAAGATATTGTAATAATAAACAAATGTTAGGTTAAAATACTCAAATACATATTTATAAAAGCATAATATGATATACGTTTACTCCTTATATATAGAGATAAATTTTTGAACATTCTTAAATGAATTGAGAACGGTAGGATATTTATTTAAAATAATTTTGTCATTGTATATAAGTCTCTCTTTAAATGTAGATCATACCTCAACTTAAGTTATTGGATAGTTCTAATTGTACGGATATATATCACCTACCGTGATTCAACGAGAAATGATGTTGATATTTAAAGTCTAATATAATATTATTAATAAAAAGTTTTCTTAGTGTAGCAAGAGTGAATTTTCAAAATATATGAAGCACTAAAACTAATTTACAAATTAAACTTCTTCAGAACTTAATTCTGAAATTAGGATTCAATTGTTTACGTGTCATCCAACTCACCTAGGGTTCTAATTAGGAATTTCTCACCATAATATACCCCATTTAATAAATATATACTAAAATATTATCGATTAGAAAATAAATATGAATGTATACCTACATGTGACTCCCATTCGTAAGTAGATTTTTCACCCGCGACTCCGAGTCGTGGGTGTCATTTTTTGTTTGACTCAGTTCCACCCGAAAATGGCATTCGCAGGTGGGACTGAGTTTTTTTCCCATAAAAATATATAAAAAAACAAATATTTTATTTTATTCAATCATTTAATTTTTTTGTATTATGGTTATTTCAAATATATTTTTTCCATCACATGATAAATTTGTATTATGATTATTTCCCTCACCTGATAATTTTTTACATTTGCTAACAAATTATCATGCGAAAGAAAAAAATATATTTGAAATAATCATAATACAAAAAATTATAATTATTTTCATTTCTCTCACATTATATTTTTTTTCTAAAACATTATCATGTGAGGGAAAAAATATATCTGAAATAATCATAATATAGAAAAAATAAAATGATTGAATAATATGAAACAAATATATTGTTTTACTTCTTGTTTATGAGAAAAAAAAACAGTCCTACCCGCGAATGACATTTGCGGATGGGACTGGGTCAAACAAAAAATGACTCCCGCGACTCCGAGTCGCGGGTGAAAAATCCACTCGCGAATTGGAGTCGTGTATATGTATACTTTTGTATTTATTTTCTAACCGAAAACGTTTTGGTATATATTTATTAAATGGGGTATCTTTTGGTGAAATATTCTTCTAATTAGTTGTGATATAAGTATGGGTATGATAAATACTATAATTATATTATATTTTTTCACATACCATCATAACTATTTTAGGTACAATTTTCAATATCATAATCATATACTTTTATGCTCATATTTTATTCAAGTTCCAATAAATCAATTTTTGATCATTTCTATCCAAAAGAATTAATTCAATTATTAAAAGACCATAATTTTAACATAATCGAGAGTGTAGTTAAAGAAGTGTAATTTTAACGTAATTAGCATAAGAGTTTTTGGATTAGTCCGTGAAAAACTCTACATTGTTATTCATTAGTATACATACTATTATAATTATATATATATAAACCACAATTATTAATTATGGTTATAAACACGATTAGGAATCAAATACCATAATCGGTAGAAAAACTCATAATCATAACCACACTATAATGGTATGATTAATCACATAAACAATTATGATTATAACCATGATTTTCGAGATTTCACATCACCTTATATATATATAGATTGTTTTAGTATTTCTCTATTTCATATTTATAACAATATTTTTATATTTGCATAATGTATTTTTATAGAAATTTTGTTTTTAATCTTTTTTATTTTAATAAAAATCACATTTTCCGTTTTTTTAGATATTTGTTTCAATTTTATTAACATTTTCTTCAAAAAATAAATTAGTTATTCGTCATCCATCCATTCAGCACACATCAACAGTTAAGTAGTTGTATTTTAACATAATAGTCTAAAATCAACCAAACCAAACATATTAGCTCTTAAACAAACAATGTTTATCATCTTAGCAATTATTTTAAACATATTACATTTTTGTTTTTCATATTTTTACTTGATTATACTCCTCTTTTGGTGTCTCGAATTTGGGTGAATACATTTTATTCCTTTATCTCTAAAAAAAAAAGTCTCCATATAAACCCTTCACGTAATAAAACAGTAGAGAGACATTCAACCAAACTGTCTATGCATATCTATACCTATATTAATTTGGCTAGAACATATAATTGCGATAAGTAATATTTTTATTATATTTTTCCACTCCTAATGTTAAATGCATAACTTCTTATTGGTTCATGTCAATCATATATCACATGTCATGTAATTCATTTTAAAATTTCTCAAATCTTCTCATTCATTTTTTACATAAGTTACAAAAATTTACTATTTTTTTCCCTTAATCACATGTGCATTTTTTATTGAAATACAAAATTTCACAATATTACGTTTTATAAAAATCAAGTAAGTGGACATATGAAACTTTGTTATTAAGTTTTATTTCTAAGACTAAATTATAATTAATTTTATGTATTACATATATTTAAAATTAATAGTTGCATGTCTAACATTTTGTACCCAATTATAATTATGCATGCAATATAAATTTTAACATGTATATAAAAATAATATTTGTATTATCAGTATAGTTTCTTAATATTTTTTATATAGTTATGTAAAACTTCATTTTTAAAGACAATATCTGCTTACTTCACATATGAACTTTTTATTAAATATTTTTTTATTGAAATACTAAAATTTATAATATTATACTTTATAAAAAACAATTAAGTGCACATATTAAATTTTGTAATTAAAATTTATTGCTACGACTAAATATATAAGTAATTTTATGTGTTATTTATCTTTGTTATAAATTAATAGCCCATTCTATTATAATTACGCAACGCAATATAAAATTTAATACCTGAAGAAAAAATATCCATATTCATATTATTATCATTTCTTAATATTTCTTTTGTAGTTTTGTAAATTTTCATTTATATATATTTTTAGACTCGACTTATTTTATAAATTAAATAAATATTGAACACAACTGACTATTACTATTCGTATCATAAACATAAATATTTCAACATTATAACTATGTGAAAAAAAAAGTTAAAAGTATTAATTAGCAACAATTATTCATATTTACTTTTATTATCAACTTATATAAATTTTACTTCTATGACAAATATACTTATTCTGTACATTTAGGAATATAATTGTATAACTGAAATACAAGTCCCAGTTTACGTACCTAGTTATAATTATGCATGTAATCTAAAATTTAACACCTAACAAAAATTATTAATATATTTTTTTATTTTGTTTCTTTTATAGTTTTATGGAAATTTACATTTAAATATTTGTAGATTTAAATTATTTTGTGGATTAAAAAAAAAACTTATATGTATAATTGAACAACAGTAAATATAAATATTAGAAACCATAAATAATTAATATATTTTAATTATTACTTCCAACCCTTTTTTAAACTATACGATAATAATAGAACTGTATAAAAATATCAAAATTACATCAAAATCATTAATTAACATCATACCAATAATTAATCATATTAATTTTTTATTATCAAATTTGAAGCCTTTAGGCATTTTAATAAAAACCATACTTAATCCTAATATTTGATAATATTATTCATATAGTGAAAACACAAGTGCAATTATGATTAAAATAATAATATATTTATTAATATTTTGTTAAATGCAATTAAAATATTGAAGTTAGAGTTAAACCAGTAATTAACATTACATAAATGATTATTAATATTTATTATTTATCATTAAATTATGGCCTTTTGAATTTTTTTACGAAAAAATACAATTAATCTTTATATTTTATACTATTCTTGATATAATGGAAATATTAGTGTAAATATTATTAAAATATTATTTTTAATATTTTATTGACAATTTCTAAAATATAATTTATTTTTATTATTTATAATATTATAAGGATTTATTATATTTTAAATAATAAATACATAGTCATCAATTTTTATTAATATATTTTGTATGTTATAAATGTACTTATTAGTAATTATATATATATATATATACAAACGCGTAAAGTGTGAATCAAATTTCTAGTAGAATTACTTCTGAAGTAAATGCTAGCCTCGTAATTCAAGTTATGCTAGCCTTAAAGAGTTCGATAAAAAAAAGAATTGGATCAAACTAGCCACAGGTTAATGAAAATAAACGAGAAATATCTATATCTATATTAATTTAGTTATATATTATATAATTTTTTATAAATAAATATTTTACACTATTTTCTCACTTATATATTAAATATTATATCCGCATCATCATCATTTCACCTCCAAATAAATTGTTTAAAATTAATCAAAAGTTCATTATTTGAAGAAGTGCAGAAGATTCAATATTCATGTTACTCTGTATTTGTAGAAAGATTTAATTGTGTACTCTAATAAGTTTATAACGACTAAATTAGTTAAGGTTGTTAGGATTTTCCGTTTAGTAGTTATTAGTTGCTGTTATAGTTTTCCTTTATATACCGACTCTGTACATCTCTGTTTTCTCAATGAAATCATATTTTCAGATTCTAAATCATTTTGGTGATAGTTTGATATGGTATCAAAGCTCAGAAGTCGTTGACTCCTCTCCGATCCTTTCTTTTCCTTTTTTTTCATCAAGATTTCTCCATTGTCTTTCTTGACCACACCATTGTGTATTTTCTCCTATGTTTCTCGATCACGTCTTCTCTTTTACCATGAGAGCACCAGCAGTCGATCAAGCAGTCGCAACACAGAATGATCTGCAAATTGGCGTGAATCATCCACTTTATTTGCATAGATACACCAGGCATTTCGTTGATCTTGGTACAACTAATTGGATCTGAGAATTACTCCATCTGGAGCAGAGGTATGTTGGTTGCTCTCTTGGCCAAGAAGAAACTTGGATTTATAAATGGTTCTTGCACGAAAGAGGATATTCATCCTTCTCTTCGCCATCTTTGGGACCGATGTAACGCATTGGTGTTCGCCTGAATCATGAATGGAGTTTCGAATGATCTGTTGAGCAGCATAATCTACTCCACCGATGCATTCTTGGTCTCGAAATAACTGAAGCAGCGCTTTGAAAAAGTTAATGGTTCGAGGATTTACCAGTTTCATCACAAAATTAGCATCACGCGACAAGGTCTTGATTCAATTCAAGTTTGTTTTGGAAAATTAATACTACTATGAGATGAATTTGCAGCAATATCGCATCTACCAAACTGTGGCTGTGACAAATACAAGCTCCATGTTGATCACCAGAACAATATCAAGTCCTTTCAATTTCTAATAGGTCTCAATGAAACCTACAACAATGTCAAGTCCAACATGCTCATGAGAATATCCCTTCCATCTCTCAATGAAGCATACTCTGTTCTTATCCAAGAGGAAAGCCAAAGGGGGATCTCCAACAGTATTTTGACATTCAGTGATGCCGTTAATGTTGCAAATAACTCCAAATTGAGTTTCAGACCTGGACCATCAACAAGGAATAACCCTCCTAAAATAAGAATCCTCAATTTCCAGCATTGCAGAAGGAGAGGTCACAACATTGAATTTTGCTAGATTTTACATCCTGAACTTCAAAACAACAGAAGTACATAAGGCAGTTCAAACAACAGCTCGAGTGGAAAGCAGGTGTACAATGTTATTGACTCATCTGACACTCATCCATTCAGAGCTCATCCTGTTGAAGTTCTCTTTTCACCCAAAAAACAATATGACTGCATCCTCAAAATGCTGGACAGTTCTGAAACAAGCAACCCATCCTCATCCTCCTCAAGCATAAAGATGGACATGGTAGGTATGAGCTATTCAACTTCTAATATATTTTTCGATAAATGGATCATCGATACAGGAGCCACTAATCACATGAATTCAAGATTAGATTGGCTACAAAGCTTGTGAAAAATACTTGTATCCAATGTCCTTTTATTGAATGGTTTCTTTACACAACTCACCCATATAGGCGATTAGCAATTGGAAGATGATTTGCTCCTGAAAGATGTGTTGTTCATATTTGATTTTCACTGTCATTTGTTATCTGTTTCCAAGCTAACTTTGGATATGAATTGTTCTGCAAATTTTTATGCTAGATTCATGATTTTTTAGGATCTCTCCAATGGGAGTGTATTGAAGACTGCTAAAGAATCGAATGGGTTATACACTTGCTTTTGTACTAAAACTACAAACACTGAAACTTTTCATGTTACAAGTGTATGAAATGAACTTTGGCACAAAAGATTAGGACACATTTTTGAATCTGTATTTTCCAATATTCCTTTTCTGCAACATGATGAATTGAATGATAATTCTGTTCGTTTTAAGTGTCGTGTATGCCCATTAGCAAAACAACTCTCAATTGCCTTTCCTATTAGTGATAGTGTTTCTAAATTTTCTTTTGATCGGCTGCATATTGATGTATAGGGTCCATTTTAGACTCAAACATATTATTTTAAAAGGTTTTTCATCACCATTGTTGATGACTTTACTCGTTGTACTTGGGTTCACCTAATGCAATTAAAATCAGACTCAATTCTTATTTTGAGGGCTTTTCTTACTTTCATTGAAAATCAATTCTCAACTACAATTAAGACTCTTCAAACAGATAATGACACAAAATTCTTGAACACGGATTGCAAGCAATTGTTTACTTCTAAAGGTATACATCACCAAACTACATGTACATACACACCCTAATAAAATGGTGTCGTAGAGAGGAAACATAGGCATCTCTTAAATGTTGCTAGAGCACTTAAATTTCAAAGTGGTGTTCCTGATAAATATTGGGGAGAATGTGTATTGAATGTCTGCTATCTCATAATTCTTACACCTTCATCTGTACTGAACTTCATTTCTACGTTTGAAAAATTATATGACATCTCACCCAAACTGACCCATTTGCGTGTCTTTGGTTGCTTGTGTTTTGGCAAAACTCTGACTAATCTTAACAAGTTCTCTGCTATATCTGTTCCCAGCATTGTTTTAGGTTATTCGCCTACTCAAAAGGGCTACAAACTCCTCAACATTCATACTGAAACTCTGTATGTAAGTAGAGACGTAATATTTCATGAAACAAAATTTCATTTTCTTCAAAACACCGAACAACCTTAGTCCCTTTCTAATGCAGCTCCTTTTCTTAATGTTTTTGAGCCATCTCAAACCCTGGGTGATGATACTAATCCTTCCCCTAACACTGATATTGATACTTATATTGAGCCTATTTGTTAACATGCTTCTACTGATAATGTTAGGCGAAGCACTCGTATCCACATACCTCCAATCTGGCAGAAGGATTTTGTTGTTTCTACTTCATGTTCCACTGCTAACCTTATAACTAATGTCATGACATTTGATAATCTCCAACCACAGTACATACATTTCATTTCTACAGTTTTGGATTCCTATGAACCTAACAGTTTCTTTGAAGCTCAAAAGCATCCTCAATGGATCACAACCATGCAGGACGAAATTGCGGCTTTAGAACCAAACCAAACCAGGGTTATAGTCCCTTTAACACAAGGAAAGAAGCCCATATGCTACATGTGGATGTATATACCAAATATCATTATGATGGTACCATTGAAAGACACAAGGCCAGACTTGTTGCAAAGGGATTCAGTTAGAAACAGGGAATCAATTACATAGAAACGTTCAGCCCTGTGGTCAAAATGACCACGGTTCGTATGATATTAGCATTAGTTGCTGCAAAAGATTGGGGATTATATCATATGGATGTTGTCACTGCTTTTTTCTAGGGGGATTTAACTGAAGAAACATACATGGATATACCTCAAAGGTTTTTGAATTCAGGGGGAATTTAGTGTGTTGATTGCTCAAATCATTATACAGTTTAAAACAGGCCTCGCGACCATGGAATCTTAAACTAACTTCAGCTTTAATTTCAGCAGGATACAACCAAATCAAACATGATTATTCCCTTTCCACCAAGAAGAATGGACAAGGTATTTTGATTATGTTAATCTATGTAGATGATCTCTTAACTATAGGAATTAACATTGATATGATAGAAGAACTAAAACTCGTACTAAAGGGGAGTTTTATGATGAAAGATCTCGGCACCTTCATGTATTTTCTAGGAATTGAAATTGAAATGGATTGATTCTAAATCAGTGCAAATATGCAATGGATTTGATTTATGATCTTGGTCTAACAGGAACGAAACCTTTCAAAACACCAATGGATTATAATTCTAAATTAACTACAATAGAATATGATAAGCTGTTTAAAATTAACAAGAATAACAAAATGATTGTTGATGCATTTGAATACAGGATATTCATAGATATGTTGTTATATTTAATTGTAACCAGGTCAGACATTGCTTTTAGTGTACAGTAAACCGAAGCAATCACACTGGAATGCAGCCTTGCGAGTGGTAAAATATAAGGTTAATTACTTAATTGGTTACACATGTTTGACCATTGTTCAGAATGGTTACACATGTTTCAAAATATGATTAATTGGTTTTGCTATGTGACTAATTGGTTTTTCAACTGTTAATCGTCAAAAATAACCGTTAAGTCACTTTATATCATATGAAATGACAATATTACCCCTCTTTAATTAGCTTATTAACCATAAACCCTATGATTCACTCAAACAACATGAAGAACACGGAAGTCTAAAATTGAAGGGGAGTTCGTCAATGTTGTCATCGATACTGCGCTGAAATCATAAGCCAGAGAAGGTAGGTTTCCATATTTGGGTAGCGAATTGTATGTGAACTCTGATTCTCCATACCTGGGTTGGGATGAGATCGAGATGCGACTTTAACTTCTCGCCCATAACCGAAACTGACCCACTTCGCTGGCCAGAACTGAAACTGCCCTGGGTTGGGATGGTATTTGGGTTTCGTTGATTTCTGGGTCGTCAACTGGTCGAAGGTTATTGTTGGACGATACTTTTCTTTTTTTCAAACCAATTTGCAGGGACAAAATTTCCAGGGTCGAAGGTTCATTTCTGGGTTGTCGCCAATTTACAGGGACAGAATTTGCATATTTCAAACCTAAGATTCCTGGTGATTCCAGTTTGAGTCCAATCCCAAGTGTTGATTCCAGATTGACCAATTCGACAATGGAAGGTAGATCATGCTGCTATGATCTTTCCAGAATTACAGATCGTCCACGGATCTGATCAATGTGGTTCCGTTGGTGGGTGAGGTGTGAGTCTGGGGAAGAGGAAATGAGAAAGAAGCGTGAGGATGGATTTTGTGGTTCATCAATTGTGTGTCCAACAATTATGTGTCCAACAATTCTGTGTCCAACACCTTTGATAATGTTAGTCTAGCAACGATGGATTTTAGGTGGTTTTGTCTGGGCACTCATGGATCTCATTGAATCTCAATGGGTGGAGTTGATTATGCCATGGAAGAATATTGAAGGAGATGATGATGAACAGTATGAAGAATCATATGATTGAGGGTATAATAGTCATTTGATAAATAAAAAATAATTAATGGAAAAGAGTAACGATTAATGACAGAGTAACCAATTCAGTCACGTGGCAAAACCAATTAGTCACATTTTGAAACATGTGTAACCATTCTACACAATGGTCAAACATGTGTAACCATTTAAGTAATTAACCCTAAAATATATCAGGAACCAACCTGGCCTAGGTTTATTCTATTAAAAAACTAATGACCTTTGTCTTACAACCTTATGTGACTCCGACTAGGTAGGCTGTTTGGAAACCAGAAGATCGGTAGCAGGTTATTGCATTAAATTAGGAAACAATTTAGTTTCATGGAAACTGAAGAAATAAAACACTGTATTTAAGTCATTTACTGAATTAGAGTATAGAAGCATGGGTATGACTGTGTCCGAAATAGTGTGGATCAAAGGGTTGTTGTCTGAACTTAATATGACTGATAAGAGGCAAGTAGTTGTATTATGTGATAACAGAGCAGCAATACAGATTGCAACTAATCTCATGTATCATGAAAGGACAAACATATCGAAATATATTGTCATTTTGTTCGTGAGAAATTGCATGAAGGATTGATCAAATTGAAGCATGTTAGATCGAAGGAACAATTGGTAGATGTGTTCACGAAGTCCTTGGGCAAGGTGCAACACTTTCACTTGTTGGATAATTTGCAGGTGGCTGATAATTATGAACCCATTATCCGATTGAAGGGGAGTGAAGAAGTGCAATCAGATACTGAAGAATATACGATTCAATATTTATGTTCCTATGTATTTGTATAAGGATTTAATTGTGTATTGTAATAAGTTTATAACGGCTAAATTGGTTAAGGTTGTTAGGATTTTCCGTTTAGTAGTTGTTAGATGATGTTATAGTTTTCCTTTACGTACACACTTTGTACATCTATGTATTCTCAATGAAATCAGATTTTCAGTTTCTAAATCCTTTTGGTGATAGTTTGATATCATTCACCATTAAAAATCATTTCACTTACCAATTTATAAAATTAACCTTGACCCCATATAATATAAAAATGCAAGTTTTGGACCCTAACAATTTACTTTGGAAAATTGCACCAAAATTTAGAGTAAAATAAAAATAAATAATTGTGATAATATAGAACATTAGAAAGACAAAAACTCAAACAATTTACAATATTTTTTGACTAAATAATAAATAAGAATTTTGATATATAAATTGTATTTAGTATATCTTTAAGTCAATACAACTAATTCATAACTATACTTTATTTGACTAAATTTAAAATAAAATAAAAAAACGTAAAACGTACTCAAGTTTCCAAAATAAAACAATAAAAAAGAGTAAGCTAATAAGAAAAAATAAATTAAATAGATTGTACTACGTAGACTTTTTAGCAGGGGTGGGCATGAACCGGTTCGAGGTCGAACCAGTTCATGAACCGTACCTTTACCACATTTTAAAGAGGTACGGTTTACCGCTCCAATTTTTGGCCGCTCCAGATTTTGGCCGAATTACCACACCAATTCAGAACCGGTTCAGCCGAACCACTTTATTAAAAAAAAAAATGCCGAACAATTTAAAGTTACCCAATACCCAGTAACTCCAGCACTCTCTATCCATACGAACTCAACACAAATTGACAGTAGCTTCAGCACTCTCGCTGCTCGTCGCGCCGCGAGAAGTAGCTTGGGTCTGTTTGTCCAATTCTTGCTTTCTATGGTGTTGAACCAATCTCTATACATTTACAAAAATGGCCTAGTTACTACTGACGGAATTTAGATTGTCTCCTAATTAATAATGTTCTTAGCATGATTTCCTGATTAGAGCATAAAAATATCCAGTTGTTGTCTTATCCAATCTTGTCGATGTTGCTCCTGTCGAATGGAGGGGTTTACTGATTTAGGATGTACGGTTGCTAGGTATCCCTTATTTTGGTAGATTAAGACCACATTGTAAGTCCTCATTGCACGGTTTTGTGCTGTACCTCATGTCCTGCTTTTATCTTGCAGTTTACAATCCAAAGTTATCTCTAATCATTGGAATTATTAGGAGATTCATCAAAGATCAGAAAGTCTTAAATTTACCACAAGTTCAGAGTCTAATTATGAGTTATGATGATTCAGTGTATGTAAACATTTGCTTTTAGATGAATATGAATAATTAATTGGTTCTCAATTGATATCACCGTTCTTCTTCTTATTCTACATTCAGCGATATCATCAAGGATGGAACACAATGCCGATGCCGAAGAAGACTGGTTCAACTTCACTACTAGTGACGAAGATTGGTTCGGCTGAAGAAGATTGAATATTTTAATGGTCAAACCGTTTGGTCTTTTAACTATGGTCTGGTTTAGTATTTTAGAAATATATTAAAACCGGTACAAAAAGTGGTACGGTTTACCATTTGCGAACCGGTTTTTTGTACCTCTTCTGAACTGTTCCACATTTTTGTAAAAAAACCGTTTGGTTTGTGAACCGGTTCACAAACCAGTATGGTTCGGTACGGTTCGACCGAACCGTTTTTTTTGCCCAACCCTACTTTTTAGTCAAAAGTTATATATATATATAACTATTAATTTAATTTCTAAATTTATAACAGAATAACTTAAAGAAAAAATAAGAATTCAAATGTTAAACAAGATTTTTAAAAGATATTTTTATACATAAAATAATATTAAATTAATAAATGAAAAACACAACTTACATAGATTAATTTCAATTGAAGAAATCCATAAGAAGTTAGGTCTACTCTCTTAATATACCAAACAAAATACGGGTGAGATTCACTTAAATTTGAAGAGAATTCATCTTATATGTTGGGTATCGATAGTGATGACCCAATATGGAATAAGGTCCATCAGGTCTGCAAGATCCAATAACGTTTCAGAGAGGTGAAACTCAAATCATTCCAAACTGGGTTGATCCACACTAAGGGTAAGCTGGAACCTATAAAGCGGTCCAGTGCCAAACCGGGAACTAAAGTGGTTGCCAAAGTTCGTACTTGTCGTCATAGACCAAGGCCAAAGCCTCCCACTGCTTGCCATGAGAGCGTTCACCAAGAAAGTCAAACCTCTCAGCTCTGGTCCCACAACCGATACCGAATATATAACCACGATGTCCCGCATATCTCGGGCACATATTATACAAAATCACATAAGGCAACTGCAATATTACGTGATAACCGTAATATCTGTTATCCTTATCTGCAACGACACAGTATTTACAGATATATTCAGTTGCCAAAACGGCTATAAATACTTCTGCTTTACATATGTTACATGACGTTTTTGAGTTCATACACACAGTATACTCATTTATGCATCCGAGTGCGACCCAGAGGAACCCCCTCTTTTGCATTCCCCTTTTTGTAGGTTCATCGGTGCTTCGGCAAAATCTTGCGGTCATCAACTAATTGGCATCCCAACTACTGCAAAATCAGCATCCAGTCACCATCTGAGAAATTCAGACCCAACATTTGGTGCAATCTGTGAGAAACGAGCAAACAACCATGCACACTCGCTCTAACCGTAATTGTCATAAACAAACCAACGAGCAATCCCAGGATAGCTCGGAATCCACCGTCGCTTTGCCGCTCCATCAGCAAGAACCTACTAGTAAATCCATTCCCAATGTCGTCCCTCCGAGACTGACACAGGTACACATCAGCAATTCAAGACCGGATCCAATTCCTCCTCCCACCGAGATTCCAGTTCGGCAAACTGTTAAAGTGGCTAGGGAAACCATCCAGGTTACCGGGTAGATGTTATCTATCTTGGAAACCATCATAGAACATGCCAGTAGATAAGCCCTTACTCCTCATGAAGATTCTCAACCCGTGGGGATACCAGAAGCAGAAACTGGAAATCCGCGTGCAACCGCTCCTCAAGAAGACCAAGAGATGGCCTCTGAACATTAGTCCATGCCTCCGACCTCCGCTGAAGCACAATTACCATTATGTCAATCCGTCGAGTGCCTCATCAACCGAAAAGCGGCAACCTCAATTCACTCTTAGTTAAGTTGAGGAGCTCATCAAGAAAAAGATAAAGGAACGGTGCAGAGCAGTCAAAATACGAAAGGATGTGGTGGCAAGACCCATTCTCTAATACAGTGGCGGAGAAGATCATGTGATCCATGTCAGCAGGCACGAATCTTCTCTTTTGGGTAAATCAGATAATGATAACCACTTAGCACTACTATTTCCGTCAACCCTTTTCGGTTCGGCGTTGTCTTAGTTCTTCGGCCTCCTTGCAGGATCAATAGGGACATGGTCCGAATTAAAGAACAAATTCCTGGAGCGATATATGGGCGAGCGTCAATTGCTGAAGAGCGTGGTCACCTTATATGTTGTCAAATAGCAACCAGGAGAGACCTTGGTCGACTTCTATGGGTGTTTTAATAAGAATGTCACATAGATCGATCGCCGAGTCACAGATGGAGAGATCGTTTGATCTTTTTACAGAGGGCTAGATGTGGCTAACAAAACCTCGAGATAACTATGCAACAACTACCATGTTCAAGAAACAGTGACACTGGAGGAGCTGGCAGTACGGGCCAATGTCCTCATAGACTTGGAAAGGGCAAACTATGAAGCTAATTTCCTGGTATCAACCTCGCCAAGGGCTATTCCAGAGCCCTGACCCGATGGATAAAAGGAAAAGAAGAACAAGCGAGACCGAGAGAAGCCTAAATCTGAAGCCCCTAGGCCAAGCCATCGAGAGGTTCCCGAGTATTTTACGCCTTTAAATAAGCAGATCTCGGCGATTCTAGTCGAGATGCAAAAAAGGTCCCTAGCAAGGCCACCAATGCCCCGGAAGAACGCTAAACCCAGGGCAAAGAAAAGGAAAGCTACTACCACTATCATAAACTGGAGAGTCATAAGACCAATGATTGTCGCATTCGTAAGTGGCACATCGAGAACTTAATCCAGAGAGGCATGCTGAAGGAGTTCATGGTAGTACGAGAGTGTAGTCGAACACCCCCACGTAGAACCCGCTCACCTGTTCCTCAAGAACAATTTTGCCCATCCCAAGGCAAAAGGGTAATAAACCTAATTGCGGGAGAGTTTGGAGCCGGAGCTGGGGAGTTCCATGCAAGAGGTGTATATGTCACTCAAATCTCCACAGTTACGCAACTGGTAAAGAGACCTCATCCTGAGGAAGACATTGTCATCTCATTTTCCGAAGAAGACCTGACACATGTCACAACTCCGCACCATGATGTGTTAGTCATTACGGCTGACGTCGATGGGTGCAATATGAAAATAATTTTGAGCGATGGAGGAAGTTCAACAAACATTTTTATTTCTGGATGCTTATGAAAAGATCAACAATTCCAAAAGAGACCTTAAGCGAGTCGACTTTCCACTCATCGACTTTGTTGGGAGGAAGACATATCCGCTGGGAGCTATAACCCTGACGGTAACCTTGGACAAAGGATGAAAGAGCATAGAGGTGTTGGTCGCCTTCACAATGGTCGACGCACCCGCCTCATATAATGTCATCCTGGGGAGGACCACCATCAACCCAAATAAGATTGTGGTCTCTACAGTCCACCCAAAAATGAAATTCCCCACATCGAATGGGATCGGGGAAGATTTGGGCAACCAAACGTCCTCACGCCAATGTTATGTGAACTGCCTATGTAGGAAGAACCAAAGGGAGTCACTCGCCATCGAGACATAGGTTGACAAAACTCGACCAGCTCCAATAGAAGAATTAGCAGAACTCGAAATAAAGAAGGTGCGCATCAGAACCACCTTAAACGACGACCAAAGGGACACTTTGACCTCTCTGTTGAAAGTGTACAAAGAACTGTTTACTTGGAAGCCCAGTGACATACCAAGCATCAAAGTTGTGGATAGATCCTTCGATCAAGCCCATTGCTAAAAAAGAAGGGTACTCGGATCAGACAAGCGCTTGGAGATCAGGTAAGAGGTAGGCAGACTACTTGAAGACAAATTTATTAGAGAGGTACGCTTTCAAAGTTGGGCCGCTAACCCAGTGTTGGTCAAGAATTCGAACGGAAATTGGAGGATGTGTGTTGATTTCCGTGACTTGAACAAGACATGCCCAAAATATTTATACCCCCTTCCGCGACTTGACTAGTTGGTGGATGCAATCTCTGGCCACAATGAGGTGAGTTTCATGGACGCATATTCATGCTACAACCAGATTTGAATGCACCCGGTTGATCAAGCCCACACAATATTCTTTACTATAAGGTGATGCCCTTCGGCTTGATAAACGCGGGGGGCAACCTATCAGTGAATGGTGAATCGATTATTCCAAGAGATGTTGGGGCGAAATATGGAAACCTATGTTGACGACATGTTCATCAAGTCAGTCATGGGAGCCCTAACACAGAAGACATTTGAGAAGCATTTGAATGCATGTTGAGGCACAATGTTCGCCTAAACCCAACAAAATGCGCATTTGGAGTGAAATCAGGCAAAGTTTTGAGCTTCATGGTCAGCAAAAGAGGCATTGAGGTAAACCCCGAAAAAATCAAGGACATAGGAGAGATGAAGTCCCCGACTTTCCATAAGGAAGTCCAGAGTCTGAACGGTCGCCTGGTCGCGGTTAATCGTTTCCTTTCAAGGGCGAGCGACAGGTCCCTCCCATTCTTCCAAACTCTGAGGGCAAACCACAAGCTCGAGTTGACGCCGGAGTGCTTACAGTCCCTCAAGCATCACTTGTAGACACTCTCGACTTTGGCGAACCCAATTCCCAATGAGCCACTTTTTCTTTATATAAGCATTAGTGAAGTCGCATCTAGTGTAATCTTAGTTAAAGAAGATAAGGGTAAACCGAGTACAGTCTATTTTGTAAGCAATTTGTTTAATTCTGCTGAAATAAAATAAATCTAGATTCAGAAGTAACTCTATGCATTGGTTATTGATGCTCAAAATTTGAGATTGTACTTCCATGCCCATGCAATACTAGTATTCACCAACAAGTCTCTCAAATACTTCCTGTTGAAACCAGGCTCTTCAGGAAGGATGGTCAAGTGAGTGATTGAGTTGAGCGAATTAAAAATCAAATTAGCGCCGAAAATGGTTATTAAAGGTCAAGCCTTGTTATAATTTATTGTGGAAAGTACTAGCAACGGTCTTAGTGAAGTGGAAAAGGCACAAGAACAACCAAAGGTCAAAGGAAAAAGCTGGGAACTCTATATCGATGGATCTTATTCAAAAGAAGACTCGAGGTAGGATTATTCCTCATCCCTCCTCAGGGCAAGCCCCTAAAATATGTGATCGCCATCACATTCAAGGCGACCAAAAATCAATCCAAATATGAAGTGCTTATCAGTGGTTTGTGACTCGCTAAGGGAATGGGTATAACGTCGCTAAAGGCAAAAAGCAATTCAGGTGTACGGATCAGAAGCAGTGGCACCCGCCGAAATAGTGGTGTCTACCCATAGGATCATATACTTTGATGTCGAAGCTAATGATATCGAGTGACTTATAGACCTCGATCGTAATGAAGAAAAGCGAAGGCAATTAGACAACGCACAAGCTAAAATGTGACTGGCGACCGCTCGGTACTTCAACAGGAAAGTCAGCGCTCGCCAATTTTTCGTGGGGGGATGGTTATGCGAATGAATGAGTTCACAAACTTGGAGAGCCACAACAAACTCTCAGCTAAGTGGGAAGGCCCACACAAAGTAGTAGAGATCGCCGCACCAGTGTCCAACTACTTGGAAAACATAGAGTGTAAAAGCGAGCGAATCTAAGGCAATCATTACTCTTTAAAGTGAAGTGGACGAACGAATCTAATGTAACAACTTCCTAAAATGCAATTGAATCTTGGGTAACAGTTTCTCACGACAAGGCGAACGAATCTAAGGACCAAATTCCTAAAAGGCGAACGAATCCATAAAGAATAACAGTTTCCTTAAAGGCATAATTCTTGGGTAACAATTCACTTAAGAAACTTGGTGAAAGAAATGGACGAGACAATAAAATGCAATAGTCCTTCCTCAGAAGCCTAAAGGAGCGAAAAGAACCTCTAAAAGGTAATGTTTCCTCCAAAAAATGTCCAAGACCCGTTGAATAAAAAGGCGAGACTATTCTACAAAAGCTAAAACAAAGTTGAAAACAAATATGGTAAAACTTTCTAAAGCGTTTAGGCAATATCGACATTGGAAGAACAACCAAATATGCTCGAAGTCAAACAAAAGCAGAGACTTACGAAACAATAAGGCATCCATCATATTCAAGAAACATATCTGAGCCAATGATCAAAAAATAATTACAAGGTTCCTGAAACAAAAGAAAACTAAACAAACTCTCATTCATAAATGGGGGACAACATCTCAACATACAGAAGGAGAAGCAAAAGCATAAGGAGGTCAGGTGACTTTGTGAGGTTGTAATCATTCTTAGCACAATAGACTCCTTCGACTTGAAGCTCTGCATTAACTTGGTCACCTTGGGGTCTGGAGAATCAAGGTATGGGCTCATCAGGAGATGTAGTCTCCTTCCCGGCCCCGGGGGCAGCCTCCTCGCCAACAACCGCAGGAGGAGCTTCATTGAAGTCCTGAAGCGACTTCACCTCCCGGAGAGGAAACTTGAGGTAAACCCCCTGAATCTCGTCGACCAAGATCTGGAGATAGGCAGCCACCTCAGCCTTCATCACCTCCAAAGCGCAGTCGGAGAACTCCTCAGATTTTTTAAAGTCCTCGTCCGCGCTCTGGGGGGATGGGTCTGTCTTCAGTTTCAACTCGAGTTGCTCATTCTCAGACCTAAAGGAATCCCTCTGATCCCGAGCCTCCCTCATCTCGCCCTGATGACGAGTGACCTCCGCCATGAGCTGAGCGGAGTACTTGTCAGCCTCCTTGGTCCGCAGCTCAGCTCGGATCTTGCCATCCTCATTGAGCGCCACCTGATCCTCCCTCATCTTGATCGAGGCGAGCAACTCCTTCTCCCTCTCTGCAGACTCCCGCCGAGCTTGCTCCACCAGCTCAGTGGATGTCTTCAGCCCTCTTCTTCAGTTCCTCCACCTCTTAGGGAGTATACCCCAAACTCTGAAACTACTCCACCTCTATAAGCAAATCAACTTGCTTATTGGCGAACTTCCCTACAATCCGCTCGATCACCGTCTCCTCGCGGACGAGCTGACAACAGGAAACAAATGTCAAGTTAAATGAGATCAAGGAGTTAAAAAAAGCGAGCAGTGAAAAGAACAAAAGGAAGTCTATAAAGGAGTAAGGATGACAAACAATTTTCCAGGGCAAGACGCTCAAAATGCGTCATCATTACGACCTCGATGTCGTCAAATCAGAAAGGACTTACCCCCGTTCCTGAGGAGGAAGGATCTCATTCAACAGATGCACGCAAATGTCTGGGTTACCCCGCAACATTACTTTATCAAAAATCTCAACCTTTTGGAGATTATGACAAGGGGCCCAAAGACCCCTTCGATATCACATCTTTGGCGGATGGTAAAGAGCCATCAAAGGGCAATACTCCCTGTTGGGTATCGATAGTGACAGACCAGTAAGGAAAAGGCCTCGAAGGCCCAATAACTATAGAGGGGGTAAACCCATGACATTCGAACCGGACCGGCCTCCATAGAATGGCCCAGAACCGAGCTCAAAGTCTCTGAGGACGCCCTGAGTGCTCGTCATTCTTTACCAGGCCGTGACCTCTCACTGCTCGCCATGAGAGTGCTCGCCCCGAAGAGAGCCCTGCCTCTCTCCTCTGATCCCACTAAACCGTTAATAAGAGAGAGGCCATGATATCCCGCGTATCTCGGTCACATATTCACTAAAGATTAGATTTGGTAACTGCAATATCTCGCAGTAACTGCCATATCCCACGATCCGAATCTTCTGCAACGCAATATACACTAAAATATTCAGTTGTCTTATACGGTTTGATCTCTCCTACCCTATAAATACCCTTGCTTTACATACGTTCCTTACGTTTTGAGTTTTATACATACATATACTCATTTAAGTATCGGAGAGGGACCCAGAGACACCCCCTCTGTTGCGCTCCCCTATCTGCAGGTTCACCGGAATTGGAGCAGAAGCGTCTTTCCATCCTTGTCTGGCATTTATTTCACTGCCAGATCAGCATCCAGGATTTTACGATCCAACATTTGGCGTCGTCTGTGGGAAACGAGCAATTCAGCCATGAGAACTCGATCCCAAAGCAACCGTCGGAACCAGACCAGGGAGCGATCCTCAGATAGCTGTGATTCCGCCGCCGCTTCACCGCTTCAACAGGAACCTGCCAGCCGAGCAGGAGCCAATACCGTTCCTCTGCGAACAACTCTAGAGCATGTCGGTGATTTAAGACCGACCCCCGCTGCTAATCAAAACGGAGCCCCGGCACCGCAGACAGTCCACATTGCTGGGCAAGACATTAATTTAACCCCAGAGATAGTCTCCCTACTAGAAGCCATCCTAGGACAGGCGCGCCGCCAAGCCCCTGCTCCTCAAGAAAACAATCCCTCTGCTCCTAAGGAAAACCACCGCCCTGCTGCCACAGGGCCCTCACCCTCGGAAGCGGCAAATCTTGGTCCCACCGCGCCTCAGAAGGATCAGGAGATGACGTCAGGTCAGCAGTCCCTACCTCCAGCATACACCAAGGAGCCAGCAGCCGCATACACTGCCAATCCTTCCGGTCCTCCTCCACCCGGAACCTCGCCTATGTACTGCACTGTGGATTAGATGGATGACCTCCTCAATAAAAGGCTCCAGGAAAGACAGCTGACAGTCACAGCTCCCTTCAAGGAGCAGTCTGCTCATCCTTTTACCGACGGGCTCGTCGCCATCAAAATCCCAAAGGATGTAGTTGCACGGGCCATACCTGAGTATAGCGGTGGAGGAGATCCCACCGTACATGTCAACAAACATGAGGCCTCTCTTCTGGGTAATTCAAATGATCCCAATCACTTGGCTTTGTTATTTTCATCTACTCTTTCGGGTTCGGCTTCGTCCTGGTTCTTCGGCCTCCCTGAAGGATCAATCGGAACTTGGGCAGAGTTAAGAAGCAAGTTCCTGGAGAGATATATGTGTGAACGCCAGTTGCTGAAGAGCGTGGTCGCCCTTGACTCGGTCAAACAACAGAATGGAGAGTCGCTATCCAACTTCTATGGGCGTTTCCATCATAACGTCACGGAGATAGATCGCCGAATCTCAGATGGGGAGATCATTCGAGCATTTTACAGGGGTCTGGATGTGGCCAACATGACCTCGAGGAAGCTGCGAAACAACTATCATGTGAAGGAGATTGAAACGCTGGAGGAGTTGGCGTCCAGAGCAAAAGGTTTCTTAGACCTTGAGAGGGCGAATACAGAGGCGGACTTCCTGACGACCTCGCTAAGGGTGGTCCATGAACCCCGACGCGATGGTAAGAAGGAGGTGAAGAAGGAGAAAAAGGGAAAGGACAGCAGGCCCCGGGTCGAGTCTAATCCAGCACCTCGCCATCCAGAGGTCCCTGAGTACGTCACACCTTTAAATAGGCAAATCTCAGAGGTACTAGTCGAGATGGATAGGAGATCCTTGGCGAGGCCACCAATGCCTCGTCGAGGTGGGCAGCCCATGGGAAAGGATGTCGAGAGCTATTGCAGATACCACAAGTGCAAGGGCCACAAGACAGATGACTGCCACATTTTGAAGCGGGATATAGAGAAGCTGATTCATGAGGAATGTTGAAGGAATTCGTGGCAGGGCGAGACACAAGTCGAACGCCCCCCAGGAGACATCGTTCGCCATCCCATGCAGAACAAACTGAGCTATCTGGAAGCAAGAGGAGGGTAAATCTGATTGTGGGAGGATTCGGTGCAGGCGGCGAGAGGTCGAGCGCAAGGGAGGTCTATGCCACTCAGATCTCCACAGCAGTTCAGTTGGGGAAGCGGCCGCGACCTGAAGAGAACATTGTCATCTCATTCTCCGAAGATGATTTGGAACATGTCACCCCCCCCCCCCCCCACAACGATGCTCTGGTTATCACAGCAGATATTGACGGCTGTGACATTGCAAGGATTCTGGTCGACGGAGGCAGCTCGACAAACATCCTATTTCTGGACGCTTTTGAGAAGATGGGCAAGTCCAAACGTGACCTGGAGAGGGTCGACTTTCCGCTGATTGGATTTGCGGGAAGGACAACTTATCCACTGGGGGCTATAACCAGGCCAGTGATTTTTGGCGAGGGATGGAAGAGCATCAAGGTATCGGTCACTTTCCTGGTGGTCGATTCACCTACATCTTACAACGCCATCATAGGGAGGACCACGATCAACCCGAACAAGATTGTGGCCTCCACTGTCCACCAGAAGATGAAGTTCCCCACTCCCAACGGGATTGGAGAAGTGCTCGGAGATCAGCCTTCCTCGCGGCAATGCTATGTGAACTGTTTGCGCAGGAAGAACCAAAGGGAGGCGCTCGCCATTGAAACAGAGGCCGACCCCCGCGAGGACTTGGCTCGGCCAGCACCTATGAAAGAGTTGGAAGAGGTCGAAATAGATGGTCCGGATAAGAAGGTGCGCATTGGAACCACCTTGAAGGAGGATCAAAAGGAGGTCATGACCGCCCTCCTCAAAGAATTTAAAGAGCTCTTCGCCTGGAAGCCGAGCGACATGCCAGGAATCAGCACAGATATCATCTCCCACGATCTCAGAATAGACCCTTCCATCAAGACAATCGCCCAAAAAAGAAGATCATTCTGGACAGACAAGCGTTTGGCGATCAGGCAGGAAGTCGGAAGGTTGATTGAAGCTGACTTCGTCAGAGAGGTGAGATTCCAGAGCTGGGTCGCCAACCCAGTTTTGGTTAAGAAATCAAACGGCAAGTGGAGGATGTGCGTCGACTTCCGCGACTTGAACAAGGCTTGCCCCAAGGATTCATATCCCCTTCCGAGGATTGACCAGCTGGTCGATGCTACCTCAGGTCATGAGATGCTGAGCTTCACGGACGCCTACTCAGGCTACAACCAGATCAGAATGCATCCAGACGATGAGGCTCACACCGCTTTTTATGCTGATGGGGACATTCTGTGCTACAAGGTGATGCCCTTTGGCCTTATCAATGCCGGGGCAATTTATCAGCGGATGGTGAACCGACTGTTCCAGGACATGCTGGGGAGGAATATGGAGGCCTACGTGGATGATATGCTCGTCAAAACCATCAAGGGCAATCCTCACACAACGGACCTCCGCGAAGCTTTTGAATGCATGAGGAGACACAGTGTTCGCCTGAACCCTGCCAAGTGCGCCTTTGGGGTCAAGTCCGGTACATTTCTGGGTTTCATGGTCAGCGAAAGGGGAATCGAAGAGAACCGAGAAAAGCTAAAGGCCATAGAAAAGATGAAGTCGCCAACCTGATGGGGACATTCTGTGCTACAAGGTGATGCCCTTTGGCCTTATCAATGCCGGGGCAATTTATCAGCGGATGGTGAACCGACTGTTCCAGGACATGCTGGGGAGGAATATGGAGGCCTACGTGGATGATATGCTCGTCAAAACCATCAAGGGCAATCCTCACACAACGGACCTCCGCGAAGCTTTTGAATGCATGAGGAGACACAGTGTTCGCCTGAACCCTGCCAAGTGCGCCTTTGGGGTCAAGTCCGGTACATTTCTGGGTTTCATGGTCAGCGAAAGGGGAATCGAAGAGAACCGAGAAAAGCTAAAGGCCATAGAAAAGATGAAGTCGCCAACCTGCCACAAGGAAGTCCAATGCCTGAATGGACGCCTAGCTGCTCTCAATCGCTTCCTCTCCAAAGCGAGCGACAGGTCCCTCCCATTTTTCAAAACTCTGAGGGCCAACCGCAAGTTCGAGTGGACGCCAAACTGCGAGGAAGCATTCCAATCCTTGAAGAGGCATATCCAAACACTTCCAGCTCTGGCAAAGCCCGTTCCAGGCGAGCAGCTTTTCCTTTATCTAGGCATTAGCGATGTGGCAGCCAGTGCTGTCTTAATAAGGGAGGAAAATAATGTTCAGAGTCCAGTGTATTTCATTAGCAAAATGTTCAACTCAGCTGAAATAAAATATGTCCAGATTGAGAAGTATCTTTATGCCTTAGTTATTGCTGCTCGAAAGCTGAGACCTTACTTTCATGCGCACGACATCACGGTCTTCACCAATCAACCTCTCAAAAACTTCCTGATGAAACCAGATTCTTCAGGAAGAATGGTCAAGTGGGCGATCGAGTTCAGCGAGTTCAAGATCAAATTTGCGCCAAAAACGGCCATCAAAGGTCAAGCACTAGCTGATTTTATAGTGGAAAGCACGAGTAACGGTCAAACAGAAGAAGAAAACAGCCCAAGTCAGTCAGCAGACCACAATCAAATCTGGGAACTCTATACGGACGGGTCTTCATCAAAAGAAGGCTCGGGGGCAGGTTTAATTCTTATTCCTCCTGAGGGCGAGCCTCTGAAGTACGCGATCGCCTTGACATTCCCGGCGACCAATAATGAAGCAGAATATGAGGCTCTTATCACTGGACTCAGACTGGCAAAAGGAATGGGTATAACTGCGCTTAAGGTAAAAAGTGACTCAGAGCTTATTGTCAATCAGGTTAATGGCGCCTACGAGGCAAGGGGAGAAAAGATGAAGAAATATCTCAGCATTGCCAAGAAGCTGGTCGCGGAAATCCCAAATTTCGCGATTGAGTCTATTCCTCGCCAAGAAAACCAGATGGCAGATTCTTTGAGTAAACTGGCATTCGGAGGAGACGACAATCCAAGATGTGCAATTTCTGGAAAAAGTCCTATGTTCAGTCCTGGAAAGCAGAGCAGAGGTCTTCAACATTCAAGGACAGGTCACATGGATGACCCCGTTCCAGAATTATTTAAAAGAAGGGATCCTCCCAGAGTACGAAGGCGAATCCACGAGGATTAGAAGACTCGCATCCAGTTATCTAATCATCGATGGGGAACTCTATAGAAGAGGCTACTCGACTCCTTACTTGAGGTGTGTTGCTCATCCTGAAACAGAAAAGGTTCTTCGAGAAGCTCACGAAGGGGCGGCAGCATGTCATGAAGGTGCTCGATCACTGACCAGGAAAATCTTCAGATTGGGATATTACTGGCCGACCTTGGGAAAAGATGCAGCCGAATTAACACAGAAGTGTGAGACTTGCCAGCAGTTTGCACCACGATCGGGTCGACCATCAACACTATTATCCCCAATGGCGGGTGCTTGGCCTTTCACTCAATGGGGAATCGATATATTGGGTCCTTTTCCTATTAGCACTGGTCAGCGTACTCACATTATAGTGGCAATGGACTACTTCACTAAGTGGATATAGGCGAAAGCTCTAGCTTCGACAACAGAATTCCAGGTCATCAAGTTCCTACAGGTCAACATATTCTCCAGGTTTGCCATTCCTAAAATATTTATCAGTGATAATGGTCCGCAATTCGTTGGAAAGGAGCTGAAATGGCTCTGTGAAGAATATCATGTCGACCATCGTTTCAGCTCAGTGCATCATCCTCAAACGAATGGGCAAGCTGAAGCAGCCAACAAGGTTGTCTTAGCAGGACTCAAGAAAAGGGTTCGAGCATTCAGTTTAGTGTACGGATCAGAAGCAGTAGCGCCAACCGAAATAGCAGTGCCTACCCACAGAGTCCTACACTTTAACGCGGAGGCAAATGAGATCGAGCGCAGAACTGACCTCGACTTAGCGG
The DNA here is from genome assembly GCA_946814005.1 of Chamaenerion angustifolium. Lineage (NCBI taxonomy): Eukaryota > Viridiplantae > Streptophyta > Magnoliopsida > Myrtales > Onagraceae > Chamaenerion > Chamaenerion angustifolium. The sequence goes on along the minus strand of OX328268.1, from coordinate 27,856,469 downwards.
AGGAAAAGAGATGGCTCTCGGAAAAGACACAAGCAAAGATGCGCTTGGCGACCGCTCGGTACTTCAACAGAAAAGTCAGCGCTCGCCAATTTTTCGTGGGGGAGATGGTTATGAGAAGGAATGAATTCACAAGGCTGGACAGTAAAAATAAACTTTCAGCCAAATGGGAAGGACCGTACAAGGTAGTAGAGATCGCCGCACCAGGATCCTACTATTTGGAAACCAACAAAGGCGAGAGGTTACCCCGTCCATTCAATTATGAGCATTTAAGAAGATTTTATACATAGCTTGTAATCAAACTGTTATGTCAATAAAAGAAAGCCATTCCTTCATAAAGCGTGTCCACTCGAAGCAAGTCGAAGAAAAAGACCTGACGCCAAAAGTCAGGACAAGACCTGATAACCAAATCGGGCACAAAAGCCCTATCGCCAAAGATAGGCCAAAAGCCCTAACAACAAAGTTAGGGGGCACAAAATCCCTATCGCCAAAGATAGGCCAAAAGCCCTAACAACAAAGTTAGGCCAAAAGCCCTAGCAACAAGGCTAGGCCAAAAGCCCTAACAACAAAGTTAGGCCAAAAGCCCTAGTAACAAGGCTAGGCCAAAAGCCCTGACGCCAAAGTCAGGCCAAAAGCCCTATCGCCAAAGATAGGCCAAAAGCCCTAGTAACAAGGCTAGGCCAAAAGCCCTGACGCCAAAGTCAGGCCAAAATCCCTATCGCCAAAGATAGGCCAAAAGCCTTAGTAACAAGGCTAGGCCAAAAAGCCCTATCGCCAAAGATAGGCCAAAAGCCCTAACAACAAAGTTAGGTCAAAAGCCCTAGTAACAAGGCTAGGCCAAAAGCCCTAACGCCAAAGTCAGGCCAAAAAGACCTAGCAAAAAGTTAGGCAAAATAAAAGCCCTGACGCCAAAGTCAGGCCAAAAAGTCCTAACAATAGAATTAGGCAAAAAAGGGAAAATAGACGCCAAAGACAGACAAAGAGATCTTCTATCAACCCATTAAACAGCGGATAAGAAATTTTAGGCGATCACTATGGATGACGAAGCCTTAAAATCCGCAAATTCCTTGTTATTATGCAAATACCTCGAAGGTTTAAACTTCAATGAAGGTGATATCTCTTTGAACTTAGAAGTTTATGCTTTTAAGTGTCAGAGTATTGTCCTGAAAAAATTTCGTATAGACTTATGCTCGGTCTGAGACGTTAAGAGTCGAAACCATTATACAGCAAGAAAAGTCAAGAGTAATTATGATTAAGATATTGGATAGCCAAATATGTTCGAAGTCGATTAAAGGCTCATGAATATAAAGGCATATAAAGAAACCAAATCTTAAATAAATAATTACAAACCGAAACAAAAAATTACAAAAACAGCTATCTAAAAAAGATAAAGAAATACGGTCGCCAAGGAACTGGAGGCTTCAAGCTTTGGGATCCTCGGGGGCAAGGGTGCTCTACTCGCCTTCGGGGGCAGGAGTACTGGGCTCGCCTTCAGGGGCAGTCTCTTCAGCAACAGCGGGCCGAGGAAGGCGACTCCGCAAGAAACCCTTCAGGTATTCAACTTCCCCAAGGGGAAAGTTGGGGTCGACCGCTTGGACCTCCTCCACCAGGTCTTGGAGAAAATCGGCAATCGCCGACTTAATCACCTTCAGAGCCTGGTCCTCAAAATCCTCGGAGGCCTTGAAATCCTCGACCACGGATTGGGGTGAAGGAACCGCCTTTAGCTGATCAACCAGCCGGTTCTTCTCCTCCTCCAGGGCGATCCCCCTGGCTTCAGCAGCGTCCCTCTGGGTCTCTGCGGCGACCCTAAGAGCGTACGACTCGGCCACCTGAGCACGAGCCTCCTTCAAATCGGCCTCTAGGCGAGGTTGGACCGCTTCCCCTTCATCAAGGCACCGATGAAGGGCCTCAGCTTCTTGAAGGAAGGCTGCAGCATCAGCCTCCCTCTTCTTGACATCAACAAGGAGGCGCTGCTCCTTCCTGAAGTACTCCTCCCGGGCGCCGTCCACCTAGGTGATCGCCACGTCAGCGGTCTTCTTGATGGCCTCTAACTGCCCGGGGGTGAACCCCGTGCTTCGGTATTGCTCCAGCTCGACAAGCAGATCAGAGTGCTTGTCGGCGAGCTCGCCGAAGACGCGGCCAAGGATCACCTCTTCCCGAACGAGCTGACAACAAAAACACAAGGAAAAATGTTAGTTCATCAAAACAAAAAGGAATGACAAGGAAGAAAGAACGGAAAGAAGGCGAGATCATACCAGGGTGACTCGTTCAAAGTGGGTCCGCAAGAACCCCTCGATCTGAGGAAGCTCCATGGGGACAATCGAGCGGTCCTTGGGGGGAATTATCCCATCAAGGAGCCGCATGCACATATCCGGGCTACCCCGGAGGCTCTTCTGGGCGGGGTACCCTTTCTTGGCAAGGTCCCCACAAGGGACCCAAGGCCCCCGAGAGTCCACAGCCTTAAAAGGCTGGAACAAGCTCGCCATGGAGCAGTACTCCTCGGCGGGAGCCCTCGAGGAGCTGGAAGAAGCAGGCCCCTTCTTCTGGGTCCCAGATTCCTTAGGAGGAACCGTGGGCACCGAAGGAGCGGGAGGATCCAAGGACAAGGCCTTCGCCTTAGTGGCGGAAGGGCCCTGAGGAGAGAGAAAAGGGGGCGCCGCATCCAGACCTTTCACTTTGCTGGCAGAAGGGCCCTTAGGAGGGGGAGGAGGAGGATGCTGGTCGACCTCAGGGTTCTCCTCACTCCTGACCTTCTTAGAAGGAGGAGGAGATGGGTCCCGGGCCGCGTCAACCGAAGACTTCTCTGCAAAATAGCAAGACAAGATGTCATAAGAAAAAAAAATGCAGAGTATGAAAACATTATATCCACAAAAGGCGAGGTGATATACCTGGTTGGCGAGGGCCAGTATTGGCCGAAGGAAGCACCTCCTCGGACCTCCTCTTAGACGAACGCCTAGAGGGGGGAGGAGGAGAGCTCAGCAGCGCCTGGTCGGAGGACAATCCCGCTGATCCCTGGTCATCAAAGAGACCTATCAGTTTTCGGTTCTTGCTTACGACCTTGCCTACAAATGATAAAACAAGATAAGGGTTAGAAAATTACTCAATCATCAAAAATTGGCGTGGCTTGATGAATGCCCACCATCTCAAGCGCATTCTCAGTAGTCTCCGCCACTAAGCGAATGGACTTGAACTGGGACGACCGATGCAGCCGATACAGGTCGTCGATGGCGTTCCGGTCACTCCCTGACAATTCTTCGAAGGAAGGAGGAAAATCCTTGTCCGGAGTAAACAATATCCAGGGTACACCCCCCTTGTACAATAAGTAAAACTTCTTATAGTTGGAGTTAATGGCCCGGAAATCATCGACTAGATGAACATGGACGTTCCAAATCCATCCTTGAGGGCCTCCCCACTCTGAAAACTTCGGCCAGCGTGGTTGGAAGTGGTGGAGGTGGTTCGCCCCTGCTGCCAGTCGGAAGAAACACCGGAACAAGGCCAGTGAATACGCTCATTCCTGGCGTATGCACAGGAACTTGAAACCGACCCACATCCTGAGGGCATTAGGAACGAGCTGCGTGGGGTGAATCCCGTAAAACTGGCACAATGTCTGCAAATCCTCACAGAGAGGAAAACGCAACCCAGCATCGATCTGGGCCGCATAAATGTAAACCTCTCCGTCGTGAGGAAAGTGCAGACCTAAGCCAGGATACCTAGGAGCATCCTCCACACTGAAGCCACCAAGCGCCACCATGGTCTTAAAGTACGCCGACTTCAATTCATTAGGCTTGACGTCTACTCAAATAAATTCAGATATAGCAATGATAAACATAAAAAACAAAGAACAGCAGGGGATATTACCAAAACAGAACACTGAAAGGATAGAGGTTTACCTTTTGGAGAAAAGATGGGCGTCTGGAGCTCAGGCCCATCCACCACCACTGGGGTGGCCGCGGATCTTCCCACGTCAGGCTGTTCCCCCGCTGAGGGGGGCATGGCACCATCCCTAATGGTCAGGGGGGCATTGGTACCCTTGGGGGCATTTGCATTTTTGGACCCCTTTGTGGTCGTGTGCTTAACTCTTTGACCTCGGGTAGCCATGGAAGCAATGAAGAGAAAAGGTTGAAGAAGATCGAAGAGGATTGAAAAGGAAAAAAGAAGGTTCGCAAAGAAGCTCTGGAAACTGATGTCTCTTATATAGGCCCAAAAAGGAGTAACCGCCATGGGCGAATCGAAGCGACACAGGAGAATAATTGCACCTTTTTTGAAAAAACCGAAGCAATGTCAGAATTTCAAGAGACACCTCGGGGAGAAAAACGGTTGGCTGGTACAGACAGCTGTCAGACTACCCTAGGTTTACGGAAAAGTAAATGTCAGGCGTGCCTCAAGTGACCATTCGATTTCTGGACAACTGTGCAGTTATTAAATGCTAAAAGTCCACTAAGGAGACAAGGTGGTCGCCAGCGCACTAATAGGCATTATCTGAAATACCTCGGGCAGGTAGTGAACTAGTGATCGTCTAACCAAGAAAGATAGACTTTCATAAACCTAGGTTACCTCGAGTGATCGCCAAAGGGGAATTAAAGGAAGGATATCTTTTCAGCTTTGAACGAAGAAAAAACTGCTCGCCAAACTAGCTCAAAATGCTTCAAAGGTCATGAACCATTACAAGAAACGAAGAAAACCGAATCTGAGACGTCACTATCTAAAACCCTACCAGGAAATAAAGCTCGACTGAAGAAACTTCAATCAAGCTTCAGGGGCAAATGTTGGGTATCGATAGTGACAGCCCAGTAAGGAAAAGGCCTCGAAGGCCCAATAACTATAGAGGTAGTAAACCCATGACATTCGAACCGGACCGGCCTCCATAGAATGGCCCAGAACCGAGCTCAAAGTCTCTGAGGACGCCCTGAGTGCTCGCCATTCTTTACCAGGCCGTGACCTCTCACTGCTCGCCATGAGAGTGCTCACCCCGAAGAGAGCCCTGACTCTCTCCTCTGGTCCCACTAAACCGTTAATAAGAGAGTGGCCATGATATCCCGCGTATCTCGGTCACATATTCACTAAAGATTAGATTTGGTAAATGCAATATCTCGCAGTAACTGCCATATCCCACGATCCGAATCTTCAGCAACGCAATATACACTAAGATATTCAGTTGCCTTATACGGTTTGATCTCTCCTACCCTATAAATACCCTTGCTTTACATATGTTCCTTACGTTTTGAGTTTTATACACACATATACTCATTTAAGCATCGGAGAGGGACTCAGAGACACCCCCTCTGTTGCGCTCCCCTACCTGCAGGTTCACCGGAGTTGGAGCAGAAGCGTCTTTCCATCATTGTCTGGCATTTATTTCACTGCCAGATCAGCATCCAGGATTTTACGATCCAACACTTCCTAGGAAAGGGAGTCTTTGAAGTGCCTATTGCGGTGACCCGGGTTAGGACCCTCTTCCGAGCCCCAGCTCCCCTAAAAGGGTTGGGAGCGACATGATCGATTAAAGGGGTATCAACCTTCCCGAGGGCAGGAGCCTTGCTCCGGGGAACAGAAGATCCAACGGCAGCAGTAGGACGCTCCTCGCCCGATCTTCTCGCCCTCTTGGCTGGAGCAGATGTATGAGTCACCTCGGCTATGACATTCTCTGAAAAAAAAAGCAAAGAAAGGTATCAAACATAAAGGCAAGTCAAAAAAATGACAAGGGAAATAAAGGTGATATCTTAAAAAGTACCTATAGGGTGATCGTCGGAGACAGGCCCAGTATGCACCTCCTCATGCCTACATTTGGTCATGCGCCTGGAAGGAGAAGGGGGTGGACTCAAGGTTCCTGGGAGGCAAACATCCCTATCTTAGTCTGCTTGGAAAAGACACTGGTAAGTTTAGGTCCCCGAATGCCTACAACACAAAACTCAGAAAAAAGAAAAGGGTTAGAAAATTACCCAGTCAATAGAGACTGGCGCAGACTGCTAAATGCCATCCAGCCTAAGCATGGACTCTGAAGTCTCCACGACCGAGCGGACCGAACAGAATCTTGATTGTTTATGAAGTTTGAAAAAGTCATCAATGGTGTTCCGGTCACTCCCCGATAGCTCGCCAAGCTCGGAGGAATATCCCGCTCCGGTTGATATAGATCCCAAGGCACACCACCCTTACAGAAGAAATAATACATCTTGTAATTTGAGTTGGTGTCGCGGAAGTCGTCCACCAGTCGAAAGTGAACATTCCAGTTCCATGCATGGCTCGTCCATTCCTCAAACTTTGGTCAGCAAGTTCGAGAGTGATGAAGGTGGTTAGCCTCGGCAGCCAACCGATAGAAACATCGGAAGAGAGAAAGTGAATACGTCCACCTCTGACGTAAACAAATGAACTTAAACCCAACCCACATCCGGATGGCGTTGGGTACCATCTGCGTGGGACCTATCCCGTAATAGAAACACAGGGTCTTCAAGTCGTCGCAAAGAGGAAAACCTAACCGAGCATCACTCTGGGCCGCATAGACGTAAACATCTCCTTCTTGCGGGTAATGCATCCCTAGGCCCGGATACCTAGGTACATCTACTTCTCCTAAACCCGTCAAGGCGACCACATCCTTGAATTGAGCCAACATCAACTCATTGGGCTTAATATCTAAAATAACATCATGGCAAGGTAAGAACAAGACTAAAATAGCAAAAACTAGGGAACATTATCGCTTAAACAGAAAAAGAAAAGACAAAAAACTACCTGTCAAAGAAAAGGTTGGGATGTTGGTCTCAAGTACGTCCACCATGATCGGCACGACAACCTGGCTCCTAGAGATTGGTTTCAACACAGAGGACCTTTGGTCCTGTACCGGGGTAGAAGCATCCCTAATTGAAATAAGGGCATTGGAAACCCTAGCAATAGCCTTCTGCCCAGACGTAGAATGAGTTGGAGAAGGTTTAGAAGATGAACCCTTGCCGAAAGTCTGATTCTTGTTGCCAGTCATGATCGTAAAGAGAATATTTTTACTATGAGTGAAAAGTCTTAAGAGGATTAAGGCACGGAAAAGGGCACTTGAACTCTAAGAATAAGAAAGCTTGGACACGTAAAGTGATAAGTGACAAAGGTATGCTTTTTATAGCCAAAGGGTCGAAACAGTACGGAAAACTGTTAGCATACCCCCTATTACAGTAGTCAAAGAGACGCGCATGCATCAGACGTCCTTTCGACCTCTCGCCAAACAGTGCATTCATTAAATGCTCAAAACCCTATAAACAAAGGTGTTCACCAAAGGTCTCAAACAAGCCTCTCTTAAGACCCTAGCAATGGTAGCGTTCGCCAAAAGAGTAGGGAATGAACATCCATAAACCCTGCCAACCCAAAGTCTTCGCCCAAAAAATTTAGAAACCAAAACCGTTTGCCAAAGGATACGGAGCATCAAAATGCACAAAAATTTAACAAGTCATCAAATGTTCAACCAAGAAGTCACTATCTCAAACCCTTCCTCACAAGAAGAAGCTCAACTGAAGGAAATTTACTCAAGCTTCGGGGGAAAATGTTGGGTATCGATAGTGACGACCCAATATGGAATAAGGTCCATCAGGCATCCAATGCCCAATAACATTTCAGAGGGGTGAAACCCAAGTTATTCAAGACTGGGCCGACCCACACTAAGGGTAAGCTAGAACTCATAAAACGGTTCAGTGTCAAATCCGGAACTAAAGTGGTCGCCAAAGTCCCTACTGGTCGTCATAAACCAAGGCCAAAGCCTCTCAGTGCTCGCCATGGGAGCGTTCGCCAAGATAGTTAAACCTCTCAACTCTGGTCCCACAACTGACACCGAGTATACAACCATGATGTCCCGCATATCTCAGACACATATTCTATAAAATCACATAAGGCAACTGCAATATTACGTGACAACCGTAATATCTGTTATCCTTATCTCCAACGGCACAATATTTACAAATATATTCGGTTACCAAAACGGTTTGGTATTCCATCCCTATAAATACTTCTGTTTTACATATGTTACATGACGTTTTTGAGTTCATGCACACAGTATACTCATTTAAGCATCCGAGTGGGACCCAGAGGAAACCCCCTCTGTTGCACTCCCCTTCTTGCAGGCTCATCGGAGCTCCGGTGAAAGTTTGCGGTCATCAACCAATTGGCATCTATATCATCATCCACATCCGAAAATTCAGACCCAACATTATTTAACTAAAAATAAATAAATAAGTTAGATTATGGAATCCAAGATATAAAAAAAAATATCAGAAGTACAAAAAAAGATTAAACAATACTAGGTAAGCTAATAAAAAAAACTAACGTAAATAGGTAAATAGATTGTAATACGTATACATTTTAGACAACAATTAAAATACATAACTATTAGTTTGATTTCCAAAGGGAAAAGTATGAAAAAGATGTAACATATTTGCCATCGGTGGTAAATGCGGCTCAATGTTTATTTTTGATGTAGTATGTTTGGTGGTGTAGGTTTTTGATGAATTCCGTTTGTCTTAATTAAAAAATTCCGTTAACAGCTGGAATGCCTTGCACGTGACTTTTTGTCTGTGTGAAGTTCCAAAGATGTCCCTCACTTCTTCACCTATTATATGCAGTGTTTCTCCTTCATTGAAGCATACGATCTTCTTCTTCAAGAGTTCTACAAGAAGTGTTCGTCGATTCTCGAAGTCTTCGACCCGTCATTGTCGGATCTCCTGGTCGCCGAGGAAGAATGACACCACAATACTCATGCAGCACTTCATTGGTTTTAGTTTAGTTTTTTGTGTTCTGTTTTCCAGGTTCCAATACATCTTGTATGTGGACATGTGTTTCCATTTGTGCTGCATTCTTCCACAACATGCTTGCAGCGGTCATGGCAGGATCTGGTTGAGTTTGTGAGGTAGCGCGAAAGAACGGGCTGTGCAGTGTTTGAAGTCGTGATTTTTCCAGTTGAGTTACTTCTTAGGTTAGCATAGTCAGTTTTCCTTGTCATGGACATGCTCACCAGGAGATTGATTCCCTGTACAAAAGAACATATATATGCAAAACTTTTAACTTTCTTTCTTAACAAGAGAAACCAACCCTCTGATCACAGATCGAATGTGGTACTAACCTCCTGGTTCACAACAGAAGATATAAAAAGGAAATTGACTGAGTTCTTCCTTGCAGACGAAAGGAAAGGGGACGTTCAAATAGATGAACAAATTTGTCCGAGGAAGAGATCAAATGGTGAGTGCTTCCTTTTATAAATGAGGTGAAGCAAGAAGAGTGGTTAATTAGAAGTGCATATTATTTGTTGATCATCGAAGGATTAACTGCCGTTGCCATGGTCTAGCTCATCGGTGGTATGCACAGAGAGATGCCAGCCTTTGAATTTAGATGGTACGATGTTTCTTTCTAAGTTTAGAAAATTAAATGCCATTGTCGTGTTCAGACATCATATTATCAGCAAGCTCGCTACCCACAGCATCACCACCACCTCCACCCACACCAACATCAAACCTGACACCTAAAACTTCAGCATCACCACCACCACCTTCACCGGAGTCTGAGTCACCATCACCAGAGTCATCTGAGCTACCACTAGCAACAAAGTCATCACCAGAGTCGGCCCCATCAAACTTTGAACCACCACCACCTCAATCAGGATCAATGCAAATCCTACCGACATCTGGCTCTTATTCCCCTCAGACTCCCTCATCATCAACATCCTCTTTGCCTCTTGGAACTAGTCCATCTTCACCTCCTACTTTCTCTAATGATAGCCATCCACCTCCTCCAATAGCATCAACCGCAACATTGTTCTCACAATCAGCAGCAGATGCAACACCTAATACCTCGAAAAGCCCAAGCAGGAGTCCGTCTCCTACATGTCAAAGTCCTACTTCCTTAGGCAATGGAACTGCTTCTTCTTCAAATGGAACGTCAAATTTAACCCCGACCTCGTCCTCCCCCAGCGGAACCTCTTCTTCTTCAAATGAAACATCAAATTCAACTCCGACCTCATCATATTGCTCCTCGACATACTTTTCTTGTTCATGAAAGGGAAAGGGAAGAGAGTTGATCTTTACACAAACTCTTACCACCCCCTCCAGCAGGTAAAAATCAATTTTTCTGTTATCTATCCTTCTTGAAGTTCCCTTTCTAAAAATAAATAAATAAGCATTTTATCTTAATTATTCTTGGGTGTAGATCAAAAGAACTACTATGGACAGATAATGGTTCTATCTGGTGAACATATGCATGCACCCAACAACTTGGGAAGCCAACAAGGCGGTATTACGTGCCACGGAGGAGGACCGGAGATAGGGGTTCCGCAAGCTTGGCTTCGATTAGTGTTCGACGGCAAACTGAAGTGATAGAGAGGAGGTCTTCGGTTGACAGGAAACTGAAGTGAGGATTTGTAAGGGAAGGGGCAGCTCAAGCCAGTTCGAATGTTGGTATTGGAGGGAAAACAACTAGAGGGTAGTTTTGGCATTTTCATTTTTTGTTATTTTAACGTTCAAATGATCTAGCACGTGATCTGCACGTGTCAAATTTTAATGAGGATAAATAAATGGAAAAACTAATGTTTCTTCAAAAACCAACAGAATGAAACATCGTACATCAAAAACCCGCGGTCCAAAACAAGTTACATCGATTACCAATTTTGTCAAACATGTTACATCTTTTTCATATTTTTCCCTAATTTATAACAGAAAATGTGGAAGACAAATAACTAAGAATTCAAATGTTAAACATAAGTTTAGAAGATATTTTCCAAATAGACTAATAATAAGTTAATAAAGAAAGAAAATACTAGAACTGAAATATATAGATTGAAATAAGCCTATCTTTTAGTTAATAAAAATAATACATATCTATTTGTTTGATTCATATAAATTATTTATAAAAATAAAAATAAAAAGATCATTACTAAATATTTATGAATGAATTTCATAGAAAAGGTTGTACACATATTTGTGATTTTTTTAATTATTTTGTTTCATTTCTAGACATCTCTAAATTTACTTAATAATTTTTTCTAAAAAACTTTTATGCAAAAAGTAATAATACCATAATATTTTACTTTATGAAATATAGGTATGTATGCACATGTTATCATTTTCATGTGCACATTTATAATTTTAAAATTAATGTTAGAATAGTACTTTTCATGGAATTTTATAAAAATAATAATGAACTATTATGTACCAGTTATAAATATAGAAATTAAAAATAATAATAGTACAAGATAGTGTATGTATATATAATTTATTAAGTTATGTTATTGTATGAAGTATTTACATACTTGTATATATAAAAATAAATAAATAAAAAATAAGCAGGTAACAACTACTAAATAAAGTATTTACAAATGAAATTATTATAGTTATATTACTAGATAACTTTAAAACATCTATAATGAATTTATTATAAATAATTAAAATTATAAAACTTAAAAAGTAATTTGAATAATATTAATTAAAATCATATTAATAACTAATGTATTTTGATTTTGTAAGTTGAGTTAATCTTATTTATATAATAATATAATTATAAAGATGTTTTACTTATTCATGATAATTTAAAATTTCTAATTAAAATAAATTTTCATAGTGATAATTAAATAAATTTTATGGAGATCGACTAACACTTAATTTGTAAATTAATTCGGAAGAAAATTGGTTTATAAAATAATTTCCGCACCTAAATTATTTTAAAATTTCAGTCAGTGGTGTAATTTAGCCAATTCGGAACTAGTAAGGGCACCTAATAGGAGTGGTAATTCCTGATGTGTCGTGTTTAATCGTCTCGTATCATTAATTGTATCATGATTAAATGAATAGGTCTTAAACATATCTATAAACTCAAAACAAATCAAACGATTAACTTTTTGAACAAAACACTTTATATATATACATCACACAAGTCATGTCACACGAAACGTTACAAAACAACACGATATGAAATCCACAAAATTATATTTTAATTTCATAATCAAGTTTTAAAATTCACAACTGATTCAAAAATATGTCTAATAACAAATCCAAGTATTAGATATATATGTTTAATTGTATTTATGTGTATATTTTCATATTAGAAGTGGTTAAATACAATTAATAATTATGTTTAAACGTATAAGAGTTGTTTAGATACGAAATGTGTTAAAATTAAACTCATATACACAAAAATCAAATCATTAAAAAATATTTAATCGTATCATATAAAAAATTATCAATATTGATATTAACGCTTAGAAGTTAGAAGCAATAATTCATTTATTTCTTATAATAATCTATATCTATCTATCTATATATTAATTTGGCTAAAATGTATACAACTGTGACAAGTAATATTTTAAATACATTTTCTCACTTTTAATGTTAAATTCATAACTTCTTATTGGTCCATGTCAAACATATAATTTTCATTCTTATGTGGCATGTCATATAACTCACTTTAAAATCACCCAAACCTTCTCAATTATTCTCCAAATAAGTTACAAAAATTCAATAATTTCTCTCTCTTTTACATGTGTATTTACTAATTTTTATTCAAATATTATATTTTATAATATTATATTTCATAAAATCAAGTAAGTCCATAAATGAAATTTTTTATTAAGTTTTATTTCTAATACTAAATTATAATTACTTTTATGTATTACATACTTTTTTTTTCAAAAGTAATAGTTGCATGTCTAACATTTTGTAGTCAATTATAATTATTCATGCAATATAAATTTTAACACATATATAACAAAATATTGATATTATCAGTATAGTTTCTTAAAAAAATTTATATAGTTGTGTAGCACTTCATTTTTAGAAATAATATCTACTTAGTTTTTATTGAAATACTAAAACTGATAATATTATACTTAATAAAAAAATCAATTAAGCGCACATATTAAAGTTTGTTATTAATATTTGTTGCTAAGACCAAATTATAAGTAATTTTGTGTGTTATTTATATTTTTTATAAATTAATTGTTTCATGTCTAATATTATATATTCTATTATATTTATGTGAGGCAATATAAAATTTAATACATGAAGAACCAATATTCATATTATCATTATATTTTCTTAATATATATATTTTATAGTTTTGTAGAGCTTTATTTTTAGATTCGACTAATTTTAAAATTAGATAAATATTGAACACATCTTACTATTACTATTAGTAAATAGTAATGTAAACATAAATACTTTTAACATTATAACTATGTATGTTTTTTAATTTAAAAGTATTGATTAGCAACATGTCAATAACTTATTAATATTGACTTTTATTATCGACTTATGTAAATTTTACTTACTTTATGAAAAATATACTTATTTTACATATTTAATAATATGATTTGTGTAATTGAAATACAACTTCAGTGTATGTACTTAATTATAATAATTATGTATACAATCTAAAATTTAACACATTAACCAAAAATACTTGTTAGTATATTTTCTTAGTACCTTTTCTTTTCTCTTTATATGGAACTTTATATTTAGATATTTTTATATTTACCTTATTTCATGGATTAAAATATATTATTTGTATAATAATTGAACAAAAGTAAAAGTTACGTATTAGCAAAAATAAATTTATTTTAACTAATACTTTTAACTTCTTCTTTTTAACTGTAAGGCAGTAATAGACTGTATAAAAATACCAAAATTAAGTTAAAATTATTAATTAGCATCATATCAATTATATTCAATTTTATTATCTAATTTTAAACTTTCAGTTATTTTAATAAAACCCATATTTAATCATTATATTTGGTAATAATAATCGTATAGTAAAAACAAAATGCAATTATTATTAAAAGAATAATATACTTACTAATATTTTTAAATTTTTGTTCAATGCAATTCAAATATTAAAATTAAATTTAAAATAGTAATTAACATTACATAAATGATTATTGATATTTATTTTAGGGTTAAATATCAAGGAGCTACCTCAACTTTGGACGTTTTGCAACGAGTTACCCGAACTTTAAAAAATCAAAAAGGGCTACCTTAACTTTGGTGAACGTGCAACGAGCTACCTCCGTCCAAATTACCGTCAACTGTTTACGGAAATTAGTCGGAAGTTCGTTGGAAATTCGTCAGAAATTGGACGGAGGTAGCTCGTTGCACCTTCGTCCAAAGTTGAGGTAGCCCGTTTTGATTTTTTAAAGTTCGGGTAGCTCGTTGCAAAACGTCCAAAGTTCAGGTAGCTCCTTGATATTTAACCCTTATTTTTATCATCAACTTATGTACTTTTCAGTTATGTTTACGGAAAAAAAAAAAAAAAGACAATTAGTCTTTATGTTTTATACTATTCTTGGTATAATGAAAATATAAGTGTCATTACTATTAAAAATAATATTTTTACTATTTTATCAACAATTTCTAAAATATAATTTATTTTTATTATTTATAATATAAGAAGGATGTATAATATATTAAATAACTAATATATGATTATTAAAAAATTTATTAAAATATTTTTTTATCATATAGATTTTTACGTATTAGTAATTATATTTAAAAAATACATTTCCAAAGCACTAACCAAATTTTTAATTCTTCTGTAACGTAACTAGAGGTGTCAATTCGTGTAATGGGTCGACCCATGAGTCGTGTCAGCCTTGGGTCGTGTTAGGGACCCTATGACCCAAACACGACTTGTGCACTTGTATGAGTCAATTTTTGAAACTCAAATATGACCCATCAGGAATAGTAATACTTGGGTTAGACTGACCCATTTGATCCACCATGTGTTAAAAAATCGTAAACGAAACAACATTTTGAGGGATCCAACCCCCACATTATCATCCAATTCGATGTAAACGAAGACTAGTAGCATTTTGAGCATACCGAAGCATCCACGACAAATCAAGGTCAAATTGAGTCAGATTTTAGATGTATTAGAACATAAAAGGTAATTAAGATTCGTAATCATGTAAGTATAAGCAAGTACCATGGTGGATCGAGATCGGTGTTGATTCAGTGCTTATGAGGCTCAGAGATTCAGCTACCAGGGCACGCTGTTACTTCTCGTTCGACCACATCTGTTCGTTCGACACTAGGGCACTCAGTTCGTTTGACCATCTCTTGTTTCATTGTTCGATCGTTAGTCGCGGTTTGTTTGTCGGCCACTGACCAGAAGACATTTCTCCCGACTCTGTTCATTGGCCAGCCGTTTCATTCACGACTCCATACCTGCGTAGCTTCTTTGCGTCAGTGACCGTTTGATTGCACAACAGACCTTTGTTTGCGATAGACAAGTGATCGTAGCTTCTTGTCTGGCTACTGCTAGACCTCCGTAGCTCATTGCGTAACTTTTGCAAGCTCCGATTGTTAGGAGAACATCAGCGAATTTGCCTAAAGGTTCGCTCGCTAGTTTTTTTTTGTTCGGTTGTTGGGTGCGCCCAGAAGTAGAGAGTTGAGAGGTTGAACAGCCGAAGCCTCTGTTCCATTCTCCAGCAAGATTCTTGACGTAGACAGTCGAGGTCACCAGTGACGAAAAGGGAGACGAAGGAGAGATTAAAGGGTTTGGTTGCGCGTGAGGAGTGTCAACTGAATTGTCTTTCAACTTTAGAGTTTTAAGTTGTGTTCACTGTTCAAATGGGTCACTGGTTGACCCATGGGTCAAAACTTCTAATCCAAACCTGACCCGTGTTTTCACAAGACATTCATGGGTCGTGTCAAAATGATATGTGGGTCAAAATATGTGACCCAAACACGACCCGTGAGCGGATCACTCACTGTGGTCGGGTCAATTTTTGACACCCGTAACTGTGAAAACGACACAAGACAAAGTTGACGTTGTGTCACAATGGAACGATTCAGATTGGATTAAACTGACCAAAAATTTGAGGACAAAGGGGAATTATAACTAAAGTTTGAGGTTGAATTATCATTTAAAATTCTAAATAACTATTTTGGAGAAAAAAATATTCTAAAATTTTAAATTATTTTTAAAAACTTATAATTTAAAACTATTCTCTGGTCAATTACTTTATTTGTTGGAAAAAACAAAGTAATTAATAAATTGACTAAAAAATCAGGAAAAAGATTTAACGTCATTTTTATTCATAAGGGTTAATTGTCAATTTGCCCCCTAATGTTTGGACCGAATTTAAGAATCCCCCTTAAAGTTTAAAATTTTGAATTTTAGTCCTAATGTTTGGACGAAATCAAAAATCACCCCATTCCGTCTTAAGGCCGTCTAATTGAAATGGAAAACCGGACACGTGCCTTGCACATGCATTTTCTTAAGAAACAAAGACAAAAATGCCCTCGGAAGTATCCGGAAGTTGAGCCCGTCAAGGGAGAAGCTCAGATTTGGCTTCATCTCCTGAAAATTGTGGAAAATTCCAGGTGGAGGTGGGGGTACTGTAATTCAACCTGGTTGCGTGGTGGTGATCAGAAATTGAGAGTGGCATGGACATGAAGGAACTCATCAACCCTCTTTCCAGATTGTTATTAACACCATTTGGAACTAAGTGAAGGAGCTCAGGAGGGAAAGCCAAGTTTAGGTCTTGGGTGCCCTTGCTAGGGTTTTCACCAATCTTGGAGGATGAAGAAGTAGTGGTGGTGGTAGAAGAAGAAGAGTTAGAAGTTGAAAAGCTATTATTAGATGAAGAATTGGGTCTCTTGTTCTTCCGTGAGCCGCCGCCGACAGGGATGCTCCTTAAAGAACCGCCCTCGGTCCAATACTTGGCCGCAAACAAGATCTTCTAACATCCAATCTATATATAGAAAAATCGAATGTGTGTATCTCATAGTACCTGCGACAGGTTTGGCAGAAGTAGCGAGGCTGCTTGAGGCTGTAGTTGTTGTAGTAACAGAACTTGGTGTTGGTTGAATTGCACCGTGGACAATTCAGAGCTTGCTCCTTCAAAGGCCTTGGCTTCCACTGCTGTTGATTCTCCAAGGGCTTGCCGTGACTGTCAGGAGGAGGAACGCCGCCGCATAGAAAATAAGGGCATTTTTGTCTTTTTTTTCTTAAGAAAATGCATGTGCAAGGCATGTGTCGGGTTTTCCGTTTCAATTAGACGACCTTAAGACGAAATGGGGTGATTTTTGATTTTGTCCAAACATTAGGACTAAAATTTAAAATTTAAAACTTTAAGGGGAATTCTTAAATTTTGTCCAAAAATTAGAGGGCAAATTGACAATTAACCCTATTCATAAAGATAAAGAAGGAACACACACACATACACATATATATATATATATATATATATATATATATATATATATATTAAAAAAACTAAATTCTTTAAAAATAAATATTTGTTAACCAATATTTTTCATCTTAAACAATATATATTGTATTTGTATATATAGTTTTTTGTTTGTTTTTTTCTTCCAATTTCTCAATTTTAATAATAAGTAAAAAAATCAATATAATTTAAAATAATTCATTAAACTTATACTGTGCTTTCCATTAATATATATATATATATAATGGGTTCTAAATTCACCGATTTCTTTAATATTTCTTTGGCCAAATTTTCCTTTAGAACTGACTATTGACTAGAAAATAGTATTGAGTATTAGAACCCGAACCCGATTGAATAGAAAATAGTGATTCCATTGGACTATTCGGAATAATCTTGCGTCATTTTTTTTTCTCTCCGAATTATAAAACTTTTTACTCCGCCGTAATTTCCATTATCGTATCTGTTTTCTCTTTCTATAAATAAATCCTTAAACCTGTACCCAAAATGAATAACTGACCTTCTCTTCTTCTTCTTCTTCTTCAATAAATCCCAGTCCAAGCATGATCGGACCTTCTCTCGACAACCACGACCTCGCTCCCAAACGCTACCCTCCGCCTCGATGTTCCTCCACCACTATCAAGTTCCTTTGCAGTTACGGCGGCAAAATCCTCCCCCGTTACCCGGACGGCAAGCTGCGTTACCAGGGCGGAGAAACCCGTGTTCTCGCCGTCAAACGCTCCGTCTCTTTTGCTGGTGAGTGAGTTCTTTTCTTAGTTGCATCTGTATGAATATGAATATGATTAATATATGGACTGATTGAGAATGGAATTTACGTGTTTGTAAACAGAATTGATATCGAAGATGGGGGTTTTGTGTGCCACCCCTATCTCTGTATCTCTGCGGTGCCAGTTACCAGCTGAGGACCTGGATGCCCTGATATCCATCACCTCTGACACGGACCTTGCAAACCTCATTGAAGAATATAGCCATGCAATTTCATCGCCGTCGTCGGGTCTTAAGATCAGAGCTTTCCTTTCCCTATCCAATAGAAGAATCTCTCCTCCCCCGCCATTTCACGGCACCAAGTTTGGCTTTCTCCCGAGGTTCCCGAAAATGGTGATTCAGAAGCCAATATCGTTTCCTCTCAGCGTAAGGAAATCTGGTGGGAAGATGCTGCCTCAGCAGCACTATTATTATGGAAGTAGAGGAGGCCATATTTACGTTGTTCACAATGGGAATCATTGGCAATAACCCAATCTCAGCCGTTTCAGCTACTTCGTATACAATACTCAACTAGCATCTAAAACATATCCATATATATGGGTGAAGTGTGAGAGGGTCAGCTGTGTATATATGATGTAAAGGGATGGGAACACTGTAAACAGTGTAGGGTTGTTTCTTTATCCGTGTCCATCAATGAATAATACTTTAAGTTCCTTGCTATATATCCTTGGGGCCGACTGTTGTTTATTTTTCCTATGATGATCGGGTCACATATTTCAGCGACGATCTTCTTCTGTCAGCTGCATCATGATCTGGGACTGAGAGGCACTGTTTATTGTTTCTTTTTCTCCCAGTTGTTTGTTCTCTAATTTAGGTGTCGATGCAAGGGTTGAAAGTTGGACTTTCTTTTTGCTTGTAGCTTCTTGTGTTGGTCACCTGGTGGGTGCACTGTATAGCTAAATGATGTTCTATACTTTTCTTTTGCGCTTACTCAAATTGAGTTGCCCATGATTGTGGTTCAATTGAAGTCTCAATCGATCGGATCCGAACCAATTCCCAGTCGATTGAGGATTCCCAGACCTGATCATCTAAGGGTGGCAAGCTTGTCTGGGTGGGGATCTAGACTTGGGATCTCCCTATCAGGCCTTGGTTCGGCCGCAGTCGATCGAGACTATAATTGGATGGGTAGAAGTCACTGGTATTGTTTGTATACATCTTTGTACCGATTCAATTAATATTGCTGCCTGCTTGGACTGGACTCCATGAGAGGTAAGTCACTGATAATATTATAGATGTGTTCCATTTCAGATGAGTAACCGTCAATAGTAAAACCAACTGCAGCTAAATTGAAAGAACAATTGGAATTGGCAGCAGCTGCAAATTGGGACCACGATCTGGCTAGCTGTAGAGAAAGGGACATCATTTAATCCAAGACACTTAAGATCAGATCCTACGACGATTCTTAATTTGATTGAGAGCATCTTGTCTTGGTATGATCTAATGGATGATGAGATTTGTCGACAGAGTAAAACCTTTGAATGGGACACTGAGAGGAGGACCACACACCAAGCATATCCTTTTGAATTCAAAAGATGATTGACTTACTGACTCTCTCCATTCATTTCACATATTATTATCACTGAATTGAACCACAACATCAGCAAAAAGATGAAGATGAAGATTGTCTTTAGCCGTTCTTGATCTGGGGAGGTGAGAAAAGAATGTACAAGATAATGGAAGAGATATGGATGTGGTTGTGGCAGGCAGATAATGATAAAAAAAAGGTTATTTTAGGAGGTGGATGGGTAGTATATCCTTCCCAGCCCCACCATGTTTGGTCCTTTTTTCCTTTTCTTTTTCTGAGTTCCTCTATTGCATCTTATATAATTACCCAGATTGGTCCAAACTGATTCTTGATGAGGTCCCAATCTGACCACTATGTGAAGCACTTGCTACACTACACTCCATTTACTTGCCCAGAAAGTTAAACTTTTCTCTGGGAAGGACCAAGCATCTTCAGCATGCAAGAAAAGAGATGGTGGATTCGACACCAGATGGCTCCTTCCCTCCATCTGTGTGACGAACAAAGTGGAGCAACATTCTCTGTTGGTAATAGAATATGGACTTTTCCTTCAGCAATAATGTACATATTACCATATTGCATGTCTGTCCAGAAAGAATATGCCGTGGCCCTATATATATGCCGTCGCTTTTCTTACTGTTGTCGTTACCTTATACATGTGGGTTTGGCATGTCTATGTCTTGATAGAGGGCCGATTAGAGTTGTTGCTTAATTATACTTAAGACGTATGTCTTAACCAACTATTTCATAAATTCAAACGTGTGAGTGAAAACATTCAGTATACTCTTAAATCATCTTAACATCCTCCCTTAAACGGATGTTTATGAACATCCGTTTACCTATAAGGTTAGTGTGTGACCTCGGCCTTTTTAATAGAAGTATCTTTATTTTCGGCGTCACCAATATTTGAATTTACGCGCTCTGATACCATGTTAAGTGTAATGTAATTCTGTATGTATAGTTATGATTATGTACATAGATACATCTCAATTTATAGATTGAGATAAAGACTAAAAGGAAGAAACCTAAAATGGAGAGGAATGAGTATATATATATTTATAACGGTAAAATTCTAATGTTAATATCCCCTCAAACTCAAGTGGAATTGGTTGATATCATATTGAGTTTGTGAAGTAAGTGAGTGAATCGTCCTAGAAGTTGAATTTTTGTAACTATATCTAATGTTTGCTCTTGGAAAGTGACAAAGCAGACTTGGACAGCTTTGTTAAAAATATGTTGACGAATAAAGTGACAATCTGCTTCAATCTGCTTAGTGCGTTCATGGAAGATGTCATTGTGTGCAATTTGAATGACACTTTGATTGTTGCCCAAATGATAGAAGGCTTGAATAATTGGATACCCATGTCGGTTATTAATCATTAAAGCCATAAGAGTTCTCTTAGTGTATCAGCTAAAGTTCGATACTTAGTATTTGTACTGGAGCGTAAAACAACTGCTTGCTTCTTACTTTTCTGTAAGAGAATGGAATCCCCGAGAAAGAAACAATTTTCTGTAATTAAACATTTGTCTGTTGGATCACATGTTGAGTCAGCATCACTAACATACAGTTGAAGATTTGACTTAGCTAAAAAATATAAACTGTTAAATATGGTTCCTTTTATATATCTCAATATGTGTAAAACTGTTGTAAAGTGTAGATCATGGAGCAAACATATATTGACTTACTACATGACATAAATAATATCAGGATGAGTAACAGTGAGATAAACTAATCCACCTACCAAACTACGATAGAGAGTGGGGTTATCTAGCAATTTTCCTTCTTGTGGAGTAAGCCTTTCGTGATATGCTAAAGGAGTAGAAACAATTTTACTATTAGTAAGACACGCATGATAAAGTAAATAGGAGGCGTACTTAGCTTGAGAAAGATAGTACTCATCTTCCACGGAAGTTACCTCAAGTCCGAGAAAATAATTGAGATTACCTAAGTCTTTCATTTCAAATTGATCACACAAATATAATTTTAAACCTGAAATTCATGCATCATCGCCAGATATTATCATGTCATCAACATATAGTAAGAAAAGAATGATCCTGATTAGTTGTACGAACAAATAGTGCAGTCATGGGAACTTGGAATGAAACCAAACTTTATAATAGTTGAGCTAAACTTTGCGAACCAAACTCGTGGTGCTTGGTTCAATCCGTATAAGGCACGTTTCAAGCGACAAACTTTTCCTTTTGGAGTAAAATATCCCAGAGGAGGAGGCATATATATTTATGAGTGAAATCATTCAGTATACTTTTAAATCATCTTAACAACTATTACCGCAACAAAAATGTTGTTGTTTATCTAGAAAAGAAATCTTCCATCCAACAAACACTAATTGACCTATGTGTCATTTAGTCAAATCTCACGCTCATAGCTGTGTGATCCGTTTTTCAAAAGTATGCTTCAGTCACGTGTGTTGGGCCACGTACAATGGCAAGGTGAGCATGTCATGTTAGAATATTTAACTGTAATAGAATAGGAAAGAAAATAATAGGAAAGAGAACAATTAAGAATGTAATATTTTGTATAATATACTTTCCTAGTTTCCTAGTCTATCAACAATTTACAATATATCTACTGTATGTACTGAAAGAAAATACACATTTTTGAGCTTCAAACAAATATGGTATCAAAGCGGTTTTAGTGATCCTAGGAACTCAGAAAAACGTTCATCACATTTCCTTATACCCTACCGAGTCAACCAGACAAGAACATTAGAACCCTTCACAATAACAATGTCAGAATTTAGTGAAACTTCTTACAACAATACCAGCCGAAACCAGACCAACATCCCAAAGAAATAATGCTGCAAATTATCGCATTACTACGAAACAACCTTGGAACACAACCCGCAACGGAAAATTTGGAGAACCTGTCAATCAGAACCAAGCTTAGTGGAGATAATTATTCATTATGGGCAACCTTAATGAAGAAAACAGTTGGAGGCAGGGGGAGAGGTTCACACATTACGAGAGAACCCTCACCCCCACCAAAGACAGATCTTGCATATGCCTGATGGGAACAAGATGATTAGTGTGTTTTTACATGTCTAATCCAGAACATCAATGTGATCTTGGTGAACAATCTCTCGCAATATCCCACTGCAAATGCGCCTTGGGACGGGTTAGCCATTACATACGGGTTAGGAACATATTCGCTACAAATATTTTATCTTCACAAGATGGCCAATTCACTGAGATAAGGAAGAGGTACCTTAGAGGAATGCTGAAACCAATTACAAAGCATTTGGATGACAATCGATCGTCAATATCAAAATCCAATGAAGGACCTCGAAGACATCCAGATATAAAATAATAAGGTTCGGAACCAAAGACTTTACCAACTACTCACATCCATCGACTAAAACGATTAAAATAGACATCCTCAAATGGGATTCACTCCCCTCAGTTGAAGTCGCATATGAAACCATACAGCGGGAGGTCGATCGCCAGGCTCAACATTCTGTAGGTCGCAACCTCCGAAGACAACTCATCATCGAGGTTGGCGGCGGGTTTGGTGACCAGAATTGATCGGAACAATAAACCGGGACAATCGACCATGAATAACAAGAGTTGTTCTAATTCTTATCAGAATAGGGACAAAGAAGATAAATCAAAGCTCGTCTGTACACATTGCGACATGAAGAAACACACAAAGGAGACGTGTTTTAGGACCATGGGTTACTCAGAGTGGTGGGAGGACAACCACAAATCGAGACAAAGATCGGCCACCGAAAAAAAAGCTATTGTCGTGAATCACCCGGACAACAGCACATCGCCGACTCCATCAAAGAAGCAAGGAGGCGAGGCAGCGTTTGGAGGCGTAGACATGGGAAGTACAACCATTGGTAGAGAAAAGATCAGTAACCCTAGAATTCCTTCCCAATTTGACGATTGTAAACAATTGCATATTTCAATTGAAAACAGGGGTATGTCTTGCGGCTTAAATGAGGATGGAACCAACTCTTGGACCGGCGTAAGTAGTCAAAATCGGCCCGACAACAATATGGTTGGTTCTTGGATCGGTTCTTGTAGTCAAGTCCGGTCCGCTAGCAGGAAAGGAACCATTGGATTTTTTTTTATTGCGGGGCCACACATACTATGTCTTATGACCCAAAATATTTTTCAGACCTATAATGATTTTCTGATTTGTGTTTACCTCCATGGTTTCTGTGGATGATTTCCATGGCACAGGTCTTCTCTAAGTTCAATAACGCTGATCTTGGGAAATGAATGATGACGATGAGGATGACAAAAGCCTTTAAAAGAGAGAGGTCTACTGACGAACCTCGAGATGAAGAAACCTCAGATGAAAAAAGCCTTTAAAAGAGGTCTTCCCTCTTTGACGATGAGGTCTACTGACGAACCAGAGCTGGAATACCAAAGAGGGAAGAAGAAGAAACCTTGAGATTGTTGAAAACGTGTTTGTAAACACGTAGCAAAACATATAGAAACAGTAAATGTGCTTGTAAGCACGCAGCAAAACACAATATCTTCAAGGGAAAAACACAAATCAGAACATCTTGGTACTTGCAGAGCAGCAGCAAATGGAGACAAACAACAACTCAAAGTCAGCTCAAAATCAGCAGCAAATGCATGAGCTTCAGATGCAGTTTCAGCCACAGCAGCATGTCCACCTTCGTTTGGCTCAGTAAATTCCAAGGCATTATCATCCACAAATGCAGATGTACAATCAACAAAGTGTATCATGTCAGCAACATCATATGGATATTCTGAGGTGATGACAACAATCACAACTCAGTAAGCATCAACAACATAGGGAGCATCTCAGCAAGGTGCTACCACAGCATCATACGTGAGAAATCAGTCCAGTAACATGATTAGCAGATCAACAACAAGTAATTAGCATCATATCTGAGTAATCATTCGAAATTAAGCACTAGTAACCGTAGTAAGCAACTCAGTTCAACAACAATTAATCATCTCAGCAGGAGTAATCGGCTTAGCATGAGAAAATAAAGTAATCCAGGTCCGAAAATAAGTAGTAAAATTGCAGCAAGCAGTAGAATCGCAGCAAGCAGTAACAACCCAGCAACATCGCAGGAAACAGAGTTGGAGTTGCATAGATTTTACCGCAGTATGATCACTGATTTGATCATACCAATTGAAGCTTGAAGAAGAAGCAATCCAACAGAAGTAGAGTTGCGTGAGAATCGCAACAATCACAGCACATAATTAACCGATGCCGTTGATAATCAACTGGTGTGTTTGATCTATGGAGTTCTCAACTCAGCTGGTGGGATGATCTGTGGAGTTTGAAGAATTCGATGCTTCTACAGATTGATGTAATTTGAATGAATTGATGCTTCGGATCAGTGACAAGTTGGTTACTGAATTGACAGCAGGAGGTGGCACCGACTGTTTAAATGTAGTGAATTGATTTGGTGATAGTAGAAGCAGGAGCTGGAGAGATCACTGAATGTTGAAACAGTAGCTGGAGATGACAACGATCTGATGGTGGAGATCTGATGACGGATGAACTGATGTGTATAAAGTGTTGAACCAAGGACGGTTGTTGAACCCAACCTTGAATTCACGTAACAAACGGTATATATTCGGGACGTAATCCTCGAATAATGCACCGCTTTATCCGCGCCTCCGAAATTGGCTCCTCCAGGTTGAGTAAATTATTCTTTGAACACAAGTTTTTAACCTTTAAAAATAACTGTGAAATTGAAGACTCGCCTTGTTTTGCATTCGTCAGATCGGTCTCCAACAATTGTAGTAGAGCCTCATTTTTCTTGTTGTACAACTGGTCTAACGTCTTTCAGATCGAACTGGCAGAGGTACATCGTGATATATGCTCAAACACCTATAATGATATCGACCTCTTCAAGGCAAATTCTGCATTGGCCTTCCTCCGCTTCCAGTGTTTGATCTCCCCACTGTTGGTGTCGTTCTCATCCAGGGATGTAGTGTCACTCCCTCCAATGACATCCCACAAGTCTGTGCTTATGAAATAGGACTCCATGTAAGACTTTCAAATTCCGTAGTTGGATGGATTGAGTAGCTCCATACCTATTCCAATCACACGACCGCCAACATCCATATTTGGAGTACTCAAGTTCTTCAATCAACGATCTCGACTCATTCTGCGTTACCACGAAAGTGGCTCTGATACCATGTAAAGAATCGAACTGCTAGGTTACACTTGCCCAAGATCGTAATTTAATGAGAAGAGAAGAACTTGTATATATATATATAACACTATCACTCTAAATATAATATCTTGGAGACTCTCTTGTACAACTCAATTTGTGGTGATACTTGTTGTTGGTTGGTTGATACATGCAATGGTATGGACTCCTATTTATAGTGAGCTAAAAAAGATTCTAGACCTAGGAGATCTCTAGAACAAGAACTAATTACAATTATCAAAAAATTCCTAGAAATTTCTACACATACTTTAGTCTCTAATTCTCTAGATCTTTTTCTAACTTACTAAACTCGTAAACCTAAATATATTTTGATCCAAATTTTCTAACCCGGCCAATAAAGTCAATGTTTTACTCCGACACTAATTTCTCTTCTCGAATAAGTGCCTGTTGCATCACGTTTTTTACGCTCCTCGTCTCCCAGTGCTGCTCCGGCGACGTGCAAGAAGGAAACCTCGGGTTTTGCATGTGGTTTCCCCTTCGACGATCAAGTCAGTCGGAAGTTCGTTTGTAGAGAGCATAATGTCATGTATGTCAAAATTGGTCCCCTCAAATGAAGGATGTAAGAAATATAAATAGAGATACTTAACATGAGTCAATGATCAGATCTTTACCATTGTCAGACCTTTCTGAGGCTAACACCACTAACCATGGTTACTTTTTATCTTTATTGTGCTTTGTGCTGTCTTGAGTTTTGTGTCATTTTGTCTGGCATTGAGCTTTGCGTCATTTTGTCTGTCATTGAGTTTTGTGCCATTTTGTCTGGCATTGAGCTTTGTGCTGCATCGAGCCTTGTGTGACTTAGTTCTCCACTTGGAGGCATGCTCCTAAGGATTTATACCCGAGTGACGACATCGTAATATTTAAGGGAAGTCGGGTGACCTCAACAGTCTAGAGGTGACGCGCCATTACTATTGCATGCATGCATGCAGTGGCAAGCTACGTGAGGTGCCTTGGAGTGTGCATGATTTGGGCCTTCACCTAGGGCCCAAGATGAATAAGACTTTACGAAGGCATGCTCAGTCTTACGAAGGCGTCACCTTTCTTCCTGGCATCCATTTCGAACAGATGCAGCTCCTCCAAGCAACTACGTGCTCTGCAGAAGATGCCGCTCCCTTGCAGACTTGAAGGTGGTGCACCCAGGGGAGCTCCACGGGAAGGTGTCTCACCTGTTCCGGGTCGAGCTCTTGCAGGTGTGGCGTGCCTGATCGAGCTCCATGCGAAGGTGGCTCGCTTGGATTTGCAGGTCGAACTCTTCAAGGAGCTTGGCGTCACCTGAGCTGAGGGGCGGAATCAATGGGGCGCGCCAGGTGGGTCTTCATGGACTGAGGTGGAAAGGGCGCGCTCATGTTACTGCATCGAGTCTGTTGGGTATTAACTCGTCTACCAACAATAAGTCTGACCTGATCCAAGTAAAAGGGCGCACGCCCTAGGTATAGGCGTGCGCCCCCGCATCATGCCTGACGTCACTTCCCATTATCTCTGGCCAGGTCACAGCTCTATACCAGACAAGGGGTAGTGGGGAACAGTAACGCGGAACAGGGGTCCAAGAAATGAGGGCCCTATGTTTAGGGCACTATACGCAGTGCACCCGGTGCCCCTGGATTCGAGGAATACAGGGTGTAAAGCAAAACCCATACAGGTTAGAGTGGAGGACTATAAAACACCTCTACAGAGCTTCATAACAGGTTAAGTGAACATTCACATACTTAATCTATACACTAATTCTAACACCCTTGACTGACTTGATCGTTTGAGGCGAAACAACGGGAACACCCGAGCTTTCCTTCTGTGCAGGTTAACGGAGCGGCACAGAACCAAGTTGGAAAGCACTGGAAAGGGTCCTACCGATAGAACGTGATTCAACATCTGGAGCCCTCTATGGGAAGCTTTGAGCAAACAAGCCATGGCTCCGCCAAACACTAGAGCAAAAAGTAGTCAAGTCGAAGCAATGAAAAATGACACCATCCACCACCTCCAGCAGCACCTAGGGTCTTCTGCATACCTACCACCCCTAGATCGACAACCAGAGGGGCAGACTTCCCAGCCAACGACATATCCAGCATCGCCCACACTCCAAACAACGGCAGTAGCAGAGCCTGAGGTGCACAAACCTGATGAATCGGTCATGGCCTCCTTAGGAAAGGCGCCGCCCCGGGTAGAGGTGGGCACTGAAGCTATCTTAGCACCTGCCTTCTGTTGGATCGTGAAATCCTGGATGCTGATCTGGCAGTGAATTGAATGCCAGACAAGGTTGGGAAGACGCTTCTGCTCCAACTCCGGTGAACCTGCAGGTAGGGGAGCGCAACAGAGGGGGTGTCTCTGGGTCCCTCTCCGATGCTTAAATGAGTATATGTGTGTATAAAACTCAAAACGTGAAG
This sequence comes from Chamaenerion angustifolium, assembly GCA_946814005.1. NCBI lineage: Eukaryota > Viridiplantae > Streptophyta > Magnoliopsida > Myrtales > Onagraceae > Chamaenerion > Chamaenerion angustifolium. The sequence goes on along the minus strand of OX328268.1, from coordinate 27,828,422 downwards.
AACGTATGTAAAGCAAGGGTATTTATAGGGTAAGAGAGATAGAACCGTATAAGGCAGCTGAATATCTTAGTGTATATTGTGTTGCTGAAGATTCGGATCGTGGGATATGGAAGTTACTGCGAGATATTGCAGTTACCAAATCTAATCCTTAGTGAATATGTGACCGAGATACGCGGGATATCATGGCCACTTCCTTATTAACGGTTATGCGGGACCAGAGGAGAGAGGCAAGGCTCTCTTCGGGGCGAGCACTCTCATGGCGAGCAGTGAGATGTCGCGGCCTTAGTGAAGAGTGGCGAGCACTCAGGGCGCTCTCAGAGTCCTTGGGCTCGGTTCTGGGCCATTCTCTGGAGGCCAGTCCGGTTCAAATGTCATGGGTTTACCCCCTCTATAGTTATTGGGCCTTCGAGGCCTTTTCCTTACTGGGCTGTCACTATCGATACCCAACATTTGCCCCCTAAGCTTGATTGAAGTTTCTTCAGTCGAGCTTTATTTCCTGGTAGGGTTTTAGATAGTGACGTCTCAGATTCGGTTTTCTTCGTTTCTTGTACTGGTTCATATCCTTTGAGGCCTTTTGAGCTCGTTTGGCGAGCAGTTTTTTATTCGTTCGAAGCTGAAAAAATATCCTTCCTTTTATTCCCCTTTGGCGATCACTCGAGGTAATCTAGGTTCATGAAAGTCCATTTTTCTTGGTTGGGCGATCACTACTCGCCTGAGGTATTTCTGGTAAAGCCTCTTAGTGCGCTGGCGACCACCTTGTCTCCTTAGTGGATTTTTAGCATTTAATAACTGCACAGTTGTCCAGAAATCGAACGGTCACTTGAGGCACGCCTGACATTTACTTTTTCGTAAACCTAGGGTAGTCTGACAGCTGTCCGTGTCAGCCAACCGTCTGTCTCCCCAAGGTGTCTCTTTTCCAAAAAGGTGCAATTATTCCTCTGTGTAGCTTCGATTTTCTCGTGGCGGTTACTCCCTTCTTGGTCTATATAAGAAACGTCAGTTTCTATATTTTGTTTTTTACGCTTATCCACTCCCTCAGATTTCCAGAACTTCGTTGCGAACCTTTCTTCTTTCTTTTCCAACCTTCCTCAGCCTTCTTCATCCATTTCCATGGCTCCCCGAAGTCAGAGAGTCAAGCATATGGCCTCTAAGGGTACTAACAAAGCCAACGCTCCTAGGAACGCCAACGCCCCCTTGACCATCAGGGATGACGCCGTGCCCCCCTCAGTGGGGGAACAGACTGATCTGGGAAGGTCTGCAACCGCTCCCGTAGTGGTGGACGGGCCTGAGCTGAACACGCCTATTTTTTCCCCGAAAGGTAAACTTTCGCCCTTTTACTGCTCTGTTTTGGCAATATCCTCTCCTCTGTTTTCCTTTGTTTTTTATACTTGCTGTGCTATACTTGAACCGTTCTGAGTAGATGTCAAGCCTAACAAATTGAAGCCGGCTTACTTTAAAACCATGGTGGCGCTTGGTGTCTTCAGTGCGGAGGATGCTCCTAGGTATCCTGGCTTAGGTCTGTATTCTTCTCACGATGAAGAGGTTTACATTTATGCGGCCCAGATCGATGCTGGGTTGCGTTTTCCTCTCTGTGAGGATTTACGGATCTTGTGTCAGTTTTACGGGATTCACCCCACGCAGCTTGTTCCTAATGCCCTCAGGATGTGGGTCGGTTTCAAGTTCCTGTGCATTCGCCAGGAATGGGTGTATTCACTGGCCTTGTTCCGGTGTTTCTTCCGACTGGCAGCAGGGGCAAACTACCTCCACCACTTCCAATCCCGATGGCCGAAGTTTTCAGAGTGGGGAGGCCCTCAGGGATGGGTTTGGAACGTCCATGTCCGCCTGGTCGATGATTTCCGGGCCACTAACTCCAACTACAAGAAGTTTTACTTCTTGTACAAGGGGGTGTACCCTGGAAATTGTTTGCTCCGGACAAGGATTTTCCTCCCTCCTTTGAAGAATTGTCAGGGAGTGACCGGAATGTCATCGACGACCTGTACCGGCTGCATCGGTCATCCCAGTTCAAGTCCATCCGCTCTCGGAGGCCTTGGGTCCCTTGTGGGGACCTTGCCAAGAAGGGGTACCCCGCTCAGAAGAGCCTCCGGGGTAGCCCGGATATGTGCATGCGACTCCTTGATGGGATAATTCCCCCCAAGGACCGTTCAATTGTCCCTACGGAGCTTCCGCAGATCGAGGGGTTCTTGCGGACCCACTTCGAACGAGTTGCCCTGGTATGATCTCGCCTTCTTTCCATTATTTATTCCTTGTCATTCCTTTTTACTTTGATGACTTGACATTTTTCCTTGTGTTTTTGTTGTCAGCTCGTTCGGGAAGAGGTGATCCTTGGCCGCGTCTTCGGCGAACTCGCTGACAAGCACTCTGATCTGCTTGTCGAGCTGGAGCAATACCGAAGCACGGGAGTCAACCCCGGGCAGTTGGAGGCCATCAAGAAGACCGCTGACATGGCAATCACCTTGGTGGATGGCGCCCGGGAGGAGTACTTCAGGAAGGAGCATCGCCTCCTTGCTGATGTCAAAAAGAGGGAGGCTGATGCTGCAGCCTTCCTTCAAGAAGCTGAGGCCCTTCATCGGTGCCTTGATGAAGGGGAGGCGGTCCATGCTCGCCTGAAGGCCGAGTTGAAGGAAGCTCGTGCTCAGGTGGTCGAGTCGGACGCTCTTAGGGTCGCCGCGGAGGCCCAGAGGGATGCTGCTGAAGCTAGGGGGATCGCCCTGGAGGAGGCGAAGAACCGGCTGGCTGATCAGCTGAAGGCGGTTCCTTCACCCCAAGCCGTGGTTGAGGAGTTCAAGGCCTCCGAGGACTTTGAAGACCAGGCTTTGCAGGTGATGAAGTCGACCATTGCCGAATTTCTCCAACACCTGGTGGAGGAGGTCCAGGCGGTCGACCCCAACTTTCCCCTTGGGGAAGTGGCATCCTTGAAGAGCTTCTTGCGGAGTCGCCCTTCGCGGCTCTCTGTTGCTGAAGAGGCTGCTCCTGAAGGCGAGCCCAGTACTTCTGCCCCCGAAGGCGATCAGAGCACCCCTGCCCCCGAGGATCCCAAAGCTTGAAGCCCCCAACTCCTTGGCGACCGTATTTTTTATCTTTTTTAGATAACTATTTTTGTAATTTCTATTTTTGGTTTGTAATTATTTATTTAAGACTTGGGTTTTTCTATTGAATGCCTTTTTGAACATGTTTGGCTATTCATCCAATGTCATAATTACTCTCCACTTTTTATTGCTTTGTAATGTCGTCGACCCTTAAAGCCTTAGACCAATCATAAGTCGACCTTTCTAAGGATAATACTTCTGACACTTAAAAGCATAAACTTCTAAGTTCAAAGAGATATTACCTTCTTTGAAGTTTAAACCTTTGAGGTGTTGGCATAATACCAGGGGATTTGTAATTTTTCAGGCATTATCATCGATAGTGATCGCCTAAAATTTCTTTGGTCTGACTTTGGCGTCAGGGCTTTTGGCCTAGCCTTGTTGTCACTAGGGCTTTTTTGTTTTGCCTAACTTTATTGCTAGGTCTTTTGGCCTAACTTTGTTGTTAGGGCTTTTTGGCCTAGCTTTGTTGCTAGGGCTTTTTGGCCTAGCTTTGTTGCTAGGGCTTTTGGCCTAACTTTGTTGTTAGGGCTTTTTTGGCCTGACATTGGCGTCAGGGCTTTTGGCCTAGCTTTGTTGCTAGGGCTTTTGGCCTAACTTTGTTGTTCGGGCTTTTTGGCCTGACTTTGGCGTCAGGGCTTTTGGCCTAGCTTTGTTGCTAGGGCTTTTTGGCCTAGCTTTGTTGCTAGGGCTTTTGGCCTAGCTTTGTTGCTAGGGCTTTTGGCTTCGGCTTGCTACGAGTGGACACGCTTTATGAAGGAATGGCTTTCTTTTATTGACATAACAGTTTGATTACAAGCTATGCATAAAATCTTCTTAAATGCTCAGAATTAAATGGACGGGATAACCTCTCGCCTTCGGTGGTTTCCAAATAGTAGGATCCTGGTGCGACGATCTCTACTACTTTGTACGGTCCTTCCCATTTGGCTGAAAGTTTGTTTTTACTGTCCAGCCTTGTGAATTCATTCCTTCTCATAACCATCTCCCCCACGAAAAATTGGCGAGCGCTGACTTTTCTGTTGAAATACCGAGCGGTCGCCAAGCGCATCTTTGCCTGTGTCTTATCCGAGAGCCATCTTTTTTCCTCTGCTAAGTCGAGGTCAGTTCTGCGCTCGATCTCATTTGCCTCTGCGTTAAAGTGTAAGACTCTGTGGGTAGGCACTGCTAATTCGGCTGGTGCTACTACTTCTGATCCGTACACTAAACTGAAAGGCGTTTCTCCTGTGGCCGCCTTAGGCGTTGTTCTGATTGCCCATAATACGTTTTCCAGTTCATCTGCCCAGTTCCCTTTGAATGCTCGAACCCTTTTCTTGAGTCCTGCTAAGACAACCTTATTGGCTGCTTCAGCTTGCCCATTCGTTTGAGGATGATGTACTGAGCTAAAACGATGGTCCACATGATATTCTTCACAGAGCCATTTCAGCTCCTTTCCAACAATTTGCGGACCATTATCACTGATGAGTACCTTAGGAATGCCAAACCTGGAGAATATGTTGACCTACAGGAACTTGATGACCTGAAATTCTGTTGTCGAAGCCAGAGCTTTCGCCTCTACCCACTTAGTGAAGTGGTCGATTGCCACTATAATGTGAGTACGCTGACCAGTGCTAATGGGAAAAGGACCCAATATATCGATTCCCCACTGATCGAAAGGCCAGGCACCTGCCATTGGGGATAATAATGTCGATGGTCGACCCGATCGTGGTGCAAACTGCTGGCAAATCTCACACTTCTGTGTTAACTGGCTGCGAGTCTTCTAATCCTCGTGGATTCTCCTTCGTCCTCCGGGAGGATTCCTTCTTTTAAATAACTCTGGAACGGGGTCATCCATGTGACTTGTCCTTGGATGTTGAAGACCTCTGCTATGCTTTCCAGGACTGAACATAGAGCTTTCTCCAGAAATTGTACATCCTGGATTGTCGCCCCTCTGAAGGCTAGTTTACTCAAAGAATCTGCCATCTGGTTTTCTTGGCGAGGAATAAACTCAATCGCGAAATTTGGGATTTCCGCGACCAGCGTTTTGGCAATGCCGAGATATTTCTTCATCTTTTCTCCCTTTGCCTCGTAGGCGCCATTAACCTGATTGACAATAAGCTCTGAGTCACTTTTTACCTTAAGCGCAGTTATACCCATTCCTTTTGCTAGTCTGAGTCCAGTGATAAGAGCCTCATATTCTGCTTCATTATTGGTCGCTGGAAATGTCAAGGCGATCGCGTACTTCAGAGGCTCGCCCTCAGGAGGAATAAGAATTAAACCTGCCCCTGAGCCTTCCTTTGATGAAGACCCATCCGTATAGAGTTCCCAGATTTGATTGTCGTATGCTGACTGACTTGGCCTGTTTTCTGCTTCTGTTTGACCGTTACTCGTGCTTTCCACTATAAAATCAGCTAGTGCTTGACCTTTGATGGCCGTTTTTGGCTCAAATTTGATCTTGAACTCGCTGAGCTCGATCGCCCACTTGACCATTCTTCCTGAAGAATCTGGCTTCATCAGGAAGTTTTTGAGAGGTTGATTGGTGAGGACGGTGATGTCGTGCGCATGAAAGTAAGGTCTCAGCTTCCGAGCAGCAATAACTAAGGCATAGAGATACTTCTCAATCTGGACATATTTTATTTCTGCTGAGTTGAACATTTTGCTAATGAAATACACTGGAATCTGAACATTATTTTCCTCCCTTATTAAGACAGCACTGGCTGCCACATCGCTAATGCCTAGATAAAGGAAAAGCTGCTCGCCTGGAACGGGCTTTGCCAGAGCTGGGAGTGTTTGGATATGCCTCTTCAAGGACTGGAACGCTTCCTCACAGTCTGGCGTCCAATCGAACTTGCGGTTTGAAGAATGGGAGGGACCTGTCGCTCGCTTTGGAGAGGAAGCGGTTGAGAGCAGCTAGGCGTCCATTCAGGCACTGGACTTCCTTGTGGCAGGTTGGCGACTTCATTTCCTCTATGGCCTTTAGCTTTTCTGGATTTGCTTCGATTCCTCTATCATTGACCATAAAACCCAGAAATTTACCGGACTTGACCCCGAAGGCGCATTTGGCAGGATTCAGGCGAACACTGTGTCTTCTCATGCACTCGAAAGCTTCGCGGAGGTCCGCTGTGTGAGGATTGCCCTTGATGGTTTTGACGAGCATATCATCCACGTAGGCCTCCATGTTCCTTCCCAGCATGTCCTGGAACAGTCGGTTCACCATCCGTTGATAAGTTGCCCCAGCATTGATAAGGCCAAAGGGCATCACCTTGTAGCACAGAATGTCCCCATCAGCATAAAAAGTGGTGTGAGCCTCATCGTCGGGATGCATTCTGATCTGTTTGTAGCCTGAGTAGGCGTCCATGAAGCTCAGCATCTCATGACCCGAGGTAGCGTCGACCAGCTGATCAATCCTCGGAAGGGGATATGAATCCTTGGGGCAAGCCTTGTTCAAGTCGCGGAAGTCGACGCAGATCCTCCACTTGCCGTTTGATTTCTTGACCAAAACTGGGTTGGCGACCCAGCTCTGGAATCTTACCTCTCTGACGAAGTCAGCTTCAATCAACCTGCCGACTTCCTGCCTGATCGCCAAACGCTTATCCGTCCCGAATGATCTTCTCTTTTTGGCGATCGGCTTGATGGAGGGGTCTATCCTGAGCTCATGGGAGATGATATCTGTGCTGATTCCTGGCATGTCGCTCGGCTGCCAGGCGAAGAGCTCTTTAAATTCCTTGAGGAGGGTGGTCATGGCCTCCTTCTGATCTTCTTTCAAGGTGGTCCCAATGCGCACTTTTTTGTCTGGACCATCGATATCGACCTCCTCCAATTCCTCCATGGGTGCTGGCCGAGCCAAGTCCTCGCGGGGGTCGGCCTCTGTTTCGATGGCGAGCGCCTCCCTTTGGTTCTTCCTGCGTAAACAGTTCACATAGCATTGCCGCGAGGAAGGCTGATCTCCTAGCACTTCTCCAATCCCGTTCGGAGTAGGGAACTTCATCTTCTGGTGGACAGTGGAGGCCACAATCTTATTTAGGTTGATCGTGGTCCTCCCTATGATGGCGTTGTAGGATGTAGGTGAATCGACCACCAGGAAAGTGACCGACACCTTGATGCTTTTCCACCCCTCGCCAAAAATCACTAGCATGGTTATAGCCCCCAATGGATAAGTTGTTCTTCCCGCAAACCCGATCAGCGGAAATTCGACCCTTTTCAGGTCGCGTTTGGACTTGCCCATCTTCTCAAAAGCGTCCAGAAATAGGATGTATGTCGAGCTGCCTCCGTCGACCAGAATCCTTGCAACATCACAGCCGTCAATATCTGTCGTAATGACCAGAGCATCGTTGTGGGGCGTGGTGACATGTGCCAAATCATCTTCAGAGAATGAGATGACAATGTTCTCTTCAGGTCGGAGCCGCTTCCCCAACTGAACTGCTGTAGAGATCTGAGTGGCGTAGACCTCTCTGGCGCTTGACCTCTCGCCGCCTGCACCGAATCCTCCTGCAATCAGATTCACTCTCCTCTTGCTTCCAGAAGGCTCAGCTTGCTCTGCAGGGGCCGGCGAACGATGCCTCCTAGGGGGCGTTCGACTTCGGTCTCGCCCTGCCACAAATTCTTTCAACATTCCCCCTGTATCAGCCTCTCTATGTCCCGCTTCAAAATTTTGCAGTCATCTGTCTTGTGGCCCTTGCACTTGTGGTATCTGCAGTAGCTCTCGACATCCTTGCCCATGGGCAGCCCACCTCGACGAGGCATCGGTGACCTCGCCAATGATCTGCTCTCCATCTCGACTAGTACCGCTGAGATCTGCCTATTTAAAGGCGTGAAGTACTCAGGGACCTCTGGATGGCGAGGCGCTGGAAGAGACTAGACTCGGGTCTTGCTTTCCTTTCCCTTCTTCTCCTTCTTTACCTCATTCTTACCATCGCGTCGGGGTTCATGGGTTACCCTTAGCGAGGTCGTCAGGAGGTTAGCCTCGATGTTTGCGCGTTCAAGGTCTATGAAACCTTTTGCTCTAGATGCCAGCTCCTCCAACGTCTCAATCTCCTTCACGTGATAGCTGTTTCGCAGCTTTCTCGAGGCCTTGTTGGCCACATCCAGACCTCTGTAGAAGGCTCGAATGATCTCCCCATCCGAGATTCGGCGATCTAATTCTGTGACGTTCTAATGAAAACGCCCGTAGAAATTGGACAGCGACTCTCCTGGCTGCTGTTTGACTGAGTCAAGGGCGACCACGCTCTTCAGCAACTGGCGCTCGCCCATATATATCTCCAGGAACTTGCTTCTTAACTCTGCCCAAGTTCCGATTGATCCTGCAGGGAGGCCGAAGAACCAAGACGAAGCCGAAAGAGTAGATGGAAATAGCAAAGCCAAGTGATTGGGATCGTTTGACTTACCCAGAAGGGAGGCCTCATGTTTGTTGACATGTACGGTGGGATCTCCTCCACCGCTATACTCAGGTATGGCCCGAGCAACCACATCATTCGGGATTTTGATAGCGACGAGCCCGTCGGTAAAAGGATGAGAGGACTGCTCCTTGAAGGGAGCTACGACTGTCAACTGTCTTTCCTGGAGGCTCCGGGATTTTGAGGAGGTCATCCATCTGATCCACGGTGCAGTACATGGGAGAGGCTCCGGGTGGAGGAGAACCGGAAGGATTGGCAGTATATGCGGCTGCTGGCTCCTTGGTGTGTGCCGGAGGTAGGGACTGCTGACCTGACGTCATCTCCTGATCCTCTTGAGGCGTAGTGGGACCAGGATTTGCCGCTTCCGAAGGTGAGGGCCCTGTGGCAGCAGGGCGGTGGTTTTCCTTAGGAGCAGAGGGATTGTTTTCTTGAGGAGCAGGGGCTTGGCGGCGTGCCTGTCCTAGGATGGCTTCCAGCAGGGAGACCATCTCGGGGGTTAAATTAATATCCTGCCCCGCAATGTGGACTGTCTGCGGTGCCGGGGCTCCGTTTTGATCAGCAACGGGGGTCGGTCTTGAATCACCGATATGTTCTCGAGTTGTCCGTAGAGGAACAGCATTAACTCCTGCTCGGCTGGCAGGTTCCTGTTGAAGCGGTGAAGCGGCGGCGGAATCAGAGCTATCTGAGGATCGCTCCCTGGTCTGGTTCCGACGGTTGCTTTGGGATCGAGTTCTCATGGCTGAATTGCTCGTTTCCCACAAACGGCGCCAAATGTTGGATCGTGAAATCCTGGATGCTGATCTGGCAGTGAATTGAATGCCAGACAAGGTTGGGAAGACGCTTCTGCTCCAACTCCGGTGAACCTGCAGGTAGGGGAGCGCAACAGAGGGGGTGTCTCTGGGTCCCTCTCCGATGCTTAAATGAGTATATGTGTGTATAAAACTCAAAACGTGAAGAACGTATGTAAAGCAAGGGTATTTATAGGGTAAGAGAGATAGAACCGTATAAGGCAGCTGAATATCTTAGTGTATATTGTGTTGCTGAAGATTCAGATCGTGGGATATGGCAGTTACTGCGAGATATTGCATTTACCAAATCTAATCTTTAGTGAATATGTGACCGAGATACGCGGGATATCATGGCCACTTCCTTATTAACGGTTCTGCGGGACCAGATAAGAGAGGCAAGGCTCTCTTCGGGGCGAGCACTCTCATGGCGAGCAGTGAGATGTCGCGGCCTTAGTGAAAAGTGGCGAGCACTCAGGGTGCTCTCAGAGTCCTTGGGCTCGGTTCTGGGCCATTCTCTGGAGGCCGGTCCGGTTCAAATGTCATGGGTTTACCCCCTCTATAGTTATTGGGCCTTCGAGGCCTTTTCCTTACTGGGCTGTCACTATCGATACCCAACACCTTCCTGGCAGCGTTGGACGGAATCATCGCCCGTAATTTATGAAAAGCCTTGCAGAAGTCCTCCTACCGTACGGAGGAAGCGACATCTCGACATCGCCCTCATGGGGCGCCGTCTCGAAACTCCCAGCCTCCAGTGAGTAAAGCTCCAGTTTCTATGCCAACAACGAGCCCATCGCCTGGTGCATTAACACATTAACACATGAAAGTTAAAGAGCATAAAAATGATGTTGATATCATGCCTATGCTCCGAGATATGTCATCACACCCCTTATCAAAGGGGATATTAGCAGTGACTATACCAAAGTATGTGCAGACCCAACGCATCGACTCCTACAAGGGAGAGGGTGACCTGGTAGAGCATGTACAAAGCCACGAGTCTTCACTCTTGGGCCGTACCAGCGACCAAAATCATTTCGCCTTCCTCTTCCCAGCAACATTGGGATGGGTCGCTACACAATGGTTCTTCGGGCTACCCACGACCTCCATCAAGTCATGGAGAGACCTAAAGCAAAACTTCATCATACAATACATAGGAGGAAGACAACTTCTAAAAAGCGTAGGAACGCTCGACCACATCAGACAGAGGAATGATGAAAGCTTGAGTAATTTCTACGGCAGATTCAACAAGGAGTCGGCAGGAATCGACAAAGTTATCACAGGAGGTGAAACCATAAGAGCCTTTGTCAAGGCCCTGGGTCCGCAAGGATCATCCTTATACGACAATTTAAGTGTCATTCTCGTCCATACTGGGGAAGAATTGGCAGCACGCATCAATTCCTATATTGACTTGGAAATAGCGCCAGGAGGAAAGAGGCAACTGAAGGAAGTAAAAAAGGAAGTCCAAGAGGGTAAGCGATCCGACCATCGTGCAACAAAGGCGCACGAGCCGCGCCGTCCGTTTATGGCGCGCCCTCCTCGGGATATGTATGAGGTGTCATATACGCCACTAAACTGGGACGTCTCCGTAATACTGACTGAAATGGAAAGGAAGGATCTGGCTACGCCTCCATAGACCAAGAATTGCGTCACCCTAGGCAACTATATGAGTAAATATTGTCGCTATCACCGGTGTAAAGGCCACGAAACATATGATTGCTACACCTTGAAGGGGCACATCGACAGGTTAATCCAGCAGGGTCACCTTAAACATTTTGTGACACGAAAGGAGAGGAGTCGGAGCCCTCGAAGAGATAGAAGGATGTCACCTAAAAAGGAGTATGAGGCTAATAAGGGCAGGCAAGGAAACGTGAACGACATCAGCGGAGGATACTAGCAGGAGGAGAAACAGGCGCCGCCCAAGAGGTGTACGCGGCACAACTCTCAGGAACCGCTAAAGCAGGAAAGCGTCCCCGTGAAGAGGACGATGTCACCATATGTTTCTCAGAATCCGAAATGAGGCATGTCACATGTCCCCATGAGGATGCCCTGGTCGTCACCATAGACATTGATGGCTACACCGTAAAGAGAGTGTTGGTAGATTCGGGAAGCTCCACGGACGTTCTCTTCCTAGAAGCACTACAGAAGATGGGTAAATCGATAAAGGACTTGAAGAAAGTAAACTTTCCCTTGAAGGGATTTGCGTCGAACGCCACATACCCGGGAGGGGCCATTACCCAACCCGTGGAAATCGGGGATGGCTGGAAATCTCGAAGATTCGATGTCACCTTCATCGTGGTGTACGCCCCGGCTTTGTACAACGCGATACTAGGCGCTCCACGCTCAACCCTCACTGAATGGTGCACTCGACGTATCACCAGTTGCTGAAATTCCCGACTCCCCACAAGATAGGTGTTGTCCAAGGAGATCAACCAGTGGCACGCACCTTCTATGTACACGCGACACGCCGTTACGTGTTAAAGAAAAAAGAAACGTTAGTTATTCGCACAGAAGATCCAAGGGAAGAAAGGAGTCACCATCAGCCCGTGGAAGGAACAATAAAAGTCCAAATTGATGGACCGGAAAAAACTGTCCAAATAGGAGCGGAGCTACCATCAGGAGAAGCAGAGGCGCTATCAATGCTCTTGGTGGAATTCAAGGAATTGTTCGCTGGGAAACCAAGTGATATGCCTAGAATAAGTCGAGAGGTGATCGCCCATGAGCTTAACATTGACCCAAGAATCAGGCCAATTGCCCAAAAAAGGCGCGTCGTAGGAGAAAACAAATCAGTGGCCATCCGGCAAGAGGTGGGCAAATTAATTGATGCCAACTTCGTAAAGGAAATCCGATTCCAGACATGGGTAGCAAACTCAGTGTTGGTAAAGAAGAGTAATGGTAAGTGGAGGATGTGCATAGACTTTAGGGACCTCAACAAAGCGTGCCCGAAGGATTCTTATTTGTTACCTCGCATCGACCAACTAGTCGACGCCACTTCATGCCACAAACTGTTAAGTTTCATGGATGCATATTCTGGTTACAACCAGCTCCAAATGGCAGAGAATGACGCACAACATACCGTTTTTATGTTGATGGTGATATTTATCACTACACTGTAATGCCCTTTGGACTGATTAATGCAGGTGTCACCTATCAAAGGATGCTCAACTAGCTTTTTGCAGGAACGATTGGTCACACCATGGAGACTTAAGTCGACGATATGCTTGTAAAGTCAGTCAAAAGTGTCTACCATGTGGAGGACCTGAGGAAGACTTTCGAGCGCATGGGCATCTACCAAGTACGCCTCAACCCTGAAAAATGTGCTTTTGGAGTCCACTCTAGAACATTTCTGGGCTACATGGTGAGCCAGTGAGGAATCGAGGTAAACCCAGAAAAATTAGAAGCAATTGAGGGAATGAAGAGTCCTACCTGCCACAGAGAAGTTCAGCGCCTGAATGGAAGACTGGTGGCGCTTAGTCGATTCCTGGAAAAATTTGGAGAAAAGTCACTGCCCTTCTTCCAAGTCCTGTGCGCCAACAAAAAGTTTGAATGGACTACGGAGTGCGAGAAGGCATTTCAGGATCTCAAGCAGCATCTCCAGACGCTCCCACCATTAGCAAAGCCCTCAAAAGGCGACACCCTTTTTCTTTATTTAAGCATCAGTCCTGTAGCAGTCAGTTTTGTCCTAGTAAAGGAGTTAGGCAAGGTCCAAGTCCCAGTCTACTATGTATCCAAGGTACTCACCAAGTCTGAAATGAATTACATCGAAGTTGAGAAGTATCTTTATGCGTTTACAGTATCGGCCAGGAAACTTCGCCCTTACTTTAATGAACATGAAATTACCGTATTAACAAATCAACCTTTAAATCACCTCCTGCAAAAACCGGACGCCTCAGGAAGGATGATATAATGGTTGATCGAACTCAGTGAATACCGAATCAACTTCGCACCAAGGATGGCAATAAAAGGCCAAGCCTTGGCCGACTTCATCGTCGAATCAACATGTTCGACTGAAGTGCCGCCCGAAGTAAATGAACTTGTAAAACCATGGAAGTTACACACTGATGGATCCTCATCTGTGGACGGCTCTGGAGCAGAACTCATCCTAACTTCACCAAACGGTGGCGCCCCTATTCGTTATGCAATAGTCTAGACCTTCAAAGCCACCAATAACGAGGCAGAATATGAAGCTTTAATTACTGGTCTAAGGTTGGCAAAAGGAGTAGGCTCCACCCATCTAAACTTATACTGCGACTCTCAACTGGTGGTAAACCAAGTCAGAGGAGAATATGCTGCGAAAGGTGAAAAGATGAAGAAGTACTTGAAGGAAGCAAAATCATTGGTGGAATGGTTCGACAGATTCAAATTGAATCTATACCACGAGAAGCAAACCAAGAGGCGGACGCCCTGAGCAAGTTCTCTTGGCAGGCGCCGCCTCTAGAAGTGCACTTTGTGGAAAGCATCAGAGAAGGGACTAGAGGGGAATGTGTAAACATCGACAAAGTAGTCGACTGGACTACCCCAATTCGAGCATACTTAGAATCAAAAGAGTTACCGGAAGATGAGGCTTAGAGTAGGCGACTCATGAGGATCGCACCAAATTATAAAATAATTAATGGGGAACTCTACGAGAAGGGATTTTCAGTACCCTATCTACGATGCGTCATCCAGCCTGACGCCCACACCATCCTAAGGGAGGTGCATGAAGGATACGCCGCCTACCATGAAGGAGCAAGATCTATCGTGCGGAAAATTCTCAACCAAGGCTACTACTGGCCAACCATAAACAAAGAGGCAGGAGACATAGTATTAAACTGCGAGTCCTGTCAGAAGTATAGACCAAAGCTGGCGCGCCACCCTTCGGAGCTTACCAGTATTAGCGATGCATGGCCATTCGCACAATGGGGGATCCACATAGTCGGACCTCTACCTAAGTCAAAGCAACGCTCCTACATAATAGTGGTCATCGACTACTTTTCAAAATGGATCAAAGCGAAGGCACTATCATCCACAACGGAGTTCCATGTTATAAAATTTCTCAAGTTAAGAGTCATTTCAATATATGGGATACCCAGTATCTTGGTTAGTGACAATGGTCCACAGTTCGCAGGGAATGAACTAAAATGGTTCTGTGAAGAGCTAAAAATCGTCCATAGGCACGCCTCGGTGAAACACACGCAAGCCAATGGACAAGTTGAAGCAGCAAACTAAACCATCTTAAACGGATTGAAGAAATGAGTTGACGCCATGGGGGGAAATGGACAGAAGAATTGGAAAATGTGCTTTGGGCACTGCGAACCACACCTAAGGCGGCGACAGGAGAAACGCCCTTCGGGCTGGTTTATGGATCATAAGCTGTGGCTCCGACGGAAATAGCAATGACATCCCATAGAGTTAAAAACTTCGAGACAACGACTAATGATGAACAAATGCGTCACGAGTTAGATATGGTCGACGAAAAAAGATGGGCATCCGATCATACGCAAGCTAAGATGCGCCTCGCAACGGCAAGATACTACAACATGCGAGTCTCATCTCGACAATGTTTTGTGGGGGAAAGGGTATAGAGAATAATTGAGTTCTCACTACAAGATCGGAAAAATAAACTGTCTCCAAAATGGGAAGGACCCTACAAAGTCATTGCTATACCTTGTCCAAATGCATACATCCTAGAAGATATAGAGGGGAGAAAGTTTAAAAATACATTCAATGCGGAGCATTTGAAAAAGTTTTATACTTAAAAGGTGTTTGTAATTCAAAAGTAAATGGCCTCAATATGGAGTTGCCTCAACATGTAATGAATTGAGTTTTAAAGTATCGTAAAAGACCCCGCATATTTGGTAAAATATCGTAAAGGGCGCCGTAAATACTTAAGGAAAAACACCTAGTATTGGCCCCACATATTTGGTAAAAAATCGGAAAGGGCGCCGTAAATACCTAAGGAAAAACACCTAGTATTGGCCCCACATATTTGGTAAAATATCGTAAAGGGCGTCGTAAATATCTAAGGTAAAAACACTTAGTATTGGCCCCATCTATTTGGTAAAATTTGGTAAAAGGCGTCGCATGTACTTAATCACAAATACGTAAGTACTGGCCCATATATTTGTAAAATTTGGTAAAAGGCGTCGGATGTACTTAAGAACAAATACTTAAGTACTGGCCCATATGTTTGTAAAATTTGGTAAACGGCGCCGGGAATACTTAAGCACAAATACTTAAAGTACGGGCCCATATATGGTAAAAGGGGCGCTGCAAATTTTAAAGAACGGACCCCAGTAAAAGACAAAGTAAAGATTCAATAAAAGGCAGACGCCTTTCAGTAAAAAAAAACTGATATATATGAAAGAGTTCTTTCAAAAGAGCGTTTCAAAAAGGAACCCTGAAACTAACTACAAATTTTAAAACCTACTCCTGAGGGGGGTCCGCGCCTTCTTCAGGAGAGGGAAGAGATGCTTCAGAGTCTTCCGCTTCGGAATCTTCATTTTCAGAATCAGATGCTTGCTCCTGGCGACGCATGGCCAGATAGCTCTTCATCAGTGGCGGATTTGGCGTATAAGAAGTGGGGTCCTGGGACCCCACTTGTTTTCTTCTTACCTACACCATTTTTCTTATTTTTTATTGAGGACCCATAAAATATGTAAGGGGACCACACTTGGACACAGGGAACCTACTAAATCTGCCGCTTTGGAACAGGCAACCCACTTGCTTGGGTTCTTAGATCCGTCGCTGCGTCTTCATGCACTAATGGCGCGCCACATCAAAGTCGGGAAGAACTTTTTCATGTCCTCCTCGAGGGAGCCATATACTACCAGGAAAGTGGAGCGACATGCAAGGGTGACGTCGATATCAAAAGAGGTGATCCCCTTGTACTCGGCAATGGCTTTCTCAATACGACCAGGCACCTCCTATTTGGCGGACAGCGCACGCGTCTCCATCTTTGCATACTCGACCTTGGAATGGTCCAGCTACCTGCGAAGGTCATCCACCTGTGTCGAAAGACGACCCACCTCTGTTTGAGCTGACGACATAAGAACATTATTCTCCGCCACTTTTGCTCGAAGCCCATCCACCTTCACATGTTCCCCCACCAGGCGCACCTCAGCGTCAACCAATTGACGTTCCATATATTTGAAGAGACACTTCTTCTCATCTACGGACCGCAACCTTTCAGACGTCGACGCCTATTCGTCAATAAGGCTTATTAAAGCCTCGCTCATCTGAAGCTGAGTGGGGATCATCTGAGAAGAAATGAAGTAATGTAGGTAAAAAAAACGATAAGAGAAGGCTTATAAAATATTAAAATGTAAAAAATTACCTGGGATAGGAGGGAAAGGTCACGCACCAGGCCCTCAGCAGCGCCACATTCAGTAGAAATGGGCCTCCTATCAATGGTGGGTAGGCGCCGGTCAACAAGTGGAACCCCAAGTTGGGATCCGCTGGGGAGTTCCCCTTCATCAAGGGAATGCCCTTAAGGCGCTCACACGTCGCCCAGGACTCCATGAGAGCCTATTCACTCACTTCAGCCTTTAAATCCCACCTTAAGTTAAAAGTTGGGCCAAGATAAGGAAATGCACCCTCCTTCTCTTCAGACTCAGGGGTGGCTTCGCGACGGGGGGACTCACCATCGGAAGGGGTAAAGGCGCGCACAGGAGAGGTGAATAAAGAATCATCCTCATCAAACTCCTGGGCCAAAATATCAGCATGTTGCACAGGAACCTTCTTCCGAGACGAAGCCCTTGAGGATGAACCACACAGCAAAGGGGAGGCGCTATCTGTCTGCTTGGCTGTGGAACCAGTAGCAAACTCTGTGTAAGACCATGTGAGCATCAATCGGTCACTACAGGCGCGCCATATTTTTTAGTATAGAGGATGTTAAGTTGACGATGTTAGGATATAAGAATAATAGAATATTAGATTGAGGACTGTTATGCAAATATGAGGAGGACTTAGCTGTAAATACTAATATATTCAACAGTTTAAATACAGTTGAGATGTAACGAACCCAACTACCTTTGAAATGAATTTCAGTTGATTACTTCCTCTGTAAGTTTCTCTCTTCTTTCATTTATTCTTCTACTAGTTCTATAATCTTGACGTGGTATCAGAGCTTCTTCGATTCTGCAACATTTGATTCTGCATTCTGTGATTCTGCATCTTCGCGTGAAGATTCGTTCGTTTCTTTTACGCCTGGTAGTTGAGTATCAATGGATGAACTCTTAGCATCTTTCTTTAACAAGAAAGTGTCGTAGTTGGAAGGAGAAGAGAACTTCCAATCGTGGCAACAACAAGTCTTACTTGTTGTTCGTGGCTGCAATCTAGAAGTGCATCTCTATGGCAACAATACGATTCCACCTCGCATACAAGGTGCGGATGGAAATGAATAACAAAATCCAGATTACAGCAAGTATGTACAGAAGGACAGCTCGTTTGCCTCTTGGATGCTAGCTTCTGTGTCTTCTCAGGTGAGTCGTGGACTTATTGGCTGCATGGCTGCAACTGCAATTTGGCAAAAACTCCATGGAGATTTCTCGTCTTCGTCCACAACAAGAATTATGCATCTGTATGACAAATTGAAGGTAAAGAAACTTCCTCATCAAAGCATGCGTGACTACTTAACTGTCATTCAATCAACATGTGATAGTCTTTCTAGTTGTGGACATCCGATACAAGAGATACAACACATTTGTATTATTCTTAATGGAGTTAAAGTCCAATTCGATAATGTGGTATCAGTAGTACATGCAAGCAGAAATGAGTATGATCTAGCCTCGGTTAGTTATGTATTATTGGATGCGGAAGCTAGGCAAATTGATATGCTATTTGATGCCAATGCGACTGCCAATGTAGATGTTAATGTTGGTTCTGTTAATAAATCTACTGGTTCTGGAAATGCTGGTTCTGGAGGTATTGAATCTACAGGTTCATCAACCACGGGAAATGTTGGTTCGCAAGCAAGGAATGATGGTATTCTTACTCATCCAGGATATACTGATGTCTCAACTCAATACAATAACAATTTAAATGGTTCAAACACCAATTATTCTAACCAAGGCAGAGGCAGGGGACGTGGTCGAGGTTTTGGAAACAATCGGCAACAATGCCAACTCTGTGGAAAATTTGGACATCTTGTCCACAGGTGTTACCACAGATTCAACGTTAATTTCACAGGAGTCACTGATCCTGGAAGCTCACAAGCACTGAATGTTAATCTGTGTTCAACTCAGTGGGATGATGCAACTGATATCTCAAGCAATCAAGGTCATACGTCAGGGAATTTTTCTAATCAATCTCAGCCTCCTCAGCCTTGTAATTCTCAAAATCAGCTTACTCCTTCAATGCCTTTCAACTATCAAACTCCTTCTCCTCAATCCTTTTCTCCTCAAGTTTATGTTGTGCCTCCTGTTTCTTCAATTCCTTACAATCTACCTTCAGTTCCTCCAATACATTCGTACAATATAGCTTATGTTTCTCCAATTACTTCATACAATCCATCAGCCTTTAAGTATTCTCATCCTATAGCACCAAATCAGTATACTCATCCTTCTTCCTTTTCCTTCATACCTGGTACTCCATACATGCCATCTGTAGCAAGCTCATTTGGAAACAATGTGGATGCTCAATGAGTTGTTCATAATCCTCAAACTCACACTGCATCAGCAACTCTATACAATCATCAATACACAAATTGGTTTGCTGATTCAGGAGCTAAAAACCATCTGACGAATGCTTCTCCTTCTTCATTCAATACATGCATTCCTTACAATGGTCAAGGTAAAGTTACAGTTGGTAATGGTTCAACCTTAAACATCTCGGCCATTGGTTCTGCTATAGTTCCTACAGTTAACTCTTATATTAGTAATGGCTCTCGAATTTATTGCTTCATAATATGTTATATACTCCATTTGTTACTAAAAATCTTTTGTCTGTATCTCAATTCGCCAGGGATAATGTTGTTTACTTTGAGTTTCATGTTGGATATTGTTTTGTTCGTGCTGCAAAATCTCACAATGAATTGCTTCGTGGCTATGAAAGCTCGGGTCTGTATAGGCTTGAAGTGTTAAACATTAAAAGATGTCAGTTTGTGAACTCCAGTTCTGGATTTGTCTCTGAAATTTCTCACAAATCTAAATGTAATACGTTTGATACTGTGGTTGTTCCTGCTATATCGGATAGTAAAGATTTTAGTAATGTCTCTAAAATATCATGTATTTCTTCTTCTGATGTAGAAATAAAAACGATTTTCTTTCTATTCAAATTGACTCTATAAAGGATCAATCTACGGTTATAACTTCTGATCCCATTGGAAATACAGATCTTGAATGCTTCTTGTCTGCTTTAGAAACAGGAAAGGAGTCTCAACTGTGGCACATGCGCCTTGGCCACCCGTCAAACAAAATCCTTGTTAGTTTTTTAAGACTGCACAATCATCCTACAACTGACATATCCAAGCAATGTGTAGCATGTGAAGTAGGCAAAAGTAAGAAGTTACTGTTTCATTCATCGGATACTGTCTATACTCAACCTTTAGAGCTAGTGCAGGTAGACCTCTGGGGACCAGCAGCATGTTCTTCAAATGGACACAACTACTATCTCAGTATAGTAGATGCCTCCAGTCCATACAATTGGATATATTTTTTGAAAAGCAAATCTGATGCAGCTCAATGTTTTGTAGAGTTTCATAAGCTAGCTGAAAAACAACTGGGTCATTCTCTCAAGGCAGTGCAATCTGATGGAGGTGGTAAGTTTCGTTTTCTATCTACATATCTGTCTCATCTTGGTATAGCTCACAAAATTACATGTCCTTATTCATCATAACAAAATGGAATCGTTGAGCGCAAACACGGACATATTGTCGAATTGGGATTAACTTTGTTAGCTCAATCATCAGTTCCTTTACATTACTAGTCTGACGCTTTCTTTATAGATTCCTTCTTAATAAATAGAATGCCATAATATAGCTTATCAGAAATGTCACTGCATCAGAAGTTGTTTGGATCAGAACCTGACTATTCATTTCTCAAAGTCTTTGGTTGTCTGTGTTTTCCACACCTTCGTCCATATAATAAACATAAACTTGCATTTAGATCGGAACCATGTGTGTTTCTGGGTTATTGTTCTAAATACCATGGATACAAGTGTCTATCTTCTTCAGGAAGATTCTATACAACTCGAAATGTTGTTTTTCATGAACAAACATTTCCATTTGCTGACACAAAATGTAGTTTTTTTACCTCATCTTCACCTACTCAGAATTATACATCCAAACCTTTCTTTTTACCTTGTGATTCTCACTTTAATTTACCTGATATTCAGTTGGACAATCATGGATCAGGACATGCACATGTGCAGGATATAACACTTCCATCTGTCATTCATCAAACTTCTTCATCCTCACCTTTAGTGTCTACAAATCATAAGTGTCCATTGCTTGATTCTGCTAATTCTACGCCTCTGTCAAATGAGCATTCTCCTTCTCAAAATTATGTTCTAAATAACAGCATGTTGCAAGATACTCAGGTTGTTTCTCCTACTTCTTCACCTCACATAGTCTCTTACAGATTAAATAATGATTAGCTTGTTCCTACAGACTCTACTAATATCACTTCTGATCCTATTGTTTTCTCTGTTCCTATAGTCTCTTCGTTATCTTCTTCAATCAAAAATTGTCATCCAATGCAAACCAGGGCAAAAACCAAAGCAAATCAGCATCACTCTATTCAATCACTTCTTGCAACCATTGATGATCAAGATAGCCTTCGGTTTGAAGAACCAAATCCATTCATCAAGCTATACAATGTCCTCATTGGGGAGCAGATGTAGATGAAGAGTATTCTTCCCTTCAAACTAATAAAACTTGGTATGTTGTTGAGCTGCCTGCAGGAAGAACTCCTATAGGTTGCAAGTGGATATTCAAGATAAAGAAGAATGTTGATGGATCTATTGCTCGGTACAAGGCAAGGCTAGTTGCCAAAGGGTTTTCACAGAAAGCTGGATTCGATTTTCAGGAAATGTTTAGTCCAGTGGTTAAATCTGCAATGGTACGTGTAGTGTTATCTCTTGCCTTATCTCATAAATGGAGTTTAAGATAGATTGATATCAATAACGCTTTTCTCCATGGTGACTTATCTGAAGAAGTTTATATAATTCAGCCACCCGGTTTTGAACAATTGTCGAAATCAGAAAAAACTCTTGTCTGTAAACTTACCAAAGCTCTCTATGGATTAAAACAAGCACCTCGTGCTTGGTTTGAAAAACTCAGAACTTTTCTTATAACAGTTTTACAGTTTAAAGCCTCAGTATCTAATAGTTGTCTTTTTATAAAATAAACGACTTTGGGTTCTGTATTTTTACTTGTGTACGTAGATGACATTGTTGTAACAGGTCCATCATATTCTAAAATCAGTGAGGTTATTCATATCATCAATGATAAGTTCAAACTTAAAGATTTAGGAAGTTTGAGCTATTTTTTAGGAATGGAAGTGACAACTACTGATGAATTTTTGTTACTCAACCAGAAAAAGTATGTGCAAGAACTGATTACCAAGCAGGGACTTAATGAGACATCAAGATTTCCTACGTCAATGACAGGTAACTGCTTGTCAAAAACAGGTATCATTGCATGTGATGAATCATTTGAAGATGTACATTGTATAGAAGTACAATTGGGGCATTGGAGCACATATGTGTTACTCGGCCAGACATAAACTTTTCTGTTAACAAACTGAGTCAATACATACAAAATCCGTCAATCAGTCACTGGAAAGCAGTTCTACATATTGTTCGATATCTGAAAGGCACCACTGATCATGGTTTTCTGTTTAGAAATAATTCATTTCCTATCAAAGAGATATCGTTAACATCTTACTGTGATGCAGATTGGGTTGGTGACTTTGCAGACAGAAAATCAATATCTGGTCATTATCTTCTCTTAAATGGTAATCCTATCATTTGGAGTTCTAAAAACAATCTATTGTTGTCAGATCAAGTGCAGAGGCTGAGTTTAGAGCAATTGCCAATGTTGTTTGTGAAATCATTTGGGTAAAAACACTCATTACTGAAATGGGTCTTCAGGTTTCATCTGTTCCTAAGGTCTGGACTGATAGTACAAGTGCAGCTGCCATTTCAGAAAATCCTATTCAACACTCAAAAATGAAACATGTAGAAATTGATCTGTTTTTTTGTAAGGGGGAAGGTTCATTATGGACAAGTGTTGATTAACTATGTTCCATCGAGTGAACAAATTGCAGATATTTTGACAAAACCATTAACAGAAAAATTATTTATTCTTTGCAGGAAAAAGGTAGGAATTTTTTCCGTATCAGAAATGGATAGGAGTCAATCTACTCAGGAAGAGTAACTCTGATGTTCCTTTCTGTCTTCAAAACTACTTTGGATAAAATCTCTATTTTTGCAATTGGTGAATCTCTGTAATTGGTACGTCTTATAACAAGATGGCAAAATTATTATGTGATATATATGTGTGCTTTGTCATAAGTAGTCTACTGCATCAGCATTGTTCAGTGCAATTTTTCAAATTCTAATTCATCTTGTATAGATCAGTGTTGGCATATATAGTAACATGATAAGTCTATTTGAAGTCATCTCTCATTTTTTTTGAAGACATTACTTATCTTCTATCGTCTCATTCGTATGTGTGGGTCATGTGTTGGATGTCTTGTTCTGTATTTGAGTCATCATGTGAATTCTGCTATGATGATCAGGAAAATTAGAAACTCTTGCTGAGATATATCAATATTGGCATAAGACATGGCTTGATTCCAAAAACAGAATTTACACCAAAGAAAACGTAAAAGACACTTTGGGGTAACTCTTGAGGAAGGAAAGATGAGGACTGAAATCCTCTAGTCATTGTCGGTAAGATAAGGGCTCAAACCCTTCTGTCAATAAAAAAAAATAAGAAAGAGAAAAGAAAAGAAAAGAAGAAGAAAACAATAGACTCAAAGGAAAAAAAAAATAGAGAAAACAGAAAGTTGCAGATTGATCATCATAGCAGGGGTTCATCAGTCTGATCTCTGTATAGACTTGACTCTACTATAAGACTCGTCATGTGGCGTGTATGATAGTAAGTTGAGTCAGTCTGATGGGAAATGTTATATGATATGAAAATAGCTATTTGATTGTTTTATATATGTTGACAATGATCTACAAGAATATGAGTTAGAAAGTGAAGATATGCAGTGGATAATGAGAGTGTTAGTAGATGAAGAATGAAGAAGTCATATGTATATCATAAGAATGATGTGTCAACTTGTGGTAAGAATCAGCTGCAAGATTCTGAATGCAGTTGTGAAAGGTTAATCTGAAGCAGTTTTGTAAGATAATGAAATGGAAATTCATCAAGAAAGAGTTGAAGATGACAGAGGCTGGATTCAGTCACTCTGAAGGAATCAGTTACTATCAGGACATCTCAAAACAATTCAAAAGCTGCAAATTAAAGAAATGTTTGAGCAAACCAGAGAATCAAAGAAGATTGAAGAAATTGGATATTGATTGGGGAATGTTAGGATATAAGAATAATAGAATATTAGATTAAGGACTGTTATGCAAATATGAGGAGGACTTAGCTGTAAATACCAATATCTTCAACAGTATAAATACAGTTGAGATGTAACGAACCCAACTACCTTTGAAATGAATTTCAGCTGATTACTTCCTCTGTAAGTTTCTCTCTTCTTTCATTTCTTCTTCTACTAGTTCTATAATCTTGACAGACGATGTAGTATGGTATCATTAGCATAACGAGAGTAAGGGACCACACCTTTAAATGTGTCCACAGCCTTTAGAGAATCAGGGTTGAGAACCTCTAGAGGAGCAGTTAGAGGTTCCACATAATCCTCGTAACGGACCTTCTTCTTCTCACTCATACTGGGCGCACCCTTTCTTTTAGAGGCCTCAGGGGCGTCGCCTCTCCCCTTCTTCTTGCCACGTGACTATTCTGGGATAATAGCAAAGGCATGAAAAAGGCGCTCTATATCTTTATTTGCACGAAATTATAGAGGAAAAAATTATTACCCGGGGTTATGAGGGGCGAGGAACAGTGGAAGAAATGCTGGCGCGCCTCAAATCCTCCTCAGTGGTCGCCTTTGAAACGTAAACCGCATCACCAAACTCATGCTCTACCATGATTTGGGAAAGCGCCTCCAAGTCCGAAGGGGAACACTCCTCAGCAAGAGGAAGTGGGTCATGATGCGCATTGGTGTTTAAGCACCAAGAAACGCCTCCTTTAAAGAAGAAATACCGCGATTTCTAGATGGAATTGCGGGTCCTAAAGCCTTGAACAATGGGACACGCTGTGTCCCAAGACCAACTAGAAGGATCGGGACTCCGGGAAACAAAAAGAAATATACCTAAACTATTGGTCTTGAGGCGGTAAAAATGCCTAAATAAAGTAAGAGAATAGGAATAACCTCGGTCATTACAGAAAACCTTAAAACCTACTCAAACACGAAGAGCGTTTGGGGAGAGTTGGGTAAGGGAAACACCATAATAGGTGCACATTTCTACTAGCTCGGGACAATAGTGGAATCGTAAACCCGCGTCGAGATTTGAAAAGGAAAGATGGTCTCCTCACCAGGCTAAGGCAAGCAAATAGGGTGAGGATTTTCGGGGTCTGCTTCATCAGGAAGGGGATAGCGAGGACAATAACTGTCGTCCATCCCTGACTCCTCGACAACTTTTTCATAAAGGGCCCTAACAAGGGTGTTAGGTTTAGGATCATAAAAACCCGGAGGAAAGAAGACGCAAGACTCACCTGAGAGTCGAGAGTTTCTAGATGCCTTCGACATGATGCGATGCAAGGTTTGAAGACGTCGACGAACACGATTGGAGGAAATGGGAGCAATTCTCGAAGTGAGGAAGGGCGCCGCTAGAAAGCTGGGAGGAAACTGGAAATTCTAGAGAGAAGGATGAGAAAATTCTAGATAAAGAAGCTTGAAAATGGAGAGTGGGGCCTCAAATGAACAGAAAGAGGAAATTTATAGGGGAAGAAGTGTCGGTTCGGATGCCTGGTTTGATGAAAGTAACGGTTTGACTAGCCGGTTCGATGAAGAAAAAACGGTTTGAATACCAAACCAGGCGGTGTTTCGTGTACAAAACCGTTCATTGGGAACGGTTCAATATTTCGAAAGTCGAAAAATCACCAAGGTTCGATAATTATGACAAAACTGCCACGTGTCAACCATAGATATGATGGTTTCAACAACGTAACGGTCAGAAGCGCCAACGGTCAGAAGCGCAAACCTCGAAGTACAACGGTTAGAAACATTGTAAAGAAAGGGTGCGCCCTAGCAATCCTTTTGAACTCAGCATATTGGAAAGAAAAGGTGTGCCCTAGTAGCAAAGGCCTAAGGGGACCAAGTTACCCTGCATTAATGGCGACGCCCTTGACATTAAAAGACGCACAAAAGGAACATTTAAATCCCAGTAAACTCTAAAACCAAGGGCGAGCCATGCTCACCCTTGGCTTGGGGGGCAAGATGTTGGGTATTAACTCGCCTACCGACATTAAGTCTGACCCGATCCAAGTAAAAGGGCGCACGCCCTAGGTAAAGGGCGCGCACCCCCGCATCATGTCTGACGTCACTTCCCATTATCTCTGGCCAGCACACAGCTCCATACTAGACAAGGGGTAGTGGGGAACAGGGGTCCGAGAAACCAGGGTTAACGGAGCGGCACGGAACCAAGTCGGAAAGCACTGAAAAGGGTCCTACCCATAGAACGTGATTCAACAGAGTCGGCTCTTCATCGAGTCGGTTCTCGTAACCAAGGCGTGCTTAGACTAATGACACTCCGATCAATATCGAGTCGTCCAGTGGTGCTCCGACCGTTAGGGCGTTGACGCCTGATATCCAACATCAATTTCTCTTCTTAAATAAGTGCCCTCCTTCCTTACCTGTAATTTCTCATTCTCCTTTGAGGTAGAAATCCTTCAGTTCTTGCTGTTGGAATCCTTCTCGTTTCTTCTTGCACCGTTGGAATCTGTTTGCAGTGTTGAGGAAAGTTCAGTGAGGGACAAGGCAGCGGAGTCATTGGGCAGAGTTGGGTGTCAAATGAAGGAATCGGATCTTGTTGACTAGTTTATTCCTCTTTTCAAGGTAACTGCCGAGAATTTTCCTAGGTCACTGGTGGTTTGTGGAAATCGATGCATTTGTCTCTATAATGATTAAAGTGCTTTTACATTGAGCTAAAGTTTAGCATCTAGTGTTGAATATGGAGTATAAGAGGTTATGTGAAAGAATATGGTTGTTTT
Source organism: Chamaenerion angustifolium (assembly GCA_946814005.1). NCBI lineage: Eukaryota > Viridiplantae > Streptophyta > Magnoliopsida > Myrtales > Onagraceae > Chamaenerion > Chamaenerion angustifolium. The sequence goes on along the minus strand of OX328268.1, from coordinate 27,801,898 downwards.
GAAGCTAACTACAATATAGTTGAAAGTTTATGTTTGAACTTTGAATATATTGAGAGGTTTTCTTTTTTGACTGGAACACTGTTTTTCTTTTGTGTTGATTCTGAAGAGAATATCAGCTGGGGAATGGTTCACTGCTCGAGTTTCTGCTTGTAGCCTATTCCATATCGTGTATCCTAGTGCCCCTGAAAAGATGAAGACAGAACTCAGATCGATTTATAGCCACCTCTGCCAAGATGGCATGCCTATGGTGAGGAGGTCTGCTGCGTGGAATTTGGGGAAATTTGCTGTAACTCTTGAATATGATCATTTCAAGACCGACATCATGTCAATGGGTTTAGGTATCTTGTTAAAGCATTAGATTACCCACAACAATTTCGATTCATTATTTTTGGTGCAACGACCACCTAAAGAAGGCCCATTGTTTAGGAAATAGATTCCTGTTGTTGGAGTAAAGATCCAAATATCATGTCCAAAAGTTTGTAGCAATGTACTTCAGCTGGATCTTTTGCATCATCAACTAAGCTTTACTTATTCACATTCACTGTTTATATTGGGGGGGGGGGGGGGGGGGGGGGGGGGGGGGGAACGGATCGTTTTTTTTACTATTTCGGTCGAGTACCTATATTTTCGAACCGGAATTTCTTTTTAGAAAAAACAACCAAAAGACCGTATAAAGAAATATAAACCGTACATTCATATTTTGAATTTTCGGTTTAAACCATAAAAATACACATTCAAAACTGTTCCAAACAAAAAAATCTGACCATAAACTAAACCGTACATTTTTAGATCGGTTTTTTCAGTTTGGACCGATTCGGTTTTCACCAAATTTTCAAATCACTCGTTTTTACTTTCACCCCTAGATTATATAGTTTCATTGTAAATTTTCACTTGCATACTTTGCATTTGTATGCCTTGTAGAGCTAGAAGAAACATACACTTATAAAGTTTCCGGACATATTTATGAATTTGTTAAATTCTGAGCTTGAATTTATAAATTTATTATTATTTTTTTAAATTATTTTTTCTTCTACCGATGAAATTTTTTGTCGGCATAAGAAGTATAACGACCAAACTTTTTTTGTCGGCAAAAAGGTATTTTTCGTCGGTAAAAATGTTTTTACCGACAAAATTGTCTTTGCCGACCAAACTGATTTTGTCGACAAAAATTCCGTCGAAAAATAAATTATTTTTAACGACGAAATATTTGTGACATTTCGTCGATTAACCTTCGCCAACAAAAGTTTACCTACAAAATTTTATATTTACCGACGGAATTGATTTTTCCTGACAAAATTTTTACTTTTAACTACGAAAAAATATCATCGACAAAAGCAAAATTTAATGCGTGAATCTTCTGGAAGAGCATAATTTGTGGCTTGGGGTGTCTGACGCATAGTAGACCCATCCATGACTTTGCTTGACCCCGGTTGCATGTTATTCATTCTTTTAGAGAAGACTTTTCTTTGGGAGAAGACTTTGGACTTCTGAAGGAAGCAACACATGCTTATACTCATAAATATCATCTAAATACTTTTTAGAGTACTTGATCTACCCAATTGGATCAACAATCAAAGAGTTGATTCGAGTTTGAATCCACGGGTCTCCGGTCTGGATTAAGTTTTCATATTCATATTTGCAATCATCAATTCGAGAAAAAAAAAAACGTATGTTCACTTTAGAGGATCGTAAAGAATGCTATTAGGTGATGCGAAGATGACATCTTTTAATATTTTTAAAAAGATTTTTATTCAAAAGGAGCAACAGATTTATGTGATTTGAAATGGAATATATTTTCCTCCCTATGATTTTTTAGTTTCTGTCCTGAACCAATAATTCTCATCACTAAAAAACGATTATATAAAAAATCACTGTTTCACTTAATAAAAATCAAATTTGTATGCATAGGAGCCGAAAAAACATATAAATTAATTAAAACAAATAGGATATATTGATTTTTTTCAAAAAGTATGTATTTTCGAAAAAAAAATTGAAAAAGTATATATACAAAAAAAATATTTAGCAAAATGTGTATACGCGCATCCCGGGGTCGCGCCTATTGGACATAGGCGCACCCCAGGGGTGCGCCTGGGAAGAAAAGCGTTCCTATTTTTTTTTTTTTTTTTTAAATCATTTTGTTTGAAAAATGATGACTCGATGTTTAATTAAAAATAAAATTATGTATTTATTAAAAAAAATTATAGTAAGTAAATATTTTAATTGCGATTCAAATGATGCAAAAAATATTAAATTTGGATTTACGGATCGAGTGTACGGCATGCCGTAAGTTGAGATATGAAAATTATACTTAAAAAATTATAACTCAGACCATGTAACTCCAAACTCAACACAGTTAACGTCATTTAAGTCATAAATCAATTATCTACGTAGGATAATTTTTTGGATTAAAAATACAGTGATTTTGTAACCCCCCATCGTTTACACACAAATTTGACCGAAATAAGTAAATGCATTAGGTGAGAAATTTAATTATATACTTACTCAAAAAAAATTACAGTGCGTAAATAATTTAATTACGAATTAAATGACACTAACTATGCGTTAAAAAACTCTACATACGATACAAAAACTTACAAATAGTGTTTTGCATAGTAAAATTACTGTTTACACAGTGATTAAACAGTATTTTTACTGTGTAAACAGTAATTTTACTATGCAAAACACTGTTTGTAAGTTTTTGTATCGTATGTAGAGTTTTTTACGTACCGTATTATACAGTCAGTCTAAAAGTAAACAATTAACGCATAGTTAGTGTCATTTAATTCGTAATTAAATTATCTACGCACTGTAATATTTTTGATTTTTTTTGAGTAAGTATATAATTAAATTTCTCACTAATGCATTTACTTATTTCGATCAAATTTGGGTGTAAACGATGGGGGTTTACAAAATCACTGTATTTTTAATCCAAAAAATTATCCTACGTAGATAATTGATTTACGACCTAAATGGCATTAACCGTGTTGAGTTTGGAGTTACATGGTACGAGTTATAATATTTTAAGTACAATTTTCATATCTCAACTTACGGCATGCCGTACAGTCAATCCATAAATCCAAATTTAATATTTTTTGCATCATTTGAATCGCAATTAAAATATCTACTTACTATAATTTTTTTAAATTTTTTTTAATAAATACATAATTTTATTTTTAATTAAACATCGAGTCATCATTTTTCAAACAAAATTATTTTTTTAAAAAAAATAAATAAATAAATAGGAACGCTCTTCTTCCCAGGCGCACCCTAGGGTGCGCCTATTCAATTGGCGCACCCCTGCGGTGCGCCTATGTCCAATAGGCACGACTCCGGGGTGCGCGTATACACATTTTGCTAAATATTTTTTTTGTATATATACTTTTTCAAAAAAAAATCGAAAATACAACTTTTTGAAAAAACTCGGATATATTAGTATATTGGGTCTCTCCATTCTAGCAAATCTTTGGGTGGACGATAGAATTGTGTTTGTCGATGTCAGTCTCATTCACTCCAAATATGTCTTTTAGACTTCATATTCATCCATCCTCCAAAAACTTGAATCGTGGAACTGACCGAGCAAGTCTTCTCAGGAAAAATAAATATTTTCTACATATTATTTTTTATGTTTTCCGTTGGTGTCCAATCAAGAGTCAATTCTCTTACGGGGCGTTTCTTTCACGGAATTCGGAATAAGAATAGAGAATAAGGAATAGGAGATAAGAATATAAAGTTGTTTATTTGGTGGAATGGAATAGAAGAGAATAAGGAATTCTGTTGTTTCTTTGGTGGAATGGTATATGGAAAGGTAAGGGAATGTGGTAAAATGATATATTTGTCCCTCCTTGTAAATGTATAGTATATAATACACATAATTTGTATTAATTAATTTTAAAAAGTAATAATAAATTAACTTAAATATAATTAACTAATAATTTAAAAAAACTTTTTTAAATAATTTCTATAATTATTTAATTAATTTACGTCGGCTTTTTTTTTTGCCGAATTAATTTACCTCAGATGATTCATCTCATATTTGGCACTAATCATTCAGTCAATCAGGTGCATTCTTCAACTCGGTTACAGATCAACTTATTAGCTCAAGCAATCAATTTGGCACCAAGTCCACCAATAACAGAGCTAATACAACAGAAACATAAACCAGTCCAATTTGACTTATCTGCAAGTTCCATTTATGTTGTTCCCTTTATGTAGAATAGAAACATAAATCAATCTGTAGACTAAACATAGCATTGTTTTTACTGACCTCTCCTGCAGGCAGGTAGCTTCTCTTTTCCCCTACCCTAACCCTGATTTTTATACCACGACAGCAGCAGCAAGATTTGAAGACCAAGACAGCACCACGCTTCCTTGACCCACCAACCTTCTAAGAAAGATCAACTCCTGGTTGAGAATAAGGATCCACCATCTCCAAATTCAGGTGAGTGGCTGCTGCTGCTCCCTCTCCAGCAGCTCCTAAGCCAACTGCTTTGGTCGAAGCTCCTTCTAAAGACAGACATGGATGTCAAGTTGAGGAAAGCCCACTCTGCTTAACAAACATACCAGAAAATTATTGACCATACAAATCTACCTATCTCTAAGCAACAGACACAGTGTCATTGAATTTGATGAAAACATATTGAATTTGATACCATTAAGTGGTAGAAGTTCAGAAGAAGAATTCCAAACTTTATATATGAACCAAACAAAGTCGCAGACTGAGGAATTTAGCTGTCATAATCTTTACTTCCTGATACTCTCTACCTCAACTTGACCATCTGCAATTGAAGGGAAAAATACAATAAATATTGCACCTCACAGAACTGGACTCTGACCCTTAAGATCTGCTAAGTTGTGGAGAGGAAAGAGTCTGACCCTTAAGATTCAAAGCAAGATTTGCTAGACCATCAGCTTTAGAGTTGTATTCCTGTAAGGTGAATAAACATTGTAGTATGATAGAAGAGTTGCCATCATGCAAATGCAAATAATGTAATGTCATAGAAACTTAAATCTAATATCACAGTATGACAATTTGTTGCTAGCAACTGAAATCTAATATGATTGATCTGAAAAGATGTGAACTTGGTCTTGAGGTCGTTCACCACTTTACACAAGCTAGCCATTTTTGGTGCTTTATCTTCCATTCTCCATTAACCTGTTTACAAGTGAGAGTGAGATATACACGTTATGCTGAAATACACAGTGTATAGAGAACTAATTATTTGATAGGGCTTCCTCCACAATGGCAATAGACTCGAGCCACTAACGTCCTGACATGTCAGCTCATTTATTCATGTCTATGGACAAATTAACGTTTAAACTGTACAAAATTAGCACTACAAACCTGACAGCATACGAGTTTTGAGTCTCCTTGGATGCGGATTTTCTTGAAGCCTACCTCAATAGCATGCCTCAATCCCAAAATCAAGGCTCGATATTCAGCAGCGTTGTTTGTAGCAACACCCACACCTTCTCTCAATCGATATACCTACCAATGTGGGATATTAATATAAGCATAATGAATGTCCATAAGATATTATAAAGATTCATGTATTAGACAATGACCTACCATATTACTTGATGAGCCAGCAGAGTTTTCAAATTTCGTAACTTTACCCATTTGACAACCTAACATTTGACAGACCGAGCATAAAGGAAACCAACAAAGGATTTACCTCGCTGACAGCAACACCATTGCTCCATTGAAGGCAGAATTTGAACCACGAACATAAAGGGAACTTGCAGATAAGTCTACTGACTGCAATGTCAAATTGAGTATCAACAAAAAGGGAACAGTATGTCAAATATGTCCAATTCAACAGAAACATAAACCAGTCTCAAACAAAAATCTGCAGAAGAACAACATGAACAAGAACAAGATAATCAACAATTTGAGTACAAGAACAACATTTGAGAACAACATAACAAGAAGCGCGATTAACACCTCAATTTGATAACAACATAACCAGAACAAGAACGTCAATGCTGCTATTAACACCTCAACAGAACCCAGAATCACTGATTCTGGGTTCGAACAGAATCGCGGGGATGAAGGAGAGCATCGCGGGGATGAATCACGAGGATGAACCCAGAATCGCGGGGATGAATCACGAGGATGAATCGCGGGGATGAATCAAGGGGATGAACATACCTGAGGAAAGGAGAGTATCGCGGGGAGCTTCGAATGAAGGAGCAGGAGCTTCTTTGGTTTGTAAAGAAGAGAGAGAGGATAGTTCAGTCAATATAAAAAGTTAATGACGGCAGTTTCGTCATATAGCCTTCTATTCCGAGTTAGAAATTCCGAGCTTTTTGCACGGAATGTCTAACACTAGCCCTCTAGGATTTCGTAAGCCGAAATTTTTCAATTTCGCGAAAATAACAACTTCTTACGGAATCTCTAACACTTATTCCATTCATATTCCGCGAAAAGAACATGTCATTAATATATTCACAGAGTTCTCTTAATTCTCTTAATATCATTACAGGCTCAAACCTCTTATTATTGAATAAATTGCTGAACTATTATACCATTTTACGATGATTTTATATACATATATATTTTGGTGGTGTTGAACTATGCCTTTGTATATAGTTTAAGGATATATCTTGAATATTTGCATTTGATTTAATAAAAACAATGTTTTAAAGTCTGAAAATGGTACAACATGTTTGACGAAAATAGTTTTCCAACCCAAACGATTATTTTTGGTCCAACATGTTTGAAAATGATGGTAATTGGTACATCTGTTACTTTTCTGTTAAAAAATGCTGTTAAATATCTTTTATATTTACAAAATTAACCACTACTTTTCTAAATGTTACAATTAAACCCTACAAATTTACACTAATGTTTCAAACAAGTCCCGACTCGATTCGAGACACACAGGGGGTCCCCTACCCAGACCATAGGACCCCCGATTGGGGCTCAATTGGAGCACCAATCATTTGAACCGAACCCAGCCAGGTTAGGTCCAAACGGATTGGGGCTCCAATTGAGGCCCAATCGGGAGTCCTATGGTCTCCGAGCTCAGACCAGGTCCCCAGGGTTGGGTGACCTGGTCGGGGTTTGGACCCTGGCTAGGGGACCCCCGGTGTGGCTCGAATCGAGTCGGGACTTGTTTGAAACATTAATGTAAGTTTATAGGGTGTAATTGTAACATTTAGACAAATATTTTATTAATTTTGCAAATATGAAAAATATTTAGCGGAATGTTTTAACAGAAAAGTAACAGAGGTACCAATTACAATCATTTTCAAACGTATTGAACCATTAACCATCACTAAAAAATAAGTTGCACCGAAAACTATTTTATGCAAACATGATGGAATATTTTCAAACTTTTCACTTAAAATTAATATATTATCTATCCCTATATTTAAAATATATATACATATATCTCTTTTAAAAATGAAAAAACAGGTTTTATTCACTGGGATTCTATATGAAACTTGTCTGAATTGTGCCATAATCATTCATTTCTTTTTACGTTTTCACGGGTTTCCAATACAAATCTGAGTGAGTTTATTACTTTTTAACTGTGATGATTAAATATTTAATTATTGTTTTTTTCCTCATAGTCTATGAATATTATTTTGTATTATATTTAATTCCTTGATGATATAACCAGAATTTGTGACCAAACTGGTGTCGGTTGAGAACTCCCTAGTCTTATCAGAACCGGTCCTGCCCTCGAACCGGTGAGGGGACCAATTTTCGGTTTGTTTGGTCTAATCCGATCGGATTCGGTCTAATGTATGGTTCACTGTAGTCGGACGTCGAATCCGACTTTTTCCAACCATTTTGAAGAATATTTTTAGTTTTAGTTTTCACTCGAAATTGTCGGATTTTGGCGAACGACGGGTCCGGTCGAGCGGGGTCATCAACCGGACCGAAAAAATGAAAGGGTCACCACCGATTAATTAGAGGCTAATCGGAATCCTAAAATTTGTCTAGGGTACATGGTGTTAACATACTAGGGCTTGGAAAGGTCTACATCCAAATAATTGAGTTCGGGGGTTTGATTACGTCTTAAGGGCTCGCGAGCTCATAATCCACCATTTCGGTACTTTAGTTTGCTTTTAAATTTGTTTTCACCGATTTACCTGAATTACCTGTTTTTATCATGTTTGGTCAAAAAGATTACATGCATTTTCTTTAAATTAAACAAACTATGTACAAACATTTTTTTTTTGAGTTAATTTCAAATAAATACACAAAAGATAATAAAGTTAATCATGCTCGAAAAAATGTGATTTAACTTTGGGATCATTTTAAACGTGTTATATATATATTATGTATACGTAATACTATATATATATATATTATACATATAGATATATATTATACATATAGATATAATTTCACATGCATATTATACATAGACATATATATATATATATATACATAGACATATAATATATGTATATAAAACCTCAATTTCATTTATATTAGAAAATACAAATACAATATTGAATATGAATGAGATATACCTAAATCATTCGGAGTTTAAAATACCATACGAGAAATCGATATTGATAATCACCTATATTTTTTCACTCAATCTCTCCAAATGTTTTTCACTATCATTCAATATTTTCCCTCTTCTTTATTTTCTTCTTCCCCACCACCCACCCCCACACACATTTTCACGAAGTTCTTCTTCTATTTATAGTAGTTTTTTTCTACTTTTTTAGTATAAATAAATAATATATAAACACAAGTATAATTATATTATAATAAAACTCCACTATAATTATAATAAAACACCACTATTGTTTATATATATATATATATATATAATACTACATATATATATATATGTAGAACTTAGTAATTTTTTATTTTAAACAAAATTTTCCCTTTTTTAATGAACATAAGAAAAAAAAATTATTTTCCTATTACTAATATTCTAAATTTTTGAATTTTTCTCGGTTCGGATTATCGCGTACGGTATTTTGACATCTGTCCAAAATCAAGTGTTTACAACTGTTTATAAGTAAAAACAATTTGCCCCAACCCTCCTCCACATTTTCCCCTCCACCCCGCTTCACATCCCACCCCAGCTCTCCACCCCACCTACCCCTCCACCTCCCGCCCTTCCTCTCCTCCCCCACCCCACCCCACCCCTTCCCTTCCACTTTTGCCTTCCATCTGGCCACCCCACTACTTCCGCCACACCCAATGTTGGCGCCCACCGAAAGATCGGCGTAGTCGTTGACCTCTCCGATGAGAGCGCATTCACCATCCGTTGGGTTGTCGATCACTACATTCGTCCCAGGGACGCCTTCGTCGTCATTTACGTCAGACCTACTTATGTCCTCTTCGGCGCCGATAGTGGATCTCTACCCCACCTCCCAGCCTCTGATCAGACTAATCGCGATGTGGAGCTCCGAAAGTCGCAGGAGAAGTTCGATGCCTTAACCGCATCCAAGATAGTCGATGTCGCCAAACCCCTCAAGGACGCCCAGATTCCCTTCAAGGTCCACATTGTCAAGGATCACAATATGAGGGAATGGCTTTGCCTACCCCATTCTTCTTCTTATTCTTCTTAACTCTTCTATTCTCCTTGAACTGATCCGTTGTTTTTTTTATTTAAAAAAAACTCCTCCTAAAAAAACGAACCAGGCCGATTCAAACAATGTTGATATGTTGTCTTTTAGCCGAGTCAAATCGGACAGGGATCCGATTTCCGGTAAGACCGCCGGCCGGTTCTGATGACACTGCCTACCACTTGTTCTGGGCACGTGACACCCCTAATAGTGGAAAGTTGAAGTCATCGTAAAGAGTTGTACTATAATGCTTTAAATTTATTTGATCGTTTTACCTGAGTTAGGGAACGTGGTAGGGTTTCCATCTCGGTTGCTTCTCGACAAAGAGGTGAAGTTATAAGTTACCTTCATTTATTAATGGAAAAATTATTAAAAAATATATAATATGTTGACCAAACTTATTTGACAACTTATAACATGATGATGCATGCTTAGAGGGATTAAGGATCTAGAGAGTAGGAAACAGAACGACGATCGTTGTACGACGTATGCTGCGGGTCGGGTGTCCAAATGAATGGAAACTCGATCGTCGTATCATTTGTTAGTAAAATATAGGAGAATTAAATAATAATTTTAGAAATTAAAATTACATAAAATTATTGAATGACATGCAAATTGACGAAATTGCCCCTAAAAATGGATTTTGCATAAAATTACTGAGTCTCGTATCAAAACGGTCTCCTTAAGTCAATTTCGCCCCCCTCACCGTAAATGGTTCGTGTAAGAGGAAAATTAGGACTATTACCTCCCAGGAAAAAACAGTGTCGTCAAGGCGAAACAAACACGGTGTTTCCCTTAACTGAACTGAACAATACATGAACTCGGACTTCGACAGAAATTCGAACACAACTGGAAACTCGGATCTGACTTAACTCTTGAGCAATATATGTGTTGGTAATTTTTGGTAGTGTGTGAGATTCTTTTTAATTGAGAAGAACCAACCCTATTTATAGGGTTTATGGTACTCCTTGAAATCAAAAATACCAACAACTATATTACAATAGGAAACACTCCATTAGGAAATATATTATTAGGAAATATATTATTAGGAAATATATTAATAATATTCTCTTGATATAAAAAAGATAGTAACAATATTCCATATATATTGTGCAATATTGTAGAGAATATTAAGAAAATATTTCCTGATATATTATATCAGCGGTAATATTTCCTAATATATTATACCAACAATCATATTTCCTAATATAGTACTTCCTTCCTCATTTACCATTCACAAGAAAATTGGGTCAGTTTAATCCTAAACTGACCTGGGTTGAATCAGACAAGGGCCACAACCAACAATCCCTCACATGAATGGAGAAATGAGAGAATTCCTAGACGTTCTAGACTCAGAATAGGAGTTCAACGGTCGACGCCTGCATAGGATAGGTAAGTGTTACCCTTTGAACCTTCCCTCGTGAAATTACATCGACTTTACTGGCTAGTCAGTAGACGCGATGTCCTTGAATTGTCTGTCGTTGGTGTAAATGATAATATAACCCACACAGGTATCTTCCTAGTATTATTCAATTCACGCATTCATGCACGTTCTGGCCATGGGCATTGCCTGGTTCTGCAAGCGTTTCTAAGAATTGTGCCCTCAACAATTCCTTTCGACGTGACCCTTCTTCTCACTTGCATAGGTGATTCTTTATCTCAAGTGTTACTCCAACACTCTATATTTCTGAATCATTAAAAGCACTTGCTTAACCTCATCCACTATTGTCACTGTTTCTCATCATAGGAATGGACTCGGGGTTAAAATCCCCCACAGTGATCTAACCTCACTCTTGTGATTAAGTTGTCCCTTTGAACTTAGATCTTGGGATCTCTAGTCAACTAGGTTGGGTTTTCCTTCTCAAAAGTGTTTACTGCACGGGCTTTAGTCCCATTCCTCTCGATGATTGACCAACTTGCTCTTTATTTAACCATTTGGTTAACGGATCTGCTATATTATTCTTTGATTTGACATAATCGATTGTGATAATTCCTATCGAGAGCAATTGTCTAATGAAATTATGTCTACGACGGATATGTCTAGACTTACCATTATACATATGACTTTGTGCCCTGCCAGTTGCAAATTGACTATCGCAATATATGCTTATTGCAGACACTGGTCTTGGCCACCTAGGAATATCCTCAAGAAAATGGCGTAGCCATACAGCTTCTTTACCACATTTATCAAGTGTTATAAACTCAGATTCCATGGTGGATCTGACTATAACTGTTTGCTTAGAGGATTTCCACGATATGGTTGCACCCCCTAGGGTAAACACGAATCCACTTGTATATCCTTCTATAACCGTTGGATATCTCGTATAATGCAGCCCATAACTACGAGTATATCTCAAGTACCTAAGTAATCTTCTGATTCCATCCCAATGATCAGTACTTGGATTACTCGTATATCTACTCAACACGCCAACAACGTGTGATATATCAGATCTAGTACACGTCATCAAGTACATGACACTACCAATAACCCTAGCGTACTCAACTTGAAAGATGCTTTCTCCTGTATTTCTTGAGAAATACTTATTTGGATCTATTGGAGTGCAGACCTCCTTTTTGTCATCCTTGTTGAATTTCTCTAATATCTTATCGATATAATGAGATTGACTTAGAGCAATTCCTTCTGATATCCGATTAATTTTAATTCCAAGAATTACATCAGCAAGACCCATGTCTTTCACGTCAAATCTCGAATTCAACATATTCTTCGTGGATTGAATCATCTTATCGTTACTTCCAACGATAAGCATGTCATCAACATAAAGACACAAAATGACATAACATTCATTTGTATCTTTCACGTAGATGCATTTGTAACATTCATTTATTTTAAATTCTTTTTCCAGGATTACATTGTCAAATTTCTGATGCCACTGTTTCGGTGCCTGTTTCAGATCGTACATTGATTTCACAAGTTTACAGACTTTCTTTTCTTGCCCTGGCACAACAAAACCCTCAGGTTGTTCCACGTAGATTTCTTCCTCTAAATCTCCATTTAAGAAAGTTGTTTTCACATCCATTTTATGTATTTCCAAATTTCGCAATGCCACTATTGCGAGTATCATTCTTATGGAAGTTATTCTCATCACCGGAGAATATGTGTCAAAATAATCAAGACTTTCTCTCTGCTTGTAACCCTTAATTACAAGGCTAGCCTTATATTTATCAATTGATTCATCTGTTTTTATTTTTCTTTTGAAAATCCACTTGTAACCTAGTGGCTTGGATCCAGGTGGAAGATCTACTAGTTCCCACGTGTGATTTTGCAGGATGGACTCAATTTCACTATTGATTGTCTCTTTCCATAGAGGTCCTTCTGAAGAATTTACCGCTTCTTGAAATGTTTGAGGTTCCGCTTCAAGCATATAGGTGAAAAAATTTGGACCAAAAGATTTTTCTTCCCGAACTCGTTTACTTTTCCTAGGTTCTATCGAGAGCAATTGTCTAATGAAATTATGTCTACGACGGATATGTCTAGACTTACCATTATACATATGACTTTGTGCCCTGCCAGTTGCAAATTGACTATCGCAATATATGCTTATTGCAGACACTGGTCTTGGCCACCTAGGAATATCCTCAAGAAAATGGCGTAGCCATACAGCTTCTTTACCACATTTATCAAGTGTTATAAACTCAGATTCCATGGTGGATCTGACTATAACTGTTTGCTTAGAGGATTTCCACGATATGGTTGCACCCCCTAGGGTAAACACGAATCCACTTGTATATCCTTCTATAACCGTTGGATATCTCGTATAATGCAGCCCATAACTACGAGTATATCTCAAGTACCTAAGTAATCTTCTGATTCCATCCCAATGATCAGTACTTGGATTACTCGTATATCTACTCAACACGCCAACAACGTGTGATATATCAGATCTAGTACACGTCATCAAGTACATGACACTACCAATAACCCTAGCGTACTCAACTTGAAAGATGCTTTCTCCTGTATTTCTTGAGAAATACTTATTTGGATCTATTGGAGTGCAGACCTCCTTTTTGTCATCCTTGTTGAATTTCTCTAATATCTTATCGATATAATGAGATTGACTTAGAGCAATTCCTTCTGATATCCGATTAATTTTAATTCCAAGAATTACATCAGCAAGACCCATGTCTTTCACGTCAAATCTCGAATTCAACATATTCTTCGTGGATTGAATCATCTTATCGTTACTTCCAACGATAAGCATGTCATCAACATAAAGACACAAAATGACATAACATTCATTTGTATCTTTCACGTAGATGCATTTGTAACATTCATTTATTTTAAATTCTTTTTCCAGGATTACATTGTCAAATTTCTGATGCCACTGTTTCGGTGCCTGTTTCAGATCGTACATTGATTTCACAAGTTTACAGACTTTCTTTTCTTGCCCTGGCACAACAAAACCCTCAGGTTGTTCCACGTAGATTTCTTCCTCTAAATCTCCATTTAAGAAAGTTGTTTTCACATCCATTTTATGTATTTCCAAATTTCGCAATGCCACTATTGCGAGTATCATTCTTATGGAAGTTATTCTCATCACCGGAGAATATGTGTCAAAATAATCAAGACTTTCTCTCTGCTTGTAACCCTTAATTACAAGGCTAGCCTTATATTTATCAATTGATTCATCTGTTTTTATTTTTCTTTTGAAAATCCACTTGTAACCTAGTGGCTTGGATCCAGGTGGAAGATCTACTAGTTCCCACGTGTGATTTTGCAGGATGGACTCAATTTCACTATTGATTGTCTCTTTCCATAGAGGTCCTTCTGAAGAATTTACCGCTTCTTGAAATGTTTGAGGTTCCGCTTCAAGCATATAGGTGAAAAAATTTGGACCAAAAGATTTTTCTTCCCGAACTCGTTTACTTTTCCTAGGTTCTACCTCAGGTTCTACCTCAACATTTTCTAGGTCTAGACCATTATTTTCAATAGACTCATAAGTTCGTTTCGACGAACTTGCATTCCCCTAGATTTAGCCGGAAATAATTCTTCAAAGAAATATGTGTTTCTTGATTCCATTATCGTATCTTTATGTATATCTGAAATCTTCGAATCATGCACAAGAAACCGATAAGCATTACAATTTTGAGCATATCCTATGAAGATGCAATCAACAGTTTTTGGTCTAATTCTAACCTTTTTAGGAGGAGGCACCATCACTTTAGCAAGACACCCCCACACTCGGAGGTGATTGAAAGAAGGTCTTCTACCTTTCCATAATTCGAAAAGTGTTTTCTGTTCTATCTTTCGGGGTACCTTATTTAAAAGGTAATTGCTACTTAAAATAGCTTCCCCCCACATGTTCTGAGGTAACACAAAACTTATCAACATTGAATTCATCATCTCTTTCAATATTCGATTTTTCATTTCCACCACCCCGTTTGATTGGGGTGAATAGGGAGTGGTGACCTCATGTATGATTCCGTGTTGAGCACAAAACTCACCAAATGGAACATCATACTCACCACCTCTATCACTACGCAACATCTTGATTTTCTTGTTAAGTTGATTTTCAACTTCTTGTTTATAAAGCATAAACTTTCCTATAGCTTCATCTTTACTCTTCAACAAGTATACATAGCAATATTTTGTACTATCATCCACAAAAGTGATAAAGTACTTATTTTCGCCTCTCGTTTGGACAAACTTTAAATCACAAACGTCGCTATGTATTAACTCAAGAGGTTTTGTATTCCTTTCAATTGAATGAAAGGATGACCTGGTTAATTTAGCCTCAACACATATTTCACACTTATGTTTGAAATCAATATGAAGCGTAGGGATGTGATTCATGTTAATTAACCTTCGCAATGTATCATAATTAACATGTTCTAATCTACCATGCCAAAGATTAGGAGACTCAATCACATAAGCAGAAGAAACAGTTTTATTCTTGTTTGTCTTAGGTTTAATAGCCATTACATTGAGTTTGAACATCCCCTCACATCATAACTCTTACCCACATACATCCCATTTTTTGTGAGTACAAATTTATGTGACTCAAATACAAGACGGAAGCCATGCTTATTGAGGAGAGATCTTGACACCAGGTTCCTGCGAATGTCTGACACATACAACACATTCTTCAATGTCAGCTCTTTCCCGGAAGTCATCTTCAAAATGACGCTTCCTTTGCCCTTGACCTCGGATGAGGCGGAATTGCCCATGTAAAAGCTCTCCCCAGAATCAACTTCTTCAAAAATGAAGAATATTCCTTTGTCCGAACAGACATGCTTGGTGGCACATGTGTCAACCCACCACTCCCGGGGGTTGGAATCAGCCATGCTCACCTCAGACACCACCGCAGACAAGTTGATGTCGTCAAGGTCTTCAGTGATTTGCTGGACCATGTTGGTCTCCTTTTTCTTAGGAAACCTGCAAGCATTAGATTTATGGTCAGTTTTACCACAGTTATAACATACGCCAACAAATCCTTGTGGTTTGGATCCCGACTTCTTCAAGACTCCCCCCTTAGGGCCCGGAATGAATCATTTTTGCTTCTTCTGCTTGCCTTTGACAGCATGTCTGCTCTGCCCATGATCCACCACATTTGCCTTGACGGAGGTATTAGGGACTTCAGTATGAGCCATTGCTCCAGCACTGATATCAAACTCATTGTTGATTGCAACCATAATTCTGAAACAGAAAAAACTGAATTATTTTACCGAAAATTATTATTTCAAATTACACAAATTAATGAACCGAGTCGGCTCTTTGTCTCCTGAAATTACTAAAACACAGAAAATTGTATTAAGATTGTTAGTAAAATATAGGAGAATTAAATAATAATTTTCGAAATTAAAATTACATGAAATTATTGAATGACATGCAAATTGATGAAATGACGAAATTGCCCCTAAAAATGGATTTTGCCGAAAATTAATGAGTCCTGTATCAAAATGGTCTCCTTAAGGCAATTTCGCCCCCTCACCGTAAATGGTTCGTGTAAGAGGAAAATTAGGACGATTACCTCCCAGAATAAAACAGTGTCGTCAAGGCGAAACAAACACGGTGTTTCCCATAACCGAACTGAACAATACCTGAACTCGGACTTCGACGAAAATTCGAACACAACTGGAAACTCGGATCTAACTTAACTCTTGAGCAATGTCTGTTGGTAATTTTCGAGAGTGTATGAGATTCTTTTTAATTGAGAAGAACCAACTCTATTTATAGGGTTTAGGGTACTCCTTGAAATAAAAAATATCAACTATATTACAATAGGAAATATATTATTAGGAAATATATTAATAATATTCTCTTGATATAAAAAAGATAGTAACAATATTCCAAGTATATTGTGCAATATTGTGGAGAATATTAAGAAAATATTTCCTGATATATTATATTAACAGTAATATTTCCTAATATATTATACCAACAATCATATTTCCTAATATATTCCTTTCTTCATCATTTACCATGCACAAGAAAATTGAGTCGGTTTAATTCTAAACTGGCTCAGGTTGAATTAGACCGGCCGAAAGCTAGGCCACAACCAACATCATTTTCCTTAGAAAGGCACGCAGGAGAATCAAACTATACATACATACATACATACATACGTATACATATAGGGTTGACTTGCTTTATACAAACAGGACCAGCCAATCAACGTTGCTAATCTACTGGATTTTATTTAGTATATTATATTCGATGGATGTGTAATTAAAAGACATTTTTAATTACGTTCCAATCCAAAACACACCCGAAAATAACACTCTGATAGTCTGATTGGATCATGAGTTGAGGAGTCTCGTGGGGTTATCGAAGAGAGCGGCAAAGGGGACAAGGAGTCGTGCGGTTGTGGCAGTTGTCGAACCACCTCTGCAAGCACCACTTATGAAAGAAATGCTTACAGCTAACCAACTCGCTCACCTCCTCCTCCCACTTGAATCTGTTTAGACATACACAGCATTCTACCATCAGTCTCTCATCCGCCGTCGTACCCAATCGTCGACCACTCTGGCGGCACAGCCACTTGAAACGCGTAACAAAGATACGTCCTCCTTGGTTATTGTTTCCACCGGAGGAGGACGGTGGAGGAGGAAGAAACTCGAAGTCGTCTTGTCTTGGTCCATCGGAGGAATGGTGGTTCGGGAGAAGGGACTTCAAAAAAGAAACCACGTAAGCCACAGTGACTGCTAGCATCGGCAGCAGACCCTCGGATGAGCTGGGGAAGGTAGACAGACCCATCGATAATCACTCTAGAGGGAGAGGGAGAGGGAGAGGGATTCATGCTGCTAAGTGCAGGTGCGCGGTTGAGATGAAATAGTAGTATGAGATGAGGGCAGGGGAGGAAGAAGACGATTTGTTTGTCTGGTTAGGTGCTGAATTGACTTAACGAGAAGGCAATCAATCAATACCTTGGGTCTGGCCACAGATCGATTGGGCTCATGCCACGTAGTCACACGTGTAATCATCTGTTGCAGCAAGCAAAGAAACCCACGAACTACGACAGACACGTGTGTGGACAATTATGGCTGTAACCTAGGATGTCTATTGTCTAGCCGTTTGGTAAAAGACATTGTTGCCCTTCCCGCTTTCCAGGAACCCCACCACCTTAAGAATGCATTCGCAGCAACGCAACGAGGAGGACTAGAGATATTATCTGATCTACTTGCAAATAAGAAGAGACATTTCAGTTTTAGGGGCGACAAGATTTGTGGTTTTGTTCATCTCCCACATACACCTCATACTTCTCAATAATTCGGCAGCACGGAATAGTCTCTCTTGTATTAACACCCTTCCTTACGCTGGACTAAATAGCAGGAGCACAATCTCCGCCCCAAACAGCTCATACGCGTACAAACCCAAGCCAACAGGATTTAAAAGGAATATAAATACACTGATGGTTGTTCAATTCAGATATAGGACGATATAATCTAATATCTATTTACAGTCAATTTGTATCGATATTATTATACAATATATATATTTTGATAATTTACAATATATATAAATTATTATCCCTAAACTCATCCTCGGAGACTAGAATATCAACGGATACTTTCGTTTGTTTGTTTCCTCCACATTCTTGCATTAATTAAACTAATAAAGTAGGCAGTTTCATAGCTGGTGTGATATCAACCAGAAGTAAAAGAATGATTGGTACCCTTTCCCTTAAAATACGCACTCTCTGCAGCTTCGAGCCGTTTCTGGAATATTCCCCACTCCTTTTGACACCTCGCCCTCACCTGAAAACAACCACCATTCAACTCTAAGGGTGCAAAACACAGATGAACCAATATAGAATGAAATCACGATTGTTAATGTTGATCAAACAAGTACGTACCCCTTGCCATGGCTGCTTCCCTTCAGTTGCTTCACCCTGACAAAGATCAAAGCAGACCAGTCAATTTTAAACCCTAATTGTTCAACCATGGACAGTTCAGGGTCTGTTTTACCTGGTTCCCTAAAGAGGGGACGCCTTGGTGAATAATCCATTGAGAATCCACAACTCCAATCTTCTCATGTGCAGGCTGTGTTATGTGGAAGAAGATTCACAATTATGATCGGAATGGCTCATAGCTCAGACAAATTTACTTCGGAGGGAAGGCACTTACATGGACACATTTTCTAAGTGCTAAGTCGAGACCCCAGCCATGGACCAAGTCATTCTAACAATGCCCAAGAGAGTTACAAAGTCATAATAATAAAAATAATGATAAAAGGAATCTGGAGTAAAAGAGGATATTCTTGCTGTTTTACCTGAAGCATATACCATACACAGCGCCATGCATCTCGGGAGAAAACTGTTGCCATGATCTCAACAAACCTGCATAACCACATTCAAGACAACACATTGTAAACAAAGCAGTCTTGGTCATTCTTAGGTTACCAAAAAGATGGAAGTCACAAGATTTGCATACGCAGCACAAGGAGGCAAATGCGGGTTTGGACACCACCCAGGCCTCTCCTGCGTTTCTCTGATAAAACATGTAATGTGTCATCAAAGATTAAAAAAATAATAATAAATAAATAAATAACATGAGTATAGGAGTGCCATTTGATTTACTTGTGAACTTCTTGATGGTCTCTTCTTTTGGTCATCTGCCATGTTAAGCCTTTGCTACGGGGATCCAGTCCTGGTTGGGAGATCTCCAGACCGTGTTTCCTCACTATTTTAATGTATCTGGAACATGGGCAGCACACAAAGCTTAATCAAGTTCCCTATTAGATATGAAATGGTAAATTGGGACTTCTGTTGCATCCTATTCTTACTTTTCTGCATCAAAATGTTCAACTCCCAGATCTTCATCCCACATGAAAATATAATCATAAGGTGCAACAATGTTGGGGTGCAAAAATCTCTTGGCATACCACCTGATTCATAATTAATGTGGTCATGACTAGCAACATTTCTAAGATATATAAAAACTAAAACGACCGTGCTTCCTTCCTTTCCTTACCACTTAGTCTGCTTTTGAACACTCACATGGATGGCACTTTTGGACCACTCAAACTCATCCCATTCACTTGTCTTTCCATCATAGTGGAACAAAAGAACAGTGAAATTTTCTGAAAACTGCACAAAGAAAGACGTATAACTAACTATAAGTCTATAATCATGAACTCCATAAAGGAACGAAAGAGGAACTTATATATCTGCATAGAAATATATAAGCCAGACCTTTTTCATAGCTGCATCGATATTTTTCTTCTGAGCAACGCCAACTGTGAACGTCACAAGATACTTCTGTTTGATGGTCAAGTCCTGAAAAAGGAAAACAGCTTACTCAACCATGAAAACAAATTGTTTGAAAATATAAGACTGTCAGCACCAAGTTCATTCTTCTGCTGGAACAGATTGTCCTCTAAAATTATCAAGGCCTAGTAGGGAACCACAGGACAAAGTATAGAAACCCTAAACCCTAACTCTCTCGTTGTACTTCCAGATCCTGAGCTAGACACATCCTTTTTAACATGTACTGGTTTCAAAATGGCATTTATCGATATAATGCACATGACCTGACACCTGAGAAACCTAATAGGCTAAATCCCGGGATCACTACTTCAGAAAAGTCATTTTTTGACTAAATAAGATGTATATCTAGAAAGAGAAATGTTTACCTCGCTCGGATTACCCCACAATCTACGCAGATATAAGTCCGACTCAGCAGCAACAATTCCTGGTGGCAATCGTTCTGCACCTCGTGGATTTGAGGGGACCCAAATCTGTGTCAGATAAGGAAGCTCAATATAAATCAAAATGTAAATGGCAGCATTAAACTATAAGCAATGTATATTAAAGAAAGTTTTGCAATTTAGAATCTTTCAAATCCAAAAGCTGGATAGCTCTAGTGGTTACCCTATGCCTATTAAGCATAATTCTTGAGATTTTTTGACGTCACGAATACTATCAGGAACAGAAAATATCATATCACAGTAACCTGATCATAGAGAGAGCTGCTATTTTTTTCTTCCTCTCGTGCCACAGAATTTAAAGATGTCCGAGTAAAGGCCCCTCGGTTTACATTCGTGGAGCATGAAGGATTAGTATTGGGCAGAAGGCTGGACGCGAGATTAAACTGTAAATTTGAAAACTGATTAACACAATGAATTGTTTGCAGTTCTAAAAAAATTTCCGTAATCCAAACTGAGTACCTTTGCGATGGATAACGTAGGAAAAGACGTCCCAATGAAGAAGCCAAACATCATTCCAATTAGTATTGTTATCACCAATCTCATATTCTCGTTCGTTTTTCTACCAAGTGCACTGAAATCATTCAGAGCAGTAAGTTCATAAAAATCAACTACAAATTACACTCAATCAGACAAAATTAACCAAAAAAATGAACAATGGTATGCTGTCTCTGATGAACACAGTTAGGAAATTAACCTGCACAGATAAGCCCCCACTTTTCTAAGAATCTTCTGCATGAGTACAACAATAAAGATGAGCCTGAAAATCTAAAGCAGAAGCTGCCCTCCTGCGTTTGCTGCCGGGCTTCAATATCACTTTCCACAGTTATCAGACTCAAGCGATCTGCTGATAAAAGTGTGACAAACTGAAACAATCAAAATAGTACATAAGCAAAAACATTATATTTAAGAACCTCGCAGGTAACTCAATCAACAACACAGTATAAAAATGCATCAGCCTTTTAGTTTATTCGAGATGAAAACTGAAGTGGAAGGCATTGCGCGCCATCTATCTTCAGCATCGACAGGCTTTCAGCAGTTGGACAAATTTGAAGTACGAACAAGTTGAAGAGAAGAAATAACGCCAGCCTCGTTAGTTTAATAACCAAAAAATCCCTTCCAGTCAAAGTTGCAAATGACTAATAGTTAAAGCAAATTAGAGCAATCATCAAAATCGATCAGTCCTTCAGGCATACTCGCACCAATCTTCCAATCAACCAGCAAGCACATCGCATATTTCTGTACGACCAAGCTATAATGACTGTAGAAAACTAAATGTCTCGAGCGACGATCAATTTAGTTTTGTTTCAGCTATAAAATTGAGAATCAAAAGCGAGAAAGTCCCTTCCAGTTGCAAACGCGGCAAGGCCGTTTCTGCTTTAGATCTTCCGGCTAGTCTTTATTGTAGTACTCATGCAGAAGATTGTTAGCTAAGTGGGGGCTTATATGTGCAGGTTAATTTTCTTAAGTGTGTTCAAACGGAAGAAAACGAGACTCACCTTAAACTGCCGAAAAAACCTTGACGGACTCAGTGAGGAAAGTGCGGTGGCAGTTTTACCACAGGTCAACAGAATCCCAATAAACACAGCGTCAGGACGGCTAGCCTGCGGAGAACGATGTGCGGAAAATGATCCCTATGATATCGTACGTCTTCCTCGAATTGTCTTTCTGGTTGATATCGTGAAGATGCCTGGCAGCATGATCCCTATGAGCTATCGAAGTTTAAGAGGTTCAAACAGAGCTGCTGCTTCTCTTCTTCTCAACAGGAGAGGGAATTTGAGAATATCAATCAAGATGAACGCGGCATTTGTTTTATATAAACTATTTTTAAAATTAACCACTAAGGCATGAAGTATGTTTATTGTTTGGGATAAATTGCTCTGGTGTTTTGAAAAACTTTTTAAACTATAATTTTTTTTCAAAAAATTAAGATCGGTAGATTTTAAGTTTTTCATTCCATTTAATTTTTCTATCTAAATTTAATGGAATATATTTTAAAAAAAAATATAGAATTATTTTTCTAATATCACAGTATAATACTATAATTGAATTGAACCAGGGAGGCTATGAATCCACACCCACCAAAGTATTTCTTGTTAACATTCATATTTTTTAAAAATAATTAGGCATTGTACAATCAAAAAGTGAAAAAGTAACTATATAGAAAAAAATAGTTCATTTTGTGTTTTTTTCAAAACCCTACCCATTGGGTTTGGGTGTGTTTCTTTTTTCTCTTTCTTTATTTTTTACGATTCGATTTTTAATTAAAAATAAAACTATATATCTATTTAAAAAAATAAAAAAATATTTTAGTATGTAGATATTTTAATTACGATTCAATTCATGCAAAACAATATTAAATTTGGACTTACGGATTGACTATACGCTCTGCCGTAAGTTAAGATATGAAAATTTGACTTCAAAAAAATATAACTCAGATCATCTAAGTCCAAACTCACCACGGTTAACGTCATTTATGTCGTAATTCAATTATCTACCTATGGTAATGTTTTTAGATTTTTTTTATTAGAAATATATTTAAAAATAAACATTTTACTGTTTAAATAGTATTTTTACTATATATATAGTTTTTTTACGTATTGTATTATACGGTTAGTCTGAAAGTAAAAAATTATCGCATAGTTAGCGGCATTTAATTCGTAAATAAATTATCTACGCACTGTAATGTTTTTATTTTTTTTGAGTAAGTATATAATTAAATTTCTCACATAATGCATTTAATTATTTCGGTCAAATTATAGGACAAACGATGTTAGGTTAAATATTTAAATATATTTCTAATCAAAAAAATTACTCTAGGTAGATAAATGAATTACAGCATAAATGACGTTAACCATGGTGAGTTTGGACTTACATGGTATGAGTTATATTTTTTGCATGATTTGAATCGTAATTAAAATATCTATTTACTGTAATTTTCTAGATTATTTTAATAGATACATAATTTTATTTTTAATTAAACATCGAGTCGTCAAAAATGAAGAAAAAATATAAAAAAAAACAGACCCAATGTAGGGCTGGCAATGGTGCGGTGAAAAACCCATAACCACGGTTATAACCATTACTGTTTAATATGGTTAACCGTACCATTATGGTGCAGTGCGGTTATGGTGATGAATTCTCTACCCATAATGGTTATGGTTATGGTTATGGTATTTGAGTTATACCCATGGTTATAACCATGGTTATTTTGTAAATATAATAATGATTTATTATTAATAAACTAATATATATATATATTATACTAAATATAAATTACAGCATAAAAGTGAAATCAATTGATGATATTGAGGAAGATGATATAGAAACAAATACGACTAGTGTGAATGGTTATGGGTGTTGAATCATTACTCGTTATGAGTGTTTGTTGAATTTTAATGTTAATTCAGTGGTGTGAATGTTAATGTTGAATCATATGAATGTTGAATGATGTTAGTGTTAATGTTGAATGATGTTAGTGTTATATATTTTTATTGTTGGTAATATAGATAGATGTATTTTTTAAAATTAAATTTTCGGTCTTTTATTATATTACATGTGGAATAAATATGGTTATACAGTTAAAACCATGGTTAATAACCACGTTTATTTTGATGGTTATGGTATTGAAAATTGTACCCATAATGGTTATGGTTATGGTATGTGGTTTAAAAATATGGTATGGTTATGGTATTTGGCATACCCTGACCATACCCTAACCATTGTCAGCCCTACTAATGAGTAGGGTTTTGTGAAAAAACACTATTATGGGCAGCGAATTTTAAAAAAAAAAATATATATATATATATATATATATATATTATATACATATTTTTAAATATATTTTGTTATACTTACTTTTTCAAAAAATATTGCACAACGCCTTCTTTTTTATTAAATATCTAACATTCACCCTATCTACTTTTGAAATTGTAATTGATATGGGAATAATTCATATATCCTAAGTTTATATTATATTAATCTCTCTATACAAAATATCAAGAAGTCTACTTACTGAAATGACGCTTTTGTCGTACATGATCTAGTCATATAGAGACAAAGTTTTTTTTGTTTTTCGTTTGTTTTTCGAATTAAATATTGTTGACAAAAACATGCCTTAAACTTCAACTATTTTGGAACTTCCATAATAAGATTATATATAAATATATGGAGAGAAAATGATGTTTTTTGGACTTGAATGTGCATATTAATAATTGGACTGTTTCTCCCAGTCCCATCTGAATTCAAAAAATATTGTAAAATAAAAGGATTGAATATTCAGTGTAGTGAAAATTTGTTTGATTATTACCGCTCACACCTTTAAAAAAAATATAGGACTAATAATTTATGGTATGATATGATTAAATGATTTGTAATGATCTGCATTTAAGTATATATGAATTTGATATTAACATATTATGTATCTAATTAAGAATTTTTTTAAAAAGTATGCACTGTGCCAAAAAAAATTGAAAAAGTAAGTATTACTAAACTAAATGATTTTTTAACATACCAAAAAAAATGAAAATTTTTAAAAAAAAAGTGAAAATATGAGTTTTTAATATAATTCTTTTATTTAAAATATAAATGAAATAAAAATAAAAAATTAGTTTTTTATTTTGTTTCATATTTTTAATAAAAATATTATATTGAAAATATTTATTTTATACATACCAAAAAAACTGAAAATTGAAAAAAAAAATTGAAAAATTAAAAGGGAAAATATGAGTTTTTAATATAATACTTTTATTAAAATTATGAAATAATAATAAATATTTTTTTTATTTTGTTTCATATTTTCAATAAAAAATTTATATTGAAAAAAATTATTTTCTCTATTAATTTTCCATATTTTTGTTAAACAAAATCAGACTTTTTTAGTATTTTTCAAAATTCATTAATTATTTTAAATCAGAATTAACTGAGGAAGGAATTTGCCCTAACTCCGAAAATTTAGGTAGCAAAATTTGAAAAATCAAAGTTCAAGTGGTAATTTGTAAAGTGTTTGTAGGGTAGAGATTTGGTTAATAACCCTACTTTTTATATAGGGCACTCTCGGTCGCTCGAGCAATTTCTTTAAAAAAATAGGAGTCAAAACAATCAAATCATACTTTTATAACACCTCACACGCGACCAAAGACGGCAACGCGCGCGCGCGTAGTGTGAGTCGTGGTCTAGTATAATCATTAGGAAAATACACTTAAGTGAGTTCAATAACTTTCATTTAAATTATGTTCTGAATTATAGAACTATTTATTGAGTGTGTATAGTATCCCGGCCTCCTGAACATTTTGTAAAATATATTTATTTGTTTTTACAAATAAATTAATCATATCTAACATAGTTTAAGTTTACATTTATATCGCAATAAATATTTTTGAATCATATGTTTAGTTAATTTTAGATTCATGTATTATCCTAGGAGTGAGACCGATCGTGCCTTCATAACACCTCACGTGTGATCAACGACGATAATCGTATAACGTGTACATTAGTTGTTTTCAATTGTTTAGATGTATATGATATGTATCTACATGCTATAATTATAAATCTTTCTTTATTATTGTAAATGATATATCTTTAAATTCATTAAAGTTTTTGTATCAGTATTCGTTTGTTTAAAATTGATAATAAACTATATTTTACTCATATAAAATAACATAAATAGTCATAAAAAGGAAATAAAAAATAATCCAATAAAATTGCATAATATTTGAATGCACAACTAAGAGTTCTATATTTATGAGTTCACTGATCAAGGTAACAATTTACCTGTAATTCTTTCAAACTCTCATTTCTTAACCAAAACCTTTATTGTAAAGCAATTTACGTTGTTTATTAAACATGTAATTTAATAATTAGTACGTTCACGATACAAATAAATAAAATTAAGTCAGTGATACCAAAATGACGAACTATAAGTATCTAAAATTAATAGTACTGTATTAGCAGGAATAATAAAATTAATTAAGTACTGTAATAAGTACGTTTAGTTTAGAAATCACAATTCTTCCTAAACATTAACTCTAAACATAATCTACATAAATAAAAATTTGCAGAGATTAGAATCTAAACAGATTAAAAGCATAAAATTGTAAGTAGATTAAATTAACAGAATATAAAGAGTCTAAATATGATAAATTAAGGCTTGTTCATGAACCGGTTCAACCTCGAACCGGTTCAGAACTGAACTTGTCTGGTTTGTAAAAAAACATAACTTTTTTCTGTTTCTAAAAAAATGGAATGCTTTAGGTAAAAAAAATAGTATGGTTCAAACTTATTCAGAACCGGCTCGAACTGATCTGGTCTAATTTTTTTAATAAAAATTTTGGTTAGGAAATAATCTGGTTCAAACTGAAACTGAATTGACTGAAAATTAGGGGTGAGCAGATTACCCATTTGGACCCGAAACCGAACCGGAACCGACACTTTGGGTAGGTTCCGGGTAGACGTTTTTAAAATCGGGTAGGTTCTGGGATCAAAAATTGAGAACCTCTTTGTTCGGTTCCGGTTCCGGTTCTCCTATATGGGTACCCTAAAGGAACCGGAACCGGTTCTCTATATATATATATTAAAACAAAATAATTTATTTAATAAAAAGTAAAAACCCTAATAAGCAATCAGTCATTAACACACTAACACAGCACAGCCTCCATTACAGTCGTTCTCAGTTCTCACTCATTAACGCAGCCGCAGCTCACTTCAACCACTTCAGCTTCTTCGCCTCGATCGTCATCCGTTCGTCGCCACTCGCCGCAGGTCCAGCTTCTTCGACTTCAGCAGGTTCAGGTTCGTCTTCAGCTTCTTCGACTTCAGCTCAGGTCCAGTTGATTTCTGTAAATTTTAAATAACGTAGTCAAAAATTACTTCTGTAAGTTCCAACGATAAAGTTTGTTCATAAATTGGGTTTGTACGACTCTGATTCTCGACGCAGACTTTTAGGCTACCAAATTATTGCATTTTGGTGTCCCATTTACTTTTAGGCTTTAACTACGTCGAACCTCAACGAGTTCTATAGGAAATAGAAACATCTTGATTTCGATTTTGAGGTTAATTCAACATTAGATTTAATGATTACAGCTGCCGTACCAGAATGTTGATCTACTGTGCTCGGTTTCATCTACTGTGATGCTAAATCCAATTGTATACGAATGTTGATATATTTTGCAGCTTCTTCTTTGACAGATCTCGTACTCCACTCCTCGCCGACGTTTTTACCTCACAGTCAACTCTCATATGGCCACCAAGCCGCCCAAATCTATGTCAGAGGACCGAATGCTGGTTTGTTGTTGTTCCTTGCTTAGACCATAAGTGTTCGCTTGGGTCTTAATGGATTTGTCAGATGATGAGTGCCCATTGTTTCAGTGAGTTCTTTCTCCTGTATCAGTAATTCATCATTTTCGGGCATATGTTAATTCGAGACATCAATTTGAGAGTTTTGAAGAACAAACTACATTTTCCTAGCGGGCAGAAAAGTTTGGTCACTTCGTAATCATGTCAACCATAGATTATGGATTGCTTCTCGATATTCAGTTAACCTTCCAGAGGATGTCATATCACTTGCTTAGCTCCCATAATCTGTTGAAAATATCTATAGGAAATGCAATGGCTGAGTTGGGGAGGCTACTTATATATGAAGCTTCAAGAGATTGCTTGGTGAGCCATTGAAGGTGTTTTTTTTATTTCACATAGGTTTTGTATTTTATCAATTTAGCTACTAACTATGGTTTAATTTTATTGCTGCTAGCCTACTATAAGCTGTTGAGATTCAGTCACCCGTCACCCATGGCCCAATTTAGCTACTAACTATTTGGTTTGTACTTTAATTTAGAATTGTATGTGTTTTAGAACTGAAATTGATTGTGTAATTGGTATTAAACCTGAATTAGAACTGAACCGGAACCGTCTAGAACCGAACCGGAACCGTCTGGAACCGAACCGGAACCGTCTGAAACCGAACCGGAACCGTCTGGAACCGAACCGGAACTGTCTGGAACCGAACCGGAACCAGTACCGAACCAGTACCAACTCGGAACCGAACTGGAACCGAATCGGAACCGAACCGAGGATGCACATCAACCGGTTCCTAACAGGGTACCCGGAACCGTTTGTACAAACAGGTTCTGGGTAGGTTCCGGTTCCAAAATTAAACGGGTAGGTTTCGGTTCCAAAATTTAATACCCAGTTTTAAACTGGGTAGGTTCCGGGAACCCCTAAATTTATAGGGTACCCGGAACCGCTCACCCCTACTGAAAATCATGTCCAAAACACTGAACCGACTAAAAAAACACTGAACCAACTGAAAAACACACCGAACTGACTGGAAAACACACTGAACCGATTGAAAAACACACTGAACTGACTGAAAATATGTTCCACAACCAACTGAAATCATGTACAACATCAACATACGAGAGTCCAATACATCTCTAGGTTTGGTTATTGAATACATCTCTAGGTTTTGTTAATTTCAGACTCATTTGGTTTATTTTGCTTTCAAAACGGTTCTAAAATTATATATGTTTAAAGTGGTTTGATTTAAATTTAAGTATAAACCAGTATAAAAAACGAGACGATTCAAACTGAATGAAAATTACTATTTTGAATTGGTCTACTTGAAGCCTAAAAACATGGTCTCGTAGATTTATGAATAAAAAAAATTATGGTAGTTATGAAAGTATAGATGTTGCAAGACTATAGATGGAAATTGAAAGAAGGACATGCACAAATATATATAGTTGGAGTTTAATCAAAATATTAGGACGTGCACAAATGATTCTTACTCACGTATTTATACATATATATAGTTGGAGAAGAATATATGCAACAGTTTCAATAAATACTACAATTTCAATAAATAAAATATCGTAAACAGATTAAAACCACAAAAATAAAATATATTAGGACCTAGGCAAAATACTTAATTTGCATAAAATAGAGGTTACAAAAGATTTTATACGACAAGAACATGAGAGAGAAAAATCTATGCACATACATAGTTGATTATTTAATAGATATTGCTTTAATAAAATGCGACATTTTAATAAATATGACAATGGCAGGAAAGAGAAGAATAATTGATTATTTAATAAAATACAGACATGAGAGAAAATAACCTATACAGTTAATTATTTAATAGATATTGCTTTAATAAAATACGACAGTTACAAAATAAAGTTTTTTTTTTTTTGATCAAGAATTACAAAATAAAGTTGGCGCTAGAAGATATATTGATTTGATTACAATATATAAAATCATAACAAATATTTTTTTCTTCTTAATTTTAATTTCAAATTGTATTTTAGTTCATTCATATCAAAATACGATTCTCATTTCTAGACAATCAGGTGAGTTGTTTTAAAATTTTAAAAAATCTCTTATTTATTCTCCATAAAATGTTCAAAACTTCTGCCATACATTTGTATTTTACACATATATATATATATAATTTTACCTTAAATATGTTTTATTATAGTTATGCATTTAATATAAAATTTATCAAATCAATCGATAGTATTGTTATTAAAATAAATTTCTATAATTTTTTAAACAGTTTTTTTTATATATTTATAGACTTTATATATTTTTAAAACTAAAAAATAAATAAAATACATTTTTTGTAATTAAAAATTACTACTGTTTTAATAATTTTATACACATAGGATACTAGAATAAATCATAAAAATGTAAGAATCAATTTAGATGTATTTACTTGTATCATATTAACATTTACTGATATTAGCTTATATTGGCTCAGTCGCATTTAAATTGGCTGGCCAGCCGACCTAGTTGTTGTTTTTTTCGGCCGACGTAGTTCGTAGTGCATGTGTATCTTGTCTTGTCCAGGGGAAACCGAGTTATATAACCCCCGTCCTAATTTAACCTATCTACCACCCAGCCCAGTACCCACCCACATGGAGGGAGACCACCGTCTGAGAAAAAAACAATATATATTTCGACGTTTCCTTCGTCACAAAAATAAGAAAATGACATTGGATTTTGCTTACGTGTTTATATCATGTTAATATGTACATTTTTTTTTTTTTCATATTCGTGTTACGTAGCTTACAATAAGAACACTTAATAGGAATAAATTGCACTACGAACCAATTTCCCACTAAACCCTTTCCATTTGATAATAACAAAAACAAACCAAAACTGCATCTTCTCCCAGTTATCATCAAGAACTCCAATAATATGAGCACTGGTTTGCAACATTCACCACCTCGACTGAGACCTGCAGAT
Source organism: Chamaenerion angustifolium (assembly GCA_946814005.1). Taxonomy (NCBI): domain Eukaryota; kingdom Viridiplantae; phylum Streptophyta; class Magnoliopsida; order Myrtales; family Onagraceae; genus Chamaenerion; species Chamaenerion angustifolium. The sequence goes on along the minus strand of OX328268.1, from coordinate 27,770,943 downwards.
CACATCATCATGGAGACAGATAGACACTACGGGAGAAGGCTTAGTTAAGGGCTCATTTTCACGGCTCAAATATAATTGAACCGTGAAAAATTTAATATAATAATTGGTAACGACTCAATGATTAATGAGCCGTCCATAATTTGATTTACCAGCTCATCTTTTTGAGCCGTCTAGTAAACTGTGGGTTTTTTCAAAATTTAGTTGGGACAGCTCAACAGAACTGAGCCGTCCGAACTAAAAAACGTTATGGTTTAGTTGGGACGGCTCATTTATGTTGAGCCGTCACGTAAAATGATATTAAAATAAAAAAATAGCTGGACGACTCAACAGAACTGAGTCGTCGCCACTAAAAAAGGTCTGGTCTGACCAAAAGAATATGGATGACTCAATCCTATTGAGCCGGCTAGTAAAAACATTGTCGTTTTTTACTCAGAAAAAAATTGGGACGGCTCGTTCCAATTGAGCCGTCCCAATCAGTAGTTGGACGGCTCAATAGAACTGAACCGTCCGAACTAAAATCGGCTGAAATTGCTCCAGCTAGTAAAATCATATTTTGAGCCGTTAATGAAACAATTTTCAGCCGTTATATATATATTCTCCCGTAGTGAGATCAGAATATGGAAGACAAAACATAGGTTGCTTTCATGAACAAAAACCTAAACTGAAGTAACCAAATCTGATATATTATTTTGTCATATCAATATGGCCAGCACCGGGAGGGTATTGCTTACGAGTTCTCTAAAAAATATCCAATAAATAGTATTGGAAGACATTAACTCCATGCTATTTCTATATGTTAATGTACCTAGGCTTTTCACAAGTTCCAGCTCCTACGTCTTTTCTATTAAACCGATACAAACAAATCAAACTAACAGTGAATGGATTATTATTTTTAATCTATAGATATAAAAAAAGAAATATCAGGCAAGCATGCTGTTATAATATTGACTTTGCAGACTTCATTTCATCTCTAGTCTTATTCAGATGGCTCGGGGTAGGAGAAAATGTTTCCCACCAATTATACTTTACCAATAAATGATGAACCAAATTCTAGCCTCAAGTTTACTAGCTAAGTAGTCCATCTAAGTTATTTAAATAGCACTATAAATGGAGAACCAACAGAAAGATGACCTCTTTTAGTCAGAAGACCAGGAGGGAGCTGCATCATAAATGTAGATATAAGCACCCACCTGTCAAGGTCTAGATTGGTAAAATATCCTTTGTCCCTGCCACCTTGCAGTGTTCTTCTATCATTACCAGGCACTGACCATGCATTACTTGTGCCTCGCAGCCCCGAACGGATTCGACCTATTTGTTTTTGGTGGCTCAGTGGAAGACGAAGGTATCCGCCAACACTGCCTGTGTCTGTCTTCTTCCCTCACTTGATTTATTAGAAGACAATCGTCAATGTAGCATGGTGGGATTGAACTTGTCCAGGTTGAAGTATCTGACGACACTAAGATTGCATAATTGTTTGATATTAGATGAAAGAGTTGAGAGACTTGGGATTCAGCACTTGGATCATGTTACGAGAGTCTCCATATTCAATTGTGGGGTTAAGCTGATTGAGCAAATTTATGTGAAGAGCTTGTAGGATTTGTTTGTATATGATTGTGGATCACTTAGGACATTTCCAAATTTGGCAGAATTGAAAATTTTAGTAATATACGACTGCAAAAAGTTAATTGAGATTCTTGGTCGGGAGTGTTAAGATGATTTAAGAGTATATCGGTCGCCTTCACTCACAAGTTCGGACTTTCGAGACAGTTGATTTAGGCATACGTCTTAAGTCTCACATGGTAGCACAAGTTCAAATCCTGACGACGTTGAAAATATTGATACACTCCCATTAAAGGCCGATGTCGGGCACAAAGCTCATAGGTAAACCAATATTCATAAACATCAATTTAACGGAGGAGGTTAAGATACTTATGAGTATACCGGGAGAATTTGGAATCACTTGCAAACCAACTACCGAATTTATCCAAACTGGAAAAGCTGTCTAAGGATTGTTAAAGGGACTGACAATTTCTCATTCGATTTTTTGCCTATCAACGATTGCAGATCCCTTCAAAATGTGGAAGAATTAACAAAAGAGGAAGCAAGCTCACTTCACGAAAAAGACAGTAGAGAATAATTGAAGGTACTACATCCTCATCTTTCTAATTGAAGTTGAATTAATTTTGCCTTATTTATGTAATTATTTGCTAATTTTATAAAATTCGTGAGCCACTACCGAATCTTGGTGTCCAATTCTATCAATATAAACTACACTACATTGTGTGAGACAGACTGAACCCGTTACACTTGCAAACCTAAGGACGGTTGAATCTAGCACCAGTTATATTTTTCAAGGGCGAACGATGTTCGAATCCTACTTCACTGTGTTACCACACCAGACCAACTTCTTAATTTTTTATTAGATTTGTTTCTTTTTATTTTTTGAAACGTAGTCTACGTAAAACTCCAGCATTCTCTCCATCAACCTATTTGCAGATCTTGATATCAATCGATATCTCTTCTATCGATGGTATTTACAGTAAAGAACACTTAAACCAATCTCAAGCACATCCATGCAATGAAAGTGAGACCGTGTTTTCGCCAAGAATCAGAAGAAGCCAATGATGCAATCTACAAATCAACGGATATTCCTACACGCATGACATAAGATAATTAGTGAAACCAGATGATTCTGTAAAAATTGAGACAAAACATTTATACCTTCAAGGTGTCTCTGAAGACCCTGTTCCTTAGATGATTAGGCAACATCATTTTTACAACTTTCACTCCCCTTTTCAACAACAAATGATGATCAAACAACTGAAAAACATAATCTGAAATATACCCAGAAAAATGGATTATTGAGAAAGTGTAAGGAACTTTGATTCTACCTGATATGATCACACAATAGAGTGTAGCACCGAAGCACATGGAATAGGAGCCGGGGATAGTAGCACTGTTTGTTGATCCCCATCATATCGACCTACCAATGCAAAAAAGAAACAAATAAATGTGAAATCTTTTTTAAATATAATAATTGCGGCTAGAATCTACCAGATTCTCCAGGGTCTTTAACAATTTCATCAACAGACGATTATCGAATTGATTGTAAATGCGTTCTATCCCAAACCGATGCTGCAGAATAGACTCAACAATGTGCAGTCCAACCTAATAAAACATTCCAAAATGACCATCAACATCTTCAATCACCGGTAAAATCAATGAAGCTTGTGGGAAGGAATTTAAAGGGGACTAACCACTTTTGTAAGTTCATTTCCTGAATGGATGCAAAGTATGGAGACTTCCATCACGCTACTCTTGAGAGCCCAGTTAATGACATAGGTCTCTCTTGCCTAAGAAACAAATTATACAACAAAAATAAACGATTTAGTAAGATTCAATAGTATCAGATCTCGGAATAATCTATGGTCATAAATCTAGAGAAACACAGAACTTACTTGACATAAAATGGCAAAGACCGAGAGTGCAACCGCTTGAACATTACCATATACTTTCAGTGAGCACCAATATGTAATAATTGGAATCAAGAGACTTGGTATGTCGGCTGCAAGTAGTTAAAGAATGAGAGTAATTCCTTTTTATCATTTTAATGCAATTACTAAATTAGCTAGTGCGGCATTTTTACTGCAATCTTACAATTAACTAACTTCAGCCTTGTCTTACAGTTAGCTGCGATGCACTGCAGTGAAAACCAGCAAGTCTATAACTAAAATATCTATTTTTGATTGAATTACATCGAATTTGAATAAGACCTGGAAAGAGATTACCTGGAAAATAATGAGAATATTGATGAGGCGCATAGAGGATCTCTCAGTCAGATTGTGTTTGATGATCATTCCATAAACAGACAATAACTCCTGTTTCAAAATGAAATTAATTCAACTGATCTGAATTTTTAGCAGAGAACTTCAAGAACTGATAATCTTTCTCCGAGATTAAAACCTATTTACGATAGAAAGATGTAGTTTATTCAGCAAAATCGACCTTATTAGGATTATTAAGAAGGGGGGTTGAAAATGACCTGAATCAAGATGGTCATGGTACAGCAAGAATCATACAGTAGCAACCCAGTTCTGTAATAATTCTCAGGATCTTCTTCTCGTTTCTATCATTGAATTCATCAGAGTTACCAAGTATAGAATATTGATAATCCAAAACCATCGCTTGCAGATGTTAAGAAACTAGATTTTAGAATTCACAGAGCAGCTGAATCGACTAAGGTAGAGCAATTACAGAAGAATTTTAGCAAATTGCGTTTTCAAATAATAAGTACATCAAGGTCATTTACTAAAATATACTTTGACCCAATTCCAATCAACAGACCACGAATTCACCTCAAAAAGGAACGAACTAAGCAAATGAAGAGCCGATTCGCGAATCCTGGGTTCCTGGAGCTTGAGAATAACTTGCGGAATCGCTCTTGGCTTCTTCAACGATTTCAGTCTGTGCTTCTTTCTCCCAGAAAGCGGATACCTCCAGTAATCATCTGCTAATTATAACAAATTAAAACCTCAGAAATGGTGATCAATTTGTTGCCCGCGATTCGACTGAAAAACGATTCGAATGGCCATACTTAGGTCAATATGTGAATCCTTTAGAATTCTAAGCGCAATTTCATCCCAGTTCCATGCATTCTCTGACAAAGTGGGCGATTCTTGAAAAGATTTGTTTGCCGCCATTGTTGGACCTCGGAGCAGAGTCTAAGCACTGGGCATCTTTCTGTTGCAGAGGAACATTTCGCAAGACTGAGGGAAATAAATATATTGTAAAAGATTATTAGGAAATTGCAAAATCAATCTAGCACTTTAGTTTTCTGGAAATTGCAAAAAATCAATGTTTGTATTATGAAACCGGAACTTGGCCTTCATGTCCCAATAGGTTTGTCTCAGAACTCAAAACTGTATTTAATAGATCATTTCTATCTGCATCTGTTTGGTACAAGTGGAATCTAGTGATCAAAACGAAATTCACTGGATCCTATTAACTTTCAGATGTGGCTTCGCTTCATCTTACGAACACTTTCAATCTAGTAATTCTGTATGTTTTAAGATTAAAAAATCCAGTAGATGACACTCAATCTAGGTTTCTAGGAATATCTGAGTTTCTAACCACTTTTATGTCGCTTTTCAATGAAACTATAGATTGGGTTAAATCAGACTGTAATATTTTAGAAGATGGAACTTAAATCGAGAAAAAATCAAAAGAGTTCTGATGTACAAGCAGACAGGTAACGCAGCGCAACAAAAAGTATACACAACGCTGTTTAAAACTGGCAAAGAATCATTTGTATATGCTTCGGAAACTAGAACATCCCTCACTTGTATAGAGAACGTTCACCATATGAAGCAACATACGATCAAATTCGATTGGAATCCATACAAATATGTAGCAACACAACCACCAGAAAAACACCGATCAATTCAAAGATCGATGCGTTGCCAAAGCAACAGTGAGAAGAGGGTGTTGACGTTGATTTACGCTTTCCTTGACACGTTCCACAGCATCAACAAGCCATAAAGGAACGCAACGCCTATAGAAAGAGATCACTATTTAATAATCAAACCAGTAACATATAGAGGAAATCCCAAATGAAATTTCAAGCATCTAAAAACGGCATGGATTGTATGGAAGAAATCAGGGGTAGCTGCTACGAGAAAGGATGGCAGCGCAATGGATTTATAGGGGACAGCGGCGTCGAAGGCGATAAATTTTCGTCTAGGGTTTGATATGGGGGAAGAATACTGTACTTTATAATTACAAAACTACCATTTACAAAAATAATACAAAATGACCCTCGTACTTCAATGTAGACCTGTCAAAATATGTCCCGACCCGAAATGACCCGGAATCGACCCGGATTCGGATCGAGTTCGGGTCATCAAAAAGATGTGGCGGGTCATTTTCGGGTTGACCCGTCTAACCCGCCGCAAGAGACGGGTCGGGTCCGGGTTGATCTGAACTCGACCCGTGTTTTTTTTAACAAAAAAGTTATAACCTAAATTAAACCTATATGTTCAACTGTTATGTTGTCTTCGTCTCGCCATTCTCATCCGATTATCGGTGCCAAATTGTCAATTCCAATTCCAAATCTACTGCTACTCCTACGGCTACGGGCCTCGTCGCTCGTCCTGCACTCCTGCTGCACTCGGCAGTCGACACTCCTGCTGCTCGGCTGCTCCTGCGTCCTACTCGGGCCATCCCCGTCCCCGTCTTCCCCGTCTAGCTGCTCGCTTGCTCTTGCATCGCCATCCCCCGTCCCCGTCCAGTCCAGCTCCAGCGTGGTCTTCCGTCTTCCTTCGCCCAGATTTGCTTATTCTCCTCTTTGGCTGGAGTGACTGGAGTTTGTCATCTGTGGACGTCCAGCTCTGCGTGAAGGACCGAAGGTGAAATTTTGATGAATTGGTAAGTTTGGTATAGAATGCTTTTGTTTACTATGTGGAGGTGAAATTTAGTGTGTTTGAACTTTGGAATTTGGATGTTTTTTTGTTGGAATTTGGATTTTCTTAGTGTGTTTATCCTTTGTAGTTTAGGCAAGGTTTCTGTTTCTCCACGACTTAGATGTCTTAGTGTGTTTTTGATTGGAATTATGTGTGTTTTTGGTTGGAATTATGTGTGTTTATTCTTCAGAAGAATGTTGGAACTTGTTCGGACTTCAGAAGGGTCTCCAATGTACATATATTTTTTCTACTCAAAAGTGCTTGATCACACAAAGTATAGTCCTACACCACCACATCTTGTTTGGGAAATGAAGGTGACTACTTCTTAAAGTGTTTGTCCACACAATTCTAAGATAACAGAGAGTGAGTTTGTGTTTTTCAAGATTGCGGGAGGGGCACAAGGAGGTTCAAACTGGACAATGGAATGGTAAGGCTGGCAGCAATTGGCCAATTCTAGTTTTGCAGGCAGTTTCTCCACGGGCGGGTCAGGCGGGTCGACCCGCCGACCTGCTAGGTCGGGTCCGGGTCATGAAACCTGATCCGCACAGTACGACGGGTCAGGTCCGAGTTGACCCGCACAGTGTGGCGGGTCGGGTCAAACCCGCCGGGTTGACCCGAATTGACATCTCTATACTTCATTGAACTGGGAAAACCATAGTTATCAGAACTGGACCGCCCATCGAACCGACGAAGGGGCCGGTTCACGGTTCGGCCGGTCCAACCCGATTCAGTGTGCGGTTCACTGTTCATAAGGGGAAAAAAATTAAAAACTTAAAATACATACATAGTCTCAAACACAAACATAATTGCCTCAAACTACATAGTTTCACACACACAAACTACAAAGTTTCAATATCAAACACAAATTACTCTCAATTCTCAAACACAATACACAATAGTAGTGAACCAGTTTAACCAATTGGGTTAAGTCGATTGGTTTGTGCAAGACCAAAAACCAGAAACAAAAAAAACAGCAAAAAAAACGAAAGCAAAAAAAAAAAAACTAAGAAGTGAACCGGAAACCGTCCAGTTTTTAAAAAATCGGTCGGTTTCCCAAAAACGCCTGGTTTCCCAAAAATGCCTGGTTTTCCAAAAACCTCATGGTTCAACCCGATTCAAACACTGTTCATTTGTAAAACAGTCTTTTAACTGAACCAAACCGGACAGAGGTCCAGTTCCCGGTCGGACCGCTAGTCCGGTTCTGATAACTATGGGGAAAACAGAACTTTTTGGTAGGGTTGGACATGAATCAGTTCAGGGTCGAACCGGTTCAAAACCATACCTTACCTAAAATGTGGTAAAGGCCGAGCCTGCCATCGTTTCCCCATGAGAAGGTATAAACTGTGCCTTCTCTAGCCAGCACGGCCGTGAAGAAATTGCCTATAGCAGCTTGCACCACAAATATACCCTTCAAAGATTCCACAAGCTGAGGCGTTGAAACTAGGTTTGATCCTTATGCCCCGTACTCGGCTTCACCGAATGATTCTTTCCCAAAGGTGTATACCTGACCCGCCTCACTGATCAGCATTGTCCTTCCAGCTCCAGCAGCTGCTTGGATTATTCGAATCCCTTGAAGAGATCTACAAAACAAGGTGGGAAGCTAACTCCTTCGAAACATTATGCAAATTCGCCTTCAACCTTTTTAGGTTTAATATTATCTTTAATAATGTCACAGGTTCCAGACCTGATAAGTCGAGGTCGCCATTCCTCTTCGGTATTACCGTGCCCCAACTGACCTGAGCTATTAGACCCGAAAGTATAAACAACTCCTTTGGAGGTGACGACTATGCTATGACTCGACCATGCTATTGCCTGAGATCTCTCCCTCAGGCAGCACACCTCTCCGGAGAGTAAGAATCTGAGGACGAGCTTCCACGACCCTCCACATCGTTGCTTCAAACTTTCACGTTCCACTTCATTCATTGGTTTGAAGATAGCCATGTTCTCGCACATATCCAGAGCTGCCAGTTCGGTTATGGATAGTTTAAAATCGGGTGCAAAGTTCGGAGGCTGCCTGAAGAACGAGCATGTTGCCTGCAACCACAAAACTCAGAATCATGGAGCAAATATAGTGTTTAGGCCTCGGTTGGTGCAGTGTATAAGAACAAAGGAATGCTATTCTATCACCCAATGATGTGAAGGCCATACATTCCAATTTGTACTCATTTTTGCATGAAACAGGCCATTGTCCATATAGTTTACTTACACTATTGCACACTAAACTTTTATGCTTCTTTAGTTGTGCATACTTACTTCATTCAATGCATTATTGCAAACCTCAATCTATTTTAGTATGCAATAATGCTTTAAGTGAAGTTTTATCAAAAAAGGCATAAAAATTGAGTATGCAATAGTGTAATTTACTCTTCTTTACAAGATACCATAACATGATATTAAGTTTAGGACATGCCTCTAGTTTGGCGAGGTCCTGAGGGTCCAAGCTGCATGTGGTTATGACATGGAGAACAATGGAGGCGTTGGCTGCAAGTGGGAAATCTCCAGGGCTAGAATCCCTGAAGCAATGTCGTGTTTGCCTTTGGAATGTGTGGGGTGGAGAAGCTACAATGGGAGGCATTGTCTGGTCAACAATGTTGTGGTAAGGGATGGAAGGGGTCCCACTCGCCGTGGCATCCATGAGGGGCACTGCAGTTCCTTTGCAGTGCCTGAATTTTGTAGCAGAAGGAATATCTCAACTCAAATCCCAAAAAAATTAATGATAATTAGAGTAACATGTCAGTAGAATCTAACTCAATACACACCCTATATTGTCATCAAATGAATTGATGTAATTCCAACATACCAAGTAATGTAGCTATTACATGCAAGACCAGCTATCAAGAGCTAGAGTTTAGTATGGAAGACTTAGTTGAAACTCAAAAAGAAGATGATTTCGTAAAGGGAGAGTACCAGATGATCAATGAATAAAACATCGAGCACAACATTATATAAACGTGGATGACAACGATGTATTGTAATGGGAATTTACTTAACAGATGAAAACTTGGTTGAAAAGAATATTAATCCCTCATCTAAGGATATTCCACTAAGGAAGGAAGACCCGAAAGGAAAGAATTTCTCTTGTCAAAACATAAAATAGTCCTCCACACGCAACCTCTTCAGAAATTCAACAAAGTTGGGATCAATTCAGAAAATATTACAGAATTCTACAGCACCAAAGTCCAAAACTGGAGAACTCCAGATTGGCACAAACCCAGATAGGGAAATTGTCAATCCATCGTATGATTCAATCACAGCAAATAAAATCCACCATCTGTACACCAGGTTCATCACAGATCAACATAGCATGAGTTGAGAATTAGGAAATTACATTTCAATAGCACTTAAGATTGATCGCGCAGCACCTGCATGCATCTGACAACAGAATCAAGAATTTCAAACGTTGATCAGCCGAAAAACACAGATGAAGAAACAACGCTATGGTGTCCTCTCACCTCTGTTGTGCTGTCGTCCTATGTATGTGCTCCTATCTGAGATTGTTGTACGTGGAAGGAGGATCGCTGCTCTGCGAAGAGGAGATTCTGAAGGATCCAAGGATACTGAGAAATGGAATGGGGGATGGAAGTGTTGTCTGTCAATGGAAGTTTGGTTTGGTGTGCAGAATCATATTTAAAGGTGAAAGTGTCAACTTCTTTCTTCAATATCTGTACATACGTATTCTAAAAGCGATGAGATGTCTATTGGATGGTCAAGCCGCAAATTTTATATTCACCTAAGTGTGTCTTACACGTCAGCCTCCTCCCTTCATGACTGTAAAAAAGTTTTAATTTTGTGGATGAATGAATTGTTGATAATGAAGCCCACAATTAACTGCGTATATGATGTGGATTTGTTATATCATAATCAGACCCGTTATACGATTTATCTTACCATTTTAATGATTAAGTATGTAATGATGGGAGAGACGAAAGGAGGTAATAGAGTAGGCTTGTTCAAAAAAATTGGTTCGGACCAACTAATCCGGATTTGATCTACTCATGGACTGGTTTGAATCGGTTCGATCAAATTAGTTTCAAAACTAAATCTATTTTTAAGGTTAAAGTAAGTCAGTTCAAAACAGTGGAATTAATTCAATTCGAATCAACTCATTTTTTGTAATAGCTTATAGTAAAAATTCAAATCCACTCGAATTAAACCTATACAATTTTTGAACCGGCCAAAATAAAACAAACCAAACCGGTCTAATCAAATTGACTAAATAGTACATAGAAGTGTTTTATTTATGTATTCTATTTATTGGACTAATTATATTTTTTGACTGGACCATAACTATTTTTGACTAAATCGGAATTGAGTCTTGATTTTTTTTGAAAAAATAGGACTAAACTAGTTCGAATCGGTTCTAACCAAACTCGTTTTTTATGTGTTAAATATACCAATTTTTTTAGCGAGTCAAAAAATATTGATTTACTTTAAACGGTTCTAGTTCAATTATGAACCGATTCGGGATCAAGTCGGTTCATAAACGAGACTATAATAGATATTAGAAAATAAATTATTGGGTTAATAAGTCCAATGGTACCATATGTTTGAGTCATGTGATCGGATGGTACCCCTATGTTGTTTCTTGGTACCTTATGTTTTCAGAATGTTGTTATTTAGTCCAAATTACTGTTGTCCTCAAATTTAACTAACAGAATGCTGATGTGGCGGATGGAAAATACAAATAAATAGGAAAAATATGAAAACAAAAACCTGAAAAATTATAAAAAAAATATTTTAAAATTTTATATATTAATATAAATTATTTTTTATAAATTTATTTAAATCAGAAAATTGAAACTGATAAAAAAAATTAGGGTTCAACCCTTGGGGTCCAATTGATCCAGCCAAGGGTCGACCCCTGGGCTGGGTTGGACCCCCATCAGGCCTGGATCGAACCCAGGGCTTGGTCCGACCCATACCTGGTCGCCCAGGTCAGGCGACCTGGTGGGGGTCCAACCCAGCCCAGGGTTCGACCCTAGGTTGGGTCAATTGGACCCCAAGGGTCGAACCCTAGCACTTTTTTTTCTTTCAATTTTCTATTTAAATTTTTTTTTAATGAAAAATAGCTTTTAAAATATTTTATAAATTTTCCGATTTTTTTATAATTTTCCGATTTGTATTTTTTAAATTAAATATTATATTATATATTTACGTGACGCTAATGTGGCGCTGACGTGGTGCTGACATGTACTATTTAACATAAAAATCTAACGGTTGACTAACAGAATACCGTAGTACAACATCCTCCAAACATATCATACCATTTGACCACATCAAAAAATATATGGTACCATCCGATCACATGACTCATACATATGGTACTGTTGGAGCAATTAACCCTAAATTATTAGAGTGCTACATCGAAAGTGAGTTGGGTAAATTACCCAAAAGGGGTGTAAAATGAGAATATATATAAATGTGTAAATAACTTTCATACATTAAGATAGTTTAACGAAATAGTAACAGTGGTGCAAATAATAACACTCTAAAATATTCAGGTGCATAAAATAACATGCGTGATACATTTAACATGATCAAATATATTGGTGCATTAACACTATTTACCTTTTCTAAATAATTTTGGAGTTTAAACCCTTCATTTTATAACTAACTAAATTGATTTTTTTAAGGGTAAAATATGACATTGACCCTAGTTTACGCCGATTTTAAATCTTCACCAATGCTTGAAAATGATAAAAATACTCTTTTAGAGGGATTTTTCATCATTTTCAAACATTACGGGGTACTTTAAACTTTAAGGGAAAATTTTAAAATCGGTGTAAACTTTAAGAGACAATGTCGTATTCAACAGTCAGTTTAATGATAACTGATGAGCTACTTAATTATATTTTTGTAACTTATCTCATTAATATCATAACAAAATCGCTTTGCACACACACTCTTTAACTACTTTAATGAAAGCAACAACTTCATTAGTGAACTGTCATCATGGTTTTGTAACCTAAGGGTTATAATTAGGTGTGCGATTTAGTGTATTCAGTAATTTTAAGCATAGTCCAATCCTGCAAAGTGTATCCCATTTTTATTTTTCTCAACCTGAACCTACTCTCTCATAATTAGAAGCGAAACCTACTTATAATTGGTCTATTAAGCCTTAAGGATTGCACTTATGTTTATGCAGAATTATCTAAATAAATACAAGCCCTGAGTTGGGCTTCAGGCCCATAAAAGTGCTTCAGTTTGGACTCTAGGCCCAGAATCCGCTAAAGTTGGCCTATGAAGGATTCTAAAAGGGGGGCTCGCAGTTAAATTATGAAGGATTCGGCTCCAACCCCCGAAAGACGACTTGTAGTTGGGCTTCAGGCCCTAAATGGAGAGTTGCTTTTTGGGTCTCAATAAGGGAGTGGCCTCCTGGCCCAAAAAAGAACTTGCATTTTTGTTCTGACGGACAAGCCCCAAAAGACATTTGTGTGGGCTAGGAAGGATTGGGCTTTAGGTTTTTAAATAGATCTGGCTCTGGGCTCATTGAAGGATTGGGCTTGAGGCCTTAAACTTGCTCTAGATTTTGGGCTACAATGACGACTTGGGTTTCAGCCGATATATCCGATTGGTCCTAACTAAACCTAAAAATAAGGCTTGGAGTTAGTTATGATATATTGGGCTTCAGGCATAGAAGCAGGGTTTCAGTTGGGCTATGATGAATAGGCTTCTGGCCCATAATATGGGCCTGCATTTGAGCTATAACGGTTAGGGTTCCAGGCCGAAAAGGACGTCTTGTAGTTGGCTATGGTTGTTTGTATTCCAGGTTTTAAAATAGAGTTTTTGTTTTTTGTTTTTTTGGCCAAAGTTTTAAAATAGAGTTGGCTCTAGTAGGGGTGAGCAAAAAATACTGGTTAGACCGAGACCGCCCCGAGACCGGCCCGAGACCGGTCCGACTAAGACCGAGACCGACTATGACCGAGACCGAGCGGGTTTTTTCCTCTAAAGTCGGGATTGGGCTCGGGTTCGGGGTTTTCCCCCCGAAATTCCCGATTAGGACCGGCCCGGCCCGAGTTGCCTAAAAACCTAATACATAATACTATATATACTATACAAGTATAGTAGTATACAATAACTCACAAAGTCTCCATGTGTGTTTGGATTGTATGTTCTATATTTATAATGTGTGTTTGGATTGTATGTTTGATACTTGATTTATTGTGTTTGTATGTTCTAAATTTGGTGAAAATTCGGACATTTTTTTTTTTTTTTAAAATTTGGATTGAAAATTTCGGTAATGGACCGAGACCGGCCCGAGTCAAGCAAGACCGACTCGGGCGGGCTTTTTATATCGAAGTCGGTCTCGGTCTCGGTTCTCCAAAGGTGAAGACCGAAATTTCGGGCTCGGGCTCGGTCTTGCCTAAAAAACCGGTCCGGACCGCCCAAGCTCACCCCTAGGCTCTAGAGCTTATGAAGGCTTGGTCTCCAGTCTCGAAAAGATTACCATTTTTTATACATAGTATAAGTTTTTTTTTATAAATAGTATAACACTTATTTAAATTATTTTTAAATGAATATAGACTATAATATTTTTTCAAAAAGTTCATTGTTATAAGTTTTAGTTATTTACAATAAAAAATATTAAAATTAAAAAAATGCATGAAATAATTAATTATATAGATAAGTTATTATAAATAATACTAAACTCCGGGACGTGCGTCGCGCGTGCACGTTGTCTTCATTTGTCTTACGTGAGGTGTTAGGAGGACGTGATCGACTCGATTCCTAGGCTAATACAAGAATTGAGCAATTGATTAAAATTATTATTTGAATTGTAAGACTAAACTTAATTTACCTAATATAATGAAATAAAATTAATTTTGTTTTAAATATTTGTAAGAAATTGCTCGAGCATTCGAAAGCAAGAACCACTACGCTTAATGCCAGTGAGTATTCATACTAAACTCAAAATTTCTATGAGTATTTATGTGAGAATTACTATTTATATTGTTTTTAATATGGAAATATCCAATTGTCACATAACACGAATTATGTCTAGTTTGTGTTCTTTATTAACTAGGTGTTAGTATTCTTCTGAAAATGGCGACTCTTATATTTTGTTATGGTAGTAGAATTAGAATAAACGAAGAAGTTATTAATTATATTGACGGTAAATCCACCATTGGTTCCATAGAAAAACAAGGACCCTTACCCAGTTAAAAGAACCTGTTATCGTGGTTTGTAGGTTTAGTTCTGAAGTAGTTGATTATGAATTATTTTGGAAATTGGGTAATAACATGTATCCAATCACCGATGTAGAATCACTTCGTGAAGTTTTTCAAATTTGTTGTGAATACATGGAATTATACGTGATTCCAAAAGTATAAGTCGTTTGATAAGGTGAAGATGAAGTGGGTGAAGAAGATGAAAGCGAAGTCCCAAGAGATGAAAAAGAGGAAGAAGGATGTGGGAGATGTCACAGAAGTGGAATCTCCTACAGATTTGTCTGATTGTGCGCTACCATTATCAAATGATGACACATATTGATGCACAATCGAGTCAACCGATAACCTATCGACAGTTCCTTCCCGAATTCACATCTGGAGATTAACAAAATGGGTTTGAATGTACCAATTGGATGGTCACACACAGTGAATCCTTTACATGTGCATATATTTTTTAAGTAGGCATTGAATATGAAAATAAAGCCACACTCCAACGCCATGTAAAAATGTGGCATATTAGTAATTCACGTGAATGCACCACTGCAAGTTCCTATCCAACATTAGTGTTATTCAATTGTGCTAATAGGAGTAGTGGTATCTGTTCTTGGTCCTTTAGAGGAACGCCACACAAAAAAAATGATCATCTGGGAGATCACCAAAATAGGCCCTCCACACTGTTGTACAAATGCCACTACTATACAACATCATAGATAAATTGATTACTGAATTGATATATCCATACGTATATCACAACACAAGTATTAGAGTTTGTGACTTGCAACAAGTTGTCAAAGATAAGTATGCATAAAGTGCCTCGTACCGCAAGGTTTGGTACATTAAATAACAGGTAATTGAGTCAATGTTTGACACAAACGAGCGTGCGTTTCAGCGTTTTCCGCCGCTGATGGTCAGTTTATGTCATTCAGACCATGGTTCCATTTATGATTATGAGTGGAAAAGTGTGGCGACGGAGGATGGTGCAATCTTTGTCAAGTGATTCTGGGCATATAAGCCTTCAGTTGAAGGGTTTTCACATTGTCGACCCCTAATCAACATTGATGCTACTCATTTGTACGGAAATTACGTTTGAAAATTATTAGCGGCAGTGACGTACGATGCTGACAATCAGATCATTCCACTGTGCTCCACCTTTGCGTACTCTGAGACTGTCGCATCTTGGATATGGTTTTTGGTGCATCAACGCCAACACGTGACGAGAGATCAACGACATGTATATATAATATTTGATCGTCACAGGGGTATTAAAGTTGGAGTTGCTAGGGTTTTCCCAGCACCCTTAGGTGTTCACAGATACTGTGTTCGTTACCTCGCAAGCAACTTCAACAAAAAATTTAATAATTGAGAATTTAAGAAGAAATTCTCGAAAATGGCATGGACCACATATAAGGAAAGGTTTGACCAATATTGGCAAACCTTCACAACAATCAACGATGGAAAATTCCTTAGGTGGTTAACCAATTTAGAAGATTTTACCCTCTAGTCTCTAGCGCATGATGAAGGATATAAATACAACGTAATGATAACAAATCAGTTGGAAGTCTTTAACAAGGTATTGAAAGGATCTCAGTCATTACCAATAACCACATTGGTAGAGTTTAGATTCACCCGATTGGACACTTATTTTGTCAAACGTCGTGCCATATATAGAAAGGAGAGATCAATGGGGAACAAGTTTCTGCCTAAAGTGAGAGAATTATTGTCAACCACAGAGGATAAATATCGTTCTTTTGAGGTAGATACGTATTCTTATGGAGAAGAGTATAGAATACATACGCACGCAGAGACAACGATCATGTACACACGCAGAGACAACGATCCAATACACAAATTCAAACTTGAAACCATATGTTGATCTCCATTTTCGTATTGATTACTACATGTGAACATACCTACCTAAATTCCATGATATACCTGACTCATATTGGTGCCCTGCGCGGAATGGTCCTAAGGTATGGTGTGATCCATAAATGTTGATCTCTAAACGTGGTCAGATGAATGTTAGAATTTCAAATAAGATAGATTCTAATTCTACCCCACAACATAAGAAATGTTGAAAATGTGGAGAACGGGGTCATAATAGAAGATCTTGTAAAGAATAATGTACATACTAAGTTAATTTTAATTATTAATTAACTATGTCACCAGATGGATACACCATCTGGTTCAGGGAGACCCATCTCGTCTCGACTCTCCCACATTGCCCAATACGCAACGTGACGAGTAATCCATGGTTCACATGCGTTCTTCTCCCAATGCAGCATGTGCAATCTATGTCATTCTTGGCGGTAATCAAATGGGTCTGGGATAGATTACGACCAAGAGAATTGTCTCCATACTCGACCCACTGTGTTCCACTCCACAACGTTTAAGTGTTTAAGTGGATCATTGACAACTTCAACACGCAACACCACAAATCTTCAGTACATATAGGTGGGAGGTGCACCAACCAATTTGGTGTGTAAGGGTCCCAATTTATCTACACATATAACATCTTACTTTTGGATTGCATAATAAAATCCTATAAATTAGTCGATACCATTGTGTAAAACATACACCAACATGGTGCAGTTGTATTGCAATCAATTCATCTCGATAGAACTTAACAACACAATTTTATTGCGTGTAGTGTTGTAATATCTAAATGTCAAGATCTTCAGATCAAAGATAAGATTTGAAAGAAAATCAGATGAGTTTGAAAGAGATTGATTTCAAGTTAGTTAAAATATGTTACAACGGTGCCTATTTATACTAAAACTAGTCGTAGACAACTTCTTCTAATTAAATATTAATCCTTAAACTTTGACACTTCTTCTAATGATGTAATGATCCTTAACTTTCAACATAACTATACTTATATCCTAACATTCTCCATACTTGATTTGATCTTGAAAACCTTGAACTTCTTTGCCTTGCTTGAACACATGAATCATCGATTTCAGTTCAGATAATCCATTGATGCTTTTCTGATTGACCGACCTCTCCAATTATCTATCATTCAAGCCAAAGCACTAGTTTTCTCCACACACAAATGTATCCATATAAAAACAGATTAAAAGCACAATCATATATTCATAATGTAGTTATATTAGAACCTTCACATATGATATTATCACAAGCACACATCAAGAATCATTTGCCTAACATTTTCACTATAAAAACTCCTCTAGATGCATCATAGATTACACATCAAATATATCACACACATGTACTTAACACAACTGAACAATTCTTTGATATTCATCTCATCATCATACTAACACAATACCAGTCTCCATTTATCTGCTTTATATATCATTTTTCCAGATTGATTTCTTTGATTGATAGTTTGATTTTTTTTTTTAATCTCGTCATTGCAATTATTTTACCTTGATAGAAGAGTTTTAGCTCTTATCTTACCAGTACAGTTGGATGGTTTCAACCATAATCTTTTCTTCCTGAAGAGTAGCAACACAATTATCTTATCGTTCTCTTGTGCAAATATCTCTATTTTTGGAATCAAACTGTACCATATGTCAAGTCAGTGATCTGATATTTATTGGGGCATAGAAAAGGAAGAACAAGTATATATGGCAATACAAATGATGAGAAAACTCAAAGAAAAACAGTTACATACCAGTACAGGTTAGAGATAATTCAATGAAACTCACAGATGCATAAGAAGGAGGATTTATGAAAAACAGAGCAATGACTAATGATGTAATGCTCATCTAGATAACATCAATGATCATGAACTATTAACTACAGAATGAAATACTCATGATGCATTAAATATGATTGAATAAGACCATTCAATGGAATAGAACAAGACATAAGACTACAAATGATACCAACTGCTGAGAAAAAATATCAAATCAGATAGACATACAAGAATTACCTGAACCTATTCATGTGCTCAATGCAAAGGTGAAGACAACTCCTGAAGTTCTTGAACATAAAACACACCAAGCTTCTTTCGGCATGGTACAAATGTTTTCTCTGTTAACAGTTTTGTTAACACATCGACCACATTCTCATTTGCTGGAACAAAATTGATGATGAGATCACCATATTGAACTTTTTCTCGTATGAAGAACAAATCAATCTCCACATGCTTCATCTTTGAATGATGAACCAGATTTTCTGACAATGCTACAACACTGATATTATCACTCCATATCACAGGAGGAGATGGCAGAGTTAGACCTATTTTCAGAAGAAGAGACTTCACCCAGAGGATTTCACACACATAATTAGCATTGACACGTAATTCAACTTCAACACTGGACCTAGAAACCACTGACTGCTTCTTGGAGCTCCAGCTGATGGGATTGCCATTGAGAAGAAGATAATGACCAGAGATAGACTTTCGATCAAGAACATCACCTCCCCAATCAACATCTGCAAAAGAAACCAATGACACATCAGTAGAAGAACAAAGAGTTGAGCGAAACAACATACCACGATCCAATGTGCCTTTCAAATAGCGGATGACATGAAGAGCAACAGACCAGTGACTAGAACACGATGCCTGCATATACTGACTTAACTTGTTGACAACAAAATTAATGTCAGACCTGGTGATACATATATGCTGTAATGCACCTATAGTGCTTCTATATAGAGATTCATCATGAAACAATTCAGTACACTGATCCATACCCGCACGAGTAATATACGTACCTGTCATACGAGTAGGAAAAACATTTGCATCAGACAAACCGACCTTAGGTATCAACTCCTGAATATACTTCTTCTGATTAAGAAGCAAATAGTCTTCTCCAGTGGAAACTTCCATTCCTAAAAAACAATTGAGATTCCCCAGATCTTTTAGCTTGAAGGGGTCATTAATAGAGCAGATCCCTTGTTCAACCATTGATGAGGATGAACGAGTGATGACAATATCATCTACGTAAACAAGTAACAAAACAAAACCATGATCAAATTTCTTAATGAACAAAAAACTATCAGCAATAGAAACATGAAATGAAAGAGAATGAAGAAGAAAAAATTTCAGTTTTTCAAACCAGGCACGCGGAGCCTGCTTCAAGCCATACAGAGTTTTCTGTAACTTGCAGACCAAAAGAGCTGAACCAGATGACGAAATCTGCTCAAAACCAGGAGGTTGCACCATGTAAACCTCATCGGTCAGATCTCCATGAAGAAACACATTATTAATGTCCACCTGCCTTAAGCACCACTTATGAGTTAGTGCAAGAGACAAGACAATCTGAACAGTTGCAGCATTCACAACAGGACTGAAAGTCTTCTGAAAATCAAATCCAGACTTCTGTGAAAACCCTTTTGCAACCAGCCGAGCCTTGTACCTAACTATGCTTCCATCTGCATGTGTTTTGATTTTAAATAGCCACTTACACCCAATGGGAATTCTTCCAGCAGGCAGATAGACAACAAACCATGTTTTATTGTCTAGCAAAGCACTCATCTCATCATGAATACCAGTTCTCCACTGTGGCGAAAGCAAGACTTCATGAATGGACAGAGGTTCTCTGGAAGATAAATCCTCAGTAGAAACACAAGCATATGTAAGAGCTTGTAAAAATTCCTTGGATCGTGTCATCATTGGATGAGTACTCTGACCAGGAGCAGGTACTTGAACCCTTGAGTCAGAAACATAAGAAGAAGGAAGAATAAACTGAGATGACATAGACCGAGTCAACATAGGATGAGAGGTGGATACATAGACCGATGCACAATTCCATGTTGAGCAAGATAAGAAGACAAGAACTGAAACTCCTCTCCACCATGAGACTGAACAACTTTCAGAGAACAACCAAGCTGCTTCTCAGCCAGAACATGGAACTCTTGAAACGCCTGAGCATCATCACTCTTCTTGGCCAAAAAATAAATCCACGTATACATACTATAAGAATCAACCACACTAAGGTAATAATTAGAACTGCTGGATGTATAGGGAGAGCGTCCCCAAACATCAATATGAATCAACTCAAGAGAAGCATTATATTGAGTTTCAAACGACAAATGAGGTTGATGTTTACTTTTTCCAATAGCACAAGCCGAACATTTAGAGAAAACATGTTTAACAGTAAGATCATGAAGACACATAAAATTTGTCAAAATGGAATTAGAAGGATGTCCAAGTCTCATGTGCCACAACTGAGATAAACCTTTGGAACTTAAAGATGCAACAAAACATTTAAAAGAAGAAGATAGATCATCATTCATCAGATCATTATCATCATTCATACAATCAGAACCATTCGTAGGCTCATCACACAAGATCACCAGTAAACACAGTATTTTTATTAACGTATTGTGAGGATGTAACCACACTTGGAACAACATTTAGAGTCAAATTCATATGAGCAGACACTGCAACATTATTATCAAGAGAAGTACTACTATACTGAACAAAATTGACAGATCTAAAAGCTGACAGATCAAGTTTATACAAGTCATCACACTCAAGCTCGCCAAAAACACTCTGTGCGAAATGGAATCTCTAACCAGACAGTATGAAGCATGAAACTCAAAGTACACTTGATTGTCCTTGGCAAACTGAGAAACAGATAGGAGATTCTTAGTAACACTAGGAGTATATAACGTATTATTTAACATAAGATGTTTGGACTGAGTAGGAATCATGAAAGAACCAATATCAGAAATATGTAAAGAAGAACCATTCCCTACCAACACTTTACCCAGACCTGTATATGGAGATGTCACCTTAGGAACAGGATGAGCATTGGTGAGATGGTTTGTCGCTCCAGAGTCAGGATACCAGTTTGCATCAGTATGAACTAAAGGAGCAATACATGCAAGATTTGCTTGCGGCGATGGCTAGATGTTGGACTGACCACTGGAAGAGTTGGTTGAGATCATAGGAGAAAAAGCATAAGAACCTGATGGCAAGTAATGTCCATATACAGATGGTGTAGGAGTATGTTGCTTCCAGGACTGAAAATTTTCTTCTCCAATCAATTGCGCAACCTTCTTATTCGCAAACGACGGAGTAGCGTCTTCCATGGATGAAGCCGAGAAAAAGACACACAGCGAAGAGGAGAACACACATAATCAACTGTGCTCTGATACCATGTCAAGATCTTCAGATCAAAGATAATAAATTAAAGAAAATCAGATGAATTTGAAAGAGATTGATTTCAAGTTAATTAGTTAAAATCTGTTACAACGATGCCTATTTATACTAAAACTAGTCGTAGACAACTTCTTCTAATTACATATTAATCCTTAAACTTTGACACTTCTTCTAATGACGTAATGCTCCTTAACTTTTAACATAACTATACTGATATCCTAACACTAAATACGAACATGATACCAAAATTATCTCGTACTATCAAGTTTGTGCTATCGTTCTATCATATGTTTCCACAAACACGATTCTTGTATGCATATTCATTTTGTGTACAAAATTGTCACCTTAATACTTATAGAAAAAGATAATTTTTATAAAGTGTCTATGTATGATTTCTTTTGTAAGTTGTAAATTTTAGGGTTAATTAGCTCAACCGTTACTTATGTTGGCACATGTGACTGAACAGTTCAAACTTGAGCTCAACCGTTACCTATGTTGGCAGATGTGACTGGACGGTTACATCCGTTAATTATCTCCGTTAAACTTGTGTACGTGAACTTCTTCAAAATTAAACTTCCTAATATTCCCTTCTCCTTCTCCAGTACGATTCTTCTTCTTCTCCTTCTCCAGTACCTTCTCGTTCCGATTCAATTCGTCCTCCATACTGGTGTGCCCTCGCAAGCTCGTGGAGCTGTACAACTACTCCACCCTCGTCAACTCCCTCTCCAGCCGATGCAACGACATTACTCCTGAAACTATCTCCTCAGCTCGTACCTTTGACATTCTCCAAGGTCAGTTTCCAACTATTACTGGTGCTTAAGTTATTAAAATGCTGAAATTTACAGAATTTATTGTCAAAAATTGGGGAAGTTGACACTGCACGCCTTGTGTTCGACAAAATGCTTATGGGGAAAATGCTTGATGCTGAAGTGTTCGACATAATGTTTGATGCTGAAGTGAAATCCACTAGTATAATAATAGTTCAAGATACTGTGTTTGATTCACATTTTCAAATCCGTACATTTTCATTCTTAATTTTTTATACACCTTGGTTCTTGGAGAAGTACAAGCCATGGATTGCTGTAAGCTTTATTTTGCGTTTGCTTAGTGTGGGTTTTATGCATCTTGACCATATCTGCTCTCTCGGTGTATTATTTGTGGGAATATATTTGATACAATACAACAGTTTTAGATGATAAAGCATTGTATATGTATATATATATATATATTCTATATCTTAGTCACGACTTTTTCTTTAAAATATTTTCACTTTGCACAAACAAGCAATAGTGCAGTACTTATACTTGGGAAGGAACCCACCTATGTTTACTGAAATGAGGGTTCTTCGACAGGGCTCTGATGATGATCACCTGGTACATTTTGTCACACATTAAATTTGACACTGCATTTTTGTGGTATTTATGCAATTGTTTTGATAAATTAAGCAAGGAGACTGCCATTAATTTGCAGGTTCTGGAATTGGGCATGAGTTTTCTTACTGGAGAGGACATGAGTGCAATTATTGCTGTTCAACTGAGGAAGATATTGGGTTGGAAATGTAGACTTTTGGTTGGAAATGTAGTGCTTCTCAACATTTTTTATTTATTTTTAATGGAAGTTTCACTTTTTTTTGTTCTATATGTAGGTGTTGATCGCGTTGAGCAGCAGGAGAATTCGTTGGTTTAGTTAGACTCCAAGCAATGACCCTTAGTTTGTAATGCTCTTTAGGCACTTTGCACATAACTTTGTATTATTTTGACTTGTACATAACTTTGTACATAATTTTTTATGTATTATTTTTATTTTTGCAAATGTGGTGACTTATGTTTGTGGAGAAGTTGTTAAATGATGTTTTATTTTCTCTTAAATGTTATTAAACGGTTACTTTAGTTTGGACATTCTAACCGTTACTACGTCATAATCCATAAACATAAAAGGGGGTAGAATCGTCTTTAAATTAGGTCACGTGACTTGCACGTGACAGTCAGACGAAAATATGTGACGGAAATTTAACGGAATAACCGTTCAGTCACATCCTCAAACTTAAGTAACGGTTCAGTCACAAAAAAAAAAGATGAGTAACATTTTAATCACACAGGGCAAAGATAAGTAACTGTTAATTAACCCTAAATTTTATTATCTTTTAAGTTAATTTATTAATGTAAAAAATAAAGGATTTGAGTTTTCCTTATAGCTCCTCCCTGTTTTATCCATGTTTTCAGATGTATGTATATAAATGATTTTAAATCTTTTTTTAATGACTTTCTAATAAATTTATGTTTTTTTACTAATTGTTGAACAAAATAAGACAATGTCACTTAAAGGTAAAATGAGAGTACTTCTCAATTGTAGTGGTAAGGCCAAGCTACAATGCCTGCAAAGTATCATACTTTTATACACAATTTATTTTATTAAGTCGGGTTTTATTTAAAATATTTCATCCAATAATCACTGTAATACATTCTAATTTTCTATTCACTTTAATTTGAAACTAAAAAAATCATAAAACAAGGGCAAACCCGACCCTCAGCTCTATAGAGAGTATAGACTATAGACCCAGCACAAGTCTTCTAACCTAGGGATCCTGGCTGTACCATTTATCCAAGGGTCGAGTTTTTTTTTAATATATTTTATTTTAAGGTTTATTAATTTGTAAATTTTGTAAATTAAATGTATTTTTTTAAGTGGAGGATTTAATAATATACTCTTATTTCAATGTTAAGGACCAATGTAATTTTAAACGGAATACGACTTTGAATATTGAGATTTTATTTTTATATAATGAAGACCACCTATTGTTTTTTGAAGATCACAATTTAAGATTATTCATATTTTACCCTTAAATCATATTGATTAATTTTTTTCTCTAAAAAATAACAAAAAAAAAAAACAAATTTATTAAAATTCAGTAAAATATTTTAAAAAAATGAATAAAGCATATTTTTTAAAAAGATTTTTTTTAATTATAAAAACAGATTATGTTTTTAGAAAAATAAAAAAAATGTGTTGTGTAAAATGAATTTTATTATTTTTTAAATAAATTTATCTATTTCCCACTATTTTTATAATATAAAAATTAATATGGATTAAATGGTAAATGGGTAAACTTTACAAGATGGGTTATTTATGAAGTAATGAGTGATTTTGATGTAGAATTTTGCTTGACTATATCTATGACATCAACTTCTTTCTAAATAATATTATTTCGAAAAATATGATACCTGTATAATATTGAAGAAGTCTTCTTATGAGACCTCTCTCTCTCCTCGTTTCTAGTGAGAGAAAATTCCTTTCGCATCTCTGTCGGAGTTTCCTCGATTTGCCTTTGTTGCCTTCAATCAACATCCAAGGAAGCAGCCAAACGTCTCAATCGACTGGATTCTCATTCCAATCAAACGCAATAAATGAAAGGAGTGATTATCTACAGCGCCATGCAAGTGAGAACGTCAAAACGAAGATAGAAACAACAAAGAAAAACCGAACCTTAGCCTCAGCAAATTCGACGCAAAATTGATCGCACGACTTTGAAGTAGGCTGGGGCAGATAGCAGAGGAGTCTGGCTTCACCAAGTAGAGGAGAAACAACGTCGTTACTGGGCTAGTTGCTTCGCTGCTGAAGTCTCATCTTGTGCGGTGAGGGGGAGAGCTCTGAATTCGGGATACCGTAGTGCAATAAACCTATGAGCTGCAGAAGACTGTTTTTTCATGCGAAGTGGCAGAGAATGCAAACTTAGAGACCAATTTGCAGTGAAGGTCGGGACATCCTGTTTGATCTGAGCTCGGATAGAATAGAACCTGACCCTAAACCTGGCCGAAACTTTTGGCAACGATGAGTGAACCTGTGTGAGTGTAAACCGAGAGCCACCATATTAATCCCCATTTGTGTATTTGTGTTTTGCAGGATTAGGTGTGACGACAGTGATGACATCTGGACTCGGTTCTTACACGATGAGAGATCACAGTGGAAGTCTGACGGATAGTATAATCCGGCGAAATCTTGATCTGGAACTGCCGTCCAATCCCAAATTGGAAAAAAGTGACAGATATGTGGGAATGATCATATCTCAGAAACCGATCAAGGTGGGCGCAATTCACACTATGCTAAAACAAGCATGGGAGATGCATGGATCAGTAGTCATATATGATGTATCTGATAGGTTAGTCATTTTTGAGTTCGAAAATGAGGATGACAGAAAACAGATTTTTGATATGTCGCCTTGGTCAGTCCAAGGTCATTGTATGAGCATGAAAAAATGGAGCCCTACTGTAGGATTAGCACTGGTTGATTTTAAGAAAGTTCAATTTTGGGTGCAAGTGCATGATCTGGGACTTGAAAAATACAGTGTAGAGAATGCGATGTACATTGGTGGAAAAGTTGGAGAAGTCATAGAAGTGGAGGAGGAGATGGAAAGTCTCCAAAAAACGTTTATGAGAGTGAAAGTTGAAGTGAAAGTGGATGAGTCTTTGATGCCTGGTTTTTGGTGGAGTAACTCCATGGGAGAAAAACAGTGTGCGTCTATCAAATATGAACGGTTGTTAGACTACTGTTATGGGTGTGGGAGGTTGGGTCATACCACTCAGGTGTGCAAGGAATAGATCATTATGTCAGAAGCAACAATGGGTCAACCGATGTATGACCCGTGGATGTCGGTCCAAAGACCAAAGATGAGGAGGGAAAGTAGAATGGGAGGGGGAGCAAGGAGTGGCGAGAAGGGGAGGGGGGACAAAGTAGTGCTAGAAAATCATGGTTTGATATCATGAATGAGTTTAAAGAACATGAGAAGGAAAGGACAAAATCGAGCAAGGGGGATAAACAAGCATAAGAGGATGATCCAATGGATCGGGATGACAAGCCAATGAACGGAGAGGACACAAACGAGGAGGGGAAAGGTGCATGCGACAACACTACTATCATACCATATGTGAAGGACAAAGCCATACCGCCCCATATCATACCCGACCGAGCAAGACAACCCTACCATCGCACTATATCACCCCCGATGATTACCACATCAAACCATGCTCTACCCACAACCAGCCGATGCTCACAACTGAGCCATATCGAGACACACCAACCGTATCAATAAATCCCCGGCCGATCCAACTTACCACCCCACCAACCAACTTGAAGTCGAACAAAATACATAACCTAAACCCTTGCCAAACCATGCCAATGGACATACTCACCGACCATAACCTCCATGATACTGAACCATATGCACTTCCCCAAACAATCAAGGGGCCGAGGAGAAACATGGAGTCGTAGCCGATCAACCAGACCTATCAAACCGTGCATGGTGAAACCATGAACTATGCATGGAGAAACCGACCGAGACAACCGCATCAAGGATATGAGGCTGACATGGATGATCAACTGAACCGAAACATATTTCCCATCAAACCATGCCTCCCACCAATCATCATCCAAATGCCGGAGGGGTTCGAGCACAAAACAGATCCGATGGACACAACGGAGGTCTGAGCATATATAGTGGAGACTCCACCTGAGTCACCACAATCGGGGTGCGAGCGAATGCAAAAGGAAAAGGAGACGGGTCTAAGCCCGTTTATGAACAAAATGCACCTAAAGAGGAGTTGGGAAGGGGAGGAAGAAGAATTCGTGTCAAAGAGAGCTAAACGAGGGGAAGAACCCTAAACCGAACAAAAAGGAAGTAGGGGCACAAGTGGTGGACGGGGAAGAAAGAAAATTCCAGAAAAACACATACAAGCACGGAAAAGGATACAAAAAGCACAGGGGGAGGAGGTACTATTTGAGGTACCAATTATGTTAACTGATGAGACAAAGGACATTGAAACGGGTTCTGGTGGCTGTCCCAACACAGCCACACGGGATAATGAGCACAATCGTTTGGAACTGTCAGGGTTTGGGGTCTTCCTTGACGGTTCGACATCTGAAAGACCTCAATGGAAAGTAACATACGGAAATTATCTTTCTAATGGAGACAAAGAATGGTGATGCTTACTGTGAGAAAATACGTGAGCAAATTGGTTTGGAGGAGGCTTACTATGTACGACCAATTGGGAGAGCGGGAGGGATGACACTATGACGGAGCAAAAATATACAAATCCAAATCCTGGGATCAAGCGCACACATGATAGACACAAGGGTGGTTGATCAATCAGGAAATTCATTTTTTTCTACATGGGTGCATGCAAATACGGATGAAGGTGCGAGGTATATAAACTGGGAGGAGATCTGAGAGGTGGGGGTGGGCCGAAATGCACCATGGAGTTGCCAAGGTGATTTTAATGAGATTATGCATCATCATGAAAAGGAGGGTGGCCACATGAAACCGCAAAGGAAACTAGATGCATTTAATCACTTGATAGAAGACATAAGGATGGAGGACATGGGCTCGAAAGGGCAACAGTATACTTGGTGCAATAATAGGAGTGGATTGGAACGGGTGTACGAGCGTTTGGATAAGGTTCTCATCAATGCGGGATATGCATATTTATTCCCAAATGTCGAGTGTGTTAACGAAGTTGCGGTAGGGTTGGACCACTCGTCCTTGATAATCACGAAATGGAGGGAGCCGAATAGAGGCCCAAGAAAATTCAGATGTGAAGAAATGTGGCTCGAAAACCCGGAATGCAAAGAGGTGATCCGAACCGTGTGGGGGGAGGAGGAACTAAACCGGCCGAACCAACATCGTCTTTGGCCGAAATTGGGCAAGTGTAGACGGAGTCTCATTGGGTGGAGTAAGAGTAGTTTTGGGAACAATATGACACAAATGAGGGAGGCGAAACAAAGACTACAACACATTGGGAGGGGCCTTAGAAACATAGAGGTTCAAGAAGAAGAGATTGAACTCAAATGCCGCATTTGAGACTTATGGAAGAGGGAGGAATTCTATTGGAAACAAAGGGCGAGGGTAAAGTGGCTCACTCAAGGAGACCGAAACACAACGTTCTTTCACCTCACAACCAATTCAAGAAGAAGAATAAACTGCCTTACTCGTCTCAAAGGGGAAGGGGGGAATGGATCACAAGGGATCGGGAGATCATGGAAGAGGTTAGGGGCTACTACGAAAAGGCCTTTACCACGGAGTCAGTATACACAGACTACTCTATACTAGAATGTTTACCGCACCAGATCAGTGAGGAGATTAACTCAAATTTGACAAGGAGTGTGACAATGGAGGAGGTAAAATAGGCGGTGTTTCATTTGGGGGGATCAAAGGCGCCAAGACCAGACAGATTTCCGGGATTATTCTATCAGAGGAACCGAAACATAGTGGGCCTAGATGTCTTCACCGCGCTCAAAGCCTTCCTTGAAACATGTATTTTCCCTACATCCCTAACTCAAACTGATATAACCTTGTTTCCAAAAGTTTCAAATCCGATCCATGCATCTGAATTTAGGCCCATAAGTTTGTGTATAGGGTGATATCAAAAGTGTTGGTGAATAGATTGAAAGTATATCTGCCAGATCTTATCACCCCATTCCAGATCGCTTTTGTAGCAGGTCGTCTTATACAGGATATTGTCATGGTGACTCATGAGGTTTTCCACTATCTGGAGAACAAGGGGAAACCGAACAGGGTGGAATGTGCACTAAAACTGGATATGCAGAAAGCTTATGACCGGGTAGAATGAGAGTTCTTACTAAAGAGCCTGGAAAAGAGGGGTTTGGGTGCTAAATGGGTTGGGTGGATGAGAGCATGCATGCAAACGTCAACATGCAGGATGTTTGTGAACGGGAACCGTACCACCACCATTAAACCAAGTAGGGGAATCAGACAAGGAGATCCATTATCCCCCTATTTGATTATTCTTTTGGTGGATGTTCTTTCACGGATGGTGGAGCGTGACATTCAAGAAGGGAGTTTGAAAGGTATAGTCTTGGGAAGGGGTTGCCCAGAACTCCATCACTTGTTCTTTGCCGATGATTCTTTATTCTTCTTTCAAGGAACAACAGAGAATGCAAGACACCTAAAGGTCACTATCATGCAGTATTGTAAGGCATCAGGTCAAAGAATAAACGAGGCAAAGTCTACTCTCACTTTTAACAGGGGAGCCGATCGGTCTATATGTGGGGATATTGAGAATGTCCTACAAATCCAAAGAACGCGCAAACCAGGGAAATACTTAGGCCTACCGGCATTTTGAGGTAGATAAAAAAAGGCGGCTTTGGGATATCTAAAGGAAATAATTCAAAACAAGATCAGTGGATGGCGAGTAAAGACCCTTAATCAAGCGGGTAAAGAGGTCCTTATAAAGTCAGTGATCACGGCGATACCGACATACGTGATGAGCTTATTCAAACTTCCAAAAACATGATGCGCGGAGGTTAATGCAATAATAACTCGGTTTTGGTGGGGACAAACGAATGAGGGCAGAAAAATTCATTGGAGAAAATGGAACATACTCACAAAAAACAAGTTCAAGGGTGGCTTGGGTTTTAGAGAGTTGGAAACTTTTAATATGGCTTTGCTCGTTAAGATGGTCGGTAGGATGCAAACCGAACCAAATGCTCTATGGGTACGGGTAATGCGGGGGGATCTATTACCCGGGAAGGGACATCATCTCGACCAAAAAAGGAGGACGTGCATCATAGGGGTGGACAAGTCTTTTGAGTGGGCGGGACAAGCTAGTAAGCGAAGGCCAATGGAGAATAGGAGACGGGAGAAATATAAGAGCTTTCGGGGACCCGTGGGTTGACACAATTGAGGGGTACAAAGTAGACATCCGACCGGAGTGCGTGTCAAACCGGGTGCTCATGGTGGCCGACTTGATCAAGGAAACCAGGACATGGAATGCCGATTTGATCCAAGCCATGATCGAACCGGCGAATGCTTTACATGTTTTGCAGGTTCATATACCACAAAATGGAGGGGAAGACCGATTGATATGGGCACATACGAAAGAAGGAACCGTCACAATTCAGTCGACCTACAACGGTATAAAGGAGCAAGCCGAAGTCATCCAACCAAGTTCGACGAACATAGGAGCTGAAAATGAGGAAGGGTGGCGAGCAATATGGAAGTGTGACACAATGCCGAAAATCAAGCACTTCATGTAGAAACTTCAAACAAATTCACTACCTCTTATGATGAACCTTCGAAGAAGGGGTATGAATGTGCCGGTAAGTTGTCCAATATGTGGTCTTGATGAGGATCAGGAGCATATGATATACAAATGTAGGTGGACGGAGGAAGTATGAGCCGACATGTTAGGGATCGATCCAAACCAACAAAGACCACAAAACTTCGAGGATTGGGTAAGGTCTCGACAAGAAGAAACGAGGATGACAAGGCATACCAAAGAAGCAAGGTGGAAACTATGTATGACGACGTGTTGGATGATTTGGAAGGCAAGGTGTAGAGCGGCGTTCGAAGGAAAAATGCCGAAAGCAAGGCACATCATGGAAGAAACAAGGCGAATTCAAGTGGAGAACACTACCGAACCAAATTTGTCACATGCCGAATCGAATCTGTCACATACCGAACCCGCGGTGAACCAGGCCGAACCGAATCTGTCACATGCCGAAGGGTGGTTAGCTCCAAATCAAGGTGAAGTCAAGATCAATTGTGATGCGGCTTGGTGCCCCCGTTCGAGAAAAGGAGGGCTCAGAGTAATTGCAAGAGATGACCGATGACAAATATTGGGAGGGGCAAACAGAAATATGATGGGGTCGGATGCCACAACAATGGAAGCGCAAGCCGTGCTACTCTGTTTAAAAATTGCAATAGAAAAGAGATGGAACAATGTAGTGGTGGAATCGGACTCGGAGATAATGATAAACAATTGAATGTCAAGTCATACCAATGGCGAATCGAAACCGTGTGCGACAACATCAGACCATTAGCTATGGGAGTGAACACCATCACGTGGAGGAAAATCCGACGAACCGCGAACGAAAGTGCAAATTGGATCGCACAACAAGCAAAAGTAGGAGTGTGTCTAAGCAATTGGGTCGAAAGAGCCCACTCTTATTTCGTAGTATCTTGATAAATGATTGTAATAGTTTCGAAAACACTGGTAACCGAGTTTGAAATAGAAGTTCTTAATGACCAAAAAAAAAAAGTATAGTATTGAAGTATGATACATTATGTTACAGTGTAATCCGTAGGTTACCATTGAAGCCTTATGGCCAAAATTTCAAATACCAAGAATCATCATTTTGCAATCGATAAAAACACCATGCAATTCAATATATACAATGCATTTCGAGGATCCTAATTACATAACAGTATGAATGACACGACAAGTCTTGAGTTTCAATAATCATATCCCTATCTAGTAGTATCTAGATTAGTCTCTTATATATCATATCTACAATTAGCGGGGCATACCGGGACGGGGCAGGGCGGGATGGGATTATCTCTTAATTCAATCTGTACATCGTCTCTGCAGGTCCTCCTCTCGCCCAACTAGAACAGGTATTCATAGTAGAGCAAGAAGAGAGCTGCTTCAGGGCAATCCTGTGGCAATGTATTCACATAAAGGTAGAAACTTTTCAAATCTTGCTTTGAAACCGAGTCCGGGTCCAACACATCATCTTCCCTCATCAGCACCCACAAATCCTCGGACTTCACCCGCTTCAAACTCCCACGGCAAAATGGGCACGATTCAGATTTCATGTTCCTACATTTATGTTGTGGGGATAGATTCATATGAGAACTAACTCATGACAAGATCCATCTAACACAACTTAATATAGTTTTAAGATAATAATAATAAGATGATGAATTTACCATTCCCGGTAACATTTGATGCACATTTCATGGGAGCAATTAGGCAGAACCATCTTGGTGCAGGACTCTAAGCAAATGCCACATTCATCTTCCCTCTCCAAGTCAATGGTGAATCTTCCATCTTCTTTTGGGCTGTTCTTAACTGGAGATACTCCTCTGCATTCAACTTTCTCCAGATCATCATGCAGTCTTTCAAGGGATGGCAATACAACAGCTGAAATTAATAACCCACATTTCAAAACAGACAACACGAATGTACTTATTTATACAGAAATACTATATATATATGATCATACTGTAGAAGTCCCTCAATGTTGCTTTTCTTCCACCAGTTGAAATTCGAGGTCTCCTTCCAGAGTAAACCTACACAACTAGTAAGTATGAAGCCTAAGAAATGGAATCTGAGTTAAAAAGTTTGATGAAGAAGAGAGCAACCTTATATATGAGTATGTGGAAGAGGTTGATGTATCTGGAATGAAGACATGTGCATGTACAATCCATCCATTGAAGCAGAAACAAGAGAAAAGGGGCCAAGGGACTATAAATCAACTTCATTTGCACTAATGCACCGCTCTTCGATCGTGGAATTTTAGACGCCCTGTTAAACAAAACAAAAAAAAACTTACTTCACAAGCGTACCATTTGGTTGAAGAAGTGACACATCATGGAATCCAAATATAGCATATTTTCATTCGTAATAGATACTCTAAACAACTTATAAAATTGTCAATCTTTTGATACAAATCGAATCAAAAGACAAGCACAAGGAAAAGAACACAACTCATATAAACAGGGGAGTGTATCACCAACATCCTGCAATAAACCCTTGATCCAGCATTTTCAGTCAAATATCTGAAATTTTTATATATAATTTTCGCCACAGTTCAACGTTTATTTTACTCCCCCTCTAAATTCACCACCCTAATCACAATTCCAGCTTTCTAATGAATACGACGCAGCAAGAAAAATCCCTAAAGTAATGAAGTACATCAGACCAACTTGGCAACAACTGTTAGACAATAAACCATAACCTGGACTTCATCTGCCACCTTAAGGGCTTTGGGAAGGTAGTTTTATTTAGAAAAGAGAAACATGAAGAGCCCAAATTCAGTCATTAATCATCAATCACCGAAAAGCTATTCAAATTACAAACCAAAGAAGAAAAGAATCAAAGGGTACTCACAAAGCATTGGCGCGCTTTATATCGGACTCCAAAGCCTTGATCAAATCATTGTATGAATATCTTCCCAACTGGGTGTACATCTCCCTTTCTTCTTTCCTCCCTCCTTCCTTCTCTGTCTAGAATGTTGGGAAAAAGTAAGTTTTTTCTTATTTTTCTTCTTCTGGGTTTTTACTCTTTTGCGGCCTTGTAGAGGAACAGAGAGCAAACGCCAAAAGGACTAGGCTTCTTTCGCCATGCGGATGGGTTACAGACAACAGCAAATGGGTGTTTCACTATGATTAATTTTATAGGACAGAGAGGAGGAAGTAGACAGCGGAAACTGCCTTCGGTTTCATTATCTACACCACCTCCCTCCATGGAAATGAACTAATAACTCATCGTCTTTTTTGGTATTTTGGTTTCTGCTAACCAAATTTTAGAATGTTATTTGGTTACGTGATCTGTAATAGACATTGTTTTTCTCCTTTGTCTTTATCCATTTCTCTGTGTTATTATTAACTTATTATCTAAAACATCTAATCTTCTGTGGCGTAACTTAGCAATAGTTATTGTTATATTAATTAGTCTAATTATATAAATAAAAATGTTATATATATATATATATATATATATATATATGAGAAAAGTCTGAAAATAGTGTAACTTGTCTTTTTATGGTTAAATACGTTTGAAAATGATGGTAATTGATACATCCGTTACTTTTCTGTTAAAAAATGCCGTTAAATATTTTTCATATTTGCAAAATTAACCAAATAATTTTCATATTTGCAAATTTAACCAAACATTTTTCTAATTGTTACAATTAAACCTTACAAACTTATACTAATGTTTCAAACAAGTCCCGACTCGATTCAGGCCACACCGGGGGTTCCCTAGTCACGCTTCGAACCCAGACCAGGTCACCCAAACCTGGGGACCTGGTCTGGGCTCGGACCCAGACCATAGGACCCCTGATTGAGGCTCAATTGGAGCCCCAATTGTTTGAACCGAACCCAACCAGGTTCGGTCCAAACCGATTGGGGCTCCAATTGAGCCCCAATCGGGGGTCCTATGGTCTGGTCTGAGCCCAGACTAGGTCCCCAGGGTTGGGCGACCTGGTCTGGGCTCGGACCCAGACAATAGGATCACGGATTGGGGCTCAATTGGAGCCCCAGTCGGGGGTCTGATGGTCTGTGTTCGAATCCATACCAGGTACCCATGGTTGGGCGACTTGGCCAGGGTTCAGACCTAGACCATATGACCTCCGATTGAGGCTCAATTGGAGCCCCAATCGTTTGAACCGAACCCAACCAGTTTCAGTCCAAACCGATTGGGGCTCCAATTGAGCCCCAATCGGGGGTCTTATGGTCTGGATCTGAACCCAGACCAGGTACCCATGGTTGGGCGACCTGGTCTGGGTTCAGACATAACCTGACTCGGTTCAGTTCAAATGATTGGGACTCCAATTGAGCCCCAATCGTGGGTCCTATGGTCTGAGTTCGAGCCCATACCACCAAGTGCTCAGGGTTTTGGGTGACCTGGTCTGGGTTCTGACCCTGGCTAGGGGCCCCCCGGTATGGCTTGAATCAAGTCGAGACTTGTTTGAAACAATAATATAAGTTTGTAGTGTTTAATTGTAACATTTAGAAAAATATTTGGTTAAATTTGTAAATATGAAAAATATTTAACGGAATTTTTTAACAGAAATGTAACGGATGCATCAATTACCATCATTTTAAAACATGTTGAACCAAAAACAATCGTTTGGGTTGAAAAACCATTTTTGTCAAACATGTTGTAGCATTTTCAGATTTTTCCCTATATATATATATATCGATGAATAGAAAATTCATAAAATAGAGAAATATATTAGTATCTTTTTAATATGACATATAAGACTAAACATATTAATTTATATAAGTAATTAAGAATATGTATTAATAATAAAAGTAAATATTAGGGTTGGGCAAAATAAAACGGTTCGACCGAACCGTACTTGAACCGTATCGATATGAACTGGTTCGGCCGAACCGGTTCACAAAGCAAATGTTTTTTTGCAAAAAAATAGAGCGGTTCAGAAGAGGTACAAAAAACCAGTTCGCAAACGGTAAACCGTACCACTTCTTGTACCGATTTTAATATAATATAATATTTAATTTTTAAAATATATACTCTAAACCATTAGACCAAAGTTGGTTCGGTGATGATTTACAATCTACATTATTATAATGAATTATATATTATGGTTTATGATTTATGGTTTATGGATTATAGATTATGGTTTATGGATTAGAATTATGGTTTATGGATTATTTATTATGTATTATCATAATACATAATACTATTATGTATTATGTGAGAAAGAGATCCAACCCTCCGCAGCGAGTTACGATGTGTGCGAAATAAAGTGAGAAGTTGGGATCGCACCTTGGATAAATGTGATGGCAAAATAGCTGAGTTGAATGAACCCCTTGGACAGTCCAGACGAAGGACGAGGTGAATAATTTTTCTTTCAAAATGCATGTCCCCGACCTTCCTTCGAACCAAGGGGCAAGCGACAAATGCACTCAACGAGCTGCGCCGTCGTGTGAAACGTCTTAAGAATTAGACTTTGATTGACCAACTCCTTTTAGAGTATTATTTGAAAAAATCTTTTGTTGTATATGTTATCAAAGTCTTCGAATGGAATGAATGGAACATGCAAAACTTTTTTTAAAAAACAAATAAACATGCATGATTAATTGTGTATTTACCCCTTTTACTATGGTATTTGAATAACTTAGGTACATATGGCAAGAACAAGCCTGATACGCACTCGTGGTTTCGTTCAACGGGAGTGAATGAAACAACAAAATTAAAGGCCTCCACCAGTTTTCCCGGAACCCATGCGACATCCAGCACCTCAAGAACACGAAGGGAGGATCATCCAGCTAGAACAAACTATACATGCCATGAATTCTCGTACAGAGCAATCAATGTCTGACATGACCTTATAGTTCGAGCAGATTTTGGCTTTTCTAAGCGGCCAGGCAGCCATGGCTACCACAGTATCCCCGCCCGTAGCACCTCATCAACCCATGTCGAGTACTTTGGTCTTACCCGACCAATCTCCTCCTCCCACATATGGCCATCCTGTCAAAGCTCCACCTACCACATATAGCCATCCTGCCCAAGCTCCACCTCCCACATATGACCATCCTGTCCAAGCTCCACTTCCCACACATGACCATCCTATCCAAGCTCCACCTTCCACATATGGCCATCTCAACCAAGTTCCACCTCCCTAAGCTTGATTGAAGTTTCTTCAGTCGAGCTTGATTTCTTGGTAGGGTTTTGGATAGTGACGTCTTAAATTCGGTTTTCCTCGTCCCTTATAATGGTTCATGACATTTGAGGCACTTCAGGCTCGTTTGGCGAGCAGTTCCTCCACTGTTCAAAGCTGAAGGAATATTCTTCCTTTTATTCCCTTTTGGCGATCACTCGAGGTAGCCTTGGTCTGAGAAATTTTATCTTTCTTTGCTAGGCGATCATTACCTACCAAAAGTGTTTCTGATAGAGCCTATTAATGCACTGGCGACCACTTTGTCTGCTCAGTGGACTTTAGCATTTAATGACTACACAGTTATCTGGAAATCGAACGGTCGCTTGGGGCACGCCTGTCATTTATTATTCTGTAAACCAAGGGCAGTCTGACAACTGTCTGTACTGGCCAACCGTTTATCTCCCCAAGGTGTCTCTTGGAATTCTGACATTGCTTCGGTTTTTTCCAAAAAGGTGCAATTATTCTCCTGCGTCGCTTCGATTCGCCCGTGGCAGTTACTCCTTTTTGGGCCTATATAAGATACGTCAGTTTCTCTGTTTTGTTTTTTACGCTCATTCACTCCTTCAGATTTCCAGAGCTTCTTTTGCGAATTCTTCTTCTTTCTTCTTCAGTCTTCTTCAACCCTTTTTTCCGAACTGTTTCCATGGCTACCCGTGGTCAGAGGATCAAACACGCAGCCACCAAAGGGCCCAAGAATTCCCATGCCCCCAAGAATACCAATGCACCCCTAACCATTAGGGAAGGTGCTGTACCCCCTTCAACGGGGGAACAAACTGACACGGGGAAGTCCGCAGCCACCCCAGTGGTGGTGGATGGGCCTGAGCTTCAGACGCCTGTTTTTTTCTCCAAAAGGTAAACGTTCGTCCTTTTACTGCTCTGTTTTGGGAATATCCTCTGTTTTTCTTTGTTTTTTATACTTGCTGTGCTATATTTGAACCGTTCTGAGTAGATGTCAAGCCCAACGAGTTGAAGCCAGCGTATTTCAAGACGATGGTGGTACTTGGTGGTCTTGGTGCGGGGGAAGTCCCTAGATATCCGGGCACGGGTCTGCATTACCCTTGTCAAGGAGAGGTTTACTTATATGCGGCCCAGATTGATGCTGGTTTGCGTTTTCCTCTCTGCGAGGATTTGCAGGACTTGTGCCGGTTCTACATGATACATCCCACGCAGCTCGTTCCCAACGCCATTAGGATCTGGGCTGGATTCAAGTTCCTGTGCATACGTCAAGAATGGACGTATTCATTGGCCTTGTTCCGGTGCTTTTTCCGGTTGGCGGTTGGGACGAATCATCTCTACCATTTCCAGTCCCGATGGCCAAAGTTTGCTGAATGGAGGGGCCTTCAAGCATGGGTTTGGAATGTCCATGTCCGTCTGGTTGATGACTTCTGGGCCACCAACTCCAACTATAAGAAGTTCTACTTCTTTTACAAGGGGGCGAGGGTGCCTTGGAAGTTATCTACCCCTGATAGGGACCTTCCTCCTGAGTTTGATGAGCTATCCGGGGGCGACCGGAACGCCATTGATGATTTGTTCCGGATACACCGATCAAATTCATTCCGCTCCATCCATTCCGTGGCAGAGACCACAGAGAACATGCTCGAGATGGCGGGCATCCATCAGGCCACGCCAATCTTTGATGATTGGGTAACCCCTTCTAACTCTTTCTTGTTTTATCGTTTGTAGGCAAGGCCGTAGGCAAGAGCCGAAAACTGATAGGTCTCTTTGATGACCAGGGATCGGCGGGGCTGTCCTCCGACCAAGCATTGCTGAACTCTCCTCCTCCCCCTCTAGGCGTTCGTGTAAGAGGAAGTCTGAGGAGGTGCTTCCCTCGGCCACTGCTGGCCCTCGCCAACCGGGTATGTTGCCTCGCCATTTGTAGATTTGCCGTTTTCATACTTTGCAGTTTTTGGGTTCTGACATCTTGTCTTGTTGTTTTGCAGAGAAGTCCTCGGCTGACGTGGCCCAGGACCCTCCTCCTGCTCCCTCCAAGAAGGTCAGGAGTGAGGAGCACCCGGAAGTCGACCAGCATCCTCCTCTTCCCCCTCCTAAGGGCCCTTCTGCCAGCAAGGGAAAGGGTCTGGACGTGGCGCATCCTTCTCCATCTCCTCAGGGTCCTTCTGCCACCAAGGAGAAGGTTTTGGCCTTGGCACCCCCCACTCCTACTGTGCCCACGGTTCCTCCTAAGGAGTCTGGGACCCAGAAGAAGGGGCCCGACGCTTCCAGCTCCTCAAGGGCTCCTGCGGAGGAGTACTGCTTCATGGCGAGCTTGTTCCAGCCACTTAAGGCTGCGAACTCTCGGGGGCCTTGGGTCCCTTGCGGGGACCTTGCAAAGAAGGGGTACCCTTCCCAGAAGAGCCTTCGGGGTAGCCCGGACATGTGCATGCGGCTTCTTGATGGGATAATTCCCCCCAAGGACCGCTCGATTGTTCCCACGGAGCTACCTCAGATCGAGGGGTTCCTGTGGACCCACTTCGAACGAGTCGCTCTGGTATGATCTCGCCTCCTTTCCGTTTTTTTTTTCTTTTTTCTTTTTTCCTTATCGTTCCCTTTTTGTTTGATGTCCTGACAATTTTCCTTCTGTTTTTGTTGCTAGCTCATTCGGGAAGAGGTGATTCTTGGCCGCGTCTTCGGCGAGCTCGCCGACAAGCATTCTGACCTGCTTGTCGAGCTGGAGCAGTACCGAAGTACGGGGGTCACCCCCGGGCAATTGGGGGCCATCAAGAAGACCGTTGACGTGGCTATCGCCTTGGTGGACGGTGCCCGGGAGGAGTACTTCAGGAAGGAGCAGGGTCTCCTTGCTGATGTCAAGAAGAGGGAGGCTGACGCTGCAGCCGCCCTTCAGGATTCTGAAGCCCTTCATCGGTGCTTAGATGAAGGGGAGGCTGTCAGGGCTCGCCTGGAGGCGGAGCTGAAGGAGGCCCGAGCCCAAGGGGCGGAGTCAGAAGCTCGACGGGTCGCCGCTGAGGCGCAATGGGATGCTGCTGAAGCCAGGGGGTCGCCCTGGAGAAGGAGAAGGAACAGCTGGCTGAACAGCTGAAACCTGTTCTTTCACCCCAGAGTGCTGTCAACGAATTCAAAGAGTATGATGACTTTGTTTACTGCGCTTTGGCGGCGATGAAGTCAGAGATTGCTGACTTCCTCCACATCCTGGTCGAGGACGTCCAGGCTGTTGATCCCAACTTCCCTGTTGGTGAAGTTTAGTCCCTGAAGGGCTTCCTCCGAAATCAAACCCTTCCGCAGCCTACTACTACTGCTGAAGAGGTTGACCCAGCTGCGGCTGAAGAGGTAGCCCCCGAAGGCGAGCCAAACGCTTCTGCCCCCCAGGACCCAAAAGCTTGAAGTCTCCACGTCTCCGGCGATCACCTGCTGTTTTTGTTTCTAGATATCTGTTTTAGATAATAGTTTTTATCATTCCTTGTAATTATTTTTTGAATTCAGACTCGATTATTATTTTTCTTTATAATATTGGATGCCTTCTATATTCACAAGACTTTATGTTTATTTGACTTTGAATGTGTTGGCTATCCTTTCCGATATCTTGATCGCGTAATCGTAATTACTCCAGACTTATTCTTGCTTTGTAATGGCCTCGACTTTTAAAGCCTTGGACCAAGCATAAGTCTGTATGAACTTTCTAAGGACAATACTCTAACACTTAAAAGCATAGACTTCTAAGTTTCAAGAGATATTAGCTTTTCGAAGTTTAAACCTTTGACTTGTTCTCATAGTAACAAGGAATTTGTTAACTTAAGGCTTCAACACCCGTAGTGATCGCCTAAAATCCCTTTATCCGTTGTTTGGTGGGTTGATAGCAGATCTCTTTGTCTGGCTTTGGCGTCTGTTCTCTCGTTTTTGCCTAATTCTATTGTTAGGACTTTTTGGCCTGACTTTGGCGTCAGGGCTTTCATTTTGCCTAACTTTTTTGCTAGGTCTTTTGGCCTGACTTTGGCGTCAGGGCTTTTTGGCCTATCGTTAGCGATAGGGTTTTTGGCCTAACTTTGTTGTTAGGGCTTTTGGCCTAGCCTTGTTGCTAGGGCTTTTGGCCTGACTTTGGCGTCAGAGCTTTTTGGCCTATCATTGGCGATAGGGCTTTTGGCCTAACTTTGTTGTTAGGGCTTTTGGCCTGACTTTGGCGTCAGGGCTTTTTGGCCTATCATTGGCGATAGGGCTTTTGGCCTAACTTTGTTGTTAGGGCTTTTGGCCTAGCCTTGTTGCTAGGGCTTTTGGCCTGACTTTGGCGTCGGGGCTTTTTGGCCTATCATTGGCGATAGGGCTTTTGGCCTAACTTTGTTGTTAGGGCTTTTGGCCTAGCCTTGTTGCTAAGGCTTTTGGCCTATCTTTGGCGATAGGGCTTTTGGCCTGACTTTGGCGTCAGGGCTTTTTGGCCTAACTTTGTTGTTAGGGCTTTTTGGCCTGACTTTGGCGTCAGGTCTTTTTTCTTCGACTTGCTTCGAGTGGACACGCTTTATGAAGGAATGACTTTCTTTTATTAACATAACAGTTTGATTACAAGCTATGTATGAAATCTCCTTAGATGCTCAGAATTGAATGGATGGGGTAACCTTTCGCCTTCGGTGGTTTCCAAATAGTAGGATCCTGGTGCGGCGATCTCTATTACCTTGTACGATCCTTCCCATTTGGCTGAAAGTTTATTTTTACTGTCCAGCCTTGTGAATTCATTCCTTCTCCTAACCATTTCCCCCACGAAAAATTGGCGAGCGCTAACTTTTCTGTTGAAATATCGAGCGGTCGCCAGGCGTATCTTTGCTTGTGCTTTTTCTGATAACCATATCTTTTCTTCTGCCAAGTCGAGGTCAGTTCTGCGCTCGACCTCGTTTTCCTCAGCGTTAAAATGAAGGATTCTATGGGTAGGCACTGCTATTTCGGCGGGTGCTACTGCTTCTGATCCATACACTAAGCTGAAAGGCGTTTCTCCTGTGGCTGACTTAGGCGTTGTTCTGATGGCCCATAATACGTTTTCCAGCTCTTCTGCCCAATTCCCTTTGAATGCTCGAACCCTTTTCTTGAGTCCTGCTAAAACAACTTTGTTGGTTGCTT
Organism: Chamaenerion angustifolium; assembly: GCA_946814005.1. Classification (NCBI taxonomy): domain Eukaryota; kingdom Viridiplantae; phylum Streptophyta; class Magnoliopsida; order Myrtales; family Onagraceae; genus Chamaenerion; species Chamaenerion angustifolium. The sequence goes on along the minus strand of OX328268.1, from coordinate 27,728,980 downwards.
CAGCTTGACCATTCGTTTGAGGATGATGCACCGAGCTGAAACGATGGTCGACATGATATTCTTCATAGAGCCATTTTAGCTCCTTTCCAATGAATTGCGGACCATTATCACTGATGAGTATTTTGGGAATTCCAAACCTGGAGAATATGTTGATCTTTAGGAATTTGATGACCTGAAATTCCGTTGTAGAAGCTAGAGCTTTCGCCTCTATCCACCTGGTGAAGTAGTCGATCGCCACTATAATGTGGGTGCGTTGACCAGTGCTAATAGGGAAATGACCTAATATATCAATCCCCCATTGAGCGAAAGGCCAAGCACCTGCCATTGGGGATAATAGTGTTGATGGTCGACCTGATCGTGGTGCAAACTGCTGGCAAGTCTCACACTTCCGCGTTAATTCAGACGCATCTTTTCCCAAGGTTGGCCAATAGTATCCCAATCTGAAGATTTTTCTTGTCAACGATCGAGCACCTTCGTGACATGCTGCCGCCCCTTCATGAGCTTCTCGAAGAACCCTTTCTGTTTCTGGATGAGCAACACATCTTAAGTAAGGAGTCGAGTAACCTCTTCTGTAGAGTTCTCCATCTATAATCAGATAACTGGCCGCAAGTCGTCTTATCCTCGTGGATTCGCCTTCATCATCCGGGAGGATCCCTTCTTTCAAGTAATTCTGAAACGGAGTCATCCATGTGACCTGTCCTTGAATATTGAAGACCTCGACTCTGCTTTCAAGGACTGAACATAGGGCCTTTTCCAGAAATTGCACATCCTGGATTGTTGTTCCTCCGAATGCTAGTTTGCTCAAGGAATCTGCCATCTAGTTTTCTTGGCGAGGAATAGATTCAATCGCGAAATTTGGGATTTCCGCAACGAGATTCTTGGCGATGCTGAGGTATTTTTTCATTTTTTCTCCCCTTGCCTCGTAGGTGCCATTAACCTGATTGACAATAAGCTCTGAGTCACTTTTTAACTTAAGCGCAGTTATACCCATTCCTTTTGCTAGTCTGAGTCCAGTGATAAGAGCCTCATATTCTGCTTCATTATTGGTTGCCGGGAATGTTAAGGCGATCGCGTATTTCACAGGCTCGCCCTCAGGAGGAATAAGAATTAAACATGCCCCCGAGCCTTCTTTTGATGAAGACCCGTCTGTATAGAGTTCCCAGATTTGATTGCTGTCTGCTGACTGACTTGGCTTGTTTTCTGCTTCTGTTTGACCGTTACTCGTGCTTTCCACAATGAAATCAGCTAGTGCTTGACCTTAGATGACCGTTTTTGGCGCAAATTTGATCCTGAACTCGCTGAGCTTGATCGCCCACTTGACCATTCTTCCTGAAGAGTCTGGCTTGATCAGAAAGTTTTTGAGTAGTTGATTAGTGAGGACCGTGATGTCGTGCGCATGAAAGTAAGGTCTCAGCTTCCGAGCAGCAATAACTAAGGCATAGAGATACTTCTCAATCTGGACATATTTTATTTCAACTGAGTTGAACATTTTGCTAATGAAATACACTGGTCTCTGAATATTATTTTCCTCCCTTATTAAGACAGCACTGGCTGCCACCTCGCTAATGCCTAAATAAAGGAAGAGCTGCTCGCCTGGAACGGGCTTTACCAGAGCTGGGAGTGTTTGGATATGCCTCTTCAAGGATTGGAATGCTTCCTCACAGTCTGGAGTCCACTCGAACTTGCGGTTGGCCCTCAGCATTTTGAAAAATGGGAGGGACCTGTCGCTCGCTTTGGAGAGGAAGCGGTTGAGAGCATCTAGGCATCCATTCAGGCATTGGACCTCCTTGTGGCAGGTTGGCGACTTCATTTCTTCTATGGCCTTTAGCTTTTCTGGGTTTGCTTCGATTCCCCTTTCGCTGACCATGAAACCCAGAAATTTACCGGACTTGACTCCAAAGGCGCACTTGGCAGGGTTCAGGCGAACACTGTGTCTCCTCATGCATTCGAAAGCCTCGCGGAGGTCTGTTGTGTGCGGATTGCCCTTGATGGTTTGGACGAGCATATCATCCACATAAGCCTCCATGTTTCTCCCCAGCATGTCCTGGAACAGGCGGTTCACCATCCGCTGATAAGTTGCCCCGGCATTGATGAGGCCAAAGGGCATCACCTTGTAGCACAGAATGTCCCCATCAGCATAAAAAGCGGTGTGAGCCTCATCGTCTGGATGAATTTTGATCTGGTTGTAGCCTGAGTAGGCGTCCATGAAGCTCAGCATCTCGTGACCAGAGGTAGCATCGACCAGCTGATCAATCCTGGGCAGGGGATATGAGTCCTTAGGGCAAGCCTTGTTCAAATCGCGGAAGTCGACGCACATCCTCCACTTGCCGTTTGATTTCTTGACCAAAACTGGGTTGGCGACCCAGCTCTGGAATCTCACCTCTCTGACGAAGTCAACCCTAATCAATCTGCCGACTTTTTGCCTGATCGCCAAACGCTTGTCCGTCCCGAATGACCTTCTTTTTTGGGCGATTGGCTTGATGGAAGAATCTATTCTGAGCTCGTGGGAGATGATATCTGTGCTGATTCCTGGCATGTCGCTCGGCTGCCAGGCGAAGAGCTCTTTAAATTCTTTGAGGAGGGCGGTCATGGCCTCCTTCTGATCCTCTTTCAAGGTGGTTCCAATGCGCACATTCTTGTCCAGACCATCGATTTCGACCTCTTCCAATTCTTCCATGGGTGCTGGCCGAGCCAAGTCCTCGCGAGGGTCGGCCTCTGTTTCAATGGCGAGGGCCTCCCTTTAGTTCTTCCTGCGCAGACAGTTCATATAGCATTGCCGCGAGGAAGGCTGGTCGCCGAGCACTTCTCCGATCCCGTTGGGAGTGGGGAACTTCATCTTCTGGTGGACTGTGGAGGCCACAATCTTGTTTGGATTGATCGTGGTCCTCCCTATAATGGCGTTGTAAGATGTAGGTGAATCGACCACCAGGAAAGTGACCGATACCTTGATGCTCTTCCATCCCTCGCCAAAAATCACTGGCATGGTTATAGACCCCAGCGGATAAGTTGTCCTTCCCGCAAACCCAATCAACGGAAAGTCAACCCTCTTCAGGTCACGCTTGGACTTGACCATCTTCTCGAAAGCGTCCAGAAATAGGATGTCTGTCGAGCTGCCTCCGTCGACCAGAATCCTAGCAACGTCACAGCCGTCAATATCTGTCGTGATAACCAAAGCATCGTTGTGGGGGGTGGTGACATGTGCCAAATCATCTTTAGAGAATGAGATGACAATGTTCTCCTCAGGTCGGGATCGCTTTCCCAATTGAACTGCTGTGGAGATCTGAGTGGCGTAGACCTCCCTGGCGTGCGACCCCTCACCGCCTACACCGAATCCTCCTGCAATCAGATTTACTCTCCTCTTGCTTCCCGATGGATCAGTTTGCTCAGCAGGGGCTGGCGAACGATGTCTCCTGGGGGGCGTTCGGCTCCTGTCTCGCCCTGCCACGAATTCCTTCAGCATTCCCCCCTGAATCAACTTCTCTATGTCCCGCTTCAGAATGCGGCAGTCATCTGTCTTGTGGCCCTTGCACTTGTGGTATCTGCAATAGCTCTCGACATCCTTTCCCATGGGCTGACCACCTCGACGAGGCATCAGTGACCTCGCCAAGGATCGCCTCTCCATCTCGACTAGTACCGCTGAGATCTGTCTATTTAAAGGCGTGAAGTACTCAGGGACCTCTGGATGGCGAAGCGCTGGATTAGACTCGACTCGGGGCCTGCTATCTTTTCCCTTATGCTCCTTCTTCACATCCTTCTTACCATCGCGTCGGGGTTCATGAACCACCCTTAGCGAGGTTGTCAGGAAGTCAGCCTCTGTGTTCGCCCTTTCAAGGTCTATGAAACCTTTTGCTCTGGACGCCAACTCCTCCAGCGTTTCGATCTCCTTCACATGGTAGCTGTTTCGCAGCTTCCTCGAGGCCTTGTTGACCACATCCAGCCCCCTGTAAAATGCTCGAATGATCTCCCCACCCGAAATTCGGCGATCTATCTCTGTGACGTTCTGATGGAAACGTCCATAAAAGTTGGCCAGCGACTCCCCAGGCTGCTGTTTGACCGCATCCAGTGTTGGCGAGCACTCCTATGGCTGCGACCTTGATTGTTGGCGAGCACTCCCTGGGCACTCCCTTGGCGAGCAGTGGGAGGCTTTGGCCTTGGCCAATGGCGACCTGAAGTGGCACTTTGGCGTCCACTTTAGTTTGGATTCGATACTGGACCACTTTATGAGGGCCAGAGTAACCTTACTGTGGGTTGGCCTTGTTTAAATGGTATGGGTTGCACCCCCTGCAAATTTATTGGGTCTACGAGGCCTTTCCCATATTGGGTCGTCACTATCAATACCCAACATTTGCCCCCGAAGCTTGAGTGAAGTTTCTTCGGTCGAGCTTGATTCTGTGATAGGGTTTAAGATAGTGACTTTTAGACTGGATCTTTTGCTTTCCTTATCTGCTATTTGTGCCTTTTGATGCTCTGTATCCTTTGGCGAACGATTTTGGTTGCGTAGAGTTTTTCGGATTGTGTGATACCTTACCCCATTAGGCGAACGCTTTGGGTTTCCAGGGTTTATGGATGCTCATTCTTCACTCTTTGGGCTAACACTATCGTTGCGAGGGTGTTAGGAGAGGTCTGGTATAGCTTTTGGCAATCACCTTTTTTGTGTAAGATTTCGAACATTTTAATGAATGGACAGTTAGCGAAAGTCGAGAGGACTTTTGAGGCATGTCTATCTCTTTGTCTTCCGTAACCAGTGGGCAGACTCACAGGTTTTTCGTGTCGTTCCAACCTTTTGTCTCCCCGATGTAACCCTTGGAATTCTGACATTACTTCGGTTTTACCCAAAAGGGTGTAATCATTATCTGAGCCATTTCTTACATGCCCATTCGGTTTCCTTTGTTTTGGCTAAAAAGGCTGAACTTTGGCATTTAGTCTTTTACGCACTCAATTCATTTGCATTCCAGAGTTCATATATTCTTTCAGCCCTCTGTTTCAATTTTTCCTTTCTCTCTTTTTATCCTCGAAAAAGCTTTCTCAGCCAGAACAGGATACTCCTTCGAGCTTTGGAGAGTTGTCGGGGAGTGATCGGAACATCATTGATGACTTCTTCCGACATCATAGGCAACCAAACTTCTGTTCAATCCGCTCAAGGGCGGAAACTTCAGAGTCGGTGCTTGGGCTAGCGGGCATTCATCAGTTCGTACAACTGACGCTCAAGGTCGGGGTTCATCATTCCGCGCCAGTCTTTATTGATTGGATAAATTTCTGACCCATCAGTCTGGGACCTAAATTCATTGACCGCACTTGAGGACCTAAATTCATCAGTCTATTTTCCAAGCGGGCTAAGACGAGGTTGTTAGCTGCCTAGGCGTCTATGAGTTTCGGATCAAGGATGTTGACCAGTACTCTGTTTGGCTAGAGGCAGAGAATGGTGACCTCAGGGCTCAACTGAAAGAGTCCTGGGTGCAGAGGGATGCCTCGATGGCTGAGCAGGAGCATCTTTCCTTAAATCTTAAGGTTGTCCCATCCCCCCTTAGCGTGGTCGAGGACTTTAAGAAGTCCGAGGAGTTCTCTGACTGCACCTTGGAGGTGATAAAGGCCGAGGCTGCTGCCTACCTCCAGATCTTGGTCGACGAGATTCAAGGGATTGATCCCAAGATTCCTCTCTGGGAGGTGAAGTCTCTTCAGGACTTCATTGAGAGCGGCTACACCAAGGAAGCTCCTTGGCGATGAGGCTGCCCCCGGGGCCGAGAAGGAGACTGCATCCCCTGATGAACCCAGACCTTGAGGTCTCAGGCCTTCAGGCGACCGAGTCGATGCAGAGTTTCAGGTCAAGGGAGCCTGTTCATCCTCTTGCTTTTTGCTCATCCTTCTTTTTATCGATAATCACTTTTACTTCCCTTTGTTTTTGGGATAGTTGTAATTATTCTTTTGATTTCAGACTCAGATATTATTATAATGAACGCCTTTAACTCCGTAAGCCTTTACTCTTTTTCGACTTCGAATGTGTTTGGTCGTTCTTCCGATATCTTTTCGTTCGAACGCTTTAGGAAGTTTTACCATATTTGTTTTCAACTTCTCTTTAGCTTATGTAGGAGAGTCTCGCCATATAGGATCTTGGACCATCCATTCCTTTCACCAAAGTTTCTTAAGGGAACTGTTACTCGAAGATCATACCTTTAAGGAAACTATCATCTTTTGTAGATGTGTTCGCTTTGTTAAGGTTTTAGACCTTTGGAGTGTTCGTTTAATCACGGGGAACTGTTACCCGAGGCTCATTCATTTTTTAGTAAGTGGTCGCCCTAGGTTCATTCGCCCACTTTCTTGTGTTTGTTTCGCAAAGGAACTGTTACCTTTGATATGGATTCTTTCCCTTTGAATGTTACTTCTCAATTTTTGCCCAACTTATAAGAGAACGGACTCCTTGACGGATTGCTCGCCTTTTGCGCTAGGACTTCTGTCTGATTTTTATATTTAGGCCTTATTTACCTAACTTTTTCCTTAGGTCTTTTCGCCTGATTTTGATAACAGGTCTTGTGCCTGACTTTGGCATCAGGCCTTTCGCCTAACTTTGGTGCTAGGTCTTTCACCTGATTCAGTCATCAGGTCTTTCGGGTCTTTTGGTTTGCCTAACTTTGGCGTTAGGTCTTTTTGCCTAACTTTGGTGTTAGGTCTTTCGCCCAATTTTGATATCGGGTCTTTTTGTTTCGTAAGCCTTGGTTTTTGTTTGACTTCGAGTATACTTGGTTGTTCTTCAGATGTCTATCTTGATTGAAATCTTTAGGAAGTTTTACCATACTTGTTTTCAACTTCGCTTCAGCTTTTGTAGAACAGTCTCGCCTTTTTGTTTTCATTCAAAGGGTCTTGGACCATTCTTTGGAGGAAACGTTACCCTTTAGAGGTTCTTTTCGCTCCTTTAGGTTTCGGGGGAAGGACTGTGGCCTCTTATCGGCTCGTCCGTTCGTTTCACCATGTTTCTAAAGGAAACTGTTACCCAAGGATTATGCCTTTAAGGAAACTGTCATTCTTTATGGATTCGTTCGCCTTTTAGGATTTTGGTCCTTAGATTCGTTCGCCTAGTCGTAGGAAACTGTTATCTAAGATTTGATCGCCTTTTAGGAAGCTGTTACCTCGGATTCGTTCGCCCTTTTTGGGGAACTGTTACCCAAGATTCACTCGCCTTTTTAGGAAGCTGGAAAGCTTTAGGAAGTTTTACCATACTTGTTTTCAACTTCGCTTTTCAAAGGAACAATTACCTTTAGATTCGCTCGCCTTTTAGGAAGCTGTTACCTAAGATTCGTTCGCTCTCTTAAGCTTTTCTTTGGAGAGACTGTTACCTTATTGGTTCGTCTGCTCCGTTGTGCCCAATTTGTAAGGGAACTGTTACCCTTGATGTGGGTTCGTTCGCCTTTTAGTGTAGGTCTTTGTTCTTCCCAGTTGGACAGCTGTAGAGATTTGGGTAGCATAGACTTCTTTTGCATTGGACCCCTCACCTCCGGCACCAAACCTTACATCAATCAGGTTTATCACCCTCCTGCTCTGGGATGGGCCAAATTGCTCGGGCGGAGCTGGAGAGTGGTTTCTACGTGGGGGCGTTCGACTTCTGGTGACAGGGATTTTTGACCTTGGCGTCAGGGCTTTTGACCTAACTTTGGCGTTAGGGCTTTTTGGCCTGACTTCGGCGTTAGGGCTTTTGGCCTGTCTTTGGCGACATGGCTTTTTGGCCTAACTTTGGTGTCAGGGCTTTTGGCCTGTGTTTGCCTAATTCTATTGTTAGGACTTTTGTCCTGACTTTGGCGTCAGGGCTTTTATTTTGCCTAACTTTATTGCTAGGTCTTTTGGCCCGACTTTGGCGTCAGGGCTTTTGTGGCCTATCTTTGGTGATAGGGCTTTTTGTGGCCTATCTTTGGTGATAGGGCTTTTTGGCCTAACTTTGTTGCTAGGGCTTTTGTGGCCTATCTTTGGTGATAGGGCTTTTGGCCTAACTTGTTGCTAGGGCTTTTGTGGCCTATCTTTGGTGATAGGGCTTTTGGTCTGTCTTTGGCGACATGGCTTTTGTGGCCTATCTTTGGTGATAAGGCTTTTGGCCTGTCTTTGGCGACAGGGCTTTTGTGGCCTAACTTTGTTGTTAGGGCTTTTGGCCTGACTTTGGCGTCAGGGCTTTTGTGGCCTAACTTTGTTGTTAGGGCTTTTGGCCTGTCTTTGGCGACAGGGCTTTTGTGGCCTAACTTTGTTGTTAGGGCTTTTGGCCTGACTTTGGCGTCATGGCTTTTGTGGCCTAACTTTGTTGTTAGGGCTTTTGGCCTGTCTTTGGCGACAGGGCTTTTGTGGCCTAACTTTGTTGTTAGGGCTTTTATTTTGCCTAACTTTATTGCTAGGTCTTTTGGCCTGACTTTGGCGTCAGGGCTTATGTGGCCTATCTTTGGTGATATGGCTTTTTGTGGCCTATCTTTGGTGATAGGGCTTTTTGGCCTAACTTTGTTGCTAGGGCTTTTGTGGCCTATCTTTGGTGATAGGGCTTTTGGCCTAACTTTGTTGCTAGGGCTTTTGTGGCCTATCTTTGGTGATAGGGCTTTTGGCCTGTCTTTGGCGACAGGGCTTTTGTGGCCTATCTTTGGTGATAAGGCTTTTGGCCTGTCTTTGGCGACAGAGCTTTTGTGGCCTAACTTTGTTGTTAGGGCTTTTGGCCTGACTTTGGCGTCAGGGCTTTTGTGGCCTAACTTTGTTGTTAGGGCTTTTGGCCTGTCTTTGGCGACAGGGCTTTTGTGGCCTAACTTTGTTGTTAGGGCTTTTGGCCTGTCTTTGGCGACAGGGCTTTTGTGGCCTAACTTTGTTGTTAGGGCTTTTGGCCTGACTTTGGCGTCAGGGCTTTTGTGGCCTAACTTTGTTGTTAAGGCTTTTGGCCTGTCTTTGGCGACAGGGCTTTTGTGGCCTAACTTTGTTGTTAGGGCTTTTGGCCTGTCTTTGGCGACAGGGCTTTTGTGGCCTAACTTTGTTGTTAGGGCTTTTGGCCTGTCTTTGGCGACAGGGCTTTTGTGGCCTAACTTTGTTGTTAGGGCTTTTGGCCTGTCTTTGGCGACAGGGGTTTTGTGGCCTATCTTTGGTGATAGGGCTTTTTGGCCTAACTTTGTTGCTAGGACTTTTGTGACCTATCTTTGGTGATAGGGCTTTTGGCCTGTCTTTGGCGACAGGGCTTTTGTGGCCTAACTTTGTTGTTAGGGCTTTTGGCCTGACTTTGGCGTCAGGGCTTTTGTGGCCTAACTTTGTTGTTAGGGCTTTTGGCCCGTCTTTGGCGACGAGGCTTTTGTGGCCTAACTTTGTTGTTAGAGCTTTTGGCCTGTCTTTGGCGACAGGGCTTTTGTGGCCTAACTTTGTTGTTAGGGCTTTTGGCCTGACTTTGGCGTCAGGGCTTTTGTGGCCTAACTTTGTTGTTAGGGCTTTTGGCATGTCTTTGGCGACAGGGCTTTTGTGGCCTAACTTTGTTGTTAGGGCTTTTGGCCTGTCTTTGGCGACAGGGGTTTTGTGGCCTATCTTTGGTGATAGGGCTTTTTGGCCTAACTTTGTTGCTAGGGCTTTTGTGGCCTATCTTTGGTGATAGGGCTTTTGGCCTGACTTTGGCGTCAGGGCTTTTTTCTTCGATTTGCTTCGAGTGAACATGTTTATGAAGGAATCACTTGCTTGTATGGTCCTTCCCACTTAGCTGAAAGTTTATTCTGACTGTCCAGCCTTGTGAATTCATTCCTACAACATTCCTCTCTTTATCATCTTTTCGATGTCGCGCTTGTGATATCTGCAATAGCTATCAGTGTCATTACCCATGGGCTGACCACTCTTGCGGGGTCTCGGTGGCGTTGCCAGAGACCTTTCCATCTCGATTAGTACCGCCGAGATCTGCCTGTTTAAAGGCGTGAAATACTCGGGGACCTCTGGATGTCTTGGTCATGGGTTTTCCGATCTAGGCTTTTCTCGACCCTTCTTGATCCTGCAGGGACACCAAAGAACCAAGACGACGTCGAACCCAAAAGGGTCGACAGAAATAACAGGGCTAAGAGATTCGGATCAGTCGACTTACCCAACAGAGAGGCTTCATGCTTATTAACATGTATAATGGGGGCGCCTCCACCACTATACTCGGGGATAGCCCTGGCGACGACATCCTTTGGGGTCTTGATGACGACCAGGTCAGTGGTGAAGATATGAGATGATCGTTCCTTAAAGGGAGTCATGACGGTTTCGCGTTGTTCTTTGAGTCTCTTAGTGATAAGCTCCTCAACTTGGTCAAGAGTGAATTGGGGCTGCTGTCCTTCAGTCGGTGCAGAACTTGATGGATTGACAGAGTGAGTGACCGCCGGCGTCTCAGTGGAGGCCGGATGTAAGGATTGGTGTCCAAAGGTCATCTCTTGATCTTCTTGAGGGGCTGTGGTGCCAGGATTTCCAGTTTCTGATTCCGGTGGCCCCGTAGGACGAGGATCTTCATGAGGAACAGGGGTTTTTCTGCGGGCCTGTCCTATGATGGTTTCCAAGAGGGATATCATCTCTGCGGTTACCTGAATGGTTTCCCAAGCCACTTGGCTAGTTTGTCGATCTGGAATCTCTGCGACGTTTGGAACAGGGGTCGTTCTCGAATTGCCAATGTGTTCACGTGCCGGTCTCGGAAGGACGGCATCACAGACTGCTTGGCTTGCAGGTTCTTGGTGGAGTGGCGAAGCGGCAGCGGAATTAGAGCTATCCGAGGATTGTTCGTTAGCTTCTTTCCGATGATTGCGGTTAGAGCGAGTATGTATGACTGTTTTGCTCGTTTTCCCACAGACGGCGCCAAATGTTGGATCGTGATTTCCTGAATGCTAATCTGGCAGTGAATTAAATGCCAGATAAGGACGGAAAAACACTTCTGCTCCAACTCCAGTGAACCTGCAGGTAGGGGAGCGCAACAGAGAGGGTGTCTCTAGGTCCCTCTCCGATGCTTAAATGAGTATATGTGTGTATAAAACTCAAAACGTAAGGATCGTATGTAAAGCAAGGGTATTTATAGGGTAGGAGAGATCAAACCGTATAAGGCAACTGAATATCTTAGTGTATATTGTGTTGCTGAAGATTCGGATCATGGGATATGGCAGTTACTGCGAGATATTGCAGTTACTGTTGGATCGTGATTTCCTGAATGTTGATCTGGCAATGAATTGAATGCCAAGAAGATGGTGATCGCGCGCTTTCGCCTGAGCTCCGATGAACCTGCAAGAAGGGGATCGCAACAGAGGGGGTGCCTCTGGGTCCCTCTCCGATGCTTAAATGAGTATATGTGTGTATATAGCTCAAAACGTATTGAATGTATGTAAAGGAAAGGTATTTATAGAGTAGGAGATACCAAACCGTATAAGGTAACTGTATATCTTCGTGAATATTGTGTTGTTGAAGATTTAGATAGTAGATATTGCGGTTACGGCGAGATATTGCAGTTACCGTATCTAATCTTTAGTGAATATGTGCCCGAGATATGCGGGATATCGTGGCTATATCCTTATTAACGGTTGGTGGGACCAGAGGAGAGAGGCAAGGCTCTCTTCAAGGCGAGTACTCCTATGGCGAGCACTCCTATGGCTGCGACCTTGATTGTTGGCGAGCACTCCCTGGGCACTCCCTTGGCGAGCAGTGGGAGGCTTTGGCCTTGGCCAATGGCGACCTGAAGTGGCACTTTGGCGTCCACTTTAGTTTGGATTCGATACTGGACCACTTTATGAGGGCCAGAGTAACCTTACTGTGGGTTGGCCTTGTTTAAATGGTATGGGTTGCACCCCCTGCAAATTTATTGGGCCTTCGAGGCCTTTCCCATATTGGGTCGTCACTATCAATACCCAACAGTTACCATATCTAATCTTTAGTGAATATGTGACCGAATACGCGGGATATCGTGGCCACTTCCTTATTGACGGTTTAGTGGGACCAGAGGAGAGAGGCAAGGCTCTTTTCGGGGCGAGCAGTCTCATGGCGAGCAGTGAGAGGTCGCGACCTGGTGGAGAAGGGCGAGCAGTCTGGGAGCCTTTGGCGTCCCTAGAGACTTTGGGCTCGGTTCTGGGCCACTCGATGATGGGCCAAGTTTGACTCGTACTTAGGCCGATCCGGTTCGAATATCATGGGTTTACCCCCTCTATTGGTTATTGGGCCTTCGAGGCCTTTTCTTTACTAGGCTGTCACTATCGATACCCAACAAAATAGATAAGTCAAAAACCGCATCTGTCACGATGTGGGACACATTTTGTTATAGAGTAATTCCTTTAGGTTTAAAGAACGCAGGGGCAACCTACCAAAGGGCGATGGTGACACTGTTCCACGACATGATGCACAAACAGATCGAGGTGTACGTAGATGATATGATCGCAAAATCTCAAGAAGGTGAAGATCACTTGATTAATTTATTCATGTTATTTGAAAGGATCCAGTAGTACAAGTTGCGTTTAAACCTGACCAATTGCACTTTTGGGGCCACATCACGCAAGTTATTGAGCTTCATAGTCAGTGAGAAAAGAATTGAGGTAGACACTTACAAAGTCAAGGCAATACAAGAGTTACCCCCCACCATTGATCGTCAAGGAAGTCCAAAGCCTATTAGGCCATTTGAATTACATTGCACGTTTCATCGCAAATATGACAACCAAGTGTCAACCTTTATGTCATCTCCTGCGTTAGAACGCTCGGGGTGATATGGGATGAAGAATGCCAAAATGCCTTAGAGTCCATCAAAACTTACCTCATGAGCCCACCAGTCCTGGTGCCACTAACTCTAGGACGATCGCTCATTATGTATTTAACAGTGTGTCAAGACTCGTTGGGATGCATGTAGGGCAAGTCGATGTGACTTGAAAGAATGAGCATGTCATATACTGATTGAGCAAGAAGTTCACAGAGGGTGAAACAAAGTACAAAGAGGTAGAGAGAACATGTTGCGCACTCGTGTGGGTAATGCAGCGACTTAGCCAGTATAGGTTGTACTACACCATACACCTATATTCGAAGATGGATCCCGTGAGATACCTCTTAGAGAAGCCATCATGGACAAAAAATGTCGCCAAGTGGCAGGCTCAACTATCTGAGTATGACATAGAGTTCGGGCCTCGAATTTCGGTGAAGGGGCAAGTAATCGTCGATCATTTAGCAGAGTTTCTCATAGACGACGATCACTTGATCAACTCCAAATTCCCAGACGGGGAGATCATGCAAGTATAAGAAGAAGGGTTGTCGAAGACAAATTGGAAGATGTACTTCAACGAGGCTGTGAATTCAGCCGGAAGGGGTATCGGGGCAGTGCTCACCTCACCAAAAAAACAACACTTTCCAGTGGATGCCAAGGTAACCTTCCACTGCATCAACAACATCGCAGAATACGAGGCACATGTTCTTGGTATGCGCATCGCACTAGACCTTGAAGTGAAGAAACTAGAAGTATTCACAGTTTCCATGTTAATTATCCTCAAAACGACAAGGTAATGGAAAATGAGGGATGTCAAACTCGATCCAGCCATATCACAAGAACCTTGAGGATTTAGCTGCAGAATTTGAATACATCACTTTCACTCATATGCTAAGAAATAATAACTAATTTGAAGACACATTGGCAATACTCGCATCAATGAGTAAAATTTTGTCGGGAAACCAGGTATTACTAGTGGAGATCAAAATGAAAGAGGTTTCAACCTATTGTTGTATAGTCGATGAGTCAGACAGTCAGCCGTGGTTCGCTGGCATAAAAAGATACCTGGAGCCCGGAGAGTTCCCATAAGTTGCCACAAGAAATGACCAGAAGTTCGTACGAAGAATGACTTGCAATTATTTTCTCAGTGGTCCGACCTTATACAAAAGATCATTTGATGTTACCCTTTTGAGATGCGTGAATGCCAAAGAAGTTGAGCGCCTAATGGAAGAAATTCACGAAGGTTGTTGCGGCCCACACATGGGCGGGCAAATGATGTCAAAAAGGATAATGAGACTTGGATACTTTTGGTCCACCATGACGTCTGCTTGTGCGAGACACGTCCAACATTTCCATATTTGTCAAGTGTACGCAGAAAAAATCCATGCGCCACCACACGAGCTCTATCTCAATGTGGGAAATTGAAGTAATCGACATGATCTCTCCAAAAGCTTCCAATGTTCATCAATTCATATTAGCGGCGATCAATTATTTCACCAACTAGGTAAAGGCTATCACCCCGGCGTCAGTAACGACAAAGGTTGTCAACCGTTTCATTAGGCAGGACATCATCATGCGTTATGGGGTGCCAGAGTCAATCATCACAAACAATGCCAAACATTTGAATAATAAATTGGTTGATGGGTTGTGTGGCCAATTTAAGATCAAGACTAGAAATTCATCTCCATATCGCCCACAAATGAATGGCGCAGTGGAAGCAGCAAATACGAATATGAAGAAGATCATAGAGAAAATTACTATCAATTATAAGGACTGGCATGACAAGCAGCCTTGGGCACTCATGGCATACAAGACCTCAATATGGGTAACCCCATTCTCCCTTGTTTACAGGACTGAAGTCGTGTTGCCAATTAAAGTAGAAATCCTGTCAGCTATGATCCTATTTGAGGCAAAGATGGATGAATCAGAATGGGAGAGATGCAGATACGAGTAATTAAACCTCATAGATAAAAGGCGGCTCATCACGCTGTGCCATAGGCAATTGTACCAGCAACACATGGCTCATGCATTTAACAGGAAGGTGAATCCGAGAGAATTACAAGAACGCGATCTAGTTTTCAAAAAACGCATTCGAGTCAATCCAGACTCTCGGGTTAAGTTCGTTCCTAAATATGAAGGACCTTATGTCGTCAAAGAGGTTTTCAGTGGAGGATCCACGATCGTCACCGATATGGACGACCAAGAACTCCCCAATTCAATCAATATGGATGCAGTCAGAAAGCGAACCTCCAAAAGTGAGAAATTCCCGCTAAATCGAAAACCCAAAAGGGCAGTTTAGGAAAAATTTAGTGAAGAGGGGCATGATTGAAAATACCCGAAAGGGCAATCATGGCAAAAGGAGAGGAATCAAATCCCTGCTAGGTTGAAAACCCGAAAGGGAGACCTAGGCAAAAGTGAAAGGAACCGAGAGATGCAGTAAAAAAAAGGTACTGTAGAAAAAGGAAAGGAAATCGAGAAAAAAAATACTACTCAAAAGTAGACAACATTGTTTCTCCCATGGTAGAAATGAATAGAAACTGTGATTATAATTTGTCTGAGCTGCCTCGACCAACTCGCATGGATACGCCTTATACAAAAGTGAATCATGTATGAACGTAGCATGAATAACTTTAGGGAACTTCATCAAGAAGGAATCCAAGGTCGATTAGTGAGAAAACAATATGAGAAGTCCTCGCAAGCAGTTAGACGTCTCAACAAGAGATTTAAGATCTAAAGTAAGTCACATGCGGATGAGCGGAGCCTTTAGGTGTTCAAATTCCGCAAGTCTCCTCGACGACCAAGGCCTGCAGTTATCCAGCTTTTGGAAGTCACAAGCCGACGAGCGGAGCCTTTAGGTGTTCAGCCTCTGCAAATTATCCTCGACGATTAGGACCTGTAGTTATCCAACTGCTGGGAGTCACAAGCCAACGAGCGGAGCCTTTAGGTGTTCAGCCTCCGCAACGAGTCCCAAGACGACAAGGGGAGGCTTTAGGTGTTCAACCTCCACAAGTCATCCTCAATAACTAGGACCTGTAGTTATCCAGCTTCTGGGAGTTACAAGCCTACAAACGGAGCCTTTAGGTGTTCAGCCTCCACAAGTCATCCCCAACAACTCACAAGGCGGTGAGCGGAGCCTTTAGGTGTTCAGTCTCCGCAAGTCATCCTCGACGACCAGGACCTGTAGTTATCCAGCTTCTCGGAGTCACAAGATGACGAGCGGAGCCTTTAAGTGTTCAGCCTTTGCAAGTCATCCCAATGAGTCACAAGTCAACGAGCGGAGCCTTTAGGTGTCAATCCTCCGCAAGCCATCCTCGACAACCAGGACTAATATGTGTCCAACTTCTGGGAGTCACAACCTGATGAGCATTTAGGCGTTCAGTCTCCTCAAATCATTGTCAACAATCAGACTTGTAGATGTCCAACTTCTGAAAGTTGCACGATAATGCTTGTCTACTATGTAAATAATGAATCAAGAGGAGCCAAAATAAGTTGTTTGTCTTTGAAAACACTCTCATGTGATCACTTCCATGAACGTGTGTTCAAAGATGGGCAATTGTAAACACCTGATTTTGGCTTGGGGTCAAAATACCGTACACGAAGATCCGAGCTGAGGAAAATCGAGAAAAAATAAATAAATAAACCCTAAACCTTAAACCCCAAACCCTAAACCTTAACCATAAACCCAAAACCTTAACCTTAAACCCAAAACTTTCAACCCAAAACCATAAAAAAAACGTAAACCTTAATCCCTAAACCCTAAACCCATAAACCCTAAACCCTAAACCCCTAAACCACATCCACAAACTTACCAAACCGTCCATTTTCGACCAAGTCCCACCAATGACACCAAAAGTCCTCCCAATTGCTATCATCTTTGCCCTTTTGATAACGTTTGCTCATCCACCATAATCGTTTGACCAAATCCTCCCCAATGACACCAAAAGTCCTCCCAAATTGCCAATCACCTTTGCCCAGTTGCTATCACCTTTGCCATTTACTATGGTTTGTCCATGCTTTATCATCTACTTGCACAAAATATCAACATGAAGAAAACCGCTATAAATGAGGAGAAGCTACGGTTGATGAGGGGGAAGAAAAGATATAGAAAAAGTCCAAAAGAATCAAGGGATATTGACGGATTGAGTGAAGTGTTTTGAGAGAAATTGAAACAAGTGTCGGTGATTATCGGTATCGGTTCCTCGTACGGTATCTAAGCTCTGAATAAATTATGTATATCTCTTTCATATTCAAGATTGTATTATTATTTCCTATTGTGATTGATGTTTGTTTTATCAATATTATGTGTTACTAGTTATATTTCATATAAAGATCGTACTCGGTTTTAAGTTCGGTATAACTTTGGGGGTCATTTTAAGCATTTGTGAAAGTTATGGGGTTTTGTTTAGATAAAATATAATATTTTCAAAAAGGGCTTAGGTCATTCCTAAATTTTGATGAATGTTATAACTCGGTCCTTGGACTCTCGGGTCATTCTGAGACTTTACTGAGTGCTATAAACAAAACCAAAAACGTTTTGGGTAATTTATGCAATTTTTGAAATATTTTCCAATTCAGCTCGAATTTTAAAAATTGCATTTTGGTCCTTAAACTTTTCTAGAAATCCCATAACTTCTCAAAGCGTTACAAATTGGTCCAACACGCTTAATGTTTTCAAAATCATTGATGTATGTTTGACACGTTTAAAATGACCCCAAAGTTAAACCACCTTTTTTTGAGCTCGATTAAAATCATTCTCATCTTGTGTACTTATTTTAAATTAACTCGTACATAAAAAATGCTTGTATATGGTTTATTTAATTTTTGAAAAATGCATGTAACTTCTTTGGCCAAGCATGATCAAAACGAGCAATTCAGGTAAGTTGGTGAAATAAATTCAAAAGCAAACTAAAGTACCAAAATGACAGATTATGGGCTGCGAGCTCTTAAGACGTAATCAAACCCCCGAACTCGATTCTCTGGGCGTAGACTTTTCCAAGCTCTAGCATGTTAACTCCATTTACCCTAGGAAACTTTTAGGAATCCGATTAGCCTTTTATTAATCGACGATGACTCTTTTATTTTGTTGGTCCGATGGATGACCCCGCTCGACCGGACCCGTCGCTCGCCAAAACCCGACATTTTCGAGTGAAATACAACATTTGTTTTAAAGGTCCGAGGAAAGTCGGATTCAACGTTCGACAATGGAAATGGATTTTAAGCTTGTTGAAGTCTGCAAATAACATTAGATTTCAGTCAGTACTGAAAGACAGTTGCCAAGATTTGATGCTTATGTGCCAACATGCGAGGTCGACTTTCGACAATGCTGTAACTGACTTTCAGAAAAAAAAAGACTTGCTTGCGAACAATAATCGATCAAGCACTGAATCTGCAGAGGACATGGACCTTGATTAGTGTGACAGAATTTCAATGGAAATGAACCCAAAAATGGAGTTTGAGTTATGATTTGTTCCTCAATAGTCAATACACTGTTGTAATTTCTGAATCAGTTCAATTCACATAACAATGCAAAATATCAAGTTCTGGAACTTTTGAGACTGAAAATGCATCCATTCTAAAACAGGAAATATAGATATTTAAATTAAAGATAGATAGATGATTTAAAATCTTAAATGTGCAAAATTGCATCATATCATCAAGTCTTCCACATCTAAATATAAAATCATAACCTACAAGGAAACAAACATCTAGAAGTTGAGGTCACGTAGATTGATACTGATTTTCCATAACAAGTTCAGACATATATCAAATAACAGAATTATTTTCTCCTCTTCCTTATATTGTTCTTCTTCATCCTCGTACTCCTCACTAACTGTAGCATCCTGGTACTGATGATACTCAGCCACAAGATCATTCATGTTGCTATCTGCTTAAGTGAACTCCATCTCATCCATGCCTTCTAGACATTGAGCATTTGTTCATCAACTTCCTTGGTGCTCATTTTTTCCCTTGAACACAAAAACTGTGTGTGTGGTGTGTGTGGAGGATCAACGCTTTATATAATTGTTACCAATCTAAATTATACATAAAAAGTTGGTGTTATTTCGTACCATGAAGACTGTTGGGTCCCTTGTTTGGTGTGTGTGAAGGATCACTTCTCTCAGGATTTATTTGACATGCATGAAGAACAGATCTTCTATTGTTTCACACAAAAGAGTAGCATAATTGGAATTTAACAACTGTGATTTACCAGATACGGCTCCAGAGTATCAAAGCCTAGAACAACATCGGAGTCCATGAACATGTCTGATGTTGAACATGCCTGATGCTATAAGATAACGACCATGCCTTGGGCCAGCAACACACATCATGTTCTTGGAGTCCCACATTTGTTGGGTAAGCTCACGGACAGTAAGGGCCTTGTACTACTCGGACTCACGAGAGGTCAGGGGAACGAATCCAACCATGAAGAAGTGGATACGAGGGAATGTAATAAGGTTCACAACAAATTTTCTGAGATCAGAGTTGAGCTGAAAAATATATAGTCTTCTTCAAAAGGGCGTAAAAACATCTATTTACAAAGTATCAGTTCGAAATAAACGCCTACACGTGACTTCAACGTGCCAATTAACGACTATAATTAACGGAAGGTGCAGTTACCAACAAAATGAAACATCTGTCTGGACTTAATTGTGTTAAAAAACATATAGGTGTAGTTACAAAAAAGGTAAAGATCCATGGTTCATTTTCCTACTTTTCCGTAATAATAAATAAATTTCCTTATGTAGTCCTTACTATCGAAAATGTAATATCTCGGGGGTTCGAAGTATGCAAAGGAACTAGCCGTTACACTTATTCCTCCATTTATCTTCCAAACCCTAATTGTGTTTCCTCTTTAGATTCCCATAAACTTCCATTTCCAAAGCTTCAAGTCTCACTGTTTTTCGCAGAGAAACCCCCCATTAATGATGAGAGAAACCTTAAGTGATCTAACAAGTTCAATTTACTTCAACGACGAGAGACATGGTGTTGGATCCTGATTTTTGCGCCTTACGTTCGGAGTGTTGATCGTTATTGATGCCAAATTTGTAGGTCTTGTGTGGACCACTCAGTAGGTTGTATGAGTGAAGAGACTTCTGGATTGATTGCTGAGTCATTGGAGTCGCAATCTCCGTGATATAGAAATCCAAGTTTCATATCAAGTCATAGCAAGTATATATCAAGCGAAACTATGTTAGAAACGTGGTTAGATACAAGTTGACGAGTTTGAAGTACTTGTCTACTGATAAGATGGTTGTGGACCGTCTCTCCAACCTTGAAGAGGGAGTCTTTAGTGAGGCATGTGTAGTCTCTAGGACTGTGTAGACTTAGTTGATGTACTTCATTGGTTTTATTTCCCATACAATATTCTTTAACTTGAATTATATTTGAGTATGCATGTGTTTCACAGTTTGAGTGTTTTGTATGTTCATACTGTGATTGCTTATTGATATGTGCCAAAGTGGATTTGATCACCCTATCACACGGGTGATAGCTTCTATGCCTTTGTGGCTAGGGGAGGCTGGTGATGGTTTCTAGTTCTGGAAGTCCGTTGGGATAACCAAAAAAACTATATGATTTCGCACTAGGACGGATTCTGGTCTATCAATCCACTCAGGGGTTGGATGGGAGTGTTTGTGACTTTTTGTTCGGGTACTTTCTATGCCTGATGGACATCTGTACATCATTTGGACATATACTCCATGGGAGAGGAGATATGTTGTTGCGCGCGTTCCATACCACGGCGTACCCAAATACGACCATGGGTATGACCCGAGATGTGATCTTAACTCGGAGTCATGTGAGACCCAGAACTCTTTGTGTAAGAGCCGCGTACGTACCCACATTACTCTGAACAGAGACTTGAGGTTCAGTTCAGTGTTTGCTATCTTAGTCAGTGCTCGATGGACCTTCGACGTATTCCACTTGGGTCCTGGTTCTAGGAAAGCGAGTTGAATTGTGTTTATGGTTTTGTGGGAAAAGGATGGTCATTATGGTATCTTCTCGATATTATGTCCACTAGGTGGCCACCAACCGCGACATCAGCTGCGGTTGTGGGCGCAATATATATATAGGTCTAAAAGATCATTGTTTGGTTAAACCTGGAGAAAGATTACATGACCGAGGGTGCAGGGCACATTTCCACTACTGGTGTGGGATTCGCGGGTCGCTACGTATTCTTAACCGGTGCGTAGCACTTTGCTCGTTGTACCTGTCGGTCGCATGTCTGCCTCCTCGTATGTGACTTTACTGTATAATGAGATTCATTTTCTTGGTGCTGGCATGATGAATGAGCGTCTCCCCCACTTTGTGCGAGTAGGAGATGCTGGTTTTAGGATAATGGGCCGCCCATAAGTGGGAGTCCATTTACATAAGCACAGTTGTGTATCTGGCCTTAAAACCTATCCCTCTATATATCAGTATATATAGGGGTGCTCAGGGTTAGGAAAAAACTGATATCGATGCTAATTATAGTTAGTCGCCCTACAATTTAGACAAAGGTCAGTATCTATGATTATAGGTCATTGACTGTCAAACCGTGGCGTGTCCTCGCGTCCGACAGACCGTGATCCCAACCTCAGGCAGATCCGCTTCCGCTTCCGTTAAGGCAATCCTTCAAGGAGGTAACTTAATTATGTATTATGTTGGGCCCTAATCAATTTCATGTTTAATACATATTCCAACATTGGTATCAGAGCCATAGTAGTTTGGTTTCCGAATTGTCGAATTTCAGGAAAATCCCCACCGCGGTCAGTCGTGACCGCGACGAGCCCCAAACACTGAAATCACCACCCCGAGGCCGAATCAGGGGCGGCGGCAACCTTCGTGGCCGCAGCTCAGCCCTTGATGGGTGCAACTCAACCCCTACACCCCTACTCGACCTGATATTTATCACGCAATTGGCATGGTATGATAGTACCAAGTTGAACACGGATTGATGAAGTGGTGGGCAATAAATAGGATCATGTTATATCTTAAGGGCATCGTCATGCTCTCTGCTAAGGACTTGCCAGAGGTTCAAGAATCTCTGGATGGCTGGGTATAACGATGCAGACCATGGTGGTGACTTTGATGAGAGAAAATCCACCTCATACTTTATGCTCTGCTATTCGATGATGCCATATCGTGGATGAGCAAGAAGCAATCGCGCATTGTGTTGATCGTCATTGGTGCCAAATTTGTAGGTCTTCTATGGACCACTCAGTAGGTTGTATGATTGAAGATACTTTAGAATTGATTGCTGAGTCATTGGAGTCGCAATCTCCGTGATATAGAAATCCAAGTTTCATAACAAGTCATAGCAAGTAGATATCAAGCGAAACTATGTTAGAAACGTGGTTAGACACAAGGTAATGAGTTTGAAGTACTTGTCTACTGATAAGATGGCTGTGGACCGTCTCTCCAACCTTGAAAAGGGAGTCTTTAGTGAGGCATGTATAGTCTCTAGGATTGTGTAGACTTAGTTGATGTAGTTCATTAGTTTTATTTCCCATACAATGATCTTTAACTTGAATTATATTTGAGTATGCATGTTTTCACAGTTTGAGTGTTTTGTATGTTAATACTGTGATTGCTTATTGATATATGTCAAAGTGGATTTGATCACCCTCTCACACAGGTGATAGCTTATATGCCTTTGTGGCTAGGTGAGGCTGGTGGTGGTTTCTATTTCTGGAAGTCTGTTGGGATAACCAGAAAGGGATTTGTGTCCGGAACTATATGATTTCGCACTAGGAAGGATTCTGGTCTATCAATCCACTCAGGGGTTGGATGGGAGTCTTAATGACTTTTGGTTCGGGTACTTTCTGTGCCTGATGGACATCTGTACAGCATTTTGACATATATTCCATGGGAGAGGAGATATTCTGTAGCGTGCGTTCCATACTGCGGCGCACCCAAATACGACCATGGGTATGACCCGAGATATGATCTTAACTCGGAGTCATGTGAGACCCAGAGCTCTTTGCGTAAGAGGCGCGTATGTACCCTCATTACTCTGAACAGAGACTTGAGGTTCAGTTCAGTGTTTCCTATCTTAGTCCGTGCTCGATGGACCTTCGACGTATTCTGCTTGGGTCCTGGTTCTAGGAAAACGAGTTGAATTGTGCTTATGGTTTTGTGGGAAGAGGATGGTCATTATGGTATCTTCTCGATATTGTGTACACTAGGTGACCACCAACCGCGACATCGGCTGCGGTTGTGGGCGCAATACGTATATAGGTCTGAAAGATCATTGTGTGGTCAGACCTGGAGAAAGATTACATGACCAAGGGTGCATGACACATTTCCACTGCTGGTGTGGGATCCGTGGGTCGCTACGTATTCTTAACCGGTGCGTAGCACTTTGCTCGTTGTGTCTGTCGGTCGCATGGCTGCATCCTCGTATGTGACTTTACTGTATAATGAGATTCATTCTCTTGGTGCTGGCATGATGAATGAGCGTCCCCCACTTTGTGCGAGTGGGAGATGTTGGTTTTAGGATAATGGCCCGCCCATAAGCGGGAGCCCATTTACATAAGCCTAGTTGTGTATCTGGCCTTAAAACCTATCCCTCTATATATCAATATATATAGGGGTGCTCAAGGTTAGGAAAAAAACTGATGTCAATGCTAATGATATTTAGTCGCCCTATAATTTAGACACAGGTCAGTAGCTGTGGTATTATAGGTCATTGCCTGTAAAACCGTGGCTTGTTCTCCCATCCGGCAGACCGTGATCCTAACCTCAGGCAGATCCGCTTCCGCTTCCGTTAAGGCAATCGTTTAAGGAGGTAACTTAATTATGTATTATGTTGTGCCCTAATCGATTGCATGTTTAGTACATATTCCAACAATATCCTACTGGAATAAGTGGGGGATTGGCTTTTTGGTGGACTAAGGAGGTATCAGTGCATATTGCAGTGAAGGAGAAGAACTTCATTGACAGTAAACTGGTATGTTGGCAGGTTGGGACTGAATTCTTGGTTACATGGGTTTATGGAGATCCTGACTTCCAAAGAAGAATTCGAAATTGGGAAGACTTGAGGATGACAATGTCTAAACAGGAGGGACCCGTGGTTATGTACTGGAAATTTTAATGACACCTCTCATCACCGTGAGAAATTTGGGGGTAGGAGAAAAGATCTAGAAAATTGATTGTTTCAATGAGCTCTTATCGAATCTTCAAATTGAGGATATTAGGTTCAAGGGACAACAGTACACCTGGTCGAACAACCGAGGTGGACCAGATCGTGTGATGGAAAGGTTTGACCGATGTCTAGGGAATAGGAATTGGAGCTCTAAGTTCCATAAGACATAGTCAATGATCAATGATTGTGCTAGTGTTCGAATTGGTGAATTGGTGACAGGGCCGAATCACTCCCCAATTGTGCTAGTGTTCGAATTCACTGATCAAAATGGTAGAAAGCGTTTTAGATTTGAAGACATATGGCTCGAAAAGGAAGAGTGTTTTGAAATTATTAGGCAGCCTTGGATGGATGGATGACCGATTCAAACCACCAAGGTGTTGAGACTGAAACTAGATGGATGTAAAAGATCTCTAACAGAATGAAGCATAAGGGAGTTGAAGCATAATGTTATAGAGATAAACAAAGTGAAAGAAAGATTAGCTAGGCTCGACAATCAAATTAGGGGGCCAAATGAGGAGTCCAAAGATAGGTCTTTCAAGTCCCGATTACATGCACTATGGAAGAGGGGGAATATTTATTAGAAACAACGATCACGTGTGAAATGTCTAAAGGATGGGGATAATAATACCAAATTCTTCGACCAAACTAGCCTCTTGAGAAAAAGACGAAATAAGATACTTCGACTTAATGGATCAGAGGGAGAGAGGGGAATCATGAACAAAATATACTATTTATATGCATCGTTGTTCACCTCGGGGGATGGGGTGGATTAGAATGGAGATGGATGGAGGGAGATCGATAGATGTGTGTCAAGCCAAATCTTAGAAGAGATTAATCAACAACTTATCAGAATGGCTTCGATTGAGCAAGTGAGATGGACAACTTTCCAACTGGGGGGTCGAGAGCGCCAGGACCGAATGATTTTTCAGGATCCTTTTTTCAAAAGAACCGGAGTGTCATAAGTCCAAACATAGTCACCTCTTGGAATAGGTAACATGCCTTCATTTCTCAACCAAACTGATATTACCCTTGTCCCAAAATATCAAACCCTATTTCTGCTTCGGATTTCAGACCGATTAGTCTCTGCAATTATGGTTATAAAATTATCTCTAAGGTTCTGGGGAATAGGCTAAAAAACTATTTACCATAAATGATAACCCCATTTTATAGCGAATTTGTGGTACGAAAAAGAATCCAAGACAACATCTTCATAGCCCATAAAATGTTCCACTTTTTGAAGACAAGAAACACACAACATAATCCATGGGTTGGACCGAATGTGCACTAAAGATAGATATGCAGAAAGCGTATGACCGTGTAGAGTAAGACTTTATTTTAGAGAGTTTGGAGCGAAAGGGATTCCGTGCACAATGAATAGGGTGGATCATAGCATGCATCTCCATGGTTACCTACCAACTGATCGTAAACAACAAGCGTACAAGGGTAATCAGACCCTCACGGGGGCTCAGACAGGGCGATCTACTATCTTCTTACATATATATTTTGGTTGCTGTTGCGTTTTCAAGAATGATGGAAAAACAGGCGGAAGCGGAACAGATCAACGAAATCAAGTCGAAGCGCTGATGTTCAAGTATCCACAACTTTTTTTTTTTCGGACGACTCCCTTTTATTCATAGGTCTCGACCTTACTCGTAAGTATGGCTACTAGACTGGTGGCTGATCCAAACAACTTTTGGGAAAAGATAATAATGGGAATTTACTACCCTAATTCGAACTTCTTTCATGCAACAAAAGGTGGTAGGTCATCGTGGGGATGGACCAGCTCGCTGATTGGGAGGGATAATCTACACCAGCATGGAGTGTGAACGATTGGAGATGGTTAGTCTGCACCAGCAATGATGCCTGGGTTCATACTCGTGAAGGATACATGTTGAAGTCGAGAGAAAGAAGTGTGATCACTTATTACGAAAGGGTGGCAAACGTGATCACATTGGAACGTACAACTTGGAACGAATAGGCTATCAGGAATGATGTAGACTCGAATGATGTAGCGGTTGCCCTCAATACTCCTATCCCACTAGTGCACCAATTTGATATGCTTGGGTGGCCTCACACTAGGGATGAAAATCTTATTGTCAGATCATCCTACCACACAATCCATAGAAGCCACAACATGCAGGTGTCGACAGCAACACAAGTAACAAACGCAACTACTGCGATTCTTTGGCCAACTATCTGGAAATCTAAGGTTTTACCTAAGGTCTAAACCTTCATGTGCAAAACTTGTCTCAAACTCGATCACAGTGAAAACTAATTTCGTCCGGAGAGGAATCCACATAGCACTAACATGCCCGACCTATGAGGAATGAAAGCATAGAACATCTAATAACATGCTGCAACTGGACACGGGAGATATGACACGGTGTGGTTGGGACGAATGTAGAAGGAGCAACCTCGGAACCATTATAAGGGTGGCTCAGCAAGTTAGTGCCATCACCGAGGGATAGCAGACCTAGTTCGTTGCACAGATGAGATATTTCCATGCTCACGTGCTGGGTTATCTGGAAGTCGAGGTGTAAGTTGGCTTTTGAAGATAGGCAACCAAACCCGATGACAATCGTTCAGTAGATAGTGCAGGCGTATGAGGAGATGAAATTCACCTCATTTCACGGATCTAGACAGGATGCAACAACATGGTCAAGGCAATGGGAGAAGCCAGATGAAAAAACTATTAATTTGAGTTGTGATGTAACTTAGTGCCAGACATCCCGACGAGATGGTCTTAGGATCATTGCTCGGAACCACGTTGGTCACATTTGTGGTGGAAGGCAACTCTAGGTTTCGGCAGACTCAATTGAAGAGCTAGAGGCAAAAGCCATATTGGAGGGCGTCAAGCTTGCGATTCAAAATAGGTGGAAGCACGTTTCAGTGGAATCAGACGCAGAAATGGTTATCAACCACTTCAAAGGCACAAAGTACTCTTGGAGAATTGATACCACCGTAGATAATGCAAAGGTAATAGCTAGGCTCTTTGAGAGTGCTAATTGGGTGAACATACTGAAATCGGCATATCAATGTGCAGATTGGTTAGCTAAGCAAGTTATGCAGGGGTTGTGTCCTTTGAATTGAGTTGTTAGACTCCACTCCACTCATCTTTTTCGTTTACTTGTTCTAGATTGTGATATGTTCTTGAACCATCAATTTGATTCGTTTGAATAAATTCATCTTTCTTGGAAAAAAAAATATCTCTATTAGGGTGAAATTATGTATCCCCGGGGTATATTTAACTTCTCTTCGGTTTAACGAATCAACGGTTTACCTGTTACAGATGTCGGGGGACCCGGTTGTGCCGTGAATCGATCATAATAATGACCCAATTCTATTAAAAACTGAAATGCAAAATAAACTTGGTTTGATAGCTCTTAGATAACCAGACTGTTTTCAAAAAACCGTTCTGTTCTACGATCTAATGGGAAAAAGAAAAGAGAAAGCAGAATTAGGCGGTGCTGGACGGTGGGAGGTGCTGGACGGAGGTAGGTGGTCTGAGTAGGAGGTAGGGGTGGGGGAGGAACTGGAAGAGTTGGCCAGTGAGAGGTGCTGGGCGGCAAGAGGAGGGGGTTGGGGCTGGACTTAGGCAGTGGGAAATGTTGGGGGGAGGGAGCTGGAGCGAGGTGGAGCAGTTTGGAGGCACTGAACAGTGGGAGGTGCTAGAAGGTGTTTGGCGACGTGAAGTGGGCGAGTTGTTGTGGAAGGCCCAAACCGAAGGGGAGAGCTGGAGGAGTTGAAAGGTGTTGGACACTCGGAGTTGGGGGTGGAGCGGGAAGGGGGCGAGGGATTATATAGGGCCCGAGCTGGAGGGGGAGCTGGAGCTGCTGGATGGTAGGAGATAGTGGGAGGTGGGGGCGAGCTGGATGGGGGGAGTTGGAAAACTTAGGAGGTGGAAGAGGTTGGGCGATTGGAGGTGGGAGGGTGGCGGTAAGGGGGCCAAGCAGATGTAGGGCAGGCTAGAGGGGGAGTTGCTGGGATATGGTAGGCGGTGGCTGGTGTTGGGCGACAGGGGGCAATGGCGATATGGGGGGGTTGGAGGTGGAACGTGCTGGAGGAGTTGAGAGGTGATGGACAGTAAGAGGTGCTGTGCGGCGGGAAGTGGACGAGTGGTTGTGGAATGCCCTAGCTAAGGGGGAGCAAAATCTACTAGGCGATGGGAGCTGTTGGACAGTGGGAGATAGTGGGCGGTGAGAGGTGTTGGGCGACAGGGGGGGAGTTGGAGAAGTTGGGCGGTAGGAGGTGCTGTGCGACTGGAAGTGGGAGGAGGGCGGTAGGGGGCCCGAGGTGGAGGTTAGAGTTGGGCTGAGTTGGAGGAGTTGGGCAATGGGAGTTGCTGTACGATGGGAGAAGTTGGGCAGTTTGAGGTGGTGGACGGTGGAAGGTACTGGGCGATTGAAAGTGCTAAGCAACGGTAGGTGAGTGGGGGCAGTGGGGGGGCCTTAGCTGGAGGTAGGGAAGGCTGGAGGAGCTAGGCGAGTGAAGGTAGGGGACAAGAGGTGTTGGGCGATGGGAGTAGAATGCCCAAGCTGGAGAAGGTGGCGGGAGTCTTTGAAGGGAGGGGATCTGGAGGAGTTGAGCGGTGGGAGGAGTTAGGCAGCGGAAGGAGTTGGGCGGCGGGAGGTCGACGGGTGCAGTGTTAGGATATTAGCTGCTGCTAATTTCCACATTGTAGGATCTTGGGGCTAGATGGATTAAGAGAAATGCAAAACGACACAAGGATTTACGTGGTTCCCCAATTTGGCTACGTCCACGGCTCACACCCACACTTTCACTATAGACAAATAGTGTTACAAATTGAATCGCACTCTGAAACACTCACTCCGTATTTCTGGCTAACAAGAACACTATTTTATCCCACACTCAAGACACCAACAACCAACTCTACTCTCAAATTCGTAATTCAAGTCTGTTGTAATTTCCTTCAAACATTGTTGGTTCTTATAGGCCACAGGAGTTGGCTTGTCCACCTTCATGAGTGGTCTGTCCACCTTCAGCAAGTGCTCCACCAGAAGTGTTCCACTTCAGTGAGTGGTCCACTTCAGCAAGTGGTGGTGACCCGAAAGTCTCCATCATCAACAGTGGTGGCCCGAAAGTCTCCATCATCAACAATCTCCCACTTGGAGACTTAAACTCCACCTGTAACTTTGAGTGAAAATGGGTGTGAGGCTTACCAGTCTTCTATTGTTGAAGACCAACTGAAGCTGAGCACAACTTCATTTTCTCTGTGGTGACTGACTTGGTTAACATGTCAGATGGATTTTTGCTGCCTTGGATCTTCTTGAGTGTTAAAACTCCATCCTCTAGTAGAGACCTGACAAAGTGATAACGAAGTCCAATATGCTTGGTCCTCAAATGAAATGCAGAGTTCTTTGCCAAATGTATCGCACTTTGACTATCACTATGCAAAACATTCTTTACATGTCTTAAACCCAATTCTGCTAACAAACCTTGTAACCAGATCATCTCCTTGCTTTCCTCAGTGACTGCTATGTATTCCACCTCTGTGGTTGATAACGCTACTATCTTCTGTATCTGCGATATCCAACTGACTGCAGTAGTCCCCACTGTGAATACATAGCCGGTAGTACTCCTCCTGTTGTCTACCTCACCAGCAAAATCCGAGTCTACAAAGCCTTGTAGTCTCAACTCGTTTCTCCTGAAACATAGGAAGCAATCAGTAGTGCCTCTTAGATACCTGAGTATCCACTTGACCGCTTCCCAGTGTTGCCTTCCAGGATTGTCATGAACCTGCTCACCGCTCCCACTGCATGAGCAACATCCGGCCTTATGCAAACCATGACATACATGAGACTTCCAATGGCTGAGGCATATGGAACCTTAAACATGAAGTTCCTTTCTTCTTCCGTCTTGGGTGACTGCCCCTTGGATAGTCGGAAATGACTAGCCAATGGTGTGTTGACCGCCTTAGCATCACACATGCTGAATCGTCTGAGAACACGCCCAATGTACTCCACCTGAGATAACTCCAAAGTACCATTTGACCCGTCTCTGTTGATTCTCATCCCAAGAATCTGCTTTGCTGGACCCAAATCCTTCATCTCGAACTCACTGGACAATTGCTTCTTCAATCGTTTGATTTCACCTATTTCTGACCCTGCCACTAACATGTCATCAACATAAAGCAGCAAAATAATATAGTTGGACTCAAACCTTTTGAAGTAGCAACAATGGTAAGCATTGCATCTAAAATAGCCATTTGTTTGCATAAAACCATCAAGCTTTTTGTACCACTGCCTTGGAGCTTGTTTCAACCCATCTAAAGCTCTTTCGCAGTTTACAAACGAGTTTCTCCTTGCCATTCTCTGAGAAACCCTCTGGTTGCTCCATGTATATCTCCTCCTCGAGATCACCATGGAGGAAAGCGGTTTTGACATCTAACTGCTCAAGTTGCAAATCTTCTGCTGCAACAATACTTAAAACTGACCGAATGGTCGTCAGTTTTACAATCGGGGAAAAAATGTTGGTGTAATCGATACCTAATTTCTTCCGAAAGCCCTTGGCTACAAGTCTCGCCTTGTACCTTTTGGAACCATTATGTTCCTCTTTGACTCGATACACCCATTTGTTGTGTAACGCCTTCTTTCCAATGGGTAACTCAGCTAGCTCCCATGTATGGTTAGAGAAAAAGGAATCCATCTCTTCTTTCATTGCATGCTCCCACTTGCTAGAGATTTCTCTTGACATGATCATAGCATTCAGGTTCTCCAGCATCAGTAAGCAGCAAATAATTCATGTACCTTCTATTTGGTATAGTAGGCCGTGTAGATCTCCTCAATACTGGAGATGAAGAAGATGGAGACTGTGGTTGGTCAGTCTGTTGTGTGCTGCTCTGCGGTGTCTGTTCCTCTGGCTGAGGACTTTCCACTGCTTGTTGCACTATACTTCTGTCTGAGATATCATCTGGATCAACGTACATAGGACCGTTCTGTGCTACACTACTGGGTTGTAGTGTTTTTCTGTCCTTGTACATGACCTTTTCATTTAATATCACGTCTCGACTTCTGATCACCTTCTTTGTCTGGTCATCCCAGAACTTGTACCCAAGCTTATCTCCACCATATCCAATGAAGGTGCATTTTAGTGACTTGGAGTCAAGCTTCCTCTAGCCTGATCACTAATATGCACATATGATACACAACCAAAAACTTTCAAATGAGAAAGTTTTACCTCTTTTCCGCTCCATACCTCTTCTGGTATTCCGAACTCTAGCAGAACCGATGGTCCACGGTTGATCAAGTATGCTGCTGTATTGACTGCCTCTGCCCAGAACTGTTTGGGCAGTCCTGCATGTATTCACATGCTTCTGGCTCTCTCGGTCAATGTCTGGTTCATTCGTTCTGCTACACCATTCTGTTGTGGTGTTCCTGGCACAGTCCTTGTTAGTCTGATGTCATTCTCAAAACAGAACTTCATGAACTCCATGTCATCATACTCACCACCGTTGTCGGATCGCAAAGTTTTGATCTTTAAACCTGTCTCATTTTCTACCATGGCTTTCCATATATTGAACATTTCAAATACCTCAGATTTATGTCTCAAGAAATAAACCCATACCTTTCTGGAATAGTCGTCAATGAAAGTCACAAAATATGACTTCCCGCCAATGTGAACTAGCTCAAGCTTTTCCTGCTTTGCTGCTCTGCCACTCTTCATGAAGCTCCCTCTCTTCTGCTTCCCAAAGATGCAGCTTTCACACAAGTCAGTGTCAACTTACTTCAAGTGTGGTATTCTTCCCTTGGAATGCAGTATCTTGAGACCCTTGTCACTCATGTGACCAAGTCTATGGTGCCAAAGATTTGGATCCTCTTGGCTGTCCGCAACTGCAATTGACCCACCAGCGTTCGTTGTCATATAGAGCGTACCACTCTTTTGGCCACGAGCAACTGTCATTGCACCTTTAGAAATCTTACAAGAATCGCCATTGAAGGTTGTGACACAACCTTTGGCTGCGAGCTGCCCCACCGAGATCAAATTCTTTCGTAAGTCAGGAATGTGTCTCACATACCTTAACTTCCACACAGATCCATTTAACCTGATCTGTACATCACCCATGCCAACCACATCACAAGGTTGATCATCACCAAGATAAACTTTGCCAAGATTACTTGGTGTATAACTCATTAAGAGTTCTCTGTTGGAGGTCGCATGAAAGGAAGCTCTCGAGTCAAGCACCCATGACTCAGACTTGCTCTCCAAAGAGCATACCAAAACATCACCTGCCTCTTCTGCAGCGATGTTTGCTTCCTGCTTGCCTTCCTTCTCCTTCTTCGGGGATCTACACTGGTTCTTGTAGTGCCCGAGCTTCCCGCAGTTCCAACACTCGATCAACTTCTGGTTCTGATTGTTGGAATTTTTGGGATTCTAAGATTGTGACCTCCCACCCTTGGACTTGCATTCTGCTTTGAATCTCTACCTTTGCTCTCTACGTTCAAAGCTGACCCTGAGCTAGAAGTGGCATTCGACTGATTTTGAATTTCTTCAGTCATAATGATGCTGATCACATCATCAAACTTCAAAATTTTCTTTTTACCTGCAGTTCCACTGATTGCAGTGACTATGCCTTTCCAACTATTGGGCAACTGTCCAAGAATTAGACAGACACGTATCTATTCACTAAACACCATGCCCACTGCTTCTAGCTATTCTGTCACTTCTTTGAACTTGTTGAGATGATCTCTGAATGGTGTTCCTTCTGACATCGTCACATTGAACAACTTCTTTATCAGATGAATGTTGTTTGCTGCAGAAGGTTGTTCATACATACTGGAGAGGGCCGCCATGAGAGATGCAGTCGTCTTCTCATTCTTGATGTTGTAGGCCACTGATTTTGATAGTGATAGCCTTATGTGCCCGAGAGCTTTCCGATCCAGTACCACCCAATCGACATCTTTCATTTCCTATGGTTTCTTACCCAAAGGTAAATAAAGATCCTTCTGGTACAGTCTGTCTTCAATTTGCATCTTCCAGAATCCAAAATTTGTGCCATCGAAGTGAGAAATTTTTGACTCCTTCTGTAGCGCCATTGCTTCCACTCGAACAGATAGGATGAATACGAAAAATTATTTTCCGTAAACGTCTTCCTTGCCTTTGATTCACCAACTGAAGGCTCTGATACCAATTGTTGGTATATTAGCTGCTGCTAATTTCCACCTTGCAGGATATTGGGCTCGATGGATTAAGAGAAATGCAAAACGACACAAAGATTTACGTGGTTCACCAATTTGGCTACGTCCACGGCTCACACCCACACTTTCACTATAGACAAATAGTGTTACAAATTGTATCACACTCTGAAACAACAACACTATTTTCTCCGTATTTCTGGCTAACAACAACACTATTTTCGCCCACACACAAGACACCAACAACCAACTCTTCTCTCAAATTCGTAATTCAAGTCTGTTGTAATTTCCTTCAAACATTGTTGGTTCTTATAGTCCACAGAAGTTGGCTTGTCCACCTTCATGAGTGGTATGTCCACCTTCAGCAAGTGCTCCACCAGAAGTGCTCCACTTAAGCAAGTGCTCCACCAGAAGTGTTCCACTTCAGCAAGTGCTTCACTTCAGTGAGTGGTCCACTTCAACAAGTGGTGGTGACCCGAAAGTTTCCATCATCAACAGTGGTGGCCTGAAAGTCTCCATCATCAACATGCAGGGGGAGGGGGAACTTAAGGTTGGGTGGGTTGGAGGAGATGGGTTGTGGGAGGTGTTGGACGGTGGGAGGAGTTAGGCAGTGGGAAGTGTTGGGCAGGTGGCAGGGGGAGGGGGATCGAGCTGGAGGTAGGGAGGGTAGAGATGGGGGCAGGAGGTGCTGAGCAGTGGGAGGTGTGCATCACGAGGAGGATGGTAGTTGGGCGGTAGGAGGTGCTGAGCAAAGGTGTGCAGGTGGAAGTGGGACGTACAAGAGATAAGGTGGGTGGGGCTTGGGTGGAGGTGGGCGGGTGGCAGTGGGGGCCCCAAGCTAGAGGAGTTGGGTAGTGAAAGGTGTTGTGCGTTGGGAGGTTGTGGGTCTTATGATTCAATAGAACATGAAAGCGCGAAGGAGATGAATAATAAAAACATATGACTCCATTATTGAGAAACTTGTTATTTTTGACATAACAAAGTACATATATAGTATAGAGAGAACTAACTATATATATCGATACTCATACTATCTATCTAACAATATATATAATTGTAAAGAATAAACTAAATATAAAAGGATAAACTAATTAATATACATAAACTAAAGGATAAAGCCTAATAGAAGCATAATCTAAACTACATAATATTCTAACATTTACCCATGTTCTTTTCTTGATTGATATTACTCTAACATTCACCCATGTTCTTTGCTTTTCTTGATTTTGATCCTCAAACTTTGAAATTTGCTCAATTGGTCCCCAAACTTTCAATGCTTCTTTGCTTGTGCCAGATCCTAAATACAATCTTGATCAAATCCCCAATCGTACTGAGCTAACACATCTTCATCATTGGTGAGATACTCAACATTTGAATACAAGTTTGAAGCTAAAATCCAAATGAAAAAATGAAAAAGATTTGGCCACGCCATCGCGGTGCCATATTGGTCATCTCATCGTGGTCATGCCGTAAAAGTAAAAGAAAGAAAGGTCATCCCCTTCATGCCATCTTGGTCATGTCGTAGTGGCTAACAAATTAATCGAAATCGAAATTTCAGCATTCCAATCTTGTCTTGAATCCATTGTAAATCATCAAAAAAATTGGTTGTGCAAACTCAATTTGATTACACATCTTCACGATACTAAATCGGTATTTCAACGCAATTAATTTAGCATTGTTTGTAGAGGTATTGGATCAACAAATCAGTGATTAAATCCATTCCACAATCGCAGCAATAATCCAGCACAGAACCGCAGTAGAGCACCAGCTGAATAACAACATTATCACAAGCAATTGCACATCATATTTGACCCTAGGATAGACTAAGGTCTGATACCATGTTATGATTCAATAAAACATGAAAGCGTGAAGAAGATTAACAATAAAAACATTCGACTCCATTATTAATAAACTTGTTATTTTGTACATAAAGAAGTATGTATATATAGTATAAAGAGAACTAACTATATATATCGATACTATCTATAAAAATACTCATACTATATATCTAACTATATATATAATTGTAAAGAATAAACTAAATATAAAGGGATAAACAAATTAATATAGATAAACTAAAGGATCAAGCCTAATAGAAGCATAATCTAAACTACATAATATTCTAACAGTGGGCGACGGGAGGTGGCACCCTGAGCTAGAGGTGGGGCGGGCTGGAGTAGCTAGGCGGGTGAATGTGGGGCTAGGAGGTGTTAGACAACGGGAGGGGGAGCTTAAGGTTTGGCGGGCTGGAGGAGCTGGGTGGTGAGAGGTGTTGGACTGTGGAAAGTGCTAGATGGTGGGAGGAGCTGAGTGGTTGGAGGTGTTAGGCGGGGGGCGTGTGGGCCCGAGCTGGAGCTCTGCGGGTAGATATGGGGCAAAAGGTGTTGTTCAGCGGGATGTGTGTGTTACGAGGGGGTGGAAGTTGTGCGGGGCGGAGGTCTGCGGGTGAAAGTGGGATGGGCATGAGGTGGGAGCCCGGATGGATGTGGGCAGGTGACAGTGGGGGCCTGAGCTGGAGGTAGGGTGGATGGAGGTGTGCGGGTAGGGGTGGCAGCAGCGGGAGGTGGCAGCAGGAGGTGGCGGCAGTGGGAGGTGAGGCGGGATGGAGTAGCTAGGAGGTGGGCGAGTGAAAATGGGTGGCGGGAAGTGGAGGTGGGGCACACTGCAGATGGGGGCGGGAGGTGGGCGCGTGGATGTGGGGATTGTTGAGCAGCGGGGGTGGGTATAGGTAGGGGCCTGAGCTGGGAGGTGGGGCCTGAACTAGAAATGGGTCGGGCTGGAGAGAGGGCAGGTGATGCTGGGCTGTGGGAATTGGGAGGGTTGAGCTGCTGGGCAGTAGGGGGGTCAAATGGAGGGGGCCCAAGCTGGAGGTGGGGTGAAGGTGGGGGACCGGAGGTGCGACGGGTTGCCCGCACTCTACCCGCTCACCTCACCCACATCCATCCCCCCCAGCACCTCCCCCCCCCCATACCCGCCCAACTCCTTCAGTCTGCTGCCGCCCACCTCACCTTCACCCGCCCACCACATCCATCCTGCCCCACCTCTAGGTCGGTCCCTTCACCTTCACCTCCAGCCTACCAGCAGGACCTACAACCACTTGACCACCTCCATCCAACCAACAAATAACACCCCCATCTATAGACCACCCCATCTCCACCTCAAGCTGCTTACATCCACCTGCCTTCCTCCCGCAACCCAGCACCTCCTGCCCCCTTACCCACACATTCACCCGCCCAACTCCTCCCACATGTCCCAGCTCCATCTGTCCACCACCTGTCGTTCAACATACCTCACATCTACGTGCCCACCTCTCGACGCCCAAAACCTATCACCTCATCTCCAGCCGAACCACCTTCACATCCACCTCCCGCTGCGTAACACCTTTTGCCCCTATCTTCACCCGTCCATCTCCTCTAGCTCACCCCACCTCCAGCTCGGGACCCCCACTTCCATCTCGGGAGCCCTACTTCCACCCCCACCTCCCACCACACAGCATACCCTACTTTTACTCGCCTACCTTCCGTCGCCTAACACCTCTTGCCCTGCTCCCGTCACTAACAGATCCCACATCTCTGCGCATAACTCCACTAGCTCCACACGCCTAGCTCCACATCCGCCCGCCTAGAATAGCTCGAGAAGTTGGGCGAGTGGAAGTGAGGGGCGAAAGGTGTTAGGCGGCAAGAGGTGTTGGGCGACGGGAGCTAGACGGGCAGAGGTGTTGGGCGACGGTGAAAATGGGGGTGGGCTAGAGGAGATGGGCAGTGGTAAGAGTGGGAGGTGTTTGGCGACGGGAGGTGTTGGACGTGAGGAGGTGGGTGGGGGAAGTGGAGGATGGTGGGAGGGTGAAGGTAGGGGCAGGAGGTGCTGGGCAGCGTGAGGTGGAGGTTGTTCGGTTGGAGATGGGAGCGAGAGGTTTTAGGCAGCGGGATGTGGACACGTGGATGTAGGGGACCCGAGCTGGAGGTGGAGCAGGCTCGAGGAGCTTGGCGGCAGGAGGTGGGTGGATGAAGAGGCAGGAGTTGTTGGGCAGTGGGAGGTAAACAGGTGGATGTGGGCGGCGGGAGGTGTTGAACGTAATTTAACAGTTTTGGTAATGAAAAGGAGTTCATTCATCAATTGATTGTTCCCAATGTTCTACAACAAAACAGTGTTATCAAGAGATGCAATGGTAAGCTCATCGATATCGTCCATGATATGACGATCTTCTTCTTCTGAGATGCATTGTGTAGCTACCTATATATCGAGACACATATCGACAAAATCTGTTAACAACACTCGATATGGGATTTGGATTAGGCAAAGTGTAGATCTTAACCATCTACGTTCTTGGGGTTTTGACGCATACGCCTATTGTTAGAATATACACTTTCCATACATGAGCCAAATCAATTGTAATATTTGTATTCCATAGATAGAACATTCCATAGTTAGAACATACCTTAGATAGCTGATACATTGTATACAAATATGAGAGTGTGTATTGAGGAAAATAAGAAGAAAGAAATTCAGATTCAATCACAAATAACATGGTATCAGAGCGGTGTTGATGATTCTAGGAACTCAGAAGAATTATTCATCACTGTTCCGTATACCTATCTCGGCCGAAAATCAGCCAGAAACCGAATCCAAACATGTCTGAATTCAATGCAACATACGACAACCGATCTCAAACCAACATCTCAGAAGAGGTGATGCTACAGATTGCGGCACTACTCAGGACCAACCTCGAGTCACAATCAGCATCAACCATTTATGAGAATCTATCTCTCGGAATCAAGCTCAGTAGGGACAACTACGCGTTATGGTCAACACTGATAAGAAAGGCAATCGGGGGGAGGGGAGAGGTTCTCATCTAACCAGAGAACCATCGCCCCCTTCCAATACAGATCCAACATTTATGCAATGGGAGCAAAACGATCACTGCGTGTTTACCTGGTTAATTCAGAACATCGAATCAAACCGGGTTAACAACGTATCACAATATCCGACCGCGAAGGCTCTATGGGACAAATTAGCAATCACGTACGGATCCGGGGCCGATTCCCTACAAGTGTTCGATCTCCACAAGGCAGTAAACACGTTGAAACAGGGGTCAGACACATTAGAAGAATGCTGGAACAAATTACAGAGCATCTGGATGGCTATTGATCGCAGGGATCCAAATTCGATGAAGGATCCCAAAGATATCCAGATTTACAACAACAAAATTCAAGATCAACGATTATATCAGCTATTAACAGCAATAGACGACAGATTCGAACCTGTCAAACGTGACAAAGCGAGATCCTCTTCCCTCAGTCGAATCGGCCTACTCCACCATTCGGTGGGAGGTCGCCCGGCTTCATATTTTAAAAGCGGCATCCTACGAGTTCAATCCATCATCGGGAATCGGAGCAGGTCTGGTGGCCAAGACCTCGGCAAGCCGAATCAAACAGGGGACGGGAATCAAAGGCAAATTCCGACCGGAACCACCACAACAAAGGGACAAAGAAGTCAAGTCGAAGCTTGTTTGCAGCCATTGCGGGATGAGGAAGCATACAAAGGAGAATTGCTGTCGAATTGTAGGCTACCCGGAATGGTGGGAGGATAATCACAAACCGGGACATCAATCGGCCACGAGCAAAGGTGCAATTGCCGCCGCAAGCAATCCGGACACCATCACCGAACCGGCGTAACCTGGAAAGCATGACGTAGGGTATGGAGGCGCCGTTGTTGCCTCACCAAGAAGTGGTAACCCTAGTTCCTCTCAACTTTCTCTTTTGGAAAGTAATGGTGTACACGTTCAAGGCCACCGAGAAGAACGTCTCACTTCATCAAATGAGTGGATCGGTTATATTCAGCACTGAACCGATTCACTTAAGCAGCCCATAACCGGTTTTAAAAACAGAATCGGTGGTCCTCAGCACAGATTCGGTTCATGCCATCAGACCGGGTCCAAAGATAGTAAAAA
Source organism: Chamaenerion angustifolium (assembly GCA_946814005.1). Taxonomy (NCBI): domain Eukaryota; kingdom Viridiplantae; phylum Streptophyta; class Magnoliopsida; order Myrtales; family Onagraceae; genus Chamaenerion; species Chamaenerion angustifolium. The sequence goes on along the minus strand of OX328268.1, from coordinate 27,690,077 downwards.
GAATGGTAAATGGATATTTGATTGCGGGGCCACAGACACAATGACATATGATCCTAACGACATTTCAGAATGGTTGTCACCATCAAAAACCCGGATTGAAACTGCGAGTGGAGAATTTTTGGAAATAAAGGGAGGGGGTTCGGTTGTGCTATCTGACCGGATTAAAATAAATAACTGCCTATATGTTCCGACATTGTCTTCCAAATTATTATCACTTAGTCAAGTGACTCGGGAACTTAACTGTGCAGTGCTGATGTATCCACTTTTTTGTCTTTTGCTGGACATTCGTACGCAGGAGATCATTGGGCGTGGTACTGAGCGAGGAGGCCTTTACTATGTTGATGAGGTGGTTCACCGGGGACATGCCATGCTCGCTCACGGAACGGTTGATCGACAACTCTGGCTATGGCATCGACGTCTTGGTCATCCTTCGTTTGGGTACCTTAAGTTTTTGTTTCCTAGTCTTGTTTCAAATAATTCAACTAGTATGAAATGTGAAACTTGCATTCGAGCTAAACACCATAGAGTTTCGTTTTCCCCGAATAATACTAGAGTTGATTCTGTATTCTCATTAATTCATTCTGATGTGTGAGGACCAGCTCCAAATTCTAGTAATGGTCGCTTCCAGTATTTCGTATTATTTATAGACGATTACTCTCGTATGACTTGGGTTTATTTCATGAAACACAAGTCTGAAGTATATGAAAAATTCCTAAGTTTCTATCAAATGATTCATACTCAGTTTGACAAGAAAATACAAATTCTACGCTCTGATAACGACAGAGAATTTGTCAATCATGCCATGCAAACCTTTTTCCAGAAAAACGACCTTATTCATCAAACATCATGTCCTAATACACCTCAACAAAATGGTGTAGCCGAAATAAAAAATTGAATCTTGCTGGAAATGACCCGAGCTATGATGATTGAGTCACAGGTACCACAATCCTTTTGGCCTGAAGCAATAGCCACGTCCACATATCTTGTTAATCGTCTCCCAACAAAAATCCTTGATCACAAGACTCCTCTACTAGCCCTAGCCACACAAGCAAAAATTCCGTATGTCCTCACTCCAAACCCCCCCCCACCCCCACCCCGAGTATTCGTCTGCTCTGTGTTCATTCATATTCCTAAAATTGACAAGCACAAACTTGATCCATGTGTTGAAAAATGTGTCTTTGGGATATACTACTCATCAAAAGGGATACCGCTGCTATAATCCAATCACTCGTCGCATCCATATTACCATGGATTGTGACTTCTTAGAGTCGGACTATTTCTTTTGTCACCAACCTAGTGTTCAGGGGAGAAAACAAGTGAACCACTAGCTTGGTTAAGTAGTCTGGGTTGGTCTGATCCTGTTCAAACAGAGCGGGTAGATGGAGCCAACGAACATGCCTCCAACATAGACAAGGCCGACGAACCAGTACATACGATCAATGCATCAACTTCGGACAATGTCCAACAAGAGGTAAATGAGTCGTTCCTTGATGATTTATCTCCTAGCTCAAATCATGTCACTAACCATGACAACAACCTACAAGAAGTAAGACAGTCAGAGGAGTTCGTACTACCTCCAAGAAGAAACAGAGGGGTGCCACCTAATCGATACTCACCAGAGCATATGCCTAGTGCCTCGAGGTATCCGGTCAACTCATAGAGGGGGAGAATGGCTGAAGTTGCAAAAGCTTTCTCTGTCTCGCTTCTCTCAGAAAGCATCCCCAGAACAGCTCAGGAGGCAAAGAAGAGTGTTGAATGGCAAAGAGCTATGGAGACAGAAATGATGGCACTCGAGAAAAGCAACACGTGGGAGAAATGCTTACTCCCACCAGGTAAAAAAAACAGTAGGATGTAGGTGGGTCTTCCCCATAAAGTACAAGGCGGGTGGTACTATTGAACGATACAAAGCAAGGCTGGTAGCCAAAGGCTATACTCAAACATACGACATCGACTATGCAGAGACATTCTCTCCCGTTGCCAAGATCGATACTATCAGGGTACTATTCTCAATAGCAGCCAATAAAGACTGTCCCCTTCACCAGTTTGATGTCAAGAATGCCTTCCTGCATGGATATTTGAAGGAGGAAGTGTATATGGAGACCCCTCCAGGTTTATCTGATGACTTTCAGGAGAATGAAGTATGCAGACTAAATAATGCATTATACGGCCTAAAACAGTCTCCACGAGCATGGTTTGGCAGATTTACGATGGCCATGAAGCGCTATGGATATCGACAAAGCAATGCAGATCACACCCTGTTCTTCAAAAGGAGGAATGATATGATTAAATGTTTAATAATATATGTTGATGACATGATAATAACAGGGAGTGATGAAGAAGAAATCAAACAACTCAGGAAAAGCCTTTTTTCTGAGATTGAGATGAAAGATCTCGGGGGACTGAAATACTTTCTGGGAATTGAAGTTCTACGGTCAAGAAATGGAATATTCATTTCTCAACGGAAGTACATACTGGATTTATTAGCTGAGACAGGTATGGTAGACTGTAAACTAAGTGATACTCCCATAATTGTAAACCACCGACTCAGAGTCGTCAAGGGAGCTAAGTTGGCAAACCGAGAAGAATATCAAAGGTTAGTAGGGAAATTAATCTACCTTGCTCACACTCGACCAGATATTGCGTACGTTGTCAGAGTTGTCAGTCAGTTCATGCACCAGCCTCAGGAAGATCACATGGAAGCAGCTATGAGGATAATCCGGTACCTTAAGGGTACGGTGGGAAAGGGTACTGTATTTAGAAGGAATGGCCATCTAGATCTTGAAGCATTCACTGATGCTGATTGGGCTGGTAACCCAAATGACAGACGATCCACTGCAGGGCATCTCACCCTAGTTGGAGGGAACGTAGTAACATGGAGAAGCAAGAAACAGAAGGTGGTGTCACTGTCCAGTGCAGAGGCGGAGTTCAGAGGCATCGTAAAGGGAATCACAGAGGTTCCCTGGCTAAGAAAATTGATGACAGAGATCGGTTTTCCACCAAAGCATCCTACTCAGCTGAGATGTGACAACAAAGCCGCAATAAGCATTTCAGAAAATCCCGTGCAACATGACAGAACCAAGCATGTAGAGGTGGACCGACACTTTATAAAGGAGAAGATTGAGGATGGCACGGTCGAACTACCATTCGTGAGGTCTGAAGATCAGCTAGCGGATATTCTCACAAAGGCAGTCACAAGGAGGATATTCGATTCAATATTGTGCAAGTTGTGTATCGAAGACCCCACTACTCAGCTTGAGGGGGAGTGTTATAATATACAATTTCCATATGTTAGAATATACACTTTCCATGCATGAGCCAAATCAATTGTAATATTTGTATTCCATAGATAGAACATTCCATAGTTAGAACATACCTTAGATAGCTGATACATTGTATAGAAATATGAGAGTGTGTATTGAGGAAAATAAGAAGAAAGAAATTCAGATTCAATCACAAATAACACCTATGACTCATCGAATCAGTTTGGAATTAAAGAAGAAAACATTTTTTAATGTTCTGAAATTGACAAAACATATGTATTTATAGGCAAGCAAGATAGTGAAAGTGTGACCACTAAATTTGACTCGCGAGACGCGACTGTTCTTAGGGAATAAAAAATCAAATAAAAGTGATATTAGTATCAATTTGTCCTTGTATTACTTGATAATAAAATTGCGTTGGTACTTTTCCATTCAAGAGGGAGAGATGATATCGTTGATATGGACAATGCAGGACAAATTGCGTTGTTACTACGTGGAGTGATATGCAAGACAATGATCCTAGTGGGATTGAATTATTAGTGGGCTTAGATATAAGTTTCCCCACAATGATATGCATTCAAAATAAATGGTGAATTATTCACTTTACTCACTAATCTGCAGTGGAACCAAAAATCGTCAACTTTACTATAGTTGGTCCCGTTGAGGCTGAATGGACCCAGGCAATGGAGGGTGAGATAGAGTCTCTAAAGGAGAACATTATTTGGACACATGATGACTTCCTAAAAGAATGCAGTGCTAGATTGGTTCCTACAATGAAGTCTAAGGGTATCATTGAACGGTATAAAACTCGACTGGGATTGACCACGATTCGACTAATTTAGGTGTGGACTATAAATAGATTCTCCCTGACTATGGGATTGATCACGATTCGACTAATTTAGATTATTGTAGTGAGTCTGAATTTTGAATTACACTTGATGCATGTTAAGACGTTTTACCTCAATGGTAAGTTACAAGGAGAGATCTACATAGAACAACCTCAATACTTTATGCAAAAGGTTTGTGAGAACCTAGTGCTTAACATGCACAACTCAATCTATGATCTCAAACAATCCTCACATTTCTCAACTTGGTCTTGGAAGATAGATTTCTAATGTCAGATTAGGGTCATTATGCGTATATCGAAAGGTCCTGACTGAGCTTTAGGTTTATCACTCTATATGTAAATGGCATACTCATATTTAAAAATAAAATGAAGTTTCTCACATAAGCTACGATTTAGTTGTCTTCATTATTTGAGATGAAAAAAATCAGTGAGGCGGCGTACATTCTTGAAACTCGTATTTTCAAGAGATTATCGTTGCAAGAGGAAGTTGTTGCTCTCGCATAAGTATTACATGAACAAAATGTTGGAAAGGGACTTATGTACGCTTTTGATTATTTGTTGATATATGTTGAGTGAAATCTGAATTTCTCTTTCACACAGGTAATGACTTCTTTACTTTTGTGATTGAGTTAAATTTTTTATGGTTATTAGTTTTGACTATTTGTGTATATTGTTACTAAAAAGATGGTGAGTCTAAAACCATTCAATTTCTCACTAGAATATATATGGTTATCTTGCACCATTGCTTGCAAATTATGGTTTGCTGATACACTTACGGATGGATGGGAGTCTATAAACTTTTGGTTTGAGATTTTGTGCTCATTTTTTTTTTTGGTAGAACAGAAATTACAACAAACCAAAACTAAATACTAATTATTTTTTAACTATTCTAGTAGTGGATTTTCCTTCACTATCAAACATAAGTAGCTTCAAAATGTCCGAGAGATGATTCGTTAGAGTATGAAAGGGATCATCCAAATTAACAGCTTCCTTAGCCAAAGCATCTGCCACCCCATTCGCTTCCCAGAACACGTGCCTGATTTTAAATTTGTTAAAATCCAAAATAAGTTTCCTGCACTCCAATATGAGGGGCATTAATGGTCTATCTGCATTTGGATCCTCAATTATCAAGTTAATTGCTTATTGTGCGTCTGCTTCGACGTGTAGCTAAGTTTGTAAATTGCACCGCTATTTATATGGACTCAGACAATCACAACGTGCCTGGACTATGTTGGAAATTATGTTGGGATAACCAACCAACTCTACGTATAGCATTAAATTTAGTTGTCACGAGGGAACAAAACATATCGATGTTGATTGTCACTTCATTAGAGAGGATCATATCCAAAGAAACGGCAACTGAGTCTATCAATTCTAATAATCAAAAAGTAGTTATCCTTGAGAAAAATGAGATATGTTGTAACACGCGCTCCATACCCAGACCCAAATAGATCATGGGTAAGGACCCGGACGTGATCTTGAATCAATGTAGTGTGAGACCTAAGACTTTAAGCGTAAAGTACTCAATGTGCCCTTTCTACTCTGAATATGGAGTTGAGGTTCAATTTAATGTTTGATATATTAGTTTATTTCCAAAGTTTAAAAGGATTAAGCCTAGTTGTGCATTGTTAGAAAAACAAGTTGGATCAGGTTAACGAAGAAAGTGAGAGAAGGACAGTCATTACAAATTCCTCCGAAAATGGTGTCCACTAGGTGACTACCAACTGTGGCACTGGTCGCGCTTGTAAACACAATACGTTAAGTTGATGTGATAGCTAAGAGAAGAATACATGAGCAAAGGTACATGACAGAAATTCATTGTGCGATTGGAATTTGCGAGTCGTTTCAACTCCTAACAAATGCGTATCACTTTGATCATTGTGTCATTGAATCACAAAATTATTTTTCATGTGTGAGACTTTTACTGTACAAGTTATGTACTAAGTTATGTACTGAAAGATATAGGATTATGTGTCGCTCATAAGTGAAAACATATAACCTAAGTCATGGACTATATCATAACCCATATTTTTTTCCCTTTATACTATATATTGGGGTGTTCAAGATTATAAAGTTACCTATTATAAGAATCTCAGGTAGAGAACACTCTTTGAGAACCTTAAAACCACTTATAGTTAATTATTTGTTGATATTGACGTTTTATTTGATTGTAATTCATAATTTCACCTTAATCTGATTCACTTTCGCATCCAGATTCCAGATTCAAGTAAGCCCAAACTATATTTGTTAATGTGAATTCCAATAAAACTTCTAACCCAGTGTGATGTAAACAGAGTGTCGGTGCAGAAGCTTTGTGGGTCTACATATTATTATGAAGCAGCTTATCTTGATTCATGTTGGTCTCCCTTGCTAAAAAAATAAATAAGTCATAATTCTTGTTTACAAACAATTAGTAACTAGAAGATAGTAGAGTAGACCCAACTAATGAATACAGCCAGCAATTCATTTTCTTGCACAGGGTGGATGAACTCCTATGAACTTCCATTCCATGTTTGCCTAACATTGTTCAATGGAAAATCATGTATTTGGTAGTTACATAAACACGTTGTGAAGATAAGAAGAAGAAGTGGGACGTGTATACAGATTCTGCGTTAACAACAAATTATATTGGTGATAGATGGTGAAATATCAAGTCGTTCTCTTCCAGTAAGTTGATAGAAGACATGACAGAATTAAGTAGTTGCTCATATGCAATGAATACCATCAGTTTATAGCAGAATGAATTAATTAATTCGTATTCCTATTGCCATTGCCATTGCCATTGCATTGCATTGCATAGCACATTTCATCCAGCTAAGGAGGGGAAACAAGCGCCCTACTTTGTTTTGACTTACCCATTTCCCCCATTAACGAAACTTATGCAACTTTGAGTGGGTTTTGCTGTTGCACAGTTACAGTGATGGTGGGCAATGGTATAGTACAAAAGAAGAAAAAACAACGACATGGAGACGCGACGATCTTGGTTTGTGGGATTTCAATAGAGATCAACAGACAGCTCATCGGGTATCTTAGACAGGCTAGAGTTTTGGTTGGACGGCCAACCTCTCTTCCTTGTGTTTTCGTAATGTAAAAAGCTAGCCACCATAAATTCAAGACCACGAATGATGATTCCTACTTAGTCCACTGCACTGATACCCACCATCTCTTCTCTGATCTGCTCTCGTTTCTGCAGCTTCACGTCACAACTGAAGAGCAGGAGAAGAAAGAAAGAGACAATATTTGATAAGGAAGACAGACATGGGCAGCTGTCTTTCTTCGGGACAGAAGTCGAGAATCAACTACAATTTGTCAGTCACTTCATCTTCTTCTAATAAGGAGGTTGATAACTGCGCCAAATCCGCAGTGAAAGATAGTCAGCTCGATCTCATGCAACTCATGCAACCTCTTCAGAGTTTCAAGCAGACCAGTACCTTCTATCTTTTCCTTTCATATTCTTTTGATTTTATTACAAAGATATTGAACTCATAAAACTTACCTATTTCCTCTACAAATGCATCTGTTTATGATGTTTGTTGGTTTTAAGAAGGAAAACAAATTGATAACACCGCATGACAGTAGCTGTGATATTGTTTCTTGTTTGGACTGGTGACCACCCATGACAAAGATTTAGTGTTATGATTCCTGTTGAGACTCCATTTTTTGGTGGTTGATAGTTTTGGTTAAGAAGGTAAGTAATTTGAGTATCATTTTACACTCCTCCATCGATGGTGCAGGTTGCAAAGATATCATAGCCCCCGATTCCCAGCCAATACTGTTGTTGGATTCTGACAGTGAAGAATATTTCAGTGTTGGTGATGGTAATGCCAAACGCTCTCTGTTTCAGTAAAGAATTGGGTTATTTTTCATTGAACAATTACTAAGTAGATGATGATGCAGATGAAACCCTGTTGTCTGAGAAAACTGCAGTCAATCCCATCGACCATCCAGAATCATCATCATCATCATCATCATTATTATGTAAAGTAAAACCCACGGAAGGTGCTGCAGTAATAACCCTGGAGGAAGCGGTGAAGGAGGAGACGAAGCAGAAGCTACTGTTTGAGCTCTTCAATGAAAGTTGTAGGGTCAAGGAACCCTATTATCATATGGAAGGTGTTCAAGGGAGAGGAGTTGTTACTGTTAATTTGCCTGCAGATTGTTCTGTGCAGACTAAGACGAAGAGATCACCAGCGGGCAAACAGAAAGCCCTAGCAGCTTCAAACTTCCGCCTCCCCAGATTGCCATGGAGCCTTTGAGCCTCGGTGTGAGATGGAAGAGGCGCAAACTCATTGCGGTGGGTTTAGTATATACTAGTGTTAATAATGAATGGTGTGTGGTGCATCAATATTCAAATTAATGTTTGTGCCGATTTTTCAAAAAACAAAAAAGTGAAGAAGCTATCCCACCATTTATTAAGAAACTAACAATCGCTAGAACGAGCAAACCAAGCCTCCTATCTCTTCAATTCACAACCATGAGAGTGAGCTGCAAGGCCAATTAAAACCACAACTTCCGTTTTCTGAAATCCAAAATCCTAGCTTAGTTGAAGTACAGCATCAAAGGACATAGAACAAGGAAATCCTTCCTGCTCAAGTCTAATCCAATGTCTTTCATTAAATTAAGCTACTTTTTAGAAGACTTCTTCTTTGAACTAGAGGAGGAGGAGGAGATTGGCTGCACCTGAGGCTTGGGGTGCTTCACTGCCTCAGACGGGTCCAGCCACTTCAGGTGGTGCTTATTGTAGAATGGCCAGTTCGGGACAGTGATCAATGTGGTCAGCACCACCCCTCCAGCATACACCAACATCATTGTCTGAAATGATCCCAGACAGTATCCGATTATGAATGCTGCCACTGCAAACCCCACCAGCATTATCTGCATGAGATACTCCGCGAGCTTCTGCCCTTGCCAATCCATCCTCCCCTACTACTGGTAGGTCAAAACAGAGAATTTTTTAAAAGCAACCAAGAAATAACCCACATAACACATATCATATTCAACAATTTTAATAGCTTATACCACACTATTCCCCTGATCAGCAAACTCAAATCCTGAACCAGTAAGATATTACAAATATTCATCAAAGATGTTTACTTGTATACAATTAACAATAAGATGCGAATATATTAACCAAATAATATTGTTTTTAGAATAAGGACCAGAAGAGGTATCATCTAATTCACTGGTAAGATTTAGACGCAATCAAAACAACACTTCCATCAAGCCCTACTGTCACACTGCCATGACAAAATGATCACGACGATCTTAACCAAATGAGACAGATTTCATGACAATGTGGAACTTTGTAGACAAAATATTTTGTTTTATTTAAGCAAATTTAGGAGGCAAAACCTTGCAATCTAAGGGTGTATTCCAATAGTGTAACAATATCAAAGGCAACCGACGGTAACAACAAACGCTATCCGAAAGGACGCCGTGGGTTTTGCCTACTCGAAAACAATAAAGTTTGGCTAATTATTACGTTGTAGTAAGGACTAGGTACGAGCTTCTCGTCACCCATCTTGTTTTTAATTTTTTCTTGTCGATAAAAAAATATCAAAGGCAACACTAAGAGAAATGACGAAATCAAAATTGAAGAAATTCAATCTCATTTCGAAAGACGAAACCCTGAGAATTCGAAATACTAACAATCACCAAAGGAAAGATTAGTCAAACGATAAAAGGAAAAACAAAGAACGGCTGAATAAAGGCGACTGAGGAAAAGATCAGCGATAGGTGGAAGGAAACGGTTAGTGCGTGGTCCTGAATTTAGGCCATAATGTCCCAAAATCAGCATCTGTCTTTCTAGCGATTCTCCATCATGTAAGAGACTCATCGATCTCATAAATCAGATTGGTCCACACCATCAATCGTTCGAGGAACGAAACAGATGATTACAAATCGAAACATGGAGAAGAGTTCGTCCACAGGATTAGTTCAGCAACGGGCGACCAAAGAGAATGTAAATACCATAGAAGCAAATAAATTGAAAAGGGCAGTTTACAGATCAAGTAAAGCATGAGAAATTAGCCCTAATCTGCAACAGGCTCCATGAAAGTAAATCTCCATACCTGTTGCGAGGTGATTGCAGCGTCCTGTAGTTCTGTCGGAAAATGGAAAAACTTGAATACTATTTTACGAATGGTTTAAATATTATTTTCACTTCGTATTTAATATGAAATAAAAATTAATATTATCAAAATCGGACCGGTCCTCGAACCGGTGAAACGGACGGTTCCCGAATCGTTCGGCCGGACCCGGTGAACTCGGTTCGATCAGACGGTTCACCATACATAAATTAAAAATAAACAAAAATTACATGTACCGTCGTCCCCTTCATGGTTTCATATTCTTCTTCCTTCTTCTTCTTCGTTCTTCTTTTTCTTCTTCTTCACCTTTTCTCAACTCTCACCTTCTCCCTCTTCACCGGCCCCCTCCTGCCCGCCGCTTCCTCCTGCCCCCGTCCCTTCTCCCAGGTCGCCCCTCTTCCTAGCCCGCCGACCATCTCCTGCCCACCACTTCCCGCCCCTCCTCCACTCGCCCCCACCAACCGACCCACCTCCGTCGACCATATCCCGCCCACCACCTCCTTCCGCTCATCTTCCACTCGCCACCCCCCCACCATCCAACCCACCTCTGTCGACTACCTCCAGCTCCTCCTTCCGCTCGTCCTCCACTCGCCCCCCCTGCCAACCCACCTCTGTCGACTACCTCCAAATCCTCCTCCAATCCGCCCTCCACTCGCTTCCTTTCCCCCACCCACCTCACGCCACCAGCTCGCCACACCTCCTCTCCGACCCCTCCACTCGCCCGAAGCACACACAAAAAACTAAGAAATCGGTTTAAGGTTTAACACCGGTTTAGAGTTGGTCAGTTTAAATCGAAGAAAACTGATTGGTCAGTTTTTTTTTATTAAAAAAACTCCAAAAAATTGAATAAAAAATCGACCATTTTTTTTAAACCAATCGGTTCACACTGGTTCAATCGGGTCCACAATGCAAGTCAGTCTTTTGATTGAACCAAACCAGATAGGGATCCCGTTCTCGGTCGGACCGCCAATCCGATCCAGTTCTGATAACTATGGTTCAAATGAGTTTCTTCCTTAATATTTAATAAAAGTTTTTTTGGCCAATTAGAATATGATTTATTTAGCTTATAGCTATAGGTTCCAAATACATTTCATAATCCTTATTGATAACAAAGGAAAGCGGACGGAAGGGTTGTAAAACCCAATCTTGATGACACTTCCCCACGAGTGAATGTTTTGTTATTCAATCTGCACTTTGGTTTGTTGTTCTTGGACCCCCTCTCCATGATAAGTTGCAAATCGAGCTAGCCAACCAAAGACCGCTATGATGGTCTCTATGCGCCACGACTTGTCTATGCCTCTTATATGGTTTATCACATATGTCGCGTCCGATTTTATCACAACTTCCTCCTATCTATTCTCTACGGCTAACCGGATACCTTCGAAGACGGCTCATGCCTCTAGATACTCGACATTGTCAGTGACCTCCGATCCGTGGAAGCCTCCTATCACTTCGTTATTATGGTTCCTTGCTAGGACTCCAATGTTAAGGCATTATGTAGTCTAGTCTAGATTAATCAAGGTTAGTCTTTATCTTTAGTTTATCTATATTAATTTATTTATTTTGGGTCAAAACATGCATGTATTCATTCTGAATTCAAAACCGTTCTGATACTATTACAATCATTACTCAAAATGGTACTTAATAAGAGTGGAGGTCTTTCGACCCAATCATTTAGTCGCACTCCTAATCTTGCTTGTTTCGCAATCCAATTCGCGCTTTCATTCGTGAATCGTCGTATGTTCTTCCATATGATCCCTTCAAACTCTCGTGCTAAGTCCTTGATGTTTTCACAAATCGTTTCGATCCTCCAATGATATGCCTTATCATTCAAATGGTTGATCATTACTTCCATATCCGATTCAATCAAAACTTGGTGTCATCCTTTCTCTATTGTCATCCTTGTCCCGAGCATGATGGCTTGAGCCTCCAATGTAGTTGCGTCTGAGCCCTGCATCATTCTATTTGCCCCTCCTTTGACTCGGCCTACCTCATCCCTTGCGATTACCCCGATCCCTCCCATATTTAATCGTGGACACCATGACGCATCACAATTTATCTTGATTTCTCCTTGTTTTGGTGCCCCCACCTTTCGACCACTCTAGGGTTCAGTTCATGCCATGGTATTCGGTTCAGCTCCAAGTTCCTCCCGGGTTCGCCTTACTTCCTCGATCGTGATTGCCGGGTTCAGCATTTTTCCTTCGAACGCCGCTCTACATCTTGCTTTCCATATTGTCCAACATATTACCATACATAATCTCCACCATATTTCTTGGGTGTGCCTTGTCATCCCTTCTTAATCTTGTCTTGCCCGTGCCCATTCTTCAAAGCGGTAGTTCTCATGGTGGTTCAGTCCGAGACCTAGCAGTTCGACCCATACCCCTTCTGTCCACCTACATTTATACACCATATGTTCTCTATCTTCATATAGTCCACACATTGGGCAACTTACAGGCACGTTCATCCCCCTCCTTTGAAGGTTCGCCATAAGTGGTAGTGAGTTCGAGCGGAGCTGCCACATGAAATTCTTAACTTTTGGGATCATGTTGCACTTCCATATAGCCTGCCACCCATCTTCATTGCTATCTCTGGAGGTGGTGGTGGTGGTGGAATTTTGTTGAGTCTCGGATCGGTCCTTCAAGAGATGGTACGTCGATCGGACTGTCACGGTCCCGTATTGCGTGTGTGGCCAAATCAGTCGGTCTTCCCCTTCCAATCGTGGTACCTGGACCTGCCCCATCTGCATAGCCACCCTTGGTTCGGTGATGGCTCATATGAGATCGGTGTTCCATGTTCGGTCTTGCAAGAGCAGCTCGTTCACCATGATGTCTCGGTTCACTTCGCAATCTGGTCAGATATTTATCTTGTGGCCTTCAATCGTATCGACCCACGGATCCCCAAACACTCGGACGGTTTTCCCGTCTCCTATCCTCCATAGTCCTTCGCTCAAGAGTTGGTTCCGTCCACCCAACAAACTTGCCCATCCCCACGACACTCGCCCTTCCATTTGGGTCGTGACTATGTCCCTCCCCGGATAATATCTCCCTAGCATTACCCGGACCCATAGCGCATTTGGTTCGGTAATCATCCTCCCCGCCATCTTCACAAGGAGGACCATATTAAAAGTTTTCAGTTCTCTGAATCCCAAACTGCCCTTCAGTTTATTCTTAGTCAGGGCATCTCATCTTCTCCAATGGATCTTCTTACCCTCATTCGTTTGCCCCCAGAAAAAATATGCTATCATCGATTTAACTTCCGTGCACCAGGTTTTTGGTAATTTAAACATGCTTATCACATATGCTGGAATCGTCGTTATCACTGATTTGATGAGGATCTCCTTACCCGCTTGGTTGAGTGTTTTTACTCTCCATCCATTTATCTTGTTTCTGATTCTCTCCTTTAAATACACCCAAAGCCGCCTTTTTTTATCTTCCCCAGACTGCCGGAAGGCCTAAATACTTCCCTGGATCGATCGCGCTTGATATATGTAGGGCCTCATTTATTTCCCTACATCTGATCAAGTCCTCACCCCTATTGAACATGAGGGTGGATTTGGACTCATTTATTTTTTGGCCCGACACCCTGCAATACTTCATTATGAGCTTCTTTAGACGCCTTGCATTAGCTACTGTGCCTTGGAGAAAGAATACTGAGTCGTATACAAAGAACAAGTGGTGTAGTTCCGGACAGCCCCTCCCCAGGGTTAGCCCCTTCAACCTCTTATCCTGTATGTCTCTCTCAATCATTCTGGATAACACATCTGCCAACAGTATAAATAGATACAGTGATAGTGGATCTCCTTGTCTTATGCCCTTGGTTTTTTGGATGGGTATGGTGCGGTTCCCATTCACTAGAACCCTCTAGGTTGGTGTCGTTATACACGCTTTCATCCACCTGATCCATTTGGGACAAAAATCTCTTTTCAACAGGAAATCTCATTCCACTCGGTCATAGGCTTTCTGCATGTCCAGCTTTAGAGCGCACTCCACCCTGTTTGATTTCCCCTACTCTCCAGATAGTGGAACACTTCATGAGCCACCATAATGTTATCCTGTATAAGCCGACCTGCTACAAAAGCGCTCTGGAAAAGGGTGATAAGATCTGATAGATATACTTTCAACCTATTCACCTGCACTTTTGATATCATCTTATACACAAAATTACATAAGCTTATGGGCCTAAACTCATATGCATGAATCAGATTTGGCACTTTTGGGATCAGGGTAATATCAGTTTGGTTAAGGTATGTAGGAAAGATACCAGTTTCGAGGAAGGCTCTGACTGCGGTGATGACATCTGGGCCCACAATGTTCCAGTTTCTTTGATATAATAGCATCGGGAAGCCGTCTGGCCCTGGCGCCTTTGAACCCCCCCAATTGGAACACCGCATCTCGCACCTCCTTCCCCGTTACTTCCCTTGTTAAATCTGCGTTCATTTCTTCGGTTATCTGGGTTGGTATGCTATCTAATGTGCCACAGTCCGGCTCAGGGTTTTCTATTGTGAATGCCTTCTCATAATGTCCCCTGACTTCCTCCATTATGTCCCGTTCCTTTGTTATCCACTCACCCCCCTCCCCTCCTCTCTTAGGTGAGTTAGCCTATTCCTTCGTCTTCGAGTATTTGTGGTCAGGTGAAAGAATGTTGTATTTCAGTCCCCTTTCGTGAGCCACTGAACCCTTGATATTTGTTTTCAATACAACTCCTCCCGCTTCCACATATCAATGATTTGTTGTTTTATAATGATTTCCTCCTCCTTTGTCTCTATGGTCGGTTGTCTTTGACCAATCTCTTCGAGCCTTTGTTTTGCCCTTCCCAATTTGACCATATTGTTCCTGAACCTCTCCTTGCTCCATTCAATGAGACTCCTCTGGCATTTCCCTAGTCTCGGCCACAGCGTGGATTGGTTCGGCTGATTTGCATTCAGGTCCCTCCAAGCCGATTGGATCACTTACTTGCATTCTGGGTTCTCGAGCCACAGTTCTTCAAACCGGAAACCCTGTTTCCCTCTATACGTCTCCCTCCACTTTATTAGGATCATTGGTGTGTGGTCTGATCCCATCGCCACTTCATTTACGCATTCGGCATCTAGGTATTGTCTTGCCCACCTGGAGTTTATGAGCACCCTATAGAGGTGTCAATTCGGTTCAACCCGTCGGGTTCGACCCGCCGTACTGTACGGGTCGACCCAAACCCAACCCGTTGTACTGTACGGGTCAGGTTTTCCAACCCAAACCCGACCTGGCGGGTTGACGGGTCAACCCGCCTGACCCGCCAATAACACATCGATTTTGCTTTGATATGGAGCTTATCTTACTTCATGGATGATGATGAAGAAATAAACGTGAAGGGTTTCGATCGTGTTCATGAGTCTAAGAAGATGAAACAGCAGTGTTCGGGTTGAAGGCACCTTGCTCAGCCGATGGTTGTCTCCTCTTCACTGGGGTCATCCATTTCCAGATTGCAGCTTGGAAGGCCATCATTGCATTCTGCTCAATGTAATTTGGATGGTTCATAGGATCAAGATTAAGGGCCTTACCGGTTGCACCGTAGTTGTAGTTCCTGATCACAACCAAATTAAAATGATACCATTTACTAATAATAGATGGATGATTTATATAAAAAGAAAGAGATATGCACCAATAGATGGGCAAAGCACCACAACCATAGTATTCAGCGCCTGGGGCACATGGAAATTCAAATGTATAGGAATCATCACAGTAGGTCTGGCTCAGACTCATTTCTCTATTATAGCAAAGATGAGGCGGAGGTGGCGGGGGGATGAAAGATGAGGCAGATATGGTGGTTGATGGCGTTGACCTTGTGGGAGAGGTCGCAGCCGAGCTTGGACTGGAGCTGCTGGACGACGTCGCTGAAGGTCTTGGGAAACGACTCCCTTAACAAAATATGCAGTGCCAGGAAAATCTCTTGGTTCTCTTGGACGGTAGCTGCCATAGGAGATTTCGAGTAAACTTGTAGCTGCTCACCGCTCATATATATTTATATATATATATATTAAAAAAAGGGTCCCAACCCAACAAGAACATAACAGAGCAAAGTTCGGGTCCCAACACTCACATTAGCTGTTTAAAATAAAAATGCAGATGGGTCGGGTCCGGGTCAGACGGGTCAACCTGGACCCGACCCGGCTCTTGCGGCGGGTCAGACAGGTCAACCCAAAAATGACCCGCTGCAGTTTTTTTGTGACACGAACCCGGGTCGATTCCGGGTCATTTTCGTGTGGGTCATATTTTGACAGGTCTAGCACCCTATCGAATCTCTCGTACACCCTTTATGTCCCTCTTCGGTTGTTACACCAAGTATACCGCTGCCTTTTTGCCCCCATATCCTCCTTCCGTATATGCTCAATAAATCTAGTGAAAGCATCAATCCGCCTTTGCGCTTTCATGCGTCCTCCTTCCTTTTCGTGATGATACATAATTTCATTAAAATCCCCTTGGCAGCACCATGACCCATTCCGTCTGGTACCCAAATGTCGTATCTCATCCTATGATCGATATCTCGCACCTTCCTCCGTATCTGTATATATCCAAGTAATGTAGGATGAGTGTCCCATTTGATCTGTCACTCTCGTATCTATCATGTTTGAATAAGATCTCAATATCTGCATGTCAATATTTTCTCCCCACCATAGTGCTAATCCTCCACTATACCTCGTGGTGCGACGTAATATGCCTTCTATAATCCAATTTGCTCCTGTATTCGTTTGCAGAAAGCATCACCATTCTTTGTCTCCATAAGAAAAAATATCTCTGGGTGATACTTTCCATTGAGGTCTTTCAGATGTCGAACCGTCAGGGAAGACCCCAGACCCTGACAGTTCCAAACAATTGTGCTCATTGGTCCTGTGTGGCTGTTTTGGGATAGCCACCAGAACCCATACTTCCACTTATCGTGTCATGGTCGATTCGGATTGGTACATCAATGAGTACACCTTCATTTGTTACTTTTGTTCTACCCTTCCTCTCCAATGCCCGTTTCGCCGTGGTACTCATTTTACCCCTTCCCTTGTTTGTTCCCCTCCTCCCCTCGTGTTTGTTTGCCCCATCTCCGGACCGTTTTGGTCTCTTCAACCCAACCTCTTCCTCATACTCTTCTCTACTTCGCTTGAGGTTCATTTTGTGCATAAACGGACTTAGGCATGTCTCCTTCTCTCTTTGCTTTTAGTCGCTCCAAGATTGTGGTGACTCAGGCTGAGTCTCCACAAGGTACATGTGTGGTTCGACCATGTTCATGGATTCGGTCTGGTTTGTGTCGTTGTCGGGCATTTGAGTGATGAGAGGCTGTGTGTAAATCTGAACTTGGTGCTATCTCGGTTCATTGTTATATCCGTTGTTGCTTCATTGCCCTAGTGCGGAGGTATCGGTCTATTTCGCCACTGAGCGAGACGATATGGGATGGTCTGGTTCGGCATAGGCAAGGCCCCCAGCTCCGGTTGCATCATGTGGTTTAGGTTTTGTAACGGTGTTTCGGTTGGTGTCGGTCTTGTGGTATGGTATTTTCATGGTTATCTTCGTATGCTTTGTCTCGGGTCTGTGTGTTATGGGTAGTATAGGTTGCATATGGTTCGGGGGGTTGGGTTGCTTGATGCGGCTGGTTCGGTTTGGGGTAGACTGGTGGTATTGTTCGGCCATGGACCCTGTTTGTTGGTGTTGTGGCTGGTGTTCAATGGGGTGGAGCCCTGGTGTTTCAGTGTTGGTCATGCCTTCCCCTCCTCGATACGGTATCATGGAGGTGGTGTCACCTGGTGGGTGCACCTCCTTGGTCGGTTCATCACTCTCATTTGTTCTCCCATCATGCTCCATTGGGTCATCCATCTGCACATTGTCTTTCTCCCCCCTTTCCGGTGTTGCTTTCTATTTTTCACGGTCCTTGAACTCGTTCATTATATCAAACCATGACCTACGAGTATCACTTTGTCCCCCAACTGATCGAGCCACTCCACGTTCCCCCTCCCATTCTGCCCTCCCTTATCATTTTTGGCCTTTGTCCCACCAGTCATGGCCTATACATCTGCTGCCCTTTTGTTGCTTCCGACATAACTACCTCTGCTTTGCACACCTGAGTCGTGTGACCCAACTTCCCACACCTGTAACAACATCAGACAGACTCTCATACTTAATGGATGCCGACTATTCCTCCCCTTTTGAATTGTTCCACCAGAAACCCGCCATTAGTGTCTCCTCCACATTCACTTCTACTTTCATTCGCATAAATGCTTTTTCGGCACTCTCTGTTTCCTCCTCCACTTCTATGATATTGCCTATTTTTCTACCTATGAGATTGGCATTCGCGACACTATACTTCTCAAGCCCTAGGTCATGAACTTTCTTAAAATCTACTAGCACTAAGCCAACCGTTGGGCTCCATTTTTTCATACTCATGCAGTATCAAATATTTGTTACCTATCCTCCTCATCCTTGAATTTAAACATGACAACCCTATTAGACACATCCGATATAATAACTGATATGTACCTCTCCCACACCAGTTTTAGAACATTGTGAATTGCTCATGCTTTGACCGGTTTCTGGTATATGATCATTCCCACGTATCGTTCACTCCTTTCCAATCGAGGGTTCGACGGCAGGTCCAGTGCGTTCTTCCTCGGGTATATTATATCCTTCGGACTACCACTTTGATCACTCATCGTGGCTTCACACCAGTCCAGCTACCCTCACCGTGATCGCACCTATTCTGTAGAAACAGAGGAAAAGAGTGGGTTGGGTTCGAAAATGATTGGTGCCAAAACCGAGCTCGACCGTCCCCTTCGATTATATCCAGCCTTGTTTCAGTGGTGGGCTGGTTCCTTCGGCTCCCCCATTTTATCTGTCGAGATGGTCTGGTCTTTGGTCAGGGTGAGCCTGCTGGTTATGCCTCGTCCTCCCCGTTAGTCGCGAGCTCCAATTCGTCTGATCGAGTCACTTCCGAACGAGCTAGGTTAGGGTTTCTAAGCTGCCATATCCTCTAGACCCTGCTTCCTTGCATGGGACTGTAGCTGGGCGACGTCAGCAGCAATTAACTCTTCTCTCCTGCATTAATTGCACTGTAGTGATAGGAGGCTTCACTCTTCTCTCCTGCATTACTTGCACTGTAGTGATAGGAGGCTTCCACGCTGCTTCCTCGTGTGGAAGCCTCCTATCACTTCATCATTATGGTTCCTTGCTAGGACTCCAATGTTAGAGTATTATGTAGTCTAGTATAGATTAATCATGATTAGTCTTTATCTTTAGTTTATCTATATTAATTAGTTTATCCTTTTATATTTAGTTTATAATATATATAGTTAGATAGATAGTATGAGTATCTTTATAGATATAATCAATATATATAGATAGTTATCTCTATACTATATATATGTAATTGCCTATGTACAAAATAATAAGTTTCTCAATAATGGAGTGAGATGTTTTTCTTATTCATCTCCTTCACGTCTTCATGTTCTATTAAATCTAACATGGTATTAGAGCCTTCTTTCCAAGGACCGAATCATTCCTGCTGCTGATATGTGATTTGCTGATACAATGTCTCTTCAACAATGCTGAATTATTTGTGTTGAAATCCCGATTTGGCATCGTGAAGATGTGTGATCAAATTGAGTTTGCACAACCAAGTTTTTTGATTATTTACAACGGATTTAATAGAAGATTGGAATGCTGGAATTCAGATTTTAGATTCGTTTGTTAGCTACTACGGCATGACCACGACGATATGTTCGAGATGGCATGATCGGGATGACCCTTCTTTATTTTACGGCATGACAACGACGAGATAACCAAGATGGCATCGTGATGGCATGACCAAGTTTTTTTTTCCTTTTCATCTAGATTTTAGCTTGAAAAACTTGTATTCGAATGTGGAGTATCTCACCAATGATGAAGTTGTGCGAGCTCAATTCGATTGGGGATTTGATCGAGATTGTATTTGGGATCTGACACAAGCAAAGAAACATTGGAAATTTGGGGACCAATTCAGCAAATTTCAAAGTTTAAGGATCAAAATCAAGAAAAACAAAGAACATGGGTGAATGTTAGAGTATTATGTATTCTAGTCTAGATTAATCAAGATTAGTCTTTATCTTTAGTTTATCTATATTAATTAGTTTATCCTTTTATATTTAGTTTATTATATATGTAGTTAGATAGATAGTATGAGTATCTTTATAGATAGAATCAATATATATAGATAGTTATCTATATACTATATATATATGTAGTTCTCTATGTACAAAATAACAAGTTTCTCAATAATGGAGTCAGATGTTTTTCTTATTCATTTTCTCACGTCTTCATGTTCTATTAAATCTAACAAAAATCAGGTGTTTACAGTTGCCCCTCTTTGAACACGCGCTCGTGGAAGTGATCTCATGAGTGTGTGTTCAAAGACAAACAACTGATTTTGGCTCCTCCTGATTCATTATTTACATAGTAGACAAACATTATCATGCAACTTTCTGAAGCTGGACATCTACAACTCCTGATTGTTGACGATGATTTTCGGAGGCTGGGCATTTAAACGATCATCAACTTGTGACTCCCAGAAGCTGGACACGTACATGTCCTGGTCGTCGAGGATAAATCGTGGAGGTTGAACACCTAAAGGCTCTGCTCTTCGGATTGTGACTCGTTGGGGATGATTTGCGAAGGTTGAACACCTAAAGTATCCGCTTGTCAACTTGTGACTCCCTGAAGCTGGATAACTACAAGTCTTGGTCGTCGAGGATGACTTGCGAATGATGAACACCTAAAGACTCCGCTCGTCGGCTTGTAACTCCCAGAAGCTGGATAACTACAGGTCTTGGTCGTCGAGGATGACTTGCGGAGGCTGAACACCTAAAGGCTCCGCTCGTCGGCTTGTGACTCGTTGGGGAGGACTTGTGGAGGTTGAGCACCTAAACACTCCATTTGTCGGCTTGTGATTGCCATAAATTGGATAACTACAGGTCATGTTCATCGAGGATGACTTGCAGAGACTGAATTAGCTAAAGTCTTCACTCGTCGGCTTATGACTCCTAGAAGCTGGATAACTACAGGTCATAATCGTCGAAGATGTCTTGCGAAGTTGACCACCAAAAGGCTCGGCTCGTCGGCTTGTAACTCTCGGAAGTTGGAGATCTACAAGTCTCGATTGTTCATGATGGTTTACAGAGGTTGAACGCCTAAACGCTCATTAGCTTGTGACTCCCAGAAGCTGGATAACTACAGGTCCTAGTCGTCGAGGATTTTTTTTTGCCATCAACAAGTTGGAGGTTGACCTTTTTGGCCAGAAGCATCATTGAGAACAACTTGCGGAGGTTGAACACTTAAAAGCTCTTCTCGTCGGCTTGTAACTTTCGGAAGATGGACAGCTACAGCTCCTGGTCGTTGGGGATGTCTTGCGGAGGTTGAGCAACTAAACGCTTCGTTCGTCGGTTTGTAACTCTCAGACGTTGGACATCTACAAGTCCCGATTGTTGATGATGACCTGCGGAGGTTGAGCACCTAAACGCTCTGCTCGTCAGCTTATAATTACCAAAAATAGAAAATCGACATGTCCTGGTTGTTGATGATGACTTGCATAGGTTGTGCACCTAAACACTCTACATGTCAGCTTGTGACTTCCAGAAGCTGGACACTTACATGTCCTGGTCACCGAGGATGACTTGCGGAAGTTGAACACCTAAAGACTCCGCTTATCAGCTTGTAATTCACTTTGGAGGTAAAAAAAAACTTCTTGAGATGTCTGACTGCTTGTGCGGACTTCTCGACCGACTTTCTCATTAATCGACTTTGGAGTCCTTCTTGATGGAGTTCTCTAAAGCCATTCATGCAATGTTCACAAGGTGTATTCATGCAAGTTGTCGAGGCAGCTCAAATTAATGTCGATCACAACTTCTTTTTATTATTACCGTGGAAAATACTGTCGTCCACTTTTGAGCACTTTTTTATTTTTATTTTTAATCTATTGATTTTACTTTCAATTTGTTACGGTATTTGTTTTATCGCACGCTCATGTGTGGGCCACAACAATCTTCCTGAATGTATTCCATTAGACACTCAACGTTTTCAGCATTCACACATCTCAAATGGGTATCATCGAATGATCATTTGTACAAAGTCGGGCCACTAGCAAAATAATTGTGAGTTGTTCTTCGCACAAATTTTCAATCTTTTCTTGTGGCACCTTCTGGGTATTCTCTAGACTCCACATATCTTTTTATGTCAGTGAACCACGGTTGACCGTCTGATTCTTCGACTGTAAAACCTCTTTGATTTTGATCTCTACTGACAATTTTGTTTCCCGAAGAGATTTTACTCATGGGCGCGAGCATTCGTCTACATACAATTTTGTATGTAAAGAAACAAATAAGAATACAAGGTGATCGTTGTCCTACTTCTCTTCGTCGCAGCTTTCGTCCCCGTGGCGATGACATTGCCAACACTGATGTTGTTGTCCATCCATTGGTTTTTCAACTCTTCGGGAAGCATTTCGCCTTGCTGTGACGAAACTTCGCGTAGTTTCCACATATCATGCCCTTACGATCGACGTTGCTGTCGCAAGACACTCTTATCAACAATGTCGTCTCCATGCGTCGACAACGACGTCTCCCCTGTTGTCAACAACGACGTCTTACCCACGTCAACAATGGCGTCTCCCTGCAGGATTCAATAACGACGTCTTCCCCGTGTAAACAATAGCGACTCTTTTGCAAGAGTCAGCAATATCGTCTTCCCCGTGTCAACAATGACGCCTCGATGACGTCTCCTCTGTGTCAACAACGACATTTCTTCAGCACTATTTAAGTTGCCTCTGCTTCAGCTTGATTAAACGACAGGGAGGTATTTTCCTCATCTCCTTAGTCTGCAAAAAAATAGCATTCCTTCTTCCGGTGACCAATTGTGGTCTGGTGGCGTGTGCGGGTTTGACTATGATTGTCATTTCCTCTGAGCGAAGTGTAACATAGAAGCTGAACCCGATTTCGGTGTTGGGAACCTCGATGTCTCTCATTGCTATGGTACCCATTACTAATATCTGGTCCATTTCTGATTAGATATTCACATAAGTCGATTCCACCCCGGGTAACGGGATTTCTCAGAGTAAATCTTATTTTTCCTGATCATACTCCTCACTCACTGCATTCGGGAATTGATACAATTTGGTCTCTTCTTATTTTGTGTTCCAAATTGTAATGTCGTATGGGCCAACTGGTAGATGATGATGCTAAGGAAGAGTTGATCGATCTGTTACTTGATCGAGAATTATGTCTCTGATACCATGTTGAACAAACTAGGTGTTGTAATTTTAAGTGTAATTGAATAAACTTCAATCTTCATTTTTCTCATTGTCGTAGAAGCTCCTACATTCGGTCCGGCTATGGCTTCCCGTTGTCTTCCTCACAACAGGTACAAATCAGTCGGTCTCCATCGAAGAAGACAGTAACTTTTAGGGAAGTATTCCACAAGTACCATTTATCCGAAAGAAGCTTCTTAATTGCAACTCTCTCTCCTGTTTGACCGGAGCTTGATCGGTGATGTTAATCTGGGGACCTCCGATTTATGTAATAAATTCCTAGAGGCACAACCTCTACGTTCTCACACCGAGATCTGGGTGGATAAAGGACAATTATAATTTGATTCTCGAACAATACCAGTTGCAGCAGGTCACCTCTCTTGATTCAGCTGAATGGCAAATTTCTGACACGTTGAATTGTATCAAATAAAGTTCCTCCAGTAGCAACCAAATCATCGATAACGATTACCCGTTCACCATGATGAACATTACCAACATGTATCTCTATACAGTCGGTCCCGTACTCTAACACATACTGTTCTGATATTACTTTACTTGGATGCTTCTTGGATTTTTGCAAGGGAACGAACTTCACTTGAATCATAGTTCCCTTTGTATTCTTGAGGTGATGGAGTTGTTGAATGTCACATGGGTTCCCGGAAACCTAAGTTCAAAATACCATAGTAAGAAGGATGAATACACAATTGATCATACATGATTGGTTTTTAAAATTCTGTATGCTCCGTTCATTCCATTCGTAGACTTTGATTGTATGTATGGAAAATGTGTTTTTTGTTTTATTTTAAAGACTTTAAAAGGATTTTGTCAATCGAAGTCTAATTCTTAAGTGTTTCACACGACGGCGCAACTCATTGAGTGCATTTGTTACTTGTTCCTTGGTTCGAAGGAAGGTCGAGGACATGCATTTTGAAAATCATTTTATTTGCCTCGTCCTTCGTCTGAATTATTCAAGGGTGCCATTAAACTCATCTACATTGCCACCACATTTCTCCAAGGTGCCCCCACATTGCTTGAATGACGGTGGTTGTTCGGGTTTATCCCTTATTATCTCCTCCCAGTTGAAAGACGGACTTGAGAGGTGCCAAATAGAACTTGTGAACGTACTCTGTTGTTGTTAATTACGAAGATGGCGCTTTCCACATTCTAGAAGTCACACAAGGCATCAAGGAGAGCCCAATTGACTTTGTAGTTTGCGAGCTCGTGAACCTCGTCAATCTTCTTGTTCACGTATTTCTGATCCCTTTTTTCCATGAATTTTCATATTCGGACAATTCCGACCGTAGGGAGATTGTATGGCCTTAATGTGAGGGAAATGATTTGTTTGTTTCATCCTTACCAAAGATGGTGCATGAAACGTACTAAGGATACAAGACAGAATGAAACGGCCCAAAATTGGATCACACACAAAACTGGTAAAGGTTAAACACAGTGTGAAGCTTTTGTTCTAAATGGATGGAATTTCTAGGTCCTCTGAACCAACAGAACCCCACCCCTATAGAGGATCACGGGACCATTCCGATCATCAAGTTTAGTTGTTTGTGTTAGGATGTATGCTTATGATGATTTGATGAAGCTACAATCAGAATAGTTGAAGCTGCGTGTGCAAAAGCTCAAGTTGTGTATAGAAGGTGTAGAATATTCATGAAGAATCTGGAAGGTGTTAGAAGATTCAAGTAGTTATTATGATAGCTTAGGATCTGCATTATAATAGGAGAGTCATTATGTTGTAATCTTTAACTTTCGATGTAAGTCTTTGTTCATATTTTCTGTTATACAGTTCTGTTACTTGCTGAGAAAGTTTTCATCTTCTCTTCATATCTTCTTCTTCCTATCTTTCTTCTTCATCAATCATGTTTGTGCTGAGATCATTCACATGGTATTAGATCCATTGTCAAGCTTCCTTGCTGCATCACTCTGAAAAATTCTCTGCATCTGATATTCATCGCTCCACTTTGTTTTGCTGTATCTCTGAAGAATTTTTGGTGTCTCTGCTAACGATTTCTAGTATCGTATTCGTTTCACCCTATAACTCTCTGCAATTAATTGTTGTCTTCGAGAATATGTTTCACGCACAGTAATGGAGGAACTCAACCCAACCTTCTTCAATAAACGTTTCTAACAGCTAACAAGGGAGGACAATTTTCAACCATGGAAATAGCAAGTCCTTCTTGTTGCTAGAGGCTTCAATCTTGAAGGATGCCTCTTTGGAACAATTCATGTTCCTCACATGGTGGATGATGGCGAAGGTAACAAAGTTGTTAACCCGGATTATGCCAAATTCTCGCAACAAGATAGTTCTCTTGCATGTTGGTTATTAGCTTCAATAGCATCTCCTATTAGTACGGGATTGGTTGGTTGTATGACTGCTGCTTCCATATGGTCTAAGCTTCACCAACACTTCTCCTCTTCATCTACCACAAGAATAATAAGTTTGTATGATAGATTAAAGGTATATAAAATGTTCAATCAATCCATGAAAGAGTAACTCACTGAAATACAACTCATCTGTGATGGTATAGCAGGGTGTGGGCATCCAATTAAGGAGATCGGGAGATTTCTATCATCTTGAATGGTGTAAAGGGACAATATTATCATGTTGTTTCTGTGATCCATGCTAGTAGAAATTCCTACGATCTGGCTTCAATCATCTCGGTATTACTGGTTGCAGAAGCTCGACAAAGAGATAGTGTGTTTGACAGCTCAATGGTTGCAACCAATGTTATGGCGAAATTCTCATCAGAAAATCAGTCACAAGGAAGTGTTTCTCAAGGACAAGTTCTTGGCTCTGGTCAATCTCAAACGACCGATACAGGACAAGTTCAGACACTATAGCCTAATGTTCAACCAGGATAAATGGAAAAGCATGGTACCCTAACTCTGGATCCACCAACCATTTTGCTCAAGGACACTCCACAAGCACCGAAACTCAACCTTACACATGATCAGGTAAAATACAGGTTGCCAATGGATCATATCTTGATATAAGTAGTGTAGGTACTTCTGTTATAAACACCTCTACAAAGCCACTTATCTTGCATAATCAGTTCTACACACCACAGATTACTAAGAATTTGGTTTATGTTTCTCACACCAAGGACAATAAAGTGTTCTTTATTGCTTGGTTCGTGATGTTATTACCAAAGAAGTCCTACTGAGTGGATCCGAAAGTGGTGGGTTGTACAAGCTTGATTTTACCTAAATGAGTACTCAACTTAGGTCTAGCCATGCTGAATGTACTGCCTCTGTTGGTTGTCAAAAATATGATACTACAAATGTGAATAATCAATGTTGTTTCTTGTCGAAGAATATGTGTTGTTTTTCTGGACAAATAAAACTTCAATCTTTCATTTATGGACAAATGATACAACAATTGTTTTTAGTGGTTTTGAATTTTTTTTGTCAAACCGACCGACCGGTTCTTTTTGGTTATGTTTTCAGTATTCTTCAGTTCAGTTTAATCCTTAGTTTTTCTTCGCTTATCATTTCGGTTCGTCTTCTTCACATCCATTCCATTTCCAATTAAGTTTCAACGAACGCCGCCCTTCCTCAATTCTTCTTCCATCGTTCCAGACGTTCCTCATCAATTCATCTAGTTTGTGTTGGGTTCTAATTCTTCAAGCTTCCTCATTTCACCTTTGCTTCTAACTGCTAGGTTCTAACTTAGCACTCAGCTGTTCCAAAGAGAATCGTCGCCAGGGAAGATGAGGAAAAAACGCTGCCATGGAAAATGAGAAAGAAACGTCGCCACGGAAGATGAGGAAGAATCGCCGCCAAAGAAGATTAAGAAGAATCGCCACGATCGAAGATGAGGAAGAATCGCCATGACTCATGGTTGCCATATATTAGAGAGATGTGAGAAATCAGAGAGCTAGAGCGAGATGAATGAAGCATCGACACGGTAAAGTGCTTAGTAACCTTTCTATAGCCTCTTGAAAACCTATGTATGTTCCTTTTCAAACACAGATCAGTCTGAAACCTTACAACTGCACCACAAGAAAGTTGTTCTGTAAAAAAGGTTGTTGGAATTTCAAGGGATGATGCCCTCCATATATTTAGAGAATAATGTCCCTTTTGCCTAATATTGACATTTAACTAAGTTTCTTCTCTCTATTAGGAAGGGAAGACGTTGATCTATATCTTTCAATCGCCATATATGGCAGTCAAGTTTAAGAGCATCACAACCAAGTGTCTTGTCCCTATAATTTTCGAAAATTATACACGTCAAATCAGACGGTCTAACTAGTGAACCGGCGATCCGACCAGACGAACCGAAAATTGACCCTTTCATCGGTTCGAGGGCAGATTCAGTTCTTATAACTATGCTCACAATTATAAGTAAAATAAGATCGGTGACTTATCATAACAAGGTACATGGATGGAATAAGAGAACGATGATGTCAAGAAGACTTCTTTCAAAATGTAAGAAGTTGTCGCTCTTCCTTTAGAAATACTATAGGAAACAAGAGGTCCCTTAAGCGTGTCATAAGTGGCCTTTTGAACATAGAACTGGGGAAAACCTATGTGTTGTAAGCTTCGTCCTCATTAAGGGCAAAGATAGATCACAAATAGAGTGGTTAAACAAGTGGCCAAGTTGTGGTTGAGTTTCCAACATTGGCGTCGCTAAGACAAAATGAAATCGCACATCAAGACAGGATAGACAAATTATCATTTAAGAGGGGAAGGGGTCATATAAGGTTGTTGCTATTGCACACCCCAACGCTTACGTACCTGAAAATAAGCATGAAAAAAAAAACAGAAAAATACATTTAACACCGAGCATTGGAAGAAATTCTATGTACAATGAACATCAATTGATTTGATTAAATTATCATGTTCAAATGCGCCGTCTTTATTGCTACAGGCTAAAAGGTACGTCGTCGATTTCTATTTTGTATGTCAATGACTAGGAACATCAAGAAACGTCTCAGGAAGTTGTCGACTTTCTATGAGATTACACCTACAATTAAAAGAGTGGGTACTCCCCGACTTCCTTGTCAAAACAAAAATCAACGCATGGGTTATAGGCCATAAGTAAAAAAGGAGTTTGAAAAATGTAAATGAAAGGGTCCTCTCTAAAAGAGGGCCCGGGAGCAAGCTAGACATGGCATCACCTAATGGGATAATGCATTATGATAGGCTTTAACATTGACAGTTAAGATCATAACAGCAATATGCGATAGGAAGCCCAACTACAGGTTTGCACTCTACGAAAGGAATAGACGTCGACTCTTAGAGGGAAAAGTGTAATTTAAAATTTGGAATGAACCCGGTAAGGGATGAGGAATAAAAAATTGGTTGGCTAGGGTTAAAATATGGGCTGAAGAAATTAAGTACTTTAACCTCGAAAATTTTCCAAATAGAAATGTATATGTCTGTATAAATATGCTTTTTGGAGCGTCGCAGGGGCAACATGTGTGTTCTGTTAAAGTAGACTTTCTTTCAACTAGGGGTTAAAGTCGACTGTAAGGGGAAATACCAAATTGCACTGCTCATCTCGGGGCATCCATGAAAAAAGTAGTCTCGTCACAAATAGAGTCCAACACTATAATATTTTAGAAGCGGCGCCTCTAATGGGTTGATAAAATACGACATGGTGTAGAAGAAAGGGTGCACCACAACCCATATAAAGTGTGTCGCTACTCTAGAAAGTTCGTTGTTATCCTACGAAGTGCGTTACCACTACACAAAGTACGTTGGTACCCTAGTAAGTTCGACGTTATTCCATGAAATGCAACGTTACTCTTGAAAATCATTTTCCCAATGAAACTATGTGGAGGGCACGTAGTAGGACATTAATATAGATTAATGGTTTGAGAGGCCCTATGACAAAGATTTTATTGGCAAGTAATGTTAAGACATGTGTCAAAATATGTACAGGCATGTGAGGCTTATGAAGGATGCACCCCTCGAATAAATCGACGCCTCGCAAAGTGGATGTCGATCTTAAGGACCAGAAATCCTTCATTGTTACAAAATATTGATGGGGCGATGGCTTACTGGAACCCCCACCATGAGCATAGGGCAATGGAAGCAAATTATCATCACCATCAACCAATTTTCTAAGTGGGTCGCACTCATTGACCTTATCAGGGAAACTTCAAGTAATAACATTCTTCAAAGCTCCAGCTCCTATCAAATGAGCACTAAAGGTATATATAATGGCAAGCGAGTCCTCTAGAATGAATGAAATGGTGAGCCCTCCCTTGACAATATTTGGTGGGGGAATGGGGTTAGGCATATAAAGGGGATGAATTACGGGAGTTATAGACGTCGACTCTTTCGTAGGTGACATTCAGATGAAGTGGTATGACGTGCCGACTCATGGGAGGTTTGAAAGTTTACTCTAATCGGCATCTTTAAGGACTACTCTAAAAGGATCGGCAACTTTGAAAGTGTCTTATATAGTCATTTGACTGACCATAACTAAGTCATCATTTTAAAGGCTACGACATAGGCAGATGAAGGATTTATGGGCGTTGATTATTTTTAATGATCGACACCCTCAAAGATTGATGGGTCATGAAGGTGTCGACTGTGGATAATATTATTAATTTTTAACAAGTTCGAAATCCAATAACCGACACATGGAAAGGATATCAAACATCAGGGGCAAAAAATAAAAGGACGATTTTACATTAAGTAAACGACAACTCGGTAAATTTGATCATCCAAACAATTTGGAGGATTCGAAAGCAAAGTTGTTGTTCCACAGAATATACAACCAGACCAAATTTACATAATTAAAGGTAACGGGTGGCGCAAGATAGCTCCCGAAGTAAAAATTCGTAAAGTCATGAAAAAACATAAGCAAGAACTATGAATAAAGGAAGATTATTCCAAAGCACCAGGAGATTGACTGAAAGAGTTGTCTTGTTCCTCAGTAGAAGACCCTTCTTTGTCTACAAAGGAGGAGCTCTTTTTGCGGCTTGATCCTTCTTCCATTGAATGAAGTCTGACATAATCTCGATCTTCCCCAGCGGGAAATCAAGGTCGACACCTTGGACCTGACCTAACAAGATCTCATAAAGCTCCCTGATCTTGTTAGAAAGGAAATCTTCAGCAGCATCTTTGAAACACTCGCTACCCTTGAACTCCTCAATGACCTTCTTAGGCAGTTCAACTTCGAGGCACGTCACTCTCTCCTCTGCCACCTGGGCTTGCTCCTCATCTAGGGCAGCTCGACGCTCTACATCCTTTTTTGCTTCTTCACTGAAGCGTTGCTTCTCCATCACCTCTTCCAGGGTGCTGTACACCACCTGGGACTTTACATAGAATTCATCCCTATCATGCTCAGTTTGCTGCATGGTTTTCTCCACCTCTTCTCTCGTATGCACCTCTTGTTGGAGTTGTTCAACAGATTGAGTGGCTTTCTATGACAGTCGGAGGGTGTGGTGGGCCTGCTACAAGTGACAATGAATAAACTAAAAGAAAAAATAGGTGTTAATTAAGACTTGTTGATCCCATGAAACAAGGAAAAAGACAAAAGGAGTATACTTACGTTGGTAATACATCAGAGGTACCTCCAAAGCGACACCTCTACTTCTTGAGTGGCTGTGGAAATAAGGTTTCGGTCCAAAGGGGGAACCATACCAGTCAACAAATGGAGATTTAAATCTTCATCAAAAAGGGAATTGCCTTTCACCAGAGTCGAATCCTTTAGGGCTTCTCAGGGTTGCCATGGCTCGTATTTCTCAGAGAGAGAGGCGATGGCATTGAGGCTCACCGTCAGGTTAAAGGGAAGGCCCATGTAGCTTGCCCAAGGTCGGTGACCTCCAGTATGCATGGTTGGCGCAGGGGAAATTGACTCGAACCGAGGGGGCGGTGACAAGCCGCCCTTTGATGAGGAATGAGGTGTGATCAGGTTCTTCTAGTGGGACACAAGTGACGTCTGAATCATCACCTGTTCCCCCAGGCCACTCACATCTGAATCCTAGTCCTCAAAAAAGGTTTCTTCCAGGTTCATGAAGGATGTTCTCTCCTTCGCATTTTCCCCTTTACACCTCCTCCGCATGTTCCCCCTATGATACTTGGGGTGAGGTGCAGTCGGGGTCACCTCGTGTTTTTGAAGTCTCTTCCTCTTCTGGGAGGACTCTGCTTTGGGAGATCGATACCCGTGTGTTCCTGTACACTCTTACGCTTGAATAAGGAATATCCTACAAAACATAATAGGAATGGGTGAAATTAGAAAAATATCCATTTGATAGAGGAACAAGATGGTGATACGATGAAAGAGCGGAAGTAGTCTCTTTGCAGACGTAAGACATAATTTTTTGGTTATAGGCTTGGTTGATGAGTTTTATCATCCTCAAGTCAACGTCGGTCAGCTCTTCTAGGGTCGATGATGGGTCGACTATGTCGTGCATCATTTTTAAAGGCCACGAAATGCCACCCTTGAAGAAAAACTATATGGTCTTCCAATTGGAATTGATCAGCTTACACCCATCCACTAATAGTCGTTTACCTCTCCATTTACAATTTTTGAGAAAGGGGAGACAAGTTTGAATGTGAAAAACCATTTGGGGGTTGCACTGAAGTCGAATAAAATAGCAAAAAAGAACAAGAGAATAATTCCATCTTCGTTGATGGCATAGGATTTTGAACCCAATCCAAGAACGAACAGCATTCAGGGAGAGTTGGGTTGGAGCGATATGAAAATGTTGGCATAACTTAGTCAGGGCGGCGCTATAGGAAAAGTGCATCCCTGCGTCGATCTGACAAGGGAATATAAATTTCTCTTCAGCATAAGCCTTTGGTATGAAAGGACTGTCACCCCCATCAGGGTTAGGCGCTACATGGTAGTGGGGACAATAAGCGTTAGTCATGCCTGACATTCGTACAGACCGCCGATAGAAGGCATGGAGAGAAAGGGTATTGGTTTTTTGGCCCCGAAACGCAGGAGGAAAAGAGAGATTGGCCTCACCTAGGACATTGGTTCCTGCCATCAGTGTTGATCGGAATGCGGTGGACGGGAAGCTCGATCGAAGATTCAAGGCAAGGGCCTAGAGAGAGAAAATCAGCAAGTAAAAGACTGGAGAGAGATAATGATGGAACAAGTAAATTGACATTTAGCAGGTTCAAGATTTTTATATGAGGGTAAAAAAGTTGCAAAGATCTTAATCATGAATATCAAATGTCACTAGCTTTAATACTGTCGGATCTCAACAGTAAAAAAGAAAGGAAGATATGGACCGCGAATATCAAGTCATAAATCTTTAACCGTTGGATCTTAATGGTAAAAAATGGTCTAAAAATTCGAAAAAGTCCTTAGAACGTTTCATCTTCTATGCAGGTGTCGCCTTAATGGTGAAATAAGCCCAAGCGGCGCACAACCCCACTTAGCCTCGAGGGCAGGTGATGGAACTTAGGGCGTCGCCTAGGTACCTCATGCGCCGCCATGATTATTATACCAACGACGCCTACATTCTTATAAGACATCGCTTAGACCCTTATGGGATAAGAACGACAAGACTGACAGAAGTGATCAAAGTGTCAGGAAGTATTTATGGACCTCGGGAGGCACCAGACGTGTAGAACACACTTTGATGAAGTGTATTCAATACACTTCGAAATATATTTTTCTGACCTTTTACCGTGGTTAAGCCCTTAGTCAGTGTAAGACAGCTAATCATGGTTAAAACTTAACTCAATGAACAGTAACAAACATTTGGCTTTAAATACCAATCCATCAACTCTTGTACAAGGTAAAATAAACTTTCGGACATATATGCATACTAATTTAAATTCACCCCGTGTTTGACTTACTCATCAGAGGGGAAACAAAGGGCAAACCGGGTTTTCATTCTTGCAAGTCGAGGAGGGAAACCAAGAAGTCATTGATTTTCCGCTAGATTTGAATAAAAGTCGACGCCTCATAGTGGAGGATCTCAACACATGGCACAAGAATTTTATAGGATCGAACAATCTAACTCTACTCTTAATTTGGAAGACAGCAAGTTGAAGATATCACAATAAAATCCTTTTTTTTCTTTAATTATATAAAAAGCGGTTAAAAAAACTTTTCATACAAGTCGAAGATATCACAACAATTGAGCAAAACATGAACCGATCTTACAACATAATTACTTTACTGTGTAAATTCAATTTTTGTATAAAAAGAAGATAAATTACATTATACAATTGCGAAGTAGAATCAACCTTCCATACAAACAAACAAAGGTACCTTCTTCTTCTTGCTCGAAAGGCTTTCATATTCTACAAATAAAAAAAAAATCTTACGAGTACAGAACTGAACCGTCGGTAATGATTATATAGCTACAACATACAGCCGCCGTATGGACCAAATCACGAAGG
This sequence comes from Chamaenerion angustifolium, assembly GCA_946814005.1. NCBI lineage: Eukaryota > Viridiplantae > Streptophyta > Magnoliopsida > Myrtales > Onagraceae > Chamaenerion > Chamaenerion angustifolium. The sequence goes on along the minus strand of OX328268.1, from coordinate 27,656,262 downwards.
CCGGTTCAATCGCTTCACGGAGATCTGAACCGGGATTGGCCGGCCTGTGCCGGTTCCTCCACAACTGCTGCACCCCATCCGTCCCGATCCAGCGCAGGTCCGGCACCCTCCATTGCCGTCCGACCATCGCGAGCATAAGCAGGCGACCCGGCCCGAACCCTTGCAGGAGGGACACCTCGGGGATGGACCGGCCATGGGAATTTGGTCCATGACCGACTTGACGAGGACGGCGCCCGCCACCATGCTCAACCCGAGCTGCGTCAGAACAATTGGACCCATACGTTCCGGCGACAGGAAGGAAAACAGAGAAAGGGAATGAGATGCAATATTTTGAGTGGAAGTCGAATTACAGAATGATGGTTGATTTTATTGTGTGAGGTTGAAGAAACTGGTGGAAGGTACGTACACGTAGAAGGAGGACTGGAGGAGTGTTGGACAAGGAATCGAGACGGCGCGTCGTTTGGAATGTAGCGGCAGACTGTTTCTCTTTCTCATTTGGGTTGGGGGATGAAGGAGGTGCTTGGTTTCTCTTTACCTTCCTAAGATATCTGCGAAGTTTGGATTCAGTGTGGACAAGTGGATGGAGGCTATTAGCTCATAAAGTTGCTACGCTGAAGATGTCAAGATTGAGAAAATTTTATATAAAAAAGAATGTTGACTTTTATTTTATGTACGAATTACCTTAGCTAAGATAACATAAATAATTTTTTTCCCCAAAAAATATACTAATTTTTTTAAATTAAATACCAAAATAATCCATTTTTATAATTATTGGGAAAAATCCGAAAATGATCAACATATTTGCACAAAACTTTAGTTACATCAACATATATTTTTTGTGATAGTTAATGGTTAACATGTTTGAAAATTATAGTAATTGATATTTTCATTATTTCTCTGTTAAATATTTTTCATATTTGTAAAATTAACAGAATATTTTTTAAAATGTTACAACTAAAACTTACAAATTTACACTAATGTTACAAATAAGTCTCGACTTGATTCGAGTCATACGAGGGTTCTATGGTCTGGATCCAAGCCCAGACCAGGTCCTTAAGGTTGGATGACCTGGTATGGGTTCCGACCCTAGCTACGGTCCCCCGGTGTGGCTCGATTCGAGTCAGAACTTGTTTGTAACATTAGTGTAAGTTTATAGGTTTTAGTTGTAACATTTTAAAAAAATATTCGGTTAATTTTACAAATATGAAAAATACTTAACATAATTTTTTCACAAAGAAGTAATGAAAGTACCAATTACCATCGTTTTCAAACATGTTGAACCATTCAAAATATTTTGGGTTGAAAAACCGTATTGGACCATTTTCAGACTTTTTTTTAGAAATTGTTTACCAAACTATATTAACCCGCAGTCATGGGTAGGATTTGTTTTAATCCTAACTATGACTGTCAGACTCACTTAGGAACGGATTCACTACTATCACGGGTGAGAGTAAAATTCACTTGTACCCATGACTGGACAGTCGCAGGTGTAACAGAAGTATCGTTCTTAAACTTACTGAGCCCTACCCATGATTAGGGACGACAATTGTGCGGTGAAAAATCCAAAATCATTGTTATAACCGTTATTCTTATATATGGTTAACCGTACCATTATGGTGATGAATTTTTTACCCGTAATGGTTATGGTATTTTAGTCATACTCATGGTTATTATATAAATTTAATAATAATTTAATATTAATAAATACTAATAACATAAGTAGAATTTTCACTTTTAAATTTCACGAATCTATAATTCCAAATTGAAATGTAATTGAATGATGTAAATGTTAAATGGTATTAGTGTAAATGTTGAGTGATATTAATGTTGAATGATATTAATGTTGAATATTTTTGTTGCTTGTAACATAATTTTATGTATTTATTAAGATAACATTTATAATGTTCTATTACTTTCACATGTGGTAATAAATATGGATATACAGTTAAATCCGTCGTTAATAACCACATTTATGAATATGATTATGATATTAGAAATTATACCCGTAATGGTTATCATTATGGTATGCAATTTAAAAATATGGTATGGTTATGCTATTTGACATACCCACACCATACTCTAACAATTGTTATCCCTACCTGTGACTCATAATCACGGGTATAGTTTATTCTTTTAAAAAAATAATTCTAAAAATATATAATGACTTTATTTTTGAAAAAATATATGTTTATTTATATTTTTATATTTTTCATTTTTTGGAAGATGATAAAAATATATTTACTTTCATAAATGCTTTTCAGGGTAACTTAAAATCATATAATTTAAAAGTATCACATTTTGTTACCATCTCCAAAAGTTTAATAAAATTAGATTGAATGGATAAACAACTTAAAAGTCTATACGAATCAATGTCGTTAAGTTTCAAATTAAATTAACTTTTAAAACATTGGTTTATACTTCCTAAACTCAACATATAAAATAAAAAAAATCAAATACATAATTAAAATATAGCATTTATATCAATTCGTGTCGACGAGTCAACCGTGAGTTGTATTAAGTATGCGCCATGTCAAAATATGCTTAACATAAACACGATCCACGGGTCCACAGGTCAAGTCATATGACCTGTGGACCCATGCCATTTTAATTTGTACAGTAGGAATTTTGCGGGTCAACCCATCAACCTGCGTGACCCATCGACCTATATGACTTTATGATTCATGCAATTCACGTGACCCATGCAACCTATACGACCTATACGACACATACGACCCGATACGACACATACGACCCGTGTGACCTATGGACTTTTATGTAATATATTAGAATATATATATATTTAATTATATGAATTCACGAATTGACCAACGAGCCAATAAGTACGACACAAACCCGACTCCTTTTTTCATGTGGGTTTAACGAATTGTGTCAAAATAACTCATAGATCCAAATTGTACTACCCATGAACGAATCACTCACAAACCACGTATAAGTCGTCTCCAAAATTGACACTCCTATTTACGAACTCCTCATGGTAGCCCACATTGTTATTTTTATTTAGTATTAGTATTTAGTATTTAGTATATATTTTTCTTTTTTTTGAAAGGATTAGAATTTAGAAATTACATCCAACTTCTCTACCTTCCTCAGAGATGGCTCTTTAAGAAACTTCATTCACCGACCCAAGGGTAAATCGTTCCGACACCTCGGTCTAATCTTTTTTCAGCAAGAGCTTCAGAATCAAGGGCCCTCGTCGGCCACCCACTTACTCGCTTTCTTCACCATCGACACACAACTCCAATGACGTTACGGACTCCAATGGCGTCACGGACTGTGTTTCACTCCATGTTCTTAAGTAAGCCATGTAGACCTTCGTATGCCCAATATTCCAAAACCGGACCTTGTTTGACCTGGAGTCTTTCTCATGGGTTCGGCGGTCCTAGGGCTCGCAGCTTTCGATTCTCGCGTGCGAATTCCATCAATTGCTCTATCGGTGAAAGCTTACCTTCGTATTCCGAGGACGATGAGGAGCAGGGTCCACCTCAGGAGGCAGTTCTCAAGGCCATCTCAGGTCTGCTTCAACTGTTTAGTCTGTATACATCTAGGCTGCATTTCTAATTTTCTCTTCTCTAGCTGCAATGTTATTAACAGGCTTTGAGTGCGGATGGTGTATAGTTTGGAATAATAAAAGGCAGCATACCAACCATCTATCTCATTCGGTCCGAAATAGTTCAGCTTGTAGTTATGCATCCAACCATATAGAGGCTTCATCTTCATCCATTTGGTGGAGCTTCTGAATTTGGTATAACTTAAAAAAGGTTTTCAGTGTAGAAGGGTGAATCAAGTTATGGTAATATAATAACGAGTCATGTTTTTAATCTCATGGGTTTCTGATTGCGATTATTGTGTTAGGAACTCTAGCATATCCTCCATCATCGATTAATTGGTCTCATAAAGAATTTTGAATTTTATCTTGATTTTCTGCCAGAGGTATCCAAGACGGAAGGAAGAATTGGGCAAACTACAAATGTCGTTATTGGTGGTACAGTAACTGATGATTCTACAAATGAATGGATTACCTTGGATAAGAAGGTAAGCTCATGCAGTCTTGTCAAGTTAAATGCGTCATGCTCGCTCTCATATTAGGATGTTCAGTCACGTTTCTGTATTGAGATTGGGTATTTAGTTCTATGCTACTTCACTACCACTTCTGGCCCGAGTCCTGGCCCTGGGTAAAGAAACAAATATATTCAACTTTGTGAGGATAACAAACATGATGGATGTTACCGTAAGAATTTAGATTCAACCCTTCTAGATGCATAGACAAAGCTAATGCAGATTAAGTACTCGACAGGTGAACTCATACCCTACAGTTAGAGGCTTTACTGCTATTGGGACGGGAGGTGATGATTTTGTGCAAGCTATGGTTGTTGCCGTTGAATCTGTTATCCAACAGCCAATACCTAAGGTATGCTCACTCTTAGCTGTAAAGCTGGTTTACTGAGGCAACCAACTATCCATCTGCCCCTTCATTTGGTTAGATGGCCAAAACGAGTAGCTCTTACTTAGACAAAAACATTGTGCAAGCATTTAGTGATTTCACAATTCATATGTTGTTGGGTTAAGTAGGAAAAAACTAGCCTGGATTAAGTCCTTGCCAGTGTTGATCAGATCCTTAGGTGATTTAGCCTAGACGGATGATTCACTTCCTGGTGGACTCAATACATAGTAAGGTGAATTGTTGCTGCCTTTGAGGCTCCAACTGCGAAAGAAAATCATGGAATAATGCAGCTTGAAAAAGATATGCAATGCTGACATGGTTTTTGGTCTTATCAACTGTTACGCTTTCTGACTCATTAAATGCCGATGCAACTACTCTTGTTAATGATATGATCAAATATCTGTTTAAGATGGAAGTTCAATGTTATTAGGGAAAAGTCTGAAAATGGTTCAACATGTTTGCACAAAATGGTTTTCGTGCAACTTATTTTTTTTGTGATGGTTAATGGTTCAATATGTTTGAAAATGATGGTAATTGGTACCTCCGTTACTTTTCTGTTAAAAAAATCCATTAAATATTTTTAATATTTGTAAAATTAGCCAAATTTTTTTATAAATGTTACAATTAAACCCTACAAACTTACACTAATGTTTCAAACAAGTCCCGAATCGATTCGAGCCACACCGGGAATCCCCTAGCCAGGGTCCGAACCCAGACCAGGTCACCCAACCCTGAGAATTTGGTCTGGGCTCGGACCCAGACCATAGGACCCTCGATGGGGGCTCAATTGGAACCCCAATCGTTTGAACCGAACTGAACCCAGCCAGGTTCGGTCCAAATCGATTGAGACTCCAATTGAGCCCCAATCGGGGGTCCTATGGTCTGGGTCCGAACTTCGACCAGGTCATCCAACCATAGGGACCTGGTCTTAGTTCGGACCCAGCCCATAGGACCTCCGATTCGAGCTTAATTGGAGCTCCAATCGGTTTGGACCGAACCTGGCTGGGTTCGGTTCAAACGATTGAGGCTCCAATTGAGCCCTAATCGAGGGTTCTATGGTCTGGGTCCGAGCCCAGACCAGGTCCCTAGGGTTGGTGACCTGGTCTGGGTTCGGACCCTTGCTAGGGGACCCTTGGTTTGACTCGAATCGAGTCAGAACTTATTTGTAATATTAGTATAAGTTTGTAGGGTTTAGTTGTAACATTTAAAAAAAATATTTGGTTAATTTTGCAAATATAAAAAATATTTAACGGATGTTTTTAACAAAAAAGTAACGGAGGTACCAATTACCATCATTTTCAAACATGTTAGACAAAAAACAATCGTCTGGGTTGGAAAATCATTTTCGTCAAACATGTTGCACCATTTTCAGACTTTTCCCATGTTATTATTCAAGTGTTGGAAGATAACTCAAGTTTAATTTTTAGTCTTACCTATCACAAACAGTCAAATTCTATTAAGGCCATTTTTCTTCTAATATAGATGTGAAATGAAACTGAGAATTAGTAGTCTGTATTTGGATATGACAGTGATCCCTTGACCTGATATGTGTTTTTCAGCCAAAAAGTTATTGAGAGCTAGCAAGTTTTGCTGCCATAATCAAATGGGGACTTTGATACCATATGACGTTTTGGAGGATATTATATTAGTAATAATTGTTTTTGTCACTTTTGCCTTGTCTAGTGGTGAACATTTATCTTTCTTCACCACTAGAACGTTTTACTACATGAAGGTCAAATAATAAGGATGTTTAAGGAAACAATCTCAGCTGTCATCTGTTGAGTACTTGAGAATGTAGTTTAATCTTCAATGGTGTGACTGTTTTCACTTGTGAGATGGTAGGTCATTTGAAACTGAATCGACCCTACGTGTTATTTTATTACAGGGTCGTGTAAAGCAGAAGCTATCAGCAAGAGGCAAATATGTATCTGTTAACATTGGACCCATTCAAGTCATTTCGAGCGAACAGGTACCTCTCTCTCTCTCTCCCTCTCTCTCTTTAGTAGATACAAAGAGTTTGAATGACCAGATTTACGTATGGGATGAAACATGGTGTGTTGATGTTGACAAGAGACCTACCTTGGACAGAAGTAAGAGTCTGAGTCTTAATAGACACACCCAATTTGTCCATTTTTCTGAAAGGATTCTTTGAATAATACCATGAGTGGGTGCATCTATACCTACCCTGCTGCACGTTTTAGTCCAAATATGTTGAACACGTCTTGGTAGACATGCTTTGTGTACATATGCTGCCATAGTTGTCTTGAGAATGCATCTCTTTGGGGAATGTCTACTATAGTTCATATCAGAATCCTACCCCTATCTCTTTGGGACTCATGGAGACTATAGTTCATTCCATCACAGCTTTTGCTTGAAGTATCAAATGATGTTGGGCTATTCATTTGTCTGTCTGTAACCTGTTTTTGGTTTGTGAATAATATTTATTTAGATCATAGTACTCAACATAGCATGCTTTTTCTGTGAATCATCTAATGTTCTTGACACGATCTTTGTTTGTGTGACTGTCCATCTCTCCAGGTTCAAGCAGTATATAACGCTATGAGGAGAGACGATCGAATGAAGTACTTTCTGTAAGTTCAATTTTCATCTCTGATGTAGATAGTGACTGTCTGCTGTACTGGTCATGGTCAACCCAATTTTCATACCGCAAATGAGTTACATTATCTCTTCATTTGTTACAAATAATTCTGAAGTATAAAATTTATTTTAGAGCTTCCGAATATAAATATATAATATTTCTGCCATGTGGTGTAATTGACAATTCTAAGTTTTAAACAGAGCAGATAAGCAGTGTTAGCAAAACCGAACCGACCCTCAAACTAGTGAGAGGGCCGGTTCAAGGTTCTGCCGGTCGGACCCGGTGAACTGGCCGGTTCACAATGCAGTAATAAAAAAACTATAAAAATTATCTCCAACCAATGCAGTTGAAGGTTCTAGAAATCGGATCTAACTCCATGAAGGAGAAAGTCACAATTACGGTCGAGGCAGTTACTGTATATTCGGAGAATGCATGGGTGATTTTGGCTTATTATGGAGTTCCGATTCAGCTCGAAGCCGGCAGATCTGGATCTCCAGCAACTCAATTCCATTCGTTTAGCGCGATCAAGAATGTAGCAGTAGTGGAGGATGTCCAGGTGGCTCTAGGAGAGGAAGGTGTTGTGCTGCTTCTGGTTCAACTTCTCTCTTCCGATGCGGCCAACATACGTGAAAAAGCAACAGACTGTGTAGCGATTTTTGTCTACGGCGGGTACAGTCAAATCGTCTTCGTTCAACAATATTATCTCCAACCTTTCGCTTCTTCTTATTCTTCTTTCCCAACCTTTCGCTTCTTATTCTTCTTTCCCAACCTTTCGCTTCTTCTTCTTCTACTTCCTTGCAGCTCCACTGTCGTAGGCTAGGCAGGTTTTGAGCGTGTGCGCGACCTTGTCGTAGGCTAGGGCGACTTCCTTTGCCGTGTCGAAGGTGTCGAGCCAGAGACGTGTACGGTCCTTGGGGAGGCGGATCTCGGAGACCCATTTTCCCAGTGGCGTTGCCTCACGCATCGATAGAGCTTGTTGAGCTTTGCCACAGAGTCAGACTGCTTTATCGACACTATGCTTGAAAAAGAAGAAGAAGAACTAAAGAACTCTATCCGACTAAGAAGAACTGAAAGTTTGAAATAAAGAATAAAGGAAACCTACCAAAGTTAGTCAGGTTTGGTCTAAAAAATCATCAAAAGTTACGAAAAAAGGAATTGGAACCGGTCGATTCTAAAAAATGGTCGGTTCACACCGGTCCAACCGGATTCATTATGCATTTCAGTCTTTTGATTGAACCAAACCAAATAGCGGACCGAAAGTCTGATTCTGATAGCTATGCAGCTAAGTCTATATGTAAATACTAGTATATTATTTTAATCGCAATAATTTAGTATAATATATATTATGTTAATGTATATATATATGTATGTATATTTGTTGTACTGCAATACTTTTAATTTTGAGAATAGTAATCTAAGAGTCATAGATACTCTATAGACTATAGTTATAAATTACTTTCAACGACATGTAATATTTATATTTCTAATTCATGTATATATGATAAATTATTTAACCATAAAGACATCTATTATATTAGAAATTAGTTTGTATTATAATTCAAATTAATAATTTAATATAATGAAATTGTCATTTAAGTCAAATTTCCATTAGCAGTATTCATCACCACATCCAAACCCCTATTGGTACTGATTATATCTTAGTGATGAGAAAAAAGACTTTGGATTGAAAAAATCCTAATGAATTTAAGACCGAGTCAAAACGGTTGTTTTTTAAAATCTTAAACTCAGGTTCGGGGGTGAGATTGGATTCTTCACCCAAAATATCGAAAAAATTGGTCCGACCTGAGTATAGGTTGTAATTAACATTTATTGTATTTTTTAATTAGTTTATTATGTTTTTACGTTTGTGTTTGAAATTTAAACTTTTTTATATTAATTATTTGGTACGATATTTGTATTTTGTTTTGTATTGGATACTTGATATAATGTTTGCATTGTGTTTTGTATTTAAAAACTTCAGACTTTTTATTTTGTTTTTTAGATTAAAAATCGATTCAGGACCGAGACCGGCCCAAATCAAACAAAATCGACTCGGACATTTTTTTTAAGATGAACTCGTGCTCGGTCGGGCCTCCAAGCATGAGTCCGGAAATTCCGAACTCATTTTTTTAAGATATATTTTTGTCCCGCCCATCCCGAGCTCCTCTAGGTATATCTAGGGGTGGCAATTGTGTCGTGTCGTGTCATAATCGTGTCGTGTCTAAACATGTCTCGTGTCTAAACGGATAAATTTTAAACGTGTCTAAACATGTCTCGTGTCTAAACGTATAAGTCGTTTATCGTGTCTAAACGTATAGAGTTGTTTAGACACAGGTTCCGTTAATCTCAAACTTATATACGCTTTAAATCAGATATATACACAAATTCATATATATACAAATCCAAATATACAAAATAAGGTCTTCATAGTTCAATATTACAAAGTAAGTGAGTATTTTAATATTTTATTATTATTATTATACTTAAATGTGTCTAAACGTGTCACATGTATACACAACACGATTATACACGAATAGTTAATCGTGTTTATACAGATATCCGCAGATCTGAGTTGTTTAGACACGATTAATAATCGTGTCTAAACGTATAAGAGTTGTTTAGACACGGGATCCATTAAGGTCAAACTCATATACGCTTTAAAGTAGATCGTGTCGTGTCAGAAATTGCCAGCCCTAGGTATATCTATCTATTGTACCTCCTATTTTCTAGTATATTGAGATATTCGTTCTATAAAACTATTGATGAGTCCAGTTGTATTCATTTTTATACTGTGTACGGAGTGTCACGGACCAGCAATTCGGGTGACTGGGATCGACACATGGCGAATCCCGTATATGGGAAGTTCTAGAAGAATCCATGCAAAGATGGAAACTAGAGGAGAGAATATTCACATCGATCAGATTCGTCATATGAGTCCACATTCGTCGTACCAGAGTATATACCATTTGCCATGTTTAGCTCCCCATTAATTGTTGTAGCTTCCTTTACGGGTTCCCTCACTTGTATATAAGGGGGTTTGATATTCATTTGTAAACACATTGGAAAACCAGAGAGTAATATAAGTAGAGATATTCCTCTCATATTCTAGTGTCTTTGGGATTGTGTGGGAAAGGCTGCTTAGGAATCCATCCTAAGGCCGCACGAGCGAGGCGAGAGCGAGAGACTTTCTCCAACCCCGTGACAAGTGGTATCAGAGCAAAAACAATCCAATCGATGGCTTCCAACAACCAAGTTGAGGTGATGAATGCGGAAGGGCAAGCGAAGTCGAAGAAGACCCGTGAGAGTTCAAGGGATCAATTTGGGAGCATTAGAGCACCGCATGGTGAAGCTCCAGAATGTAGTTGCTGACGCCCAAGGTGTGGCTGAGGACGCGTCCAGTGGTGTGGACGAGCTACGTTCGGAGATGGAGGAGCTTCGTGGCGCAATGCAGATCCTGGTGAATACGGCCACCGATGAACTGGGCAAGCGGAACGACTCGCTCGAAGCAATCATCACAGCCATGCGAGAGGAGATGGGAGAGTTTGCAGGTATGAAAAATCAACTTGCTGATTTTATGGGTATGCGAGATGAATTGGAAGGTCTCAGAAGGGAGATCAACCAAGTGCGGAGGATGCGCATCGAAGGGGGAGTCGCAATCCAACATGGGGCCCGTCTAGATGTTCCTCGACCTGAGAAGTTCAAAGGGTCGCGGGTAGCAAAGGACGTGGACAACTTCTTGTTCAGCATTGAGGACTACTTCCAAGCAACGGGAGTAGACGAAGACATGTCGCGGCTAGGTATGATATCCTCATATTTGCAGGACACGACGCTACTATGGTGGCGTCGAAAACGGGACAACCGAATGGGAGAGCCGGTTAGAACTTGGGAGGAGTTCACAGTAGAATTACATAAACAATTCTACCCAGAGTATGCGGAGAACGAGGCACGTGGGAAGCTTCGTCGGTTGGAACATAGGGCAGAACTTCGAGAGTACGTGAAAGAATTCTCGGAGTTGATGCTGCAAATCCCGTCCATGACCGAGGGGGAAGCGTTCTTCCAATTTATGGATGGACTCAAGCCATGGGCGAAACAGGAGCTGCAACGTCGAGGTGTGGAAAACATGGACAAAGCCATGTCAACGGCTGAAGCCCTACTTGAATTTCGGCCAGACAAACCCAAACCGAAGGAGAAGTACAACGGCGGGGGAGATCATGACAAAGCCAGCAAGTCCAATTACGAAGGAGATCATGACAGCTCCTATTATTCAAATGGCGCCGAGGATCGTGGCCGATCCAACAAGTCCAGCGATAGGGGAGATCGAGGTCGATCTTACAAGTCGGATAGGGGAGGAAGCAACAAGTCCGACGACGAGAGAGCCGAGGGAAGTCGGACTAACGGGAAGAACTCGCCAAGGTTGAAAGGAGAGCGAGGTCCATTAGAATGTTTCCTATGCAAAGGGCCTCATTTAGCTCGGGAGTGCCCAATGCGGAACAAACTTGTAGCTCTCATTAGCTTGGATGACGGGGAGGAACAGGAGCCGCATAAGGAAGTTCGAATCGGGGCCTTGCGGACGATTAACGCAATCCGTAGCAGGAACGCGAAGGCAAAAGGGCTGATGTTCGCGGACGTGGAAGTCGCGGGCAAACCAATGCAAGCACTTGTTGATACGGGCACTTCTAACCTCTTCATGTCTGAGGCGTTTGCGAAAAGGATGAAGTTCCGCTTGGAAGAAACGAGTGCGCGCCTCAAGACGGTAAATTCAGAGGAGATACCGGCATACGGTGTCATGTACGAGGTAAGCATTAAAATGGGCTTATGGAGCAGCATAGAAACGATTGAGGTAGTTCCTCTCGATAACTACGATTTTGTTATCGGAATGGACTTTCTCGATCGGATCAATGCCATGATAGTTCCTTTCGAGGATTGTATATGTATCTTGGATGCGAAGTGTCAATGCGTTGTGCCGATCAAGCGTTCGAAGGGATATGGGAACCACACGCTATCATCGATGCAACTAAGGGAAGGCATTCAAGAACGCAAAATGGCTTACCGTGCACCATTTGGGAGGGATAAAGGCAAAGGAGAAACGAGCCAATTAGGTAAACTTCAACAGAGTCTAAAGAAGCTTCTCGAGGAAGAACATAATCGACCTCCTAAGACCTTACGAGGCACACCGATCCAAGTCCAAAAGGAGCATGCCGCAAGGAAACCAAGGAGACAAACCGATGGGATACGGGACAGCTCCACGGTGGGAAGAAACGACGTTCTTCGACATAAGGACGTCCGTTAGGACTTGACTCGTCGAGAAAAAGTCACAAGTATCGAACGAGCAAGGAAGGGAAAACACAACCAAGACAGCAGGAAGATCTTGGTAAGTCGAGACGTGCGGGAACAAGATTGGAAGACCGTATCAAGGCCTTCTATGCGGAGGAAGCGACGAGGGCGTCGCTTGATTGGGTGGGGGAGAATGTCACGGACCAGCAATTCGGGTGACTGGGATCGACACATGGCGATACATGGCGAATCCCGTATATGGGAAGTTCTAGAAGAATCCATGCAAAGATGGAAACTAGAGGAGAGAATATTCACATCGACCAGATTCGTCGTATGAGTCCACATTCGTCGTACCGGAGTATATACCATTTGCCATGTTTAGCTCCCCATTAATTGTTGTAGCTTCCTTTACGGGTTCCCTCACTTGTATATAAGGGGGTTTGATATTCATTTGTAAACACATTGGAAAACCAGAGAGTAATATAAGTAGAGATATTCCTCTCATATTCTAGTGTCTTTGGGATTGTGTGGGAAAGACTGCGTAGGAATCCATCCTAAGGCCGCACGAGCGAGGCGAGAGCGAGAGACTTTCTCCAACCCCGTGACAGGAGGCATCCTCATTTTGTCAGCGTTTATCTCCTTGTCCTCACTTTTTTATTAGTGTGTTTATAATAATGAGTCTCTATCATCATTAATTAATAGATAGCTTTCATGGTAGACTTTTGGTGGGGACAAACTATTGAGGGAAAGAAAACTCATTGGCGGAGATGAGAGATCCTAACCAAGGAAAAGGAGCCGGGGGACTAGGGTTCCGAGAACTACAAAGTTTCAACACGGTTCTACTCACGAAGATGACTGGTTGAATAATGACCGAACCGAACACTCTATGTGCGCAGGTTCTAAAGGGGCTATATTTCCTGATGTGCTCCTTCCTAGAGGCGAATAAAGGAGGTCGAGCCTCGTGGGGATGGAGTAGTATAATCCACGCCCGCGAGGTGATGAAGCAAGAAGGGGTGTGAACGATAGGAACGGGAGAGAATATTCGAGTTTTTGATGGCCCATGGATTTTCACAAAGGAGAATAAAAGGGTGAGTGTCGAAACTAGGGTGGAGAAGGAGAAAATCTTCTAGTACGGGACCTTATTCAACCGAATGGGACATGGAACGAGGGCCTTGTTAGAAGCATTGTAAACCATGAAGATGCCGATCACATCCTCAATATCCCGCTACCGCACGATGGGGGCAATGACCGATATATATGACTACATACAAGAGACAGAACACCAATAGTGTGATCGGTATACCACAAGCTATGGGAGAAGACCGACTAGCGAGAGAGACCGAACCCACCAAACCAAGGTACATTTTGGAAGGGCATTTGGACAACAAAGGCGATACCAAAGGTAAAAAACTTCGTTTGGAGACTTGCAACGAATGTCATAGCTGTACATGCGAATATGATCAGATGGGGTATGAATGTAAGTCCAGGATGCCCAATATGCAGAGAAGTCGAAACGAGAGAACACATGATCCTCGAATGTGGATGGACCTAACAAGTATGGCTCGGCACTTTAGGGTTAAGAGTGGACCGACCAAACAATCTAGATGTGGTCAAATGGCTCGAGATAAGGAGAATGGAACCGAGGGGAGAAGGTGTGTGTAGCGAGAGGAGGTGAACACTCACGTTGCTTACATGTTGGCAAATATGGAAGACGAGGTGCAAAGCAGATTTCGAAGATAAACAACCTAGTCCAAGGGCCGTGATCGAGGAGATTAAGCTAGCATACGCGGAGCAACAATCCAGCAGCCGAGCAAACCGAGTCGAGACCATGAACTGAGGACCGACATCGAGCACAATCAAGATAAACTGTGATGCATCGTGGTGTAAGCAATCGCGACGAGCCGGAATAGGAGTGGTAGCTAGGGACAAGGACGACAGAGTAGTGGGTGGACTAAATCGGAGATATCAGAGCGATGACGAGCTATTCCAAGGACGGCAAACGAGTGCGCAAATTGGATAGCCAACCAAGTTAGATTGTGAGTGAGTTTAAATGATTGGGTCGAAAACCACCACTTCCTTTTTTATGTTTAGTAGCAAATGATTGTATGTCTGAACAACCGTGATCATGTATCACGACGTTTTATTTATTCAAGTAAAGCGTTAATTTGACAAAAAAAAATATCATCATTAATTAATAAGTATATGTAATGAATAGTATGTAGAGGGAAGCTTAACTTGGTTATCTATTAAATTAATTTGGTTAAAGATGTATTTAATAGTAACAATGTTATTGGCTTAGATTGGATAATACGACTGTCTATATGACAACATATTTTTACATTCTAACATTTTAAAATTATTCCAAAACACTACATTAAATCTTAAAAAATTATTTTTATTTTATCATATTTATTAATATCATTTCTTATAAACTAATTTGTTAATGTTTTTCTAAATTTTCTATAAGTTAAGCTTTCTACGTTTTTATTTCTACGGTTTTATTAAAAGAATATTTATTAATAATTCTGAAATTTTAATATGTTTTATTCACAAATCATACTTGTGTGTTAAGATCGTTGTTCCAAGTTTAGTCATTAGAGTTTGATTAATTTCAATATGCTAAACTTTCTAATTCAAAAATAAAGAATCTTATTAATTAGCATTTCATATATAGATATACATTATTCATTATTTTATGTAGATATTATATTTCAAGATATATACAAAAATGTAAAGGTTATTTTGTTTAGAATCATGCTAACTATGTTATTCAATCATATATGTGTTAAAATAATTTTATTTCCTATGTCGATGACTAATAATTATTTTTATGTCATCATACATTCTCTCTTCTACATAAAGTTCTAGAATTATAAAAATACACCACACATTCACTACACTTTCCCCATTTAAAATATTTGTTATCTAATTTACATCCTTTTAGCGTTTTTTGTATTGTCATTTGTTATTTTTTAAATATCACTAGTCACCGTTAATTACAATAATATGCAGTATGCATATTATTAAATATTTTATCCTCGTTTTTTTTTTCAATGTTAAAGTTTAAAAGTATGTATAATTATAATAAAAAACATTCCAATTGAAACAATTGAAAAATATTCCATAGATAAATTATCATCAATTTAACTATAGAAATATAACAAAACATTAATTAGTTGTCAGAAAATAACTAATAATATTTAAAAATAAAGAAGAAGTAATTTCAAGTTAATTCTATTATTGTCAAATTTATTTCAAATCAAATCATAATATCATAGCTTAACAAAATACAAATACTTTCAACAAAACAAAATATTATTTTACTTAGAATTATTTTATTTGTTGTTGAATTATATATATATATATATATATGAAAAATACTATAAACAACGATTTATCTATTAAGTGTTTTCTAATTGTTATTGAATTTTTTGAAATTAATAAATTGTTCTCAAATGCTAAAAGTTTTAAGTTTAATAACTCTTATCTTAAAAAAAAAAAAACTTTTCTTTAATAGCGTGCTAAATTAATTATGAATAGAAAAATTATACATAAACAGTTTATGCTTTAAATTTGGAACTAATATATATATATTACGCATTTTGTAAATTTAATATGCTCTTGCTAATTATATACAATTTTACCTATATAATAGTAATTGTTTTTGAAAACTATTATAATATATATTTATTTAAATAAATTTTACATCGTGCAATTTTAAGAATGACTTAAAATATATAAATTAAATTTACTATATATATATATATATATATTAATTTGATTAAATATTCTAAAATTTTGACAAGTACTAAAATGAGTCGGTTACATGTTAAAATAGAGTAATTCTATTGGTCCACCTCAACTTACATTTTTTCTTGATAACGTGACAATGACATGTAGACAATATTATGCACTTAAAAATCCTTAAAACATTCTCATTGAATCACATAAACCATTACATTGTTTTTAATCCATTTTTATACTTAATAATAGTTTGATTAATAATAATTCAATACAAATACTAAATACAGTTAATTAGTTTACTTTTTGTTTGATACTATTATATGTTAAAATATTAAAATTATTAGATTTTATATTAACTTTGATTTACCTAAAGTTTACTGTATGGAACTAATACAAGTAAATAAATCATAAAAGTTAAATTAAAAGTATTATATGAACATTACTTTATTTTTTTAAAAACAATATGAAAATACTTATTATATATTTAAAAAATAAGCATATTTGATCAATTAACAAACAAATAGAAAATTGTAGATAATTTTACTATTACTAATATAAGTAAAAACAAATATTAATGATATATATTAATATAATTATAAAAGTATTACAATATAGAAATTTAAAAAAAAACAAATAACTGAAAATTATTAATTAATTATATTAAAATCTGTTAATATTAATTTTTAATATTTATTCATGTATTTTAATTAGTTTTATGAATAAATAGACATAATCTTAATATTTTATAATATTGAAACAAATGAAATAATTTATACTATACAAAAATACTAATAGTTAATATTTTTTTATAAATATATTTATTTTTTATTATATAATATTAAATTAATTTTATTCTCAATTAAAAATACTTAATAAAATAAAAAACTAATAAATAAGATATACATATATACTATATAATTTTTCATTTAATATGTGGCGAAAAACACGTGTTAACTCTCTAGTAATATAATAAATAGGATCTCTCGAATTGAAAAGGTTTTTCTCCAGAATGCCGTGGGAGATTGTCGTCGCTGCCCAGAACGTCGTTCGTCTTCAGTGGTGGTCAACGTTTCAGGCAATAAGGAGATTACCATGTGTCCAAAGAGCATGGGATGGCCAGAGCCGAAAGCACCCAAACCTATCGAAATCACCAAGCCAATCGTAGGAACAGTACCAAAACCTAGCCACAGAGTTTGATAAAATCCAAACCAATTGGGTCGGGGAGGGTAAGGGGTCGGTGCCAAAAGTCAATTGCCCAAGCCAGTTGAGGGGAAAGGACATGGAAGGAGTGAACCACCCGGAAGGAAGCCATCGAACTCAGAAATCAACCTGTTAGCACTGTAAGTATAACATATACCTAGGGCAATTGGTTTATTTCTGTGCAGGGCTTGCCATGGAGAAGTCGTTTCAGGAGCACGTCACACAATGAAGAAGATGATAAAATACCTCCTGGTACATACGTCGACATTCCGGCGAGCAGTGAAATCCGAACAGATAATCTGTGCCTTGGCAAGGTATTGAGTGACAGACCAATAAAAAGATCGTCTATGCACAATGTTTTGCAGCACGCATGGAGATGGTATGCAGGGTTTCGGGTCCAGGATATGTCAGGTGAAGTAATTCTCTTTGATTTCTCTAGTGAGCAAGACCAATTAGATGCCTTAGATTGGAGCCTGGGGGAAATTCAAGGCCAATGCTTGTCACTTAAGAGGTGGAATAAGGATATAAGGATTGTTGATGTACAATTCAATCTGGTTCAGTTCTGGGTGCAAATACACGGATTAGAGGTGGACAAATTTAGCGTCTAGAATGCTAGGAAGCTGGAGGAATGTATAGGTGAGGTAAAGGAGGTGGATGATATCTTAGGTCTGATGAGACTAGATAGAGATTACCTAAGGATCAAAGTAGAGGTTGACACTACCAAGCCTTTACTAGCTGGGATATGTTACACAAGGATGAATGGACAAAGAGGTAGGGCTGAAGTGAAATATGAAAGGCTCCCTGACTTTTGCTTTGGGTGTGGAATAATTGGACATAGTGAACGCATCTGCAGGGCAGCGATTGTGATGACAGACTCAGGGGAGGAAGGGCCAATGTACGGGCCATGGATAAGGGGAAAGAGACCAAGAAAAAGAGGGTAAAACTGCAGGATTATTGGTTCACCAGAAGATCCAAACACGACAGAAATCAAAAGGAAGTCAGGGAAGGAGGTAATGAAGGAGAAACAAGAGAGGGAAATGGAGTAGATGGCAGACAAGCATGTACAAAAGGGGGAGGACACGAAAAACACACCATGGAGGAAAAAAGGGGAAGGAAGCGAGGCAAGTGAGGGGATGGGGGATACGTAAAAGATGGTCGGGGAGAGGAGGGAGGAAGATGCAGTAGGGGGAAGGACTGGGCAAGGGGATGATGAGCAAGATACATGGATTACCGTGGTAGACAACCAGGGGTGACACATTAGGGAGGTAGTGACAATTAACATAAGGGAAAGGAAGGAGGAAGAGCTCCAGCTAATAGAGATGCCACAGAAAGATAACCAGCTAGTCGGGTGGACGCCACCACAAAAGAAACAATGGAGCGGAGATAAGAACACAGAGATGGACTGGGGAAACGATGATATACTCATAAGGAGGCAGGGAATATGAGATGAGGAGAACAAAGAGGAGCATGAAAAGCATAGATCAAGACAATTCTCCTACAACCATCCGAACCTAAGCAAAATACTGGGGTGAAGGCATGCTGATAGGGGACAAATACATATGTCGGTGCTGGGAGAAATGGGGAGTGATGCAGGTGGAGGCTCAGGGAGGACAAACAGATGGGAAATCACAGAAGTAACAAATGGCAGAGGGGTTCAACTAGTATACATGAAAGAAAGTGAGGAAAGGATGGAGAGGCCGAGATATGCAATCAAAAATAGAAGGGTCTACTACATTGTAGAGTCTCCTGAGGGATCACCGGAAAGGGACAGGGAAGCCATAGCGAGACAAAACGGTCTAAGCCCTATGATGCAGAAAGTCAATCTCAAAAGGAAATATGATGAGGAATCGGCACCAGATGAGGATGATCCAGGGGAGAATAGGGGAAGAGACAAAGGCAAGAGGACCCTGGACTGGAGGGAATGGAAAGGGGTTGAAGCATGACAGGTCCTGTCAAACAAGGAAGCAGGAAGAGCCCGAGATCGAAGCGGAAGATCGAGAAGAGGGAATCATAAAAACAAGCGGAAGCTAGGGGTTCGGGTGGCTATCCCAACACAGCCACACGACCTTAATGAATGCTATGTTGTGGAATTGTCGGGGAATTAGATCGACCCTGACAGTTCCGTACCTTTCCGATCTGAACAGGAGGAACAAGCTGCAGATTATCTACTTGATGGAGACAAAAATTGCGGAGGATGTATGCGAAAGGGTTCGAAGGAGATTGAAGCTCGAAATTAGTTGTTACGTGAAGCCAAATGGAATTGCGGGGGGGGGGGGGGGGGGGGGGGGGGGGTAGCCCTATGGTGGAGTGATGCTCTGGAGGTCAAAATTAACTCAAAGGATCCGACGCATATCTACACAACAATAGATATGCGTAATGGGGAAGGTAGAGTTCATGTTACATTAGATATATGGAAGCTCAAAATGGGAGGAGCGTCTACAACTCTGGGATAGGCTGTGGGGGACTGCAGGTGGAAGGACGGGACAGTGGATGATAATGGGTGATTTTAACGAGATTGCACATGAAGGGGAGAAGGAAGGGGGGCGACCTAAACAACAAAGAATGATGGGCGCCTTTAATACAATGATGCAAGACACTGACCTAGTAGACATGGGAATCAAGGGGCAACCATTCACATGGATCAACAATAGAGAAGCTGATCAGAGAATCCAAGAGAGACTGGACCGAGCAATTGCAAATGCTTCATGGATAAACCAGTACCCGAGCATAACAATCACACATAAGCTATTGTTGGGGTCAGACCATTGTCCGTTGGTGGTGAACCTGAAACCACAGGCCGAGAGAGGTAAAAAACAGTTCCAACAAGAGTGCGGGGAGATTGTTAGGAGTACATGGAGGGCGAGGTCGGGTGTAAACAGAAGGAATAACATACACAGCAAACTCGGCCAATGCCGAAGTAAGTTACAAAGGTGGAGTAGAACTAACAGAATCAGCAACAAGAGAAGAATAGAGGATCTTCAAAGATAACTTACGGGGGTCCAAAACCGAGCGGATGGGGGCTACGATAAGCACACAGAAATAAAAGGAATGTTAGTAGAGGCGTGGAAAAACGAAGAGGAATACTGGAGACAGAAATCCCGAGTACAATGGTTAAGGGCGGGCGACAGGAACACTAAGTAATTCCACCAATCCACATTACAAAGGAGGCGTGAGAACAACATACGGAGACTTAAAAAAGGGGATGGTACTTGGACGGAGGAGGGGAGTGAGATAAGTGCCGAATGCGAAGAGTACTTCAAAAACATCTTTCGAACGGAAGGAAGTGTAGGGACAAGGAAACAGCTTGATAGCATCCCATGTATAATTGATGAAAGAACCAATGGAGTACTGACTAGAAGAGTATGCAAGGAGAAGGTGAAGGAGACAGTTTTCCAACTGGGAGGAAGTAAAGCGCCGGGACCAGACAGATTTCCAGGGGTATTTTATCATCGGTTTTGGGAGGTGCTCGGAGACGACGTCTTCAATTCGGTACACTCCTTCTTTGAAACGAATAGATTACCTCTAGGTTTTTGTTATACTGACATAGTGCTAATTCCCAAAGTGCCAAATCTTATAAATTCCATGCAATTAAGGCAATAAGTTTGTGTAATTTTAACTACAAAATCATATCCAAAGTCCTTGCGAATAGACTTAAGAGTGTTCTCCCAAAAATTATAACCCCCTATCAAAGTGCTTTCGTCTCTGGCAGGTTCATTCATGATAACATTCTTATTGCACATGAAGTTTTCCATCACATGAGGACGAATAAATAGGCAAACAGGGAAGAGTGCGCAATCAAACTAGACATGAACAATGCATATGATCCGGTGAAATGGACCTTTGTGTTGGAGTCACTCAAAGCATTGGGCTTCGCTGAGGGATGGTGGAGGTCTGTTAAAAAGTGCATAACAAATGTGCAATACAGTGTGGTCATAAATGGCGAGAAGACAACCAGATTCAGGCCGACACAGGGATTAAGACAGGGAGATCCGTTATCTCCGTACCTGTTCATCACAGTCGCGGATGCTTTATTAAGACAAATAAGCAAGGCAGTGGAGGACAGGGGATTTGAGGGCATACGAATGAAAAGAACATGTCCAGAAATCCACCATCTGTTATTTGCGGACGACTCCATCTTCTTCATGAGGGCAACCGAACGGAATGCTAGAACACTTAGGCAAATACTCGACAAGTATAGTAGAGCCTCGGGACAGAGTGTCAATTTGAGCAAGTCATGCATCCAGTTTGGGGTGACAGTCAGTGATACGACAAAGGAAGTGATCAAAGGAGCATTAGGTATTGAAGCGGTGGCTAATCCAGGGAACTACCTTGGAATCCCAACCAACTGGGGAAGATCAAAGAGAGCGGTACTCAGTTACATTAAATAAAGAGTAATGCGGAAGTTACATGGATGGAAGTCATTATTCTTAAACAAAGCTGGTAAGGAGGTGTTGATAAAGGCAGTCATCACGGCAATCCCGACATACCTTATGACCCACTTCAAGTTGCCGAGCACTTGGTGCGAGGAAATATCAAAGATGACCGCGCGGTTTTGGTGGAATGGAAGGGACGGAATGAGAACCATGCATTGGGTGAGCTGGAAGAAGATGGCCATGCCGAAGGACATAGGAGGATTGGGGTTTAGATCCCCCGTCGCTTATTTCATTATATATGTTGGATAATGCAGGTTCGGACTTGAGTATTGAATGAATTTGAATGTTTTGGGCAAAAACAAACAAACTCTATAGTAATATATTAGTTCCTACAACGACAATAGCCTCCCGGTCTACTTTCCTGCCCTCTGATCACCCTCCATTATCATCCCATATAAATTATCGGTGCAGCCTCCAAAGAGAATTGTCCTCTGATCACCCTCCATAAACAAATAAAATAATTCTAAGTAAAGTAATATTTTGTTTGTTGAAAGTATTTGTATTTTGTTAAGTTATGATTTTATGTTTTGATTTGAAATCACTTTGACAATAATATAATTAACTCTTTTTTGGAACATTTACTTCTTAATTATTACTTCTTCTTTCTTTTTAAAATTTTAAATATTATTAGTTATTTTCTGACAACTAATTAATGTTTTGTTATATTTCTATAGTTAAATTGATGATAATTTATCTATGCATATCTGCCCACTTTCCTGCCCTCTGATCACCCTCCAAAGAGAATTGTCGGTGCAGCCTGCCGTAGCAATGCTCATGCTCCCGTTCGATGTGATTCAGTCCAACATATTCCCATTTTACTACTTTATTGTCTTTAACCACAAGTTTCCCATTCATTAGTCAACAAAAGAGACGGAATATGAAAAGTTTGAAATTTGAATTTTTTTTAAGAACGGTTGAATAGTATCCGAGCTGTTCAAAAATATATTTTGAAGGATGACTCAATGATATTTGAGTTGTGAAAAATATGTTTTTTTTTCTATGTATCGCGGCTCAAACCCAAATGAGCTGTGAAAAATCTGTTTTTTTTCTTCATTTTTTCTATTTATTGCAGCTCAAACCAAAATCAGCCGTTATAAATCTTTAAAATGAAATAATTATAACGGCTGGATACAATAATGAGCCGCGATAAATAGACATTTTATTAAAAAAAAAAATAACTTGCGGCCCAACAATAAATGAGCCGGAAAAATTAAAGAAAAAATAATTAAATATTAACGACACTTGATATTGAGCCGTTAAATGTAAGATAAATGTGACGACTCAGTTGTTTGAGCAGTAAAAAAAAAGGTAACGGCTCAATTTAGATTGATCCGTTCTATTTTAATTAATATAATTTGTAACGACTCAATATACATTGAGCCGTTAGATTTAGCCGTTATTTGTTGCTTCTCAAAAAAAATACATGACTGCAAAGCTTGTAGTCATGAATCATGACTTTCCTGCCCTCTGATCACCCTCCATTATTATCCCATATAAATTTCATCTCCTGCACCTCGTCAAAAAATACATGACTGCAAAGCTTGTCGTCATGAATCATGGACGCTCTCCCTCTAAGGTCGTTTGCTTCCTCTCCTCTAAGCTTGTCTGTTGGATTCTTTAGGGTTTTCAGTAGGATTCCTTCTTCTGTTTTTGTTAATATACTGGATGAATTTAGGAAGCTGAAGAATCCATAAGCATAGCACCAAGCCAGGCAGAAGCAGCATTCGACCTACCAGCATGGTTATCAAGGTAATGGAGTTTGATCTTCTATAGTATTCATTCATTTCTATGTCTCATTCCTTGTTTGAATAACGTAACACTGAAGGCTAAAACCATGATCCCTGCACATCTAATAACAGAAGCCATGTCAACCCAGCACGAGATGCAGTTTGTAGAACACTAATACGTGCTTGCCAATTCTACCCATCAACAGTCTTGTGGAATCGCCGATTCCGACATTCTTTCTGAAGCATCATCCCATCCCCCAAAACCAACAATTTGGGATCTTCCTCTTCCTTGAGCAGAAGCCGCTCTGATCCCGAATATGATTAATGTGGGTAGCATTGAGGTTTATGTATACTGCAACTTCAATTCATGATAGTTCAAATGTAAAGTCAGTAGGTCTATTTGAAGACCCATACTCCGGCAGACGATGAAGGGCAAAGATCTTGGTGTATTTGTTATCTCTTTTTATAACTATCTACTTATATATATATAATTACAGAATTATAAACATTATTTGAGTTGTTGTTAATAAATTTAGTTTAATATAAACTTTAAATCATTAAATGAATAAGCAAAAATAAATGAATAAAATTACTTCTTTTAATCATATTATTATGTTGATAAGATTAACTCAACTTACAAAATGAACATATTTTTGTTATTAATATAATTTTAATTGATATTATTCAACTTATTTTTTAAGTTTTATAACGTTTATAATTTATGGTATATTCGTTATATAAATGTTAAATTTATTGAGTAATACAACTATAAAAAAATCATTTATAAAAACTTTATTTAGTAATAGTTAAATATTTCTTAATTTTTATTTATTTTCTTAATTAAAAATATGTGAAGGCTATATACACAAACATGCCTTATTAAATTATATATATACATATATATATATATACATATATATATATATACATATATATATATATATATATATACATATATATATATATATACTATTTATAATACTATTAATTAATTTAATCTTTAGATATATAAAAATTTGCTTCAAATATAATCATAATATAGATATAGATAAAGATTATGCTAAATTAGCGACTTGGGTACATTATCTTAGTTAATAGATAGTAAAATAAATAATAATTGTCAAATAACATATTGAAGTTTCTGCTTTTGTAAAATTCATTCTAAACATTTTTTTTAAATAAAAGACATCTCAATATTAAATGTCAAAGTTAGTCTCTTCAACTTTGATTTTACTAATTCTATTACTTATACACTTCTCAATCATCCACATTTGCACAATTCTAAATCATCACGCATGTGCATATACTTATCTATCTATCTATCTATCTATTTATCTATATTAATTTGGCTAAGTTATGTAGAATTGTGACAAGTAAGCTTTTTAGGACATTTTTTCATTCCTAATGTCAATTTCATAACTTCTAATTGGTCCATGTCAAACATATAATTCTCACTCATATGTGGCATGACATGTAACATAGTTTAAAATCTTCCAAACTTTCTCACTCATTATCTCAATAAGTTATAAAATTTCATTAATATCTTCTTATTTTTTAGGTGCATTTATGATTTTTCTTAAGTTTATTTTATTTACTAAATTTATATTTTATGAAAAGCAAGAAGATGTATAAATTAAAACCTTTTAATACAAGACAATTTAAGATAAAATTAAGGATGATTATGTATATTATATATCAATTTAATGAAAATAATAATCACATGTTAATTTTATGTAGATATTTATAATTATGACGTAAAACTTAGGGTATGAAAAAATAATAATAATTTTAATATAATTTCTTCATACTTTTCTAAGAACTATTTTTATAAAATATCATTGTTATAGTGTATTAGAATCAACATATATTACAAAATGTAAATAGATTTTTATAATTTATAATTACTATAACTAATATGCACACACACACACACACACACACACACACACACACACACACACACACACACACACAAACACACACACACACACACACACACATATATATATTCTAATAGTTAGTATTTCTTTAAAAAATATATGAAAATAATAGTTGTCATAAAATGAATTTTAAAATTATTAATTAGCATCATATTCATAATTGGTTACATTTTTTTTTAATTATCTACTCATTTATTTTCAAATATTTTTATAAAATATAAATAATTGTTATATTGTATAATATTATAAAAATGAAAATAAGTTTAACGTTTTTCATAAATATAATTATTTTTTATGTTGTGTAATTGAATTAATATTAATTAAATGTACTTAAATAAAGTGTAAAGAATCATGTTATAAATATATATTTATATTTATTTTAAAAATATTATTAATTTATAAACTAAAATAATTATTATATTGCGCAAAACGCGAATCAGTTTTCTAGTATTCTTATAGTCCCCCTATTTCTCTCTATCTTTTCTTATTTATCTTCTCGCCTCTTCATGTTTTATTCTTTAAACTGTCTAATATACTCAAACATTCTTCTCAACTTACACCAAGGAAAGCCACGAATCAGTTTATCACCAAATGCGAGAAGTAGAGGAAGCCATCCGGGACCAAACAGACGAGGGGCGAATTGCAAACTAATCCTGTCTAGAAGGAGATTTGGAAGCCTAACATACTACCGAAAGTGAATAGCTTCACTTGGAAGTTAATGTCCAACACCATTGCAGTAAAAGAAAACCTGAGTAAATGTGGTATGAACTTCTCATCTGACTGCCCTACTTGCGATGAGATCGAAACAAGAAAGTATCTAATATTCAGTTGTGCTTGGACAAATTAGTCGGTGTGGTTTAGAGTGCTGGGTATACGTCTCGATCTTTCTGGAGTGATCTCGATTGAAAAATGAATGAACGAGAGGAGAACCAAACTGAGATGGGACAAGATCCAACAGGAGAGCAAATGTTTACTATGTACCTATGCTAACATGTTGGCACATATGGAAATACCGATGCAAAGCTGCTTTTTGAGGATAAACATCCTAGCTTGGAGTAATCGTAAGAGAGACTCTAGCTTTGTATGAAGATATGCGCAATATCCCGTGCCAAAGTAATGGGGAGCGGCGAGATAGCACAACTGTGAGGAGGTCACTGATAAACGGATTGAAGGAACACACGAAGAGAGCAGAGAGTTCCTTGGTAAAAATTCTTTGTATACCTTTAGATTTACAATGCTATACTTATAACCTATACATGGTATCTAGGTATTAGAAAATGTTTACAATAGGAAATATTGTATGAGATTTGTTTCCTAAACACAAACTATATATATATATTTTTATTTCCCTTTTCTAACACTCCCCCTCAAGTGGAATAGTGAGATTGTCAATATTCAACTTGCATAAAACCTCTCTGAAGATTCCTCCATTCACAACTTTGGTGAGAATATCTGTCAGTTGATCTTCAGAGCGCACAAATGGCAAAGCAATGATTTTATCTTCCAACTTCTCCTTGATAAAGTGTTGATCAACCTCAACGTGTTTCGTGCACTCGTGTTGTACTGGATTCTCTGAAATACTAATTGTTGCACGGTTATCACACATTATCATGCATTCCCCTTTTACAGAGAAACCAATTCCAGCTAATATCTTTCGTAACCACAACACTTTTGCTAAGCTTCATCTATTCCCCTAAACTCTGCTTCAGCACTTGAGAGCGACACAACCTTCTGCTTCTTACTCTTCCAAGTAACTAGATTCACTCCAACCAAAGTGAGTAACCTGAAGTTGACCTTCTGTATATTGGATTGTCCGCCCAGTCAACATATGTATATGCTTTCACATCTAGGTGACCATTACTTTTGAACAATACTCCACTTCGTGGAGACCCTTTCAGATATCAGAGAACTCTTAGAGCAACTTCCATGTGATATGCTTGTGGTTTATGCTTGAATTGACTCAAAAAACCTACTGCATATTCAATATCAGGTCTTATGTGCGAGAGGTAGATCAACTTCCCTACTAGATGTTGGTAACATGCTTGATTTGTCAGTTTTGCTCCCTCTACTATCTTCAAACCATGATTCAACATAATTGGTGTGTCTGCGGGCTTACAATCAATCAAGCCTCTCTCTACTAGTAAATCTAATATATATTTTATTTGTGAGATGAAAATACTTAGTTTATACCGTACTACCTCAATCAACAAGAAATACTTGAATTCTCCCAAGCCCTTCATCTCAAATTCTAGAAATAAATTTCATATGAGTTTAGATATTTTCTCGATATCATCCCCTGTTATCATCAACATAAATAATCAGGCATGTCACCTGACCTTATTTTCTCTTGAAGAACAATGTATGGTATGAATTGCTATGTATGTATCCATATTTCTTCATAGCAATAGTATTTTTTTCAAACTATGCTCTGGTTGACTGTTTCAATCCATATAAGGTCTTCTTCAGTTTACACACAACTGAGCCATGGGATCCTGACTTGAAGCTTGGGGGTGGTTCCATATAGACTTCTTCCTTCAGATCACCATGTAGGAAAGCATTTTTATGTCATACTGGTGGAGTGACCAGTTCTGAATAGCCGCTATGGAAAATAAGACTTGGATATAGTATCGATTTTAACTACCGGGGAGAAGGTCTCTGAGTAATCAATACCGTATGTCTGAGGATAACCTTTGGTTACTAATCTTGCCTTGTATCGTTCAATTGATCCATCTGTACGATGGTTTACAGTAAACATCCACCGACATCCTACCGCCTTCCTTCTGTGTGGTAAGAACATACTTCTCCCAAGTCTCGTTTTTCTCTATCATCTCCATCTTTATATTCATAGCTTGATACCATTCTGAAGTCTTTAGTGTCAATTCTAATGTTCTAGGTATCCCCTGAGTATAGACAGCAACAATAAAGGCACGTGCAATCGGTGACAAGTTCCCTCTGACCAGGTTTTCTACTGGGTACCGACTAGCTTTAGGGTTGTACTCTGGTTCATATCGTACAGGAGGAATGCATCAATTCTTCTTGACTGGTAACACATACTTCTCCAATGGTGTAATCAGAGTTATGTGCGTAAGTTTGAAAATTGTAAAAGATAGGAGTCACCCCACTGTTAGTATGATTACTAACCTTAGGAATATTCGTCGGGGTTGACGTGTCCATGTCATCGGGAAACTGTACTATGGGATTAAACGTCTCGGTGCTTCCGCCAACTTGCTATGTTAGGACTATTTTGGACCACACTGGAGTGATCAACCAATCTAATGGGCTACTTAAGCTCTCTCGCTGATCAGTAGATTGAGTGGAACTTGATTCCCCGGAATAGTACTACTTTGTTTCAAGGAAATCAAAATCCATCGTGATACGATGATTGTGAGGATTACAAAAATGATATCCTTTTTGATGTATTCAATACCCCACAATGACATTTTTGACAGAGCAGGGATCCAATTTAGAGCACTCTATTTTAGGAACATGAGCAAAAAAGAACATCCAAAGACACGTGGTTGATGTGTCAAGACTATTGGGAGACTCATTTGATTGGATAAGATCTGAAGAACTTGGTGGGTAGACAGTTTAGGAGATACACCGAGGTTGCAACTGCTTCAGGCCATGAAAGAAATGGGGACCCGCGACTCGAGCATAAGAGCTTTTGTTATTTCCAGGATATGATGATTTTTCCTTTCCGCCACCCCATTTTGTTGTGGTGTATGCAGATAGGAAGTCTGGTGAATAATGTTGTTTGCCTGTGGGGAAAAACATTAATTACGGAGTTGGCATATTCTCCACCGTTATCAAAGCGGAGGATTTGAATTTGGGTATAGAACTGTGTTTGAACTAAGTTGTGAAATTCTACAAACTTAGATGAGACTTCAGACTTATGTTTTAGAAAGTGTACCCAAGTCATATGAGAAGTGTCATTTATAAAGAGCACAAAATATTTGAACCCATTATTGGACATGCATTTAACATTATTTGGGGCATGACCCCATACCTCTGAATGAACAAGGGAAAAAATAGACTTAGCCCTAAATTTAGATTGTTGATCACTTTTAGCAACAATACATATCTCACAGGAAATATGTGTAATAGATAGAAATAATTTATGCAGATACCCTACAGACGGATGTCTTAATATTCGGTGCCACAACCATTGTTGCCTATGAACTTTCCCGTGAGCAAGCGTTGCAGTTTTGTGTTGAGTCACTTCGTCCACATAGTACATTCCTTGATACTCAGAACCACATCCAATGAATTTCCCCAAATGAATATCCTGCAACAAACTGAAACTTGGATACATTAGTACCATACAATTTAATTCTCTGGTCACATGACTAATAGGTAGAAGTTTGCACGACAAACTTGACATAAAGACAATTATGTAATTGTAGTGTCGACGATAATGCAATATTTTCTGCTTCATAGACTTCTGACAAGTCCCCATTTGCACTTTGAATGATTTTTCGAATTGGTATTAAGTGACTAATAAAATCCTTCTTGTCATACGTCATAGTGTCGCTAGCTCCACAATCAAACAACCATTTATTATTTCTCTTAGGTTCAGATACTCAAACTATAAGAGCTTGAGGATTATATGTTGATTTCCCAAAAATGAACATACCAAGCTGACTACTACTAAGTTCAGGGTTTGAATTATTCAATTGAAATTATGAGAGTTTAAATTGGGTATATGGAGAAGTCTGAGGGCAAAAGGGTAATTTCCCCATCTCACCCCTATAGCTAGTTCAGTCGAATCCTCTCCTCCTTTGGCAGCCAGTCCTAGTTTTACTGCAGCAAACCCTAGCTCTTCTCTTTGTCTCTCCGCCGAGCTTTGTTCTTCCAATCTGATCGTTCTTTTCGTTACTCCGTGATTTTTGGTATCGATTGTCGTTGTGTCCATGTTCACGACAGCGATACCGACACAAATTCTATCTCGTTGTTGGCTTTTCCACCTTTCGGGAAATCCATTAAGTTGAAAGCACTCGACTTTGCCGTGACAAACTTTCCTCAATAACTGCACCGCATGTTCTTTTGGTCAACACCGACGAAATGATTTTCCTATTTCGGCGACTGGTTGTGGCTTGGTGGCGTGACTTGTCAGGAAATCGGGTTCTTTTGAGCGAGGTATGTTCTTGATTGGGAACTTGGTTCTGGCCGAGAAATCAGTTCCAATTTTGGTATTTGTGGTTGAACTTGGTGGTTTGATGTCCCTTCTCGATTCGTTCCTGACTAATCTCCTATCCCTTTCGGACCGTATACTGGCATATACTGACTCCACCTCAGGTAACGAGGTCTCTGGGAGCAAATCTCTTTTCTCTTGATAGTATTCATCATTGACAACATTCCAAAACTGATACAATTTGGTTTCTGCTCTCTTTGTCTTCCAAATTGTGATATCTTTGGGATACTTCATGATATTAGGATCCCGTAACTCAATTTCTCTCCAAATTTTCTGCATCTTGCTATACAAAGTTTCAAGGGAATGGGTCATCTATTTGGTGCTGTTTGCTCGAACAACTAAGTCAAACAATTGAACTCCATCTTTTCCTTTGTTATAAGTTGCGTATAGTCCCTTCGAAAGGTCTCTTGCAGTACAAAATCCCGCATACTAGTAAACCTACTCTGACTCCATCTTATCTAGCATCCACAAACATAGGATTAAATCGTCTTGTTCCCACTATGGGTGATTCAGGTTTTCTGTCCCAAGTGGCTCCAGAACGCTTGTGATATGGGTAAGCTTCCCTTGCCCGCCAATGTTCACACGGATTAATCGAGACCATAGGGAGTAGTTGTTTCATTGAGTTTTACACTCAGGTTGATTGTTGGGACTGATATAAACTGGTTTTGTGTGTTGCTATTCAGTTGTGACATATTTGAGAGTAATGTCATTAATTGAGACGCCAACGTGGTTTTCGTTGTAGCAGGTTCACCGAAATTGACACTACCATCTTCACATTCTACCATGTGTGGAAAAATAAATCACGATCTCGTAGATGATGAATGTTGAAGAAGGTCGATCTTTAATTGATAGAAAATTTTAACTCTGATACCATGATGAATGGATTAAAGGAACACACGAAGGGAGCAAAGAATTCCTTGGGAAACATTCTGTGTACATCTTTATATTTACAATGCTATACTTATAACTTATATATGGTATCTAAGTATTAAGAAATGTTTACAATAAGAAATATTGTACGAGATTTTTTTCTCCTAAATACAAACTTTCTATATTTTTGTATTTCCCTTTTCTAACAGTCACATCCAAACCCAGTTGTGAATCGTATAAACCGTGATATGTCATGGTGTCCGTTATTAAAAACCGATGGAATTGGAGTAAATGCTTGCAATAGCATGGGACACGTTATCGGTGGACTAATCAGGCACCTACGAAGTGACGACGTCGAGACGTTGGAGGCTATAGTTGTATATGAAAGGGTCCGCATAACTGTCGAGAGGAGATGGTCAAATGTGAAAATCGAGTCGGACTCTCAAATTGTCATCAATCATATCCGGGGTGAAGTATATCATTGTAGAATTGAGACCATAATTGTGAACTCATTATCTTTGGCTAACCAGATAGTTGGGGTGAAATGAAATTTTGTCCCGAGGTCGGCAAACGAATGTGCGTAATTGATTACAAAGAAAGCTAGAATGGATGTGCTATTAGATGATTGGGTCTCTAGAACCCCACACCCATTAATTCGTATAGTTTCGTGTTATTGTAGTGTAGAACTTTTGCGATCTTTTATCACAACTATATAGAAAAAGTGACACATTTGGCCAAAAAAGAAGCAAACTAAGGTAAAATCGAACCATAATTTTTTAATTAGAGTGTTTACTTATTTTATAAAGATTAACATAAAACAATCCAGTTCAGTTTAAACCAAGAGAAAAGTCTGAAAAACGTTAATCATGTTTCACGAAAATGGTTTTTCAACCCTCACGATTGTTTTAGGTACAACATGTTTGAAGACAATTGTTTTTGGTACATCCTTCTAACTGTCGTTCAATTTAAACGTTAAAATATCACGTGCAAGGTCACATGACCAACCTGAAAAAACTATTATTTGTAATTTCTTTTTTGCCCTTACCTTTTCCTTTATGTTTCGATGAAAGATTTTGAGCTCCATGTACTTGTAGAGCAAGCTGCTATAGTGGTTATCTCATCTATGGGGGTAGAGGTCTGTCGTATGGAGATGGCAGCTAGTCTGATGCAAACAGAGCATTGAGTTCACCGCAGACAACTTGTGCCCACAGAGAAGGTAGATTCTTGCGGGCGGTAGAATGCTGATTAGAAGACGAATCAGCTGTCATGGTCTTCTCCTGTAAATTCATTTGATGATAGGTCAAGAGTTGTCACATATGTCACGATGTTTGAGATATCAGATGGAATGGTTTATGATAAATAGTTGTTGGAGAGATCCAAGCATGTGAGGTTTGAGATATACGGTCGACGAATCTCACTCAAAGGCGTGGCCTTGTCGGCGCTATAGGTAATTATGTTATTCGTTGCTTGAGGTTACATTCAGGTGTATTTTTATCCTTTGTAGATGATGCATCGTACTTGGTGTGGAAATGGTATATGGAGAAGAAATCTGGTATGCTGCCCGACCAACAAACAAAACTCCTCTTTGCAGTCGATGGTCGGTCCCAGTTCGACCCTCCACTACCTCAGGCTACTTCAGCAATGGCATCTTGCTAACCCAAAATCTGTTTTGGTCCCGGTTGAGGCCTGTTCTGATCCCGGTTGAGGTCTGTTCTGATCCCGGTTGGGGTCTGTTATATGTCTCTTAAAAGTGGAAATTGAAAATCATTCCTTCAGGTAAGGAAACGACGGAGGAGAAGGTTATTATTGTATTTTATTAATTGTTGTTTAAATAAATAAGGAAAATTGAAGATCACGTGACTACTTAAGTAGACAATTAAACGACAGGTGAACGGAAGGTCCAATTACCATCAATTTGCAACATGTTATACCAAAAACCATCGTAAAAAAACAAGTTGTACCAAAAACCATTTTCGTCAAACATGATGAACGTTTTTCAGACTTTTCCCTTAAACATGATGAGAAGTTATTTTGTCCTCAAATAAAGGAGATCTTTTACCGAGCAAAAAATTGAACTTGTCTATATAAATAGTAACAGTCCAATTCCTAAAATGTTTGGGTTTAAGGTTAATAACAATTAATTCCACAGAACTTTACGATTACTGTATCCGCAGCGGCATGTTGTGACATATGGTGTAGTTGACCATACAACAGAGAATGATCGATTGTTTCCTTTTGTGATTCGTAGGACATTCTGGATCAGCTTCTTTGACCACGATCCATTGTTTGTAGCCAAATAATTGATCAATTTCAACAAAACACTCTGAAATTGATCAATCCCAACATATTATAGGCATTCTAAATGTTAAATATAACTTATTATACTCAATTTAACAAGTGTCCCAAAAATCCAAAAAATTAGATTTCACAATTAATCAAATAATTCATTATTATTCAAGCAAAATACATAACAATTCATCAATTAGGCATTCTAAATAGTAATTGCACTCAATTAAATAATTGGGTTAATATACTCAATAGTTACTTATCTTCACTCATGTGACTAAATGGTTACAACTTGTGCACAATGGTTACATATGTTTGATCATGTGACTATTTGACTATTTTTACTGTTTACCGTTAAATTATTACGGTTAGTGACTATTTTAATAGATGAAATGACGAAATTACCCCATCATCTTCTTCTTCTTCACTGTGCTGACCCACAAGCTCCTTTTAAGCGGCAGCAACGATGCTTCGCTAAGGAACATGACCGACTAAATAATCACGTTGGTCAAACATGTGTGACCAATGAATATATTAACCCTAAATAATTTACAAAAAAATGATCCTAAACTTGGCACGAGGAGCCACGATAGGAGGTACGGTGACGGCACAATAGAAGGCACAACGTTGGGGAGGCACGTATGGGCATGATGCTTGGCGTGGTTGGGCACACTGCTTGACACGCTGGGGAGACACGGTTGGGCACGTTGCTTGGCACGACTAGAAGGGAATTGAGATGCCTTTGTGGGTGGGATGAGGGGGAGGTGTTCTGTTGTTTTAATTCAGCCCTCGCTCGTGATTGAAATACCCGGGTAGGAATTTTTTTACCCTAACCGCGACTTCTCATCACGAGTATAAGCAAAAGCCTCTACAGGTTACAATTATCATAGTTGGGTATACTTTGATATAAATAATTTTTAAAATTAATAATTTTTGTCTATAATTTTTAATTAGGATATATATTGAAAAAAAAATCGTTATTAACTGCATAAGAAATATATCAAAGTCCACGAAAGATACAGATATATATGTCATTATCTGTATTATTAATCCATACCTGATATATATAAAGCCACCCAATCTAATAAGCTGTCCCCTTATATAGACACTGGATGAACTCGCTATACATCTAACAATTCTCACTCTCCATCCATCCATCCATCATTCTTTCATCAAGATTGTGATAATGGCCGAAAGCCCAGCTACAAGCGACCAGTCCTACTGGACGATGAATTTCCATACCACCAATCAATCTCCTTCCCCACCTGAAGGAGTCCTGAAAATTGAACTATGCATCAGCCGCACCCATCGACGCGTGAACCAAGATGAACACGGAAACCTTAGATGGTCCAACGAACGCCGAATCTTCCAAATCTGGGCTCCCACCCTACAATTACCAGGCACCATGAACCGCGACCAATACTTCTCGTATGCGCACCACTGGCTCGAGTCTTTCCATCTCAACATTCCCTTGGAGAGTGTCGTGCTCACTTACCACCTGATGGAGCACATATTTGGGAATGCCCACTTGGATGAAAAGTTGTCAATCCACGTCTCCTTCCGTTTGGACCATGTTTTGGTCGAGTACGTGACGTTTGGGATTACCAGAATCGATTTGAATGTCGAACAAATGGAGGAGGAAGATGAAGACACGATCCGTCCCATGAAGCGTTTGTGTGTATGTTTTATCGATAAACTGAGGGATCTTTACGCATTTGTTGCTTCGGAGGAACATAAGAAGATGGGGGACTGCTCGATTTGCCTCGACGATCTTGTTTTAGAAGATGGAGAACATCAGAAAATTTATCTGTTCAAGTCGCCATGCGGACATGTTTTTCACGACGAGTGCATGACAAATTGGCTGAGGAATAACGATTCCTGTCCGTTGTGTCGATTCGTTGTCTCGTCCAGGATGGATGCCAGGTAGCAAGAAAGAGACAGATACTGAATACAGTGAGTAGAATCAGATATAATAGTTCTGGTAATTAGTCATAGTTTATAATGTAGATAGACATTTTATTATTATTAGTTTTGTTCCCTGGTTTGGCTAAGCTAGTAAGTGTCAAAATAAATTACAGTTGATGTTTTAATTCTCTTCCCTAATTTATTTATTGTTCAAATACCTCATATATATATATATATATATAGAAAATTTAATTAATGTGGGGTAAAATACAACTTTAATACCCCAAATATTAGGGTTTTCACTTTGCAGAGGTAGCGCCGCCTACCCTTTAGCCTCAAGAATGCATGATCAACCACTATTCACCCATGATTAATTAGTTGAGAACTTAATCAACAATTATAATCGCCCAAAGAGACCGAGCTTCCCGAACTAGAGGCTCTTCTCTGCTGGGTCTAGAAACGAATATAGACGCTTCACTCAGCAATACAACACATTTAACAGTATTACTCATCTTACTCACCAAAAGAGCAAAACTTCATTAGTGTGACTCTACCAACATCAATAGAAAGAGAACTTAAATAATGACCAAATTAAGAACTGCAGATAAGCTTGGGAGATGAAGTGAGATTTGTTAAATTGAAGGGAAAAGTGTGTAAACTACACTCGAATGTTTACGTTTTTTTTGTAACTGCACCCATATATTTTTCGTCGGAATTAAGTACACTGCTATGTTTCAACTTGTTGATCATTGCACCTCTCCGTCAGATTTTTCTGTTAATTATCACGTGTATGACATGTGAACCGTTTAATTTTGGAAAAAAAAAAAAGACATTTATACCCTGCTTATTAAGTGCAGTTTCAGACTTTTCCTTCTCCTCCAAGTCTCCATCTTCCATAGCCTGATTTTGATGTCTGCCATCAAGGTGCATCACACATAGCAGGCAAGTCAACGTTCAACGTCTACCTTTGTAGACTTTCCACTCTAGAAGGCAAATCCGTCGTAAAGCTTCAGATCCTACTTAGTCCTAAATAATAATACTAAGGATCATCACAAGCAGGTTGAGTTGATGGAATACAAAGGCAGGCAATCCGAATAAAGTGCGGAAAGAAAGAGAGATCAAACCAAGAAACTGTCTGCATAGTTCTTTCTCAACCATAAGCTAGTAAGGGCCAATGTGACGGATAGCTTCATTGCAGGGTCCATCTCTAGGGTTTGGCCATAATAACGTTTTGCAAGATAAAGATCGAGTGAAAGATATTCCCCATGTTCGTGCATCTATCCGAGGTTGAACAGTGCTTGTTCATTTCATTGAAATTTCGCATGCATGTAAGCTTCATCAACACGCTCAAAATCCCTCTTTGTGCCCGGCTGTAGAAGTAAAAATACAATCTTTTGAGTGGATGGAAACATTGCAACGTAAAAACAATTGTTTTAACTTACTCTGCCATAGTAATATGCATCACCAATAAGCAATGCAACATTCTCATTCCCTGTTTAGAAGCTTGCAACCACAACGAGTGTGCACTCTAATATAGTTCAACATCAGTACAGAAACATGACTCTCCTATGCACATGCTTCAATCCCATACTTATTAAGAATTTATGTTGCATTGCTCTATGCTACCTCAAACCCCATCTCAGCCATCCTTAAATATACAAGAAATACCTTGTCCACCATCACCTTTTAAGTATGATTCTATTGTCCATCTAGCTCCACTTTCCCATTTAGCAACTAGCTTGTAAAATGCAGTAGCCTACATTGCAATATAATATAACAGATAGTTCACATAATGTAAGAATTCTTTCTTTGAAACACATCAATAGAGAAATATAAGGACTAATTGAATTTACCGTTATGACATTTTTCTTGAGTCCTATACCTTTATGGAACATTTTTGCCAACTGATAATATGCCTTTGCTTGACCAGCATTGTCAGCTGCAAAGTAGTATTTGCGTGCTAATCATACATCTCTCTTTACCCCCAATTCCTTTAACGTACATAACTCTGAGGTTATACTGCCCACCAGGTTCCTCATTATCAGTAGCCTTCTCAAAGTATTCATTTGCCTGAATCATAATTCGGAAATCACTTTAATTTGTGCATATATAATACACATCTTCTTGTCATTCTCTACAAGATCCATCATATAATAGACATCTTCTTGCCAAAACTTGTTTCTGCAGGGTCTCCAATTGTGAAGGAATCATGGCAGACCTCTTGAAATACTACAAGCACTTCAAAGGAAGCATCACTGTGGTTCCAAATGGAGAAGGAGAGGGAAGTTGTTGCTGCAATAGACGACAAAGTTGGAAGGGAGAGAAAAAGTAGAGAGAAAGAGAAGAGTCTTTCTCTTTTTTTAGAGTTTGTTTGATATCTGATAGAGTATTAAGGGTATTAATAGGTCACTTGCCGGACACATGCTGCAGTTAACGAAAAAGAATCGATAATAGACGGAAAAATTGTGATAACAAACATTTTAAAACATGTGTGTGCAATACAAAAAATGTTGGTGCAATTACCAACATGCGTAAACATCGGGTGCAATTTTAGACTTTTTTCTAAGATGAATTCAGTGTATCAAAGGTTTTCAAGATTAACGCGTACATTTTAAGTCTTACCGAACTGGAGCATCATTGAAGCTGTAAAGATACTTGAAATTGAGGAAGGCGACACTAGAAGAATGTTTATCTTTAACGTCGGCTTAATTTAGTTGCGAAAGTGGTATTTGCCGTCACTAACCTTTAGCAGCGGGCTAAGTCTCGTCATGGTAGGTCCCGTGGCTAAAGGACACTCCGACGGTAAAGTGCCGCCACTAAAAGTGTTGCCGTCACTAATAAGAGTTGAGGCCAGACCTTTCGTGACAACATAAAACCGACACCATTTAGGCCTAATTTGCGTCAACATGATATTGTCACGGTATATGTTATCCAGTCTCTCTTTTTAGTGGTGACTAGATCTTAATAACCGTGATGGTTTTATTCCTATGCCGAATATGATTTTCTGCAATAGAGATACGTAGATGTCATTTAGTTGTATGAATGACAACAATTGTGTGAAATTATTTATATATCAACTATGACAAAATGTTACGTTACTGAAAGTATCCTATACTTTCTATCATTAAGCCATTATGTGTTACACCACGTCAGTTATTTGCCGCTGGTAAACATAGTTTACTGCCTCAATTGTTCTTTTGTGAGTTTTTTTGTAGATTTGAAACTATCATTACTACATTGTTTATTGTTGTCATAACAAACATTTAACAGGTTGATATTCAGTCACTGCTAATGTTGTGTATTCAACATAGGTGACCTGTTGCAGCAAATACTGCCCTTCTGTGACAACTTTAATAAACAACCATACCACAAATACTATTAATTAGTCACAACAATTCCCAACTAACCATTCACAGTAGGTACCAGGTCTAAACTGACTGCATATATTACCAGGTTAAACTGTCTGCATATGTTCACAAAAAAAGGCCATATTCACCACATCAATTCCCAACTAACCATTCACAGCAGGTACCCGATCTAAACCATCTGCATATGTTCACAAAAAGGCCATATTCACAGACAAAAGTTTCCTATCCAAAATCATGTCTAACAGTCATTCATGGCCGAACAAGTATGGATCAACAACCAACCTAAAACCTAACTACACAAAATAAAACCTGTCTTCTGCCACCAAGAAAAGCATGTTGAGAAAGTCAGCTACCATTTGGACCTGCAGTGACAAAAAACACAGAGTTAAACATTCAAATGGGTCAATCATTTTATCAATTCACTGACATTACCTTGGGAATCTGAATCAATGGGCATCTGCCCATTTGCATGCATCGCCCTTCTCATAAAGGCCATGTCCCTTTGAAATGCAATCATATTTTCTTGAAACTCAGCTAGTTGATTAACGGCCTCTTCCGCCTTTCGCACACTCTCCTCAGCCATACGACGCAGTAAAACAGTTTCCTCTCTGACTCTAGCCACTTCTTCTCTTGCATTTTTCAATTGCTCACTCTCTAACATTCGTGAAATTTTGGAGACCCGAACCCTACGCTTTTCAGGCTGCCGCACTTTCTCATAGAGGGCATTCTTGTCAATTGGTCCCTGTTCTTCAGCTTCAAGTTCAGCAGCCTTCTCCTCCACTTGGTCCTACAAACAACAAAATCATAAATGAATTTCTATACCAATCGTAACCAATTGTTAACGGGAAAATAGTTTACCATTATGGATTTGGACTTTTGATCAATGGGTTTCCCATATTTGTCCAAGTGGTTTTTAAGGAACATGTGGTACTCCCCTGGATGCTTTCCATTGTTCTTCTCAATCTATTGAAAAGTAGTTTAATTAATTATCTATGTTGAAAGGTATGTGGACTATTTAAATAAATGATTCAGCAAGTATTCATAATTAGTACATACCTCCTCGTGTTCACGCTTGGCAAAGCTAGAACTCCCAGCTGTGTGTCGCATAACTTGTTGAGACCTATTTTTTTTTTATTTCGATCACTAATAAGCTTTAACATGAACACAAAATCAATCAATGTTAAGCACTAACATAACAAATATGATATGTAATGGGCAAAATCCAAAGTATATATATACCTTAAACTCATCCGAACTAAACCAGTTGACGAGCCATACCCAATCCTCTTTCACAACATCTAGCGGAATATGCATCAACCTTTCCTCATTGGTTGAGTACTTATCAAAATACAAACGCTTAAGGTTGGACCTGTAATTAACATGAGATTCAGTTGGTTGAGCGAGGAGAACTATATTCAGTAAAGCAGCTGCTTATAAATAGTATTGGCAAAAAAAAAAGGTTGGACCTGTAATTTCGGTACTTCTCTCTCAGATAGCATATAATAAGTTGCTTCAAGTTGTCATCCTCTGGAACAATGAACTTTTCCTAAAATAAAGCATGAACACAGATGCAATAAACATGAGGACTAAGCAAAATATAAATAATAACAAGGCAGCACACATCCATCAAAGTTGTACTAGTTAAAACAAAAAAACTTACAGAAACAAGTTGCAGCATCTTCTGTTCGTAATCTATCGGTTCTTTTGGGATGTCCTTCCAATCCTTCACCATCAACGGAGCATTTGTCCTTTTACGTACAATACACCCACACCAACTTGCAAAGGTTGACGCATTCTTGCTACATACCCGACCTTGTGCATTGAATTTCAGCTCCTCTTTTTCGTTAACTCCATTGCGTGATAGCCTTATACACCTAGTTCTGCCACGCCGCAGCTTCTCAGGTTGTGGAGTTTCATTCACCTCTATTACAGGAAAATGAATTCTGTTAATAACCATCTTGTTGAATACATGCAAGTTCGTTGTTTTACCTGGTGCTGGTGTCTGTTCATGGGTATCTGAAAGATTGATTTCCTGTTCCACAAGAGCAACCCTGCTTGGAGTGTTCTCACATATAGTCTCACCATCTGATGAGTCCAGATTTGCTGTAATGCAGTGATATGTAGTTAGATGAATGACAAATTACAGTAGGCGTAATGGTTGTGAAAAGGCTAATGGTTGTAATGCAGTGATATAATGCAGTGATATGTAACGCATATACATAGTAATACAAACCTAATGGTTGTGAAAAGGCTGATTGTTGAGGAGGTTTTTTTCTTGGTGATTTTCGTGTTGCCACTGATGAGTCCAGGTTTGCTGTAATGCAGTGATATGTAGTTAGATGAATGACAAATTACAGTGATATAATGCAGTGATATATATGCTGTGATATAATGCAGTGATATATAACACATATACACAGTAATACAAACCTAATGGTTGTGACGGGGCTGATTGTTGAGGAGGATTTTTTCTTGGTGATTTTCGTGTTGCCACTGGTCTCTCCACGTAACGCCTACCACCGATTCTCCTATTTGGACCCATAATAGCTGTAACAAAAACCGTTCCTTTACCAAAGGGGAGATGAAGAAAAGGCAGTTCCTTTGCCTGTCGAATCAAACCATCTAAGGGAACAAAGCATCAAAGCAAACCGAAGCACAAAGATGGCAAACCGTCGAATCAAAAGCAAATACTTAGATTTAAGGAACATCAAACAGGGGAGAACAACAAGCAGTCACACACTTGTCTTCAGACTTTATCACAGCGGTCGAAATACTAAGTTAATCCTAAACCCTAATTCTTATTCTTCAACAAACAGAGTATACGTTTACAGATGCGTGAGAACTTACCTGACCGACGACTGAAGACGGAATCAAACCCTAATCCGTGAGAACTTACCTGTCCTAGCCAATGCAGATGCGTGACGGAGCTGAAGATGGGGCGAGCTGAGGAGAATTCGTCGGAGGAACTGAGGAGTGAAGATTGGGAGAGGAGTGAAGATTGGGAGAGGAGAGTATACGGGAATAGAGGCCAGAGGAGTACAAAAGGAGAGACCTTGGTCCCCACAAATATACACTGACACACAATAAATAAAAATAACTTAACCAAAAAAGGAGGTTACCTTTTTAATTCGTCCACTTGTCCATTACAACACCATAAACCGACAACATCATTTTTCCATCTGCAAAAAAGCCTGAAACTTAAATTTATTTCAAAACGCATACAGAACAGGCTTTAACAGTAAACCATTGCAGAGGCATGAACTAATTGCAGAGAACTAAGAACAGAGAACAGCACAGGCATTTAACACTAAACCATTGTAGAACAGAACAACACAGGCATTCCACAACACTAATTACAGAATAGAACAGCTGTTCACAAAATTAATTACAGAACAGAACAACTGTTCACAAAACTCCATACAGAATAGAACAACATTTCACAAAACTAATTACATAACATAACCACATTTTCAAAGTGGATCATGAAGTGGTAAACACAAAATACAATTGAATTGCATTTTGTTGGTTTCACAACGTGTGTACAAAATAAACACAGAGTTGCAAGTGATCATCAACAAAATACAATTCAATTGCAGGACATTTATTCAAAGTCGGAATCACTTTCATCAACAGATTCCTGCTCGGATCCAAATGTTTCTGAGCTGAAATCATCATCTTCCATGTCCATGTTATGTTCCTCATCTACAACGACATCAATTCTGTTCTCAGTTGTTGCTTGACCGGTTTCATTTGCAGCTCCCACCATTTCAGCTACTACAGAATTCACAACAACTGCCCCAGTATCCACTAATTCTGCCTCAATATCTTCTCTACACCAGTCAAGCACAGGGTCCACATCAGTCGGACCGTAATTGTTGGGGAAGTTCAAACCTTTTTCTTGGTATGGCTCAACTATTGCCCCGGTCATTTGACCACTCATGCTGAAAGGTTTACTGAGCTCTGCAGCAAGTACAATACTCCATGCAGAGTCAGTATTGTCTCTAACGTAAAACACTTGTCTTGCTTGATTCGCGAGAATGTAAGGCTCATCCGTGTCCAAAAAGTTTGATCTTTTAACACAAGTAAACCCATATTCATCAATTTTTATACCAGTCCCTTGTGCCAAAACATTATACCAAGAACAATTAAATAAGAACACTCGAAGATCATCCATATAGCTCAGCTGAATAACTTCTCTCAGTACCCCATAATAATCAATTTCACCCGAGATAGGATTGTTATCAAGGCGACTGCTATAGCAAGTTGTGTCTGCTTTGCATAATATACCACTATTTTCAAAACTCCTCCTCATAGACCTATCCTTACTGTGGTAAGTGACACCTGAACAAGTAAATCCTGAATAACTCTTCACACCATACAATGGACCTTGAGACAATGCCTTCAATTGACGCATCTTTCTGGAAGGTATTGTGGTTGTAATTCTACCTACCTAAATTCATAAACAGGACAATTACATATAAACAAAACACGTGCCTTCTTTGTTGAGTATTTTGCATATATATATATATATATAGCACATGCAATTCATAAAGTCTGAAACTTACCCGACCTTCAAACCAATCTAAAAATCGTCGGTTGTGGATCAAATCCACGTTTCTCCTGGAGACCCTTTCACAAAGTATTTGTCGTTTATGTTCTCTGCAAATAATATCCATTCGAATTAGCACCCCTAAACAACTCCATACATCCAAATATATACATGTTCAATTTTTATGGTGTTAGACGAACTCTATGAATGGTTTAACTTCTTCACATTGGTTCAACACATATCGATGACATTGCCGCCATTCAGGATCCGTCAATTCACGCATCAAGGCACCACCTAATGGTTTTCCTTGATAGCCAAAATGGTCAAGCCATCAGTCGAATCAATGGGAGTTTCCTGCATAACGGAGCTCATTTGTCGAGAGAACTTTGTTTCCACGTCGTGGAGATATCTCGAACAAAACGTGAGGCATTCTAAAGTAATATAGCCTTCAGCTATAGAACCTTCCGGGAGACTTCTATTCCGCACAAATGATTTCATTATCCCCATAATGCTAATATTAAAAAAAATCCAAAAGTAACTCAATTTTCTGTCTCAACTAATATAATTGAATAGAATAGTTGCTTTTGTATTTTTGATTTCACTACCTACCGTTCAATGGAATACATCCAACGATACTGAACAGGACCTGCGATTCTTGCTTCTTCAGCCAGATGAACAATAAGATGGACTGTAATATTGAAGAAGGACGGTGGAAAAATTCTTTCTAGATTACACATAGTAATAGGCAATTGATTTTCAATCTTCCCCAAATCAATCAAGTTCAATTCCTTCGAGCATAACACTCGGAAAGTATTTGACAATTCAATAAGCACAGAGCTCACATACTTTGGCAATAAGCCTTTAATCGCCACAGAGAGTAGACGTTGCATTAACACATGGTAGTCATGGCTTTTCAAACCAACAAGTTTTCTATCTTGGACCTTAACACACCGTGAAATATTAGATGAATAACCACTTGGGAGTCGTAAATCTTTAAGAAAACTGCACAACATAATTTTCTGTTCCTTTGAGAGTGAGTAACATGCAGGTGGCAACAACATCTTACTTCCTCTCTCCACCGGATGGAGTGACGATCTGATTCCCATCGCTTTCATATCAAGTCGAGCTTTGAGATTGTCGTTATTTTTTCCCATAACCCCTAGTAATATTCCAATCAAGTTATCACCTACATTTTTTTCGATGTGCATAACATCCAAATTATGGGGGAGTAACAAATATTTCCAATATGGTAGTTGGAAAAACACACTTCTTTTCTTCCAATTCCCCGTAACACATTCAATCCCTACCTTACGGTTTGGTTGGGTCTTGCCGAAT
The DNA here is from genome assembly GCA_946814005.1 of Chamaenerion angustifolium. Classification (NCBI taxonomy): domain Eukaryota; kingdom Viridiplantae; phylum Streptophyta; class Magnoliopsida; order Myrtales; family Onagraceae; genus Chamaenerion; species Chamaenerion angustifolium. The sequence goes on along the minus strand of OX328268.1, from coordinate 27,611,379 downwards.
GGTATGTCTTCTAAAGATTCCAGTTGGTGCAACACTTCTTCACCTGGCATTCTTGTTGGATGAGGTCGTAGTTCTTGTTGACCGTCAAAAGCAGTTTTGTTTCTCCTCCAAGGATGATCGCACGATAGAAATCTCCTGTGACCCATAAAAGAACACTTTCTCCCGTTTTTAAGTCGCCAATAGTGGGTGTCCATTTGACAAACGGGACAAGCCAACTTCCCATACGTCGCCCAACCGGATAAGTTTGCATAAGAAGGCAAATCGTTTATTGTCCAAATGATAGCTGCATACATTTGGAAGTTCTCCTTTTTCGATGCATCATATGTCCTAGCACCGTTCTCCCACAAATCCTTGAGCTCGTCAATTAAGGGTTGCAAGTACACATCAATATCATTGGTTGGAGCTTTGGGTCCAGGGATTAACATGGAAAGCAAATAATTGGTATCTTTCAAACATGTCTCCGGTGAAACGTTATATGGAATAAGGACTACCGGCCACATACTGTATGGGTGACTTTTATCGCTGAAAGGGTCAAAACCATCAGTAGCTAAACCAAGTCTAACATTTCTTGGTTCTTCTCCAAACGAAGGTCTAACGACATCCAATTTTTTCCATGCTTCAGTGTCAGCTGGATGCCTTAATACCCCGTCTTTGATTCGACTTTCGTCATGCCAACACATAGTGGATGCAGTCTTAGGTGACATGAAGTATCGTTGAAGCCTTGAAGTTAGAGGGAAATAACGAACAACTTTGACAGGAATCTTTTTGGCCTTTCTTGGAGGTTCCCTCAAAGGATCAACTGTATCCAAAGGATATCTAGGCAACATCCAACGGGATTGCCCACATTTTGGGCAAACATCAACATTCTTATAATCCTTCCTAAATAAGACACAGTCGTTCGTACATGCATGGATCTTCTGATAGTTTAAGCCCAAATCAGAAATGAATTTCTTAGCATCATAGTAAGACCTTGGTACGTTATTGTCTTCAGGAAGTACCTTATGTAGCATGTGAAGTAACTCATCCACAAACTTGTTAGAAACCTTATAAAGCGCCTTCAAATGCAACAATTCGACGAGAAAAGACATCTTCGTATACGAAGTACAACCTGGGTATAAGCTAGTCTCACAATCTTTTAGCAGACGATAAAATTTCTTGGCTTCGGCATTTGGTTCCTCAATATTTTCATAACTGCTTCCACCCAATCCGTCATTTACCAGGTTCTCCATATCATGATCAGTACTACCCAATGAAGACCTGACATTATTCTCACAGAAAACGGTGACTTCAAACTCTGCGGTTTGGGTCTTCAGTAGTACTCTTCGATTTGGGTCTTCTGTAGTACTGTTTTGCAATCAGTCCATCCGTTCTGTAATATTCTGTCCAAGATACATTCCTGGCGGCAAATCAAGAACAGAGGCGGTTATATACCGTTGCCGTATATAATCATTTAGCTACAACACACATTAACATTAAAACATTGTTTTAACATCACCGATTTATACTGTCGTTAATTAAACTTATCAACGTCAACAATTGTTCGACACTAAAATATTTTGTGCATAACTTTTTGGCGACGGCAAATGTCACCATAGAAAACAGGTTTTAGATACGGAATATTAGTCGACACTTAATAACACTTATAACAACGATAATAACTACCATTACAAATGATCCTATTTAGTCACCTCTTTTAATGACAACAAATTTCGTTTGTAGGTGTAGTTGAACATTCTTGTAGTGCGACAAGAGATAAAACTGCGTCTCAACAGAGATTCGATTGCAAGAAAAAGACTGATATCGAAAGGAGACCATCGTTCCTCAGTACAAATCTCAAAAGCGAATGAATCAAAATAACTTGAACCAAGGATAATTATCAATGAAATGATGAACAATAACTTCCACGTTTTTCTTTTTCTGTAAGAAGATGGAAAGGAAGTCCTCAACGATTAAGGGAAGATATGAAATTAGAGAGAGAGATCACCAACTGCAAAGTCTGAGAGAGATAGCTCTGCAAGTGTAAGTAGGGGGCGAAAGAGATAGTTGACGAGTTTGAAAAACGACTCAAAACCAAGTATAATCGAAAATACAGTTTTCAATCGGTTTTTTCTACTGTGTTTCGAATTTTTGTCCGATTCGTTTTAAGAGTGTTAAAGAATTTTGAGACCGAACGTTAACACTTATATATACATTAATATTAATTAATAAATTAATACAAAGTAATATTAATTTAGTCGTCCAATGAATTTTCAATCTTCAATCGATTTTATATAAAAATTGCTTCTTCGAGTTATTTTGTTTTTTAATATAAATTTCAAGGTTCATTTTTGGTTTTGAATGTATGTTTTTTATTTTTTTAGTTTAAATTCAAATTCAAATCGAAAATATGTAATATAAACGAACTAATTATTTTTCTTTGTACGGTTTTTTGATCAGATATTTTTTGAAAAAAATCCAAATAAAAATATAAAACTAGATATCCGATCAAAATAGTAAACAACAAATACCAAAACATTCAAATTAGGAAGAACATGTTGGGATATTAGCCGCTGTTAATTTTCACCTTGCAGGACCTTGGGAGTCAATGGATCAAATGAAATGCAAATGACACAGAAATTTACGTGGTTCACCAATTTAGCTACGTCCACGGCTCACACCCACACTTTCACTATAGACAAATAGTGTTACAAATTGTGTATCACACAATATACTGCTCGCACTCTAAAATACTCACTCCGTATTTTTGGCTCACAATACAATACTATTTTCCCCCCACACTCAAGACACCAACAACCGATTCTTACTTATCTTTTTCTTGTGGTTCGTGGTTATCTTCCTTCAGACATTGTTGGCTTCTTATAGATGTCAAAAGAATGACAATCTTCAGTGGCTTGGCTGACCACTTTGCTGAGTGTCTTCCCCACTCAGCTTAGTGCCTTGCCCACTGATGATGAGTGGCTGCTACACTCTGATGAGTGGCTTCTCCACTATGATGAGTGGCTTCTCCACTTGTTGAGTGACTTGCCCACTCTGATGAGTGGTGATGGCGACCCGAAAATATTTTCATTCTCAACAATCTCGCACTTGAAGATTTTAACTTCACCTGCATCTATGAGTGAACTGAGTGTGAGGCTTACCTGTCTTCTATTGTTGAAGACCCACTGAAGCTGAGCACAACTTCTGTTTCTCTGTGGTGACTGACTTGGTTAACACGTCAGTTGGGTTCTTGTTGCCTTGGATCTTCTCAAGTATTAAAACTCCATCCTCTAGTAAAGATCTGACGAAGTGATAACGAAGTCCAATATGCTTGGTCCTTGAATGAAATACAGAGTTCTTTGCCAGATGTATCGTACTCTGATTGTCACTATGCAAAACATTCTTCACCTTTCTTAGACCCAATTCTGTTAACAAACCTTGTAACCATATCATCTCTTTGCTTGCCTCAGTGACTGCTACGTATTCCGCCTCTGTGGTTGATAACGCTACTATCTTCTGTATCTGCGAAATCCAACTGACTGCAACAGTCCCCACTATGAATACATAGTCAGTAGTACTCCTCATGTTGTCTACCTCACCAGCAAAATCCGAATCTACAAACCCTTTTAGTCTCAACTCGTTACTTATGAAACACATGCAGCTATCGGTAGTGCCTCTTAGATACCTTAGTATCCACTTGACTACTTCCCAGTATTGCCTTCCAGGATTAGTCATGAACCTGCTCACCGCTCCCACTGCATGAGCAATGTCTGGTCTTGTGCAAACCATGACATACATGAGACTTCCAATGGATGAGGCATATGGAACCTTAGTAGCCATGAAGTTCCTTTCTTCTTCCGTCTTGGGTGACTGCTCCATGGATAGTCGAAAATGACTAGTGGTGTGTTGTCTGCCTTAGCATTACACATACTGAATCTTTTGAGAACATGCCCAATGTACTCCACCTGAGATAACTCCAAAGCACCCTTTGGCTCATCTCTATTGATTCTCATCCCAAGAATCTGCTTTGCTGCACCCAAGTCCTTCATCTCGAACTCACTCGACAATTGCTTCTTCAAATTTTTTATTTTACCCATATCTGAACCTACCACTAACATGTCATCGACATAAAGTATCAAAATAATATAGCTGGACTCAAACCTTTTGAAGTAGCAACATTGGTCAGCATTGCATCTGAAATAGCCATTCGTTTGCATACAACCATCAAACTTTTTGTGTCGCCTGTGCACGACTTGAATGAGGATCAAGATTCCACGAGGGAGGATGAGATACTGGAGATGTTAAGAATCGTTAAGCAAAAAATTGTCAATTTAAGACCGTCTGGCGAAGAACTACTTCGTGGGATCCGAGATGGTGGAGCTTCTTCCAACTAGTTGCTTTCAACTTTGAATTTGAAATCAGAAATCGATCGTGTAGGGAACTTGCATTGGACAGGAAATCTTGTATCTGGTTGAATTTTATTATTTCTTGAGCAAATTCGAGTTGTTGTGGTTTCTAATCTCAATCGACATATTTAGAGACGCGAGATCTCGAGGATTCAACTAGACTCCGCCATTTAATTTATGACTGACGTATCAAATCATTGATTTTTATCAAAATAGCCTACTCTGCAGCTTCCAATTTAGTTGATGGCCGGTCCCGGTTCGACCCTCCACTACCTCGGGCTACTTCGGCATTGGCATCTTGCTAACCCAAAATCTGTTTTGGTCCCGGTTGAGGCCTGTTCTGATCCCGGTTGAGGTCTGTTCTGATCCCGGTTGGGGTCTGTTATATGTCTCTTAAAGGTGGAAATCGAAAATCATTCCTTCAGGTAAGGAAACGACGGAGGAGAAGGGTATTATTGTATTTTATTAATTGTTGTTTAAATAAATAAGGAAAATTGAAGATCACGTGACTACTTAAGTAGACAATTAAACGACAGGTGAACGGAAGGTCCAATTACCATCAATTTGCAACATGTTATACCAAAAACCATCGTAAAAAAACAAGTTGTACCAAAAACCATTTTCGCCAAACATGATGAACATTTTTCAGACTTTTCCCTTAAACATGATGAGAAGTTATTTTGTCCTCAAATAAAGGAGATCTTTTACCGAGCAAAAAATTGAACTTGTCTATATAAATAGTAACAGTCCAATTCCTAAAATGTTTGGGTTTAAGGTTAATAACAATTAATTCCACAAAGCTTTACGATTACCTTATCCGCAGCGGCATGTTGTGACATATGGTGTAGTTGACCATACAACAGAGAATGATCGATTGTTTCCTTTTGTGATTCGTAGGACATTCTGGATCAGCTTCTTTGACCACGATCCATTGTTTGTAGCCAAATAATTGATCAATTTCAACAAAAAACTCTGAAATTGATCAATCCCAACATATTATAGGCATTCTAAATGTTAAATATAACTTATTATACTCAATTTAACAAGTGTCCCAAAAATCCAAAAAATTAGATTTCACAATTAATCAAATAATTCATTATTATTCAAGCAAAATACATAACAATTCATCAATTAGGCATTCTAAATAGTAATTGCACTCAATTAAATGATTTGGGTTAATATACTCAATAGTTACTTATCTTCACTCATGTGAATAAATGGTTACAACTTGTCCACAATGGTTACATATGTTTGATCATGTGACTATTTGACTATTTTTACTGTTTACCGTTAAATTATTTCGGTTAGTGACTATTTTAATAGATGAAATGACGAAATTACCCCATCATCTTCTTCTTCTTCACTGTGCTGACCCACAAGCTGCTTTTGAGCGGCAGCAACGATGCTTCGCTAAGGAACATGACCGGCGATTTCGATGGGAGAATCGAGGAGATGCTCAAGTGCAGCAAGGAGGAGGCGCCTGCGCCGCCTGTGCATGACTGGAATGAGGATCAAGATGCCACGAGGGAGGATGAGATGCTGGAGATGTTAAGAATCGTTCGGCAAAAAACTGTCAATTTAAGACCGTCTGGCGAAGAACTGCTTCGTGGGATCCGAGATGGTGGAGTTTCTTCCAGCCAGTTGCTTTCAACTTTGAATTTGAATTCAGAAATCGATCGTGTTAGGGAACTTGCATTGGATAGGAAATCTTGTATCTGGTTAGATTTTATTATTTCATGAGCAAATTCGAGTTGTTGTGGTTTCTAATCTCAATCGACATATTTAGAGACGCGAGATCTTGAGGATCCAACTAGACTCCGCCATTTAATTTATGACTGACATATCAAATCATTGATTTTTATCAAAATAGCCTAATGTGCAGCTTCCAATTTAGTTCCTTTGCTGCTCCTAATATGGGAGCAAAGATGAAATGGTTGTTCACGCTATTCTCCTAATATTTGGTGTGTGGAAACCACGATTTCTGCACTTAGCAGTGGTGGGATAACATGGATTTAAGCAGCAGTGGGTCAACATGGATTTAAGCAGCAGTGAGTTGAACTCCAAATCGAATTGGAACCCATCTTTGCTTAGATCGACATAAACTTCGTCTAATTTGAGAAGCAAGACTAATTAGAAATCATCTCCCCGAGATTGTCTGGAATTAACCTCGGCATATGTTGTTTATACATATGTTGCAATGTTAGTTGATGAAGGTCGATAGGAGCTTGAATAAATGGCAGGATCTGGTGATTGTGTATGAATAAACGCCTCGAATGCGACCTCATCAAAGATAGCGTCGTTTTTCTCTTCGATTCTGGTTTCTAGCTTGAATCGCTCTGGATAAGAGAGATTGGTGGGATAGGGAGATAAATTGAGTGATGAAGGAGGAAGAATATGCAATTGGACGAATGATGAACAAAAGGAAGAAGGATGAACAGATGGAGAAGGACATAATAATCATTTCATAATTCAAAATATGTTAAAAATACTAACTGACGGAAAAAATTAACGATTCACTAACGGAGTGATCAAATAGTCACATGCCGAAACATAAACGACCATTTAGTCACGCGAAAAAAGATGAATAACTAAATAGTCACGTTGGTCAAACATGTGTGACCAATGAATATATTAACCCTAAATAATTTACAAAAAAATGATCCTAAACTTGGCACGAGGAGCCACGATAGGAGGTACGGTGACGACACAATGGAAGGCACAACATTGGGGAGGCACGTATGGGCATGATGCTTGGCGTGGTTGGGCACACTGCTTGACACGCTGGGGAGACACGGTTGGGCACGTTGCTTGGCACGACTAGAAGGGAATTGAGATGCCTTTGTGAGTGGGATGAGGGGGGAGGTGTTCTGTTGTTTTAATTCACCCCTCGCTCGTGATTGAAATACCCGGGTAGGAATTTTTTTACCCTAACCGCGACTTCTCATCACGAGTATAAGCAAAAGCTTCTACAGGTGACAATTATCACAGTTGGGTATACTTTGATATAAATAATTTTTAAAATTAATAATTTTTGTCTATAATTTTTAATTAGGATATATATTGAAAAAAAATCGTTATTAACTGCATAAGAAATATATCAAAGTCCACGAAAGATACAGATATATATGTCATTATCTGTATTATTAATCCATACCTGATATATATAAAGCCACCCAATCTAATAAGCTGTCCCCTTATATAGACACTGGATGAACTCGCTATACATCTAACAATTCTCACTCTCCATCCATCCATCCATCATTCTTTCATCAAGATTGTGATAATGGCCGAAAGCCCAGCTACAAGCGACCAGTCCTACTGGACGATGAATTTCCATACCACCAATCAATCTCCTTCCCCACCTGAAGGAGTCCTGAAAATTGAACTATGCATCAGCCGCACCCATCGACGCGTGAACCAAGATGAACACGGAAACCCTAGATGGTCCAACGAACGCCGAATCTTCCAAATCTGGGCTCCCACCCTACAATTACCAGGCACCATGAACCGCGACCAATACTTCTCGTATGCGCACCACTGGCTCGAGTCTTTCCATCTCAACATTCCCTTGGAGAGTGTCGTGCTCACTTACCACCTGATGGAGCACATATTTGGGAATGCCCACTTGCATGAAAAGTTGTCAATCCACGTCTCCTTCCGTTTGGACCATGTTTTGGTCGAGTACGTGACGTTTGGGATTACCAGAATCGATTTGAATGTCGAACAAATGGAGGAGGAAGATGAAGACACGATCCGTCCCATGAAGCGTTTGTGTGTATGTTTTATCGATAAACTGAGGGATCTTTACGCATTTGTTGCTTCGGACGAACATAAGAAGATGGGGGACTGCTCGATTTGCCTCGACGATCTTGTTTTGGAAGACGGAGAACATGAGAAAATTTATCTGTTCAAGTCGCCATGCGGACATGTTTTTCACGACGAGTGCATGACAAATTGGCTGAGGAATAACGATTCCTGTCCGTTGTGTCGATTCGTTGTCTCGTCGAGGATGGAATAACGGTTGGAAGAGGAGAGAGGGGACAGATTTTTCAGGTAGCAAGAAAGAGACAGATACTGAATACAGTGAGTAGAATCAGATATAATAGTTCTGGTAATTAGTCATAGTTTATAATGTAGATAGACATTTTATTATTATTAGTTTTGTTCCCTGGTTTGGCTAAGCTAGTAAGTGTCAAAATAAATTACAGTTGATGTTTTAATTCTCTTCCCTAATTTATTTATTGTTCAAATACCTCATATATATATATATAGAGAGAAAATTTAATTAATGTGGGGTAAAATACAACTTTAATACCCCAAATATTAGGGTTTTCACTTTGCAGAGGTAGCGCCGCCTACCCTTTAGCCTCAAGAATGCATGATCAATCACTATTCACCCATGATTAATTAGTTGAGAACTTAATCAACAATTATAATCGCCCAAAGAGACCGAGCTTCCCGAACTAGAGGCTCTTCTCTGCTGGGTCTAGAAACGAATATAGACGCTTCACTCAGCAATACAACACATTTAACAGTATTACTCATCTTACTCACCAAAAGAGCAAAACTTCATTAGTGTGACTCTACCAACATCAATAGAAAGAGAACTTAAATAATGACCAAATTAAGAACTGCAGATAAGCTTGGGAGATGAAGTGAGATTTGTTAAATTGAAGGGAAAAGTGTGTAAACTACACTCGAATGTTTACGTTTTTTTTGTAACTGCACCCATATATTTTTCGTCGCAATTAAGTACACTGCTATGTTTCAACTTGTTGATCATTGCACCTCTCCGTCAGATTTTTCTGTTAATTATCACGTGTATGACATGTGAACCGTTTAATTTTGGAAAACAAAAAAAAAGACATTTATACCCCGCTTATTAAGTGCAGTTTCAGACTTTTCCTTCTCCTCCAAGTCTCCATCTTCCATAGCCTAATTTTGATGTCTGCCATCAAGGTGCATCACACATAGCAGGCAAGTCAACGTTCAACGTCTACCTTTGTAGACTTTCCACTCTAGAAGGCAAGTCCGTCGTAAAGCTTCAGCTCCTACTTAGTACTAAATAATAATACTAAGGATCATCACAAGCAGGTTGAGTTGATGGAATACAAAGGCAGGCAATCCGAATAAAGTGCGGAAAGAAAGAGAGATCAAACCAAGAAACTGTCTGCATAGTTCTTTCTCAACCATAAGCTAGTAAGGGCCAATGTGACGGATAGCTTCATTGCAGGGTCCATCTCTAGGGTTTGGCCATAATAACGTTTTGCAAGATAAAGATCGAGTGAAAGATATTCCCCATGTTCGTGCATCTATCCGAGGTTGAACAGTGCTTGTGCATTTCATTGAAATTTCGCATGCATGTAAGCTTCATCAACACGCTCAAAATCCCTCTCTGTGCCCGGCTGTAGAAGTAAAAATACTATCTTTTGAGTGGATGGAAACATTGCAAGGTAAAAACAATTGTTTTAACTTACTCTGCCATAGTAATATGCATTACCAATACGCAATGCAACATTCTCATTCCCTGTTTAGAAGCTTGCAACCACAACGAGTGTGCACTCTAATATAGTTCAACATCAGTACAGAAACATGACTCTCCTATGCACATGCTTCGATCCCATACTTATTAAGAATTTATGTTGCATTGCTGTATGCTACCTCAAACCCCATCTCAGCCATCCTTAAATATACAAGAAATACCTTGTCCACCATCACCTTTTAAGTATGATTCTATTGTCCATCTAGCTCCACTTTCCCATTTAGCAACTAGCTTGTAAAATGCAGTAGCCTACATTGCAATATAATATAAGAGATAGTTCACATAATGTAAGAATTCTTTCTTTGAAACACATCAATAGAGAAATATAAGGACTAATTGAATTTACCGTTATGACATTTTTCTTGAGTCCTATACCTTTGTGGAACATTTTTGCCAACTGATAATATGCCTTTGCTTGACCAGCATTGTCAGCTGCAAAGAAGTATTTGCGTGCTAATCAGACATCTCCCTTTACCCCCAATTGCTTTAACGTACATAACTCCGAGGTTATACTGCCCACCAGGTTCCTCATTATCAGTAGCCTTCTCAAAGTAGCGATGAAGAACCTTGAACGAGCTTGAACTGAAGAACTAACGGACGACGAAGCTTGGTATGTAAGCATAACCGAACCTTGAAGCTTGACGAACGACAAAGCTAGAATCAGAACCAAAGCTTGGCCAAACGAACTGAAATGGGAATGGGAATGACGAACTGAAGAAGCTGAAATGACGAAGTGAAGAAACGGATGCCAAACTTGAAGTTGAAACCTAATTGAAATGAGATTGGGATGACTGTGAATGTGATTAACTGAATCGAAGAAGTCTTCACTCAAGACTAAATCAAAAAGAACCGGTTGGTCGGTTTGACTAAAAAAAAGAACTGAAAACTGTCTGGTTCTTCAAAAACTGATCGGTTCACAAAGGTTCAATCGGATTCACCAAGCATTTCAGTCTTTTGATTGAACTAAACTGTTCAGGTTGCCGGTTCGCGATTGGACCGACGGTCAGGTCCACTTAATTTTCTAACATCCAGCTTAATTTAATATTTTGAGCATCTTCTCCCGCTTGAAGAATATATCACAACTTCTTGTGGTTTTGTAAAAATATCTACAGCTTGATCAATAAATATATAATACTCTATTGCAATCTTCTTATCTTTCATCAAGTCTCGAATGCAGTAATGTTTGATATTAATACGTTTACAACAACCATGAAACACTGTATTCTTTGTCACTATAATTGTTGGTTTGTTATCAACAATAAATTGAAGATAGAAAATCTCGTTGGTGTTGCAACTCATTAAGTATCCTCCAAAGTCACATACTGTTTGAGTTCCACAATCTAGAACTACAATATACTTCGATTCTGCATTTGTAAGGGTTACAACTTGTTGTTTCTTCGAGGATCACGAAAATGCTCACATACCAAAGTTAAATTTATGGAACCTCACTACATGAAGCTTTTGAAACCAGAGGAAGTAGCTGTTCATTAACCAAATTATTTGGTTCAACTTTATTGTTAACAAATTATGTTGGGACAGGAACTCTCGAATGCTGACTGGATACTGAGTTGGCGCTGATCTAGGTGCCAACTGGACGGAGACTGTGAACTTTCGTCGAGGCTCCGATGATCCTGCAAGAAGGGGATCGCAACAGAGGGAGTTCTTCTGGGTCCCACTCTGATGCTTAAATGAGTATACTATGTGTATGAGCTCCGAATCATGTAATTAATGTATGTAAGAATAATTATTTATAGGGATAGAAAACTGAACCATTTTGGATACCATATCATTGTGTATATTTGTCGTTGCGTCTGTTAAGATAACGTATATTGTTACCTTATGAGATATTTGTGGAATATGTGCCTGATATATACGGGGCAATATTACTGTCAATTCGAAATCAGTTGTGGGACCAGAGATAAGAGGTTAGACTCTCTTGACGAGCACTCCCATGGCGAGCACAGTGGGAGGCTTTAACCGTGATCTTTGCGATCACTAGGGACTTTGTCGACCACTTTAGTTCCTGGTTTGATATTGAACCGCTTTATGGGTTCCAACTTACCCTCCGTGTGGACCGGTCCACTCATGAATTGTTTGGGTTTGTCCCCTATGAAGTAATGTTGGGCCGAGAAGGCTTTGTGGGCCTTATACCATATTGGGCCATCACTATAGATACCTAATCTTTTCCCCCGAAGTTTGAGTAAAGAGGCTTCAATCGAGCTTGACCTGTGAGGAAGGTTTGAGATAGTGACTTTTGATTTGGCATTCGATCCATTGTTTAAGCTTTGGGGCCTGTAATGCTCTGTACCCTTCGGCGAATGATTTTGGTTTCTAGAGTTTTGGAATGTTGATCTTTTACCCTTCTGGCGAACACTTTCGTTGCCATGGTTTATGAATATTGATTCAATACTCTTTTGGCAAACCCTACCGTTACTAGGGTTTTAGGAGAAGCTTACTTGTCTACCTTGGCGAACACGTTTATTCGTAGGGTTTTTAGGAATTTAATAAGTGCATTGTCTGTGGATGGGGAAGTGAGAAGGACGTTTGTTGCATGCGCGTCTCTTTGACTACTGTATCAGGGGGATAGTCTGACACCTTTTCGTACTGTTATGCCCCATTGTCTCCCTGATGCAATTCTTCGGTTTGTGACATTGCTTTGAATTCTACCCCAAATGGGTAATCCTTGCCTGGTGTTTTTGCAGGCGATTGTTCAGTTTCCCAATTTTTGCTATAAAAAGTATTCCTTTGGCATTTTGCAATTTACACATTCTGAACCTTTTGATTTCCAAAATCTTCAAGTGTTTTTCACTCTCAAGCGCTTCAGTCTCCTTTGTTAGAACTTACTTCTTTTTACCAACACTTAATCTTTCTTTACGATCATGGCAGGTAATAAGAATTAGACCTCCCACAAGGTTTCCACCTCTAAACCTTCTTTGAGAGACTCTTCGTCTAGGCAGAAGGCTACAACCCCTAGGGCTTCCAATGCCTCGCTCACTATTAGGGATTCTCATACTTTAGTCTTAGATAAGAGGGCCTCCGTACCAAAGCGGGAGCCATACCGACACGACCATTATTTTGGATGTTCCTGTTGGCAACGTCCCGACTGGTAGTTTTCTCGCTGACCATTAGCTCTATTGCTACTGTAAACACCTGATTTTGGCTCAGGGTCAAAATATCGTACGCAAGGAATCGAGCCAAGAGAAATCGATATAAAAAAAATTAAAAATAATCTAAAAATATCTAAAAATATTTTGTATATAAGTAGAGGGAATTGAAGGAGAAGATGAAGAGGGGGAGAAAGAAGAAAGAAATGAGAGAATAAAAAGAGTTAAAAAAAGATATCGGTGATTATGAGTCTCGGTTTCTCGTACGGTATTTTAAACTCCAATGAGTTAGGTATATTTCTCTCATATTCAATATCATATTTGTATTTTCTAATGTGAAATAAAATTGAGGTTTCATATACATATATTATATATTTATGTAATACTATATATATATATATATGTGTGTGTATATGTATATATATATATATGTGTGTGTGTGTATATGTATAATATATATCTGATATTAAAAATGACTTAGGTAATTGCTAAACTTTGATAAAGGTTACAACACAGTTCTTGGACTCTCGGGTCATTCTGGGACTTTATCGAGTGTTATAAGCCAAACGAGAAAAGTTTTGGCTCATTTGTGCAATTTTAAAAAATATTTTTTTTATTCAGCTCGAATTTTTTAAAAATTACATTTTTGACTCCTAAATTTTTCTGGACATTCCATGACTTCTCAAAGTGTTATAAATAAGTCTAGAATAATTTTCGGGTTATTTGAGAACTTTTACAAATGTTACGAATAAGTCCAGAATAGTTTAGGGCCGTTTCTGCAATTTTCGAAATATTTTTCCAATCCAACTCGAATTTTAATAAATTGTATTTTGGTCCCTAGATTGTTTTGACATCCTATAACTTGTCAAAGTGTTACAAATTGGTTTAACGTGCTTAATATTTTCAAACTCATTAGTGTATTTTCGACACGTTAAAATGACTCCAAAGTGAAGCAATGTTATTTATTTGAAATTAACTCAAAAACAATGTTTGTACATGGTTTGTTTAATTAAAAAAAATGCATGTAATCTTTTGGGTCAAGCATGGTAAACACGGGCAATTCTGGTAAATTGTTAAATGAATTTAAAGCAAACTAAAGTACCCAAAGAGCTCATAAGACGTAATCAAACCCCCGAACTCGATTCTCTGGACGTAGACCTTTCCAAGCCATGAGATGTTAATACCATGTACCCTAGGCAAATTTGAGGATTCTGATTAGCCTTTAATTAATCGGTGGTGACTTTTTCATTTTTAAGCCCGGTTGATGACCCTGTTTTACCGGACCCGTCGCTTTCCAATACCCGACATTTTCAAACGAAAATTAAAAATATTTTTCAAAAAAGGGTCAGGGAACTACTACGAGATAGGCCTCACGCAGCGGGTACTCAACGTCATCAGGATGTGGGTTGGGTTTAAGTTCATGAGAATGCGTCAGGGATGGACGTATTCACTTTCCCTTTTCTGATGTTTTTAAAGGTTGGTTGATGGGGCTAACCATCTTCACCATTTCCAAACCCGATGGCCAAAGTTCGAAGAGTGGAGAGCCAGGGCATGGAATTGGAATGTCCATTTCCGAATAGTGGACCATTTGCGGGACACCAACTGGAATTATAAGAAGTTTTATTTCTTCTATAAGGGTGGTGTGCCTTGGTATCTTCATCAGCGAGGGTGAGGTCTTCCCCCGAGCTTTGGCGAGTTATCGAAGCATGACAAGAACGTCATTGATGACTAGTTCTAGCGACACAAGCAGTTGGGCTTCTGTTCAGTCAACTCGCTTGCAGAGACTTTAGATTACATGCTTCAACCGGGGGCTTGTCTCCTCCCCCGAGTGAGGCTCCTTCCCTCGAGCCGGTTGCTACCACCGTGAGTGATTGTACTGCCCCCAACCCTTCAAGGTCGGTTAGGGCTCGGAAGAGGGTCCCAACCCGGGGAGTACTATCCGTTGGTGGCTCTTCACCAACCTCTGAAGGTGTCCAGTCCATGGGGGTCTCTAGGCCCCTTGCCTTAATCTCCGATATGTGGAGATTTCTGACAAAACAGTGCTAGACCGCAACCCGAACGTCTGCATGCACCTTTTGAATGTGATTCTTCCCCCTCGAGATCGGGGGGAATCCCCATCTGAATTGAACGACGTAAAAATCGTGATGAGGACTCACTTCGAGTTTTTGGCACTGGTAAATTTTTATTCTTGCTCCTTTATAGACTTTCCTTTATTTTTCGTGTTTCTCTCTTAACTCCTTATATCTTGTTAACGTGGCCTTTTTTCCTTGTGTCAGCTCGTCCGCGAGGAGACGACGACCGGGCGAATCGTAGGGGAGCTCGTCGATACGCAGGTTGGCTTGCTTATCGAGATGGAGCAATTCCGAAGCATGGGGTGTATCCCCAAAGATGTCGAGGAGGTGAGACAATGAGCTGAAACCTTGACTGAGCTGATGGATCAGGCTCGGCGGGAGTCTGCGAAGAGGGAGAATGAGTTGCTGGCCTCAATCAAGATGCGGGAGGATCAGGTCAAGAATGCTGAGGAAGGCAGACTCCGGGCTAAGGGTCAAGCCAATGAGGCTGACCAGTACTTCGCTTATCTAGATGCGTAAGTCACTGGTCATCAAGGCGAGCTGAGGGAGGCTCGGGCTCAGAGGGACGCCTTTAGCGCTGAGAAGGAGCAGCTCGGGCTCAAGGATGTCACCCCCCCTAGAGCGTGGTCGAGGACTTTAAAAAGTCAGAGGAATTCACCGACTGCGCCTTGGAGGTAATGAAGGCTGAGCTTGTTGCCTATCTCCAGGTCTTGGTCGATGAGATCCAGGGGATAGATCCCAAGTTTCCTTTCTGGTAGATGAATTCACTCTAGGACTTCATAGAGAGCGGCTATGCCAAGTAAACTCCTCCTGCAACTATTGTTGGCGAGCTGAAAGCTGCCCCCGAAGCCGATAAGGAGAATGCATCCCCTAAAGGGCTAATGCCTTGATGCTCCAGGCTTCCAGGTGACTGACTTAATGCATAGCCTTAAGTTGGCAGTCTGCTATGCCAAGATAGATTATAACCTCGCTAAGTCACCTGAGCCCTCTTATGCTTTTGCTCTTTTCCCTTCTCTTATGTTTTACCCCCCATAACGCGCGATGATATCCTGCCTAATGAAACGCTCGACCGTCTTTGCCGTTACTGATGCCAGGGTGATATAGCCTCCACCCACTTGGTGAAATAATCGATTGCCACCAATATGAATGGATGAGCATTGGACGCCTTTGGAGAGGTCATACCGATTACATTGATGCCCCACATTGAGAAAGGTCATGGGGAAGTCATGGAATAGAACTCGTGTAGTGGCGCGTGGATTTGGTATGCGTACACTTGACAGAGGTGGAAATGTTGGACATGTCTCACACAATCAGACGTCATGGTGGACCAAAAGTATCCAACTCTAATTATCTTTTTTTACAACATTCGCCCGCCCATGTGTGGGTCGCAACAACCGCGTGAATTTCTTCCATTAGGCGCTTAGCTTCTTCGACATTCACGCATATAAAAAGGGTATCATCAAATGATCTTTTGTATAAAGTCGGGTCACTAAGAAAATAATTGCAAGTCATCCTTCGTACGACCTTGTGGTCATTTCTTGTGGCACCTTCTGAGAACTCTCCGGACTCCAGGTATTTATTTTTATGTCAGTGAACCATGGCTGACCGTCTGACTCTTCCACTGCACAACAGTAGGCTGGAACCTCTTTGATCTTGATCTCCACTAGCAGTTCCTGATTTTCCGGCGAAATTTTACTCGTTCAATAACGAAATTTTACTCTTCCATTCCCCTGTCGTTTCGAGGATGATTAACATGGAATCTCCAAACACTTCTAGTTTCTTCACTTCGAGGTCTAGTGAGGCGTGCATGCCGAGAACACATGCCTCGTATTCTACGATGGTGTTGGTGCAGTGGAAGGTAACCTTGGCCTCCACTGGAAAGTGTTGTCCCTTTTGTGAGATGCGCACTACCCCGATACCCCCTCTGACCATAGGAGTTGATCAAGTGATCATCGTCTAATGGTAAAATCCGCTAAATGATCGGCGATTGCTTGCCCCTTTACCAAAATTGTAGGCACAAATTTTATGTCATACTTAGATAGTTCAACCTACCATTTGGCGATATTGCATTGTCCATGCTGGCTTATCTAAGAGGTATCTCACGTGATCCATCTTCGAATACAGACGTATGGTGTAGTACAACATATACTAGCGAAGTCGTTGCATTACCCACATGAGTGCGCAACATATCCTCTCCACCTCTTGATACTCTTTTTCACCCTTCGTAAACTTCTTGCTCACGTAATATATGACATGTTCATTCTTTCCAGTCACATCGAGTTGTCCCAATATGCATCCCAACGAGTCTTGGAGCACTGCTAAATACATAATGAGCGGTCGTCATGGAGTTAACGACACCAGGACTGGTAGGCTCATTAGGTAATTTTTTATGGACCCTAAGGCATTCTAGCATTTTTCATCCCAAATTATCCGAGTGTTCTTACGTAAAAGACGAAATAAAGGTTGATACTTGGTTGTCATATTTGTGATGAAATGCGCAATGTAATTCAAACAGCCTAATAGGCTTCGGACCTCCTTGACGGTCGATGGTGGGGGTAGCTCTTGTATCGCTTTGACTTTGTCAGGGTCTACCTCAATTCCATTCTCACTGACTATGAAGCCCAATAAATTGCCTGATGTGGATCTAAAAGTGCATTTGGTCGAGTTTAAACACAACTTGTACTTCTTGATCATTTCAAATAGCATGCGTAAATTGATCAAGTGATCTTCACCTTCTTGAGAGTTTGAGATCATATCATCTACGTACACCTCGATCTGTTTGTGCATCATGTTGTCGAATAGTGTCACCATCGCCCTTTGGTAGGTTGCCCCTGCATTTTTTAAACCGAAAGGCATAACACTGTAACAAAATGTGCCCCACATAGTGACAAATGCCATGTGTCGAATAGTGTTTGACTTATCTGCCTCAAACATCTTGATCTAGTAGTATCCTGAGAACCTGTCCATGAACGAGAACATTGTATGACATGCCATGTTGTCGGCCAACATATCAATATGAGGAAGAGGGAAATAATCTTTCGGACTGGCTTTGTTAAGATCTCGATAGTCCACACAGATGCGAACGCGGCCGTCCTTCTTGGGTACTTGAACAATATTTGCTACCCATTTAGAATAATTGCAAACTTTGAAGAATCCAGCGTCAATTTGCATGATGATCTCTTCCTTAATCTTAAGGATTAGGTCGGGAATTTGTCTCCTCAGGTGTTGTCTCTTGGGTCGGAAGTTCTCAGTGTCTAGTGGCAGAACGTGCTCCACGATTGATGAATCAATGCATGGCATGTGAGTATAGGACCAAACAAAAATCTCTTGGTACTCTTTTAGCAAATCCATCATCTGAGTTCTCTGGTCAGGACTTAAACTTATCCCGATCTTCAATTCACGTGGTTCCTCTAGAGTGTCGATGTTTATGACCCTAGTGACTTATGTTGTTAGGAGCTTGTCTCTCTCGTACGTGTCCCAACTTTCTTCAAAATCTTTCATGACATCCTCCTCATCGAATCCTACTCCATAATCTATAGAGTCGGATTCGGCAAGGGTGTCCTTGTACGAGATTGAATCATGGTTCCCTTTATGTTCTCTAGAAGTATTGTTCCTAGAGAAAGAAGCAGAAGAGAAGGGAGATTAATGGCATAAGTAGGTAGAAGAAGATATAATATTAGGAACGTGATGAATTAACAAAAGAAGGGATTCATTTGATGTGGTCATGACAAATTTCCCTTATTCCAAAAATGCGGGGCTCATGACATATACCCTACGCGGAATACATCCATTTTCAAAAGGTCTTACTCATTATTATTAAGAGAAAGCGCATATACAGGTAACGTCATCTAGTTTGTGATATTCTCCCTACGAGCAAGTGGACGAATGAAAAGGCATGAGGGAGCTTCATCGAGCAGGGCTCCCATGGTGACACCGATCGAAAATAAACCTGATAAGCCTTCTTGAGAAGCAACGTCGTTAGGTTGGATCATTTGTGGTGGGCCAGGAAATGAAACAGCGAGGGGAGGAAACAGTAATGCCCCTGAATTTCGGACGACTTCGTAATCTTTGAAATTAGGATGGAAACCTAGTTTGAAAGTGTCTTTGTTCTTCCTTGGAGCTATTGTGTGTATGATGTTCTGATCGTGGATTCCCAGACCGAGTCCTAAGATGAAGTTGTTGCCCAGCATCTTCCCCACCATTAGATCGACTCTGCTTGGTGCTGGCTCTCCCCAATCTCTAATCACATAAATGAGATCAAAGGCATGGAAAGACAATGCATCTTCGGTCTCGATTCCGATGAAAGGTACGGAAGTCTCTTTATAAATGTTGTAATCTTCGATCACAACCAGGGGATCCTCAGATATAAATTTCACTTTTTGATGCAGGGTAGAAGGCATTGCCTCAGCGACGTGTATACAAGGTCTTCCCAAAAGCAGATTGTAAACTCCTGGAATGTCCAACAATTTGAAAGATGCGCTAAACACGCATGGACCAATCTCCAATGGTAATTCAATATCTCCTTCGACCTCCCTTATATTGTCATCAAAGGCTCGAACAACACTATTGGTTGGGCGGACGAGTGACGAATCTATCTTCATATGTTGGAGGGTGGATATTAGTCATACATTTAAAGCTAAGTCATTGTCAATCATTACTCTTGAGAAATTGTGCGCATCTGGTGCACGACCTTGTACTCAGCATCCTTTACAATCTTCATGAAATTGCTCGCTTCTTCTTCAGTTACCCCTTTGGGCTCCTTCTACCTCTTTCTTCTTGAGTGGGTTTTCTGGCTAGATATATCAACATTCAGATCAAGTCATACTGAAAATGCCTTCGTCTTTCACGGATCCTTCCGCGTGACCCCCATATCTCCAAGTTACCCTTTTGTGCTGGTCGTTGCGGTACGTAGTCAATGATTAGTGGGGTGATCATCGAAACATAATTTTTTAGCATCTCCCGACCCATGGGGATGACTAAAGGGGTTTATCCTTCTTCTAAGAAAATCTTGTTGACTGAGCCTGGAGCGTGGTTGGGTAGTGGATTGGTATTGACATTCAGTGGCGAAATCAGATTCAAAACCAGGTACTTATGATCGATAAGGTCTTGGATTCAGTGCTTCAGGCGAGGGCAATTGTTAGTGGCGTGCCCAGGTGCTCCCATGTGGTACTCACATTTTGAATTTGGTTCATTAGCTAGAATTTTCATTTCGGGGCTCAAAACCTTGGGACCCATGAGCCCTTGAGCCAAAGTCGTCTTGTACAATTCAACTAACGGTATTGGAATCGAGGTGAATTGTCGAGGCTCTCGAAATATCCTTTGGTTCTCACCTCGGGTAACAGAATCTTGCAAGTTGGGTGGGGAGGTTATTCCTTGTGGGGTTCGAGGAGCCTGAGGTATCGGGACCACTGGTGATGACTGATATTGTTGATATGGAGCTGAGTAAGGGTTCTGGTAAGGGTTCAGATAGACCACACCAATGATTGGGGTAGGCTTCTTTGTGACAGTTTTCTTAGGATTCACTGCACTTTTGTATGGGTCTTCAATCTTTCCGGACCGGTGCTTTTGCTCGATCAATTCGCCTGTCATGGGATTTGAAAATTCCGTTGTGGATTGACTCATCATATTGGCATAATATATACCCTTAAGAGTTCTGATGAAAATCGGGACCGCCTCGTTCTGCCCGAGAGACGGGTTCATGCAATTGGTCTTTCCCCTCCACTCAGTCACATAATCTTTGAAAGATTGTCCCTTTTTCATCTCCATAGCCTAAAGATCAAAGTGAGTAAGAGCGTTATCCAGATTGTGCAAATATTGGTGGTGGAAAAGCTTGGTCGGCTCTTTCATAATTGAAACTTGCTCCGTTCTTAACCTTGCGAACCAGACCAACGCCTCCCCTTTCAAACTTTCCTGGAAGGTCTGGACCATCGAATTGATATACTACTGATATGGAGTCATTTTCGCCATGTTGATCTTGAGGTGAACAATCGGATGCCCTGTTCCATCGAACCTTTCAAAGTCTGGCACCTTGAATTTATCGGGCATCAGGATTTCCTGAAATAGAGTCATATCAGATAAATCCAAGTCTCCCAATCGATCTAGTCATTGAATAGACCTCATCTTTTCTTCAATCTACTTCAACCGCTTGTCTTGTTCGGTCTCAATCGGGGCGACTGTAACAGAGTAATTAAGGAGCCCAAACGCGAGTCGTGTGGCCTAGTTGGGGTAAACAGGTACCGGAGGTGCAGCCCCGTCATGCTGAAGAGGAAACGCTTGCTCATGAGGGTCATGTACAGGTAGTGTAACTTGATTAGGAATGTAGGAGGTGGAGCTTGGTTGGGATGGCCATATGTGGGAGGTAGAGGTGGAGGTTGGACAGGATGACCATATGTGGGAGGTGGAGCTAGGTTGGACATATGTGGGAAGTGGAGCTTGTTCGGGGTGACCACATGTAGGAGGTGGAGTTTGGTTGGGTAAGACCAAAGTACTTGGCATAGATTGATGAGGTGCTACAAGCGGGGGTGTTGCTTGGGAAGACGAGGTGGATGCCTGGGCGTTTAGAAAAACAAAATTTGCTCGAACGAGGAGGTCATGCCAGCCATGGAAGCATTCATGGTGTGTATATTATGTTCTAGATGGATGATCCTCTCTTCGTATTCTTGAGGTACAGGAGTTGTCAAATATTGCATGGGTTCCGGGAAACCTAGTGGAGGGCTTTGATTTTATTGCTCCATTCGTTCCCGTTGAACAAAACTGCGAGTGTGTATCGGGCTTGTTCTTGCCATATGTTCCTAAATCATTCAAATATCATAGTAAGAAGGGTAAATACACAATTGTTCATGCATGTTTATTTAAACAAATTAGGCATGCTCCGTTCATTCCATTCGTACACTTTGATGACATATACGACAAAAGGTATTCAAACAATACTCTAAAAATAGTTGGTCAATCAAAGTCTAACTCTTAAGACGTTTCACACGACGGTGTAGCTCGTTGAGTGCATTTGTCGTTTCCTCCTTTGTTCGAAGGAAGGTCGGGGACATCCATTTCAAATTATTTTTAATTTGTATTATCCTTCGTCTGGATTGTTCAATGGTTACATTCAACTCAGCTATTTTGTCCTTGTATGGATATTGTCCAAGGTGTGATCCCGACCTCTCACTTCATTTCGCACACACCGTAACTCGTTATGGAGGCGTTGGATCTCTTTCTTGGATCTAGAGTGATCATCAGCTATACTTTGAATTTCCACCCTATCTTTCATGATCACGTAGATATCCTTGTAAGATGACGGTGATTGTTCGGGCCTATCCCCTAGTATCTCCTTCCGGTCAAAAGGCGGACTTCCTAGTGCCGAGTAGAACTTGTGAATGTACTCCGTTGTCGCACGGTATTCGTTTTGCTTTGCCGTGGATCTTTCCGTCGAATTTATGAATAGTAGGACTCTGTTTCCTCAATGGAATATCTTGGAATCCACCAAATTGTCAAACAACTCGGGAAGGGTAGGTGGTCATGGATCCTCGATGGCTGAGAAACGGAACTCCCTCGAACGTTTTGCACCTACGGATCATG
Organism: Chamaenerion angustifolium; assembly: GCA_946814005.1. Taxonomy (NCBI): domain Eukaryota; kingdom Viridiplantae; phylum Streptophyta; class Magnoliopsida; order Myrtales; family Onagraceae; genus Chamaenerion; species Chamaenerion angustifolium. The sequence continues at coordinate 27,588,707 of OX328268.1, read as the reverse complement.
GGGCGGTGGATGGGTAACATCTAGCCATCCATAAAATGTCCTTATGCGTTATTTTCGAAATACAGATTTTCCAATCGAGGGTTTTCCATTTCTCAGCTTCGAACAATGACCGACCTAACATTCTCAAGATGACCCTTTTGTCGCCTAAAAAGTTTGTTAGAGGAATATTCATGCCAAATTCTTTCAAGTGGCTTAAGAATCAAATCTGAAGTAAGGTCGGGCTTGCTTTTAGTTCTCTTTTTCCTTTGGTTTTTAAAATATTTAGAGATGCAATGGCTTTGACGAGCAATGCCGCCACAAAACCCTTGCCTTCTATTATTTAGATGACGACTTTGGTCATAGCTGAGTCGATGAGACCATTAGAAAATGGGAATGCAACCGTTCCCAAAACAAGTAAAATAAAAGCATGGCATTTTCCCAGAGCATTTGTTTTATCAACAATTCGGCGCTTGATCCAATATACCAAAAGTTCAATAGATATGACATGACCCCCATTCAACTTGAGCTCGGCGACATTTTGTTTGTTGTGACTTTGAGGTGTTTGGCCAAAGTGCTATATTTGCCTCTTTGTTGGAGGTTGGGTTGAACAATACCACGATCCCAATCAACCCCTTGAATGAGTTGACGGTATTATTCGAGCGTAGGTGTGAGATCATTGTCGTTTATCACGAAGACGACATTTTTTACTTCACATAAATCAGACATAGCATCGAGGAGAGCCCAATTGACTTTGTAGTTTGCAAGCTCATGAACCTCGCCAATCTTATCGTTCACGTACTTCTGCTCCTCTTTCGTCATGGCTTTCCATATTCGGGCAATTTCGACCGTGGGGGGCTGGATGGCCTTGGTGCGAGGACAGTGGTTTATCTGCTTCATCCTTACCGAAGATGATTTGTGAAATATCCTAAGGATACAAAAGTGCGATGCAAGTGTGAGAAAGCAAATGTCACAACTAAGTTATTACATTTACACAGGTTTGCGGAATACAAAAGTCCAATCCTATACATGTCATGATCTTGGGCCAAAACAAAATGCGAGAAATGGAACAAACACGAAACTAGTAGAAGGTTAACCGTTGTGTGGAGCTTTTGTTCTAACGGGATGAAATTTCTAGGTCTTTAGAACCGGCAGAACTTCACCCCCCCTCTAGAGGATCACATGCCCATTCTGATAATCGAGTTGAGTTTTTTGGGTGCCTGTCGGCGGTCCAAACCGCTTCAGGCGTATTCCCATATTAAACTCTCTATGCTCCTAATGTGCTCAAGGTCCGAGCGGGTAATGGTAACCACCGTGGTGTGTGCAAAACGAGGATTTACATCAATTTTGAATTTTTACATTGCTTTTCAGACAAAATTTAAAACTGCATGACCAAACTGTCAAACCAAATAGGCAAAATATAACATGGCAAAGCAAACATGACAAAGCCTAAACCCTCCAAATTCATCCCCAGCAGAGTAGCCAAATTGTCGGACTTCAGATCCGACTTTCCCCGAACCTTTTCTTTTTAAAATATTTTTATTTTGTTTCGCTCAAAAATGTCGGGTTTCGGTGAGCGACGGGTCCGGTCGAGCGGGGTTATCAACCGGACCGAAAAATGAAAGAGTCGCCACCGATTAATTAAAGGCTAATCGGAATCCTAAAATTTTGCCTAGGGTACATGGTGTTAACATCCTAGGGCTTTGAAAGACCTGCGTCCAGAGAATTGAATTCGGGGGTTTGATTGCGTCCAGAGAATTGAGTTCGAGCCCATAATCCGCACTTTCGGTACTTAGTTTACTTTTGAAATTATTTTTTACCGATTTACCTGAATTGTCCAATTTGATCATGTTTGGCTAAAGAGATGACATGCATTTTTCTTTAATTTAAATAAACCATATATAAACATTGTTATTTACAAGTTAATTTCAAATAAATACACAAGAGATGATAAAGTTAATCGTACTTTAAAAAATGTGGTTTAACTTTGGGACCATTTTCAACGTTTCAAAAATACACGAATGGTTTTGAAGATATTAAACATGTTGGACAAATTTGTAACACTTTGACAAATCACGGGATGTCCATAAAAGTTTAGGGACCAAAATGCAATTATTTAAAATTCGAGCTGAATTGAAAATATTTTTTTTAAATGACAGAATTGACCCTAAACTATTCTGGACTTATTTGTAACACTACGTAAAGTTCCAAAATAACCCGAAAATTATTATGAACTTATTTGTAACACTTTGAGAAGTTATGGAATGTACAGAAAAGTTTAGGAATCAAAATGTAATTTTTTAAAAATTATAACTAAACTGAAAAAATTATTTTACAAAAAATTACAGAATTGACCCTAAACTATTCTGAACTTATTTGTAACACTTAGTAAAATTCCAAAATAACCCGGAAATTATTCCAGACTTATTTGTAACATTTTGAAAAGTGATGGGATGTCCAGAAAGGTTCAGGGAACAAAATGTAACTTTTATAAAATTCGAGCTGATTTTTGAAAAATATTTCAAAATTTGCACAAATGTCCCAAAACCTTTCTAGTTTGGTTTATAACACTCAGTAAAGTCCCAAAATGACCCGAGAGTCCAATGACCGAGTTGTAACCTTCATCAAAATTTGGGAATGACCTAAGTCATTTTTGAAAATATTTTTTTCGCATATACATAAATACCGTATATTTTTAAATACCTAAATCGCTCGGAGTTTAAATACCGTACGAGAAATTAAGACATATAATTACCGATATTTTTTATTTTATTTTTTTTTCACTCTTTCTCTTCTATTCTCCCTTTCTTTCTTCTTCACTCTCTTTTCCTCCACATAAGCTACAGCATGCTTCTCCCATTTATAGAATAATTTACTACTTATTTAATTAATAATATTTTTTTGATAATTTAAAAAACGGCAGAAAAGAGAAAACATGATCATGTGTCCATGTATTGGAATATTTTTTTTCCTTTTAGTTTTCAGATATAGATATAGATATAGATGTTTTTCAATATCGATTTCTCTCGGCTCGATTGCTCGCGTATGATATTTTGACCCCGAATCAAAATGAGGTGTTTACAGTTACAATCAAACTCTTGTACATACTGATTATTGTTACTCCAACTAGCTTCATGAGTAACTAGTAGTAAAGTATTTGAATTGTCGATCTGTGCACTACTTTAACATGGTAATCTATGTGATCTTATTTTCTTGCACAATATTCTCTACTATAGCGATCACTATTTTCGCAACTATGAGACGGGATACGTGACGCGAACTTATTTTTGTGATAATCAAACTTACCTTCAATATTTGATGACATTCAATATTATACTTACCTTGGGAATTATATTTAAAAAATTGCGTTTCAGTTTCCTTTATAGCTTGGGCCTTCTTGATTATCATCTGATTTGTATGTATACGTTTCACTCTTCAAATCATTTGGAGCCTTCACAACTTTTTTTTTTTTTTTGGCCAAATAAGCCTTCACAACTAGCCTTATTATTGTGCTTTAGGATGAAATTCATGAACACTTCCTTCTTTTCCTTACTCCATATCCTCAAAATGCCTTTATTACAACCTTTGCAATCTCGTCAATTTGACTATATGCGCACCTTCAAATATTTTGAGCAAAATATCCTGAGAATCCTTTGTTCGGGTTTAACATGGAGCATTTTTTCTAGGGTTAAATACCAAATAGTTACCTGAACTTTAGACATTTTGCAACGAGCTACCTGAATTTTGAAAATTCAAAACGGACTACCTCAACTTTGAAGAATGTGCAAATAGATACCTCCGTCCAATTTCTGACGAATTTTCGACGAATTTCCAACGACTTTCCAACAACTTTCCAACGACTTTCCGACGACAGTTGACGGAAAATTGGACTGAGGTAGCTATTTGCACATTCTTCAAAATTGAGGTAGCCCGTTTTGAATTTTCAAAGTTCGGGTAGCTCGTTGCAAAACGTCCAAAGTTCAGGTAGTTACTTGTTATTTAACCTTTTTTTCTAACATCAACAACTACACGAACTTGTATTTTAAGAACAATGTTTTCTCATTAAGCATACGACCATGCTCCAATTGTTGTATTGCTTCCACCAGTTATTTTACTTTTTTTAGAAATATCATTTTCTAGTATATTCTCAAAGTCACTGCTTCATAGAAACATCTTAATGATCAACCTTCACTTCGAAAAACTACTATTTCCATCAAAATTGCAAATCAATAGTTATTTTTTAACTTAAGCTCTAGATGTTGAACTAGAAGTCATTTTGACATCACCTTAACTCAAAATCACAAACTGACTACTAATATCCTAGATGTAAACCATGATTTTAGTTGCTTCTAATAAAAGAACTATTGATGAATGAAATACACTAAGTTGTTTATATATATTAATAAAAATTTAGCTTATTCAAAACTCACAATCCGAACCACATTTACTGGCTGAAGTTAACAAACAAAACTCATGAATTATTATTTCCCCGCAACCTACTCTTATATCTCTCCATAACCTCTCTCTATATAATCTACAACAGTATAATATACAAAGCATTAAATAAGTAACAATGCTAACTCCATATCGAAGCCAAGCGAACACAGTTCTTGCCGACTGGATTAACCACACTTCGAAGGAATGGAGGGTCGAGGAGGTACGTGTTATTCTCCCTCCCTCGGATGCTGCCCTTGTGCTGGAAGTCCCAATTCCGATGCAAAGAACTGCTGATGTGCTGAGATGGCCCTATGAGAGGCACGGGAGGTTGACCGTAAGGTCGGCCTACCACTGGCTTCGGGACAGGGAGGAGGGCCGAAGGGATCTTGGGGCTGGAGACGGGGTCAGCTCGGGTCAAGGCATGTGGGAGATGGTCTGGAAGTCTAAGGTACAACCAAAGGTACGCTCTTTCATATGGAAGTTAATGTCGGGTGCTGTGGCGGTGAGGGAACGCCTGGCAAGTCGTGGTATGTTGGTCCCTACTGGCTGTCCTATTTGCGGGGTGCTGGAATCAATCGAACACATGGTCTTTGAATGTGTTTGGGTCGGTCTAGTTTGGAAGGGAATTCTGGGCCTCAACGACGCTAAGGACGTGTGCCACTCGATTAGGGATTGGTTGTACAAGAGACTTTCGGACAATCGGGGCTCGAGGGACGATAGGCAGCGAAGGTGGCAGGCGGTCTTGACTGCTTGTTGGGCAATCTGGCGTTGCAGGTGCAACATGGCCTTCGAAGGGAAGATTCCGGATGCATCTTGGGTGATCGGATTCGTGGCGAGATCGGTGGAGGAGCAAAGAACCGTTCAAGCCTATCCAGGCTCCTCCCAGCTCACTTCGGGCAGCAGGGTTCGTGCGGATGCTGCAAGTCTTGCGGAGGCGAGGACCACTGATCCACGACAGGTGAGCCACGGGGGTTCTCCGATCGGAGATGCTCAATTTTGGACCAGGCCGCAAGCAGGGACCATCAAGGTCAACTGTGAAGCGGCCTGGACTCGTGCTAATGGTCTCGGTGGTGTAAGGGTCATTGCTCGGGATAGCGACGGCCGAGTCGTTGGAGGCACCCACATTTCGCTCTCGACATCATCGATCGAAGTCTTGGAAGCTCGGGCCGTTTTTGAGGGTGTCAAGGTGGCAATCGCCAACGAGTGGGAGTCGGTTGTAATAAAGTCGAATTCGGAGGTGGTTATTAACCACATTTTTGGTTCTCATCATTTTTGGAAGATTGAGACTATCATTAGTAATAGTCTCTTCTTGGGTAGGTCGATTAGGAACCTTTTCTGGAATAAGATACCACGAACCGCTAACTGTTGTGCGGATTGGGTGGTGAAACAAGCTTTAGGGGGGATGTGTCGTAATGAGTGGGTCTTACAACCTCCAACCCCCCTTTTACATATTTTACGGTTTGATACGGATTTTGTACCAGATGCTTCTTTGCCCCAATTTTGTGAGTAATTCATGAATGTATACTTTGGCCAAAAAAAAAAAGTTTTAATTTGCCAACTCACCCAACAATGTCTCAATTTCGTAGCTTAGTCATATGGTTTACCTTTCTTTAGTAATATAATTTTGTTTATATTATTTTTCTAACCAACGTAGTTTTATAACATATTTCTTCAATTTAGGAGTCACTTGAAATGTATGTCCATTGGGACCTATTGTCACGCACTCATGACTCATGCATCAGTCTAGATAAGAACACACAATGCAATCACATATTGTTCATATAGTATTGATAGTTTTTGCTCCCGCAAAGTATATTTGAAAGTTAAAACTAACTAGTATATTTGAAAGTTAAAACTAACTTCATTGGTGACATGTAAGTAGTAATTTAATTATCTATCTATTATAAAAAAAAAAATAGTATGTATATAATTGAATTACTCATATAGCGTTGTTTGTCATTCTAGACAAATTATAGAACGAACGATATTATTATAAGAATTCAATTATATACATATTCACATAAAATAAAAACAATTTACACTAACTAGATAATTGAGTTACGACATATATAAATATCGCAAATGACACTGAGATTCCACTTCTAGGGGTGGCAAAACCTGACCCAACCCAAGGGTGACCCGCCCACGGGTCGTGTTTGGGTCAGGGTTTTTGACCCAACCCGTAGATGACATGTGATACCACGAGTCAGGTTTGGGTATGAAGGTTTTGTTCGGTATGGGAGCCTGATTAATATGTAATGTTAGTTTATGTATTAATGTACGCATCTCGCAGTACTGTACTGTATTTCTCCATGTATACGTATTATGTAACAGTAACCTATCATCAATACATATTAACCAAACCGCGTGGAGGTTACCCTAATTTGGGTTTTACCATGCAAAAACTGACTCTCTCACTACCTTTTCCTAATCTCTCTAGAATTCTTGTTCTTGTTCTTTTTCTTCATCTGATTTGAGATTTGTTGTAAATCGATTCTAACAAATGGTATCAGAGCTAAGGAGATTCAACACGACCACTGAAGATGGAGAGTTCGAAGTTTGGAATCGAGAAGTTGGATGGATCCGATTTCGGTTTCTGGAAGATGCAGATCGAAGACTGTCTGTACCAGAAAGATTTTCACAACCTTGCTCGGAGTGAAGCCAGATTCCATGACAGGTGATCAATGGAATCTGAAAGATCGTCAGGACCTAGGGATGATCCGGTTGACCTTGTCGAAGAACGTGGCGTTCAACATCGTCAAGGAGAAGACTACGGTCGATCTGTTGAAGGTGCTATCAAAGATGTACGAAAAGTCATCGACGATGAACAAGGTATATTTGATGCGTAGATTGTTCAATTTACAGATGTCTGAAAGTGGATCTGTTGCTGATCATATGAACGGGTTTAATATGATTGTGAGTGAATTGAGTTATGTGGAGATTAACTTCGAATAGAAAATTAAAGCCTTGATTTTGATGTCATCTCTACCTGAGTCTTGGGATACTGTTGTTGCTGCAATTAGTAGTTCTCGTGGCTCTGAGAAACTGAAGTTCAGTGAAATTTGAGATGTTGTTCTCAGCGAAAGTATTCGCAAATGAGAAGTAAGAGATTTATCGGGTAGTGCTCTCAATGTGGACAAAAGAGGGAGAAGTAATTGGAAGGGTCAAAATCAACATGGCATATCAAAATCAAAGAATCGAGGATAATCTCTGAACAAAGTCAACTTGATTTGTTGGAATTGTGGGGATAAAGGGAACTATCAGACAACTTGTAAGAAACCAAAGAAGAAGCAGAATAAAAAATCATGAGATGATGCTAATTCTGTAAATTCAGCAGAAGACATTGGGGATGTTGTAATCCTTGGTGTGGACATCCCGGTTGAATCCTGGATTTTGGATTTTGGTGCATCCTTTCATTCGTCTCCAAGCAAGGAATTGTTTCAAAATTTCAAGTCTGCAAATTTTGGAAAGGTATATCTTGCTGACAACAAAGCTTTGGAGATTGAAGGAAAGGGGGATGTTTGCATAATGACCCCATCGGAAAACCAGTGGACATTGGAGGATGTCAGATATATTCCTGGACTCAATAAAAATCTTATCTATGTTAGTCAGTTGGATAGCACGGGCTACACAGTAGAGTTTGGTAAAAGTTCGTGGAAGATTGTAAATGGTGCTATGATTGTAGCACGTGGCACAAAATCTGGAACCTTATACACCACTACAGGGTGTATAAACATGGATGTTGTCACTGAGAGTGCTTCTGGTTCATGTATGTAGCATAATAGAGTTGGACACATGAGTGTTAATGGAATGAAGATGCTGGTTGCAAAATGAGCTTTAGAGGGTCTGAAGTCTGTTGATATGGGTCTTTGTAAGAGTTGTGTTATGGGCAAACAGAAACGAGTCAGCTTCACAAAGACTCTGAGAGAGTCGGAGGAAGTGTGGTTGGAAATGGTTCATACAGATGTCTGGGGACCATCTCCAGTTTCATCACTTGGAGGATCCAGGTTTTATGTCACATTCATTGATGATTTCAACGGGAAGGTATGGGTTTAATTCTTGAAGCAGGCGTCAGATGTGTTTACAACATTCAAGTGGTGGAAAGATGAAATTGAGAATCATACTGGATTGAAGATCAAATGTCTAAGGTCTGACAATGGAGGAGAGTATGACAAGTCAGAGTTCAAAGCGTTTTGTGTTGCTGAGGGAATCAGATTGATGAGGACAGTTCCCGGTGAAGCTAGGCAGAATGGAGTTGCTGCGAGGATGAACAGAACTTTGATTGAGCGTGCGAGGAGTATGATGTTGCATTGTGGGCTACCCAAGATGATCTAGACATACGCGGTGAGCACAGATGCATACTTGATCAATAGGGGACCATCAACTCACTTGGGGTTCAAGATTCCAGAGGAGGTATGGACAGGAAAGAATCTCAAGTACTCACACTTGAGAACCTTCGGCTGCACGACTTGTGTTCATGTTGATCCAGAGAAGAGAGATAAGTTTGATGCTAAGGCTGTGAAGTGTTACTTCATAGGCTATGGTTCTGACATGTTTGGTTTCAGGTTTTGGGATGACAAGAACGGAAAGATCCTTAGACACTATGATGTGACGTTTGATGAATCTGTCTTATACAAGGACAGAGAGCAAAAGGTTCCAAAGACTACGAAGCAAGTGGAAGTTGAGTTTAAGTTGCAGAAGACTACACCCATAGAAGATAATCAAACAACTCCAGAGATTGTTGCTGAAGAACCCGTAGTAGAGTAAATGACACCTGAGCAGGTGTTGAGGAAATCATCCAGAACTATCAGAGCACTGTTGGATCGTGAAATCCTGAATGCTGATCTGGCAGTGAATTGAATACCAGACAAGGTTGGGATGACGCTTCAGCTCCAACTCCGGTGAACCTGCAAGTAGGGGAGCGCAACAGAGGGGGTGCCTCTGGGTCCCTCTCCGATGCTTAAATGAGTATATGTGTGTATAAAACTCTAAACGTAAAGTACGTATGTAAAGCAAGGATATTTATAGGGTAAGAGAGATAGAACCGTATAAAGGCAACTGAATATCTTAATGTATATTGAGTTGTTGAAGATTCGGATCGTGGGATATGGCAGTTACTGCGAGATATTGCAGTTACCAAATCTAATCTTTAGTGAATATGTGACCGGGATATGCGGGATATCTTGGCCACTCTGTTATTAACGGTTTAGTGGGACCAGAGGAGAGAGGCAAGGCTCTCTTCGGGGCGAGCACTCCCATGTCGAGCAGTGGAAGGTCGCGACTTGGTAGAGAATGGCGAGCAGTCTGAGAGCCTTTGGCGTCTCTATAGACTTTGGGCTCGATTCTGGATTACTCGATGGTGGGCCAAGTTTGGCTTGTACTTGGGCCGATCCGGTTCGGATGTCATGGGTTTACCCCCTCTATAGTTATTGGGCCTTCGAGGCCTTTTCTTACTGGGCCGTCACTATCGATACCCAACATTTGCCCCCGAAGCTTGATTGAAGTTCCTTCAGTCGAGCTTGATTTCCTGGTAGGGTTTTAGATAGTGACGTCTTTGGTAATGGTTCAGTGCCTTTGAGACACTTCGAGCTCATTTGGCGAGCGATTCCTTCTCTGTTCAAAGCCGAAAGAATATCCTTCCTTTTATCCCCTTTTGGCGATCACTCGAGGTGACTCAGGCTTATGGAAGTCTATCTTTCTTAGTTAGGCGATCATTATCTACCCGAGGTATTCCTGCTAAAGCTTTATTAGTGCGTTGGCGACCCTCTTGTCTCCTTAGTGGACTTGTTAGCATTTAATAACTGCACGGTTGTCCAGAAATCGAACGGTCACTTGAGGCACGCCTGACATTTACTTTTCCGTAAACCCAGGGTAGCTTGACAGCTGTCTGTACCAGCCAACCGTTGTCTCTTGGAATTCTGACATTGCTTCGGTTTTTTTTTTAAAAGGGTGCAATTATTCCTCTGCGTCGCTTCGATTTGCTCGTGGCGGTTACTCCCCTTTTGGTCGCTATAGGAAACGTCATTTTCTGTATTCTGTCTTTTACGCTTATCCGCTCTCTTGGATTTTCAGAGCTTCATTGCGATCCTTTCCTTTTCTTTTCTCAACCTTCTTCAGCCTTCTTCCAACATTTCCATGGCTCCTCGCAATCAGAGAGTCAAGCACACGGCTCCCAAGGGTGCCAACAAAGCCAACATGCCCAGAAATGCTGATGTCCCTTTGACCATCAGGGATGAAGTCGTTCCCCCTTCAGTAGAGGAACAGACCGATTTGGGCAGGACTGCAACCACTCCTGTGGTGGTGGACGGGCCCGAGCTGAACACGCCTATTTTTTCCCCAAAAGGTAAACTTTCGCCCTTTTATTGCTCTGCTTTGGCAATGTCCTCCGCTGTTCTTTGCTTTTTATGTTTATCATTGCAATATTTGAATTTGTTCGAGTAGACGTCAAGCCTAATGAATTGAAGCCGGCTTATTTTAAGACCGTGGTGGCGCTCGGTGGCTTCAGCGTGGAGGATGCTCCTAGATATCCTGGCCTAGGTCTGCATTTTCCTCACGATGGAGAGGTTTACATTTATGCGGCTCAGATCGATGCTGGGTTGCGTTTTCCTCTCTGTGAGGATTTACAGACCTTGTGTCAGTTTTACGGGATTCACCCCACACAGCTTGTCCCGAATGCCCTCAGGATGTGGGTCGGTTTCAAGTTCCTATGCTTACGCCAGGAATGGGTATATTCACTGGCCCTGTTCCGGTGTTTCTTCCGCCTGGCAGCAGGGGCAAACCACCTTCACCACTTCCAATCCCGCTGGCCGAAGTTTTCAGAGTGGGGAGGCCTTCAGGGATGGGTTTGGAACGTCCATGTCCGCCTGGTCGACGATTTTCGGACCACCAACTCCAATTATAAGAAGTGTTACTTCTTTTATAAGGGGGGGGTGCCCTGGAAATTGTTGATCCCGGACAAGGATTTCCCTCCTTCCTTCGAGGAGCTATCAGAGAGTGATCGAAACGCTATTGATGACCTATACCGGTCGCATCGGTCTTCTCAGTTCAAGTCCATCCGCTCAGTGGCGGAGACTACCGAGAATGCCCTTGAGATGGCGGGTATTCATCAAGCCACGCCAATCTTTAATGATTGGGTAATTTTCTAACTCTTATCTTGCTTTATTACTTGTAGGGAAGGTTGTAAGCAAGAGCCAGAAACTGATAGGTCTCTTTGATGACCAGGGATTAGCGGGGTTGTCCTCCGACCAGGCATTGCTGAACTCTCCTCCTCCCCCCTCTAGGCGTTCGTTCAAGAGGAAGTCTGAGGAGGTGCTTCCCTCGGCCACTGCTGACCCTCGCCAACCAGGTATGTTGCTTTGTTATTCGTAGATTTAATATCTTCATACTTTGCGGTTTTTTGTTTTTTGACATTTTGTCTTGTTGTTTTGCAGAGGAGTCCTCAACCGACATGGTCCGGGATCATGCTCCTCCTCCCTCCAAGAAGGTCAGGAGTGAGGGATGTCCGGAAGTCGACCAACATCCTTCTCCTCCCCCTCCTGGGGGTCCTTCCGCTAATAAAGGGAAGGGTCTGGACGCGGTGCCCCCTTCTCCTTCTCCCCAGGGTCCTTCTGCCGCCAAGGGGAAGGTTTTGACCTTAGCTCCTCCTGTTCTTACTGTGCCCATGGCTCCTCCTAAGGAGTCTGGGACCAAGAAGAAGGGGCATGCTGCTTCCAGCTCATCGAGGGCTCCTGTGGATGAGCATTGCTCCCTTGCCGGCTTGTTTCAGCCGCTTGAATCAGCGAATTCTCGGGAAACTTGGGTCCCCTGTGGGGACCTTATGAAGAAGGGGTATCCTCCCCAGAAGAGCCTCCGGGGCAGCCCGGATATGTGTATGCGGCTTCTGGACGGGATAATTCCCCCCGCGGACCGCTCGATTGTTCCCACGGAACTTCATCAGATCGAGGGGTTCCTTCGGTCCCACTTCGAACGAGTGGCTTTGGTAAGATCTCATACTTTTATTTCGTAGAGTCCTCTCTTTGTCGTTCCCTTATTGTCTGTTATCCTGACAGCTTTTATTCTATATTTGTTGCCAGTTCGTTCGGGAAGAGGTGATTCTTGGTCGTGTCTTCGGGGAGCTCACCGACAAGTATTCCAGTGTGCTCGCCGAGCTGGAGCAGTACCGAAGCACGGGGGTCACTCCTGAGCAATTGGGGACTATCAAGACGACTGCAGATGCAGCGATCGCCTTGGCAGATAATACCCGAGAGGAATACCTCAGGAAGGAGCAGCGCCTCCTTGCTGATGTCCAGAAGAGGGAGGCTGAAGCCGCTGCCGCTCTTCAGGACTTTGACGCTCTTCACCTGTGTTTAGATCAGGGAGAGATCGTCCGAGTTCGCCTAGATGCTGAACTTAAGGAAGCTCAGGCGCAAGGGGCAGAATCGGAGGCTCGCAGGGTCGCTGCCGAGGCGCAAAGGGACGCTGCTGACGCCCAGAGAGAAGCTGCGGTGGCTCAGACGGAAGCTGCGGAAGCCCGGGGGATTGCCTTGGAGGAGGAGAGGGATCGGTTAACTGCACAATTGAAAGCCGTCCCTTCGCCCCAGAGCGTAGTTGAGGCATTCAAAGCCTCTGAGGAGTTTGAGGACTGCGCTCTGAAGGAGATGAGGTCGGCGATTGCCGATTTTCTCGAAGTCCTGGTGGATGAGGTCCAGGCGGTCGATCCCAACTTTCCTCTTGGGGAAGTCGCCTCTTTGAAGACCTTCCTGCGGAGTCGTCCTTCGCCGCCCTCTGTTGCTGGCGAGGCTGCTCCTGAAGGCGAGCCCAGTACTTCTGCCCCCGAAGGCGAGCAGAGCACCCTTGCCCCCGAGAACTCCGACGCTTGAAGTCCCCAACTCCTTGGCGACCGTATTTATCTTTTTTAGATAGCCATTTTTGTATTTTCTGTTTTTGGTTTGTAATTATTTGTCGAAGACTTGGATTTTTCTATTGAATGCTTTTATATTCTTGAGCCTTTAATCGACTTCGAACATATTTAGCTATCCAATATCTTACTCATAATTACTTTCTTGCTTTGTAATGTCGTCGACCCTTAAAGCCGTAGACCCACCATAAGTTAAACTTTCTAAGGATAATACTTTTGACACTTAAAAGCGTAAACTTCTAAGTTCAAAGAGATATTACCTTCTTTGAAGTTTAAACCTTTGAGGTGTTGGCCTAATAACAAGGGATTTGTAATTTGTCAGGCTTTATCATCGATAGTGATCGCCTAAACTTTCTTTGGCCTGACTTTGGCGTCAGGGCTTTCATTTTGCCTAACATTTTGCTAGGTCTTTTGGCCTGACTTTGGCGTCAGGGCTTTGCCTGACTCTTGGCGTCAGGTTTTTTGAGGCCTAACTTTGTTGTTAGGGCTTTTGTGGCCTAGTTTTGTTACTAAGGCTTTTTTGGCCTAACTTTGTTGTTAGGGCTTTTGGCCTGTCTTTGGCGACAGGGCTTTTTGGCCTAGCTTTGTTGCTAGGGCTTTTGGCCTAACTTTGTTGTTAGGGCTTTTGGCCTGTCTTTGGCGACAGGGCTTTTTGGCCTAGCTTTGTTGCTAGGGCTTTTGGCCTAACTTTGTTGTTAGGGCTTTTGGCCTAACTTTGTTGTTAGGGCTTTTTGGCCTAGCTTTGTTGCTAGGGCTTTTGAGGCCTGACTTTGGCGTCAGGGCTTTTGGCCTAGCTTGGTTGCTAGGGCTTTTGGCCTAGCTTTGTTGCTAGGGCTTTTGAGGCCTGACTTTGGCGTCAGGGCTTTTGGCCTAGCTTTGGTGCTAGGGCTTTTGGCCTAGCTTTGTTGCTAGGGCTTTTTGAGGCCTGACTTTGGCGTCAGGGCTTTTTGGCTTCAGCTTGCTTCGAGTGGACACGCTTTGTGAAGGAATGGCTTTCTTTTATTGACATAATCCGTTTGATTACAAGCTATGCATAAAATCTTCTTAAATGCTCTGAATTAAATGGACGAGGTAACCTCTCGCCTTCGGTGGTTTCCAAATAGTAGGATCCTGGTGCGGCGATCTCTACTACTTTGTATGGTCCTTCCCATTTGGCTGAAAGTTTGTTTTTACTGTCCAGCCTTGTAAATTCATTCCTTCTCATAACCATCTCCCCCACGAAAAATTGGCGAGCGCTAACTTTTCTATTGAAATACCGAGCGGTCGCCAAGCGCATTTTTGCCTGTGTTTTTTCCGAGAGCCATCTCTTTTCCTCTGCCAAGTCGAGGTCAGTTCTGCGCTCGATCTCATTTGCCTCCGCGTTAAAGTGTAGGACTCTGTGGGTAGGCACTGCTAATTCAGTTGGTGCTACTGCTTCTGATCCGTACACTAAACTGAAAGGCGTTTCTCCTGTGGCCGCCTTAGGCGTTGTTCTGATGGCCCATAATACGTTTTCCAGTTCGTCTGCCCAGTTCCCTTTGAATGCTCGAACCCTTTTCTTGAGTCCTGCTAAGACAACCTTGTTGGCTGCTTCAGCTTGCCCATTCGTTTGAGGGTGATGTACTGAACTGAAGCGATGGTCGATGTGATACTCTTCACAGAGCCATTTCAATTCCTTTCCAACGAATTGCGGACCATTATCGCTGATGAGTATTTTGGGAATACCAAACCTGGAGAATATGTTGACCTGCATGAACTTGATAACTTGGAATTCCGTTGTCGAAGCTAGAGCTTTCGCCTCTACCCACTTAGTGAAGTAGTCGATCGCCACTATAATGTGAGTACGCTGACCAGTGCTAATGGGAAAAGGACCCAATATATCGATTCCCCATTGAGCGAAGGGCCAGGCACCCGCCATTGGGGATAATAATGTCGATGGTCGACCCGATCGTGGTGCAAACTGCTGGCAAATTTCACACTTCTGTGTTAATTCGGCTGCGTCTTTTCCCAAGGTCGGCCAGTAATATCCCAGTCTGAATATTTTCCTGCTTAGTGAACGAGCACCTTCATGACATGCCGCTGCCCCTTCATGAGCTTCTCGAAGAACTTTTTCTGTTTCGGGTAGAGCAACACATCTCAAGTAAGGCGTCGAATAACCTCTTCTATAGAGTTCTCCATCGATGATTAGATAACTGGCTGCGAGTCTTCTAATCCTAGTGGATTCGCCTTCGTCCTCTGGGAGGATGCCTTCTTTCAAATAATTCTGGAACGGGGTCATCCAGGTGACCTGTTCTTGAATGTTGAAGACCTCCGCTCTGTTTTCAAGGACTGAACATAGGGCCTTTTCCAGAAATTGCACATCCTGGATTGTCGCCCCTCCGAAGGCTAGCTTACTCAAAGAATCTGCCATCTGGTTTTCTTGGCGAGGAATAAACTCAATCGCGAAATTTGGGATTTCCACAACTAGTTTTTTGGCGATGCCGAGATATTTCTTCATCTTTTCTCCCTTTGCCTCGTAGGCGCCATTAACCTGATTGACAATAAGTTCTGAATCACTTTTTACTTTAAGCGCTGTTATACCCATTCCTTTTGCCAGTCTGAGTCCAGTGATAAGAGCCTCATATTCTGCTTCGTTATTGGTCGCCGGGAATGTCAAGGCGATCGCGTATTTCAGAGGCTCGCCCTCAGGAGGAATAAGAATTAAACCTGCCCCCGAGCCTTCTTTTGATGAAGACCCATCCGTATAGAGTTCCCAGATTTGATTGTCGTTTGCTGACTGACTTGGCCTGTTTTCTGCCTCCGCTTGACCGTTACTCGTGCTTTCCACTATGAAATCAGCTAGTGCTTGACCTTTGATGGCCGTTTTTGGCGCAAATTTGATCCTGAACTCGCTGAGCTCGATCGCCCACTTGACCATTCTTCCTGAAGAATCTGGCTTCATCAGGAAGTTTTTGAGAGGTTGATTGGTGAGGACCGTGATGTCGTGCGCATGAAAGTATGGTCTCAGCTTCCGAGCAGCAATAACTAAGGCATAGAGATACTTCTCAATCTGGACATATTTTATTTCTGCTGAGTTGAACATTTTGCTAATGAAATACACTGGACTCTGAACATTATTCTCCTCCCTTATTAAAACAGCACTGGCTGCCACATCGCTAATGCCTAAATAGAGGAAAAGCTGCTCGCCTGGAACGGGTTTTGCCAGAGCTGGGAGTGTTTGAATATGCCTTTTCAAGGACTGGAATGCTTCCTCGCAGTCTGGCGTCCATTCGAACTTACGGTTGGCCCTCAAGGTTTTGAAGAACGGGAGGGACTTGTCGCTTGCTTTGGAGAGGAAGCGGTTAAGAGCAGCTAGTCGGCCGTTCAGGCATTGGACTTCCTTATGGCAGGTTGGTGACTTCATTTCTTCTATGGCCTTTAGCTTTTCCGGGTTTGCTTCAATGCCCCTTTCGCTGACCATAAAACCCAGGAACTTCCCGGACTTGACTCCAAAGGCGCACTTTGCTGGGTTCAGGCGAACGCTGTGTCTCCTCATGCATTCAAAAGCTTCACGGAGGTCGGTGGTATGAGGATTGCCTTTGATGGATTTAACGAGCATATCATCCACGTAGGCCTCCATGTTCCTTCCCAGCATGTCCTGGAACAGTCGGTTCACCATCCGCTGATAAGTTGCCCCGGCATTGATGAGACCAAAGGGCATCACCTTGTAGCATAGAATGTCCCCGTCAGCATAGAAAGCAGTGTGGGCCTCGTCGTCTGGATGCATTCTGATCTGGTTGTAGCCTGAATAGGCGTCCATGAAGCTCAGCATCTCATGACCCGAGGTAGCATCGACTAGCTGATCAATTCTTGGAAGGGGATATGAATCTTTGGGGCAAGCCTTGTTTAAGTCGCGGAAGTCGACGCACATCCTCCACTTGCCATTAGATTTCCTGACCAAAACTGGGTTGGCTACCCAGCTCTGGAATCTTACCTCTCTGACGAAGTCAGCTTCAATCAACCTGCCGACTTCCTGCCTGATCGCCAAACGTTTATCAGTCCCGAACGATCTTCTCTTTTGGGCGATCGGCTCGATGGAGGGGTCTATCCTGAGCTCATGCGAGATAATATCTGTGCTGATTCCTGGCATGTCGCTCGGCTGCCAGGCAAAGAGCTCTTTGAATTCCTTGAGGAGAGCGGTCATGGCCTCCTTCTGATCCTCTTTCAAGGTGGTCCCAATGCGCACCTTTTTGTCCGGACCATCGATCTCGACCTCCTCCAATTCCTCCATGGGTGCTGGTCGAGCCAAGTCCTCGCGGGGATCGGCCTCTGTCTCGATGGCGAGCGCCTCCCTTTGGTTCTTCCTGCGTAAACAGTTCACATAACATTGCCGCGAGGAAGGCTGATCTCCGAGCACTTCTCCAATCCCGTTCGGAGTAGGGAACTTCATCTTCTGGTGGACAGTGGAGGCCACAATCTTATTTGGGTTGATCGTGGTTCTCCCTATAATGGCGTTGTAGGATGTAGGTGAATCGACCACCAGGAAAGTGACCGACACCTTGATGCTTTTCCACCCCTCGCCAAAAATCACTGGCATGGTTATAGCCCCCAGTGGATAAGTTGTCCTTCCCGCAAATCCGATCAGCGGAAAGTCGACCCTCTTCAGGTCGCGTTTTGATTTGCCCATCTTTTCGAAGGCGTCCAGAAACAGGATGTCTGTCGAGCTGCCTCCGTCGACCAGAATCCTTGCAACATCACAGCCGTCAATATCTGCCGTAATGACCAGAGCGTCGTTGTGGGGCGTGGTGACATGTGTCAAATCATCTTCAGAGAATGAGATGACAATGTTTTCTTCAGGTCGGGGTCGCTTCCCCAACTGAACTGCCGTAGAGATCTGAGTGGCGTAGACCTCTCTGGAGTTTGACCTCTCGCCGCCTGCGCCGAATCCTCCTGCAATCAGATTCACTCTCCTCTTGCTTCCAGAAGGCTCAGCTTGATCTGCAGGGGCTGGTGAACGATGTCTCCTGGGGGGCGTTCGACTTCGGTCTCGCCCTGCCACAAATTCCTTCAACATTCCCCCCTGAATCAGCCTCTCTATATCTCGTTTCAGAATCTTGCAATCGTCTGTCTTATGGCCCTTGCACTTGTGGTATCTGCAATAGCTCTCGACATCCTTGCCCATGGGTAACCCACCTCGGCGAGGCATCGGTGGCCTCGCCAAGGATCTCCTCTCCATCTCGACTAGTACCGCTGAGATCTGCCTATTTAAAGGCGTGAAGTACTCAGGGACCTCTGGATGGCGAGGCGCTGGAAGAGACTCGACTCGCGGCTTACTTTCTTTTCCCTTTTTCTCCTTCTTGACCTCCTTCTTACCATCGCGTCGGGGTTCAGGGGTTACCCTTAGCGAGGTCGTCAGGAGGTTAGCCTCGATGTTTGCGCGCTCAAGGTCTATGAAACCTTTCGCTCTGGATGCCAACTCCTCCAATGTCTCTATCTCCTTTACGTGATAGCTGTTTCGCAGCTTTCTCGAGGCCTTGTTGGCCACATCCAGACCTCTGTAGAATGCTCGAATGATCTCCCCATCCGAGATTCGGCGATCTAATTCTGTGACGTTTTGATGAAAACGCCCGTAGAAGTTGGACAGCGACTCTCCAGGCTGCTGTTTGACCGAGTCAAGGGCGACCACGCTCTTCAGCAACTGGCGCTCGCCCATGTATCTCTCCAGGAACTTGCTTCTTAACTCTGCCCAAGTTCCGATTGATCCTGCAGGGAGGCCGAAGAACCAGGACGAAGCCGAACCCGAAAGAGTAGATGGAAATAGCAAAGCCAAATGATTGGGATCGTTTGACTTACCCAGAAGGGAGGCCTCATGCTTGTTGACATGTACGGTGGGATCTCCTCCACCGCTATACTCAGGTATGGCCCGAGCAACCACATCCTTCGGGATTTTGATAGCGACGAGCGCGTCGGTGAATGGATGAGAGGACTGCTCCTTGAAGGGAGCTATGACTGTCAACTGTCTTTCCTGGAGCCTTTTGCTGAGGAGGTCATCCATCTGCTCCACAGTGCAGTACATGGGAGAGGCTCCGGGTGGAGGCGGACCGGAAGGATTGGCAGTATATGCGGCTGCTGGCTCCTTGGTGTGCGCTGGAGGTAGGGACTGCTGACCTGACGTCATCTCCTGATCCTCCTGATGCGCAGCAGGACTAGGATTGGCCGCTTCTGAAGGTGAAGGCCCTGTGGCAGCAGGGCGGTGATTTTCCTTAGGAGCAGAGGGATTGTTTTCCTGAGGAGCAGGGGCCTGGCGGCGCGCCTGTCCTAGGATGGCTTCCAGCAAGGAGACCATCTCGGGGGTTAAATTAATATTCTGCCCCGCAATGTGGACTGTCTGCGGCGCAGGGGCTCCGTTTTGATCAGCAGCTGGGGTCGGTCTTGAATCACCGACATGTTCTCGGGCTGTCCGCAGAGGAACAGCGTTAACTCCTGCTCGGCTGGCAGGTTCCTGTTGAAGCGGTGAAGCGGCGGCGGAATCAGAGCTATCTGAGGATCGCTCCCTAGTCTGATTCCGACGGTTGCTTTGGGATCGAGTTCTCATGGCTGAATTGCTCGTTTCCCACAGACGGCGCCAAATGTTGGATCGTGAAATCCTGAATGCTGATCTGGCAGTGAATTGAATACCAGACAAGGTTGGGATGACGCTTCAGCTCCAACTCCGGTGAACCTGCAAGTAGGGGAGCGCAACAGAGGGGGTGCCTCTGGGTCCCTCTCCGATGCTTAAATGAGTATATGTGTGTATAAAACTCTAAACGTAAAGTACGTATGTAAAGCAAGGATATTTATAGGGTAAGAGAGATAGAACCGTATAAAGGCAACTGAATATCTTAATGTATATTGAGTTGTTGAAGATTCGGATCGTGGGATATGGCAGTTACTGCGAGATATTGCAGTTACCAAATCTAATCTTTAGTGAATATGTGACCGGGATATGCGGGATATCTTGGCCACTCTGTTATTAACGGTTTAGTGGGACCAGAGGAGAGAGGCAAGGCTCTCTTCGGGGCGAGCACTCCCATGTCGAGCAGTGGAAGGTCGCGACTTGGTAGAGAATGGCGAGCAGTCTGAGAGCCTTTGGCGTCTCTATAGACTTTGGGCTCGATTCTGGATTACTCGATGGTGGGCCAAGTTTGGCTTGTACTTGGGCCGATCCGGTTCGGATGTCATGGGTTTACCCCCTCTATAGTTATTGGGCCTTCGAGGCCTTTTCTTACTGGGCCGTCACTATCGATACCCAACAAGCACCAGATAGGTATTCACCTTCATTACATTATATGTTGCTGACTGATGAAAGTGGGAGCAAGCCATGGATGATGAGATGAGCTCATTTGAGAAGAATGGCACGTGGTTGTTGACTGAATTGCATGTAGGGAAGAGAGATTTGTTGAATAAGTGGGTGTTCAGGATCAATGCTGAATCAGATGGCAAAAGACGGTTCAAGGCTCGGTTAGTAGTTAAAGGGTATTCACAAAATAAAGGTATTGATTATGCTGAAATATTTTCTCATGTTGTGAAATTAACTACTATCAGAATTCTATTGTGTATTGTTGCATCGGAGAATTTGCATCTTGAGCAAATGGATGTAAAAACAACATTTTTACATGGAGATCTGGATAAGGAGATCTATATGCAGCAACCAGAAGGATTTGTTGTTCCGGGCATGGAACACATGGGGTTGTGCAAAGAATCCAGCAAATATGTTAACAAAATGTGTCGATGTTGGGAAACTGGGGTTGTGCAAAACCTCGGTTGGTCTTTTGTAGTTGTGTTACTACAGATGGTGCGGTGAAGATATTGATGATGATGTTGAGAGAATACTGTGTTAGGTGACTGAATCACTCTCAAAGTGGGAGATTTGTTAGGTATTGGAGTCTGATTAATATGTAATGTTAGTTTATATATTAATGTACGCAGCTCGCGGTTCAACCTGACATGTATACGTAGGTTGTACTGTACGGTATTTCTCCATGTATACGTATTCTGTAACAGTAACCTGTCATCAATACATATTAACCAAACCGCACGGAGGTTACCCTAATTTGGGTGTTACCACGGAAAAACTGACTCTCTTACTACCTCTCCTTAATCTCTCTAGAATTCGTGTTCCTCTTCTTCTTCTTCCGATTTGCGTTTGTTGTAAATCAATCCTAACAGGTTTGACCCACGGGTCAACCCGTGCCCCGTGACATTTTTATATTATATTAAAATAACAGGTGTCATTCTGGTTATTTTGGTATGCGTGGATCAAACGTGTCAGACTGACCCGTGGGTCATAAGGGTTCAATGAGTCAGTCTGACCCAACCCTTTCATTCATAACGCGTCATTCTGACCCACATGTTGACCCACCAACCCGCGAAACAGGTTTGGGTTTGAAAAATCGACTCATACTATTACACGGGTCGTGTTTGGGTCAGGGGTCCCTAATACGACCCAATGCCAACACGACTCATGGGTTGACCCATGACCCGTTTTTCCACCCCTATCCACTTCTACAATCCAAGTTGAGTTTTTGTTAGTGAGACTTTCATATCTTAACTTATGATGGTAGCACATACAATCAATAATAATGTACTCATTCTACTTTTTTTTAAGTAGATATATAATTAAATTTATAATTTAACGTAGTTTAACGTACAATAAAGAAGAGGTAGTGAGAGAGGCTTTGATTTCACTGTTTAAACAATAAAGTTACTGTTTAAAACACTATTTAGAAGTTTTTGTATCGTATGTAGAGTTTTTTACGTATCGTAATATACGGTCAGTCTAAAAGTGAAAAATTAATGTATAGTTAGCGTCATTTAATTCGTAATTAAATTATCTACGCACTGTAATGTTTTTTATTTTTTTTGAGTATGTACATAATTAAATTTCTCACCTAATGCATTTAATTATTTCAGTCAAATTATAAAACAAACGAATAACGATGTTAGGTTACAAAATCACTCTATTTCTAATCAAAAAAATTACTCTAGGTAGATAATTGAATTACGACATAAATGACGTTAACTGTGGTGAGTTTGGACTTACATAGTCTGAGTTATTATTTTTTAAGTCAAATTTTCATATCTCAACTTACGGCGGAGCGTACAGTTAATCCGTAAATCCAAATTTAATATTTTTTGCATCATTTGAATCACAATTAAAATATCTACTTACTATAATGTTTTTTAATAAATACATAATTTTATTTTTAATTAAACATCGAAACATCAAAATAAAAAATAAATAAAAAACTTATTTGGAATAGGCGCTACCTTGAGTAGTGACTATTTAAAAAAGGCGCTACCCACGGTAGCGCGTATAAACAAATTTCAAAATATTTTTTCTATATATTTACTTTTCTAAAAACAAAATTACACGACTTACTTTTTAAAAAACTCATCAGCTCACTAAGTTATTTTAAGTTATTTTTATAAATAACTATTTATTTAAAAGTTATCAATTCCTTAATTTTGACAGCGTACAATTATGTATTTAATAAGTGAAGGGGAGAGCAAAACTTACATCTCACACGCGTTATCTCCCCCTCAAGACTCAATTCTTCTATCTATTATTTTCTGAAGGCTTTTAAATTAGAAATGAATTCAAAAATTTATTTTTTTATGGTAAAAGTTAAAGTAAAAAAAAAATAGTTTAATTTAAATAGAATAAGAAGATAATATAAGACTTTAAATGAATACATAAATAAAAATATTTTAAGATTTAAAATTACATGGTACCAAAAAATAGGTGAATAATTATCATTTTCCCCTTCACCTGACTTTGTGACAACCCATTAAAAATATTAAAAAGAAGGTAATCATGCAAATTTAATAATGTGGCATAATTCATTTCGTCATCATGACCAAAAAATATCAAGTAGCTACCTGAACTTTAGACGATTTTCAACGAACTACCCGAACTTTGAAAATTCAAAACAGACTACCTCAACTTTGAAGAATGTGCAAATAGCTACCTCCGTCCAATTTCTGACGACTTTCTGACGACTTTCCGACGACTTTTCCACGACTTTCCAACGACAATTGACGGAAAATTGGACGGAGGTAGTTATTTGCACCTTCTTCAAAGTTGAGGTAGCCCGTTTTGAATTTTCAAAGTTCGGGTAGCTCGTTGCAAAACATCCAAAGTTCAGGTAGCTACTTGGTATTTAACTCATAAATGTTTAACGTGAATAGATCATAATTACAATTTGAATAGATAAAATCCACTCATTTTTAATAAAGGTTACTAGGTTCAATAAATCCTTAAATTTGATATATGTGATCGGATGGTATTCTAATAATGTTTACGTGATTGGAAACAGTTTTTTATTTGTGAATGTAGTGACGAGGCTCCCCTTAATCTTATGTTACCAGTTTTCTTTAAGTAGTTTTGTGACTAAGATAAGATGTGTCAAATTAGTGTGTGATAGAGCATCAAATTAGTGTCACATTAATGTAATATAGATATATAATAATATAATACTTACATAATGTTTATAAAATAAAAATGTGTAGTCTTTTTTAAAACGAAAATTAATTAATTAAATGGAAAACTAATAAATATTAAAAATTATGAAAATAGCTATACATGTATAAAACAATACAAACTAAAATTAAAAATAAAGAAAACAAGTCATATATTTTGAAAATATAAAATATATTATTTAAGAGATTTATTTTAAAAAAATAAGTCTGTGACAAGTAGCTCTATTAGACTCAGTCAAACCACTATGTTAAACTCAGACTTGGTCTCCAAAATGGATGACATGAGTGGGGTCCGAGCCAAAGGTCCCATTTGCTCAATTTTTATTTTTATGTATTTCATTTTAAGAAAAAGAAGATAAATCATATATCTATAAATTATTTTTATGATAATTGTTTTTTGCTAAATTTGTGTGCTTTTTCTTTATACATATATATATAATTTTACTTTGTTTTATAATTTTTAAATTGTTTTTCTAATTTTATATTTATTTTCACTTTTCATATTCAACGTTTCTTGATCAAATCACCATATATCCCTCTCGTGAGCGTCTGTCTTCACGCGCGCCTCTCTCCTTGGCCAAAACCCTTGTGAGCGATTATTTCTCCGACATTTTTGTCGGACCATTTCCAAGCTTTCAATCCTGCAATTAATGCAAAGAGACAAGTTTTTCCTTGCTATCAACACACTGCCCAGCAGCCAATCAGAAGGAGAAGGCATCTGGAGTCCCTTGTCGTCAAAGAAAGCGGCTGGATTACTTCTGTCAAACAGGAAAAAGATGAAAGCGGCCCTGTCTCAATCCGAAGGGAATCATTCGGCAATCAAGCTGAGATGGCAAATCAAAGAGCCAACCACTATTCCCTGATGGAAAGCATGCAAGGAAGGGATTTACATGCAGAAAAACAGACCGGACGTCCTGCAGGTCAAGCCCAACCAAAAAATAGTAAACCGAACCCTAATTCCAATTTCTCTTCTTCTGTCGATGCAGGTATAGGTGAGATTACCACAGTACCCAGCTGGAGATAAGAATAATCCCCGGAACCGGGCAATTGACCTACCGTCTAACCCGCGCCATACTGAGAATGAGCGATTTGTCGGGATGATCATCGCACAAAAACCGGTCAAGGCATCCGCAATACACAATGTGCTGAAATTAGCTTGGGCAAGGTACGGTTCAGTCACAATATCATATTTATCGGACATGGTAGTTAAATTTGAGTTTGCAAATAGTGAAGATAGGAAGAAAATACTTGATTTATCGCCATGGTCAGTCCAAGGACATTGCCTTAGTATACAGAAATGGGAGCCGAGTGTAGGGATTGCAAGAATAGATTTCAAGAAAGTGCAATTTTGGATCCAAGTGCATTACTTGGGACTTGAAAAATTCAGTTGTGAAGGGGCTCGAATAATCGGAAACAGAATTGGCAGCTTTGTGGAAGTTGATGAGGACGTTGAAAATGGGGAAAGACCCTATATCCGCATGAAAGTCGAAGTAAATGTCGATAATCCACTGATGCTGGGGTTTTGGTGGAACAACTCAAAAGGAAATGAACAATGGGCGAACATTAAATATGAACGCCTATCTGACTATTGTTACGGATGCGGGAAGCTAGGACACACTACTCTGGCTTGTCGTCTAGATGTCGTTCAGTCAGAGGAGAAACCGGGCATGCCGATGTACGGCCCGTGGATCACAGTCGCACGACCGAGACCTGTCCGTGCTAGTGTAACCGGAGGGGAAAGCAGTGAAAGCAATCAAAACGATAAAACGTGCCCTTGGAAGTCTTGGTTCGACATTATGAGCGAGGCGCGTGAAACCGAAACGAGTCAGGACCCAAGGAACCAATCTGAAATTACCGAACCTATGGAGGATGAAGATGTCCAGAACTGGGGTAGAGGGCCGAACCTGTCAGCTGGGGAAACAGGGGAGGGAAGAAACCCCACGGTGGAACAAGAGGCAAACGACCTGAGTTCCATGCAGCACACAATCCCCACACCCAAGCCCCTAGACCATATAACCACAAAACAAACCGCACCGGAGAGCCAAAGAAACCAACACCTAGACCTAAACGAACCACCTGCTGAGAGTGCCATCATAACGCACCCACAATACAACCACACCATACCCAACTTCCAAACTCTCCACCCAGTATACCCCCCCCCCCCCCCCAGAATAACCAACAGTATGAAACAGAAAAATGGAAACTGAGAAATCCTACCAAAAAACAAAGAAAGAACTCAACCCTTGCTCTAGAGAATGACCCGAACCAAACACAAGTTCCCTTTCCCCCCCAACTGAGCATAACCATGCTGACACACAACCAGGAGGGAGAAGACATCGAACCAACCATTAATATGAATTACAGCGTGGAGACTCCCCCGGACTCCCCCCAACCGAACAGCATGATCATACCAAGGATCCTGAACTCGGGTCTAAGCCCGTGGCTGAACAAAATGAAACTGAAAAGAGGAAGAGGGAAGGAGAATGAGGAAGAAGCGATGAACCGAAATAAATGCAGAGTGACAGATCAGGATCCGATGGGCACGAAGGAGACTGGAATGAATGGAGGATCAGAAAAGAGGAAAGTAAAACCGAGAGGCTCAAAGGAAATTGGCAAGAAGGTGATCAGAAGGAGAAAACTTCTTGTGGCCGAAATGAATGAGGATGTGAACATGACGCAAGCTGAAAAACAGGGCTCTGGTGGCTGTCCCGAAACAGCCACACGGGATCAATGACCACAACCAGTTGGAACTGTCAGGGTTTGGGGTCTTCCCTAACAGTTCGACACCTCAAAGACCTCAAGGGTAGGTACCAACCGGAAATCATATTTTTAATGGAGACAAAGAATGGTACCACCTACTGTGAGCGGATGTGGAATCAATTAGAAATGGACAAGGCATTTTATGTTGAACCCCGAGGCATATCCGGGGGTTTAGCACTTTGGTGGAATGAGGATACAAACGTCCATGTCCTCTATGCAGACCAACACATTATCGATACAAAGGTTTATCTAAAAAACATAGATACACCGATGTTCATCACTTGGATTCATGCGGACACGGATGAGAGCCTTAGAAGAGGCAATTGGGACGACCTAAGGAGAATTAGCCAAGGAAGAAATGGTCCTTGGATTTGTCAAGGAGACTTTAATACAATTATGAACCACCAAGAGAAAGAGGGAGGCCGACAGAAAAACCAAAGACAAATAGATGAGTTTAATGAGCTTATTGAGAATATTGAGATGGAAGATTTGGGCTCTAAAGGGCAACGGTTCACTTGGTGCAACAATAGAAGAGGAAACGACCGGGTCTATGAAAGACTCGACCGAATATGTATGAACCGAAATTGGGGAATTTGCTTCCCTAATGCGATGTGTATCAATGAGGTGGCGATTGGATCGGATCACTCACCTATTGTTATGATGCTTGACCGAATGAAGCCTAGGAAGAAAAGAGGTTTCCGGTTTGAGGAGATGTGATTTGAACATGCGGAGTGCAATGAGGTGGTGAACCAATCTTGGACCGAATGGAGAAGCTCTAACCAAGTGAGCCAACTATGGCCGAAACTTGGCAATTGTAGACGGAACCTAATGAAGTGGAGTAAAGAAAGGTTCGGAAATAACAAAACCGAATTGATGAATGCTCAAAACCGACTTAGGAGAATTGGGGAAGGACAACCGAACCAAAACACTAAGGAGGAGGAGGTAATATTGAGAAATCGAATCCGAAGTTTGTGGAAAAGGGAGGAACTTTATTGGAAACAACGGGCTAGGGTGAAGTGGCTATCAGAGGGGGATAGGAACACAACCTTTTTCCACCTAACTACACAAACAAGAAGAAGAAGAAACCACATTGGGAGGCTTATGGATAACACGGGTCTTTGGCTCACCACGGAGGATGACATAAGCCGTGAGATATTCAGCCATTTTTCGATGGCTTTCAGGTCTGAGAGGACCGTAATGGATGAAGATCTGCTTGACTGTCTCCCTAGGCAGGTCACGGATACTATGAACAATCGGTTGGAAAGAGGGGTCACCATGGAGGAGGTGAAGATTGCGGTGTATCAATTGGGAGGTTCGCGTGCACCGGGGCTGGATGGATTTCCGGGATTATTCTATCAAAGGTGTTGGAAAACTGTGGGCCCGGACGTCCTCACGGCAGTCAAAGCCTTCCTCGAGACAGGTATCTTTCCTCCCTCTCTTACCCAAACCGATATTACCCTTATTCCAAAAAAGTAGTGTCCAAATCATGCATCAGACTTTAGGCCAATAAGTTTGTGTAACTTTGTCTACAAAGTTATCACAAAAGTATTGGTCAATAGGCTGAAAATATACTTAACAGATCTTATCACACCCTATCAAAGTGCGTTTGTGGCAGGGAGACTAATTCAGGATAACATCATGGTGGCACATGAAGTTTTCCACCATTTGAACACGAAGCGAGAATCAACAAGGGTCGACTGTGCACTGAAGTTGGATATGCAAAAAGCATATGATAGGGTGGAGTGAAACTTCTTGATCAGAAGTTTGGAGAAACGAGGTTTTGGAACCAAATGGATCTCGTGGATGAGAGCATGCATCACTACACCATCATACCGGGTATTGGTAAATGGGGGGCGCACGCCTTTCATCCAACCTACTAGGGGTATCCGACAAGGAGACCCGCTCTCTCCCTACCTGTTTATATTGATGGCAGATGTACTTTCGAGACAGGTTGAGAAGGAAGTTAGAGAGGGGAGATTACAGGGCCTAAGGATGAAGAGGAGATGCCCGGAACTACACCATCTGTTTTTTGCGGATGATTCACTCTTTTTCATCCAAGGGACAGTGGGGAACGCAAAGAGCTTGAAAGAGACGATCACAAGATACTGTTTGAGCTCGGGCCAGAGAGTAAATGAGTCTAAATCAAGCATATTTTTCAACAAAGGGGCGGAGGAACAACAATGTAAGGCTATTGAGGAGGAGATCCACATTTCTAGAGAGAGTACCCCGAGCAAATATTTGGGAATGCCGACAATATGGGGTAGATCCAAGTGCGAAGCTTTGGGGTACCTGAAGGAGCGGATTAGAGAAAAAATTAACGGGTGGAGGGTTAAGACTCTCAACCAAGCGGGTAAGGAGGTACTTATAAAGGCGGTTATAACAGCAATACCATCCTATGTTATGAGCATTTTCAAGATACCCAAGAAATGGTGCTCCGAGATCAATGCGATGATTGCAAACTTTTGGTGGGGCCAAACACCCGATGGAAATAAAATCCATTGGAGGAGATGGGACATCCTGGCACAATCAAAGGATAACGGGGGCTTGGGCTTTCGCGAACTCGAAGTGTTTAACAAAGCACTTTTAACGAAGATGGCTGAGCGTCTCAACAACGAACCAAGTGCACTGTGGGTGAAAGTGCTCAAAGGGTTATATTACTCACGGGGTGAGTTCCTTTCGGCTAGCAAAGGGGCCCGAGCCTCTTGGGGGTGGTCTAGCATGTTACAAGGGAGGGACATTTTGGTGAAGGAGGACTTATGGACCGTGGGAGACGGGAGACGGATTCGGCCTCATGTGGATCAATGGATCCCGTCAAAACCGAGCATGCGGTTGGAGGACAGACCGCATGAGGAACCTGATCCTGACAACAGAGTGGCCAACTGGATTACTGAGAACCGATGCTGGGACGAAGCAGAGATCCGTGAAGAGGTTGACACTGCAGATGTGGAGTATATACTGCAGATTACCATTCCAGTCGAGCCAACCCCAGACAAGCTGATATGGCCGTATACTTTAGATTGTGTTGCCTCGGCGAAATCTGCTTATCACAGAATTCGGGCTGGTTTGGAAGGCACGCCAGCACGGACGAGAGAACAAGCGAACAAAATGACAGCGAGATTGAGATCCATATGGAGAGCCAACATCTTCCCGAAGGCTAAGGACTTTGTGTGGCGTATGCTGACGAACTCGCTGGCGGTCCGAAGGAATCTTCAGAGACGGAGAATGGATATGCCACTGAACTGTCCGCTGTGTGAGTGTGTGGAAGACATTGAACATGTAATATTTAAGTGCAGATGGACCAGAGCAGTGTGGCAAGGAACGCTGGCGTTAACAAGCGGACACCAGAACCGAACAACAATTGAGGAATGGATAGACGACCGAAGGAACGAACAGATGCCAAACAAGGCAC
Source organism: Chamaenerion angustifolium (assembly GCA_946814005.1). NCBI lineage: Eukaryota > Viridiplantae > Streptophyta > Magnoliopsida > Myrtales > Onagraceae > Chamaenerion > Chamaenerion angustifolium. The sequence continues at coordinate 27,558,750 of OX328268.1, read as the reverse complement.
GAAAGGAAGAGAGGTGGGAGCTGTGCCTATGGACATGTTGGCTGATCTGGAGAAGTAGATGCAAGGCTATCTTCGAAGGCCTTAAACCATGCCCAAGGACAGTGATCGACGAGGCGAGGAGGCTGCGACAGGAGCATGGTCATTTGAAACACAGACTCAGCAGACTTTCTGTCCTCAACACAGACCAAACGAGATGGACGAGACCTGGAAGGGAGGAGATCATTATCAATGTGGATGCAGCATGGTGTCAACTGACGCGAGTCGGAGGAATTGCAGCGGTTGCAAGGAACTTCGAAGGCAAGCTGATCGGAGGTGCAAACCTAGAATGCAGAGGCGACACGGTGGATGAGCTAGAAGCTCGTGCTGTGATGTTGGGGATCGTTTTGGCAAAGGAGTCCGGGTGGAACACAATTACGATCCAATCGGATTCGGAATGTGTCATTCGTCAACTCTTGGGCAGCAACAACCAATGGAGAATCAAACATATTTGCGATAACATTAATAGCGCGGCGGCGGCTCTAGGAACGGTCAAGTGGAAAGCAATCCCACGCACTTTGAACGAATGTGCAAATTGGGTAGCGATTCAAACTAGATTGGGAGTGTGTCCTATGGACTGGGTCTTACGACCCCCACTCTTACTTAGTAATTTTCTTCGTAACGACTGTATTTTGTTCGATGGAAACTTTGATGATGGATGAATGAAGTATTATCTATTAGTGACCAAAAAAAAAAATAATAATAATAAAATAGTGCATAACACAACATAGGAGGTACTATCCACTTATATTAACTTAACAGTTCACTAAACCTGTTAACCTTGAGGAAGGACATATAACACAATTGAATATGCATATATATATATATAAACAGATGCACAGCAAGGTCCTACAATCTCAGTTCATGCCAGTCCTCTTTGTTTATTGTAGAAATATTAACAAACATTGATCAAATGACTAGCTAGGCTACAACATCCTAAATTACAGTCTGTCTGCTTAATTAATATGGTCTAAAAGACAGACCGACCGAAATGAGATGGATTGAAAGTGACAACGTAACTAGTCCCAGGAGAAGGATGTCGCATGGTGATGCAACGGACGGTTCCCATTTGCAGATGACTCAGACTCATCACCGTATCTTGTTACTTGGAACATCATCCCTTGAGAGACCAACACACTAGCATTAGAAGGCGTAGCATCAAATGCACTCAGTCGCAACTGAGTGGGAAGCAGTGGATCAAACAGTGGAGTGAGTTTCTGGGAGCAGGAAGATTCAGGTACAGCAGCAGGTGATGACAGAAGAGAGAGAGCACGGACACTGCTATGGTGGTGGTCCGATGTTCCAACAAATTGTGCTGTCTGATGGTGGTGGTTTACAGGATTGGCAATCAGAGGAGCAGCCTGCTGTAGAGTAGTGATACCCTCCTCCTGCAAGAATGGGAATTGAATTGGAGCCGACTTCAACAACTCCGATGATCCTCCAAAGGAAAAGGAGGAAGGGATTTTCTTGTCACTCAAGCTTCTCATACTACCAGTTTGATGATGGCTGCTCACAAAAGACTCCCCTCTGTTCCCGGTCTTATGAACTGGTGATGCAGACCAAGAGCAGCTCGACCCAAGAGCACTACTCAGAAATGCTTGATGAGGGTCGCCTGAGGATACAAACTTTGCAACTACACATGAATAGTAAGTATTATTCGAGGAAACTCATAGAAATTATATAAATAAATGGTAAAGGAAAAGTAGTAAACAAACCTTCATAGTTGGAGTTGGAGAAAAACTGTGAAGTAGTACAACTTTGGGAGGAGATATCAGGTTGTGGCTTTCGACGGCGTCGGTTGTGACCATCAAGACGTTTCCTACAGCTCCTCTTCGCGTCATCAAATTCCAACAGATAATGAAACCTGCATCAGTACATGAAAATGGACATTAGATTGACTTCATGACCATTATTCCATGTGTCATATACACGCCATAGATACATCTCCCAACAAATGAAACTCTGCAGTTATAGAGAGTGTAGGGTACCTACCGAATGACTTATATACTTCAATTCTGGTAGTAGCCTTGTTTCAAAATCATCAAACACTCAACGGAGGGACAACAAACCATACTCAACACACCGCCATATAGTAGAACAAAAGTAAGGCAGCGAAGGACTATCTATATAAGCCACTGATATACCATCAAAAGAACTTGCAAGGCAGTTCAAGACAGCAGAAGATTGATAAAAACATTCTAAGTAAATATTTGACTAACAAAAAGAGGTGTTCTCTGGGAGACAGTCTCACCTGCTGCACTGCTGGCAGAATCGTTGTTCCTCACCTCTAATGGTGACCTTTGGGGTTTTAGAATGAAGTTCACACACTTTATGCCGCCGGTGATACTCTCTGCACTTGCTGAGATCTGAATTGCATCCATCTACTATGCAAGAAGCCACTTGGCTACTGTTATGAGGTGCTCGACCCCTGTTCGAACGTACCAACATAGGCTGCTCCATTGCTTAAGACTTCTCCACTGCGCTCTTCTCCCACTGTTTAAAATTCTACGAATTCAAGACAGACATCCCAGGTTCTCCCAAATTGTAAGCTGCACTTTAAAAGTTCTTCCTCCTTCACATGGAACTACATTGGAAGCTGCAATTTTATGTTATGGCCATGAAATGTCCGTCAGATTCGTGATTTTTCTCCTTCTATTTACTTTTAGTTGTTTTTTCAGAAAAAATTAAAAATTTGCAAGATGATAGATGCTCTCAAGTTTCTAGGCCTTTTCAAGATTTTCAAACAAGTCTTTAACCACTAATCTGTCCTCACCACTATTACAAAGAGAAATTTTTGAAGGAGTAAAACCAACACTTCACGCTATATATTCTAATTAAGGGTGACTTGCAACTACTCCCACAAGAACTTACTGCTAATGTTAAAGATTAATGTAATCGTTATGATAACACATAATAAATGTCTCCAATTATGTATAAAACACCTAAACCACATTTTCTAAATCACCACCGCCTCCTCCACAACCCACTCAAATCACAGTAAATATTCTCATTTAAGGGGAATTACACCAACAGCACATGCCCAGTGTTTATTTTTTCATGTTTAATAATTGAAATAACTTTGCATATCATCCTTCAACCGGAAAAAAGATCTTTTAAGTAGTAAACAGAAATTGGAGCAACGGTTCACTATTCGAAGTCTTTATCTACCAGACCACAGAAGAAAATTACGATTAGTGAAGTGAAGTGAAGGTACCAGAGCAGATCGGTAGCCGGAGCAACCAAAGCCAGCAACTTGGACTGCCTGCTGCTTTTTATGTGACAACCCACTGATACTACAAGCCGAAGAGTAGAAATTTAACCCCAAGTAAACAACTTTTGTATAGTAATTTGAGGAGCTATCGCACTGAAAGAAAAAGAGCGGAAAAAGAAGACAGTTGCATTGATTTTGTAGCCATTTTCCAACCAATGTTCTTCCACTATGGGTGAGTATGAGAAGAGAACTTTGATGTTTATGAATAAATCATTGAGGGTAAGGGGGGTGAGGATGACATCTAAAAATGGATAATGCAGCCCAATTATATATGAGGACGCAGCGTGCGTGTCAGCTTCAAAGTACACAAAGCCTGTCTCTTTGTGCGTGGTAGTGGAATTAGAGAGTAGTGAATGAAGAAAATAAATTGTTGAGTTTTACTTATTCTTTCTTGAAGCTTAAAAGAAGAAAGATTGAAAGAAAAGAGAAGAAAAAGTCTGTGTTTGCTTTCTTTTTCTCTTTTCCTATCAGACTCTCTCTCTAGTTACTGAAAAGAACTGAAAAAACGAGTGGCAAAGGAAAGAGACGGGAGGTAGTTGCTTTCTAACTTTACAAGTTAGATAAGAAGAAAAGTAGAGAAGAAAGTTACAAGTACCTTTGGGTGTGTTTCATATTCCCTAATAATATTCCTTCCTGCTTGAGCAGGGTGAATTATTGATGCTGGCTGCCCAGTATCCCACATGCAACATGAAATAGAATGCATTTCTTTGTTTAATTTATGGTTTCTTAAGGAGTTACAGCAATTCTTTGGCGCAATAAAGTACGTAGGAATTACAGTGGTGATGATGCCTAGTGTAGAACTTACAGAAGTGTAAATGTAGTGCATGCGTGCTGTCATCCAAACTAACAGCATAATGAAGACGGCATATAAAGATTAACTTGAGTTCGCTCAACTTAAGAACCACCTTTATTTGGTGTGAATTAAGATTGCGATAACAATTTACAACAATGAAAGTATAGACGTTCCGATTTCATCCGCATTACAGAACAAGTTCATAAGATTGGTTTCAATGTAAGTGAGACTCTCTATGTCTAATAAAAGCACAAGTTTGAGTTTTCAAACCAAAAACCAATTTTTTTCAAAAAGTAAACATATAAAAATAATATTAAAAAGAAGAAATATTCAAACAAATTATTTAAAAATGTATGTACAGGCACACTAATGTGGTAGCATTTTTTAACCCCAAACCCTTCGTTCCTCCCCATAAATTTCGCCAACCCCCTACTTCCTCTTCAGCCGTCACTCTCTTGTCATTCCCCCTCCACCCTACCCTTCCGTCTCTTCAGCCTGAGTCGTCGGAGCCGCCCCATCAGTTTCTTCAACTGTAGTCATAGCGAGAACCTTTTCTCCCTCCCTCATCCCCCATTTTCCCTCTTTGCCTCCTCTCGGCGTGTTACTAGAGGTGACAATTTTTTACCCGACCCAAAAATGACTCGGAATCGACCCGGGCTCGAGTCAGGTTCGGGTCATAAAAAAGGTGTGGCGGGTCATTTTTGGGTTGACCTGTCTGACCCTCCACAAGAGACGGGTCGAGTCCGGGTTGACCCGTCTGACCCGGAATCGACCCGTCTAAAAAAAAATTATATAACATAAACGGAGAAGGTTAGTATATCTTGAGCGTTCTGTTTCTTTCTATTCTCATTTACTCATTTAGTCGTAGTATCGATCGGAATCATCTAGGGATCGAGTCTTCAGAGGTCTGCTCAACTCGGATCAAACGGAGACGATGAAGGTTCTCATCCAAACCTTGAAAGGCAGTCACTTCGAGATTGAAGTGAAACCTGAAGACTCGGTTCGTTTTCCACTGTTTCTCAGCCTTCCGATTTTCGTTTGTATGATTTTGACTTAAGCTGTGGTTTTAGAGCTTAGAGTGCTCCTTACTGGTGTGATAGTTGATTTCGTCTAGGTCGCTGAGGTTTTGGGTTTTCATTGTCCTTTAATTGGGTCACACTTAGGGTTTACCATTCTGGATTGACGATTCTGTTTATTGTTGATTTTCCAGCAGCGTAGGTGTACTTGGTCTAATTGTTCTATACTTGAAGTATTTATGATGTCTCAATAGGCACATAGACATAGTTGCACTGGTTGATTGAAGTTTCACTGGTCTTTTTACCGTGAAGGCTGAGGTCTTGTTATGAATACATAGCTTTCTTGGTCTTCAGCTCTGCCATTTTTTGAGTTGCCCAGAGAACAGAATACATTATTGTTGAATAACTACAAATGAATTCATACCTTCAACTGCATTCAGGCGTGTCATGGTGTGGTTCAACAACATTGGATGTGTTATTGGCGGGTCCAACGGGTCGACCCGCCAACCCGCCAGGTCGGGTCCGGTTCACAAAACCTGTCCCGCACAGTGCGGCGGATCGGGTTCGGGTCGACCCGCACAGTACCTCAGGTCGGGTCAGGTCGGTTCGAACCCGGCGGGGTTGACCCGAATTGACACATCTACGTGTTACCTCCCTTCGTCGCAGTGTTGTCGCCCCCGTTACACGAAGGTTCCGTCCCGCGCGTGCAGATCTGCTATGCCGAGCCAACGCAGTGACGAACCCTTGCTTTAGTTTATCGTGTCACAAGTTTGTGCCTCCCTTTTTTTCTATTTTGAATTTTAATATATTATGCTTAAAATTTATATTGTATAATTATTATGATAATTAAATATATTATTTATATATATTTGAATTATTAGAGAATGATTATTATAAAATATTGTGGAGAAAATATAAATTATTATAAATAAAAAAATTGGGTTAATTACTTAATTGGTTAGACATGTTTCATAATTGTGCAGAATGGTTACAAATGTTTCAAAATGTGATTAATTGGTTTTGATATGTGACTAATTGGTTACACATGTTTTTCTCAATGTGATTAATTGATTATTCCGTTAGTAAACCGTTAATTTTACCGTTAATTAATTTTTTTAACATATTATTGAATTGTGAAATGACTATTATGCCCTTAGTGGTATTGAAGAACACAGAATCGTCTTGAAGAACCAGAATTGAATCCAGAAATTCGTTTCTGGGTTCTTCAAGAACTCAGAATTGCGATTTTGGGTTCTTCAATTCAATTAGGTGATGAAGAACACAGCTTGGTGATGAAGAACACAGCTTGGTTGATGAAAAGGGTAAATACGTCATTTTATGTATCTAAATAGTGACTTAACTGTAATTTCTACCGATGAACACTAAAAAAAACAATTAGTCACATATCAAAACCAATTAATCACATTTTGAAACATGTGTAACCATTCTACACAATGGTGAAACATGTGTAACTAATTAAGTAATTAACCCTAAAACATTTGTACTCAATAATTATAGAACTATTATGTTGTCGCGATGACATGATCAGCATTGTTCCTCATATCTGAGTTGGAACCAACATATCTCATTTTGATGTTTAAAAGTAGAGGAAAATATAATATTGGAAGAGGCGAAGGTCATTGTGCAAGTTGTTGGTTTCTGGGGTGTGGTTCATATGTCACAACCCAAACTAGATCCTAAATTGTCGACGGCATTGTGTGAGCGTTCGTGGCCAGAGACACGCACGTTCGATCTCCGACACGGGGAGATGACAATCACTATGGAGGATGTTCTTGTGCAACTTGGACTTCAAATACACGGAGATGCAGTCACTGTTGACTATGCAGCTGAGGAAGACATGGTTGGTGCGTGTCTGGAATTGTTGGGTCTACATTTACCAAATGGTCGTAAATTTTTTGTTAAAATCAGACAATTACGGAAAAATATTCTTCAACCTAATCTTACATCCGAACAACAAGCGAGAACATTCATTTTGATTATACTTGGTGGTGTTTTGTTTAGAACCATAAAGAAAGATAATGTCTTGTTGATCTATTTGTCACTGCTTCGAGATTTACAACGAGCATCACACTTTAGTTTGGGTTCAGATGTGTTGACAGTTACGTATCGTGGTTTGTGTGAGGCATTTGACGTTAATGTTGCAACATTTTACGGTTGTGTCATCCTAGTACACGTATTCCACATGTCAGTCTTGTATAAATATTTATGTTTGCTATTAGACATTTTATAATGTTTTGTCTATTACAGTTATGGTCATGGGAGCACCTCCACGTTGGTCGATCGATGATTCAGGGTGAAGTGCCTGCAGAAGAATTACATCACTTAGTATACATGTTAGTTTTTAGTTTTTGCTTTTGAATATAAATCTTCTTATTAATGAAACAATGTAATGTTAATTGGTAATATTTTTATTAATAGGTGGTCATTCTTAAAAAGATCGTACAACCACCAAATTAGAATTGTAAATCTAGTGTACTATAGGGATGATTTGAAGTCTCAAGCAAATGATCACATAAAATATTTTAACATTGTCTTACTAATTTCTTGCATATTATTAATTACTGAATATGATCTTAAAATTATACATATTAGGTTACGTGGATGCCAATATATGGATCTTCTTCATTCTTTGTTGTCTTCATTAATGTGACCTGTAAAGTGCTCAATATATGGATCTCCTTCATTTATCCAAGCATCTGAGAGTGCATCAACGTTGCCCTCATCATCTGATAGATCATTGGTGTGACCATGCAAAACATTCACTGTCTCATGACTATCATTAATGTTTGGAATGACGTTGAGTCTTCTAGTCACGTTGAACACAATAAATCGACTAGTAATGCTTAATTGTAAAGTGCAACAAATTGTACTTTGTGATCGAATCCGTACAAACTTGCAAAGTCCGTCAGTATCTGTAAATTTATATGAAATGTTGATAGACCCAACTTCAACATCATGTCAAACGCACTCTATACATATAATTTCTTTTAGTCTAGAAAGAGAGATATACAATGTAGTTGTAGTAATACTGGATGTACCACCCACATAAGCCTTATTACCATTGTGAATATTTCACCATCATACAAGCAAATGATACCAATCTCTGTCATGTTTGATCCTAAATAATTTCTATTATAAAAGTTCTTATCATATGTGGTTATCTCTTAGTGAACCTAATATTAATATAACTGATACTAATTTTAACACAATTGTAATTTTAAAATAACTGATGCTCGTTTCCGAACCCAAAAATATATAACATACCTTAAAGTATGCTTAATGGAGAATTTGATGAAGATGAACAAGTTGCTACCAAATAACCAACAGAGTGGATAAGAAAAAAAAAATAGTTGACTGACGAAGTGGTAAAATATGCAGCCTGTCACAAGTGATTTAAATAGAAGATCCACTGTGTTGATTGAATAAGCGGACAAATAAGCGAATATCGCTGGCACAGAGAGACGTATAATTAAATTTTGTCAAATAATTGCATGCAGACTGAAGTTTAGGCAAATAATTGCCTAAATACGTTATTGTGAGTAATGTTTTTTTATCAACACGCTACCTGGTAGCGTGTTTATCAAAATCGCTACCTAGGGTAGCACCTATTGCTATTTTTTAAAAATGTTTCCTTTTGTACATACTTTTCTCAATATAGTTTATGACATAGATACCTTTTGAAAAACTTCCCCAAAACCAGTACAAAGGTAAATAGTTTCATGTTAGAACACCAAGTCATACTTAAGCTTACACCTCACTAGTCAAAAGTCCATGGACTGGTGGATTTATAATTTTTAATGGTAGTCTGTATGTTTTTTTTTAAGTATATTAAAATTTAAAAGTAAATACTAAAATAAATTATACTAATCCGTGATTATCAGTCGCACGTAGGATATATTTCAATCATACCCGCGACTGTCAATTGCAAATTGAGTTTTTCATCCTACCTGTACTACTAATCAAAGGTAGAGTTTGGGTAACAAAAATGATTTCAAAAAGGTTATTTGGGTACCTAAATCACTTATTAAATACATCCATTTTCAGAAATTCTCCAAAAAAACTATATAAAAAATTATTGTCAATAAATAAACAAATTACAACTATAAAAAAATGACATTGCATTCCGACTTATTCAACGGTACAAAATAATTATAGTATCTTCATCTAACATGTAAATATCATTTGTGATAGAGTTGGGTGTTTATTTTGGGTGATGTGATGAGGTAAAGTGGAACTCTCCCAATAATTATAATATCTTCATATATGTAGTAACTTTCGAAATCTGACGTTCAATAGTTATAGTGTTCCCATATGGTAACAAAAATATGGTAGCAATATTTTTTCTCAGATTCGATGAGGAGAAAGAGAAAGTTTCAAATTGTTATTGTATCTCCATATAACCCAAAAATGCTTCTTCAATTGTTATTGTACCTCAATATGGATGAGTGCATAACCGCGCTAACAAAGAGATACTACTAAATATAGTATCTCCATATAACAATTATTTCTGCTTATGAGACGCTCTCAATAATTATAGTATGAATATATTGTTGTTATTTCTTCTTGGGATAGACATAGTGTGATGAAGTAAGGTGGGACGCCTCCAGGTGGAGGTAGATTTAGGAATCCGCACTTGTATTAGTACATAACTGCAAAGTATATGGAGCTCCTAATAATTATAGTATATCCATATCTCCAACTGATCAATTTGGGGTTGGGGTTGGTGTATCTTTATGAATATGTAATGAAGTAAATTAGGATGCTCCCAATAATTATAGTATATCGATATAGTTGGTGACCGTTTGGGAGGCCCGGTGGAAGCGAAACGACGAAGGTGCGAAGAAATATGCGTAGCACATTTATATACCTTCTACTCGTGACTGACAGTCATGGGTAGGTAGCAGCTTACCTTCTACCCATGACTGGTAGTCATGAGTAAACACAACTACCATTTTACCCGTGACTGTCAGTCACAGGTAAAAGGTGTATAAATGTGTTTGGTTGACCAGGTACATTTACTTTCACACCGAGATTTCAATTTGTTTATCATTCATCTGAGCAACCTTTAAACCGCCAAGGAACTGCCATAGAAGAAGTCTGGATCATCGAAAGAGGTGGTTTGAATATTACTTTTTGTTGTCTTTGATAATTTTAGAATGTCAACCGTGTTACAATGCCTAAATTTTTAGAATGCTTGATATTTTTAAAATTCTTAATTCATATTTTAAAATCAATTAGGTGTTACTACTCTTGAAATGCTTACTATCAATTTCCAATATCTTGGTCACATTAACCCAGACTCATGGGTTGTTAAGTAATTTGGTGATGAATCAACAATAACTATCGATGAAAGAGACATTACCCTAACCAAACTAAAAGAACGTGTTAGCATAGTTTGCGAATTTAGTAGTCGTGTAGCCGATTTCCATGTAATTTGGAACATGGGTCATGAACTATTTTCAATCACTGATGAAGACGCATTAGATTTAGTTTTCGAAATATGTGTCAAATACACAAAGTATTCGTACTTCCAAAATTAGAAGTGGATGGAGAAGAGCAAGTGCATGGAGAAGAGCAAGGCGATGGAGAAAAGGAAGGTAGTGGAGAAGAGGAAATCGATGGAGAAGATGAAGAGGAAGTCCATTTTGAAGGGGAAGAGGAAGTTGGAAATTAAAAGGAATTTTTAAATGAAGAGGAAAAGGAAATTGGTGGATATGAGGAAGGATGAGATTCATCTTTGACAGATGACTTTGAGCCAGAACAACCCACCATTTTGAACGAACGTGAGGACGCCCCGTCTGATGATGCAATTGGTAACGATGTTTTGGAGTTGACCCAACCGTTGACCTATTTACTATATCCTCCCAAGTTTACACCGAATGATTAACAAGAAGGGTTTGAATGTACTGATTAGACAGTGAGACTAGATGAATCATCCCACAGTGAAGGTGATTTACAAGTCGGTGCACAATATGCCGATAAAGTTGGAGTTCAACATCACATCATAAAGTGGCATATTCAAAATTCTCGTGAATGTGTCACGACCAGTTCAACTACTACCATAGTGGCATTTAAGTATGCTAACCATCATTGTTCTTAGTCTTTATGAATTGCGCATAAAAAAATGGGTAACTAGGATATTATCAAAATCGGCACTACACACTCATGTACAAATGTCGGTTAGATCCGACAACATAGACAACTTGATAGTAAAGTCATTGTTAATTTAATATATTCGTACGTGTATAAACACACGAGTATTAGAGTGTGAGACTTGTAACAAGTTATGAAGGATAAGTATGCACAGTCTCCCTCATACCGCAAGGTTTGGTATGCTAAACAGAAGGTTATCGAGAATTTGTATGGTACACATGAAAGTGCATTTCAGTAGTTGCTACAAGCCATGGTTGTGATACGTCATTTTAATCATGACAGTATTTACCACTATGAGTGGAAAAGTACACTGATTGAGTAAGGTGTCATTTTTGGAAAGTGGTTCTTGGCATATGGACTCTCAATTGAAGGTTTTCCCATTGTCGGCCAATAATCAACATCGATAGCACACATTTGTATGGAAAATACACGGAAAAATTATTGGTAGCGGTGACATACGATGCTGACAATCAAGTTTTTCCGCTATGGTTTGCCTGTGCAGATTCTGAGAGTACAGAGAGTTGGACATGATTTTTAGAGTATATGCGTCAATATGTGTCAATGGATAATCGTCAGGTATGTGTTCTATTTGATCATCATGGTAGTATTAAAAGGTTTGTTGTGACTATTTTCCCAGAACCATGGGGGCTCCATAGATATTGTGCTTGTCACCTTGCCAGCAAACTCAACAAAAATTAATGGATAAACATATTAAGATTTTTTTCCTGAAATAACATGGACGACATCAAGGAAAAAGTTCAATCTGATGTGGAAGCAGTTCAACAGTGCTCACGAGGGCAAGTCTCGTCAATGTATGGTTAGCCAACAGTGGAGATTTCAGCCCGTGGTCTCAACCGTATGATGGGAGACATAGTCAAATACTGTGGTCTTTAACAATGTTTGAAAGAAACTTGGTCATTAACCGTAACGACATTGGTCGATGTTACATTTAAAAGATTGAATATGTATTTTGCCAACCGTAGGTCCCGGTATGAAAAAGAGGTGGCGATGAGAAACAACTTTCTTAAAAAAAAATTAGTCAGTTATTGACGACCGCCGAGGAGGCTTCTCAGTCTTTTTGAAACAGATACTCGTACGGAGAAGAGTACGGAGTAAGAACACGTGTTGGTAAATCTTACTACGTAAACCTACGTCAGATGACATGTGACTATGATGAATGTACGTTATTTGGAACACGCCATGACAGTTATCAGTTGCACAAATATGAATGTTAAATCGTATGTTGACTATCATTTTGGTGTTGATTACTACATGCGGACGTAACTTCCTAAATTCCACCCTCTAGAAGAACCATATTGTGGCTAGAGTATCAGTCGCGGGTGAAACAACTTAACGGTCGTTTCAATCGCGTCTGCCATTTACGGGTTGGTGTAATTTATTATATAGTTTTGAAAACTGGGTATTTAGTATATATTGGAAAATTTTCTTCACAATGTATTTTTTTTATATATACAAACTAGATAATAAGTTAATATTTTAGATTGAATTGGATTTTTTAAAATTAAAATATATTTTTCTCTATAAATAAACTTAACATCATTTTTGAAAAAATGACAATATTCCACATTCCTTTGGTTTAAGACGCTTGTATTGACGTGATAGCTTTACCTAAATAGATCTATTATATTCAGATCAACGATACAAACAATTCAACATAATCCATATCTATACTAATAATAAGATATAGGGCTCATATAATTAATGCATTTACAAGTTCAATCCATTTAAACAACTTATATTTTATATTTGCGAATGTTATTTTTAAATATCCAAGTTTCCATGTTTATTTGGGATTTTTTTTTCTTGTATAAAATGTATCTAATTAGATTGTCACTAACTCCTATAAAGTTGAGTCAGAATTGAAGTACATCTATCTACATATGTAATATATAGCTCTAGGCTCTAGCACATGAAAAGGTACAATAATCAGTAATCTATAGAGTAGAACAAATTAGGCCTTGAAAAGAAAGAAGCAACCAATGGAACTTAATTCATCTTATCAAACTACAACTCAACCCCAGTCCGTCCACTTTACTTCTGTAACTGTACTGATTGGACAATACACAATAAATGATACATTGGCTTATGCCATATGCTTCAGTTTTTATAGAACCTATAAACCAAACCTTTCCATCACATGATACATAGTATAAAGAGACACAGCCCCACGTTTAGGGGTGTCAAAAACGGACTCAACTCGTGGGTGACTCGCTCACGAGTCGTGTATGAGTCAGAGTTTTTGATCCACGAATTATTTTAACACGACTCATGGATGACGTGTGAAAACACGGGTCAGATTTGAGTCAGTACTCTTAACTCATGAATCAACCTGTTACCCGTTCCAAATTATATATTATATTAAATAATAATTAACAGGTGTCGAAGAAACCCCTAACCCTAGGAAGTTGATCTCCTCTGCTCATTTCCTTTACTTGCCATTTCTATTCAACTAAGTGGAAAACCTAACAAAGGAAGGGAGATAATGTACCTGCATAAGCATGTATGAAGCGAGACAGTGAAGAAGAGCAACTCGCCGAAGGAGGAGGAGTTTGTTCAATCGTCATCGATGAACTTAGTGGAGGATCTGATTGACTCTCTGACCAATCAGAGGGTCTACAAGGAGGTCACCCTCGCTCTGCGAACTGGCCTCCGCGATGCTCGGGCCAAGTTCTCGTTCCTCTGTGTCTGCGACCTCCATAGCCTCCTCAAGTTTCTGTGATGTGTCTATGAATCTGATTCCACAATTTGTTCCTTTTATCAGAGTCAATCTGTGACAGAACTTCAAGGTCTGATTCATACTTCATTTTTCACTTTCACGATTCTTCATAAGATCCAGTTGAATCTCAATGGATTCAAGTGACGTTGCTTTCACTGAGTTGCTATGTTATGTTTCTTGTTTGCAAAACTGTCTTGTTGAATTTAAGGGTAGTCTTGATTCGAGCATGGCATACTGCTTGGTTAGTTTTCTTCTTATTTCTCTTTAAGTAGAAATTAGGGCTCTATGTTAAAAAAAAAATATCTTGAGTTAGAATAAATGGTCGAAAACTTGTGAACTGTAGTCTTGAACTCGATCAATTGATCTTATGGTTGATTTTCATTCAGTTTTTAAGTTCCAACCTCAACGTTACTACAAATCTGTAAAACATTTGGCTGCATATAAACTTACTAACAAATTTCGTAGAGTTTGTGGTAAGTTACTTGTATGTTTAGTTTCTAGATCATTTACATGTACATCTTTAGATTTAGTGCTCTAGTTCGAATACATGTACATCTTTAAATATTTTTGGCTCAGTCTGTTTCTGGTTTTATATGAAATCGTGGGTCGAACGAGTCAGACTGACCCACGACTCATGAAGGTTGAACGGGTTAGTCTGACCCAAACCTTACTATTCATGACGGGTCATTCTCACATGCAGGTTGACCCACCAACCCACGAGTCATGATTGAGTTTAAAAAACTGACTAATACGAGTACACGGGTTGTGTTTGAGTTTGATGATCTCTAACACGTTTTGGGTCGACGCATGACCCGTTTTGATACTCACACTACAGTATAGTGGCACAACATACCTATTTTAGGTGGACTCTCACAACAAGGGATGGCAGCACACTGATGATATATGCACACTGATGATATATATAAACCAATGGATGGAAGCAGCAACCAAACAAGATTTTGAATCAGTTTAAATAATTAAAATGATTAGCGATTTACCTTTGGTAAAAAGCTAATTCCGACCATCCAAGTAATAATATGAAATACCACCAACACAACACAAAAGCGTGATGTCAAAGCCATGATTTTTCATTTTATTATTAAAGAACAAGAAATAAGTTTTGGGTTGGGTTAGATGACGAGATAATTAGACAAAAAATGATGTTCTAATACATGATTAGTCTATAATTTAAAAAATTATATAATTTTTTAAAAATATTAGAAAAAATCCAAAAAAATATAATATTTTTATTGAAAATATAAAATAAACAAAAATAATAATCAATAATTAAATTTTGCTTTATAATTTTAATAAAACAAACATTTTTCCTATTGATTTTTATTTCTTTTGAGATTTTTTATTCCTATTTTTAAAAATGAATATAATTTCCAGAATTATGGATCAATCCTGTATTATTTTCTATTCATATTTAACAAAAAAAAAAACTTAACATAAATAACAATTTGCCGAACTACAAAAGTACAATAATAAAATTTAGATAACAAATTATAAAGTGCCTCAAATTTGAATATTATAAACGTATATACATCCATTCCGGTTGTCAAAGCATAAATTCTTACATGTCTGCAATCTAACTGCAGATCGAATTCTTAACTATTATGACTTTAGTCACTTCATAGTGATGTTGTAGTAGTTATCTAGATATCCATTAACAAACATACAAAAGTATTACTAACTTCTAATCTATCAGAAACGCAGCAGAAACAGATCCAAAACTGAAAAATCACAACAAAGTAAAAAGAGCACCATCAGTCAAGAAAAGTAGAAAACTCATTTGCTGACGTTTCAGCCCAGCAAATACAGACAAAAAAAGGTATTGGAGTTATATATGCACCGTGTTTTCCTTTTCCACCGACCACATGGCATGGCATGGCATGGCATGGCGTGGCGTGGGATATTGGGATGGTATGGGATGTGTGTTTCCAAATTTTTGGGACCCCAAAATTCAATTTTGCAAACACAACCACCACTTGTGAGTTTAAGTGAAAAAGGAAAGACTCTGTCCCTCGTGGCGCTTTTGATCTCTCCAAAAAGTCTAACCCCACGTTGTCCTTCCTACAACTAATTAGGGTTTAGAAGCTGAAGTCTGGAGAACCAACTTAAAGAATCACAGGCCCCACACAAAAATATATAGCTAGCTACTACACATATAAGGTATTATGATCATAAGGAAAGTTATCGTGCAGCAAACTGACATTAACCGCAGTGAAAAACTAACTGGTAAACCCTATATGAATATCCAACATCTTCACAATATCTGTCAAGTTGTCACATACACTTGTGTTTTCTCTTATGGCCCGTTCGTTTGGTGGAATAGGCCCGGATTTGGGCTTACGGAATACATATCACCTTGTTCGTTTCACAGAATTGGGTATTCTGTGGCTTAGGGAATCCGGGCGGTCCGGGCTTAGGGAATCCGGGTAAAAACCTCGGATTCCCTAAGCCCACACGGGTCGGAATCCGGATTCCGACCCCAAATGACTAAATTGCCCTCTTGCTTTTGACGTATTTACATGTTATGCCATCGTCTTCATTACTCTGCATTCTTCTGAAGCTGTTCCCTGCGCACGATTTGAACCGAGGATCCCATCGTCTTCATTACTCTTCAATTCCACCTAACGGTTTGTCTGATTTCGATTCTTGCTTTAAACATCCACTCTTTGCAGCATTCGATTCTGATTCTGTCTGCGATTAGGGTTGATTCCGTAGCAACCAATGCGGATGTTTGGGTTCGTGATTAGCCTCCGATGCCGTGAGGTTTTGGGCTTGGGGCTTGGATAGTTTATTCTTGACATTGCTGATCTGCAGGCAGTGGCGCTGCATTAGAAGATGTTAATGTAAATCTGTTATGATTTTGCCAATTCTCATGTTCATAGTGGTCGGGTGAATTGTGGAGGGATAAGTTCTGTTGCTTCAGTGAATATTGATTTCACATTCGATTGATGTCCTCTGTTTTTAATTCTTACGGCTTAGGTGGATGTGTTTGATTTTAATTGAAGAGCATTCAGCCTCTACTGCTCATGTATAGATAGCATTGTTTCATTCTGTAGAATGTAGACATGATAACTACCTTTGTCGTGTGTTCCTCATTTTATGCTTCTTTTGTTTTTCCTGTTAGGTTCTTTTACAACCAGACCCGTTTCTCAATGAGCTCACAAGCATGTTTGAGAAAAGCACAGAAGAGGGTTCTGTTTGGGTAACTCTTAAAAGATGTACGATTTTTTACAAGTTTCTTTCTTGCTCAGTCTCTCTATCTTGTCATCTTATGTCTGCATGAAACAACTTGGGCAATGAAAGTGACTGAACTGTCTCATCCTTTTTAGCTTCACTGAAGTCTAAAGTTCAGAAGAATAAAATGAAAACAGCTGGGCAGCCAATTGAGTACAGATGTCTTGTTCGTGCCACAGATGGCAAGAAGACTATTTCTACCTCTGTATGTTACTTACCCTCTTATTAATTATTTATTTGGAGTGCTTTGCTTCCTTTTGTTTGTTTAGCTGTTCTTGCAATGAACTGTCTAATAGTAGTTAGGTGACATGACCTTCTTGAGTGAATATAACATGATGAGCACAAATATATTATTGTCTTCTAGCAAGTAGCATCATTGACTAAAATGATAAGTAGAAATTGGATCCTTTGAAGTTCCACCAATTGTGCGTGATAAGGACCTGTTCAAGAATAACCTAACATTGCATAATGATTTGAGTGATGTTATTCCAGGTATCTTGATACCCATCTAGATCTGTACGTTGTGTCTTAACATGAATACGTTTCTCCATGTTGATGAGATCAGCATTAACTTTATTGTCAGTTCTACATGCTGATTAAGGTCAACATTGCCTACGGTGGATTAAATTCTAATTTATTGTTGGAATTTCTAAATTGTAGAACATGCCAACAAGCTAATGCATCATATCTATGGACAGAACATTAAGCACTGGATCTTCTGTCTTTCTTTATTTATTGAATAGCTTTGTAGATTCATACTTCTGCAATAGAAGAAACGTAGATGAATATCATTCTTGGGTTTAAATCCTGAACCAAAAATCATCAGCTTCATCCTTACAGATTCCTAAGCAATTATGCAGGAGTACCTGGGATTACTGTCAAAAAGTTTGTAAAGGAAAAAATACAGCATATGGAATTTCCAAAACAACAATAATACTGTTAGTGATTTTTGAAATAAGTGTTACATTGAAATCCTTGTTACATTGAAATTCATGATTAATTCCCTTTTATCTGATTGCCACTAATTCCCGTGCTACATGTTCAAGCTTCAGAGGTTTCTGTTGTCTGTTAAGTTGCTCCGTTTCGATTATATTTCATTGCTACCGCTGAAGCGGTTCGGAGTCTTCCCGGTGTCACGACGGAGGATGTGCACAAGGCGCACAATCTGTTCTTCACTAAGGAGAAAATGGTTCTGGTATTTTTTGGGATGGAGCCTGCCAACCGACTCGAGTGGTTGCGGGCAATTAAGATGTAGACTTATCATAGTTTCATCGGGTAGACATGTATGTGTAATTTTGATTAAGGACAAACCCACGTTTTGTGTAATGTATGTGGTGACTAACAACATTTTGTATTATGTATGTAAGATGTATTATGTATGTGGTCATGTTTACATTTTTTTTAAATAGAATTAATAAGTTGGTCTTTTTAAAAAATTAAAAAAAAAAATCGTTTTTCAATTATTATTTTTTTTTTACGTTTTTTATATTTTTTAAAGTTTTAGAATTAATTAATACAAATTATTTTAATTATATACTATACATATACAAAGAGGGGCAAATATGTCATTTTACCACATTCCATTCCTATTCCATACACAATTCCACCAAAAAAACAACAGAATTCCTTATTCCGTTCTATTCAATTCCACCAAAAAAACAACTTCATATTCTTAACTCCTATTCCTTATTCCCAATTCCTATTCCGTATTCCGTATTCCGAATTCCGAATTCCGTCAAACAAACGCACCGTTAAGCTTGCATTAACTTGAGCAGAAGACGAGTTCGATCATCGGGATACAACCTGAGTTTTCCTTCATGGAAATTATAACAAGAAGAGTTCGATCCAACCAAAGTGATCGAGATCAAATATTACAGACACATGATCTCGATGTATCAGGAAGGATAATAAACAAAAGTTTGTTTCATAATCTTAAAGAGTTGACAAATAGGTGTTAAAAAGAACAACTAGTCTATTTTTTTTTTTTTTATCATCAAATATTACTCCATTTCATTCAAAGGAAACATGTTCATAACTCAAATTACATTCATTACTTAAAATAACAAGTGGGGGTGGGGGTTGTAGAACCCAATTTTGTAAACACACACCCAATCTCGATTGAATGGCAACCCAGTTGATGCTCTCATTTGCCGTACGCCTAACCGTTGACCAATTTAACGACTCAAACTTCCTTACCATTGTTAGGATCTTCGAGCATGTCATTGCACTTCTCCAATATTGAACTCTTCCTTGTATTTTCTCCATAATCCGTCTCGAGCCTGACTCTATTATAACAATGTGCCATTCCTTTTCTATCGCCATCTTCATTCCGAGAAGTATTGCCTCCGCTTCCATCACGTCAATATTGTGCCCCATTAGTCGTCTATTTGCACTTCCTACCAAGTGCATCACGTCATCTTCATTCGGAGAAGTATCACCTCCGCTTCCATCACGTCAATAATGTGCCATCCCTTTTCTTCCAGTGTCGTCTCTTGCAAGCGCACCTATTCCAGTAACTCCGGTTTGACTTTCCCATGACGCATCACAATTTATCTTTCATACCCTTGGTTCGGTCGAGTCCATAACTGGTTCTGTCTTGGTTGTTGGTTCGGCTGAGATGTGACCCTTGCTCCCTTGAACTCCTCGTGGCCTCTTCGTGTTAGCTAAATGACCTCTTGTATGTTTGGTCGCTTGTTTTCAAAGGTCATCTTGCACCGAGCCTTCCATATGTTCCAACACGTAAGTAGACATAACTCCCATTGCGTTTGCTTGGATCTGAGGCCTGTGTCCCTATCGTCCCTCCTCGCCCGCATCCAGTCCACCATCGTCCCGTTCTGTGTAGCTACCACATTCGGTCCCAACATTGATGTCCATACCGAGGTTGTCCACCCGCATTTGAGCACCATGTGTTCTACATCTTCGTCTTGACCACACACCGGGCAACAAGGCTCCACGTTCATTCCACGTCTCCTGAGATTATCCATTACCGGCAAAGAGTTGGTAAGGAACTTCCATGTGAAAGTTTTTACCTTGGGAAACACGTTGGTTTGCCATACATCTCGCCATATCGAAGGAGGTATGGTCTCGTTCGGCCCCATGGCTGTGGGAGGGCCACCATCGTTCTCCTTTATCCTGTGGTATGCTGTCTTGACAGTTACTAGACCATCATAGGTGTAAGGCCAGATTAGGTGGTCCGGTTTGTTGTCATCGGGGAGGTTCATGTCCAGTATAAGCTCCGCATCCTGTGGTGTAGCTAGTTCTCGAATCAGTTCCTCGTTCCAGCGCCGTTCATCTTTGACAATGAGGTCCTCGCCTTACACCAAGTTTTTGGAAGTTTGAATATACTCATTACATATGTCGGTATGACTGATTTTATCAACACCTCTTTACCCGCCTGATTAAGCGCTTTCGATCTCCACCCGTTTAGTTTATCTCAGATTCTTGTCTTCAGATAACCCATGGCTTCCCTCTTTGATCGCACCCATACTGATGTCAATCTCAGGTATTTCCCAAGGTAAGATGGTTTAATGGTTCAACCTTCTACTCTCTTTTTTTCATGGAGTGTCTTAGAGGGTCATCTAGAGAGTAACACCTTATAATGTTTCTTTCGGACCTAGAATAATCCTCACTCGCATCGGAGCAAAGCCATTAAGGATACAAGTGTTGCCATGAATATCTTCCGTTCCCATTCTCTAACCCGGGAACGAAAAAATATTAATTTCTAGATTTGTTGATGTCTAAACAAAATCTTACAAGGAAAATGAATTTATATCTATTTAAATACTCAAATTAATGATTCAGTTAAATACTACGAAAGATGGGCACCAAGCAGAGGTTAGAGATAATACCAATACATAATTGCGTAGAATACATTTATATTAACTATATGTACATACAAATTTGGGCTGTTTCTTTAAATATAAAAAGTGACGTCGCAAATTTTGAACTTAAGAGCTTCGGCTTAGACTAACAAAAATAGTAATCTTCCTGCAAATACATATCTTTTCCCTCAAAGCATTTTGAGGAAAATATGCAATAAATAATTACTGGCCAAACCTACCACAGATGGTCCCCCGAACCCTCTCAACACTAAAAGGATGAATCAATAATGTAGGCCATAAAGAAGGAATTTCTGTGTAAGCATTTTAATTAGGCAACAGCTCCCCCAGTTGTTCTTGAGACCGACTGGAAGGCTTTTAATAATTAATATCAAGATTGACTCATCTAAATCGATCTTAACAAGAAAGCAAAAGAAATTGTTGAGTGCAATAACACTAACAATATTTGAATCAACACAATTCAAAATGTTCACTTCATAGAAACACGAATGAGTGACGGATGCAATAAGATTAATGAGAAACATTTGTCATTTACTTATTTATAATATGATTTTAGATTTATTTGTAAAGAAAAATATATTTTAAACCCTATTTTTAATTTAAAGAAATCTTCATTTAGCCTCCAATGCCAAAAAAAATGCCAAGTTATTATACAGTGAAGTTCATTATAAATTTTTTAATCCACCACACCGACATGACGGATTGGAAACAACTTGATTGAAAAGGCAAATAAAGGACTGCAGTGGGGTAGGATAAAGGGGTTTGCGTGGTTAAGGAGGCAATTAGCTCCATTAGAAAGATAAAAGCAACCTAAAGGCAAGGCATCAACCTTATTTTTTATTTTTATTTTCTAAGTAGTTTTTTTTTTATATATAGATACGGAAAATAAAACACGTTGGGTGACGAGAATCACGCACCATAATGTTTACTACAACCTAATAATTAGCAACTTTATTGTGCTCGAGTAGACAAAACTCACGTCATCCTTTTTTATAGCGATTGTTGTGTCTGTCGGTTGAATTTCATTAAATAACGTAGCTTTAACTTTGGCTAATCATCATACCCGTTATGATGTCAGCAATCGCATTTCCTTCTAAAAAAATATGTCAGAACTTCATTCTGTCGAACTGCAGCATGAGTTTCCTACAATTCGTAATGATGGACATAAGTTTAAGATTTGAAGTATTGTCATAAGAGATAAGCTTTATGGGTTGACTGGGCATCTGTTTCTAAGTGAATTGATTTGAAACTGAGTTGGTTTGCCATAATTAGTCCATCTCGGATAGCCCAACATTCTGCATCGAGGCTATTGGATCATCCTAGTTTCCTAGAGAAGTCAGTTATCCATTGTCTCATATTGTCTCTTATCGCTCCTCCCGAACCTGCATGATTCTGATTTCCCTTAGACATTCAATCTGTGTTGATTTTCACTCACTCATGCTTTGGAGGGAGTCATCTAACATCAATAGAGATAAGCGACTTAGAGTTCTCAATCAATTGAATAACATTTTGGTGGAACCTGACATGAGACGAGGAAAACTAGAAAATAGGATTATTTAAAGCTTTATCTTTAAAAATGAGAGAGTTTTTGTTTTACCAAATATTCCAAATTACATAGGGAAAGAACAAGGTCCATTCAATTCCTTGAATAGAATCCTCTAATACCTGACAACCAAACTTGATCAACTCGTTCAAATGAAGATGAGTTCTCTAACCCACTTTTGGTGGCCAAATAAAAAAGTTCCAAATTGTTTTGCATGCTTACACCCACGAAAAATGTGATTGATGTCCTCGAATTCCGTTTGACTGATTCTGCAGATATAGTTAATATTGCATTCCCTATGATTCAACAGTTTGCAAGTAGCTAATTTATTTTTGAGGCACATCCAAATGAAATACTGGATTTTCAAAATTGTTATGGTTTTCCAGACTCAATCCCATCGATCCTGAACTTGGCTATTCTGGTCGTGAACCGGTAAAATAGAATAGGCAGAAGCAGTAGTAAAGTTACCTGAACTATAGCACATCCAAATTTGTCTATCCAAAGATTTATTTGTCCGGTCACCCGAAATTCTCAGCAACTGATCCAATATTTTTTTTGGAAATTCAAAGTAAGTTTTATCTAGGTTCCACTCGGCATTAAGGAAGACATCACCGACCATTAAGTTGTCTTCCTCATTCGAAAGTGGACCATAGATAGAAAAACACAATGTTTTTTCGTAACACAAACATCATGCCAAAACTTATATGTCCCTACTATTAGTCACCACTCACCCAATTCCCAGTTTAAGAGTATTCATACATTGATTAATTGCTTTCCAATTACAGAGAGTTTTGTTCGAAGAGGTCAAAGTCGAGCCATTTTGCCTCAAAGTTCTGTGTCTAAGAATCGTGGTCCACATGCTCGTTTCCTTTTTCAATCTCCAAACAATGTTACCCACAAGGCTATATTTCGAACTTTTGCCGATTGAATTCCTAGGACCCCTAGTTTTTTCGATTTTTTGATTTCCTCCCAATTAATAAGGTGAATTTTTCTCTTCTGGTATGTGGATCCCCAAATAAAATTCTTGTTAATCTTGTCCAGCTCTTTACAAACAGCAATAAGAAGCATGTACATTGCATATAGTATGAAGGAATACTAGACAAGATCGATTTCACCAAAGTTACCCTACCTGCCATTGATAAAAGCTTAGCCCTCCAACCCGAAAATTTGTTCCTAACTTTATCTAGGATAAAGTTAAAAGAATTATCTTTAGAATTTGACAATTCAAGTAGAAAACCAAGATATGACCAAAAAATTTCCACCATCTTGAATGTTAAGGCTTTAGACATATCGTTTCTTTTTGTAGCGAAAATATTTTTTGGAGAAGAACACTGTCGACTTACCCTAGTTGTCTTTTTGGCCCAAAATTGCACAATTTTTTCCAAAATCAAGTTGATGCAATTAAAATTTTCAAGAGTAGTCTTTCCCATGAGAATGAGGTCAACAACAAAGAACAGGTGGGACAGATTCAGACTACCTCTTCCCACTTTTATTCTTTTTCATTGTCCCTGCATCACTTTGTCATCAATAAGAAAAGCCAGATATTCCATGCACATGATGAAAATATATGGGGACAGAGGATCACCTTGTCTAATACCCCTTGTGGGGTAAAAGTTATCAAGTTTACACCCATTAAACAAAATCTCAATCGAAGAGTTGCATATACAACTCATGATCAACCTAATGATTTTACTAAGAAATTTGAAAAATTGAAGAGTACTTCTGATGAATTCTCATTCAATTCTGTCATAAGCTTTTCCAAGGTCAACTTTAATGATCATGCACCCTTTTTTTGGTCATGTTTATGCTTAGAAAAGTGGAAAAATTCTCTCAGTAAGACCACATTTTCAGATCCCCTTCTATCTGAGACAAAACTAGTTTGAAATGGAGAAATAAGGTTTTTGAGACAAGGTCTAATTCTTTTTACAGTGATTTTTGAAATCACCTTGTCATTGCAAAGACTGATAGGTCTAAACTAAGAGACAAAAACAGGATTACTACATTTGGGGATCAGACATAGAACGGTTTTGTTCAAACTGGTAGGAATAATCCCTTTTTCATAAATATCCCCAACAACGATTGTTAGATAATTACCCGTACAGTTCTACAACTTTTGGAAGAAAGTTGGGTGAAGACCATCCAAACCGGGAGCTTTAAACGGTTTAAGGTCCCAAGTTTTTTTCCTAATTTCTTCCAAAATGATAGAATTGTTTAAACGGATAACTTGAAAATCATTTAAGAAAACTCCAGTTGTTGGGGCAGACATCAAACATGGTAGAAGTGATCTTGGAGGTGGTGAAAAGTTTTGGAAAGAAATTTTGGAATTCCTCCTGAATAAATTTACTATCAAAAACCCAATTCTCAACCGAGTCTTTAATAGTTAGAATCTTATTCTTTCTTCTTTTAATCAGAGTAGAAACATGGTAAAATTTTGTATTTGTGTTCCCATCACTAATCCACTTGGTTCGAGACTTGGCAGACCAAAGTTTTTTTCTCCTGGTCAAGAATCTCAGAAAGCTCCCATTGATATTCTTTTCCAAAGAGATTATGAAATTGTTTGGAGCATTAGCAATACGTTTTTGAGCTCCCAAAATCCTCCACAAAACCTTATATTTTTTTGAAAACATTGTTAAAAACCTCTCTTTGGCTTCCTCAGGGAGAAGTCTAATGGCAGGGGTTATCCTATTGCTACACACATTCTAAATGTTCTTGATTAGGATTTCAAACCCCTGGTGGTCCAGCCACATCAGTTCCATCCTAAAAGATCCAAAGTTTCTATTCTCACGTTCCCTTCCACTTTTAAGGAGAAATGGGCAATGATATGAATGTGTTCTCGTGAGGTGGGTGATAGATGCACTAGGAAAACAAAGTTTCCAATTCAAGTTACAAAGCATCCTATCAAGTCTTTCAAGTCTTTGTTGGATTAATGTATCAGAGTTTCACATATTGACCCAAGTAAACTTAGACCCTTTAAAACCAAGGTCAATCAAATTACAATCACTAATCATGTCATTAAATTTAGACACCTTATTCATGCAAATATTATTCTCTTCCTCCATTTTTTAGAGCTATTTGTGACAACTTTAAAGTCACCTACAACTAGCCAAGGGCTAGATATAGTAGAGGCAACTGGCTTAAAATTATCTCACAACAGTAATCTTTCATTTAATTTAGAGCTAGCATAGATCACATACATGAACCATGAAAGAGTTTAAGGGATAACCTGGATTTGGAAGTGAAGTTCCTGCTCAGTAGAAGTCATCTCTGTAATATTAGTCTCATGATTATTCCACAGAACTAGAATTCCTCCCTTGAAACCCCTTGCTTCCACCCCTAGAAACTTGTTGAAAGGTAATATGCATGCTTGCTCAACCATCCCTTGACCACTAAGTCTAGTGTCAATTAGGATCAACACAGTAGGCTTGTGAGTACAGATAAGGTGCTTAACCACCTTGACAGCTACCGGATTGCCAAATCCTATAACGTTTCATACTATGGATCTCATGTAGGCTTTTTCAGGAACCATATAACTTGATAGATGTATTTGATTCATAATTAATCTACAAAAAACACGACCAAACCAATTACATAGAACTACTAACATGTAAGTTATTGTTAGATAACTCACCTTGGCGATCACTTCATTGAGCTAGAGAATTCCAACTCCCTCGCTTAGAATGTGCTATAGCGATGGTAGACATGTCGATTAGTCCTTTATGTTACACTTCCTATTGAAATCTTGCGTAAGGTGATCCTTGGACTTTTCCTTAGTATTCCCTATCAATTTTTGTCTGCTTCCCGATTTTTTTTATGTTGCTTATTTATAAGATCCAATCTTTGAAAATCAATTAAGGGTGTTGGGATTGATACATGGGTGTCCCTGATGAGTGAATTATCAACGTCCTCAGTATAATATTTCACTGTTGAAGCTGCCTTTGGTTCTTGCCTTCATAATTCTTTCCCCTTCTAGTGTAGTTTTTTCCAAATCCAAACTCTTTTCACGTGTGTCCCTGGCCTTTAAAAAATTCACAGAAGTAGTCAAATGATTTTTCACATTAGGAATCTAATTAGGACTAATAAGAGAATGTTTCAATGTGGTCTCGGTTGAATTCAGATCTCCTGCAATTGTCTTCATTTTGATGGGCCAAATACCAGAAGAATATTCTATCTTTGATTTGGGTTGATCCAAAGACATCTCAACTTGGGTCGAGACACAACCAGGCCCACTTGTAGGAGATCTGCGCAGTTGAGGAGGGCTTTCGTTTGGCATGCCCGGCAAGGAGGAGATTTGGTCCAGCTTGCTTTGATGATATGAGAGTTAGTCTGGTTTTTTCCCTGCACAAACCAGTTTGAGAGCTTCATTAAATTCCGTCATGTTGCTTCTCCAATCAACCCCATCCTTTTTATCATTAGATTTTGCAGCAGATTTTCCGATTTGCCGATGTCAAGGATTGCAGTGGTTAAGCTAGACGTTATCGGCGGGATGCGTTGGTTATGGTCTGTCGACTTCCGTCTTCTCATGTGTTCGACAAGCATCCAGGCACCTCTGTCTTCCTCCTTTGATTCTTCAGTCAGATGATCAGTAGCCACAGCAAGGTCCCCTACCTGGTTTGCCTAGCTCGAATCTACCTCAGGCGAGGTTCGATTTTTCTCTTCCTGAACCGAGATATGTTGGAGATGACATTTTTCCTTCGAATGACCAATAACTCACTATGGGAGAATCTTTGGTTAAGGGCTCAAGGAAACGACTCAAGTTGGATTGAGTCGTGTTTTTCTTTTTACAGTTATTAACGGCTCAATTGAAGTTGAGCCGTCTATTATTGAAATACCGACTCAATTCCTAGAGCCGTCAGTTTTATTTGCGGCTCAATATTGAATGAGACGCTAAAATTATTATTTTTTAAATCAAAATTCTTTATGACGACTCAATAATGTGGAGTCGTCATTAATTTGTTTTTTAAAATAAAAAATAATTTGGACGGCTCAATTCTATTGAGCCGTCATTTAAAAAGAAATTATTTTAATCATAAGTATTTTTGACGGCCCAATATTGTTGAGTCGTCATTGAAACGTAAATATTGTTTAATAAACAATAATTGGGACAGCCTAATAATGATGAGTCGTCCCTGAAAAACTAATTTTTTAAATAAAAATTATTTTTGACGGCTCAAATCATATTGAGTTGTCCCTGAAAAATCTTGTTTTTTAAATAAAAAATAATTGGGACGGCCCAATATTGCTGAGCCGTCCCTAAAAAACCATTAAAAAATATATATTTTTTTGCCGGCTCAAATCATATTCAACCGTCCCTAAAAAACCTTATTTTTTAAAATAAAAAATAATTGGGACGGCTCAAATAATATTGAGCCGTCCCTGCCAAATATTAGTTTTAGTCGAACAGAAGAAGTCATTCTTCGTCTCTGTCGAAGCTCTCGCCATTCTTCGTCTCTGTCGTCCAAGCTCTCGCCGCGCGAGGCTCCTTCCAATCGTTAAGTTTTTTTTTTAAAATTACTTTACCGAATCGACCTTGCTTCTTCTTATATATGTCTCCCCTTCTTCGATTTAACACAAAAAAAAACATCCAAAATCATCAATTGTGCAAACCCTAGTTTCGACATCAACCTTCGATTTCTAGGTAATATGTCTCGATTGTATTATTTTTTGGTTAAAAAATCATCAATTGTATCATTAATTCAGTTCGTGTTTAAATTGTTGAAGAAATCAACTCTTCCATGCTCATCTCAAACAATTGATTTATGAAGTTGTTCATGATTTCGGTTAATGAAATTGTTTGTGAGTACTTTTAGTCATTGAAAATCAATATTAAGTAAAAATATGTGTGTAGTGATCCAAACAAAATTCGATTTATTGAAATGAAAAGAAACGTGCTCTCTTTTTTCACGGTTTCACCTTTTCATTACTTGAGTACTTGTTCCGGTTGTTCTTGAATATACACCATCAAGAATGTCTGTGTGCATGACCCTAGTGCTGCAGCAGAGTCGAAAAAGGGCAGCAAGACAAATAAGTTCTACAGCAGTAAGGTATGAAATAAGAATTGTAACTTTGAGGACTTGTAATATTATAAGAATTGCATTACACTCCTCAAATGAGACTTCAATTGTAATGATTCCAAAGTCTTGTTTTTCGCTTTCATATGACATATAATCTCTTATAACTTCATATGACACCAAAGGATTCTAATTGAGATCAGTGTTAAACTTAAAATTGACCTGATTGTGTGCCTGAAGAATAACCGTTGTTGGTAGCCATGGTGGAACCCGAATTACAATTATAATTTTGTGAGCTTCTTCATATTCTTAGTTGATTAACTTTTATCCATTTGTAGTTACATGCTCTGGTGGAATACGATTCTGTTGAGGACTTGTAATATTATAAGAATTGCATTAGACACTCCTCAAATGAAAATCATGAAGATATTATACCTGATGAGGAGGTTAGTTAGTCAGTCCAGCACATCAAAGATTCAACACAACCTTGTTCCAAAAATGAAGAGAGAAAAAAATAAACCATCAGAGAGAAAGAACATGGGATATGACCATCATCTATCTATCCATCAGTGCGAAGTTAAGTTAGTTATATGAGTGAAGTTCTAATTTTTTTTGTGTAAATTGTTGTTAGAGTGGATATAATGGTTTGAAGGATAAAAGTGGGGACAAAGTCTGGAACCACCATGGAAATAACAATATTCATGGAAAGGGAGGGAGGAATCACAAACAACAACACTGAGGAGGCCTCAATGGCGGTGGACATGGTATGTATTTGATTCTATGATGATATGAATTGATGATCAACTGTTAGTTAGCTAGTAAGACATGGAAGTTATGATGGGTTATAATGTGTTCGACTGCTATTTTATTTCACTTGTTAATAGGATATGATTATGTTAACCACGCACGCTTGTTTGATGTCTAAATGTGATGCATCTTATATATAGTACTTTGTTGAGATGCTTTTATAGGATGGTCAGACAACTCAACCAAGTGATCAGTCTGCCGAGCGTAGAAGTGAAGATGATGATCCAACAGATGATTGAAGATTAATGTTCGAAATTGTTTCTTTAATGCTTTAGGAATTGAACAACAGATTGTAAAACTGATTCTGTTTGGTTTAATATATTTGGTTTATATTTACAGATTTTGGTTTGTAAAATTATTCAGGTTGCAAATTTATGATTAGGGGTATATTAATTTATTCAATGTTTTATTTTTTTAAAAATTCTAATAATTACGGCTGGACAAAGTTGAGTCGTCAAAAATTAATTATAACTAAAATATAATCTAATTTTGACGGCTCAAACTAAATGAGTCGTCCCAATTAAATTAATATAATTAATTTAGACGGCTCATTTCATTGAGCCGCAAAAAATGTCCTTGTTATCGGCTCATTCGTATTGGGTCGTCCAAGGACGGCTCATTCGTATTGAGCTGTCAGAAGGACGGCTCATTCCTAATTGAGTTGTCATAAATAAGACGACTCTTATTATGACGGCTCGTTTTTTTTAGCCGTCTTTCATTAACGGCTCAACAAATGAATCGTTAATGAACTTAATTTTAGCCGGCAACCAACGTCTCTCCCGTAGTGATTCCACAACTCAAGCAAATTGAACTGATTCCTTCGTAGGAAATTCTTTGGGTATAATCCTCAATATCAATTAGCGATCGATGGAAGAGGTTTTCTAATTTCAAATTGAATGCATAGACTTGCATATCTACCTCGTCCAACATTTTGCGTGAAATTGCTGATTCTTAGTAAAAGACTGATTGTGTTACCCACCCCAGAAGAATTGCTAGGTCGAAGAATTCCATTGGAAGGTTTGACAATCTTATCCATAGAGCAACCATGGAGAGATTAGCTCTTTGTGGGTTGAATTTCGGTTCCCATAACCGGAAAGAAAGGAATTACCCATTGATAAACCATGGACCGTTCTTAAGGACACGGTCAAAATCCTCTCTCTTGATCAAAGAGGGTGCAATCCATCTCTCCTGAAGGTTTTCACATCGATTTTAGTCGAATGACTAAATAGTTATAATTGATACTCTTCCCCGTCAATTTGATGATGAGGGAAGACTTGTATTTGCTATGGATTCTAATCTTTTTCTTTATTGAAATAGAGAATTTCAATCTTGAATAGTTTGCCACATAACTACCGTATCTTCAAATCATCCTCTGTATCCTCAACAAAAGGGTTCTCTTGATACACATTTGCTTCGTAGACCCCTTTAGAAAATCCGGTCAAAGTGGTGTTGGGGCTAGGAATATCTTCCTACATGGCCACACCAACTAGAGGGGTCAAAAGCTCTGAAGGCAGAGCAGAGATCTCCCTATCTTCTGGCATAAAAATGGCAGTTGACAGGAGGAATGGACAGCAGCGCGTGAGCTTTGGAGATGTCTGGAGAGCAATTGTACAGTGTCTTCAAATGATTATTTTCATGTCGAACGCTAGGTCGAAAAAAAAATCATTACTTTAGGGGAGGGGGGGACACATTTCCACGTAGTCATGCGTTGGTGTACATGACATATATCTTATCATCATTTTTAACACATTATCATCATTTCTAACACATCTTCCACGTATTCATGCGTTAAAGTATTGAAAATAAAAATCGGTTTTTGGTTCATATTGTCCAAATTTCTAAGCATATAGAATTTCCAACTTTCACGCAGCATGAATTTAAACATTTAAATATGCATATTTGCATGAACTATCAAGATCTCTTAACAATAAAATAAGCTATATTGTTGCCTGGTTTAATAATTTTTTCACATTAGCCTTTCGACTAGCCTTTCGAAACTACTTTTTTTTTTTCTTTTTCGAAACTACTTTTTTTTTTCTTTTTCGAATAGCCTTTCGAAACTACTGAATGCAGAAAGAGTCTCATTAAAAGAAGAAAGCAGAAAAAAATGGTGGATGTAAATTTCTTATTCACAGCAAATTTCTTATTCCATAATGATCTATCTGAATAGATCTGCTCTCTTGGAGCTTGGATGGATGTAAATGTAGGGTTAATAACTAAATTTTCATTCGAACTTTACGTTTTTCCTATACGAACTTTACTTTTTTTCAAAAGTGCTATTTAAACTTTCGAAGTTGGTCAAATTGCTACATCTATTAATTTTTTCATTAAATTTGAATGGAAAATAACGTGACAATACATGATATATCTATGATTTAAAAACTTATATTATTTTTTAAAAAAATAGCAGAAAAAATGAAAAATTATGAGTGAAATTATGAGTTTTTAATATAAATGTTTACCAAAAATATGAAGAAAAATCTAATTAATCATTATTTATTATTTATTTCATATTTTCAATAAAACAAATTATATTAAAAACTATAATTTTTTCTATTAATTTCCCAATTTTTTTAGAATAATTTTTTGGTATTTTTAAAAGTAATATAATTTTTTAAATTATGGATCAATCATGTATTGTCACGTCATTTTCCATCAAAATTAAATAAGGTTGTAATTTGCCCCAAATTAATGTCAAAGTTTATGTAACACTTTTTCAAAAAGTAATATTCATATAGTAATTTGTAAAATGATCAAAATTAGGTTAACAATTTGGTTATTAACCTAGTAAAGAATGAACTAGCAATACAAACCATAGTTATCAGAACCGGACCGGACATCGAACCGGCGAGGGGGACGGTTAACGGTTCGGCCGGTCCAACCCGGTCCAACCCGGTTCGGTGTGCGGTTCACTGTTCACAATGGGTAAAAATTTTGAAAACTTAAAATACATACATAGTCTCAAACACAAACATAATTACCTCAAACTACATGATCTCACACACACACAAACTACCTAGTTTCAATATCAAGCACACATTACTCTCAATTCTCAAACACAATACACAATAGTAGTGAACCGGTCTAACCAATTGGGTTAAACCGATTGATTTGTGCATAACCAAAAACCGGAAACAAAAAAAAAAACAGCCGAAAAAAAAAAAAGAAAACCGGGGAAAAAAATGAAAACCGAAAAAAATTTAAGTAAAAAGTGAACCGGAAACCGACCGGTTTTTGGAAAACCGGCCGGTTTTCTAAAAAACCGCCCGGTTCGACCCGGTTCAAACACTGTTCATTTGCAGAACGGTCTTTTAACTGAACCAAACCGGAGAGGGGTCCGGTTCCCGGTCGGACCCGGTCCGACCACCGGTCCGGTCCGGTTCTGATAACTATGATACAAACTTTGTATTTTAGAAATCAATATATGAGAATTTTTCTTATAATCAATGCAAGTATTAGAATCAGTGTTATCAGAATCGGACCGACCCTTGAACCGACGATGGGGCCGGTTGCCGGTTCGACCGATCCAATCCGGTTCGACGTGCGGTTCACTGTTCACAATTAAAAACAAAAACTGGAAATACAATTACAAACTACATAGTCTCAAACACACACATAATTACCTCAAACTACATAGTCTCAAACTCACACAAACTACATAGTCTCAAACACAGTATAATTACCTCAAAACACAATAGGTCTAAACTTTAAACATAACTTTTAAACCGAAGAAGTTGATCGGTCGAACCGAAGAAGTCGGCTTAAACTGAAAAGAACCACCCAAAAAATTTAAACTACCCCAAAAACTAGAACCGTAAACCGGCCATTTTTTCAAAAACTGTCTGGTACAACCCGGTTCAAACACTGTTGATATGCATTTCGGTCTTTTAGCTTAACCAAACCGGATAGCAGTTGTTTCCGGTCAAACCGCCGGTCCGGTCCGGTTCTGATAACATTGGTTAGAATTGTCATTATCGACTACAACTGTCAAGAGAACGGTTCGAACACATGAGAACTGGACAGAAAAAGAAAAGGCTACCATCATCTTCCATCCTTCACTTTTTGGAATATCTATACGTGTCTCAACTACTAGTTAGCCCAACTAATAATGATCGCATCTCTCTATATATAGGTTGAAACAATCTAATGAACAATAACTATGGAATTTTGTTAGTTCATTTAGTTTGTTGAGGTCAACTGTACTTGACTCAACCAAGCTTAGTTCCTTCTCATAAAAGGTAAGGTGTTAATAAGGAATATAAAATGAAATGTGGGAAATGATAATGAAGAGGGTCAACAATCAAGATATGCAAAAGTTGATTCATTTTATGATCTGTATTCGACACACAGAAGAAGAACATTATTTATCAATGATACGTGAAATTAAGATTATGATTTCGAAGGCAGGCAATTAGAAACCATACAAACTTGAGGATACAGAACCCATTATTTAATCAATAAGAGGAAAGATGAGAATAGAGATCCAGTATTTAAGGGAAATGTGCAGCTTGGTCTACCTTCAATAACTTATTGACGCATTTAATACACTTATATCAGACACAACCCTTGTTGATATCGGCTTCAAAGGACAACAATTCACATTGTGCAAAACCGAAATGGTGCAGAGAGAATATGGGAAAGGTTGGATCGGGGTCTAGCGAACGGAGCATGGATGGATGCCTACCCAGATGCGGTTCTCTTCCATAAACCAGCTATAGGGTCTGATCACTCACCTCTACTGCTGCACTTGGAACACAAAGAGAAAAAGGGACCCTGGGAATTTAAATTTTAGTCAATGTGGCTCTAGGAGGTGGGATGTGCAGAAACGGTCTGAAATACTTGGATATCCACCAGCGACACAGTACTTAATAGGGGCTAAGGGTGAGACTCAACAAGTGTCGCCGCAATTTGCAAAAGTGGAGCAATGAGAAATTTGCAAATAACAAGATAAAAAATGTCAAGATCCAAGCGAAGATTGAAGGCA
Source organism: Chamaenerion angustifolium (assembly GCA_946814005.1). Classification (NCBI taxonomy): domain Eukaryota; kingdom Viridiplantae; phylum Streptophyta; class Magnoliopsida; order Myrtales; family Onagraceae; genus Chamaenerion; species Chamaenerion angustifolium. The sequence goes on along the minus strand of OX328268.1, from coordinate 27,524,293 downwards.
TCCAAGGAAAAGACAATGATGGCTATAACCAAAGGGAAGAGCAAGATTTGAATGCTCGATTAGCCAACCACTGGAGACGGGAGGAAACCTATTGGAGGCAATGGTCGAGAATCTAATGGATTCGGGAAGGTGATCGAAATACCACCTTTTTCATAGATCTACACTTGAAAGACGAAAAAGAAATAAGACAAAAATCCTCCAAAGAACTAATGGTACATGGACCGAGTCGGAGGAGGAGATAATGGAAGAATGTGCGAGGTATTTCAAGAAGCTTTTTCGGACTAAGAGAGCTCATGATCAGTCGGCAATACTCGAGTGCATTTCGACTGTGGTAACGGAAGAAATGAACAAACGCCTCCTAAGAACACCCAAGAGTGAAGAGATCAGAAAAGCAGCATTCCAACTTGGAGGGACCTGACGGATTCCCCGGTTTGTTCTATCAGTGGTTCTGGGATGTTGTTGGACCTGACGTAATACATGCGGTCAGAGTCTTCCTTGATAACAGTACCTTTGAACCCTCTTTTTGTACAACTCACATTGTCTTAATACCAAATATACCAAATCCGTCAAACACATCCCACTTTCGCCCCATTAGCCTATGTAATTTTGTGAACAAAGTGATGTCTAAGACTTGGCCAATATGTTAAAAGGGATTCTCTCCCATATTATCACCCCCTTCCAAAGTGCTTTTGTGACTGACAGGTTAATACACGACAATATCCTTGTTGCCCATGAAACATTTCACCACTTGAGGACTAGCACGAGGACGAATAAGGAGGAATGTGTAGTTAAGATCGACGAGAACAAGGCATGTGGCCGAGTGAAATGGAACTTTCCATTGAGCACGTTGAAGAAAATGGGATTCATAGACAGGTGGGTCCAATGGATCGAAAGATGCATCTCCAATGTTCGATACATGATTATGGTAAATGACAAAAAGAAAACTGAATTCCACCCCACTCGTGGAATCCGACAAGTTTACCCTCTTTCCCCTATCTGTTTATTATAGTGGCTGGCGTTCTATCGAGATAGATCATGCACGTTGTGGACAACCACAAACTCGAAGGGATCAAGATCAGGAGAACATGCCTGACAATTCACCACTTTCTCTTCGCTGACGACTCCCTGTTTTTCCTCAAGGCAGATACCTAGAATGCTTCGAAGCTCACGGGAATCAATGAGGAATACAGCATTGCATCAGGCCAAAGCGTCAACCTCTAGAAATCTAGTATTCAGTATAGCACTAACACCTCCATGGCGAGCAGAGAGGTAGTGGGACGTACTCTGGGCATTGAGGAGACCCGCTAAGATGGGAAATATTTGGGTCTACCGACAGTCTGGGGGAGATCGAAAAAGGAGGCACTCGGGTTCCTCAAGGACAGGGTGCTCATACGGATATCAGGATGGAAATATCTTTATCTCATCAACGCGGGGACTCACATACTTCATGGCTTTGTTCTGACTCCCAAAAACATGGTGCACGGAGATCATGGCCACAATAGCCTGGTTTATGGTCAGGAAAAACAGGTAAGGAAAGGAAAATACACTGGCGCAAATGGTTCTACCCAAAGCAAAATGTGGTATGGGATTCCGGGACATGAACACGTTCAATGTATCTATGCTAACAAAAACGGCATGGCGTCTCCAAAATGAACCAGAAACATATTGGGCAAGGGTGCTTAAAGGAATATACTTCCCGCGAACAAACTTCCTTGAGGCCACAAAGATAAGGAGCGCATCATGGGCATGGGCCAGTATACTCCAAGGTCGAGACGTTATTCGGCAAGAAGGGACATGGAGAGTTGGAAACGGAGAAAGCATTCGTGTCTACCAAGATGATTGGATACCGGGAGTACAGGGTCATCGACTCTCACATGAGCCAACGACCGAACATGCCAAACCCCTTAAGGTGGATGACTTCATTATGGTACTGGAGACTAGATGGAACCTATAACAGATCAGGGACGACATCTCGTAGGCCAAAGTAACAACAATCTGAGCCATCCACCTAGACAGCTCGGGCGGGCGAGACAAGCTTGTTTGGCCGACAGTGATAAACGGGGAGACCAAACCCAAATTGGTGTACCAACGGCTCCGTGAACTGCAGGAACAGAGGGAGGTACCATAAGCCTTCACGGCTCGATCTCTGGCCCCGACAAATGGGCTGCAATCTGGAGTGGTCAAACACTCGCAAAGGTAAAAAAATTCATGTGGAGAAGTTGCAATAGAGCCCTACCGGTCTTTGACGAACTAAGCATGAGAAGATGAACGTCTCATCCTCATACCCTTTCTGCAATCAAGTAGAAACCATAGAGCATGCACTTCTATATTGTAGGTGGGTGATCCCGGTCTGGTTTGGTGGGGTGAGAATTCAATGGCATGACCACACAATTCTAATGTGGCTTGATTGGGTAGAAGACATGTTCAAGCTGGAACATATGAGTCTGTAAAGATGCGCGTCGAAACGCTCTCTTGGGAAACACAAAAGGAAAGATGTCGGGCAATCCACCATAAAGATAAATCGGACCCACAAAGCACCCTAGAAAGAGGAATAAGAGTAGCCCTTCAAACATGGGAGGCAACAATGCAGCTGGATCGGGACCAACCGGTTAGGGATGTAGGCAACCAAATCGGAGGCTGAAAACCACCAGAAAATGGGAAAATTAAAAAACAATTGTCATGGAGCGTGGGACCCCAAAACAACAAGGAGCAGGACAGGTGTTATAGCTCGAGACACCCACAACATCATGATTGATGGACACATCTTGGCCTGTCGTGATACATCGACGACCAATGCTGAAGGACGAGTTGTTTTGCACGCAGTCGAACTGGCGCTAAACCGGAACTGGAAAGAAGTCATCATAGAGTATGATTGTGAGAGGCCTATCAAGCACATAAGTGGGGAAGCCGATAGTGGTGATTGGAGGCTAGATAACATCATAGGGATGATCAGGAGGAAAGCAAGACACATTCCGAGTATTGAGTGGCAATGGATCAAGCGACAAGCAAATAGATGTGCGGATTGGATTGGTAAACAATCCAAAAGAGAGATGTGTCTGATGAATTGGGTATTCGTACCCCCATCTACTCTAGTTTCGTTGTTATTGTTAGACCAAACTGTTGTTAATGATGTTTAATCTAATGAAGGATTATTATTGACAAAAGAAAAAATAACTTACTGTAGAATAGATGGACCTTTTTTCTTCAGTTTGATTAAAGAAATTGGAAGCCCTAGTGATAATGTTAGACATAGAGATGAAGATTATATCATGACACGGCATACCTATAGAAATTAAGTATGAAAATCTGCAGAGTTTCACTTAATTATTTTCGTGTTGTATTAAAATCGTGTCGTGTTAATATTTTTCGTGCCGTGTTCAGGTTTGCTATCGACGACACATGTTTGCTATCGAATGCATGACACAACACGATAATTTAAATTTATATTAATTAGTTCATTCACGAGTAAAAATTTACTTTTTAAAGGTTCTTTGTTTTCTACAAACAAAGGAAACTATTATTTATTATCTTGTTTCATATAAATCGTAGCACAATAATTTTTAATTATGCTATTCTTAGTGGTGCAATGATAGCATAACCTCTTCAACCTTAGGTCCGGTTGGATCTTGAACGACACGGGTAGGTGAATCCAAAAGTTGTTAGTAATAATGGGAGAATTTAATAATAATTTTCGAAAGAAAAAATGCACAAAATATTAAATGACATGCAAATTAATGAAATGACGAAATTGCCAAAAATAAATTGGATTTTTGTCGAAAATTTACTGAGTCCCCTATCGAAACGGTCTCCTTAAGGCAATTTTGGTCCCCTCACCATAAATGGTTCGTGTACGAGGAAAATTGAGACGATTACCTCCCAGGATAAAATAATGTCGTCAAGGCAAAACAAACACAGTGTTTCTCCTAATTGAACTGAACAATACCTGAACTCGGAGTGACTTAACTATGGAGCAATATATCTGTTGGTAATTTTCAGATTTTTCGGGAGTGTATGAGATTTTTTTTTAATGAGAAGAACCAACCCTATTTATATAAAACTGAAGCTAAATTAATTGTTAAAAAAAATACCAACAACTATATTAAATTAGGAAACATCACAATAGGAAATATTGTATTATAAAATATTTCATTAATATTATAATATTTCCTACTATATCATACCAACGGTCATATTTCCTAATAATGTTTCCTTTCTCATTTACCATTCACAAGTAAGATTAGGTCGGTTTAAGAGTTAAACCAGACTAGGTCGAATCATATCTGCCCAAGGGCTGTCCACAACCAACAATCCCCTAGATGAATGGATAAATGAGTGAAATCCTAGACGCTCTATACTCCTGCATAAGATAGGTAGGTGCTACTCTTTGAACCTTCCCTCGTGTTATTCTTTGAACCTTCCATCGTGTTACTCTTTGTTACTCTTTAAATCCTCCATAGTGATCTAATCTTACTCTTGTGGTTAGGTTGTCCCTTTGAACCTAGATCTTAGGATCTCAAGTCAACTAGGTTGGGTTTTCCTTCTCAAAATAGTTTACTGCACGGACCTCATTCCCATTCCTCTCGATGATTGGTCAACTTTCTCTTTATTTAACCCTTTGGATAACGGATCTATTGTATTATCCTTCGGTTTGACATAATTGATTGTGATAATTCATGTCGAGGGCAATTGCCTAATGAAATTATGTCTACTTCGAATATGTCTAGACTTACAATTATACATATGACTTTGTGCCCTTCCAATTGCAGATTGACTATCCCAATATTTGTTTATTACATACACTGGTCTTGTTTTGGCCACCTAGGAATATCCTCAAGAAAATGGCGTAGCCATTCAGCTTCTTCAGCACATTTATTAAGTGTTATAAACTCAGATTCCATGGTGGATCTGGCTATAACTGTTTGCTTAGAGGATTTCCACGATATGGATGCACCCCCTACAGTAAATACGAATCCATTTGTGGAGTTTGAGTATCTTGATGTTGATATCCAATTAACATCAGTATATCCTTCTATAACAGTTGGATGTCTTGTATAATGCATCCCATAATTACAAGTATATCTCAAGTACCTAAGTAATCTTCTGATTCCATCCCAATGATCACTACTTGGATTACTCGTATATCTACTCAACACACCAATAACGTGTGATATATCAAGTCTAGTACAAATCATCAAGTACGTAACACTACCAATAACCCTAGTGTACTCAACTTGAGAGACTGTTTTTCCTGTATTTCTTGAGAAATACTTATTTGGATCTATTAGAGTGCAAATCTCTTTTTTGTCATCCTTGTTGAATTTCTCTAATATTTTATCGATATAATAAGATTGATTTAGAGCAATTCCTTCTGATGTCCGATTAATTTTAATTTCAAGAATTACATCAGCAAGGCCCATGTCTTTCATGTCAAATCTCAAATCCAACATATCCTTCGTGGATCGCATCATCTTATCGTTACTTTCAACGATAAGCATGTCATCAGCATAAAGACACAAAATGACATAACCTTCATTTGTATCTTTCACGTAGATGCATTTGTCACATTCATTTATTTTAAGTCCTTTTTCCAGGGTTACATTGTCAAATTTCTGATGTCACTGTTTCGATATCTGCTTCAGACCGTAAAGTGATTTCACCAGTTTACAGATTTTCTTTTCTTGCGATGGCGCAACAAAACCCTTGGGTTGTTACATGTAGATTTCTTCATTTAAATATCCATTTAAGAAAACTGTGTTAACATTCATTTGATGTATTTCCAAATTTCGCAATGTCGCTATTCCGAGTATCATTCTTATGGAAGTTATTCTTGTGACCAGAGAATATATGTCAAAATAATCAAGACCTTCTCTTTGCTTGTAACCCATGCTCCACCACATTTTCCTTGTCGAGGGACATCGTGTTCATGGGGCCGATTGGAGTACCTCGTGCAGCATTCATGTACTGCTCTTGCACGTTGATCCTTTCGAGCAGCTCAACCATGGTCATCTCCTTCCGTTTGTGCTCCAGGTAGCCCTTGAAGATATTTCACTGCTCGTATGAGCAACACTCATTCTCTTTGATTTCCTCTCCCCCCTCGATTATGAAAGTGTCTCCTCACATCATATCTACCTTCCTCAAGCAGGGGAAGAAACCATTTATTTTGCACAAGTCGACGCCAGTCACCGTTTTCCTTATTCCTTGGATGGTTTCGACTTTTGTAGATACTTAGGAATGTCGCCTACTCAACTTAACCCTAACGCTTTGCGCATGTGGATAGGCTTTAAAATCCAATGTTTCTTAGGAGTTGGCCTTATAGCCTAAACCTCTTCCGATGTTTTTATCGTTTTCATCTAAATTCCTTCCAACTCTGACTTTTTCAAACTTGTTTCCCTAGTTTCAAAACCTGGTGTTGGGGTCATAAACGACCTTTAGTTAGTGGGTTTAAATCCATTAACTACAACTGGAAACATCAATATTTGTTTTTCAAAGGTGGCGTCATCTGGTGCTTAAGTGTGTCGACTAGGGAACCTGCCCCTTCCCTTGGAGAATTATCCGTAGAGGATATGAGTGTATTAAACTTGATTTTTCTCAATCACTCCCTTATTGCTCCAAGTTACCCACTGAGCCCTTACTTGTTTTCGTGGGCTTGTAGTTAGGGTCGGAAATGGTGTGGTCAAAACCTGAAGACCATGATTATAACCGTCATTTGTTTATATAGTTAACCATACCATTATGGTGTGGAGCGACTATGGTGATGAATTTCTTACCCATAATGGTTATAGTTATGGGTGTGGTATTTTAGTCATACTCATGGTTATAACCATGATTATTATATAAATAAAATAATTATGTAATATTAATATATTATTATATACTAATAATAGAAGTAGAATTTTAGTCATACTCATGGTTAGAATTTTCAGGATTTTAGAACGAACTCTAATTGAATGGTGTTATTGTTGAATAGTGTTAATGGTAATTTTGAATGGTGTTAATGTTGAATGATGTTAAAGTTAATATTTAATGGTGTTAATGTTGAATATTTTTGTTATTTGTGACATAAATTTATTATTTATCAAGATAACATTCATGATGTTGCATTACTTTTACATGCGGTAATGAGTATGGGTATATGGGTAAAACTATGGTTAATAACCACGGTTATGGATACGGTTATGATATTGAAAATTGTACCCGTAATGGTTATGGTTATGGTATGTAGTTTAAAAATGTGGTATGGTTATGGTATTTTTCATACCACTACCATACACTAACCATTGTCAGCCTTACCTGTAGTAGAGTCGTCGCATTTGTCGTGGGGATTGTAGTATTCAAAAAGAATGATGTGACGAATGAAAGAGTTGGCGGTGCCGACAAGGAGGTTGGTCCTTTCCAGAAACGCAAGAGGGAGCATCGCCTTAACAAGGTGAAGGTTGTTGATTCTAATGACCCATTAAGGGCATCGTTAGGTAAGCTTAGTCCCTTAACTAATGTGGCGGTGACTTATTATAAAAGTGTAGTTCCTTAACGTAGATATTTTGATAACACCGACAACTGTAACCTAATGCAGATTCTCTGGACCAAGCATTGTAGGTGTCCTACAGTTACTAAGAATATGCTAACTTGGGATTTTCTTGCCCATGTCGGAATAGGCAACTAGCAGGTCCAATCAGAACTTATTCTGCCCCTGACTCTTCTTGCTATGGACTCTACCAAAATGGTGTAGTACCATAAGACCCACTTTAATAGATGGCGCCATTTTGACAAAGAGGCCCCGACCTCACGAAGTCGTCAGCCCTGGGAGCCTTGGCATCGCCTTCAAAAAGCTCAACTCATGGAGTCGAACCCCATGCACTCAGAGGATTTTGGGTTTCATTTACTAGCAGGGATGGTTCTGACAGATGATCAAATCCACTAAAGATATGTTGAATTCAAAATTTGACATAAAAAAAGGGTTAATATACGCAGTGGTCACACAAGTTTGCCCAATGTGACTATTTGGTCACTTCGTTAGTGAACCGTTAATTGTTTTTTGTTACTCAACCTTTTTAACATTTTAATTTTTAAATTATTATTATGCCCTTATTCATATGTACTCCAACCTTCTTCATCGTATTCTTTCCTATGAAGAGATGATGAATTTTATTACCAATAAATCCTTGAAATCAAACCCAAAATCCAACAAGTTTGGTTGATTATTAGGAATAAATCCTTCTTCATCGACTACTCTCGCTGCTTCTTCACCCATTTCTTCACTGAGTATCTTGTCTCTGAGCATCGCCATTAATCTGTTCATCTTCCCTAACCCTAAACTCAACCCAGAATATTTCGAAATCAAAATTCTTAGGTCAGTTCAACATAGAAATTTAAATTTATAGGTGGGTTCAACCCATAAATTTGGATTTCTGGGTTAAAGTCACCCGGAAATTGATGTCACTAAACCAGATCCAACTTCTCAATTGGTACAATTCCTTACATTGAGACGTTGTCGATGTTGAGTTCCAACATGTTTTGTTGTCCAATATCAACTTCTTCTATGAGTGGTTCATTTGTTGAAGGGTTCTTCTTTGATTGATGTAGTAGACATTCTCAATTATGTCTATGACTTCAAATTCTATCTTCAACCAAATGATTCTTATTTTAGTTGTTTTTTGTTGGATTTTGAAAGGGGGAAAACTTATATTTATAGAGTGAAAATCTTGATGGGGTTGTGAAAATGTTCAATCTAGTACAATTTTCATTCACTTTAAGGTTTTGTGTAAGTTTTGGCTAATTACAAAATCAATCCAAAATGTTAAAACTTTTACAATTTAACTCATTTTTTCAACAATCCTCAACACGAATGAAAATTGATGCATTACCTAAGGTAGCTCTAGACTCAAAGTTTGAGTTTAACGGCTGACACCTGCATAAGATAGGTAACTGTTACCCTTTGAACCTTTCCTTGAAAAGTTACATTGACTTTACTGACTAGTCAGTAGACGATATACGTTATGTCTTTGAATTGTATGTCGTTGATGTAAATGATGATCTAACCCACACATGCATCTTCATAGTATTGTTCAGTTTTCGCGTTCATGTCTATTATGGTCATGGACATTATCTGGTTCGACAAACGTTTCTAAGAATTGCGCCCTCGATAATTCATTCTAAAGGGACCTCTCTTTTCACTTTTATAGGTGATTCACTTCTTAAGATTTAATCCATAATTCTACTGAGATTTTTAAATTTCTAAATCATAAAAAATATTTACTTAACCTCATCCACTACCATCATTGTTTCTTATTATAGGAATGAACTCGGGGCTTAAAATTCTCCACAATGATTAGTCTCACTCTTGTGATAAAGTTGTCCTTTTGAACCTAGATTTTGGGATTTCCAATCAGGTAGGTTGGTTTTCCTTCTTAAAATTCTCCCCAATGATCTGCACGTACATTAGTCCCATACATATCGATAATTAGCCAACTTGCTCAATATTATCCTTGGACCTCACATTGTTGATCGTGATAATTCTAGTTGAGGGCAATATTTTAATAGAATTATATCTTGGACGGATATGTCTAACATATGACTTTGTGTCCTACCAATCGCAAATTGACGCTCACAATGTATGTAGATTATAGACATACTTCTTGGTCAGCTCAGAATATCCTCAAGAAAATGGATTCAACCTCTTCAATCGTTTGCTTTGAGAATTTTCATGACACGACTGCACCCGCTAGGGTGAACACGAAACCACTCGTGGAGTTCGAGTCTCTTGATGCATATATCCAATTAACATCATTATATCCTTATATACCAATTGTATATCTTTTATAGTTTAACTCATAACTATGAGTATATCTCAAGTACCAGAGTAATCTTGTGATTCCACTTCAATGATCGATACTTGAATTACTCATATATCTCCTCAACACACCAATTGTGTGTTCAACATCAAGTCTAGTACATGTCATCAAGTACATCACACTTTCAATGATCCTTGAATACTCTACTTGAGAAACACTTTCACCTATATTTGTTGAGAAATACTTGTTGGGATCCTTTGGAACACAAACTTCCCTTTTGTGATTGTTGTTAAAATTTTCAAATATCTTATCGATATAATGAGAGAGATTGACTTAAAATTATTCATTTTGATGTTCTATTAATCTTTATTCCTAGAATTACATTTAAAAAATGCTTATATCTCTTAGAGTTAATATACTCAATGGTCAGTTATCTTTACTCATGTGACTAATTAGTTACAACTTGTGCAGAATAGTTACGTATGTTTGATCATGTGACTATTTGATCATTTTTACTGTTCACTGATTATTTTCTTTATTAATTGACTATTTTAACATGTGAAATGGATTTTTTTTTCTCTCCAAAATATACCAAATTTGAAATCCAATTATCCAAATAACCACTTTTTAAAACTATTCACCAAATTATACCAGTTGCGGTTAGGATATATTTCAATCCTACCCGCAAATGGCAGTCACGAGTGAAACATCAGTTAAGTTTCACCTGCGAATGACACTCATCACCAAAATCGGCACTACACACTCATGTACAAATGTCGTATCGATCCAAGAACATAGACAACTTGACTGCAAAACTATTGCTTATTTGATATATTTGTACGTGTATAAACACACGAGTATTACAACTTGCGAATTGCAACAATTTGTGAAGAATAAGTATGCGCAGACTCCCTCGTACAACCCATTTTGGTATGCTAAACATAAGGTGATCGAGAAAATGTTTGGTACACATGAGAGTGCATTTCAGCAGTTGCCATAACTCATGGTTGCAATATGTCATTTTAATACTATTTACAACTATGAGTGGAAAGGTATACCGAATGAAACATGTGTCATTTTTGGAAAGTGGTTATGGGTATACGGGACATCAATTAAGTGTTATACCCATTGTCAACCATTAATCAACATCGATGGCACACATTTGTACGAAAACTCACATGGGAAAATTATTATTGGTAGTGACATACGATGTTGACAATCAAGTTTTTCCACTGTGCTTTGCCTTTGCAGACATTGTGTGTATGACCAACATGTGTTGAAGGATAACTGTTAGGTATGTATTATATCTTATCGTCATGGAGGTATTAAGAGATTTGTTGCGACTATTTTCCCAGAAACTTGGGGGCTTCATAGATACTATGCATGTGCATGTCACCTTGCCAACAATTTCAATAAAAAAAAAATTAAGGATAAACATATGAAGAAACAGTTTTCTGAAATGGCATGGACGACATCGAGGAAAAAATTCAATTCAATGTGGAAGCAGTTCAACAGTGTTAACAAGGGCAAGTATCGTCAATGGTCAACCAACTTTTGAGATTTCAGCATGTGGTCCCAAGCGTACGATGGGGAACATATATACAATATTATGACAACAAATCAGGCAGAAGTCTTCCAATGTTTTGAAAGGAGCTCGACCATTACCCGTAACGACATTGATTAATGTTACATTTAAAAGATTAAACACGTATTTTGACGCATGTAGGGCCCAGTATTAAAAGGAGTTGACGATGGAAAACGATTTTCTTTAAAAAGTATGACAGTTATTGACGACCGTCGAGGAGGCTTCTCATCCTTTTGAAACGAATACGTACTCGTACAGAGTAAGAACGCAAGTTGGTAAATCTTACTGCGTAAACCTACGCCAGATGTCAGGTGTCTGCGGTGAATGGACGTTGTTTGGACAACCATGTCAACACGCAATGACAGTTATTTGATGCACAAATATTGAAATTAAACCTTATGTTGACTGCCATTGTGGGGTAAATTACTACATGTGAACATATCTTCCTAAATCTCACCCTTTAGCATCTACCAGAATCATATTGGTGGTCAGAGTCTGACAGTAAAGTGTGGTCCACAAATGTTAACTCTTCATGTGGGCGCAAAAAAGTGAGAATTCACAATGAGATGGATTCTAGTAGTACACCACGCCAAAAGAAATGTAGTAAATGTGGTAAAATACGCCATAATAAGAGATCTTGTAAATAGTAATTTAAATATTATAATTATTTTCTCATTCTGTAATTCAAAATGTAATGTCGTTTGTTTGGTTATAGTTGTGGTTTATTTATTTATTGAAAGTAATGTTTTTTACATTTTTTGGGAGATGTTTTGAAAAATTGGTATATTTCAGTAAGGGTATTTTAGGTATACCCAGAATAGTCTTTTTGAAATCATTTTCTAAACCCTAAACTCAAAAAATGTGGAAAAAAATCAGATTCAATAACATAGTTTATAACAATAAATTTTATGTATTTAATTTATGTGTAGTTTAAAATATAAAAAAGTTACATATATATATATATATAATTAATTAATTTATGTGTAGTTTAAAATATAAAAAAATTGCAATATATATACATACATACCCGTGACCGTCAATCGTGAGTTAGTATAGTTTGGTAAATAGTTTTGAAAAATGGATATTTTGGTAATTGGTTTTCAAATTTGGTATATTTTAAAAAAAAATCATGAAATGACCAAATTACCCCTTCTTAACAATTTGTCTTAACCGAAATAGTATTGTTCATATCAAAATTGATATGAACGCCTTCGACCAAACTACCTCTCCCTGCAACAATTGTAACATGCGGGATGAACAAGTTCGATTTCCATTTTCATCACGCCTCCAACAGGTTCGATTTTCGTCTTCTTCTTCCATCTTCAATTTCCTCTTCTACCATTTTCTCTTCCATGGATGATGTAGTTAAGATGCAATTGGACTTCAATGATACCCTCATTGGCGGTGGTTTCTCTTTCAAAAAACTGAATGCCTCCCAACACGTGGTTTTGGCAAATCATTTGAAGTAGAGATGTGACAGGAGAACTCTATCTATGACGGTGCTAGTAAGTCCACAACCAGTGTAGCGCAGAATCATCAAAATATCGAATATTTTTAAAGATTGACACGCAATATCCTCACAAGCAGTGCAGTGCAGTGCAGCAAAAAGCCGAAATACAAAAAAGGAAATTGTAAATACTTGAGTGTTTTCGAAGTCGATGAAGCCCGTTGAACCCAGGAATAGATTCGAGCACCGAACAATGAATACTTCATATACCAAAAACAGAGGATTTCCTACTTCTCTAAGAGGATACAACATCCTATCCATAAATATACAAATTGTAAATTATACATAACTTCAACCTAGTAGTTGTAACATTGCAGAAACTAGAGATTTTCTACAAGAAAAATTCAAGTGTCCTACTCCACCTTCCATTATAACTCCAGTTTTTGATCGAGGGGCGGCTCAAGGAAACCAGCACTAAAACCGCGCTACACCCTCCACAAGAAAAATTGTACGGACAAGCCAAAATTAATAATACCAAACAATAGAACGGTAAATATCCTTCTCAGCCCTTGGAGCACAGAAGATAGACTCTCAGGACTTTTGACTGGTAGTAGAACGCACTTGCTGCAGTACTGCACTTGAGAGGCTCTGCGTTCGTGTGAACAACGGACCTGCAATACCAAACAAGCCAAAACCAGAACCACCACTCCTACTGTTCGAGACCCCTTCTGCTACCTGGATGCCATTTGCTGACTGAGGACTCTTTGGTTTACCAAACTGTAATGGTAGTTCGACTCCATTTGTCTCCTGAGAAAAAAAAAATGTGTCTTTTCTTGCAACAATCAAATCAAACCAAACCACTTCATGAAAATGAAGTGTATAATTCAATATTAGAATAGGATAGAACTAGTTTAACAAACCTGGTCAGATCCATTGGAAATCGAAGGCGGAGGCAAAGATGCCATCTGAGAAAGCACATGTAAGTACGTCATGTATACACTTATAGAGGGAAAAGATAAATAACAAGACAAGATCTTCCCTCCGGAATAAGCTGTGTGTATACTGTATACCATGTAGCATGGGATAGAGAGATGTTATGTTACCCTTAGTGGTGAAACATTTGGAGCTTCAATAGCTGGCGTGGAAATGCTTGATGAGGCCTATAGAAAATCAAAGAAAAAGGTTGAGACAACCTACAATTTAAGTTTTCTATATACGAGCTAAACAAATGAGACTATGTTGATGCCTGAATTGATTGTGGAGGTCTACTAGTGCGCAAATTGGAAACAACATCACACAACTGCAGTACTCCATAGTTAGTGATATCCTGCATAGGTAATGCCATGTAAGAATCACATAGCAGTGTTGACAATACAAAACTTAAAACAAAGATAACTTCTCTAGTAAAACCGTATACCTGCTTGCCTTCAATTCTGCTGATCTTTGATTCCTGCAGAAAGGGAAAGGGATCATAGCAATCAGTTATTTTGTAAGTCAAACCCTTCATTAGATGCGTAAAAGATCTAGAGTTTTTTTTCTTTAACCACAACATACCAGATTTTCAACTGCATCTCGGAAAAATGCAACATTTGCATTGATTGTTTCCACCTCAGAGGTGATACCAGTTATCTAACAACAAATGGGTAGCATAAATTAATTGATCACCAAAACTAAAATAAGATATATGTACATATGCTCCAAGAAGTAACTAACACAAAAGAGTGTGGAGCACTGAAAATCTGAATAAAAGAAAAATGGTGATTTGCACACCTTTACCATCATGTTAAAAAAATAAAAGGACTCCAAATTGACAATATGGAAGTGTTTTTCCTCGAAACAATGGATTATCTAGATACTTTTTCAAAACAAGTCCACCAAGTGAGTTTTTATCTTATGTTAAAAGGGTGAATATATCATCAATGATGCACCAAGTGGAGCTTCTGGAAAAGACCCAATGACACCCAAAATTAAAGGCAAAAGTCAGACCAAGCCTCCTCCAATTCACCTTCCAGCTGTCAGACCAATCATTAAGCTACTAGCAAAGTAGTAACTAACTGAAGTTATATAAGCGAAGAGATATTGTTTTGTGTCTTTGCTTTGGCATATAAACCAAAACTCCAACAAATAATTAGCTAGCAACAAAGATATTGATATGTGTGTCAAAAAAATAAAGCTATACACTCACCGCGTCTCTTGTTGAAACAGTAAGTTCCGCAACCTCATCTATATTAGCATCCAAGCGATCAATTCTGGAAGACAAGTGGCGTTTGGTGACCTGAAATAGGAAAAATCAGATTTCAGAGGATTTCTATAATTGATTGTCGTCTATAGCACCAGCATTAAGGATTCTCAAAGAGTTCGTACCATGCAAACTAACTCAGGACATGTCCAAGTTAGGATAAATTACTGTTGGAAGCAAATACAAATTATGAACAGTTCAGTCATGTAGCAGTTCTCTTATTTTCCCCATAATTGAACTTTTAGCAAACACCAGCCATCTCATATTCTTCATGAACTTGGTGTACATCTCTAATAGAAGCAATGGCTCATCCAGTTTGCAGGAAATGGAATAGGAATACATAGATCCACTATTTGGTTTATCTGAATTTATTCATGAATGAAAAATTTCCACATTTTATATAATATATGGTGATAAAACTCATCTCAACTAAAAAGTCATATTCCATACCTACCTTATTCTATTCCATCAACTGACCATGACTGAGCCATATGTATCCAACATTGGACCACCGATTACCCCTAAACTCGCTTTATACATTGAAACACACACCTCATTTAACTTACATTTTTGCTACCAGGTTTAATCCTAAACAATAATTAAATCTCGAGTGAAGGCTTAACTGTTTAATCCAATCACATGGAGAAACACATATGAAAGAGAGATAGCACCATTTTAGATGAGAATATCTTACTTTTAAAAAAAAAAAAAGTGAAAATCACATCCTTCACATTATATTTTTTTTGAACTAATATTAAAATAGGAATATTTGTTACCATAATATCAAAGACAGCAGATATAGATGCTGCAATACTAAGTTGCTATCAAATCTTTTCAAACTTTACGAATGATTTCAGACAATTGAGCACGAAATAACCAGTAAAAATTATAAGAGCTGAACAATGAATGAAGTCGAATACAGATTAACCATCATAAAATATATTTTATATTTCTAGAGATGTTAACAGGATAAGAAACTTAAAATAGTACAAAAAATCCTAAACAAGTATCTATGGAGACTGAAGATGGACTTTAAAAAAATTAGCATGCATACTGAAAATGCAGGGTAAACAAGACATTTTAATTGTCATTATAGAGCATAAACACCATTGTTCCATTAATTGAGTGAGCTAGAAGCCTTCTACCACTGGACCTTTATACACATAATAAGACATCAGGAAGTAATCAGTGCTCATACCGAAATAGATGAATAGACAGACTCAAGCTGCTTAGCTATGGTATCACGTGCGTCTGCCAAACTCCTTCTTGTAGCAAACATCAAATCAGGAAGTTTCCACCCCTGAAATACATCTCACCATCAAACTCAGCATGCATTTTTATTTAGAAACACAATAATGCATGAACAACTCTGTAGTCTTCTTGCCAGAAATTTAAATGACGAATATTAAGGTATAACTTGCTTAAATGTAACTTGTAAAGCAAAGTCCGAGAGAAAAAGAAAAGTTACCTTCCACCAAACATAGCCATATCCAACCACGACTACAATTACTACAGCACCATATCTATTGGCACCTAGGCAATGTCAAGAATATAGAAGAGCAGGAAGTTATAACTTCATCTGGCAATATTTAAAATGACACTGCAAACAAAGATACCCCTTCTAACAGAAACATACAACCTCTTGAGAGAAGAGATACCAATCAATCAAGACATGGAAGGATTGCAATCAACATATAAAAACAAGTGATCCGCTTTAACTGCAAAGCACTAGTCAGATTTATTGTTACAGTGTAATGAAAAATCAAACATTAGATTCAAGTGGACAGAAAACCTCTAGCTCATCACAAATATAAGTGGAGAATCAAACAACTATTGGCTTGAATGATCTATCAATCTACAAGGAGTTATTTGGTTGCACTTAGAAATACATAAAACACAATTGGTTAATCGGAATCTTGATTCTTGAACAATAATTCTATTTGGAGAATCAAATATCAGCAGGACACATTAATTTTGAATGGATGGTTAAGCACTTACTGCTTCCACTAGCAGTTATTATTGTTACAGGCCTGCTTGATGCCAAAATTTGCAATTCCTGTCTTAGGCTATCAACCTATAAAACAGAAGAATTAATAAGAAACTTACTGACAGTTTCAGCAAGATAGATCTAATACAATAGCAAATACACTTATGGCAACATAGGCTAACCTGAGCCATCAAGAAATCATTTTTAGGCTTCTTGATGGGAGTAGAATTGTCATCCTGCTTAATTCCCTTCAGGGCAAGCTGTGACGGTTCATCCATTCACAGAAAAACATTAGCGTATAAGTTACACAAACCAATACAGAAATAAAATATTTTACATCTGCCATGAAATCAACTCTAGTAGCTAGACCAACAAGAAGGCATTTACAGAGAATTCATCTAAAAGGAAGATAGTAGGATGCACAATAGTAGGCTGAATAACCTCCCTAGGCACCAGACAGACGCTCAATAAGTTTACAACAAATATACCTACCTTGAAGGCACCAGAGAACAAACTTGTGACACTCGGCAAGCTGTCTTCTTTAGCCAGAATTGATCCCACAACACCTAAAGTGATGAAAGAAAATCAGTACTATGTCCACAAGCTTTGAAGTGAAAAAATAAAAATAAAAACTTAGATAACAGTATCATCAACATGAACTGCTAAGTCCAATCTACAGAGCTGCACGGCTGCCGTGATTCTATTTACGTAGCCAATCCACAAACAAGGATCTATTACCTATACTTTTAGACAATATCCTAATTATATTCCACCAATATTACAAATTGCTAGAGAAATCATTAAAGCATAGAATTGAGACAGACAATTTCTAAAAGAAGTGATGCAAATAGAACAAAACGCAGGGACTCAAAAGTTTCTTAGGATTGGCCAAAATAAAGTTTATAAGGAAAAAAAATCGGAAGTAGCATACAGCTATACGAGATTGAGCAAAGTACGCAATTGGCACTAACCTGCCCCAACAAGGATGGCAATCTTCCCGAAAGGTAGGGCCATGGCCGATGGCGAAGAGCAGAAGGATGAATCAACCAATTAACAGATTCTAAAGCGAATCCAGTAAGCTGTTGCGGATTAGAGCATTGAGGGCGTTGTCGTCGAAGGATTTAGAGAAGAAGCTCAGAGTCGTTGAGCGAGAGAGGAAGGGGGGGTTGGCATTCGATGGTTGCAGTCAGATACTGCGAACTATAGCTCTCTCTGCTCACGCCTCACACAGCCCTAGAATAAACTAATTAATAAACAAAAATACAACTTTGCCCATTGTTTGACCAAAATCGACTTTTCAAATAATATTTAGATTAAAATCAAACTACAAAACTTATTGTGCAATATAATAATTATTTTAGTTTATAAATTAATATTATTTTTAAAATAAATATAAATATATATTTATAACATGATTGTTTACATTTTATTAAAGTACATTTAATTAATATTAATTCAATTACACAACATAAAAATTAGTTATATTTATGAAAAATTGTTAAACTTATTTTCATTTTTATAATATTATACAATATAACAATTATTTATTATACAAATGTAAGTATGTAACCGAATATGATGCTAATTAATAATTTTAAATTCATTTTATGACATATATTATTTTCATATATTTTTAAATAAATACTAACTATTAGAAAATATATATATATGTGTGTATATATATATATAGATAGATAGATAGATAGATAGATAGATAGATAGATAGATATAGATATATAGATATAGATATATATGCATATTAGTTATAGTAATTATAAATTATAGAAATTATTTTTACATTTTGTAATATATGTTGATTCTAATAGACTATAACAATGATATTTTATTAAAATAGTTCTAAGAAAAGCATGAAGAACTTATATTAAAATTATTATTATTTTTTCATACCCTAAGTTTTATCTCATAATTATAAATATTTACATAAAATTAACATGTGATTATTATTTTCATAAAATTGATATATGATATACATAATTAGGGCTGGGCATGAACCGGTTCGGGGTCGAACTGGTTCAGAACCGAACCTTTACCACATTTTAAAACCGGTACGGTTTACTGCTCCAGTTTTTGGCCGCTCCAGATTTTGGCTGATTTACCGTACCTGTTCTGAACCGGTTCGGCCGAACCACTTCATACATTAAAAAAAAAACAGAGGCTCCATTATGCAGCAAACAGGCTATAATAAGCACGCAAAATTAAATGACAAAAAAAGATCAAATTGACATACTGCAATACCATAGCAAATACATAAAAATGTAGCACATCCATGGTAATCCTGCCATTATTTGCCATACTTTGAACTTCATTGAGAAGCCTCCTGACTTCTTTTACTAATTCTCTATAGAAATACTCAGCTCGCTCCATTGAATATGATGATTCCATGCATTGGTGAAGGTCCAAGCATTGCGAAGTTTGGTGACATTGAGATGGTATAAGAATCCATTGTTTCTCTGTAATGTTTACAGAAAGGTTAGGCAGCTAGCTTCAGCAGCAGTATTAGGTAACTCTGAGAAATCAAACAATGGATCCAAATGGATAAAACAATTACCCAACAACGTTGGCTTAGCTGGTTAAGGAGACAATTTTTGGGGGTAAATCGCAACAGAACCACTAAGTGTTGTGCTTAACCAGCTCATGTTTTTGTGTTGCTAATTTACCCAACTTCATTCAAACCTTAAAGTAGAGAAGAAATTCTAAAAGTACCTATATAGGACTAAAAGGAAATGACGGGTAAAATAAAGCAATACATACAAACCACTCATCAACCCATACCATCTGCAAAATCCATCCAGAGCTTCCAATCATTCATCAAATAGAGTTAGTGGGAACATCATAAGCTCGGATTATTTGGCAAAGCTAAACCCTCGCTAAAAGAATTATAACACAGGTAAAGTTTCCATGAAATATCTAGATATTTTTATTATCTTGCAGATTAAATAAGAAAAACAAGCATAACGGAGATCCGGGTTCCTCCCACTAATAATATGGATAAGAATCGACAACAGCAGTGGGATAAGAAAGAACGGAACTCATTACCTGAAACTCTGGTTCGCCATTGATGAACCTTGACGAGCGCCTACCGATTGCACCTCTCGCTTCAATTCTCTCGCCGCCTCCGAGCGAATTAGGTATGAAGATTGAAAATGAAATGAAGACGTGAATTAGGTATGGTTTGAAAGTGAAGACCAGTTTTGTCTGGTCTGGTCTGAAAGTGGTTTGGTCTGATTTAGTATTTAGTAATATTTTAAGGTTAAAACCGGTACAAAAAAAGGTTCGGTTAACCGGTTTTGAACCGGTTTTCTGTACCTATTCTGAACCGCTCCATATTTTTTTAAAAAAACGTTTGTTTTATGAACCGGTTCGGCCGAACCGGTTCGAAACCGGTACAGTTCCGGTACGGTTCGGCTGAACCGGTTTTTTTTGCCCAGCCCTATACATAATAATCGTTAATTTCATCTTAAATTATCTTGTAGTAAAAAGTTTTAATTTATATTTCTTCTTGCTTTTCATAAAATATAAAAATTGTAAATAAAATGAACTTAAGAAAAAACATAAATGCGCATAGAAAATAAGAAGATATTAATGAAATTTTTGAACTTATTGGGAGAATGAATGATAAAGTTTGGAAGATTTTAAACTATGTTACATGACATGTCACATATGAGTGAGAATTATATGTTTGACATAGACTAATTAGAAGTTATGAAATTGACATTAAGAATGAGAAAATGTCTTAAAAAACATAGTTGTCACAATTCTCCATAACTTAGCCAAATTGATATATATATATATAGAGAGAGAGAGAGAGAGAGAGAGATTTCTCTTTAATGTTTGGATTAAAATCGAATTATCCCCTAATTTTGATTTCGAAGTTTCGGTTCTTCATATTTGACAATCTATCGAATTTTACTCTTTCATTTATCATCCAAACTTAGCATATTATATATTTGAAAATTGCAACAGAACACTTTTAAAAAAGTCGCAATTTAACTCTTCAAAACTTTTTCAAATATTACAATTGAGTCTTGATTCGATTAGAACTCGGTTGAGTCTCATTCGAGGGAGCTCAAGTCTGGGTACTGACCCAGACCTGGTCACCCGTCCATGAGTTGTTGGTTTGGGTCAAAACTCAAACATGAGCCCTCTCGTTTGGGGCTCAAATGAGCCACAATCGAAGGGCTTAGATTTGCGTCTTGCTCGGACTTGAGCCCGTTCGATCGGTGCTCAATCGAATCTGAATGAATCATAATTCAATTGCAACATTTGCAAATATTTGAAAAGTTTAAATTGTGATATTTTTAAAAGTATTATGTTATTTTTGGAATTTTAAAAATATTTTTCTGATAAATTTGTATAGAAAATATGACGAATGTGGAAAACTCAACAGATTGACAAATATTAATAAACTAAACTTTCAATTTTAAATATTAGAAAGAAAATTCAATTTTGACTTAAATATTACTAGATAAAGTCGTTTGTTAATTGTTACCCACCAGAGAAAAAGAGTTTTTTTTTTTCAAAAAATAGGCATGTTAAAAAAGATATTTAGAAAAGTGTATATTCGAAAAAACAAAATATTTAGCAATTTATGTATAATTGCTACTACAAGTCTACAAGTAACATTTATTTGTTTTTTTTTTACAAAACGCTACTCTAGGTAGCGTTTTTCACAAACGCAACGTGGTAGTGGCGTTTATTGTATATATATATTGTTTTTCTTCATTTTGTGACGACTCAGTGTTTAATTAAAAATTAAATTATGTATCTAATCAAAAAATAAACAAATTATAGTAAGTAGATATTTTAATTGTGATTCAAATTATGCAAAGAAATATTAAATTTGGACTTACGGATTGACTGTACGATCTGCCGTAAGTTGAGATATGAAAATTTGACTTAAACAAATATAACTTAGACCCTGTAAGTCCAAACTCAGCGCGGTTATCGTCATTTATGTCGTAATTCAATTATCTACCTAGAGTATTTTTTTTTATTAGAAATATATTTAATTTTTTAACCTATAATCGTTTGTCCTATAATTTGACCGAAATAATTAAATGCATTATGTGAGAAATTTAATTATATAATTACTCAAAAAAAATAGAAAAACATTACAATGCGTAAATATTTTAATTACGAATTAAATGACACTATCTAGACGTTAATTGTTTTACTTTTAGATTGACTGTATAATATGATATGTAAAAAACTTTATATACATATATATACACTGTAAAATCACTGTGTACACCATAATTTTATTGTGTATAAGCGTTAATAAACAGTGATTTTATTGTGTACATAAATGACGTTAACCGCGGTGAGTTTGGACTTATAGGGTCTGAGTTATATTTTTTTAAGTCAAATTTTCATATATCAACTTACGGTAGAGCGTACAGTCAATCCGTTAGTTCAAATTTAATATTTTTTGCATTATTTGAATCGCAATTAAAATATCTACTTACTATAATATTTTTTAATAGATACATAATTAAAAAATGAACAAAAAGAAAAAGAAAATATACAATCAACGCCACTCCCATTTAGGGTTTGTGAAAAACGCTATCGGGTAGCGTTTTTGGTAAAATGCTGTTTCGGGTAGCGTTTTTGGTAAAAATAAATTAAACGTTACTTGTAGTAGCGCTTACGCATAGATTGCTAAATATTTTTTTTTCGGATATACACTTTTCTAAATATATTTTTTAACATTCCTACTTTTTTGAAAAAATTCGAAAAAAGAAAGATGATTAATTTTAGGGACTTTAAAAATGGGGTCCCTGTAAATTTTTGTAGAGAGCATAGGGCCCCCACCCCCAGTAATGTTTAACGAGATTGCAAATTTCATTTGTTCTATCTTTGGTGTGTCCTGCTTATAAATTTAGATCAAGGTCCTTAAGGGTGGCCGCACCGCCACCAAGGTGTTGATGCAAGTTTAGGTTCTCGAAAGTGAAGATACTTTATAGAAGACTATATACGAGGATTCAATTACACTAAATAAAAGTAAAGATATCTATATTAACTACTACTTATCATTAGGGAGGACTTGTAAATAATCTTACATCTTCTCGAGTGGATCTAATAGATAGACTCGGATCGGCCAAAATAATAATAGATAGACTCGTATAAACTTCGCTATCTCTAGAGTGATTGGTTCTAAATATGGAATCGTGTTCATGTACATACCAATGTTGAAACATTTTTTGCTCATTAATTAATACAGGTTCATAGATATCCCATATTATGCAAAATAATTATTAAAATAATATCTTATAATAATTTATAATTCTTACTGTAAAATTTTAAAATTAATACATTAAAAAAGTATACGTCTTAACCAAATTAGAATTAGAAATACAATCTTATTTGTTATTAAGAAGCTCTCCACATATATTTTTATGTAAAAAATAATTCGTAACAAAGTACTGTAAAATAAATTATGACTTTTCTATTACAATTTTTAAAATTAGATAGTGTCATACTTTACTATGATAAATTTAGGGACTATTTGAAAATTAAAAAATGGTCCCTAAATAATATTAGAGGACGTCGTTAGCATTTTCCCAAAAAATAATAAGGTAAAAAAACGGGCTGAACCACAACCCAACTAGGTCAGGACCCAGTCGATCGGGTCACAACCCGATTGTTGACTGGGCCATAAGCCTATTTGATAACTAGGTCAAAGCCTAATCGCGTGGGCCAAAACTGAGTGGGCCAGATCCCATATAACTAATAAAAAGGTTTTAAAACCGAAAATAATAATACTAATAATAAATGTCTTTTTAATATCTTCGTTTACCTCTTCTCCACGTACAATTCCACCAGTCATCAACCTCCATCAATCCCGTCAACTTCCCGAGTTACTTTTGGCAAAAACTTCTCACCAATGACAACTATGATTGGAACTGTCGTCAGAAAGTCGGTTCCGGTGAGATCATCGTGTTCCATAAAGGCCACTGTTATATCTGCTTTTGTAAAACATACAAGTTTCCATGCCAGGAACCAAATTGGCGTGAGCTTCGAGTTGCCCAACACATTTTTCATTAAGTGAAACAATATGGAAAGAGACACCAAGGCCATGGCAGTTTACAAAACAAAAAGGGAGTTCCATCGCATGAAGGTTAGTGTGCACGCCACGTCATCGTTATTTGTGACGAGGCCAAGCTTGAAAGAAAACAAGGAACTTTGTTCCTCTGCTGAGAGTCACTAAGCCACATGTTGAAACGAGAATCATGTTGAAACGAGAGTTGTCTCTCATCAATTTTATGGGTTGTATGATTTTAAACTAAAAAATATGATTAGTTTTAATTTAGTTTTTTTAAAATTTTATATTTATTTCCGTTATTTTTTATATTTAATTATTTGCCCCTAATTTAATTATTTTCTATTGAAATAATTTTTTTGGAAATACTAAATTTATAATATTACTTATTTTCAACTACTTCAAAAATTTAATACAGTAGATAAATAATTAAATTAAAACTATAGTTACACTGAAACAAGCGACGTTGAACGTCGAGTATAAAGATGTTATTATGGATGCTTGGACCGAATGGGATGGAGGGAAAACACTGGTGGTTATTTGTGTGAAGCTGGAGAGCTGTTGAAGGAGACTAACTCGATGGAGGAAGGAGAAGTTCGGGAACAATCAAGTTGAATTAAGGAAGAAAATCGATCAACTCCGACAAGTTATGAGTAGACGGTCGAACCTGACTAGTCAAATGGAGGAGGCAACTCTTAAAAATTGAATAAAGGAACTCCACCATCGTAAAAATGTGTATTGGAGGCAACAATCCAAGATTAAATGGCTCACGAAAGGTGATCGAAATTTAACTTCTTTCCACCTCACAACCAATGCCAGAAGGAGAAAGAATCCGATAACTAAAGTTCAGAATGATCGGGGAGAATGGATTAGTTCGGTCAGGGGTGTGGAAGATGACATTTGTGGGCATTTCATATCGGTTTTCAGGGGTAGAAAGGTAGGACCTGAATGATATGGAGATATTGACAGTCATTCTGAGACAAATCACTGAGGAGATGAACACTGAGTTGGAGTGGGATGTGGCTGATGGAGAAATCAGGCTTGTGGTCTTTCAATTGGGAGGAACAAGAGCTCTATGTCCAGATGGTTCTCCAGGTCTATTCTACCAAAGGAGTTGGCACATCGTCAGTCCAGATGTAATCAGATTAGGTGTTTTTCCCTCCACTTTAAATGAAACAGATATATCATTTATCCCTGAAATACCAAGCCCAACCAGAGCGAGTGATTTTAGACCCATAAGTTTATGCAATTTCATATACAAAATTGTATCCAAGGTCTTGGTGAATAGGTTAAAACCCTATTTATCGTACCTTGTCACCCCTATCAAAGTGCATTTGTGGCAGGTCGTGCAATTCAGGATAATATACTAATAGCACATGAGGTATTCCAACATTTGAAGAATCTAAGGGGAAGAAGTACAGTAGAGTGTGCATTGAAGTTGGATATGCAAAAGACGTATGATCGGGTTGAGTGGAGTTTCCTATTGAGAAGCCTTGAGAAAAGGGGTTTAAGAGAAAATGGATCGAATGGATGCGGCAATGCATCACACAGACGTCCTACTGAGTCTTGATCAATGGGAGGGGAACAAGCATCATTCGACCTATAAGAGGGTTGCGGCGATGTGATCCCCTTTCATCGTATCTTTTCATTTTATTGGCGGACGTGTTATAAAGACAAGTTGAGGAGACCATTCGAATGATGTGGTTGCGTGGCCTTACATTGAAAGGGGGTTTTCCAGGACTGCACCATCCATTTTTTTGCAAATGAATCGTTTTTCTTCTTAAAGGGGATGGTGGAGAATGCCCGAGTGTTTAAGGAAAATCATCACCAGGTACTGCAGGGCCTTTGGACGACGCATAAACAATGAAAAATCGAGCCTAGTTTTTAATAAAGAAGCAGATGAAGACAATTGCAAATTTATTGAAGAGGTGTATTGTAAATCCAAGGTGTAACGGACCCAGGGAGATATCTAGGACTCCCATCAATGTGGGATCTGTCAAAGAAGGAAGCCTTGAGCTACATCAAGAGCAGAATCCGCGACAAGATCCAGGGATGGAGGTCAAAAAGCCTAAACCAGGTAGGGAAGGAAGTTCTCATAAATGTAGTAATCATGGTTATTCCCTAATAACCAGGTAGGAAAAGATCCAAGGATGGAGATCAATGCGATGATAGCGGACTTCTGGTGAGGTGTGGCGAATGAAGCTAAGAAAATTCATTGAAAAAGATGGGAGGTTCTAGCAAGATCAAAAACGATGAGGGGTTTAGGTTTCCATGAACTGGATACCTTCAACGAGGCATTGCTTATAAAGATGGCTGCAATAATACGTAATGAACCAGGATCTCTATGGGTTCGAACCATCAAGGGATTGTACTTCCCCAACACCGAGTTCCGTTTGGCAAAGCTGAGTGGTAGAACGTCTTGGGGTTCGACAAGTTTGATCCACGACAGGGACATCTTATTTAAGGAAATGATGTGGCAAATTGGAGATGGTGTGAACGTGACAATATCCGAAGACCCATGGGTGGTGACAAAGTCAGGTTTCAGAGTGGTCTGGCCGAGTGAAGAAGGACAGTCGTCGAATACGAGAGTCCAAGAGTTGATTGGGCCAAATCGAAAATGGGATGAAGATGTACTCCGAGGTAATTTCAATGATACGGATGCATACTGTATGCTTAAAATGCCACTAAGATCAGATTTATGCCCTGACAAATGATATGGCCTTACATTAATGATGAGCGAGTCACGATGAAGTCGGCCTATCATCGAGTAAAAGAGAAGGATGGACCCACGACGCAAGTGTTGGGGTCAGATGATTATGTATGGAGAATGATATGGAAGGCAAACACTCTACCAAAGGTTAAAATATTTAATTGGCGTTTACGTTCAAATGCGGTTGCAGTCATACGGAACCTTAGGAGAGAAGTGGATGTCCGTGGAGGTTGAGTGTCTTATCTGTGGGATAGAGGAAACAAGAGAATACATGATCATTGAATGCGGATTAACAGAAGCAGTGTGGTTTGGAGTCTTGGGAATAGACACACTCAGGGACAGGCTGACCCCTTTAATGTTTGGATCAAATAAAAAATGACAGAAGGGGATGCAACAGAAAGAGCAAGAGAAGAACGACAAAGTCTATGCATGTGGACTTGCTGGCACATATGGAAAATCCGGTGCAAAGCAGCCTTTGAGGGGAAGATACCAAATTCGATGGAGACATTTCTTGCTATAAAAGGAGCATACTTGGAGCTTACAAGGGTTGAACCCCAAAGAAGCATGAGAACACGAGAAAGTCGAGTGACAGGTGGACAAAACCAGATGATGGTGCAATCCAGATCAATTGTGACGCGTCGTGGTACAACCAAATAAAACGGGGGTGAGGGGAATTGGTGTGGTGGCAATGGACGAAAATGGTCAGTTGGTAGGAGGACTGAACTGAAGAGCATGGAGTGATAATGTGGAATGCTTATAGGCTCAAGCGATCTTCGAAGGTGTCAAGCTGGCAATTGAAAGTGGATGGTAGAAGTAGAAATGGATTCCTTGAAGGTCGTGGAGAAAATTCAAGGGAAGGCAAGTTACTCGAGACTAGAAGTCACATGCGAGAACATCAATAACATGGTACAACAGATTCGAGTTGTTAAGTGGAAGGCGATCCCACGTTAAGCAAATGAGAGCGCAAATTGGAAATCTAAGCAGACCAGATTGGGTGTGCGTTTAGATAATTGAGTTTTAGAACCCCTACCCCAACATAGTAGAGTTTTAGAAGTTGATTGTAATAATGAACTTCCGTGATTACTTTGAATGCGAGTTTTGTCTTGAATAAGAAGCTTCAAAGTTTTTGACCCAAAAAAACACAAAGGTTAATTAAGAGAATTAATAAATAAACATGAGATGTTTAGTACAATAATATGAGAGTTCTTTCATTAACTATATTTGAAGTATACAAAAAAAAAACACAATTTGAATTAGTAATGTAGTGGCGAAGTTTATAGTTAGTAAATAAGAAGTATAGGGTTCAAAAGTTGCCAAAAGCATGGTTTTTTTAACCATTTTAGACAGTAGTTTGGTAACTACGAAAATATGTGGTCGATTTGATTATTAGTTTCCTTAAAATTAGTAAAGGCTAATATGTAAAAAAAATGTTATAGGACATTTTAGTATTTTAATGGAAGTGACCTGTATAAAGTAATCGATAGTCTACTAATAGAATTTCTTTAATATTAATGCATATTAAATTGAATCTGTAATAATTAGCTAAGTTATATTTAGGGGTGAGCTCAAGCGGGACAGTCCAGTCTTTTTGGCAACACTGAGACAAATTTTGGGATAGAGTAAAACGCATAAGTCGGTCTTGCTTGAATCAGGCCGGTCTCAGTGCTGTGGGGAAGCTTCGAGTTCCAGACGAAGTTGCTTAGGTTTTGTAGTCGAAGTGCTGCGGGGAGAGGAAGATGTGGAGAAGTGTTGCGGGTCACGACAATTGTTGCTTTGCTTGCACCGTCGAAGAAAGAAAAGAGTGAGAGGTAGGGTATGTAGGTGAGGGAGAAGAAGACCGGATGAGGTGAGGGAGAAGAATAATCGGTTGAGGTGAGAGAGAAGAAGAATCGATTGAGGGGAGGGGAGAAGAAGATCGGTTGAGGGGAGGGAGAAGAAGATCGGTTGACGGTTAGTATTACTAGGGTTAGTATTACTCGGGAGAAGAAGATATTTAATTACTAGGGTTTTTAAACTGATTTCGGGTTGACCGGTCCTAGTCGGGCTTTTGGAAATAAAAAAAACTCGAACCCGAGCCCGACTTTGAAGAAAAAATCTGTCTGCTCGGTCTCGGTCCTAGTCGGGCCGGTCTTGGATCAGTTCTGTCGGGATTTCGATCAAGACAGTCTTTTTTTTTCACCCCTAATTATATTTGTTTTTGTTCGAAACCCCTAATTATATTGAATAATTAACTTTACATTTATTTGTTTTTCTTTTGATATAATTATAATCTACTTTAATTACTTTTTTGGTTAAATATATTTCATGAAAACTTAGTTTATAAAATGTTAAATAGTAATCTAGTATAATATTAATGCTTATTGAATTAAGACTCTAATAATTAGTCGTAGTGACGTTACTTTAAATTAGTAATAGTTTGATATTTTTTTTATAACCAATTAATTATAATAAAATAATATTTTGTAAATATTTAAATTGAATTAAATAAGAATCAAATTTGTTCAGTATTAATAAATAGTAAGCTAAATTCATTATATATAATTTAAATATTATTAACGATCAATTAAAATAAATATTTAGACTTCTATATTAAATTTAGAGGTGTCAATACAGGTCGATCCATCAGTTTTGATTTGTGTCAACCCGAATCACAAATAAATAGGGATCAACTCGAATCCAACTAACGAGAATTCACGTGTCGCTTATAGGAAACCTAACGCGATCCGGTGGGTTGACGGGTCAACCCATATGATCCGCAACAATTTATATTTTTAAAATAAATATTAAAAATTGTTATATTTTATCATTTATGAAACAATTACTCACAATCACCTTTTGTTTTAACAATGACATTCAAAATCAAATTTAAAGTCTTTAAATTTTTATAATTAACAAAATATCTCTACCACTATTATCTAAAAATTGAAAATTATCTATCACAGTGGACCATCAAATAAAAGACTACTATTTTTTTATGATATATTATATTTAATTTAACGTAATTAGAGCATTCGTATTATTAATATATGTAGACACGTACAATAATAACATAAAAAAAGGTGGGTCGACGGGTTGCGTTCAAGTTCATATTCTTGACCCGAACTCGACCCATCATTTGCACGGGGTCAGACAGGACAACTCAAGACTGATATGTGACCCTTATTCACATAACCCGACTCCTGTTCGAATCATTTTTAGGTCAGGTCAAAATTTGTCCAGTCTAATTAAATCAATAAATGTAATATATTTATTATTGTTCGGTTATTATATTCTATTTAGCCCAATAGTAACTTGAATTTATCTAAAAATAATTTATAGACATTTTCCGCACACAAAGTGGAATAACATTTCTCGTATATATTATTGAATTTTTTCAAAAAGAAACTATGTCAGAAAAAAAAATTGAAAAAGTAAATACTATCTGAAAATATTTGAAAAAGTGTGTATCTACGCTACTGGAGGTAGCGAAAAAATATTTTCGCTACTGGTAGTAGCGATATTTAGATTTTCGCTACTGTAGGTTGCGAAAAAAAAAACGCTACCTACAATAGCGAAAATCTAAAAATCGCTACTACCAGTAGCGAAAACACATTTTTCGCTACATCCAGTAGCGATTTTGGACAATTATTTGTGCCAGATCCAATTATTTGCGTTTTCTGTGCAATGTTTGAAATTATTACCGTATACTTTTCTATTTAACGCGTCTTCAGCTTCTTCATCCGCCTGGCTTTCTTCTGTCTGCTTCATCATCTGCGTTTCCTTCATCATCTGCATCTTCTTCATCTGCAATATTGGCATAAGGTAGGTAATATATTTGTATGTATTTTTTAATTACAATATTTTTAAAACTGTTTGCAGTTATATTTACATAAATTTTAGATTATCTAAAAAATAAGCACATCTGATATGGAATGTTATAATATTAATTATTTAGGATCAAACATGACAGAGATCGGTATCATTTGCTTGTATGACGGGGAAATATTGTCTCAGAATGGTAAAAAGGTCTATGTGGGTGGTACTTCTAGTATTACTACAGCTACCTTGGATATTTATCTTTATAGACTAAAGGAAATTTTATGTATCGAGTGCGGTTGGCATGACGTTGACGCTAGGTCCATAAGCATATCCTATAAATTTACAGATACTGATGGACTTTGCAAGTTTGTACGGATTCGATCGCAAAGTGCATTGTCTATTGCTTTACAGTTAAGCGTGGCTAGTCAATTTATTGTGTTTAGCTTAACTAGAGAAGGTAACTTGATGTCAAACACATTTGATGGTGGTGAGACAGAGAATGTTTTTCATGGTCACACCCATGATCTCTCCGATGTAGAGGTCAACGTTGATGCACTCTCAGATGCCTCACTAAATGAAGAAGATTCGTATATGGAGCATTTTACGGGTCACATTAATGAAGAAAATGAAGAGGTGTTTGAGTTTGACGAGGGTGGAAGTAGCTCCCATGATGGAAGTAGCTCCCACACCCTTCAAATGATGCAACCCACTGCTTGAAATTGGATTGATGACTTTCAATCAACATATGAGTTGTATATGGACGTTGATGAACCGTCAACTGAAGGTTTTCTAAACAGAAACATGAAGTTTAGTAGTAAGGACGAGTTATCTGCGGCTGTGAGAAGATGGAATATTTCTAATTCTAAGATTTGCATTGTTGAGACATCGACCCCAAAATCAATTGTCTTCAAGTGTAAAGTTGATCCCATAAATTGTTCATGGTCATTAAGAGGAAGTCTTTTTCAGCATACTGAATTGTGGAGATTATCCAAATTGTGAACTCCACATACATGCACGAATGAAGTCCTCATTGAACGACATCAAAACATCGATTGCAAGATGATAGCGTCTTTAATAAGAAATTCCGTTTTAGCTGACACTGGATTGAAAATTTCAGTAATCCAGTCGATGGTGGAGAATGAGTTTGGTTCGAAAATTGGATATCTGAAGGCATGGTACTCCAAACAAGTAGTGTTGGAGTATTTATACGGAACACACGAAGAAGCCTTTGAAAACCTCCCGCGACTACTGTCAGCCATGTCCGTATACATCCCTGGGACAGTCTATGATTTTTTGCCCAAAAGAGTAAATCTTGAAACTCAAGTAGCCACATTTGGTATGATGTTTTGGTCATTCGGTCTAGCTATTGAAGGATTGTCCATTGCCGACCACTTATAAGTATTGATGCGACACATTTGTATGGAAAATATACTAGAAAAGTTCTCGTAGCCGTATCATATGATTCTAACAACGGCATCTATCCTTTGGCATTTGGTATTGTAGACGTAAAGACAAATGAGAGTTGGAACTGGTTTTTGCAGCATCTCCGGGATAACGTGACGAAGGATAGAGTTGTCTGTCTAATGTCTGATCGACACACAGCAATAATTAACGCGGTCGAGAATGTATACGCTCAACATGGTCGTGGAACACATCGCTTTTGCGCGCGTCATCTAGCGAGTAATTTCAATCACACCTTCAAAAGCGTAATTCTGAAAAAACAGTTGTATATAATGGCAAGTACCCCTGATAAACGTAAGTTTGATGTGTGGTATTCTAATCTATTAACTCTACAAGATGGAAAGTACCGTGATTGGATTTCGAACATCCCCCTTGAGAGATGGGCCCTGGTGTACGATGGAGACGCTCGATATGGAAACATGACTACGAATTTGGTCAAAGTGTTTAACGGAGTGCTAAAAGGGGCAAGGGCATTACCGTTGACTGAATTAGTGAAACTCACTTGTTGGAGGTCAAACACATACTTTTTCACTCGTCGCCAACAAGCAATGGAGGCAATTGAGGAGTCCCAGGTATGGTATGACATTGTCCATAAAACCATTACTAGGGCACAAAAACAACTTGGGAGGATGCAAGTGGCTCAATTTTCGCAAGTACACGGTGTATTCCAAGTGCGTGATATTGGTAGATTTGTCCAAGGTGTCGGTTGGACTACTCCAGGAAAGTATACAGTCAACCTAGTTGAAAACAAATGTGAATGTGGATTATGACAAATATATCATCACCCTTGTGCACATGGAATGGCAGCACTGACCAAGGTGGGGATGCAATGGGCTCCTTAAGTGGATCGGCTATATTCGAATCAAGTACGTCTGGCTGCATATACTCCATGTTTTCAATCAATCCTGGATGAATATTGTTGGCCCCAGTTTAATTTACCACAATACACTCACGATCCAAATAGGTGGAGGATCAAACGTGGTAGAAGAAAAAGCAGTCGTATTCATAACGAGATGGACGCGAGGGAAGGATTGCCCAGGAGAAACAATTCAGTAAGTGCGGTGGAAGTGGTCATAATAGGAAGACATGTAAAAATGTATAATAATTGTTGTTTTGTATTATAATATTTTGCATAATAAGTGTTGTTTTGCATAATAATTGTTCCAGTTTTGTAATATTTTGCATAAAAAATGTGAATGTCAAAATGAGATGAAACTTGTGTCATTAGTCTTCTTATATACCTAGGAACGTCCAATAAAATTTTAGGAAAAAAATAAAAT
Source organism: Chamaenerion angustifolium (assembly GCA_946814005.1). NCBI lineage: Eukaryota > Viridiplantae > Streptophyta > Magnoliopsida > Myrtales > Onagraceae > Chamaenerion > Chamaenerion angustifolium. The sequence continues at coordinate 27,490,938 of OX328268.1, read as the reverse complement.
AGTTGAAAAATTAGTCACCTTCCGGGTGACATTTTTTTTTTTTGGGGGGGGGGGGGGGGGGGTAAATGAGGGTTCTCTAAGATATGTCATTTTTTGAACTTTCTCAAAAATAATCCACAAAAATAAAACAAGTTTCTACATAGCACCAAAGGGTAATGCAATAGTTAGTTAATGCAATTAACAACAATACAAACTAATTCTAAACTAAATACAATAGATAATTTAGGACCAACGAAAACGTTCGATAACGAGCAAATCATTCTACAAAATACAAACTAAAAACTGCAAGGTGAGGGACGACGAGGGGAGGGACGGCCTTGGGTGAGGGACGCAGAGGGGAGGCTGGTCGGGGGGTCGGGGTTTGGGTGGGGTGGTTAGGGTGGGGTGGTTGGGGTGGGGTGGTGCCGGCGTCTGAGTGGGGAGCTGGAGGGGGTCGGGAGTTGCAGAGGGGGGCGGGGGGGGGGGGGGGGGGGGGGTAAAGGGGCGGGGTAGGGTTTTTACCAGTAGCGGATGAAAACCGCTACTGGTAGTAGCGTTTTTCAGAAAATCGCTATATCCTTACCTGCGCAGATGCACATTTTGTTAAATATTTTTTTTGAATATATAATTTTTTAAATATTTTTTTTCAAAACATTTACTTTTTGAAAAAATTCCGCCCCAAAATCTTGGAATTCCTAAGCCTAGCACGCAAGGAATCCGGAATAGGAAAGTAAAAGACGGTTTTACCTTCCATTACTCTAACTAAATCCACAACTACCCTTAACTCCATCGAACCCCCACCCTTCATTTCGTCCTTCCACCGAACCATTCCCTTCATTTCCTCCTTCTTAGTTCATCTCATCCTCCAACTCACGAAGCTCCGTGTACCAGGTACGTTTTATACTTCACGACATGGTGATTCTGAGTTCTGTTTGTTATGAACCCAGAATCGGTGTTGGGTTCAATGTATATTAAATTGATGATGTTCGTGCTGGAATGGTGATGTTCATGCTGGTGTGTTTTGCGTGTATTCATGTTGTTGATGCTTGTGTTTGATGTTGATGATCGCGTGTTTATGTTGAGGTGTTGTTGAATGGTGATGTTTGTGTTTATGATGTGTAAGTGGTAATCTACACATTACGGATTATGATGAAATGTACCGATTATATATTATGATCACCATCGCTTGAGATCCTCATGTATTCATTATATTCTTTGGTTTATAATGTATGATTATGATTATTTATAATGAAATATGATATTTCAGATATTGTAATTAATTATAGAGTTAAATACCAAGTAGTTTTACTATTTGAACAGTAATTTTACTGTGCAAAACACTATTTGAAAGTTTTTGTATCGTATGTAGAGTTTTTTACGTACCATATTATACAGTCAGTCTAAAAGTAAAAAATTAACACATAGTTAGCGTCATTTAATTCGTAATTAAATTATCTACGCACCGTAATTTTTTTTATTTTTTTTGAGTAAGTATATAATTAAATTTCTCACCTAATGCATTTACTTATTTCGGTCAACTTTGAGTGTAAACGATGTGGGGTTACAAAATCACTGTATTTTTAATCAAAAAAATTATCCTACGTAGATAATTGATTTACGACCTAAATGACGTTAACCGTGTTGAGTTTGGACTTACATGGTCCGAGTTATAATTTTTTAAGTTAAATTTTCATATCTCAGCTTACGGCATGCCGTACAGGCAATCCGTAAATCCAAATTTAATATTTTTTCCATCATTTGAATCGCAATTAAAATATCTACTTACTATAATTTTTTTAAATTTGTTTAATAGATACATAATTTTATTTTTAATTAAACATCGAGTCGTCATTATAGAACAATTTTTTTTTAAAAAAAAAAAAAAAGACACCCCCAACGCTGCCAATTGCATAGGCGCATGTTGGGGGTGCGCCTATTGATTAGGCGCACCCCCAACATGCGCCTATGCATTGGCGCGTCCTGGGGGTGCGCGTATTGTCAAAAGGCGCGTTCTGGGGGTGCGCGTATATCTATTTTTTCAAAAAATAAATTTCTATACATACTTTTCTAAATAAAAAAACTAAAGTATATACTTTTTGAAAAAACTCTGCACCTTCTTCAAAGTTGAGGTAGCCTGTTTTGAATTTTTAAAGTTTGGGTTGTTGGTTGCAAAACGTCCAAAGTTCAGGTAGCTACTTGATATTTAATCCTATAATCTATTAGATGTGCCGTAAAATTCTTAAAAATGCCTTGTTGAAAATGAAACCCTACTGCAGTTAATTACTTTTCATGGTAATTTCTGGTTATGAAAATGTCGATTAAACACGTGTCTGGTGGTTCGATTAACCTCCAATGTGATGTCGTCGGCTTTAATTTACTTACCAGGTGTGAACCGTTTGATACGTACCCAAGGACAGATGATTTATTGCATGCAGCCGGACTGTTCTCTGTGGAGAAGAAAAGGTATACTTTCTCTTAGTCCATTTCTGTAGGAAAATTTCGAATGGATGGTGGTAATTGTAGGCTTGGATTATTCTGAAGTCGTGACGACACTTTCAGATTGAAACTATTTGGAGGCACCCAAACTTTCAATCGGATAAAATCAGAATACTGAACTAGAACTTGAGAGAAGGATTGTGAATGTTTGAGATGAAGAATTATGACCCCCCCTATGACCAATTTATAGTGTTATTCACACCCTTAGGAGAAGACACCATGTCCTTTGGATTAGAGGATGCAACATTTCGGCCCTTAGATGACCTTTGGTTTCAAATTTTGGCTCCAAAATCAAAGGGACACCTTAGGAAGACTCTAGAACCATCTCGGCCCTTAGCCATGGTTCAACCCTTAGCCAATGGTTCGGTCCAATACTTGGTTCTATATCAAGTGTCCAAAAACCGGGAATTTTGAGGTTTTAAAAAGTTAAGTCATTAGTTCCAAAATTCAATTTTTCAGTGAATTTTAGAATAGTGACTTTATGTATAATGAAAAATTTCCCAGCTGACCTGGCAGCTGTCCCTTGGACCCCGCCAGGGGCGCTGCCCCTGGACCCTGTAAAGGGGGCAACGCCCCCTTTGACCCCCATTGCCTCATCTCTAGTCAACCGACGAATCTCCAATACAATGAATCATAATATACTTAAACAAGCGTGCACTCCGCACCCTCCTAACTTGTTTAATGAGATACTATGATCCCATTGGTCAACTAGTCAATCCAATTACACTAAAATATATAACAATTTCTAAGCCAGGATTTGATCTGAACATGATCAACAGATGAAATTTCATCCACTCGTCAAACCCAGAACCAAATTCCGGCCAACAATGGGAAGAACCCTAAATCAATGGTTTACTAATCAAGAAAAGTTTTATATGATCGTGTTAGGTGCAACATATCAAGTATAATGCTAGAGATGGATAGGATACTCAGGCCGGGAGGTCGGATCTACATACGGGGTTCTCTAGCCGTCATTGATGAGCTTCAAGATCTCGGGCGAGCCATTGGTTGGCAAGGTTTTGTTAGAGACACAGCTGAGGGACCTCATTCAAGTTACAAGATCTTGACTTGTGATAAGAGACTTTAGGAAAACCCCAAAGCCACCATTGCTGAGTTTATATCTTGCAGGATGTTCTTCTTGGAAGGATAGCATCTGCAATTGGATGTGTAGAGGAAGAAGAAGGTTTAAGCTCTGTTTGGTAGACAACACAGATTGTCTTTATTTTTGTTAAATTATAATTTGAGTTTTTTTACTTCCTCTTTGTAATTTATTTTTTTTACCTGTAACTGTAAGTACACCTTTTTAGACTCTTAAATTTTATGTTTGAAATTATGAGTGAATATATTCAACATACTCTTAAAAATACTTCGCTAATTTAGACTCTGTAACAACTCACTCTCAAAGTTTGGGACCAAAAAGCGTCATTTAACAAGTCAGGGGACCAAAACATGCTTTTGAACTTAAAGTAGATTGCTGATTGAAGCATTTTTCCACCTCAAGAGAAAGAACAAGGGCAAAAGTGTAAAATCCATTTTTTGTATACTATTGTTACAATTACAAATTATTATTTTTTCTGAAAAAAAAATTCTATTTGCTGACAATTAATTACTTTTTATAGACTATTTTGTTGAAAAATTAAAACGTTCTAATAGTGTTTTTTTTTTACATATTTGTCATTTCTAATATTAAGGAAACTAATTATTAAATCGATTCCATATTTTTCAATTGTATGGTGATATATAATTAGTAAATTAACTGAAAAAACAAAATAGAGGGGAATATAATTAGTATTTTTCAGTTGTATGGTGATATATCTTTTATTTGAAATACATATTTCATACAATTAAATAAGAGGAAGAAGAAAAAAAAAATCAAGAACCTTTCTTGATCCAAAAGGAACATACAAACAGTCTTTTGTGACACTACTAAACAGACTTATTTTAGCGACACACTTTTACTGTCGGGAAAACTATTTTACCGACAAAATAGCATTTCGTCGCATTAGTCATTTTGTCTGACGAAACTGATTTTCCTCGAGAAAAAACAGTCTTTTACATGAAGAGGAACATTATATACTCTGCATATCGTAGATTCCAAATTGCCATATAGAATTTAAGGCACGCCTCCTTTGCATACTTAGCCTTTTCTAAAACCCTAACTTGAAAAACTAAAAACACTGAAAATAACACATGCATCGGTAACATTAGGCTTCCCCGAAAAGCGTTGGGAATTAAAATAGTCGTCGCCATTGCAAAAATGTACATTAATAGTAAAATACCAACACCCATATACGTCGTCTTCCTCGGCCCGAGCACGACTGCCGGGGTCATTATGTTATGTTTTTTGTCTCCTTCGATGTCTGATAGGTCTTTGGTTAGTCCGCACACGACACCAATTAGTGTCATAAACGTCGTGATAAACGTCATATGAATGCTCCATTGAAATGGAAAACTAATGGTATCTTTTAGCGCGTAGTACAACCCTAAATTGAGAATCGCGCCATGCGATGCGATTACAAAATGAGCACCAAATGCGAATCTTTTCAATCGAAATGGAGGAACAGAGTATAGTACCCCGAGAATGATAATATATAAGCAGTATAAGGTCACGATGATCGGTCGAGCTCTGTTAGCTATAGCGACGGTTAATCCGCCTACCGTCATAGAAAATATTAAGGCCCATGCGGTTGTAACGGATAAGTCTCCGGAAGAGATGGGTAAGAAGGGTTTGTTTATGTCGTCGATTTCACGGTCGTAAATTTGGTTTACACCACTGATGGAACCTAGACTACATGCCATAACAAATAGGGCTGAGAGGGCTTGTAGTATAGAAAGACCCATGGCTTGACCTATCGGCTTCTGAAGGGAAGCTTTAACGAACCATGCGAAGGCGGCAATTACCGTCTCGTATAGAACAAATGGCCTCAAAAGCCTCCAAACTGCATAAACGAATCTTACCGTTTTTTTGAAGATCGGGTCATCGTGACCCGGTGCTTCTTCTCCAATTTGGGATCTCATGAAAACGGATCTCGATCTGTTAAATACTGAAGGTGCTAGACTTGACAAGATACTTAGCTTACCGTGAAGGTGAAGTCGGGTTGGATAAGGCGGCACGATCGGACGATTGGTGGTGGAATCGGGAAAAATAGAGTAGGCGCATCGTTGATATTGAAACAGTGCTCGGATTCGGAGGTTGGATGAGATGGATGCATGATGAAGCTTCATCTTTGAGAGAGCAATGTGTAGTGTGCTTTGTATAGAGAGAGTTATACATTGTCTTCGTTTCTATATATTTCTTATATATATATATATGTGTGTGTCTCTGAATATGATTAATAGGTTATATTATAATTTTTGGTTTAAATATTTTATCAAATTTTGTATTTGTTTTTCAAATATTGCATTATTGATTCTATTTTGTCAAAGTCTGTAGTTATTGGTAGAAAACCGCCACCGGTCAAAGGTTATGGGCTCAAACCGACGAATAATATTAAAAATAATGTTTCTATATATAAGATATTTCTACATCGATTTCAACATACTCTTAAATATCCTTCACTAATTTAGACTCTGTAACAACTCACTCTCAAAGTTTGGGACAAAAAAAAGCGTCATTTAACAAGTGAGGGGACCAAAACATGCTTTTGAACTGAAAGTAGATTGTCGATTGAAACATTTTTCCACCTCAAGAGAAAGAACAAGGGCAAAAGTTTAAAATCCAACTTTTGTGTACGATTATTACAATTACAAATTCATTTTTACTAGTAAAGAAAATTCTATTTGCAGACAATTAATTACTTTATACAAACCACTTTTATTGAAAGATTAAGATGTTATAATAGTTTTTTACGTATTTGCACTAACTAATTTTAAGGAAGTTAATTATCAAATCAATTTCATATTTTTCAATAGTATGATGATATATAATTAGTAAATTAACTGAAAAAACAAAATAGAGGGGAATATAGTTAGTATTTTCAATTGTATGTTGATATATCTTTTATTTGAATACACATTTCATACAATTAAATAATAAGAAAAAAAAAATCAAGAACCTTTCTTGATCCAAAAGGAACATACAAACGATCTTTTGTGACACTACTGAACATACTTATTTTAGCGACACAATTTTATTTTCGAGAAAAACTATTTTACCAACGACAACGTAACATTTTATCGCAATAGTCATTTTGTCTGACAAAACAGATTTTCCTCGAGAAAAAACAGTATTTTACATGAAGAGGAACATTATATACTCTGCATATCGGAGATACCAAATTGCCATATAGAATTTAAGGCACGCCTTCTTTGCATACTTAGCCTTTTCTAAAACCCTAACTTGAAAAACTAAAAACACTGAAAATAACCCATGCATCGGTAACATTAGGCTTCCCCGAAAAGCGTTGGGAATTAAAATAGTCGTCACCATTGCAAAAACGTACATTAATAGTAAAATACCAACACCCATATACGTCATATTCCTCGGCCCGAGCACGACTGTCGGGGTCATTATATTATGTTTTCGGTCTCCTTCGATGTCTGTTAGGTCTTTGGTTAGTCTGCACACGACACCAGGTAGTGTCATAAACGTCATGATAAACGTCATGTGGATGCTCCATCGAAATGGAAAATTAACGGTATCTGCGATGCCATTGAAACATAGCAATTGGCCACATAGCAAAACCAATTAATCACATTTTGAAACATGTGTAACCATTCTGCACAATGGTGAAACATGTGTAACCAATTAAGTAATTAACCCTTAAATTTATCACATGTGCAGCGCACACCAAACTGAACTGGACTGTACAAGAAGAGGTATGCATAGAGAAGATGGATTACAAGTAGAAAAATATATATAGAGTTTTTTGTAACGTGATCTGGACGATTTAACCTTCGTCTATATATAGACGTCTTTGGTTTCAGACTTCAGTTGCAGATTCCAAATCTTATGAATGAACAGTTCCCGACAAGTTCCTGTTCATAGTCAAAAGTGCACAATAAATGGCTGATTAATCAAAAGGTATAGAGTAAATTTACTATTCATAGTCATAAAGATTACTATTCATACTCATAAAGTGAATAGTAAAAAGTAACTGCACTAATTAGTGCTTACGTTATTATTTTCGCAGATATTTTCATGCATTTGGATCTTAAGCATCTTGCATAATATCATCTGTATTTTGGCTATTAGCCTCAACAATGCTTTCTTCATCATCAAAATCAGAGAGAATTTCTCTCAATTGTTTCTTCAAATCCGATTTGGAAGAAGAAGACAATTACTCCTTTAAAAGTTTTGCAATTTCCTGCGTTGGAGTTGATTTTTTAGGAACCGGGGGTGATTTGAATAAAATTCAACCCCTTTGGGAGAACATAGAGTCTTCTTTGAAGAATTCGAATTTGTCCCTCCATTTGATTAAAATCTTACTTCCTAAATAAGGAATTTCATAAAATGTTTTTCCAAATTTATTTACTAGTAATTTAACGCATAAAACTCTCTAAGATTCATGGGACTCTATAAAAGCTACAAAAATAAGCTCGGGATTTTTTAATGAAGAATTGATGGATTCAAATTCTTCATAAACACTTCGGATTTTATCTGGGAAATAATTGGGTTTGACCCCCAAACTATAAAACCATTTTATAAACCACTATGGAATTTTTGTGGTGTCCAATTCTCTAAATTGGAAAAACCAGTTGTGTTTCTTATATATATTATCATAGCAGAATGCACTGTCCCAAACTTTGATATAATCAAAGTAATTGAACCAATACTTGTAAGATTGATAAAGGAAAGGATCTGCAATTTCTTTTAGCAAGATTATTAATAAAGAGAGTAGTTGATCCTTTCGAATCAGAGAATTTCTACAGGTTAGTTCGGAAGATTTAGAATCTGCGGCTGAAGTCCAAAGATGTCTATATATAGACGAAGGTTAATTCGTCCATATCACGTTCCAAAAAATCTCTATCTCCCTATCTACTCTTCTCTTTGTAATCCCTCCTCTCTATACATATCTCTTCTTGTACGTCCAGTTAAGTTTGGTGTGCGCTAGGGGTGGGCATGAACCGGTTCGACCCTGAACCGGTTCATATCGTACCTTTACCACATTTTATAGAAGTACGGTTTACTGCTCCAATTTTTGGCTGTTACAGTTTTTGACAAAATTACTGTATCTCTTCTGAACCGGTTCAGCCGAACCACTTTATATATATTTAAAAAACTATAATAATACATAATAATATTATAGTTTATGGATTATTTATTATGATAATACATAATAAATAATCCATAAACCATAAACCATAATCCTAATCCATAAACCATAATCTATAATCTATAATCCATAAACCATAAACCATAATCTATAAACCATAATTCATAAACCATAAACCATAATATATAATTCATTATACTAATTTAGATTGTAAATCATCACCGAACCAACTTTGGTCTAATGGTTTAAAGTATATATTTTAAAAATTAAATATAATATTATATTAAAACTGGTACAAGAAGTGGTACGGTTTACCGTTTGCGAACCAGTTTTTTGTATCTTTTCTGAATCGCTCCATATTTTTGCAAAAACAAAACGTTTGTTTTGTGAACCAGTATGGCTCAGCCGACCTGGTTTATTTTGTCCAGCCCTAGTGTGCGCTGCACATGTGATAAATTTAAAGTTAAATGGTATTAACTGAAAATTGTAGCAAGAATGAGGGTCTTCCCTTTATCCCACTAAAATGTTAGGCGAATCTCCAAAATCTAATTTTTATTAATGAATTCATAAATGGATTACACATTAAAATTTAAAAAGAATATATGAGTAACTATATTTTTCCTTTGTGGAAGAGTATTCGAGAGAATGATAAAAATACTAAAAAGCGAGAGAATGATAAAAATACTAAAAAGATGAGAATATTTAAGTGCTTAAGAGGAAATAAATATAAATAACATGAAAATGTTTGTAGGAGGATATAGATGTAACTATTGGTAGAGTTGTGATACATGAGCATTATAGAGGTGTAATGAGTATAATTGCATGAAGAGGTTTGTACTGTGAATGTTGATTATTGATAGAGTTGTGATGACTAAAAATTGTAGAGATATAAGGGGTATACTTGGTATAACTAAAATTAGATAGACTAACTTTAACTTTTAATATTGAGGAGGATATGCACCTCTCAATATTAGGGTTAACTACCTCAACAGTTAATTATCTTTGACATGTGTGATTAAAAGACTACTCATCTTTTTTTGCGTGACTAAACTGTTACTTACGTTTGAGGATGTGACTGAACGGTTATTCTGTTAAGTTTCCGTCACATATTTCCTCATGGCTATCACGAGGAAGTCATGTGACCTAATTTAAAGACGATTCTACCCCCTTTTATGTTTATGGATTATGATGTAGTTACGGTTAGGTAACAAAATGTCCAAACTAAAGTAACAGTTTGATAACATTTAAGAGAAGATAAAACGTCATTTAACAACTTCTCCACAAACAAACGTCACCACCTTTGCAAACGACAATGTTATTCATACTTCAGTTACAGACAAAGGTTATTGACAGATGACATACTAAGTAGCTACATACTCAACCTAATTCTTCGCAATTGAACTTCTAACAAAAACAACAATATCAATTACCAACGCTACAACTAACTTTCAAGAAGCAACATCCAATGGTGGTGGTGGTGGTCCCAATGGTGGTATTTCTTCATCTTTCTTCAAAAACCTGCTCTCTAATAAGTTCCAATTTTCATCATACAACATAACTTGCAAAGACAACATACCCCATCTCTGCTCACCCGATTTGGTCCTCACAGTTTCGTGTTCCATCCATTCACAATATCGTTGTAATCATACTGTTATGACGCAGATTAAGAATGTTTTAAATACCTTAAACAAATCAAACACAAGAAATTGAAAATACAGAAGAAGACACTTCTGAAAAGTCTTGGATGAATATTTCCTTGTCCTTCTCAACATCAATCAGCTCTCTCTCCAACACCCTTTTAAACTGCAGGTTCACCACAGATTAACAACATTAATAGTTCGTTTATAACAATTATAAATCTTATAGTTTCAGGTAAAAAAAGCTATGCATCATAGTAGATCTATTACTTGCCTCCTGGTTTCAGCCACTTGAAGAACCTTCTGAACAATGCAGGCTTATCCTATAATATAGTTAGTTAGTTAGATGATGATAAAATAAATAAATAGGAAGCGGGTTTTGCACTGGGGTTACTTGAATATGCAAGATAGTGTCACGACTATAAATGACATCGAACGAATTGTCAAGCTACTTCGAATATCACAGAGCATTTCAGACCAATGGTGCGCTCAATAGCAAAAGAGATCATGTTTATGGAGAGATCGATGCTCACAACCTCAACATCGTATGTCTCTGCCATGTAAAAGTCTCCACCTCCAATGCCACACCCAACATCTAGAACTTTCTGACCAGGCTTCAGATCTAGCTTTTCTACAAACTCCTTTGTTGTTTCTGCAGAGAGATGGCTATATTTAGCCAAACAAAAAATCAAGATGCTTTAAGAAGAATTGCTCAGACTCGTACCAAGGCCTCCGTGCTAACAAAACCGGGACCAAATACGCACTCATAAAGAAGGATGCCATTAGATTTGTACTGAACATTGGCACATAACCCCGACAGAGACTGAGCTTTTCTCTTCTCTACTTGTTCCGTCTCTCGATCGAACTGATCGGGTTTAATTTGAAAAATCTGTCATTTCCTCCATTGACGGAGCTCCAGTAACTGCAAAATCCACACGCAGCCGAACTGAAACTCAGTTAGGGCATGAAATGAGTCGTTGATTCGGAGAGAAGATCTTAGATCCGTAGCCAGCCGAGGATTGCAGTGAAGGAATGGATTCAATCCACCAACCTAATTCGTGGAATCCGATCGCAAATACGATAACCCTTCCGTGGAGCTGCTGAGGTATTTACCTGATTCAAGCATCTCCAAAAATATCTCTTCCGCCAATTTGATCTTTCCCTAACCTGCAATTGAATCGGATCGAAGAACGAACCTGGATTTGAAGGAAGGATCATGGATTTGAATGATGAATTGAATCGGATAGAACTGGAACCCTAACCTGCAATTTTATCCAGGAGAATAAATCCATGGAGAAGGAGAAGTATCGTACTGGAGAAGGAGAATAGTATATTAGGAAGTTTAAGTTTGAAGAAGGTCACATGCACAGTATATGCGCAAGTTTAACGGAGATAATTAACGGATATAACAGTTCAGTCATATCTGTCAACATAAGTAACAGTTGAGCTCAAGTTTGAACCGTTTAGTCACATCAGTCAACATAAGTAACGGTTTAGGTAATTAACCCCTGAATATTATTAATAGGTTATATTATAATTTTTTGTTTAAATATTTTATCAATTTTTTTTTCAAACATTGCATTATTGATTCTATTTTGTCAAAGTCTGTAGTTATTGGTAGAAAACCGCCCCGTGAGGCCATGACCGGTCAAAGGTTATGGGCTCAAACCGACGAATAATATTAAAAATAATGTTTATGTAAATTAAAATAATAAAATAAAATTATTAGTAATTTGTTAATTAGTTAGGTCATTATATTGACTAACAAAATATTCCTAAATAATTATTAAATCAATAATAGGTTTTGGTAATTATTTTATATATATTAGTCAGCATTTTAGGAGAATCAATGAATATTGTGTATTGTATTGTATTTATTTATTTCATTAGTTCATATAACGATATGGTTATTGTTGTTCTTCATTCAAGAGAAATTGAAGAAGATGAGATTCAACATGGAGTTGAATAACACAAATACAAATTTTATATGTGTTGAACAAACTCTCATAAACTCTTATAAAACTCATACAACTCTCATACAAAACATAACCACCTATTTATACTAATACATAGTAGCACTTTGTTGACAAAGTTTACAAGGTTGGTGCAGTATTTTTAATAGTAGATATGCAACATTTTCTATAGTAAAACACATGTTGGAGGAGCAGCAATTTATACAGTAAAAATTGATTTATACTAACAGTTATTAACCCTCCGTAATTTTGCCCAGAGAAAAGAGAGCCATCTGCACAAGGAATGCAGCCACCACGATCATTGTAGCATCGCTTCCCTCAATGCATGATCTGAGATTTGAACCCTCAAAGCAAGCTGAGGCTGCGCCAACTAAGACTATTATGATCCATCGAAGTGCCTCCACAGGTATTAGTAAAGCAAACTGCAGCCAACAACAAATTAGGAAGCTCTATCAGCAATGTCTTTCTTCACTAATGACTACCATGGCAAATTCCATTGGATTTGTTCAGAATGGTGAGCTATGAGCGAAAATAAGGCAGAGTTTATATAGGGTTGAGTGTTTCAACCATTGGATTTGAAAAAAGTTATCATTTTTATTCAACCGTTTTTAAATCCAACGGTTCAAGCAGTTAACTTTATATATGATCTACCTTAGTTTGGTTTCCCCAGTATTTATATATATACGTACTGAAAAGTGACAGTGTTGATGCAGAATGGCAGTCAAAGAAAGAAAAAGGGAACGATCACTGATCGATTTCTTCCAATTACGTAAATCAATAGTTCAAATGGTTAAATACCAATGAGCTACCTGAACTTGTAACGTTTTACAACGAACTATCCGAACTTTGAAAATTCAAAACAGGATACCTCAACTTTGAAGAAGGTGCATATAGCTACATCCGTCCAATTTCCGACGACTTTCCGATGACTTTCCGACGAATTTCCGTCAACAGTTGACGGAAAATTGGACAGAGGTAGCTATTTGCACCTTTTTCAAACTTGAGGTAGGCCGTTTTGAATTTTTAAAGTTCGGGTAGCTCATTGCAAAACGTCCAAAGTTCAGGTAACTCATTGGTATTTAACCCTTAATTATATTATAGTTCAGATAAATATAGTGTCGATGGGTATTGGTAAAAAGAATGGATTTATATTAAAATTTACATTAATTCAACTATTTAATTTTAATTAATTAATGGAATTTTTTAATATTAATTAATTATTTTTTTAATTAATAATTAATTATATTATACATTTGTATTATTCTTAATTTTTAAAATTAATTAACACAAATTATATGTATTATATACTATACATATATAAGGACGGACTAATCTGTCATTTTACCACATTCCATTCTCTTTTCATATATAATTCTACCAAATAAATAACAGATTTTCTTATTTCATTTCACCAAAAAAACAATTTTATATTCATATCTTCTATTCCTTATTCTCTATTCATATTCCCTATTTCTTATTCATTATTCTGAATTCTGTGAAAGAAATACCCCGTGAAACTAGTGTTAGTATGCTTGAACCGAACTTGTTTAATTTAAGATGGGTTCAGTCTAAACCAAGTTTCTTTGTATTATTGGGTTAATAACCTAAACTATATACAAAAAAATTGAAAACAAATCTTAAAATTTTAAAAAAAATATTGCAAAAGAAAGCAAATATAATAATAATAACATCAAGCGATGGGACCAGAGTATAGGAGTGAAGGAGGTCGAATTCCACAAGGTAAATTTCTGGACACAAGTGTATGACTTAGTTATGGAGAAATTTAGTTATGGAGAAATTTAGTTATGAAAATGCTTGTAAGATTGGAAATATGATAGGAAAATGCATAGAGATAGAAAAACATGTTGTTAGGATTAGTAGAAGCTATATGAGAATATGTGTGGAAGTGAATGAGGAAAACCACCGATGGCGGGTTTTTGGTGGAAGAACTCCCAAGGAGGGGACAAATGGACATCTATTGAATATGGGCGATTATATGATTATTGCTATGGGTGTGGAATGGTGAGTCACACGACTCAAGCATGCAAAACATAAGTACAACTGGCAGAGCACGATCAGAACGTACCAATGTATGGACCGTGGCTTGTTGGGGTGAGACCAAAGCAAGTCACTGTGAGGCAAAACGTGGGAAGGGATGAGGGACAAGGACCACAACACAAACAAGGTGTAAGGATGTCGTGGTTTGATATCATGGTCGAGGTGAGGGGAAGGATCCAGGATGAGGCACGAAACCAAGGGCAGCATGGGGCAACACACGATAAAACCATGGATGAGGAAACCAAGCAAAACCACCCGGGCCGACACTCGCAACCCTACTCGACTGGATAACAACCAAGCCAAACCGAAACAAACCACTCACATCCCTAACCGAACAACCCACTAGACCAACCCAACCAATGATCACATACCTACCCGACAACCCTACCCAACCAAACCTGACCGACACCATCACCGTCATCCAAACATACATAGTTGAGAACCCGTCCGATACATCACCCACATCACCCACAACCTTGAACCCTAACCCTACATCCGAACTAAGCTCATACCTAGACAAGATGACCTTAAAGTGAACAAGGGAAAAGATGGAGGATCAACCAGGGACAAAAAGAATAAGGGGAATGAAGGAGGATACCGCAAGGCAGGAAACAAGGACAAGGAAGAGCCTGAGGAGAAAAATAAATAAAATCAACCCCAACCGCAAGATGAAAACCACAAAGAAAAAGGTGGCACAAGGTAAATAGGAGGAATCACACGAGCTGACCAAGGGTTCTGGTGGCTGTCTTGAAACAGCCACAGGGGTCCAATGACTGCCATCTCCTGGAACTGTCAGGGTCTGAGGTCTGCCCTGACAGTCCAACATTTACAAGATCTCAACAAAAGGTGTCACCCACAAATCATATTCCTAATGGAAACAAAAAATGAGGATACCTACTGCGAAATGATAAGAACACGAATGAGGATGGAGAAAAAAAAAACTATGTTAGCTTGAATGGAGTTTCGGTAGGGCTAGCATTGTGGTGGAGAGCGGACACTAGGGTTTCGATATCGTATGCTGATCCGAATTGTGTTGACTGTGAGGTACAACTGGAGAAACATGTCGATCCAATGCATGCGACATGGGTACATGCGAGCACGGTGACACATGAACGAACACAACACTGAAACCTCCTAAGAACACTAGGGAGGGGTCGAAGGGGAGTTTGGATGGTTCTTGGGGATTTCAATAGTATATGCTGCTACCAACATGAAAAACAAGGTGGTAGGAGGAAGGCACAAATGCAAATGGATGAGTTCAAACAGTTGATGGAATACCTGAATTTGGAGGACCTGGGGGCGAACGGTCCCACCTATATGTGGTGCAACAACTAGAGTGGTTTGGAGAGAATAAGCGAGCACCTTGACCGGGTGCTTATTAAGGTGGAATGGGCAACACACCATCAACAAGGGAGGTGCATCAATGAATTACCCATTGGGTCGGACCACTCACCAATGGTGGTCCAATTTAAATAACCAGAGAAAAGGGTAAGGAGACACTTCAAATTTGAGGCAATGTGACTAGAAAACCCGGCATGTAAAGAGGTATTACGAGATGCTTGGGAAAGACCAACAACCCGTAGAGAAGTACATGGAGTTTACACAAAACTAAATAAATGCCGAAGGAAGCTCACGACATGGAGTAAGGTACATTTTGACAACAATATGAAAGAGGTCACAAAAACAAAGGCAACCCTAAGTAGATTAAAGGGTAAGCTCCAAGGGCTTTGGACAAGGGAGGAAACATATTGGAAACAACGGTCGACGGTTAAATGACTCAACGAGGAGGACCGAAATACTACATACTTCCACCAAACCACAATAGCAAGAAGAATGAGAAACCAGATATGTCGACGGAGAGGAATGGATGGGGAGTGGATAGAAAATAAGGGGCGGATAGCCGATGAGTTGTACCGATATTTTGGAGGCATGTTAACCTCGGAACAAACTGAACCGGGAGACTAGTTCCTCATATATTTACCTAACCACATACCACTCGAGATGAAATTAAATTACTAAATTAGTAAAAGTTCTACAATATAAATCTATTATTATAATTTAAATATATTCAATCAAATATACCTATGGTGAAAACGATTGATACCGTATCAGACACCGACTTAAAAAATGTCTATGAGATCGGTCCCAATCTAGAGTCAACAGATGATGTAAGACGGTTTATGATATGTATTTATTTTTTTTCATTTGGCGAGGTACCGTAATAATGCATGTATGATGACGCCATAAATGATACTGCAATAACGATCCATCTCACGGCTCGGTTGGTGGTGGTGGACATATCCTTCACGCCACGACAAATCTCCTTTCGTGCACTATTCGTCATAATCAATTAGTATCATTATTGTAGAGCACAATAATAAAATGATGATCAACTAAACAAATAAACAATCATTGGATCCGAAATAATGGAAACGTTGCCCAATTACACCTTCACCTTTTAAACCATGGCATTCCTTCTACCGAATTTTAGCAGTGTGTTTGGTTGGTAAAATAAAAAATAAGGAATACACCATAGAGAATCAAAATAGAAAATAACGAATATGAGGTTATAATATGATATTGTTTGGTTGATTGATTGAAATGACTTGAAATGAAATAAGAAATTGTAATGTTTGATTGATGTAATGATGTATGAAAATAGAATGAAATAAAGTAAAATAACATATATGTCATTAGCATTAATGTGTATAATATATAATAAAATAATTTGTAAAAAAATGTTATTAAATAATTTGGAAAACTAGAAATATATTTTATACAAACTTTAAAATATAAATATAAATAAATAATTAAAAATTATATTTTAATAAAAAAATGGTAAAAATTTAATTAAGTAAAAATTATATTAATGAAAATATAATTAATTTATTAAATTTAAATAAAATATAAATAATAAACTAGACAAGGGTATTTTTGTAATTAAACAAATCAGTGGAGGGTATTTTGTCATTTGTTCACCTATTTTATATTATGAGAGTGGTCGGAATAACAATTTTGAATTTTTTAAAAGGAATACATATTCCTTGCTCTCTAGGAATATAGATTTCGCGTGGAGTTTCGATTCCGCGAAACAAATATTGAAATACAGTATTCATATTTCCTATTTCACTTCAATTCTGTAAACCAACATGGTCTAGTTTTGAATATAAATAACTCTAGCAGCGAAATCCCTAACTCATATGTCATATGGCGAAGACATGTGAAATTCTCACAGAGGTAACTAACTACCTTTAAATAAAGAAATAATTACGGAGTAAGATTCACATTTAGAAACACAATATAATAATAAAGTTAATAGTTTGAATGATACTCTATATTTGACTCATGTTATGAAATGATACTTTAATAATTTTTGTATTCATATATGATACCTTATCTTTGAGAATGATGTCATTTTCTCTCTTTTAGTTTACCATTATATTTTATTGTTAAATAATCATGTGATTTACACATTCTGTGTCAAATTCCCACCAACGTCAGTTTTATGTTATTGTCACGTCGATATATGGTATAATATTTAATTGATAAAAATATATAAATTTTGAACAAAAAATCTAAGATTTGTTTTTTATAAATAAAAAATTATAATATATATCCTAAAATATAAAATTTATTATTTATAAATTTATTAAAAAAATGAAAAAGATAAAGAAAAAAAACTAGGTTACGCTAGGACTCTTGAGTCCAATTAACTCCGTCTTCATTGGATTCGACCCTCGATGGGTTAATTGGACTCCAATGGTAAACGTCCCAAACTTGATGGTCAACAATAATTTGGACTAAATAACAACATTGTGAAATATAAAGTATCATAAAACAATATAAATGTTCTAATGAATAACATAAGTAAAACATAGAATACTTTGAAATTATTAACCCTTATAATAATAGTTTTTTTTTGGTAAACTCATGTTGATGAAGTTACTTGACTCAAAACTCATTTTTTAATAAATAATAAAAGAATGTTAAAAATTGGAAAAAAATAAGTCAGAATGTATCTTTCTTTATAATGCATCTTTCTTTATATGGTAGTGAAGAAATTCAGAATATGTTTTTATCTAACTTATTCGAGTTTTTTCAAAAACTGTTCACTTTTGAAAAAATATTTGAAAAAGTGTATATTGAAATTTTTTTTTTAGAAAAGTATGTATACGCGCGACGCGCCTATTGAATAGGCGCATCCCAGGGGTGCGCCTACTGCAATAGGCGCACGCCAGGGGTGCGCCTATTGCCTAAATTGTTTTTTTTTTTTCGCAAAAACACCGGTCTATCAGAAACCACGTTGATTTTAAGTCTGCTTATGGTTTTCCTCCTAAATAGAAATTGAGAGATAGTCTCACGCGTTGCTTCATCTCAGTATTCATAGGTCCAAACTCCAAATTTTCCAACTTGTTCTGAACAACAATGAAACGAAGTTGTTTATTCACAAGTTTCTGAATGAGACTTTTCTTCAGATACACTAGCTAGTTTGACATTTTCAGGAATTACTCCTGCAAAAGAGCTCTTTGGGGTTACTTTAGGTTCCTGTCCTAAATTTTCCAACTTGTTCTGAACAACAATGAAACAAAGTTGTTTATTCACAAGATTCTGAATCTTCCGAATATCTTGTAAAGCTTCTCCAATGACTATAGCTTTTTATCTGAGTTCAAGCCTGCTTATTGTTTTCCTCCTAAATAGAAATTGAGAGATACTCTCTCCAGTAAAGAATAAAGGAAGTTCTAAGAAGAAATGGTTTTTTAGCAAA
The DNA here is from genome assembly GCA_946814005.1 of Chamaenerion angustifolium. Lineage (NCBI taxonomy): Eukaryota > Viridiplantae > Streptophyta > Magnoliopsida > Myrtales > Onagraceae > Chamaenerion > Chamaenerion angustifolium. The sequence continues at coordinate 27,471,815 of OX328268.1, read as the reverse complement.
CTATGTATACGCGCACCCCGGGGTCGCGCCTAACGTACATAGTTACTTTTTGAAATTTATCTAAAGTAACCCCAAAAGAGTTATTTTGCAGCAGTAATTCCTGAAAATGTCAAACTAGCTAGTGTAGTTGAAGAAAAGTCTCATTCAGAAACTTGTGAATGAACAACTTTGTTTCAATGTTTGACCTCGCGGATGTTGTTCAGAACAAGTTGGAAAATCTAGGGCAGGAACCTAAAGTATTTAACTTCTGAGAACTTCCTTTCTTCTTTATTGGAGAGACTATCTCTCAATTTCTATGTAGGAGGAAAACCGTATAAACAGGTTAGGAAGGGTCTTGAATCAAGAGGACAGAAGATCAATTTGTTAACAAAAGGGTCTTGGATCAAGAGGACAGAAAATCAATTTGTTAACAAACCACCGAGATGATTGTCTCACGCGTTGTTTTATCCTAGTATTCACAAGTCCAAATTCCTCTACGCGCACCAAATTCCTCCATGTATGGTTTTTTCCTACTATATGCTTACTTTTTGAAAAACATCTGATTTTGAGCCTGTTTATACGGTTTTCCTCCTACATAGAAATTGAGAGATAGTCTCTCCAATAAAGAAGAAAGGAAGTTCTCAAAAGTTAAATACTTTAGGTTCCTGCCCTAAATTTTCCAACTTGTTCTGAACAACATCCGCGAGGTCAAACATTGAAACAAAGTTGTTTATTCACAAGTTTCTGAATGAGACTTTTCTTCAAATACACTAGCCAGTTTGACATTTTCAGGAGCAAAACCATTTCTTCTTAGAACTTCCTTTCTTCTTTACTGGAGAGAGTATCTCTCAATTTCTATTTAGGAGGAAAACCATAAGCAGGCTTGAACTCAGATAAAAAGCTATAGTCATTGAAGAAGCTTTACAAGATATTCGGAAGATTGCAGCTGCAGGACCTTTCTAGCATGCCTGCCTCTAATGTGTTGCAGCTGTTAGTTAGCCTATACCCTGTTCGATTTTTCTTGTTGAATGTTCAGGTCAAGTGTGAGGCAAACATACCATACATTTTTTCGTGTTATAACCGTGCTCCGGAGCTTATATTTGGAGCAACATAAATACACATCATCTACCAACAACATGAACTTTGTTTCATTGTTGTTCAGAACAAGTTGTTCAGAAAAAGGAAGTACCAATCAAGAAAAATGGAATTTGTTAGATGGGGATCGAGTAATCTCATCGAGTTTCTCAAATCGGTTGGTGTAGAGACGCATGATTAGATCTCTCAGCAAGATGTTGGAGCAATTATAGCGCGGTATATCAATGACAACAAACTGAATCACCCTACGAAGAAGAGAGTAGTTTGTGATGAAAGACTTCAATTTCTATTTAGGAGGAAAACCATAAGCAGACTTAAAATCAACGAGTACACTATGCAGAAAAGCAAGAGTCTTCAGATGCCGAAGAAAAAGGCAGTGGAAACCCCAAAGAGCTCTTTTGCAGGAGTAATTCCTGAAAATGTCAAACTAGCTAGTGTATCTGAAGAAAAGTCTCATTCAGAAACTTGTGAATAAACAACTTCGTTTCATTGTTGTTCAGAACAAGTTGGAAAATTTGGAGTTTGGACCTATGAATACTGAGATGAAGCAACGCGTGAGACTATCTCTCAATTTCTATTTAGGAGGAAAACCATAAGCAGACTTAAAATCAACGTGGTTTCTGATAGACCGGTGTCCGGTGTTTTTGCGAAAAAAAAAAAATTTAGGCAATAGGCGCACCCCTGGCGTGCGCCTATTGCAGTAGGCGCACCCCTGGGATGCGCCTATTCAATAGGCGCGTCGCGCGTATACATACTTTTCTAAAAAAAAAATTTCGATATACACTTTTTCAAATACTTTTTCTAAACTAAACAGTTTTTGAAAAAATTCAACTTATTCTTCTTATTATTATACAGTTCTTATCCGTCTTGATTAATCTAATAACCTAATCTTTTTTTGAGAAATTTCAATGTTAATCTACACTAGTTTTAAGCTTACTATCTAGGTACATGTAACTAAACCCCAATCAGGATTAAAAGAATTCATCCAACTATTTGGTTTCACATACAAATATCTATGTAAATCAGATTTTGGGCGAAAATCGGAAAGCAACAGGGTGAACAGGACAAGGTCACATCACAGACTCAATCTCCAGCTACAATCAATGCGCATTGATTTCTCAAAAACCATGCAAGCAACGACAACACCATTTCCATGCAAGCCCTAGAGCCCCAGACGGACATCCTCGAAGTTCTGAAACCCTAGCGGACGAAGCCGGGAATTTTTCCGATCGGAGGCAGCGCTGGGGGGCAAGGGAAGGGAGTGATGGCATACCAATAAGCTCTAGACACCGACCACGACCGAGCAACCAGGTGTTGACCAACCGGGAAGCGCCCAGCAGCAGAACGGCCCGTCAATAGCAGCGGATTGAGTAGCCAACTACACTTACCAAAACATCTCTATGCTACTGAGGGTGAGGGCAACCAACTAGCCCTAGACCGACCACGACCGAGGAACTAGTTGCAGCCCAACCGGAAGTACCCAACTGCAGAAGACTCGTCGTTTGCTGCAAGAGTGCCCATTTTCACCGAACCTAAACAACCCTGTTTTTCTGTCTGATTTTGCTGGTTGGCGAGACTCCGGTGACGGCAGCTGAACCACAGCCACGATGAGCAATCAAAGTGAGAATTCAGCTGATAAAATACATCCTAGAAGGACTACTCTGGACTTGCCGTCGAACCCCCGATTGGAGAGAAGCGAACACTATGTAGGAATGATAATATCCCAAAAACTGATCAAATCAGGGGCAATTCATAATGTGATGAAACTGGCATGGGAGAGGTACGGATCAGTAGTTATATATGATGCTTCGGATAGGGTAGTCATGTTTGACTTTTGAGAATGAGTATGATAGGAAGCAAATTTTCGATATGTCGCCGTGGTCGGTACAGAGACACTGCATGAGTATGAAAAAATGGAGTCCAACAGTAGGACTAACGCTTGTAGATTTCAAAAAGGTGAAATTCTAGGTCCAAGTGCATGACCTAGGGCTAGAAAAATATAGTGCGGATTGTCAGTAATCTGAGCACAAGCTAGGAGAAGAAGAAGAAGAAGATGAAGATGAAAGAAAGAAAGCTTAGAGCCTAAGCAACTGAATAACCGAATAACAGAATCAGAAAACAGAATTCTTTCTATTGAAATGAGTTATTCAAACTATTACATCTTAATCCTATTTATACTAACCAACTGAACTAAAGCATATACACAATTATAACACTCTTGAACAATCTACATCCTTCTACAAGTTTCTCAATTCCAATTTGATCATCTGATACTCAATCAGAATTCTTCATTCTTCTGACTGAATTGACCCAATCAATCTTTCACTCCATATATATAAACTGTACACCTGCAATCACTTGAAATACTTATATAACCATAATTATCACATTATCGTTTCATACCACTGATATTCACACTTGATTTATCAATCTTTTTCAAGATGAATCTCAGCTATCACTACACATCTATTTGATATCAGACAAGCTTCACATAACAGCTACACATAAATCTGCAAACAACCACCACAAATTACAGTATCATTGTCTCTGCATCAGACGATCTTTGATTCAGCTAGAAAGACTTTGATTCTTTTTTTTAACAGACAGAGAGGTTTCCATTTTCCTCTATCTTACCAATGAAGTTGGAAGGTTTTCATGTTCCTCCATCTTTACATCCTCAAACAACTCCTTAAAATGTCTTTAACGTTTTCTTTAAGGAGTGTTATTTTTGGATTCAAACTTCACCCTATGTTAGTATTTTCATATCATATAATTCTGTATTCATAATCCTTTTTTTTTTCCAGCAGAGACAGATCAAACATGCAATTGAAGTAGTCAAAGAAGAATTCCATATAGGTAATTATGCAAAAGACATGAACAGACATCAGCAAAAATCATAATGAAAGACAAGATTCAAGTCTGAAAAAAAATCAACAAATTAGGATAGAAAACCAACAAATATGAAACAATTCAGAGATAATCTGAACAAAAGTAGTGACAAGTGATTGCTATGAACAAATCATAGAGAGGAGAAAAAGACAAACTGTTTCAACACAAGCAGACATTTCAGACGAACAAGAACTCATGAAGATATTAGAGAAACAAACGGATAGAAAAACAGAAACACTTCTCAAAACAATATTAGGAAAAAAAAACTAGACTCAATTTATAGCCTAACATGACCTTTATACTAACTCCTACTTACTCATCATCTGAAGCAACATCTTGAACATTTTCATTCCCGGTGAAATGCTCTGTATCACAAGAAGAGAAAGTTAGATCTTTAAATAACAAAACCCCAAGCTTCATTCTGAAAGGCACAAATTGTTTAGCAGTGATTGGTTTGGTCAAGATATCTGCAAGTTACTCCGAAGCAGGAACAAAATTCACCATAACTTGTCCAGTATGAACCTTTTCCCTGACAAAGCACAGATCAAGTTCAAAATGTTTCATTTTTGAATGATGAATGAGATTCTCTATCAATTCCACAACTCTTGTATTGTCACTCCAAATAATAGGAACTGAGGTTAGTTTAATGTCAAGCTCAGATAGAAGAGATCTTACTCACATAACTTCACAAACAGCATTTGCAATTGCCCTATACTCGGCTTCAGCTGACGATCAAGAAATAACTGGTTGCTTCTTAGAACTCCATACTATGGGATTACCATTTAATAGAAGATAGTGACCAGACACATACTTACGATCATCTAGATCACTTCCCCAATCCGCATCAGCATAGGAAACTAACACCACATCAGAAGAAACTTCAGGATTAGCACGAAAAAGCAAACCATGATCTATCGTTCCTTTAAGATATCTCAGAATATGAACAACTGCTTTCCAGTGACAAATGGAAGGATGTTGCATATACTGACTCATCTTATTAACAGCAAAATGTATATCAGGTTTGGTAACACAGACATGCTGTAAATCACCTATGATACTTCTGTACAAATGCTCATCTGCAGGTGGAGAATCTCCTTGTACTTCACTTATCTTTGTAAGAAAGTTACCTGACATTGGTGTAGGTAAGGGTGTAGAATCCAACAAACCAGTTCTTTGCAGCAACTCATTGATTTATTTCCTTTGTCCTAGGATTAAACTATCCTCGGCAATCTGCACATCCATACCTAGAAAATAGATAAGAGAGCCAAGATCTTTTAGTTTGAATTCATTATTAATTTCTGAAATAACAAACTCAATGCCAGCCATATCACTACCTGTAATAACCATATCATCAACGTATACTAAAAGAAAAACCATACCTGCATTAGACTTCTTAATAAAGAGACAACTATCAGCCAATGAAACAGAGAATTGAAGTGACTGAATCATAAAGATTTTGAGACGCTCAAACCATGCCCGAGGAGCTTGCTTGAGACCATATATAGCCTTATTGAGTTTGCAGACAAGCACATTACCTTGATCATCAGTTTTCTCAAACCCAGGTGGCTGATTCATATAAACATCCTCAAACAACTCACCATGTAAAAATGCATTGTTCACATTAACTTTTCTAAGCTGCCATTTATGAGTTAAAGCAAGAGTTAGCTTACAGTAGAAGCCTTCACCACTGGACTAAACGTGTCTTGAAAATCAAACCCTGCTTTTTGAGAAAATCCCTTGACAACCAAACGAGCCTTGTATCTTGCAATTGAACCATCTGAATTCTTCTTGATCTTAAATAGCCACTTGCAGCCAATTGGAATTCTGCCACTAGGTAACTTGACTAAAGACCACATATTGTTCTCATCCAATGCTTGAAGTTCATCACGAATGGCTCTGGACCACTCAGAATATTGCATCGCAGTATGAACATCATCAGGAGCAGTTTTAGTGAAATCTGTGGAGGCAACCAACGAAGTTGTTAAAGCAGTTAAATTTCTTGACTTAGACCTAGTCCGCATAGAATGAGTGTTATTTCTAGATTTTTTTATGAGAATGATCAACAGATGGAGCTACCACAACTGGTTCTGTAGGAGACAGTGATGTGGACTATATATCAGTCTAAGACGCAACCTGAGTATTCCTAATAGGAACAAGTAAAGAGTCAGAAAGCCCATACCTAATAACATCTGAAACACCCTATCTAGTATCCTTAGAAGAAGTAACCACATTCTCATAAGGAAATGAAGTCACCTGATTGTTAACCTGATCTTCTTGAGAAGATTCAGTGTTAACTGGTGGAGGCTCATCAGGAGAGGTGGTATCATACCTTGTATGAATGTTTGATGGATGCACTATAGGATGTACCTGAGTTGAAACAGGGGTACTATATACAATGTCATCAACTGGATCACAAATTGTTGAATTGAAAGGAAGAAAGAAAGGCAGAGATGTAGCTGTATTTTTAACTGCACTTTACTGCATGAATGAGCCTGATTTCACAGCAAAAGGAAACACTGATTCATTAAACTTGACATGTCTCGAGATATATACTCTACCTGAATCATCCATACATCTATAACCATGTTGACTTGTACAATACCCTATAAACACACATGGTGTAAATCTGTATTCTAATTTGTGCCTATTAAAGGGCCTGATAAAAGGATAACATAAACATCCAAAAACTCTTAAAAAATCATAATCCGGAGGTTTACAAAACAATTTCTCATGTGGTGAGACATTATCCAAAACCTTAGAAGACAATCTGTTTATTAAAAAAAAAACAGCTGTGAAGAATGCGTCACTCCAGTACTGCATAGGTAAGAAAGCCTGATTGAGCAATGTCAATCCCATCTCAATTATGTGTCTGTGTTTTCTTTCAACTATGCCATTTTGTTCAAACGTGTATGTATAAGGAATAATAATAATAGTACCAATATTTAGCAACTATAATATCCCTATTATAGATAGTTTTTATCTAACAATATTCTCCCTTCCTAACTATTAAGGTTTTCCATTCTAAGAGATTCTAACAATATTCTCCCTTCCTAACTATTAGGGTTTTCCATTCTAAGAGATTATTCTCTCTTGTATATATACTCTTGTAATCAAGACTTGGAATATAAGTTAATATACAAAAAGCATTTCAAGTATAATATTATTATGGTATCAGAGAGTGCTGCTTGATCCTACCTTCATCCCTTGCTCAAATCCCTGCGTACGTGACAGCCCTCCTGCAATCCGTCCAATGGCTTCTGACTCGTCTTCCCTCGCTGCCGCTGGCCTTATTACAATCAACGCTGCAGCCCAGTTGCCCGTCAAGCTGACGCAGACAAACTACCCGTCATGGCGAGCACAATTCATGCCTCTCCTCATCGGGTGTGATCTCATTGGATATGTCGATGGACAAATCGCATGTCCCGCCAAGACCATCATCACCAACGGCAAAGAGGAACCTAACCCAAAATACACTCTTTGGGTTCGTCAAGACCAACTCATCCTCCATGCAATCATTGCGTCCTTGACAGAACCGGTGATATCCGCCGTCAGCCTCTGCCAAACCTCCCGAGCTGCTTGGACCATGCTCGGCAGGCTCTACGCAAATCGCTCTCGATCGCGTCTCATGTCTCTCAAGGAACAGCTGTCCCGATTGACCAAAGGAAGCAAATCGATTGCAGAATTCCTAGGACAAATCAAGACAATTGCCGATGAACTCTTCATCATCGGCTCGCCTCTCGATGAGATCGATTTGGTCAATTAGAGCTCGGGAAACCTCGATATCATTCGAGGACCTCTACGACAAACTTCAAGAGCACGAGCGCTTCCTTCTTCGTGACGAGCCCTCCTCCGATTCAGCCGTCGTGACGGCAAACTATGCTCAGAAGCCCTCCGGCCGCAGGTACAATAATAATCGTGATAATAATAACTATCGTGGTAACAGGAACCATGGATCTCAGCCGCAGCACCAAGCTGCCAACCAGTCGGGCTCTCGCGGAAATTACCGTGGGAACAATTCCCGCGTAGTTTGTCAGCTATGTGACCGTCCGGGTCATACTGCCAGGACCTGCCGTGTGCCACCCTCACGCCAACCTACAGCCCACACCGTGACGACCGAAAAGGACATGTCGTCAAAATCATGGCTCATGGATTCGGGTGCCTCTCACCATATCACCTCGGATCTTCAAGACTTGTCTATCTACTCCGACTATGATGGTCTCGACAGTGTTATCGTCGGCAATGGGGATGGTCTTCCCATCACTCACTCTGGTCAAGCCTCGCTCCCTACTCCCTCTGGATCCTTTTTATTAAACAATGTTCTATGTGTGCCGGCTATCAAACGGAACTTGATTTCAGTCTCTCAGTTTTGCAAAACTAACGATGCGTCCATTGAATTTTTCCCGTCCTACTTTGTTGTGAAGGATCTTCGCACGGGGGAGTCACTTCACCAGGGCGCAAACAATAATGGCATTTATGAGCTCAATCCGTCATTCTCACGACCATTGGCGGCAGTTTCAGTCAAGACGAGCAAATGGCATCACCGTCTAGGTCATCCGGCTTCCAAGACCCTAGACGTTTTATTTCGCAGTTATATTTCAGCCGGGACTAATTTAAATAAAGAGCCTTGCAATGCTTGTTCTTGTAATAAAAGTCATCGACTACCGTTTGATAAATCATCGCTTACGAGCTCTCGACCACTTGAACTCATTTATTCGGATGTTTGGGGACCGACACCTATGCACTCCATTAGTATGGACATGTGAATCTATGCTTAATTCCATGCTGAATAAACAGAGATGACAAAGCTTTGAACTCACCACCTCTATTAGTCTGAACAGATTTAATTTTAAAACCCAACTGTGTTTCAACAACGTTTTGAAATTGATGAAAGATAATAGCCACATCATTCTTGTTTTTCAAAAAATAAATCCATGTATATCGCGAGAAAACATCAACTATACTTAAATAGTACCTGTTTCCACTAGAGAACACAGGAGCAGGTCCCCACAGGTCCATTTCAAGCGGAAGATGATACTCTGTTTGAGACAAGTTGAAAGGCATTTTGCAGCTCTTCCCAATTGCACAGGCATTGCAGATAGGTATTTGAGAAGAAAAATTCAGCTTTGATTGCTTAATTACAATCGACAGAATATTTTGAGAGGGATGACCCAATCTCTGGTGTAGAGCGATAGGAGAAAGTTTCATTTAAACAACATTGCAAGCAACATTTTTATTGAAAATCATATCAGTATTAGTACAAGTAGTAGCAAAACAGACATTGTTCTTTCTATGATTAATAGACACACAGTTGTATCAAAATCACTGAAATCCAATTTGTATAATCCTGCACTTTCAGATCCTCTCAGCATCACCTGATGGCTTTGAGAATCGCTCACCACGCAATGAGTGGAATGAAAATCAAAGTAAACGTTGTTATCCTTGGTAAACTGCGATACAGAAACCAAATTCTTAGTGATTTGTGGAATGTGAAGTAAATTATGTAAAATCAGAGGTTTGGAAGTAGTATTTATAACCGAGGTACCAATACTGGTAATGTCTAAATAATGACCATTGGCAACCTGAACCTTACCAGATCCAGATTAGGATTGAGCACCAGCTGGTACTCCATGCGAGAAGTGGTTTGTGGCACCTGAATCTGGGTACTATGCCTTGTACACAACACTAGATCCACTTACAGATGCCGTGGTTAAATGAACTTGATGAGAATTATCCAAGGTAGTAGGAGGATTTGCTGTTTGAACAGGTGTTGGTGGTAAGCTGGGGTTGTAAGGCATGAGAGAGTATGTGGAGTTGTTATTTGTCATAGGGAGCTGAATGTTGTTGTTTGGGATGTGGAAAGGAGGAATGAATGAATAAGATGGATGTAAAGATGGATAATATGCAGGAGAAAAAGGAATACAAGGATTGATCATAACAGTGGGATATGAAGATCCATAAGACTGAAAAGGATTGACGGTATTCATCGAAGGGCCCAGAGTAACAATTTGAGCAACTGGATTGAATGATGGTGTGGTTGCTGGACTATATGATGGTGTGGTTGCTGGTTGGAGACAGTAGAGTTTGCATATGACATCAAGCCATCATCATTCCATTGCACAGTCGATAGATTTGCACTAATGCTGTCATTGGACTGAGCAGTCACACCTTGGAAGTTCACGTTAAACCTCTGAAAGCATCGATGAACTAAGTTTCCAAACTTTCCACAAAGTTGACAATGTGTCTTGTTGTTCCCATATCCTCGTCCTCTGCCTCTTCCTCGACCATAGGCGGCAGAATTAGGCTGATACTCATACGTGTTCACCTTCTGTAGTGACTGCCCTGTGTCGACTATGGTAGCTTGAGTAGAATCTTCTCCTGTCTTGGTGATTTGTTCTATGCTTTTTACAGCAACATTGGTATTGACTAATGAAGTATCAAACAACACATCTCTATGGATAACAACAATCACACTATCATATTGTCCCTTAACACCATTCAAAATTATCGATATTTGCTGCATTTCATCTATAGGATGACCACAACTTGCCAAACTATCACAAGTGAGCTGAATCTCAGTCAGGTAATCTCTCATTGATTGATTTAACAACTTCCTAACCTTCAATCTATCATAAAGACTCATAATACGTGTTGTCGAGGAGGATGAGAAATTCTTATGCAGTTTGTTCCATATAGAGGCAACTATCATACATCCTACTAAAACTTTACTAATAGGCGAGACAATTGATGCGAGCAACCAGGCAAGTGATGAATCTTGTTGATAATACTTAGGAAAGTCAGGATTCGGTACCTTGTTTCCTTCGTCATCATCTATCAACCGTGGTATTTGCAGAGTGCCAAACAGATAACCTTCGAGGTTAAGACCTTTGACCGTTAATAACGCATGGTGCTTCCATGCTTGAAAGTTATCCTCACTAGTCAGCTGACAAGTCCTCCTGTTGAAGAACGCTGGAATGTCTTCATCCATGACTTCTGAATATTGCAGAACAAACAACACCGTAACCGAGCAGATTATCTAAAACAGACAGATAACAGAGTATCGAGATAGAAGAAGATATCTCACCAGATCTTCTTGAGCAACGCAACAAAATGAATCAGAATGGCTCTGATACCATGTCAGTAATCTGAGCACAAGCTAGTAGAAGAAGAAGAAGAAGAAGAAGGTGAAGATGAAAGAAAGAAATCTTAGAGCCTAAGCAACTGAATAACCGAATAACATAATCTGAAAACAGAATTATTTCTATTGAAATGAGTTAATCAAACTATTACATCTTAATCCTATTTATACTAAACAAATGAACTAAAGCCTATACACAATTATAACACTCTTGAACAATCTACATCCTTCTACAAGTTTCTCAACTCTTCTTGACATCCACGACACTTCCTTGAGCTGCAAGCTATCATCTTATACATACATCCTCACATGGATAATGCAAATCTTATAGGTGGAAAAATAGGCAATGTCATAGAAGTGGAGGAGGAAATGGAAAGTGCCCAAAATGCATTTATGCGTATAAAAGTAGAAGTGAATGTGGATGAGCCGCTAATGGCGGGATTCTGGTGGAGAAACGCAAAAGGGGAGGAACAATGGACATCCATTAAGTACGAGAGACTGTCTGATTTTTGTTATGGGTGTGGAAAGTTGGGACATACTACCCAAGTATGTAGAGATGAGGTTGTGATGTCAGAAGAAAAACAAGGGCACCTGATGTATGAACCCTAGATGGTGGGACAAAGGCCAAATATGAGGGGAGAAAGTAGAATGGGAGGGGGAACGAGTGGACAAAGTGGCGTCCGAAAGTCGTGGTTCGACATAATGAACAAGGTAAAGGCCATCGAGAGAGAAAAGGCGAGCCCAGACAAAGGGGGTGAAACATGGTTAGGTGGATGACCCAATAGAACAGGAGGAGAATAATAATGAATGTCAGGATCCGAACGGAGTGGATTACCCACCCAGTGTCACTACCAACATCATACCATACCAAGCCATGGCAACCATACCTTTTATGACCGATCCAACATGCAAACCCTAAACCAAGTCAAGCCACATTGCCGACCCTTGACCACCACCACGGCTGCTCCAAGCGACAAGCCACATTCCCTATCTACGGAGGAAAAGACTGATACTCCCACACCATGGCAATGAGGAAGCAATCGAGAAACTAAGGCACCATACCAACAACCAATTGCCGGCCTTAACACACCGATCATAATCCAAATGCCCGACAACTTCGCCTACCAGTCGGAGCAAATGGACACAACCGAAACAACGAGCTACATAGTGGAGACTCCGCCTGAGTCACCACGAGCAGGCAACGAACAAAAACAAAAGGAGATAGAGACATGCCTAAGTCCATATATGAACAAAATGAATCTGAAAAAGGAATTGGGAGGGGGAGGAGGAAGAAGAAGGCGCAAAAAGGGCAAGATGAACAGTGGGGAACCGACCAAACAAGAAAAGGGGAACAAAACAAGGAAGGGGAAAAAAATCATGGCAAAACATACACAGGAGAGTAAGATAAGGTCGTATGTGCGACGAGGAGGAGAGCAAATGATAGAGTCAATACATACAAATGCCGAAGTGACAAGTGAAAGAACATGCTCTGGTAGCTGTCCCCAAACAACCACACAGGATCAATGAGTACAATCGTTTGGAATTGTTGGGATTTGGGGTCTTCCCTGGCGGTTCGACACTTGAAAGACCACAATAGAAAGTATCACCCGAAGATAATATTTCTGATGGAGACAAAGAAGGGTGATGCTTTCTGCGAACGGATACGGGAGCAAATAGGATTAGAGAAGGCATATTATGTGACACCTAGGGGAATGGCGGGAGGGTTAACACTATGGTGGAGAGAAAGTGTTAACATGCAGATATTAAAGTCAAGTCTATGCATGATATACACGAGGGTGATGGACCAAACGGGAAACTCATCCTTCATAACATGGTTACATGCGGACATGGAGGAAGGTGAGAGATACCGAATGTGGGAGGAGATAAAACAGATGGGGAGCGGACGCAACAAGGCATGATGTTGGCAAGGTGATTTTAATGAAATTATGCATCAACACGAGAAGGAAGGAGAACGTATAAAATCACAAAGGCAACTCAATGCGTTTAATCGGTTTGTTGAAGACATAAGGATGGGGGATATGGGATCAAAAGGGCAGTGATACACCTGGTGTAATAATCGAAGAAGGCTGGAACGGGTGTATGAGAGGTTGGATATGGTACTTATCAACTCAAGGTGGGCATCTCAATTCTCGGACGACGTATGCGTAAATGTAGTGGCAATGGGATCGGAGTTGTACTGGAAACAAAGATCGAGGGTTAAATGGCTCACTCAAGGGGACCGAAATACAACATTCTTTCACCTGACAACAAACTCACGGAGATAAAGGAATAGACTAACCCGAATAAAGGGGGAGGGGACGAGTGGATCACAAAGAGACGAGACATAATGGAGGAAGTCAGGGGTAACTATGAGAAGGTGTTCACAGCAGAAAACCCATAACCGAATTATGGGGCATTGGATAGCCTACCACATCAGATAAGCGAGGTGATGAATGCAGACTTAACAAGGGAAGTGACGGTTGAGGAGGTGACAGATGCGGTGTTCCAATTGGGGGGGTCAAAGGCGCCGGGGCCAGATGGTTTTCCGGGATTATTCTATCAAAGGAATTGGGACACTGTGGGCTCATATGTCTTCACCGCGGTCAAAGCCTTCCTTGATACAAGTATCTTTCCTACATCGCTTAACGAAACATATATAACCATTATCCCAAAAGTGCCCAACCCGATACATGCATATGAGTTTAGACCCATAAGCTTGTGTAACTTTGTGTATAATCTGATATCACACCCCTTATTACAGTAGTCAAAGATATGCGCATTCATCAAATGTCCTTTCGGCCTATCGCCAAACAGTGCATTCATTAAATGCTCAAAACCCTACAAACAAAGGTGTTCGCCAAAGAGCTCAAACAAACTTCTCCTAAGACCCTAGCAACGGTAGCATTCCCCAAAAGAGTAGCGAATGAGTATTCATAAACCCTCGCAACCCAAAGTGTTTGCCTAAGAGGGTAAATGATCAACATTCCAAAAACTCTAGAAACCAAAACCGTTCGTCAAAGGATACGTAGCATTAAAAGGCATAAAGATCAAACAAGACTTCAAATATACAAACTATCTCAAACCTTTCCTCACAAGATCAAGCTCAACGAAAGAAACTTCACTCAAGCTTCGGGGGCAAATGTTGGGTATCAATAGTGACAACCTAATATGGAGTAAGTTTCATCAGGCCCTCAAGGCCCAATAACATTTCCGAGGGGTGAAACTCAAATCATTCAAGACTGGGTTGACCCACACTAAGGGTAAGCTGGAACCCATATAGAGTTCCAGTGCCAAACTTGGAGCTAAAGTGGTCGCCAAAGTCCCTACATGTCGTCATAGACCAAGGTCAAAGTCTCCCACTGCTTGTAATGGGAGCGCTCGCCAAGAGAGTCAAACCTCTCAACTCTAGTCCCACAACCGACACTGAATATACATCCACGATGTCCTGCATATCTCGAGCACATATTCCACAAAGATCACATAAGACAACTGCAATATTACATGATAACCGTAATATCTGATATCCTTATCTGCAACGACATAATATTTACATATATATACGGTTACCAAAACGGTTTGGTCTTCCATCCCTATAAATACTCATGCTTTACATATGCTACATTACATTTTGAGTTCATACATACAGTATAGTCATTTAAGCATCGGAGTGAGACCTAGAGGAACCCCCTCTGTTGTGCTCTCGTTCTTGCATGTTCATCGGAGCTCCGGCGAAATCTTGAGGTCATCAACCAATTGACATCCATTCAGCATCCAAGAAATCCAGACCCAACACATACCATAATGGTACAACGAACCATATAAATGATAATTATAATCACATTTTTTGAATTTTTATCGCACCACTGTCAGTCCTAGTTGGTGTCGTTGGTAGTGACACAACTTGCATAGTAGATGGAGGTTGAATAACTAAATGATCATATCGTAATTTATTATTAAAATAAAAAGCATGTGGTACTCACATAACGTTTTGACAGGAAAAATGAATAATTATCAACTAATCACATTTTAAAACGTAAATATTTATATAAGCGATCAAAAGGTAATATAAGACAAAGATAAGTAATGAATTAAATAATTAATCATAAAATATAATAGACTCACGCACGCGTTACGTGTGTGGACGTGTCGTCGTTTATCGTGCGTGAGGTATTACCAGGATATAATCGACCTGACTCCTAGGAAAGTCCAAGAATTATGATTTTTTTTTTTTTTTGTAAGGATATGGGTATTATTGATGTAATTCTTGGAATTAAGATTAATCGTACATTAGAAAGAATTACTTTAAGTCATTCTCATTATATCGATAAGATAGTAGAGAAATTCAATAATGATTGATGACAAAAAGAGATATGCACTCCATTAGATCCAAATAAGTATTTCTCAAGAAATACATGAGAAAATGTCTCTCAAGTTGAGTATGCTAGGATTATTGGTAGTTTCATGCACTTGATAACTTGTACTACACGTTATATAGCACACGATGTTTGTGTGTTGAGTAGACATACAAGTAATCCCAGTCCTGATCATTGAGATGGAATTAAAAGATTGCATAGGTACTTGAGATATATTCGTAGTTATGGTCTGCATTATATGAGATATCCAACTGCTATAGAAGGATAACAGTGATGCTAATTAAATATCTGCATAAAGAGATTCGAACTCCACAAGGTGATTTGTGTTCACCCTAATGGGTGCAACCGTGTCATGGAAATCCTCAAAATAAACAATCATAGCCAGATCCACCATAGAGTCTTGAGTTTATATCACTAGATAAATGTGCTGAAGAGGTTGAATGGTTGCACTATTTTCTTAAGGATATTCCTTGGTGACCAAGACCAGTGTTTGCAATCAGCATACATTGCGATAATCAATCTGCAACCAGCCAATGTCCATGGCCAAAACGGACATGAACGCGTGAACTGGAAAATATTATGAAGATATCTGTTTAGGTTATATTATCATTTACACCAACGATAGATAGTTCAATGACATCGCGTCCACTGACTAGCTAGTATAGTCGATGTAATTTCACAAGGGAATGTTCAAAGGGTAGCACCTACCTATCATATGCAGGTGTTGACCGTTGAACTCTCATTCCTTGAGCGTCTAGAAACTCTCACATTTCTTCATTCATGTGCGGGACTGTTGACATTTTGGGCCAGAATTTGGCCAAGCCCAAATTTATTTTTCTGGACCAATTTTGCTTGAATGACAAATTGAGAGGAAAGCATATAACATGCAATACCATATCGACTAGAAATTTTAATTTTGGCCAATATATATTGCTTTTTCACTTCATACAATTGTTAACAACTTGTTAGTAGAAATGTTGTCTCGCACGCCCAGGGGAGGTGGGAATTAACCAGATTGGCACTCCCTGATTCAGATTGATCCACGTATGCGCCCGCATCATACAAACACGATTGCCGCTTTGAAAAGTCTGCCTTGCGCAAACCAGATTTTACCTTTCAAGTATGCCTGTTGGAATTTTACTGTTGTAAAAGTTTGGTTTTATTAGTTTATTCCTTTAGTTTTATAAAAATTAATTTTGTGTCATTAGTTCACCTAGGGTGGAAAACTCTATAAATAGAGGGTTGGTTCTTCACATTTGACACACTTGAAAAATTTAAAAATTCTCTCTAGGTTGCTCTAAAGTTCGGTTAGAATTTTATCACTTTTGAGTTTACATTCGAATTTCCGTCAAAATTTGAGTTCGGACATTGTTCAATTTGGTTAAGGAAAACACCATGTTTGTTTTGCATTAACGACGTTGTTTTATCTTGAAGGTAATCATCCTGATTTATCTTCTTACACAAACTTGTTAAGGTGAGGTAGACGAAATTGCTTTAAGGAGACCTTGTTTTTTATGGAACTCAGTTAAACGAAAATATTTTATATTTTATAGGGAGACCGTGGCTTTAAGGAGACTGTGGTTTTCGATTTTTTATTTAAGATAAATTTATAAACAATAATTTGTATATTTTAGAATTTATATTTTAATCTTTTGAATTTAATTTTTTTTTTTTATTTTTACTAAATTTATATATATATAATTTTTTTATTAATATGTAAATTTTAATTATTATTATTATTATTATTTTTTTACTTTTCATCTGCCACGTCACTATTTCTTGAGTCAAATTTGACGGTCAATAGTAATTGAGACTAAATAACAACATTCTGAAACATAAAGTACTAAGAAATAACAGGGGTACTAACGATTACATGAGTCAAACACATGGTCCTAATGAAACCATTAACCCTATCTTTAATACATATTCTATTAACTCTAAATATTATTGTAATATGATGTACCAGTTCAGTATTTCATCAATTAGCCAGATATTTCAGATTTGAGTCATGAGAATGAAAATATATTTAATGATGAGCATCTTACCTCTCTACATATGAGTTTTATGGTGTGTTAAAGTTCATTTCTTTCATACTTATGCTTATATATTTGATATATTTTTTAAATGCTCCCTAACATCGATTTGCCATTCGCGGGTGAGACTGACTGAAAAAAATAATAATACCTGCGACTCCCATTCGCGGGTAGGTATAAATTGATATTTGTTTTACACCCGATGATATTTTGGTATATATTTATTAAATAGTGTATATTTGGGTGAAAAGTTCCCTAGCATCCGTCGGGTAATAAAAAGTTCAGATTTATAAATTTTGTAACAAACTTATTTTCAACAAACATATTTTTAAAATGAAATGTTAAATAATATAGGAAAACAGCTCGACAAACTATTCTTCTAGAACATAAACATTATAACAAATCAAAATTAAATTTGTCACAGATCTACTATGCATATGACGTGTTATTCAGGTACAAAATCAATCATTTTCTTAGTTAATTGCATTTAAGTTTTGGATATATTTGACAATTTCAAGCAACCCTAACACAATAAGTAAAGATAACTTAGGAAGTTTGTTTCAACAACCTTAATGAAGAAGAGTGCACACCTTGTAATACTTTAAAGAATCAAGAAAGCAAAAACACTTCAAATTTCTCTAAGCAAAATGCAATATTACAAAATAATAAAATTATTTTTATAAAGGATAAAATATTCTAGTTAACTAAATTTTGTAAAAATCACGATCTCCTTAATATGATTTCGCATCCATCATCGTACTAGATTCTGAAGACAGTATTTTCTTTATCTGAACTGAACAATATCTGAACGTTATATTATATGAGTGAATGTAAAGTGTAGTGGATATTTTAATTTTCATGTAAGAAATATGAACCTTACTCTATATATTACGTACGAAATCATGTTCTGACAGACCGAGGATCTTAAGCTTAACCTCTTCTTCTTGGTGACTACGACAATGTTTGGCAATCAATTGGAATGGAATCTTTATTTACATCCCGTCATTTTATATTTATCAATCTTCTTTACGAGCGGTTGAAAAGAAAAGAGAATAGCTAGCGGAGTGGACAAAGTTATTATACGACAAAATAATATTGATAAATATAATAAATAATGATTAAATTAATAAAACTAAGTGCAGTCTAATAAGAACAATAAAAAATGTTTAGGGGGCAGACTGCTCCATAATGGAGGTTGACGATCAAACTGCACAAGAGACCTAACTTTACGGTGTACCATTGCAATTCAATCCCCTTGTTTGGACTTTGGAGGTTTATTAAAACCATCCTGCGACGTATTGATTATTGATCTCATCATGCTTTTGCCATTTGCTCAAGCGATAGCAACAATGGCTTCTTCTTCCTCCTCCTCCTCCTCCACTGCTTCCTCTCTGTCCTCTGTGAAGCTGCTCCTTCTCCATGCCAGGGCGACGGCGAACTCTTTCCTGTCTCAGTACGAGCCTCTGGCTCTACTTTTCGCTCCACTATTCGCGCTCATGGTGTCGAGAACTCTCCAGTCCATCCTCGCCGTTGTTCACGAGAGAGGGGTCAAGGCTACTTTGATTGGACTGTTCATGAGTTCCATCAAGTACGTCTCCTCCTCATTCCAATAAACTAGATGTTGATTTTTTTAAGCAATATGTGTATTTGATCGCCTGCGTCCTGTGATTACTGAGAACATATGAACCTGTCAATCTGCGAATTAGGTTGGTGCCTGGCGTGAAGAGATACATGGACGCAGAAAAACAGAAGGTATATTTATGGTCCCCCCGTCTTACTGAGTTGATTATATGAAGCACACTGGAGCAGGAAAGGATAATTAATGCTTGTCAGTTCAGGAGTTTTAGGATCTAGTCGTCTGATGTACTCTCTACCATTAGAGCTTGGTTGAGGCTGAACATTAATAGCATTTCTTCACGTAGCTGGATGTTTGGTCGAGCTTGGACATTTAACTTGCCAGAATCAGTCCCCAATTTTATGAAATTATTTACGCCATTTCATGTTAAAATTGTTGGTCTTGCTGAATTCTCTCTGAATTTAAGTACAATACTGCCCGGTTGATATATATTTTTTTTGGTAAAAATAACCGGTAGAAAATCTTCAAATCATTTCAACTGCGTTTGTGCTGCAATATTGTCCAGTCCAATGAATACATGGTTTCCTAGGATTGGGGTGATTTTAATACGTAGAGCGATTGGGTTAGTGTACTTGTACACCTAAAAAGCATATGTAAAACTATCTCAGCATCTAAGTTAAGCAATTGTATATGAGACCAACCTTTATGGTGATAGCGAAGTTCCAGCAAAAAAACAGTGTACTTGAAGCGTTCAGCCATTCCGTTTATTCTATCTCTGCTGTCTTTTAAATATGATTGCATTCAGAGAGTAAACCAAAAAACATTTTCCTTTGTCCTCTACTCCCATGCCCGAATTTGATGGTTAGAAAATGTGTAAAGTTGAGGTACAAGCAATTGTTAACTAGATTCACCATTTCCACCTTTTTGTGAGTCTCGTGACTTTGATTGTTCTTCTTGATCAAGATGAACAAAGAGCATCTGTCGTGAGTAATGAAGAGCACAGAATTTGAAGACCATTCTCTATACTATCAGTCGATAGCATTTCTTACCTTTTAATTGATAGGAGAAGTCTGAACGTTAACACTATTACTGTTTATATCAATGTTTACATTATATTGATGATCTGCCTCATATACTCTACAGAAGTAGCCCATCTTGATAATTTTTTCTGGTATAATTTGTCCGAACTTTCCAGTTCAAAATTCTTCAGACATAGTCTACTTTAACGCAGGTAGTGGATCAGATGCAATCTGGTACTAAATCTAAAAGAGCAGACTGGAGAATGGAGTTGCCAAGATCAGGCTTAGGGAATGGAACCATAGACATGATGAAAGAAGTCAAAAGAAAAGACACAACTTGGCAAGGCAAATGTTCTGGTACCGTGTATGTTTACTGCTCTTGATGTTAGCATATAAACTGCTGCATGATTGTTTCATTGCAGCTATTGAAAATGATTGTTCCTCCTTTCAAGATACTTTGTGATTGATAGTACTGGAACTTTTGGCAGCTACATTGGAGGAACTGAATCTGAAGGACACTTCTCACTGATAAATGAGGCATGCTCAATGTTAGTAAGATCATCGATGGACTCAAACTTCTCTAGTTCATTTTCTTCAAGTGTTTTCAGTATTTTTTTTCTTGTCTATTTTTGAAAACCATTGTTCAATCAGAGTTTCAACCTGTTTCTTATAACCTTCAATTTTACAGGTTTGCACACACAAACCCCTTGCATCTGGATGTCTTCCAGAGTGTTGTTCGATTTGAATCAGAAGTTGTTGCAATGACTGCTTCTTTACTTGGAAGCCAAGACAAAGCTTCTGGAGGACAGGTTTGCGGAAACATGACATCTGGAGGCACTGAGAGTATACTATTAGCTGTGAAAACATCACGTGATTATATGAAAGCTACAAAGGGAATAACCTCACCAGAAATGTTAGTCATTAGATGACATTCCATTATTACTCTGTTTTGGGTTTATAACTGAGTTTAGAGTAATGCTAGAATCTGTTGGAGTGCAGGATAATTCCAGTATCTGCACATTCAGCATATGATAAAGCTGCACAGTATTTTAACATCAAGCTGTGGCGTGTGCCTGTGAATAAAGATTTTAAAGCCGATGTGAGAGCCATTAGACGGCATATTAACCGAAACACCATCATGGTAAAACCGATGCATCATCTTCTGCAATACATTTTCACAACTTGATTGATCTTAATTGTTACTTATACGGAATAACTACGCTAGTCCACTTGTATATTGTTGCTTCAAGATACTCTTTTTTCATGTCACTTAAGATTGTAGGATCTGCACCTGGATTTCCTCATGGCATTATCGATCCCATAGAGGTATCAACCCCATACTTGTATTAGCAATGGATTCTTTGGCGGGCTTCTCTAGTTTTAACAGGTTTCTATTCCTCATATTTCACAAATTACTTTTAAATTGGCAACAACTTGCAGGATCTAGGTACATTGGCTTCAAAGTTCAAAATCTGTCTCCATGTAGACCTGTGTCTTGGTGGCTTCGTATTGCCATTTGCTTGTAAACTTGGGTATTGATCTGATTGAAATCTTTTATTAATTGGTGAATTGTTGGGTTGTGCGTTATCTGTTTTCTTCCTGCTCAGCTTTTCCTCTTACACAAGTTGACAAGATTATGCTTCAATCTCTAGGTATCCGATTCCACCGTTTGATTTTTCTGTGAAGGGAGTAACCTCAATATCAGTAGATGTGCATAAGTATGGGTTGGCGCCTAAAGGAACCAGTATAGTTTTGTACAGAAATCATGACATTAGGAAGGTATTAAATTATAATTCTTTAACTTAGATGCGTGCTCCAACATCGCTTTGCTCTTCCACTACCGGCATTGACTCAATTTCATTTCGACTTTTATTCTACGAGATTCTTCCAATAATCATGCTGAATTTTGATCTCTGTTCATTCTCCAACAGCATCAATTTGTAGCTGGTGAGTTCTTGGCATATGGGTATTTATATTTATGAGTAGTTTCATTTCATTAATTTCGACCAAATCATGGTTGCAGTTACTGAGTGGTCTGGAGGGCTATATGTATCCCCAACCGTAGCTGGGAGCAGACCAGGGGGTCTGATTGCTGGTGCTTGGGCTGCAATGATGTCTTTGGGCTTAGAAGGTGAGTAAATTGAGTTTTCCAGTTCCCATCATTTGACTTATAAAATTTAACTCCCATTGATCAAAATTTGATAGGTTACTTGCAGCACACGAAGGAGATCATGGAAGTGTCGAACAAAATCTATAAAGGGTATGTGTTCTTTTGACAAAGAATCATTCAATTCGTACAGCCTTCTTGATCTGCTAAACTATTTGTTTTCCTGCAGAGTCAAGGAAATTCCAGAGCTATTTGTGGTTGGGAAGCCAGATATGACAATTATAGCCATTGGGTCTAAAGATCTTGACATATTTGAAGTAAACGATATCATGTCATCTAAAGGTTGGCACTTGAATGCCCTCCAGCGACCTAACAGGTGCATTCATCATTAATACTTTATTTACCTTCCCTCACCTACTTTCTAGTGATCGGACTAATTCAGGATTCTTTACTATGCCTCCAAATTTAGCATCCACATCTGCTTAACACTTCAGCATGTCCCAATGGCTGATGAGTTCCTCAAAGATTTGAGAGAGTCCGTGCAAACTGTAAGTACATTTCTTTTGCTCTGTCTTCAAGGAAACACAGAGCATTTCTTAGAGTATTTAATATTTTCCAGGTGAAAGAAAATCCCGGTCCCATAAAGGGTGGGCTTGCTCCTATATATGGCGCTGCAGGAAGAATGCCAGATAGAGGGATGGTGCAGGAATTGCTCGTGAACTACATGGATGGTGCGTGCTAATGGAAATTCGGTTAGCTCAGAACTGAAACTGCAGTTTGTTTCTGGAGCTGTCCTTGTTCACTGTATTCTGCTGATATAAACAAGTGTAGAGAGTTCCAATTTGTTCCTAAGAAAACGATGTACCTATTACATGTTATTGCACAAGGGTAAAGATTTGTTGCATTATATAATTTCGGTTTGGGATTTGCTTTATCAGGAACCATACATAGGAAAAATGGTATTTTTCTTATAATGTGTAGGTAACTGGAGCTGAACAAAAGCACAAATCAATCCAGCATTTTATTCAAGCAACGGCAACATAATGTCTCATTTCATACATCTGGATATATTTGGAGATATAAGAGTTGGGTCTTCAAGAAGATACCCTCTTTTATTCAAGTTCAACCCCTTATAGTATGAACTACGTACACACTTTTCTTTAATTATAGCCCCTGTTTATGGTAACAGTACTGAAGATGACACAACCATTGCTGCGTATAAGTGAACGCTCCGTACAGTCTCAGAGCTCCAAGACTAGATCTACAATGCACATAAGATGAAGCATCAGGTCAGATATTCTTATTCATTGAATTTTTATATAGGTTTAGCACTTCCCTTAATTTCAAGATCCACATATATACCATATCCCAGTTTGATGTAGCGTAAACACAACTTACAGTGCGCATCTGTCTTGATCCAGCACTCACGATTCTCAGTTGATTCTGTGACCTTAAAGTTGAACTGGTTTGGGCTGTATTGGCTTTTCATCTGCTGCATCAGTTCCTCGGATGCGTCTCTCTGATGATCCATCACAATATCCTCACCGTTGATTACCACATTTACACCCTTGCACCCTTTGTTGCTCTTTTGTTTCTTCTTTCTTTGTTGCTTATCAAGCCTTTTCCCAGTAGACAAAGTATCAGGGTGAATCTTCCTGTGGAATACATGAAGGATCTGCACCAAAAGATAAAACCTTTTTTACCGAATTTTTTTTCTGACATGTTTCGTTAACAAAACCTTTACCGACAAGTTTTTTTTACTACTAATACAGCTTTTATGAATGAAAACTTTTTCGTTGGTAAAGTCATATTTCTAGTAGTGGTATACCTTGTTCAGTGTCTTATCTGGTGAGGTGCTAGTGCTATCATTTTTAACTCCGGAAGTTGTATTGTTCTTAGACAACGAGGAAGAATGAAGAATCTTTTTCAGCTTTTCCTTCATGAGAATCACGGCAGACCGATCTACTTCTTTCATCATCATCTCCTCAGCTTCACATTTCGGTCTGCAACCGTCCTCCGTTATCTTGCTCCTCTGAAACAGTTCACCAAGTGATGTCCTATTTTCCTTGTTAGCCAATTTTGTTGTTTCTGACATCTCTATGGCCGAGCCGAAAAGAAAATCTTGGAGTGGACACACAGTGCTCTCCCTGGCACCAAGAGTTATGGTGCTGCCGTGGCTGCTTCTTCCGGCACTGACATGGCTCGTCCTGCCTGGTGAAACATTGCACCAACTATCATCCTTTGCTTCAGCAGCAAGCACCTTCTCCAGTTCATCATTTATGAGCTTGAGTTCGGTTTCAGTGACTACTTCAGCATCTCTCTCGGTTATATTCTCAACCGGGTTTGGAAATGTAGGGGTGGATGGACCCGAAAGTCCGTTCTCTGAGCCCAATGTGCCTATGGCAAGGAAGCCATGGAAGAGTTCAGATACTGCATCAGATGAGGAGTTTCCTTGGCCTTGAGAGCCATCTTCCTCTATTGTGTCAGATCCTAAACCCGTGAAAGATTTTCTAAGTCTGTGGTCCGGATTCAGTTGCTTAGAGGTTTTGATGCCATATCTCAGGTTCTGGTTGCAGTATGGATCATCGAGCGGTGTCTGCCCCGAAAAACAGTTGCAGGTACTCCCTGACAGAAAAATGAGGGACAGCATGTAAATGGTAAAGGATGAAAGTTTGTGCAAAGTTTCTTGAGTGGTGACGAAACAAACAACAAAAGGTACTTACTTACTTACCTATGATGAAATCCTTAATGGGTTGCTCATTGCTTTTTTGCCGGAATTTTCGGTGCATCCATCCCAGTAATTGCTGCCAATATTAACTATTACAAGTTAATACCATTTCTTATAATCATAGTTTAGTGAAGAAGATACATCACCTTCATACTTCTTCAAGAACTTGGATTTTGCTTTACTGGGCAGACGGCACTTCCTTTCCCTTTTTAACTGTCTGGGTAAGTTGATGGATGAAGATGACTTGTGTGTAAACACAACAAAACAAGCATATACTCACAAAAGTCTGCTGCTTTCTTCATCCACTGACATCAACCTATCAAGGTAGTTGTGCAAAGCGATATCAACTGATAGAGTTATTTGATGTCATATTCATACCTATTGAAGTAGCTTCGAGCTTAAAATAGAATAAAATCCTTCTATTATTATGACCATTGACACGTTGATTCAGTTGGACAGTCTGCATGGAACTTAATGATCAGATCCTATTTCTGTCTATTTGTTTCTGGCATTGGCTATCTGGTGAAACATGAAAATCCTAATACGTCCAACATAACTCGACAACACAGACGATCTTTTCCTGAAATAGTGATAACAAGTCATCATTTCTAATTGGGTTTTCTCGACTCAATGGACCCTTCTTAAACATTAAGATTTGTAAGTCTTTTAGTGCTGAACGCAAAGTATCAGATTCATTCATACACTGTTGTACTGCATTTATTGAAAGTTCTTGTTTGCTAACTAGCTAGACATCCTAATTGTAACAGTTTTTTTTATTTATTTCTGTACAGCCTGTTTTTGAAGGATAGAAGAAATTCACTCGCATTTGAGATTCGTCCCATCAAGATTATGATATTTTCTGTGTTCAACTTGTCCCCTTTGCTTGTCCCCTATGATTTGGTTGGTATAGATAGTTGTACAGGGACAGGTTATTGCTATCTACTGGTAGTTAGAAAAAGATGAATCCATGGAGTGTTTGAGTTGTCTGTCGACTGAAGTTGCGAGCATCTCATTCCTGCACAAATGAAAAAGATCAATAATTGATTAGATTGTGTTGTGTGCTGATTACTGATGCAATTTTAGCTTTGCCTAAAGACTAATTGTCCAAGTACTTGGCTGCTCCCTTTGTTTGATCCCCATGGACTGCTTAAAAAAGGTAGTGGGCCATTCTAACCACAATAATTTTATCTCAAGCTTGTCAAGATGAGAATGATAGATGTGTGATTGCAGGTGCTGAGAGTTCAATGTCCTTCCTTCAATTCAAGGGAGGTGAGGTGATTTTCTTCAGGTGATATCCTTCCTTCATTCCTTAAGTGTATATATACAAATTCTCAAACTCTTGTATATATATATATATATATAATTATGGGTAAAATACGACATTGCCCCTTAATGTTTGGCTAGTTTCTCCCTAAAGCTTAAATCGTAAAATTTATTTTCCTCATATTTGGTTTGGTCAAAATGTAAGTTTGTCCGCTTCGTCAACTTTTCTATAATTAACGCGTTGAAAACCTCCTTATCTCGCTCGCTAGTGACTACCCCTCCCTCCTTGTTAGAAACTAGAGCAACTCGTGGGCGACCACTCTCGTCCCCAACTCTTTGTAAATCACCAAACTCTGGTCGCCACCCTATCTTTTTCACACCTTGTCGGAAACCACAGTATCTATCCTCGCTGAAAACCACCGCCCCCGACCGTTACCAACTTCTAACCACCACCACCGCCTCATCTTGTCCAAAAAGAAAGAAATTGAAGTTGTATTTAATCGGTTAATTGTTAACGTTTGTAATATTAAATATTTAGTTGTATATTTTAATTCCTTTAGTTATATTTAATAATTTGAATAGATTCTTTTCATTTACTACTACTAATATAATTTATATATATATATACAGATGACTTCTTCACATTTTTACATATAAAAAATTACAACAATTGCTTGTGAAGTTACTATAGGTTCCATTCTTTTTTGGTCATTTGCGATTTTTGTCTGAGTGTCGGTCAACGTCTTCAATTTGGTGTAAGAGTTCAAGTATTGTTCAGTTCGATCAAATAAAATATTGTGTTTATTGTTAACGACACTGTTGTATCCTGAGAGGTAATCATCTGTTTTTCCTTTTACAGGAATCTGATACGGTGAGGAGAGACTAAATTGCATTTAGAAGAATTGCTTTTCACGGACCTCATTTTAAACTATATCCATTTTCTAAAGGCAATTTTGTATAAAACTTTAGTTGAACCAACATATTTTATTGAGATGGTTAATGGTTCAACATGTTTGAAAACGATGCTAATTGATACTTTCGTTACTTCTCTATTAAAATTTTTTGTTAAATATTTTTCATATTTAAAAAATTAATTGAATATTTTTCTAAATGTTACAACTAAACGCTATAAACTTACACTAATGTTACAAACAAGTCTCGACTCGATTTGAGCCACACAAGGGGTCCCCTAGCCAGGGTCTGAACCCAGACCATAGGACTCCCGATTGGGACTCCAATTGAGCCCCAATCGGGGGTTCTATGGTTTGGGTCTGAACCGATTGAGGTTCGATTAAGCCTTAATTAGGGATCCTATGGTTTGAGTATGAGCCTAGGTATGTCCCCAAGGTTAGGTGACCTGGTCTGAATTTGGACCCTGGCCATGGGACCCTTGGTGTGACTCGAATCGAGTCGGGACTTGTTTGTAATATTAGTATAAGTTTGTAGAGTTTAGTTGTAACATTTTAAAAATATACTCGATTAATTTTGTAAATATGAAAAATATTTAACGGAATTTTTTAACAGATAAGTAACAGAAGTACCAATTACCATTGTTTTCAAACATGTTCGACTATTCAAAACATTTTGGGTTGAAAAAACATTTTGTGCAAACACGTTGAACCATTTTCAGACTTTTCCCTATATATTATCCTTTAAGAGTTTCAATAAATAATGATATAAAAATTATGTTGAACTCTTCTTGTACTTTTTTTATGCTTCAAGCCGACTCCAAGACCCCACAAAGTTTGTGTAAGAAGTCTAGGGTTGTTCATTCAAACTGGTTCGGATGAACTGGTCTGGTTCTGGTTTGGTTTGAATCGATTCAGTCGAACTAGTTCCAAAACCAAACCACTTTTTTAGGCTTCAAATAGATTAGTTCAAAATAGTACCAAAAATTCAGTTCGAATTGACTCGTTTTTTTAATACTGATTTATACTTAAATTAAAATCAAACCACTTTAAACCATCTTTAATAAACCAAGCTGGTCTGATGTCTCAACCATCGGACCATAAGTAGAGATGCTTACCTTACCTATTACCTAATTCTTATGTCATTCTTCAGTCTTGCACTTTAAACCAGAGACGCTCTCAGTCTCATTAGTCATTACCCTCATTCTAAATTTCTAGGTTTTTGACTCTTTCACTTTCAGTCACAGAGAACTCTAGCTCGGCAGCTCCTCGACGCATCTCCTCGTCGATAGAGTCACAGTTTCCTCTAGCTCCTTTGCTCAGTCGAACTCTAGATCCTCTGCTCAAAAACTGTCGCCGCCGACGAAGTAGCTGACGAACTCCTCTTACCAAACTCAGCTAGTTCTTCTGGCTCTGGTGACTTCCACCAGGTGGATACTTTAAGATTAAAAATCGTTTTTCCTGGTGACAAAATGTTGTCAACAAGATACAACACATAATGTCGTCAAAGATCAGCAACTCCATATTATCAACAATTTAGAATAAATGTCAACAATTTAGTGTAGAGTTAGGTAGGAGTTAGTATTATAAATTAGAGTGTATACCAGTACAAGAATTAAGAATGTACAATATAACTTCAATCAATCAACACAATGTTCTCCCTTATCAAATCCATATCATTTCAATTTAGCCCACACCTAAAATTCTAACATGGTATCAGAGAAGGTTCAATGGATCTAGGACCAAATCTGTCATAGCACTTACCTTAAACCCTCCGTCAACCCAATCCGATCCAGAGTCCTAGATGACTTCGTAGCCAACTTCAGAATTCACCGACGCTCCTTCCTCCGATGTGCTCGGTACGATTATGACGACCTAGTCGATCCCGAGCACTCCTCGAGGTATCCTTGACAACATGGATCCATATAGCAAACTCCATCAAAAACACTCTCAACATCTAGACATCTCTTCCTCCCTTGCCTCCAAATCTGACGTAGCGATGTCAACAAATTATAAGGTGGTTGCTGACGCTACCGTCTCCAAATTCTGGAAGGTGATTTCCTTACTCGGCACGACCCGAACCTTGCTGCTGCAGAGCTGTTCTCAGACGTGGAGATGATTCCGAACCGAGGCAAGGCGCGGAGATGATGCCAGGAGCGGAGGTTGAGCCGAACCTAGGTCGAGCGACTTCCAGGTGATAAAACAGAGAGGAAGACGGAGGTCGAGCTGAATGTGACTTTGTCCTCAGATAGGTCAGGGATATTCTATGGTGGCACGGACAAGAACTCTTCTGCCGTGAATTGGCTCATGAAGAAAGGAGAAAGAAAAAGAATAAGGAAAAGAAGGAGAAGAAGACCAACTTAATGTTCTCCATACACAAAATAAAGGAGAGCTGCGGGATGAGGCACAAAACCTTGCTTTTCAAAAGGAAAAAACAAAAGTCAAAGAGCACATGTCCTTGGTGATGATGATGTCTCTCTAGGGGTGTCAAAATCTGACTCAACCCGTGGATGACCCGCCCACGAGTCGTGTTTGAGTCAGAGTTTTTGACTCATGGGTCATTTTGACACGACCCATGGATGACCCGTGAAAACACGGGTTAGGTTTGGGTCAGAAGTCTTGACCCACAGGTTAACCCATGACCCGTTTCATTTATATATTTCTACTTACTTTTTATTGAAATGGTGGGTCGAATGGGTCATACTGACCCGCGGGTCATGGAAGTCGAACGAGTTAGTCTGACCCAACCCTTACCATTCCTAACGGGTCAGGTTTGTGTTTCAAAAATTGACCCATACTATTACACGGGTTGTGTTTGAGTCAGAGGGTCCCTAACACGACCTAAGGTCGACACGACCAATGGGCCGACCCATGACCCGTTTTGACACCCCTATGTCCCTCTCTTTATTAAAGGTAGGTCGACCCTTATTAAAGGGAATATTTCACCAAAATATACCCTATTTAATAAATATATACCAAAATGTCATCGGTTGGAAAATAAATATGAAAGTATACCTACGAGTCACGGGTGTTATTTTTTTATTTGACATTTGCGGGTGGAACTTTTTTTTGCCATAAAGCAGAACAACCGTAGCTCCGATAGGGTCAAATAAAAGCAGAGCACACCTAGCTCTGATATGGTCAAACTAAAGCAGAGCAATCCTAACTCCGACAGGGACAAATAAATCACCAAAAAAGACATAAACTAAATGGAGGGCCGACAAAACAAAGGCAGTCAACGAAAGGATTTTCAACAATATCCTAGGCAAGTTAAACATTGGAGATCCCGCTGTTCAACTTGAGAGGTTAGAATGTCAAAATGTGAATATTCTTGTTGACAAAATGTTGTCAACAAGATACAACTCATAATGTCGTCAAAGATCACCAACTCCATATTATCAACAATTTAGTGTCGAGCTAGGTAGGAGTTAGCATTATAAATTAGAGTGTGTACCAGTACAAGAATTAAGAATTTACAATACAACTTCAATCAATTAATACAATGTTCTCCTTTATCAAATCCAAATCATCTCAATTTAGCTCACACCAAATGGCAAAAAACAAAATTAGCCCACACTTAAAATTCTAACACTAACTCCCTTCCTTCTTTTTTTTTTTTCTCTCTCCAGCATTCAGGAGACACCACACTCAACTATTAATTTGATCGAGACAGACAGAGAATCATGTCGTCTTTTCAATGTCGGTTCTCCGTCGACAATGGAGCTTCCAATTCGACACTTTCACGTGTCAGCCCCATAAGGTGGCAGCGATCGTGCACCTGGATCACATTCTCTTGAATCCTTTGCCAAAGATGGCGCTTCGATTTGAGAACCAATATAGGGAGAGTTGCAACCACAAGAGAGGGAAGGAAGACAACGAATCGACCGGGGTTGTGCTCAAACACAATGGGTGACAACAAAGGAATCAAGAGTGGAATAGAACGGACACGAAGGAGAAGGTCGGAAAAATCTGGAGGTGGAAACTAGAGAAGCATACGACGGAGGTGACTGTAACAGCCAGGCAAGTTCATCCAACAAGACCAAACGTGCTAGTCATATAATCTATTGTCTAATGGCACCTGGCGGCATGCCAATTTTTTTTCATTTAGCATACAACGTAATCTTGTAAAATTGCATTATGCCTCATTCTACTTTTATCAACTCTCCACATACCTAATTTCAACACCACCTCATCCTGAATTGATGAAGAATCGCCCGTTTGTCCAACAAATGTACTTGATGTTCCAATACTAAATACAAACTGAAAGATCTTTATCATTACCGCAAACCATTCATCGAAACGAACATGCACTGAATCTGGATTGGCAATCCATCGATTAGATTATGCATTTCCACAGTTCAGGAAAAAGAACAAACCTGAAAGGATCACTGCATCATCAATTGAGAGCAGAACTAAGAATATAAACCGGAACATAGTTGATTCTCATGGAAAAGAAGATCAGAAGAACAATCTCCAGAAATCATGAGTCAAGCTCCGAACTGACCTCCTCAATCTACAATCGATGAGCCATCACCTACAATCGACGAGCCACCTATTCAAACGAATTTGGATCTGACGAATCCAGAATCGATTATGGGTTCCTAAAGAAGGAAAGCAGAACGGAGAGCAGAGGAGAAAGAGAGCAGAACAGGTTCGTTACGGGATGAACATACCTGAGGAGAGAAGGAGAGCAGAATGGAGAAGGAAAGCAGTGGAAGAAGCTTCGTTTCTGGTAACGAAGATCAGCGGAGGGTAGTTCGGTCTTAATGAAAACTTAATTAGGGCAGTTTTGTCTTTTTGACCTCTATTCTGGATTTCAGGCGCGCTAGGCTTAGGAAATCCGAGGTATTTGGCCGGAATGCCTAACACTACCCCTCTAGGAATCCGTAAGCCAAATTTTTGTAATTCTGCGAAAAAGACAACTTCATACGGAATCCGTAAGCCGAATTCCTTCTCATTTCCGTGAAAAGAACATGCCATTAAAGTCTAATGGCATGTTCTTTTCACGGAATGTCTAAGGAATTCGGCTTACGGATTCCGTAAGAAGTTGTTCTTTTCGCGGAATTGGAAAAATTCGGTTTACGGAATCCGAGCCCTCTAGTGTTAGACATTCCGTGGAAAAAGGTAGGATTTCCTAAGCCTTGCGGGCTAGGAATCCGGAATAGGTACCCAAATGACCGCTTTTCCCTCGTTAACTTTTAATAAGGGATGAACTACCCTTCAGTTGGATTCCGACCTTTCAGTTGCTTCGTCGTCGCTTTGATCTTCTCCAGCAGCCAAATCAAAATGGTAAATCTCTCCGTCGATTCGGTATCTTCGTGTATCCATGGTGTTGGATCATATAAACTGTATTCTCCTTCTAGGTGTTTGCTCCGTTGACCTGCACAAAGGAAAACTCGGGATGTCCCGTTGTTTCCCCTCCGATGACAAAGTAAGTCGGAGATTCGTTTGTAATATTTGTATGGAATGCTCTAGTATCAGGGAATACTTACCCTCTAATGAAGGTGATGACAACGCCTTTGCTTCAATCCATTTTGAGAAATAATCAACCGCCACTATTATATAGGTGCGTTGCTTGGATCTCGGTAAAGGTCCCACCAAGTCAATTCCCCACTGTTCAAATGGTCATGCTGCACATACACTAGTAAGGTTTGCTAGTGGACGCACTATTTTAGGGCTGTACTTTTGGCATGATTCGCATTTCATAACCAAAGCAGTCGCCTCTTGATTCATTGTAGGCCAATAATATCCTTGGTTTAGAATTTTTCTCACAATTGACCTCGCACCTTCATGACAAGCTGCATATCCCTCATGTACCTCCCTTAAAATGGTAGTGGTTTCTGGATGAGCAACGCATCTAAGATAGGGCGTGGAGAAACCCTTCTTATAAAGTAGACCATCAATTATTCGAAAGCTAGGTGCTAATCGGATAATCTTTTTAGAATGCGCTTCATCTGTAGGGAGTTCTCTTGATTCTAAATATGCTCTAATAGGCGTCGCCCAATCCACAGTAACATTTATGTTTGCACAATAAATGCTGACACTCCCATGATTGGTTTCTATAAAGTGCACCTATTTGGGCGTCGCTTGCCAAGCATATTTGCTTAAGGCATCAACTTCTTGATTCGCTTCTCGAGGAATAGCTTCTATTTGAAATCGTTTGAATCCTTGTACTAACGTCATAGCCTCTTTCCAATACAACTTAATTTTTTCATCCTTAGCCATATACTCCCCTTTAATTTAGTTTACCACCAATTGTGAATCGCAATATACATGTAGAGAGGCAACGCCTAATCCTTTTGCTAACCTCAATCCTCTTTAGGCGTCGCTGGCTGAGGACATGTGGATTCTACAATGAAATCCGCCAATGCTTTACCTTTAATGGCGTTTCTAGGAGCAAATTTGATTTGAAATTCGCTTAATTCGATAACCCATTTGACCATTCTTCCTGAAGCATCTGGTTTTTGCAGAAAATGTTTTAACAGTTGGTTTGTTAAAACTGTAATTTCATGTTCATGGAAATAAGGGTGTAGCTTCCTTGTCGATACTACCAACGCATAAAGATACTTATCAACCTCCAGATAATTCATTTCAGATTTGGCGAGCACTTTTGATACATAATACACTGGCACTTGGCCTTTTCCTACTTCTTTGACCAACACCGAACTTACAGCAACCGGTGTGATACTTAAATATAAAGAAAGTGTGTCGCCCTTGGAAGGCTTTGCCAATGGTGGAAGCGTCTTGAGATGATTCTTTAAATCCTGAAAAGCTTGCTCACACTCAAAAGTCCACTCGAACTTCTTATTGGCCCTCAGCACCTGGAAGAAAGGGAGCGACTTGTCGCCTGCTTTTGCTAGGAAACGACTGAGCGTCGCTAGCCTTCCATTTAAGCTTTGCACTTCTTTATGGAAAGTCGGACTTCTCATAGCCTCAATAGCTTCCAATTTTTCGGGATTGACCTCTATTCCCCTTTGGCTCACCATGTACCCCTGAAATTTGCCTGACTGAACGCCAAAAACACATTTTGCTGGGTTCAAACGGACTTGATGAAGGCGCATCCTTTCAAATGTTTTCCTCATGTCTTCAACATGATCTGCACTCTTTATGGATTTTACCAGCATGTCATCCACATAGGCTTCCATCGTGACGCCTATCATGCCATCAAAAAGTTTGTTGATCATCCTTTGATAGGTAGCTCATGCATTCAACAAACCAAAAGGCATCACCGTGTAATGATATATATCACTATCAGCATAAAACACCGTATGTTGAGCGTCACCATCCGCCATTTGTATCTGATTATAACCAGAGTATGCATCCATAAACCTGAGCAATTCATGACTCGAAGTGGCGTCGACCAATTGATCTATCCTTGGCAAATGATAAGAATCCTTTGGACACGCCTTATTTAAATCGCGATAGTTGATGCACATCCTCCACTTCCCATTGTTTTTCTTGACCAACACCGGGTTGGCCACCCAGGTTTGAAACCTGATTTCCTTCACAAATTTTGCTTCTATCAGTTTTCCCACCTCTTGCTTGATGGCGATCGCCTTTTCTTCACCAACAGGGCGTCACTTTTGGGCAATAGGTCTGACCTTCAAATCCAAATTGAGCTCATGGGCGATGAAATCCTTGCTGATTCCTGGCATAACGCTAGGTTTCCAAGCGAATAACTCTTTGAACTCAATGAGAAGCATCGAAAGAGCGGTAGCCTCTTCTTCTTTAAGCGTCGCTCCAATTTGTACCTCATTGCCTATATCATCGACTTCCACCTTCTTCAACCCCTCAACGGGGTGAGGACTACTTCTTTATTCCCTAGGATCCTCCTCTGTTTGAATCGTCAAAGATTATTTTTTCTTGACATGGCGACGCGTCGCCTGGACATAACAACTTCGCACCACAGGTTGATCCCCCTTAACAATTCCTAAACCATGTCGCGTAGGAAACTTCAGCAATGGGTTTAATGTCGAGCGCCCTAAAATGGCGTTGTAAGATGCAGGTGCATCCACAACGATGAAAGTAATCTCAAAGCTCAATGCCTTCCATCCTTCGCCCAAGCTAACTGGCAAAGTCACAGCCCCTACTGGGTAGGTGGTATGCGAGGCGAAACCCATCAATGGAAAATTGACCTTTTTCAAGTCCTTTTCCTTTCTTCCCATCCTTTTGTAGGCGTCCAGAAATAGGATATCGGTTGAACTCCCCGAGTCCACCAATACTCTCTTCATGCTGAACATGTCGACGCCCATTGTAATCACCAAGGTGTCATCATGCAGGGAAGTGACATGTCCCATTTCTTTTTCTGAAAAATAAATTATCACTTCCTCTTCTTCCCTCGGGCGCTTTCCTAGCTTGGAAGTTCCTGACATTTGAGAGACATATCCCTCTCTTGCTGCACATGTTTCTCCTCCTGAGGTGAAACCTCCGCTTATCATGTTCAAGTCCTCCTGCCTGCTGAATCCTGCTCCATTTTGAACATTCTTAGGCGACACTTTCCTTGGACTCCTACTCCTCTGGCGTCGGGCCAAGAAGTTTTTCAAGTGCCTCTACTGGATCAACCTCTCAATATCCTTCTTCAAGATATGACAGTCATCCGTGTGGTGACCCTTACATCGATGATATCTGCAATACTGGTTAGGATTACTTCCCATAACTATATCAGGCTTTCGAGGTGGTGGGGGCGTTGCTCAATTCTTCTTTTCCATTTCTGTCAAGATAATGGAGATTTCCCTATTTAAGGGACTGTAGCTTTGAAAAGCTTCTCTTGGAGGTCGAGGTCCAAAAGGGCAACGCCTATCATCATGTCGCTGATCATCCTGTCCTGACTTTAAGAGGCGCTGCTTCGGTCTTTTCCCTTCTGCATTATCTTTTTTGAACGCCTCTTTGTTAACCTTCCTCCCTTCCCTTGCGATCTCCAAGTCTATGTAAGACTTGAATCTATCAGCCATTTCTTCAACGGTGTTGACCGGTATAGCACTCAAGATGTCATACAAAGTCGAACCCTTTGGACCCAATCCCCTAATAAAGGCGTGAATGGTCTCCCCCTCTGTGATGGTTTGATCGATTCCAGCTAGCTCTCTATTGAATCGAGAATAAAAGTCGCTCAAACTTTCCTCCCCCTTTTGCCTTATATGATTGAGCGTTCCCACAATTTTTAGTAAGCGACGCCCTCCCATGTATTGCACGATGAATTTTCCCTTCAACTCCCCCCATGACTTTATTGATGCCTTAGGGAGATTGAAGAACCAATGCACAGGAACATCCCCTAAGGTAGCAACAAAGAGCAATGCCAGATGCATCTCCTCACTTGTCCTTCCCAACAAAGATTTTTCATGCCTTTGTATATGGAAAACAGGATCACTATCTCCATTATATGTATCTATCCGAAAAGTCAGTTGCACGTGTGTTAGCAGTGCAACTGACAATATTTTTCTAGAGTGAATGGATGCGTCGACCTATCTCGTAGGTGAGGCATGGTTCGATTCTTTTGCTCCTTTAGTGTTTGAGCAATGAGCTCTTTGACCTTCTCTTCGGTTAATGCCCCTGGAGCAGGAGCTGTTGTTACAATAACGCTTCCCGTGACAGCACTTGTGGGAAGAAATACTCCCGGTGGGTTTCCTGGTACGTCTCGTGGTCTTGATGTAGCTTCATGTGCTACCTGAGCGCTTGCTCTCTGAGCTGCACGAGCAGCTGCCCTTTGATCCCTTCTGTCCAAAAGCTCATCGAGAGCCATTATGAACGCTGGTGTTAATATGAACTATGTAGCTACTTCTACCCGACGAGGAGATGCCCTTACCACAGACGAGTCTATACGAGACTGCGCAGGTCTTGGCACGTCATGATCGTATCTTTGCTCCTCAGGAACCGCTTGTTCCTCCGGAGCACCCTCTTCTTTAGCAAATCGGGGCGACGCCATTTGTACTTGTATGTACGATGTCTGTCCCAAGTGTTGTTGCAGGTTTTGAAGCGAATCCTCATCATTCACTTCCCGAATGGTCTTTGCTCGTGTTGCAGGTGGAACCATGGATGCCTTTTGTTCAAAGGTTCCCACAGACAGCGCCAATGTGTTGGATCACATAAACCGTATTCTCCTTCCAAGTGTTTTGCTCCGTTGACCTGCATAAAGGAAAGCCCGGGATGTCCCATTGTTTCCCCTTCGATGACAAAGTAAGTCGGATGTTCGTTTGTAATATTTGTATGGAATACTCTGGTATCAGAGAATACTTACCCTCTAATGAAGGTGATATTGAACTATTTATAACATTTCATACCTGTAACCATAGTTGAGTCAAAGCTTACCCTGGTCATCCTAGCTGTCTTAAGGCGAGCTGACCCTAGTTACTTTACCGAATATTATCTTGTAGTGGCTACTCCACTGTAGACTATTCTTTGAATTTGTTTAATCCTAGGCGTGCTAAAAGCAACCGGCCTAATTCATAGGAGTGCAGGCGCACCATCTGAGGGGGTCAGTGGATGCGGTGTCACGCACTAAAACTGGACCATTTTCCCTTTTGGCGCATCCCTTACGGGCGACGCCTTTATGGGGTTCATGTCAAGGGCGACGCCTACATATTCCTGACATGGGCGACGCCTTTACAGAATCGGGCTTTAAACAAATGAAGTCCAAAGTGCTTATTGGGTCAAATGTTAACCATAGCCTAGTCCAATATTTATAACCCATCACATGGAGTTTGAGACTCTCAGGCCCCTGCTCCTTCAATTTTGCTTTTGCTCTAATATAGGGTTCATTCAATTTTTTCGTTCCGTTTCTGCAGTTGTTCTTCTCGTACTTCAAAGATTTAGTGGGAAGGGAAGTGACGGTGGAGTTGAAGGCTATAAGAGGCACCATTCACTCGGTCTATTAGTACCTCAACATCAAGCTCGAGAACACTAGGGTTATTGACCAAGACAAGTACCCTCATATGGTAATCAATTACCATATAT
Organism: Chamaenerion angustifolium; assembly: GCA_946814005.1. Classification (NCBI taxonomy): domain Eukaryota; kingdom Viridiplantae; phylum Streptophyta; class Magnoliopsida; order Myrtales; family Onagraceae; genus Chamaenerion; species Chamaenerion angustifolium. Next base: position 27,433,763 of record OX328268.1, on the reverse strand, counting down.
TTTCCCTGTGCTTTTCGGTTGCTATTGTTTTAACTAGGGTTCCCAATATCGTCTTAATTCCGTTGATCGATGATTCTGAGCTATCTTTTTATGCTCACTTAACCAGAATAGAGCCATATTGGTTGGCATGAGGTCTCTTGAAAAAGAATCTGGCTTTTGCCATGCTTCTTTGTTTTTCATTTTCTGCATACCTGAGTTATACATTATGCAGCTGTCAAATGTTTAATTAAGCAATTCAATTGTGGTTTGTTTCCTATCATTATTGTGTAAGTTATTTCCTTCATTTTGAAATTACAGATCATTAGAATGTCTGATTACTGCAAATGTTGTTTCTTTCTGCATTTTATGTAGCTTTCTGTGAGGAACTGTTTCATCCAAGGCTCGGTGGTCAGGTACGTCCAACTATACCTCCAGACGGAGTAGACATTGAGTTGCTGCATGACGCCACAAGAAGAGAAGCGCGCGGCGGTTAGCAGTACTTTCACCATCATCGTTATTGTGTTTCGCCTTTTGTATTAATGATGTTGTAGTTTCATGGTCTGTAAAACCTATGTCAAATTCTTGAAAATCCACTTCTTTTTTTGGGCATGGTGAAAGTCTAGTTGATATACGAATTGATTCAGCTAGAGGCAGGGACTTTTTTTAATAGAAAATAATTTTTAAAAATAGATAAAATTTATTTGATCGTTATTTTTAAAGTTATTTTTTTGGGTGTATAAAATTGTTTTTAGCATTTCGAGTAGAGTGTGATAATGTTAAAACTCTTTCTAATTAACATCTTTAATGAGATTTGTACTTTGTTCAACTATGAATATCGTAAATCACTTTATCATTTGGTTAAACATTTTTTTTTTTAATTTTTAAATAATTGGTCAGTCTTTCTTTTCTTTTTGGTATATTCTTTTCTCCACTTCTTCATACATGGAAGATTATGCTTTTTCATTCATAATTGACGTTTGATTATAGTAGAATCTGCTTTGTGAATGGCGGTTTTTCTGTTTTGGCGTTGTATTATCTGAGTTTTCTGAGTTTCCTCGATTGTATTTTTGTTTTCCGTTTTTCCAGCATATCAAACTATTGACATGACACTCTGCAACAAGTTGACAAACATTTTGAGGCAGAGTTTTTCTCAGCGAGGAGGAGCTTTGCTGAATGCTGTTAGATGCATGTCAAGCGAATCTTCGAAGCTTTTCATTGGAGGTTGATTTGAGTTTCTCTATGCTTATTCCCTTAGTTGGTAGCAATTTTAAGTTTCCAAGTTGTATATTGATTTGCCTCTAGATTTTGTATCATGTATGTGTAGTCATTTATGCTAGGTTTCAAGCAAATGACTACCTCTTTGTCGGACCGACTATTATCGTGTGTTCATGAAATGTTATATAGCGGATATTGTATTTAACATCATTTCTAATCATGTTATGCAATCAATTGATTGTGAAAATAAATATTATTTTGCATTATAATTTACATTATTAAAAAAAAATATATAAAAAAGATGTGATTGTTTTTTTAAAAAAATAACAATTTCGTTTTATTTTTATTTTTTATTATTTATTTTATTGTTTTTATTATTCTTAATTTTTAAAATTAATTAATACAAATTATTTTTATTATATACTATACATATACAATGAGGGGCAAATATATCATTTTACCACATTCTCTTTTCATATCTAATTTCACTAAAAAACAACAGAATTCTTTATTCAATTCTATTCCATTTTATATAAAAAAAAAAAACATTCATATTCTTAATTGCTATTTATTATTCCCAATTCATATTCTATATTATGCCTTCCTTGTTTAACGAAAGAAACGCCTAGTAAAGCAGGTTCAGTTCAATCTTGGTTCTTTCGGAGATCTCAGAAGTCTTACCCCTCGGTAGCTCCGAAGCTATTTTTCTTACCTCTTGCTTCTCTTCTTCTTCTTCTTCTTCTTCCTCCTTATAGAGCCGAGCCGCAATTAGGAAGAGTCAAAACCAAGGTAAGCTAGCTTTATCTTTGAGAAAGAGTCACTGATTTGTAGAGCCCAAGCAACACCTTCGATGGCAGCTATCTTTTCATCAAACTTCCGCACCCACACGGCCTCTCCATTGCCGCCTCATCCCTCCTCTCACTCCCAACTATGTGGATACAATCAGCGGGTCACGCTCTCTTCCAACATTAAAAAGTTACCCTTTCTCTCAGCTAAGGCGTCTCCTACATCCAATAGCAACAACTCAAGACGACATGCAGAGGTCCGCATGCAAGATGGTCAGCACAATGTTTAACCTTCTGATGGATTACCTTGTTCTAGATGTCGTCTTTGCTTTATCTTTCCACCTTGAGTTTACCATTTGAATCGGATTCTAACCTTGCGAGATATTTTGAAAATTCTCTTATTTGTCGGTAAAATCAGACGGTCTTGCATTGTTGCTGATGATTCTGCCTGTTTTCTGGATTTTGTCAGTGGCTTTTCGATTTTGTTGGAGTCTGTCTTGTCTGTTCGTATCAGGACTTTGGCAGCTTTTCCAATTTTGTGGTAAATCTGTGAACCTGTTCATCTAATGAATCTAGATTGCTTTCCTCAGTTTGATTTGGATTATATAGGCCGCGTTTATGATTTTCATATCTTAGGGAGGATTACTTAAACTGTTGAATTTCTTATCCAGTGGCTGGAAAGATTTGATGTTTTGATTAGAATTCATAAATATCAAGTTTCTCATTAGCGTGACACGACTGATTCTTTTGGTGCTTATGCAATGTAGGTTGATGGAAGAAATATATGGTGTTTATTGTGATTACATATGACATTCATCAGCGAAATTCTCTTTTGTTTTGAGGTTAAATATTCGTACCTGTGCTCTTGGGTAACTTCAGGTGCAGTAGCAGCTCAAGGAACAATCCCGGTGGATAATGAAGCTCCATCGCAGAAACTAAACAATAGTATATTATCAGTTACACAGCCAGAAGAAAGTAATGACACCACTGGGTTCAACACGAATGAAAATGAGTCTACTGTCAGCATCATAGTGGTAGGGGCTTCTGGGGATCTTGCCAAGAAAAAGATATTTCCAGCTCTTTTTGCTCTCTACTATGAAGACTGTCTGCCTGAGGTTTGGATGATAGCAGTTTGTTTCAATTATGTTTCATAAATATATTTCTTTTTGAGGGTGATAAGTTTCTCATAGTGGAAGGATCTTTCTATGGCTGCAGCACTTTACGATATTTGGGTATGCCCGTACTAAAATGACCGATGCAGAACTCCGAACCATGATAAGCAGAACCTTGACTTGCCGTATAGATAAGAGGTGACTAAGTAGTTCTTTTGGCCAAATGAGTAACTTAGTAGTTAGTCCTTACGCCATTAGCCTGGTTGAGAAACTAGTATATAATTATTTATTTTTTTCTTTTGAGGATTTCATTGAGGAAAAAGATCAATGAGGGTTTGCCTTTAAAATTAGTTCTCGGTCATATGCATTTCAGTAGGCAATGTACTAACATTTATTATGTGCTGTCAGGGAGAACTGTATTGAAAAGATGGAGCAGTTCCTGGAAAGGTGTTTCTATCATGCCGGTCAATACGATTCACAGGAGAACTTTGCAGAGCTAGACAAAAAAATGAAGGAACATGAGGTAAGAATATTATGTAAAAGAATGACATAACTATTACAGCATTTTCTTCATAACTTCCAAATTGCTGAGAGATGAATGACTTTGCTGTGCATGGACAATATCCTACGCACCATTTACGGTGATTTGGTTGAACTACTTACTGTATCTTCTTGCTTGAGCATTTAACTGATCTTGCTATAATTGATTATTCCCTGCTAAGTGTTATTTTGAACTATTCCTGGTACTCTTCAATCGGTAAGTAATAAAGAATAAATTATAATAAGTTACTGCACTCAGAGAGAGTTGCACATAGATATATTCCTTAAAGGTCTGGGGAGTATTGGGAGAATTGATTCAATTACCATCGATATGGAGTACAAAGTACAAACTATCTGAAATTACCTTCTCGGTATTGATGTGTTGGTTATGCTAAATTGATAATCATGACTTCTTGAACATGGAGGTGCCTTTGAGTGTCTTCTTCTTCTACTTTAGGGCCGCCAATGGTACGGTGAAAAGTTAAAAAACATGGTTATAACCGTCATTTTTTTTTATATGGTTAACCGTACTATTATGGTGTGGTGCGGTTATGGTGATAAATTTTCTACCTGTAATGGATATGGATATGGTTATGGTATTTTAGTCATACCCATGATTATCACAATGGTTATTATATAAATATAATAATAACTTAATATTAAGATATGAGTAAATACTAATAATAGAAGTAGAATTTTCAATTTTAGATTTCACGAATTCATAATTTTAGGATGAAATATAATTGAATTATGTTAATGTTAAATGATAGTAGTGTTAATTTTGAATAGTGCTAATGATGAATGATATTAGTGTTGAATATTTTTATTGTTTGTGGCATAACTTCATGTATTTATTTAGATAACATTCATGATATTTTACTACACTTCACATGTGATAATAAATATGGGTATATGGTTAAAACCGTGGTTAATAACCACGGTTATGGTATTGAAAATTGTACCCGTAATGATTATGGTATGCAATTTAAAAATATGGTATGGTTATGATATTTGTCATACCCGTACCATACCCTAACCATCGCCAACCCTATTCTACTTTTGATGTTATGAAATGTTGCATTTGAATAAACCGTTATATTCTCTTTTGAAAATGAAAGTATGATGGATTCTGTGTAGGGTGTGAAAATCTCCGATCGCCTGTTCTATCTATCAATTCCACCAAATATTTTCACAGAAGCTGTGCGATGTGCAAGCCTATCTGCATCATCTAGTAATGGTTGGACAAGGGTTATTGTTGAGAAACCCTTTGGTCGTGATTCAGAGTCGTCGGCTGCTTTGACAAGAGCTCTTAAACAGTACTTGGAGGAAGGCCAGATTTTTAGGTGCTGTTTTCCTCAGTTTATGTGCTTTCTGATTAGTATATATTTCGAAATTATCTGCTGCAACCTAATGAGATGTCCCATCTATTAACAGGATAGACCATTACCTAGGAAAAGAGCTCGTGGAAAATTTATCTGTCCTGCGCTTTTCGAATCTCATCTTTGAACCATTATGGTCGAGGCAGTACATAAGGAATGTCCAGTTGATATTTTCAGAAGATTTTGGTACGGAAGGGCGTGGAGGGTAACCACTTACCAGCCTTCCCATGTAATTATTTATCAACATCCATATCAACGCTTAAAACTGTTTTTTGTTTTATAGTTACTTTGACAATTATGGTATAATCCGTGATATAATGCAAAACCATCTTCTCCAAATACTGGCACTTTTTGCAATGGAAACCCCTGTCAGTTTGGATGCAGAGGATATTAGGAACGAGAAGGTTACTCAACCTCTATGTAACAGTTTATCTATTTTTCATTTTCTTTGAAATCTAGTTTATAATTGTATTTTGGATGATGAATTTTAGGTTAAAGTTTTGCGTTCCATGCGCACTATACGTCTTGAAGATGTAGTTGTGGGGCAATACAAGAGCCACACCAAGGGGGGTGTAACTTACCCTGCATATACTGATGACAAGACAGTTCCTAAAGACAGCCTCACCCCCACTTTTGCAGCTGCTGCCCTTTTCATTGATAATGCGAGATGGGACGGTGTACCCTTCCTCATGAAAGCTGGGAAGGCATTGCACAATAAAGTGTATGCTGTTTTTTTCTTATGGGATTTCTCGTTTTCATTCTAAATCTGTTTTGAAATTAGTTTTCCGTCCATTTTAACAGAGCGGAGATAAGGGTGCAGTTTAGACATGTCCCAGGGAATCTGTACAACCGAAATTTCGGTACAGATCTTGATCGGGCAACGAATGAGCTAGTGATAAGAGTGCAGCCTGATGAGGCCATTTATCTGAAGATCAACAATAAAGTTCCTGGTCTTGGAATGAGATTGGACAGAAGTAACCTGAATCTACATTATGCAGCGAGGTAACTCTTTCACGACCCCTCCTTTCTGTACAACAATTTGTGATTGGATGATGCAGTACTACATCTACAACGATGGATGGAACAACTGCAATCCAATGATTGATTAACTTTTTTTTTTTTTCATTTATCTGTATTGTACTAAAATTAAAAAAGGATTCATTTGACTGTAGATACTCTAAGGAAATCCCCGATGCATATGAGAGGTTGTTATTGGACGCGATTGAAGGAGAAAGGAGGCTGTTCATTCGAAGTGATGAGCTAGATGCTGCTTGGTCACGCTTCACGCCAGTCCTAAAAGAGTTGGAGGAGAAGAAGATCATTCCGGAGTACTATCCTTATGGGAGCCGAGGTCCTGTGGGAGCACACTATCTGGCAGCAAGATATAATGTCCGTTGGGGGGATGTTTTGGCAGAGCAATAACTACGACCCAACATAGACAAGGCCTAGAAATGCATTTGAAGAGTTAAGATTAGAGCATCATGCAAATTGAGTAAGTTCATCTCCTCCTCCTCCTCCTCCTCCTGTTTCAGATGTTTTTATATGCTTTTGGGTTATTTGATTGTGAAAAACAAACTCACCAGTTCAGATAAGAAAGCAGAAGAAGAAAGAAGTGGTATGATTTCTGTGGTTGCTGAAATGAATTCATTGTATTTGACACGAATCCAATATGAGCAAGCAAACAAGGTACATGAAATAAAGTTTTCAATAAAATGTGATGATTGGGAATGGATCGAAGCACAAACTGAAAATACGAATTTGATAATGCAACAACAAGGAATTTTTCCCCTCTCCTTTTCAGTGATTGGAAACTTGCTTACTTGTATATTTGGCCACTTATTTTATTTTTCATATTAAATTTCGGTACAATATTTATTTGACATTGTTTAAGGGTATCCTAAGTATTCAGATGTTATTAGTTGATTATTCTGTTATTTTTTCATCTAGTACTATTGTGATAATGTGACATGATATATAGCTAAAAAAGATATCATTCTAATCATATTAGTGTGTTTTTCATCATCTTAATAGTATTATTTCATTTTTTTTTTTCAAAAAGTAAGTATAATTAAAAAAATAGAAAATAAGTATAAAAAAATCTTTTAAAAAGTAGTAATACACACTATTATATACTTCAAATATGGTTTTTGAAGAAACACTATTATTATTATATTAATCATTTTATGTTTATTTAGTGATACTCTGATTAATATTTGTTCAACGTAGTTTGTTTAATTATAGTTTTAATTTAATTATGTATTTATTGTATTATTTTTTTGAAATGATAGAAAAATAAGTAATGTTTTAAATTTAATATTTATAGGTTATACTGAATCATAGTTATCACAATTGGATTAGACTGTCGGTCGGATCGTGAATCGGCCACAGAGGCAGTTCGATTCATTCAAATGATTGAAACGCAAATGGAACTGAGTTTGAAGAGAAAGCTTATCAGGTTTTTTGAAGAACTATTCGGTTTTTGAAGAACCGTTCAGTTCACCGGTTCACCAACTTATTTAAAAAAAAAAAGTAATCCTAACCTTCTTTTACTTCACAGTAGTCAGATGACAGTGGAGGAGAAGGTGGCGTGTGACGGGGGAGGCAAGATAGTATATTACATATTAGTCTTTTATACTAAATTGATAACGTACAAATTACTTTTTATAGGCTAGGTTGATTCTCTTTCACAGCAAGTTACACGTTTATGTTATCATTTTTATCAATTCTCGTTGTGACTTCTCAATTGTTATTCTCCAATCGTTGTTTGTCACTTCATCATCCTCATCTTCATTCCATAGTTATCATCCCCCTAACGCTATTATTGTTGTCTAGTGGACGACTATTTTTACTTTTGAAATTATTTTTTTCAAACCCCTTAGACATATTTTAATTGAGATAATTTGTGTTTTGTAATTTATTCATAATTTTATCAATTTTCCATGAAATGATCGATTTAAATCCTTTAATTTGATGTGTGAATCCTTAAAAACTCGCCAAAAATTTGGTGAAATCGACAAGACGTTATTGATTTATATTTTAATAGTTTGCACTTATCGATTTATAACTTAGAAATTGGGGCTAACCGATTTTTGAGTTAAAAATTGACAAGCATTTTTTTAATTTTATTTTATAGTTGAGTTTCTAGTTTTGATCAAACATATTTTGTCAAAGTTAATAAAATTGTAAAACAATTAATCCAAAATAATAAATATTTGTTTTAAATTAATTAACTAGTATCAATGATAATATTTTAGGGCAAAAGAACTTCAGGTATTAGATAATTGAATTGAATTCCAATATTATGTTTATTATCAATAACTTAAGATTAGAAATGTTAAATACTTAAATGTATTACTTTTACTTTTGTTTTATCAAACATTATATTGTGATATATATATAGTGTGAATTGTCTATCTTAAAATGTAATTTAAAAGAAAATTAATAAAATAATTATTACATTTCACATTCTTCTAGGATTGAAATCAAAGTCCTCAAAATCTTTTCCAAATCAGACTTATTGAGTATGATTTTGGTAGAATGTTTGGTATTTTGGTAAAGAACCAGTTAAATCAGATTCACATTATTATTTAATTTGTGTTGGAATCAGAATCTAACGTGGAATTTAAATAAATATTAATATATCATAAATAAAATACATAATTAAAAATACTATTTTTTAGTCTTATAATTATATGTTTCATTTATATTATTATAAAATAGGTAATTAAAAATCAATTTTAAAAAAATAGTATTCATTAAAAAAAAAAGAGAAGAAGATCCAAGTAGGAATCATAAACTTGTTGGAATTAATAAGTTTTGAATATATTCCAGTTTCAACATTAATTGGATAATGTCTATGTATAAAAATAAGGATCTAATTTACATAGTGGTTGTTCATAAATTACAGATACCTTAAAACATTTACTCGGTTCAATAACGGGTCAATCCGTGACGGGTAAGTAAAAAAAAATCTAGAAGGAAGATTTTTAAATACAAAGATTTCTATTAAACTCAAACAACAAACATGTTCTCTATAAGTCTAGTTATTCAAGACCTTTCACGTGTATACATAAAAACAAAAAAGTACGAAAACGAATATAGGAAGTTTTTCAAAAAGCATACTAAGTTTTTCAAAAAGTATATATATCAGAATTTATTTTACAATCATCCTCTTTTATCTCAAAAAGGTTCCTTTTTTTTTTGTCACGTCAAAAGAATTTCGTCTGAAGGTAAACACTAGACATCACTAAATAGGAGATTGAATATGAGTAACAATATAATCTAAAAGGTAAGACTTAGATCATGTTCTTTTCGTAGAATATGAATGAAATAGGTGATATAAATTTCGTATGAAGTTGTTCTTTTCGCGGAATTGAAACAATTTGGCTTACGGAATCTTATAGGGGTAGTGTAAGACATTAGAGCTCAAAACCTCGGATTTTCTAAGCCGGGCAGGCTGGGAATAAGGAATAGAGGTGAAAATGACGAAATTACCCTTATGTACTTTTCGTGTTGACCAAAATACCCTTTTACAGATGCTCCTTCAAGAAACCCAACTGAAAGAAGAGCTCCTTCCATAGTTGTTCATTCGTCCCTCTCCAACATCAAGAAGAGCTCTTTTCCAACATCTGCAAATTGGTCGAAGCGTCTCTAATCTCACACCTACTCCAAAGTCGAAGAATCGCGTCTCTAATCCTTCGCGGTTCCCGTTCATCCTTCAGCAGAATCGCGATTCCCATTCATCCCGCTGGTCCTCCTCATCGTTGATTGGGTTCTGTTGTTGCTTGTTCTTGGCATTTTCTTGTTCAAACAGATAACATAACCCACCCCGATTCTGGGTTCTTGATTTGCTCTGACTTGTCGTAATTTGTGATTCTGTTGTATTTTACATGCAAGATTTGGCTAATTTTCAAATTTATCAATTGGCAATTTTGCGTTTATTTTTTGATGAAGCCAGGTACCGGGTTCCAGATGGCTGTGATCTTTTGGTTTCTATTGCTCTCTCGGTTGCATTCGGTACCTCACATGTTGCTCTGGGTCACAGAGCCCAACTAACTTCTGGACAGGTATGGGGTTGACTTGTCGTTTGCATTATCTTAGGCAATATTGTTTCCTTTTGCCTCGCCTTGCCCTCGCATTGTTAGGGATGATATTCAAATTAATAGAGGGAGGGTAATGACTCATTAAGGATCTATTAGTGCCTCACATTTCCTAAGTTATGCTTGGATGTCTTACTTACACAAACTCGACTTAGTTTATTCGTTTCTTGAATTTTTGTGTGTCATAATGATTCAATTTCATGCAGGTATTACTTGTTCTAGGTGCTTTAATGTGGACTTTAATGTAATTGTCATAAACATTTGGACTAAATCAACATTTATCTAAACCATAATCCCTAACATTGATTACATTATTTTCTTACAAAAATGTTCTTGGTTTCTACAGAAACTTATCAACGAACTTCTTATCTGGTGAGATTCCTGACATTGACATCTTGTTGGACTGGATCAGGCACTCAAGTCTGTCCCTCCAAAGAGAACGAGGCAATATTAGAGGTCTATACAGTAGCTTCGGATTTAGGTTGTTTGGGCATATTTTGTATATGGCACTCTTTTTTGGTTCATGTGGGATTATTCTGTCAGTTATGAAGGTCTGTTTTAACAGAACCTCTTTTTGGGTTGTATGCTGAATTATGTTTATGGATTTTGATGCATGTTCTCTAATACATAAGTAACGGTTAAGTAACAAAATATTCAAACTAAGTTACCTTTTAATAACATTTATTAGAACATACAACTTCATTTAACAAATTCTTCACAAACATAGGTCACCACATACACAAACGACATAAGGTTCTTCATACTTCAGTTACAGACAAATGACATACTACGTAGCTACATACTCAACCTAATTCTTCGAAATTGAACTTAGAACAGAAACAACAATAACAATTGACAACGCTACATGACCAATTATTCTTTCAAATACTTTTCTCTTTGTTGAAATGGCATCACTGCAATCCTGCCATACAGACACTTAGATGAATCTTCCCAATCAAAAAATCCACATCCGGAATTCTGTACCGACTACCACAAAAACAACAACAAACAAATAGAATGTACGAAAAATTAGGGTTCGAAAAAGAGAAATAAGTGAAGCAAAACGAATTAGGGTTACCAATTGGCGTTACCTACTATGAAATTACCTCAAAATTGGGACAACCGGGGAAGAGCTTGACCGAGAATGAACCTTTCGACGGTTGTCAACCACCATATGAGCAGATTCATCCTCAATCTTCATGCTCCAAGATGTTCTTTCTTCCGTAGTTGCGTGGGTTCGTCGTTCTTCTTCCCAACTTTATCTCTTTCACCCCTTCAGATCTGCTCCTAAGGATGAAGCTGATGCAAATAGACAAGGAAATGGATAATTTGGGAACTTCAACATCGCAGAAGGTCACATGAACTGCACATGCGCAAGTTTAACGGGGATAATTAACGAAAGTTACAAACCTGAACCGTTCAGTCACAATTTGAAAGATGAGTAACGGTTGGGCTCAAGTTTCAAACAGTTCAGGTAATTAACTCTTGATTCAATTCATTCTGACGTATGGGGACCGATGCCGCACTCAACAAAAGGTGGTAGTCGATATTTTGTGGTGTTGATTGATGATTATTCCCGCTTTGCTTGGATGTATATCTTGAAAAATCTATGTGAATTGCCTCTGTTGTATGTTGTTTTTCTAACATGATTTACACTCAATTTTCCAAACGGATTAAAATATTTCGATATCATAATACAACTGAGTATAATGATTCATCATTTTTAAGAACATTGCGTCTCCATGGAACTATTATTAATAGATCTTGTCCAGGTACATCACAACAAAATGGTCGATCCAAACATAAACTTGGTTATATTCTGAACATAATACGTGCCTTCCGCTTAGATGCATCTCTGTTGGAATCCTTTTAGGGTGAAGTTTCTCTCACTGCAGTATACACAATAAATCGTCTACCATAAAAAATGTTTCACCATATGAACGATTATATGGAAAACCTCCTAAATATGATATGTTTCGCACGTTTGGTTGTGTTTGCTTTGTTCTTCTTCAAACAGATGAACGTACCAAGCTACAACTGAAATCGTGTTTGTGTTGTTTCATTGGTTATGCCATTGGACAAAAAGGTTATAAGTGTTATGACCCTGTCTTTCAACGAATTTGAATCCCTTATCATGTCATTTTTTAGGAACATTGAATGTTCTCCAGTTTGGTTAATAACAGTATCCAACATGCACCTATTTCCAATGAGTTATTTGTAAATTTTTTTTCTTTGCCCTTAATTGACACAGGACACTCGAATGAGAATCATAATCATTATCAAGAGGATAGCTCGATCACAACTCCATCTGAGCCTCGCTGATCAGACTGTGTAAGAGAACCTCCTAAACATTTGCAAGATTTTCATTGTTATCATGCTCTTGTCATATATGAACCTGTTTCTTTTCAAGAAGCCTAATCTAACCCTAAGTGGCAACAAATGATGAAATGGGATTTGCAGGCTCTAGAATAGAATCAAAATTGGTCGAGAGCAAATGGATCTATAAAATAAAAACTTGATCAGATAGTTCTATAAAAATATACAAAGCACGACTAATAACGAGAGGTTTTAATCAAGAATATGACGTGTACTATGAGGATTCCTTTGCACCAGTTGCTCGAATCACCTAAGTTCCTACCTTGTTAGCTGTTGTTGCGGCTAGACAGTGGAGACTATTTTAGATGGATGTAAAAAAATGCATTCTTGAATGGGGATATATATATATATATACATATGTGTCCTTCTCCGGGATCTACCATTCCAAAAGGAAAAGTTTATCGCTTGAAACGTGCCTTATACGGACTGAATCAAGCACCACGAGCCTGGTTCGCAAAGTTTAGCTTAACTATTATAAAGTTTGGTTTGATTCCAAGTTCCCATGACTCTGCACTATTTGTTCGTAAAACTAATAGTCGAATCATTCTTCTCTTACTATATGTTGATGACATGATAATAATTGGCGATGATGATGCAGAAATTTCAGATTTAAAATTCTACTTGAATAATCAATTTGAAATGAAAGACTTAGGTAATCTCAATTATTTTCTCGGACTTAAGGTAACTTTCGTGGAAGATGGGTACTACTTTTCTCAATCTAAGCACGCCTTTGATTTGCTTTCTCGTACATGTCTTACTCATAGTAAAATTGTTTATACTCCTTTATCATATCACGAAAGACTTACTCTAGAAGAAGGAAAATTGTTAGATAATCACACTCTTTATCGTAGTTTGGTAGGTGGATTAGTTATCTCACTTTTACTCGTCCTGACACTACTTAAGATGTTCATGTAGTAAGTCAATATATGTTTACTTCACGATCCACACACTTTGCAGCAGTTTTACACATATTGAGATATACAAAAGAAACCATATTTAACATTTTACAGCTTCAACTACGTTAAATTTTCAACTATATGTGATTAATGATGTTGATTGGGCAAGTGATCCAACACACAGACGTTCAATTACAGAAAATTGTTTCTTTCTTGGAGATTCATATTTATCATGGAAAAGTAAGAATCAAACAATTGTTTCATGCTCAAGTACAGAGGCTGAGTATCAAGCTTTGCATGATATGACAACATAACTCTTATGGCTTCAGTGGTTATTAACCAACATGGGTATCCAATTATTTGAGTCTTCTACCATTTGGTGCGGCAATGAATGTGTCATTCAAATTGCACACAATGACGTCTTTCATAAACGTACCAAGCATATTGAAGCAAATTGTCACTTTATTGTCAACATATTCTTAACAAAGTTGTCCAAGTTGGCTTTGTCACTTTCCAAGAGCAAACAATAGATATACTTACAAGAACTCACTTTCCAGGACGACTCGTTCACTTACTTCACAAACATATCAACCAATTCCACTTGAGTTTGAGGGGAATGTTAACGTTAGGATTTTACCGTTGTAATTCTGTATATATTCATTGTTATCCATTTTTATGTGCTCTCCATTTTAATCTCAGTCTATAAATTGAGATTTATTTGTGTATAGAAATATATACAATACATACATAATTACATTACACTTAACAAGGATAACAACACAGCAAATAATAAAAATGCTTTGTTTTTGTAAATGTAACTAAGACTTACCCGAGATTGATCAACAACTATTTTGGTTATATATAATAATAAATATTTTAAATTTAAAGAATTGAAAAACATTTCATAAATAAATACATATGCATTCTTATACATACATATATGTATATAACGTCTTAGCTAGATCATAAATTATCTTGAACTTAACTATAAAATCATAACAATGTATTAATTAGTTTGTAGAGAATAACTAAATGATATCTAAAACTTTAAAAAGAAAAGTACCATGAAAAATAATAAGTTATTGCCATTATAACGAAAATGATCTCAAATAAGCGTATAATGTCACAACTTAATAAAATTATTATAATTTACATTCACTTTAAAATATTTTAAATAACTTTTACACTATGCATTATAAAACATAACTTAAATTGTATAAAAATAAAAACAAAAAATCTAAATATACTATTTTGGTAATTAATTTTTAAAATGAGATTTTCTATACTTTTGAAAAAAAAAACTATTTCCTACCGTTGTAGTTTGATTCATTGATTGGTTGGAAGGATATTTCAAAACTTGAAGGAGTTATTGTAAGTGTTCTCCTCCCCACTACAACAATTTTTCTGCCTGTTGGTGTTCTATCTCATGCGGTCTTCTAACACAAACTCCTCCTTTCCTTTCCAACTTCCACCCCTGTCCTCCCTCCTCCCAAATTCAATTTGTCTTCCGTTTTTGTCGTCTACTCGTCTTCGTCCCACCACCAGACACCAATGGTTCCATTTTGACTCATCAACTCTATCGTCTTCAACCTGCTCAGCTGAGCTGCCCTCCCTAGTCATCAATTCCTCCAACAGCCTGACTCTCCATCAAGGGTGACGGCGCGACACATTGCATCTCTAGCGTGATAATTTATTTGAGTCTCTGTTCGGTACTTTGGCTCGGTTAGTCTGTTTCCATTTTTACTCGATGTATGATTAAAATTCAAAACCTTAATTTTCTTGTTAGGGTTTTATTTAATTGATCACATTTGGGTTTATTACTAAGCTACTATGAAACAACTGAATCAGTGTTCCCTGAGTTCCTCATTAGTATAAAAATAAATGTACCGAGCTTAGATACACCAAATACTTCAGAAACCTTTAGACATTAAATGTCCAGAAAAATCCACAAATATGGCATGTTGTTGTCGTTTATGTATTATTAAGTTTCAAGTTACTGAAGAATCTAATCTTTTGGATGTTTACCGTGAGTTTCCATCTATCGACGAATTTTGTAAATTTGATCGCTCTAGAGCAAAAGTATCTTGTTGCTATTCTATTTTGTGGTTTACTTTTGTTGATGTGTTGATTAATCTTTCTTTACTGTAAAAAACTAATTTTTGGGAAGCTTATCCGTGAAATATCATATGAGCCTTCAAATCTCCTCTTGAATTCTCAATCTACTAGGCAATTTCTTGCTTAATTCAGTATTTTTATGTATCAATTTATTTGTCCAGATGTGTTTGTGAGAGTAGTTGTTGTCTTGCTGTTCTACCTTGGTACGTTCAGTTATGTTGTACCTTGACAGTACTTGTTGTTTTGGGTGAGACAAGGGTAGGTGGAGAAGAGAGAAGGAAAAAGGGGAGGGGAAGGGGGAGATAGGGTGTAAGAGGGAAAGGTAGAAATGGGAGAAAAGGGATGATGGAGGGAGAGAATGGGTGAGAAGGAGGGAGATGGAGAGGGGGTAATAGGGAGAGGGAAAATGGGGAATGAGGAGAGGAAAAGGGTAGGGGTAGAGAGAGGGTGGATTAGAAATGATAATGGTTAGAGTATGTCAAATATTATAATCATACAATATTTTTAAGTTGCATACCATAACTATAATCACTACGAGTACAATTTTCAATACCACAACCATATTCATAACCGTGGTTATTAACCACGATTTTACCTGTATACCCCCATATTTATTGTCACATATGAAATGTTATTGAACATTATAAATAATATCTTAATAAATACATAAAATTATGCCACAAACAACAAAAATATTCAACATTAATATCATTCAACATTAGCATAATTCAAAATTAACACTAATACCATTAAATCATCCAATTACAGTTCGTCTGGAATTATAGATTCGTGAAATTGAAAATTGAAAATCCAACTTCTGTTATTAGTATTTATTAATATTAAATTATTATTTTATTTATATAATAACCATGAGTATGACTAAACATAACCATAACCATCACGGGTAGAAAATTTATCACCATAACCGTACCACACCATAATCGTACGGTTAATTATATTAAAAAATAACAGTTATAACCATGATTTTAAATTTTTCACCGCAACATTACCGACTCTAGGGTGGATAGGGAAGAGAGGGAAAGATGGCGAGATAGAGAGAGAGAGAGAGAAAGAGTGAGAGAGGGGAGAGTAAGGAGGGGTGAGAAGGGGAACATGATTAGAGTGGGGGCAGGGTGAGAGGGAAAGAGATGAAGAGAGAGCAAGAGGGGGTGAAGAAAGAACAGCAGGGGAGATGGGTAGGGAGGGAGGAGAGGGGAAAAATAGAGGGAGAAGGGGGATGAAGATGGGGAGAGTGAGAGAAAGGAAGTTGTGTGAAAGGGAGAGAGGGGAGATGGAAGATGAGGAAAGGGGAAAGAGGGAAATGAATAGAGAGAAGTGAAAAGAGAGGGGGAGAGAAGGAGATGGGAGAGATTGTGACAAAGGAGGAGAAAGCGAGGTTCCTCAAGTAGAGATAGTAAAAGAAGGGTAGAAGGTGGAAAAGGAGAAAGAGAGTGAGTGAGAAGGGAAGAGAGATGAGAGGGAGAGGGAGAAGAGGGGAGAGAGAGAAAAAAAAAAGAACAAGGATAGGGAAAAAGGGAAAGATGGGGAAGAGAGAGAGATGGGGTGAGGGGGTGGGGAGAGGTAGAGAAAAATATAGGGAACAGAGAGAG
Organism: Chamaenerion angustifolium; assembly: GCA_946814005.1. Classification (NCBI taxonomy): domain Eukaryota; kingdom Viridiplantae; phylum Streptophyta; class Magnoliopsida; order Myrtales; family Onagraceae; genus Chamaenerion; species Chamaenerion angustifolium. The sequence continues at coordinate 27,416,657 of OX328268.1, read as the reverse complement.
AGAGATTGGGTAGGGAGAGATAGAGAAAGATATGTGAGAAGAGATAGATGGGAAACCTTTGCACAATCCAAATACAACATAGCCCTCAATATATTGAGTTGTTAAGTCCTTCAGAAAATGGAGGTACTCAAGTTTCATTTTATCCCCTCATGTGTTCGAGAATAAACAGTCACCGAGACTGTATAAAATATATCCCCTCGAGTCCAGTTTTGGTCAGTGGGTTTCCTCTGAAACAATACCTCTAACTAGGATAATGCACATTTGACTTGGTTATTTCATCCAGTGTACTTGACAAGGATACTTCCGGTAATTGTGGGCATAAGTCAACCATGTCTAACTCTTTATCACGCAATCTGTAATCATTGGTCACGGGTGGATTATGAACCCATAGACTCGGGATCATTTGGACATCCTAAAGGGTTACAATCATTTCACCTCTAAGGCAAGATGATGTAGTAATGTATGAGTCTTTGAGCGTCACCTCTTGGAAAGAGCATGCAGTAATTCTACATTGATTTTCAACTGGGATATATATGCAGCCCCTCCAAACCCAACAACAGCGACCTAATGTCGGGTTATCAGATCTAACATGCAACATTTCCTCGCCCTAAGAGTCTTATTATCTTTACGACTACGTCTAACACTAACATGAACCTATAATGTATTTTTTAATTAAGTATTTAACAATACTAATTAATAATATAATAATAAGATTTAATCTGTATTCAAAGAAATTTAGAGTTATCGTATCTGCAGCGGCATGCAGTAATATAGGGTGTGGTTAACCATATAAAAGAGAAGGATCGATCGATTCCTTCTATGAACCGAACGGCTGTTTGGATGAGCTTCCATAACCACGATCCATTGATTGTACCCAAATAATAATAAGACATAATTACACTATTTAAATAATTATCCCCAAAATTTAAAAAATAGGGTTTCACGACTTATCAAATAATGAATTTTAATTCACAAAAAATACATTTAAGAATTCTAAATTATAATTAGGTCTTATAAAACTCGATTTAAAAATTAACACCAAATCCAAATATTAGGTTTAACACAATAATCAAATATTGCATTTTAATTCATAATAAACACACTAAAATTAATCAATTTCTAACATTTAGGCATTCTAAAGAGTAATTATACTTAACTTTATAATTACCCCCAAAATCTAAAATATTTGGATTTTACATATTAATCCAATTATTAAAAAATAAATAGATAATTCGACTGATTAGCATCCTAAAAAGAAATTACATCAATTTAACAATTTGCCAAAAAAAAAACTTAAAATCGGTTGGAGACACCTCGGGACCACGGTTGAAGGCACATGACGAGGCACGACTTAGGCACGGTTGAAGGCACGACTGGGAACATATAAGCTAGGGGTGGCAATCGTGTTGTGTCATGTTTAATCGTGTCGTGTCATGAATCGTGTCGGGTCTAAACATGTCTCGTGTCTAAACGGATAAATCTTAACTGTGTCTAAACATGTCTCGTGTGTAAATTGATAAGTCATTAATTGTGTATAAACGTATAAAATTTGTTTAGACATGAGATCCGTTAAGGTCAAACCCATATACACTTTAAAGCAAATATATACACAAATCCATATATACAAAGTAAAGTCTTCAAAGTTCAATATTAAAAAGTGAGTATTTGAATATTTTATTATTATTATTATACTTAAATTTCAAAAAGTAAGGTCTTCAAAGTTTAATATTTCAAAAAGTAATTTTGTGTGTTATTTGTCTTATATATATATAAATTAATAGTTCCATGTCTAATATCATGTACTATATTATATTTATGCGAGACAATACTCTATTAAAGAAATATTGTTGTCTTTGCCATGATAGAGTTCTTAAACTTGAAATTTCTAACACTTATTTACAAATGGAAATTCTTGTCTTATGTATTTTTTATTATTTTTTGCAAATGGAAAGAAAACAAATACATAGGAAATTTGTTATTATAAATACATTGTGTTAAATGTTAAAATATATTTGTTATTATAGGAAATTTGTATTATTAATACATGTGTTACTATTATTAATACATGTGTTTAGAGTCGACCCAATTGTAAACTAATTATCAGCTAGACCCAAGTATAGTTTTTAAAGGGGTCGCTATAACTGTGTACAGTTGGACACGACACGATTAAACACGTTTATACACGACACAATTAATTAATCATGTTTAAATGTGTGTTTGTCGTGTATTTACAGGTTAGAGGTGTTTAGCCACGATTAATAATCGTGTCTAAATATATAAGAGTTGGTTAAACACACTTACTAATCATGTCGGGTTATTATCGTGTAAAATGCAGGTCGTTACAGGTCGTTTAATTGTGTCGTGTCAGAAATTGTCACCCTTAATAGAAGCATAAAGCAGCACGACTTGATCACTACACGACTGTGGAAGGAAGAAGTATGTTATGCAATTTTAATTCCCCCTGTAATCGCGACTAGGAGTTGCAGGTGAAACTTAACACACTTGTGACTCTTAGTCGTGAATAAGAGTAAATATTTATACCAGTGACTACCACTAGCAGATTGATATAATTTAATAAATAATTTTAAAACTAATTATATGGTCTTTGATTTTCAATGGGTATATTTATTTTAGAAAAAATGATGTATTCTTCTTATAAGTAGATGTGTTAATTTCGAACCCGACCCGAAAATGATTCAGAATTGACCCGGGTTCAGGGCAAAACAATAGAGCGGTGAGTCATTTTTGGGTTGACCCGCCGCAAAACATAGATCAGACTCGTTGACCCGTGTTTTAAAAAAAAAACTAATTGACCAATTGAAGGACATGTACACACAATCACGATTTAGCGACATCCCAGACAAGACAAAACACATTGCTCCATTTTCAACTCGAGAACACCAAAAGAAAACAAACCAAAGTAGCTTTTGTTCTGTCTCTCTCTCTCACCCTCTGATGTCCGGATTATGGATTCAAGAACTCGACTCTATTATGCTCTGTTTTAACTCACACCAACTCGAACTAGGTACTTAATCTTTCTATCTATTTTACTTCCTTGCTAACATCTGAACTGAATTGGGTGGGTTATAATATGTGAAGATGTGATCTAGTAATATTTTTCAGGAGCAAGACTGAGAAATTGACCCATGGATTGTTGCATCCCTTCATTTCCCACCTCAAATTCGCAAAGAATGAGATATCCAAAGAAGGATACTCAATCACGCTACGACCCCCAACATCTGGAGATTCTTCCATCTGGTTCACCAAAGCTGCCTTTGAACGGTAATAATGATGAACTTTTGATTGATTGAGATTCAATGCTGTTTCTTTAATTTGATTGAGCCAACTGAAATGTTTCTTTAATTTAATGAATGTTTCTTTAATGTAAGCACAATCGAGTACCATGTCAAGAGATGGATTCACAACAAAGAGGATGAAGAGAAACCAAAGGGGCAGAGGAGAAACGCAGAAACCCTAGAACGTACTGAGCATTTGATGGGATCCTTTCAGCTTTTCGATTAGAGGAATTTGATCCCCCATCAATACTAGACTCTACAATTAATACAATCTCAGTAAGCCAAAATAACAACCCAAGTCCATAAGAAAATGAAAATAACAAAAAGACCCTCTAAATAATAAAGACTAATCACAGACATAACTTACATGATGGTATAGTTTGATCATCGCAAAACTCCCCCTTAAACTAATACCATCAAGAAACTAATCAATAGAATAGATGTTATCAACACCAAGTTGTTGTCGTAAGGTGTCCCTAATGCCTTGGTAAATAGATCTGCAAGCTGGTTCGAACTCCTCCCATACTGGATTTTGATCACGGGGTTCTTATATCTTTTTCGGGATACAATGGAAGTCGATCTCAATATGCTTCGTCCTCTCGTGGAATATGGGATTATAAGTTATCTACAGGGCAACTTTGTTATCACAACATAATATAATAGGATTAGTATACTCAATACCTAACTCCTCAAGTAGTCTTCTCAGTTAGACTATCTCACACAAGGTTGTGCCCATACTCCTGTATTCAGCCTCTGCAGAATACCTAGATACCGTGCTCTGTTTCTTCACCTTCCAGGAAACTAATGAGTTTCCTAGCTTGATACAATACCCAGTAACAAATTTCCAACTTTCTAAACAGTCGACCCAGTCAGAATCACAATATGCTAACAAGTCAATTTTACTATCAGAATCGAGAAACGCACCAAGACAAGGTTCCTTCTTAATAAATTTCACTATCATAACATAAACATATAGGTGATTCTTCTTAAGTTGTTTCATGTATTGACTTAGATGTTGCACAACAAATGAAATGCCGAGTCTAGTAATGGTAAGATAAATAAGCTTTCTTATTAACTGCCTATATGCATTAGGGTTCTGCAGAAGTCAATCATGTTGATTAATGCATAAATGCCCATCATACAATCTGCTAGTCAACTTGAAATTCTGTTCCATGGGAGTCATAACATGTTTACATGTAGAAAGGCCTAAATCATAAATAATTTCTAATGCATAGTTTCTTTGAGAAAGCACTAATCCTTTACTAGACCTAGAAATTTCTATTCCTAGGAAATATTTCAAGTCACCCAAATCCTTCATTTTAAAATTATTCATGAAGGCATCCTTCAACTCAGCAATCAGAACTCGGTTGTCACCAGAAATCACAAGATCATCAACAGAAATGAGTAAAACAGAAATCTCATCATTCAACTTTTTAGTAAACAAAGAATAATCTAACTTAGACTGTTGATAGCCATTTTTAACCAAAAACTGAGTCAACTTAAGGTTCCATTGCCTTGACATTTGCTTTAATACATAAATGAATTTTCGTAATATGCAGACCAGTTCGACACTCTCCCTTGATTATGAAAATCAAGAGGAACACTCAAGTAAACTTTTTCGTCTAAGTCTCCCTATAAAAAGGCATTATGCACATCCATTTGATATAATGACCATTTTTTAATAGATGCAAGAGCTAACACTGTACGCACAATATTCATTTTAGCAACCGGTGAAAAAGTCTCAAAGTAATATGTACCATGCGTTTGTGTAAAGCCCTTAGCAACTAATCTAGCCTTATACCTTTCTACAGTTCCATCAGATTTAAGCTTAACTTTATAGAACCACCTACAACCTATCAACTTTTTACATGCAGGAAGATAACTAGATCCCATGTTTGGTTTTCCTCATGTGCAACAACTTCATCCTGCATTGCTCGGATCCAGTTGTTGTACTTTTGGGCCTCATCAAAGGATGAATGTTCTGTAATACGTGAGACTGCAACTAAAAAACACTGAAAGGGTGAAGACAGTTTATGATAAGCAACACAATTAGTTAAAGAATACTGAGAATTGGAACTCCCAACCTCATAATCTTTGTGTCAAAGAAGGGGACAAATTGCTCTCCCAGATCTACGAGGAATGTAGGTAGGTTCCTCGGTCCAGGAGTCATCCTCTCTTGAAGGGACAGTAGGCTCAAATATGACATCATCATTGCCTTGTGGTGTATCATCAGTGGTCTCCAACTCAGACAGATGGTCATCATTATTGGGATTGTGAGATATCTCACTACCAGAAACTGGGATCTCAGAGTTATGAACCACATCATCAATAATCATATGCTCATTAAAGAAAGGTGAGACATCATCATTTGGTTTGGAAAAAGGGAAGATGTTTTCATAGAACTTGACATACCTACTCACAAAGAAAGTTTTGGTGCGCATATTATACAACTTATATCCCTTTTGTCTTTCCGAATATCCCATAAACACAGAGGGAATACCCTTAGGAGCCAACTTATCGGTAATTGTTAGATTCTATGCAAAGCACAAACATCAGAACACTCTAAAATGATTTGTCTTAGGGATTTTTCATCATAATTTCCAATGGAGATATCACATCAAGCATCAAGGATTGAGTTTAGTTAATAATGTAACAAGCAACAAGAATACAATCACACCAAAACATGTCAGGAACAGAGGCTTGCAGTTTCAAGGATCTACTCACTTCTAGAAGGTGTTTATGCTTACATTCTACTTTACTGTTCTGTTGGGGGCGTATAGGGACAACTGCTCTGGTGAATAACACTTTTTCTTTCAAAAAATCACACAAGATGTAAAATTCGCCACCATTATCCGATCTAAAATTCTTAATTGCAGCATTGAATTTATTGCTAATAAGGGTAAAATATTGTTTCAAAGCAACCACACCATCATATGTATTCACTATCAAGTAAATCCACGTAACTCTAGAATAATCATCAACTACAGTAAAAAATATATATCTTTTACCATCATATGTGGGGCTCTGATAGGGACCCCAAACATCGACATGAACCAATTCAAACAAACATTTGGCTTTCGAATAAGACACGGGAAAAGGGAGTCGACTAATTGTAGCAAGAGGAAAAACAATGCAATCATTATCAATTGTCGATCTGTGGTTAACAAATTCCAATCCATTTACATGTTGTAATGATCTAAATGAAGCATGTCCAAATCTCCTATGCCACAACAGAGACAGATCCTTAGACAAAGTCAAGGCTACAATTTTCGACTATGAGGCAAAACAGAATTACAACCAGTCCTAATTACAAAAAGACCATAATAACATTTTTAGCACTCGTAAGGTCCTACTGAATAACATTTTTAGCAAAAAAGGTTATAGAATAATCCAATTCAGTGGTGAGTTTAGAAACAGAAATCAGGTTGTATTTAAAATTGGGAAGGTAAAGAACATTCTTCAAAAAACTACAAGGACTAAACCTATAATCACCTATTCCTTCTACGACAACATGCAATCCATTGGGCAACTGAACCTTAGATCTAACCAATTTCATATTTTCTAACCAATCAGACCTATTACACATGTGATTTGTAGCACCTGTATCTAATATCCAAAATCATCATGCTGATTAGAAGAAAATGAATTGGTAATACCTCCCATATTAACATGGGCACCTCATGCAGAACTAGGCTGAACAGAAGAGATACCAACACAGTTTATACTTTGCAGGAATTGCTCGAACTGCTCAGCAGTGAAGCTCACTCATCCTTGCAGTTTAGAAATGTTAGTTGCAACAAAAGCAGATAAAGACTGAGCAGGTCCACAACTAACCGAAGATACAACATTAACGTGAGGGCCAAGGGGTTTTCCTTTCTTAAAATCTCTAAAGTTAAAACAATTCTCTTTAACATGACCGTTTTTTTTACTGAACTCACAACCTTTCGCATAGCATATGTCCTTAGTGTGCCTTTTCTTATGATATAAATCACATTCAAGATTGGGATTGGATCTACCCTTATTCTTAGTAGAAGACACATCATTAACAGATATCACTCTAGTGACTCCTCTTTGACTCTCTTCTTGAATAACCATATTATGGCAGGGTTAAGAGTTGGTAAAGGAGACCACAACAATCGAGTTGGAATGTCTCATTCAGTCCCATAAGAAACTGACACAAATGCTAATTGTCATAATGATCAATGTGTTTTTTTAAACTCTTCACAATCACAAGGCTCAAGATCAGTAGCAGCATCATATTCAGCCCAAAGAAATTTTAGCTTAGTAAAAAAGGTTGAAACATGCTGAGCAATAACTATCTCTCTATGCAACTGATAAATTCTCGAGTCATTAACCTTATCATATCTTTCCCTAAGGTCTTTCCACACAAGATATGCATTTGTAGAATACATGATACTATTAGAAAGATCAGCAGACAACGAGTTCATAATCCATCCAAAAACCACTGCATTGCATCTTTTTCAGAGTGCGTGAAGACTCAAATCGAACAAATCTTGAGATAAAGAGCCATTGACAAAGCCAAGTTTATTTCTACCCCGAAGGGTAACCAACATAGCATGGCTCCACATTGGGTAGTTATCAGGGCCACTTAGTTTCACAGATATAGGGCTCATACCTAATTTGTCTGATGGGTGAAGGAACAAAGGATGATTAGAATGAACCTCTGAGACGAAATTTGGCCATGCCTGGACCACTTCCATGTTTGCAAAGGGGTCTTCGCCTCTACGTCTGCAGTCTCGTCGGCCATGGAAGCTATCGCAGTGCTCAAGATCAATCCACCCAGAAGACATCCGCTCAAACTATCTCAGGAAAATCTCACAAGACGGAAGAAGATATACCGTCAAAGCCGGTTTTCAGGCAAACCAAACAAAAAAAAAGAAGGATAATTGAAACAAAAGGAGAAGATGAACCGATTCAGACAGATTCAAGATGATTCAAACTTAGGGTTAACGAATACAAAACAGTTTCTGGACAAAAGCACGACAAGATGAAGGTGCGGAAGCCATGATCAACAACTCAGTCGCAGGATGGGGGCTGATATCCTGCTCGAGTACCATGTCAAGAGATGGATTCACAACGGGGAGGATGAAGAGAAACCGAAGGGGCAGAGGAGAAACGCAGAAACCCTAGAACGTACAGAGCATTTGATGAGATCCGTTCAGATTTTCGATTAGAGGAATCTGATCCCCCATGAATCCTAGAGCCTACAATTAATACAATCTCGAGAAGCCAAAAAAACAACCCAAGTCCAAAAGAAAATGAAAATAACGAAAATACTCTCTAAAGAATAAAGACTAATCACATACATAACTTACATGATGGTATAGTTTGATCCTCACAAAAACTCATCAGTCATCAACCAAGAGCAAATCGAGCAGTTACTTGTCTTCTTCTCTACAGGCGGGTCAGACAGTTTGAACAGTCAATTTGGGTCTAAATTGAAAATTTTGACCCGCGCGGCTCATCAGATCAGTTCCAGGTTTATATCCATGGAGAGTGGGGGTCGGATCGACCCGACCCAAACCCGGTGTGTTGATCCGAATTGCCCCTCTACTAGGTAATTCTTCTCATAATAATAGCAGTCCAAAAAGACTATGTAAAATTGTAAATATAGAAAATACCACTACCAATCAAATCCTGATCACTGCACCATCTTTCTCCTGTGATGTCTCCGGAAGAGTTTGCAGAACTTGCAAACAGCAACATCAAGCTTAAGGATATTCCACAACAGATCCATCCTAGCAATTCTGTGCAAGATATGGAAGAAGACATATTGACTGATCAGAAGCGCTTCTCTTACAAGGAGAAACTTACCGGCAAGATTCCAGGAGCATTCAAAAGAGCGTTCTATCAAGAACGTATCAACATACCTGATATCTCGGTCTCACCTATCGCTGAAGTTTCTTCAGGAGGTCTAAAATTCGCCATCTCCTGTGAAGAGGAAGCCAGAATCCAAAAGAAATATGATCAAGCCATCATCGTCAAGCTAGTAGGTAGGAGTATCCCTTATCTTTATTTAGTTCAAAAAATCAGATCTCTTTGGAAACCTGAAGGTGAACTATCCTGCATTTTGTTGGGTGAAGGTAATCACCTAATAAAATTCTCTGCCATGGTAAACATGGATAAAGTTTTTAAGGATGGGCCTTGGTTCATCAATGGACAATTCTTGTCTATTCGACTATGGCAACCGAAGTTCAATCCGGAAATTGCTAACGATTCAAAGGTTGCAGTTTGGATTAGATTACCAAAACTTCCTATGGAGTTCTTCGATTTCAAAATTCTTGAAGGAATTGGTAACACAATTGGTCCTTTGTTAAGGATAGACAGTCATACCATCAATGCGGAAAGAGGACAATTTGCAAGACTTTGTGTACAATTGGATCTCAATAAACCGCTCCCTCCATTTATTGACATTGATGGTTACCGTCAAAACATTTCCTATGAAGGAATCAATGCTATTTGTTTTTCGTGTGGTTTAGCAGGACATCAAAAAGAACATTGCAATAACAATATCTCATCTGGTCTAAGTTCAGGAAAACAAAGAGACACTGAGATGGTACCTGCTACTTGTCGAGCTGAAGGACAAAGTAATAAGGTTGAGAATCAGGCGAACCAAGATTTGGAAAGTCGGGACTTGGCGGAGCATGATGGGGATCAGTCGAAAAATATGGACTGCGGGGTGGACGAAAATCAGGGATACGGTCCTTGGATGGTGGTCAAATACCGAAGAAATATTCCGTCCAAAAATCGGAACAGCCACCGGAGTTCATCCGCGACCAAGACACCGACCAACTAACTGAGCTTTTCCTACAAGGAGACCCACGCCAATCCACCGACCAACAAATGGAGCTCCTCCTCCAAGGAGACGACGTCGGGCCCCGCAAATAATTCTTCCAACGGGCATTTTGCAGCTACAAATGAAATAGAACATGCTAATGGAAAGGTGAGTAGGATAATGAGTACTCAAAATAAGGAAACGTTGATTCTTCAAGGAGACAATTCTCAGTGGGGGAATAGTGTACAACTCTTGGGAGAAGGTAAAGTGGGACATTTAAATGAAATAGAAAATGTTAATGGAAAGTTGAGTAGGATAATGTCTACTCAAAAGAATGAAACGTCTGTTATTCAAGGAGACAATTCTCAGTGGGGGAATAGTGTACAACTTTTGGAAGAAGTTAAAGTGGGAACGGTTCGGTCTGAAGCACCAAACCGGTTCAGTGTGCAGCACCAATCATCCACGGAAGCTGACCGTTTGAAGAATGAAGCAGCAGGCTTGGTTGGGCCGCCTCCTTGCATGGGCTGCGATTCAATTCCTGCGGCGGGCCTTGTTGGGCCGAAAACTTCGGATGGGCCTGGAGGTGAGGCAACCCAAGTTGAGGTGTATTTGAGCCAGCAAATAAAGAATATTGAGTCTCCTTCTGGCAGTTGGACAATCAAACTAAGGACAATTGCTGAAGATTTAAATTCCACCGAGAACACAACCAGGGACAGAGGTAAAAAGAGTTCGAAATTGGAAATAAATTCACCAAAAGGTGAAAGACTCCTAAAGGCGGTAACCAAAGGAAGTTTTAAGAAATCGGGAAGCGGAGGAAAATTGATACATACTAAACAAGGGAGTGAGACATCACTAATTCAAGGAAGTGATCGCCAAAGTGAGGTATCTAACATGAATTTAGATATTAGTAGTTCTATGTAATTGGATTGGTAGTGCTCCTTTTTTGCAGATTAATTATGAATCAAGTACAACTATCAAGTAAAATGGTTCCTGAAAAAGCCCACATGAGATCTATAGTGTGGAATGTTAGAGGCTTTTGCAATCCGGTAGTTGTCAATGCGGTCAAGCATCTCATCCGTACTCACAAGCCTACGGTCTTGATACTAATTGACACGAGACTTAGTGGTCAAAGGATGGTTGAGCAAGCAGGTAAATTACCTTTCAACAAATTTCTGGGGGTGGAAGCCAGAGGTTTTAAGGGAGGAATTCTAGTTCTGTGGAATGATAAGGAGACCAATATTTCGAAGATGGCGTTTACAGAGCAGGAACTTCACATCAAAATCCAGGTTATACCTTCAAGTCTCTCTTGGTTCTTGTCTGCGGTCTATGCTAGCCCTAAATTAAATGAAAGATTACTATTGTGGAATAATCTTAAGTCGGTAGCCTCTACTATAGCTAGTCCTTGGCTAGTTGTAGGTGACTTTAATGATGTTGCAAATAGTTCAGAAAAACTGGGGGAATAGTGTTTGCATGAATAGGGTGTCTCTTTTTAATGACATGATTAGTGATTGTAATTTGATTGACCTAGGTTTTAGGGGGCCTAAGTTTACTTGGGTCAATATGTGGAACTCCGATAGATTAATCCAACAAAGACTAGATAGAATGCTTGGAAACTTGGATTGGAAACTTTGTTTTCCTAATGCGTCTGTCACTCACCTAACAAGAACGCATTCAGATCATTGTCCCCTTCTCCTTAAAAGTGGAGGGGAAAATGAGAATAGAAACTTTAGACCTTTTAGAATGGAACCTATGTGGCTGGATCACCCGGGGTTTGAAATCATGGTCAATAACACTTGGAATGAGTGTAGCAATAGGATTACCCCGGCAATTAACCTTCTCCCTGAGAAAGCAAGAACTTGGAATAAAGAGATTTTTGGTAATGTTTTTCAAAAAAAAGATAAGGTTTTGAGGAGGATTTTGGGAGCTCAAAGATGTATTGCTAATGCACCAAATAATTTCATCATCTCTTTGGAAAAGAATCTTCAGGGGGAGCTTTCTGAGATTCTTGACCAAGAAGACAAATTGTGGGCTGCAAAATCTCGAACTAAATGGATTAGTGATGGGGACAGAAATACAAAATTTTATCATGTTTCTACTCTGGTTAAAAGAAGAAGGAATAAAATTTTGGCTATCAAAGACTCTGTTGGGAATTGGCTTTTTGATGGAAAACTCGTTGAGGAGGAATTTCAAAATTTCTTTTCAAATCTTTTCAAAACCTCCAAGGTCACTTCTTCCATGTTTAACGATTGCCCCGACAAATGGAGAACTTGCTTAACTGATTTTGAAGTTCGTCGGTTAAACAATTTTATTACTTTGGAAGAAATTAGGAAAGCTACTTGGGACCTTAAACCGTTTAATGCTCCTGGTCCTGGTGGTCTTCACCCGGTTTTCTTCCAAAAGTTGTGGAATTGTACGAGTAATTCTCTAACTATCGCTGTTGGGGAGGTGTTTGAAAAAGGAATCATTCATACCAGTTGGAACAAAACATTTCTATGCCTGATTCCAAAATGTAGTAACCCTGTCTCCGTCTCTCAATTTAGACCGATCAGTCTTTGCAATTCAATTTACAAGGTGATTTCAAAAATCCTTGTAAACAGAATTAGACATTGCCTGAAAAATCTTATTTCTCCTTTTCAAACTAGTTTTATCCCGGGGAGAAGGGGATCTGACAATGTGGTTTTACTGAGAGAGGTCCTCCACTTTTCTAAGCATAAAAAAGGGGGGAAAAGGTTGCATGATCATTAAAATTGACCTTGAAAAAGCTTATGATAGAATTGAATGGGATTTCATCAGAAGTACTCTTCAATATTTTAAATTTCCTGATAAAATCATTAGGTTGATCATGAATTGTATTTGCACTTCTTCGATTGAAATTTTGTTTAATGGGGGTAAACTAGAAACATTCTATCCCACAAGGGGAATTAGACAAGGTGATCCTTTATCCCCATATATCTTCATCATGTGTATGGAATATTTGGCTTTTCTTATTGACGATAAAGTGATGCAGGGTCAATGGAAAGGAATAAAAGTGGGAAGAGGTAGTCTGAATCTGTCTCACCTCTTTTTTGCTGATGACCTCATCCTCATGGGAGAGGCTACTCTTGAAAATTGTAATTGCATCAACTTGATTTTGGAAACATTTTGTGAAATTTCGGGTCAAAAAGTCAACCAGGGTAAGTCGACAGTTTTCTTCTCCAAAAATGTTTCAGGTACTAAAAGAACTGATTTGTCAAAAGCATTATCATTCAAGATGGTGGAAAATTTTGGGTCTTATCTTGGCTTCCCCCTTGAACTTTCCAATTCTAAAGTTAATTCCTTTAACTTTATCCTGGATAAAGTGAGGAACAAACTTTCGGGATGGAGGGCTAATCTTTTATCAATGGCAGGAAGAGTCACCTTGGTAAAGTCGGTTTTGTCTAGCATTCCTTCATACTATATGCAATGTACTATGCTTCCTATTGCAGTTTGCAAAGAATTGGATAGGATAAATAGGAACTTTGTTTGGGGATCCACGGATCAAAAGAAGAAAATTCACCTTATTAGTTGGGAAGAAATTACAAAACCGAAAAAGCTTGGGGGACTAGGAATTCAATCGGCAGCAATTCGAAATAAAGCTTTGTTGGGTAGCTTTGTTTGGAGATTAAAAAAGGAAACGAGCCCGTGGACCACGATTCTTAGACAACGAACTTTGAGGCAAAATAGCTTGATACTGACATCTTCGAACAAAACACCTTGTAATTGGAAAGCAGTTAACGAAGGTATGAATACTCTTAAACTGGGAGTTGGGTGGGTGGTGGCTAATGGTAGGGACATTAAATTTTGGCATGATGTTTGGGTGGGTGATAAAACTTTGCGTTCTTCTATCTATGGTCCACTTTCGCATGCGGAAGACAACCTAATGGTAGGGGATGTCTTCCTTAATGCAGAGTGGAACATAGATAGAATTACATTTGAATTTCCAAAAAACATGTTGGATCAGTTGCTGAGCATTCCGGGTGACCGGACAAATCAATCTTTGGATAGACAAATTTGGAATTGCTCTAGGTCAGGTAATTTTACAACTGCTTCTGCCTATTCTCTTTTAGCGGGGCACGATAGTAATAGCCAGATTCAAGAGCAATGGGACTGGGTTTGGAAAACTAAAACAATTCCAAAAATTCAGTATTTCATTTGGATGTGTCTCAAAAACAAATTAGCTACTTGCAAATTGTTGAATCATATGGGTTGCAATATTAGTGATATCTGCAGAATCTGTCAAACAGAAGTGGAGGACATCAATCACATTTTGCGTGGGTGTAAGCATGCAAAACAAATGTGGAACTCTTTTATTTTGCCACCAAAAGTGGCTCAGTCACCTCAGCTACCCTTGAACGATTGGATCAAGCTTGGATGTCAGGTATCAGGGGCTCCTATTCAAGGAATTGAATGGGCCCTGTTGTTTCCCTATGCAATTTGGAATATTTGGAAAAATAGAAATTCTCTCATTTTTAAAGATAAAACTTTAAATACTTCCATTTTCGAGCTTTCCTTGTCCCAGGTCAGGTTTCATCAAAATGCTATTCAATTGATTGAGAACTCTAAGCCTCTTATCTCTATTGATGTTAGATGGCTCCCTCCAGAGGAAGGGTGGGTGAAAATCAACACAGATGGAGCATCTAAAGGAAATCTGAATCAGGCGGGTTCGGGAGGAGTGATAAGAGATAATATGGGTCAATGGATATCTGGCTTCTCTAGAAAACTAGGATGCTCCAACAGCCTCGTAGCAGAATGTTGGGCCATCAGAGATGGATTAATGCTGGCAAAACATCTCGGTTTCAAATCAATTCACTTAGAAACAGATGCTCAGTCAGCCCATAAGCTTATCTCTGATGAAAATTCTTTAAATCTTAAACTAATGCCCATCATTATGGATTGTAGGAAACTCATGCTGCAGTTCGACAGAGTGAGTTCCGACATATCTATCGAGAAGCAAATGAGGTTGCTGACATCATGGAAGCTATGAGGATTAACCAGAGTCAAATCTACGTCATTCATGAAAATCAACCGACGGAAACTAAAAACGCAATCCAAAAGGATGCTGTGGGTTTTGTCTACTCGAGGACAATAAAGTTTAGTTAATTATTATATTGTAGTAAGGATTAGGGTGCGAGTTTTTCTCGTCACCCAACTTGTTATTTTAATTTACCTTATCTTTAAAAAAAAAAAAAAAAATCAAATCCTGATCTGACCTGACATTACTCTGTTTCTGTTTTGTTTTCTGTTCCAGTCCTGTCCATCAAAAACAGAGGGTATATGTATGGATTTGACAATAATATCATTATCTAATCATATTCTTTAATTATTTACCATAACGTATAATTTTTAACCATTACTTTGTATATATATAATATGCTTGTATTTTATTCGAATGGTTGTAAATTAAATTTTAATCTTTTTAATTTTAAAATATTAATTATTAAAACAACTTAATTTCAACAAAATCATAGTTAATTCAAGTTTGATATTTATATTAAATCTATTTATATGGTAAATACTATTATATATACATATATATATATATTAATAAATAATATATCTATAAAATATATAGTTATAATTATAATTATGAATTAAATATTATAATTATAATTATTATGAATAAAAAATGATTATCATACATCTTACTAAAATTTAGTACGAAAATTATAATTTTTAAATTTTAACCCCAGCATTTACCATTGTTTGAGATTAAAAGAACACACTGAAAAAAGAGTCAAAAAAGATGAATTAATTCTGTAAAAGTCACGGGAGAAAGGAAGGTTCTATAAAGATGAATTAATTTTGTTAAGTAAATTGCAGAAGTAATCGAATTTTAGATGTGTGATGGATTGACAGAATAAATTGATTTTAGAGATGTGAATTGGAGAAGTAATCAATTTTAAGAGGAGAAGCTCCTCATCGTCTCGTTTAGGTCTCTTCTTCTTCCTCTTCTTCTCCACCTGTCATCGTCATCTTCAATTACTGTCTTGTTCACTCTCTCTCTGCCCTTAAATCAGCGCCGCACCTTTTCATTCAATTTTCCGATGGAACCAAATGGCTCCAGTAATCATCACGCGGCGGAGACCGCAAAGCCGAGTAAGCAGACATCTGATATCAGAGACTTCCAGATAGTGACGGCGGGGAAAGACAGTGGCGATGATCAAGGGAACAAGAAGCACATATTGGCGCCGAAACGGAGCTCCAACAAGGATAGACACAAGAAGGTGGACGGGAGGGGTAGGCGGATAAGGATGCCCGCTCTGTGCGCTGCCAGGATTTTCCAGTTGACTAGAGAATTGGGACACAAGACGGACGGGGAGACGATCCAGTGGCTGCTGCAGCAGGCGGAGACGGCAATCATTGCTGCCACGGGAACAGGAACGGTGCCGGCGTCGGCTCTGGCGCTCACGGGATCGTCTATGTCCGAGCAGGGGAATTCCAAGATGGAAGGGTTGGGGCAGAGCGTGATTGGGTACGGTGGTAGGACAGGTCTTCCAATCATGGGGAGTGGGTTGGGGATCGGGAAGCCGCAGGTGTCTGGTGGTGGAGGTGGGGTCTTGTGGCCCTCCGGCGGAGGAATTGGGCCAGGGTTTGTCCCTTTCTCGGACCAACCACCTTCGAATTTCGGAGCGGAGAATTCGTCTTACATTCCGAAATTCCCTTTCTATGGGGTGGAGTTCCCTAACATCAACATGGGATTGGTGAATTTCCAGGCCTTCTTCCCAACCCCGGCAGCTCATCAAGTGCCTGGGCTGGAGCTCGGGCTCTCACAACAGCAGGATACCCATGGCAGCAGCAGCAGTACTGCACTGAATTCTCACGCGCTGCTTAACCAGATTTACCACCAGCAGCAGCAACAGCAAATGGAGCAGCAGGACCGAGTAAGTGCATCTGCTGTCACAGTAGCAGTTCAGAAGCCACAAACAGCTGAAGATGACGATGATGATGACGATGATTCTCAAGGTTCGGGAGAGTGATATAAGTTAAAAGTGGAAAAAAATCTGCTTTGCTCGTTCTTGAAAACTAACAAATGGTTGAATAGCTTCACTTATGATTATGATTCAAGAGCAGCTCTCCGTCTGATCTTATGGGGTCATCTCCGACCCAATCACTTGACTGCCCCCTCCCCTTCCTTTCCCCCCGAAAGGAAAGGAAGAACCATGAAAAGAGAGAAAAAGCTTTGAGCTTGCAGTGTATTTGACCGGTTTGGGTATTTTTGATCTATCTTCTTCCCTTGAGAATGATCAATTGAGTGATTCAAAAAGATGAAGTTGCATCTTGCTTGGATTGAAACTAATTGCTGTTTTTTTGTGTAGATCTGTGTGTTCCAAATTGAATGCACCTTCATATATATATATTGTATCTAAAAGTATATTTATATAGCATCTCAATGTCCGTCTGTTATGGAGAAATGTGGATAGACTAGGATTATTGAAGTAGCAATTTTTCCTTTTCCAGGATAGAAGAATATGTCCTGTGATTTTGTGTTTGTGTCGTACTTGTTTGTTCCTTCCAAGTTTAGACTTGTAGTGTTGCGTTTTGGAAGAGTCTTGTTCACCTCATCTCAACAATATCTCAAGTAAGTTGGTGAGTGTATGTATTATATATGTATGTGCACAAAGTGGACTGGACTGCTCTGCTCAGGCTATACAAGTTGGGAGGAACAGTAAAATCCGTCTGAGGAGCTCTGGAAATAGGCCCAACTACAGCATAGCATATAGTGAAAAGCAGACGAAAAGTGGGAAAACCAAAAAATCATTCATCAAACACAACTCTAAGAACAAGGATCATAATACTTATTATACAAATATACCAAATTTCCAGTGCGCACTCTTATGTTCATCTAAATTTCAAACTTATCAAAATTCAGGCTAAACGGGAATGGATCTAGAAATTGTGAAATACTTCTTATTCTTCTTATTGTTGATTGATCTCTGAACAATAACTGCACATTGCTAATTACACACGCAAATATACGTAAAAGCAATCCCTCTATCAAGACTCTTCTACCTTCACTACAAACATCATCATCTCCCCCCAAAACTACAAGAAAAATATCAACAGCTTCTTCTGTACATTATGTGCAAGAGAACAGATCCCAAAGCTAGTCAGGCCGTTTCTTCTTTTGTAGGGAGGTAAGGTATGAGGTGTCAAGAACAAAAAGAAAGGAAAATAGATTCAGTCATCGATACCTTGAATTTCCCCCATCATGATGCGGTTACTGGTAACCTTGAAGCCTAAAAGAGCAGGGTCAATTTGCCTCCCCTTCTTCCCTTTCTTCTTTCCTGATCCTCTCATGGCACCATCCATCAGTTCTGGAGCTCCTCCTCCTCCCATGGACTCTGCTGCTGCTGCTGCTGGGGATTTCTTGGTACTCTTGAGCATATCTATGAACAATGTCTCCGACCCCTCCACATCGTTGTAGGATGTTGTCCGCTTGAACTGCATATCTTTGTTCCTTGATGGTTCAGATGCATCATGATAACCCACAAGCTGGTTTGTCAGGTTTCCACCTTGCTCTGCTCTCAATCCTTCACACAATAACACAGAAAGTAGTCTTGAATATACCACACTAATAATGTGTTACCATGCACATGCACCTCCATAATCTAGCATTCCCAATCCCATGCACTGTAACAAAACCCCTCAACTACGTGCTTGACATAATGAAACGCAAGTTGCAAAAATGACTCAATACCTTCCGGAAAACCACTGAACGAACTTTTCCAACTCATAGCAGGATCCTGTGCCACTTCAGGTAATCCTTCGCGAGAAGAGGATGTGGTATGTTGTTGAGCGGATGAACCTCTATGCATCATGCTGTCTTGCACTTTCGATGAGATTACAGGCAGTCTACCATATAAAACAAATTATCACCGAGTCAGGTGACAACTTGTATTAATAGTAGGATCTATCATGAGTATATCAGGCTTCTTGGTTTAGTCACTTTTATCATGCATGCATAAAATTAAAAACGCTTTCTGTAAGCTTTTCAAATTTATTTTTTTATTGTTTTGAGTCAGCAATTAATGGTGATATGTTGGAAAGTTCATGATCTATCCAATATACAGGACACAACAGTTGGAAGACAGCTAAAATCCATTCGTTTTATGATTACTTACCGCTCCTGAGCAAATTCTTCGGTATAGGAGCTACGTGATACATCATCATAAAATCCAGCATCATCACCTACAAAATTCCAAATGTTCTTAAGAATCAATCAACAATAATAAATTATACAATGATCCAGAAATTTACCAGAACCACCAAATGAAGAATGCCTGCTGAATGAATTACTAGGAACTTCGCTACGACCTCGAGCAGCCAAAATGACAGGGGGCTTAGCGGAGCCTTTCCGAATCTCTATGGCTGGTCCCTTTACTTGACTTTCTAATGCACCTCCCCAACCTTCCACACCCATGAAATCTCTGCTCAGCGGCATCTTACTGGTCAGATTAGGATTTCCATAAAAACCAGAAGTAGATTCACTAGTGGCTGATGAGAACTGCTCTTTCCCAAGATATCCACCGGAGTCTGCTCCATATGGTGGTCTATCCCTGTTCTCAAGACCAGTTTTCTGATCATCACCTACATAACTCTGAGGTGGATCCGAAGAACTCGATCCAAAAGAACCAACTGGAAACGTATTATTTAAGTTAGCTTCAGTGTCTTGAATATGGTTGGTTTGGTGATCTACAGAGGTTGTGGCAGGGTAGAGCCCTGTTGGAGGCCTTCTCTCAACTTCATCACTAACACCAAATTGATCTCTTGATTTTTGATGAAGCAATTCCATCAATAGCTGCTTCGATTTGTCATCATTTTGAGCATCCGATATCCACGAATCGTGGTAGTCGGACATGTTAGCTGCTGCCTCCTGTCGCTCACCATTGATATTCAATTGCTGTATTCTTGATTCAAGCCAGTCATTTGGTAGATGCCGCTTGTTGTCAGACCAATAGTTTTCCACATCAGGCCGAGAAACATGAAACTGATTAGGCACCAAATGGTGGTGTTGATTGTGAGGATGCAATTCTGAAGGAAATATTCCAACTTGAGCACCAGATTTGACTCTTGTGCTTGGTTCCTGCGTATCGAAATCATGAATACGCGACATAGCATTAACCCGGCCAAGATTCATGCTTTGATTGCTTGCAGGCAACAAAAGTGACTGTTCAAATGCTAACCCTCCAGGCTCATACAGTCCATGTCTGAGCTGCTCCTTCAAAGAGGGAGGATTGCGGTCCAAAAACGTCATTGGGTCTTCACGAGAAGGGCCTGAATGCTGCTGATAGAAATCTTGATGGTTAATAGCAGATGCATGAGAACGATTGTCACTGTAATTTCTCAGAAACTGACCAGACTCTTCTCCTCGCCAGACTGATCCAATGTGCCTTTCATCTTCCACACCATTTTGCACCACAGAACCCATTGAAAATTGCCTTGCCTGAATCTGTTCTTGAAGTATCTGGTGTTCCAGCGATGGTATCTGTCCTTGCTGGGCTTGAGAAAGTAGCAGCTCTCTCTGCAGCTCATGTTTAGGCCCTCGACCAAACTTAGCCTGAATTAACTGCTCAATAGATGGATCAACATTTCTAGGAAGGAGATGATTACGCTGTTGCAGGTCATGGAGAAGTTGCTGATCTAACATGATCTGGTCAAGAACATTATTTTCTCTGATAGAATTACGATTTGACTGGATCAGTGCAGGATCATGCATTTGGCTTTGAAGCATCCGCTCCATCAGCACCTGCTGATGGTGAGATTGTTGTTGCTCTTGCAAAAGCTTTTGCTGTTGATGCAAAAGAAGCTGTTGCTGTTGCTGCTGCAGCTGACGTTGCTGCTGGAGCTGATGTGCCATAAGCCGTTCAAGATCGGGCACGGGATATTTGGACAGCTGCTGCAGTGCTTGATTCTCATTATGATGATCTAGATTAGAGCGGCCAAATTGTGCACGTAAAGACAGCATGTTTTGTTGGTGGAATTGATTCTGTTGAAAATGCCTTGACATATTATGTTGCTCTAGTAAATCAAAATGATTAGGTTCCTGATCTATATGTGGAAATTGCTGAGGGGCCATAGAATGATGAAATTTTTTTGCTTGCTCAGATTGAATATTCCTTCTAATATTGTCAGGCCATGATTCTTCAAGAACTGATGGATCAACAAGGGAACCAAAATGATCGGACCCCCCACGCAGAGGCAATTTGGATGCTTGGGTATGATTTGTAGAGGCATTTTCAAGCTCGGACCACAACAGACCAAATGGATGCAACTTCTCATTCCTAGTTTGCATGTCAGTCTGAAAACTGGGGACCACTGCAGATCTTTCATAAGGATGGCATGTACTTGCGGAACGTCCTTGAAAAACAATTTCTGAAAAAGAGAATACATATCAGTTTGAGTGAATGACTTCTCTTTGTTCCTGAATAAGTTTGTATAAACAATACAATAAAATAAGAACAAGACTAAAATCCATGACAGTACTGACCATCTTGTGCAGCAAAATCATGAAAAAATTCATCCTGATGCAATAGCGGTTGATCCATGGCAGGTTCACTTATTCTTGAGAGAACATGCTGATCCGAGAGACTGATTTGCTGTGACTGTGGGTGGCTCAGACCATTAACAATTGATGTGTCATCAATTATCATGCTCGGTGCAGAAGCGGGTATATCCAATAATCCTTCCACAGTCCTAGTCTGATTTGTAACTGTTAAATGGGGGAAAAGTTCACCCAATTCTCTAAAAGGCGTCCCATCAGGCACATCATTGAGGCGAACGAGTAAATCTGTTCCAAAGAAACCCTGTTCAAACCACGAGATGATGTCAATGCCTAGAAAAGGTCCCTGAATCTCCCCCTGAGGATCAAGATACAATAAACTCGTGTCCTCAGTCAGGACGCTCCTCCCAGTGTCGCTTGCATTCGCATTACAATTGGAGTTATTGACCAGCTGATAATGATCTGCAGTGGGTACAGGAACTGAAGAATTTGGATCATCAGGAAATATGGTATTATCAACAGATGAGGTAGGTTCATCGCCACCAATCAGTGTATGTTTTGCTAAAGCAGATTCTGTCATTGTTATGTTATCACCACTGGTCAGTTTTCTAGTAATATCTTCAAAGCATTGAGTTTCATCTGTACGTAAATTCTTGAAGTCCACACCACTCACTTCTTTGGCTCCGGGGGTAATTTCCTTACCTAAGAGCAGAAGATATTCAATTGCAGTGACCAAAAAATTATATATCTAGTAAATAAACTAAGATGATTTGCACTTACTATCTAGGCAAATGATTTGATTATGACTAGTCCAGAGCGGAACATCATCATGAGGTCCACATGCATCAGTACTTGAACTTTCTGGGAAGGAATCAATGAAGTCTTCATTTTGAACTACAGACAGGCTAGTCTGTTTACCCTCAGCAAATCCAGTGTCAACAAAACCTACAAACAACAGACCCGAGAATACTGAGTTTGAGTCAAATATTTAACACATCGGGTAGAAATTTTCTTTGTGAAATACCTTCAAGATTCTCGATCTCACTTGACCATCTGGAATAATATACAGCTCCGCTGCTTGTAACCTTACCACTCCATATATCCCCAACGACAACCTATTTTGAGAGAGGAAAAACAAATCAGTCCCTCAAGATGTTTGTCAAAGACATACAAATACAATAACTTCACACCATATTCATTTTTTACCTCCTCCTCAGCATCTGGGGACACAAAAGCCAATGGGTCAACAGCACATGCTTGAGTTACAGGGGGCAACTCCTCCATATCATCAGGCATAGAAGCAAAGGATTGATTAAATTTTTGCCTTCGATAAATGCCAAGAAGCTTTGCCCTCGAGTAGCAAAAACGTTCAGCCCCTACAGCTGGTTTGCCAGGAATTCCACACTTGTCAGAAAGAACAGCACCAATTGGACCTGAAGAACGGCCAATTGAACTTCCACGGCCCCGTCCAACAGTAAATCCCATAATTGAGCCCTCTAGACGTCCTTTTTCAATTCCAAATCCTGGAGCAGCACGAAAAGCACTTGAACTGCTGGGGTGAACTTCCATCCTGTGCCGTGGCCGCCACTTGTCACGAGACTCCGAGTCACGCTCAGGAGCCAGTTTGTTAGAACCTAATATTGATTGATTTTCATTTTTAGTATCCTCTTTTTCCATTTCTGTCCTTTTTTCACTGCGAGAATCCCTTTCTTTGTCCTCAGGACCCCATCTAGAAGACCACTTGCTATCTCTCCTGGCTTCGAACACAGTGCTGCGGGTATTTCCTTCATTCCATCTATCAGAAGCAGACGTTATTCTAGTATCATTAATTTCCTTGTTAGGAGCATTCTCGACACGGCGTTCAACTTTCCTGCGGTTCCTTCGAGGTCCAAGCAATCCAGTTTCCCTTTCCTCCTCACGCCAACGGCGACTGGTTTCATTATCAGCAGCTATCTTCCTCCAGTCTTTTTTATCATCAGACACATCCAAGCGCCAATTCTCCTTGTGATTCAGATCAGCTGGATTTCCAAGAGAAACCACTGATGGTGTACGAGTTTCCTGTCACAGAGAAAAAATAATAAACTGACTGGGAAATCTAATCATTCATGCACTTCTTTCTATGCAGTAGAAAAAACAATGTACGCACCATTTTTGTGTCACTCGATTTTGAATAGAGCCACTGGGGCGATAAAGGTATGCTGTTCTCTAATTCCCCTTGACCTGAATACATAGGCAAAATTGAGTAAATAATCACAAAGACAACTTCAATAGATTAACAGTACTCTTGAAATTCTGAGTTAAGCTACCTTTTGGATCATGATATGATCCCATAAGCACCTTCTCCTCATAATGTTCACCCACTACTTCAACTACATAACATGAAAATAATCCCAAAAAAATAAGTTAGAAACATACTATTCCCCTCAACGTAAATATGATATGGTTTTGAGCCTGATAAAAAAATTGCAGCTTTATGTATAAAATTTAATTATGGCTGCAAATAAGACCGCCAAAAAGTAGTTTTAGGTACAGTAAGTCTCTTTTGTTCGTATAAAAAACTTTATCAGAATATCCATACTAATCAAACTAATCGCTGTAACACAAGACTTGCAACCTTGGCGTGCTGCTGGTTTGGTACAATTCAGGTTAAAAGCTCCATGAGCTACAAGAGTAAAGATGTTTACAGATTGAGATATCAGCTAAATAACAGCTTGTGGGGTTGAACAATACAGCATTTGAGTATCAATAAGTGTGTGTAATTTCTAATTAATAAAAGGTATAAAATGGATACGGATCAAAGAATTGGGAAAAACTAAATAAGAAATTGTCAGAGACTATAGATTTACAGGAATACTATTATACTATCTTGGGAAGAACCAACCTCAGTTGGAAATTAAAATGACTTTGCATTGATCCTTTTGCTGCTTCTATCTTTGGCAATAATCGAGCAAAATGATTTTTGTAAATTACATATATTGAAGTAGGACCACCAGGAATACTAAATCCAATCAAAAGACTTCCGACCGACATTCAACAAAAAACAATGGCACAAAAACCCTAAACCCAATTTAGATCTATATGTACTTCTTGATTGAAAGAAATCACCGTGCACCATCTCAATTGTTGTTACAGCTTCGAGAATTGTAAAAGCTAGTTAATGTAGTTTGCATTGTGGACTTTAGTGCGTACTCTTGCACTTCCTGTTGTTTGTTACGTCTTTGTTTATAATAAAAAAAGGTCGATAGACTAACTTTCATAGAAAAGAAATTACAATTGCTAATTTAGAGATATAGATCTTTCAAAGAAGGAAAAAAAAAAGGTTCTGAACTGAATTTTAAGACAGGAGTATAGACAAAGGTGACAGTTTTGAGAATACGTGCCAAATAGGTATCGATTCAAGAATTACAATTGTAACGCAGTAAATCATTAGGAAATTCAAAAGGGTCGGTCAAATCTACAGTAATACCAACAATGGGCAACTAAAGCAAGAACACTGCTTGATCTGACAAACAAAGGATAAGCTGAAAAAAAGACATGAAATCGAAAAACAGAAAGGGTAGAGATTCGGAGAAGCTCAAGAGGAAACTGATTAGGTCAGTCAGTAACATATTTCCATTCATCAGATCAAAATCTTAACCATCTGCGTTAACTCCGACACAAACGAAATCGATCCGTTAAACTTCTATTAAAAATCCAACGAAGAATTCAATCAAAAATGAATCGAGATTGAGCAACGATATTGATACATCAACAAAAGGAGATAAGGAAGTACGTTTTCCAGAGAAGGATCGATCGGAGAGTTGAGAGGAGAGGAGATCGTCCGGTAGATTGAACTTGCCTTCAGCCATTGAACTGTTATGGGAGACAGAGATGGATAGATATATAAGAGAAGGAGAGGAACGGCAAGAGTACAGAGGGCCCGCAAAAGCCGAGACGGTGTAGATCGATTGTAGATTCAAGGGTTTCAGGAGGAGGGGGAGAGGGAGCTTTCACTTGCAGAAGCAGATGGAAGAGAGGAAACGGGCGTTCTGTTCTGTGCCTGGATGGAGAATCAGAAGGGTAAGGGTCAAGATGGTCCTCTATATAAACAGCCAATTATTTTTCAAGATTGCTAGTAAAACATTTTTATTTTTATTTTTATTTTTATTTTATAAGCATCTATTTTTATTTTAAATATAATATTATATATATATTGAAACTAAAATGAAGCTGCATCCACACTCCAAGAGTACACAATACTCCATTTGACCCTGAAGCAGCCTGGGTGTCTCGACCAGATTGCATTGGACTTCGATCATGTCTTTCTTGTTCCACCCATGTCAGAAAAATACAGATGGTTTAGACCCAAATCAATAGGAAACACGGTTAAGAGATGAGTTTAGGTTAAACATTGTCTAACTAAAATTAAACATATTTTGCTTAAATGATTATGTTAACAGTTTCTATTTCTTATTCCAGTTAGTGAAGTTAACTCATGTATATTTAGTCATTTAAATATAATATAGTATTATTCATAATATGTTAAATTTGGTTTGTCTTCAGCTATGTGATAATTATGTTTGAAAACTTAAGCTCGATTTCAAAAAATAATAATAATGCTCGATCATAATTACAATGGTATAAATCAAGTTAGTTTTTGATTGTTTTTTCTTCCAAATTTTTGGCTTCACTCTAATTTCAACACCATTTATAATTTTATTTACGTATTTTCTAATAATAATTATGGAAAATAGTTAAAGAAGAGATGGAATTGTGTAATTCGGTTATGTGGATGAAGGTAGTTCGCCCGACTCAAAGAGATTATAAACTATGGGACAAATATTATTGCTACTAAATTTCAGCAAACGTCCATGGATAGTCGAATGGATATGTCTCATAATATTCTGTCTTGATC
The DNA here is from genome assembly GCA_946814005.1 of Chamaenerion angustifolium. NCBI lineage: Eukaryota > Viridiplantae > Streptophyta > Magnoliopsida > Myrtales > Onagraceae > Chamaenerion > Chamaenerion angustifolium. Next base: position 27,390,153 of record OX328268.1, on the reverse strand, counting down.
CTCTCCATAAGGAGATATTTGGTACAAATTGATACTTCAACTCTCATATGAAAGAATATTGGCAAACACTCAAATGGAAGCGAGCGTGTAAGGTGACAACTTTCAACCTTCTAAGCTGGGGACAAGGTGATGGAACTCAGGGTGTCGCATGGGTAGCATATCATGCATCAACATGGTTGTTATACCAGCGCCGCCCTCCGTTCCTATAAAGGCGTCGACTAGACCCTTACAATATAAGGACGACAGGAGTGACAAGAATCGTACGAATCGCAGGCAGCATTTATGGACCTTAGGGGGCACCAAACGTGTCCATCACACTTCGGTAAAGTGTATTTATCACATGTCAAGAGATAGTTACGATCCCTTAACCCTTGGTTAAGTCCTCAGTTCAAATAAGGCAACTGACCACGGTTAGAGTTAACCCGATGAACAATAGTAAACGTTTGGGCTATAAATATCAATCCATCAACCCTTGTAAAAGGATAGAAATCTTCAGATATATATACATATTAATCTAAAATTACCTCCAAAATTGACATAGTCATCAGAGGAGAAACAAAGGGGAATGTCCGAGTTTTCCTTCTTACAGGTCGCGAAGGGCCAAGAAGTCGTCGACTTTCTACTAGATTTGGATAAAAGTTGACGTCTCGGAGCATAGAATCCCGACACGTGGCACAATAATTTCATAGGATTCAACATTGGCGATGTCTGTGGGAACTGTACAACAAGCTATGGGCGCACCCAACAATAGAGCAAATTCTGGCGACCATGCTCAGGGTTAGTCCCTGAATCTCATCACATTATCCAGGTGAAAATGAAGCAGTGATGGCGGCTGGATCCCCTAGATTTTAACTAGGGGAGACTAATTTCCCCCAAGCACCGTCCTCACAGTCACCTACTCCGAATAAAGAGTAAGAAAAGAGGAGATCACTTCCGACCCTCAAATCGGTATTACCCACTGGGTACATGATTTCTGGTTGGTCTACATGAGCTCCTTTATATATGCACCGCATCTTTATGCATGTGCATCACTGGCTAGCCATGTCCCTAATGGACCGAACTATATACGTGTACAAGCCCCTCCTCCACAAACAATGCTCATCTTGAGTCAAATGGAAGAGGTAATAAACAGGATACTCAAAGAAAAAAAGGGCTCTACCCTTCTCTGTGGTGAAACATTATACCCATCTACAAGAGGATTTATGTCGATCATTATCTCTTATGATGTGACAACTCGACAAAGTTCTGAATTATAAAGGCAATGGGGAACCTAGTCCGACATATGCGAAAGAATGAGACACCGTTACCTAATTCCTATCCATGAAAAGATCAGGACTTGCAAGGGCCTCGACTAAACGGAGGAAAGAATGAGTCGTATACAGTCAAGGACGAGGACAAATGATGAAACTCAGGGTGTCGCCTGGGTAGCTTATCATGCGTCAACATGGTTGTTATACCAGCAACCTCATCTTAAAAGGAATTTTCGAAGGAACATTTCTCGACCCGCCAGGCAAGAGGGATTTAAGGCGAAGCCTTTAAAGCGAGGGATATCTCGATTCTTACCCCCTTTAAGCGAAGCGATTACTCTCATCATACTAGGTTGAATTAATATTATGACGATGTCACAGGACTGTAGATCGTCGTACAACTTCTTCAGTTGAAAGCCTTACGAGTCCTTCTCAGTGTCTCTAAACTCCGTCTGACAACCATGATAAATGAATGCATGTGAAACTCTTATGCTGAAAAGTTGTGGTACTGTCCAGCCAAACAGTACTGCCACTCCCAACATTTTGCTTCGGTGGCTGTATAGAGGTGGGTTAATGCGGTGTCGACGCACGAGGGGAGACATTTGCATCCATTGGTGCATTCCTTCAAGTTAAGGGAGTTATCTTAAAAAGTGTCATGTACGAACAAAGTAATCCCTTCCCTTCCTCTTCAGCAACTCATCCCACCCTTCTGAGTTGCATATAACTCTGTGGTTAGTGTGTCATCCGTTGTTTCATTCGCCGACGGTGGTTTCATACTTGCTACAACATTGGAAGTCCCTCCAAGAAATAAGGCGTTGTTATACTTGTTACTCCCTTTATCGCCTCTACCCCCTAGAGTATGCTTGTAGATGAGGTCAAGGAATTATAAAAGGTCATTCATGCCGTTGTAGGTTCTATAAAGGAAGGCGAGCGATGCTCGCTAGTTATATACTTGTGGGGGTTACCTTGGGGAAGGGACCTCGGCCAAAAGGGAGAAGTTCAATGTTCATTTTAAGTCAGGGTTGGGTTATGTAGCCAGGCTCCATGAAGATCTCAGATAATTACAACAAGAAGTTAGCATGTGCAATGCGAAAGGTGTGTTCGTCGACATTCTCAATTAATCATATTGGCTCATAAGAGGCAGAGTGTCGCCCTATTTAATTAAGGAGTCGACAGAGATACCATCATGGGGAATTCTCAACGGTCAACTCAACAATAGTTAGGTAAAAAGGGAGTAACACCTACTAGGGGGCGCAGGGGACGAAGCACGGAAATTGGTGCTTCTCAGGCTAATCCCCGTCTGAGTTTAACTGGTACATGCTGGAAGATGTGGCAAAACTCTTATATTTGGACCATGCTTCCACTACTTGTCTTTCCTTTTCATGGACTTATGCACCTTAGCAATCAGTACTTCAAGTGGATTAACAAGGGAAAAGGATCCTCATCGGTCAAAACCTCATTAGTTTCTCAATCATATTTGGAGTGCATATGGAAAATCCTTAGGGATATATTCTGGTTGATCTTCTCAGTCATCAGTTTCTCCATTATATTTGGAGTGCATATGGAAAATCCTTAGGGATATATTATGGTTGATCCTCTATGTTATCAGTTTCTCCATCATATTTGGATTTCTTATGGAAAATCCTTAGGGATATATTCTGGTTGATCCTCTTTGTCATCAGTTTCTCCATCATATTTGGTGTGCATACGGGAAAGCCATGGCCATCAGTGTGCAATTAGCACACGAAAGTCGGCGCTACAGCTTGATGGCCAACCTCGTCTTGATCACAAGGTTAAGGGAAAAATATGAACGCACGCTGGCTTTATAAGCCTTAACGAAGCGTGCCTCTAAAAAGGCCATCCTCCTCTTTGTATTGATTGATACTGATTTACCATTTTCTAAATAAATAGCTCTTAAGATAATCAACCCAAAAGGGTATCATTGTATAGAAAAAATATTAGCGCCTGCATAAAAGGCGACGTGTGACGTATATTTTTCAGCATGTTAATTTGGTCGCACCCACAAAGGATCAGGAAGTACCACCCTGCGACAGAGAGGAATGTGGTCAATTTGGAAGGGCTTATTGTTTTAAGTAAAATAAGCTCATCGACTTATCATAAGAAGGTACGGGGATTGAATAAAGGGCTGGTATTGTTAGGAAGACTTCTATCAAGAGGTAAGAAGTCGTCACTTTTGCTTTAAAAATAGGGTTAATTAATTAAAGGGAAAAGTATGAAAAAAATGTAACATGTTTGCCAAAAATGGTGGTTGATGGAACTAGTTTTGGAGTGTAGGTAATTGATGTAACACGTTTTCTGTTGTAGGTTTTAGATGGAAACGTTTGTTATTCCGTCTGTTTGCCCGTTAAAAACCAACATGTGCCAGCCACGTGACATGATTTGTCAGATGTTAATGAAATATTTTCGTAAATTCCCAAGATACCCCTACACCTATTTCCCTCCACTTCCCTTCTTTGTTCACACACCCATACCGAAGAGCTGTCCTTACAACTTCAATTTGATACCCGTCCCTTACTTTCCAACTTCAAACCCTAAGTTCTTCTGCCTTCTGCTGCGACGACAACCTTCTGCCGAAGACCCTCGCCAACCTACCCCTCCGACAACCGAATCGACTTCAAGCAGCTGCAACCGAGTCATCTCCTCGCGCGAATCGTTGCATCTCCTCGTCTGTTCAGTTTAATCCGAAGACGTACCCGCTCAATATCCCGCCAGGGTAACTTCCGTAGCCCCTCCATGCTCTATAAATTGAAGCTTTGGTCCGATTTTTAGTTGTATGATTCCAATTTTGCAAAGGTGACAGATTTGTAGTGTAATCCGAACTGTTCTGCGGCTTGATTGTTTAGAGGGTAACCGATTGCACATGTTTGGTGGGTGAAACGAAGGAGTTAACTTCTATGTTCACTTGTATGTTTAGAAGATAAAACGATTGTTAACTGTAACTGATTTGGGATTTTTCATTTGTTAACCGAATGTTATGTGTGTGTTTTACTGGTTTGTTCTCTTCAAACGACTTGGGTACTGACAAACACTCTTTTTTGCAGGTAAGAATGTCGACCTCAGGTGCTGATAAGTGGATTTTGAAGATTCACTACGATTCTAGTTGGGTGGGTGGTGTTTACAACGGTAAATTGTATGAAATGGAGATAACCAAAGAAGTGTTCGCCTACTGCACAATCGCTGCACTTCTTGAGTATTACGGTCTAAAGAGGGATGGGACTATCACCTACATTCCACCCGGGGGAGATCCGAAGAAAGACATAGAAATCATTGTGAGCGACGAAGACGTGCAGCTAATTAGGGACAAACAACAAGATAATCACGAAGTTAGTTTGTACGTGGTTCCACCGTTCGATGAGGCCGCATGTGGTAACGATCCTTGGTTAGAACAACTTCGAAATAACGCATTGTTGAAGACTATTGCAACTAGAAGAAGGATGGCATCGGAAAGAATAGCTGAACTTAGGGCGCAACGACTAAGTGAGAAAGCTAAAGGGAAAGATCCCATGACCGAGCTGTCCACAGACTCAAAATCTGAGGAGTTCTCATCCGATTCCTGGGGTATCTCGGACCCGAACTGGAAAGCTGCATTGGAGGAAGAATCGTCATCCAGCGACTTTGTTGAAAAAAACCCGACCAGATCGACACCACATGCCCGATCAACCAAACCCCCCTCCACCGAAGGTATGACTGATATACTCGACTTGGTGGGTGCTATGGAAGGTGACGTGGGTGATACTGTTGACGGGATTGGAATTCAAAACGTGAATGTGGAGATGTTTAACCTTGAGCCCGACTGTCCGAGTGACACATTGCGGACGCCTCCTAACTCGGAAGATGAAGTCGAATATACCAAGATGTCTAGGGCGAGGGTTATTGACGAAGAGGTTAATTCTAAGTTCGGCCGACCCACTAAAAGGTACGAACTGAAACTTGGAATGAAATTTGTGGACGCAAAGGCTTTTAGGGAGTACATTATCGGACATAGCATTCAGGAGGGTTACGAGATGGAGTCTAAGGGAACTAATGGACCGAACCGAATAGAATTTCGGTGCAAGCAATCGATATGTCAGTTCAAGGTTGGCGCGGTTCGAATTCAAAAACAAGTGACGTTTCAATTAAGGAAGTTATTTGAGGAGCACTGTTGTGGAAGACCGTTCCATACAAAGAAGATTGGAGGCAAGTGGATATGTGACAATTTCATGGAGTTGATACGTAATGAACCGAAGGTCAAAAATTCAACTATTGCGGATGAGATTCAGAAACGCTTCAACTTTGACGTCAAACGATGGAACATATGCGAGGGAATAAGGTTAGCCCGAGAGAAACTCCGTGGGGATAGATTATGGCAGTTTGAACGCCTCCGAGATTACGCTGCGACGGTCATCATGCACAACCCGGGAAGTAGTGTGTACATCCAGGTGAATCCAGATACCAACCCATTAAGACCCAAGTTTGAGAGGATGTATGTTTGTTTAAAGGGCTGCGTGGAAGGTTTTAAGTCGGGTTGTCGACCGTTTATTGGATTGTACGGTTGTCATCTTAAGGGACTCGACAGGGGTCAACTGCTTAGTGCAGTATCTAGGGATGCTGACAACAGGGTGTTCCCTATATGTTATGCATGGGTCGAAGCTGAAATAAGAGAGTCCTGGACGTGGTTTCTTGAAATATTTAAGTCTGACTTGGGCGATGGGGTTCCTTGGATATTCATGTCAGATAGGCAAAAGGTACCAGGATTTTAAACACTTAATGAATTATGTTTTTTATTTTTAAAATGTGTATCAATTATGTTTTAAGTTTTTGAATAACAGATGTATTATGTTTGCCAAACTAAACAGGAGATGTATTATGTTTGACAGAGTTTAATCACTGCCGTAGAAGAGACATTCCCAGCTGCTGAACATCGATTCTGTGCGCGTCATATTCATCAGAACATGCTCGTTGCAAAACACAATGATGCTGGTGTGAAATCACGTTCGCTCGGGCACCTAGGAAAAGAAAGGCGAAACAGACTGCACCACCGGTCAAACGGAGACTAAACACACAAGAGAAAGGGAAGAAGAAGGCAGCTCAGGTACCAGATTCGCCGCCTCAGGTTCCAGATTCGCAGATACCTGAGAGTGTCCCAGATTCGCCCCAGGTACCTGAGAGTGTCCCAGATTCGCAGCCTCAGGTACGTTTCTGACATTACAGTCGGTTCTGTCAATATTTCTGAACTTTGTTATTCTTCGGTTCTAACATTCGGTTCTATTATTCTTCGCAGGAACGAGTAGTTGAAGATGTACCACCTATAATTCCTACCACAAGAAGGCCAAAATTGCCACCGAGGAGAAAAACTAAGGTTTGTTGAAATCACAAAATGTAGTCAATTCTGTATGTTGCAATTAGAACTGTAATGTTGTTGTTTATACATAGGTTAAACGTTCGGTTGAAAAGATTATTGATCTGAAAAGTGATGTTGAACCCGTTCGAGTCAGCTCAAGTGCCCCCCAACTGTCAGATTGTAGAGCGAACGTTCCCGTGGATATGCCTTTGAAAACAATCACCCCAAAGAAGAAAACCATTTTGAAGAGGGATGGACCGTCAAAGAGTTCCCCCCGTTTCAGGTCAAGCAAGTTCACAAAATTCCCAACGCAGTGAAGATTTATGTCATTGCGGATTAGATATTATGATTAACTAGGTATTTTTAGGTGCTTTGCAGCATGCATGCTGTAATGTTGATGAACTATAATGTGTTTGTGGATTTTGGTGGATTTGGTGGATTTTGATGAACTAGTGTGTGTTCTGGCGGAATAGGTATTGTATGAAGGTACTTTGAAAGGTTTTGTATGGTCTCTGTATGGTCTGGGTTACAGGTTTTGATATTCAGGTGGCATTCTATTCGGTTGTGTTGGTAATGTTCTGCACAAATTTGCCAAACATGTTACATCTCTGTTATACTTGTTCAGAAACATATTGCATCAAAAACCAACAATTACAAAACATATGTTTTCTGACACAAACACACTAAAAAACATAATTACCCTACAACCGACCCGCAAACTTAAAACACAGACACAGCTTAACTGACAACTACTTTTAACATTACAGAAACAAGCAGGACCACAAGCACTCCAACATCAATAACTAACATCTTCTCCCTCTTACGTAGAAGAACAACTTCGTCTTCGATATGGCCATGCATATCTCGAAATTTGCTTACGACCCTCCTTCCGTATATGCACATTGGGGGGTCACTCCACTCGAAGTAATTACAACCGTGGTTCTGCAATCAAATTTGGGAATTAGGGTTTCGAATGGAACTTTACAACTGTGGTTGGGCAACAATTTTCAAATTCATTCTACAATTAGGGTAAAAACCAAATGAAATTGACAAACACACCTTATAATTGGGACACCCATAGAAAAACCGACCGAAATTCTTCCATGTGGAAGCTGGTTTGGCATGACTAGTGAACCCACAATAGCAAATCAACGGTTGGTACTCTTCATGCGCCTTCGAGCTTCGAGAAGAGCTGCTGGACTTGTGTGGTGACATCATTGTTTGGAGAAGACACGAACACTGGAGAAGATTGGAGCTCACTGCCGAAGATTGGAGAAGACACGAACAATGGAGAAGACAGCGTTACAAGAGAGGTGTGTTATAACTGTCTTATGAAGAAGACAGGGGCATTTAAGGACTTTCACTATACAAATACGTCACGTGCAGGGCATGTGCACACTTAACGGACATTTTGAACGGAAACTTAACGACTGCATCAAATACCTACAACATCAAAATGTTACATCAAATAATACAACTGTGTCGCTTTGACAACTTTGGGCAAACATGTTACATTTTTTCATACTTTTTCCTTAATTAAATGGTTACACATGTTTGACCATTGTGCAGAATGGTTACACATGTTTCAAAATGTGACTAATTGGTTTTGCTGCGTGACTGAATGGTTATACACCTTTTTCAAGTGTGATTAATTGGTTACTTCATCATTAGCAGTTACTCTTTTCCGTTAGTTGATTTTTTTAAAATATTTTTTATTTATCAAATGACTATTATACCCTCAATGAGCTATTCTTCATGATGTCTTCATCTTCATCTTTCTCCATGGATTTGTTCTCAACTTAAGCAACATTCCTCGAATCGAAACAACATTACTTGATTGAATTAATTCAATAATTTCCAATCGAATTTGAAGAAATTCTGTAGAAATTTGAGAGACAAAGAAACCGAGTGTTCTAGATAGGAGTATATGAATAATTGTCACAACATCTAGGAGCAGTTCTATGTGTACTGAATTTTCCCGATCATCAGCGCAATAATGGCAGCATAGGTTTGATCTTCCATGGATGCTATTAGAATCTCAAATTTCTTGATATATTAATTGCAATTGCAAGTGTTGACCTTCAGGCCTCGACTGAAGCACCTCAATCCTCCCCACCACTGTGGCCTCCTCCTGCTACTGCTGCTCCACTGTCGTCTTGAATTTTGCAGAATCCCTCTCCGCAGAGAGCAGAAGTCAGTAATGGCCTCCAACTTAGCTCCGATCAACCCTATACTGTTGCTTTCCGATCCACCGAGAGATGAGGAGAGAGAAAGGTTCCTCAAGACCGAAGAGAAGCTTTTCAAAGGATCCGCACGAAGCAATTGACACTAATTCTCCAAAGTTAAAGAGCTGGAGAAGTGCGACTTTCAATGCCTCAACGAAGCAAACCAGACTGATATCGTTGTCTTTGAAAATTTCCTTGATTAGGGTTTGCTCGCTTTGAAGCAACACTTGTTCTTGAAGAACAGGTGTTCAAACTCGTCCTCAAGTTGAAACAAGGTGGTTCGAAGAACATCAGCAGCTCTTCACATCAGTTCTTCAATCCACGACGACACACTCATCCTCAGTTCTTCGAAGCATTTCCATTCTCAAGTTCTTCAATCAAGTTCTGGGTATCGCCCTAGGCATTTCAAATATTGCAGAGGAGGTGGAGTGAATTGTAGGCAATTTTAGGTTTTACTTAAATAAGTTAATTAAAGATGGGTAATAATGTCATTTTATATGTTAGAATAGTGACTAACGGTGATTTTTTGTTGGTGAACAGTAGCAAAATCAATTAGTCACATTTTGAAACATGTGTAACTATTCTGCACAATGGCCAAACATGTGTAACCATTTAAGTATTAACCCTTAAAAATACTATGGGCGAACGAAAGGCCCCTTAAGCCTGTCATAGGTGACGCTTCAAACATATAACGGGGTAACAACTATGTGTTGCAATCTTCGTCCCCATTAAAGGCAAAGATAGATAACCAATGGAGTGGATAAACAAATGGCCAAGTTGTGGTTGAGTTTCCAGCATTGTCACCGTCGTCACTAAGACGAAATGAATTTGCACACCAAGATAGGATATATAAATTGTCACCTAAAAGGTAAGGGGCTATATAAGGTTGTTGCTATGGCACAACCCAACGCTTGCGTACTTGAAGATGTGCACAAAACAAAGCTGAAAAATGTGGCTAACACTGAGCGTTGGAATAAGCCCAATGCATAATGAACATTGATGGATATTATGTTTAAATGAGTCGACTTTGTTGTTACAAGCTAAGAGGTATGTCGTCGATTTCTATTTTGTTTATCGACGAATATGAACATTAAGCCAGGTCTCATGAAATTGCTGACTTTCTATGAGATTATACCTACAATTAAAAGAGAGGGTATTCCCCGACTTCGTTATTAAATCAAAAAGCAACGCCTAGTTTATAGGCCATAAGTAAAAAGGATTTTGAAAAATATAAATGAGGGGGGCTTCCCCTTTATTTAGGCTAGAGGGCAAGCTGTACATGGGCACCAACCTAATGGGATAATGCATTATTATAGACACATTGGCAGTTAAGGTTGTAACAACAATAGGGGATATGAACCCCGACTACAGGTTCGTACCTTATAAGGGGAATGTTCACATGCGTATAATTATGCTTTTTGGAGCGCTGTAGGGTCATTGAAATAGACTTTTCAATTGACTGGAGAAAACCTTAACTATATTGCTCTCTAGAGGCACACATGAAGAAAGCAAGCTCTTCACAAACAGAGTCTTGCGTTGTAATATTCTATAAGTGTCGCCTCTATTGGTTCGATAAAATACGACCTGGTATACAGGGAATGGAGCACCATCGCTCATATGAGGTGAAAACACCCTTATTTACAGGACAAACGCTTAGCCCGACTAAGTATTATCGACGCATTAAGGATAAAATGTGTCGACATCGTTATTCCATGAAGTACATCACCCATTATATAACGTGTGTTGGTATCTTAGCAGGATCAATGCTACTCCATGGAGTGCACCGCTATTCCTAGTAATCATTTTACTAAGGGAATTGTTAAGAGGGCACATAACAAATATTATATTGTCCAACAGTGTTAAGGCAAACGTCAAAATCTGTGCAGGCATGTGTGCCTTGTAATGGATGTACCCCCCCCCCCCCCCGGCCAGAAAAAGTTGACACCTCATAAAATGGATGTCGATCTTGAGGGTTGGAAATCCTTCACTATTCAAGCATATCATTGGAACCCCATCATGATCACAGGACAAGGGAATCAAATTGTTGGCTCCATCAACTACTTTACTAAGTAGGTTGTAGGCACTGACCTTATTGGAAAACTTCGAGTATTAACATTCTTCAAAATTCCAACTCCTAGCAAATGAACATTAAAGGTATATACAATGGCGAGCGAGGATTCCAAACATATATGAAAAATAACGAAATGGGAAGCCAAGATGACGATCCCTCTTGCCAATTTTTGGTAGGGGGACTATCAAAAGACTCACTCATGTGAATTTATTATCAAACAAGGATGAATTATGGAAGATATAGGCGTCAACTTTTTAGTCATGGGAATTATAGGCGTCGACTGCTCAGACAACGACCTTAAACAGGTAACATTTAGCTGAAAGGGTATGAGGTGTCGGCTTACGAAAGCTTAATGGACAACCTGACTACTCTAAAGAATTGACAATTTTGAAAGTGCCTTATATAGTCATTTAACTTATGATAGTCTAAGTCCTCATTCTAAAGGCTACGATAGAGGCAGATGAATGACTTCTAGGCGTTGACTATTTTAAGGATCAACACCCTTATGGCCCGTTCGTTTCAAGGAATGGCCACGGATTTGGGCTTACGGATTCCGTAAGCCCATGTTCATTTGGTGGAATTGGCCATTCCTTGAAATTGGATTCCGGGCTTAGGGAATCCGGGTAAAAACCTCGGATTTCCTAAGCCCACACGGGTCGGAATCCGGAATCAGCTGCCAAAATACCAAATTGCCCTCGCCATTTTGCAAAATTTACGAGCGTGCCATCAGCTGATTCTGATAAACAGCTTCTGCAAACGTTGACAGCAGGGTTCGAACCTGCGCAGGCGTAGCCCAACAGATTTCAAGTCTGTCTCCTTAACCACTCGGACATATCGACAACTGTGTTTTTTATCACCCCTAATTTGTACTATAGATTTTTGAGTGTTTTTTTTATTTAAACTGAAAATAAAAAAAAAATACCAAAATCAAAATCAAAATTAGTATTTAAAATTAAATTAAAATAATAAAACAATTCAATTTAACAATGTTTATATAATGATTTACTAAACTGATTAAGGACAAACCCACGTTCTGTATAATGTATGTGGTGACTAACAACATTTTGTATTATGTATGTAAGATGTATTATGTATGTGGTCATGTTTACATTCTTTATTTTTTTTAAATAGAATTAATAAATTGGTCTTTTTAAAAAAAAATTTAAAAAAAATTCGTTTTTAAATTTATTTTTTTAATAAACGTTTTTAATATTTTAAAGTTTTATAATTAATTAATACAAATTATTTTTATTATATACTATACATATACAAAGAGGGGCAAATATGTCATTTTACCACATTCCATTCCTTTTCCGTACACAATTCCACCAAAGAAACAACAGAATTCCTTATTCCGTTCTATTCAATTCCACCAAAAAAACAACTTCATATTCTTAACTCCTATTCCTTATTCACAATTCCTATTCCGTATTCCGAATTCCGAATTCCGTCAAACAAACACACCGTTAAAGATTGATGGGTCATGAAAGCGTTGACTGTTCAAAATATATATATTCCTAACAAGTTTGAAAATTCGATAATTGACACATGGAAAGCATATTAAACCTCGGGGGCAAGAAAGTAAAATGACGATTTTACGATAAGTAAATGACAATGGGGTAAATTTGATCACCCAAATAAAATCCAAATAATTTGGAGGGGTCAAAAGAAAAAGCTACTGTCCCACAAAATATCCGACTAGCCAAAATTTACAAAATTAAAAGTAACGATTCACAAAGTTAGGAGAAATATAAGCAAAGGATTATGAGCAAAGTGAGATTATTCTCAAGCATCAGGAGATTGATCGGAAGAGTTGTCCTGACCTTCAGTGGAAGACCTTTCTTTATTCATTGGGGGAGGAGCCCTTTTTTGCGACTTGATCCTTCTTCCACTGCATAAAGATTGACATAATCTTGACCTTCTCCCGTGGGAAATCAGGGTCTACACCTTGGATCTGGCCTAACAAGATCTCATAAAGTTCAAGATCTTGTCAGAAAGAAACTCCTCAGCAGGATCCTTACAGTGCTCGCTACCTTTAAACTCCTCCACAACCTTCTTAGGCAGTTCAATTTCGAGGCGCGCCACTATATCCTCCGTCGCTCAGGCTCGCTCCTACACTAGGGAAGCCCGGCGCTCTGCGTCGTTTATCGCCTCCTCCATGAAGCGGTGCTTCTCCACCAAATCCTCAATGGTGGTGTACAACACCTGGGACTTTAAATATACCCCATCCCTTCATGCTTGGCTTACTATAGGATCCTCTCCTACACCACCTGTTGGAGTTGTTCAGCATATTGAGTGGCTTGTTGTGATAGTCAGAGGGTGAGGTGGGTCTGCTCTAGCTGACAGGGAATAAACTGAAAGGGAAAACAAGTGTTAATTAACACTTGTTGATCCCATCTATAATAAAGAAAGGGACATAAGGAGTATACTTACGTTGGTAATACCTCGGAAGTACCTATGAAACAATGTATCTACTTCTTGAGGGGCTGTGGAAATAAGGTTTCGGTCCAAAGAATGAATCATACCAGCCAAGAAAGAAATACCCCTTCACCAGCGATGTATCCTTTAAGGCTTCCCAGGGGTACCTTGTCTCGTATTTCTCAGAGAGAAAGGCGACCGTGTAGCTCACCCAAGGTTGGTGACCTCCAGTCTGCGTGGTTGGCGCAGGGGGAATTTTCTCAAACCCAGGAGGCGGATATAAGTCGCCCTTTGGTGAGGAATAAGGTATGATTGGGTTCTTCTCATTAGACACAGGCGATGCTTGAGTCGTCACCTATTCCCCTAGATCACTCGCATCTTGATCCGGGTCCACCAAAAAGGTTTCATCCAGGTTCACAAAGGGTATCTTCTCCTTCGCACTTCTCATTTTGCACCTTCTTCACATGTTCCCCCTCTGATACTTGGGGTGAAGTGCAGTCGGGGTCACCTCGGGTTTTTGGTCTCTTCCTCTTCTGAAAGAACTTTACTTCAGGGAGATTGAAACTCGTGTGTTCCTGCACACTCTTACGCTTGAATAAGGAAGATCCTACAGAACAAAATAGGAAGGGGTGGAATTAGAAAAATACCCATTTGATTGAGGAACGATGTGGTGATACAATGACCCCGACTTTCAATAAAAGGACGTCGGTAGTCTCTTCACGGATGTAAGGCGAGATATTTCAGTTATATGCCCGGTTGATGAGTTTTATCATCCTCAGGTCAATATCGGTCAGTTATTCTAAGGTCGGCTATGTCGTGCATCACTTTTAAAGGCCACAAAACACCACCCTTGAAGAAAAAGTATCTGGTATTCCACTTGGATTGATTAGCTTACACCCATCCACTAACAATCGTTTACCCTTTCACTTACAATTTTTGAGGGAAGGGAAACTGGTTTGAAAGTGAAAACCCCCTTGGGGGGTGCATTGAAGTCGGAAAAAATAGCAAAAAACGACAAGGGAATAATCTCATCCTCGTTGATGGCACAAGATTTTGAACCCAACCCAAGAACGGATATCATTCGAGGATAGTTGGTTTGGGGCAATCTGAAAATGTTGGCATAACTCAACCGGGGCGACACTATAAGGAGAGTGCAACCCTGTGTCAATTCGGCAGGGGAAAATAAATTCCTATCCAGCACAAGCCTCTGGCATGAAAAGAGTGTTACCCTCTTCGGGGTTAGGTGCTACAGGGTATCGGGGGCAATGAGCATTAATTAGGCCGAACATTTTCACCACCTCATGGAAGTCGTGGAGAGAAAGAGTGTTGACTTTTTGGCCTCGAAAAACAAGAGGAAAATAAAGATTAGCCTCACCTAGGATGTTGCTTCCTGTCATTAGTACTTATCAAAATGTGGTGGCCGAAAGTTTGATCGAAGATTCGCGGCGAAGCTCTAGAGAGAGATAATGTTGGAGCAAGTAAATTGACATTTTGCAGGTTCAACGTTTTTATAGGATGGTAAAAAGGTTGCAAAGATCCAGATCGTAAATGTCAAATGTCTCTAGCTATAAACCGTCGGATTTGAATGGTAAAAGAGAAAGAAAAATATGAACCATGAATAACAAGAGTCATGAAGCCCTAGTCGTTGAATCTTAATGGTAAAAAAAGTTCAAAAAATTCGAAAAGAAAATATGTATACTCAGGATGTTTCACCTTCTACTCAGGCGTCGCCTTTATAGTGAAATGAGCCCAGGCGACGCACAACCCCACTTGGCCTCAGGGGCAGATGATGGAACTTAAGGCATCGCCTGGGTAGCCTATCATGTATTTACATGGTTGTTCTACCAATGACGCCCTCCATTCCTATAAAGCCGTTGTCTAGACCTTTACAGAATAAGGACGACAGGGCTGACAAGAATCTCAGGAATCGCATGCAGGATTTATGGACTTCGGGGAACACCAAACGTGTCCAACATACTTCGGTAAAGTATATTTAACACATGTCAGAAGATATTATTGCACCTCTTAACCCTTGGTTAAGTCCCCGATCGATGTAAGGCAACTGGCCACAGTTAGAGTTAACACGATGAACAGTAGTAAACGTTTAGGCTATAAATACCAATTCCTCAACCCTTGTAAAATGAAAGAAATCTTTGGATATATACACATATTACTCTAAAATCACCCCAAAAGTTGACTTAGTCATCGGAGGGGGAAACAAATAGCAATGGTCGGGTTTTCCTTCTTGCAGGTTGCGAAGGGCCAAGAAGTCGTCGAGTTTATGCTAGATCTGGATAAAAGTCGACGTCTCGGTGCATAGGATCAAGATACATGGTACAAGAATTTCATAGGATCCAACACAAGGTACTCTAGAAGGTGTCCCCGATTAAGGGAGTAATTCAGTTTGGACTACTTGGCAAACTCAATCCAAGGTATGTTTGACAATTTGAGATAATGTAGAAAGATTGAGAAATAGTACATCGAAACACATTACCACCCTCGATTTCTAGAGAGCACAATGTATATCATGTATCGTTGTTAAAGAAATTTATGCACAACGAAAGTCACTTGATTGACTATCAACCATTGAATTTGAGACAAAACTTACCATTCGACGAAGTCCTCTGTCCAAAAAAAGGATATGCAAAATCACGTACTAAAGGGTTGAATTATCTCATTTGTGAAAGTTCAATGAAAATATCACGTTGAAAGAGAGGTGACTTGGGATCTAGAGGAGGACATACCCCCAACAATTCGACAATTTTTTAAGGGGAGTAAATTGTAAAACTTGCACTACATTCGAATGAACAAACTTTCCAAGTGAAGAAATTCAAGAGCTAACGACACCTAATAGTAAAGTTTAAGGACAAAACTAGTTTTTCCATGGGAGGTCATATTTTTCACGTGGTATATCTTCACTAGCTGCAAATCCCCAAAGATCACAGTTTATAGAGGTGTTCAATTTTGTTTTTGTAGCTTAGGGCTTATGGCATTTTATTTTTGCAGACTTAGCGATCCCTAGAACACTTGGAACAAATGAGGGAAGCTTAAGAGGAAAACAGAGAAAAAAAATGGATTCCAACCAAACTACCAAAGAAATTGTCAGAACTTAGCATCCACAAGTCACCATATCACAACAAAGGTAAGACTCTATAGTGATGTTGAGTTTACTCCTCCATCAATGGATAGTTTTAGAGAAAGAAAGTTTCAAGTATTATTAATGGTGGATTTCAATATGGTAGATTCTATTCTTGTTTATGGCCATAGTTAGGTTATAGGGTTTTAAGTAACTTAATCTAAGTGACAGTATTGTATTTGGTTGAGTCGTTTGTTAGATATAATGTTTGCAAAAATCTGAACATATTACAAACCATGACTTCAACTCATGGGAGTTGATTTCTATGTTGATGACTTCAATTCTTGAACTCCTTAAGGAGTGTTATCAAGGCGGTGTTCTATTTGATGATGAATGTTATTCTAATCCTCACTTTTTTGTCAAGGTCGTTCACTTTTACCTCGTCCATATCTTCAACAGGTGATAGCCTCAGCTTTTTGTCAGATAGTTGTCACAGCATTTTCTTGATGCAGAGATCTTCAATAAGGAGTGGGAAACTTCACCTTTATATGAACTATAAAGGGGATTATCTTGTTGTTGTTGATGGTGGTTCCCCTCAAGATGTTGTTGAAAGAAGCTAGGGAATCTACAACTAAGAAAATGACATCAATCTTGAGGTTCTTTGATACCTCGCTTAGAATAACTAGGAGTTTGATGGCCCCTTAGTGAATAAATTGTGTTTCCCGTAAATCCAAACATAGGGAAGTCAACCTTGCTTGAGCTTCTTCTTCCTCTTATCCATGCTTTCAAATGTGTCCACGCCAACCTAGATCCTTTTTGTTTCGAATCTATTGATTTGACGGTGATAACAAGAGCGTCATCATGGGAGGTTATCATGTGGTTATATGGAGAAGGATATGATTGTGTCCTCTAGAGGCCTTATCCTTTCCCCAATTGTACAATCATGGAGAGATGGGTGACGTATACTGCTCGAACTTCGCTACGTTTGCCTCCTACAACGGATCCTTTCGATATGACATTGATGGTTCCTCTTTACTGATGTAAGGAACTAAATTATGTATGTTCTGCTTGCTAGTGTGGCTACCGCGAGAGAGTGGAACGACTCATCTTTGACATAAAACCAAATCGTTTTTAGACCTAGATATTTCAATACCAGTAAGAAATAAATTTTAAATCTCCTAAGTCTTTATTTTAAAGTTATATTTTTAAAATATATTTTATATCCAAAATTTCCAATAATGAGCAAATCATTTACATAAACTAACAACACAATAATATTCTTACCATCTTTCTTAGTAAACAAGGTATAATCCAACATACTTTGGACATAACCGTGCTTAATTAGAGCATTAATCAATTTTACAATAATTGTTAAGAAATTCCCTGAATACCATATATAAGAATAAGGGTTAATGGTTCCAATGGCCCCATATGTTTGGGTCATGTGATCGGATGGTACCCATATGTTGTTTAATGATATCGTATGTTTCAAAATGTTGTTATTTGGTCCATTCTCCCAACTACCGTCAGTTTTCGCTGTGAGCTTGCCATATGATTATCACGTGTGTAAATATTGAACTTGAAATGTCTATTTTGCCCTAGTACGTTATTTTATAAACGACGTGTTGCTTCCTCTTTTCCATTGTGCAGCTTCTTCATTATGTTTAGAAGAAAGGATTTCCTTCGCAAATTTTGTTATGTCTGCTCATTCTTCATCCTCTTCCAAACACATTCCTAAGTTGAAGTTGCGACGATGCCACTATGGTTCGATTTGCATTGTCAAACCAGACGGTAACTGAAAAAAAAAATCAAGAAGGTGTCATGTGTGTCCACAATTTGAGGTTTGGGTTCTTAATCGTGGTTTGTATGTCCATTTTTATAGCTTGGATTATTCAAAATAAGGTTTGTAACCCTAATTTAAGTTTACGAGTCTCTAATGGGTAAAACCCTAATTTTGATGAAACTTAAACATTCTCGTAAAACCCTATTTTTTTATCCAATTATGTTCTTCTTTGTTGCTTATTTTTTTTAAGACGTTTTTTGCATAGGTTGGTGGAAAACGTGGATGTGGTTTCTTCTACTGGGAGGATCCCACAATATGCCCTCATGGAAGAAGAGCATTGCATAAATTTGAAGTAATGCACAGTGAATTGTGTGCTAAATTGGTCAGAGAGATTGCTTTTTTGTTACACTACTCGTTGTGTGTGTTCTTCTTTGTTTTAGATTGGTTGCTTAGAATGTGTCTGGTTCTGTATGCGGAAAGCTATTGTTAAAAAATGATGTTGTGTTATTCTTTGTGAAGTTACGGTACTATTCGACAACCTTCCGTCAAGTTAATGTACCATATAACAACATATGTCAAAACATATGTAAACCAACAACAACTCCCTGAATAAAAAAACACACAGCATAACAAACTAACAGAAACCAACAACATCAACAATCAGTTTTATAAGTGCCAATTGTTACAAAACAACATAAAACAGCATAAACCAACAACATCTACAAACAATTTGATAAGTTTCAACTGTTTCAAAAAACACAAAAGCATGACCTTGTCTTTCCTGAAACGTCTCACTGACTGAAACACAAAAAACACAGACAACTCCCTGAATAGAACGTCTTTCCTTTGATGGTTGTGCGATTGTTCTCTCTAGATGTGTCATATATGACCTGTCCTCTTCGGTGTGATTACTTTAAGAGGTTCATCAACAACCACAAGATCTCTTGATTCAGATAAAATAGGCTTGCAGTTGATGCGTACACCTGTTCCTCCGCCAAGTCATCAACAACTTTCAAATGCAACGTCTTCTTTTTGGTCATCAATTGTGGACCAACAACTTTCAAACGCAACTTCTCCTGCCGACTTATACCAAATGAGAGAATCAAAAGGAGGAATCACAAAGAGTTTAACAACAAGTATCGTTATATGATTTTGGAACATCACAACTACATCTGCATCATTGCAGATTACTACAAGGTCATTCTCTGGATTTCCATTTGGCGGGAGATACCATATGTTCACTTCAACACTAAGATCACAATAACACATCAACAAGGATTGCAAACACACATAATCTAGACCATCCGCAGTCATCTCCATGGTTTCGAATTTTCCTTCAAACACTTTAACCTTATCATGATCCACCCACTATAATTGATTTTAAGACTATAAATGATATCCACGTCTTTCACCATCCCTAGTGCAGAGCAAGATCACTTTTCAGTTTCAACTTACAAGACAAAGAACGGTTAATAGACGAACCAAAGACTCTGTTTTAATAGACGAACCAACAAAAAACGAACCAAAGAATCTGTCCAAATACTCTATTTAACATAAGAACCCTAACTGATTTCAACCAAAAGCACAATTTCGGCAACGAAAACTTAAATGCATTAACAACATTACTCATTTAGAAGGATAGAAAAAAACGTACCTTTTTGAAAGATCGGAACTTTGCACTCGGATGGTTGTAGATACGAAAAGATCGGTGCTACAAAATTGTCGTTGCCAACCAGCAATTTCGGGACAAAAATAGGTTGGAGGATTGAACCACGGTGGGAAGAAGACGGAAGAAGAACGAAGACACAACATAACGAACAAAAGGCGGAGAGAGTACTTCAATCAGCAGAAATTTTGCAACCGTGGAGATGAAGAGTCGTTTCATATGGAGGGAAAATGTGCAATGGTATCTTTGTCAAATTTTGGGACTTTTCTCGAGACAGAGCAGTCACATGCATATCACATGTGAATTTAACAATAATATGGAATGTTAGCCTAAGAGATAAACCATACGACAACATCTTAAAACATAACGGATCATTCGACCACACGAAAAACAATTATGGTACCATCTGATCACATGACCCAAATATATGGGACCATTGGAACTATTAACTCTAAGAATAATGGAAACTTTCGTACCTTATATATACGTCGACACAACATTTCCTTTTATGTGCAACATCTGAGTCGGTTTATGCAGGACACAAAGAAGTCTCGTTATGAGGCAACCCTTGGGATTGTTAGGTATGTAAAATGAGAACCAACTATTTTTATGTTGCTTTCTTCTAACAGTGATCTTCGATTAAAAGTGTATTATGATTTAAACTAAGCAGAATGTGCACAAACTAGAAACTAGTTAGTGTGTTAAGTTGAGTGATTCATTGGTTTCTTGAAAAGAAAATAAGCAAATTACACTCTCTTTAGATATTCATCAATAGCTCAATATAGAAGTATGGGTACAACTTGTGTTAGTTGTGAAGATTGTTAGAAGAAATATGAGTGGTGCATGATGAGCTCGTGAATTGTTTTGTGATAGTATGTTTGCAATTCAAATTGTTGCTCACTCTATTTTTCATGAAAGAGAGATAATTTGACACTAGAAAAGGGAGGAAATACAAAAAGGTATTGTGGAAACAGAGTATTTGCAATTGTGGGAATAAGAGATTATATCATGATTCTCTCTTCCTCATTTTGAATCTGTCGTAAGCTTCATCTTTTACCTAATGATTTCAGTAGCTCTGCGATACGTAAATCCCGGTTCACCGCATTATTCCTTTGCTTCCTTATTCGGTGGTCCCTTATTCTCAGTATTCATGAATCCATGAAAACCTTGATCTTCTCCCCATTACCTATTTTCCATATTCCTTCCTCATGAAGGAAGTCTCGGTCTTGTAATATGCTTAACCACGACCATGAGGCATGTGCTCATTTTTTTGCATCAAGGAAGTTGCCATTCAGGTAGTATATGCCCTCCATGAGTTGTACCCAATATGAGTTTGGCTCGTTTTGCAATCGCCGAGTTGTTTTCGTGAGCATTCCCGTGTTGAACATTTCTATATCCCGGAATTTCATGCCTTCCTTGCTTTTTGGTAGTGTGAGTTTGCTCCATTTCACCCGATGTATTTTCTTTCATTTTCCCTTCCGTTTCACCACAATTAGGCAAGCAACCTTGAGACTTCATCGTGCCATGCTTGTTGGAGTTTGAAGAGGCCCATGACGTGTATGTCGAAATGACAAGTATGACTCTCTTGATCGATACCTCCTCCTTTCCCACGCTATTTAGGAATAAGTACTTCCAATCGTCCATCTTCTTGGTTATTCTATATTTGAAGAATCCTAGGGCCTCCCACTTT
This sequence comes from Chamaenerion angustifolium, assembly GCA_946814005.1. Taxonomy (NCBI): domain Eukaryota; kingdom Viridiplantae; phylum Streptophyta; class Magnoliopsida; order Myrtales; family Onagraceae; genus Chamaenerion; species Chamaenerion angustifolium. The sequence goes on along the minus strand of OX328268.1, from coordinate 27,368,636 downwards.
GATTGTTCCCAAACAGTCGGTAGTCTGAGATACTTCCCCGCGTCATCCACTTCTCTAAACCTCACTATGACGCCAACTCTCCCTTTTGCAGTAGTCGTGCGTTGATCCATAAAAGATGCATGACTTCACGATGTTCACTCGTTGGCCCGATGCCTTTCCATAGTCTTCGAGTATGTTTCACAACTTCCATAGCCTTCGGGCATCTTCTTTTTTAACATAATTCCCTCTAGTTGGTGTCTTTCCTCCGCTTGTGTTATTTGATGTAATAGGACGTTCGCTATCAATATGATCACATTGATGATAACGAATCCCCTTATCTAATTATGTGGATTGGCTTAAAGTGACTAGACTTTTTTTCGTTCACCACAACACTATATTGTACCTTTTCGACACATTCCATTACCCATGAACATCATTTACTCGCAAATCCGAGTGTCTTAAGCGTATATAGTAGGAACTCTAATTCAATTCTATTGTATGCTTTGTTCATGTTAATCCTCACAGTTCATTCTTCTTTTTTGCCGCAATTCTTTATCTCCAAGTGATAAAATACCTCATCTACAATAAATATGTTGTCATGAATGAGTTTGTCAGATACAAAAACACTTTGAAATGATGTTACTAGGCTAGATGGGTACATTTTAAGTCTATTTACAAGAATTCTAGAAATTATTTTATAATTGAAATAGCACATACTTATGAGTCTAAATTGAGAAATATTTGTAAGATTAGGTATTTTGGGAAATAAACTTAGGTCAGTGTAGAAAAAACTTTGTAATAATGTGCCTGTTTTGAAGAATGACCAAACTGCTTGGGTAGTGCTCTTTCCAATAATGTCTCACAACCTTTTTATTTTGGCCAAAAGTCTCAGAACCTTTGATAGAACAATTTAAGGATTTCGTCTCGTCGTGAACTAGTTTTCTAACCATCGACATTTTACACACTAATTACAATATCATACTATTAGTAATTAGGCTCGCACTTTGTGCGTATATAAAATAAATATAATTATATAAAATAATCTAATATTGTTATCTATTAAGTATATTTAATAAATAATAAAAATAAACTTAAGTCAACTATCTAAATATTAATTTAATTTAGATTCTCTATAGATATAATACACAATTATTTGTTATTTTTAGGGAAAAGTCTAAAAATAGTACATAATATTTGACGAAAATGGTTTTCTAACTCAACAAGTTGTAAATTGTATAACATGTTTGAAAAAGATGGTTTTTGGTCCTTCCGTTTAACTTCCATTCAAAATAGTTGTTATCCCCTCACGTGCAATCTCACGTGATCAGACCTTATGAAATATTATTTGTAATTACTTTTCTGCCCTTAGCTCCTTTTTACAATTTAGTTGACTATTTTTTTCATTTTATTTTAGATCGTTGAGATGAACCTTGAAGATGATGCTGTGGAAGATGGAGTTCTAATTAACCTCTTTCTAATTATTTCATTTTGTCCATCGAGCAATAAGCAAGGTTGGCCTGGCCATTGGCATATGATTTTTCAGCAGGAGAATCACGAATGAAATAATATAATTCAATATGGAATATTTTACAAAATTATGCGACACAAAACACTGAACCATCAATATTGATATAGAATATTTAACTGTAAATTATATATTACGATATATTATCATAAACTATATGATATGGTACATTTAGTAAATCATAAATTATACCATACAACATAACTATCATCGAATTATAATATATGATACGAGATATGGGATATTGAATTTGTGTGTTTTTAAGACGTCACATAGTCGTTTTCTGAAATGTAATATTTGTACTTATTTGTAAACGAGTTTTACTAATTCTTATTAACAAACTATCCCCGAATATATAATCAAATCACAATGTCAGTAAGTAGAAAATTTTGGAATCTTTCTTTAAAAACTTCCATCGGGGTATTTTTTTTTTTTTTGAAAACTACCTGATCAAAAGTAATCACTTTTATTTAAGAGTATTTGAATTCTTTTTTAGATGAACTTGTTTGTGATGTATGTGTTATGAATAACTTAAGTGCACCTGAATGTCTATATGTTATTGTTAAATGCACCGCTATGTTTAAAATTATTGTCCCGTGCACTCTTAACTTATAAAAAATTATTAAATATATCAACAGTTAACTATTCATCCAATTTTGCCGTGTCAAAATAACAATTTTTCCATTTTATTCTTCTTCATATCATATTTAACACTAAATCCAACTCTAAAATACAAATTTAATACAAATTTAAGTTCGAATTCTACCCCAATATTTAAAAAAAAAAATAAAAATTGTGGAACAAAATATATTTTTTTAGTATACTATTTTTATTAAAAATATGATAATATCTGAATTACAAATAAAATTGTCAAACCAGTCGTTCAATACGTGCCTCTCTAACCAAACCTTTTTTAAACAGGTACTGTTACTACTATAAGGAGAAATCCTAGGAAAGTGGATATTTGATAGCCCTCACCCATACGTAGTAAACGATTACTGGTAGTAACCTTGAAGAAGCCAAGGAGAGCAGGTGACCCCTTCTTCTTTCCCACTGTGCTGTCACCGTTTGACTGACCTTACCCTTCTACATTTGCTTTCTTTCTACTCTTCAACATATCTATGAACGATTTTTCATCGTTGTTGATGAGAAATTCTGGGGAGCACCACCACCACTCTCTCACTCCTTCAACACAAAAACAACCACACATTACTCACATGTTATTGTTGATCAATTCAAATCGCCAAACATACATACACTAATTCACGTAGTTTTCCTCAAAACCACATATCAAAGGGAGATAGATCGATCACACAAAGGGTAATTCAACTCAATCGAAACAGAATCAAACCTCTCTCGACCCATATCGACCACCTTAGCCTTAATCTTTCAAAGCTTCAAACGGAAGGCAAGCAATATAATCATCAAAGATTTAAGACAAATAAAAAAGATCTATAACCTTCAGGAACACCGCCAAATGAACTTTTCCACCTCATATCAAGTATGTCATTTCAATCAGCAAGAGGAGGATGTGGTATTAGTTGAACATATGAAACTCTATGCATCACGCTGTCTTGCACTTTTGATAAAATCACTGAGATTCTAATATCATATGGGAGAAACTTTTTATCACTGAAGGTGGCATTTTGTACTAACAGCAGGGCCATCTCGTGATCTTTATCATGCTTCATGGTCTACTCACTTTGAACGCACCACTAGTTATAGGCCCCAATGGATTGTTTTGACTGTTCAGAATCAATAAAAGCTCATAATACTTTCCAACAAATATATAAGTTAATAGCTCAAGTTTATGATTACTTACCGTTTCTATGCAAAATATTCCGTATTGGTGCAACATAATGCTTCATTCCAACTTGATCACCAAGTTTGGCTCTTGTGCTTGGTTACCTGCATATCAAAACTATTAATACACGCCATAGCGTTAGCCATGTCAAGATCCAAGCTCGGATTGCTTGTAGGCTAGGCAATGCAAGTGACCATTCAAATAGTAATCCTCCAGGCTCACAGTCCATAACTGAGGTGCTACAACAATGAGGGATTTTGGTCAAAGAAGCTCATTGAATTTTCACCAGAAGGGCCTGATTGCTGATGATAGAAATCTAGATGATTCAGCCCAGACGCATGAGAACGATTGTTACTGTAATTTCTCAGAAACTGACCAGACTCTTCTCCTCGCCAGACTGATCCCACGCGCCTTTCATCTTCCACGTGCCTTTGCACCCCCAAACCCATTGAAAATTCCCTTGCCTGAAGTTCTTCTTGAAGCATCTGGTGTTCCAGCGGTGGAATCTGTCCTTGCTGGGCTTGAGACAACAGCAGTTCTCTCTGCAGAACATGTTTAGGCCCTCGACCAAACTTAGCCTGAATTAAATGACCAATAGATGGATCAAAATTTCTAGGACGGAGATGATTACGCTGCTGCAGGTCATGGAGAAGTTGCTGATCTAACAAACTCTGGTCACAGACATTATTTGCTCTGATCAAATTACCATTTGACTGGATCAATGCAGGATCATGCATTCGGCTTTGCAGCATCCGCTGCATCAGCACCTGCTGAACTCGAGATTGTTGTTGCTCTTGCAAAAGCTTCTGCTGTTGATGCAAAAGTAGCTGTTGCTGCTGCAGCTGATGTTGACGTTGCTGCTGGAGTTGATGTGCCATAAGACGTTCAAGATCGGGCACGGGATGGTTGGACAGCTGCTGCACTGCCTGATAATCATATGGATGATCTAGATTAGAGCGGCCAAATTGTGCACGTAAAGACATCATGTTTTGCTGGTGGAGTTGATTCTGTTGAAATTGCCTAGACAGATTATGTTGCTCTAGTAAATCAAAATGATTAGGTTCTCGATCTATATGAGGAAATTGCTGAGGGGCCAAACAACCGTGAAAAAGTTTTGCTTGATCGGATTGAATATTCCTTCTAATATTGTCAGGCCACGATTCTTCAAGAACTGATGGATCAACCGGGGATCCAAAATGATTGAATCCCCCACGCAAAGGCAATTTGGATGCTTCGGTATGATTTGCACAGGAGTTTTCAAGCTCGGACCACAACAAACCAAATGGATGCAACTTCTCAGTCCGAGTCTGCATGTCTGGTTCTGGATCAGTCTGAAAGCTGGGCACCTCTGCAGATCTTTCATACGAATGGAAAGTACTTCCAGAACGTCCTGAAAAAACAATTTCTGAAAAAGAGGATACATATCAGTTTGTGTGAAAGACTTCTCTTTAATTTGTCCCCTGAATAAGATTGTATATACTATAAACATTATAACAAAATAAGAAAAAACAAAACTAAAACCCATGACAGGACTGACCATTTTGGGCAGCAAAATCATGAAAAGATTCATCCTGATGCAATAGCCGTTGAGCCATGCCAGATTCACTTATTCTTGAGAGAACATGCTGATCCGAGAGACTGATTAGCTCTGACTGTGAGTGGTTCAAACCATTAACAATTGACGTGTCATCAATTATCATGCTTGGTGCAGAAGCGGGTAGATCCAATAATCCTCCCACAGTCACAGGCCCATTTGTAACTGTTAAATGAGGGAAAACTTCACCCAAATCTCTAAAAGGCGTCCCATCAGGTACATCAGTGAGGCGAACAGGTAAATCTGTTCCAAAGAAACCCTGTTCAAACCACGAGATGATGTCAATCCCTAGAAAAGGTCCCTGAATCTGTCCCTGAGGATCAAGATACAATAAACTCGTGTCCTCAGCCAGGATGCTCCTCCCAGTGTCGCTTGTATTAACATTACAATTGGGGTTAGTGACAAGCTGATAATGAACTGCAGTGGGTACAGGCACTGATGACTTTGGATCATCAGGAAGTATGGTATTATCAACAAATGAAGTAGGTTCATTTCCACCAGCCAGTGTATGATTTGCTAAAGCAGATCCTGTCATTCTTATCTTATCACCACCGGTCAGCTTTCTAGTAATATCTTTAATGCCTCGAGTATCATCTGTATGTAAATTCCTGTTGTCCACCCCTCTCACTTCTTCACCTCCAGGGGTAATTTCCTTGCCTAAGAGCAGAAGATATTTGGTTGCAGTGACAACAGAATTATATATCTAGTTAAATAACAAAGATGATTTGGACTTACCATCTAGGAAAATTATCTGATTATGACTATTCGAGATCGGACCATCATCATGAGGCTGACATACATCAGTATTTGAACTTTCTGGGAAGGAATCAATGAAATCTTCACTTTGAACCACAGGCAGGCTAGTCTTTATACCCTCAGCAAATCCAGCATCAATAGAAACTACAAGTAAAAGTTCCTAAAATACTGAGAGTCTGCATTTAACACATCAGGCAGAAATTTGCTTAGCAAAATACCTTCAAGATTCTCGATCTCACTTGACCTTCTGGAACAATTATATACAGCTCCACTGCTGGTAACATTTCCACTCCATATATCCCCAAGGACAACCTATGTTGAGAGAGGAAACACAAAGCAGTCCCTCAAGAGCCAGTGGATCAAGAAGCATCCAAATACAATACTTTACAGCATTTTCATTTTTTACCTCTTCCTCAGCATCTGGGGCCACAAAAGCCAGTGGATCAAGAAGACATGCTTGAGTTACTGGGGGCAACTCATCCATATCATCAGGCATTGAAGTATAGGATTGACTAAAATTTTGCCTTCGATAAATGCCAAGAAGTTTTGCCCTCAGATAGCAAAAAGGTTCAGCTCCTACAGCTGCTTTGCAGGGAATTCCACACTTGTCAGAAAGACCAGCACCAATTGGATCTGAAGATCGGCCAATTGAACTTCCACGGCCCCGTCCAACAGTAAATCCCATAGTTAAGCCCTCTAGACGTCCTTTCTCAATTCCAAATCCAGGAGCAGCACGAAAAGGACTTGAACTGCTGGGGTGAACTTCCATCCTGTGTCGTGGCCTCCATTTGTCACGAAACTCTGAGTCACGCTCAGGAGCCACTTTGTTACAACCTAATATTGAATGATTTTCATTTTGAGTGTCCTCTTTCTCAATTTCTGTCCTTTTTTCACTGTGAGAATCCTTTTCTTTGTCTTCAGGACCCCACCTAGAAGACCACTTGCTATCTCTCCAGGCTCCAAGCACAGTGTTGCGGGTATTTCCATCATTCCATCTATAAGAAGATGTCGCTTTTCTAGTATCGTCCATTATTCTAGTATCACTGATTTCCTTGTTCGGAGCATGCTCTACAGGGCGTTCAATTTTCCTGCGGTCCCTTCGAGGTCCAAGCAATCCAGTTTCCCTTTCCTCCTCACGCCAACGACGACTTGTTTCATCAGCAGCAGCTATCTTCCTCCAGTCTTTTTTGTCATCAGACACATCTAAGCGCCAATTTTCCTTGAGATTCAGATCAGCTGGATTTCCAAGAGAAACCACTGATGGTGTACGAGTTTCCTGTCACAGAAAGAAAAACTATAAACTGACTAGGAAATCTAGTCTTTCATGCACTTTTATTCTATGCAGTAGAAGAAAAAAAACTGGACGCACTATTTTTGTGTCACTCGGTTTTGAATAGAGCCACTGGGGAGATAATGGTAAGATGTTCTCTGATGCCCCTTGATCTGCATAAATTAAAGAAAAAACAAGAGTAAATAATCCCAAAGGCGACTTCAATAGATTAACAGTACTCTGGAAATGTAAAGGTAAGCTACCTTTTGGATCATCATGATAGGATCCCATAAGCACCTTCTCCTCATAATATCCACCCACTACCTCCACTACATAACATGAAGATAATCCGCAAAAAAAGCAAGTTAGAAACATACTACTTCCCTCAAAGTAAATATGTTTTTTGGCTAAGCAAAAAAGCTAATGTATAACATTTAATTATGGACTATAATAAGAACACCAAAAAGTACTTTTAGGTACCCTAAGTCTCTTTGTCCTTATAAAACAAAATCGCTATTAGAATATTTATACTAGAAAATCAAACATCTAGTCACCGTAACACAAGACTTGCAACTTTGGCGAGATGTAGGTACAATTCAGGTTAAAAGCTCCATGAGCTACAAGAGTAACAGGTTTCAGATTGATATATCATCTGAATACCACCTTGTCAGGTTGAAGACTACAGCATTTCAGTCACAACAAATGCGTGTAAATATTAATTAATAAAAAGTAGAAAATGGACACCGATCTCAAAGAGGCGGAAAAACTAAATTGGAAGTTATCACAGACTATAGATTTACAGGACCACTATCGTTGGAAGAATCAACCTCAGTGGGAAAATAAAATGACTATGCAAGTTGATTTTTTGCTGCTTCTATATTTGCCAATAAACGAGAAAAAAGATTATTATAAATTACACAAATTAGAGTAGGACCACCAATAATGAAAACCCAATCAATAGACTTTTGACCGACATTCAACAAGAAAGAATGTTATGAAAACCCTAAATGCAAGTTTGATCTACATGTATTTCTAGATTGACAAGAGATCACCGTGCACCATCTAACAATCGGATGAAGGTCAATAGAATAACTTTCAGATAAAGGAAATCAAAAATACTAATTTAGATATGTAAATCATTCAAAGAAGAAGAAAAAAAAGAATCCTGACATGAATCTCTAATCTAAGAGAGTATAGACGAAGTTGACAGTTTTGAGAATATACGTGCCAATAGGTAGCGACTCACGTAATTCACGAAATCATTAGGAAATTCAAAAGGCTCTGTAAAATCTACAGAAGGAAAATTGCTTGATCTGAAAAACAATGGATAAGCTGAAAAAATAGATGAAATCGAAAACAGAAGGGTAGAAATCCGGAGAAACTCAAGAGGAAACTGATTGGGTGACCCAATTTGGGTCAGTTAGTAACAATTTTCCATTCATCAGATCAAAATCCTAACCACTCGCATTAACTCCGATACAAACAAAATCGATCCATTAAATTTCTACTAAAAATCCAACGAACATTCAATCAAAAATGATTTCAGATTGGTAACAATATTGATACATCAACAAAAGGAGAGAAGGAAATACGTTTTCTAGAGGAGCGATCGGAGAGTTGAGAAGGAAGGAGATCTTCCGGTAGATTGATCTTGGCTTCAGCCATTTAACTGCTAGACAGAGAGATAGATGGATAATAGAAGGAGATTGACAGCAAGAGGGCGCCGCAAAAGGAGAGACGATGGCCTGTATAGATCGATTGAAGACTAAGGGTTACGGGAGGAGGGGAGAGGGGAGCTTTCACTTGTAGAGACAGCGAGAAGGAGGAACAGAGGGAATGGCTAAGGAGGGTCTGGTCTGTGCCTGGATAGAGAAAAGAGGGATCTTTAAAAAATATATTTTAAAAAGTATATATTCGAAAAACAATATTTAGCGAACTACGCTGTTTTTACAAAAAAACAAAACAAAAAAAATATTATATGAGTTAACGTTTTTTTTTACAAAGGGTTAATTGTCAATTTCCCCCCTAAAGTTTGGACCGAATTTAAGATTCCCCCTTAATGTTTAAAATTTTAAATTTTAATCCTAATATTTGGACAAAATGAAAAATCACCCCATTCCGTCACTTAGCTGTTTGTTCTTAACCGAACTTGATGCACATGCTTTTTTAATGACCAAATTACCCTTTTAGGTAGGTTTTGGCTTCTAAATTCTAATAGTGAAACCAATAGCATTAAGACACATTTGATACTTTTACATATTATGTATTTATGTTAAAATTAATACTTTTCTGACACTCTGATTTAAATATGAATAGATTATTTATTATTTATTAACACTGAATCTTCGGAAAAATGTTATTTTTTGTGATTAATTAACAATTATATATTGATAATTATAGTATTATAGTTAATCTGATTAATTAGCATATTTGGCTAATTACCTAACTCTCGGAAAAATATTATTTTTTGTGATTAATTAACAATTCTATATTTTAATTATAATATTGATAATATATAGTATTATAGTTAATCTGATTAATTAACACATTTGGCTAATCACCTAACTCTAGACTAAATAATATGTATTAACTAATTGGACTTTTCAAAGCTTCAATTAATTTAAGGAATAAAAAATTCAACCGATGTAGTTTCTCATTCTTCAAGAAGAACTTGTCTTGGCCAAAAAAAAAGAAGAAGAATTTGTCCTCCGTAGAACAGCAGCTTAGGAACATCAACCAGAAAGATATACGGCAAACTGAACCGCAGCAGTATAGAGATCATCTCGTGTGCTTAATCAAGCCTCAGAAACTAATCCGCACCACGGATCTCGCCCAAAATAGTTCAAAGTTGAGCTTATAATTTCAGAGGTGGATAAAGCGAAGATCAGCAAGATTTTCTATTTCAAATTACCAACACAAGCTTTCCAAGCTACAAACAGCAGATAAAGAGGATCAAGCAACAAATTGTCCACGGGAGATGCTACGATTTTCTGCGTATGGAACACAATCTGGAGGAACTTTAGGAAGAGAGAAGTCTATATTTACCTTGAGCAAAAAGAGAAATATCCTGACGAAGAAAGCAATTCGGAAGCGGATGCTGTGATTAGAGAAATAAGGGCATTTTTGTCTTTTTTTCTTAAGAAAATGCATGTGCAAGGCACGTGTCGAGTTTTCCGTTTCAATTAGACGGCATTAAGGCGGAATGTGGTGATTTTTTATTTCGTCCAAACATTAGGACTAAAATTTAAAATTTTAAACTTTAAGGGAGATTCTTAAATTCGGTTCAAACATTAGGGGGCAAATTGACAATTAACCCTTTTACAAATGACACCCTTTTTGGCGTTTTCACATTAATCTTTAAAAAAAAAAAAAATTGACGACTCGATGTTTAATTAAAATAAAATTATGTATCTATTGAAAAAAAATTAAAACAATTATAGTACGTAAATATTTTAATTGTGATTTAAATGATGCAAAAAATATTAAATTTGGAATTACGGATTGACTGTACACTCCGCCGTAAGTATATATATGAAAATTTGACTAAAAAAATATAACTCAAACCCTATAAGTCCAAACTCACCACGGTTAACGACATTTACGTTGTAATTCAATTATTTACGTCGTAAATTTCGTTAACCGTGGTGAGTTTGGACTTACAGAGTCTGAGTTATATATTTTTTAGTCAAATTTTCATAACTCAACGTACGACTGAGCGTACAGTCAATTCGTAAGTCCAAATTTAATATTTTTTGCATCATTTTAATCACATTTAAAATATCTACGTACTATAATATTTTTAATTGTTTTCAATAGATACATAATTTTATTTTTAATTAAATATCGAGTCGTCAAAAATGTTTTAAAAAAATAATGTGAAAACGCCATCAAGGGGTCGCGTTTTTCACAAACGCTACCCCGAGTAACATTTTTTGTAAAAAAAAAACAAAGTATGCGCTACTCCAGGAGGCGCTTATGCATAGTTTACTAAATATTTTTTTTGATATATACTTTTCTAAATATTGTTTTAAAGATGTTTACTTTTTGAAAAAAATCAGAAAAGAAAATCATAATTAGGCCAACGTAATAACCGTTATTATGGTTAATGTATGTGCAGTGCGGTTATGGTGCGGTGCGGTTATGGTGCAGTGCAGTTATAATGATGAATTTTATACACGTAATGGTTATGATCATGGTTATGGTATTTTAGTCATATTCATAATTATAATCATGGTTATTATATAAATATAATAATAATTTGATATTAATATATTAATAAATACTAATGACATAAGTATAATTTTCACTTTTACATTTCACGAATCTATAATTTCAGGGAGAATTGTATTTGAATGATGTAAATATTAAATGATATTAGTGTTAATGTTGAATGATATTAATGTTTATTTTTGTTGTTTGTGACATAACTTTATGTATTTATTATTGAGATACCATTTATAATATTTCATTACATTTCATATGGTGGTAATAAATATGGGTATACGGTTAAAACTGTGGTTAATAACCATAGTTATGGATATGGTTATGGTATTTAAAAATTGTACACGTAATGGTTATGGTTATGGTATGCAATTTAAAATAATGGTATTTGACATATTTGTACTATACCCTAACCATTGACATCCCTAATCACTAATCTGAATAATAAGGAAGAATAGAGACAATTTTAGCTACAAAATTTATATTGTTAAATATACATATGGTTATTGGTATTATATATATTAATGAATAGTGATATAAATAGGTTTTATAAATTTTTGTGTTAATTCCATTGATGAAATATCATAACTCGTACATCCATTTCAAACGTATATTCCATTTTTGCACATCTTGATTATGTTGATATTAAGTGTTTGAGTAATTGAGTTAATTTTTTTTAATTAAAATGTTCAAAATTGATTTTGCAGAAATTTGAATAAAATAAAATATAATCATTTTAATTATGTATATACGAATAAAATCACGGTCAATAACTATAGATATGTCTCTGATTACGGTATTAAAATTTATATTCACAATGATTATAGTTATAATATATGTTTTAAAATATATTACTGCTTTACCAAATCGAATAAAGAATTGCAGAATATTATTGTTATTCAGATTTAGCAAATGAATATTTTTCGGATGTCTTGGAGTTTGCTCTCTATAACGAGATGTGTGGTAATAAAGACAGATGAACTTAAAATTTCAAATGAATAACGTATTACACTTATATGTGTCAATTTCGAACTCGGACTGAAATAACCTGGGTTCAGGTCAGGTTCATGTAAAAAAAATAGAGGGATATGTCATTTTCAGGTTGACTTACTGCAAAACACAGGTTGGGTCCGAATTGGGTCAACTGATCTGAACCCGCCCCGTTGACCTGTGTAAAAAAATAACAACTTAATTACATAATCAAATCAAGAGAAGCTCAGCTGCTCAAATTTCAAGTGGAAGATTGAAGATATATACTTCTGCGAACCGGAGAACCTGCACAAAAGACTGAATTGAAGATTTCAAGCTGAGAATGAGAAGCAAGTCCTGCGCCCATGACTCCACTCTTGCGTCGGTGCATCCACTCCTGCCATCCTATCCTGTGTCTGTGTCGCTGACTCGCCGTCCATTCCAGCGTCAGTCGTCCAACTGTTTCACTCTCTAGCACGTAGTCTGGCACGCACCTCCATTCCAGCGTCGGGCGACTCTACACTCCAGCGACTCTACGTGTGTCTCCTCTCCTTGAATTTGCCTAAATTTGTTGATTTCCCTTACTTGCCTTGAAATTTGTTGATTTGTGTGCGTCTCTGCTCCTTAATTTTCCTTCACATTTGCATTATGCAGATACTTGGTGAGCAAGGAAAAGAAAGAGGAGTAGAATGAGTGAAGAACAAGGAGACTCCATAGATGGGAAGGAACTGAAGTTTAGATTGTTTGTGTTGGGTAGGATGCTGTTCCATTTATGGATTTGGTTTCAAGGTAAATTCTTGGGGAAATGATGACATTATGTGTAAGAGTTACTTACTAAAGGGGGTTAAATATTGTCTTTATTATATAAGAAAACGTGTAAGTACACCCTCTTACTGGTTAAGGGAGCTCTTCAGTCTTCAAGTCCGCCAACATTGCGACAATTTTATTTTAGACTGTTATAATTATGGCGGGTCAGGTGGGTCAATCCGCTGAACCACCATGTCAGGTTCGGGTTGAAAAGGCTGACCCGTGCAGGTCGGCGGGTCGGGTCGTTCCGAACCCGACAGGTTGCCACGAATTGCCACCTCTAATTACACTTATACCCTTAAAAATTACTATTCTCCGACTTTAAAATTGATTGGAGATCGGGAGTAAAAAACACTCTCCTATGCAATTTTAAAAAATGTCTATATATATTTTAAAATATATCTTATTATTTGACGTAGTTAAGTTTACACTTTTCTCTAAATAAATATTTTTTAATCAACTATTTAGATTCATGTATTCTCCTATAAGTCAGACTGGTCATGTTTTTGTAACATCTCACACGCGACCAACGACGACAACGTGTATACGTGTAGTGGATTAAAATACTTCCATTTTTTCCATTTATATGTATATATAATATGTTAATTTAGGTTTTCTTATAACTACTCATTAAATATAAATAGTCTCTTAAATGACAATATAGTGACATAATTATTAGAACATGATCGGTTATTGAACCGGTAAAGGTATCGATTCTCGGTTAATACGAATCGTTTGGTTCGACATCCACTCTTATTTTCTTATCCATGTTCCTAGCCTTCTTCTCATGCAACCCTTCTTCTCCTGCAACCCACTTGCCCCATTCTGCAAATCCCTTCACTTCCTGCCTCCCTCCTTCTAGCCTCCTCCCCCTCCCCGTTCCAGCCCCCTCGCCTCCAACCGCCCCTTCAAGCCTTCCCCATTTTCTCCGCCCACCTTCAGCTTATCACATCCAACCGCCCCTCCTCCAGCGCCCCCTGCCCCCCATCCTCCACCCGCCAACCTTAAGCTCGCCACCTCCCATTCGCTACCTCAAACTGCACCTTTACAACCCGCCACCCACCTTTTTCCCCTCCTCTCGCCCGACTCTCACCCGCCATCTCCCGCCTACTATCCCAGTTTTCCACCACCTCCACCCACTCCCATCCTCCTACAATTCTTTCGACGATTCCCACGAGGTCGACGACTCTAACCTCAACGACCACGACTCCAACAATTTCTATCACTTCAAATTTCAATGTTGCCTCCCCATCACACATTCTCCCCCTCTCTTTTTTTATTCCTTTTATCTTATATCGGAGAACCAATCGGTGATTAATTTACGAAATACAATTACATGAAATTAAGATGCACAACTACGTCAATAATATTACAAAATTTAAAAGTTCACTAATTAAGGTAACAAAATATGTTTATAAGTTATGTATACATGTAATTCCATCGAAGTCTTAACCAAAGCCCTTGTTGTTGACTGTGCAATACCATGTGATAAAATAACATATAATTTGATCGTGGCTAAAAATAGTCAGACAAATATATGTCAATGTTTGGCCTTTGCGCCTTGTTTATAATCATAGTAAAACTACGATGTACTAAAAACTGTAATGGGGTCATCTATCTGAAAAGGTAAACGAATGTCTTTTGTCGACTTCATTAATTTCCTTCGAATAAATTAAATGACGCATAAAATCAAAAATATCATTCTTGCGCAACTGCAAAGCCCATCACGAGGCTCGAAATATTGGTGAACCTTTTTTGAAGTGTTGGACAATGTGGATACATTTTTTAGGGACAATTGAGTTAACGTACTCCTAATTTATTTTCATACTTTGTCATAATTTTATGGAAGTCTCCTACTTTAACTAAAACATTTGTTGTGAGTGTGTAATGTTGCGTGATAAAGCAACATATAACTAACTGTGACTAAAAACATGGCCAGACATATATAATTCTGGCAAAGTCTTTTCCTTAAGTAACGTTTTGTACATACCTTCCTTGTGAAGGAACCTAGTTTCAGGAGTCCTTCTCATTAAAGTAGGTCTCAAAATAATTTGTGAAGCAGTGGGTCGAAAATGCGAACTTTGTGGGAATGGGCAACCTGAAGAGTGGGTTATTCTGTATTGAACATCGCTTCTTAGATTGTGAATGAAAAGTCATCTAGTTCTACGTATATTATTGAGTTTATTGATCTAGGACGTGGTAGATTGGACATGTGAATGTTGCCTCCATTAAAAGACTTGGTAATATGATGTTTGATGTGAATGTTGAATGTGTTTCTAATTGTGTCGTGTGTGTGGAAGTTAAGCACACTCGGAAAGTAACAACTAAGAAAATAGATTTGTTAGAACCAGTGCATTTCGATTTAGTTGAATTCAAGAATATTGTTAGTAAAGAAAGCAAACAGTACTATATGACCTTAGTGGACGGTTACTATAGATAGATTTATCTTGCGAGGTCTAATGATGAATCTGAAGGATTTTTTTTTGAAATAAAAAGCTGAGTAGGGCTGGCAAACAAGTCATGTCGTGTCTAATCGTGTCGTGTTAGTAATCGTGTTGTGTCACTAAATATGTCGTGTCTAAACGGATAAATTTTAAACGTGTCTCTAATAGTCAAACACGACACATGACACATTTAATAAACGTGTCACACGACAAACAACATGGTAACACGACACGATTAGACACGATTAAGACATGAAATGACACGACACGATTAAGACACGAAACGACACGATTAAGACACGAACCGACACGACACGATAAAACACGACACAACATAATAAAGAGGTGTAGAATAATATTCAAATTTGAGTAAGATCAATAAAGATGAATCTTTTGTATAGATATAGAATAAAATTCAAATTTTACTAAAAATATCATTTAAATGAATATTAAAGTAAATATTTTTACACATTTATATAGATGAATTATTTTATACTATTTTATCTTCTTTTTTTTTTATTCTAATTCTGAATTAAATGCACATATATTAATTAATTTCTTATATGCATTAATCTAATAATTTAATTATAGTTTATTGGACTAAATAAATAAACTGAGTTAATTAGTCGTTGGAGGGAAACAAAATTTGGAGAGGAAATTTTATGATATATTGCGATAGTCGTTGATCAGTGAGATGTATAAAATTTTAATTAAATGACAAATTATTTTATTATAGTAACTAATTTATGATTTGTTCATAACTTTTGTTTTAAATAATACACTCCTAAAAATGTTTATCTTATTTCTAATACACTCCCATAATCTATATTTATACTTAATTAATATTTTTACTAATTGCAAATATTTATATGTTCATACTTATTATCCATCAAATATAATATTATGTATTTTAGCATTTTATAAAGTCCACTAAATACAATATATTTAAGATAAAATCATAAATATACATGTAAAAATAAACAAAAAATGTTCAGATTTATTAGGATTTTTGGAAGAATTAAAAATGTTAACATTGTTAGACATGGTTAGACACGACATGATTAGACACGTTAAAACACAACACGATTAGACACATTTAGACACGATTAGTTAATCGTGTTTAAACATGTGTTTGTCGTGTATTTGCATGTAGATGTGTTCAGATTCTAAACGTATAAGAGTTTTTTAGACACACTTAGTAATCATGTTGTGTTATTATCAGGTAAAATGCAGATCGTTTAATCGCGTCGTATTAGAAATTGTCACCCCTAAAGCAGAGGTAGAAAATCAATTGGATAGGAGAATTTAAAATCTAAATATGATAGAGGACGGAGAATATAGTACTAATTCTCTTAGGGGGCGTTTGGTTGGATGTATTATTTAATACACGTACTAGTTAATACTATGTCTGGATGAAACATGTATTAAGATATACTTATATCTACATAACCTAAGACAGTTTTGTTCAGTATAAAATTATACGTAAAGTGACAAAAAATCATAAATACCATTAAATTTATGTTGTTATGTAAATATGTTCAACACATGAATTGAGTTATTTTTTGAAATAAAATATATTCATATTCAAAAATTATGAAGAAAAATAATCATGAACACGCACACAAAAATGAGATAGTATCCCCTTTGAGTCATAATCACTTAAATCCCCTTCGATTCTTCTCTTTTGATCTTAACAATTTCATCCTTAAAATGTTACTCTCACGTATGTTTATGATTGAAGATAAAAAAAATACAACATTGCGTTTGATTTTACAAACATGTGGAACAACATGATTATACAAATCAATTTTGGGAACAACATGATTTTAAAAACACATGTGGAACCACACTTAGCAAAATAGAAAGAAGAAACAATTAAATCATCACTTTTAAGTTTTTTTGTTCTCATGACACATGCACATAAAGAGTTAGAATGATATTTTTAATATATATATATATATAGCAAATGATATATGTTTGTTAAATGTTATTTTTAATATATATATATATATATATATATATATATATATATATATTTAAAAATATCAATTAGACGAGTAAGTATTAAAATATTATTCAGTAAATTATTCATTAATTTTTTTAACTAACTTTTTTAAATATTGACTATATGTCATATATCACCGTCGAAATAAACTCAGAAATTAAATTGTTTCTGAATTCGAATGGTACCCAACAACTGTTGTTGTGTTTGAATTAATGATTCATTTTGTTTTGTAAAATAAAACATATATGGAAGATTTAATGATGGAAATTTACAAATAGTATTACATCGTTTTGTTTTTTATTTAATATATTATTTGTTTTGTTAATTATTATTAGATAATCCGAGTAAATAATGGTTTTAAAATATTTATATTAAAATTCACAAAGTTTGGTCAAAAGTGAAAACTAACATGATAAACGATTCTTACGTATGGTTAATATACTAAGGGTAGTTAAGTAAATTTTTACTATGTATTAATTAATACCATGGTTAGATAATGTAATAGTTAATACACAATTAACACTATAATTGTGTATTAGCTAATACATATGTATTAGTTAGTACATAGCATTATTTCTAATCAAACATTGTATTAATTATTGTGTTAAATATCAAGGAGCTACCTGAACTTTGGACGTTTTGCAACGAGCTACCTGAACTTTAAAAAATCAAAACGGGCTACCTCAACTTTGGTGAATGAGCAACGAGCTACATCCGTTCAAATTACCGTCAACTGTTGACGGAAATTCATCGGAAATTTGTCAGAAATTCGTCATAAATTGGACGGAGGTAGCTCGTTGCACCTTTGCCAAAGTTGAGGTAGCCCGTTTTTATTTTTTAAAGTTCGGGTAGCTCGTTGCAAAACGTCCAAAATTCAGGCAGCTCCTTGGTATTTAATCCTTAATTAATACATGTATTAGTTAATACCCCAATCAAACACCCCCTTAAGAACTTTTGTGAGAATAATGGTGTTATACATGAATTTAGTGCACCATATATTCCTGAAATAAATTAAATAACAAACAGAAAATTAAGTCCCTTAAAGAAAATATGAATGTTATGCTTCTTCGTAGAGGTGTCAATACGGGTTGACATGACTCGCGGGTCAAGGAGGATTGACCCGAACCCGACGGACTTCACGACTCATTGTGATCCGAACCCGACCCGTCGGGTTGACGGGTCAACCCGTGTGACCCACAATAATTGTTTTTTTAAAAAACGTATTATAAAATATAAACAAATATTAAAATTGTTATATTGTATAATTAAGTAGTTAGCAATCACTCATAGTTTTAACAATGACATCCAAAATAAACTTTAAAGACATTAAATTTTTTATAATTAATAAAATATCTATAACACTATTATCTAAAAATTGAAAATTATCTATCTCGATAGACTCTCAAACAATTTTTTTTCTCATAATATATTATATTTAACGTAAGCTAATTAGAATATTCTTAGTATTAACATATATAGCATCCTAGAAAATAATAACATATATATATATATATATATATAAACTTATTTTTGACGAGACGGGTTCGGGTTCATATGCTTGATCTGAACCTGAACCTCCATTTGCACGAGTCAGATGGGTCAACCCTAAACTGACCCGCGACCCCCATTTTTATGATTCAAGTTCGAGTCATTTTCGTGTCGGGTTAAATTTTTACACCTCTACTTGTTAGTTCAAGAATATCTGACAATATAAATTTTTACACCTCTACTTGTTAGTTCAAGCATATCTGAGAATATGTGGAGTAAACCATTTTATCTGCATGTTATGTACTAGGGTACCTCACAAAATATTAGATAATACCCCTTATGAATTGTGGAAAGTTTTTTCACCTAACTTGAAATACTTAAAAGTGTGTGTGGTGTAGGGGTGGGGGTTGATGGGATTGGCCAAAGTATCATTACCTAGCTTTAAAATGATTAATAATGGAGCTAAAATTGTTGACGTTGATTTCATTGATTACGTTAAAAATAGTGTTGCATATAGGTTATGCCCTTGAATGATTTCTCAATTATTGCATTTAGGGATACTGTATTCTTTGAGCATGTTTTTCCTTTGAAAAAATTAGTCGAGCATGTCCCTTTACATGTTGAAGTTCATGTTGTTGTTCCTACTCCCATCTCTTCTTCTAGCTTTGCAAATGATAATATTATCAAAATTGAACCTAAGAGAAGTAAAAGATGTAGAACTGAAATTATTTATGGTCCTAGATTTATCACTGTTTTCTTATCTGAGGATTTTCATATCTATATGCTTAGGAAAGAAATTATGTCAATTTATTTAATTGACGAAGATCCTAAGACCTATTAAGAAGTAATGAAATCTGTTGATACTAATTTTTGGAAGAAAGCCATAAATAGTTAATATGAATTGATCACATCACATCATACTTGGGACTTGATTGATTTACCTGCAAGGTGTAAACCGATTAGTAATCTGAAGTTACACCCAGAAAAAGGGTATATACAATTTTGATACCTATGCTCCTGTGACTAAGATTGCAACTATTAGAACATTAATTGAACAACCATTCATGATTTGATTGTACACTGAATAAATATGAAAACTATCTTCTTGAATGGTGAATTGGATGAGGAGATCTATATGTTGCAACTTGAGGGCTTTGTTATTTCAGGACAAGAAAGTAAAGTATGTAAACAAAAAAAAATCATTTATCGCTTGAAACAAGCACATAACACAATGATATATAAAGTTTAATGACTCTTTGGTGAAACATGGCTTCATTGTGAATGAAACTATCTGATTCATGTGTTTTAAGATGATTGTGTTATCATATGTTTGTATGTAGATAACATGTTGATTTTTGGCACCACTGTGCAAGTTGTGAATCATGTTAGGCCATTTTTTCCCTCTCGGTTCAAAATAAAAGACATTGGAAAAATTGACGTGATTTTAGGTGTTAAAATCGAAAGAACAAAGAATGATATCTCGGTAAATCAATCTCATTATATTGAAAAGATATTGAAAATGTTTGATTCTTGTGATGTCTTGCCTCTAAGCACTCCTTCTGACTAATCCATAGTACTCAAGACAAATAAGGATTACAACGTCTCTCAAACTGAGACTGTAAAGATATTGGGAGTGTGATGTTCCTGGTGACTTACAATTGTATTGACATTGCGTACACGGTAAGTAGACTCGGTCGTTATACTCATAACTCTTATGCTAATCATTGGAATGTTTCTCATCGTTTTTTGAGGTACTTAAAAGGTATTATAAATTGGAGTTTGCAATTTAGTAAATTTTCTTACATTTTAGAAGAATTTTGTGATGCAAATTGAGTTTAACATAATGATGAAGTAAATTCTATTAGTGATTATGTTTTTACCTTGGATGGAGGTGCTATATCATGGAAGTGTTCAAAACAAACATGTATAACACGTTCCACCACAAAATCTGAATTTATTGCTCTTGAGTTAGTAGGACAGGAAACATAATGGTTGAGAAGTCTCTTGGCAGAGGTATCACTGTGAGGGAACAAACTATTCCCGTTTCTCTTCATTGTGATTCGCAATCATCGAATTGAGGTAGCCAAGACCAATGTCTACAACAACAAAACAAGCCATATCAACATTCGACTTAGTGTGGTGAAGAAATTGCTGAAAATGGTGTTGGTTCCTTGCAATATGCGAGAGCCAAGAAAAAAACTTAGCAAATCCACTTACCAAGGGATTGACTAGAAAATTGATTATGAAAGCGTCGAGGGGGATGGGGTTAAAACCCATGAATTGATTCTCATCCATATGGCGTTGCAGTATAGTGTGTGAGGTTTACTATTAGTTATTTTCATAGCCCCATTTGGGTGGTCCTAATAAGACGGGCATGATGAAATCACCGACTTAATGATATCTGTAGCCTTATTTGAGTGGTTCTTTTGAGATGGACTTGATGGAATAACTGATTTAATGATATACATAGCGTTTGTTGGGTGGTCCTATAGAGACTTATTTGATGGAATTATATATTTGAGTGTGAAGGTGGGATACCTCTGATGGAAAGATTTGGAGAAATCTTCCTAAAAGCACTCACGAATACCAAAGTATGTGATGGTCCTCCAGAATGTGTATTGTAGACATATATTCTTTATTGTGTATGTTGTATGCACATTACAGAATTTGCACTCTAATTTTAGGGAGAGGTTTGTGTTGTGAGAGTCACATTAAAATTATAATTCGATGAGTTTTTCAAGATTCGTTCACTCGTTGGATTCTTTATTGTTGTCTCACATCACTATGTGTTAATTCAAATCAAATAAAAAAAAATTAGCACTTAAGTACATGTTTTCCTTCCCATGTTCTATGTCGTCATTAGTACGGGATTGTTAGATAATGACTCCTCTCGGGTCTGCAGGTTTGTGGGTTATGGGGTTTTCTTAAACTTATTTTTTGTTACAATCCAGTTTATGTTAGAAACTTGAGCAAATATATTTATGCATATTTATCTCTAACGGATTTTATCTAAAAACTTATATTTGTATCTATATCTGATCCCTACCCAATATTTCTCATATCTTTAATCTGATTTTTCTCCTTCGAAAATCTTTAGGGTTAGGACTCTATACCTATAAATAGAAATCAATCTCAACTCATTTTATTATCCAGAAATCTATCAAACTCTGAGCGGTTTAGTGCAAGTTCAAAGTTCTTCATTGTGAGTGGGTGTAATTAGAGAGTTAGATGTCTCAATGTTGGACAGCGACCGACAATATGATTATGTACCCCAGTTCGCCGAATTCATCTTTAAGGCAGTCGAACCTAAGACGACGAAACTTTCCCTTTTTGTTACTTCTTTTAGCCTTTGATCATACTCTAAATCCCATCAACATTGAGTCAACCATCAATTATATGACCTGGTACATTGAGTCAACAATGAATTATACTCTACATGACAACTATCATTGAATTATAATGTATGACATGAGATATTATACATTAAATTTGTGTGATTTTAAGCGTGTCACGTAATCACTTTTCAAAAGGCGATATTTATTCCCACTCTGTGATATTTTGCACATGATTGATTCATGTACTAAACCCAAACATTTGGAGATTGTGGTCAAGTTACATTAGGTCAAACCTGGCTCTAAAATTCATGGCATGTTTTGTTCGCAGAATTGGTAAGGAATAGAGAATGTATGATTATGTATTCCAATGTTTGTTTCGCGGAATTGAAATTCCACGGAATCAGATATCATAGAGAGCTAAAAATAAGTATTCCTTGGAAAAACCTCATAATTGCTATTTCTAGAGAGCTAGAAATAAAGAATAGATGTTCAATTGACTAAAATACCATACACTGTTAATTCATTATATTTTAATTAATTATTTGCATTTTAATTTAATTTAATTAATAATTATAATTATAATTTAATTAATTATTATAATTTAAATTTAACTAATTATTATAATTTAAATTTAACTAATTATTATAATTTAAATTTAATTTAATTATTTATTTATTTATATTTTAATTAAATTACTTAATTAAATTTTTATTTTAATTAAAATGAATTATTTATTATAATTTAATTATTTATTATATTTAAATTAACTATTTACATTTTAATTTAATAGATGGTTAAATACCAAGGAGCTACCTGAACTTTGGACGTTTTGCAACGAGCTACCCGAACTTTAAAAAATCAAAACGGGCTACCTCAACTCTGGCGAAGGTGGAACGAGCTACCTCTGTCGAAATTACCCTCAACTCTTCACAAAAATTCGTCGGAAATTCGTCAGAAATTGGACGGAGGTAGCTCGTTGCACCTTCGTCCAAAGTTGAGGTAGCCTGTTTTTATTTTTTTAAAATTTCGGGTAGCTCGTTGCAAAACGTCCAAAGTTCAGGTAGCTACTTGGTATTTAATCCTTTAATAAATTATTTACATTTTAATTTAATTTAATAGTTTATTTATATTTGAATTTAATAAATTATTTACATTTTAATATAATATAATAATATTAATTAAAATTTAATTTAATGATTTTTATATTTTATTTTAATTAATATAATATTTAATTAATGAAAGTTTTTGATAAAATCTATGTAAATGGAATTAATCTTAGTTTTTAAGTTTTCCAAATTAATTAATATAATTTTTATAAAATAATTGTAATATATATTATACATTTTGAAGCAAAGGGTATATTGTACATATGTCATTTTACCTTATTCAATTCCATTTCCATATATCATTCCACCAACCAAACATTGAAATTCTATGTTCCATTCCATTTCAATCCATCAACCAAACATCCTATTATTATTTCATATTCTGTATTTCACCAACTAAACACATTATCAACCTTTTATATGTGAAATGATTAAATGAACTATGAAGTTTAGTATTTAGTACTCACTCAAATGGGTTCAAATTGGGAGTCTGTCGACATTAGTCAACCTATGAAGAGGGTATTGGTTTCACGAGATGATGAATGACTTATACTTAATCAGTCAAGGATAACCCTGACCTTGCTTACATGTATGTAGTGTTCGTCGTGGCCTAGCCCTTGGGCCGGTCTGATTCGACCTGGGCCGGTTTAGGATTAAACTGATCTAATTTTCTTGTGAATACTAAATGAGGAAGTAATATAATATGGAATATTACTGTTGGTATAATATATTAGGAAATATTCTATACAATATATACCCTGGAAATATTCTGGTACAATATTGCATAATATACCTGGAATATTCGAATTTTTTCAAAAAGTATGCATTTTTGTTTATTTAGAAAAGTAAGTATAGAAAAAAAATATTTCGAAAAATAGGCATAAGCGCACCCCCGAGTAGCGCGTATTGGCAATACGTGCACCCCAGGGTGGCGTCTATTTAAACTCAGACCATGTAAGTCTAGCGCCACTGTGGGGTGCGCGTATTGCCAATACGCGCTACTCGGGGGTGCACACATACCTATTTTTCGAAATATTTTTTTTTCTTTACTTACTTTTCTAAAAAAAACAAAATACATACTTTTTTAAAAAATTCGGAACATTGTTACTATCTTTTATATATCAAGAGAATATTATTACTATATTAACTAATGAAATATATTTCCTATTGTGATGTTTCCTATTGTAATATAGTTGTTGGTATTTTTGGTTACAATGAGTACCATAAAACCTATAAATTGGGTTGGTTCTTCTCATTTAAAAGAACAATCCAATACACTCCCGAAATATCCAAAAATTACAAACAGATATATTGCTCCAGAGTTAAGACAGATCCCCATTCCCAGTTGTGTTCGAATTTCCGTCGAAGTCCGAGTTCATGAATTGTTCAGTTCGGTTAAGGGAAACATTGTGTTTGTTTCGCCTTGACGACACGGTTTTATCCTAGGAGGTAACCGTCCTAATTTTCCTTTGAGGGGGGCGAATTGTGTTAAGGAGACCGTTTTGATACGGGACTTAGTAATTTTCTGCAAAATCCATTTTCTAGGGGCAATTTTGTCATTTTGTAAATTTGCATGTCAGTCAATAATTTTATGCATTTGTAATTTCGAAAATTATTATTTAATTCTCTTACATTTTATTAACAATCTTAAGGCAAATTCTGTGTTTTAGTAATTTCAGGAGACAAAGAACCGACTCGGTTCATTAATTTGTGTATTCTGAAATAATAATTTTCGGTAAAATAATTCATCATTTTCTGTTTCAGAATAATGACTGCAAACAACAAAGATGTTAAAATTAGTGTTGGAGCAATGGCTCAGACTGAAGTCCCTAATGTGTCGTCGAACGTGCCCGTCGTTGCGTCGACTGGGGGGATAACCATGACTCGTTCGTCTGGACTTGTGCATGCTGAGAAGCCCGAGAAATTTGACGGCTCAAACTGCAAGTATATCTGACCACGCTGAGCTTGGCTCGATTCCTAACTGAAGAACCACCAACTCAAAGCGAGGTTGATGATAATCAAGGGTTCTTCTTAGCTCTAGATGCTTGGAATAACTCCGATTATTTATGAAGACATTATGTAATGAACTGTTTTTCTGATTCATTGTATGATGTATATAGTAAAACAAAGTTCGCTAGAGAGTTGTGGCATGCCTTGGAACAAAAGTATGAGTCTGAGGATGCAGGGAAAATAAAAGTCTTAGTTAGTCGCTTGTTTGACTATAAGATGGTAGATAACAAACCATATATGAAATAGGTGATAGATCTACAGCTCCTCTTCCAGAGTATCCATGCCGAAAAGATGGAACTCGCGGAGTCGTTTCAAGTAGCCGTCATAATTGAGAAGTTACCCCTAGCGTGAAATATCTTTAAGGGTTACCTGAAGCACAAACGGAAGGAGATCACCATCGTTGAGTTGGTCGAAAGGATCAATGTGCAAGATCAGTACATGAATGTTGCATGAGGAATTCCAATCGGCTCCATGAACACGATGGCCTCCGCCAAGGCAAATGTGGTGGAGCATGGGCAGAGCAGACATGCTTGCAAAGGCAAACAGAAGAAGCAAAAAGGATTCATTCTGGCCCTAAGGGTGGAGTCTCGAAGAAGTCGGGATCCAAACCACAAGGATTTATAGGCATATGTTATAAACTGTGGTAAAACTGGCCATAAATCTAATGCTTGCAGATTTCGTAAGAAAAAGGAGACCAACATGGTCCATGAAATCACTGAAGACTTTGACGACATCAACTTGTTTGCGATGGTGTCTGAGGTGAGCATGGCTGATTCCAACCCCCATGAGAGGTGGGTTGACACACATGCCACCAAGCATGTCTGTTCGGAGAAAGGAATATTCTTCAATTTTGAAGAAGTTGATTATGGGGAGAGCTTGTACATGGGCAATTCCGCCTCATCCGAGGTCAAGGGAAAAGGAAGCGTCATTTTGAAGATGACTTCCGAGAAAGAGCTGACATTGAAGAATGTGTTGTATGTGCCAGACATTCGCAAGAACCTGGTGTCAGGATCTCTCCTCAACAAGCATGGCTTCCGTCTTGTATTTGAGTTGAATAAATTTGTACTCACAAAAAATGGGATGTATGTGGGTAAGGGTCATGAATGTGGGGGGATGTTCAAACTCAATGTAATGGCTATTAAGCCTAAGACAAACAAGAATAAAATTGTTTCTTCCGCTTACGTGATTGAGTCTCCTAATCTTTGGCATGGTAGATTAGGACATGTTAATTATGATACCTTGCGAAGGTTAATTAACATGAATCACATCCCTACACTTCAAATTGATCTCAAACATAAGTGTGAAATATGTGTTGAGGCTAAATTAACCAGGTCATCCTTTCATTCAGTTGAAAGGAATACAAAACCTCTTGATTTAATACATAGCGACGTTTGTGATTTAAAGTTTGTCCAAACAAGGGGCGGAAATAAGTACTTTATCACTTTTGTGGATGATAGTACAAAATATTGCCATGTATACTTGTTGAATAGTAAATATGAAGTTATAGAAAAGTTCATGCTTTATAAACAAGAATTTGAAAATCAACTTAACAAGAAAATCAATATGTTGCGTAGTGATAGAGGTCGTGAGTATGATGTTCCATTTGTTGAGTTTTGTTCTCAACACGGAATCATACATGAGGTCACCACTCCCTATTCACCCCAATCAAATGGGGTGGCGGAAAGAAAAAAACGAACATTGAAAGAGATGATGAATTCAATGTTGAAAAGTTCTGGGTTGCCTCAGAACATGTGGGGGAAGCTATTTTAAGTAGAAATTAACTTTTAAATAAGGTACCCCGAAACAAAGAAGAGAAAACACCTTTAGAATTATGGAAAGGTAGAAGACCTTCTTTCAATCATCTTTGAGTGTGGGGGTGTCTTGCTAAAGTGATGGCGCCTCCTCCTAAAAAGGTTAGGATTTGACCAAAAACTGTTGATTGCATCTTCATAGGATATGCTCATAATAGTAATGATTATCAGTTTCTTGTGCATGATTCGAAGATTTCGGATATACAAATGGAATCAAGAAACACATATTTCTTTGAAGAAGTATTTCCGGCTAAATCTAGGGGGAATGCAAGTTCTTCGAAATGAACTTTTGAGACTATTGAAATTAATGGTATAGACCTAGAAAATGTTGAGGTAGAACCCAGGAAAAGTAAACGAGTTCAGGTAGAAAAATATTTTGGTCCAATTGTTTTCACCTATATGCTTGAAGCGGAACCTCGAACATTTCAAGAAGCCGTAAATTCTTCAAAAGAATCTCTATGGAAAGAGACAATCAATAGTGAAATTGAGTCTATCTTACTAAATCACACATGGGAACTAGTAAATCTTCCTCTTGGATCCAAGCCACTAGGTTACAAGTGGATTTTCAAAAGGAAAATAAAACCAGATGGATCAATTGATAAATATAAGGCTAGACTTGTAATTAAGGGTTACAAGCAGAGAGAATGTCTTGATTATTTTGACACATATTCTCCAGTCACGAGAATAACTTCCATAAGAATGATACTCACGGTAAACACCTGATTTTGGCTCGGGGTCAAAAAACCGTATGCGAGCAACTGAGCAAAAAATATTATATATATATATATATATGTGGCTAGGGCTGGGCATGAACCGGTTCGGCCCCGAACCGAACCTTTACCATATTTTAAAACCGGTACGGTTTACCGCTCCAGTTTTTGGCTGATTTACCATACCCGTTCTGAACCGGTTCGGCCGAACCTGTTTATACCCACAAAAAAAATTCCGAACCTGTTTATACAAAAAAAAAAATTTTGAGGTTCCAATTCAGCAAGCATCCAATTGAGATTACAATACAAACATAAATCCAACTGAGGTTCCAATACAAACATAAATCCATTACAAACAATCAAACATAATATTACACTTAAAACTTAACATTAGTTACTTCAGCTTCTATCAAAATCTCCAATAATGTGTCAACCAAGTTTTACCAATTTGCTTATGAAAATGTTAACGTTTCACATAAAACCAAAAATAATCTATTTACCTTCGGTATAGAGACTTCACTCAGTGCCCCGATGGCTTATACTTGATTCGATCATAAGAAGTCAGGATTCATACAATATGGTGTATCAAAAGGGGAGTATGAGATCATAGAAAGATCCACACAGATATCCATGCAAGTGATATTGAGCAGGTCAGCAGCATATGAGCTCTGTTCTTTCCACTACATGAAGATTAGCAAGTTCATCAGCAATAAACAGTAAATAGCATGGCAACTGAAGCAATTGAGTGGATTAATGCAACTCAATAACGTAGCCGCGAAATCATAATGCACCTCGTTACAGTTTACCAATAATTTTATGTCTAGTTGGTGATCAGGTTTATAGTATTGACAAGATATTTGAGTAACACTTGAATCATATGTGTCGCTAAACTTACCAAACCAAACATGTAAGCACCAAATGCAGCTCGGTTTTAATGAAGATTATATATATATATATTTTTAAAATGTTTATTTTGCGCACCTATTATTGTTACCATTATGCTTTTGAAGCTCTTGAGAGAGCATCAAAGACACTTTGGGTGGTTACTTCCTCAACGATCACAACCTTGTCTCTTGACTGAGAACCAGAACCCAGTGAAAGCTGTCTCCTTTTTACACCTAACACCTGAAAACAAACAAAACGTCTGAAGCAACAATCACATGAATGATCCATATAGGATACTGTTTCACACAGACAACAACAATGGATTTTGTGTAACTTTATTTGTTTTACATCATGCATTTTGGGCATAAACTCGTAATTTAGAGCTTTGATACAAATGATTACTGAGATTCAGTACACAAAATAGACTATTTGTGTAAGGAAACCCCAATAAATCTTTGCTCTAATACAAATTCTTAGCAAGGAAACTAGCACCGTCCAATTCACATGTTTGTTGAATCAAAAGTAGTACGTTTTTTTTTTGTTTGAAATCGTCTATACCGAGCTTCAATACGAGCTATTACTGAGATTCAGAGCACCAATGGACTACTTATGTAAGCAATCCCCAGGACAACCTTGCCCTAGCACAAATTCCTCAGCAGGGACAACTAACATTGCCCAATTCAAAGGCACTACATGATTCAGTTGGAGGTTTCTTATCAAACTGCATTAAAAAGGGTTTACATGTTCAAGTGAATCAAAATTAAGAATTTGGATTAAAATCGGACGTACCGAGCTCATGTAATCAAGGAGTGCAGCATTAGCCTCACCGTCCTTCGGCGGCGCGTCAATTTGCACTCCCACCGCATCGTCGCTTAGGTCTGCAGCACAATCCTAAGAATTTTCGATCAGGAAGAAGAGGATCACCGGAGAATTTAGGGACGACGTTTGATCACTGACCTGTGATGGAAGCCGATTTTGATCCTGGCTTGGCGTGGATGGTGATGGAGACGAGCGGCGAAGACGACAAGCGGCGAAGATGCGAACGTTCGTGAACTTGAAGACGTTCGTGAACTTGATTGAAGACTGCGTAGTCTGCAGTTCGTGAACTTGAAGACGTTGAGTGAGGTTACTGAGAGTGAAGACTCAATTAGGTATGGTCTGAATTTAAACAAAAACCGATTTTGTCTGGTCTGAAGTGGTCTGGTTTAATATTTAGTAGTATTTTAAGATTAAAATCGGTACAAAAATAGGTTATGTTAACCGATTTTCTGTACCTATTCTGAACCGTTCCAATTTTTTTTTTAAAAAAACGTTTGTTTTGTGAACCGGTTCGGCCGAACCACTATTTTTGCCCAGCCCTATATGTGGCCGAAAGAAAAACATGGCCATGTAGCCATGTTTGTTCTTTCAGTTGATTGTATATTATAAAAAAAACAATTATTAAAAAAATAATCAATATGCTCTATAAAACCAATTGGAAGGATTGAAGAGAGGGGAGGACCGTAGGTCACGGTGAGCTTCAATGAAGAGTGGAAGAGTGAATAAAGAAAAGAAAAAAAAATAGTGAGTGAAAAAAAAATGAGAGAAAAAATGAGTGAAAAAATACCGATAATTATCGGACTCGGTTCCTCGTACGGTATTAAACTCCCATGAGTTAGGTATATTTCTCTCATATTCAATATCATATTTGTATTTTATAAATGTGAAATAAAATTGAGAGTTTATATACATATATTATATATTTATGTATAATATGCTTGTTAATATATATATATATATATATATATATATATGTATAATATATATGTATAATATATATTTATATTATGTTTATATAATATTATTATATCTATATGTATAATATATATTTATATTATGTTTATGTAATACTATATATATCTATATGTATAATATATATTTATATTATGTCTATGTGTACTATATATATATATTATGTATATGTATAATATATGTATATGTGGAAAAAAATAGTTTCAAAAATGACTTAGGTCCTTCCCAAACTTTGATGAAGGTTACAACTAGGTCCTTGAACTCTCGGGTCATTTCTGGGACGTTATCGAGTGTTATAAACCAAACCGGAAAAATTTTGGGTCTTTTGTGCAATTTTAATTATTTTTTTCTAATTCAGCTCATTTTTTTTTAATTTACATTTTGATTTCTAAACTTTTCTAGACATTCCATGATTTCTCAAAATGTTACAAATAAGTCTAGAATAATTTTCGGGTTATTTTTTAAATTTTACTAAGTGTTACAAATAAATCTAGAATAGTTTAGGGTCAATTCTGTAATTTAAAAAAAAAATTAGTTCAGTTAAAATATTTTCTAAAATTACATTTTTGATTCCTAAATTTTTCTGGATATTTCATGAATTCTCAAAATGTTACAAATAAGTTCATAATAAATTTCGGGTTATTTTGGAGCTTTACCAAATGTTACGAATAAGTCCAGAATAATTTAGGGTCATTTCTGTAATTTTTGAAAATATTTGTCCAATTCAGCTCAAATTTTAATAAATTGCATTTTGGTCCCTATATTTTTTTGGACATCCTATAACTTCTCAAAATGGTACAAATTAGTCTAGCGAGCTTAATATTTTCAAAAAATATTCGTGCATGTTTTGACACGTTTAACATGGCTCGAGAGTTAAACCATTTTTTTCGAGCACGATTAACTTTAGTTCTTTCTTGTTTATTTGAAATTATCTAAAAAAAAAAAGTTTGTACATGGTTTGTTTAATTTAAAGAAAATGCATATAGTCTTTTTGGGTCAAGCATGATTAAAACGGGCAATTCGGGTAAATTGAAAAAATTTCAAAAGCAAACTAAAGTACCGAAAGGGCGGATTATGAGCTTGCGAGCTTTTAAGACGTGATCAAACCCCCGAACTCGATTCTCTGGACGTAGACATTTCTAAGCCCTATGATGTTAATTTCATGTACCATAGACAATTTTATGATTCCGATTAGCCTTCAATTAATCGGTGGCGGCTCTTTCAATTTTTTCGGTCCTGTTGATGACCCTACTCGACCTACTCGACCGGACCCGTCGCTCGCCAAGACCCTCCATTTTCAAAAACAAAAATAAAATATTTTCCAAAACGGGTCGGAAAAGTCGGATCCGACGTCCGACACTCGCAATAGCAGCATTGAGAAATTTGGAAATACATCAAATGGATGTGAATACATCTTTCTTAAATGGAGATTTAGAGGAAGAAATCTACATGGAACAACCTAAGGGTTTTGTTGCGTCAGGGCAAGAAAAGAAAGTCTATAAACTTGTGAAATCACTGTACGATCTAAAATAGTCACTGAAACAGTGGCATATGAAATTTGACAATGTAATCCTGAAAAAAGAATTTAAAGTAAATGAATGTGACAAATGCATCTACATGAAAGATACAAATGAAGGTTATGTCATTTTGTGTCTTTATGTTGATGACATGCTTATCGTTGGATGTAACGATAAGATGATTCAATCCACGAAGGATATGTTGAATTCGAGATTTGAAAGACATGGGTCTTGCTGATGTAATTATTGGAATTAAAATTAATTGGACATTGGAAGGAATTGTTCTAAGTCAATCTCATTATATCGATAAGATATTAGAGAAATTCAACAAGGATGACAAAAAGGAGGTATGCACTCCAATAGATCCAAATAAGTATTTCTCAAGAAATACATGAGAAAGCGTCTCTCAAGTTGAGCACGCTAGGGTTATAGGTAGTGTCATTGATGACGTGTACTAGACCGAATATATCACACGTTGTTGGTGTGTTGAGTAGATATATGAGTAATCCAAGTACTGATCATTGGGATGGAATCAGAAGATTACTTAGGTACTTGAGATATACTCGTAGTTATGGGCTGCATTATACGAGATATCCAACTGTTATAGAAGGATATACTTATGCTAATTGGATATCAGCATCAAGAGACTCGAACTCCACAAGTGGATCCGTGTTTACCCTATCATGGAAATCCTCTAAGCAAACAGTTATAGTCAGATCCACCATGGAATATGAGTTTATAGCACTTGCTAAATGTGCTGAAGAAGTTGAATGGCTACGCCAATTTCTTGAGGATATTCCTAGGTGACCAAGACCAATGTCTGCAATAAGCATATATTGCGATAGTCAATCTGCAATTGGCATGGCACAAAGTCATATGTATAATGGTAAGTCTAGACGTATTCGTCGTAGACATAATTCCATTAGACAATTAATTGCTCTCGAGAGGAATTATCACAATCGATTATGTCAAATCAAAGGATAATATAGCGGATTTGTTAACCAAAGGGTTAAATAAAGAGCAAGTTGGTCAATCATAGAGAGGAATGAGACTAAAGCACGTGCAGTAAACACTTTTGAGAAGGAAAATCCAACCTAGTTGACTGGAGATCTTAAGATCTAGGTTCAAAGGGACAACTTAATCACAAGAGTGAGGTTAAATCACTGTGGGGGATTTTAACCCCGAGTCCATTCCTATGATGGGAAACAGTGACGATAGTGGATGAGGTTAAGACGGTGCTTTTAATGATTCAGAAATATAGAGTGTTGGAGTAACACTTGAGATAAGGAATCACATATGCAAGTGAGAAGAGGGGCCGCTTCGAAATGAATTGTTAAGGGAACAATTCTTAGAAACGCTTGCAGAACCAGGCAATGCTCATGGCTAGAACGGGCATGAATTCGTGAGTTGAACAGTACTAGGAAGATACGTGTGTGAGTTATATTATCATTTACACCAACGGCAAACAGTTCAAGGACATTGCGTCTACTGACTAGCTAGTAAAGTCGATGTAATTTCACGAGGGAAGTTTCAAAGGGTAACGCCTACCTATCCTATGCAGGTGTCGATCGTTGAACTCCTATTCCGAGTCTAGAACGTCTAGGAATTCTCTCATTTCTCCATTCATGTTGAGATTGTTGGTCGTGGCCCAGCCCTTGGGCCGGTCTGATTCAACCTGGGCCGATTTAAGATTAAACTGCCCCTATTTTCTTGTGAATGGTAAATGAGGAAAGAAGTAATATATTAGGAAATATTATTGTTGGTATAATATATTAGGAAATATTCTCTCTATATTCTCCACAATATACCTTGAATATTGTTACTATCTTTTATATATCAAGAGAATATTATTAATATATTTCCTAATAAAATATTTCCTAATGAAATATTCCCTAATGAAATATATTTCCTAATGAAATATTTCCTAATAATATATTTTCTAATGAAATATTTTCTATTGTGATGTTTTCTATTGTAATATAGTTGTTGGTATTTTTGGTTACAATGAGTACCATAAACCCTATAAATTGGGTTGGTTCTTCTCAATTAAAAAACAATCCAATACACTCCCAAAAATTATCAACAGATATATTGCTCCAGAGTTAAGTCAGATCTGAGTTCCCAGTTGTGTTCGAATTTCCATCGAAGTCCGAGTTCAGGTATTGTCCAGTTCGGTTAAGGGAAACTTCGTGTTTGTTTCGCATTGACGACACTGTTTTATTTTGAGAGGTAATCGTCCTAATTTTCCTCTTACACAAACCATTTACGGTAAGGGGGCGAAATTGTCGTAAGGAGACCGTTTTGATACGAGACTCAGTAATTTTCTGCAAAATTCATTTTCTAGGGGCAATGAATTTTGCATGTCATTCAATAATTTTCTGCATTTTTAATTTCGAAAATTATTATTTAATTCTCCCATATTTTGCTAACATGTAGTGGTGTAAAGAATGAGTGGTGTAAAGAATGAGTGGAGTGGTTGGGTTATGAATTATGTTAAATAGATTGTAATAATATATATATATATATGTGTGTGTGTGTGTGTGTGAAAACCAATGCAGAGGACAACTATTTAGATACATTATTTCATTTAGGGATGCATTGTTTCAATTAGGGATGTGATTGCTTCATTTTTTGGTTGTGACCATTACAACAAATTCATAGGGTGTCATATTGCCTATAAATTAGATTGCATACAAGACAGTCACATCATTCAAAAATCATCAACATTTTCCTCCTTTAAGAGCATAAGAAAATCTTCTCTTCTTTAGTGTCCATTATATCTTAAGAGTTTCTTCAAGAATTCGAGATGGAGATTTTGAAATTGCTATTCAAAATATTCAAGTAGTCATCGTATATGAGAGTGACTTGTCGCATAAGCCTGTTAGCAAACTCCAAACGAGTTGGAGCAAATATATCTCTAAAGAATTTGTCATTATGATAAGCCTAAACCACACTGACTACTCCCTGGATCTCCACCGTCACCTTATCTAACAAAATCTATAATTTCATATTGCAGGAACCTCTTGCAAATATTCAAAAAATACAAATGTTGGCATATATATAGAGAAGTAAATAAGGTGTCAGCTACACTTACAAAGGAAACGGTCAACATGGAGAAAGACTTCAAACATATATCGGTGGTCTCGAACAAATTAAGAAATATACTCTAAAATAATCGTCTGGGTGTTCTAGAAGAACACACTGTTCAAACAAATTTATTAGGTTTAGTGTAATTTAGTAATTTGTGTTAGAAAGAGTAACATGGTTCCCCAAATTGCTCCACCAAACACTCCACAAATCACTCCACCATTTACTCCACAAATTACTTCACTCAATCTCAATGTTTCTCCTATAAATAGTGTAGTTTGTGATTGTAACAAAATAAGTTTATAAGTTCAGTCAATACAATGTTCTCCCTAATCAAGTCCATATCATCTCAATTTAGTCCATACTTACAATTCTAACATGGTATCAGAGCAGTGCTTTTGATTCTGGAACTTAAACCACATTTATGAACCCTTACCTCACAACCTTCGAGTCGTAGGCAACATCGCCACCACCACCAGCAACCCCGATCGGACCGTGGAAGTCAAGCCAAACCAAAGCTGACCTCGTCCTCATCGAGGTCGAGCCCATGATAGTGTCAACCAGTCCATCACCACATAGAACTGTCCCTCACGAATGCAGCTCCGACGGGAGATGATGTCACGGGAGATGATGTCAGGAAGGGAGATGCTCGTGAAGGAAGTTGCTCGGAGTAGAGCAGCAGTAGGTGTCGGGAGAAGAACCGAGGCGAGGACCGAAGCGAGGTCTGAGGCAAGGACGAGGACGGAGGCGACGGGAAAGGCTGAGTCAAGGTGGAGGATGACCTGAGGAAATGAAGGAGAGGAGCTGAGCGACCGAGCTCCAGGACAGAACGCAGGAAAAGGGATCGAGCGATCGTTCATCATCAGCATCGACGTCTTCCCGATGAGAATGAACACAGCGAGGTTGAGCGTGAAAACGCAGATGGAGCTCGTTCCGAAGATGAAGAAATTGAAGTGGAAATTCGAGGTATTCTGGAGGATTGGCAGCTCGACGATGAATTATGGAAGTATTCCGGAGCAATCGGCACCTGCTTGACTCTTCTTGTGAATTGGCTCAAGAAGAAAGAACAAAAAAGAAATGAAAAGGAAAAAGGAAAAAAAAAAAAGAATGATGTTGGCAGCGAAACTGACACACGCGTGAGGAAGAAAGTGGATGACAAGATCCACCAAAGCAATTGGTTGAAACTTGAAAGCATACCGACCATCGAACCGGCGAGGGGCCGGTTCACGGTTCGACCGGTCCAACCCGGTTCAGTGTGCGATTCACTGTTCATAAGGGGGAAATTTTGAAAACTTAAAATACATACATAATTTCAAACATAATTACATCAAACTACATAATCTCACACACACACAAACTACATAGTTTCAATATCAAACACACATTACTCTCAATTCTCAAACACAATACACAATAGTAGTGAACCTGTTTAACCAATTGGGTTAAGCCGATTGGTTTGTGCAGAACCAAAAACCGGAAACCCAAAAAAAATGGACGGGAAAAAAAAACGAAAACAAAAAAAAATCAGCTAAAAAGTGAACCGAAAATCAACTGACTTTTAAAAAACCAACCAGTTTTCTAAAAACTGTCTGGTTCAAACACTGTTCATTTGTAAAACAATCTTTTAGCTGAACCAAACTGGACAGGAGTCCGGTCCGGTTCTAATAACTATGCTTGAAAGTAGGAGACTCGACATGGAAATGAAGACAACTCCTCCTCCACCTACAGAAGAAATGAGACAAATGTTTATGTCCCACAAAAGAAAATGAGGACAAATACTTAGGTATTAGGATTTATAATTAGGTGGTACGAATATGTGTAGGCCAATTTCGTTTTTCGTTTTTAATCGAGTTATAAAAAACAAATTGTGGTAGCAGTAAATAGATATTAGATAGTGGTGGTAGGTGGTGAAATGATAAAAAGGGCAACACAGTTGAACTAAAGTGGGCCGATAAGATGAAGCCCAAAGTATACCAAGTCCGATGTGCTCGGGGGAGTGATGATACTGTGTAAGTTGAGCATTGAAGACCCCATCGCTCAACATGAGGGGGAGTGTCGAAGAGAAAGAGGAGAGTAACAATGACATGGGCTTCTCCTTGTTCAAGTTGAGCATTGAAGACTCCACTGCACTACTTGAGGGGGAGTGTCGAAGAGAAGCGGGAGGAGAACTCGGTTGAAGAGGAAAGAGCATGGTCGAAAAGAAATCACAAGATGACATTCGATACAGTCGGAGGAGAGATCGATCGAAAAGGAAAGAGCATGGTCGAAAAGAAACCACAAGATGACATTCGTCACAGTCGGAGTAACGATGACATAGGCTTCTCCTTGTTCAAGTTGAGCATTGAAGACTCCACTGCTCAACTTGAGAGGGAGTGTCGAAGAGAAGTCGGAGGAGAACTCGGTCGAAGAGGAAAGAGCATGGTCGAAAAGAAACTACAAGATGACATTCGATACAGTCAGAGGAGAGCTCGATCGAATAGGAAAGACCATGGTCGAAAAAACCCACAAGATGACATTCAACACAGCCGGAGGAGAGCTCGATCGAAAAGGAAAGAGCATGGTCAAAAAGAAACCACAAGATGGCGTTCGACACAGCCCGAAGAGAGCTCGATCAAAGAGGAAAGAACATGGTCGAAAAAAAACCCACAAGATGACATTCGACACGGCTGGGGAGAGCTCGGTCGAAAAGAAACCACAAGATGGCATTCGACACAGCCGAGGGAGAGCTCGGTCGAAGAAGAACGAGCTCGGTTGAAAAGAAACCACAAGTGTTCATTCGACACAGCCGGAGGAGAGCTCACCCAATGGCGGACCGAAAAACCAAAGACAGTTAACGGAAAACTTTTCAACAATATCATTAACAAGTTATAAATTGGAAATCCCACTGTTTAAATTGAGGGGGAGTGTTAGAAAAAGGAACATGGTTCCCCGAATTGCTCCACCAAACACTCCACCAAACACTGCACAAATCACTGCACCATTTACCTCACTCAATCTCAATGTTTCTCCTATAAATAGTGTAGTTTGTGATGGTAACAAAATAAGTTTATAAGTTCAATCAATACAATGTTCTCCCTAATCAAGTCCATATCATCTCAATTTAGTCAACACTTACCATTCTAACAATTTGGTCATTCGTTACCAAAAAATATTATTATACAAAAGTTAGGAACTTTAAGCAGTCCCATTATTGAATAAAGAACCTTTAGTGATGGTCTAAATTTTTCCAGATAATTGAACATCCAATCTCTTCATGTCAAACTGGAAGCACGGATGGTTCACAGATTAGTATAAGATGAATGCTACCATAATTTGATTTTGAAACTTATCTTTAAGATATACAAATTGTCATATTTTCAGAGCAACTAATGAAATGACAAATAGACTCGTTTCTCATGAAGAGGATTCTTTGGTTTAACTGAACAACACATATGTCCCACAAGGTGTATGACTTTCGGTCATTATTCAGGGAAATGTTTCAAAATAGTATAACATGTTTTGTACAAAACTTTAATTACACTAACATTTTTTTTTTGTGATTGTTCAACATGTTTGAAATAGATGGTAATTGATATTACAGTTAGTTCTCTATTAAAAAATTATGTTTAATATTTTTCATATTTATAAAATTAACTGAATATTTTATTAAATGTTACAACTGAACCCTACAAACTTACACTAATGTTAGAGACAAATTTTAACTCGATTCGAGCCACGCCGAGAGTCCTCTGGTTTGGGTCCGAACCCAAACTTGATTGTCCAACCTTGGGGACCTTGTCTGAGCTCGGATCCAGACCAGAGGACCCCGATTGAAACTCCAATTGGTGCAGACCTTGTGACATCCAAACCCCACAGATGTTTAAGGACAACAAATCTTGACGGTAAATGCACAATTATATGCAGAAATGTATAATACTGCTTATTGTTGATTGATCTCTGAACAATAACTGCACATTGCTAATTACACACGCAAATATACGTAAAAGCAATCCCTCTATCAAGACTCTTCTACCTTCACTACAAATATCAGCATCATCTCTCTCCCCAAAACTACAAGAAAAATATCAACAGCTTCTTCTGTACATCATGTACAAGAGAACAGATCCCAAAGCTAGTCAGGCCGTTTCTTCTTTTGTAGGGAGGTAAGGTAGGAGGTGTCAAGAACAGAAAGAAAGGAAAATAGATTCAGTCATCGATACCTTGAATTTCCCCCATCATGATGCGGTTACTGGTAACCTTGAAGCCTAAAAGAGCAGGGTCAATTTGCCTCCCCTTCTTCCCTTTCTTCTTTCCTGATCCTCTCATGGCACCATCCATCAGTTCTGGAGCTCCTCCTCCACCTCCTCCCATGGACTCTGCTGCTGCTGCTGCTGCTGGGGATTTCTTGGTACTCTTGAGCATATCTATGAACAATGTCTCCGACCCCTCCACATCGTTGTAGGATGATGTCCGCCTGAACTGCATATCTTTGTTCCTTGATGGTTCAGATGCATCATGATAACCCACAAGCTGGTTTGTCAGGTTTCCACCTTGCTCTGCTCTCAATCCTTCACACAATAACACAGAAAGTAGTCTTGAATATACCACACTAATAATGTGTTACCATGCACATGCACCTCCATAATCTAGCATTCCCAATCCCATGCACTGTAACAAAACCCCTCAACTACGTGCTTGACATTAGGGGTGGCAATCGTGTCGTGTCTAATCGTGTCGTGTCATTAATCGTGTCGTGTCTAAACATTTCTCGTGTCTAAATGGATAAATCTTAAACGTGTCTAAACATGTCTCGTGTCTAAACGTATAAGTCGTTAATCGTGTCTAAACGTATAGAGTTGTTTAGACACAGGATTCGTTAAGGTCAAACTCATATATGCTTTAAAGCAGATATATACGCAAATACATATATACAAAGTACGGTCTTCAAAATTGATACACTCCCAAAAATGTTTATACACTCACATAATCTATATTTATACTTAATTAATATATTTAATTTTTAATTACAAATATTTATATGTTCATACTTATTATCCATCAAATATAATATTATCTATTTTAGTCTATATAGTATATAATACATGTTCATGCTTGTTCATGCTTGATATAGATTACTAATCGTGTCTAAACGTGTGTTTGTCGTGTATTTGCAGGTTAGATGTGTTTAGACACGATTATTAATCGTGTCTAAACGTATAAGAGTTGTTTAGACACGCTTAGTAATCGTGTCGTGTCTAAACGTGTAAATTGCAGATCGTTTGCAGATCGTTTAATCGTGTCGTGTCAGAAATTGCCACCCCTACTTGACATAATGACAAGTTGCAAAAATGACTCAATACCTTCCGGAAAACCACTGACTGAACTTTTCTGCCTCATAGCAGGACCATGTGCCACTTCAGATAATCTTTCGCGAGAAGAGGATGTGGTATGTTGTTGAACGGATGAACCTCTATGCATCATGCTGTCTTGCACTTTTGATGAGATTACAGGCAGTCTACCATAAACGACAAATTATCACCGAGTCAGGTGAAACTTGTATTAATAATAGAATCTATCATGAGTATATCAGGCTTCTTGGTTAAGTCACTTTTATCATGCATTCTGTAAGCGACTACAGATTTATTTTCACATTTCTTTTTGTACTGTTTTGAGTCAGCCACGAATAGTGATATGTTGGAAGGTTCATGATCTATCCAATATACAGGCACAACAGTTGGAGGAGCTAAAATCCATTCGTTTTATGATTACTTACCGCTCCTGAGCAAATTCTTCAGTATAGGAGCTACGTGATACATCATCATAAAACCCTGCATCATCACCTACAAAATTCCAAAACTCTTAAGAATCAATCAACAATAATAAATTATATAATGATCCAGAAATTTACCAGAACCACCAAATGAAGAATGCCTGCTGAATGAATTATTACGAACTTCTCTATGACCTCGAGCAGCCAAAATGACAGGGGACTTAGCGGAGCCTTTCCGAATCTCTAAGGCTGGTCCCTTTACTTGACTTTCTAATGCACCTCCCCAACCTTCCACACGATTGAAATCTCTGCTCAGCGGCATCTTACTGGTCAGATCAGGATTTCCATAAAACCCAGAAGTAGATTCACTAGTGGCTGATGAGAACTGCTCTTTCCCAAGATATCCACCGGAGTCTGCTCCACCATATGGTGGTCTATCCCTGTTCTCAAGACCAATTTTCTGATCATCACCTACATAACTATGAGATGGATCCGAAGAACTCGATCCAAAAGAACCAACTGTAAGCGTATTATTTAAGTTAGCTTCAGTGTCTTGAATATGATTGATCTGGTGATCTACAGAGATTGTGGCTGGGTAGAGACCAGTTGGAGGCCTTCTCTCAACTTCATCACTCACATCAAATTGATCTCTTGATTTCTGATGAAGCAATTTCATCAATAGCTGCTTCGATTTGTCATCATTTTGAGCATCCGATATCCACGAAACGTCCTTCGGTCGCTCACCATTGATATTCAATTGCTGTATTCTTGATTCAAGCCAGTCACCTGGTAGATGCTGCTTGTTGTCAGACCAATAGTTTTCCACAGCATCAGGCTGAGAAACATGAAACTGACTAGGCAGCAAAGGGAGCTGTTGATTGTGAGGATGCAATTCTAAAGGAAATATTCCAACTTGAGCACCAGGTTTGGATCTTGTGCTTGGTTCCTGCACATCGAAACCATGAATATGCGACATAGCATTTGCCATGTCAAGATCCATGCTTGGATTGCTAGTAGGCAACGAAAGTGACCGTTCAAACGGTAACCCTCCAGGCTCATATAGTCCATGTCTGAGCCGCTCCTGTAATGAGGGATTTCGGTCAAAGAAGCTCATTGAGTTTTCACCAGAAGGGCCTGATTGCTGCTGATAGAAATCTGGATGATTGATCCAAGGCGCATGAGAACGATTGTTATTGTAATTTCTCAGAAACTGACCAGACTCTTCACCTCGCCAGACAGATCCAATGCGCTTTTCATCTTCCACGCCATTTTGCACCCCCAAACCCATTGAAAATTGCCTTGCCTGAAGTTCTTCTTGAAGTATCTGGTGTTCCAGCGATGGTATCTGTCCTTGCAGGGCTTGAGACAACAGAAGCTCCCTCTGCAGCTCTTGTTGAGGCCCTTGACCAAACTTAGCCTGAATTAACTGCTCAATAAATGGATCATCTTTCCTAGGAAGGAGATGATTACGCTGCTGCAGGTCATGCAGAACTTGCTGATCTAACAAACTCTGATCAAGGACATTATTTGCTCTGATAGAAGTACCATTTGACTGAATCAGCGCAGGATCATGCATTCGGCTTTGCAGCATCCGCTCCATCAGCTGCTGAATTTGAGATTGTTGTTGCTCTTGCAAAAGATTCTGCTGTTGATGCAAAAGTAGCTGTTGCTGTTGAAGCTGATGTTGACGTTGCTGCTGGAGCTGATGTGCCATAAGACGTTCAAGATCGGGCACGGGATGGTTGAACAGATGTTGCAGTGCTTGATTCTCATATGGATGATCTAGATTAGAGCGGCCAAATTGTGCACGTAAAGACAGCATGTTTTGCTGGTGGAGTTGATTCTGTTGAAATTGCCTAGACAGACTATGTTGCTCTAGTAAATCAAAATGATTAGGTTCTCGATCTATATGAGGAAATTGCTGAGGGGCCAAACAACCGTGAAAAAGGTTTGCTTGATCAGATTGAATATTCCTTCTAATATTGTCAGGCCACGATTCTTCAAGAACTGATGGATCAACCGGGGATCCAAAATGATTGGATCCCCCACGCAGAGCCAATTTGGATGCTTCGGTATGATTTGCACAGGAGTTTTCAAGCTCGGACCACAACAAACCAAATGGATGCAACTTCTCATTCCGAGTCTGCATGTCTGGTTTTGGATCAGTCTGAAAGCTGGGGACCTCTTCAGATCTTTCATAAGAATGGCAAGTACTTCCAGAACGTCCTGGAAAAACAATTTCTGAAAAAGAGGATACA
The DNA here is from genome assembly GCA_946814005.1 of Chamaenerion angustifolium. Classification (NCBI taxonomy): domain Eukaryota; kingdom Viridiplantae; phylum Streptophyta; class Magnoliopsida; order Myrtales; family Onagraceae; genus Chamaenerion; species Chamaenerion angustifolium. The sequence continues at coordinate 27,325,515 of OX328268.1, read as the reverse complement.
TATCAGTTTGTGTGAAAGACTTCTCTTTAATTTGTCCCCTGAATAAGATTGTATATACTATAAACATTATAACAAAATAAGAAAAAACAAAACTAAAACCCATGACAGGACTGACCATTTTGGGCAGCAAAATCATGATAAGATCCATCCTGATGCAATAGCCGTTGAGCCATGGCAGATTCACTTATTCTTGAGAGAACATGCTGATCCGAAAGGCTGATTAGCTCTGACTGTGAGTGGTTCAAACCATTAACAATTGATGTGTCATCAATTATCATGCTTGGTGCAGAAGTGGGTAGATCCAATAATCCTCCCACAGTCACAGGCCCATTTGTAACTGTTAAATGAGGGAAAACTTCACCCAATTCTCTAAAAGGCGTCCCATCAGGTACATCAGTGAGGCGAACAGGTAAATCTGATCCAAAGAAACCCTGTTCAAACCACGAGATGATGTCAATCCCTAGAAAAGGTCCCTGAATCTCTCCCTGAGGATCAAGATACAATAAACTCGTGTCCTCAGCCAGGATGCTCCTCCCAGTGTCGCTTGTATTAACATTACAATTGGGGTTAGCGACAAGCTGATAATGAACTGCAGTGGGTAAAGGCACCGATGATTTGGGATCATCAGGAAGTATGGTATTATCACCAAATGAAGTAGGTTCATCGCCATCAACCAGTGTATGATTTGCTAAAGCATATTCTGTCATTGTTATCTTATCACCACCGGTCAGCTTTCTAGTAATATCTTCAAAGCCTTGAGTATCATCTGTATGTAAATTCCTGTTGTCCACCCTACTCGCTTCTTCACTTCCAGGGGTAATTTCCTTACCTAAGGGCAGAAGATATTTGATTGCAGTGACAACAGAATTCTATATCTAGTTAAATAAACTAAGAAGATTTGCACTTACCATCTAGGGAAATTATCTGATTATAATTATTCCAGATCGGACCATCATCATGAGGTTGACATGCATCAGTACTTGAACTTTCTGGGAAGGAATCAATGAAGTCTTCATTCTGAACCACAGACAGGCTAGTCTGTTTACCCTCAGCAAATGTAGCATCAACAGAACCTACAAACAAAAGATCCGGGAATACTGAGACATTTAACACATCAGGTAGACATTTGCTTAGTGAAATACCTTCAAGATTCTCGATCTCACTTGACCTTCTAGAAGAATTATATACAGCTCCGCTGCTGGTAACCTTTCCACTCCATATATCCCCAAGGACAACCTATTTTGAGAGGAAACACAAAGCAGTCCCTCAAGTTGTTCTCAAAGACATACAAATACAATGACTTCACACCATTTTCATTATTTTACCTCCTCCTCAGCATCTGGGGACACAAAAGCCAGTGGGTCAACAGCACATGCTTGAGTTAATGGGGGCAACTCCTGCATATCATTAGGCATACAAGTGAAGGATTGACTAAATTTTTTCCTTCGATAAATGCCAAGAAGCTTTGCCCTCAGGTAGCAAAAGGGTTCAGCCCCTACAACTGATTTGCCAGGAATTTCACACTTGTCAGAAAAAACAGCACCAACTGGGGCTGAAGATCGGCCAATTGAACCTCCACGACCCCGTCCAACAGTAAATCCCATAGTTGAGCCTTCTAGACGCCCTTTGTCCATTCCAAATCCAGGAGCAACACGAAAAGGACTTGAACTGCTGGGGTGAACTTCCATCCTGTGCCGTGGCCTCCACTTGTCACGAGATTCTGAGTCACGCTCAGGAGCCGATTTGTTACAATCTAACATTGACTGATTTTCATTTTGAGTACCCTCTTTCTCCATTTCTGTTCTTTTTTCACAGCGAGAATCCTTTTCTTTGTCCTCAGGACCCCACCTAGAAGACCACTTGCTGTCTCTCCGGGCTTCAAACACAGTGTTGCGTCCATTTCCATCATTCCATCTATCACAAGCCGCTGTTATTCTAGTATCATTAATTTCCTTGTTGGGGGAATCCTCGACACGGCGTTCAATTTTCCTGCGATCCCTTCGAGGTCCGAGCAATCCAGTTTCCCTTTCCTCCTCACGCCAACGGCGACTGGTTTCATTATCAGCAGCTATTTTCCTCCAGTCTTTTTTGTCATCAGACACATCTAATCGCCAATTCTCCTTGTGATTCAGATCAGCTGAATTTCCAACCGACGCCACTGGTGGTGTACGGAGTTCCTGTCACAGAAGAAAAAGTAATAAACTGACCGGGAATTTTAGTCACCCATGCACTTTCGTTCTATGCAGTAAAAAAAAATGGACACACCATTTTTGTGTCACTCGGTTTCGAATAGAGCCACTGGGGAGATAATGGTATGCTGTTCTCTGATGCCCCATGATCTGCATAAATAGGTAAAAAATGAGTAGATAATCACAAAGACGACTTCAATAGATTAACAGTATTATGGAAATTCTTAGTTAAGCTACCTTTTGGATCATCATGATATGATCCCATAAGCACCTTCTCCTCATAATGTCCACTCACTACTTCCACTACATAACATGAAGATAATCCGTAAAAATAGCAAATTAGAAACATACTACTTCCCTCAAAATAAATCTGTTTTTTGGCTTACTATAAAAAGTACTTTTAGGTGTACTAAATCTCTTTTGTTCTTATATAAAAAAAAAATCGCTATCAGAATATCCATACTAGAAAATCGAACATCTAGTCGCCTTAGCACAAGACTTGCAACCTTGGCGAGTCGAAGGTACACTTCATATTATAGATTCACAGGAATACTGTCATGGGAAGAACCAACCTAACTAGAAAATAAAATGACTATGCAAATTGATCTTTTTGCTGCTTCCATCTTTGCTAATACTAGAGCAAAAAGAATTTGATCAATTACACAAATTAAAGTAGGACCACCAATAATGCAAAATCCAATCAATAGACTTCTGACCGACATTCAGTAAGAAACAATGGCACAAAAACCCTAAACGCGAGTTCGATCTACATGTATTCCTTGATTGAAAAAATCACCGTGCACCATCAACAGTCGGATGAGGTCAATACACTAACTTTCAGAGAAAGGAAATTAAAATTACTAATTTAGAGAGATAGATCATTCAAATAAGAAGAAAAATTGACCTGAATTTAAGACTGAGTATAGACGAAGGTGACATTTTTGAGAATATACGTGTCAAATAAGTATCGGTTCAAGAATTACAATTGTAACGCACGATCATTAGGAAATTCAAAAGGGTCTGTCAAATCAACAGTAACGCCAGCAATGGGCAACTCAAGCATGAACACTGCTTGATCTTAGAAAAATGGATAAGCTGAGAAGAATCATGAAATCGAAACACTGAAAGATAAAAATTCGGAGAAACTCGAGAGGAAACTGATTGGGACAGTTAGTAACAGTTTTCCATTCATCAGATCAAAATCCTACACCAGTCGCATTAACTCAGACACAAACGAAATCGATCCATTAAACTTCTATTAAAAAAACAATGAAGGATTCAACCAAAAAAGAATGAGATTGAGAATCGATATTGATACAGCAAAAAAAAGAGAGAAGGAAGTACGTTTTCCAGAGAAGGAGCGATCGGAGAGTTGAGAAGGGAGGAGATCTTCCGGTAGATTGAACTTGCCTTCAGCCATCGAACTGTTTCGGGAAACAACGAGAGACAGATGGGTAAGAGAAAGAGAAGGAGAAGGAGACGAACGGTAAGAGTCCAGAGGGAGCAAGAGCCGAGACGGTGGTCGGTATAGAAGATTCAAGGGTTTCAACTTTCAGGAGGAGGAGAGAGGAGCTTTCACTTGCAGAAGCAAACGCAGACGGAACAGAGGGAGGGGCGTCAGGGCCTGGACGAAGAATATCAGAAGCTCAGGAGGGGATGACAAATTCGGTCTAAGGACGTTTTCAGAATGAAATTCGAAATATGCGATAAGAAATAGGTGAAATATGAAAAAGATGTAACATGTTTGCTCAATGTTGTCAAAGCGACACATTTGTAGTTTTTGATGCAGCATGTTTGTTTGTTGTAGGTATTTGATACAATCATTATGTTTCCGTCCAAAATATCTGTTAAGTGTGCACATGCCCTGCACGTGACGTATTTGTATAGTGAAATTTCTGAAATGTCCCTGTCTTCTTCGTATATCAGTTATACACTCATTTGGCGCAACAGGTTGGCTTCAGCTACACGTTGGAGGAACAACGGTGGCGGGGCCACAAGGTTCGACTCCCGTTCTGAGTGGAGCCAGGGCTCAGCATCGTTCCCGCACTCTTCACCGCTTCAGAGGGAGAGTAGAATCCTTGATCCCCTTCCTAACGAAGGCGATGCCTTAAGTGGTCACACGCCTCCATCTCCAGACAAAACTCACCTTCTTTGATTCATGCCATGAACATTCACTACCGACATGTCCTCCTTTTCTCTATCCTCTCCCTCCTTTCTCTCTCGTTAGCCTCAGGCGTCTCTGACCTGTTCGAGTCCTGGTGCAAGGACCACGGCAAAATCTACTCATCGGAGCAAGAAAAGTTTCACAGACTCAAAGTCTTCGAGGACAACTACGCGTTCGTCACCCAACAAAACAGCAACCCGAATTCCACGTATACCCTTGCTCTCAATGCCTTTGCGGATCTAACCCATCATGAATTCAGGTCAGCCAAGCTGGGTCTTTCCGGAAAATTGAGTCTTGAGGGTCGCCGCCGTCGAGAGGGAGGTTCAAGGTCTGTCCTTGATGTTCCGTCTTCAGTTGACTGGAGGAAGGAGGGAGCTGTGACTCGTGTCAAGGATCAAGGGAGCTGCGGTATGTCAAAATCGAACTCAAACTTAGACTCTTGAGAAAATTGGTCTTGCTGCTTATTTTGTTATTCATTATATGTCAAAATTAGAACTTTCCAATAATTATTGAGATCGACAGGCGGTTCTTGGCCGAAATTATTGAATTCAAAGATTAAGGAACTTTATTGAGATCATGGAAATAAACTCATGGTGGCTGGATCAACTGCATCAATTGGACTATTCCAATGTAAATTCAAGAAAAGGACTAGATTGTTTTGTGCTGAAGTAGATTCTGGATTCTTGCTGCATATAACTTTTGGGAACTGTGCAAATGAAAAAAACAAGCAAGCTGCATGATAAAAAATGAATCTTTAGATCATACTGGATTTGGACCTTTCAAAAGCAAGCTGCTTTGATTCTTAGTTGGAGAGATACAATCTTTGTTTCTAGTTTTATCTCTTGACCTATTGCTATTAATATCTATACCGGAATCAAATCTGAAAATTGCTCTTTTACAGGTGCCTGCTGGTCATTCTCGAGTACTGGGGCTATTGAGGGCATCAATAAGATCGTCTCAGGTTCCCTTGTTAGCCTCTTCGAGCAAGAACTTGTCGGTTGTGACAGAAGTTTCAATGAAGGTTGTAGTGGTGGACTCATGGACTATGCATTTCTGTTTGTTGTCAAGAACCATGGAATCGACACTGAGGAAGACTACCCTTACGTTGGTAAAGACAAGCCCTACAACAAGGAAAAGGTAATAACTCAACTCATATTATAGTCCATGTCTTGAACATAAAACAGAAGAAAAAAATTGTTTGATGATGCTGATATCTGCATTTTCTTTGTGAATTACAAACATTTCAGTTGAAGAGACATGTTGTGACAATCGATGGCTATGTTGATGTCCCATGCGTCAATGATCTCTTCCAAAATAATGTACAGTACTATGTTATTCATTTAATTCTGATGTTCTGCTGGTTTATCCTATGTCAGGTTCTTGTGGAACTGTTTATCACGCTCTATGGAATGGATCAGTATGTTCTTCTGCTCCTCCTTTTCGTTTTCGTTTCTAATAAATGGTTTTTGATGAATTATATCTACAATATGGTACCTATGATGGATCATTTAATTTTATAGAGCAATCTCAAGTACTATTCCTGTTCAAGTATTTATGCTTTGGGGGTTCGAGTCTTTCGGTGAAGAAGACAGTCGTGAAGTGCCCTGTTCTTAGTATTTCAAGAAGGCTTATGGAGGGAAATAGGTGTAGGGGTATCTTGGGCATTTACAAAAAATATTCATTAAAATCTGACAAATCATGTCACGTGTCTGGCACATGCTAGTTTTTAACGGGCAAACAAACGGAATAACAAACGTTTCCATCTAAAACCTACAACATGAAACGTGTTACATCAATTACCTACACTCCAAAACTAGTTCCATCAACCACCACTTTTGGCAAACATATTACATTTTTTTCATACTTTTCCCTAAGAAATATGGAATGGAAATATAAAATAGGGTTAATGGTTCATGTTGCCCCCTAAAGTTTGGATTAAATTTAAGATTTTCCCTTAATGTTTAAAATTTTAAATTTTAGTCCTAATGTTTGGACCGGATAAAAAATTCATCCATTCCGTCAGCTGGCCGTTTGTTACTAACGGAATGGGAATCATGTGCGAGGCACATGCTATTTTAATTTTTCTAAGAGACAAAACTGCCTTCGGTCAGGAACAGCATTCAACAAAGAGAAATTCCTATAATTCGATAGACGAGCATTCAACAAAACTGCGCTCGTCTGTTAGATGATTTGTTTAACTTTAATCCATCAAAATACTGTGATTAATAACAATAGGCCTAATACCCTGAATCATAGTACAGAAAGATTTGTGGCACATACCATTGAGGACAGCCTGTCCACAGGACTTCTTCTGTGTCTTGGTTTGTTATTTACCTGAATAAATCAAGAGCACCACTAACCTACTATCAATTTTGTGTAACTCAAAGCCTTGAACATCACAAGAGCAAGAAACAGACAATATCGTTTGTACCTTTGGTTTGGTCGGCTTGAGGAGGACGAACAACAACATGCATAGTGATTATGCCTCCTGAGAGTTCACCAACTTGTAGAAGTCTTGATTCAGACAATGTCTTGTTGTTCTCCAATATTTTCCCAGCATGAATAAGCTTGATATCATCTATTGTCCTTGGACATTCTGGTTGTTGATCTACCAAACAACAATAACAGACCTCAACACAAACCATAAAAGAAAAAATCACTTCTTTATAATCTTCAAATCAGACCCTACAAATGAAATTCAGTTGACTATCTTAATTCATAGTGATGGAGTATCGTTTGAAATCTTTAGTGGTAGGAAAAAAAATTAAACTTTTGTAATTTATCTGCAGAGGAAACTAGCACATCAATCAATTAAGCTTTCTTATGCCATCAATTCCAAGAATAAGTGATATAGTTGATACAGATTATACACAATAAATTCATAGCTAGAAGAACCGCGTAAGGAAACGAGAACGATAAAACCGTAGCAAGTAAGGAAAAAATCAAGAGACTAACCACAAGACCAGCGGGAGATTACTTTCTCTTTGAGAGAAGCCACGGTGGTGGCCTGCCTGTACTTATCTTGTCCAATATCAGTCCAGTCCGCCAGAGCTCCTATGGACAGGTTGTCCTCAATGGTATGTGCCACAAATCTTTTTGTACTATGATTCAGGGTATTGGGCCTATTGTTATTAATCCCAGTATTTTGATGGATCAAAGTTGAACAAACATCTAACAGACGAGGGCAGTTTTGTTGAATGCTCCTCTGTTGAATTAAAGGAACTCCTCCTCTGTTGAATGTTGTTCCTGACCAAGGGCAGTTTTGTCTCTTAGAAAAATTAAAATAGCATGTGCCTCGCACATGATCCACATTCTGTTAATAACAAACGACCAGCTGACGGAATGGGGGAATTTTTTATCCGGTCCAAACATCAGAACTAAAATTTAAAATTTTAAACATTAAGGGGGAATCTTAAATTTAGTCCAAACTTTAAGGGGCACATTGACCATTAACCCTTGAAAATAAGGAATAACATATACCAATATAAAATTATTTATTTGGTGGAATGGATTGTAATGGAATAAGTAATTTTGTTATTTCGATAATGAAATGTGCTAAAATAATATATTTGTTCATCCTTATATATGTATAGTATATAATACATATAATTTGTGCTAATTAATTTTAAAAATTAAGAATAATACTATTATATAATTAATTATTAGTTAAAAAATAATAATTAATTAATATTAAAAAAATCACATTAATTAATTAAGATTAAATAGTTTAATTAATGTAAATTTTAATATAAATTCATTCTTTTTACTAATACTCATCAACAATATATTTACCTGAACCATAATATTATTAACGGTCATACTTACATAATACAAAACAAATTAGCGTCCTAAATCAAAATTATACAACTTCGTAATATTGAACTCACCTTCGTAATACTGATCCACTAAACAACTTCAACTCATCATCATCATCTAAACAGCTTCAATCGACCAAATTGAACGGGATCATCATCTAAACATCTCCAATAAACAGTGTCAACTAATCAAAACTGATTTTTTCAAGGGAAGAGTTACAATATTAGGGGCAAGCATGAACCAACACAACAGGGACGAGTTGCAATTAAACTGAATAGCAATTTACTAGCCTGAACAAGAATTCAACTGAACATCATTTATAAAAGCATTCGAATAGAAATTCTGAGTTTGTGACGAACAAAACAGAATTCAACCGAACAACATTCAATTCAACGAAAATTCAACGAAAATTCAACGAAAATTCAACGAAAATTCAACGAAAATTCAACGAAAATTCAACCGAACATGATGAACTCATAATTCAATTATGGGTTCGTGACGAAGGAATTAGAACGGATAAGGAGAACTAAAGCATACTTGAGGAAAATGATAGCAGAATGGAGAAGGAGAGCAGCTTGGAGCTTTAGTCGGGGCAACTTGGAGCTTCGATAATGAAGAGATAGAACCGAAGGAGAAGGAGCTTTGGTGATGAATGAGATGAGGATAGAACCAAAGGAAAATGAGATGAGGATAGAACCAAAGGAAAATGAGCTGAGGTAGACTTGGAAATAAGGAAAGATATTGAGGGTAAAATAGTCTTTTATGTCTTTATTCTGGATTCCTTGCCCTCTAGGCTTAGGAATTCTGAGGTTTTCTTACAGAATGTCTAAGTCTACCCTCCTCGGAATCCGTAAGCCAATTTTTTCCAATTCTGCGAAAAGAATAACTTCTTACGAAATTCGTATGCCAAATTCTTTTTCCTTTCCGTGAAAAGAGCATGTCATAAGAGTCTAAATGGCTTGTGTTGTGCACCTCAAACCGCGATGGACCCGAATTGGGTCCGCGGTATTGAATTGTGATTTGTATAGGTAGATTTTTTATTTTTATTTTTGCCAACAACCCATTTGTAACCTTAGTCAGCGTTCATTAAGCAACATACACTTAGTCCAACGGTATCGCCCTTGCTTAGATGCAAGACGTCCCGAGACCGATTCTCGGCATGTCCCAAGATTATTCATTGGATGACCAAAAATCAAATCAACGTTCATTACATATATATTGTTCATTACATATATATTATTGAGCAAAATAGATAGAAACAGGTATCGCTTCATCGAGACCCAGTTGCCAAGGTATGTTCCTTTCCTCGATTGCGTGGCCACCCAATTAGCTGCATGATTAGTGCTTCGTCTCACAAATTTTCAACTCATCGATGAGATATGTTTTGAATTGTCCAAAATATTCTCCAAAATGTTTGCTATTATCCAGTTCTGGTTTGTCACGGGTCATGTGATTGTTCCCTGGTTTGCTATTCTCCAAAATGCTTGTATCCTTCCCTGTCCAGCTTCGGCTATCTAGGAGTGTACTGTTGTTGTCATGAGCCACTACCCCGATTCCCCCTTCCGTTTTGAGGGTCCCATGCTCCGTCACTGTTGATTTTGATAATTCTTTCGTCTGAATTCTTCCATTTCATATACCGTGTTGCGCAGAGTGTTCTTCTTCTGTTATTTATCTTTTTGGTCCTTCACTCCCATGTTTCCTTTGCAATTCCCGTTCTGAAACTATCGTTGGGTTGAGTTTCTCATCCTTGAACTTTGCCTTGCATCGACCTTTCCAGATTTCCCATCCGATTGACTCTATCTGGATTTTTTAGTTGATCGAACTCTCCCCCTTGCTTCCTGATTAGATCAGTGACTTCTCTCATCCATTCCACCCACTCTGGTTCTTCTCCTTGATTACATCTCACACCCATTCCTCCAAACCAGATTACCTTTGTCCAGTTGCACTGCATCAGGGCATGGTCGATTATTTCAACCTTTTCGCAAAAACTGCACTCAGGTTCGGTAGGAATACCTCTGTGGTGTAACTCTTCCGCAACTGAGAGTGTTTTAGTGCAGCAGTTCCAAAGGATTTTTTTAACTTTGGGGAGTGATTTCCTGCGCCATATTTCCTTCCATGTATCAGCATTTGCAACCCGTGAAGATGAGGTACCGAGACTAGGTTCTGGTTTCCTTTCTCAAGTATTATTTTGTACACCAATCTTGGTTGCGCATCTTCGCGTTTCGATGGGGGTCATATTAGTTTGTTTGTGGTTCCTCTTTGGTGTATTTGGATGGCTTGTAGGCATGTAGTTTCCTTCTCGGATATATGGGAACAGATTGGGTCTAAATTCCATCTTGGAACTGATTTATCGATTAGGTCCGCCACCTTTAAGTTTGGATTGATTCCACTCTTACTTATGTCACTTATGTTATGGTTTTCGATGTTCAGAATCCACTTGTCCCGCATCACATTGACAGGTTCTCCATTTCCAATTCTCCACACACACTCTTATGCAAGAATATATTGTACTTCAATTATGCTCGACCACGCCCAAGATGGGTGTGTTCCCTTGCGTGCTTCCAAAAAAGTGGTATTAGGGAAATATATCCCCTTCATGACTTTTCCCCCCACATGCTTTCTAGATTGTTCTGGAGTCTCCACGCAGTCTTGATGAGCATGGCTTGGTTGAAAGTTTGGATATCCTAGAATCCCATTCCTATTTTCTCTAACATCGTCATTCTTTCTCATTTCCTCCAGTGCAGTCTTCTCTCATTTCCTTTTTGTCCCCACCAAAAGTGTGTCATCAGTGTCGCTATCTCTTGGCACCAGGTCTTTGGTAGCTTGAAAATTGTCATGGCATAAGTGGGTATGACTGTTATCACTATTTTTAGGAGGGCCTTTATACTAGCTTCATTGAGGAATAAGTTTCTCCAGTTGTTTAGCTTGTTCACCACTTTGTCCTTTAGGAATAACAACGCATCTTTCTTTGAATGACCCCATTTTTTTGGCAGGCCCGGATACTTACCAGCATCATCAGGTATTCTTTCCTTGCTCCCGTATTTGTCGTGGTAGTCCTACTAAAGAATATGCATGATTTTTCCAGGTTTATGCTTTGACCTGAGGCCCTGCTGTATGTTTGGAGGATGTCCATCAAATACATCGGGTGTCGCTATCTAGCCTTTATGAAGCATAAGAAGTCATCTGCAAAGAAGAGGTGGTCTATGGTCGGGCACGTGCATTTGATTCGGACCCCCTCCAGTTCGTGTTGTTCCACTACGTTTGTGATGTTCTGGGAGAGCACATCTGCAACAAGAATGAATAGGTATAGAGAGAGTGGATCGCCATGTTGAATACCTTGTGTCAGTTTGAATCATCTTGTTTTCTTCCCATTCACAACCACATTGTATTGCACTTTTGTGGCACATTCTTTGATCTATGCTATTTATCGATTATCGAAGCCTAGCGTGTAGAGTGTTTCAAACATGAACTCCCATTTGATATGATCATAGGCTTTGTTCATATCCATCTTTAGTGTGCATTCCTCGCGTCGAGTTTTGTCCTTTCTCCTCAGGTGGGGGAAAGATTCATGTGTAACAAGGATATTGTCGTGAATGAGCCTATCAAAATCAAATGCACTTATGAAGGGGGGACTATTCTCGGCAAAATCAGTTTAAGACGATTGGCTATTACTTTAGAGTTAATTTTGTAGATAAATTGCAGAGTCTTATTGGTCGGAACTGGATTGTGTTTGTCGGATTTGGGACTTTGGGTATCATCACAATATCAGTATAAGTAAAATCTGGGAGAAAGTTACCAGTTTCAAAGAAAGTCTTAACCTCGTGGATGACATCGCTTTCGATCACGTCCTAGTAATGGTGATAGAACAAAATCGAGAATCTTTCTGGAGCTGGTGCCTTGGCTTCCCCCAATTGGAAGACCGCGTCTTCAATTCTTAGTTTCTTATTGGGGCAGTCAATTTCCGATTATCATGAGCCGTTATAATTATCGGGGTACATCTCAAGGTCGATGCATGATCGTTGGTTCCGTTTGTCAAATAGAGCATTCTGTAATAACTTTCACACTCCGCTAAGATTTCCTTTTCTGATTCTATCCACGAGTTATCCCCCGTTGCAATCAGAGAATCTTATTATTCCTTCGTCGTTCCAATGTCGTTTGGTAGAAGAACTTTGTATTTCGGTCTCCCTCGTTAAGCCATTGTATTCGTGATCATTCTCTCCAACACGCTTCTTCACGTCTCCATAGCTCGCTGTCCATGAGTTGCCCATGGGCAGCAATCCATAACATCATCATAGTCGTGTTGTTCCTAGAATAGAAACATCAAAACATTATGAATGAGTTCTTTGATGCAGATACCTGTGTATCTTCTCCAAGCATGCATAAACACATTCTTCATTGTGTTCAGCTTCATTTGTATGTCCCTCATGACCTTTCCCACACAACTTATTATCCTAATTGGATTCGGTGAAGCACTTAGATTCATGACGTTTTTCCTTAAGCTTGTTTTATTTGTGGTCTCGGGACAATTCGTTGCAGATGTGGTTGCATGAGGTCGTGACCTGCAAAAGAACTCACAAAAAGAAATGTGAGTGTTGCTTTTGGTGTAGATGGTAAATACATGTGTTGGGTGGATAGTGGAGGAACATAATTTTGTTTGGTGGGGCTGGGTAGGTGGGGGAAGGTTAGGCAGCTTGGTTAGGGTTTTGTCCCATTCGAGGGGAATGACCTCTTCCACGAGATTGGACACTTAGGTGAGGTGGGTGGGTGACTTTGTTTCTTGACAAGTTGTTTTTCCCGAAGGATTTCCCCGACAAAGGCATTGTTGCTTGAAGCTCCTCCTCTGGAGAAGGCGCTGGTCGCACGGTGGCAGAACTCCTTCTTAGAGAGAGAAATTCTTCACCATGGAAATATACTTTTTATTTTTTGGTTTTTATAAGCGGATTTGATTATAGTAAATGATTGTTATGGTGATATGAGTTGAATTATAGTATTGTTTTATTACATATACTATTAAGAATTTATATAATTTTATAAAAACATATATAACATATTCTGTATATTTAATAAAAAAATATTGGTTGACATGCATTATATATAAAATTAATTTTATATATATTGCATAATAATTTACTATTTTTATTGAAAAATAAATTATATATTTAGTAGAAAGTTCAGGGTTGTGTCACAAGGTCAAAAGTATGGCCTGATTTTGCAAACTTCAGCACAGTTTTGGCATCATTGCACAACCAACAACCACGTAAGATAAAACACAAACGCAGTTAAGTGTCTTTCAAATAACAATTGCAAACTAAAACACCACAGGATCATAAACACAAAGAAAATTAAGATTACATGGAGATAGACGTGGGACACTTGCCTTTATTGTAGAAGTCAAATTACATTCTCACAATTCAGTTTCTCACAATGACTCTCAGGTTCGTCGATAAGGATGAATGGGATATGATTTTAAATACTCTTAGATCAACTAAAGAAACATAATCTAACACATACATCCTAATGGAAAAGCTCTGTCCCTTAATTATCAATTCAAAACCCTACATTTTTTTTTTCCAAGATAAAGGATATATATATATATATATATATAAGTTTATCTCTATATATATAAAAGCCACAAATTTCGTCTATATATTTAAGATAGGTTTTTATAATCAAAACTTCTATTGGATATATTATAGCTTTAAGGACTCTGTACTTGTGCACGGATCATGTTGTACATGGCCATTAGACTCCAACACTCGGATTACGCTACTTTAGCATGGTTTTGCCACTTATAGACACTAATTTGGCAGCTCCTTGACACTTCACTTAACTAACATTCTCGAATACGTCTCATTCGCTCTAAAACCTCATGAAACTTCTTCAACACCAACACAACACTACGATTCACTTCAGTTGTCCACCAAATGCTTGATGAACGTTGGCTAGCATGGATATCATAGAAAATTAGTTCTTCTAACAAGGCAGGACTTTTAGGGGTGTGACAACTACCCCATCCACTTAAAGTTGACAAACTTGTCGACACAAATCCAAGGAACTGCCGCTCTTGATGCTCATACTCCCAACGTAAGAGAAACTTAATTCATGTTGCAATACACTTCAATTTGCTTGGTGGATGAGCATCACAATCACTCCATATGTTGAACAATATTTCAAAATTCGTCATTATGTAGAACAATTCATCTACTTATCGAGTTGAGCACATCCTTAGCGCGTGCATGAACGCTACACACTTTGGAAACCAATTAAACACTTTGCACAAACAAACCATAAAACTCACTTGCCAAGGTCGAAGCAATTCTACAACTTCTCACTTTCATGTTATGTTTTGCTGACATGTTAATTTTCATGTTCGTTGAATCTTCTCTTTCACTCGAGACAACAGTCCTCAGATCAGTTACCCATACTACCACTTTCTTAGCTAATGATGTATGTCTTCACTTCACTTCTTGGTAGTTTCATCACTAATTTTGAGTGATTTACTGCGTCAGTTGAAGACGCACTCGAACACTGCCAATCTTATTCACACTTCTCCAACAAGATTGTTTGGGGATCATCATTCTCCTAGTGCGGCCCATGAATACGACCTCTAGAAAGTCAAAATAACATGTGTCCTTCTTCCCATAAGAGCATAAGATGAGTAACCACTAACAATGTCTTATTGACACAAGAGTAACTACAATCCAAATGGTTTTTGAAAACACACACTACATTTCACCAATTTCTTGCGCATTGACGACTGGTATCGCTTCTTTGAAGTCATCTTGGCATCCTTGCAAATAAATGAACACACTTGCCACTTTCTTTGTCTGATGTCCATGCACAATTTCAGGTTTGTTGAAAGGGAAAAGTACCAAACAGGTACCTAAACTTATCAGTGATTAGCAACTAGGTACCTGAACTTTTTTTTGTACCAACTAGGTTGCCAAACTATGGGAAATAAGCAACTGAAGACCTCCGTCCATTTTCCCATTTATTTTTTACGGAAGTAATCACGTGATGGACATGTGTGGTTCAAATTTGGCGCAAAGGATAGTTTGATTTTCGAAATGACCAAATTGCCCTTATGTTTGAAAACCTTTTCATATTGTAAGTTCGTTTCAGTACCGTGGTGTGTTCTTCGTACAAATCCCTTCCGCAACGATAACCTCAATCCTCTGCCCTAGTTGCGTCGATCATCCACTCCCTTCAAAAGTTTCGACTCGTTCTAATGGAGTAACTGCATGGCGTGATCGTCATTGAAGCTTGTTCCTTTTTTCGAAATGACTTATACCGCATATTGCATCGTTTTGACAGTATAATCAGATATATTTGCCAATTTTTTCCTCCATCCTCATGACTATTCTAGGGTTAGATGGTATTGAAGTTCTAATCTTTGTTCTATGCGTTGATTTACTGATTGATTGCTAGTTTTTGAACCATCTGTCGAAAATATTTAGGGTAGAGAATCGTTTGTTGTCTTTGATTAGTGGTAGGTTCTGCGAAAATTAGAACGTATGTTGAACATTGATTATGAAGGAGCCGAAGAAGGTTTGATGAGTTGAAACAAGCCGATATTTGATTTTGGTGTGTGATTTTGCAGGAAGTTGCATCATGGAGAACCAACCCTTAATGTTTGAAGTTCATTTTGGTGGACATTTTGTTCTACTTTCGAGCAAGACATATGTTGGTAAGTTGGACTATCTTGAACATGTGAGGAGTATAAGTTATAGCTGATTGGTTCAGTTGCTTCATGAAAAATGCAACTTGAAGAACGATGATGAAATTTACCACAACCCTACCTATGAAAAACTTGAAAGTGGACTGTATAGAATCAACACTGACAGTGAACTAAGGAATGAAATAAACAAGGTGAGGAATGGTTGTATCATGACCTTATACATGTGTGATCCTCACCAAACACCGCATGAAGCAGCATTTGCAACAACTGACCTGAATAAGAGTGCAAGTCTCTCCTGTGATGCTAAACAGAATGTACCCGTGGGCATAGGTTATGGGACAGAGGATGTTCATCCAAGTGTTGGGTCAATAAGCTTAGGTAGTGGGCTTACACCAGTGGCCATTGGAACAACGTCTGGCTCATGCCAAGGAGAATGTAGTAGAGGTCCATCAGTGTTGGATGAAGGCAATGTAGATCAACCCACATTGGCCGAGTTGGTTGCTTCACTGGAGTTATCTTCAGAAGACGATGATGATGCTGAGTATGTACCAGATTCTGTCGAAGATTCTTCTGAAGGTAGTGATGTTGAGTTTTGGGAAGAAGCTAGTAGACAAGCAGAGGAGGTCGAGCAAGGTGAATCAAGTCAGGGAAATGTGAGAAGAGAACATCATGTTTTAGAAGAGTCATTCAATATAGTGGATACAGAGATGACTTATGAGAGTGATAAGATTGTCACCCCCGTGTGTTCTAATGAAGAGGGAGAGGGTGAAGGTAGTGTGGGGAGAAGGTATGCTGGTTTTGTTGAACAAGTAAGTAGTGAGGCACCAATACTCGCTGTTGGAATGCTATTTTCATCGGCTGAAGCATTTAGAGAAGCCTTGATCAACCATTCCATAACGAATGGTTACGAGTATTTATGGTCTTTTAATAAGAAGAGGAAGTTGCAGGTCGTGTGTAAGCAGTGGTGTGGGTGGAGGATTTATGTGTCCAAAGTCACTGGTGAATCAACTTTTCATATCAAAACATTTCAGTCAGAGCATAACTGTGCTGGCATTCCTAATAAGTCGATACGCCTTAATTCAGCCTGGATATGCAAGAAATACCAGGACAAGCTGAGGGAGCAACCAAACTTGAGCATCTTCTACATTCAAAATGAATAGTTCAACAATATGGTTTTGACGTCAACAAATATGCAATCCGGCAGGGTAAGAAGAAGATTGGAGATTCGTTGTACGGTGTTAACGTTCAACAATTTGAGAGCTTGTGGAGTTATACCGACACAATGCTGCTGTACAACAGAGGCAGTACTATAAAAATTCAAGTTAACTCAACAATCAACCATCTGCGGTCGATTTGAAAGAATGTTTAATGGTGCAGGACTATATATACTGGGGATAGCCGATTTCAAGTTTCATTACTTAATAGGACGTTCATCACCAACACCCAAGATCGACATTGCAGCTGTGGTGAGTGGCAACTTACTGGTTTGCCGTGTGTGCATGCTATTTCAGTAATCTACACAGATAGGCGGACTCCTGAGGACTACATTGATGATTGCTACTCAGTAGCGGCTTATCTACGAGCATACAAAGGAGTTATATATCCAATTCCTAGTCAAGAAGATTGGGTCTCGTCCTCATCATTGCCCATATCCCCACATGTACCAAGAACTCAACTAGGAAGGCCCAAGATGGAAAGGAAGAGGGATTCCATAGATCCTACTCAGAAGAAGGCTAGAAGAACGCCGAGAATGACCTGCTCTATCTGCAGGCAACAGGGACATAATAAGAATGGTTGTCCAACAAGACAAGCATCATCATCTCATGTATGTTTAGATTTTATATCATTTCCCATCAACCATTATAAATGCTAACTTTCAACCATCAACGTAGGGACCATCTGCGGTCCATGTTGGAGGACAACCATTAGAACATGAATCGCAGCCATTTCATGGTGGGGGACAACCATTTGAAGTTGAATCGCAGCCAGTTGATGAGCAACATCGTGTTTCTATATCACGTACCTACTCAGCAAGTCAACCAGTAAGGAGAAGGATGGGAACAAGGTCTGTTGAAAGACATTCAAGAAGGCGCGTGGTTGGTGGGATTTCCTCGAGAACACGTAGCAGGGATAATGGAGGGGAACGCCAGGTGCCGTATCGTTTAGTTGCAGTTATGTTTACGTTTGGTTGTCGTAGTTGGGTATCAATTCCTTTGTTTGTTGGACTGTAGCTATCGGGTCATAGGAGGAAGACAACCGCAATGTCGTTTATTGAGCTTGATGGAGCTCCGCGGCTACCATAGGAGGATCAGTTCTACACCAGCATGTTGTTTAGGTGCTGAGTTTTGTGTGTTTTCTGATATTTTGGGTGACCAGTACAATGAAAGACAACCATCAGTTTTTGGGCGTATCTACCAGCTTGTGGTTCGGCAGTCACCAGCATCATCCTTTTTTTTTTGTTATTCAAGCAATAGCATACTACAAGGGTAATGTGTGTTATTCAAAATCAGCAACCCTAATATACACATACTACAAGGGTAATTTGGTCTCAACGGATCAACTTCTTCAAATCTGAACCACGCATGTCCATCACATGATTACTTCCATCAAAAATAAACGGGAAGATGGACGGAGGTCTTCGGTTGCTTATTTCCCAAAGTTTGGCAACCTAGTTGGTACAAAAAAAAGTTCAGGTACCTAGTTGCTAATCACTGCTAAGTTTAGGTACTTGTTTGGTACTTTTCCCTTGTTGTTGAAATTGGACATTTCACTCGAACCTTCCAGTCATTCACTTCGCGGCAATTCATATATGCACACATTGATTCATCATGTTTCAATTGAAACAATACTTTGACACCAAATAGTACCTTGGACGGATGAATATTCCTTGTGTATTGCACTTCACTTAGCTTAATAAGCTCTTTAGGGGACACTTTGTAAGGAAATTACGCTGGATTTTTGGTTTCCTGCGAGAGCTCGCACTCAATGTCGTCTGGCTTGTTCGATGACAGTTCAATCGGTAACACATCCGCAATCAATTCGTGCAACTCCTCCACTTGTAGAATAGAGCACAAGTATGGTGGAACTTCACCTTTAAGCCCAAGTGCCAATTGCATGGTTCAACTGAACTTACTCGACTTCATTATCTAAAAAAGTTCTTGGATTGGTGGTACGAAATATGGTTTTGTTGTTTCCCTAGTTGTCACTATCCCTCCTAGTATATGCATCGAGCACTATGTTGTTTTGGCGAATCATCATCTTCACCTGAACTTTCCATGGCTCTTCTAACAAAATTAAGTTTCTCCTCCCTATGGCACTCACGAAACATATAAGGGACATTGTAGATGAAGTACCCGAGATAGGTATTCAAATCTTTCTTTCAGCTTTCCCTCGGATCTATCTTTCATCTTTCTCTCATTTTTATATCCCCTTGTATGATTGACCCCGCTTGGGTTAGTACTTCACTTTTCCTTTCTCTTTATCATGTGGCTTGGACAAAATCTGTTACTAACCTTCACTGCTTATATTCCCTTATATTTACTACGTTGCAACGCCTAAAGTTCGATCAATCAGTTTGATGCAATGATCGCACTCTTCAAATCTTATGCTCCACGACGTTCAATTAATCCGTTTGAGCCCAACCTTATAATCCTTTCATGAAGTAAAAGAGATTTTCCTCCTCGTCCATGTTCGGAATTTCTTCCATGATGGCAATTAAGTGTCAGATGTATTCATGCACCACACCACACCTGTATGCCTTAGGTTATGGAATTACTCCAACGTCGTCCACAAACTATTAACATGTAACGAGCTCTCACTTTGTACTTGAACTCAACCCTTGTCGACAAATCTTTTGCCCCTGCGACTTCATGCATTGCCTCGTAACCTTGACACCATCCTATCGTGTCGCCTTTAAAGGCATCGTTGTCACAACTATCCCTTAGGGATAGAAAATGAATCAAAATACGTCTCCTTCCTCCAAAGGTAATCAAAATACTTCTCATTCTTTATCATGCCCAAGTCCTCACAAGTATACTCAGCAAACGTCTCCACACCTTGGATCCAACTCTCATGATCTATCCCTTGTACCTTTACACATGCAACTCTTGCCTCTAAACTATTCAATCGCTCCCGCACAATAACCAACTCTTTGTTGAGTTTGATCCCCCGCTCGACTAAGGTCGGTTAGAGGACTATATTTCAATAGTTTAGAAGTTGATGTACTTATTTATTATTATATGTTAGTCCCTATGTTTAAGACTTTGCTTATTAGTCCCTAGTACTTCTTATATAAAGAGTACTATCCCTTTGTATTTCATTATCAAATCATTCCACAATGTTTTCAATACACAAAACTTTGATTTCAAGTTTCTCTATTCATTTGTAAGAGCGAATCCTTTCATGGTACCAGAGAAAGTTTCTTTCCTAGGGCTTTCTTTCACTTTTATTTTTATTTTCTTCATCAAATGAGAGTGTTCTGGTTGAAGGCAACTCGGATGCACGTTCAGTGCACGTCTAGTGCAAGCATCGTGCTCAGGCAGTGCTTCTCCAATACATGCGCAGTGATCAGTCATCCAGAAGTTGCAGCGCACGTCTTGGGCACATTCATTGCACGACCAGTGTGATCGTCGTGCTCATCCAGTGTTCCTCCAGTACATGCGCAGTGATCAACCATCCAGAAGCTGCAGTGCACGCCTCGACCACGTTCATTGCACGACCAGTGCGAGCGTCATGCTTAGCCAGTGCATGCGCAATGTACTGATCTGATTCGAATCAGATTTGTACATAAGATTATGATAAATTGCTGCATGTTCAAATCCTTCACGATTGATTGCTTCACATGATCCAAACTTCTTCTACGATTCTGAACAAATTACCAATCAGCAGAGATGATCAGCAGAGCAGTACATCCTGAGTTGCATGTTCATCTCCTGATTCACGGTAATTCAACACCGATCTAAACTTCGTCTATGATCCAGCACCAAATCGGTGATCAGTGATTCATCTGCGAAACCAGCTCAAACAGAAGCTGAAATCAAGTTGCTCAAACAGAGCTGGTTAACTTTGTTATTCTCTGTTGAATTACTACTGCTTTGTTATTTTTTACAATACTATCAATGCCTTACAATAGAACAAGCTGAGTTGCTGAAATGCTGATTCATTAGCAGAGTTCCTGAAATGCTGATTTTACAATGTTGATTCATTAGGTGATTTGTTGCTAAAATGTTGTTTTGTTTATCAAAATGCTGAAATGCTGAATTGTTGTTGTGATGATTTGTGATTACATTGATCTTGCACAAGCAGTTGTTGTTGAACCGCTACGGGCTGCAAGTTTAAGTGTCGATAAGATTTTTACCTTGTTATTTATGTTTGGCATGACCACGATGGAATGACCGAGATGACACCACGATGGCATGACTGTTTTACTTTACTTCTTTACTTTCTTACTCCATCTGCATTCGGTATGATAAGCTTGTGTCGAGTTAGGAGTGTCTTCACCGACAATGGAAGGTGTGCGAGTTCACTTGATTGTGGATTTGATCGGTAACAGTTTAGCCATTCAGTACGACCATTGGAGCATGACATAGTTTGAGGACTCAATTGACATTTTTCAAAAGATTGAAGATGAAGGGAAAAGGAAAACGTGAGTGAATGTTTGAGGACTATATACTCCAAAGATTGAAGATGAAAGACGCAAGAGAACATGGGTGAATGTTAGATGACTATATTTCAATAGTTTAGAAGTTGATGTACTTAGTTACTATTACATGTTAGTCCCTATGTTTAGGACTTTGCTTATTAGGATCTAGTACTTCCTATATAAGGAGTACTATCCATTTGTATTTCATTATCAAATCATTCTACAATGTTTTCAATACACAAAGCTTTGATTTCAAATTTCTCTCCTCATTTGTAAGAGCAAATCCTTTCAAGGTCTTCATAGGTTCAGTCTCCAAATTCGATCTTTAGGTTGGAGATTTGATCTTCCAACACCATCTTTGATCATCACACAATCAAATCCTTGTCAAGGACCGCGCACTACTCAACTCTGATACCACTTCCAAGAATCTTTTGTACAACTCCAAAAACTCAGCCCTCTTTAGGTTGGAGATTTGATCTTCCAACACCATATTTGATCATCACACAATCAAATCCTTGTCAAGGACCGCGCACTACTCAACTATGATACCACTTCCAAGAATCTTTTGTACAACTCCAAGAACTCAACCCTCTTTAGGTTGGAGATTTGATCTTCCAACACCATCTTTGATCGTCACACAATCAAATCCTTGTCAAGGACCGCGCACTACTCAACTCTGATACCGCTTCCAAGAAGCTTTTGTACAACTCCAAGAACTCAGCTCTGATACCATTATCACATTGTGAAAACTACGATCTAATTTTTCGTCGACTTTAGCACCCTACTGGCACAATTGCATGACCAACCACTGGCCCAGACATAATACAAATGCAATTGAGAGTCTTTTGAATAACATGTGTGAACTAAAACACCACATGATCACAAATACAAAGAATATCAAGAACACAAGAAGATAAGTGCGAGACATTTCCTTTTATTGGTTAATTAAAGCAAAAAGTCGGATTACACCCTCACTATTCCGCTTCTCACCATCACTCTCAAATTCGTCAATTAAGGTAGACGAGAACTGATTCCAAACACTCTTAGATCAGTTAAAGAAACATAATCTTACATAAACCCTCTCACACACACCCTAAGGAAAAAAGGAACCCTATGGAGTATCACTTAAACCCATACATTGTTCCTATATATATATATATATATATATATATGTGTTTAGGTTTATCTCTAAGGATAAAATATCACATTGCCCATAATGTTTGTCCAGATTTTTAGTTTCCCGCCCCCAAAGTTTAAATCGTAAAATATCATTCACTCATGTTTGGCTAAATTGTAAGTTTTCCCCAATCATAAACTTTTCCATCTACATTTAATAGAATAAATTTTAAAAATTGCTAAAATAATACAAACTTTCAAAAATGTCACAATTGAACCCTTTCGAACTTTTTCAAATGTTACAATTGAGTCTGATTTGATTGGGGCTCGACTGAGTCCCAAACGAGGGAGCTCAAGTAGGGGTCGGTCTAGATCAAGACCCAGACCGACCCCTCATGGGTGGGCGACTAGGTCTGGGTCAAGACCCAGAACCAACCCCTAATTGAATTAGAGGCTAGTTCGACCCCAATTCAATCGGGGCTCGGTTGAGCCCCACACGTAAGGGGCCAGTCTGGGTCAAAACGAAGATATGAGCCCCTCGATTAGGGTTCAATCAAACCCCAATTGAATCAAGACTCCATTGTAACATTTAAAAATGTTTGAAATTGTTAAATTGTGACATTTTTTTTTAAGTTTTCTATTATTTTTAAAATTTTCAAAACTTATTATGTTAAAAGCATCTCACTAACACTCAGATTCGTCTATTAAGGGTGGATAAGATCTAATTACAATACTAGGGGCAATACCCCTCTTACTGCCACGAGATTGCCCTTAAATGTAGATAAGAGGATCCCTAAAATCACTTATCAAATCCTAGCGTAAGGTAATATAATATATGTATCTATATCAATGTATTTATTTATTCCTAAAATACATCAACCACAAACATATATGTAAGCCCACATATTCAACTCCAAGAGATATATTAAAGATATGATTTGATGAGCAATTCATTGTGGATCGATTTTATCCATTAGGAGATCAATTCCTTGTGGATCACAACTTATTCGGAAGGGACCAGGAAAAAAAAACTTTTTGGATTAAGGTTTCTCCACAACTCCACAACTCAATTACTTGTGTAAGTTCTCGTCGTTTACACACAACTAAGGTTTTGGCTCAAACCATGGCTTCACATTTCATCACACTTGCAGGTTTATTGCACGTCAACCGCTCATTCGGTTAACTTCTTTGCAGTATGGGACTTTCAACCAAGGGACTTATCCCGGGACTTTTCGCTTGCATGCTGCTTTGAATGTTTGCCCTCCTTGTGAAAACTCATGTTTTGCGCTCACTTCGAACGTCTGACTTCCCAAGACATACATTCTTCATGGTTCGCTTTGAATGTGTTCTCTCTTTGCCAAGGTACGTGCATTGCACTACCAAGGGACACTTGTTGCACTACCATTGAACGTTGTCAATGGATGACATGCCCCATCACTTTCCCTTCACCCATAAGCTTTCTAATCCTTCTCAAAACACCACCACTTCATCATGATTCACTTTGATTTCTCACCACACTACAAAAATTGACCTCTACAGCAACGGTGCAAACTCGTTACTAATTGTTTCTTTGTCATCACTAATGTTTAGTGGCGGCCAAATCTTTGTCCCAATAGGACCCGTGGCTAAAGGTTTCCGCAACGACAATGTTCCGCGACTAAAGCACTGTCGCCACTAAATTGACCAAGTTCACGTACCTTCTGCATACATAAAGTGTTGAAAGTGTTTATGTGTAATTATTGTCGACAAGTTTTAGATGTTAAACAATGTATATTGTATCGATATTGTTGTTAATTGACTACATTTGTGATACTTATATGTCTATACAATAACAAACATTAAACATCAATATATATCGATGCCATAAATATCTATCAATGACTAACGTTATTTGACATTGATTATACTTAGTGTGCATCAAAATATTGTTATTGCTATAATCCATTTCTCCTATAAACCCGTAAACGTCGTTGCATTACAATCAAAACTTAAATTTCATGTTTTACCTCTTCGTAAATGTTATAAGGCCTATTTAGCGACGGTGCAATTGGTTGTAATTAACCTTCATACGTGAAGATGTAGTTGTTGCAAATAAACTATAATTACATCGGTTTTTTATGATTGAATTTCACTTTCTTCTTTCGCTGAAAATTCCACTTTTGTATTACAGTATTAAATCTTAACCATACCTTTTCATGCAAATTGGTAATCATCGAAAGAGGGCACACATATCCTTGTATCCCAAGTACATAACCAAAGTCAATTTTAACATATATGAAACCACATTCAAACTTCTATATGTACGTATCTACATACAAAACAACATATAAACCACTAAACCTACACAAAATAGACCATGCGACATCCACACACGGATGGACCAAGAGTAATTCCCACTCAATACTAACTGTTGGTTTTGGGGGATTGGGTCGCCCATTAGTGGGAGCTCATTCTAATAAGCACAGTATTGGATACTGACCCAAACCATTCCATTTATGTATAGGGATGCTCAGGGTTGAAAAATATGATGACGATGATGCCCTTCCACCTACAGTTTAGACTGAGGTAAGTAGTTAGTTCGTTAACCAGTGGCGTGACCTCCCGTCTGGCAGACTGTGATCCTAACCTCAGGCAGATCTGCTTCCACTAAGATAGTCGTTCCATGAAGTAACTTAAATAAGTGTTATGTTGTGCCCTAAACGATTGCATGTTTCGTACATTCCAACACTAACACTAACAAAAGATGGTCTCAAATCATTCAAAAGTGAACTTCTCGTATTATTCATGTAACATATATTAACAAAACATCAATAAACATCACTAATTTAGCAACCTTCCAGCACTCATCCAATCATCACGCATTTGGATCTACCACATAAATACTATAATTGAGAATGAAATGTTTTATCTTCAAATCTAAATTATTTAACAGAAAACATGATGTATAACTCTACCTTGAGTTTCAGAATCGTCACGGAAAGCACCATTAGCTTGCATGGCCCTTCCCATGAAAGTCATATCTCTTTGAAATTGTATCGCATTCTCGTGAAACTCTATTAAAGTTTTTTGGGCTTCCTCTGCCTTCTGAGCAATTTCCTCTGCCAAGACACACAGTTGTGATGTTTCAGCTCTAACTAAAGCCACATCTTCTCTTGCTTGCTTCAACTCCTTACTCTCCACCATCCGTGCAATTTTAGAGATAGACAAACTTACTCATACAAGGCATCCTTCTCAACTGGACCATCATCCTCAGTTTCTAATTGAGCATCCCTTGCCTCAACTTGATCCTACAGACATGTACATGTATAAAAATCTAGTAGGTGATATTTTTCAAGTGGATGTATGGTACCCCCGAAAGTGCTTACCATTATGGCTTTGGACTTCAGATAAATGGGCACACCATTCTTGTCGATATGCTTCTTACAGAATATATGATACTCCCCTGGATGTTTCTCATTATTATTCACAAACTATGAACAAAACATATATTGTCTTAAATGAAATGGAAAGCGGATTAAAAGTGTACAATTGGATTAACTTATTATGCTCTCTATCTGCAAATCGTTGGTATGCCTCATCACCTCTTAAGCCCTATTTTTTTTGTTATGCTCGCTAATAACCTTGAAGAAACATGAAACAATACAATAATTGACTCTCTTTAAGTAGGCACACAAATACTAGTGAATACAAAACAAGTGTAGGAAAAACAGTTGACCTTAATTTGTAGAGTACTTATCAAAATACCGTCTTGAGAAAATGATAAGATGAAAAATGGCAAGCATATAAGGATCAATCAAATCCTAGAAGTCACTACTAATCTTGAAATGCGTCCCAGATCATTGCGAACATCATTTTCGCATAAATCCAAAAAGGTATATATTCAATGTAAATGTTGTCTTATAGATTTCAAAGTGCTTATATATATTAAATTTGAGAATGCAACTGTTTGACTTAGTAGTCCGTTTGGACTATGTTTTCTCTCGATGCAATATTGCATATGCTAAACGTAATTTGTTCATGTTTGATTACTTAATCACTATAGAATAAGTTTGTTAATGAAATATCCACAAAATCTTTCAACGTAAAGTATTTGTCACATGGTACGCGTTGGAAAGTTAACAAGAGTTTATCAATGAAATGTGATACTTAATTGATGTTTAAAGGATGAACAATAACATATTTTTTGAATTAAGATTTCAAGAGAAAACATTGAAAAATTAAGTGACTGATTCTATTATAACTTTTTAAAAGCTTATATTTAAAAATCATGCTATAATGTGCAAGTGTTTTAAAGATAAATAAAGTCGGAAATCTTATACATGTGAAGCGTGCGTATGGAAGGCCGGGAGAAGATGGAGTAGGGTTGGGCATAATAAAACGATTCGGACGAACCGTACCGATTTTGAACCGGTTTGGCCGAACCGGTTCAAAAACCAAACTGTTTTGTTTTGCAAAAAAATAAAGCGGTTCAGAAGAGGTACAAAAAACTGGTTCGCAAACGGTAAATCGTACCACTTCTTGTATCTGTTTTAATATAATATTATATTTAATTTTTAAAATATATACTCTAAACCATTAGACCAAAGTTGGTTTGGTGATGATTTACAATCTACATTAGTATAATGAATTATATATTATGGATTATGGTTTATAGATTATGGTTTATGGATTATTTATTATCATAATACATAATAAAGAATCCATAAACCATAATACTATTATGTATTATTATAGTTTTTTTTTTAAATATATATAAAGTGGTTCAGCCGAAAAACTGGAGTGATAAACCGTACCTCTTTAAAATGTGGTAAAGGTACGGTTCATGAACCGATTCAGTTTCGAACCGGTTCATGCCCACCCCTACGAGGGAGGTGGGGAGGAGGTAAGCTGGAGATAAAGGAGAGGACGAAATAAGGAGACTGGGTGAGAAATTTTGGTGGAAAAAAATTTAAAAAATTACAATTAGAGTTGTTTAATTTTTGTTTTTAAAATATAATCGTAAAACTGCAAATAGAATTATATAAATATATATATATATATACGAACGGGAGCTGAATTTAGGATAGTCACACATTTCAATAGTCTATTCGTAGTAGCAAAGCCCCCACATGATGGTTCTACTTGTACCTAATAATAATAGAACAAATAATGTTTAGGATTCCCTTATATCGTTTACAAATGCTCTCTTTATCAGATCTAATGGATAGTGTTCGATTCTCATAAAAGTATCCATCTCTAACACTCACAATCACAATCAAGGAAGAAGAACAAATTCCTTTACATTTTGTTCCTTTTTGTTTTTAAAGAATTTATCAACATTTTCAGAGTCAACAGGGTGGGAGGGGACTCACACCTAACCGGAAACTCAACAAGTATATTAGTACTAGGAGCATATAATAAACAAGTGTTCCTATCAAACTATTAAATATTAGTCAAACAACGTAGCCGAATCCGACTTAATTCTCTCTTGAAAATGATGAACACAGGAATGATCGAACCTCTCAAAGTTCCTTGCCAATGCAAATTGCCAAAGAAGGTTCTGCACTTGGCAAGGCACTTGGAAATGGCATTGGCATTGCCTTGCCAAGTGCATTGTCAAGTGCATGCCCTTCCTGGGCAATTGACTTGCAAGGCCTATGGGAAGTACCTTGGCTAGGGCTGACAATGGTTAGGGTATGGTACGGGTATGACAAATACCATAACTATACCATATTTTTAAATCACATACCATAGTCATAACCATAACCATTACAAGTACAATTTTTAATACCATAACCATTAAAATAACCGTGGTTATTAACCATAGTTTTACATGTATACCCATATTTATTCCACATGTAATATAATAAAATACCGAAAATTTTATTTAAAAAATACATAAATTTATAATGTCAACAATAAAAATATATAAAACTAACATCATAGTTATTTATTACATGTATGTACATTAACTTCCATTATTTAGTATATATTAGTTTATTAATAATAATTAATTATTATATTTATATAATAACTATGGGTATAGCTCAAATACCATAACCATTATGGGTATAAAATTTATCACCATAACCGCACCACACCATAATGGTACGATTAACCATTTTAAACAGTAACGGTTATAACCATGGTTATGGGTTTTTCACCACACCATTGTCAGCCCTAGCCTTGGCACTGGCAAGGCACGGTGAATGCATTGGGCAAGGCACTTGCCAAGGGTATTCTCATGGACCTTGCCAAGGCACCTGACAAGGCAAGCCACGGTGCGATCACGATTTGTTGACATATGGAATAGTGTTAAATTTATTATCGAAACGGAGTCACACCCAAATAATAACCACATTATACAATTTGGGTTCCATCCTAAAACCAATTGGTGATATAAGAAATAGTCTTATTGTATATATAGTGCCTAATTTTGTTGTAAGTCACCGGTGTGGTATTAACAATCATAGTGGAATTCAACACTTTCCACACTGTGATAGCTCGATTACGACACGACACCGACACATTTTAATCATAGACGAGTTGGGACTCAACAAATCCCCTCACATCCAGGCCCGATCCAAACTCTGGTACATGGAGTTAACGGGAAACAACAAACCCACATCGAGTACTCACAACGGGAAACAAGCCAACACCGTCAAACGGAACTGGACTCTGATATCATGTTAAATTTATTATCGCGGTCTGGTTTTAGGATGGAACTCAAGTTGTATAATGTGGTTGCTATTTAATTGTGGCTCGACCCCGATAATAAATTTAACAAATAGACCAGTTGACATGGAAAGTGAAAGGCTAGAAGCAATGGGAATGGCATCCAACTATGCAGCAAAATCAATAAAGACTCTCTAGCTACTCTATCTTCAGTTCACTTCACAGATTCAAGATAGTGGGACAGTTGAGAAAGCTTCAAATTATGGTTAGGCTCTCATAACTCTAACAGCATACCCAAACCCACTGGGAGTTGGCAAGGGTCGACCCATGTAAGTAATGAGAGCTTAACACCTACTGTATATTGCTTTTTCAGATGTAAACATCCAGATGCAAGAATATATCCACCCACAAATAGGAATCATGGTCATTTGGATACAAAATATTTTATGGATATGATGAATCACTGGAAGTTGCGGGGAAGTTGGAATGAAATCGCAGGTTCCCATTATTGGCTTGGCTACATGTATAAATACATGTAGCGGCAACAAGGGTCCATTGCAAATTAAATGGGAGGAAGCATTGATGATTAATGTAGACAGAGAAAAGAGGTCCTACATGAGGATCAAGAGATGGATTACGTAGCCAAGGATGACCTGCCTGCAATCTCATTTAGAGGAGGCTCGGCTCTACACAACAGAGCATTTTCTACAGCTAAATTTATGTCATCAAAGCAGATATAAGAAAGAAGCCACCAACCTCAACCTTGTGGTGCGCAGGCAGTCTCCTTGGCTAACGTGGCTAGTTCTTATCGCTCATGCTCCTCAACCATATCTTCTCCAATTCAGCTGCCGTAGCCATATTTTCATGCTCCTTAAACCAATAAAGTTGTTCTTTAAGCTACAGATTCAGCTTCCTTAGTGTCTGCAACTTGGCTATACTTGACAGATGCAGGTAATGTACTGTAGCCATCTCTTTCTCCTATTGGAACTTGACAACCAAGGTATCAGTATCATTCAATCATTTAATTAGTTAACAAAACATTGTCATTTGCAATGTTCATCAATCTATTAACTCAAAGTTTTCAAGAAGATATAATTTGTTTAGTAAAAAGAAAACGTTATGCAACTAAGGATCTGTGTGAATGTGTATTAATGCATCATGCACTACGATCCATTCACAAATAAGAGAACTCAATGGTTAGATAAATTTATTTATCTAGGGTTAATTACCTCAACCGTTACTTATGTTTGACCCATGTGATTAAAAGGTTACTCATCTTTTTTTGTGTAGCTGAAACGTTACTTAAGTTTGAAGATGTGACTGAAAGGTTACTCCGTGAACTTTCCGCCAAATCTAACCGTCAAAGTGTCACGTGACCTAATTTAAAGACGATTCTACACCCCTTTTATGTTTATGGATTATGAAGTAGTAACGGTTAGGTAACAAAATGTCCAAACTAAAGTAACCGTGTAATAACATTTAGTAGAAGATAAAACATCATTTAACAACTTCTCCACAAACAGAATTCACTACATTTGCAACCATTTCATTTTATTTTCTTCTTAATATCTGATTCTATTTGATGAAAATCCAGTTAAATAAACATCAAGTAGCATCAAACGACTTTATAATACATACAACAATTTTCTATTTTCTACACGTTAAGATTCTTCTGCAGTGGGGTAAACCTCAAGCTCATGGATGACAGTTGAAGAAGATATGTCCAGCTCTTTCCAGTTAGTGCTGTAACTCTTTCCATCTCTGCTGTTCTTCATTAATCTGAACGGAGACAGACGAGGGTTTCCATCCCTGTTAGAAAAAGACTTGATATAAACACTAGATTTTGTTGAAATCAAGATGAACTAGCCTCTCCATCAGCTCTATCCATTCCGGCCAAGGATGCACCAGCTCCACCGCCTTCTTGGCAACGACCACTGAGTTAACACCAATTGACTCTCCCATGTCGACAACTCCTGACTCAGCTCTTTGATTTTCATCCTTACTGGCGTATCCGATGCACTTGAGCACTTTACCATCTCGTTTCCATACCTTGAGCACTTCATTGCTGTGGTCAGTCAACACAGCTTCTCTATAGAATCTACGACAAAGCACTCCAGTAATACCTGCATTTTTTACGCAAAAAAAAGGAGAAGAAAAATAGCTTCTTACAAAATATAAAAAGCAGTCACCATTTAGATTAAAACTCACCAACACCAGAGCCAAGTTCAAGAACAGAACAACCTTGAAGCAAGTCAACATTCTTCGATAGGTACTCATTTAGTATCATTTCCCCCGGCCATACTAACTGCCCCGTCAGATCAAAATCAGCTGTTTCAAATACGGAAAACAAAAAAAAGTTTCACATATCAGGAATCCTACACAATGATCAAGATCACCAGAGTAAATTGAACAGCAATTTCCCCCCTCCCCAACAAAAGCAAAAGATGGTCCAAAAAACTACAAGTTAAAAACTACATTACTACAAAAAGTCCAAAAAAAACATGCCACCAAGAATGCGTTAAAATTAGGAACAGAGCTTTTGTTTAACTATCAACCTTGTTATTGCATAACCATACAACAATTTCAGTAACAACTATAATCTATCCAACTAATCATTCAATCAAGCTCAAAATCTTTGCAGGTTGAAAGAGCAAGCCTACAAGAAACATCATATTGCTAACACCTAGATACTATCCGACCAAGCTCGAATCGAAACAAATTGCAATTTCCAATAAACTATTTGCACAATCTAATAATTCTTTGCAATCAACGTAAAAGACTTTATTGGTGAATTCTGAGAACAATCGTGGATATAATAATTGTAAGAGGCATTTTGGTCCTATAATGGGTGCAATTCAACTGGAGCTATCTTTTTTGTAAGCCCAAGCCTCTCATCAAACCTAATGTTCTCCCAATTCCGAAACCCATGATAATGAATCCCGACAAGCAATCTTGCAACATCGACGGTCAAATTCAACATAAAATCAATTCATTAACGCTCAGTTCAGATGACCAAAACCTTTGAGAATTCAATCGATGTATCTATCAGTGAAAAAAACTTAAATTGGTTCCAAACACAAACCTTTCGACCAATTTGAAGGTTTGAGGTACCCCGTAACCCTAACTGCTTCATTGGATCTTTACCATCTCGTTTCACCAATTGACTCTCCCATGTCGACAACTCCTGACTCAGCTCTTTGATTTTCATCCTTACTGGCGTATCCGATGCAGAGCTTCGTCCTTCTGAGCGCGGTCGCGTTCGATGGCGTCAATTTGGTCGAACACGAAGCTGAGACGAGCAGAGAGATTCGAGGGTTTCCGTGGGTCCGGCAATGGCAAGGGAGCTTTGGCCTTAGATGAAATAAATGAGAAGATATGGAACAAAGAAGGAGCAGGAGCGTCGAGCGTGTGCCGGAATTCTTGGAGCCATCGATCGGCATCCATATGGAATTCTCCAGACCTAAGAACAGCTGCTTTAAGTAGACAAGAGGGTAGTTTCGGAACTTTAAATTACAACTATATCACGTGACAAGCACATGGTGGTACTTAACGGGAAGAAATAACGTCAGTTAGGTCATAGTAACGGTTCAGTCACATGTGTCAACTTAAGTAACGGTTGAGCTCAAGTTTGAACGGTTCAGTCACATTGTCAAACATAGGTAACGGTTGAGGTAATTAACCCATTTATCTATTCACAGTACTTACAACAACCAAAATGACTAATCCAATATTGTCCGGAAGTAGGCATAATATCATACTTTACAGCTGTCATGGGAATGTTATCAAGACAGCATATGGAGTAATATAAGGTTGAGCTACAGGATATAAAACAGGTAGGTACTTAATACTCATTAAGCTGGTAACGCAAAGCTCTCTTGGCTCCAATGTGGAGAATCGACCACGGCACATGGGTCCGATTTCTCAAATTCAGCAACCTGAAAGATCAAATCATAATAGTTGTGAATTAGCAAGTTTTGGGAACATCTTTAGAATGCAAGAAGAACAAGTGTATACGACCCATGATCACCTTACCTTTTCTTTGCAACCTGGGCAGTAGTGATGTTTATGCCAGAGACAGTCCATTGAAGGGCAGAGGAAGCAAATTCCAAGCATCATTGGCATCATGCAAGCCACAACAGCAGCAAGACTAGGCTTGGATCTGCAGTTCGGACAAGATATTTTATGACTCGTAAGTTGTACCAGTAATGTATTATCCAGGTCTTAAGAAAGGAAACATGCCAGATAAGAGAATGTATGCAAGTGCATGTAGCAGATTGCTACAAAATCTTGGATGGAAAAAGATACAGTTTATACCGACAGACATTGAAGATGAATCCAGTAATCAGCAACTGCGGATAATTTCATTTGGGGAAAGTTTAGTACTTCCTACGAAGAGAGTGGATGTCAACAACAATCTTGATGAAGAATGACTTATTAATTCTCTTGCTACCTTTGTCTGCTCTTGAATCTAAAGCCTATTCTTTGTCATGTCCAAGAATTAGGAAGAGATTGAATCTCAATATAATTTATAATGTTCTCCATTTTGAGGCAGAACTATTGATTAAAGGGGTCAAAGTAACAATTAACGGTGAAATAATCAAAACAGACTTTCTCAATACATAACCATAGAACTTGTAGGTAGAATCATAAAATTCCTCTTTCTTTACAGCAAAATCAATCGAGAAAAATATAAAATCAAAACAACTTCCAGAAAATATTTAACTTGTGAGACAAGGATGAAGTCGTAGATATAAGCATAATAACATCACGATCAGATAACCAAATCTAACAAACAAGAACAGAAAATTACTTGACATTGGTGACCCCAGAGTTGCCACAGAAGACGCAGCTGAAAGGAGCGGGAGTGTCTCTGTAAATAGTCTGCTGGATCGGAGCACCCATGGGATCGCCGAATATTGCGTGCGGAGGGATCATTCCGGCCTGGTAAGGATTCACGCCGACGTAGTAAGGGACACCGATTGCCGGCTCCTGGTTCTTATTCTTCTCGTCCATTTCAAACGACGACGAGGAGGAAGCTTGCAATGGACGAAGACGGAAGTTGCGGCAAATACGAAGAGATGGAGATGAAATTGTATTATGTAAGGGAGCGCCAAAACTTGTCGGACATCCTCAAGACTCTGAATGTTACGTGTTACCACATAACGAAACATTGAAGGCATTCTATTTATTTTATTGTATTAATAATGTGTTTAGACTTTAGAGTGGTGTTTTTTTAGGGTTTTCAAAAAAAAAATTCCGTTAACAAGATACGAATACGTACGAAAAAAAATTGTATTCGTGAAAATATATGTCAGAACGATATCAAGAACACGATAACATGAAATTATTTTTGTGTCGTGTTCACACGATAAAATTGGATTTTTTTTACCAATTATAAAGTTGAATTTAAAAGTCTATTTTGTAATAATATTTTAAACAAATCTCATCTAATAACCTTTAAAAGTCTATTTAAATATTTAATTTATAAAGTTTGACAATTTTACATTAAACACTCGTTAAATCTTATATTTGAATTGATAATTTTTATCAAGAACACGATAACACGAAAGTATTTTCGTGTCGTGTTCGAACTATAAAATTGGATTTTTTTACCAATTATAACGTTGAATTTAAAAGTATATTTTTTTAATAATCTTTTAAACAAATCTCATCTAATAACCTTTAAAAATTTATTTAAATATTTAATTTATAAAATTTGACAATTTTACATTAAACACTCGTTAAATCTGATATTTGAATTGATAATTTTTATCAAGAACACGATAACACGAAACTATTTTTGTGTCGTTTCGCACTATAAAATTGGACCTTTTTTACCAATTATAACGTTGAATTTAAAAGTCTATTTTTTTAATAATCTTTTAAACAAATCTCATCTAATAACCTTTAAAAATATATTTAAATATTTGTTTATAAAGTTTGACAATTTTACATTAAACACTCGTTAAATCTGATATTTGAATTGATAATTTTTAAAATTAACAAATCATTATTTTGATATTTTCCTATAAACCTCACATATGAACATATAATTGACTAGCTTAACACAACATGAACACACACGGAAAATTGTGTTGTGTTCGTGTTAAGAAAAATAACACAATAAGTTTATCGTATATATTCGTGTTGGGTAAGTGTTGGGTATCGATAGTGACAGCTAAATATAAATAAGGCCTAGAAGACTCAATTACTTTACAAGGGATAAAACTCACATCATTCGAAACTGGGTCGGCCCACAGTAAGAGTAAGATGACACTCATAAAGCGGTCCAGTACCAAACTCAAAGCTAAAGTGGACGTCAAAGCCCTATTTCAGGTCGCCCTCGGCCAAAGCCTCCTACTGCTCTTCATAGGAGCGCTCGCCAAGAGAATCAAATCTCTCAAACTTTGGTCCCACAAACCGACACTGAATATATGACCACAATATCCCGCGTATATCAGTCACATATTCTATAAAGATTACATAAGGTAACTACAATATTACGCCATAACCGTAATATCTGCTATCATAATCTTTACCGGCACAATATTCACAAAGATATTCAGATGTCTACAACGGTTTGATTTTCCAACTCTATAAATACTCTTGATTTACATACGTTCATTACGTTTTGAGTTCATACACACAGTATACTCATTTAAGCATCGGAGTGGGACCCGGAGGTACCCCTCTGTTGTGATCCCCTTCTTGCAGGTTCATCGGAGCTCAGACGAAAGTGTGCGATCATCAATCATTTGACATTCAATTCACTGCCAAGTCAGCAACTGGGAAATTCACACCCAACATTTGGCGCCGTCAGTGAAAATACGAGCAAACAGTCATGCAGACTCGCTCTAACCGCAATCGTCGGAAACAAGCTAATGAACAATCCTCAGATAGCACGGAATTCGTCGCCGCTTCTCTGCTCCACCAAGAACCCGCTAGCCAAGCAATCCATGATGTCGTCCCTCCGAGTCCAACACGCGAGCATGTTGGCAATTCTAGACTGGCCCTTGTTCCAAACACCGCCAAGATTCTAGTTCAACCAATCGTTCAAGTGGCTGGGGAAACTATTCAGGTAACCGTGGAGATGATATCCCTCTTGGAAACCATCATAGAATAGGCTCGCAGACAAGCCCCCGTTCCTCATGAAGATCCTCGTCCCGTTAGGCCACGGGAAGCCGAAACTGGAAATCTAGGTGCCACTACTCCTCAAGAATATCAAGAGATGACTTCTGGACCTCATTCCCTGCCTCCGGCTTCCACCGAAACTCCGGTGGTCACTCACTTTGTCAACCCGTCGAGTACCTCGCCGACTGGAGAACAACAGACCCAATTCACTCTTGACCAAGTTGAGGAGCTTATCAATCAAGGATGCCCCATGTGCGGGAGAGCGGAGACACGGGAACACATGATATTGGAGTGTGCATGGACCGAACCAATATGGCTGAAAATACTAGGGTTGAGGGTACACCGACCGCCCAACACCGACATGATACAATGGCTTGAGGAAAGGAGGAAGGAAACAAGAGAAGCGGGACCGACGGGAGAGGCGAGGTGGTTACTCACTCTAATCATATGTTGGCAAATATGGAAAGGGAGATGCAAGACCACCTTTGAGTTAATCCAACCGACCATGAGGCGAACGATAATGGAGATCAAATAGGTTTTCGATGAACAAAAGGGGGAGGCCCGAGCCGAACCACCTACGCCACAAACCAGGTTGAACCGAAGATGGCAATCACCAGAGGATGACACCATAAATATCAATTGTGATGCGTCATGGTGTAAACAAACAGGGAGAGTCAGCATAGGAGTGGTAGCGAGGAACAACGAAGGTAAAGTCATAGGTGGCGTGAATAGACGGTACAGGAGCGGGGACATAGAAACCATGGAATTCATTGCAATACAAGAATGAGTCAGACTAGCAATCCAAGCGGCATGGCGAAGCATCATAATTGAAAACGACTCACAGACGGTCCAAAAGCAACTAGAAGAGGGTCTGACGCATTGGAGGGTATCCACCAGAATACCAAACATTCGAGCACTAGCAAGACAAGTCGAGCGAGTGCAATGACGAGCTATTCCAAGAAAGGCAAACGAGTGTGGAAATTGGATAGCGAAGCAAGCAAGGTTGGGAGTGAGTCTAGATGATTGGGTCGAAAGACCTTCACTACATTTTTATCTTTAATTGAGCATGATTGTAATCCTGAACAACCGTGACAACATGTCACGACGTTTTATTTATTAACAAGTAAAACGTTAATTCGACCAAAAAAAATTGTATTGAAATGATTATGTCTGTTTAATTTTAAATAATTTTAGAATAAACACCTTCTACTTTTTTGTTTGTATAATATTTTAAAAAAAATAAAATAAAAAAAATGGTGCTAAGGGTCTAAAGAGACTCCAAACTCTTGAACTCCATTTTTGTAATCTTGCAAGGAATATTAAGCAATCTTTTAGAAAAATATATAAATAAAATTGATTTTAGATTTGCAATATAATTTTAAATTTGTAAGTTTTGTTAAATTTATTAATCCTTCAAATAAACCATCATTTGTTATATAATTTATAAATATTGTTTTTATTGCTAAATTATTAATAATTTTAACATTTTGTTATTAACATAATATGAAATTCGAAATAAGAAATACAAAATAGTGAATAGGAGATAATAATATGATGTTATTTAACTGATGAATTTGAAATGATATAAGAAATTCCAATATTTGTATGGTGAAATAGTATATAAAAATAGAATGAAATATGGTAAAATGACATATATACCATTACTTTCATATGTATAATATATAATACAAATAATTTGTATTAATTAATTTTAAAAATTAAGAATAATAAAACATATAATATAATTAATTAATAATTGGAAAAAAACATTTAAAATAATTACTTTAATTATTTGATTAATTTTAAAGAAAAAATTATTAAATTATTTAAGACCAAATAATTTAATTAATGTAAATTTTAATCTAAATCCATTATTTTCCCAGATCATCGACTTTATTTTATCTGAAACATAATATCATTAATTACACTATCCTAAATATAATATCCCTTTATAACATGACAATACACCGAACAAAAAAATGGATGCCATTTGTTATAAACTTAACATAAATGACTACAGACACACATCATACAAAATAATTTTTTGTCCTAAACCAATTATACATTTAGCCAAAAATGAATACATATTATCACATCGATCCCACCATGGCACGAAGCCACTCAAGACGGAATCTGAGGTCAATACCAAAAAAGCAAGCACCATGTGTTTTTTGTTAGAAAACAAATGGTGCGCCTTCCAAATCTCCTCCACTGTATTCCTGTCAAGACTACGAATGGCAGAATCAATAAGAGACAATTTTTCATTTATCGGATCAGTTAAAACCACAGGTTGAGTCATCGAGTTAGCCAACAAAGTTCCAAGACTACTCATTAATGAACAAACCTGTTGAATTTCATCATCTCTCCTGTTACGTTTTTTGTTTGACCCCGTGTTAGCATGAGAAATGTTGTTACCAGAGCAGAGAGTATAATCCTTTGGTGGATTAAAAACTTCTGGATCAATTTCATCCTCATTATACTGGATGACCTCATTTTCTTGAGCCAACTCATACATTGAATGGGGTCGAGGGGGAAGTCTTGGTCGGTTCCTTCGCAATACTAGCTTGATCACTCTTGTTACAACATACAAAAACATCATAACCAACCCTTTCTCATTTGGACATGTATTAAATTGTTATGGGTCATAACTGAAAATACACACAAGTAGTTCAACATTTAATTAGTGTATACAATTACACAACTTTCAGCTTTTTTCTTCAATTGAACCTAATAAATTATGTATCTATGTGCAAAACAAATCCAAAACCAAGATTTCAAGTTCGGTTGGAACCCAAAATCATGGATTCTAGGTTCTGTTCGAACCAAAATCATAGTTTGAAAGCAAAATCGCAACAAGAAATTTGGAAGAAATCAAGCAAATGTCCACAATCAAGCAAACTCTAATTCGATTTAAAGAGCCTACACATGCAGGAATAAAAAACTGAGATTGTAGAGCGTACCTGATGTTCTTGGCAGATGGTAGTGGTTGTGCTTTCGATCAGGTTGGGGAGAGGAGACAACTGCGATTCTGTGGAGCTTCGGTTCTTAAATGAAGAGCAGCTGAGAAAAGTGAAGTAGTGAAGATTAGGTAGCCAAACAAATGATGGAGTTGCGGTTAGGTGTTAGAGTTAGCCAAATATATTAGGGTAATTATGTGAATAAGTAAAATGCATAAGGGTAGTGTCATTCTTTTATTTTCTATTCCGTATTCCGATGGATCCTCCATACAAAATTCCAAAATTCAAGCTTTTTGAACGAACACCATATTATCACTTCTCATGGAATCTCTATGAAGTTTTTCAAAAAGTAATCACTGTGGAAAAAATATTTAAAAAAATAACTATACAAAAAAAAATATTTAGCAAACGATACTAGGGGTAGCGTTTTTTACAACGTGCACTACTTGGAGTAGTGTTTTTCATAAAACGCTACCCCTTTTATGAAAAATCTCACCTACAGTAGCGTTATTTTTTCTTCTATTTTTTTTTACGACTCGATATTTAATTAAAAATAAAATTATAAGTAAATATTTTAATCACGATTCAAATTATGCAAAAAAAAAACAATATTAAATTTAGAGTTACGGATTGACTATACGCTCTATCGTAACTTGAGATATGAAAATTTGACTTAAAAAAATATAACTCAGCTTATAAGTCCAAACTGACCACGGTGAACGTCATTTATATTATAATTCAATTATCTACCTATGTTTAAAAAACAAGCAATGTTAAGTTAAAAATCTACAATATTTCTAATCAGAAAAATTACTCTGTGTAGATAATTGAATTACGACATAAATAACGTTCACCATGATCAATTTAGGTTTACAAGATTTGAATTATATTTTTTAAGTCAAATTTGCATATCTCAACTTACAGCAAATCATACAATCAATTCGTAAGTCCAAATTTAATATTTTTTGTATCATTTAAATCGCAATTAAAATATCTGCTTATTATAATTTTTTTTAATAGGTACATCATTTTATTTTTAATTAAATATAAAGTCGTAAAAAAAATAGAAAACAAAAACACAAAAATAACGCTACTAAGGGTGACATTTTTCATAGGGTTAATTACCTCAACTGTTACTTATGTTTGACAATGTGACTGAACCGTTCAAACTTGAGCTCAACCGTTACTTAAGTTGACACATGTGACTGAACCGTTACTATCACCTAAGTGCCGTTATTTCTTCCCGTTAAGTAGTGACATGTGTTTGTCACGTGATGTACTTGTAATTTGAAGTTCCTAAACTACCCTAAACATATTGTCTACTTAACAGCAGTTGATTCTTAGAATCGAAGAACAAGGAAGAACCGAAGAGAAGTTTGCGCGCGAAGAACAAGGAAGAACCCAAGAACTGAAGAACCGAAGACAAAAGCCATGACGTCTGCAGATGAATGTTGTCCTATGGGTTCTGAGAACCGTAGAAAGGTTCGATCTCGGTCAATCTCTTCCCCTAATCCCAACCACGGAGCTTCGCGTCTGCGAATGTGCTACTGTGGGCTTGTGTGCTCCGTGAAATCTGCTGGTACGTGGCAGAATTTCTCGCGCCGATTCCATGGTTGCCCCAATTTTGAGGTAATTTGACAGTGGGTAACCCTAATTGGCAACCCTAATTCGTTTTGCTGCAGTAATTTGAACCTTAAATCGTCAAATCTGAGGTAATTGTTTGTTGTTTCTTCTTTCGTAGTCTGTACAGAACCCCGGATGTGGGTTTTTTGACTGGGAAGATCCAGCTATGTGCCCTTACGGTCGGATTGCAGTGATGCAATTTCAATAAAGAGAGAACCATTTGAAAGAACAATTGGAGGTTGCGAAAAATCGAGCTCTTGAAAGTCAACCCAATCGGAAGTTAGTTGTAGTCTTTGTCATTGTTGTTGTTGTTGTTTTTGTTCTAAGTTCAATTGCGAAAAATTAGTAGAAGTTAGTTGTACCTTTGTCTGTAACTGAAGGATGAAGAACAATGTGTATTTTGCGAAGGTGGTGACATATGTTTGTGGACATGTTGTTAAATGAAGTGTTATCTTTTCTGAACTGTGATTAAAAGGTGACTTAAGTTTGTGAATTGTGATTAAAAGGTAACTTAAGTTTGGACATTTTGT
Organism: Chamaenerion angustifolium; assembly: GCA_946814005.1. Classification (NCBI taxonomy): domain Eukaryota; kingdom Viridiplantae; phylum Streptophyta; class Magnoliopsida; order Myrtales; family Onagraceae; genus Chamaenerion; species Chamaenerion angustifolium. The sequence goes on along the minus strand of OX328268.1, from coordinate 27,284,016 downwards.
CACCCAACCGTTACTAAAATACAGAATACATCCGAAAACACAGAATCCACAATAATCCATCAAAATCCAGAATTCAGAATACATCCCAAAACATGGTCCATCCTATAATCCCAAAATAGGTTCCGTCAATGAATTGTCAAAGAATTCAACACAAATACATTCCATGGTACCCAAATCTGTCTTTCCTTTGGGTAAATTCCGCAAGTAGCACAACATTACATGCCACAGCTGCCTGCAGCATTTTGATACATTTACTTACGGTCTATAATCTACCTCCCTAAATGCAGACCATTCACTTTTTATTTATTCAGAAGAAACATTTCAGGGAAGCAATCTGTCAAAGAATGGAACAGAAACATCAACAACAGAACTTGATGCTGCAATTTGCGAAACTGTTCCCTTGGTGGTGTGTTCTTGACATGTCAGCAGTTCATCTTAGACAGCTCAATGATTAGCGGCTTCGTTCCCTGTGGAGTGCGAGTCTGATCTGCATACATCTCCACGACAAAGTGGACATACTCTGAACAAAAAACAACACACTAGTGTCATGAATCTATCCAAAAGGGGTTTTGTATATAAAAATATGGTGCTGATTATGATTCTCATATCTCAGCCATCTATATGGACCCTAATTTCACCACTAATTCACCACTAAGCTTCAATGCAGCAAACCAACTATTATAATTAACTCACCAACATAAAACAAATTAAATATTTAGAAAACTAATTTATTCAATCTCATTCTCGTCACTCTCACCTACTTCATCAATTAACTTCATCAAGTTTGTTCAATCGATTACTGCACACTTCATCAATTAAACAGCAGAACAATCACCACCACCCACTATCTTCACGGCAAACACCCAAATTTTAGAGCTCGAAATTGAATACACGCTCAAATACGAACATATTATGCAGCAATTTCATCATTTCGTACCGCAAACCAACATCAAAGCTCTAATCTTCAACTGAATCGAAGATTAACGAAGTGAAATAGAGTAGAAGAACACAAACTCAAGTCCGAAAACAGAAAGAATGCGAAAAGCCACACAAACCGAAGTTCAATCGAAGCAAAAACACAAACTTACTTCCAGTTGCAGTTCTGAAACGCAATGTCGCTGAGGAGAGTTCCTTCCGTGCTGAAAATCGACACTATCGGGGCAGAAGAAGGTCTGCAAGTTTCGATTGGAGGGAAATTGGAGTTGATAGGAAGTTGGAGTGTAGAGATGATTATCAAGCGAGGGGGAAACGTTGCAAAGTAACAAGAGGGCATAATTGTACTTTCAATTGACTTCAAATCGTTTTAATTGGGTCATGTGTTGTGCACGTGACATTTAGACGGTAAGATTTGACGGAAACTTCACAAAGTAACCTTTCATTCACATGTTCAAACTTAAGTAATGTTTCAGCTACACCAAAAAAGATGAGGAATCTTTTAATCACATGGGTTTAACATAAGTAACAATTGAGGTAATTAACCATTTTTCATAAAAAACACATCATCTCGGGCATACGTTACCTCCAGTAGCGCGTATATTCATTTGGTAAATATATTTTTGTAAAGATACTTTTTTTAAAAATTTACACATAAATTACTTTTTTAAAAAACTTGAATCTTTATTCCAATTTGGTGAACGTTAACTTCACATAATAGAATTATGAAAGCAAAAAAATTATAAAAAAATAACTTAAATTATTAACATTACATTAATAATTGTTAAAATTCTATGTTTAATAATAAAGATTAAAGAAAAGTGGCATTTACCGAACTTTTTCAAAAAGTAGATACTTTAGAAAAAATATTTGAAAAAGTGTATATCGAAAAAAAAAATTAGAAAAGTATGTATACGCGCCTATTGAATAGGCGCATCCCTAGGGTGCGCCTATACCACATAATATTTTTTAAATTTTTTTTTTTTCAATAATGACGACCCAAGTTCCTAGCCACTCGATAAAGGACACGGGAAAACCGAAAGGAGTGGGAATAAAATAAGAAGTGGGGAACAAAGGAGGTTGGGCATGGCAAGTGGAATGCCAACTACGCATGCTTATTTGTATTATTTGGCCAAAAGAACTTTATTTTATAGTAATATTGCATGTTCTTTGTTTGACAAGTGGCATTCTAGGTGAGGATAGTACATATTAAATGAAATATGATAGTTAATATATTAATATGTCTTCCAACGTCCGCATGCGACATCCTTTGTTCCCCACTTCCAACTTTATTTAATATTAGAAAAACTTTGATTTGTATTATTTGGCCAAAAGAACTTTATTTTATAGTAATATTGTATGTTCTTTGTTTGACAAGTGGCATTCTAGGTGAGGATAGTACATATTAAATGAAATATGATAGTTAATATGTTTTCCAACGTCCGCATGCAACATCCTTTGTTCCCCACTTCCAACTTTATTTAATATTAGAAAAACTTTGATTTGTATTATTTGGCCAAAAGAACTTTATTTTATAGTAATATTGTATGTTCTTTGTTTGACAAGTGACATTCTAGGTGAGGATAATATATATTAAATGAAATATGATAGTTAATATATTAATATGCCTTCCAACGTCCGCATGCGTAGTTGGCATTCCAACTTGCCATGCCCAACCTCCTTTGTTCCCCACTCCTTATTTTATTCCCGCTCCTTAAGATTTTCCATTCTAGGGATGCGCCTATTGAATAGACGTGACGCGCGTATACATACTTTCCTAAATATTTTTGTTCAATTTACACTTTTTCAAATATTTTTTCTAAAGTATCTACTTTTTGAAAATTATCTATATTTTTGTATAGATACTTTTTTTAAAAATTTACACAGAAATTACTTTTTTAAAAAACTTGAATCTTTATTCCAATTTGGTGAACGTTAACTTCACATAATAGAATTATGAAAGCAAAAAAATTATAAAAAAATAACTGAAATTATTAACATTACATTAATAATTGTTAAAATTCTATGTTTAATAATAAAGATTAAAGACAAATAGTATTTACTTTCTATAGTTCGAAACATTAAAATATAAAAATTAATTAATATTATAAAAATACTAATCAATTTGGTATTTGTTTTATACAATTTGTATAACTTTTTGTTAGAAATTAATTTATAAGTAATTATATAACTTCATAATTTTTAATTTTAAGCAGATTTGTTCATTCACAGATTTATCAGTTTTTAAAAACCAAAATTCAGCAAATTTAATTTGCAATTTATTTTCATAAATACTTGTACACCTCCAAAAAGCTGTTGTAAACCCAAGCAAGTCAGAATCGGATTGAATGTCGATTTTTTAACAATCTGGGATTTTATCTTAACAGCAGAGTGAGACCCCTACGCATTCAAAAATCAAGATTACAGGCGTATCTACCAGACCTGGAAACCGGTCAGTAGTATCAACCGAAATACGACGTAAGCTGCAGGAATAGCTTCTACCAGACTAGCTTCAATGTGAAGAAAAGAACGAGTAGAGATCAAATAAGAGGGAAGGAGAGCGAGCATCAGTTTTAAAAAGCTCGATTTGTGAATCATCACTGAAATCAGACTATTAAATAAATCTTTCATCATCTGCTCGATACTCCCCAATCCATTCTAAAATCAAAGAAAAGTTCCACCGACCTATCTGAGGCAATCATCGGACGAAGCTCAACGGCTTTAGAATTTACAGTGGTGCTGCTGGGGAGGAGTTCTATTTATAGAGAAAAGGGATCCGAGGCAGAAACAAACCCTAGCTGTCCTGCGCCGTTTATCCAGAGGGTGGCTCCGTTTTGTAATGGGCCAATTTTTCTAAGGCTTAGGCTACTATTATATCTGCCACTCGGGAAAATCAGTTTTTAAATTTAATTACTAAATTATACCAACCGGACTTGATTATCAGTCGCGTCGCGAGTAATTTATTTTTTTTTGCAACTTTTATATTTTAAATTGTATTTAAGTTCAATTTAATACTAAACGGAATCGAGTTTTTGCGCAGTATACAATTTGTTCAAAAATTTGTTACTAATCCTATCAATAAGATTTATTCAACTTATAAAATGAAAATATTTTTTTTATTAATACAATTTTAATTAATATTATTCATTTTACCTATTAAGTTTATAATATGATGGTATAAAACGTCATTTGCAAATAATTGTAAAACAATAATATTATTTATTATTTGCAAATAATAATTTATTAGTAGTTAATTATAAATTATTTTATTTTTTTATATACAATAATATAACTTAACAAATGATATAACAACTTTAAATGTTAATTATGTATTTGTATTTATATATAATCTTCGGAAAACATAAATATGGATGAATTAATTAGTCTAATAATTAGGGTTGGGCATGAACCGGTTCGGCCTTGAACCGGTTCAGAACCGAACATTTACCACATTTTAAAACTGGTACGGTTAACCGCTCCATTTTTTGCCCGCTCCAGATTTTGACTGATTTACCGTACCTGTTCTGAATCGGTTCGGCTGGACCTGTTTATACCCAAAAAAAATGAGGCACGGTTCGGCCGAACCGGTTATTTTTGCCCAGCCCTACTAACAATTATGGAATTAATTAATTACCAAGAGAATAGAATTAATTTATTTCAATATTAAGTAATAAGTAATTAATTACAATATAATTATAATTAAGTATTAATGAATTACTCTTGAGAAATAATTTAATAGTTAATTATAGTAACTCAATAAGGTAAAAAAATAATGAATGAGTTAATTATTAATAAAAAATTATTTAACTGTTTTATAAAGTTACAATTGGTTATAATTAAATGTATACGTTATAAAAGGAAATTACTAATAATATTTTGTAATGTGTATAAATAGAGATAAAATATTTTTTTATGTCTTTTTTATTTTTAAGCCTAATTATAAATAACAAAGGATCTAAAATCACGCATTTATTGTTAGTGAAAGCTTACTAATTTATTTTATTTATTATTATCTCTTATTGAAAAATAAAACATGTTAAATAATTTTCTTTCACACTTATTTTCAACAAATAAATACTACAAAAAAATCATACAACATGAAATATAAATAATTTATATGATTTATACAAATTTTTTATAAAGAAACATATATATTATATTTTTATTTATTTAATTATATGTATATGTTAAGTATATATGTATATAATTTAGATATATTTTAAGTATCAAGTTTAATTTAGGTAGTATAAATAATAAATTGAATGAGAACATCTATTGAAAATAAGTGTATTCTAGAATAACTAATAAAAAGTATTAATGATTTTAGACCTTCTTTTATGGATATGTATTTAATAACTGTCGCATTAAATTTAATTAATTATAATTAATGTCACATATAACAAAATAAAGATATACTATATGAAATGATTTCAAGATATTAAATTTAATTAATAATATTTATGCAATATGGATTAATTTATAAAATTGTTAAAAATTTAATATTATAATTTATTGAATATTAATTTAATTTAATTTAGTATTATTGTCGGATATATTTTTTTAACATTTACACTTATTTATTATTAGATGTAATATTATTTTTAGTTTATTATTTTCTCTTTATGTGAAATTACATTATTATGTTTATTTCATATTTTTTATTTCATATTTTTTATTTCATATTGAACTATTAATTATCGTTATAGACTTATAGATAGAATAAGAATGTAAGGTAGAAACAAATATGGCATATGAAATATTTTTAACGTAAAAGATTAAATAAACCATATATAAACATTTATACACACGAATATAACATAAGGTTTTATTTATTACATATTAAATAAAACTTTAAATACTACTTATGTATTTTTATTTATATATACTTATATAAAAACATGAATATAGAAAATTGTAATGAATTATAGTTCAACTAAAAGAATATTAAATTATTATTGAAATAATAACTATTTAAATAAATTCATAAGTAATTATTTTAAAAAAACGGAATTGGTATGTTTCAATATTAACCAAAAAAAAAAAAAGTGTTTGCAATATAATTATAATTAACGAATAAATCTTGAGAAATAATTTTTAATTAATTATAACATATGAATAAGGCAACAAAATCATAAATATGGTAAATTATTTAACTATTTTATCAAATCACAATTTATTATAATTAAATGTATATAATATAAAAGGAAATGACTAATAAGGTATATTTTTTAATTATCTGTTAGCGAGAGTTTGAAGATTCGTGAGATGATTAAAATAGAAGATTTAGCAGCGACAATAGGTGGTGAAATTGTGACATGTTTAAGGACGAGAAGAAGATCAATATGAAGTGGACGGTCACATCAATGACTTCCACTAGAGTCTATTGATGGTTGTATAAATTTGCGATTGAATTCCATGCAGATGCAAGCACCGATATAGATGTACCAAATCTGAGACGAATGATTACGACGATTGTTATAGCATTGAGTGATCTCTTCTTCATAGTTTTTTTAATGAAGTACTTTAACTATTTTCTAATAGAAGTTGTATGATTGCTTAATAATAATGAATATCAAGAAACTTAATATATATATATATATATATATATATATATATATAAATAAGAGGAATTAAAATGGTTTCTAAGATTTAAGTCATTAGATTCATTTACAACATTGTATTTTAGTGTAATTTTCTATACTAAATTGTTAGATCTAAAACGTACATTTTTACATTATTTGGGGTGAAGTTTAATTTAATAAAATAATAAATGAAACGGTTTCTGAGAGTAAATGAGAAGTTTTTGATTGATTTTAAACTATCCATGTTGATGTAAAAATGATGATGACAAATATGTAACTTATTAAAATTTGACATTGACCAATTAAATTGTATTGTTTTGACACATATGAGAGAGAAAATGTTGTAAAAAGCGTATTTGTCAAGTAACTAGAAGATTTAACCAAATTAATATATATATTTATATATATATATTATGATCTATTTAGTTATTGAATCTAGTTTTTTAACAATTTGTTACTTTGTAAAAAAACTAATTCCATTATTTAAATGTATAATCTTTTCTAACCATATTCCAAAAACAATAAGCTCAATAACTAAACAAAGTACAATTATAAGCGAGTTACATTACTAAATCAAATAAACTTATATTATAAAAATTTAAGCATTCTAACATCTATCTATCTCTCTCTATATATATTAACTTGGCTAAGAGACATAATAGGATGATAAGTAAGCAAATTGAATTTTTTTCATTTAATTTGATTGGTCAAACACTACTGTATATTACAAGTAAATGTGTGAGTCGGTGTGACATCACAAACTTAGTTCTCTATTTTTTTATATTGTATATTTGTTTTAAAAAAAAACTTATTAATAAGTTTGATATTTTGATCCAATTTTATTAAAAAGGAACATTTTTATATAAATTATTTCATAATTATTAAAAATAAAAATATTATAAATTAAATGTGTTTTTAATATAGTTATATGTTTGACAAAAAGCTTTAAATTATTTTTAAAATTAATATTATGAAATTTCAAATATATTATTTATTCAGCTTTTTCATTTTGTCCATTATTAAAATACAATATACTTTTAAGTAATCTAAAAATTCTTACTTTTAAGTTTTAACAACACAAAAATATATATTCAAAATACTAATATATATATATATATATATATATATATATAATCACAACATTAGTAAGGCATCACTATATAATAATAATAGTAATTAATATTTAGTATTATTACTGTTTTTCTATACATGTGTAATTAATTCTAATATTAATGTATAAATACTTTCATTATATGATATTTGACTATTAAATTAATTTTCAACCAATTATTTATTTGTGTCCAAATACCTAATTTATGTTGAACAACTCACTTAATAATTATTATTTTTTACATCCATCCATCATCTACTTTTAATTATTTTTTTATCTTAAATATATTCCATGCCATAATTATTTTGTGAAATGACAAATAGTAAAGTGGTATAATATGAATACATATTAAATTGATATTATAATAATTACGGTAGTAATAACGATACTTTAGATTAAAAAAAATTGATATTATTTTTTTATAACTAATTTAGTTATAATTTATATCTATTAATTTGATTATAATTATAATTGTGACAAATAAGTTTTTTGATGCATTTTCTCATTCCTATTGTTAAATTAATTTATTTTGATAGATCAATGTCAACTGCCAAGTATACAATTCTCATTAATATGTCACATAAGTCACTTTAAAAACCTCTAAATATACTCATTCATTTTAAATATAAGTTACAAAAGTTTAATCATATTTTTTATTTCACATGTATGTTTATGATTTTGGCTTATTATAAACAATTTAAACTCTATAATAGTAAAAAATAATAATTGTAATTTATATTTATTTAAAGATTAAATAAATTTTATAATATATATTATAAATAATAAATTAAATTTACTTTTACTGTGGGTGAGTTACCTATTATTATACATTCTAAAATTATCGCTTGAGAACATTTAGAACATATTAAATTACCACTGAGACAAATACTATCTGGATAATAACAATTATCACTTTTAATGAAAAATAAATAAAATTATATTCTAATTATTTTGTCATTCTCTTCCTTCTCTCTTTCATGTTTCTTTCCTCAAGTTGTGCGCCTTCCCACACCCACACCACTCCCTAGGGGTGAAACCGGTCCAGTTAGACCGGTTTATTGACTATTTCGGTCGGACTATAATATTTCCGGATCGGATTTTTTTCATAGAAGTATCCGACCAAAAGTTCGTAATATTTTTTTTAAAAAAACGTCCATTCATAATATGGTTTTTCGGTTTTTGGTTTAAACCGAAAACTCACAAAAAAAACATTCAAAACTAAATTGATTGATTGAATAATCTACCATAATCTGTCGTTGGTGTTAGTGAGACTTCATTAGCATTATCTTGTACAGATGATGCTTCTGTAGGTGTCTCTGCCATAATCTGGAACAAATAGGAAAAATAAAAAGAGAGTGAATATTTAGTATAACAAAATTAGGGTTACTATAACAAAATTAGGAGTAACAGAATACTGATTTAAAAATCAGATATTTGAGTTTTAGAACCGAATTATACCTGAGTACTAATCTGAAATCGGTAGAAGACTAAGTGGAGTCGTGGAGAGAATTTGAAACTGAAGTGGAGTCTCAGAAATTAGAACGACATTTATAAGGTTACAATAGTACCGTTGGAGAAGAACAAGAAGAATCGTCTCAGACAGAAATGGATGGGTGTGACCGTGCGGCGTGCGGGAGCCTCAACGAAGAATGAAGAATGAATGACGACCGTGTTGAAGCTTGAAGAATGAAGACTTAAAGAAATCGGAGAAGAGTACAGAAAATGGATGGAATGGGGGAGATAAAATTGCTGCTTTTGAACAAATTGTCGACATTGATTCATTGAAAGTTGCAAAAGATAAATAAATGTCTTGATATATGTGTGAGTGTCCATTTGTACAATGCACAATGCAGCAACTTGCTGGAGTACACTGCACAATGTCTTGGATTCGTCCCACCCCACCAATGGCATTGGTCCAATGCTTCATATTAATATATTATTTAATAATTATTAATATATTATATTAAACAAGATGCATAATGCAGCAACTTGCATCAGTGCATGCCATCGACCCAACATTAATTAATATATTATATATAGTTAATTCGGTCGGACCAGACCCCATGGTTTTTTAAATTCAAAGATCGAACCAGACCAAAAATTCAAAATAAAGAAAACAAACCGTCCGTGAACCAAATCATATGTTTTTGGAACGTTTTTTTTTGGTTCGGTTCAGACCGGTTCTTACCGGTTTAACGAACCAACCAGATTTTAGTTTCACCCCTACCACTCCCTATTAGGGGAGACAATTTCTGACACGACACGATTAAACGACATGACACGATTTGCTTTAAAGCGTATATGAGTTTGACCTTAACGGATCCTGTGTCTAAACAACTCTTATACGTTTAGACACGATTAATAATCGTGTCTAAACAACTCAGATCTGCGGATATCTGTATAAACACGATTAACTAATCGTGTTTAATCGTGTCGTGTATACTTGTGACACGAATAAATACATGGTTAACTAATCGTGACACACTCAGAAAAATATATAAAATTAATGTTTTTTCGTGTTAATCGTGTCGTGTAACGTGTCGTTTCGTGTTTAATCGTGTAAATTCATATCAATCAGGTCGTTCTTAATCGTGTCTTGTCGTATCGTGTTAATCGTATCGTGTCTATCCGTTATGTTTTTCGAATTTTAATTTCCAAGAAAGTTAATCGTGTCCCGTGTCATGTCCCGTGTAACCTGCTACTTAATTGTGTCATGTTCGTGTCTGATGTTAGACACGAAACATTTTAAGACACGACACGATTAATAACACGATACGATTAGACACGATTGTCACCACTACTCCCTATGATGCCTCTCCTCTCCCCTCTCTTGCCCGTTTCGCCTCTACTCTCTTACCATGCAGGAGAAAGACGGGAAAGAAAGAGACAAAAATAATGAGTAAATATATAAAACAAGTTTGATCTATTATTTTCCTTTTTTTTTTTAAAATTATAAAATATAGTCTATATGAAAAGTAATAGCCAACAAAAAACAATAACTACTTACTATAAACATAATAATAGAATTCCGTACGTTTCTTTTTCTTTAGCACATACTGTTTCAAATTATTGTTTTGTTTTGAACCGGTTTGACGGAGCCAGCTCAACCAGGTATGTAGGGCTGGCAATGGTTAGGGTATGGTCAGAGTATGCCAAATACCGTAACCACACCATATTTTTAAACCACATACCATAACCATAACCATTATGTGTACAATTTTCAATACCATAACCATCAAAATAACCGTGGTTATTAACCATGGTTTTAACCGTATAACCATATTTATTTCACATGTAATATAATAAAAGACCGAAAATTTAATTTTAAAAAATACATCTATTTATATTACCAAAAATAAAAATATATAGCACTAACATCATTCAACATTAATACTAACATCATTCAACATTCATATGATTCAACAATAACATTCACACCACTGAATCAACATTAAAATTCAACAAACACCCATAACGAGTAATGATTCAACACCTCTAACCATTTCACACTTGTCGTATTTATTTCTATCAATCATCATCTTCCTCAATATCATCAATTAATTTCACTTTTATGCTGTAATTTATATTTAGTATAATATATATATATTAGTTTATTAATAATAAATAATTATTATATTTATAAAATAACCATGGTTATAACCATGAGTATAACTCAAATACCATAACCATAACCATAACCATTATGGGTAGAGAATTCATCACCATAACCGCACCGCACCATAATGGTACGGTTAACCATATTAAACAGTAACGGTTATAACCGTGGTTATGGGTTTTTCACCGCACCATTGCCAGCCCTACAGGTATGGCCATATCTATGTTTGCTCAAACATAGAACAAAAAACAAAGATATGGAAGAAATTTGAAAAACATTCTCTATCTATTGTGACAATGCTACATTACGATGATGGGGGTTTGAACTTGCATTTTCAGGCAGTTCAACTCCAAGGCGAGTAATGGCTTCGACAGCATTACCGATAAACAGCTATCATTTCGCTCTTCATCTTCTGCTGTTTTCTTGTTTGTTGCATGTGGCGGCTGACACACTTGGATGGGGGACACTGCTCGGATCCTGTTCCCATATATCAAAGAAAAAATATAGGCAATCATCTCAGTTGGAATCTCTAACAAAGCTAATCAATATCTGCAAGCTAAGCTACCCTCCAGTCAAGGACATGAAACTCAGAACAAAATCACATTACAGCATCAAACACAGGACATGAATGGGTGTACCTGCATTCGATCTTGCAAGAATATTTGAGAAGATTCTGATTATATTCTGTCCGACCACTGCATGACAACATAAAGCAATCAAGCCGCAGCATGAATCATCAACAATGGGAAGGGAGTTGCTTGTGTTACCTAAAACTAGGAAGGGACATTCTGATAGCTGGACCCTTCCACGCGTTGTCAACTTTCGATGGGGGCACTGCATGGACACTCAAATGGTTTAAAAATAAGGGTTCTTGGGTTTAAACATAAGTGACCAAATAGATAATTAACCGTAAAACAAAATGCTTAACCCTAAAAATAAAATGCACGAAACACATAAATTTGCAAATAATATTCATGGTCAAGATCAAACTATCGGAAGAAAAAAATAAGATATCAAATGACAATATACGAAGTAATGAGCACGACTTACCGAAAGATGTGAGGTTAACATTGTAGACATCTTTTACATTGTTCATTTCAGACACTTGGATATCCATTTGATTGGTCGGACCCGAACCCCCTATGCCAAGCAAGCTTAGAAATTTCTCTGTTTTGTTTTGGACTTGCTTTTGGACCGGAGTTATTCTCTATCATAATAAGATTGAAGGTTAGTTCATACACATTATAGGAAAATATTTATATATCTTTGTACAAAAGAAGAATAACCAGAAATTGCTTCCAATTCAACCAGAGATTGTACAAGCTACAATGCGGTCGTTGTCTTGAATTTTCATCCATTTGATTTGGGTATAGGAGCCAATGTGAATATGACTTATGAAAAATCAAAAAGACGACCTCATTTTAGTCGTTCCAGATGAAATATTGTGAAAATCTCACAAGAAGCAATCTAAACTGAATGATTAAAACCGTACGTTGTAAATTTTATGAAAAAAAACATGTGAAGTTAGTCTTCTTGGTTTACCTTTGAGAACTTTGCAACTTGACTTGGAAGTCCAACCTCCTGAAAGAAATTAAGCATTAAATTCGTAGCTAAAAAAAAAAATACTATACTTCTACACCTTGGATGTATCTTTTTATGGAGCAGCTAGGCGGATAGACAAACAACACAGTAAATTATCACAAATAGCATGAGAAAAACCCTACCTTTCGTCCGTGTTCACAAGCCATCTCACTATTCACAAGAACTTTCTCAGCCCACCTGTTGACGAGAGAAATCAATCCAAAGAGACCATACTACTTTCAAGGCCTAATATCAATCACCATTCTCTGAAAATATGCATTACAATGTAATGGCAGATGTCTTTAATATACGGTAAACTATAGATATTCCACCAATCATATAAATAACATGAGATTACACTTTAGCAATAGTAATCGAAAGAGTCTATTATTATTGAGACAAAGAAACCGTGTAGAAGGAATTATTTTACACAATTGATTCAACAAGCAGTTTTTATGCAAGAGTGTGGTTAAAATGATATTGAACACAATTGAGTTTGAATTCTCAACCATCAAATTTGAATATGAAACCCGCATTGATGAATAGAGAGTCCCATATTAAAAATAAAAAGTAATCAAATCGAGAGTCCCATATTAAAATCTGATGGTTGGGAATTCAATCTCAATTGTGTTCAACATCATTTTAACATTGTCATCTACACAATGTGGTTTGTTCAGTCAAAACACTAATGGTTGAATTTGAATCAATCTAGTTGTGAACGTATAAGGTGGAAAGAGAGAAACTTACGCACAAGATGTTGGTGGATTCCACAAAGTTCCCGCAATCACCACGAGCTATCAAAACAGATAATTAGTTATTAATTTATAAGACAAGACAACCTTTTCTACTATTTTAGATTCATAAACAAAAACGTAAATTCAGAATATGTACTCCTTTGCTCTAGTAATCTTCAACCATAAACAGATAGACCTACCTCATCAAATCGCCCAGCTGGACTCTCGTCGTAACTAGCTAGAAAGAAGCCACCGAGGGTGTATCTGCAAGAGGTATGTTACCAAAGTCAGTATTAGGCCAGACAGATTCTCTTTTCAAGTTTTCTTCTCCCAATCAAGAGAGTCAAGAATGCTTACCCAAAAGCTTCCACTAATCTGAACTCTTTTGGGATTAAAGCACGAGCAGTTTCAGCTTTTACAAGGTGAAGCTGGTACAGGGCTCTAACATATGAGAAATCAACAAAAATGAATGATAAAACAAAACATTCAATAAAAAATCACCATCAAGTGAGACATAAAATACTTGAATTGTACTTGCCTGCCTTTGAATATCCATGGAGGCTTTCCATAACCTAAGCAAGATTTTGGTCCTTCGATTTCCATTCACCCTCTATCAAATTTACTTGACAACGTCAAGCACAAAAAAAAAATACTTGAAAGAATTGTTACAACCATGAAAATTTCAAAACTGCAAACCATGTTTGAATCAACAGTAAATTACATACAAGATCAGGACATACCCATATATTCATAATGCAGAAGTCGATTAAAAATAAGAGAGTGTCATTCATGTATCAACAAGTTAAAAACTTGCTATCTAAATTCATCATGCTAACTTTCAAAAAATACAAAACTTGCTTTTTGTAAAGATAGATTTTTTTTTTACACTTTTAAATGCTCTACTGGAACATGCAGCAATTAGGAGGACCAAGTACAATGAACTTATCTGTTACCGACATGAAAAGAGACCATTTATTAATCATAAATATGAGCACTAATTGCAAGTTGTCAGACAAATTAATTGGAAACATCTACCAGTTAACATGTGCAAAAATAATTTTTATGTTTCAACCTACATACTCTGCATTTATTTTTTTTTAAATTGGAGTTTTGCCAACTTCAAAGTACTTGATGGAACACTATTGGGACTTAAATAAACCATTAAAGACTCAGATTTTTGGTATTAGAAGACCCAAACAAGGTGGTATGTACACCAGTCCACGGTATTAATTGGAATTTTAAACTTTTGAAGGAAGGGCAAATCAAGATAAACGTGTGTACTATATTGTCCACTGGTTTCGAATTAAAGATTTATCCTAAGCTTCGGAAATAGATTGAATCTTTCGGCAGATTCAATTTCCTAGATTTTATGCTAAATTTTCTTATTTGGCCTCGTAAACCCTAGAAATTTGCTAAATATTAACCCCTCTCTTGAACTAAGCCAAAGCTTAAAGAAGATCATAATTCAGGAGTTGATTTTCGCCACCAAAAACGTTTACCGACCAAAGTTCCAATATTCATATGATGAATAGGAAATGAAGTCTTCTATCTCAGTAGTAGCATTAAGAATTTCAGTACAGCGGACGTTGAGAACATGCATTAACACCAATATGGCATAAATAAACAAACAATTGACAACAAAAGGGGAACCAAAGGAAAGCAAACTCAGAGTACTGGAGAGAAGTACAGTACATAGAGTAGCTTACAGAGACTGTCGTGTTTGAAAGTTCGCTTCTTCCTGCTTCACGGTGAGAACCCAGAAAAGAAGTAGGATTTGTAGGTTATGTATGGATTCAATGAATCAACGTGAGAAGGTGATATAAAGGACGAGTGCTTGTAGAGAGTTGTGTAGAAAGCAACTTGGGAGTAAGGAGAGTTTATCCATGACTGTAATGGCAATGGCTTGTCATTGGATTATTTTCATATGGCGCCAACTGAAACAATCGGGGCATAAACCATAAAACTTTTCCTGTTGTTTTCATCAACAAAAAAAATAACAGCATGTTCTTTTCGCAGAATTAGAATGGAACAGGTGATTCGGATTCCTTATGAAGTTGTTCTTTTCGCGGAATTGAATACGAATTCCTAGAGAGAGGTGTTAGAGATTCCGACCCAAAACCTCGGATTTTCTAAGCCGGACGGGATGGGAATACGGAATAGGGAGCACAATGACCAAAATACCCTCAGTTATTTTATTTATTTCCAGAAGTGTCCTCCTTCAGTTCATCCTCGTCCCAACTTCGTGACAGCTCCATACCATCAGGTACGATTTCATCCTTCATCCCCTTTCTTTGCTTCCGTTCGACCAGTGACGAATCTCAGTGATTATGGGTTGGTTGAACCCAAAATCTCAGTGATTTTAGGTTGGCCGAACCCAGAACCACAAAATCTCACTCCTTTGAAAGAGATGTACTTGTTCTTGTTCAAAGAAATTGATGTTATTGAGAAATCGACAAATTGAAGCAGGTTGTATTGCATTGCAATAGTTCTTGTTCTTGTTCAAACTCAAGTTCTGGTGGCCAGTGAACATTTGAACTCAACATATGCAATAAAGATTGGATATTGCACATACTAGTTCATACTTAATATCATTTTACGATTTCTTTACCCGAGTTTTAATTGCTGTTGTTATTTGCAGTGGTGTAACATGTTTTTTGCTTTGCTATTTTCCATGGTGATTAGAATTTTGATTAGCTCTCATTCCAAAAAATGATCTTGTTCTATAATTCATGTTTCTATTTGTATATCCATGTCATGCTTTTGCTTTAAATTTGTGGGGATGGCAATATTTGTGAACTGATAATGTCTTTGTTGTTGAAAAACTACTATAAAAAGCAAATGCAATGACATAAATATGTGGGCAAAACATTATACTATGGGTCTTTGTTGTTGAAAAACTACTAGAAAAGGCAATTGCAATGACATAAATATGTGGGCAAAACATTATACTATGGAGGGATGAAGATGTTTCTATTAGATTGATTGCATGACCATACTTATGTAAAAATAATGGACTTAAATTAAAATTTACATGATTTCAGCTACTAAATCGTAATTAATTAATAGAATTTTTGTTTAATATTAATTACTTACTTAAATAAATTATTTTAAAAAACATTTAATTATTAATTAATTATATTATAAGTTTTCATTATTCTTAATTTTTAAAATTAATTAATACAAATTATTTATATTACACATTATGCATATGAAAGTAAGGGCGCATACATCATTTTACCATATTTCATTCCATTTCCATATATTATTACACCAAAAAAACATTGAAATTTCTTATTCCTTTCATTTCAATCCACCAAATAAACTTCATATTATTATGTTCTATTTCTTATTCTTATTCCCTATTTCGAATTTTGTGAAAGAAACGCACCGTTATTTCTTTTGTTGATGAAAACAACAGGAAATGGTTTATGCCCCGATTGTTTCAGTTGGCGCCAAATGGAAATAACCCAACGACAAGTCGTCATGGATACTCTCTTTACTCCCAAGTTGCTTTCCACACAACTCTCTCTGTTACGTCTTTTATCTCACTTTCCCACATTGATTCATTGAATTCATACATAAACTACAAATCCTACCTCCATTCTGGGTTCTCACCGTGAAGCAGGAAGAAGCAAACTTTCAAACACGACAGTCTTGGTAAGCTACTCTATGTACTGTACTTCTCTCCAGCACTCTGCTTTCCTTTGGTTCTCCTTTTGTTGTCAATTGCTTGTTTGTTTATGTCATATTGGTGTTAATGCATGTCCTCTTTACAGCATATGCTGTACTGAAATTCTTAATGCTTCTTGCGGAGATAGAAGACATCATTTCCTTTTCACCATATGAATATTGGAACTTTGGTTAGCAAACGTTTTTTGTGGTGAAAATCAGTTTCTGAATTAGGATCTTCTTAAAGCTTTGGCTTAGTTCAAGAGAGGGGTTAATATTTAGCTAATTTCTAGAGTTTATGAGGTCAAATAAGCAAATTTAGCATAAAATCTAGGAAATTGAATCTACCGAAAGATCCAATCAATTTTTGAAGGTTAGGAAAAATCTTTAATTCCAAACCGGTGGACAATATGGTAAACACACATTTATCTTTATCTGCCCTTATTCCAAAAGTTTAAAATTCAATATTCGAATTAATACCGTGGACTAGTGTACATACAACCTTGTTTGGTGTTTCAATACCAAAAATCGAGTCTTTAATGATTTAATTAAATTTCAATAGTGTTGCATCAAGTACTTTGAAAATGGCAAAACTCCTGTTTTAAAAAAGTATATTTTTTTTAAATCCAGAGCTTGTCAGTTGATACAGAAAAACTATTTTTGCACATGTTAACTGGTAAATGTTTTCAATTAATTTATCAGGCAACTTGCAATTAGTGCTCATATATATGATTAATAAATGGTCTCCCTTCATATCGGTAACGTACAAGAATAGCTGCATATTCCAGTAAAGCATTTAAAAGTGTAAAAAATTTGCTATATTTACAAAAAGCAAGTTTTGTATTTCTTGAAACTTAGCATGGTGAATTTAGATAACAAGTTTTTAACTTGTTGATACATGAATGGCACTCTTCTTTTTAATCGATTTATGCATTATGAATATATGGTTATGTCCTGATGTTGTATGTAATTTACTGTTGATGCAAACATGGTTTACAGTTTTGAAACTTTCATGATCGTAACAATTCTTTCAAGTATTTTTTTTGTGTGTGACATTGTCAAGTAAATTTGATAGAGGGTGAATGGAAGTCGAAGGACCAAAATCTTGCCTAGGTTATGGAAAGTCTCCATGGATATTCAAAGGCAAACAAGTACAGTTCAAGTATTTTCTGTCTCATTTTACAAAAAAAAAAGTATTTTGTCTCACTTGATGGTGATTTTTTTAAAATGTTTCGTTTTATCATTCATTTTTGTTGATTTCCCATAAGTTAGAGCCCTATACCAGCTCCACCTTGTAAAAGTTGAAACTGCTCATGCTTTAATCCCAAAAGAGTTCAAATTAGTGGAAGTTTTTGGGTAAGCATTTTTGACTCTCTTGATTGGGAGAAGAAAACTTGAAAAGAGAATTTGTCAACCCTAATATTGACTGTGGTCACATACCTCTTGCTGATACACCCTCAGTGCTTCTTTCTAGCTAGTTACGACGAGAGTCCAGATAGACGATTTGATGAGGTAGGTCTATCTGTTTATGGTTAAAGAGAACTAGAGCAAAGGAGTACATATTCTAAATTTACGTTTTGTCTATAAAAAGTTTATGAATCTAAAATAGTAGAAAAAGTTTTCTTGTCTTATAAATTAATAACTAATTATATGTTTTGATAGCTCGTGGTGATTGCGGGAACTCTATTGAATCCACCAACATCCTGTGCGTAAGTTTCTCTCTTTCCACCTTATACGTTCACAACTAGATTGATTGAAATTCAACCATTAGTGTTTTGACTAAACAAACCACATTGTGTAGATGGCAATGTTAAAATAATGTTAAAATGATGTTGAACACAATTGAGTTTGAATTCTCAACCATCAGATTTGAATATGGGACCCTCTTGCTTTTTATTCAAATATGATGGTTGAGAATTCAAACTCAATTGTGTTCAACATCATTTTAACCATACTCTTGCTTAGAAACTGCTTGTTGAATCAATTTTGTAAAAAAGAATTCCTTCTACACGATTTCTTTGTCTAATAATAATGACTCTTTCGATTACATATGCTAAAGTGTAATCCCATGTTACTTATTTATATGATTGATGGAATATCTGTAGTTTACCGTATACTATGTATTGTTGTATATATATATATATATATGCAAGTGCCAGTGATGCAGTAACTGGTATCTTATTTTTTTCTCTTTGGTAGATGATATTAATTTTAATATAATCTTGTTTGTCATCAACAAAAAGATGATTTTTACACAGTTTCTATTCTACAGCCTGATGGAATAAACAAATTGGATTGTTAACTCCATTCGATCTGATAAAGACATCCGCCATTATTGTAATGCATATTTTTCAGAGAATGATGATTGATATTAGGCCTTGAAAGTGGTAAGGTCTCTTTGGATTGATTTCTCTTGTCAACAAGTAGTCTGGGAAAGTTCTTGTGAACAGTGAGATGACTTGTGAACACCGACGAAAGGTAGGGGTTTTCTCATGCTATTTGTGATAATATACTGTGTTGTTTGTCTATCCGCCTAGCTGCTCCATAAAAAAATACATCCAAGGTGTAAAAGTATAGTATGTTCTTTTTTTAGCTACGAATTTAATGCCTAATTTCTTTCAGGAGGTTAGACTTCTAAGTCAAGTTGCAAAGTTCTCAAAGGTAAACCAAGAAGACTAACTTCACATGTTTTTTTTTTCATAAAATGTACGATTTTACTCTCATTCAGTTTAGATTGCTTCTTGTGAAATTTTCACAATATTTCATGTGGAACGGCTAAAATGAGTCTGCCTTCTTGATTTTGTCATAAGTCATTCACATTGGCTCCTATATCCAAATCAAATGGATGTAAATTCAAGAGAACGACCGCATTGTAACTTGTATACAATCTATGGTTAAATTGGAAGTATTTTCTGATTCTTCTTCTTTTGTACAGAGATATATAAATATTTTCATGTAATGTGTATGAATGAACCTTAAATCTTATTATGATAGAGAATAACTCCGGTCCAAAAGCAAGTCCAAAGCAGAGAAATTTCTAAGCTTGTGTATGAATGAACCTTCAATCTTATTATGATATAGAATAACTCCGGTCCAAAAGTAAGTTCAAAACAAAGCAGAGAAAATTCTAAGCTTGCTTGGCATAGGGGGTTCGGGTCTAACCAATCAAATGGATATTCAAGTATCTGAAATTAACAATGTAAAAGATGTCTACAATGTTAATCTCACATCTTTCGGTAAGTCGTACTCATTACTTCGTATATCGCCATTTGAATTTTTTTTTTCT
This sequence comes from Chamaenerion angustifolium, assembly GCA_946814005.1. Lineage (NCBI taxonomy): Eukaryota > Viridiplantae > Streptophyta > Magnoliopsida > Myrtales > Onagraceae > Chamaenerion > Chamaenerion angustifolium. The sequence goes on along the minus strand of OX328268.1, from coordinate 27,263,504 downwards.
TTTGATAGTTTGACTTTATCATGAAAAATATTAGCAAATTTATGTGTTTTGTGCATTTTATTTTTAGGGTTAATTAACTATTTGGTCACTTATTTTTAAACCCAAGAACCATTATTTTTTAACCATTTGAGTGTCCATGCAGTGCCACCATCGAAAGTTGACAACGCGTGGAAGGGTCCAGCAATCAGAATGTCCCTTCCTAGTATAGGTAACACAAGCAACTCCCTTCCCATTGTTGATGATTCATGCTACGACTTGATTGCATTATGTTGTCATGCAGTGGTCGGACAAAACATAATCAGAATCTTCTCAAATATTCTTGCAAGATCGAATGCAGGTACAGCAATTCATGCCCTTCCGTGTCTGATGCTGCATGTTATTATAATATTCATCTTCTGTAACGTGATTTTGCTCTGAGTTTCATGTCCTTGATAGTAGCTTAGCTTGCATATATTGATTAGCTAAGTGCAAAACGAACCCCAAACCATGATTCTGGGTTTGATTAGAAACCAGAATCGCCGATTTAGGGTTTAGAAGCAAAATCGCAACAAGAAAATCGGAGGAAATCAAGCAAGTGTCCACAATTAAGCAAACCCTAATTCGATTCAAAGAGCCTACGCATATGCAGAAATCAAAAACTGAGATTGCAGAGCATACCTGATGTTCTAGGCAGATGGATGGAAGTGGTTGTGCTTTCGGTCAGGCTGGGGAGAGGAGGCAGCTGCGATTCTGTAACAGCTTCGGTTCTTGAATGAAGAGCAACGGAGGAAAGTGAAGAAGTACTGAAGATAACGATTAGCTGTTACTACAGTTAGCCAAATAAATGAGGGCAGTTCTATCAATAGGTAAAATGCATGAGGCTAGTTTTGTCATTTTGTCTTCTATTCTATATTCCAAAGAACCCTCTGTACGAAATTTGAATTTTTTGGACCAAAACCGTATTAAGTATTAACACTTCTCTATAAATCCGTATTCCCTATTCATTCTCTATTCCACATACTAAACACTCCATAATAGAATTATGAAAGCACAAAAATTACAAAAAAAAAAAACTTAAATTATTAATAATTGTTAATATTGATTGTTAGTATTGTTTTTAATTCTTTTTAATATTAAATATTAAAGACAAATAGTATTCACATTCTATATATAATTCGTAATATTAAAATATAATGAATAATTAATATTATAAAAAATACTAATAAATTTAGTATTTGTTTTATACAGTTTGTATCATTTTTTTTATTAGACATTTAATATAAATAAATTATATATTATGCAAAGTGCATATTAATTTTTAAGTAATTACATAATTTTCAATTTGAAGCAAATTTGTTCAGTCACACCTTTATCAGTTTTTAAAAAACAAAACTCAGTAAACGTGATTTGCAAATTCTTTCAAAATTGAAATTGCATACTTATTCGAGGTGAAAATTAATTGAATACATTGTAGACATCTTTTACATTGTTCATTTGAGACACTTGGATATCCATTTGATTGGTCGGACCTGAACCCCCTATGCCAAGCAAGCTTAGAAACTTCTCGGCTTTGTTTTGGACTTGGTTTTGGACCGGAGTTATTCTCTATCATAATAAGATTGAAGGTTCATTCATACATGAAATAAAATATCACAAGAAGCAATCTAACCTCAATGAGAGTAAAACCGTATGTTGTAAATTTTATGAAAAAAAAACATGTGAAGTTAGTCTTTTGGGTTTACCTTTGAGAACTTTGCAACTTGACTTGGAAGTCCAACCTCCTTAAAGAAATTATGCATTAAATTCGTAGCTAAAAAAAGAACATAATATACTTCTACACCTTTGATGTATCTTTTTATGGAGCAGCTAGGCGGATAGACAAACAACACAATATATTATCACAAATAGCATGAGAAAACCCCTACCTTTCGTCCGTGTTCACAAGCCATCTCACTATTCACAAGAACTTTCCCAACTCACTTGTTGACAAGAGAAATCAATCCAAAGAGACCATACTACTTTATCTAAAAACATGCATTATAAATTTATAATGTAATGGCGAATGTCTTTAGCAGATCGAATGGAGTTAACAATCCAATCTGTTTATTCCATCAGGTTGTAGAATAGAAACTGTGTAAAAATTGTTGGATCTTGATTTCCTGAATGCTGACTTGGCAGTAAATTGAATGTCAACGGAAGGATGAAGATTGCTCTCGCCTTAGCTCCGGTGAACCTGCAGGAAGGGGATCACAACAGAGGGGGTGTCTCTGGGTCCCTCTCTAATACTTAAATGAGTATATGTGTGTATAAAACTCAAAACGTAAAGAACGTATGTAAAGCAACGGTATTTATAGGGTAAGAGAGATAGAACCGTATAAGGAAAGCATAGGTATTTGTAGAGTAAAGAGACCAAACCGTTAAATGCAACATAATATCTTAGTGAATATTGTGTTGGTGAAGATTAGGATAACAGATATTACGGTTATGGCGTAATATTGCATTTACCGTATGTAATCTTTAGAGAATATGTGCCCTAGATATGCAGGATATCGTGGCCATATCTTTAGTGACGGTTGGCGGGACCAAAGATGAGAGGTTAGACTCTCTTGGGCAAGCACTCCTATGGCGAGCAGTAGGAGTCTGCGACTTTGGTTAATGGCGACCGGTGACGGAGCCTTTGGCGTCCACTTTTGGCTTGGGCTCGATACTGGGCCGCTTCATGAGGGCCAAATAAACCTTAATATGGACCAGCCTGGTTTGAGTGACATGGGTTTCACCCCCTGCAAAGTGATTGGGCATATGGGGCCTTTTTCTTATTGGTCTGTCACTATCAATACCCAACATTTGCCCCCGAAGCTCGAGTGAAATTTATTCGGTCGAGCTTGATTCTGTGATAGGGTTTGAGATAGTGACACTTCGATTGAACCTTTTTTTTTTTTTTTTCCTTTTATGCTATTTGTACCCTTTTGAACACTTCATGTTCTTTGGCGATCAGTTGTTTGGTCGCCTAGAGTTTATGGAACATTCAATCCTTTATCCCTTTTTGGCGAACACTTGGAGTTGCCAGGGTTTATGAATGTTTATTCCTCACTCTTTGGCGAACACTGCATTTGAAAGGGTTTTTCAGAAAAGCCTAGCAAAGTTTTGGCGATCACTTTATCTGTATAGGGTATTGAGCATTTAATGACTGCACAGTTATCCAGAAGTTGAACGGACACTTGAAGCACGCATGTCGTTTATTTTTCCGTAACCCAAGGGTAGGCTAACAGTTTTTGTACCGTCCAGCCGTTTGTCTCCCCGAGGTGTCTCTTAGAATTCTGACATTGCTTCGATTTTTACCCAAAAGGTGTAATCATTCTCTGAGTCATTTCGATTCTGTCTGTGGCGGTTACTTCCATTTTGTCTATATAAGGAACAGAACCTCAACCCTTTTTTTTACGCGTTCCAGTCATTCATATTCCAGAGAGTTCCGTGCTTCCGTATTTTCTCAGTGCTTTGTGCTTCAACCTTTCTTCTTTCATCTTTCAATTTCAAAAGATCCCTATCATTTCAATGGCTTCCAGAAATCAATCCACCGGAAAGAGCAAAGCACCAGCCCACAGGTTTTCTTCCTCTTCCAATCAGAAGGTGCCTTCAAAGGCCACCAATGCTCCCCTGAAAATCAGAGACGGTTCCTCGCCGGCTCCCAGCCAAAGGAACCCTGTTTCCGGGCCGATTTCTGGACAATCGTCGGCCACACCCGTGGTGGTGGATGGGTCAGAGACCAACGTGCCTCTCTTTTCCCTAAAAGGTAAACATCGATGCTCTCTGCTTACTTTCTTTTAGATAATGCCTTCTGTTTTTTGTTTTTATATTGTTCTTGCCATACTCTGGTTTCCTGAGTAGATATCAAGCCCAACGAATTGAAGCCGGCTCAGTTTAAGGCAGTGATTGTCGTTACTGGCCTGAGCGAAGCTGATGCCCCCAGATATCCAGGTTTAGGGCTGCATTATCCTCGCGATGGATAGGTTTACGTTTATGCGGCCCAGATCGATTCTGGGTTGCGTTTTCCTCTATGCGAGGATTTGAAGGAGCTCTGCTGCTATTACGGGATATGACCTACACAGCTAGTACCCATCACCATTAGGATGTGGATTGGGTTCAAGTTCATGTGCTTACGTCAAGAATGGACGTATTCACTGGCTTTGTTCTTATGTTTTTACCGACTGGCCGCCGGAGCGAACCACCTCCATCATTTCCAAACCCGATGGCCCAAGTTCAAAAAATGGAAAGGCCAGGCGTGGAACGGGAACGTCCACTTTCGGTTGGTGGACGACTGTCGTGCTACCAACTCCAACTACAAAAAGTTCTACTTATTCTGTAAGGGGAGCGTGACTTGAGAGTTATCCCAACCGGAAAGGGATACTCCTCCTGTCTTCGGGGAGTTGACAGGAAGTGATCGGAACGCCATCGATGATTTCTTCCGGTTGCACAAGCAATCGAATTTCTGTTCGATCCGTTTAGTGGCGGAAACCACCGAATCGATGCTCGAGCTGGCGGGCATCCATCAGGCCTCGTCAGTTTCTATTGAGTGGGTAATCTTCTAACCTTTTCTTCTGTTGATTGTAGGCGCTCGGAGCCACAAACTCATTGATCTCTTTTCCGATCAAGGTAAGGCGGGGTTGTCTCCGGACCAGGCGTCACTGAGCCTTCCCCCTCCTCCTTCCAGGCGTTCCTCCAAACGAAAGCCTGAGGAGGATCGTCCTTCTGCCACTCCTGGCTCTCGCCAGCCAGGTATACCACTATCTTTTTCATTTTCTTTCCTTTGTTTTAATCTTAGGTTTCTAATACCTTCGTTGATCTTTTATAGAGAAGACCACTGCTGACGTGGCTTCTAACCCCACTCCTGCCAAGAAGGCCAGGAGTTCGGGTGAAGAGCGCCCTGCTCCTTCTTAGGGTTCTGCTGCTCCTAAGGGTCCTGTCGCCCCTAAAGGCCCTGCTTCCCCAAAGGAAAAGACTCTGGTGGTGGCAGAGGTCGCCCCACCTCCTTCCGATCGAGCTGCTCCCAATCCTCCTAAGGAGACTAGGGCTCGGAAGAAGGGGTCAGCCTCTGCAAGCTCCTCGAATACTTCCCTCGGGGAGTATTACCCCTAGTGGGCTTGTTCTAGCCGCACAAGGCTGCGAACCCCAAAGGCGTCTGAGCCCCTTGGGGGAACCTCCAGAAGGCAGACATTTCCGACCAGAAGAGTCTCCGGGGTAACCCAGACTTGTGTATGCATTTCCTTGAGGGGATTGTTCCTCCTCGGGACAGGACATTGATTCCCTCAGAACTGCCCGCCATCGAGGGGCTCATGAGATCGCATTTCGAGCGGATCGCCCTGGTAAGTTCTTTTGTCTTTACTTATCTTCAAGTCATCTGTTTACTTTTCATTAAACTAACGGTACTTTGTCCCCTTTTCCTTGTTGTTAGATCGTTTGGGAGGAGCTGGCGATCGGTCGGGTCGTCGGGGAGCTCACCGATAAGCAGACTGACCTGCTTATCGAGTTGGAGCAGTACCAGAGTCTGGGGTTCTCCCCTGACCTGATGACGGGCTTGAAGGAGACGGTCGAGTCAGCTGCTTTCCTGGTGGAACATGCTCGAGAAGAGAATTTCCAGAAGGAACAGAGGCTTATCGCCTTCGTGCAGGAGAAGAAGGAAGAGACATCCCTCGTCAATAACAAGCGAACGAGCACTGAGCTCTAGCTTAAGGCGGCCGACCAATACTCCGCGGAGGTGGAGGCGACTAATGCTCGGCTGAAGGAGGCTGAAGCCCAAAGAGCTGCTGCTGAGGCTCAAAGAGTTGTTGTTGAGGCTCAGCGAGTTGCTGCAGAGGCCAAGGGGAACGCCCTGGAGAAGGAGAAAGAACAGCTCGCCCTTCAGCTTAAGTCTGTTCCATCCCCCCAAAGCGTAGTCGAGGACTTTAAAAGGTCCGAAGAATTTACCGTCTGTGCCTTGGAGGTGATGAAGGCTGAAGTGGCTTCCTATCTCCAACTCCTGGTCGAGGACATCCATGCAATCGACCCCAACTTTCCTCTTCGGGAAGTTGAGTGCCTCAAGCCCTTCCTCAAGAGCACCTTGCCCACGGAGGCTCCTGCTGCTGCTGTCATCGAGGAGGTTACCCCGGAAGACGAGCAGAATGCCTCCATCCCTGGAGAAGGAGAAAGAACAGCTCGCCCTTCAGCTTAAGTCTGTTCCATCCCCCCAAAGCGTAGTCGAGGACTTTAAAAGGTCCGAAGAATTTACCGTCTGTGCCTTGGAGGTGATGAAGGCTGAAGTGGCTTCCTATCTCCAACTCCTGGTCGAGGACATCCATGCAATCGACCCCAACTTTCCTCTTCGGGAAGTTGAGTGCCTCAAGCCCTTCCTCAAGAGCACCTTCCCCACGGAGGCTCCTGCTGCTGCTGTCATCGAGGAGGTTACCCCGGAAGACGAGCAGAATGCCTCCATCCCTGAAGAGCCCAAGGTATGAAGTCTCCAACTCCTTGGCGATCATATCTTTATTTTTGTTTTTGATAATAGTTTTATATCTTCCCTTGTATTTTGGGAATGCCTTATAATTATTTTTCGATTTCAGACTCGGTTATTTTTTATAATATTGAATGCCTTTATATTCTTAAGCCTTTATATTTATTTGACTTTGAATGTGTTGACGATTCTTCTGATGTCTTCTTCATAATTACCTTCGACTTTCTCTTTGCTTTATAATGGTCTCGACACTTAGTGTTGGATCGTGAAATCCTGAATGCTGATCTGGCAGTGAATTGAATGCCAGACAAGGTTGGGATGACGCTTCAGCTCCAACTCCGGTGAACCTGCAAGTAGGGTAGCGCAACAGAGGGGGTGCCTTTGGGTCCCTCTCCGATGCTTAAATGAGTATGTGTGTGTATATAACTCAAAAACGTAAAGAACGTATGTAAAGCAAGGGTATTTATAGGGTAAGAGAGATAGAACCGTATATGGCAGCTGAATATCTTAGTGTATATTGTATTGCCGAAGATTCAGATCGTCAGTTACTGCGAGATATTGCAGTTACCAAATCTAATCCTTAGTGAATATGTGACCGAGATATGCGGGATATCGTGGCCACTTCCTTATTAACGGTTTTGTGGGACCAGAGGAGAGAGGCAAGGCTCTCTTCAGGGCGAGCACTCCCATGTCGAGCAGTGGAAGGTCGCGACCTGGTAGAGAATGGCGAGCAGTCCGAGAGCCTTTGGCGTCCCTATAGACCTTGGGCTCGATTCTGGATTACTCGATGGTGGGCCAAGTTTGGCTTGTACTTGGGCCGATCCGATTCGGATGTCATGGGTTTACCCCCTCTATAGTTATTGGGCCTTCGAGGCCTTTTCTTACTGGTCTGTCACTATCGATACCCAACATTTGCCCCCGAAGCTTGATTGAAGTTCCTTCAGTCGAGCTTGATTTCTTGGTAGGGTTTTAGATAGTGACGTCTCTTGTAGTGGTTCAGGACCTTTGAGACACTTCGGGCTCATTTGGCGAGCAGTTTCTTATCTGTTCAAAGCTGAAAGAATATCCTTCCTTTTATTCCCTTTTGGCGATCACTCGAGATGACCTAGGCTTATGGAAGTCTATCTTTATTAGTTAGGCGATCATTACCTACCCGAGTTATTTCTGCTAAAGCCTTATTAGTGCGTAGGCGACCATCTTGTCTCCTTAGTGGACTTTTAGCATTTAATAACTGCTCAGTTGTCCAGAAATCGAACGGTCACCTTAGGCACGCCTGTCCTTTACTTTTCCGTAAACCTAGGGTAGTTTGACAGCTGTCTGTACCAGCCAACCGTTTGTCTCTTGGAATTCTGACATTACTTCGGTTTTCTCCAAAAAGGGTGCAATCATTCCTCTGCGTCGCTTCGATTTGCTCGTGGCGGTTACTCCCCTTTTGGTCTATATAAGAAACGTCAGTTTCTGTATTCTGTCTTTTACGCTTATCCACTCTCTTGGATTTTCAGAGCTTCATTGCGATCCTTTCCATTTCCTTTCTCAACCTTCTTCAGCCTTCTTCCAATATTTCCATGGCTCCCCGCAGTCAGAGAGTCAAGCACATGGCTCCCAAGGGCGCCAACACAGCCAACACTCCCAGAAATGCTGATGTCCCCTTGACCATCAGGGATGAGGTCGTGCCCCCCTCAGTGGAGGAACAGACTGATTTGGGCAGGACTGCAACCACTCCTGTGGTGGTGGATGGGCCTGAGCTGAATACGCCCATCTTCTCTCCGAAAGGTAAACCTTCGCCCTTTTACTGCTCTGCTTTGGCAATATCCTCTATTTCCTTTTTTTTTTATACCTGTTGTGTTATACTTGAACTGTTCTGAGTAGATGTCAAGCCTAACGAATTGAAGCCAGCGTATTTTAAGACCATGGTGGCGCTTGGTGGCTTTAATGCAGAGGATACTCCTAGGTATCCTGGCTTAGGTCTGCATTTTCCTCACGACGGAGAGGTTTACGTTTATGCGGCCCAGGTCGATGCTGGGTTGCGTTTTCCTCTCTGTGAGGATTTGCAGACATTGTGCCAGTTTCACGGGATTCATCCCACGCAGCTCGTTCCGAATGCCCTCAGGATGTGGGTTGGTTTCAAGTTCCTGTGCATACGCCAAGAGTGGGAGTATTCACTGGCCTTGTTCCGATATTTCTTCCGACTGGCAGCAGGGGCGAACCACCTCCACCATTTCCAACCACGCTGGCCGAAATTTTCCGAATGGGGAGGCCCTCAAGCATGGAGTTGGAATGCTCATGTCCATCTGGTTGACGATTTTCGGACCACCAACTCCAATTATAAGAAGTGTTACTTCTTTTATAAGGGGGGGGGGGGTGCCCTGGAAATTGTTGATCCCGGACAAGGATTTCCCTCCTTCCTTCGAGGAGCTATCAGAGAGTGATCGGAACGCCATCGATGACCTATACCGGTCGCATTGGTCGTCCCAATTCAAGTCCATTCGCTCAGTGGTTGAAACTACTGAAAACATGCTTGAGATGGCAGGCATTCATCAAGCCACGCCAATTTTTGATGATTGGGTAACTTTCTAACCTTTTTCCTTGTTTTATCGTTTGTAGGCAAGGTCGTAGGAAAGAGCCAAAAACTAATAGGTCTCTTTGATGACCAGGGATCGGTGGGACTGTCCTCCGACCAGGCATTGCTGAACTCTCCTCCTCCCCCCTCTAGACGTTCGTCCAAGAGGAAGTCTGAGGAAGTGCTTCCCTCGGCCACTGCTGACCCTCACCAACCAGGTATGTTGCTTTGTTATTCGTAGATTTAACGTCTTCATATTTTGCGGTTTTTTGTTTTTGACATTTTGTCTTGTTGTTTTGCAGAGGAGTCCTCGACCGACATGGCCCGGGATCCTCCTCCTCCTCCCTCCAAGAAGGTCAGGAGTGAGGAATGTCCGGAAGTCGACCAACATCCTCCTCCTCCCCCTCCTGGGGGCCCTTCCGCTAATAAAGGGAAGGGTCTGGACGTGGTGCCCCCTTCTCCCTCTCCCCAGGGCCCTTCTGCCACCAAGGGGAAGGTTTTGACCTTAGCACCTCCTGTTCCTACTGTGCCCACGGTTCCTCCTAAGGAGTCTGGGACCAAGAAGAAGGGGCATGCTGCTTCCAGCTCATCGAGGGCTCCTGTGGAGGAGCATTGCTCCCTGGCCAGCTTGTTTCAGCCGCTTGAATCAGCGAATTCTCGGGAGACTTGGGTCCCTTGTGGGGACCTTATGAAGAAGGGGTACCCTCCCCAGAAGAGCCTCCGGGGTAGCCCGGATATGTGTATGCGGCTTTTGGACGGGATAATTCCCCCCACGGACCGCTCGATTGTTCCCACGGAACTTCATCAGATCGAGGGGTTCCTTCGGTCCCACGGAACTTCGAATGGCTTTGGTAAGATCTCATATTTTTATTTCGTAGAGTCCTTTCTTTGTCGTTCCCTTATTGTTTGTTGTCTTGACAGCTTTTATTCTATATTTTTTGCCAGTTCGTTCGGGAAGAGGTGATTCTTGGCCGTGTCTTCGGGGAGCTCGCCGACAAGTATTCCAGTGTGCTCGTCGAGCTGGAGCAGTACCGAAGCACGGGGGTCACTCCTGAGCAATTGGGGACTATCAAGACGACTGCGGATGCAGCGATCGCCTTGGCAAATGATACGCGAGAGGAATACCTCAGGAAGGAGCAACGCCTCCTTGCTGATGTCCAGAAGAGGGAGGCTGAAGCCGCTGCCGCTCTTCAGGACTTTAACGCTCTTCACCTGTGTTTAGATCAGGGAGAGATCGTCCGAGTTCGCCTAGATGCTGAACTTAAGGAAGCTCAAGCGCAAGGGGCAGAATCGGAGGCTCGCAGGGTCGCTGCCGAGGCACAAAGGGCCGCTGCTGATGCCCAGAGGGAAGCTGCGGTGGCCCAGATGGAAGCTGCGGAGGCTCGGAGGGAAGCTGCGGAAGCCCGGGGGATTGCCCTGGAGGAGGAGAGGGATCGGCTAGCTGCACAATTGAAAGTCGTCCCTTCGCCCCAGAGCGTATTCGAGGCATTCAAAGCCTCTGAGGATTTTGAAGACTGCGCTCTGAAGGTGATGAAGTCGGCGATCACCGATTTTCTCCAAGTCCTGGTGGATGATGTCCGGGCGGTCGATCCCAATTTTCCCCTTGAGGAAGTTGGGTCCTTGAGGAGCTTCCTCCGGAGTCGTAACTCTCAGTCTACCCCTGTTGCTGAAGAGGTTGCCCCCGAGGGCGAGCCAAGCAATATTGCACCCGAAGGCGAGCAAGGCGTCCCTGCTCCTGAAGGCGAGCAAAGTGCCTCTGCCCCCGAGGATCCTAAAGCCTGAAATCTTCCCCTCCTTTATCGACCATACTTGCCTTTTAGATAGCTATTTTTCTTTGTAATTTTTTGTTTTCCTTGTAATTATTTATTTGATGTAAGACTTGGCTTCCTTTATTGAATGCCTTTATATTCATAAGCCTTTTATTCGACTTTGAACATGCTTGGCTATTTATCCAACGTCTTAATCATAATTACTCTTCGACTTTCTTTTGACTTGTAATGTCTTCGACTTTTGAAGTCTTAGACCAAGCATAAGTCGATCCTTCTAAGGATAATACTTCTGATACTTAAAAGCATAAACTTCTAAGTTCAAAGAGATATTACCTTCTTTGAAGTTTAGACCTTCGAGGTCATCCTAAGGCTTTGTCATCCATAGTGATCGCCTAAAATTCTTTGTTAGCAGATCCCTTTGTTTGGTTTTGGCGTCTGCTTCTCATCTTGCCTAACTTTATTGCTAGGTCTTTTGGCCTGACTTTGGCGTCAGGGCTTTTTTTTTGTTGCCTAGCTTTATTGCTAGGTCTTTTGGCATGACTTTGGTGTCAGGGCTTTTTGTGCCTAATTCGGTTATCAGGTTTTTGCTTGACTCTTGGCGTCAGGTCTTTTGAGGCCTAACTTTGTTGTTAGGGCTTTTGTGGCCTAGTTTTGTTACTAGGGCTTTTTTGGCCTAACTTTGTTGTTAGGGCTTTTGGCCTGTCTTTGGCGACAGGGCTTTTTGGCCTAGCTTTGTTGCTAGGGCTTTTGGCCTGTCTTTGGCGACAGGGCTTTTTGGCCTAGCTTTGTTGCTAGGGCTTTTGGCCTAACTTTGTTGTTAGGGCTTTTGGCCTGACTTTGGCGACAGGGCTTTTGACCTAGTATTGTTGCTAGGGCTTTTGGCCTAACTTTGTTGTTAGGGCTTTTGGCCTGACTTTGGCGACAGGGCTTTTGGCCTGACTTTGGCGTCAGGGCTTTTGAGGCCTGGCTTTGGCGTCAGGGCTTTTTGGCTTCGGCTTGCTTCGAGTGGACACACTTTATGAAGGAATGGCTTTCTTTTATTGACATAATCAGTTTGATTACAAGCTATGCATAAAATCTTCTTAAATGCTAAGAATTAAATGGACGGGGTAACCTCTCGCCTTCGATGGTTTCCAAATAGTAGGATCCTGGTGCGGCGATCTCTACTACTTTGTATGGTCCTTCCCATTTGGCTGAAAGTTTGTTTTTACTGTCCAGCCTTGTGAATTCATTCCTTCTCATAACCATCTCCCCCACGAAAAATTGGCGAGCGCTAACTTTCCTGTTGAAATACCGAGCGGTCGCCAAGCGCATCTTTGCCTGTGTCTTTTCCGAGAGCCATCTCTTTTCCCCTGCTAAGTCGAGGTCAGTTCTGCGCTCGATCTCATTTGCCTCCGCGTTAAAGTGTAGGACTCTGTGGGTAGGCACTGCTAATTCAGCTGGTGCTACTGCTTCTGATCCGTACACTAAACTGAAAGGCGTTTCTCCTGTGGCCGCCTTAGGCGTTGTTCTGATTGCCTATAATACGTTTTCCAGTTCGTCTGCCCAGTTCCCCTTGAATGCTCGAACCCTTTTCTTGAGTCCTGCTAAGACAACCTTGTTGGCTGCTTCAGCTTGCCCATTCGTTTGAGGGTGATGTACTGAACTGAAGCGATGGTCGATATGATACTCTTCACAGAGCCATTTCAACTCCTTTCCAACCAATTGCGGACCATTATCGCTGATGAGTATTTTGGGAATACCAAACCTGGAGAATATGTTGACCTGCAGGAACTTGATAACTTGGAATTCCGTTGTTGAAGCTAGGGCTTTCGCCTCTACCCACTTAGTGAAGTAGTCGATTGCCACTATAATGTGAGTAGGCTGACCAGTGCTACTGGAAAAAGGACCCAATATATCGATTCCCCATTGAGTGAAGGGCCAGGCACCCGCCATTGGGGATAATAATGTCGATGGTCGACCCGATCGTGGTGCAAACTGCTGGCAAATTTCACACTTCTGTGTTAATTCGGCTGCGTCTTTTCCCAAGGTCGGCCAGTAATATCCCAATCTGAATATTTTCCTGCTTAGCGATCGAGCGCCTTCATGACATGCTGCTGCCCCTTCATGAGCTTCTCGAAGAACTTTTTCTGTTTCGGGCAGAGCAACACATCTCAAGTAAGGCGTCGAATAACCTCTTCTGTAGAGTTCTCCATCGATGATTAGATAACTGGCTGCGAGTCTTCTAATCCTAGTGGATTCGCCTTCGTCCTCTGGGAGGATGCCTTCTTTTAAATAATTCTGGAACGGGGTCATCCAGGTGACCTGTTCTTGAATGTTGAAGACCTCCGCTCTGTTTTCAAGGACTGAACATAGGGCCTTTTCCAGATATTGCACATCCTGGATTGTCGCCCCTCCGAAGGCTAGCTTACTTAAAGAATCTGCCATCTGGTTTTCTTGGCGAGGAATGAATTCAATCGCGAAATTTGGGATTTCTGCGACCAGCTTTTTGGCAATGCCGAGATATTTCTTCATCTTTTCTCCCTATGCCTTGTATGCGCCATTAACCTGATTGACAATGAGCTATGAGTCACTTTTTACTTTAAGCGCAGCTATACCCATTCCTTTTGCTAATCTGAGTCCAGTGATAAGAGCCTCGTATTCTGCTTCGTTATTGGTCGCCGGGAATGTCAAGGCGATCACGTATTTCAGAGGCTCGCCCTTAGGAGGAATAAGAATTAAACCTGCCCCGAGCCTTCTTTTGATGAAGACCCATCCGTATAGAGTTCCCATATTTGATTGTCGTCCGCTGACTGACTTGGCTTGTTCTCTGCTTCTGTTTGACCGTTACTCGTGCTTTCCACTATGAAATCAGCTAGTGCTTGACCTTTGATGGCCGTTTTTGGCGCAAATTTGATCTTGAACTCGCTGAGCTCGATCGCCCACTTGACCATTCTTCCTGAAGAATCTGGCTTCATCAGGAAGTTTTTGAGAGGTTGATTGGTGAGGACCGTGATGTCGTGCGCATGAAAGTAAGGTCTCAGCTTCCGAGCAGCAATAACTAAGGCATAGAGATACTTCTCAATCTGGACATATTTTATTTATGCTGAGTTGAACATTTTGCTAATGAAATACACTGGACTCTGAACATTATTTTCCTCCCTTATTAAGACAGCACTGGCTGCCACATCGCTAATGCCTAGATAAAGGAAAAGCTGCTCGCCTGGAACGGGTTTTGCCAAAGCTGGGAGTGTTTGGATATGCCTTTTCAAGGACTGGAATGCTTCCTCGCAGTCTGGCGTCCACTTGAACTTGCGGTTGGCCCTCAAGGTTTTGAAGAACGGGAGGGACCTGTCGCTTGCTTTGGAGAGGAAGCGGTTAAGAGCAGCTAGTCGGCCGTTCAGGCACTGGACTTCCTTATGGCAGGTTGGCGACTTCATTTCTTCTATGGCCTTTAGCTTTTCCGGGTTTGCTTCAATGCCCCTTTCGCTGACCATAAAACCCAGGAACTTCCCGGACTTGACTCCAAAGGCGCACTTTGCCGGGTTCAGGCGAACGCTGTGTCTCCTCATGCATTCAAAAGCTTCACGGAGGTCGGTGGTATGAGGATTGCCTTTGATGGATTTGACGAGCATATCATCTACGTAGGCCTCCATGTTCCTTCCCAGCATGTCCTGGAACAGTCGGTTCACCATCCGCTGATAAGTTGCCCCGGCATTGATGAGACCAAAGGGCATCACCTTGTAGCATAGAATGTCCCCGTCAGCATAGAAAGCAGTGTGGGCCTCGTCATCTGGATGCATTCTGATCTGGTTGTAGCCTGAATAGGCGTCCATGAAGCTCAGCATCTCATGACCCGAGGTAGCATCGACCAGCTGATCAATTCTCGGAAGGGGATATGAATCTTTGGGGCAAGCCTTGTTTAAGTCGCGGAAGTCGACGCACATCCTCCACTTGCCGTTAGATTTCCTGACCAAAACTGGGTTGGCGACCCAGCTCTGGAATCTTACTTCTCTGACGAAGTCAGCTTCAATCAATCTGCCGACTTCCTGCCTGATCGCCAAACGCTTATCAGTCCCGAATGATCTTCTCTTTTGGGCGATCGGCTTGATAGAGGGGTCTATCCTGAGCTCATCAGAGATAATATCTGTGCTGATTCCTGGCATGTCGCTCAGCTGCCAGGCGAAGAGCTCTTTGAATTCCTTGAGGAGGGCAGTCATGGCCTCCTTCTGATCCTCTTTCAAGGTGGTCCCAATGCGCACCTTTTTGTCTGGACCATCGATCTCGACCTCCTCCAATTCCTCCATGGGTGCTGGCCGAGCCAAGTCCTCGCGGGGATCGGCCTCTGTCTCGATGGCGAGCGCCTCCCTTTGGTTCTTCATGCGTAAACAGTTCACATAGCATTGCCGCGAGGAAGGCTGATCTCCTAGCACTTCTCCAATCCCGTTCGGAGTAGGGAACTTCATCTTCTGGTGGACAGTGGAGGCCACAATCTTATTTGGGTTGATCGTGGTCCTCCCTATGATGGCGTTGTAGGATGTAGGTGAATCGACCACCAGGAAAGTGACCGACACCTTGATGCTTCTCCACCCCTCGCCAAATATTACTGGCATGGTTATAGCCCCTAGTGGATAAGTTGTTCTTCCCGCAAACCCGATCAACGGAAAGTCGACCCTCTTCAGGTCGCGTTTGGATTTGCCCATCTTTTCAAAGGCGTCCAGAAACAGGATGTCGGTCGAGCTGCCTCCGTCGACCAGAATCCTTGCAACATCACAGCCGTCAATATCTGCCGTAATGACCAGAGCATCGTTGTGGGGCGTGGTGACGTGTGCCAAATCATCTTCAGAGAATGAGATGACAATGTTCTCTTCAGGTCGGGGCCGCTTCCCCAACTGAACTGCCGTAGAGATCTGAGTGGCGTAGACCTCTCTGGCGCTTGACCTCTCGCCGCCTGCGCCGAATCCTCCCGCAATCAGATTCACTCTCCTCTTGCTTCCAGAAGGCTCAGCTTGATCTGTAGGGGCTGGTGAACGATGCCTCCTGGGGGCGTTCGACTTCGGTCTCGCCCTGCCACAAATTCCTTCAACATTCCCCCCTGAATCAGCCTCTCTATATCTTGCTTCAGAATCTTGCAATCGTTTGTCTTATGGCCCTTGCACTTATGGTATCTGCAATAGCTCTCGACATCTTTGCCCATGGGTAGCCCACCTCGACTAGGCATCGGTGGCCTCGCCAAGGATCTCCTCTCCATCTCGACTAGTACCGCTGAGATCTGCCTATTTAAAGGCGTGAAGTACTCAGGGACCTCTGGATGGCGAGGCGCTGGAAGAGACTCGACTCGGGGCTTACTTTCTTTTCCCTTCTTCTCCTTCTTTACCTCCTTCTTACCATCGCGTCGGGGTTCATGGGTTACCCTTAGCGAGGTCGTCAGGAGGTTAGCCTCGATGTTTGCGCGTTCAAGGTCTATGAAACCTTTTGCTCTGGATGCAAGCTCCTCCAACGTCTCAATCTCCTTCACGTGATAGCTGTTTCGCAGATTTCTCGAGGCCTTGTTGGCCACATCCAGACCTATGTAGAATGCTCGAATGATCTCCCCATCCGAGATTCGGCGATCTAATTCTGTGACGTTTTGATGAAAACGCCCGTAGAAGTTGGACAGCGACTCTCCAGGCTGCTGTTTGACTGAGTCAAGGGCGACCACGCTCTTCAGCAACTGGCGCTCACCCATATATCTCTCCAGGAACTTGCTTCTCAACTCTGCCCAAGTTCCGATTGATCCTGCAGGGAGGCCGAAGAACCAGGACGAAGTCGAACCCGAAAGAGTAGATGGAAATAGCAAAGCCAAATGATTGGGATCGTTTGCCTTACCCAGAAGGGAGGCCTCATGCTTGTTGACATGTACGGTGGGATCTCCTCCACCGCTATACTCAGGTATGGCCCGAGCAACCACATCCTTCGGGATTTTGATAGCGACGAACGCGTCGGTGAAAGGATGAGAGGATTGTTCCTTGAAGGGAGCTATGACTGTCAACTGTCTTTTCCTGGAGCCTTTTGTTGAGGAGGTCATCCATCTGATCCATAGTGCAGTACATGGGAGAGGCTCCGGATGGAGGCGGACCGGAAGGATTGGCAGTATATGCAGCTGCTGGCTCCTTGGTGTGTGCTGGAGGTAGGGACTGTTGACCTGACGTCATCTCCTGATCCTCCTGAGGCGTAGTGGGACCAGGATCTGCCGCTTCTGAAGGTGAAGGCCCTGTGGCAGCAGTGCGGTGGTTTTCCTTAGGAGCAGAGGGATTGTTTTCCTGAGGAGCAGGGGCTTGGCGGCGCGCCTGTCCTAGGATGGCTTCCAGCAGGGAGACCATCTCGGGGGTTAAATTAATATCCTGCCCCGCAAGGTGGACTATCTGCGGTGCAGGGGCTCCGTTTTGATCAGCAGCTGGGGTCGGTCTTGAATCACCGACATGTTCTCGACCTGTCCGCAGAGGAACAGCATTAACTCCTGCCCGACTGGTAGGTTCTTGTTGAAGCGGTGAAGCGGCGGCGGAATCAGAGCTATCTGAGGATCGCTCCCTAGTCTGATTCCGACGGTTGCTTTGGGATCGAGTTCTCATGGCTGAATTGCTCGTTCCCACAGACGGCGTCAAATGTTGGATCGTGAAATCCTGAATGCTGATCTGGCAGTGAATTGAATGCCAGACAAAGTTGGGATGACGCTTCAGCTCCAACTCCAGTGAACCTGCAAGTAGGGGAGCGCAACAGAGGAGGTGCCTCTGGGTCCCTCTCCGATGCTTAAATGAGTATGTGTGTGTATATAACTCAAAAACGTAAAGAACGTATGTAAAGCAAGGGTATTTATAGGGTAAGAGAGATAGAACCGTACATGGCAGCTGAATATCTTAGTGTATATTGTATTGCCGAAGATTCGGATCGTCAGTTACTGCAAGATATTGCAGTTACCAAATCTAATCCTTAGTGAATATGTGACCGAGATATGCGGGATATCGTGGCCACTTCCTTATTAACGGTTTTGTGGGACCAGAGGAGAGAGGCAAGGCTCTCTTCAGGGCGAGCACTCCCATGTCGAGCAGTGGAAGGTCGCGACCTGGTAGAGAATGACGAGCAGTCCGAGAGCCTTTGGCGTCCCTATAGACCTTGGGCTCGATTCTGGATTACTCGATGGTGGGCCAAGTTTGGCTTGTACTTGGGCCGATCCGGTTCGGATGTCATGGGTTTACCCCATCTATAGTTATTGGGCATTCGAGGCCTTTTCTTACTGGGCTGTCACTATCGATACCCAACACTTAGGGTCTTGGACCTTTCTCTAGGCTTAAGATGATAAGTCTTTATAGATTTATCCATTCCCCTCGCCAAGTGTAAACCTTTTAAGGAATACTATCATCTTCTGAAGATGTGTTACCTTGTTAAGGTTTAGACCTTTTGAAGTGTTCACCTAATCCTGATAAATTCGTTACTCAAAGTTTCTTCACCTATAGTGATCGCTTTAAGTTCATTCTCAACTTTCTTGAATTTTGCCGCTGGTTGATCCCCTTTAACTACTCCTACGTCATGAGGTGTTGGGAATTTCAACAGTTGGTGATACGTGGAATGCACCATTTTGTTTGGATTTAAAGTCGATCACTTTAAAAGGGCATTGTATGATGCAGGCGCAACCACTACAATGAAGGTGACCTCCAAATCTAACGTTTTCCATCCTTCGCTCAGGCTAACTGGAAGAGTCACAACCCCTACTGGGTAGGTAGTATGCGAGGCGAATCCCATCAACGGAAAATTGACATTTTTCAAGTCTTTTTCCTTCCGCCCCATTCCTTTATAAGCATCCAAAAACAGAATATCTGTTGAACTTCCTTCCGCCCCTTTTCATTTTGAACCTGTCCATCCCCATTGTAATAACCAGGGCGTAATCATATGGGGAAGTGACATGTCCCATTTCTTTTTATGAAAAAGAATTAATCACTTCCTCCTCTTCTCTCGGGCGCTTTCCTAGCTTGGAAGTTCCTGACATTTGAGAGGCGTACACCTCCCTAATAACACATGTTTCTCCTTCTGAGGTGAAACCTCCACTTATCATATTCAGGTCCTCTTGCCTACTAGGTCCAGCTCCTGTTTGAACATTTTTAGGCGACGCCCGCCTTGGATTCCCGCTCCTCTGGCGTCGGGCCAAAAAGTTCTTCAGATGCCCCTGTTGGATCAACCTCTCAATATCCCTTTTCAGGATATGACAGTCATCCGTATGGTATCCCTTACAATGATGATATCGACAATATTGGTTAGGATTGCTTCCTATAACCGTATCGGGTTTTCGTGGTGGTGGAGGCGTTGCCAAATTCTTCTTTTCCATTTCTGTCAAGACAATGGAAATCTCCCTATTTAAGGGTGTGAAGTTTTGAAAAACTTCTCTTTGAGGGCGAGGTTTGAATTGGCGAGGCCTATCATCATGTCGCCTATCGTCTTGTCCAGGTTTAGAGGGACGCTGCTCTGGTCTTTTCCCATATGAAGTATCTTTTTTAAATACTTCCTTGTTAGCCTTCATTCATTCTCTTGCAATTTCCAAGTCTATGTAAGACTTGACTCGTTCTGCCATTTCTTCTACGGTAGTGACCGGTATAACACTCAAACTATCATACAAAGTCGAACCCCTTGGTCCCAATCCACGTATAAAAGCGCGAATGGTATCCCCTTCAGTAATGGCTTAATCGATTCCAGCTAGTTCTTTATTGAATCTAGTATATAAATCGCTCAAACTTTCTTCACCCTTTTTCCTTAGGTGATCAAGAGTTCTCACACTTTTTAGGAGTCAACGCATTCCCATGTATTGTATGATGAATTTTTCCTTAAATTCTCCCCATGATCTTATTGATGCTTTAGGGAGATTGAAAAACCAATGCGCAGGGACATCTCCCAAGGTAGTGGGAAAAATAAGTGTGAGCGTTTGCCCTCTGGGCTGCTCGGGCGACAGCTATTTGCTCTCTCCTATCCAAAAGCTCTTCAAGGGTCGCCATGAACGCTGGTGTCAATATGATCTCCGGAGCTACCTCTACACGAGGAGGAGGCGCCCTTACCACAGAAGAGTCTATGCGAGACTGCGCGAGTCTTGGCGTATCATGATCATATATTTGTTCCTCAGGGACCGATTGTTCCCCAGGGGTAGGTGATTCTAGAACATATTGGGGTGGTACCATCTGAACCGGTATGTACAATGTTTGTCTCAAGTGTTGTTGCAGGTTTTGGAGCGAATCGTCGTCGTTGACTTCTCGAATAGTCTTTGCTCGTGTTGCAGGTGGAACCATGGCTGAATTTCGTTCAAAGGTTCCCATAGACGTCGCCAATGTGTTGGATCACATAAACTGGATTCTCCTTCCTAGCGTTTGCTCCGTTGACCTGCACGAAGGAAAGCCCGGAGTGTTCCCGTTGTTTCCCCTCCGATGACAAAGTTAGTCGGATGTTCGTTTGTAAGAAATACTAAGATAGTATAAAATGCTCTAGTATCAGAGAATCCTTACCCTGAACTGATAATGATAATGAACTATTTATAACATTCCATACCTGTAACCATAGTAGAGTCAGATCATACCCTGGTTATCCGAGCTGTCACTGAGGCGAGCCAACCGGGGTTAATCCTTTTAATTTGTTTAATCCTAGGCGTGCTAAAAGCAACCGACCTAATTCGTAGGTGTGCAAGTGCACCAACTGAGGTGTTCAATGAATGCGGTGTCACGCACTTAATCAGAGTTTTTTTCCCTCTTTGGTGAAACCCTAAAGGATCGGGCTATCAGTTCAGGGCGACGCCCAAACATTATTGGGCTTTTAATAAATTCAGTCTGAAGTGTTGTTGGGCCAAATGTTAAAAATGTCTGAGTCCAATATTCATAACCCATCAGTAAGGACGATTCTTGAATACAACAAAGTAGGTGATTAATTCAGATACACCAACAGGCAGGAGGCTTCCCTCTAGGGTAGAACCTATGATAATGACCAAATCACCCTAATGTTTCCCTCAACCCTTGGG
The DNA here is from genome assembly GCA_946814005.1 of Chamaenerion angustifolium. Classification (NCBI taxonomy): domain Eukaryota; kingdom Viridiplantae; phylum Streptophyta; class Magnoliopsida; order Myrtales; family Onagraceae; genus Chamaenerion; species Chamaenerion angustifolium. The sequence continues at coordinate 27,242,706 of OX328268.1, read as the reverse complement.
AACAAACTCCTCTTTGTTCTTTAGTATGCCACCAACATCTGTGGGATATTGGGAGGACCTCAAAATAAAATTCATCTAGAGTCATATGGGCGGACGTCAACTTCTATGGATCGTGATCATTATGGATGATGCACGTCAAGAGCCGATTGAAAACTTGGAAAGCTTTTATGGATGCTTTCACAAGAACGTTAATAAATCGTCCAACATATCTCTGAGCGCCAGATCGTCCGTACTTTCTATAGAAGTCTATACTTTCAGAATAAGGCATCCACGAACCTGATGAACAATTATGAGATCAAGAAGATCAGCACTCTGGAGTAAGTCGTCGAGATAACCAAAAGATTCATAGAACTAGAAAGGGTTGAAACTGAGATTAGGTGGTCAACCATGACCATTCATGTGGCTACAAGGGAGCCTAAGCGAGAGGAGAAAAGAAGGATAAGTAAAAGGAAAAGAATTTAAGGTCTGAGAACCACAAGCCTCGAGGTAAATGTGAGCAAATTTTCCATTTGAACCGACATTTATGGTAAGGTTTGAATAAATTTTTTAATAATGCAGCATGTTCAGATTTTTTTTTTAGAAACTTGTTCATTCGATTCCAATCTAAATATCTTTAGGTATGTCATCATTATTAGGTTCAATTGTGGCTTGAACAACAACCGAATAAAAAATGACAGCATCAGGACTGACAACATCTGCAACATCAGTTTCAACAATATCAGTATAATCAGGACTGAGACTCTCTTATATGATCTGCAACCGGTCTTAACTGAAGCTGACTTGATTGAGGAGATTGAGAATTTGATGATCCAGGATCCTCTACAAATTTGGTAGCATTATTCCTAGCAGTTCGTATGTGAGGAATGAGCTTAAGTAAATCTTGTTTATCCATTTGAAATGGAAACAATTCCTCATGAAACATCACATCTCTTTTTGTATGAATCACAGAATCAGATAAGGTCATGACAATATACCCATTTTGATTAGTAGAATAGCCAAAGAAGATGGTCAGCTCAGCTCTCGAAGAAAATTTGTCAGAGTGTGGCAGCACTGAAGCAAAACAGAGACATCCTAAAGTCCTTAGGTGTTGATAGTATGGTTTCCTTCCATGAAGAACTTCATAGGGAGTTTGTTTAGCCAAAACAGAGGATGGGAGGATATTTATCACATAACATGCGGCTAGAACACAATACCCCCAAAACCGAATAGGTAAAAATGCCTGAAATCGAATTGCTCGAGCTATCTCAAGCAAGTGTCGGTGTTTTGTCTCTACACGACCATTTTGTTGTGGGGTGGAAGCACAACTAGTCTGATGAAGTATGCCAAGTTCTTGGAACATAGATCTTGACCAATCATTCACGATCTCTCCTAAATTGTCACTCCAAAATATTTTGGCATAACTTCCAAACTGATTCTTCACCATGAGAATAAAATATTTGATATGTAACATCACGTCACTCTTGTTCGTCATGAGATACACCCATGTACATCGAGTACAATCGTCCACAATGGTAAGGAAGTACTTATATCCTATAATAGTCGAGGTTTTATAGGGCCCCCACAAATCAAGATGCACCAATTCAAAAGGCGTTAAGGTATGAGAATCACTACCTAAGAAAGGCGGACTAGATTGCTTAGCCATGGGGTAAATCATACAAGTCTTTAAATAATACAAATTCGAACATGTTCTTATCATTTCAAACAGATGAAGAGAAGAATACATTAGAATTATCGACCAGATCATCAATAATAGGATCAGCAATGGACCTTTGTCTATCCTCTTGCAGTAAACCAGGATAGACCATACTTAAAGTAGGCAGAGGTTGTCACATACGTAAATGCAATCGAATAGAGATTTACGATTCATTCATCTATAACACATATTAGAACTAAATCATCTATAGCGGCAAGTTCATCCCACAACCTCTTCATTTTGCCAAAATATGCAGTGATTGTAAGCGTACCTTGCGTGAAGTGGTAGAGATCTCGATGTAACTGAAAGATTTGGGTGCCATCGACCTTGCTGACCATTTTGCGAAGATCCTCCCATATGGATTGTGCAATGGGATTGTACACAAGTCCACTCACCAATTCATTGGCTACTGTATTCTGAAGCCGTGTTTTAACTATGGCGTTGCATCAGTCCCATTTTGTGCGTAAATTCGCTGGAACCGCGTCTCTCATACATCTGCCATCGATGAAGTAGGATTGTACACAAGTCCACTCACCAATTCCTTGGCTACTGTATTATGAATTCATGCTTTAATTATGGCGTTGCATCGATCCCATTTTGTGCGTAAATTCGCTAGAACTGTGTCTCTCGTACAACTGCCATCGATGAAGCAAACCTTGTTCTTCACCAACAAACCTTCCTTGATCGTGTTGCTCCAGATCTGATAATTCTCAGGCTCGGTTAACTAGAAAGAAATTATAGACGATCAGTTGTATCAGAGGGATGAAAGTAGAGACGCTCATTTTCTTCGTTGAATTCCATGATCAGAAAACGACGAGAATTGCAAACGAAGAAGGAGAAGAGTTTAGAATCGTCTGGAAAATTGGACAAGCTCTGATACCATGTTACAGAGTTGAGAATTGTAAACTTGTATTCAGTTGTGAAAAGATTACAGAGTGTTTACATGACATCACTATATATAGTAACACGCTAACTAACATTCTGTTACTGCAATTAACTAACAGAAAATGACAGATAATTACAACTTAACTAGAAGGAGAGGCTAAACTAATAGAAGGGCAACAAAGTCATTTCATATTTCGTAAAATAGTACAACATCTGTCACGTGTTTGACACATGCGGAAAATATGGAAAACTCTAAAGGTTTAGTGACAGAATAACCAATCAATCATATGCTGAAAGATGTGTAACCATTGAGTCACACAAAAAGTATGTTTAATCAATTAATCATACTGTCAAACATGTGTAACCATTTAAGTAATTAACCCAATTTTCTATCCAAACTTAATATTATATGTTTTGAAAATTACAAAAATAATTGAAAACTTTTAAAAATGTCACGATAAAACCCTTCATAACTTTTATATATATTACAATTGAATCCCGATTTGATGAGAACTCGATTGAACTCCAATTGATTTGAGACTAAACCAAACTTAATTTGATTGATGTTCAATTAAGCCCCAATAAAAATGGTTACGGTCTGGGTCTTGACCCAGAACAACCCCACACCCAATGACAAGTTGGTCTGGGTCAAGACCCCAACCCTTTTGATTGGGGCTCAATTATATCTGATCGAATCAGGACTCAATTGTAACATATAAAAAAATTTGAAGAGTTAAATTGTGATATTTTAAAAAATATTTTTGCAAATTTTAAAATAAATTATGTTAATTTTAGATAAAAATTTAACGAATGAATTTTTTTTTTTTTTAAATATTAAAGATTGAAGTTTTCATTTTTAACTATTAAAAATAAACTCAATTTTTGACTCAAAGAAAAAAAAGTGATATTTTCCCCTAGCCAGCACTGAACACTCCGTTTCTCGCCAGTCCATTTGACGGCGTCATACGGACAGTTTCCCTTCCTCCTTATTCGGAGAGCGGTCTCCTCTCTTCTCTTCTTTTTTTTTTTTTTGGCCATAACAATTCATTCTCATTAACACGGGAATAAAATCGAGTTCGAAATAACATTACAATCCTCTAGAATAAGCATAGATAAAGGGGTTGGGGGTGAGGGCACCCAAACCAAAGGACACAACCCGGTTACAACATTCTTGGCCAACCAATCCGCACACATATTAGCGGATCTAGAAATGTGAGTCCACGAGACCTCCGAAAGGGCCGAAGCTAACGATAGAGAGTTCGATAGAACGGTGTTGAGTCTCCACGAGAAATCTTTGCCAAGGATGTGGTTAATCACCCCTAGCGCATCCGATTCAATTATGACCCGCGACCATCCGTTCTCCAAAGCAAGGCTAACCGCTCGAAGAATGGCCTCCGCTTCGAGCTCCTCGACCGATCCTCCCACTCTTGTCTCGGCCACGCCACCACAGACAAACCCCGAGCTATCTCTCGCTATGATCCCAATGCCCCCGAGTCTCGCACCGTCAACAAGAGAGGCATCACAGTTCAACTTGATTGCACCCGGCGGAGGTGGTACCCAACGATCGGTCGACGTAGAGGTAGGCGACGCAATCCGAGGTGGCTGATGCAGCTCGGTCGCCAACTTCTGGATCTCGAGCATGACTTGGCCGACCGAAGGTTGCTTCCCCTCAAAGACACACCTACACCTTTCTCTCCAGACAACCCAACCAACAATCATTAGTCTCGACCATACCTTGCATGATAAAGCCGGTGTGCCTGTCGCCCACCCGAACCACTCCTCCACCGAGTGACAGCCTAATTGTACAGCCCTCCCCGGTGTGTAATTCCTCCAGACCTGCTTGGCCCAAGGGCAACCAAACAAAGCATGTTCCCTAGTGTCGGTTTCGTGACATAAATGGCACGAGGGATCCATCATCATACCTCTACTCACCAAGGAATGTCGGGTTGGTAGAATATTGGAAGCGACCTCTAAACCCTAAACCCTCTCTTCTCTTCCATTTGTACTAATAAGTCCCTTCCTTTGGCCAAAAAAAAAAAAAAAAAAAAAGTCCCTTCCTCTTCCACAATTTGATATCATAATAATAACCAGAGGATCAATCGAACAAGACGAACAGAATTCCTGTCTCTCTCGCTCTGCCTCTACCTCTCTCTCTCCGGCGAGACTCCAAATCTCGCCGGAGACTCCTTTGATTCCAGCCAGGCAGACCGACCTTGAAGAGAGAAAGAGATGAGGGAGGGAGGGAGTGAATGAATGAGGCGGAGAGAAGATCCATCTTCTTTGTTTTGAATTAAATGAATTTCATCATCAAGCAATCAAAACAATGGAGTTTAACGTGCAATGCAGGGAAATACAGATTCCGAGGTCGGCTTTGGAGTATCGTACACGCTACTAACCCATGCCTAAGAGATCTGGCTTCTGTTTCTCCTTGCCTTGTGCCGTAATTCATTCCACTTCCTCATCTCACGTTTAAAATTCCTCTTCCTTCTGCCTTCCAAATTGGCGCTCCTCCTTTAGAAATAAGGTTTGCACTCTTTTCCATTATCCTGTGTGGAGTTCCCTCATTCCATTTGTGTTTTTACTGGGTGCATGTTCGTCGGCGTTGTCTGTGGCCAAAGTTTGTATTCTCTTATTCCTTGTCGAATCAGTTTCCTTCCGTTGTACTGTGCCATTGGTGCAGAAATTCTAAATTCTCAAGTTTCTAGCTACCTTTCCATTTCAAAATTGAGCTGAATTAAAATATGTATATAGTTTAGTGCTTTTTTTCTTCCTGTAGCATCGTTTGATTCGGTCTGTGATCTTGTTGATATATGCTCTGATCAAGATACCTAGAAGTTTTAGTTTTCAGTGGTTGCTAAAGAAGTTGAATTCCGCGACATACATATTTGTAAGATTTTAAAATGATTATCATCAACCACTTCTCAAATGATATAAAAGTGTGCTTTACCTGGGGATTCATTGTAACCTTTGTAATTGCTTTCTCATCATGAATTCTTGTTATAAGCTTTTGCAGCTTCGTATTTATGCTGAACTATGGTGAAAAGCAAGTTAACTTTGGTGAAAAGCTGCAAAAGCTTTTGCAGCTTTTGCTTCAACTGGGAGTTTGGAACCATGTACTAGAAAACTATCATATATATATATAGAGAGAGAGAGAGACTATAGGAGGAAGATCCTGATAGATCATAGCATCATGGAAGGACCCATTTAGCTGAACTATGGTGAAAAGAGACTTTAATTATCTACACTTGGTTAATTTCCAATGACCTAAAAATACTTCTCTTGAGATAAATTATAGAGGATTATCTCGATATTCAAAAGGCAGGTTAACCTCTTGAATTTTCCATACGTTATGTTTAAAAAAAAATACTATTAAGATAGTAGCTTTGTAGCTTGCTCTTGGATTTAGTCGCTGAAGTAGATTTATGTTCACAATTGCAGGAACGTCGTGCAGAAAGCAAGTTAACTCATCACCCTTTAAGGTATTTATGCCAATCAAATTTCAGACAGACAAGTTACCTGATCAGCTTGAGCCTCGACATGATCAGGCAGCAACAAATGTTAGCTTAGATCTCACTGCTGCACGAACTTCAAATAGCACCACAAAGTGCCATTCTTTGTCATTATTAAGGTCTCTAGATGGGAATCCAGGGGCTAAAGCTGAAATGAATGCCCTACATGCGTTGTGTTTTGCGAAAGCGAATGGAGTCATTACCGAAATTCCTTCGTTTCAGAGCAGTCTCTTCTCAAGCTCATTGCCCGAGCTGTATAGCAGAAACAGTAAGCCTCTTTGTTGTCACTTGCTGACTTCTAAGTTTGATGGATGTACGTATCTCTGCTTCTTTATTAGTTATTACCATGTAGGACATGCCCCAATTTGGAAACTTTAATGATCTTTGGGAAATGTCCAAAATAACCTTTTAATAAAAAATACAAAAATAACCATGCATTTTATTTTGGACAAAACTAATTTTTTTTTTAGAAAATTGTTAATGGATAAAAAATATATTTAGAAAAGTAACAACATGCGTCCTCTAGAGGGGTGAGTTGAAGTCGGAATGGGGCAACTCGGACCCAAAGCAACAAGTTGAGTGATTTTCACATATGTTTACACATAACTTTTGACCCGTCTCACTGTACGGTCAATCAAAAAATTGAAAGTCAATGTTGTTTGCAACATTTGTGTCGTAATTCAGTGATCTACCTATAATAATTCTTTTGAGTAGGCATATGATTAAATTCTAACCTAATCTTGTTTCTAAGATGTTAAGTTAAAAAATAAATTATATACTTACTAAAAATATTGTAGATAAATAATTAAATTATGACATAAATGTTGTTGACGACGTTAAATTTCGACTTAGAGGGTTTGCGTTGGATTTTTAAGTCAATATTGTTTATCTCAATTTAAAGCGGAGCATGTGGTCAATTCGTAAGTCGAAATTTAACACTGTTTGCGACGTTGAGTCATCATTTAAATATCTACTCACTCTATTTATTTTTTAAATTTATTTAGTAATATATAATTTTATTTCCAACCTAATGTCATTTTGTCCGGAAAAAAAACATATGTTTGCATTTACTTTTCTTATTGTCTTATACATTAACAGATTTCTAAAACACTCCAAAACTAACCCAACTTCAAGAGTAATAGGTTCTGTTTGTATTTATTTTATCTTACAAAGTTATTTTGGAAAAAAAAAAAAATTCTTCTTTTTGGTCTATTGACAGAATTCTTAGCATTATTTTTATGTATGGAGACACATTAGGAAGTACTGTTGATCAACTTGGGCTATGTGTTACATTGTGCAGTGGAAACATCATCGAGAAACACTCATATCGATCATTCTCTTGATACTGTTCCTCGTGACATCAACGAGGAGGAACATTTTAAATCTCTTGAAGAAATTGAAGCGCAGACTATTGGAAACCTCCTTCCGAACGACGATGACTTATTTGGGGGAGTATCAGATGGACTCAATTGCTTTATGCAGCCTAATGGTGGTGATATGGAGGAGTTGGACTTATTCTACAATGTTGGGGGAATGGATTTTGAATGTGATTTCTCCAGAGGTCAAAAATATGCTAAATCTGGAACAAATGGTTCAACAAGAGGAAAGCAACCCACCTCAAAGAAAGAGATTAATCAGGGAATACTCATTGTGTCTAATCTTGACTCTTCTGTTTCCAATGATAGCCTTCAGAACATTTTTTGCGCCTATGGAGATATCAAAGAGGTCATCCATTTTCTTAATCTCTACATTATTTAGCCAGGAGGATGTGTCTTGAAATAATCAGCTTGCTAATGTTAAAGCATTGTCCCTCAATTGCAGATTCAAAGTGCTCCACGAGGTAATCATCAGAAGTTAATCGAGTATTTTGATAGTAGAGCTGCAGAAGCTGCTCTGCATGCCTTGAACGGGAGTAAAATTGCAGGGAAGCAGATTAAGCTTGAACCAGTCACTTATCGAGGAATCAAAGAGTAATATAATTATCTCTAGATCCTCTCCGTTTTGGGGCTTTACGCATTTTAAATCACAGAAAGCTTCAAGAAAGACATGTCTAGATAAAATTATAAATCATGTGTGAACCTTAACTTTTTAATTATATATATATATATATTCTTTGGAGGTGTCCTAACTGTTTTCCGTCATGTCAATCTCTATGCAGCTTGTTAAAGCATTCTATAGAGCTGCAACAATCTGCACTGCAAATCCCATATCTGGGAAGCACACTCCAGAACGGAATCTCTTCTAGCTTGCCCTCACTTGACAACAAAACCGACCTTTCCACTGGCCAGTTGAAAGTTGACACCTGGGGATCACCAAACTTCCATCCTCGTTCACTTGGAGATTATCATGACGGTTTCATGAACGGGTTTCAAACTTATTCCAATCCTAGCCAACAGTTGCATAAATTCACCTCAAATGGACATTCACCGGAGCAAGATGGTAAGTGCAAACTAAAATAATCAAGAATCTCTTTTATTCAGCTATTTAATCTGATACTGTGTCCCCTTCCATTGAAGTCTCAGTTTTTGAGTCTGCCGTAAATGGGAGCTCGCCTCTTAATGGACCCGAGTCCATCTGGAGCAACTCTTGCCATTTTCAACCTCCTGGTACGATGTGTCCAAACTCGCTATCTTACATGAATGGAGTTCATGGTTCCTCATCAACAATGTTACTAGCCTTAAATAACCATCATGTTGGGCCTGCTCCTGCTGTCAATTCCACCATTTGGGACAGACACCAACCTTATACTGCTGCTGGATCTCCCGAGAAATCCGTTTTCCATCCCAGGTCTTGGTGGAATACGGGGATTTCTAGAATTCCGCCGCATTCGGTGGACTTTGTTCCTCACAACATGTATCCTTATGTCAGTGGAAACTGCATGGACCTGCCTATGCCCTCGACAGCAGTAGTAGGATTCCATTCTTCTTCTCATCAGAGGTGTATGATGTTTCCTGGGAGAGGCCAAAGGCTGCCTGGCCTGTGTTCGTATGAACCTCCGAGTGAACGTGTGAGGAGTCGAAAGAGTGAAGGGGCTTCGGCTGAGAAGAAGCAGTTTGAGCTAGATATCGAGCGCATAATTCGAGGAGAAGTTAGCAGGACCACTCTCATGATCAAGAATATCCCAAACAAGTATGTTGTCTCTATCTTTATACATTATCATCAACATTATATGAAATGTCTTGTAAACTACGATTGTTGGTGTGGTTATGGCAGGTATACTTCAAAGATGCTTTTAGCAGCCATCGATGAAAATTGCCGTGGAACTTATGATTTCATTTATTTACCTATTGACTTCAAGGTAAGGCTGTGGAAGCGAATTGGTTGTGTTTTCAATAGGGTAGCTCAACCGAAGGTGGCCAAATTGATTGGTTTGTTATGTTGTTATGTGCAGAATAAATGCAATGTTGGGTATGCTTTCATCAACATGACGGATCCGAGCCATATCATTCCTTTCTATAAGGTATGTCTTTTCTTGAGACCGTAACGTGACTGATCAAGCCACATATAGAAAAATACATTTTTGAAGTGGGATACATGGTGTAACTTGTGGCAGACATTTAATGGGAAGAAATGGGAGAAGTTCAACAGCGAGAAGGTCACATCTCTTGCTTATGCTCGCATACAGGGAAAATCTGCTCTAATTTCACACTTCCAAAGCTCAAGCTTGATGAATGAGGACAAGCGATGCCGGCCGATTCTGTTCAACACTGAAGGGTTAAATGCTGGTGATCAGGTATTACAGACGTTGGAGAAAGTAGGATCGTGTCACCATTTTGGTAAGTTACTGAGACCTTGAGTATTTCAGGTGCCGTTTCCAATGGGGGTAGATGGAAGATCAAGAGCAGGAAAAACACGAAGCATCTCTCTGGAGGAGAAGAGCTATGAAGAAGCTATCGGAGGAGAGCAGTCTTTCTAAGAGAAGAGGAGGAGAGGAATCAACAAGCCTCTGTTAGAGAGAAAGAAACCAATCAACCAACCCGGCAGCTTACTCTCTCTCTCTTTACGTACTTTCTTCGATCCAGAAGGAAATGATGGCGTTTTGGAGAAGCCATCTTATCCTTTTTTACAAACCCTCCTTTTGCACAGAGAAACAAAACAAAACAAAAATTCCTTTTAGCTAAATGCTGAGAGATTACCCACTTGATCTTTCTGAGAAGAAGCACGAAGAGGGTATATTGTCTCGTAGAGCTTCCCAAATTTTGGATGGTACTTGGGAGAAGCATTTATATTATATTATATACCTCTACCTACCACAATTGATTTATACAAGTGCACCACACGATATGTCATTTTATAGAGTGTGCTCTGTTTCCACGTTGGTTCCCTCTTTTGCAGCATTGTCACTCTACCATGTACTGCAGATGACAATACTCTTGAACATTCTTCCATGACTAATCAAACAATTTCATAACTAAAGAGAAGAGAATATGAAAAGGTTTCTGCTACTCACAACACAAAAAACTATCAAAATATCAGAAAATTCAGCAGCCTTTGTGTCGGAATGAAGCAAGTGATATTTCATTGATGAAGGGAATCAAAGTACAAATTTAATTCAGGAGACGCTGAGGATACCAGTTATTCAAAATTATGAATTACAACTGACAAGCTGCGACAAGTTTAAGCAGGAAGTAACATGCATCCCTAAGAATTTGTCTTTTTTGGGTAGAGAATGTCGTAATGACCAGGACGATCAAGCAAAACAATGAAGGGTGCCTCCTCTGCAGTGGGTGTGCTGGTATTGGAACTACCACTTGATGAGCTGCTACCAATACCTGCGAGGAAGTCGTGGTGATTTACATTTACGACTCCATTGTCACAAGAGCTGCGGTCCATATATATGACACGTATTGGTACCCTCAGTGCATCTGATAAAGCTGTGATTTGGACATGGTCACTTTCTTCCCCCATCGGCTCTACTGAAGACTAGCAGAACTGTGCATTTCACAGCATAAAAAGGATATTAGGGTTTGCTCGTGCTATTCATGTGTTTGGTGAAGCTTTGCACAAACAAATCAAGGTATGTTACTGCATGAAAAACATGCTTCATCGTGTAGTCTAGGTGTTGTGACTTGTGTCTTGTTTGTGCATCTATCATGACCTTGCCTGGCAGAAAGTTTTGCCCCCAAGAAGAAAGAACATCTAAAATTTGTTTGGGTTTACGTTTCCTGAAGAGCATGTGTTATTGTGTTAACACTAAATTGGATAGTAGAGATCACCAACCTGTTCCACTGTTGCATTTGCTAATCCTAATATGAAGGGTTCGAAAAAGTCCTGACGCTTTCGTATCTCCCCAGTTGTAACAAATCTGAAGAACATTACAACTGACCAGAAAAATCAATTAGAAGATAAACTAAAGGAGGTGTTAACCATGAATATGTTCAGCTTCTAATACTCACTATAGTCAGACACTGCTGGATCCCGGCTCCTTTGTAGCAGCTCATCAAGGCTGAAACGGAAAAACAATGCAGTTTAATGAACAACAGTTTATTCCACTTCAACATCAAGCGTAATGTTAATTTGCTATAAGTATAAACAAACTCCACCTTATGGAACTTTCATTTTCTTGAAGAACACCGTTCAGTTGCTCCAGGAATATCTGAAAAAATTTTAAATGGATAAACATGTGATTTTAGAGTAAGAAAACAATTTAAAGGAGACATCCTTTTCGTTTTGTATTAGACAAATAAAAGCAGTAAGATGCATCAAGCTGGTATAAATGTACAAACTATAAGGCAGATACAAAAATTCCTGGTTGTCACCTCCTTATGAACAGTCGCTAACTATAGCTATTTATGTGTACTAATCCAATAGAGCAAACTACTTTAGACTCTAGAAGCTTTGAAACTGTTTCACCCAAAGAGACGTAAAGCATTCAAGTAGGAATAAGAATGCCGACCTACATCCAGGAGGAAAAGAATCATTGGAAGGGGAACTATAGTTTACAGTAAAAGCATGTAGGGTTATCAAGGGAATATTATCTGAATAGCTAAAGAGAATCCTCCTGCAATTTTCCTTCTTCATGATAGAAGAAAGATGCAAATACAATGCAGCACTGGTTCATGACCAAGGTTGTTTCTCAGAACCTCTTCCAGTAACAAATGAGGGAGATACATTCATTGATAAAAGCAGAGTCAAAGTTGAAGGGACTAAACCTGTAAAAGTGAGGCATCCAAAAATCATTATGACAATTCTACAAAAAGAACAGAGAAACTAATCACCCCCAATCAATAACTGAATCAGTTCGAATGGAAGAGAAGTGAGAGAGGGAGGGAGGGAGACAGAACAGCATTACCGTGAAAAAGTCTTCAAAAGTAAAATATATATATCCCAAGTTCTGAAGTGTTCTTCTGCACTCTTCAACACTAGCCTTGATGCGATCAACCTCTACCTTGTCTTGTGTTTCTAAAACGTGCTCCTAGTTCAGAAACATGAAATTGATCACAAACAAAGTATATTAAGTCACTTCGGTAGATGAAATAAAAGAAAGGTTATTGTACGGAAATTCATAAAAGTGTTTGGGCATACAAGGTACGAAAACATGAAGCTCCGAAAGAAGCAGTTCCCATCGCCTCGTGTTTGCCTAATGGCACCAAATTTTTCACCAAGCAACTGACATGTCCAACAAAAACACATCTTTATCTAAAATTACGCTTCATAAAAAATGACTTGTCAAAGAAAGTTACAATTTAACCTTTATCTTCTCTAAAACGATTGGACTTCCTGCTTGGTATTCATCCGCTAAAGCAGAAAGAGGTTCCTGCACTCAAGAATAATGCAGGCTGTCTTAAGATCATTCTTATATGGAAAAGAAAATGTAGATAGTTACGAGCATGAGGTACGCGTTAGCTTTTTTGGATAAACTTCCCTCTCAGTCTGAATGATACAAATCCATGGAACTATAGAGTACAACTCAGATTAATACTAAAGCACATAGAAACGTTTCAGTATGAAAGCGAGAACTTGAAAATTCCCTTTCAGACTTGAATGTTAGTATGTTACAAAGCCATGCAACTGTAGAGTAGAGATTACAATTAATGCACATAGAAACATTTCAGGCCGCAAGTCTTCATAAAAGCGGATCAAACAATCAAAATCTTGTACTGTTTTAACTTTAATGAGAGATGCAAATCAAGGTAAATGAAGTCAGCCCAACGAACAATTGATAGTGATGTTTTGAAACGTAACTTCAAAAGTAAAACCACATAAATCCTTTAAGGGATGGAGTTTTCAAGGCTATGCTTGAACCGCTATTTGTGTGATTTAACTGTTTAAGCAATCATCATATTTTTCTTTAACCCATGCTAAAAAATCTTGTCAACTCACGCACATATAGCACAGTTGTGAATCATAATGGAGCAAGAGGCAAGACTCCAGGATACTTCAAGAGACGAAATCAGAAGCCTTCTAGAAGAGGTGGAGTTGATCAACCATTTTTCCATAGCCCCAGCTAAATTAGAGTTCTACAGACTTCTATGAACAGCAGATAGATAGGAGTTTTTTTTTCTTCTCAAAATGAGCTACTAAGGCTATAATCGCACTATATTGATAAGAAAAGCAACAATCGTTCATCCAATCACATGAATGAAGTTATTTCAACTTTAACCAACACACGTTAACAGCGGAAGGATGGTATATTAAGAGCGGCCTCAAGGAAATGCACTTGCCTTGTCTCCCACAAAAGCAATTTTCTCTGATTCTACTGCACTGATCTCGCCTTTTTTGTGCATAGTATCTCCATCCTCGCAGTTCGACCAATTCTGGGACTCAATTTATTCAGCTTTCGTTGCAGGTCCCGCTTCTCCATGCACAACGCCTTCGACCTTGCTCTGCATTGTCGCTAAATGATACAGAAGGAATCCATCAGATACATCGTATTTCACATTCAGAATCACTCAAGCAATTGGCGATGTACAAGGATAAGCAATTGCACTAATAAACCGAAAACTTTGAGATACAGTTCCATTTCCACTGACAGACGACAGAAACTGCGATCGTCGGTGTTGCTTACTCGAAATTCATGTTCAGGCACCTCCATTTGAATCAAAAAAGGATACAATTTAATTGCGATTCAACACTGTGATATCCATATTGAGAATTATACAAAAACACATACACATACAAAGTTAGAAAATGTACCTCCAACTGCAGATTGATTATTAGAACTGGAACAATTGCGGATGGATAAGAATCGCCTCTGCTTCGAGATTGAGTAGAGTTCGGATTTATATAGGAGGAACAGACGGTGGCTTCAGATACGGAGGACGAGAGCGGCCTCTGTTTTCTGTTCTGCTGTTTCAGTGTTTGCGAGTTTTATCGTCCGGAGAGAAGGAACACTGTGTCGATTTTCGTCTTATTTACTTCTCTTTCTCCTTCGGCCTTCGGGATACGTTTTTTTTTGGTAGAAATATATTATAAATATATAAAAAAACACAAGTTAATTCGGAGTTACAAGTCTAGTTTTGGTCAAGCCAAACATGTCAGCTTTAATAAGCAACAAAACATCTAACGGAGGCTCATCAAGGATCACAAACTGTTCTTCAAGTCTGACCGCTACCTTGGCGAGTTGATCTGCTACCTCATTCGCTTCCCGATAAATGTGTCTGGATTTATATCTTCGAAACTCCAACAACAGCTTTCTGCAATCGAAAATAAGCAGCATTAGAGGTCCATCGTTATCAACGTTTTCTCTATCATACCTATTGCTTCTTTTGCATCCGATTCCACATAGATGTCGTTTATCCCCATGCTTTTTGCCAAGGCTAGACCATCTCTAATCCCCCAAAGCTCCGCCACTATATTGTTTGATGTTCCAAGCTTTCTTTGGAACCCTTTTAGCCATCCTCCCAGGTGATTCCGTATGACCCCTGCACAACCCGCCGGTCCCGGAATTCCATTGGCTAACCCATCCGTATTTAATTTTGCCCACCCCCATGTCGGTGCATGCCACCTGACTTCCACATGCATACGAATGAGTTTTGTCGTGCTTCTTACAAGCATAGTAGCAACATTTTTTGCCTGCAAAAAGATTAGTTCCACAATATTTGTATGCAAAATTTTACTGTTAAACACAACAGAGTTCCTATTCTTCCAGACATACCAAATCGTCATAGAAAACACAAAATGCCACTAAGTTCCGTTTGCGTGAACACTTCTGTTTTCACAATTAGATTTTAGCCAGATTGATCCTGATATCCCATGAAAATTAATGCCAATCGGGGTACCTATATCAAACCATATTCGTCTAGCGACCACACAATCTCTCAAAACATGCATCGTGTTCTCCTCCGCAGTACCACCGTTTTTGCAAATCGGGCTACTGTCCATGCCCATTTTGTGCAACACCAAGGCAGTAGGGATACGATCATTGTGACAAAGCCACAAAAAGAATTGGACCCGAGCGATGTACTCGCCTTTCCAGATCCAATTCCAATTTTCTGGGGTGGACGCAATATGGTTATGACGTTTTTCCTTAATACTCTTATGGACTAAAGCAACAGTTGGAATACCTTTTGGGGATCCCATCCAAATTTGTCTATCATGTTGACCAGACCAGATACTTCTCGGAGTAGCGGTAAAGAGATTATTGATGTTCTCAGGAATGGGAAATGAAATTTGGGAGGCATCCCAATCTCCATTTTCTCTAATAATATCCCTAACTTTAATAAGATCCTCCCCAAAATAAAGAGGCCCCTGGGTGATGGATCGCAATGTAAAATTGCCCAACCATTTATCAGACCACATGTTTATACTTGAACCATCACTAATGATCCAACCCTCCCCATCCTTAAGAGTTTTGAATCCCAGCGTAAGGGCCTTCCAGGAAGTGGACCCCCCTTACGATCAAGTCTAGATGGATTGAGGTACTTATTTTTCAAAATCATGGCCCAAGAGTCAAAATATACTATGAAAAGTATTGAATACACTTCACAAAATACCCTATGAAGTGTATTCTACACGTTTGGGGGTCCTCAATTCTCATAAGTTTATCCCATATTGGTATTAGGCGACGCCTTAGAAGAAGTCAGGGCGTCAACTTTTAGTATCAGGCGTCGACTTATAAGGAGACAGGGTGTCGCCTGGGTGTTCACTAGAGGCTATGCCCTAAGTTCCATCATCTGCCCCCGAGCATGAGTGGGGTTATGCGTCACTTAGACTCTTCCTATAATAAGGCAACGCCTAATCCGAATTTCCAAATGAAACTGAAAAAGTTTATGGCGGGATTTATTTTGAACTATTGCCGTAGTGATTCAACGAGTGAGAATCCGCAACCCTTTGCATTCACGGTCCAAATTTCTAATGGGTGTCATCCATGTAGGGGCTTCCCCCGAAAGTTGATTTTTATCAATAGTTGAAAGAGTGCCTATTTTGACCATAGTGCACTTCTTACCAAAGCGACGCCCCAAAACATACTTGCCTTGAAAGTCTAAGACAATTGCCTTAACCTGTAATAACCAAGTCGTCGCCTGAAAATTGATGACAATTATCTTAACCTGTAATAACCAAGTCGTCGCCTAAAAGTTCATCATCTTCCCCCGACCCTAATAGGAGTGTTGCTCCTATTTAGATTCATATGTGCACTTCTTGTATGAAGACGTCGCTTATTGCTTACATGATGTCCATTCGTTTATGAGGCGTCCTTAAGGCCTTTTAGGCAACCATGATCTTTTAGGCGGTGAAAGCTTGTTAGGCGATGACGACCTTTTCTAGCGACGACGGATTTTGAGGCGTTGACGCCTTTTTAGCAAAGTCGACGATTTTCTAGGCGTTGACAGCGACAACATTTTTTTGCAACAAAGGTTTTTTAGTCGTTAATATCAGCGACCTTTTTAGCAATGAAGGCTTTTTAGGTATTGGCGACCTTTTTAGCAAAGGCGACAACTTTTTAGGCGTTGTTAGCGACAACGTTTTTAGCAACAAAGACTTTTTAGGCGTTGACAACGACGACCTTTTTAGCAACGAAGTCTTTTTAGGCAACAACGACCTTTTTTAGCGACGACGGCTTTTGAGGCATTAGCAACCTTTTTAACAAAGTCGACGTTTTTTTTAGCAAAGTCAACGACTTTTTAGACGGTGACAACGGTGACCTTTTTAGCAACAAAGACTTTTTAGGCGTTGACAGCGACAACCTTTTTAGCAACGAAAGCTTTTTAGGCATTGCCAACCTTTTTAGCCAGGGCGTCGCCTATTGGTATTAGGCGACGCCTTAAAAGGAGCCAGGGCGTCGCTTGGGTTGTAATAAGGTTTTTGATATCATAGCTCCGTAGGAAGTCGACGACTAGATAATTGTGTGTGTTTTACACATTTCTGATAAAAAAAAATCGACGCCTATCAAATTTTGAACCCTTCAAGTGCCTAATTGCGCGTCGCTCGCCCTCTCCTTCGATCGATGTCAATCCCTAATTGTGCGTCGCTCGCCCTTTCCTCCGCTCGCTCGAGGTTAATGTACTCCTTGACCCTCTCAGCTAACTCCCTCAGAGTATAAACTGGGGTCACCCTGAAGGTATTCCCCACATCCTTTCCGTGATGCCCCAGTCCTCTAGCAAAGGCTTGCACCACCTTACCATCAGTGATGCCCTGGTCGATATTGACCATATTTTTATTGAAGCGACTGTAATAGCTCACTAAAGATTCATCCTCCTGTTATTGCACATCATCCAGACACCCGACATCCTTTAGAAGTTGTCGCTCGCCGACGTACTGGTGATGAACTTGGTTTTCAAATCATCCCAGGAATAGACTGATGCCTTGGGCTGGCCAAAGAACAGTATGAGGCAGCTTCAGAGAGCGTCGCCGGAAAGGGCAGAGCAAAATGATTTCATCACTTGTCCACCTTAACAACGATAATTTGTGCTTTTGTATTTGTTGAACCGGATCCCCCTCGCTTGTATAATTCAGAATTTGTCGAGCCGTCATGTCACGAGGGACAATGATCGACATAAGTTCTCGCGTGAAGGGGTGTGATGCCCTATCACGGAGAGTGGGCATAATAGAGCTCTTTTGCTATTTGAGCTTCTTTTTCTATTTGAGCTTCCTGTTAATCACGTGCTCCACTTGGCTCATGGTGATCATAGCTTGTGGAGGAGGGGCCCGGTGATGAACACTGGCTCGATCATTGAAGGTGGCCCTCTCCTCTCTAGGAAGGGCTACTTGAAGAAAAGGTGTCGGGGTAAGGAATTGTCGACGACGTTCCCGCTTGAGAAATTCCTCCAACGCTGCGATGAGCGCAGGGGTAATAACCACTTCCTGAGTAGAGTCACATGAATTCGCTCTAGCACTTGGTGTGCCCGATTCCCACAGACGACGTAAATGTAGGATTTTATGAAAATATTCAAGCCACGTGTCGAGCTCCTGTGCTTCCGAGGCGTTGACTTTTATGCGAACCCTTGGAAAGTCAACGACATTTAAGCTCCTATGACCTGCAAAAGGAAAGTCTGAGTGTTGCCATTTGTTTCCTCTCCGATGACTAAATCAATAAGAGGTTCGTTTGAATATAATAAGTGTATATGTCAGGGTATATGTTCTTACCTTGTACAAAAGTTAGTGGGTCTGTATTTATAAGGGGCTAAAATATTCTATAAAGTGTATTTGATACACTTCACAAAATATACTATGAAGTGTATTGGATACACTTCAAAAAATATCTTATGAAATGTATTCTATACGTTTGGTGTCGTACAATGCTCATAAATGCTTCATGTCATTTCTATCAGTCATGTCAATCCTGTCAGTCTTATCCTATATTGGTATTAGGCGACACCTTAGAAGGAGTCAGGACGTCGACTTTTAGTATCAGACGTCGACTTATAAGGAGCCAGCGCGTCGCCTAGGTGTCCACCTAAGGCGATGCCCTAGGTTCCATCAATAATGTGTTGTTGTGTTGGATTAAATTAGTTGTACGCTCACGTACGAATTTATAAACAAAATATCAAAATAATTAATTGATCATAGTAAAAATTCTGAATTCGAACATAACATTTTACAATTCTTTACTATAAAATTGACAAACTTTAAAAGTTAAATAATTAATTGAAGTTGTAAAAGTTATTAAATAAAACTTGCTCAAAAATGTACTCAAAATAAAAGTTACTAATACAAATTTTTTCGTGATATAATGTGTATCATATTCTGATACATAAGCACGAATGCAATATGAAAATTATTTTGTTGTATATTTTTCATGTTATCGTTTTATTATACGTTGTCACATGTATATTTTTATTATGCATGTTAGTATCATATTGCATAAGAAAGTGTTATCTTGACCAAAATTAACAAACATAAAGTTTAAAAATGATCAAACATATTTTAAATACCAAGGCTAAGGAGCTACATGAACTTTAGACGTTTTGCAACGAGTTACCCGAACTTTAAAAAATCAAAACGGACTACCTCAACTTTGGACGAAGGTGCAACGAGCTACCTCTGTCCAATTTTTGACGAATATCCGACAAATTTATGTCAACACTTGACGGTAATTTGGACGGGGGTAGCTTGTTGCACATTCTTCAAAGTTGAGGTAGCCCGTTTTTATTTTTTTAAGTGCGGGTAGTTCGTTGCAAAACGTCCAAAATTTAGGTAGCTCCTTGGTATTTAACCCTATAATAATTTTTAAATTCAAAATATTTTATATAACAGTTAATTATATTTTTGGTTACTTATAACTTATAAGGGTTAAATACCAAGTAGCTACCTGAACTTTGGACGTTTTGTAACGAGCAACATGAACTTTAAAAAGTAAAACGGGCTACCTCAACTTTGAAGAATGTGCAAATAGCTACCTCCATCCAATTCTTCGTCAACTGTCGTCGGAAAATCGTTGGAAAGTCGTCGAAAATTCGTCAGAAATTGGATGAATGTAGCGATTTGCACCTTCTTCAAAATTGAGGTAGATCCGTTTTTAATTTTCAAAGTTTGGGTAGCTCATTGGAAAATGTTCAAAGTTCAGGTAGCTACTTCTTATTTAACCCTACTTATACTTATCTAATGTTATCTTTTAATTATTTATATCTTTTATCCTGTTAAATAATTACTGATGTAACTATTTGTAACTCTTCAACATGTTTTTAATCAGACGTATACTTTCTATCAAATTATTACAGACGGTAGATGCCAGGAGTTCATCAAAATGTGGAAAAGATTTGATCCGGAATCGACCAACATCAGGATGACTCTGCAAATAAAAAGGCAAAATCAACCAAACATATTCTAATCTAACAGACTGGTTTAATATGATAACAAATTACCTTTAAATAAGATGTCCATACATCTGTGTCCGCTATGACCATTTTCCTCACATCATCCCAACCAAATCCTGAAGCATTTTTCATATCATAAACTACTCTCCATTCTATTTTCAAGCTTCTAAGGCGAGAGTCGATGTGGGTTGTTGCTTTCAAACCATAACCAGGAAGTTTTTGCTCAAGCATCCTTTCAAGTTCATTCATGTAGCCATTTCTGAAACCTGAATAAGGGCACTCACCAACTGGTACCTTAAGACTGTGTTCCTTAGTAAGAGCATCTCGAAGAACTCTACTATCAGCTGTGGAACCCTCCCAACCAGGTTGAACATATATGAATTCCATATATGGAGTGCATGCTGCTAGTATATTAGTTGTAATATCCCCCTTACGGTTTATGTATCTAGGTTTATCCAATGTTGGTACTTGAAGCTCTATATGAGTCCCATCAAGAGCACCTAAACAATTCTACATGTAAAATACTAATGTTAATATTTTAACTAGGATAGAAATTTATTGAAAATATTAATGTTGTAGTTATATATATACCTTCAACCATTTCCATTGTTCATCATTGCAATCAAGTGATATTGGCTCAGCTCGTTCGGTAAGAATGTTGTACAATCTTAATATTGATATGAGGACTTTGTTAAAATGCAGACTAATTGTTTCTCCGGACCTTCCAAAGTTGAATTTAATGACTCGGTTCTTCTCATCATGAGCAAGTATGTACAATGTCATTGCAACTTGCTTATCAATATATAGATACTTTGTAGACTTTAGATCTCCTACATCCCTTAACATCTTACAGAGTTTGACAAAGCAAGATCTTTTCATTCTTAATTGGTCATGACACGATGTTTCACTCTCATACACAAGTCTCATAATATAACTTCTTATAGAAAAGTTCCTCGGAGACCTAGTTATAAGCTCACATCGTCTACTAAAGAAGCGTTTAACAAATATATTTATGTAAACAAAGATGACAACCATAAACTCAACCATGACAACCGTTTTCCTCGTTGTTCTTTCATTTTCTAAACGGAACGTATCCCAATCTGTACTCATAAAGGAAAAATGAAACAAATCAACTTGAGCTACTAACACAATATCAACGACTACTCAGTATTAAAAATTGCAAATATTTCATAATATACTGAATTATAGCCACATGTCTGTAGTAAAAAATTAAGAAAACTCATTGTTGCTCTAATCACCATTGTGGCTCTACATGTCTGTAACCTAGCGCGACACATATCTCAAATCAAAACAAAACTCACCGCTCTAATTGCTTAATTTGAAGGATTGAATAAGTAAACAAGAAATCTCACTGGACAAAACAAGCAAACCAAGAGGACTACAATGGAGAATTTGTATGTGGAGGAATACATACAAAACAAGAACAAGAAACATGGGCGTATACATACGTATGTGAAGATTGATAACCCACAGTACAAAACAAGAAAACCCACAGCACATGGATGAATTTGAGGTTAACCGGGCGTTTGTTTTGAATAATTGTGTATGTGGACATTGATAAACATAAAATCATAATTGAATCGGAGGAATACCTTATGGGAAGTTGAAGAATAACGCCGAGAGGAGTTTCCGAGAGGAACGCAGAGAAGAACGCCGAGAGGAACGCAGAGAAGAACGCAGAGAAGAACACATAGAAGAATTGTTCTGTTGCTGTCGATGGAGTGCAGAGAAGAGGTGTTCTGTTGTTGTCGATGGATTGATGTGCTGCGCTAGGTTTAGATTTGAGAGGGTGATTTTAGTAATCTTGCATTATGTATTATTTAATACCTATGTTAAATTTAGCATTACCTAATACTTAATAAACCACATAATTATGTATTAGTTAATACACAAGTATTAATTAGTATAATTTAAAATTTAAACCAAACATAAGTATTAATTTATACATGTATTAGCTAATACTAATACATGGTTAATGCTTCAAACAAACACCCCCTTAATGTTAAATTAATCAATGAGTAATTTACCCCTCCTCGGCCACCTCTTCTCTTGTCTTGTTTCCTTTGTCGCTTTCGCTGCATTAATTCACATCGATTGACCTCCATCTTCGAGTCTTGATAGATTGATATCTTCTTGTGGCCTCGATTGAGCTTGAACTCCGTCCCTTGATATCCTCGAGCACTCGTTTGACTACAACTCCATCATCCAATCTACTGCGGTTTTACTTGACAGAAGAATTTCAGAGCTCTCCACTTCCTTTCCTTGACATCGATCAAAACATGGAGTTTCTGACCCACCTCTATGAGTTGATCTCATTTGTCCCCGTCAGAGCTCCGTAACATCCTTCAACTTTCAGAACAGCTATTCCAGCGGCGGCCTTGGAAGCTTATTCTTCGGCAAGGGCATCATCTGTAATCCCTGCCTTGTCATCCATCAGGAGTTGAATTACCGGAGGTATTGCCCCAGCAACTGAAATTATTGGCTTATTTGTTCGGTACACTGCAAAATTATTGACCAACCATTGTTATCACAACCGGCCCGGCCCTCGAACCGGTGAGGGGGCCGATTTCCGATTCGTTCGGTCCAACCAGGTCCAACACGGTTTAACGTGTGGTTCACTGTTTATAAATAATAACAAAAACTGAAAAAAGATGAAGAACTCAATGGAGAAGACAAGAACGAAGAAGACGGAAGACAAGACGAAGGGAAATTATTTGTGGTGATGGGTGCTGGTGGTGCTAGGAAAGCACTTGCTTATGGAGCTAAGGAGAAAGGTGCTCAAGTCGTTATTGCTAATCACACATTTGGTAAGCCACCTTCGGACTTTCCTGCAGCTTGAATATGGAATACAATTAATGGAACTGTAATTAATTGACTAATGATTCATGTGTTATTATATCACTTGAAGAGCGAACAAAACAACTTGCAAAAAGTGTTGGAGGAGAAGCACTACCTCTTGCTGATCTAGAGAATTTCCATTCCGAAGAAGGTTCAATCCTTGCAAATGCAACCCCTGTGGGGATGTAGCCTTATGTTGATGACACACTCCTTCCCAAGGTACAGTTCTATTTTGACTGTAAGTTTGCAAAGCTTTGATTTCAATTGAAAAATTGTTTGATAGTTACTTTTATGTACTACAATATGCAGCAAGCTCCCCTGTTTTCGATGTTGTTTATGCCCCTAGCTCCCTTTTTTTAACTTTTTTTTTTTGTTTTAAATTACGCATAAAAGAAAAATCAACACATTTAGTATCGTAAATGATATTAAACTAGGTATATTGACCGTGCAAATAAATTTAATTTATTAATTATTATTTTTTATATTTTAGTTTATTCTTAATAGTAAATATTATTACATCATTTATTAATTGAATATAGATTAAAAAAAACTTTACCATTATAAAACTTAAAATGTTTATAATAAATAATTATGAGTTTTTATGAAAATAAAGAAAATATTTATACTATACCATATTTATGAGTCAAATAATATCAAAATGCTTAAAACTAAAAAGTAAATTAATAAATATTGCAACAGTAAGTGTAAAAGAGTGTGTTGTTTATTTTTTAATTATAAAGTTTGAATATGTATATATACATATTAATAGAGTTAGCGACTAATAATATGAAATTGTGATAAAAATGATATAAACATTTACTAATATAAGATTAATGTATATTGTTTATGGTTAATTACTTAAATCGGTATACATGTTTGACCGATGTGATTAATTGGTTAAACATGTTTTTTTGCGTGACTGAATGGTTACACTTGTTCCAGTATGTGATTGATTGGTTATTCCGTCAGTCAACCATTAAAATTTTCCTTCTAATTCGCATGTACAAGGCACGTAATAAGGGTTAATTTATTTGAAGACACAAAATTACTTCATGCCCTCCTATCACCTTTCTTCACACCCAGACCAGTTTCTCCCCATTTCCGTTGTCAGACACGATATTTTCATCTAAATACAACTGTTCGGTGATTCTCCAACTTATTCTCATCTTCTTTCCACCGTACTGACTAGTTATCATGTTCATGAGTGGCTCAATTATCCTATGGGCTATAAATCTCCAAATCCACCCAAGATTTAGGGTTTTCGTACCTTTTTCGATTCTGTCGATCACCACCGCTTTGATTTCCGATTTACAGTTTCAGTGATGGAGCTAACGGTATGTTCCACTCTACAACAGTTTTTTCATCGATCTGCTCAAAATGAATCCAACTACAGAGAATTTATTGTACTTGTATCCGCAGAGATTGATTGCGCTTTTAATGTGTATAGTCTATACTTTTTTTTCGTTAAGTTCGTTTGGGGCATCCATTTAATTGAATAGTGGTTTCGTTTGCTCAAAAATAGGACAGGCTTCGGAGATTTTGCTGAGTTTAACCGCGAGCTGGAATGATAGTTACTGTTTTTTATCTTGATCCGATTGGATTGGACTTTCTTTGAAGGTGTGGTGAATTAGGGTAATTGATTCGGTCAGTGAAAGCTTGGTTTTCGAAACGGTGGATGAAAATTAAGTTACACTTCTTCGACAAGAAAATGGCATGGACTGAAGAAATGGAGGCGATTCAAAAGAGTCATCGTGAAAGATGTCAGTGCTAGTACATATTCTAATAAGATTCTGAAGCGGGTTTTACCTGCTCAAGCAAATTGAAACAAACCTTCTAATAAACCTCTCCACTCAGCTGGAAGTTTACACAATACTGAGACTTCAGCTAGATCAGTTAGTGGGTTGCGATATGATGGAGTTGGTGATCGACATATAGAGCATGGATATCTTATAAGTTCTTCCTTCATTTTGACACCAATTTTTGTTGTTGGTGTGGATTCTGATAATTGTGAGGATAGAAATAGTAAGTCCTCCACAACTGGGGAGACTCAGGTGCTTACTTTGGCCGAACATGTGGAACACCACAAAGCAATGCTTGAAGAATCACAGCTCTTCATATAAAGGAATCCTAACCCTCTAAACTTAAGGCAACCCCAGAAAGAAAGAATCATGTGATGAAATAAACCAAATGTTGTTTTAGTACTGAGTACTGATTTATGCTGAACTTGTTCTGGTGTAAATGGATGTTTGTGTGAACATTTGAACGGAACCTGGTATTGGTGAACTGTTACAATTATTTGTCCATTTAATTACATTTATATGAAACATGTTGTACTATTTAATCACATAGTAGGATTACAAGTTCAACCTATGAAACACATTTTAATAAACACATACGTAACCATTTAATCACATTACAAGGAAACATATATAACCATTTAATCACATTCAAGGATAACATATGTAATCATTTAATCAAATTTCAACTTAGAATGTACTCTTTAAATTAGATACTATGCACTTAAAAAATAGGATTTGAACACCTTTGAAAGGTCCTATGTACAAATATACAAAATTGGTAAATGTTGAAGTTGCAGTCGAACCCTGATGCATTTGTCAGGTACGTAAACTAAATTTGTTCTTGCAATGTTGAATTATGTCTTTACATGAAAATGATAAAATTAAAAACAAAAAAAGTTATTTTTAGTTGCAGCAAGATACATTATTTTTATGCAGAAGAATTTCACTTTTTTTTCATTGAAAATCACATATTTATCAACTATATGTAACACATGAGGATTACAATAACAGAGAAGACATCGGGAACAACTGATCCATTTCAACAAAATATTCAACAACAAATTCAATTTCAACAACAAATACATCATAATATTTTCTTGTCATGGAAATCCAAGATCCAATCGCTTACATTTGAGGTTGGATGATGTTTGGAGAAAAATTTTGATTCATGAATATGGGTATTTTTTTTGTCTATCTCACCTGAGAAATAGCTCGAATTCAGCTTGCTTATAGAAGACGGAATTGTGTGAAAAAACGAATGAGGCGAGAACCGGTCTGGAAAGGAGTGGCTGCTTGGAGGTTTTTGTCGAGAAGAATGTTGTAGGGTTTTCATTGAAACACTTCCTTATATAGGGAAGGAAGTTATGAATATTACAAAAAGACCCTAACAGAAAACTAAACAGCAATACACTTTTAACTAATTAAAACATACCTAATAGTCCTTAAACTATCAAATCAGCTTGTAATTTAACACTCCCCCTCAAGCTGATATTATGATAAATATCTTTCATCCCTAATTGATTAAGTAAATAATAATGTTGTTGACTCCCCAAAGCCTTCGTAAATACATCCGCAATCTGCTCATTCGTCCTCGCATATTTCGTCTTTAAAACACCTGCATTAATTTGCTCTCTAACAAAATAACAATTAATTTCAATATGCTTAGTTATTTCATGATACATAGGGTTAGATGCAATCTGTATGGCAGCTTTATTATCACAAAACAATATAATAGGAGATTTAGAAGAAAAATTTAGTTCCTTCAATAAACCTCTTAGCCAAATAATTTCAGAAACTGTAGATCCCATACTTCTATATTCAGCTTCAGCGGAAGTCCTAGAAACTGTCGCTTGTTTTTTTACTTTCCATGAAATTAGTGAATTTCGTAATTTAATGCAGTAACCAGTTACAGATCTTCTACTTTCTAAACAACCACCCCAGTCTGAATCACAAAATGCATAAATATCATTATTATTATCAGATGTAAGTAAAATCCCTAAACCTGGTTGGTTCTTGATATATTTGATTATCCTGTAAACAGCTTCTAGATGTGATTTCTTTGGTGATTGCATATACTGACTTAAACACTGAACATAAAAACAATATCTGGCCTAGTAACAGACAAATATAATAGTTTTCCTATTAATTTTCTGTCTATACTGGGAGCAGAAAATTTTCATCATATCCCTTACTTGTGAGCTTCAGATTTTGCTCCATTGGAGTCTTGCTTACCTTACCACCTAACATTCCAACTTCAGAAAGAAGTTCAAGTGCATATTTTCTTTGGCACAAAATGAGACCTTTATCAGATCTAGCTATTTCTATACCAAGAAAATATTTTAAATCACCCAAATCTTTCATTCTAAAATTTGTTTGTAGAGTGTTTTTTAATTGTTCAATCAATGATTTGCTATTTCCGGTTATTAGCAGATCATCAACATATACTAGCAAGACAACAATTTCATACCCTTTTTTTTGTAAATAAGGAATAATCATGTAAACTTTGAACGTAACCATTCTTTACCAACGCGTCGGTGAGCTTGACATTCCACTATCTAGATGCCTGTTTAAGTCCATACAAGGACTTCTACAAACAACATACTAAATGACTCTCCCCATGCTTGCAAAACCCTGGTGGAACCTGCATATAGACCTCTTCATCAAGATCACCCTGTAAAAAAACGTTAAAAACATCCATTTGATACAAAAGCCAATTTTGTTTAGCTGCAATAGCCAAGAGTGTACGAACTGTGACCATTTTTGCAACTGGAGAAAAAGTGTCACTATAATCAATTCCCTCCTTTTGACTATATCCCTTAGCAACTAACCGGGCCTTGTATCTTTCTAAGGATCCATCATAATTATACTTAATCTTGTAAACCCATTTGCAACCTATTACGTGTTTACCTGCAGGAAGTGGAACTAAAGCCCATGTTTTATTTTCTTCCAAGGCTTTGATTTCATCTTGCATGGCCAAAAACCAATGCTCATTTTTAGAAGCCTCGAAAAAATTAGTTGGTTCAGTGACTCTATCCACCTTATTAAGAAAACACTTGTAGGCAGGATGAATTGTATCATAACAAACATGATGCTGTATAGGATGCATAGTGGAGCAATTATTCGACATTTCATAATCCTTGTGCCAATGAAGGGTATCCTTCAAATGTACATAGGAAGATTTGGGGATCCTTCATTGTCATTTGAAGGAGCCTCAGAAGTTTCTACATCTCCAACTGATTCATCATAGTGCATATTATCAAGTGTAGTATCAGTAACATCAAGTGCAGTATCAGTAATATCAATATGCTCATCTCGAAATAACCTATCACCATCAATTGAGGAAGATTTAAATGGAAATGTATGCTCAACAAATCGGACATCACGACTAACAAAAAAAACTTGAGTTGTCAAGTTATAAAGTCTGTACCCTTTTAGGGTCAAATAATAACCCATCATTACACATGCAACAGATCGGGCATCGAATTTGTCTGTATTGGGCAAGACTTTCGCATGGCAAAGGGAACCAAAAACGCGCAAATGGTTAATTGTAGGTTTCTTACCATACAATTTTTCATAAGGTGAAATACCATGCAAAACAATGGAGGGCATCAAATTAATAAGATAACATGCAGTGAGAATACAGTCACCCCAAAATTTAGAAGGAATACCAGCTTCTAGTTTCAATGCCCTAGCAACTTCCAACAAATGTTTGTGTTTTCGTTCAACAATTCCATTTTGTTGTGGAGTATAAGGACAACTACTCTCATGAATAATCCATCTGTTTAAAAAAGTGTTTTACATTGGTCATTAAAAAATTCTCCTCCATTATCTGATCTTATCCTTTTAACAGTAGTGTTAAATTGATTCTGAACTAAGTTCAAAAAATGTTGTATGATTACAATAACATCAGATTTAAGACTAAGTAAATATGTCCAAGTAGTACGGGAAACATCATCGACAATGGTAAGAAAAAAACGTTTGTTATCATATGTAGGCTTTTGGTATGGCCCCCATACGTCCATATGTAACAACTCACAAACAAACCGAGTTTTAGAAGTACTGTAAAGGAAAGGTAAACGATGTTGTCTAGCCATGGGACAGATCACACAGTCTATTACATTTTTGTTTTGAAAAGAAACTGATATGAGAAAGTCTATTTTGCTTAGGATCTGCATGGGTGCATGACCAAACCGTTTGTGCCATAAAATGGATTGAGGATTAGGAGGTAAGGAAACATGTAAAGCTGATGGTCTTGCAGGATTATCAAAAAAATAAAGACCACCAGATTCTTTACCAATCCCCAACACCATTCCATTGCAGAGATCCTGCAATAATACAAGTTTCGGAAAAAACGTCACAGAACAGGACAAGTCTTACGTTAATTTTGAAATAGACATCAAGTTATACTTAAACTCGGGTAGATACAACACATTTTTCAATTTGCTTGAATGGTTAAAGGGAAAATTCCCAATACCTGAACCTATTGAACGAGAACCATTTGGCAATTGCACATGAGATTCAGTTTTCTTAAAATCAATTAAACAATCTGATCTGAAACTCATGTGATTAGTTGCTCCCGTGTCAAGTATCCAGGTATTGTAATTCTGTAAAGAAGAGTTGAGAGATATACCTACGGCATTAGCCATGGCATCGGAGCCCGCGACTTGCTCATTCTGTTTTCTCAGGAGTTGAGTAAGTTATTGAAGTTGCTCCATGCTTATCATTGTAGATCCAGAATGAGTAGACTCGAGTGATGTCGAGCAACCAGAATTAACATGTTAAGGTGTTGAACAAACAGAAGAATTGCCTGTGGGATGATACTGAAACCCTATGGCATTGCTGGCTTGAAATGGTTTCCTTTGGGGGTTAGGACTAGCTACCTTCCAGCCAGCAGGGTACCCATGTTTTTTATAGCAACGATTGACAGTGTGTCCATTGGTTTTACAGTATTCACAAAACAGGTTTCTCCTAGGTGGTCGAGGCTGATTTACAACGTTGGCCATATAGGTACCAGAAAGTCATCTTTGTGTTTCTTCTTGAATTAAAACAGAGTATGCTTGGTTCAGACTGGGAAATTTCTCTCTCATCAAAAGGTTAGAACGAACATCTGAATATGAGTCATTCAGCCCATTGAGAAATTGAAACAGTTTTAAATTTGCAGCATGCTCAAGATGTTTTTGGAATTGTTCGCACTGACAATTTGGAAGACCACATATGACATCGAATTTGTCCCACATTAGTCGAAGCTTAGAAAAAAAACTCAGAAATAGGCTGAACACCTTGATGGGCAATGGAGATATCTCGGTGTAATTGGAAAATTTGAGATCCATTGACCTTATTAAACCTTTCTTTTAAATCCTTCCAGACCTGAAACGCACTAGTGGAATAGACTATTCCGTTCATTAATTCACGGGACACAGAGTTCATGATCCAAGCAAAGACAAGAGCATTGCATCTTTCCCAAATCTGATGCAAGCCCGGTTCGAAATTTTCTTTGATAGACGTTCCATCAATAAATCCAAGTTTGTTTTTAGCGACAAGGGAAATGTGCATAGCACGACTCCAAAAGGCATAACTATTAGAACCAGTTAGCTTTTCAGAGATTAAGGAAAGACCTGGTGTGTCTGAAGGATGAAGAAAAAGAGAATGGTTACTATCAATTGTTGACTGAACTGGTGCCACCATGGTCACTGTATTAAGACTGGTGACATCCAATCCAGCTTGGACAACGGTAGAATTGGATGAGGATGAGGTAGAGGCCATAAGTTGGATCAAGGTAAGAAAAGGTTAACAGAGGTTGCGAGATTAAAAAGGATTAAAACAGATCTGCAACCAAAATTTAGAAAAGAAATAACAGTAAATAATACTCAGGTTATGTGGTTATGCATGTCATGCAGTAACAAATCTAGAAGAAAAAATGATCACAGATACATGAAACCAGATACAAGTCAAAAAAGAAACGTCACATATGTTATCATGGAGATTATATGAATTAGGCTTAAAGGAAACGTCTAAAAGAAACGTCTAAAAGAAACGTCTAAAAATACAGATCTGCAACATATGAGGTTTGCACATCCAAATTAAGAAGAGGTCTTAAAGGAAATGTCTAAAGGAAACCTCTAAAAATACAGATCTGCAACATATGAGGTTTGCACATCCATATTAAGAAGAGATACATATGTTTGTGCCGAAAACAAGTAGATCTTCAACGAATATCACATGCGTGTTAATATTTCAGTCAACGGATAATAAATCCATGAAAGAAACGCATGTATCGTGCAGATACAACTTTATGCACAACAAACGGTTTTAACGTTTCAACAAAAGAAAGCAGAATAATGAAACAAGAAAAAGGCAAACTATGTCAAGAACTTACAAATCTTCGAAGAGATATTCATATCTGTAAATATAATATAAAGAAAGGATAGGTTTTTCCCATTCACAAACAGATCAAGGGAAGTAACGTGTATTTGCACCATAAACACATAGATCTACAAAGAAATGAAGCATGCACGCCAATATCTCAGTCGACATAGAAGATATCAAAGAGAACTTTGCAGGCGAGCATACTTTGGTGTAGTTTTAAACCAGAAAACAAAAAACAAATGCTGTAAACTTTGGTATAGTTCAAAAAACAAGCATGAACTGAATGCTAAACCAGTTCAAGAAACAAGCAAATCAAAGCCTTCGGTACCGTTTAAAACAAATGCTGTAAATTTCGACAGAAACAAAAACTGAAAGTTGTAAACGTTTTTCTTTGAAAATCGAAAAAGGAATGTCATAACCTTTGAAGTTGTAAACCGAATATGATGTAAACAAAATGACTGTAAATGATGTGGAATGGTGTTTACGTGAGTAAATCAAACATGAAAGCTAATATTGAACATAAAGCAGCTAACATGTTGGATTTCATGGAAGCTAACATATTGAAGGAGTAAATGGGATGGTTGTTTACGTGAGGTTCACCATATACTATCGGTATATAAGCAACAAAAGAACAAAGGACATGGAAGAGATGTACTTGACCGGTGCGGAAGCACAATGAGGATCGGGAGAAGCTATCACAGCCTTGATAGCTCTGATACCATGTGAAAAACCGAATGAGGCGAGAACCAGTCTGGAAAGGAGTGGCTGCTTGGAGGTTTCTGTCGAGAAGAATGTTGTAGGGTTTTCATTGAAACACTTCCTTATATAGGGAAGGAAGTTATGAATATTACAAAAAGACCCTAACAGAAAACTAAACAGCAATACAATCTTAACTAATTAAATCATACCTAATAGTCATTAAACTATCAAATCAGCTTGTAATTTAACAAATTGGTCCATCCAATTCATTGTCTGAAACATCGACAACCAACAACTGCTTCTACTGAAAATCTGGGATTTGACCGGAGAATTTGTTCCCCTCGAGACGAAGCTCCATTAGCTTCGGCAACTGAATAAGCGAGGTTGGAATCTTTCCGGTGAAGCCAATATGAGCCAAGTGCAACTTCTTTAGAGACAGCATCCCCTTGAAGGCATCATCGACAATTAATTTATTCAGAAAACTTGTTGTTCGATAGAAACACAGACTTCAGGGAGCTAAGTTTTTTGATAGATGAGTTGGCACAACCCAGAATTCTGCAGCAATTGAAAGACAAAATGCAGCCATGGGTGTAGAAATTAAAACCCGCATAGCGGATTGAAGATCATAATGCTTTGAAGACAAAACGGCAACCATGGGTCTTAATGGAATTCTTCGATGGCAGACGAGATTGAAGAACCCATTTGGAGAAATGCTTTGAAGTTTAGGGATGGAGTTTTGAACCCAGTTGTTCTTCGTGTTCTTTTGGAGTGAATAATTGGGTTTACAGTTAATAAGTTAATTAAATAGGGGTAATATTGTCATTTTATATGTTATAATAGTGCTTTTTTGGCCAATCTGTTAAAATAGTGACTTAACATAAATATTTGACAGTGAACAGTAAAAATGACAAATTAGTCACATGGTGAAACATGTGTAACCATCATGCACAAGTTATTAGTCACATGCGCAAACATGTGTAACGTTTCAAGTAATTAACCATTTTTTAACTTAGTTTTTATGTTATTTGTTTTTATCGTATACTTATCATAAATATTATACTGAATATACATATTTTTGTAATTGTAATTACTTTGATAGTAGTTATTAATTATTTTGAGATTTATTAAAAAAATGTTTATACTATTTACAAATATGTATTTTTATAATTGAACATGTTAATATGCAAAATGTAATATATACTCATTTTTTCATAAACAAATAGTAGATTTTTAATATTATAATATTAATTATAAATCAATTCAAAAATATAAATAAATGTAAACTTTCATTTAGAAAATTCTCTAATTATTACAAAAAAAATAAAAATAGAACAAAAGAATTTAAAAGTTTTCTTATAAATATAAATAGTAATAGATTGATAAAAAAAAGACCATAAATGTTGTAGGTGCGATAAAATGTGAAACGTACAGGGAGAACCGATGAAAAGTTTCAGGGAAATTCTAGAGTTTCTGGAGGTACGCGTAACAAGTCTATGTCATCATCAGTTATAATTTTTTTTAATTAACTAATGAAATTATTTTTTTTTGACAACTAAGTAGCTCATAAACTTATGTGTATTCATTATAAAAGAGTTAACCAAATCAATATATATATATATTTAAACTTCTGAATTGATCAAATACACTGATAAAAAATTTGACATATTAGAGTTAAACTTTTAAATTTCTACCTTGACCAACTACTGTGATCACTACAAAGGTCTAAATTCAAAATTTATGACATTAAACTCGTAACTGAATTTTAGTTTAATGTGATTTTTAAGTAATTATTTAATTAAATTTCTAACTGACAACAAACTATTGTTAGGAAGCGAAGCGTATATGCCTATTTTTTTTTAAAAAATATATTTACTTTTCTAAAAAGTTAATTGTAAATACTTTTTCAAAAATCTCACATATTGCATGATTAGGGGTGGACGGAAAAGACTGTTGAACTGAATTTCCGAAAAAAATCGTTTTGAATTGTCTGTCCCGAGTTTAAGAGAGAGTTAATACTTATGAGTTTTTTCTCTGTAATACGGTCTCATACTCAGTTTTTAAGCCAAAATTTCCTACTTAACCGGCCCAGTCCAACTATTCTATTAATGTTCTAATATTATGAAGAAAAGATGCAGAGTCCACCAACCTCAACCCTAAAATCAAACCAGCATTCAAATTTAACAGCACACAAACATTATTTTTTGCTTCATTTGTCTTCGTTGCTGTCCTTAGCAACATTCATCCTCGCCATGCCACCAACAACTGGTCTTCATCCTCGCCACTAACAGACGTTCTTCATCCTTCTTCATCCTCGCCACCAGCAACTGTTCTTCAACCGAGACCAGCACCCTGGATAAAGTTTAATTTTAGTTTGTTAAAAAAATTGGTCCAAGACTGAGACCGACCCGAGTCAAGCAAAACCGACTTAGGCATTTTTTTAATGAACTCGGTCTCGATCTGAACCTCCAAATATAAGTTTCAAAATTTCGGATAAGTTCCCCCCACCCCCTACCCCCCCCAAAAAAAAACACTAAAAAAACTGCCCATCCAGAGCTCACCTCTATGCAAGACACTACTTGTAACAAGAATAAATATTTTAACACGATACTACTTCACATATAACTAAGGAACCACATTTATTCATATGGTAGCTTTCCCTGTATCCTCATATTACACCATCATAGCTTTCCCTGTGTAACAAAATGGACCCTTACACTATACGATACATCAGAGGAACATATAATATGAAGAACCAACTACTGAGAAGATTTTACATGCAACCCGACTTTGGGATCTGCTGCTCTGCCTGCCAAGGGAACACACACAAAACAGCCGAAAGAAACATTAAGACAGATCCTTCTATCTAGCTCTTTGATTCTTCTATGTAAAATAATGCTAGCTAGAGAATGGTGTACTTCGATTGCAAGTCAAGTCATCATGTTGCAGCAGCAATCTTGGTCCTTTTGCTTGCCCTGATGCCGATTGCATCACTACCGGATTTCTGGTCCTGCTTTGTCTTCTCCTTCAAATCAATAGTAACATCAGCTTTGAGTTCATCAGACTCTTTGTTGACCTTGGGAGTTGTTTCATCACTGCTGCCCTTCTTGACCTCCTCCACTTGCAGCAATTCTTCACTGTCCAGCTCTTCATCCTCAGCAACAGACTCTAGCTTTTCAGTAGCATCGTTGTTTTCTTCTTCATTCGACTCAGACTTGTCTTCTTCTTCTTCCTCTTCATGCTTTTTCTGTAGCGACTCAATCACACCCATCAGCTCTCTGTTCACCTGTATCATCATAAAAAAAAGGCAGTATCATCAAAAACTGGAAGATGATTGGGAATTATGTCTAATGATAACAGAAAAGGTAAAATGATCGACCCACCTG
This sequence comes from Chamaenerion angustifolium, assembly GCA_946814005.1. Classification (NCBI taxonomy): domain Eukaryota; kingdom Viridiplantae; phylum Streptophyta; class Magnoliopsida; order Myrtales; family Onagraceae; genus Chamaenerion; species Chamaenerion angustifolium. The sequence continues at coordinate 27,207,318 of OX328268.1, read as the reverse complement.
TGGGTTTTGAAGGAAATCAGCAATGTCAATATTACAAGATGGATACGGGCACTTCATGATGTTCTTCTGTGCACGGAGTGTGCGTCTGCCTTCACAGTTCCTCTGCCTGACAAGAGTCTGCCCTGCAAAGGCATCCTCCAGACAGCCCTTGCAAAAGTTATGAGCGCAAGGTGTTGTGATTGGCATATTCATCACCTTCTTACATAGTTGACAACTAAACTCTGCATTTTCAAAGAGCAATTCAGTTATCTAAATCAATCATTAAATCCAAATATAAAGTTATAAACAATCAAAGCAACGTATAAATAAATTAACCTTTCAGCAATCTATCCTTCACTGTCTGCCGGAACCAACGCTTGTTTATCCTCACTTCACCTTCATCTAGAGAATGAGAATGTTGCTTCTTACTGGCTGGAGGAGGTTTCTTCCACATCCAGCAACCTTTCTCCTCCTGGAAAAGTACATGGAAGAGAACAATAATGTCTTAAGAGACCTACACTAAGAAAAATGGAGGGTTTGCTCTTGAAAAGGAATCAAAATAAAGCTAACATCAAAGTCCCATGAAGGTGAGCCCTTCCTTTCAGTGATATCAGTTGCAACTTTCATCTCTTTGATAGTTGGCAGCGGTCTAGGTCTATCTCCATGCTCATCACTGTAGTGTAGTTTCAATGTTATTATATATACATGATATAGTAATGAAAAAAATGCAATGTTGAGGTGGTGAATAACAATCGTACCTTGTCCATGGTGCGGGTTCATTGTCACACCGTACAAACAGATACCTGCACACTTTAAACTTCTTCTGTGGAGGCCAGTGACGTAAATAAATACAAAGTTTAAGCAATTGATGATCCAACACAAAAAGGACAGTTGCAAATCAATTGCTTACTTGTATTCCTTGTTTTCGCCAACACTTTTCGATCCTATAAACCCCATCATATCTCACACCTGCTTCTGGAGCATAAGAAGAGCTCTTTTCCTTGTGCGATCTGCCCAAGAGCATAAAATAATCAAACAAAATCATAGCTTCGAATTATTCATGCAATGACAAGCACATCCAACACAGAAAACCGTGACAAAATATACAGAATGTTGATGTTTAGTATGACTAACTGCAGGGTTGTACAATAACAAGAGTTAATAGCATTGAACTAAAGCTATCTCAAGAAGATCAAATGTGGTATTATGCGTTATTCACTAAATCAACTGATTCTGTTTGGAAGCTATGTAAAGTAGACAAACAACCAGTTCTTCATGAAACCATGCTGCATAATGGTAACTTTTTACTAGAATCACTGGAACCATTTTTCTCTCTTACTTAACCTACCTAACTTAACTACATAGACATGCATGTTCAAAAATAAGGAAATAAATCACAGATAATTATTCACATTGTTCAAACAATTTTCCTTCTTTAGCAAAGATGCAAGGTTAATTACTCCTAACAAAATAAATTTGAGCACAGTTTTTGATTATTTGATTCGTAATATCCATAATTGCACCCGAAGGACTTGATGCTTTTGAAGAAACAAAAACGGCATTGTTTGAGCTGAAAAAATGACATGAATCATTGCATTTTAATTAAGAAAGCTTGTCTATTAGCAGGAAATGTTGACATGATGCTTTTGGAGAAACAAATGAAAACAATGTTGTGTGAGTCAAAAAATTGACTTTGAAGGCAGGAAATGTTGGTATGATGCTATTTTGGAAACATCAAATGGAAACGACGTCGTTTGAGTTGAAAATTTGACAATGAAGCCACTACATTTAACAAAGGAAGCTCATCTATAAAAGGAATCTGAAGAAATATATGGAAAACAACATCGTTTGAATTGAAAATTTGACAATGAAGTGCGACACTTGATTAAGGAAGCTCATCTATAGCAAGAAATGTTGTATGGAAAACGACATTGTTTGATTTGATGGTGAAGCACTGCATTTAATCAAGGAAGCTCATCTATAGCAAGGAATATTGATACAATGCTTTTGAAGGAACATATGAAAAATGCGTCGTCTGAATTGAAAATTTGATGATGAAGCACTGTATTTAATTAAGGAAGCTCATCTATAATAAGGAATGTTGATACAATTCTTTTGAAGAAACATGTGGAAAACGACGTCATCTGAGTTAAAAATTTGAGAATGAAACACTGCATTTAATTAAGAAAGTGTGCTCTTCTTTAGTGAGGAAATGTTGACATGATGCTTTTTAGAAACTAATGGAAAAAAACATCATTTGAGTTGGAATTTTGACAATGAAGCATTGCATTTAAGGAAGGTCATCTTAAGTGGGATAAGTGTTAAGCTATTGAATCTCTTGATTACTAGTTTGATTTCTAAAATCCATAATTCAACGAATATGATAACTCTGTTTGATGAGGCAGATAGAACAACGTCTTTGAGTTGAGAAATTGAATATGAAATGCTGCATTTAAAGAAGCTCAAATTAACGGGAAAAGTTGTTGCCCGTTGCATCTACTACCACTACAGCGAGAACTGATTGTCATGAGTAGTGATTGATTGAGTATTAGTGAAGTATCTCTTACCTAAACCTTGTTTTCACTTATATGTTTAATCTACCTCTGTTCCAACTATCAGAATAACACTTTAAAAGAAATAAATATGAATTCATAAAAATATGAAATTGCTTGTTTGGACAATTCCTAACCACACAATATAATAAGTTAGTAACCTTAAAGCTTCATGGCATAAAGAACCTTAAATGCCTATTAATTGGTTAACACCGTTCCAAGGCTTATGAACTTTAACTAACCTCACCACCCGTACAGGATACCCATGTTTGCAACTAACTCGCAGAGCTTCATTCAGCTTTTCAAATTTCTGGTCAGATGACTGTTCTTTATTTGTTCGCTTGTTGCCACTAAGATCTCTTCCACCACTGCAGAATAATTAATTCAACACTTTCAGATAAATATTTCAGGAAAATGGCTGATCAATCCAACGGTATAAAAAAAAATAGAAGCTAGCAAGTGCATATATATTGTCACCCTAAAACTTAAACTACTCATTATTAGTTGATCCACAGATGTGAAACGCCATACATATCCGTAACTTTCTGAAAAAACATGCTGTAGACCATATCTGTTACAAACTCACAACTACAAATATGCAAAACTTAAAATGACATCAATCATAACCTACTATATATGTGTACTTATTGGAAGTAAACATTTCAACTTAAACAGCACGGAAGAAACAAAATGTGAATCAAAGCCTGTCTCCTTCAGATGAATCCAGACATTGGCAAATGGAAACAGCAACTTTTCAGCTAAGTTCATTAATATTTTTACCCTTAAGAAATCAGAGAACAAGATTCTCCCAACAATTTGTAGATTAACAAGAGAAACCAAACCATATTCAACCTAGTAAGGAAATAGGCAAGAAAAACATCAAGTGCCTACAACCTTCCTTTTGGCCAAAAAAAATAATAATACATTTTACCTTCCTGTATATAAGAACCACTCTCCGTGGTCCTCATCATCCTCGTATCCTCCCGAAAGAGCAACGGACTGGGCACCAAAAGATGACTGCCCAGCAATCCCAGCAACATGAGGAAGATGAGCACCCCACTGCCGACACTCCATTCGATCCTCCCAAGTCTCCCCAACCAGGACACCCTGGCTTCTCACTGGATCATTTTCAGCAAGAATTGGACCAAAATGGTCAGGGGGTACCGTCACAAAGATTTTCCCGCTGCAAGCATTAGCCTTTCCGGGCTTCTTTGCCCTCTCAGTAGTGAATGCCTTATCAGGCCTGTTCTGGTTGTGGATGAAATGGAAGACTTTCCCCGGTGCAGACCCATGATTGGAATTTGACATTTTTGCCATCCTGATGGCAATGACGAGAGTAGAGTTGATTCGAGGCTGAATTGTCATCTTGTAGGGGATCTCGTTCCTGCAGTTGGCACAGGTACGTTTCCCCTGCTTAATCCATTTCTTGAAACACTTCAAGCAGAAGTTGTGGCCGCACGGAGTCTGTAATCGTGGACAGAGCAACAGATATCAATGAAAAATAAATTGTGTGAAGAAGAAATCAGAGCTAATTGTCGCTCTCAACAACACCGAACAAAACAAAAGAGTGAAGAAGGTTGAATTCAAGAAGTGGAATATCTTCAGACAGGACTGGCTTTAGAAACATCTACGGTTATTTCAGAAGGAAAATCTAATCGAACCAAGCCATCGATCATCGATGCCGAGTAACAAAGACAATGCAGGTGGTGTGAGCTTACCGTGACAGGACGATCCGGAAGCTGCATACAGAAGGAGCAGTTTAAGCGTCCATCAATGATATCGAGCACGTCATTGTTGCCCTTCTTCAGATTCGCCCCTCCACCAGCGTCGGATGACCCTGACACACCGCCGAGCAACTCCTGGCGCCGCTTCGCCTTCTCCTGCTCGGACAGCGAGGCGTCAGACTCAATCGCACGGATCGCCTCCAGCAGATGCGTGGAGCCGCTGGATACAGCTGCGACTGGGGCAGCATGAACCGCCGCAGCATCAGGGGAGCAGTCAGGACACTCCCAATTGAGCGCGTCAGCCATGGTGTCGGGGCACCCGGAAGCAAGGCAAACGACGTGCCATGGGGTGGCACAAGTCTTACAGGTCAGTGTCTCCTCAACGGGCGGTTTCAGCTTGCAGACCATACAAATCCCGTCGCCGTCGCAGGGAAGCTGATTAACGTGCGCCATGGATGGGTCAGGATAAGGACGGTTGCCCAGAGAAAAAGAGAGACTGGACTCTGCAGAAAGTAGAGAATGTCGTACACGTACTTATATCAGAAATCGGGAACGGAAGGAGAACTGGAGAAGGTACATCAAGAAAGAAGTCTGAAATTCTGGGCGGGCATGCGAGGGGTGACGATTTTAAAAAAATTCCCTCGCAAACTTTTAGGCACCTGTGTTGCCTGGAAAAAAGTAGTCGTGCGTGCCAAAAGTTTCCTTCTCTTGAACCAACGTCTTGATTTTTTTAAAAAGAATTATAGAATTTTTTTAAAAAGTAAGCCTGTCAAAAATAAAAAAAAAATTTAAAAAAGTGTATATCCAAAAATAATATTTAACAAAATATATATAATCGCTATTACAATGAGTGATTTTTTTAACAAAGAACGCCGCGTAAGTTTTTTTTTTTTGTTTTGTTTTTTAATAACTCGATATTTAATTAAAAATAAAATTATTTATCTATTGAAAAAAATTAAAAATATATATAGTACGTAGATATTTTAATTGTGATTCAAATTATGCAAAAAATAATAAATTTGGACTTACGGATTGACTGTACGCTCTGCCGTAAGTTGAGATATGAAAATTTTACTTAAAAAAGTATAACTCGGACCCTGTAAGTCCAAACTCACCACGGTGAACGTCATTTATGTCGTAATTCAATTAACTACCTAGGGTAATTTTTTTGATTAGAAATACAGTGATTTTTTAACATAACATCGCTTGTCTTATAATTTGACCGAAATAATTAAATGCATTATGTGAGAAATTTAATTATGTACTTACTCAAAAAATATCAAAAAAATTACAGTGCGTAACTAATTTAATTACGAATTAAATGACGCTAACTAGACGTTAATTTTTTACTTTTAGACTGACCATATAATACGAGACGTAAAAACTTTACATACGATACAAAATCAACCACATAGTGTTTTAAACAGTAAAAATTATTGGTGGAATAGAGGAGCCAGGCTTGGAACTGGAATGCTCACTTTCGACTGGTGGACGACTTCCGGGCCACCAACTCAAATTACAAGAAGTATTATTTCTCTTGTAAGGGTGGTGCATTGGGATCTTTATCAGCCGAAGCATAATATTTCTCTGAGATTTGGCGAGCTATCGAGGAGTGACTGGAACACCACTAAAGAATTTTTCGAAAGTCATAAGCAATCGGGCTTCTGTTCGGTCCGCTCGGTCACAGAGACTTCAAAGTCCATTCTTAGGCTGACGGGCATTCAGCAATCCGCGACAGTCTTTATTGACTGGGTAATTTTCCGACCCTTTTATTTTTCTGGCTTTTGTGTTGTAGACACTCGGGGACCTAAACTTCTCAGTTTCTTTTCCAAGCAGGCTAAGATAGGGATATCTGCCGCCCAAGCAACCTTGAGTCCACCTCATCCTCGTTCCAAGCGCGTGACCAAACGTAGGCCTGAGGAGGAGCATACTGGGCGGCCTCCGGCGATCGCCCAAGAGGTCCTTTTTAGGATATCACCTTTATTTCTCTTGTCCTTTTTTTACTTGCCTTTATGTTTCATATCTTTCTTTGCTTGTTTTCAGAGAATGTCACAGCCGAGGTGACTCCTGCTTCTGCTTCAGCTAAGAAGGCGAGGAGTTTTGGCGAGGAGCGTCCTGCTGCTGCCGGGGGATCTTCTGCTCCTCGGAGCGAGGCTCTTGCCCCCGGGCAGGTTGATACCCCTTCAACCGATCATGCCGCTCCCAAACCCTCTAGGGGAGCTAGGGCTCGGAAGAGGGTCCTGATCCGGGGCACCACAACGGGCACTTTGAAGACTCCCTTTTATGGGGAGTACTGTCCTTTGGTGGCTCTTTACCAGCCGCCAAAGGTGGTGGATCCGAGGGATCTCTAGGCCCCTTGCCATAATCTCTGAATGGTAGAGATTTCCAATAAAACAATGTTGCGGGGTAACCTAGACCTTTGCATGCATCTGGTGAATGGGATCCTTCTTCCTCAGGAATGGGGGGGGGGGGGGGGGGAGGGATATCCCTTCTGATCTGAACGACATCGAGATCATGATGATGACGCATTTTAAGCTTCTTGCCCTGATAAATTCTTTATCATCCTTACTCCTTTATAGACTTCCCTTTGTTTTTTCACTACTCGCTCTTTTTTAACTCCTTGATATCTTTTAACTTGACCAATTTTTTCCTGTTGTCAGCTCGTCCGCGAGGAGACCGTGATCAGGCAGATTGTAGCGAAACTTGCCAATAAGCAGGTTGATTTTCTTATCGAGCTGGAGCAGTTTCGGAGTTTGGGGTCCAAGGAGGCTGGCAAGTACTCCGCTCAGCTGGAGGTGGAGGTCACTCGTCATCAGGGTGAACTGGGGGAGGCTCGGGCTTAGAGGGATGCCTTTAGGGCTGTGAAGGTGCAGCTCTAGCTGAAGCTGAAGGCTGTCCCATCCCTCCAGAGCATGGTCAAGGACTTTAAGAAGTCTGAGGAGTTCTCCGACTGCGCCTTACAGGTGATGAAGGCTGAGGCGACTGCCTATCTCCTGGTCTTGGTCGACGAGATCCAGAGGATAAACCCCAAGTTTCCTCTCTGAGGTGACTGTCTATCTCCGGGAGGTGAAGTCTGTTGGGTCATATGTATAATTACATATGTGGCAAGGATTATTTTGCAATTACTAAGAGGGACTATATTGTAATTAGAGTAGATTAGGTTGTTATAAATAGAACCCGTTGTAAACGGATTCAACTAACTTTTGAATGAAGAACAAATTGATTTCTTCTCTCTCAAGTAAGTTCACTTTCATTTTTTTTATCTGTTTAATCTGAGGATTCTGACATGGTATCAGCGCCTCTTCAATCCTGCGAATCTGCTCATAGTTGATCTACTTGCTGCAACTCTGTTTTTCGTTTGTCTTTCTGCAAATATGTTATCGTGCGTATCTCTGCAATTCTGCATATCAGTGTTTTTGATTTGTTGAGTCTTAATTCTGTTGGATTAATGGAAGAAATCACGGCATCATTCGTAAACAAGAAGGTCGCTCAGTTAGAAGGTGAAGATAATTTTCAATCCTGGCGACAACAGGTTCTGTTAGATGTTCGCGGTCACAATCTGGAAGCTCATCTATATGGAAATGTCACGATTCCAGCTTCTATACCTGGACCTGACGGAGAAGAAGAGTCGAATCCCGAATACTCGAAGTATGTTCAGAAAGAGAGCTCTCTCGCTTCCTGGATGCTGGCGTCTGTATCTTCGCAAGTCAGCCGTGGATTAATTGGATGCATGGCTGCTACATCCATATGGCAAAAGCTGCATAGAGTTTTCTCTTCTTCGTCAACAACTCGGACCATGCATCTTTATGATCAACTCAAGGTTAGGAAACTTCCTCACCAGTCTATGCGAGATTATTTGACAGTTGTTCAATCTGCTTGTGATAGTTTGGCGAGTTGTGGTCACCCGATTGAGGAAATGCAGCAGATATCCATTGTTCTTAATGGTGTTAAAGGACAATTTGATAACGTCATCTCGGTTATTCATGCCAGCAGGAATCCTTATAACATGGCATCAGTTAGTTTTGTTCTTTTAGATGCAGAAACGAGACAAGCTGACCTTCTGTTTGATAGCAGTTTAGCTGCTAATGTTGTAGTTAATCAATTGTCCTCCATAAAGAATGATGTATCAGCAACTGGTATAAATTATGGTGCCAGTGGTACAAATTCTGGTTCATCTCCTGCAAATTCTATTATTCTGCAATCTTCAGAGAATAATTCAAATTAGTCTCAGTAGTATACGTCCAATTCAAACTACAACTCTCAGCAGTATAATTCAGGAAGAAGCAGGGGTCGAGGTAGAGGATATGGTTCAAATCGACCTCAATGTCAACTTTGCGGAAAATTTGGACACTTAGTTCATCGGTGTTATCATAGATTTAACGTAAATTTTACTGGTATAACAGATCCAGGAGGATCCTCTACTCCAAGTGTGAACCTCTGCTATTATCAGTGGGAGGATGCTGGTGATATTGCTCTTGTTACTCAGCAACAATTTGTTACTTCTTCTCCTATGGTGTACTCCTCTTATGCTCAGCAGTAATCCAATTTTACTCAGCCCTCTTTCAATACCTCATCTGGTCCATCAGGTGTTCCAATGCCTTCATTTCCTCAACCTTATCCAAGTGTTTATCCTTCGACCTTTAATCCTTCCAGGTTTTATCCTCCTGCATATCCTCCTGTCATTGCTCAAGATGCTTATATGCCTCCTCCTGCCATGTATCCCTTCCATACATCCATGCCTCCATCTATACCTGGTACTCCTAGTGCACCGTCTGTTGCTGGATCTGTCTCAGGTTTTACACGATTCAATATGGATGCTCAATCCGTGGTCAGTCATCCTCAAGCGAATATTGATTCTGTTGCACCAGTAGTTCATCATGATGCAAGTTGGTTTCCGGATTCTGGCGCAACTAATCATCTTACAAACGCATCTCCAAATAAGAATGTTGCGTGTGTTCCCTATTCTGGACAAGGTAAGGTGGTTGTAGGTAATGGATCATCTCTTAATATCTCGGCAATAGGATCAACTGTCATTCATTCTAGTTCTCGTTCTCTAATTCTTCATAATATGCTTTATACTCCTTGCGTGACTAAGAATTTACTTTCTGTTTCTCAGTTCGCAAAGGATAATTGAATTTATTTTGAATTTCATCCTGCTCACTGTCTGGTTAAAGATGCTCAATCTCATCAAGTGCTGCTTCGTGGTTTTTGAACATGCTGGATTATATCAACTTGATTTGTCAAAATTTTGTCAGTTATCGTCTGAAAATCAGTGTTTGTTTAGTCATTCTGATAGTTTAAATAAGAGTGTTAATGACAACTTTGCAAGTTGTTCTAATTCTTATGTTGCTACTGGTTCTTCTATGAATGAAAATAATGGCGTTGTGGTTTATGATTATTCAATGAACAATGAGTATGATATCAATTCTATTTCCATTCGTATAGATTCCAATACATCTTCTTCATCTTCCCCTTCGTTTATTACTCCTGAGATTTCTGATGCTACTACTTTTGAATGTCTTGTTTCTTCTTTAAAGCCTCATGCATTTTCTTCTCTGTGGCACATGAGGTTAGGACATCCATCCAATAAAATTCTTGTTAATTTTTTGCGCCTGCATAATCAGCCTATTTCTCATTCAGTGGATCAATGCACAACTTGTGCTGTTGGTAAAAGTAAGAAACTTCCTTATCCCTCTTCTCGTTCTGTCTACTCTTCTCCTTTAGAACTTGTGCAAGTTGATTTGTGAGGACCTGCCTCTTGTCCATCCAATGGGTATTTATACTATCTTAGCATTGTTGATGCATTCAGTAGATATACCTGGATTTACTTCCTTAAGAAGAAAAGTGATGTTGTTCATTGTTTTGTTGAATTTCATAAACTTGCAGAGAAACAACTTGGATGTTCAGTGAAAGCAGTTCAGTCTGATGGTGGGAGTGAATTTCAATTCTTATCTACATACTTACCTCAGTTTGGTATAATTCATCGAATCACTTGTCCTTATTCGTCAGAGCAAAATGGGATTGTGGAGCGTAAACACAGACACATTGTGGAATTTGGCTTAACATTGCTTGCTCAAGCTTCGGTTCCTCTGCATTACTGGTTTGATGCATTTTTTACATCTACTTTCCTTATTAACATATTACCATCTTCAAGTTTGCAGAACATGTCTCCTCATGAAAAACTTTTTCGGTCTTCTCCTGATTACTCTTTCTTGCGTGTGTTTGGGTGTTTATGCTTACCACATTTACGTACATTTCATAAAACTAAACTTGCTCCTCGTTTTGAACCATGTGTGTTCTTGGGTTATTGTGCAAAGTATCATGGGTATAAGTGCTTGTCTGTGTCAGGTCGCATATATACTTCTAGGAATGTGGTTTTTCATGAATCGGTTTTTCCATTTACTGATGTTAAGGGTAATTTTTTTACTTCTACTGCTCCTACTAAGAATTACTCTCCTCCTCCGTTTTTTATTCCTTGTGATAAGCTGTTCTCTTCTTCAGTTTCTTCTGATGGTTTTGATTCTCATGACTCTGCTTCTATCCCTTCTTTTACTCCATCTCCCCTAGAAGGTCAGTCTTCTCCATCTATTGATTTTATTCCTTATAATACTACTACTATTGCTGATAATACTTCTAATGGTGATCATATTGTTCATCCTAATGTTGCATTGAATCCTAATAGTGTTCATCCTAATGTTGCATTGAATCATATATCTGCTTCTCCTTTACCGTCTGTGTCTTATAGACTGTGTGGTTCTCAATTAATTCCTATTTCGTCATCTACTTCCTCTGCTAATGAGATTCCTGGTTCTTCTAATAATGCATCCTCTTCTGACATTTTAGCTGGTCGATCTTCTAATGTTCATCCAATGCTCACTAGATCTAAGTCTCATGCTCAGAAGATTCCATCTCTTCAGGCGTTGATTTCAAAGGTTTAATCTTCGGAGACATTGGTTACTACAGAACCAAAATCCATTCATCAAGCCCTTCACAGTCCTCATTGGAAGGCAGCAGTTGAAGATGAATTTTCAGCTTTTCAAGCAAATAAAACCTGGTCTGTTGTTCAGCTGCCATCAGGTAGGATTCCAATTGGGTGTAAGTGGCTTTTCATGATTAAGAAAAATTCGGATGGATCCATTGCTCGTTATAAAGCTAGACTTGTTGCAAAGGACTTCTCTCAAAAGCCTGGATTCGATTTTTAGGACACATTTAGTCTGGTTGTCAAGTCTGCTACGACAAGGATTGTTCTTTCACTAGCCTTGTCTCACAAGTGGCTTTTGAGACAAATTGATATAAATAATGCGTTTCTTCATGGGGAATTGTCGGAGAAAGTCTTTATGATTCAACAACCTGGTTTTGAAATAAAATCCACTACTGATGTTCCTCTCGTTGGTAAGCTGCAGAAAGCTCTTTATGGTTTAAAACAGGCACCAAGGTTTGAGAAGCTCAAATTTTTTCTACTCAATCGATTGGAGTTTAAGGCATCGGTTGCAGACAGTTTCTTGTTCATCAAACAATGTGAGGTTGGGTATGTGTGTTTTGTTAGTTTATGTTGATGATATTGTTGTTACTGGACCTTCTGCTGTGATAATTTCAAAAGTCATTCAGGCCATTAATACAGAATTTCAGCTTAAGGATTTAGGCAATCTTAGTTATTTCTTGGGTATGGTGGTTTTGGCTACGGATGACTATCTTCTTTTGAACCAAAAGAAGTATGTGCATGATATTGTTGAGAAACTTGGACTTACTGGTGTGTAATCTTGTCCAACCCAGATGACAGGTACGTGTTTATCAAAAACAAGTATGGTTACTTGTTCTGAAAACTTTAATGATGTTACGTTATATCGTAGTAAGATTGGTGCCTTGCAACATATATGTGTTACTTGTTCTGATATCAATTTCTCTGTTAACAAGTTAAGTCAATTCATGCAATTTTCGAGTGTTAGTCGTTGGAAGGCTGTTTTACATATTGTTAGGTACTTGAAAGGTGTTGGATCGTGAAATCCTGGATGTTGATCTGGCAGTGAATTAAATGCCAGACAAGGACGGAAAGACGCTTCTGCTCCAACTCTGGTGAACCTGCAGGTAGGGGAGCGCAACAGAGGGGGTGTCTCTGGGTCCCTCTCTGATGCTTAAATGAGTATATGTGTGTATAAAACTCAAAAACGTAAGGAACGTATGTAAAGCAAGGGTATTTATAGGGTAGGAGAGATCAAACCGTATAAGGCAGCTGGATATCTTAGTGTATATTGTGTTGCTGAAGATTTGGATCGTGGGATATGGCAGTTACTGCGAGATATTGCAGTTACCAAATCTAATCTTTAGTGAATATGTGACCGAGATACGCGGGATATCGTGGCCACTTCCTTATTGACGGTTTAGTGGGACCAGAGGAGAGAGGCAAGACTCTCTTCGGGGCGAGTACTCTCATGGCGAGCAGTGAAAGGTTGCGGCCTGGTGAAGAATGGCGAGCAGTCTGGGAACCTTTGGCGTCCCTAGAGGCTTTGGGCTCGGTTTTGGGCCACTCGATGATGGGCCAAGTTTGACTCGTACTTAGACCGATCCGGTTCGAATGTCATGGGTTTACCCCCTCTATGGTTATTGGGCCTTCGAATCCTTTTCTTTACTGGGCTGTCACTATCGATACCCAACATTTGCCCCCGAAGCTTGATTGAAGTTTCTTCAGTTGAGCTTGATTTCTTGGTAGGGTTTTGGATAGTGACATCTTAAATTCGGTTTTCCTCATCCCTTATAATGGTTCATGACCTTTGGGGTACGTCAGATTCATTTGGCGAGCAGTTCCTCCACTGTTCAAAGCTAAAGGAATATTCTTCCTTTTATTCCTTTTTGGCGATCATTCGAGGTAGCCTTGGTCTGAGGAATTTCATCTTTTCTTTGCTAGGCGATCATTACCTACCAAAAGTGTTTCTGATGGAGCCTATCAATGCGCTGGAGACCACTTTGTCTACTTAGTGGACTTTTAGCATTTAATAACTGCACAGTTGTCCAGAGATCGAACGGTCGCTTGAGGCACGCCTGTCATTTACTTTTCCGTAAACCAAGAGTAGTCTGACAGCTGCCTGTACCAGCCAACCGTTTGTCTCCCCGAGGTGTCTCTTGGAATTCTGACATTGCTTCGGTTTTTTCCAAAAAGGTGTAATTATTCTCCTGTGTCGCTTCGATTCGCCCGTGGCGGTTACTTCTTTTTGGGCCTATATAAGAGACATCAGTTTCTTTGTTTTGTTTTGTACGCTCCTTTACTCCTTCAGATTTCCAGAGCTTTTTGTGCGAATCCTTCTTCTTCAATTTTCTTCAACCCTTTTTCCCCACTGTTTCCATGGCTACCCGAGGTCAAAGAGTTAAGCACACAGCCACCAAGGGGCCTAAGAATGCCCACGCATCCAAGAATGCGAATGCCCCCGTAACCATTAAGGAAGGTGCTGTGCCCCCTTCAACGGGGGAACAAACTGACGTGGGGAGATCCGCAGCCATCCTAGTGGTGGTGGATGGGCCTGAGCTTCAAACGCCCATCTTTTCTCCGAAAGGTAAACTTCCATTCTTTCAATGCTCTGTTTTGGTAATATTCCCTGGTGTTCCTTGTTTTTTATGTTTGCCATTGCCATATCTGAACTTATTTGAGTAGATGTCAAGCCTAATGAGTTGAAGCCGGCTTACTTTAAGACAATGGTGGCGCTTGGTGGCCTCAGTGTGGGGGATGCTCCTAGGTATCCTCGCTTAGGTCTGCATTATCCTCACGACAGAGAGGTTTACATCTATGCGGCCTAGATTGATGCTGGGTTGCGTTTTCCTCTTTGTGAGGATTTGCAGACATTGTGCCAGTTCTATGGGATCCACCCCACGGAACTCGTTCCTAATGCCCTCAGGATGTGGGTCGGTTTCAAGTTCCTGTGCATACGCCAGGAATGGGCGTATTCACTGGCCTTGTTCCGGTGTTTTTTCCGACTGGCAGCTGGGGCGAACCACCTCCATCACTTCCAACCACGCTGGCAGAAGTTTGCAGAGTGGGGAGGCCCTCAAGCATGGATTTGGAATGTTCATGTCCGCCTGGTCGATGATTTCCGGGCCATCAACTCCAACTATAAGAAGTTTTACTTCTTTTACAAGGAGGGTGTACCCTGGAAATTGTTTACCCCGGACAAGGATTTCTCTCCTTCCTTCTAAGAGCTGTCAGGGAGTGATCGGAACGCCATCGACGACCTATACCGGTTGCATCGGTCGTCCCAATTCAAATCCATTCGCTCAGTGGCGGAGACTACTGAGTATGCTTGAGATGACGGGTATTCATCAAGCCACGCCAATCTTTGATGATTGGGTAATTTTCTAACCCTTTTCTTGTCTTATCGTTTGTAGGCAAGGCCGTATGCAAGAGCCGAAAACTGATAGGTCTCTTTGATGACCAGGGATCGGCGGGGTTGTCCTCCGATCAAGCATTGCTGAACTCTCCTCCTCCCCCTTCTAGGCGTTCGTCTAAGAGGAAGTCTGAGGAGGTGCTTACCTCGGCCACTGCTGGCCCTCGCCAACCAGGTATGTCGCCTCGCCATTTGTAGATTTAACGTTTTCGTACTTTGCAGTTTTTTGGTTTTTGACATCTTATGTTGTTGTTTTGCAGAGAAGTCCTCGGTTGACGCGGCCCGGGACCTTCCTCCTCCTCCTGCCAAGAAGGTCAGGAGTGAGGAACAACCAGCTGTTGAACAACATCCTCCTCCTCCTCCTAAGGGTCCTTCCGCTGATAAGGGGAAGGCTCCAACTTTGGAGGCCATTCCTCCTTCTTCCCAGGGCCCTACTGCTGGCCAGGGGAAGGTTTTGTCTTTGGCGCCCCTCCTCCTACGGCATCCACGGTCCCTCCGAAAGAGTGTGGGACCCAGCAGAAGGGGCCCGATGCCCCCAGCTCCTCAAGGGTTCCTGGGGAGGAGTATTGCTCTATGGCGAGCTTGTTCCAGCCACTCAAGGCTGCGAGCTCTCGGGGTGCTTGGTTCCCTTGTGGGGACCTTTCGAAGAAGGGGTGCCCCGCCCAGAAGAGCCTCCGGGGTAGCCCGGACCTGTGCATGCGGCTCCTCGACGGGATAATTCCCCTCAAAGACCGTTCGTCCATTCCCACGGAGCTACCTCAGATCGAGGGGTTCCTGCGGTCACACTATGAACGAGTCGCCCTGGTAAGACCTCGTCCCTTTTTCTTTTTTCATAGTCGTTCCCTTTTATTCATGTCCTTACAATTCTCATTTGTCTTTGGTTGCCATCTCGATCGGGAGGAGGTGATGATCGACCGTGTCTTTGGAGAGCTCGCCGGCAAGTATTCAGACCTTCTTGTCGAGCTGGAGCAATATCGAAGCACGGAGATCACCCCCGGCCAGCTGGAGGCTATCAAGACGACCGCTGACGCGACGATCGCCTTGGTGGACAACGCCCGGTCGGAGTACTTCAGCAAGGAGCAGCGCCTCCTTGCTGATATCAAGCGGAGGAAGGCCGATGCGGCGGCTGCCCTTCAGGATTTTGAAGCCCTCCATCTATGCTTGGATAAAGGGGAGGCTGTCAGAGCTCGCCTGGAGACAGAGATGAAGGAGGCTCAAGCCCAAGGGGCAGAGTCAGAGGCTCAGCGTTTCACCGTTGAGGCGCAAATGGCTGTTGCTGACGCCCAGAGGGAAGCTGCGGAGGCCAGGGATCGGCTAGATGAACAGTTGAAAGCTGTCCCTTCGCCCCAAAGCGTAGTCGAGGCATTCAAGGCCTCTGAGGATTTTGAGGACTGTGCTTTGAAGGTGATGAAGTCGGTGATTGCCGATTTTCTCCAAGTCCTGGTGGATGATGTCCAGGCGGTCGACCCCAACTTTCCCATTGGGGAAGTTGAGTCCTTGAAGAGCTTCCTCCGAAGTCGCACCCTTCAGCCTACTAATGCTGCTGAAGAGGTTGACCCAGCTGCGGCGGAAGCGGTTGCCCCCGAACGCGAGCCGAGCCTTCCTGTTCCCGAAGGCGAGCAAAGCACCCCTGCCCCCGAGGATCCAAAAGCTTGAAGTCTCCACCTCCCTTAGCGACTATATTTCCCTTTGTCTTTTTAGATAGCTGTTTTTCCTTTGTAATTATTTTTTGAATTCGGACTCGGTTATTATTTTTCTTTATAATATTGGATGCCTTCCATATTCCCAAGCCTTTATGTTTATTTGACTTTGAATGTGTTGGCTATCCTTTCCGATATCTTGATCGCGTAATCGTAATTACTCCAGACTTTTTCTTGCTTTGTACTGGCCTCGACTTTTAAAGCCTTGGACCCAGCATAAGTATGTATGAACTTTCTAAGGACAATACTCTAACACTTAAAAGTATAGACTTCTAAGTTTCAAGAGATATTACCTTTTCGAAGTTTAAACCTTTGACTTGTTCTCATAGTAACAATAACTTAAGGCTTCATCACCCGTAGTGATCACCTAAAATCCCTTTATCCATTGTTTGGTGGGTTGATAGCAGATCTCTTTGTCTGGCTTTGGGTCTGCTCTCTCGTTTTTGCCTAATTCTATTGTCTGGTTTTGGCGTCAGGGCTTTCATTTTGCCTAACTTTATTGCTAGGTCTTTTGGCCTGACTTTGGCGTTAGGGCTTTTTGGCCTAACTTTGTTGCTAGGGCTTTTGGCCTAGCTTTGTTGCTAGGTTTTTTGGCCTAGCTTTGTTGCTAGGGCTTTTGGCCTAGTCTTTGTTGTTAGGGCTTTTGACCTGACTTTGGCGTCAGAGCTTTTTGGCCTAATTTTGTTGTTAGGGCTTTTGGCCTATCTTTGGCGATAGGGCTTTTAGCCTAACTTTGTTGTTAGGGCTTTTGGCCTATCTTTGGCGATAAGGCTTTTGTGCCTGATTCGGTTATCAGGTCTTTCGCCTGACCTTTGGCGTCAGGTCTTTTTCTTCAACTTGCTTCGAGTGGACATGCTTTATGAAGGAATGGCTTTCTTTTATTAGCATAACAGTTTGATTACAAGCTATGTATGAAATCTCCTTAAATGCTCAGAATTAAATGGACGGGGTAACCTTTCGCCTTCGGTGGTTTCCAAATAGTAGGATCCTGGTGCGGCGATCTCTACTACCTTGTACGGTCCTTCCCATTTGGATGAAAGTTTATTTTTACTGTCCAGCCTTGTGAATTCATTCCTTCTCATAACCATCTCCCCCACGAAAAATTGGCGAGCGCTGACTTTTTTGTTGAAATATCGAGCGGTCGCCAAGCGCATCTTTGTTTGTGTCTTTTCCGAAAGCCATCTCTTTTCCTCTGCTAAGTCGAGGTCAGTTCTGCGCTCGATCTCGTTTGCCTCCGCATTAAAGTGTAGAATTCTGTGGGTAGGCATTGCTATTTCGGCGGGTGCTACTGCTTCTGATCCATACACTAAACTGAAAGGCGTTTCTCCTGTAGCCGCCTTAGGCGTTGTTCTGATGGCCCATAATACGTTTTCCAGTTCTTCTGCCTAATTCCCTTTGAATGCTCGAACCCTTTTCTTGAGTCCTGCTAAGACAACCTTGTTGGCTGCTTCAACTTGCCCATTCGTTTGAGGATGATGCACTGAACTGAAACGACGGTCGACATGATATTCTTCACAGAGCCATTTGAGCTCCTTTCCAATGAATTGCGGACCATTGTCACTGATGAGTATTTTGGGAATGCCAAACCTGAAGAATATGTTGATCTTTAGGAACTTGATGACTTGGAATTCCGTTGTCGAAGCTAGAACTTGATGTGAGTACGTTGACCAGTGCTAATAGGGAAATGGCCCAATATATCGATTCCCCATTGAGCGAAAGGCCAGGCACCCGCCATTGGGGATAATAGTGTCGATGGTCGACCCGATCGTGGTGCAAACTGCTGGCAAATCTCACACTTCTGCATTAATTCAGCTGCATCTATTCCCGAGGTCGGCCAGTAATATCCTAATCTGAAGATTTTCCTGGTCAGCGATCGAGCACCTTCATGACATGTTGCCACCCCTTCGTGAGTTTCTCGAAGAACCTTTTCTATTTCAGGATGAGTAACACACCTTAAGTAAGGAGTCGAGTAGCCTCTTCTGTAGAGTTCCCCATCGATAATTAGATAATTGGCTGCGAGTCTTCTAATCCTCGTGGATTCGCCTTCTTCATCTGGGAGGATCCCTTCTTTTAAATAATTCTGGAACGGAGTCATCCATGCGACCTGTCCTTGAATGTTGAAGACCTCTGCTCTGCTTTCAAGGACTGAACATAGGGCATTTTCCAGAAATTGCACATCCTGGATTGTTGTCCCTCCGAATGCCAGTTTACTCAATGAGTCTGTCATCTGGTTTTCTTGGCGAGGAATAGACTCAATCGCGAAATTTGGGATTTCCGCGACCAGCTTCCTGGCGATGCTGAGATATTTCTTCATCTTTTCTCCTCTTGCCTCGTAGGTGCCATTAACCTGATTGACAATAAGCTCTGAGTCACTCTTTACCTTAAGCGTAGTTATACCCATTTCTTTTGCCAATCTGAGTCCAGCGATAAGAGCCTCATATTCTGCTTCATTATTGGTCGCCGGGAATGTCAAAGCGATCGCGTACTTCAAAGGCTCGCCCTCAGGAGGAATAAGAATTAAACCTGCCCCGAGCCTTCTTTTGATGAAGACCCGTCCGTATAGAGCTCCCAGATTTGATTGTCATCTGCTGACTGACTTGGCCTGTTTTCTGCTTCCGGTTGACCGTTACTCGTGCTTTCCACTATGAAATCAGCTAGTGCTTTACCTTTGATGGCCGTTTTTGGCGCAAATTTGATCTTGAACTCGCTGAGCTCGATCGCCTACTTGACCATTCTTCCTGAAGAATTTGGTTTCATCAGGAAGTTTTTGAGAGGTTGATTGGTGAGGACCGTGATGTCGTGCGCATGAAAGTAAGGTCTCAGCTTTCGAGCAGCAATAACTAAGGCATAGAGATACTTCTCAATCTGGACATATTTTATTTCAACTGAGTTGAACATTTTGCTAATGAAATACACTGGACTCTGAACATTATTTTCCTCCTTTATTAAGACAGCACTGGCTGCCACTTCGCTAATGCATAGATAAAGGAAAAGGTGCTCGCTTGGAACGGGCTTTGCCAGAGCTGGGAGTGTTTGGATATGCCTCTTCAAGGATTGGAATGCTTCCTCGCAGTCTGGCGTCCACTCGAACTTGGGAGGGACCTGTCGCTCGCTTTGGAGAGGAAGCGGTTGAGAGCAACTAGGCGTCCATTCAGGCATTGGACTTCCTTGTGGCAGGTTGGCGACTTCATTTCTTCTATGGCATTTAGCTTTTTTGGGTTTGCTTCGATCCCCCTTTCGCTGACCATGAAACCTAGATATTTGCCGGACTTGACTCCAAAGGCGCACTTGGCAGGGTTCAGGCGAACACTATGTATCCTCATGCATTCAAAAGCTTCGCGGAGGTCCGTTGTGTGAGGATTGCCCTTGATGGTTTTGACGAGCATATCATCCACATACGCCTCCATGTTTCTCCCCAGCATGTCCTGGAACAGGCGGTTCACCATCCGCTGATAAGTTGCCCCGACATTGATGAGACCAAAGGGCATCACCTTGTAGAATAGAATGTCCCCATTGGCATAGAAAGCGGTGTGAGCCTCATCGTCTGGATGCATTCTGATCTGGTTGGAGCCTGAATAGGCGTCCATGAAGCTCAGCATCTCATGACCAGAGCTAGCATCGACCAACTGATCAATCCTAGGTAGGGGATACGAGTCCTTAGGGCAAGCCTTGTTCAAATCGCGGAAGTCGACGCATATCCTCCACTTGCTGTTCGATTTCTTAACCAAAACTGGGTTGGCGACCCAGCTCTGAAATCTCACTTCTCTGACGAAGTCAGCTTCAATCAACCTGCCGACCTCCTGCCTGATCGCCAAATGCTTGTCCGTCCCGAATGATCTTTTCTTTTGGGCGATCGACTTGATGGAGGGGTCTATCCTGAGCTCGTAGGAGATGATATCTGTGCTGATTCCCGGCATATCGCTTGGTTGCCAGGCGAAGAGCTCCTTAAATTCTTTGAGGAGGGCGGTCATGGCCTCCTTTTGATCCTCCTTCAAGGTGGTTCCAATGCGCACCTTCTTGTCCGGACCATCGATTTCGACCTCTTCCAATTCCTCCATAGGTGCTGGCCGAGCCAAGTCCTCGCGGGGGTCGGCTTCTGTTTCAATGGCGAGGGCCTCCCTTTGGTTCTTCCTGCGCAAACAGTTCACATAGCATTGCCGCGAGGAAGGCTGATCACCGAGCACTTCTCCAATCCCGTTGGGAGTGGGGAACTTCATCTTCTTGTGGACTGTGGAGGCCACAATCTTGTTCGGATTGATCGTGGTCCTCCCTATGATGGCGTTGTAGGATGTAGGTGAATCGACCACCAAGAAAGTGACCGATACCTTGATGCTCTTCCATCCCTCGCTAAAAATCACTGGCATGGTTATAGCCCCCAGCGGATAAGTTGTCCTTCACGCAAACCCAATCAGCGGAAAGTCGACCCTCTTCAGGTCACGCTTGGACTTGCCCATCTTATCGAAAGCGTCCAGAAATAGGATGTCTGTCGAGCTGCCTCCGTCGACCAGAATCCTTGCAACGTCACAACCGTCAATATCTGCTGTGATAACCAAAGCATCGTTGTGAGGGGTGGTAACATGTGCCAAATCATCTTCGGAGAACGAGATGGCAATGTTCTCTTCAGGTCGGGGCCGCTTTCCCAACTGAACTGCTGTGGAGATCTGAGTGGCATAGACCTCCCTTGCGCTCGACCTCTCGCCGCCTGCACCGAATCCTCCTACAATCAGATTTACCCTCCTCTTGCTTCCAGATGACTCAGTTTGCTCAGCAGGGGCTGGCGAACGATGTCTCCTAGGGGGCGTTCGACTTCTGTCTTGCCCTGCCACGAATTCCTTCAGCATTCCCCCTGAATAAACTTCTCTATATCCCGCTTCAGAATGCGGCAGTCATCTGTGGTATCTGCAATAGCACTTGCACTTGTGGTATCTGCAATAGCTCTCAACATCCTTTCCTATGGGCTGATCACCTCGACGAGGCATCGGTGGCCTCGCCAAGGATCTCCTCTCCATCTCGACTAGTACCGCTGAGATCGCCAAGGATCTACTCAGGGACCTCTGGATGGCGAGGCGCTGGATTAGACTCGACCCGGGGCCTGCTGTCTTTTCCCTTCTTCTCCTTCTTCACCTCCTTCTTACCATCGCGTCGGGGTTCATGAACCACCCTTAGCGAGGTCGTCAGGAAGTCAGCCTCTGTGTTCGCCCTTTCAAGGTCTATGAAACCTTTTGCTCTGGACGCCAACTCCTCCAGTGTTTCGATCTTCTTTACATGGTAGCTGTTTCGCAGCTTCCTCGAGGCCTTGTTGGCTACATCCAGGGCCCTGTAAAATGCTCGAATGATCTCCCCATCCGAGATTCGGCGATCTATCTCCGTGACGTTCTGATGGAAACGCCCATAAAAGTTGGACAGCGACTCTCCGGGCTGCTGTTTGACCGAGTCCAGGGCGACCACGCTCTTCAGCAATTGGCGCTCGCCCATATACCTCTCCAAGAACTTGCTCCTTAACTCTGCCCAAGTTCTGATAGATCCTGCATGGAGGCCGAAGAACCAGGACGAAGCCGAACCCGAAAGAGTGGATGGAAATAACAAAGCCAAGTGATTAGGATCATTTGACTTACCCAGGAGAGAGGCCTCGTGTTTGTTGACATGTACGGTGGGATCTCCTCTACCGCTATACTCAGGTATGGCCCGAGCAACTACATCCTTTGGGATTTTGATGGCGACGAGCTCGTCGGTAAAAGGGTGAGCAGACTGCTCCTTGAAGGGAGCTACGACTATCAGTCGTCTTTCTTGGAGCCTTTTATTGAGGAGGTCATCCATCTGATCCACCGTGCAGTACATTGGCGAGGTTCCGGGTGGAGGAGGACCGGAAGGGTTGGCATTGTATGCAGCTGCTGGCTCCTTGGTGTACGCCGGAGGTATGGACTGCTGTCTTGATGTCATCTCCTGATCCTCCTGAGGTGCGGTGGGGCCAGGATTCGCCGCTTTGAAGGGTAAGGGCCCTGTGGCAGCAGGGCGGTTGTTTCCTTTAGGAGTAGAGGGATTGTTTTCTTGAGGAGCAGGGGCTTAACGGCGCGCCTGTCCTAGGATGGCCTCCAGCAGGAAGATCATCTCTGGGGTTAAATTGATGTCTTCCCCGGCGATGTGGACTGTCTGCGGTGCCGGGGCTCCGTTTTGATTAGCAGCGGGGGTCAGTCTTGAATCACCGACATGCTATCGAGTTGTACGCGGAGGAGCGGCATTGGCTCCTGCTCGGCTGGCAGGTTCTTGTTGAAGCGATGAAGCGGCGGCGGAATCAGAGCTATCTGAGGATCGTTCCCTGGTCTGGTTCCGACGGTTGCTTTGGGATCGAGTTCTCATGGCTGAATTGCTCGTTTCCCACAGATGGCGCCAAATGTTGGATCGTGAAATCCTGGATGCTGATCTGGCAGTGAATTAAATGCCAGACAAGGACGGAAAGACGCTTCTGCTCCAACTCTGGTGAACCAGTAGGTAGGGGAGCATAACAGAGGGGGTGTCTCTGGGTCCCTCTCCGATGCTTAAATGAGTATATGTGTGTATAAAACCCAAAAACGTAAGGAACGTATGTAAAGCAAGGGTATTTATAGGGTAGGAGAGATCAAACTGTATAAGGCAGCTGAATATCTTAGTGTATATTGTGTTGCTGAAGATTCGGATCGTGGGATATAGCAGTTACTGCGAGATATTGCAGTTACCAAATCTAATCTTTAGTGAATATGTGGCCGAGATACGCGGGATATCGTGGCCACTTCCTTATTGACGGTTTAGTGGGACTAGAGGAGAGAGGCAAGGCTATCTTCGGGGCGAGCACGCTCATAGAGAGCAGTGAAAGGTCGCGGCCTGGTGAAGAATGGCGAGCAGTCTGGGAACCTTTGGTGTCCCTAGAGGCTTTGGGCTCGGTTCTGGGCCACTCGATGATGGGCCAAGTTTGACTCGTACTTAGACCGATCCAGTTCGAATGTCATGGGTTTACCTCCTCTATGGTTATTGGGCCTTCGAGGCCTTTTCTTTACTGGGCTGTCACTATCGATACCCAACAAAAGGTACAATTGATCATGGCCTTATGTTCAGGACAAATCTGTTTCCGGTGACGGAAGTTTCTTTAACTTCATATTCTGATGCTGATTGGGAGGGGGGGGGGTGATATCTCCGATCGTAAGTCTATTTCAGGTCACTATCTTCTATTGAATGGCAATCCTATTATCTGGAGCTCTAAAAAGCAATTTATTTTTGCTCGTTCTAGTGCTGAGGCAGAGTTTCGTGTTGTTGCCAATGCAGTGTGTGAAATCATATGGGTTAAATCTTTTCTCACAGAGATGGGTCTTATGTTGTCACCTGTTCCGGTAGTATGGACAAATAGTACTAGTGCTGCTGCTTTATTTGAAAATCCAATCCAACATACAAAAATGAAGCATGTTGAAATTGATCTGTTTTTTATTTGTGAGAAAGTTAACTCGGGACAGGTTATGGTTAACTTTGTTCCTTATAGTGAACAAGTTGCATATATTCTCACAAAACAACCGACTGAGAAAATGTTTGTGCCATGTAGGAAAAAGTTGGGCATCTTCCCTGTGGAAGAGCTGATGCATCATTGGTTATGTGCAGGGGCAGTTCTATAGGAGTTCCTGATACTGATGCAGTTTCTGAGTAAATTCTAATTCTCTGCTCTTCTTTAGTGTGATAGCATGTATTGTCTGCTGTGTGTTTTCTAATGACTGCTTATATTGATCATTTTTAAGATAGTATCGTCTGATGATCTGTTCTGTTCATGTCTTGCTTTTCTATTTCTTTCTTATTCATAGTTGGTTATGTGTGTCGTGGTAGTAATATCTTGTTCATGTTTTGTTAATCATTGTCTGGCATGTATACGTTCAGTATCTGGATCTGATTTTATATTTTGATATATGTATGATAGGTTCATATCTGGTTTTTTGTTCTGCGTTTATGGTACAGTGACTAGTGGTTATCATTTGGAATTGTTCATACCTGGTCTAACTCATTAATAAGGTCGGATATGTCTGTTGTGGTTCAGCAAAAGATTGTTTCTGATTCGGAAAAAAAAGGAAAAATAGTGTATGATCTCCTTGGCATAAAACATGGTTTGATTCTAAAAAATAGAAATCAGTCTGGAGAAAACGTTAAGATACTTCAGTTTATTTCTTGAGGAAGTAAACAAAAGGGCTCAACCCCTTCAACCATTGTTGGTAAGAAAAGGGCTCAACCCCTTCTGTCAAGGAGTGATATTCAGATGCAATCTGATTTGGAAAAAAAAAAGTTGAAAAGAAAAGTTGTCAAATAAAGATGATTAAAAGAAATCGATCAATCAGTCTGAACTACACTGCCACTTCAGTATCTTGAATGAAATAGCATTGGTATTGATCTTTTCTTGATGTTAATCCTAGTTATAATGTCCATTTGTTAGAATAAAAAGTGCAGATGTGTATCTTGAATATAGGATCAGCATGGTTAATTAGGTCCAGATTGTTGGATTAATGATGTGAATGATTTACATTCATATGAATTGGATAGTTCTATAATGGTACACTAAGTCAAGTAAGGTCAGTGAGATTGAGAAATTGTTTAAGACAATTGTCCAGAAAGATAAATAAGAGGATGTCTGTTTTGATGTGAAAATAAATATAACCAGTCATTGAGATAAGGTTAAGCAACAGAGAATATGGATTCTCGCAGTACAGAAGACAGATGTTGGAGTGTGTCTGATCAACAAGTGCAAAATAAAGCAGTGTCAAGTTTTCTGAAGTTCAGGAAATCAAAGAGTTCGATGAAGAGTTCAATCAAATTTGAACATCAGATCTTGGATAGAGAATGTTAGGTCATATGTATAATTACATATGTGGCAAGAATTAGTTTGCAATTACTAAGAGTGACTATATTGTAATTAGAGTAGATTTGGTTGTTATAAATAGAACTCGTTGTAAACAGATTCAACTAACTTTTGAATGAAGAACAAATTGATTTCTTCTCTCTCAAGTAAGTTCACTTTCGTTTTCTTTATCTGTTTAATCTAAGGATTCTGACAAAGTCTCTTCATGACTTCATTGAGAGCGGCTACACCATGGAAGCTCCTCCTGCGCCTGTTGGCGAGGAGGCTGCCCCCGGGGCCAGGAAGGAGACTGTAGCCCCTAATGAGCCCAGACCTTGATGCTTCAGGCCGAGTTGATGCAGAGGTTCAAGTCGAAGGAGCCTGTTGTGCTAAGATGGATTACAACCTCGCAAAGTCACCTGGTCTCCTTATGCTTTTGCTCTTCCGCAATTGTAATGTTTAGATGTTGTCCCACATTTATGAATGAGAGTTTGTTTAGTTTCCTTTTGTTTCAGGAACCTTGCAAAAACAATTTATTCACTCGTAGGGGTGGGCATAAACCGGTTCGGGCCGAACCGGTTCAGGAATCGTACCTTTACCACATTTTAAAGAGGTATGGTTTACTGCTCCAGTTTTTGTCCGCTCCAAATTTTGGCCGATTTACCGTACTTATTCAGAACCGGTTCAACCGAACCACTCGATATATTTTTTTTTAAGAAAAAAACTAAAATAAACCGTAATCCATAAACCATATTCCTAATGCATAAACCATAATCCATAATCCATAATCCATAATCCATAAACCATAATCTATAAACCATAATACATAAACCATAATACACAAACCATAAACCATAATCTATTATACTAATGTAGATTGTAAATCATCACCGAACCAACTTTGGTCTAATGGTTTAGAGTATATATTTTAATAATTAAATATGATATTATATTAAAACTGTACAAGAAGTGGTACGGTTTACCGTTTGCGAACTGTTTTTTTTGTACCTCTTCTGAACCACTCCATATTTTTGAAAAAAAAACGTTTGGTTTATGAACCGGTACTATTCACAAAAGGTACGGTTTGGTTCGGCCGAACCGGTTTTTTATGCCCACCCCTATTGACTTGGATATTTTTCTTGAATGTGATGGTTGCCTTATTGTTTTGTAAGCCTTTGCTTTTGTTTGGTTTCGAACATATTTGGTTGTTCTTCCGATGTCGATCTTGCTTAAAAGCTTTAGGAAGTTTTACCATACTTGTTTTCAACTTAACTTTAGCTTTTTTCGAATAGACTCGCCTTTTTATTCAAAGGGTCTTGGACTTTTTTGGAGGAAACGTTACCTTTTAGAGGTTCTTTTCGCTCGTTTAGGCTTCTGAGGAAAGAGAGTTGCCTTTTATTGGCTCGTCCGTTCCTCTCACCAAGTTTCTTAAAGGAATTGTTACTCAAGAATTATGCCTTTAAGGAAACTATTATCCTTTATGAATTTGTTCGCCTACAGGATTTTGGTCATTGGATTCGTTCGCCTAGTCGCAAGAAACTGTTACCCAAGATTCGCTCGCCTTTGAGGAAGCTGTTACCTTGGATTCGTTCGCCCTTTTTGGTAAACTGTTACCCAAGATTCGTTCACCTTTTAGGAAGTTGTTACCTTAGATTCGTTCGCCTACTTCGCTTTTTAGAGGAACTGTTACCTTAGATTCGCTCGTCTTTTAGGAAGTTGTTACCTAAGATTCGTTTGCTCTCTTAAGCTTTTCTTTGGAGAGACTGTTACCTTGTCAGTTCGTCCGCTCCATTGTGCCCAAATTCTAAGGTATTGTTACCCTTGAAATGGGTTCGCTCGCTTTTTTTATTAGGTTTTTATTTTTTCTAACTTTAGGGAACTGTTACCCTTGATGTGGGTTCGTTCGCCTTCTCCGTCAGGTCTTTCGCTAACTTTTAGGGATCTGTTACCTTGATGGTTCATTCGCCTTTTAGTTGAGGTATTTGCTTTGCCTGACTTTAAGGGATCTGTTAAATTGATTGTTCATTCACCATTTAGCCTTTGTTTTTGTTTTGCCTAGTTTGGGGGGAACTGTTACCTTAATGGTCCGTTCGCCCTTCGTTTTAGATCTTCATGGGAGAGGAACTGTTACCTTCTGAAGTTCGTTCATAATCCCTTTTTCGCTTGCTGAGGAGACTGTCACCTTTTTTTGATTCGTCTGCCTATATGCGTTAGGTCCTATCTTTCGACGGTTCATCCATTCTTTGGAACTTTTCGTTTTGGTTTGAGTGGCTATGCTTTATATGAAGGAGTGGTTCATTTTATTGACAAAACATTCTGATTACAAGCTATGCATAAAACCTCTATAAATGGTCGAAATTGAAAGGACGAGGTAGCCTTATACCCTCTATGTTTTCCAAGTAGTAGGACCCTTGTGCGACGATCTATACTACTTTGTATGGGACTTCCCACTTAGTTGAGAGTTTATTGTGGATGTCCAAGTTTGTGAACTCATGTCTTTGCATAATTGTTGGATCTTGATTTCCTGAATGCTGATCTGGCAATGAATTGAATGCCAATGGATGAATGAAAGTTGTTCTCGCCTTAGATCCGATGAACCTGCAGGAAGGGGATCGCAACAGAGGGGGTGTCTATGGGTCCCTCTCCGATGCTTAAATGAGTATGTGTGTGTATATAGCTAAAAACGTAATGAATGTATGTAAAGCAAAGGTATTTATAGAGTACGAGAGACCAAACCGTAGAAGGTAACAGTATATCTTTGTAAATATTGTGCTGTTGAAGATTAGGATAGTAGATATTACGGTTATGGCGTAATATTGCAGTTACCATATGTAATCTTTAGAGAATATGTGCCCGAGATATGCGGGATATCGTGGCCATATCTTTAGTAACGGTTGGTGGGACCAGAGGAGAGAGGCAAGACTCTCTTCAGGGCGAGCACTCCTATGGCGAGCAGTAGGAGTTCATGATTTGGTGATGAATGGCGACCAGTGATGGAGCCTTTGGTGTCCATCTTAGCTTGGGTTCGACTTTGGGTCACTCTATTGAGGGCCAGGTTGACTATAGCATGGGGCGGTCCAGTTCGAATAACCTGGGTTCACCCCCTCCATGGTTATTGGGCCTTTGGGGTCTTTTCCTTATTGGGCTGTCACTATCAATACCCAACATTTGCCCCCGAAGCTTGAGTGAAGTTTCTTCAGTCGAGCATGATTCTTTCATAGGGTTTGAGATAGTGACACTTGAATTTGGTATTCTTTGTGTTTTCCTACTATTTATACCTTTATGAACACTTTATGCTTTTTTGGCGATCAGTCGTTCGGTTGCCCATGGCTGAAGGAATATTCGATCTTTTATTCCTTCTTGGTGATCACTCGAGGCAGTCTAGGCTTATGGAGGTTTATCCTTCGCTATTGGGCGATCATTGCCTCTGAAAGGGATTTCCCCAAAAGACCTATTAATGCGTTGGCGGTCACTTTATCTGCCTAATGGACTTTAGCATTTAATAACTGCACAGTCATCCAGAAGTCGAACGGTCATTTGAGGCACGCCTGTCGTTTATTATTATGTAACCCAAGGGTAGTCTGACAGTTTCTGTACTAGCCGACCGTTTGTCTCCCCGAGGTGTCTCTTAAAATTCTGACATTGCTTCGATTTTTACCCAAAAGGTGCAATCATTCTCTGTGCCGTTTCGATTCTGTCTGTGGCAGTTACTCCTTTTTCGTATATAGAAGGGACAGCAGTTCCACTCTTTCGTCTTTTACGCTTTCATTCCTTCAGATTCTAGAGAATTCCTATGTTTTCAGTAATATGTCTCTTCGATTCTCTTCTTCTTCTCAGTTTTTTCAGACTCCGAACCCAAACATCCATGGCTACCCGCAGTCAATCTACATGAAAGACCAAGATGACGGCTAACATGTCTTATTCCTCAGCCCCAAAGGTGCCTCCGAAGAATGCCAATGCTCCCCTGTTAATCAGGGATGGTTCTACTGCGGCTTCCAGCAAAAGGAATCCTGATGCTGGACGGTCGGAGGCTACACCTGTGGTGGTGGATGGGCCAGACACCCATGTGCCAATATTTTCCCCAAAAGGTAAACAACACGGCTTTTCTGTTCGCTGGTTTTTCTGATAATATCCCCTGTTTTTTCTTGTTTTCATATTGTTCTTGCCATATCTGTCTTTCTAAGTATATATTAAGCCTAATGAACTGATGCTGGCTTAGGTCAAGATGGTATTCGCCATAGGTCGCTTCAACGAGGTGGATGCGCCCAGGTACCCGGGCCTGAGACTGCACTATCCTCGCAATGGAGAGGTTTACCTTTATGCGGCCCAGGTCGATGTTGGGTTGCGTTTTCCTCTCTGCGAGGATTTGCAAGAACTGTGTCGGTATTACGGGATAGGTCCCACGCAGCTCGTACCAAACGCCATTAGGAGGGTCGAATTCAAGCTCATGTGTCTACGCCAAGAATGGACGTATTCACTGGCCTTGTTCCGATGCTTCTTCTGATTGGCCGCCGGAGCGAATCACCTCCATCATTTCCAGACCCGCTGACCGAAGTTTGAAGAGTGGAGAGGTCAGGCGTGGAGCTGGAATGTTCATTTCCGGTTGGTCGACGACTTTCTTGCCACCAACTCCAACTACAAGAAGTTCTACTTCTTTTACAGACCTGGGAGTTGTCCCAGCCGGAAAGGGACACTCCCCCTTCCATCGACGACTTATTCTGGTTCCACAAGCAATCAAGTTTTCACCCCATCAATTCAGTGGCGGAGACCACTGAGAATATGCTAGAGATGGCGGGCATTCATCAGGCCATGCCACTTCTTATTCATTGGGTAACTTTTATAACCTTTTTCCTTTTATTGGTTGTAGGCGGTCGGGGCCGTAAACTCATGGGTCTCTTTGATGACCAGGGTAAGGCGGGGCTGTCTTAGGACCAGGCGTCGCTGAACCCTCCTCCTCCTCCCTCAATGCGTTCCTCCAAGAGAATGCCTGAGGAGGAACGTCCCTCGGTCACCCCTGGCCCTCGCCAACCAGGTACATTACTTTCCTGCTCTTTCCTTTTATTTCTTCGCCTTTAGTTTTTGGGTTTCTAATACTTTTGTTAATTTTTTGCAGAGAAGCCCACTGCTGATGTGGCTCGGGACCCTCCTCCTCCTCCTGCCAAGACGGTCAGGGGTTTAGGCGAGGAGCACCATGCTCTTCCCAAGAATCCTTCGATTCCTAGGGGTCCTGCTGCCACAAAGGAGAAGGCCTTGGCTGTGGTCACGGTGACCTCTCCTCCTCCTGAGCACCCAACCTCCATTCCTCTAAAGGAGTCCGGGGTTCGGAAGAAGGGGTCAGACGCCCCGGGTCCTTCGAAGACTCCCTCAGAGGAGTACTGCCCGCTCGTGGGCTTGTTCCAGCTGCCCAAGGCTGCAAACTCCAGGGGCGTCTGGATCCCCAATGGAAACCTCTCGAAGGCGGGGGTTTCCGATCAGAAATCTCTCCGGGCAACCCAAACTTGGGCATGCAACTCCTTGAGGGGATAGTTCCTCCCAAGGACCGAGGAGAGGTTCCCTCAGAATTGCTCGTCATTGAAAGGATGATGAGGTCGCACTTTGAACGAGTCGCCCTGGTAAGATTTTACATCTTTGTTGTGTTTTCGTATCACTTGCATTTTTCTTAGACTAACAGTACTTTTGCCCTCTATTTCCTTTGTTGTCAGCTCGTTCGAGAGGAGCTGGCGATTGGTCGAGTCGTTGGGGAGCTCACCGATAAGCAGACTGATCTGCTTATCGAGCTGGAGCAGTACCGGAGTCTGGGATTCTCCCCTGGCCAAATGGAAAGCATGAAGTCGACTGCCGACTCAGCGGTTTTCCTAGTGGAAAGCGCTCGAGAGGAGTACTTCAAGAAGGAGGAGAGGCTCCTTGTCTTCGTCAAGGAGAAGGAGGGAGAGGCAGCGATCTCCCTTCAGGAGTCGAGGCAGTTCATCGGCACTCAGCCGAGGTTAAGGCTGCCAAGGCTCACCTGGAGGCTGAGCTTAAGGAGGCCCAAACTTAGAGGGCAGAAGCGGAAGCTCAAAAGGTCACCGCTGAGGCTCAGAGTGAAGCTGCTGAGGCTCAGAGGATTGTTGCTGAGTCCAGGGGAACACCCTGGAAAAGGAGAAGGAACAACTTGCTATGCTGCTGAAGTCTGTTCCATTCCCCCAGAGTGTGGTCGACGACTTCAAGAGGTCCGAGGAGTTTGTCGACTGTGCCTTGGAGGTGATGAAGTCAGAAATTGCTCACTATCTCCAAGTCCTGGTCGAGGACATCCAGGCAGTTGATCCCAACTTTCCACTTCGGGAAGTTGAGGCTCTTAAGCCTTTCCTTCGGAGCACCCTTCCCCAGGAGACTCCTCCAGCTGTTGCTGAAGAGGTTGACCCCGCTGGTGCTGTGGAGGAGGCTGCCCCCGAAGTCGAACAGAGTGCCATCGCTCCTGATGAACCCAAGACATGAAGTCCTCAACTCCTCCGACGATCGTCTTTTACTTTTGATGATAATTCTTTCTTATCTTCCTTTGTATTTTGGGTCTGGTTTGTAATTATTTTTCGATTAAAGACTCGATTACTTTTTATTGAATACCTTTTTATATTCATAAGCCTTTACTCGACTTTGAATGTGTTAGAGATTCCTCCGATATCTTAATCATAATTACCTTCGACTTTACTTCGCTTTATAAGGGTCTTGGACCTTTCTTAGGCTTGAAAGGATAAGTCTTTATAGACTGAACTATTCCCCTTGCCAAGTATAAATTTCTTAAGGAAAACATCTTAAGACTTAAAAGTATAGACTTCTAAGCTTGAAGATATCCTACCTCTTTGAAGTTTAAACCTTTCGGGGTGTTCGCCTAATTGCAAGGAACTTGTTACTTGAAGCTTCATCATTCATAGTGATCGCTTAAGGTTCCTTGCCCATCTTCTATAATTTGCTTCATAAAGGAATTATTACCCTTAGTAGATAACTTCTTCCAAATTTTGTCCAACTTATAAGAGGATAGCTTCCTTGATGGATTGATTGTCTTTGTCGTTAGGACTCCTACCTGACTTTGGCGCCAGGTATTTTGTTTTGCCTAACCTTGTTGTTAGGTCTTTTGCCTGACTTTGGCGTCTGGTCTTTCGTTTTGCCTAACCTTGTTGATAGGGGGTGTTCGCCTAATTGCAAGGAACTTGTTACTTGAAGCTTCATCATTCATAGTGATCGCTTAAGGTTCCTGCCCATCTTCTATAATTTGCTTCATAAAGGAATTATTACCCTTAGTAGATAACTTCTTCCAAAATTTGTCCAACTTATAAGAGGATAGCTTCCTTGATGGATTGATTGTCTTTGTCATTAGGACTCCTACCTGACTTTGGCGCCAGGTATTTTGTTTTGCCTAACCTTGTTGTTAGGTCTTTTGCCTGACTTTGGCGTCTGGTCTTTTGTTTTGCCTAACCTTGTTGATAGGTCTTTTACCTGACTTTGGCGCCAGGTATTTTGTTTTGCCTAACCTTGTTGTTAGGTCTTTTGCCTGACTTTGGCGTCTGGTCTTTCGTTTTGCCTAACCTTGTTGCTAGGTCTTTTGCTTGACTTTGGCGTCACGTCTTTCGTTTTGCCTAACCTTGTTGTTAGGTCTTTTGCCTGACTTTGGCGTCAAGTCTTTCAGCCAATTTTGATATCAGGTCTTTGTTGTTGCCTAACTTTGGCGTTAGATCTTTCGCCTGACTTTGGCGTCAGGTCTTTCGCCCAATTTTTAATATCATGTCTTTGTTGTTGCCTAACTTTGGCGTTAGGTCTTTCGCCTGACTTTGGCGTCAGGTCTTTCGCCCAATTTTAATATCAGGTCTTTGTTGCCTGATTCGGTCATCAAGTATTTTGCCTGACTTTTGGTGTCAGGTCTTTTTTCTTCAATGCCTGATTCGGTCATCAGGTCTTTCGCCCGATTTTTTGCGTCAGGTCTTTTTTCTTCAATGCCTGATTCGGTTATCAGGTCTTTCGCCTGACTTTTGGCGTCATATCTTTTTTCTTCGATTTGATTCGAGTAGTCATGCTTTATGAAGGAATGACTTATTTTTATTGACATAACATTTTGATTACAAGTTATGTATAAAACCTCCTTAAATGTTCAGAATTGAATAGACGGGGTAACCGTTCGCCTTAAGTGGTTTCCAAATAGTAAGATCCTGGGGCGGCGATCTCTACTACCTTGTATGGTCCTTCTCATTTAGCTGAAAGTTTATTATGGCTGTCCAGTCTTGTAAATTCATTCCTTCTCATAACCATCCCCCCTCGAAAAATTGGCGAGCGCTGACTTTTCTGTTGAAGTATCGAGTGGTCGCCAGTCGCATCTTGGCTTGTGTTCTTTCTAATTGCCACCTCTTTTCTTCCGCCAAGTCGAGGTCGGTGCTGCGATCAATTTCGTTTGCCTCAGTGTTAAAGTGTAGGATTATGTGAGTAGGCATCGCTATTTCGGCGGGTGCTACTGCTTCTGATCCATACACTAAACTAAAGGGTGTTTCTCCAGTGGCTGCCTTAGGCGTTGTTCAGATAGCCCATATTACGTTTTCCAGCTTCTCTGCCCAATTTCCCTTGAATGCTCGAACCCTTTTCTTGAGTCCTGCTAAAACAACTTTGTTGGCTGCTTCAACTTGCCCATTCGTTTGAGGATGATGTACTGAGCTGAACCGATGGTCGATATGGTATTCTTCGCAGAGCCATTTGAGTTCTTTACCTACGAATTGTGGACCATTATCGCTAATAAATATCTTGGGAATGCCAAACCTGGAAAATATGTTGATCTTCAGGAACTTGATCACTTGAAATTACGTTGTAGATGCCAAAGCTTTCGTCTCTATCCACTTGGTGAAGTAGTTGATCGCCACTATGATGTGAGTGCGCTGTCCAGTACTAATGGGAAAAGGACCCAATATATCCATTCCCCATTGAGCAAAAGGCTAGGCACCTGCCATTGGGGACAACAGTATTGGTGGTCGACCTGATCGTTGTGCAAACTGTTGGCAAGTCTCGCACCTTGGTGTTAATTTAGCCACATCTTTTCTCAAGGTCGGCCAATAGTATCCCAGCCTGAAGATATTTCTTGTCAATGATCGTGTGCCTTCGTGGCATGCTGCCACTCCTTCATGAGCTTCACGAAGAACTCTTTATGTTTCGGGATGAGCAATGCACCTTAGATAAGGCGTCGAGTAGCCTCGCATGTTGAGATCTCTATCTATGATCAAGTAACTGGCTGAAAGGCGTCTTATCCTTGTGGATTCACCTTCGGCTTCTGGGAGAATTGCCTCTTTCAAGAAATTCTGGAATGGAGTCATCCACGTTACCTGTCCTTGAATATTGATGACCTCTGCTCGGTTGTCGAGAACTGAACATAAGGCTTTTTCCAGGAATTATACGTCTTGAATTCTGGTTCGTCCAAACGCCAGTTTACTTAAAGAGTCTGCCATCTGGTTCTCTTGGCGATGAATAGACTCAATCGCAAAATTTGGAATTTCTGCGACGAGTTTCTTGGCGATGTCGAGGTATTTCTTCATATTTTCCCCTTGCCTCGTAAGTGCCATTGACCTGATTGACAATAAGCTCGGAGTTGGTTTTTACCTTGAGTGCTGATATGTCCATTCTTTTTGCTAGTCTGAGTCCAGTAATAAGAGCCTCGTATTCTACTTCATTATTGGTCGCCTGAAACGTTAGGCGATCACATACTTCAAAGGCTCGCCCTCAGGAGGGATGAGAATTAAACCTGCCCCGAGCCTTCTCTTGAAGAAGATCCATCTGTATAAAACTCCCAGATTTGACTGGTGTGTGTTGATGAACTTGGCCTACTATCTGTTTCTGTCAGACCATTACTTGTGCTTTCCACTATAAAATCAGCTAGTTCTTGACCTTTGATGGCCGTTTTCGGCGCAAATTTGATCTTGAACTCGTTGAGCTCGATCGCCCACTTGACCATTCTTCCTGAAGAATCTGGTTTCAACATGAAGTTTTTGAGAGGTTGATTGGTGAGAACTGTAATGTCGTGCCTGTGAAAGTAAGGTCTCAGCTTTCTAGCAGCAATAACTAAGGCATAGAGGTACTTCTCAATCTGGACATATTTTATTTCTGCAGAATTAAACATCTTGCTAACAAAATACACTGGATTCTGGACATTATCTTCTTCCCTTATTAATACGGCAATGGCTGCTACATCGCTGATACTCAGGTAAAGGAAGAGCTGCTCGCTAGGAATGGGTTTTGCCAGAGCTGGAAGTGGTTGAATGTGCTGCTTCAAGGATTGGAATGCCTCCTCGTAGTCTGGCGTCCACTCGAATTTACGGTTAGCCCTTAGAGTCTTGAAGAATGGTAGGGACCTGTCGCTCGCCTTGGAGAGGAAACGATTAAGTAAAGCTAGGCGACCATTCAGACATTGGACTTCCTTATGGAAAGTTGGCGACTTCATCTCTCCTATACCCTTGAGTTTGTCCGGGTTCGCCTCAATACCTCGCTCACATACCATAAATCCCATAAATTTACCAGACTTGACTTCAAAGGCGCACTTTGCCGGGTTCAGGCGAACACTGTGCCTTCTCATGCATTCGAAAGCTTCGCGAAGGTCCGCTGTGTGAGGACTGCCCTTGATTTTTTTGACGAGCACGTCGTCCACATAAGCCTCCATGTTTCTCCGTGGCATGTCTTGGAACAGGCGGTTCACCATCCGTTGATAGGTCGCCCCAGTATTGATTAGACCAAAGGGCATCACTTTGTAGCAAAGAATGTCCCCGTCTGCATAGAAAGCGGTATGGACCTCGTCATCTGGGTGCATCCGGATCTGGTTGTAGCCTGAATAGGTGTCCATGAAGCTCAGCATCTCGTGACCAGAGGTTGCATCGACCAACTGATCAATCCTGGGCAGAGGGTAGGAATCCTTGGGGCAAGCTCTGTTCAAGTCGCGGAA
Source organism: Chamaenerion angustifolium (assembly GCA_946814005.1). Taxonomy (NCBI): domain Eukaryota; kingdom Viridiplantae; phylum Streptophyta; class Magnoliopsida; order Myrtales; family Onagraceae; genus Chamaenerion; species Chamaenerion angustifolium. The sequence continues at coordinate 27,171,212 of OX328268.1, read as the reverse complement.
GTCGACGCACATCCTCCACTTTCCATTTGATATTTTGACAAGAACTGGGTTGGCGACCCAGCTCTGGAATCTCACTTCCCTGACAAAGTCAACTTCGATCAGCCTGCCAACTTCTTGTCTGATCGCCAAGCGCTTGTCCGACCCAAATGATCTCCTTTTCTGAGTGATTGGCTTGATAGAGGGGTCTATCCTGAGCTCATGAGAGATGATGTCAGTGCTGATACCTGGCATGTCACTCGGTTTCCAAGCGAAGAGCTCCTTGAATTCCTTGAGGAGGGCAGCCATGACCTGCTTTTGGTCATTGTTCAAGGTGGTCCCAATACGCACTTTCTTATCTGGGCCATCAATCTCCACTTCTTCTAACTCTTCCATAGGCGCTGGTCGAGCCAAGTCCTCCCGAGGGTCAGCATCTGTTTTGATGGCGAGGGCTTCCCTTTGCATCTTTCTACGCAGACAGTTTACATAGCATTGTCGCGAGGAAGGCTGATCGCCAAGTACTTCTCCAATCCCGTTGGGTGTGGGGAACTTCATTTTTCGGTGGACTGTGGAGGCAACAATCTTATTGGGATTGATCGTGGTCCTCCCCAGGATGGCGTTGTATGAGGTAGGCGAGTCGACCACCAGGAAGGTGACCGATATCTTGATGCTCTTCCATCCTTCGCCTAAAATCACTAGCATGGTTATTGCCCCCAGTGGATAAGTCGGTCTCCTAGCAAATTCAATCAGCGGAAAGTCGACCCTTTTCAGGTCACGTTTGGACTTGCCCATTTTCTCAAAGGCGTCCAGGAACAGGATGTATGTCGAGCTTCCTCCATCAATCATAATTCTCTTTACGTCACAATCGTCGAGATCGGGTGTGCTAACTAGGGCATCGTTGTGAGGGGTGGTGACATGTGCCAAATCGTCTTCAGCGAATGAAATGACAATGTCCTCTTCCGGTCGAGTCCACTTCCCCAGCTGAACCGCTGTAGAAATCTGAGTCGCATAGACCTCTCTTGCATGTGACCCTTCTCCTCTGACGCCAAAACCTCCAGCAATCAGGTTGACTATCCTCCTACTCTGGGATGGGCCAGCTTTCTCAGGCGGCGCTAGTGAGTGGTTTTGCCTCGGTGGCATTCGACTTCTATCTCGTCCTGCCACAAACTCTTTCAGCATTCCCCTCTGAATCAACTTCTCGATGTCGCGCTTGAGGATACGACAATCATCAGTCTTGTGGCCTTTGCACTTATGATATATGCAATAGCTTTCAGTGTCCTACCCCATGAGCTGACCACTCATTCGAGGCATCAGTGGCCATGCCAGGGACCTCCTTTCCATCTCGATTAGTACCGTCGAGATCTGCTGTTTAAGAGTGTAAAATACTCGGGAACCTCTTGATTTCTAGGCCCTGTGTTCTCTGCTCGGGGCTTGCTATCTCGTCCCTTCTTGTCCTTCTTGATCTCCTTTTTACCATCGCGTCGGGGCTCAGGAACCGCCCTTAGCGAGGTCGTCTAGAAATTAGCCTCGGCATTCGCCCTCTCAAGGTCTATGAAACGTTTTGCTCTGGCTGCCAGCTCTTCCATTGTTTCGATCTCCTGCACGTGGTAACTGTTGCGCAGCTTTCTCGAGGCCTTGTTGGCCACATCCAGTCCTAGATAGAATGCTCGAATGATCTCCCCATCTAAGACTCGACGATCTATCTCTTTAACGTTTTGATGAAAATGCCCATATAAACCAGTCAGTAACTCTCCAGGCTGCTGCTTGACCGCATCTAGGGCGACCACACTCTTTATCAATTGGCGCTCACCCATATACCTTTCCAAGAACTTGCTTATCAGATCTGACCAAGTCCATATGGATCCTGCAGAGAGGCCGAAGAACCAGGACGACGCCAAACCCGATAGGGTTGACGGAAATAATAAAGCGAAGTGATTTGACTTACCCAAAAGAGAGGCCTCATGCTTGTTGACATGGATATTGGGATCGCCTCCTCCACTGTATTCAGGGATAGCCCTGGCGACGACATCCTTCGGGATTTTGATGGCGACGAGATCATCGGCAAAGGGATGAGCGGATCGCTCCCTGAAGGGATCTGCGATTGTCGTTCACCTTTCCTGGAGCCTCTTGTGAATAAGCTCGTCCACCTGGTCCAGAGTGCATTTGTTTGGCGGCGCCCCATTTGGTAGGGGACCTGATGGATTGGTGGAATAGGTGGTTGTCGGCGGATCGGTGGACGCCGGGTGTAGGGACTGGTGTCCCAATGTCATCTCTTGATCCTCTTGGAGGGCTGTGGTGCCCGGATTTTCAGTCTCCGCTGGTCTGGGCTCTGCGGTTGCGGAGCGAGGATTTTCCTGAGGAGCGGTGCTTTTATGCTAGCCTGCCCTAAGATTGTCACCACAAGTGATATCATCTCTAGGGTCAACTGGATGTTTTCCCCAGCGATGTGGACGGTTTGCGGTGCTGGAGTCTCGGTGTTGTTGGGAGCGGGAGTCGGTCTGGAATTGCCGACATATTCTCGGGCCGCCCTTGGGGGGACGACATTAGGTGCTGCCTGGCTGGCAGGTTCTTGATGGAGCGGAGAAGCGGCGACGGAATCAGAACTGTCAGAGGGATACTCGTTGGTCTGGTTCTGGCGATTGCTTTTGGATCGAGATTGCATGGCTGTATCAGTCGTTTCCCGCAGACGGCGCCAAATGTTGGATCTTGATTTCCTGAATGCTGATCTGGCAATGAATTGAATGCCAATGGATGGATGAAAGTTGCTCTCGCCTTAGCTCCGATAAACCTGCAGGAAGGGGATCGCAACAGAGGGGGTGTCTCTGGGTCCCTCTCCGATGCTTAAATGAGTATGTGTGTGTATATAGCTCAAAACGTAATGAATGTATGTAAAGCAAAGGTATTTATAGAGTAGGAGAGACCAAACCGTAGAAGGTAACAGTATATCTTTGTAAATATTGTGTTGTTGAAGATTAGGATACTAGATATTACGGTTATGGCGTAATATTGCAGTTACCATATGTAATCTTTAGAGAATATGTGCCCGAGATATGCGGGATATCGTGGCCATATCTTTATTAACGGTTGGTAGGACCAGAGGAGAGAGGTAAGACTCTCTTCAGGGCGAGCACTCCTATGGCGAGCAGTAAGAGTTCGCGACTTGGTGATGAATGGCGACCAGTGATGGTGCCTTTGGTGTCCATCTTAGTTTGGGTTCGACTTTGGGTCACTCTATTGAGGGCCAGGTCGACTATAGCATGAGCCGGTCTAGTTTGAATAACCTGGGTTCAACCCCTCCATGGTTATTGGGCCTCTGGGACCTTTTCCTTATTGGGCTGTCACTATCAATACCCAACAATAACCACCTCCCCCACGAAAAGTTGGCGAGCGTTGACTTTTCTATTGAATTACCGAGCGATCGCCAGTCACATTTTTGCTTAGGCGTTCTCTGATTGCCTTCGCTTTTCTTCAGTAAGGTCGAGGTCTGTAAGTTGCTCGATATCATTAGCTTCGACATCAAAGTGTAGGATCCTATGGGTAGGCACCGCTATTTCAGTGGGTGCCAGTGCTTTAGATCCGTATACCAGACTGAATGGCGTTTCCTTTGTTGTTGTTTTGAGTGTCGTTCTGACAGCCCACAGCACGTTGTCCAGCTCATCGACCCAGTTTCCTTCTAAGGCTTGAACTCTGTTCTTGAGTCCTGCGAGGAAAACTTTGTTGGCTACTTCGGCCTTTCCGTTGGTTTGGGGATGATATACCGAGCTGAATGTGGGATCAATATGGTACTCTCGCATAGCCATTTGAGTTATTTTCCCACGAATTGCGGTCCATTATCGCTTATGAGTATCTTTGGGATGCCGAATCACAAAATTATGTTGACCTTTAAACATTTGATCACTTGAAATTTGATTGTAGAGGCCAATGCTTTCGCCTCTATCCACTTGGAGAAATAATCGATCGCCACGATAATGTGGGTTTTTTGCCCAGTGCTCATGGGAAAGGGTCCCAATATGTCTACTCCCCATTGGGCGAATGGCCAGGCGTCCGCCATTGAGGATAGCAATGTTGGTGGTCAACCGGATCTTGGTGCGAACTGTTGACATGTCGCACACTTCTTTGTTAATTCTGTTGCGTCTTTGTTCAAGGTTGGACAGTAATAGTCTAGTGTGAAGATTTTGTGCGTTAATGAGCATGCACCTTTATGGCATGCAACAACTCCTTCATGAGCGTCGCACAAAACTCTTTCTGTCTCAGGATGGGAAATGCATCTCAGATAAGGAGTTGAGTATCCTCGCCTATAGAATTCTCCACCTATGATAAGATAGTTTGACGCTAGGCGGCATATTTTTGTAGGCTCGCCTTCTCATTTTGGCTGGGTTCCTTCTTTCAGAACGTTTTGGAAAAGATTCATCCAGTTATTCTGCTCTTGAATGTTGAAGACTTCTTCTCGATTTTGGAGGACCGAGTATAGTGCTTGGTCCAGGAAGTGTATTTCCTGCATTTTTGTTCCTCCGAACGCCAGCTTGCTCAAGGAGTCTGCTAGCTGGTTGTCTTGGCGAGGAATTGACTAGATCGCGAAAGTATGAATTTCGATGATGCGTTTTTTTGGCAATGTCGATGTACTTTTTCATATTTTCCCCTTTTTATTCACGTGTGTCATTGATTTTGTTGACAATTAGCTCCGAATCGCTTTTTGCCTTTAGCGACGTTATACCCATTCCCTTAACGAGTCACAACCTAGTGATAAGCGCTTCATATTCGACTTCATTGTTGGTCGCCTTGAATGTGAGGGCAATCACATATTTTAGGGGCTCGTCCTGAAGAGAGATGTGGACTATTCCTTCCCCGAGCCTTCTTTTGAAAAAGATCAATCGGTATAGAGTTCTGAGCTTTTTCCTTCGACCTTTGGCCGTTCTTGTGCCTTTTCCACTTCAGTAAAACCGTTGCTAGTACTTTCCACTATAAAGTGTGCTAGGTCTTAACCTTTAATAGTAGTTTTCGACGCAAATTTGATTTTGAATTTGCTTAACTCAATTGCCCACTTGATCATCATTCCTGAAGAGTCTGGCTTCATCAGGAAGTGTTAAAGGGACTTGTTGGTGAGGACTGTTATTGCATGGGCATGGAAGTACTATCTCAAATTTCGAGCAACAATAACCAAGGCGTAGAGATACTTCTCAATCTCGATATATTTTATTTCAGCAGAATTAAACAATTTGCTTACAAAATAGACTGGACTCTGTTTACCCTTATCTTCTTTTACTAAGATTGCACTGACTACGACTTCACTAATGCTTATATAAAGAAACATTGACTCATAAGGAATGGGCTTCGCCAAAGCTGGGAGTGTTTGCAAGTGCTGCTTGAGTGTTTTTAAGGCAGCTTCATACTCTGGCGTCCACTCGAACTTGCGGTTTGCCCTGAGAGTTTGGAAGAACGGTAAGGACCTGTCGCTCGCCCTTGAGCGGAAACGATAAAGCGCGGCCAGACGACTGTTCAGACTCTCGACTTCCTTATGGAACGTCGGGGACTTCATCTCTTATATGGCCTTGATTTTTTCGGAGTTTACCTAAATTCCTCTTTCGCTGACCATGAATCCCCAAAAATAGTCTGATATCACTCCAAAGGCGCATTTTGTTGGGTTCAGGCGAACACTGTGCCTCCGAATGCATTTGAATGCTTCTCGAAGGTATTCTGTGTGAGGGCTCCGCTTGACGAGACTGTTGTCTACATAGGCTTCCATATTTCGCCAGAGTATATCTTGGAACAGTCGATTCACCATTCGTTGATAGGTTACCTCCGCGTTTATCAAGCCAAAGGGCATCACCTTATAGCAAAGGATATCGCCGTTGATGTAGAATGCTGTGTGGGCTTCATCGGTCGGGTGCATTCGGATCTGGTTTTAGCCTGAATAAGCGTCCATGAAAATCAACATCTTGTGGCCAGAGGTTGCATCCACCAACTGGTCAATTCGCGGCAGAGGGTACGAATATTTTGGGAAGGTCTTGTTCAAGTCGCGGAAATCAACACGCATCCTTCATTTTCCGTTCGAATTCTTGACCAGCACTTGGTTAGCTACCGAACTTTGAAAGTGTACCTCTCTTATAAATTCAACTTCAAGTAGTCTGCCTACCTCTTGGCTGATCGCCAAATGCTTGTCTGATCTGAATGCCCTTTTTTTGAGAAATGGGCTTGATCGAAGGATCTATCCGCAGCTCATGGGAGATTATGTCAGTGCTGATGCCTGACATGTCCCTAGGCTTCCAAGCGAACTATTCTTTGTACTCTTTCAACAGGGAAGTTAAGGTGTCCCTTTGGTCGTCGTTCAAGGTGGTTCCCAATGCACACCTTCTTTTATGGACCATATATCTTGACTTTTGTCAGTTCTTTCATTGGAGTTGGCCAAACTTTGTCCTCGCGAGGGCCAGCCTCTATCTCGATGGGAGAGACTGCCTTTGGTTCTTCCTGCACAGGCAGTTCACACAGCATTGACGCGAGGACTGCTGGTCGCCGAGAACTTTTCCGATCCCATTCAGTGTGGGGACTTCATTTTCTATAGGACTGTGGATGCCACAATATTATTTGGGTTTATGGTAGTCCTCCCCACGATGGCATTATATGAGGCGGGTGCGTCGACCACTATGAAGGTGACCGACACCTCTATGCTCTTCTATCTTTCGCCCAAGGTTACCGGCAGGGTTATAGCTCCCAGCAGATATGTTGTCCTCACAGCAAAGCTGATGAGTGGAAAGTCCACACACTTAAGGTCTCTTTTGGATTGACCCATCTTTTCAAAAGCATCCTGAAATAGATTGTCTGTCGAACTTCCTCCATCGATCAGAATTCTTTTCATATCAGACCCATCGATGTCATCCGTAATGACTAACCCATCATTGGGCGGTGTTGTGACATTTGCCAGGCCTTCTTCGAAAAATGAGATGACGATGTCCTCTTCACGACAAGGTTTCTTTCCCAGCTGTGCAGCTGTAGAGATTTGTGTGGCATATAACTCTTGCATGGGACCCCTCGCCTCCGACTCCGACTCCTATTGCAATTAGGTTTATTACGCTTTTGCCGTAGGATGAACTAGATTATTCTTGAGGAACAGGCGAGCAGGTTCTATGTGGGGGTGTTCGAGTACGCTCTCGTCCTGCCACGAACTCCTTCAGCAACCCTCTCTGGATTAACTTCTCAATGTCGCACTTAAGAATGCGACAATCATTGATCTTATGTGTCGTCGCTTTATGATAACGGCAGTAGCTTTCCACTTATTTACCCATGGGTTGAACATTCTTCTGGGGCATTGTGGCCTTGCCAGGGACCTTCTTTCCATTTCGACTAGTATCGTCGAGATCCCCATGTTTAAAGGCATAAAATACTCGGGAACCTCTCGATGGCTTGGCCTGGGGGCTTCGGATCTAGGCTTCTCTCGGTCTCGCATATCCCTCCTTTCCTTTTTCTATCGCGTAGGGACTCTAGATAATCCCTTGGCGAGGTTAATACCAGAAAATTAGCTTCAGAGTTTAGATAATCCCTTGGCGAGGTTAATACAAGAAAATTAGCTTCAGAGTTTGCCCTTTCGAGTCTATGAAGCCTTTGGACTTTACTGCCAGCTCCTTCAGTGTCTCTATTTCTTGAACATGGTAGCTCTTGCGCAGTTTTCTCGAGGCTTTGTTAGCCACATCCAACCCCTTGTTAAAAGCTTGAACGATCTCTCCATCTGTGATTTAGCGATCGATCTTCGTGACTTTCTTATGAAAACGCCCATATCAGTCGGCCAAGGTCTCTCCTGGTTGTTGTTTGACAAGATATAAGGCGACCACGCTTTTCAGCAATTGGTGCTCACCTACATATCGGTCCAGGAATTTGTTCTTTAATTCGGACCATGTCCCTATTGATCTTGCAAGGAGGCTGAAGAACCAAGACGACGCTGAACCCGAGAGGGTTGCCGGAAATAGTAGGGCTAAGTGGTTATCATCATCCGAATTACCCAAAAGATAGGCTTCGTGCCTGTTGACGTGGATCACGGGATCTCCTCCGCCACTGTATTCGGGGATGGGTCTTGCAACCACATCCTTTGGTATTCTGACCGCTATAAGGGCAACGGTGAATGGATGGGAAGATCGTTCTCGAAAAGGGTTCATGACGGCTCTGCGTTGTTCCTTTATCTTTTTATTGATGAGCTCCTCAACTTGGCCAAGCGTGAATTGATGGTGCCGCTCTCCGGTCGGTGAGGCACTCGACAGATTGACAAAATAGGTAATTTCCGGCACTTTCGGTGGAGGTCGGAGGCATGGACTGATGTCCATTGGTCATCTCTTGGTCTTCTCGAGGAGCGGTGGCACGCGGATTTACAGTTTCTGCTTCTGGTGGCCTCATGGGATGAGGATCTTCATGAGAAGAGGATCTTCATGAGAAGAAGGGGCTTGTATGCGGACCTGTATGGTTTCCCCAGCCACTTGAACAGTTTGCCGAACTAGAATCTCGGTGGGAGGAGGAATTGGAGTCGGTCTTAAATTGCTGATGTGTTCCTGTGCCGGTCTCGGAGGGAAAGCATTGGGAATTGCTTGGTTAGCAGGTTCTTGCTGATGGAGCGGCGAAGCGACGGTGGATTTCGAGCTATACAGGGATTGCTCGTTCATCTGTTTACGACGATTACTGTTAGAGCGAGTCTACATGACTGCTTGCTCGTCTCCCACATATGGTTCCAAATGTTGGGTTTGAATTTCCCAGATGCTGACTGGATGCTGGTTTGACAGTGGTTTGGATGCTAATTGGTTGATAACCGCAAACTTTGGCTGGAGCTCCGATGAACCTGCAAAAAGTGGAGCGCAACAGGGGGGTTCCTCTGGGTCCCACTCCGATGCTTATATGAGTATACTGTGTAAATGAGTATAATGTGTATAAAGCAATAGTATTTATAGGGATGGAAGACCAAAACGTTTTGGAAACCGAATATATCTGTAAATATTGTGTTGTTGCAGATAAGGATAGCATATATTACGATTATCACATAATATTGCAGTTGCCTTATGTTATTTTGTAGAATATGTACCCGAGATATGCGGGAAACCAGAGTTGGGAGGTGTAACTCTCTTGGCGAACGCTCCTATGGCGAGCCGTGGGACGCTTATGCCTTGGTCCAGTAGGGACTTTGACGACTAGTTTAGTTCTGGGTTTGGTACTGGACCGCTTTATGGTTCCAGCTTACCCTTAGTGTAAGCCGACCCAGTCTTGATTGATTTAGGTTTCAGCCCTCTGAAATGTTATTGGGCCTTGGAGGTCTGATGAACCTTATTCTATGTTGGGTTGTCACTATCGATACCCAACAGTACTCTTCTGAAAATGGTGACTTTCATCATTCGTTATGACGGTAGAATTACAGTAGAGGAGGAAGTTATTAATTATATCGATGGTAAATCCATAATTAAAGTTGGAGTTGCTAGTGTTTTCCCAGCACCCTTAGGTGTTCACAGATACTGCGTTCATCACCTTGCAAGCAACTTTAACAAAAAAATTAAACTTTGAGAATTAATGAATATATTCTCGAAAATGGCGTGAACCACCTCTAAGGAAAGGTTTGATCGATATTGGCAAACATTTACAACAATGAATGATGGAAAAAAAATTAGGTGGTTAACTAATTTAGAAAATTTTAGTCTATGGTCTTTAGCACATGTCGGAGGACATATATACAACGTAATGACAACAAATCAGTCGGAAGTCTTTAACAAGGTAATAAAAGTAGATCAGTCATTACCAATAACAACATTAGAGGGGCTTACATTTACCCGACTAAACACTTATTTTTTCAACCGTTGTGTAATATATGAGAATGAGAGATCAATTGGGAATGTGTTTATGCTTAAAGTGAGAGAGCTATTATCATCATCAAAGGAAAATTCTCGTTCTTTTGAAGTATGTACGTACTCTTATGGAGACGAGTATAGAGTACGTACGCGCATTGGTAAGACTTATGTCGTAAATTTGCCACAAATGATATGTGACTTCGGTGAATGGAAATTGTTTCGTCGACCATGTACACACACAATGTCTGCAATTCGTTACACCAATTCGGACTTGACACCTCATGTTGATCCACATTTTCGAGTAGATTACTATATGTGGAAATACCTCTCTAAATTCCACCATTTACCATACCCATACTGGTGGCCGACGTGGAACAAACCTAAGGTATGGTATGATCTACATATGTTGATCTCTAAACATGGTTAGAGAAAGGTTAGAATTCCCAATGAGATGAATTCTAATTCTACCCCTTAACAAAAGAAATGTCGCAGATGTGGACAACCAAGTCACAACAGACGATTTTGTAATCAGCAAGGTATATAATGAGTTAATTTCATTTAGTTACTCAATTATATGTTTTATATTGATTTAATGAAAATATATTTTTGTCTTATGTCAGGGTAATGAAACGTGCGCGATCAAGACGATGAAGCTGTATTTTTCTATCATATGGAGATAGTAGAATTTTGTATCAATTGTGTATGTAATACTTATTGATAAAGGAGGAATTAATTAAAATTTCAATCAATATCTAGAATTCTACAAAAATATATCATGAAATAATGAGTTGATCACGACATCCAACCTGTTCGCCCCCACCCTACCTCTATCTTTACTCCTACCGCCGTCTCGACCTCTGACATTCCTAATCTTGACGTGTCTATCTGGATGACTTTGTTCTTGAGTAGGTTGTGTCACCGGTTGTTGTAGCTAGGTCGAGTCAAATATAATGTTGGGAATTTCTTCCTCCTCACTAGACATCACAGATTCATCCAGTAGTTGATTGTATTGATACAGCTAACCAGTGAGCTCATGGGAGTACTGACAAACTTCGATCATCTCCTCAAGATACTTCTTCTAACTACTCGCTGCCTTCTTCAAAATCTTATTGGCCAGTTACGTCAAATGGTGGATACTTCTCATCTATAGAATACACACAAACAAATCGTTATTAATGATGTATAAATAACTAAATAATTAATATTACACAATAATAAATCACACTTACCAGCAACATAGATTGGTATCCATGTGGTTCAAACCGGACCAGAGGAATCACCACTTCTTGTTCCGAACTTCAACCAAAGGATCCCCGACGGTATCTTGGATCAACGTCACAGTTAGTTGGCTATACCATGATAGGTATTATGCTACGGGTACACCTTCCGGAGCAGGCAGATCTATCTCGCCCTGACTCTCCCACATTGCCTAATACGATGCATGTCGAGTAATCCACGCTTCACGTGTGTTATTCTCCCAACGCAATTTATGCATCTATCCCACCCTTGGCGGTCTTCAAATGGGTCTGGAATTGACTGTGGAAAGTAGTATTGTCTCCATACGCGATCCACCATATACTACTCGACAATGTTAAAGTGGATCAACGACAACTTCAACTCGCAGCACCAAACATGTTCAGTACATACCAGCGAGAGGTGCGCCACCCAGTTCGGTGTGTAAGGGTCCCAATTTATCTGCACATATGACATCTTACTGTTGAATTGCGCAATAAAATGCTATAAATTAGTTAATACAATTGTATAGAAGCTATACTCATCTGGTCTTGTTATATTGATGTCAATGCATCTCTATAAAATTGTCACACGTGCGACTATAGATTTTTCTTTGAAGTCTTTGGTGGTACCCACGACTATTAAATGCATCCAGTTGCATTTGTACTTCTTGCTGACACGACTTTACAGAAATTGGAATACAGATAACTCAATACAACTGAGGCCCAACTGTACTGAGTTGTTTGGTGTAAATCGTCCAGTAGAGGAAGGTATTCTAGAGAAACTTTGTTCTCACTTATGTTAGGGAATAAAAATGTACTGAGTAGATGTAAAATATATCCCCGGGCTCTCATTATAGCGTCCTTTTCGATGGTAGGAATCCAATCCGGATCACTTTCTTTCTTCTCAAAAACCCTTTTCAGCAAGGACAGAGCGACATCGTTCTTGGATATCTTTTCCTCCTCACGCAAAGGGATTACTCCTAGTAGTCGTGGGCATAAAGATGGCACATCCATAATTACTTCTTAACCTTGAGTCAACTGATATTCATCTAATATGGCTGGACCGTTGACCCGTAAACACAACAAAACCTGTACGTCCCTAAGAGTTACAGTCATTTCACCCCATCGGAGATGAAAGGTATATGTCTCGGGTTTCCACCTCTCAGTAAGAGCATGGAGTAACCTCACATCGAACTTGATACGAGATATGTTTGCAACCCTCCGAAACCAACTATATCTACCTAATGGCAAGACATAACATCTAAAACCCAACATTTACCCGCTCGCCAATACTTGTCATCTCTACGACGAGTACTAGCACTAACCTATAATTTAATTATTAATTAAAAGTAAATATTTAAGATTAAATAACAATGTCAACACAACAATTAATTAAGCGTAAAATTAGGCTTACCGTATCCTCAGCCCTATGTTGTGACATATGTTACGGTTGACTATATAGAAGGGACGAATCAACTTGTTCCTTCTGCGAAGACAAGGACGGTTGTTAAGAGCTGCTCTGGCCACGATGCATTGTCTGGGCATAACATCTAAATTAAAATTAGGTATTTTATAGTTTTACAATTCAATTAAAAAAATTTCAATAAAATATACAAAATTAAGATTTACGATTATTCAAAACCCTAACGAATCGACAATAACACTTAACAGTGCATCAATTACACATAACAACACATTCTAAATAGTTATGACAACTAATTAAAATCTAATTAGCAATTTTACCCCAAAAAATTAAAATTACGATTTTATAATTATTTAAAAAAAAAAACATTACCAATCAATATTAAAACATAAAAATGCAACACTTACAAATAATTAGGCATTCTACATAACAATTACAACTAATTAAAGTTAAAAATTACAAAAAAAAAGTTTAGGTAGAATTGGTTACCTGATTCAGAACGACGATGAGGATGGCAAGTGAGGCGGCGACAGAGGCAGGACAACGACGACGGTAGAGGAATGACGACAGGAAGATGAGGGTTAATCGACGAAGTCTGGGATCAAAGAAGACACGTTTGTTCACGTCTTAGAGGGGGTTCTGTCTGATTTGAATAACCACCACCCACGAATGGCATTCACGGGTAGGCATTTAAACCATACCCGCGAATGGGATTCACAGTTGAATCTAATATTAAAGATTCGTGGGTGATTTTTTATTATTCATACCCGCGAATGGGATTCAGGGGTAGGTATACATTTGTATTTTTTTTGCGACTGAAGATATTTTACTATTTATTTTTATTTTTGGGTATATGTATGAAAAAATCGATTATCTATGATAGTAAAATTATATTTATTTTTTCAATTTTGATTTTTTTTTATAAAACAATTACCAAAGAAATATTTTAATTTTTAAAGATAACCCCAAACGCTAATCAGGTTCTCGCTTTTGACTTTGTAAACTCAAAAGCACGAACCTCGTTCGTGTTTAGGACGTCCATCTATCCGGATGTCCTAATGGAGAATCAGGTTCCTGTTTACAGCAAATAGCTAACGCAAACCTGATTCATGTGTAGGGGGAATGAATTGGAATCCTGGCTCCTTCCGCCCTTCCCTCGCTATTTGGACTAGAGGTGAGCAAAAAATACTAGTGGGCCGAAAAAAAATTCTGAGTTTAGGACCCAGTCAAAATGGGTGCTCGAGCTCGGGTTTAATTTGCCCCCTTCCCCCAAAAAAAGGGTTAATTACTTAATTGGTTACTCATGTTTCACCATTGTGCAGAATGGTTACACATGTTTCAAAATGTGATTAATTGGTTTTTATATGTGACTAATTGGTTTTTTTACTGTTCACCGTTAGAAATCACAGTTAAGTCACTATTTAGATACGTAAAATGACGTAATTGCCCTTTTCATCAATCAAGTTGTGTTCTTCATCAACCAAGTTGTTCTTCATCAACGAATTGAAGAACCTAGAAATTGCGTTTCTGGGTTCTTCAAGAACATCGAATCGAATTTGATTCAATTCTGGTTCTTCAACACGATTCTGTGTTCTTCAATACAACTAAGGGCATAATAGTCATTTCACAATTCAATAATATGTTAAAAAAATTAATTAACGTTAAAATTAACGGTTTACTAACGGAATAACCAATTAATCACATTGGGAAAAACATGTGTAACCAATTAGTCACATAGCAAAACCAATTAATCACATTTTGAAACATGTGTAACAATTCTACACAATGGTGAAACATGTGTAACCAATTAAGTAATTAACCCCAAAAAAATACTGAATAAATTGACCCAACCCGAATATAAGTTGGAGTCAACATTTATTATGTAGAAATCAAAGACGATGTCGTATCTTCAGCACCAGTTCTGGCAGAATCCAGAGAATTGATTCTGACAGATGAACTACTTCAAATGATTTTACTAGGCTTATCATAAATGAACCGGACATGGAACCAGTGAGAGGGCCAGTTCCTGATTCGTCTGGTCCCACTCGGTCGGACCGAACGGTTCACCATGTAGGGAAAAAAAATATAGAAGGCATATGTTTCCAACCTCCGTCTCCAGTAATTGAGAAACTATCTAAGTGACCCCTTTTGTTAGCAATTTTGGTATTTGAATTCATGACACTTTTTATCATGTATTATGCACAATTCGTTGATCCCCATCTGCGCAATACCCTATGAGATTGACAAAGTTCTGATACTATTCATAACCATTTATGAGATTGATTTCTACATAACCATTTAAATTCTGATACTATTCATAACAACTTCATAGACTCTGAAGAAACATCAGTACAAACAACATCTAGTTGCTTCGATTTCAATAACAAATTCATAGGCAAACTACTTGTTCATTACATTGATCAAATGTGCAAAACACACAACTGTTAATTCAACATAGAACTTCTAATTTCTTCAATTTTCAGCAATAGCAGCAACTCGTGTTGTCGTGCATTCACCAATTCAAATTTCAGTTGTCCCTCCATTGCTTGAAACTTCAACACGATGTTTCTTCCATAAGGAACATGGGTGGATTTTCCCATTCGAAAAATTCGATGTCATAATTTTGTACGGACTAGAAAATACAAACAAGCATAAAGTAGTAGAATCAATGAAAATACAAATATTCAATATATTGTTCAAATTAGGGTTTTAACCAAAATTAGAATTATTTACAAAAGAAGGTCAAATTGGGACCAAATACTGAAAATGCAGACAATTACCTCAAAATTGAAGCAACTATGGAACTGCAAAAAATTTCTACCAATAGATTTGACAGAGCAAATCATACCACAATAGCACCATCTAGGCCTTGACACTACAAGGGACAACTCTTGGCTGCTAGAGCGTGACCGAGAAAAATCAGTTTTCTCGTCGATTGGGGGCGACGAACTCACTACTTTCCTTCGGCATCTTCATTTTCGAACAGTTTGCCAATGTTTCTATCTTCTTTGATTCAAATGAAGATCATTTATATTAAAGGAAAAAATGGCATTTATGGTAGTTCACCTGCTATTCTTATCACGTGAAAGACATATGTCAGAATTAACGGACAAATGTAATGGTGAACAATAAAATTTACCAAATAAGCCCATGCTCAAATTTATGTAACCATTCTCCACAAGTTATAACCAATTAGTCACATGAGCAAAGATAAGTAGCTTGTACGTCCCTAAGGGTTATAATGTATGAGTCTCGGGTCGCCACCACTCAGTAAGAGCATGTAGTAACCCCGCATCGACCTTGTTTGTAGCTCATCCAAACCCATTTATATCTACCCAATGGCGAGTGATAGCATCTAAAACCCAACATTTACCCCATCGCCAATACTTGTCATCTATACAACGAGTACTAACACTAACCTATAATTTAAATATTAATGAAAAGTACATATTTAAGACTAAATAACAATATCAACACAACAATTAATTAGATGTAAAATTAGCCTTACCGTATCTTGAGTGCTATGCTGTGACATATGTTGTGGTTGATTATACAGAAGGGACGAATCCACCGGTTTTTTCTGCGAAGAGAAAGACATTCGTGAAGAGTTTCCCTGACCACAATGCATTGTTTGTGCATAACAATTCAATTAAAATTAGGTATTTTATAGTTTTACAATTCAATTAAAATCCAATTAAAAATTTCAGCAAAATATACCAAATTAAGATTTACAATTATTTAAAACCTTAAAATTACGAATCAACGATAACAAATAAAAATGCAACAATTACACATAACGATGCATTCTAGGTAGTTATTACAACTAATTAAAATCCAATTAGCAATTTTACCCTAAATTTTAAAATTATTATTTTATATTTATTCAAAAAAAATATTACCAATCAACAATAAAACATAACAATGCAACACTTGCACATAATTAGGCATTATACATAAAAATTACAACTAATTAAAATTAACAGTTACAAAAAAATATTAAGACAAAATTGCTTACCTGATTCGGAACGACAGCGACTGTGGCAACTGAGTCGACGACAGGAAAACGTCGACGGTAGGGGGACGACGTAAAGGAGAGACGACGACTAATTGACGGAGATTGGGATCGAAAAGACCCGGTTGTTCGCATCTTAGAGGAGTTCTGTCTGATTGAATAACCACCACCCGCGAATGTCATTCACGGGTAGGCATTTAAATTTTACCCGCGAATGGGATTCAAGGTTGAAACTAACAGTAAAGTTTGAACTGCGAATCCTATTCATACACATGACTGAGATTCACGGGTTGGTATATATTTGTATTTGTTTTACAACTAAGGATATTTCAGTATTTATTTTTATTTTAAGGTATATTTTTGAAAAACTTGATTATCCATGATAGTAAAATTAGTTTTTTTTTTATTTTCAAATTTGACATTTAAAAAAAAAACAATTACCAAATTAAGCTTTTAATTTTTAAAAATAACCCTAAACGCTAATCAGGTTCTCACTTTTGATTTTGTAAACTCAAAACCACGACTCGTTCGTGTTTAGGACGTTCGTCTATCCAAACGTCCTAAAGGCGAATTATGTTCGTGTTTACAGCAAATAGGTAATACGAACCTAATTTTTGTGATGGGGGAATGAATTACAATCATGTCTCCTTCTTCCCCTCCCCCGCCATTTGGATTTTGGGTGAGCATAAAAAACTGGTGGACCTGAAAAAACATCCCTAGTTTAGGACCGAGTCAATTTTTTTTTAATCTCAATCTCGAGCTCGGGTTTAGTTTTTTTTTCCATAAAATACTGAATAAACTGACCCGACTCGAGTACAGGTTGGAGTCAACATTTAAACTTTTTTGTATTGGATATTTGATATGATGTTGGTATTCTGGTTTGTATTTGATACTTGGTATAAGGTTTGCATTTTTTTTTGTTTTTTTAGAGAAACATTGGTCGAAGACCAAGTCAAGCACGACCGACTGTTGCAGTTTTTTTGGATGGACTCAGGTTCTGTCCTCCAAGCATGAATCTCGAAATTTTGGTCTCGACTTTTTTTTTAAAAGCTCGTCCCGCTTGTCTCGATCTCACCCGAAATTTGGATACCTTCTATGTGCAACTCCTCTACCGTTTCGCCCCTTCGCCGCTAGACTCGTCGCACCATCGCTAGCCTGGGTACACTTTGTGAAGGCATGCCCTCAATCGATCTGACCTGAATGTCTTGTTGGCTACTTAGTGAACTTTGTCTTTCTAGTACAGATATGTTGACTGAGTCATGTCCTTTGTGGAATTTGGAAATAGGATCAACAAATCACGCAGTCAGGGATCGTGACGTTGTTGTAGAGTACCATAGAGTCCCGCGTGAAATTAGGTGGATTTACATTGACGAAAACTTTCGTGTTGAAGTCGAAGAGATTAGAACTTGTGAGCTGCGCTTGTGCAGTGGTCGAGTCTTAGTCTGAAGTCATATCCTCAATGCTCTGTAGATTCGCCGAAATGTTATTTCAGTCATAAGATTAATGAAACTCGATTTTAGATTATATTTTCATGAATCTTCTGTCCAATTGTCTTTAGATTCAACTTTGTTTGACTTTAGTATTATTTCTAGTGGATTCATTGTTTCGGATTTGGATTCATGCAACAATAACAATTTCATGTTTTCTTTTACTCGCGGATATGTTTGCGATGTGCATGAAAGACAAACTAGATTTTATTATAAAGGTCAACATAGAATGCAGCGGCTAGCCCAATGGGCTTTGCCTGGTCAAGAAACCATATCTAAAGACCTCTCCAAATCCTTTTTTGTGATGTTCATATCGATCTCGACTTGGATCATAGACACCCCCAACATCAAGCACAACATCTAGGCCCTCCAATACCTATTATATTAGAACAATGTCCAAACATCACTAGTCCTTACAGATAGCTACTAAGAGAAAATGCAAATTCATAGGCTAAAGGAATCAACTATGCAACAATTAGCTATAAATCCTGGAATCCTACAAATGCGATAACCTCACTAGTCCATGCCCTTTACTATGAATTATAAACCTTTCCTTACCCTAAACAAGGTAATTGGAATCCCTAATTCGTGGAATCCAATCGCAAATGCGATAACCCTTCTGTATTCATCCCACTTGTTAGGATATAAGTGTGTCTAACACTTATGTTTAGGATCAATATGTAAATAGTGTTGCTTGAGGCCCAAGCATCAATTAGTTTAGTATTAGGGACTTAGTTGCAATTCTCGGGTCAGTACTGTTTTGTCTGACTCTCGCCTACTTTGCTTTATATATGTTGCAATGTTGAACGATTCAAAATCAAGTCATCATCTTTGAAATCCAGAGATCATTCTTCTTCTTCGTTTTCCTTTCTTCTTCTCAAACCCTAAATCCAAACATGGTATCAGAGCTCGATCGAGCCTGAAATCTTCCTCTCTTCTTGATTCATGGAAGAATCTAGCCCTGCCTTCGCCAACAAGAAAGTAGCTCAGCTACTTGGTGAGGAGAATTTCCAGCAATGGAAACAGCAGGTTCTACTCTCTGTAAGAGGGTATAACCTGGAAAGCCATCTTCATGGAGCTAACGTACCTCAGTTTCTGGAAGATGAAACTGGGGCTGCTGTTCCAAATCCTGCATACACGAAGTTCCTCCAGCAGGACAGCTCCCTCGCTTCTTGGCTTCTTACCTCTGTCTCCTCTCAGGTCAGTAGGGGTCTTATAGGGTGTATGTGAGCTGCTGCCATTTGGCAAAAGCTTCATAGAGATTTTTCATCATCTTCCACCACCAGAATCATGCATTTATATGATAGACTTAAGGTTAGGAAGCATGTGCATCAGCCTATGAGAGACTACCTCACTGAAATATAAACCACATGTGATAGTTTAGCTAGCTATGGTCACCCTATAGAAGAGATGCAACAAATCTCGATTATTTTGAATGGGGTAAAGGGTCAATATGATAATGTCATTGTTGTCATTCATGCTAGCCAAAATCCTTACACTATCGCTTATGTGAGTTCTGTGTTATTAGATGCCGAGTCTAGGCAGTCTGACATCCTATTTGATGCTAGTGCTAGTGTCAACATAGCTTCTGCTAAGGTTCCCAACCCCAGTAAGCCTCTTGTGTCGTATGCTGAAAACAACCCTGGTGGTATGCCTGAAAATCCCATCCAGTCACCCATGTCTGGTCTCCTGCCCACTCCCCAACCCACAAACCAAAATGCTCAATCATTTTCCTATGGTCCCCCTCCATTTGGTAATCAACAATCTGGGAGGGGTAGGGGGCGTGGTAGGGGATATGGTAACAGCATACTCCAATGCCAGCTGTGTGGGAAATTTGGGCACTTGGTGCACAGATGTTTCCACAGGTTTAATGTGCAATTTACTGGTGTGACTGATCCTCAGTCCAATTCTCCTGCACCTTCAGCAAACCTGGCTGCCTATGACACTGAGCCTGACCCTTACCAACAACAACAACTGAACCAACCCTACCCACCACCACAGCTGCACAAAGTTCAGAATTAACCTCAA
Organism: Chamaenerion angustifolium; assembly: GCA_946814005.1. NCBI lineage: Eukaryota > Viridiplantae > Streptophyta > Magnoliopsida > Myrtales > Onagraceae > Chamaenerion > Chamaenerion angustifolium. The sequence continues at coordinate 27,151,242 of OX328268.1, read as the reverse complement.
CAACCTCAGATCACAACCATCCATCCTCCTAATACCCAAACACACTTTGTTATGCAGTACTCACCCTATCCTTCACCCTTACCACCTGTCTACCCCTACATGATGGCACCTCCATATTTCCCACCTCAGCCATATCAAGTATTTCCCAATCCTCAGCCTCACCTGAACCCTATTCCTACTCACTCTGCATCACCTCAACTCACTCAAGCAAATCATCTGCTAACCAGCAGCCATACCCCATCCACCTCTGATGGCAGCTGGTTTCCAGACTCAGGAGCCACGAATCACCTGGCGAATGCTCAGCCTTTCCAGAACATGACTTCTCCTTATTCTGGCCCAGGTAAGGTCTTAGTTGGAAATTGCTCTACTCTTGATATTTCTGCTATTGGTTCTTCTACTTTACTCTTGATGCAGAAGCAAGGCAAAGATATGCTATCTTTGATACATCACTATCTGCAGCTAATGTGATTGTTAAAAATGTTGATGACAAGCCTATCCAGGTGGATTCAGGACAGGTCTCTGCGATGGATTCAGGACAGACACAGAGTCAGCCGAACTTCAATCAACGTACACCTGATTACCAACCAATAAACCTCAATGCCAACTCTGCGGTAAGTTTGGACATCTGGTTAATTGGTGTTATAATCGCTTCAATGTGCATTTCTAGGGAGTGACATCTACCTCGACTGAAAACATGAGTGCTAATCTGGTGTCTCAATGGCATGATGAAGATGATTCTTCGTATGTTAAGAATCAAAGTACAAATCAGTCGGTTGCTTCTGGTTCGGGATATGTCATTAACTCTCCCTCCATAGGTCAATCTGTGTTTGTTGTTCATCCTATTACTTATCCTCAGCATTTACCTGCCTATCCTCAACATGTCTCTGCTCCTTACTCTCAACCAATGTTTGTACCGCCTATGTTTAACCAGTACATGACCAATTCTGCTTCAATGTACTCTCCCATGCAATACACTCCACCAATGTATCAGCTCAATTCAGGTGGTACATCTACATCTGCATCTGCTCCTCCTGTTCAACAATTCCTATCTGGTGGATATTCTGCAGCTCTAAGCGTGTCGGCTGCATCTGTTAATCTTGACAATCCAAGTCAAGTTCACCTGGCCTCAACAACAACAGCAACTGGAACACACTCGGACAAAGCTTGGTATCCAGACTCGGGAGCCACCAATCATCTGTCAAATGGAACTCCTCCTGCCAATTCATCACACTCTTATGCAGGCAAATGGTAGCATTGGTACCTCTGTCATAAACACTGCATCTAAGCCTCTTCTATTAAACAATCTCTTATACATTCCTCAGATCACTAAAAATTTGGTTTCTGTTTCGCAGTTTACCAAGGATAATAAGGTATACTTTGAGTTTCACAAAACTCATTGCCTGGTTCGGGATTCTGATACTCATCATATTCTGCTGTGTGGACAGGAACATTAAGGCTTATGTAGACTTGATTTTAGCTCGTTTAATAATAATAATACTAGGAACTCTGTTGTTAATAAATCGGATTGTCTGTCTTCGTCTGTGAGCTGTAATCCTTCTGCAATATTGAACTCGAGAATGATGTGTAATGCGAATCAAATGAAAATTTCTCCTGTGATTTTACATCAAAGGCTTGGGCATCCTTCTAAACATGTATTCTCGTTGGTGATTAAACACTCTAACTGGAATATAAATGCTCAAGTTCCTCACTGCACAGCTTATGCTGTTGGCAAAAGCTGTAAAATGCCATTGTCTGATTCTATGACAGAATTCAGCATGCCTCTAGAACTGCTTGAAATGGATTTATGGGGACCAGCTCCTGTTTCTTCAAATGGCAACTTGTATTATCTAAGTATAGTAGATGTTTGTTCGAGATATACTTGGATCTATTTTCTTAAGAAAAAGAGTGATGTTTCTATTTTCTTTCCGCAGTTTCACAGAGCAGTGGAGAATCAGCTTGGACATAAGATCAAAGCTGTACAAACAGATGGTGGTGGAGAATTCAAAACCTTAGCAGGATACCTCAGTCAGTTTGGCATCAATCACAGGTTTACCTGTCCATATACGTCTGAACAGAACGGTATTGTAGAAAGAAAACACAGACATATAGTTGAGATGGGACTCACGTTAATGAAACAGGCTGCTCTTCCTTTTCAATACTGGACCGATGCCTTTTTCACATCTGTGTTTCTTATTATTAGGCTGCCTACGAAAGTTTTGAACAATATTTCGCCTCATGAGAAGCTGTTCTTCAAAGTTCCTGATTATGAGTTTTTGAGAGTGTTTGGCTGCTTATGTTTTCCATTAATTCGTCCATTCAATATAAAATGGATTACAGATCTACACCGTGTGTTTTCATTGGTTATTGTTCAAATCAGCATGGATATAAATGTTTAGATGATGCTGGTCGTGTTTACATATCAAGACATGTTAAGTTCAATGAAAATGTGTTTCCTTTTGCTGATAAAGGTGGATCTTTCATGCAATCTGGTGCTGCTAAAAATACTGCTACCTCTCTTCCTTTCTTCTTACCTTTTAACTCGGCCCTGTGTAATGCTTTAGATGATGAGGTGATGCATAATGAACATTTACCTATACCTGTTCAGGTTAATCGTTCAGCTGATAGTATTCCTAATCTCTCGGGATGTGCTAGACAATCTGATTTTGATCCATCCAATATGGCGATACCTGCTCAAGAACTAGTGGAACAGCTATCTGATCTCAATACAGGTAGTCATGAAATTGGGGATATGATCTGTACTGGTATACCTCCTTTAGATGCTGCAAGTCAACTTCCTGTGAGGTATGTTCTCAGTGATTCTGACTTAGTTCAGCTTCCTTCTGATGGCCATGACTTATCTTAATCAGCTGTTGAGAGGGTGCATATGTCCGAAAGTGTCTCTGGTGTCCAGGTACTGTTCGTTCCTCTCTTGGTAGTAGGCATTCAATGCAGACTAGGTCCAAAACAAAGACATTGTCTGCTCTTACTTCTTCACTTGTTGAGTCTGTTAATAATGATCATTTAGAACCTCAGGATATCCATGCTGCTATGCAATCCAGTGTATGGTCTTCTGCAGTTCGTGATGAACTAAATGCATTAATAGCCAATGATACATGGAAACTGGTTTCGTTACCTGGTGGTCGAATACCAATTAGATGTAAATGGTTGTTTAAGGTTAAAAGAAATTCAGATGGATCTATTGCTAGACACAAGGCTCGTCTAGTGGCTAAAGGGTTCTCACAAAAACCTGGCTTTGATTTTCAGGATACCTTTAGTCCAGTAGTCAAGGCAGCAACTGTGAGGATTATACTTACCTTGGCTCTCACACACAAGTGGCAATTGCGACAGGTTGATGTGAACAATGCGTTCCTTCATGGAGAACTCTCTGAGGATGTGTACATGATCCAGCCTCCTGGGTTTGAAAAATGTGATCAGGAGGGAAATGTGCTGGTTTGCAGGCTTAATAAAGCTCTGTATGGCCTAAAACAAGCTCCGAGAGCTTGGTTTGAGAGGTTGAAGTGCTTTCTCTTAAATAGTCTTGGTTTTTCTGTGTCGTTAACTGACAATTGCTTGTTTGTTCACAAGTCAACTGCAGGTTCTGTTTTTCTTCTTGTATACGTCGATGATATTGTGATAACTGGAAGTGATAAGGCTGCAATTGAAAGGGTTATTAATAGGATTAATAGTGAGTTTAAATTGAAAGATCTCAGATCTCTTAACTACTTTCTGGGGATGGATGTGCAGGTCTTGGATGACTGTCTATTATTAGGACAAAAGAAGTATATTTTGGAGCTTATAGCAAAAGCAGGAGTAAACAATGCCTCAGCCTTGCCTACGCCTATGTCTGGTAATGTTTTGGCTCGTGTAGCTGAAGATCATGGTGAGTCTCCTCCTGGTGATGAACATTTATATAGGAGTGTTTTGGGAGGTTTGCAGCATGTTTGTGTAACAAGGCCTGATATTCACTTTGCGGTAAATAAACTAAGTCAATATATGCAACATCCCATATATATCATTGGAAAGCTGTGATTCGTGTTCTTAGGTATCTCAAAGGTACCCTTGATCATGGTTTATTGTTTCGTGCTAGTTCTGTTCCTTCGTCTGATGTTGTTTTAATCTCCTATGCAGATGCAGACTGGGGCAGTGATGTGGTTGATAGGAAATCTGTGTCTGGCCATTATTTGTTACTTAATGGCAGTCCAGTAGTTTTGAGCTCCAAAAAGCATCCAGTCATCTCACGTTCATCTGCTGAAGCAGAATACAGAGCCATTGCCAATGCCGTGTGTGAAATTATGTGGGTAGTATCCTTACTATCTGAACTAGATGTCAAGCTAATAGCTGTTCCTATTGTTTGGAGTGATTATACAGGTGTTGTGGCCCTATCTGAAAACCCGATCCATCACTCTAAGATGAAGCACGTTGAGATAGACTTGTGCTTTGTTCGTGAGAAAGTTCAAAATGGGCAGGTTCTGGTTAACTATGTCCCTGCTACAGAACAGGTTGCAGATATCTTGACGAAACCCATCACAGAGAAGCAATTTGTTGCTTTCAGACAGAAGCTTGGAGTAATGTCTTTCAAAGAGTTGATGCCCAGTTCTGAGGATAATCAGTACCAGTCTGTAAATGTTCATGATGATCAGTCTAGTGATATAATGGATGAGTCTGATTTAGCTTAATTGTAGGTGAAGATTAATTTTGTGTTTTGATATCATGATTCTCTTGATATGCTGGTTTTTTTTATCAATCTGGCCGTTCTTGGTATGGTTTGATTTGGCTTTCTGTTTTTTTGTTGTTCTGCATTTATACATAGAACTCATACCTGTGTTTAACATTACAAATCTATGCTTTGTTGCGTTTTCAGTTATCTTCTTGGGATGTCTTCAGCGTGGTGATGTTTATTTATGACAACACTAGCCTTTTTCACTCTTCCTTTCAATATTGATGTTTGATCAACTTGGTAGTTTCGGTGCATTTTTGTGTGTGTCGATTCATTCTTATGATCTAAGTTGTCATGAGCATTAACAGTCATCCTTACTCTGACATAAGGTGAAGTTTGAATCCAAAAATAACACTACTCAAAGAAAACATTCAAGCAACTTTGAGTACGTGTTTGAGGATGAAAAGAAGGAGGAAAGTGAAAACCTCCCAACTTCATTGGTAAGATAGAGGCACATGAAAACCTCTCTGTCAGATATGAAAAAAAGTGCAATGAATATCACTCAAGCAAGTCAAGAAGTTTGTCAGAAAAAAATAATGAATAAAAGATGAAGAGATGTCTGTTAGTTGTCTCGTGTATGATCTGATTGATCTGAGTTTTGAATTGTCTGCATGATATGTAGTCTGAAATTGTCTAAATTGTCAAATGATCGTGTATTGGAAAGGTTGATATGTTGAAGGCTTGGCTGTTAATAAGTTGATTTTCATCGAGATGAGACGTTTCTGAAAAGATGCTGTTATGCAATGAATCAGTTTTCTGAAATGTTCTCATATGGTATGAAGGTTTATGTTAAATGCAGATGCTTACTTGGAAAAACAGAAATTCAAGAGTGATCTTGATCGAGTAATGGTTAGATTGAAGATGAAAGCTGCATGGAAAGTGAAGCTGAAAATCAAAATTCAAAATCAAACTTCTTAAGGGAATGTTAGGATGTATGAAGATTGTAGTTTGCTTAGACTACAAGTTATTGCCGTATAGTTCAAGGAACCGTGGAGGTTGTATAGAAGATAGTAGAAGTGTCTAGAATCTGTTAAGAATTAGTTAGTTAGAGTCTTCTTACCTTGTAAATCCTATATAAATAGGATCATCTAGGATGTAAAACCTTAACTTTGAATGATAGCTTGCATTCCAAGTAATTCTGTTATTTCCGTTTGTTCTTCATTTCAGCTTCTGATTTCCTTCTCTATCTTTCTCAATTCATTCTGGTTTGATGTGAGATTACTAAAAATCTCATGGCATAATGACCATGGAGCAAATAGAAGAGCTTGTCGCTCGAACTGGGAAGCGACAAGCTCATGTCACGTCTTTGGTACCAAGCGTCACACCCATTTATCCCAGAAATCCTTGTTATCACCGTCCCACCTCACGTACAGACCCCTTGACTCGACTGCTATCGAGAAGAGGGTGAACTTGTGGATAACATTAAGAGGCACGAGGTCCCACTCCGAGGAATAATAAATGACGATAACCACTTAGCGTTGCTCTTCCCATCAACAATAGGGGGCGTCGCCTCCCATTGGTTCTTCAGACTCTCCAAAGCCTTTGTAAAATTCTAGGGAGACCTCAAGGATAGGTTCATTGTAGAGTACATGGGCGAACGACAACTTCTAAAAAGTGTTAGCACTTTGGACCATATCAAGTAGAGGAACGATGAGAGTTTGAGGGACTTTTACACCTGTTTCTATAAAGAACTAGTAAGCATCGACCAGGTCATTACAAGTGGGGAAACCATTCGTGCCTTCTTCAGGCCACTGCAAGCCAAGGGCACTGCCCTATTCGATAGCTGGAACGTCATACACATTAGCACTGTTGAGGAAATGACGACAAGAGTCAAGTCGTACATAGACCATGAAGAGAAAAAGCTTGAGTTGTGTCCTCATAAGAATAATCACGACGATTCAAAGAGTTGCCCCATGGTGCTACACTTCAATAGGGAAGTCTAAGAGACTTTTGCCCCCCCTCCAACCTAAAAAAAAAAGATCTTGGTTATTTTGAATGAAATTGAGAAGAAAGATTCGGCGTCGCCTCCAGCGCCGCGTAAGAAAGGTGCACCTATGGGGTCTGATCTCGATTAGTATTGTCGATACCATCGTTGCAAGAGCCACAACATGGATGATTGTAAAATTCTGAAGAGGGATATTGAAGCCTTGATCCTGAAGGGGCACCTGTTAAACTTCATTGCCAACAAGAGGGTCATAGCCAAAGCCCTAACCGTAAGGATAAGCGGGCATCGCTAGAAAAGGGGAAGGATGCTCCCAGAGCAAAAAATGGTACACTGAATGTTAACCATGGAGGCTTATCCTCTGGAAGAGAGACCACCAGGGCCCGAGAAATGTGCTTCTCAAATCTCAAGCAACACTATCGTGAAGAAATGCCAATGAATAGGGGATGAGGTGGTCATTTCATTTTCTGAATCAGAGATGGAACACGTTACCTGTCCAAACGACAACGTATTGGTCTTCACGACTAAGCTTGAGGGGTGTGATATAAAGAGAGTCTTAATAGACTCGGGCACCTTCACGGACGTCCTCTTCCTCGCCGCCCTGAAAAATATAAGGAATAGTGAAAAGGACCTGAAAAAAGGTGGACTTCCTTTAATGGGATTTGCCTTGACGACTACTTAAGTGGTGGGAGTTATCACCATGCTGGTATATTTAGGCAAAAGTTGAAAGGCGTTAATTATTAGCGTCACAATCATCGTGGTCAACACCCCCAGCATCATATAACGTCATATTAGGGTGTTCCACCCTGAGCCCCAACTGAATGGTTCACAACACCTATCGCTAGATCGTGAAGTTTCTGATGCCTCATTTGGCTTGGAGTGGTGAGGGGTGATCAGTATGTCGCACGCCACTTCTACGCCCACTTCATGTGACACCATGTTTTGAAGAGGAAGGAAAAAGGAAACCTTATTTATACAAACAATTGAGAATCCTAGAGAAGAAAAGAGTCGCCCCATCCCCATTGAAGGACTAAAGAAGGTTCAACTGGATGGACTTAAGATTGGACCAAGTTGAGGTTCTAACGTTGTTGGTGATTGAGTTCAAAGAGCTTTTCACTTGGAAGTTAAGCGATATGTCGAGTATCAACCGGGGCGTAATCTCGCATGAGTTGAACATTGACACATTTACCCGAGCATCAGGTCAATCACTCAAAAGCGATTCCAAATATGGGAGGAAAAAACTCTTTCTATTAGGAAAGAGGTTGGGAAGTTGGTCGACGCCAACTTCATGAAAGATATTCAATTCCAGACCAGGGTTACGAAGTCGATACTTGTGAAAAATAGCAGTGGAAAATGGAAGATATGCGTCGATTTCAGAGACTTGAACAAAGCTTGCCCCAAAGATTCATACCCTATTCCCATGATCGATAAGCTAGTGGACTCCACCTCGAACCATGAGCTCTTAAGTTATATGGATGTGTATTCACGATAAAACCATATAAAGATGGGTGAGTGTGACATCGGCCACGCTCTTTCTATGCTGATAGTGATATTTATCACTACATCATCATGTTCTTTGGTTTGGTCAATGCAAACGCCACCTAACAAAGGATGGTGGACAAGTTATTTGCTAGGATGATAGGCATCACAATGGAAGGATATGTGGATGACCTATTGGTCAATTCGGTAAAAGGTGTTGACCACACTCTAGATCTAAGGAAAACTTTTGAGCGCATGTGTTTTCATCAAATCCATTTGAATCCATTAAAGTGTGCAATTTGTGTGAAGTCAGGAAATATTTTACGCTATATGGCCAGTCACAGAGGAATAGAGGTAAATTCGTAGAAGCTCAATGCCATCGAAGGGATGAAGAGTTTGACCTGCCACAAAGAGGTACAAAGTTTGAATGGGAGGTTGGCGACGCTTAGTCATTTCCTCGCAAAATCTGGAGATAAGTCGCTACCATTATTTCAAGTGCTAAATACCAATAAGAAGTTTGAATGGATGCATGAGTGTGAGGAAGCATTTCAAAATCTCAAACAACACCTCAGGACGCTCCCGCCACTGGTCAAGCCAACAAAGGACGTCGCTCTCTCCCTTTACATAAGCATCAACCCAGTGTTTGTAATCTTTGTACTAGTGAAATAAATGGCTAAGGGTTAGGTCCCGGTCTATTATGTATCCAAAATCCTTACAAAAAATGAAATGAAATATCTGAAGGTTGAGAAGTATCTTTATGTGTTGATGGTTTCCGCCAGGAAGCTTCGCCCATATTTCCATGAGCATGAAATCACTATCTTACTTAATCAACCACTAAAATATTTCCTACAAAAAGTTGGCGCTTTGGGAAAAATGATAAAGTAGGCGATTGAGTTAAGCGAATTTTGGATAAATTTGCTCCAAGGACTACGATGAAAGCCCAAGTATTGACATATTTCATAGTAGAATCCACTTGTCTGACAATGGCGTCGCCTATAATTGAAGGGATGTCGCAAATACTAACATCTGCATGGAAGTTATACACTGACGGATCGTCATCCATCGAAGGCTCGGTGCAGGACTTGTATTGACTCCCCAAGATGGAGTGAACCCCTGAGATATGCATTGATTTTGACTTTTAAAGGCACCAATAACGAAGCAGAGTACGAATCTTTGATCCTTGGTCTTAGAATTGTCAAATGAGTGGGCATCACCTCTCTTAATTTCTATTGGGATTCTCATCTTGTGGTCAATCAGGTCAAATAGAGCACGTGACGAAGGGTGAGCATATGAAAATGTATCCCAGGGAAGCGTATGTACTAGTAGAAAGCTTTACTGACTTCAAAATTTAGGTCATCCCTAGAGAGACCAATAAAGAAGTAGACGCATTACGTAAATACGCCTGGCAACCGACACCCCCAAGGTGTAGCCAACGCTCTTGAGCATGTTTTAGCCAAATGGTATGAAAGGTGTTGTTCTCTTAGTCGTTAACCGCCTAATGCGTTGCCCTCATAGGTGTCAACAACAGAAGGCGTCTTTCGCCCAAGGGTAGGAAACCATATGTTTCTTCGGAAAGCTCATCTAGCTTAAACAGTTAATTACGCTCCAAAAGAAAATTAGGTGCTGCCCCAGAGCCTCTGGTCAAGAGCAGTAGTATGAGCGATACCCATATGGTTCGTTCAATCAACCTTGTGAGGTTCTGCCCCTAGAGACCATTTACACTCTGACCATGCCCGCTGCCTTAGAGGAGCTCCTTGACAGAAGAAAGCGACACTCTATGAACCCCCACTATAATATTGCCTCAGCAGCCAATACAATTCCTAGGAAGAATAGGTCACTTGTAGTGTCATAGAAAGCTAAAGGGTGGCACGATATACAACACCACATCATAATTCACCGTCACCACCTGTAGTGTCTCCCCATGAGGCATGAGCCTCTACATGCAGACCCCTCCTCCACCAGCGACGCTCATTATGAGTCATATGTAGGATATGATTAACAAAATTGAGTCATCCTCGATTATATGGTTCAAGGCAACTTAACCCCATTGCGACGCTTAATATGAGTCACATGAAAGAGCTAATCAACAAAATTTAGTCATCCTCGGTTGTAAGGGTCAAGAGAACTTAACCCACCAGCGATGCTCATTATGAATCACGTGGATGAGCTAATCGCCATAATATCAATAGATGCCACACTAAAAGGTATCTAAGGCGTTGCTATCTAAGAAGTTAATTGTCTAAGGTGTTGCCCTCACAAGCGTTAACAACTTAAAGAATTCGCCACCCAAGGGTAAAAACTCCTCCCCACTTTTTCAGTGAGTTCATCTAGGCTATAACTAGATGACTACGCCATAGAAGATCTTCAAGCGACACCCTCAGAGGTGGAAACCGCCGAAAGCATCCCATGTGGATCCTACTAGAGAAGTCATCACCATCGAGGCATCGATTGACAAGCTCGAGTAACAATTGCCCTCCTAAAGGGTCAATGTCGCCTAAAAGGTCATCGTTGTCTAAAAGACTGTTGGTGCCTTGGTGTCCAATGTGGAAATTTCAATAAGAGTTGTCACCTTCCGAAATGTCAACCGCCTAAGGTGTTGCCCTCTGATGCATCGACCGACAAGCTCCAAAGAGCACCTCAATGATGGCCTTGAAGAATCATTCTGAAAAGTTAAAAACTTCTGGACAACTCTACTGCTACCTTAAATCTTTATAGTTATGTTAGATGACTCTTAACAACACTATTAAAAGTAGAAAGCTTCAGTTGTCGAGATTGTTCGTCATAAAACTTTGGAATGACTTGGGCAGAAAGTTTGGAGTTTCACCCTAATGTAAACGGCATCGTTCTCTATGGCTCTGAAGAGCAACGTATCCCTTCACACCTTAACAAAACAAAACCTCAGAACCTAGTCTACTTGAAAAGTAGGAATCTTTTAAAGGTGACGCCTATTGTGTCAAACTTTCATATCAATCGAGTCACACACTTTCCTTGGATAAAATGACATCTTTTCAGCAATAAGTGACACCCTCATCAAAGAAGTGCATGTATGAGACTAAAAGGAGCAACACTTCTATTAGTATTTGGGGTGGTTGATGGATATTAGGTGTTAGTCACCCAAAGATCAATCTTTTACTTCGTAACCCATGACTTGTTCGACACCCGGAGGCACTTGGGGTTGGGTATTGATAGTGACATCCCAAAAAGGAAAAGGCCTCACAGGCTCAATAACTTCATATGGGGGGGGGGGGGGGGGGGGGGTTAAACCCATATCATTCAAACTGGGCCGACCCATATTAAGGTTAATATGGCCCTCATAAAGTGATCCAGCATCAAACCCAACCCAAAGTGGACGCCAAAGCTCCACCACCGGTCTACAATAACCAAGGTCATAGCCTCTTACTGCTCGCCATAGGAGTGCTCGCCAAGAGAGTCTAACCTATCATCTCTGGTCCCACCAACCGTGTTAGGATATATGTATAATTACATATGAGTGTTTAGGGATTATTCTGCAATATTCTAGAATTAGTAAGTAAGGACTAGATTGTAATATCCCAAGACTTATCTAAACCCTAAACCCTACAAACCCTACATATAGTCGCACGTTGTATCATATGGATTTTAAGTTTGAATGAATGGATTAGTGTCGTCGGCTGCAAGTAAGCCTTGTTCATCTTCTTTCTTTGATTTTTCTGTTTATGTTTAAGTTCCTAACATGGTATCAGAGCAAGAGCGATTCTGCTCAAGTCGGTTCAAACGCAATTACGGTGTCTGCTGATCGATTGAAGTGATCAATTTCTTCGACTCCATGGAAGAAATTTCTGCTGCATTCTTTAACAAGAAAGTCTCACAGATGATTGATGAGGAGAATTTCCAATCATGGCGACAACAAGTGTTGCTATCTATAAGAGGATACAATCTGGAAAGTCATCTCTACGGCAATGTCACAATTCCAGCTCGAATTCCTGGACCAAATGGAGATGATGAACCGAATCCAGAATACCAAAAGTATGTTCAAAAGGATAATTCACTAGCTTTCTGGTTGCTCACCTCAGTGTCGTCGCAAGTCACCAGAGGTCTCATAGGATGCATGACCGCTGCATGAATATGGCAGAAGCTTCACAGCGATTTTTCTGCATCATCAACAACAAGGATCATGCATTTGTATGATCGACTGAAGGTTCGTAAACTACCTCATCAATCAATGCGTAATTACTTGACAACAATTCAAACTACCTGTGATAGCTTAGCCTCTTGTGGTCATCCAATTGAAGAAATGCAACAAATATCAATCATTCTTAATGGAGTAAAAGGACAGTATGACAGTATAGTTTCGGTTATTCATGCAAGTCGCAATCCTTATGATATTGCCTCGGTGAGTTCGGTCCTGTTAGATGCAGAAGCTAGGCAGAGTGATTTGTTGTTTGATTCTAATCTGTCTGCTCATATGGCTATAAATAGAGGTTCTGATGGAAAGAAGGATGAGATGGAGTCAGGTATGTCTAAGACTAATAATCGAGGCGGATCATCTGATGGAATTTTACCAACACCTGTCAATGAAGGTCCGAATCAATCCTTTGTCAATTCCACTGTTGTTCAACATCAACAATCTCCCCAATATGGTCGTGGTAGAGGTCGTGGCAGAGGTTATGGACACAACTAACCACAATGCCAATTGTGTGGTCAGTTTGGTCATTTGGTTCACAGGTGTTACCAGAGGTTCAATGTAAATTTTACAAGTGTTACTAATCCAAACAATGTGAATTCTGCAAGTGTCAATCTGTGTTCTGCTCAATGGGAAGATGCCTCAGCAGGATCTAATCTACTACTACAACAACAACAGTTTCAAGCACCAAATCAGTTTCAAGCACCAAATCAGCCATTTCAAGCACCAAATCTGTTTCAAGCACTGAATCTGTATCAAGCACCGAATCAGCCCTTTCATTCACCAAATCAGTTTCAAGCACCAAATCAGCCATTCCAAGCACCGAATCAGCCCTTTCAAGCACCGAATCAGTTTCATCCATATATGTACTCTCCTTCGAGTCCTATGCAATTCAATCCCTTCTCAGCTCCTCGAGCAAACATTGCCTATGTTGCTCCGATAGTTCAAGCAGATACAAAATGGTTTCCAGATTCAGGTGCCACAAATGATCTAACTAATGCATCTCATGTCGGAAAGCATACCTGCGTACCATATACTGGGCAAGGTAAAGTAATGGTTGGTAATGGATCTTCTTTGAATATTTCTTCAATAGGCTCAACGTTAATTCCAACTGATTCTAGAATGTTGAGATTACAGAATATGCTTTATACTCCAAATGTGACTAAAAAACAGTTTTCTGTGTCTCAGTTCGCAAAGGATAATCATGTCTACTTTGAATTTCATGCAAATCACTGTGTGGTTCGTGATGCTTCTACTCATTCAGTGATGCTCCAAGGACATGGATGTTCTGGGTTGTATAAGCTTGATATGACAATATTAAGTAGTAATAAGCCTGTAATTCATTCTAATGATACCTACAGGTCTGAGTCTAGGAATAAGGTTGCCAACAGTTGTCTTGAGTGTTGTAATTCATCGATAACTGGTAATAATTCTCGTAATAAAACATCTCTTTCTTTTTTGTCACCGCATTCTCCTGTCACAGATACGATAATAAAATTAGAAGACATTGATTGTTTAGATATGCATGATTCAGTTGTTTTTTCAAATCCTCTTCGCAGTCAGTCTGAAGATGTACCAGGTAATCTGATGCTATTGATGATGGTGAGTTTTTGTGTTTTGTTTCTAAACTGAATTATGAAGACTCATCATCAACTTGGCACATGAGACTTGGTTATTCGTCTAATAAGATTCTTCAAAAACTGATCAGTGTATAGCTTGTGCAGTTGCCAAAAGCAAAAAACAGTCGTATCATGCTTCTCCTACTGTCTATTCTCATCCCCTTGAATTAGTTCAAATAGATGTGTGGGGTCCTGCTGCATGTTCTTCTAATGGTCATCATTATTATCTTAGTATCGTATACGCATATAGTAGGTACACTTCGATATATTTTATGCAGAAAAAAAGTAATGCAACTTGGTTATTTCTTGAGTTTCACAGGTTAGCTGAGAAACAACTGGGATACAAGCTTAAGGCAGTCCAGTCTGATGGGGGAGGTGAGTTTCAATTTTTATCCACGTATCTATCTCAGCTTGGTATAAATCATCGTGTTACTTGTCCTTACTCTTCTGAACAGAATGGCATAGTTGAGAGGAAGCATAGACATATTGTTGAGTTAGCATTAACTCTTCTAGCTCAAGCCTCGGTACTATTACATTACTGGTCTGATGCCTTTTTTACTTCAGTGTTTTTGATCAACAGGTTACGTTCATCTACTTTGTCCAAGGTTTCTCCTCATTAAAAACTCTTTGGATTGTCGCTTGACTATTCTTTTCTTCGTGTTTTTGGATGCTTGTGCTTTCCTCATCTACATCCTTTTTCAGAAACACAAATTGTCTTTCATATCTGAGCCATGTGTTTTCTAGGATATTGCTCCAAAAATCATGGATATAAATGTCTTGCAGCATCAGGGCGTGTGTACACTACGAGAAATGTGGTTTTTCATGAATGCACATTTCCCTTTTCTGATTCTAAAGGTAAGTTCTTTACTTCTTCCTATTCTACTCAGAATTATACTTCCATGCCATTTTTTTTTCCATGTGACTCTCAGTTTATAGCTTATTCTGATTCTTATAATGAGCTACTTTCTCCTTCTGATCCTGTTTCTATGTCTGATCTTCCATCTCCTTCTTTGGGTAATGATTCTGCTCCTCCATTAAATTTTGCTTCTCCTATCAATATGTCGCCTTCTTTAGTTACTTCTACTATATTGCCTGATAATGCTGCTATTCCAGATACTAGGTTGCTTTCTAATCCTATTACTTCTGTTACTAATCCTATTACTTCTGTTTGTCCAACCTCTGTTTTAGAATCATCTTTACCTAATGTCACTTCCCGTGCTGATGCTCAGGTACTTCCTTCTCCTATATCTTACAGATTACAAGGATCAATGTTAGTTCCTAAAGCAACTACTACTGTTGATTCTCGTAATAATGAAGTTTCGGTTAATAGACATTCTATGCAAATAAGATCTAAAACTAGATCTCTTCAGGCTCTTCTGACTACTAATGACAATTTTGCAGATCTCAGTGATTCTAAACTGAAATCGATTGATCAGGCTTTACTCAGTCCACATTGGAAAAATGCTGTAAATGAAGAACTGCCTGCTCTTTATGCTAACAATATCTGGACTGTTGTTCTTCTTCCTTCTGGCAGGATTCCTATAGGTTGCAAGTGGATTTTTAAAATAAAAAAGAATGTTGATGGGTCTGTTGCGAGATATAAAGCCAAAATGGTTGCTAAATGATTCTCTCAGAAAGCAGGTTTTGATTTCCCAGATACCTTTAGTCCAGTTGTGAAGTTAGACACGGTTAGAATTATATTGTCTCTTGCATTATCTCATAAATGGAGTCTTAGGCAAATTGATATTAATAATGCTTTCTTACATGGGGATTTGACAGAAGAGGTATATATGATTCAACCTCCAGGATTTGAGCAAATGTCTTCTTCTAAAACTGATTCTCATTTAATTTGCAAACTAGAAAAGGCGTTGTATGGCCTTAAACAAGCACCTCGTGCATGGTTTGAAAAATTAAAGGTTTTTCTTATTCATAAACTTCAGTTTTGTGCATCTGTTGCAGATGGTTGTTTGTTTATCAAACAGGACAAAGGGTTTTCTATGTTTCTATTGGTTTATGTTGATGATATTGTTGTTACAGGAAATTCTTATTTTGTTATTTCAGATGTCATTCATTCGATTAATCAGGAGTTTCAGTTAAAGGACTTAGGAAGTTTGAACTATTTTCTTGGTATGGAAGTTACTACATCTGACAATTATTTATTGTTAAATAGAGAAAATATATTCAGGAGTTGATTAAGAGCTTTGTCTCACCGAAGCTTCAAGCTTTCCTACTCCGATGACTGGAACTTGTCTAACCAAGTCAGGTATGATTAATTGTACTGAATTGTTTGAAGATGATCATCTGATCGCAGTACTATTGGAGCTCTTCAGCATATTTGCATCACAAGGCCAGATATTCAGTTCTCTGTCAACAAACTCAGTCAGTTTATGCAAAGACCAAGTATCAGTAATTGGCAAGCAGTGTTACATATTGTTCGATACTTGAAAGGGACTATAGAACATGGTTTGATGTTCAGATCTAACCATTTTCCTATGCAGGGAATATCTTTAGTTTCTTACTCTGATGTAGACAGGGGAGGAGATATCGCTGACAGGAAATCCATTTATGGACATTATCTGTTGCTCAATGACAATCCGATACTTTTGAATTCAAAAAAACAATCAGTGGTGGCACCTTCTAGTGCTAAAGCTGAGTTTAGAGCTATTGCTAATGCAGTATGTGAAATCATGTGGGTTAAGTCCCTGTTAATGGAAATGGATCTTCAATTTTCTTCAGTACCTGTCGTATGGACAGATAGTACAAGTGCGTTATCTTTTTCTGAAAATCCTACTCAACATTCCAAAATGAAACATGTTGAAATTGATCTTTTCTTTATCAGGGTAAAGGTGAAATTTGGTCATGTTTTAGTCAATTTTGTTTCTTCTAGTAATCAGGTAGCAAATGTTTTAACAAAACCATTGACAAAAAACAATTTGTTCCGTGCAGAAAAAAAAACTTGGAGTTTTCTCTGTGGTTGAGTTGGAAGATGCTGACACTGTAACGATTCAGGAAGGCTCCTGAAGTTGAAGAATAATTTCTGTTGAAAACCATATATCTGATGATCATGAATGGTAGTTATTAAAGGTATGCCAGTTCTGTCAAGAGTAGTCTTTATCATTACAAATGTTTTTAGTTACTTGATGTTTGTACTTCTCTGTTTTTTTTAGATATATATATGTGAGCTTTTTCAGTATGATTGAGTATGTCTGCATGATTTAGTGTCTTGTCCTGTTCTTTTCACATATAATTCATATTGGATAAATCAGTTTCTGGCATTCACAGAATTCTAATATGTCTGTCTATGTTGCGTATCATTGGTCTG
Organism: Chamaenerion angustifolium; assembly: GCA_946814005.1. Classification (NCBI taxonomy): domain Eukaryota; kingdom Viridiplantae; phylum Streptophyta; class Magnoliopsida; order Myrtales; family Onagraceae; genus Chamaenerion; species Chamaenerion angustifolium. Next base: position 27,134,001 of record OX328268.1, on the reverse strand, counting down.
AATGATCTTGCACTGAGTTGTTTTTCTATTTTATGTGTGGTGTAGAATCTACACTCAATGTCATTCAAGGGTAAACATGGTTGGCATATATGTTTTTCATCTTTTCAAAAGATCAATGAAGGATAAAATGAAACAGAGTTTTTTTTTTACAGTTCTCAGTACTCTGCTTATGTTCTTGGCATAAAACATAGTTGAATTCCAAAAAATAGAGTTTAATCTTGAAGAAAATTTCAAGATACTTCAAGGTTGCTCTTGAGGAAGGCAAGATGAGGGCAGAAACCCTCCAGCTATGTTGGTAAGATAAGGGCTCAAACCCTTCTGTCAAGAGAAGAAAAATTATAAAAATATCATAGATCTGAAATGGAAAGATCAGATATGCTTTTCCGAATGTTTACCTTGTATGAAGACTGTGGTTAGATGAAAATACTCATCATAAAATAGTTAAAGAGGTCAACTGTTTTGATGTAATTCAGATTGATTGGTAAGGAATTGTGACTAGATATGTGAATATCTATATGCTGTGATTGATTTGTGTGCATATGATATATGTGTGTTAGGTTGATGGGAAAAGTGTTAATCATTTAGTATAATTCAGTCATGTTCGAAAAAGAGCACATATATACATCTGATGAAAAGACTGATGAAGTTTAACTGATGAGTATACTAAAAAGGATTTGGTTAATGATTATGGATGAATCTTGATTGTTGTGCATAGTATAATAACAATTAGATGGTTGTCAAGTAAGTGTTTTTTCAGCAGAAAGGTATTAGGTGGGGATTATCAATCAAGTGTTGGCTATCAGCTGAGTTTCGATTGCCAGGATTGACAAAGATGTTGAAGAACAATGGATGGCTGTTTTTCGAGAATTCAAGAAGTTCATTCATGCTGATCTTCATGGGAGAATGTTAGGATATATGTATAATTACATATGAGTGTTTAGGGATTATTCTGCAATATTCTAGAATTGGTAAGTAAGGACTAGATTGTAATATCCCAAGACTTATCTAAACCCTAAACCCTACAAACCCTACATATAACCGCACGTTGTATCATATGGATTTTAAGTAAGAAGAATGGATTAGTGTCGTCGGTTGCAAGTAAGCCTTGTTCATCTTCTTTCTTTGATTTTTCTGTTTATGTTTAAGTTCCTAACAAACCGTCACTAAAGATATGGCCACGATATCCCGCGTATATCATACGCATATTCTCTAAAGATTACATACGGTAACTGCAATATTACGCCATAACTGTAATATCTGCTATCCTAATCTTCACCAACACAATCTTCACCAAGATATTCTGTTTCCTATAACGGTTTGGTCTCTTTAATCTATAAATACCTCTGTTTTCAATATGTTCATTACGTTTTGAGTTCATACACACAGTATACTCATTTAAGAATCGGAGAGGGACCTAGAGACAACCCCTCTGTTGCGAACCCCTTCTTGCAGGTTCATCAGAGCTAAGGAGATAGCAATATCAGTTCATCCTTTGGCATTTAATCCATTGGCAAGTCAGCACCTGGGAGATTCAAACCCAACATTTTGCGTCGTCTGTGGGAAACGAGTAAAAAGTCATGCAAACTCGATCCAAAAGCAATCGCCGGAACCAGGCCAATGAGCAGTCCTCAGACAGCTCTAATTCCGCTGCAGCTTCGTCGCTCCCCCAAGAACCTGCTAGCCAAGCAGTCCCTAATGCCATCCCCCCAAGTCCGACATGAGAACATGTCGGCAATTCCAGACCGACCCCCGTTCTGAACGCTGCGGAGACTCCAACATCGCAAACTGTCCATGTCGCTGGGGAACACATCCAGTTGACCCCGGAGATGATATCACTACTGAAGACCATATTAGGATAGGCTCGCAGATAAGCCCCTGCTTCTCAGGAAAATCCTGGCCCCGCAGCCGCTGGGCCAGGACCAGCAGAAACTGGAAATCCGGGCACCACAACCCCTCAAGAAGATCAGGAGATGACTTCGGGACACCAATCCTTACCTTCGACTTCCACTGAGGCGCCAGCAGCTACCTACTCTGTCAATCCATCAAGTGCCATACCGAATGGAGGACAACAGAACCAGTGCACTATTGACCAAGTTGAGGAGCTTATCAGTAAAAGGCTCCAGGAACGGCGAGGGACCGTCATGCCTCCTTTTCAGGAGGGATCAACTCATCCCTTCACCACTGACCTAGTCAACATCAAGATCCCGAAGGATGTCGTCGTCAGGGCCATCCCCGAGTACAGTGGTGGAGGCGATCCCATTATACATGTTAATAAGCATGAAGCCTCTTTGTTGGGTAAGTCGGCCGATTCGAATCACCTAGCCCTATTATTTCCGTCGACACTTTCGGGTTCGGCATCGTCTTGGTTCTTCGGCCTCCCTGCAGGATCGATAGGGACCTGGTATGAGCTCAAAAGAAAGTTATGGAACGATACATGGGCGAGCGCTAACTTCTGAAAAGTGTGGTCGCCTTGGACGCAGTCAAGCAACAGTCACAGAAATAGATCGTCAGGTCACAGATGGGGAGATAATTCGAGCTTTCTACCGATAACTTGATGTGGCAAAGAAAGCTGCGCAGCAGCTACCACGTACAGGAGATAGAAACGATGGAAGAGTTGGCAGTAAGGGCGAAAGGTTTTATAGACCTTGAAAGGGAGAATACCGAAGCCAATTTCCTGACAACCTCGCTAAGGGTGGTTCCTGAGCCCCCACGCGATGGTAGGAAGGACAAGAGGGACAAGAAGGGTCGAGACATCAAGCCCCAAACAGAAAACCCAGGACCTAGACATCCAGAGGTACCCGATTATTTCACGCCTTTAAACAGGAAGATCTCAGCGGTACTAGTCGAGTTGGAAAGAAGGTCTTTGGCAAGGCCACCGATGCCCTGCAAGAGTGCTTAGCCCGTGGGGAAAGACACTGAGAGTTATTGCAGATGTCATAAGTGCAAGGGCCATAAGACCGATGATTGCCGCATACTCAAGCGCGACATCGAAAAGCTGATACCGAGAGGAATGTTGAAAGAATTTGTGACTGGACGAGACAGGTACCACGTACAGGATAAAGAGACGATGGAAGAGCTGGCAGTAAGGGCGAAAGGTTTTATAGCCCTTGAAAGGGTGAATACCGAAGCCAATTTCTTGACAACCTCGCTAAGGGTGGTTACTGAGCCCCGACACGATGGTAAGAAGGATAAGAAGGGTCGAGACATCAAGCCCCGAACAGAAAACCCAGGACCTAGACATCCAGAGGTCCTCAAGTATTTCATGCCTTTAAACATGGAGATCTCGGCGGTACTAGTCGAGTTGGAAAGACGGTCTCTGGCAAGGCCACCTATGCCCCACAAGAGTGCTCAGCCCATGGGCAAAGACACCGAGAGCTATTACATATATCATAAGTGCAAGGGCCATAAGACCGATGATTGCCGCATACCCAAGCGCGACATCGAAAAGCTGATACAGAGAGGAATGTTGAAAGAATTTGTGGCTAGACGGGACAGGAGTCGAATGCCACCACGTAGAAATCACTGGCCAGCTCCGCCCAAGCAATCCATCCCATCCTAGAGTAGGAGGGTGATCAACCTAATTAGTGGAGGGTTTGGTGCCGGAGGCGAGGGGTTGCATGGAACGGAGGTCTACGCAACTCAGATTTCCATAGTTGTCCAGCTCAGAAAGCGACCTCGACCTGAAGAAGACGTTGTCATTTCATTCTCCGTAGATGACTTGGCACATGTCACCACCTCCCATAATGATGCGCTGGTTATCACAGCCAAAGTCGACGGTTGCGAAATGAAGAGATTTCTGATCGACGAAGGAAGCTCGATAGACATCCTATTTTTGGACGCCTTTGAGATGATGGGCAAATCCAAGTGTGACCTTAAGCGAGTCGACTTTCCCCTAATCGGTTTTGCTGGGAGAACAACTTATCCGCTGGGAGCCATAACCCTGCCGGTAATCCTGGGCGAAGGATGGAAGAACATTAAGGTATCGATCACCTTCTTAGTGGTCGACTCACCTACATCGTACAATGCCATCCTGAGGAGGACCACAATAAATCCCCATAAGATTGTGGTCTCCACAGTCCACCAAAAGATGAAGTTCCCCACACCAAATGGGATCGGAAAAGTTCTTGGCGATCAGCCCTCCTCAGGACAATGTTATGTGAACTGCCTTCGCAGGAAGAACCAAAGGGAGACCCTCGCCATCGAGACAGATGCCGACCCTCGTGAGGACCAGGCTCGACCAGTACTAATGGAGGAGTTAGCGGAGGTCGAAATCAATGGTTCAGAAAAGAAGGTGCGCATTGGGACCACCTTGAACGATGACCAAAGAAATGCCATAACTGCCCTCTTGAAGGAATTCAAGGAACTTTTCGCCTGGAAACTCAGCAATATGCCTGGTATCAACGTCGACGTTATTTCTCATGAGCTACGGATAAATCCCTCGATAAAGCCGATGGCTCAGAAAAGATGGTCATTCGGATCAGACAGGCGTTTGGCGATCAGGCAGGAGGTAGGCAGGCTGATCGAAGACGACTTTGTAAGGGTGGTAAGATTTTAGAGCTGGGGCGCCAACCCAGTTCTTGTCAAAAAATTAAACGGCAAGTGGAGAATGTTCGTCAACTTTCGCGACCTGAACAGAGCTTGCCCGAAGGATTCCTATCCCCTTCCTCGAATTGATCAGTTGGTCAACGCAACCTCTGGTCATGAGATGCTAAGCTTCATGGATGCCTACTCAGGCTACAATCAGATTCGGATACACCCAAATGATGAAGCCCACACAGCTTTCTATGCAGACGGAGATATGATTTTCTACAAAGTGATGCCCTTCAGTCTAGTCAACTGTTTCAGAACATGCTGGGGCGAAACATGGAGGCTTATGTGGATGACATACTCGTCAAAAAATAAAGGGAAGTTCTCACACAGAAGACCTTCGAGAAGCGTTCGAGTGCATGAGGAAGTACAGTGTTCGCCTGAACCTAGCAAAGTGTGACTTCGGAGTCAAGTCTAGCAAATTTCTGGGATTTATGGTAAGCGAGCGTAGAATTGAGGCGAAACCGGAAAAGCTCAAATCCATCGAAGAGATGAAGTCACCAACTTGCCAAGAGGAGGTTCAGCATCTGAATGGCCGCCTGGCCGCACTCAATCGCTTCCTTTCCAAGGCGAGCGACAGGTCACTTCCGTTCTTCAAGACTCTCAGGGCCAACCGCAAGTTCGAGTGGACACCGGAGTGTGAGGCCGCCTTCCAGCACCTTCAAACACTCCCGGCTCTGGTGAAATTTATTCCTGGCGAGTAGCTCTTCCTTTATTTAAGCATTAGCGAGGTGCAGCGAGTGCCGTCTTAATAAGAGAAGAAGAAAATGTGCAGAGTCCAGTGTATTTTGTTAGCAAGATGTTTAATTCAGCTGAAATAAAATATGTCCAGATTGAGAAGTATTTATATGCCTTAGGCATTTTCCTCGAAAGTTAAGACCATACTTCCACGCGCACATCATTACAGTCCTCACCAACCAGTCTCTCAAACATTTCCTGTTGAAGCCATACACTTCAGGAAGAATGATTAAATGGGCGATCGAGCTCAGCGAGTTCAAGATCAAATTTGCACCGAAAACGGCCATCAAAGGTCAAGCGTTGGCAGATTTCATAGTGAAAAGCACAGGTAATGGTCTAACAGATGCAGAAAACATGCCAAGTTCATCAGCAGACACAAGCCGAGGTTGGGAACTCTATACAAATGGATCTTCTTCAAGAGAAAGCTCGGGTAATTCTCATCTCCCTGAGGGCGAGCCTGTAAAGTATGCGGTCGCCTTTACTTTTAAGGTGACGAACAACGAGGCTAAATATGAAGCTCTTATCACTGGACTCTGACTTGCTAAAGGAATGGGCATAACATCACTCAGGCCAAAAAGGGACTCCGAGCTAATTGTCAATCAGGTTAATGGCACTTATCAAGTAAAGGGGGAAAAGATGAAGATGTACCTCCAAATAGCTAATAAACTCATCGCCGAGACAGAAAGAGTTCTCTGTGAATCTCATGAAGGAGTTGCCGCATTCCATGAAGGTGCACGCTCATTGACGCGCAAAATCTTCAGATTAGGCTACTATTGGTCAACCTTGGGTAAAGATGCGACAGAATTAACAGAGAAGTGCACGACTTGCCAACAGTTCGCACCACGATCCAGTAGACCACCAACACTGCTATCCCCAATGGCGGGCACCTGGCCTTTAGCTCAATGGGAAATAGACATGTTGGGCCCCTTTCCCATCAGTACCGGGCAACGGACCCACATCATAGTGGCGACCGACTATTTCACCAAGTGGATAGAGGCGAAAGCTTTGGCCTCTACAACTGAGTTCCAAGTGATCAAGTTTCTACAGATCAACATCTTTTCACGATTTGGCATTCCCAAGAAACTCATAAGAGATAATGTTCCACAATTCGTAGGAAAGGAACTTAAGTGGCTCTGCGAAGAATACCATATCGATCACATATTCAGCTCAGTGCATCATCCTCAAACGAATGGGCAAGCTGAAGTAGCCAACAAAGTTGTCCTGACAGGACTCAAAAAACGGGTTCAAGCATTCAAAGGAAACTGGGCAGAAGAACTGGAAAACGTATTATGGGCTATTCGAACAACACACAAAACAGCCACGGGGGAAACGCCATTCAGTTTAGTGTACGGATCAGAAACAGTAGCACCCGCCGAAATAGCGGTGCCTACCCACAGAATCCTAAACTTTAACACTAAAGCGAATGAAATCGAGTGCAGAACAGACCTCGATCTTGCAGAAGAAAAGAGATGGCAATCAGAAAAAGCCCAAGCTAAAATGCGACTGGCTAACCCCTGATACTTCAACAGAAAAGTCAGCGCTCGCCAATTTTTCATGGGGGAGATGGTTATGAGAAGGAATGAATTTACAAGACTGGACAACCAGAACAAGCATTCAGCTAAGTGGGAAGGACCATACAAAGTAGTAGAGATTGCCGCTTCAGGATCTTACTATTTGGAAACCACAGAAGGAAAAAGGTTACCCCGTCCATTCAACGTCGAACATTTAAGGAGGTTTTATGCATAACTTGTAATCAAAATGTTATGTCAATAAAGCAAATCATTGCTTCAGAAAGCATGGCCACTCAAACCAAAACGAATAAGAAAAAACCCGATAACAAAATTGGGCGAAAGACCTGATGACCGAATCAGGCGAAAGACCTGACACCAAATTTAGGCAAAACAAAAAGACCCGATAACAAAATTGGGCGAAAGAACTGATGACCAAATCAGGCGAAAGACCTAGCACCAAAGTTAGGCAAAACAAAAGACCCGATATCAAAAATTGGGCGAAATACCTAAAGTCAAATTTAGGTAGAAGACCTGACGCCAAAGTCAGGCACCAACCTTGATATTCAAATTGGGTGAAAGACCTAAAGGCAAATTTAGGCAGAAGACCTGACGCCAAAGTCAGGCACAATACCTGATATTCAAATCGGGCAAAAGAAACTAATGCCAATATTAGGCAAAAGACCTGACGCCAAAGTCAGGCACAAGACCTGATATCAAAATCAGGCGAAAAGACCTAAGGAAAAAGTTAGGCAAATACGACATGATATTAAAATTAGGCAAAAGTTCTAATGCAAAAGGCAAGCGGTCCATCAAGAAAGTCGTTCCCTTATAAGTTGGCAAAAGTTAATAAGGAACCTCCAAAGTGAACGAATCCATATTAAGGGTAACAGTTCCTTTGAGAAACAATCACAAGAAGATTGGGGAACAAATATAAGGTGATTACTTAAGATGAAGAAGCTTTGATTAACGAGTTCCTCATGATTAGGCGAACACTCCAAAAGGTCTAAACCTTAACAAGGTAACACATCTTTAGAAGATGAGAGTTTTCCTTAAAGGGTTCAAACTTGGCGAGGGGAATAGATGACTCTATAAAGACTTATCATTCTTTCTTTTAAGCCTACGAAAAGGTCCAAGACCCTATGTGGCGAGATCATCATAAAGCGAAGAGAATTCGAAAAAAATATGATAAAGACATCGAAAAAATCGCCAACACATTCAAAGTTAAATAAAAGTAAAGGCTTATGAATATAAAGACATTCAATATTATAATAATAACCAAGTCTGAAATCAAAAAACAATTACAAACGTTCCCGGAAAACAGGGAAGAGCAGAAGATTATCATTAAAATAAAAAATAAAGATATGATCGTCGGGGGAGTTGACGACTTCAGGACTTGGGCTCTTAAGGGACAGCGGCTTCCTGCTCGATTTCGAGGGCAACCTCTTCAACAACAGCAGGAGCAGGAGCAGGAGCCTCCTTGGAGTAGTTACTCTTGAGGAAGGGCTTAAGAGACTCAACCTCCCGAAGAGGAAATTTAGGGTCAATCCCCTGAATATCATCGACCAAGATCTGGAGGTATGAAGCCACCTCGGCCTTCATCACCTCCAAGACGTAGTCGGTAAACTCCTCAGACATTTTAAAGTCCTCGACCATGCTCTGGGGGGATGGGACAGACTTTAGTCGAAGCGCAAGCTGCTCCTTCTCCTTCTCCCAGGCATTCCCCTGGCCTCATCCTCCTTCTCTTTCATAGCATCAAGGAGTCTCTGCTCCTTCTAAAAATACTCCTCGCGAGCATGCTCCACCAAGAAGGTAGCCTTCTCAGCCGTCTCCTTCAGACCCTCCATCTGATCAGGTAGCCTTCTCAGCCGTCTCCTTCAGACCCTCCTCATGACCCCTTCGATGTCGGGTAGCTCGGAGGGGATCAGAGCCCTGTCCCGAGGAGGAACAATCCCCTCGAGGAGATGCATGCATAGATCTGGGTTACCCCGGAGTGTCATCTGGTCGGAAATCTCCACCTTCTGGAGATTCCCCCAAGGGGTCCAGATGACCTTGGGGTTCGCAGCCTTTGGTGGCTCGAATAAGCCCACCTAGGGGCAGTACTCCTCAAAAGAAGTCTTCGAGGAGCCCGTAGCGGTCTGCCCTTTCGTTCGAGCGCTAGTCTCCTTGGGAAGATTGGGATAAGCCTTATCGGAGGCAGGCGGGGCGACCTCTGCCACCACGAGAGCATTCTCCTTGGGGGCAGTAGGACCCCTAGGGGGAGCAAGGCGTTCCTCACCCGAACCCTTGGCCTTCTTGGCGGGGGTAGGATTTGAAGCCACATCAGCATCGGTCTTCCCTGTAAAAGGTCATCAAAGGTATTAAAAACTTATGACCAAAACAGAGGAAAGAAAAGTTAAAAGGCATTTTCATACCTTGCTGGCGAGCACCAGGAGTAGTCGAAGGTTGTTCCTCCTCAGGCTTACGTTTGGACGAACGCCTGGAAGGAGGATATGGGAGACTCAGCGACGCTTGGTCTGGAGATAGCCCCGCCTTAGCCTGATTGGAAAACAAACCGATTAGTTTGTGGCTCTGAATGCCTACAACCAACAGAGGAGAAAGTTAGATAGTTACCCAATCAATAGAAACTTATGCCTACAACCAGCTGATGAATGCCCGCCAGCTCGAGCATTGACTCTGAAGTTTCCGCCACCGAGCGGATCGAACAGAAGTTTGATTGTTTATGTAATCGGAAGAAGACGTCAATAGAGTTCCGATCACTCCCGGTCAGCTCTCCGAAGCTAGGAGGAGTATCTCTTTCCGGCTGGAATAACTCCCATGATACGCTACCCTTGTAAAAGAAGTAAAACTTCTTGTAGTTGAAGTTGGTAGTACGGAAGTCGTCCACCAAGCGGAAATGAACGTTCCAATTCCAAGCTTGACCCCTCCATTCCTCTAACTTGGGCCACCGAGTCTGGAAATGGTGGAGATGGTTCGCCCCAGCGGCCAATCGATAAAAGCAGCGGAACAGAGCCAGTGAATACGTCCATTCTTAACGTAAACACATGAACTTGAACCCAATCCACATCCTAATGGCGTTGGGTACCAGCTGCGTAGGACCTATCCCATATTAGCAGCAAAGCTCCTGCAAATCCTCGCAAAGAGGAAAACGCAACCCAGCATCGATCTAGGTCGCATAAACGTAAACCTATTTGTCGCGAGGATAGTGCAGCCCTAAGCCCGTGTATTTGGGGGCATCCGCTTCTCTTAAGCTAGTCGCAGCGACCACTGCCTTGAACTGAACCGACTTCAGTTCATTGGGCTTGATATCTTCTCGGAATATCAGGGTATGACAAGAACAATACAAAAATAAAAAGCAGGAAGCATTATCTAAAAAGAAGTAAAAGTAAGACTTCAATATTTACTTGTCAAGGAAAAGGCGGGAATATTAGTGTCTAGCTCGTCCACCACCAACGGTGTGGCGGCCGATTTCCATAAACCAGCTTGGGGGCAGGGTTCCTCTGGCTCGGTGCCGGCGAGGAACCATCCCTGATGATCACAGGAGCATTTGTAACCTTCATAGAAACCTTCTGACCAGAAGATGGTTGGTTGGAAGAAGATTTGTGGGCTGACACCTTGCTCCTTCTGGCGGATTGGTTCTTAGAAGCCATGGAAATGTCGAGAAGTTTTTTGAAATTGAAGAAGAAAAAGGGAAAGTTGGAAGCAGAAGCACTGAGAACTGAGAAGCATGGAATTCTCTAGAATGCAAATGACTGGAACGCGTAAAGGACAAAAGGGTTGAGGTTCTGTTTCTTATATATAAAAAAATAGAAGCAACCGAACAGACACAATCAGAACGTTTCAGAGAATGATTACACCATTTTGGGTAAAAATCGAAGCAATGTCGGATTCTAAGAGACACCTCGGGGAGACAAACGGTTGGAACGGTACAAAAACTGTCAGCCTACCCTTGGGTTACGGAAGAACAAAAGGAAGAGTTCGCCAAGAGTTCGCCAAAAGGAAGAAATGATCGAATATTCCATAAACTCTAGGCGACCAAACAAATCGCTCGCCAAAGGATACAGAGTATATAAAAAAGGCACAAATAGCAGAAAAGGACAGAAAATATCCAGTCCACGTGTCACTATCTCAAACCCTAACACATAATCTAGCTTGACCGAAGAAACTTCACTCAAGTTTCGGGGGCAAATGTTGGGTATTGATAGTGACAGCCCAATAAGGAAAAGGCCTCAGAGGCCCAATAACTTCACAGGGGAGGTAAAACCCATATCATTCAGACCGGGCCGACCCACATTAAGGTTAATCTGACCCTCATAAAGTGATCCAGCATCAAACCCAAGTCAAATTGGACGCCAAAGCTCCACCACCGGTCGCAAATAACCAATGTCATAGCCTCCTACTACTCGCCATAGGAGTGCTCGCCAAGAGAGTCTAACCTCTCATCTATGGTCCCACCAACCGTCACTAAAGACATGACCACGATATCCCGCGTATATCGGGCGCATATTCTCTAAATATTACATACGGTAACTGCAATATTACGTCATAACCGAATATTTGCTATCCTAATCTTCACCAACACAATATTCACCAAGATATTATGTTGCCTATAACGGTTTGGTCTCTTTACTCTATAAATACCTCTGATTTTCAATACGTTCATAACGTTTTGAGTTCATACACACAGTATACTCATTTAAGTATCGGAGAGGGACCTAGAGACACCCTCTCTGTTGCGATCCCAATCTTGCAGGTTCATCGGAGCCAAGGCGAGAGCAATATCAATTCATCATTTGACATTTAATTCATTGTCAAGTCAGCACCTGAGAGATTCAAAACCAACACTTGGTACACAAGTAAAAAGGTCAGCAAGCGTCTTCAGAACCCCTGCTATGCAGAGCATGTGAAAAGTTCTAAATATAAACCTTTTTTTTTGGTAAATGCTGAAACAAAAACATACAAACTAGTCTACTCTAAAGTTACAAGTCTAGTTTTATCCACACCCCTTGTATCCATTCTAAGAATCGCTACAACACTCCTCGGTGGTTGATCCAACTCAACAAAGGTTGATTCTAAGTTGACCGCTTCCTTAGCCAACATGTCTGCTGCTCCGTTTCCTTCTCTGAACACGTGCCTTAGCTTCACTCTCCTGAATTCCAACATCAGTCTCCTGGAATCACAGATAATAGGGGTTGGCGGCCTGTCTTCCAAGTTCTCTTCCAGAATCATACCTATAGCCTCTTTAGCATCCGACTCCACATGGAGGTCCTGAATTCCCATCTTCTTTGCCAACAAGAGCCCGTCCCTTATCCCCCATAACTCTGCGACCAAGCTATTCGTGATGCCCAATCTTCTTTGAGCCCCTTTCACCCAACCACCAAGGTGATTTCTTAAGATCGCCGCGCATCCTGCTGGTCCCGGATTTCCTATCGCCGATCCATCTGTGTTCAGTTTGGTCCAACCAAACTCTGGTGTAGTCCATCGAACTTCGAGCTCCGTCCTACTCCGTGAGTGTTGTGACTTCTCCAGTGCAATCGAGATTTCTCTTACCTGCGAAAAAGTTAGACTCACAATATCTCTATCCAGAAATTTGTTAGTGAAAATAAACGAATTTCTGTTTTTCCAGATAAACCACACAGCAGAGGAAAAAATCAAACCCCATTTCATCTCATCGTGATGCTCCCTATCATCATGACTGTTGGCTTTCAACCAACCCGCTAACTAGTTATCATGAAAATCTATGTCACTCAGAATACCAATATCCAACCAAACCTGCCTAGCATACTGACAATCCCGCACTAAATATAAACCTTAATAGTTCTGGTCGTGAACTTAAGGAATAAAAGGATGGAATGATTTATCCTTGACAAATGTATCATGTGGCTAGCTTCGTGAGGCCTTATAGTGTCCTAAGAACCTTGAGTGGTTCAAGGGCGTCGACAAATTGAGTGGGTATTCACAATTTATGGACAATAAAATACAATAAAACGTCAATGGGGGTCGACAAACGGATTGAATGCATTTGCATTGTCCAAGGAAATAATAAATAAATTTCATTTGTTGATTAAACTACGCAAGGCGACCCCACTACAAAATAAGGTTGGTCATAGAACCACGAGTTAGGGCTGGGCATGAACCGGTTCGGGGTCGAACCGGTTCAGAACCGAACCTTTACCACATTTTAAAACCGGTATGATTTACCGCTCCAGTTTTTGGCCGCTCCATATTTTGGCCGATTTACCGTACATGTTCTGAACCGGTTCAGCCGAACCACTTCATACCCAAAAAAAAATAAAAAAAATCCAACTGAACTGAAGTTCCAAGGCACAAAAGCAGAAGCTTTAAACAGAAACAGAAGCTGGTTTCGTTCAATACCCACCATCCATATATCCTTCTTCTTCTTCTTCTCTCTCTCTCTCTGCGATGATCGCCAATTCAGTGTCATCATTGCACTGCAGCAATGACCCGACCCGACGCCTCAGATTTCTCCGCTCTCGTCTTCCTCGTTACGCTCCTCTCTCTCCTATGGACGTCTCCTCTCGTTTAGAGTCTCCGATCATGCACATTTGCGAGCCAAAACCAAAAGCAAGGTCAGTTTATAGTCCAGGTATCCATTTTTATCTTATTTTAGTGTTACTATGTGTTTCAGCTGATTATGCTCTGCTTTGTATATTCTTGCTCAACAGTTCACCTTGCCACCCGACAAAGCCCTAGCTGTCTACATCCAATCCCCCGGCTCCCCATTCCTCTTTGGTGGGGAGTTGCAGCTCACTGCTCCTAACTCCGCTCCACTATCAACAAAGATTGGTGTTTCAGTCGAGGACTTGGCTTCCCTTCCTTCTCTGGACGTTATGGAAGAGAAGAAGATTGAGCGGTTGGCAATGAAAGTAGGGAAGAACTTGTTTTGCTCTGCTTTGGAGGTAGATATGCTTTGCGGTGCTTATGAGGTCCAGTCTGAATTAGTGAATGAATTAGGTTTGGAACGAAATGGAAGTAGCTGGTCTGGTCTGTGACTGTGGTCTGGTCTGTTAAATATGGTCTGGTTTGGTTTAGTAGTATATTTAAGGTTAAAACCGGTACAAAAAGTGGTTCGGTTAATCGGTTTAGAACCGGTTTTTTGTACCTCTTTTAAACCACTTCAAATTTTTTTATTAAAAAAACTTGTTTTGTGAACCGGTTCGGAACTGGTACGGTTCAGGTACGGTTCGGCCGAACCGGTTATATTTGCCCAGCCCTACCATGAGTGACAAAAGAGGAATACATAGTACAAAAAAGACCATTACAATGTTAGTCATAGATATAAGAACTAGACCGGTCATCGAACCAGAAAGGGGTGCGATTTCCGGTTCTCCCGATCCAACCCGGTTCGATGTGCGGTTTACTGGTTATATTATATTATAATTTCCTTAATAAATTATATTATAATTTCAACTGAAACCTTTAAACAATGCAAAGCACTACTTTTGAGGCTACTTTTTTGCTTTTTCATACGCCACTTTTTTGCTTCTTCGATTACTTTAGTATTATAATTAACCACCCAAGTATTATAATTCATCATTTACCTTTCTATAAAATTCTGCTTTGAACCTTCATTCCCTCATACTCAGGTGGGTCAGAGAAAAGAGTATGGGTAAGAGAAAAGACTATATAGTATTATTTATTGTATCGGAGACCAGATAACTAACCCGAAAATGAAATTATTTACTGCTAAAAATGACTAAGAGGGTAAAGTAAAGCAACTTACTATTTACGAGTAGCTAAAGGAAGGTCCTTTGGAAATTGCCGGATAAGAAGCGGGAAGTCAAGCCCTCGGCATGCCCTCTGCGTCAAGTTTGACCTTTAGCCTACCTGCAGTCAGATCCTTCTCAATTCTCCCTGTCCCAGGGTGGTTAGGGGTGTCAAAATGGGTCATGGGTCGACCCATGGGTCGTGTCGACCTTGGGTCGTGTCAGGGACCCTCTGACCCAAACCTGACCCGTGTAATAGTATGGGTCAGTTTTTGAAACCCAAACCTGACCCGCGGGTTGGTGGGTCAACCCGCGGGTCAGAATGACCCGTCAGTAATGGTAAGAGTTGGGTCAGATTGATTCGTTCGACCTCCATGACCCGCGGGTCAATATGACCCATTCGACCCATCATTTCAATAAAAACAAAAAATAGATTAAAATATATAAATGGAACGGGTCATGGGTTGACCCGTGGGTCAAGGCTTCTGACCCAAACCTGACCCGTGTTTTCACGGGTCGTGTCAAAATGACCCATGGGTCAAAAACTCTGACCCAAACCCAACCCGTGAGCGAGTCAACCATGGGTCACCCACGGGTTGGGTCAAATTTTGACACCCCTAATGGTGGTTGCCTACCCACTCTCCCTTTTCTTTTTTCGTGGGCTGTATGCTTTGACTTTTTCTTAGACCGACTAATGGTTGACTCTTTCCCGCCCTTCACCATTCCTCTTCCCCCGCCCCGCCCTTCACCCCACCTCTCCACGTACTGCCTCTCCCCACAAACTACGGCTCTACGGTACCGATTGAGATCTCGCACCTCCACCTCCCGCTCCTCCCCCCTCTCCCTCCAGCTTCCGCTCTTCTCTCCTTCCTTCTTCTTTCTTCTCTTCTCAACCGACAGTTTTTTTGTACATAAAAAAAATCCCCCTAAAAAAGTAATTCGGGAACCGATCGGTTTTTAAAAATTCGACCGGTTTTCCAAAAACTTCTCGGTTCAACCCGGTATGCAAAACGGTCTTTTATCCGAACCAAACCGGATAGGGGTTCGATTCCCGATCAAACCGCCTGTCCGGTCCGGTTCTGATACCTATGGTTAGAGCCCTCTAAGACGTCGCAAGAAAAGGTTGTTACATGATGTAGTGAAAAAAGATGCGTTGATTCTGTCAGCAAAGCAGCGAGCGTCGAGCTTAGGGTAAAAAGCAACATAATGCAATCAAAAAGCATTAACAATAAGAAATAAAAATTTGATCATATTAATAATAGGGTACATGAGCATCTCATAAATGTGGCAATTTTGGATACGACCTGTTGGGTATTGATTGTGACAGCCAAATAAGAAAAAGGCCCCAGAGGCCCAATAAATTTGAAAGGGGTGAAACCCATGTCATTTGAACCGGACCGGACCTTGTTAAAGTCGATCTGGCCCTCGTGAAGTGGCCCAGTATCGATTCCAAGCTAAAGTGGACGCCAAAGGCTCCATCACGGGTCGCCATTAACCCTAGTCGCGGACTCCTACTACTTGTCATAGTAGTTCTCGCCCAAAGAGAGTCATATCTCTCTTCTCTGGTCCCACCAACCATCACTAAAGATATGACCACGATATCCCGCATATCTCGGGCGCATATTCTCTAAAGATTACATATGGTAACTGCAATATTACGCCATAACCGTAATATTTGCTATCATAATCTTCACCAACACAATATTCATTAAGATATGCTGTTGCGTTTTACGGTTTGGTCTCTGTTGGGTATCGATAGTGACAGCCCAGTAAGGAAAAGGCCTTGAAGGCCCAATAACTATAGAGGGGGTAAGCCCATGACATTTGAACCGGATCGGCCCAAGTACAAGTTAAACTCGGCCCTCCATAGAATGGCCCAGAACCTAGCCCAAGGATTCTGAGAACGCCCTGAGTGCTCGCCATTCTTCACTAAGGCTGCGACATCTCACTGCTCGCCATGAAAGTGCTCGCCCCGAAGAGAGCCTTGCCTCTCTCCTCTGGTCCCACAAAACCGTTAATAAGGAAGTGGCCATGATATCCCGCGTATCTCGGTCACATATTCACTAAAGATTAGATTTGGTAACTGCAATATCTCGCAGTAACTGCCATATCCCACGATCCGAATCTTCAGCAACACAATATACACTAAGATATTCAGCTGCCTTATACGGTTCTATCTCTCTTACCCTATAAATACCCTTGCTTTACATACGTTCTTTACGTTTTGAGTTTTACATACGCACATACTCATTTAAGCATCGGAGAGGGACCCAGAGACACCCCCTCTGTTGCGCTCCCCTACTTGTAGGTTCACCGGAGTTGGAGCAGAAGCGTCTTTCCGCCCTTATCTGGCATTTAATTCACTGCCAGATCAGCATCCAGGATTTCACGATCCAACATTTGGCGCCGTCTGTGGGAAACGAGCAATTCAGCCATGAGAACTCGATCCCAAAGCAACCGTCAGAACCAGACTAGGGAGCGATCCTCAGATAGCTCTGATTCCGCCGCCGCTTCACCGCTTCAACAGGAACCTGCCAGCCGAGCAGGAGCTAATACCGTTCCTCTGCGAACAACTCGAGAGCATGTCGGTGATTCAAGACCGACCCCCGCTTCTAATCAAAACGGAGCCCCGACACCGCAGACAGTCCACATTGCTGGGCAAGACATCAATTTAACCCGGAGATGGTCTCCTTGCTGGAAGCCATCCTAGGACAGGCGCGCCGCCAAGCCCCTGCTCCTCAAGAAAACAATCCCTCTGCTCCTAAGGAAAACCACTGCCCTGCTGCCACAGGGCCCTCACCTTCGGAAGCGGCAAATCCTGGTCCCACTGCACCTCAGGAGGATCAGGAGATGACGTCAGGTCAGCAGTCCCTACCTCCGGCATACACGCAGGAGCCAGCAGCCGCGTATACTGCCAATCCTTCCGGTCCTCCTCCACCCGGAACCTCGCCTATGTACTGCACTGTGGATCAGATGGATGACCTCCTCAACAAAAGGCTCCAGGAAAGACAGCTGACAGTCGTAGCTCCCTTCAAGGAGCAGTCTGCTCATCCTTTTACCGACGGGCTCGTCGCCATCAAAATCCCAAAGGATGTAGTTGCTCGGGCCATACCTGAGTATAGCGGTGGAGGAGATCCCACCGTACATGTCAACAAACATGAGGCCTTCCTTCTGGGTAAGTCAAATGATCCCAATCACTTGGCTTTGTTATTTCCATCTACTCTTTCGGGTTCGGCTTCGTCCTGGTTCTTCGGCCTCCCTGCAGGATCAATCGGAACTTGGGCAGAGTTAAGAAGCAAGTTCCTGGAGAGATATATGGGCGAACGCCAGTTGCTGAAGAGCGTCGTCGCCCTTGACTCGGTCAAACAGCAGCCTGGAGAGTCGCTCTCCAACTTCTACAGGCGTTTTCATCAGAACGTCTCGGAGATAGATCGCCGAATCTCGGATGGGGAGGTCATTCGAGCCTTCTACAGAGGTCTGGATGTGGCCAACAAGGCCTCGAGAAAGCTGCGAAACAGCTATCACGTGAAGGAGATTGAGACTTTGGAGGAGCTGGCGTCCAGGGCGAAAGGTTTCATCGACCTTGAAAGGGTGAACACCAAGGCTAACTTCCTGACGACCTCGCTAAGGGTGGTCCATGAACCCCGACGCGATGGTAAGAAGGAGGTAAAGAAGGAGAAGAAGGGAAAGGAAAGCAGGCCCCGGGTCAAGTCTCTTCCAGCGCCTCGCCATCGAGAGGTCCCTGAGTACTTCACGCCTTTAAATAGGCAGATCTCAGCGGTACTAGTCGATATGGAGAGGAGATCCTTGGCGGGGCCACCGATGCCTCGTCGAGGTGGGCAGCCCATGGGAAAGGATGTCGAGAGCTATTGCAGATACCACAAGTGCAAGGGCCACAAGAGAGATGACTGCCGCATTTTGAAGCGGGACATAGAGAGGCTGAAGCAGGGGGGAATGTTGAAAGAATTTGTGGCAGGGCGAGACCGAAGTCGAACGCGCCCCAGGAGGCATCGTTCGCCAGCCCCTGCAGAACAACTGAGCCATCTGGAAGCAAGAGAAGAGTAAATCTGATTGCGGGAGGATTCGGTGCAGGCGGCGAGAGGTCAAGCGCAAGAGAGGTCTACGCCACTCAGATCTCCACAGCAGTTCAGTTGGGGAAGCGGACCCGACCTGAAGAGAACATTGTCATCTCATTCTCCGAAGATGATTTGGCACATGTCACCACCCCCCACAACGATGCTTTGGTCATCACGGTAGATATTGACGGCTGTGACGTTGCAAGGATTCTGGTCGACGGAGGCAGCTCGACAGACATCCTATTTCTGGACGCGTTTGAGAAGATGGGCAAGTCCAAACGCGACCTGAAGAGGGTCGACTTTCCGCTAATCGGGTTTGCGGGAAGAACAACTTATCCACTGGGGGCTATAACCATGCCAGTGATATTTGGCGAGGGATGGAAGAGCATCAAGATGTCAGTCACTTTCCTGGTGGTCGATTCACCTACATCCTACAACGCCATCATAGGGAGGACCACGATCAACCCAAACAAGATTGTGGCCTCCACTGTCCACCAGAAGATGAAGTTCCCCACTCCTAACGGGATTGGAGAAGTGCTCGGAGATCAGCCTTCCTCGCGGAAATGCTTTGTGAATTGTCTGCGCAGAAAGAACCAAAGGGAGGCGCTCACCATTGAAACAGAGGCCGACCCCCGCGAGGACTTGGCTCGGCCAGCACCTATGGAGGAGTTGTAAGAGGTTGAAATAGATGGTCCGGACAAGAAGGTGCGCATTGGAACCACCTTGATGGAGGATCAGAAGGAGGCCATGACCGCCCTCCTCAAAGAATTTAAAGAGCTCTTCGCCTGGCAGCCGAGCGACATGCCAGGAATCAACACAGATATCATCTCCCACGAGCTCAGAATAGACCCTTCCATCAAGCCAATCGCCCAAAAGAGAAGATCATTCGGGACAGACAAGCGTTTGGCGATTAGGCAGGAAGTCGGCAGGTTGATTGAGGCTGACTTCGTCAGAGAGGTGAGATTCCAGAGCTGGGTCGCCAACCCAGTTTTGGTTAAGAAATCAAACGGCAAGTGGAGGATGTGCGTCGACTTCCGCGACCTGAACAAGGTTTGCCCCAAGGATTCATATCCCCTTCCGAGGATTGATCAGCTGGTCGATGCTACCTCGGGCATGTTATGCTGAGCTTCATGGACGCCTACTCAGGCTACAACCAGATCAGAATGCATCCAGACGATGAGGCTCACACCGCTTTTTATGATGATGGGGACATTCTGTGCTACAAGGTGATGCCCTTTGGCCTTATCAATGTCGGGGCAACTTATCAGCGGATGGTGAACCGACTGTTCCAGGACATGCTGGGAAGGAACATGGAGGCCTACGTGGATGATATGCTCGTCAAAACCATCAAGGGCAATCCTCACACAGCGGACCTCCGTGAAGCTTTTGAATTCATGAGAAGACACAGTGTTCACCTGAATCCTGCCAAGTGCGCCTTTGGGGTCAGGTCCGGTAAATTTCTGGGTTTCATGGCCAGTGAAAGAGGAATCGAAGCAAACCCGGAAAAGCTAAAGGCCATAGAGGAGATGAAGTCGCCAACCTGCCACAAGGAAGTCCAATACCTAAATGGACGCCTAGCTGCTCTCAACCGCTTCCTTTCCAAAGCGAGCGACAGGTCCCTACCATTCTTCAAAACTCTGAGGGCCAACCGCAAGTTCGAGTGGATGCCAGACTGCGAGGAAGCATTCCAGTCCTTAAAGAGACATATCCAAACACTCCCAGCTCTGGCAAAACCCGTTCCAGGCGAGCAGCTTTTCCTTTATCTAGGCATTAGCGATGTGCCAGCCAGTGCTGTCTTAATAAGAGAGGAAAATAATGTTCAGAGTCCAGTGTATTTCATTAGCAAAATGTTCAAATCAGCTTAAATAAAATATGTCCAGATTGAGAAGTATCTCTATGCCTTAGTTATTGCTGCTCGGAAGCTGAGACCTTACTTTCATGCCCACGACATCACGGTCCTCACCAATCAACCTCTCAAAAACTTCCTGATGAAACCAGATTCTTCAGGAAGAATGGTAAAGTGGGCGATCGAGCTTAGCGAGTTCAAGATCAAATTTGCGCCAAAAACGGCCATCAAAGGTCAAGCACTAGCTGATTTTATAGTGGAAGGCACGAGTAACGGTCAAACAGAAGCAGAAAACAGGCCAAGTCAGTCAGCAGACGACAATCAAATCTGGGAACTCTATACGGACGGGTCTTCATCAAAAGAAGGCTCGGGGGAAGGTTTAATTCTTATCCCTCTTGAGGGCAAGCCTCTGAAGTACGCGATCGCCTTGACATTCCCAGTGACCAATAATGAAGCGGAATATGAGGCTCTTATCACTAGACTCATACTAGCAAAAGGAATGGGTATAACTGCGCTTAAGGTAAAAAGCAACTCAGAGCTTATTTGATCAGGTTAATGGCACCTACGAGGCAAGGGGAGAAAAGATGAAGAAATATCTTAGCATTGCCAAAAAGCTGGTCGCGGAAATCCCGAATTTCGCGATTGAGTCTATTCCTCGCCAAGAAAACCAGATGGCAGATTCTTTGAGTAAACTGGCATTTGGGGGGACGACAATCCAGGATGTGCAATTTCTGGAGAAAGCCCTATGTTCAGTCCTGGAAAGCAGAGCAGAGGTCTTCAACATTCAAGGACAGGTCACGTGGATGACCCCGTTCTAGAATTATTTAAAAGAAGGGATCCTCCCAGAAGGCGAAGGCGAATCCACGAGGATTAGAAGACTCGCAGCCAGTTATCTAATCATCGATGGAGAACTCTACAGAAGAGGCTACTCAACGCCTTACTTGAGGTGTGTTGCTCAACCTGAAACGGAAAAGGTTCTTCGAGAAGCTCACGAAGGGGCGGCAGCATGTCATGAAGGTGCTCGATCACTGGGATATCTTCAGACAGGGATATTACTGGCCGGCCTTGGGAAAAGATGCAGCCGAGTTAACACAGAAGTGTGCGATTTGCCAGCATTTTGCACCACGATCAGGTCGACCATCAACATTATTATCCCCAATGGCGGGTGCCTGGCCTTTCGCTAAATGGGGAATCGATAGATTGGGTCATTTTCCTATTAGCACTGGTCAGCGTACTCACATTATAGTGGCAATCGACTACTTCACTAAGTGGGTAGAGGTGAAAGCTCTAGCTTCGACAACAGAATTCCAGGTCATCAAGTTCCTGCAGGTCAACATATTCTCCTGGTTTGGCATTCCTAAGATACTCATCAGTGATAATGGTCCGCAATTTGTTGGAAAGGAGTTGAAATAGCTCTGTGAAGAATATCATGTCGACCATCGTTTCAGCTCAGTACATCATCCTCAAACGAATGGGCAAGCTGAAGCAGTCAACAAGGTTGTCTTAACAGGACTCAAGAAAAGGGTTCGAGCATTCAAAGGGAACTGGGCAGATGAACTGGAAAACGTATTATGGGCAATCAGAACAACGCCTAAAGCGGCCACAGGAGAAACGCCTTTCAGTTTAGTGTACGGATCAGAAGCAGTAGCACCAGCCGAAATAGCAGTGCCTACCCACAGAGTCTTACACTTTAAAGCGGAGGCTAATGAGATCGAGCGTAGAACTGACCTCGACTTAGCAGAAGAGAGAAGATGGCTCTCGGAAAAGACACAAGCAAAGATGCGCTTGGCGACCGCTCGGTACTTCAACAGAAAAGTCAGCGCTCGCCAATTTTTCGTGGGGGAGATGGTTATGAGAATGAATGAATTCACAAGGCTGGACAGTAAAAGTAAACTTTCAGCCAAATGGGAAGGACCATACAAGGTAGTAGTGATCGCCGCACCAGGATCCTACTATTTGGAAACCACCGAAGGCGAGAGGTTACCCCGTCCATTTAATTCTGAGCATTTAAGAAGATGTTATACATAGCTTGTAATCAAACTGTTATGTCAATAAAAGAAAGCCATTCCTTCATAAAGCGTGTCCACTCGAAGCAAGTCGAAGGCAAAAGTCCTATCGCCAAAGATAGGCCAAAAGCCCTGACCCCAAAGTTAGGCCAAAAGCCCTAGTAACAAGGCTAGGCCAAAAGCCCTGACGCCAAAGTCAGGCCAAAAGCCCTAGTAACAAGGCTAGGTCAAAAGATTTATCGCCAAAGATAGGCCAAAAGCCCTGACGCCAAAGTCAGGCCAAAAGCCCTGACGCCAAAGTCAGGCCAAAAGCCCTATCGCTAAAGATAGGCCAAAAGCCCTAGCAACAAAGCTAGGCCACAAAAGCCCTATCGCCAAAGATAGGCCACAAAAGCCCTAGCAACAAAGCTAGGCCAAAAAAGCCCTGACGCCGAAGTCAGGCCAAAAGACCTAGCAATAAAGTTAGGCAAAACAAAAAAGCCCTGACGCTAAAGTCAGGCCAAAAGACCTAGCAATAAAGTTAGGCAAAACAAAAAGCCCTGACGCCGAAGTCAGGCCAAATGACCTAGCAATAAAGTTAGGCAAAACAAAAAAGCTCTGACGCCAAAGTCAGGACTAAAGACCTAGCAATAAAGTTAGGCAAGATGAAAAGCAGACGCTAAAGCCAAACAAAGAGATATGCTAATAAAGAATTTTAGGCGATCACTATGGATGATAAAGCCTGAAATCAACAAATTCCATGTTATTATGCCAACACCTCAAAGGTTTAAACTTCAAAGAAGGTAATATCTCTTTGAACTTAGAAGTTTATGCTTTTAAGTGTCAGAAGTATTATCCTTAGAAAGTTCGTATAGACTTATGCTTGGTCTAAGACTTTAAGAGTCGATGACATTACAAAGCAAGAAAAAGTCGAGAGTAATTATGATTAAGACATTGGATGAATAGCCAAACATGTTCAAAGTCGAATAAAGGCTCATGAATATAAAGGCATTCAATATAAAAAAACCAAGTCTTAAATCAAATAAATAATTACAAAGAAAACAAAAATTACAAAGAAAAGCAGATATCTAAAGGGCAAATATTGTCGATAAAGGAGGTGGAGACTTCAGGCTTTGGGATCCTCGGGGGCAGAGGTGCTTTGCTCGCCTCCAGGGGCAGGGACGCTTTGCTCGCCTTCGGGGGCAGGAAGGCTTGGCTCGCCTTCGAGGGCAACCTCTTCAGCCGCAGCTGGGACAACCTCTTCAGCAACAGTGGTAGGCTGAAGGGTGCGACTTCGAAGGAAGACCTTCAAAGACTCAACTTCCCCAATGGGAAAGTTGGGGTCGACCGCCTGGACATCATCCACCAGGACTTGGAGGAAATCGGCAATCACCGACTTCATCACCTTCAGAGCGCAGTCTTCAAAATCCTTGGAGGCCTTGAATGCATCGACTACGCTCTGGGGCGAAGGGACATCTTTCAACTGTGCAGCTAGTTGATCCCTCTCCTCCTCTAGGGCGATCCCCCTGGCTTCGGCAGCAGCCCTCTGGGCCTCCGCAGCTGCCCTCTGAGCCTCCACAGCTTCCCTCTGGGTGTCAGCAGCGACCCTTTGCGCCTCAACGGCGACCCTGCGAGCTTCCGATTCTGCCCCTTGCGCTTGAGCTTCCTTTGGCTCAGCCTCTAGGCGAACTCGGACGATCTCCCCCTGATCTAAACACAGGTGAAGGGCGTCAAAGTCCTGAAGAGCAGCGGCAGCATCAACCTCCCTCTTCTTGACATCAGCAAGGAGGCGCTGCTCCTTCCTAAAGTACTCCTCCCGCGCGTCGTCCACCAAGGCGATCGCCGCGTCAGCAGTCGTCTTGATGGCCCCCAATTGCCCAGGGGTGACCCCCGTACTTCAGTACTGCTCCAGCTCGACAAGCATGTTGGAATTCTTGTCGGCAAGCTCCCCGAAGACACGGCCAAGAATCACTTCTTCCCGAACGAGCTGGCAACAAAGATAGAATGAAAGTTGTCAGGACAACAAACGAAAAGGGAACGAAAAATAAAAAGACAAAACGAAATAAGAAACGAGATCCTACCAGAGCGACTCGTTCAAAGTGGGTCCGAAGGAACCCCTCGATCTGATGAAGCTCTGTGGGAACAATCGAGCGGTCCTTAGGGGGAATTATCCCGTCCAGAAGCCGTATACACATATCCGGACTACCCCGGAGGCTCTTCTGGGTAGGGTACCCCTTCTTCGCAAGGTCCCCGCAAGGGACCCAAGGTTCCCGAGAGTTCGCAGCCTTAAGTGGCTGGAACAAGCTCGCCAGGGAGCAATACACCTCCGCAGGAGCCCTTGAAGAGCTGGAAGCGTCAGGCCCCTTCTTCTGGGTCCCAGACTGCTTAGGAGGAACCGTGGGCACAGTAGGAGCGGGAGACGCTAAGGTCAAAACCTTCTCCTTGGTGGCAGAAGGGCCCTTGGGAGAGGGAGAAGGAGGCACCACGTCCAGACCCTTCCCCTTATTGGCAGAAGGGCCCTTAGGAGGGGGAGGAGGAGGATGCTTGTCGACTTCTGGGCATTCCTCACTCCTGACCTTCTTGGAGGGAGGAGGAGGAGGATCCCGGGCCACGTCAGCCGAGGACTCCTCTGCAAAACAACAAGACAAAATGTCAAAAACCAAAAAACTGCAAAGTATGAAAACGTTAAATCTACAAATGGCGAGGCAACATACCTGGTTGGCGAGGGCCAGCAGTGGCCGAGGGAAGCACCTCCTCAGACTTCCTCTTGGACGAACGCCTAGAGGGGGGAGGAGGAGAGTTCAACAATGCCTGGTCGGAGGACAACCCCGCCGATCCCTGGTCATCAAAGAGACCTATCAGTTTTTGGCTCTTGCCTACGACATTGCCTACAAACGATAAAACAATAAAAAGGTTAGAAAGTTACCCAATCATCAAAGATTGGCGTGGCTTGATGAATGCCTGCCATCTCAAGCATGTTCTCAGTAGTCTCCGCCACTGAGCGAATGGACTTGAATTGGGACGATCGATGCAACCGATAGAGGTCGTCGATGGCGTTCCGATCACTCCCTGACAGCTCTTCGAAGGAAGGAGGAAAATCCTTGTCCGGGGTAAACAACCTCCAGGGCACACACCTCTTGTAAAAAAAGTAAAACTTATTATAGTTGGAGTTGGTGGCCCGGAAATCATCAACCAGACGGACATGAGCATTCCAACTCCATGCTTGAGGGCCTCCCCACTCTACAAACTTCGGCCAGCATGGTTGGAAGTGATGGAGGTGGTTCGCCCCAGCTGCCAGTCGGAAAAAACATCGGAAAAAAGCCAGCGAATACGCCCATTCCTGGCGTTAGGAACGAGCTGCGTTGGGTGAATCCCGTAAAACTGGCACAAGGTATGTAAATCCTCACAGAGAGGAAAACGCAACCCAGCATCGATCTGGGCCGCATAAATGTAAACCTCTCCATCGTGAGGAAAATGCAGACCTAATCCAGGATACCTAGGAGCATCCTCCACGCTGAAGCCACCAAGCGCCACCATGGTCTTAAAGTAAGCCGACTTCAATTTGTTAGGCTTGACATATACTCAGAACGGTTCAAATATAGCACAGCAAGTATAAAAAAACAAAGGAAAACAGAGGATATTTCCAAACAGAGCAGTAAAAGGGCAAAAGTTTACCTTTGGGGGAAAAAACAGGGGTGTGCAGCTCAGGCCCGTCCACCACTACAGGAGTGGTTGCAGACCTTCCCAGATCAGTCTTTTCCCCCACTGATGGGGGCACGGCGTCATCCCTGATGGGCAAGGGGGCATTGGCGTTCCTAGGAGCGTTGGCTTTGTTAGGACCCTTGGGGGCCATATGCTTGACTCTCTGACTTCGGGGGGCCATGGAAATGGATGAAGAAGGCTGAAGAAGGTTGAAAAAGAAAGAGGAAAGGTTCGCAACGAAGCTCTGGAAATCTGAGGGAGTGGATAAGCGTAAAAAACAAAATATAGAAACTGACGTTTCTTATATAGACCAAAAAGGGAGTAACCGCCACGAGCAAATCGAAGCGACACAGAGGAATAATTGCACCTTTTTGGAAAAAACCGAAGCAATGTCAGAATTCCAAGAGACACCTTGGAGAGACAAACGGTTGACTGGTACAGACAGCTGTCAGACTACCCTGGGTTTACGGAAAAGTAAATGTCAGGCGTGCCTCAAGTGACCGTTCGATTTCTGGACAACTGTGCAGTTATTAAATGCTAAAAGTCCACTAAGGAGACAAGGTGGTCGCCAGCGCACTAAGAGGCTTTACCAGAAATTCCTCGGGCAAGTAGTGATCGCCTAACCAAGAAAGATAGACTTTCATAAACCTATATTACCTCGAGTGATCGCCAAAGGGGAATAAAAGGAAGGATATCTTTTCAGCTTTGAACGAAGAAAAAACTGCTCGCCAAACGAGCTCAAAATGCCTCAAAGGTCTTGAACCATTACAAGAAACGAAGAAAACAGAATCTGAGACGTCACTATCTAAAACCCTACCAGGAAATAAAGCTCGACTGAAGAAACTTCAATCAAGCTTCGGGGGCAAATGTTGGGTATCGATAGTGACAGCCTAGTAAGGAAAAGGCCTCGAAGGCCCAATAACTATAGAGGGGGTAAGCCCATGACATTTGAACCGGATCGGCCCAAGTACAAGTTAAACTCGGCCCTCCATAGAATGGCCCATAACCGAGCCCAAGGATTCTGAGAACGCCCTGAGTGCTCGCCATTCTTCACTAAGGCCGCGACATCTCACTGCTCGCCATGAGAGTGCTCGCCCCGAAGAGAGCCTTGCCTCTCTCCTCTGGTCCCACAAAACCGTTAATAAGGAAGTGGCCATGATATCCCGCGTATCTCGGTCACATATTCACTAAAGATTAGATTTGGTAACTACAATATCTCGCAGTAACTGCCATATCCCACGATCCGAATCTTCAGCAACACAATATACACTAAGATATTCAGCTGCCTTATACGGTTCTATCTCTCTTACCTTATAAATACCCTTGCTTTACATACGTTCTTTACGTTTTGAGTTTTACATACACACATACTCATTTAAGCATCGGAGAGGGACCCAGAGACACCCCCTCTGTTGCGCTCCCCTACTTGTAGGTTCACCAGAGTTGGAGCAGAAGCGTCTTTCCGTCCTTATCTGGCATTTAATTCACTGCCAGATCATCATCCAGGATTTCACGATCCAACAGTCTCCTTACTCTATAAATACATTTGCTTTACATACATTCAGTTACGCTTTTGAGTTTTATACACACATATATTCATTTAAGCATCAAATAGGGACCCAGAGACACCCCGTCTGTTGCGGTACCCTTCTTGCAGGTTCATCGGAGCTAAGGCGAGAGCAATCTTCATCCTTTCATTGGCATTCAATTCACTGCCAAGTCAGCATTCAGGAAATCAAGATCCAACATTTGGCGCCGTTTGTGGGAATCTAGTAATACAGCCATGCAAACTCGATCCAAAAGCAATTGCTGGAACCAGACCAATGAGCAGTCCTCTGACTGCTCTGATTCCGCAGCAGCTTCGCCGCTCCATCAAGAATGTGCTAGCCAAGTAGCTCCCAAAGTCGTCCCCCCGAGGTTGGCTCGAGAACACATCAGCAATTCCAGACCAGCTCCCGTTCCTAAAACTACGGAGACTCCAACACCGCAAACCGTCCACATCGTTGGGGAAAAGCATCCAGCTGAACCCGGAGATGATATCGCTCCTGGAGACCATCTTAGGGCAGGCTCGCTGACAAGCCCCTGCTCCTCAGGAAAACTCTCGCCCCGCAGTCGCATGGTCCAAGCCAGCGGAAACTGGAAATCTGGGCACCACAACCCCCCAGGAGGATCAGGAGATTACATCGGGACTCCAGTCCCTACCCCCGGCGGCCACTGAGCCGCCGGCGGCCACCTGTTCTGCCAATCCATCCAGTGCCATGCCGAATGGAGGGTATCCAAACCAGTGCACTCTTGACCAGGTGGAGGATCTTATCAACATGAGACTCCAGGAAAGGCGAACGACAGTCGCAGCTCCCTTCAGGGAGCGATCAGCTCATCCCTTCACCACCGACCTAGTCGCCATCAAACTCCCAAAGGATGTCGTCGCCAGGGCCATCCTCGAATACAGTGGTGGAGGCGATCCCATTATTCACGTCAACAAGCATGAGCCCTTGCTGTTGGGTAAGTCAAATGATCTGAATCACTTGGCTTTATTATTTCCGTCGACCCTTTCGGGCTCGGCGTCGTCCTAGTTCTTCGGCCTCCCTGCATGATCAATGGAGACTTGGTCAGAGGTGAAAAACAAGTTCCTGGAGAGATACATGTGCGAGATCCAACTTATGAAAAGTGTGGTCGCCTTAGATGCAGTCAAACAGCAACCAGGAGAGTCACTGACCGACTTTTACGGACGTTTTCATAACAATGTCACGGAGATAGATCGCTGAGTTGCGGATGGGGAGATTATTCGAGCCTTCTATTGAGGGTTGGATGTGGCCAACAAAGCCTCAAGAAAGCTGTGCAACAGTTACCACGTGTAGGAGATTGAAATGATGGAGGAATTGGCAGCGAGGGCGAAAGGTTTCATAGACCTTGAGGGGCGAACGCCGATGCTAATTTCCTAACAACCTCGCTAAGGGTGGTTCTTGAGCCCCGACGCGATGGTAAGAAGGAAAATAAGGATAAGAAGGGTTGAGACAACAAGCCTCGAACAGAGAACCAGGGCCTAGAAATCCAGAGGTCCCCGAGTATTTTACGCCCTTAAACAGGCAGATCTCGGTGGTACTAGTCAAGATGGAAAGAAGGTCTCTGGCAAGGACACCAATGCCTCGAAGGAGTGGTCAACCAATGGGGAACGACACTGAGAACTATTTCATATATCACAAGTGCAAGGGCCACAAGACTAATGATTGTCGTATTCTCAAGCGTGACATTGAAAAGTTGATTTAGAGGGGGGATGTTGAAAGAATTTGTGGTGGGACGAGACAGGAGTCGAACACCACCACGTCGAAACCACTCGCCAGCAATCCGACCCATCCCAGAACAGGAGGGTAGTCAACCTGATTGCTGGAGGGTTTGGTGCCGGAGGCGAGGGTCACATGCAAGGGAGGTCTATGCCACTCCAATTTCTACAGCGGTCCAGCTAGGGAAACGACCTCGACCTGAAGAGGACATTGTCATTTCATTCTCAGAAGATGACTTGGCACATGTCACCACCCCTCACAATGATGCCTTGGTTATCACAGCCGATGTCGACGGTTGTGATGTGAAGAGAATTTTGATCGATGGAGGCAACTCGACAGATATTCTGTTCTTGGACGCTTTTGAGAAGATGGGAAAGTCCAAGCGCGACCTGAAGAGTGTCGATTTTCCCTTGATCGGTTTTGCGGGGAGAACGAATAATCCGCTGGGGGCAATAACCGTGCCAGTGATTCTGGGCAAAGGATGGTAGAGCATCAAGGTATCGGTCACCTTCCTGGTGGTCGACTCCCTTACATCGTACAACGCCATCCTGGGGAGGACCACGATCAATCCCAATAAGATTGTGGCCTCCAGAGCCCATCAAAAAATGAAGTTACCCACACCCAACGGGATTGGAGAAGTACTTGGCGATCAGCCTTCCTCGCGACAATGCTACGTGAACTGCCTGCGCAGAAAAAATCTAAGGGAAGCCCTCGCTGTTGGGTATCGATAGTGACAGCCCAGTAAGGAAAAGGCCTCGAAGGCCCAATAACCATAGAGGGGGTAAACCCATGACATTCAAACCGGATCGGCCTAAGTACGAGTTAAACTTGGCCCTCCCTAGAATGGCCCAGAACCGAGCCCAAAGTCTCTGAGGACGCCCTGAGTGCTCGCCATTCTTCACTAAGGCCGCGACCTCTCGCTGCTCGCCATGAGAGTGCTCGCCCCGAAGAGAGCCCTGCCTCTCTCCTCTGGTCCCAAAAAACCGTTATTAAGGAAGTGGCCATGATATCCCGCGTATCTCGGTCACATATTCACTAAAGATTAGATTTGGTAACTGCAATATCTCGCAGTAACTGCCATATCCCACGATCTGAATCTTCAGCAACACAATATACACTAAGATATTCAGTTGCCTTATACGGTTTGATCTCTCCTACCCTATAAATACCCTTGCTTTACATACGTTTCTTACGTTTTGAGTTTTATACACACATATACTCATTTAAGTATTGGAGAGGGACCCAGAGACACCCCCTCTGTTGCGCTCCCCTACCTGCAGGTTCACCGGAGTTGGAGCAGTAACGTCTTTCCGTCCTTGTCTGGCATTTAATTTACTGCCAGATCAACATCCAGGATTTTACGATCCAACATTTGGCGCCGTCTGTGGGAACGAGCAATTCATCCATGAGAACTCGATCCCAAAGCAACCGTCAGAACCAGACCAGGGAGCGATCCTCAGATAGCTCTGATTCCGCCGCCACTTCACCGCTTCAACAGGAACCTGCCAGCCGAGTAGGAGCCAATGTCGTTCCTCCGCGAACAACTCGAGAGCACGTCGGTGATTCAAGACCGACCCCCGCTGCTGATCAAAACGGAGCCCCGGCACCGCAGACAGTCCACATCGCTGGGGAAAACATCAATTTAACCCCAGAGATGATCTCCCTGCTGGAGGCCATCATAGGACAGGCGCGTCGTCAGGCCCCTACTCCTAAGGAAAACAACCACCCTGCTGCCACAGGGCCCTTACCCTCTGAAGCGGCAAATCCTGGCCCCACCGCACCTCAGGAGGATCAGGAGATGACGTCAGGTCAGCAGTCCCTACCTCCAGCATACACCAAGGAACCAACAGGCGCATACACTGCCAACCCTTCCGGTCCTCCTCCACCCGGAACCTCGCCTATGTACTGCACTGTGGATCAGATGGATGACCTCCTCAATAAAAGGCTCCAAGAAAGACAGTTGCCAGTCGCAGCTCCCTTCAAGGAGCAGTCTGCTCACCCTTTTACCGACGGGCTCGTCGCCATCAAAATCCCAAAGGATGTAGTTGCTCGGGCCATACCTGAGTATAGCGGTGGAGGATATCCCACCGTACATGTCAACAAGCACGAGGCCTCTCTCCTGGGTAAGTCAAATGATCCCAATCACTTGGCTTTGTTATTTGCATCTACTCTTTCGGGTTCGGCTTCGTCCTGGTTCTTCGGCCTCCCTGCAGGATCAATCGGAACTTGGGCAGAGTTAAGAAGCAAGTTCCTGGAGAGGTATATGGGCGAACGCCAGTTGCTGAAGAGCGTGGTCGCCCTTGAATCGGTCAAACAACAACCTGGAGAGTCGCTGTCCAACTTCTATGGGCGTTTCCATCAAAACGTCACGGAGATAGATCGCCGAATCTCAGATGGGGAGATCATTCGAGCATTTTACATGGGTCTGGATGTGGCCAGCAAGGCCTCGAGGAAGCTGCGAAACAGCTATCATGTGAAGGAGATTGAAACGCTGGAGAAGTT
Source organism: Chamaenerion angustifolium (assembly GCA_946814005.1). Classification (NCBI taxonomy): domain Eukaryota; kingdom Viridiplantae; phylum Streptophyta; class Magnoliopsida; order Myrtales; family Onagraceae; genus Chamaenerion; species Chamaenerion angustifolium. Next base: position 27,102,049 of record OX328268.1, on the reverse strand, counting down.
GGCGTCCAGAGCAAAAGGTTTCATAGACCTTGAAAGGGCGAATACAGAGGCCGACTTCCTGACGACCTCGCTAAGGGTAGTTCATGAACCCCGACGCGATGGTAAGAAGTAGGTGAAGAAGGAGAAGAAGGGAAAGGACAGCAGGCCCCGGGTCGAGTCTAATCCAGCGCCTCGCCATCCAGAGGTCCCTGAGTACTTCACGCCTTTAAATAGGCAGATCTCAGCGGTACTAGTCGAGATGGAGAGGAGATCCTTGGCGAGGCCACCGATGCCTCGTCGAGGTGGGCAGCCCATGGGAAAGGATGTCGAGAGCTATTGCAGATACCACAAGTGCAAGGGCCACAAGACAGATGACTGCCGCATTTTGAAGCGGGATATAGAAGAGCTGATTCAGGGGGGAATGTTGAAGGAATTCGTGGCAGGGCGAGACAGAAGTCGAACGCCCCCTAGGAGACATCGTTCGCCAGCCCCTGCAGAGCAAACTGAGCCGTCTGGAAGCAAGAGGAGGGTAAATCTGATTGCAGGAGGATTCAGTGCAGGCGGCGAGAGGTCGAGCGCAAGGGAGGTCTATGCCACTCAGATCTCCACAGCAGTGCAGTTGGGGAAGCGACCCCGACCTGAAGTGAACATTGTCATCTCAATATTCGAAGATGATTTGGCACATGTCACCCCCACCCCCCACAACGATGCTCTGGTTATCACAGCAGATATTGACGGCTGTGATGTTGCAAGGATTATGGTCGACAGAGGCAGCTCGACAGACATCCTATTTCTGGACGCTTTTGAGAAGATGGGCAAGTCCAAACGTGACCTGAAGAGGGTCGACTTTCCGCTGATTGGGTTTGCGGGAAGAACAACTTATCCACTGGGGCCTATAACCATGCCAGTGATTTTTGGTGAGGGATGGAAGAGCATCAAGGTATCGGTCACTTTCCTGGTGGTCGATTCACCTACATCTTACAACGCCATCATAGGGAGGACCACGATCAATCCGAACAAGATTGTGGCCTCTACAGTCCACCAGAAGATGAAGTTCCCCACTCCCAATGGGGTTGGAGAAGTGCTCGGAGATCAGCCTTCCTCGCGGCAATGCTATGTGAACTGCTTGCGCAGGAAGAACCAAAGGGAGGCGCTCGCCATCGAGACAGAGGCCGACCCCCGCGAGGACTTGGCTCGGCCAGCACCTATGGAAGAATTGGAAGAGGTCGAAATAGATGGTCCGGCCAAAAAAGGTGCGCATTGGAACCACCTTGAAGGAGGATCAAAAGGAGGCCATGACCGCCCTCCTCAAAGAATTTAAAGAGCTCTTCGCCTGGCAGCCGAGCGACATGCCAGGAATCAGCATAGATATCATCTCCCACGAGCTCAGAATAGACCCTCCCATCAAGGCGATCGCCCAAAAAAGAAGATCATTCGGGACGGACAAGCGTTTGGCGATTAGGCAGGAAGTCGGCAGGTTGATTGAGGCTGACTTCGTCAAAGAGGTGAGATTCCAGAGCTGGGTCGCCAACCCAGTTTTGGTTAAGAAATCAAATGGTAAGTGGAGGATGTGCGTCGACTTCCGCGATTTGAACAAGGCTTGCCCCAAGGATTCATATCCCCTTCCGAGGATTGATCAGCTGGTCGATGCTACCTCCGGTCATGAGATGCTGAGCTTCATTGACGCCTACTAAGGCTACAACCAGATCAGAATGCATCCAGACGATGAGGCTCACACCGCTTTTTATTCTGTGCTACAAGGTGATGCCTTTTGGCCTTATCAATGCCGGGGCAACTTATCAGCGGATGGTGAACCGACTATTTCAGGACATGCTGGGGAGGAATATGGAGGCCTACGTGGATGATATGCTCGTCAAAACCATTAAGGGCAATCCTCACACAGCGGACATCCGCGAAGCTTTTGAATGCATGAGGATACACAGTGTTCGCCTGAACCCTGCCAAGTGCGCCTTTGGGGTTAAGTCTGGTAAATATTTGGGTTTCATGGTCAGCGAAAGGGGAATCGAAGCAAACCCAGAAAAGCTAAAGGCCATAGAAGAAATGAAGTCGCCAACTTGCCATAAGGAAGTCCAATGCCTGAATGGACGCCTAGCTGCTCTCAACCGCTTCCTCTCCAAAGCGAGCGACAGGTCCCTCCCATTTTTCAAAAATCTGAGGGCCAACCGCAAGTTCGAGTGGACGCCAGACTGCGAGGAAGCATTCCAATCATTGAAGAGGCATATCCAAACACTCCCAGCTCTGGCAAAGCCCGTTCCAGGCGAGCAGCTTTTCCTTTATCTAGGCATTAGCGATGTGGCAACCAGTGGTGTCTTAATAAGGGAGGAAAATAATGTTCAGAGTCCAGTGTATTTCATTAGCAAAATGTTCAACTCAGCTGAAATAAAATATGTCCAGATTGAGAAGTATCTTTATGCCTTAGTTATTGCTGCTCGGAAGCTGAGACCTTACTTTCATGCGCACGACATCACGGTCCTCATCAATCAACCTCTAAAAAACTTCCTGATGAAACCAGATTCTTCAGGAAGAATGGTCAAGTGGGCGATCGAGCTCAGCGAGTTCAAGATCAAATTTGCGCCAAAAACGGCCATCAAAGGTCAAGCACTAGCTGATTTTATAGTGGAAAGCACGAGTAACGGTCAAACGGAAGCAGAAAACAGGCTAAGTCAGTCAGCAGACGACAATCAAATCTGGGAGCTCTATACAGACGGGTCATCATCAAAAGAAGGCTCGGGGGCAGGTTTAATTCTTATTCTTCCTGAGGGCGAGCCTGTGAAGTACGCGATCGCCTTGACATTCCCGGCGACCAATAATGAAGCAGAATATGAGGCTCTTATCAATGGACTCAGACTGGCAAAAGGAATGGGTATAACTGCGCTTAAGGTAAAGAGTGACTCAGAGCTAATGTCAATCAGGTTAATGGCACCTACGAGGAAAGAGGAGAAAAGATGAAGAAATATCTCAGCATCGCCAAGAAGCTGGTCGCGGAAATCCCAAATTTCGCGATTGAGTCTATTCCTCGCCAAGAAAACCAGATGGCAGACTCCTTGAGTAAACTGGCATTCGGAGGTACAACAATCCAGGATGTGCAATTTCTGGAAAAGGCCTTATGTTCAGTCCTGGAAAGCAGAGCAGAGGTTTTCAACATTCAAGGACAGGTCACATGGATGACTCCGTTCCAGAATTATTTAAAAGAAGGGACCCTCCCAGAGGACGAAGGCGAATCCACGAGGATTAGAAGGCTCGCAGCCAGTTATCTAATTATCGATGGGGAACTCTACAGAAGAGGCTACTCAACTCCTTACTTGAGGTGTGTCGCTCATCCTGAAACAGAAAAGGTTCTCCGAGAAGTTCACGAAGGGGCGGCAGCATGTCATGAAGGTGCTCGATCGCTGACCAAGAAAATCTTCAGATTAGGATATTACTGGCCGACCTTGGGAAAAGATGCAGCTGAATTAACGCAGAAGTGTGAGACTTGCCAGCAATTTGCACCACGATCGGATCGACCATCAACACTATTATCCCCAATGGCGGGTGCCTGGCCTTTCGCTCAATGGGGAATCGATATATTGGGTCCTTTCCCTATTAGCACTGGTCAACGTACTCACATTATAGTGGCGATCGACTACTTCACTAAGTGGATAGAGGCGAAAGCTCTAGCTTCGACAACGGAATTCCAGGCCATCAAGTTCCTACAAGTCAACATATTCTCCAGGTTTGGCATTCCCAAAATACTCATCAGTGATAATGGTCCGCAATTTGTTGGAAAGGAGCTGAAATGGCTCTATGAAGAATATCATGTCGACCATCGTTTCAGTTCAGTGCATCATCCTCAAACGAATGGGCAAGCTGAAGCAGCCAACAAGGTTGTCTTAGCAGGACTCAAGAAAAGGGTTCGAGCATTCAAAGGGAATTGGGCAAAAGAACTGGAAAACGTATTATGGGCCATCAGAACAACACCTAAGGCGGCCACAGGAGAAACGCCTTTCAGTTTAGTGTACGGATCAAAAGCAGTAGCACCTGCCGAAATAGCAGTGCCTACCCACAGAGTCTTACACTTTAACGTGGAGGCTAATGAGATCGAGCGTAGAACCGACCTCGACTTAGCAGAAGAGAGGAGATGGCTCTCGGAAAAGACACAAGCAAAGATGCGCTTGGAGACCGCTCGGTACTTCAACAGAAAAGTCAGCGCTCGCCAATTTTTCGTGGGGGAGATGGTTATGAGAAGGAATGAATTCACAAGGCTGGATAGTAAAAATAAACTTTCAGCCAAATGGGAAGGACCGTACAAGGTAGTAGAGATCGCCGCACCAGGATCCTACTATTTGGAAACCACCGAAGGCGAGAGGTTACCCCGTCCATTCAATTCTGAGCATTTAAGAAGATTGCATACATAGCTTGTAATCAAACTATTATGTTAATAAAAGAAAGCCATTCCTTCATAAAGCGTGTCCACTCGAAGCAAGTCGAAGAAAAAAGCCATGACGCCAAAGTCAGGCCAAAAAGCCCTGACGCCAAAGTCAGGCCAAAAGCCCTATCGCCAAAGATAGGCCAAAAGCCCTAGCAACAAAGCTAGGCCAAAAAGCCCTGACGCCAAAGTCAGGTCAAAAGCCCTATCGCCAAAGATAGGCCAAAAGCCCTAGCAACAAAGTTAGGCCAAAAAGCCCTAGCAACAAAGCTAGGCCAAAAAGCCCTGACGCCAAAGTCAGGCCAAAAGCCCTATCGCCAAAGATAGGCCAAAAGCCCTAGCAACAAAGTTAGGCCAAAAAGCCCTAGCAACAAGGCTAGGCCAAAAGCCCTGATGCCAAAGTCAGGCCAAAAAGCCCTAGCAACAAGGCTAGGCCAAAAGCCATGACGCCAAAGTCAGGCCAAAAGACCTAGCAAAAAAGTTAGGCAAAATAAAAGCCTTGACGCCAAAGTCAGGCCAAAAGTCCTAACAATAGAATTAGGCAAAAACGGGGAAGTAGACGCCAAAGCCAGACAAAGAGATCTGCTATCAACCCATTAAACAGCAGATAAGGAATTTTAGGCGATCACTATAGATGATGAAGCCTTAAAGTTAACAAATTCCCTGTTATTATGCAAATACCTCAAAGGTTTAAACTTTAAGGAAGGTAATATCTCTTTGAACTTAGAAGTTTATGCTTTTAAGTGTCAGAGTATTGTCTTGAGAAAGTTTGTATAGACTTATGCTCGGTCTGAGACTTTAAGAGTCAAAGCCATTATACAGCAAGAAAAGTCGAGAGTAATTATGATTAAGATATTGGATGAATAGCCAAATATGTTCGAAGTCAATTAAAGGCTCGTGAATATAAAGGCATGTAAAGAAACCAAGTCTTAATAAATAATTACAAAGCAAAAACAAAAAATTACAAAAACAGCTATCTAAAAAGACAAAGAAATATGGTCGCTAAGGAGATGGAGGCTTCAAGCTTTTGGATCCTCGGGGGCAAGGGTGCTCTGCTCGCCTTCGGGGACAGGAGTGTTGGGCTCGCCTTCAGGGGCAGTCTCTTCAGCAACAGCGGGCCGAGGAAGGCGACTCCACAAGAAACCCTTCAGGGACTCAACTTCCCCAATGGGAAAGTTGGGGTCGACCGCCTGGACCTCATCCATCAGGACTTGGAGAAAATCGGCAATCATCACCTTCAAAGCTTGGTCCTCCAAGTCCTCGGAGGCCTTGAAATCCTCGACCACTCTTTAGGGCGAAGGGACAGCTTTTAGCTGTTAAGCTAGCCGATCCCTCTCCTCCTCTAGGGCGATCCCCCTGGCTTCGGCAGCAGCCCTTTGGGCCTCCGCAGCTTCCTTCTGGGCGTCAGCAGCAGCCCTTTGCGCCTCAGTAGCGACCCGCTGAGCCTCTGACTCTGTCCCTTGGGCTTGAGCCTCCTTCAGCTCCGCCTCCAGGCGAGCTCTGACAGCCTCCCCTTCATCTAAGCATTGATGAAGGGCTTCAAAATCCTGAAGGGCAGCCGCCGCATCGGCCTCCCTCCGCTTGATATCAGCAAGGAGGCGCTGCTCCTTGCTGAAGTACTCCGACCGGGCATTGTCCACCAAGGCGATCGCCGCGTCAGCGGTCGTCTTGATAGACTCCAGCTGCCCAGGGGTGATCCTCGTGCTTCAATATTGCTCCAGCTCGACAAGCAGATCTGAATGTTTGCCGGCGAGCTCGCCGAAAACACGGCCGATCATCACCTCTTCCCGAAAGAGCTGACAACAAAAGAAAAATTAGAATTGTCAGGACACGAATAGAAGGGAACGACTATGAAAAAAGAAAAGGGGACGAGGTCTTACCAGAGCGACTCGTTCGTAGTGTGACCGAAGGAACCCCTCGATCTGAGGAAGCTCCGTGGGAATGGACGAACGGTCCTTGGGGGGAATTATCCCGTCAAGGAGCCGCATGCACAGGTCTGGGCTACCCCGGAGGCTCTTCTGGGCGGGGCACCCCTTATTCGAAAGGTCCCCACAAGGGAACCAAGCACCCCGAGAGCTCGAAGCCTTGAGCGGCTGGAACAAGCTCGACATAGGGCAATACTCCTCCCCAGGAACCCTTGAGGAACTGGGGGCATCAGGCCCCTTCTGCTGGGTCCCAGACTCTTTCGGAGGGACCGTGGACTCCGTAAGAGGAGGGGGCGCCAAAGACAAAACCTTCTCCTGGCCAGCCGTAGGTCCCTGGGGAGAAGGAGGAATGACCGCCGAAGCGGGAGCCTTCCCCTTACCAGTGGAAGGACCCTTAGGAGGAGGAGGAGGAGGATGCTATTCAACAGCCGTCTGCTCCTCACTCCTGACCTTCTTGGCAGGAGGAGGAGAAGGGTCTCGGGCCACGTCAGCCGTGGACTCCTCTGCAAAACAAAAAGGAGAAAGTCACGTCAAACAAATTCAGAAAACTTGGAAATAAGGCAGAGTACGGAAATAATGCAGTGTGGAACAACATACCTCGCTGGCAAGGGCCAGCAGGGGCCGAAGGAAGGGCCTCCTCCGGTTTCCTCTTGGACGATCGCCTAGAGGGGGGAGGAGGAGAGCTCAGCAGCGCCTGGTCGGAGGACAACCCCGCCGATCCCTGGTCATCAAAGAGACCTATCAGTTTTCGGCTCTTGCCTACGGCCTAGCCTACAAATGATAAAACCAGAAAAGGGTTAGAAAATTACCCAATCATCAAAGGTTGGCGTGGCTTGATGAATGCCTGCCATCTCTAGCGCATTCTCAGTAGTCTCCGCCACTAAGCGAATGGACTTGAATTGGGACGACCGATGCAACCGGTATAGGTCGTCGATGGCGTTCTGATCACTCCCTGACAGTTCTTCGAAGGAAGGAGGAAAATCCTTGTCCGGGGTAAACAATTTACAGGGTACACCCCCCTTGTACAAGAAGTAAAACTTCTTGTAGTTGGAGTTAGTGGCCCGGAAATCATCGACCAGACGGACATGAACGTTCCAAATCCATGCTTGAGGGCCTCCCCACTCTGTAAACTTCGGCCAGCGTGGTTGGAAGTGGTGGAGGTGGTTCGCCCCAGCTGCCAGTCGGAAAAAACACCGGAACAAGGCCAGTGAATACGCCCATTCCTGGCGTATGCACAGGAACTTGAAACCAACCCACATCCTGAGGGCATTAGGAACGAGTTGCGTGAGGTGGATCCCATAGAACTGACATAAGGTCTGCAAATCCTCACAAAGAGGAAAACGCAACCCAGCATCAATCTGGGCCGCATAAATGTAAACCTCTCCATCGTGAGAATAGTGCAGACCCAAGCCAGGATACCTAGGAGCATCCTCCACACTGAAGCCACCAAGCGCCACCATTGTCTTAAAATAAGCCGGCTTCAACTCATTAGGCTTGACATCTACTCAAATAAGTTCAGATATGGCAATGGCAAACATAAAAAACAAGGAACAACAGGGGATATTACCAAAACAGGGCACTGAAAGGGCAGAGGATTACCTTTTGGAGAAAAGATGGGCGTTTGAAGCTCAGGCCCATCCACCACCACTGGGTGGCTGCGGATCTACCCACGTCAGGCTGTCCCCCCGCTGAGGGGGGCACGACGCCATCCCTAATGGTCAAGGGGGCATTGGTACTCTTGGGGGCATTGACATTTTTAGACCCCTTGACGGCTGTGTGCTTGACTCTCTGACTTCTGGTGGCCATGGAAATAGTTGAAAGGAAAACTGGAGAGGATTGAAAAAGAAAGGAGAAGGGTTCGCAAAGAGGCTCTGGAAGTCTGAAGGAGTGAATAAGCGTAAAAAACAAAACAGAGAAACTGACGTCTCTTATATAGGCCCAAAAAGGAGTAACCGCCATGGGCGAATCGAAGCGACACAAGAGAATAATTGCACCTTTTTGGATAAACCGAAGCAATGTCAGAATTCCAAGAGACACCTTGGGGAGACAAACGGTTGGCTGGTACAGACAGCTGTCAGACTACCCTAGGTTTACGGAAAAGTAAATGACAGGCGTGCCTCAAGTGACCGTTCGATTTCTGGACAACTGTGCAGTTATTAAATGCTAAATGTCCACTAAGGAGACAGGGTGGTCGCCAGCGCACTAATAGGCTTTATCAGAAATACCTCGGGTAGGTAGTGATCACCTAACCAAAAAAGATAGACTTTCATAAGCCTAGGGGAATAAAATGAAGGATATTTTTTCAGCTTTGAACAAAGAAGAAACTGCTCGCCAAACGAGCTCAAAATGCCTCAAAGATCATGGACCATTACAAAAGACGAAGAAAACCGAATCTGAGACATCACTATCTAAAACCCTACCAGGAAACCAAGCTCGACTGAAGAAACTTCAATCAAGCTTCGGGGGCAAATGTTGGGTATCGATAGTGACAACCGAGTAAGGAAAAGGCCTCGAAGGCCCAATAACCATAGAGGGGGTAAACCCATGACATTCGAACCGGATCGGCCTAAGTACGAGTTAAACTTGGCCCTCCCTAGAATGGCCCAGAACCGAGCCCAAAGTCTCTGAGGACGCCCTGAGTGCTCGTCATTCTTCACTAAGGCCGCGACCTCTCGCTGCTCGCCATGAGAGTGCTCGCCCCAAAGAGAGCCCTGCCTCTCTCCTCTGGTCCCACTAAACCGTTAATAAGGAAGTGGCCATGATATCCCGCGTATATCGGTCACATATTCACTAAAGATTAGATTTGGTAACTGCAATATCTCGCAGTAACTGCCATATCCCACGATCCGAATCTTCAGCAACACAATATACACTAAGATATTCAGTTGCCTTATACGTTTTGATCTCTCCTACCCTATAAATACCCTTGCTTTACATACGTTTCTTACGTTTTGAGTTTTATACACACATATACTCATTTAAGCATCGGAGAGGGACCCAGAGACACCCCCTCTGTTGCGCTCCCCTACCTGCAGGTTCACCGGAGTTGGAGCAGAAACGTCTTTCCGTTCTTGTCTGGCATTTAATTCACTGCCAGATCAACATCCAGGATTTTACGATCCAACACTCGCCATCGAGACAGAGGCTGACCCTCGTGAGGATTTGGATCGACCGACGCCTGTGGAGGAGTTAGTGGAGGTCGAGATAGATGGTCCAGACAAGAAGGTGCACATTGGGACCACCTTGAACGATGACCAGAGGCAGGCCATGACTGCACTCCTCAAGGAATTCAAGGAGCTTTTTGACTGGAAACCGAGCGACATGCCAGGTATTAGCACTGACATCATCTCTCACGAGTTGAGGATAGATCCCCCCATTAAACCAATCGCTCAGAAAAGGAGATCATTCGGGTCAGACAAGTGTTTGGCGACCAGACAAGAAGTTGGCAGGTTGATCGAGGCCGATTTTGTTAGGGAGGTGAGATTTCAGAGTTGGGTCTCCAACCCAGTTCTTGTTAAAAAAATCGAATGGCAAGTGGAGGATGTGTGTCGACTTTCGCGACCTGAACAGAGCTTGCCCGAGGATTCCTACCCTCTTCCCCGAAATCATTAGTTGGTCGATGCAACCTCTGGTCATGAGATGCTGAGCTTCATGGATGCCTATTCAAGCTACAACCACATCCGGATGCACCCAGACGACGAGGCCCATACATATTTTTATGCAGACTGGGACATTCTTTGCTACAAAGTGACGCTCTTTGGTCTAATCAATGCTGGGGCGACCTATCAGCGGATGGTGAACCGCCTGTTCCAAGACATGCTGGGGCGAAATATGGAGGCTTATGTGAACGACATGCTTGTCAAAACAATCAAGGGCAGTCCTCACACAGCGGACCTTCGAGAAGCCTTCGAATGCATGAGGAGGCATAGTGTTCCCCTCAATCCAGCAAATAGTGCGTTTGGAGTTAAGTCTGGTAAATTTCTGGGATTCATGGTAAGTAAGCGAGGTATTGAGGCGAACCTAGAAAAGATCAAGGTCATTGAAGAGATGAAGTCGCCAACTTTCCATAAGGTGGTCCAATGTCTGAATAGTCACCTAGCTGCACTCAACCGCTTCCTTTCCAGGGCTAGCGACAGGTCGCTACCATTCTTCAAAACTCTAAGGGCCAACCGCAAGTTCGAGTGGACACTAGACTGCGAGGATGCATTCCAATCCCTGAAGCAGCAAATTCAAACACTTCCGGCTTTGGCGAAACCTATTCCTGGCGAGCATCTCTTCCTTTACTTAAGCATCAGCGATGTAGCAGTCAGTGTCGTCTTAATAAGGGAAGAAGAAAATGTCCAAAGTCCAGTGTATTTTGTTAGCAAGATGTTTAATTCTGCAGAATTAAAATATGTCCAGAGTGAGAAGTATATCTATGCCTTAGTTATTGTTGCTCGAAAGCTAAGACCTTATTTTCACGCGCACGACATTACAGTTCTCACCAATTAGACTCTCAAAAGTTTCCTACTGAAACCAGATTCTTCAGGAAGAATGGTCAAATGGGTGATCGAGCTCAGCGAGTTCAAGATCATATTTGCGCCGAAAACAGCCATCAAAGGTCAAACATTTGATGGTCTGGCAGAAGTATTAGCTGATTTTATAGTGGAAAGTATAAGCAATGGTCTGGCAGAAGTATAAGGCAGGTCAAGTTCATCGGCAGATACAAGTCAAATCTGGGAACTTTATACGGATGGATCTTCCTCAAGAGAAGGCCCGGGGCAGGTCTAATTCCCATCCCCCCGAGGGCGAGCCTTTGAAGTATGCGATCGCCCTAACATTTCAGGCGACCAATAACGAAGTAGAATACGAGGCTCTTATTACCGAACTCATACTTGTAAAAGGAATGGGCATATCAACACTCAGGGTAAAAAGCGACTCTGAGCTAATTGTCAACCAGGTCAATGACACTTACGAGGCAAGGGGGAAAGATGAAGAAGTACCTCGACATCGCCAAGAAACTCGTCGCCGAAATCCCAAACTTTGCGATTGAATCTATTCCACGCCAAGAGAACCAGATGGCAGACGCTTTAAGCAAGCTGGCGTTTGGAGGGACAAGAATCCAAGACGTGCAGTTCCTGGAAAAAGCCTTATGTTAAGTTCTTGACAACAAAGCAGAGGTCTTTAACATTCAAGGGCAGGTAACATGGATGACTCCATTCCAGAACTTCTTGAAAGAAGGAATTCTTCCAGAAGACGAAGATGAATCCACAAGGATAAGACGCCTTTCAGTCAGTTACTTGATCATAGATGGAGAACTCTATAGGTGAGGCTACTCAACCCCTTATCTAAGGTGCATCTTTCATCCCGAAATAGAGAGGGTTCTTCGTGAATCCCATGAAGGAGTTGCAGCATGCCATGAAGGTGCACGTTCATTGACACGAAAGATCTTCAGACTGGGCTATTACTGGCCAACCTTGGGAAAAGATGCGGCTAAATTAACACAGAGGTGCGCGACTTGTCAACACTTCGCACCACGATCCGGTCGACCGCCAACACTACTATCCCCAATGGCAGGCGCCTGGCCTTTTGCTTAATGGGGGATAGATATATTGGGTCCTTTTCCCATCAGTACTGGGAAGCATACTCATATCATAGTGGCGATCGACTACTTCACCAAGTAGATAGAGGCGAAATCTTTGGCCTCTACAACGGAATTTCAAGTGATCAAGTTCTTGAAGATTAACATATTTTCCCGATTTGGCGTTCCCAAGATACTCATCAGCGATAATGGTCCACAATTCGTAGGAAAAGAACTTAAATGGCCCTGCGAAGAATACCATACCGATCACAGGTTCAGCTCAGTGCATCATCCTCAAACGAATGGACAAACTGAAGCAGCCAACAAAGTAGTTTTAGTAGGACTCAAGAAAAGGGTTCAAGCATTCAAAGGAAACTGGGCAGAGGAGTTGGAAAACGTACTATGGGCTATCCGAACAACGCCTAAAGCAGCCACTGGAGAAACACCTTTCAGTTCAGTGTATGGATCAGAAGCAGTAGCACCCGCCGAAATAGCGGTGCCCACCCACAGAATCCTACATTTTAAAACTGGCGCAAACGAAATTGAGTATAGGACAGACCTCGACTTGGCGGAAGAAAAATGTGGCAATCAGAAAAAACACAAGCTAAAATGCGACTGGCGACCGCTCAATACTTCAACAGAAAAGTCAGCGCTCGCCAATTTTTCGTGGGGGACATGGTTATGAGAATGAATGAATTCACAAGACTGGACAGTCAGTACAAACTTTCAGCTAATTGGGAAGGACCATACAAGGTAGTAGAGATCGCCGCCCTAGGATCTTACTATTTGGAAACCACAGAAGGCGAAAGGTTACCCCGTTCATTCAACTCTAAACATGTAAGGAGGTTTTATACATAGCTTGTAATCAAAATTTTATGACAATAAAACCAAGTCATTTCTTCATAAAGCGTGACTATTTGAATCAAATCGGAGAAAAAAGTCCCGATAACAAAATTGGGCAAAAGACCTGATGACTGAATCAGGCATCGAAAAAAAAAGACCTGACGCCAAAAGTCAGGCGAAAGACCTGATGACCGAATCAGGCGAAAGACCTAACGCCAAAGTTAGGCAAAACGAAAGACCTGACGCCAAAAGTCAGGTGAAAGACCTGATGACCGAATCAGGCGGAAGACCTAACGCCAAAGTTACGCAAAACAAAAGACCCAATATCAAAATTGGGCGAAAGACCTGACGCCAAAGTCAATCAAAAGACCTAGCAACAAAGTTAGGCAAAACAAAAGACCCGATATCAAAATTGGGCGAAAGACCTGACGCCAAAGTCAGGCAAAAGACCTAGCAACAAAGTTAGGCAAGACAAAAGACCCAATATCAAAATTGGGCGAAAGACCTGACGCCAAAGTCAGGCAAAAGACATAGCAACAAAGTTAGGCAAAACAAAAGACCCAATATCATAATTGGGCGAAAGATGTGATGCCAAAGTCAAGCAAAAGACCTAGCAACAAAGTTAGGCAAAACAAAAGACCTAATATCAAAATTAGGCGAAAGACCTGATGCCAACGTCAGGAAAAAGACCTAGCAACAAAGTTAGGCAAAACAAAAGATCTCATGACAAAATTAGGTGAAAGACCTGACACGAAAGTCAGGCAAAAGACCTAACGCCAACGTTTTGGAAAACGAAAGACCTGACGCCAAAGTCAGGCAAAAAGACCTAATGGCAATGTTAGGCAAAGCGAAAGACCTGACGCCAATGTCAAGCAAAAGACGTAGCAACAAAGTTAGGCAAAACAAAATACCTGATATCAAAATTAGGCGAAAGACCTGACGCCAAAGTCAGGCAAACAACCTAGCAACAAAGTTAGGCAAAACAAAAGACCTGGTGCCAAAATTAGGCGAAAGACCTGACACCAAGGTCAGGCAAAAGACGTAACGCCAAGGTTAGGGAAAACGAAAGACCTGACACCAAAGTCAGGCAAAAAGACATAACGCCAAGGTTAGGCGAAGCGAAAGACCTGACGCCAAAGTCAGGCAAAAGACCTAGCAATAAAGTTAGGCAAAATGAAAGACCTGATGACAAAGTCAGTCACAAGACCCGATAGCCAAAACAGGCAATCCGTCAAAGAAGCCATTCTCTTATAAGTCGGGAAATTTCGAAGAAGTTATATCCAAAGCGAACAATCCATACTAAGGATAGCAGTTTCTTTGTGAAACAAATTCTAGAAATTGGGAAGGAACCTTAAAGCGATCACTATAGATGAGGAAGCTTTGAGCAACGAGTTCCTCAGGATTAGACGAACACTCCAAAAGGTTTAAACTTCGACAAGGTAACACATCTTCAAAAGGTGATCGTTTCCTTAAGAGGTTTATACTTAGCGAGGTGAATAGATAAAGTCTATAAAGACTTATCCTTTCAAGCCTAAAGAAAGTTTCAAGACTCTAAGGGCCGAGACCCTTATACAGTAAGGAAAAGTCGAGGGTTATTAAGATTAAGACATCGGAGGAATCGCCAACATATTCAAAGTCAAATAAATAAAGGCTTATGAATATAAAAGGAATTTGATATTATAAAGAAAAATAACCAAGTCTGAAATCGAAAAATAATTACAAGGCATTCCCAAAATACAAGGGAAGATGAAAGACTATTATCTAAAACAAAAATAAAGAAGAAATATGATCGTCGGGGGAGTTGGAGACTTCAAGACTTGGGCTCTTCAGGAGTGGGGGCACTCGGCTCGCCATCAGGGGCAACTTCCTCAGCAGCAACAGGAGGAGTCTCCTTAGGAAGGGTGCTCTGTAGGAAAGGCTTAAGGGACTCAACTTTCCGAAGAGGAAAGTTGGTGTTGACCGCCTGGATATCCTCGACCAGGAGTTGAAGATAGGAGGCCACCTCAGCCTTCATCACCTCTGAAGCGCAGTCGGTAAATTCATCGGACCTTTTAAAGTCCTCGACTACACTCTGTGGAGACATAACAGACTTCAGCTGCATGGCAAGATGTTCCTTCTCCTTCTCCAGGGCATTCCCCTGGCCTCTGCAGCAACTCACTGGACTTCAGCCTCCTTTAGCTCCACCTTCAAGCGAGCATTGGCAGCCTCCACCTCAGCAGATTACTTGTCATCCGTCTTAAGCTGGAGCTCAGTGCTCACCCGCTTGTTGATGGCAAGGGCTACCTCTTCCTCCTTCCTCTTGACGAAGGCGAGGAGCCTCTCATCCTTCCATAAATACTCCTCTCGCGTATGTTCCACCAAGAAAACAGTTGAGTTGGTCGTATCATTCAAGCCTTCCATCTGGTCGGGGGAGACCCCCAGACTTCTGTAATGCTCCAGATCGATAAGCAGGAAAGTCTGCTTATCGGCGAGCTCCCCGACGACTCGACCGATCGCCAGCTCCTCTCGAACGAGCTGACAATAAGGAAAAATGGGCAAAGTACTGTTAGTCTAAGGAAAATTAAACAAATGATTTGAAGATAAACAAAGATGAGAAATCTTACCAGGGCGATCCGTTCGAAATGCGATCTCATCATCCCCTCGATGGCAGGCAGTTTTGAGGGAACCAAGGCCCAGTACTTGGGAGGAACAATCCCCTCGAGGAGATGCATGCATAAGTTCGGGTTACCCCGGAGAGTCTAATGGTCAGAAACCCCCACCTTTTGGAGATTTCCACATAGGATCCACACGCCCCTAGAGTTCGTAGCCTTGGGCGACTGGAACAAGCTCACTAGGGGCAGTACTCCCCAGAGGGAGCCTTCGAGGGGCCTTGGGTGGCTGACCCCTTCTTCCGAGCCTCAGTCTCCTTAGGAGGAAGGGGCAGGACGATCGAAAGGAGGAGGGGTTGCCCCGACCACAGCCAGCGCCTTCTCCTTGGGGGCATCAGGACCTTTAAGAGGAGTTGGGCGATCCTCACCCAAACTCCTAGCCTTCTTGGCAGGAGTGGGGTTAGGGACCACATCAGCAGTGGTCTTCTATCCAAACAATTAACAAAGCCATTAGAAACCAAAAATAAAGGCAGAGGAAAAAGAAATAAGCGAGACAATTATATACCTGGCTGGCGAGAGCCAGGAGTGACTGAGGGGAGATCCTCCTCAGGATTTCGTTTGGAGGAACGTCTGGCAGGAGGAAGGGGAAGGCTCAGCGATGCATGGTCCGAGCGCCTTACCCTGATCATTAAAAAGATCAATGAGTTTGTGGCTCCGAGCGCCTACAATCAAAAGAAGAAAAGGTTAAAAGATTACCCAGTCAATAGAAATTGGTGAGGCCTGGTAGATGCCCTCCATCTCGAGCCTCAACTCGGTGGTTTCAGCCACTGAGCGGATCGGGCAGAAATTCGATTGTTTATGCAATCGGAAGAAATCGTCGATGGCGTTCCGGTCGCTCCCAGACAATTCGCCAAAGACGGGGGAGTATCCCTTTCTGGTTGAGACAACTCCCAGGTCACGTTCCCCTTACATAAGAAGTAAAACTTCTTCTACTTAGAGTTGGTGGCACAGAAGTAATCCACCAACCGAAAATGGACGTTCCAGTTCCACGCCTGGCTTCGCCATTCTTCAAACTTAGGCCATCGAGTTTGGAAATGATGGAGGTGGTTCGCTCCGGCGTCTAGTCGCAAAAAACATCGGAACAATGCCAGTGAATACGTCCATTCTTGACGTAGACACATGAACTTGAATCCGACCCACATCCTAATGGCGTTGGGTACTAGCTGCGTGGGACCTATCCCGTAATAGCATCATAGTTCTTACAAATCCTCGCAGAGAGGAAAACACAACCCAGCATCGATCTGGGCCGCATAGACGTAAACCTCTCCGTCGCGAGGATAGTGCAACCCTAAGCCTGGATACCTGGGGGCATCAGTTTCACTCAAGCCACCTATGGAGACCACCATCTTGAATTGAGCTGGCTTCAACTCATTGGGCTTTATATCTACTTAGAAAATTAGGATACGGCTAGAACAATATGAAAACAAGAAAAAACAGGAGCCATTATCAGAAAAGCAAGCGAAGAGAGAAAATTGGTGTTTACCTTCTGGAGAAAAGAGGGGCACATTGGTGTCTGGTCCGTCCACCACCACAGGTGTAGCCGCCGATCGACCAGGAATCTGCTCAGAAGCAGGGTTCCTTTGGCTAGAAGCCGGGGAAGAATCGTCCCTGATTTTCAGGGGAGCATTGGCAGCCTTCACGGGCACCTTGAGGTTAGAAGAAGAAGGTATGTTGGTTGTTGCCTTGGTCTTGCTTGCGGACTGATTCCTGGAAGTCATTGATGTCTGTTTGAAGTTTCGGAAATTGAAAGAGGGAAAGAATAAGTTTTGAAAAACAGAGTGCTGGGAAAAGCAGGGAAGCACGGAACTCTCTAGAATCTGGATGACTGGAATGCGTAAAAGACAAAGGAGCAGAGGTTTTGTTCCTTATATAGACAAAATAGGAGTAACCGCCACAGACAGAATCAAAACGACTTAGAGAATGATTGCACCTTTTGGGTAAAAATCGAAGCAATGTCAGAATTCTAAGAGACACCTCGGGGAGAAAAACGGTCGGCCAGTACATTAACTATCAGACTACCCTTGGGTTACGGAAGAATAAACGACAGCCGTGCCTCAAATGTCCGTTCGACTTCTGGATGACTGTGCAGTCATTAAAATCTAAAGTCTACTATACAGATAAAGTGATCGCCAGCGCGCTGCTAAGCCCTTTGGGAAAACCCTTTCAAATACAGTGCTCGCCAAAAAGGAATAAATGATCGAATATTCCATAAACTCTAGGCAACCAAACGATTGATCGCCAAATAAGCATAAAGTGTTCAAAAGGGTACAAATAATAGAAAAGGACAAAGAATATCCAATTCAAGTGTCACTATTTCAAACTCTATCAAAGAATCAAGCTCGACCGAAGAAACTTCACTCAAGCTTTGGGGGCAAATGTTGGGTATTGATAGTGACAGCCCAATAAGGAAAACGCCCCATAGGCCCAATAACTTTGAAGGGGGTGAAGCCCATGTCATTCGAACCAGACGGGCCCATGCTAAAGTGGATGCCAAAGGCTCCATCACGGGTCGCCATTAACCCCAGACGCGAACTCCTACTGCTCACAATAGGAGTGCTTGCCCAAAGAGAGTCATATCTCTCTTATCTGGTCCCACCAACCGTCACTAAAGATATCCACGATATCCCGCATATCTCAGGCATATATTCTCTAAACATTACATATGGTAACTACAATATTACGCCATAACCGTAATATCTGCTATCCTAATCTTCACCAACACAATATTCATTAAGATATGTTGTTGCCTTTTACGGTTTGGTCTCCTTACTCTATAAATACCTTTGCTTTACGTACATTCAGTTACGTTTTTGAGTTTTATACACACATATACTCATTTAAGCATAGGAGAGTGACCTAGAGACACCCCCTCTATTGCGATCCCCTTCCTGCAGGTTCACCGGAGCTAAGGCGAGAGCAATCTTCATCCTTCAATTGGCATTCAATTCACTGCCAAGTAAGCATTCAGGAAATCAAGATCCAACACGACCCATGAGTACCCGTGGGTGAACCGCCCATGCATCGTGTTTGAATTGAAGATTTTAGAACCGTAGGCCATTTTGAAACGACTCATAGGTCATTTTTAAACGACCCGTCCAACACACACGAAAAATGGCTTGTGTTTTGGTCATACATATCGAATCATGGGTCAACCTGTGGACCCGTATAATTAAATATATAGAAATAAATATCACATTGTCCTCTAATGTTTTACAAAATAGTTTACCCCTTAAGGTTTAAATCGTAAAATTTCTTTCCCGTGTGTTTGACCAAAGTTTGAGTTTGCTCCTTCGAAATTTAACATAATAAGTTTTGAAAATTGCAAAAATAAATAAAAACGTTCAAAAATGTCACAACTGAACTTTGCCAAACCTTTTTAAATGTTACGATTGAGTCTTGATTCGATCAGGACTCGACTGAGCCCCAATAGAGAGGGCTCGAATCTTGGGTCGTGTTTGGGTTGAACATTTTTTGACACGATTCACATTTGGCACGACCCACGGTTGACCCATCAACACGAATTGATACCTCTAGCATCACATTGATTAAAATATCGAGCTACAAAATACCCTTAAACTAGGTGTGGGAAGGCATCGCATCATCAAGGGAGGGTATGTCCAGATCCACCTTTAAGGAGCCGCTGTCAGATTCATCCTCTGACGTTATATTTCGGGTTTCTTCATTTGCCTAAGGGTAGGTAATTTGTTAGGGAGAGAAACTTCTCTAGGAGGAAATTGGCGTTGATCACTTTTTATATTCTTGAATACCTTTTCGAAGATTCCGATAATGGCATCCCGACTCCATAATCCGGTGAAGATTTCAATTTTGGGCATTTCCTGGAATTTCACCAAGATTTTCAGAAGTTCTTCCTTCAAAATTGTTGTCTCCTTGAGTACCGCTTCAGCCTTTTCTTCGAGGGCCTCGACCTTCGCGCCCCTCTCGACGGTTTGGGTGAAAAGCCTCACCTCAGTTTCAACATTCGATTTGGTCAACGCCTCCTTCTTAGCTTCCTTAGCCTCCACGTGGTGCACTGATGGGCAAGCGCCACAGTTGTAAACCCCACCATCAATTGGAAGGGTATCAACTGCGATAAATAAAAAATATTGCGTAAAGGTTCAAGGGCTAAAAAAAATAAGTAAAGGGTCCAGGGTTAAGTGCACTTACTTGGGTGAAAGAGTTTAGGTTGCATCGCGTCAAATCCTTTACACCCTCAATGTCTAAAAATAGTGGTGTCTTGTTAGAAAGGGGTACCGCCCCCGCCAATACGTGAAGAGTCAGATCGTTGTCTAGTAGAGAGTTGTCATCCACAAGCTTTGCCTTCTTCTTGTGACAACATGGCTCCCAGGGTTGACTCTCTTAGGATGGTTGCCCTTTTTCATAGAGGTGCCTTCTGAGGTTGAAGTGAGGACCCCCTTATATGGAAAACAAAACGATGGTAACCTTCCTGGAATCACAAACCTCGAGGCCAGGGTTCCTTCTCGAGAGCTTACTGAATGACTGGACTCTTCGGCGTCGCTCGTGTTGTTTGACCTGGAAAGGCACAATAGGTCCCGGTAAATGACTTTTCCCCTACGATGGGAGGACCACATCGTTTGTTGAAAGTAATATGTAGACGCCTACAGACCTCGATGCCAGGGTTCCTTATCGAGAGCTGACTGAATGACTGGACTCTTCGGCGTCGCTCGTGTTGTTTGACCTGGAAAGGAGCAATAGGTCCCGGTAAATGACTTTTCCCCTACGATGGGAGGACCACATCGTTTGTTGAAAGTAATATGTAGATGCCTACAGACCTAGAGTCCAGGGTTCCTTATCGAGAGCTGACTGAATGACTTGACTCTTCGGCGTCGCTCGTGTTGTTTGACCTGGAAAAGCACAATAGGTCCCGGTAAATGACTTTTCCCCTACGATGGGAGGACCACATAGTTTGTTGAAATTAATATGTAGATGCCTACATAACGTGTCGTTATTGACATATCGATGAGGAGGAACTGCACCTTTAAATGTGGCGACCACCTCATTTGAAGGACCTTGTTTCTTAGCCAGAGACGACACCTGCCTTTTCCTGGGTAGCGCTAGCAACTTTGAATAAGTGTGCTAACTTCTTGCAAAAAGTCTCTGCAAATGAGAAAATAAAGGTTACGCCATTACCCAACTAATCAAGGAGTGGGGCAGGGACACTATTAGGTCGGTCGAGGTTAACGACGACTCGGTAGTGATCTTTGAGATGTACGATGGACATCCCCCAGAATGTTCAAGGTTAATGAGGCTTAACGTTGTCATATAATCCTTGGTTAATTCTCCAAGAGAGATAGGGGGAACGGATCCGTCTTGGACGCCCTAAATACCAGAAATTGCCCCCTAAAAATAAAGTACTAAATTTTCAGTTTGAGTTAGTTACCTTAAATCCACTAACTAGGGGCTACTGTGACCACAAAGCTAGGTTTTAAAACTCGGAAATCGCGTTTGAAAGAGACCAAGCCAAAAGAATTTATTTGAAGATGGTAAAAATGTAAAAAAAAAACGTTTAAAGAGTACGACCAACTTGACTAACTCTAGGTAGTAGGTAGATTCTCCTCAACTCAAAGCGGTTGCTAGGGACTCAGCCCACGCGTGCCTCTCACTCCTAGGGTATGCCTAGTGAACGAAATTTTCGCCGACATCGTTTGGAGGTGTGTGATTTCCAGTCAACAACCAAGCACAGCAGCAATCAATTTGTTTTCTTCCACATCCAATCAAGAAGACGAGGGTTAAATGGCTCAATATGGGTGATCGGAACACAACTATTTTCCACTTGACAACAAACTCAAGAAAACGGCGAAACTAGATCTCTCGAATACAAAATGAGAATGGGATATGGATCACAGAAAAGCAACAGATCAATCGGGAAATTTGGGGGCATTTCAACAAGGTGTTTGAGACGGAAAATACGGTCATAGACAAGGAGATCTTGCATTGTGTGCCAAAACAAATAACAGATGAGATGAACACGGATCTGTGTAGGGGTAACGATAGAATAGGTCAAAACAACGATGTTCCAGATGGCCGGATCGAGGGCGCTGGGGCCGGATGGTTTTTCGGGGGTATTCTATCAAAGCAAGTAGGGGGTCATGGGTGTAGACGTTTTCACTGCGGTCAAATCCTTCCTTGAAACAGGTACGTTCCCAAACCCCCTTACCCAAAGATATAACCCTTATCCCAAAAATATTGTCTCGAACTGTTCGTCTGATTATAGACCTATTAGCCTATGCAATTTCTCATATAAGGTGATTTCGAAAGTGGTAGTGAGCAGGGTTAAAGAGTATCCAACCGACTTGAAAACCCCGCTTCAAAGTGCTTTAGTGGCTGGTAGACTAATACAGGACAACATCATGGTGGCGCACGAGGTGTTCCATCATCGAGTTCGAAAGTCGAAAACCAAGGTGGAGTGTGCGCTGAAGTTAGACATGCAAAAAGCGTACGATCGGGTGGAATGAAACTTTTTGCTAAGGTGCCTAGAGAAGAGAGGTTTTGGGGAGAAATGGATCGAATGGATGCGGGCATGTATAAAAAATGTGATCTACCGGGTTCTTGTGAACGGGGAGAAAACAAACTACATAACACCTACAAGGGGATTAAGGCAAGAAGGCCTACTTTCTTTATCCTAATGGCGGATGTTTTATCGAGACGGGTGGAGAACGAGGTAATGGGAAAGCGGATACAGGGAATAACCTTCAAAAGAGGGTGTCCAGAACTTCACCACAATCTCTTTGCGAATGATTCCCTGATCTTCATAAGGGGTACTGTGGAGAATGTGACAAGATTGACGGAGGTAATCACAAAATATTGCATGAGCTCGGGCCAGAAACTAAATGAGGCAAAATCAAGCCTCACTTTCAATCAGGGAGCTGATGGTGCCACTTGTAAAGCGATTGAAGAAACGATTGGGATACCAAGTAAGAGCGAACCAGGGAAATATTTGGGATTACCGGCAGTGTGTGGGAGATCAAACAGAGAAGACTTAGGGTACCTTAAGACAAGAATTCAGGACAAACTAGATAGATGGCGAACAAAGACACTGAATCAGGCGGGGAAAGAAGTACTGATCAAATCAGTAATCACATCCATACCCACTTATGTGATGAGTATATGCAAACTCCTGAAGACATGGTGTAACGAGGTAAACGCGTTATTAGCAAGATTTTGGTGGGGGGAACGGATGAGAAGAGAAAGATACATTGGAGAAAATGGGAAGAATTGGCTAAAACAAAAGTAGAAGGGGACTAGGTTTTCGGGAATTGGAGACTTTTAACAAAACCCTGCTGACCAAGATGGTCGAGAGAGTAAACTGGGAACCCAATGCGTTATGGGTTAAGGTTCTCAAAGGGATCTACTTCCCAAGATGAACGTTTAGGGATGCCGGGAAATGTGGAAGAGACTCATGGGGATGGGCAAGCATGTTGCAAGGGCTGGATACATTGATAAGGGAAGGACTGCGGATGATAGGAGATAGTGCAACGATCAATGTCGGGCGTGACCCATGGATCCAAACAAAACTTGGGGTTTGAGCTGATCCGACTGTGGGATGGAAGGACAACCCGGATTTGAGGGTGGAGGCCCTGTTCGATCGTGATACGGGAAGGTGGAACGAGGAGCTAATTCGTGAGATAGCAACACCGCGGGATGCAGCCCACATACTGGAGATACACCTACCTAAACAAACTGAACATGACCATGTTATCTGGTCATATACGGATGACGGAAAAGTGTCGGTCAAAATAGTATACCATCGTCACAGGGAGGTCGCATCGGGGAGGGTCATAGGTTCGGGGCATGATGGCTACAGACCCATGACCATATGACGGGATGTGTGGAGGACAAACATAATGCCAAAGGTAAAAACCTTCATGTGGAAGCTACTTACCAACTCGTTGCCCGTAATGGATAATCTTAGGAGACGGGGGATGAACGTGGATCTGAGATGTCCGGTATGTGGACAGGGGGAGGATATTGAACACTTGATAATTAAGTGTGGATGGGTGAGATCGGTATGGATGGGGATTTTAGGACCGGACATCACGATTCAAGAATCAATGGCGATGGGAGAATGGATCCGGGCGAGACACGGCGAACCGAACGGGGACCGTGAGACGAAACAAAAATAATGGTGGTTGTGCATCTTCACGTGCTAGAATATTTGGAAGGAAAGATGCCAAATGGAATTCTAAAACAAGAGACCAAATATACGGGAGGTGATAGAACAAACGATGAAGGGACACGAGGAGTACCATAGTGTCCAATCAAGAGTGGTACCGAACCAAACGCAGCGGGATCCGTAAAGATGGTGCAGACCGAACTAGGGGTATATAAAATTAAATTGTAATGCATCATGGTGCAGTCGAACGAGTATGAGTGGGGTAGGTGTGCTCCACGAAACGATGTGGGTGAATTAATTGGTGGAACAAACAGACGGCAAAAAGGACGGAACGTTGATGTATTGGAAGCCGAGGCGATCCTTCTAGGGGCGCGACTGGCGAGCGAACATGGATGGCGTAACGGAATATTCGAGTAGGACTCCACGAGAATCATGGACCACCTACAAGGAATAGCATATTACTGAATGTGCGATTCGGTGTGTTCGAAGATCCTATCATTGGTAGGAAACTTTGAATCGGTACATGGGTCAACGGTTAGACGAACTGCGAACGAGGGAGCTAACTGGGTTGCCAAACAGCCGAGAATGAGAGTGAGATTACATTATTGGGTTTTACAACCCCCACTTCCACAAGTTTTTATTTTTACGAGAGGATTGTAATTTGTATGATGTGAACAATATTTATGCATGAAATGAAGTACTCTTTTATGATAAAAAAAAAAAAAAGAGTATGACCAACCAAGAAGGTGACACTTAGGGGTGTCAAATTTGGACCCGACCCGTGGGTGACCCACAGTTGACCCGTCCACGGGGCGTGTTTGGCATCTAAATTTTTGACCCACAAATCATTTGGACATGACACGTCTAACCCGTCCAAAAAATGCGTCGTGTTTGGATCATAACCTTCGACCCACAGGTCAACCCGTTGAATAATTTATAATATTTTATTAAATAATATATAAAAATAAAATAAAGATATTATAACCCTAAACCTAGAAAGTCGTGCAGGTTGCACGGGTCGTGGGTTGACCCATAAATTTGCAATAAAATTGTTTGATCGTGCGGGCTGATCCGTAGATCCGTGGGTCGTTTTGAGTCACGAGAATTGACTCGTGGAAACTGATGGGTCGTGTTTTCGTTTAGCAAATTTTGACACGACTCGCGGTTGACCCAACCCGCGGAATTAACACCCCTAGTGACATTGAAACCTTGAAGCCCACCCCCACCCACGTGCGTAAGGTGTTGGGTGAGAGATAGGTCGGCGTTATCCTGAGGTATTGACAAGATGGGGGGTATTAGAGAAACCGAAGCCCCGTCTTTATCCGTGCTGGAAAAATCTTCTCATCCCCATCGCGGAGAAGACAGACAGGACAAGGAGCGTCGCGCTTCAAGTCCAGGGACAGGGTATTGAGGGTAATTGGCGTTGCTCATCCCCGAAAGCTCAATTGACACCTTAAAACCCTCAGGGGATAAAATGTTTGGTTTGGTAATGAGATTTTGGGGAAAAAGCACTACGGTCTGGGCCGGTCCTAAATGGGATTTTGGGGAAAAAGCTCGAGACCGAGACCGACCCCGACCTTGAAGGAAAAAAACGCTCGCTCGGTCTCGGCCCGGTCTTATCGGGAATTCGGTCCAACTGTCGTTTTTTATCACCCCTACACGTTACTCTTAAACACAATATAACACAACATAATTACCTCAAACTTTGAACATACATAAAACAATAGTCTCAAAATCAAACACAATAGGTCTAAACTTTAAACATAACTTCTAAACCGAAGAAGTTGCTCAGTCGAACCGAAGAAGTTGCTCGGTCGAACCAAATAAGTCAGTTTAAACTGAAGAGAACCACCCAAAAAATTTAAATCACCTCCAAAAAAAGTAAAATCGGAAACCGTCCAGTTTTAAATAAACGATCTGTCTAATCCGATTCAAACAATGTTCATATGCATTTCGGTCTTTTAGTTGAACCAAACTGAACATGGGTCCGATTCCCGGTCGGACAGCCGGTCTGGTCGGTTTCTTATAACACTGATCGTAACTCGATAGAAAGTTCAATCCCGAAACCTTTTTTTTGATTGAGCCAAGTTCAATCCCAAAACGTTTTTTTTTGCCATTAATCCCAAAACACACGGATTCTTTTTTCAACTACACCAAGATGTTTTTTGACGCAAATAAGCTCACCCAGATGTTTCATTTTGATTGTAATTGCACCTTCCGTTAATTTTACCCATTATGTGTCACGTGAAAGTCATGTGCAGACGTTTATTTCGAACTGATGCAATGTAGAAAGACATTTTTACCCCCACTTGGTTCAAATTCATCATCTTCTTCAGTTTGAACACCCGTTGCTTCTGACATTCTTCTGTCTGAAACACCACCACCGATTCCGCTGTTGTTAAGATGTTTGTGGCTCAGGGCCTCAAGATCCACATCAGTCTCCTCAACAGCAGCAACAGAGAGGATGCCACGAGAGTTGACATGGACCAACGTCTGCTCAACTTCAGAGTCATTGGTTCAGGAAGCGGGTATGTGGCGGGTTGCACGTTCTTGGTGCTGTCCATGGTTAATGTTATTCAGATCAAGTTGGGGCTGCTGTCTTGTGGGGGCCAATAGTCTTCTTGAGCCCTCTATATCTGATTTCCAACCTAACTGGATCTGCTTCATTCCTTTTCCCATAATCTTCATATAAATTTGCAAGGAGAACACGGTAACCGATGGTGTTCAGATCAAGTTCAAAAAAATGAATAGAAACCAATACAGCAAGACTCTCATCTCCATGATTCTTGCAAGATTCGAGCAAAGATCCCCATATTCGATCATCTGGAGCACAGGAGGTCAACCATCTGGAGAACCTCTGTGAAAGTTGAGTGGTCGGCTTTCATACCAGATAATTGCATCTTTTCAAAAAGAGCGAACATTTTCTTAGCATGACCATGCATTCCAAGGCCTAATATCATAGAATTCCACGATATTGAATTTTTCTCATCTATGTTCTCAAATATGGATAGAGGCACCATTGAGATTGCCACATCTTGCATAGGTAGTAATCAAGGAATTGTTCACAAGAACATTAGATTTCATTTCTTGTTGAACAGAGACACGAAGGGTGGCGATCAGGGCGACGAAAAAGCTGTGGTGAACAGAGTTGTGGACGAACCGAGTTGTGGACGTGCTGCAGAATCTTGCTGAACAGAGACGATGAAGGGTGGCCGAACAGAACGAATCGATTTCCGAGCGAAGGAAGCGAACTTCAAGCGAACGAAGCAGAAGGAAGATGGTGATGGAAATGTGCTAGGGGTATTTTGGTCATATAAGTTATAATTACATCACATGCATTGCACGTGATTTCTATTTGACGGGAAACTACAGACCAGTGACGAAAATGTGCATTTACCAACAAATGAAAACATGTGTGTTAAAACAAACATTATAGGTGCAATTACCAATCTCGGCAAACATTCGGGTGTTTTTTTATACTTTTCCCAAAATTTTTGTTGCCCATTTTGTTTTTTAATTCCGACCTGATCTGCCATGCTTATCCCTACTTCTTACCGAACAGAGGAGAGATGAGAGAAGGGAGAGCATTTCCTATTGAGAGCGACTGTCTCTCTATAACGCTGCTGAGATGCTACGATATTTTTTCCATGTCAACCCCTCGCGTCACCTATCGCCGTTCAGACCTTTCTCGACATTCGTAGATAGACTCGTTAACTCCCATAGCTTCTCCCCCGACGCTGCCGTCACCGTGTCCAGCCTCATCCCTCCAGAAGCCGCCGGAAACGTCGATTCTGTTATCACACTTCTCAAAGCTTACAGCTTTCCTCCGGCGGCCATGGCTGCCTTCATAACCCGGTACCCCTCCCTTGCTTCCGGTCTTCAGCCCAAGATCCTCAAGCCCAAGCTCGATTTTCTCTCCGAACTCGGCGTGTCCGGTGGAAACCTAGTCAGCTTCCTCTGCTACGACGGCTACCATCTTTCTAGGAGGAGCCTTGACAATCAATATGTCCCCTCCATTAACTTCCTTATCGGTTTTCTAGGCGGCAAAAGTGCCGTCGTATCTCTTCTCACCAGCAAGCGCGGAAGTTGGGTTATGCGCAATTGCTCCGACTCGACAGAGCTCAATGTCAGTACTTTGTTGGCCTTTGGCGTACCAAGATCGAGCATTCGGAAGATGCTAACTTTACCAATGGGGCCACTGGCTAGGAAGCCGAGCGAATTCAGAGATGTTGTGGCTGAAATTTCGCGATTCGGATTTGACCCATTGAGCAAAATGTTCATTTATGGAGTCGCTACCCTCGTAGGAATGAAAAGGAGCAAACTGGAAACCAACGTTGCTCTTCTTAAACAATTCGGGTTTTCCGACGATCAAGCGAAAGTCTTGTTTGTGAAGCAACCGTTGCTTATGGGTTTCTCGACTAAGAGAATTGAGAGGGGGCTAAAGCTTTTCTTGGAGGTATGGGGTTGGAAGGTTGAGTCTCTCGTGGATCGGCCATTGTTGCTAATGTCAAGCATAGAGAGGAAGATTATCCCACGCAAATCGATTTTCTCTCTTCTTCTTTCCAAGGATTGCGTAAAGAAGAGTGACGAGTTAAGTATGCTTGTAATTTCAGAAGATTTGTTTTTGAGGAGGTATCTGATGCCTCACGTGAGCAAGGTTCCTCAGATTTTAGATATTTACAAAAATTCAAAGCTTCAAAAGCTTGAACAGGAACCACCCAAAGTTGTTATTGCTGGTGATGTTGATTCTGGAAATAGGAGGACTGTGGAAGCGAATGCTCTATAGTTAGCTTTTGTGTACCTCTCTTACGGATAGATTCATTGGTGGTTGAGAGCAGGAATCAGATTTAGATGTTTTGATTGCTGTAAAGAAGTATCTATTGATTGGGGAAGTAGGATTTATGTTTTGGTGTTAGAATCTTCAAGCTGCTGTTACTGACTTACCAGTGTGGTGCTTGAGGATTGGGATACTGTTTTTTTCTTTTTCATGATGAAGAGGTCGTCTTGTTCCTTTTATTGACGTGTTTGTTTATGTGAGCTTCAAAATATGATATTTTTTGTTTGTAGATTTTCCATAGCATTGCAACCAACAGTAGTATGACTCGAGATGTTGGTAAAGTTACAATAAAGTTCCTTTTATTGTAAGCAAGTAAATCCTCCTAATACATAAATGCTCTCAAATTACACAAATTCCCTTACTGCAATAGAGACTGCAGAACTTTTGATAGTAATACTAAGTTCAAGGAAGATCAACTGCAGACTGCTCAAGACATGAAAGAGGATCCTCCGAAAATCTCAACAAATTCCACCTCCTACAAGGAAAAACTTACTGGTACTGTTCCAGGTGCATACAAAAAAGCTTTCTACCAAGAATGTCTGAAGTTGGCTGAATCATCTCCTTCAAAAGATCATGATGAAGTGGAACCGACGGGTAAACTAACATTTACCATATCTAGAGATGAGAAAGCAAGGATTCAAAAAAGGTACGAATAATCTATCATCATAAAAATTATAGGAAGGAGCGTACCTTACCATCACATGGTATTGAGAATTCGAAACCTATGGAAACCGGAAAGTGAAATGTCATGTATTTTGCTCGGGGAAGGTTTTTACCTAATCAAATTCACTTGCATGGGAGACATGGATAGAGTTTTTAGAGATGGACCTTGGTTCATAAATGGTCAATTCTTATCCATTGGGAACCCAAATTCAATCCAGAAAAAACCAATATATCCAAAGTTGCTGTTTGGATTAGATTGCCCAATCTACCAATTGAATTTTTTGACCCTACAATTCTACAGGGTATTGGTAACACAATAGGTCCGTTGTTGAGGATTGATAGTTATACTATAAACGCTGAAAGAGAAAAATTTGCTCGACTTTGCATCCAACTGGATTTGAGCAAACCTCTCCCGCCTTCAATTGAAATTGATGGATATTCTCAAAAAATCTCGTACGAAGGAATTCAATCAATATGTTTCTCGTGTGGCATGGCAGGGCACACAAAAGAGGTATGTAATTTGGCAATTTCAGTGGATAAAAGTTCTGAAGATCACACCTCAACTACAACAAACAATATTATCACGCCTAAAGCTACAACTCCTAACATAGAAAGTTCAAATGGTGAAAGGGGACCTTGGATGTTGGTTACTCGCCGAAAAAACCCAGTGACATCGGAAACAGCTAGAATATGGCAGGAGAATCAGTCGAAACCTATTATCGATCCAAAGCCTAAAAATCAATTGGAAATCCTACTACCTCACAATCGAACCGGAAACCTACTTACCTCCGCCGGGAAACCGCCTATCAGCATGCCAACCACTAGGCGGCTCAACGGAAAGAACAACTTGCAGGAAACGTGGCGGGAAGACGAAATGGTCGGCACCATCACTGGGTGGAAATGTAACGGGAATGTTGGGACGAAGCCAAGGCTACCTGTCGGCCATGATATTCGTCAGAACGAGGGGAGTGCAAGTGAAGGTGAGATGTCGGGCAAGGCAAATGTAAGTAAGTCTCGTCCGACGAATCCAAGTTTCAATAAAGGCCACGGGAAAACCGAAAGGATGTCAGGCATGGAAAGTGGAATGCCAAATACGCATGCTGAGCGTGGGGACATGGTGGGGAACGCTCCATCGAAACTGGTGATGATACACGGAAGTGGGGAACAAAGGTTGTCGCATGTGGAACGTGGGGACACGGTGGAGAATGCCTCAACAAATTTGATGAAGACAAATAGTGCTGACTGTGGCACAAAGGAGGGATGGCAAGGGAAGAAGGTGGGTGGCCAGCTGGGATCCAACGAAGTGGCCGACAGGGATAGGCAGCATGTAAGGAAAATTGTTGAAAGGTATGGGCAGCTTGGAATCGTGGCAGACAGAGACATGGTGGACAGCATCACTTGTGAAGGAAAGTCCAAGATAATGGAGGACAACACTAATAAAGACAGAGAGATGGTGGACTTTGGTGGGCCGGGTAGTATGGAACGAAATGTGGAGTTGGGCTGGCGAGATAGGCTGGGCCGGAGTGAGCAAATGGATTATATTGATCAGCTGGGCCGGTCTAAAGAGATGGACCGAAATGAGCAGATGGCTGGGTCAGGGCTGGGCTGTGCTGTAACACATGATGAAATGGAATTAGGCAATCCCTATTCGTAAATTCAAGATAAGGCGGGTAGTTGGCTGATCAAGCTCAAGACTATTTAGGAAGATCTTAACTCAACTGACAACAATTTGAATCTAAAAAAAAAATCGAAAAACAATTTGTCTACTGATGTAAATTTTTCAAAGTCCAGGGATACAGGGAAATTGGGAAGTCGAAAGGATGTTTCTTTTAAAGGTCAGGGCCACAGGAAAATGGGGAAGCCGCGAATTAACTTGGAGAAGGAGGAAAAGGGGTTCACTTACATCGCAAAGGCACCTGCTCAGCAAGGAAGTAAGAATGTTCAAACTCAGGGAGGTGAGGGTCAAGGTGAGATAACTAACTGGAATTTTGATGTTAGTAGCGCTTCGTAATTGGTTTGGTAGTATGCATAGCGGATTAATTATGAATCAAGTACATCTTAATAATAATATGGTTCCTGAAAAAGCCCACATGAGATCCATAATGTGGAATGTTAGAGGTTTTGGTAATCCGACGGCTGTCAATGCGGTAAAACAGCTCATCCGTACTCACAACCCTACGGTATTGATATTAATTGACACTCGGCTCAGTGGTCAAAGGATGGAGGAACAAGCAGGTAAATTACCTTTCAACAAGTTTGTAGGGGTAAAAGCCAGAGGATTTAAGGGAGGAATATTAGTGCTGTGGAACGATCAGGAGAAAAAAATTACGAAGATAGCTTCTACAGAGCAGGAATTACATTTCAAAATCCAGGTTATCCCTTCTAACCTGACTTGGTTCATGTCTGCGATTTATGCTAGCCCTAATTTAAATAAAAGATTGTTGTTGTGGGATAATCTTAAATCGGTTGCATCTATTATATCTTGTCCTTGGCTAGTTGTAGGAGATTTCAATGATGTCACTAATAGTTCGAAAAAAATGGGGGGTAATAGTGTATGCATGAATAGGGTGTCCCTTTTTAATGATATGATTAGTGATTGTAACTTGATTAACCTAGGCTTTAGAGAACCAAAGTTTACTTGGGTTAATATGTGGAACTCTTATAGATTAATCCAGCAAAGACTAGATAGGATGTTGGCAGGAGTACCCTTGCAGCAACCTATTACTCGCAGAACTCCAAAGAAGAAGGTGGTGCTAGAAGATGCAACCCCTGCACCAAAACTCGAACCACTGAGTTTTGAAGACTTTAGCCTTCTATGGTCTAAAGCCAGATCTTCTGATCAAACTGATTTTATCGCGGAAAAATTCTTCACAGAAGACAAGAAGACTAAAAGTCTCTTCAACTTCCTGGAAGAAGCTGATCCCGACCTAGTTCACTTGGCATACAAAGCTGGACTAGTAAAATGCATCTACCCGAGTAAGAATTTACAGGAGCTTCGAAGGTTCCCCACAACCATGGTGATGCAGATCAAGAACTTTCGAAAGAAAATCTTGAAAGCGGCGGACACTCCGATGTTTATCAATGTCATCAGTTCCATTCCAGACTGGTGTCAAGGTACAACCTTTAGTCTGTATCACTTGCTAGAAATTGGGTTAGCAAGCAGCAAGAGAGACCATTCATGACCTCTCATGGTTGAGGATGACTCAGTCCCCAACTCAGAAGCTCTACTACAGCTGAGGATTAATGGCTTCAAGCTCATAGCAGAGAAAACTCGTTCTATCATAGGAGAGTCAAAGATGAAGGTAAATTATGCAGATTCGCAGACTATCGTCATCAGTAAATGCCCTCACAAGATAACCGAAGAGGACATCTGCAAACTTAGTGAGTGTGAAGCTAGGATCAAATTCAACACTATTCCAGCGTGCCCCACCACTAAGAGAAAAGTTTGCATAATGGCAGATAAACTGTTCGAAAATCACTTCTGTGATTATTGCAACTTAGAGGGTCCTTCCTCCACATGCAAGGATAAGGTCGAATCTCATCAAAAGACAAGGCCATGTGATATGCCATGTGACAATAATTCAAAGGCAGCTGCTTTTGACTCAAACAGTGACTCTGATAATGGAGAACTGATAGTGACATCCATTCACGGATCACAAGAGGACACCACACCACTGTGGTCCATGCGGAGAGAATATACTAACAAGGTAGTACTGATTGCGATCAAAGTCGTTTTTTTACCAATTAAGATGGTAATTATTATTGCTATAAAAATAGCTCGAATAATGTTTGAAAACATTATGATTGTTGTTTGAAGAGCTTTGTTTCAAAAATTGTTGAAGGAGAAGGAAAATAGAAAAAGGCGTACGAAATCTTTATGCAAAGTCCCATGTTTTTAAAGATATGTATGAATTTCGTTATTCTATATAAGGAGTACGAAATCTTTATGCAAAGTAGAGAACCATTCCTCATTCCCACAGTTTATCAGCAAGAATCAGGTATTGATTTATTGCTAGGAAATAACTTATGTCAACTATATGGACCTTTTACCCAATGGATTGACAGGATAGCATTACATCTTAAAGAAGAAATAGTGCTAATAAAAAAGATAACCAAAGCTTTACGCCTAGGTAAACCAGGATTTTTAGAATCAATGAAAAAAGGTTCTAAAGAAAAACAAATTCTAGGAACTAATATAACTCAAGAAGTTATAAAACTGAAAGAAAACATCTTTTTATTAGATGCACAAAAATATAAGGTTATTGAAGAAACCTTAGAAAGGGTATGTTCTGAAAACCCTATAGACCCTGAAAAGTCTAAACAATGGATGAAGGCTTCCATTAAATTAATTGATCCAAAAACTATAATCAGGGTAAAACCTATGAAATACAGTCCACTGGACAGGGAAGAACTTAGCAAACAAATCAAGGAACTTCTTGACATGAAGCTAATTATTCCAAGCAAATCACCGCACATGTCGCCAGCATTTCTCGTTGAAAATGAGACAGAAAAGCGGAGAGGAAAAAAGAGAATGGTAGTCAATTATAAAATGTGACAGAAAAGCGGAGAGGAAAAAAGAGAATGGTAGTCAATTATAAGGCTATTAATTCTGTAACCATCGGAGATGGTCATAATTTACCATGCATGCAGGAATTATTAACCCTTCTTCGTGGAAAAAACATTTTTAGCAGTTTCGACTGTAAAAGTGGATTATGGCAGGTACTTTTAGATGAAGAATCGCAGCTTTTAACTGCATTCACATGTCCAGAAGGACACTTCCAATGGTGTGTTGTACCCTTCGGGCTAAAACAAGCACCAAGTATATACCAACGGCACATGCAGAATGCGCTAAGAGGTATGGAAAAATTCTGTATGGTATATGTAGATGATATAATTATTTACAGTAATACAGAAAAAGAGCATTATATTCATGTTTTAATGGTATTAAGAACCATAGAAAGATATGGTATAATACTCTCTAAAAAGAAAGCAAATCTATTTAAAGAAAAGATTAACTTTCTAGGATTAGAGATAGATAGAGGAACTCATAGTCCTCAAAATCACATCTTGGAACATTTACATAATTTCCCAGATAAATTAGAAGATAAAAAACATCTTCAAAGATTTCTCGGAGTACTAACCTATGCAGAAAGTTACATTGCGAGATTGGCAGAAATGAGAAAACCATTGCAGGTTAAGCTCAAGAAAGATACAATATGGAGTTGGACACAATCTGATACAGATTATATCAAGAAGATTAAAAAGACGTTGGTTAAATTTCCAAAGCTTTATATTCCTACAAATGAAGAAGGCCTCATCATAGAGACTGATGCTTCTGATTCGTTTTGGGGAGGAGTCCTCAAAGCCAAAACTTCAGAAGGAGAAAAAATTTGCAGGTACTCTTCAGGCAGCTTTAAAGCAGCAGAAAAGAACTACCACAGCAATGAAAAAGAATTACTCGCGGTAAAGCAAGTAATTTAAAAATTCTCAGTCTACTTACACCTCGCAAATAATGAAAACTCTTTTGTTGCAACTCAAGAGAACACTAATGGATTTTTATCAGAAATGATGATTCACCAAGAACAACTAGAAAAAATTTCTAAAACGAAATTAAATCTAGAAAAACATAGGATCTTTAAGATGCCTAATTCTATAGCAGCTGCTATGAGAAACGCTTTTAGGCGAAAAAATGAAATATTTTATTGTATTTCATCAAAAGAAATGTCCATAGATATCTCAGACACTACTGGACAAGTTTACTTACCTCTAATTACTCGAAAAGAGATAAATGACAAATTAAGTGAGATATCACCAGATATCAGAAAAAAGATTTCTATGCTACACCTTGGAGCAGTTCAAATCTTACTAAAATCTTAGTTTAGACATGGGATAGACAGCCCAGTCAAGATGGCACTAGTTGATAACCGCATCAACTCAAGACAAGACTGCATCCTTGGAGCAGCAAAAGGTAACTTGGCATACGGTAAATTCATGTTTACAGTATTACCAAAATTTGGCATTAGCTTGCATAGTGCTAACCTGGAAAAGGCACTGTTGGATCGTCAAATCCTGGATGCTGATCTGGCAGTGAATTAAATGCCAGACAAGGTTGGGAAGACGCTTCTGCTCCAACTCCGGTGAACCTGCAGGTAGGGGAGCGCAACATAGGGGGTGTCTCTGGGTCCCTCTCCGATCCTTAAATGAGTATATGTGTGTATAAAACTCAAAACGTAAAGAACGTATGTAAAGCAACGGTATTTATAGGGTAAGAGAGATAGAACCGTATAAGGCAGCTGAATATCTTAGTGTATATTGTGTTGCTAAAGATTCGAATCGTGGGATATGGCAGTTACTGCGAGATATTGCAGTTACCAAATCTAATCTTTAGTGAATATGTGACCGAGATACGCGGGATATCATGGCCACTTCCTTATTAACGGTTTTGTGGGACCAGAGGAGAGAGGCAAGGCTCTCTTCGGGGCGAGCACTCTCATGGCGAGCAGTGAGATGTCGCGGCCTTAGTGAAGAATGGCGAGCACTCAGGGCGTTCTCAGAGTCCTTGGGCTCGGTTCTGGGTCATTCTATGGAGGGCCGAGTTCAACTTGTACTTGGGCCGATCGGTTCAAATGTCATGGGTTTACCCCCTCTATAGTTATTGGGCCTTCGAGGCCTTTTCCTTACTGGGCTGTCACTATCAATACCCAACAGGTACTAAGCTTCGTTCATGACTTTGAAAGGTCAGACCTCATGAACAAAGCTTGATTGAAGTTTCTTCAGTCGAGCTTGGTTTCCTAGTAGGGTTTTAGATAGTGACGTCTCTTGCAATGGTTCATGACCTTTGAGACATTTCGAGCTCGTTTGGCGAGCAGTTTTTTCTTCATTCAAAGCTGAAAAGATGTCCTTCCTTTTATTCCACTTTGGCGATCACTCGAGGTAATCTAGGTTTGTGAAAGTCTATATTTCTTGGTTAGGAGATCACTACCTGCCCGAGGTATTTCTGATAACGCCTATTAGTGCGTTGGCGACCCCCTCGTCCTCTTAGTGGACTTTCAGCATTTAATAACTGCACAGTTGTCCAGAAATCGAACGGTCACTTGAGGCACGCCTGACATTTACTTTTCCGTAAACCTAGGGTAGTCTGACAGCTGTCTGTATCAGCCAACCGTTTGTCTCCCCGAGGTGTCTCTTGGAATTCTGACATTGCTTCGGTTTCTTCCAAAAAGGTGCAATTATTCCTCTGTGTCGCTTCGATTCACCCGTGGCGGTTACTCCCTTTTGAGCCTATATAAGAGACATCATTTTCTCTGTTTTGTTTTTTACGTTTGTTCACTCTTTCAAATTTCCAGATCTCCTTTGCGAACCTTCTCTTTTCCTTCTCAATCTTCTTCGATCTTCTTCAACCTTTTCTCCACTGCTTCCATGGCTACCCGCAGTCAAAGAGTTAAGCACACGGCTACAATGGGGTCCAAAAATGCAAATGCCCCCAAGGGTACCAATGCCCCCTTGACCATTAGGGATGGTGCCATGCCCCCCTCAGCGGGGGAACAACCTGACGTGGGTAGATCCGCGGCCACCCCAGTGGTGGTGGATGGGCCTGAGCTCCAGACGCCCATCTTTTCTCCAAAAGGTAAATCTCTGTCCTTTCGGTATTCTGTTTTGGTAATACCCCTGCTGTTCCTTGTTTTTTATGTTTATCATTGCAATATCTGAATTTATTTGGGTAGACGTCAAGCCTAACGAATTGAAGCCGGCTTACTTTAAGACCATGGTGGCGCTTGGTGGCTTCAGCGTAGAGGATGCTCCTAGGTATCCTGGCTTAGGTCTGCATTTTCCTCACGACGCAGAGGTTTACATCTATGCGGCCCAGATCGATGCTGGGTTGCGTTTTCCTCTCTGTGAGGATTTACAGACCTTGTGCCAGTTTTACGGGATTCACCCCACGCAGCTCGTTCCTAATGCCCTCAGGATGTGGGTCGGTTTCAAGTTCCTGTGCATACGCCAGGAATGGGCGTATTCACTGGCCTTGTTCCAGTGTTTCTTCCGGTTGGCAGCAGGGGTGAACCACCTCCACCACTTCCAACCACGCTGGCCGAAGTTTTCAGAGTGGGGAGGCCCTCAAGGATGGACTTGGAACGTCCATGTTCGTCTGGTCGATGATTTCCGGGCCACTAACTCCAACTACAAGAAGTTTTACTTCTTGTACAAAGGGGGTGTACCCTGGAAATTGTTTATCCCGGACAAGGATTTTCCTCCCTCCTTCGATGAGTTGTCAAGGGGTGACCGGAACGCCATTGACGACCTGTATCGGCTGCATCGGTTGTCCCAGTTCAAGTCTATTCATTCAGTGGCGGAGACTACTGAGAATGCGCTTGAGATGGCGGGCATTCATCAAGCCACGCCAATCTTTGATTATTGGGTAATTCTCTAACACTTATCTTGTTTTATTACTTGTAGGCAAGGTCGTAAGCAAGAGCCGAAAACTGATAGGTCTCTTTGATGACCAGGGATCAGCGGGATTGTCTTCCGACCAAGCACTGCTGAACTCTCCTCCTCCTCCCTCTAGGCGTTCGTCCAAGAGGAAGTCCGAGGAGGTGCTTCCTTCAGCCCCTACTGGCCCTCGCCAACCAGGTATATTACCTTGCCTTTTGTGGATTTAATGTTTTCACACTCTGCGGATTTTTGGTTTCTGACTTCTTGTCTTGCTATTTTGCAGAGAAGTCCTCGGCTGACGCGGCCCGGGACCCCCCTCCTCCTCCTTCTAAGAAGGTCAGGAGTGAGGAGCACCCTGAGATCGACCAGCATCCTCCTCCTCCCCCTCCTAAGGGCCCTTCTGCCAGCAAGGGGAAGGGTCTGGACACGGCGCTCCCTTCTCCCTCTCCTCAGGGTCCTTCCGCCACTAAGGAGAAGGTCTTGTCTTTGGCGTCTCCCGCTCTTTCGGTGCCCCCGGTTCTTTCTAAGGAGTCTGGGGCCCAGAAGAAGGGTCCTGCTGCTTCAAGTTCTTCGAGGGCTCCCGCCGAGGAGTACTGCTCCATGGCGAGCTTATTCCAGCCTTTTAAGGCTGTGGACTCTCGGGGGCCTTGGGTCCCTTGCGGGGACCTTGCCAAGAAGGGGTACCCTGCCCAGAAGAGCCTCCGGGGTAGCCCGGATATGTGCATGCGGCTCCTTGATGGGATAATCCCCCCCAAGGACCGTTCAATTGTCCTCACAGAGCTTCCTCAGATCGAGGGGTTCTTGCGGACCCACTTCGAACGAGTTGCCCTGGTATGATCTCGCCTTCTTTCCATTATTTCTTCCTTGTCATTCCTTTTTATTTTGATGACTTGACATTTTTCCTTGTGTTTTTGTTGTCAGCTCGTTCGGGAAGAGGTGATCCTTGGCCGCGTCTTCGGCGAGCTCGCCGACAAGCACTTTGATTTGCTTGTCGAGCTGGAGCAATACCGAAGCACGGGGGTCACCCCAGGGCAGTTGGAGGCCATCAAGAAGACCGCTGACGTGGCGATCACCTTGGTGGACGGCGCCCGGGAGGAGTACTTCAGGAAGGAGCAGCGCCTCCTTGCTGATGTCAAGAAGAGGGAGGCTGATGCTACAGCCTTCCTTCAAGAAGCTGAGGCCCTTCATCGGTGCCTTGATGAAGGGGAGGCGGTCCGTTCTCGCCTGGAGGCCGAGTTGAAGGAAGCTCGTACTCAGGTGGTCGAGTCGGACGCTCTTAGGGTCGCCGCGGAGGCCCAGAGGGAAGCTGCGGAAGCTAAGGGGATCGCCCTGGAGGAGGAGAAGAACCGGCTGGCTGGTCAGCTGAAGGCGGTTCCTTCACCCCAAGCCGTGGTTGAGGAGTTCAAGGCCTCCGAGGACTTTGAAGACCAGGCCTTGAAGGTGATGAAGTCGGCGATTGCCGATTTTCTCCAAGACCTGGTGGAGGAGGTCGACCCCAACTTTCCCCTTGGGGAAGTTGCATCCTTGAAGAGCTTCTTGCGGAGTCGCCCTTCGCAGCCCTCTGTTGTTGAAGAGGCTGCTTCTGAAGGCGAGCCCAGTACTCCTGCCCCCGAAGGCGAGCAGAGCACCCTTGCCCCCGAGGATCCTAAATCTTTAAGCCTCCAACTCCTTGGCGACCGTATTTTTTATCTTTTTTTAGATAACTATTTTTGTAATTTTTTGTTTTTGGTTTGTAATTATTTATTTAAGACTTGGGTTTTTCTATATGCCTTTATATTCTTGAGTCTTTAATCGACTTCGAACATATTTGGCTATCCAATATCTTAATCATAATTACTCTTGACTTTTCTTGCTGTAATGTCCTCGACTCTTAAGGTCTTACACTAAGCATAAGTCTATGCGAACTTTCTAAGGATAATACTTCTGACACTTAAAAGCATAAACTTCTAAGTTCAAAGAGATATTACCTTCTTTGAAGTTTAAACCTTTGAGGTGTTGGCATAATAACAGGGAATTTGTTGATTTCAGGCTTTATCATCCATAGTGATCGCCTAAACTTTCTTTGGCCTGACTTTGGTGTCAGGGCTTTTATTTTGCCTAACCTTTTTGCTAGGTCTTTTGGCCTGACTTTGGCGTCAGGGCTTTTGTTTTGCCTAACCTTTTTGCTAGGTCTTTTGGCCTGACTTTGGCGTCAGGGCTTTTGGCCTAGTCTTGTTACTAGGGCTTTTGGCCTAGCTTTGTTGTTAGGGCTTTTGGCCTGACTTTGGCGTCAGGGCTTTTGGCCTAACTTTGTTGTTAGGGCTTTGGGCCTGACTTTGGCGTCAGGGCTTTTGGCCTGACTTTGGCGTCAGGGCTTTTGACCTAACTTTGTTGTTAAGGCTTTTGGCCTAGCCTTGTTACTAAGGCTTTTGGCCTGACTTTGGCGTCATGGCTTTTGGCCTAGCCTTGTTACTAGGGCTTTTGGCCTAACTTTGTTGTTAGGGCTTTTGGCCTAACTTTGTTGTTAGGGATTTTGCCTTCGACTTGCTTCGTGTGGACACGCTTTATGAAGGAATGGCTTTCTTTTATTGACATAACATTTTTGATTACAAGCTATGCATAAAATCTTCTTAAATGCTCAGAATAAAATGGACGGGGTAACCTCTCGCCTTCGGTGGTTTCCAAATAGTAGGATCCTGGTGCGGCGATCTCTATTACTTTGTACGGCCCTTCCAATTTGGCTGAAAGTTTATTTTTACTGTCCAGCCTTGTGAATTCATTCCTTCTAATAACCATCTCTCCCACGAAAAATTGGCGAGCGCTGACTTTTCTGTTGAAATATCGAGCAGTCGCCAAGCGCATCTTTGCTTGTGTCTTTTCCGAGAGCCATCTCTTTTCCTCTGCTAAGCCAAAAGTTGGATCGTGAAATCCTGGATGCTGATCTGGCAGTGAATTAAATGCTAGACAAGGTTGGGAAGACGCTTCTGCTCCAACTCCGGCGAACCTGCAGGTAGGGGAGCGCAACAGAGGGGGTGTCTCTAGGTCCCTCTCCGATGCTTAAATGAGTATATGTGTGTATAAAACTCAAAACGTAAAGAACGTATGTAAAGCAAGGGCATTTATAGGGTAAGAGAGATAGAACCGTATAAGGCAGCTGAATATCTTAGTGTATATTGTGTTGCTGAAGATTCGGATCGTGGGATATGGCAGTTACTGCGAGATATTGCAGTTACCAAATCTAATCTTTAGTGAATATGTGACCGAGATACGCGGGATATCATGGCCACTTCCTTATTAACGGTTTTGTGGGACCAGAGGAGAGAGGCAAGGCTCTCTTCGGGGCGAGCACTCTCATGGCGAGCAGTGAGATGTCGCGGCCTTAGTGAAGAATGGCGAGCACTCAGGGCGTTCTCAGAGTCCTTGGGCTCGGTTCTGGGTCATTCTATGGAGGGCCGAGTTCAACTTGTACTTGGGCCGATCGGTTCAAATGTCATGGGTTTACCCCCTCTATAGTTATTGGGCCTTCGAGGCCTTTTTCTTACTGGTCTGTCACTATCGATACCCAACAGGTACTAAGCTTCGTTCATGACTTTGAAAGGCCAGACCTCATGAACAAAGGAGACAAGGTATTTTCTATCACTTATCTAGTAGGATATGCTTTAACAAATAGTCATCATAGTATAGACTATAAAGAAAGTGCAACCATAGAATTGGACGATGTTTTCCAAGAAGTTGGTAGCGTAGAAGGTAGTCATTTTTGTGAAGTAATCACAGGTGACAACCAATGGGCTATAAACATAGCAAAAAATAAACCATTTTTAGGACAACCTCCGATAAGATCCCTATCTGGAAATACCCTAGAAATAGGTGAATCTAGTAGTAGAGTGGGAAGAAATGACCAACGACTACTAAGAGCCATGTCTGAAAGAATTGATAATCTAGGACAAACTCTGCAAAGAATGTGTGATGAGTAAATACGATTACCCTCACATATACAAAAAAGGAAAAATCCTAAGAAATAAAAAGCTAGGATTAAATGATGAAGTCTCAGGACCTAAATATACATTTAGATCCACAAGACCAACGTTGTAGAATATTGTTAATCACTATAACAATATGAACCAAATTTTAGCAAAACATTGGTTAAAGTTGTCCAAATTACTTTCATATTTTGCATTACAAAAAGACCATAGTGACGAACTAAGAAAAGATAAGAGCCGATGGAATGGCTTCAAAGAAGAATTCTCTCCACTTTTAAAGAAAGGAGATAGTTCTGAAAAAATGAGTAATTCTCATGATATCATTTTAGAATACCTAAATGACATTGACAATAAGCTACCTTCAAATCTGGTAACAGAAAAGGGGATAGAACTAATCATCGCAGATTTCGATGGTAAACTGGAAGAAATCAGACAATCCATTAAACAAGTTGTAGGATGAGTCTACCAGAAGTTAAATACTTAATTCTAGGTTTAACAAAAAAGGTTGACGAGTTGATAAAACTTTCAAGACAACCAGAAGAAGAAGATAAATTTTCAGCAATGGCTGCAAAAATTATTAAAGACATATCCAATAAAATATATGAGTGCAAAGGCACAGAAAAATTAGCTGAAAAGCCAGAAAAAACAGAAAAGGTAATAGCTACTGAAGCTACACCATGAAACAATTTCGGATGGATAGGAATGTCAAAATATTCTTACCCAAACTACAAGGTAGGAAATCCTTCTTTAGGAAGATCAGGAAACCCAAAAGCTCTTACATGGCCTTTCGGATTAACTGATAAAAAATGAGTTCTATCATGAATGAACTAGAAAAGAAATTCTTAAATCTTCCTTATAATGAAGACTGTCAAGAATTAGTCAAACTCTTAACCTTAGATGCTGAGGAACTAGAAACCCTTTTCAAAGTAAATAATAATCTAAGAAATAGATATTTTCCAAATGAAAAGTGTCAAGCTATCACGACTCAGGTTGAAGAACCAGAGACAGAGCCTTCAGAAGAAGAAAATTCTTCAGATGAAGAACAACCTCAACACCATGTAAAAATGGATAGAGAAAGTCATGCTAACGGATCTAGTTATCCTGCAGCATCAAGCAGACAAAAAGGTACCTACGGTACTGAATATAGATCACCTAATCATGTAGGGATACCAAGTTCTAAGAACAAACAATCTACGGCCATAAGTATTTTAGACTTAGATTGCATCTTTGATTCTAGACAAAGAAAAATAATAATTGACAAATGGGCCATTGAGATTAGTCTCATAATCCAGTCAAGAAAAGACGATTTTGTTAATGCAAAAGCCTTCCTCCTATTAGTAGATCACAAATCTACAGGATCAGTCCAGAAATTCTTTAAAAAGACTAACTGGAACGAAGACATGCACGGAGAAGACCTCTTCGACGGGTTAGTGGACGCACTCTACACAATGTTTCTTGGACTTGATTATGTTTCGTCCAAAGATAAAGAAAATGCAAACATTAAGGAAAGGGCTAGACAAAATCTAACTCAAGCTCAGTTAATAGATATTTGCTATCTTAATGAATTTACATGTCTGTTCGAACAAAATCTTTTTGAACTTGATCAACATGAATTTCCACAATGGATAGAAGTTTATCTCATGAAAATACCCATTGTAGGAGAAGAAGCCAAAAAACAATGGCTTGAAACAAGAACTGTTTTAACACAATTTAGTCTTGCTTATGCAACTAGAATAGTTAAAGAACATATCAGCAACTACTGCGATTTTTCAAAAAAGCAGAAACAGCTGAAAAAGGTAAATCAGAAATGTTGTGAAAAAATTTCTGAAAGAGATAACCTAATCTTTGGATACCAAAATCCAAAGGAAAAGAAATACTTCAAGAAAAAATATAAGAGGAAGTATAAGAAATCTTGGATTAAAAAGAAAAAATCTTTTAAACCAAGAAAGTATTTTACCCCTAAGAAGACTGAGTCAAAACCCCAGTTCTGTCCCAAGGGTAAGAAAAAATGCAGTTGTTGGATCTGCAACGAAGAAGGACACTACGCGAATGGGTGCCCACACAGGAAAAAATATCCTGAAAAAATTCAGCTTATTCAAGAAGCAGAACAAGAAGACTTCAAGCCAGTAGAAGATCTTTACGAAGGAACACTACATGTCTACACTATGAAGATCATAAAGAAGAATAGCAGTAGTTAGGACACTACAGAAGAAGACTCCTCTTCAGAAGAAGAATGAGCATACCAACTTTTAGTTGGGAGGAGACGATGCAAAAACATTTTTGCATTAATCAAGGAGAAGTTTATAATATTACTAATCCTAATTCCATCTATATAGCTGGAAAAATCCATTTGAAAGGATATAAACAACTAACTCTACATTGTTATGTTGATACAGGTGCAAGCCTCTGCTTGGCAAGCAAGTATGTGATACCTGAAGAACTCTGGGAAAATGCCCCGAGAGAAATAAACGTCACCATAGCAAATGAGTCTACGGTAACAATAACAAAGGTAAGTAGGAATTTAACTGTATTTCTTGCAGGAGAACCATTCCTCATTCCCATAGTTTATCAGCAAGAATCAGGTATTGATTTATTGCTAGGACAGTCGAAGAGTTTGTCTTAGAGGACCTAGTCTCATCGATAACCATTTTACTTGCGGTTATCAACTAGTGCCATCTTGACTGGGCTGTCTATCCCATGTCTAAACTGAGATTTTAGTAAGATTTGAACTGCTCCAAGGTGTAGCGTAAAAATCTTTTTCTGATATCTGGTGATATTTTACTTAATTTGTCATTTATCTCTTTTCGAGTAATTAGAGGT
The DNA here is from genome assembly GCA_946814005.1 of Chamaenerion angustifolium. Classification (NCBI taxonomy): domain Eukaryota; kingdom Viridiplantae; phylum Streptophyta; class Magnoliopsida; order Myrtales; family Onagraceae; genus Chamaenerion; species Chamaenerion angustifolium. The sequence goes on along the minus strand of OX328268.1, from coordinate 27,057,828 downwards.
AAGTAAACTTATCCAGTAGTGTCTGAGATATCTATGGACATTTCTTTTGATGAAATACAATAAAATATTTCATTTTTTTCGCCTAAAAGCGTTTCTCATAGCAGCTGCTATAGAATTAGGCATCTTAAAGATACTATGTTTTTCTAGATTTAATTTCGTTTTAGAAATTTTTTCTAGTTGTTCTTGGTGAATCATCATTTCTGATAAAAATCCATTAGTGTTCTCTTGAGTTGCAACAAAAGAGTTTTCATTATTTGCGAGGTGTAAATCCTCATCATATTCATGAGTTTCTGTCATAGACATAGCCTAAAAGCGTTTCTCATAGCAGCTGCTATAGAATTAGGCATCTTAAAGATCCTATGTTTTTCTAGATTTAATTTCGTTTTAGAAATTTTTTCTAGTTGTTCTTAGTGAATCATCATTTCTGATAAAAATCCATTACTCATTTTTTTAGAACTATCTCCTTTCTTTAAAAGTGGAGAGAATTCTTCTTTGAAGCTATTCCATCGGCTCTTATCTTTTCTTAGTTCGTCACTAAGGTATTTTTGTAATCCAAAATATGAAAGTAATTTGGACAACTATAACCAATTTTTTGCTAAAATTTGGAAGTGTCCTTCTGGACATGTGAATGCAGTTAAAAGCTGCGATTCTTCATCTAAAAGTACCTGCCAGAATCCACTTTTACAGTCGAAACTGCTAAAAATGTTTTTTCCACGAAGAAGGGTTAATAATACCTGCATGCATGGTAAATTATGACCATCTCCGATGGTTACAGAATTAATAGCCTTATAATTGACTACCATTCTCTTTTTTCCTCTCCGCTTTTCTGCCTCATTTTCAACGAGAAATGCCGGCGACATGTGCAGTGATTTGCTTGGAATAATTAGCTTCATGTCAAGAAGTTCCTTGATTTGTTGGCTAAATTCTTCCCTGTCCTGTGGACTGTAATTCATAGGTTTTACCGTGATTATAGTTTTTGGATCAGTTAATTTAATGGAAGCCTTCATCCATTGTTTAGACTTTTCAGGGTCTATAGGGTTTTCAGAACATACCCTTTCTAAGTTTTCTTCAATAACCTTATATTTTTGTGCATCTAATAAAAAGATGTTTTCTTCCAGTTTTATAACTTCTTGAGTTATATTAGTTCCTGGAATTTGTTTTTCTTTAGAACCTTTTTTCATTGATTCTAAAAATCCTGGTTTACCTAGGCGTAAAGCTTTGGTTATCTTTTTTATTAGCACTATTTCTTCTTTAAGATGTAATGCTATCTTGTCAATCCATTGGGTAAAAGGTCCATATAGTTGACAGAAGTTATTTCCTAGCAATAAATCAATACCTGATTCTTGCTGATAAACTGTGGGAATGAGGAATGGTTCTCCTGCAAGAAATACAGTCAAATTCCTACATACCTTTGTTATTGTTACCGTAGACTCATTTGCTATGGTGACGTTTATTTCTCTCGGGGAATTTTCCCAGAGTTCTTCAGGTATCACATACTTGCTTGCCAAGCAGAGGCTTGCACCTGTATCAACATAACAATGTAGAGTTAGTTGTTTATATCCTTTAAAATGGATTTTTCCAGCTATATAGATGGAATTAGGATTAGTAATATTATAAACTTCTCCTTGATTAATGCAAAAATGTTTTTGCATCGTCTCCTCCCAACTAAAAGTTGGTATGCTCATTCTTCTTCTGAAGAGGAGTCTTCTTCTGTAGTGTCCTCACTACTGCTATTCTTTTTTATGATCTTCATAGTGTAGACATGTAGAGTTCCTTCGTAAAGATCTTCTACTGGCTTGAATCCTTCTTGTTCTGCTTCTTGAATAAGCTGAATTTTTTCAGGATATTTTTTCCTGTGTGAGCACTCATTCGCGTAGTGTCCTTCTTCGCTGCAGATCCAACACCTGCATTTTTTCTTACCCTTGGGACAAAACTGCAGGTTTCTCAAGGAATTTGGGTTGCTCAAACAGTCTCACTGCGGAATGTTGGGCCATCCGAGACGGACTGCTTTTGGAAAAGACACTCGGATTAAAATCTATTCACCTTGAGACGGACGCTCTCTTAGCCCATAAGGTAATATCTGATGAAAATATATCAAATCATAAACTAATGTCGATCATTGCGGATTGCAGGAAGCTATTGATGCAGTTCGAAAGAATGAAGTTCAGACATATTTTTGGAGAAGCGAATGCGGTAGCGGATACAATGGCGGGTATGGCGCTCAAACAGCGACATGTGTTTGAAATCCATAGCTCTCCTCCGAAGGAAACTATTATCGCGCTCCGGAAAGACGCTGTGGGCTTTTCTGTTTCACGAATTGTTAAAGTTAGCTAGTTTTTGGTTGTGTATTTTGAACTTGGGTGATTAATTGTCACCTGTTGCGGTTATTTTAATCCATAATTATCAAAAAAAAAAAAAAAAGGTAGGCAAACGCATCGATCAGATCACATAACTATTATCTTTCTAGTTTTAATATTGAGAAGCTTGAGACAAACTTTGTGTGAATGACATGTAGGGTCGGCAATAGTGCGGTGAAAAATCCATAACCATGGTTATAACCGTTACTGTTTAATATGGTTAACCGTACCATTATGGTTTATGGTGCGGTACGGTTATGGTGATGAATTTTCTACCCATAATGGTTATGGATATGGTATTTGAGTATACTCATGGTTATTATGTAATATAATAATTATTTATTATTAATAAACTAATATATATTAAATCATGGAAGTTAATATACATACATGTAATAAATAACTATGATGTAATAAATAACTATGATGTTAGTTTTATATATTTTTATTGTTGACAATATAAATTTATGTATTTTTTTAAAAATAAAATATCCGGTCTTATATTATATTACATGTGTGGAATAAATATGGGTATACGGGTAAAACCATGGTTAATAACCACAGTTATTTTAATGGTTATGATATTGAAAATTGTACCTGTAATGGTTATGGTATGCGGTTTAAAAATATGGTATGGTTATGGTATTTGTCATACCCGTACCATACCCTAACCATTGACAGCCCTAATGACTGAACTCAACAAAGATGGAACCTACTCGACTCTTCTATGTATTTCTTTGTAGTTGGTCTGTATGTCGTGTCTAATCGTGTTGTGTCATTAATTGTCTCGTGTATAAATGGATGTCGTGTGTAAACAGACAAATCTTAAACGTGCATAAATGTGTGTCGGGTTTAAACAGATAGAGTCTTAAACAGATCACATGTGGAACACATGTTAAGATGCAATTAAATTTTTGAATAAATAAAAAATTCATATACACACGAAATCAACTGTGTCACATGACAAGAAATGACACAAAATAAATAATACAAAATGAAATTAACAAATTATATAATTTAATGTCATAATCAAGATTTAAAATTCATAAGTGATTAAAAAATAAGTAAAAAATAAATAAATCAAAATATTAGATAAATATACTTAATAGTGTTTAGTCGTGTATTTGCATGTTAAATGTGTTAGACACAGTTATTAATCGTGTCAAAACGGATAAGAGTTGTTTAGACACAGTTATTAATAGTGTCGTGTCATTATTGTGTAAAAAATTATCATTACAGATCGTTTAATCGTGTCGTGTCAGAAATTGTTACTCATACTTTCTAGCTGTGTGACCTCTTCTTGTACAAAGAGGAAGCCTATTTTTCACTGTGTTTTTGGTGCCATAGATATCATCAAAAAGCTAAATCAATGAATTGTTGAATTCAAAGGGGATCGGTATTGATGTATTATTCATTCACAACAACACTTATTTATTATATAGGTAGAGTAGTCATATCCAGTGCAGAGTAGGAGTGTCAATTCGTGTCAATGGGTCAACAGTGAGTCGTGTCAGAAATCGTTTCACTCAAACACGACCTATCTATTTCTATGGGTCAATTCTTGTAACTCAGACACGACCCACGGGTCGATGGATCAACTCGCGTAACCCGTAGACCCACGAAAAAACATTACCCACAAAAGGCATGGGTCAGACCATAGACCCATTTGCCCCCCTCAACCTGTTTGACCCGCGTAACTCCCAATTCCTCACATCGTTAAAAAAGAATGAGATGAACAACATTATATTTACTTATTCACAAAACTAGAGGTGTCAAAAATTAACTCAACCCGTGGATGACCTACCCACGGGCCGTGTTTGGGTCATACATTTTGACCCACGCATCATTTTGACACGACCCGTAGGTCACCCGTGAAAATACGGGTCAGGTTTGGGTCGAAAGTCTTGACTCATGGCTCAACCTGTGACCCATTGTAAATATATATAATTAAATAATAAATTAATAATTACGGTTGTTTACCTCTCCATTTTTCTTCTGCTGCCGTGTGTAAGGTATTTTTTGTCTCCACCCTTCTCTTTCTCATCTCCATAACCACCGTTGAAACATCTTCCTCTCTCTTTCTTGACTACACAAACCCTAAAATAGTCGGAGCTTATCGTCGGTCTATCTCTTTTCCAGCCAAACAGCCTGGAAGTCCACCGAAGCCTCTCATCTCTCAACACAACGCTCAGTCTCTCTTCCAACACAAACCCACCCTATCGTTTCTCAACTCAAAAACTCCATCGCCAAGCTCAAGGCCAAGGGACTTTGCCCCAGTAATCCACCGTGCGCTTTTGCATGGAGGTCAGGTCACCCCTTTCTCTATCTGTTTCCTCCCTTTTTTCTTAGTTTCCATGGTGTTCATGCTTCTAGTTCTTCTCTATGAAGCTCTGTTAGTACGCTCCGTGACGGCGGTTCTCGACCTTCATTGGCGTTGGTAATCAAATGATTGTACTTCATGTAATAACAGTATGTGATTTGCATCATTCAGTTGAAATGAAGTAACTATATTTACTGTAATTGTTCTCAAAGTTCAATCTATTTACCGTATCTAATTATAGAAAGAGTTGCAAGATTTGAGCTTTCAATTAGCTCATATTATGATTAGTTGAGCTACATTAGGGTTGATGTGGCTTTGACTTGGATCAAAATTGCACTTGGTGACAATTTGGATTTCATATTTAAAATATCTTTATGTTTTTTAACAGTTTTTCACAAACAAAAATATTTTCTTTATCCACCAGCCTTGAAGGAAAGGTCTTTCTTAATTGTCGAGTTTCAGGCATTCAATGCTGTTTTTAGCAGTAATTTACTACTGATATAGTTATTTTCTGACAGATCAGCTTGACCCGCGGGTAGACACGCCGATCCGCGGGTCTGGTTTGGGTTACCAAATTTGACCCATACTTATAGATGGGTCATGTTTGGGTCAGATCAATCCTGACACGACCCATGGATGACATGACCCATGGCTCGACCCAACCCGCAAATTGACACCCCTACACAAAACATGAGATAATCTCATTTACACCATCACAAAAAACATGAGATCAACATATTCATCATTTCAACTCCTAATCTCTCTCAACTTGACATCATGTAAATCCAAAATATACTAGGGTTGTAATATCTTATTTCACCTTTAACTGCACTTTCTTCAATTGCATTCTAGTGTTTTGGCACTTTTTGGAGGGATTTCACTTTTGTAGAGTCTCGTCACTTTGACACTTTTATTATGTGTTGGACAGCTGGAGTGCTTTATTGCTTTTAGATATTTTATTTTTATATAATATAAATTATTCAATGGGTCGGCGAGATAATCCATGGATCGAAGATTCCTACCCAAACACGACTCGTTTATTAGACGAGTCGTGTCAAAATGACCCGCAAGTTAAAAATGTCTGACCCAAACACGACTCATGGACGGGTCACCCACAGGTCGTGTCCAAAATTGATACCCCTACTGCAGAGTACTACCAGTCAATTTACTTCTTTTTTTTTTAGAAAAAGCAAATCAAATACTAAATAGTACCATTAGGAACATCTATAGAATGAGTTTTCTCCATCAACAATAGGAGATGAAGTACACTCGAAGGCGGTTTAAACACAGTGATAAATCGATCGTCCATTTTGACAGCTTCCTTTGTGAGAGTGTCTGCTACACCATTTGCTTCACGGAACACGTGCCGAATTTTGAATCTCTCGACGTCCAAGATTGGTTTTTTGTAATCAAGAATTAAAGGTATTAGGAGTCTGTCAGTGGTATTATCATCTATGATCAGATTGATCGCTTCTATCGCATCTGATTCCATTTTGATTGCTTCAATTCATAGATTTTTTTGCCACCATTATGCCATTCCTGATTCCTTAAAGTTCTACTACTAGGTTATTTGTGTTTTCAATTCGTCTTTGAAATCCATTGTTTCATTCTGTCCATTCGCTCCTAAGGACTCTGCAAATCCTGCCTGTCCTGAGTTTCCAAGAGTCGAACCATATGTATTTATTTTGATCCAGTTTTCCATCCCACTTAGATGGTACTCCTTTCCTGAGATTCTCTGACTTTCGAAATAGAAGGGATCTACTCTGTTTGTTTTACCTAAGAGAGCAACCCCATTTATTCAGATTAGTTTGTCATATCACTTTGTTGATATAGAATGATTGTGGTCATGTGCAGTTCATCTAAACTGAATATTGATTGTTGTTGGATTTCAAAGTATATGGACATAAAATAAACATGTTTGTACATCAAATAAATATAACTTCGGATATGTACTTACACATGCGGTGGCAGAAGCATGACCGATGGTTCAGGTTTATAGGTGTTGGTCGATAGATTGTGTAACGTGATCAAAACGCATTCAGGTTTCCGCGAAGGAAGACCCTGAGACAACTAGAGATAGCAACTATGAAGAGTGTAGATTTATATGTGTGTTATGCATTTATGAGTAGAACCAAGTGTTTATTTATAAACTCAAGGTAGTTACAGCATTTCATAAAACGACACTTCGGTTCCTAATCTAGTTGTGGTTTATAATAGCACCCTTTATAATGTATCTTCCTACATCTCTCATTCATACATAATGAGAGTATTCAGTGACATACTCATAACAACTTGGTTGTCTTTCATACAGACTCTCTACCGTGTGTCTCACATACTTCGTGAGAACTAGTTATATATCTGTTAGGAGTATACTAGCTCTCATTGTCGAACCCTAACCCCTAAAAAATTATGTTTTTATCCTAGATTGTCGAACCCTAAACCCTAAGAAAGTATGTTTGTATCTTAGATTGTCAAACCTCATTTAAGCATCTATAAAGATCTAATTAGTTATTTCTTATATTTATAATCACGATACTAAATCATGACTGGTGCACCAGTGAACACAAATGTTAGAAAAGATTTCGTTGACAATATTTCTTTTCTCACAATTATTTAAAGACTGACCCGACTCGCTTTTTTAGACATGTTTTGTCGAACTGAAATTGTACTTGTGGTCATTTGGCAACACGTTATGCTAGCAAACATCGTTTCAGGTTTCAAGTCTCTGATCGCAATCATGATGGAACACATTTAGAACATGTTAAGGATCCTTGATCCCACACTACAAAAAACTGAGATTGTGCGTGTGCAAAACTGTGGTCGATTAATAGTACACACAGTATGAAACATGTGTCACACCTTTTTTTTTCATGGAGTGTATGTCATTTTCACTAAAGTTATCGATGACCTCGTGTCAATGAACACTTTATGAATTCAAGCAGTTAGTTCCACTTGACGATTCTCGACTCGAAATTCTATCTCATTTTCAATTGTCACACATATGTAATGTCACTAAGACGTGGAGGCGGTTACTCGTGTAAGAGAGCTAACCTTAAGTTTATTTGACATGCATGGAAATTTGTATAATGAATACACTAAGCAATCTGGATAAAACATGCGTGAACTAATTAAACTCATTAATTGAACACTGGTCATTATAGTAGAAAATAACTTTACATGAAATATTTTAAACTCTACATAGCCCTAAAGATTTCACATGTCTAACAAATGCATTCATATTAGGGCTGACAATTTCTGACACGACATGATTAAACGACACGATCTGCTTTAAAGCGTATATGGGTTTGACCTTAATGGATCCCGTGTCTAAACAACTCTTATACGTTTAGACACGATTAATAATCGTGTTTAATCGTGTCGTGTATACCTGTGACACGAATAGAGACACTTTTAACTAATCGTGTCTAATCGTGTCGTGTAAACGTATGACACGTCTATACACATATAAATTCTTATTATTATTCACCGTTGGATTGAAAACAATCCAACGGCTTGAAATCTAATGGTTGTCTTATCTCTCCAGCTGTCCAGCATCAGACTGAAGTCTCACTCATTTCATTTCAAAGTTTTATTAGACTGAAATTTGTGGACGGCGCCTGCGAACTACCACGACCCGAGCAGCTCCGCCCTTCCCCTGCGAGCTTCGAGCGCGCCACCACAGCCACACCGAGCAGCTCCTGTCCCGAGCAGCTCCCTTCCCCTGCGAACTTCGAGCGCGCCACCGCAGCCACACGGAGCAGGGGAGCATCTCCCGTCCCGAGCAGCTCCCTTTCCCTGCGAGCTTCGAGCGACCGGCTGCTGCTCGACCTCTTGGAAAAACCAGACAAGCAATCGGAAGATCCAGAAGAAGAAGAGGAAGCAACCGCACAAGTATTCAGGTTGGCGGTAGATGCTTGTAGTGTGTACTTATTGCTTTACTTGCTAATTTTCGGATTCTGGTGATTCCGTCAGTTTCTGAGAATTTGTTTGTAGAGATTCTGAGACCTCTGTGGGATTTGATCAGCTTTGTTGATCCTCATTGCGTTAATTTCAATCTTTTCGTTTCTATTTTGTTGAAATGGTTGATGAATCTATTTAGTTTGTACGAACAGATTTGTATTTTGAATTTCGTACTTAATCGTGTCTAAATGTGTCGTGTCGTGGTTAATCGTATCATGTATCCGTGTCGTGTCGTGTCATATAACCCGACATGTGTTTCTTTTTTGTTTTTTTCTAAAAAAGTTAATCGTGTCACGTGTCGTGTCACGTGTGATCTGCTAGTTAATCGTGTCGTGTTCGTGTCTGAACTTTTGAGACACGTTTAAGACTTATTCGTTTAGACACGACACGATTAAACACACGATATGATTAGACACGACACGATTGCCACCCCTAATTCATATTCAAGGGTTTTGTTAGTGGATCAACTACCATTTTTTTTGTGTGCAAATACTTCACATTTATCATCTTACATGCAGTCATATCACTTACCTAGTTCAATGATTTCTCATCTTTGTCCATTTGACTAATTAGTTACAACTTGTGTAGAATGGTTATATATGTTTGGTAATATAATTATTTCGTCATTTTTAGTGTTCACAAATGACCAAATTACCTATTCCTAGCAATTTGTTAGAATCGAAATAGGTATTGTTCATATCGAAAATTGATATGAACTCTTATAGCTATATTTCGACTAAATTATCCATTTATGTAACAACTCTAACATGGGGAAGAACATGTTCAATTTCCATATTCACCACGCCTCCAAAAGGTTTGATTTCCATCTTCACCACGCCTCCAACAGGTTCAAATTCCATTTTTTTTAAATTATTTCTTCCATGTTCTTCGATTTCCTCTTCTACCATCTTCTTGGAACCTAGAAATAAATTTCTGGGTTCAATTGGAACTCAGATTTCGAATTTTGGGTTCCCATTGAATTCAGAAAAACAATTTTTGGGTTCCAATCGAATCCAGAAAATCTATTTTGGCTCCAATCGAACCTGTTAAGATTGGAATCAATCTACATGGAATCCTCACAGAAAACCCTAGAAACCAGAAACCCTAGAGAGGACGAAGAGGCGCAATTGGGGATCACTTGATCTAGTTCCTTCATTTGGCAGATCATCACCCTTAAATCCTAAACCTAGCAGCGGTTCAATTACAAGCAATGAAGGAACTGAAACGACTAAGGAAATAATGAAACGACACTTAATCAAATGAAACGAAATAGAACGGGCCAAATAAACAACTGGGCCAAGCAAATAAGAAACTGGTCCATATCAAAGAAGCAAGCCAACGACAGAAGCATAGCCGCCTGATTCTCAACACTCCCCCTCATGCTGAAAACGGATTTGACTAATCTCATGAAAACTCCCCCTGTCTGCTAAAGATGTTCTTCATACCAAGCTTGTCAGACAAAAAATAATGCTGTTGGGAACCAAGGGGCTTGGTGAATAGATCAGCAAGCTGATTACCTGTCCTTATATGCTCAAGCTGCACAACTTTCTCAAGCAATTTTTCACGAATATAATGACAATCGATTTCTATGTGTTTAGTCCGTTCGTGAAAAACAGGATTATTAGCAATTTGTATAGCAGCTTTATTGTCACAATGCAGAACAACAGGATCATCATGCTTAAAATTTAACTCTTTCATCAATCCTATAAGCCAGATTATCTCAGACAAGCAAGCACCCATACTTCTATATTCCGACTCAGCAGATGATTTAGAAACAGTGGTCTGTTTCTTTACTTTCCAGCTTACTAAAGAATTTCCCAACATTATGCAAAAACCAGTAACAGATTTTCTAGACTCAATGCAACTTGCCCAGTCAGAATCACAATATCCCACAAGTTTAGGAACCGAATTAGATGAAAGAAGAATACCTTTGCCTGGTTCCCGTTTGATGTACCTGATAATTCTAAGGGCAGCCGCAAGATGTGAATTTTTTGGATTCTGCATATATTGGCTAAGATTCTGCACAGCAAAAGAGATATCTGGTCGAGTAATAGTCAAGTACAACAGTTTCCCTATCAGTCTTCTATAAAGAGTAACATCATCTAGGGGTTCATCCTCACCATTAACATCGAGGTGTCTATCATAATCAATGCTAGTAAATTTAACATTTTGCTCCATAGGAGTCTTAGCAGTTCTAGCACCAGATAATCCAACATCAGAAACTAATTCCAAGGCATATTTCCTTTGACAGAGTACCAAACCCTTTTCAGATCTGGCTATCTCAATGCCAAGGAAATACTTTAATTCACCAAGATCCTTCATTTTAAAATTGGTTTCCAATACATGCTTCAATTCAGAAATCAAAATATCACTATTCCCACAGATAAGCAAATCATCAACATACACAAGAAGAATAACCAGTTGATCACCATCATGCTTTGTGAATAGGGAATAATCATATTTTGATTGCATATATCCAGCATTAACAAGAGACTCAGTCAACTTAATGTTCCATTGCCTACTAGCTTGCTTTAAACCATACAAAGACTTTTTTAATCTGCAAACAAGCTGACAGTTATCCTTATCAACAAAGCCTTCAGGAACATTCATATAAACCTCTTCATCTAGATCTCCTTGTAAGAAAGCATTGTAAACATCCATTTGTAAAAGAGGCCACTGATATATAGAAGCCAAAGCTAAAATTACTCTCACAGTGTTCATTTTAGCAACAGGGGAAAACGTATCAAAATAATCAATTCCATGTTTCTGACTATACCCCTTAGCCACTAACCTTGCCTTATATCTATTTAAAGATCCATCAGATTTGTACTTCAACTTATAAACCCACTTACAACCAATTGATTTTTTACCTGCTGGGAGTGGAACCAACTCCCAGGTTTCATTCTGCTGTAAGGCCTCAACTTCATCCTCCATGGCCTGAATCCAGGCCTTATCCTTTATGGCCTCAGAAAAGGTGTCAGGTTCTGTCAACTTTGAAACTGAACTCAAATACACTTGGTAATCATGAGATAAATTGTCATACGATACAAAGTTATTAATAGAATGAGTACAGTAGACATTTGAAACCTGATAATCCTTCATCCAAATTGGAGGCCTTACAGTCCTTCCAGATCTGCTTATAACAGGCATATCATTTCCATTCACACTCGGGTCATTGTCACCATCAGAGTCACTTAGAGACTCATCATTCGGTGGAATTCCATCAATGCCATTATCAGCATCATCATTTGGATCATTTGCACTGATTTCAGTGCTATCCTCAGTATTTGCATTACGAGGAATGCTTACATCATCGGATTCCAACTCATCGGGACAATCAAAAAATATGGGTAACTGATCTGTCTTGCCATTCTCAAAGGGAAATACACTCTCATTAAATTGCACATCACGACTAACAAAATATATTTTTTTAACCAAATCATAGAGTCTATAACCCTTTTGAGTCTCAGAATAACCTAGTAAAACAGATGGTATTGCTCTGGAGGCAAATTTATCAGTCACCAACATATTTTTTGCATAACAGAGACACCCAAACACCCTAAGGTGATCAATCACAGGTTTTCTTTTTCCTAAAACCTCAATGGGTGACTTTCCATCCAACAACTTAGAGGGCATCAAATTAATCAGATAACACGCAGTAAGCACACAATCACCCCAAAATTCATTTGGAAGAAAAGCTTGCAACTTGAGTGCCCTAGCTACTTCCAAAATATGTCTATGTTTTCTTTCAACCCTCCCATTTTGTTGGGGGGTATAAGGGCAACTGCTTTGATGAGCAATTCCCTTTTCTTTGAATAAGGCTTTCAGTTGTTCATTAAAGAACTCCTTGCCATTATCTGTTCTGAAACGCTTAATAGTCTTTTTAAACTGATTTTCAATCAAGGCAATAAAGTGTTTCAGAACAATAACAACATCAGATTTAAACTGAATTAGGTGGATCCAGGTAACTCTTGAAAAATCATCCACCAATGTCAGAAAAAAACCTTTTATTATCATGTGTGGGGGTATGGTAAGGCCCCCACACATCAGCATGGATAAGGTCAAATGCAGCATCAACTCTTGAATTAGAAAGAGGAAAAGACTTTCTAATAATCTTAGCTTTGGGACAAATAGAACATTCTTCCACATCAATCATCTTATTCTTAGGCAAATTTATAGAATCAATATGTTCCAAAGCTTTCAATGAAATATGCCCAAGACGTCTATGCCACAACATAACATTGCCAACAACAGAAGAACAAACATCCACAGCAATGTTCTCACAGCCATTCTTAAAGAAATACAGCCCCGCAAATTCTTTACCAGTCCCCAAGACCTTCCCATTTGAGAGGTCCTGCAGGACAGCAATTTTGGGGTAAAAAACCACACTACAGTTTAACTCTTTAGTAAGCTTAGAAACTGATAATAAATTGTACTTAAATTCAGGTATATAGAGAACATTCATCAGTTTCTTGTTCTTACTAAAGGTTAAATTTCCAACACTATTCACACAGGAATATCCCCCATTAGGTAATTGAACTTTAGTTCCTGGAACCAACTTATGATCACATAACCAATCATCTCTGTTGGTCATGTGATCTGTTGCTCCAGTATCTAAAATCCAATAATCATTGTTGTGTGGGGCAAAAGAGTTAAGGGATATACCTGCTGTATTAACGCGATGTTCCTCGGTAGGGGTAGCACCTGCTGATGCAGTGCTGCCAGCCTGTCCAATACTATGCAACAGCTTCTGAAACTGATCTCGGGTAAGGGTGATAGATCCTTGCACAGAAGAACTCGAAGAAACATCATTATAACCATTTTTATGAAAAACAGAGCTAATGTCGCCAGTCTCAGAAGAGGCAACATTAGCTTTGGGATTTAGCCCTTTTGCCTTCAGAAAGTCTCTATGTTTAAAACAATTTTCCTTTGAATGACCCTTCTTTTTACAGAAGTCGCATCCTCGGGAAAAAGATCTTTCAATAGTATGACCTTTGTTTTTGCAAAAAGTGCATTCCAAATTCTGATTTCCCTTCGGTCTATCAGAATTAACAGATATATTAGCAATACCAGAATCAAAAGAACTCATGCTAGAGGTTATGCCTCTCTGACTTTCTTCTTGCATCACAAGACTATAAGCAACATTTACAGAGGGAAAAGGATTCCACAAAAGCAATTGACTTCTCACAGCAGAATATGTTTCATTTAAACCCATCAAAAACTGGAATAACCTTTGGTTATCCTTATGCTCTATGTGCTTTTTAAAATCGTCACCCTCAATATGAGGTAGAGCACAAGCAGCGTCGTATTCTGCCCAGAGAAGCCTAAGTTTTGTAAAGAATGTAGAAACAGAATCAAGACCTTGACGGGTCATGCATATTTCCATATGTAACTGATAGGTCCTAGGGCCACTTACCTTATCAAATCTTTCTTTTAAATCTTTCTAAATCAATAAGGCACTATCAGTATACATATATCCACTATCAAGGTCTTTTGCAATAGAATTAGTAATCCATCTTATTACCACAGCATTACACCTATCCCATAAGTGATGCAAAGTATGATCATATTTCTCACGAATGCAAGTTCCAGTTATAAACCCTAATTTGTTTCTACCTAACAGGGCAAATCTAATAGCACGACTCCACATAGCATAATTTTCAGGCCCTGTCAAAATATTAGAAACCATACTTACACCCGGGTTGTCACTGGCATGCAAATATAGGGGATGATGTGACCCAACAATGGCCACAGCATCATCGTCATTGTCATTGGTGGCACGGCGAGCTGCCTCCTTGACAACCTTATCCTCAGCCATGAAAAACAGCAAACACCAAATATACAGGTAATATATGTTTGCCTCAATAATCGCAAAAAGAGTGATACAAACCGTCAATCAGGGCTTCGGTTATAGACAACCGATTCGTCAACTAGGTCACCGCCAAGGAGAGGATCCGGCAATGACACAATCGGCAACACAGGAAAAAAGCCAAAGAAGCGATTAAGAGAATCGCAAAAGAGAAACGAACCGTCGGGACCAAGATTGCGAAAGAATCGCAAGAACAGCAAATCGTCGGGACGGAAGAAAGGGACCAAGAACAGCCAAGGAACTATATCACAGGTAAGATGAAACGATCGTAGGCTCTGATACCATGTTAAGATTGGAATCAATCTACATGGAATCCTCACAGAAAACCCTAGAAACCAGAAACCCTAGAGAGGATGAAGAGGCGCAATTGGGGATCACTTGATCTGGTTCCTTCATTTGGCAGATCATCACCCTTAAATCCTAAACCTAGCAGCGGTTCAATTACAAGCAATGAAGGAACTGAAACGACTAAGGAAATAATGAAACGACACTTAATCAAATGAAACGAAATAGAACGGGTCAAATAAACAACTGGGCCAAGCAAATAAGAAACCGGTCCATATCAAAGAAGAAAGCCCACGACAGAAGCATAGCAGCCTGATTCTCAACAGAACCCATAAATCAATTTTCTGGTTTCCAATTGAATCTACTGTAGATAAATGGAAGAAGAATAACGAACAAGAAGAAGCCGCGAGGAACCGAAAGGAAACTATATGCGTGAGGTCTATGCTTAAGGAAATATAAAGGAATTAAAATCGCAGAGCGGGAAATGGATGTGGACATTGATTCTACCTGATCTCAGAAAAAATGAATTTGTGGGTTGCTCTTAACTGGAAACATGGATGTGTGCTCGTAATGTTTCTTGACTTATGTGTAGGAACGAGGCTGATTGGGTGAAGTGTGAACTGTTAATTTTATGAATCTTTCCTGAAATTTGGTGCTCAATTGTGTCAGAAGCTGCTTCCTTTAACCCGTGAGACTGAGCTCGGTCACTTCTACAATATGGCTGGGGATGATTAATTTATCATGGAGTTGGAAATAGAAGTGTATAGTGGAAATTGAACGATTGGAAGTGGGATGGGGATCCCTTTCTGGCTAAATCTTTAAACACCTGTTGTTCCTCTATAGTATTTTGGACATCAATTTTTCCCAGTGGATTGAAGAACTACAGCTGGGAATTAATCAAATAGTTCATGCTCTGTGAAGTAAATTTGGGAATTGAAAATGGATATAGGGAAGTGAATATGGTTTCGGTTTGTCGAATCCAAAATTGATTGAAAAATCGAAGATGAAGAATTGAAACATCGATTTTTGAATTTTTTTTTAAAACTAAGCATTTTTTTTTTTATTTAGAAAAATAAGTATGCAATTTTCTTTTTAGAAAAATAGGTATACGGTCACCCTGTAATAGCGCATATTGGGCATACGCGCACCTCGGGGGTGCGCCTATGAATAGGCGCCACTTTGAAGTGGCGCCTGTGCCACATACTTTTTTTTTTTAACAATTGTTTTCAATAATGACGACTCGATGTTTAATTAAAAATAAAATTATGTATCTATTAAATTTTTTTAAAAAAATATTATAGTAAGTAGATATTTTAATTGCGATTCAAATGATGCAAAAAATATTAAATTTGGATTTACGGATTGACTGTACAGCATGCCTGAAGTTGAGATATGAAAATTTTATTAAAAAAGTATAACTCGGACAATGTAAGTCCAAACTCAACACGGTTAACGTCATTTATGTGGTAATTCAATTATCTATCTAGGGTCATTTTTTTGATTGGAAATACAATGATTTTGTAACCTAACATCGTTTACACCATAATTTTTGTATTTCCAATCAAAAAAATGACCCTAGATAGATAATTGAATTACCACATAAATGACGTTAGCCGTATTGAGTTTGGACTTACATGGTCCGACTTATACTTTTGTAAGTAAAATTTTCATATCTCAACTTCCGGCATGCCGGACAGTCAATCCGTAAATCCAAATTTAATATTTTTTGCATCATTTGAATAGCAATTAAAATATCTACTTACTATAATATTTTTAATTTTTTTTAATGGATACATAATTTTATTTTTAATTAAACATCGAGTCGTCATTATTGAAAAAAATTGTTAAAAAAAAAAGTATGTGGCACAGGCGTCACTTGGGGGGGCGCCTATTCATAGGCGCACCCCAGGGGTGCGCGTATACCTATTTTTCTAAAAAAAATAAATTGCATACTTATTTTTCTAAATAAAAAAAACAAAATGCTTAATTTTAAAAAAAAAATTATATATAGTTCTCACATTTCTTCAGGCTTTTTATTATTCTGGTGCTGGAGGCAGTGTCTCATGAGCTATAAATCTCGCAGACTCTATTATAAAGTTGCTCAAGGCTTGGCCTTTTATGGCTGCAAAAGGCGAAGTTATTCTTAACTCACTTAGTTCAATTGCCCGCTTTATCATTCTTCTCGAGGCGTCAAATTTTTGTAGGAAATATTTCAACGGTTAATTATTTAAAATCATGATATCATATGCATGAAAATATGGTCGAGGCTTCCTTTCCGAAACTAAGAACGCATAAAGGTATAACCTATCGCGTATTTAAGTTGTCTGCAAAGGATACTAACGTCGCTTGGTAGAATTGATTCAAGGTTATCCACATGACTTGTCCGTCGCGTGTGCTTAACCAACGACACGTTCCTTTGGGGACCGAATGATCACTATTGCAAGACGGCAATCGGGCAGCGGAAGCATGCGTCATTTCTAACCTGAATTCTGATTTAGAGTTGTTCAGTCATAATCGAATGCACGATAGTTTCACGCCACTGGATTTTCAACCAAACACGATGAAGAAATGTGTGAATCAATGGTTCCTCTCATACTAGGTTGAATTACTACTATGATGCTGTCATCAGTAGGAATTTTAGGGTTTGAAGCGGTTTATGTTTGGAATGTGTCAAAATGTGGTGTGTTGGATGGTAGTTTGACCTCCTTGGTTTCCACGCGCGTAGCTCGTATTGTTTCCTTTCTCCTATCTACGTGATTTTGGGATCGGAGCTTCATTGTCCCTCTCTAGATTAGACATCTCAAGAGTGGGTCATCTGACCCACTCTTAAGATGATTTAACCCTCAAGTTCGAAGCGCATATGGATTGCGAACTGACTCCTTTAGAGGCCAGTGAGTTGGGGATTCGTTTGGCGAAGCTGAAGGATCGGGAAAACCTCCCTAGCAGGAGGTGTCCTCGAGGGACAAAGCGCGGACGGTTACCAAAGAGGCAATGGGGAAGGCCAAATGGGATTGCGCCAGTGCAGAGGTGGAAACATGCAATAATGATGATGAGCATAAAACCAAATTTGTTATCGCAAACAAACATATATGATCATAGGTCATATTAGCTCTGATATTGTAACGGTAAAAGTATTTATCTTAAAACTTTTAAAAAAATATGTAAGAACTCTTGAGCAAAGTAGCATGTTTAATTTAAGGAAAAAAAATTGAAAATGGGACATGATGTTTGACAAAAATGTTTTTTGGTACCACATATTTTTTTACGATGGTTTTTGGTATAACATGTTGCAAAGTGATGGTAATTGGATCTTCCGTCCACCTGTCGTTTGATTGTTCCGTTAACTAGTCACGTTTTTGTCACGTGATCTTCCATTTTCTATATTTTTTTAAGCAACAATTAATAAAAGATAATAATACCCTCCTCTCCCGTTTCCTTACCCTTTTCAAGCTCTAATCTTCGGTTTCCTTACATAGACGTACAGACCCCACCCTCCCAACTTCTCCTTGAAGGGATTCGTTCTAGCACAACATAAGCCATGGCTATCCTTGAAGCGAACACTCTCGATTATCTTCACCACATAGGTCATCCTTGGCCTTTGTTCAGGCATCCTCATAACACAAGTCATGGCTATCTGCAGCATCTCCACTAGCTCTTCCTCTATATTAGGATACCTCATCAGCTCCACATCAAACACCTCGCTCCTCGACAGTCCATTCCTCACGGACAACAGAGTGGACCCACTTGACCAAATGGATGATCTCGTCACCTTCAGTGGCGTGGACAGATGGCGTGGACCCACCTGAAATTTAGTATTGATCTTAAGAACAGAAAAACTCAGCTAAGGATCATATTGGGTTGCAAACTGTTCGACATGCAAGGTGTATCTTCAAGAATATATTTCTCCACGTGAGCGACAAGCATATCTTTCTCCTTTCTTTTCTTCAGTTCCCTATTACTCATAGCAGCTACCTCGAGAGATTTATCATCGACTAAGCTTCTTATTGGCTTCGATTTGTGCTTTCTCTACATCAGAACCAAATCCATCATCCTCATCATCAGATTTGTGCTTTCTTATTGACAAGCATTTCTACGACTAAGGGCTTCTTTGCATCTTTGGAGGCACCTGCTTTCGGCTTTGTAGATGTCGCACTTTCATCAGACTTCTTCTTCTCCATTGGTTAAGTCACCTATTGAACAAAATAACATTTTGTTTTTCAATACATGCCTAAAACTGATAAGCATCATCCAATTTAACTCCATCTTAGCGTTATGCAATTTACACAAATCACCAACTGATTCACAAGAACTCTGTCAAAAGAAAGAAATCAAAACGTGCAACACAATCCACAATATTTCTCTCTTTTACTGCTCCAGTTCAAACTAGATATCCAATTCAATCAAACCCAGGAGCCGAATAATTAATGAAGTTCAAAGAAGTAAAATCAACCGTCAGAACTAAAAAGGGCATCATCGAATAGCGGGAAGAAGTCTTCGCGATCCGATCGAGACAGATCAAAACGAGAGATTTTTAGATCTTCGGAAATGAGAAGAGAGGGAAAGTGATAGAATACTAACTGCATATCATATCCAATAGACTCGAGAGGATTAACAACCTGAAATTTAGTATTGAGATTAACAACCGCATATCAAATCAATTACTAAGACCGACAAGAGTTGCACGGTGATGTGAATGAATCTTCGGCAATGGAAGATCTTGGCTCGTGGTTGACAGATGCAAGAACAAGTGCAGAAAAAGAATTGGAAATATCACGTGAGAAGCTTTGAACACGTAACATTGCACGTGAGGACTTAACGGCTATTCCGAACGTAAGATAAATGGAGGGACCAAAAACAATAGATTCAAAACATGCTTTACCATTTACAACCTATTTGGTTTGGAAAATCATTTTAGACAAACATCATGTCTCATTTTCATACTTTTCCCTTAATTTAATGACAACAAACTATAAATATGATAATCATGTATTGATAAATATGATAATCATGTATTGATCTATCATTGACAGTGATATTTATCTTCATCATGACATAAGTTGCATGCCAAACAACCCGTGCAATTTAACTAGACTTTATTCACGTAACGTGTGTGTAGTAGAGTTGCATGAATATGTCTTATATTGAATCAGTTCCCTGAATGACCCAAACCTGCAGAATCTTGGTAAAACAAAACTGCCATTTTTGGGGACTCTAAATCCTTACATGAGACAAAATCATACTCTGCTTAAGTGGTCTACAAGTCTCACAGTGCTTTCAGTTGTTGCATCCAAAGCTTTAATGGAGTTGCATCACATTCATAGCTAATCTTTTTTAGTTATGAATGTCATATTCATGCGGGATCTTTAAGGTAATCTACCTCACAACAAGCAATACCAAGCTAAAAATGATATATCAAAAAACTGACAGGTCAAGTCCTTTTAAGGACAGCAGATGAAGAGTTAACAGTTGCACAAGAAAGAAAAATGCGTGTTTTGATGTCTAGTCTCACCAGTTCCTTTTCTCGGATCGATTTTGTAAAGCAATTATAGGGTATAGTGGGAGCCTAGCTATTGAGGCTGTCAAATAAACAGGATGCAAATACATTGGTATCACCATGTCTGAAGAACAGCTTAAATATGCTGAAATGAAAAAGAAATGCTGATATGATTTTATTGATGCTATAATTAAATAGGTTATTTTACCTTGAAGTATGTCGTATAAGCTTTCCATAGACACCAATATTACATGAATATAGAGTTATGACATTTTGAAGTCTGTCAATCAACGGTCTCATGCTGTTACGTTTCTGGATAGATTTGGTTAAGTGTATAAACTAATCATTAGTATTCGGTACACGCTTTCTATGAACATAAGGATCACCTAAAACGGATTGTATAGAGAATGTTATGAGCTCTTGAAGTTGTCTCTTCATATATGTCGACTGCTGCAATTATTTCGGACAACTCGGTTCAATGACGAAAATTCCATGTTATTAATTGGTTTATGCCTGATTCGACTATGAATATTTAAAGTACGTTTTATTCGCTTTTTTTGTGGACGTCAAGATTACCAAAAACGGATGTATATTGAGGAAGTTATGACCTTTTGAGCATAACTCCTAAATCTGAAATTCTGCAGTAAACAGAAATTTGTGCAACGACTTGTGAAGACTCGTTCAGGCGAACCCTACATCGAAATAATGTGCAGTTTGCTTTAGTGGAACCGTAACTTAATGAGGTATCTTTGATAAATTATACATAATTTTTAAAATCATTCTAGGCGACTCAAAATATAATCAAACATGATTAAGTATGGATGACATATGGACCATCTTAGCAATGTAGTTCGACCCTAAGCCTAAGATTTGGTTGATGGATGATTGAAGATGGATGATTTAGGTCCAGAGGTGATATATATTAAAAAAGGATATATATTGATCCCAATTTGATATTCTTGGTGTTGGATCGTAAACTGCTGATTGCTGATCTGGCAATGAATTGAATGACAGGTGATGGTGGAATAATGGTGACTTTGGCGTCCATATCAACCTGGGATCGATCTTGGGCCACTCTATGGTGGGCCAGATTGACTTTGACATAGGCCGGTCCAGTTCGAATAACTTGGGTTTACCCCCTCCATGGTTATTGGGCCTTCGAGGCCTTTTCCTTATTGGGTTGTCACTATCAATACCCAACATTTGCCCCCGAAGCTTGATTGAAGTTTCTTCAGTCGAGCTTGATTCCTTGGTAGGGTTTGAGATAGTGACACTTTAGATTTGGTTTTCCTTGTCTCTTTCTGTGGTTCATGTTTTATGGACACTTCATGCTTGTTTGGCGATCAGTCGTTCCACTGTCCGGGGCTGAATGAATATTCAATATTTTATTCCTTCTTGGCGATCACTCTAGGTAGTCTAGGTTCATGAGGGTTTACCTTTTGTTGTTAGGCGACCATTACCTTTGAAAAGGATTTTCCCAAAAAGGGCCTATTTAGTGCGCTGGCGATCACTTTGTCTGCTAAATGGACTTTAACATTTAATAACTGCACAGTCATCCAGAAGTCGAAAGGTCCCTTGAAGTACGCCTGTCATTTAATATTGGGTTAATTAAGTGAACCGTTACACATGTTTGCGCATGTGACTAATAGGTTATAACTTGTGCAGGAAGGTTACACATGTTTCAGCACGTGACTAAAACGTCATTTTTACTGTTGTCTGTTAAATATCACCGTTAGTTTGTCCATGTGCCTTGCACGTGAGTTACTTCCAGCCTTAACTTCCCAAAATGCCCTTAATGTTGTATATTAGAAGACATTTCCATTCTTCACGCAGCAGAGCGTACGCACGAAGATGAAGAAGGAACCATGGACTGGGTTCGGCCCCTCCCCTCCGCGCGATCCTTCGGCGTCTCTGCGTTCCCACTCTACCATCCAAGATTCGTCCCGTTTAGTGTCGACAGCCCGACTATGTTTCTGCGGTGAGATTTCGTCGGTCAAATGTGCGGGTACTTGGAAGAATTTCGGTCGTAGGTTTCATGGGTGTTCACATTTTGAGGTAATTGCAATTTTTTGGTACCATGTTGTCCCTATTAGTTTGTTATGTTAGAAACCCTAATTTTGTTAAGAACCCTAATTTTAACATGTTGTTCCTTTTTTGTGTTGTCCAGTCTGTACAAAATCCTGATTGTGGATTTTTCCAATGGGAAGATCCACTGATGTGTCAATATGGAAGAAACGCCGTGTTTAAGTTTCAAGGTGTAGAGGGACAGCTTCGATCAGAACTTGCGACTGCACATGCTGCAGAAGCTGCTGCGAAACAAAAACACTGGAAATTGTTTGCTGCAATTATCGTTCTGTGTTCTTTCATTTTCATCAATGTACTAAACAAGTAGATGTATTTGAATTAGTTGATCAGCATTGTGGAAATGGATTTCAGTTCTGTATGTTGCAATTGAAAGACAGGAAGTTGTATGATGTATATGGTGCAATTGCAGTTCTGTATTGCAGTTCTGTATATGTTATGCATTGCAGTTGTTTTGCATCTGTGTTTCAGTTGTTGAGAAACAGAATTTCTACACATGTTATAACGAAATGTGATTAAATGGTCATACATGTTTTCTATAATGTGATTAAAAGGTCATACATGTTTCGCAGTAATGTGATTAAATGGATACTGATGTTTGAAATGATATGATTAAAAGGTTCTACATGTTACCCATACTGTGATTAAATAGTACATCATGTTTCATATAAATGTGATTCAAAGGTTAAACAGCTGTAACAGATCAGATCTGCCCAAACATATTCCAACATTCCATTCAAAACCTGAAAAACCAGAAACAGCCATCCATAGACTTTCATAGAAGAAGTTCAACAGACATAAGTCACCAAGTACCACCCATGTTCGACCCAAAACATGTACAAACACCACAAAAGTTTCCTAACTTCACAAAACACCACAAAAGTATCAGAACTTCACAAAACACCATCACAGAAAAACAGAAGACTTGTTGGACAAAACAGGATGTGGTCCTTTTACTGGGTATATCGTTTGTCACCCGGATAACTAAACTGACCCATGCTCCTTCTGTGTTGTCTTGTCCTTTTTGGTAGAACCGTCTTCAGTGGTAAATCTGTTAGAATCAGTTCTCTCGAATCTGAAAGTACAGGTGCCGGAGAGGCAACATCGTCTTCGACGTCCACATAAGTCGGAGACTGACGAACATTCACTTTTCTTCTTTTACCAGCTTTTTTTGCATGTTTCAAACAATATTTTGTTAATTTTCATCAAAGTACAATCGGTAACACAATTTTAGAGTTGAGCACTAACCGAGGCTGATTTAACTGCTAGCGATATAAAACGTCTCTTTGGCGTTTTGAATGGATTAGCTTCGGTGTTGACTGCGGGTTCTGCTGCTGGATTGTCTGGTTCAGCAGGAGGCGTACCTAAACGTACAGGAGGAGGCGTACCTAGACGAACAGCAGGAGGCGTACCTACACGTACAGCAGGAGGTGATTCAGCTTCTCTAGCAGCATCTGGCAGCGGGTCATCAACAGCAGTTGGTTTCGTTTTTCTAACTGCGATTTTCTGTCTTCGTACTGGACTTTTTGTCTTCTGGGACTGCTTCGGCTGAGACTGAGAACGGGTTCTCGGCTGAGACTGGGACTGCTTCGGTTGGCTTCTCGGCTGGGGCTGAGACTGGGACTGTGAGTCGGTGTTCAACTTTCTCTTGGTAGGACGCTTCTCCGACTTCTTTGTCCCACTGACGCCAGCACCAGCAGCATCCTTGACCTACGCCAAAAACGACCATGTCAGAAATTGTTTTAAAAACTGTTTCAAAACAAGGAATCTTATCTACAGACAGCACCTCAGGGATCCTTTGGGAGCATCCTCTCTTATTGTGGCCATGTTCACCACATTCTGAACAAAACTGTTTTAAACCAATTTTGCTCAGTCGTGCACCACCTGCATGACTGTCTTCTGTGACCGACCGAACTCGTTTTTTCCTTGGCCTTCCAGAACGAGACTTGAATAGCGGAGGATCAACGGGTAATGCGTTTACCTTTGCCCAATCATCCCGTCCAGGCAAGGCATGGATTACACCTGCGTAGGTGCGTAGGTATGCACTTTTGTGGTACATTGGATCACAGTACGGTGCGAGCTCATGAACACGGGCGTATGAAAGGCAAGCAATCGCATGAACACACGACAAACCACTTAATTCCCAGGCACAACAAGTACATGTTTTTGCAGTAGTATTGGTTTTATACGACACACCTGGACCAACGTGTACCTCGTACTCACCATCTGTAGCATATAAGACCTCGCACCCACTGGTGCCATCTGTCAGCCTCCTTAGTTTCTTGACGATATTCCTTCCAAGTTCCCCTTTTGATTGAGCAGCTAATTCACGTCTTTTAGCAAAATCCCGCATCAAAATTTTGCGGATTTTTTCAACTAGGGTAATAGGTGATTTTTCCCTCACGTTGATGATTTTGTTGTTGAAGCTCTCGCATATATTGTTGACGACCAAGTCCGTTTTAGTGACATGTCTAAAACGGTGTCTACACCAAGCGGCTGGGTCAATGGCTGAGACGAAGTCCCAAGCTTTTTTGTTTGCAACCTTCAACAAGTCCATATGCCATTTGTGTCTTTGGTATGTATAGGCACATGAGGCGGACCAAACACGTTTTCTCACCTCGGCTTCACCCAACCCTCTGACCTGCATATTCTGATATATGTGTCGCATGCAGTGTCTGTGTTCAACATCTGGGAGTATATCTTGGACAGCTTGAATTAGGCCCTAAAAAGGACAAAATAAGCACAAAACAGCAAACATCCATGACCAATTAATCACAAACCAGAAAACATGCATGACCAATTAATCATAAACCAGAACACTTGGCCAGTCAATTAATCACACATCCAGCAAACCAGCATATGATCAATTAATCACAGCAACCACAAACATGCAGTATCAATTAATCACAGAAACAGCAAACATGCGTGATCAATTAATCACAACAACAGCAAACATGCATGATCAAGTAATAAAAAAACAGGCAACATGACTCATCATTAATCACACTCACAGCATACATGCATGATCAATTAATCACAAATGTAACAAATTTAACTGTGAGAAGTACCTTCTGTCGATCTGACATTAGTGTCCATGGCCTGTCCAAACCGATGTCCCTAAACAGGATGTCCAAAAACCATTTCCACGAGTCATGGTTTTCTGCTTCAACCCATGCGAATGCTACCGGGAACAACGCATTATCTGCATCCCGGGTGACAGCACATAGGAGTTGCCCCCCGTCTGGCCCCTTCAAGAAACAGCCATCCAAAGCAATGAAGGGCCTACACCCCATTGTCAGACCAGTCGAACACGCTTCCAAGCAAACATAAAGGCGTTCAAACCTTGGGCGTAAAGGGCTGGACACAGAATCCACATGGACAGCCACAATCGAACCCGGGTTATGTTCTTGTAAAGTTGCAGCATAATCACGCACTCTTCCAAACTCTTCAGTGCGATCCCCCTTCAGTTTTTCATTGGCCATACACATTCCCCTACTCACAGTGAACCGATTTACATTCCACCCGAATCGACGTTTAATTTCACCACGAATTACACTATTCTGCAGCATTAAATAGAACAGGTTAAGTAGCTACAAAGGCACAATGAAGTATAACATAAACCGTATAAGATCATACCTTCACTTTCGGGTCGTCCCTTAGCATGCCGATGAAATTGTCACACACCCATTTCATCCCGATGTGGTGGTTATGATGTATTCGGGGACATTGATGCTCCTTCACAAGTTGACATATTTCAAATGCCAATTGACGGTTCATTCTTCGCGCGACCACCTTATATCCGCACCGATGCTTGCAGTAAACCTCCACTCTAGTTTGGTTGTTCACAGGGAACTCCACATCATAACCATTCACTATAGCGTGGTCCCTCATTGCCTTTCTAAACAGCTCGACCGTACCGAATAACATCCCGAGGTTGAGCTCCATATCGACAGCATCCTTGTCCTCATCGTAAATCTTTCTCTTTTCAGCGCTATTTACCTCGTCCTCTTTGTCGGTCTTCCTTTCGGCTTCCAACGTGTCGCTTTGGACGTCACTACATGAGTCTCCAAATCCAACTTCCTCCCAAACGAACATTTTTTTCTTCTCCACATTCGGTTTTCTGTCTTTCCGTCCACCTTCATCGCTTTCACCCTTCGGTTTTCCTTCTTCATCGGACTCCATGTCTTCATCCGAACTTGACTCGTCTTCACTTTCAGCAACCTTTGGGGCTACAAAATCTGCATCATCGCTGTCATCTTCATTTTCAAAGTTGAAGTTTCGCAAGTCGTCCAGAAGATTCTTCAAAGTCTCCAAATTGTCACTGTCATCGTCATCAGGGAACAGCTTCTTCTTCCCCTTATCAGTAGTTCGGTCGGTCTTCTTGACTTTATCCTCTTTGACCGGTCGTTCAATCACTACTTCAGGCTCCTTTGAACGACATGCTCGTCGAGTCTTGTTTATCAACTTGTTGCGCAGCTGCATCAGAAATGGGTCTTTCACACACTTTTCTCTATCAAATGGTGGCATAACGTAGAAACTGATCTCCTTCGTTGTTCCTTGACGTTCTAGTATAGGTTTTAGGTCGGCATCTGAAGACCAAACATAAAATTGGTCATGCATGTTTGTTGTTAAACATAACAAAACGAACCAAGATGAACATCAAAACTTATATTAAACATGAACATCAAACATGAACAGCATAACTTTAATTTTGGCTGAAACATGGCAACAAGACATACATAAACCAGCAAACATGAACATCAGAACTTCAATTTTGGCCGAAAGATTCAACTTTACGCACAAAAAAACAGATTTTTTCAAACTTCATACTCCTAAACCAGCAAGTTTCGGTCAAATACCCATTTTCACAAACACAAATTTCATAAACAGCCGCTAAACCCTAAATGAAGACAAACATTTGCTCGATCAATAGGTGAAGCCGCAGCAAATCAACAAGGGAAGCCACGGGAAGCGAAATCAAGTCGGTGCACAACAGCAACCCTCCGCGCGAAATCACTTCGGTCGACAGTGAGGCACAGCGAAATCAGTTCAACAACAACCCCGATTTCACAACTGGAACGCGAGAAGAAGAAGAATCTTACCTCGGAAATGCACGGAAGCAGCAGCAGCAGGGGACCCTGGCGCAATCACCTTCTACTGGAAGCCAAGGGACGGAAGCAAGAAATGGGGGGAAATGGGTTGATGAAACTGATTATAGGGGACGTAAGGGGCTTCAAGGTAATTTCGTATTTCTGAAATTAAACTACCTCTTATCACGTGACAAGCACATGAGCATTAGACGGAAAATTTTCACGGTTCAATGACGGAGTAACGTTTCAGTCACATGTTGAAACATGTGTAACGTTTCAGTCACGCGAAAAACATGTGTGACCAATTAATCACATTGGTCAAACATGTGTAACGGTTCACTTAATTAACCCTTTAATATTCCGTAACCCAAGGGTAGTCTGACAGCTTTCTGCACTGGCCAACCATTTGTTTCCCCGAGGTGTCTCTTAGAATTCTGACATTGCTTCGATTTTTTCCAAAAAGGTGCAATTATTCTTTGCGTCGTTTCGATTCTGTCTGTGGCGGTTACCTCATTTTTTGTCTATATAAGGGACAGCAGTTCCCTTTTTTTGTTTTTTACGTTTTCATTCCTTTAGATTCTAGAGCATCCTCTGTTTTCCAATTTCATTTTCTGCAATATTCCCCTCTCTTTGTCAATCTTCTAACCTTCCACCTTAGCAAAATCCATGACCACCCGCACCCAATCGACCGGCAAGACCAAAATGACGGCCAACAGGCCTTCTTCTTTGGCCCCTAAGGTGCCAAAGAATGCTAATGCCCCCTGTCAACCAGGGACGGTTCTACACCAGCCTCGTCTGAGAGGCAAACTGACCTGGGAAGGTCCGCTGCCACGCCTGTGGTGGTGGATGGGCCGTAAATCCACACGCCCATCTTTTCTCCAAAAGGTAAATACTCTGTTTTGTTTTTGTTCTGAGAATATCCCCTGTTGTTTTTTTGTTTTCATATTTGTTCTTGCCATATCTGAACTGCTCAAGTAGATGCCAAGCCCAACGAACTGAAGCCGACTTATTTTAAGATGGTGGTCTCCCTTGGTGGTTTCGGTAAAGTGGATGCCCCAGGTACCCAGACCTGGGACTGCATTACCCTCGCGGCGGAGAGGTTTACATCTATGCGGCCCAGATCGATGCTGGGTTGCATTTTCCTCTCTGGAGCGATTTGCAAGAGATGTGTCGGTATTACGGGATACATCTCACTCAGCTCGTACCCAACGCCATTAGGATTTGGATCAGATTCAAGTTCCTGTGCATACGTCAAGAATGGACGTATTCACTGGCCTTGTTCTGATGCTTCTTCTGATTGGCCTTTGGAACGAATCACCTCTAGCATTTCCAGTCTCGTTGGCCGAAGTTCGCAGAATGGACAGGCCAGTCGTGGAGTTGGAATGTCCATGTCCGGTTGGTAGATGATTTCCGTGCCACCAACTCCAACTACAAGAAGTTCTACTTATTCTACAAGGGGGCGTGTCGTGGGAGTTGTCTACGCCAGATAAGGATATTCCCCTGTTTTTGGCGAGCTATCCGGGAGCGACCGGAATGCCATCGATGATCTATTCCGGTTGCACAGATCATCCAGTTTTCACCCCAACCACTCAGTGGCGGAGACCACTGAGAATATGCTCGAGATGGTGGGCATTTATCAGGCCACGCCACTTTTTGATGATTAGGTAATTCTTCTTATCCTTTTTTCTGTTTATTGGTTGTAGGCAACCGGGGCCGAAAAATCATAGGTCTCTTTGATGACCAGAGAAAGGCGGGGCTGTCCACGGACTAGGCGTCGCTGAATCCTCCTCCTCCTCCTTCTAGGCGTTCCTCTAAGAGGAAGCCCAAGGAGGAACTTCCCCTAGCCACTGTTGGCCCTCGCCAACCAGGTACATTGTCTTCTTACTCGCCCCTTCTTTGTTTCCACGCCTTAGGTTTCTGGGTTTTGATATATCTATCTATTTTTTGCACAGAAGCCCACCGTTGACGTGAATCGGGACCCCCTCCCCCTGCCAAGAAGGTCAGGGGTTTAGGCGAGGATCGCCCGGCTCTTCCCAAGAGTCCTCCTCCTCCTAAGGGCTTCATTGCCCCCAAGGAGAAGGCTCTGGCCTTGACGACCCCTACTCCTCTTGAGCCCTCAGCCTCTATTTCTCCCAAGGAATCTGGGGCTCAGAAGAAGGGGCCCGAATCCCCCGGTACTTCGAAGACTCCTCCTGAGGAGTACTGCTCCTTGGCGAGCATGTTCCAGCCGTCCAAGGCTGCCAATTCCCGGGGCGTTTGGTTCCCCAACGGAGACTTCTCGAAGACGGGGGTCTCCGACAAGAACATTCTCCGGGGCAACCCGGATTTATGCATGCGACTCCTGGAGGGGATAAATCCTCCCAAGGATCGTTCTGCGATTCCCTCAGAGCTGCACCTCATCGAGAGGATGAGGAGGACACATTTCGAACGAGTCGCCCTGGTAAGACTTCAAATCTTAGCTATGCTTTCGTATTACTTGTACTTTTTCATAGACTAACAGCCTTTTCACCATTTGTTCCCTTTATTGCCAGCTCGTTCGAGAAGAGGTGGCGATCGGTCGGGGAGCTCGCTGACAAGCAGACTGACCTGCTTGTCGAGCTGGAGCAATATCGGAGCCTAGGGTTCTCCCCTGGGCAGCTGGAGGCCATGAAGTCAACTGTCGACTCGGTAGTTCTTCTGGTGGAAGGTGCTCGAGAGGAGTACTTCAAGAAGGAGGAGAGGCTCCTTGCTGATGTTAAGAAGAGGGAAGCTGATGCAGCGGTCGCCCTTCAAGAGTCTGAGGCCCTTCATCGGTGCTTAGATGAAGGTGATGCTGTTAGGGCTCACCTGGAGGCTGAGCTCAAGGAGGCCCGAACTTAAAGAGCAGAGGCAGAAGCTCAACGGGTCGCCGCTGAGTCTCAGAGGGAAGCTGCTGAGGCTCAGAGGGTTGCTACTGAAGCCAAGGGAATCGCCCTGGAGGAGGAGAAGGAACAGCTGGATGCACAGCTGAAGTCTG
Organism: Chamaenerion angustifolium; assembly: GCA_946814005.1. NCBI lineage: Eukaryota > Viridiplantae > Streptophyta > Magnoliopsida > Myrtales > Onagraceae > Chamaenerion > Chamaenerion angustifolium. Next base: position 27,027,376 of record OX328268.1, on the reverse strand, counting down.
TTCCTTCCCCCTAAAGTGTGGTCAACGACTTCAAGGCATCTGAAGAGTTCGTTGACTGTGCTTTGGAGGTGATGAAGTCAGAGATTGCTGACTTTCTCCAAGTCATGGTCGAGGATATCCAGGCGATTGACCCCAACTTCCCTGTTCGGGAAGTTGAGTCCCTTAAGCTCTTCCTCTGGAGTTCCCTTCCTCAGGATAACCCTTAAGGTTTTTGGACTTTTCTTTAGTCTCAAAATGAAAAAGACTTATAGAATTATCCCTTTATCTTGCCAAGTATAAACTCCTTAAGGAAAATATCTTAAGACTTAAAAGTATAGACTTCTAGGCTTGAAGATGTATAACCTTATTGAAGTTTAAACCTTTTGGAATGTTTGCCTTCGCGAAAGGAACTTGTTTCTTAAAGCTTTACCTTCCATAGTGATCGCTTAAGATTCATTGTTCCCCTTTCATAATTTGCTTCGTAAAGGAATTGTTATTTTAGCAGATAATTCCTCTGAAATTTGTCCAACTCATAAGAGGATACCTTCCTTGATGGATTGATCATCTTCGTCGTTAAGACTCCTGCCTGATTTTGGTAACAGGTTTTCTGCCTGACTTTGGCATCAGGTCTTTCGTTTTGCCCAACTCTGTTGTTAGGTATTTGGCGTCAGGGTTTTCGTTTTGCTTAACTCTATTGCTAGGTCTTTGGCTTGACTTTGGCGTCAAGCGCTTTTGGCCTAACTTTGGCGTCAGGGCTTTTGTTTTGCCTAACCTTGTTGTTAGGTCTTTTGGCCTGACTTTGGCGTCAGGTCTTTTGGCCTGACTTTGGCGTTAGGGCTTTTCTTTTGCCTAACTCTGTTGCTAGGTCTTTTGGCCTGACTTTGGCGTCACGGCTTTGTTTCGCCTAACCTTGTTGTTAGGTATTTTGGCTTGACTTTGGCGTCATGGCTTTTGGCCTGACTTTGGCGTCAGGGCTTTTGTTTTCCCTAACCTTGTTGTTAGGTCTTTTGGCCCGACTTTGGCGTCAGGGCTTTTGGCCTGACTTTGGCGTTAGGGCTTTGGTTTTGCCTAACCTTGTTGTTAAGTCTTTTGGCCTGACTGTGGCGTCAGGTCTTTTGGCCTGACTTTGGCGTCAGGGCTTTTGTTTTGCCTAACCTTGTTGTTAGGTCTTTTGGCCTGACTTTGGCGTCAGGGCTTTTGTTTTCGATTCGATTCGAATGGTCATGCTTTATGAAGGAATGACTTTATTTTATTGACATAACATTTTGATTACAAGCTATGTATGAAATCTCCTTAAATGTTCCGAATTGAATGGACGGGGTAGCCTTTCACATTTAGTGGTTTCCAAATAGTAAGATCCTGGGCGGCGATCTCTACTACCTTGTATGGTCCTTCCCACTTAGCTGAAAGTTTATTCTGACTGTCCAGTCTTGTAAATCCGTTCCTTCTCATAACCATCTCCCTCACGAAAAATTGGCGAGCGCAGACTTTTCTATTGAAGTATCGAGTGGTCGCCAAGCGCATCTTGGCTTGTGTTTTTTCTGATTGCCACCTCTTTTTCTCTGCCAAGTCGAGGCCAGTCCTGCGCTCGACTTCGTTTTCCTTAGTGTTAAAATGTAGGATTCTGTGGATAGGCACCACTATTTCGGCGGGTGTCACTACTTTTGGTCCGTACACTAAACTGAAAGGTGTTTCTCCAGTGGCTGTCTTACGCGTTGTTCGGATAGCCCATAATACGTTTTCCAGTTCCTCTGCCCAATTTCCTTTGAATGCTCGAACCATTTTCTTGAGTCCTGCTAAAACAACCTTGTTGGCTGCTTCAGCTTGCCCATTCGTTTGAGGATGATGCACTGAGCTGAAGCTATGGTCGATATGGTATTCTTCACAGAGACATTTGAGCTCTTTTCCTATGAATTGTGGACCATTATCACTGATAAGTATTTTAGGAATGCCAAACCTGGAAAATATGTTGATCTTCAGGAACTTGATGACTTGAAATTCCGTTGTAGAAGCCAAAGCTTTCGCCTCTATCCACTTTGTGAAGTAGTTGATCGCCACTATGATGTGAGTGCGCTGACCAGTACTAATAGGAAAAGGACCCAATATATCCATCCCCCATTGAGCAAAAGGCCAGGCACCTTCCATTGGGGACAACAGTGTTGGCGGTCGACCTGATCGTGGTGCAAATTGCTGGCAAGTCTCGCACCTCTGCGTTAATTCAGCCGAATCTTTTCCCAAAGTTGGCCAGTAGTATCCCAGCCTGAAGATCTTTCTTGTCAATGATCGTGCACCTTCGTGGCATGCTGCCACCCCTTCATGAGCTTCTCGAAGAACTCTTTCTATTTCTGGATGAGCAACACACCTTAGGTAAGGAGTCGAGTAACCTCGCCTGTAGAGTTCTCCGTCTATAATCAAGTAACTGGCTGCAAGACGTTTTATCCTCGTATATTCGCCTTCGTCTTCTGGGAGAATTGCCTCTTTTAAGAAATTCTGGAATGGAGTCATCCATGTGACCTGTCCTTGAATGTTGAAGACTTCTGCTATGTTGTCAAGAACCGAACATAAGGCTTTTTCCAGGAATTGCACGTCTTGAATTGTGGTTCCTCCGAATGCCAGCTTACTTAAAGAGTCTACCATCTGGTTCTCTTGGCGAGGAATAGACTCAATCGCAAAATTTGGAATTTCTGCGATGGGTTTCTTGGCGATGCTGAGGTACTTCTTCATCTTTTCCCCCTTGCCTCATAAGTGTCATTGACCTGATTGACAATAAGTTATGAGTCGCTTTTTACCTTAAGCGCAGATATGCCCATTCCTTTTGCCAGTCTGAGTCCAGTAATAAGATCCTCGTATTCTGCTTTGTTATTGGTCGCCTGGAACGTTAGGGCGATCGCATAATTCAAAGGCTCGCCTTCAGGAGGAATGAGAATTAAACCTACCCCGAGCCTTCTCTTGATGAAGATCCATCTGTATAAAGCTCCCAGATTTGATTGTTGTCTGCTGACGAACTTGGTCTGTTACCTGCTTCTGTTTAACCATTACTTGTGCTTTCTACAATGAAATCAGCTAGTGCTTGACCTTTGATGGCCGTTTTTGGCGCAAATTTGATCTTGAAGTCGCTGAGCTCGATCGCCTACTTGACCATTCTTCCCGAAGAATCTGGTTTCATCAGGAAGTTTTTGAGAGGTTGATTGGTGAGGACCGTGATGTCGTGCGCATGAAAATAAGGTCTTAGTTTTCGAGCAGCAATAACTAAGGCATAGACATACTTCTCAATCTGGACATATTTTATTTCTTCCGAATTAAACATTTTGCTAATAAAATACACTGGACTCTGGACATTATTTTCCTCCCTTATTAAAACGGCACTGGCTGCCACGTCACTGATGCTTAGGTAAAGGAAGAGTTGCTCGCCCAGAATGGGTTTTGCCAGAGCTGGGAGTGTTTGTATGTGCTGCATCAAGGATTGGATTGCCTCCTCGCAGTATGGCGTCCACTCGAATTTGCGGTTGGCCCTTAAAGTTTTGAAGAACAGGAGGTCCCTCGCCCTGGAGAGGAAGCAATTGAGAGCAACTAGGCGACCATTCAGGCATTGGACTTCCTTATGGCATGTTGGTGACTTCATCTCTTCTATAACCTTGAGCTTTTCCTGGTTCGCCTCGATACCCCATTCGCTGACCATGAATCCCAAGAATTTACCGGATTTGACTCCAATGGCGCACTTTGTAGGGTTCAAGCGAACACTGTGCCTCCTCATGCACTCGAAAACTTCACGAAGGTCTGTTGTGTAAGGATTGCCCTTGATGGTTTTGACGAGCATGTCGTCCACATAAGCCTCCATGTTTCTTCCCAGCATGTCTTAGAACAGACAGTTCACCATCCGTTGATAAGTCGCCCCAGCATTGATTAGACCGAAGGGCATCACTTTGTAACAAAGAATGTCCCCGTCTGCATAGAAAGTGGTATGGGCCTCATCATCTGGGTCCATCCGGATCTGGTTGTAGCCTGAATAGGCGTCCATGAAGCTCAACATCTCATGACCAGAGGTTTCATCGACCAACGGATCAATCCTGGGAAGAGGATAGGAATCCTTACGGCAAGCTCTGTTCAAGTCACGGAAGTCGCTGCACATCCTCCACTTGCCGTTTGATTTCTTGACCAAAACTGGGTTGGCGACCCAGCTCTGGAATCTCACTTCTCTGACAAAGTCAGCTTCAATCAGCCTGCCAACTTCATGTCTGATCGCCAGGCTCTTGTCTGTCCCGAATGATCTTCTTTTCTGAACGATCGGCTTGATAGAAGGGTCTATCCTGAGCTCATGAGAGATGATGTCTGTACTGATACCTAGCATGTCGCTCGGCTGCCAGGCAAAGAGCTCCTTGAATTCCCTGATGAGGGCAGTCATGGCCTGCTTCTGATCATCATTCAAGGTGGCCCCAATGCGCACCTTTTTATCTGGGCCATCGCCATCGACTTCTTCCAACTCTTCCATAGGCGTCGGTCGAACAAATCCTTGCGAGGGTCAGCCTCTGTCTCGATGGCGAGAGCTTCCCTTTGGTTCTTCTTGCGCAGGCAGTTCACAGAGCATTGTCGCGAGGAAGGCTGGTCGCCTAGTACTTCTCCAATCCCGTTGGGTGTGAGGAACTTCATCTTCTGATGAACTGTGGAGGCCACAATCTTGTTAGGGTTGATTGTGGTCCTTCTCAGGATGGCGTTATATGAAGTAGGTGAGTTGACCACCAGGAAGGTGACCGGTACCTTAATGCTCTTCCATCTCTCACCAGCAAACCCGATCAATGGAAAATCGACCCTCTTCAGGTCGCACTTGGATTTTCCCATCTTCTCAAAGGAGTCCAAAAACAAAATATCTGTCGATCTCCCTCCGTCGATCAGAATCCTCATAACGTCACAGCCGTCGATATCAATCGTGATAACCAAAGCATCATTGTGGGGGGGGTGACATGTGCCAAATCATCATTGTGGACCACTGTAGACATCTGAGTCGCATAGACTTCCCTTGCATGTGACCACTCGCCTCCTGCACCGAATCTGCCCGGAATCAGATTTACCCTTCTCTTGCTCTGAGATGGGTCAGTTTGTTCAGCAGGAGCTGGAGAACGATTTCTCCTCGGTGGCGTTCGACTCCTATCATGCCCGTCCACAAATTCCTCCAGCATTCCCCCTGAATCAGCTTCTCGATATCCCGCTTCAAAATGCGGCAATCATCAGTCTTGTGGCCCTTGAACTTGTGGTATCTGCAATAGCTCTCTATATCTTTCCCCATGGGCTGGCCACCCCTTCAAGGCATCGGTGGCCTCGCCAGAGATATTCTTTCCATCTCGACTAGTACCGCCGAGATCTGCCTGTTTAGAGGCGTAAAATACTCATGGACCTCTGTATTTCTGGGCCCTGGGTTTGGTTCTGCTCGGGGCCTGTTGTCTCGTCCATTCTTCTCCTTCTTAACCTCCTTCTTACCATCGCGTCGGGGCTCGGGAACCACCATTAGCGAGGTCGTCAGGAAGTTAGACTCGGCGTTCGCCCTTTCAAGGTTTATGAAACCTTTCGCCCTGGACGCTAGTTCCTCCAACGTCTCAATTTCCTGCACATGATAACTGCTACGCAGATTCCACGAGGCCTTGTTGGCCACGTCCAGTCCTCGATAGAAGGCTCGAATGATCTCCCCATCTAAGACTCGACGGTCTATCTCCGTGACGTTTTGATGGAAACGTCCATAAAAATCAGCCAGCGACTCTCTAGGCTGCTGCTTGACCACGTCCAGAGCGACCACGCTTTTCATCAGTTAGCGCTTGCCCATATCTCTCTACAGGAACTTGCTTCTCAATTCTGCCTAAGTCCCTATAGATCCTGCAGGGAGGCCGAAGAACCAAGACGAAGCCGAACCCGAAAGAGTTGACGGAAATAATAAAGCCAAGTGATTGAGATCATTTGACTTACCCAGAAGAGAGGCCTCATGCTTGTTGACATGTATAGTGGGGTCTCCTCTACCACTGTATTCAGGTATAGCCCGGGCGACTACGACTTTAGGGATTTTGATGGCGACTAGATCATCGGAGAAGTGATGAGGGGATCGCTCCTTGAAGGGAGCTGCGACTGTCAGTCGCCTTTCCTGGGGCCTCCTATTGATGAGGTCGTCCACCTGGTCCAGGGTGCAATTCTTTGGCAAAGTCCCATTTGGCATGGGACCAGATGGATTGGTGGAATAAATGGCCGCCGGCGGTTCGGTGGATGCCGGGGGTAGGGACTGGTACCCCGATGTCATCTCCTGATCCTCCTGGGAGCTGTGGCCCCAGGATTCGCAGTTTCAGTCGGTAGGGGCCCCGTGGCAGCGGGGCGAGTGTTCCTTGGGGAGCAGGGGCTTGTCGGCGAGCCTGTCCTAGGATGACCTCCAGCAATGATATCATATCTGGGGTTAACTAGATGTTTTCCCCGGCGATGTGGACGGTTTGTGGTGCTGGAGTCTCGGTATGGTTGGGAGCAGGAGTCGGTCTGGAATTACCGACATGTTCTCGGGCCGTCCTCAGGGGGACGACATTAGGTGCTGCCTGGCTGGTAGGTTCTTGATGGAGTGGCGAAGCGGCGGTGGAATCAGAGCTGTCCGAGGGTTGCTCGTGGGTCTGGTTCCGGCGGTTGTTTTGCGATCGAGTTCTCATGGCTGTATTACTCGATTCCCACAGACGACGCCAAATGTTGGATCGTAAACTGCTGATTGATGATCTGGAAATGAATTGAATTCCAGGTGATGGTGGAATAATGCTCTCGCCTTAGCTCCGGTAAATCTGCAGGTAGGGGATCGCAACAGAGGGGGTGTCTCTGGGTCCCTCTCCGATGCTTAAATGAGTATATGTGTGTGTATAGCTCAAAACGTGATGAATGTATGTAAAGCAAAGGTATTTATAGAGTAGGAGAGACCAAACCGTATAAGGTAACCGTATATCTTCGTGAATATTGTGTTGTTGAAGATTTGGATAGTAGATATTGTAGTTACGGAAAGATATTGCAGTTACCATATCTAATCCTTAGTGAATATGTGCCCGAGATATGCGGGATATCGTGGCCACTTCCTTATTAACGGCTGGTGGGACCAAAGGAGAGAGGCAAGGCTCTCTTCGGGGTGAGCACTCCCATGGCGATCAGTACGAGGTCGCGACTTGAATGGCGACCATCTATGGAGCCTTTGGCGTCCAAATCAACCTGGGCTCGATCTTGGGCCACTCTATGGTGGGCCAGATTGACTTTGACATAGGCCAGTCCAGTTCGAATAACTTGGGTTTACCCCCTCCATGGTTATTGGGCCTTCGAGGCCTTTTTCTTATTGAGTTGTCACTATCAATACCCAACACTTGGTATATAGAAACATTACTTCAGTCTAAATTAAGTTTCACGTTGTGAAATTTGGAATGGGTTCGGAGGTTAGGCTAATGAGGAAGCGCTTGAGGTTAGTGGCTTGACCCTTATTTCTATTATGTATGAACAATCACAAAATAGTTTATGCATACAATACTTTATATTTTTCTAAAAGAAGATCAAACATCGAAAATCTACATCAGGCTATATTTTTATATGAAAATGTTTCGATACAAAATTGTTTTAAAGTGATTTAATGGTTTTCATTGAATATAAAGACAAATCGACATGGGATAGTTTAACATGATGATGTTTTTAAATGTTTTTTTATAAGAAAGGCTACAAAAAATCAAACGATTTAAGTCGTTTAAATGTACGTGAATACGAAAATATTTCGATGATACCCTTAGATAAAGTTGTTTTATTTTTGACTCAATGTCTACTACGCAAGACAACGTATCGATACAGTGAAGGATCCTAAGAACAAATAATATGCCGCATGAACTAGAGAGAGATTTGAATACCTGACCATCAGGGAAATGCTGGAAGTTGTGTATGTCAAAGAGACATAGCAATAGGGCTTGAGCCATCCAAATGTTAGATGAAAAAATTACGAAAAAGGATTTAGAAGTTTGGGTTAATAGTCAAAGTGCCCCCTAATGTTTGGGCGAAATTTAGGATTGCCCCTTAAAGTCTAAAATTTTAAATATTAGTCCTAAAGTTTGGACGATTTTAAAAATTGCCCCTTTCCGTCCGCTAGCTGTTAATTTTGGACAGAAAACGCCCATGTGCAATTCACGTGACTTCAATTACAATTTAAAGACAAAAATGCCCTCTTCTCCTCCACCTCATCTCTGGATCTCAAGGACGTGGAGCATCTGCAATGGAGTATGGAAAATCTCTGAGAAAGCTTGGCTCTTCTTATTTGGGTGGAGATGATGATAGTGATGCCACAAAGCAAGATGAAACTTCCTCCAGATTTGTCCAAGATGATGAAGACGATGTCATCCCAAAGAGCTTTCCAGTGAGTCAACTTTTCCGTTTCTTTATCTAGGGTTTTTCTTCTCCATATTCTTCTTCCTTGGAGCGACCTCCGGTCAAGAACCAGTACGTGTGGGTGTCATCGGTGATAGCACCGGGAACGTAGGGAACATAACTTGGAGCTGCATGAAAATGGCACTGCTGGACTTCTACCAAGCTCATAACAGCTATGGAACTCGACTAGAGTTCCGATTTCGAGATGCAAAGAGAGATATCGTCCTTGCATCTGCCTTAGGTAATGAAGAAAAAACTTTCTTAAAATCTTGTCAAAATCTGAATTTGAGACTCTCTTTTCTTTAGCTCTAGATTTACTGGAGAATGATCAAGTGCACGCAATCATTGGTCTGAAATGGTCGGTACAAGCCAAGTTTATCATCGAACTTGGAACGAAAGCTCAAGTTCCCATCATCTCTTTCGCAGCTACAGACCCTTCTCTTTGCACAAAGCATAACCCTTACTTTGTTCGAACTGGATATGATGATTCCTCCCAAGTGAAAGCCATTGCTGCTCTAGATCAAGCTTTTGGATGGTGGGAAATCTCACTCATCTATGAAGACACTGATTATGGCAACGGACTCATTCCTTACCTTACTGATGCTTTCCAGCAAGTCTACATTCAGGTAACTGTTGAAGCTAGCTTGTTCTTTCAATGGAGCTTCACTTCATTGAAAATTTTACTAACATCATTATATCAAATGTCTGTCAGGTGCCTGATAGAAGCAATGGCACTGGCTCCAACATCCGTCGAATCGCAGCACCGTGGGAACCGGGCTCAACAGTCAACGACGACGATGACTCAGCCTCAGCAGCAACTCCACAGCAAATCCCAGCCATCAACTTCATCAATTGAAATTATTCTGCCAATCACACTTAACGCACCAATCTCGATCGAACTAAGGCCCAAATGACGAAATCAAAATCGTCTCACTAATTATATAGATTGGAATTGAATTAAATATAGAAATAGCAAATACAATAAGAAGCATTAGAGACCAGAGGAAAGTACACGGAATCCTTGAGCAAGAAAACAGAAGACCCATTAAAATGGTGTACCTTGCAGATTACTGGAAATTATTGGAAATTTTTATGCACATTACTCGTGTTGTTTTATGTTCTTGAGCGTGTCTGGTGAAATGAGTTCAATTAAAAATGCAAACTTTAGTCAACCTACCTTGCTCCGATGGCGATTTCCCTGCTGGGATGACTCCGATGGCGATTTCCCTACTGGATGACACAGTGATTCATCATCGTTGGGATGAAACAGACCAAAGATGTCTCCAAGGGTATTTTTGTCTTTAAATTGTAATTGAAGTCACGTGAATTGCACATGGGCGTTTTCCGTACAAAATTAACAGTCAGCGGACGGAAAGGGGCAATTTTTAAAATCGTCCAAACTTTAGGACTAATATTTAAAATTTTAGACTTTAAGGGGCAATCCTAAATTTCGCCCAAACATTAGGGGGCACTTTGACTATTAACCCTAGAAGTTTTAAAAGGTTTTGCAAATGTGATTTTGACGCGATGATGAGACCGTTTTTAAAGTCAATATTAAACCAACATATTTATGAATGCATAAATAATTTGTTATATCTGTTACTCATTGAAAATATAGTTTAACGATACTTGATCCGGTAGGATAAGGTTAAGGTTACTTACTAGGTTGTTCCCGCAGCCTAACCCACCAATTCACTCCACAGTATAAGGATAATGAATTGCCGTTTAATGGATCGCTCAAAGTAAAGGATTAACAAGGTAGTTGTAATATGAGATTGTGCAACAAAAGAGCAGGTGTAGTTTAAGAAAATCATCATAGTGCGCAACGAAAATTTCACTTCAAGAAAAGTTATCTATGTGCTATACTTACACATGTTTACAGAAGTTAGTTTTGGTATAAGAGTTTATTATGATATGAATAAAATTAGGCTTCATTATTTATTACTTTATTAACAAATTACAGTCATCACCTCTAACTTCCAGGGTGGATTTTGAGGCATGAGAGTAAGCGAGGCGAACTAAAGAAAAACTGGGTTCTGAAGACTGAAGCTCAACAGAGGTTGCAAAGTGAGGCAGATGCAAGGTGATAGTAAAGTAAAGTGTGATGAGTGAAGTGAAGAGAAGACTTACTAAAGTGTCTGGGACTCTCTACGTATCTGCTCAGTTACTAAAGCAATTAGGTTTTGTTTACATAATTTTTACAGTGACAATAACACCACATTATTATCTATCTATATTAATTTGACTAAATTGTATGGAATTGTGACAAGTAAGTTTTTTGATGTATTTTCTTACTCCTAATGTCAAATTAGTTAATTCTAATTGGTCCATATCAAACATACAATTCTCATTCCTAAGTAGCATGCCATATAAATCACTTTAAAAACTTTGAAGTTTTCGCATTCATTTTCAAGATAAGTTACAAAACCTTAATTAATTATTTTTATTTCACATGTATATTTATAATTTTGTGCAAAATATATTTTATACAGTGGAATTTATACAATACCAAAATACATAATATTATATTTTATAAATATAAATTATGAACATAATAATTTTTTATATTACAAATTAAATAAATTAATTAAGAAATATCTCATACCTTATTATAATTTCATTTTTAATATAAAATGAAAGTGAATTTTAACAATCTTATAAAAATATATGTTATATATTTATTGACTCAAATATTTCTTTCCCAACTAACAAAGCGTTATAATAAATAAATAAATAAATGCTATTTTTTCAATACATTTTTATATAAGTACGTAACTTTAATAGAAATCATAAAGTTTAAGTTAAAAGTATTATGTGAATATTAAGATATTGATTTGCAATTTTATTATAACTATCTCTTAATATATTTTGTGAGTTAAGAAAATACAATAGTGTTTGTATGATTAAAATTACTAAAATGAGTAACATGATTCTAACATTTTTATAAGCATATAAAACTAATAAAAGTCACAATTGTTTTTTTAAAAAAGAAGTTAATTAGCATTGTATCAATAATTTTTATTATATAATCATGTATTTTCAATTAATTTTAAATAATTATACATAATATTTTTATTCTATAATATACTTTGTAGTATTGAAGCATATGGTGTAGATCATATTACAAAATATACTAATAGTTTTAACATTTTTATAGAAATATGCATAATTTTTATTACATAATATAATATTAAATTAAATTTATCCTTAATTATTTCAAAAAATGAAAATTTAATATATATATTAAATAAGTTATATAAATTTGATTTAATATATATATATATCGCGCAACACGCCTATCAATTTTCTACAACACCTATTTTATATATATTAAAAAATAATAATGAAGATAACAACCTATTGTTACTAAATAATATATTTTATGATAGCTATAGCCAACTCTAAAAATGCTCTTCACCTGCAACAGTTATTTTACTGTTAAATCAATTATTTTACAGCGACAATACTATTTATCACTAAAAGAATTTTTTAATGATAATATTTTGTTATTGCTATATTATATTATTTTTGTAGCGAAACCAACCAAATGTGTTATTAACTAAATTAGGATGTGCTATATCGAAAAATTGTCCCGAGCAAACTCAATAGTAGATTTAAGTCGATTTAGTAATATGAATGAGAGGTGTCTTGAGGGAATTTAAACACTTATTTTTATAAGGGTAAATCCTTGAGGTTCAAAGTAACTTTATAACAAGTGTGATGGATCCTGGCATTTGGTCCTGAGGTCCAAGATTGAGACCCATTTATTACGGGAGCGCCATTGGACATACCTCCATTTATTATGAGCGTGCCACTGGGGAACGTACTCCCCTAGGTTATTTTCCGCCAACACAGGACTCGAGGTCCGACAGGAGGGAATGAGGCACTAAAGCGTCAGGCGTGGAACAGAGGCACGAGACACAATACCACTATACACGAGACACCAGGTAACATAGGACTCGAGACAACCCCGATCAGTTAACCGGGCGCCACCCAAGGCAACCGTGATAGAAAGTAACTTAAATCAGGTTAGAGGTGAGGCTTACAAATACCCTCACCCATCTCTACTCTAAAACTAAGGTTAACTACCTCAACATTTACTTATCTTTGACCTGTGTGATTAAAAGATTATTTTTTTTTTGTGACTGAACCGTTACTTAAGTTTGAGGATGTGACTGAATGGTTATTCCATTAAGTTTCCCTCACATATTTCCGTCTCATTGTCACGAGAAAGTCACGTGGCCTAATTTAAAGACGATTCTACCCCCCTTTTGTGTTTATGGACTATGATGTAGTAACGGTTAGGTAACAAAATATCCAAACTAAAGTAACCGTTTGATAACATTTAAGAGAAGATAAAACATCATTTAATAACTTCTCCACAAACATAAGTCACCACCTTTGCAAATGACACAATGTTCTTCATACTTCAGTTACAGACAAATGTTATTGACAAATGAGATACAAAGTTCATAAACTTACAGTAAAGACTGTCTGGGCAAATGTATTTCAAGTAGAAACTAAGTTTCACAAGCAACAAATTTTTAATAAATAAATAAATAATGGATTCTCTAAATTCGAGTTCAAAATGGGATGTTAAATGCAGCATAACGCATTAACAATGTTATTTGCTAGCTCTGTCAAGTCTCATCCAATGTGTCATCACATTCATAATCACCAACATCACACTTTTATCCATGCCCTCCTCAACTAGCTTCTGATCCATGCCTCTAGAAGCTCTTCTCATCGAACCAAAGTTCTCATACAGTGCCTCGATCCATGTCAAAAGCAAGGACAATCAAGTGTCTCCTGGTACCAAGATGTTGCCTCTCCCAATGAAGGATCTAACCCAGAATGGAGTTCAGAGCCCACCAAGTTGATGCCTTGGGTAGGTTCAAAACTAGTTATCCTTGCAGAACAACAACAAATTTATCTTGTGTACTGCTTTGGTCGAAAATCCGGACTTTGACTTCAATTCTTCTTGAGTAGAGGAACATCCACATGCATAATCCAAGTTTTGTCGCCCAGACTCAGCATACTTCTGTCATCAGCAACATGATGACTGTGCAACATAACATAGTGGAGGATCTTGCTGCCAAATCCATGGATCAGCATACTTATGTTCCTACCCCTGTTGAAAGTGATGGTGTGGCTGCCCATCCTATTCAGATACAAGGTCTAGATTCACAATCAACAATGGAGTTCCCTCTTACAAGTAATATTCTCACTAAAGCATAAAATTTGACTGCTGAAGGTGGAAGAATCATCATCTCAAGTGCATATTCACAAGGGTAAGAAACAACTCAATTCGTGGTAGCACAAGTAATTAATGAGGAGTTGAGGTTATAAGTAAGTTTTTTTTTTCGTTTTCCTTTGGTCCAACTGCAAAACGTTTGATGATGAAGATGGAATCGGTTGCTTACAAGTTGCTAAACACGTTGACAGATGCATTGCAAAGTGTAGGAGTTGATTTGTCACAAGCCAGCATCTTAGTGCAGATCGATCTTGGAAAGAGAGCATGCAAAATTTTCACGGCTTCTGAGACAGAAAAAAGAGTATTGAGAAATTCCCATCGACTTTCCTTGTGCAAATCAACCAGTTGCCTCCCATAGAAAATTTAAACCAGAATAAACAAGGCAAAAATAGATATATAATTGTATCCATTATGGGCGTACCTAGAAATCATAGAATTCCAAGACACTAATTGTATCCATTATGGGCGTACCTAGAAAGGGACTTTGCCCCAGTAATCCACCGTGCGCTTTTGCATGGAGGTCAGGTCACCCCTTTCTCTATCTGTTTCCTCCCTTTTTTCTTAGTTTCCATGGTGTTCATGCTTCTAGTTCTTCTCTATGAAGCTCTGTTAGTACGCTCCGCGACGGCGGTTCTCGACCTTCATTGGCGTTGGTAATCAAATGATTGTACTTCATGTACTAACAGTATGTGATTTGCATCATTCAGTTGAAATGAAGTAACTATATTTACTGTAATTGTTCTCAAAGTTCAATCTATTTACCGTATCTAATTATAGAAAGAGTTGCAAGATTTGAGCTTTCAATTAGCTCATATTATGATTAGTTGAGCTACATTAGGGTTGATGTGGCTTTGACTTGGATCAAAATTGCACTTGGTGACAATTTGGATTTCATATTTAAAATATCTTTATGTTTTTTAACAGTTTTTCACAAACAAAAATATTTTCTTTATCCACCAGCCTTGAAGGAAAGGTCTTTCTTAATTGTCGAGTTTCAGGCATTCAATGCTGTTTTTAGCAGTAATTTACTACTGATATAGTTATTTTCTGACAGATCAGCTTGACCCGCGGGTAGACACGCCGATCCGCGGGTCTGGTTTGGGTTACCAAATTTGACCCATACTTATAGATGGGTCATGTTTGGGTCAGATCAATCCTGACACGACCCATGGATGACATGACCCATGGCTCGACCCAACCCGCAAATTGACACCCCTACACAAAACATGAGATAATCTCATTTACACCATCACAAAAAACATGAGATCAACATATTCATCATTTCAACTCCTAATCTCTCTCAACTTGACATCATGTAAATCCAAAATATACTAGGGTTGTAATATCTTATTTCACCTTTAACTGCACTTTCTTCAATTGCATTCTAGTGTTTTGGCACTTTTTGGAGGGATTTCACTTTTGTAGAGTCTCGTCACTTTGACACTTTTATTATGTGTTGGACAGCTGGAGTGCTTTATTGCTTTTAGATATTTTATTTTTATATAATATAAATTATTCAATGGGTCGGCGAGATAATCCATGGATCGAAGATTCCTACCCAAACACGACTCGTTTATTAGACGAGTCGTGTCAAAATGACCCGCAAGTTAAAAATGTCTGACCCAAACACGACTCATGGACGGGTCACCCACAGGTCGTGTCCAAAATTGATACCCCTACTGCAGAGTACTACCAGTCAATTTACTTCTTTTTTTTTTAGAAAAAGCAAATCAAATACTAAATAGTACCATTAGGAACATCTATAGAATGAGTTTTCTCCATCAACAATAGGAGATGAAGTACACTCGAAGGCGGTTTAAACACAGTGATAAATCGATCGTCCATTTTGACAGCTTCCTTTGTGAGAGTGTCTGCTACACCATTTGCTTCACGGAACACGTGCCGAATTTTGAATCTCTCGACGTCCAAGATTGGTTTTCTGTAATCAAGAATTAAAGGTATTAGGAGTCTGTCAGTGGTATTATCATCTATGATCAGATTGATCGCTTCTATCGCATCTGATTCCATTTTGATTGCTTCAATTCATAGATTTTTTTGCCACCATTATGCCATTCCTGATTCCTTAAAGTTCTACTACTAGGTTATTTGTGTTTTCAATTCGTCTTTGAAATCCATTGTTTCATTCTGTCCATTCGCTCCTAAGGACTCTGCAAATCCTGCCTGTCCTGAGTTTCCAAGAGTCGAACCATATGTATTTATTTTGATCCAGTTTTCCATCCCACTTAGATGGTACTCCTTTCCTGAGATTCTCTGACTTTCGAAATAGAAGGGATCTACTCTGTTTGTTTTACCTAAGAGAGCAACCCCATTTATTCAGATTAGTTTGTCATATCACTTTGTTGATATAGAATGATTGTGGTCATGTGCAGTTCATCTAAACTGAATATTGATTGTTGTTGGATTTCAAAGTATATGGACATAAAATAAACATGTTTGTACATCAAATAAATATAACTTCGGATATGTACTTACACATGCGGTGGCAGAAGCATGACCAATGGTTCAGGTTTATAGGTGTTGGTCGATAGATTGTGTAACGTGATCAAAACGCATTCAGGTTTCCGCGAAGGAAGACCCTGAGACAACTAGAGATAGCAACTATGAAGAGTGTAGATTTATATGTGTGTTATGCATTTATGAGTAGAACCAAGTGTTTATTTATAAACTCAAGGTAGTTACAACATTTCATAAAACGACACTTCGGTTCCTAATCTAGTTGTGGTTTATAATAGCACCCTTTATAATGTATCTTCCTACATCTCTCATTCATACATAATGAGAGTATTCAGTGACATACTCATAACAACTTGGTTGTCTTTCATACAGACTCTCTACCGTGTGTCTCACATACTTCGTGAGAACTAGTTATATATCTGTTAGGAGTATACTAGCTCTCATTGTCGAACCCTAACCCCTAAAAAATTATGTTTTTATCCTAGATTGTCGAACCCTAAACCCTAAGAAAGTATGTTTGTATCTTAGATTGTCAAACCTCATTTAAGCATCTATAAAGATCTAATTAGTTATTTCTTATATTTATAATCACGATACTAAATCATGACTGGTGCACCAGTGAACACAAATGTTAGAAAAGATTTCGTTGACAATATTTCTTTTCTCACAATTATTTAAAGACTGATCCGACTCGCTTTTTTAGACATGTTTTGTCGAACTGAAATTGTACTTGTGGTCATTTGGCAACACGTTATGCTAGCAAACATCGTTTCAGGTTTCAAGTCTCTGATCGCAATCATGATGGAACACATTTAGAACATGTTAAGGATCCTTGATCCCACACTACAAAAAACTGAGATTGTGCGTGTGCAAAACTGTGGTCGATTAATAGTACACACAGTATGAAACATGTGTCACACCTTTTTTTTTCATGGAGTGTATGTCATTTTCACTAAAGTTATCGATGACCTCGTGTCAATGAACACTTTATGAATTCAAGCAGTTAGTTCCACTTGACGATTCTCGACTCGAAATTCTATCTCATTTTCAATTGTCACACATATGTAATGTCACTAAGACGTGGAGGCGGTTACTCGTGTAAGAGAGCTAACCTTAAGTTTATTTGACATGCATGGAAATTTGTATCATGAATACACTAAGCAATCTGGATAAAACATGCGTGAACTAATTAAACTCATTAATTGAACACTGGTCATTATAGTAGAAAATAACTTTACATGAAATATTTTAAACTCTACATAGCCCTAAAGATTTCACATGTCTAACAAATGCATTCATATTAGGGCTGACTATTTCTGACACGACATGATTAAACGACACGATCTGCTTTAAAGCGTATATGGGTTTGACCTTAATGGATCCCGTGTCTAAACAACTCTTATACGTTTAGACACGATTAATAATCGTGTTTAATCGTGTCGTGTATACCTGTGACACGAATAGAGACACTTTTAACTAATCGTGTCGTGTAAACGTATGACACGTCTATACACATATAAATTCTTATTATTATTCACCGTTGGATTGAAAACAATCCAACGGCTTGAAATCTAATGGTTGTCTTATCTCTCCAGCTGTCCAGCATCAGACTGAAGTCTCACTCATTTCATTTCAAAGTTTTATTAGACTGAAATTTGTGGACGGCGCCTGCGAACTACCACGACCCGAGCAGCTCCGCCCTTCCCCTGCGAGCTTCGAGCGCGCCACCACAGCCACACCGAGCAGCTCCTGTCCCGAGCAGCTCCCTTCCCCTGCGAGCTTCGAGCGCGCCACCGCAGCCACACGGAGCAGGGGAGCATCTCCCGTCCCGAGCAGCTCCCTTTCCCTGCGAGCTTCGAGCGACCGGCTGCTGCTCGACCTCTTGGAGAAACCAGACAAGCAATCGGAAGATCCAAAAGAAGAAGAGGAAGCAACCGCACAAGTATTCAGGTTGGCGGTAGATGCTTGTAGTGTGTACTTATTGCTTTACTTGCTAATTTTCGGATTCTGGTGATTCCGTCAGTTTCTGAGAATTTGTTTGTAGAGATTCTGAGACCTCTGTGGGATTTGATCAGCTTTGTTGATCCTCATTGCGTTAATTTCAATCTTTTCGTTTCTATTTTGTTGAAATGGTTGATGAATCTATTTAGTTTGTATGAACAGATTTGTATTTTGAATTTCGTACTTAATCGTGTCTAAATGTGTCGTGTCGTGGTTAATCGTATCATGTATCCGTGTCGCGTCGTGTCATATAACCCGACATGTGTTTCTTTTTTGTTTTTTTCTAAAAAAGTTAATCGTGTCACGTGTCGTGTCACGTGTGATCTGCTAGTTAATCGTGTCGTGTTCGTGTCTGAACTTTTGAGACACGTTTAAGACTTATTCGTTTAGACACGACACGATTAAACACACGATATGATTAGACACGACACGATTGCCACCCCTAATTCATATTCAAGGGTTTTGTTAGTGGATCAACTACCATTTTTTTTGTGTGCAAATACTTCACATTTATCATCTTACATGCAGTCATATCACTTACCTAGTTCAATGATTTCTCATCTTTGTCCATTTGACTAATTAGTTACAACTTGTGTAGAATGGTTATATATGTTTGGTAATATAATTATTTCGTCATTTTTAGTGTTCACAAATGACCAAATTACCTATTCCTAGCAATTTGTTAGAATCGAAATAGGTATTGTTCATATCGAAAATTGATATGAACTCTTATAGCTATATTTCGACTAAATTATCCATTTATGTAACAACTCTAACATGGGGAAGAACATGTTCAATTTCCATATTCACCACGCCTCCAAAAGGTTTGATTTCCATCTTCACCACGCCTCCAACAGGTTCAAATTCCATTTTTTTTTTAAATTATTTCTTCCATGTTCTTCGATTTCCTCTTCTACCATCTTCTTGGAACCTAGAAATAAATTTCTGGGTTCAATTGGAACTCAGATTTCGATTTTTGGGTTCCCATTGAATTCAGAAAAACAATTTTTGGGTTCCAATCGAATCCAGAAAATCTATTTTGGCTCCAATCGAACCTGTTAAGATTGGAATCAATCTACATGAAATCCTCACAGAAAACCCTAGAAACCAGAAACCCTAGAGAGGACGAAGAGGCGCAATTGGGGATCACTTGATCTAGTTCCTTCATTTGGCAGATCATCACCCTTAAATCCTAAACCTAGCAGCGGTTCAATTACAAGCAATGAAGGAACTGAAACGACTAAGGAAATAATGAAACGACACTTAATCAAATGAAACGAAATAGAACGGGCCAAATAAACAACTGGGCCAAGCAAATAAGAAACTGGTCCATATCAAAGAAGCAAGCCCACGACAGAAGCATAGCCGCCTGATTCTCAACACTCCCCCTCATGCTGAAAACGGATTTGACTAATCTCATGAAAACTCCCCCTGTCTGCTAAAGATGTTCTTCATACCAAGCTTGTCAGACAAAAAATAATGCTGTTGGGAACCAAGGGGCTTGGTGAATAGATCAGCAAGCTGATTACCTGTCCTTATATGCTCAAGCTGCACAACTTTCTCAAGCAATTTTTCACGAATATAATGACAATCGATTTCTATGTGTTTAGTCCGTTCGTGAAAAACAGGATTATTAGCAATTTGTATAGCAGCTTTATTGTCACAATGCAGAACAACAGGATCATCATGCTTAAAATTTAACTCTTTCATCAATCCTATAAGCCAGATTATCTCAGACAAGCAAGCACCCATACTTCTATATTCCGACTCAGCAGATGATTTAGAAACAGTGGTCTGTTTCTTTACTTTCCAGCTTACTAAAGAATTTCCCAACATTATGCAAAAACCAGTAACAGATTTTCTAGACTCAATGCAACTTGCCCAGTCAGAATCACAATATCCCACAAGTTTAGGAACCGAATTAGATGAAAGAAGAATACCTTTGCCTGGTTCCCGTTTGATGTACCTGATAATTCTAAGGGCAGCCGCAAGATGTGAATTTTTTGGATTCTGCATATATTGGCTAAGATTCTGCACAGCAAAAGAGATATCTGGTCGAGTAATAGTCAAGTACAACAGTTTCCCTATCAGTCTTCTATAAAGAGTAACATCATCTAGGGGTTCATCCTCACCATTAACATCGAGGTGTCTATCATAATCAATGCTAGTAAATTTAACATTTTGCTCCATAGGAGTCTTAGCAGTTCTAGCACCAGATAATCCAACATCAGAAACTAATTCCAAGGCATATTTCCTTTGACAGAGTACCAAACCCTTTTCAGATCTGGCTATCTCAATGCCAAGGAAATACTTTAATTCACCAAGATCCTTCATTTTAAAATTGGTTTCCAATACATGCTTCAATTCAGAAATCAAAATATCATTATTCCCACAGATAAGCAAATCATCAACATACACAAGAAGAATAACCAGTTGATCACCATTGCCTACTAGCTTGCTTTAAACCATACAAAGACTTTTTTAATCTGCAAACAAGCTGACAGTTATCCTTATCAACAAAGCCTTCAGGAACATTCATATAAACCTCTTCATCTAGATCTCCTTGTAAGAAAGCATTGTAAACATCCATTTGTAAAAGAGGCCACTGATATATAGAAGCCAAAGCTAAAATTACTCTCACAGTGTTCATTTTAGCAATAGGGGAAAACGTATCAAAATAATCAATTCCATGTTTCTGACTATACCCCTTAGCCACTAACCTTGCCTTATATCTATTTAAAGATCCATCAGATTTGTACTTCAACTTATAAACCCACTTACAACCAATTGATTTTTTACCTGCTGGGAGTGGAACCAACTCCCAGGTTTCATTCTGCTGTAAGGCCTCAACTTCATCCTCCATGGCCTGAATCCAGGCCTTATCCTTTATGGCCTCAGAAAAGGTGTCAGGTTCTGTCAACTTTGAAACTGAACTCAAATACACTTGGTAATCATGAGATAAATTGTCATACGATACAAAGTTATTAATAGAATGAGTACAGTAGACATTTGAAACCTGATAATCCTTCATCCAAATTGGAGGCCTTACAGTCCTTCCAGATCTGCTTATAACAGGCATATCATTTCCATTCACACTCGGGTCATTGTCACCATCAGAGTCACTTAGAGACTCATCATTCGGTGGAATTCCATCAGTGCCATTATCAGCATCATCATTTGGATCATTTGCACTGATTTCAGTGCTATCCTCAGTATTTGCATTACGAGGAATGCTTACATCATCGGATTCCAACTCATCGGGACAATCAAAAAATATGGGTAACTGATCTGTCTTGCCATTCTCAAAGGGAAATACACTCTCATTAAATTGCACATCACGACTAACAAAATATATTTTTTTAACCAAATCATAGAGTCTATAACCCTTTTGAGTCTCAGAATAACCTAGTAAAACAGATGGTATTGCTCTGGAGGCAAATTTATCAGTCACCAACATATTTTTTGCATAACAGAGACACCCAAGCACCCTAAGGTGATCAATCACAGGTTTTCTTTTTCCTAAAACCTCAATGGGTGACTTTCCATCCAACAACTTAGAGGGCATCAAATTAATCAGATAACACGCAGTAAGCACACAATCACCCCAAAATTCATTTGGAAGAAAAGCTTGCAACTTGAGTGCCCTAGCTACTTCCAAAATATGTCTATGTTTTCTTTCAACCCTCCCATTTTGTTGGGGGGTATAAGGGCAACTGCTTTGATGAGCAATTCCCTTTTCTTTGAATAAGGCTTTCAGTTGTTCATTAAAGAACTCCTTGCCATTATCTGTTCTGAAACGCTTAATAGTCTTTTTAAACTGATTTTCAATCAAGGCAATAAAGTGTTTCAGAACAATAACAACATCAGATTTAAACTGAATTAGGTGGATCCAGGTAACTCTTGAAAAATCATCCACCAATGTCAGAAAAAACCTTTTATTATCATGTGTGGGGGTATGGTAAGGCCCCCACACATCAGCATGGATAAGGTCAAATGCAGCATCAACTCTTGAATTAGAAAGAGGAAAAGACTTTCTAATAATCTTAGCTTTGGGACAAATAGAACATTCTTCCACATCAATCATCTTATTCTTAGGCAAATTTATAGAATCAATATGTTCCAAAGCTTTCAATGAAATATGCCCAAGACGTCTATGCCACAACATAACATTGCCAACAACAGAAGAACAAACATCCACAGCAATGTTCTCACAGCCATTCTTAAAGAAATACAGCCCCGCAAATTCTTTACCAGTCCCCAAGACCTTCCCATTTGAGAGGTCCTGCAGGACAGCAATTTTGGGGTAAAAAACCACACTACAGTTTAACTCTTTAGTAAGCTTAGAAACTGATAATAAATTGTACTTAAATTCAGGTATATAGAGAACATTCATCAGTTTCTTGTTCTTACTAAAGGTTAAATTTCCAACACTATTCACACAGGAATATCCCCCATTAGGTAATTGAACTTTAGTTCCTGGAACCAACTTATGATCACATAACCAATCATCTCTGTTGGTCATGTGATCTGTTGCTCCAGTATCTAAAATCCAATAATCATTGTTGTGTGGGGCAAAAGAGTTAAGGGATATACCTGCTGTATTAACGCGATGTTCCTCGGTAGGGGTAGCACCTGCTGATGCAGTGCTGCCAGCCTGTCCAATACTATGCAACAGCTTCTGAAACTGATCTCGGGTAAGGGTGATAGATCCTTGCACAGAAGAACTCGAAGAAACATCATTATAACCATTTTTATGAAAAACAGAGCTAATGTCGCCAGTCTCAGAAGAGGCAACATTAGCTTTGGGATTTAGCCCTTTTGCCTTCAGAAAGTCTCTATGTTTAAAACAATTTTCCTTTGAATGACCCTTCTTTTTACAGAAGTCGCATCCTCGGGAAAAACATCTTTCAATAGTATGACCTTTGTTTTTGCAAAAAGTGCATTCCAAATTCTGATTTCCCTTCGGTCTATCAGAATTAACAGATATATTAGCAATACCAGAATCAAAAGAACTCATGCTATAGGTTATGCCTCTCTGACTTTCTTCTTGCATCACAAGACTATAAGCAACATTTACAGAGGGAAAAGGATTCCACAAAAGCAATTGACTTCTCACAGCAGAATATGTTTCATTTAAACCCATCAAAAACTGGAATAACCTTTGGTTATCCTTATGCTCTATGTGCTTTTTAAAATCGTCACCCTCAATATGAGGTAGAGCACAAGCAGCGTCGTATTCTGCCCAGAGAAGCCTAAGTTTTGTAAAGAATGTAGAAACAGAATCAAGACCTTGACGGGTCATGCATATTTCCATATGTAACTGATAGGTCCTAGGGCCACTTACCTTATCAAATCTTTCTTTTAAATCTTTCTAAATCAATAAGGCACTATCAGTATACATATATCCACTATCAAGGTCTTTTGCAATAGAATTAGTAATCCATCCTATTACCACAGCATTACACCTATCCCATAAGTGATGCAAAGTATGATCATATTTCTCACGAATGCAAGTTCCAGTTATAAACCCTAATTTGTTTCTACCTAACAGGGCAAATCTAATAGCACGACTCCACATAGCATAATTTTCAGGCCCTGTCAAAATATTAGAAACCATACTTACACCCGGGTTGTCACTGGCATGCAAATATAGGGGATGATGTGACCCAACAATGGCCACAGCATCATCGTCATTGTCATTGGTGGCACGGCGAGCTGCCTCCTTGACAACCTTATCCTCAGCCATGAAAAACAGCAAACACCAAATATACAGGTAATATATGTTTGCCTCAATAATCGCAAAAAGAGTGATACAAACCGTCAATCAGGGCTTCGGTTATAGACAACCGATTCGTCAACTAGGTCACCGCCAAGGAGAGGATCCGGCAATGACACAATCGGCAACACAGGAAAAAAGCCAAAGAAGCGATTAAGAGAATCGCAAAAGAGAAACGAACCGTCGGGACCAAGATTGCGAAAGAATCGCAAGAACAGCAAATCGTCGGGACGGAAGAAAGGGACCAAGAACAGCCAAGGAACTATATCACAGGTAAGATGAAACGATCGTAGGCTCTGATACCATGTTAAGATTGGAATCAATCTACATGGAATCCTCACAGAAAACCCTAGAAACCAGA
Source organism: Chamaenerion angustifolium (assembly GCA_946814005.1). NCBI lineage: Eukaryota > Viridiplantae > Streptophyta > Magnoliopsida > Myrtales > Onagraceae > Chamaenerion > Chamaenerion angustifolium. The sequence continues at coordinate 27,003,133 of OX328268.1, read as the reverse complement.
AACCCTAGAGAGGATGAAGAGGCGCAATTGGGGATCACTTGATCTGGTTCCTTCATTTGGCAGATCATCACCCTTAAATCCTAAACCTAGCAGCGGTTCAATTACAAGCAATGAAGGAACTGAAACGACTAAGGAAATAATGAAACGACACTTAATCAAATGAAACGAAATAGAACGGGTCAAATAAACAACTGGGCCAAGCAAATAAGAAACCGGTCCATATCAAAGAAGAAAGCCCACGACAGAAGCATAGCAGCCTGATTCTCAACAGAACCCATAAATCAATTTTCTGGTTTCCAATTGAATCTACTGTAGATAAATGGAAGAAGAATAACGAACAAGAAGAAGCCGCGAGGAACCGAAAGGAAACTATATGCGTGAGGTCTATGCTTAAGGAAATATAAAGGAATTAAAATCGCAGAGCGGGAAATGGATGTGGACATTGATTCTACCTGATCTCAGAAAAAATGAATTTGTGGGTTGCTCTTAACTGGAAACATGGATGTGTGCTCGTAATGTTTCTTGACTTATGTGTAGGAACGAGGCTGATTGGGTGAAGTGTGAACTGTTAATTTTATGAATCTTTCCTGAAATTTGGTGCTCAATTGTGTCAGAAGCTGCTTCCTTTAACCCGTGAGACTGAGCTCGGTCACTTCTACAATATGGCTGGGGATGATTAATTTATCATGGAGTTGGAAATAGAAGTGTATAGTGGAAATTGAACGATTGGAAGTGGGATGGGGATCCCTTTCTGGCTAAATCTTTAAACACCTGTTGTTCCTCTATAGTATTTTGGACATCAATTTTTCCCAGTGGATTGAAGAACTACAGCTGGGAATTAATCAAATAGTTCATGCTCTGTGAAGTAAATTTGGGAATTGAAAATGGATATAGGGAAGTGAATATGGTTTCGGTTTGTCGAATCCAAAATTGATTGAAAAATCGAAGATGAAGAATTGAAACATCGATTTTTGAATTTTTTTTTAAAACTAAGCATTTTTTTTTTATTTAGAAAAATAAGTATGCAATTTTTTTTTTAGAAAAATAGGTATACGGTCACCCTGTAATAGCGCATATTGGGCATACGCGCACCTCGGGGGTGCGCCTATGAATAGGCGCCACTTTGAAGTGGCGCCTGTGCCACATACTTTTTTTTTTAACAATTGTTTTCAATAATGACGACTCGATGTTTAATTAAAAATAAAATTATGTATCTATTAAATTTTTTTAAAAAAATATTATAGTAAGTAGATATTTTAATTGCGATTCAAATGATGCAAAAAATATTAAATTTGGATTTACGGATTGACTGTACAGCATGCCTGAAGTTGAGATATGAAAATTTTATTAAAAAGGTATAACTCGGACAATGTAAGTCCAAACTCAACACGGTTAACGTCATTTATGTGGTAATTCAATTATCTATCTAGGGTCATTTTTTTGATTGGAAATACAATGATTTTGTAACCTAACATCGTTTACACCATAATTTGACCGAAATAATAAAATGCATTAGGTGATAAATTTAATTATGTACTTACTCGAAAAAAATAAAAAAACTTACGGTGCGTAGATAATTTAATTACGAATTAAATGACGCTAACTATGTGTTAATTTTTGACTTTTAGATTGACCGTATAATACGGTACGTAAAAAACTCTACATACGATACAAAAACTTTCAAATAGTGTTTTGCACATAGTGTTTGATCAGTACAGTTACGGTGCAAAACACTATCTGAAAGTTTTTGTATCGTATGTAGAGTTTTTTACGTACCGTATTATACAGTCAGTCTAAAAGTCAAAAATTAACGCATAGTTAGCGTCATTTAATTTGTAATTAAATTATCTACGCACCGTAATGTTTTTGATTTTTTTTGAGTAAGTACATAATTAAATTTATCACCTAATGCATTTAATTATTTCGGTCAAATTATGGTGTAAACGATGTTAGCCTTGTTAGGTTACAAAATCATTGTATTTCCAATCAAAAAAATGACCCTAGATAGATAATTGAATTACCACATAAATGACGTTAGCCGTATTGAGTTTGGACTTACATGGTCCGACTTATACTTTTGTAAGTAAAATTTTCATATCTCAACTTCCGGCATGCCGGACAGTCAATCCGTAAATCCAAATTTAATATTTTTTGCATCATTTGAATCGCAATTAAAATATCTACTTACTATAATATTTTTAATTTTTTTTAATGGATACATAATTTTATTTTTAATTAAACATCGAGTCGTCATTATTGAAAAAAATTGTTAAAAAAAAAAGTATGTGGCACAGGCGTCACTTGGGGGGGCGCCTATTCATAGGCGCACCCCAGGGGTGCGCGTATACCTATTTTTCTAAAAAAAATAAATTGCATACTTATTTTTCTAAATAAAAAAAACAAAATGCTTAATTTTAAAAAAAAAATTATATATAGTTCTCACATTTCTTCAGGCTTTTTATTATTCTGGTGCTGGAGGCAGTGTCTCATGAGCTATAAATCTCGCAGACTCTATTATAAAGTTGCTCAAGGCTTGGCCTTTTATGGCTGCAAAAGGCGAAGTTATTCTTAACTCACTTAGTTCAATTGCCCGCTTTATCATTCTTCTCGAGGCGTCAAATTTTTGTAGGAAATATTTCAACGGTTAATTATTTAAAATCATGATATCATATGCATGAAAATATGGTCGAGGCTTCCTTTCCGAAACTAAGAACGCATAAAGGTATAACCTATCGCGTATTTAAGTTGTCTGCAAAGGATACTAACGTCGCTTGGTAGAATTGATTCAAGGTTATCCACATGACTTGTCCGTCGCGTGTGCTTAACCAACGACACGTTCCTTTGGGGACCGAATGATCACTATTGCAAGACGGCAATCGGGCAGCGGAAGCATGCGTCATTTCTAACCTGAATTCTGATTTAGAGTTGTTCAGTCATAATCGAATGCACGATAGTTTCACGCCACTGGATTTTCAACCAAACACGATGAAGAAATGTGTGAATCAATGGTTCCTCTCATACTAGGTTGAATTACTACTATGATGCTGTCATCAGTAGGAATTTTAGGGTTTGAAGCGGTTTATGTTTGGAATGTGTCAAAATGTGGTGTGTTGGATGGTAGTTTGACCTCCTTGGTTTCCACGCGCGTAGCTCGTATTGTTTCCTTTCTCCTATCTACGTGATTTTGGGATCGGAGCTTCATTGTCCCTCTCTAGATTAGACATCTCAAGAGTGGGTCATCTGACCCACTCTTAAGATGATTTAACCCTCAAGTTCGAAGCGCATATGGATTGCGAACTGACTCCTTTAGAGGCCAGTGAGTTGGGGATTCGTTTGGCGAAGCTGAAGGATCGGGAAAACCTCCCTAGCAGGAGGTGTCCTCGAGGGACAAAGCGCGGACGGTTACCAAAGAGGCAATGGGGAAGGCCAAATGGGATTGCGCCAGTGCAGAGGTGGAAACATGCAATAATGATGATGAGCATAAAACCAAATTTGTTATCGCAAACAAACATATATGATCATAGGTCATATTAGCTCTGATATTGTAACGGTAAAAGTATTTATCTTAAAACTTTTAAAAAAATATGTAAGAACTCTTGAGCAAAGTAGCATGTTTAATTTAAGGAAAAAAAATTGAAAATGGGACATGATGTTTGACAAAAATGTTTTTTGGTACCACATATTTTTTTACGATGGTTTTTGGTATAACATGTTGCAAAGTGATGGTAATTGGATCTTCCGTCCACCTGTCGTTTGATTGTTCCGTTAACTAGTCACGTTTTTGTCACGTGATCTTCCATTTTCTATATTTTTTTAAGCAACAATTAATAAAAGATAATAATACCCTCCTCTCCCGTTTCCTTACCCTTTTCAAGCTCTAATCTTCGGTTTCCTTACATAGACGTACAGACCCCACCCTCCCAACTTCTCCTTGAAGGGATTCGTTCTAGCACAACATAAGCCATGGCTATCCTTGAAGCGAACACTCTCGATTATCTTCACCACATCGGTCATCCTTGGCCTTTGTTCAGGCATCCTCATAACACAAGTCATGGCTATCTGCAGCATCTCCACTAGCTCTTCCTCTATATTAGGATACCTCATCAGCTCCACATCAAACACCTCGCTCCTCGACAGTCCATTCCTCACGGACAACAGAGTGGACCCACTTGACCAAATGGATGATCTCGTCACCTTCAGTGGCGTGGACAGATGGCGTGGACCCACCTGAAATTTAGTATTGATCTTAAGAACAGAAAAACTCAGCTAAGGATCATATTGGGTTGCAAACTGTTCGACATGCAAGGTGTATCTTCAAGAATATATTTCTCCACGTGAGCGACAAGCATATCTTTCTCCTTTCTTTTCTTCAGTTCCCTATTACTCATAGCAGCTACCTCGAGAGATTTATCATCGACTAAGCTTCTTATTGGCTTCGATTTGTGCTTTCTCTACATCAGAACCAAATCCATCATCCTCATCATCAGATTTGTGCTTTCTTATTGACAAGCATTTCTACGACTAAGGGCTTCTTTGCATCTTTGGAGGCACCTGCTTTCGGCTTTGTAGATGTCACACTTTCATCAGACTTCTTCTTCTCCATTGGTTAAGTCACCTATTGAACAAAATAACATTTTGTTTTTCAATACATGCCTAAAACTGATAAGCATCATCCAATTTAACTCCATCTTAGCGTTATGCAATTTACACAAATCACCAACTGATTCACAAGAACTCTGTCAAAAGAAAGAAATCAAAACGTGCAACACAATCCACAATATTTCTCTCTTTTACTGCTCCAGTTCAAACTAGATATCCAATTCAATCAAACCCAGGAGCCGAATAATTAATGAAGTTCAAAGAAGTAAAATCAACCGTCAGAACTAAAAAGGGCATCATCGAATAGCGGGAAGAAGTCTTCGCGATCCGATCGAGACAGATCAAAACGAGAGATTTTTAGATCTTCGGAAATGAGAAGAGAGGGAAAGTGATAGAATACTAACTGCATATCATATCCAATAGACTCGAGAGGATTAACAACCTGAAATTTAGTATTGAGATTAACAACCGCATATCAAATCAATTACTAAGACCGACAAGAGTTGCACGGTGATGTGAATGAATCTTCGGCAATGGAAGATCTTGGCTCGTGGTTGACAGATGCAAGAACAAGTGCAGAAAAAGAATTGGAAATATCACGTGAGAAGCTTTGAACACGTAACATTGCACGTGAGGACTTAACGGCTATTCCGAACGTAAGATAAATGGAGGGACCAAAAACAATAGATTCAAAACATGCTTTACCATTTACAACCTATTTGGTTTGGAAAATCATTTTAGACAAACATCATGTCTCATTTTCATACTTTTCCCTTAATTTAATGACAACAAACTATAAATATGATAATCATGTATTGATAAATATGATAATCATGTATTGATCTATCATTGACAGTGATATTTATCTTCATCATGACATAAGTTGCATGCCAAACAACCCGTGCAATTTAACTAGACTTTATTCACGTAACGTGTGTGTAGTAGAGTTGCATGAATATGTCTTATATTGAATCAGTTCCCTGAATGACCCAAACCTGCAGAATCTTGGTAAAACAAAACTGCCATTTTTGGGGACTCTAAATCCTTACATGAGACAAAATCATACTCTGCTTAAGTGGTCTACAAGTCTCACAGTGCTTTCAGTTGTTGCATCCAAAGCTTTAATGGAGTTGCATCACATTCATAGCTAATCTTTTTTAGTTATGAATGTCATATTCATGCGGGATCTTTAAGGTAATCTACCTCACAACAAGCAATACCAAGCTAAAAATGATATATCAAAAAACTGACAGGTCAAGTCCTTTTAAGGACAGCAGATGAAGAGTTAACAGTTGCACAAGAAAGAAAAATGCGTGTTTTGATGTCTAGTCTCACCAGTTCCTTTTCTCGGATCGATTTTGTAAAGCAATTATAGGGTATAGTGGGAGCCTAGCTATTGAGGCTGTCAAATAAACAGGATGCAAATACATTGGTATCACCATGTCTGAAGAACAGCTTAAATATGCTGAAATGAAAAAGAAATGCTGATATGATTTTATTGATGCTATAATTAAATAGGTTATTTTACCTTGAAGTATGTCGTATAAGCTTTCCATAGACACCAATATTACATGAATATAGAGTTATGACATTTTGAAGTCTGTCAATCAACGGTCTCATGCTGTTACGTTTCTGGATAGATTTGGTTAAGTGTATAAACTAATCATTAGTATTCGGTACACGCTTTCTATGAACATAAGGATCACCTAAAACGGATTGTATAGAGAATGTTATGAGCTCTTGAAGTTGTCTCTTCATATATGTCGACTGCTGCAATTATTTCGGACAACTCGGTTCAATGACGAAAATTCCATGTTATTAATTGGTTTATGCCTGATTCGACTATGAATATTTAAAGTACGTTTTATTCGCTTTTTTTGTGGACGTCAAGATTACCAAAAACGGATGTATATTGAGGAAGTTATGACCTTTTGAGCATAACTCCTAAATCTGAAATTCTGCAGTAAACAGAAATTTGTGCAACGACTTGTGAAGACTCGTTCAGGCGAACCCTACATCGAAATAATGTGCAGTTTGCTTTAGTGGAACCGTAACTTAATGAGGTATCTTTGATAAATTATACATAATTTTTAAAATCATTCTAGGCGACTCAAAATATAATCAAACATGATTAAGTATGGATGACATATGGACCATCTTAGCAATGTAGTTCGACCCTAAGCCTAAGATTTGGTTGATGGATGATTGAAGATGGATGATTTAGGTCCAGAGGTGATATATATTAAAAAAGGATATATATTGATCCCAATTTGATATTCTTGGTGTTGGATCGTAAACTGCTGATTGCTGATCTGGCAATGAATTGAATGACAGGTGATGGTGGAATAATGGTGACTTTGGCGTCCATATCAACCTGGGATCGATCTTGGGCCACTCTATGGTGGGCCAGATTGACTTTGACATAGGCCGGTCCAGTTCGAATAACTTGGGTTTACCCCCTCCATGGTTATTGGGCCTTCGAGGCCTTTTCCTTATTGGGTTGTCACTATCAATACCCAACATTTGCCCCCGAAGCTTGATTGAAGTTTCTTCAGTCGAGCTTGATTCCTTGGTAGGGTTTGAGATAGTGACACTTTAGATTTGGTTTTCCTTGTCTCTTTCTGTGGTTCATGTTTTATGGACACTTCATGCTTGTTTGGCGATCAGTCGTTCCACTGTCCGGGGCTGAATGAATATTCAATATTTTATTCCTTCTTGGCGATCACTCTAGGTAGTCTAGGTTCATGAGGGTTTACCTTTTGTTGTTAGGCGACCATTACCTTTGAAAAGGATTTTCCCAAAAAGGGCCTATTTAGTGCGCTGGCGATCACTTTGTCTGCTAAATGGACTTTAACATTTAATAACTGCACAGTCATCCAGAAGTCGAAAGGTCCCTTGAAGTACGCCTGTCATTTAATATTGGGTTAATTAAGTGAACCGTTACACATGTTTGCGCATGTGACTAATAGGTTATAACTTGTGCAGGAAGGTTACACATGTTTCAGCACGTGACTAAAACGTCATTTTTACTGTTGTCTGTTAAATATCACCGTTAGTTTGTCCATGTGCCTTGCACGTGAGTTACTTCCAGCCTTAACTTCCCAAAATGCCCTTAATGTTGTATATTAGAAGACATTTCCATTCTTCACGCAGCAGAGCGTACGCACGAAGATGAAGAAGGAACCATGGACTGGGTTCGGCCCCTCCCCTCCGCGCGATCCTTCGGCGTCTCTGCGTTCCCACTCTACCATCCAAGATTCGTCCCGTTTAGTGTCGACAGCCCGACTATGTTTCTGCGGTGAGATTTCGTCGGTCAAATGTGCGGGTACTTGGAAGAATTTCGGTCGTAGGTTTCATGGGTGTTCACATTTTGAGGTAATTGCAATTTTTTGGTACCATGTTGTCCCTATTAGTTTGTTATGTTAGAAACCCTAATTTTGTTAAGAACCCTAATTTTAACATGTTGTTCCTTTTTTGTGTTGTCCAGTCTGTACAAAATCCTGATTGTGGATTTTTCCAATGGGAAGATCCACTGATGTGTCAATATGGAAGAAACGCCGTGTTTAAGTTTCAAGGTGTAGAGGGACAGCTTCGATCAGAACTTGCGACTGCACATGCTGCAGAAGCTGCTGCGAAACAAAAACACTGGAAATTGTTTGCTGCAATTATCGTTCTGTGTTCTTTCATTTTCATCAATGTACTAAACAAGTAGATGTATTTGAATTAGTTGATCAGCATTGTGGAAATGGATTTCAGTTCTGTATGTTGCAATTGAAAGACAGGAAGTTGTATGATGTATATGGTGCAATTGCAGTTCTGTATTGCAGTTCTGTATATGTTATGCATTGCAGTTGTTTTGCATCTGTGTTTCAGTTGTTGAGAAACAGAATTTCTACACATGTTATAACGAAATGTGATTAAATGGTCATACATGTTTTCTATAATGTGATTAAAAGGTCATACATGTTTCGCAGTAATGTGATTAAATGGATACTGATGTTTGAAATGATATGATTAAAAGGTTCTACATGTTACCCATACTGTGATTAAATAGTACATCATGTTTCATATAAATGTGATTCAAAGGTTAAACAGCTGTAACAGATCAGATCTGCCCAAACATATTCCAACATTCCATTCAAAACCTGAAAAACCAGAAACAGCCATCCATAGACTTTCATAGAAGAAGTTCAACAGACATAAGTCACCAAGTACCACCCATGTTCGACCCAAAACATGTACAAACACCACAAAAGTTTCCTAACTTCACAAAACACCACAAAAGTATCAGAACTTCACAAAACACCATCACAGAAAAACAGAAGACTTGTTGGACAAAACAGGATGTGGTCCTTTTACTGGGTATATCGTTTGTCACCAGGATAACTAAACTGACCCATGCTCCTTCTGTGTTGTCTTGTCCTTTTTGGTAGAACCGTCTTCAGTGGTAAATCTGTTAGAATCAGTTCTCTCGAATCTGAAAGTACAGGTGCCGGAGAGGCAACATCGTCTTCGACGTCCACATAAGTTGGAGACTGACGAACATTCACTTTTCTTCTTTTACCAGCTTTTTTTGCATGTTTCAAACAATATTTTGTTAATTTTCATCAAAGTACAATCGGTAACACAATTTTAGAGTTGAGCACTAACCGAGGCTGATTTAACTGCTAGCGATTTAAAACGTCTCTTTGGCGTTTTGAATGGATTAGCTTCGGTGTTGACTGCGGGTTCTGCTGCTGGATTGTCTGGTTCAGCAGGAGGCGTACCTAAACGTACAGGAGGAGGCGTACCTAGACGAACAGCAGGAGGCGTACCTACACGTACAGCAGGAGGTGATTCAGCTTCTCTAGCAGCATCTGGCAGCGGGTCATCAACAGCAGTTGGTTTCGTTTTTCTAACTGCGATTTTCTGTCTTCGTACTGGACTTTTTGTCTTCTGGGACTGCTTCGGCTGAGACTGAGAACGGGTTCTCGGCTGAGACTGGGACTGCTTCGGTTGGCTTCTCGGCTGGGGCTGAGACTGGGACTGTGAGTCGGTGTTCAACTTTCTCTTGGTAGGACGCTTCTCCGACTTCTTTGTCCCACTGACGCCAGCACCAGCAGCATCCTTGACCTACGCCAAAAACGACCATGTCAGAAATTGTTTTAAAAACTGTTTCAAAACAAGGAATCTTATCTACAGACAGCACCTCAGGGATCCTTTGGGAGCATCCTCTCTTATTGTGGCCATGTTCACCACATTCTGAACAAAACTGTTTTAAACCAATTTTGCTCAGTCGTGCACCACCTGCATGACTGTCTTCTGTGACCGACCGAACTCGTTTTTTCCTTGGCCTTCCAGAACGAGACTTGAATAGCGGAGGATCAACGGGTAATGCGTTTACCTTTGCCCAATCATCCCGTCCAGGCAAGGCATGGATTACACCTGCGTAGGTGCGTAGGTATGCACTTTTGTGGTACATTGGATCACAGTACGGTGCGAGCTCATGAACACGGGCGTATGAAAGGCAAGCAATCGCATGAACACACGACAAACCACTTAATTCCCAGGCACAACAAGTACATGTTTTTGCAGTAGTATTGGTTTTATACGACACACCTGGACCAACGTGTACCTCGTACTCACCATCTGTAGCATATAAGACCTCGCACCCACTGGTGCCATCTGTCAGCCTCCTTAGTTTCTTGACGATATTCCTTCCAAGTTCCCCTTTTGATTGAGCAGCTAATTCACGTCTTTTAGCAAAATCCCGCATCAAAATTTTGCGGATTTCTTCAACTAGGGTAATAGGTGATTTTTCCCTCACGTTGATGATTTTGTTGTTGAAGCTCTCGCATATATTGTTGACGACCAAGTCCGTTTTAGTGACATGTCTAAAACGGTGTCTACACCAAGCGGCTGGGTCAATGGCTGAGACGAAGTCCCAAGCTTTTTTGTTTGCAACCTTCAACAAGTCCATATGCCATTTGTGTCTTTGGTATGTATAGGCACATGAGGCGGACCAAACACGTTTTCTCACCTCGGCTTCACCCAACCCTCTGACCTGCATATTCTGATATATGTGTCGCATGCAGTGTCTGTGTTCAACATCTGGGAGTATATCTTGGACAGCTTGAATTAGGCCCTAAAAAGGACAAAATAAGCACAAAACAGCAAACATCCATGACCAATTAATCACAAACCAGAAAACATGCATGACCAATTAATCATAAACCAGAACACTTGGCCAGTCAATTAATCACACATCCAGCAAACCAGCATATGATCAATTAATCACAGCAACCACAAACATGCAGTATCAATTAATCACAGAAACAGCAAACATGCGTGATCAATTAATCACAACAACAGCAAACATGCATGATCAAGTAATAAAAAAACAGGCAACATGACTCATCATTAATCACACTCACAGCATACATGCATGATCAATTAATCACAAATGTAACAAATTTAACTGTGAGAAGTACCTTCTGTCGATCTGACATTAGTGTCCATGGCCTGTCCAAACCGATGTCCCTAAACAGGATGTCCAAAAACCATTTCCACGAGTCATGGTTTTCTGCTTCAACCCATGCGAATGCTACCGGGAACAACGCATTATCTGCATCCCGGGTGACAGCACATAGGAGTTGCCCCCCGTCTGGCCCCTTCAAGAAACAGCCATCCAAAGCAATGAAGGGCCTACACCCCATTGTCAGACCAGTCGAACACGCTTCCAAGCAAACATAAAGGCGTTCAAACCTTGGGCGTAAAGGGCTGGACACAGAATCCACATGGACAGACACAATCGAACCCGGGTTATGTTCTTGTAAAGTTGCAGCATAATCACGCACTCTTCCAAACTCTTCAGTGCGATCCCCCTTCAGTTTTTCATTGGCCATACACATTCCCCTACTCACAGTGAACCGATTTACATTCCACCCGAATCGACGTTTAATTTCACCACGAATTACACTATTCTGCAGCATTAAATAGAACAGGTTAAGTAGCTACAAAGGCACAATGAAGTATAACATAAACCGTATAAGATCATACCTTCACTTTCGGGTCGTCCCTTAGCATGCCGATGAAATTGTCACACACCCATTTCATCCCGATGTGGTGGTTATGATGTATTCGGGGACATTGATGCTCCTTCACAAGTTGACATATTTCAAATGCCATTTGACGGTTCATTCTTCGCGCGACCACCTTATATCCGCACCGATGCTTGCAGTAAACCTCCACTCTAGTTTGGTTGTTCACAGGGAACTCCACATCATAACCATTCACTATAGCGTGGTCCCTCATTGCCTTTCTAAACAGCTCGACCGTACCGAATAACATCCCGAGGTTGAGCTCCATATCGACAGCATCCTTGTCCTCATCGTAAATCTTTCTCTTTTCAGCGCTATTTACCTCGTCCTCTTTGTCGGTCTTCCTTTCGGCTTCCAACGTGTCGCTTTGGACGTCACTACATGAGTCTCCAAATCCAACTTCCTCCCAAACGAACATTTTTTTCTTCTCCACATTCGGTTTTCTGTCTTTCCGTCCACCTTCATCGCTTTCACCCTTCGGTTTTCCTTCTTCATCGGACTCCATGTCTTCATCCGAACTTGACTCGTCTTCACTTTCAGCAACCTTTGGGGCTACAAAATCTGCATCATCGCTGTCATCTTCATTTTCAAAGTTGAAGTTTCGCAAGTCGTCCAGAAGATTCTTCAAAGTCTCCAAATTGTCACTGTCATCGTCATCAGGGAACAGCTTTTTCTTCCCCTTATCAGTAGTTCGGTCGGTCTTCTTGACTTTATCCTCTTTGACCGGTCGTTCAATCACTACTTCAGGCTCCTTTGAACGACATGCTCGTCGAGTCTTGTTTATCAACTTGTTGCGCAGCTGCATCAGAAATGGGTCTTTCACACACTTTTCTCTATCAAATGGTGGCATAACGTAGAAACTGATCTCCTTCGTTGTTCCTTGACGTTCTAGTATAGGTTTTAGGTCGGCATCTGAAGACCAAACATAAAATTGGTCATGCATGTTTGTTGTTAAACATAACAAAACGAACCAAGATGAACATCAAAACTTATATTAAACATGAACATCAAACATGAACAGCATAACTTTAATTTTGGCTGAAACATGGCAACAAGACATACATAAACCAGCAAACATGAACATCAGAACTTCAATTTTGGCCGAAAGATTCAACTTTACGCACAAAAAAACAGATTTTTTCAAACTTCATACTCCTAAACCAGCAAGTTTCGGTCAAATACCCATTTTCACAAACACAAATTTCATAAACAGCCGCTAAACCCTAAATGAAGACAAACATTTGCTCGATCAATAGGTGAAGCCGCAGCAAATCAACAAGGGAAGCCACGGGAAGCGAAATCAAGTCGGTGCACAACAGCAACCCTCCGCGCGAAATCACTTCGGTCGACAGTGAGGCACAGCGAAATCAGTTCAACAACAACCCCGATTTCACAACTGGAACGCGAGAAGAAGAAGAATCTTACCTCGGAAATGCACGGAAGCAGCAGCAGCAGGGGACCGTGGCGCAATCACCTTCTACTGGAAGCCAAGGGACGGAAGCAAGAAATGGGGGGAAATGGGTTGATGAAACTGATTATAGGGGACGTAAGGGGCTTCAAGGTAATTTCGTATTTCTGAAATTAAACTACCTCTTATCACGTGACAAGCACATGAGCATTAGACGGAAAATTTTCACGGTTCAATGACGGAGTAACGTTTCAGTCACATGTTGAAACATGTGTAACGTTTCAGTCACGCGAAAAACATGTGTGACCAATTAATCACATTGGTCAAACATGTGTAACGGTTCACTTAATTAACCCTTTAATATTCCGTAACCCAAGGGTAGTCTGACAGCTTTCTGCACTGGCCAACCATTTGTTTCCCCGAGGTGTCTCTTAGAATTCTGACATTGCTTCGATTTTTTCCAAAAAGGTGCAATTATTCTTTGCGTCGTTTCGATTCTGTCTGTGGCGGTTACCTCATTTTTTGTCTATATAAGGGACAGCAGTTCCCTTTTTTTGTTTTTTACGTTTTCATTCCTTTAGATTCTAGAGCATCCTCTGTTTTCCAATTTCATTTTCTGCAATATTCCCCTCTCTTTGTCAATCTTCTAACCTTCCACCTTAGCAAAATCCATGGCCACCCGCACCCAATCGACCGGCAAGACCAAAATGACGGCCAACAGGCCTTCTTCTTTGGCCCCTAAGGTGCCAAAGAATGCTAATGCCCCCTGTCAACCAGGGACGGTTCTACACCAGCCTCGTCTGAGAGGCAAACTGACCTGGGAAGGTCCGCTGCCACGCCTGTGGTGGTGGATGGGCCGTAAATCCACACGCCCATCTTTTCTCCAAAAGGTAAATACTCTGTTTTGTTTTTGTTCTGAGAATATCCCCTGTTGTTTTTTTGTTTTCATATTTGTTCTTGCCATATCTGAACTGCTCAAGTAGATGCCAAGCCCAACGAACTGAAGCCGACTTATTTTAAGATGGTGGTCTCCCTTGGTGGTTTCGGTAAAGTGGATGCCCCAGGTACCCAGACCTGGGACTGCATTACCCTCGCGGCGGAGAGGTTTACATCTATGCGGCCCAGATCGATGCTGGGTTGCATTTTCCTCTCTGGAGCGATTTGCAAGAGATGTGTCGGTATTACGGGATACATCTCACTCAGCTCGTACCCAACGCCATTAGGATTTGGATCAGATTCAAGTTCCTGTGCATACGTCAAGAATGGACGTATTCACTGGCCTTGTTCCGATGCTTCTTCTGATTGGCCTTTGGAACGAATCACCTCTAGCATTTCCAGTCTCGTTGGCCGAAGTTCGCAGAATGGACAGGCCAGTCGTGGAGTTGGAATGTCCATGTCCGGTTGGTAGATGATTTCCGTGCCACCAACTCCAACTACAAGAAGTTCTACTTATTCTACAAGGGGGCGTGTCGTGGGAGTTGTCTACGCCAGATAAGGATATTCCCCTGTTTTTGGCGAGCTATCCGGGAGCGACCGGAATGCCATCGATGATCTATTCCGGTTGCACAGATCATCCAGTTTTCACCCCAACCACTCAGTGGCGGAGACCACTGAGAATATGCTCGATATGGTGGGCATTTATCAGGCCACGCCACTTTTTGATGATTAGGTAATTCTTCTTATCCTTTTTTCTGTTTATTGGTTGTAGGCAACCGGGGCCGAAAAATCATAGGTCTCTTTGATGACCAGAGAAAGGCGGGGCTGTCCACGGACTAGGCGTCGCTGAATCCTCCTCCTCCTCCTTCTAGGCGTTCCTCTAAGAGGAAGCCCAAGGAGGATCTTCCCCTAGCCACTGTTGGCCCTCGCCAACCAGGTACATTGTCTTCTTACTCGCCCCTTCTTTGTTTCCACGCCTTAGGTTTCTGGGTTTTGATATATCTATCTATTTTTTGCACAGAAGCCCACCGTTGACGTGAATCGGGACCCCCTCCCCCTGCCAAGAAGGTCAGGGGTTTAGGCGAGGATCGCCCGGCTCTTCCCAAGAGTCCTCCTCCTCCTAAGGGCTTCATTGCCCCCAAGGAGAAGGCTCTGGCCTTGACGACCCCTACTCCTCTTGAGCCCTCAGCCTCTATTTCTCCCAAGGAATCTGGGGCTCAGAAGAAGGGGCCCGAATCCCCCGGTACTTCGAAGACTCCTCCTGAGGAGTACTGCTCCTTGGCGAGCATGTTCCAGCCGTCCAAGGCTGCCAATTCCCGGGGCGTTTGGTTCCCCAACGGAGACTTCTCGAAGACGGGGGTCTCCGACAAGAACATTCTCCGGGGCAACCCGGATTTATGCATGCGACTCCTGGAGGGGATAAATCCTCCCAAGGATCGTTCTGCGATTCCCTCAGAGCTGCACCTCATCGAGAGGATGAGGAGGACACATTTCGAACGAGTCGCCCTGGTAAGACTTCAAATCTTAGCTATGCTTTCGTATTACTTGTACTTTTTCATAGACTAACAGCCTTTTCACCATTTGTTCCCTTTATTGCCAGCTCGTTCGAGAAGAGGTGGCGATCGGTCGAGTCGTCGGGGAGCTCGCTGACAAGCAGACTGACCTGCTTGTCGAGCTGGAGCAATATCGGAGCCTAGGGTTCTCCCCTGGGCAGCTGGAGGCCATGAAGTCAACTGTCGACTCGGTAGTTCTTCTGGTGGAAGGTGCTCGAGAGGAGTACTTCAAGAAGGAGGAGAGGCTCCTTGCTGATGTTAAGAAGAGGGAAGCTGATGCAGCGGTCGCCCTTCAAGAGTCTGAGGCCCTTCATCGGTGCTTAGATGAAGGTGATGCTGTTAGGGCTCACCTGGAGGCTGAGCTCAAGGAGGCCCGAACTTAAAGAGCAGAGGCAGAAGCTCAACGGGTCGCCGCTGAGTGTCAGAGGGAAGCTGCTGAGGCTCAGAGGGTTGCTACTGAAGCCAAGGGAATCGCCCTGGAGGAGGAGAAGGAACAGCTGGATGCACAGCTGAAGTCTGTTCCTTCCCCCTAAAGTGTGGTCAACGACTTCAAGGCATCTGAAGAGTTCGTTGACTGTGCTTTGGAGGTGATGAAGTCAGAGATTGCTGACTTTCTCCAAGTCATGGTCGAGGATATCCAGGCGATTGACCCCAACTTCCCTGTTCGGGAAGTTGAGTCCCTTAAGCCCTTCCTCTGGAGTTCCCTTCCTCAGGATAACCCTTAAGGTTTTTGGACTTTTCTTTAGTCTCAAAATGAAAAAGACTTATAGAATTATCCCTTTATCTTGCCAAGTATAAACTCCTTAAGGAAAATATCTTAAGACTTAAAAGTATAGACTTCTAGGCTTGAAGATGTATAACCTTATTGAAGTTTAAACCTTTTGGAATGTTTGCCTTCGCGAAAGGAACTTGTTTCTTAAAGCTTTACCTTCCATAGTGATCGCTTAAGATTCATTGTTCCCCTTTCATAATTTGCTTCGTAAAGGAATTGTTATTTTAGCAGATAATTCCTCTGAAATTTGTCCAACTCATAAGAGGATACCTTCCTTGATGGATTGATCATCTTCGTCGTTAAGACTCCTGCCTGATTTTGGTAACAGGTTTTCTGCCTGACTTTGGCATCAGGTCTTTCGTTTTGCCCAACTCTGTTGTTAGGTATTTGGCGTCAGGGTTTTCGTTTTGCTTAACTCTATTGCTAGGTCTTTGGCTTGACTTTGGCGTCAAGCGCTTTTGGCCTAACTTTGGCGTCAGGGCTTTTGTTTTGCCTAACCTTGTTGTTAGGTCTTTTGGCCTGACTTTGGCGTCAGGTCTTTTGGCCTGACTTTGGCGTTAGGGCTTTTCTTTTGCCTAACTCTGTTGCTAGGTCTTTTGGCCTGACTTTGGTGTCACGGCTTTGTTTCGCCTAACCTTGTTGTTAGGTATTTTGGCTTGACTTTGGCGTCATGGCTTTTGGCCTGACTTTGGCGTCAGGGCTTTTGTTTTCCCTAACCTTGTTGTTAGGTCTTTTGGCCCGACTTTGGCGTCAGGGCTTTTGGCCTGACTTTGGCGTTAGGGCTTTGGTTTTGCCTAACCTTGTTGTTAAGTCTTTTGGCCTGACTGTGGCGTCAGGTCTTTTGGCCTGACTTTGGCGTCAGGGCTTTTGTTTTGCCTAACCTTGTTGTTAGGTCTTTTGGCCTGACTTTGGCGTCAGGGCTTTTGTTTTCGATTCGATTCGAATGGTCATGCTTTATGAAGGAATGACTTTATTTTATTGACATAACATTTTGATTACAAGCTATGTATGAAATCTCCTTAAATGTTCCGAATTGAATGGACGGGGTAGCCTTTCACATTTAGTGGTTTCCAAATAGTAAGATCCTGGGCGGCGATCTCTACTACCTTGTATGGTCCTTCCCACTTAGCTGAAAGTTTATTCTGACTGTCCAGTCTTGTAAATCCGTTCCTTCTCATAACCATCTCCCTCACGAAAAATTGGCGAGCGCAGACTTTTCTATTGAAGTATCGAGTGGTCGCCAAGCGCATCTTGGCTTGTGTTTTTTCTGATTGCCACCTCTTTTTCTCTGCCAAGTCGAGGCCAGTCCTGCGCTCGACTTCGTTTTCCTTAGTGTTAAAATGTAGGATTCTGTGGATAGGCACCACTATTTCGGCGGGTGTCACTACTTTTGGTCCGTACACTAAACTGAAAGGTGTTTCTCCAGTGGCTGTCTTACGCGTTGTTCGGATAGCCCATAATACGTTTTCCAGTTCCTCTGCCCAATTTCCTTTGAATGCTCGAACCATTTTCTTGAGTCCTGCTAAAACAACCTTGTTGGCTGCTTCAGCTTGCCCATTCGTTTGAGGATGATGCACTGAGCTGAAGCTATGGTCGATATGGTATTCTTCACAGAGACATTTGAGCTCTTTTCCTATGAATTGTGGACCATTATCACTGATAAGTATTTTAGGAATGCCAAACCTGGAAAATATGTTGATCTTCAGGAACTTGATGACTTGAAATTCCGTTGTAGAAGCCAAAGCTTTCGCCTCTATCCACTTTGTGAAGTAGTTGATCGCCACTATGATGTGAGTGCGCTGACCAGTACTAATAGGAAAAGGACCCAATATATCCATCCCCCATTGAGCAAAAGGCCAGGCACCTTCCAGTGGGGACAACAGTGTTGGCGGTCGACCTGATCGTGGTGCAAATTGCTGGCAAGTCTCGCACCTCTGCGTTAATTCAGCCGAATCTTTTCCCAAAGTTGGCCAGTAGTATCCCAGCCTGAAGATCTTTCTTGTCAATGATCGTGCACCTTCGTGGCATGCTGCCACCCCTTCATGAGCTTCTCGAAGAACTCTTTCTATTTCTGGATGAGCAACACACCTTAGGTAAGGAGTCGAGTAACCTCGCCTGTAGAGTTCTCCGTCTATAATCAAGTAACTGGCTGCAAGACGTTTTATCCTCGTATATTCGCCTTCGTCTTCTGGGAGAATTGCCTCTTTTAAGAAATTCTGGAATGGAGTCATCCATGTGACCTGTCCTTGAATGTTGAAGACTTCTGCTATGTTGTCAAGAACCGAACATAAGGCTTTTTCCAGGAATTGTACGTCTTGAATTGTGGTTCCTCCGAATGCCAGCTTACTTAAAGAGTCTACCATCTGGTTCTCTTGGCGAGGAATAGACTCAATCGCAAAATTTGGAATTTCTGCGATGGGTTTCTTGGCGATGCTGAGGTACTTCTTCATCTTTTCCCCCTTGCCTCATAAGTGTCATTGACCTGATTGACAATAAGTTCTGAGTCGCTTTTTACCTTAAGCGCAGATATGCCCATTCCTTTTGCCAGTCTGAGTCCAGTAATAAGATCCTCGTATTCTGCTTTGTTATTGGTCGCCTGGAACGTTAGGGCGATCGCATAATTCAAAGGCTCGCCTTCAGGAGGAATGAGAATTAAACCTACCCCGAGCCTTCTCTTGATGAAGATCCATCTGTATAAAGCTCCCAGATTTGATTGTTGTCTGCTGACGAACTTGGTCTGTTACCTGCTTCTGTTTAACCATTACTTGTGCTTTCTACAATGAAATCAGCTAGTGCTTGACCTTTGATGGCCGTTTTTGGCGCAAATTTGATCTTGAAGTCGCTGAGCTCGATCGCCTACTTGACCATTCTTCCCGAAGAATCTGGTTTCATCAGGAAGTTTTTGAGAGGTTGATTGGTGAGGACCGTGATGTCGTGCGCATGAAAATAAGGTCTTAGTTTTCGAGCAGCAATAACTAAGGCATAGACATACTTCTCAATCTGGACATATTTTATTTCTTCCGAATTAAACATTTTGCTAATAAAATACACTGGACTCTGGACATTATTTTCCTCCCTTATTAAAACGGCACTGGCTGCCACGTCACTGATGCTTAGGTAAAGGAAGAGTTGCTCGCCCAGAATGGGTTTTGCCAGAGCTGGGAGTGTTTGTATGTGCTGCATCAAGGATTGGATTGCCTCCTCGCAGTATGGCGTCCACTCGAATTTGCGGTTGGCCCTTAAAGTTTTGAAGAACAGGAGGTCCCTCGCCCTGGAGAGGAAGCAATTGAGAGCAACTAGGCGACCATTCAGGCATTGGACTTCCTTATGGCATGTTGGTGACTTCATCTCTTCTATAACCTTGAGCTTTTCCTGGTTCGCCTCGATACCCCGTTCGCTGACCATGAATCCCAAGAATTTACCGGATTTGACTCCAATGGCGCACTTTGTAGGGTTCAAGCGAACACTGTGCCTCCTCATGCACTCGAAAACTTCACGAAGGTCTGTTGTGTAAGGATTGCCCTTGATGGTTTTGACGAGCATGTCGTCCACATAAGCCTCCATGTTTCTTCCCAGCATGTCTTAGAACAGACAGTTCACCATCCGTTGATAAGTCGCCCCAGCATTGATTAGACCGAAGGGCATCACTTTGTAACAAAGAATGTCCCCGTCTGCATAGAAAGTGGTATGGGCCTCATCATCTGGGTCCATCCGGATCTGGTTGTAGCCTGAATAGGCGTCCATGAAGCTCAACATCTCATGACCAGAGGTTTCATCGACCAACGGATCAATCCTGGGAAGAGGATAGGAATCCTTACGGCAAGCTCTGTTCAGGTCACGGAAGTCGCTGCACATCCTCCACTTGCCGTTTGATTTCTTGACCAAAACTGGGTTGGCGACCCAGCTCTGGAATCTCACTTCTCTGACAAAGTCAGCTTCAATCAGCCTGCCAACTTCATGTCTGATCGCCAGGCTCTTGTCTGTCCCGAATGATCTTCTTTTCTGAACGATCGGCTTGATAGAAGGGTCTATCCTGAGCTCATGAGAGATGATGTCTGTACTGATACCTAGCATGTCGCTCGGCTGCCAGGCAAAGAGCTCCTTGAATTCCCTGATGAGGGCAGTCATGGCCTGCTTCTGATCATCATTCAAGGTGGCCCCAATGCGCACCTTTTTATCTGGGCCATCGCCATCGACTTCTTCCAACTCTTCCATAGGCGTCGGTCGAACAAATCCTTGCGAGGGTCAGCCTCTGTCTCGATGGCGAGAGCTTCCCTTTGGTTCTTCTTGCGCAGGCAGTTCACAGAGCATTGTCGCGAGGAAGGCTGGTCGCCTAGTACTACTCCAATCCCGTTGGGTGTGAGGAACTTCATCTTCTGATGAACTGTGGAGGCCACAATCTTGTTAGGGTTGATTGTGGTCCTTCTCAGGATGGCGTTATATGAAGTAGGTGAGTTGACCACCAGGAAGGTGACCGGTACCTTAATGCTCTTCCATCTCTCACCAGCAAACCCGATCAATGGAAAATCGACCCTCTTCAGGTCGCACTTGGATTTTCCCATCTTCTCAAAGGAGTCCAAAAACAAAATATCTGTCGATCTCCCTCCGTCGATCAGAATCCTCATAACGTCACAGCCGTCGATATCAATCGTGATAACCAAAGCATCATTGTGGGGGGGGTGGGGTGACATGTGCCAAATCATCATTGTGGACCACTGTAGAAATCTGAGTCGCATAGACTTCCCTTGCATGTGACCACTCGCCTCCTGCGCCGAATCTGCCCGGAATCAGATTTACCCTTCTCTTGCTCTGAGATGGGTCAGTTTGTTCAGCAGGAGCTGGAGAACGATTTCTCCTCGGTGGCGTTCGACTCCTATCATGCCCGTCCACAAATTCCTCCAGCATTCCCCCTGAATCAGCTTCTCGATATCCCGCTTCAAAATGCGGCAATCATCAGTCTTGTGGCCCTTGAACTTGTGGTATCTGCAATAGCTCTCTATATCTTTCCCCATGGGCTGGCCACCCCTTCAAGGCATCGGTGGCCTCGCCAGATATATTCTTTCCATCTCGACTAGTACCGCCGAGATCTGCCTGTTTAGAGGCGTAAAATACTCATGGACCTCTGTATTTCTGGGCCCTGGGTTTGGTTCTGCTCGGGGCCTGTTGTCTCGTCCCTTCTTCTCCTTCTTAACCTCCTTCTTACCATCGCGTCGGGGCTCGGGAACCACCATTAGCGAGGTCGTCAGGAAGTTAGACTCGGCGTTCGCCCTTTCAAGGTTTATGAAACCTTTCGCCCTGGACGCTAGTTCCTCCAACGTCTCAATTTCCTGCACATGATAACTGCTACGCAGATTCCACGAGGCCTTGTTGGCCACGTCCAGTCCTCGATAGAAGGCTCGAATGATCTCCCCATCTAAGACTCGACGGTCTATCTCCGTGACGTTTTGATGGAAACGTCCATAAAAATCAGCCAGCGACTCTCTAGGCTGCTGCTTGACCACGTCCAGAGCGACCACGCTTTTCATCAGTTAGCGCTTGCCCATATCTCTCTACAGGAACTTGCTTCTCAATTCTGCCTAAGTCCCTATAGATCCTGCAGGGAGGCCGAAGAACCAAGACGAAGCCGAACCCGAAAGAGTTGACGGAAATAATAAAGCCAAGTGATTGAGATCATTTGACTTACCCAGAAGAGAGGCCTCATGCTTGTTGACATGTATAGTGGGGTCTCCTCTACCACTGTATTCAGGTATAGCCCGGGCGACTACGACTTTAGGGATTTTGATGGCGACTAGATCATCGGAGAAGTGATGAGGGGATCGCTCCTTGAAGGGAGCTGCGACTGTCAGTCGCCTTTCCTGGGGCCTCCTATTGATGAGGTCGTCCACCTGGTCCAGGGTGCAATTCTTTGGCAAAGTCCCATTTGGCATGGGACCAGATGGATTGGTGGAATAAATGGCCGCCGGCGGTTCGGTGGATGCCGGGGGTAGGGACTGGTGCCCCGATGTCATCTCCTGATCCTCCTGGGAGCTGTGGCCCCAGGATTCGCAGTTTCAGTCGGTAGGGGCCCCGTGGCAGCGGGGCGAGTGTTCCTTGGGGAGCAGGGGCTTGTCGGCGAGCCTGTCCTAGGATGACCTCCAGCAATGATATCATATCTGGGGTTAACTAGATGTTTTCCCCGGCGATGTGGACGGTTTGTGGTGCTGGAGTCTCGGTATGGTTGGGAGCAGGAGTCGGTCTGGAATTACCGACATGTTCTCGGGCCGTCCTCAGGGGGACGACATTAGGTGCTGCCTGGCTGGTAGGTTCTTGATGGAGTGGCGAAGCGGCGGTGGAATCAGAGCTGTCCGAGGGTTGCTCGTGGGTCTGGTTCCGGCGGTTGTTTTGCGATCGAGTTCTCATGGCTGTATTACTCGATTCCCACAGACGACGCCAAATGTTGGATCGTAAACTGCTGATTGATGATCTGGAAATGAATTGAATTCCAGGTGATGGTGGAATAATGCTCTCGCCTTAGCTCCGGTAAATCTGCAGGTAGGGGATCGCAACAGAGGGGGTGTCTCTGGGTCCCTCTCCGATGCTTAAATGAGTATATGTGTGTGTATAGCTCAAAACGTGATGAATGTATGTAAAGCAAAGGTATTTATAGAGTAGGAGAGACCAAACCGTATAAGGTAACCGTATATCTTCGTGAATATTGTGTTGTTGAAGATTTGGATAGTAGATATTGTAGTTACGGAAAGATATTGCAGTTACCATATCTAATCCTTAGTGAATATGTGCCCGAGATATGCGGGATATCGTGGCCACTTCCTTATTAACGGCTGGTGGGACCAAAGGAGAGAGGCAAGGCTCTCTTCGGGGTGAGCACTCCCATGGCGATCAGTACGAGGTCGCGACTTGAATGGCGACCATCTATGGAGCCTTTGGCGTCCAAATCAACCTGGGCTCAATCTTGGGCCACTCTATGGTGGGCCAGATTGACTTTGACATAGGCCAGTCCAGTTCGAATAACTTGGGTTTACCCCCTCCATGGTTATTGGGCCTTCGAGGCCTTTTTCTTATTGAGTTGTCACTATCAATACCCAACACTTGGTATATAGAAACATTACTTCAGTCTAAATTAAGTTTCACGTTGTGAAATTTGGAATGGGTTCGGAGGTTAGGCTAATGAGGAAGCGCTTGAGGTTAGTGGCTTGACCCTTATTTCTATTATGTATGAACAATCACAAAATAGTTTATGCATACAATACTTTATATTTTTCTAAAAGAAGATCAAACATCGAAAATCTACATCAGGCTATATTTTTATATGAAAATGTTTCGATACAAAATTGTTTTAAAGTGATTTAATGGTTTTCATTGAATATAAAGACAAATCGACATGGGATAGTTTAACATGATGATGTTTTTAAATGTTTTTTTATAAGAAAGGCTACAAAAAATCAAACGATTTAAGTCGTTTAAATGTACGTGAATACGAAAATATTTCGATGATACCCTTAGATAAAGTTGTTTTATTTTTGACTCAATGTCTACTACGCAAGACAACGTATCGATACAGTGAAGGATCCTAAGAACAAATAATATGCCGCATGAACTAGAGAGAGATTTGAATACCTGACCATCAGGGAAATGCTGGAAGTTGTGTATGTCAAAGAGACATAGCAATAGGGCTTGAGCCATCCAAATGTTAGATGAAAAAATTACGAAAAAGGATTTAGAAGTTTGGGTTAATAGTCAAAGTGCCCCCTAATGTTTGGGCGAAATTTAGGATTGCCCCTTAAAGTCTAAAATTTTAAATATTAGTCCTAAAGTTTGGACGATTTTAAAAATTGCCCCTTTCCGTCCGCTAGCTGTTAATTTTGGACAGAAAATGCCCATGTGCAATTCACGTGACTTCAATTACAATTTAAAGACAAAAATGCCCTCTTCTCCTCCACCTCATCTCTGGATCTCAAGGACGTGGAGCATCTGCAATGGAGTATGGAAAATCTCTGAGAAAGCTTGGCTCTTCTTATTTGGGTGGAGATGATGATAGTGATGCCACAAAGCAAGATGAAACTTCCTCCAGATTTGTCCAAGATGATGAAGACGATGTCATCCCAAAGAGCTTTCCAGTGAGTCAACTTTTCCGTTTCTTTATCTAGGGTTTTTCTTCTCCATATTCTTCTTCCTTGGAGCGACCTCCGGTCAAGAACCAGTACGTGTGGGTGTCATCGGTGATAGCACCGGGAACGTAGGGAACATAACTTGGAGCTGCATGAAAATGGCACTGCTGGACTTCTACCAAGCTCATAACAGCTATGGAACTCGACTAGAGTTCCGATTTCGAGATGCAAAGAGAGATATCGTCCTTGCATCTGCCTTAGGTAATGAAGAAAAAACTTTCTTAAAATCTTGTCAAAATCTGAATTTGAGACTCTCTTTTCTTTAGCTCTAGATTTACTGGAGAATGATCAAGTGCACGCAATCATTGGTCTGAAATGGTCGGTACAAGCCAAGTTTATCATCGAACTTGGAACGAAAGCTCAAGTTCCCATCATCTCTTTCGCAGCTACAGACCCTTCTCTTTGCACAAAGCATAACCCTTACTTTGTTCGAACTGGATATGATGATTCCTCCCAAGTGAAAGCCATTGCTGCTCTAGATCAAGCTTTTGGATGGTGGGAAATCTCACTCATCTATGAAGACACTGATTATGGCAACGGACTCATTCCTTACCTTACTGATGCTTTCCAGCAAGTCTACATTCAGGTAACTGTTGAAGCTAGCTTGTTCTTTCAATGGAGCTTCACTTCATTGAAAATTTTACTAACATCATTATATCAAATGTCTGTCAGGTGCCTGATAGAAGCAATGGCACTGGCTCCAACATCCGTCGAATCGCAGCACCGTGGGAACCGGGCTCAACAGTCAACGACGACGATGACTCAGCCTCAGCAGCAACTCCACAGCAAATCCCAGCCATCAACTTCATCAATTGAAATTATTCTGCCAATCACACTTAACGCACCAATCTCGATCGAACTAAGGCCCAAATGACGAAATCAAAATCGTCTCACTAATTATATAGATTGGAATTGAATTAAATATAGAAATAGCAAATACAATAAGAAGCATTAGAGACCAGAGGAAAGTACACGGAATCCTTGAGCAAGAAAACAGAAGACCCATTAAAATGGTGTACCTTGCAGATTACTGGAAATTATTGGAAATTTTTATGCACATTACTCGTGTTGTTTTATGTTCTTGAGCGTGTCTGGTGAAATGAGTTCAATTAAAAATGCAAACTTTAGTCAACCTACCTTGCTCCGATGGCGATTTCCCTGCTGGGATGACTCCGATGGCGATTTCCCTACTGGATGACACAGTGATTCATCATCGTTGGGATGAAACAGACCAGAGATGTCTCCAAGGGTATTTTTGTCTTTAAATTGTAATTGAAGTCACGTGAATTGCACATGGGCGTTTTCCGTACAAAATTAACAGTCAGCGGACGGAAAGGGGCAATTTTTAAAATCGTCCAAACTTTAGGACTAATATTTAAAATTTTAGACTTTAAGGGGCAATCCTAAATTTCGCCCAAACATTAGGGGGCACTTTGACTATTAACCCTAGAAGTTTTAAAAGGTTTTGCAAATGTGATTTTGACGCGATGATGAGACCGTTTTTAAAGTCAATATTAAACCAACATATTTATGAATGCATAAATAATTTGTTATATCTGTTACTCATTGAAAATATAGTTTAACGATACTTGATCCGGTAGGATAAGGTTAAGGTTACTTACTAGGTTGTTCCCGCAGCCTAACCCACCAATTCACTCCACGGTATAAGGATAATGAATTGCCGTTTAATGGATCGCTCAAAGTAAAGGATTAACAAGGTAGTTGTAATATGAGATTGTGCAACAAAAGAGCAAGTGTAGTTTAAGAAAATCATCATAGTGCGCAACGAAAATTTCACTTCAAGAAAAGTTATCTATGTGCTATACTTACACATGTTTACAGAAGTTAGTTTTGGTATAAGAGTTTATTATGATATGAATAAAATTAGGCTTCATTATTTATTACTTTATTAACAAATTACAGTCATCACCTCTAACTTCCAGGGTGGATTTTGAGGCATGAGAGTAAGCGAGGCGAACTAAAGAAAAACTGGGTTCTGAAGACTGAAGCTCAACAGAGGTTGCAAAGTGAGGCAGATGCAAGGTGATAGTAAAGTAAAGTGTGATGAGTGAAGTGAAGAGAAGACTTACTAAAGTGTCTGGGACTCTCTACGTATCTGCTCAGTTACTAAAGCAATTAGGTTTTGTTTACATAATTTTTACAGTGACAATAACACCACATTATTATCTATCTATATTAATTTGACTAAATTGTATGGAATTGTGACAAGTAAGTTTTTTGATGTATTTTCTTACTCCTAATGTCAAATTAGTTAATTCTAATTGGTCCATATCAAACATACAATTCTCATTCCTAAGTAGCATGCCATATAAATCACTTTAAAAACTTTGAAGTTTTCGCATTCATTTTCAAGATAAGTTACAAAACCTTAATTAATTATTTTTATTTCACATGTATATTTATAATTTTGTGCAAAATATATTTTATACAGTGGAATTTATACAATACCAAAATACATAATATTATATTTTATAAATATAAATTATGAACATAATAATTTTTTATATTACAAATTAAATAAATTAATTAAGAAATATCTCATACCTTATTATAATTTCATTTTTAATATAAAATGAAAGTGAATTTTAACAATCTTATAAAAATATATGTTATATATTTATTGACTCAAATATTTCTTTCCCAACTAACAAAGCGTTATAATAAATAAATAAATAAATGCTATTTTTTCAATACATTTTTATATAAGTACGTAACTTTAATAGAAATCATAAAGTTTAAGTTAAAAGTATTATGTGAATATTAAGATATTGATTTGCAATTTTATTATAACTATCTCTTAATATATTTTGTGAGTTAAGAAAATACAATAGTGTTTGTATGATTAAAATTACTAAAATGAGTAACATGATTCTAACATTTTTATAAGCATATAAAACTAATAAAAGTCACAATTGTTTTTTTAAAAAAGAAGTTAATTAGCATTGTATCAATAATTTTTATTATATAATCATGTATTTTCAATTAATTTTAAATAATTATACATAATATTTTTATTCTATAATATACTTTGTAGTATTGAAGCATATGGTGTAGATCATATTACAAAATATACTAATAGTTTTAACATTTTTATAGAAATATGCATAATTTTTATTACATAATATAATATTAAATTAAATTTATCCTTAATTATTTCAAAAAATGAAAATTTAATATATATATTAAATAAGTTATATAAATTTGATTTAATATATATATATATCGCGCAACACGCCTATCAATTTTCTACAACACCTATTTTATATATATTAAAAAATAATAATGAAGATAACAACCTATTGTTACTAAATAATATATTTTATGATAGCTATAGCCAACTCTAAAAATGCTCTTCACCTGCAACAGTTATTTTACTGTTAAATCAATTATTTTACAGCGACAATACTATTTATCACTAAAAGAATTTTTTAATGATAATATTTTGTTATTGCTATATTATATTATTTTTGTAGCGAAACCAACCAAATGTGTTATTAACTAAATTAGGATGTGCTATATCGAAAAATTGTCCCGAGCAAACTCAATAGTAGATTTAAGTCGATTTAGTAATATGAATGAGAGGTGTCTTGAGGGAATTTAAACACTTATTTTTATAAGGGTAAATCCTTGAGGTTCAAAGTAACTTTATAACAAGTGTGATGGATCCTGGCATTTGGTCCGGAGGTCCAAGATTGAGACCCATTTATTACGGGAGCGCCATTGGACATACCTCCATTTATTATGAGCGTGCCACTGGGGAACGTACTCCCCTAGGTTATTTTCCGCCAACACAGGACTCGAGGTCCGACAGGAGGGAATGAGGCACTAAAGCGTCAGGCGTGGAACAGAGGCACGAGACACAATACCACTATACACGAGACACCAGGTAACATAGGACTCGAGACAACCCCGATCAGTTAACCGGGCGCCACCCAAGGCAACCGTGATAGAAAGTAACTTAAATCAGGTTAGAGGTGAGGCTTACAAATACCCTCACCCATCTCTACTCTAAAACTAAGGTTAACTACCTCAACATTTACTTATCTTTGACCTGTGTGATTAAAAGATTATTTTTTTTTTGTGACTGAACCGTTACTTAAGTTTGAGGATGTGACTGAATGGTTATTCCATTAAGTTTCCCTCACATATTTCCGTCTCATTGTCACGAGAAAGTCACGTGGCCTAATTTAAAGACGATTCTACCCCCCTTTTGTGTTTATGGACTATGATGTAGTAACGGTTAGGTAACAAAATATCCAAACTAAAGTAACCGTTTGATAACATTTAAGAGAAGATAAAACATCATTTAATAACTTCTCCACAAACATAAGTCACCACCTTTGCAAATGACACAATGTTCTTCATACTTCAGTTACAGACAAATGTTATTGACAAATGAGATACAAAGTTCATAAACTTACAGTAAAGACTGTCTGGGCAAATGTATTTCAAGTAGAAACTAAGTTTCACAAGCAACAAATTTTTAATAAATAAATAAATAATGGATTCTCTAAATTCGAGTTCAAAATGGGATGTTAAATGCAGCATAACGCATTAACAATGTTATTTGCTAGCTCTGTCAAGTCTCATCCAATGTGTCATCACATTCATAATCACCAACATCACACTTTTATCCATGCCCTCCTCAACTAGCTTCTGATCCATGCCTCTAGAAGCTCTTCTCATCGAACCAAAGTTCTCATACAGTGCCTCGATCCATGTCAAAAGCAAGGACAATCAAGTGTCTCCTGGTACCAAGATGTTGCCTCTCCCAATGAAGGATCTAACCCAGAATGGAGTTCAGAGCCCACCAAGTTGATGCCTTGGGTAGGTTCAAAACTAGTTATCCTTGCAGAACAACAACAAATTTATCTTGTGTACTGCTTTGGTCGAAAATCCGGACTTTGACTTCAATTCTTCTTGAGTAGAGGAACATCCACATGCATAATCCAAGTTTTGTCGCCCAGACTCAGCATACTTCTGTCATCAGCAACATGATGACTGTGCAACATAACATAGTGGAGGATCTTGCTGCCAAATCCATGGATCAGCATACTTATGTTCCTACCCCTGTTGAAAGTGATGGTGTGGCTGCCCATCCTATTCAGATACAAGGTCTAGATTCACAATCAACAATGGAGTTCCCTCTTACAAGTAATATTCTCACTAAAGCATAAAATTTGACTGCTGAAGGTGGAAGAATCATCATCTCAAGTGCATATTCACAAGGGTAAGAAACAACTCAATTCGTGGTAGCACAAGTAATTAATGAGGAGTTGAGGTTATAAGTAAGTTTTTTTTTTCGTTTTCCTTTGGTCCAACTGCAAAACGTTTGATGATGAAGATGGAATCGGTTGCTTACAAGTTGCTAAACACGTTGACAGATGCATTGCAAAGTGTAGGAGTTGATTTGTCACAAGCCAGCATCTTAGTGCAGATCGATCTTGGAAAGAGAGCATGCAAAATTTTCACGGCTTCTGAGACAGAAAAAAGAGTATTGAGAAATTCCCATCGACTTTCTTTGTGCAAATCAACCAGTTGCCTCCCATAGAAAATTTAAACCAGAATAAACAAGGCAGAAATAGATATATAATTGTATCCATTATGGGCGTACCTAGAAATCATAGAATTCCAAGACACTAAATTTCTTATAGGAATTTTGTCAAACACATGGTGTGCAGTCTCGACTTCCCCACATTTTGACAAGAAATTCTATAAATTTCAGAATTTTAAGAACTTAAGCAGCAGTAATGGTCGGAAACTGACCTTAGATGATGTCAAAGGTACGAGATGAGGAGATAGTTTCAGAAGTAATTTCGTTGCATCGGCTGAGTAGGAGTTGATGAGGGTGGAGTAGCTGTACAACTCCACGAACTTGCGAGGGCACACCAGTATGACTCCGAATTCTAGGATGGCGAAAATTTGGTCGGGTCGTGTCATTTCCAGATCGAAGAAAGCGATTTCGGACCTTACTTCGACGCTCGAATCAATTGTCGGAGAAGCGAGCAAGAAATGAAGGAAATGGGGAAAGTGAAAGTGTACTTCTACGAGTTGGGTTATGGAGGCGCCATCGAAGGACGAATCCTAGATTTGAAGGACGAATTGAATCGGAACGAAGGGGGAGTACTGGAGAAGGAGAAGGATATACTAGGAAGTTTAATTTTGAAGAAGGTCAGGTGCACAAGTTTAATTGAGATAATTAACGGATGTAACCGTTCAGTCACATGTGCCAACTTAAGTAACGGTTGAGGTAATTAACCC
The DNA here is from genome assembly GCA_946814005.1 of Chamaenerion angustifolium. Taxonomy (NCBI): domain Eukaryota; kingdom Viridiplantae; phylum Streptophyta; class Magnoliopsida; order Myrtales; family Onagraceae; genus Chamaenerion; species Chamaenerion angustifolium. The sequence goes on along the minus strand of OX328268.1, from coordinate 26,972,336 downwards.
ATAAAACTAATGTGATAACATACATTTACCTTGCATATACTCTCTGAAACACACAATCTCCGACTAACTTAGGCATCAGAGGGGAAACAACGGGAACACCCCGAGATTTCCTTCCTTGCAGGTCCGTGGAGCGCCTAATACGCGATTCTGGAGAACAAAGTTGTGACTTCGAGATCCAACATTGGCGCCGTCTGTGGGAAGCTTAAGCAAACCAGCCATGACTCCTCCCACCACCAGAGGAAAGAACAACCAAAAAGTCTTGAAAATGTCTCGCTCCACGTCCTACAGCAACACTTGGGTGGAACCGCTGTTATACCTCAAAACTAGGTCATTCAAGAGGGGCAAAACTCCAAAATTATCCCCCAAGGCGCACCGTCCAGACAACCTACTATCCTAGGAGGCGAGGCTGCCAAACCGGCGCACTCTCGGATCGCATCCTATGTGAGAGTGCCTTCGAGGGAAGAAGTATGGCCAGAATCTGCCCTGACACCTTCACTCATCGCGGCGCTAGAATAACTGCTCGATAGAAGATAACAAATAGCCGATGTTCGCCATGCAGAGTTCACGAGGGCGGAAGAAGCCACCTCTAGATCCGGCCTCCCGGCGCAACAACCTGCTCTTCCCATGAGCGACGCTACTTCAATGGGACCACGCCTCAGTGCTATGACGAAGGAGGAACTAGATGAGATGATCTCCTAGAAGATGAAGGAGCAAAAGGGTTGGGTCATGCCTCGTCTCCGGGATAGAGAATCACATCCCTTCGACCCCGAAATATTGTCTATAACTGTACCGCACCACGTGCAGTCCTCCAAGATTGTCTGTTACAAAGGCGAAGGAGATCTTGTGGAACACATACAGAGACACGAATCCTCCCTCCTAGGGAGAATGAATGATGATAATCATTTCACACTCCCTTTTCCAGCGACTCTAGGAGGCGTCGCTTCGCATTGGTTCTTTGGACTCCCCAAGGTTCCATGAGAACTTGGAGCGAGTTGAAGGAGAATTTCATTGTCCAGTACATGGGCGGGCGAGAACTGCTCAAGAGTGTATGGACTTTGGACAACATTAAACAGGGGAACAATGAAAGATTAGGCGATTTCTATACGAGGTTTAACAAAGAATTGGCATAGATTGACCAAGTCATTACGGGTGGCTTGATGGCGAAACTATATGTGCTTTTATACGAGCTCTGGGATCCAAAGGATCTTCTCTGCATGATAGCATGAGAATGATGCCCGTCAATACAGTGGAGGCTATGGCGACCAGGGTCAAATCTTACATCGACCTAAAAATCGCCAAAGAAGGGAGAAGATCGGTTCGGAAAGAATAAAAAAGGGTCAGTCAAGAAGGAAAGGGATGGAACCAATGTCATCAAAAGGCAGGAAGTGATGACTCGAGGCGTCATCCGATGATCCCGGACGCCAATAGATAAGTTTAAGAGACTTATACGACACTTACTGTGGATATCTCGGTTATCCTGTCAGATATGGAGAAGAAGGATTTATCGACACCTCCTACGATGAGAAACGACGAAGCTCAGTTAGGTAGCGACAACAAAGCCTACTGCTGCTATCACCGTTGCAAAGGGCACGCAACAGACAACTGTCGGATCCTGAAAAGGGATATAGAGATCCTCATCCAAAAGGGGTATCTTAAAAATTTCATCGTGCGTCGGGAAAGGAGTAGGAGTCCTAGAAGGGAAAGGAAATCGTCGCCCAAGAAGAACTCTGGGGCATATGGGTCTACGAAGGAAAATCTGAATGTGATTAGTGGCGGTTTCACCTCAGGAAGAGAAACAGGCGCCGCTAGAGAAGTATACGCTGCTCAAATTGCAAGATCTTCTAAGGCTGAGAAGCGCCCCAAAGAAGATGACGATGTGGTCATCTCCTTCTCAGAAAGGGAGATGGGGCATGTCACCTCGCCTCTTGATAATGCTCTCGTTTTTATGATGGGAGTTGATAGGTTTAACATGAAGAGAGTCTTGGTCAACTCGGGAAGTTCAACAGATGTCCTGTTTCTTGAAACCTATAAGAGGATGGGGAAGAAGGAAAAGGATTTGAGGAAGGTCAATTTCCCACTGATGGGGTTCACCTCGCTTACCACATATCTGGTGGGAGCTGTCACCCTGCTAGTGCAAATAGACGAGGGTTGGAAGTCATTGAGTATGGACATCACATTCATCGTGGTAGACACTCCTGCATCATACAACACCATTTTTGGGGCGTTAGACTTTGAATCCTCACAAGATAGTCCACTCCACCTATCACCAATTGCTGAAGTTTCTTACGCCTCATGGAGTCGGAGTAGTGAAGGGAGACCAGTCGGCATCTCGCAGTTGCTACGTCAACTCAACGTGTCGTAATGTTTTAAAAGTCAAGGGAAAGGAGAGTCTGGCGATCCAAACAGAGGAAGACCATTGGGAAGAGAGGAGTCGCCCATAACCCGTTGATGGCTTAAGAAAGGTAGAGGTGGAAGGCCCGGGAAAAGAAGTGCAGATAAGAGCGTCACTCCCAACAGATGATGCCAAGGTGTTGTCAATGCTCCTGATAGAGTTCAAGGAGCTATTTGCTTGGAAGCTTAGTGATATGTCGAGCATCAACAAGGACATTATTGCCCACGAACTGAACATTGACCCCAGCATCAGGTCGATCGCTAAAAAGGGACGCGTCGTGGGAGAAGAGTATGCAATCACTATAAGGCAAGAGGTAGGAAAGTTAGTAGATGCCAACTTCGTGAAGGAGATCAGGTTCCAGATGTGGATGGCGAACCCAGTCTTGGTAAAGAAGATCAATGGGAAATGGTGCATATGCGTAGACTTCAGGGACCTAAACAAGGCGTGTCCCAAGGATTGTTATCCCTTGCCAAGGATTGATTAGCTGCCCCATCAGGCCATGAGCTGCTCAGTTTCATGGACGCCTACTCAGGATACAACCAGATCCAGATGGATGAGGGCGACGCCCAGCACACAACATTCTACGCAGATAGCGACGTCTACTATTACACGGTGATGCCTTTCGGTCTGATTAATGTCGGGGCGTCCTACCAGGGGATGATGAACAAACTGTTTGCAGGAATGATAAGGGACACCATGGAGGTGTATGTCGACGATATGATGGTCAAATCCGTCAAGGGTGTTGATCACATGAAGGATATGAGGAGAACATTCGAGCGTATGCGTCTCCATCAAGTACGCCTTAACCCGACCAAATGCGCTTTTGGCGTGCACTCCGGAAAGTTCTTAAGCTACATGATGATCCATATGGGAATTGAAGTGAATCGAGAGAAGCTAGAGGCGATCGAGAAGATGAGGAGCCCCGCCTGCCACAAGGAGGTCCAATGCTTGAATGGGAGATTGGCGACACTCAATCATTTTTAGAAAAGGCGGGAGACAAATCCCTCCCTTTCTTCCAGGTTTTGAGGGCGAACAAGAAGTTCAAATGGATCTTAGAGTGTGAGCAGGCGTTCCAGGACTTGAAGACTCCCCCCACTCGCTAAACCTACAAAAGGCGACACATTTTTCCTATACTTAGGCTAGGCTTGTTCATTTAAACTGGTTCGGCCGAAGTAGTTTGGTCTGGTTCTGGTATGGTTTGAACCGGTTCGGCCGAACTGGTTTCAAAACCAAACCAGTTTTTTAGAATTCAAATAGACCAGTTCAAAGTAGTACCAAAAATTCAGTTCGAATCGACTCGTTTGATGATACTGGTTTATACTTAAGTTTAAATCAAACCACTTTAAACCTATATAATTTTAGAAACGGTTTCAAGCAAAATAAACCAAACCTAAAGATGTCTTCAATAAACCAAATTTAGAGATGTATATGTTGATGTTGGACAGGATTTCAGTTGGTTGTGGAACAAATTTTCAGTCGGTTCAATGTGTTTTTCAGTTAGTTCAGTGTGTTTTTCAGTTGGTTCACTGTTTTTTTCTAGTCGCTTCAGTGTGTTTTTCAATTGGTTCAATGTTTTTCGTTCTGGTTCAGTGTGTTGGACAATATTTTCAGTTGGTTTAGTTTCAGTTTGAACCAGATTATTTCCTAACCAAAACTAAACTACTTCAATAACCAGACCAGACGAGATTAAATTGGATTAAAAAACCAGATCAGACCAGTTCGAACTGGTTCTGAATCAGTTCGAACCAGACCAGTTTTTTTACCTAAACCAAACCAATGTTTTTAAAAATATAAAAAAGTACTATTTTTTTACAAACTAGACCAGTTCAGTTCTGAACCAGTTCGGGGTCGAACAAGCCTAACTTAGGCATCAGTCTAGTAGATGTAAGCTTTGTATTAGTCAAAGAGAGAGCCAAGGGACAAGTGCCTGTGTATTATGTTTCCATGGTTCTTGCACAGGCTGAAATAAATTATCTAGAAGTTTAGAAGTACATCTATGCGCTGGTAGTCTTGACTAGAAAGCTTCACCCCTACTTTAACGAATATGAAATCACTGTTCTAACAAATCAACCTTTAAAACACTTCCTGGGAAAACCAGACACTTCAGGAAGAATGATTAAATGGGTGATTGAACTAAGTGAATTTCGAATCAAGCTCAGACCTAGAACCGTTATAAAAGGGCAGACACTGGCTGATTTTATTGTGGAATCCACATGTCCACCCGAAGTGCCGCCACAAGAGCCTAAGGAAGTAAAAGAAGCTTGGAGGCTCCATACAGATGGATCCTCTTCAGTCGATGGCTCGGGGGCAGGATTGGTATTAACAACTCTGAATGGCAGCGCTCCTTTGCTATATGCATTGATACTCACCTTCAAGGTCACCAGCAACGAAGCGGAATACGAAACACTGATTACTGGCCCTAGACTCGCCAAAGGATTGAGCATCACTCATCTCAACGTTTACTGCGATTCACAGCTGGTGGTAAACCAAGTCAGAGGCGAATACACTACAAAATGCGAGCAAATGAAAATATACATGAAAGAAGCGTACAAATTAGCAAAGGGATTGAAATTTTTTTAAATAGAAGCCATACCGAGGGAGTCGAACAAGGAATCTGGAGCGTTAAGTAAATATGCATGGTAGGCGACGCCTCTTCAGGTGCACTTCGTGGAAAATATAGAGAGAGGGATGAGTCAATTTTGTTCTAACGTTGAAAAAGCAGGGGATTGGGCGACCCCCATCAGGATATATTTGGAAAATGGCGAGCTACCAGAGGAAGAAGTCGAATCCATGCAAATATTGAGGATGACCCCAAGTTATAAGATCATTGAAGGGACATTATACAAGAAGGGATTCTCCACGCCTTTTCTTAGATGCGTCGCTCAAACAGTGACAACCACAATACTTAGAGAAGTTCATTAGGGCCATGAAGGGGCGCGATCCATGAAGGGTCGCGATCCATGAAGGGGCGCGATCCATTGGCTGAAAGATCCTCAACAAAGGATACTATGGGCCTACCATGAAAAAAGAGGCAAATGAGCTGATGCAAAAATATGAATCATGTCAAAAATACAGTCTAAACATAGCGTGCCACCATGCAGACCTAACCTTAATTAGTGTCGCTTGTCCTTTCCCGCAGTGGGGAATCAACTTGGTTGGACCACTTCCTAGGTCTAAACAATGCACCTACGCCATAGTAGCAATTGACTACTTCTCTAAATGGATTGAGGCGAAGGCATTAGCATCCACTACAGAGTTCCAAGTGATCAAGTTTCTAAAATATAGAATCATTTCTAGATACGAGATTCCAAGTGTACTGGTGAGCGACAATGACCCTCAATTCGCTGGCAAAGAGTTGAAATGGTTTTGTCAAGAGTTGAAAATAGAACACAGGCAAGCCTTAGTAAGACATGCGCATGCGAATGGGATTGAGGCGTCAACAAAACGGTTCTCAACGGATTGAAAAATAGGTTAGACGCTCTACAAGGGAAGTGCTGGAAAACATCATTTGGGCGTTTCGAACAATACCCAAACAAGCGACAGGGAAGACGCCCTTTGGCGTGGTATATGGCTCAGAAGCAGTCGCGCTAACAAAAATAGCGGTCGCTTCACATAGAGTAAAACACTTTAATGAGATGACAAAGGAGGGCCAAAAGCGCTTGGAATTAGACCTGGTGGATGAGAAGAGATGGGCATCTGAACAACTCCAAGGAAGAATGCGCCTCGCCACATCACGATACTACAATAGGCGAGTCTCTGCTCGCCAATTTTTCGTGGGGGTGTGGGTATGGAGAAAGAACGAGTTTGCCCATCAAGACAAAGTCAACAAGCTATCCCAAAAATGGGAAGGACCGTACAATATCGTCGCCAGTCCCCATTCAAACACCTACATATTAGAAGATAAAGAAGGAAAGACTTTGAAGAATACCTTCAATGTGGAGCACTTGAAGAAGTTCTAGTCTAAGGCGTCGCTATATTACCAAAAAATTGCTACTTAATCAAATTTGTGACGGTTGAGTAAGTTCTACTTTTAGGCGTCGCTACATTACCAAATAATTGGTATTTAGTCAAATTTGTGACGATGAATGGAATTCTACAATTAGGCGTTGCTACATAACCAAACAATTGATACTCAGCCAAATTGTGAGAAAATGGATGAATGATACGCAAATAGCGTTGATTCATAAAAGCAACCAGGATATTAAAGGCATTTCAGATGACAGAAATACTAAGGCTACAACTCTAATGGCATGTTCTTTTCGTGGAAAAGAAAAGGAATTCGGCTTACGGATTCCGTAAGAAGTTGTTCTTTTCGCGGAATTGAAACAATTCGGCTTACGGAATCCTAGCCTTCTAGTGTTAGACTTTCCAGGTAAAATGCTCGGAATTTCTAAGCCTAGCCCGTCCAGAATCAGGAATATTGCCCAAATGACGATTCTGCCCTCATTATCTTTTCATATTGCCCAAACGCTCCTTCAATGAAATACTCAGACCGAAGCTTCTTCAATGACTACCTCAGCTCCTTGAATGACGATTCTCTTCTCCTTCTCTTCCCCTCCCCGAAGCTCCCCGTCTCTTCTCGGACCGAAGCCAGGTACGTCTCCTTCTCCTTGTCCTTCTCCGAATCGTTTCATGATGAACCCAGAAATCAAGTTTTTGGGTTCGATCGAACCCAGAAATCTAGTTTGCTAGGTTCGTTCGAACCCATAAATCAAGTTTCTGGGTTCATCTAATCAAGTTTCTGCTATTCTTTGTTCTTTGTTGTTTTCTTTTTCAATCGGTTGTTTGATGTTTGAATTGGTTGTTTGCTTGATTGTGTTTGATTTCCGATTTGCTTGTCAGGCGATTGTTTGCTTGTTTGATTTCTGATTTGCTGTTTCAATCGGGTTCTGCATTTTAATCCGAGGTTGAAGGGTGATTGGAGTGGGAAACCAGTTATTGAGCAGAACACATGCTGTCCGTTGGGAAACAAGTTATTGAGCTTCCAGATTTTGATGTAGTTTTTTGTCCATCGGGTGGAGCTGATTTCAAGGAAGGGTGGATGTGTGTATAGATACTCTATAAGGAATCAAGAAGTGCAGATTGATTGTAAGTGCAACCAAGCTAACATATCTCTGTTTTATCTAACATATATTTTTTTGCTGAATTTGCTAAGCTGTTGTGGGAAGTTGTAAGTGCAGACATATGTTTTGGTTTAGGGTTTGTTTCTGACTTTTCACTTTTATAAGTACAATGGTGGATTGCCCATCTAACTTTTCACTTTGATAAGGTATGCAACTGCAAGTGCAAGATCTGATGGTCTTCTCCTGCTTTGTGGAGGTCGGGATGCTAATTCAGTATGTACAGAATGCTTTCCTCTAAGAGAGATATAAGGAAAATCCACGGTTGAGATCCCTAGTGCATCAGGACCGCCTGTGGGACAGAGAATAGCAGAGCACGTCCGTAGCGCCGCTGCCTAGCTAGAATCTGCGTCCAAAATGGTAAGCTCCGCTTCAGTTTTACCTTTTGATCATACTTATTCCTTTTCTAATAAGCTCGCTGCTGCTGTTTCTTGAATGAAAGTAACCGAGATCTATGCTAGAATTGCATCTACATAGTGTAAGGTAGAAGTTCTTGTTATTGATGCGTATATGAATTTATCAAGGCCAATCAGATAGGTTTATGATTTTAGATATATTGAACTTTTTCAGGCCTTTTCAATTTGTGGATGAGCTTCATCTCTCTTTTGAGAGATTCTATTGGAATGTTTTTTACACGTCTGCTACTTCATTGATGCTAACAGATTTTCATAGTGCTGAAGAGGATATTTTGACTTCTGAAACGTTATACTTTCTATGGTGTTATTGAACAGTCTCTGGTGGCAAACGAGGATTTTCAGCACATTTTACGTGTGCTGAACCCTAATGTCGATGGAAAGCAGAAGATCATGTTTGCTATGACCTCAATCAAGGGTATTGGTCGTAGGTTCGCAAACCTTATCTGCAAGAAAACTGATGTCGACATGAACAAAAGGTCTGTCATTCCTCCCCCTTCTCTAATTCTCAGATAAATACGAGATAATGGCCTTTGTCTTTCCAATGGAATGCCAGGATTATCTCTTACTAATGCGTATTGAATGATATGTTGGCGTAGATAAAACATGCCAGCATCCATGTGTGGTAGTTCTTTAGAAGAAGGTTTAACTGGGTTCAGAGTTTAGACCAAGGCCATGTCCGTGGCACCCTCGGTTCCATGTCTTAAAATCCCCAGTTCTTCATCCCCTTCTTCATCTACGATTACGAAGCCATTCTTTTTCACCGTTCGGAGTTCTCAACCGTGGAATTCTCCTGCTTGGCCTAAGTTATTTTGTTTTGATAGAATTAGAAAAGGACATGATGGAGAAGAAGTTACTGAGCCTCCAGACTTGGCTAAAGTTTTCATAGGAAAGGTATGGACAGTGTTCAGGATTGTGCAAATTTATTGTTTATGGAAAAATTGTACCAAGAAATTGTACCATAATGTATGTGGTCACTAACAACATTTTGTATTATGTATGTATGGTCATTTTTGCTAGGTTTCAAGCAAATGACTAACACTTATTCGGAACATTTATTGTCGTGGGTTCATGAAATGTTATATTGCGAATATTGTATTTATCGATATTTCTAATCATATTAATGTTATGTAATCAATTGATTGTTTAAGAAATATTATTTTGCATGACAATTTACATTCTTTATTTTAAAAATAATAAATAATAAATTGGTCTTTTTAAAAAAATAATAAAATTTCGTTTTTTATTTTTTTATTATTATTTAAATAAACGTTTTTAATGTTTTTAAGTTTTATAATTAATTAATACAAATTATTTTTATTATATACTATTCATATACAAATAAGGGCAAAAATGTCATTTTACTAGATTCCATTCCATTTCCATATCCAATTCCACAAAAGAAACAATAGAATTCCTTATTTCATTGCATTCCATTCCACCAAAGAAACAACTTCATATTCTTAACTTCTATTCCTTATTCCATATTCCTATTCTCTATTCCGTATTCCCTATTCCAAATCCATGAAAGAAACGCCCCGTAAGTGCTAAGGCGATTGGATGACTAAAACTGTTATTAAACACTTGTCCAACAAAGAAATAGAAATATCAAAGTAAAATCCATAAGAGATAACACCATTGTCATTACAAATACGCCTCGCTGAGGAGGACTTACCAAAGTAAAGGAAAACATACAAACAACTACTACAAAATACTTAAAATCCACTTCATTAGAGGGAGGATCTTCTGTAAGAGGAGCAGGCTGGAGAGGCGCCTCGACTTCGGGCAAAGGAGACAGTTTTATTGAAACCTCAGGCGGAACAACCTCAGAGGCAGGCAGAGGGGCGCGCTTGGAGCGGCGAAGGGGAGAGGGTTCAGGAGATTCTTATTCTTCATTGCAGGAGTCGCTCTCTTCTTCGACTGCATTCTTTTTGGACGCCTCCACTATGGCCTCGTAATTCAGAAACTGGGCGAAGGAGGAAAACGCTGTAACAGGAAAGGCGACATCAACATCCAGGATATCCTTACAAATATCCACGAAGGAAATCACCAAGGCTTCACGACCCCATAACGCCGCCTCTTACTTGAAAGCCTCACTACCTTTGAATTCCCCAACCACTTCAGAAAAGTGTTGGGAAAATTCCTCCTTAATTAGCGAGACCTTCTGCTCCGCCTTATCGACGCGTTGCTTTGCCTTAACGACGCGGTGCTCAAGGGAGATAGATTTACCCTTCTCCAAATCAAGTTGTTGAAGAAGGTCCATGACCTTGGAGGTCGCCTCAGATACCTTTGCTGCCTCAACCAACTTTGCATGAACCCCTTTAATTTATTGGGCGTAGTGCGATACCTCAAGCTCCATCTCATCCCTAACGACCCTCTCAATCGTCAGACGATGCTGGGCACGCTCCAGCTGCAGCTGCATCTCCCTAACCCGCTTGAGCTCCCCGGTCGTGGCCTCCCTCTCCTCCAAAAGCTCCACAATGGCGCTCCCCATTTGGAGTTGCAACGGGAGGAGCTAAAAATAAACTGTTAGAACAAAACACTTGGAAACATATTGGAAGAATTACAGGTAGGAAGGATACCTATGAGAATAAAGTGAGACCTTGGCGCACAAGGTTGTTCAGAGCGCCACCGGACTTGTCGATTGGTGTCCGATCAGCACGAGAACATGCGCCAGTTAGGAGGTGAAGACCCATGTTAGGATCCAACAAAGCATTTACCCTCAACAAGAGAAAGTCTTGGAGACGCTAGCAAGGAGCCAAAAACTAATAGGTCTCTTTGATGACCAGGGCTCGACGGGATTATCCTCCGAACAAGCGCTGCTGAACTCCCTCCTCCTCCCTCTAGGCGTTCGTCCAAGAGGAAGTCTGAGGAGGTGCTTCCCTCGGCCACTGCTGGCCCTCTCCAACTAGGTATGTCACCTCGCCATTTGTAGATTTAACATTTTCATACATTGTAGTTTTTTGGTTTTTGACATTTCATCTTGTTGTTTTGCAGGGGAGTCCTCGGCTGACGTGGCCCGGGATCCTCCTCCTCCTCCTTCCAAGAAGGTCAGGAGTGAGGAATGCCCAGAAGTCCACCAGCATCCTCCTCCTCCCCATCCTAAGGGCCCTTCCGCCAATAAGGGGAAGGGTCTGGACGTGGTGCCTCCTGCTCCTTCTCCCCAGGGCCCTTCTGCCACCAAGGAGAAGGTTTTGGCCTTAGCGCCTCCCGCTCCTACTGTGCCCACGGCTCCCCTTAAGGAGTCTGGGACCCAAAATAAGGGGCCCGACGCTTCCAGCTCTTCAAGGACTCCTGCGGAGGAGTATTGCTCCCTGGCAAGCTTGTTCCAGACACTTAAAGCAGCGAACTCTCGGGAACCTTGGGTCCCTTGCGGGGACCTTACGAAGAAGGGGTACCCTCCCCAGAAGAGCCTCCGGGGTAGCCCGGATATGTGTATGCGGCTTCTGGACGGGATAATTCCCCCTACAGACCGCTCGATTGTTCCCACTGAGTTTCATTAGATCGACGGGTTCCTTCGGTCCCACTTTGAACGAGTAGCTCTGGTAGGATCTCGTTTCTTATTTCGGAGAGTCTGTTCTTTGTCGTTCCCTTTTCGTTTGTTGTCCTGACAACTTTCATTCTATCTTTGTTGCCAGTTCGTTCGGGAAGAAGTGATTCTTGGCCGTGTCTTCGGGGAACTTGCCGACAAGCATTCCAACATGCTTGTCGAGCTGGAGGAGTATCGAAGTACGGGGGTCACTCCTGAGCAATTGGGGACCATCAAGACGACTGCGTCAATGCAGGGGCGACCTATCAGCGGATGGTGAACCGCCTGTTCCAAGACATGCTGGGGAGAAATATGGAGGCTTATGTGGATGACATGCTTGTCAAAACAATCAAGGGCAGTTCTCACACAGCGAACCTTCGAGAAGCTTTCGAATGCATGAGGAGGCACAGTGTTCGCCTGAACCCAGCAAAGTGTGCGTTTAGAGTCAAGTTTGGTAAATTTCTAGGATTCATGGTAAGTGAACGAGGTATTGAGGCGAACCCGGAAAAGCTTAAGGCCATTAAAGAGATGAAGTTGCCGACTTTCCATAAGGAAGTCCAATGTCTGAATGGTCGCCTAGCTGCACTTAACCGCTTCCTTTCTAGGCCCCGACCTGAAGAGAACATTGTCATTTCATTCTCTGAAGATGATTTGGCACATGTCACCACTCCCTACAACGATGCTCTGGTCATTACGACAGATATTGACGGCTGTGATGACCAGAGCATCGTTGTGGGGAGTGGTGACATGTGCCAAATCATCTTCAGAGAATGAAATGACAATGTTCTCTTCAGGTCGGGGCCGCTTCCCCAACTGAACTGCTGTAGAGATCTGAGTGGCATAGACCTCTCTGGCGCTTGACCTCTTGCCGCCTGCACCGAATCCTCCTGCAATCAGATTCACTCTCCTCTTGCTTCCAGAAGGCTCATCTTGTTCTGCAGGGGCTGGCAAACGATGCCTCCTGAGGGTCGTTCGACTTCGGTCTCGCCCTGCCACAAATTCTTTCAACATTCCCCCTGAATCAGCCTCTCTATGTCCCGCTTCAAAATTTTGCAGTCATCTGTCTTGTGGCCCTTGCACTTGTGGTATCTGCAGTAGCTCTCGACATCCTTTCCCATGGGCAGCCCACCTAGATGAGGCATCGGTGGCCTCACCAAGGATCTCCTCTCCATCTCGACTAGTACCGCTGAGATCTGCCTATTTAAAGGCGTGAAGTACTCAGGGACCTCTGGATGGCGAGGCGCTGGAAGAGACTCGACTCGGGGCTTGCTTTCCTTTCCCTTCTTCTCCTTCTTTACCTCCTTCTTACCATCGCGTCGGGGTTCATTGAAAAGAGGGGTGCAACACGAGGACTTCCCAGGAGGTCACCCATCCTAGTACTACTCTCGCCCAAGCACACTTCACTTCGGAGTTCTGATGGGATCCGGTGCATTAGTGCTGGTATGATCCACAACGATGCTCTGGTCATTACGGTCTGCAACCACTCCTGTAGTGGTGGACGGGCCTGAGCTGAACACACCTGTTTTTTCCCCAAAAGGTAAACTTTCGCCCTTTTACTGCTCTGTTTTGGCAATATCCTCTGTTTTCCTTTGTTTTTTATACTTGCTGTGCTATACTTGAACCGTTCTGCGTAGATGTCAAGCCTAACGAATTGAAGCCGGCTTACTTTAAGACCATGGTGGCGCTTGGTGGCTTCAATGTGGAGGATGCTCCTAGGTATCCTGGCTTAGGTCTACACTTCCCTCACGACGGAGAGGTTTACATTTATGCGGCCCAGATCGATGCTGGGTTGCGTTTTCCTCTCTGTGAGGATTTGCAGACATTGTGCCAGTTTTACGGGATTCATCCCACGCAGCTTATTCCTAACGCCCTCAGGATGTGGGTCGGTTTCAAATTTATGTGCATACGTCAGGAATGGGCGTATTCACTGGTTTTATTCCGGTGTTTGTTCCGACTGGCAGCTGGGGCGAACCACCTCCATCACTTCCAACCACGTTGGCCGAAGTTTGCAGAGTGGGGAGGCCCTCAAGCATGGAGTTGGAATGCTCATGTCCGTCTGGTTGATGATTTCCGGGCCACCAACTCCAACTATAAGAAGTTTTACTTCTTTTACAAGGGGGGGTGCCCTGGAAATTATTTACCCCGGACAAGGATTTTCCTCCTTCCTTCGAAGAGCTGTCAGGGAGTGATCGGAACGCCATCGACGACCTCTATCGGTTGCATCGATCGTCCCAATTCAAGTCCATTCGCTCGGTGGCGGAAACTACTGAGAACATGCTCGAGATGGCAGGCATTCATCAAGCCACACCAATCTTTGATGATTGGGTAACTTTCTAACCTTTTTTTCTTGTTTTGTCGCTTGTAGGCAAGGTCGTAAGCAAGAGCCAAAAACTAATAGGTCTCTTTGATGACCAGGGCTCGACGGGATTATCCTCCGACCAAGCGCTGCTGAACTCTCCTCCTCCTCCCTCTAGGCGTTTGTCCAAGAGGAAGTCTGAGGAGGTGCTTCCCTCGGCCACTGTTGGCCCTCTCCAACTAGGTATGTCACCTCGCCATTTGTAGATTTAACATTTTCATACTTTGTAGTTTTTTGGTTTTTGACATTTCGTCTTGTTGTTTTGCAGGGGAGTCCTCGGCTGACGTGGCCCGGGATCCTCCTCCTCCTCCTTCCAAGAAGGTCAGGAGTGAGGAATGCCCAGAAGTCCACCAGCATCCTCCTCCTCCCTATCCTAAGGGCCCTTCCCCCAATAAGGGGAAGGGTCTGGACGTGGTGCCTACTGCTCCTTCTCCCCAGGGCCCTTCTGCCACCAAGGAGAAGGTTTTGGCCTTAGCACCTCCCGCTCCTACTGTGCCCACGGCTCCCCTTAAGGAGTCTGGGACCCAAAAGAAGGGGCCCGACGCTTCCAGCTCTTCAAGGACTCCTGCGGAGGAGTATTGCTCCCTGGCAAACTTGTTCCAGCCACTTAAAGCAGCGAACTCTCGGGAACCTTGGGTCCCTTGCGGGGACCTTACGAAGAAGGGGTACCCTCCCCAGAAGAGCCTCCGGGGTAGCCCGGATATGTGTATGCGGCTTATGGACGGGATAATTCCCCCTACAGACCGCTCGATTGTTCCTACGGAGTTTCATCAGATCGAGGGGTTCCTTCGGTCCCACTTTGAACGAGTAGCTCTAGTAGGATCTCGTTTCTTATTTCGGAGAATCTGTTCTTTGTCGTTCCCTTTTCGTTTGTTGTCCTGACAACTTTCATTCTATCTTTGTTGCCAGTTCGTTCGGGAAGAAGTGATTCTTGGCCATGTCTTCGGGGAGCTTGCCGACAAGCATTCCAACATGCTTGTCGAGCTGGAGCAGTATCGAAGTGCGGGGGTCACTCCTGAGCAATTGGGGACCATCAAGACGACTGCGGATGCGGCGATCGCCTTGGCGGACGATGCGCGGGAGGAGTACTTCAGGAAGGAGCAGCGTCTCCTTGCTGACGTCAAGAAGAGGGAGGCTGGCGCTGCTGCTGCTCTTCAGGACTTTGACGCCCTTCACCTGTGTTTAGATCAGGGGGAGATCGTCCGAGTTCGCCTAGAGGCTGAGCTAAAGGAAGCTCAAGCGCAAGGGGCAGAATCGGAAGCTCGCAGGGTCGCTGCCTAGGCGCAAAGGGCCGCTGCTGACGCCTAGAGGGAAGCTGCGGAGGCCCAGAGGGCTGCTGCCGAAGCCAGGGGGATCGCCCTGGAGGAGGAGAGGGATCGGCTAACTGTACAGTTGAAAGCCGTCCTTTCACCCCAGGGCGTAGTCGAGGCATTCAAGGCCTCTGAGGATTTTGAAGACCAGGCCTTGAAGGTGATGAAGTCGGCGATTGCCGATTTTCTCCAAGACCTGGTGGAGGAGGTCCAGGCGGTCGACCCCAACTTTCCCCTTGGGGAGGTTGCATCCTTGAAGAGCTTCTTGCGGAGTCGCCCTTCGCAGCCCTCTGTTGCTGAAGTGGCTGCTCCTGAAGGCGAGCCCAGTACTCCTTCCCCCGAAGGCGAGCAGAGCACCCTTGCCCCCGAGGATCCCAAAGCTTGAAGCCTCCACCTCCTTGGCGATCGTATTTTTTATCTTTTTTATATAATTATTTTTGTGATTTTTGTTTTGGGTTTGTAATTATTTATTTAAGACTTGGGTTTTTCTATTGAATGCCTTTTATATTCATGAGCCTTTTTGAACATGTTTGGTTATTCATCCAATGTCTTAATCATAATTACTCTCCACTTTTTCTTGCTTTGTAATGTCGTCGACCCTTAAAGCCTTAGACCAAGCATAAGTCGAACTTTCTAAGGACAATACTTCTGACACTTAAAAGCATAAACTTCTAAGTTCAAAGAGATATTTCCTTCTTTGAAGTTTAAACCTTTGAGGTGTTGGCATAATAACAGGTAATTTGTAATTTTTCAGGCTTTATCATCGATAGTGATCGCCTAAAATTTCTCTGGTCTGACTTTGGCGTCAGGGTTTTTATTTTGCCTAACGTTTTGCTAGGTCTTTTGGCCTGACTTTGGCGTCAGGGCTTTTTTTGTTTTGCCTAACTTTATTGATAGGTCTTTTGGCCTGACTTTAGCGTCAGGGCTTTTGGCCTAGCCTTGTTACTAGAGCTTTTTTGGCCTGACTTTGGCGTCAGGGCTTTTTGGCCTAGCTTTGTTGCTAGGGCTTTTTAGCCTATCCTTGGCGATAGGGCTTTTGGCCTAGCTTTGTTGCTAGGGCTTTTGCTCTAGCTTTGTTGCTAGGGCTTTTTGGCCTAGCTATGTTGCTAGGGCTTTTTGGCCTAGCTTTGTTGCTAGGGCTTTTGGCCTATCTTTGGCGATAGGGCTTTTGGCCTGACTTTGGCGTCAGGGCTTTTGGCCTGACTTTGGCGACAGGGCTTTTGGCTTCGGCTTGCTTCGAGTGGACACGCTTTATGAAGGAATGGCTTTCTTTTATTGACATAACAGTTTGATTACAATCTATGTATAAAATCTTCTTAAATGCTCAGAATTAAATGGACGGGGTAACCTCTCGCCTTCGGTGGTTTCCAAATAGTAGGATCCTGGTGCGGCGATCTCTACTACTTTGTACGGTCTTTCCCATTTGGCTGAAAGTTTATATTTACTGTCCAGCCTTGTTAATTCATTCCTTCTCATAACCATCTCCCCCACGAAAAATTGGGGAGCGCTGACTTTTCTGTTGAAATACTGAGCGGTCGCCAAGCGCATCTTTGCCTGTGTCTTTTCCGAGAGCCATCTCTTTTCCTCTGCTAAGTCGAGGTCAGTTCTACGCTCGATCTCATTTGCCTCCGCGTTAAAGTGTAAGACTCTATGGGTAGGCACTGCTAATTCGGCTGGTGCTACTGCTTCTGATCCGTACACTAAACTGAAATGCGTTTCTCCTGTGGCCGCCTTAGGCGTCGTTCTGATTGCCCATAACACGTTTTCCAGTTCATCTGCCCAGTTCCCTTTGAATTACGCCAGATATTGACGGCTGTGATGTTGCAAGGATTCTGGTCGACGGAGGCAGCTCGACAGACATCCTATTTCTGGACGCCTTTGAGAAGATGGGCAAGTCCAAACGCGGCCTGAAGAAGGTCAACTTTCCACTGATCGGGTTTGCGGGAAGAACAACTTATCCACTGGGGGCTATAACCATGCCAGTAATATTTGGCGAGGGGTGGAAGAGCATCAAGGTATCGGTCACTTTCCTGGTGGTTGATTCATCTACATCCTACAACGCCATCATAGGGAGGACCACGATCAACCCAAATAAGATTGCGGCCTCCACTGTCCACCAGAAGATGAAGTTCCCTACTCCTAACGGGATTGGAGAAGTGCTAGGAGATCAGCCTTCCTCGCGGCAATGCTATGTGAACTGCTTACGCAGGAAGAACCAAAGGGAGGCGCTCGCCATCAAAACAGAGGCCAACCCCCGCGAGGACTTGGCTCGGCCAGCACCCATGGAGGAATTGGAAGAGGTCGAGATCGATGGTCCTGACAAAAAGGTGCGCATTTGCACCACCTTGAAAGAGGATCAGAAGGAGGCCATGACCGCCCTCCTCAAGGAATTTAAAGAGCTCTTCGCCTGGCAGCCGAGCGACATGCCAGGAATCAGCACAGATATCATCTCCCACGAGCTCAGGATAGACCCCTCCATCAAGCCGATCGCCCAAAAGAGAAGATCATTCGGGACGGATAAGCGTTTGACGATCAGGCAGGAAGTCGGCAGGTTAATTGAAGCTGACTTCGTCAGAGAGGTAAGATTCCAGAGCTGGGTCGCCAACCCAGTTTTGATCAGGAAATCAAACGGCAAGTGAAGGATGTGCGTCGACTTCCGCGACTTAAACAAGGCTTGCCCCAAAGATTCATATCCCCTTCCGAGGATTGATCAGCTGGTCGATGCTACCTCGGGTCATGAGATGCTGAGCTTCATGGACGCTGAGGCTACAACCAGATTAGAATGCATCCCGACGATGAGGCTCACACCGCTTTTTATGCTGATGGGGACATTCTGTGCTACAAGGTGATGCCCTTTGGCCTTATCAATGCCGGGGCAACTTATCAACGGATGGTGAACCGACTGTTCCAAGACATGCTGGGAAGGAACATGGAGGCCTACGTGGATGATATGCTCGTCAAAACCATCAAGGGCAATCCTCACACAGCGGACCTCCGCGAAGCTTTTGAATGCATGAGAAGACACAGTGTTCGCCTGAATCCTGCCAAATGCGCCTTCGGGGTCAAGTCCGGTAAATTTCTGGGTTTTATGGTCAGTGAAAGAGGAATCGAAGCAAACCCAGAAAAGCTAAAGGCCATAGAGGAAATGAAGTCGCCAACCTGCCACAAGGAAGTCCAGTGCCTGAATGGACGCCTAGCCGCTCTCAACCGCTTCCTCTCCAAAGCGAGGGACAGGTCCCTCCCATTCTTCAAAACCTTGAGGGCCAACCGCAAGTTCGAGTGGACGCCAGACTGCGAGGAAGCGTTCCAGTCCTTGAAAAGGCATATCCAAACACTCCCAGCTCTGGCAAAGCCCGTTCCAGGCGAGCAGCTTTTCCTTTATCTAGGCATTAGCGATGTGGCAGCCAGTGCTGTCGTAATAAGGGAGGAAAATAATGTTCAGAGTCCAGTGTATTTCATTAGCAAAATGTTCAACTCAGCAGAAATAAAATATGTCCAGATTGAGAAGTATCTCTATGCCTTAGTTATTGCTTCTCGGAAGCTGAGACCTTACTTTCATGCGCACGACATCACCGTCCTCACCAATCAACCTCTCAAAAACTTCCTGATGAAACCAGATTCTTCAGGAA
This sequence comes from Chamaenerion angustifolium, assembly GCA_946814005.1. Taxonomy (NCBI): domain Eukaryota; kingdom Viridiplantae; phylum Streptophyta; class Magnoliopsida; order Myrtales; family Onagraceae; genus Chamaenerion; species Chamaenerion angustifolium. The sequence goes on along the minus strand of OX328268.1, from coordinate 26,953,587 downwards.
GAATGGTCAAGTGGGCGATCGAGCTCAGCGAGTTCAAGATCAAATTTGCGCCAAAAACGGCCATCAAAGGTCAAGCACTAGCTGATTTTATAGTTGAAAGCACGAGTAACGGTCAAAAATAAGCAGGAAACATGCCAAGTCAGTCAGCAGACGACAATCAAATCTGGGAACTCTATACGGATGGGTCTTCATCAAAGGAAGGCTCGGGGGCAGGTTTAATTCTTATTCCTCCTGAGGGCGAGCCTCTGAAGTACGCGATCGCCTTGATATTTCTGGCGACCAATAATGAAGCAGAATATGAGGCTCTTATCACTGGACTCAGACTAGCAAAAGGAATGGGAATAACTCCGCTTAAGGTAAAAAGTGACTCAGAGCTTATTGTCAATCAGGTTAATGGCGCCTACGAGGCAAGGGGAGAAAAGATGAAGAAATATCTCAGCATTGCCAAAAAGTTGGTCGCGGAAATCCCAAATTTCGCGATTAAGTCTATTCCTCGCCAAGAAAACCAGATGGCAGATTCCTTGAGTAAACTGGCCTTCGGAGGGGCGACAGTCCATGATGTACAATTTCTGGAGAAAGCTCTATGTTCAGTCCTGGAAAGCAGAGCAGAGGTCTTCAACATCCAAGGACAGGTCACATGGATGACCCCATTCCAGAATTATTTAAAAGAAAGAATCCTCCCAGAAGACGAAGGCGAATCCACGAGGATTAGAAGACTCGCAGCCAGTTATCTAATCATCGATGGGGAACTCTACAGAAGAGGCTACTCGACACCTTACTTGAGATGTGTTGCTCATCCTGAAACAGAAAAGGTTCTTCGAGAAGCTCACGAAGGGGCAGCAGCATGTCATGAAGGTGCTCGATCACTAACCAGGAAAATATTCAGATTGGGATATTACTGGCCGACCTTAGGAAAGGATGCAGCCGAATTAACACAGAAGTGTGAGATTTGCCAGCAGTTGCACCACGATCGGGTCGACCATCGACACTATTATCCACAATGGCGGGTGCCTGACCTTTCGCTCAATTGGGAATCGATATATTGGGTCCTTTTCCCATTAGCACTGGTCAGCGTACTCACATTATAGTGGCAATCGACTACTTCACTAAGTGGGTAGAGGTGAAAGCTCTAGCTTCGACAACAGAATTCCAGGTCATCAAGTTCCTGCAGGTCAACATATTCTCCAGGTTTGGCAATCCTAAGATACTCATCAGTGATAATGGTCCTCAATTTGTTGGAAAGGAGCTGAAATGGCTCTGTGAAGAATATCATGTGGACCATCGTTTCATCTCAGTACATCATCCTCAAACGAATGGGCGAGCTGAAGCAGCCAACAAGGTTGTCTTAGCATGAATTGAGAAAAGGGTTCGAGCATTCAAAGAGAACTGGGCAGATGAACTGGAAAACGTGTTATAGGCAATCAGAACGACGCCTAAGGCGGCCACAGGAGAAACGCCTTTCAGTTTAGTGTACGGAGCCTCTTCAGTAGCACCAGGCGAATTAGCAGTGCCTACCCACAGAGTCTTACACTTTAACGCGGAGGCAAATGAGATCGAGCGTAGAACTGACCTCGACTTAGCAGAGGAAAAGAGATGGCTCTCGGAAAAGACACAGGCAAAGATGCGCTTGCCGACCGCTCGGTATTTCAACAGAAAAGTCAGCGCTCGCCAATTTTTCGTGGGGGAGATGGTTATGAGAAGGAATGAATTCACAAGGCTGGACAGTAAAAATAAACTTTCAGCCAAATGGGAAGGACCGTACAAAGTAGTAGAGATCGCCGCACCAGGATCCTACTATTTGGAAACCACCGAAGGCGAGAGGTTACCCCGTCCATTTAATTCTGAGCATTTAAGAAGATTTTATACATAGCTTGTAATCAAACTGTTATGTCAATAAAAGAAAGCCATTCCTTCATAAAGCGTGTCCACTCGAAGCAAGCCGAAATCCAAAAGCCCTGACGCCAAAGTCAGGCCAAAAGCCCTATCGCCAAAGATAGGCCAAAAGCCCTAGCAACAAAGCTAGGCCAAAAAGCCCTAACAACAAAGTTAGGCCAAAAGCCCTAGCAACAAAGCTAGGCCAAAAGCCCTAGCAACAAAGCAACAAAGCTAGGCCAAAAAGCCCTAACAACAAAGTTAGGCCAAAAGCCCTAGCAACAAAGCTAGGCCAAAAAGCCCTAGCAACAAAGCTAGGCCAAAAGCCCTAGCAACAAAGCTAGGCCAAAAAGCTCTGACGCCAAAGTCAGGCCAAAAAAGCCCTAGTAACAAGGCTAGGCCAAAAGGCCTGACGCTAAAGTCAGGCCAAAAGACCTATCAATAAAGTTAGGCAAAAAAAAAAAAACTGACGCCAAAGTCAGGCCAAAAGACCTAGCAAAATGTTAGGCAAAATAAAAACCCTGACGCCAAAGTCAGACCAGATAAATTTTAGGCGATCACTATCGATGATAAAGCTTGAAAAATTACAAATTCCCTGTTATTATGCCAACACCTCAAAGGTTTAAACTTTAAAGAAGGAAATATCTCTTTGAACTTAGAAGTTTATGCTTTTAAGTGTCAGAAGTATTATCCTTAGAAAGTTCGACTTATGCTTGGTCTAAGGCTTTAAGGGTCAACGACATTACAAAGCAAGAAAAAGTGGAGAGTAATTATGATTAAGACATTGGATGAATAGCCAAACATGTTCAAAAAGACTCATGAATATAAAGGCATTCAATAGAAAAACCCAAGTCTTAAATAAATAATTACAAACCAAAAACAAAAATTACAAAAATAATTATCTAAAAAAGATAAAAAAATACGATCGCCAAGGAGGTGGAGGCTTCAAGCTTTGGGATCCTCGGGGGCAAGGGTGCTCTGCTCGCCTTCGGGGGCAGAAGTACTGGGCTCACCTTCAGGAGCAGCCTCTTCAGCAACAGAGGGTCGCGAAGGGCGACTCCGCAAGAAGCTCTTCAAGGATGCAACTTCCCCAAGGGGAAAGTTGGGGTCGACCGCCTGGACCTCCTCCACCAGGTCTTGGAGAAAATCGGCAATCGCCGATTTCATCACCTTCAAGGCCTGGTCTTCAAAATCTTCGGAGGCCTTGAATGCCTCGACTACGCCCTGGGCGAAGGGACGGCTTTCAACTGTACAGTTAGCCGATCCCTCTCCTCCTCCATGGCGATCCCCCTGGCTTCGGCAGCAGCCCTCTGGGCCTCCGAAGCTTCCCTATGGGCGTCAGCAGCGGCCCTTTGCGCCTCGGCAGCGACCCTGCGAGCTTCCGATTCTGCCCCTTGCGCTTGAGCTTCCTTTAGCTCAGCCTCTAGGCGAACTCGGACGATCTCCCCCTGATCTTCAAAGTCCTCGAAGGCCTTGAACTCCTCAACCACGGCTTGGGGTGAAGGAACCGCCTTCAGCTGATCAGCCAGCCGGTTCTTCTCCTCCTCCAGGGCGATCCCCCTAGCTTCAACAGCATCCCTCTGGGCCTCCGCGGCGACCCTAAGAGCGTCTGACTCGACCACCTGAGCACGAGCTTCCTTCAACTCGGCCTCCAGGCGAGCACAGACCACCTCCCCTTCATCAAGACACTGATGAAGGGCCTCAGCTTCTTGAAGGAAGGTTGTAGCATCAGCCTCCCTTTTCTTGACATCAGCAAGGAGGCGCTGCTCCTTCCTGAAGTATTCCTCCCGGGCGCCGTCCACCAAGGTGATCGCCACGTCAGCGGTCTTCTTGATGGCCTCCAACTGCCCGGGGGTAACCCCCGTGCTTCGATATTGCTCCACCTCGACAAGCAGATCAGAGTGCTTGTCGGCGAGCTCGCCGAAGACACGGCCAAGGATCACCTCTTCCCGAACGAGCTGACAACAAAAACACAAGGAAAAATGTCAAGTCATCAAAATAAAAAGGAATGACAAGGAAGAAATAATGGAAAGAAGGCGAGATCATACCAGGGCAACTCGTTCGAAGTGGGTCCGCAAAAACCCCTCGATCTGAGAAATCTCCGTAGGGACAATTGAACGGTCCTGGGGGGAATATTCTCATCAAGGAGCCGCATGCACATATTCGGGCTACCCCGGAGGCTCTTCTGGGTTGGGTACCCCTTCTTGGCAAGGTACCCACAAGGGACCCAAGGCCCCCGAGAGTCCACAGCCTTAAAAGGCTGGAATAAGCTCGCCATGGAGCAATACTCCTCGGCGGGAGCCCTCGAGGAGCTAGAAGCAGCAGGCCCCCTCTTCTGGGCCCCAGACTCCTTAGGAGGAACCGTGGGCACCGAAGGGGCGGGAGGCGCCAAAGACAAAGCCTTCTCCTTAGTGGCGGAAGGGCCCTGAGGAGAGGGAGAAGGGGGCGCCGTGTCCAGACCCTTCCCCTTGCTGGCAGAAGGGCCCTTAGGAGGGGAAGGAGGAGGATGCTGGTCGACCTCAGAATGTTCCTCACTCCTGACCTTCTTAGAAGGAGGAGGAGGAGGGTCCCGGGCCACGTCAACCGAGGACTTCTCTGCAAAATAGCAAAACAATAAGTCAGAAATCAAAAAACCGCAGAGTGTGAAAACATTAAATCCACAAAAGGAGAGGTGATATACCTGGTTGGCGAGGGTCAGTAGTGGCCGGAGGAAGCACCTCCTCGGACTCCCTCTTGGACGAACACCTAGAGGGAGGAGGGGGAGAGCCTACCATCGCCTGGTCGGAGGACAATCCCGCCGATCCCTGGTCATCAAAGAGACCTATCAGTTTTCGGCTCTTGCTTACGACCTTGCCTACAAGTAATAAAACAAGATAAGAGTTAGAGAATTACCCAATCATCAAAGATTGGCGTGGCTTGATGAATGCCCGCCATCTCAAGGGCATTCTCGGTAGTCTTCGCCACTAAGCGGATGGACTTGAACTGGGACGACCGATGCAGCCGGTACAGGTCGTCGATGGCATTCCGGTCACTCCCGGACAATTCTTCAAAGGAGGGAGGAAAATCTTTGTCCGGAGCAAACAATTTCCAGGGTACACCCCCTTGTACAAGAAGTAAAACTTCTTGTAGTTGGAGTTAGTGGCCCGGAAATCATCGACCATGCGGACATGGACGTTCCAAACCCATCCATGAGGGCCTCCCCACTCTGAAAACTTCGGCCAGCGGGATTGGAAGTGGTGGAGCTAGTTTGCCCCTGCTGTCAGTCGGAAGAACACCGGAACAAGGCCAGTGAATACACCCATTCTTGGCGTATGCACAGGAACTTGAAAACGACCCACATCCTGAGGGCATTCGGAACAAGCTGCGTGGGGTGAATCCCGTAAAACTGACACAAGGTCTGTAAATCCTCACAGAGAGGAAAACGCAACCCAGCATCGATCTGGGCCGCATAAATGTAAACCTTTCTGTCGTGAGGAAAATGCATACCTAAGCCAGGATACCTAGGAGCATCCTCCACACTGAAGCCACCAAGCACCACCATGGTCTTAAAGTAAGCCGGCTTCAATTCGTTAGGCTTGACATCTACTCAGAACGGTTCAAGTATAGCACAGCAAGTATAAAAAACAAAGGAAAACAGAGGATATTGCCAAAACAGAGCAGTAAAATGGCAAAAATTTACCTTTTGGGGAAAAATTAGGAGTGTTCAGCTCAGGCCCGTCCACCACTACAGGAGTGGTTGCAGACCTTCCCAGATCAGTCTGTTCCCCCACTGAGGGGGGCACGGCGCCATCCTTGATGGTCAAGGGGGCATTGGCGTTCCTAGGAACGTTGTCTTTGTTAGCACCCTTGGAGTCCATATGCTTGACTCTCTGACTTCGGGGAGCCATGGAAATGGATGAAGAAGGCTGAAGAAGGTTGGAAAAGAAAGAAGAAAGGTTCGCAACGAAGTTCTGGAAATCTAAGGGAGTGGATAAGCGTAAAAAACAAAATATAGAAACTGACGTTTCTTATATAGACCAAGAAGGGAGTAACCGCCACAAGCAAATCGAAGCGACACAGAGGAATAATTGCACTTTTTTGGAAAAAGCCGAAGCAATGTCAGAATTCCAAGAGACACCTTGGGGAGACAGACGGTTGGCTGGTACAGACAGCTGTCAGACTACCCTAGGTTTACGGAAAAGTAAACGTCAGGCGTGCCTCAAGTGACCGTTCGATTTCTGGACAACTGTGCAGTTATTAAATGCTAAAAGTCCACTAAGGAGACAAGGTGGTCGCCAACGCACTAAGAGGCTTTACCAGAAATACCTCAGGCGAGTAGTGATCGCCCAACCAAGAAAAATAGACTTTCATGAACCTAGATTACCTCAAGTGATCGCCAAAGGAGAATAAAAGGAAGAATATTTTTTCAACTTTGAACGAAGAAATAACTGCTCGCCAAACGAGCTCAAAATGCCTCAAAGGTCATGAACCAGTACAAGGAACGAAGAAAACCGAACCTGAGACGTCACTATCTAAAACCCTACCAGGAAATAAAGCTCGACCGAAGAAACTTCAATCAACCTTCGGGGGAAAATGTTGGGTATCGATAGTGACAGCCCAGTAAGGAAAAGGCCTCGAAGGCCCAATTTTTAGTAATCTCACATCAAACTAGATTGAATTGAGAGAGAAGAAGAAGGAAAATCAGAAATCGGAAATGATGAACAAAACAGAAATAACAGAATTGCTTGGTGTGTAAGCTATCATTCAAAGTTAAGAGATTACATCCTAGCTAGTTCTATTTATATAGGATTACAAGAAGAGAGGCTCTAGCTAACTACTTCTAACTAATTCTAGACAATTCCACAAGCTTCTATACGGTTCCTTGACCAACAAGGTAGTAACTTGTAGGCTAAGCAATCTTAACTTGTATGCTAAGCAACCTTCAATCTTCATACATCCTAACATTCCCTTAAGAATTTTGATTTTGCAATTTGATTTTCAGCTTCACTTTCCATGCAGCTTTCATCTTCAATCTAACCATTACTTGATCAAGATCATTCATGATTTCCTGTTTTTCCACGCATGCATCTGCATTCAACATAACCCTTCATACCATATGAGAACATTTCAGACAACCTGATTTATTACATAACAGCATCTTTCACGAATCATCTCATCTCGATGACAAATCAGATTATTGACAACCAAGCCTTCAACAGATCAACCTTTCCAATGCCTGATCTCTTGTCAATTCAGACAATTTCATACTACATATTGTTGGATCGTGATTTCCTGAATGCTGATCTGGCAATGAATTGAATGCCAAGGAGATGGTGATTGCGCGCTTTCGCCTGAGCTCCGATGAACCTGCAAGAAGGGGATCGCAACAGAGGGGGTGCCTCTGGGTCCCTCTCCGATGCTTAAATGAGTATATGTGTGTATATAGCTCAAAACGTATTGAATGTATGTAAAGCAAAGGTATTTATAGAGTAAGAGATACCAAACCGTATAAGGTAACTGTATATCTTCGTGAATATTGTGTTGTTGAAGATTTAGATAGTAGATATTGCGGTTACAGCGAGATATTGCAGTTACCGTATCTAATCTTTAGTGAATATGTGCCCGAGATATGCGGGATATCGTGGCTATATCCTTATTAACGGTTGGTGGGACCAGAGGAGAGAGGCAAGGCTCTCTTTATGGCGAGCACTCTTATGGCTGCGACCTTGATTGTTGGCGAGCACTCCCATGGCGAGCAGTGGGAGGCTTTGACATTGGCCAATGGCGACCTGAAGTGGCACTTTGGCGTCCACTTTAGTTTGGATTCGATACTGGACCACTTTATGAGGGCCAGAGTAACCTTACTGTGGGTTGGCCTTGTTTAAATGGTATGGGTTTCACCCCCTGCAAATTTATTGGGCCTTCGAGGCCTTTCCCATATTGGGTCGTCACTATCAATACCCAACATTTGCCCCCGAAGCTTGAGTGAAGTTTCTTCGGTCGAGCTTGATTTTGTGATAGGGTTTAAGATAGTGACTTTTGGAATGGATCTTTTGCTTTCCTTATCTGCTATTTGTGCATTTTGATGCTCTGTATCCTTTGGCGAACGATTTTGGTTGCGTAGAGTTTTTCGGAATGTGTGATACCTTACCCCATTAGGCGAACGCTTTGGGTTTCCAGGGTTTATGGATGCTCATTCTTCACTCTTTGTGCGAACACTATCGTTGCGAGGGTGTTAGGAGAGGTCTGGTATAGCTTTTGGCAATCACCTTTTTTGTGTAAGATTTCGAACATTTTAATGAATAGACAGTTAGCGAAAGTCGAGAGGACTTTTGAGGCATGTCCGTCTCTTTGTCTTCCGTAACCAGTGGGCAGACTCACAGGTTTTTCGTGTCGTTCCAACCTTTTGTCTCCCCGATGTAACCATTGGAATTCTGACATTACTTCGGTTTTACCCAAAAAGGGTGTAATCATTATCTGAGCCGTTTCTCACATGCCCGTTCGGTTTCCTTCGTTTTGGCTAAAAAGGCTGAACTTTAGCATTTAGTCTTTTACGCACTCAATTCATTTGCATTCCAGAGTTCATATCTTCTTTCAGCCCTCTGTTTCAATTTTTCATTTCTCTCTTTTTATCCTCGAAAAAGCTTTCTCAGCCAGAACGGGATACTCCTTCGAGCTTTGGAGAGCTGTCGGGGAATGATCGGAACATCATTGATGACTTCTTCCGACATCATAGGCAACCAAACTTCTGTTCAATCCGCTCAGGGGCGGAAACTTCAGAGTCGATGCTTGGGTTAGCGGGCATTCATCAGTTCGTACAACTGACGCTCAAGGTCGGGGTTCATCATTCCACGCCAGTCTTTATTGATTGGATAAATTTCTGACCCCTCAGTCTGGGACCTAAATTCATTGACCGCACTTGAGGACCTAAATTCTTCAGTCTATTTTCCAAGCGGGCTAAGACGAGGTTGTTAGCTGCCTAGGCGTCTATGAGTTTCGGATCAAGGATGTCGACCAGTACTCTGTTTGGCTAGAGGCAGAGAATGGTGACCTCAGGGCTCAATTGAAAGAGTCCTGGGTGCAGAGGGATGCCTCGATGGCTGAGCAGGAGCATCCTTCCTTAAATCATAAGGTTGTCCCATCCCCCCTTAGCGTGGACTTTAAGAAGTCCAAGGAGTTCTCTGTCTGCGCCTTGGAGGTGATAAAGGCCGAGGCTGCTTCCTACCTCCAGATCTTGGTCGACGAGATTCAAGGGATTGATCCCAAGTTTCCTCTATGGGAGGTGAGGTCTCTTCAGGACTTCATTGAGAGCGGCTACACCAAGGAAGCTCCTTGGCGATGAGGCTGCCCCCGAGGCCGAGAAGGAGACTGCATCCCCTGATGAACCCAGACCTTGAGGTCTCAGGCCTTCAGGCGACCGAGTCGATGCAGAGTTTCAGGTCAAGGGAGCCTATTCATCCTCCTGCTTTTTGCTCATCCTTCTTTTTATCGATAATCACGTTTACTTCCCTTTGTTTTTGGGATAGTTGTAATTATTCTTTTGATTTCAGACTCGGATATTATTATAATGAACGCCTTTAATTTCGTAAGCCTTTACTCTTTTTCGACTTCGAATGTGTTTGGTCGTTCCTCCGATATCTTTTCGTTCGAACGCTTTAGGAAGTTTTACCATATTTGTTTTCAACTTCTCTTTAGCTTATGTAGGAGAGTCTCGCCATATAGGATCTTGGACCATCCATTCCCTTCACCAAAGTTTTTTAAGGGAACTGTTACTCGAAGATCATACCTTTAAGGAAACTATCATCTTTTGTAGATGTGTTCGCTTTGTTAAGGTTTTAGACCTTTGGAGTGTTCGTCTAATCCCGGGGAACTGTTACCCGAGGCTCATTCATCTTTTAGTAAGTGGTCGCCCTAGGTTCATTCGCCCACTTTCTTTGTGTTTGTTTCGCAAAGGAACTGTTACCCTTGATATGGATTCATTCGCTTTGGATGTTACTTCTCAATTTTTGCCCAACTTATAAGAGAACGGACTCCTTGACGGATTGCTCGCTTTTTGCGCTAGGACTTATGTCTGATTTTTATATTTAGGCCTTATTTGCCTAACTTTTTCCTTAGGTCTTTTCGCCTGATTTTGATAACAGGTCTTGTGCCTGACTTTGGCATCAGGTCTTTCGCCTAACTTTGGTGCTAGGTCTTTCACCTGATTCAGTCATCAGGTCTTTCAGATCTTTTGGTTTGCCTAACTTTGGCGTTAGGTCTTTTTGCCTAACTTTGGTGTTAGGTCTTTCGCCCAATTTTGGTATCGGGTCTTTTTGTTTCGTAAGCCTTGGTTTTTGTTTGACTTCAAGTATACTTGGTTGTTCTTCCGATGTCTATCTTGCTTTAAAGCTTTAGGAAGTTTTACCATACTTGTTTTCAACTTCGCTTCAGCTTTTGTAGAATAGTCTCGCCTTTTTGTTTTCATTCAAAGGGTCTTGGACCTTTCTTTGGAGGAAACGTTACCCTTTAGAGGTTCTTTTCGCTCCTTTAGGTTTCGGGGGAAGGACCGTGGCCTCTTATCGGCTCGTCCGTTCCTTTCGCCATGTTTCTTAAGGAAACTGTTACCCAAGGATTATGCCTTTAAGGAAACTGTCATCCTTTATGGATTCGTTCGCCTTTTAGGATTTTGGTCCTTAGATTCGTTCGCCTAGTCGTAGGAAACTGTTATCTAAGATTTGCTCGCCTTTTAAGAAGCTGTTACCTCGGATTCGTTCTCCCTTTTTGGGGAACTGTTACCCAAGATTCGCTTGCCTTTTTAGGAAGCTGGAAAGCTTTAGGAAGTTTTACCATACTTGTTTTCAACTTCGCTTCAGCTTTTGTAGAATAGTCTCGCCTTTTTGTTTTCATTCAAAGGGTCTTGGACCTTTCTTTGGAGGAAACGTTACCCTTTAGAGGTTCTTTTCGCTCCTTTAGGTTTCGGGGGAAGGACCGTGGCCTCTTATCGGCTCGTCCGTTCCTTTCGCCATGTTTCTTAAGGAAACTGTTACCCAAGGATTATGCCTTTAAGGAAACTGTCATCCTTTATGGATTCGTTCGCCTTTTAGGATTTTGAAGACTGCGCTCTGAAGATGATAAAGTCGGCGATCGCCGATTTTCTCCAAGTCCTGGTGGATGATGTCCGGGCGGTCGATCCCAATTTTCCCCTTGAGGAAGTTGGGTCCTTGAGGAGCTTCCTCCGGAGTCGTAACTCTCAGTCTACCCTTGTTGCTGAAGGGGTTATTCCAGCTATGGCTGAAGAGGTTGTTCCCGAAGGCGGACCAAGCCTTCCTGCCCCCGAAGGCGAGCAAATCGTCCCTGCCCCTGAAGGCGAGCCAGTGCCTCTGCCCCCGAGGATCCCCAAGCCTGAAGTCTCCATCTCTTTTATTAACAATATTTGCCTTTTGGATAGCTGTTTTTCTTTGTAATTTTTTGTTTTCCTTTTATTTGATTTAAGACTTGGCTTCTTTTATTGAATGCCTTTATATTCATAAGCCTTTTATTCGACTTTGAACATGCTTGGCTATTTATCCAACGTCTTAATCATAATTACTCTTCGACTTCCTTTTGACTTGTAATGTCTTCGACTCTTGAAGTCTTAGACCAAGCATAAGTCGATCCTTCTAAGGAAAATACTTCTGATACTTAAAAGCATAAACTTCTAAGTTCAAAGAGATATTACCCTCTTTGAAGTTTAGACCTTCGAGGTCATCCTAAGGCTTTGTCATCCATAGTGATCGCCTAAAATTCTTTGTTAGCAGATCCCTTTGTTTAGTTTTGGCGTCTGCTTCTCATCTTGCCTAACTTTATTGCTAGGTCTTTTGGCCTGACTTTGGCGTCAGGGATTTTTTGTTTTGCCTAGCTTTATTGCTAGGTCTTTTGGCCTGACTTTTGGCGTCAGGGCTTTTTGTGCCTGATTCGGTTATCAGGTTTTTGCCTGACTCTTGGCGTCAGGTCTTTTGAGGTCTAACTTTATTGTTAGGGCTTTTGTGGCCTAGTTTTGTTGCTAGGGCTTTTGGCCTGTCTTTGGCGACAGGGCTTTTTGGCCTAGCTTTGTTGCTAGGGCTTTTGTGGCATAGTTTTGTTGCTAGGGCTTTTGGCCTGTCTTTGGCGACAGGGCTTTTTGGCCTAGCTTTGTTGCTAGGGCTTTTGGCCTGTCTTTGGCGACAGGGCTTTTTGGCCTAGCTTTGTTGCTAGGGCTTTTGTGGCCTATCTTTGGTGATAGGGCTTTTGGGGCCTAACTTTGTTGTTAGGGCTTTTTTGTGGCCTATCTTTGGTGATAGGGCTTTTGGCCTGACTTTGGCGTCAGGGCTTTTGTGGCCTAACTTTGTTGTTAGGGCTTTTGGCCTGTCTTTGGCGACAGGGCTTTTTGGCCTAGCTTTGTTGCTAGGGCTTTTGTGGCCTATCTTTGGTGATAGGGCTTTTGGCCTGTCTTTGGCGACAGGGCTTTTGTGGCCTAACTTTGTTGTTAGGGCTTTTGGCCTGACTTTGGCGTCAGGGCTTTTGTGGCCTAACTTTGTTGTTAGGGCTTTTGTGGCCTATCTTTGGTGATAGGGCTTTTGTGGCCTAACTTTGTTGTTAGGGCTTTTTTGTGGCCTATCTTTGGTGATAGGGCTTTTGTGGCCTAACTTTGTTGTTAGGGCTTTTTTGTGGCCTATCTTTGGTGATAGGGCTTTTGGCCTGACTTTGGCGTCAGGGCTTTTTTCTTCGATTTGCTTCGAGTGAACATGTTTATGAAGGAATCACTTGCTTGTATGGTCCTTCCCACTTAGCTGAAAGTTTATTCTGACTGTCCAGCCTTGTGAATTCATTCCTTCAACATTCCTATCTTTATCAGCTTTTCGATGTCGCGCTTGTGCTATCTGCAATAGCTCTCGGTGTCATTCCCCATGGGCTGACCACTCTTGCGGGGTCTCGGTGGCCTTTCCAGAGACCTTTCCATCTCGACTAGTACCGCCGAGATCTGCCTGTTTAAAGGCGTGAAATACTCGGGGACCTCTGGATGTCTTGGTCCTGGGTTTTCCGATCTAGGCTTTTCTCGACCCTTCTTACCCTTCTTGATCCTGCAGAGACACCAAAGAACCAAGACGGCGCCGAACCCAAAAGGGTCGACAGAAATAATAGGGCTAAGTGATTCGGATCAGTCGACTTACCCAACAGAGAGGCTTCATGCTTATTAACATGTATAATGGGGGCGCCTCCACCTCTATACTCGGGGATGGCCCTGACGACGACATCCTTTGGGGTCTTGACGCGTTGTTCTTTGAGTCTCTTAGTGATAAGCTCCTCAACTTGGTCAAGAGTGAATTGGGGTTGCTGTCCTCCAGTCGGTGCAGAACTTGATGGACTGACAGAGCGAGTGACCGCCGGCGTCTCAGTGGAGGCCGGAGGTAAGGATTGGTGTCCAAAAGTCATCTCTTGATCTTCTTGAGGGGCTGTGGTGCCAGGATTTCCAGTTTCTGATTCCGGTGGCCCCGCAGGACGAGGATCCTCATGAGGAGCAGGGGTTTTTCTGCGGGCCTGTCCTATGATGGTTTCCAAGAGGGATATCATCTCTGCGGTTACCTGAATGGTTTCCCAAGCCACTTGGATGGTTTGTCGATCTGGAATCTCTGCGACGTTTGGAACAGGGGTCGTTCTCGAATTGCCAATGTGTTCACGTGCCGGTCTCGGAGGGACGGCATCACAGACTGCTTGGCTAGCAGGTTCTTGGTGGAGTGCGAAGCGGCAGCGGAATTAGAGCTATCCGAGGATTGTTCGTTAGCTTCTTTCCGATGATTGCGGTTAGAGCGAGTATGTATGACTGTTTTGCTCGTTTTCCCACAGACGGCGCCAAATGTTGGATCGTGATTTCCTGAATGCTGATCTGGCAATGAATTGAATGCCAAGGAGATGGTGATTGCGCGCTTTCGCCTGAGCTCCGATGAACCTGCAAGAAGGGGATCGCAACAGAGGGGGTGCCTCTGGGTCCCTCTCCGATGCTTAAATGAGTATATGTGTGTATATAGCTCAAAACGTATTGAATGTATGTAAAGCAAAGGTATTTATAGAGTAAGAGATACCAAACCGTATAAGGTAACTGTATATCTTCGTGAATATTGTGTTGTTGAAGATTTAGATAGTAGATATTGCGGTTACAGCGAGATATTGCAGTTACCGTATCTAATCTTTAGTGAATATGTGCCCGAGATATGCGGGATATCGTGGCTATATCCTTATTAACGGTTGGTGGGACCAGAGGAGAGAGGCAAGGCTCTCTTTATGGCGAGCACTCTTATGGCTGCGACCTTGATTGTTGGCGAGCACTCCCATGGCGAGCAGTGGGAGGCTTTGACATTGGCCAATGGCGACCTGAAGTGGCACTTTGGCGTCCACTTTAGTTTGGATTCGATACTGGACCACTTTATGAGGGCCAGAGTAACCTTACTGTGGGTTGGCCTTGTTTAAATGGTATGGGTTTCACCCCCTGCAAATTTATTGGGCCTTCGAGGCCTTTCCCATATTGGGTCGTCACTATCAATACCCAACACATATCATGCAGCCAATTCAAACTCAGATCAATCAGATCATACACGATGCAATTAACAGACATCTCTTCTTTTATTGATCCAACTTTCTTCTTCTTCTTCTTTTTTCTTTTGATTGAGAGATGATCATCACACTATCCTTTTTTTTTCTCAATCTGACAGAGAGGTTTTCATGTGCCTCTATCTTACCAATGAAGTTGGGAGGTTTTCATTTTCCTCCATCTTTTCATCCTCAAACACCTACTCAAAGTTGCTTGAATGTTTTCTTTGAGTAGAGTTATTTTTGGATTCAAAACTTCACCCTTTGTCAGACTAAAGATGACTGTTAATGCACATGACAGCTGAGATCAAATGAATGAATCGACATACACAAAAATGCAATGAAACTACCAAATTGATCAATCATCATCATTGCAAGGAAGAGTGAACAAGACTAGAAGCTTTCATAAACAATCGTCACTGAGATGAAGCAATCCCCAAGAAGATAACTGAAAGTGTACTAAATCAGATATCTGTAATATTAATCACAGGTATTAATCACAGGTATTAAACCCGATAAGAATTACCCGAGCCTGCATAAGAATGTGCTACTTGTACTTTACCCGAGCCTGCATAAGAATGTGAAGAATTGACAGGGGGAGTTCCATTTGACAGATGATTGGTTGCTCCCGAGTCTGGATACCAGGCTTTATCCGTGTGTATTCCAGCTGCTGATGTCGATGAGACTAGGTGAGCTTGACTCGGATTGTCAAGATTGACAGATGCAGCTGACACGCTTGGAGCTGCAGAATATCCACCAGACAGAAATTGTTGAACAGGAGGGGCAGATGCAGTCGTATGTGTACCAGAATTGAGCTGATACATTGGTGGAGTATATTGCATAGGAGGGTACATTTGAGCAGCATTGGTCATGTATTGGTTAAACATAGGTGGAGCAAACGGTTGGGGATAAGGTGCAGATACTGGATGAGAATAGGTAGGTAAATGCTGAGAATAAGCGACAGGATGCATAGCAGAGACAGATGCTGAGGGAGAGTGAACACCATATCCATTACCAGGAGCAATCGACTGATTTGTACTTTGATTCTTAACATATGAAGAATCATCTTCATCGTTCCATTGAGAAACCAGATTTGCACTCATGTTTTCAGTCGAGGTAGATGTCACTCCCTGGAAATGTACATTAAACCGATTATAACATCGATTAACCAGATGTCCAAACTTACCGCAGAGTTGGCATTGCGGTTTGTTGTTGGAGTAGCCCCGACCTCTGCCTCTACCTCTTCCATACGAGGTATTGTTTGGTTGATAATCTGGTGTACGTTGATTGAAACTCGTCTGACTCTGTGTCTGTCCTGAATCCATTGCCGAGACCTGTCCAGAATCCACCTGAATAGGCTTGTCATCAACGTTTTTTCCTATCACATTAGCTGCAGATAGAGATGTATCAAATATAGCATCTCTTTGCCTTGCTTCTGCATCAAGAAGCACAGAGGAAATCGAGGCCAAGTCGTATGGATTTCGACTGGCATGAATTACAGCAACTACACTGTCATACTGTCCCTTTACTCCATTCAAAATAATTGATATCTGTTGCATCTCCTCTATTGGATGCCCACAACTCAACAGACTATCGCAAGTAAGTTGTATTTCAGTCAAATAATCTCTCATGGACTGATTTAGAAGTTTACGAACCTTGAGTCTGTCATATAGACTCATGATCCTCGTGGTTGACGATGACGAGAAGTTCTGGTGCAGTCTGTTCCATATTGCAGACGCTGTCATACAACCGACCAATCCTTTGCTGATTGGAGAAGCAATGGAGGCTAGAAGCCATGACGCCAATGAGCTGTCCTGCTGCGAGTACTTTGGAAACTCAGGATTTGGAATCCTGTTGCCTTCTTCGTCTTCCAGAAGTCGCGGAACTACCAGAGTTCCAAACAGATAACCTTCAAGATTTAAACCTCTAACAGCTAACAGCACTTGCTGTTTCCAGGACTGAAAATTGTCCTCTCCTGTTAGCTGACATATTCTCTTATTGAAGAAAGCAGGTATTATCTCATCCATTTGTACAGATATAAGCAGCAGTTGATTCTTTAACAACAGGCAGTAATCAACAGCACAGAATAAGTTTTCGGACTGAAAACAGAGTACCTTCAGCTTCTTGCAGGATCTTCGATGTTGAGCAGATTAACCGACTGATTGCGACAATCGTAGTGCTTCTGAATGAATTAGAACAGCTCTGATACCATTTTAGTAATCTCACATCAAACTAGATTGAATTGAGAGAGAAGAAGAAGGAAAATCAGAAATCGGAAATGATGAACAAAACAGAAATAACAGAATTGCTTGGTGTGTAAGCTATCATTCAAAGTTAAGAGATTACATCCTAGCTAGTTCTATTTATATAGGATTACAAGAAGAGAGGCTCTAGCTAACTACTTCTAACTAATTCTAGACAATTCCACAAGCTTCTATACGGTTCCTTGACCAACAAGGTAGTAACTTGTAGGCTAAGCAATCTTAACTTGTATGCTAAGCAACCTTCAATCTTCATACATCCTAACACCAATAACTATAGAGGGGGTAAACCCGTGACATTTGAATCGGATCGGCCCAAATACAAGTTAAACTCGGCCCTCCATAGAGTGACCCAGAATCGAGCCCAAGGACTCTGACAACGCCCTGAGTGCTCGCTATTCTTCACTAAGGCCGCGACATCTCACTGCTCGCCATGAGAGTGCTCGCCCCGAAGAGAGCCTTGCCTCTCTCCTCTGGTCCCACAAAGCCGTTAATAAGGAAGTAGCCATGATATCCCGCGTATCTCGGTCACATATTCACTCAAGATTAGATTTGGTAACTGCAATATCTCGCAGTAACTGCCATATCCCACGATCCGAATCTTCAGCAACACAATATACACTAAGATATTCAGCTGCCTTATACGGTTCTATCTCTCTTACCCTATAAATACCCTTGCTTTACATACGTTCTTTACGTTTTGAGTTTTATACACACATATACTCATTTAAGCATCGGAGAGGGACCCAGAGATACCCCCTCTGTTGCGCTCCCCTACCTGCAGGTTCACCGGAGTTGGAGCAGAAGCGTCTTTCCAATCTTGTCTGGCATTCAATTCACTGCCAGATCAGCATCCAGGATTTCACAATCCAACAGCATTCAAAGGAAACTGGGCAGAGGAGCTGGAAAATGTACTATGGGCTATCCGAACAATGCCTAAAGCAGACACTGGAGAAACACCTTTCAGTTTAGTGTATGGATCAGAAGTAATAGCACCCGCCGAAATAGTGGTGCCTACCCACAGAATCCTACATTTTAACACTGAGGAAAACAAAATCGAGCGTAGGACAGACCTCGACTTGGGAGAAGAAAAGAGGTGGCAATCCGAAAAAACACAAGTTAAAATGCGATTGGCGACCGCTCGACACTTCAACAGAAAAGTCAGCGCTCGGCAATTTTTCGTGGGGGGATGGTTATGAGAAGGAATGAATTTACATGACTGGACAATCAGAACAAACTTTCAGCTAAGTGGGAAGGACCGTACAAGATAGTAGAGATCGTCGCCCCAGGATCTTACTATTTGGAAACCACAGAAGTCGAAAGGTTACCCCATCCATTCAACTATGAACATTTAAGGAGGTTTTATACATAGCTTGTAATAAAAATGTTATGTCAATAAAAGCAAGACATTCCTTCATAAAGCGTGACTACTCAAACCAAATCGAAGAAAAAAGACCCGATAACAAAATTGGGCAAAAGACCTGATGAGCGAATCAGGCATCGAAGAAAAAAGACCTGACGCCAAAAGTCAGGTGAAAGACCTAATGATAGAATCAAGCAATAGACCTAACGCCAAAGTTAGGCAAAACAAAAGACCTGATATCAAAATTAGGCAAAAGACGTGACGCCAAAGTCAGGCAAAAGACCTAACGCCAAAGCTAGGCAAAACAAAAGACCTGATATCAAAATTAGGCGAAAGACCTGACGCCAAAGTTAGGAAAAACAAAAGACCTGATATCAAAATTAGGCGAAAGACCTGACGCCAAAGTCAGGCAAAAGACCTAACGCCAAAGTTAGGCAAAACAAAAGACCTGATATCAAAATTAGGCGAAAGACCTGACACCAAATTTATGCAAAAGACCTAATGCCAAGGTTAGGCAAAATGAAAGACCTGACACCAAAGTTAGGCAAAAAGACCTAACGCCAAGGTTAGGCAAAGAGAAAGACCTGACGCCAAAGTCAGGCAAAAGACCTTGCAATAAAGTTAGGCAAAATAAAAGACCTGATGACAAAGTCAGGCACAAGACCCGATAGCCAAAACAGACAATCCGTCAAGGAAGCCATTCTCTTATAAGTTGGGCAAATTTTGAAGAAGTTATATCCAAAGCGAACAATCCATACTAAGGATAGCAGTTCCTTTGTGAAACAAATTCTAGAGGATTGGGAAGGGACCTTAAAGCGATAACTATGGATGAAGAATCTTTGAGTAACGAGTTCCTCAGGCCAAAAGGTTTAAACTTCGACAAGGTAATACATCTTCAAAAGATGATCGTTTTCCTTAAGAGGTTTATACTTAGCGAGGAGAATAGATAAAGTCTATAAAGACTTATCCTTTCAAGCTTAGAGAAAGGTCCAAGAGCCTAAGGGTTGAGACTCTTATACAGCAAAGAAAAGTCGAGGGTAATTATGGTTAAGACATCGGAGGACTTGCCAACACATTCAAAGTCAACTAAATAAAGGCTTATGAATATAAAAGGCATTCGATATTATAAAGAAAAATAATCGAGTCTGAAATTGAAAAGTAATTATCTAAAGCAAAAATAAAGAATAAATATGATCGTCGGGGGAGTTGGAGACTTCAGGACTTGGGCTCTTCAGGAGTGGAGGCACTCGGCTCGCCATCGGGGGCAACTTCCTCAGCAGCAGCAGGAGAAGTCTCCTTAGGAAGGGTGCTCTGGAGGAAAGGCTTAACGGACTCAACTTCCCGAAGAGGAAAGTTGGGGTCGACCGCCTGGATATCCTTGACCAGGAGTTGGAGATAGGAGGCCACCTCAGCCTTCATCACCTCCAAAGTGCAGTCGGTAAATTCATCGGACCTTTTAAAGTCCTCGACTACACTTTGGGGAGACGGAACAGACTTCAGCTGCATGGCAAGCTGTTCCTTCTCCTTCTCCAGGGTGTTCCCCCCGGCCTCAACAGCAGCTCTCTGGGCTTCAGCCTCCTTTAGCTCCGCCATCAAGCGAGCATTGGCAGCCTCCACCTCGGCAGAGTACTTACCAGTCGCCTTAAGCTGGAGCTCGGTGGTCGCCTGCTTGTTGATGGCAAGGGCCACCTCTTCCTCCTTCCTGTTGACGAAAGCGATGAGCCTCTCCTCTTTCCAGAAATACTCCTCTCGTGCATGTTCCACCAAGAAAACCGTCGATTTGGCCGTATCCTTTAAGCCTTCCATCTGGTCGGGGGAGAACCCCAGACTTATGTACTGCTCCAGCTCGATAAGCAAGTCAGTCTGCTTATCAGCGAGCTCCCCGACGACCCGACTGATCACCAACTCCTCTAGAACGAGCTGACAATAGGGAAAAAGGGGAAAGTACTGTTAGTCTAACGAAATTAAACAGATGATTTGAAGATAAACAAAGATGAGAAATCTTACCGGGGCGATCCATTCGAAATGCGACCTCATCACCCCCTCGATGGCGGGCAGTTATGAGGGAACCAAGGCCCAGTCCTTGGGAAGAACAATCCCCTCGAGGAGATGCATGCATAAGTCCGGGTTACCCCGGAGACTGTTCTGGTCGGAAATCCCCGCCTTTTGGAGATTTCCATAAAGGACCCAGACGTCCCTAGAGTTCGCAGCCTTGGGCGGCTGGAACAAGCCCACTCGGGGCAGTACTCCCCAGGTGGAGCCCCCAAGGCCCCTTCTTCCGAGCCCCAGTCTCCTTAAAAGGAATGGGGCAGGACGATCAGAAGGAGGAGGGGTCGCCGCGACCACCGCTAGTGCCTTCTCCTTAGGGGCATCAGGACCCTTAGGAGGAGCTGGGCGATCCTCACCCGAACTCCTAGCCTTCTTGGAAGGAGTAGGGATAGGAACCACATCAGCAGTTGTCTTCTCTGCAAACGATTAACAAAGGCATTAGAAACCAAAAATAAAGGCAGAGGAAAAAGAAATAAGCAAGACAGTTATATACATGGCTGGCGAGAGCCAGGAGTGACTGAGGGACGATTCTCCTCAGGCTTTCGTTTGGAGGAACGCCTGGTAGTAGGAGGAGGAAGGCTCAGCGATGCCTGGTCCGAAGGCAGCCCCGCCTTACCCTGATCATTAAAGAGATCAATGAGTTTGTGGCTGTGAGCGCCTACAATCAAAAGAAGAAAAGGTTAGAAGATTACCCAGTCAATAGAAATTGGCGAGGCCTGGTGGATGCCCGTCATCTCAAGCATCAACTCGGTGGTTTCAGCCACTGAACGAATCGGGCATAAATTCGATTGTTTATGCAATTGGAAGAAATCGTCGATGGCGTTCCGGTCGCTCCCAGACAATTCTCCAAAGACGGGGAAAGTATCCCTTTCCGGTTGAGACAACTCCCAGGTCACGTTCCCCTTACAGAAGAAGTAAATCTTCTTATAGTTAGAGTTGGTGGCATGGAAGTCATCCACCAACCGAAAATGGACGTTCCAGTTCCACGCCTGGCTTCGCCATTTTTCAAATTTAGGCCATCGGGTCTGGAAATGATGGAGGTGGTTCGCTCTGGCGGCCAATCGTAAAAAGCATCGGAACAAGACCAGTGAATACGTCCATTCTTGACGTAGACACATGAACTTGAATTTGACCCACAACCTAATGGCGTTGGGTACTAGCTGCGTGGGACCTATCCCGTAATAGCAGCATAGTTCCTGCAAATCCTCGCAGAGAGGAAAACGCAACCCAACATCGATCTGGCCTGCGTAGACGTAAACCTCTCCGTCGCGAGGATAATGCAACCCTAAGCCTCGATACCTGGGGGCATCAGTTTCACTCAGGCCACCTATGGCGACCACCATCTTGAATTGAGTCGGCTTCAACTCGTTGGGCTTGATATCTACTTAGAAAATTAGGATATGGCAAGAACAATATGAAAACAAGAAAAAAAAACAAGAGCAATTATCAGAAAAGCAGCGAACAGAGAGCATTGGTGTTTACCTTTTGGCGAAAAGAGGGGTACGTTGGTTTCTGGTCCGTCCACCACCACTGGTGTGGCCGCCGATCGATCAGGAATCTGCTCAGAAGCAGGGTTCCTTTGGCTAGAAGCCGGAGAGGAACCGTCCCTGATTATCAGGGGAGCATTGGCGGCCTTCGCGGGCACCTTTGGGTTTGAAGAAGAGGGCTTGTTGTTTGTTGCCTTGGTCTTGCCTGCGGACAGATTCCTGGAAGCCATTGATGCCTGTTTGAAGTTTTGAAAATTGAAAGAGGAAAATAAGAGGTTTGAAAAACAGAGTGCTGAGAAAAGCATGGAAGCACAGAACTCTCTAGAATATGGATGACTGGAACGCGTAAAAGACAAAGGAGTAGAGGTTATGTTCCTTATATAGACAAAATAGGAGTAACTGCCACTGACAGAATTGAAACGACTCAGGGAATGATTGCACCTTTTGGGTAAAAATCGAAGCAATGTCAGAATTCTAAGAGAAACCTCGGGGAGATAAACGGTAGGCCAGTACAGAAACTGTCAGACTACCCTTGGATTACGAAAGAATAAACGACAAGCGTGCCTCAAATGTCCATCGACTTCTGGATGATTGTGCAGTCATTAAATGCTAAAGTCTACTATACAGATAAAGTGATCGTCAGTGCGTTGCTAAGCCCTTCTGGAAAACCCTTTCAAATACAGTGCTCGCCAAATAGTGAAGGATAAACATCCATAAAGCCAGGCAGCTTCGAGTGCTCGCCAAAAATGAATAAAGGATCGCATATTCCATAAACTCTAGGCAACCAAACGATTGATCGCCAAAGAAGCATAAAGTGTTCAGAAGGGTACAAATAGCAGAAAATGACAAAGAAGATCCAATTCAAGTGTCACTATTTCAAACTCTATCAAATAATCAGGCTCGACCGAAGAAACTTCACTCAAGCTTTGAGGGCAAATGTTGGGTATTGATAGTGACAGCCCAATAAGGAAAAGGCCCCAGAGGCCCAATAACTTTGAAGGGGGTGAAAGCTAAAGTGGACGCCAAAGGCTCCATCACGGGTCGCCATTAACCCAAGTCGTGGACTCCTACTGCTCGCCATAGAAGTGCTCGCCCAAAGAGAGTCTTATCTCTCTTCTCTGGTCCCACCAACCGTCACTAAAGATATGGCCACGATATCCCGCATATCTCTGACACATATTCTCTAAAGATTACATATGGTAACTGCAATATTATGCCATAACTATAATATCTGCTAGCCTAATCTTCACCAATACAATATTCATTAATGTATATTGTTGTCTTTTACGGTTTAGTCTCCTTACTCTATAAATACCTTTGTTTTACATACATTCAGTTACGTTTTTTTAGTTTTATACACACACCCCTTCTGTTGCAATCCCTTTCCTGCAGGTTCACCGGAGCTAAGGCGAGAGCAATCATCATCCTTCCATTGGCATTCAATTCACTGCCAAGTCAGCATTCAGGAAATCAAGATCCAACAGGGGCCATTTACCAATTTTACAAATAGAAAACTGAAAAGGACGCCTAGGGCTTACAATTTCAGTAACGAAACGATAACACAAAACGAATACGCACAAAAACATTTGTGTTCGTATTTTCCTTTGATGGTACGATAACACGAACACGATTGTTTTTTTGTGTCGTGTTAGTGTTTAGATTTCAAAACATGATAACACAGTAACACAATAAAACGATAACACAAAAATTACTTATAAATACATTTAGTTTTGCTATTATATTATACAATCTAATAATTTATATACTGTATTCATATCATTTTAAGAAATAAGGACCAAATGTTAAATATGAAATGAGTCGTGATGCTTCTGAAAACGTTTGAAACATCAAGAAGAAGTTATATGATATGTATGATCATTATGAAATGAGCACATCTTCAACTCAATTCAGATGCGATGATGCAATTACTGTAAGTAAACTTCTTATTTTAAATTGTATCATATTTTAATTTTCATCCTTTTTAATTTCTTTGTTTGAATTTAGTATGTTAATTCTATCGTGTAGGAGTTTGATGAGACTGGTCGAATTTATGATTTCATACGAAAAAAGTCACAATTAGAGCAATATCTAGAGGATCCACAAAAAGATAGGAATGTGGATCGTAATGTTCTTGATTTTTGGTATCGAGAGCAATGTTGTTATCCTATTGTTGCTGCTATGACTCGTGATTTACTAAGTATCCCTATCCCTATTGTTCCGTCCGAATATGCATTTAGTACCGGTGGTCGTGTGGTTGATACAGTTCGCAATTCACTTGTTCATGAAGCTGTTGAAGCAATTATTTTGTTGCAAAGATTGGATACGAGCAGAGTCCAGACATCTAAGTAAGAGTTCATAAATAAAAGTTGATTACTTGTATATTTTTTATGCTAACTAATTTACTTGTATGTTTTTAAGCCAAAACACCTTTGGATGATAACTTTCTGACATTACGAGTGGAGGATGTCCAATCATCAGTTGTTAACCGTGGATAATGACAGGTGAGATTTTTAAGCCATTTGAATAACTTTTATTCTGATTTTTGTTTGAAGAATTAGATGGTAATATGCTTTGATGATGATTAAGTTAAGTTGTGGTAGTGAGAAAATTTTGAAGTTTTTGTTTTGGAAGTGGAGCATGAATGAAACAGTTGTTGTTTCGAAGGTTGAGCATCTTGAAGTTTATGTTCAAGGACGATGCTTGATTTTGTTTTGGACATTGATAACCATACCTGGAGCAACTTGAAGTTTCTATCCATCACTGTTTGGTGGATATCAAGTGACATATTGTATATTGACATATTGTAGTTTCTGTCCATAAATAATATGTATATTGACATATTGTATTGTTATTTCTGTATTTAGGTCGTGTTATCGTGCGAATGTATTGATGTGTTATCATGCGGACGTGTTATCTATTGGGATATTATCCGCTGCTAATTTCCACCTTGCATGACCTTGGGACTCGATGGATTAAGAGAAATGCAAACGACACAAGAATTTACGTGGTTCACCAATTTGACTACGTCCACGGCTCACACCCACACTTTCACTATAGACAAATAGTGTTACAAATTGTATCACACAATATGTATCACTAGCACTCTAAAATACTCACTCTGTATTTTTGGCTCACAATACAACACTATTTTCTCCCACACTCAAGACACCAACAACCGGTTCTTACTTTTCTCTCTTTCTCGTGGTTATCTTTCCTTCAGACATTTTTTGCTTCTTATAGACCATGAAAGATGGCAATCTTCAGTGGCTTGACAACTTTGTTGAGTGTCTTGCCCATTGTGGTAAGTGGCTTGCCCATTTTCGTGAGTGGCTTGTCCACCTTGGTGAGTGGCTTGCTCACCAGAAGAGTGACTTCTCCACTTCAGTAAGTGGTTTCTCCACTTCAGTAAGTGGCTTCTCCACTTCAGATGAGTGGTGGTGGTGGACCGAAAAAGTCTTCATTCTCAACAATTTCCCACTTGAAGACTTTAACTCCACCTGTATCTATGAGTGAACTAGGTGTGAGGCTTACGTGTCTTCTATTGTTGAAGACCTACTGAAGTTGAGCACACCTTCAGTTTCTCTGTGGTGACTAACTTGGTTAACATGTCAGTTGGGTTCTTGCTGTCTTGGATCTTCTCAAGTGTTAAAACTCCATCGTCTAGTAGAGATCTGACGAAGTGATAACGAAGTCCAATATGCTTGGTCCTTGAATGAAATGCAGCGTTCTTTGCCAAATGTATCGCACTCTAACTGTCACTATGCAAAACATTCTTCGTCTATCTTAGACCCAATTCTGCTAACAAACCTTGTAACCAGATCATATCTTTGCTTGCCTCAGTGACTGCTATGTATTCTGCCTATGTGGTTGATAACTCTACTATCTTCTGTATCTGTGAAATCCAACTGGCTGCAGTAGTCCCCACTATGAATACATAGTTGCTAGTACTCCTCATGTTCTCTACCTCACCATCAAAATCTGAGTCTACAAACCCTTGTAGGCTCAACTCGTTTCTTCTGAAACACAGGCAGCTATTGGTAGTGCCTCTTAGATACCTTAGAATCCACTTAACTGCTTCCCAGTGTTGCCTTCCAGGATTAGTCATGAACTTGCTCACTACTCCCACTGCATGAGCAATATCTGGTCTTGTGCAAACCATGACATACATGAGACTTCCAATGGCTGAGGCATATGGAACCTTAGCCATGAAGTTCCTTTCTTCTTCCGTCTTGGGTGACGGCTCCTTGGATAGTCGAAAATGACTAACCAATGGTGTGTTGACTGGCTTAGCATCGCACATACCGAATCTTTTGAGAACACGCCTAATGTACTCCGCCTGAGATAACTCCAAAGTAACCTTTGGCTCATCTCTTTTGATTCTCATCCTAAGAATCTGCTTTGCTACACCCAAGTCCTACATCTTGAACTCACTCGACAATTGCTTCTTCCAATTTTTGATTTCACCCATATCTGAACCTGTCACTAACATGTCATTGACATAAAGTAGCAAACTAATATAGCTGGACTCAAACCTTTTGAAGTAGCAACAATGGACATCATTGCATCTGAAATAGTCATTCATTTGCATAAACCCATCAAACTTTTTGTACCACTACCTTGGAGCCTATTTCAATCCATATAAGCTCTTATGCAGTTTACACACGAGTTTCTCCTTTCCATTTTCTGAGAAACCCTCTGGTTGCTCCATGTATATCTCCTCCTTGAGATCACCATGGAGGAAAGCAGTTTTGACATCTAACTGCTCAAGTTGCAAGTCTTTTGCTGCAACAATACTTAAAACTGCACGAATGCTTGTTAGTTTTACAACCAGTGAAAATATGTCGGTGTAATTGATACATTCTTTCTGCTGAAAGCCCTTGGCTACAAGTCTCGCCTTCTACCTTTTGGAACCGTCATGTTCCTCATTGACTCGATACACTCATTTGTTGTGTAACACCTTATTTCCCATGGGTAACTCAGCTAGCTCCCATGTCTGGTTAGAGATAAGGGACTCTATCTCTTCTTTCGTTGCATGCTCCCACTTGCTAGAACATTCTCCTTGACATGCTTCATCATAGCATTCAGGTTCTCCTGCATCAGTAAGCAGCAAATAATTCATGTACCTTCTATTTGGTATAGGAGGCCGTGAAGATCTCCTTAATACAGGAGATGAAGATGCAGATTGTGGTTGATCAGTCTGTTGTGTGCTACTCTGCGGTGTCTGTTCCTCTGACTGAGGACTCTCAACTGCTTGATGCACTATACTTCTGTCCGGGATATCATTTGGATCAACGTACATAGGATCGCTCTATGCTACACTACTAGGCTATAGTGTATTTTTGTCCTTGTACATCACCATTTCATTGAATATCACGTCTTGACTTCTAATCACCTTCTTGGTCTGGTCATCCCAGAACTTGTACCCAAGCTTATCTTCACCATATCCGTTGAAGGTGCATTTTAGTGACTTGGAGTCAAGCTTTCCCCTAGCATGATCACTAATATGCACATATGATACACAACCAAAAACTTTCAAATGAGAAAGTTTTACCTCTTTTCCGCTCCATACCTCTTCTGGTATTCCCAACTCTAGTGGGACTGATGGTCCACAGTTGATCAAGTAAGCTACTGTATTGAGTGCCTCTGCCCAGAACTATTTGGGCAGTCCTACAAGTATTCGCATGCTTCTGGCTCTCTCAGTCAATGTTCGGTTCAATTGTTCTGCTACACCATTCTGTTGTGGTGTCCCTGGCACAGTCCTTGCTAGTCTGATGTCATTCTCATAACAGAACTTCATGAACTCCATGTCATGATACTCATCACCGTTGTGGGATCTCAAGGTTTTGATCTTTAGGCCTGTCTCATTTTCTACCATGGCTTTCCATATCTTGAACATTTCAAATACTTCTGATTTATGTCTCAAGAAATAAACCCATACTTTTCTGGAATGGTCGTCAATGAAAGTCACAAAATATGAATTTCCACCAATGAATGAGATAGTGGTTGGACCCCAGACTTCCGTGTGAACTAGCTCAAGATTTTATTGTTTTGCTGCTCTGCCACTCTTTATGAAGCTACCTCTATTTTGTTTCCCAAAGATGCAGCTTTCACACAAGTCAGTGTTGGAATCCAAGATCTTGAGACCATTGTCACTCATGTGACCAAGTCCCTGGTGCCATAAATTTGGATCATCTTTGTTGTCTGCAACTGCAATTGACCTACCAGTGTTCGTCGTCGTATAGTGTGTACCACTCTTCTGGCCACGAGCGACTGTCATCGCACCTTTAAAAACCTTCCAAGTATTGCCATTTAAGGTTGTGACATAACCTTCCGTTGCGAGCTGCCCCACTGAGATCAAATTCTTTCTCAAGTAGGAATGTGTCTCACATCCCTTAACTTCCACACAGATCCATTTAACTTGATTTTTACATCACCCTTGTCAACCACATCGCAAGGTTGATCATCACCAAGATATACCTTGCTAAGATTACCTGGTGAATAACTCATTAAGAGTTCTCTGTTGGAGGTTGCATGAAAGGAAACGCCGAAGTCTAGCACCCATGACTCCGACTTGCTCTCCAAAAAGCATACCAAAACATTGTCTGTCACTTTTGTTGCGATGTTTGCTTCAGGCTTGCCTTCCTTCTCTTTCTTCGGGGATCTAAACTGATTCTTGTAGTGTCTGATATTCCCGCAGTTCCAACACTCCATCACCTTCTGGTTCTGATTGTTGGAATTTTTGGGATTTTGAGATTGTGACCTCCCATTCTTGGACTTATTGCGCCTTCCATTTTTGTTTGAATCTTTGTCTTTGCTCTCTACGTTCAAAGCTGACCCTGAGCTAGAAGCACCATTCGACCGATTTCGAATTTCTTCAGTCATAATAATGCTGACCACATCATCAAACTTCAGTTATTTTTTCTTCCCTGCAGATCCGCTGATTGCAGTGACTGTGCCTTTCCAACTATTAGACAACTGCCCAAGAATTAGACAGGCACGTATCTCATCAGCGAACGTCATGCCCACTACTTCTAGCTCCTCTGTCACTTCTTTGCACTCGCTGAAATGCTGTCTGAATTGTGTTCCTTCTGACATTGTCATGTTGAACAACTTCTTTATCAGATGAATTTTATTTGTTGTAGAAGGCTGTTCGCACATATTGGAGAGGGACGCCAAGAGAGATGCGGTTGTCTTGTCATTCTTGATGTTGTAGGCCACTGATTTTGACAGTGATAGTCGTATGTGTCTGAGAGCTTTCCGATACAGCATTACCCACTCTGAATCTTTCATTTCCTTTGGTTTATTACCCAAAGGTAAATAAAGATTCTTCTAGTACAAGTTGTCTTCTATTTGCATCTTCCAGAATCCAAAATTTGTGCTATCAAAATGATAAATTTTGGACTCTTTCTCTAACGCCATTGCTCCCACTCGAACAGATAGAATGAATACGAAAATTATTTCGCAGAATAATTTCCGTAAACATCTTTCGTGCCTTTGATTTTCCAACTGAAGGCTCTGATACCAATTGTTAGGATATTAGTCACTGCTAATTTCCACCTTGCAGGACCTTGGGACTCGATGGATTAAGATAAATGCAAACGACACAAAAATTTACGCGGTTCACCAATTTGGCTACGTCCACGGCTCACACCCACACTTTCACTATAGACAAATAGTGTTACAAACTGTATCACACAATATGTATCACTCGCACTCTAAAATACTCACTTCGTATTTTTGTCTCACAATACAACACTATTTTCTCCCACACTCAAGACACCAAATACGGATTCTTACTATTCTCTCTTTCTCGTGGTTATCTTTCCTTCCGACATTTTTGGCTTCTTATAGACCGGGAAAGATGACAATCTTCAGTGGATTGGAAACTTTGCTGAGTGTCTTGCCCACTGTGGTTAATGGCTTGCCCACTTTTGTGAGTGGCTTGTCCACCATGGTGAGTGGCTTGCCCACTAGAAGAGTGACTTCTCCACTTCAGTAAGTGGTTTCTCCACTTCAGATGAGTGGTGGGTGGTGGCCCAAAAAAGTCTTCATTCTAAACATTATCGTGTTACTACAAAATATTTATCGTGTTATCATGCAAGTGTGCTATCGTGCTACGACTTTCCCTGATAATTTCGTTTTATCGTGTCGTGTTGATACAACAAATTTCGTTTCGCATTTGTGTGGTGTGTCTGTGACACGATTACATTTTTGTACGTCTCGTGTTGGGTTATCATGTGTTATTAAATCTCTTAACACGTACGATAGTACGTACACACACGTGAATTACCAGCCTAAGTTTGAGTTTCGCGTGCGTGGTTTAATAATAGGGGTGACAATTTCTGACACGACACGATTAAACGACCTGTAACGACCTGCATTTTACACGATAGTAACACGACAAAATTACTAAGCGTGTCTAAACAACTCTTATATGTTTGGACACGATTATTAATCATGTCTAAACACCTCTAACATACAAATACACGACAAACACACGTTTAAACATGATTAATTAATTGTGTCTAATCGTGTCGTGTCTAAACGTGTCGAATCGTGTCGTGTCTAAACGTGTATAATCGTGTCGTGTCCAACTGTACACATTTACATTGTCCCCTTAAAAAAATTATACTTGGGCCTAACTGATAATTCGTTTACAATTGAGCTGACTCTAAACACATGTATTAATAATAGTAACACATGTATTAATAATACAAATTTCCTATAATAACAAATGTATTTTAACATTTAACACAATGAATTTATAATAACACATTTCCTATGTATTTTAAAATTGGAATGTTATTATACACCTCTTTATTGTGTTGTGACGTGTTTGTCGTGTAGTGTCTTATCATGTCATGTCATTTCGCGTCGTGTTGTTTCGTGTCTTATCGTGTCGTGTCTTATCGTATTGTGTCTAATCGTGTCGTGTGACACGTTTCTTAAACGTGTCATGTGACGTGTTTGACTTTTAGGGACATGTTTAAAATATATCTATTTAGACATGACACGTTTATTTACACGACACACGACACAATTAGACCTAATATAGGGTTAATTACTTAATTGGTTACACATGTTTCACCATTGTGCAGAATGGTTACACATGTTTCAAAATGTGATTAATTGGTTTTGCTATGTGACTAATTAGTTACACATGTTTTTCCCAATGTGATTAATTGATTATTCCGTTAGTAAACCGTTAATTTTACCGTTAATTAATTTTTTTAACATCTTTTTTGAATTATAAAATGACTATTATGCCCTTAACTGTTGACTATTATGCCCAAAATATAAAGACATGCTGACATGGTCTGAGAAGCTCGCTCACTCCCAACGAGATCAACAAAATTCTATTGGAAAACAACTCAAGCTCATTCCAGATCCAAAAAACACACGAAATAATTGCCAAATACAAAACTCCATACCACACAAGCTGCCAAGGAGCTTGGACTATCAGGGTCGTAAAGTTCTTTGGAAGAACTTTCAATTGTCTGTGCAACAACAGAAGCGGTTACAAAATTGAATAACTTAATAGATAGGAAAAGAGAGTGGATGTCACAGCAGACATTTGCTTACCAATCTTACTATTTGATGAGATCCGGAGCTGACTTCATTTAAAGATATCTCACCTATGTGCCTTTGAGCTTCAACAAATCGAATCAATCAACAAAAAAGGAAAAAATGCTTCATCTAGTGACTTGAGTCAATTCATTCATCAGCATTTTAAGTGCAGTTACCTTCGCAAATTGCAAGAAGCTCCAGAAAATGATTCCAATCCATGAGTGTTTCCTCAGTTAGTCTCTCGACAACCGTCCCTCTCTGTTACGGTAATTGTAAATAATCTGCCAAATTAACTTTATTGAGTGCAAAAATTGAAAGTCGAGATATTTACTTACCTCTGGATCATCTAGTAGTCTCAGTGGAGTACAGTCTATGCTAAGAAGGTCCCAAAGACTTCATTGTAGATTTCTGGGTTCTTCACGAACCCAGAATCACGATTTTTGGGTTCGTGATGAACCCAGAATCTTGTTCGGAGAAGAAGACGTACCTGGAAGAGCTTGTCGCGGTAGAGAATCATTATTAATCGCTGTCGATCGTGGTCACAGATGAGGAGAATGAAGAATAAGGAGATAGGTTAATGAAGAACAACTCGGTGGATGAAAATGGTAATTAAGTCATTTTATGTATCTAAATAGCTACTGAACAGTAGAAAACCAATTAGTTACATAGAAAAACCAATTAATCACATTTTGAAATAATTGTAACCGTTCAAAAAAAAAATGGCCAAATATGTCTATCAAATTAATTAAGTAATTAACTTTTAATATATCCCCATTTCCCCAAAGAAGGACCAGGTTCATCCACCCCATCCATCTTAGCTTTAGTGCAAAAGTCTGCTCGCACGAGACACGAATCACTCCGTTTCTCAATTCTTCTCACTCCAAACCCGGCTGCCACCATCATCACTGCCGTGTAATAGATGGCGCCCTCGGAGTTCCGTCCGCTGAACGACAAGTCTCTGATGGTGGACTACATTAAGTCGACTCCATCTCTATCCTCGAAGCTCGGTGACTGTTTCGATGATCTGGAGGTTAAAGAAGTCGGCGATGGCAATCTCAACTTTGTCTACATCGTTGTTGGTCCTTCCGGTTCTATCGTCGTCAAGCAGGTGGTCCTACTTCCTTCAATCACATTGATAAACCTTGCAGAGTAGTTGATTTAGTTGGCTATCGCGTATCTCTACAAAAAATCACCTACATCTCTAGAAAATTGGAGGTGCCCCTATTTTACATAGAAAATGATGAAATTTATATAGTGATTTCGTCTTTTTAGTAAGTAATCCATCACGAATTGGCCAAAAATGGAGGTGTTGATTGTTTGGGATCATACAAGTAAATTGTCAACCGGGAGTAGGGCTGTCAATTTCACTCACGACACGATAACACGATTGTTTTTTCGTGTCGTGTTAGTGTTTAGGTCTCAAAACACGATAACACGATTGTTTGCCTTTGAGGGGACGTGTTTATGTTATTTAGGTTGTATTATCGTGCGAACGTGAACCGTGTTAACGTGTTATTTTCGTGAAATCGTGTTATTGTGTTACCGTGTTACCGTGTTATTTTCATAAAAACGTGAAGTCGTGTTATTGTGTTACCGTGTTATTTTCGTGAAATCGTGTTACCGTGTTATTTTCGTGAAAACGTGAAATCGTGTTATCGTGTTACGACTTTCCACGAATATTTTCATGTTATCGTGTTCGTGTCGTGTTGAGACAATAAATTGTGTGTCGTGTGTCCGTGACACGATTACATTTTCGTGTGTTTCGTGTTGAACTTTCGTGCGTATCGTGTCGTGTCCTGGTGCACGATAGCACGCACGCACGAATTGACAGCCCTAACCGGGAGGGGTGTCTTGCAGATAAGGTAGAGATAACAAATAAGTTGTCTTGGAAAGAAATTATTTGTTTGTGTTTGATCATAGCAACCTCCACTAAGCTCTTCTTTCACTGTAAGAAATAAGATGCAACTCAAGGGGAGTGATGTACATCAATTGTAAATGACAGATGATGATCATGATGCGTTTACTAGTATCTGAAAAAATGAGTATGTACAGGCTCTTCCCTACATTCGTTTGATTGGGGAATCATGGCCGATGACAAAGGAGCGTGCATATTTTGAGGCACTGACGCTGAAGGAGCATGGTCGTTTGTGCTTGGATCATGTTCCAGAAGTTTATCACTTTGATCAAACTATGTCCTTGATTGGCATGCGCTACTTGGAGCCTCCACACATCATATTGAGGAAAGGGCTGATTGCTGGAGTTAAATATCCACTACTTGCACAGCACATGTCAGAATATATGGCTAGGACGCTTTTCTTCACTTCTCTCCTCTATAATACCACCACAGATCACAGAAGAGCTGGTAAGTTGAAGGTTTAGATTAGTTTAATTCTATCTAATGGAATTGCGTATTGATGGTACAAGAGGCATGGCAGAGGAAGTTTGGACAATCCCCAATTGATGAAAATTTAGTTTATCTCGCTAAATTAGTAGTGGATTCCTAGCTGGAACACTACACTGCATTGCATATTCAGTGTTATTGTTAGAAAATACTCGGTTAGAATATAATCCCTAAGTTACAGAATTAATTTAAAAGGAAGGAGATGAAAGGGTGAACAATGAAAGTGAGAAATGGAGAAATCTTCGTCCATCTTTTCATTCATGCATATACAAACATACATGCAATAATGGTATAATACATAGACCCGCTCCATCTTTTTTATCATGATGGAACTTACAAAGTCAAAAGGTATAAAAACTTACTCAAGTAATTGACATTGTCATACTCTATCTTCTACATCATTACTTCATAATAATTTACATGACAATTTAGTGAAAGTTGGTGGAGATTTTATTTCTCAAACAGTTATAACTCTCATCTATGAGAGAGAAAAAGTGAAGCCTGAAGAATTGCTGCTCGATTCTTAGGCTTTTGATTCTCAGTCTAGTTCATACTTTGTGATCACGGTTATGTCTAGTTTATAGTTTTTCTTTCTGCAAGCACCAAAGAAAGTAAGGTGTATATGACGTATTTCAATTGTTGGTGCATTGCAGTGGCAGAATATTGTGAGAATGTGGAGTTATGTAGGCTGACTGAGCAGGTTGTATTTTCTGACCCTTATAAAGTGTCTGAATACAATCGCTGGACCTCACCATTTCTGGATGTGGAAGCTGTGTCTGTTAGAGAAGATAACGAGTTAAAACTTGAAGTTGCCGAGTTGAAATCCATGTATTTTACTGACTTCCACATTTTACTCTTATATTATCATGTTACTGAGGAGCTGTTATATTTGTTTCCTGATGTTGTATACGTGAACGGTATCCGTATCCCAGGTTCTGTGAAAGAGCACAGGCATTAATACATGGAGATCTACACACAAGTTCCGTCATGGTTACTGAGGAGTCAACTCAGGTCATAGA
This sequence comes from Chamaenerion angustifolium, assembly GCA_946814005.1. Lineage (NCBI taxonomy): Eukaryota > Viridiplantae > Streptophyta > Magnoliopsida > Myrtales > Onagraceae > Chamaenerion > Chamaenerion angustifolium. The sequence continues at coordinate 26,919,007 of OX328268.1, read as the reverse complement.
TCCTGAATTTTCATTTTACGGACCAATGGGGTTTGACATTGGAGCCTTCATCGGGAATTTGATTTTGGCATTCTTTTCGCAAGATGGGCATGCAAAGGAAGGGAATGATAGAAAAGTATGCAGGCCCAAACTCTTATGATTCTTTTTTTCTGTCAATAGCAAACGTTGATATCTTTTTAGTATTATGGACATGGTGACATCTAAACCTATGTTTTAGCCATTGATTAATGACTTTTTCAAACTGGATTTTTATACAGGCATTTAAAGAGTGGATATTATCCACTGTTGAAGAGACTTGGAATCTATTTCATAAGAAATTTGTTGCCTTGTGGGATGAAAACAAGGATGGCTCTGGGGAGGCGTACCTTCCTGGAATTTATAATAATGATGCAGTCCGACAGCTTGTGCAAAAGAAATATATGAAAGATCTCCTCCATGATACCCTTGGATTTGGCGCTGCCAAAATGATCCGGTCAGCTGCTGTACAGTTAAAATTCATTGTTTTACAGAAATGATTTGAATTTGCTATTCTCATGCATTATGTATGTGTAAACTGCAGGAGAATTGTCGGGGTAGCCCATGTAGAGGATTTCGAGTCAATTTCTGATGCAAACAAACGTGCTGAATGTGAGAGGAAGGCACTTAATCTTGCAAAAACGCTTTTGAAGGAAAGACGTAAATTCCAATCAATTGCTGAAGTGGTGTTAGCAATTCTGGCAGTCGAGGGTTAGGGTTAGGGTATGGTGCGAGTATTTAATTATACTATATTTTTAAATTGCATACCATAATCATAATCATCACGGGTAAAATTTCTAATACCATAATCATGGTTATTAATCACGGTTTTAACTGTATATTCATATTTATTACCACGTGTAAAATATGTAATAGAATATTATGAATGTTATCTTAATTAATACCTAAAGTTATGTCACAAACAATAAAAATATTTCACATTAAAATCATTTAGCTGGTGAATTTGTACCTTCATTAACACTATTCAAAATTAATATTATTACCATTTAACATAATTTAATTACATTTCATCCTAAAATTATGGATTTATAAATCTAAAAGTGAAAATTATACTTTTGTTATTAATATTTTTTAATAAATTAATATTATATTTATGGAATAATCACTACGGGAGAAGGGGAGATAACACTTCAACGGGACGGTTCAAATAATATTGAGCCGTGAATAATTTATTTATCTGATTATTCACGGCTCAAATACTATTAAGCCGCCATTTTATTTTTTTAAAAAAAAAAAAAATTCGCGGCTCAAATGTAAGAGCCGCGAAATTTTTTTAAAGAAAAAACAAATCTTTTTGCTATTTTCACGGCTCAATCACTATTGAGATGTAAAAAAAATCAAAAATTTGCATGTCCCACTCCCTCATTTTGTTTTGCCGCTCATTTTCTCTTCTTACTTCTTCATTACTCACTTATTTCACTTCTTCTTTAACCTTCAACCTTCACTTATTCTTCAACCTTCACGACTCGACTGGAGGAAGCTTTCTCGTCGAAAGCTGCGACTCCTCGCTGAATCCATTCTTCCTCGCTGAAGGCTGCGACTCCTACCTCCCTAGCCATTCTTCCTCGCCGAATAGGGAGAGTTGTGTCAGCCTTGATGTCTGGTTTTGGCAGGATGCGTGACGGGCCTGAACGGGCGCCCGGGAAGGCCGAGAAGGGAGGAGGCAGCTCATCGTTCATCGTTTAATACATTGTGTTGTTCGTAATACTGTAATAGGCTTTCGTGAAAGCTCAGAAGCTGCGTTCCTACTTCAAGAGGTTCCAGGTTAAGTACAAGAGAAGGAGAGGCACATGCACTTTCCCGTTTTATGGTTGTGTAATTTGGACCTCTCCGATTCTTCAATTTTGACTAAGCTGAATTCTTTATTTGTGGTATCTGCAGAGGGTAAAACAGACTACAGAGCAAGAATTCTGCTCATTAACCAGGATAAGAATAAATACACAACACTCCGAGTCTGAAGTACCGTTTTGTGGTGCGATTTCTATTATTTTCTTTAAATGGATGCAATTTTTTTGTGTGTGATTTGATACATAAGCTGCTCATAAGATCTCTTATTATCTTCCAAATATCTAAATTAAAAAGCTAGAATGATTTCTATTCATTGTCGTTTATTGCTGGACGGAACTCCGGTGAGGAAAGGCGACTGAGTCACGTACTTTCCTTACGGAATGGGTCGTATGGAGAATATTTGGGGCAAAGATCGACTGGAGTTTAAACCAGAACAGTGGTTTACTGGAAATGGAGGAGTGTTGAAAGTGGTGAGCCTAGGGAAGGAGATAACCAATTAAAATATATTTTTTGCATGGGGAAGGAGTTGGCCTGGTGGAACGAAAAAGGCTCGGGACGCGGGAAGAACGGGAAAGCTGGTAGCACAATTAAAATATTTTTAAAAACAATATTCATATTTTTTACGGCTCAATATATTTTGAGCCGCGAAAAATAAAAAATAATAATAATAATAATTTCTGCAACTCAGCCAAAAGTGCCGCCATAATTATTTTGACGGCACTTTCGATTTGAGCCGGGAATTATCACGGCTCAACAAATATTTAGCCGTGATAATTGTCATGATGCTTCATGTCATGACTCAACTTCAGTTGAGCCGTGATAATTTAACTGCTGAATTTTTCAGCCGTTAAAAAATTATTTTTCAGCCGTTAAAAAATTATTTTTCAGTCGGTAAATAACCCTTCTCCCGTAGTGAATTATGGTTATAACTATTGGTATGACTAAAATACCATATCATTACGAGTAGAAAATTTACCACTATAACCGCGTCATACCATAATAGTATGATTAAACATATAAAAAAAAAGGTTAATTACTTGATTGGTTACACATGTTTCACCATTGTGCAAAATGGTTACACATGTTTCAAAATGTGATTAATTGGTTTTGATATGTGACTAATTATTATTTTTACTATTCACCGTTAGAAATCACAGTTAAGTCACTATTTAGATACATAAAATGACGTAATTATCATTTTCATCAACCAAGTTGTGTTCTTCATCACCGAATTGAATTGAAGAACCCAAAAATTTGATTCTGGGTTCTTCAATTCGATTCGATTATGGTTCTTCAAGACGATTCTGGGTTCTTCAAGACGATTCTGGGTTCTTCAATACCACTAAGGGCATAATAGTCATTTCACAATTCAATAATATGTTAAAAAAATTAATTAACGGTAAAATTAACGGTTTACTAACGGAATAATCAATTAATCACATTGGAAAAAACATGTGTAACTAATTAGTCACATAGCAAAACCAATTAATCACATTTTGAAACATGTGTAACCATTCTGCACAATGGTGAAACATGTGTAACCAATTAAGTAATTAACCCTAAAAAAATTACGGTTATAATCATGATTTTTGAATTTTTACTGCATAATTGCCGATCCTATTAATAATACGTCAACTACAGTCGTAAACAAACTCATGAGGTTTTGTGGGATTTTCTCAATCCTGTTGTGCTCAATTATAGTGAACATGCATTGCAAGGGTCGCTGTGGGTCAAACCTTGCTGTAAGATGAAGCCTAATAAATCTACAACATCAATGATTTGTAATATCTCTTATTCGATTGTCTCAAATTTAGAGCCATCAAATATTATGGCTTAGTTGTGATCTAGATAATCGAAATGTATTGATTCCCAAGAATGTAATATATTGTCCTTGATTTTAAGTTCTTAGCGATCATTCATATTCTCTTGATTTATGAAACATGTTCCATTGATATAATTAACACAAAAGGTTTGGTTCTTACCTAGAAGTTGAAGATGATGTACGTTTAATCTTGTTACTTCTTGTTGTGATTCAAAACACCATAAATCCTTCTTCAATGGTTGTCTTCATCTCAATTCCTTTAGTTTATCTCCATCTTTCTCTATTAATTTAATTTTCCCTAAACCAAGTGGATAGTGTAATAATGAATGAAATCAATCAGCATTTGAATACTTTCTTTGTTGTTGACTTGCATTTCTTGTCTTGGTTCATCTACCATAAATATTATTTCCATCTTATTCACTACAAATAGAAGAAAGATGGTCTTCTTCCATTTTCATTTTTAATCAACAATAATAAAGTTCAATTATAAGAAAATCCTTAATCTCTCAACTTAATTGATCCTTTTATTTTATTTTTATACGTCAAGTCCTTCCCTTTTCTTCAAGTTGCTTTTGAACCCTTCATGATTGTGGGGTATTACACTTACTCCCTTTCGATTTATCAGTAAATCATGATAGCTCTAGTTGTAGGTAGGGTTGATTGATCTGAACAATAGATGCAAATTAGCTAGGTTGAATCAGTTGTTTACGAATTTAGGTACTGATTAATTGTTAATTAAGATAGTTATTTTGTTGATTACTTGTTGAACTAATATATTCTTATGTTGTCAGTTGCAGTGTAGGTTTATCATTAATTCATGAGTTCTTGAATTGAAAGCACAAATTATATTTTGTGTAGCATATAAGGGTTCATTTCTTCTTGTATGTTGATGTTATCCTGACCATTCCTAAAGGAACTCTGTTTTGATAGAATTTAGAACTTGATTGAATATAGAACTGAATTCTATTATCTGAAAAAAAAAAAAATATATATGTTTATTTTACATACATCTCTACTTATAGTCTATACAAGATATCTTTGACATCCTATTGTTGACTTATGCTAGACACCATTGTTGAATATACATGTTGGACACCATTGTTGAATATATGATGGACACCATTGTTGAATATAGAAAGTGTGTAGTGTTGACATTCTAGCACTCCCCCTCGAGTTGAATAGTGGGTTCACCAATGTTCAACTTGTGTAGAACTTCTCTAAATATCCTTACATTCACAACTTGGGTGAGTATATCTGCTAGTTGATCTTCGAAGCGCACAAACGGAAATTTCTTGATGATCTACGTACTTACGGAAAAACGAACAAACCGCAGTTCGAAGAAATCATATCTTCTACTAAGATATTTACCGAGGAAGCACAAGCCCTTACCGATATATGTATTTTTATATTCTTGACAAAATATTTAGTTCTAGTTAAATTTATATATATAGTTTGATATTAATTAGGTCAAACGAATATTCTTGATTATAATATGATAGGCATAGTTATCAGAACTGGACTGGCGGTCCGATCGGGTCCGATCGGGAATCGGACCCTTGTCCGGTTTGGTTCAGTTAAAAGACCGTTTTACAAATGAACAGTGTTTTAACCAGGTGGTTTTTGAAAAACCGACCGATTTCCGGTTCACTTTTTAACTGGGTTTTTTTCAGACCATTCGGTAAGCTTATCTCGAGCTGGTAAGCTTCCTCTCTCTTGCTGAATCTGATTATTAATTCAGTTGTTCTAATCTTTAACTGTATTATGCGGTTTATGGAGTGGAGCATCTGTTACTGCAGATTTCCCAGTGATTGAGTTCGAAAGCAAGGCCGCGACTCGCATACTGAGCTCATGGAGCAATTGAAGAAGCTTGTTCCGTACAAACTCAAACGGCAAATCTCGGAAAGCTGTCCCGGAGAAGTCCTTTCAGTATCGTGTTCTCTCATAGACTTCTTTCTCCCCTTACAAGAGTTTCACGTAATCGTTGGTTACTTGGTCGATCCAGAAAGAGGTTTTGTGCTAAGGATGAAGGATCCGCAAAGAAGCTGAAGCAAAAGGGAAATTAGTGCTATTAGAGGACTAAATTTAGATGGCTTTGTAAGTGATTACTTTTTTGCAGTGAACTTTCGGTTTATAATTCTGAAATATTCACATTTTTCTTTTTCATGGATGCAAACAATTTCAGGAATGTGTAAATTGACACAAATGAATACTAAGCGTATCTTTGCCCATTGTCTCCAGGCAAAAGTAATACTTCGAGCAAAGGAGGAGGCAACAAACTGCTTATCCACAGAATTTTGATAGTGGAACTTTTAGATATGTCCAACAGCCAAAAGAACATAGATCACTGGATATCCAAAGCTTACTAAATTTGTCAACTAGTTTGTGCTACTGTATTATACAAACTAGGTTCATTTGTTGAGTGAGGCGCGACTGTGATAGAGCTCTTCAAATTTTTCTGAGCTATACAAAGGCATGGTTTTCCCTTTTGAACTGTGAACCGCACACTGAACTAGTTTGGACCGGGTTGGATCGAATTAGACCGGCCGAACTATGAACCGGTCCCCTCGCCGGTTCGATAGCCGGTCCGGATCTGATAACTATGATGATAGGTGTATCTTTGATTATTATATCTAAAAATATAATTTTTTTGTTAAATTAATTCTATTACTTTTGTTTTAAAAAATTAATACTTGTAAAAAGAACAACAAAAATTACATAAATATATAATTGCTCAAACGGTAAAAAATGAAGACCATATTAAATAGTCTTAACGATTCTAGTCTCGATTTTAAGAACAAACCTAGAGGACCAGACTGACCAAGACCCTATTTTGTTTAGCCCTAAACATCTGTCTCCTTTGCAACATTTGAAAATGAAGATATGTTATTCCAAAGGCTCTTTAGATTTTAATTAATTGTTGAGGAACCTCTTGAACCAAATGGAAGAGTATTTTGCATATCTCTTCAATCCATTCTTATAATCCACGTAGTTTAACCCAAACCTATACATGTAGCCGCTGATCCATTCAAAATCATCCAACAATGTCCATGCAAAGTATGCCTTCACATCTACACCATTCCTGAGGACGATGAACCCACACATTAATAATCTGTTCCAACTTGGTCTGTGTTTCAATGATGTTTTAGCAAAGAGTGTATTACTCACTTAATGGCTTTTTGAAGATATGAAAGATGGTGATAGTGATAGTCTATTCTCGCGGTGTCATTCAGTTGTTGCTTCAATGTCAATGTAGAGTTATTGGCTTCAGCGACTCCTGTTATTGGATGGATTAGTCAAACACAAAGTACGTTCCTACAATACGATCAAGAGGGAGCTAGGGTTGTTTACCGTTCTCGGTGATGGAAACGACTGGATTACCATACTTGTTCTTCACGTACAACAAGATTTTCCGTAATCCTTTAGGATAAGCACATAACCAACTTAAAGCCGACTGTAATGACACGTTACGTTAATAAGGTTATGTATATTCTAGGATTAATAATTAAATCGTTACCCCAACTTTGAGCAATTTACAAATTGGTACATAAATTTTACTTTTTCAAATTTTGATACTTCTACTTTCGGAACTGAGTCAAATTGCTACCTCCGTCAAATGTGGCAGTACATGATTGGTCAATAATTTATAAAACTAAATGTTTTTTTAAAATACCAAAAAAATGATAATGTTGTTTTTTTAATAAAAAGTTAATAGGAAAAATAAGACCTTTTAATACTAAATTTTCACTGAAAATATGAAACAAAGATAAATAAATAAAAAATATTTTTATTTCATATGTTTAATAAAAATATTATATTAAAAACTCATGTTTTCCCTATTACTTTTTTTTATTTTTTTAGTATTTTTAATAAATAATATAGTTTTCTAAATTATTGATCAATCGTGTGTTGTCACGTCATTTTCCGTCCATATATAACTGAAAACTTAACGGAGGTAGTAATTAACCCCAAATGTCAAGTTTAGGTAGCACATTAAAAAAAAGATTGAATAGTGATTTGTAAAGTGTTCAAAGTTAGGCAGCGCGGTTTGATTATTAACCATATATTCTATAGAATGTAATGGAAAAAAAAAATAGTAGACAAATCATAGGAAGGAATACCCACCGGTGGACCAATAAGGACCCCATGTCGATCGGCTACAAGAAAGAAAAAAAATCAGTCGAGTAAGTAACATATAGAAGCATAAGATTCATGTATATATATAATCTAGAGAATATATATACATGAAAGAATGGCTTGTATATCTGTTAAATAACTGTCATTTGTATGGTTTGAGCTTCGGGGGGAATCGCGTGCATAGTTGGCCGTGTAGTAGTTCAAACCAACAAAATCAAATGATCCCTTCAACCGAATGGATTCCTGTTTTGAAAATGTTGGAAGTCTGCTGCCAACTATAGAGCGCATGATATGGGGATACTCACCGCTGGACAACGGGTCCAGAAACCTGTAGTATATACAATTCATATAATTCAACCTGTCTGGCTGTACGATTGGGAAAATGTAAAGCGCTAGCCTTGGTATATCCAAACCATCCAAGTACAAAGTCCATGGCCCTTGATGCAGCACTAAGGTCGAGACTTCGGTTGGAGTATGGCTCGAACCACGTAGCTACCAGTGCGATCCCTATCTGACCCTTTTGGCTTGCCTAGTTATTTATATAGCAAAACAAGCATGCATGATAGTGTTCTTATATTATGTCCAGCTTCTGTAATATACATATATATGGCAAATCGTGCGTATCAATACATTTATTGTGTGACACTTATCAAACACGAGCATGCACAATAAGTTTATTGTGTCATGTTTCTCAACACAAACACGACACACAATTTTTCGTGTGTGTTCATGTCGTGTTGTAAGTTAGTCAATTATATCTTCACATGCGAAAATTATAAGAAAATATCAAAATAATAAACTTGTTCATAATAAGAATTAACAATTCAAATATCATATTTCACGAGTTATTAATGTAGAATTGATAAACTTTATAAATTAAATATATAAGTAGTCTTTAAAAGTTATTAAATGAGATTTATTTAGGAAAGTATTAAAAAAATAGATTTTCAAGTTGACCAAAAAAAGTTCAACTTTACCGTGTGTATCGTGTTCTAATACCTAAACACGAACACAACATAAAAATACTTTTGTGTTATCGTTCTGTCATATCCTTTTAAAAACACGATTTTTTTCATGTGTGTTCGTGTCGTGTTATCGAGTTGCGTAAAAAAATGTTGGCCCTAATGTATAGTGTGAAAAAAGATTCATATGGATACCTGATACTTGTCCCTGTACAAGTTCACAGCAGCAGCATGAGCAAGAAGTTGATAATGTGATACCAAGTAGGGCTCTGTTCCTGAATCTCCACCAGTACAATTTAGTTTTTGCCATGCAGAACATCGACAGGGTGGTGACATTCCCAAGATATAACCACCATAGCTGTATCCATACGGTTCATTCAAAGTTATCCAGTTCTTCACACGGTCACCAAATTCTTTGAAGCACAGATCCGCATAATCCTGGAAGTCGTCACTGCATTGATAAAAACAAATTTAGCAGACAGCTTGAAATGAACACATGTTGAGTGAGTAAGACTTACACGATTCGGGGACTCAAGAAACCATCGTATTCATCTTCTAGAGTTTGAGGGAGATCCCAATGAAACAGGGTCACATACGGTTGGATACCTACAAACTAGATAGTTGAATATTCCTATATACATCAACCTATTTTAATGGAGTTTCAAGATTATCAACCGTTGAGTAGAAGCTCATTGATGAGATGATTGTAGTGATTCACTCCTTTTCTGTTAACACCTCCACTCAGCTTTCCCTCTACAAGTAAAAGTGTTAATAGAAAAGGATAAGAGAAGATCACTCATAAACAGTAGATCTGTCTCTATCTGACTGGTAGACAAGATTGATCTATCTCACTTGGTAATAACCGTGGCCATGAGATGGAGAATCTGTAAGCATCTAAACCCATCTTCTTCATTATGGAAACATCTTTCTACAACATTCATATCATTTCAAACTTCAGACGTTATCGACAGAAACTCCATACAAATTAAGAAGAAGAAGATGAAAAAGAGAGTGGAGGTACCTTATACTTGTGGTATTGGTCAATAGCAATATCCCCATTACTCCTATCTGAGATCTTGTCTGTGATTGTAGTAACAGAGAATGAAACGGTGAACCGTCTGATGAAATATAAAACTAGGAAACAGAGTAATACCAGGGTACTTGTGTGTGAAGACATCCCAAATGCTAGGTCCTTTTCCATCTTCATTCACTGCACCTTCGGTCTAACCAAAGAAAACAGGAAAATTGTATTGGAAAAACAACGATTACTATACTTTTAACACGTCATTTTCATTAAAACAAAGTGTTGAGGAAAAAAAATAATTAAAACAAGGGTTAAATACGACTTTGTCTATAATATTTTTCCACTAATATTTAAAAAGGAAAGGTTCAGTACTTAATGTTTGGTCAAAAGTTTAGTTTTCTCTTCTCTCAAATTTAATTATAAAAATAATAGAAAACTTTAGAATTATCACAACTAAAACTCACCAAACTTTACTACATCTTACAATTGAATCCATATTCAATTAACACTCAATTGAGCCACAATCGAAGGGGTCTGGGTCTAACCCAGACCAATCCCTCACCCATGTGAAAGCTAGTCTGAGTCTTGTCCTAGACTCTAGGTCTAGGCCCCTTTGCTTGGAGTTAAACCGGATCCTAATTTGATTGAGAGTCAATTGAGTTCCGTTAAAATTGAAACTCAATTGTAACATATAATTTTTTTAAGGTTTAAATTGCAATATTTTTAAATGCATTCTATTATTTATATAAATTTTAAAGCATATTTTGTTAAGTTTGAGTAAAAATAATTAATGAAATGGAAAAACTCGGACAGAATTTAAACTTTAAGATCAAACCTTTCAATTTAAAACATTATAAAAAAAAATCGATTTTGAACTAAGGATTAAAGGCAAATTGATATTTAACCCATAAAACAATATATAAAAACCACTGTGTATTGTATTTTATCTTCTTATCATTCTATTCAATTTTGAAAATAAAAATTATTTTCTACAGATCACTTATTATTCATTCTTTTTACCAATTTTCCTACTTCATTTTTACAAGTCATTATTCGTTGTCGTTCTTACCAACAAACGCCCGCTCGTTCTTACCTAAATTTTATCAATTTCATCATGAAATTTTGATGGATGAAAAGGTAATGATCTGTGTTCCAATAAAAGACTCCATTTGAAAGGTCATTTTAAAGCATCTCCGTCGATTAGATAATACAAACCCAGAAAGCATCCCATCACTTACTTGATACGAGGATGATGCTGTACCGAAGACGAATCCTGCAGGAAAACTACTCCGGTTAAGAGTAGATGCGTCATAAGCTGAAGGGAACGAGTGCTCGTGAGCTCTGCTCCAACAGCTCAATGATGTGCTAATCAGAAGAAAGAAGAAGATGATAGACATGGTTTCTTGCAGACAAGATCAACTCTATCTCGCAATTATCAGTTGCCGCCCAGTATTTATAGTGACAAAGCAAGAACCGGAAACAATTCCAACTGATGATGATTAGATTTCAGGTGCCTGACATTTGGAAGCAAACTGATTGTTAGGTACTACTTTCAACAAGAAGAAGATAAACAGAAAATTCGGCATCAGATGAGAAAACGACTCCTTCGCTGAAAGCAGATGAATTTACACAACCGTCATCAAGATGCAGCTGAAAATGAGGGAAGAAAAATTGCATGTTAGGAATTGGTCAACGATGCGAAGGTTCTTTTGTTCAAACAGAAAACAACAGAAGCACAAGCTGTCAAAAATAGTAAATGAATTTTAATAGTAACTCTATAGAGTAGTGTTATCATAACCTGATCGGAATGCGTGTGTATGTGTATATATATATATATGACACATAATAATTTTACTCTTATTAGGTGGAAGAGAGATCTCGTAAATGTGTTTGAGTTTGGATATAGAGCTTTACTAACTACCGTTGTTGTTTTCAAATTTAATATTCTTCAATATGAATTTTATAAGTTTTCATAAAGAACGTTTTAAGAGAAAATCAATCATGATCAATTTAGATGATAATTTGTTAGTGTAGTTAAAAATTTCAATATAGTTTACTTGATTTTATTTAAATATTATCTCATCATTTCGTATTAGAATGCAATTTTTTTTATCATTTTTTTAAATTATTATGTATTTATATTAAACATATCGTAATTTAAATTATATTTTTTATTTCAACCCGAATAATAATGATATGTTTCGTTACTAATAAATAAGTAAAAACGAATTGACAAGGAACTCACTTAGCTAGGTTCCTAGATCTGTCGCTGCCTGCGAAGTTGAGTCGTCGTCGTTGTTGGAGATGAGGATGAGGAGTCGTTACCAGAGTGGAGGAGGACGAGGCGGCGTCAGAGTCAAGGAGAATGCTCCGTCGTCGGAGTTGGGGAGAAGGCTTCGTTGTCTGAGTCAAGAAGGAGGAGACTTCGTTGTCAGAGTCGAGAGGAATCAAGAAGAAGAAGGCTTCACCGGGGTCAGGGTGGTCGGCGTTGTAGGCTACCTGGGAGGGGGAGGCTGGATGGAAGTGGGCGGGCTGAAAGGTGGGTGGGCCCTGGGGTAGAGGTGGATGGCTAGAAGGGTGGAGGTTGGAGGTTGGAGGTGGGGGCAGTTGGAGGGTGGGGAAGGAGGATGAATGGAAGGGTGGGGGTGGGGGGAGGGGTGGGGGGAGGGGCTGGTGCGGGAGTCTGGAGGGACGGGAGGTTGTTGTGGGTAATGGGCAACTGAATGAGGGAAGAGGGGTGTCGTGGTCCTCTGGAGAATTGCAACTGAAATGCTGAATGGGGAGCAGAACTCCAAAGAATAAGAGTAACAAACAATAAGAAAGAACTCGCTGGTTCATTTTGAAAATTGCTATCGAACCGTTCAAACCGTGAATCGTCCCCTTCGTCAGTTCGACTACCGGTCTAGTTCTGATAATTATGTTTTAGAGTGTACAATGTTAAAATTGGATCAACCGAAGAATGGGGGGCTTTGCAATGTACTCTCAAAGGTAGGGTGAGCTCGGGATAGTCTTTTTGTTAAGACTGAGCCCAAGTTCAAAATTTCGGTCATCAATTGTGGAGGAACAAAATCGAGAACGATATTGAATTCGGTCCAAAAAACCGCCTGAGTCGGTCTTGCTTGACTCGGGTTGGTCTCGGTCTTGGACCAAAATTTTGAGTCAAAACCAGTCCTAAATGAAAAGGTAAAAAACAACTACATAAGAATCAAAAGCATACCTTTCTTGAACAATCGTCCTCGTTTCCCTACACTTGTCCCGTTTCGTTGCCTTAGAAGCTACACGAATGGAACCACCTCTCCACAACTTCAGCAGAGAGATTATCTAATCAAAAAAGAAATTTGTAGATCGCGTATATGCTATCGCCCGTAGAATGATTTTCCAAACTGATCAGGAGCTGCTAGAGAGCAAACCACACTTGATGTTATTTAATGGTGAAGAATGACGGTTGTGAATAGCCGAGAGAAAGAAAGGTGCAATCGAGAAAATTGAGGTTCAGAGCATGCGCGAGACTGGAGGAATAGAATAATAAACCCTAGAAAACTTCGGCGAGGTTGGGAAGAATGTGATTGCTAAGGTTAATGTTACACCGTGTAACCAAATTACCAAAACATCACTAGGGTTTTCATTGAAGTCGGGTTGGGCTGGTCCTAGTCGGAATTTTGGGAAAACAATCGAGTTTGAGGCTGACTTACAAGAAAAAGAACTGCTTGTTCGATTTCGGTCCTAACCTAGGGTCGGTCTCTGACCAGTTTTATCGGAATTTTGGGAATTTTTTCAAAAGGTTTTGATGTCACAAAAAAATTGAAAAATTAAATATTATTAAAAAATAATTAGAAATCTAAGCATAAGTGCAGCTTCGTTGGGTAGCGTGTATTGAATACGCGCTACCTGTTGTAGCGCGTATTGTTTGGCCTCCAAACTTAAATCGAACTGAACCCTAATTATTCATTTCGGCATTCGTTTGTCTCCTCTCCCCCGCAGTTTCTTTCCATCTCCCCCGCAACTTCTCTTCGTCTCCCCCATCGGTGCCCAGCTTCCTCCTAGCGACCCAGACGTCTCCCTCTATCCTAGGCTTTCCCTCCCTCCGTCTCCCTCTACAACCGCTCCGTCCCCCTCCCCATTTCACCGTCTACGGCCATCCCCCGACGCAGTAGTTCCCCATCCTCCATGTTGGGCCCCCAAGTTGAACCCCCACCACTTTGAGCCTCCGACGAAGTCCCTCTTGTCACCGCCCTCACCTCCCTGCATTCTTAATTGCTCCGTCAGAGATCGCAAGGTCTGTGCATTCTTCCCTTTTTTTTTTAATATATGATGCATAATATTTATATTAATTAGACATGTTAGTAATAATTATTGTGCTAAGTAATTGTATTATTAATAATTATTGTGATAATTAAATATATTATTAATATTTAATTATATATTTTAATTCTTAGATAATGATTATTAAAAATATTGTGGATAAAAATAGGGTTAAATACCAAAGAGCTACATGAACTTTGGACGTTTTGCAACAAGCTACCTGAACTTTAAAAATTCAAAACGGCCTACCTCAACTTGGACGAAGGTGCAAATAGCTACATCCGTTCAATTTTTAACGAATTTTCGACGAATTTCTAATGAATGTTCGACGAATTTCTGACCAATTTCTGCCAACAGTTGACGGTAAATTGGACGGCGGTAGATATTTGCACCTTCGTCCAAGTTGAGTTAGACCGTTTTGAATTTCCAAAGTTAAGGTAGCTCGTTGCAAAACGTCTAAAGTTCAGGTAGCTCCTTGGTATTTAACCCTAAAAAATAAATTGTGAGAAATTAAAAATTTATAATGTTTAATTGTAAAGTTATCATGTCGCCACGCGTAATTATGCCAAGTCAGTCGTTTGGTCCAAATGTGTTAAACGTTGGTCATTTGGACCAATCAGTCCTTTGGGGACAAGATCAACATCGTTCCTTAAATCTAAATCGTAACCAACAGGTCACATTTCGATGTTTAAAAATTGAAGAAAGTATAATATCATAATATGCTAAATTCATTGTGCAAGTTGTTGGTTTATGGGATGTGGTTATTATGTCACATCCCAAACTGGATCCTAAATTACTGACATCATTGTCCGAGCGTTGGCGGCCAGAGACACACACCTTTCATCTTATACATGGGGAGATGACTATCTCTCTCAAGGATGTAGTCATGATACTTGGACTTCGTATACATGGAGATGCAGTGACTAATGAGTATGCACCTGAGGAAGACATGGATGTTGCGGGTCTGGAATTATTGGGTATGAACTTACAAGGTCGTAATGATTTTGTTAAGTTGACTACGTTACAACATCTTTTTCATCCAAATCTTACCGTCGAACAGCAAGCGAGGACATATATCCTCATGATACCTGGTGGTATGTTGTTTACAACGACAAAATAAATAAATTTGTGTGGCATTAATCTACTTAACAATGCTGACAGATTTACAAAGAACAACTCATTATAGTTGGGGTTCAATTGTATTGGTTGTTACATATTGGGGATTGTGTGAGGCATCTGAGCTTAACGCTGCAACATTCTCCGGTTGTGCCATCCTAGTACACGTATTCCATATGTTAGTTTTGTATAAATATTTATACTTGGTATTGCAATTTTATTAATATTTGGTACACTATAGTTATGGTCGTGGGAGCATCTCCACGTTGGTCGTCCCGTGCTCCACAGTGAAGTTCATGCTAGAGAGTTACATCCCTTGGGATACAGGTTTATTTTTTATTTTTTATTGATTAGTTGACCGTGAAAAACATTCTATTGTATTTCCCAACCAAATGCCAAAGGATATATGTCATTGTTAGAATCATACGATACAACTACAAGCACTTTTTCATTGTATTTCTCATACAAATGTGTCGCATCTATACTTATAAGAGGCCGACAATGGGAAAATCCTTCAATGGCTGGACCAAATGACCAAAACATCATTCCAAAGGTTTCTACTTCAGTTTAAACATTTACTATTTTGGGCATTAAATCATAAAATGTACCACGGATATATACTGTCATAGCTGACAATAGCCTAGGGAGGTTTACAAAGGCACCTTCGTGTGTTCCGTATAATAACTTCAACACTACTTGTTTGGAGTACCATGTCTTTGTATATGAAATCTTTGAACCAAACTCATCCTCAACCATTGACTGGATTACTAAAATTTTCAGACATGTGTTAGCTAAAACTGAATTTCTAATCAAAGACACTATCAACTTGCAATCGATGTTTTGGTGTCGTTCAATGAGAACTTCATTAGCACATGAATGTGGAGAATACAGATTGGAAATTCTCCACAATCCAGTATGCTTAAAAAGACTTCCTCTCAATGACCACGAACAATTTGTAGGATCAATTTTACACTTAAAAACAAATGATTTTGGATTGGATGACTCAACAATACAAACCTTAGAATTTGCTATGTGTCATTTCCTCACAGCGGCAACTAACACATCCTTACTACTAAACTTCATGTTTGTATTTAGAAAACTTTCACTCGACGTCTCATCAACATTCATAAACCACTCATCCCTTGATTGAAAGTTGTCAATCCAATTACTATCAACCCAATTTTTAGCAGTGGGTTGCATCATTTGCACGTCGTGTGAGCTACTTCCACCATGGACACTTCCATGTACATTTTTCAAAATTCTCGCCAACCTCAAACACCTCTTGGTTGTCTTCATCAATGTGACCTGTAAAATGCTCAATATATGGATCTTCTTCATTAGTCACATGGTCATCTGAGAGTGCATCAACGTTGACATCGTCATCTGAGAGATCATTGGTGTGACCATGCAAAATATTCACTGTCTCATGACTATCAGTAATGTTTGGAATCACATTGAGTCATCTAGTCACGCTAAACACAATAAATCAACTAGCAGAACTTAATTGTAAAGCGAAAGACAATGCACTTTGGGACCGGATCCGTACAAACTTGCAAAGTCCATCAGTATTTGTAAATTTATATGAAATGCTTATGGACATAGCTTCAACATTCGGTGAACCACACTTTATACATATAATTTCATTTAATCTACAAAGAGAGATATCAGGTACCACCCACATAAACCTCACTACCATTCTGAGACACTATTTCGTCGTCATACAAGCAAATTATATCAATCTCTGTCATGTTTGATCCTAAAGAATTAGTATTATAAAAGTTCTTATCAAATATGTTTATCTTTTAGTTAACTTAATATTTATATAAATATAATTGCTACCAATTTTTAAAAAATTAGTATTATACAATATACAAAAATAAATAACATATCTTAAAATAAGCTCATTAAAGATTTGGATGACGAACAAACAATTGCTAATTAGCGAAGAACAACGAGGGAGGGAAGAGCTGATTCCAAAATGACAGTAGATTATGAGTGGGTACACATTTAAAGAGAAAGAAAAGCATAATAAATGGAAAATAATGTGCTTACTTCTCGCAAATAATTGCTTACTTCGCAAATAATTGGATGCAGGAACGAATAATTACATGTAACTTTCGCAAAACACGCATGTTCTGGTAGCGTGTATTCAATAGGCGTTACTATGGGTAGCGTGTATTAACATTTTCATAAAATGTTTATATTGATACCTACTTTTTCAAAAAAAAAAAACTGGCATATACACTTTTTTGAAGAAAAAAAATCGAATTTCGCTCCAGTCGAACTAGGATATATACTTCTGCTTAACTAAATTATATATATACTAAGATGTAGTGAAATTGATGATTATAAATATAAAATTAATTTTAAAGTTTGGGGATTTAAATACCAATTATTTTACCACATGGAGCATCGAAAAATAATGAGATAAAAATGTTATTCAATAATGCTTATAGATATATTTATTTTTAGAATATTATATAATATATTTAATATGTATTTATAGAGTCCCAACTTTTTTTTAAGGTACACTAACTTACAAACTGTTTTTTGATTTAAAAAAACATATGAAAATCATATAGTAAATTTACGTTCATTTACGTACGTACAAATTAATCGAGAAGCATACACAATGCTCTTTTACTATATTAATTTAGACAAACTATCCGCATGAAACACAAAAACATTGCACAATGTGAGGTTGAAACCCTAAACCTGAGTTGTTTTTAATAATTATTGTATATTGTATTTGGGGTAAAAGTTATTTAGGGTCAGAACTCACGTTTTTATAAATATGTAATTTAAAAAACAATTGATAATTTATAGTACCTCACAAGTTATAAATGTATTTAATTTATTTAGGTAGCTGAGAGTAACAATAAAATAACAATTCAATACAAACGGAATAAATATATTTGATTGTTACAATAAAATAATTTAGAGATACCTGAAAACAATAATAAAATAAAGTAGAGTTAACTCAATGAAACAAAATACTACATAAGTAACGTGCACATGACCAAAATATTGAAGTAGATACTTCATAAGTAACGTGCACATGACCAAAATATTAAAGTAGATACATTTATAATTTCTGAATTATCAGAAAGTAACAATTTTTTTCAAAAGTAGCTACTTATAAAAACGTAATTTCTAAATATCTTATACCACCAGTATGTGACTCAAAGAAGCTCCAAACTCGAGGCCATTTTCCGCGTAGAACATACATAGATAGATTGGTTTGCCGCAATCTTCCCCATGTCCGTAATTATCAATTTTCCTCATTAATAAAAGAGTTAATTACTTAATAGGTTACACATGTTTGACCATTGTTGAGAATGGTTACACATCTTTCAAAATGTGATTAATTGGTTTTGCTATGTGACTAATTGGTTTTTCTACTCCTCATCGTCAGAAATCACTGTTAGTCACTATTCTAATATATGAAATGACAATATTACACCTAAACCCTATGATTCACGAAGAACACCAAAAAGACGCCGTGAAGAACACTTTGAGTTGTTGTATGCCGCAACCGATGTTGGCCAACTGCAGAAGATCTGAGTTGATGTGCCAGAGCAGAAGATCATCAACGGTTATGTGCTTCAGAATCTCGAATAGAAGATTCTCGTCCAAATGCGTGAACCCAATCTGCGTGAACCCAATCTCCATCGGGAATCATCTCGATTTTGAGTCTCTGGAGCATAGTCTTCAATTTCAATCGGATACATAATCGATTTTGTGATTTCTTCAATTTCTTCCTATATGATTTCTTCAATTGTGACTTCTGATTCTGCTATGGAATATGAAAAATAGTGAAAGAGAAAGATGAAGAACAGTACGAAGATGAATAACTTGGGTTTCAGTTCTGTATTGATGTTCTTCAACACCTGGGTTTCAGTTCTTCACATCCTGGGTTTCATTGAATAGTTTCTAAATTAAAGAGTTCATTCTAACTTGAAATTTGATAAATTGTTACATATGTTTACTAGAATGTGATTAAATGATTACGTATGTTTCCTTGTAATGTGATTAAATGGTTACGTATATTTTCTTAAAAATTGAAACTGACATCTGTAATGATTCAGAATAAAAATGGATCAATGCACAATGGACCAATGGAACAAAACATCGAGAACAACAAGATTCACAGAAACATCTATTTACAACAAAACGTATGAACAAGTTCAACATCAAATCACATTTTTCCTTATAAAGAGGAACGCATCCTCTAAACTTCACATTTTTCTAGAACTATTCCAGTTTTTAGTGTGTAATGTCAAGAAGAAAATGTGAACAGATATGCACTGAGATGTTGATGAATAAGAGCATCATGATTTAGTTGAAATTTCTCTAGGTGAGAAATTTGTCAGTTATGTGTTTTTGGTAAACAAACCAATTAATTAGTATTAATTAATAAGAACACCCCCTCTCAATGTGCAAGCACCAATATACTTTGTCCTTATTAACTTTTGCGTCCAGTTCTTCCAATTCTATGAATGTACTACTCTCTGTCTGTAGGTTGTCTAATCTGCACCATGGAAGCAGATATTGTTCAATCTAACAATTTGTTCCTCAACTAAATTAACTTTCATATTTGTTTTAGTAGAATGAAGAACAGAAGAATCATTTTCAGTAACTTGCAGATGCAACATTTTCATGAAATAACAGATATCACACTCATAAAATTGTCCATAACATAAACTCACTGCAAAACCTCTGAACCTCAAAGCTCTCACGCTGAAACCACCACCACTTAAAACCCAGCTCATAACCGCAATAGAAACAAACCCAGATACATCACAAGCTGCCACGAACCCAGCAATGCTCAAAGAGAGTTCAACACGACATCGAAGTTCTGTAACTTTCAGCTACTTCTGCTTCACCTTCTTCACCAACACCAACATCTTCCACAACCCTGGATGGGTCCTCATCGCTATCTTCATCGTCTTTAGAAATCAGAGTTTTCGCACATAGGTGGAGCAGAGTCTTCGCACGAAGGTGGAGCAGGGGAAATAGGGGAGGCTCTTGAAAGTGATGCAAGAGCAAAAAAGTCTTTTCAAATGTCGTAAATTAGTGAAATAGAGGTCACGTGTTACGCGCGTGTAAAATTAACAAAAAATTTGATGGTTCACTAACGGATTAACCAATTAATCACATTATAAAAAACGTGTAACCATTAAGTCAATCAACAAAACTAATTAATCACATTTTGAAATATGTGTAACCATTCTACACAATAGTCAAACAGTAACCATTTAAGTAATTAAACCTTAATAAAATCATAACTCAGTTTAGCATTTCCTTTGAACAAAATTGACTGCGAGCTTCATATGATCATATCACACAACTTAGGTGACAGTCGCGAAAATTGGTAAAAATAAAAATAGTAGCGTGATAAACAACACTCTTCTTCCTCAGTTTAATCTTCAAGCGCCGACCTTCTTCCTCTTCCTATTTCTCCAATCATTATTTGAATGCGGACCTGAATCCTTCTTCTTTTCAGATGATGAAGAAGAAGCTGGCTTCTGTTTTCGTTTTTTCCGTTTCTGCTTCTTGCTCTGCTGTTTTTTGGGTGTTATATTATTCGCCTGAGAGGGGGTGTCTGCATCTTCTTCTGACTCCTCATCTTCAGAACTTAGAACCAAGTCCTCCACCACATCTTCCTCCATGCCTAGACCTTCTTCTTCCTCATGCATCTCCTTTTTCTTCCCCTTCTTCTTCTTCTTCTTCTTCTTACCATCTTCATCCTCATCCTCCGCATTTCTCACTCTGCAGCAAAAAACATCATAATGAGAAACTATAGCAATTGATAATGTCTCAGGTGCAGATTTACAATCAGGGAAATCGTACTTGGGGTTGCCTTTGGGAAGCCACGAGGAGCTAAATGCTGCAGCACCTTGCTCGTTTATCATATCATCATCTTCATCATCACTCTCTGACATTTCATCGCTCACCACTCCTTTTTTTGCAAATATGGAGGACTTTTCACCAACAATGACACTGAAAAACAAGACTAGTTCAGATAGAGAGTGAAATAAATTATTTTTTGTAAATATGCAGCAGCTATTATGCTACTAGCTACTATAATTTGATTATAACAACCTGGATTCCTTCAAGATGTTGCTTCTTTGCTGGGCCCTCTGTCGTAGCGTAGCAACATACTGGGACAAAGGACTACTCCCTGATGTCTTCTCATCCTAAGGTTTACAGAAGTAGGTTTTTATTTTAGTAAACTCAACTTCAGTCAGAATTTTGTACTTTTAAATGGTCTCAACTTCACTCAGACTTTATTGGTCGCAGCATATTAAGTGTTTCTACCTCAAGAAATGATGCTGCTGCAGGATGACTTGGAAGAAAAGACACAGATGAACGCTTTTTGTTCACATAGTCAGAATTTGAATCAATCTGTGGTATAGAAAAATCAGAAAAATGCTCCATACACAACTTGCACAAACCAAGCATGCATTATTGATCTGTCAGTCGCTCATACCTGACGAGTAAGCTGCCTCATTTCTTTGCGAAATCGGTCGACTTTAGTAGCTTTGCAAAAGCTTCGCAGCCTCACTGACGGGATAAAAGCTAACTCAAAGAAAGAAATAGAATAACTCCACTGTGCCAAATGTTCAGCAAGCTGTTCCACCACAGAAAACACGCATGCTTCTTGAAAAGCTCGTGTTTTGATTGTTTGCTTGTTTACCTAAAAAAGGAAACGAAGAAGAATTTGTTATAATAAAGAGGCAATATTACTGAGGAGACCACATTCCAATGTACCATGTATTGTATATAATAAGCACCTTGATAATGCTATGCAAATCAATGCCCTTGCCAATTCCTCCGGTTGGAGGTCTATTTAATTCTTTCATCTCCAACATGTCCAAAAGCAGCATTGAAACAGGTATAAAAGTGCCGGTAGAGGCAGCAATCTGATTGAGCATTCTGACACACCTCAACCGAAGAGGAAAGTAACGAGCAGATGAAACCAGGCGGGCAACACCGGATATTATTTGCACGAGGGGATAAGCAAGAGGCTTGAAATCAGCTTCTCCACTATAAGCACAGATAGCCCCTGTCCAGA
Organism: Chamaenerion angustifolium; assembly: GCA_946814005.1. Lineage (NCBI taxonomy): Eukaryota > Viridiplantae > Streptophyta > Magnoliopsida > Myrtales > Onagraceae > Chamaenerion > Chamaenerion angustifolium. The sequence continues at coordinate 26,896,745 of OX328268.1, read as the reverse complement.
GCTCAAGACAGTTCATGAACTTCCATTCGTACACCTTCCGGAATGCATCCTAGAGAAGAGAACCAATCAAAATCATCAGCATCATAAATAAGACAGCTGCGTGCTGAGGAAAAAAATGGACAGAACATCAAGAACACGCTATACTTTACACAAACATGCATAACTAGCTAATATACCAAATAGAAATACATCACATGTTGATTATGGTTTTCCCTTTATTTCATTGCATAACTATTCAGTAACACTGTTAAAGACTCTTCTTGGAGAAGCATACCTTTGTCTTCATCGCAAGAGCCTTTTGTAGAACCATCCCAAGTTGCCGAATGAAATGGAAAGCATGCTGGTATGCAGCTGAAAGGTCTACCCCAAGAAGTTCAATGACACAGTTTCCGAGGAACTGGATATGCTGCAGTTTGGTAGCATTCACAAACTGGCAATTCAAAACGTAGGCCTTGTATATGCCTTTGAAGCATTCGTCCACACACTCGGAACCTATCCGGGTGCAAATATCTCTTAAGAAAAGAAAGGAAACAACAGGAAGTGCACCTCCTCCAGTTCCCCAAAAATGAAGATTGACCTGGAAATGACAAAAGTAATTCTTATCTTCTTTTAATAGTATCCCTTTAGTACTATACGGCAGCATTAGCACTCTCAGAACATGCCTTTATACTTATTTGGACATAATACAATCCCTTTTTAGAAGCTTTATCTTTTATAATAATTATTTCAATAAAAAATATCTGGGTAGTCTAAAAAAAATCCACATACCTTAATATACTTTCTTAAAAGGCTAGGGAAAGCAGACAAGAATATTGATGAGTATCTGAGACGCCGTAAAGTGAATGATATCATTTCAGTATCAGTCATCTGATTCAATATGTGCAAGGCATTGCCAAGATAGGATTTCACCATATGACTGTAATTCTTCCACTGCCTTGAAGACATCAGTTCTGTTATTATCTCTTTTTTACCACCAGAAATTGGAAGTTTCAGCAGTTTCCGGAAGACTCCATCCATTTCAGTTAATACAGATACCATGACTTTATTAAAAACAGCACTGCTCATAGTCCCAAGCTTTGCAGAGGTGTCATCCCCATCATCATCTCCATAGTGGCTAGCGTATCGAAAAGCTCGCATAAGAGAGCGAACTGCCCCAACCCTAAAATTGTCTTTAATTGCGTTACACCAGGAGTCAACCATCTCAATCGTGATGACGTTGCTAGATGGTTTCTTCTCAAGACCAAAATTTGATCCACTAATTCCGTCACTTGCGGGAGTCTCTATGTCTGATCCATCACCTTCCTGCTAGAAAGACGAACATATCAACAAGCTAATTTCCTTGAGCACCTCCAAAAACAATATGAATATAATATATTTATTTTTTACTCACATCACTGTCTTCATCATCAAATTCCAAGAGCTCTTTGTCATGCTCCTTCAAAAACTTATAGAATTCCGGATCCTGCATAAACGAATCAGTAAGCAATTGCCTGACAAGAGGAGAATAGGCACATTGCAATCGCACATTATTTTGTATCTGCAATAACCATAATAGGTACATTGCATTCACACATCCTAGAGCCATGCCAATGTTGCAATGAGTTCAATAGAATTCATCATTCGATCATCCCACAACTGCACACAAGACTAAGAAAACTCAAATGCTATAAACGTTAGCAGTAAGCCTTTACGGAACCTTTTATCCAATTTTTCGTTGACAAACATTTATAGATGAAATCAAGCAATCAAAAAAATATCCAATCTTATTTAAGTAGAAGGAGAGAATTCCTGGGTTTAAATCCATGATAGGAACTAGCATGATATCAACTTAACATGCACAGACAAGAATTTATATAATCAAGCAAAATAAATTTCTACAAACAGATTCGTTAAAGGTAAATATAAAAGAGTCCAATAAAAAGAATCTGATGCATCATACGTTTTCTTCGAGCCTTTGAAGCTGGTCCTTATGCTGTTTAGCCTGACCGTGTAAATTTGAAGCTGGGCCACTTTCCTGCTCCTCGTTGTCATCGCTCACTTCATGCTCTACAGTCTCCACTGCATCACAAATTAATATCAAGGAAAAAGGAAAAAAATTAAACGAAAAAGTGGAGGAGAGGCGAAAAGGGAAACCTGAATCTTCTGCAGCGTCCATTTCAGGCAGCGTCCTCTTTCTTTTTGGGTCGATATATCGCGTCCTCTTCAGCAGCTTCTTCTGTAGACACAAAAGAGAAACTCACTTCACCTGCACCCTAACTCTGTTTCAAAACCCAGACAGTTAGGGTTTTATAGGGGTAAAAGCAAAAACCAGTTGGTCAGAGAATTCGGTGAAAACCGGACCGGACCGAACCGAAAATGTATAGTTCGATTTATGGTCGGATTTTTTTGTTTAAAACAGTTTTTTAAACCGTTCAATCTACAAATCTAAAAGACCGTAAAATCTAGTCCGACCGTTAATACATATATAATTATATATATATATATATTATTAATTAGTATTAATTAATATATATTATTAATTAGTATTAATTAATATATATTATTAATTAGTATTAATTAATATAGTTAATTAATAAATACAAACCATAGTTATCAGAGCCGGACCGCCGGTCAGACCTGGTCAGATCGTCAACCGGTCTTATAGACAATTCGATTTCTTCAAAAGACCGTGACCGAGTTCAAATAGTAAAAAACACCTGGTTTTCAACGAACCATTCGGTTTTAAAGAACCGTCAGTTCACCGGTTTAATTAAAAAAGCAAAAAATGGAAAACCTAATTTTAACCTACTTTTCCTCCACATACGCTACTTTCACTCGACAGTCGCTAAAGGTTCATTAGATTCACAATCAAGAAAGCAAGGTTGGCGGAAATTGCTAGAGGCGGGAGTTGGGGACGAAAATTATTGGACGGTGTGTAGAGGTGGGGGCGGGAGTTGCTGTCGCTAGCGACAAGAGTTGTTGGTCGGCAGGCGGGAGTTGCTAGAGGTGAAAGTTGTCGGCGTCGGGAGTTGCTGGTTTGAAACCGAACAAGTTCATGCCCACCCCTAATAATGAGATTCTCGCTTTAATCTGGTAAAAAAAATATTAATAGTTTAATATTTCTAGGGTGTTTGATTGGGGTATTAGTCATGTATTAATTAATACAATATTTGATTAAAAATAATAGTCTTTGAATTTATTATTTAATTATTTCGTCTCCATATTTTCTATGCACAAGACTAATGCAGATGACATAATACAATTCGAAATTGCAAAGTTCAGCAGAGAAGATCTTCTCTGCTGAACTTTTGGTCTTTACCGACTGAATAATTTCGTCGGTAAAAGGTGTAAATTCTGCGGTAAAAATAAATTTCGTCAGTAAAATGATATTTTCGCCGGTAAAGGTATCGTCAGCGAAAGCCCCGTCAACAAAATTTTACCGACGAAATATGATACAAATTTTTCGTCAGTAAAAATAATTTATCTACCAACAGAATTTTCGTCAGCAAATATGATTTTTTCGTCAACCAAAAACGTTTTTGCCGACAAAATCGATTTTGTCAGCAAAGTCAATTTAGCCGGCAAATATGTTTTTACCGATGAAAACAATTTTGTCAGCAAATAGGTATTTACCGACGAAAAACATTTAATCGGTGAATACCTATTTTTCGACGAAATAGTTTTCGTCGGTAAATACCTATTTGCCGACGGAATGGTTTTCATCGGTAAAAGAAAAAATTATTTTAAAAAAACAAATAAATAAATTTACAAATAAAAGAATAATAAAATATTACATATACAATATATATTTAGGAGAACAAGAATCTTATACAAATGTAATTTACATTTTTAGAAGAATCTAATACAAATGAGATGATCTAAGCACTATATAGTGCAACCTTAAATCAGTTCACTTAAACATTTAAGCAACATTTGAAAGTGTCCCTCTCTTGATGCTGTCTATATGAGTAGTTTCATACACTGGAAGCTAACTAGATAACAAACCCAAGTCGTAGTTCTGCAACTCAAACATATCTAGAATTCAACTTAACCAATAATCTGCAAATAGCAAACTAAATGGAAATGCAACCACATAATTTAATTACTTAAGCAAGAAACATAAGAAATTATAGTAATGATACCAAAAGAAGCTGAGACACTGTATATTTTATTATTTCAGTCCACAGGTCTCACTTGTATAATTAGTAATCAAGGGATCACTTGTTTTGGGGTCCATTATTTACCCACCATTAAATCAGGGTGAAATTTATCCATCTTTCCTGTAGCAAGAATGGAATGAGCAACACTGGGGATAGCACCACCATACCAACATTGTACACCCATTAAAATCAATCATACCAAGATAGGTCATTCATATAGCAAAGAAGAAGAAGAAGAAAAAGAACTCACCAAAGTGTATGATTCAGTGGCGTTGAACCTTTACATTATCCTTACAAAAGTAGGGTAGCTTGATTTGAATGACCGAGACCTTCTTTCCTCGTGAACCGATAACATAGTGGATAAACAATCTTTCTTTTGTGAACTCTTTCCGACATCAATGTCATTTTTATCTGTTTCCATAAAATAAGTCAAATCTGAGCATAAGAACAAACTTATTCTGAACATGATCTACTTTATTCATAAACAATCGTCGCAAAATCACCCTTCACACGGCTTCCTGAGTTTCAACTGGAGGGTATGCTTACCTGATGAGCGCTTTGATACAGCAGTTTGTTTGAATCCTTGGAAGAACCTTCTAATGATGTTTTCAAGAAATAGACCAATGAAACAATATAATTTGCAAGAATCCAAATAAGAATCCAACGCACGGACATCAAAGCCAAGATGAACTAACTACTAGTTAATCCAAAAAAAATGCGCTCAAAGCTAGATTCATTGCAATAATCTAATTATGAGCAAAACTATTAATCAAGTATGACAAATCTTAAAACCATAGCTCCTTAGAAGACAAGCAAAAGAACAAAGTTAGGGTTTTAAGTTTTTCTAGAAAAACGAAGTTGGTTTCTGACTCGACCCCAACTACGGAGCTCAACATCGACGAGCGAACGAAGTGATAAGAAATGAATGAGCTCACCATCGAACGACGAGCGATCCTCCCACTGTGTGAACGAGCGAAGAAGTGAGGACGACAAAGGAGAGGTGAAAGAACGACACAGAAAATGTGTTAGAACTTAGAAAGATAACTGCGCATTTAAGTTTTTGAAAGAACGGCATGCCTGAAGAACATGATGTGTGCATTTAGGTTTTTGAATTTTTAGTTCATTATACAAAGTAATCGTAGTATATATTACATATTTGTTAAAAACTAACACTAAGTAACGTTTGGTTAGGTGGTAAAAAGATTTAACATTGACCGAAAGGTCAAGTGTTTGAAAGTGGGCAACCACACTTGTTGACAAATTTTTCATTTTGGTACATAAAATAACTTTTACCGACGCAACTTTAAATTGCGTCGATAAATAAAGATATATAACATTACCGATCGTCGGTAAGATTTTTTATATGCCTTCTTTATTTACCGACGAAAATTAACTTTTCATCGGTAAAAGATATTTATGTGTTTATTTAACGACGAAATATAAATTTTTGTCGGTAAAAGTTATTTTTAGCATCCAGATTATTTTTCGTCGTCAGAAATAATTTTTACCGACAAAATTATATGTTCGTCGGTAGTTATTACGTTTACCGATGGAATTATGCCGACGAAATAAATTTCTGTCGCTAAAAGAAGTATTTTCAGTAGTGAGAGTCGAACTGAATTGAAGCTGTTTTAACTCAAATAGATACTATCTCATTTTGTGTTTTTTGTGTGTGTATGTGTTTTTTCAAATTTTTTTAATATCAATATATTTAATTTAAAAAATAAATAAATTCATGTGTAAAACACATTTACATTTCTAAATAAATTTAAGGGTACTTATGTGTGTTTGTCACTTTACGTATAATTTTATACTGAATCAAACACTTTCTTAAATTATGTATGTATAAATATATCTTAATATATGTTTTATTCAAACATAATATTAACTAAGGGTAAAATACGAGTTTCCCCCCTAAAATTTAAGATTCTCCCTTAATGTTTGAAATTTGAAATTTTAGTCTTATATTTGGACACGATTAAAAATTCCACATTGCCGTTAATTATCCGCTAATTTCGGACCAAAACTATATCATGTGCAGATCATGTTATTTTTTAACATTCTCAAAGTACAAAATTGCTCTTTTGGAAACCATTGTATGAACACCTCTTCCTTGGAACCCTATGAACAAAACTCTTTCATGGAGGATGAGTTCAACAAAAGCTTCGAGTACCTTGCACATAGTCTGAAAGCGGTGGTGGAACCAACCTCATGATGGTAGTTGGGATTCTGCTAGATATGAGATTTTGGGCAGTCGTTAGTGACTTGCTTTGGGCAATCTCTTTGCTAGAGATGAGATTTTGTGTTGATTAGTTAAGTCCCCAGTGACTTGCTTTGGGTAATCGCTTGCTGCAACAACTAATCAAAACATTATTCATGGTAGAGATGAGAAAGTCAAAGGTGGTATATGGCAAATTGTTTCCTTAATTCCGCTTAACCTGGAAAATAGTCCCGATTTCTTCCCTCCCAAACTATCTGTCGTTGATTTATTTTCTAAAAAATAAATTTGGGGTGTTTTATGATTTTGTGCACTACATTAGAGTTGACAGGACAAATGCTCTACATTATAATTGCAAGTCACGGGAGATTTCGCATCTTCAACCGATTCAAACACTTCCATGATTGTTCTATTTCGACAATTCATAACTGCAATGTCGATCCTTGATACATGACAATACTTCATGCACCACAACAAGTTCCTCTACAAACACATCCACTCTCAACATCACCGCCTCGTTGTTCCCTATGCATTTGGGGCTCTATACAACACTCCGTCGAGGGCCTCCTTATAGGCACTATTGGTGGGGCCATGTCATTTCTTCTATTAGGCATGTCCCCACAATCCTCCATCTTATTCTCCTTTGCCACCATCAAGATAGTGGATGACCACTGTCGTATTTGGCTTCCAAGCAACCTCTTCACCACGTACCAGCAAGTACAACTTTTTCAGGAGAAGATGAAAGGTTGTTCTGTTTTCTTATCGGGGTGGGTATGGGTTTTGGAGGGAATGGAAGTCATAGAGGGCAAATTTGTCAACTCACAATGTAAATACGCCATGTGAGTCGCACATGTCAACAAATCCGTCTAAAATTAACGGATAATTGACGGTAAGGGGAAATTTTAATCGTGTCCAAACATTAGGACTAAAATTTCAAATTTTAAACATTAAGGGGAAATATTAAATTTTGCTTAAACTTTAGGGGAGAAACTCGTATTTTACCTTATTAACTAATACATTAATTTTATAACAAGACTTCAGATTTTTTTGGGCAAAATAAAATGGCCCGTGTTAGACCTGGGGGAGTGACGATTATTTTGTCTCTCTCCTAGGTTAGCCTTGTGAACGGTTTGTCGCCGCTTTCCAGTCGACTAGTTCCCCTTCCCAACCAATGAATGTGCTGAAATCCAAAGTGAAATTAATGAAGTGGCAGTGACCGCAGTGCAAGCGAGTATCTGCAGCTGCCATTTGCCTATTCAATCAGCAGCAGCTCTGCTAGAATTCAAACCACCAATCAACCCAAAACAAACTGCCAAACCAGCAAACCACTAACCAATCAAGTACGGGTCCTGTTCTGCGTACTGAAAACAAATCTCCCCTGCGCAAAACCTCACCAGACCAATTGAAATGAAGGAAGCAGCTACAGGAGCATGCAAAAATGACTACGTCCGTTTGGTGAAACCGTAAGCTTCCCAGAACACCAACATCTATCCACAATATATTTTCTTCCTGATGTTTTCGTGCAGGTTGGTGCGACCACAACGACGACTTCTGAACCACGACTGAGATGAGAACTCACATTGAAAGTTATAGGGATAGTAATCAACCCCGGAAAATTGTTATGAACCTGCCGTCCAATTCCTTGCTGGCAAACAATGAACGCTATGTTGGAATTGTAGTCTTCAAGAAGGTCATCAAGTCTGCTGCAATACATAATGTTCTAAAGACAACATGGGCGAGGTACGATTCTGTTATCATATCTGATGTATCAGATAAGTTTGTCATGTTTGAATTCGAAAATGAGGATGATAGAAAGCAAATATTGGATATGTCACTGTGGTCCGTACAAGGGCACAGTTTGAGCATGCAAAAATGGGACCCAAGCATTGGACTAGCGAAAGTAGTTTTCACAAGAGTTTAATTTTGGGTACAAGTTCATGAACTAGGACTAGAGAAATTCAGCCGGGAGAATGCTCAGATTATAGGTGATCAAGTAGGAACTTTCATTGAAACGGATGAGGGGGTGAAGAGCAAACAAAAGACATACATCCGCATGAAAGTCGAGATAAACAGTGACAGACCTTTGATGACCGTCTTTTGGTGGACAAATTCTAAATGGGATGAACATTGGGCGTCTACAAAATATGAACGACTATCTGATTTATGTTGTGGGCGCGGATGACTTGGCCACACTACCCAAGCTTGTCGCGAGGAGGTGACGATGTCAGAAGCGACACCCGGACGTGCGACCTCGGCCAGGATGGTCCAACCGAATAGGTGGGGGGGGGGGGGGAAACACCACTCAACTCCGCTAGACAATGTAAACAAAAGATCGTGGTTTGATATTATGAGTAGGGTGAACGAGGTGGAGATGGAAATAGATGGAACAAGGATGACAAGAGACCACGGTTTGGAGAAGAAATAGGGAAAGCAGGTGTCAAATGTTGGATCGTGAAATCCTGGTTGCTGATCTGGCAGTGAATTGAATGCCAGACAAATGCTGAATGGTGCTTCTGCTCCAACTTCGGTGAAACTGCAGGTAGGGGAGCGCAACAGAGGGGGTGTCTCTGGGTCCCTCTCCGATGCTTAAATGAGTATATGTGTGTGTGTATATAGCTCAAAACGTAAGGAACGTATGTAAAGCAAATGTATTTATAGGGTAGGAGAGATCAAACCGTATAAGGTAACCGTATATCTTAGTGAATATTGTGCTGCTGAAGATTCGGATAGTAGATATGGCCCGGGACCCTCCTCCCCTCCTGCCAAGAAGGTCAGGAGTGAGGAGCGCCCGGTTATCGACCATAATCTTCCTCCTCCTAAGGGCCCTGCTGCTAACAAGGAGAAGTCTTTAGTTTTGGCGGCCCCTTCCCCTTCCGTGCCTTCGGTCCCTCCTAAGGAGTCTAGGACCCAGAAGAAGGGGTCTGACACCCCTAGCGCCTCAAAGGCTCCTGCTGAGGAATACTGCCCCTTGGCGAGCATGTTCCAGCCACTCAAGGCTGCGAACACTCGGGGAGTGTGGCTTCCTTGCGGAGACCTCTCGAAGAAGGGGGTCTCTGACAAGAAGAGTCTCCGGGGTAGCCCAGATTTGTGCATGCGACCCCTTGAGGGGATAATTCCTCCCAGGGATCGCTCTACAATACCCATGGAGCTACCCCAAATCGAGGGGTTCTTGCGGTCCCATTACGAACGAGTCGCTCTGGTAAGACTTTGCTTCCTTGTTAAGTTTTCGCATTGTTCCTTCTTTTCCGTATCCTGACAATCTTCACTATTCTTTTATTGCCAGCTCGTTCGGGAAGATGCGGCGATTGATCGCGTTTTTGGAGAGCTCGCCAACAAGCATTCTGATCTGCTTGTTGAGCTGGAGCAATATCGGAGTACGGGGATCTCCCCCAGGCAGATGGAGGCCATCAAGACGACCGCTGATGCGGCGGTTTCCTTGGTGGATGGTTCCCGGGAGGAGTACTTCAGGAAGGAGGAGCGGCTCCTTGCTGACGTGAAGCAGAGGGAGGCCGATGCTGCGGTCGCCCTTCAAGAATCTGAAGCCCTTCATCGGTGCTTAGATGAAGGGGAGGCAGTCCGAGCTCGCCTAGAGGCTGAGTTGTAGGAAGCTCGAGCCCAAATGGATGAGTTGGAAGCTCGACGGGTCGCCGCCGAGGCCAAGGGGGAAGCTGCTGAGGCTCAGAGAGCCGCTGCTGAAGCCAGGGGGATCGCCCTGGAGGAGGAGAAGGAACAGCTGGCTGAACAGCTGAAGTCTGTTCCTTCACCCCAAAGTGTGGTCAACGAATTCAAAGAATCTGAGGATTTCGTTGACTGTGCTTTGGAGGTGATGAAGCCGGAGATTGCTGACTTCCTCCACGTCTTGGTCGAAGACGTCCTGGTGGTCGACCCCAACTTTCCTGTTGGGGAAGTTGCGTCCCTTAAGGGTTTCCTCCGGAGTTCCCTTCCTCAGCCTACCCCTGCTGTTGAAAAGGTCGACCCAGCTGCGGCTGTTGAGGATGTTGCCCCCAAAGGTGAGCCGAGCACCCCTGCCCCCGAAGGCGAGCCAAGCACTCCTGCCCCCGAAGACCCCAAGGCCTGAAGCTTGCCCTCTCCGGCGATCATCCTCTTTAGATTTTTCTTATATTTCCTTTGTATTTTAGATGCAATTTGTAATTATTTTTCAATTAAAGACTCGGTTATTTTATATTAAATGCCTTTATATTCGTAAGCCCTTGATTGACTTTGAATGGGTTGGCTATCTTTCCGATATCTTAATCGTATAATCGTAATTGCTCTTAACTTTCCTTCGCTTTATAATGGTCCCGACTCTTAGAGCCCTGGACCCTTCGCTTAGGCTCGAAAGGATAAGTCTCTACGAACTTATCTATTTCCCTTGTTAAGTATAAACTTTCTAAGGATAATACTTCAAGACTTAAAAGTATGGACGTCGTAGAATGAATGTGACAACAAATTGTCCGGTCTGCGGTATGGAGGAGGATAGAGAATACATGGTGGATGGAGGCGGTATGGCTAGGCAGTCTGGGCCTGGGGAGTCCATATATATCACGACCGAACATCATGGAGTGGATAGAAGACCGAAGGCATGAGCCTAACTCCGGGAGAGGCCACGACAAAGGAACTCAGACCAAATCAGGAGGGAATCCGAAACAGGGACTGGATTGGACCAAGGATCAATCAAGGTAAATTGTGATGCATCGTGGTGCCAACAAACAAAAACATGAGGCATTGGTGTGGTAGCCTGAAATCATCTCGGCCAACTCATAGGAGGGGCAAAGCGAAGAGTGACTGGAGAAACGATCGACGAGTTAGAAGCTAGAGCCATTAACTTGGGCGTCATGCTAGCAAAGGAACAAGGATGGAACCGTGTAGTCTTCGAGTCAGACTCCGAAGTGGTGATCAACCATCTAAGGGGAATATGAGCTCATTGGAGCATTGAGAGCATATGCTCAAATACCAACGACTTAACAAGTGCTTTGAATTGATTGAATGGAAGACAGTTCAACGCACGACTAATGAAGCGACTAACTGGATTGCAAAACAGTCGAGAATGGGAGTGCGTCTAAACGACTGGGTTTTACAACCCCACCCCAATTGTTATCTATCTTAAGTAGCGAATGTAACAATGTAGCTTTAAACGATTAAGAATGAATCAACTTATATTTCAGAAAAATAAAGTATTAGACATGGGGCAGCGACGTCGTTTCAGTGACCTGAACCGGGTGGAAAGATAAGCGTCACCGCGTGAGCAAACCAATTCAAAGTCTTCGTAGCTTCGAAATTCCGGGATCGGAAAATTCCTCCTCTCACTCGGCATTCCGCAAAGTGTCCTTCCACCGTCTACCGTCGGTAAGGTTTCCGCTGGTCTTCTTTCCCTTACATCTCTCCTTTTACATACACTACTTTCTCTCTCTGTTCTGCTTATCTGAAATCAAATCTCTGCTGAAAAAAGCAAAAAGAAGATCGAGGTTAATCAAAACGTCGGACACCTATCGAACTTCAATTCAGTTCCGCCAACACATTTTGGCGTCATCTCTCCAGTCAGGTACGACGCGCCATTCTTGATCTCCATTCCTTCAATCTGGTTTGGATATTTCAAAGTTGAGCTTCTGTTCTGTGCTTTAGGGTTCGTCGTCCGATTAGCCTTTGTGCCTTTGTGGATCTTAATTTGGTTGCGTTCTGCGAAATGATTTTAGTCATATGATGTGATTGTCTTGTTCTTATGTCTGGCGTTTCGTAGAGCTGGTGTTTTTGCGATACCGAAATAAGCTTTGTTTCTTCTTGATGTGCAGGAGATGTCTCGAGTCGAGCATCTGTGGGAGAGGTTAGTGAGAGCTGCACTGAGGAGGGAGAGGACAGGGACGGAAGCGTACGGGCAGCCTGCTACCGGAATTGCTGGATTTGTGCCATCTTCACTTGCGAATAATAGGGACATTGATGAAATTCTCAGAGCTGCAGATGAGATTCAAGATGAAGATTCACACATTTCTAGGATATGTATGTCTTCTTGAAATCTTTCTTCATTTGTATTCTAGTTCTTATATTGCTCAAAGTATAACGATATAGGGCTACTAATAAACTTCGGTAAAATATAATATATTCTAGCTAGGTACTTGATTTCCCCTCCCCGCGGCTTCTTTTCTAGGTTCCATAACTCTGTTTATGAAAGATTCATTTACAATGAAAACCTTACTTACTAAGCAAGGGCTAGCCTTGTTTAGATATCCTTTATCTTGATTAGTTAAGATAGACTCATTGATTGATTAGCATAAGTAAAGTTTGCATGCAGTCATATGTGTTGTTTATCAAGCAAGATAATTTGAAGAACAGCAACAACAGAAAACAGAAGCAAAATATGCAGAACTTGAATTTATTTTATTTGATCTACAATTTGGAATTTATACAAGAGATACTACATATTTTTAGCTAATTAATCCACTACTTCTACTACTTCCATTACTTCAACTATTTTTAGCTTATTAATTCACTTCTTCCACTACTTTCACTATTTTTAGTTAATTAATTCACCACTTCCACTACTTCTACTATTTTTAGCTAATTCATTCACTACTTCTACTAATTTTAGCTAATTAATCCACTACTTCCACTAATATGAAAACCTGATTTCAACTAACAATATGCAAAAATGATGGATAGACGGACCTGTCAATACATTGATGAACTTCACCTTTTAAACAGTTATTGTATCTAGGATTAAATTTACAACATACACAAGTATTTTCCTTGATTCACCTTTTCTTATGTTGCCTTTCCTGGTACGTCCCTAAAGGTGACGTACAAGTTGCCTTTCTTGCTTATAATTTCATATCATATCTTCTTCATGGCTGGATTAGGCTATATACATATTGGATAGTTGCCACTTGGCTTCCCTAAGGGTTGTGATGCGTATGTAAAGCAATAAGACTAGCTAGGCTCATGGATCGATTGTTGGATTAATCAAAAACTTGAAAACGACTCCTAACAATGCATCCTCCCTACGGAGTGACCTTGTCCTCAAGGTCGAAGTCCGTGTATTGCCGTTGAAAGTCTTTTGGGTACTCCCATGTGGCTTCTTCTTCCGTCAACCTTTCCTATTTTACGGAAATTTTGGTGGCTGCATGGTTACCTCGACGAACCATTTTCCTTGCTTGTATGGCCTCCGGTACTCGTTGGAAGGGTCGAACTACTCCTGCTGGTAGTGGAAGGGACTGCACCATGTCTCCATGTGCCAACTTTAGCTATGAGACGTGCACAGTCGGGTGGATTAACGCTCTACTCGGTAGGTCTAGTTTGTAGGCTACCAGACCAACTTTCTCCAACATAGTAAAAGGGCAGAACATTGCAACTTGTGTGCCCCAGTTTTCCTCACTGTATGTTGTCTATACAAGTGACTGTACAATATGCAATAGTTACTGCATATTGAATAGTTACTACATATGCAATAGTTACTGCATATGCAATAGTTACTGCATATGCAATAGTTACTGCATATGCAATATCTGAACAAGTGACTGTAAGATAGTTCTACTTCCATACAAACCTTGTATCCCTTTTAGGATCATCAACCTCATCTTTCAAAAGACGAGTATTTGGAGTCATCTGAAAATTAGATGTCTTGACTTTTATTTTCTCCGAGTAAATCAGTTACACTCTCCTTTTAGAAGAATTCATTTCGTACCTGTGAATTCCACCCCTACATAGTACTTCAACCAGTCCAAATTCACTGTATTGAATTTTGTATGAAAGAACAATTCATGATTCCAACGTGGTTCTCCTGTAATATAAATATCATCAACATAGAGTATAAGAAGTTGATTGTTTGAAAAATACAAACCGATCACTTGCTTTTCTTCAACTTAAACTTCTAAGCCATATTGTTGATTTTTCCAAACCAAGCATGAAGACTTTGTTAACACCCATACAATACTTTCTTCAAATGACATACTTTCCTACACCTTAGCAACAAATCAAGTGGTTGCTCCATGTACACTTTTCTTGCATATCACTATGATTTTTTTTTTTGATATCCAATTGCAACAAGAAAAAATGAACGACAGTAAATTTTGCTACAAGAGAGAAGGTATCATAGTAATTCACACCATATGTTTGAGCATAGCACTGAGGCGAGGTGCACAAGAGGGTCTGCGCCCCAACCTTCTGGAGGCGCAGACCCTCCAGCAAGGCGTACGCCTTGTTGAGCCTTGCTGCACCTCAAGCTGTGGAGCGAGGCGTGTGCCTCTAGCACCCATCATCTTTGAAAAATTCCGTACAACTCTGCTTCCTCCAGTTGTTGCCTTCCAACTTGGACTATTCTTTGTTTGTGAAAGTTGAGAAGAAGCCACCTCATGTTGCTGCTAACTCCACTCACGTTGTTCTAAATTTGTAACTCCATCTAATGCTTCCCTATGTGAACACATTGATAACAATAATGCACTGAAATTGAATCTGTATATGGCTAAAATCTGAATATGATGACCACTTCCTATTTTTTTTAAGGTGTTTTTTTCTAATCTTCTCTCTTTTTATGAAAGATTGTTCGCATCCTATGATTTGTTCTAATCTGTTTTGTTTATGTTAGTTTTTTCCTAGTCTGTTTATAGATGAAATTGTTTGATTATTTTCTAAGGTGTTTTCATATATAAACCTCAAAGTTTGACGAGGAAATGATTAGTTGTGTTAGATAATTAAATGGTTCTTATATACTAGTAGGTTTATTAAGAAATGAGTTTGCTATTTTTCTATTGTCTATATGATTAGCATTGGTATTTGCAGTAAATGTTATTATCATTTATACTAGTATATGTTATATAACATTATATGTATTAGGTGCGCCTCATTCAATGAGGCGAGCGCTTTTTGTGTGCCTCAAAATTGAGGCAATATTTGACCTTTGCACCTTGAAGCACCCCATATTTTTTAAAACACTAGAAACAATCAAGGAGCTAGTGGTTGTATACAAGTGATCATAGAAGATGTAATTAACAATAGGTAGGAAGATTGAGAAGTGCATTAACGGTTACCGTTACAAAGGATAATTAGAAGATAATAATAAGTGGGAAAAGCAATAAAGTGTGACAGCGGACGTTTTTTCAAAAAGATCATATGACAATGGTGCTGGACATGTGTCGACGAATTTTGGTTTCCGTGAATAAACGTGGACGACAATTGATAGGGATAAGGTCGAGGAAGCATACTTTTTGGACTAGCAATGACTAAATTACCTCTTCTGCATCAATGGAGTGCAATCAGTCATCGTTCTCCCTTTGAATGAGTTACATGGCTTGAAAAGAAAAGTGCAATCTCTGAAAACATGACATCAATTGACCCCAAATACCATTTCCTCTAAGGAGAGTAACAATGATATCCTGTTTTGAATGTGAAAGTAATCTAAAATTACACCCCAAAAGCTTTTGAATCAACTTAGTTACAGAAGTCCGGATATGAAAGTTTCTGCAGGGTATAACCTTTCAAGACAAGCCAAGTGTCACGAACTTGGAATTTATTCACGTCCCGTGCGGCCTTAGTAATTTTTGTCACCACAAACTGAATCTAGAGAGGATAGAGAGAAGCCCCCATATACTTATTCTACCAAACAACGTATGTTCTGTGATTTTATGACATGGTTTAAACTATCTTACTCACAATTATAATTAGCAATAGTTAATAAGATCATGACCCACAAAACTATCAACCCTAAAAAATGAACTAAGGCAATAACAAGCAGCAGACCCATACAAGTTCAAAGCTCGACAATGAGCAAACTCAAGCGCACTGATCCTAGACTCATATCCACAAGCAAACCAACCATAGGTGGTTTCAAAATCATCACACTCACGTTACAGGCCACCAGTATATGGCCACAAAACTACCACTAAACATTGTTGAAACGATGAATGCTGATACAAAGAGTCTGGAAACGCGTCCTCACGCACTGACGCGTGACAGAACTTCGGGGCGAACAACGACACGTGAGTTCCACATACGCCTTTTGCTTGGCCGCTGAAGAACAATTTCCGACCGGAATACCAAGCAAACACTAACCCACAACTATATAAGGTGGTAGTGAGATAAACTTGCCATTGTAACAGTGATGTGACCATGAACCTCCATTTCACTCAAATCCTAATTCAAACTTAAGGCTTTGATATCGATACCATGTAATAAATTAGAGATAGCATAGGAAATTACTAGTGAGGTAAACCTTAATCTTCTTTCTTTCTCAATTGATATTATTATGTATAAATTTATAGATACAAAGTGGCAATCTCTTAACATGGTACGAACTTCATATGGAAACCTGTATATATCGAAATAACTATATTTTTTTTATAACAATACTGAACTTAGTGCTTATCTCTGCTTATTGAGGTGTTTCATAATAACTCTTTTGCGGAGTACCGGTCCATTTTTCTTTAAGTAGTCATTATCGATAGCCTAATGGTTTAGACTTATACATTTTCTTGTATGTTACTGTGGGCTAATGTGTTTGCCAACAGTTAATATATTTTGGCATGTTCACCAATCTTTCCCTATATATCTGTTGGTTTTCATTCCCTGATCTCTTGAGCTATGGGTTTTGCCCTCTCAATGCGTTATTATTGCTATTGTTACCTGTAATAATAGAATTACTAATGTAGAACATACTGCTTGCTTTAATAGGTAGATATTCTTGCTATGATTTTCTGTTATGAAATAATCAGTTGATTCA
The DNA here is from genome assembly GCA_946814005.1 of Chamaenerion angustifolium. Lineage (NCBI taxonomy): Eukaryota > Viridiplantae > Streptophyta > Magnoliopsida > Myrtales > Onagraceae > Chamaenerion > Chamaenerion angustifolium. The sequence goes on along the minus strand of OX328268.1, from coordinate 26,879,683 downwards.
GTTGAAGGTTCAAAAAATTAAATTTAGAAAAGCATTCTGTTCCTGCATTTGGTGTCTATATTTTTAGTTGTAAATCTGTTCTTTAAATATGATCAAATGCAATTTTTGTTTGGACCTTGCAGTATGTGAGCATGCGTATTCACTGGCACAAAATCTGGACCCTAATAGTGAAGGGAGAGGAGTTTTGCAATTCAAGACTGGTTTGATGTCTGTGATCAAGGTTTGTAGAGTAATAATACTAGATGTACTTGCATTGGAATATGTTGTCAATGCAAAATCTTTTCTACGGGTTTAGACTTTAGAACTTTTTATAATCATAAATCACGAATGTTTAATGGGATTATGAGATGTAAAAATTGCACTGTTCATGTTGCATGAGTTTTATTGGCCAAAAAACAAATGTTGCATGAGTTTCTAGCTTTTAGCAAAATTAATCAGATATGCTTAATACATGCATCAAGCATTACTATGTTTCTCAACAAAGAAAATTGTTCTAGCATTTCCATATCACACTCTTTATTTGCATCTTTCAGCAAAAGCTAGCAAAGAGGGAGGGAGGAACAATAGACAGAAGCCAAGACATCGCTCGTTTGCAGGAGTTCTATAAGTGGTACCGAGAGAAGAATAATGTTGTGAAATTGCGAGAAGAGGAAGCAAGGCTGAGGGAATCTGCTGGTATTAGTGGGAACCTTGGCGAGTATGTCTTTATTGCTAATATAGACGTAGTTTCTTCTAACATTTTTTGTTTTTTACGAGGCCTATTCCAAGATGGTGATGGCATTTCTCTTGACAAAACAATGTTTATGTTATATATTTAGTTCTAGGAATGGCTCACTACTTCTGAAATAATGGTTCAGCCTGCTGGACTGTTGAGTTAATTTATAATTTGCTTGAGTTGCATTTTATTGTTACATCAGCTGTTTGTTTAGTGAAGTTACCTTTGTTTCTTATGAGATACAATAACCATTCTTCGGTTAAAAATAGGCTGCAGAGAAAGACTGTGAGGAGGCAAAGGGTGTTTGCCACACTAAAAGTGTTACGATCAGTCTTGGAACAACTAGATGAGGATATACCTGATGAGGTTAGACTCCCGACACCCATAAAATGAGTCGATGTTTGAATTCATATGACTTCAATTAACATGTTCTCTAGCCTTCACGTAAGTAATTTTTTCTGTATTATTTAATTTTTGATTTGGAAATTAGTTCTGCCATGGATAAATTCGTTATCTGCCTTTCCCTTCACCAAATCATATAATATGGTGATGTCATAATTAATATGCTATTTACTTGAAAGAATTAGAAATTTGAATGGAGTCCGCTGCAGACATAGGAAATACATGTTCATTTGGGTTTTCTTGTGATAATTTTGATCTTTGACAGTTTTTCTTTGAACTGCACTAAGTTCCCTGTACAATCATTTCTGATGTTCCTGTTTATATCCTTGAAATACGTCCGAACTGGCACATTTGTTTTAATTTGTTCACTGAAGTTTTTTTTGTTGATTTGAACATTCATTTATACCTTTTTGCAGTTGAAGGGGATGATGGAGGCTGATGCTTCAATGACAGAGGATTTAATTGCTTACAATATAATACCTCTGGACGGTCAAAGGACAACAAATGATATTGTGTCTTTTCCTGAGGTTAGTTAGTTTTTATTTGAGTTTAAAAGTCATTTATTTTTTATGTCTTTATCGCAAATTGGATATCTGTTGGCAGGTTCGGGCTGCTGTTTCAGCTTTAGGATACTTTAGAGGGCTGCCAAAATTGCCTGCAGATTTTCAAGTTCCTGCTACTAGGGAAGAGGACATGTTCGACTTCCTCCACTATGTATTTGGATTTCAGGTTAGTTGGTCAAGTTGTAATGCCATAAATGTTGGTGATTTCAACTGAATAATATTGAGAAATTACTCCCTGCTCAAGAGAAAGAATTCTTTGAACCAGTGTTGTGAAAGGCTAGCGGTGCATGAAGTTAGGCGCAGTAGAGGATTTGCTTTGAACCCGGAATAATTCTGAATTAATTTTTCAGATGCATTTATTTGATGTCATTTCCATTAATTGTCTTCTTTCTTAAAATTGTATGATGGGGATACTTATTCTTGTTGTTTTTACTGATCCAAATCTCCTTTTTTGTTTTTTTAAGCCCATTGCTGAACCTTTTATTTGCTAGAGAGAGTTGAGTTAGGCATGTAAGTTAGGTAGAAGTCATGACAAATTAATCACATTGACATATATTAAGTCCATGCCATCTCATATTAGTGCCTAATCATTTACCGTCGCCCTAACTGCTTGAATAGTAGAAGTGATCTCGAGACTTGAAATTAGCAGTCTCGGCTGTAGCCCAACATAGGCCTAACATAGCAAAAGCAGATACCTGCTAGTCTATGTGCATTGAAGGAGAGATGGTTAACCTTTATTCACTTTCTTTGCATACGAAGGTAAGCGACAAATGTCTTGGCATGTCTATGAGTTCTGATATCTCTTGTTGTCATTTTACTTCGGTAATAGGTCTGCACCATCTTGGTGCATTATGAAGTATTAACTATATCCTTTTGATCGTAAAAGAAAGAAAAAAATAGCTGTTGATGTGCTTTGGAGCCTTATTGCACGTAAGAGAACTGATATATTTTTCCAGAACTATAGAAGTCTAGATGAAGTTGTTTTAGCTATATATTTCAGCCAGAAATTTGCCTCTGTCTTCTGTTATGCTACGTACTCTCTTTGTAGTATCGTAAGCTTTCTTATCCACTGTTAAAGTATAAATAGATCCTCTAGAAAATTGAGTTAAACTGATACATTTTATAGTGGGAAATACAAGTGGGACCTTAATGTCTGCATGTACAGCATCAATTTCTTTGTTTCTCCATGTCTATCTTTGTACATCCTATCCTCTTCTTCCTCTAATTTGTATATCCTGCTCCTAAGTTAAAACCATTTAGATGGAATTGTATCCTTGTTCATGCGTTTTCTGTTACGTCATACTAAATGATGCAAAATTTCTCTTTCCTGGTGGTTGTAACATGGTGAATTGCCCTAATTTGATTATTTGTTTATTACTACTCTTTGAATCACTATTGCCCGGCATCTAATGTTCAACTTGTGTGTTCCAGAAAGACAATGTTTCTAATCAGCGAGAACACGTTGTCCATCTTCTTGCTAATGAACAATCTCGACTTTCCACTCCCGACGATATTGACCCGGTGAGTGGTGATTACGTCCATTAATTTTTAAGGACAGTAAGATAGTTGTGTGTGAGAAGGTATTCTAGTTAAATCCATCATTCATGACCACCAATAATTTTCGTTACTACATTGCCACCATGGGAGAACACGTACTGTAGTTTCCTGTTATTAGCAACCTAGTAAGATCTAGGAATTGAGCATGATCAAAATGAAATGTGTTTGACTAATTAGTGCAGGTTTATTGATTCCACATATGTACCAATTTTTAGCAGTGAGCACTAATAATGTTTCATTGGTTGGTGAAATATGATATGATAAATATATTGCCATACTAGTTAGATATGTAATGAACAAAGCATAACTTGTTAGCATGACTTCATAGTTGACATGGTTTAAATGCTTTTGCACAACCGACATAACAGACATCGTAAAAATGTTAAAATGATCAACCCATGTGGTTGGCTCAACTCGTTAAGACGGGATTCTCGGTGTGAACATTTCATGGCCTGAGTGCAAACAAACAACCCTGCAAGGGAGGGACACCCATGTCTAAAAAAATATTAGCATGATATCACTATTTACATGGCTTCGACATGTTTGCCCAACTAAGACCATAATGAAAATTTATACAAGCAATTGATATTTGCAAAAGAAAATAAGATCTTACTGATCTATATACCAGCTTCTAATTTCATGGGAAAGCTAGACAGTAGAAAGATGCAGAGTCTGTTCCCTTATTAGATTTGTGATTTTTATCACCAAGAAGCACGAGTCATTTCTATGATAAAAGACGTGACTGTTCATGGACATTTCAGGCTATTTTGAGTTCTAATACTCTCTCTCTTCATGCACTGTTTATCTTTCCCTTTACTACAGTCAATGGAAATTCTTGCGTCTAGCCTTCAAATAAAATTTACATTTTAACAGAAAATTTCAGCAATTGGTGCGGAGTTGGCGGATTCATGTTATAACTTTTATTTTGCTGTGCATAGTACTTAGTAGTAGGGATTGTTATTTATATCAATGTAGCTATTATGAAGGAGTAACAAAAGTAGAACAGCACCTCTAATAGCCTAAGTCATTGCAGTCTTTTTTATTTTCAGTCCTATCTTATAATGGTAATACTGTAGTCAATAGTGACAATTTCAGTTATAGAAACAGGAGGTTGTGCATTGATGTACCAACTTCTGTTTTGTTGTATGGAACACTGGCTATAATAGAATTTTGAGTTTTTTGTTTTTTAATCAATTTGTAATTAAATGAGTCATTTGATTTCCAAAATTAGAATCACATTTTATCGACACATCATTGCTATAGGCTTTTAAATTATATAGGCCTATATTTCTTTAGATGGATTTCATTATACTGGAATGTATTTATTATCGCATGTTGCAATTACGCTTTAGAAGTATTTGATCTGTTTGATGCATGCCTTTTCTTAGAAGGATTTCCATAGACTCTCAGAGCACCTAACAACGAAATTTTGCTTTCCTGATCACCAGAAGCTGGATAAGGCAGCTGTGGAACACGTATTTGAGAAGTCCCTTGATAACTATATCAAATGGTGTAGCTACTTAGGCATTCAACCTGTTTGGAGCAGGTAGGGATTGTTGTTTCCTCTGTGATTTTCTTTTCTAATGTTAAAATCTCTCGAACTAGTTCATGCTTAACTGGAAATTTGAATTAATATATATTCCACGTGGCAGTTTGGATGGGTTGAGTAAGGAGAAGAAAGTGCTGTTTCTTTCTCTCTACTTTTTGATATGGGGTGAAGCTGCCAATGTTAGATTCTTGCCAGAGTGCCTCTGCTACATTTTCCATCATGTATGTTATCCTCAAATGAGTTCCTATCCTTGTATTTCCTGTTTCCTAGGTTCTTTGACCATTTTATTTTGCACACAAATGGTTATTTTCTTCTCTTTTGCTTGTCTCCAAAGAAGGAAGAAAACCTCGACTTGTTTCTCATGTAATACTTATAGCATCACTGTTAATTATCATCTACAGATGGCAAGGGAAATGGATGAAATACTGAGACAGCAAGTTGCACAGAGAGCCAATAGTTGCATTTCAGATAATTCTGCATCATTTCTAGATCGAGTGATTACTCCGCTATACGAAACGGTTGCAGCGGTATGTCACAGTTGCCTGTTAGCTTGTAGTTCTGATAGTAGACTCTCGTTTTCGGATCAAGGGTGTTTTAAAATGATATTTTTTTTGCTAAAACATGGGGTATAATTATTTCTATGTGATGTTATTTGGGTATCCATGAAGAGGTTGCTGCTTAAGTACCTCCTTTCTGTATTTCTTTTTTGCTTCTATCCAAAAAATTGAACTCCTATTACATCTGTTCTGATTTTATTAGTATCCAAATAGTATTTCCATGCTTCTGGGCATCTATAAAAGCAGAACATACAGAGAGCATAACATGACATCTGCATGATTATGTCTTGATAAATGAGCTGCTTGAACATGTATTAGATTTAAGTTAAAAATGGGTGGCTCAATTTGTTTATTCTAGTTGATTGTTGATGGATCTCACACGATGAATGAACTGTGCAGGAAGCTGGAAACAATAATAACGGAAAGGCACCTCATTCTAAATGGAGAAACTATGATGATTTCAATGAGTTCTTCTGGTAATAATAGTTTCTTTCCTTATTATAAAGAAAGTACATTTCCTCTATTTGCTTTAGCATGATATTTGACTATACATTTACTCTGCAGGTCACTTCGTTGCTTTGAACTTAGCTGGCCATGGCGAAACAATTCATCTTTCTTTCAAAAGCCAAAACTAAGAACAAAGGTCTCAAGTTTTTACCATCAGACCAATGTCAGTTTTATTGTGACAATGTTTTGATACTCCATATCATTTTTCTTTTCCTAATCAGGAATTGATTTTATTGCATCTTGTTAAAATTGCAAATTCCAATTCCTGTAATCTGCCACCAGTTGTTCTAGTCCCTATGCCTCTGACTTATCCTTCCTTTCCATTGTTTATACTCCATTTGTACATCATCAGAATTCTTGAGCACATCAGAAATTGTAGGCTGCGTGAAAAGTTAAATTGCTAATGTTTTTTCCATACATTATATTGTTTATTAGCTTTGGCTTAACATTTATAAGAGAATAGGTAGTGACTTATTTTTTCAATCTTTATTGGTTCTTTTTCCCTTTGCTCTGGATAAATATACTCTTATTGAGATGCTGTTGAATATTCATTATTGTCATGCCGTACTCAGTAATGTAAATTATATCAGTGCATTTTTTTGGACTGCATAAATTCTTTTATTTATTTAATTATTTATTTATATATATCTACTGTTTTTTTTGCTGTTTTTATTTTATTTATAAGAGTATGAAGCAATTCTAGATAGTTTTACAGTGTTGTTATTCTGATCAAGTTCTTATGAATTATTGCTCTCTTGGATACCAGACTTATCAAACCATTTCTGGCAGATTCTTCTCAAGACTAGTGGAAGTAAGCGCCAGGGGAAAACCTCATTTGTCGAGCATCGGACGTTCTTTCATCTTTACCACAGTTTCCATCGACTTTGGATATTTCTTATTATGATGTTTCAGGTTTGTAATCCTATTATAAATGCTCTTAATGGCCTGTTATTGTTTTCTTCTTTAATCGAGCTTGAATATTCATCAAATAATTCTTGTTTATTTTCACTATGGTGTGTGTAAGACCTGTTAATTCGGTCAGATTCCATTATTTTTATTTCTCAATGTTAGGGTATATTAGTATTGTTATATGTGCTAAGTCCTGTCTACTGTATGTGAATTATCTGGATGGGTATAGGTTGACTTTGTAAGGATTATCATTTATATGCTAGTCATGCATGCCCAAGGTAAAGCAAGTGAATGCCCCCAAGTAATTTTTCTCTAGTTGGGTGTGTGAGGAGGCGGTACTAATGGTCAATATTGCACTGGTTATTAAATGAAAAGAGTCTGCTTGGTGTATTGAGGTGATCTGGATGACCATCCTTACAAGGTTCACCTTTTAAGTGTTGGATGAACTCCTTAAAGAAGTGTAAATCGTATTTCCATTAACACAAATTTTGTACTGTCTTGATGCTCACAATGCAGAAATAATTCAAGTTTCATTTTTCTTCCTTTTAGTTTTAGATAGGCGCTCATGGTGCCATTTTTGCTGTCAGGGACTCACTATAATTGCTTTCAATGGTGGGAATTTTAACTCAAAGACATTGAGGGAAGTTCTCAGCCTTGGTCCAACTTTTGTTATTATGAAGTTTATTCAGAGTATGTTTTATCTTCTTTATATCCTGATGTTTATGATGGAATTTACACTTAATCTTGATGAGAAAGTGTTCATTTTCTGTAAGATATATCCTTGCTGACCAAAGTATATTTCTGGTAAAGGTGTTCTGGATATTGTAATGATGTACGGTGCATATTCTACAACAAGACGCCTAGCAATCTCTCGGATATTTCTTCGTTTCCTGTGGTTCACGTCTGCTTCAGTTTTCATGTCTTTTCTTTATGTGTATGTATCTGTGAACTTGTTCAGTTTTTGTGGTGTTCCTTTATTTTGACTTCCCATTCTTTCACTGATGATATGACGATACTATCATGTTGCTTTAATTTATACAGGAAATCTCTCCAAGAACCAAATCCTTCAAACTCAGCCATCTATAGGTTATATGTGATTGTCATAATCATTTATGCCGGTCTCCAGTTCTTCCTTAGTTTTCTAATGCACATACCTGCATGCCACCGTCTAACTAATCAATGTGACCGCTTCCCGTTAATTCGATTTGTGAAATGGACTCGTCAGGTATTCTTCGGTTGTCTTCTTCTTTTTCAAATTTAGCTGGTGGCTTATGGATATTGTTTCTGTAAAGTCTCTGATTTTGACCCTAATGATAATGTGCTTTCTTTTGAAGGAGCGTTACTATGTCGGGCGAGACATGTATGAGAGGTTCAGAGACTTTATAAAGTAATGTACTGATCCCTTTGATTTTTAGTTTTGATGATATTGACCTTCATTCTATTTTGTTGCTGTACTTTTTTCATCTTGTGTAGTTAGAGAAACTGATATAGTTGGCTGAAAGCCTTAACCTGCACAAGGAACCAGGTTGATACTCTTGAAATTCAAGGGGGTTCTTGATGTGGCGGTAATGTAATGATAATTCATCAAATGGAAGTGAGGGAACCTTTCCCCGTAAATTTGCCTCTTAAGGATTCAGACTTCTCCTAGATCTTTTTTATACATAAGTGTACCAAAGTTAGTCTTTATTAACATTGCTCTTCCCTTAAATAAACTTTATATGCCACACGCTTCAATCAGATATAAAATAATTTAGAAGTTAACATAGCGAGGATATTGGAATGCATTTATTACGCATGAACTATCAGGAAGTGTATCTTTGATATTTGTGAAAGAATAAGAAATTTATCTGATTGTAATATTGATAATGCTTTTCTTGCAGGTATATGATATTTTGGCTGATCATATTGAGTGCAAAGTTCTCTTTTGCATACTTTCTCCAGGTTTGAGACAATCTAATTCATATCTTTCATTCATGTCTAGGATCTCTTGATGCCTTAATTACTATCTTCTGCAGATCAAGCCCTTGGTGGAACCAACACAAATTATTGTGAAGCAGGATAATCTAGAGTATTCTTGGCATGACCTTGTATCTCGAAGTAAGATATACTGCATTATTGCTTTAATGTCAATGCCATACATGTTTAACAATTTAGCATTTTCTGAGGATGGGGCAGTGCCTAGTGTGCCTTGTCTATTTTCCAATTTTTATCTAAGGAGTTCTCAGAGACAGGTTTGTATTATCATTTAGGTTACAGTTTTCATTGTTATGTAGCTCACTAGCTCTTGTTTCAGGATTTCATGTTTTGCTCGAGTTGTATTTTTCTTAATTTATTCTTTGATCCAGATTTGTCTGATGGTCATCCTTTACATATTTAAAGTCTGTAGCCTTTCTCTAATGGATGCTCTTTTTAACTGTCCAAAAAATGATTTGATATGCAGATAACCACAATGCTCTAACAGTTGCTAGCTTATGGGCTCCAGTGTTTGCAGTAAGTTTTAAACTCTTATGCTTTTAGATTATATATATATATGTAATATATTGAGTTTCAGTTATTAATACAGATATGTGAAACTTCTTCTACTTTCTTGTCCTTTTTTCTCTATTCAATTTAAATTCTGGTTGAGCACTATTGGTGGACTTCCCTGTTAACTGCGTGAGGCTATATATTTTCTACTGGAATAGTCAAAGCTGCATTAGGAATAATTTTTTTAATGAATAAACACTCATTTTCATACAGTTTCAACATGGAAAATCTGGCCTTAAAATAGTTCTACAGGGGTACTCTTTTCAAAAACAACTACCCATGTCCGCACAGTTTCAACATGAAAGCTGATCTTAAATAATTGTACAGGAAAAAAGTTTCAGACATGCCAAAACAGCTACTGTGTCCTTGAGTATGTGTGAATCTCATCTTTATTTCCCCGCTCCACTAGCTATGTCTAATTCTAAGCTAATTTCCTATGAATGTGCCATCCTCACTGGCCACGTAAGCTCTTTTGTTTCGTTCTTCCGGACAATACAAAATATTTAGGACTAATACAACCTCTCAGCTCGATCAACTGATTTTGTTGTGGCTAACGCATGCCTAGCATAACAAAAACTAATATTGATAACTTTGAGAGTGAGACTTGATTTGGAGAAGATTGGTCAATAGATTCTTCCCTTTGTTTACACAGGAAGCACTGGTTAACCATAAGCTTTTCCCAAGTATAAAGGCACATGTTCAAGGGAACTGTTTAATATACACACACAGATATATCAATATATGCTTAATAAATTTTTTGGTTTAGGCCCTATTTAATAGCTAAATGATTTGTTACAACTAGGGTGTCATTGATATCGTGCTTTAACTTTTTCAGATCTATCTTTTGGACATTCTTGTTTTCTATACTATCTTTTATGCCATTTGGGGATTCTTACAAGGGGCAAGAGATCGCCTTGGAGAGGTGAGTCAATCTATTGCTGCTTTGGGTTAGTTTCTTTTGTTTTACTGAGACAGTGTTTCAGATGTACAGTTACTTTGATATCTTGATTTGGAAGTCTTGATTTTCAGACCTTCAATCCAGTTATATTGAGATTTACGTTTACCAATTTTTGATTATGCAGATAAGATCTGTGGAAGCAGTTCATAGAGATTTTGAGCAGTTCCCTGGTGCTTTCATTGACTCTCTTCATATTCCTATTCTTAACAGGTTTGATATTTCTTTATAACTGATCATCAAGACTGCGTGAGATTCTTTTATTTCACATGACTCATGTCTGTCTTTTCTAACATCTACAACTCTTTCTTTGGATAGGAATGCAAATCGCTTTGCCAACGAGGTGAAATATTAGTATCTATATGTTCTATTAATTACTTTATTTCTGCTATTTCCGGATGTTATATGTCAATGTTAACTAGGATATTTACACACTTTGTTGGCACATTGTTTTTTGTGTTATTCTTTTGCTATAAAGAACAGGAAGTTGCTTCATATTTTTTTGTTTACTAAATATGGAACGTTTCATTTGGCTAAAGGATGTTGAGAAGAAAAAGTTGGATGCTGCCCGCTTTTCCCCATTCTGGAATGAAATTGTTACAAACCTTAGGGAAGAAGATTATCTTGATAACCAGTGAGGATAAGATACTTGTTCTCTTCAGTAGTCAACATGCTTTCCGTTTTGGCATACTAACCTTTTTACTGTCTCTCTCTTACTCTAGCGAATTGGAATTGCTTTTAATGCCAAACAATTCCTGGAAACTACCATTGGTGCAGTGGCCTCTCTTTCTTCTTGCCAGCAAGGTCATGTAGTCTCCTTTCTGAAGTTTCGAGGTGTTTGATTCTACACGTTATAAATGTTTATTTCCGACAATAATATTAACGAAGTAAGTTTGTCTCTCTGTACAGATATTTCTTGCTATAAAAGACATTGCTGGAGAAAAAATTGAGTCTCAGTCTGAACTTTGGGAAAGGATTTGCAGAGATGACTACATGAAGTATGCAGTTGAAGAATGCTTTACCACCATAAAGAATATTTTGCTAGAAATACTGGATGGAGAAGGAGCGACGTGGTATATATTTGTTGTCTTTGCATGAGATTGCTTGTAAATGCATTAAGGAGGATCTAACATGTTGACTTTGCCAGGGTTGAAGGAACATATGAACACATTGAAGAAAGTATAAAGAAAAGGAGTATCCATGTTGATTTTCAGTTAGATAAGCTATCATTGGTGATTTCAAGAGTAACAGCATTAATGGGAATTTTGGTTCGTATTCTACTTGACTTATAGTTCTCAGATTCTCCTTGGTTTACATCCATTTTCTCTTATTATATCAAATTATCTTACTAAAACCTAGCATCTTCTGCTGAAAACACTCTTTTTACAATTTCGTTTACTTCTCTTTAATTTGTAAATTAAAGAAGTTTGTTTCCTTAAACCTGGTCCCTGTGTTTGCAAATGATGCATGTTATAGAACGGTTTGTGGAAGAGGCCATTGGGTGAGATGGTTTCTAGGTCATATGTTAGACATACGACTGTTGTCTGTATTTTGGTTGGTTCCTGAAGAGGAATGTGCTTGACTAGGCTATGGTTCAAGTCAATGCTTTGTGGAAGGAAATGATTTTTGATGAATGATAAATGTGGGTCTTAATTGGAGTGTGGAATTTAGACGTGATTAATTGTTGGTATTTTAGGAAATGCTTTAAGTTTTTTATGCATTAGCAAGTTGATTCAGTGAGAAATTGTGTGAACTGAATCTTGGTTGTTGGGTATTGCCAAAATTGGGTCATGGATGTGACCCTGGCTTGGTAGCCCCATGTGATTTTTTTTGCACTTTGGAGGCATCTGAAATTAAACCCATGTTGTATCATATATGTAATCTTACTTGCAGTCTTTCTTCTTTACCACTATGCTTAACTCATGGGGTTAGCTTAGTTCTGTTTTGAGTGGAAAAAATTTCTGGCAAGTAAATGTCATATAAATATAATTTTGTCCTTTCCTTGTCTGTGGTCGAATAAGTTGTGCATTGTATGTCCTCATGCTTTTGACATATATCAAGGTATTTATGGACCTATTATTGATGGCCTTCTGTCATTTGGGGTTTCTACAGACAAATAGTCTTTTCCTTTCTTGTTGCAAGCATAAGAGTACCTGTAACTTGTCCTAGCGTAACTGGATCCTTGGATCATTTATATGATCGTAATAGTTTATTGATCTTCGTTGACTCAGAATCGCTATTAGATTGATTTTGATCAGTAGATGACATCATGAAATTGGGTATTCAATTCATTATTTAGGATATAAAATTTAGATTTTGAAGCCTTTTCGTTGAAGTTTGATATTTTGCAGTGGCTTTGATTCAATCTTTTTAATGTTAAGGGTAAATCTCTCATTTAAAGTACCTTAAAAAGTCTCATTCATCATGCACAGAGAAGGTGCTACTCATTTCAATAAGGGGTTAATAATTTAATATACTAGAAATGTAGTATTCATCATGTCATTTGTTTTTGTTCTTTTATATGCTATATTGAAATGGATGTTTTCCAGAAAGAAGCAGAGACTCCAGATTTGAAAAAAGGAGCTATAAAGGCCGTTCTAGATCTCTACGATGTTGTTCGGCATGATGTGCTTGCTGTAGATATGAGGTAACAGAATTGTTAATTGTGCTTCTTCTTTGGTTTGCTCTGGATGTGTCTCTGCTGCAAACTTGCTCTTTCAATTGTGTCCAGGTCAAAGTACGAGACGTGGAATTCGGTGTCTAATGCAAGGACTGATGGTCGTCTCTTTTCAAACCTTAAGTGGCCTAAAGATCCTGAGCTGGTACATTCTTGGCAGGCTTGATATTCTTGTCTTTTATATATCCAATAATGTCATATTATTGGCATTGTTTGAGCATGTTTAAACTATTTGCAGAAAACACAGGTCAAAAGATTATATTCATTGTTGACTATTAAGGAATCTTCTTCAACTATTCCAAAAAATTTGGAGGCCAGACGCAGGCTGGAATTCTTTACTAATTCCTTGTTCATGGATATGCCCACTGCCAGGCCGGTTCGGGAGATGATGTCCTTTAGGTAATGCTTAAATTTTTTTTATATATTGTCTGATTTATTTTGTCAAGCTGAATATCTCGTGAGCAATAATATATCTTTGTGTGCTTGCAGTGTGTTCACTCCATATTATTCCGAGATCGTCCTTTATAGTTTGCCTGAACTCCAACGAAGAAATGAGGATGGGATATCAGTTTTGTTTTACCTCCAGAAGATATTTCCAGGTGATGTTTCTCATTTTTTTTTCCTGTGTCATTTACTGTATAAGTTCAAATTTCATGACAAGATGTAATAATCGTGAGTACTCTACTTAGTTAAACTATCTGCACAGTATCTTAATACTAATATGTGAACCATCTTCAAACATGAAACATTTTTTAACCTTCCTTTTGACGTGAGGGAATTACTGTTGTCAATTGAATGTTGATGCATTAACATTTTTTGGCAGATGAGTGGAAAAATTTTCTTGCTCGTATTGGCCGTGATGAAAATGCACCTGAGTCAGAACTATTCGACAGTCCAAATGATGTCCTTGAGCTTCGTTTTTGGGCTTCTTACAGGGGGCAGACATTAGCTAGGACTGGTAAGCATAGGTTTCATGTGATAAAAATCAAGAACCGTCTAATTGTCTTTTGCTTTTGCTACCGGGGAATATATGGCAATGTCTACACGTAAATATGCACTTTTGGTGATACTGTCAAGCAAGTTACATATAGTTATCATTATGAGTTACTTCTGGACAACTATTAGGAGACCTACAATCCTGGACATCTTGAAAGCACATTGAAGAATATTTATGGATTTCTAGTTCTGTTATTGTAATTGATGACAAAATTTTAACAGCTAAAATTGACACATTATCCTGGACTAAGGACTTTGGTTATTCATTAATGACTATAGTAAATGACATCTGTAGGTTGTGAAACCCTTATAATACCTGCACTTATTACCAAGAATAAATATTTGCTGTCAGTTCAAGCACTATAGCCACTAGCTAAAGGGTTATAAGGCTCTAACATCATTTGTCAAAGCAAAAAGAGAGTGAGAAATCACAGCTCCATATTACACTCTTTAGAAATCATCCAAAGTTTTACACAAGAAACATCATCTTTAATAACCCTAAATCTACATTGATATTTTCGTTTTAGTAATATCATTAATGTAGTCTACGATAAGTCACTACTCACTATCTGTTTTAAAGTAAAAATTTACTTGATTCATTTTAGTGAGTTCTTTTGTTGTTCCCTGGAAATGTGTTTGCTCTATGCTGCTTGGGTATCAGTTAACGAGGAGAATGCATATTATCCACTTACTCTCTTTGTGTAATGAATCTGCAATTGCAGTTCGTGGGATGATGTACTACAGAAAAGCACTAATGCTTCAGTCTTATCTGGAAAGAGGTGGTGCCGGAGGTTAGATTGTGCTTATTTAATATGTTAATTAGTTCCTTTTGTTTGATCTACCATGAAAAAAAATCAGGCTTATTTTGTTGCTGTGCTTCTATTACCGGTGGCAATTCTCAGATATTGAAGCTGCAACTTCTAGTGATACAACCGATACTCGTGGCTTCGAGTTTTCTCCTAAAGCCAGGGCTCAATCAGATCTAAAGTTTACCTATGTGGTAACATGTCAAATATATGGAAAACAGAAGGAGGAGCAGAAACCTCAAGCTACTGACATTGCTTTGTTGATGCAAAGGTCAGAGGACTCAGACTTTCTTGCCTTTTCTTTTACTTTAGATTGATGATACGCGATTACTTTTTATCTGTGACTAGTGTCCGATTACTTTGCTTGTTTATTTACTTTTTAATACATCAAGTAGTCTGCAAACGTTGATGTTACTGTCTATTGCTGTTGTCAATATTCTGTTAATGTGAAATACTTCTCTTATCTACTTCTCTTGTTTTTTTTTTCTTTTATAGAAATGAAGCTCTGCGTATTGCCTTCATTGATGAGGTCGAGACTTTGATTGATGGGAAAGTTCATAGAGACTACTATTCTAAGCTTGTGAAGGCAGATGTTAATGGAAAAGATATGGTATGCCTTTTCAGGTTTAGGATTTTATGACATCAGATTTCTTACTACTTACTAGAGCTCTCGATGATATGTTTATTGGAACTACTAAAATAGAAGAGTATCTCTTTATGTAAAACTTTGGTGAATTTTTCTACCTTATAAACTGTAGAAGCGAGTAATAGTTTTAGCAACTAAAGTGAAAGCAAGTACTTGATTCTCCTCAACATAGTTATTAATTATGAACCCAGCCTTAGACCATGGTAACTTTAGTTATTAAATATTTATTATTTAAGGAGTTACCTAAGGTCAAAATTCTAGCCTTTTCCCATGCTGAGTACAGTGACATATATCAACCTGAGCTTAGGAAAATCAGATTTACAGTAGATCTGCAAAATAGTGTGGTGCATATGAAAAAAATACTACTTGAAAGGGTCTTAGAAAAACATATTTTTTTTTTGTGTTCTACAAGATTACTGTGCTGTTTGCTAAGAATCTGGAAATTTTCAACTTTTGTACAGTTGGACATGTTAATATACCATAACGATAGTTTTCAACCGTCTCTTGTCTAATTTATCTGTAGCAGGGTCCCATTTTCTGATGAACAATCAGGGAAAATGAAATTTAATTTCTTTCTCTTTCAGGAAATCTATTCCATTAAATTGCCTGGAAATCCAAAGCTGGGTGAAGGAAAACCGGAGAATCAAAACCATGCTATTGTTTTCACTCGTGGAAATGCAATTCAGACAATTGACATGAATCAGGTAGCCAAATCCTCTTTGAAATAAACTTTTAGGGACTGAACGAGGAGTAGGTGCTCTTTGCTTGACTTATAGACTGGATGTTAGCAGGACTTGATCTGCGTGGTAGCTTCAAAATATTAGTTCCTTCACCATAAAGTTCGTATAAATTGGATTCAGTAAGAATACATCCATAACAAGATCAGCTTGTCATTGTAGACTTGGGCAAGTTTGGAAGTATTTACATATATAGATAAGTTTGTACATTATTGATTAGATTAGATATGCTCTTTGTATAGCTATGCCACTTCCATTTAGCGCTTTTATCTCAGAATACCACTTATAGACATCCAAATTTTGATGTCTATGCCGAAGTTCAGTAGGGTTAGATGTGACACTGTTTGCCTTATAGGTTGGCAATTTAACGTGTTAAAAGGTCAATCTTAAGGCTATGTATTTGGTAGCTACAACCTACATTCGTAAATATGATCTTTCAAGTTTCTCTTACTCTTTAATTTGTCTACTTGGTTGTTGTTGAAGTTGTGTTTCCCACCATGAGTCTCACATCAGTGGTTTGTTGAAAATTAAGTACCATATAAACAAATGAACTACCTCCTCTTATAACCAATTGGTTTTAGGATGAAATCCCATTTGTATAAGTGGTTGCTTTTTGTTTTTCCATTGGGTTTGACTCGGTCCAGTGTAGAATTTAACATGGTATTAGAGTCCGGTTCCCGTTTATTCCATGTGCTTGATTTGCCTGAGTCAGCCTGTGCGTGAGAGAGAATTTGTTTATTAAAAAAATTAAGCCCGACCCGTACAAAATAAAATGTGGGTACATGCATTTTATAAATAAGGGTCCGATTGATTTGGGGATTGTTGAAGTTATGTTTCCCACCATAAGTTCCACATTGTTGGTTTGTTGAAAATTAAGCACCACATAAACAAATGGTCTACCTCCTCCTATCACCAAATTGTTTTAGGTTGGAACTCCTTTTGTATAAGTTGTTGCTCTTTGTTTATCCATTGGGTTTGACTCGTCTCGATTTAGAATTTAACAATTGTAAGGTCTTACGTACATAACTAGTTTATTTTGCATAGGATAATTATTTTGAAGAGGCGTTGAAAATGAGAAATCTTCTCGAAGAGTTCCACGGTGATCATGGAATACGTCCTCCTTCAATTCTTGGTGTGAGAGAACATATTTTCACTGGAAGGTACAGTTTTGATTTAGCATGGGATGCATAATTAACGTAATTGAAGACTTACTATTATTGTCGAATGCCATTCAATTTGGTGTAGTGTCTCTTCTTTGGCCTCATTTATGTCCAATCAAGAATCGAGCTTCGTGACTATGGGTCAGCGTGTCCTTGCAAATCCTCTGAAGTATGCTAGTTTGTTTTTCTTTTTGAACTATTTATTACATTTAGCAGAGATACAGTCTAACAAATCTCCAATGTTGTAGGGTTCGTATGCACTATGGTCATCCAGATGTCTTCGATAGAGTTTTTCATATTACTCGTGGTGGTATAAGCAAGGCCTCACGTGTGATCAACATTAGTGAAGATATTTTTGCAGGTTTTAACTCTAGTTATCTCTCTGGCATGATTTATCCCTCTGCATTCTCTTCATCTGTATATTTATGTCGGCACCGTGCAGTACAAATAATTTTGCAGTGCAAAAATATTGAATGGAATTAATCTTTTGCAACCTTTACATGATACTGAAAAGTATGATTTCACTTTCTACACTGATAGGCGGAGGAAACAATCCTTACTAGCTCTTAGCCTATAATTTTGGATCTATATTGGCTCCCTCTGGATCATCTATATTGGCAGCTCAGCCACTAAGTCTATTATCCATAAAAGTGAAAGCAGTAGTTCGTAGAAATCATGACTATATGCCCAATCCATGGTCCTTGCATCTGTTAACATGTTATGGGGGAAAGTTAATGTGATTTTGTTTCGCAAAGTTAGGAAAAGGTTTGGATTGCAGCTGTACATAAAATCAAGCTGCTCGTAGCCATGATTTAAAGTTCTAGAACCCGAACAACTGTTTTTTCTGAGTAGGTAATTAGAGTTTGTCAGTGGCTTTTCTAAATAAATAGATATCTTAGGATTGAATATGTAATATGTTTTCCGTAAATATATTGTTTAAGCTGCTGTTTAACTCTATATAAGAGACTATACCTGCATTATGGCAATTGATATTGTAAGATTCTGGTTCCGGTTGAACATTGCTTGATTACCTCCATTTTGAGCATGAGCCTGTGTGCACATTCATTGACTAGTTATTACATGTATTAGGTGTATTTGATTAATGGCTATAACTCTATATGAGATTATTGCAATTTATTGTTCGTATCTTACATGGTATTGGAACTTGTCAGGTTTCAACTCAACCTTACGCCAAGGAAATATCACCCATCATGAGTATATTCAAGTAATTTTCCTCTCCCTTTTTCTTATGTATTACCATTTTTTGTTATAATTCATTATTTTCTTAATAAAAAGGTTGGGAAAGGACGAGATGTTGGGCTCAATCAGATAGCACTATTTGAAGGAAAGGTCGCTGGTGGTAATGGGGAGCAAGTTCTAAGCCGAGATGTGTACAGATTGGGCCAGCTTTTTGATTTCTTTAGGATGATGTCGTTCTTTTTCACGACAGTTGGATACTATTTCTGCACAATGGTACGTCTTTCTACACCATGTCTGAGAACGAGATATTCTTGTTCTTGTTGTGCGGTAGAAGTTCAAATCCTAGTCAAGAGATAATAAAAATGAACATTTATTGGCCTGATTGAGTAGTGGCAACTAGTTAAACTCTCTTTCCAATTTTTATAAGCACTTATATGTAATCTTAAAAACATATTCCATTATCTCTGGAAAGAAATTCAGTTGATTTAAAATGGGAGCTGACATTAGATGATGGTTTTATTCAGAATTAACAAGGTAAATGTTTGTTTACCGTGAAACTACAATACTGTCTGAAGAGTAACACACAGTTCAATCCATCTGATAGTAATAGATAAGATTCTTTAAGTTTAAGGGAAGTCTTCTGAATAATCATGAGATTACGATGTGCAATTTCAATGAGAAATGAATTAGGTTATGTACTCCGATTCCAATGAGGTAAAAATGTGTGGGGTGTTGCATAATTTTACTTAGGTTTAGCATTGCTAATTGTAGTATTATTATTTTGAAACAGCACCTCCCATAGTCATATCTAACCCACTTCACATACTCAATAGACAGACTTCATGAATATGTCAAAAAAAAGTAACATGTGGATTGGATATTTGGTTGTCTTTACTGATTGAATACCTTTCGGTACCACCTATTCCTTGGTCTAAACCTGAACATGCCAAACTGCGTATTTTAGTCTGACCAACTTTATCTTGCAGTTGACGGTGTTGACAGTCTTTCTTTTCCTTTATGGCAAGACATACTTGGTGAGTTGAGTTTCTACTTGGTAATGTTTATTGGCACTCTTGCGTGGTGCATTTGTGTTTAAAAGATAATATCCGTGATACTTCAAGTAATGATCAGAGGGAAGAAGAGTTATCTCTTGTACATTGTTCCTCTACCGACTGTCATACAAAAAGAATCGATCTGTGATTTGCCCTTTAGTTTTGTCAATATCTTTTCACACTTAGTGCCATAAATTTCTGTATTTCTTAAGCATATATGAGTTAGATCCTGCTCTTATACGCAACATTCCTCTTCAATAATTGTAGCTGAGTGCTGATGAATTATATTATTAACTATTAATTCATCCACGAAGCAGTCTTCTTCATAACAGCATTCGGAACACTATATATAAAATAAGTTATATTAATGTCAATTGTAGCTTCTGGAAAGTATTTAAAAGAAGTTCATCATAACTTCATTGTGAGAGCAAGTTCCTTCAGTTCTTTTTGCTTCATATAGAAAGTGTTTGACTTCACAAAAAAGAAAGAAACATGGCCTGAAACTTGATCTTACTTGTATCTTAGTCTAGTTGTATGAAGTAGTGATTTAAAAATAATTCCGCTTTACTAAATTGATCATCACTCAAAAGATTAGATGGGCCTATATGTATTATAAGAATTTTTGCCTATTCGTCTTACGGATACACGGTGCACTTGAGATGGGTGTTCAGCCTTCCGCATCAGTCAAACTCAAAGTAAAACTTTTGTATAAGTTAGAGGCATACCGCCACCACCTATTAACTTAAATTTCTTGTTCGAAATAGGCCCCTTGTATGCCCACTAATAACTCTTTGGAATGCTGAATTGTTATTCTACGAGGAATTTTATCTGATATTTATTTACTTTGGTTATGAGCTTCTGTTGCCTATGTTTTCTCTACTGTTGTGGGTACCTGATTTTTACAATCTTACCAGGCACTATCTGGGGTCGGTGAACAGATTGCTGTCAGAGCTAAGATATTGGATAATACTGCCCTGAGTGCTGCAATGAATACCCAGTTTCTATTGCAGATTGGTATCTTTACTGCTATACCAATGATTTTGGGATTCATCTTAGAGCAGGGATTTCTAAAGGTAAATGTTTCTCTTAGTACTTAGTAGATTTTGGTTCCATGACGTGATTGATGGAGGATCTGTTCTTTAGGGTACCGTACCTATATCTCTAGGTGCTACTTTAATGTGTTTAATAAGTAAAACATTGTTTACAAACATTATTTAAAGCAACAAATTGTTTGATTTTTGTAGGTTTAGAGGACATATATTTTTGAAGTTTTTTTAGACTTGTAACCAATGGTGTAGTTTTGTATAATATTCCTGAGATCTCTCATTTTGCTTTAAATTCGAAACCTTGTGCAGGCTATGGTCAGCTTTATAACAATGCAGTTTCAGCTTTGCTCAGTCTTCTTCACCTTCTCATTGGGCACTAGAACACATTATTTTGGTCGGACAATTCTTCATGGTGGTGCAAGGGTGTGTAATGCTGCTTTTCATGGGGGTTATTTTTGCAATCTGTGGAATGTGACTGCTAACTGTTATTTATTTTGAACAGTATCAAGCCACAGGAAGAGGGTTTGTGGTTCGCCACATCAAGTTTTCTGAGAATTATAGACTTTACTCGCGTAGCCACTTTGTTAAAGGGTATGAGGCTCCCATTCTCTCTTTCGAACGCACACAAACACACAACATACAATGATATGAGATTTTTGAAACCTTCTTTTTGCTGTGCATGCAACATGAAGTCATGAATAAATCCTTGTTTCAGATTGGAAGTAGTGCTTTTGCTGGTGGTATACCTAACTTACGGGTACAACGACGGGGGTGCCTTGTCATATATACTTCTCAGCGTTAGCAGTTGGTATATGGCACTTTCATGGCTTTTCGCGCCCTATCTGTTCAATCCTTCTGGATTTGAGTGGCAAAAGTAAGAACTAGGATACACTGAAATACCAGTTTAGTTCATCGTGTTGTTGCATCTACTTGGTTTGCTATAAACGTTGTTTGCATTGTCAGGACGGTGGAAGACTTCAGGGATTGGACAAATTGGCTGCTATACAGAGGCGGAATTGGGGTTAAGGGAGAAGAGAGCTGGGAAGCCTGGTGGGATGATGAGCTGGTATTCACTTTTTATTGACTCATCTTTTAAAATAGTTAAATAATACAGGTTCCCTATTAATGAAGAAATTACTCTGTTCAGTCACATATACGAACGTTTAGCGGAAGGATAATGGAGACGATTCTGAGTCTTCGGTTTTTCATCTTCCAATATGGCATTGTCTACAAGCTGGACATACAAAAGAACGACTCGTCGCTTACGGTACCCAATTTACCCTCCATCATTTGGTGGTGTTTTTTTCTTCATTATTATTTGAGAAGCAATTGCCTTAGTCTCCATTGATGGGGTTCATTGTGTTTGGTATGAATATGATGGTAGGTGTATGGTCTATCATGGGTCGTGTTTGCAGTGCTCATACTTCTTTTCAAGGTAGGCAAAGTGAAGCAAATAATAATAATAAAGTTTATTTAGGGTTCATATTAGGGTAGCGTAGCTAACACACGAACTTCCCATTGTTACACCAGGTGTTCACATTCAGCCAGAAAGTGTCTGTGAATTTCCAGTTGCTGTTGAGATTCATTCAGGGAGTGTCGTTCATGATGGCCATTGCGGGTATAGCTGTTGCAATCGTAGTGTCTGACCTATCGATTACAGACATTTTTGCTTCCATTTTGGTATTTGTGCCCACGGGATGGGGAATTATTTCCGTAAGATGTTTCTTCTTCTTCTTCTTCTTCTGAATTTTCTTCTTCTTCTTCTTCTTCTTCTGAATTTTTTTGTGTTGTTTCAGATTGCTGCTGCATGGAAACCTTTGATGAAGAGGCTTGGACTGTGGAAATCAATCCGATCCATTGCTCGTCTCTATGATGCTGGAATGGGTATGCTCATCTTCATTCCGATTGCTTTCTTTTCGTGGTTCCCGTTTGTTTCCACGTTTCAAACCCGTCTGATGTTCAACCAAGCCTTCAGCAGAGGTTTAGAGATATCCCTCATCCTTGCTGGCAACAATCCCAACTCTGGGATTTGATCATTTTTGGGATCCAGAACTATAAAATCAGTTTCAGTCGTACTCTCATGTGTTATGGTGGTTAGAGTATCGGGTTGAGGTGAGCAGAATATAGCAGCACTAGATGTAAAATGGATGGTCGATTTTCTGTAGTGTGCGTGCTGTCGAATGACCTTGGATAAGGGACATTTTTAGATTCAGTTCATTATTTATTAGTTACTTATGTTATTATGTAGCATTTTGGAACTTTCATATATATATATTGATCTATTATTTTTGTGACATTTACTATTATCTTATATTTAGAAATAAATAAAAACTATTAGTAAAAATATATCCGTCCTAGTTATTTGAGTTATCACTTATATTCAATTATGCAGAGTATATAATGACATTTTGTAAAATTATATAAACAATATTAAGAAACTATCTTGATAATATTATTATTTTTTACTTCATGTACTAAACTTTATGTTAAGTACATAATCATAATGATGTACATGATTTCACATGCTATTATAAATTTAATAGAAGACATTTTATTTGTAAATTAAGAATTACTACACAAACCACTTATCAAAAGTACAAAATATTCTTATATTGTTTTACATATTTTCTCTTCATACTAAATCGGTAAATTTTAAATTTATTTTTACAGATCAGTTATTAACGTTATAATTTTCTTTCATCACAAACTCCATCTACTGATATCATTCTACTCATACACATCCGGCGCTGTCGCCGTCCCTAACTATTGTCCCCCGCCGCCATTACGATTGTCTGGTGAATGACTATTTCTGCGCCTAAAATAATTTTCCTCATATACGTGACAATTTTAATTGAGTTTAGTCATGTTTCTATATATATATATATATAAAATATATGATTTTATCGTTTTCATAAAATCGTTGATTTTTTTTTTTTGATATATAAGAAGTCTCAAATTTAAAGCCTTGATTTTGATGTGAATCAATAAAAAATGTACACTTGACAAAAAAAATAAAAAATTGTACAGAAATATGATGGAATTAACAACATTTTCACTTTCGTCTTTAATAATCAACCCAAAATGTATCTACGCCTACTTGCTTTAATGATTTTATTCAACTTAAGGAGTGAAGGGAATTATTATGCCAACTGGGTGATGACTTTAATGGTCCTTCTGAACTTATGGAAGTTATACGCCTAGGTAAACCATAATGGTTCGTTTGAACTTAAGATGACTTCCACATACGAAGTTTTTAATGGTTCGATTAAACTTAGGTGACACATCATACATATAAAACCCTTAATGATTCGTTTTTGAACTTAAGGTGACACTTTCTATATGAAGACCTTAATAGTTTCATTGAACTTTAAGGCAATATCTCCCCCACATAAGAAGCTCTTAATGGTTCAATTGAACTTAATGTGACGCATCCTACATACGAAGCCCTTAATGGTTCAATTGAATGTGACACATCCTCCATACGAAGCTCTTAATGACTCATTTTGAATTTAAGATGACGCTTTCTATATGAAGATCTTAATGGTTCCATTGAACTTAAGGTGGTACCTCTTGCTTATGAAGATCTTAATGGTTCCATTAAACTTAAGTCAATGCCTCCCACATACGAAGCTTTTAATGGTTCCATTGAACTTAAGGCATGGAAGTGCATTTTATCATACTTGTTGAACATCGTTTCTAATAACGATATGTACACCTTCATTATTCGTTTGAACTTAAGGAATGAAGCAAATACAACCGATATCCTTATCATATATAAACCTTAATGAATTGTTTGAAGTTAGAGTGAAAAAAAGGAAATTCAAATTGTTTGTTGCCATTTGTATGTGTAAAGCTAAGTTTCCTACTCAAAGCCAAATTTCCCGCACATAGTGAAAATTCAAATTTTATTATTGTCAAATGTCAAATGGCAACCCCTACAAAAGTGCATTGGACAAGGGATGCCATAATCCCAAAAGGCAATATTTTTAGCCTAACGAGAGCAACACTCGCATTAGCTTCAGGAATAAATGTTGGATTATTTGGCTTCTGCTCTTATTATATATCGGTTCAGAAAATTCGGACCCAAAAATCTCCCTGGCTCGGAGACAATAAGTAAGGCGTCACCCTTGTCAACATATAGGGGTGCCGCCTACGAATGTGTCGCCCTCCGAGACTCACATCATATTGAAATAGTAGAATATCTAGGGATTACTAGAATTCAAAGTTTATGCATATCTTACAGAATAGTTACCCAAACAGTTATGAATTCATATCCGTATGAGTAACTATGCCGCGGAAAAGACAAAACAAAAGTGAAAAATAAATTATAATATTCGCGACACTGTAATATGATTCGTTAAATTAATTATAGGAGGGCTCTACTATTTTTGAGTCGTGAATAATCAGATAAATAAATTATTCACGACTCAATAGTGTTTGAGCCGTTCTATTGAGCCCATAACATTTAACTCTCCTGTAGTGGAACAAATGTTAAAGATAAGAAATAACTCTGATTAAAGGGATTACTGATGATATCAAATCAAGTTTGCTCTTAGCTATAAATAACTATCATATATTACAGAATTATCATCTACTCTCATATACACAATACTTATATCCTCCTTAAAACTCTGAATGACGTTATCATCATAGGGTGAACAACAAATAAAAACTCACGCTTCCCTTCCTGCATGTCACATAACAACTTTGGTAGTTCGACGACCCGATCCGCCTGACTACTGATTCGTGAAGATCCAGCCTGATGCAATTAAATTTGACCAAAGCAATAATTGAAAATATAATATATATGATGGTGTCTTTATTATGTAAGACAATAAAACATATTCTATAAGGCTGAAGAGGAGAAGGGAAGCAAATAAAAAATATATATGATATAAATATACATACTACTGGATCCTAATTTTTGTGCCTTACGTTCCGAGTGCTGCTCCGGTGACCTGCAAGAAGGAAAGTCAGGGCGTCGCTCATGGTTTTCCCTCCGATGACATAGTTAGTTAGAGGTTCGTTTTGGAGAGAACATAAGACATGTATGAAAAGTCAGTCCTCTTCAAATGAGGTATAAGATGGGTATTTATAGGTATACTTAACCTGAGTCCATAGTCAGTGCCTTACCATAGGTAGTCCTTTGTGAGACTTACACAATATACCGTGGTAACTTTTTATCTTTACACAGCCACTGTCATCCGGATTTTCCGGGTACTGATTTCCCTAGTCGTTTTGAGGCATTGCTCATCAGTATTTGAGGCGTCATCCTCTTTGGGATGAATCCAATTTGAGCGTCAGCTGACAGCCTCTTTGGGCATCAACCTCTTTTGGGAGTCAACCTCTTTGGGCTTCAACCTCTTTTGGGAGTCAACCTCTTTGGGCTTCAACCTATTTGAGTGTCGGGCTCTTTCAGACGTTAGCCTCTTCGAGGCGCCAGTCTCTTTGGGCGTCAACCTCTGTTTGGGCGTCAACCTCTTTTTGGGCGTCAACCTCTTTGTTATGTTAACCTCTTTTTGACGTCAACCTCTTTTGGCTCTAACCTCTTTTGGCATCAACCTCTTTTGGCGTCAACCTCTTTTGACATCAACCTATTTGGGGCATCAACCTCTTTGAGGTGTCAACCTCTTTTGGCTCTAGCCTCTTTGGACGTCAACCTCTTTTGGGCGACAACCTCTTTTGACCGTCAACTTCTTTAAGGCGTCAACCTCTTTGGGTGCCAGCCACTTCTGGGCGTCAACCTCTTTGGGCTCTAGCCTATTTCGGCTTCAGCCTTTTTTGGGCGTCAGCATCTTTGGGGGTTCAACCTCTTTGAGTCTCCAACCTTTTTGGGCTCCAGCCTCTTTGGGCGTCAACCTCTATTGTCGTCAGCCTCTTTGAGGCGTCAACCACTTTGGGCGTCAACCTCGTTGGGTGTTAGCCTCTTTAGGTTGACGCCTGATATCCATCATCAACTCCCCGAGACTAATAGGAGTGTTACTCCACTCAGTTAGAGGTGGAGATCACTCGCCATCAAGGCGAGCTGAGGGAGACTCGGGGTCAGAGGGATGCCTTTAGGGTCGAGAAGGAGCAACTCGAGTTAAGGCTCAAGGCTGTCCCATCCCTAGAGAGTGGTCGAGGACTTTAAAAAGTCTGAGGAGTTCACCGACTGCGCCTCAGAGGTGATAGAGACTAAGGTGGCTGCCTATCTCCAGGTCTTGGTCGATGATATCCAGGGTATAGATCCCAAGTTTTCTCTCCGGGGGTGAAGTCGCTCTAGGACTTTATTGAGAGTGGATATACCAAAGAGGCTCCTCTTGTTGGCGAGGAGAAAGCTTTCCCCGAATCCGAAAATGAGATTGCAACCCCCGAAGAGCCTAGTGCTTGATGCTCCAGGCCTCTAGGTGACTGAGTTGATGCAGAGCTTGAAGTCGAAGGAGCATGCTATGGTAAGAAAGATTACAACCTTGCAAATTCATATGGCCTCCTTACACTTTTGCTCGTCCTCTTTTTGTGAATGAGAGTTGGTTTATTTCACTTTGCTTTAGGAATCGTGTAATTATTTGTTCTTTGAATGTTGACTCGAATATTTTTATTGAATATAATGGATGCCTTGGTTTTCATTTCGTAAGTCTTTGGTCATTTCGACTTCGAATATACTTGGTTGTTTCGCGATGTCGAACTTGTCTGAGAGCTTTAGGAAGTTTTATCACACTTGTTTTCAACTTCGCTTTAGCTTTGATTGAATAGTCTTGTTTGAAGGGTCTTTTAATTTTTTGGAGGAAACATTACTTTTGAAGGTTCTTTTCGCTCCTTAAGGATTTTGGAGGATGATTGTTGCTTTTTAGCTCGTTCGTTCCTTTCGCCAAGTTTCTTCAGGGAATTGTTATTTAAGGATTATGCCTTTAAGTAAACTGTTATCCTTGATGGATTTGTTCGTCTTTTGGATGAACTATTACCTAAGATTCGCTTGCCCCATAGATTTCCAGAGGAACTGTTATCTTATATTCACTCATATTTATGGGAGCTGTTATCTTAGATTCGTTCGCTTTCTTAAGCCCTTCTTTGGAGAGACTGTCACTTTGATAGTTTGTATGCTCCATTTTGCCTAACTTAAGGCAATTTATACCCTTGATGTGGGTTCGTTCGCCTTTTATGCTAGGTCTTTATGTTGCCTAACTTTAGGAAACTATTACCATTGATGTGGGCTCGTTCGCCTTTATCTTAGGTATTTGTTTTGCGTAGTTTGGGGGGATTGTTACTTTAATGGTTCGTTTCCCCCTCGTTTTAAGAATTTTTGGGAGAGGAATTGTTACCTTTGGAGATTCGTTCACAATCCTCTTTTTGCCTAACTGAGGAGACTGTTACCTTGGCTGGTTCGTCTGCTTGTATGCATTAGGTCTTATTTATTATTAGAGGGACTGTTACCTTGTTGGTTCGTCCGCTCTTTGTTTCTTGATTCGTTTTCGTTCGAGTGATTATGCTTTTTACGAAGGAATGGTTTGCTTTATTGACATAACACTTTGATTACAAGCTATGCATAAAACTTTCGTAAATGTTCGAAATTGAAGGGACGAGCTAGGCTTACACCTTCCATGTTTTCCAAGTAGTATGGCCCCGGTGCGGCAATCTCTACTATCTTTTATGGGCATTCCCACTTGGTAGAGAGTTTGTTATGGTTGTCCAGATTTATGAACTCATTCCTTCGCATACCATCTCCCCCATGAAAAATTGGCGAGCGCTGACTTTTCTGTTGAAGTACTGAGCGACCACCAGTCTCATCTTTGCTTGTGGTTCGTCTAATTGCCTTCGCTTTTCTTCAATGCGATCGAGGTCTGTGAGACGCTTGATGTCATTATGTTCGACATTAAAGTGTAGGATCCTATGGGTTAACACAACTATTTCAGCGGGTGTCACTACTTCAGATCCGTACACCAGACTGAATAGCGTTTCCCCTGTTACTGTTTTCGATGTCGTTCTGATAGCCCACAACATGTTGTCCAGCTCGTCTACCCAATTTCCTTTTAAGACTTGAACCATTTTCTTGAATCATGCCAGGAACATTTTGTTGGCTGCTTCAGCTTGTCCGTTGGTTTAGGAATGATGCATCGAGCTGAATCTGTGATAAATATGGTATTATTTGTAGATCCATTTAAGTTATTTACCCAAGAATTACGAGTCGTTGTCATTTATGAGTATCTAAGGAATGCCAAACCGCGAGATTATGTTGACCTTTAAAAATTTGATCACTTGAAATTCAGTTGTGAAGGGCAATGCTTTCGCCTCTATCCACTTGGGGAAGTAGTCGATCGCCTCGGTCCCAGGATGTCTATTCCCCATTAGGCAAACGGTAACGCGCGCGCCATTGGAGAGAGCAGTGTGAGTGGTTGACCGATTCTTGGTGAACTGTTGACAAATTTCACACTTCTTTGTCTATTCCACTGCGTCTTTACTCAGAGTTGGCCAATAATAACCTAGTCTGAAGATTTTTCGCGTTATTGAGCATGCGCCTTCATGGCATGTGACAACTATTTCATGAGATTCACACATAATTCTTTCTGTCTCTGGATAGGAGATGCATCTCAGATAGGGAGTTGAGTATCCTCGCCTATATAGTGCCCCATCTATGAGAATATAGTTTGTGGCTATGCGACTTATCTTTGTAGCCTCGCCTTCGTCTTCTGGCATAGTTCCTTTTTTCAAAAGGTTTTGGAATGGAGTCATCCAGTTATCCTGCTCTTGAATATTAAAGACTTCAACTCAGTTTTCAACGAACGAGCATAGTGCTTGTTCGGGGAAGTGTAATTACTGCATTCTTGTTCCTCAGAACCCCAGCTTGCTTAGAGAATCTGCTTTGGTGAGGGATTGACTTGATCGCGAAAGCTGGTATTTCGGTGATGAGTTCTTTGGCAATGCTGAGGTGGTTTTTCAATTCCCTATTTGCTTCATAATTTCCATTAATCTGATTTACTATCAGTTCTGAGTCGCTCTTTACCTTGAATGAGGTTATACTCTTTCCTTTAGCGAGTCGTAGTCCAGTTATAAGTGGTTCATATTCTGCTTCAATATTGGTCGTCTTGAATGTGAGGGCGATTGCATACTTGAGGGGCTCACCCTGAGGAGGGATGATGACTAATCCTGCTCCGAGCCTTCTTTTGAGGAAGATACGTCGGTATAGAGTTCCCCGCGTTTTTCTTTTGCCTTTGGTTTCTCTTGTTCCGCTTCAGTAAAATCGTTTTCGGTACTTTCCATTATAAAGTCTGTCAGGGTTTGGCCTTTAATAGCCTTTTTTTGGCGCAAATTTGATTCTAAATTCACTCAATTCAATTGACCATTTTACCATACTTCCTAAAGAGTTTGGCTTCATCAGAAAGTGTTTGAGGGGCTTGTTGGTGAGGACTCTAATTGAATGGGCGTGGAAGTACAGTCTCAACTTTCGACCAGCAATAACCAATGCATAAAGATACTCATTTAACCAATGCAATAACTGTTAACAATGTCGAAGTAAGTTCGTATGTAAAACTCAGTTAGCCGTTACTAATTCAGATACGAACCTGTCGAATTAACAGAACAAACCAGATTTGACCAATAGCTGAAGCATATGACCTACGTATCCCTTTGCTCAGCCGAGACTTCTGAATTACCTTGACACCTTCACTTCGAAGCGATTCCATAAACAATCTCACCGTAACCGGGACAAATCGAAGCTGCTTTGCAGAGCTTATTTATGACAGCCTTCACTCTACTTCACAACCGATCTATCCAACCTTCACCCCGAGACAACCTTCACTTCACTTCCTTGCATCTTCATCCTTTTTCCTGCAGCATTGCGATTAATATTTACGAAAAGGTACAGTTTCCTTCTCAATTTTTGAATTAAGGTCTAATTTCTTGAGCTACTTACCATGAAATTCACCTGTGTTGTCAATGTCTTTCATTTTGTGTACATTAAGTAAGGAGCATCTTCTTTTTTCGGTTAACGAATTGAGTTTCTGTGTGTGTGTGTCCTAATCAACTGATTCATACGAAAGTCATGCAGAATGTAAAGATAACAAATTGTGTCTGTTTCTCCCAATTTCTGTTGCGTTTCTGAACAATTGTCTGTTTGATTGTTAGGTTAAGTTTATACACACTGTATGATTGCTGCTCTGTTACAACAACTGAATTAACTGAATTTGTCGTTGAAGAAAGTTGGTTAATTATCATGGGTTCGGTTAAAGCTTCTATCAATGTAATAATACAGCAGTTAACAACTGCTTTTAAACAAAGACGTTATGCATAGGATCTCAGCTTTGTAACACAATTGTTAATTCCCTTTTTTGGACAAAGCAGTTGTAAAACATATTGGTGGGTGGAAAAGTGCGGTGTCTACTTACACGATACGCTGTGATATTGGTTTTAATCTTCTATCATTTCTAAACAGAAGCTCATTAAGGACGGATAAAAGTTGGATGACCAAACATCAACAAAGTCAGGAATATAAGGCATGTGTTACACCTTTCTTGGACTTTGCCTATTCGCGTGCGTCATGGGATGGGAGAATGTACTATCCATGCAATTATTGTGTTGGTATGTCTTTGCTGGGGAGAAGTACGGTGAAATTGCATCTGGAAAGATATGGAATACTACAAAATTACACTACATGAGTGGACCATGGGGAAGAATTCGAAGAAAGCATTACTAACAGGAGGACTGTCACGTCTCGTGAAGAAATGGACGATATGATAACTGATGGATTGTGTGGTATGAGTCGTGATGATGGCGAGGAACCCAATGCAGAGGCTAGGACATTTTATAAGCTTTTAGAAAATTGTGAGAAATGCTTATATCAAGGGTGTGTATCCGACAACAATATGTCTTTCTTAGTAGAACTGCTGCATCGAAAGGCCCTGTACAAAGTTTCGAACAAGTTCGCAGATGAGTTGCTTCGTATGCTGAGTAAAGTACTTCCACATGAGAATACAGTACCTAAGTCTTACTATGAGGCAAATAAATTTATATCCGGATTAGGATTGGACTATCAGAAGATACATGCTCGTGTAAATGACTGTATTCTATTTAGAAATGAATACGTCAATCTTGATGCGTGTCCAATATGTGGTGAGTCACGATGGTTTCAATGTCATGATGTTGTAGGAGGAATGAATAGTCCGGAGAAATTTAATCAAAAGGGTGTAAAACTTCCCGTTAAAGTACTCCGATACTTTCTTCTAACTTCTAGGCTACAAAGACTATTCATGTCTCCTAAAACAACAGGATCTATGACCTGGCACTCTACATACCGAATAAAAGATGCAGTACTATGACATCCTGCAGATACAGAGGCATGAAGAAAATTTGACAACGTGAATCCTTCCTTTGGGGCAGAGCCACGCAATGTACGTCTTGGATTAGCTACAGATGGGTTTGATCCTTACAATGACAAGAGTCACCCATATAGAATGTGGCCGGTTGTGTTGATTCACTACAACGTGGCACCGGAGAACTACCTGCAAGATACCAATTACATATTGTCAATGTTGATTCCTGGTCCAAAAGCCCAAACAAATGATATTGACGTGTAACTGCAGCCATTGATAGATGAGTTGAACGAGTTATGGTTGAATGGTGCATTAATATATGGTGCACACAGGAAACGATTCCAAATGCACACTGTTGTACTTTGGACAATAAATGATCTCCCTTCTATTGCAAACTTGTTCGGTTGGGCTACTTATTGTAACCTGGCATGTCCAGTATGTCAAATGGACACACATTACTGTAGATTAAAGCATGGGAGGAAATGTTCCTTTATGGGGCATAGACGATTCCTATCGGCCGATCACACATGGAAAAGAAACAAAAGCGCGTTTGATGGAACTGTAGAAGTAAGTAGTGCCCCTCAAAGAGGTTCGGGGATGAGGTGTTGAAATAGTTAGAGTGCCTTCAACCATCTACCTTTAGTAAAACGCAGCCCCCACAAAAGTTAGAGTAGGCCCAATCACTGGAAATTGGAAAAAGAAAAGCATATTCTTTAGCTTACCTTACTGGGCAGAACTTTTGGTTCCTCATAACTTGGATGTTATGCACATTGAGAAAAACGTGTGATAACCTCATTGGGATGTTACTAGGTGTTTCTGGAAAAACAAATGACAATCTCAATGCCAGACTGGACTTGCAGGTGTTAGGCATAAGAACATCATTGCATCTCGTCCGTAGGGGACAGAAGTTGGTGTTACCGTCGGCCTGCTACACCCTATCGACGCAGCAGAAGATGATGCTATGTAAGTTCCCAAAAAATTTGCGATTGCCAAGTGGTTATTCGTCAAACATATCTCACTGTGTGAAGTTGAAAGACAAGAAATTGATCGGTCTAAAAAGTTATGACTACCATGTTTTAATGCAACACATACTGAGTATTGCAATTAAGGGATTACTGCCAAAGAATGTATGCAAGGCACTGATATACATGACCAACACCTTCAGAGTGCTCTTCTCCAAGAAGTTGCACATGGCAGATCTAATGAAAATGAAGACGCAGTTACCAACCACAATGTGCAACCTAGAGGGAATCTTTCCACCATCATTCTTCAACATCACCGTACATTTGATAACTCACCTTGCATAGGAGGCAAGAGTAGCAGAGCCAATTAAATATCGATGAATATATTCAATTGAAAGGCCAGTACTACTCTACCAAGTTTGATGAGTTTTAATATGGGTTTATAAGCTTATGACATGCTACTGTGATATGATAATGGGGATAATGAAGTCATTCGTTCGCAACAGAAGTCGGCCAGAGGGGTCAATAGCTGAGGGTTATATAATGCTAGAGTGTCTGACATTCTGTTCTAGATATTTACACGACATTGAGACTAAATTTAGCCGACACAATCCCACTTTTCCTCAAGTGGTTGTTAGGTTGGCGACAAGTGGGTTAATCATCTTTCGTCTGGCTGGAGCACCCATAGGTCGTGCAGTGGTTCGCGAACTCACGAACGAAGAATGGGGACAGTGTCAACGCTACGTTCTCAATCAATGTGAAGAGGTCAAGACCTTCACTAAGTAAGTGTTTCAATGTATTCTTTCTTTAAGAACGAACTAGCATAAGTCAATTCTGTCTAACTCGTTCCATTTGGACAATTTTTTGATAAGTGAACACAAACGACAGCTCATTGGAGCTAGGGTTAACAAACGGGACATCGATGTGTTGCACAACAGAACATTCATCCAGTGGTTAGAAGGATGGGTATGAAATCCTTAACCCCGTTTTTTAATCATGATATGGTATTAATGTATACATTGAATTGTTTATTGCATTAGGTTGATCGAATGTCTGGACCGCATGAGGATGAAAGAAATTGTCAACTTAATGCATTGTGTCGGGGTCCTTTATATGGCGTGAAGACATTTACTGGATGTAAATCTTATGATTTCATTTTCCACACGAAGGAGCGGTCAAATATGAGGAACTTTTGAGAACAGTGACGTCTTATGCAAAGTTGATACAACGTGCTATGCTAGATCCTCCGATAAAAAACCTCTTGAAGGGGCGATTGATTATAACGGAGTGTTAAGGGCAGTAATGGAGCTTCAATATCTTGTAGACATTAACATTGTTCTGTTCAAATGTTACCGGTACAACGTATTGTCATCATTCAATGGAATGAAGGTGGATGACTACGGTTTTGTTTGTGTTAACACAACAAATTATTTGTCCACGGATGAACCATTTGTACTGGCATTCTAAGCAGCACAGGTTTTCTACTTGTCTGACAATAATAATAAATATTGGAGTACTGTGTTGACTGCAGAGTCCAAAAGGCGGTTCGTCCTTGGCGGACAAATGTCTGGAGAGTCTGTGGAGCTGTACCAGGAAACCTCTATTGCAGTGGTTGCTAATATCCCACATGTCGATCAGGTCGATGAGGAGCTCGATTGGTGTAGGAACGACATTGATGCAGTAGAGGTAGAAACCGATCGTTAGTGATGTCATGCGAAACAATGACATTCACGAATGACTAGACATTCTTGAAGAAGAGGTCGCTGCATATGTGGGCGTGGATGATAGTGATTATTCTTTATCTAATGGGACCGACTCAAAAGTAGAGGAAGACTTGTACGAATCTGAGCAAAACTCCAGGTCTTCATCCAACGATGACCCGAGAGATGACTGACAAAGACTTTAGGTTATGCACCTACAATTGTTGCAATTTGGTGAAAATTCTTGTATGTTCTGTTTGTATTGTAGCCTGCTTACAGTGTGTAGCAGTTGTGTTAAATAAGAGTGTAGCAATTTGGTGAAAACTCTTGTATGTTCTGTTTGTACTGTAGACTGCTTACAGTATGTAGCAATTGTGTTAAATAAGAGTGTAGCAATTGTGTTAAACAAGAGTGTAGCAATTTGGTGAAAACTCTTGTTTGTTCTGTTTGTGCTAAAGACTCCTTACAGTGTGTAGCAATTGTGTTAAATAAGAGTGTAACAATTTGGTGAAAACTTCTGTAGACTGCTTATATTGTGTAGCAATTGTGGTAAATTATATTTGTATTGTAGACTACTTTAGTTTAATACAACTAGCTGGTTTGAGGTTGTATGTGTTTTACAGTTGGTTTGAGTCTGCATGTGTATCTAGAAATGTGTGGAGTGGCAGGTTACATTACGTAGTCGAAGAGGCTGCATGTTTGGAGTGCATGTGTATCCGGTTTGAGACTGCGGGTGTATTCAGTATTCATGTGTATTTAGTGTTTCAATGTAAATTGATGTACTGAGTGTTCATTGCTGTAAAATGTAAATTGCTGTAAGATTCTGTAAATGTAAATTGTTGTTTCAATGTAAATTGCTGTTTCAATGTATACACAATAGAATTTCCATCATTTATACCATTTGGCCAATGTATGCATATTAATACGGTAGTAAAACTGATTCTGCTGCATTCCTAGCAAGCCTCTATTCTACTGCATTCTGTTGCTGTATTCCGCTGTTGCATTCTACTGTTGTAAATCATATACCAGTCTCAGCAAGCCTCTATTAATATAATTTGCTTCTTACCATTGTTGGACCTTCCCGAACTCTGTTAGGACTGGGTATATGAAAATAGATATGTCAAATTATCGAATATTAACCATTTGTTAGACCTTCCTGAACTCTGCTTACAATTTGTTGCTCATCTCGCACCTTGATAATCGAATAATGTTGTTAGAGATAAGAAAATAGAGGATAAGACTAAATTGAGACATGTCAAATAAGCAGCTTTGCTCCAGTGAGAATTTTTCCAGACACAAAGATGAGCATGACAATCTTTGGTTGTTTCATTCGATAAATCAAGCCAGGGAACAGTTCTGGTTCATACTGTAAATATCAAATTCCAATTGTGTAAGTACATGAAATGAATCTAAAATATTTACCATCTAAGTGCAATCAATGTTGTTAATTTTTCATATCCACCTGAGTTAACTATGTTATGTATTTAAAAATCTTATGGGAAATTTAACATCACATGAGCCAACTATGTTCTGTTTTTAAAATCCCGCACAAACATAAGCACAACCAGAGTAACAACAACTAACAACTGCAGTGCCCTAACAACTCTTGAAATGACATAGTCCCAAACGACACAGAGTCTAGCATAGTCAGACTGTTTCTGACTATCGACACCCGACGGTTGAGGCACTGTATGAAGGTCGAAGAAGCAGAAGTAGGAAATTGCATAATATAGCAGCCGCAAAAGATGAATAATTAAACATATGGGATAATCGTCCGATTTAAGTTCTAGAAGTGACTGGAGAAGGATCATACCGAGGGGGTAGGGCGGCGGTCGATTGCTTGAGACCGTCGAAGCTAGTCTGCACATGGCTGCAGAATGAACCCAGACCCTTGCTCTATGTCGCTATGGCCTCCTGCATTTTCGTGAAGAGAAGATAAATGCACAAAGCGGGAAAATGAAAATTCCAAATGAATTGGGGAGTCTTTGAAAATCACGGGTCTGTACTTAAATTGAGAAGATTTAAGCGTCAGATTGTTCTGCAAATGAAGGGAAAAAATGAAAGGATAAAGTGTTAGGGATTTTAAATAGATTATTAATATTAATTTTTATTATTGACTCATGCATTTTAAGTAATTATATGAACAAATGCACTTAATATAATGGATAATTATGTTTTTATAATGTAAATTATATATATAAAAAATAAAATATACTACTTATGGCTACTGCGCTTTAGAGCAGGCCATATATCTAGTTGATAGTGGTTTAGAAGCGGTTCAGACGGTTTAGTGGTTATAACTTAACTTTATTACTAAATAAGGTAATTTAGTGGGGAACATGACTATTAGAAAAACTACATTACTGTATATAATAGTGTATGAATATATTGTACTCAACATTATACATTTTTATTTAACTATATATACTAAATAAGGTAAACTTTGTGATAGAATATATACAAGTCTGTACACTCTTATTATATTATATGTTGTACTTGTATATTATATTAAAAACTTTTGGGGTCGTACCACTTCTTGTATTAATTTTAATATAAAATTCTATTAAATTATTAAAATACCAACTCTAAACCATTACACCAAAGTTGGTTCAGTGATGATTTACAATCTACACTAGTATAATGGATTATGTATTATGGACCTATGACATATGGATTATGGTTTATGGATTAGGATTATGTATTATGTATTATGGTGTATGGATTATGGATCATGAAAATTATGACATTTTGGATTTTTATTATTTTACAATTTTGGAAACTTATTATGTTAATGTCGAAATTTTTCCAGTGCGTTCAACTCATGGTACAACTCCTGCAAGTACAGTACTTACATTACATTATAATTTACACTATCTAGTGTTTAGGTTCCTCCAATGACATTTCTAGGATTCTCAGCAGAAGACTTGACTAATTAAAGGTGATCAGATCAGTTACTACCTATGTAGTATATATCAAAGCTTCTCAAACAAATATAAATGTTTGGAAAACTAAGAAAATTGAAGTTACTGTTTCGCACGACCAAATTTATTTATTAAAAAATAATAAGTAATAATAAGTATGCTATTTAACTAGTGAGGTGCTTTGACAGACTCAGGTACCTGAATTATATAAAGAAAAAGAAAAAAAGTGATACTCACATTTATATATTGAACTAGGTTAATTAGTTGGTCCATTAAGCCCTCAGATTCTTCTTTTAACTGTTTATGTGGTATAAATTCAGAGCCCAACCTACGACCCAAATGACCCAGGTATCACGGGTCATCTACTGGTTGAGTCAAAAATCCTAACCCAAACAGGACCTATGCGCGAGTCGCCCACGGGTTGGGTCAGGTTTTGCCACCCCTACTTGATTCGTAAATAATTCGGTAAAATAAATGATTAACAAATCATAAAAACAAGGGCCTACTGAAAATTTTGTTGCAGGACCGAACTTAACAACTTAATGTTGTTGTGGAGAAGAAGATTTCCTTTACATTATCAGACTGAAGCCTTATTCTATTCGGCCGAATCTTACATTTGTCAAATATCTATCTTTGACCCGCTGTCCAAGCATGTAACACCTTTTGCATCGGCACATTATCCCTCTTTGAAGCAAATGTCATTCAAAATTAAGATGATATGACAACACGGTCCCACCATTTCGGCAGCTTTTGCAATTCCCTTGTAATTTACCACGCAATCACTCCTTAGTCCCGCGTCCTTGGGTTTGGACTCTACATTTCTCACTAAAAGTTCCTCTCTTCCTCTCCTCTGACGATTCAAAGGTATGGTTCATCTTCAAGAAGTCCCGCAGCTTTAGCACCAAAGGTACATTTCATCTTCTTGCTATTCCATCTGTGTACTTTTCTTTGAAGAAACTTGAACAGTCGTGTTAGAAGTCGGACATCTATGGATCATCCTTTTCTAACTAATGGATTTTTGTTTCACCACATAATTGTGGTCAGACTTAGGTTAGTTTTGAAAATGATGTGGTGTTGTTACATTTTACTCCACGACCGTCCGTTAAAAATTGAAACTTTAATATGTCAAACCGTTGGAAATCATGATTAGCCATAGTTTGGAAGATGCATGTCTTGTTAGGGTTTCTTCGATCTGTTGTCACCGTAATATGTCAGCAACTTTACGGTCATTACCTATTCATCTATGTTCTTCCACATATTCACCGTTTTTATGGACTTCCGTAGCAGTGTTGAACACAGCCGTGACAATGGTGCGAACTAGAAGAATGAAGAACAATAGTACCGACGTTAAGACAATCCCAACTCGGAGGTCACCCCGGAATCTGTCCCGCGCAACACCAAGTAGGTTTACATCCTTCTAATTTTTGGGGCTTACAGGACATAGGAGACTTGTATCCTGTACTCATATAGGTTTACTTCCTTGTTTAAATTTATACTTTCAGGTTCATCAGTTGGTGACACTTTGGTGGAGAAAACTAAAACACCGAACACATTGGACACGCCAGTTGAAGAAATTCCAGCAGAGGAAACTCAGCAAGGAGATCCATTGGTGAAAGAGCATACAACCGAACTTGGTAAGTCTATGTGTAAACCAAACCAGCCAACAACTATTGGAAGTTATTGAATCCTTATGCATATGGTCGTGGGTTTGATATTAACTACAGATGAAGGTTTAAGGCCTGCAACTGAGAAGGTACAGTGTACAGAGAGGTCACACTAGGTGTATTAAGTTGTCAAGAAATGGAATCAATTAAAAAAAGAGTTATAGTTTAATGATCATGGCAAAGTCTGCTCGAAGAATGCATAGGTATTTGCCTCATGGTGTGGGTGCATCGTACGGAAATGAACGAATGCCAAATGAAGCCATTGATTACGAGTGGAATATGTTGTTGCTCGTTGGAGTAAGTACACTTACATGCTCTTTCTTAACCTCCGTACGTTGCGCACTACATGTGTATTTAGTTGTTCAATAAGACATAATGTGTATCATTGCCACCATTACGATTTTAAACGTGAATTAAATATTGGTGCTTCACAGGAAAAGTTTGTTATCCCTGAAGATGATAACTTGAAGCAATTGGTCGTATGTACACTAAGAGAGAAGTACAGGAATTACCGTGCGAACCTGAAAAGAAAGTATTATGACACATACCTTACCGATGAAGAAAGGATACAGAACATCCTGCCGGACGTGGTGAAAGAAGATTGGGTGTGGCTAGTGAATTGGTTCATCTCAGAGGATTTTAAGGTGGTTCAACTGACAAAATCTTGTTCTTTCATTCTTTACTGCAACCTATAGCAAATGTTTATATCTTATTAACCATATGACTGTTTGTTTCCTCATACTTGAAGGTGAGGAGCGAGCGTAACAAAGCAAACAAAGCTCACCAAGTGATCAGGCACACTACGGGGACGTGCAGCTTTGCCAAGAGGGAACATGAAGAGGTAATGAACCCATACACCCACCCTCTTCAGAATCTAGTAACCACTCAGTTACCGTGCTTGTTTTTAAAAATGCAGATTATGAACAATAATGGGGTGCATCCAGGTGAATATCACATGTTTCAGAAGACCCATGTGGACAAAAAGAGGGTTCCTCTAGATTCAATCAATCAATCACGGTAAGCAATAAGACCTCCTCTTCCTTTTTAATTTTTAAATGTTTCAGACATAACACATGAGATTGGACTGGACTGGTGTAGGAATAAGTTGAACAAAGGGATGCTGAACTACAAGCTGAAGAGGACGTTCCCGTCGACAATGATGCACTTTATGACGAAATTTATCAGCCTGAGAATCGTCGATCTCATGTATCTAAAATTGCATGGATGATGGAGAGTGAGAAGTTAAAGAAAACGAGGGAAGAAGTGGCGCTAACTAGAACTGAAGCTGCAGAACTCAAGAAGTTAGCGGAGGAGAGTTCAAAGAAGGCGGAGGAGAGTTCAAGGAAGGCGGAGGAAGCAATAGCAACTCTAATGAAGTTCCAGAAAAACATGATGACAGTCTAAATAGATATGGCCTTCATGAGAAGGGCACACTGCAAGCCAATGGTGTTGCTCGATGATTCTAATCCATAAGGTACCGTAAATAGGTATTTGTTTACGTGATGATACTTTGTTGTTAAGTCATGTTAATGTGAGGTTGTTCTAAGTTATTCTATTTGTGTGTTTGCAGATCGAAATGAATGAAATATGACGCAACTCGTTTTTAGGTAATCTTCGACACTTGTTTGATGTCTAGTTAGGTTAGGCCTAGTATAGTTTCTGTCTAGAAACAACGACTGTACCATTTTGTAATGCTGGAACATCTAAACGGTATTTTGTATGTGTTTGTTGTGTGTTTTGGACCACATGTATATGCTGAATTTTGTGTGTTTCTGGTAATGTGTTGTGTTTATGCTGAATTTTGGTGTTTATGGTATGGACAAACATTGACATGTTTGTTCAGGACACTTTGTAGGGAAATGTATGAATGGTTGGTTGTAGGTCGTATGCATTATGTAATGTCTAGCTGGTGAAAATCCGGAAAATTTATTCTGAAATTGGTACAACTGTATTAGCATCGAAACATTGACTACCAATACATACAGCAAATACATTCAGAAACAAAACCGATGTAGTTACTCTTTAACTACAACAAACTTCGTACGATAACTAACGACATTTACTGTGGCTAAAAGTAGACAATAACCTCAATACCAAGCAAACAATGCATTTTAGGTTGCACGTGTGACTTGCATCGACCACAAAATTAGACGGTATTAACATCTTCTTGCATTAAATGTTACGTGACGTTATTTATGTATAATTAGTTTATAAATAATTGTTGACGTTAATACGACCTTACTGTATCTATAACTGTTAGACATAAAAAACATGAAACAGGAACACACATATGCTGTAACTGATAGATCCATTTTACCATGAATATACCTTGTATCTGAACAAACTATATAGCATCCACTTGTTCCCGATGGTAATTACGCGTGAACACCATTGGCAATATGTTGATGCTAAAGGTATAGACAACTGTTCATTCCAGCAGCGGCAGACCTTTAGTCGCGGCATTTTGTTTGCGCGAATACCTTTAGCATCGGGGCTTTCAGGCACGACACTTAGTAGTGACATGTCATCTTAGCAGCGGCAAAACCCAACCTAGCAACGATTTTACACCGTTGCTATAGTCTTACTTTCTTCTAGTGAGGATCTCCCAAGTGTTGATTGGATGCTGATTTGGCAATGATCTGGATGCCATGTGGTTGAAGACCACAAGATTTCGTCGGAGCTCGGATGAACCTGCATGCGTGTTATGTATTAACAAATGCTTAAATCTAGACCGAAATACTTTCTAAATTTTTTGAAACTCTTTATATATAGAACACTTTATCACGCGTGCTATGCGCATCTCAAATTTGCCGCATTATAGTGGAATTAAGTTAACAAATAAGAAGTTCTAGGTGAAGAAAAAGATTGAACGAGGAGAAAAAGAAAGAGTTTAATGCTCTTTTGATCTACGTGTACAACACATTACATATTTTGCCAATGCACATTTATCTCTATATTAAGGCTATATACGATTTTATTCTCTAATATGAAAACACATTTTAATAATTTCTGAATATTTAATTTTAATTTGAACATATGTTTAGTTACCTTTGTCAAAATTTTCATCAAAACTTAAAATAATATTTTCGAAAATTCTAAAACTAACATAATACTTTTAATAATGTCATAATTAAACTCTAAACTTTTCTATATGTTCCAATAGAGTCCCGATTTGATCGGAACTCGATTGAGCCCCAATCGATTTGGGGTCAAATTAATCCTAATTCATTCTAGGATCGGGTTAAGACCCAAATCCTAACACCTTTGATCAGGACTCAAGCAAGTCCAAATCAGACTAGGACTCAATTGTAACATATAAAAAGTTGTGAAAGGTTTACTTGTGATATTCTTAAAGAGTATTTTGTAATCTTCGTATGATATTTACCTATTTAAGTGGTGTTGGATGCCCTATTGAGAGAGTGCAACCAAGCGATCCACCAAATCATGTTCTTCGTTTCGCTAGAGTTTCTCTGATCCGTTTTTCATTTTTATCCGGTTCTCCATTTCACAATATGGTATCAGAACCATGAAGCAGTTGATCGCTTCAACCTAGTTCTTTCTGTTTCTTCTGTCTGTTCTCTGGTAGTTATGCTAGTTTCTGTTCTCTACGTTTTCCTTGGAGTTCTTCGTTATCATTGTTAACCGCACTTTGCGAACAAATTTGAACAACTTCTTCTTGAAGAAGCCTTTTTACATGCTTGATCTAGATTTATTTTTTTGACCAAATTTATTATTGCATGTCAGTTTTCGATGAAAATCTGTTCAAGATCTCACATTCTTTTATTGATAGTCGATTTTTGTCATAAATTTGGATCTTTCTGTGATCTTTATGACTTCATCTAGTGAATCTGATTTTGTCAATGTCATGGCATACATGGCACCATAGATCATGTGGTTGAGTTAATGCGTGGCTCAGAAGTGATAGATCACAATCATAATTTGTTTCTTCACCCTTCTAATATGCTTGACTCATCAGTTATAACCGAGAAGTTCACTAGAGATAAAACCTACAATTTTTGGAGCAGGGCAATGTATGTGTCATTGTGGGCTAAGAATAAACTAGGTTTCATTAATGGATCGTGTCGAAAAAAGGATTATGTCTCAGTCTTCATCACATCTGGGATAGGTGTAACACATTAGTTTTTCCTGGATAATGAACTCTGTTTCAAGAGATTTGATGACTTGAACCATATATTCGATTACTGCTCAATATGTTGGGAAAGACCTTAAAGATTTAACAAGGTCAATGGTTCCCGCATTATTCAGTTTCATAGTGATATTTGTCGGCACAACAAGGAACCGACTCTAGCCGTGTATTTTACTAGAATCCGCAGTATGTGGGATGCGTTTGATGCAATATGTTCTCTTCCATGTTGTGGTGGTGACCTTTCTCAAAAACATATTCAACATGCAAATAACTTAAATATTTTTCTATTCGTCAACAGATTGAAGGAATCCTATTCTCAAGTTCGTTTAAATTTGGTAATGCGTGAGCCAAGAATCAGGCCTATGTGGTTCTGATCAAGGAAGAAAATCAAAGGGCACTTTCTAGAAATATATTAGTTAACTCTGTTGATGGAACTAATCCTTTTTTTCTGGAAGTCAAAGGTCACCTAAGAAAACACGGATTTTGTTATGCGAGTACTATAAGAACAAAGGCCATGATTTTCACCACTGCTTTAAGAGAAAGGGATATCTGTCTGTTTGAAAGTTTAAATTTGGCCAGAGTCAGGGAAAGCCATCTTAGGCAAACAATATGACTGAATATAACAATGATGGGAACAAGAGCCATCCAGTTTGCTCTACGCCTGAGTTTGCAATTTTGGTTACTCAACTCTTTTAGATAGAAAGTCCATACTAACAGTGTTTCCTTGAACAGATTACTCGTCTGAGAAATAAAGTGCAGTGATCATATTCGTCTACGAAGGCAAGCGTCACTGATATACGTTCTAACCCTTTCTATCTACCTGGGATTGAAAATTGTTGGATTTTAGACATTGGGCTACAAATCATATGACTTAGAGGTGTGATTGACTGTCTAATTTTAAAATTCTTATTTCTAAAGTTCAGTTACCTAGTGGTTCATATTTTTTTGTATGTGGTGTTGGAAATTTTAAAGTATTTGAAAATAAAATGTTGCACGACGGTTTTTAGTTACTTGGTCTTCATATATAATCTACTTTCAATATCTAAATTGACTAAAGATCTGTCATGCTCAGTTTTGTTTTACCCCAAATTGGTGATTATGCAGGATCTTTACAATGAAGCGGTACTGGAGATTGGTAAAGAGGCTGGAGGGCTATATGATTTTTTTTATCCTGAATTAAAGCCTTTTGTAGCCTTTAGAGTCAATGTTTTGTCAAATCCTCATCATGTACTCTAGCATAAATTCCTAGGTCATCCCTCAATACAAATCCTAATTAGAATTGGTTCTCTTGAATAAGTTTCTTTTCAGAATAAAGATGTCTTTGAATGCAGTATTTATCCCATGGC
This sequence comes from Chamaenerion angustifolium, assembly GCA_946814005.1. Classification (NCBI taxonomy): domain Eukaryota; kingdom Viridiplantae; phylum Streptophyta; class Magnoliopsida; order Myrtales; family Onagraceae; genus Chamaenerion; species Chamaenerion angustifolium. Next base: position 26,835,101 of record OX328268.1, on the reverse strand, counting down.
CACACAACATAGTTTCCCCTTCCCCACTAGTGATTGTAAATCTGTTGAGTCTTTTGAACTTGTCCATATGGATATTTGGGGACCTTATAATAAAATCACTCATGATATTAAAAGTTTTTTTTTATCATTGTTGATGATTTTAGTCGAAATACATGGACATCTCTTAAATCTTAAATCAGATGCCATCGTTATTATCAAACATTTTGTTGCAATAACTAAAAATCAGTTCGGAAAAACTGTTAAGATAATTCGAACTGACAATGGAGGGGAATTTATTATCAACCAATGCAACATTTTTTTAAATGAAAAGAATAGTTCATCAAAGTACATGTGCTTATACTCCTCAGCAAAATGAGATAGTAGAAATGAAACATAGTAATCTTCTTTAGGTTTCTAGAGCTTTATAGTTAGAAAGTAATATAACTTCCAGATTTGGGGGTGAATGCATTTTGACTGTGTGTTATCTTATAAATTTAATGCCTACTGGCGTCTTAAGAGGTTTATCTCCTTATAAAAAACTAATGAAACGAAAGCCTAGATTAGATCACGTTAGAGTTTTTGGATGTCTTTGTTATACTAGCATTAAAAAGTTCGAGACTCGCTCCATTCCTTCTGTTATGTTAAGATATTCCCTCACGCAAAAAGGGCACAAGTTATTAAATCTTGAAAATAATAATATTTTTGTTAATAGAGATGTAAAATTTGCTGAAAATAGTTTTCCATTCAAAAACAATAGTTCAGAAATTAAGAACTTATTCATTGATGGCATTGCTAATGGGTACAATGATATTGATTTCTTACAAATGATCAAAGCAGCTAATATTGATGGATCTTATAAAAACAACACAGAAAGTGATGAGGTTGATCAGGGTCTTCCAGACAACCCTTATTTTGTTGAGACATATAACAACCTGAATGATGAAGCTATAATTCATCCCAAGAGATCAGGTAGGATTGTGAAAGCTTCGGTTCGGCAGATGCATTGTATTTTGTATGATAATTGTAGTGTTAAATATCCAATTGAAAACTGTTTTTTTTATCAAGGTTTATCTTTATTTTTTAAATGCTTTACTATCTCTATTGATAAGGTAATCCAACCAAATTCTTTTACTAAATCATCTAAGAATGAAAATTGGGTCAATGCCATGAAAGATGAAATTGATGCTTTAGAATTAAATAAGACATGAACTATAGTTCCTTTACCGAAAGGTAAACATGCAATTGGCTATAACTGGGTTTTTTGTGTCAAATACTATTCAAATGGGTCTATTGAACGATACAAAGCTAGACTTGTTGCAAAGTTATAACCAAAAGGAAAGAATAGATTATGCTGAAACTTTTTCACCTGTTGCAAAATTGGTAACGGGTAGAACAACTCTTGCTTTAGCTGCAAAACAAATTTGGCATCATTTTCAAATGAATGTATATAATGCTTTCCTTCAAGGGGATCTTCACGAAGTATATATGCAAATTCCCCAGGGATTTAGTAATTAGGGGGAGAATCGTGTTTGTAGAGTACTTAAAACCCTTTATGGATTAAAACATGTTTCTAGACAGTGGAATGTTAAGTTGACGGATTCACTCATTCACAATTATTATCATGACAGTTTAGACGATTATTCTATGTTTACTAAGAAAAAAGATAATGAAATAGTTGTTTTGTTTGTTTATGTTGATGACTTTATGTCTCATTGTGCTCAAGTCTTCCATCATGTTTCTGCTATTGCCTTTCAAACCTGTTTCAACATAAGAACCAAATAGAAGTATGAAACTAAAAAAGTGTATCTCATTGCAACAAATAAATAGATAATACAATACCACATTGACTAGTACATGAAAATCCTATAGTGTTTACACAATCAACAACCAAATATTGTACATATATAACCACAAAGATGAAGTGGAACAACTAGATTAAAATAAACAAGGATGCTTAACTCTATAAGTGAAGATGAATGTCCTATATTGCAAACTAATTCCACCCCCATTTGTAGCATGCTAAAAAACTGCATTAACTGTAAGAGAAGTGTCGCAGGGAAATTATTTCTTAATCACTGGAAATAATAAAATGAACCAAATGTTGTTCAGAAATGGGTTTACCATATTTTAACGTATAATCCTAAGACCTATAAAGTAGAGAATACACAGCAAGAGATTAAACTGGAGCACTGATCCAAGCATCAATATCAAAATAAGAACACTGACATTTAAGTTTCCATCCTTCTCATAGAGAAGAAATGCTAACTTCACAGGACATGAGAATGAAATTCAAACAAATTCGACTTAGATTGTCTTAGTTTCAATACTTTATGAGACGCCTTTTCTATTTATGATAACATGTAGATATACAGACAAACCAAATGATAACATGAAGGAACAAGACTTGAAAGGAAAAGACCACTTGCCTCGTGAAGCAGACCTGTAGCTCAGTCTCCATAGAAAATGGACCAGCTATTAAGAACCCTTTCAAGAATTAAGAAGATCATAATTCTTAACTAAAGAATCAAATATAACTCTTTTTGTCCTCAATTTGTTTTTTCATTTTTACCTCATATTTATGCTTACCCAAATCCATGAGATTGACCATCGCTCTTGGTGTTAGCCTCAGCATCGTCACACTCACTCTACTCGGTATCGATTTCCTCACACACCGAAGTATAAAGTAAAGTCATATTGTCTTCGACATCAATGGTAAGTAGCCTTTCCTCGCCCATTCTAATCAATGTGCTCAAAGTTGCAATTTTAAGCCATTTCGTAACCATGGTCAAGACTAGATGGTGCATTTCTTATGATTTTTTATCTAACTGGCAAGAAAAAGTAGTAATTGATCAGGTCTTAAACTTGGAATCTGCTAAAATCTTGGTTTTTTTGATAGAAAATCAAGAAGAAGTTGTTTTAGTTGGTCTTGGAAACCTCAAAGCCATCACCTTCAAAGAGCTTCAATTTGCAACAGACAGCTTTAACTCCAAGAACATTCTTGGAGCAGGAGGATTCATTTATGTCTACAAAGTCAAACTCGTGGATGGAATAATAGTAGCTACCAAAAGACTCAAAGACATCATCAGAATAACATGAGAATCTGTTGCATGAAATCGATCTAACTTGGGGTGAGGGAGTCAGATGTGTCTAGGGGACCTGCAGATCGCCGAGCATCGGGCTAGCCAGACCATCCACGGTCTTGGGCGTGGAGAGATCCAGATCCCAGAAGCCTCCATCTTGTCGAACGAAGCTTCTTCGTCGTTGTCGTACTTCTATTCTCCTCGGCCATCTCACTTCAGTTTAAATGCCCCTAAACCCTAAACTGAAAATAAGATTGCAGAGAGAAACTTGGGTTTTCCACTTAGGGTTTCTGTTGTTTCATATTTATCACTTTATTTGTAAGTATAAATCTATATAATTAAATACCACTTTGAAAGATAATCCATTGGCAGTCCAGTTGGTTAAAATGTAAGTCTCTAAAATATTAGGTCTCTACATTTATTTTTATGTTCAAGACAAAGGGTACTTTACCGACTAATTATTATATTTCGTCGATACAAGTTTTTTTTCTTTATATTTTACCGATGAAAAATATTTTTTGTCGCCTATTGTATTACTTTTACCGACAAAATGTTTGTATTCGTCATTAAATTTTATATTTGACAACCAAATATTTTTTCGTCGGCAAAATTAAAATTTACCGACAAAATATTACTTCCTTTTCCATTTAACACTTTTTACAGACTAATTTTTACCGAGAGAAAACATTTCCGTCAGTAAAACTAGTATTTTCAGTAGTGACATTTGGGGGTGCCTAATAATGACTTGGGCATGATTACCCGACGCAGGGAAGAACATCTTGGGGACCGGTTGGTTAAAATGTAAGTCTCTAAAATATTAGGTCTTTACATTTATTTTTATGTTCAAAACAAAGTGTACTTTACCGACTAATTATTATATTTCGTCGATACAAATTTTTTTGCTTTGTATTTTACCGGTGAAAAATATTTTTTGTCGCCTATTGTATAACTTTTACTGACAAAATGTTTGTATTCGTCATTAATTTATTTTTTTGACCAAATATTTTTTCGTCGGCAAAATTAAATTTTACCGACAAAATATTACTTCCTTTGCCATTTAACACTCTTTACAGACGAATTTTTACTGAGAGAAAACATTTTCGTCGGTAAAACTAGTATTTTCAGTAGTGACATTTGGGGGTGACTAATAACGACTTGGGCATGATTACCCGACGCAGGGAAGAACATCTTGGGGAAGAAATTGATCATAGTTTGTTCACCAACCACTGTTTTAGTATATGTAATAGTGTAAAATATCACACTACCCCATAATATTTGAGCGAATTTTCAATTTTTCCCAAATAATTTAAATCAATTTATATATTTTTCACTTACTTGTATATGAAAAAATATACTTATTCCTTATATTTATTAAAATAATTCGTCTTATTGAAACACAAATGCAATTATTAAATTTTAATATAAGAATAATTGTGGATAATTTCATATATTGCATATCATTTTCTTGATAGTAATAGGCGCATGTCTTACATTATATACCTAATTAATATATATTTGTTGAAGTCCACTGTGATTAAAATACCATACTGGTTGGTATACACAAAAATAAACATCATATATACAACAAGGCTACCTCCTTCTATCACCAATTTGTTTTATGAAACCCAAGTTGTATATTGTGGTTACTATTTGGGTGTGGCTCGACCCCGATAATTGTTAGTAATAATTAGGAGAATTAAATAATAATTTTCAAAATTAAAAATTACATGAAATTATTGAATGACATGCAAATTGACGAAATGACGAAATTGCCCAAAATATTGGATTTTGCAGAAAATTACTGAGTCCCGTATCAAAACGGTCTCCTTAAGACAATTTCGTCTTCCTCACCGTAAATGGTTCATGTAAGAGGAAAATTAGGACGATTACCTCCCAGGATAAAATAGTGTTGTCAAGGCGAAACAAACACGGTGTTTCCTTTAACCGAACTGAACAATACCTGAACTCAGACTTCGACGGAAATTCAAACACAACTGGAAACTCGGATCTGACTTATCTCTTGAGCAATATATCTGTTGGTAATTTTCGGGAGCGTATTTGATTATTTTTAATTTAGAAGAACCAACCCTATTTATAGGGTTTATGGTACTCCTTGAAATCAAAATTACCAACAACTATATTACAGTAGGAAACACTCCATTAGAAAATATATTATTAGGAAATATATCATTAGGAAATATATTAATAATATTCTCTTGATATAAAAAGATAGTAACAATATTCCACGTATATTTTGCAATATTGTGAAGAATATTAAGAAAATATTTCCTGATATATTATATCAACAGTAATATTTCCAAATATATTATACCAACAATCATATTTCCTAATATATTACATCCTTCCTCATTTACCATTCATAAGAAAATTGGGTCGTTTAATCCTAAACCGGCCAAGGTTGTAACAAACCGGTCCAAGGGCTGGGCCACAACCAACAATGCCCCACATGAATGGAGAAATGAGAGAATTCCTAGACGATCTAGACTTGGAATAGGAGTTTAACGGTCGACACCTGCATAGGATAGGTGGGTGTTACCCTTTGAACCTTCGCTGGCTAGTCAGTAGACGCGATGTCCTTGAATGGTCTGCCGTTGGTGTAAATGATAATATAACTCACACAGGTATCTTCCTAGTATTGTTCAGTTCACGCATTCATGCATGTTCTGGCCATGGGCATTACCTGGTTCTGCAAGCGTTTCTATGAATTGTGCCCTTAACAATTCCTTTCGAAACGGCCCATCTTCTCACTTGCATAGGTGATTCATCATCTCAACTGTTACTCCAACACTCTATATTTCTGAATCATTAAAAGCACTTGCTTAACTTCATCCACTGTCGTCACTGTTTCTCATCATAGGAATGGACTCGGGGTTAAAATCCCCCACAGTGATCTAACCTCACTCTTGTGATTAGGTTGTCCCTTTGAACCCAGATCTTGGGATCTCCAGTCAACTAGGTTGGGTTTTCCTTCTCAAAAGTGTTTACTGCATGGGCTTTAGTCCCACTCCTCTCGATGATTGGACAACTTTCTCTTTATTTAACCCTTTGGCTAACGGATCCGCTATATTATCCTTCGATTTGACATAATCAATTGTGATAATTCCTGTCGAGAGCAATTGTCTAATGGAATTATGTCTACGACGAATATGTCTAGACTTACCATTATACATATGACTTTGTGCCCTGCCAATTGCAGATTGGCTATCACAATATATGCTTATTGCAGACACTGGTCTTGGCCACCTAGGAATATCCTCAAGAAAATGGCGTAGCCATTCAGCTTCTTCAGCACATTTATCAAGTGCTATAAACTCAGAATCCATGGTGGATCTGGCTATAACTGTTTGCTTAGAGGATTTCCACGATATGGTTGCATCCCCTAAGGTAAACACGAATCCACTTGTGGAGTTCGAGTCTCTTGATGCTGATATCCAATTAGCATCAGTATATCCTTCTATAACCGTTGGATATCTTGTATAATGCAGCCAATAACTACGAGTATATCTCAAGTACCTAAGTAATCTTCTGATTCCATCCCAATGATCAGTACTTGGATTACTCGTATATCTACTCAACACGGCAACAACATGTGATATATCAGGTCTAGTACACGTCATCAAGTACATGACACTACCAATAACCCTAGCGTACTCAACTTGAAGGACGCTTTCTCCTGTATTTCTTGAGAAATACTTATTTGGATCTATTGGAGTGCAGACCTCCTTTTTGTCATCGTTGTTGAATTTCTCTAATATCTTATCGATATAATGAAATTGACTTAGAGAAATTCCTTCTGATGTCCGATTAATTTTAATTCCAAGAATTACATTAGCAAGACCCATGTCTTTCATATCAAATCTTGAATTCATCATATCCTTCGTGGATTGAATCATCTTATCGATACTTCCAACGATAAGCATGTCATCAACATAAAGACACAAAATGACATAATCTTCATTTGTATCTTTCACGTAGATACATTTGTCACATTCATTTATTTTAAATCCTTTTTCCAGGATTACATTGTCAAATTTCTGATGCCACTATTTCAGTGCCTGTTTCAGACCGTACAATGATTTAACAAGTTTACAGACTTTCTTTTCTTGCCCTGGCGCAACAAAAACCTCAGGTTGTTCCATCTAGATTCCTTCCTCTAAATCTCCATTTAAGAAAGCTGTTTTTACATCCATTTGATGTATTTCCAAATTTCGCAATGCCGCTATTGCGAGTATCATTCTTATGGAAATTATTCTCGTAACCAGAGAATATGTGTCAAAATAATCAAGACCTTCTCTCTGCTTGTAACCCTTAATTACAAGTCTAGCCTTATATTTATCAATTGATCCATCTGTTTTTATTTTCCTTTTGAAAATCCACTTGTAACCTAGTAGCTTGGATCCAGGAGGAAGATCCACTAGTTCCCACGTGTGATTTTGCAAGATGGACTCAATTTCACTATTGATTTCCTCTTTCCATAGAGGTCCTTTTGAAGAATTTACGGCTTCTTGAAATGTTTGAGGTTCCGCTTCAAGCATATAGGTGAAAAAATTTGGACCAAAAGATTTTTCTACCCGAACTCGTTTACTTTTCCTAGGTTCTACCTCAGGTTCTACCTCAACATTTTCTAGGTCTAGACCATTATTTTCAATAGTCTCATAAGTTCGTTTCGACGAACTTGCATTCCCCCTAGATTTAGTCGGAAATACTTCTTCAAAGAAATATGCGTTTCTTGATTCCATTATCGTATCTTTATGTATATCCGAAATCTTCGAATCATGCACAAGAAATCGATAAGCATTACTATTTTGAGCATATCCTATGAAGATGCAATCAACAGTTTTTGGTTCAATCCTAACCTTTTTAGGAGGAAGCACCATCACTTTAGCAAGACACCCCCACACTCGGAGGTGATTGAAAGAAGGTCTTCTACCTTTCCATAATTCGAAATGTGTTTTCTCTTCTTTCTTTCGGGGTACCTTATTTAAAAGGTAATTGCTACTTAAAATAGCTTCCCCCACATGTTCTGAGGTAACCCAGAACTTATCAACATTGAATTCATCATCTCTTTCAATGTTCGGTTTTTCCTTTCCGCCACCCCGTTTGATTGGGGTGAATAGGGAGCGGTGACTTCATGTATGATTCCGTGTTGAGCACAAAACTCACCAAATGGAGCATCATACTAACCACCTTTATCACTACGCAACATCTTGGTTTTCTTGTTAAGTTGATTTTCAACTTCTTGTTTATAAAGCATGAAATTTTCTATAGCTTCATCTTTACTCTTCAACAAGTATACATAGCAATATTTAGTACTATCATCCACAAAAGTGATAAAGTACTTATTTCCGCCTCTCGTTTGGACAAACTTTAAATAACAAACGTCGTTATGTATTAAATCAAGAGGTTTTGTATTCCTTTCAACGGAATGAAAGGATGGCCTGGTTAATTTAGTCTCAACACATATTTCACACTTATGTTTGAGATTAATTTGAAGTGTAGGGATGTGATTCATGTTAATTAACCTTCGCAAGGTATCATAATTAACATGTCCTAATCTACCATGCCAAAGATTAGGAGACTCAATCACGTAAGCGGAAGAAACAGTTTTATTCTTGTTTGTCTTAGGCTTAATAGCCATTACATTGAGTTTGAACATCCCCCCACATTCATAACCCTTACCCACATACATCCCATTTTTTGTGAGTACAAATTTATCCGACTCAAATACAAGACGGAAGCCATGCTTGTTGAGGAGAGATCCTGACACCAGGTTCCTGCAAATGTCTGGCACATACAGAACATTCTTCAATGTCATCTCTTTCCCGGAAATCATCTTCAAAATGACACTTCCTTTTCCCTTGACCTCGGATGAGGCGGAATTGCCCATGTACAAGGTCTCCCCAGAATCAACTTCTTCAAAATTGAAGAATATTCCTTTGTCCGAACAGACATGCTTGGTGGCACCTGTGTCAACCCACCACTCCCTGGGGTTGGAATCAGCCATGCTCACCTCAAACACCACCGCAGACAAATTGATGTTGTCAAGGTCTTCGGTGATTTCCTGGACCATGTTGGTCTCCTTTTTCTTAGGAAACCTACAAGCATTAGATTTATGGCCAGTTTTACCACAGTTATAACAGACTCCAATAAATCCTTGTGGTTTGGATCCCGACTTCTTCGAGACTCCCCCCTTAGGGCCCATAATGAATCCTTTTTGCTTCTTCTGCTTGCCTTTGGCAGCATGTCTGCTCTGCCCATGCTCCACCACATTTGCCTTGGCGGAGGCCATCGTGTTCATGGGGCCGATTGGAATTCCTCGTGCATCATTCATGTACTGCTCTTGCACATTGATCCTTTCGAGCAGATCGGCCATGGTCATCTCCTTCCGCTTGTGCTTCAGGTAGCCCTTGAAGATATTCCACGCTGGGGGTAACTTCTCAATTATGACGGCTACTTGAAAAGACTCTGCGAGCTCCATTTTTTCGGCATGGATACTCTAGAGGAGGAGCTGTAAATCTATCACATGTTTCATACATGGTTTGTTATCTACCATCTTATAGTCAAATAGGCGACTATTAGGAATGTTTTTTTCCCGGCATCCTCAGACTCATATTTTTGTTCCAAGGCATGCCACAACTCTCTAGCGGACTTTGTTTTACTATATACATCATACAATGAATCAGACAAATAGTTCATTACATAATGTCTACCTAAATAATCTGAGTGATTCCAAGCTTCTAGAGCTAAGAAGAACCCTTGATTATCATCATCCTCGCTTTGAGTTGGTGGTTCTTCAGTCAGGAATCGAGCCAAGCTTAGCGTGGTCAGATAGAACTTCATCTTTTCCTGCCACATCGTGAAGTTTGAGCCGTCAAATTTCTCGGACTTCTCAGCATGCACAAGTCCAACCGGACGAGTCATGGTTATCCCCCCAGTCGGCGCAACGACGGGCGCGTTCGACGACGCATTAGGGACTTCAGTCTGAGCCATTGCTCCAGCACTGATATCAAATTCAATGTTGATTGCAGCCATAATTCTGAACTCAGAAAATGCTGAATTATTTTACCGAAAATTATTATTTCAGATTACACAAATTAATGAACCGAGTCGGTCCTTTGTCTCCTGAAATTACTAAAACACGAACATTGCCTTAAGATTGTTAGCAATAATTAGGAGAATTAAATAATAATTTTCGAAATTAAAAATTACATGAAATTATTGAATGACATGCAAATTGACGAAATGACAAAATTGCCCAAAATATTGGATTTTGCAGAAAATTACTGAGTCCCGTATCAAAACGGTCTCCTTAAGGCAATTTCGCCCCCCTCACCGTAAATGGTTCGTGTAAGAGGAATATTAGGATGATTACCTCCCAAGATAAAACAGTGTCGTCAAGGCGAAACAAACATGGTGTTTCCCTTAACCGAACTGAACAATACCTGAACTCGGACTTCGACGGAAATTCGAACACAACTGGAAACTCGGATCTGACTTAACTCTTGAGCAATATATCTGTTGGTAATTTTCGGGAGCGTATTTGATTATTTTTAATTTAGAAGAACCAACCCTATTTATAGGGTTTATGGTACTCTTTGAAATCAAAATTACCAACAACTATATTACAGTAGGAAACACTCCATTAGAAAATATATTATTAGGAAATCTTTCATTAGGAAATATATCATTAGGAAATATATTATTAGGAAATATATTAATAATATTCTCTTGATATAAAAGAGATAGTAACAATATTCCACGTATATTTTGCAATATTGTGAAGAATATTAAGAAAATATTTTCTGATATATTATATCAACAGTAATATTTTCTAATATGTTATACAACAATCATATTTTGCTAATATATTACTTCCTTCTTCATTTACCATTCATAAGAAAATTGGGTCGGTTTAATCCTAAACCGGCCCAGGTTGAAACAGACCGGTCCAAGGGCTGGGCCACAACCAACAATAATAAAATTTAACATGGTATTAGAGCTCGATTCTGTTTGACAATGTTGGGTTGTTTCCTATTGTGGGTGCCCGATGTGGGTTTCTTGTGTTCTGTTTACTTCACGTACCAGAGTCTGTGTCAGACCTGGACGTGAGAGATGATTTGTTGAGTCTTAACCCGTCTGGATTAAATGTGTCGGTATCGCACCTTTAAAAAAATGAGGCGTCACATTGCGGGGGAGTGTTAAAGTCCACTGTGACTAAAATGCCACATCGGTTGGTATACACAAAAATAGACATCGTATATACAACAAAGTTACCTCATTCTATCACCAATTGGTTTAAGGATGAAACTCAAGTTGTATATTGTGGTTACTATTTAGATGTGGCTCGGCCCCGATAATAAAATTTAACAAAATTTGACACATCATTGAAAAATTATTAATGTAATTTCTTAATATTTTTTTAATAGTATTGTGCAACTTCATATTTTTATATTCAACTTAGTTTATGAATTACAAAAATCATTTGTATAATTGAATATAAACGCAATAATCAACTTTATTAATATTTAGTTTTGTTATCCATTTATATATTTTTCAATTATTTATAAGAAAAATATACTTCATATTGACTTTGTACACTATTATTCGTATGATATATGGAAACACAAATTCAATTACTATTAAAAATATTTTTGAACATTTTGTTTTTTTAAAATGCAGTGCATTTTTATCCTATTTAATTGAATAATTATTTTAAATATATTAAAGAATAAATATATGATCGTCAAACATTTTGTGAATATTATTTATTTAAATAGTTTTACTTGTTAATTATAAAATGACTCGGGAAGATATTATTAATTGAATGTCAATTGTATCTCCAAATATTGGAAATTTGAACAAAGAAACTTCATTTTTTTTTCTAGAATAAACATTAACATACAAATAAACATAATAACTATATCACTAAGCATAGTTTGACAATAGTGCTTAAATGTCAGCATGAACAATTGAGGAATGATTTCAATTGTCTAACATATATATATATATATGGGAAAAGTCTGAAAATGGTACATCATGTTTGCACAAAATGGTTTTCGGTGCAACTTGTTTTTAGTGATGGTAAATGATTCAATACGTCTGAAAAATGATGGTAATTGGTACCTCCGTTACTTTTCTGTTAAAAAATTCCGTTAAACATTTGTCATAATTGCAAAATTAACCAAATATTTTTATAAATATACAATTACACCCTACAAACTTACACTAATGTTTCAAACAAGTCCCGACTCGATTCGAGACACACCGGGGGTCCCCTAGCCAGAGTCCAAACCCCGACCAGGTCACCCAACCCTGGGGACCTGGTCTGGGCTCGGACCCGGACCAAAGGACCCCCGATTGGGGCTCAATTGGAGACCCAATCAGTTTGGACCGAACATGGTTGGGTTCGGTCCAACTAATTGGGGCTCCAATTAAGCCCCAATCGGGGTCCTATGGTCTGGGTCTGAACCCATACCAGTTCGCCAAACCATAGGGACCTGATCTGGGTTCAAACTCAGACCATAGGACCCCTGATTGGATCCCCAATCGGTTTGGAACGAACCTGGCTAGTTTCAGTACAAACGATTGGGGCTCCAATTGAGCCCCAATCGGGGGTCCTATGGTCTGGTTCGAACCCAGACCAGGTCTCGCAACCATGGGTACATGGTATGGGTTCGGACCCAGTCCATAGGACCCCAGATTGGGGCTCAATTGGAGCCCCAATTGGTTTGGACCGAACCTGGCTGGTTTCGGTTCAAACGATTGGGGCTCCAATTGAGCCCCAATCGGGGTTCCTATGGTATGGGTTCGAACTCGTACCAGGTCTCCCAAGCATGGGTACATGGTCTGGGTTCGTACCCAGACCATAGGACCCCCAATTGGGGCTCAATTGGACCCCCGATTGGGGCTCAAGTGGAGCCCCAATCGGTTTGGACCGAACCTGGCTGGTTTCAGTTTAAACGATTGGGGCTCCAATTGATCCCCAATCGGGGGTCCTATGGTCTAGGTACAAACCCATACCATGTCTCCCAACCATGGGCACATATTCTGGGTTCGGACCCAGGCCATAGGATCCCCAATTGGGGTTCAATTAGAGCCCCAATTGGTTTGGACCGAACCTGGCTGGTTTCGGTTCAAACGATTGGGGCTCCAATTGAGACCCAATTGTGGGTCCTATGGTCTGTGTCCGAACCCAATCCAGGTAGCCCCAGCATGGGTACATGGTCTGGGTTCGGACCCAGGTCATAGGACCCCCGATTGGGGCTCAATTGGAGCCCCAATTGGTTTGGACCGAACCTGGCTGGTTTCGGTTCAAACCATTGGGGCTCCAATTGATCCCCAATCGGGGGTCCTATGGTCTCGGTCCGAACCCAAACCAGGTCCTCAGGGTTGGGTGACCTTGTCTGGGTTCGGACCCTGGCCAGGGGACCCATGTTGTGGCTCGAATCGAGTCAGGACTTGTTTGAAATATTAGTGTAAGTTTGTAGGGTGTAATTGTAACATTTAGAAAAATATTTGGTTAATTTTGCAAATATGAAAAATATTTAACGAAAGTCTTTAACAGTCTAGTAACGGAGGTACCAATTACCATCGTTTTCAAACATGTTGGACCAAAAACAATCGTTTAGGTTGGAAAACCATTTTCGTCAAATATGTTGTACCATTTTCAGACTTTTCCCTATATATATATATAAAATAGGGGGTGGACGACACAGTTGTTTGTACAGGAACTTTGCTTGTGCTAGTGTCATGTCCTAACATATTTTGTATGTTACATAAGATTTATCGAATTATTTTTTAAAAAAAATAAGAAAATAAGTATGAAATATATATATATATTTGGGTTAATTATCAAATAGGTACCCCAACTTTACATGGTTTGGCAAATAGGTACCTAAACGTTTTTTTGCCGCAAATAGGCTGTTCAACTTTGTGAAATTAACAAATAGGTATCTACCGTTAATTTTCCATTAAGAATAAATGGAAAATATCACATGAGGAGCAAACTGGTACCTAAACTTACACGAATTAACAAGTAGATATCTGAACCGATTCAGGATCGGTTCAGTCGAACCACTTTATTTTTTATTTTTCAAAAGACGGGTTTATATAGCAAACACGTGCATGACTCAACTTCAGACGTTCTCGGTGCATCTAAGTAGGGTTTATGGGGTTGTGCGAGTGAACTAGTTGATATGTAAAATTTATATCATAGAATTGAAATGAAAACGGATCGTACGGATTAACCCGTAAACCTACATATCATGATCGTATTGTTGAGTCTTTCAAATTCATAGTACGTACATGATAAGACGATCAATATATTATCAGTCTGATGCAAAAAATTATCATTTTACATACAAGTTCCTCCTTCAAAGGCTTAGATTCTAAGTCGGGTTTGTCGACGATGCCCATCTCTTTCTACATAATACACCAAGAACGTCTGGAGTTGAGTCATGCATGTGTTTCGTATATCAACAACTTTTTTCTTTTAAATAAAGTTGTTTGATTGAACCGGTTTTGGAACCGATTCAGGTATCTACTTGCTAATTTGTGTAAGTTCATGTACTTGTTTGCTCCTCACATTATTTTCTGTTTATTCTTAACGGAAAATTAACGATAGATACCTATTTGCTAATTTCACAAAGTTTAGCAACCTATTTGCGGCAAAAAAAACATTAGGTACCTAGTTGTCAAACCTTGTAAAGTTTGGGTACCTATTTGATAATTAACCCTATATTTTTAGAAAAGTAGGGATGCGCGACTCGTGTCATAGTGGCGTGAGTTGTGCAACAATCCCCATCTTAAGGCAACATGTTAGCTTTTAGTTTTATTTGGATTAATATATCCAATTGTCACACATGTTTAACCGACGTGACTAACTGGTTAATATTTTTTTTTGTGTGACTAAATGGTCACTTATGTTTCAGCATGTGACTATTTGGTCACCCCATCCCTCCAATGTTAATTTTCTTCGTTATTTTGGCATGTGTCAACCACGTGACACCTTTTTCTTTATTTTCTAAAATATTGAATTACTTTTCTGCCCTTCTATCACCTTTCAGCAACCTCCCCTGATTCCCCCTATGTCATTTCTCGTTCTTCCACTCCAAGTTCATCTCTGTTCTACAACTGCTCAACCAACAACCCTTCCGTATTCTTTACATTTCCCTTTTTCCTCTCTTTGCCCCTCTTGTTTTTTTTCTTCTTAAAGATTGTCTTTTTATCTTCAAAATGACTGATTTTTGTACCCTTTTTCTTGATTTGATCATGATTAGTACTCTGTTTTAAGTGATTAACAAACTTGTTGATGGTGGCATCACCACTCTTCATATGGCGACGCTTAATGGGTATGTCGAGACCGTGCATTTACTCTTAGAATAGAGAGCTTCGGTATCTGAAATCACAGTCAAATACCGAAAAACAATTGATCTTATAGGCAGGGACAAAGCTATGAAGGATCGAGGGGCAATTGCCCCCTTGAACTTTAGTTTTTTTTTTGTAAATTTAACCCTAAAATATACAATAATCTTTAATTTAGCCATTTTAAATTATACATTTGCCCCCACTATTTGTTTAGTTCAACTATTTGTGCTTACTGTAATATTTGCCCCTACTGAAAAAAGAAATCTGGCTTCGACCAATTTTACTCCATTTGTTTATCTATCTTCTCCAATTTTACTCTTTTATATTCGTTATTAATTTCAATGAAACATGAAAACTCGTGTGTGTTTTCAGGTGCAGGAAGCACCCCTTCATTATGCTGCTTGCGACGGAAATGCACAGTGTTGCCAAGTTATTTTCTCCATCCCAATCCCCGATTTAGGAAGATGTTTCTTATTTTGGGTAAATGTCAAAATTTTGAATTGAACACTCAATTTCTCAATTCAGATTTTTATAGTTAATGGTACAAATCTGGGTGCTGTAAAGATTCACAAAGATTGGGTTGAAGATGAACAAGGGCTACGGGGTTGAAGATGAACACAAGCTACAGAGAGAGAGAGAACTAAAGAAGACTAAAGAAAAGAAAATGAAACTTGTATTACTGCGCTTTAAAATACAACGGAGCATTTGCTTATATAGCATAATAGAAAAATCAATAATTGCAAGAAAAGGCCTAATAAAACTAACCCTAGAAATCTAAGACAGAAAAATAAATATTACATAATACACCCTAAACAATAGAGTATAATAAATAAACCTATAAATAAAGGATGTTAGCTTGAATTCAACACTCCCCTTCAAGCTGATATCCTACATAAATATCAATCATTCCTAACTTCTTTAGGAGATAATAATGCTGTGTTTTTCCCATCGCCTTGGTAAAAATGTCCGCAAGTTGTTCCCCCGAGCGAATATAATTAGACTTCACAACACTTGCATTAATCTGCTCTCTCAAAAAATGACAGTCAATTTCAATATGTTTAGTCATTTCATGATACATAGGATTTTCCGCAATTTGAATTGCAGCTTTATTATCACAGTATAAACTAGCAGGCATTGAATTTTCTATGCCTAATTCTCTTATTAAACCTTTCAACCAGATTATTTCAAATACATCTAAACCCATGCTACGATATTCTGCATCAGCTGATGATCTAGATACAGTGGCCTTTTTTTACCTTCCAGGATACAAGAGAATTTCCTAATTTAACACAATAACCTGAAATGGATCTCCTCGTTTCCAAACAGCTGCCCCAATCAGAATCACAGTAAGCAGAAATACAAGTATTAGGATCAGATGATAACAAGATACCTAAGCCTGGTTGATTTTTTATATACTTAATTATCCTATATACAGAATCAATGTGAGATTTTTTTGGATTCTGCATGAACTGACTCAGATGTTGAACAGAGAAACTAATATCAGGTCTAGTGATAGTTAAATAAAGCAATTTACCCACTAATCTTCTATACATAGTGGGATCAGAAATTACGGCATCATCAGAATTCAGCCCAAAGGTCTCATCATATCCCTTACTAGTCAGTTTCAGATTCTGCTCCATAGGAGTATTACTGGGTTTTCCTCCTAACAATCCAACTTCGGAAAGAAGTTCAAGTGAGTACTTTCTCTGGCACAAAAAGAGACCATTTTTTGATTTAGCAATTTCTATACCTAGAAAAAATTTTAACTCACCCAAATCTTTCATCCTAAAGTTGTTTTGCAAGGTTGCTTTTAACTCAGCAATATGAAACTGACTATTTCCAGTAATCACTAAGTCATCCACGTAAATTAATAAAGCAGCAATTTCAGAACCACGTTTTTTAGTGAAAAGGGAATAATCATATAAGCTTTGCTTATAACCATTTTTTATCATGGCCTCAGTGAAAAGGGAATAATCTGATGATCAGGATATTCGGGACTGATGGAAACTGGTATTTGTTCAGGAGGTGCACTCGCTTGGGGTAAACCAACATCAATATCAATTGATCCAACGGGTTCAGCAAGGAACTATTTTCTTTCACTTTTTCCAAATTTTTGAAGGGAAAGACATCCTCCATAAATCGAACGTCTCTACTCACAAAAAAAAAATTAGTTTGCAAATTCAACAATCTATATGCCTTTTGGGTTAGAGAATAACCCATCATCACACATGCAACGGATCGAGAAGCAAATTTATCAGAGGCAGGTAAAACCTTAGCATAACAGAGGCAACCAAACACACGAAGATGAGCTAAGTTAGGTTTCTCTCCTAACAGTTTTTCATGCGGAGATTTTCCATCAAGAACAGGAGTTGGCATTAAATTGATCAAATAACATGCAGTAAGAATGCAATCTCCCCCAAATCTTGAAGGAATTTCAGCTTCTAGCTTAATAGCTCTAGCAACTTCTAAAAGGTGTGTGTGCTTTCTTTCTACTATACCATTTTGCTGAGGAGTGTAGGGACAACTACTCTGATGTATTATCCCTTTGTTTTTAAACAAAGAATAGCATTGCTCATTAAAAAATTCCCCCCATTATCAGTTCTAATTTTTTTAACAAAGGTATTAAACTGATTTTTCACAAGCAGCAGGAAATGTCTAATAATAACTATTGCATCAGATTTCAAGGCAATCAAATATATCCAAGTGCTTCTAGTAAAATCATCAACAATGGTGAGGAAATACCTCTTATTATCATGAGTGGACCTATGATAAGGCCGCCAAATATCCATATGAACAAGTTCAAAAACAAAAGGAGTTTTAGAAGAACTAACAGAAAAGGGCAGCCTATGCTGCTTGGCTAACGGGCAAACAAGACAACCAGTCAAACATTTGTTTTTAAAAGAAACAGATTTCAGGGACTCTATTTTTTTCTAGGGTCTGAATCGAGGCATGTCCTAAGCGTCCATGCCATAACATGGAGTCAGGATGCAAGGTAGAAGAAACATGAAGAGCAGTAAATGGTATATGAGGTTTGAAGAGATAAAGTCCTCCAGCCTCTCTACCAATCCCCAATACCATTCCACTGCAGAGATCCTGCAGTATCACAATCTTAGGATAAAATGTAATTGAACAGGATAAGTCTGCAGTTAATTTTGCAACTGACATCAAATTATGTTTAAAATCAGGTAAGTATAAAACATTATTCAAATCATTTAAATTTCCAAAAAGATATTTTCCAGATTTTGAAACATCCGAAAATGATCCATTGGGTAATCGGACACTGGAGCTAATGGTTTTTAAACCAGTTAACCAATCGATTCTACTGCTCATATGATCTGTTGCTCCTGAGTCCAATATCCAATGATCATTTTTATGAACATAATTATTGGATTGATCAGCATTGGTTCTAGACTCTGGAGTTTCCGCTGCTCCTGAAGTCTGCTCAGCATTTGCGCAAGATGCTCCAAGCTCTCGGTCGAGATCATCGCAGGTTCAGCGTGCTGCATATCTAGTGGTGTCGAGCAACCTGTATCAATGGGCTCGGGTGTGGAGCAAAGGGATGGATTGGCACTTGAAATGTTATTGGCTTGGGGTTTCTTTCCTTGGTCATGATTATTCCTTCACCAACCAAGAGGGAACCCATTCTTTTTAAAGCATCGAGTCACATCATGCCCTTTGCCTTTACAAAACTCACAGAATAGGTTCCTTCTAGGGGGTCTGGACTGGTTAACAACATTGGCCATAGAATTCTCAGTTATACCTCTCTGATGTTCTTCTTGAATAAGAACAGAGTAAGCCTGATTAATGCTAGGAAGTCTTTCTCTCATCAAAATGTTTGATCTAATAGCAGAATAAGACTCGTTCAAACCGTTCAAAAATCGAAAAAGCTTCAAGTTGGAGGCATGCTCAATATGTATTTGAAACTGATCACAACCACAGTTTGGAAGACAACATATGGATTCAAACTCATCCCACAAAAGACGCAATCTAGTAAAGTAATCCAAAACAGTGTCTACACCTTGCTGAACAAGAGAAATTTCACGATGCAGGTGAAAGATTCTAGAGCCATTGACCTTATTGAATCACTCTTTCAGGTCATTCCAAACACGAAAAGCACTAGTGGAATATACTATGCCAGACAGGAGATCGCGAGATACAAAGTTCATTATCCATGAAAAAACTAAGGCATTGCATCTATCCCATACTGGATGTAAACTAGCATCATAGTTCTCCTTTATGCATGATCCGTCTATAAAACCTAGCTTGTTCTTAGATACCAAATAAATGTACATGGCACGAATCCAAAAAGAATAAGTGTCAGATCCAGTTAACTTTTCAGATATGAGAGCAAGACCAGGAGTATCAGATGGGTGCAAAAAAAAGGGGATGGTTATGGTCTATCACAGGTGGAGTTGGAGTTATCACAGTCGGAAGACCGGTAACTCCAATCACTGTGGTAGAACTAGAGGATAAGGGAGAAGAGGTAGATGCCATCAGGTCTGAGGTTTGGTTATACAAGAAAAAAAAACAGGGCACAATATCTCTGCAATTTTAAAGAAGAAAAAAAAAAGAGAAACAAAGAGAGATTAAGAAGAGAGAACTCTTCGCATCAGAAATAAACGCATGATATGAAGAAGTTACGTTTCATATCTCAGAGACACATGCGAAGCACATGCATGTGAAACAAAAAAAAATGCCAAGGAAAAAAAATAATATTAGATCTGAACAAATATCAACATCCGAAGCAAATGCAAGTGATAGATCTAAAGGAGTAAGATCAGATTTGTACAGCTATCAATATAAGAAATACATGTAGTTACCAGATTTAGAGATAACAAAACATATACCACGAAAATGACATATAAGGATGCTAAATGACAACAACATGCAGAATACATGCAAGTGCTAGATCTAAAGGAATAAGATCAGATCTGTACAAATAACATCATGAGAAATACATGTAGATACCAGATCTAAAAAAACATGTACTACAAGAATGACGCATGCAGATATGAAGATTTTAAGATTCTTTGTCGACTTAGTTATTCATCGAATCTATTTCTGCAAGAATCAAGAGATCACTCAGATCTTCGATATATCACATGCTAAAGAAAAACAATCAACACTTACGGTACACATAAACCACAGATCTGTAACATATATGAAGTATCGTATAAGTATGAGTAAACGAAGTATGAACAGAATTTCAGATCTGTAACAACAGAATATAACTGAAGAAACTACAGATCTGTAACATTCATGAAAGAAACATCTGATAAAAAGAAGAAAAGAATCGATAATATCTTCAACGAAAGAAACGTAAATAGCAAGGGAAACGTATACCTGACCGGCGCGGAAGTATGACGAGGATCGGGAAAAGGTTATCAAAACTTTTGAAGCTCTGATACCATGTAAAGATTCACAAAGATTGGGTTGAAGATGAACAAGGGCTACGGGGTTGAAGATGAACACAAGCTACAGAGAGAGAGAGAGAGAGAACTAAAGAAGACTAAAGAAAAGAAAATGAAACTTGTATTACTGCGCTTTAAAATACAACGGAGCATCTGCTTATATAGCAGAATAGAAAATCAATAATTGCAAGAAAAGGCCTAATAAAACTAACCCTAGAAATCTAAGACAGAAAAATAAATATTACATAATACACCCTAAACAATAGAGTATATTAGATAAACCTATAAATAAAGGATGTTAGCTTGAATTCAACAGGTGCAATAAATATTACTCGGTATGAAATGCTTATTCAAGAACCTGTTTAATCTATCAACAACAACCTAAATAATTGCTCTAAATATTGTTCTTTTACGTAAATTGCAGTTTGACCCCGTTAATGGTTGCTCGATCATGGAATAAACATTGTCTCAATGAAATCTTGAGCAAATTACCAAAAACACAACAAAATATTCCTCTATCACCATTTTTTTTTCTCCCTATTACGAGCATCATCAAGATTACTAGGCACCTAATTTTTTCTTCTATTTTTGCATCAAATCTTCGATATTTACACTTCATATATATATCAAGTTGTAATTTCTATTCGGGTTGCAGAGAATGTGGATGGATAGGTAACGAGTTGATCCCGACCGGACAAGATACATGTGTTGTTTGTCTAGAAAGAAGATGCAATGTTGCTTCTAAAAGTATGATGATTAAGAACTCGAATATGTTACGTATTATATAAAGTGTGTTTCTATAAAGGGAAAATGACATTTTGGGGAGTTCAACTGCTATTCTTATTACGTGTAAGACACATGCCAAAATTAACGGACAAATGTAATGGTGAACACGAAAAATGACCAAATAAGCACATGGTCAAACTTATGTAATCATTCTGCACAAGTTATAACTAATTAGTCATATAAGTAAAGATAAGTAACCATTCCGTATATTAGCCTTTGAATTAATTAATCCTTATTTTTTCTTGTATCTTTATTTTTAAATGTAGGGTAAAATACGACATTGCCCCCTAAAGTTTACGCCAATTTTAAGTTTCCCCCTTAAAGTTTAGTCATAATGTTTGGACCAGATGAAAAATTATCTCTTTTCGTGACTTGACCGTTTATTCCTGACGGAATCTTTGTCATGTGCGTCTCACGTGCTATTTTGAAGGACGAAATTGACGAAATTACTCTTGTGTGGAAAAGAGCATCCCCTCTCTGTTTAATCCATTCCCTTTCCTAAACTTAGCTCTATCCATGGCAGATACTACCGCATCATATACACATGCTGGGATATCAAGTTAATTGCTTTTCTGTCAGTTCTAATGGTGACTACCATCGGATTCTTTAAGTACTTCCTTGCAAGCCGCTCCACACCAGAAGGCATGGTGGCACTGAACATATATGTGGTTCAGTAGATCCTCTTTTCATAAAGTTCTTCATCTTCATTCTCCGACTTCAGATTGCTCGATGACATGACATCTAAAACGCCCAGGACTTGTGGCTCAAACTTTATAGGATAATATAATATTTTAGATAAGTCGCTTTCTTACATTTCCCGAGAAAAAAAAAGTTTCAGAATTGAATGCTTGTTCATTTAAATCGGTTCGGCTGAACTGATCTGGTTCTGGTTTGGTTTGAAACGGTTCATACGAACTAGTATCAAAATCATACCAGGATTTTTAGGCTTCAAGTAGACCAGTTCAGAATAGTACCAAAAGTTCAGTTCGAATCGGTTCAAATCGACTTGTTTTTTAATACTGGTTTATACTTAAATTTAAATCAAACCACTTTAAACATATATAATCTTAGAACCGATTTGAAGTAAAATCAACTAAACCGGTCTAAAATTAAACCAAACCTAGAGATGTCTTCAAAAAACCAAACCTAGAGATGTATTGGACTCTCGTATGTTGATGTTGGATAGGATTTTAGTTGGTTGTGGAACATATTTTCAATCGGTTCAGTGTGTTTTTCAGTCGGTTCAGTGTATTTTCAGCATGTTCAGTGTTTTTTTAGATGGTTCAATATGTTTTTAGTCGGTTTAGTGTGTTGGACATGATTTTCATCCGATTCAGTTTCGGTTTGAACCGGATTATTTCCGAACCAAAATTGTTATTAAAAACCCAGACCAAACCAGTTCAAACCGGTTTTGAATGGTTCGAATCAGACCAGTGTTTTTTACTTAAACCATACCAATTTTTTTAAAAATAGAAAAAAGTACTAATGTTTTACAAACAGACCAGTTCGCTTCTGAACCGGTTCGGGGTCGAACCGGTGTTGAACAAGCCTACAGAATTCACTAATGGCGTGAATGATATTTTCAGCTGACACGTAGCACATATCTCCTCCCTTCAATATCTAATACCAACATCCAATCGTCCATCTGATCCATCACCAGATATAAATACACATGCCTGGACTCAATCGTCAATAAACATTGTTCAAGACAGTTCAAGTCACAAACTAGAGAGAGAGAGAGAATCACATAACACAGGTAGCGTCAGGATTAGTGTGGGAATCGATTTTCGGTCTTGTGTCTTGTTCTTGTTAATCTTGCTTTACATAATACAACGATCTAGATCCGAAATCTAGCCGCGTGTATTTCGAAGATCCTAAATCGAGCAATTCAGCAACTTCCACTGAAATTAACGATGAGTGATCAGCCCCAGTTAATTAGTCAAGGTCCTCAGTTGATGAATCATTGTCAGATGTTGAATCAGCAGCCGCCTCAGGTAATGATGAATCCTCCTGTGTCGTCTCAATTAATGGGACAACCTCAGATTCTGAGCCATGGTCAAGGTGGTATGTACGGTCCGTCGTCTCAGGCAACTATGGTGAACAGGAATTACATGCCCTGGCAACCACAGAAGGACCCAAACCCTAACAAGAAATTTTATAGATACAAGACGGGGTTTGGGAGGGGCAATTGGAAGGGCAAGAAGCCAAATGACATGCGTAAGGAATCATGGAAGCGATCGAATCAACAACTACTTAACTCAGCCATTAGTGGTGGTGGCGGCTACCGGCCACCAACCCTCAACGAGTTGCAGTCCCAAAACCGCCTTAAAGCTCGTAAATTTTACCCTAAGAAGTTCACCAATAGATTTGCGCCTTATGCCCCAAGGAACACGAGTTCCTTCATTATGCGTGCAAAGAAGTCTGGTGGGATTGCTTCTATGGTGTCTCCGGTCCCTGTAACGCCAGCTGTGCTTCCAACACCGAGGTTCTCTCCATCTAGGGAAGTTCTTGTGGACATGGCCAAGGAAGAGTGGGGTGTGGATGGGTATGGATCTATGAAGGGTTTGATTAGGCTTCGGAATGAGGCAGATAACAGGGATAATGATGAGGAGGATGAAGAGGAGGATGAAAATGAAGAAGAAAACAATGCATCATCTGGTGAGAGCGACGTGGAGGAGGAGAAGAATAATGTTTTAAGTAGGTTGGATCATGAAATGAGTCGGTTTGAGATGGTATATCCTAATTATGGAATGGATTATAGCAATGTCTTAGAGAACAGGGTTGATGATCAGGATAGCCACATTGCCCAGCTTGAGGAAGAGAATCTGCTACTGAAAGACAGACTCTTTCTGATGGAGAGGGAGCTAGAGGAGCTGAGGAGAAGGATGCAGTCCTTGGAGAGACAGAATCAGCAGGTGGAGTATGTTAATGAAGAAGTTGTAGAGAAGTCGTCTGAGAATGAGAGTGAGGAAGCATCAGGTTGTCGTGGAATGGGTGATGAGAGTAATGAGGTAATGGAGTATGTAGATGCAAGGAAGTTTGAACATAACGGTGATAGTAATGTCGTAGCAGCACCGGATAAATAAAGGATCCATGTATGACAATCCTATGGACAATTTTGCAGCAAACCAAGCAGTGTTGAAGGAAAGTTCTGAAAAAACTAGTGACTCAAACAATGAGGATAAGCATGAGGAGACTAGTGAGACGTAAGGAATAAGGAATTGGGGGCACGAGATAAAGCTAATGATCGGAGGTTTGTTGTGAAGAAGATGTCAGGGAAGTCCGTTCAGAGAAGAGCAGGGACAAATCACACTGTTCCTTGAGATTGTAAGTGTCTTCTTTTGACCACTGTTGGTAAAAATCTTGAGAATTATGTAGGTGTAATCGTTGGCAAACTTCTGAATATGTGATAGATGTTGTTGTACTTGATATTTTGTTATCCATCTTGCATCAGAACATCTTTATTTTACTTTCTACTTAGTTTGCTTTATATATATATAATATGAGGCACGTGTGAAGTTTATATAATGTTCATGCAATGAGACTTCTGCAACGTTTGAGTCTCTTTCTAAATATTGGGAAGAGAATTCCATTCTGCATTATAAAATTGATTTCCTTACGCAATTGTTATATGAGTGTTGTGCAATATGCTGAAATAGTACTATAACCTTGTGTGTGATTGAAGGCTGCTGCTTTCTGTTGATGTGCCTCTCTACTGTCACATCCACATGGATCAAGGTCCTACTTGCTTGGTTGGTCTTCAAACTTCAAGGTACGATGCTTTCACTTGTTGAAGCCCTGTTGTTATTGCGGTCAAGGGTTTTGAAGAAGTGCTCGAAGGTGTTATATTTTCTAAGTTCGGTGAGCTTGAAAGTAAAGTTCTGTTAATTCTGTTATCCATTTCTTCTTTACCAAGGTATCGTCTTCTTCATTTCAACCTCTCTAGTTCTAGTTCAATTCATTGATAGCCTACTATTATAGAGTGACTATTTTCATTTCACTCTCCCCTCTTATGTAGGCGCGCGCTCACTCCCCAAATCATTTCTACTTTTGGACTAGTTTAGTCCAACTTTTGGTACGAACCGAAACAAAACCTTTTTTAATAAAGACCAAACCAGTTCTAACCATACCAATTTTTATGTATTAAATAGACTAATTTTTTTAGTGAGCCAAAAAGATGTTGGTTTGGTTTAAATAGTTCTGATTCAGTTCATAACCGATTCGAGGTCGAATCGGTTCATGAACCCTAAAAAATCACATCTTTCATGGAAAGAGCAAACACATTGATATTGAATATCACTTCATTAGCAAAACGGTAAAAGATGAGCGAGATTGTGCTAGAATATTATAAAAGTGAGGAACAAGTTGCTAACATATTCACGAAATCATATTGAAGACTAATATTTTCCTTTAGGTGAAGGGAATGTCGGGTATAATCAAATATAACAAGGTTTGTTTAAGAGGTTTAGAAAATAATTAAATCAACCTCTATTATTCAATAATAGATGATTGATAATTATTAAATTATATATTATGGAATAATTTTACGAAGCTTTTGTTATATCATATGATTAGGATAGTTTATAAATGATAAGTTTCTACACAATTTTAGCATATATAAAAGGTTTTGTATTGATTTAGAAATACAACTCAAATACAAATAAAAGTATTTCATACACAAAAGAGTGAAGACTCCAAGAAAGATCAATCTACTGCGGAGTGCAAACAACAGATTGGTGTTAATAGGAAGATGGAGGAACTAAAAACTGTCAAGGAGAAGACTTTCCTTGAGTGGTCTATCCAATCCAAGAGACTCCCTTGATATACGAAGGGATGAAATTGAGTGGAGTGCTTTATTCAAGAAAAATGGATTAGCTTGAGACCCTCCATGCAATGTATACTATGCAAGTAATCACCTAATACATACATCCTAACATTCCCTTAAGAAGATTGATTTTCTTCTTTCTCAATTTTGATTTCACTGAATCAATCAGCTGAAAACTTCTGCACTGAAATCTGCAATCATATGTTCTGATTATTTCACAATCTTCATCTCTAATCATCATACACCTGTATACACTCAAAACTCTCAAAACAACGATTAGCACACTTACATAGAGATTCAATCAAAACTGATTCACACACATGATAAACATTTCTTTCATCAGATGAGTGTGAATCAGATCAGCATATCAACCATACGCATATCAATATTAACCTCCACAATACAGCTTCACAAAAGATCTATCCACTTGATGAGTTATTTCATCAACTCAATCTTCCATAGATCATATAACTATGAATTTTTTTTCTTTATGCTGACATTTATTTTCAGCTCTTCACAATTCTGTGATGAATTCATCATTTTATTCATTGCTTGTCTTCGAATTTTTTATTGACAGAGAGGTTTCCATTTGCCTCTATCTTACCAATGAAGTTGGGAGGTTTTTCATTTGCCTCCATCTTTTCATCCTCAAACAACTTCTCAAAGTTCCTTGAATGTTTTCTTTTAGAAGTGTTATTTTTGGATTTAAACTGCACCCTATGTCAGTTTATGATCACAGAAGGAAGATGAGCTGATAAAAATACCACAACAAATGGAAGAACTCAGCACAGCATAATATCATAGATGTTAAACATCAATAAGCAACTGGATATGAATATGATGAGTGAACAACTCAATCTGAAAAAGAAACCATCATCATGATAGGAAATAGAATCAACTGAACCATGCAATGGAAAATCGCCATCAGAGAATCTAAGTGTAGACTTATGTATGACATATCAAAGAGCAAATAGAAACAACCAAAACACACAGATAGATTAACAGAGAACAAAAGAAACACCAGATTATTCATATTCATCAAAGAGAGAAAGATCAGACAATCAATCAACTTAAACAGAATGAGACACCAACCAAACTATTAACATGAACACCAAAGATACTATCCTTAGTTTGCCTGATTATGATCTTCATCCAGCTTATCTGCAATACTAAGAGAATTCGTTAGTTCTTGAAATGATAAAACTCCAAGTTTCCTTCTAAATGGAACAAATTGCTTCTCAGTAATGGCTTTCGTAAGTATATCTGTCAATTTTTCTGAAGCTGGAACAAAATTTACCAAAACTTGACCATTTTGCACTTTTTCTCTCACGAAACACAAATCAATCTCAACATGCTTCATCTTCGAGTGATGAATCGGATTTTCAGTTAAAGCAGCTGCCCCTGTATTATCACTCCACACTATAGGAACATATGTAAGTTTAATATTAAGTTCAGATAACAGAGAAGTAACCCACATTACCTCACACACTACATTGGCTATGGTTCTATACTCTGCTTCAGCTGACGATCGAGATATGACGGATTGTTTCTTGGAACTCCATACAATAGGATTACCATTCAGCAAGAGGTAATGCCCAGATACTAACTTACGATCAACTAAATCACTCCCCTAGTTAGCATCAGCATATGAGACTAGAGTAACATCAGAGGAAGCAACATAACTAGCTCTAAACACAAGACCGTGATCTATGGTACCTTTGAGATACCTGAGCACACGCAAAACAACTTTCCAATGACAAACAACAGGCTGTTGCATATACTGACTTAGCTTATTCACTGCAAAGTGAATATCTGGTCTGGTAACACAGACATGCTGCAAAGCACCCACAATGCTCCTATACAGATGCTCATCAACAAAGGAAGCTTCATCAGTGATCTCTGCAACCTTAGTTAAAAAATTTCCAGACATCGGTGTGGGAAGAGGATCTGCATCTTTTAGCCCTGTCTTATTAATCAGCTCCATAATGTATTTCCTTTGTCCCAACAACAAGCAATCTTCAGTAACCTGAACATCCATACCCAAAAAGTAGTTTAATGTACCTAGATCTTTCAATTTAAATTCTTTGTTGATATCAGTCACAACATAATCTATACTAGCCATATCACTACTTGTTATTACAATATCGTCTACATATACCAAAAGAAACACAGTACCTGAGTCACTTTTCTTCACAAACAAACAACTATCTGCAAGAGAAGCAGAAAACTGAAAAGAAGAGAGTAAAAAACATTTAAGTCTTTCAAACCAAGCACGTGATGCTTGTTTTAAACCATAGAGTGCCTTGTTAAGCTTGCACACCAAAGCATTACCCTGAGCATCCGTTTTTTCAAACTCGGGAGCATGTATCATATAAACATCTTCAGCTAATTCCCCATGTAAGAATGCGTTATTAACATCAACCTGTCTCAATTTCCATTTGTGTGTTAATGCTAAGGTAAGAATAATTCTAACTGTTGGAGCTTTAACCACAGGACTAAACGTATCTTGGAAATCGAAACCAGGTTTTTGAGAAAAAAAACCTTAGCTACTAACCTGGCCTTATATCTTGCAATCGAACCATCCGAATTTCTCTTTATCTTGAAGAGCCATTTACACCCGATAGGTAGCCTTCCACCTGGTAAGTGAACTAGACTCCACGTATTGTTGTTCACCAAAGCTTGAAGTTCCTCCTGTACTGCAGATGCCCACACAGAACACTTCATAGCAACATGTATATCAGATGGTTCAGTTTGATCATATTTTGACAAATCAATCACAGAAGTAGTCAAAGCAGCTAAATTCCTTGTCTTCGATCTGGTTTGCATAAAGTGTTTATTATTCTGAGAAACAACACTATTCCCATTATCATTCACAAACTGAGAAAATGATACTAGATTAGATGGATCAGTGAAATCAGAATCAGACGAAACAGGGACCATAACCGAGTCCTTTAAGACATACCTGATTGTGGCAAGACTTACCACAAGAGAGGATGACCTCAGAACTGGTTGATTTACCATAGGTTCCTCATGAGAAGAAACAACATTCCCAGGTAAAGAATCCTCAGAAGACAGCATATTTGGACCTGTTAAATGTGAAGGAACAGACACCAAGGGAGTAGAATTTGACTTGTCAGAAACATCTCTACAAACATCTGCAAGATGCACATCTTCAGGACTACATAAAGAAGAGTTAAATGGTAAAAAGAATGGTGAGGTAGTTGCAGTGTTCTTCACAGCTCTAGATTACATAAAAGACCCTGATCGATCTGCAAAGGGAAACACACCTTCATTAAACCGAACATGTCTAGACACATATACCCTACCTGAATCATCAAGACATCTATAACCATGTTGATTTGCACAGTATCCAATGAAGACATATGGAGCTGACCTGAAATCCATCTTGTGTCTATTAAACGGTCTAATATAAGGAAAGCACAAGCAGCCAAAAACTCTCAAGAAACCATAATCAGGAGTTTTTGAAAACAATTTTTCATGTGGAGACAAGTTATCAATTACCTTAGACGGAAGCTTGTTTATCAAGAACACTGCAGTAAAAAATGAGTTAGACCAGTACTGCATTGGCATAGATGCATGTTTCATCAATGTTAATCCCGTTTCAACAATATGACGATGTTTTCTCTCAACAACCCCATCAGTTTGCACAACCTTAATCGAAAAACCAAGCTGATTCTCCACAGCTTTATGAAATTGTGGAAAAATATATGACACATCACTTTTCTTTTTCATAAAATAAATCCAAGTGTACCTTGTAAACACATCTACAATACTTAGGTAATAGAGATTACCATTTGATGGAATAGGTGCAGGCCCCCATAGATCCATTTTAAGCAACTCTAACGGTGTATGATACTCAGTGTTGGACTCTGCAAAAGGAAGCTTACAACTCTTACCTATAGCACAAGCAGCACACATAGATGTGTTAGGACTGATTTTCAAATTTGATTGTTTTAAAACCATAGATGTGTTAGATCCCCTAAGTAACACTTGATGACTACTTGAATCTCGCAACAGACAGTGATTGGAATGAAATTCAAAATACACTCTATTGTCCCTGGTAAACTGCGAGACAGAAACCAAATTTTTAGTGATTTGAGGAGTACAAAGCATATTATGTAACACCAATGATTTAGAAGCAGAATTGATAACTGTTGTACCTATGTTGTTAATATCAATGAGATTACCATTAGCTACATGTATCTTACCTGAGCCTGAGTATGATTGAGCACCAGGAGGATTCATCTGAGAAAAATGATTCGTGGCGCCAGAATCAGGATACCAAGCTTTGTCTGGTATGTTTTGGCCAGAGGTTGAAGCAACAGTAGTCAGGTGAGCTTGCGAGTGTGTATGCAGAATTGTTGAATGCAAAGATGAATTTGGAGGAGCTGAGGGTTGAACAGCTTGATATGATGGCATGACCGATTGGAACTGATGAACAGGAGGCAGTGTAGGCTGCATATTCATCACAGAAGGCATAACAGTGTATGATTGAAATTGAAAACCATGAGGAGGCGTAGAAATAGGTACAAACTGACTATAGTTTAACGATGGATAAAGATTCATGTAAGCAGAACCAGATGACAGCACATTCTGAGGTTGAGCAGAATTTCCAAAGTTTGATGATCCTGTCATAAACTGATGAGGTACTGCATTTTGATTCTGACTTTTGGTCGATCCAACACTCGAAAATGACATCGCATCTTCATCATTCCACTGAACAGAGGTGAGATTAGCATTCATACCTTCATTTGGTTGAGCAGTGACACCTTGAAAGTGAACATTGAATCGGTGATAGCACCGATGCACGAGATGTCCGAACTTCCCACAGAGCTGACACTGTGGTTTGTTGTTTCCAAATCTTCTTCCCCTGCCTCTTCCTCTACCATAGGCAGGTTGATTTGGTTGATAATCTGGTGTATGAACAACAAAAGATGACTGACTTTGATTCTGTCCTGAATCAATGTGAGTAACTTGTCCAGAATCCACAGGTTTCGCAGCTACATCGAACTTTTAACCACATTAGTTGGATTTAACGAAGTATCAAACATCATGTCTTTTTGCCGAGCCTCTGCATCAAGAAGAACCGATGAAATAGAAGCAAGATCATATGGATTGCGACTTGCGTGAATCACAGCCACAATACTGTCGTATTGACCTTTCACACCATTCAACATTATAAAGATTTGTTGCATTTCATCAATGGCATGTCCACAGCTTGACAGACTATCACATGCTAATTGAATATCAGTTAGATATTCACGCATAGACTGTGTGAGAAGTTTCTGACATTTAATCGATCGTATAGACTCATTATCCGAGTTGTCGGAGATGAGGAGAAGTTCTAGTGCAATCTGTTCCAGATTGAAGCAGAGGTCATGCAGCCAACCAGACCTTTGCTTAAAGAAGAAATAGATAACATAATTAACAGAACTTTATTTTCAAGCTTTCATTCAAGTTAAGTTCTAATTAGTCATACATCCTTTATTTATACAAGAACTAGAAGCTAATCACGGTAATCAACAACAGAAATAACAGAATTATGAACCTTATCTAATCTTCTAAACTCTTCTAGACAACACTTATGACTTACGGCACACTAACTTGCATAGCAAGTAATCACCTAACACATACATCCTAACATAGGCTAATTGGAGGTTAGACCAATTAATATATATATATATTAGAAATGCGGTCCACATATACCTCCTCTATGTAAGCCATTTAGAAATGCGATCTTCACATCCATTTGATGTATTCCCCAACTTATTTGTGCAACAAGAACAATAATAATTAGGGTTTGCATAGTAAATTTGGT
Source organism: Chamaenerion angustifolium (assembly GCA_946814005.1). Lineage (NCBI taxonomy): Eukaryota > Viridiplantae > Streptophyta > Magnoliopsida > Myrtales > Onagraceae > Chamaenerion > Chamaenerion angustifolium. The sequence goes on along the minus strand of OX328268.1, from coordinate 26,802,794 downwards.
ATGGGCCGGTCCTAATATGGACCGACCTTGAAGAAAAAAGTCTGCCCACTCGGTCTCGACCCTAGTCGGGCTAGTCTCAGACCGGTCTTGTCAGGAATTCGGTTCAACAGTTTTTTTTATCACCCCTATCATTGGTTCCTCCTTTAGACATCGTTGAACTCCAACAAATCAAAAATCCCATGAAAATTCGTGCCAAATCAGATATCTCTCGGTCTCGTCATACTCTTAACTTGACTTAACTTGACTCACACTTTAACTGTTCTCACACTTTAACTGTTGAAGTCCCTATGTGTGTCTCCAAGGCGGTCCTTGATCCTTGTTGTAAATCAACAACAACGGATGAGTACAATGCCTTATTTATTTTCATTTTAGTTCATTAAAATCTTACATTTATCCCTTAAAAAAATGTTCACTGTTTGCCCTTACATTAATTTTGCCACAGCTGAGCTAAATTCATCGCTTGGTCCCTTGTTAAGATGATTGGAACACTCCCTTCATTCGTAACTAAGTTTCCTCATTATGAGATGCACAAATTACATCATTTCAAATCATACGTAACTTAATTACCTCATTAATCTCTAGCCTTACTATTTTTCAACTGCACCATAAATCTATTAGTGAAAATAATAACTTGATAAATAATCCACTTGGATACTTTGGATTATAGTTATCAAAACCGGACCGGTGGTCCGATCGCACCGGAGGACCGATCGGGTCCGACTAGGAACCGGGTCCTATCCGATTTAGTTAAGTTAAAAGACCGGCACCCTCGCCAGTTCGATGACCGATCCAGTTATGATAACTATGCTTTGGAACATGCAGAACTGTTTAATTAAGAAGAGGTGAACTTTATTGTGTAGGACATAGATCGAGAAACCAGTTCCCTCATACGAAGTACTTCAAAAATCAAATGGAGTTGAATATATATTTATATACCTACAAAGAATATATATTTAGATACCCCCACCCCCTTTAAAAAACAAAACAAAAAAAAACAATCTTTTCACTTCTTCTAATTATGCTGGTCTGTCTATATGCATGCTCACTCACCTATATGCACAGTAAAAATGTTGGTCTAATTTAATCATAGTTAGGCATCCTTGCCATGTGTCTTCTTCTTCCTCTTCGTCGTCTTTTTCCGAGGTGGTTTGTCATTGTATTTTAAGAGTAGATGATGATAGAGTAGTTCGTTCCAAGTATCGGGGATTCCAGGGAGACACCAATGGCTGCAGTCTTGGGGGATCAATGGTGACCATCTCTCCTCTTCAGTTGAATTCTCCTCCCTATAAACGGAAGGATGAGCATCGATCCTGTAGTTGGACATTGCTGTTATGTTGAGGTAATGGACTCTTGTCTTCATTTTCCTGCTTACTTCTTCAAAGCTCTTCATTTGCTGTACGTAAACTGGGTCCAGCTCCACTTCTCCAAACAGTATAGGCTCGTGTTCTTTGTCACATTGCCCGCCTGTATTCCACACTCCACCTCTGCGATTGAGAAACAAAACAACACATGCTTAACACAATCAACTATGAAATTGACATAACAGACTTTTGCTTACCTGAAATGCGAAGGAGAGTAGCCACGAAAGAAAACAGTAGTTTTTGCAGGATTGATATTTGTGTCGATCCATTTCCCCCAAGTGGTTAATGCTTTCTTAAATGCTACGTCCCCACTCAGTTCCTGGTATACATGATTACCCTCCTGGTAATAGCCCTTTCTGCAAATTTACACTCTTCCATATTAATGATTAATGAATGAATCTTCATGGATTATTCAACGAAACAGAAAATGATTGATACATTATTACCCATTCGAAGTCTTCTCATGAGTCCACCAATGACCTGTGTTAAAGATAAGAACATCTGCATCCTTGTACTTTGGAGATGATTCCTCGACCATATCAAGCCTTAGAGTCTCTTTTTTCGTCCCATTCTTATCTTCCACTTCCCATTCTCGAACTAAGAAAGTTGAGCGGAAGAACTCCACTGAGCAATTATAGTCCTATCAAGTAATTAAACCACAAGAGTGAGAGAGAGAGAGATGGTCGGACATCATTCGCAGAACATGATAGATAGCATGTCAAAGAGAAGACCCTTCTGGTCTAAAGATACCTTAAAGATAAATGAGTATGAACCTTCTGTTCTAAACTCATGTCTTCCAGAGGCCTCAAAAACCCTAGACTTGTCTTTAACTGAATTTCTTAACATACAAACGAGAGATTCCCACATATTTCTGTTTAGAGAATCCCCCACATACACAAGGCGCTTCTCTCTCAATAGCTTAAACATCTGCTGAGCATCAAACCTGAAAACAAACAACGATATAGCAATCAGTTAATTGGTTACATGCTAAACCAAAATGAGTGGGTGCATGTTAAGTATTGGAAACAACATATCCGACTTTAAACTTCAACAAACGCGTTCTTCCTTAGGAAATATGGATTATGAATTTGTTAGTTGAAATCAGGTTTCCATATTAGTGGAAGTAGTGGATTAATTAACTAAAAATAGTTGAAGTAGTTGAAGTAGTGAATTAATTAGCTAAAAATAGTGGAATTAGAGCTAAAAATAGTGGAAATAGTGGATTAATTAGCTAAAATGGGTAGTATCTCTTGTATAAATTCCCAATTGCAAATCGAATAAAATCAATCCAAGTTCTGCATATTTTGCTTCTGTTGTTCGTCAACTTATCTTGCTTGATAAATAATAGTGGTATCAGAGCTTAACTTCTTGAGGGATCTATGAGGTTGTGTTATTGTCGATTTATTGAGATCATCCACCCCATAAACACTCTAAAATCTCATCAAATGGAAGAATCCTTCTCAGGTGTAGCCCCACCAAAATTCGATGGCTCAAACTACCAAGCTTGGGCTGTCAAAATGGAAGCTTACATGGAGGACACTGATCTGTGGGAGACTGTTGAAGAAGACTATGAAATTCCATCTCTTCCACCCAACCCCACACTTTCTCAAATTAAGGTTCAAAGGGAAAAGAAGATAAGAAAGGCACGAGCCAAGTCATGTCTATAATCGGTTGTCTCATCTGCAATTTTCAACTGAATCATGTCCATAAAGTCGGCCAATGAAATTTGGGACTTCCTCGAAGAAGAAGACAAGGGAAATGAAAGGATAAGGGTCATGAAATCTCTGAACTTGATAAGGGAATTCGAGAAGGAGCAAATGAACGAATCTGATATCATCCAAGAATACTCAGATCGATTGGTAAGACTCGCAAACCAGGTAAGAATACTTGGTAATAAGGAGATGAAAGATAACAGAATTGTGGAGAAGATGTTAGTCTCTCTTCCTGAGAGATTTGAAGCAACCATTGCCTCATTGGAGAACACCAAGGACATGTCAACTCTCAAATTGGCAGAGCTCCTTAGTGCTCTTCAAGCTCAATAGCAAAGACAATTGATGCGTGAAGAAGGGGCAATTGAAGGTGCTTTGAAGACCAAACTACACATAAACAAGAAGAGTAAGGAAAAGAAGTGGAAATGCAAGCCTAATTTTAGTAATGGTGAGTCAAGTGAGACAGTAATGGGCCAAAAAGAAGGAACTCTTCCTCCTTGTAAGCATTGTGGTAAGGAGAACCATCCTCACTACAAATGTTGGAAGATGCCATACATAAAATGCAGGATGTGTCAGAAGATGGGGCATGTTGAAATGATTTGCCTTGAAAAATACAATCAGACGAAGAGAGAAACTCAAGTTTCTGTCCATGAAAAAGAGCAGGAACATATGTTTGCGGCTTCTTGCTTCACAACAGAAACTTCAAGTGATGGGTCGCTGGTCGACAGTGGTTGCACTAATCACATGACTAGTGATATGAACTCTTCAAACAACTTGACATGTCAGTTCTTTCCAAAGTGAAAATTGGAAATGGAGAGTTCACATCCATTAAAGGAAAATGGACAGTAGCTATAGATAGAAATTCAGGTATGAAGTTGATTGATGAAGTGTTATATGTGCCTGAAATTGATCAAAACTTGATTAGTGGTGGTCAATTACTAGAAAATAATTTCAAGCTGTTGTTTGAAGATAAATAGTGCATTATTATAGATTATAATGGTAAGGAGCTCTTTAGGATCAAAATGAAGGGAAATAGTTTTGCACTCAATCCATTGGAGGAGGAGCAATCTGCTTTCACAATCAAAGAAGGCATCATAGAGTCTGCCTTGATGATGATGAACTGACAGATGATCAATTTGTTAGGCGGGTGGGGGTCAAGATCTCTTTCTGAGATTTACCACAGATACAATCTTGCAGTCCTTGAACCTAGAGGATACGAGGAAGTCAAGATTGATAAGAAATGGCTAGCTACAATGAAGAAGAAACTTGATATGATTGAGAATAATGAAAAAGGAGATACAAATGCAATTAAGAAGATTCTTCAGGATAAAACGTGATCTATAAATGGAAACACAAAACACTTCAAGATCAAGTATTACTTCTTAGGGAAAGGTTGGGAGTTTGCAGCAGCCTGATTTAGGAGGATTGTTAGTTGAAATCAGGTTTTCATATTAGTGGAAATAGTGGATTAATTAACTAAAGATAGTGGAAGTAGTGAATTAATTAGCTAAAAATAGTGGAAGTGGTGAATTAATAAGCTAAAAATAGTTAATGTATTAATTAGCTAAAAATGGGTAGTAACTCTTGTATAAATTCTCAATTGCAAATCGGAAAAAATCAATCCAAGTTCTGAATATTTTGCTTTCATTTTTATGTTGTTCTTCAACTTATCTTGCTTGATAAACAACCGAAATCATGATGAAAAAATGATAAACATAGAAAATAGGAGGCACATTTCACAAATGGCGATTATCATGCATCCACTGTTTACAAATATGGAAGCTAATAACTAAAGAAGTATTACAAATACAGAAAGCTACACGATATTCCATTCACCAGCTGCCTTACAGTCCAAGCCCATGTTTCAAGGATGAGCAAATTAAACACAAAGATCATAAAGAATAATAGTCTAGAACCCTTATAAGTTTTCATGTTAAAGTACATTTTTTTCTTTCTCTAAAGATTAATGAGATGCCATCATATATATAGGTATAGCACAAATCTAATAATGCATATCACATATCCAATGCTTGGTGCTCTAATGATGACTTCGCAGAATATGTACAAATTAACTAAAGGGTCTGCTTCCTGTCATGCGTGATTCAACATCGATGCCGCCATCCCTTGATAGTAATGATAATATAATTGGAAAACAAAAACACAAGTATGAAGAACTACTAAGGAAACAGTAATTACCTAGGAACATTGCAACCCCTGGGCTGCCACCTATAGTTGAGGAAGCCAGAATCAGGTCTACCATTCACATAGCAATTAAAAGGCTCATCAATGTGAGGGCATGAACCGGGGGAATAAAATGGGCGGTAGGAGTCATCTCTCATCCATCTCCCTTCAAACACATTGCATAATTGCTTCTTTTTCTTCTTTGACTTGGACGAAGCTCCACTGCTTTTCTTCTTCTTCCTTGATGAGCTTTTCTCCGGATGAGAAGACACAGAAGGCTTACGTGGCGGAGGATGGGGAGGGGTGGATGAAGTAAAATTGTGGGATCTCAGAGGGGAGATTGGAGGAAGAGTAGAGGTACGTGAAACGGCTGAGCTCAAGAGGGCGTTGAGCCATCGAGGTGATGATATAGATGGATTGATTACGAGAACAAATGTGCAGGAGACAACGAAAGCGAAGACAAACCCGAATGCAAGGAGTGGAATTCTGGATCTTCCTGTCCTGATAAACGGCAATGGTGGTCGGGGCTTTGTTTTTATTGCCGGCGATGCCGGTAACGACATGGCCTGAGCTCAAGGGAGAAGAAGAAGAGAGAGGAGAGAGAGACAGAAACTGTAAAAACAGATAATTATTTACGGAATCTGACTCCGAAAAAGTCGACCCCATTGAGGGGATAGGTTATTTATATGCTTCCCGACAAAAACTAACGACATATATTGGTTATAAGTTATAATGACCGTGAATATGTGATAGCCAATGGGGAGTTGACAAGTCATGACTAGAATTGGAGCCATAGACCACGTTGTATTTTTTGAACGGTATACTTCTAACCGGGGCCGGGACCGACCGGATTGAAGGACCCTTCCCTATTTGAGTGTCGGTCCGGTTCTAATAATACGGTTCCTAAGTGACTAATTTTTTCTGTGGACACGTAAATAGATTTAATACAGATATTCTTTATTATTATTGCAAGCTTATTCTACTCTAAAAACTAAAATCTTAATACCATCATCACCATTTCCTACAACGTCTACTCTATGAACCTGAAGAAAAAAAACTTTCATGTGCAAACGACAGTTATCAAGGAATTCGCAATGCCCGACTCTTCAAATGTCACCTCATTCTTGTAATCAAGACTTATTGATCTTCCAGGAACAACGTTCATTAGACCAATTCGCATCCGTTTGTCATATTCTTCAAGTTTTGAGTAACAGAATGACCATAGAAACTGTATTGGCTCGCTTTTCAAGAAATTCCTCTGAATCCTCTGTCCATCAGGGAAACGAACCGCCACACGGAAAATTAGGGCTACATCTCCGGTGGGTTCTTCCGGTAGGGTTGGATAGTCTGGTACGGAATCTTCTACAAGAGAAATTCTTCCTTGACCGGAGTACATTCATCCTCATCACCCTAACTAGGAACTGCCATCTTCACACATGTCTCATTGTCTTCTTCACTCACTCTGCAATCCTTCTTCCTCAATAGGTTATTAAGATTGTCGTTAGGGCTTTTATCCATAAACACAACAAGATCCTCGAGAAAGACCTCTCGCTCGACCACTTCGAACCACAACTGCATCATCTGACCCGTCACCGGGTCAATGACAAGAATTGCGGGGAACGAATCCAACTTATAAAACGTCGTACGTCATAACCTTGAGTCCCTCAATTGTATCGTCGTACTCCTGCCAAAAAATAAAATTATCTCGGATAGTTTCTGAAACCGCTTTGTTGGACCATACATCGCGGTTCAGACGATCGGAGTTGAACCCAAGCATCAATTGAATGTTCAATATGAGCCATCGGTCGGCCCTTTGAGCCTCCACTTTGGCCTCCTCGAAGGTTCCCATGAAAAGGAGGTCGTGGAGGGCGGAACATTGATTCGACGTTGTCATATACCGACTCCGGAATTGGGTGTTGTCTTCTTGTCCATATCGAGGAATCTTCAAAATCGTAGAGAGTGTCTTGTCTACGTAGTAGAGGATCGCCAACTTCATCTTGGTCTTCATCGTCGTCTTCGTCATTGTTTGGAGGAGAAGTCAACTGTTGTGATGTCTCGTTGTTGGTGAAGAATAGAAGGATTGCTTCATTGAGGTCCTCATTGGTCGATTCTATGAAGTGACGGGCCGTGGTGGTGGCGGTGATGTCAAGAAACTGCGAGATCAGATCGCTGTCCATCTTCTTTGTCGCTATAGAATGCATAAGTTACATAAGGTGGTGATGAGTTTTGAATTAGAGACGAAAAAGTTTTATTATATAACAAAGTTTCCCTCATAAAGTTTAACCCGAATTTAAAATTTTTGCTTAATGTTTGAAATTTAAAATTTTAGTAATAATGTTTGAACCAAATAAAAAATCTCATTTTTCCATCCATTTGTCGTTTATTCTAACGAATTGAAAATCATGTGTCAAAAACACGTCAACCAAACATGCCATCCATACCCATCTTTTTCTTCACATGCCCCGCCCTTTCCTCCCTCATCCATCTCCGCTACTATATCTTCCTTATTTGCAAAGCCAATTATAAGCTACTATGACAAAAGAAAGAAATCAGACCATATGTTCATAAAAAACATTTAAGGATATACCTATCACAAAAGATTACATGGCAACAGTTTCTGTATTTCTCTATTGCAGATGGCATCAGGAATCCAAAAATGCAATGTCAAACGATGCAATTGATGCACATTCCTTACAATCAACCGAGCATGTTCTTAATGCCTTCAATTGGTTCACAAATCAGATTACTCAACTCAGAATGCTATGCGTACTGTATAGAGGGATATGTTAGATGATAAAACCAACAATTTCAGTTCTTAGAGAAGATTCTGTTACAAACATTGAACTAGGAAACTAACATGATGCAGCGCGAATCGAAACTATAATTGATTATAAAATATCACATATCCATTTCCAAGAACCCGACTCTGAACACTATCGATTCAAGGAGAAGCGTGTCTGCTTGAAAACGAGTTGTACCATACGAAAACTTCAAACCTGTTCGTGGACGAAGAATGTCAGCATATTATAACAATTGGAACCGAAACTAAACGGAGATAGGTGGAGACGGAGACCTGGAGAAATTGAGAACTGCTATGAGGATTTGCTGAGGAGTGCGGAAAGGATGAAAGACAATTTTTTCAATTCAAAATGTATAATACTCACGTGCTTGACACGTGACTAAGTTTTCGTCACACATAAACGTTTTCGGACGACAAAGAGAGATTTTTAATCGTGTCCAAACATTATGAATAAAATTTCAATTTCAAACATTAGTAGAGAATTTTAAATTCGGTTCAAACTTTAGGGGTAAAACTATTTTACCCAATATATCAATTAACAGGGATAGTAAGATTCTCAAGATATATATACGATATTTTTTATATAAACGTAGCAAGTATATTTCGTTATGTATATCAACTGGAAATTAGATGGATAGAGCTATTACCAATTAGCAAAATATAAATTTTAAAAATGAGATATATTTCACTATTAGATGACTGATATTATATATTGTGCAGATATATTATATATCTATATCTATATTAATTTAAGTATGATACTAAAATTATGAAAAAATATTTATTTTTATAATTATTTATTTATTATATTATAAAAATCAACTTTTCTAATTAGTTCATGACAAATTTCTAATTATCACTTACGTTGATTTTTTATATGCTGAGTTGTTGTGTAAGAGCACGCTTTTGATAACTTTAACTTTTTTTGTAACTTGTTATGATCACTTTAAATATCTAGTAACATAAAATAGTATTGTTTTATAATATATAAAGTTGAATGAAAAAAAGCTATATAAATTTGTACATTTGTACTTATTTTAGACAACTTATTACTAATTAGAGTATTGATTCACATTTTGCGTAAAATAATTGAGTTATTATTAATTTTTTATATCAATACATACAAAAGAGATTATAGTAGTATATAGGGAAATATCAGAAAATAGTTCAATATGTTTTGCACATAAACCTTTAATTGCACTAGTAAGTTTTCAGTGCACATTTGGAATTGTCAAGGTTTGGGATCTTCCTTGACAATCCATAACCTCAAAGATCTCCTCAAAACGTATCAACCATAAATTGTCTTCCTAATGGAAACAAAAAACTCTTATTCTTTTTGTGAACAAATAAGAAAGTCTACTTGAATGGAAAAGAGCTACTACATTTCACCTCGTGGACGAGCAGGTGGATTAGGGATATGGTCAATTTAATTATCCTCTCATCCTCGCCGAACATAGTGAATTGCAAGATCGAAGGGAACACGATCAGTACATCGATAAAGATCACAATGGTATACGGGAACCCTGAATGAACGCAATAGAAGTAGGAACTGGGACACTGTGAGGGAATTGGGTCACGACAGGAGGAGTCCCTCGACCTGTATAGGTGACTTTAACGACATATGGGATCAACACAAAAAGGCAGAAGGGCCACCTAAGGAGTAAAGAAAGATCGATAGATGCAATGGTCTCATCAACGGTCTATCCCTTATTGACTTGGGTTTTAAGGGTCCTAAATTCATATGGTGCAATAGTTGACAAGGTCAAGCAAGGATCTGCGAACGGTTTGACCAAGCAATCAACAATGCCAAGTGGATAGCAGCATATCCCACGTCCCAACTCATGATCGAATTGGCCATAGGATCAGACCACAACCGAATCATCCTCAAGTTATGCCACAATGATATGAAAGGAAAAAGGAGATTCCGGTTTGAAGAGATGTGACTGGAAAACAGAAGATGCAAAGAAGTTGTTCTGAACGTATGGAGAACGAATGATAGTCTACTAGAAAGACTTGGGCGTTGTAGTCGTGCGCTAACTAGATGAAGCAAGGAAGAATTTGGAAATAACCAAACCAAGATCCGAGAAATCAAGGACAAAATTAAAATATTGTAGACCTCCTCAAGTCCAAATGTCGAGTCCAAATGTGGAGTCCAAATGTCGATGGTGATTATGAGAAAGACCTAAAATATTTTTTAGAAGAGTTGTGGAGAAGAGAGGAAATCTATTGGCACCAGAGGTCTTGGGTTAAATGGTTAAACCATGACGATAGAAATTCAATATTCTTCCACCTAACCACATTAAGAAGACGTCGACCCGAATGTAAACTGGGTAACAAATGAAAGGGAAATCTGATCCGAGCTGTCAAATTTCTACTCGAACCTCGTCACCACAGAAAGTAGGCAATACTGGGGAGACACACTAAATTGAGTACTGAATCAGATCACAGACGAGATGAACCAGAGCTTGACAAGTATGGTAACGAACGAGGAAGTAAAACGTGTTGTGTTCCAAATAGGGGGTTCTCGTGCGCCAGGTCCAGACGGCTGTTCTACAACCTGTTATGGGTTGTGATTAATACAAGTGTGATCACTGTGGTCAAACACTTCTTCAGCACTGGTAAGCTCCTTGAGACTGACAACTATAATGATATTACCTTAATCCCTAAAGTTGCAAATTCCACTTGCCCTAGTGAATTTCAGCCAATAAGTCTTTGCAATTTCAGCTAGAAAATCATTTTCAAAGTGCTTGAAAATAGACTTGAGCCTTATCGGCCGGAAATTATTACACTGTACCAAAATGCATTTGTGGCAGGAAAAATGACTAGGATAACGTTGTGATTGCTCATGAAGTTTTACACCATCCGTGTAACCGGAAGAAAGGAAGGAGAGTTGAATGTGCGGTAAAACTGGATATGCAGAAAACATACGATCGGGTCGAATGGGATTTTCTCCTCGAGGTACTAGCATGGAAAGGTTTCAGACCAACATGGATTAGATGGATTAAAGAATGCATATCAACGGTCTCCTATACGATCCTCGTCAACGGGAAGCGTACTAAGCTGATCTGACCCACAAGAGGCCTACGCCAAGGTGACCCCATCTCACCGTATTTATTCATACTCATGGATCATGCTCTATATAAGCAGATCGAGAAAGCGGTCATGGAGAAAAGGTTCATACACATACGCATCAAGAGAGAATGCCCTTTCATTCACCATCTGTTCTTTGCGGACGACTCCCTGTTTTTCTTGAAGGGCACACTACCGAACATGCGGGCCCTCTGGTCCATTATCGACGAATACTATTGCGCATCAGGCCAAAGCATGAGTTTGGGAGAGTCGAGCATCTTCCTAAGTCTTAATGTCCATGAAGACGAAAAGAGGATGTATCTTTTCAGAACCTTGGCAAATACCTTGGTCTTTCTTCAATTTGGAGGAGGTCAAAAAGAGAAGCCCTCAGTTTTTTGAAGAAACGCATCGAGGACAAGTTGCAAAGCTGGAAAACAAAAATTCTTAACAATGCAGGGAAAGTGATTCTAATAAAGGCAGTGGTGACAACTATTCTGACATGTACCATGCGTATCCTCAAGATACCAACCACATGGTGCTCTGAGATTAATGTTCTTGTGGCGGACTTCTGGTGGGGCCTTTCTCAAACGGGAAAAAATATTCACTGGAGAAGATGAGATGTGCTGACAAAGCATAAATTTAAGGGAGGACTAGGGTTCAAAGAACTACAAAACTTTAACCTAGCTCTCCTATCCAAAATGGCGACGAAGATAATAACTGAACTTAATACTCTATGGGTGAGGGCTTTAAGACGAATCTATTTCAGCCTTGGGGATTTCTTTGGAGCTACAAAGGGAGCACGAACCTCTTGGAAATGGTCAAGCTACTTGCTTTTATACGGATGCCTAGATTCCTAACAGGAAGAACCACTGGATCACCTCAGAACTAAAAATTGGGACCTCAGCTAATATCAAGGTGGCAGAATATATTGACACGGGTAGAAGATCGTGGCGAGAAGACGAAATATGACTCTTTACATCGGAGGAAGAGTTGCATGACATCATGAGGGTGCCAACCCCTCCGAGAATATGCCCAGACAAGTTTGTATGGACATACACAAGAGATGCAGGTGTATCAACTACATCCTCTTATTAGCTCCTCCGACAAACCAAAAACCCTAGACCCCAGATAAGGATCAGAATAGGTGGATATCGTGGAAGGAAGTCTGGAAAAATCGAACCCCTCCGAAGGTAAATAATTTTATGTGGAGATTACTAACAAACTCCGTTGCAGTGAAAACAAACCTTGGTCGTCGAGGGATTGATACTCCGTCCACATGCCCAATATGTGGGGGAATAGAAACAAGGGAGCACATGTTATTCCGATGTGAATGGGTGAAACAGGTTTGGTTCGGCACCCTAGGAGTGTGAGCCGATCTATCAACGATAGACAAGAGTGAGAAGGGGTTCATGGAAATTCGGAAGGAGGTAAGATGAAACAGAACATCCCTTGAGAACCATTGGGCTATTTGCGCAATCACGGCTTAGAATAATTGAAAAGAATGAAGCAAGAAGGTCTTCGAGAATAGAAATCCAAACCCTATCGAGGTATTCAAACGTGTCCTAGAATCCTGGGTCAAATATAATCAACACCAGTCGTAGGGTACTAGACCACCGAACCAAGCAGGTAGGACAAGCTGGACTAGACCACCGATAGGTACAATTAAGATAACTGTGATGCTTCGTGGAGCAATGAGACGCGCATGGGTAGAATTGGAGTCATTGTAAGACACCATCGAGTCCAAGTCGTGGGAGGTATCAACAGAAGATTATGTGTATCCGGTGTGGAATACTTGGAAGCAATGGTCATCTCGAAGGGAATAAAGTTGGCAATTGAGCACAAAATGGAGGCGAAGGACGAATAGGACACCCAAAATGTAATCTGGAAGCTCAAGAAGGACGACTACTACTCGAGAACGGCGACTCTAACAGCCAACATTCTACAAATGGCTGATTCTCGAAGAAAGGTTGCTTGGACTGCAATTTCAAGATCTGCAAACGAATGTGCCAATTCGATTGCAAAAAATGCTAGATTAGGGGTGCGACTTGATGATTGGGTTTCTCGAGCCTCACCCCCTCTTTTATATCTTATTAATGTTGATTGTTCAATTTATGTAAACAATTATTCAGTTCCTGGTATTATTCAATAAAAGAGTATTTCTTTTCGCCCCCCAAAAAAACTAATATTTTTTCGATGGTGAATGGTCCAACATGTTTGAAAATGATGGTAATTGTTACTTCTGTCAATTCTCTGTTAAACATTTATGTTACATATTTTTCATATTTACAAAATTAAGTGAATATTTTTCTAACATTACAACTAAACCTTACAAACTTACACTAATTTTACAAATAAATCCCGATTCAATTTGAGTCACACCGGGGTCCCCTAGCCTAAGTCTGAACCTAGACCAGGTGACCCAACCTTGGGGACCTGGTCTAGGCTCTGGTGTATACGAGGAGATCCCCGATTAGGGTTCAATTGGAGCCCCAATTGATCGATGCACATTAAGGTCCCTTCGTACTAACTCCCCAATGTTGGGCGACTTGATCTAGGTTTGGATCCCCAATCGCTCTAGACCGGATTTGTAGGAAACAAAATTATCCGGGGAACTCAAGGAACTCACACAGTGTTTTACTATCCAGTCATGAAAATAAAATAATGCAACACTCTCCCAATAATTTAAAATTGGTCCTACAATTAATTTAATTAGCCCAAAAGTATTAATGAAAGGGTTCAGACACGAATGACAGATTATAATAAACCACCAGAACTCACAAAGGGTCCTGGATCAGCACCAAGATCATTGCGAGGCAATTTATGCGGTTCGAGGCCTCTAGATCAGCTCATACTGGTTTAAATAATATTCAACCATCTGAACCGATATGTTCGGTCCATCCAACCAGTTCAAACTGAGCTAGAACAGTTGTCTCAAACCGAACTAGAACGTCTGATTGACTCAAACCGTCCAGACCGAACTAACCAAATCATAGAGAGTCGGTCTAGGTCGTATCGATTCACAGAAAGACGCTCTGGGACGGAACGATTCACAGAGAGACAGTATAAGTCAGACCGATCACATAGAACCGATCCCACCCTTCATTTTCTTTAGCTGGAACAGGGGAGTGTGGCTAGGGTAAAACCCTAGTCACTAGACTTCATGGTTGGCCATGAAAGCCAAACACCATGGGTCCAACCATAGTGTATGGTCATAAAATCCAAACACGGTGACTGACCCTCTCGCTTTGGTGTCGACCACTGTGGCTGACCACGTCTCATCTTCGCCTTGGGCCAGCCATAGTGGTTGCGTGTTGTAGAAAACATTGTAGTTGTGTCACGCCTAAGGATGCCGACGACGCGAACACCGTGGTTGCATCACGGCAGTGACTATGTCCACAATTAGTCGTGGTCAAGGTAAGACAATTAGTGCATGAAAATTTGAGAATTCGAAAACCATCATGCTATGGCTCTGATACCAATGTTGGAATATGCTAAACATGCAATTGTTTGGGTCACAACATAAACGGACAGTGATAGGCGAGAGGACACGCCACGGGTTAATAGACAGTGACTTAGTCTTCAGACCTACCTACCTCATTCTAAACTGTAGGACAACAAAGTTTCTCTGCTTTGAGCGAGACTAAGAAGAACAACAGATTTTCCAACCCTGAGCACCCTTATATATAACCATGCATAGAAGGATTGGTTTGAATCAATATCTAATACTGTGCTTATTATAATGAACTTTCACTAATAGGCGACATCCCATAAATCAACCGTTATAAAATTAATAAATTTACTCTAAAATATATTAGTTAGGGTTAACTATTTATTTGGTTAATGTTTGTTTGTATATTACCTTTTAGTTATTTTTGTTGGGTGTTGTTAAATGATTATTTACGACTGTTTGATTACTCCGGCAATTGATCGTCAGTATTTTTTATTAGTTGGTCACATGAGCATCACGTGATATTTTTTCCCCCAATTTTTAATCATTGTAACTTTCACCTTCTCTTATTCTGTCTCCTTTCTCTTTCTCTTCTGAAGTCATTCAAGCACGAGAAGGGGAGGTTTGAGCGATTCTATGGCGGTAATTTTTCGTGAAACTCATCTTACACGTTTGAAGCATCGGAGTTGCACTTTTTGATGATATCTTCTCTTGCAGTAGAGGAATTTGAGTGCAAGTATACATCATTATTTCATTATACATGTTAAATGTTAACCCGATTGTGTGGTTGATTTTATTTTTTAATTATTGGTGATCTACGAATAAAACCCAAAATTCAAACGAACAGAAAGAGATAGAAAAAAAGTATGTTATGTGAAAATTCGAAATTTGCATTCACGTTGAGTTGTGTGTTGTTGTGAATCATTCTTTGAATCTTACAACATGTTTCTTTCACGAAATAGGTGATACGGATTTCATATGAAGTTGTTTCTTTCACGAAATTGGAAAACTTCGGAATACGGAATCCTAGAGGGGTAGTGATATAAATTTCGATCAAAAAGTAAAGAATTTGTATGCCGAGCGGGATGGGAATACGGACTAGAATACAAAATGACCAAAATGCCCTCAATTGTTTTTAGTAATTCATGAACTGCCCTCCTCCTTCATAAGCTTTCGTTCGGTTTCTCCTTCATCAGTTCATCCCATCCCTGCTTCCGTTCAGCTTCTCCTTCATCCCATCAGGTACGACTTCTTCTTCATTCTTCATCCTTGTCTGAATTCTAAACCATAGGTTCAAATCTGGTATAACTTCTCCTTCATCCCATCGCAATTCTGGGTTGGAATCGAACCCATAAATCGCAATTCTGGATTCGAACAGAACCCAGCCGAACCTAGAATCGTGTTGTTAGTTCTCGTGCAAATTCTCATGCTATTATTTAGCAAATCAGCAAATTTATATTGGTAGTTCAGCTATCTCCTTCATCCTTCATAAGCCGAGATTGTTTATTGTTGTTAGTACTGCTATTTGTTCGGATGTATTGTTGTTAGTATTGTAGATAGATTGTGTTCGGTTGTTTATTGTTTACTGTTTCAGATAATTACCAGATTGATGAATACATCAAACGACTTGTTCATGTTGTCAGTTCGGTTGTATTGTTGATATCCTTGTAGGGGAGATAGATGAAACAGGTCTGGAGACCCGTAAGTTCTTGATCATGGATCGATATTGTTGTTGCGACCCGAAAGCGGAAGTTCCAAGAAGACTTATTTGTAGTTCTTGATCATGTTTTCGTTGTGTTCTTGGTATAATTTTGGTTTAGGACGATAACTTATTTTTGTATGATGTACCTGTGGTTATTTATGCTATTGCTATAGCAAATGATCTCCATTTTTTTGATAGATGTATTGTTATGTTGTAATGGAATATTATATTTTGAATTGGTTCGGATAAATATAAGGTTAATGTGTCTTGGTGAAAACATGGATTTAAATTAAAATTTACATTAATTAAACTATTTTATATTAATTAAAGGAATTTCCTTTAAAATTAATTGATTAATTAAATTAATTATTTTACAAGTTATTTGTATTATATACTATACATATGAAAGTAATGACATATATGTCATTTTACCATATTACATTTCATTTCCATATACCAATTCAGCAAAGAAACATTGGAATTCCTTATTCCATTCCATTCAAATTCACCAACTAAACAACTTCATATTATTATCTCATATTCTCTATTCCTATTTTCTATTCTGTATTTCTTATTCCGAATTTCACCAAGTAAACACACCGTTATTCTTCTTTTGAATCATATTCTTATTCTACTAAACATTTCAAATTCAATGCAACATATGTTTAGCAATTTGTATGTTTTAACAGCGTTATGTTCTATAGACAAATTAAATAACTATTTCATAATTTTTTTTAACATACAGAATCATTTAACAATAGTCAATTAAACATAAATAGTATTTAACAATACTCAGTCAAACATATATAATTAGTTAACAACATTGAAATACACCTAACTATTTCAAAATATTCTACTAAACATATGTCACCATTTTTGCAAGTGTTCTCGCATGGCATATTTTTTTTTTCTTTTGCTAGTCAAATATCCAGAGTGAATGACACTCATACTGCTGCTTAACACTAATACTGAACGATCGCATGTTATCTACAAATTAATCCACATTCATCAATTATCACCAAGTGCATTACTGAAATAAAGATTTGTGGAACAAAAAACAAGTTCTTAAGAGGAAGACGTTTTTCCGCACAACAAAAATTTGAATCTCGGGGATTACTTGGATCCAACAACAACTTAAATTTGAATCAGAGACTTTAACACAATTCAACATCCGAATTGTTGTCTAGAACTTCTGAACCTCAATTAGAGCAAGTTAACAAGGGGAAATCATGACAACAACCGAGATGTTGAGCGTAAAGCATTGATAAATGTCTGCGTTTTAGAACGAAATACAACTTAGGTGCAGAATTTCATATTGAAATGGATCGCGATTAGGGGAGATGTGAAAAAGAATAGGGAGAATGGAGAGAAGTGAAGAGTATATCAACGAGGAACGAGGAACTTTTGACATTTCAATCTCATCAAAATATTGGGTTAATAACCGAATCGTTATTCCAATTTGGGGCACTTTACAAATTTCTCCCTAAACTTTGTTTTTCCAAATTTTGCTACATGTACTTTCAGACTTGGGGCAAATTGCTACCTCTATTAAGTTTTTCGTTAAATATGGACGGAAAATGGCATGGCAGCACATGATTGATCCATGATTTAGGAAACTAAATATGTTTTAAAAAATACCAAAAAATCAGAAAAAATGGAAAATTAATAAGAAAAGTTAGAGTTTTTAATATAATATTTTTATTATAAAATATGAAACTAAATTTAAAAAAAAAAAACTAATAATTTTTATTTTTTTTATTTCACATTTTCAATAAAAAAAACTATTATATTTAAACCTCTTATTTTCTTTTTTAATAATATAGTTTTTAATTTTATGGACCAATCATGTGGTGCCACATCATTTTTCGTCCATATTTAACGGAAAACTTAACGGCGGTAGAAATTTACCCCATGTGTCAAAGTTTAGGTAGCACTTTTTGAAAAATTAAAGTTCGGGTAGTGATTTATAAAGTGTCCAAAGTTGGGGTAACAATTTGATTATTAACCCAAAAAATTTATGAGCAAGACACATGACTTGATTAACAGTACAAAAATAACAACAATTAATACTTTTAACAAAAAAGTAACATTGTAAAGTACAAGTGACTAAACAATATAAGTTTTTTTTTTTGGCCAAGACTAAACAATATAAGTTGAACAAACAAAAAATAACATTTGTCGAGTAACCAAATAGGAAATTAACCAAAGAAATAGTCCTTTTGTCATCATGTTGGGATCCACATTACAACTCTTATTTCTCATTCTTGAAAAATAAAAATAAAACAATAATTAATTAGCAATGTGCTAACTACATTTTGCGGGTCAGAACCATTTGCTAGTTGAATCTTTTTTGAATAATCTTTTTTATAAAACTTAAACAATATTCTAGTTCAGTCTAATTTTTTAAATGATGACGAGAACTTGCTTATTTATATATATACTAACTCAAGTTTTGAGTAAATTACTAACTCAAATTTTGAGAATTGATCAATTTGTTAACTAAACTTTGAAAATATTATAATTTACTAACTAAACTTTGAAAATATTTTAATGTACTAACTAAACTTTGAAAAAAAAAACAGATTGATTTACTAGTTTGAGCTTTGATTACACGTGATGGACAAGTGCATGCATCTACATTCATTTAAGAGTAAATTAGTTGAAATTAGCAAACTACAAGTTTATTGAAATTCAACTAGCAATTATATATATATATATATATATATATAAAGATTAACTAGCAATTGTCAAGATTTTCAAAGTTTAAATTTGGTACAATATCACATTGCCCCCTAATGTTTGATCAGATTTTGAGTTACAACCTTAAGGTTTAAATTTAAAAAAAAATTGAGAATTGATCAATTTGTTAACTAAACTTTGAAATTTTTTTAATTTACTAACTAAACTTTGAAAATATTTTAATTTACTAACTAAACTTTGAAAAAAAAAACGGATTGATTTACTAGTTTGAGCTTTGATTACACGTGATGGACAAGTGCATGCATCTACAATCATTTAAGAGTAAATTAGTCGAAATTAGCAAACTACAAGTTTATTGAAGTTCAACTAGCAATTATATATATATATATATATATAAAAAGATTAACTAGCAATTGTCAAGATTTCCAAAGTTTAAATTATGGTACAATATCACATTGTCCCCTAATGTTTGATCAGATTTTGAGTTACAGCCTTAAAGTTTAAATTTTAAAAAAAAAAGAGGGAAAAGTAAGTAAATACACCCGGATGTTTGCACCCGTTTGTAATTGCACCCATATTGTTTGTTATTACACCCTTATGTTTACGTTTGTTTGTCATTCAGCCTTTCTGTCTAGTCTTAACGTTTTCTGTTAAAATGTTGGTCACGTGCTTGTCACGTGCCTTACTATTTCTGTTTATACCTAAACTACCCTTATCTATTTCTGTTTAATAAGTCTTGTTGCTGGACTGTTTATTAAGTCTTCACCGAAATTAGAGAGTATTCTTTGCGTCTGAAGGAGAGTGTTCTTGCTGCGTTTCTCCAATGAAGATGGGCCAAGGTAAGTACTGTGAATCTTCTTCCATTTCGCATCTCATATGGACAACGAGGAACCACTGTGCTATTGCGGTCTCCAAACCCGTGCAAGAACAGCTTGGACCACGAAAAATTTCGATCGGCTGTTCTTTTCATGTCCGAGATACCAGGTAATGCTGTCAATTCGTTGAGTTAATTTCGAAGATATAGTCGATTACTGTCTTTTGAACCAATTTGATTTTTTGGAAACCCTAATTTCGGTTTACCACTATGCAGCCATTGAAAAGGGGTTGTGATTTATTTTCTTGGAAAGATCCACCGATGTGTGTGTATGGAAGGAGAGCCATGACCAAATTTGTGTCAAAGGAATCCGAACTCAACAATCAAATTGTTGTGTTGAGTAGCAGAAATCAACAACAGATGTGTGTTATAGTGTTCTTAGTTTGCATTGTTGCTGGACTTATGTTGAAGATGTAGCTGTGTTTAAAACTTTTGTTGTATAGTGTGTACGTTATGTACGTTGTCATTCAGTTGTACTTGATGTGTGTTTAATGAAGACATTGTGGACCCATAAGTTGTGTACGTTGTTATTCAGTTGTACCTTATGTTTTGTGTAGTGTTTGGTTTTCCAACCTTATGTTTGGCAAAAAATTGGTAAACGCACCCATATGTATTGACATACAGCACACAAACCAACCTGTTATCCAACAGAACACAAACCAACAGAACACACAAACCAACAGAACACAAACAAACCTGTTTTAACCTAATATCCAACAGAACACAAACCAATAGAACACACAAACGAACAGAACACATACAAACCTGTTTTAACACAAACGAAGTTTCCACATACCTAATATCCAACAAGATGAAGTCACCCAACCTAACAAACCAACGGTTTAACAAACAAAACATCCATGTCTTTCACTAATAGTGCTGACTTCGCTTTCACTGAGTTGATCTTCGCACAAAATTGGGTGAGCTGCGGGAAGCACGTACGGTCGTCTTCTTTTTGGTTTTCCCACTTTTAAGTGGTTGAGGAGATAACACTAATGCACGGTACAAACTGTCTGTTGTGGTTAATACTCAAATTGTAATTTCGGTTTTGGCCATCCTTGTCCATAATTTACCTAACAAATTCAAAACAATACAAATCAATATCCACAAATCCTGGAAAATCAACTATCCTAAGCAATATCTACACATATGCAAATCGGGGCAAATCATCTACACAAGACCGAGACTTCCTGGCAAATCAACTATTTTTCTGAGCAATACTATACAAAACCAATAGCACAACCCACCTTCGATTTTGGTCGGAGAACCGAGAGGCCGAGACAACCGAGACCCTTGTCGGACCGAGACTTCGCTGTCGGACTGAGGCAATTCTTGTCGAACCGAAGCAACCGCACAGCTTGCAGCACCAGAGTGAAAGGGACCGAAGCAACCGTCGCACCAGAGTTGCAGCAATCGGTCGAAGGGGAGAAGAGAAGGAGAGGGTAGTCGCACGGGAGACGAGAAGGGGAGGTTAGTCGCGGTTGCAGGTCAGTCGCGGTCGAAGGTCAGTCGCGCAGAAGAGGTTTGTAGGTTTTGGAGGGAGAAATGAAACCGTAGGGAGAAGAAGAAGGATCGGTCTGAGGGTGATGAATGTGTGAGGGGCAAAGTAGTCTTTGTACATTTATTTTTTTCAAAATAAACGTTTCACATGTTAATCACGTGACAGATAACGGGTAGAATTAACGATTGGTCCAATTACCAACAAATTGAAACATACGAGTGTCATAACATACGACAAAAAACATAAGGGTCCAGTTACAAAAAAAAACCATCCGGGTGTATTTACTTACTTTTCCCAAAAAAAAATCTCTCATGTTTGGCCAAAGTGCAAGTTTGCCCCAACCGTCAACCTTTTCATTCAAATTTAAGAAATAAGTTTTGAAAAATGCAGAAAGGGTTAATTACCAAAAAACAAAACGGACTTTGAGAAAAAAATAGCAAATCGATTTTTTTTTTTTACAAACAACAAACCAAACTTTTGGAATTGAGCAATTAACAAACCTATCTCAAATTTTCATTATGTTTTAACGAATTTTCCAATGTTTGAGGGAGTTATTAAGTCAACATTAGTTGAAGTATTCTAATGACAGGGTAGTACGACTTAATAACTCCCTCAAATATTGAAAAAACCGTTCAAACATACTAAAAATTTGAGGTAGATTTGTTGATTACTCAATTTTAAAAGTTTGGTTTGTTGTTTGTAAAAAAAAATCGATTTGTTGTTTGGCTTTTCCTCAAAGTGGGGTTTGTTTTTTGAGAATTCACCTTTGCACAAATAACAGAAAAATTCAAATATGTCACAATTTAACTCTTTCAAAAACTAAACTTGAATCCCGATTCGATTGAGACTCGAGTCTGGATTTTGACCCAAAATCAAAGTCATTTAGCATAAAATTAGGTTATTAAGGAGATTTAAGGATCTCTTCCTTGAATTGGGAGTCACTCAAATGATAATTTATACTCTATTTTCTGGTAATAATAATTTATTGTCTTCTTTATTTGGTAAACCCTAAACGCATTAAATTAATATTAGTTTAACTAAATATTCAAGCATTAAAAAAACACTTGATGCCAAGGTTCCTTAAACTTCAAGTCTAATTCATAACCAACACATTTAAAAAGTCCAAGAGGTTAATATGATTCGACTCACGCTTTTCACATGTATTTTCTTTTTCATAAATCAACAAGTAAATATATATATATATAAAGTTCTTGATGATCATATATTATTTTTTGTCATTCTTAAATCATACATGATAAAAATGCATTGTATTTAAATAATACAGAATTGGCAAAAAAAAATTTAATGCAATTATGTTTTCATTACTCGAATAAAAGCATAAAACATAAAAAATTAATAATGTTTTCTAAAAGAAATTATTAAAAAGTACATATTCGATAATAAAAAAATACCAATAATTATTTATATAATGATTACATATTTTAACTTAAATTTAATATTTGAATTGCATTTATTAAAATGTTAAGAATACTATTCTTTTAATACTAATTGAACTTATGTTTTTATCTGAATAATTTTTAAAAATATAAACATTAAGTATCCTGATCGGAGAGTTAGTGAGATCATCGGCCATAACGGGAATAGGTGAGACACGGCGATCCTGGAAGGTGTGCTAACGGAGGTGGATCGAGTGGCCATCGAAGCCATCCAACTCCCAAGACACCCAACACGGGATAGATTGGTCTGGCCGAACTCCACCACGGGAATGGCACACCCAAATCTGGTCTATAGAAGACTAACGGACCGAAGAGAACCTGATGACACAAACAGAGACTCCTCATCAAGAAGGCTTGGGCAAGAAGAATGGAAGAGGGTTTGGAAAGGCTCCTCGATTCCAAAGATCAAACAATTTGTGTGGCGAAGCTGCAATCGAGCTTTGCCCGTGAGGGAAGCACTCTATAAGAGGGGCATCAGTGACTCTCCAAACTGCCCCTTTTGTGGAAAGATCAAGTCAATCGAACATGCACTATTGGATTGTCCATGGACAAGACTAATCTGGTTTGGAGGCGTGGGCGTGCGAAAGGACGAAAGGAGTCGTCCGACTTGGGAAGAGTGGATCAAGGAGCTGATTGACAAAGAACAGGCTAGGGCGGGTGCAGACACGAGTACCAGAACTAGAATCGAGACGTTGGCGTGGGAGATTTGGAAGGAGCGTTGTTGGGCACACCACAACAACGAGCAACCCCGACCCCAGGTTACACTGGAGAAAGGGTTGAGACTGTCTCGAGAGTCCGAAAACACCAGCAGGCCGAATCAATCGACCGTCCAGGTTCGGCAAGGAACAAGGCAAGCAGCTGTTTGGAAACCACCAAGCCAGGGAATAATAAAGATAAATTGCGATGGGGCTTGGGATGCAACGACACGCAAAGGCGGTACGGGAATCATAGGGCGTAACGAAGAGGGACGTCTTGTAGCGGGGAGAAACACAACCGTTAGGGATGTCTCGGCCATCAATGTAGAAGCCTGAGCTATCTATCAAGCGGTAGAAATGGCCGTCACCGAAGGATGGAGAAATGTAATCATAGAATCGAACTCGGAGAAGTTGATCAAGACGTTGAACGGATCGACTACGGAGTCAGATTGGCAACTAGAGAACATCATTGAAGCAATTATCGATAAGTCATCCTTTATCGAGACCATCTCATGGAGGTGGATTAATAGAAGCGCAAATAGATGCGCGGATTGGATTGCTAAGCAATCAAAGAGAGTGATGTGCCCGGTTAATTGGTTTTGTACACCACCATCTACTCTTATTTCCCTTTTGATGTTAGATCTTTCGAACTTATCTCAATTATAAATGAATTTTCAGTTTGGCCAAAAAAAAAAATCATACATGATAAAAATGCATTGTATTTAAATAATACAGAATTGGCAAAACAAATAAAATTAAATTAAATGCAATTATGTTTTCATTACTCGAATAAAAGCATAAATCATAAAAAATTAATAATGTTTTCTAAAAGAAATAATTAAAAAGTACATATTCGATAATAAAAAAAATATCAATAATTATTTATATAATGATTACATATTTTAACTTAAATTTAATATTTGAATTGCATTTATTAAAATGTTAAGAATACTATTCTTTTAATACTAATTGAACTTATGTTTTTATCTGAATAATTTTTAAAAATATAAACATTAAGTATTTTTCTTAAAAAATAAAAGTCCATAAGTCCATAAAAGTATATCGATAATTATTGATATTATGCTAATGAATGTTTTTAACATAATTTTAATATCTTTATAAAGTCTATTATTGTCGTGTATTTATAAACTGGTTGAAAGAAGTAAAAATAGAAAAACATTATAATAGTAACTTTCACTTATGTTAAATTATACAAATTTTATTGTTTTAATTTATAAAATAAGTTCAGTCTGCAAATATGAATTTCCACAAATCAAGAGAGAATTAAAAGAAACTATATTAATATTATTTTTCTTATGTAAATGTGTTTAACTTTTAGATTGCATGCATAATTATAATTATAATTATAAATAATAATCATTGACTATTACTGTCCGAAAATGATATGTACTATATAAAATTACCCATAATTTAGTCTTAAGTAATTCTTAATAGCTCCACTTGTGTTTTAATTGTATGAAATATATTATTAAATTTAAAGAATAAGTATTATTTTTTTATTATAAAAGTAAGTGAAAATATATAGTTCAATAATAAAATGAATATTATTGATATGATGCTAATTAATGCTTAAGTTAATATTTTTATTAAAGTATAGTACTTTCATATAGTAATAAAAAAGTGTTGAAAGTATTAATAAGAATATGTTTATTTTACTAATAGTAAATGTCACTTATGGTCAATTATATAAATAATATTTTCTAATTCATAAAATAAGTTGATTTTAAATAAATATATAAACAAAAAAGAATGCCCACAAAACTATAGAAAAATTGTTAAGAAACTATATTAAGTTTGTTTGGTCCTCTGTTCAATTTTATAGTGCTTACACAATTATAATTGTATATACGATGGCAGACATGCAACTATAAATTTAAGAAAACTGATATGTAATATATAAAATATACATAATTTAATCTTACAAATAAATTTTAATAAGACAATTTCATATGTGCACGTATTTGTATTTTATAAAATATAATATTTTAGATTGTAGTATTACATTTAGTATATATATGTGTGTGAAATGATGAGAAATGCCGAAATTTTGGTAAATTATGTGAAGAATAATTAATAAGTTTTGAAAGATTTTGAAGTGTGTTACATGACATGCCACATATGCATGAAAAATATATGTTTGACATGAATCAATTAGAATTAATAATGTTGACATTAAAAATGCAAAAACGTCTTAAAAAACTTATTTGTCACAATTAATATATATAACCTAATCAAATTAATATAAACAAAAGAATTGATATGCATTTCACCCAAAGTGTAGAAATATTGCTTGTGTTATTGTGAAACAAATGTAAAATCATGTAAAATATTATAAGTAAATTTATATTTTTTGTGTGTGTCAATTTAAATGTAATTTAGCAAGTTGGAATGCTAAAAATGGATATAATTTATTATTAATATGATATTATGTTTTTCAACTCGATTTTAAGGTGTATGATATTTATATAACCCTTTATGTGTACATTTTTTTATCTTAACCCCGAATATGTATTACAAAATTTGACCCCAAATATCTATATATTAATTTGACTAAGTACCCCCATAATTTTGACAACTAAACCTTTTTTCACATTTTTCTCTATAGTAAATCGCAGACTTTGCACCTAATAATTTAATTTGGAAAATTACACTAAAATTTAGAGCAAAATAAAAAATAAGAATGAAAACATAAAATAAAAATATATATATTTGCAAAATAATTTTAAATAAAAAATACTTATGATATATATATATTGTATTTAATACATAGCTAATACAAGTACTTCATAATTATAGTTTAATTAAATTAAACATAAAATACAATAAAATTGAACTAAGTGTTGAAATGACATGGAATAAAAAATAATTTAATAATATTAACTAAGGTAATTAAAAATATGAATTAAATAGATACTAATGTGTATATCTTTTCGCCAAGAATTAAAAATATATATCTATTTATTTGATTTGTAAAATTAAAAAAGAAAAAGGGAATAAAGAAATCTAATGTTAAACATAAGCTTAAAACAAATAAATAAATGTATATTAAGTTAATAAAAAAAAAATACATCGTAATAAGTCTATATTTTAGTCAATAAAAATAAGACGTAACTATTTGACAAATAATTTTATATATCTTTAACATATTTTTATATCAATACTAAAATCTTTGACTTTAATAATATGTAAATTCTAATCTATATATTTTAACAATAAAAATATAAATCAAATATAACTTGATATTTTTATGTAATCACAGTTGTTATCCTAAATGTGTACACATAATTTTTGTTGAAAAACGGTTTCTGAAAATAAATATATAATACAATAATATTATATTTTATAAATGGGTAAAATACGAGTTTCCCCCTTAAATTTTGGTCGAATTTAAGATTCTCCCTTAATGTTTAAAATTTTAAAATTTAGTCCTAATGTTTGGACATGATGAAAAATATTCCCATTCCGTCATATGTTCGTTATTTTCAAACGGATTCGGACACATGTCCAGGTCACATGTATTTTCAAGTTGGAAAATGACAAAATTGCCCTCGTCCTCACTCAAACCAGAGCTCCACCGGATCTTCAATTTCATCGTCGTCCACCAAGCTCAAGCAGAGAAGGTTGAAATCCTCGTAGCTCCAGCACCAGCTACAACAATTGGCTTCATCGTCACTCCAGCTTTATCGTCGGCAGCTCCAGCACCAGCAATCGACTGCTCCAGCAATTACATAGCAGACTGTTCCTTCCTCAGCTACATCAGACATTCCCCTTACAGCTACGCCGGATTGGAGGACGCCACCGTGGAGCTGTAAGATCCAAGGACAATTTTGTCCATTCAAAATGTCGAAACTCACGTGTAAAGCACATGATTAGACTTCCGTTATAAATAAACGATTTTTGGACGGAATGAGAGTATTTTTCATCTTATCCAAAAATTAGGACTAAAATTTCAAATTTTAAATATTAAGGGGGAATCTTAAATTCGACCCAAATTTTAGGGGGAAAAATCGAATTTTACCCTTTATAAATTTAAGTATATAAATACATGTTAGATTTTCATTTGTGTATTTATAATTATAAAATTAGAATGCTACTTTACATAGAATTTGGTAAAATAATTATTTAATGTTACTATTTACCAATTATGATTATATTCTAAGTAAAATTTTATATATCTAAAGATTACAATTAATAGTATTATATATGTATATATAATTTATTAAGTTATCTTTGGGTATATAGTCTTCACATATTAAATAAAACAAACAAATAAAAAAAGAAATAATTAACTATTTCTAAATAAAGTGTTTATAAATAAAAAATTTAGACTTATATTAATCAATGAATTTAGAATATACCCTAAATAATAAACATTATAAAAATAGGATGAATATTATTAATTAAAATTATATAAAAAATAACAATACTTTCATTTTGATCGAGTTAATTTTATTAATATAATAATATGAATAAAAAGTAATTTTTTTGATTTATTTTTTATATCATGCCAAATTATATATATATAAATATACCCTACGCATTTTGCAATCATTTCATATCCAACGCTAGAACTACTAGAACTAATGACCCGTTCTTTCACGGAAAACTTATGGAATTCGACTTGCATATTCCGTAAGTAGTTGTTCTTTTCTCGGAATTGAAAAAATTTGGCTTACGGATTCCGATCGGGGTAGACTTACACATTCCGTAAGAATGTACGTAATCCTGATTTTCTTCAAATATTTGTATATATAAAATAAATAGGAGGAGATTAACCAAACAAAATAGCGTTTGTAGTCCAACGGTTAGGATAATTGCCTTCCAAGCAATAGACCCGGGTTCGACTCCCGGCAAACGCAGGCATCCTGTTTTATCGTTTTTTTTTTTTTTTTTAAATTTGGCCCAAATGCATCTTCCTTCCAAGATGAAAGTCAGCAAAAGATGCAGAATCAATAGTGTATTGTATTTACAGCAATTGGGTCCATTAATTCATCAAATCAACCGCAAAGTAAAAACAGATTGCCCACAGCAGCAATTGAGGTCTGCAAACTGAAGGTGGAGCTAAGCTTTCTCCTCCTTGAGGAGGCCCAACAGGTGCCTGTGCTGAAGCTACAATCCCGCTCGTGCTCCAATTTGAACTGCACAATGAATGTATACCAGTCCAGTTCGTTCAAATATATTGAAAGGACACTAACAACAAAATCAATTCTTGCATCCACAAATTTAACAGAGAAACAGTCATGTACTAAATAAAGTGAAGTTAGCAGGAAAAGAGAGTTCGGTTATGAGTTTGCAACTCAACTCATGTTATTAAAACGGCAATGAGGCAGGTTTAGATAATTTCTCACCTTCCTGTGTATTTGCATCTTGGAGTGCCTGCATTGACGTAAAACACCAGAGATTAGCAAAACGGATGAGTTATTAGTGGATAACGCAAACTAAACTCACTCGGATCAACAGACGTAAGTTCAGCAGCGCCATCAAAATTGCAGGTTCCACCCACACTCTGCATCCGTTGATAGTAATCATTGAAGGCATACGAAGCATGAGCCACAAGACTATCGGGAAAGTAGCACGACCCTCCTTGTTGAATGGTCGTGCAGTTTGCTAGGCCTACCGGACCGCAGGCCCAATTAAGCCCGTCCTGCAACTTGTCAGGGTCCGAGCCATTCTTAGCAACACAAAACAAACCTGAAGAATTCCCCAAAGCTCGGGACGACGTACTCAAGCTCAGAGGGTACACAGATGTCCCATTTGCAAAGAACAAACCCCAATATTTTTCCGAAACGGACGCTGACATTTTATCTTCATTGAAAAGCTCATAGATGTATGTATTGATTGGGTTTTCGGGATGGCTAGGCGGCCCGGAACCGTTCAATACTCTCCTGATTAAGTTGGTGTTGAAGGTCTCAGCATTCTCAATCGTGGCATCAGGCTCGCCCGTCCCGCCCATCAACCAAGGCCACCCCGTCTCTGTCACCATAACCTTTATCCCATCAAAATTCATGGCCTGGATGGAATAATATGCAGCATCCACCATAGCATCCAACATGCTGCTGTAATGGAACATCGTGTTCGGGTCAACAATCTGTTTGGCCGAGGAAAGGGGCCGAAAGAGGGTGTAGTCTAGTGGGAAGATCCCGTTTGCTTGGGTGTATCCGTAGTACGGGTAGGCATTCAACATGAAAGGTGACCCGGTGTTCCTCAAGAAAGTCAGTAGCTGATACATTGTTGTGTTCCATGAAGAGTTGAAGACAGCAGTGGAAGGTGGAAAAGGCTTGGGTATCATGGCCATGTTCATAGGACTCGAGAGCTTGACCTGAGTGTTGAGATTAGCAGCAGTTAATGCATTGCGGAGGTTCTTAAGGGCTAGAACAAGGACAACCCCTGCATTGGGGACCGTGGTGAGGACCTCGCTGCCTACTGAAATGGAAGTGATATTTGTGGATGGGAGGTAAGGGACTATGTTTTTGTTAATCCATGCTGCTGCAGCAGAGGGAGACTCTCCTAGGCCTAAAAGCTCAGAGTTTAGTACACCAACCATGACCTCGATGGTGGTGTTGGACAGAGATTTAAGGATGTGGGGGTCGGTGTTGTAAATGCGGACATGAGTGATTTGGTATGTTTTTAGGATTTGAACAATGGATGCTGCTGCTGGGAGGTTGGTGACTTCAGTGCCAATGTTTACACCTATGAATGCACCTATTCAAAGAGAACACTAATTAATTGAGAAAGAAAACAAATCATGGAAGAAGTTGAAAAAACAGGTAAAAGCAGCAAACAAACAAACAGAAAAAAAGGAGGTGTTTTGCTGAAGAAGTTACCAAGAGATGGGGAAATGAAGAATGTAGTAGTAAGTTGAAGCAGAACTGCAGTTCTGAGCAACATCTCCGGAAACAGGGACCTTAACTTAACCTAATCAGTGGAAGATGATTAAGTTCTTGATTAGAAAAAGTTGTACACTAAATTAGCAATTCTACAAACATATCACTGCATTTTCTACCTACAACCAAAGTTGACCAAACAGACGAATGCCTCCTAAGACAAAGAAAGCAAGCAAAGCCAACATAACAGACAAGTTGGCCAAAAAAAAAAACATAACAGACCTGGGCAACTGCAGAATCAATCAACATTTAAGAGAAGGGAAAGGAAAGGAGGATACCCAGAAGCACATATCAAGCGGGAGCAGAGAAGCAAGTGCTTGATCGTCAGGTTGACGAAGGTGAACCTGAGTTACGCAGGTAGAACCAGGAAGTCTCTAGAACATTATTATCAACAATAATAAAAGTCGCTTTCAAGAAAGAAACTGCCAGAATTACAAACAACCCGCAGTGAAGCACGCTGAAGAAGAATCTAACAGGATTTGATCAATCAGATGATATACTTGACCATAAGAACACTTATCGGCCGTGGATAATAGAATTCGATAAACCCATGCTCCTAAAGAGACCTAATCAGCTGTCTGTGGGAAGGAAAGTCAAGCATGTCAATTTACAAGTATATTCTTTCTTTCTACCATACCCTACCAGCCATGGTCACCCCTCCCAGTTATTTTATTGATGATATTTGGAGGAGGGAAGGTGAGAGTATCTTAATAATATGAAGCAGCTTCTTCTTCTTCAGCCGTCGTCGTCGTCGTCGTCGTCGTCGTCGTCAGATAGAGACACACTTGTACGTAAATGCCAGCTTCTTCTTCTTCAGCCGTGAGTCTGAGGAGGCCCGAAACAGCGACTCTTTTCACAGATTGTCGTTTTGATTACTTGTTTTCGAGAGTTCATTTTTGCTATGCTTATTATTTACAGGGGAATATTTCATCATCAATCCAATCTATGTTGGGTTCGTACTAAATAAAATACACATATGCTCATTGTGGGAGGAAGATGCAATGGAAAGCCTGCAAGCACTTGCCTCTCTGTAAGTCGACCTTTTGCCTTTCGGCCATCTTTTCTCTCTGTACATCCAGAAAGTTTTTTTTTTTTTTTTCGTTCATTAGATTATATCAAATATTATGAGTTAATTAACTGAAACGGTACACATGTTTGACCAATATGATTAATTGGCCACACATGTTTTTTCGCGTGACTGAAACGTTACACATGTTCCAGCATGTGACTGAATGGTTACTCCGTCACTGAACCGTTAAAATTTTCTGTCTAATTCTCATGTGCAGGTCACGTGACAGGAGGTAGTTTATTTTCGGAAATACAAAATTACCTTGAAGCCTCTTACGTCCCCTATATTCAGTTTAATCAACCATTTGTTTCCCCCCCATTTCGTCTGACCCGTCTTCTCCTTGCTGTCGAAGTCCTCTGCAGAAGAATCCGTCGCGCGTCCGCCTGCCTTGCATTTCTGAGGTAAGCTTCTTCTTCTTCTCGGCTTCAACTTCCGAAATTACGAACTTGTGTTCGGTTTTGTTGTCGTTTCTACCTGTGCTGTTCTTCTTCTACGATTGATGTCGTTTGTTCCCGTGTTACCTCCTTGCGGAAGTAATTTCGCAGAAAGTGTCTCCGTGCCGTTGATTTGCTGCGACCGAACTCAGTCTCCCCTGTTGATCGAGCAAAGGTACGACTCCATTTAGAGTTTATCGGTAGTATGCGAAATTTTGTGTGTGAAAATGAGTATTTTACTGAAACTTGTTGTTGAAGAAGTATGAAATAGCATAGTTATGTGTTTTAGTGCGTAAATTTTAAATTTTTCGGCCAAATTTGAAGTTTTGATGTTCAAGTTTTGTCATTTATGTATGTTTCGGTGTTAAGTTTTGCTGATTGTGGTTAAATAGTCGGAGTTCGTTTGTTGTGGCTTCCTCCTTGGTTCGTTTTGTTGGTTTAAAAGTTCTCTGCTTTGGTTGTTTTCAGGAATTGAAAACTGTGGTTCAATGGGGAAGAATGATCACATTGCCGAAACTATTTTTCATCATGGTGGAAAGTGAGTTGATAATGGGGGTACCCAAACATACGTAGGTGAACTGGAGTTACTCAATGTGTCTTATGATAAGTTGAACTATCTATCACTTACCGGACTAGCTGAGGTGTATTGTGACTTTTTCGAAAATGGATCCATATTTTGGTTGGCCCCCGGTGGAAATCTGAACACTGATCTTGAAGCGATAACTTTAGATGCCGATCTCCACCCTATACTACAGCGTTAAGGAACAACGAAGGAGATTAGTTTATACATTATGCCACCGTTTGATAGAGAAGATTGTTTGAAAGATCCCTTCATGATGCAGCTCCGCAACAAGTTGATAAATAAGACTCGTCGAGCATGTCGTGCAAAGGAGCCTGAATTAGTTAATGAACGACAGGAAAAAGAGGAGAAGGGCAAGAAGATCGACCGCACAAGTGAAAAGGGGAAGAAGAAGATGTTTCCTGATGACAGTGACAACATAGAGACTTTGAAGAATCTTCTGGACGACTTGCGAAACTTCAATTTTGAAAGTGAAGATGACAGCGATGATTCAGATTTTGTCGCCCCAATGGTTGCTGAAGCGGACGAGTCAAGTACGGATGAAGACATGGAGTCCGATGAAGAAAAGATACTTTTGGGTTTTGTGAACTTGTGATACTTTTGTGGTGTTTGGACATATTTTTTGGGTCCAAGATGAGTACTTGGTGACTTATGTATGTTGAACTTCTTCTGAAGTCTATGGATGTCTGTTTCAGTTTTTTCAGGTTTTGAATGGAACATGTTTAAGCAAATCTGTTATGGCTGTTTAACCTTTTAATAACATTTATATGAAACATGATGTACTATTTAATCACATTGTGGGTAACATGTTAAACCTTTTAAACACATTATTTAAAACATCAGTATCCATTTAATCACATTATAGAGAAACATGTATGACCATTTAATCACATTTGATGATAACATGTGTAAAATATACTCTTTACTTTAGATACTTTGCAATTGAAAATCAGCTTCTCAACAACTGAAACACAAATGCAAAACAACTGCAATACATAACATATACATAACTGCAATACAGAACTGCAATTGCAGCATACAACTTCCAGTGTTTCAATTGCAGCATACAGAACTGGAATCAATTTCCACAAAATATTGATCAACTAATTCAAATACACCTACTTGTTTAGTACATTGATCAAAAGTAAACAACACAAAACGACAATTACAACATACAACTTCCAGTGTTTTTGTTTCGCAACAGCTTCTGTAGCATGTGCAGTCGCAAGTTCTGATCGAAGCTGTCCCTCTACACCTTGAAACTTAAACACAGCGTTTCTTCCTTATTGACACATCGGTGGATCTTCCCATTGGAAAAATCCGCACCCAGGATTTTGTACAGACTAGACAACACAAAAATGGATCAAGATGTTAAAATTAGGGTACAAAATTAGGGTTTCTAACATAACAAACTAATAGGGACAACATGGTACCAAAAACGTGCAATTACCTCAAAATGTGAACACCAATGAAACCTACGACCAAAATTCTTCCAAGTACCCGCACATTTGATCGGCGAAATCTCACCGCAGAAACATAATCGGGGCATTGACACTAAACAGGACGAATCTTGGATGCTAGAGTGGGAACGCACAGACGCCGAGGGCTCTCGCTGAGGGGAGGGGACGAACCGAGTCCATGGTTCCTTCTTCATCTTCGAAGGAACGCTCTGCTGCTTGAAGAATGCAAATGTCTTCTAATATAGAACATCAAGGGCATTTTGGGAAGTTAAGGTTGGAAGTAACTCAGGTGCACGGCACATGGACATACTAACGGTGATATTTAATGGTGAACAGTAAAAATGACGTTTCAGTCACGTGCTGAAACATGTGTAACCATCCTGCACAAGTTATAACCTATTAGTCACTTGCGCAAACATGTGTAACGTTTCAGTTAATTAACCCAAATATTAATATAAGGTGAAGACTGTAGAAATAATGAAGTAGTCCACTATTGGAAGAAAAAAAACACACTAAAAAATAGCGAGGAAATGAAGATCATTGGGAACAGCACAACTTGAGAAAGAAGAAGAGTAGTGACAATTTAAAAAAAAAACGGAAACAAATCGGTTTTTCAAAAATCGACCAGTTTACACTGGTTTAACCGAATTCACTATACATTTCAGTCTTTTGTGCGAACCAAACCGTCCATCCAATCGGTTCACGGTTAGATCCTACCTGGTTATGATAACTATGTTTGATTCAAATTTGTGTAGATTTTTGTTTTCAAAATATATTTCATTTAAAAATTAAATACCAAAATAAACAGTTTTCAAAATTATTTATTAAATTATATCAATTCGTAACTGTCAATCGCAAGTATGATGTCCTAGCGTCTATGGTTATTCACCTACCCATGACTACACTATATATATATATATATTTTCAATTTGTTTTATATTTTAAACTACACATAAGTTAAAATTTATTACTCTAAGTTATGTAGTTATTCAAGTTTATGCCCAAAAAATAACTTCAAAAAAACTATTTGGGGTACCTAAAACACCATTATATAAATATATACTTTTTCAGAACATCTAAAAAAATGTAAAAACGAAATTACTTTCAATAACTAAACAAATTGCAACTATATCACTACTAGAAGTAATGCTTATACCAACGAATCTTAGTCGCCAGTAAAAAAAAAATCGTTAGAGCCTTGTTGGCGATGTTATTCGTCGGTAAAAGTTGTCGTTGAAACGTGTCCGGTAAAACTTTTACTGGCGAGATAGAGTTCGCCGAGATAAATTTTTGTCAAAGTAGTGTTGCTAATTTTATTGATGGAAAAATTGAAACTTAACATCATATGTGTCTTAAAGTTCTAATTTAATTACCTATATACTATAGTCTTTCTAATTTGTTTTAGCGATAGTTGAAAAAATATTTTCAAAATGAGTGTTCTCGTAGTTTTTAAAAACTAAATTTAGAAAACTACTTGATTTTAAACCATTTCAAAGAATTAATTAGTAGATACATAATTTAGATAAAACTATAATTAAACAACCAACGTTGAACAAATGTTAATTAATAGAGAACATCAATAAATAAATACGACATGTTTAATACAATAATATGAGAGTTGCTTCAATAACTATATTTGAAGTATGTAAAAAAAAAATTGGAATCAGTATTGTAGTGGAAATTTTTTAACTAATATATGTAAGAGGTCTAAGATTCAAAACTTGCTAAAAACATAATTTGTTTTCACTAATTTTGACTGTAGTTTGGTAACTACGAAAATATGAGTTGATTTGATAATTAATTTTCTTAAAATTAGCAAAGGCAAATATGTAAAACGTTATTGAGCATTTTAGTCTTTCAACAAAGTGATCTATATAAAGTGGTTGATGGTTTGCAAATAGAATTTCCCTAATACAAAATCAAAAAAGAGTCAAGAAAAAATAAAACATTTTTTTACAATATAAACGAAAACATAATCAAAATTAAATATGTTGTGAATACCATATAAACGTTATTATGTTCAAAATGAAGGTTAGTTTGGTCATTTGATATTCTGTATTAATTTATTCTATGGCTAGAGTTATCGTTAGCTAATACATAATGGAAATCTTCTCCGTGGCGATTGCTGTCACACGCCCCTCTGTCCTTGGCGATACCTAAGTTTCCAGCCCCGTGACAGTTTGAAATCCCGTTCCAATTGGACATATTCGTTTTGCATTTATTGCAAAGGGACAAACAACTAGTCAAAGGCTGCACTCTGGACAAATCACTGATGATGATTTCAACGTTTTCATGCAAGGAAGCGGGAGTTCAAACACATACGTAAATCGGTGATTCCGGCAAACTTCGTCACCAAGTTTCGCCGCAACGCAGTACCCAAACAGCTCAGACCGAATCCTCGGGCAGCCACACCAGCACGGGAAAGGCGACCACCACCTACAGATCGCCGAACCCTGCTGGCTCAAGCTGAATCCATCTGCAACTACGGTAGAGCCTGAAACCAGAACAACCCACCCATTTCTTTACGAACACTTCGACTAACCTTTTCTCCGTGTTTTTCATCTGTTCGTGTAGGGAGTGTCCAACTGCGGTGACGACATCTGCACCGACGGCGGCACGATGCAGGCCAACTCGGGTTCTAGCGAGAAAAACAGACCTGGTTGACCCACGATAGACCTCAACTCAAACCAACTTGTACAGAATGAAACATGGTATGTGGGCAAGGTGCTCACCCAAAAAATGATCAAACAGAATGTGATACATGGGGTCCTCCGAGCTGCATGGGCTCGATATGGAAACGTTACAATCTCGGAGGCGGAGGCGGGTATACTACTGTTTGATTTCGAGAACCAAGAGGATGTTGACCGATTACTAGACCTGTCCCCGTGGGCAGTGAATGACCACATACTCAACATTAAACGTTGGGACCCGAGAGTGGGAGTAAATGAGGTGGAATTCAATAAGGTAAACATCTGTATCCAAGTGCATGATCTAGGGACGGAAAAATTTAGTGATGCAAATGCCTGGAAGATAGGAAATATGATAGGAAATTGCCTGGAAATTGAAAAGCATGTGGGGAGAATATGTAGGAGCTATATGAGGATAAGAGTGAAAGTGAATGGGGAAATATCGTTGATGGCGGGCTTCTGGTGGATAAACTCCATAGGGAAGGAAAAATGGACATCTATTAAGTATGAACGTTTATCTGACTATTATTATGGATGAGGTATGTTGGGTCCCACGACACAAGCATGCAAACTGGAAGTTCAAATGGCTGAGCATTATCCGAACAGTCCAGCGTATGGGCCATGGCTTGTAGGGGTGAGACCAAAACAAGGTGAGGCCCGACAACATGTAGGAGGGGACGATGGGCAGGGGGCACAACCGAAACAGACCGCGAGGAAGTCGTGGTTTGATATCATGGCCGAGGCAAGGGAGAGGGCTACGCAAGAGGCCCCCAAACAAGCGAGATCGGGGCCATCATGCAACAAGCCAATGGACCGGGAGGGAGACAACGAGGACCGAACCAGTGCATATACGGAAACCGACCTTATGGAGACCGAACCAATAAAAAGAGGGAGTGACCGACCAAGCACAGATGACATGATGGAAGAGATGATCACCGAGGAGCCCCCAAACACAAAATCCATTACCATCCATACCAATCACTACCTCCCCGACTGAACCATACCACAAAACCCAAAGCTAACAACCCTACCCGAGTGGCTAAAGAAACAACCCCCCCCAAACCCCCAAATTGTAGCCCGCCGAATACACCACACACCCAAACCAACCCTTGATCACATACCTACCTGACAATCCTACCCAACCCCACTCGCCCGAACTCACAATACCAATCCAAACCTACATCGTAGAGAACCCACCCGAAAAACTTCCCCACCTCATCCAATCTCATGACACGAAACCCTACCTCCGTCCTGAGCCCATAACTAGACAAGATGGCACTCAAACGGATCGGGAAGTACATGGAGGAGCAACCTGGGTCGAAAAGGCGAAGGGTACCAGAAAAGGGGACTGAGGAAAAGGAGCCAAGGGTCCGCAAAAGCCCGAGGCGAAGAGCAAGCATGACAAACCCCAACCGCAAGAAACGAACAATGAAGAAGCCAAAGGATACACGGGCGCAGGAGGAAGGAAATGAACACACAAAGAGTTCTGGTGTCTGTTCCAAAACAGCCACGGGTGATCAATGAGTGCAATTTCATGTAATTATCACGGTTTGGGCCCTACCTTGACAATTCAACACCTACAAGACCTCAACAAGAGGTATCGCCCAAACATCATATTCTTAATGAAAACAAAAAATGGGGATACCTACTGCGAGAAGATACGAACACGGATGGGGATGGATAATACACACTATGTTAGCCTGAATGGTACGTCAGGGGGGCTAGCATTGTGGTGGAAGGCGGACACAAGCGTTTCAGTTCTATATACCCATCCGAATTGCATGGATTGCGAGGTATACATGGATAGCTATGCCGATCCAATATTTGTAACATGGGTATATGCGAGTACGGAGGCACGATAACGGACACACAACTGGAATCTCATAAGAGCGATAGATAGGGGAAGATGGGGAGGATGGATGATCTTAGGAGATTTCAATACCATATGCCACCCACATGAAAAACAAGGTGAAAGGAGGAAATCCAAACGGCAAATGGATGAATTCAAGCTATTGATTGAGGACTTGGGAATGGAGGATTTGGGAGAAAATTGGAGCACCTTCACATGGTGCAATAACCGAAGTGGAGCGGAGAGGATAAGAGAACGCTTAGACCGTGTATTGATAAACACGGATTGGGAAACAAAGCACCAACAAGGGAGATGCATTAATGAACTATCCATTGGGTCGGACCATGCACTGATGGTGGTCCAACTCAAGCAACCGAGAAAGAGAGCAAGAAGACGCTTCAAGTTCGAGGCAATGTGGCTTGAAAACCCAAAATTCAAGGAGGTAATAAAAGAAGCATGGGATAAACCAACAATAGGGAGAGAAATCCAAGGAGTGTATAAAAAACTACACAAGTGCTGATTGAAACTCACGGCATGGAGCAAGGGGTGTTTCAGCCACAACATGCACGAGATCGCAAAAACGAAGGAATCACTAAGGAGACACATGCAGGGGGGATGGATGATGATACGATCCAAGAAGAGAAAAGGTTGAAAGGAAAACTTCAAAGGGTTTGGACGAGGGAGGAGACATATTGGAAACAACGGCCGAGGATCAAATGGCTTAGTGATGGAGACCGTAATACTGCCTTCTTTCACCATACCAGAATAGCAAAGTGGAGACTGAACCAAATATGCAGACTACGGTGAATAAATGGGGAGTGGATAGATAATGAATGGAAGATAGCCGATGAGCTCCATCGATATTTTGGAGACATGTTCACCGCGGAGCAAACCGAACCGGGAGATGAGTTCCTAAGGCATATTCCAAATGAAATCACACCCGAGATGAATGAAAACTTAACAAGGGAGGTAACTGATACAGAGATAAGGGCGTCTACATACAAACTAGGCGGGTCTCGTGCACAAGGTCCGGACGGGTTCCCAGATCTATTTTATCAAATGAACTAGAACATCGTGGGGGCAGACGTCATCACCGTGGTCAAAGCTTTCTTCAGAACAGGTACTCTCCTAAACCCCGTGAATAATACTGATATAGTACTGATCCCAAAAGTTTCAAACCCGATGAGACCCGCTGATTTTAGGCCAATAAGCTGTTGCAACTTTCTGTATAAAATCATATCAAAAGTGTTGGTGAACCGATTAAACATTTATCTATCAGAGCTTATCACTCCTTTTCAGAATGCATTTGTATTAGGTAGACACAAACATGATAACATCACAGTAGCCCACGAAGGTTTTCACCACCTGAACATGAACCACAATGAAAACGAGGTGGAATGTGCACTGAAGATTGACATGCAGAAGGCGTATGACAGAGTGGAGTGGGACTTCCTAATCACCACACTAAGGAAGCGACGCTTTGCGGAACAATGGTTCAGATGGATAAGGGAGTGCATATCAACAACCACCTACCAAGTGGTGGTCAACGGGGAACACACAAATGCTATATTCCCAACGCGGGGTATCCGACAAGGTGATCCGCTATTACCCTACCTTTTCATTCTACTTGCGGATGTCCTATCACTAAGAATGGAAGGGAAAGCTAGGGAGGGAACCATACAGGGGATCACCATAAGGAGACAATGCCCAGAGCTACACCACTTGTTTTTCTGCAGATGACTCCCTGGTTTTCATAAAAGGTTCGCCTGAGAATGCAAGCGGTCTTTGGAGCATCCTGGAATCTTACTGTCACGTATCGGGACAACGGATAAACAGAGACAAATCAACCCTATTTCAACAAGGGGGCAGGACCGAATGAGAAGAAAGAGGTGGAGGATGCACTACACATAAAGAGCCCGGGTGACCCGAGAAAATACTTAGGTTTGCCATCGATCTGGGGAAGGTCAAATAGGGAGGCACTGGGATCCTTGAAAACCAAAATCAGGGACAAGTTGGGAGGATGAAGGTAGAAAACATTGAACCAAACAGGGAAGGAAGTGCTAATAAAGGCGATCATCACCGCGATCGCCACGTACGCCATGAGTGTTTACCGTCTCCCCAAAAAATGGTGCTCGGAAATTGATGCTCCAATAGTAGACTTTTGGTGGGGGCAAACAACGGAGGGGAAGATAACACATTGACGAATATGGGAGGTCCTAACAAAATCAAAAGATGTTGGGGGATTAGGGTTCCGGTAACTCCAAAGTTTTAACACGGCGCTCCTAACAAAAATGGCATCCGAATCATGACTGAACCCGACACAATATGTGCGCAAGTTCTAAAGGGAATGTATTTCCCACAGTGTTCTTTACTTGAGGCGAAAAAGGGGGTATGAGCCTCATGGGGATGGAATAGTATCCTACATGGTCGAGATGTACTGAAGCTAGATGGAATGTGGATGATCGGCACAGGAGAGCACATTCGAGTCTTTGAGGACCCATGTATATACACCAAGGCGAGCAAAAGGGTGAATGGGGACATAACGGTGGAGCACGGGGATAATCTAAGAGTAAGCGACCTCATTCATCTGAATGGCACATGGAATGAGACCCTTGTGAGGAGCATAGTAGATCAAGAAGATCCAGCCCATATTATCAACATCCCACTACCGCGCGACGGGGGAAGTGACCAGAACATATGGCCACATACAAAGGATGGAAAACCACAGGTCTGGTCGGTCTACCACAAAATACGGGAAATGACCGAACAACGACCAAGGCCGAACCCAAACCACCTCGGCACATTTTGGAAAGACAATTGGATAGCAAAGGTGATACCAAAGGTAAAGAACTTTGCATGGCGTCTTGCAACAAATGCCATAGCCGTTAAAGCGAATATGACGCGTAGGGGGATGAATGTAACTCCGAGCTGCCCCATATGCGGTGAAGTTGAGACACGGGAACACATGATCTTGGAATGTAGAGGGACGGAACAGGTTTGGTCCGACATTCTTGGGATACAAGTGGACCAACCAAACGAGCTCGACATGGTGGAATGGCTAGAGAGGAGGAAGGGGGAGCTGCATGGAGGAGGCACAACGAGTGACAAGAGCTGGGCCCAAACCCTACTCACGTGCTGGCACATATGGAAGGCACGATGCACGACCGCCTTTGAAGCAAAGCAACCAAGCCCTAGGGTCGTGGTAATAGAAATTAAGACAACATATGAGGAGCAAAAGGGGGCCAACGGAACAACAACCCGCACACAAGAGGATAAACCGCCCCAACAATGGAAACCACCGATGGGCAACACGATCAATGTAAATTCAACACCTCATGGTGCAAGGAAACACAAAGAGCCGGCATAGGGGGTGGCAAGGGACAAGGACGGAAAGCTAGTGGGCGCTATGAACCAAAAACTAAGGAGCAACGACATAGAATCGATTGAAGTCATGGCTATACAAGAAGGAGTACGACTAGCGATTGAAGCGGGAAGGCAAAGCATTATCATGGAGACGGACTCACAAACGGTTCACCAACAAATCATGGAGGGGCCGAAACATTGGAGGTTGGCAACCATCATACCAAATATTCGAGCACTAGCAAGACAAATTGAGCAAGTGCAATGGCGAGCTATTCCAAGCACGAGCAACGAATGTGCGAATTGGATAGCAAAGCAAGCGAGATTGGGAGTGTGTCTTAATGATTGTGTCGAAAGACCACCACTATCCTTTGTATGTTTAGTAGCTAATGATATGATGTACGAACATCCGTGACCAAAAGTCACGACGTTTTATTTCCTAAAGTAAAGCGGTAATTTGATAATAAAAAAATGGGTTAATTACTTAATTGGTTGCACATGTTTCACCATTGTGCAGAATGGTTACAAATGTTTCAAAATGTGATTAATTGGTTTTGCTATGTGACTAATTGGTTACTCATGTATTTCCCAATGTGATTAATTGATTATTCCGTTAGTAAACCGTTAATTAATTTTTTAACATATTATTGAATTGTAAAATGACTATTATGCCCCTAGTGGTATTGAAGAACACAGAGTCCTCTTCAAGAACAAGAAACGAATAGAAGAACCCAGAAATCAGATTTTGGGTTCTTGAAGAACCCAGAAACGCGATTATGGGTTGATTTATGGGTTCTGGAAGAACCCATAAATTCGATTATGAGTTCTTCAATTGAATTCGGTGATGAAGAACAACTTGGTTGATGAAGAACACATCTTGATTGATGAAAAGGGTAATTACATCATTTTACTTATCTAAATAGTGACTTAACTGTGATTTCTAACGGTGAACAGTAAAAAACCAATTAGTGACTTAACTCTTGCCCAATCTTATATATGTTCTACTTCTTCGATTTATCAGTATAATGGGCCGAATTCGAAGTTTCAAGAATAACTGCAAACCCTAATATCTCTAAGGTAACACATTCGAAATTATTGTTGGCTGACATGTGTAGCAGCAATTAGTCATATATTATACATCCTCATGATGAATTTAAGTTTCCTATTATAAATTAAATGGAATATAAAAAAATGTTGAAGGTAGCTTATGAGAAAATTGCTATTTGCTCTTTAGAATTAACAGTAGCATTAACCTCATAAACGTGGGAGTATGGACGGCTAACGCTGCTTTGAGTATCCTAACTTTCATTTTCACGTTTTTTGATTGTTAGGAACTTTAAAATTTGGCATGGATAGAAGTTGGATAAAAAAACCAAGAATTAGCAAAGAGTATCAATCCGATGTGAAAGACTTCATTGAATTTGCTTATAGAAATGGTTTGGTTAATGGGAAAATGTTATGTCCTTACCGTAAATGTTATAATAGAAATATCATGTGGCGGAAGAAGTAGAGAGCCACTTGGTTTAGAATGATTTCTTGGTTGGCTATACAATATGGTTTTTTCATGGTGAATTGTATCTACAAACTCAAACCAATATGAACCAAGAAATGAATAGTCCTATATGGAACATTGAAATGAACACTCATTTGGATGGACAAGGTGAATTACGAGATTTATTTCATAGTGACATGGGATATGCTCCGTCAAACACTGTGCAAGATAATAGACCAGTTGTTGGTGATAATGACGCTTCAGGATCACAACCACATGGTGCAGGCCTTGAAAAAATTTCACCTCTTCAAAAATTAATGAGTGAGTGTGAGAACCCATTATATACCCATTGTGAATCATTCCCAGTGATACCATTCATCTTACACATTTGGAATATAAAAACAGTTGGTGTTTGGTCTCCTAAATCAGTTGATATGTTGTTTGAAGTTTTAAGAATTCCATTTCCTTCAGCAACTTTTCCAGTTTCTTATTACGCTGCTAAGAAATTGATTACAGAATTGGGTCTTGGGTATGATAAGATACATGCATGCCCAAATGATTGCACTTTGTATTGGGGTGAAAATGCTGAACATTCCAGTTGTCCAACTTGTGTTCTTTCGAGGTGGGAAAAACATAAAAAAGACATAGATGAAGATAATATAGAAGAGACTACTTCTTCTGGAAAAAAAAAAGAAACCTTCAAAAGTATTGTGGTACTTTCCGTTAATTCCACAACTCAAACGTCTATACATGTCAAAGGATAGTGCATCTTCGATGCGATAGCATAAGAAGGATCGAACAATAGATAGAGTCTTGAGACATCCTGCTGATGCATTGGCGTGGAAGTCATTCGATGAGTGTTACCCAAATTTTGCATCTAATCCACGTAATGTCAGATTAGGATTATCCAGTGATGGTTTTAATCCATTTAGGACGATGAGTGTAACTTATAGTACATGGCATATTTTATTAATCCCTTACAATATGGAGCCTTGGTCGTGCATGAAAATGTCGTCTCTTATATTGTCAGTGGTCATCCCTGGTGAAAAAGGTCATGGAAATGATATAGATATTTATCTAAAACCACTGATCGAAGAGTTAAAACAACTTTGGAAGGGTGTTGAGGCATATGATGCGTTAAAGGGTGAGCATTTTACTTTTCGTGCATCACTCATGTGGATT
This sequence comes from Chamaenerion angustifolium, assembly GCA_946814005.1. Lineage (NCBI taxonomy): Eukaryota > Viridiplantae > Streptophyta > Magnoliopsida > Myrtales > Onagraceae > Chamaenerion > Chamaenerion angustifolium. The sequence continues at coordinate 26,758,279 of OX328268.1, read as the reverse complement.
GTTAATGATTTTCCTACATATGCTAATTTATCTGGCTGGAGTACTAAAGGCCGGGTTGCATGTCATATATGTGCTTATTCAACTGAGTCTTTGTGGTTGGATAACGGTGGCAAATACTATTATATGTGTCATCGTCGCTGGTTATGCATAGATCATCCATTCCGTCGTCAAAAAACTGAGTTTGATGGTACAGCTGAGATGCGACTTTCACCAACAACTTTTTCTGGTGTGGAGGTTTTCGAGCAAATGAGGAGGTTAACAAACAGTTATGCTAAAGGTAGTAAGAAGCAGTCAAGAGATGGCAATACCATAGTTGTTGATACAACATTGGAGGATGAAGATATATTTGAGAGGGATGATTACTCTGAACAAGGTGCCTCAACATCTACTCAAGCCAGTATCTTGTGTAAGAAGAATAGCATATTTTTTGAATTGCCTTATTGGAAATATAATCGTCTCCGACACAATCTGGATGTGATGCATATAGAAAACAATGTTTGCGATAACGTGATTGGTACATTGTTGAATGTTGATGGGAAGACAAAGGATAATGAGATGGCTCGACACGACTTAAAGACTATGGGTATAAGACCTGAACTTCATCCAGTAGATCGTCTCATGGGAAGACTTATTTGCCTCATGCTTGTTACACCTGTACATTGGCTGAGAAAGATAGGTTTCTTACATTGTTAAAAAATCTTAAAGTTCTTGATGGATATGTTTCAAATATATCAAGGGGTGTAAACCTGAAAGAGCGGAAGCTTTCCAATCTTAAAAGTCATGACAGTCATGTGCTAATGCAAGATATTCTACCGCTTGCATTGAGAGATGTATTGGCAAAACATGTTGTTCTAGCTCTCAATGAACTGTCAGTTTTTTTTAAAGAAATTGTGCTCTAAAACTCTCTATCTCGAGGATTTGGATGAACTTTAGAGCAGTGCATCACTGGTTCTGTGTCATCTAGAGAAGATTTTTCCTCCAGGATTCTTTACGGTGATAGTGCATTTAATTATACATCTACCACTGGAAGTAAAAGTAGATGGTCCTGTACAATACCGGTGGATGTATCCTATTGAAAGGTTAGTTCAATTAAATTTCCTTATACAATGTGTTAAGCGGAATGTAACAATCTGTTTTTTTTTTCTAATGAATTCTTAAGGTTTTTGGTCACCTTGAAAAATTACGTTCGGAATAAAGCTCAACTAGAGGGCTCAATTGCAGAAGGATATATTGTTGAAGAATGTATGACCTTTTGCAAAAGGTTTATGGTAGAACTAGGCTCGATCTTTAACTGACCCAAAAGGATGTTATCCTATGCAGGAGGTGAAAAATATTTGTTTTCATCGGATGGTTATTTCATTGGTAGTACTCAAACAACAGTGCTTGATCGGATGTTACTAGCTCAAGTACATCGTCATGTCTTACTTCATAGTGATATAATCGAACCACACCATCAGTCAATTTTCTTTTTATATCACTTAATTATGTTTCGTTACCAAATATTTCAAGGATAGAGTCAAATTAAATAGAGCAGTGGAGGAGATTTATCGATGTTCAATGAGGACAGTACCCTTCAGTTTCAACTTCTCGCATTGAGGGTCAATGGTTTATAGAGAAATTTGCAGATTGGCTTAATAGACAGGTTTATATGAACTCTTTTTTGTTCTTACTCTTCGTGCATAGTTTTGTGATTACATACTTCTATTCTTATAGTATTTGTACAAATCTAGGTCCATGCCATGATTGTTAATAATTGTTCACAAGAATAAATTGCTCTTGCAACTGGTCCAAATTCCGTTGTTTGAAAATTTAGTGGATTCTCTATCAACAGATTTGTATTCCACACAAAAGACCGGGAGAAAAATAGAAAATGTCAGAATAGTGGTATAATGGTTGAAGCAGATGACCAAACTTACTATGGAAGGCTATCAAACATTGTTGATTGGATTATTATGGGAGATATTCTGTCATATTATTCCAGTGTAATTGAGTTAACGTGAAATCTCCGGGAGAGCTAAAGAATGATTTAAATGGCACAATATTAGTTAATTTTTTGAGATTGATACACACAGAAGAACGATTGCGTGATGATCCATTTGTGTTCTCATCACAAGTTAATCAATTATTTTATGTGCAGGATCCAAAAAATGTAGATTGACACTTGGTAGTGGAGATGAAGCCAAAAAAACATTTGATATGGGAAAAACTAAAGATGGTGACTCTAGACAGTGTATGCCTTATCATATTTTAGATGTTGATGAACTTAATAATCATCATCGTTGGAGTCGAGAAGATGTTGGAGAATGTGTTCTACTTTACTTTATGTACTTCATCGTGTATGTTGAATATATATTATTATTTAAAATTTACCTTATGTCAAGTTATAGTGTTTTTTGTATTATTTAACACTATGTTTACTATTATATCATAAGTGTATTTTATATTGTCTTTTAGTGGAAGAAACATGTCAAGCACATATTCAGGTTCCTGTAGTTACAGTGATGGTGATAGCAGAGGGCATTCTGCTAGTTGTCCTACACCAACTCCATCTAACTCAACATCTGAGGGACAAGAGAATGCAACATCGTTACTGACTCATGTGGAGATTTTAGGTGATGTAATTTATATTTTAATGTATAATGAATTTAAATAGTTGTTGTCTCATAATCTTTGAAATTGGATTAACAGATAACTATGGTCGTCGATATTGCAGAAAAAGTAAGCTTAACCCAATGGAAGTATGGAAATTCCAAGATGGTAGAATAGTTATTTACTGTAACCAATATGGTCAGCCATATGGTAAATCATCAAAAGTTTTAGGAAGTTGGCTTGGACAAGTTGCTCGCAAATCCCAGCTATGCCCTTTGAACTTGAGAGAATAGAAGAATATGCCAGAAAACTTCACACAAAACATACTAGCCATTACAAAAGTAAGTTATATGTTATTTTTTACAAATAATTATTTCCATGTTTAACTTATTTTCTATTTTCTTACAAACATGTTTGCAGACGAAATACATTTGTCCGGATGATACTAGGAGATCCTTTGACAAGTTTATACTGAAATTAGTCGCTAAAAAATGGAAGGATCACAAAAATTCTCTAAAAGCAATGTTTTATAAGCCGAGTGCGACAAAAGAAGAAATCAAAGCAAATAAAATTGAAGAAGTGGACAAATGGCAATGGGAACTACTAGTAGATCATTGGTTTTCTGATGTAGGACATGTTAGAATGTGTATTTTTCTTATAATATTGATTCCCATTGTGTTTTATTTATTTGTTGGTTTATGTGAAGGAAACATCCTCTCGAGGAAAACATGCTCGGTCACAGCAATCATCTCTTCACACCACTAGGCCAGAGAGTTTTGCTTCTACAAAATATAGATTGGTATGAATGCTCCTAAACACATGTTTAAATTAATTGACATAATTTTAGTGTTGCTTTACAATGTATTTTATCGTAATTATTTAATAGGAACTTGAACGTAAAAGACCCGTGGGGAGTCTTGAATTTTATGAGTACGTCAATGTCTATAAAAAAAAGTGTTGCGTTTGTTGATGAAGTGACAACGTCATTAGTGGTAATACAAGAAATTTTCAGTTAAATTATGAGTACAAGTTATATTTATGAAATATGTCGTATTAACATCATATTCATTCTTAACTGTATGATGTAGGAAAAAGGAAAATCTAAAATGCAAGAGTGTGCTTCTCATAACCCGGATGAGGATCCACTTATAAGAAAGGACGATGTGTATCATGAGGTTGTAGGTGGACAAAAACTGGGGTGAGTCAAAGGTTATGGGCTTGGTGTTCCACCAACCATGATACTTGGATTAAAAAATTCTAGCTTGAATGAAGTAGACGTAGAGAGACGTGTACTAGAACGTCTCCAGGCAGATTATGATGAGAAATTGAGAGAACAAGAAGCTAGAATGCAGGCACAAATGAGGGAGATGTATAAACAGTTCCAGATGCAATTACAGGGCATGCAAAATAATATGAACGGATTTAATTATTTTCAAAGCTTCATGACAGGTGCTTCTACTGATGTCCCCCCCCCTTTTAACAACTTTGGTTTTGGGTCCTCGCATTTACCAACTGGAAATCAAGTAAGTATATAGTTTACATTTTGCAATGATATCACTTTATGCATTTACTGTTTGATAGATAGTAGTTCAAATCTATTATTATGGTGTTTTAGTGTTTTGGATCCTTTAGTCTTGCCAGCAAATTGGAGTTTAGTTTAATAGGTTAATTTGCTTAGTTGTTGTGCATCTTATAATTTAAGTTAGTTTAATGTTTAAATGTTGCATCTTTTACTTTAATTTTTGAATGTTTATATAGGATGGTCATACAACTCATCATTCTAGTCATTCCACCCCTTTTACCAACCTTGGTTTGGGTTCCTCACATTTACCAATCGAAAATCAAGTAAGTTTTACTTTTCACGGTGTTTTCAGTGTTTTGGATGTTTTAGTTTTGTCTGCGAATTGAGGTTAGTTTAATAAGTTAATTTGCTTAATTTTTGGGCATATTATAATTTAATTTTTGGATGTTTTTATAGGATTGTCAGGCAACTCATCAATCAGCAGCATCTAGTAGTGAACAATCTACTAGTGGAAGTCAAGAAAGCGATGAATAAAATGAATCGTCTTAGTAAAGACAATGTTAGCAATGAAGAACCATTATAATATATTATATATGTTTTTGAATTAATAAAGCGAACTTACGGATATGTAATGTATTGTATGCAATAATTATGATTTTGGTATGTAAACTATTCACGTTATTGTTGTGTGATTAAAATTATAGTATAAATTATTATTTTTTTATTAAATAATAATAATTTTTGCAAGTCATGTGAAACGAGTCGCGAAGATTATATTACGTTTTTATTTTTCACGGCTCATATATATATGAGCCGCGAAAAATATGGGTTTAAAAAATATATTATCTATGGCGTCTGAACCAAAAGTGTCGCCATAATTATTTTGGCGGCACTTTTGATTTTGGACCGGGAATTATCACGGCTCATTTTATATTGAGCCGTGATAATTACCCATACTCTTCAGGTCACAGCCCAACTTCAGTTGAGCCGTGATAATTTAACAACTGCATTTTGCAGCCGTTAAAAAACCATTTTTCAGTCGGTAAATTGCCCTTCTCTCGTAGTGTTATTAATTTATAATATATTATCTAACCCTAATATATAGTTAATATTCCAACCAAACACACACTTTCATATATGTAGAGTGTTGGGTCTGAATTTTCAGGATGCTGACTTGACAGTGATTTGAATGTCAATTGATTGATGATCACATGCTTTCGCCGGAGCTCCAATGAAATTGTAAGAAGGGGAACGCAACAGAGGGGGTGCATCTGGGTCCCACTCCGATGCTTAAATGAGTATACTATGTGTATGAACTCAAAACGTAATGAACGTATGTAAAACAAGAGTATTTATAGGGATTGAAAACCAAACCGTTGTAGCCAGCTGAATATCTTTGTGAATATTGTGTCGTTAAAGATAAGGATAACAAATATTACGATTATTACGTAATATTGCAATTGCCTTATGCAATCTTTATAGAATATGTGCCCGATATACGCGGGATATTGTGGTTGTATATTCGGTGTCCGCTTGTGGGACTAGAGTTGAGAGATTTGACTCTCTTGGCGAGCGATCCCATGGTGAGCAGTAGGAGACTTTGGCCTTGGTCGATAACGACCTGAAATAGGGTTTTGGCGTCCACTTTAGTTTTGGGTTTGGTGTTGGACCGCTTTATATGTTCCAGCTTACCCTTACTGTGGTCTGGCCAAGTTCCGAATGATGTGGGTTTTACCTCTCTTGCAAAGTTATTGGGCCTTTGAGACCTTACCCGTATTAGGTTGTCACTATCGATACCCAACATTTGCCCCCGAAGCTTGAGTCAAGTTTCTTCGGTCGAGCTTGATTTTGTGATAGAGGGTTTGAGATAGTGACTTTTGGATTGGACATTTTGCTGTCCTTGCCTACTATCTGTGCCCTTCGGTGCTCCGTATCCTTTGGCACACGGTTTTTAGTTGCTCAGATTTTTTGGAATGTTTGATCTCTTACCCTATTAGGTGAACGCTTTGGGTTGCCAGGGTATAGGGATGCTCATTCACTACTCTTTAGGCGAACACTACCGTTTCGAGAGTTTTAGGAAGTGTTTGGTATAACTTTTGACGATCACCTTTTTGTGTAAGGTTTTGACCATTTAATGGATGCACTGTTTGGCAAGAAGTCGAGAGGACATTTTAGGCATATATGTCTCTTTATCTTCCGTAACTAGGGGTAGGATGACAGTTTTCGTACCATTTTGACCTTTTATCTCCTCGATGTGATACTTTGAATTCTGACATTGCTTCGATTTTAGTTGATGGGTTTAAATTTATGTGTTTATGTCAAGGATGGACGTATTCACTTGCCCTGTTCCGGTGTTTCTATCGGTTGGCTGCCAGGGCTAACCACTTTCATCATTTCCAAACTCGATGGCCGAAGTTTGAGGAATGGAGGGGTCATGCATGGAACGGGAATGTCCACTTTCGATTGGTGGATGACTTTCGGGCTACCAACTCCAACTACAAGAAGTATTACTTCTTCTGTAAGGGTAGTGTATCTTGGGAGCTTTTTCAGCCGGAGCGGGATATTCCTCCGAGTTTTGGCGAGCTGCCGGGGAGTGATAGGAACGCCATCGATGACTTTTCCGACGTCATAGGAAACCGGAATTCTGTTCAGTCCACTCGGTGGCAGAGAATTCATAGTCGATGCTTAGGTTGGCGGGCATTCAATAGTCTGCGCCAGTCTCTATTGATTGGGTAATTTTCTGACTTTTTGTTTTTTTAGCTTTGTGTTGTAGGCACTCAGGGACATAAACTTCTCAATCTCTTTTCAAAGTAGGCTAAGGCAGGGCTATCTGATGCCAAGGCGTCTTTGAGTCCACCTTTTCCTCCTTCCAGGCGCGCGGCCAAGCGTAGGCCTGGGGAGAAACATTCTAGGGCCGCTTCTGGCGATCGCCCAAGAGGTATTATTCGAAATATGTTCTCTGTTTTTTCTTCTTCTGATTCAACCTTAGGTTTAATACCTTTTTTGTTTGTTTTTAGAGAATGTCGCAGCTGAGGCGACTTCTGCTCCTACTCTAGCCAAGAGGGCGAGGAGCGCTCTGCTGCTGCCAGGGGATCTTCTGCTCTTCGGAGCGAGGCTCTTGCCCCCGGAGAGGTTAATGCCCCTGCTCCCAATCATGCTGCTCCCAAATCCTCCAGGGGAGCTGGTGCTCCGAAGATGGTCCAGACCAAGGGTGCTGCAACGTGCACTTCGAAGACTCCCTTTACCGGGGAGTACTGCTCTTTGGTGAGCCTTTTCCAGCCACCGAAGGTGGTAGACCCGAGGGGTCTCTGGGTTCCTTGCCATAGTCTCAAGAAGGTGGAGATTTCTGATAAGACCACGATGCGGGGTAACCCAGACCTCGACATGCATCTGTTCGATGGGATCCTTCCACTTCAGGAACGGGTAGAGGTCCCTTAAGACTTGAACTACATTGAGGTTGTTATGAGGTCGCATTTTGAGCGCTTCGCCTAGGTAAGTTCCTTTCTCCTCTTTATTCCTTTATAGACTTCTCTTTATTCCTCTCATTGCTCGCTCTTTTGTAACTCATTGATCCCTTTTAACTTTATCCCTTTTATTTTCCTTTTGTCAGCTCATTCACGAGGAGACGGCGATCGGGCGGATTGTGGGGGAGCTCGCCGATAAGCAAGTTGATATGCTTATTGAGGTGGAGCAGTTTCGGAGTTTGGGCTATACTCCTGAGGAGATGGAGAATTTAAAGAGGAGGGCGGAGGCGTCCATTGAGTTGATGGAGCAAGCTCATCGAGAGTTTCAGGTCAGGCCGAGCTCGGAGCTTCGAGTACAAGCCGCCGTCGTCAGTTGCCCTAGTTCCGTCGTAGTGTCGGGTCCCGGTCCTCACTTCTTGCTTCTGGTGTTATTGCAGCAAGAAACTTGAGAAATTGATGATGAACCCCCCCTTTCGTTCCTTCACGTGGTCTTCAATTTTCACTGCATGGTTGAGTCACATCAACTTTGTGATTGGCTGATTACTTTCGGACATTCCTTCTCCTTGTCTGGTAGCAATTAATTGCAAAACTTCGTACAATTCTTCGACAAATCCGATAAACGAGGTTCTTCTGTCACTGTGGAAACCTAGGCTTTCTTCAGCTTCAGCAACAGGGCAGAGAAGGCAACTAGACTACACGCGCGCGCAAGGGAACACTTACTCCAAACTAGGGCCGACAATAGTGCGGTGAAAAACCCATAACCATGGTTATAACTGTTACTGTTTAATATGGTTAACCGTACCATTATGGTGATGAATTTTCTACCTATAATGGTTATGGTTATGGTATTTGAGTTATAACCATGGTTATAACCATGATTATTATATACATATATTATTTATTTATTATTAATAAACTAATTTTTATACTATACTACATATAAACTATATAATTGAAAATTTGAAATGGTTGAAAATTGAAGGCGCTAAAGTCCAACTATGGTAATATAGATTGATGTATTTTTTAAAATAATTTTTTTGATATTTTATTATATTACATGTGTGGAATGAATATGGATATACGGGTAAAACCACGGTTAATAACTACGGTTATTTTAATGGTTATGGTATTGGAAATTATACTCATAATGGTTATCGTTATGATATGTGCTTTAAAAATATGGTATGGTTATGTTATTTATCATACCCTGACCATACCCTAACCATCATCGACAACTCTACCCCAAATATTCTCTATCTAAAAATAAAAAAAGTTAAGACGTTCACATGTGAGTAAAGCGCACTTGTCATTTTTTTAATACTTTTTTTACTATTAATTTTTTGGATTGCTTTCTGTTTTTACTATTACTTTTAATTTTAGATATATTGCCCTACTTATAAATATTTGTTGTATGTAATAAAGTGTTAATTAAATTCTCTTTTACCTCTTAATGCTTGACATTTTTTAAAATTTCTCTTAAATTTTTATTTTTAATGTTTGAACAAATTTTAAATTTGTCTTCCATTCCATTATTTTTTATCAAAACGTAACATAATATGTTGAAAATTATTAAAAACAATAACATAATATTTTTAAGAATGTCACAGACTCACAATAATATATTACAATTAAGTTATAATTCGTTCGAAACTTGATTCAGCCCCAATTGATAAGACTATAATTTAAGTCTCGACCTATACCAATCTCCACATATGGGCAAGCTTCTTTGAATCAAGATCTACAACATAACCTCATCAATTGGAGCTAAAGTGAACTCTAATCCAAAAAATTTAAGTGTAACATTCTTAAAAGTATTATATTCTTTTTACATTTTATAAAATACATTTTTTTTACATTATAATAAAAACTAGAAAACTCAAAATATGTTTAAACGTCAATTCCAATCTTAGGAGGGACAAATGCACAGTATATCTTTTTCATTCAATTAGCCAACGTTGCTGTGAGTCACAGTAGACAGGTTTTATAGATGAAGAGCAGTGAGTGGAAAGTGGATACTTACAACTAAAATTTATTACATCCAGTTTGTTGTTCAGTACCAACACTCTCTTTTCATGCTCACATTCATCTTATTACTTTTCCAAGGATCATCATCATTGATCTTTAACCAAGAATGGAAGATTTGATCAGAAAGAGAAAGTAAGTATCTGCAGACAAATCGATGAGTTACAGAATGATATATACGTAAATCCATGATGACGGTGTTATACTGTTGAAGAAGGTGAAGTTGTATAATGGCGGGCCACAAATGATTCAATCAGTGGATTCACAAGCTGAGGGGCTTCATCCTTTAACCAAAAAGGATTGAAATCAATCAGAAACTCATCATCATAACTTAAAAGGGTAAATAACATTAATTCACTCATATTATTATGTATATCACTACTGTAGTTATTTCGTTATTTCCACTCATACTTTTGAATATGGCGTTAAATGCACCAAACGTTAACTATACATCTATTTTTCTGTTAAATATGTCAAAATGACAACTTCACTCTTTTCTTCGTCTTCATATTATCTCAACTCCAGAATGAACATTTGAACTTGAACTCGATCCAAACATGCAGATTTGAGATTTAGGTTTGAATTTGTATTTGTGGGTTCGAGTTCAACTAAAAAAATGCAGATTTGAGTTGAATTCAACCTAAATATACATTTTTTTGAATGAATTCGAATGTAAAAATACAAATTTGGGTTCAATTTCAAGAAAAAAAATTATAGATTTTGGTTGAATTTGAACACAAATCTGCATGTCTTGGTTCAGATTTAATCCAAATCTGCAATTTGAAGTTGGATTTAATGTTCAATATGAACAAAAGGGTAAACTTGTCATTGTGAGTTGATGTATTTAACAACATGTTCAAATATATGAGTGTTGAAAACAACACTTTGAAACATGTAGATGCATTTAATAACAACCGTTAAACAAAACATTAAGGTGTATTGAGACTATTATAAAAATACAGCAGAGTCAAAGGTTACCTGAGGACAGTGTCCGACATTTGGGAGTACAACAAAATCTTCCACTGCATCAAACTTGCTGAACTCTTTCCCAAGTTCAATGGGTTCCCATGGATCCTTGTCTCCCCATGCGATTAAAACAGGACACTAAAACAAAGGAAAAAACCTCAACTCTATATGGAACAACACTTGGTCATTGCTTTACTATCAGGAATGCTGCTACATAAATAGACTACCTTTACTTGAGGAAGAAGTTCCTCAGGAAGAGGGCCACCCGAGTAGCAAATGAATTCAAGAAACACATCCACAGCACCCGGCTCAAGTCCCGGTTTGAGGATCTTCTCCACTAATTCTTCGGTCACTTGAGAAGGATCATGGTAGCACTGAAAAGATTAATTATCACAATAAAGTCAGTACCCTCATTTGTAGATAAATAACTTGCTTGAATTCAATTGATTACCTGACAAAGAATATTCCTCACCGCCTCTGGTGTAGCAACAGATCGAAAGAAGAACTTTCCAACGGCAGTGTTTCTGACCATTATAGACAAAGATAAAATTCAATATCCAATATGCAAAATTCAGCTGAAAATTATTTGTTACCAACCTCAACAAATTTTGGAACGATCTGATGAGAGGTCTTCCATACCATGGCTGTTTCTTTATGTGAAGCAAGCGTAAAGATATGTTCAGGACAACAATACCCCGACAAATCTGCGGGTCCAATAGCGCTGCTTGGAGGCCAACAACTCCTGAAATGCAATAAATCAACAACTCCTGAAAGGCTCCATCCATCCCCCTCCTCACAAAGAAATGCATTCAGTAAATACGAGTAAAACTCATTACCTCCAATGGAATTGCAGATAAAGAATGCCTTGTCTTTAACCACTTCGACACACAAGTCGTTAATCTGGGAGGCCCATGTGTCAAATGTATAAAATGCATCCCCGCCAAATTCACGAGGGTTTGGTTTGTCAGAGTAGCCATAACCAATAAGATCAATGGAATAAACCCTGCAGGATTTTGCAAGAACTGGGATGTTCTTCCTCCAGTGGTCACTGTAAAAAGGATCTACACATCAGTTGCCACACACGACTCTTCTGCTTTTCAGATATGAAAACCACTTATTATATTTGAGCAGACAGAGGTAGAATTCAGAACGTATTGTTGCAAAGGATTCTGATGCCAAATGGAAATGGAAAAACACTTCCTTCTTCCATTTCACTCATATAATTTCTAAAATTTTATGCACTTAGAAGTTAAGTTTTAACAGACAAACAAAGAACCAATCATATGATCTTTTCAATGCAAGTAAGAAAAAGGATATGAACAAGAAAGTATCACAAAGAAGAAAAACATGAATACAGATTTGTGGATTGAAAAGAGTGATTAGTACATTTAATAGATACCTATAGACAGTAACTAGTATGTGAACGATGTAGACCTGTTTGCTCCAAAACCATGGATTAGAACTAATGCAGGGCCACTGCTTCCTGCACACTGATATCGGATGGAATAGCCTCTCCATTTCCAAATACTACAAGGCAGAAACTTGATATTAGAAAGCTACATTTATTAATGAAAAAAAATAAAGGATCAACAATACTATATAAGCAGAAAGATATAAATTGGAACCATCATTTATGCTGTACTGATTCTAGCTGCAATTGCCTTAGAGGAATTTACCTTACTAACATTAATTTCCATGGGCGATCTGTCACATCAATGTAACTAACTAAGCATTTTATATTAGTGTAATACTTATCCATATTAACCAAAGCTTATGTTAAATTCTATATTAGGCCGAGTCAAACTCAATGAACAAACAAAGTGCAACCGCTTATACAACTTGAATGTCATTCTAAAATTAATTAGTTAATTAATTTGTATATCTGATGCTTAATTATCAATATACTAACTGGTGTGGCATTCACAAACCTTACAGTGGGTTTCAACACTTCACGCATTATGAAAATTCTTTGATAAAGGCACAACACCTACAATTTTAATCACGACGGGTTGAAACTTAATGTTTTAACGAATCTATGTTTACGCTCAGGCCGATCCGAACTCTGATACGTGGAGTAAACAAGAAATAGAAAACTCACAACAGGAAACAATACAACCCGACACTGTTAATCGGTACTGGACTTTCCAACACCATTTTAAGATCAATGTCGAGCCAAGTCAGACACATAGACAAATAAAGAAACAACCACTTATACAATTTCATCCTACAACTAATTCAATCCTGAAATCAAATTGTTTTAAGATGAAATTAAATTGTATGAGTGATTGCCTTTTATTTGTCCATTCGATTAAACTCGTTTCGAACTAGAATTAAACACCTTAAATGAATGAATTAAACTTGAGATTTGACTATGATAAGAGAAATACCAGCTTTGAACTTCAACTCCTGGACTGGAACCCTCCTCAATCAGCTGGTTGTCGACCGAAGACTCATTCACGACAAACCCATTTAACCTCAACCGGGAAATGGTGGAAGCTGGCTGGAGAACGATAAATTTTGGAAACAGTGATTTGCTACGAAGAGAGATAGAAGGTGGTGCGACCGAAAAGCTGTTGATTCTGTTGGGGGAGGACAGGAGTTGAAATTGAAGCCTTGATAGGCCAATAGTGCTGCTCATGATAAAGAGAAAGATTCGTCTGGATGGAGAGTGGTCGCGTCGTAGCTCCCAGTGAAGCGGATGGACGGAGATGATGGTCTTGGTTGTGTTGACTTGAATTAACATGGAGGATCGGTGGGTCAGTCGCTCAAGCTTCCATGCTCGGCTTCCCACCCTCCACGTAGCCAACGTTCCATTGCAGGTAAAGACAGTTGATCTACTTGTCTTCTTCGTTCTTTCTTAGAGAAACACAGCATCCCCTTTAATTAGGCAAGCCGCTCATTTTTCCCGTCACTGCACAAGACAGTTAAATTTGGTCCAATTTGAGAGACTCTTCGTCATTAAAGCAAGCTTAGGAAGGTGCACATTTTTTAAAGTAATTTTACCTTTTATAATCGTAACACACATTCGTATATAAAAAAACACACACACGAGAAAATCACCTTTTATATAGAACGGTTCGAATAGTCTGATGGCAGAACCGGGAGTAATTAGAGATGACTTAGCTCTGGGAAAAGTAAGTAAATACACACGGATGTTTGCACCCGTTTGTAATTGCACCCATGATGTTTGTTATTACACCATTATGTTTACGTTTGTTGGTCATTCAGCCTTTCCGTTCAGTCTGAACGTTTTCTGTTAAATTGTTGGTCACGTGCTTGTCATGTGCCTTACTATTTCTGTTTATACCTAAACTAACCTTAGCTATTTCTGTTTATTAAGTCTTCTTGCTGGTCTATTGTGTTTGAAGGAGAGTCTTCTTGCGTCGTCTTTGCGTCTGAAGGAGAGTCTTCTTGCTGCGTTTCTCCTATGAAGATGGGCCAAGGTAAGTACTTTGAATCTTCTTCCAATTCTTCTTCCCCTTTCGCATCTCATATGGACAACGAGGAACCACTGTGCTATTGCGGTCTACAAACCCGTGCAAGAACAGCTTGGACCACGAATTGCTGTCAATTCGTTGAGTTAATTTCGAAGATATAGTCGATTACTGTCTTTCGAACCAATTTGATTTTTTGGAAACCCTAATTTCGGTTTACCACTATGCAGCCATTGAAAAGGGGTTGTGATTTCTTTGCTTGGAAAGATCCACCGATGTGTGTGTATGGAAGGAGATGTGTGTGTATGGAAGGAGAGCCATGGACAAATTTGTGTCAAAGGAATCCGAACTTAACAATCAAATTGCTGTGTTGCGTAGCAGAAATCAGCAACAGATGTGTGTTATAGTGTTCTTAGTTTACATTGTTGCTGGACTTATGTTGAAGATGTAGCTGTGTTTAAAACTTTTGTTGTATAGTGTGTACGTTATGTACGTTGTCATTCAGTTGTACTTGATGATTGTTTAATGAAGACATTGTGGACCCATAAGTTGTGTACGTTGTTATTCAGTTGTACCTTATGTTTTGTGTAGTGTTTGGTTTTCCACCCTTAGGTTTAGCAAAAAATTGGTAAACGCACTCATATGTATTGACATACAGCACACAAACCAACCTGTTATCCAACAGAATACAAACCAACAGAACGCACAAACCAACAGAACACAAAAAAACCTGTTTTAACCTAATATCCAACAGAACACACAAACGAACAGAATACAAACAAACCTGTTTTAACACAAACGAAGGTTCCACAGACCTAATATCCAACAAGATAGTATTCAACACAAATGTTCAACCAACCTAATATCCAACAAAATGAAGTCACCCAACCTAACAAACCAACGGTTTAACAAACAAAACATTCATGTCTTTCACTAATGGTGCTGACTTTGCTTTCACTGAGTTGATCTTCGCACAAAACGGGGTGAGCTGCGGGAAGCGCGTACCGTAGTCTTCTTTTTGGTTTTC
Organism: Chamaenerion angustifolium; assembly: GCA_946814005.1. Taxonomy (NCBI): domain Eukaryota; kingdom Viridiplantae; phylum Streptophyta; class Magnoliopsida; order Myrtales; family Onagraceae; genus Chamaenerion; species Chamaenerion angustifolium. The sequence continues at coordinate 26,743,255 of OX328268.1, read as the reverse complement.
CCACTTTTAAGTGGTTGAGGAGATAACACTAATGCACGGCAACTGGACAACTCTGGGGCACTTGATCGCACCGGCTGAAAATCATTGTCCGATTTTATGTTGATTGATGCTGACTTTGGTGCCGACTTCGATGAAGACGGTCGATCAACCTACACAACTAGACATATTGAAAATGCTGTTCTGCTGGGTTGTTTTCTGCCTCGTTAGACAATCTTCAATGTTGCCACCGTATAGTAGGTCTTCAAAGTCACCCTCATTCAATCCTGTCCGGGGGATACCTAAACTTCCACGAGAATTTGGCGTTGATAACTACCATACTGCAAGAGTAGAAGTTGTACTAATTATACAGTCAAACTTAGATTTATAATCGTTTCGAGATAAATGGACTCAACTAAATATCATACAAATGGCTTATATGAAAATTGCATCTTCTAATTACTCAGAAATCACTTTTTTGCATTAACAATTACTCTATGTAACCGAGACCTCATGAGAAACTGACTCTAAAGCCACACTTTACAAAGAAAAAAGCAATATAATTATCAAAATGAAAGAAAACACAGAGTATAGATCAAATTGGATATTAATAACAATTGTTAATGCAATAAATAACCATTTCAAGGCAGTAAATAGATCTGAATGAACATCGCATCGGTTACTCAGTTTTTATATTTATTTTATGATGCAGGTGTATGAGCCTTGGGGTTGATTATTCCAGCATAGGTTTGCTCCAATGTGCTCCCTTCCTTCCTTCACACTGTTAGGCTGAATTAAAGCGTATCAACGAGACAATTGCACTGGTGGCTTGATTACTCTTTTTTCATATACTGAGGATAGAAAATAAAGGCTCAAGCTTTCTGTTTTGGGGATTTGATTCAATCAATGAAACAAGTATAAATTGAGACAACATATGAATTTCTGGCATCATTCTGGAATTACTTCCTCTCCACCCCCACCACACACACACAGAAATGGAAATTATACCAACGATCAATTGTTGTGATTAAAGTTTTAAATTTGACTTTCACAAGGCAGCAGTACATATGATGCAGCATTGACTAACAGCAAATTATCACCGGCAGATGAACATGGAGTTTGATGGTCAATCCAACAAAGAAGACCAGAGAAAGACATCAACAGCAACAACAGTACCTGGATAGTCGCCCAAACAACAACAACCAACGGGACCCAATTGGAGAAAGAAAACACCCATCTCTCAATAGCCCAACCCAGCAGAATAAGAGCTATCAGAACAGGAAACAACGGTTTCTGTACTTTCAAATAATTCAAGAAATCCACTGCATCTTGTCGAACCGAAGCAATCGTTCGCACCAGAGTCGTTGCTGCAATCGTTCGCACCAGAGTCGCAGCAATCGTTCGCAAGTGAGAAGAGAAGGACAGGTTTTTAGGTTTTCAGTTTATGGAGAAATGGAGGGAGAAATGAAACCGTAGGAAGAAGGGTCGGCCCGAAGGTGATAAATGTGTAAGGGGCAAAGTGGTCTTTTTACATTTATTTTTTTCAAAATAAACGTCGCACGTGTTAGTCACGTGACAGTTAACGGGTAGAATTAACGATTGGTCCAATTACCAACAAATTGAAACATACGGGTGTCATAACATACGACAAAAAATATATGGGTCCAGTTAAAAAAAACAAAAAACATCCGGGTGTATTTACTGACTTTTCCCTTAAAGCAAGCTTAGGAAGGTGCACATTTTTTAAAGTAATTTTACCTTTTATAATCGTAACACACATTCGTATAAAAAAAAAATACACACGAGAAAATCACCTTTTATATAGAACGGTTCGAATAGTCTGATGGCAAAACCGGGAGTAATTAGAGATGACTTAGCTCTGGCCAAAAGCATGGGCATCAACGACATCCACGTGGAATCGGATGTCAAAGAGGCAATAGTTATGATAGTAGAAAAAGTGAACAATGATAGATTTTTAATACCGCTAATTTTCGATTGTAGGAAACTGTTGTTAGAGTTTAAAAGATTCAAAATCAGACACATTTATCGGGAAACAAACAGTGTAGCAGACCATCTTGCCAAGGTAGCGGTCAGCCTTGAAGAATGTGTTGTGATCTTAAATGATCCACCGTAAGGAGTATTACCGATTATTAAATCAGGCATATTTGGCTTGGCCAAAACAAGACTTGTATATCCTAACTAAGTGTGTTTTTGTTTTGTAATATTAATATCTTTTCTACCAAAAAGAAAGAACAGTTCGATAACGTGATAACGTTTTGTGTGATTTTCCTCCTTGCTCTGAACATCTGAACAGTTACAATCAAATTCTTGATGATCTGTTGAACATAATTATGAAAGGATTAGTCTCATTGCTTATTCCTATTTAACCTGTCCGGAAATTACACAAAGCGATTTTAAAGTGGTTCGACAAATTACATACGTCCACTGAAGCCTCTTTTATAGAATTTGTTACAAAATTTTCGAAATGTAGAAATTCTCTCAATCTTTCACTCTTCTTCTCTCTTCTCCCACTCCTCTCTTACACATAAGAACTCTCCTATTTATAAGAGGAGTTCTCTTCAACTGCATGGAAGAAACGTGAGTTGCTGGCTGGATGGTGGTGTAACACGTGGGCTGCTCATTGTTGCGCATGGGTTGCTCTTCCTTGCATGCTAGCAACACATGGGTTGCTCCTCCTTGCATGCTGCCAAAACGTGGGCTGCTCCTCCTTGCATGCTGCCAACACGTGAGTTGCTGACTTCCTTGCATGCAAACCACGTGTGTTCCTTGCATTCATGCCACTTGGATGACCTTCAACAATCACCCTTCCACCCAAATGTGCTATACCAGGTTGTTTGCATGAGACCTCCTTCTTTGACATCCATGACTACACATTGCCACATTGCCACATGTCGAAGTTCCTTGTTCCATCGAACTTCTCAACTTGAAACTTGGCATTTCAAAAACGGAGGTCGGAGGAGCCCACATGCGCCCCTAGAAGGTTTGCTCCAAGCACCAGTCCATTGTTTCAAATGCCAAGTTTCAAGTTGAGAAGTTTGATGGAACAAGCAGTTTCGGCATGTGGCAATGTGTAGTCATGGACGTCTTGAGTTGTATATTGCGTTCGGAGGAAAGTTCAAGACGATGTGACTAATCACGATTGGAAAAAGCTCAATACTCAACCTTGTAGTACACTTCGATTATGCCTTACCAAAGAACAAAAGTATTTGTCATGAGAGAGACAAATGCTAAGGTACTTTGGCAAAAATTGGAGGATAAGTTCATGAAGAAGAGCATTGCGAGCCGTTTGCACTTGAAGAAGGAACTGTTCATATTCCAATTTCGTGAATGTATTTTAATGTCCGAACATCTAAACAGTTACAACCAAATTCTTGCTGGTCTGTTAAACTTAGATGTTGAAATCGAAGATGAAGATAAAACTTTGCTTTTGTTAAATTCCTTGCTCGATATATATGAGCATTTAATTACTACTCTACTGTACGGGAAGGAAAGTATTAAGTTCGACAATGTATCTAGTTCTTTAATTAGTAAGGGTTAATTACTTAATTGGTTACACATGTTTCACCATTGTTCAGAATGGTTACACATGTTTCAAAATGAGATTAATTGGTTTTGCTATGTGACTAATTGTTTTTTTACTGTTCACCGTCAGAAATCACCATTAATTCAGGCAAACCCATATGAAGTTACGAAAATACCCTTGTCTCCCTGCTTATAATTGAATCACTTGGACATATGGAGTCCCGCACTCCCGCCTACTTCGAAGATGGCCATGAAGAATGAAAGCACCGAGTTCGTCCTCCTCAATCGCCGAGATGAGTCTGGTATGTTCGCAAAACTCGTTCTCACTCTAGTATTTTGATTATTCTATCACAATCAGTCTAGTAAGAAGCCTAATTGAAAGAATTAGGGTTAATTTTCAGTGGTTCATGGAAGGTACTAGTTGATGGCTGGTTCTGGGTGCGTTTTTTTGAAATGGGAATATCTATCCATGTGCCCCTATGGAAGAAACACCATTTTCAAGTTCAAGTTCAAGTTCTAGGGAGAAGTGAAATTTGAAGTTGTAAATGCAAGAAGTGCTGCCAGTTGCTGCAAATCGAAGTTGTGTGATGCATTAACGTTTGTGTGTTCTTTACTTTTGATCAATGTACTGATGAAGTAGTTGTTTTTCCATTTGTTGTTGAATATTTTCTTGAAATGGAAGCAAGAAGATGAACTGAAACTGATGTTGTTCTTCATAACCTGAGTTTAGTTATTGAGATTCAGGGTTTCATTGAATGAGTTTAACTGATGTTGTTCTTATTTAAAGTATTCAGGCAAAATGAAAATTTGATTAGATGGTTACATATGTATGCATATAATGTGATTAAATGGTTATATATGTTTCTTATTATGTGATTAAATGGTTACGTATGTTGTCTATAAATGTGATTGATAGGTGAACTTGTAAGCGTATTATGTGATTAAATAGTTAATCATGTTTCATATAAATGCAATTAAATAGACAAAATGCCGTGACTACATTAACAAACCCATTTCATTCCAAGGTTCACAGAAACATCCCATTTATACAAAAAAGAAAACTCAAGAACAACAAGGTTCACACACCCATTTACAACAAAAGACGCAGAACAAGTTCACCATCAAGTGACAAAATAGTTTTAACCTGGTACGACTATATGTCATTACTAAACCTGGTTACATATTTCCTGCTACCACAAAACATATTTAACAAAACCCTCAAAATAGATTTGACAGTTTTTTCACTGTGTAGCTCGTCTGTCACCCGGATATCCAAACTGACCCATTGACCTTTTGTTTTGTCATGTCCTTTTGGGTAAAACATTTTTCAATGGTAGAGCAGGAAACATTATTTCTCTTGATTCAGATAGGACAGGTGCCAAAGATACGACATCGTCTTCGATATCCACATAAGTCAGCTTTGGAGAAGTTTTAAACTTTCGTCCCTTACCTGCATTTGTCATCTAATTCACACGACAGTAACTAATTAGTATAATACTTATAGTAAACCAAATTTACATTGTGTTGGCATACTAACCGATGATGAATTGATGGCTAATGTCTTCAAACACCTTTTTGGAGTTGTGAACCCCTCATTTTCAGTTCCAACAGGTACACCTTCTGCTGCATTCGGTGTCCCCAAAGGTACAGCAGGCGGTGATTGTGGTTCAACTTCAGGTGTATTTTGTTATGAAGCAGCCTTCGGTCCACCCTTTTTTCAGACATGCAATTTCTTCCTTCGAACAGGAGTTCTAACTTTCTTTGACTGGCTGCTTTGTCTGGATGTTTGAGACTGCGACTGTGTGTTCGCCTTCCCCAGAGGTGGTGTACTCTTAGCCTGCGCATCGGGCTGTAACTTTCTTTTGGTAGGCCTCTTTGGGAGTTTTGGAATAGCTGTTTCCTATTCAAAGTACGAGTCAAAAGCACGTTAAATCAGTTGGTATCTATGTTTGACAAAACCAAAAGTTAAGAACCGACATACCTCAATCTCAACTCTTTGTGAGCAACCTCATTTATTATGGTTGTGTTCCCAGCATTCTGAACAAAACCGTTTTAATCCAGTTTTACTGAGTCTATAACTACCTGTGTGGGAGTCTTCAGTGGCTGAACGGAATCGCTTTTTCCTTGGTCTTCCGAAACGTGCCTTAACAACCGGTGGATCCACAGGTAAGGAATTGGTTTGTGCCCAGTCATCACGCCTCGGCATCGCGTGTATAACACCTGCATACGTCTATTCATATGCACATTTATGATAGAAAGGATGACAGAATGGTGTGACTTCATGAACACGGGAGTACGACAGACAGGCAATTGCATGAACACAAGGTAGACCGCTTAATTCCCAAGCACCACATCTACATGTTTTATTGTAAACATTGGTTTTATACGAAATACTTGGTCCAGTATACACCTCATACTCACTGTCCACATCATACAATACCTTACAGCCACCTATCCCTGCTGTCATCTTTTAGAGTTTATTCACTATATTCTGTTGGATCGTGAAATCCTGAATGCTGATCTGACAGTGAATTGAATGCCAGACAAGGTTGGGATGACGCTTCAGCTCCGACTCCGGTGAACCTGCAAGTAGGGGAGCGCAACAGAGGGGGTGCCTCTGGGTCCCTCTCCGATGCTTAAATGAGTATGTGTGTGTATAAAACTCAAAACGTAAAGAACGTATGTAAAACAAGGGTATTTATAGGGTAAGAGAGATAGAACCGTATATGGCAGCTGAATATCTTAGTGTATATTGTATTGCCGAAGATTCGGATCGTCAGTTACTGCGAGATATTGCAGTTACCAAATCTAATCCTTAGTGAATATGTGACCGAGATATGCGGGATATCGTGGCCACTTCCTTATTAACGGTTTGGTGGGACCAGAGGAGAGAGGCAAGGCTCTCTTCGGGGCGAGCACTCCCATGTCGAGCAGTGGAAGGTCGCGACCTGGTAGAGAATGGCGAGCAGTCCGAGAGCCTTTGGCGTCCCTATAGACTTTGGGCTCGATTCTGGATTACTCGATGGTGGGCCAAGTTTGGCTTGTACTTGGGCCGATCCGGTTCGGATGTCATGGGTTTACCCCCTCTATAGTTATTGGGCCTTCGAGGCCTTTTCTTACTGGTCTGTCACTATCGATACCCAACATTTGCCCCCGAAGCTTGATTGAAGTTCCTTCAGTCGAGCTTGATATCCTGGTAGGGTTTTAGATAGTGACGTCTCTGGTAATGGTTCAGTACCTTTGAGACACTTCGAGCTCATTTGGCGAGCAGTTTCTTCTCTGTTCAAAGCTGAAAGAATATCCTTCCTTTTATTCCCTTTTGGCGATCACTCGAGGTGACCTAGGCTTATGGACGTCTATCTTCCTTAGTTAGGCGATCATTACCTACCCGAGGTATTTCTGCTAAAGCCTTATTAGTGCGTTGGCGACCACCTTGTCTCCTTAGTGGACTTTTAGCATTTAATAACTACACAGTTGTCCAGAAATCGAACGGTCACTTGAGGCACGCCTGACATTTACTTTTCCGTAAACCTAGGGTAGTCTGACAGCTGTCCATGTCAGCCAACCGTCTGTCTCCCCAAGGTGTCTCTTGGAATTCTGACATTGCTTCGGTTTTTTTCCAAAAAGGTGCCATCATTCCTCTGTGTCGCTTCGATTTGCTTGTGGCGGTTACTCCCTTCTTGGTCTATATAAGAAACGTCAGTTTCTACATTTTGTTTTTTACGCTTATCCACTCCCTCCGATTTCCAGAACTTCGCTGCGAACCTTTCTTCTTTCTTTTCCAACCTTCTTCAGCCTTCTTCATCCATTTCCATGGTTCCCCGAAGTCAGAGAGTCAAGCATATGGCCTCTAAGGGCACTAGCAAAGCCAACGCTCCTAGGAATGCCAATGCTCCCTTGACCATCCGGGATGCCGCCGTGCCCTCCTCAGTGGGGGAGCCGACTGATCTGGGAAGGTCCGCAACCGCTCCCGTAGTGGTGGACGGACCTGAGCTGAACACGCCTATTTTTTCCCCAAAAGGTAAACTTTCGCCCTTTTATTGCTCTGTTTTGGCAATATCCTCTGTTTTCCTTTGTTTTTTATACTTGCTGTGCCATACTTGAACCATTCTGAGTAGATGTCAAGCCTAACGAACTGAAGCCGACTTACTTTAAGACCATGGTGGCGCTGGGTGGCTTCAGTGCGGAGGATGCTCCTAGGCATCCTGGCCTAGGTCTGCATTTTCCTCACGATGGAGAGGTTTACATTTATGCGGCCCAGATCGATGCTGGGTTGCGTTTTCCTCTCTGTGAGGATTTACAGACCTTATGCCAGTTTTACGGGATTCATCCCACGCAGCTTGTTCCGAACGCCCTTAGGATGTGGGTCGGTTTCAAGTTCCTGTGCCTACGCCAGGAATGGGTGTATTCACTGGCCCTGTTCCGGTGTTTCTTTCGACTGGCAGCAGGGGCCAACTACCTCCACCACTTCCAATCCCGCTGGCCGAAGTTTTCAGAGTGGGGAGGCCCTCAAGGATGGGCTTGGAACGTCCATGTCCGCCTGGTCGATGATTTCCGGGCCACTAACTCCAATTACAAGAAGTTTTACTTCTTGTACAAGGGGGGGTGTACCCTGGAAATTGTTTGCTCCGGACAAGGATTTTCCTCCCTCCTTTGAAGAATTGTCCGGGAGTGATCGGAATGCCATCGACGATTTGTACCGGCTGCATCGGTCATCTCAGTTCAAGTCCATCCGCTCAGTGGCGGAGACTACCGAGAATGCCCTTGAGATGGCGGGCATTCATCAAGCCACGCCAATCTTTGATGATTGGGTAATTTTCTAACTCTTATATTGTTTTATTACTTGTAGGCAAGGTCGTAAGCAAGAGCCAAAAACTGATAGGTCTCTTTGATGACCAGGAATCGTCGGGATTGTTCTCCGACCAGGCGCTGCTAAGATCTCCCCCTCCTCCCTCTAGGCGTTCGTCCAAGAGGAAGCCCGAGGAGATGCTTCCTTCGGCCACTACTGGCCCTCGCCAACCAGGTATATTACCTCGTCTTTTGTGGATTTAATGTTTTTACATTCTGCGGTTCTTTGACTTCTGACTTGTTGTCTTGTCGTTTTGCAGAGGAGTCTTTGGCGGACGTGGTCCGGGACCCTCCTCCTCCTCCTTCTAAGAAGGTCAGGGGTGAGGAGCACCCTGAGGTCGACCAACATCCTCCTCCTCCCCCTCCTAAGGGCCCTTCTTCCAGCAAAGGGAAGGGTTTGGACATGGCGCCTCCTTCTCCCTCTCTTCAAGGCCCTTCCGCCACTAAGGAGAAGGCCTTGTCTTTGGCGCCTCCCGCCCCTTCAGTGCCCACGGCTCCTCCTAAGGAGTCTGGGGCCCAGAAGAAGGGGCCTACTGCTTCCAGCTCCTCGAGGGCTCCCGCCGAGGAGTACTGCTCCATGGCGAGCTTGTTCCAGCCTTTTAAGGCTGGGGACTCTCGGAGGCCTTGGGTCCCTTGTAGGGACCTTGCCAAGAAGGGGTACCCCACCCAGAAGAGCCTACGGGGTATCCCGGATATGTGCATGCGGCTCCTTGATGGGATAATTCCCCCCAAGGACCGTTCAATTGTCCCTACGGAGCTTCCTCAGATCGAGGGGTTCTTACGGACCCACTTTGAACGAGTTGCCCTGGTATGATCTCGCCTTCTTTCCATTATTTCTTCCTTGTCATTTCTTTTTATTTTGATGACTTGACATTTTTCTTTGTGCTTTTGTTGACAGCTCGTTCGGGAAGAGGTGATCCTCGGCCGTGTTTTCGGCGAGCTTGCCGACAAGCACTCTGATCTGCTTGTCGAGCTGGAGCAATACCGAAGCACGGGGGTCACCCCCGGGCAGTTGGAGGCCATCAAGAAGACCGCTGACATGGCGATCACCTTGGTGGACGGCGCCCGGGAGGAGTACTTCAGGAAGGAGCAGCGTCTCCTTGCTGATGTCAAGAAGAGGGAGGCTGATGCTGCAGCCTTCCTTCATGAAGCTGAGGCCCTTCATCAGTGCCTTGATGAAGGGGAGGCGGTCCGTACTCGCCTGGAGGCCGAGTTGAAGGAAGCTCGTGCCCAGGTGGTCGAGTCGGACGCTCTTAGGGTCGCCGCGTAGGCCCAGAGGGATGCTGCCGAAGCTAGGGGGTCACCCTAGAGGAGGAGAAGAACCGGCTGGCTGATCAGCTGAAGGCGGTTCCTTCACCCCAAGCCGTAGTTGAGGAGTTCAAGGCCTCCGAGGACTTTGAAGACCAGGCCTTGAAGGTGATGAAGTCGACCATCGCCGAGTTTCTCCAAGAGCTGGTGGAGGAGGTCCAGGCGGTCGATCCCAACTTTCCTCTTGGGGAAGTTGCCTATTTGAAGACCTTCCTGCGGAGTCGTCCTTCGCAGCCCTCTGTTACTGGAGAGGCTGCTCCTGAAGGCGAGCCCAGTACTTCTGCCCCCGAAGGCGAGCAGAGCACCCTTGCCCCCGAGAACCCCAAAGCTTGAAGTCCCCAACTCCTTGGCGGCCGTATTTATCTTTTTTAGATAGCTATTTTTGTATTTTCTGTTTTTGGTTTGTAATTATTTATCGAAGACTTGGGTTTTTCTATTGAATGCCTTTATATTCTTGAGCCTTTAATCGACTTCGAACACATTTAGCTATCCAATATCTTCATCATAATTACTTTCCGCTTTTTCTTGCTTTGTAATGTCGTCGACCCTTAAAGCCTTAGACCAATCATAAGTTGAACTTTGTAAGGATAATACTTTTGACACTTAAAAGCGTAAACTTCTAAGTTCAAAGAGATATTACCTTCTTTGAAGTTTAAACCTTTGAGGTGTTGGCATAATAACAGGGGACTTGTAATTTGTCAGGCCTTATCATCGATAGTGATCGCCTAAACTTTCTTTGGCCTGACTTTGGCGTCAGGGCTTTTATGTTGCCTAACATTTTGCTATGTCTTTTGGCCTGACTTTGTCGCCAGGGCTTTTGGCCTGACTTTGGCGTCAGGGCTTTGCCTGACTCTTTGCGTCAGGTCTTTTGAGGCCTAACTTTGTTGTTAGGGCTTTTGTGGCCTAGTTTTGTTACTAGGGCTTTTTTGGCCTAACTTTGTTGTTAGGGCTTTTGGCCTGTCTTTGGCGACAGGGCTTTCTGGCCTAGCTTTGTTGCTAGGGCTTTTTGGCCTGTCTTTGGCGACAGGGCTTTTTGGCCTAGCTTTGTTGCTAGGGCTTTTGGCCTAGCTTTGTTGCTAGGGCTTTTTGGCCTGACTTTGGCGTCAGGGCTTTTGGCCTAGCTTTGTTGCTAGGGCTTTTTGAGGCCTAACTTTGTTGTTAGGGCTTTTGTGGCCTAGCTTTGTTGCTAGGGCTTTCTGAGGCCTAACTTTGTTGTTAGGGCTTTTGTGGCCTAGCTTTGTTGCTAGGGCTTTTGAGGCCTGACTTTGGCGTCAGGGCTTTTTGGCTTCAGCTTGCTTCGAGTGGACACGCTTTATGAAGGAATGGCTTTCTTTTATTGACATAATCAGTTTGATTACAAGCTATGCATAAAATCTTCTTAAATGCTCAGAATTAAATGGACGGGGTAACCTCTCGCCTTCGATGGTTTCCAAATAGTAGGATCCTGGTGCGGCGATCTCTACTACTTTGTATGGTCCTTCCCATTTGGCTGAAAGTTTGTTTTTATTGTCCAGCCTTGTTAATTCATTCCTTCTCATAACCAACTCCCCCACGAAAAATTGGCGAGCGCTGACCTTTCTGTTGAAATATCGAGCGGTCGCCAAACGCATCTTTGCCTGTGTCTTTTCCGAGAGCCATCTCTTTTCCTCTGCTAAGTCGAGGTCAGTTCTGCGCTCGATCTCATTTGCCTCCGCGTTAAAGTGTAGGACTCTGTGGGTAGGCACTGCTAATTCAGCTGGTGCTACTGCTTCTGATCCGTACACTAAACTGAAAGGCGTTTCTCCTGTGGCCGCCTTAGGCGTTGTTCTGATTGCCCATAATACGTTTTCCAGTTCGTCTGCCCAATTCCCCTTGAATGCTCAAACCCTTTTCTTGAGTCCTGCTAAGACAACCTTGTTGGCTGCTTCAGCTTGCCCATTCGTTTGAGGGTGATGTACTGAACTGAAACGATGATCGATATGATACTCTTCACAAAGCCATTTCAACTCCTTTCCAACGAATTGCGGACCGTTATCGCTGATGAGTATTTTGGGAATGCCAAACCTGGAGAATATGTTGACCTGCAGGAACTTGATAACTTGGAATTCCGTTTTCGAAGCTAGAGCTTTCGCCTCTACCCACTTAGTGAAGTAGTCCATTGTCACTATAATGTGAGTACGCTGACCAGTGCTAATGGGAAAAGGACCCAATATATCGATTCCCCATTGAGCGAAGGGCCAGGCACCTGCCATTGGGGATAATAATGTCGATGGTCGACCCGATCGTGGTGCAAACTGCTGGCAAATTTCACACTTCTGTGTTAATTCGGCTGCGTCTTTTCCCAAGGTCGGCCAGTAATATCCCAATCTGAATATTTTCCTGCTTAGCGATCGAGCGCCTTCATGACATGCTGTTGCCCCTTCATGAGCTTCTCGAAGAACTTTTTCTGTTTCGGGCAGAGCAACACATCTCAAGTAAGGCGTCGAATAACCTCTTCTGTAGAGTTCTCCATCGATGATTAGATAACTGGCTGCGAGTCTTCTAATCCTAGTGGATTCGCCTTCGTCCTCTGGGAGGATGCCTTCTTTCAAATAATTCTGGAACGGGGTCATCCAGGTGACCTGTTCTTGAATGTTGAAGACCTCCGCTCTGTTTTCAAGGACTGAACATAGGGCCTTTTCCAGAAATTGCAAATCCTGGATTGTCGCCCCTCCGAAGGCTAGCTTACTTAAAGAATCTGCCATCTGGTTTTCTTGGCGAGGAATGAATTCAATCGCGAAATTTGGGATTTCTGCGACCAGCTTTTTTGGCGATGCCAAGATATTTCTTCATCTTTTCTCCCTTTGCCTCGTATGCGCCATTAACCTGATTGACAATGAGCTCTGAGTCGCTTCTTACTTTAAGCGCAGCTATACCCATTCCTTTTGCTAGTCTGAGTCCAGTGATAAGAGCCTCATATTCTGCTTCGTTATTGGTCGCCGGGAATGTTAAGGCGATCGCGTATTTCAGAGGCTCGCCCTCAGGAGGAATAAGAATTAAACCTGCCCCCGAGCCTTCTTTTGATGAAGACCCATTCGTATAGAGTTCCCAGATTTGATTGTCGTCTGCTGACTGACTTGGCCTGTTTTCTGCCTCCGCTTGACCGTTACTCGTGCTTTCCACTATGAAATCAGCTAGTGCTTGACCTTTGATGGCCATTTTTGGCGCAAATTTGATCCTGAACTCGCTGAGCTCGATCGCCCACTTGACCATTCTTCCTGAAGAATCTGGCTTCATCAGGAATTTTTTGAGAGGTTGATTGGTGAGGACCGTGATGTCGTGCGCATGAAAGTAAGGTCTCAGCTTCCGAGCAGCAATAACTAAGGCATAGAGATACTTCTCAATCTGGACATATTTTATTTCTGCTGAGTTGAACATTTTGCTAATAAAATACACTGGACTCTGAACATTATTTTCCTCCCTTATTAAGACAGCACTGGCTGCCACATCGCTAATGCCTAAATAGAGGAAAAGCTGCTCGCCTGGAACGAGTTTTGCCAGAGCTGGGAGTGTTTGAATATGACTTTTCAAGGACTGGAATGCTTCCTCGCAGTCTGGCGTCCACTCGAACTTGCGGTTGGCCCTCAAGGTTTTGAAGAACGGGAGGGACCTATCGCTTGCTTTGGAAAGGAAGCGGTTAAGAGCAGCTAGTCGGCCGTCCAGGCTCTGGACTCCCTTATGGCAGGTTGGCGACTTCATTTCTTCTATGGCCTTTAGCTTTTCCTGGTTTGCTTCAATGCCCCTTTCGCTGACCATAAAACTCAGGAACTTCCCGGACTTGACTCTAAAGGCGCACTTTGCTGGGTTCAGGCGAACGTTGTGTCTCCTCATGCATTCAAAAGCTTCACGGAGGTCGGTGGTATGAGGATTTCCTTTGATGGATTTGACGAGCATATCATCTACGTAGGCCTCCATGTTCCTTCCTAGCATGTCCTGGAACAGTCGGTTCACCATCCGCTGATAAGTTGCCCCGACATTGATGAGACCAAAGGGCATCTCCTTGTAGCATAGAATGTCCCCGTCAGCATAGAAAGCAGTGTGGGCCTCGTCTTCTGGATGCATTCTGATCTGGTTGTAGCCTGAATAGGCGTCCATGAAGCTCAGCATCTCATGACCCGAGGTAGCATCGACCAGCTGATCAATTCTCTGAAGGGGATATGAATCTTTGGGGCAAGCCTTGTTTAAGTCGCGGAATTCGACGCACATCCTCCACTTGCCGTTAGATTTCCTGACCAAAACTGGGTTGGCGACCCAGCTCTGGAATCTTACTTCTCTGACGAAGTCAGCTTCAATCATCCTGCCGACTTCCTGCCTGATCGCCAAACGCTTATCAGTCCCGAATGATCTTCTCTTTTGGGCGATCGGCTTGATGGAGGGGTCTATCCTGAGCTCATGAGAGATAATATCTGTGCTGATTCCTGGCATGTCGCTCGGCTGCCAGGCGAAGAGCTCTTTGAATTCCTTGAGGAGGGCGGTCATGGCCTCCTTCTGATCCTCTTTCAAGGTGGTCCCAATGCGCACCTTTTTGTCTGGACCATCGATCTCGACCTCCTCCAATTCCTCCATGGGTGCTGGCCGAGCCAAGTCCTCGCGGGGATCGGCCTCTGCCTCGATGGCGAGAGCCTCTCTTTGGTTCTTCCTGCGTAGGCAGTTCACATAACATTATCGCGAGGACGGCTGATCTCCGAGCACTTCTCCAATCCCATTGGGAGTGGGGAACTTCATCTTCTGGTGGACAGTGGAGGCCACAATCTTATTTGGGTTGATCGTGGTCCTCCCTATGATGGCGTTGTAGGATGTAGGTGAATCGACCACCAGGAAAGTGACCGACACCTTGATGCTTTTCCACCCCTCGCCAAAAATCTCTGGCATGGTTATAGCCCCCAGTGGATAAGTTGTTCTTCCCGCAAATCCGATCAGCGGAAAGTCGACCCTCTTCAGGTCGCGTTTGGATTTGCCCATCTTTTCAAAGGCGTCCAGAAATAAGATGTCTGTCGAGCTGCCTCCGTCGACCAGAATCCTTGCAACATCACAACCGTCAATATCTCCCGTAATGACCAGAGCATCGTTGTGGGGCGTGGTGACATGTGCCAAATCATCTTCAGAGAATGAGATGACAATGTTTTCTTCAGGTCGGGGCCGCTTCCCCAACTGAACTGCCGTAGAGATCTGAGTGGCGTAGACCTCTCTGGCGTTTGACCTCTCGCCGCCTGCGCTGAATCCTCCCGCAATCAGATTCACTCTCCTCTTGCTTCCAGAAGGCTCAGCTTGATCTGCAGGGGCTGGCGAACGATGTCTCCTGGGGGGCGTTCGACTTCGATCTCGCCCTGCCACAAATTCCTTCAACATTCCCCCCTGAATCAGCCTCTCTATATCTCGCTTCAGAATCTTGCAATCGTCTGTCTTATGGCCCTTGCACTTATGGTATCTGCAATAGCTCTCGACATCCTTGCCCATGGGTAGCCCACCTCGACGAGGCATCGGTGGCCTCGCCAAGGATCTCCTCTCCATCTCGACTAGTACCGCTGAGATCTGCCTATTTAAAGGCGTGAAGTACTCAGGGACCTCTGGATGGCGAGGCGCTGGAAGAGACTCGACTCGGGGCTTACTATCTTTTCCCTTCTCCTCCTTCTTTACCTCCTTCTTACCATCGCGTCGGGGTTCATGGGTTACCCTTAGCGAGGTCGTCAGGAGGTTAGCCTCGATGTTTGCGCGTTCAAGGTCTATGAAACCTTTTGCCCTTGCCCTGGACGCCAACTCCTCCAATGACTCTATCTCCTTCACATGGTAGCTGTTTCGAAGATGTCGCGAGACCTTGTTGGCCACATCCAGACCTCTGTAGAATGCTCGAATGATCTTCCCATCCGAGATTCGGCGGTCTAATTCTGTGACGTTTTGATGAAAACGCCCGTAGAAGTTGGACAGCGACTCTCCAGGCTGCTGTTTGACCGAGTCAAGGGCGACCACGCTCTTCAGCAACTGGCGCTCGCCCATATATCTCTCCAGGAACTTGCTTCTCAACTCTGCCCAAGTTCCGATTGATCCTGCAGGGAGGCCGAAGAACCAGGACGAAGCCGAACCCGAAAGAGTAGATGGAAATAGCAAAGCCAAATGATTGGGATCGTTTGACTTACCCAGAAGGGAGGCCTCGTGCTTGTTGACATGTACGGTGGGATCACCTCCACCGCTATACTAAGGTATGGCCCGAGCAACCACATCCTTCGGGATTTTGATAGCGACGAGCGCGTCGGTGAAAGGATGAGAGGACTGCTCCTTGAAGGGAGCTATGACTGTCAACTGTCTTTCCTGGAGCCTTTTGTTGAGGAGGTCATCCATCTGATCCACAGTGCAGTACATGGGAGAGGCTCCGGGTGGAGGCGGACCGGAAGGATTGGCAGTGTATGCAGCTGCTAGCTCCTTGGTGTGTGCTGGAGGCAGGGACTGCTGACCTGACGTCATCTCCTGATCCTCTTGAGGCGCAGCAGGACCAGGATTGGCCGCTTCTGAAGGTGAAGGCCCTGTGACAGCAGGGCGGTGGTTTTCCTTAGTAGCAGAGGGATTGTTTTCCTGAGGAGCAGGGGCTTGGCGGCGCGCCTGTCCTAGGATGGCTTCCAGCAGGGAGACCATCTCGGGGGTTAAATTAATATCCTGCCCCGCAATGTGGACTGTCTGCGGTGCAGGGACTCCGTTTTGATCAGCAGCTGGGGTCGGTCTTGAATCACTGACATGTTCTCGAGCTGTCCGCAGAGGAACATCATTAACTCCTGCTCGGCTGGCAGGTTCTTGTTGAAGCGGTGAAGCGGCGGCGGAATCAGAGCTCTCTGAGGATCGCTCCCTAGTCTGATTCCGACGGTTGCTTTGGGATCGAGTTCTCATGGCTAAATTGCTCGTTCCCACAGACGGCGCCAAATGTTGGATCGTGAAATCCTGAATGCTGATCTGGCAGTGAATTGAATGCCAGACAAGGTTGGGATGACGCTTCAGCTCCGACTCCGGTGAACCTGCAAGTAGGGGAGCGCAACAGAGGGGGTGCCTCTGGGTCCCTCTCCGATGCTTAAATGAGTATGTGTGTGTATAAAACTCAAAACGTAAAGAACGTATGTAAAGCAAGGGTATTTATAGGGTAAGAGAGATAGAACCGTATATGGCAGCTGAATATCTTAGTGTATATTGTATTGCCGAAGATTCGGATCGTCAGTTACTGCGAGATATTGCAGTTACCAAATCTAATCCTTAGTGAATATGTGACCGAGATATGCGGGATATCGTGGCCACTTCCTTATTAACGGTTTGGTGGGACCAGAGGAGAGAGGCAATGCTCTCTTCGGGGCGAGCACTCCCATGTCGAGCAGTGGAAGGTCGCGACCTGGTAGAGAATGGCGAGCAGTCCGAGAGCCTTTGGCGTCCCTATAGACTTTGGGCTCGATTCTGGATTACTCGATGGTGGGCCAAGTTTGGCTTGTACTTGGGCCGATCCGGTTCGGATGTCATGGGTTTACCCCC
This sequence comes from Chamaenerion angustifolium, assembly GCA_946814005.1. NCBI lineage: Eukaryota > Viridiplantae > Streptophyta > Magnoliopsida > Myrtales > Onagraceae > Chamaenerion > Chamaenerion angustifolium. Next base: position 26,726,059 of record OX328268.1, on the reverse strand, counting down.
TCTATAGTTATTGGGCCTTCGAGGCCTTTTCTTACTGGGCTGTCACTATCGATACCCAACATATTCCACCCAAGCTGCCCTGATTGAGTCTCTGCGGTCAGTCGTCGCTTAGCGAAGTCGCACATCATCATTTTTCGGAGTTCCTCAACTAATGTAACTGGAGGCTTGTCTCTAACATTGATGATCTTATTGTTAAAGCTCTCGCAAATGTTATTCACCAACAAATCAATTTTTGAAGAACGCCTAAATTGATATCTACTCCATGTAGTTGTGTTTATGGCTGTTACAAACTCCCATGCTTTTGTGTTTGTTTTCGTCAACAAGTCCATATGCCATTTGTGTCTTGTATAGGTATACGCACATGCAGCTGACCAAACACGTTTCAAGCCCACTTACTTAAGCCTTCAAGCACACATAAAGTCTCTCAAACCTGGGTCGTAAAGGACTTGAAACTAAGTCCACATGTAGGACAACGGTGCTTCCAGGGTTATGTTCCATCAGTGTTGCTGCATAGTCCCGAACCCTACTATACTCCTCAATACGATTGCCGTCAAACTTATCCTTCGCCATCCGTAGTCCACGGCTAACAGTATAACGGTTCACATTCCATCCAAATCTTCGTTGTATCTCACCTTGAATGACACTATTCTGCAAGAGAAATAAGCAAAACCAACACAATATAGTTGTTAAAGATGTTAAACAGTATAATTGTTAAAGTTGTTTGACTTACCTTTAATTTTGGGTCATCACGAAGCATTTCAATGAAATTGTCGCAAACCCATTTCATCCAAATATTGTGATTATTATGTGCGTGGGGACACTGATGGTCTTTAACTAGATGGTTGATTTCCATGGTCATTTCACGGTTAAGTCTTCGCATAATAACTTTAAATCCGCATTTGTGATTGCAAACAACTTCCACTCTTGTTGCGTTGTTCACGATGAAATCGACACCATACCTATTTACTATAGCATGGTCCCGCATTGCCTTTCTGAAGTCTGCCACACTACTGAATAGCATTCCAAGGCTGAGATCCACGTTTGCACCATCGTTGTCAGGTTGGTAAAACCTACGCCTTTCAACACTATTCGCTTCTTCGCCCGTATCAGCTTTCGTTCCAACTTCTAGACTATCGCTTCCACATTCGCTAACTTCATCTCCAAATCCGACTTCTTCCCAGTCAAACATGGAGTCGACTTTGTCCGTTGATTTACTATTTCTGTCAGATTTAGCTTTTGTATCAGTGCTGGTCAATTGGCGTAGCTTTGTCTCCTCACCACTTGAACCATATGGTTTCTCATGTTTGCATGTTTCCTCACTTACTTCATCACCATCATCCGGACGTGTATCGTCCTCGCCGGTCCCTTCCATCGGTACAAAATGTGAATCTTCTTCTTCATCATCACTGTCACTCGGAAACTGGAAGTTCCTTAGATCATTGAGAAGATTCTTCATTTCGCCAAGTCCATCGCTCATCTCAGGAAACATTTTCTGCTTACCCTTCTCATTATCTGGGACTCGATTCTTGATATTCTGGTCTATTAATTGTCGGTCAGTAATCAATTCAGGATCCTTTGCACAACATGATGTACGACTCTTGTTTATGACCTTGTTGCGGAGCTGCATAAGGAATGGATTATTCACACAAGCTTCTCGATCAAAAAGAGGCATTACGTACATAGTAATCTCTGTTGTTGTTCCTTGACGCTCTAATATTGGTTCCAGATCCGTGTCTGAAGTGATGGATTAAGGATCAGTGTTTGGATTTCCACCAGGAGGCAACCAAAAGATACATCCGCTCGTCACAAGATCACAGTACACTTCAGTTAGTCCGCTCAATGCGTAGTTGTTCAACTTATCGTACGCGACATCGAGTGACTCAAGTTCACCCTCGTAAATTCGGTTCCCCCTTGTCAATCCAATCTTCTAAACTTTTCCTGATTAAGCAATATAAAACTTTACCGTTATAAAATTAATTACCAACTTCAAAATAACATAACAAACATTGAAGTCCAATAAAACAGAACAAACACACTGCAAACTTAACTAAACAGGAACATAACAACCCTTTGAACAAAATTCACGCTTAAAAACCAATAAATGATAAAACTTGAACATCAAAACTACTAATTTTGCATAAAAATTGTAACTTTATGCACCAAAACACCTAAGTATACTACTTTCCACAATTTGAAGAACAAGTTTCGCAAAAAAAAAACACAATTTTTCACCTTGGGTCTGTCGCAATTAAAAACCCTAAATGTGCTTCAAATCTTTGATCGATAAAACACAAGAGACGATCAAAGAACAAAACACTGACAGAAGTTGTTCCCAAGCACAACAACTCACAATGGAGCCTTCAGAACATCACGCACATACCTGCTTTCAGCAAATCCACATTTCGCATGCCGCAAACACGAAAACTATCACGCCGCAAACGCATGAAGAAAGCAAGTAAGGAACAAAGGATACCTGAGCCTTCAAATAGAGCTGGAGCACAATCGGAAGATGTAGAGCCTTCACAAATGGCAAGCCTTCAGAAAACCGAACAGAAATGAAGTTGAGAATTAGAAAATGGGGGGAAATAGGGGAGAGTCTCATGCAATAGCGAAAAATGGTATTTTCATCCAGTCGTAAATTGTTTAAACAGGGGTCACGTGTTACGCACATGCGAATTTGACGGAAAAAATGATGGTTTTTAACGGTTTAACCATTTAGTCACATTCTAAGAAACATGTGTAACCAATTAGTCACATAGCAAAACCAATTAATCACATTTTGAAACATGTGTAACCATTCTACACAATGGTGAAACATGTGTAACTAATTAAGTATATAACCCAATTAGTAATGAGTACGGGAAAAGGGATAAGTAGGTGCAACAAGATACATCAAGTGAACCTTTAACAGCAAGAGGGAGACCACAATCAAGGCATCTAAGAAAGAGGAACGATTCTCAATCGAAGACCCGAGTCACTTCACGTGGTTAATCAGTCGGCACAAAACTCTCCAGAGACGAGTGTGCCTTTTGTCACAACAAAAGACACTAAAAGAAGGATTGTCCAAAAAGAAAGGGAAAAAAGCAGAATCAACACACTACAACCAATGTCATGGACAAAGATGACGATTATGATTTTTCCTTGATAACTTCATCATCCATTTGTCATTCCGATGAATGGATTATGGATTTCGGATGTACCTATCATATGTGTCCCAATCAGGACTAGTTTACTGACTTCACAGAGATCGAGGATGGGGCAATTCTTATGGGAAATGACAGTGCCTGTAAGTCACGGGGAATAGGTAGCATTCTGTTAAAGCTACACGATGGAAGAATCAAGACACTAACAAAAGTTCAGTATGTTCCGGATTTGCGGAAGGTATTCAAAATCACTATTGAAGACGGAACTCTCAAAGTACTAATGGGAGTTTGGGTGGCAGCGAAGGGTTTAAGGCGAGGAAACTTGTACTTCTTGCAGGGAAGTATTGTTGATGGAAGAGCTTCCACAGGCTGTAAGAAGCTGGATGAGACTGATGCTGACACTACCAGTCTTTGGCAGATGCGTATAGTACACGAATGAGAAAAAACTTTGCAAACAGTAGTGAAGCAAGGCGTACTCAAAGGTGGCATGACTGGTAAACTATCTTTCTGTGAGCACTGTGTATTTGGGAAGCAGAGCTGAATCAAGATTGGAACCGCAGTACACAATACACAGGGAATTCTTGACTATCTGCACTCCGTTGTTTGGGGACCTACCCCAAATGCATCTTTGGTAGGTAACCATTGGTTTGTAACTTTTGTTAATTATTATTCTCGTTGTGTGTGGGTGTATAAGATGAAGAATAAATATGAAGTGCTGAAAAGTTTCCCTGATTGGAAAAAAAATGGTTGAGACTCAGACCGAAAGGAAGATCAAACGTCTCAGATCTGATAATGGAGGTGAGTACACGTCAGACCACTTCATGCAAGTATAAATGAGATAGGGAATTGTTAGATACTTCACAGTCCGTGGTACACCGCAGCAGAACGAATGCATCATACTTTATTAGAGAAAGTACTATGTATGTTGCTGACTGCTGGACTCAACAAGAAATTTTGGGCTGAAGCTGTGACATATGCTTGCCACCTCATAAACCGACTACCCTCAAATTCCATTGATGGGAAAACACCCATTGAAATGTGGAGAGGTAAACATGCTACTGATTATATTTTTTTTACACATTTTCGGATGTCCTACTTACCATCATGTTAAAGAAAGTAAGATTGATCCTAGAGCCAAGAAAGAAAAATTCTTGGTCTTTAATACCGGTGTAAAATGGTATAATTTCTAGTGCATAGAGTCCAAAAAGGTAATAATTAGTAGAGATGTTACATTCAACGAATCTGAGATGCTTAAGTCACATACGAATAAAGATTCCAGTGAAGGTAGCAGTGATGGGAAAACATAAGAAGATTAGCAGAAGGTGGAATTTATTACTTCACAGTAGTTGGAAAATCATGGACAAGATGATCCGGTCATAGTACCTCCATGTCAACCCGAATCGATAGCAACCAATAGACCGAGATGAGAAAAACGTGTATCAACACGTTATGCAGACTATGTGACATATGCATTACCAGTTGAAGAGGGTGATATCCCATCCACTTACAGAGAAGCTGTATCAAAGCTTCAGTTCGAAATTGTCCAGAAATTTAATTTGCTCAAAATCAATTTTTGATAACTCCAGAGTGTTCCTCGCGTCGAGGCGAATCCGTTGTCGTAAACGGAAATGAAAAGGAATGTCAGAGGAGCCCACGCATGCCTCTAGCAGGTTTGTTGTCAGTCACGCGCTATCACGCGCACTGGAGGTTGTAGACGACTAAGCCAGACGCCTCCACGCACCCCATTCGCCCCACAGCTGTTCATCAAGGGATCCCATGCGCTCTCACGCGCTAGAAAGATCTGAACCGTCCATTTTCAAGATCCATTTTGGGCTTGATCGAAACCATCCATAGTCCGATTTCAACGATCAAATAGTGATTTCCAACTATTTGGATCATTCGAGAGTCATCCGTACAGTTAGAATTTTGAAATTTTGAGTCTAAAATTTCTAAATTCAAATGGAAAGATCGGGAAGAGATGGGAACTCTAATAATGTCAGTAGCTCTAAGCATCCGTCCACTGTTTCAAATGCCAAGTTTCAAGTTGAGAAGTTTGATGGAACAAGCAACTTAGGCATGTGGCAATGTGTAGTCATGGACGTCTTGAGTTGGATATTGCGTTCTGAGGAAAGCTCAAGATGATGTGACTAATCAGGATTGGAAGAAACTCAATACTCAAGCTTGTAGTACAATTCAATTATGCCTTACCAAAGAACAAGAGTATTTTGTCATGAGAGAGACAAATGCTAAGGTACTTTGGCAAAAATTGGAGGATAAGTTCATGAAGAAGAGCATTGAGAGTCGTTTGCACTTAAAAATAAAGCTTTTCAGATTCCAATTTCGTGAAGGTAGTTCAATGTTCGAACATCTGAATAGTTACAACCAAATTCTTGATGATGTATTAAACTTAGATGTTGAAATCGAAGATGAAGATAAATCTTTACTTTTGTTAAATTCCTGTCCGATACGTATGAGCATTTAATTACTACTCTACTGTACGGGAAGGAAAGTATTAAGTTCGACGATGTATCTTGTTCTTTAATTAGTAATGAGTACTGGAAAACGGATAAGCAGGTGCAACAACATACATTAAGTGCACCTTTAACATCAAGAGGGATACCACAATCAAGGCATCCAAGAAAGAAGAACGATTCTCAATCAAAGACGCGAGCTACTTCACCTGGTTCATTAGTCGAAAGAAAACTCGCCAGAGATGAGTGTGCCTTTTGTCACAACAAAGGACACTAGAAGAAGGATTGTCCAAACCGAAAGGTACAAAAGTATAATCAACCCAGTACAACCAATGTTATGGACAAAGATGACGATGAAGATTTTTCCTTGATAAGTTCATTATCCATTTGTCATTCTGATGAATGGATTATGGATTTCGGATGTACCTATCATATGTGTCCCAATCGGGTCTGGTTTACTGAGTTCATAGAGATCAAGGGTGGAGCAATTCTTATGGGCAATGACAGTGCCTGTAAGACACGAGGAATAGGTAGCATTCTGTTAAAGCTGCACGATGGCAGCATCAAAACACTAACAGAAGTTCAGTATGTTTTGGACTTGCGGAAGAATCTCATCTCACTGGGATCTCTGGATTCAAAGGGATTCAGAATCGCCATTGAAGACGGAACTCTCAAAGTACTAATGTGAGTTCGGGTGGCAATGAAGGGTTTAAGGTGAGGAAACTTGTACTTCTTGCAGGGAAATATTGTTGATGGAAGAGCTTCTACAAGCTGTAAGAAGCTGGATGAGTCAGCTGTCGACACCACCAGTCTTTGGCATATACGTATGTGACACACATGAGAAAAAGCTTTGCAAACACTGGTGAAGCAAGGCGTACTCAAAGGTGCAAGGAATGATAAACTATCTTTCTGTGAGCACTGTGTATTAAATAAGCAGAGCCAGATCAAGTTTGGAACCGCAATACACAATACACTGGGAAATCTTGACTATGTGCACCTTGATGTTTTGGGACCTACCCAAAATGCATCTTTAGGAGGTAACCATTGGTTGTAACTTTTGTTAATTATTATTCTCGTCGTGTGTGGGTGTATATGATGAAGAATAAAGATGAAGTGCTGAAAATATTCCTTGATTGGAAGAAAATGAAGGTGAGTACAAGTGAGAACAAGGTACACCGCAACATAATGGTGTGGCAGAACGAATGTATTGTACTTTATTACAGAAAGTGTGATGTATCTTGCTGACTGATGGACTCAGCAAGACATTTTGGGCTGAAGCTGTGACATATGCTCGCCACCTCATCAACCGACAACCCACAACTGCCAATGATGGGAAGACACCCATTGATATGTGGATAGGTAAACATGCTAATGATTATGATTTTTTACACATTTTTGGATGTGCTGCTTACTATCATGTTAAAGAAAGTAAGCTTGATCGTACAACCAAGAAAGAAAAATTATTGGGCTTTAATGCCGGTGTCAAAGGGTATAGACTCGCGTGCATAGAGTCCAAAAAGGTAATAATCAGTAGAGATGTTACATTCAACGAATCTCAGATGCTTAAGTCACATAAGCATAAAGATTCCCGAGAAGGCAGTAATGATGATGAAACATCAGAAGATTCGCAAAAGGCGAGAGAGTGGGATAAGAAAACGTGAGAGATGGAGAGAATTTGTAGATTTTGAAATTCTTGTAACAAATTCTATAAAAAAACGCTCTAGTGGACGTAGGCAATTTGTCGAACCACTTTAAAATCGTTTTGTGTGATTTTCGGAGAGGTACAACAGACCGGTGGGTCAGTCGCTCAAGCTTCCATGCTCGGCTTCCCACCCTCCATGTAGCTAACGTTCCATTGCAGCTAAAGACAGTTGATCTACTTTTATTCTTCGTTCTTTCTTAGAGAAACACAGCAGCTGCTGCTTTCATTTCCCTATAATTAAGCAGGTCACTCATTTTTCCCCATCACTCCATAAGATAATTAAATTTAGTCCAATTTGAGAGACTCTTCTTCATTAAAGCAAGCATAGAAAAGTATGTGAGGCGCACATTAAATTTCTCTCTTTATATTAATTTGGCTAACTCATACATAATGTTTACAAATAAGGTTTTTGTTGTATTTTCCAGTGTTATCATAAACGGATCGACCCTCGAACAGGCGCGGGGCCGGTTCCCGGTTCGTCCAGCCCGACCAGACCCGGTTCAATGTGTGGTTCACTGTTCATAAGTAAAAAAAAACTAAAAATACAAACTATATCAGTGAAAATACGATTTCATCTGAGCCAAGGATGAAATGACCAAGACTTATAATGAAGGTAGTTAATCCTAACACTGAATATTTGAAGGAGAGATATAAAATTCAAACCAATTAGTTGAAAATACTATTTCCTCACTCCTATTAAATTAACCTATTCTAATTGGTCTATGTCAATCTTAAATTTCTCATTCGTAGGTGGCATGCCATGTAAATCACCTAAAATCCTTCAAAGTCTCTTATTCATTCTCAAGATAAGTTACAAAACTCATATCATTTCTCTTTATTTCACATTATAATTTTGATTTTTCTTCTTAAATGTATTTTATGAAGTTAAATTTATGTAATAATAAAATACATAATATTATATTTTATAAATATTAAGTATGCACATATCAAAATTAACTTTACAAATTAATTAATGATACATTTCATCTATCACATAATACTATTATTAAAATAAGGGGTTAATAGGTCTAACGGTACCATAAGTTTGGGCCATGTGATCGGATGGTACTCCTATGTCGTTTTATGATACCGTATGTTTCACAATGTTGTTATTTGGCCCCTTCTCCTAATTGTTGTTAGTTTTTGCCGTGCATTGTGCACGTGATGCTCACGTGTTCTAATCTTTGAACAGAAATGTCTCTTTTGCCCTAGGATGTTATTTTATAAACCAACTCCTTCCTCTTCCATTGTCAACCTCTTTAAGAGGTTCATCAACAACCACAAGTTCTCTTGATTTGGAGAGCACTGGTGCAGTTGTTGGTACACCCGTTCCAAAAGGTTAAGCATAGGTGCAGTTGATCTCCTTCGCCAATTTCATGTCATTCAATACAACCCAACGAGAAACATTGAATCCAAACCTCCTATTAATCTTAGCACGAATGTACTCATTCTGTAAGTTCGGTTGTTGACGAATCATCTCAAGAAAGTTCTCACATATCCAGTGCCTTTAATACTTTGAGAGTAGTGAGCTCTTAGACATTTATGTTTCTTCCTAAGTTTTCTAATCTGGAATGTGTTCACCTTATTTAACTTTGAAGCAACAACCTTAAATCCACGGTCATTTTGGCACAAAACATGAATCGGCTGGTTGTTGTTCTTACCCATCCTAACTGCGTAGCCTTGTTTGATTGCGTGTTTTTTAATGGCCTTGCGAAACGGTTTACCACTCTCAAAGAAGCAATCTCGGACGAAGGAACCACAGAGGTAAAAAGATTTTGAGAAAACAAAGAATCTAAAGTTTGCGAAGGACTGAAGCTTGCGGAGATAGAGGTCTGAAACTTGCGGAGGAGTGTTCTTTAGAAATCGAAAGTTGACAATGGTTATAGCCGAACAATCGTTTCATATGGAGGGAATGCATCCAATGGTATTTTCGTCCAAAATTGGGTCTTCATTCGGTTCAGACCACTCACGTGCTCATCACATGCCAATTTAAGGATAAAAGGAAACGCCTGACTAATAGAATACCGTAGGACAACATCCTCTAAAAATAACAGACTATTCGACCACAACAAAAAACATATGGTACCATCTGATCTATGTCCCAAACATATGACACCATTGGACATATTAACCCTAAAATAAAACATAAGTTACATATAAACATCATCTACTTTATTACAATAATATCAAAATAAATTTTAACCATGCCACAAAATTAAGTGTTAGATATTTATAAAGTGAATATAATTTACATTTAACAAAATAGATAAAATATAGTATGTGTACTAAAACATTAGATTGTTACTATTGTTAACAATTACTTATAGTTTTATATGGACATAAAAGTTAAGAGTATTATATGGACATTAACATATATATATTATACTTTTATTAAAAATATTATATATATATATATATTTATAACTCAATATATTTTTTAATTAGGGTATCAAAGGTTTCATGAATCTAAGAGAATTAAATAGAGAAACGTTACTTGTATTCTTATTGTATATTGAAGAATAGGTACAATGATATATATATATATATAGTAAAACCATACTGTAGAAACCCTAGATAGAAATATAAAACCCTACTGTAAATACCTTACTATAGATATATATAAAACCCTACTGTAGATATATTCTACTTATTACAAAACGGTCATTTTACTTAACTTTCAATCTAAACTATATCCTCTAACATTCACCAATGCTCTTCACTTTCTTGAGTTTTTCCCATTCTCATTTTGAGTAAAAATTCAGCTTTGCTTTGCTTGATGATCACTTTGCTTTGCTTGAGTTTAGCCACGTGAGTTTAGACATCTTGTTCATCAAAGTGACAAGAAAATAGAGATAACACCATGTATACCACATATAGTTTACACAGTGATAGATTAAGCTAAAGATTTTCTAACTTCAAGCACATCTTATCATATAACCACAAATATTTTCGGCATTCAGTGAACAAGTTATACTTGTACACACATATGAATCTTTTATTGTTCAAGTCAAGTGCCAGACTACACAAAGTTGACTGGGTTTGTGCCCAATATCTTCTTTTGGCATTTGGTATCCATGTCTTTGTATTGCACAATTGTGCTACTCGAGTCATCATTCAATTGTTTTTCCTCCTTGATGACTGGTTGGTAGGGCTGGGCATGAACCGGTTCGGGGCCGAACCGGTTCAGAATCGAACATTTACCACATTTTAAAATGGTACGGTTTACCGCTCCAGTTTTTGGCCGCTCCAGATTTGGCCGATTTACCGTACCTGTTCTGAACCGGTTCAGAACAGGTTCAGCCGAAACTGTTCATACCCAGGCCAATATAGTTCCCAAACTCATCGTACAAGCTATCATCCATCTTCTATCTGATCCAAAACAAGCATAAACTAATATATTTCAACAATAGCACAACAATGTAGCTTATAACTTGAAATGAAAATCTCAATTTGCTTCATTAACATGCAATGAACGGATCCGTGTCTTTAAACTCATTCAATTAAGCTGAGTTATAAAGGTTTGCTGATAAGAAGAATGATACTATGACATGCACCATGATATGAATCTAAGTTCCACTGTTAACTACCCAAGACGATGATGATTATGAGTAGCTTGGCATAACAAGTCCTCATCACCCCTCATTCACCATTCAAAGTTGAACACTGCCATTTCTTAGCAACTCTTCAGCACACACTAAATTAAACTATGAAATCAGACTATAGTAGGTCAGACATCATGATACGACTAGCTCTTTAACAATGAGTTAATTTTCGGTTCATTTAAATTGACAGATCCACAAAACTGTGAGGTTTGAGTTGAAAAACTGTAGAATGAAGCAAAACCGCAGAAAAATCCGAGAAAGTTATGGAATAAAGAATCCATTTGGAACCTATCTCAACTAAAACTCTTTCCTGCAACCAGTTTGGCCATTAACAAGACAAATCAATCGCTTCATCTGGGAGTTGGAATTTTTGGGGTTCATCATTGTAGTAGCAGCACCTGCAGTTCCAATGAACCTTTGTTTCTCACCAAAGCAAATGATCGCAGGAGTCTCCCGCTTTGATTCATCATAAAGCACAACGTCGATTCCCCTTTTCCTTGCAACGGCGACTACACAACTCTCATTCCCAAAATCAAAGCCGACCACACTCATTTTTCTCGATCTGAATAATCAAAGAAATTAAAAAAACCTACAACGGAAATAATATGGCGCTGTTAGTTAATGCCTGGAAGAGAACCATACACCACCCATTCACAACTGGAGAGAAAAGTTCCATATTATGAAGAACATATTGGTTTCATTTGGGTATAATACCAACATTTCACAAGATGCAGTTACAGGTACAACATATATAATAAGAACAGAGCACAATGACGAACCTGGAGGCGAGGCGAGGCGAACGCGTCTGGAGGCGAGGCCAGCGACGAGCGAGTCTGGAGGCGAGCGACGAGAGGTGAGCGACGAGAGGCGAGCGACGAGAGGCGAGCGACTAGAGACGAGCGACGAGAGGCGAGCGACGAGAGGCGAGCGACGAGAGGCGAGCGACGAGCGGCGAAAGGCGAGCGACGAGTGATGAGCGGCGAGCGACGACCGACGAGCGTCCGACGGCGAGCAACGAGCGTGATAGGTCTGGTCTGACTTCTGAGAAATTGAGAACGAGCGTGAGAATGAAACTGAATTATTGAAGAGATGAATTAGGTATGGTCTAAAGTGAAGAAAAATCGGTTTTGTCTGGTCTGAAGTGGTCTGGTCTGGTTTAGTATTTAGTAGTATTTTAAGGTTAAAACCGGTACAAAAAAGGTTCGGTTAACCGGTTTTGAACCGGTTTTGAACCAGTTTTCTTTACCTATTCTGAACCGCTCCATATTTTTTTTTAAAAAAAACGTTTGTTTTGTGAACCGGTACAGTTTGTTACGGTTCGGCCGAACCAGTTATTTTTGCCCAGCTCTACTGGTTGGGTTTGGTCCCAACATCTTCTTTTGGCTTTTGTTACAAAACACAGGATAAGTGATAGATGCTTGAATTATAGGTTACTTATCCCTTATCTTTCTTAATATTTTGATAAAAGTTTCAATCCAATGTAAGATGTGATTGGCTGGGTTTGTGCCCAACATCTTCTTTTAGCTTTTGTTATATGAATGCCTATGCTTTGTGTATAATCGTTTGGCACAAGCTGAACAATAATCAAACTCATTGTCTCATCTGAGTATAACAAATCACAAATGTGAAAGATATTTACTTTGTAAAGCAAGATGTAGGATTTGATATTTCAACATATTCTCATCATGATAAACATATGACAGTATAACATAGTGAGTATCTGAATTCTAACACATTGACACCAGTCAATCCTCATGCTCAAAGTACTTATCATCATCAAACAACTCATCAACATTGTCATCATTCAGAAGAAGATCATGAGAACCATTGGAAAGTGAGATTGATTGGGGGAGATTAGCTAGAGGATACTTGTGGTAGAACATATTCAGAGGTCAACTGATGAGTAGAAGTATGGTAAGACTAGTGAGAAGACACACTTGATCCTTCAGATAGAGCTTTAGATAAGGAACATGCACCCAACTTTCGGCGAACAGGAATGAAAGTCTTCTCAGTTAAAGGTTTGGTAAGTGCATCAGCAAGTTGTTGTGTATCAGGAACATGGTTGACCTAGATCAGCTCCTGTGAAACCTTCTAACGCACAAAGAAAAGATCCAATTCTACAAGTTTCATCTTAGCATGTTGAATTGGGTTAGCTGCAATAGAGATAGTACTAGTATTGTCACACCAAAGCACATGATCAGATGATAATGATAAACCAAGCTGAGTTAGTAAAGAGGTTACCCAAATGACATCACACATAGCATTAGCTAATCCACGAAATCCTACCTGGGTTGTTGATCTAGATACCACGACTTGATTTTTTGAACACCAAACAATTGGATTTACTCCCAAGAACAAACAATGTCCACTAGTAGATCTTCTGTCATCAGTGTCAGCTTCCCAATCTGAATCTGTGAAACCAACAAGATCAAGGGATGAAGATGATCTGAATATTAAGTCATGATCAAGAGACCCTTTTAAGTATCTTAACACCCTTTTAACAGTTGTCAAGTGAGCCTCTGTAGGTCTATGAAGAAACTGGCTAAGCCTATTGATACTATAGCTGATATTTGGACGAGTATAACAAACATGTTTTTAAGGAACAAGCGGTTATCAGACTGCGGACTTGAAAAAGAGAGGTCTGTAAGAAAACATTCTCAGAGTTTCTCAAACCAAGCTCTTGGAGCTTGTCTGAGGCCATATAATGCCTTAGTGAGTTCGCAAACAAGCAGGTTGCGTAGGGCATCTACGACTTCTAAACCTAGAGGCTGAGATATGTATACTTCTTCAAGAAAACTTCCATTTATAAAAGCATTATTCATATCTATCTGTCACAATGTACAATTAAAAGATAAAGCTAGGGATAGAATGATTTTGACAGTGGCATGTTTTGCAACTGGACTGAAGGTATCCAGATAATTGAACCCCACCCTCTAGGAGAATCCTTTGGCCACTAGTGTGGCCTTGTACCTTTCCACAGTTTCATATGTTTTCTTTTAATCTCGAATATCCATTTGCAGCACACAGAAGTTCTACCAGGGGATAAGGAAGTGAGAGTCCAACTGTCTTTCTCATGGAGTGCTTCGATCACTCTCTGTATGGCTTCTCTCTATTCTTGATATTGAAGTGTTATGTAGACATTCATAGGCTCCTCACATCAGATACATCAGACTTGGATTTAGACATGGCGATCATGTTGTGTGTAGATGGTTGTGTTACAGGTCTTGATTGTGGTGGATCATTGCGCATAGATGATGGTGAAGGAGGAGCTGTAAGTACTGAAACAATCACGGTATTCTCATTAGTAGACTGAAGTATATTAGATATGGATAATCTCATATCTAAGACAGGTGAGGACGCATTAGGTAAAAAAAACTTGGATTGTCAGTTAAAATGGTGGCCATTATGTTATTATTCGAAGTTTGAGTTGGTGGACTATTGGAATCAGTTGGTCTTTCAGTCGAGGAGATTTTGTTGGGATCCAGAGTGGTCATGTGAGAGCATACAGCTGGAGAATCTAAGTTCCTGATTTGACACTGTAGAGAATGAAATTCTCTTATATCCGCTTGTGCCTGTGATAAAGAATTAGCATCATTGCTTGGAGCAATTGAAGTAGGCATGGGAATTCCTGTCAATCATGAGTTGAGCGATGAATCTGTGTAGGATGAATTAACTGGGCAGGAGTCATGAGCATCAAAAGAGATAGAAGAAATAGATTGTTTAATGTAGTAAGGAAACACAAACTCTTCGAAATGAAGAAGTCTAGACATGTAAACTCTTTCAATTCGATCAATGCACTTGTAGCCTAAATGAGTTGAAAAATATACAAGAAATACACATGGTCTAGATCTGTAATCAAACTTATGTTTATTAAAATCACGAACATGAGGAAAACATAGACATCCAAACACACATAGTAGATTATATGCAAAAAGTTTATTGAACAATTTTTCAAAAGGTGATTTATTATTCAGCACATGCGTGGGTAACCGATTAATCAAATAAACATTAGATGCAAATGAATATGTCCAGAACCTGAATGGGACTGATCCTTGAGCAATGAAGGTAAGCCCAAGTTCAACTATATGTATTTGCTTCCTCTCAACAATCCCATTTTGTTGACAGGTGTAAGGGCATGTAAACCGATGCTGAATACTTACATGTGTGGGTAACCGATTAATCAGATAAACAACAGATGCAAATGAATATGTCCAGAACCTGAATGGGACTGATCCTTGGGCAATGAAGGTAAGACCAAGTTTAACTGTATGTATGTGCTTCCTCTCAACAATCCCATTTTGTTGAGAGGTGTAAGGGCTTGTAAACCGATGTTGACTACTTATAGAGACTAAATAAGAGTGAAATAACCCTTGAATTTCACCTCCATTATTGGTCTGAACAACTTTTATTTGATGATTTAATTTTTTTTCGGCAAACAAATGGAAGGATTTAAAAGCATTCATATCATCACTCTTGTGAGAAATGAAATATACCCAAGTGAATCGAGAAAATGCATCCACAAAACTTATATAGTATTTACAACCATTTTACCTGAATGGAGCAGGTCCCTATATATGCACTTGAAGTCATTGGAGAGGAGCATTGTACATTCCTTCAGCATGAGCGAAAGGTAACTTGTGACTCTTCCCCATTTTGCATGCCATACATAGGTGAGTTTTGTCGATTTTGTCAGTACAGTGTAATCCAGATTGAATGACCTGTTGTAACATTTCAGAAGGAATTTCCAGTTGTAGAGTACTAGGAAAGGAATTTTCAGAACTAGGAACAAAATTTCCAGTTGTAGAGTAAAAATTCACTTTATTGAGATAACTTGTTTTATTCATATACAAAGGTGAAATATTATACTTTTCTAAGGCATTAGGATAAACACCACGAACAACAGTTGGGTTACTACTGCTCGAGGCCGAACTAATACTATTACTAGGTACTGAACTAACATCAAAGGTGTTTATTAAACTACCAGCATGATTACTGCAATTACCATATTTATTGAGGTCTACATTTTTATTACTACTAGCGAGAAATTAAGAGCATACAGGAACAACAAAAGAACCTGACTGAACACATTCATTTGTAGATAAGAGTAGCTTGTAGAGTTCACTAGACTCACAACCCTGTATGAGTACTTGGTGCATTTTCCTATCCTTTGCAATACAACTATTTGGAAAGAAAACAAAGTAAGCATAATTATATTTAACAAATTGAGACACAAATAATAGATTCTTGGTAATATGAGGTGCTACAAGAACGTTACGAAGAATAACAGAGTGATTGTTAACCTGAAGTTGAGATGTACCTGTATGAGTAATTTGAATTGTATTACCATTTCCTACACTAATTTTACCTTGTTATGTATATGGGGCTGCATTAGTAACATTGAAGGAGAAATTGGTAAGGTTATGTGATGCTCCAGAATCAGGAAACCGCGCCAGATTCGCCCCTCGATATCAAAAGAGGTGCTAAAATTTGTGTTGAGAGTTGTGTGGGCTGCACCATTTCGATTGGCTCCCATATTTTCCACTCGACTGGTGGAAGGAAGATAGAGATGAGGATGAGTTGTTGTGGAGGTATTTTGATAGAACACTTGAGGTGAGGCTTGCGAACGAGAAGATAGATGTTGAGCTTGTTGATGAAAAGCTGATACCGAACCAGTGTTGTTTTGTTGTATTTCTAGAGGCATAAATAACTCAGATGCATGAGATTGTCCTCTGTTTCTAGCATGAGGTTGATTTAGTGATGTAATTCCTGATAATGACTGATCAAATCTGTACTAGCATCGAGCCACAAGGTGCCTAATCCTACCGTACAACTAACATTGTGGTCGGTTGGTGCTGAAGGTATTTCCACGTTTTCTTCCTCTTCCATATGGTCCAGGAGTGTTATTATGATGATTGTACATGTGAGTTGAGTTTTAGGGCTGATATGGAGCTCCTTGTCGAGATGGATATGTAGCATGAAGCTCATATGGAGCTGAGTGTCCCGGAGTCGGTCCAGAGGTGGTTTGAGCATTGAAAGTTGCCGAGTGATTGGTGAGCTGCATAATGTTGTCCTGTTTGTGTGCCTCAGCATCAAGATGCACACTGGATACTCCTGCAAGATCATAAGGTTGACAGCTAGCTGTGATTACAGCAATAACATGCTCAAATTCAGGTGTAAGGCCAGCTAAAATTGTACTGATTTACATTGTTTCAGATATGGGATAATCTGAAATTATAAGGGTGTCACAGAGGAGCTAAATTCTACCAAGGTATTCCCTCATAGATATACCACGTTTTCTTTGTGATTAAAGAGAACACAAAAGTCAAATTACACGAGTAGTAGAAGCAACCGAAAATAACTGATGCAACACTTTTCAAATTTCAAAGGATGATTGACATTGCATAACATTAGGAAGTAAAGATAATGATACCAATGTTAGGAGCCATGAGGATAGAGCACTATCCTGTTCTTTGAATGTACTGTAAGTTGGATTAATAATCTTGGTTCTCGCCGCGTTTATTATGAACTCATCTACACCGGTTGAGCCATCAAGGTATCCTTCTAGCCTATGTCTGGCTATTGTAAAGTCAATTTGTTGTTTCCACTGTAAGTAGTTGGTCTCATCGAGTTTTAGGTGAATCGTCTTGTTAGTGGAGTGCTTAGGATTGGAGTCCATTCTAGGGTTTGTAGTCGTGGGTCTGTGTGGTGGTGATTGAGGCAGTGCGGAGCTAGGTTGGTGCGACTAGGGTTTGCAGTCGTGGGGCTACATGACGGTGGTTGAGGCAGTACGAAGCTAGGGTGGTGAGGCTAGGGTTGGTATGGCTAGGGTTTGTAGTAGTGGGGCTGAGTAGCGGATGGTGGTGTAGTGACTTACCGCGGTGGCGGTGGCTGACTTGTGTGAGTTACACGATAAACCTAATTTTGAAAGATCTCATACCATGAAAGGTTTATTGAATCTAAGAGAATTGAATCGAGAAAAGTTACTTGTATTCTTATTGTATCTTGAAGAATAGGTACAATGATATATATATATATATATATATATATATACAGTAAACCCCTACTGTTCAGTGAATGAAATTCGAGAAAACAATGTCGGAGTTTAGGAAATCAAGATGGAGTCAATGAGGTTCACAGAAAAAGTGAAGGAAAAGAGGAAGATGTTGCAGATGGCTGAAGTGTGGCGTGAAGAGCGTGTCCAAATGAAGCTTCTCGATGCAAAGGTAACCCTCGAGAAGAAATACTCTCAAATGAACAAGATATCAACGTGTCGATGGGTTGACACATGTGAACCTGTTTCTAAGGAAGGAACAATAGTTTCACAAAATCCATCCTCCTTACGTTGAAGATTTGGAGTCCCCTGCAAATGGAGGGAGAAAGGTCCTCACACTTTTCCCAACCGTGGATGATTGAATGATTGATCCAAAAATCACTATAAATCTTCGATTTTTAACTAACAATTCGGCTTCCTGGTACATTGGATGAACCCGAATTCATAGTAAAGTTTCTATTTTTACTTCCTCTTTAAGCATTTTTACACTCATTAGATTCAATAATCGATGATTTAGTATATACATTGAGAAATGCTGCACTTTTTTTCTTGTAGGAAACACAAACTATTGTTTTGTATATATGCTGAGAAATACCCTCAGACACGCTGGTGTTTCCATGAATATCCAAGATATCAACGACTTCCATTACGAGCCTGGTAACCTAGATGATATTTTCCCGATTCCAGAAGTTTCTGAAGAAAGATATCGACCCAGTTGCTGATTCCTGCAGTGGCTCAGACTCGACATGGGCAAGGACAACCTCCCATCAGTACCTTCTGTTGCTGATTCCTGTGAAGAAACCAATCTTTTTGTCATGCCTTCTAGTATCTCTTAGGATTTCACTCGATTACGTACACTCTGGGATGGATTTGCTGCAATTCTTGGACATCTGAATTGTATTTGTGGAGGTATAGGAGAGTTTAATGCTCTTCAAGAGAATATGAAGCTCTTTCAATTCTTGCTTGGTTTGAATGATTTTTATCATCAAGTACGAAGTCATTTGTTGTTAGCAAAGCCTTTCCCTATAGTAAATCAAGCATATAATCGACAGGCTTTGAGAATCATAATCGTCCAAGTTCTCTATCATCCACAACGAATTTGGACGATGTTTATTCTGCAGAATGTGCGACAAATCCTGTAACGGGGATTCGTTTGACAAAGGATCAACTCGAAAATTTGCTTCGTCTTGTACCTGCGGATTAGACACATATTTCTGGATAATTCTGTGCAAATATGGCAGGTATTTATGTCATTTGTCTTTCTAGTTCTGTTGTTGATACTGGATGGATTTTAGACTCAGGCGCTTCTGGTCATATGAATTATTGATTGCAATGTGTTGGGTATTCATAGTGACATCCCAATAAAGAAAGGGCCCTAGAGGCCCAATCACTTTTAAGGTCGATTTAGCCCTCATAAAGTGGCCCAGTATCGAGCCCAAGCTAAAGTGGACGCCATTAACCCCAAGTCGTGGACTCCTACTGCTCGTCATAGGAGTGCTCGCCCCAAAGAGAGCCCTACCTCTCTTCTCTGGTCCCACCAACCGTCACTAAAGATATGACCACGATATCCCGCATATCTCGGGCACATATTCTCTAAAGATTACATATGGTAACTGCAATATTACGCCATAACCGTAATATCTGCTATCCTAATCTTCACCAACACAATATTCACTAAGATATGTTGTTTGCCTTTTACAGTTTGGTCTCCTTACTCTATAAATACCTTTGCTTTACAGACATACTTTTTACGTTTTGAGTTCATATACTCATTTAAGCATCGGAGAGGGACCCAAAGACACCCCCTATGTTGCGATCCCCATCCTGCAGATTCACCAGAGCTAAGGCGAGAGCAATCTTCATCCTTCCATTGGCATTCAATTCACTGCCAAGTCAACATTCAGGAAATCAAGATCCAACATTTGGCGCCGTCTATGGGAATCGAGTGATACAGCCACGCAAACTCGATCCAAAAGCAATTGTCGGAACCAGACCAATGAGCAGTTCTCTGACAGCTCTGATTCCGCAGCAGCTTCGCCGCTCCATCAAGAACCTGCTAGCCAAGAAGCTCCTAATGTCGTCCCCTCGAGACCGACCCGAGAACACGTCGGAAATTCCAGACCGGCTCTCGTTCCCAACAACACTGAGACTCCAGCACCGCAAACCGTCCACATCGCTTGGGAAAACATCCAGTTAAACCCGTAGATGATATCACTTCTGGAGGCAATCTTATGGCAGGCTCGCCGACAAGCCCCTGCTCCTCAGGAAAACTCTCGCCCCGCAGCCGCAGGGCCTGCATAGAATTGAAATTCGGGAACCACAGCCCCTTAGGAAGATCAGGAGATGACATCGGGACACCAGTCCCTACCCTCGACGTCCACTGAGCTGCCATCGGTCACCTATTCTGCCAATCCATCCAGTGCCATGCCGAATGGAGGGCAGCCAAACCAGTGCACTCTTGATCAGGTGGAGGAACTTATCAGCAAAAGGCTCTAGGAAAGGTGATTGACAGTCGCAGCTCCCTTCAGGGAGCGATCAACTCATCCCTTCACCACAGAACTGGTCGCCATCAAAATCACCAAGGATGTAGTTGCCAGGGCGATCCCTGAATACAGTGGCGGAGGCGATCCTATTATTCACGTCAACAGGCATGAGGCCTCTCTGTTGGGTAAGTCAAATGATACGAATCACTTGGATTTATAATTTCCGTCGACCTTTTCGGGCTCGGCGTCGTCCTGGTTCTTCGACCTCCCTGCAGGATCAATAGGGACCTGGTCAGAGCTGAAAAACAAGTTCCTGGAAAGATACATGGGCGAACGCCAACTTATGAAAAACGTGGTCGCCTTAGATGCAGTCAAGGAACAACCAGGAGAGTCACTGGCCGACTTTTATGGACGTTTTCACAAGAACGTCACAAAGATAGATCGTCGAGTCTCAGATGGGGAGATTATTCGAGCCTTCTATCGAGGACTGGATGTGGCCAACAAGGTCTCGAGAAAAATGCGCAACAGTTACCACGTGCAGGAGATTGAAACGATGGAGGAACTGGCAGCGAGGACGAAAGGTTTCATATACCTTGAAAGGGCGAACGCCGAAGCCAACTTCCTGACAACCTCGCTGAGGGTGGTTCCTGAGCCCTGACGCGATGGTAAGACGGAAAAGAAGGATAAGAAGGGACGAGATAGCAAGCCCCGAACAGAGAACCCAGGGCCTAGAAATCCAGAGGTTCCCGAGTATTTTACGCACTTAAACAGGCAGATCTCGGCGGTACTAGTCGAGATGGAAAGAAGGTCTCTAGCAAGGCCACCAATGCCTTGAAGGAGTGGTCAGCCCATGGGAAAATATACTGAGGGCCACAAGACTGATGATTTCCGTATTCTCAAGCGGGACATTGAGAAGTTGATTCAGGGGGGGTGTTGAAAGAGTTTGTGGCGAGACGAGACAGGAGTCGAACGCCACCACGTCGAAACCACTCGCCAGCTCCGCCTGAGTAATATGGCCCATCCCAGAGCAGTAGGGTAGTCAACCTGATTGTTGGAGGGTTTGGTGCCGGAGGCGAGGGGTCACATGCAAGGGAGGTCTATGCAACTCAGATTTCTACAGCGGTCCAGCTGGGGAAACGACTTCAACCTGAAGAGGACATTGTTATTTCATTTTCTGAAGATGACTTGGCGCATGTCACCACCCCTCACAATGATGCCCTGGTTATCACAGCCGATGTCGACGGTTGTGATGTGAAGAGAATTTTGATCGATGGAGGAAGCTCGACAGATATCCTGTTTCTGGACGCCTTTGAGAAGATGGGCAAGTCCGTCTTCATTATGAAATTATCAAGGTTTTCCCCCTTTTGGCGTTCTATCCCTGACTTATCAAATGGATCTCCATCACCGTTTGTGGCGTCTCTTGTCAAACTTATCAAGGCTTTCTGTGTGGCATTCAATCACTGGCTTATCAAATGGGTATCCATTCCCGTTTGTGGTATCCTTTATTGAACTTATCATGTCATTTCTTGTGGCGTTCAATCACCGACCTATTATATGAATTCTCATATTCGTTTGTGATGTCTTCCCCTATTAACAAATCTGAAGTAGAAACGGTTCAACAACATCAACTTCTAGGGTTTTTGTCTCATATCGACGAGAATCGCATTAGGACCTTATGAGGTTGGTGCGACGTTGAACGTTCTGGCGCCCCAGGATAAGATTGCATACCCTGAGGAGTGTGAATCGGGTATCCAGATAATGTGTCGCTACTATTATCTTAGTCTATTGTAGTTTACAACTAACGCCCTCAGGTTGTAGGTAGGGTTCCAGTTACTACGTGCTCTTCAGGAGGTTGATTATTCTTTGAACCTTTTCAGGTGCTTCTTCCACCTCTGCAAGAGGAAACAGGGTATCTACCATTTCCATTTCCAGGTGAGGTGGCCCCGGTTCAAAGAGTAATTAGCATGAAAAACTTTGGATTGGGACACGAGCGATCAGTTGGTTGAGAACTTTAGGTCGATTAACTTGAATTATAAGAGGCGGTACCTTTTCTTCAAGGGAAAGGTTCCCTAGGTTCTTCTTCCCCCTTCTAATGACGTTACCCCTAACTTTGATGAGCTCTCCGCTCAGGATCATAAGTCTATTGACGTCACATATAATATGCACAAGTTGTCGACTTTCAATCCCTTTCATTCGGTTGATGAGACCTTCGAGTTCACGCTTGAGTTTGCTAGAATTCAACCTCCTGCTTTTGGTCTGATCATTTGGGTAATTTTCCTAATTTTATTTTATTTATCTTTGAATTTTTAGGTTTAGGGTCAACCTCGAATATGTCAGATGTTCCAATTGCACGCCCGGGCACATCTTTGTCATCCTCATCCTCGCCCTCTCCCTACTAGGCGACTAAAAAGAAATGGATCTTAATTGGTACCACGCCTTGAGAGGTCCCTTGGGCATCAGAGGATTCCACCCAGACTGAAACCATTATAAGAGGTGTAGACTTTAAACTTTTTGGAGTTTGGTTTGAACCCCGTCAAATTAAAGTGTTTTTGCTAGAAGTTTGTAGTTCCATGAGATCGTTTATAGTTCGAGTCAGGCTTCTTAGTTGCATTGTACACTTATGGGCCTTGGTTTTCTACTACAGATGGTGTTGGCGAGGGGATCTGGACTTAGGTAACGCCTTCTGGATGAGGTGAAAGGTCCTTGCTTACAGGGGAAGAGGAAGGCTCCAGCTTTCCTATCTCGCTTCACCTGAGATTCTTCATTTGATCACCCTAGGCTAGAAAAATTGATGCTACATCCGCAAGAGGACTCACCTATCATCGTGGTCGAGGAAGATTTTCGTTTGCGCGGAAGATTCAACCTGAAGTGCCTATTCAGGAGGGAGAGATTATGGCTTAGTCCTCAGTTGAACCAACTAGATGACCTAACGAGGGTTCTTCATCTGCAGCGGGAGGAGACAGACCCACCTTTTCTGGTGATATTTTAGTTTTTTGAAGTTCAATAAGATTCCATATGAGAAGGTCGACTCTGCGGGGTTCTAGACACCTTGGTTGACTCTTTTTGATACTGTTCTCCCTTCCTCCTTGGGCGTATCGGGCAATGAGGAGTGAGGACTTATGCATGCATCTCCTGAATGACAAGGACTTGTGCATATATCTCTTGAATAACTGTCATCTAGGGTGGGCATGAACTGGTTCGGGCTCAAATCAGTTCAAGAATCGTTTTTTACCTAAAATGTTCGACTCATTCATTTGAACCGCTTCACGTTTTTGGCAATTGACCATACAACGTGTGAACTGGTTTGAAAAAAACATAATATTCAGCCACGTAAAAATTGAGAACTAAAATGTTTTAAAATAGGGAAAGTACTTATGAATAAAATGGTTCACTTAAAATGAAAATAAAAATAGAACAGATAAAATTATATACATATGAAAAGGTTGTTTATAAAATGGTACGGTTTACCACTTATGAACCAGTTAATTTTTCATTGTTCGACCGAACCGCTCCAATTTTCATCCAAAATACCAAACCAGTTCCTAACTGCTTCAAAAGAGGTACGGTGTGCATGTGATATGGTTCAGTTCGATCCAACATATTTTTTTTCCTAACCTTAACATCATCCCACCTTCGAAGCGAGAACGAGTTCCTTTGGTTGTGAATCATATCGAGCACTATGTTTGAGGCCATGTTTCTGGCTAATGTGACTCTTTATAGTTTTTATGGTGCTTCTCATTTGTTTCCTTTCTCTTGCAGCTCATTCATTGAGGGGTTGCTCTAGGTGGCCTTATGGGTGACTTTGTCGTGGCCCATCAGTTGGCATTATTGGAGTCGACATTTGTGAATTCGACACTTGTGGAGTCGACTCTGTTGAGAATTGATACTTTCGGGTCACCACCACCACTCATCAGAGTGGGAAAGGCACTCATCAGAGTAAGCAAGGCACTCATCAGAGTGGATAAGACACTAACGAAAGCGTCCAAGCCACTGACCAAAGTGGGGAAGACACTTAGCAAAGTGGCCAAGCCACTGAAGATTATCATCATTTTGACAACTATAAGAAGTCAACAATGACTGAAGGAAAATAAGCACAAGAACAAGAGAAAAGTAGGAAACGGTTGTTGGAGTTTTTTGAGTTTGTGGGAGAAAAATAGTGTTGTGAGCCAAAAATACGAAGTGAGTATTTTAGAGTGCGAGCGATACATATTATGTGTTTGAGTGATACACTATTTGTCTATAGTGAAAGTACGAGTATGAGCCGTGGACGTAGTCAAATTGGTGAACCACGTAAATCTTTGTGTTGTGTGCATTTCTCTTGAGCCATTGAATCCCAAGATCCTGCAAGGTGGAAATTAGCAGCGTCTAATGTCCTAATAGACTCGACTTTAGGAAAGGTTGCAGACCTTAAGAAGGTCCTACTGGATGAGGTGGACCGGATAAAGTACTAGTTGGTCGTGCTCGAGAAAATGTGCGAGGACATGGTGCACATCGTCTAGGGGGAATCAACTACTCTAGGAGAAGCTTGCTTGGTTCTAAGGCTAGATGGATCATTTGGTGGGGGTTAAGTCACAGGAGGAGATGAATAAGGCCACAGTTTAGGATGTTCGGGATTATGCCAAATTCAAGGTTGAACGTTTATGTGAGGAGTTATGTAACACCCACAATTCCTTTTGAGGACCAAGGTTTAAAAGAGAAGAAAATCAAAGGCTAATGACAATTAATGGTCAAGTTTAAGGATAAAACAAGGTTTTTGTAGGGGAATGCATATAGTTGGCGTGGTTGAGATTTGGGTAACGGAAAAATCATCAAAGATCACGGAAGATTAGATATTCTATTTTATAGCTGCAACTTAGGTCAGATTATTCTATTTTCGCATACCTATCTATCCCTAAAATGTTGAGAACAAAATAAAAGAGTTTGGAGAGGGAAATCGGTGAGAATTCGGAGTCTGATCGTACCGCCACGAAAACGGCCGAAGTGAAGCATCCACAAGCCACCAACAAAGGGGAACATCACGACCAAGGTAATACTTCATATTCATGCTCAGTTCCCTTCCCCATGAATGCTTGATTTTAGAGAGAGAAAGCTTCGAAAGTCATTAATGGTGAATTTCGGTATGGTAGAGTTTACTCCCGCTTTATTGCCATGGTTAGGTTCGAAGGATCTTAAGTAACCTAACCCAATTGACAGAATTGAGTTTAATTGAGTCGTTCATGAGATATCGAACTTAGAAGTTTCAGCCACAATTTCAAAACCGAACCTTGGGGACCTAAAAGTGACGTTTTTATTGGTTACATCATAAAAGGGTCTCATCGACCTTGTAGTTCAATGTAAGGGCTTTCCATAGACACTAAGAACACCCAAAACGGAGCTCTAATGAGGGAGAACGAGGCCTTCAAACTCGGCCCTGCAATCTGTATAATTGTCTCTATGTTAAAGATGAAGTTGACCACGCCCGGCTAACTTTGACCGGCGCGTGTGAATCAAACTAATGTCTAAACATAATTCCATATGCGGCATTGGTCTCATAATGAAATCCTATGCCTACGGTAATATTTGGGAATCTTTCTGAGATGGTCGAAAAATCAGTGAATAATGGAATATCGGGTTTTGTATCGTTTTGCATGCCACAAACAGAACAGTAAATCTGGAACCTAATTTGAAAATTAAGGGGATGCTAGTACTGAGTGCATGACTGAGATATTATTGGATGTAATGGTTCGAATGGAAAACTTATACTCTCGGATCAAGTGATTGAAGTTGTTTTATAAAGTATGCTTTTGATATGTTGTCCGGCTATATTTTTGTGAGCTAGTTTGGTATTGGAGCTTATAGTGGAAAGCAGTTAGTGAAATCATTTTCAGAAAGTTCGACATTTGTTTCTGTTTCTGTTCTCGTAAGTCTACTACGGTCTGAAACCCTTACGAGGGTCCACTGACGTATCGATACGGAAAGATCATGATCACTATGGCCGCCCTAGCGGATATATCTGGGATCTGCATCCTTCCAATGGGGGTTAAACATTGGAGCCTTCTTGCGGCACAGTAGGCATGGTAAAAAGACTAGAGCAACCTTTATTTCTGTTCCGTTCTGAAATTCGACAAGTTCAAACCTCCGTTTTCCTTCAGTTCTGAATTTTTGATAAGTTCGAAACCTACATTTTGATTAGACCCCGACTCTGAATTATTTATTAATTTTAGTAAGTTTGCATTATCTCATTTTGACAAACTCTATTTCGTAAATCTTTTGAACTCTGCATTGTTTAAACGTTTATTATAAGTCTTAGGTTTATACTTATTACAAAATATGTTTTCTAAGAGCTTGATCCGGTAGGGATAAGTTAAGACTACTTACTGAGTTGCTCCCCAACAACTTACCCCATTGAACTCCGCAGTTTCAGGAGAAGTTGATGATTTATGTTGGATGCTTGATATCTAGGGATGTTGGATGTTAGAAGGTATCAGAGTGCGCAATAGATGCATGGAACAAGCAGCTATTTGATTATGTAAGTAGCATGATTATTTATGTGAGTACGTGATTGGTATTAGAGTTATGTTTCAATAAAGAATTTTTGAGCTCTGTTATTTGCCGGTTGATTATTAGTAAACAACGACCATCACTCCTAGCTTCCAGGGTGGATTTCGGGGCGTGACAGAGTGGTATCAGAGCCGACCCTAGACCCATAGCCATGTGTGGTTCAGAATGTTAGTCAAGTGAGGACCCTTGAATTAAAAGTATGGAAGACATTAGGACAAAGAAGATTCACATGGTTATGCTATAGGGAAGATCATGGAGTAAAATTTGATTATGGAGAATTCCATATGGGCAAAGATAACAATTTTGGATGGTTGACGCAAAGCCTTATCTTGTTTGGGAGGATTGAAAATACAATAAACTTTTATGGACGAAATTTATTGTTAAGAATATCAACGAGTAAGGAAATTAAAGCGGAGGGCATCTTGGGAAGTTTAAATTGTGACATGGTAAGGACTCACTATGTCGTTGGGGAAAAAAAATCAAGTCGCCCAATTTCGTGAATAAGAATAGAAACCTTGACGAATATAAAAAGTAGATTTAAGGAGGGAGTATGAACAATCAGAGTTGGCTAGATCAAAATGTGTTTAAGAACCAAGCAAATAAACTTGAGGTCAAGGACAACCTCTTGAATATTATTTGTCAAAGTTTGAGATGATAATGTAGTTGGATGAACTTGTTTCAAGAGGCATTGCCTCACGAAGAAGAATGGAAATTAGGAATGATAAGTAAATGACGGCACGAAAGAGGAAGTCCGACATTTTGGAGAAAAGAAAAATAATTATCCCGCGTTGAGAAAGCAAATGAAGGTTGACGTCAAGTTAAGACTTACGATAGAAAATTGTGGATATCTTGAAGGCCAATGGAATGAGCCAATTTTGAAAAGGGTAAATTCCAACAGCAGGATAAAAAGGATCAAGAATTAAGTGATCATGTCATCCCATATGTGAACGTTCAATGAGAACAGCATAACAAAAGGGCATCAAGTTGGAATATAGGAAGGACATTCACAGGAAGTATCATTAAATTGTTCAAGAAATCAAGTAACATCAAAATTTGAGAACGATTTTGTTGAAGAGAATAGATTGTAACGCTATGGAATCGACAGAGCAAATTTCGAGGACGAAATTTTTAAGGGGGATAGATTGTATCGCCCACAATTCTTTTTGAGGACCAGAGTTTGAAAGAGAAGAAAATCAAAGGCTAATGACAATTAATGGTCAAGTTTAAGGATAAAACAAGGTTTTTGTAGGGGAATGCATATAGTTGGCGTGGTTGAGATTTGGGTAACGGAAAAATCATCAAAGATCACAGAAGATTAGATATTCTATTTTATAGCTGCAACTTAGGTCAGATTATTCTATTTTCGCATACCTATCTATCCCTAAAATGTTGAGAACAAAATAAAAGAGTTTGGAGAGGGAAATCGGTGAGAATTCGGAGTCTGATCGTACCGCCACGAAAACGGCCGAAGTGAAGCATCCACAAGCCACCAACAAAGGGGAACATCACGACCAAGGTAATACTTCATATTCATGCTCAGTTCCCTTCCCCATGAATGCTTGATTTTAGAGAGAGAAAGCTTCGAAAGTCATTAATGGTGAATTTCGGTATGGTAGAGTTTACTCCCGCTTTATTGCCATGGTTAGGTTCGAAGGATCTTAAGTAACCTAACCCAATTGACAGAATTGAGTTTAATTGAGTCGTTCATGAGATATCGAACTTAGAAGTTTCAGCCACAATTTCAAAACCGAACCTTGGGGACCTAAAAGTGACGTTTTTATTGGTTACATCATAAAAGGGTCTCATCGACCTTGTAGTTCAATGTAAGGGCTTTCCATAGACACTAAGAACACCCAAAACGGAGCTCTAATGAGGGAGAACGAGGCCTTCAAACTCGGCCCTGCAATCTGTATAATTGTCTCTATGTTAAAGATGAAGTTGACCACGCCCGGCTAACTTTGACCGGCGCGTGTGAATCAGCCCGATGTCTAAACGTGATGCCGTCTGCGGCGTTGGTCTCGTAATGAAATCCTATGCCTATGGTAATTTTTGGGAAATTTTCTGAGATGGTCGAAAAATCAGTGAATAATGGAATATCGGGTTTTGTCTCGTTTTGCGTGCCACAAACAGAACAGTAAATCTGGAACCTGATTTGAAAATTAAGGGTATGCTAGTACTGAGTGCATGACTGAGATATTATTGGATGTCATGCTTCGAATGGAAAACTTATACTCTCGTTCGCGTTGGTTTTAGGGAATTCAGATTGACGGAGCTATTGCTATTAGAATTGGGGTTCAATTAAGGTAAGTAGTTTCAGCTTATTTCTACTTTTACTAATGAAAATATTTTCTGCATTTCAGGAAAGTTCACAGATAAGTTAAGATTATTTTACAGCATGAATACGAGTTTTTCGTTTATAAAATTCGGATCAAGTGATTGAAGTTGTTTAATAAAGTATGCTTTTGATATGTTGTCCAACTATATTTTCGTGAGCTAGTTTGGTATAGGAGCTTATAGTGGAAAGCAGTTAGTAAAATCATTTTCAGAAAGTTCGACATTTGTTTCTGATTCTGTGCTCGTAAGTCTACTACGCTCTGAAACCCTTACGAGGGTCCACTGGCGTATCGATACGGAAAGATCATGATCACTCTGGCCGCCCCAGCGGATATATTTAGGATATGCATCCTTCCAATGGGGGTTAAACATTGGAGCCTTCCTGCGGCACAGTAGGCGTGGTAAAAAGACTAGAGCAACCTTTGTTTCTGTTCCGTTCTGAAATTCGACAAGTTCAAATTTCCGTTTTCCTTCAGTTCTGAATTTTTGATAAGTTCGAAACCTACATTTTGATTAGACCCCGACTCTGAATTATTTGTTAATTTTAGTAAGTTTGCATTATCTCATTTTGACAAACTCTATTTCGTAAATCTTTTGAACTCTGCATTGTTTAAACGTTTATTATAAGTCTTAGGTTTATACTTATTATAAAATATGTTTTCTAAGAGCTTGATTTGGTAGGGATAAGTTAAGACTACTTACTGAGTTGCTCCCCAGCAACTTACCCCATTGAACTCCGCAGTTTCAGGAGAAGTTGATGATTTATGTTGGATGCTTGATATCCGAGGATGCTGGATTTTAGAAGGTATCAGAGTGCGCAATATATGCATGGACAAAGCAACTACTTGATTATGTAAGTAGCATGATTATTTATGTGAGAACGTGATTGGTATTAGAGTTATGTTTCAATAAATAATTTTTTAGCTCTGTTATTAACCGGTTGATTATTAGTAAACAACGACCATCACCCCTAGCTTCCAGGCTGAATTTCGGGGCGTGACAAGTTAGATGGCTCGATGATTGTGCAAGACAGCATAAGAAGAATGTTGACAAGTTTGAGGTATGTTTGAAATTCATCATGGCTAGATTCAAAGCAATCCCTTTTCGAGATAATATCATGTGGGAGCATAAGATGTCCAACCAGTTTGGCGAGAATGCTATCGAAGATCATGAGATTTCTTCAAGTCATGTGGAGGTCGATCCCAAATTTCCCCTTGACTGTGCAGAGACTTTTTAGGGCTTAATCGATTCCTGAGTTTGAGGTTGTGCATGTGTTAGAGAGGAAACGGTCTCCCTCGCCGTCGGATGGTAGAGGTGTTCTTGAAGGGGTGAACAAATGAGACTCTTTAGTTCGTCCAAATGCTTCTGTTGCACAACTACTTGGGATTTGTAACCCATTTTTGTAAACCATTGTATGTTTTTGTGTGTGTGTGTGTAAATACTTTTGTTGAATGGATGTTTTCCTGTTCTCTTCTCTCTTTACATTTTTTTATTATTTTCGTTGTACTTGGTTGGGTGAGTTGGTGATCCGATAGTAGACCAACCTTTTTTTGTACACTTTTCTCAAGTCTTATGTTTGTTGCTTAGATGGGGGACGAAGAATCGTTAGTCGATTGATCGCATTTAAATCATATGCCTAAATCTTTCGTTTTTATTGATTGGATGGGGGGACACTGACGCATGATTCAGTCGATCTCCGTTTAAAAATAAATACCCAAGTCTTGTTTATTAGATACGGGGTCGATGACTTGTAAGTTGACAGGTCCCTATACGACCATTTGTTGGGATCGATTATCAACAACCACTCTAATCGGATGAAGTAGTTTTTCACAAATGAGAAGAAACTAAGCTTGTTTCACATAGGAAAGAAATAGAGGAAACTCAGTTTTTCGTGGTAACACCCAAATTAGGATAACCTCCACGCGGTTTGGTTAATATGTATTGATGACATGTTACTGTTACAGAAAACGTTTACATGGAGAAATTCAGTACAGTACACTCTACGGATGCGGGGCGCTGCCCCGAACCCTGCCTTCTGGTGAGGGGCTTTCGACCCCCACACACCCCGACAACCTCACCGCGGAGGTTGAACCTCGAGACGCCTACATTAATACATAAACTAACATCACATATTAATCAGGCTTCACTACCTATCAATTCTCCCACTTGGAGACTAATTCAGTAATCAAGACAGTATTGTCTCGGCATCGTCATCAATATCTTCATCGCACCATCTGTAGTAACAAACTACAGAAGACCAACCAAGGTTTTGCACAACCCCAGTTTTCCAACATCGACACATTTTGTCAACATGTCTGTTGGATTCTTTGCACCCTCTATCGTCTCTAAGCACAAGTCACCTTCTTCTACTGCCCTACGAGTGAAATGATACCGCCTTCTGATAAGCTTAGTCTTAGAATGATAGACTGGATTCTTAACCAACTGTATGGCACTCTGACTATTTGAATACAGAATTTTCTCACTCTGCTTCTTGCCCAACTCTTCCAGATAATATGTCAGCCATATCATCTCCTTCACAGCTTCAGCTATTGCCACATACTCAACCTCAATGGATGAAAGAGCAGCACATTTCTGAACCCTGGACATCCAACTTACTGCTGTACCACCTATAGTGTAATTGTATTCGGATGTGCTCTTGCTCAAGTCTACATCACCAACAAGATCAGCATCCACAAAACCCTGCAAAATCA
The DNA here is from genome assembly GCA_946814005.1 of Chamaenerion angustifolium. Lineage (NCBI taxonomy): Eukaryota > Viridiplantae > Streptophyta > Magnoliopsida > Myrtales > Onagraceae > Chamaenerion > Chamaenerion angustifolium. Next base: position 26,694,022 of record OX328268.1, on the reverse strand, counting down.
CTTTGTCTTTGCCAAAACAAAATGAACTACTGAATCTACCTTTCAGATATCTCAGAAGCCACTTCACAGCTTCCCAATGCTCTTTACCCGGATTTGCCATGTACCTGCTAACGACACCCACTACATGTGCGATGTCATGTCTTGTACAAACCATAGCATACATCAAACTCCCAATTCTTGAAGCATATGGAACCAGTTTCATCTGCTCACATTCTTCAGCTGTCTTGGGTGACTGGCCCTTTGACAATTTTTGTGATTTGTCAAATGAGTAATCATGGGTTTAACATCAGTCATTCTGAATTGGGCCACGGCCTTCTCAATGTACTACACTTGGGATAGACTTAATGTGCCAACAGATCTATCCCGAGATATCCTCATCCCAAGAATTTGATTCGATGCACCCAAGTATTTCATCTCAAACACTGAAGACACATTTGTCTTTACATTGTTTATCTCTCTCATACTGGATCCTGCAATCAATATATAATCCACATACAAGAGCATAAATACATAAGAATCAATGTATTTCTTGAAGTAATAACACTGATACTTTTCACTCCTGCAAAAGCCACTCTTGGTCATGAATGAGTCAAACTTCTTATATCATTGTCTCGGTGCTTGTTTCAACCCATACAAGCTCCTGTTAAACTTGCACACCATGTGTTCCTTGCCCGGAACAACAAATCCTTCTGGTTGCTGCATATATATCTCCTTATCCAAATCTCCATGTAAAATGTTGTTTTTACATCCATTTGCTCAAGATGCAAATTTTCTGATGCAACAATACTCAATAGAATCCTGATAGTAGTTAATTTAACAACAAGAGAATATTTCAGCATAATCAATATCTTTCCATTTTGAATACCCTTTAACTACTAACTGAGCTTTGAACCGTCTTTTTCCATCTACTTCAACAACAGACTTGATTGAATCCTCCACATGTAGGGCCTCATGAAAAGACTCTAGTTCCTCTTCATCAGGCAGCAACATATAATGTAATGAAGATGAATACCTATTTGGTGCTCTAATGGTTCTGGATGATCTCCTCAACACCTGCTCAGGTGTCATTTGCTCCACTGCGAGTTTTTCAGCAACATTCTCTTGAGTTGTTTGACTATCTTCTATGGGTGCAATCTTCTGCAACTCAAACTCAATTCCCACTTGCTTCATAGTCACTAGAACCTTATGCTCGCTGTCCTTTTATAGGACAAATTCATCAAACGTCACATCACAGTGTCAGGATCTATCTGTTCTGTTGTCATCCCAAAACCTGTAACCAAACAAGTCAGGACCATAGCCTATGAAGTAACACTTCACAACCTTTTCATCAAACTTATCTCTTTTCTCTCGATCAACATGAACATAAGTCGTGCAACTGAAAGTTCTCAAGTGTGAGTACTTGAGATCCTTTCATGTCCACACCTCCTCTGGAATCTTGAACCCCAATAGAGTTGATGGTCCCCTGTTGATCAAGTATGCAGCTGTGCTCACCGCGTCTTCCCATAACATCTTGGACAGTACACAATGCAACATCATGCTCCTCGCACACTCATTCAATGTTATGTTCATCCTCTCAACAACTCCATTCTGCCACGTTCTTCGTTGTTAGTCGCTAATTTGAATGTTAGGGTGATTGAGTATTTTTAGAAGCTCACTTGTTGGTAATTCGACCACTGGTCCATCTTTGGAGGATGACCCATTTGTATGCAATTCTCATGTTTTTGCTTTGCTTTATGGTTGTTTTCGTATTGTTTATATCAGTTCATTCCCTGAGTTGTTGACTATGAAGTCTGCTAGTGTTTTTCCCTTTATGACAGACTTTTGCGTGAATTTCATTATGAATTCCTTGAGTTTTATTAGTACTTTATCACTCTTTCTAAAGCATTTGTATTTTTTAGGAAGTGGTTTGTCGGTTACGACCATTATTTCGTGGGTGTGGATTTGGAAGTATGACCGCAACTTTCGAGCACCAATAATTAACACAATGAGGTACTTCTCAATGTCAATATATTTCTTTTTAATTGGAGACTTAAACTTTCTTACATAATAAATAGGGTAAATATACTCAATGGTTACGTATCTTTACGAATATGACTAATTGGTTATAAATTGTGGAGAATGGTTACATAAGTTTCAGCATGTGATTAATTGGTCATTGTCACTATTCAGCGTTAAATTTCTCTATTAAGTATGTCATGTGCCTTGCCCGTGAAAATAATATCAGGTGAACTGTCGAAGATGCCATTTTTCTCCACTATCAATGAATTTCTGAATTGAATTTCTTCAATTTCAAGCAGTCTCTCTAATGCACTTCTAGTGAGAAAATCTACTCCCCTACAACGATTAGGGTTCCTCCCATGTGAATCCCTTTGTTGCCTTGCTTCGCTGCGACATCGATCCCAATAGTGAAGTTCTTCCAGCAACACAAACTTTGTTGGGAGCTACCAGTCTAGTCACAAAGCACGAACACCCTTTACTGCCCTAAATCACCTTGTTATCTAGCAAGCTAAGAGGCCAACTACAAGAAACTTGTGCAACAACGACGAGAATTTTGTGTTGACGCTAAGAATTGATGTTGAATGTGTGTATATTGTGTCAACAGTTTTTGTTGTCGTTATTATTACTTATTAGGCACAATATGTTTTCCACTGTTATAAGATACATTTAGTGTTAATTTTTTTCGTCACTTTATTTTTTACATGGATGCATGTGTTATGTCGGCAACACATGATGTTAAATGACTTCATCAGTAGCACACGACATTTCTGTTGTAAATGTACATATTTTAATGCGAAACTTTTTATCGTTAATATATGGGAAAAGTATGAAAAAGATGTAACATGTTTGACAAAATTCGTAACTGATGTAACTTGTTTTGGACCGCAGGTTTTTGATGTATTATGTTTCATTATGTTGATTTTTGAAGAAACGTTTGTTTTTTCGTCAATTTATCCGTTTAAATTGGACACGTGCAGCTCAAGTGCTTATTTTTTTTAACATTAAAAAAATAAAAACTGAAAATACTGAAACTAGCCTCATCCTTTTTTCCCTCCAATATCAGAATCCTTCCCTCTATCTCCATCCACCCTCCAATTGTGCTCTCTTCTACAATTGGGCTCTTTATTTTGGCCAGTGAAATTTGCTATTTTGGCACCTGGGTGTGGTTTGTGAATCTCAAATTCGGTGTTGAATAATCGATTGTTTTAACCTTAAGCAGTTCATTAGTTGCGTGAGTGAGTGAGCTTTGGTATTGAAAGCTGATTGTGGCTTACATATGTCTATTATTAGGAACTCAATTGAGAAGTTTGTGAATTGCTATGCTCTTTTTGCCTGCCTACATAGTTCAAATCAGATTATCTTCGTTCGTATATAGGCAATTTGAGTCCATTTAGATTTATTTCAGTTTTCAACCAGAAAAATAATTTAAGTTTTCAATCCGTAGGAAATATTCAATGTCCATGAGTTTAGCACTTTCTACAACCAGAATTTTGTTGACATGACACAAAAAGGGAGTCCCTTAGTTAATTGGCCTTTCTGGTTGCCCTTTACCAAATAATTCTTCTATGTTTTGATATACTTTCCTAGTGAAATTGTTATTGCCATATTTAGCTGTTTAATTGGCATTATTGTGTACACCGAGTTGTGTGACATCTGTTCTATTCTAACCATAACCATGTTTTATGTTTTGACACGTGTCTGCTCTGCTGATTTAGATAAGAGTTGTGTTTTAACCGAGTTGTGCTCTGTTTTAATTTATCGCAGAGTTTTTTTTTCATTGAACTTCTCTATATGTATAGTTTTTGTTGTAACCTATTCCATGCTGGAGATTTTCCAAGACTTGATATCTAAAGTTAATATTACCTAATGAAGATATCTTTAAATGGCGTATTTGCATAGGATCATTGATGCTGAGGAAAATTTGGGTGAAAGTGAAGTACGAGAAGCCCATTTAGCAAAGTCACTGTTTTTCATCAAAGTTGGTGATAAGGTATGTGTAGGATTATGTCGTTGGTCTCCCTTGCTTTATGAAATCCTTGTGATTTCAAAGTCACTCTTGATGTAGTAGTGTTAAACAGGAGAAAGCCCTGGAACAACTCAAGGTAAGAGAGGGTAAGACAGTTAATGTGGGACAAAAGACGGACTTGGCTCTCTACAGCAAAAATAATTGGGACACCCAATTATAATTGTTGTTGGGAGAGACGGATATCCGAGAAGAAGGGGACGAACATTTCGGAAATTTGAATACTTCGTACAAGACATGGATGAAGAACAAACAGTGAATGACTGCATATATGAAGAAGACAGGGGCATTTGAGGAATTTCACACCAAACGGAGGTCATGTGCAAGACATGTGCGGTGTTAACGGAAATTTTTAACGGACACAAACGGACTTCATCAAAAACCAACAACACCAAACATATTGCATCAAAAACAAACATTGTGCCGCTTTTACCACTATGGGCAAACATGTTACATCTTTTTCATATTTTTCCCTTAATATATCTATAACAACAACGGATGTATGACGTAACTAATAAATTTTAGGGTTAATTAATTAATTGGTTACACATGTTTGACCATTGTTCAGAATGGTTACACATGTTTCAAAATGTGATTAATTGGTTTTGATATGTGACTAATTGGTTTTTTCACTGTTCACCGTTAGAAATCACAGTTAAGTCACTATGTGGATACATAAAATGACGTAATTACCCTTTTCATCAACCTTCATCAAGGAAGCTATGTTCTTCATCACCTAGTTGTGTTCTTCATCACAATTAAGTCGCATTTCTGTGTTTTTCATCCACCGAGTTGTCAAGCCCAGAATCGCATTTATGGGTTCTTGAAGAACCCAAAAATACAGTCCTCATGGAACTCTTCCTCTAGGGTTAGGGTTGAGGATTGGTTGCTCGAGGTGGCTCCTCCGTTTGAGCACCCTCATGAGGAACGTCTTGGATCCCACCCCCGAATCCACTATCCAGAAAGGTGTTTCTAAACATAGGACCTTAAACGAAGGTCGGATTCTGAAACAGCGGCAGCGGTTGATTACTCAGCGGCAATCCATTCACAGAAACCGATAATCCGCGAATACGAGGATCCGTTGTCAACTAATTTACTGACCCAGACCTCAAACACTGATTATCTATTGTAGACTTGCTTCCAGAAATAGCTAATTAACCAAAAATACAGTTCAGAAGTCAAACTGAGCACAGCAACAGAAACTCAGAGGTTTTCGCTTGATGCAGCTTTCCAACCAGTTACTGCCCATCTTCTACCAAGCTTAATGCTTGAGCGATCCAAATTGAACAAGAATAACTCACAAATTCAAACCAGAAGCTTCCAACTGATCTGAAACTTTCCAAAAGGGGGAACTTTCCAAAAGAAAAGAAAACGCAGATACCTGAGATGATTCGATCTGGCAAGGGAAAGTATGAAGAATAGCGCGAGGGAAATCAATGTACCTCAAAATATCGGGCTCCTTGAGAGAAGGCAGAAAAGAACCCAGAAATCGGCAATCACTAGATGAAGAACCCAAAATAAGAAGAGATCTTGTTCTTCTCATTAAGTCTTAAGGGTATTTTACCACTAAGGGCATAATAGTCATTTCACAATTCAAAAATATGTTTAAAAAAATTAAGTAACCGTAAAATTAACGGTTTACTAACGGAATAATCAATTAATCACATTGGGAAAAACATGTGTAACCAATTAGTCACATAGCAAAACCAATTAATCACATTTTGAAACATGTGTAACCATTCTGCACAATGGTGAAACATGTCTAACCAATTAAGTAATTAACCCTAAATTATATCATCGTTAAAACATAAGTACCGGGAAAATGTAAGAATAGGTTTGCGTGTCAATATATTGTCGACATTAGTATAGTCATTCAACAACATATTTAATTGTTGTTATAAAATAGTTTATTTAGTGACGACTATTGTTGTTGTTAACAAATCAAATTTTCAAATTTTTTCCAGCTCTGATTTAAAAAATCAAAATTTTTTCATTGAGCAACAGATTTAATTTCCCTCACGTTATTTCACTGAACATTTACATACATATGCTGGATTGAAGCTCACCCACCCTTCCCTTCACCCTCTCGTCTTCCTCTCGCACCAACAGAACAGGAACCGGAGCTGGAGGCGAGCTGGAACCGACATACCTGTCATGGATGAAGTGTTAGAGCGGCTCGAAGTTCCATTGATGAAGGTCTGCTGGAGCTAGAGCTGGAGAAGGCGAGTTGGAGCTGGAGAAGTCGAGCTGGAGCTGGAGAAGGCGAGTTGGAGCTGGAGAAGGCGAGTTGGAGCTGGAGAAGTGCTGGTTCTCCGATGAAGAACCATGGATGAAGTGTCCTGAAAAGATCGACCATGGATGAAGCCATAGATGACGAAGTGCCAATATATGGATGAAGAAACCATGGATGAAGAAGGATGAAGAATCCATGGATGAAGAAGGATGAAGAATCCATGGATGAAGAAGCCATGGATGAAGAAGCCATGGATGAAGAAGCCATGGATGAAGAAGGATTAAGAAGACATGGATGAACACAAATAATTTGAAATCGGCCAACAAATCGCAGAAAAAAAATCGACCAAACAATCGACAAACATTTGTCATCACTAAGAGTAATCTATAACATCGACAAGGTGTTGTCGTCTTTCATATGTGTTTAACAACAGCCTGATGCCGATGTAAAGGAGAAGTGGAAAGTCTCATGTTAATAGCGGCAAGCCTTTGACAACGGCAAATTGTCGATCTATAAACCTTTAACGACGGGGGCTACCGTCACGAAGATCTCGTCGTTGTTAAAAGTTAACAACGGTATTTATGCATTTAGCAACAATTTTTTGCCGACGTCTATGCTCGAGTTTCTTGTAGTGAGGGCCCCTGAGATCCCAATCGGACCCACACACTCTTTGACCTTGTGGAAAACCCCAAATCAGTGTCCCTCACGTGATTCCCCACAAGATAACATACAACCTCTCTCTTTCCACATTTCCACCCACTTAATTGCTTGAGATGGATCTTTGGATGAAGAAGGAACCACATGATTATTTAAGAAGAAATACCCTCTTGAATTCCAACTTTGGAAATCAACTCTTTATTTTGTCGTGGTTGATCGATCAAAGGTTTCACCTAAATGTTTTGTGGAAATAAACTGAAATTATCATGTGTCATGTGTTTATTCAGAAAGTTATTTAGGTACCGCAAAAGGTCTTCTATGTCTTCTTCCTGGTTCAATTCAATCATGGAAACAAAATTATGAAATATAATTCAAGATAAAATGTGGGAGCTTTATAGTTAAAGAAATACCTCCATAGCAAGCCACCTAGCTACATCACTGATAAGGAGACCTTAATTATTCTGAAGACCAAAGTGCAATGAAACTAGAGTTTGAGATCGAAGCTGCTCAAAATAAGTAATCCAGATAACAACATCATATAAACGTTTGAGATAGTCTGATGGTGCAATTTCTGGTGAATCAAAGATTGAATCCAATTTCTTATTGAAGGGTAGCAAAGGAATTTCATCTTTCATAAAATAAACTAACAACTGTCACGTGTTTGACACATTCTAAATTAACGGAAAAAGTTAACGGTTCAGGGACGGAGTAACCAAATAGTCACATGTTGAAAGATACATGACCATTTAGTCACATAAAAAAAAGATGATTAAACCAGTTACTCACACTGGGCAAATATGTGTAACCATTGGATATATTGACCCTAATAAATACAGAGTTAGGATTCGCCTCTTCCTTCATAAGAAATTATCTAATTGATATATTGTTAATGCTTAAATACAAAACAAAGGTTTGCCTGAAACATGCTTTGCGAGAGCACATAGGGAGTTGTGTTTCTTGAGTTTTTGGAAAGTTCCCTCACATTCAGTTGTTCATTCAAACTTTATATTTGGTCACAGAATTTGAAAGAATTGAAGGGCTCGGTCATTTGCCTTAGATAGGAAGTGATTTAATGTCGTTGGTCGATCATTCAGACGTTGGGCTTCATTGTGGTATGTTTGTGATTTCATTCCTTCAATCATATTTAGCTTTCCGGGGTTGGCCTCAATTCCGCGTTAACTCACCATGATGGTGTGTTTGGTTGGTGGAATACGGAATAGGGAATAGGGATTATGACATAATAATATGGTGTTGTTTGGTTGATGGATTGAAATGGAATGGAATATGAAATTCCAATGTTTGTTTAGTGGAATGATATATGAAAATCGAATGGAATATGGTAATATGACATATATGTCTTTTACTGTAATATGTATAATATACAATACAATTAACTTGTGTTAACTAATTTCAAAAATTAAGAATAATAAAACTTACAATATATTTAATTGATAATTTTAAAATACTTTTAAATTATTATATTAAATTAATTAATCATAATGGAAAACGTTATTAATTAATTAAAATAAAATAGCTGAATTAATGTAAATTAAAATGTCAATACAACATATTTACCAATAACCATCTACTCTATATTTACCCGAACATTAATATCATTACTAATAACATAAATTACAATACCCAAAATATCATATTCCATTACAAATAACAAGATTCAATTGTCAACAAAACAGTAAAGGTCATTTGCTTTAACATTAGCATAAATGACCACATTTCCATCATACAAGCTAAACTAGCGTCCTAAACCAAAATTATGTGCCCTAACAGAGACTTCTGTGTTAGATTATTTATAGGGTTAATTACTTAATTGGTTACACATGTTTGACCATTGTTCAGAATGGTTACACATGTTTCAAAATGTGATTAATTGGTTTTGCTATGTGACTAATTGATTTTTCTACTGTTCATCGTTAAAAATCACTGTTAAGGCACTATTTATATACATAAAATGACTTAATTACCCTTTTCATCCACCAAGCTGTTCTTCATCAACCTGTCTCCTTATTCTTCATTTTACTCATCTGTCACCACACCTCTTCTGTAGTAAGCTTTTCCAGGTACGTCTCCTTCTCCGAACAAGATTCTGGGTACGAACCCAGAAACGAATTCTGAGGTAGTATTACTCAGTGTGGATTGTCATGTAATAACAGCGCCGATCTCAGTTGAGGATCGGGACACTAAGCATGTTGAGCTGAACACACCGCATTTGCATCTTGGCCCTGGTGAAGGAGAAGATTTTTGTGAAGGCAATGAGGGATTTGATTCTGGTGATGGTTTTATTGATGAGTTAAGTTTATCGTTAGATAGTGTGCAAAAGATGAATGGTGTTGTGGACACATAACGGTGGAATCAAGAAAGCAGTGCCCATGGTGTAAGTATAAATGATAACGAAAGTGAAGTATGCATTCAAAGTGATTCAGAAGAAGTAGCTACAAGGACAAAGAAAGAGGATGTTTTTCGAAGCTGTTTGGATATTCAAGAATTAGCAAGACAGGAAGCAACTGAAGTTTCTGATGGGGCTGATACACCATTGTTGACCAAAGTCAAAGTCAATTAGACATCTTTTGAGACTGGTGATGTTGAAACAATTCAAAAGGATACATCAAATTGTGAAAATCTTGGGTCTCTATTTCTGAGAACCATCCCAAACAGACTGATGTTGAGGTGTAGGAGGGACAAGTAGGTGGTCCTGTTTTAGTCGAAACAGCAGATGAAGACCGAGAGGGAGGTTATTATGTAGTTGAATGCGGTACTAGGTTAGTAATAGAAGCTGAGACAACAGCTTTAAGTGAAGAGAGAACACCACATTCGAATTCAAGTAAGTCTATTAAACTGTGAAAATAATTACTTGATCATAATTTCCATTTTTAGGGACTGATATATCCATGTTGTCCTTTTTATGACATGATTTGATTTGACGGTGCACAATGATATTGATGTGTATTAGTTTTATATATTCACGTAAGTATGGATTGACTATGAGCTCGTCATACGGAGAATTATGGTGGTTTCTGTCTCTTGGTATAATCACGTATGTGGAATTGGATTGTATCAACAGACACATCACACATGTTTTTTTGCCCCAAAAGAAATCAAAAACGACATGTTCTAGTTTAGGAGATCGCATTAGTATGTAATACCTGAAAATTGGCTCGACTTAAATCTATTATTGACTTTGATAGTTTATAGATATTCATTTTCTTTTGCATGTTCCATGTGCAGAAGTTGAGATATCACTCTATGGGAATGAATTCCATCCTGGAATGGGTAATGTTGCAGCTGCCCTAGCTTTTCGTGCACATCGTGTGTCTATGGAAGAGTTTCAGAATTCCATGGCATCTATTGTGAAGAATGAAAATCTAGTTATTAGGTATAGAGAAAAGTATACGTCCTGGGAAAAAGATGCACCTATTGTTCTTGGTCTTGTGGCCTTTGATTTAGGTTCGTGAATTCTGGGTTCATCACGAACCTAGAAATGCAATTCTGGGTTAGTCACGAACCCAGAACCGTGATGTTTGTGTTTGATTCTATGTGTAGTTGTTGTTTATGTTGTGTTTATTTATGCTCTGGGTTCATTAGGTTGGAATTGGGTGCAATTTTGTTGTTCAATCTGTGATATGGTTCAATCTGTTGTTCAGAACAGTCACTTTGTATTTTGGGCATAATAGTCAACAGTTAAGGGCATAATAGTCATTCGATAATTCAAAAATATGTTAAAAATATTAATTAACGGTTTACTGATGGAATAATCAATTAATCACATTGGGAAAAACATGTGTAACCAATTTGTCACATAGCAAAACCAATTAATCACATTTTGAAACATGTGTAACCATTCTGCACAATGGTGAAACATGTGTAACCAATTAAGTAATTAACCCTTATTTATATGTTCTTACTATGTGGTTAGGCTACAGATTGTCTATCAGCTTCTTGAATACCTCAGACCAGAAATCCTTGCATATGAACTTGATTGCTTCTAAGTGGTCAACAAACCTTGACCGCTCCATCTTGTATCTAGTTAGAAATTACAAAATATGCACCGTGTTAGCAGTTCAAAAAACATATATGGAAATAAATCAGCATGAATACACAGTTGATTCAAAATAATAACAATTTTCAATAGTAGGTAGTTCTAATTATCAACAGAAAAGAGTAAAAGACTGAGAAATACCATGATAGTCGGTTTGTTTTAACTAACTGTGTATGTGCAGGATCAAAGAACTTCGCACCAATTTCAAAGGTAAAAATGAAATTTTAGTTAAACTTGAGAGGAGACTATACAAATATACACCGAGGAGCACGACCTTCTCCATAAATATACAAACTCAAGTACAACTGATCTAAGCACAGGGTTGAACCAAAGATTTGATCAATCAGACAATCTTTTACCTATTATACTCTGAATTAAACATTGAAAGCGGCCTCATATCATAAATATAATGGAATCATAATGGAAACACATATGATTATCTAATTAGTCCAGTCACCTGGATTGATCCACCAAAAGAAAATCTACCAATTCAGTTACCGTGAATGAGATCCCATTCCAACACCCAGCCTGAGAACCAATTACATTGTCCTCAATAAAACCTATCTAAGATTGATTGCATAATTAGAAACACGGAGATAAATCGGGTAGTTCAGGATCACTCACTCAGCATGGTGAAGAATAAATGTAGTTGCTTCCAACCTTCAATCGTATTTTGAAGTAATACAGATTGAGCTAGGTAGTAGTATCGCGTACCTCTCGCAGAGCTGGTGACCTTAATGATTCGAGTTCAGGGTGTCAAAACGGGTCATGGGTCGTGTCGACCTTGGGTTGTGTCAGAACCCCCCGACCCAAACACGACCCGTGTAATAGTATGGGTCAAATTTTCAAACCAAACCTGACCCACGGGTTGGTGGGTCAACCCGCGGGTCAGAATGACCTGTCATGAATGGTAAGGCTTGGGTCATACTGGCCCATTTGAGCCCCATGACCCGCGGGTCAGTTTGAACCGTTGGACCCGCCATTTCATAAAGAAACATAAACATCGTACATAACTGACTTCTTCTTCTTGACCAGAAACAGCATACATAACACAATTTCACTCCAACTTTTTCCTTCCATATTCAATCATTTATTTCTAGTAGTTAAGTTCATGAATTCCCCTCATCGCCATTAACTACCATTTCAGCATGATCTCTGAATTAACTTGCTAAAACATGCATATCCCAATTCAAAATTGCAACTTAAGTAACTCAACTTGGAAAGACATTTCCATGAACATCATGAGTCCAAGTGACAAAACCCACAAAAACGTGCTAGGATCCACGAAATTTAAGGAAACTTTGAACCTTGATAATCCCTTTGAGGTGTTTAACAATCTCTGAGTCCCAGAAGACTCGTGTGAATGCTCGGCATCAAGCCTTGAAAAAATCAATCAGATTTGCGAAATTAGATTTTGATACAATACCAGGTCCGGCGAGGCTGACTATAGAGGATGACGTTGGTTTGGCATGAACGATGATGAACTTGAAGGGAGGATTAGGAGAATTGGTCTAGGGTTCATCCTAGAGCGTACGTGTTGTGCTTGCTCTCGTCGATTCGGACCACCATAAGTGGCTCTCGTCCATTCGGACCACCATCACATGTCTCTTCCACCATCGAGATACTTTTCAGGAGTCAGAGTCCTCCCACGCTTTCTCTTTGTCGCACAGAAAATAAGAGCAAATCTGCCACCATGGGTCCGTCCGCGGCATCTCCCTCAATCTTCAGGAGGAAGACCGTGAGGAAGTGAGGAGTGTAACTATGAAGGATGTTTTAAAATTAGGGTTTTAAAATAAGGAGGAGTTACTTTGTTCACTATATAATGGGTCACGGGTTGACCCATGGGTCGTGTCAAAATGACTCATGGGTCAAAAATCGTGACTCAAACACGACCCGTGGGCAGGTCACCCACGGGTTGGGTCAGTTTTTGACACCCCTATGTAAAACCGCCCAGGACTTCCCAGAACCCAGAATCATGAACCAATCTACAAACAGAATCCAATACGTCCAGAAATCACTATTCTGGGTTTGGACGAACCCATAAACTGTGATTTTGGGTTCGAACATACCGCAAACCTACAAACAATCGAAACCCTACAACAATCGAAAAACAAACGGTACAAACAGTCGAAGAACATACACTACAAACAATAGACCTACAATAATCAACGAACAAAACGGTGAAGTGTACCTGAAGATTTTGCTAAACCGGTGAAGTGTGGTCGAACAAAAGTGAAGCGTGGCCGAACGGAAGTGAAGCGTGGCCGAACGAAAGTAAAGCGTGGCCGAACGAAAGTGAAGTGTAGACGAACGGAAGTGAAATGTAGACGAACGGAAGTGAAATGTGGTCGAAGGGAAGTGAAGTGTGGTCGAACGAAAAAGGAAACAGCAACCGTTGAAGAGAACTCCATGAGGAACAGTTGAGGAAATGATGAATGCGACTGCACTACACAAAGGAGAAGGGCAGTTTGGTTAATAGAAGGAATAGGAGAGGGAATTTTGGTCATTTGACATCCTATTCCGTATTCTCGGAGAGCTACTAATACCAATTTTGAGCTTTACAAGCGGAAACTTTATTCCCAATTCTCACAGAATTCGTATTCCGTGAATTTCAGTATTCCTTATTCCAACTCTATTCCACAAACCAAACACCTCATGAATCCAAAGATTTTTCCTCACTTCTCCATGAATGTGTATTTGGAGAGGTTAAGGTGGACGTTGTGCAGGCCTACGCATTCGATGTCAACTCGGAGGTCCATTACGTTTAGCTTGACCTTGACATATTGGACTAGCATGTCGTCCATGTAAGACTCCATCTTTTGTCCCAGCATGTTCTTGAAGAGTTTGTTGACCATCCTTTTATATGTTGCCTCCACATTGACTAGATCGAATGGTGTGACCTTGTAACAGAGTATATCGCTATCTGCATATAAAGTGGTGTATGCCACATCGTCTGGATGCATTATGATTTGGTTGTCACCCGAGTAAGTGTCCATAAGCTCAGCATCTCGTGTCTTGACGTTGCATCTACCATTTCGTCGATTTGGGGCGATAGCTAGGCGTCCTTTGGTCATGCCGTGTTGAGGTACCTAAAGGCTTCCATGTTTTGTTCCAAGGTGTTCTTGAAGAGTTTGTTGATCATACTTTGATATGCGTTGACTAAATCGAATGGAATGACCTTGCAACATAGTTTATCTCTGTCGGTGTAGAAACTGGTGTGGGTCTCATCAGCCGCATTGTTTGGATGCATTCTGATTTGATTGTAGCTCGAGTAGATTTCCATGAAGCTCAATGTCTCTTGTCTCAACGTTGTATATAATATCCTGAAATCCACACATACTTCCCGTTGTTTCCCTTTACCAAGACTAAGTTAGTGCTACCCAAATCTGAAAGTCAATCTCTTTAATGAAGTCGGGTCTAGTAGTTACCCTACTTCTTTCTTCGTCGAGAGACCTCCTTTTCGAAGAGGCTGATTAGTGGTGGGGTTCATCTTTAGCTCGTGAAATATGATATTTGTGTTGATGTCTCGCATATTGTTGGGATGCCACGCGAAAAACATCTTGACATATTTGTGAAGTGTGGTCATGAAAGTGTTCTGATAGTAGTGAGTGTGACTCCAATCCTTACCTTCTTGTTGGGATCGTCTAGATCTTCCTTATCCAGGTCTCCAAATGATGTTGGTTTGAATTCTTTTTCCCTTGGATCCAATTCGGTCTCGATGGGGAGGGTCTCCCTTTGATTCTTCCTCCTTAGGCAATTGACGTAGCATCTTCTGAAAGTTGGTTGGTCACTTAAGACTTCTCCAATCCTGTGGGGAAAGGAGAATTTCATCTTCTAATGCAATGTAGTGGGGATAATCTTGTTAGGGTTGATGGTCGTTCCACACAAAATGGTGTTGTATGAAGTTGGTACGTCCACCACTACGAAAAGAACTTCAATTGTTATGCTTTTCCACCCCTCGACTAGGACCACTTGGAGGTTGATGGTCCCCACTGGGTATATTGTGGTTTCGTTGAACCTGGACATGGGAAGTTGACCTTCTCTTCGTGTTGATTCCATCAATTTCAATCGTGGCGACGAGGGTGTCGTTGTTAGGGATTATGATATTTGACATATCTTCTTCGCGAAGAGTTGAGTGATTATACTTCTCAGGCTCCGCTTCGTACGCCTTCAACCAGGAATACACCCAATTTGGCGTTAATGGTCTCTTTCTTTGGGGAGTAATTGGGTTGCGCCTAATTCGATTATGAGGGTTTTGGTCTCGACAACGGTGAGCGGTTGCGTTCCTCTCTAGACCCTACATTCTTTAGGAGGCCTATTTGGACCAAGACTTCAAGGTCTCTTTTTAATATTTTGCAATGATTAGTCTTATGGTATTTTGCCTTGTGATATTGACCGAAGTTGTTCAATACGCGACCCATGGGTGCTCAACTTTGCTCCTCAAACTTTTGTTGATTAATTCTTCAACATGACTAAAGCTGAAGAGCGATGGGTTGGCTTGGGAGAGTAAGGTTGAGCACGTTGAGTATAGTGTTGTATTGGATCTTTGTCTCACCGACTAATTCGAAGGTGCGATATAGGTTGTTGCCCTAATCTGAATACCGGTGTTAGCCTCCTGTTCAGGTTATGACGCATGATTTTGTTTTTTCGATAAGCAATCAGAGGCTTCTGTAAAACTCGAGTCAATGGTGGTTTCTAGGTTTAACTCAAGTGAGATCGCTCGCATTTTAGCTATCAATTAGGATGATGATTTGAACTCAATCCAAGTTAGAGACCAGCATGATCTGGGCCAAGGACCACCCTAGCTTAGGTTCAAACCACCCTCTCTCTTAGAGTTGATTTCTTTTATTAAACTATTTTTATTAAAAACATGTCATATCACTAAGAACCACATTAGCATTATCTTGCCACATGTTTAGCGATATTATCTTAAAATTTATGAAAGGAAAGGGAAAGAAGAAAGTTTGCTAATTTGAGTTTGGGAACCTAATTAACTAATTGGTGTAAGTTTGATGACTAAATCCTGATTTCACAACAATGTAATCATTTGACAACATACCCCAGCCTAGCTTCCATCCTTCTCATTCATGTACTCACGAGTCCGTCCACCCACCCACCCATATTGAAATTACAAAATATATGAGAAGTAAGTAAAGATTCTTTTTTTGGTTGGAAGCATGCAGAGTTTAGATTCCTAGGAAACAAAACCCTAAACCTTATTTGTTTATCCTCTTCTTCTACTACTTATCATCAACAAGAGGGACCCAGACATCATCCTATCATTGGATGCTCTTTGACATCTTTACAAATGTCACCTCTCTGAGGATTGTGCTCCCCACTAACTGTAGTTTACCTCTTTCTTCTTCTTCTTCAGCGTTGACATGTGATGAATGAATCAAGAGGGAGAAGAAAGAAGAAAAAAATGTAAAATAGTATGATTATGATAACTTTGTATATCACTAACTGATAACACAAGCTCCGACAAAGATGACAACAGTATGGCCTGCTCAGTACAAGCCATTAATTCTTCTAGAAAGTAGAAAAAGATTTTGACTTTCTACCTAAAACAATGTATAACGTTCAATTAAATCATTATAATACTTAATGAAAAATGATTAGGTTAAAATTTTCAAAGACAAATGAAATTTTCAAATTCTACTACTGATATGGAGTTTGAAATGAGTCGAAAACAAGAGCAGCTTTGTTGAAATATATGGATATATTATACTATTAATCCTTGTGAAAATGGATGGCATGTCTGTGCATTGGAAGAAACAAACGTGGGCAAAAGTCCAATACCCAATTCATCTGGTCTTTTATAAATGAAAGGCATCTAAAGGAAGGAGGAGAGAACAAATTCTTGTCAAGAGAAATGGACAAAAAGATGAAGACAAGCTCTTTCATCATCACAAAAAGGTACAACTTGTATTCTTCTTCCTTTATATAGACATCCCCATTAGGTCTCTTCTTCTCCATTCAGCTACAATCTTTTCTATGGGCATGGAAATCCACTTCCAGAGGCAGCAGCCAAATAATGTCTCCTTCTCCCATTCCCTCTCACCCATCAAGAAGACTAACAAATTCAAAGGAAGAACAGCAGCAGCTGGCAGCTCCAAATTTGTGGGGGTTAGGCAGAGGCCGTCAGGTAAGTGGGTGGCAGAGATCAAAGACACAACCCAGAAGATCAGGATGTGGCTCGGGACATTCGACACCGCCGAGGAAGCCGCAAGGGCTTACGATGAAGCAGCATGTCTCCTGCGCGGTTCCAACACCCGTACCAACTTCTCTTCCCGAACTGCACCCATGAACTCCGCCTTGTCCTTGAAAATCAGAAACCTTCTAAACCACAAACTTCGTCTCAGGCAGAAGAATTGTCCGGTTTCCCCTCCACCAATGTCGAAATTTATTAATCCAATATCGACGAGTAATTCCCCGAGTTGTAGTAACACTAGCAGCGCCATCACTAGCTCCCATAGTTGTTTCTCCACCAGTTTACTAGTAGGTAACAATGATATTAGTGATAGTTCCATGTCTAGCGGCATCGATGGAGTAGATGCCCAGATGTTGTTACGTACCACAGACGCATATAGACCTGATCTCAGCAGTTGTTTGGGAAGCATCCAAGGGGTGGATCATAGTTCTTGTGTGTTCGACCACTCGTGGGGATTTACTTCCTTTGTCCCACAAGATGGACATGATGAGTTTCCGAGACAAGAGACGAGTGTGGGTGTGGCGGATTTGGAGATTGCAGAGTTTGAGCGCATGAAGGTGGAGAGACAGATATCAGCTTCGCTATATGCCATGAATGGCGTGAATGAGTACTTGGAGAATGCTTCTGCAACGGAGGCTGCTGTATGGGATCTTCCCTCACTCACTCACTTGTTTTGCTTCAGTTGATTGCATCATTTTGTTTCTCTCCATCTATCTTTTTCAATGGACGAACCAACTACAGAGATGAAATCATTTACAATTTTTCCTTCGATGTCAATAGCACTAGCAGAGGGGGCGAGGGAGGGTTCTTTGTCTACATGATGAGTGCAGAAAACAAAAGGTTATCATTTGAACGATTAATTTGTTTGGTGAGACGTCATAAATAAACTATTACATATTATTATCTAATAACAAAAGGAAAGATTATGAAATGTTCATCTATTGGGGTGGTTAAGTAACGCCAAACAACTAGGTCAATGAAAAGAAATACACAATTATTGATCAAAAAATAATGGAAAGAATTAATTGCAAATAAACATATCGAACCACAAACGGAGAATGACAGACATTTTTCAAAACGAATAATAAATACCATATGAAGTACGCAAGACAATACTGATAGATAGATATCGATAGATAGACAGACAGAAGACCATTACAGTTTTCAACCAAATTCGGGTAAATGTTTCTCGTGAACAAAAATCACGTTACACCAAAAACAAACAATACTTTTCTCGTTCCATTTCCATAATAACAAACCAAAGAAATGGATGGATGATAATGAAACTTACGTACGAACACAAAATACCACCCTATAGAAGTAGTGTATATCGATGCCCTTTACCACCAGGCTAGTGCTAGGGCTACTACCCCATTAGAGCACTGCTTTAGTAGTCATCACCTTCTTCCTCATCATCGGCACCTTCAGCACCAACTTCCTCGTAATCTTTCTCAAGGGCAGCAAGGTCTTCACGTGCTTCGGAGAACTCACCCTCCTCCATGCCTTCACCGACATACCAGTGCACGAAAGCCCTCTTGGCATACATAAGGTCAAATTTGTGATCAATGCGCGAGAACACCTCTGCAACTGCAGTGTTGTTGCTGATCATGCAAACTGCACGCTGCACCTTGGCCAGATCCCCTCCTGGAACCACAGTGGGTGCCTGATAATTGATGCCGCACTTGAACCCCGTTGGGCACCTGTTTCATTGTAAACCACCAACATAATTAATTATTAGATGCCTACATCATCAAGGAAAATCTGTTCTCATTCTTCTTAACAACGGATCAAAAGTCTATGAAGCAGGAAAACATGTCAACACCCAAAGAAAAAAAATACTCCATGTAACATACAATGCCCAACAAATTATGTCTGTACCTCTCGTGTGTTCCAATATAAAATAACTTGAAAGTGAGATCAAATTCAACACTAGCAAATAATGATAGCTACACTCTTGTGCTGAGAAAGACACTTACCAGTCAACAAACTGAACGGTCCTCTTGGTTTTGATAGTAGCAACAGCAGCATTGACATCCTTGGGGACAACATCTCCTCTGTACATCAAGCAGCAGGCCATATACTTCCCATGCCTGGGGTCGCACTTGGCCATCATGCTCGACGGCTCAAATACAGCATTTGTGATCTCAGGAACTGATAGCTGCTCATGATATGCCTTCTCCGCAGAGATCACAGGTGCATATGAGGAGAGCATAAAGTGAATACGAGGATAAGGTACAAGATTTGTCTGAAACTCTGTCACATCAACATTAATGGCCCCATCAAACCTTAGCGAAGTTGTCAAAGATGATATTGTTTGAGATATCAATCTGTTCAAGTTAGTGTACGTAGGCCTTTCAATGTCCAGAGATCTGCGGCAGATATCATATATGGCTTCATTGTCCAAGAGAACAGAAACATCTGTGTGCTCAAGAAGGGAATGGGTAGAGAGAACACTGTTGTATGGCTCCACAACTGCTGTTGAAACCTAAAGACAAAACGACCTCAACGTTAGAATGAACAGACTCAACAATCTCATCAAAGAGACGATTTCAGCCACCATGAAGAAGTTTCTTAGTCAAGACTATCAATCACTAAGATAAGTTTTTATTCCACTATCCATAGATCTTCCGTGATATCTAGCTAACCAGAAGACCAAAGGTAATTAGCTAAGTACCTGAGGAGAAGGATAAATTGTAAACCCGAGCTTTGACTTCTTCCCATAATCAACAGATAGGCGCTCTAGCAACAGAGAGCCCAGACCGGAACCAGTCCCCCCACCAACAGCACTAAACACCAAAAAGCCTTGCAGGCCAGTACAATTGTCAGCGAGCTTCCTCACTCTGTCAAGGCAGACATCCACAATCTCCTTTCCAACTGCAGAAACAAGATATCAAGATCAGCTTGTGAATAAATGAGATGAGTAAACGGGAGAATATTATTGCTGCCCAGCTACCTGTGTAGTGCCCACGAGCAAAGTTGTTCGCAGCATCTTCCTTCCCAGAGATCAATTGCTCCGGGTGGAAGAGTTGGCGGTAGGTCCCAGTACGGACTTCATCGATGACAGTCGGTTCCAGATCAAGAAAGATGGCCCTAGGTACGTGTTTTCCTGATCCAGTCTCGCTGAAGAACGTGTTGAATGCATCGTTTGCAACCCCCACAGAATTATCGCTGCAAAAAAAAAAATCATCTCAACCCCATTTGCTCGTTTAATCAGAAGATAGATCGTCCAGATATGAATATGAATTAACCTTCTAAACATACGATGTAAAATGGCACGGAGAATGGTATAAAACTAGGGATCTAGTAAGGTTTCATCCACCTAAATAATTCATACCAAAATCCCAAGCAAACGGAATCATAAAGATCAACGAAATGCTAATTTAGCCAGGCAACGTCCAACAGAATACAAATCCAGCAATAAATTCTTCTTTTACGTTGCATTATAAGCAAAGAAACATTGGAAACAACAGGAGACCAAAAGAAAGACTCGGACAAGTTTCTCACAGTTTAGGAAGCACGATAAATCAAAATTACAAGCGCATCGGGGAAGACAAAGGCACATTTAATTAAATAGACAAAATAATTGAGATGCAGAGAACGAAATGTAGAGAGAGCGCACCTTGGCATCATGCCGTCTGGCTGGATGCCATGCTCGAGGCAATACAGCTCCCAACATGAGTTGCCGACCTGAATCCCGGCCTGGCCGATGTGTATGCTGATGATCTCCCTCATTTTTTTGAGTTTAGGGTGGTTGGATTCAGATCTGAGATTTCTGACTCTCTAGGGTTTGTTTTGGTTCAAATTCAAATCGGCACTCTTATCGGCACAGCTGGAGACAAAATCCTTTCTCGGTCCCACGAGCAGTTTATATACTACCGACTGAGTCGACGAGGGGAGGAAACGCAATTGAAAGAAATTTCGGTTCCGCAAGAACCCCAGCTTATGGTGCCAGGCCAGCCTTTTCATGGCCCCACCGCATGTGGAATTTAAATAACGGAATTACCCCCCTTCCTTCTGTATGATCACAGCCATCCGATCTCATCAACTGATTGGCCGAGAAAAATATCTGACCAGTTTAGATATTTATCTGGAAATTTTTTAAAAAGTATTTATTTTAGAAAAAAAAATTGAAAACTTATGAAAAGTATTTAGCAAAATGTTCATTTGCGCAGGTAGAGGTAACGTTTTTCAAAAACGCTAATGTGAGTAGCGTTTTTGATTTTATTTTTATTTTTTTTTCTTTTTTGAAAAAAAATCATAAAAAAATTACAGTAAGTAGATATTTGAATTTCGATTCAAATGATGCAAAAAATATTAAATTTGGACTTACGGATTGACTGTAGGCTCTGCCGTAAGTTGAGATATGAAAATTTGATTTAAAAAAATATAACTCAAACCCGGTAAGTCCAAAGTGACCACGGTGAACGTCATTTAATTAAAATATCAACCTAGATTAATTTTTTTGATTTTTTTTGAGTAAGTACATAATTAAATTTCTCACCTAATGCATTTGATTATTTCGGTCAAATTTTAAGACAAGCGATGTTAGGTTACAAAATCATTGTATTTCTAATCAAAAAAATTACTCTAGGTAGATAATTGAATTACGACATAAATGACGTTCACCGTGGTCAGTTTGGACTTACAGGGTCTGAGTTATATATTTTTAAGTCAAATTTTCATATCTCAACTTACGGCAGAGACTACAGTCAATCCGTAAGTCCAAATTTAATATTTTTTACATCATTTAAATCGAAATTCAAATATCTACTTACTGTAATCTTTTTAAAATTTTTTATGATTTATTTTCAAAAACAAACGATCCAAAAAAAAAACGCTACTATGAGTAGCGTTTTTCGTAAAAACGCTACTACCCTACCTGCGCAGATGCACATTTTGCTAAATATTTTTTTTATATATATACTTTTTAAATTTTTTTTCTTGACATAGTTACTTTTTAAAAAAGATCTATTTATCTGGTGTAAGTAGTGAATAGTAGATATTGTTTAATGGACCGTCTAAGATTTTTTATGGTGAATCAATTTATATTTTCATTTTAATTACAGTATAATAGAGGTGACAATTTCTGACACGACACGATCTGCTTTAAAACGTATATGAGTTTGACTTTACCATATTCTATGTCTAAACAACTCTTATACGTTTAGATACGATTATTAATTGTGTCTAAACAATTCTTGTCTGCAAATATATGTATAAACACGAGTAACTAATCGTGTTGTGTATACCCGTGACACGTTTAGACACACGATTAACTAATCGTGTCTAATTGTGTCGTGTATACACGTGACACGTTTATACAAATTTAAGTATAATAATAATAATAATAATAAATTTAATACTCACTTACTTTTTAATATTGAACTTTGAAAATTTTACTTTGTATATATATATATTTGTGTTATGAAAAATATGTAATTTGTGAAATTAGTGAATTCCATGTCTAAATGTGTTGTGCCGTGTTTAATTGTGTATTATCGTATCTAATTGTGTCATGTCCAATCGTATCGTGTCGTATAACCCGACATGTTTTTAGTTTTTTTTTGTTCATGAAAGTTAATTGTGGCACGTGTGATCTGCTAGTTAATCGTGTCGTCTTCGTGTTTGAAGTTTTGAGACACGTTTAAGACCTATCCGTTTAGACACGACACGATTAGACACAACATGACACATGTAAAATATAGCATTCATTAGATCTAATGTTCGGTCAGATTTTAAGTTTTTATTTAAATTTTAAAACGTAAGATTTTCTTCTTTCATATTTGGGCAAAGTACAAGTTTCTCCCAACCGTCAACTTTTTCATCCAAATTTAACAAAATAAGTTTTGAAAATTACAAAAATATCATAAAATTTCAAAAGTATCACAATTTAACTCTTCCAAATTGTTTTAAATATTATAATTAAGTCTCGATTCGATTAGGGCTCAATTAGGGGATGAACCAGACCCGAAGTTGATTTGGGCTCGATTGAGACCTAATCTAAGGGGATATGGTCTAGTTCTTGACCTAGACTTAACCCTCATGGATGGGCGACCAAGTATGGGTCAAGACCTAGCCCCGAGCCCCAATCAAGGGTCTCGTGTCTCGATCTTAACCCAAACCTAATCCCTCAGCCATGGGGTCGGTCTTAGTCAAAGTTAAATTTTTACATTTTTATTATTTTTGCAAATTTTAAAAACTTATTCTGTTAAAAATGGGTGGAAAATTTTATATTTGAGGCAAACTTGCACTTTGGTCAACACATGAGTGGAGAAAAAATTATGTTTTAAATTTTAAAGAAAAAATTTGAAATATGGGTAATGTTGCATTTTACCCTTTTAATAAAAAAATCATGTATATATAATTTATGAGTTCAAATCTTTAAGCATTTTGTTAATTCAATTAATATAAATCTATAATTACAAGTTTCATTAACCTTTTGATTATTTCTAGAAAAAAATGCGTGTGCCCGTTATATTTAATTCTTGCCTTCAATACTTAATTTGTATTTATCATATGAATAAGTAAATACTTAGATAGTTGAGTTTTCAAATAAGTGAATATAATATCGGTATTTGGTATGAGATATGAATTACTTCAATGTAGCATTTGTTTTATTATGAGTAATAGGAAAGGAAAAATTGTGAAATCTTTTCCTAAGTTGAAATGAATAACAAAAGTGAATTTTATGCTCCTTATTTAAAGATATACCATTTAACCCATGTCGTAGAGATGATAAGTACGGTAAATGCTAGAAATTAGATCTAATGACATACCAATGTGTTAATGTAGTTGTGCTTCATATATATCATGGATGAAGATCTATGTGAGATTATTATATGCTCTTGTCGAGGTGGCTCTTATAGACTCATATATTTCACCTCCCTAAGATGAATGATTGTAACCTCGAGGGATGTCCAAGTTCTCTTAGGTCTACGGGTCAACAATCCACTCGTGAATGATGGATACATGTTGAATCAAGACGAGATATACCTGCTTAACTTATCCCCACGACTACTGGGTGTAATCTTATCTTGTGAGGACGAAGAGATCACCAAGAGAGACAATGTGCAATTATCTTGGTTGAAGAGGGTCTTCGATAAGAACAAAACTGGTTCAGATTAGCTCCCGGTGGCGGAAGAAAAAACCATCATGAGAGCCAAAGGGTATATTTTATACATTCTCGGTACATTTTTATTCCTGAGCACAAAGAAGACTACATTTCTATTGGAGTACCTTCCTCTTCTGAATGATTTATACTGAACAAGTCAATAAAGTTGAGCCTATGTTGTATTGAGTTATTTATATAATGATTTGTGCAAACGTGTGGCTGTCCAGAGACGAAATATCAAGGGATGTGTTGACCTACTACAGGTACATGTAAATGTGGAACACTTTCATTCAATGGTCCACATTTGATTTAATAATCTTTCTTAAGAATTTGTTGTTGTTATGGTTATGGGAGCACTACGGGAGAAGTTTTGGTTAAGGGCTCAAGATGGATTGAGCTGTTTTTTTTTTTTTACAATTCTTAACAACTCAATTGAAGTTGAGCTGTCTATTATTGAAATACCGGCTCAATTCCTAGACGACTCATTTCATTGAGCCGCGGAAAATGTCCTTGTTACTGGCTCATTCTTATTGGGTCGTCCAAGGACGGCTCATTCGTATTGAGCCGTCAGAAGGACGACTCATTCCTAATTGAGCCGTCATAAATAAGACGACTATTAGTATGACGACTCGTTTTTCATTGAGTCGTCTTTCATTAACGACTCAACAAATGAACCTAATTTTAGCTGGCAACCAACGTCTCTCGCGTAGTGGAGCATCTATCTGTAGGTCGACCCATGATTAACAGTAACACTGTGATTACTACATTGCACTGTCGAGGATGTGGTAAGGAAACACAAAATTACATCCTTAAAATAAGTATATACATTACAAAATTTTATGTTTATAATTATAACAAGGTGGAAACCACCGAAGACGACGAAGAAAAATCCACAACCCTACGTGCATCAATTTTATCGAGATGAATTGATTGACCTAGTAGATTCTCATGTGCGTTATATTTCATATGAACAGATATAGTCTTGTTTATTTTATCTTATTAATTAATAGGACATATACATTCTATATTTTCAGTTAATTTGGTACCCTTACACCCTTAACTGTCTCGAGAACCTCCTACCCGTTTGTGCGGAAGACGAGTGAATGTGCTTTCTCTGGTTGCCACTGATCCACTTCAACAATGTGAAGTGGTACATAGTGGATTGCATGGATCAACAATTTTCCTTCTCTCAACCTATCTCAAAACCATCTGAAGATTGACAAGAATATGATAAACTACATAAACTTCGATGGGATAAGAACACGCGTGATCTGTGGATCATCAAACATATGTTATACCTAGACAAGTGGGAGAACATGGTTCAGATCGGAGAACAGGTTGAACCTTATGGAGTACCCACCTCTGACTATATGACGTGGTACAACAAGATGACAATGACGATGATCCATGAGACAGAACCAGCCAAGGCTGACCAGAAAGAAAAAGATTGTGATTATACATCTGGTGCATTTTGAACCACATGAAAACCAAACCATAATGTTAGTGAGTTAGATTTTTAATTGTTTAAGAGACAGAAACAACCAAGGCAGACCAGAAAGAAAAAGTTGTGATTATACCTCCGATGCAGTTTGAACCACATGAAAACCAATCCATGTTGTTAGTGAGTTAGATTTTTAATTATTTAATTTGCAGAATTTATTTATTCTTACATTTACGATTATTATTATTTTCATTCTACATATGCGCAACATCCACCATATGAGCAAAATGTCTAAAACGTTGTTAAATAAAGCAATAAGAGTGGTCAAAAGAAATATATTGATGACCAAATTCAGGCTTTCTCCCACGAACTCAATGATGAGTTGGGTCAATATAATTAGCTCATGGCACAATCAGTAACATCGCGCAAGGAGGATGACGCTCCATACATTCAATTTGATGTATCTGATCTTCAACCACCAATAAATCAACGTACTCAAATAAAAGTAGGAGTTAACTTCAGGATAAACAAGGTTCGGCAAGATAAGAAACGTTCAAGGTCGAGATGGAGGTTGAGGTCGTAGGGGTTAATGGTTTTAACTACTTATGTATTCATGTTAACTTTAGATATTATTATTTGATTATGTCTTCAGTTTACTTAAGTTTATATGTTGCGCTAATTTTTGAAAAAATACTAGCGTGTAAAAACATTATGTAAATCGAAATTTAACAACGTTGATTCATATATACTTTTAATTCATTTATCTATTCAATCTATTTATTTTTATTTTTTTGAGACGGCCCAAAAAGGTGATATTTTTAAATTATATGGTTTAAAGGTACGCTGAATGGTATTTTTGAAAGTAAATATTTTTTTCCGACCATCTTTATAAAAAAAAATAGTAGAATAAATAAACAAAGTAGATTTTTTTGGGCCACTCAACACAAAGTAGATTAAAATTATATTTTCTGGTATAAACAGACAAACAATGTTCAATTTTGATTAACACAATAGTCTAAATTAAGGGTTTCACAATTAGGGTTTTACATTTGAAGTCATTATATTAGGTTTCAAAATTAATCAAATAATGCATTCAAGCAAAGCATATAATAAAACAATTATACTTATTTAAATAAAAATAATTATTAAAACCCTACTCGTGACTAACAGTCACGAGTATAGTTTAATTATGGTAGCGGAATGAGAGTTAATATTGTCGTGTCATCTGCGACTCACAATCATTGTAGTAATTAATTTAACTCTTACTCGATAACCAAAAAAATTAACACTTACTCGTGACTACTAGTATTGGGTAAGTATATTTTGGTAAATAGATTTCAAATCTAGTTATTTTAGTATTTGGTTCACAAATGAAATATATTTGGGTAGGGATGTTGATGTGAAAAGTATGCAGATCACATATGATATCCTATATTTCTAACTTTTGTATATTAGTGTAATAAATTAATCAATAATAAGTTGTATATGTCATTTTAGTATGTATATTAATTTAAAAATAAATAGGTGAGCAAATTGAAAAATACTAAATAGTATAACATAAGCTTTTAATTAATCTTTTACGCGACACCCGAGTCAATTATTTGTTATTTTAGAGTATTATGGACATTAATATATTTCAATGACTCGCAAAAGGTTTAAGTAAAAGTGATGTTTATACTAAATCAATTAAAAATGTTAAGTATTCTCAATCTCAATTTTCTTAAAATTCCGTAATATAGTATTTCAGAAAATTAAAGGGACATTAATGTCTTAGTTTTTTTTTAGTTTTTTTTTGTTAAAACCAAAGTAATGAGTTAGTAGTGGCGACCCTAAGTCCATCCCGCTACATAATATTTGGGTTTTGCTGTTGTCATTTGTGAGTTTCTAGAGGCCTCCACCACGTCTGAGAACAACCAGCGTTTTGCTCCTACCGACAACCTAGAGTTAAGAGGTCAACCCTTCAGACACAAGTTGAATCTTTCTCAAGAACACTTGGGGGAATTCGAACTCGTTACCCTGAAGTCAAACTACTTGGGAATCCGCGCTCTCAACAACTAGGCAACAACTGCCGGTGGTGTCTTAGGGGGTGTTTGATTGGGGTATTAATCAACCAATACATGTATTAATTAATACAATATTTGATTACAAATAATTATATATATTAATTGAGATCTATGTGTGTATTAACTAATATATTATATAACCAGGGTATTATTTAACACATAGTAAAATTTTACTTAACTACCCTTAGTCTATTAACCCTATATAAAAATAATTTATCATGTTAGTTTTCAGTTTTTAACAAACTTTGTGAATTTTAATGTAAAATAATTTAAAACAATTGTTTACTCATATTATCTAATAATCATAAATAAAAAAAGTAATATATTAAATAAAAAATAAAATAATGTAATATTGTTTATACATTTTCATCATTAATTCTTCCACATATGTTTTATTTTACAAAAAAATGAATGGTTAATTACTTAATTGGTTACACATGTTTTACCATTGTTGAAAATGGTTACACATGTTTCAAAATGTGATTAATTGATTTTTCTATGTGTCTGAATGGTTACACATTTTTTTACTAGTGTGATTAATTGGTTACTCCGTCATTAGTCGTTATTCTTTTCCGTTAATTAATTTTTTAACATATTTTTTATTTATCAAATGACTATTATACTCTCAATGAGTCGTTCTTCATCTTCTCATTCATCTTCATGTTGTTCTTCATCTTCATCTTGTTCTTCATGTTCCTCCATGGATTTATTCTCAATTGAAGCAACATTCCTCATACTAAAGCAACATTCCTCGAATGAAGCAATTCAATAATTTCCAATCGAATTTGAAGAAATTCTGCAGAAATCGTTGGCTTCAGTCGACACCTCTGCAGAAATCGAATTCGAGCAATTCCTTCTTTCATTAAGACAAATAGTTGTAAGGTACCCTCTATGACTCCATCTTCTTTATCTTCAAACGTTGCCCAACAAAAACTGAAACCCACTCCATTATTATTTTTTTCATTTCAACTTCAAATTCTCAAACTTCTCAATCAACGACGAATATGGGTCTTTGAAGCAATTCTTCATACCCAAGAAGCAACAATGGCGAGAACAACTTGTAATCTCCTGGATTATATATATATATAACATAAAATGTGTATGGAGTCATCACTGATCTCACCTTTATGGATAACTATCGGTCTTGAAATTTTTGCCTGACTTTAAAGGTTGAAGTTGGACCTAAATTCAGCTGAGAGTTGATCTATTTCTCATTATTGTGATGATTTCTCGATCGGAACCGGTATCTCGCTTCTTATTTATATTTGTTTTGATACGCTTTAAGCTGCATCTGTTTTGATTTCGAGGATGTTGTCTCACAAATTATATATATATATTTTTTTAACTATTTAGATGAGTTGCATCTGTTTAAACTTGTCCACAAATGTTTATAATGTAACTGTTGAATAATTATCTTCATTGCTCTTGTATGGTTTCATTGATACTTGATAAATCTAATTGTGCATTGGTCCATTTTTATTCTGAATCATTACAGATGTCAGTTTCAGCTTTTAAGAAAGGGTTAATTACTTAATTGGTTACACATGTTTCAGCATTGTGCAGAATGGTTACACATGTTTCAAAATGTGATTAATTGGTTTTGCTATGTGACTAATTGGTTACACATGTTTTTCCCAATGTGATTAATTGATTATTCAGTTAGTAAACCGTTAATTTTACCGTTAATTAATATTTTTAACATATTTTTTAATTATCAAATGACTATTATGCCCTTAACTATTGACTATTATGCCCAAAATACAGGAGAGGCAAGAACACATCAAGAACAACAAATTGAACCACATCACAAATTAAACAACATATTGAACAACAAAATTGCAACCAATTCCAGCCTAATGAACCCAGAGCATAAACAAACACATCACGATTCTGGGTTCGTGACAAACCCAGAATTGCATTTCGTTCAATTAACAAATCCATAATAGAAAATGCAAAAAATCATCTTACAACTCTACGAAGGATGGGCTCCAATGAAGAGCACAACTTCTGCAAGTTGTCAACCTTTAGAGCCTCTACAATAACGCTGCACCAGGAAGGAATTGCATTAACTAACATCAGTGCAAGAATATCATGGACGAGGAAACTGAAATTCTGATGGAGACACTACAAGATTTTCCTTAAACTATAAAACTAGTAAATTCAACCAAAAGAGTGAGGAAGTCAATAAAAACGAGGAAGCAAATAAAATGACAGAAAGGAAGAGATAATGCAAAAGATACTTGTTTCTAGGTCCATCGTGAACATTTGCTGGTTCTGTATATTACAAGAGCCAAGGGCAGATAGATAGTAGTATAATAAAATTATATGGGATTCTATGTGAATTTAATTAGAAGAGAAATGTACATGCATTCACTTAATAATGTATTGGGAGTGCGATAAATAATATGGAGAAGCACATTGGTAACTTACACATTTGAGTGTTTTTCTAAAGTTGATGTAAATAGCAGACATGCATTTCATCCTAAAATGGAATTACTGTCATCTGCAAAGGTTACCTTTACCTCTTTCTTCGTAACAAAGTAAGCATAGTACACCAAATAGAACACTGAGCCACCGATAGCACTGGCAAGATATAATTTTAGCAGAGCTTCCGGTCTAAATACTCTAGCAATCTAATGGATGAATCAAATATCAGAATATGAAAGAACAAATAAAGATGGAAGACTGGCACATGATGGATTAAGATTAAATGACTGCAGAAAGGATTCAAGATAAATGAAATCCTTAATCTTCGCCATTGATCTCTTTCATGAATTAACAAATATTGAGGTTATGTTTTTAAAATTTTCAGATACCTATTTTGATTTCATAAGGCATTACTCTGATAGGATTAAAACTCAAAACATTTTCTCTAACAAACTCATCTAGTTGGAAATAAAATAATTAAAAAAAAAACACGAAATCTATGAGTCATACATTGTTACCAAAGAAGTAAAGCCCAATCATATTAGATATCAGATGTCCAGCAGAGACATGAATAAATGCACAAGTTACAATGGTATGCAAACGTCCGCTTTTGTTATTGTCTAGTGAAATCTGCACAAGGAAAATGAGGAAGATCTATTAAGATGAATAAAAATTCCATTTCAGAATGATGAAGCCATTAAAAAACAACTTTTCCAAAGGATGGCTGAATAAGCTTTCTTACCATGAAGTTTTTCATCATAAAGCCTTGATCGGCAAGCTGCCATAACATGAAAACAGCAACATTGGTGCATATCAAGCCCAGAACTACCTGATCAGTGGATAGACCTCTAAGACAGTTTTTCTTCAAAAAACTGCGTCATAAACCAACCAGCAATGCTTATCTTACCAGAATATAGAAACTTCTCTTATTTAAACAAGGCGAAATGAATTTCAAGAAACCAAGACAGCTTTTTTTGCTTAGGACTATGTTGAGAAGAATAAAAAATGAGTTTCCCTAAAAACGAAATTTGAGAAAATAACAGATTACCCGCTACGCATAATGGAATCAAGAGCTCCTTTGGAGCCTGAATTACTGCGGAAATACTGAACCCTGCAAAACCCAATGGGTTCGTGATGAACCTAGAAACGCAATTCTGGGTTAATCACGATTCTGGGTTCATCACACCTGGAATCTTGTTCGGACGTACCTGGAAGAGTCTGGTCTGGCTGGAATCACATCCGTCAAGCATGGCAATTTCCTGACGCGGACAGATTCGCGGCCAACGGCGACAGAAACACCATCTCCGAATACTCAAGAAAACAGTCCAAATCCAGTAGGTGACATTGGGTTAGATTTTTGAATCGCATTGGGCCATTCGAATGAAAGTTTCCCCGATAAACGATTATTAGAAAAGGGTAATTAAGTCATTTTAAGTATCTAAATAGTGACTTAACTGTGATTTTTAATGATGAACAGTAGAAAAACTAATTAGTCTCATAGCAAAACCAATTAATCACATTTTGAAAACATGTGTAACCATTCTGAACAATGGTCAAACATGTGTAACCAATTAAGTAATTAACCCTTTAAGAAAATATACGTAACCATTTAATCACATTACAGGAAACATACGTAACCATTTAATCACATTACAAGGAAACATATGTAACCATTTAATCACATTCTAGTAAACATATGTAACCATTTAATCAAATTTCAAGTTAGAATGGACACTTTAATTTAGAAACTATTCAATGAAACCCATGATTTGAAGAACTGAAACCTAGGTCTTGAAGAATATCAGTACAGAACTGAAACCCAGGTTCTTCATCTTCGTACTGTTCTTCATCTTTCTCCTTCACTATTTTTCATATTCCATTGCAGAATAAAAAATTGCAATTGAAGAAATCACATAGGAAGAAATTGAAGAAATCACAAAATCGAGATAAAAGGTTTCTGGAAGGGGTTCCCGTTGAAGCTCTTTCTTATGGGGTCTCCGATTTTCCGAGGATCTTGAATTGGGTCTTGGCGTTCTGCTCGAATTCGATTTTGAAATTGAAGAAATACCTTATCTTTGTTCTTGAAATGTCGAGGCGGAGCTCGACAACGCGGTTGGAACGATGGTTGCAGAAAACGTTGTCCCAATTGCAGGGAGTAGCTTGGGTTTGGGGTCTTCAATCCACGATGACACACTCGTCCTCAGTTCTTCAATACAATTCGGAACTCGTTCTCAAGTTGACACACTTGTTCTTCGAAGCATTTCCATTCTCAAGTTCTTCAATCAACTTCTAGGTATCGTTTAAGGCGTTTCAAATATTGCAGAGGAGGTGGAGTGAACAGTGGGCAATTTTAGGTTTTACGTAAATAAGTTAATTAAAGAGGGGTAATATTGTCAATTTATATGTTAGAATAGTGACTAACGTTGATTTTTGACGATGAACGGTAGATAAAACAATTAGTCACAGAACAAAACCAATTAATCACATTTTGAAACATGTGTAACCATTCTGAACAATGGTCAAACATGTGTAACCAATTAAGTAATTAACCCAAAAATGAATCACCAAGTCAAACACAAAACAGTTGTTAATTAAATAAGTTAATTAAAGAGGGGTAATATTGTCAATTTATATGTTAGAATAGTGACTAACGTTGATTTTTGACGATGAACAGTAGAAAAAACAATTAGTCACAGAACAAAACCAATTAATCACATTTTGAAACATGTGTAACCATTCTGAACAATGGTCAAACATGTGTAACCAATTAAGTAATTAACCCAAAAATGAATCACCAAGTCAAACACAAAACAGTTGTTGGGTAACATTCGAATTGAGAAACAATTTCTGAATTCATTTTGACGATGATATATGACATATAGTCAATATATTTTAAAAATAGTTAGAAAATTAATGAATAATTTACTCAATAATATTTTTATACTTGCTTGTCTTACTCTTTATATGCATGTGTCATGACGAAAAAGTTTAGAAGTGATTATTTAATTGTTTCGTCTTCATATTTTGCCAAGTGTGGTTCCACATGTGTTTTTAAAACCATGTTGTTCCCAAAATCGATTTGTAAAATAATGTTATTTTTATAAAATAACGTTGTTTGTAAAATCATGCCGCTCCATATGTTTGTAAAACCAACGCAATGATCTGTTTTTTCTCTTTAATCAAAAATGAATCACACAGAGTCGCTCGACAACATGAAGGTTTTGAAACATTATGCATGAGAGTAACATTTTAAGGCGCCACTCTTTTTTTTGTGTATGTGTTTGAGCTTTTTTTTTTACAATTTTTTTAATATGAATATATTTTATTTTAAAAAATAACTCAATTCATGCGTTGAACATATTTACATTGCAACATAAATTTAATAGTATTTAGAGTTAATTACTTAAATGGTTACACATATTTGACCATTGTGTAGAATGGTTACACATGTTTCAAAATGTGACTCGAATCTAGATCCTGAATTGTTCCCAGTGTAGTTTCCTGTGCTTGGTTGCTGCAAACCAACATCGAATTCTGTACCATATCTTTTCGGCCTACCCAGCTTCTCTGACCTATCTTCTATGGTTCCTTTGCTACTGGATGGATAGACTTTATGTACTTTCTCTTCTGCATCAATTGGGATTTGGGTATGCGAGCTACTGCATCAATTGGGATTTGAGCCACTGTAACTATTGTTCTTCAACTCGAATATATCCTTATCCACTAACATAGAAGTCGTGCCCCGTTTTACTGGAGCAGTTTCAGTTTCATCTATCCAACCTTTGAAGACACAATCAAATCCACCTTCACCAAGAAGACCCTCGGGTCTAAAGTTTCTTCTTGCCAGTTTAAGATCATTGAATGTGGACTTCCGCAGATGATATGTGATTTTAAGTTCCTCTTCAAGTCTCGAAGTCGAAGAGTTACTCGTTGCAACACTAGTGGTAGTAGATGACACTACAAGTGCTGTTTGTTGGTCTCTGCTCACTTCTTTTGGAGATTTAGTGTCAACTGTTCACAATAAAACAACCATGTTCACCACTGAACCACAAACACATAAATGGCAAGATTAAGATTTTCCTAATCACAAAAAGTAATTACTTTCTTAGTTAACACTTTCACTTGTATATCAAGCAAAAATAGGAGTAGATCTAAACTGAATAAAATAACAAAGGTATTTAGAAACCTTAAAATTTTAAGCACGTTAGTCTCAAAATATGAGGTATACAAAATAAGTTGCAGTTCCCTCAGAATAGCTAAACCCCAAAATCTAGTTCTTTGTTCTTTGGTGGCAGAGGAGACGACAGTGATTTGGAGAAGGGTGAAGCGAAGAGTAGTGGTCGGATGGGAGGAGAAAGATTACAGGGTATAATAGTGAAGGAGAAGATGAAGAACAACTCATAAGACATATTGAGAGTATAATAGGTATTTGATAAATAAGAAATATGATTAAAAAATTAATTAATAGAAAAGTGTAACGGTTAATGACGGAGTAACCAATTAATCACACCAGAAAAAATATGTGTAACCATTAAGTCACACAGCAAAACCAATTAGTCACATTTTGAAACATGTGTAACCATTCTGTACAAGGGTCAAATATGTGTAACCATTTAAGTAATTAACCCTAGTATTTATGGGTTTTAACAACTTTAGGTATTATTTTATATTGAATCAAACATTGTCTTAGAAAACTTAAACCTAATAGATTAATTAATAATATGAGAGTTTCTCTCCAGTGTGTGAAGTGAGGGATTTTCATCGTCGCTCATCGGAGCAATCCATGTGGTGGTTTAACGTCGAGCTATAAGGAGCTTACCAGGTGTTCGTTGCGGACGGGGCAGCTAGGGACGGAAGCGCACATAATCCTTGAATCCGTGACCTAGATCGCCAGCGACCAAAAAGCCGACCATAAACCAATCAACCTGCGATTAGCCATCAGATACCCAGTCCAAGGAAGCCGAACCACTCAATCAAAGCCAAATGCCCAGCCTA
This sequence comes from Chamaenerion angustifolium, assembly GCA_946814005.1. Taxonomy (NCBI): domain Eukaryota; kingdom Viridiplantae; phylum Streptophyta; class Magnoliopsida; order Myrtales; family Onagraceae; genus Chamaenerion; species Chamaenerion angustifolium. The sequence continues at coordinate 26,658,809 of OX328268.1, read as the reverse complement.
GGGCCAATTACGAGAATCCCGTCGTTTCACTGTAAGTGTAGCAGTAATTAGGGTTAACGATTATTTGGTTTGTGCAGGAAGAGGGCTGAATGGAATACTCAAATCCAAAACACGATTCAAGTGAAGAGGATGATAGAATTAGCCATGGAAGGTACATTGATATCCTAGGGAACGCAGCGATAAAAACGGATATGCTATGTATCAGCAAGGTACTCAACTCTAAGCCAACTCAATCCACAACCGTGCACAACGTTCTTTAGCATGCCTGGGCTCGGTATGGGGGAGTAAGGGTGCAGGAGATGTCGGGAGAGGTAATCTTTTTTGAATTTAACAATGAAACATATATGAAAGATGCCTTAGATTGGAGCCCTTGGCCTATATCCAAGGGAATTGCCTGTCATTGAAGAAGTGGAATAAGGGGATTAGAATACCGGAAGTAGATTCCACATTGTGCAGTTCTTGGTGCAAATCCACGGCTTAGAGGTAGACAAATTTAGTGGGCAGAATGCAAAGAAGATAGGAGAATGTATTAGGACTGTAATTGAAGTGGATGAGATCATAGGCCCGATGGGATTGGATCGGGATTTTCTCAGAGTCAAAGTAGAGGTAAACACCCAGAATCCTTTGTTAGTCGATATTTGGTACACTAGAACAAATGGTGAAAGGGGTAGGGCGGAAATAAGGTACGAGAGATTGCCGGACTTCTGTTTTGGATGTGGTAAGATTGGGCATGATGAAAGAAATTGCAAAGCATAAATTGTGATGGCGGAATCAGGGGATGATAAGCCAATGTATGGGCCCTGGACAAGAGTGGAGAGACCACAGAAAAGGGGGCAGAGATGCAGAATCATAGGCAACCCGGGGAAGGACACAAAACACGATCACAAGAAGAAGACTTGGAAAGAGTTAAAGAGGGAGAAAACTGAAAGGGAGAATAGCAGAAGAACGGGAGGGGACCAGAAGGATGGGCAGGAAAGGGAGGGCACAAGGGAGAAGAGGGACGAAGGGGCAAGCAGGGAAAGGAAGGAGAAGTAGGGAAGGAAGGACATGGGAGGGGAACATCGTATGGTGGAGGGGATGGAAGAGCAGAAATCGGAGGCAGGGAAGAAACATAGGGGGAAGGATCAGACAAGGTTGAGCAGTAGGGGAAGGAAGAGCAATGTATGGCGATCGATATATGGGAGGGATAGAAGACGATGGACAAATGGAGGACCAAGACAGGGGTGAACATTACAAAAAGGGATCTGATATTGACACTAACATTGCGTGGCACAAACTCAAGCAAAGAGGGACGAGAAGAGGAGGAACTTGTTGAGATGGAGGAACAAGAAGAGGTAAGGGTGCAGAGCATGACAATCCACAATCTGAATCTAAGCAAGCTATTGAAAAGAAGACAAGCATTGAAGGGGAATACATCCAACATCAATGCAATCAACAAGGGGGGACGCAGAGACAAATGAAAATCGGATACGAACATTCAAGAGGAACAAGGGCACCTGATCAAGAGGGGATCAAGGAAACGGAAGGCGGTGGACAAAGATGGGAGATAATAGAAATCCAGGAACTTGAAGAGGAGAGCGGAAACACGATAAGGGAACAACAGGAAACAATGCAGCTCCGGGCCGAGCTGCAACATGAGAAGCAACCAAGCAGAAGCTATTACATCGTGGAGTCTCTAGAGGACTCCCCGGGGAGGAGCAATGACATAATAATGTTGCAAACATGCCTCAGTCCGCTATTACATAAGGTAAATCTGAAGAGCAAACATGATGAGGAGACTGAATTGGAAAGAGAGGAGATGGAGACTACAAGAACCAAAAGGCAGAGGTGCGAAAACATAGAAAATGAGGGGAGAGCCAAGCTAAAGGGACTGAGAGGGGGAGGCAGGAACAAGAAGGGGGCTCAATGGAGAATCGAACAGAGGGAGGTTTAAGAGATGCATATGGGTTCAATAGGCTGTCCCCAAACAACCCCCACCCAATGAATGTTATGGTGTGAAATTATCGGGGATTAAGATCGGCCCTGACAGTTCCGTACCTAACCGATCTTAAGAGGAGGAACAAGCCGAAAATTATTTACTTGATGGATACCATGAACAATGAAGCAGTGTGTGACAAAGTAAGAATAGAGCATGGAAGCAAAGTGGAACCGAACGGTATAGGTGGGGGCCTAGCACAATGGTGAAGTGAAGAAGTCCAAGTAACAACACACAGAAAGAAGGCATCACTAATTGATACAATGGTGGATCTAAAGGATGGCGCAAGACAAATACAAATGACATGGATTTACGGAAGCAACAAATGGGAAGAAAGGTTACAACTATGGGAGGAGCTCAGGAAAATAGCACTGGTAAGGACAGGGCCATGGATGTGTGTGAGAGACTACAACGAGATCGCGAGAGCTACGGAAAAACAAGGTGGCCAATCAAAGCAACAACGGATGATGGATGCGTTCAATGAGATGATGCAGGATACGTGACTCGTGGATATGGGATTTAAAGGGCAGGCTTGCACATGGAGTAATAACAGAGAGGGGGACCAAAGAATTCGTGAGCGTCTGGACAGAGTAATTGCAAATGCAGAACTAATAGGCAAGTACCCGACTCTAAGAGTAATTCACAAACTACACATAGGGTCGGATCATTGTCCATTAATCGTGGAGATGGAGACGAAATGGGGGAAAGGGAGAAGACAGTTCCGATTTAAAGGAGCGTGGTTGGAACAAAAAGAGTATGGGGAGATAGTTAAGGAAACATGGCGATCGAGAAGAGGAAGAGAAGTTGAGGCGAACATACATAACAAGTTGGGCAGATGCCGTGTTAAACTACAACAATGGAGTAAAATAAGGGGTGAACTACAAAAAAGAGAATAGAAGAGCTGCAGAACAACTGAGTGGGATTCAGAGTAGAGCATCGAATGCAACCGACTATAGGGAAGAGGCTCGGGTCAAAGGACTCTTGGAAGAAGCATGGAGAGGGGAAGAAGAATACTGGAGAAAGAAGTCTCGTATCCAGTGGCTAAGGGGGGGGGGGGCGATAGGAACACACAACGTTTTCACCAAGCCACTGTCCAAAGGAGAAGGGGGAACCAAATAAGAAGACTCCAAAGGGAAAATAGTACATGGACGGAGGATGATAGAGAAATTCAGGATGAATGTACAAGGTACTTTAAGGAGGTCTTTCGAACAGAAGGATGCAAGGGGATGGAAAAACAGTTAGACAGTGTACCAAGGGTGATCGATGATAGGATCAATGACAAGGCGGGTAAGCAAAGAAGAGGTAAAAAAGCAGTATTCCAGTTAGGTGGGGACAAAGCCCCGGGACCAAACGACTTTCTAGAGATATTCTATTATCGCTTCTGGGACTTACTAGGGGATGATGTCTTCCATGTGGTAACCTCTTTCTTTGAAACTAATATGTTATTCCCTGGTTATTGCTACATTGACATAATACTGATACCTAAATTGCCAAACCCTATAAACCCCATGCAGTTTAGACCTATTAGCTTGTGCAATTTTAATTATAAGATCATATCCAAAGTGCTTGCCAATAGGTTAAAGAGTGTACTAGCAGATATTATAACCCCATTCCAAAGCACTTTTGTCTCTGGCCAGTTCATCCATGATAACATCCTTATAGAACACGAGGTATTCCATCACATGAGGACTAATACAAAAGCGAGCAGAGAAGAGTGTGCAGTAAAACTAGATATGAATAAGGCATATGATAGAGTGGAGTGAAGATTTGTACTGGAAACACTGAAAAAGTTAAGATTCTCACACGTTTGGTGCAGGTGGATAGAGGAGTGCATCACAAATATGCAATACAGCGTGATCGTCAATGGTGAGAAAACAACGCGCTTTAAGCCAACGAGAGGACTAAGGCAGGGATACCCGTTGTCTCCTTATATATTTATCTTAATAGCTGATGTGCTCTCCAGACAGATGAGCAAGGCGATGGAAGAAAGAAGGATAGAGGGAATCATAATGAAAAGAATGTGCCCGGAGAACCATCATCTACTTTACGCATGTCATTATTGAGTCGGATTGCACATGTATTGATTCATAGCCTTCAAAGGTCGGATGAGGACCGGGAGTGGACTTCACAACACATCTTGACTGACATATTGGATTTGGCTCAAGGGATACCGAGAGTCACATGGAGATTTGCAAGAAGAAGCGCGAATCGTTGTGAAAATTGGATTGCGAGGAAGTCCAAACATGGGATGTGTCCAGAAAACTGGACTTTAATACATCCACATTCGTTAATTTCTTTATGTATGTTGGATATTGCGGATTCAGAGTTTGAATGAAATGAAATGATTGAAGTGTCAAAAAAAAAAATTGTCTTAGATTATGTATATATAAGTATATCTTACTACATGTCACATACTAATATAGTATTAACTAATATGTCTATTAAATAATACATGTATTGAATAATACGTATATTAAATAATATATCAAATCAAACGCTCCCTTAGTATTCGAGCTTTCACGTTTTGACAAGTTAGTATTTGATTTTTCATTTATTTTAATACTAAATATTTGTTTATTGTTATAAATTTTTGAATGCTTTTATTAAATAATTTATTTTTGTAATTTAACAAATCATTTTCTTACAAAAGGTAAATAAGTACAACAATATTAAAAAATGAGCGCATATTAAGTACCCAAAGTCTTATATAAATCAATACAAACGGCACATGGAATGAGACCCATGGATACATACAAAGGAGAGCAAAAGAGTAAACGGGGATGTCATAGTAGAGCACGGGGGAACCTAAGGGTAAGTGCACTTATCCTACCAAAGGATGGAAGCCCCCAAGTCCGATCGGTCTAACACAAGATAAGGGAGACGACCGAACCACACCCTAGATCGAACCAAAATGATACTCTATGGAAGGCCATTTGGAAAACAAAGGTAATCCTTAAGGTAAAGCATTTCATTTGGAGGCTTGCAACGAATGCCATAGCCGTTAAAGCAAACATTGCACGTAGAGAGATGAATGTGTTACCGAGTTGCCCCATTTGTGGAGAAGTCGAAACACGGGAACATATGATCTTAGAATGTGGATGGACGGAGCAGGTGTGGGCCGAAACATGCGGGTTTCAAGTTGATCGACCGAATGAGATTGAAATGGTGGAATGGCTTACAAGGCGACGAGCGGAACAAACGGGGGGAGCATAGCGAGCAACAAGAGCTGGGCCCGAACACTTCTAACGTGTTGGCATATTTGGAAATCAAGATAAATTGCGATGCCTCATGGTGCAAGGAAACTCAAAGGGCCGGCATAGGGGTGGTAGCACGAGACAAGAATGGGAAGGTCGTGGGCGGAATGAACCGGAGGCAAATGAGCGACGAAATTGAAACGATGGAAGCCTTGGCGGTACACGAAGGAGTACGTCTAGCAATTGAAGCGGGATGGCAAAGCATTACCATCGAGACGTGTTTGGATTTAGGGTTTGAGAAGAAGAAAGGTAAGGCGAGGAAGAAGATGAAGAAAGCTCTCTGAATCAAAGATGATAACTTGATTATTGGAATTGTTCAACAGTGCAGCAGATATAAGGTAACGAAGGCGAGAACAGACAAAACAGTACTGTCCGAGAATTGCAACTAAGTCCCTAATACTAAACTAATTGATGCTTGGGCCTCAAGCAACAATATTTACATATTGATCCTAAACATAAGTGTTAGACACACTTATATCCTAACATTCCCTATGCTTGATCTTGTCTTTGAAACTTGATCTTTGGTCGCCAAAAGCACTCGTGGTCGCCAACTGACCTTGATATTGTTATTGTAGTCGCCAAATGAACATTTGGTCGCCAAATGAACTTAATCTTGTCATTGTGGTCGCCAACTGTACTCGTGGTCGCCAAATCTTCAAAATATATCCTAAAATTTGACAGTCTGCAGTAAATCCATTCTCTGGAACGAAGTACTTTCCTGTTCCTTATTGACACATCTGAGCAGAATACGTAGTATAGCTGAGTTCTCCTAGCTGAGATGCACTATGCAATTGATTTAGCATCTGTGCTGTCTTTAGTATGGGTAATCAGAACTCTGATCATAGGGCGATTAATGTCTGTAATCTAAGATCATGAACAAGTCTGAAAAACACGAAAAGCAGTACCAAGTATTCACAATCATATGCATGATTCTCTCTATTCCAGATCAGTAAACTGTTGCCAAAGTGCATCAGACATACTAATATAATCATTTTAACTGCTGCTTTATTCATTCATTTGGAATGTCTTGAAAATTGAGATATTCATAACATGACAGAGGAGTTTGAGCTCCTATCTTACCAGTATGACTGCAAGGTTTGAGCCTTAATCTTTTCATCCTCAAGAGTGAAAAACTCAGTATGACTTTGTCATTTAATATTTGATTTCACTCTGTTTTTGGACTCAAGTCATACCCTATGCCATGGTTAATGCAGCAGTTATTTTTTTCAGAGATATATTCAATGATGCACAAAGGCAAGGCTTATGATCAGAGAAGAGAGAAATGCACACATGACAGGCGATACTCAGGTATATGCTAGACATGGAAATCAGACGAGAACATACCAAGATTACAAGCACTTAATTGAAACAAGATAGAGTTGATCAATCATGCATAAGGACAGACAGAGGTTCAAAAAATTACAAAGGTGCAGTCAACAGGAAAACTCAGATAACAAAACATATGGCTGTCCAAAAGCTCATAGAACAAGGCAAGTTACTAAGTAAACAGAGAAAGAATAAACGTACAGACTGTGTGGGAAGTTCATTGAGCAGTGGAACCAAGCTGAAGGAATGGGGAGACACCACGATCCTCCAGTTCCTCCAGTGAGAAGACTCCAAGCTTTTTTCTGCAGGGAATGAAATTTTTTTCTGTCAGAGGCTTGGTCAAGATATCAGCTGTCTGTTCTGAAGCTGGAATAAAGTTGACTAAGACATCCCCATTTTGAACTTTCTCTCTGATGAAGAAGAGATCAATCTCTACATGTTTCATCTTGGAGTGATGGATGGGGTTCTCAGACAAAGCTACAGCACTTGTGTTGTCTGTCCAGATGACAGGTGCAGTGGGTGTGTGAAGTCCAATTTCCTTGAGAAGGGATTGGACCCACATGATCTCACACATGGCATTGGCAATGGCCCTAAATTCAGCCTCTGCACTCGACCTAGAGACTACTGTCTGTTTCTTAGAGCTCCATATTATGGGATTACCATTCAGGAGAAGATAATGCCCTGAGATGGAGCGGCGATCAGTTTGATCACCACCCCAGTCAGCATCAGAGAAGGAGGTAAGAGTGATGTCTGTGACAGGCGAGGGTGTTGGTCTGAACAACAGACCATGATTGAGAGTGCCTTTGAGGTATCTCAGCACATGAATAACAGCCTTCCAGTTGCTGTTATTTGGTGCCTGCATAAACTGACTCAGTTTGTTCACTGAAAAGTGAATGTCTGGTCGAGTGACACAGACATGTTGTAGAGCACCTATTGTGCTCCTATATAGAGTTTCATCATGAAAGAGATCAGAACAGGAAGACATACCTGACTTAGACAAACAAGTACCTGTCATTGGAGTGGGAAATTCAGATTCATCTTTCAGACCTACCTTATCCAGGAGTTCCTGAATGTACTTTTTCTGATTTAACAGAATAAAGTCATCACCTGAAACTACTTCCATGCCAAGGAAGTAGTTCAGGTTTCCCAGATCTTTCAGCTGAAACTGAGCATTTATAGAGTCAACAATTTTAGAAACAAGATTAACAGAAGTGCCAGTTATAACAATGTCATCCACATAAACAAGAAGTAACACGAAAGAATCAGAGGCAGATTTGATAAAGAGGCAACTATCTGAGGTTGAAACATGAAAACCAAGGGAGTTCAGGAGAAAAAACTTCAGTTTTTCAAACCAGGCTCTGGGAGCCTGTTTAAGACCATATAAAGCTTTTTGAAGTTTGCAAACCAGGTTAGGAGTATTAGAGTGAACCTCAAAACCAGGAGGCTGTGTCATGTAGACCTCCTCTTGGAGGTCACCATGAAGAAAAGCATTGTTAATATCCACCTGTCTGATACACCATTTATGAGTGAGAGCTAAGGACAGAACAATGCGAACAGTGGCAGATTTAATGACAGGACTGAAGGTTTCCTGAAAATCAAAGCCTGGTTTTTGGGAAAAACCTTTGGCAACAAGACGGGCCTTGTATCTGACAACAGCCCCATCTGCATTTCTTTTGATTTTAAAGATCCATTTACAACCTATAGGTATACGACCTGTAGGTAGGGAAACAAGAGTCCAGGTGTTGTTGGCAGTAAGAGCTGTAAGCTCTTCCTGCACAGCCTTAAACCAATGAGGTGACTGAAGAGCTTCGTGAATGCTACGAGGCTCAGAGTTAGTTAGGTCTGTGGATAGGGCAAGTGAAGTGGACATCTCATGAAGGGAAGATTTAGACCTGGTCTGCATAGGATGTATATTGGTGGAAGATTTGGGGCGAGAGGGCCGAGAGGATGAGGGTGGATGGGCTTGTGGGGAGGTGGGGAAGGACTGATCAGAGTGAGCTGGTGGTGGTGGCGTAGAGGAAAACGGGTCAGAAATGGGAACAAGGGTAGAACCAGAAGGGACATATCTACAGACCTCCGTAGGGGAGCTAAGGTCAGGAGTAGGAACAGGTGCAGAGGGAGGCTGAGTAGAGGTAAAGTTTTGGGAGGGTGTGGTGGAGGGTAAGCTAGACTCCCCCGACGTGTGGGCATGCACAGGAGGTCCCGAGGAATGAGTGATAGTAGAGGGAACAGAGGTGGGTTTTTGGAAGAATGGGTCACAGGGTATGAAAAATGGTTTGGAAGGAGTGGAGGCTTTTGGTGTGTTTGAAGCATAGAAAGGTCCTGTGGTGTCACAGAAAGGAAATGTTGTTTCATGAAAGACAACATTTCGTGACACATAAACTCTTCCAGATGAAGAGAGACACTTATAGCCATGGTGGTCAGAACAGAACCCAATGAATACACAAGGTTCTGATCTAAAGGACAGCTTGTGAGACCTGTAAGGTCTCAGGTGGGGAAAGCATAAGCAGCCAAAGACTCTCAGAAAGGAGTAGTCAGGCTTGGTATTGAAAATAAGCTCATGAGGAGAACAGTTCTCCAGAGTCTTGGAAGGCAAGCGATTAATTAGAAAAACAGCAGTGGAGAAGGCATCCGTCCAGTAGTGAAGAGGGACGGATGACTGTGCAAGCAGTGTCAGACCTAATTCAACAATATGGCGGTGCTTACGCTCCACCATGCCATTTTGTTGGCTTGAATATGGGCAGGTGATCCTATGAACTATACCATACTGAGCTAAGTATGTAGTAAGAAAGTGGAACTCACCTCCTCCATCAGATTGCACAGCCTTGAGCTTCATGCCAAGCTGCTTTTCTGCTAAGAGATGAAACTCACAGAAGGCTTTAGTAGCATCAGACTTACGGTTCAGAAAGTAAATCCAAGTAAATCTAGAAAAGACATCAACAATACTAAGATAGTAATTGCAGTTACTAGAGGAGAAAGGGGCAGGACCCCAGAGATCTACCTGAACCATTTCGAGTGGACGAGAGTAGACAGTTTCTGAAGGTTGATAAGGGAGGGTCTTACTCTTACCCACTGCACAAGCAGTACACTCAGAGGATATGTGTTTAGTGGGCAGATTTTGTAATCTCAAGAAGTTAACAAGAATATTCCTAGATGGGTGGCCTAACCTCATGTGCCATAGGTGAGAAGGATCAGTTGTTTTCAAAGAGCTGAGAAAGCAGCTTATTTCAAAATCAGGTAATGCATTAGAGGATGCACTATTAAAACATGTGACAGCAGAAGAATCATCAGAGACATCATTATTATAAGCAGGAAAAGAAACAGAGGTACCATGATAAACATCACATGCAGCAGAATTGTCATTATTAATAACCGGAAAGGCAGAGTTTTGAGCAGATAAGACTGCATTATTACAAAAAGACTGAAATTCAGTAGAAAGGTTCAAACACTGATCTGGACTAACAGTAGCAGACTCGACTAAATTATTAGACTTAGACCTAAAACTAGAGAAGTCTAAACGATAAAGACCCCCAGACTCATAACCCTTGAGCAGCACCTTGTTGGAGAGTGAATCCTTGATCAGGCAATGCGATGGGTGGAATTCAAAATAAACCTGATTATCCTTTGAAAACTGAGATACAGAAAGCAGGTTTTTAGTGACAGCAGGAGTGTAAAGTAAGTTATTTAAGAGTAATGGTTTTCCAGTGGAAGGTAAAGTAGAAGAACCAATAGCAGAAATATCAAGAGTAGAGCCATTTCCTACTAAGACCTTACCTGGGCCAGAATAAGGAGAAGTCATGTTCTGGAAAGGCTGAGCATTCGTCAGGTGGTTCGTGGCTCCTGAATCTGGGAACCAGCTGCCGTCAGAGGTGGCTGGGTTATGGCTGCTGGATAACAGGTGATTGGCTTGAGGGGGTTGAGGTGATGCTGATTGAGTAGGGATGGGGTTCAGTTGAGGCTGAGGATTTGGAAAGCCTTGATATGGCTGAGGTGGGTAACATGGGGGGGCCATCATGTAGGGGTAGATAGGTGGTAAGGGTGATGGATAGGGTGAGTACTGCAAGACAGAGTGTGTTTGGGTGTTGGGAGGATGGATGGTTGTGGTCTGAGGTGGTTGAGATTGATTCTGAACTTTGTGCAGCTGAGGTGGAGGGTAGGGTTGGTTCAGTTGTTGATGTTGGTAAGGGTCAGGCTCAGTGTCATAAGCAGCGAGGTTTGCTGAAGGTGTAGGAGAGTTGGACTGAGGATCAGTCACACCAGTAAATTGTACATTAAACCTGTGGAAACATCTGTGCACCAAATGCCCAAATTTTCCACACAGCTGGCATTGGAGTCTGCTATTTCCAAAGCCCCTACCACGCCCCCTACCCCTCCCAGATTGTTGATTACCAAATGGTGGGGGACCATAGGAAAATGACTGAGCATTTTGGTTTGTGGGTTGGGGTGAGGGGAGGAGACCAGACATACTACCAGAGTTGTTTTCAGCATATGACACAGGGGGCTTACTGGGATTGGGAACCTTAGCAGAAGCTATGTTGACACTAGCACTAGCATCAAATAAGAGGTCAGACTGCCTAGACTCAGCATCTAATAACACAGAACTCACAGAAGCGATAGTGTAAGGATTTTGGCTAGCATGAATGACAGCAATGACATTATCATATTGACCCTTTACCCCATTCAAAATAATCGAGATTTGTTGCATCTCTTCTATAGGGTGACCACAACTAGCTAAACTATCACATGTGGTTTGTATTTCAGTGAGGTAGTCTCTCATAGGTTGATGAACATGCTTCCTAACCTTAAGTCTATCATATAAATGCATGATTCTGGTGGTGGACGAAGATGAAAAATCTCTATGAAGCTTTTGCCAAATGGCAGCAGCTGACATACACCCTATAAGACCCCTACTGACCTGAGAGGAGACAGAGGCAAGAAGCCAAGACGCGAGGGAGCTGTCCTGCTGGAGGAACTTCGTGTATGCAGGATTTGGGACAGCAGCCCGAGTTTCATCTTCCAGAAACTGAGGTACGTTAGCTCCATGGAGATGGCTTTCCAGGTTATACCCTCTTACAGATAGTAGAACCTGCTGTTTCCATTGCTGGAAATTCTCCTCACCAAGTAGCTGAGCTACTTTCTTGTTGGCGAAGGCAGGGCTAGATTCTTCCATGAATCAAGAAGGAAGGTTGAAAAGAGAAGATTTCAGGCTCGATCGTGCTCTGATACCATGTTTGGATTTAGGGTTTGAGAAGAAGAAAGGTAAGGCGAGGAAGAAGATGAAGAAAGCTCTCTGAATCAAAGATGATAACTTGATTATTGGAATTGTTCAACAGTGCAGCAGATATAAGGTAACGAAGGCGAGAACAGACAAAACAGTACTGTCCGAGAATTGCAACTAAGTCCCTAATACTAAACTAATTGATGCTTGGGCCTCAAGCAACAATATTTACATATTGATCCTAAACATAAGTGTTAGACACACTTATATCCTAACAAGACGGACTCACAGACGGTGCACCAACAACTCATGGAGGGCCCGAAGCATTGGAGATTGGCAACGATAATACCGAATATACGAGCACTAGCAACACAAGTCGAGCGAGTGCAATTTGGAGCTATTCCAAGAACGAGCAACGAATGTGCGAATTGGATAGCAAAGCAAGCGAGATTGAGAGTGAGTCTAACCGATTGGGTCGAAAGACCACCACTACCCTTTGTATGTTTAGTAGCAAATGATTTTATGTACGAACACACGTGACCAAAAGTCACGGCGTTTTATTTCTTAAAGTAAAACGACTAATTTGATAAAAAAAAATCAATACTATATCTGTCAAAAGCTGAAATTTTAAATATTAAAAAATAGCTCAAAAATAAAATCAATGAGTAGAAATAGAATCCTTAATCTAATTGTATTTCAATTTTCAAATATTTTTTTTTTCAATAAGAATGTGATTGATATAAATGACTCTTCTTTCTAGAAGTTAAGTCGGGAATGATATTTATCACGAGATAATGATGAAGCAAAAACCTGGTTGGTGCGAAAATCCGGTGAGAAAACATTTACCTTCATCCCTCGATTAGTATATTGCTTAATTAATAAGGTGATTTGGACAGTTTTTGTTCCAAAAAAACTCGTCCAATCATGTGGTACTGATTGCATTACTTTAAAAAATAATAATTTAAAATTGGATTAATAATTTTAATAGTAGCACATTTTTTACCACTTTATTTGATGGTATCTTAAATTTTTTATGGTAATATATAATACTTATGTTTGTAAATATTATCATTTAGTATCTCCATTAATTCTCCATTAGTCCTCCATTATGTTTTTATGTTAAAATGCTTACATGACTTGCACAAGTTAGTGATGAATCCAATGTTTGTAATAATGTTTTTATGTTGTTAAACCCTAAGCACAGTATCATTTTCACGAAAATATATAATATAATATTTAATTTGAATATAATTTATATAATAAAAATCTATAGATTTCAAATAAAAGTTTTAAAAAATCTCTAAAAATTAGAAAATAATTTATATAAAAGGTTTACTGACAATTAAAAATTAAAATAATAAATGTAAATAAACACATGAATTTTATATTAAATATTTAGAAAATTAAATTCTAAATTATGAAAGATATTATGTATACATTTATTTAAAAAAGAGAAAATAAAAAACAATTTATGCTAGGACCCTTTGGATCCAATTAACTCAGTTAGGGTGTAACGTAACCTATTTTTTTTTCCTGTTTTTAATTTTTTGTATTTTATTTAAAAATTAAGTTTATAAATAATTGGTGCACTAATTGTTCCGAGTCCAGTTGTAGATTCAGATTCGATAGCATTGCAACTAATCGAATAATTGGTATTCGTCAACTATTACAAAATTTGAAACACAAATCAGTATGCTACTACAACTATGGTGAATAATAATATAAGAAAAAACAAAGTCGTAACTATTTTTTCTTATACTTTACTGAACTTCTCGAATTTTTTCAAAAACTGTTAATGTCAGAATTTGTTTTTTGAAAAATTAAATATGGTGAATTTTTTTTAAAAAAAATGTAAGTATAAGCATAGGTTCACTCGGGTGCGCCTATTGAATAGGCGCTACCTGTTATAGCGCCTATTGAATAAGGGCAACTTTACGGTTGCGTATATGAATAGGCGCAATCTGTGGTAGCACCTATTCAATAAGCGCTATTTAATATCACCCTAACCCTAAATGTTTTATATTCCTTCCAGCCCCGTCGCCCAGCACAACACGATTCCTCCTGCAGTTACCCAGCACATTCCGATTCCTCCAGCTGCCCAGCACATTCCGATTCCTCGTCTCCCTCCATCCAGCTCCCCGCCTCCCTCGACCCAGCCGCTTCCGTCCATACTTGGCCTTCCCTCCAGTCCAGTCAAGCTCCGACGCCGTCGCATTGCTGCCTACCACGCGATTTCGCTGAATTGCTGCCCACCGCCCCAGCCTCCACGTCGTGCCCCGCGACCACCCCACCTCTCCAACGATCCGACGAAGGTACGCATACCGTTCTTCTTATTATTATTATTATTAATTATATATATATATATATATATATATTATATAATGATAATTGAATTATTAGATAATGATTAGTAAAAACAATTGCGGAAAAAATATAAATCGTTAGAAATTAAAATTTTATACTGTTTAATTGTAGATTTATCATGTCGCCGCGTGTAGTTATGCCAAATTAGTCGACTGGTCCAAATGTATTAAATGTTGGTTCTTTGGACCCATCGGTCCTTTGGGGACAAAATGAACATCGTTCGTTGGATCTAAGTGGTAACCAACATATCACCTTTCGATGTTTAAAAATGGCAGAAAATATAATTTCAGAAGATGCTTAAGCCATTGTGCAAGATGTTGGTTTATGGGATGTGGTTATTATGTCACATCCCAAACTGGATCCTAAGTTACTGACGTCATTGTCCGAGCGTTGGTGGCCAGAGACACACACCTTTCACCTCAAACATGGGGAGACGACGATCACTCTCGAGGACGTAGTCGTGATTCTTGGACTTCGTATACACGGAGATGCAGTGAGAGATGATTATGCACATGATGAGGACATGGATGCTGTAGATCTGGAACTATTGGGTTTGAATTTACAAGGTCTTAAAGATTTTGTTAAGTTGACTACGTTACGACAACATCTTTTTCATCCTTATCTTACCGTTGAACAACAAGCGAGGACATTTATCCTCATGATACTCGGTGGTGTGCTGTTTAGAACGACAAAGAAAGATAACGTGTCATTAATCTACTTACCACTGCTAAGGGATTTACAAAGAGCTGCTCATTATAGTTGGGGTTCAGCTGTTTTGGCTGCTACATATCGGGGATTGTGTGATGCATCTGAGCTTAACACTGCAAATTCTCAGGTTGTGCCATCCTAGTACAGATATTCCATATGTTAGTTTTGTATGAATATGTAGACTTGATATTACAATTTTATTAATTTTTGTACACTACAGTTATGGTCGTGGGAGCACCTCCACGTTGGTCGTCCTGTGCTCCAGAGTGAAGTGCTTGGTAGAGAGTTGCATCCCTTATGATACAGGTTGATGTTATTTTTTATTTGGATTGATTGATTGTGACAAACATTTGTATCCGTAATATTGATGACATCTTTATTGTGAATATTTTTCTTAATAGGTGGTCATTTATGTTGGGTATCGATAGTGACAGCCTAGTAAGGAAAAGGCCTCGAAGGCCCAATAACCATAGAGGGGGTAAGCCCATGACATTCGAACCGGATCGGCTTAAGTACGAGTCAAACTTAGCCCTCCATAGAATGACCCAGAACCGAGCCCAAAGTCTCTGAGGACGCCAAAGGCTCCCTGAGTGCTCGCCATTCTTCACTAGGCCGCGACTTCTCACTGCTCGCCATGAGAGTGCTCGCCCCGAAGAGAGCCCTGCCTCTCTCCTATGGTCCCACCAAACCGTCAATAAGGAGGTGGCCACGATATCCCCCGTATCTCGGTCACATATTCACTAAAGATTAGATTTGGTAACTGCAATATCTCGCAGTAACTGCCATATCCCACGATCCGAATCTTCAGCAACACAATATACACTAAGATATTTAGCTGCCTTATACGGTTTGATCTCTCCTACCTTATAAATACCCTTGCTTTACATACGTTTTGAGTTTTATACACACATATACTCATTTAAGCATCGGAGAGGGACCCAGAGACACCCCCTCTGTTGCGCTCCCCTACCCGCAGGTTCACCGGAGTTGGAGCAGAAACGTCTTTCCGTCCTTGTCTGGCATTTAATTCACTGCCAAATCAGCATCCAGGATTTTACGAACCAATAATTTCTAAAAAGATCGTTTAGTCACCAAATTAGAACTACAAATTTGGTGTGCTATAGGGATGACTTGAAGTCTCAGTCAACTAATCATGTACCATATTTGAATTCATATTTCATTGCTATGTTGCGAATATTATTAACCTTACGTTATATTTTTGAATGTTTTTCAATATTAGGTGACATGGATGTCGTACAGTCCCTTAAGGTTAGCTAATGCACCCCCTGTCTGTCATGAGCGACCCGAGTTATTCCAAGTGAGGGTGCTACTAATCCATTTTAATGTGGTCAAGTGGCACCGTTCAGATAGAGTCATGCGAAAATTTGGAATACAACATCACATTCCAGAGATAACACATGTTGAGGTTCAAGATCATGTGAGGCTGCATAAAATATCACGTAAAGGTTCGCAGGGGGAGCGTTGTTGGGAAACAATGCATCAAGATATTATCGCACTATGGAACAACCATGTTGATTTTGTCCAACAGGAACATCAAGCGTTGACGAACGTCGCGCAGTATATGACATGGTATCAACGAATAAAACGTTGATTCATGACGACTCCGTTTCCAGAGATTGGTACGACTTTACTAGCTCATCAACCAAGAGCTCCGTTTGTTCCTCACGGGGGCCAAGTAGAAACAGTGGTAAGTAACTACGTAGACATTACTTATGTACATTTCATCAAATCGTAATACTTGACAATTCATTGTTCTTAATATTGCAGATGGGGTTTATGGCTAGATGAATTCACCTAGCACGGAAACTTGCAAAAGGTACCCTCAAATTCACAAAGCGGAATTTCAAATTACTGGGCGAGTCTTATTTAGAAAATTGTTGGTCGTCTTATGACGCTGTCGGCCAACTACCTGTGTACGAAGAACACATCCGATAGTCGGATGAATTAACTGAACGTGAGTAGAGGGTACTACCACACTCATGGTATTCTGATCCAAGCAGTGTTGGAGGACGTGCTCCGGAAGCACCAGGGCGTAGATGTCACGCAAATTTAGAATTGTTCAATGTCGTCCCCGACAACCCTCTTCAAGTGAAGAATCCGAAGAGGAGGAGGTTTCCGAGTAGTTTAGTGTGTCATTAGATAATATTCGAACATATTATTATTATCTGTGTGTAAGAACTGTTGCATTCATCTTCTATGTTATTTAGTTAGATGTCCTAAAATTTTAAGATTATTTTGACAAACTTTAAAATTTGACATTTCTTACAATTGACTCTTTTAACCCCCCTAAAACGATGTCAAATAGAAGGTGCTAATTTTTTGACTGTTTAATTTTTTCCCAAAATTTTAGTGGACATAACTACTGACACAAAAAGATTAATGACACTGGTTACATGAAATTTCGACATTCACATTTTTCTTAAAAATTACAACATCCTCCATAGTACGACATCCTCCATATTACAACATCCTAAATTAAACCATTTTTCTTATGAAGACTAACGTGGAGCTTTACATGTCTTCCGGTTATGTCCACTTCCACTGCACTTGGATCAGTTGTTTATCCTGGGCAAACCTTCCCTAGCGTCCATATCGTTATGAATACGACTAGATTTTCTTCTACCGCGCTTTGTCCTCCATCTATCCAGATCATGAGTGTACTTTGGAAGATCAAACTGTGACCAACAATAATCGTCTGATATTGGTTGAAAACATGGAGGGTATGCTGCAAGACGTCCATGATTCGAATATAAGTGATCAACATGAGGAGCCCATTGCATCCCTGCCTTAGTGAGTGCTGTTATTCCATGTGAACACGGGTGATGATATATTTGTCATAATCCACACTCACATTTTTGCTCCACCACGTTGACCATATAATTCCCCGAGAGTGGTCCAATCGACACCTTGTACAAATCTACCAATATCACGCACTTGGAAAACACTGTATTCTTGACTGAACTGGGCAACTTGCATCCTACCAAGTTGTTTCTGTGCCCGAGTAATGGTATTTTGGACAACGTCAGACCATACCTTCGACTCCTAAATGACAATCATTGATTCGTGTCGACGCTTGAAGAAGTACGTATTGGATCTCAAATAAGTTAGTTTGACTAACTCAGTCAACGGTAATGCCCTTGCGCCTTTCAAAACTCCGTTAAACACTTCAACCAAATCCGTTGTCATGTTTCCATACCGAGCTCCTCCATCGTACGCTAATGCCCATCTCTCAAGGGGTATGTTGGATATCCAATCGCTGTACTTTACATCATGAAGAGTTAATAGATTAGCATACCAAACATCAAACTTACGTTTATCAGGTGTACTTGCCATTATGTACAACTGTTTTTTCAGGATAACACTTTTGAAGGTGATTGAAATTACTTGCTAGATGGCGTGCACAAAGGCGATGTGTTCCAATACCATATTGACCATATACCGCCTCTACCACGTTAATTATTACCCTGTGTCGATCAGACATTAGACATACATATTGATCATTTGTTACGTTATCCCGCAGATGCCGTGAAAACCAGTTCCAACACTTGTTTGTTTATCCGTCTACAATACTAAATGCCAAAGGATATATGCCATTGTTAGAAGCATACGATATGGCTACAAGTACTTTTCCATTGTATTTCCCATACAAATGTGTAGCATCTATACTTATAAGAGGCCGACAATGGACAAATCCTTCAATGGATGGACCAAAGGACCAAAACATCATTCTAAAGGTTGCTACTTCAGTTTTAACATTTACTTTTTTGGGCATGAAATCATAAACTGTCCCAGGGATATATACGGCCATAGCTGACAGTAGCCTAGGGAGGTTTACAAAGGCATCTTCATGTGTTCCGTATAAAGAATCCAACACTACTTGTTTGGAGTACCATGCCTTTGGATATGAAATATTCAAACCAAACTCATGCTCAACCATTGACTGAATTGCTGAAATTTTCAGACCCGTGTCAGCTAAAACTGTATTTCAAATCAAAGACGCTATCAACTTGCTATCGATGTTTTGGTGTCGTTCAATGAGGACTTCATTAGCACATGTATATGGAGAATGCAGTTTGGAAATTCTCCACAATCCAGTATACTTAAAAAAACTCCCTCTCAATGAGCACGAACAATTTGTAGGATCAACTTTATGCTTAAAAACAACTGATTTTGGATTGGATGACTCAACAGTACACACCTTAGAATTTGCTATGTGTCATTTCCTAACAACGGCAACTAACTCGTCCTTACTACTAAACTTCATGTTTGTATTTAAGAAATTATCACTCGACGTGTCATCAACAACCATAGACCACTCATCCCTTGATTGAAAGTTGTCGATCCAGTTACTATCAACGCAATTTTCAGCAGTCGGTTGCATCATTTGTACGTCGTGTGAGCTACTTCCACCATGGACACCTCCGTGTACATCTTCAAAATTCTCCCCAACTTCAAATACGTCTTCGTTGTCTTCATCAATATACCCCGTAAAATGCTCAATATATGGATCTTCTTCATTAATGACATGGTCATTTGAGAGTGCATCAACGACGACATCGTCATCTGAGAGATCATTATTGTGACGATGCAAAATATTAACTGTATTATCACTATCAGTAATGTTTGGAATCACATTGAGTCCTCTAGTCATGCTAAACACAATAAATTGACTAGCAGAACTTAATCGTAAAGCAAAGGATAATGCACTTTGCGATCGGATACGTACAAACTTGTAAAGTCCATCAGTATCTATAAATTTATATGAAATGCTTATGGAGATGGCTTCAATATCCGACCAACCACACTCCATACATACACTTTCCTTTAGTCTACAAAGAGAGATATCCAAGGTAGTTGTAGTGATACTGGAGGTACCACTCACATAAACCTCACTACCATTATGAGACACTATTTCGCCGACATATAAGAAAATTATACCAATCTCTGTCATGCTTGATCCTAAAGAATTAGTATTATAAAAATTCTTATGAGATATGTTTATCTTTTAGTTAAATATAACTACTACTAATTTTTAAAAAATTAGTATTATACAATATACAAAAATAAATAACATACCTTACTACTGAAAGAAGTGGGAGAGTTGATGGAGTGAAGAAGGGAAGCTGGGAAGGAGTTAGGCAGAGACGAATGGAAGGATCTCAGTAGCCTCAGTTACATATTTAAACAGAACGTATAATAATTTGAAAATACTGTTATTCCTTTGTAAATAATTGGGGTAAGTTGCCAATAATTGGTGGCATACGCTTTACCCCAGGTAGCGCGTATATACATTTTCCTAAAATGTTTATGCCGATAACTACTTTTTCAATTTTTTTTCCTGACATATACAATTTTTGAAAAAATTCGAACTTCTCTAATTTAATCTGTAGAAGAAAACAAAACACTATTTCAATTGATCTCTAATAAAGAATGCTAACACTATTTCTAATTTTATTGCACTCTAATAAAACACTATTTCTATTTCTATCGTGGGTAACAAAGGCGCCATGTAGTGTAGTGGCTAACAAAGGCACCCAGACTCTTAGGGGGCGTTTGATTGAATGTATTAGTTACTACACATATTAGTTAATACATGTATCAGGTAATATACGTATTAGGTAATACTATGTTTGGATGGGACATGTATTAAGATATATTTATACATGTATAACCTAAAACAGTGTTTGATTCGATATAAAATTATATGTAAAGTGGTAAAAAGACTTAAACACCCATTTATTTTGCAATGTAAATAAATTGTACAAATGATTTTTTAAAATAAAATATATTCATATTCAAAAGAATTGGAAAAAAATCACGAACACGAAAAAAATGAGATAGTATCCCATTTGAGTCATGACCGGTTCAATCCACTTCGATTGTTTTCTTATTCTCTTTGCAATTTCATCCTTAAAATGTTACTCTCATGCATAAAACTTCAAAACCTTCATGTTCTCAAGCGACTCTGTGTGATTAATTTTTGATTGAAGAGAAAAAAATATAGCATTGCATTGGTTTTACAAACATGTGGAACTGCATGATTTTAGTAACAACATGATTTTATAAAAAGAATATGATTTTATAAATCGATCTTGGGAACAAAATGACATGTGAAACCACACTTAGCAAAATATAAAGACGAAACAGTTAAATAACCACTTCTAAGTTTTTTTGTTTCCTCATGACACATGAACATAAACAGTACAAAAATATAGTAAATGATATATTTTTAATTAATATATTTTTTTAAAAAATATCAAATAGACGAACAAGAATTAAAATATTATTGAGTAAATATTTAATTAATTGTTTTAATTATTCTTTTAAAATATTAATTATATGTATTAAAGAATACCATGGTTATATTATGTATTAGTTAATACTCAAATAACACTATAATTGTGTATTAGCTAATACATAGGTATTACTTAATACATATCATTATATCTATTCAAACATTGTATTAATTAATACTAATACATGATTCTTACAAGTAGGGGTGAGCAAAAAAATTGACTGGATCGAACATGCGTTTTTTTTTTCATCTAGGTCGGGCTCAGACACATTGTTCTTCTTTCAAAAGTCCGTCTGGACTGGCCCGACCGACTGCATAAAAACCTAAAATTTAGGTATAAGTATGTGAATTCATTCAGTCATTCACCCTCATCGCAGCTCAAGTTCTCCCGCGGCTCAAGTTCCTCGTCTTCTTCTCGTGCTCTCCCACAGTTCAAGTCATTCACCGCAACTCAAGCACCACAACTCAAGTCATTCACTGCAACTCAAGTCATTCTCCCACAACTCAAGTTCTTCGCCGTCTTGTCGTGTTCTCCCGCAACTCAAGTCATTCACCACAAAGGTGTCACCTGTTTTAAGTCATCAGAAGTCAGTTCTTGTTGATAAAGCCTCATATTTTGTGAGGAATAGACATTCTCCTTGTGAAAATAGATATGGACAAGGTCCAGAGAAGCTGGAATCTGAGATTGTGGATTCAACATTCGTTATCTGTAGCAAAGGTCAAGATAGTTAAGTTCCTCTGCAGAAATCAGAGAAGCTGGAATCAGGGAATGTTTATATTGTTGTGTAATTAAGATTAGAGGCAAATATGTTTTTTATCTTAATGATTGTTGGATATTGCTCGTGCTCGACACTGACGACAATGGATCTTCCCCTAGCCTAATGACCAGGGAGGAAATCTAGGAGCTTTTCGCTCAGCAAGTTACGCCCTCTCCGTCACAGGTTACACTATCTCTGGACTCACTCTCTCTGGACTTGCTCTCGCTGGACTCGCTCTCGCTGGACTCGCTCTCGCTGGACTCGCTCTCGCTGGACTCGCTCTCGCTTGACTCGCTGTCGACCGGCGCAGGCAACGCCTCGCCCGACTCCCTCTCGCTGGACTCGCTATCGCCCGACTCACTCTCGCTGGACTGGCGATCGCTCGACTCGCTCTTGCTCGACTCGCTCTCGCACGACTCGCTCTCGCCAGACTCGCTCTCGCCCGACTCGCTCTCGCCCGACTCGCTATCGCCCGACTCGCTCTCGCCCGACTCGCTCTCGCCCGACTCGCTCTCGCCCGACTCGCTCTCGCCCGACTCGCTCTCGCCCGACTCGCTCTCGCCCGACTCGCTCTCGCCCGACTCGCTCTCGCCCGACTCGCTCTCGCCCGACTCGCTCTCGCCCGACTCGCTCTCGCCCGACTCGCTCTCGCCCGACTCGCTCTCGCCCGACTCGGTCTCGCCCGACTCGCTCTCGCTCTCGCCCGACTCGCTCTCGCCCGACTCGGTCTCGCCCGACTCGCTCTCGCTCTCGCCCGACTCGCTCTCGCCCGACTCGGTCTCGCCCGACTCGCTCTCGCTCTCGCCCGACTCGGTCTCGCCCGACTCGCTCTCGCTCTCGCCCGACTCGGTCTCGCCCGACTCGGTCTCGCCCGACTCGGTCTCGCCCGACTCGCTCTCGCTCTCGCCCGACTCGCTCTCGCCCGACTCGCTCTCGCCCGACTCGGTCTCGCCCGACTCGCTCTCGCTCTCGCCCGACTCGCTCTCGCCCGACTCGGTCTCGCCCGACTCGCTCTCGCCCGACTCGGTCTCGCCCGACTCGGTCTCGCTCTCGCCCGACTCGCTCTCGCCCGACTCGGTCTCGCCCGACTCGCTCTCGCTCTCGCCCGACTCGCTCTCGCCCGACTCGCTCTCGCCCGACTCGCTCTCGCCCGACTCGCTCTCGCCCGACTCGCTCTCGCCCGACTCGCTCTCGCCCGATTCGCTCTCGCCCGACTCGCTCTCGCCCGACTCGCTCTCGCCTGACTCGGTCTCGCCCGACTCGGTCTCGCCCGACTCGGTCTCGCCCGACTCGGTCTCGCCCGACTCGCTCTCGCCCGACTCGGTCTCGCCCGACTCGGTCTCGCCCGACTCGGTCTCGCCCGACTCGGTCTCGCCCGACTCGCTCTCGCCCGACTCGCTCTCGCCCGACTCGCTCTCGCCCGACTCGCTCTCGCCCGACTCGGTCTCGCCCGACTCGGTCTCGCCCGACTCGGTCTCGCCCGACTCGGTCTCGCCCGACTCGGTCTCGCCCGACTCGGTCTCGCCCGACTCGCTCTCGCCCGACTCGCTCTCGCCCGACTCGCTCTCGCCCGACTCGCTCTCGCCCGACTCGCTCTCGCCCGACGCAGGCAATGCCTCGCCCAACTCTCTCTCTACCAGCGCAGGCAACGCCTCACCTGACTAACACTAGTTGGACTCGCTCTCGCTGGACTCGCTCTCGCTGGACTCGCTCTCGCTGGACTCGCTCTCGCTGGACTCGCTCTCGCTGGACTCGCTCTCGCTGGACTCGCTCTCGCTGGACTCGCTCTCGCTGGACTCGCTCTCGCTCTCGCTGGACTCGCTCTCGCTCTCGCTGGACTCGCTCTCGCTGGACTCGCTCTCGCTCTCGCTGGACTCGCTCTCGCTCTCGCTGGACTCGCTCTCGCTCTCGCTGTACTCGCTCTCGCTGTACTCGCTCTCGCTGTACTCGCTCTCGCTGTACTCGCTCTCGCTGTACTCGCTCTCGCTGGACTCGCTCTCGCTGGACTCGCTCTCGCTGGACTCGCTCTCGCTGGACTCGCTCTCGCTGGACTCGCTCTCGCTGGACTCGCTCTCGCTGGACTCGCTCTCGCTGGACTCGCTCTCGCTGTACTCGCTCTCGCTGTACTCGCTCTCGCTGTACTCGCTCTCGCTGTACTCGCTCTCGCTGTACTCGCTCTCGCTGGACTCGCTCTCGCTGGACTCGCTCTCGCTGGACTCGCTCTCGCTGGACTCGCTCTCGCTGGACTCGCTCTCGCTGGACTCGCTCTCGCTGGACTCGCTCTCGCTGGACTCGCTCTCGCTGGACTCGCTCTCGCTGGACTCGCTCTCGCTGGACTCGCTCTCGCCGTACTCGCTCTCGCCGTACTCGCTCGACTCGCCCTCGCTCAAATCGCTCGACTCGCCCTCGCTCAAATCGCTCGACTCGCCCTCGCTCAAATCGCTCGACTCGCCCTCGCTCAAATCGCTCGAATCGTTCTTGCTCAACTCGCTCGAATCGCTGAACTCTCTCACGCTCGACTCTCTCTCGCCCGACGCAGGGAATGCCTCGCCCGGCTCGTTCTCCCTCGACTCACTTTTGAATGGCGCAGGCAACCCTTGGCTCGGCTCATTCTCGCTCTGTTAGGATATAAGTGTGTCACAAACTTAAGTTTAGGGGTAATCTTGCAATTATCCATTTCTTTGTATCGACTAATTTCTATAAGTAAGACAATAGTGTGTAGAACATTTTAAGAAATCAATCTGATATTCCTTTTGTCCGTATTCTTCTTTGTCCCTTGTTCTTCATGTTCATTGTTTCTTTTTCTTCAATCCACCTCTAATCCGAGAATGTTATCATGGTATCAGAGCAAAATCGAGCCTGATTTCTTACCCAAAGTTCTGTTCTTGCTCGAATCGATGGATGAATCCTCACGTGCCTTCGCCAACAAGAAAGGTGCGCAGCTTGTTGGAGAAGAGAACTTCCAGTCATGGAAGCAGCAAGTCCTGCTTTCTGTCCGTGGCTACAACCTGGAAAACCATCTACATGGGATGAATGTAGCTCAATACCTGGAGGATGAGACAGGAGCAGCTATACCGAACCCAGCGTATGCCAAGTTTCTGCAGCAGGACAACTCACTAGCATCTTGACTTCTTGCTTCAATCTCGTCTCAGGTCAGTAGAGGTTTAATAGGATGTATGTCTGCTGCGGCTATCTGGCAAAACCTGCATCGTGATTTTTCATCATCTTCAACCACTAGGATTATGCATCTGTATGACCTCCTTAAATCTAGAAATCATGTTCATCAGTCTATGCGTGACTATTTAACTGAGATTCAAACCACCTGCGATAGTTTAGCTAGCTGTTGACACCCAATAGAAGAAATACAGCAAATCTCGATAGTTTTAAATGGTGTAAAGGGTCAGTTTGATAATGTCATAGCTGTCATACATGCTAGTCAAAATCCTTACACCATTGCTTCTGTGAGTTCTGTTCTCCTTGATGCTGAGGCTAGACAGTCAGATTTACTGTTTGATTCAAATGTGTCTGCGAATGTTGCTACTGTTAAGTTGCTTGTTTCTGCTAAACTTGGTCTTGCATATAAGGATGGTAGTTCAAGAGTGAAGGATGGTTCTTCTATGTTTCCTGCTGCTACTGGTCTGTTACCCACACCACAACATCACCCTACTACATTCAGTAATCAGCAACCTGGTAGAGGTAGGGGGCGTGGTCGTGGCTTTGGGAATAGCAGGCCTTAGTGCCAGTTAGGCGGCAAGTTTGGGCACCTTCTGCATCGTTGTTTTCACAGGTTCAATGTTCACTTCACCGGGGTCATAGATCCAGCCTCAAACTCTCCCACACCCACAACCAACCTTGTTTCTTATGATTATGAGCCTGACTCATTTCTTCAGCCACAACAACTGACATCTTCACCTAAAGCTCAATACCTACCTCACTCTCAGGTAAACAAGTCTCAGGTTCATCCTCCATCAGCCCAGTCCAGTACTGTCTCCTTCCTTGCTGCTAAGACTCATCAAGTGGTGCAATACTCACGATATACTGTTTTACCCTACCCTCAACCTGCACCACCCATCTACCCTTACATGCACCACTTGACCTTTCCATGCTTCTAAAACTCCCAAATGTTCAGCTCCTTCGAAACCCTTCTTTATTCCTTGTGACCCATTCTTCTAGTAGCCCACCTCTGTCCCAACGACAGTGTCTCACTTTTCTGGACCACCTTCCCCTGTTCACGCCTCTGGTGAGTCGAGATTACCTTCAACCACTCCTGCTCTGTCCCCAGAGGTACTTCCCATCCATGCTCCTGCACCATTACCTTCCTCAGCTCCAGACTTATCTTCTCCTACTAGGGTCTGCAGGTATATCCCTTCTGGGTCCACCCTTGTTCCTGTTGACTCATATGGCCCTCCAACATCATCTCACCCACCTGCCTTATCTGATCAATCCTTCCCTGCTACACACCACAATCAACAACCTTCGTCCTCTGTTCCTGCTTCTTCAAAATCCTCTGTCAATGTGCACCCGATACAAAACCGATCAAAAACTTTCCTTCAAGGACTAACAATGTCCGTAGTGCAACCTGATGACTTCACTCACACGGATCCATGCAACATACATGATGCTCTTAGATCACCACACAGGTCCAAGGCAGTTCAGGAAGAGTTCACTGCACTATCTTTAAACAACACGTGGAGCATTGTATCTCTTCCTGCAGGGAGGATTCCCATAGGCTGTAAATGACTTTTTTTGCATTAAGAGAAATGCTGAAGGGGACATTGTCAGGTACAAGGCTCACCTTGTGGCCAAAGGTTTCTCCCAAAAACCAGGCTTTGACTTCCAGGAAACATTTAGTCCGGTTATCAAATCAGCAACTTTTCGTATTGTATTATTCTTTACTCTAACTCATAAATGGTTCATAAGACAGGTGGATATCAACAATGCCTTCCTTCATGGGGATCATCAAGAGGAGGTCTACATGGTGCAGACCCCAGGCTTTGAGATTACATCGGCTGCATCCCCTAATCTGGTCTGCAAACTTCAAAAATCACTCCACGACCTTAAGCAGGCTCATAGAGCATGGTTTGAAAAACTGAAATATTTTCTCCTTAACTCTTTTGGTTTCAAAGTGTCAATGTCTGATAGCTGCTTATTTATTAAGTCAGACTTGAATTCCTTTGTGCTTTTATTAGTATATGTCAATGATATTGTCATTACTGGCACCTCTTCCCATCTTGTCTCTAACATAGTTGAATTAATTAACATGCAGTTTCAACTCAATGATCTAGGGAGCCTCAACTACTTTCTTGGCATGAAAGTTGTCTCAACCAGAAGAAGTACATCTTGGATCTGCTTGACAAGGTTGGCATTGCATATCAAACCAGCTTCCCCACACCCATGACAGGTACATGCCTGTCCAAATTAGGTATGGGAACATGTGATGAACCTTTTCACGATGAAATACTATACTGAAGCACAACAGGTGCTCTTCAACATGTTTGTGTCACGAGACCCGACATCCATTTTTCCGTGAACAAACTAAGCCAAAACATGCATGCCCCTAACATAAGCAACTGGAAAACCGTCCTTCATATCCTAAGATACCTCAAGGGTACTCTGAATCATGGTATTCTTTTCAGAACTAACCCTTCTCATACTACAGATATTTCTCTAACATCGTTTTCGGATGCTGACTGAGGGTGATTATACTGACCGTAGATCTATTTCAGGACACTATCTGTTACTCAATGGAAATCCTATCGTATGGAGCTCCAAGAAACAGTCTGTTGTATCCAGATCCAGTGCAGAGGATAAATTCTGAGATGTTGCAAACGCAGTGTGTGAGATAATGTTGGTACAATCCTTACTCAAAGAAATTGGCTTGCATATACTCACTGCTCTTGTCATTTGGACTGACAACACAAGTGTGGTTGCTCTATCCGAGAACCCAATCCAACACTCCAAGATGAAGCATGTGGAGATAGACTTATTCTTTGTTCGGGAAAAAGTCCATTCAGGGGACATTATCGTTAATTTCATTCCAGCTTCTGAACAAACTGCTGATATCCTAACCAAACCATTAACTGAAAAACACTTTATTCCTTGCAGGAAGAAACTGAGAGTGTTCTCTCTTGAAGAAGTGGACGATCTCAGGGCCTCGTCCTTCTTCTCAGGCACTGCTGGCTCTAGTTAGAGCCTCGAGGTTGTTTGTAAGTATATCCTGCACTCATTGTCTGAGTTACCCTTTATCAATCCCACCATTAGATAAAGTTCTTCAGTTATGTACTGGTTTCTCCATTACCTCTTGGTTTTAGTTGCAGTTTGTCACCTCACTCTAGGCACCTCTTTCTCATTTTATTGATCTATTCATGCTCATCATGGTATGCTTGTGCTTTAACTAATCGTGTTTTGCAGATCAGCTAGGTTCTCGAGTCCTATGTTATTCTTATTATTTCTGATCCTTTGGTTTTCACTTATATGCATCTGCTCAGCCTTACCTTCTTTCTTCTATGTTAGATCGAATCTATGTTGGCATAGGGCATGATTTGATTCCAAAAACAGGGGATACCACAAGAAAATGACAAGATACTTCTGGTATTCACCCTTGAGGAAGAAACGATCAAGGCTCAAACCTTGCAATCATGCTGGTAAGATAGGAGCCCAAACTCCTCTGTCAGCAATCTAATACCAAGAAAGGCACCTAAACATAATCAGTCTGCTATATCAAAGTGAATGAAAAAGAAATTATGAAATGCATAACAGTAAAGTTATTTAATTAGTCTGTCTTGAGCTTGATGCATTGGGCGAATATGGAGGATCAAGTATAAGGAGATTTATACATATGTTCCTGTTATCTTCTGGTTTTGCAGACTGATGGTTACTCATATGCCTTATCAAGATGTCATGTGTAGATAAATTCTATGAGATGAGAGTGTTCTATGACTCGTGAGTAGTTAGTGCTGCAACTATATCCAATTGTGTCATGCAGATGAAACCGTTATTCTACCCAGGACTTCCTAATGCGTGTGCAGTCAAGACAAGGGGTTCTTCAGTTTGTTGGTCAGGACAATGCCTATGGACTACATTGGTAGGTGTTAGTATCAATGAACGAATCAAGAAGTCTGGATGGAGTAAGAAAATCACTCAAATACCTCAAGATTAAGATCAAGTATGGGGAATGTTAGGATATAAGTGTGTCACATACTTAAGTTTAGGGGTCATCTTGCAATTACCCATTTCTTTGTATCATCTAGTTTCTATAAGTAAGACAATAGTGTGTAGAACATTTTAAGAAATCAATGTGATATTCCTTTTGTCCGTATTCTTATTTGTCTCTTGTTGTTCATGTTCATTGTTTGTTTTTCTTCAATCCACCTCTAATCTGAGAATGTTATCACACTCGACTCACTCTCGACCGACGCAGGTAATGCCTCGCCCGACTCGCTCTCGCTCTCGACCGACGCACACAACGCCTTGCCTACTCGCTCTCGTTTGACTCGCTCGAATCGCTCTCGACCGGCACAGGCAACGCCTCTACCGGATTGATCTCACTCGACTCGCTCTCACTGGATCCATGACACGCTCCCTCCTGGCTCAGGTTTCGCTTTGATCAACACTTAAAAAGGCCCTTGTGCCTAAAAGGCCGACACCGAAAAAGCCCTCGCGCCTAAAAGTCTCGGTCACCTAAAAGGCCTTTGTCACCTTTAGATCCTTTAAAAGGAGCCTCATAAACGAATTGACATAATGTAAGCAATAGGTGACACCTTCATCCGAGAGATGCATGAATAACCCTAAAAGGAGTAACACTGCTATTAGGCTTGGGGGCTGATGTTGGATATCATGCATCAACGCCCTTAGAATACGCGAGGCACCCTTAAAGGATGAACAACGCCCTTAGAATACGCGAGGCACCCTTAAAGGATGATCAACGCCCAAACTCCACTGGACAATTCGCCAATGGTCAGCGCACCATGGGACGGCTCGCCATCGGTCAGAGCGCCATTGGTCAAAGCGTGCCTCAATGAGAACCGACACAACGAGGTAGCTTACTTGGTGCGCCCCCATGGAAGCACCCCTGGCGAGCCCCACCTTCAAGGGTCACCTGGCGCGTCCCGCCTTTTAGCCACCTTGGTCAAGACGCACCACCCTTGCGCCAACCTTGCCGTATTGTGGGCATGCATCAAGTTCAAGCTTGGACCCTCGCGCGCCACCTTCCAGCTCCCATAGCGCCGCACGAATCCCCCTTCTTAAAGGGTCATCTGGCGCCCCCCCCCCACCTCGAGCCACCTTCGACGGTACCTCCCGGGAGCCAGTCCACCTGGTGCGTCATCTTCAAGGCCACCTGGCGCAGCCAAGCCTCCCCGAGACCAATGGTGGAGCACCGTCTTCATTGATATGACCCAGCTTCCATTGGAGCGCTTCTTCGTCCATGGTGTGTCACCAAGTGGAGCGCATCCTCCACCCTTGGCGCACATGGGACAAGAAGGCCTAAGATGCAAGGCTCAATGCAAGACAAGATGACACAAAACACAAGATGACACAAAGCACAAGAGGCACAAAACACAATATGACACAAAACACAAGATGACACAACACACAATGCAGGATAAAAAGTTACCACGGTTAGTGGTGTCAGCCTCACAAAGGACTAACTATAGTAAGGAGCTGGCCATGGGCTCATGTTAAGTATTCTTATAAATACTTTATTCCCCTTTCATTTGAAGGAGATCGTTTTTTGCTACATGCCGTTATGCTCTCCAAAACACGAACCTCCGACTGACTTCATCGTCAGAGGGGAAACCATGGGCAAAAAACGGGGTTTCCTTCTTGCAGGTCGCCGGAGCAGCACCGGGAGCCGAGGCGCGAAAAATCGTAATCCAACAATGACTTTGTTAAAATATTAATATTATTTATTTTTATATATATTCGGTTCAGTATACTCTAGTACCTGAACCAGAACCAAATAAATATGTTTTTGAAATATTTTTTTTGAATTCTATCCTTAAAACTTCTGCCTAGATCCTACCCCTAAATATTGATTCCTAGTCGAAATAGATAATTTGTTTACCCCTATCAATACCTAAGGGTCCGATATTTTTATTTTGTTATACTCATGTGAGTGAGTTTAATTGGATCTAATATCATGCGAGTATTACAAATGTATATTGCTCATTGCATAGAACTTAGAGTCGAGACTAATTATCACTATAAAATGAAGTAATTATAGTACGTAGGATACAATAATTAATATATCATAACTATATCAATCCTTTTCCTTAATAAGTATACTCCATTGATTGAACTCATTACACCAATTCCTACCTTTTCAATCAAACTAAACTATACAATCTTCTTCTCTATTCAAGGTTGATAACCTCATCCTTTCCTCATGTTGCCTGAAGATTAAATGATAATATACGTCATTCCTGGCGTTGGCCCCAAGTACGAAATCAATATGTCCATACTTGTTGGTCGTAGGGGTGAGCAAGAAGACCGCGACCGATCGCGACCAAACCAAAAAGACAGGCCATTTGTGGACCGAATCGAAACCAATGGTTTTGGCTTATGGTCTTTTTCGGTCCTGGTCTTAATTCGGTCCTAGACCGTTTAGACCATGACGACCATTAACTATTTTTTAGTGAATTTATTATATATTTCTTATTTCGATAGAATTAATTATAAAAGAACGCTCGAGAAAAAAAAAACAAATTTGAGTGAAAAAAGTTTAGATCAATAATAAATTATTATAACATTAATAAATTATATTATACACTATCATGCTATAGTAATTTAAATAATTCTATATAATGATATTAAATTATATTGGATAGTATAGTTATTTTGATTTCGAAATGATATTTAAAAAGTCAGTCTAATCGGTAGATTTCAATTTAGAACGAAATTATGTCAATTGAATAGAATACTATATTTGACCAAAAAAAAAAATAGAATACTATTTTGATATATTACATATTTTATAAAGAAGTAATAAAATTATGTTCTTGTATTGCCTTTTTGTAGAGCGATATACATACATAATAGAAAATATATAAAAAATTATGTCTAACGGTCCAAACGGTCTATATCGAACCAAAACCGAAAAAACCAAGACCATATAAACGATCAAAACGGTTTCGATTTCGGTCTAAAGACCGTAATTAATGGACCGAAATTTTCGGTCCCGGTCTCAAGACCGGATCAGACCGAACCAGACCACCTTTTGCTCACCCGTAGTTGGTCGTTGGCTCAACCCTTGGACCGGTCTAATTCGACATGAGCCGGTTTAGGATTAAACCGACCCAATTTTCTTGTGAATGGTAAATGAGGAAGGAAGTAATATATTAGGAAATATTATTGTTGGTATAATATATTAGAAAATATTCTCTATATATTCTCCACAATATTGCACAATATACCTAGAATATTGTTACTATCTTTTATATAGATCAAGAGAATATTATTAATATATTTCCTAATAATATATTTCTTATTGTGATGTTTCCTATTGTAATATAGTTGTTGGTATTTTTGGTTACAATGAGTACCATAAACCCTATAAATTGGGTTGGTTCTTCTCAATTGGAAAACAGTCACATACACTCCCGAAAAATCCAAAAATTACCAACTGATATATTGCTCCAGAGTTAGATTCGAGTTCCCAGTTGTATTCGAGTTTCCATCGAAGTCCGAGTTCAGGTATTGTTCAGTTCGGTTAAGGGAAACATTGTGTTATTTTCGCCTTGACGAAACTGTTTTATCTTGGAGGTAATCGTCCTATTTTTTTTTTCCTCTTACACGAACCATTTACGGTGAGGGGGCGAAATTGCCTTAAGGAGACCGTTTTGATACAGGACTCATTATTTCTCTGCAAAATCCATTTTCTAGGGTCAATTTAGTCATTTCGTCAATTTGCATGTCATTCAATAATTTTATGCAATTTTAATTTCGAAAATTATTATTTAATTCTCCTATATTTTACTAACAATCTTAAGGCAAATTTTGTGTTTTAGTAATTTCAGGAGACAAAGAACCGATTCGGTTCATTAATGTGTGTAATCTGAAATAATAATTTTTCGGTAAAATAATTCAGCATTTTCTGTTTCAGAATAATGGCTGTAAACAACAATGATGTTGAAATCAGTGCTGGAGCAATGACTCATATTGAAGTCCCTAATGTGTTGTCGAACCCGCCCGTCGTTGTGCCGACTGGGGGATAACCATGACTCGTCCGACTGGACTTGTGCATGCTGAGAAGGCTGAGAAATTTGACGGATCAAACTTTAATAGGTGGCAGGAGAAGATGAAGTTCTATCTGACCACGTTGAGCTTGGCTTGATTCCTGACTGAAGAACCACCAACTCAAAGCTAGGATGATGATAATCAAGGGTTCTTTTTAGCTTTAGATGGCTGGAATCACTCGGATTATTTATGTAGAAAAATATGTAATGAACTGTTTGTCTGATTCATTGTATGATGTATATAGTAAAACAAAGTCCGCTAGAGATTTGTGGCATGCCTTGGAACAAATGTATGAGTCCGAGGATGCCAGGAAAAAGAAATTCCTAACTAGTTAGTCGCATGTTTGGCTATAAGATGGTAGATAGCAAACCATGTATGAAACAGGTGATAGATCTACAACTCCTCCTCCAGAGTATCCATGTCAAAAAGATGGAACTGGCGGAGTCGTTTCAAGTAGCTGTCATAATTGAGAAGTTAACCCCATCGTGGAATATCTTCAAGGGCTATCTGAAGCACAAGCGAAAGGAGATGACCATGGTCAAGCTGCTCGAAAGGATCAATGTGCAAGAGCAGTGCATGAATGTTGCACGAGGATTCATTCCGGGTCCTAAGGGCGGAGTCTCGAAGAAGTCGGCATCCAAACCACAAGGATTTATTGGCGTCTGTTATAATTGTGGTGAAACTGACCATAAATCTAATACTTGAAAGTTTCCTAAGAAAAAGGAGACCAACATGGTCCAGGAAATCACCGAAGACCCTGACGACATCAACTTGTCTACGGTGGTGTCTGAGGTGAGCATGGCTGATTCCAACTCCCGGGAGTGGTGGGTTGACACATGTGCCACCAAGCATGTCTGTTCGGACAAATGACTATTCTTCAATTTTGAAGAAGTTGATTCTGGGGAGAGCTTGTACATGGGCAATTTTGCCTTATTCGAGGTCAAGGGCAAATGAAGCGTCATTTTGAAGATGACGTCCGAGAAAGAGCTGACATTTAAGAATGTGTCGTATGTGCCAGACATTGGCAGGAACCTGGTGTCAGGATATCTCCTTAACAAGCATGGATTCCGTCTTGTATCTGAGTCAGATAAATTCGTGCTCACAAAACAAAATGGGATGTATGTGGGTAAGGGTTATCAATGTGTGGGGGGGGGGGGGATGTTCAAACTCAATGTAATGGATATTAAGCCTAAGACAAACAATAATAAAATTGCTTCTTCCGCTTACGTGATTGAGTCTCCTAATATTTGGCATGGTAGATTAGGACATGTTAATTATGATACTTTGTGTAGGTTAATTAACATGAATCACATCCCTACACTTCAAATTGATCTGAAACATAAGTGTGAAATATGTGTTGAGGCTAAATTAACCAGGTCATCCTTTCATTCATTTGAAAGGAATACAAAACCTCTTGATTTAATACATAGCGACGTTTGTGATTTAAAGTTTGTCCAAACGAGAGGCGAAAATAAATACTTGATCACTTTGGGGGATGATAGTACAAAATATTGCTATGTATACTTGTTGAAGAGTAAAGATGAAGCTATAGAAAGTTCACGCTTTATAAACAAGAAGTTGAAAATCAACTTAACAAGAAAATCAATATATTGCGTAGTGATAGAGGTGGTGAGTATGATGTTCCATTTGGTGAGTTTTGTGCTCAACACGAAATCATCCATGAGGTCACCGCTCCCTATTCACCCCAATCAAACAGGGTGTCGGAAAGGAAAAATCGAACATTGAAAGAGATGATGAATTCAATGTTGATAAGTTCTGGGTTACCTTAGAACATGTGGGGGGAAGATATTTTACGTATCAATTACCTTTTAAATAAGGTACCCCGAAAGAAAGAAGAGAAAACACCTTTTGAATTATGGAAAGGTAGAAGACGTTCTTTCAATCACCTCCGAATGTAGGGGTGTCTTGCTAGAGTGATGGTGCCTCCTCTTATAAAGGTTAGGATTGGACTAAAAATTGTTGATTGCATCTTCATAGGATATGCTCAAAATAGTAATGCTTATCGATTTCTTGTGCATGATTCAAAGATTTCAGATATACATAAAGATACGATAATGGAATCAAAAAACACATATTTTTTGAAGAAGTATTTCCGGCTGAATCTAGGGATAATGCAAGTTCGTCGAAACGAATTATGAGACTATTGAAAATAATGGTCTAGACCTAGAAAATGTTGAGGTAGAACCTAGGAAAAGTAAACAAGTTCAGGTAGAAAAATCTTTTCGTCCAAATTTTTTCACCTATATGCTTGAAGCGAAACCTTAAACATTTCAAGAAGCTATAAATTCTTCAGAAGGACATCTATGGAAAGAGACAATCAATAGTGAAATTGAGTCCATCCTGCAAAATCACACGTGGGAACTAGTGGATCTTCCTCCTAGATCTAAGCCATTAGGTTACAAGTGTATTTTCAAAAGGAAAATGAAAATAGTTCAATCAATTGATAAATATAAGGCTAGACTTGTAATTAAGGGTTACAAGCAGAGAGAAGGTTTTGATTATTTTGACACATATTCTCCGCTCACGAGAATAACTTCCATACGAATGATACTCACAATAGTGGCATTGCGAAATTGGGAAATACATCAAATGGATGTGAAAACAACTTTCTTAAATGGAGATTTAGAGGAAGAAATCTACACGGAACAACCTGAGGGTTTTGTTGCGCCAGGGCAAGAAAAGAAAGTCTATAAACTTGTGAAATCACTGTACTGTCTGAACACAGGCACCGAAACAGTGTCATCATAAATTTGAAAATGTAATCCTGGAAAAAGGATTTAAAATAAATGAATGTGACAAATGCATTTACATGAAAGATACAAATGAAGGTTATGTCATTTTGTGTCTTTATGTTGATGAGATGCTTAACGTTGAAAGTAACGATAAGATGATTCAATCCACGAAGGATATGTTGAATTCAAGATTTGACATGAAAGACATGGGTTTTCCTAATGTAATTCTTGGAATTAAATTTAATCGTACATCAAAAGGAATTGCTCTAAGTCAATCTCATTATATCGATAAGATATTAGAGAAATTCAACAAGGACGACAAAAAGGAGGTCTGCACTCCAATAGATCCAAATAAGTATTTCTCAAGAAATACAAGAGAAAATATCTCTCAAGTTGAGTAAGCTAGGGTTATTGGTAGTGTCATCTAGTTGATGATGTGTACTAGACTTGATATATCACACGTTGTCGGCATGTTGAGTAGTAATCCAAGTACTGATCATTGGGATGGAATCAGAAGATTACTTAGGTACTTGAGATGTACTCATAGTTATGGGCTGCATTATACGAGATATCCAACTGATACTGATGCTAATTGGATATCAACATCAAGAGACTCGAACTCCACAAGTGGATTCGTGTTTACCCTAGGGGTGCAGCAATATCGTAGAAATCCTCTAAGCAAACAGTTATAGCCAGATCACCATGGAATATGAGTTTATAGCACTTGATATGTGTGCTGAAGAAGCTGAATGGCTACGCCAATTTCTTGAGGATATTCCTAGGTGACCAAGACCAGTGTCTGCAATAAACATATATTGTGATAGTCAATCAACAATTGGCAGAGCACAAAGTAATATGTATAATTGTAAGTCTATACATATTCGCCGTAGACATAATTCCATTCGACAATTGCTCTCGACAGGAATTATCACAATCGATTATGTCAAATCGAAGGATAATATAGCGGATCCGTTAACCAAAGGGTTAAATAAAGAGCAAGTTGGCAAATCATCGAGAGAAATGGGACTAAAGCCCGTGTAGCAAACACTTTTGAGAAGGAAAATCCAACCTAGTTGACTGGAGATCCCAAGATTTAGGTTCAAAGGGACAACCTAAACACAAGAATGATGTTAGATCACTGTGGGGATTTTAACCTCGAGTCCATTCCTATGATGAGAAACAATGACGATAGTGGATGAGGTTAAGCAAGTGCTTTTAATGATTCAGAAATATAAAGTGTTGGAGTAACACTTGAGATAAGGAATTACCTATGCAAGTGAGAAGATGGGCGACTTCGAAAGGAATTGTTGAGGGCACAATTTTTAGAAATGCTTGCAAAACCAGGTAATGCCCATGGCCAGAATGGGCATGAATGCG
Source organism: Chamaenerion angustifolium (assembly GCA_946814005.1). Lineage (NCBI taxonomy): Eukaryota > Viridiplantae > Streptophyta > Magnoliopsida > Myrtales > Onagraceae > Chamaenerion > Chamaenerion angustifolium. The sequence continues at coordinate 26,621,525 of OX328268.1, read as the reverse complement.
TGAACTGAACAATACTAGGAACATACCTGTGTGAGTTAGATTATCATTTATACCAATGGCAGACAGTTCAAGGACATCGCTTCTACTGACTAGCCAGTAAAGGGAAGGTTCAAAGGGTAGCACCTAACCTATCCTATGCAAGTGTCGACCGTTGAGCTCCTATACCGAGTCTAGAACGTCTAGTAATTCTCTCATTTCTCCATTCATGTGGGGGATTGTTGGTCGTGGCCCGGAATTTGGGCCGGTCTGATTCGACCTAGGCCAATTTAGGATTAAACCGACCCAATTTTCTTGTGAATGGTAAATGAGGAAGGAAGTAATATATGAGGAAATATTACTGTTGGTATAATATATTAAGAAATATTCTCTATATATTCTCCACAATATACCTGGAATATTGTTACTATATTTTATATATATCAAGAGAATATTATTAATATATTTCCAAATAAAATATTTCATAATGAAATATTTCCTATTGTGATGTTTACTATTGTAATATAGTTGTTGGTATTTTTGGTTACGATGAGTACCATAAACCCTATAAATTGGGTTGGTTCTTCTCAATTGGAAAACAGTCACATACACTCCCGAAAAATCCAAAAATTACCAACAGATACATTACTCCAGAGTTAGATTCGAGTTCCCAGTTGTATTCGAGTTTCCGTCGAAGTCCGAAATTGGGTATTGTTCAGTTCGGTTAATGGAAACATCGTGTTTGTTTCGCCTTGACGACACTGTTTTATCCTGGGAGGTAATTGTTGGGTATCGATAGTGACAGCCCAGTAAGGAAAAGGCCTCGAAGGCCCAATAACCATAGAGGGGGTAAGCCCATGACATTCGAACCGGATCGGCTTAAGTACGAGTCAAACTTGACCCTCCATAGAATGACCCAGAACCGAGCCCAAAGTCTCTGAGGACGCCAAAGGCTTCCTGAGTGCTCGCTATTCTTCACTAGGCCGCGACTTCTCACTGCTCGCCATGAGAGTGCTCGCCCCAAGAGAGCCCTGCCCCTCTCCTCTGGTCCCACCAAACCATCAATAAGGAGGTGGCCACGATATCCCCCGTATCTCGGTCACATATTCAATAAAGATTAGATTTGGTAACTGCAATATCTCGCAGTAACTGCCATATCCCACGATCCGAATCTTCAGCAACACAATATACACTAAGATATTCAGCTGCCTTATACGGTTTGATCTCTCCTACCCTATAAATACCCTTGCTTTACATACGTTCCTTACGTTTTGAGTTTTATACACACATATACTCATTTAAGCATCGGAGAGAGACCCAGAGACACCCCCTCTGTTGCGCTCCCCTACCTGCAGGTTCACCGGAGTTGGAGCAGAAGCGTATTTCCGTCCTTGTCTGGCATTTAATTCACTGCCAGATCAACATCCAGGATTTTACGAACCAACATTTGGCGTCGTATGTGAGAAAGAGCAATTCAGCCATGAGAACTCGATCCCAAAGCAACCGTCGGAACTAGACCAGGGAGCGATCCTCAGATAGCTCTGATTCCGCCGCCGCTTCACCGCTTCAACAAGAACCTGCCAGCCGAGCAGGAGCCAATGTCGTTCCTCCGCGTACAACTCGAGAGCATGTCGGTGATTCAAGACCGACCCCCGCTGCTAATCAAAATGGAGCCCCGGCACCGCAGACAGTCCACATCGCTGGGGAAGACATTAATTTAACCCCAGAGATGATCTCCCTGCTGGAGGCCATCCTAGGACAGGCGCGCCGTCAAGCCCCTGCTCCTCAAGAAAAAAATCCATCTGCTCCTAAGGGAAACAACCGCCCTGCTGCCACAGGGCCCTTACCCTCTGAAGCGACAAATCCTGGCCGCGCCGCGCCTCAGGAGGATCAGGAGATGACATCAGGACAGCAGTCCATACCTCCATCATACACCCAAGAGCCAGCAACCGCATACACTGACAACCCTTCCGGTCCTCCTCCACCCGGAACCTCGCCAATGTAATGCACTGTGGATCAGATGGATGACCTCCTCAATAAAAGGCTCCAAGAAAGACAACTGACAGTCGCAGCTCCCTTCAAGGAGCAGTCTGCCCAACCTTTTACCGACAAGCTCGTCGCCATCAAAATCTCAAAGGATGTAGTTGCTCGGGCCATACCTGGGTATAGCGGTGGAGGAGATCCCACCATACATGTCAACAAGCACGAGGCCTCTCTCCTGGGTAAGTCAAATGATCCCAATCACTTGGCTTTGTTATTTCCATCTACTCTTTCGGGTTCGGCTTCGTCCTGGTTCTTCGTCCTCCCTGCAGGATCAATCGAAACTTGGGCAGAGTTAAGAAGCAAGTTCCTGGAGAGGTATTTGGGCGAGTGCCAGTTGTTGAAGAGCGTGGTCGCCCTGGACTTGGTCAAACAACAGCCCAGAGAGTCTCTGTCCAACTTTTATGGGCGTTTCCATCAGAACGTCACGGAGATAGATCGCCGAATCTCGGATGGGGAGATCATTCGAGCATTTTACAGGGGTCTGGATGTGGCCAACAAGGCCTCGAGGAAGCTGCGAAACATCTATCATGTGAAGGAGATCGAAACACTGGAGGAGTTGGCGTCCAGAGCAAAAGGTTTCATAGACCTGGAAAGGGCGAACACAGAGGCTGACTTCCTGACGACCTCGCTAAGGGTGGTTCATGAACCCCGACGCGATGGTAAGAAGGAGGTGAAGAAGGAGAAGAAGGGAAAAGACAGCGGGCCCCGGGTCGAGTCTAATCCAGCGCCTCGCCATCCAGAGGTCCCTGAGTACTTCACTCTTTTAAATAGGCAGATCTCAGCGGTACTAGTCGAGATGGAGAGGAGATCCTTGGCGAGGCCACCGATGCCTCGTCGAGGTGGGCAGCCCATGGGAAAGGATGCCGAGAGGTATTGTAGATACCACAAGTGCAAGGGCCAAAAGACAGATGACTTCCGCATTTTGAATCGAGATATAGAGAAGTTGATTCAGGGGGGAATGCTGAAGGAATTCGTGGCAGGGCGAGACAGAAGTCGAACGCCCCCTAGGAGACATCGTTCGCCAGCCCCTGCTGAGCAAACTGAGCCGTCTGGAAGCAAGAGGAGGGTAAATCTGATTGCAGGAGGATTCAGTGTAGGCGGCGAGAGGTCGAGCGCAAGGGAGGTTTATGCCACTCAGATCTCCACAGCAGTTCAATTGGGGAATCGGCCCCGACCTGAAGAGAACATTGTCATCTCATTCTCCGAAGATGATTTGGCACATGTTACCACCCCCCACAACGATGCTCTGGTTATCACAGCAGATATTGACGGCTGTGACGTTGCAAGGATTCTGGTTTATGGAGGCAGCTCGACAGACATCCTATTTCTGGATGCTTTCGAGAAGATGGGCAAGTCCAAACGTGACCTGAAGATGGTCGACTTTCCGCTGATTGGGTTTGCGGGAAGGACAACTTATCCGTTGGGGGCTATAACCATGCCAGTGATTTTTGGCGAGGGATGGAAAAGCATCAAGGTATCGGTCACTTTCTTGGTGGTCGATTCACCTACATCCTACAACGCCATAATAGGGAGGACCACGATCAATCCGAACAAGATTGTGGCCTCCACAGTCCACCAGAAGATGAAGTTCCACACTCCCAACGGGATTGGAGAAGTGCTCGGAGATCAGCCTTCCTTGCGGCAATGGTATGTGAACTGTTTGCGCAGGAAAAACCAAAGGGAGGCGCTTGCCATCGAAACAGAGGCCGACCCCCGCGAGGACTTGGCTCGGCCAGCACCTATGGAGGAATTGGAAGAGGTCGAAATCGATGGTCCGGACAAGAAGGTGTGCATCGGAACCACCTTGAAGGAGGATCAAAAGGAGGCCATGACCGCCCTCCTTAAAGAATTTAAGGAGCTCTTCGCCTGGCAGCCGAGTGACATGCCAGGGATCAGCACAGATATCATCTCCCACAAGCTCAGAATAGACCCTTCCATCAAGCCGATCGCCCAAAAAAGAAGGTCATTCGGGACGGACAAGCGTTTGGTGATCAGGTAGGAGGTCAGTAGGTTGATTGAGTCTGACTTCGTCAGAGAGGTGAGATTCCAGAGCTGGGTCGCCAACCCAGTTTTGGTTAAGAAATCAAACGGCAAGTGGAGGATGTGCGTCGACTTCCGCGATTTGAACAAGGCTTGCCCCAAGGATTCATATCCCCTTCCGAGGATTGATCAGCTGGTCGATGCTACCTCGGGTCATGAGATGCTGAGCTTCATGGACGCCTACTCAGGCTACAACCAGATCAGAATGCATCCAGACGATGAGGCTCACACCGCTTTTTATGCTGATGGGGACATTCTGTGCTACAAGGTGATGCCCTTTGGCCTCATCAATGCTGGGGCAACTTATCAGCGGATGGTGAACCGCCTGTTCCAGGACATGCTGGGGAGGAACATGGAGGCTTACGTGGATTATATGCTCGTCAAAACCATCAAGGGCAATCCTCACATAGCGGACCTCCGCGAAGCTTTTGGAAGCATGAGGATACATAGTGTTCGCCTGAACCCTGCCAAGTGCGCCTTTGGAGTCAAGTCCGGCAAATTTCTGGGTTTCATGGTCAGCGAAAGGGGAATCGAAGCAAACTCGGAAAAGCTAAAGGCCATAGAAGAAATGAAGTCGCCAACCTGCCACAAGGAAGTCCAATGCCTGAATGGACGCCTAGCTGCTCTCAACCGCTTCCTCTCCAAAGCGAGCGACAAGTCCCTCCCATTTTTCAAAACTCTAAGGGCCAACTGCAAGTTCGAGTGGACGCCAGACTGTGAGGAGGCATTCCAATCCTTGAAGAGGCATATCCAAACACTCCAAGCTCTGGCAAAGCCCGTTCCAGGCGAGCATCTTTTCCTTTATCTAGGCATTAGCGAAGTGGCAACCAGTGCTGTCTTAATAAGGGAGGAAAATAATGTTCAGAGTCCAGCGTATTTCATTAGCAAAATGTTCAACTCAGCTGAAATAAAATATGTCCAGATTGAGAAGTATCTCTATGCCTTAGTTATTGCTGCTCGGAAGCTGAGACCTTACTTTCATGCGCACGACATCACGGTCCTCACCAATCAACCTCTCAAAAACTTCCTGATGAAACCAGATTCTTCAGGAAGAATGGTCAAGTGGGCGATCGAGCTCAGCGAGTTCAAGATCAAATTTGCGCCAAAAACGGCCATCAAAGGTCAAGCACTAGCTGATTTCATAGTGGAAAGCACGAGTAACGGTCAAACGGAGGCAGAAAACAGGCCAAATCAGTCAGCAGACGACAATCAAATCTGGGAGCTCTATACGGACGGGTCTTCATCAAAAGAAGGCTCAGGGGCAGGTTTAATTCTTATTCCTCCCGAGGGCGAGCCTTTGAAGTACGCGATCGCCTTGACATTCCCGACGACCAATAATGAAGCAGAATATGAGGCTCTTATCACTGGACTCAGACTGGCAAAATGATTGGGTATAACTGCGCTTAAGGTAAAGAGTGACTCGGAGCTTATTGTCAATCAGGTTAATGGCACCTACGAGGCAAGAGGAGAAAAGATGAAGAAATATCTCAGCATCGCCAGGAAGCTGGTCGCGGAAATCTCAAATTTCGCGATTGAGTCTATTCCTCGCCAAGAAAACCAGATGGCAGACTCCTTGAGTAAACTGACATTCGGAGGGACAACAATCCAGGATGTGCAATTTCTGGAAAAGGCCCTATGTTCAGTCCTGGAAAGCAGAGCAGAGGTCTTCAACATTCAAGGACAGGTCACATGGATGACTCCGTTCCAGAATTATTTAAAAGAAGGGATCCTCCCAAATGACGAAGGCGAATCCACGAGGATTAGAAGTCTCGCAGCCAGTTATCTAATTATCGATGGGGAACTCTACAGAAGAGGCTACTCGACTCCTTACTTGAGGTGTGTCGCTCATCTTGAAACAGAAAAGGTTCTCCGAGAAGCTCACGAAGGGGCGGAAGCATGTCATGAAGGTGCTCGATCGTTGACCAGGAAATTCTTCAGATTAGGATATTACTGGCCGACCTTGGGAAAAGATGCAGCCGAATTAACGCAGAAGTGTGAGACTTGCCAGCAGTTTGCACCACGATCGGGTCGACCATCAACACTATTATCCCTAATGGCGGGTGCCTGGCCTTTCGCTCAATGGGGAATCGATATATTGGGTCCTTTCCCTATTATCACTGGTCAGCGTACTCACATTATAGTGGCGATCGACTACTTCACTAAGTGGATAGAGGCGAAAGCTCTAGCTCTGACAACGGAATTCCATGTCATCAAGTTCCTACAGGTCAACATATTCTCCAGGTTTGGTATTCCCAAAATACTCATCAGTGATAATGGCCCGCAATTCATTGGAAAGGAGCTCAAATGGCTCTGTGAAGAATATCGTGTCGACCATCGCTTCAGTTCAGTGCATCATCCTCAAACGAATGGGCAAGCTGAAGCAGCCAACAAGGTTGTCTTAGCAGGACTCAAGAAAAGGGTTCAAGAATTCAAAGGAAATTGGGCAGAAGAACTGGAAAACGTATTATGGGCCATCAGAACAACACCTAAGGCGGCCACAGGAGAAACGCCTTTCAGTTTAGTGTACGGATCAGAAGCAGTAGCACCCACCGAAATAGCAGTGCCTACCCACAGAGTCCTACACTTTAATGCGGAGGCAAACGAGATCGAGCGCAGAACTGACCTCGACTTAGCAGAGGAAAAGATGTGGCTTTCGGAAAAGACACAAGCAAAGATGCGCTTGGCGACCGCTCGATATTTCAACAGAAAAGTCAGCGCTCGCCAATTTTTCGTGGGGGAGATGGTTATGAGAAGGAATGAATTCACAAGGCTGGACAGTAAAAATAAACTCTCAGCCAAATGGGAAGGACCGTACAAGGTAGTAGAGATCGCCGCACCAGGATCCTACTATTTGGAAACCATCGAAGGCGAAAGGTTACCCCGTCCATTCAATTCTGAGCATTTAAGGAGATTTCATACATAACTTGTAATCAAACTGTTATGTTAATAAAAGAAAGACATTCCTTCATAAAGAGTGTCCACTCGAAGCAAGTCGAAGAAAAAAGACCTGACGCCAAAAGTCAGGCAAAAACCTGATAACCAAATCGGGCACAAAAGCCCTAACAACAAAGTTAGGCCAAAAGCCCTGACGCCAAAGTCAGGCCAAAAGCCCTATCGCCAAAGATAGGCCAAAAGCCCTAGCAACAAAGCTAGGCCAAAAGCCCTAACAACAATGTTAGGTCAAAAAGCTTGACGCCAAAGTCAGGCCAAAAAGCCCTAGCAACAAGGCTAGGCCAAAAGCCCTGACGCCAAAGTCAGGCCAAAAGACCTAGCAAAAAGGTTAGGCAAAATAAAAGCCCTGACGCCAAAGTCAAGCAAAAAAGTCCTAACAATAGAATTAGGCAAAAACGGGAAAGCAGACGCCAAAGCCAGACAAAGAGATCTGCTGTCAACCCATTAAACAGCGGATAAGGAATTTTAGGCGATCACTATGGATGATGAAGCCTTAAGTTAACAAATTCCTTGTTATTATGCAAACACCTCAAAGGTTATAAACTTCAAAGAAGGTAATATCTCTTTGAACTTAGAAGTTTATGCTTTTAAGTGTCAGGGTATTGTCCTGAGAAAGTTCGTATAGACTTATGCTCGGTCTAAGACTTTAAGGGTCGAGGCCATTACAAAGCAAGAAAAAGTCTGGAGTAATTACGATTACGTGATCAAGATATCGGAAAGGATAGCCAACATATTCAAAGTCAAATAAACATAAAGGCTTGGGAATATGGAAGGCATCCAATATTATAAATAAAATTAATAACCGAGTCTAAATTCAAAAAATAGTTACAAAGGAAAAGCAGCTATATAAAAAGACAAAGGGAGATATGGTCGCTAAGGGAGGTGGAGACTTCAAGCTTTGGGATCCTCGGGGGCAGGGGTGCTGTGCTCGCCTTCGGGGGCAGGACGACTCGGCTCGCCTACGGTTGCAACCTCTTCAGCCGCAGCTGGGTCAACCTCTTCAGCAGCAGACTGAAGGGGGTGACTTCGGAGGAAGCTCTTCAAGGACTCAACTTCCCCAATGGGAAAGTTGGGGTCGACCGCTTGGACATCATCCACCAGGACTTGGAGAAAATCGGCAATCACCGACTTCATCACCTTCAAATCACAGTCCTCAAAATCCTCAGAGGCCTTGAATGCCTCGACTGTGCTTTGGGGCGAAGGGACAGCTCTCAACTGTTCAGCTAGTCGGTCCATCTCCTCCTCCAGGGCGTCAGCAGCAGCCCTTTGCGCCTCAGCAGCGACCCGCTGAGCCTCTGACTCTGCCCCTTGAGCTTGAGCCTCCTTCAGCTCTGCCTCCAGGCGAGCTCTGACAGCCTCCCCTTCATATAGGCATAGATGGAGGGCTTCAAAATCCTGGAGGGCAGCCGCCGCATCGGCCTCCCTCCGCTTGATATCCGCAAGGAGGCGTTGCTCCTTGCTGAAGTACTCCGACCTGGCGTTGTCCATCAAGGCGATCGCCGCGTCAGCGGTCGTCTTGATAGCCTCCAGCTGCCCAGGGGTGATCCCCGTGCTTCGATATTGATCCAGCTCGACAAGAAGGTCTGAATGCTTACCGGCGAGCTCGCCAAAGACACGGCCGATCATCACCTCCTCCCGAACGAGCTGACAACAAAAGAAAAATGAGAATTGTCAGGACACGAATAAAAGGGAACGACTATGAAAAAAGTAAAGGGGACGAGGTCTTACCAGAGCGACTCGTTCATAGTGTGACCGAAGGAACCCCTCGATCTGAGGAAGCTCCGTGGGAATGGACGAACGGTCCTTGAGGGGAATTATCCCGTCGATGAGCCTCATGCACAGGTCCGGGCTACCCCGGATGCTCTTCTGGGCGGGGCACCCCTTCTTCGAAAGGTCCCCACAAGGGAACCAAGCACCCCGAGAGCTCGCAGGCTTGAGTGGCTGTAACAAGCTCGCCATAGGGCAATACTCTTCCCCAAGAACCCTTGAGGAACTGGGGGCATCGGGCCCCTTCTGCTTGGTCCCAGACTCCTTCGGAGGGACCGTGGACACTGTAGGAGGAGGGGGCGCCAAAGACAAAACCTTCTCCTGGCCAGCCGTAGGTCCCTGGGGAGAATGAGGAATGACCGCCGAAGCTGGAACCTTCCCCTTATCAGCGGAGGGACCCTTAGGAGGAGGAGGAGAAGGATGCTGTTCAACAGCTGGTTGTTCCTCACTCCTGACCTTCTTGGCAGGAGGAGGAGGAAGGTCCCGGGTTGCGTCAACCGAGGACTTTTCTACAAAACAACAAGACAAAATATCATAACCCAAAGAGTGCGAAGTATGAAAACGTTAAATCTACAAATGGCGAGGCAACGTACCTGGTTGGCGGGGGCCAGCAGTGGCCGAGGGAAGCACCTCCTCAGACTTCCTCTTGGACGAGCGCCTAAAGGGGGGAGGAGGAGAGTTCAGCAATGCTTGATCGAAGGACAATCCCGCCGATCCCTGGTCATCAAAGAGACCTATCAGTTTTCGGCTCTTACCTACGGCCTTGCCTACGGCCTTGCCTACAAATGATAAAACAAAGAAAAGGGTTAGAAAATTACCCAATCATCAAAGATTGGCGTGGCTTGATGAATGCCCGCCATCTCAAGCGCATTCTCAGTAGTCTCCGCCACTGAGCGAATGGACTTGAATTGGGACGACCGATGCAACCGGTATAGGTCGTCGATGGCGTTCGGATCACTCCCTGACATCTCTTCGAAGGAAGGAGGGAAGTCTTGTCTGGGGTAAACAATTTCCAGGGCACCCCCCCTTGTACAAGAAGTAAAACTTATTGTAGTTGGAGTTAGTGGCCCGGAAATCATCGACCAGACGGACATGAACATTCCAAATCCATGCTTGAGGGCCTCCCCACTCTGCAAACTTCGACCAGCGTGGTTGGAAGTGATGGAGGTGGTTCGCCCCAGCTGCCAGTCGGAAAAAACACCGGAACAAGGCCAGTGAATACGCCCATTCCTGGCGTATGCCCAGGAACTTGAAACCGACCCACATCCTGAGGGCATTAGGAACGAGTTGCGTGGGGTGGATCCCATAGAACTGGCACAATGTCTGCAAATCCTCACAAAGAGGAAAACGCAACCCAGCATCAATCTGGGCCGCATAAATGTAAACCTCTCCGTCGTGAGGATAGTGCAGACCTAAGCCAGGATACCTAGGAGCATACTCAACACTGAGGCCACCAAGCGCCACCATTGTCTTAAAGTAAGTCGGCTTCAACTCATTAGGCTTGACATCTACTCAAATAAGTTCAAATATGGCAATGGCAAACATAAAAAACAAGGAACAACAGGGAATATTACCAAAACAGAGCACTGAAAGGACAGAGGTTTACCTTTCGGAGAAAAGATGGGTGTTTGAAGCTCAGGCTCATCCACCACCACTGGGGTGGCTGCGGATCTCCCCACGTCAGTCTGTTCCCCCGCTGAGGGGGGCGTGGTGCCACCCCTAATGGTCAGGGGGCATTGGTTCTCAAAGGGGAATAAAAGGAAGGATGTTCTTTCAACTTTGAACAGGGAAGAAACTGCTCGCCAAACGAGCTCGAAATGCCTCAAAGGTCATGAACCATTACAAGAGACGAAGAAAACCGAATCTGAGACATCACTATCTAAAACCCTACCAGGAAATCAAGCTCGACTGAAGAAACTTCAATCAAGCTTCAGGGGCAAATGTTGGGTATCGATAGTGACAGCCTAGTAAGGAAAGGCCCAATAACCATAGAGGGGGTAAGCCCATGACATTCGAACCGGATCGGCTTAAGTACGAGTCAAACTTAGCCCTCCATAGAATGGCCCAGAACCGAGCCCAAAGTCTCTGAGGACGCCAAAGGCTCCCTGAGTGCTCGTCATTCTTCACTAGGCCGCGACTTCTCACTGCTCGCCATGAGAGTGCTCGCCCCGAATAGAGCCCTGCCTCTCTCCTCTGGTCCCACCAAACCGTCAATAAGGAGGTGGCCACGATATCCCGCGTATCTCGGTCACATATTCACTAAAGATTAGATTTGGTAACTGCAATATCTCGCAGTAACTGCCATATCCCACGATCTGAATCTTCAGCAACACAATATACACTAAGATATTCAGCTGCCTTATACGGTTTGATCTCTCCTAGCCTATAAATACCCTTGCTTTACATACGTTCCTTACGTTTTGAGTTTTATACACACATATACTCATTTAAACATCGGAGAGGGACCCAGAGACACCCCCTCTGTTGCGCTCCCCTACCTGCAGGTTCACCGGAGTTGGAGCAGATCAGCATCCAGGATTTTACAAACCAACAGTAATCATCCTAATTGTTTCCTCTTACACAAACCATTTACGGTGAAGGGGGCGAAGTTTCCTCATTATTTTTCTGCAAAAGTCATTTTGTTGGGGCAGGTTTATCATTTCGTCAATTTGCATGTCATTAAATAATTTTATGCACCTTTAATTTCGAAAATTATTATTTAATTCTCCTATATTTTACTAACAATACTCAAGTTGGTAGTGTGTTGTGTATTGGTAGTGTGTTGTGTATGGTGTTTTTTCAGACAATTCAGCAACTCTGTCACATCCTTAACATTCGACACTGTATCTTTACCTCCATGGGCTAACAACAATGGAAAATCCTTTGGGATTCTTGTCAAGTTATACACAGGGTGTTGGGTAGTTTGGTTGTAATGTTCCATGTTATCGACCTAGTTTCCATAGTCAAACTTTGACACAATTTCTGTCTTGAGCACTATTTATAAAAGGAGTAAGAAAACGAGGCGAGTTATGGTGTGTTCAAGTTAGTTTTTATGCAAAAGATAATAAAATGTATTGTTGGATTATGTAATATACATGCAATCGATATGGTAAATCATAATCACATATAATTAAGTTACCTCCGGATTGATTGCCTTAGCGGAAGATGATCTGCCTCAGGTTGGGATCACGATCTGCCGGACGGGAGGAAACGCCACGGGTTAACGTGCAGTGACCGAAGTTTCCACAGCTGCTGACCTCTGTCTAAACTGTGGGTGGCTATCTGTTATCAGTTCCTTCCTCATATGAGGATAGCACCCCATATATATATATATATAGAGAGAGAGAGGGGGATAAGGTTTAGGGCCAGTATCATATACCAGGCTTACCTGAATGGGCTCCCACTTATGGGCGACCCATTAACCTAAATCCAACATCTCCCACTCGCACAAAGTGTGGGGGGGCGCTCATTCATCAAGCCAGCACATAAGAGAACGAATTCTCCTTATACAGTTAAGTCACACACGAGGAGGCAGCCGTACGACCGACATGCACTACGAGCAAGGTACTGCGCATCTGTTAGGAGTTGAAGTGACTCGCAGATCTCACACCATCAGTGGATTTGTGCCCTGCACCCTTGGCCATTTAATATTTCTCAAGGTTTGACAACACAATGATCTTTCAAACCTGTACATCTGCATTGTGCCCACAACCGCAACCTATGCCGCGGTTGACGGACGTCTAGTGGAGACAATATTGAGAACATCCCATAATGACCATCCTTTTCCCACAAAACCATCAACACAATTCAATTCGCTTTTCTAGAATCGGATCAAAGGTACTTGTGAGCGCACCCATCGAGAACGGACTAAGATAGCAAACATTGAACTGAACCTCAAGTCTCTGTTCAGAGTAGTGAGGGTACATTCGTGGATCTTACGCGAAGAGCTCTGGGTCTCACACCACCCCGAGTTAAGATCACGTCTCGGGTCATACCCATGGTCAATTTTGGGTACGCCGCGGTATGGAATGCGCGCTACAGCATATCTCCTTTCCCATGGAGCATATGCCCAAATGCTCTACATATGTCCATCAGACACACAGAGTACCCGAACCAAAAGTCACAAAGACCCCCACCTGACTTTTTTAGTGGATAGATGGACCATAGTTCGTTTAGTGCGAAAACAGATAGCTCCGGACACAAAGTCCTTTCTGGTCATCCCGACAGACTTATAAAATCTAGAAGCCATCACCAGCATCACCTAGCCATAAAGGCATAGAAGCTATCATCCGTGTGAGAGGGTGACCAAATCCACTTTGACATATATTAACAAACAATCACAGCAATGAACACACAAAATACTCAAACTGCGAAAACATGCATACTCAAATATAATTCAAGTCAAAGAACATTGTTTGGGAAATATAATTAATGAAGTATATCAACTAAGTCTACACATTTCTTCAAGGGTTTGGTGAAAGGGTCCGCAACCATTTCTTCTATAGACAAATACTCCAAACGTATCATCTTGTGTCTCACCATGTCTCTAGCATAGTTGTACTTGATATCAATGTGCTTTAACGTATTGTGGTACTTTGGATCCTTTGTAGTGGAGATTGCGGCATGATTGTCGAAGTAAACCAGGATCGACTCAACTTGACTCCTACGACTCAACAATCGATCCAGGAGCCTGCTCAGCCACACAGCCTCTTGAGTGGTCGTTGCAACAGCCACAAATTCGGCTTCCATAGTAGACAATCCGGTACATGACTGCTTCTTCCTCATCCATGATATTGATCCATTGGAGAGCAAGAACACAAAACCCGAAGTGGATTTTCTCTCATCCAAGTCACCACCGTGGTCTGCGTCTCTATACCCAATTATCCAGAGATCCTCTGACCTTCGTAAGTCTTCTCCAAAGCACAAAACATAGTTGACGGTGCCCTTAAGATATCGCATGATCCTCTTTACTGCCTGCTAATGCTTTAATTCGAGGTCAGCTTGGTACCGACATACAATGCCGACTGCGTGACGGATGACCGTCCGAGTACACACCATTACGTACATCAATTGCGTACACCATTGCGGACATACCATGCCGACTGCGCTTAGATACTGAATCTGTTTCATCTTGTCCATTTCTTCCTTAGTCTTTGGATGCATATCCATGTTGAGAGGTTCACCAATAGAAGCTGGAGTTTCAATTGATTTGCAGTTACTCATGTTGAACTTTTCCAACACTTTGTTTATGTAGCTCTCCTGTGAAAGCCACAACTGCTTCTCGGCGATTTCTCGAGATCTGTATCCCGAGAATATATGCCGTCTCACCCATGTCCTTCATCTCGAATAGAGAGGACAACCATACCTTAATCTGTGTGAGGAACTCCAAAGTATTTACGGCTATGAGTATGTCATCCACATATAGAGTCATAAACACAAAGTCCGGTCCAGATCTTTTGGTGTACACACAATGGTCCTCATCCAATATAAGAAAACTATTTTCCACGACCAAATCATGAAATATGTGGTACCACTGCCTATAAGACTGTTTCAGACCATAGATCGATTTGTGGAGTTTGCACACTAAGTGCCCATGATCTTTCTGCACAAAGCATTCAGCTTGCTCCATTTAGATCTCATCTTCTAACTCACCATTGAGGAAGGCGGTCTTAACGTCCATCTGATGCAGTTCGAGATCTAGACTCGTTGTAATAGCCAAAATTAAGTGAATCGTGGTCATTGACACTGTCAGTGAGAAGGTCTACTTAAAGTCCACTCCCTCTTGTTGTGTATAACCTTTCGCAACAAGTCGAGCTGTGAGACGCTCAGCAGCTCCATCGGCCTTTAGCTTTGTTTTGAGAATCCATTTGGCTCCTATTGTTATGCATCCTCTCGGAAGGTCGACCAGTGTCCAAACACCTTTCTTTCCCATAGATTTTATCTCGTCCTGCTTTGATTTCATCCATTCTTCCTGAAAGGTTCCATTGAGAGCATTTCTAACGGTTTTCAGCTCTAAAGTTGTCTCGTCAGATATTAGGGTATTCAGTTCTCCATCACCTTCGAACATATATCATCGGGAGAGAAACTTCTGTCTTAGCCCACAGGCTAACAACTCACTACTACCAGGGATACGACCATGATCGCTCCCACTAGGAAAGAGATCCCTAATGCTCCCACTGTCAACAAGATCATTATGAGCGGAATCTGTTTCATTCGCTTCAGCAAGAGGTGCATCTGACAGATGACGAACCAATTCATCCTCTGCGACTTCATCTCTCCCACTCGAATTAACAGGTATCTGCTCAACTTGATCTTGCATCTCATATAGAGATCGATCCAAACCAATCTCTCCCTTCTTTGGAATTTCGTTCTCTAAAAACGTCGCATCTCGTGATTCGAACTCGGAAACACTCCCACTGTCCAGCTTGGCTATAAACACATATCCCTTGGAGGTTTCAGAGTAACCGACAAAGATACTCTTCTTTATTCTAGGTCCAATCTTCCCAAACTTGTTCGAGGAATCATCGGTGTAAGCGGCGCACCCCCATGGGCGCATACGGCTACGATCCAAACTTCTTCCAGTCCAAAGCTCGCATGGAGTGGAGTCAGTCGTCTTCGTTGGCACACGGTTCAGGATGTAGGTAGCAGTTTTCAAAGCATCTCCCCAAAAGGAAATCGGCAATTGAATCATCGACTGAACCATGTCAAGTAGCGTTCTATTGCGCCTCTCTGCAACACCATTTTGCTGAGGGGTGTAGGGAACCGTCAACTGATGAGTGATCCCATTTTGGGTGCATAGAACGTTGAATTCCACTGAAAGGTACTCTCTTCCACGATCAGTGCGGAGGGTCTTAACCTTCCGATCCTACTGATTCTCAACTAAATTAAAAAATGATCTGAATCAACCTATTGCCTCAGATTTATGGGAGATCAAGTAGACGAATCCATAACGAGTATAATCATCTGTAAATGTGATGAAATATCTTGCTCCATGCCGAGCCCTAACACTAATAGGGCCACAAATGTCAGAATGAACTAATTGCAAAGGATATTCAGCTCTTAGGGCCTTACCAAAAGGCTTTCGGGTGGTCCTTCATGCTAGACAATTAACACACGTAGGCAACTTCTCATGCAGAATGTTGGAAATCAAGGCCCTTTGGGCCAACCGCTGCATTCTATGTTGGCCAATATGACCTAATCTAGCGTGCCAATCATTCACACCACAAACATTTCCACGAGTAGAAGAAAGCATGAAATTATTGTTGCATGAATCCAAATCCAAAACAATGAATCTACCAAAAAATATCCCAAAACCAAATAGAGTTTGACCTAAAGATAATTGGATGGAAAGTTCATGAAAAGACAATTTGAAACCAAGTTTCATTAATCCTAAGACTGAAATAACATTCCAGCGAATCTGCGGAGTATAGGACTTGTCCATCATGTGAGACTAGGACTTGTCCATCGCGCAGACGCAACTCACAAGTTCCAATCCTTTCGACTTCAACATGAGAGTTGTTGCCGACATAAATCCACCTAGTCTCCCGACCGCGGAACTCTCTGGTACTCGACGAAAGCGTCTCGATCCTTGGCTATGTGGTCTGTCGATCCTGAATCCAAAATCCACATAAGACATGATTCAACCAACATAACAGTACTAGAAACACAAAGTTCGCTAGAATTGCCAAAGAGATATACCTGTCGCGCTGGTTCATGACATTCACTTGCAATGTGTCCCTTCTGGCCATAGTTGAAGCATTTCCTGGACTCAGGCTTCCTGGCTTTACGCGGACGCTTTTGCACTTATGCTTTCGGAGGAGCATCAGTCTTTATCTTCTTTGCCATTGGTGCACTTGTGACTGCACGTCGTGCACCACTCCCTCACTTACTACAATTCTTCTTACGTCGAAAGAATGATGCCATATGAACTTCAGTCTTAGGCCCTGTAGCCTTGAGACGTTCCTCGTCTAGCTCAATGTGCCTTCGAACGTGTTCAAAGGTGTTGAGTCCTTCAGAGTGAATCATTTGAATCTTCATATGTTCCCAGGAGTTAGGCAAAGAGCGGATCACGACCCGAATTTGCTGCTCATCGGTCAGGGGCTGACCGACCTCCTTGAGTTTTGCGATCATGTTGGCCATGTGGCTCAGATGCTGTCTCATGGAGTGCTGAGCATTCATCTTGTAAGAATCAAACTTGATGTTGAGCGAACGCAGCTGTGCAGTTGTATAGATACCAAATCTATCCTGTAAAACATCCCACAACCCTTTAGTTGTGTCTTCCAGCTCAAATTCACACAGAATATCATCATCCATTGTACTCACCAATGTAGCGCGCGCCTCATCGTCCTTGGACTCCCACTTATCATAGAAGACCTTCTGCTGATTCGTTTATCCAGTGTCGGGTCTTTTCTTGATCTTCTTGATGTGGTAAGTCGACCTTTGCTCAATTAGGACCATCTGTATACGCTTACTCCAGATTTTGTAGTTATCACAGTTAAGTCTCAGACCTTTGTTTAGCTCAGCGATGATGTTCTTCGTGGCAGCCATATTTCACTAACTAAAGGAAATTTGATTAGGATCATGGAGACACAAGGAACAATGTTCTAATGCATGTAAAAAGACAAGTCTCAAATTAACAGGAAAGACTTGAGAACATACTTAAATTCGTAGGACAACCCTAGCTATGCCGAGAAACATTCCCCCGTTTCTAAGAATGTCCTAAAGGACCGGAGTCTATACAAACAGTCTTTAAGGGACCAGAGTCAAACAGATCGCACTAAACCAAAGCGTTCAACTCTAACATAAGATGATTGTCCTAGTATTATTCAAGGAAATTCAGAGAACCTCGCAGACTAACCGACCAGTTCACACTTAAGAACATATCCCCAAGTGTAGTTTGAACTTATCCAAACTTCTGAAAGCCTACTAAAACAATCCTAAAGGTTTGCTACCTAGACTATGCCAGAGCTAGATCTCCCTACCAAGGTAATATCCTATGCAAGTAAGGTAACAAACCACACAATTCAATACACACACATATATATTGAAATCTTTCAAATATAAATTAATTTGGGGCTAATTTATAATTTCCAAAACTTTGAGGACCAAAGTCACCCTAACCAAAATTAATTAACATGTTAGACAAATTTTCACATAGTATGTTGGGATCTCAACAAGTCATAACCTAGTCAATTCAATTCTACCTGTCATGGAGTCAAGAGTAAAGAATATAAAGTAAGGCAAGACTATCTACCTTCCATAAAACACAAAGTAAACCAAGGAACTCAAGGAACCCATACAACGTTCTACCTATCCAGTCATGCATCATTACACAGTATAAGGCTCTCCCAGCAATTAAATTGATCTAACAGTTAATTTAATTATCCCAAAATAATTATTAATGAAAGGGTTCACGCACAATTACCGGATATAACAAACCACTAAGACCCACTAAGGATCCAGGATCGACACCAAATTCGTTTCAGACCAATTCAGGTAGCTCAAAGCCTCTGAAGGAGCTCAGACCGGGTTGAGCAGGTCTCAGCCGTCCAAACCGGACCGGTCAATGTCTACCAACCGGCCCTAACCGAACCGGCCGATCAACCTCTGTCAACCGGTCTAGACTGAACCAGCCCGATCCAACATTTCAGACCAGACCGGATTAAAACTGATCTGGTCCAACGTATTAGATCAGACCGGTCTGGACCAGTTCACTCAGACCGGTCTAGAATTTCAGCAATCTCACACCAGACTAGATGAATTTGAGAGAGAAAGAGATTGAACAAAACAAAATTAACAGAATTACTTGCTTAACAAGTCATCAATCAAAGTTAAGTTTACATATGTCGAATGATCCCATTTATATAGGATTTACAAGACTTCAAGACTCCGAATAACTCTAGACTATTCTATAATCTTCTAAACTAATCTGCAAGCTTCCTTGCATCATACAGTTCAATACCTTGGAGACTAAGCTATCGACACTACTGACTTATTCATACATCCTAACATTCCCTTAAGAAGTTTGATTTTAAATTTTGATTTTCAGCTCCACTTAACATACATCCTTCATCTTCATTCTTACAACCAAAAGATCTTGATCAATCTTGAATCCCTGTCTTTAGACTCTACATCTTTATTCAGTATAAAACTCCATACAAATGAAAGCAATCAACGAAAAACTGATATTTTGAGTAACAACATCTACTGAATCAGTTCAGCTCTATGATAATTTGTTTATTAACTAAACAAGCCTTCAGCAGATCAACCTTACCAATACTTGATCATTTGTCTTTTCAGATTATTTCAATCTACATATAATGCTCACTATTCTAGTCACAGATCAATCAGTCCAACAATAGAGACAAACTTTTCTTCATTTTTTTTTCCAATTCACATACTATGTTCTCTTTCGGTTTTATTCTTTGATTTATTTTTATTCATTTTTTCCTGACAGAGAGGTTTTCATGTGCCTCTATCTTACCAATGAAGTTGGGAGGTTTTCATTTTCCTCTATCTTTTCATCATCAAACATCTTCTCAAAGTTGCTTGATTATTTTCTTTGAGAAGTGTTATTTTTGGATTCAAACTTCACCTTATGCCAGAATATGAAGTATGCCATGCTTATGTCAACTGATATCCAATGAGAGAATTGACAGCAGATATGTAAAGAAATCACCAAGCAGACAAACAACAATATTGCAAGGCAGATTGATAAAGGCTCCATCTGAAATAAACTAACAATCATAGAGATGAAACAACATTAAGTAGATTACTGAAAACAACAAAAAATCAGATATCATCAATGCTCTACACAAGTATATGTTTTATTTGTGAATGAAGAACAGATAAAAGACAGAACCCAAACACTAACCAAACTATGGATAAACATAATGAAGAGAACTCAACATATCAAGTGAACCAGACCATCTAAACTAAAAACAAAAATAGAGACTGAACGCCAGAATACACACCAGACATCACAACCAATACTCAGCAAAACACCTAATTCACACCTAGCTATTATACCATACTATTGTTCTAAATCAAAATCATCCATCACAGATCCTGCAACACACTGAGTACTTACAGAAATGAGCATCAATTCTTTGAATGACATCACTCCAAGCATGATACAAATTGATTTTCTGTAATTGGTTTCGTCAAGATATCAGCAACCTGTTCTGTGGCAGGAACATAATTCACTAAAACTTGCTCACTTTGAACTTTTTCCCGAACAAAACAGAAGTCTATCTCAACATGTTTCATTTTAGAGTGATGAATTGGATTTTCAGATAAGGCTACTACACCTGTATTATCACTCCAAACAATAGGAACAACTATTAATTTGACATCAAGTTCAGATAACAAAGACACTGCCCACATAATTTCATAGACTGCATTTGCAATGGCTCTATATTCTGCTTCTGCAAATTAACTAGATATAACTGACTGCTTTTTAGAGCTCCAAACCACAAGATTACCATTAAGAAGCAAATAATGACCAAACACAGATTTTCTATCAACCAAGTCACTACCCCAATCAACATCAGGATAAGAAATTAAAACTACATCAGAAGAAGCAACTGGATTAGCTCGAAACAACAGTCTGTGATCAAGAGTGCCTTTAAGATAACGAAGAACATCTTTCCAATGACATAAGATAGGATGTTGCATATATTGACTCAATTTATTTACTGCAAAGTGTATATCAGGTCTTGTAACACAAACATGTTGAAGAGCACCCAAAACATTTCTATATAAATGTTAATTAGCAGGAGGAGACTCACCTTGAACTTCAGCAACCTTAGTCAAAAAAATACCAGACATAGGTGTAGGGAGATCTGAAGCATTATTCACTCCTGCTTTCGTTGTCCTAATAACAGACAATCAGCCAAAACCTGCAGATCCATCCCAAGAAAGTAGTTAAGTGACCCTAAATCTTTTAATTTGAATTCACTATTAATCCTACTAATAACTAACTCAATAGCAATCACATCACTTCTAGTTATTACAATATCATCAACGTAAACTAGAAGGAAAACATACCCTGCATTTGATTTACAGGGGATATTCTCAGAAAACAACAAGCAGAGGAACCTTGATGTTTACCTTTTGAGGAAAGATGGGCACGTTGGTGTCTGGCCCATCCACCACCATAGGTGTGGACGTGGACATCCCGACGTCAGGATTCCTCTCACTTGAGGCCGGAGTAAAACTATCCCTGATTAACAGGGGAGCGTTGACATTCTTTGGAGGCACCTTCGGGGCCGAAGAAGAAGACCTGTTGGCCGTCATCTTGGTCTTGCCGGCCGATTGGCTGCGGGTGGCCATGGATGTTTTAAGTTTGAAGGTTATGAAAATTAACAGGAAGAAGAAGAAGATTGAAGGAGCTGAATGCGGAAAACAGAAGGAATTCTCTAGAATCTGAGGGAATAGAAGCGTAAAAGACGAAAGAGTGGAACTACTGTCCCTTATATAGACAAAAAAGGAGTAACCGCCACAAACAGAATCGAAACGACACAAAGAATGATTGCGGCTTTTGGGTAAAAATCGAAGCAATGTCAGAATTTTAAGAGACACGTCGGGGAGACAAACGGTCGGCGAGTACAGAAAACTGTCAGACTACCCTTGGGTTACGGAATAATAAATGACAGGCGTGCTTCAAATGAACGTTCGACTTCTGGATGACTGTGCAGTTATTAAATGCTAAAGTCCATTAGGCAGATAAAGTGGCCGCCAGCGCACTAATAGGCCTTTTTGGGAAATCCCTTTCACAGGCAGTGATCGTGCAATAGCAAAGGGTAAACCTCCAAAAGCCTAGACTGCCTCGAGTGATCGCTAAGAAGGAATAAAAGATCGAATATTCCTTCAACCATTGACAACCGAGCGACTGATCGCCAAACAAGCATAATGTGTTCATAAAGGTATAAACAACAGAAAAAGACAAAGAAGACCAAATTCAAGTGTCACTATCTCCAACCCTACCAAGGAATCAAGCTCGTCTGAAGAAACTTCACTCAAGCTTCAGGGGAAAATGTTGGGTATTGATAGTGACAGTCCAATAAGGAAAATGCCTCGAAGGCCCAATAACCATGGAGGGGGTAAACCCAGGTTATTCGAACTGGACCGGCCTATGCTAAAGTCGATCTGGCCCGCAATAGAGTGGCCCAAGGTCGAGCCCAAGCTAATATGAATGCCAAAGGTTCCATCGCTGGTCGCCATTCATCACCAAGTTGCGAACTCCTACTGCTCACCATAAGAGTGCTCGCCCTGAAGAGAGCCTTGCCTATCTCCTCTGGTCCCATTAACCGTCACTAAAGATATGGCCACGATATCCCGCATATCTCGGGAACATATTCACTAAAGATTAAATATGGTAACTGCAATATCACGGCATAACCGTAATATCTACTATCCTAATCTTCAACAGCACAATATTTACAAAGATATACAGTTACCTTTTACGGTTTGGTCTCTCCCACTTTATAAATACATTTGCTTTACATACATTCATTACGTTTTGAGCTATACACACACATATACTCATTTAAGCATCGGAGAGGGACCCAGAGACACCCCCTCTGTTGCGATCCCCTTCCGGCAGGTTCACCGAAGCTAAGGCGAGAGCATCATTCAACCATCCTTTGGCATTCAATTCGCTGCGAGATCAGCATTTAGGAAATCAAGATCCAATAGTATCGATAGAAACATTTTATGAAATGTTAATAGGCGCTACCACAGGTAGCGATTATTCGAATACACGCTACCTGAACATGCGTGTTAAGACAATGTGGATGCAATTATTTGTTCGTGCATCCAATTATTTGCGACGTAAGTACAGTTTTCTCCAATTATTGCGCTTATTTTTCTCTTTAAATGTGTACCTTCCCAGTTTCTGTCGCTCATTTTGGTATCATCTCCTTCCCTAATTGTTCTTCATTAATAGTAGTTGTTTGTTCTTCATCCAAATCTTCAGTAAGCCTAATTTAAGGTATTTTATATATTTTTGTATATTGTATAATTTTTTTTTTAAAATTGGTAGTAGTTATATTTACATAAATATTAGGTTAACTAAAAGATAAACACATCTGATAAGAACTTTTATAATACTAATTCTTTTGGATCAAGCATGATTAAGATTGGTATCATTTGCTTGTATGGAGATGAAATAGTGTCTTAGAATGGTAGTGAGGTTTATGTGTGTGATACCTCTATTATTTCTACAACTACCTTGGATATCTCTATTATTTCTACAACTACCTTGGATATCTCTATTTGTAGACTAAAGGAAATTATATGTATGGAGTACGGTTGGTCGGATGTTGAAGCCATCTCCAAATGCATTTCATATAAATTTACAGATATTGATGGACTTTGCAAGTTTGTACAGATCCGATTGCAAAGTGCATTGTCTTTCACTTTACAATTAAGTGTTGCTAGTCGATTTAATGTGTTTAGAGAACTCAATGTTCTTCCAAACATTACTAATAGTCATAAGTGAATATTTTGCATGGTCACACCAATGACTAGAGAACTCAATGAATATTTTGCATGGTCACACCAATGATCTCTAACATGACAATGTGAACATTGATGCACTCTCAGATGACCCTGTGATTAATGAAGAAGATCCATATATTGAGCATTTTACAGGTCACATTGATGAAGACAACCAAGAGGTGTTTGAGGTTGGCGAGAATTCTGAGAATGTACATGGAGGTGTCCATGGTGGAAGTAACTCACACATGGTACTCCAAACAAGTAGTGTTAGAGTCTTTATACGAAACACACGAAGATGCCTTTATAAACCTCCCTAGGCTACTGTTAGCTATGACATTATATATCTCTAGGACAGTTTATGATTTCATGCCCAAAAGAGTAAATGTTGAAGCTGAAGTAGCAACCTTTGGAATGATGTTTTGGTCCTTTGGTCCAACCATTGAAGGATTTGTCCATTTCCGACCTCTTATAAGTATATATGCGACACATTTGTATGGGGAATACAATGGAAAAGTGCTTGTAGCCGTATCATATGAATCTAACAATGACATATATCCTTTGGAATTTGGTATTGCAGACGGATAGACAAACGAGAGTTGGAACTGGTTTTTACAGCATCTACGAGATAACGTAACGAAGGATCGATATGTCTATCTAATGTCTGATCGTGACATGGCAATAATTAACACAGTAGAGAATGTATATGATCAATATGGTATTGGAACACAACACTTTTGTGCACGCCATCTAGCAAGTAATTTCAATCACACCTTTAAAAGCGTTATTATGAAAAAACAGTTGTACATACTGGCAAGTACTCCTGATAAACGAAGTTAGATGTTTGGTATGCTAATCTATTAACTATCCATGATGGAAAGTACAACAATTGGATATCCAACATACCCCTTGAGAGATGGGCATTTGCGTACAATGGAGGAGCTCGATATGGAAACATGACAACGAATTTGGTTAAAGTGTTTAACGGAGTTTTGAAAGGCGCAAGGGTATTACTGTTGACTGAATTAGTCAAACTAACTTATTGGATATCCAATACTTACTTGTTCAAGCGTTGACACGAAGCAATGGTTGATATTGAGGGGTTGAAGGTATGGTCTGACGTTGTCCAAAA
Source organism: Chamaenerion angustifolium (assembly GCA_946814005.1). Classification (NCBI taxonomy): domain Eukaryota; kingdom Viridiplantae; phylum Streptophyta; class Magnoliopsida; order Myrtales; family Onagraceae; genus Chamaenerion; species Chamaenerion angustifolium. Next base: position 26,597,116 of record OX328268.1, on the reverse strand, counting down.
TACCATTAATCGGACACAGAAACAACTTGGTAGGATGCAAGTTTCCCAGTTCAGTCAAGAACACGGTGTTTTCCAGGTGCGTGATATTGGTAAATTTATTCAAGGTGTCGGTTGGACCACTCCCGAGAATTATACGTTTAACGGGGTTGGCCAAAAATGTGAATGTGGTTTATGACAAATATATCATCACGCGTGTTCGCATGGAATGGCATCACTCACCAAGGCAGGGATGCAATGAGCTCCTTACGTAGATCCTCTATATTCGAATCAGGCACGTCTTGCAGTATACTCTCCGTGTTTTCAACCAATACCATACGAATATTTTTTGTTTCAGTTTGACCTTCCAAAGTACACTCATGATCCGGATAGGTGGAGGACAAAGCGCGGAAGAAGAAAATCCAGTCGCATTCATAACGAGATGGAAGCAAGGGAAGGTTTGCCCAGGAGAAACAACTGTAGTAAGTGCGGTGGAAGTGCACATACCAGGAAGACATGTAAAGCTCCACGTTAGTTTTCATAATGTTTATTAGTTACTGTTTTGTTATTACAAGTGTTGTTTGGGAACATTAACGTAGTTGTGCTGTTTTGTACAATTTAATTTTTAAGAAAATGTCAAGATCAAAATTTCATGTAACCAGTGTAATTACTCTTCTTGTCTAAGTAGTTATGTCCACTAAAATTTGTGGAAATTGTTGAAAAATTACCCACATTCTATCTGATGTTGTTTTAGGGGGGGGGGGGGGGAATGGGTGATTTGTAAGAAATGTCAATTTTTAAATGTTTCTCAAAAAAATAAAGAAAAATTAAGACAAGTAACTAAATAAGAGAGAAAATGAATGCAATATTTCCTTAATGCAGTTAATAATAATACAATACGATAGTATCTCCTCCTGATCGGATTCTTCACTTGAAGAGGGTTGTTGGCGACGATATTCAACATGTTAACATCTTTAAATTGAATGTAAAGAGAGAAATGAAGATGAAGAAGAAAGAGTTATCAATTCAAGTTAATTTGTTTGATTACAATCCTAAGCTATATATAGAAGTAACCGTAGGATATACTATTTGAACTTTGACAATTATGACCCTAATACTTAAGTGATTGTCACACTTATATCCCAACATTCCCCATGCTTGATCTTGATCTTGGATCTTGAAGAGATCTTCCTTTTGTCCCATACAATCTTCTCATTTTCTTCATTTCTTTTTGGCACGTTCTTCAGCAATCAACAAGCATACAACTGTACCAAAATCTGAAGCAAACCTTATCTTCTCCACACACAATATTTCAGACCAGTGTCAACGCAATGAAATCTTATTTTCTTCACTAGGATATTTGCACTAAATACAACTTATATGATCACATATATGTACATACTAAACATACTATTATTCTACATCATGTCAGCTTAACAATGCACAACTTCTACAGTAACTAGCCAACACAACTAGTGTAAAAATAGCATTTGATCCATCACACACCAGAAAAAATACTTCACATTCAACCATTACCATATTCAAAACCTCATTCTCATAACAACTTTTCCTTTCATTGTTTTTATGTCTTTTTTTCTTAGTTGTTGAACTCATTTGGTTCTTTATTTTCTTTGTATTCTTTTCTTTTATTTCCTTTTGATTCTGACAGAGAAGTTTTAAGTCCTATCTTACCAACATGATTGCAAGGTTTGAGCCTTGATCTTTTCTTCCTCAAAAGTGATTACCTCTAGTATCTTGACATTTTCTCGAGGAATCACTTTGTTTTTGGAATCAAATCATGCCTTATGCCAAAAGAAAACAAATATGAATGTTGTTTTATAAGAAGATATGAGGCATAGAATAGGAAACATGAAGGTCTCTGGTAAGATCGAAACATGAAGGTCTCTGGTAAATGAGATTCACAAAGACCCTGCAAAGCACCAAGTTATGAAGGCCAACCATTGTTAAAATATGCATGAAAAAAGCTAAGCACAAGCAGAACAACTGAATGAGTAAGATGTACGTAGTGAGAGAAGTACTAAAGCGCATATGTTCTCTCAGTGAAAAGACAAAGAAATCAATAGAAACCAAAATGAACTGGAAAATTGGTGGGACCGACTTGGTCAAACTTAGACTTGTAAGAAAGTTGAAGACTTTCAATTGTAGAAAAATAGTGTTAGCTTAGTTGAATCTCACGCAAGCTTGGATGAAGTAAATCACATGGTGAAACAATTAAGGTGAGGTGTAAAGGATGAAGACAAGGCTTTGATTAAAGAGAACATCTTTGATAATAGGTTAACTTGTTCAATACAAGGTAAGGCTCTATATATAGAGCAACTAGAATAAAACCCTAGACAAGAGACTAGATAAAACACTTAGACTAATAATGATTAAACTAGAAAACATTAAGCTAATCTATGTGGTGTTCTCACATACACCCTAGTTCTTCGTTTTCTTCATGTTGTATGCTCTGACATTCATCCACGGTCTTTGTTTTTCTCTTGATTTGCTGAATTTTCGACCCCAAACTTCCAATGCTCTTTGCTCGTGACGAATCCCAAGTTTAATCCTGATCAAACCTCTAACCTAATTGAGCTTGCACACCTTCATCTTCAATGAGATACTCCACAATGAAACACAAGATCTTCAAGTTGATATCTAGATGAGAAGAGGGAGGAATCGGTCATGCCATCGCGGTGCCATCCTGGTCATCTCGTCGTGGTCATGCCGTTAAAGAATAAACTACTACTAAAATCTGACTTCAACACTTCAAACTTGTATCAAATATATTGTAGTCATCAAAACTTGGTTGTCCAAACTCAACGGGATTACACATCTTCACGTTACTAATCCAGCAATTCGAGAACAAGTAATTCAGCATTGGTTGCAGGGGTTTTAATCCACAAATCTCAGCAAATTTCAGCATGAACCGGGGTAAACTTTAGCATTTCAGCATCAGCAACAACAATCAGCATATTTCAGCATATCAGCTTTCCAATTCAACACAATTCAGCACATATCAGCATTTCAACACAATTCAGCATTTCAGTAATAATTCAGCATATTTCAGCATTTCAGCATCAACAATCAGCATATTTCAGCATTTCAGCATCAACAATCAACATATTTCAGCATTTCAGCATCAACAATCAGCATATTAATCAGTACACTTCAGCCCATTTCAACATATTTCAACTCAGCATATCAGTATATTTCAGCTGCATCTGTCAGGCATTTCGTCGAACACGTCTTGTGCATCTCGAACATGCCCAGTTTTGGCGTAGTAATTCATCAGGATGTTCATCAAGAATACACCCAGATGAAGACCGGACTAGATTACCTGAGCATCAGACAGTACAGACCTAGCCATGTCGGAAGTACATACCTAGCCATGTCGCTGACATCGTCGGAAACGAAGACGCCGTCTCCAGATTGCAAGTCATCGCTCGCGACGGAAACATGCCTAATATCATCTTATCTGGACCTCCTGTAACTGTCTTTCTTTCTTTCTTGCTGAGCTGAGCGTGGGATTGTTGATGCTGAGCGTGGGTTTGTTGCGGAGAAACGAATATTGAAGACCAGTGAGACAAGATTTGCAGCGGAGAAACAAACTAGAAGCCCTAATCGACAAGCTCTGATACCATGTTAGCTTAGTTGAATCTCACGCAAGCTTGGATGAAGGAAATCACACGGTGAAACAATGAAGGTGGCGTGTAAAAGATGAAGACAAGGCTTTGATTAAAGAGAACATCTTTGATAATAGGTTAACTTGTTCAATACAAGGTAAGGCTTTATATATAGAGCAACTAGAATAAAACCCTAGACAAGAGACTAGATAAAACACTTAGACTAATAATGATTAAACTAGAAAACATTAAGGTAATCTATGTGGTGTTCTCACAAATAGGACCATGCTTACCTAGGAGGAAATGAGAAATTGGAGGATGCCTTGTGATCTTCGAATTCCTCGATGGAAAACACACCTAACTTCTTCCTGCAAGTTGCAAACAACTTCTCAGTTAGTGGTTTTGTGAGTATGTATGCAGTTTGTTCTGAAGCAGAGATAAAATTGACAACAATCTCTCCAGAATGAACATTTTGACGAACAAAAAAATGATCAATTTTAACATGTTTCATCTTGGAATGCTGAATGGGATTTTCAGACAATGTAACAACACTTGTGTTACCGGTCCAAATGACAGGAGCAGATGGCAATTGCAGAACAATCTCCTTAAGTAGGGACTTGACACAAACAATCTCACATACTGCATTTGCTACAACCTGAAATTCATCCTCTGCACTTGATTGTGAAAAAACAGATTGTTGCTTGGAGCTACAAACTATAGGATTGTCATTAAGCAGGAAGTAATGTTCTGAAATTGACATGCGATCAACAAAATCACCCCCAATCTGCATCCAAAAAGGAAACCAAGGAGATGTCATTAATAGGAGAGAGATTTGTCCAAAATAAAAGGCCATGATTCAGTGTACTCTTCAGGTATCTCAAGACATGAATAACAACTTTCCAATTGCTAATGTTTGGAGTCTGCATGTACTGACTTAATTTGTTCACGACAAAATGAATGTCTGACCTCGTGACACAGACATGTTGAAGCACACTGATTGTTCTTCTGTACAAGGTTTCATCATGAAAAGGCTTACAAGTATCCATAGCTGACTGTGTTAAACAAGTTTGAGTCATCGTTGTAGGAAAGATGGACTGATTAGCAACTCCAACCTTTGCAAGCAGCTCCTGAATATACCTCTTCTGGTTTAACAGAAGAAATTCATCCCTGGACGTCACTTCCATACTAAGGAAGTAGTTAAGACTACCATGATCCTTGAGCTTGATCTCTAAATCTAGGTGACGGTCCCAATGGCCCTCGACTTGAGCTTTCACCGATGCGGCCCAGGGCTTAGACACCATGTCCACGCCGTGGAGCTCTTGGAGCATGTCGTCGACCACTGCTTGGATCAAAATACCACGAAGTACGTAGTCCCCGTTACTCACGTGCAGTTAATTTATTCGATTGTTGGAAATGTTCTTCGTACACAGGTAGTTGACCGACATCATATGACGATCGACAAGTCTCTAAATAAGACTCGCCGAGTAATTTGAAATTCCTCTTTGTAAATTTTAGGGTACCTTTTGCAGCTTTCCGTGCTAGGTGAATTCCTCTAGCCAAAAAGTCCATCTGCAATATTAAACACAATGAATTGTTAGGTATTATTATTTAATGAATTGTCATAAGTAATATTTACGTAGTAACTTACCACTGTCTCTACTTGGCCCACGTGAGGAAGATATGGAGTCGATGGGTGATGACCCTGTGAAGACATATAGTATATGATCTTAGAGTCGTGATCAATCGACGGGTTATTCACTGATACCATGTCATATACTGTGCGACGTTCGTCAAAGGTTGACGTTCCTGGTGTACAAAATCATCACGGTTGATCCATAGTGCTATCATATCTTAATGAATTCTTGACCAACGACGCTCCCCTTACGAACCTTTATGTGATATCTTATGCAACCTGACATGTTCTTGATCCTCATCGTGTGTCATCTATGGGATGTGTTGCTGCATTTCAAATTGCCGCATGACTCTATATAGACGGTGCCACTGGACCACATTAAAATGGATAAGTAGCACCCTCACTCAGAATAATTCGGGGCGCGCATGAAAGACAGGGGCCAGTAGCTAACCTAAAGGCACTATACAACATCCAAGTCACCTAATATTGAGAGTTTCACAATTTTTTTTAGTAAGGTTAATAATATTCCCAACATCCTTTTAGCCTTTTGATTCTAATATTTTACCTGATCATCTAATTAAGACTCCAAGTCATCCCTATAGCACACCAAATTGACAGTTCTAATTTGGTGACTAAACGATCTTTTGAGGAATGACCACTAATTAAGAAAAATAATAGAAATTACAAAACAAAATTTTCATTAATAAAAAGGGTTTTAACGGTCAACCAAACAAAGAAAATAAAAAATAAACATGTATCCTACATATACTTCACCGTGAATCACGGAACAACCAACATGGAGGTGCTCCCACGACCATAACTATAGTGTACCATAAATTAATAAAAATTGTAATAACAAATATAAATATTTATACAAGACTAGCATATGGAATACTTGTACTAGGATGGCACAACCGATGAATGTTTCAGTGCTAAGCCCAGATGCCTAACACAGTCCCCGATACGTAGCAACCAACACAGATTAACCCCAAATATAATGAGTTGCTCTTTCTAAAGCTCTCATCAGTGGTAACTAGATCAACGACACTGTATCTTTCTGTCATTGTAAACAACACACCACAGAGTATCATGAGGATAAATCTCATTGCTTGTTGTTTGACGGTAAGATTTGGTTGAAAAGAATGTTGCCGTAACGTAGTCAACATAACAAAATCTTTAAGACCTTGAAAGTCCAGTCCCAGCAATTCCAGACACGCAACAACCATGTCTTCCTTAGGTACATACTCATCTGTCACTTCATCTCCGTCTATACGAAGTCCAAGGATCACGGCTATATCCTTTAAAGTGATCATCATCTCCCCATGTTTAAGATGAAAGGTGTGTATCTTTGACCGCTAACGCTCGGGCAATGACCTCAGTAATTTAAGATTCAGTTTGGAATGTGACATAATAACCACATCCCATAAACCAATAGTTTGCATAATCGCTTTAGCCTCTTCACATATTATATTTTCTTCAAATTTTAAACATCGAAATGTGATATGTTGGTTACCAATTAGATCTGAGGATCGATGCTGATCTTGTTCCCAAAGGACTGATTAGTCCAACGAACCAACGTTTATCACATTTTGACCGAAAGACTTACTTGACATAATTACGTGTGGTGGCATGATAGCTCTATAATTAAAAAGGATAAGTATTTAATTTCACACAATTTATATTTTCTCCATAATTTTTTTTATAATCATTATATAATATTTCAAATATATATAATTAAATATTACTAATATATTTAATTAGCACAAATATTATGCATCTAATATTAAAAAAGACAAAATAAAAGGAATGCACAGACCTTGCTTGGCGGTCTCTGGTGGGGCGGAGGCGTCAAGATGAGGAATGTAGAGAGGCAACAAGAGGGACTTCGTCGGAGGCTTAGAGTGGTGGTGGGGCAACACTTTCATGGCGTGGAGGCTGGGGCATAACAGTTCAGGGGGAACGGCTGCTTCAGGAGGGGGGAGGTGTGAGGCAATTAGGGTTTGTAGGGGATTTAATTGGGGGCCCTGGACAAAACACGCTTCATGTGTTAGCATGTATTAAATACACGCTACCTGAAGTAGTGTGTTTAAAAACACGATACCTCACCACTCCTATGCCTATGCATAGATTTCTAATTATTTTTTAACAATATTTAATTTTTCATTTATTTTTCTTCTGACATATACCCTTTTTAAAAAAATTCATGTTTGGATGCTGCAGGAATTACTTTCCCTAGGCCTGTTCAAGACTGTAATAACTAGATGTAATATTTATAGTATTTTACTCACAAAAAAAGAAAGAAAGAGGAAAGCACTCTTAAGATTATGCAACTTGTAAACAATCCCAATTGTCATCGAGGCAGTATAACAACAATGTTGTCTCTAAATATGATGAGAGACAACAAATTTAGGATTTCCTCAGAAAACCCAGAACACAACCTGTGAAGAGAAGAAAGGAAATGAATACGAAGAGACTTTGGGATCACTGAGAAGTGTTCCTTCATCTGGACCTCTCTCACCCTAAATAAAACCCTTAAGCAAATAATTATCAATTACACCCTAAGAAGTCCAACAAATAATAAAACAACCCAGCTAAAACATAAATAACATAATAAGTCCTAAATAAATGAAACTGACAAAAAAGATCCTCAATACAAACTCTAGATTGCAAATCCTCATCTTAATACTCCCCCTCAATCTGGAAGTTCTTGACTTGTCTCCCCCTGATTAGCAAATATGTTCTCCATGTCAAGCCTTCCACAAAGTAGAAAGTGTTGTTGATTTCCAAGAGACTTTGTAAAGATATCAGCTACTTGATCACCTGTTCTAACATGTCGAATTTCCACAATATTCTCAAGTAACCTTTCTCTAATATAATGACAATCTATCTCAATGTGTTTCGTTCTCTCATGAAAAACAGGATTGTTAGCAATCTGAATCGCAACCTTATTATCACAATGTAATACAACACGACTATGCTGAGGACAACCCAATTCAACCAAAACACTTTTGATCCAGATTATTCAGATAAACAATATCCCATACTACGATACTCAGATTCAGTCGAAGATTTAGAAACCGTGTTTTATTTTTTTACTTTCCAAGAAATTAAAGATTTACCCAACAAAACACAAAATCCAGTCAATGATTTTCGGGTTTCAATGCAACTATCCCAATCTGAATCACCGTGTCCAATCAAATTTGTTTTAGAATCAGATGACATTAAGATGCCTTTACCTGGTTCTCTTTTCACATACCTGATCACCCTTAGTGCAGTGGCTAAATGTGAATCCTTAGGATCCTGCATGTATTGCCTCAAGTTTTGTACAACATATGATATATCTGGTCTAGTAATGGACAACATAAGTTTTGCACAACATATAGTTTTTTATGTGTTTCCACTCGAAAGCCCAACACTGTATATCAATTCAAGAGCATACTTTCTTTGGTAGAGAACAAGACCTTTTTCAGACCTAGCAATCTCAAAGCCTAAGAAATATCTCAGCTAACCCAAATCTTTCATTTTAAAACTTGATTCCAACACATGCTTTAATTCAGTGATCAGTTTCTCACTATTACCAGATATCAGCAAATCATCCACATAAACAAGCTACACGACAATCTGATCTCCATCATGCTTTGTAAATAAAGATTAATCGAGCTTAGATTGAACATAGCCAACATTCAACAGAGAATTGCTCAATTTACCATTCCATTGCCTATTAGCCTGTTTCGATCCATAAAGATTTTTTTTTTTTAAATTTGCAAACCAGATTATCTTCACTTAAACCAAAACCATCAAGCAATTGCATATAAACTTCCTCATCAAGTTCCCCTTGCATAAAAGCATTATAAACATCCATTTGATAAAGAGGCCACTTATAAATCGATGCTAAAGCTAAAACAGTTTGAATTGTGTTCATTTTTGCAACAGGTGAAAAGGTTTTGAAATAATTATTCCATATTTCTAGTTATACTCTTTCACAACTAATCTGGCCTTATATCTACTTAGGCTCCCATCATATTTATATTTAAGCTTATATACCCATTTACAACCAATGAGAGACTTACCCTTTGGAAGTGGTACCAGATCCCAAGTCTGATTTTCCTCTAGGGCTTTAATCTCCTCTTTCATCGCCTGCACCCAAGCCCTGTCTTTCACAGCCTCAGAAAACTTATCAGGTTCAATCAGTTGGGAAACTAAGCTCAAATAACATTAATATTCATCGGATAACCCATCATACAAAATAAATTTGTCAATTGAATGGCAATGAGAAACATTTGAAACCTTAGTCCTTCATCCAAATAGGAGCCTTGATAGTACGACCTGATCTACTTGTAGTAGGAACAGGGAATCATGAATGACAGGATTATCTTCTTAATCAGAGTCAATCACTGACTCATCATGCGGATCTTCTCCATCAGGTCTCTGTTGAGACTCATCATTTGGAGTTTCAGCTATATCAATTATGTTCTCCTCAGCTTTAGTTGACTCAGGACAACACACATCACTGGAGTCAGAATCGACATATGGCTCAAGAAATACGGGAAACTGATCAATATTACCATTCTCAAAAGGGAACACATTTTCATTGAATTGAACATCTCTATTAACAAAGAACTTCTTTTCATTTAAATCATATAATATGTAACCCTTTTGATAGATGGGATTGCTCTGGAAGCTAGTTTGTCTATTACCAACATATTATTGGCATAACATAAGCAACTGAAAGTGCGAAGATGACTTACCTTGGGTTATTTTCCATTCAGCACTCTAAGGGGAGATTTCCCTCCTAATATCTTAGAAGGCATCAAATTTATCAGATAATAGGTTGTTAAAACACATTCTCCCCAAAAAAGTGTTAGGTACAGAAACATGTATTTTGAATGCTCTAGCAACTTCCAATAAATGCCTGTGTTTCCTTTCGGCTCTCCCATTTTGCTAGGAAGTGTGGGGACAACTGCTCTAGTGAACTATGCCTTTTTCTTGAAAAAAATGTTGTTCACATTCTCATTAATGAACTCTTTCCCATTATCAGTTCTAAAACACTTAATCCTTCTTTTAAACTGAGTCTCAATCATATTGATAAAACTTTTCAGAATTATAAAAACATCTGATTTGAACTGTATCAGATGAACCCATGTTACACGAGAAAAATCATCTACCAGAGTCAGAAAAAAGCGTTTGATATCATGAGTATAATCCTGATAAGGTCTCAAAACATCAGCATGCATATGATCAAAAGGAGTATCTGCTTTTGATTCAGAAATAGCAAACACTTTTCTTATTAGTTTGGATATAGGACAAACATGACAATCACCTAAATTCAAAATTTCATTCTTCGGTAAATTTAAGGAAGCTGCATGTTCCAAAGAAGCATGACCGAATATCCTATGCCACAATATGATATTTTCAGCAACAGAAGACAGCACAGTAGGTCCAGAATAAATCTTGGGAGATCTAAAAAATTACAGCCTATAATCTTTACTACCAGTCTCCAAGACCTTCCCATTTGAGAGGTCCTGTAGGATAGCATAGTTAGGAAAAAATGTTGCAGAACAGTTTAATTCCTTGGTAAGCTTTGAAATTGATAACAGATTATGTTTAAAATCCCGAAGATACAACACCTTCTGCAATTTTCTATCACACAAAAAATCCAGATTTCTAACACTTTCAACTTTAGTATACTATCCATTAGGTAGTTGAATCTTAGTTTCAGCAACAATTTTACCCCACATAACCAATCATTTCTGTTGGTCATGTGGTTTGTTGCTCCCGTAACCAAGATCCAACTATCATGCTTATATAAAAAAGTCCAGTAAGAGAATATACCAACAATGATTACTTGATTATCGATAGAAGCGGTAGCACCTGCAGTAATAGCAGTTCTGCCTGTCCCACGGTTTACAACAGTTTGTCAAATTGGTTCCGTGTAAGAGTAACTGAACCTGGCATATTAGAACTCATAGAAGATTCATTCGTAAATTGCTTAGGACCATTAGAGATGAAGTTCCCATTATCAGCACAAGTGGCATTGGCATTTATATTTGAACCTTTCGCCTTTAAAAAATCCCTAGATTTGAAACAGTTATCTTTTGCATGCCATTTTTTCTTACAAAATCACAACATCTGGCATAACATCTTTCTACAATATGCCCCTTCTTATGACAATGGGAACATTCTAAACTCTGATATCCTTTTGATTTATCATCATTAAAAGACACATTTGCAGAGGTGGAACCAACATAGGCATTCATTGCTTATGTGATTCCCCTCTGGCTTTCATCTTGAATCAACAAATTATATGCCTGGTTAACATATGGTAAAGGATTCCAAAGCAATAGGTCACCCCTGCATAATTCTCATTTAAACCAATCAAAAATTGAAAAAGCCTTCGGTTCTCCTTGTGTTCAGTATGCTTTTTAAAATCATCCCATTCTATATGGGGCAAAGCAGAAGCATCATCATATTCAACCCACAACAATCTCAGTTTAGTAAAGAATGTGGAAATAGAATCTAAACCCTGACGAGTCATAATAATCTCCATATGTAACTGGTAGGTTCTAGGTCCACTAATTTTTATCAGACCTTTCCTTAAGATCTTTCTAGACAAATAAAGCACCCTCACAATACATATATCCACTTCCAAGATCTTTTCAAATTGAATTTTTGATCCAACCTAGAACTACCGCATTACATCTATCCCACAAATGGTGAAAAACAACATCATAGTAAATGTTCTAGTGATAAATCTAATTTGTTTCGGCCTAAGAGAGTAAATGTGATGGCCCTATTCCACATGGCATAATTCTTAGGACCGGTTAAAGTGACATGCATCATGTTAACACTAGGATTATCACCTGCATGTAAGTAAAGAGGGTGATGTGAGTCTACCACCGATGGCCAAGGCATCATGGTTAGCCTCATCGGTGGCAAGCCTCCCTGCCTCCATGATGGGATTTTCCTCAACCATGATTAATATTGCCACAGAATTAAGAAATATCAACCAGCAACTGACAACTCAAGAAACATATCAAATATGTCCACAAAATATAACTACCAGACGAACCGTCACAAGCCACAGAATAAGGCCAAGGAATGACAAAGAACCCCAAGATAGGTATAAACTTTACCAGAATCACTCCAAAAGAGACAAAGAAGGGCATAAATCAACACTTCCGTCAAGATCCAGATGAATCATCACCAATCGAAGAACAGGGAGCCAATACTACAAGAGTATTCACATAAGAACATATATAAACCAAGAGAAATTCTAGAACTTACCGTAACTGAGATTATCGCAATGATTCTGTACAACTACAACCGACAAAAATATCAACAAAATGTCTCAATCGTTCCAATCCACAGGAAGAATAAGATCATAAGAGGCATAAACTGCCTTTAACGCTCTCATACCATGACAAAGAGGAAATGAATACGAAGAGACTTTGGTATCACTGAGAAGTATTCCTTCATCTAGACCACTCTCACCCTAAATAAAACCCTAAGGCAAATAATTATCATTTGCACCCTAAGAAGTGCAAGAAATAATAAAACAACCCAAATAAAACATAAATACCATAATAAGTCCTAAATAAATGAAACTGACAAAAAAGATCCTCAATACAAACTCCAGATTGTAAATCCTCATCTTAACAAGAGAGGTCAACCTCAACCTAATATGAAGAATAACACAATATAATATATATACATATATAAATTGTCTAAATATACATATTTAGATTAGCTCGTGATTTACTTTTGCGGAAGCGAATCTGCCTAAAATAGGGATCATAGTCTGTCGGACGGAAAGACACACCACAACTTGATGGGTCAAACCACATAAGGATCTTTCAAACCACGATATGTATTGTGCCCACAACAGTAGTCGCTACCGCGGTTGATTATCATTTAATGGACACAATATCGATAAGATCCCATAATGACCATCTTTATCTAACGAAACCTTCAACACGATCCAACTAACTTTTCTAGAATAGGAACGTGCGCCGAATACATTGAAGCCCGTCAAGCACAGACTAAGATAGCATACATTGCATCGAACTTCAAGTCTTTATTCAAATTAATGAGGGTACATAGGTGGCTCTCACACAAAGAGTTCTGGGCATCACACGATTCCGAGTTAAGATCACATCTCGAGTAAACAACATGGTCAGTTTTGGGTGCGCTGCGGTATGGAACGCGCGCTACAACATATTTCCTATCTCATGGAGCATATGACTAAATATTGTACATATGTTCATCAGGCACACAAAATACCCGAACCAAGAGTAAAATTACTCTCATCCGACCCCTGAGTGGATCGACGGACCATAATCCGTCGTAGTACAAAATCAAATAGTTTTGGACTCAACGTCTTTTTCGGTCATCCTGACGGACTTCTAGAACCATAAATTATCACAAACCACACTAGCCAGAAGGGCATAGAAGTTATCACCCGTGTGAGAGGGTGAGTCAATCCACATACATAATTTAATAAACAATAACATACAACATACTTAAATTGTGAAATCATGCATACTCAAACATAATTCAAGTTAAAGAATATTATATGGGAAGAAAATCAATGAACTGCATAAGCTAAGTCTATGCATTCCTAGAGACAAAATATGTCTCACTAAAGACTTCCTTTTAAAAGTTGGAGAGACGGTATAGACCGAACCGATTCTGTCAGTCTTAGCAATAGAAGTGGGTTAAACCGGTCCACCTTAGCAGATCAGATTGATCTGGATCGATTCACTCAGACCGGACCACCGTTTTCTTCCTCATGGGAGAAAATACAGTCACTTGGGTTTTGGAAACACTAGCAACTGCAGCCACCAGCAGGTGCACAAACACGAAGGATGGCCATGGAGGGTGAATCGGCCACCACTGGTCGACCTTACCAAGACCTCCCTGTGTCTCCAGGCGACTGGAACCGCAACAATAAATGTTGTGACAAGCAGTCGCAATGCTACAACCATAGAGGTTGTGGCCCCACCTAAGCAAGGTCATAGTGAGTGTGGCTGTGGCCTCCCGTTTTGGTATGAGCCTCAACCACGAAGGGTGCGACCAATAGGGGTTGAGCTGTAACCACGAAGGCTTCACCGAGTAGGGGCTGAGTTGCAGCCACGAAGGCTTCGGCTAGCAGGGGCTGAGCTGCACCCACTAAAGTTGCGACAACCACTGATTTGGCCTCAGGTGTCTATCAACTGTCCTATACGGTCGGGACCTCATCATGGTCACGATTGAGCACGATAGGAATTTTAATCGAGTTTGACAATTCGAAAACCAACTTGCTATGCCTCTGATACCAATGTCAAAATTATAGTTGCAATCACCTAAATACACATTTTGTAGATTACCTTGTGATTGCCTTTTGTGAAAGCGGAATCGGATCTACCTGAGGTTATGATCACAGTCTGCTGGACGGGAGAGCATACTACGGTTTGACGGGCAATGACCTATGACACCACAACTACTGACATTTGTCTAAACTGTAAGACAACAAAGTTTCTCTGTTTTGGGCTAGAGTGAAAATGTTATATGATCTAGGGTTTAACAATCTTGAGTATTCCTATATATTATATATAATGATATATAGTGGGAATGATTTGGACATTAGTCACACAGATACTTATGGGAATAAGCTCTCACTTATTGGATGGTCCATCTTAAAACCAACATTAGTTTATAGAATGAAAAAGGATGATTACTATTCAAGAAGATAATTGATTAATTAATTTTCGTACAAAATTACATTTAAAAAAAGTGACCAGCAGAATATGTGGTACTAATTTTTATCATTACTACTGTAGTACATCAGGTCCGTATGTATGACGATTTTACAAATTTTCACAAACTTATTTTGTGTGCATAGAAAAAATAATTAACTAATTTCTTTAGATACAAACCGCCTGTTAAGTTTATTTTATATTATAATAATGTTTTAGGAAGGTTAATTTATATTATAATAATAACTTAGAAAATATATTTACATACTCTGATTTTTTTTTGTAAGACATTTAAAAAAAATCAAAACTATGTTTTACATTTTAGTCGTCCTCTCATTTTTTTTCCATTTTCTCTTCTCGTCCCCCCCCCCCCCCCCCCCCCCCCCCACCCACCCCCCCCCCACCCCCCACCCCTTCTCCTTTCTACCTTGATGTATCATTATACTTAAGTTTATTGTAATTTCAAGATTGATGTAAGTCCTCTCATCTTTTAAGTCTTTTTTTTTCATTAAATATAATTTATCAATACATAATAAAATTAATCAGAAATAATTTTATATCTATTTTCATATGGAAAAATGGGTCTTAAGTAGATGACCGTGAAAAAAGTTGTTACTCTATTTTTACTTTGGACACCATATAAATTAGGGAGATTTTATTTGCAGACCATTAACTACTAAATACAAACCATTTTTGTTAAAAGACTAAAATGCCCTAATAGATTTTTACATATTTACCCTTACCTATTTTAAAAATAGAATCGTTAAACAAAGACCGCTTATTTTTTCACCTCTTTTACTTTCATATCCAAAATTATTACCCCACCTATTATCTTCACATTTGCTCTTTTACCTCTTTCTGACAAGCCACGTCAAACTCTGATCATCGTAACTCCCTTCTCCATTAAGCAACCGTGTCAGTACTAGCCACAAATCATTAAACCATCCACCAGTAAGCCGCCACCAATCGTACCAACCGCCACCAGCCGCAAATCATTCCAGGGCACCCCGTCGATAGCAAATGAGCAACTGTGTCGGTACGTTCACTTAAATTAGTCTAGGGTTTACAAAACAAATACCTTGTAGATGAATGCCGCCACCACTGTCAGCAGCAAAAAGTCCAAACCATGAAAAATTATCTGGAACAACTTATGCTGCAGGAAGTAGAAGGGTCTCTCCCTCCTCCCTCTTACACACACAAATGCACACTTTGTACCTTTTGTTCGAGTTTTGACCAACTTTCACAGGGCAAAAACTCATTGTATTTTTTCACTGCAATGTTATTTATTTATCATAACTTATATTGACTAGAGTCTTTTTGAACTGTTTATAGCATTTAGAGCCAGAACAAACCCTTACATATTCACAAAAGGATGAATTTTAAGATATGCTCCATTCATTGACATTGGAGAGGAGTCTCATTTAGGAAGCCATGGGCTTCTCCCTAGACAATGTTGATGTGGCTGCGGCCGAGAAGAAGGGTCGCAACCTTCATGGTTATGGCCACCTCAGGCGAGGCCACAACCTTCATGGATGTGGCCACCTCAGGCGGGGCCACAGCCTTCGTGGTTGTTGCCTTTGTAGCCATGGCTCCAGTCGAATGAGGGTAGGGTAATGTCTGCCAGTGATGGCCGACCCACCCCCGTGGCCAGCCTTCGTGCAGGCCACTTCCAGGCGGTGGTGGGAGGGGACCCTTAGTGGTCGACCCCCACTCGTGGCCAGCCATGGTGGCTGCCTACCTCCCTGGGGCTGGTTGCTGCTGCTAGGGTTTTCAACCCTAGTAGCAGGTTCATCTTCCCGTTGGGGAAGATGAACAGTATCGGTCCTGTTCTTTGTGAACAGACCAGCCTGGCATGAACCGGAATGGTTCTTTTCGTGAACTATTCTGGTTCAGTCCTGTCGGATTGAGCCGACCAGACCGGTTCAATTCAATCCAATCAGTTTGAGACGATCGGACCGATTCGGTTGGTTGGGCCATTTCAGATGGTTTCGTGTTGTCTGGGCCGGTTTAAACTTATTTGGAGACCCCGGGCCTCTTGAATTGGTCTGAAACAAACTTGGTGTCGATCATGGATCCATTGTAGGGCCTAGTGGTTTATTTCAGTCCGGTAAATATGTTTGGACCCTTTCATAAATAATTTTTGGGCTAATTTAATTAATTGTTGGACCGATTTAAATTGCTGGAAGAGTCTTATATTGGTTTATGTTGCATGACTGGATAGGTAGAACATTGTATGGGTTCCTTGAAATCACTGGATTACTTTGTATTTTCTGTAGGGTAGATAGTTTTTCCTTACTTTATTTGATTGGCTCTTGACTCCATGACTTGTAGAATTGACTAGGTTGTGATTGTTGAGATCCCAGCATAGTGTGTGAAAATTGGTCTAACATGTTAATTAATTTTGTTTGTTGAGCTTTAGTCCTTGGATTTTTATTTGTTGAGACTTTGGTCTCCAAATTTTTATTCATGGTGATTTTGATCCCCAAAACCTTTGGTTAGGGTGACTTTAGTCCTCAAAGATTTGAAAATTACAAATTAGCCCCAAATTAATTTATTTTTGAAAGGTACCAATATATATGTGTGTGTATTGACATGTATGGTTTGTTTCTTTACTTGCATGTATTAAATTATCTGGATAGGTAGATCTAGTTTTCGTTTAGCATAGATAGCAAACCTTTTGGATTGTCCTTAGTAGCCTTTCAGAAGTTTGTATGAGTACAAACTACACCCAGGAAAATGTTCTTGAGTGTGAACCGGTCGGTTAGTCTGCGAGGTTTTCCGAATTTCCTTGAATAATGCTAGGACAATTGCTTTGTAAGAGTCGAACACTTTGGTTTAGTGTGATATGTTCGACTCTGGTCCGTTAAGGACTGTTGGTATAGACTGTGTTTCGATAGATAGTAGTGACTTTAGGGCATGCTTAGAGATGGGGAGCGCTTCTCGGCATAGCTAGGGTTGTCCCCCGGGTTTAAGTATGTTCTCAAGTTTGTCCTATCGGTCTAAGACTTATCCTTACATGTAATACAACATTGTTCCTTGTGCCTCCATGATCCTATTAGAATTTTCTTTAGTTAGAGAAACTAGGTTGTCATGAAGAACATCATCGCTTAGTTGGACAAAGGTCTTAGACTTAATGGTGAGCACTATAAAATCCGTAGAAAGCATATAAAGATGGTCCTAAGTAGAAGTCCATTAACCCCATCAAGAAGATTATGAAAAGACACGATTTGGAATAACGAATCAGCAGTAGGCTTTCCATTTGAGTGGGAGGTTAATGATGCTGAGGCGTGTGCCATGATGCTGAGTATGGTGGATGACGACATACTTTATGAGTTTGAGATTAACACACGGCTAAAGGGCTGTGGAATACTTTGCAGGCTAGAAATGGTTCTATACGACTGTTTAATTGTGCTCACTCAACATTAAGTTTGATTCATATAAGATGAATCCTCAGCACTCCGCAAGATAGCATTTCAAGCATATGGGCAACATGATCATGAACCTCAAGGAGAATAGTCAGTTAGTGACCGATGAGAAGCAAATGTAGGTCGTAATCCGCTCTTCGCCTAACTCCTAGAAACAGATGAAAATCTAAATAACTCATTCTAAGGCCCTCACTACCTTCGAACACGTTCGAAGGCACTTTGAGTTAAATAGGACAGACCCAAGGTCGCTGGACCTAAGGTTGAGGTGCGTCTGGCGCCATACTCTAGACCTAAGAAGAGTCGCTGAAGGCGAAGTAGTAATGCACAGCACAATGGCGCAAATGCATTGAAGGCAAAGTAGACAAAGACTGAGGTGAACCCATGGACTCCTCCGAAAACAACACCGCGAAAAATGTTCGCGTAAGGGCGAGAAACCTAAATACAGGAAATGCTTCAACTGTGGCCCGTGGGTACACTTTGTAAAGGCATGTATTAAATCGATCCTACCTAAATTTCTTGTTGGCTACTTAGTGAACTTTGTATTTCTAGTACAGATATGTTGACTGAGTCATGTCTTTTGTGGATTTTGGATTTAGGATCGACAAATCACATACCTAGGGATCGTGACGTTTTCACAGAGGGCCATAGAGTCCCACGTAAAATTAGGTGGATGTACATTGACGACAACTTTCGTGTTGAAGTTGAAGGGATTAGAAATCATGAGCTGCGCTTGCACGACAGTAGAGTTTTAGTCTGAAGTCATATCCTCTATGCTCCGCAGATTCACTAATATGTTATTTCAGTCTTAGGATTAATGAAACTCGGTTTTATATTATCTTTTATTGAATCTTCCGCCCAATTGTCTTTAGATTCAACTTCGTTTGGATTTAGTGTTATTTCTGGTGGATTTATTGTTTTGAATTTGGATTCATGCAACGATAATAATTTCAGTTTTTTCCTTATACTCGCGGATATGTTTGCGATGAGAATGAAAGACAATCTAGATTTGACTATAAAGGTCAACATAGAATGCAGCAGCTAGCCCAATGGGGTTTGCTGCCCAACATTCCACAAGTGGAGTCGTCTACTTGTGTAAGTTGTCTAGCAAAAAATTCCACCAAAACACATTTTTTTGGTTAGGCACTTAGGGTCGAATTTCCATTTGCAATTAGTACATTCCGACGTCTGTGACCTTCACGGAGCGCGAAATCTCATTACACTTACAGATGACTACATTTGTTAGATAGGAGGGTTAAGGCCCTCCACCCTGATCGTGGAAGAAGAATGCCTTTCAGCGGAATTTAACGGTTTATGTAATGAAAAGGGAATCGTTCATCATTTGACGATCCCCTACACTCCTCAACAAAATTGTGTTGCAGAGAGGTGTAATAAAACACTCCTTAAAATGGTTCGGTCGATATGGTGCACAGTCAATTGCTGATTTCCTTATGGAGAAACGCTTTGGAGACTGCTGCCTACATCCTGAACCATGTGCCAATGAAGACGGTTAACTTCACTCCATATGAGTTTTGGACTGGAATAAGTTCTGGACCTTCACCATATGCGTCCATAGGGATGTACCGCTTACACCCATGATTTCTCAAATAAGTTTGGGAAAGATTGGACCTAGAGGAAAGAAGAGTATTTTTTGTTACTCTGATACCTCCACTGGTTATGTGTTTATAGTCAAGCAGGACAGTGGGAGTGTTACCAAGATCGAATCACGAGACGTAACGTTTGTAGAGAACAAATTTCCTAATAAGAGAGAGATTTATTTGGATCGATCTCTATATGAGATTCAAGATCAAGTTGACCAGACACCTATTAATTTGAGTGGGAGAATTGAAACCGCAGACGATGAATCAGTTCGTCGTCCGCTGGATTCACCGCCTGCTGGAGCGAATATAACAGATTTCACTCCTCATGATCTTGTTGACAGTGGGAGTATTAGGGATCTCATTCTCAATGGGAGTGATCATGGTCATACCCCGATAGTAGTGAGTTGTTAGGTCGTGAGCTAGAACATAAGTTTTCTTCCTGACGATATGCATTCGAAGGTGATGTAGAACTAAACACCCTAATATCTGACAATATAGTGATTGTGCCGTAAAATGTTAGATAAGCTCTCAATGGACCCTTCTAGAATGGACGAAAGTAATGGACGATGATATGAACACTTTGGACGAGATAAAATCTATAAGGAAGAACGATGTTTGGACACAGAGCAATAGAGCTAAATGGGTTCTTAAGATGAAGCTCAAGGCTGATGAAAAGTTGAGTATCAAAACTCGATTGATTATGGCTATTAGAGTGAGTCTAGACTTGGAAAAGCACTAGACAGACGTTAAGACCGTCATCCTCAATGGTGAGTTAAAAGAAGAGGTATATATGGAGCAGTCTGAATGCTTTGTGCAGAAAGACCATGAGTACTTAGTGTGCAAACTTCACAAATTGATCTATGGTCTGAAACAGTTCTCTAAGTAGTGGTACCGCAGAGTTCATGATTTGGTCATGAAAAAGGGATTTCTCTTGATGGATGAGAATCATTGCGTGTACACCAAAAGGGTGTGGACCGAATTTTGTGTTTATGATTCTATATGTAGATGACATACTCATAGCCGTAAATAACTTGGAGTTCCTCACACAAGTAAAGGTTTGATTGTCTTCTCCGTTTGGGATGAAGAACATGGGTGACGCGGCGCACATCCTTGGGATTCAGATCTCGAGAGATCGCCGTAGGAGGCAGTTGTGACTTTCACAAGAAAGCTACATAAATAAAATGTTGGAAACATTCAACATGAGTAACTGTGCACCAATTGAAACTCCAGTTTACGTTTGTCAACCTCTCAAAATGGATATATGGACTAGATAAATAAATTATGTAGCTAAGTGCAGTCGGAAGCTTGATGTGCGCAATAGTGTGTACTCGGCCTGATATTTGTCATGCATTCAGTATGGTATGTTAGTACCAAGCTGAATCTGGATTTAAGAAATGGCAGGTAGTAAATACGATCATGTGATATCTTAAGAGCATATTCATGCTCTCTGCTAGAAACTTGCTAGAGATCTGAGAATCTCTGGATGACTGGGTATAACGATGCAAACTATGGTGGTGACTTTGACGAGACAAAATCCACCTCAGACTTTATGCTCTGCTCTCCGATGGCGCCATATCGTGGATGAGCAAGAAGTAGTCACGCATTATGTTGATCGTCATTGATGCCAAATGTGTGTGTCTTGTGTGGACCATTCAGTAGGTTGTATGGATGAAGAGACTTCCAGATTGATTGATGAGTCATTGGAGTCGCAATCTCCGTGATATACAAACCCAAGTATCATAACAAGTATATATCAAGTGAAACTATGTTAGAGACGTGGTTAGACACAAGGTGATGAGTTTGAAGTACTTGTCTACGAATGAGATGGTTGTGGGCCGTTTGTCCAACCTTGAAGAGAGAGTCTTTAGTGAGGCATGTATAGTCTCTAGGACTGTGTAGACTTAGATGATGTACTTCATTGGTTTTATTTCCCATACAATGTTTTTTAACTTGAATTATATTTGAGTATGCATGTTTTCACAGTTTGAGTGTTCTGTATGCTCTTATTGTGATTGTTTATTGATATATGTTAAAGTGGATTAGATCACCCTCTCACACGGGTGATAGGTTCTATGCCTTTGTGGCTAGGTGAGGCTGGTAATGGTTGCTAGTTCTAGAAGTCTGTTGGGATGACCGGAAAGGGCTTTGTGTCCGGAACAATCTGATTTCTGGTACTACGATAGCATTTCTGGTATCCGTGTGATACCCATATCTCTTTGCGTAAGAGACGCGTATGTACCCTCATTACTCTAAACAAATACATGAGGTTCAGTTCAATGTTTGCTATCTTAGTCTGTGCTCGATGGGCCTTCGACGTATTCTGCCCGGGTCCCGGTTCTAGAAAAGCGAGTTGAATTGTGCTGATGGTTTTGTGGGAAGAGGATGGTCAATATGGGATCTTCTTGATATTGTGTCCACTAGGTGGCTACCAACCACGATATCGGCTGTGGTTGTGGGCGCAATATATATATAGGTCTGACAGAGCATTGTGTGGTTAGACCTGGAGAAAGATTACATGACCAAGGGTGCATGACACATTTCCACTACTGGTGTTGGATCTGCAGGTTGCTACGTATTCTTAACCGGTGCGTAGCACTTTGCTAGTTGTGCCTGCCGGTCCCACGGCTGCCTCTTCGTATGTGACTTTACTGTATAATGAGATTCGTTCTCTTGGTGCTGGCATGATGAATTAGCGGCCCCCCACTTTGTGCGAGTGGTAGATGTTGGTTTTAGGATAATGGGTCTCCCATAAGTGGGAGCCCATTAACATAAACTCAGTTGTGTATCTGACCTTAAAACCTATCCCTCTATATATCAGTATATATAGGGGTGCTTAGGGTTAGGAAAAACCTGACGTCGATGCTAATGATTGTTAGACGCCCTACAGTTTAAGCATAGGTCAGTAGCTATGGTATTATAGGTCATTGCCCGTCAAATCTAAGCGTATCCTCCCGTCCGGCAGACCGTGATCCCAACCTTAGGCAGATCCGCTTCCGCTTCCGTTAAGGCAATCACTCAATGAGGTAACTTAATTATGTATTATGTTGTGCCCTAATCGATTGCATGTTTCGTACATAATTCCAATACGAAGCAACACTGCCTGATATAATTGAAAGCTTTAATGATTTGTATCGAAGCATTATCACAGGCAGTATCACAGCTGAAGCCCTTAAGGCACTCCCTCATAATATTTTTAGTATTTTTTATTTTTGGCCCTAAAAGAAATTCTCTTTATCCTGATATTCTTTGCTGATTCAACTGAATTATGCGGGAACGAATGCTCAAAGTTCTTCAAGTCTGGGCAGATTGGTTTCTCTACAGATGTTTATGTGAATGGTTTACGAGCAACTTTCCTTCGGTCTAGTAATTCTGGCGTGACCCTTTTCCATTCCTTGTGCGATGAAACTCCTGATGTGGACAAGAAGACAAACAGTGAGATAGGGTAATTCAGTTTAAGCCGGCCAAGATGGTGCTTTGGCCATGGGAAGAGGGGTAGCTACAAGAGAGTTAATGAGTCGTCCCCTTGCTGAGCTAGAGCGTCAATGCAGGCATAATGGTCTCTCTCTTGTTGGGGGAAAGGAAATGGTGGTTGTGAGGTTGCTTAGCCTCGATGAGGTATAGAGACAGAGGGGGTATGAACTTGATGAGGACCTTAAATTCGAGCAAAGCTCTGTTAGAGTGCCAAGTTCTCAAAGAGAAGTTGATGTTGAATGAGAGACACGAGTATTATCAGGAAGGAGTCTGCATGGTGAGGATGAGATGCAGAGTTACAATGTCGAGTCTGCATGGTGAGCTTTGATATTCTGTCAAAAATCGACAAAGCTATTCAGATATTTTACTCTTTAATCGGTAAATGCGTATTGATACAGTTTACACAAATCGCTGACTATTTGTCGTTATTTAATACATATATCAGAAAAGTTATGTAGATTATGTATTAAAAAAACAGAAAGGACTTGCTGATTTAATAGATAAAAATCAGTTACACCAGACCGATTATGTGAGAAAAAATTGAAAATACTGAGTCGTTTTTATGTATTACTACTGATTTGTAATGAATACTTACATGCAAAATCAACTGTTTAAATCAACGATTGATAGTCCAACGATGTGGACAGCGACAATTGAACATTGGTCACAGCGATAAAGGTGACGACGATAAAGGTAACGACGACAAACAATAGAGGTGGTGACGACAAAAGTATAGGGTTTAGAATCGGTGATTTTGGAGTGTCGTAAAACTAAATATAAATGGTTGAAACTGATTTTAATAAAATTTATAATAAGTGGTCTTTATTTAGCAATTTTATTTTATTTTTAAAATAGGTAAGGGCAAATATGTAAAAAACTATTATGACATTTTAGTTTTTTTTTACAAAAGTGGTCTGTATTTAGTAGTCGATAGTCTGCAAATAGAATCTCCCTACAAATTATTACTTAAACTTTACTTTTTTAAAAACAAATGATACCTGTACTTTTGGAATTTAGACAAATTGCTACTTCCGTTAAGTTTTCTGTTAAATATGAATGGAATATGACATGACAATACATAATTGCTCCATAAATTTAAAAATTATATATTCTTTTAAAAATAGACGATGCATAAATGTACCTGTTATTATTAGATACATTACAGATTTAGTTATAGATAGATAAAGTTACTTCTAATTTAATTTTATAAAGATAGGAAAGATGAATATTACTACTATATATTATATCCTAGGATTAGTTTTAGGTAAACTATTTTTTTTTTTTTTCCTATAGTTATAGTTGTTCTATATATTCAAAATTTGTAATTGAATAAAACAGTCTATGAAATTCTAAAGGGAGTTTGTCTCCTTCTTGAACTTATCAAAGTTTTCTACCTTGTGGCGTTCTATCATTGACTTATAAAATAGATCTCCGTCACCGTTTGTGATGTCTTCTATCAAACTTATCAAGATTTTGTGAGGTGTTCAATCACTTACTTATGAGATGGGTATGTATCCTTGTTTGTGGCGTACTTTATTGAATTTATCATGACTTTTCTTATGACATCAATTTATCATGACTTTTCTTATGACATTCAATTGTCGACTTATCAGACGAATCTTCATCTTCATTTGTGACGTCTTCAACATATCCCAAAACTTGAACTACAAACGGTCTGATGACATCAACTTCTAGGGTTTTCGTTTCACACTAGAAGGAGAGCTAAAAATGGTGATTGAATAAAGGAAGTCACAAACGAAGATGAAGATTCGTCAGATAAGTCCTTGATGAAATGCTACAAGAAAAACCATGATAAGTTCAATAAATTAGACAAACTCTCTTTAAAATTTCATTTGAGACTAAAGTCTGTTTTATTCAATTATAAATTTTGAATATATAGAAAAACTATAACTATATAAAATAATAAGAAATATAGCTTACCTAAAACTAATACTAGGAGATTACCTCTTATCTATAAATATACTACTAAAAAGGAAACAATATATTCTAGTAATATCCTTCTTTCTCCTATCTTTATTAAAACTAAATAAGAAATAAATATATCTATCTATAACTAAATATGTAATGTATCGACTGTTAACATGCACATTTATGCTCAAATTAGATAATCATTAGATCAAACGAACTCTAAACTATGTATTTATCTGTATGCTTGTATTGACCGACATTAGTATCAAAGGGATCAAATTCATTTTCTCTACTTTTCGAATTCTACTCAATTGTGATCTTGAGTATTATGGAGAAGTTTTAGGCATCTCTTTATATTAAAAAGTTATAACATGTGTTTGAATGATAGAATTCTAGGCAATAAGGAGAGAAATGAGAATTAAGAGCAGTATTGAGAGAAAACTTTATCCTGATACGTTTAGCAGCAAATACTAAGACTTAACAACTAAACAATTGTAAACCGTAGTCCCTAATATTCTACCTACTAATTTTATCTCCTAAACTTTCTAAAAATCAAACAAAGTATTCAAAGTTTTGGATATATAGCGTTGAGCTTCTTTTGTGCTTTTTGAGCACTGTGTGTGCACTCTGACTAAGATATATCTATCTATATTTACGTCAACAAAGCCCAAGATGATTCGATAAACAGAGCAGCATCATATCATGCGAACATGAAGATGATGTTCAACAATTTAGATTGAATAAAACTGAGATGACATGCAAATCTGATTCAGTGTCAACATGAGCAACGACTCGTACCAACTCATACCAGATTAATGAAAACGTAGATACCATTCATAAGCAACAAAGCATCTTGCCCTCCTCATTGCTTGTCTCCTTTTATTCATAGCTTGCTGACTGAAGATGACAACTTCCAGTTATGGAAACAGCGGGTATTTTATCAGGGTCAATCTGAACTCTTAGATTAGTGTAGGGATTTATTGTTAGTTATTATTATTGAGGACTAGTTTAGAATTATTTGTATTCATTTTACTATATATATAGAGTAGGGTTAAAGGGTGATAGAGTACCAATTAATAGAATACTCTAAATGATCCCCCAAATGCTGTGCAATATTTTGATGGTTAAGATGTATTCGAAATATTGAAATGGTATCAGAGCCATTCATCAGTTTTTCCTCATACCGATCCGACTCTGGAAAAGATTTGCCGCTTCGGTCCGCTCCACTTCCCTAGGTGTCTTCTGGTGTCTCTTGGCGTTTAGCCTGGAACCGCTTCGGTTTCTCCCCATTTACTGCAGCTTCTCGAGAAATCGTTCCGATTTCCTCTCTATAACCCTTTCGCCTAGGGTTTTCTCCAAGATCAAGTCTTCTTGATCGATTCTTGGCATCCCTTGTATTTTATGGTTCTTGAGGTATTGCGTCTTCTTGCCTCTTCTTTATCCTCTGGGTGGCTGTTCTTGTTGCAACCCCTAGAAGAACCGCCATTTTTTTCGGTATACTCTTTGCTCAGTCCACCTGCTCTTCAGTTCTATCAGAAATCCTTGGGAAACATCCTGTGTATACCTTCTTCATGGATGAAAAAGTTGCAAACACGGAGGCGGCAGTTCCTGTTGTTCAACCTGAAGCGGCGGATCTGTGCGCAGACGTGGAGGCACCTGCAGAATGGCCCGATTTTGATGTGGAGGTTAATCCTAATCATCCATTATATCTTCATCCTTCGGATAACCCAGGTATGAATCCCATATCCACTAAACTCACTGGACCGGAGAACTATCCGATGTGGACTAGAGCAATGATTGTTACCCTTCGGGGGAAAAACAAAATCGGATTTATAGACGGATCTTTCGATAAAACCCTTTTTAAACCCTCTCTACATGATCTGTGGGAAAGATGCAACGCTGTTGTTTTTGGCTGGATTTTGAACTCCCTTTCTTCAGATCTTTCCAACAGTATCATGTATTCAACCTATTCTTATCTTGCCTGGAAAGATCTGAAAGAAAGGTACGATAAGGTCCTCGTCTTTATAAGTTACATAGGGAAATTTGTACCGCTCAACAAGGGCTGGATTCTGTTTCAACATTCTTTACTAAGTTGAAACTTCTTTGGTCGGAATATGATGCTGTCAGTGCCCTTGACCAGTACGACTATGAAAAATTCAAGAAGCATATCACCCATTATGATAATCAGCGTCTCTGTCGTTTTTAATGGGGATAAATAAAACTTTTTCGAATGTTATAAGCAGTTTGTTACTTTGGCTTCCTTTGCCTAGTTTAAACTAGGCATATAGCATGATTATCCAGGAGGAAAGTCAGAGGAGTATGCCTAGTGGGATATCTGTAAATCTTGCCTCTTCTTCTGACAGTAAACCTAAGCTAAATTCCAAGGTTGAATGTGACTTCTGTCACAAGAAAGGGCATACCAAGGACAGATGCTATGCTAGAGGATATGAGTTTTGCCAGAAGAAGGGGCATGTAAAAGAAAATTGTTTCAAATTCAGGGATTTCAAGAAAGGAAAAAATCCCAATCCCTAGGCTAATATTGTTTCATCTGTTGGATCTAATGTTGTTGATTCTGTATCATCTAGTTTCAGTTCCTCTGTTCCCTCTGTGAACTCCAAATTGCAAGGAGGAGTAAACTTCACTACTGAGCAGTTCAATCAATTCCTCCAGTCCATAAGCCGTGCTGACACCTCCTCTGTGCAGACCCCTACTGCCCCAGGTGCTCACGTCAATATGGCAGGTATAATTATCTTGACTTCTCATTACCAAAATGATGATGTTTGGATTTTAGATACAGGTGCTACTAATCATATGTCTAAAAGATCTGATTGGCTTGAGAATGAAAATTTGGTTGCTAAATCTAGGGTTCAATTGCCTAACGGATTGCATGTTTCAGTAGAAAGTATGGGTGATTATAAATTGGGACCAAATAAGATTATGAGGAATGTTCTTTACTTGCCCAAGTTTAAGTATAATTTGACATCTATTTCGAAGCTCACTACTGAATTGAATTGTTCTATAACTTTTTACCCCAAGACTGTTGTTCTGTAGGACCTCTCGAGTGGGAGGGTCTTGGGGATTGGTAGTGAAGAATCCTGTTTTTTTGTGTTTAAACCTTCTTCTGTAGGGCATGTGAATAGTATACATAGGAACTTGAATTCTTTGTCTGATGATATATCTTTGTTGTGGCATAGAAGGTTTGATCATGATTCCGTTCATTCGTTGAAACATGTAAAAGGATTGGATTGTTTTAAGAATAAGAATTCTGTTGTTAGGAATTGCACTGTTTGTCCTTTGGCAAAGATAACTCGATTGCCTTTCCCTGTTTCACATTCTAAAGCTGATGAATTGTTTGATTTGGTGCATGCTGACATATGGGGTCCATATGAGAAACAAACTTATGATGGAAAGAAATATTTTTTAACTTTAGTTGATGATTTTTCAAGGGTTACTTGGATCTATCTAATTGTCAATAAATATGATGTTGTTGTTGCCATCAAACAATTCCTTGCCATGATTAATAACCAGTTTTGCAAATGTATCAAAACCATTAGATCGGATAATGCTGGAGAATTTTTTAATGAACATTTGAATGTTTTGTTTAAGGAAAAAGGCATTATTCATCAAAGTAGTTGCCCATATACCCTTCAGCAGAATAGTAGAGTAGAAAGAAAACATAGGCATCTCTTAGATGTTGCTAGATCTATCAAAATTCAAGCTGCTATTCCTGACATTTTTTGGGGTGATTGTGTGCTTACTGCTTGCTATCTCATAAATAGAACTCCATCTTCGATTCTTAATGGAAAGTCTCCTATTGAGGTTATGATCAAGAAGAGACCAAATATTGATCATTTGAAAACTTTCGGTTGTCTCTGTTTTGCGAAGAATCTTGCTATGCATGATAAGTTTGCCTCGCGTGCCATCTCTGCTATTTTCATGGGGTATTCTGAAGTGAAAATGGATATAAGCTGTATAATATGGATACTAAGAATTTTTTCATTAATATAGATGTGAAATTTTATGAGAACATATTTCCCTTTGCCTAATACAATTATGAAAACTCTTTGTATGTGAATGAGCAAGTCGATTACACTTATGTTACATATAGACCACTGAGACATCACATACAAACATCTGAAACTAAGCGTGAGGTAAGTAATATTCCATCAGATCCGGACAATGATGAGATTGTATCTGATTCCAATGACCCTCCTAGCCAAGATACTTACATACCTCGCAGATCTGGAAGGGCTACCAGGCCCCCAATATGGCATAAGGATTATCAGGTTGAGAATTCCAATAGTCAACACTCTATATCAAACTGTGTTTCATATGACAAGCTATCTGCTTCTTTTCAGTGTTTTGTTTCTTCCTTGTCTAGAGTTGAAGAACTCGAATCTTTTTCAGAGGCCGTGAAGCACCCTGAATGGGTAAATGCCATGCAGACCGAAATAGCCGCCCTTGAAGAAAACTGAACATGGGAGTTAGTACAACTCCCATCAGGTAAGAAACCAATAGCATGTAAATGGGTTTATAAAGTTAAACTTAATTCGGATGGTTCTATAGAAAGGTACAAAGCTAGATTAGTGGCCAAGGGTTTTACTCAAACTCATGGCATTGACTACTTTGAAACCTTTTCACCTGTTGCAAAGATGAACACCGTCTGAACTGTTTTAGCTTTAGCATCCATTAACAATTGGTCATTATTTCAATTGGATGTCCATAATGCCTTTCTTCAAGGGGACCTTAATGAAGAAGTTTTTATGCATGTGCCACCCGGTTTTCGTAATCAGGGGGATAATGATAACAATGTTGTTTGTCGATTACGAAAATCTCTTTATGGTCTCAAACAATCTTCTAGGCAATGGAATTTAAAACTGACTGAGGCTCTTGTTGATAATGGATATATTCAGTCGAAGCTTGATTACTCCCTATTTACAAAGAGACCTGGAGATGAAATTGTTATATTACTAGTCTATGTTGATGATCTCGTTATTTTAGGTAATAATGCGGTTCTAATTGACCAACTTAAAACTGTTCTTAAAGACAGTTTTAAGATGAAGGATCTTGGTGAACTAAAGTTTTTTCTGGGAATTGAGATTGCAAGATCTCAAAAAGGTTTGATTTTGTCTCAAAGGAAATATGCCCTTGAATTAATATCAAAAATCTGGTCTTTCAGCATATAAAACTGCTAAAACTCATATGGAGCTTAATGTTAAACTTACGAGCAGGGCATATGATAATCATCTCAAAATAAATCGGGATGATCTTCTTCTTGAAAATCCTAATTTGTACAGGAAATTGATTGGCAAACAGTTATATTTGACAATTACTATACCTGACATTGCTTTTGTGGTTCAGCATCTTAGTCAATATATGCAGGAACCTAAGAAATCTCATTTGGAGGCTGCCCTTAGAGTCATCAGGTATGTTAAGAATGATCCAGGTCTAGGTATTCTGCTTGACTCTAGTAGGAAGCCAGTCTTGACAGCCTTTTGTGATTCTGACTGGGCTGGTTGTGTTGAGAGTAGAAGGTCTGTGATGGGATATTGCATCAAATTAGGAAATTCTTTGATATCCTGGAAGGTAAAAAAGCAAAGTACTGTGTCTAGATCTTCAGCTGAAGCTGAGTATAGGAGTATGGGAACCACTTTACCTGAGATCATATGGCTTCGAAATTTACTTATTGAGTTAGGAATATCACAAACTGAGTCGGTTATGTTGTACTATGATAATCAAGCTGCAATACAGATTTCTTCTAACCCTGTTTTTCATGAGAGGACCAAACACATCAAGATAGATTGTCATTATATCCGGGAGAAGATTCAGGAAGGAGTGGTTCGAACTCAACATGTGAAAACTTCGGACCAATTGGCAGATTTATTCACAAAAGCTCTTGGAGGACATCAACATCAATATTTGAAGAATTTGCTTGGATTAAAGAACATTTTTTGATTGTATATTTTTGTATTGTATATTGTTCAGTTTGATTGTATATTGTTGTATTAGTGTAGGGATTTATTGTTAGTTATTATTATTGAGGACTAGTTTAGAATTATTTGTATTCATTTTACTATATATAGAGAGTAGGGTTAAAGGGTAATAGAGTACCAATGAATAGAATACTCTAAATGATCCCCCAAATGATGTGCAATATTTTGATGGTTGAGATGTATTCGGAATATTGAAAAGGTACTCCTTGTTGTTAGAGGTTTTGACTTAGAATCACATCTCTATGCTGTGCAAACTGTTCCTACTCATATTACAACTGAGAATGGTGAAAATCTGCCTAATCTGCCTATGCAAAGTATCAACAGCGTGATAGCTCCTTAGCATCTTGGTTGCTAGTGTCGATTTGCCCTCAGGTTAACAGATATTTGTTAGGATGTATGAGTGTTAATGATGTTTGGTCAAAACTGCATCAAATGTTCTCTTTGTCATCAACAACTAGAGTGATGAGTTTATATAGTAGGCTGAAAACCAGGAAGCTAATTACTCAGTCTGTTAGGGATTATCTTGTTGATATTCAATCTACATGTGATAGCCTAGCTAGTTGAGGCCATCCAATAGATGAAATGCAGCAGATCTCTATAGTTCTTGATGGAGAAAATGACAATTCGACAATGTTGTTTTGGTAATTCACGCAAGCAAAAATCTGTATGACTTAGCCTCTGTCAGTTCTGTGGTTCTTGATGCTGAAACTAGAGCTCGTGATCAGCTATTTGATCCAAAGTTGATGTCGCAAGCAATGATTCATAGTGCACAAGAGTTCTCCAATAAGGCTACATAGAACACAGGCTCTGTTTGCAAATCAGATGGTAACAATACCAGTTCTGTTAATCAGCAAAATCAGCATACAAGCATTCATAATCAGTCTGCTCCTCCTATGTTTGATCGAGGCAGAAGAGCTGGAGGAAGAGGGTGTGGTGGAGGTAACAGACCTCAGTGTCAACTCTGTGGGAAGATTGGCCACTTCGTCAATCGATGCTACAAAAGGTTTAATGTAAACTTCCATGGAGTTACGTCCTCAAACAATTCGAATGCTCAAATGTCTGCCAATATGTGTCAAGCCTCTTGGAGTGATTGGAATGACTCTACCGGTCAATTTATAACTTCTTCTTCGATGAATTCTCCATCAATGAATACTTCAATAAATGTTTCGCCTGTTTCTCACACTTCTGTGGTCGCTCATCCATCTCATCAAACTCATCCCGTTTTCTTACCAAATCCGTCTCCTTATGGTCAATACCCCTTCATGTTACCATATGCCATACCACCTGGATACAATGTTGTCAATGTTATGCCATCCTACTCGAACATTGGAATGCCCTTAGCACCACCTGCTCAAGATTCAACCTACACTCCTCAAGTCAATTTTGTCTATCTTCCTGCTCCACAATCAGCTCGCAATGATCAGGTCTGGTATCCTGATTCTGGCGCAACAAACCACATCACAAATGATTAGCCAGCTAAGGAAGCAGAACCATATAAGGGAGCATGTACAGTCCAAGTCAGTAATGGTTCTCATTTAACCATATCAAACATTGGTACATTTTTTATAAATACTCCCTCAAAATCATTGTTTCTTAACAATATTCTCTATACGCCTGAAATTACCAAAAACTCAGTGTCTGTCTCACAGTTTTCCAGGGATAATGGAGTATATTTTGAATTTCATCCCACTTATTGTGTTGTTCGTGATTCGACTACTCGTGAAGTGCTTCTGCAGGGTGAGGAAGCTAGAGGCTTGCACAAGTTAGATTTTCTTGATTTCAATTCATCTAGATGTAATAAACATGTTGGTATTGATGTTAGTAAAGTTCATTTTGTTAATGTTATTGAAACTTCAAGCGTATGGCATAAAAGACTTGGCCATGCTTCTTCTAAGGTATTGTCTTCGGTTTTTAAAAACTCTGGAATGAAATGTTCTTCTTCTTATGGCTTATGTACTGCATGTTCTGTGGGAAAAAAGTATTAAACTTCCTTTTTCAAACTCGACAACCAAATACACTCAACCTCTTCAACTTGTTGAGGTTGATCTGTGGGGACCTGCCCCTGTGAAATCTAATGGCAAGAGATACTACATGAGTATCATTAATGTATACTCTCGTTACACTTGGATTTACTTTCTGGGAAAAAGTATTAAACTTCCTTTTTCAAACTCGACAACCAAATACACTCAACCTCTTCAACTTGTTGAGGTTGATCTGTGGGGACCTGCCCCTGTGACCTCTAATGGCAAGAGATACTACGTGAGTATCATTGATGTATACTCTCGTTACACTTGGATTTACTTTCTGAGTCAGAAAAGTGAGGCTGCAAATCTGTTTATTCAATTTCATACTCCGGCCGAAAAGCAATTAGCTTGCTCTCTGAAATCAATGTAGACTAATGGAGGAGGAGAATTTAAATCCATTTCTTCATACTTTGCTAAACATGGTATTACTCACAGGATCACATGTCCCTAGACATCTGAGCAAAATGTAATCATAAAAAGAAAGCATCGACACATTGTAGAAATGGGGCTCACTCTCATGTATCAAGCTAGTCTTCCTATGCAATATTGGAGTGATTCCTTTTATACTGATGTGTTTTTAATTAACAGGTTGCCTACTCAGGTTCTTAATCATGCTTCTCCTCATGATGTGTTGTTTGGTAAGATTCCTGACTATTCCATGCTTCGGGTCTTTGAATGTTTCTGTTTCCCGTTTACCAGACCTTTCAATAAACACAAATTGGATTATCGTTCAACTCCCTGTGTGTTTCTTGGATATTGTTCTCAGCAACAAGGATATAAATGTCTGGATAGTAATGGTCGAATATATGTGTCAAGTCATGTTCGCTTCCATGAAAATGAGTATCTGTTTGCTGATCGTAATGGTAAGTTCATGCTCTCTGCTGCTCCGAAAAATACCTATACCAGTGAGCCATTCTTTTTACCGTTTGGGTTCATTAACATACCTTCTAATCACTGTAATGTGCCTCCTTCACATCCTATGTCAGATCCTAATACTTCTATTTCTGCTCATTCAGGAGGTTCTTTGGATACTTCTCCTGCTGGTAGTCCATCTCATCAAGATACGAATGAAACTGTTGAAGTAACGAGTCATTGCACACCAGAGAATCATTCTAGACAGACTGTTAATACTGAAGTTATCATGTATGTTCCTTCCTTAAACGATGAATTAGTAGAGTCAGTAAGATTTCTCCCACCAACACATACTGTTGGTTTTGACTTAGCTCCAGCAGTTCAATCTAGACACATTTCATCTCATGATCCATTTCATTTTTCAAGCAATATTCATCCCATGCTCACTAGATCTAAGCGTGCTTCTCAGTCTGCAGTACAGTTTTTAGCTTTAAATGCATCTAGTGTTGAACAAAACCAACTCCTTCATCTGAATTAGCAGAACCGGAACCAACTTCTGTTCATTCAGCTCTTCAAACACCACATTGGACTCAAGTTATCCATGATGAACTGCAAGCTTTATCTACCAACAAGACATGGTCCATGGTCCCTCTTCCTGAAGGACGAATTCCAGTTGGTTGTAAGTGAATTTTTAAAACAAAAAGAAACTCAGATGGCTCTGTGGCAAGATACAAGGCTCGTTTGGTTGCAAAAGGGTTCTCGCAAAAGCCCGGTTTTGATTTCTCGGAAACATTTAGTCCAATTGTAAAGTCTCCTACTATTCGTATTATTCTTTCTTTAGCACTAACCAATAAGTGGCAACTCAGGCAAATTGATGTTAATAACGCCTTCCTTCACAGATATCTCACTGAAGAGGTATTCATGCTCCAACCTCCTGGATTCGAGCAATGTGATTCAGCGGGAAATGTCTTGGTGTGTAAGATTCATAAAGCCTTGTATAGCTTAAAACAGGCACCAAGAGCCTGGTTTGAAAAGATTAAACACTTCTTGTTATCTCAGCTTATGTTTCTTGTTTCTAAATCAGATAAGCTGAGAAACAATCCACTACAAGTTATTTTTTCTCTATTAGTATATGTAGACGATATTGTTGTCACGGGAAGTAACTCTAATGATGTTGAAGCAGACATTAGTCAGATCAATACTGAATTTAGGTTGAAAGATTTAGGAACATTGAACTATTTCTTGGGAATGAATGTTCAGGTGAAAGATGAGGGTTTACTCCTTAGTCAGCACAAGTACACTTCAGAGTTGCTTCATTGAACAGGTTTGACAGATACTTGTTCTATGCCTACTCCTATGACAGGTAATTTCTTGTCCAAGGTAATGGCTGAGAAGGATAGTACACCATGTCCTAATTCTGATCTTTATAGAAGCACAATTGGTGCTCTTCAACACATATGTGCAACTCGGACGGATATTGCTTTTGCTGTCAACAAATTAAGTTAATTTGTTCAGTTTCCTACTTTGTGTCATTGGCATTCTCTTGTACATGTTTTAAAGTACCTCAAAGGCACTTTGTGTCATGGATTATTGTTTCAAGCTCCTTCGATTCCTTCTAATGAAGTTTCTTTGGTCTCTTGCAGATTGGGGAAGTGATCCAACATATAGAAAATCAATCTCTGGTCATTTTTTCTTGCTCAATGGAAATCCAATTGTGTGGAGCTTTAAGAAACAACATGTCATGTTAAAATTCTTAGCTGGTTTGTTCTGCTCTAATCTGCATTTTAGTTTTGTGTTCTTGTACTGTTCTCACTCTCAAAAACCCTTGATCTATACATGTCATTATTTTCTCTCCTTTGGTTTATGTCATAACACATTCGTCAAACAAGGATTTGTATTGTCTGTTTACTCTGGTATTATTTCTTTTCTCTGCTTTCTTCATCCTTCGTTGAATATTTTTGTTATGATCATGTATTGGTGAAGTTCTTCTTCTCTTGTTCTCATTGATCTCAGATTGATTATGAATCATCCCTTGTTCAAATGGCATCTCTTGGGGTTTGATTTCAAAAATAATCAATGAAGAAGACAACGTAAAAGATACTTCTTCATTGGTTTAAGAAAGAAAAGATGAAAGCTCAAACCTTCCAATCCCAATGAAAAGTGGAAGGCTCAAACCTTCCTGCCATATAAAAAAAAAGAGAAAAATCAAGCATTGAAAAGAAAATTCAAAAGAAATGGAAAGAAGAAAGAAGGAAATTGAATTAGTGCAAGGATGACTCTATATCAAGTTTTGATTTGTATCATGGGGCTTGAGAAGTTTACTTCACATTTACATCTCACGAGGTTGAAACTAATAGATGTAGGATTGATGGAAAGTTGAGAAGGTAAGCAATACAACATCTTTGTTTGAGTTTGGTTTATGACTTGTGAACCTTTGGTGATGAATTGTGATGAATATATATGATCTCTTGTTTTGGATTGTGTGAATATGATGAAGAACGGGAGAAGTGAAATCAAGATTAGTGTATGATCTCAAATCGGTTGAGAATGAAGAATGGATGTAGCTCGGGTTTCAATTAAAAATTGAACACGCATGAAGATAGTGAGAAGAAGACAATCAAATCAAGATCAAACAAGTGAAAAGGGAATGTTAGGGGTTATGTAATAGTATGTGTTATTTAGGCTTAAGAAGTGTGTTATCCGAGTTTTCTATGTATGTGTCTTGAGTCTTCTAGCAATCTTCTTGAGTATTCCATAATTCTCTTGTAATCTTCTCATTAGGCTCTTACTTAGACTATAAATAGGTGTCATGTTCATTGTAAAGATTAACCAGTTCATTCTATGTGAAATCAGTTCTTCTACTATGTTTCTCTTATAACAAAATTTGATTGTTTCGCTCCCAAGCAATCCATTTCCTCTCCTTCTTGTTGTCAATTCTCATTCAATCTATCTAAAATCCTCCAGAGTTCTCTCATCCTCACCCCCTCCATCTGACTACTCATCACCACTGCCACCTCTCCTCCAACTCCTTACATCTACACATCTCCCCCACCACCTTCCACCGGATGCTTCACACCGGAGCTACCACCACCACCAGCATCAGAAACAATGATTGCACCACCGCCAAGCCATCACTGTCACTCAAAACCTCAACATCCCCCTAAGGATCATTCTCACGACCGTCACAACCCCCCGCCCACTTCATACTCCTACTCATCTCCACCGCCCCAACTTCCATCCCCGCCTCCACCGAGTTCAGCATACATCACCCCACTTACGCCTATTAAGGGAGTTTCATATGCCTCGCCCCCTCCACCAACAATTTCATACCACTAAAAGAACGAAAGAAGGATCAATCTAGTCGAAAGAAGGATCCATTCGGAGTGCACCATAGCGTGAGAAGACAAATAGGACCACAATGTTTTCCCATCGAGCAAGAAGATGAACCCGTCCGAGAGTGAAACTCCTCTTCCGTCTCCTCGGCGGCAGACGACAGAGATGCTTGATCCTCAGTGGCGCCGCCCTACTCCTTGCCTGGTTACGGCCAGTGGTAGGAGATGCTTGAACCCGTCCGAGGGTGAGAGAAACGGACAGTGGCTGAAGATGATTGAACACGTCCGAGGGTGAGGGAATTAAGAGGGAAAGGGTGAAGGAATTAATGAAAACAGAGGGAACATGAAAAGTTTAAAATTTGAGTTTTTTTTAAGGACGGGTCAATAGCATTCGAGCCGTCCAAAATAATTTTAATTAAAAATATTATTTTGAAGGACGGCTCAATGGTATTCGAGCCGTCAAAAAGTTTTGAAAAAATATTTTTTAACGGCTCAACTGTGATTGAGCCGTGAATAATCAGATAAATAAATTATTCACGACTCAATAGTGTTTGAGTCGTCCCGTTGAGACGTTATCTCACCCTTCCCCCGTATTGAACAATTCAAATCCAAAACCTCTAATATTTAGAAGAGTTCATTGTTCTACTAAACTAGTGGTACTCAATTATTATTTTGATGTACTTCAATTATATTTAATAATACACTAATTACTTAAGTGAAAACATTTTTTTGTAACATTGTATTCCAACCGAAATTCAAATATGTGATCATGTTATAACAATACAATAATTTAACACTATAGTATTAATATGATTTATTTTTTACGTACATAAATTATATATATTTTCTGGTCAATTACCTAAATTATACTTAAAAATTGTTATTCGGATACCTTAAACATTCTACCGTAGAAATATCATTTATGGAGTTGTTGTCTATACATGTATTTTTTTTTAAATATCATTTTTTTCCTAAATAAATTTTAAATATAAACGACTCCCAAAAATAATGTGTTTAAATATATGTACTCGTACCCGTAATAATAGCATTCGTGGATAGAATTTAATTAAATTCTACTCGCAAATGACAAATCCTACTCACCAGCCAGCAACAAAAAAGAAAAGTAGAGTACATACTAATACCAGTTATATCTAACAACAAATAGACATATTATGATTCATTCCCTCCCTCACTACTTAGGTCATTCCCAGACTAATGGCCCGTTCGTTTGATGGATTTGGCCCGGATTTGGGCTTACGGAATCCGTAAGCCCATGTTCGTTTCAAGGAATTGGCAATTCCTTGGAAATGGAATCTGGGCGGTCCGGGCTTAGGGAATTCGGGTAAAACCCTCGGATTCCCTAAGCCCACACGGGTCGGAACCCGGATTCCGCATCCAAATGACTGAATTGCCCTCGTGATTTTGAAGTAATTACTCCCCTGCCATCGTTAATTACTCCTTCAGGTGCTCTTCCTCTCCACAGCGTGAAGCTCCCTTGCTCCTTCATCAGGTACGGTTCCAATCCTATTCTCCATCAGGTACGATTCTGGGTTCTCCATCTTGACGAACGTTTCTGGATTGTGGCCGAACCCAAAATCGCGTTTCTGGAGATCTCCATAACTCATTGATAGAGTTTTTCGTTCAGATTCTGCAATTTTAATTCACCGTACTGTTGAATGGATTCATCCAATCTCAGCTCGCTTCCCGGAGAGGAAGCTTCTGTAGATGGAGTCCCGAAGCAGCAGGAGCAAAGCCAGCCAGCTTCAGTCTTCGACTCGGTTCCTCATCAACCGCCGATTCTGATGATGTGAGTGCCATATTGATGAATTTGGTCGACATTATTGGTTTTCATTTCAAAATTGCTGAATTAGCTTCTTTCATGTTCATGGAGGCGGTTATTACTTTTCGAGCATTGAAAAATCAGTAAGACGGTATTACTCATCTTGTACATGGAGTTGTATTCTTGTAGTTTTACGCTTTCTCAAAAGAAAAACAAGAAAGCTCACTTATCCTTATCTTATCTGCAAATAAGCAAACTATACCCTGATCCCTTTAGATTGGAATAACATAAGCAAAGTTTTAATTATGGTGAAGGGAAGTGCTTTACAGATTTCACAGATTATAGAATCGGTGTTCTGGGCTCCACTATGTATATTGTATATATACATTTGTTTTTGCTGTGGATGTACTTTCATAAAAATAATTGCTACGTAGGTACGAGCAATTCTTGAAAGAAGGGAGGTTACTAGAGGTAGGTCTTGGTCTTCTATTCGAGTATTTTGATTCAATTGCATAATTGCATTATTGACTGAATCCACTTGTAACTTTGTGTTACATTAAAATTGAAGTTGACTGTGATAAAACATTCGAATGTTTGCTTGATTTATTGCAACTCAAATTGTTGGCTTGATTGTGTTGGCTTGCTTGATTGCCTTTGATTTTGTTGGAGAATATAATGCAGGGAGCTTGGGTTCTGAAATAATCCCTCAAATATCTTTTGA
Source organism: Chamaenerion angustifolium (assembly GCA_946814005.1). NCBI lineage: Eukaryota > Viridiplantae > Streptophyta > Magnoliopsida > Myrtales > Onagraceae > Chamaenerion > Chamaenerion angustifolium. The sequence goes on along the minus strand of OX328268.1, from coordinate 26,557,022 downwards.
TTTGGTGTTTGAGAAGGAGTTTGAGCTTTCTCACAATTGGACTGGTGGAAGCGTGTACTTCATGGGTTACAAATCTGTATTAGAGATGAATATCTGGTGATTCTGATGAAGATGATGATGATGAAGAAGATGAAGAGGCTCCGAAGAAGGTATTTTTCCAGAGTCTATAAAAGGGTCAGCTAATACAAAATGTTCCCTTAATTAATGATGTCCTTTTGTTGAACAGCCTGAAGTGAACAAGAAAAGACTCAATGAGTCTGCAGTGAAGACCCCTGTTAACAAGAAAGCAAAGTTGGCCACTCCTTCAAAGACAGGTAATGTTTCTGCTATTCGTTGTGTTGCTAAGTTTATTTTCAGCATTTATAATGTCGAAATGTTTAATATTAATTTTTGTGTAGATGTCAAGAAGGAAGTCCATACCGCAACTCCTCACCCCAAAAAGCAAGGGAAGACTCCTGTTGGTAACAAGACCCAATCCCCCAAATCCGGTGGTTCTGTCTCCTGCAAATCCGGTGATTCATGGATCAATATATGTTCTTCATTTTGTTTTATTTATCTTCATGGATCTTGGAGGACATGATTATTGGATTCTTGCGATATATGTGTTTAATTTAAAGCCTTTTGTTTGAGCATATTATTTACTTGTAAAATTTTATAATTTGAGGACGATGTATTGTCGTGTAGTACTGGAATGTTATATTGATGTACTATGACAACAATCTTATTGGGACAATCGTCTTACTGGAAGTCATGGCTGCCCTCGGATGCAAGAACGTATCTCTTCTGATAAACACCTGTCAAAAGTAAATGGAGAACTATATAGTAACATATTAACATCATTTTTACTCCACAACGAAATTGCTATTTTTAATCTTTTATGGTTAATTAGATTTGCTTCATTAATAATCCCTTCATGCAACTGTGAATAAATGAGTTTCTAGATGCACTACTGAAGGCGAAACCGCACATCGAATCTCGTTTGAAGACTTTGAAGGCACAATGGAGTATTTTGTATGACATGGTGTGCAGAGATGAACAATGTTGGATCCATGATATCAGATTCGTTAAGGGAGACGGTTTCGTTAACAGATGCAATTGACAAACACCTACCGCTGGTGGATGAAGCGGTTCGTAGTCTTCCCGGTGTCACGAGGAAGGATGTGCACAAGGCTCACAGTTTGTTCTTCACTAAGGAGAAAAGTGTCCTGACATTTTTTTGGATGGCGCCTGCCAACCGGCTCGAATGGTTGCGGGCAATTAAGATGTAGATTTATCATAGTTTCATCGGATTGACATGTATGTATAATTTTGATTAAGGACAAACCCACGTTTTGTATAATGTATGTGGTGACTAACAACATTTTGTATTATGTATGTAAGATGTATTATGTATGTGGTCATGTTTACATTCTTTATTTTTTTTTAAATATAATTAATAAATTGGTCTTTTTAAAAAAAAAAAAAAAAATCGTTTTTAAATTATTATTTTTTAAATAAACGTTTTTAATATTTTTAAGTTTTATAATTAATTAATACAAATTATTTTTATTATATACTATACATATACAAAGAGAGACAAATATGTCATTTTACCACATTCCATTCCTTTTCCGTACACAATTCCACCAAAGAAACAACAGAATTCTTTATTCCGTTCTATTCAATTCCACCAAAAAAACTTCATATTCTTAACTCCTATTCCTTATTCCCAATTCCTATTCCGTATTCCGAATTCCGAATTCCGTCAAACAAACGCACCGTAAGGCAATAAAGATTCAATAGTCAACTTGGAAACAAATGTGCTGAGTTCTAGTAAGTCACGTTGAATCTTAGCAAATTTGAACTTTAATTTGTTCCACTTGTTCTCTATGTCTTGACTGACGAATACACATGGACAACACCCTCAACAAACAATTGTTCCAAAATGACCAATAATGCAGTACAAAGGTCTTCATCATTTATCATTCTCCTGCCTACTCCACCAATTCGGGATTTTCGTTTAGAAACAAGAGAGGAAGAAACACCATCATCTTCCTTGTTCTTATCCTTACCCTTGTCACACCTATTACACGATAAAGTGTTAAGAAGATGAAACAACTTCTTCTGATTAGCAGTTCCGAACATGATATTGTTCTGATTTTGTTGAAGATTTGCTCTTTGGTGAAGTGAGAATTGGGGAGTCACCATTTGCTAACAACTCCATAAATGATGGATTGTATGTGAAGGGAATCAAAGACTTGTTGTAATCGGCCATGATTTTGATAAGCACCAGCTCATCTTCCTCGCTCCACACCTTCCCACCTGACTTACAACTCCATAAAAAGAAGAAACCCAAGCAGCAGCAGCAACACTTGGTAGTCAGCGTAAAAAGTGAGCTCTGCCAGGAAAGAGAAAGAGAGAGGCAGATGTTGGTGATGAAGGAGAGACGAGTCAAAAGAAGAAACCTTTTTCTGAAACTGCTGGTGCTGCTTCCTCCGAGAGAGACGATGAACAAGAAGATGGTGGTGGTCATGCTAAAAAGAAGAAGAAGAAAGCCCCATGCAGCTCAACTGACTCAGCGTGAACAACAAAAGAGAAAGGAAAAGGGCAAGGCTGCTTTTGTTGTTGGTGAAGTTGAAAGTAAGTCAGGTGGGAAGGTGTGGAGCGAGGAAGATGAGCTGGTGCTTATCCAAATCATGGCCGATTACAAGGTAACTACAAGTCTCTGATTCCCTTCACATACAATCCATCATTTATGGAGTTGCAAATGGTGACTCCCCAATTCTCACTTCACCAAAGAGCAAATCTTCAACAAAATCAGAACAATATCATGTTCCGAACTGCTCACCAGAAGAAGTTGTTTCATCTTCTTAACACTTTATGGGGTGATAGGTGTGAGAAGGGTAAGGATAAGAAGAAGGAAGATGATGGTTTGTGATGAATTTATATATCTTATAAGTGAGCTAGGCATGCATTTGAATGGATAGATCACATCTACATGTCATGGTCATGGTGCCCTTACTGTATTATTATTGTCTGGAATGCTGCAAACTCATCAACATCTTTCCAGAATAATCTGTTTCATCCTTTCCCTCGTGAGTATTGGAATTATCATTTGCTGCATTGGCAGAAGCAGCAGGGAATGACTTGTAATCTTCTCAATTGTCTTCTTCCCATCTCAATATTCTACTACAGTCTGGGTAAGATTTTAGGTATATGATAACGATAACGTTACTTGAGAATCGTTTTCTGTGACTGCCATTGGTAGCTAAAAAAATCTAAATTTGAAACACGCATCAAATATTTCATGATATATATTAGTTATTATTTAAATAGAGAATATTTGTGTATGATTTTGTTTAAAAATAATAGAGATAATTATCGTCACGATCTTACAAAATAATTTATTAATGGGGAGAAATTTTCAGAAAATATTTAAAACACATCTATTAAATAAATATTTTGTAGGTTTAAAGGCGATGGAAGTTATTTAAAATTAAAAAGTTCATGTATTTATATATGAGATAACAAATATTCGAGACTATATTAAGAAATAAAAAGAGTATAAATTAAATAAAAGCATTTGTTAAAGAAATCTGTATTTTGTTAAGTTATGATATTATAGGTTGATTTAAAATTATTTTCGGAATAATAATAACATTCTTTATTTTTACATGTTACAGATTTTTTTATTTATTTTTTAAGTTTTATTTGTTATTTAGTTATTCTCTAAAAATTAATTAATGTTTTGTTTGTATAATAATTTATGACCTAGTTAAAATATTGTATATGTATAGGAATTCACATGCATTTATATGTGAAAGTTTATTAATTATTTAAATTTTGAAGTATTTTGTTATTGTATACAATAAAAAAAAATATAAAGATTTATTAGAATGATATTAATGCATACTTTTCGAGTGATTTTTTATGATAGTTATTATTATTAGGGTCGGGCAAAAATAACCGGTTCGGCCGAACCGTACCGATTTTGTACCAGTTCGGTCGAACCGGTTCACAAAACAAACGATTTTTTTGCAAAAATATGGAGCGGTTTAGAATAGGTACAGAAAATCGGTTTAAAATTGGTTAACCGAACCTTTTTTTGTACCGGTTTTAACCTTAAAATACTACTAAATACTAAACCAGACCACTTTCAGACCAGACAAAACCGGGTTTTCTTCACTTTCAAACCGGAACTAAACCTAATTCTCAGGCATTCATACTTCAATTCATTCTCAGGCATTCATACTTCAGACTTCACTACATTCATTCTCAATTTCTCAAACCTAATTGGCATTCACCATTCAATCGCTCGCCGCTCGGCCGCTCGCCGCTCGCCGCTCGGCCGCTCGGCCGCTCGCCGCTCGCCGCTCGGCCGCTTGTCGCTCGCTGCTCAGCCGCTCGCCTCGCCTCCAGTCTCTCCGCCTCGGCGCCTCCATTCTTCTTCGTCCGACTACTCGACTTCATGATCTCTATGTTTGCAAAATTTGGTGGCATCTGTTGTTGCTTAGCTGAGAAAAAAATCTCTGGTCTAGTGAAAGTGAATTCATAGTCTGCCTGAGTTTCTGAATATGGTCAATTGATAAAAACTGAAATTTCGTATTTCAGGGTTACTGTAACTTTTTGCCAGTAGAGAGGTTACTGGAAGCAGTAGAAGTGGGGCAGGTTGGTTTCGTATTTCTGTGTTTTTAATTTCATGAATGATGATTTATTCTTTCTAGTCTGGGATCTCACCGCTAGTATACCCGGATTTGAGGGTGTTATTTGACATTAACTAGCAATTACCTTGTGGTGGAAGGATTTGAAAAGTAATTGAACTCTCTGGTGACCTCTGCTGTAATTGTAGTTGAGATGACAATATGGTGTCAATGATTCCAATCCAACTGATTTTACCTATTATAATAATTGTAACTACTTTTAATGTAACCATTACTTATGTTGAGTATAAAAAGTATGAACACAAAATATATAAGAAAGATGTTATTTTAAAAATCATTTATGATAAAATTTATATTTTAAACATATCATAATTAAGTGCATAATGATGATAACATGAATTAGATGAATTAGATACACACAATGATGATATCATTTTATAGCTATTTCAATTCGAAAGAATTAGATGCACAATGATAAAATGCATTATATTCTGAGCATATATTTACCTTACATATGTATTCTTGTATTCATTTTATTTAAAGAGTACGCGGTTTTGCGTGATATATAATTTGTTATATATTAAATATTAAGTAAAAGAACTATAATATATATATAAAGAACTTATTTATTCTATATTAGCTTTTTAATTTATAATACAATTTTCAATTAAGGAATAATATGGCTACGCATGATACAATAAAAAATAATTATATTTATAAATAAATGTTAAACTTATTAGTATTTTTTCTCATAATATTAAATATTTCACGTGCTTCAATATTACGAATTATATTATGAATACAAAGATTATGAATTATATAAAATATATTTATTAATAAAGTTAATTAAAAATACATGAGTTAATAATAAATATTAATATTAATAATTATTACTAATATATTATTATAATAATAATGTTTCATTTATTTTAATAATAGTAATAGTATCTTATATATCCATTTGTTTTTCATTAGACTTTACACAATCAATATGAAAAACTTCAATCGAGAGCAGTTGTTCAATCGAGAGCAGTTGTTGATATGTGTATTCAATACACTTTTTCATGAGACACTCTCACATTTAAGTATAAATGCAAAGGTTTCATTACCTTTCACAACTTGTGAGGAGTTCGTCCCTACTCTTACTTGGGGTACTCTAATACGGGAAATCGTTATTTCGTAGTTACCCACGTTATAAGTGACTCAAGACTTGGCCACATTGATAAATGTCTTTTGAAATTTTAAGTGACACAACACGAGTTTGGACTCAAATTCTTATAGACTTTAGACATCTCAACAACGCTATTATTCCTTGAAACATTATTTTCATCAAGAAAAATTTAAATTATATATAGGTATCCAAAGTTTCATTTAGACTGATTCTCAGGTCACTAACAGGTTTGCAGGGTATTTCATTGCCAACATTTTCTAAACAGTACCATGAGTTTCCCAGGCCAGGTGGGGAGGTGCACCACTATTTCCCCTTCAAACCTAGTCTCATAGACATAATCTATAATATTTAACTTTTATGTGGATTACACTATGAGAATTTCATCATATCCAATTTCATATCAAACCTATCGATTTTTCTGTATGAACTGATCCAACTAGACAAGTCATAGTTAGTCTCCTAGATAAGCTCCATAACCCGATCGTTACTACAATGGAATAGGATACACATTTATATTTTCACATGGTACATCAATCACTTGGGTCAAATACCAATATTGATATGAACACAATTGTTCATAACTATCTTTTTGAAACATAGAAATGCACAATTTTTTTTTCTCGAAGAAATATCTTCATAATTAATTACATATAAGACCAACCAAAACCTCTATTGCAAATAAAATGTGATTGCCTTATTTTTAGTAATCGAGAAGGTTGGACTACATTATAATATTTTGAGAGTATAAGGACCAATTTGCAGAGTAACCAATATTCACGATTATCATCCATATTATCGAAATTGACAAAATTTCAAACTGAGGTCCGTGAGGTGCATAGACTCTTTAACGCAATTTCGCCTCACCCACATGTTTGTACTCAAGGGTTCATGGAACTATCACCATCCAGGATAAAACAGTGTTGTCAGGCAAAAATTAGCATGGAGTTTCTCCTGATCAAACTTAACAACGACTGAACTTAAACTGACCGATTGACTGAATATGACAGTCAACATGAAACAATGGTTGAACATGATGACCGAAAAGACTACGACGAATGTTAACACAATCGTTGAAGGAGAAGATAAATAACTATAGAAAAATTCTCATTTTAGGATTTTGTTTTTTCTTGAATTTTGAAGGTGAGAAATCTCTCTATTTATAGGGTGATACACTTGAGTAGTAGATGAAAATACTCAATGCGGTACATTATTTATTCACCTTAGGATTTCATGAAATTTTTTACATAATTACAAAAACAACATTTACAATAATTTTACAAATTATTTTATTATGCGTGCTTGGTGATCTACGGGACACGAGGCGACTTATCCCACCGCAGTTTATGCGGCCTATCCCATTCTTGACGGTCTTCAACTAGGTCTGGGATATGGTATTGGAGTTGGTGATAAACGCAGTCCGGCATGTGCCACTCAACATATTGTTTAAGTTTGGATCAGTGGCTATTGAAGCACGCTTAGCCAACCCTTGTCCGTACAAATGGGTGCGAGGTTTTGGATACGGTGCATGTTGTAAGGAGTCCAATCTATCTTAAATATAAAATGTAGATCACATTATTTAATTATTGTTATAATAATTGTAATCACGTGAAATTCAAATGAAAAGTACATGGGTATCACTGAGTGCCCTCAGCTCCTCTCGATAGAACTGACAGTTGTAGGGTGTTAGATTCTTTTTTGATGTCTTATGTGCTATCCACCTAATTTAGAATGTTAAACATCAAATATTGTACTCTATATAATTAATTTAAGGACATATTTTTATGTTTTCTTACCAGGTCCCCAACAGTTGATGTGTAGGAAGCGCGAGGGTAGGGTAGATCATGGGTCTACATACATATAGATTCTCTCAATTTCATACCTACAACAAATTATTAGGTAGGATTATAAATAAAAAAAAAAGTGAAAGACATTTAGGTGTCTTAGAAGTCACATTTTTACAAATAGGTACCTCAGGGAAAAAAAATTGTTACTTCCGTATAACTCAAAAATCATAAATGTATCTATTTTAATTGGGTACCTGAAAGTAACAAAAAAATAACAATTCAATAAAAACAAAGTAAATATATTTGACCGCTACAATAAAATAACTTAGAGTTACCTGAAAATAACAGTAAATAAAGTAAAGTTACCTTAATGGAACAAACGACTACCTACGTGACAAGCACATCACCGAAATATTTAAGTAGATACATTTATGATTTCTGAGGTATCCATAAGTACCCATTTTTTTAAGGTACCTATTTAAAAAAAAAAAAAAGACTTCTCAGACACTTAATTGACTTTTATCCCTAAAAAAGACCTTTCAAGTGAAAGTGCTCTAGACAACATGAACATGTAGCAATACAGTGCATCTAGTGATACTTTTTCTGTTGAAGACACATCTTTGCACAAACCAGCGTATAGAAAGCTCAACACAACGGAGCATCAATTGTATTGAGATGTTTGATGTAAGCCCTCCAGAAGAGAGAGATACTCAAGTGCCACTTAATCCCCGCTTGAGTACTCAATTGTACTTGTATTTGATGTTTGGACCTATGTATGGCTTTTTCTTCAATCGTTTGGGATCCAGTCCTGGTCAGTGGCTTTCCTATGAAACAACATCTTCAACCAGAATAACTGCACATCTGTGTTGGTTATTTTACACAATGTACGTGATGGGGATGCCTCCAATAGTCGTGGGCATATGTCAATCACGTCTACCTTTTTTGCACACAATCTGTAATCACCGGTCATGGGTGAACCATGAACCCGTAGACCCAGGATCATTTGAACATCCTTAAGGGTTATAATCATTTCACCTCTAGGAATGTTATGTGAAATGTATGAGTTTTAGGGCGCAACCTCTCAGCAAGAGCATGCAGTAATCTTGCATCTATTTTCAACCGGGATATATCTATAGTCCATCCAAACCCTAACAATATCGACCCAATGTCGGGTCATCGGATCTACCACTCAACATTTTCCCACCTGAAGCGTCTTCTCATTTCCACGGCTATGTTTAGGACTATCATGAACTTATAATGTATTTTCTTATTTAATATTTAACAATACTAATTAATAACAATTAATCCTATAGTAATTTAGGACTACTGTATCCGTAATGGCATGATATGATATATGGTGTGGTTGACCATACAAAAGTGAAGGATCGATCAGTTTCTTCTGTGAACCGAAGGACTATCTAGATGAGCCTCCCTAACCACAATACATAATCTATATTTAATTACACTCAATTTAACAATTAACCCTAAAATCCATTCAGGTTTCAAAATTATAAAATAAAATTGATCAATTTTGAACTTTTAGGCATTCTAAATAAATAATACCAATTATCCTAAATAAACTAAATTTAATTACCACTAAATCCATAAATTAAGGTTTCAAAATTAAATTAATCAGGCATTTCAATTCAACCAAAACACACAAAAATCATAGTTATCAGAACCGGATCGGACCGGCGGTCCGACCGGGCCCGATCGGGAACCGGACCCCTATCCGGTTTGGTTCAGTTAAAAGACCGTTTTACAAATGAACAGTGTTTGAACCGGGTTGAACCGCCCGGTTTTAAAAAAATCGGTCGGTTTCCGGTTCACTTTTAGTGTTTTTTTTAACAAACCAATCGGTTTTTCAGTTTAAACCGGTTGGTTTGTTTCTGCAGTGTTAAACCGATTTGGTTCACTGCTAGGTTAAGTAATACGTGACAAGCAGATTGAAGGCAACTAGTACAGAACAGATTGAAGGCAGCCGTGTTCTTCAAAGTAAGGAAGAACAGGCGCAGCTCCAGGAGGCGGGAGGTCTTCGTGACTTTGGGCGATTTCTTCGTGACTTCATGAAGGCGCACTCCAGGAGGAGGTCCAACAGGTACATCTTCTTCTCCCATGAACATCCTTTAGTGATTCATGATTCTTTCTCCTCCTTGAAACACATAGTCGAATTTGGTTTCTCAGTCGAAAACCAAAAATGAATGGCCTTTCACCTCTCGACCCAGATTACTCTGAATTTGTAAAAGTTGATCCAACTGGACGATATGGCAGAGTAAATGATTACCCATTTTCTCCTGTTTATTTTTAGTTTGTTTTCACTAAATGATTAACAAAGTCTGGATTCTGATTTGCAGTACAGAGAAATCCTGGGCAAAGGAGCATCAAAGATAGTGCTTGGAATTAGGTCAAACTATACGATTTTCTCCAAAGCCCCGAAGATCTCGAGAGATTATACTGCGAAAACCATCTCTTGAAAACTCTGAAGCACAAGAACATCATGAAGTTCTACACTTCCTGGGTAGACACTGCCAATAAAAAAATCCATCTTTTTTGTGAAAAATTACCATTTTTGGGTGATTTAAGATTGTTTTCTTAATCTAAAAGTTGATTGCTTTGTTGGGTATGGTTTTGAATTCTAGATTTCTAGGTACACGATGAAGCATAAAAGAGTAAACATAAGGGCAGTGAAGAATTGGTCCAGACAGATCTTGAAAGGACTGCTCTATCTTCATAGCCATGACCTACCTGTGATCCATCGAGATCTCATGTGCGGTAACATCTTTATCAATGGAAACCAAGGCGAAGTCAAGATCGGTGATCATGGCCTCGCCGCCAAGCCGATTGAAATATGGGATCTCTGTTTTCTGTAGACTATGTAGTGTGTATATATTTTCAATTTTTTTTGGCATGTGAATAGTGAACCGCACACCGAACCGGGTCCGACCGGGTTGGACCGGACGAACCGGGAACCGGCCACCTCGCCGGTTCGAGGCCGGTCCGGTTTTGATAACTATGACAAAAATTGATCAATTGCCAACACTAAGGCATTCTAAAATTTAATTATAACTACTGACATGATCCATTTAACAATTGACAAAAAAGATTAACCTTAAATTTAGCACGGTGGAATGGTGGGGGCGGTAAAGGCACGATCGAGGGTGGGAGGCAGGAGCAACGGTGAGAGGCACGGGCGGCGGCATGGTGGAGTTCGAGTAGACAGAAGAACAGTTGAGGGGGGAAGAAGTTGTTCTGCAATTTTAATTCCTCGTAGTCGTGATTAGGGTGTTTTTCCCTACCCGCAACCAACAGTCGCGGGTTGGTATACTTTGATAATTAATTTTGAAAATTTAGAGCATAGATAACTAATTTAGACCGACATGCCTTTCTCCACGAAGACCCCACAAAGACGCACTTAATAGAACATAGATCAAATTTAGAGCGATCCGATTTGGGGACATGTAGAAAGATAGAGCACCCAAATATATGTGGTTGGAGTGTCAAGGTTGTTGGAACACTCATGTGACTGGATAAGGCCTGGATAGGTGTATGCAAATTGATTACTTTAGTAGGTAGGCAATTAAGGAGATAGACCGAAGTTACTACGACTTTCAGCCAAAAAGAGGTTGGAACATGTGACTCCAACATTAGTGCTTTCGTCATTTCCAGAATATGACGATTTTTTCTTTCTGCTACCCCATTTTGTTGAGGGGTATGTGGACAAAAGGTTTGGTGTATAATGCATTTGTCTTTAAGGAACTGTTTAAGTGAGGAATTTACAAATTCTCCGTCGTTATAAGAAATGAGTACTTGAATTTTTGTACTAAATTCAGTTTGGACTATATTGTTAAATTCTACGAACTTTGTGAAGACTTCTGATTTATGTTTGAGAAAATTGACCCACGTCATACGAGAGTAATCATTGATAAAAAGCACAAAGTACCTAAACCCATTATTTGACATACATGTACCATTATTTGAAGCAAGACCCAAACATCATAGTGAATTAAAGAAAACATAGACTTGGCTCTAAAGTCAGACTATGAATATGACTTTTTATGGATTTTAGTATAAAAAAAAGGTCACACGCAATTTCTTTATTTGACGGAAAAAGAGAGCAACTTGCAAGCTAGGCTAGGCACATAGAGACAATTCTACAATTTGATGGTTGGAGATAGAGCAATGGCTCCAGCTCCCTAAACAGGTGAGAGGTCTCCATTTGCAGTCTGAATCATTTCCCTTCCTGGTGCCGATTGACTGATAAAATCATTTTTGTCAAAAGTCACACCGTTTGTGTCTCCGCAATCAAATAGCCATTTTTTAGTATTTCCTAATGGAGAATCCTGAGCAATAAATGCTTGAGCAGCTACGAGACCAATTCTGTTATTTTTTTCAATAAAATAGGGTCCATTTTTTGGTTTTCATCAAAATCGGGACCAAAACATGGAGCTTTAAATAGAAGGACCAAAACACTTATAATTAGTGTTTCAGGGGTAGGAAGGTAATTTTTCCCTTCATAACCTTATACCTTCGTTTTTTTCTCCAGCAGCCGCAAGACTCGTTCAGTTGGTTTCCACAAATGGATTTGGAGAGTTTTCATTCTCTTCTCCTCCAAAGTTTCGGTCTTTTCAACCAAAGTCTTTCCCTGACCTGGAAGTCCTCTCCAGTCGAATTCCATCCATTGATCCTTCTCTTCCAGTGGAAACCCTAGCCACTACAGTAGCGACTCCGAAGGCTTCAGTACCCTTTCTCGTTTCGTCACGGGCATTCGCCACCGTGACCTGGTTTACGGTGCTGAGTCCTTCCCGTCGTTGGCTTCTCCACCCGTCGGGAAAACTAATTAGCTGGAAACACTCGGATTTACTGTGACCAAGTTTTCCACAGTGGTTGCACTGCATTGTTTTCCGGTCGATGCCACCACCACGAGACAACCTTCCCATTCCGGTGAACGGCTGCGACTTGGAGGTGTATCCCTAACTGATTCCAGCAGTTGCATCTTCTGAATGAAATCGGGTTGAGAATCCCAAATAGATTCCAACACTACCGAGTTTGGTCTCTTTCTTCGTGGCCCCCATCACGTACCTCCGGTCTCGTTCCGATCGGATGGTTGCGTATGCGGTTTCCACCTCCGGTAATGGACTTCCCCTGAGTAAATTACGTTATTCATTATCAAATGGGTTAATTACCTCAACAGTTACTTATGTTTGCACATGTGACTGAACCGTTCAAACTTGAGCTCAATCGTTACTGATGTTTCCATATGTGACTAAACCGTTCAGTTTTATAACTGACGTTATTTGTCACTATTAACTAGTGTGTTGTGCTTGTCACGTGAGCTACTTAGATTATGAACTTACAAAACTACCCTAAACCTTGTCTACTTATAATCAGCTTGTTCCTTAGGTGTTGGAGAAGTTTGAGCGGGAAAATTCTAGAGAAGGAAGGAAGAACTGACGAAGTCACTGTGAGAACATAGAAGCCGTTTCCATAAATGCCCCAATTTTTAGGTAATTTGACACTGGGTAACCCTAATTGGAAACCCTAATTCGTTTTACTGCAGTAATTTGAACTGTAATTCCTTATTTTCGAACCTTAATTTGTAATATGAGGTACCTGTTTGTTGTTTCTTCTGTTGTAGTCTGTACAGAACCCAGAATGTGGGTTTTTTGATTGGGAAGATCCAACTATGTGTCGTTACGGTTGGATTGTAGTGATGCAATTTCAACAAAGAGAGAAACATTTGAAAAAACAATTGGATGTTGCGAAAATCCAAGCTCTTGAAAGTTTACCAAAATCGGAAGTTAGTTGCAGTGTTGGTAATTGTTTTTGTTCTAAGTTTAATTGCGAAGAATTAGTACAAGTTAGTTGTAGCTTTGTGTGTAACTGAAGAATGAAGAACAATGTGTATTTTGCGAAGGTGGTGACTTATGTTTGTGGAGATGTTATTAAATGAAGTGTTATCTTTTCTGAAATGTTATTAAAAGGTGACTTAAGTTTGGACATTTTGTTACCCAACCGTTACTTCGGTTTCCCAGAACATACATCATAATCCATAAAAATCCAGAATACATCCACAAAAAAGGAATTTATACAAAATATGGAAGAACAAATGCAAAATAATTATATTTCATTCTAAGTTTTCTGGTGTCTTCAGATCATCCATCATCTCAAATACTACCCATCATTGATGAGATTCTTCTGGACCCACACGAGGAAATCTTCTGGTATTTCCTTGATGAGATCAATAGAGCATAGCAGAATGTCTTTTTTCCAATCACCTGCATTCCAGATCACGGCATGCATATGCTGAGGGAGCAAATAATTCGAACGGGGCCGAGAAAAACTCATTGTAAATCAATCCAGTGTAGATCGAGAAGAGTGACGTCATCAAAATAACGTAAGCATCAGGATTGGCTTCCTGATATTTAGCCACCCTGCAAGTAAGCAAACAAATGAAAGTGAGTATCTATTGAATCAATTTCATTAAAATAGCAAAGAGAAAATGGAACATAAGCAGCACAACTACGTATTTTAGCAAATTTTACTCTTGAAACTTGTCCCTAAGAGATAGTTTTTCTGTCAGTACAAAGAAGATGAAAGGTACAACATGACATTATATTGTTTTTTTTTTTTTTATCAAAATAGGAAGCCAGTTTTAAATAGAAATGATTGTACCCGTCATCAAACTGAATATATTAAAGTGTCATAATAAACAAAAAAAAACCGTATATCTTCTGCTTCATCAAGGAAAGTAAAAGATTGAAAAACGTCAATCTAATCACAAAATCGATGAAGTACAATTTTACCTCACAATTCACATGAGGGGATTGATACGGCCTTGTGAATTACTGGTTTTGCCTAGACTACTAAACCAACCTTTAAAATGTTCTAGTAAAAATCTTCTCCAAGAATATATTGCCTTTATTCCTTTCTCAAAATTAATGATAATATTTTCTGTCGCATTTCCTTTCTCAATATCCAAACCCTTAACCTTCTCTTTTCATATTTTGCATCAAATTGCACAATCACACAGAAATAGGAACATATTCTGCAGCAAGACGCCTTTCAGCCAGTTACTTGATCATAAACGGAGAACTCTACAGGTGAGGCTACTCGACACCTTATCTAAGGTGCATTGTTCATCCCGAAACATAAAGGGTTCTTCGTGAGGCTCATGAAGGAGTTGCAGCATGCCATGAAGGTGCACGATTATTGACACGAAAGATCTTCAGGTTGGGATACTACTGGCCGACCTTGGGAAAAGTTGCGTCTGAATTAACACAAAGGTGCGAGACTTGTCAACAGTTCGCACCGCGATCCGGTCGACCGCCAATACTGTTGTCCCTAATGGAAGGTGCTTGGCCTTTTGCTCAATGGGGAATGGATATATTGGGTCATTTTCCCATTAGTACTGGGCAACATACTCACATCATAGTGGTGATCGACTATTTCACCAAGTGGATAGAGGCGAAAGCTTTGGCCTCTACAACGGAATTTCAAGTGATCAAGTTCCTGAAGATCAACATATTTTCCAGGTTTGGAATTCCCAAGATACTTATTAGTGATAATGGTCCACAATTCGTAGGTAAAGAACTTAAATGGCTCTGCGAAAAATACCATATCGACCATCGGTTCAGCTCAGTGCATCATCCTCAAACAAATGGGCAAGCTGAAGCAGCCAACAAAGTTGTTTTAGCAGGACTCAAGAAAAGGGTTCAAGCATTCAAAGGAAATTGGGCAGAGGAGCTGGAAAACGTACTATGGGTTATCCGAACAACGCCTAAGGCAGCCACTCTTCAGTTTAGTGTATGGATCAGAAGTAGTAGAATCCGCCGAAATAGCGGTGCCTACCCATAGAATCCTACACTTTAACACTAAGGCAAACGAAATTGAGCGCAGGACCGACCTCGACTTGGAAGAAGAAAAGAGGTGGCAATCAGAAAAAACACAAGCCAAAATGTGACTGGCGACCGCTCGATACTTCAACAGAAAAGTCAGCGCTCGCCAATTTTTCGTGAGGGAGATGATTTTGAGAAGGAATGAATTTACAAGACTGGACAGTCATAATAAACTTTCAGCTAAGTGGGAAGGACCATATAAGGTAGTAGAGATCGCTGCCCCAGGATCTTACTATTTGGAAACCACCGAAGGCGAAAGGTTACCCCGTCTATTCAATTCTGAACATTTAAGGAGATTTTATACATAGCTTGTAGTCAAAATGTTATGTCAATAAAATCAAATCATTCCTTCATAAAGCATGACTATTCGAATCAAATCGAACAAAAAAGACCTGACGCCAAAAGTCTGGCAAAAGACCTGATGAACGAATCAGGCATCAAAGACCTAATATCAAAATTGGGCGAAAGACCTGACGCCAAAGTCAGGTGAAAGACCTAACGCCAAGGTTAGGCAACATCAAAGACCTGATAGCAAAATTGGGCTAAAGACCTGACGTCAAAGTCAGGCGAAAGACCTAACGCCAAAGCTAGGCAACATCATCAATATTGGGCGAAAGACCTGACGCCAAAGTCAGTCGAAAGACCTAACGCCAAAGTTAGGCAACATCAAAGACATGATATCAAAATTGGGCGAAAGACCTGACGCCAAAGTCAGGCGAAAGACCTAACGCCAAAGTTAGGCAACATCAAAGACCTCATATCAAAATTGGGCGAAAGACCTGACGCCAAAGTCAGGCAAAAGACCTAGCGACAAGGTTAGGAAAATCGAAAGACCTGACGTCAAAGTTAGGCAAAAGACCTAGCAACAAGGTTAGGCAAATAAAAAGACCTGAAGCCAAAGTCAGACAAAAGACCTAATAACAAGGTTAGGCAAAATAAAAGACCTGACACCAAAGTCAGGCATAAGACCTGTTACCAAAATCAGGCAGGAATCCTAACGACAAAGACAATCAATCCATCAAGGAAGCTATTCTTTTATAAGTTGGCAAATTTTGAAGAAGTTATCCATACTAAGGATAACAGTTCCTTTGTGAAGCAAATTCTAGAAGACTGGAAAGGAACCTTAAGCGATCACTATGGATGATGAAGCTTTAAATAACAAGTTCCTTGCAATTAGGCGAACACTCCAAAAGATTTAAACTTCAAAAAGGTAATACACCTTCAAGCCTACAAGTCTATACTTTTAAGTCTTAAGATGTTTTCCTTAAAAAGTTTATACTTGGCGAGGGGAATAGATAAGTTTATAAAGACTTATCCTTTCAAGCCTAGAGAAAGGTCCAAGACCCTAAAGGTCGAGACCATTATAAAGCGCAAAGTCGAAGGTAATTATGATTAAGATATCGGAGGAATCGCCAACACATTCAAAGTCGAGTAAATTTAAAGACTTATGAATATAAAAGGCATTCAATATTATAAAATAACCGAGTCTGAAATCAAAAAATAATTACAAGGAACTCCCAAAATACAAGGGAGGATAAACAATTATTATCTAAAACAAAAAGATGATCGCCGGAGGAGTAGGAGACTTCACGACTTGGACTCTTCAGGAGTGGAGACACTCGGCTCTCCTGCGGGGGCAACTTCTCCAGCAGCAGAAGGAGTCTCCTTGGGAAGGGTGCTCCGGAGGAAAGGCTTAAGAGCCTCAACTTCCCGAAGAGGAAAGTTGGGGTCGACTGCCTGGATGTCCTCGATCAGGACTTGGAGATAGTCAGCAATTTCCGACTTTATCACCTCCAAAGCACTGTCGGTAAACTCCTCGGACATTTTGAAGTCCTCGACCACGCTATGGGGGGATGGAACAAACTTCAGCTGCATAGCGAGTTGTTCCTTCTCCTTCTCCAGGGCGTTCCCCCTGGCCTCAGCAGCAACTCTTCGAGACTCCGCATCTGCCCTCCGAGTTTCAGCCTCCTTAAGCTCAACCTTCAGGCGAACATTGGCAGCCTCAACCTCGGCTGAATGCTTATGGACCACCTCGGACTTCTGGAAGGCAACCGCTGCCTCTCTTTCCTTCTTCTTAACGAAGGCAAGGAGCCTTTCCTCTTTCCTGAAGTACTCCTCTCGAGCGTTTTCCACCAAGAAAACCGCTGAGTCGGCAGTCGACTTCATGCTCTCCATCTGGCCGGGGGAGAACCCCAGACTTCTGTACTGCTACAGCTTGATAAGCAGGTCAGTCTGCTTATCGGCGAGCTCCCCGACAACCCTACGGATCGCCAGCTCCTCTCGAACGAGCTGACAACAAAGGAAATAGGCGCAAAGTACTGTTAGTCTAAGGAAAAATACAAGTAATATGAAGACAAAACGAAGATGTGAAATTATACCAAGGCGATTCGTTCGAAGTACGACCTCATCATCCCCTCGATGGCGGGCAGTTCTGAGGGAACCAAGGCCCGGTCCTTGGGAGGAACTATCCCCTCAAGGAGTTGCATGCACAAGTCTGGGTTGCCCCGGAGAGTCTTCTGATCAGAAACCCCCGCCTTTGAGAGGTTTCCATTGGGGATCCAGACGCCCCTAGAGTTTGCAGCCTTGGGCGGCTAGAACAAGCCCATGAGTGGGCAGTACTCCCCAGAAGGAGCCTTCGAGGGGCCTGGGGCGTCTGACCCTTCTTCCGAGCCTCAGACTCATTTGGAGGAATGGAGGCCGGGCGATCGGGAGGAGGAGGGGTCGCCGTGACCACAGCCAAGACTTTCTCCTTAGGGGCAGCAGGACCCTTAGGAATAGCAGGGCTCTTGGGAAGAGCAGGGTGCTCCTTGCCTGAACTCCTGACCTTCTTGGCAGGAGGAGGGTCACGAGCCACATCAGCAATGAGCTTCTCTACAAAAAATTAACAAAGGTATTATAAAGCTAAATTCAAGGCGTAGGAAAAAAGAAGTAAACATAACAGTAATGTACCAGGCTGACGAGAGCCAGGAGTGACTGAGGGGCGATCCTCCTCAGGCTTTCTTTGGGAGGAAGGTTCAGCGACGTCTCGTCCGAAGACAGCCCCGCCTTACCCTGGTCATCAAAGAGACCCATGAGTTTACGGCCCCGACCGCCTACAACCAATAAAAGGAAAAAAAATTAGAAAATTGCTCAATCAATAAGAAGTGGCGAGGCTTGATGAATGTCTGCCATCTCGAGCATATTCGCAGTGGTCTCCGCCACTGAATGAATTGAGCAGAAGTTTGATTGCCTGTGCAATCAGAAGAATTCGTCGATGGCGTTCCGGTCGCTCCTAGATAACTCGCCAAAGACAGGGGGAGTATCCCTTTTCGGTTGAGACAACTCCCAGGTCACGCCACCCTTGTAAAAGAAGTAGAACTTATTGTAGTTGGAGTTGGTGGCACGGAAGTCGTCAACCAACCGGAAATGGATGTTCCAACTCCACACCTGGCCTCTCCACTCTTCAAACTTGGGCCATCGAGTCTGGAAATGATGGAGGTGATTCGCTCCAGCCGTAATAACGACATAGTTCCTGCAAATCCTCGCAGAGAGGAAAACGCAACCCAGCATCGACCTGGGTCACATAAATGTAAACCTCTTTGTCGTAAGGATAATGCAGTCTTAAGCCTAAATATGGGGCATCCGTTTCATTCATACCACGTATGGCGACTACCATCTTGAACTGAGCCGTCTTCAACTCATTAGGCTTGATATCTACTTAGAAAATCAGATATGGAAAGAACAATATGAAAACAAGAAAAAATAAGGGCCATTATCAGAAAAACCAGCGAACAGAAAAAACTTGGTGTTTACCTTTTGGGGAAAAGAGGGGCACATTGGTGTCTGGCCCATCCACCACAGGTGTAACCGCTGACCGTACGACGTCAGGATTTCTTTCGCTGGAAGCCAGAGTAGAACCATCCCTAATTTGCAAGGGAGCATTGGCGTTCTTCGGAGGCACTTTCGGGGGTGAGGAAGACAACCTATTGGCCGTTACTTTGGCCTTGCATGTAGACTGATTTCGGGAAGCCATTGATATTTGGGTTTGGAGCTTTAGAAATCGAAAGATAGAGGAAGAGGATCGAAGAGACAGAGTGCTGAAAAAACAGAGAAGACACAAAACTCTCTAGAATCTAATGACTGGGACGCGTAAAAGACAAAGGAATGGAACTTCTGTCCCTTATATAGACAAAATAAGAGTAACCGCCACAGACAGAATTGAAACAACATAGAGAATGATTGTACCTTTTGGGAAAAAATCGAAGAAATGTCAGAATTTTAAGAGACACCTCGGGGAGACAAACGGTCGGCCAGTACAGAAACTGTCAGACTACCCTTAGGTTACAGAAGAATAAACGACAGGCGTGCCTCAAATGCCCGTTCGACTTCTAGATGACTGTGTAGTTATTAAATGCTAAAGTCAATTATGCAGATAAAGTGATCGCCAGCGCATTACTAGGCCTTTTTGGGAAAACCCTTTCAGAGACAGTAATCGCTAAATAGCGAAGGATAAACATCCATAAACCTAGATTGCCTTGAGTGATCGCCAAGAAGGAATAAAAGACTGAATATTCCTTCAACCCTGGGCAACCGAACGACTGATCGCCAAAGAAGCATAAAGTGTTCATAAAGGTATTAATAGCAGAAAAAGACAAAGAAGACTCAATTCAAGTGTCACTATCTCAAACCCTATCAAGGATTCAAGCTCGACCAAAGAAACTTCACTCAAGCTTCGGGGGCAAATGTTAGGTATTGATAGTGACAGGCCAATAAGGAAAAGGCATCAGAGGCCCAATAACCATGGAGGGGTAAACCCAGGTTATCTGAACCGGACCGACCCATGCTAAAGTCGATCTGGCCCTCGTTAGAGTGACCCAATGTTGATCCCAAGCTAAAGTGGACGCCAAAGGCTCCATCGCTGGTCGCCATTCATCACCAATTCGCGGACTCCTACTGCTCGCCATAGGAGTGCTCACCCTAAATAGAGCTCTGCCTCTCTCCTCTGGTCCCACCAACCGTTCCTAAAGATATGACCACGATATCCCGCATATCTCGGGCACATATTCTCCAAAGGCGAGAGCAACTTTCATCAATCCATTGACATTCAATTCACTGCCAGATCAACATTCAGGAAATCAAGATCCAACATGATTATTATTTTCATAAAATTGAGATATAATATACATAATTATTTAATTTCATCTTAAATTATCTTGTAATAAAAATATTTAATAGATGCATCTACTTGCCGTTCATAAAATATACAATTTAGTAAATAAAATAAACTTATAAATGCATAATGAAAATAAGAAGAGATTAATGAAATTTTGTAACTCATTGAGAGAATGAATGAGTGAGATTTTAAATTAAGTTACATGACATGCACATGAGTGAGAATTATATTTTTGAAATTGACCAATTAGAAGTTATGAAATTGAAATTAGTAATGAGAAAATATCTTAAAAAACTTATTTGTCATAATTCTAGATAATTTAACCAAATTAATATATGTATAGATATAGATATATATTTTTATAATAATATATACAATAGAACGATTATTTATATTTTATAAAAATATTTGAAAGCAAATTAGTAGATAATAAACACATATGTCAACGATTATGAATACGATGTTAACTAATGATTTAGAGAAGATCAAGGAACAGTGTCAGCTTGAGGTAAAATGTACTTCCCAAAATCATGTGGAAAGACAAGTCTTGTAGCTTTCAGAGAAACTGGAAGGAAAGGAAGAAACTTTCTCTAGTCTTCAAGAGAAGGTGAAAGAGCTCGAGAGAAAGCGTAGAGAGCAAGATCAATTATATTCTTCATCAATGGAATTGAATTTTGTTGTGTTAGTCAACACGAGCTTTGTTTTTGGGATTTGATCTTGACATGAAATTTAGAAAATCAATACTTAAGATTGTTCCATTCTTTATGGATTTCCAATAAACAGGTGAAAAATCTGGAAAGCAAATTCAAAGAGCAAGTGAAGAAGAAGATTTGGTCAAGGTGAAGAAGAACAAGGAACAACTTTGATGCATATGTCTTGTCGCTGTTGCTTGAGACATGTCTGCTGTTTTGTTTTCTAAAGACTGTATGTTTAGAAGATGTCTGTTCATCAGAACCAAGACAAGCCTTTGCTGCTGCCTTTTTTTTTTTTGGCCAATTGCTGCTGCCATTGAATTTAAGTAATAAGCGTTTTTATATTTTGTTTTACTTACTACATGTACTGAACCGGACGGTCCGACCGGTAACCGGAGGTCCTTTAACCGGTTCGATAGCCGGTCCGGTCCGTTAACACTCCTAATGCTTTATAAAATTCAAAACAATCATAATTCCTCGACCACGAACTCAGAAATCAGTGGCCAAAAAAAAAAAAAGTCAGAAATCTCATCTCCTATACCCAGTAATGGGCAAATGGCATGGCGGGATCGAAATAATAAATTTCATCACATTCAGTTTTTTCTTGAGACGCATTACTGCCGACCGCAAAAGTCCTTCTTACATTTACTGTCCATAAGAAAGAGATGATCATTTTGTCCAGTTGCACCAGTGTAATCCCCTTCAGTGAAACAACAAATTCCAGGAAGTGATGGAACAGATTTCGTCGTCGGTGAATTGGACATCTGCAAAATCGGTTGAAAATTGGCGAAAGTCGGTGGGGACTGGCTGATTGCTCTATCAATAGGAGTGATATTCTATAATTTGGTTGATTTATTGACTGGGAGGATCTGATTTCTATAATCTCTGTATTGAACAGACTAGTAGACACGGACAGAGATATATAGCACGCAAGTTGTGTTCACGTATGGCCGGGAACCTTTCCGTCCCCCACGTGTTCGATGAAATTCTTGAACCAACCTTCCTGGAAGGAATGTTAGCTATTTCTTTTCATATCATTCTGACTGGTATAGTTACTATATTAGTGAGAACGAGCTCCAAGATCCCACCAAATTATTTTTGCTACGACGGTGTACTTGGCTCTGGAGTCACCGAACCCAATCCACAAAAGCATCCATGTATATGTTTTATCGAACATTTCATGATGATCCTAGACATTGCCCCTGCCTTTTCCAAAATGAGATCCCTTCTGAGAATGTGGTCTACCTCTAACATAAGGGATGACCTAAAAAAAAAGTGTGGTCAATACAGTGAAAGTAGATGTGGTTGTGGCCTACATACTATAATTTTCCCTCAACCTATGCTACAGCATCGTGAAGTGCCCTATTGTCCAGTACAGCATGCTGATGTGAAGCACGGTAATCATATGGCAAATCCCCTAATGCTTAATGATATATGATCATGATAAGGAACAAGCCTAGCCACTCATCTTTAAAGAGGAACTGTCTGTGCATCCTCATGGTCGCCTTCCTTGTAAGGTAATCTTTCGTTTGTTTATTTAGTCATGACCTCTAGCTAGTTCTGTTTTTTTATTAGCTAGCAATTGTTTGTATTAGTGTTAGAGAACTGATAAAGGATCCAATAAAGGAGAGATTAGAGAGTACTAGCCCGCGCCTGCTCGGCAAGCACCTCCTATATCTTACCATCCTGGTCCAACCATCCGGTCTGGTTAGAGTAGATTTAAATATAATATTATATTATATTAAAACCGATACAAGAAGTGGTACAGTTTACCGTTTGAAAATCGTTTTTTATACCTCTTCTGAACCGCTCCATATTTTTGCAAAAAACGTTTGGTTTGTGAACCGATTCAGCCGAACCGATTCAGAAACGGTTCGGCCGAACCAGTTTTATATGCCCAACCCTATCAAATCGTGTCGTGTCTAAACGGATAAGCCTTAAACGTGTCTCAAAACTTCAAACACAAACACGACACGATTATTAATCGTGTCTAAACGTATAAGAGTTGTTTATACACGAGATCCGTTAAGGTCAAACCAATATACACTTTAAAGCAGATATATACACAAATTCATATATACAAAGTAAGGTTTTCAAAGGTCAATATTAAAAAGTAGGTGGAACGTGTCACATGTATACACGACACGATTAGTTAATCGTATTTATATAGATATCTGTAGATCTGATGTCTTTAGACACGATTAACGTAAAAGAGTTGTTTCGACACGGAATCTGTTAAGGTCAAACTCATATACGCTTTAAAGCAAATCGTGTCGTGTCGTGCCAGAAATTGTCAATCCTAGTTTAGACTTTAGACAGTAGTCTACACCAATTATAATAATCATTAGGCCCATTATTAGTGCTAATCATATTGAGATGTACATAAATGAGACCCTAGTTTAGAGTTTAGACAATTATAATAATCATTAGGCCCATTATTAGTGCTAAATTGCTAATCATATTGAGATGTAATGAGACTTAACTATCTATATATATTATGTGAGTTTTTTCTAATATTTTTTATACTTAATTATCCAGTATTTCTTTGTTGCCGAGTCACCACAAAAAAAAAAAAAAGTGCTTTCACAGTAGATCCCACTCCCAAAGAAGCTGGGTCTCTAACTTATCAATTAAGGTGAAGCTGGGGCCAAAGTTTTGCATCTTTTGGATTGGCTATTGTAGAATATATATAACTCCACAAACATCAGTTTCACGAATTGTTCTTTGATTTTAGTCAAATTCCTGAATACCATGCAACTGATACTATAGAACGTCAACTTAATAAACTTCTTGCTGCATGTTCCATGATCGAACTATATACTTAAGGATGAGTTCAATAACTCCACTGTGCGTCCCTAGTTCTGAATGAGCGCTGCTGACATGTCTCCAGTGCAACTTTGAAAAATATAGACATTCAACTGTTCAACAAGAAATTGGAGTAGATTTTCCCTGGAGGCGTTTCATGAGTTTGCATGTTACGATTCACCTCAGAATGACTACTATTTTAAATACTATTCAATTGGAAACCCTAATGGCAAAAACTGAAGCTTTTAGACATTTGGAGCTCATGTACTGGTGGAGTGCATTTTGCTGGCTCATGCATATATTCAATGAGGATCGACTTTATATTAGATTGCACTTGGCATTGTGAAGATGTGGTTTGAGTCCTTGCAAACTATAAGGTCATATAGCAATTAGAGTTTGCCATTTTTCCTTTGCCGTGTAAATTCTGTTTGATAATGCTTTCATATGTTCATTGTTTCTTTATGTTATGTACTTTGAGAAGATAGAATTTACTGCACATTTTCTCATTATCCTGCTGGAAATTCATTAGTCTTTTCATAACCACGTGATAGTTTATAGAATGATCGAAACAATAATCTGTAAGAATTCTGCATAACATTCTGTCCCAAATAAGGATGAATATTTCATTTGTAGCACTTGAAATTACCGCCTACTGAAGCAAGGTTATGATGCTTTATGTCAATCAGATTTATGAGAAATCATGAGAGATACAGTTGTAGAAATCTATGGCTGAAATCAGAAGCATATTGACAAAGCAATTGGTTCTCAAAGTTAAGATCAGATACAGGCAGAGGTTCAGTGATGTTGAAGTTACTTATCAGGTAAGGGGCATAATTCAAAAGTGTTGGTGTTGATTAAAACTAGCATTTACGCAACTTCGGATCACGCGATGTTTGTTTGAACAAAATGTGAGGAAGCTAGCAATCATTTCCAAGATTTTTCAGAGTTTTGTGTCTCCTAGTAAAATGAGTACCTATTTGTTCTCTGCTTGCATACATAAGTAAAATCTTAGATATCCTAAGTCTAATAAAGAGAACCAACTAGGTTGTTTCTTTTTCCCCTCTCTTTAGTGTAGGCTGTACATTCTCTGGAGTGTTGGTGTGGTGAATTAGGCAAGGAATGTATGAAAATTCTGAAAGAAGTCAGACACCCAATGCCTGATATGATGGTAATCCATGAAGATTAAACTCATAAAACACCTAGAAATGGACTTGCTGTTTTATTGAACAGGGAGTGCCAAATGCTAGGAATATGTGGTATCTGATCCTTTCAGAATGTAGCATTTAATAATGCCTAACTTCATAGATATATACCATGCAATGTGAAGAGCATAAGAAATTTCTGTAAAATTAGACGAAGAGATTATTCATTATTATACCCTTAATTTTTATTTCCTTTGAGAAAATCATAAATACTTTTGTAAGGAATAAGTTTTTTGTTGAAAGAATGATGAGTACTTGATTTCCTCTAGGGTGTCTACGACAATCCATGTGACTGTGATGTACATAAGCGTATTATCCACAGATGCAGTTACTTGGGAGGTAGTATAGATTCTATAACCTTATCCTTCATGGGAGAGAATCTAATTAATGAAGATTCCAAGTTGAGGAAGTTTGCGTGGAGTTGATGACTTCATAATTATACAAGTTATATCGACCATTAAGAGGTTAGGAGTGTGTCCAATATTTTGCAAGCTCCACTTTAGTTTTTAGACTAGATAATACCAAAGAGGAATATTGTTAATATCTGCTGCTTTGCAACCTGTTAGCTAGGTTTGTAAGCGAAACGTAATTCTGAACATGAGGAGTCATGTCAGATGTTGCAGCTTTTAAAGACTTCGAATGCACTCACGTTACAACCATGAACCATCACACTTCTCTCTCTACCTTCTGGTGACAAATAAGTCAACTATCTTTCTTTTTCCTATATAAACCATCCCAGCAGGATGTTACATTCAATGAAATATGGCTTTTACTTATAAAATTCCTCGTTTCTTATGGGGCATATTTCTTTCATTGTGCTATTTTTCTGCTAAATCAGAATCTGTCACTGATGTATGGAGTCTACTTTCTTGAGAAGTGCTTTATTATCTGAACCTTTAGATAATCTTTTCATTAGTATGATATTTCATCAAATTTCGCCTGTAATATTAGTGTTCAACTTTGATTCTTGATTTTTTTTTTCTGCACAGGTTTACATTGTTTACTTAGGGAAAAACCATATCCCGGATGAAAAGCTTACATCAGAATCTCATATTAATCTTCTCCTTAATGTTTTCTCAAGGTATATGGGTAAAAACGTTCTGAGCTTCATGTACATTTAATTCTACCATGCTTCTATATGGGTTTTTAAGGGAGTGTAGACTTGATTGTACAGAACTACTCAAGTTGTATTCCTGACTTATTGGTTGACTAACTTAAATTCATTCAAGATATGTCTGCACTGCAGACTGCAGAACAATTTTGGTATGTCCTCTGATTAGTTACTCCCAACTTTTATTATTCCTAGTGAGGAAGATGCTAAGCAGTCAGTGCTCTACAGCTACAGATATAGTTTTTCGGGTTTCGCAGCAAAGCTTGATGCAACTCAAGCGAACACCTTGGCTGGTAAGTCTGTGAGTGCAATTCTTTCACCATTTAGCTTTGTTCAAAAACAGTACAATTTGCTTTGTTAACACTGAAGAAGGCTACATGCAGAAGTGGAAGGAGTAGTGTCAGTGTTCAGGAGTAGGATATTGGAGGTGCATACATCCAGAAGCTGGGATTTTATGGGGCTTACTTTGAACAATAATGGTAGAGCTTCTTCTCCAATCCAACTTGCCTATGGTGTTGATGTAATAGTTGGAGTGCTTGATACAGGTATTATATAATGTCTTTAATTAACTTGTTCTCTTAAACTTTGGGACATGCGGATTTTCCTTAGACTAGTCAAATATATTATATAATGAAAGCCGGAAAAGTACGGTTTTATGATAATCAAATAGAAAAAGGACATAAGTGTTTTGTGGGACAGCCATGGCCAATCATCATAGCTAAAAAGCCATCTATACAGAGATTCTTTCAACCACTCCAAGGAGGCAAGAATCATAAATAGTGTCTTACTAAGTCTGTGATAGAAGATTGGCTTATAATTTTGAACATAGGGCTTGTTTGATAGTCTATAAGTACAAAGGAAATACGGAGGATATGTGGGCACTCCTTGATTTCAGAAACTACGAAGCAAAAGAACAGCATCATTGAAGGATGGACCAATGCGGGACGAGAAGGCCCTTATCCTCCTAGGATTGGGATCTTTAAAACTTTTTTCTTATATTTAAGAGTTTATTTATTTATTTCATCCACCTTTTTATCCAATCCACTTACTAAGTATTCATCAGCCTTTGGAACTTCATTCTTCAGTGATCCTTCTTACAACTACTTACTATATCAGGTGACTTGTGATTTAGTAGTACTGAAAATCCTCTTACACCAATTTCCCTCATAATCAAAATATTTTCCAGTCATAAAAAAAAATAACGTATTGAATTGGTAGTGATTTTGACCCTTTTTTCCATTGATGCTAAGGAATATGGCCTGAATCTGAGAGCTTTAGAGAAAGCCCAGGCATGGGAGCAATCCCATCATCTTGGAAGGGGGCATGTGACCAGGGAGAGATTACTATTCCCCCCATAACATGCAACCGCAAGCTGATCGGTGCTCGCTACTACTACACGGGATATGAACAGACGGTTCAACCTATCGATCCCAGTTTCGAGTACAAGTCACCACGGGACAAGATTGGTCATGGGACCCACACTGCCTCGACTTCTGTTGGGGCCGTGGTCCGCAATGCAAGCTTCTATGGCATTGGGCAGGGGACTGTCCGTGGTGGGGCACCCAGGGCACGCCTCGCTGTCTACAAGACTTGCTGGAATCTGACCAACTCTGGCAAGTGCTGTGAAGCAGATATACTTGCTGCGTTCGATCAGGCTCTGAAGGATGGGGTCCACATAATATCAGCATCGTTTGGTGCCCCACCACCACTGGGAGTCTTTTTTAACTCAAGCATGGATATCGGCTCGTTCCATGCCATGCAGATGGGAGTTACAGTGGTATTTGCAGGAGGGAATGATGACTCAGTTAATCCTTCATTTGTGCAGAATGTGAATCCGTGGTCTATCTCTGTCGCTGCTTCATCCTTTGATCGAACATATCCAACAGAAATGGCACTATTTGCAACTGAAGAGAACTTCACTATCATGGTACGGTTTTAATTCAAGCCGTCCAGCTACCTTTGTTATCCCTTAGCTTGATCCATTCAGTTATTTTCTTGTTACATGATCAAATCAAGAAGTGTATGAGATTTCACATGACAATACGAGTAGGGTGGTTCTTGGCTAGACCCACCCACCATTTTGCATTTTCTATTACCCTAGAATGGATTGATGGTTTGGCAAAAATAAAAAAATGGATTGGTTGCTTGGTGAGCCCTTTTTGGACAAGTGTCAAACTCTTATCGGTGTGGTGCAAATGCTGGGTGTAGTTAAGCATATCCAATTGTTGCATTCCTTTAAGAGTTCTGTTTCATCTTTGTAGGGAGAGAGCTTATTGACAACAGAGATAAGCGGTTTTTTGGTTGCTGCCACTACACATTTTGTTGACGGGTGATTTGTCTGCGCTCAGTCAGTTGCTTTGCTTTGCTCTCTTCATATAGCAGCTAATTAATAACATCACCAGAATTGTCTTTTTCAATTTCAGGATCTGCGACCGTAAGTTGAATGTTGACTATTCAAAAAAAGCTAATAGGAGAGTAATTCTATGCTTTTCGTCCATGGGCCCAACATCTATTGGAACTGCAATAGATGCAGTGCAGAATGCCAGTGGGAAGGGCATGATATTTGTCGAAGCACTTGGTCGACAGATTCCCGAAGTTGAAGTTGTTCCCACTGTTCGTGTTGATCTTCAGCAAGGAACAAGGTTGAGGCAGTACATTGGTACCACTTTCAAGTAAGCAGTAATAAATAACTAATTGTTCATCATCATTTAAATGAGTTATGCAGTGACAAAATGTTGAAAATGGATGCAGCCGCCCGAGAATTCGGATTACACCAAGCAAAGGGGTCCTTGGGAGGTCACCAGCACCTGAAGTTGCTTATTTCTCCAGTAGAGGCCCGAGCTCACTTTCTCCCGATATTCTCAAGGTAGTATTATATAATGCGTGTTTGTTTATATACACAACATTGGCAATTATAGTTATTTATACGCTAATATAATTGTGGTAATTGATTCCTTGGTTTGGTTAACGCTGCACAGCCAGACATAACTGCACCAGGAGTCAATGTATTAGCAGCTTGGCCTTCCAACCTTTCCCCAAGTTTGTCCGACAGTGATGATCGACGCACGCATTGGAATATTCAGTCGGGGACTTCAATGGCTTGCCCTCATGTGACCGGGGTTGTTGCCCTCCTCAAATCAGTCCATCCAACCTGGTCTCCAGCCGCCATCAAATCTGCCCTCATGACTACTGGTAATTAACATACTCAAAACTCCTTTTTCTTTTCTTTAATGCCCTACATATTTTAATTAGGTTAGTGTATAGATATGATATATCTTGGTGCTCCCAACTAGCTTGTCCAAGCACTGTTGAAAATTAAAGACACGTCTTCTCTTGTTTTGCAGCTTACAATAAAGATACAGCTTCTGAGGGGATACTGTCGGGCGGAACCACCAAGAGCTCCGACCCATTTGATGTGGGTGCAGGTCACATAAACCCAGTCCAAGCAATGGATCCAGGCCTCGTGTATGACATGAAGACAAGCGACTACATCATCTTCCTGTGCAACATGGGCTACTCCCAAAAACACATACAGCTCATAGTCCTCAATGGCACCTCCACAACCTGCCCACAGCCCTCTGTGTCTACCTCCAACCTCAACTACCCTGCCATCACCGTCTCTAATCTTCAGTCCACAACGACACTGAAGAGGACTGTCCGAAATGTGGGTCAGAACCGAAACGCCGCATACTTCCCTCGGGTCGTCAACCCTGAGGGAGTCAATATGTATGTGTGGCCCAGAGTCCTCCTGTTTTCGTGGATTAAGAGTGAGGTCACTTATTATGTGACGCTCTCCCCGCGCAAGAGATCGCAGGGCAGGTACGATTTTGGTGAGATTGTGTGGTCAGACGGCTTCCATAGTGTCAGGAGTCCTGTCATTGTGTGTGTCAACAACAGTGCTGCTTTTGGTGCCACCGATTTCTAAGCTCTCTTCTTCTTGGGGGAGAAGATTCCATTTCCATGTTATTTTTTGTGATACTCTTTCATTTTTTTTCAACTTGATTCTCTCGGAAGAATGAAGATGGGTCGATGTAATATTGCGTCCTCGGATTTGAATCTTTTCGTGTTTGTGAAGTTTGTTCATGGGATGTCTCATATTAAGTAATTACATGAGTTTGGTAAATCCACTCAGTTGTTCATGGTATCTACATGAATCCACATTTGTGAAGCATTTTTAAGAATGTTTCATTAGAATGTATTCAAAAATGTGGATTATGTTTTTTTTTTTATAATTATGAATTAAATAACCGCTACAGGTGACAACTAATCACCCAAGTTTAAATTACACAACCAAAACTAGCTAGCTTTAACAATTCGCGAAACAGAAAAGTCAACATCTTTTCAAAGCACGTTAATAGTTTCCTTCAGAGGTGAGCTATGGATTTCAAACACATGCCGCTGGTTGAGCTTCATACCCGCCATGGTATCCGCTACCGCATTTGCTTCCCGAAAAATATGTATGAACTTCATTCTTTCGAACTGCATCATTAGCTTCCTGCAATCCACAATGATCGACATTAGTTTTTGATTTGACATATTTTCGTCAGAGATTACCTTATGGGTTGAGAGGGAGGGCGTCCGTTTCAAGATGAATATATTTTAATTCGAGTGCCTTTGCCAAAAGTAGCCCGTCTCGGATGACTCAACATTCCGCAGTGAGACTGTTTGAGCAACCCAAATTCCTTGAGAATCCTGCAATCCATTGACCCCTGTAGTCTCGGATGACCCCACTGACTCCTGCAAAACCTTGATTTCTCTTAGCAGCACCATCTGTGTTAATTTAAACCAATCCTTTTTTGGAGGAACCCAACTAATATCAATGGAAATAAACTCATTAGCAATGTCAGTCTCTAGATAAACATTTTGGTGAAATTTTGCTTGAGATAAAGATAAATTATAAACAGAAGAAAAAGCAGGTTTATCATTAAAAATAAGAGAGTTCCTATTTCTCCAAATGTTCCATAGAGCATATGGGAAAAAGAACTTCCACTCGACTCCCTGATTATTGACTCCTGCTTCTTGACACTCATACTTTATCCACTCATTCAAAGGGTAGTTGAACGATTACCCCAGATTTGGTGGCCCAGTGACTGAATTCCACATCTCTTTAGCATGCGTACACCCACACAAAATGTGATCTATGTCCTTCACCCCAGAGTAAGAAATTTGGCACAGGGGGCTCAAATTACATCCCCTATGGTTCAATAGTTTGTCGTTGTCTAGTCTATCTTTAAGGCGCAACCAGATAAAATACTGAATTTTTGGGATAGTTTGAATCTTCCAAACCCAATCCCATTGATTAATTAACTGGTTGTTTGTGTCATGACTTGCTAAAAGAGAGTATGATGATGCTGCAGTGTAATTCCCCAAGTGTGTGACATTCCATATTTGAGTATCCGAGGAGACATTTGTCCTGTCCCCTCGAGTACCTCGAAACATGTTCACAAATTTTTGAGGATATCAAAAGAAGTTCTATCTAGATTCCACTCTTCATTTTGGAAGACATCTCCTACCATCAATCTGTCTTCTTCATAGTTCAGTGGACCATATATTGCAGCTCGCATGGGTTGATTACCCACCCAATTATCGTGCCAAAATTTAATATCCCTACCATTTGCCACCACCCACCCTGATCCTAATTTAAGGGTGTTCATACCTTCTTTAATTGCTTTCCAATTACAAAGTGTTTTATTCGAAATAGTGAGAGAAGTTTCATCCTACTTTCTGTTTCTAATTACCACAGCCCAAGGAGTCGTTTCCTTCTTCAATCTCCAAGTCAAACTCCCCAGGAGTGCTTTGTTTCGATACAACACCGACTGCAGACCAAGTCCCCCTAGTTTTTTAGGCTTTGTTATTTCCTCCCAATTGATCAAGTCGATTTTCCTTTTCTGGTCCGTGGATCCCCATACAAAAATTATATTAATCCTATCCAGTTCTTTACAAACCGAATTAGGAAACATAGTACATTGCATATAGTAGGAGGGGATTGTGGACAAGAACGATTTGACCAACGTAACTCTACCTGCCATTGATAACAGCTTTGCCCTCCAACCCGAAAGTTTATTTCTAACTTTATCCAGAACAAAGTTAAAAGAGCTAACTTTCGAGTTTGACTATTCCAAAGGAAAGCCAAGGTAAGATCCAAAGTTTTCAACTGTTCTACTGTAACCTCGCTGAGATATGTGTTCTTTTGGTAGCTGGAACATTGTTTGAGAAAACCATGATTGACTTCCCCTGATTTACCTTTTGTCCTGAAATGTCACAAAACTCTTCTGATACAGTTACAATTTTCAGGTGTTGCCTCCCCCATTAGAATGAGGTCATCATCAAAGAAAAGATGGGATAAGGTCAAGCTACCTCTTCCCACTTTTATTCCTTCCCATTGTCCTTGCATCACTTTCTCATCGATAAGAAACACCAGTTATTTCATGCGTATAATAAAGATGTACGGAGAAAGAGGATCACCTTGTCTAATGCCTCTGGACGGGTAGAATTTTTCTAGTTTCCCCTCATTAAACAGAATTTCAATTGAAGACGTGGAGATACAACTCATAATCAACTTAATGACTTTATCAGGGAATTTAAAGAAAAGGAGTGTTCTTCTGATGAAGTCCCACTCAATTCTATCATATGCTTTCTCAAGGTCTATTTTAATGATCATGCACCATGTTTTGCCCTGTTTATGCTTTGAAAAATGAAGCACTTCTCTAAGCAGAATAACATTATCTGAACCCCTTCTCCCTGGAACAAAACTAGTCTGTAAAGGAGAAATGATATCTTTCAGAACTGGTGTAATTCTATTCACCAAGATTTTTGATATGACCTTGTAAATAGAATTGCAAAGACTTATAGGTCTGAATTGGGAGACTGAATTAGGCTGACTACATTTTGGAATTAAGCAGATAAACGTCTCGTTCCAACTTGTCGGGATAGACCTCCTTTTAACAGCTCACTGATAGCCTCAGTCAGAGAGCTACCCGTACAGTTCCACAACTTTTAAAAGAAAGCCGGGTGGAAGCCATCCGGCCCCGGAGCTTTAAACGGTTTAAGATCCCAAGTGGCTCAACCACCATACCTTTGGAGTTGTGAAGAGATTTGAAAAGAATTTAAATTCCTCTTGAATGAGCCCCTCATCAAAAATTCAATTTCCAATTAAGTCTGTAATTGCCAATATCTTATTTCTTCTTCTTTTAACAAGAGTAGAAATGTGATAGAATTTGGTGTTTCTATCCCCGTCTCTGATCCACTTTGTGCGCGACTTTGCAGCCCAAAGTTTTTCTTCCTGGTCCAGAATCTCAAACAGCTCTAACTGAAGATTCTTTTCCAGAGTGACAATAAAATCATTAGGAGAGTTAGCAATACACTTTTGAGCTACTGAGATCCTCCGATGAATTTTTTCTTTCTTCTGAAACACATTTCCAAAAATTCCTTTATTCCAGGCTCTAGCTTTATCGGGGAAATGGTTAATGGCAGGTGTGATCCTATTACTAAATTCACTCCAAGTATTCTTAACCAATAGTTCAAAATTAGGGTGATCAAGCCACATAAGTTCCATCCTAAACGATCTAATTACCCTGTTGCCACCGTCTCCACCAGAATTTATAAGGAGCGGGCAATGGTCAGAGTGGGTTCTCGTAAGATGTGTTACAGATGCATTGGAAAATCTAAATTTCCATTCCATGTTCGCCATCATCCTATCTAGTCTTTACTGGATTAATCTATCAGAATCCCACAAATTGCTCCAAGTAAACTTTGGCCCCCTAAAGCCTAGGTCAATCAAATTACAATCACTGATCATATCATTAAAGAGAGCCACCTTATTCATGCATACTCTATTACCCCCCCAATTTTTCGGCACTATTTGTGACATTATTAAAATCCCCTACTACTAGCCAAGGACTAGATATAGTAGCTGCAACTGATTTAAGATTATCCAACAACAGTAATCTTTCATTTAAATTGGGGCTAGCATAAATCGCAGACATAAACCAAGATAGATTTGAAGGGATAACCTGGATCTTGAAATGTAATTCTTGCTCTGTAGAAGCAATCTTCGTAATATTTGTCTCGTAGTCATTCCAGAACACAAGGGTTCCTCCTTTAAAACCTCTAGCTTCCACCCCTAGAAATTTGTTGAACGAGAGTTTTCCTGCTTGGTCATCCATCTTTTGGCCACTGAGTCTAGTGTCAATTAAGATCAACACTGTAGGTTTGTGAGTATGGATGAGATGCTTTACTGCCTCAACAGCTTAGTAAGAAACATCCGTTATGAGTGAATATTCCTTTAAGTTAACATTTGTTAGATTTGTATTAAGGTAAGCTTAGTTAGTACATCGACAAAAATGATCGTCATTTCCTCTATTTGAAGTAAAGTTATTTGCCAGTATAATAAGAAATTGAAAAACATGAAATACAAGTAATATACATAACTGAACTGGTGAATGAATAAAACATGGTTATTTTGTGTGTATTATGTTTTGTTTTTATGGATGTCCTAAAGTTAAAATAATTTTCCGTTCTTTTTTTAGATAAATTGAATATAAAATGTAAGTTTTTACATGAAATTGAACTACTTTTGTCTAGAATATTGGATGTAATCTCATTATCATTAGTTTGTTTATCTTATATTAATAAAGAGTAGAGATAGCTCAAAGTTAGATTAATTATACTTAGTAACTTAGAAATAAAAGTGTATATATATATATATATGTGCAAACGTAGTATAGATATGATATCTTTTAGTAGATAGGTATATTGTACTTTGTTGACTATAAAAGGTTTTTAACAAACGCAAATCTTCTATGCACAAAAACTCCATTTGTTAGCTATTTGCAACTACAATTGATATCAGAGTTGATGAGGTGTTTGATTAATTTCATAGATGATAGGACAAGGAGGAGAATTAGACTAGAATAAAAAAGGGGTCAATACAACTTCATTGTGAACACAGCTCAACAACGACGTAACTTTATTACGATTTAAACTTTAGAACATAAATTGAAAATCTGCCCAATCATTAGGGGCAATGTCATATTTTACCAAAAAAAAACAATGACGATAGTTGATGAGGTTAAGCTAATGCTTTTAATGATTCAGAAATTACAAAATCATAATGGAGTATTGGCGTAACACTTGATATAATGAATCACCTATGGAAGAAAGAAGAAGGGTTGTTTCGAAAGAAATTGTTGATGGCGTAATTCTTAGAAACGCCTGCAGAACCAACTAATGCCTATTACTATAACGGATATGAACGCGTTAACTGAACAATACTAAGAAAATACTATGTGAATTGTGTCATCATTTACAGCAACGACAGACAGTTTAAAGACATCACGTCTACTGACTAACCAATAAAGTCGATGTAATTTTACAAGGGAAAGTTACACTTACCTATCCTATGCAGGTGTCAACCGTTGAACTCTTATTCCGAGACTAGAGAATCTAGAAACTCTTTTAATTCACCATTCATCTGGGGATTGTTGGTCTTTGGGTCCAGGACTAACATTTGTGAATTGTTGGCCAAATTTAATGCTTGAATAGGAATTGAAATTCAACATGTAGAGCAATATACTACACCAACCATTTGTTGATATTTTGGTTGATATACATTGTGTTATGCTTTATTCAAGTGCAATAACTTGCTAGAAGAAACTATCTCTCGCGCCCAGGGGAGAGGTGCAGATCAACCTGATTGACACTTCTCGATTAGGGTCGATCCACGTGTGCGTTCGCATCATGCGGACACGATTTTCAGTCCAAAGTGCTTGCCTTGCGGGAGCCACATTTGCTAAAATCCACAATTTTATTTTGACCCAGATCTGACCTTTTTTTTGCATTTTTTTTTAATTTATAACTGTTGGAAATTAATTTTATGACTCTTTGTATTTGAGTTTTATAATTAATTTTTCTTCAGTTTTGCAAAATATAATTAGGAAAATTATGGACCTAATTATGTCATTTTGGGTGGATGACCCTATAAATAGGCGTGTCATCTTCGTAAGTGATAGACTGGAAAAAAACAACTGAAAATACTCTCTAAGTGGCTCTAAGGTTCGGTCAAATATTTTCTCAATTTCGAGTTTACAACTAGATTTCCGTCGAAGTCTGAGTTCAAATATTGTGTAGTTCGGTTAAGGGAAATACTGTGTTTGTTTCACTTTAATGACAATGTTTTATCCTAGGAAATAATCATCCCAAGTTACATCTTACACGAACCTAATACAATGAAGCCGATGAAATTGACTTAAGGAGATCGTTCTTTTCATGAGACTAAGTTTCTAAAAGAAAATACTTTTATCTTTTATAAGGATAATTTCACCATTTTGTCAAGTTGCATATCATTCTAAAGTTTATGCAATTTTTGACAT
This sequence comes from Chamaenerion angustifolium, assembly GCA_946814005.1. Lineage (NCBI taxonomy): Eukaryota > Viridiplantae > Streptophyta > Magnoliopsida > Myrtales > Onagraceae > Chamaenerion > Chamaenerion angustifolium. Next base: position 26,520,200 of record OX328268.1, on the reverse strand, counting down.
TTGAATATTTATTCAAAAATATTATTGTATTACAAATTAATTCTCCTATATTACTAACATATCTAGCTAGTTATCTTCATGTTACTAATTATGACATGAGCGATTACATTATGAATAATCTAAAAATAATTAGATATCACCATGTGTCACATTAACAGTTTCTCTTTTGTTTTATATTATTATTTTGCTTTATTATGTTATTAGTAATTATGCTCGCACATATCTCTTATGCTTATTATACCAAAACGTTATGCTCTTTTGTGGATTTTTTCTTCTTTAGATTTGACCCGTTTTTAAAAACGGGTTAGCAAAATGGATTTACAAATTATTAACTTTTCAAAACTCACTCTAAACACTTATTAGGTTCGCGTTTAGGACGTCCTAAACTCGAACTAGCTTAGCATTTACAACAATTTGTTGTAAGCTTGAACGAAGTTAGAGTTTACAACAAGAGAAGATGATAAATGTTTCAACCTATGTTTCAACATCATACATATCCACTGCCTCCGTTCACTAAACAATCGGAAATTGATAAGTTGCAACCTGAAGTCTCCTGACCAACCAAGATTAAAAATATTCGGGGTCGGGCTAGAGGGCGGAACATTAGTAATAGTAGTGAGAGTGGTAGTCGTAGGGGTTGTTGGATACCCTAAATGATAAACTATTATAAACTTTGATATATATTTGTGTTTATATTTTTGGGTCACATATATATAAATTATGGGAAAACTACCAAACATGTACCCGAACTTGACACTGATTAGCAAGTAGGTATCAAACCTTTTTTTTTGTGTGTCACAAATAGGTTGTCTAACTTTCTTTAATAAGCAAATAGGTATCTACCGTTCATTTCCGTTAAGAATAAACGGAAAATATCACGTGAGGAGTAAACAAGTACCTGGACTTACACTAATTAGCAACTAGATACCTGAATCGGTTCAAAAACCGGTTCGGTCTTGGTTCGGTCAAACCCTTTTATTTTATTTTTTAAAAAAGTAGAGTTTATATACCAAACACATGCATTACTCAACTCCAGACATTCTCGGTGCATGAAGGAAGCATCAAAGTAGATACACAACAAAGTTGACCAGGACTGAACTAAGAAAGTACCCGAATGAAAACGACAACCACATAAACGAAGTCTAGAGCGATGTTATCCCAACCGGGGCCTCCCTATAGAAAACTCCGATCCTTTGGAGCTGGGTGATTCCTGCAGGGTGGCCCGTGATTTTTCGAGCGAAAGACACTAATACGTATTCGTAAAGTGGAAGAAAGAGTGACATAAAAAATAGGGGAAACAGGGATCGATGGAGTCAGGATAATGATGGACTCGAGCGATGGGTTCATGACGCTTGCTTGACGCACCGAGAACGTTTGGAGTTGAGCCATGCATGTGTTTGATATATAAACCCTACTTTTTAAAAAAAAATAAAATAAAGTGGTTCGACCGAACCGGTTCAGATATCTACTTGCTAATTCGTGTAAGTTCAGGTACCTGTTTGCTCCTCACGTGCTCCCCACGTGATATTTTCTGTTTATTCTTAATGAAAATTAACGGTAGGTATCTATTTGCTGATTTTAATAAGTTCGACTACTTCGTTACTACAAAAAAAGTTTATGTACCTACTTGTTAATCAATGTCAAGTTCATGTACCAGTTTGATAGTTTTCCCATAAATTATTCAAGTACTAATTTATTTAAGTAAAGAGATGTTTAGTTATAAAAAATATTTTATTTCAAGAAGCAAAATGGGCAAAGTTTGCATTTACAACTATTTATTGTAAACTCTAAACGCGTCCGACTTTACAACAATTTGCTGTAAATGCTAATATCGTTCAAGTTTAGTACGGACAGATAAACCAACATCCTAAACACGAACGAGGTTCACGTTTTTTTCATTTTAAAGTTAAAAACGTGAACATGGTAAGTAATTATTATCTAATTTAAAATTTTTAAAATTTGAAAATTATTTTATAAATTGATTATTAAAAACGGATCTAATCTAAAAAAAACTTTTATTGAAGTGAGTTGACTAAGAAAAGAGGAAACCTTAATGGTTGGAGATAGCATATAGGTAAGGGTAGGAGATCATATTAGACGGTCTTACAATAATCTCGAGTGGTTTGACTTATTTTGTATTATTTAAATTATTATGTATTATTGGGAGTATTATATATGTACACCAAACTAATTAAGAGGGTGTTTGGTAATGTAAGCTCGATCGTAATAAAATTCTTTTTGTGTGTTCGGATTTGATAAATATTTTAGGAACAAGTATAAGAATATACAAACTGACCTATATATAAATAAAAAGAAAGGAATGAAGAAAGTAAAAAAAGAAAAGCTGTGTTGTCGTAAGTTTTATTGGCTTAATAATGAATTCGACAGAGCGGGATGCTAAATCCTCATGTCGGTCGTTGCTCAATGTTAACACAGCTACACCTCTGATTGTGTGCACTCTCAACGAAAGACTTGGAATGCACTTTGACGCCCAAAGTTAGAATAGTTTTCTAGATGCTGGAATGAATTAGAACTTACCTCTATTTATAGTTATGAAAACCTAACCCTGTAGATTTTCTAAGGAGAAAATTTGGTTGAAGATACGAGGAATATTTGATAAAGGATCAGATATGGATATTGTTGATTTTGTAAATGGACCAGGTAACAAAGAATAGAACGGAAACCCTAAAACCAGAGAAACCAGAAAGAAGACTTGGGGACGATCATCAGAAGTCGTTCCTTCATTTGGGACTTCTCCACCCTTTAAATACTAAACCCTAGAAGGAACAATTGTTCATTACACCTGAAGGAAACTAAGCAACATAATATAGTCCCAAACAAATAAAACGATCCAAATAAATGAATCAACCGGAGAATCATTATCACCAACACGAGCCGAGAGAAAACATCATCCATCCCAAGTCGAGAGAAAACATGATCCAACCCAAGTCGAGAGAAAACATGATCCAGACCAAGATATAAAAACGAGGCATGTAAAGAATAAAGACAACCCAAGATAGCAGCATGCATCAGTCCAAGCCTCAACACTCCACCTCATGCTGCACTTTCTCTTCATCTCCATCACAAAATCACAATAGCTCCCCATGTCCTCCAAAAATATTTTTCATACCAAGCTTTGCACACAAAATATGATGTTATTGAATCCCTAATGTCTTAGTAAACAAATCAGCTAATTGGTTCCCTGATTTCACATGCTCAAGCTTTATAATACCTTCCAACAATTTTTCCCTAATACAGTGGCAATCAATCTCTATAGTCTTAGTACGTTCATGAAAAACAGGATTGTTTGTTATATGAATTGCTGTCTTATTATCACAATATAACATTACTGGTTTCAACTGTTCTAATTATAATTCATCTAGCAAATTTCTAAGTCAAATAATATCAGATAACGTAGAACCCATGCTTCTATATTCTTACTCAGCCGAAGACTTTGAAACTGCGCTATGTTTTTTTACTTCCAAGAAATAGCAGACCTACCCAACATGATGCAGAAACCAGTAACAATTTTTATAGTTTCTATACATCCAGCCCTGGAATCAAAGAAGCTAATAAGATCAGGAAATGAGTCAGATTCCCTTACCAGGTTATCGCTTAACATACCTGATTATTCTCAAGGCAACCTCCAAATGCGTGACCTTAAGAACCTGCATAAACTGACTCAAGGTATGATATCAAATGATATATCCGGTCTTGTGATTGTTAAATATAGAAACTTCCCTATCAGCCGTCTGTATAGACTAACATCATCTAGGGGCTTATCATCCTGATTCAATTTGAAATGATCATTATATTCGTGACTAGTCAATTTCAGGTTTACCTCCATTGGCGTCTTACTTACTTTTCCACCTAAAAGACCTACTTCGGAAATTAATTCCAAATCATATTTCCTTTGAGACATAACCAATCCTTTATCAGATCTAGCAACCTCAATTCCCAAAAAATACCTTAGTTCCCCTAAATCTTTCATCTTAAAACTGCACTGCAACACTTTTCAATTCGGTTATCAATTCAATACTATTCCCAGAAATGAGCAAGTCATCTACATAAATGAGAAGAATAACAATCTGTTGGCCAACTCTCTTAGTAAAAAGAAATTAATCTAGCTTAGACTGGTTGTACCCGACCTTAATCAAGACATTACACAACTTCAAGTTCTATTGTCTACCTGCTTGTTTAAGTCCGTATAGGGATTTTCTCAACCTACAGACCAAATTAGTCTTATTCTCGCCAAATCCATCAGGGATACACATATATACTTGCTCATCAAAATCGCATTGTAAAAAGGCATTATGAACATCCATTTGGTATAGGGGACAACTATGCATAACTGCTAAGGCTAACACGGTTCGAACTATGTTCATTTTCGCAACTGGTGAAAAAGTCTAAAAATAATCTATTTTGTGTTTCTGGTTATAGCCCTTAGCAACTAACCTAGCCTTATACCTACTCAAGCACCCATCCGATTTAAATTTAAGCTTATAAACCCATTTGCATCCTATAATTGACTTACCTGTTGGGGACGGAACAAGATCCCAAGTGTGATTATCCTCAAGTGCTTTCATTTCCTCTTGCATTGCCTCAACCCACAACCTGTCTTTCACTGCTTCACAAACACTTTCTTGATTAGATATAGATGATACATAACATTGATATTCATAAGAAAATCCATCATATGACATATAATTCTTTATGCAATGCACATTCGAAGCATCATGCACTTGATAATCCTTCCTCCATATCGGTGGTCTGATAACCCTTCCAGACCAACTTAATGTGGGTTTAGAAGGGACCGCAGAAGAAATGTTATTCCCTACATCAGAGTCTACTGTGGACTCATCATTTGAGTGGACACAATTTGAACCTTGTTGAGGCTCTTCCTGTAGGTTTCCTTCCTGATAATCATCCTTAGTTACAACCTTACGGTTCCCAACATCATCAGAATCATCTATGAGGGGCTCAAAAAATATGGGCGACTGTTCTAGCCTACCAGTTCTCAAGGGGAATATGATCTCATTAAAAATAACATCCCTACTAACAAAAAATTTCTTTTCAGCCAAATCATAGAGATTGTACCCCTTTTGGGTCACAGAGTACCCCATCAAGACAGATGGGATAGCCCTGGCGGCCAGCTTGTCGGTCACCGCCATATTTTTGGCATAAGCTAAACAACCGAACACCCTAAGGTGACTTACAATAGGTTTCTTACCATTCAGCATCTCGGAGGGGGACTTGGCCCCTAACAATCTGGAAGCCATGAGATTGATCAAATAGCAATCTATGAGGATACAATCCCCCACCCACCCCAAATGTTTGGGATTGATCCTTGCAGCTTTAAGGCCCTTGGTATTTCTAGTAGGTGCCTATGTTTTCTTTCGGCCTTACCATTTTTTGTGTATGTGTGTGTGTGAAGGGGGGGGGGGGGGGGTTATGGGAAGCTACTTTGATGATTGATCCCCTTAACACAAAATAATTTATCCATATGCTCATTGAAAAACTCTCTTCCGTTATTAGTTCTTAAGCACTTTACCCTTTTATTAAACTCATTCTCTATCATGGCAACATTGTATTTTACAACAATAAAAACATCTGATTTGAACTGCATAAGATGGACCCATGTTACTCTAGAAAAATCATCAACTAAGGTTAAGGAAAACTGCTTGTTATCATGTGTGAGAGAGTGCTAAGGCCCCCACACATTAGCATGGACAAGATCAAATGCATCATCTATTTTTTAACTAGAACTTGGAAAATGGTTTATGATAATTCTTGCTTTCGAAAAAACAAGACAATCATTCACAATAGTACTCTTACTTTTACTCATATCCAAAGAATCAATATGCACCAAAATCTTAAATGATGCATATCCAAAACATTTGTGCCACAACATTACATCATTTACAACAAAATTTGTTACAAGAGAACTAACTGATTTGCATGACATGTTTATGAAATATAGTCCAACATTTGCCTCACCAGTCCCTGAGACCTTCCCATTTGAGAGGTCCTGTTGGATAGCAATGTCTTGATTAAAATAAGTAGAACAATTCGTGTCACTTGCTAGTTTAGACGCCGAAAGAAGATTATATTTGAAATCAGGTATGTACAGAATATCACACAAATTTCTGTCTGAATCCAACAAAATACTTCCAATACTATGAACATCAGAGGATCTTCCATTTGGTAACTGAACCTTGGTCTCGAGAACCTCCCTATATCCACATAGCCAATCATTTCTGTTGGTCATGTGGTTGGTTGCTCCCGTGTCCATGATCCAGTGAATTTTTTCATAAGAATAAATCGAGTTTAAAGATATACCAACTTTGTTCGCGTGAGGGCCCTGAAGGGCGGTAGCACTTGCTCCTGCTGCAATGATGTCTGCGCCTCCTATGGTTTGAAGGAACTTTTCGAACTGATCCCGTGTGAATGTGACTCCACCTTATATACCACATCTCAAAGAAGAATCATTAGCAGAGCTACTGAAAGTGTTAGGGTCAGCGAGGTAACATTGCTATCATTATTCCCTTTGTTTTTCAGAAACTCTTTGTATTTAAAATAGTTATCATTGACAAGTCCCTTCTTTTTACAGAAGTCACATCCCCTGGCATAACATCGATCAATTGTGTGCCCACGTTTATGACAATACGGTACATTCCAAATGCTGATTCCCTTTCGGTTTATCAAGGTTCAAAGGCATATTCGCAGACTTGGTGCTCATTGATGCATTCATAGTAGAGGTAATACCTCTTTGACTTTCTTCCTGCATTAGCAAGTTATAGGCCTGATTCACAGAGGGCAAAGGGGGGCCACAAAAGCAAGTGACTTCTCACATTCAAATAATTTTCTTTCATTCCCATAAAAAATTGAAACATTCTTTGATTTTCTTTATGATCAATGTGAGGCAGTGCGCAAGCAGAATCATACTCAGCCAAAAAGAACACGCAATTTCGAGAAAACAAATGCAGAAATTGAATCAAGCCCTTGACGGGTCATAACAATTTTCATGTGCAATTGATATGTTCTAGGCCCGCTAACTTTATCAAACCTTTCCTTAATATCTTTCCATATAATATAAGAATCCTCAGTATACATCATTTCACCATCAAGATCTTTTGAAATGGAATTGGTTATCCAACCTAATACCACATCATTGCATCTATCCTACAAAAAATGATGGAATTCATGATCATATTTTTCACGCCAGCATGTTCGATTGATAAAACCGAGCTTATTTCTTCCTAATAAAGTAAATCGAATAGCTCTACTCCACATTGCATAATTCTCAGGACCAGTTAAAACAACATATATCATATTTGTTCATGGATTATCACTTGTATGAAAATAAAATGGGTGGTGGAAATCAACGGTGGCCATAGCATCATGATCAACCTCATCGGTGGCATACTTTCTTTCCGCCTGATGAGGTTTCTCCTCTGCCATATCAGGAAAGGAGGATCACAAAATACAATAATGGACTCAAGAATCACGTCCTCAGATCAATAATCCCAAAAAATTAGTCACAATATACAAGCCGAAGATAGAACATACAACATGTTTTAAGACTATAACCAATAAGCCGAGGGTAAGACGGGACTTGGCCAAGATCAAGAAATATGAAAGAAAACCAGCAATATTCGCAACACAAACCGCACAAAGTCACAGCAATGGGACCAATTAGGGTGAAGATAGACAAAGAATAACAAAATATTAGAGGTCAAGATCAGAGAATACTGACGGTTCAGATGCAGAATCACAACCAACTTTTCAGGATTCCGACAAGAAGATGAACAGACACCAAGGAATACGAAGCGTCGTAGCCGAAAAATGAACAGTTTTCGATGAGAAACCGTAAAATTCGCTTCAACCTTAGTATTTCAAGGTGAACAAGAACATGATCCATTGTTTCAGAGGTCAGTCGCACCTCTTTAGCTCTGATACCATGTTGATTTTGTAAATGGACAAGGTAACGAAGAATAGAACGAAAACCCTAAAACCAGATAAACCATAAAGAAGATTTGGGAATCATTAGAAGTCGTTCCTTCATTTGGGACTTTTTCACCCTTTAAATACTAAACCCTAGAAGTAATAACTGTTCATTACACCCGAAGGAAACTAAGCAACACAATATAGTCCCAAATAAATAAAATGATGCAAATAAACGAATCAACCGGAGAATCATTATCACCAACACGGGCTAGAGAAAACATGATCTAGCCCAAAGCCAAGAGAAAACATGATCCAACCCAAGATATAAAAATGAGGCATGTAAAGAATAAAGACAACCCAAGATAGCAGCATGCATCAGTCCAAGTCTCAACAAATATAAGTATATTTTATGTATATCAGATACTGAATATGGATATATATATATATATATATATATATATATATATATATATAATCATTGAAATAAATATGCATAAATAAAACTGATAGGGTTTGTGCCATAAATTGAGCTATAACTAAAATAAATTTAAGAAAAGCTCATAACCCACCAATTTGTTAAACCCGATGGAGTTATTATCCAACAATCCCCCACTAATGACAACCTAGGTGAAAGAAGAACATGTACTTAAGTTCTAATATCTTTCGATTTGAATTAACACATAGTGTTGTGAGACAATGATACGCAATCCAATGAGTGAACGGATCTTCAAAATATCAATAAAATATGACCGTGAATATTATCGAACACGACAACTACAACTGGGATAAAAAACAAAAAACAAGGACAACCGGGAGCAGAACCTAGCAAAGTATTGTTTTTGTCGAAAAAGTTTGAAATAGTCCAATATGTTTGTATAAAACTTTATTTGCACCAACATATTTTTTTTGATAGTGAATGATCCAACATGTTTGAAAACGATAGTAATTGGTATTTTCATTAATTCTCCATTAAAAAATATCTGTTCAAAATACTTTTTAAATTTACAAAACTATTTGAACACTTTTCCAAACATTGGAACTAAATCCTACAAGCATACACTAATATTACTAATAAGTGTCGGCTCCATTCGAGCCATATTGATGTCTTCACCATGGTTAGGGGACTCCCGATGTGTCTAGAATTGAGTTATAACTTGTTAGTAACATTAATGTAAGTTGACAGAGTTTAGTTGTAATATTTGAAAAACGTATTGATTAATTTTGCAAATTTGAAATTTTAGCAGAGAACCGACCAAAGTACCTATTACCATCATTTTTAAACATGTTACTAATAAATCTCGACTTGATTCGAGACACATCGGGGTCCTCTAACCAGGGTCTGAACCCAGAGCACGCAGCTAAACGACTGGGTCTATGCATTGACCCAGTTTAGGGGATTCGCGACATGGATCGAATTGAGTTAAAACTTGTTAGAAACATTGGTGTAAGTTTGCAAGAATTACTTGTAATATTTAAAAAAAGTATCCATTAATTTTGAAATTTTAACAGAGAACCGACAGATGTACCAATTACCATTGTTTTCAAACATGTTGGATGATTTAAAATATTTGGGTTGAAAAACCATTTTGTATAAAGATGTTAGAATATTTTCAGACTTTTCCCTTTTTATGAATATATTTTTTAAAAAAGTTACTTCATATTTACTGGGCATATCCACTCACAAACTTCAGATACTCGTAATGCAATGAAGGTCATTAATTATGGTTACCTCGATCCTAAACTGTAAACCCCGACCTCCGAGGTTCGTCTGGAAATATATTCATGTTTACACAAACTAATTACACAGATGTGAACATATAAATCGCATGCACTTATGTAAAGTTACAATTGAAACACAATCGATTAGTTGTCAATCGAGACCAAATTGATTAGGGTTAAAACTGAGCGTCAATCGATGTCCATTAGTCTAGATGACGACTCAATTGTGGTCCAATTCGAACTTGCAATCAAATGTGTTCGAACTCATCTTCAATCTCTTGGGGCTCTCTTCAGGCCTCAATCAATTGGGGTTCGAATTTGGCTCCAATCTAGGTTGTTAGTCGGAGTTTGAACCAAGCCTAACTGTCTACCCTTGGGCAAGCTAGTTGGACCCCTGATTGAGTCTCAATAAAGTCGAGACTTAATTGTAACATTAATTTAAGTTATTAAGGTCTAATTTTGATATTTGTAAAAAAAAAAAATTAAATTTTTTAAATTTTGAACAGTATTTCACATAGTATTAGACAAAAGTACCAATTACGTATGTTAGTTTCCAAACTTGTTGAATTATTTAAACCATTTTGAGTTAAAAAAAAAAGTTGTGTGAAGACCATTTCAAATATTTCCCATTTAAAATTGAACTTCACCATATAGAAAATAAAACTTAACAAGTGATACATATAAAATTAAGCAGTGTAAATCATTACCATTCCGCAAAATGAAAGATATATTATTTTGCATGTCACCAATGAATTTCAAAGTTCAAATGCAAGAGACGAAAAATCAATACTTTTCAACTCAATAAGATAGAATGTAGCAAGTCTCATAAGTTGCTAACTAGAAATCTTGAATTCCTAGCGAAAATAAATTATATATCTTGTATTGTATATTGCTTTTACAAATGGTATTTGAGCGAATAAAGTACTGAAAGAGTGAAATATTAATTAAATTTATTACGTAATAGAACTCTCGGACCTTAATCTTTGAACGTAAACCGTGTTTTGAAATCCTTCATGTATAATTTATTTTCGTTAGGACTTCAAAGTTTCTAGTTAGTTAACCTAAATTAAGTAGTGACAACTTACATATTATTTATTCAAAATATCATTATAAAATTGGATTTACGACGAGATACAAGTCATTTAGCTATCTCAGAAGTCGCGTTTTTACAAATAGGTGCCTTAGAAAAAAACTATTACTTTTGGGTATCTCAGAAATTATAAATGTATCTACTGTAATATTTTGGTCATGTGTCTGTCACGTATATAGTATTTTGTTTGATTAAGATAACTCTACTTTATTTTACTGTTGCTTTAAGGTATCTCTAAGTTTTTTTTTATTGTATCAATATAATCGAATATATTTTATTTGTCTTTATTGAAATGTTATTATTTTTTTTTTTTTGTATTTTCATGTACCCAATTAAAGTAGATACATTTATGACTTTTGAGGTACCCGAAAGTAACAAATACTTTTTGAGGTATCTATACTTAAAAACGTGACTTCTTAGATATCTAAATGATTTTTATCCCATTTACAACTGATAATTTAACAATTATGCTAAGATCGAACATAGATACTCTAGTTTTGCATATTAGAATCTTTCTTTGAACTCTGAGACCATATTTTCTGTAAAATTATATTTCTTAATAGTTAGAATTACATTTTTTTTCTTCGTTCAATGTACAACCGAATCATTTATCCTAAATTTCTTGTTGTTTTAGCCAAACTTATCCTAATTAACTTTTTAGGTTTCTTAGATTGAAAGAAAATAATAATAAATATCTAGAATCAAGGTTTAGGGTTTGGACCAGTTGTAGAAATAGCATGAATCAAGGTCGATGCATGATTAAAAATGCTCTTATCGAGAAGTGACGCCAAAGACCAATACATTTCATCTATGTTAGGGTTAAATTATTGTAACCTCTAGGGTTGTCTAACTTTTCTTCGGTTTAATGAATTAACGGTCTACTTGGTACCGATGCATACAAGTTGGGTCAACATACCTAGTTTACTTAAGAAGTCAACTTACCATAATTCCACGACTACCGGTATAGTCTCGTCTCGTGAGCAGCGTAAGATCACCACGATCAAGGCCTTATCTTGGTTAAAGAGGGTACTCAAAAAGAAACCCATTGACCCAAACTCGATACATTCTTGTGATATCATCGCGTGAGCAATGATGGAAGAAAAGTAATAATGAGAGTGAGAGAGTATATTTAACCAGGTTTATCAACCAAATCGACAATCATACGGTGAATCAGTCAAAGTGACGACCCAATTCTTTTAAAAACGAATGTGTGAGAAGTTGAAAATTGGGCAGATTTTAGAGAACGGTTGTGGTTCTCTAGTTTAAAGGGAAAAACAAAGGAAAATGGGTTAAAAGAGTGAGTGAGGTGTATGTGTGTGGGTAGGGGGCTGGAGGGGTTGGGTGGCGGGTGGAAGGTGGGGGGTTGAAAGGTGATTGATGGGGGGATAGAGTTACTGGGCGATGGGTGAGGGGTAGCGGGAGTTGGGCGGGTGGAGGTGTTGTTCATCGGGAGGTGGGTGAGTTGAGGCAGGGTTGTGGGTTGGAGATGTTGGGCTACGGGAATTGGACGGTGGAGGTTTGGGGCGAAAGGTGTTGGGGGTTGGTAGATGGGCGTCGGGAGGTGGGAAGTAGGCAAGAGGTGTTGGGTGTTTGAAGGAAGGAGGGGGTCAGAAGGTGGGTGGTGGTGCTGGAGTTACTGGCGGCGGATGGTGGGTGGTAGGAGCTTGACGGCAGGAAGTGTTGGGTGTTGGGAGGGGGCGAGTTGTTTCCGGGGGTGGGGTGGGGTGTGGAGTTAATGAGCAACACGTGGAGTTGCTGGGCGGCAGGAGGTGCTACACGTCGGGAGGTGGGCAGATGGAAGTCGGTGGGATGGAGGTACTAAACGGCAAAACCTGTGTGGAGATGATGGGGTGTGTGTTGGGATATTAGCCGTTGCTAATTGCCACCTTGCAGGATCTTGGGACTCGATTGATTAAGAGAAATGCAAAACGACACAAAAATTTACGTGGTTCGCCAATTTGGCTACGTCCACGGCTCACACCCACACTTTTACTATAGACAAATAGTGTTACAAATTGTATCGCACTCTAAAATACTCACTCTGTATTTTTGGCTCACAATACAACACTATTTTCTCCCACACTCAAGACACCAACAACCAATTCTTACTCTCTCAATTCGTACTTCAAGTCTATTTTTCCTTCATCATTGTGGGCTTCTTATACTCCAGAAAAGATGGCAATCTTCGGTGGCTTGGCAACTTTGCAGAGTGCCTTGCCCACTCTGGTCAGTGGCTTGCCTACTTTCGTAAGTCGCCTGTCTACCTTGGTGAGTGGCTTGCCCACTAGAAGAGTTGCTTCTCCACTTCAGTAATTGGAATGTCCATTTCAGTAAGTGCTGGTGGTGAAAGTCTCTATTGTCTAACAATCTCCCACTTGGAGACTTTAACTCCACCTGCATCTAGGAGTGAACTTGGTGTGAGGCTTACTTGTCTTCTATTGTTGAAGACCTACTGAAGCTGAGCACAACTTCAGTTTTTCTGTGGTGACTGACTTGGTTAACATGTTAGCTGGGTTCTTGCTACCTTGGATCTTCTCAAGTGTTAAAACTCCATCCTCTATTATAGATCTGACGAAGTGATAACGAAGTCCAATATGATTGGTCCTTGAATGAAATGCAGAGTTCTTTGCCAGATGTATCGCACTCTGACTGTCACTATGCAAAACATTATTCACCTGTCTTAAACCCAATTCTGCTAACAAAACTTGTAACCAGATCATCTCCTTGCTTGCCTCAGTGACTGCTATGTATTCCGCCTCTGTGGTTGATAACGCTACTATCTTCTGTATCCGCGAAATCCAACTGACTGCAGTAGTCCCCACTGTGAATACATAACCGATAGTACTCTTCCTGTTGTCTACCTCACCAGCAAAGTCAGAGTGTACAAAACCTTGTAGTCTCAACTCGTTTCTTATGAAACACAGGCAGCTATCGGTAATGCCTCTTAGATACCCTAGTATCCACTTGACCGCTTCCCAGTGTTGCCTTCCAGGATTAGTCATGAACCTGCTCACCGCTCCCACTGCTTGAGCAATATCCGGTCTTGTGCAAACCATGACATTTTCTAAAGTAATGTTAATACTAAGATGATTTTCTCCTTAGTAATTGCTCTAAACTCACAATTTTTTCCTCATTTGTGCCTAGAATGCTGAAATGGTATCAGAGCTACAAGATCAGGGACTGAATCTGAATTTCGCTGCTACTTTCCGTTGGAAATTCCATTGGAAACCTTCTCTGTTCTGCAGCTTCTTCCCGCGCGGCCAGCATCTTCAAAATCGATCCAATTACAGCAGTATACTTGGTCAAATCAAGCAACCTTGACCATCAACGCATTTAGATGAGTATGGATCGATCAGATCCAAACCAAATGAGATCAGGTACACATCGATTTGTCGCTCAAGTGAACGAACGATTTCTTCCAGTTGAGCGAATCCTTCCAACTTTAAGATCTTTGGTTCAGATAAATTGATTTTGGATGATTTACACTGTGATGCTCTTCGTTTCATTTCAATTACGATTTCGATTTCGATTATGCTCATTCTACTATGTGCGATTCTGAGATGCTCTGCGATGTTGTGCTTAGTTCTTTTCTGTTACTACTGCATTCTGTTTTCTTATGCTGAGATGCAATCTGAGATTCTGTCCTGATATACTGCTGAGATTAGCTATGTTTTTGTTGTCATGAGTTGCTGAACCTATTCTGGTGTGGCTTCTGAGATGTTCTGCAATGCATGAGTTGCTGATCTGCTTTGCTCGGCCCTGCTCTGCTTCTATAATACTGTGACAACACTGTTGCGATAATGTTGGTCCTGATTTCGTGCTGATGCTAGTTTATTGTGATGCTGCGATGCTGTTGTTGTTATGTTGTCTTCCTGCTGAAACTACAAGCTGAATCCTGCGGATTCATCCTGTTCTGCTGCAATACAGGATTCATATGAGGAAACAGAACGGGTTCAACAGTGATTGAGTGATCTGAGTTTCCATATGCTTGGTCTTGAGAGCTGCGAGAACTAAGGCTTGAGACCTCGAGAAGAGCAAGTCAGACAAGCAGGCCTGTGCTCGGTTCACCTTGAAAGACAAGCAGACCCGTGCTTGGTCTAATTCAGCTCCAGTCCAGTTTCAGTGCATCTCAAGTGTTCAAGGCGTGCATCTGTCGTGCCAGTGTAGTGCATCTTCAGTGCAGCAGCAGTGTCCACCTAGTGCAGATTAGTCTTGTGATTCAGCAAGTTTTAAAAGTTATAGTTATGCTTTTTTTACAAGTTTAGAAGGTTTATCTTGAAAGGGGAATGTTAGGATATATGATGTTTTCACATATACCCTTGAAACTCTATAAATAGGGTTTCATATCTCTTGTAAAATCATGTTTAGGCAATGTTAATACTAAGATGATTTTCTCCTTTGTAATTGCTCTAAACGCACAATTCTCTCCTCATTTGTGCCTAGAATGCTGAAAGTGACCACAAGGAGATGAAATGTCATTGGTTGTCCTATGATGGATATCATGCATGAGCAACCCGAAAACCAATCGTTGACTTCTTCACCCATGACCTTTCCGATATTCGGGTGCACCCGGTTGACACTAAAAAGCCGTCGATAGAGTGATGCACTTAAAAGGTTATCACCACCGAAAAAATACGTTGCTAGTGTAAAGGGCGTCCCAAAAAGCAGTCGTTGACTTCTTCACCCATGACCTGTCCGATATTCGGGTGCACCCAGTTAACACTAAAAAGACGTCGACAGAGTGATGCACTTACAAAGTTATCGCCACTGAAAAAGGACGTCTCTAGTGCAAAGGGCATCCCTACCTGAAGGTCATCATTTTGTTCAGCACAGGCTTCACCCTTTCCAGCATAGGTAGATCAAGTAATGGTGTAGTGAAAATTTGAAAATTACAGTTATGCACGTCATTTGTTTTATATGGTTAACCCCATTTTGGTGTGGTGCGGTTATGGTGATAAATATTTTACCAGGGATGATTATGGTTATGGTATTTTAATCATTCCCATGGTTATAAGTATGATTATTATAATTTAATATTAGTATATGGTATTACTAGAAGTAGAATTGTACTTTCAAATTTCACAAATTCTAGATTCTAGAACGATATTTAATTGAATGTTGTTAATGTTTATTTTAAATGTTGTATATATTGAATGATGTTACAGTTACAATTGAATGATGTTATGTATTTATTAAGATAACATTCATGTTGTTGTATTACTTTCACATTTGGTAATGAGTATGGGTATACAGGTAAAACAATGGTTAATAACCACGGTTATAGGTACAATTATGGTATTGAAAATTGTACCCGTAATGGTTATGGTACATAGTTTAAAAACTTGGTATGGTTATGGTATTTGTCATACCCTAACCATTGTCAACCCTAAGGGGCTTCGCCTTGTCCATCATATGATTCTTCCATCCATAAATATAAGGTTCGTTTTGTCAATAATACAAAGGTCACCGACGCCTAGAAATGCCACTGATGCCTAGAACATCACTGACGTCTAAAAGGTGGTGGCCTATTAGTACGCGACACTCCCTATCAGCTGATCAACTAGACACCTTAACTCAACTAGGGGACAGATGGGACATACCGTACTAATTGTACTAACCCGGAAAATCCGAATGACAATGACCATGTCAGAATAGAAAGTTACCACTGTTTATTGTGTGTCAGCCTCACGAAGGAACTAACCATTGACTTAGGTTAAGTATCTCTATAAATACGTCACTTCTACCTCGTTTGAGGAGATCTGATTACATATATGCCTTATTTGTCCTCTCTAAAAACCTCGACTGACTTAATCAACAAAAGGGAAACCACATGCAAAACTCGATCTCTCCTTCTTGCAAATTATGAAGCTGCACTCGAATCTAGGAATAAATCAGAATCCAACATTCATATCGTTTATGGGAACATGACCAAAAGTCATGGCTCACCACTTAATACTTGAGCGAACGCCGAAAGGTATTCTTAGAGAACAACTCGATGGGATTGTCTCGGTTCCAACTAATGACTACCTCCCACAAGAATACAAGGTGTTGCTCCCTGAGAGATCTTGACTAAGAATTCAAGGCTTCACCTTATTCAGCACATGTTTTACCATGTCCATCACATGTGTCACCTTGCTCAGTGCATGTTTCACTTTAGCACAAGTTTCAACACAATACGATGTTAGGATATATGTATAATTACATATATATTTTGAGGACATATTTGTAATTTTCTAGTCTTCATGTGCTATAAATAGAAACACTTGTAACAGATTTAACCACCTTGAAATGAAGAACCGATTTCATTTTCTTCATCCTTAAGTAAAGTTTGTTTTTCCTTTCTTCTTCAATCCAAGGTTCTAACATGGAGGCAACAAGTACTGTTATCTGTTTGTGGCTACAATCTTGAAGGTAATCTGCATGGAAATGTGACAGTTCCTCTGCGAATTCCTGGAACTGATGAACCAAATCCTGAATATTTGATGTTTATTCAAAATCACAATTCTCTTGCATCATGTCTGCTAGCTTCTGTGTCTTCTCAGGCTAGCATAGGTCTCATAGGATGCGCGACAACATTTTCTATATGATAGAAACTTCACAAATACTTCTCTTCATCTTCAACAACACGAATCATGCATCTATATGATCGATTAAAGGTTTGTAAACTTTTACACCAGTCTATAAGTAACTACTTGACTACAATTCAACCTGCTTGTGATAGTTTAGATAGTTGTGGTCAACCAACAAAAGGAATGTTAATGGGTTTAATGCTCGATATAAAGCATGGTTAGTTGCTAAAGTTTTTTTCACAAAAACCAGGCTTTGATTTTCAAGTAGACTTTGAGTCAAATTGACATTAAAAATTTAGTCACGTGGTTAAGTCTGCTAGTGATCGAATTGTTTTATCTCTTGCTTTGTCTCATAAGTGGACTTTGAGGCAAATTGACATTAACAATGCCTTTCTTCATGGTGATCTCATTGAGGAAGTCTATATGATTCAGCCTCCAGATTTTGAGCAACACTCTTCAACTGATACTTATTCTCATCTTGTGTGTAAATTGCAACGAGCCTTATATGGTCTCAAACAAGCACCTCCTGCTTGGTTTAAAAAGTTAAAAACATTTATGCTCAATTCGTTGCATGTTCAAGCCTCTGTTACTGACAGTTGTTTGTTTATCAAACAGTTCAGCAATTGTTCTTTGTTTTTGTTAGTTTATGTAGATGATATTGTTGTTAGTGACACATCCTCTTCTAATATTTCTGAAGTCATTCAGTCTATTAACAAAAACACAAGAATTTATGGAGTTTAAATTATTTTCTTGGTATGGACGTAACAACAAATGAAAACTACTTGTTTTGAATCAAAAGAAGTACATTCAGGAACTCGTTGAGAAGCTTGGTCTTACTGAGGCTTCCATCTTTCCAACTCCAATGACAGGTACTTGTTGACTAAATAAATTATGATTACTTGTTCTGAGCTTTTTCGAGGATGATGCGTTGTATAGGAGTACCATTGGGGCACTTCAGCATGTGTGTATAAGTCGCTCTGACATACTTTTTTGTGTAAACAAGTTAAGTAAATATATGCAAACACCCAACACTGGTCACTGTAACGTTTTTTTACATATTTTTCGATACCTGAAGGGTACTATTGGTCATGGTCTTATGTTTAGAACAAATTCATTTCCAGTGAAGGATATTTCTTTAGTTTCATACTCAAATGTTGATTGGGATGGTGATATTTCAGATAGGATGTCAATTTCTGGACATCATCTTCTTCTCAATGGTAATCCCATTATTTGGAGTTCAAAGAAGTAATCAGTTGTGGCACAATCAAGTGTTGAAGCTGAATTCAGACAATTGTAAATGCAGTATGTGATATTATGTGGGTTAAGTCTTTGCTCACTGAAATGGGACTAAGAATGTCTTCTGTTCCAATTAGCTGGACTGATAGTACCAGTGTTGTTGCCTTATCTAAAAATCATATTCAACATTCAAAAATGAAACATGTTGAGATTGATTTGTTTTTTGTCTTGGAAAAGGTAAACTCTGGCCATGTGTTGGTTAATATCTTTTCCATCAAGTGAATAAGTAGCTGATGTCCTGACCAAGCCTTTAACTGAAAAAATTGTTTGTTCCTTGCATGAAGAAACTTGGCATTTTCTCAATATCAGAGTTGGATGACTCTAATGCCTTAACTATACGTATACCTCTTTATACTGAGGAGTCAATATGAGTTTCACTAGTTCATGCACTGAGAATCGTTGATGGTGCTATAGTGAATATTTTTGATCAATTTTGAGTTTGTCCTCCACACATAGTGTTTACATGTTGCCTTCTTCTGGTATGATTACGTCATCTTGTTTGTATTATGACTATAGTCTTATGGATGTTTCATATTTCACTATGTTAGCTTTGTACTTTCTATCTCATGTCGTTCAGATTAGCTTCTGGCATGCATAGTTTAATGGTTTAGTTTGTTTTTTAGCACTAGTCACTTGGCTGAAGTTTACTTACTCTGTGATTTCTCAATTGTCTTAGTGTGTGGTGCAGTGGCTAGTAGTAATTATTATACACGTGTTTGTGTATGATGCTGATAATTCTAAAAAAAAAATGGTTTGATAGAAGTAGCTTAAAACATAAAGTTGTAAGTCAATATAAGCACGAATCCTTTAGCATAAAACATAGCTTGATTCCAAAAATAGAGTTCATTCTGAAGAAAATGTCAAGATACTTTGGAATGACTCTTGAGGTAGAAAATATAAAGGCTCAAACCTTTCAACTATTATTGGTAAGATAAGGCAAAAACCCTTCCATCGAATGGATCTGATATGACTTAAAACAACAGGAAAAAAAATAGAAAAAACAAAGATGAATTAGGAATCAAATGTTGTCATCAGTACAAGTTACACTTGAGTATATGTCTACATTAGTTGAAATGTCTATCATGTGACTATTGAGTTTTACATTTGTTTGTGATTACTTCAGTGCTTATGTGCCATGTGTTGAGAAATCAAACTACATGATGTATACATGTTGTGGTTGATTTGTGTGTGTATAATTCAAAATGTGTCGAGATGACGTGCTGAGAAATGTATATTCAGTAAAGATATGAAGCCTTTCAGCAAGATGGTGTAGATATCTATGAAGTTGTGATCAACTATATAACTAGATGTGTGCAGTTTGATTCAGTCTTAGTTGTCAATATTCATTATAGTAGTTCAGTAGATAGCTCATTCTTAGTTGCAATGATACAAGTGAGCTCGGTTTTACTTCTCATGAAGAGCATATGAAGTTCTAAAGCTGCACAAGGTTGAAGTTCTAAAGCTGCACAAGGCTGAAGTTCTAAAGTTGCACAAGGGTATCACAACAAGAAGAAATCAGATCTTGGTCAGGGAATGTTAGGATATATGTATAATTGTTAGAGTATTATGTAGTCTAGTCTAGATTAATCAAGATTAGTCTTTATCTTTAGTTTATCTATCATAATTAGTTTATCATTTTATATTTAGTTTATTATTTATATAGTTAGATAGATAGTATGAGTATCTTTTAGATAGAATCAATACATATAGATAGTTATCTATATACTATATATATGTAGTTCTCTATGTACAAAAGAACAAGTTTCTATCTATATATATTGATTCTATCTATAAAGATACTCATACTATCTATCTAACTATATATATAATAAACAAAATATAAAAGGATAAACTAATTAAGATAGATAAACTAAAGATAAACACTAATCTTGATTAATCTAGATTACACTACATAATACTCTAACAATAATTACATATATAGTTTGAGGACCTATTTGTAATTTTCTAGTCTTTGTGTCCTATAAATAGAAACACTTGTAACAGATTTAACCACCTTGAAATGAAGAACTGATTTCACTTTGTTCAACATCAAGTAAAGTTTAGAGATGAGGAGACCAGAAAATGAATCTTTGTTATGTCCCCATGGTCAGTCCAAGAACATTGGCTTCGCATTAAAATATGGACACCGAGTGTTTGTCTGGCAAAAGTCGGGTTTAGGATGGTGTTCAACATTACGAACGAGGAGAGGAATAAGATTGGAAAGTTTGTTGAAACATGGAAGGATACTGAGAAAGCTGTCAACTGTTACTTGAGAATGAAGGTTGAGGTTGATGTTAACCAATCATTGTTGGCCGGTTTCTAGTGGAAGAACTCAGATGGTAGAGAAAGTTGGACTTCCATAAAATATGAGAGGTTGTTGGATTTTTCCTATGGATGCGGCAAACTTGGACATACTAAAAAAGACTATAAGTTGGAAGTCCAAATGTTGGAGGCAAAACCAGGATATCCAACGTATGGTCCTTGGTTGAATGGGAAAAGACCGGGGCCTGGAGGAGCAAAGGAAAGGGGAACAGCTCAAAGAAGCCGCCCACAAAAAAAGTCCTAGTTTGAGATAATGAACGAAGCAAAAGCCATGAGAAGACAAAAGGATAATGCAACTGAAAAAGAAGATGTCGAAGGGAAAGGACATGTCAAAGACAAAAACCCAGTGAAATTGGTTGGCCCTGAGGAGAAGGAGCGACCCGAGCCATAAGGTACGAGGTACAAGGGAAGTGACAATGAAGTTATGGAGGAGGAGGATCCAGATTCACTGAGCCATGATCGAATGGAGAATATGGAGATTTCAGTTTGTGAAGGGATACCAGGGATTCTAGGAACCCTCCCTATACGACCCATTACCATTGAAGTAAACCCGATCATGATCCTCTCGACCCCCACATAGCAAACCCTCATACGAACCCCCATGACCCACAATAGAAGAATTAGCTGAAAAATTCAATGCCTTCGTCCCGAAACCCCTGAGCCAAACTAGACCGATCTCATACATATACAAACCACCATAAACAACCGCCCCTCATACAAATCCCTAGAGAAGATCGTTCTGCTTGCCAATAGCATCCCACGCCAACCCATTCCCATTAAAGAACAGAAGAAATCACCTAGCCGAACCTCTATTGCAGAGCCAAAAATTCAGATAACCGAACTTAGCCAAATTCTACCCAGGATGTCTCTGAAAAGAATATACGAGGATGAGGAGTAAAGGGCCAAAGTGCAGGAAACGAATGAGGTTTGACATGACACAAGTAGCAAAAGAATCGGAGAGTGGACAAGTGAAGATTAGTAAACCGAGAGGTAGACCTCAGAAGAAGGCGAATAGATAAAAGATGAAGATGACCAAAAGAAATTCTAAGATGGAGTAAGAAGAAAGTATGGAAGGTGAAACACATGTCGCTGAAACGGGTTGTGGTGGCTGTCTCGAAACAGCCATAAGGGGGCCATTAGTATAATCTGCTGGAATTGCCAGGTTCTGAGGTATTCCCTGACAATTTTCCATATGAAATACCTCAATAGGATGCATCAACTAGAGATCATATGACTAATGGAAAAAAAAAACGGGGATGCATTTTGTGAGGTGAAAACCTATAACGGCCACCCAAAATATAATCGATTGTGAGGTGAAGTTGAGTGATCAGGCGACCCCTTGTCTAATAACATGGGTGTATGAAGATGCGGATCCACAAAGTAGAAAACAAAATTGGAATGAGATGCGTGACATAGGAAGGGGCGAAGAGTGGCATGGACCTGAATGGAAGATTTTAATGCAATAAGCCATCATCATGAAAAGGAAGGTGGCCAACGAAAATCCCAATGTAAGATTGATGATTTCAATGAGATGATAGAAAGTATCCATATGGAAGATTTGGGAGTGAAGGGATCTAGGTTGACGTGGTCCAATAACCGTTGAGAGGAGGAAAAGGGTATCAGGACGAATTGACTGTGTCCTTATCAATGAAGCTTGGGCTGTGAGATATCTAGACATCCAATGCACAAATGACATAGAAATTGGATCTAATCATACGCCACTTATCCTTCACCGTGTGCAAAGTGGGCAAAGAAGGGGACACTATTTCCGGTTTGAAGAGGTGTGGTTTGAAAACGCCGAGTGCAAAAATGTTATCAAAGATGCTTGGACTGAATGGGATGGTGGGGAAACGCCAATGGACATTGGTGTGATGCTAGAGAGCTTCCTTAGGAGACTAACTCGGTGGAGGAAGTAGAAGGCTAGGAACAATCAAGAAGAATTAAGAAAAGCAACCAATCAGCTCTGATGTGTTATGACTGGTAGCCCGAACCTGAATAGCCAAATAGAGGAGGCAGATCTCAAAAACCAGATAAAGGATCTCCACCATTGTGAAGAGGTATATTGGAGGCAACAGTCAATAATAAAATGGCTCACAAAATGGGACTGAAATTCAACATTTTTCCACCTTACAACGAACGCCAGAAGAAAAAGGAATCCAATAACCAAAGTTCAGAACGAACGGGGAGAGTGGATTAGTTCGGCCAGGGGTGTAGAAGATGAAATTTGTGGGCATTTTAGAACAATTTTCAGGGCAAAAGGAGAGTACCTGAATGATATGGAGATTTTGGGAGTTATTTCGAGACAAATCACTAAGGAGATGAATACTAAGTTGGATAGGGAGGTGATTAACGGGAAAATCAAAGATGCAGTCTTGCACTTGGGATAGCTAGAGCTCCAGGTCCAGATGGTTATCCGAGTCTACTCTACCAAAGGAGTTGCCACACCGTCGGTCTAGATGTAATCACGACAGTCAAATCCTTTCTCAGGTCAGGTGTCTTTCCCTCCACTTTAAATGAAATAGATATCACCCTTATCCCTAAAATGCCAAGCCAAGTAAGAGCGAGTGATTTTAGACCCATAAGTTTATGCAATTTCATATATAAAAAGGGTAAACCACCTCAACAAAGTATTGATTTTTTAATGTGAAAGTTTGTTCTTTTTTGCGAAAATTTGTTGTATTTGGGTTGATGCCGTCTGTTTGTGAAAAGTCTGTTCGTATTTGCCATTATTGGGTTGATGTTGTCTCATTTTATGCGTTGTGGATAACGTTTGTTTCACAATTTGTTATTTATGTTGAGGCATCACGATTGTCATGATCTTTATCCTTAGGAATGGCAAGCAAGGAGTACCTTTATACTCTCTACATTATGCACAGTGACAAGTGGATTGACACTGGTGGTGCACTTCTATGGGAGAAGTCATTTGTCATACTATGGGAGAATATGAATTATGAGTTTCTCTCCTGATTAGCAGCACTATATTGCAATCTCTTAGATAGTGGTGCACTTCTATACATTCCATCGAATGGAAACCCGAAGATGGATTTAAGGGTAATCAGTTATAAGAAAGACATTCCACCACTTTTGCAGTCCCAAGGTAGTTGTGAAAATATTGAAGTATTTGTTATACCTCAATTAACTCAAGAGGAGTGTGTTAAGGATCCCTTTTTAATGAAGGTGCGCAAAAACGTTATCCAGAAAGCAAATGCAGGGAGGCGTAAGGAATCCAACCTAGTCATTAGTAAGAAGTATGTCGTTAACAGTGAGACCCAACAACCACCAGTTTTGGACAAAGGGAAGATACTGGTTGTTGAGGAAGATCAGAGTCATGGCAAGTCGTTGAGTTAACCCACAACGCCTAGACGCGCGAGAACCCGAGGATCATTTTTTTTTACCGAAAACGATTCAGAATCCTCGTCGTTCAAAAATCCACATAATCTCCATGCGATGTACTGGAACCGTCGTGGTCGAGATGATCGTCAAGAAGATCTTGGCATCCGGATCGATCTGCCCGAGTTCGTTGGTACATTATAGGTCGAAAGCTCTGTGGATTAGATTAATGAAGTCGAGCGTGTGTTTAAATATAAAGAAGTTCCCGATCGTGTCAAGGTGAAGCTCGTTGCCATCAAACTCAAGGGGAAAGCTTCGGATTGGTGGGAATAGTTGTGTTGTTCCCGAGATCGACAAGGTAAATCAATGTTTATCGATAGGGAGAAAATGAAGAAGAAGATGTGGTAGAACTTTTTACCATTCGATTATACAGAAACCTTGTTCCAACGGTTGCACACCTTTAGACAGGGTGCAAGGTCCGTTGATGACTATAGCGAAAAATTCTATCAATTAGTCGCTCGAAATGACCTTTCGGAGATGGAAGCGCAGATGGTAGTGTTTGGATTTAGGGATTTGGATGAAGAAATGAAGAACAGGAAAACGAAGAAGAAGAACAAGCTACGGAATTCATAGCAAAATCTCTAGATGATTTAGTGTTCAACAGTAGCAAAACATATAAAGGGAAAGCAACCGAGAACAGACAAAACAGTAAGGACACCTATTTGCAACTAAGTCCCTATAGCTAAACTAGTTGATGCTTGGACCGCAAGCAACAATATTTACAGATTAATCCCTAAACATAAGTGTTAGACACACTTATATCCTAACATTCCCTATACTTGATCTTGATTTTGAGATTCAATCTTCCTTGAAGGTTGACAGTAGACTGGATGAGAAGTTCACGAAGAGCTTGACGAGAGCTGAAGGAATGGGGAGACTCCATGATCCTCCAGTTCTTCTAGTGAGAAGACCCCAAGCTTTTTCCTGCAGGGAATGAAATGTTTTTCAGTTAGAGTCTTAGTTAAAATATCAGCAGTTTGTTCCGAAGTTGGAATGAAGTTAACTAAGACATCCCCATTGTGAACTTTCTCCCTGATGAAGAAGAGATCAATCTCAATATGTTTCATCTTGGAATGATGAATGGGATTTTCTGAGAGAGCAACTGCACTCGTGTTGTCTGTCCAAATGACAGGTGCAGTTGGAGTGTGAAGTCCAATTTCCTTGAGAAGGGATTGGACCCACATAATCTCACACATTGCATTGGCAATGGCTCTGAATTCAGCCTCTGCACTCGACCTAGACACTACTGCCTGCTTTTTGGAGCTCCATACTATGGGATTACCATTTAGGAAAAGGTAATGCCCTGAAATGGAGCGGCGATCAGATTGATCACCACCCCAGTCAGCATCAGAGAACGAGGTAAGACTAATGTCTTTGACAGGTGAGGGTGTTGGTCTGAACAACAGACCGTGATTGAGAGTGCCTCTGAGGTATCTCAGGACGTGAATAACAGCCTTCCAGTTGCTGTTATTGGGTGCATGCATAAACTGACTCAGTTTATTTACTGCAAAGTGAATATCTGGTCGAGTGACACAGACATGTTGCAGAGCACCTATTGTGCTTCTGTATAGTGTTTCATCATGAAAGGGTTCAGAACAAGTAGACATACCTAATTTTGACAGACACGTACCTATCATTGGAGTGGGGAAATTTGTTTGATCATTTAGACCTACCTTATCCAGGAGTTCCTGAATGTACTTCTTCTGATTCAGAAGGATAAAATCATCACCTGAAACTACTTCCATGCCAAGGAAGTAGTTCAGGTTTCCTAGATCTTTGAGCTGGAATTGAGCATTTATTGAATCAAAAATATTGGAGACAAGATGAGAAGAGGTACCAGTTATTACAATATCATCCACATAGACAAGTAACAATACGAAAGAATCAGATGTTGACTTGATAAACAAACAACTATCAGAGGTTGAGACATGAAAACTAAGAGAATTCAGGAGAAAAAACTTCAATTTTTCAAACCAGGCTCTAGGAGCCAGGCTTTCTGAAGTTTGCAAACTAGATTAGGGGTGTTAGAGTGAACCTCAAAACCTGGAGGCTCTGTCATGTAGACCTCCTCATGAAGGTCACCATGAAGGAAGGCATTATTAATGTCAACCTGTCTGATACACCATTTATGAGTCAGTGCTAAAGAAAGTACAATACAGACAGTAGCAGACTTAATGACAGGACTGAAGGTTTCCTGAAAATCAAAACCTGGTTTTTGGGAGAAACCTTTGGCAACAAGACGAGCCTTGTACCTGACAACAGCTCCATCTGCATTTATTTTGATTTTGAATATCCATTTGCAACCAATAGGGATTCGACCTTTAGGTAAGGGAACAAGGGTCCAGGTGCTGTTTGTAGAAAGAGCTGTAAGCTCTTCCTGAACAGCCTGAAGACAATGAGGTGACTGAAGAGCCTCGTGAATGCTACGAGGCTCAGAGTTGCTCAGGTCTGTGGACAGGGCAAGGGAAGTGGACAACCCTTGAAGAGAAGATTTCGATCTGGTTTGCATAGGATGCACATTGGTGGAGGATTTGGGACGAGAAGGTTGAGAGGATGAGGAGGGTTGGGCTTGTGGTGAGGTGGGGAATGACTGATCTGAGTGAGCTGGTGGTGGTGGCATAGAGGAAACAGGATCAGAGGAGGTAATAGGAACAAGGGTTGAGCCAGAAGGGACATATCTACATACTTCAGTAGGTGAGCTTAGATCAGGGGCAGAGACAGGTACTAAGGGAGGCTGAGTTGAAGTGGTCTTTTGAGTGGGTGTGGTGAAGGGTAAGCTAGACTCACCCGAAGTGTGAGCATGCACAGGAGGTCCTGATGAATGAGAGACAGTGGAGGGAACAGAGGTAGGTTGTTGGAAAAAAGGGTCACAAGGTATGAAGAATGGTTTGGAAGGAATGGCAACTTTTGGTGTGTTTGAGGCATAGAACGGCCCTGTGGTGTCACTGAAAGGAAATGTTGTCTTATGAAAGACAACATTTCGTGACACATATCCTCTTCCAGACGAAGAGAGACACCTGTAGCCATGATGATCAGAACAGAACCCAATGAAGACACAGGGTTCTGATCTGAATGACAACTTGTGAGACCTGTAAGGTCTCAAGTGAGGGAAGCATAAACAGCCAAAGACTCTTAGAAAAGAGTAGTCAGGCTTGGAATTGAAGATGAGCTCATGAGGATAACAGTTATTAAGGGACTTGGAGGGCAATCGGTTAATAAGAAAGACAGGAGTGGAGAAGGCATCCGTCCAATAGTGTAAGGGAACGGATGACTGTGCAAGAAGTGTAAGTCCTAATTCAACAATGTGGCGGTGCTTACGCTCCACCATGCCATTTTGTTGGCTAGAATAAGGGCAAGTGATCCTATGAACTATACCAAACTGAGCTAAGTAAGCAGTGAGAAAATGAAACTCACCTCCTCCATCAGATTACACCGCTTTGAGCTTTGTGCCAAGCTGCTTTTCTGCTAACAAATGAAACTCACAAAAAACTTTAGCAGCATCAGATTTTCGATTTAAGAAGTAAATCCAAGTAAATCTAGAAAAGGCATCAACAATACTGAGATAATAATTGCTATTACTAGAGAAGAAGGGGGCAGGACCCCAGAGATCAACCTGAACCATTTCTAGAGGATGAGAGTAGACTGTCTCTGATGATTGGTAGGGAAGGGTCTTACTTTTTCCCACTGCACAGGCAGCACACTCAGAAGATATGTGTTTAGTGGGCAGATTTTGAAGTCTCAAGAAATTAACAAGTATGTTCTTAGAAGGGTGGCCTAACCTCATGTGCCATAGGTGAGAAGGTTCATTAGTTTTCAGAGAGCTAAGAAAGCAGCTAATCTCAAATTCAGGTAATGCAGTGGAGGATGCATTATTAAATCATGTGACAGTAGAGCATTCATCAGAAATATCAGCAGTATAAGCAGAGGAAACATGAGGAAAACTAGAGGAATCATGATTAACCATAAACGTAGAATTATCATTATCAATAACCAAAAAGGTTGAGTTTTGAGCAGATAAAATTGCATTATTACAAAATGGCTGAAAATCAGGTGAAAGACTCAAACACTGATCTGGACTAACAGTAGCAGACTCAACTAACTGCATTGACTTAGACTTAAAACTAGAGAAATCTAGGCGGTAAAGACCCCCTGATTCATAACCCTTCAGCAACACCTTGTTGGAGAGGGAATCCTTGATCAGGCAGTGCGATGGGTGAAATTTAAAATAAACTTGATTATCCTTTGAAAACTGAGATACAGAAAGCAGGTTTTTAATAACAGCAGGTGTGTAAAGCAAATTATTAAGAAGAAGAGGTTTGCCAGTGGAAGGTAAATGAGAAGAACCAATGACAGATATTTCAAGAGAAGAACCATTTCTAACTAAAACCTTACCTGGACCAGAGTATGGAGAGGACATGTTCGGGGCAGGCTGAGCATTTGTCAGATGGTTTGTGGCTCCTGAGTCTGGGAACCAGCTGCCATCAGAGGAGTCTGGGTTTGAGTTGCTGGCCATCAGGTGGTTGGCTTGGGTGGGTATAGGTGATGTAGGCTGGGATAGGGCAAGGGTGGGGTGAGGTTGAGGATTGGAAATCACTTGATATGGTTGAGTTGGATAACATGGAGGGGCCATCATGTATGGATAGATAGGAGGTATGGGTGAAGGATAAGGTGAGTACTGCATCACAGAGTGTGTTTGAGGATTGGGAGGAGTGATGGTGGTGGTCTGAGGTGGTTGAGGTTGAGCTTGGGATTTATGCAGCTGGTGGGTAATGCTGGTTTGTGGCTGATGTTGGTATGGGTCAGGATCAATGTCATAGGCAGCCAGATTTGCTGAAGGTGCTGGAGAGGTGGACTGGGGATCAGTCACTTCAGTGAAGTGCACATTGAATCTGTGGAAACGTCTGTGCACCAAGTGCCCAAATTTTCCACACAACTGACATTGCAGTCTGTTGTTACCAAAACCCCTACCCCTACCCCTACCCCTACCAGACTGTTGATTACCAAATGGTGGAGGACCATAGGAGAATGACTGAGTGTTCTGATTTGTGGGTTGGGGTGTGGGCAGGAGACCAGACATGGGTGACTGGGTGGGATTAACAGACATGCTATCCTTGCTACCAGAACTGTTTTCATCATACGACACAAAAGACTTGCTGGGAGTGGGAACCTTAGCAGAAGCTATGTTGACACTAGCACTAGCATCGAATAAAATGTCAGACTGCCTAGACTCAGCATCTAGTAACACAGAACTCACAGAGGCAATAGTATACGGGATTTGGCTAGCATGAATGACAGCAATAACATTATCATACTGACCCTTGACCCCATTCAAAATAATCGAGATTTGTTGCATCTCTTCTATAGGGTGACCACAACTAGCTAAACTATCACAGGTGGTCTGGATTTCAGTAAGGTAATCTCTCATAGGCTGATGAACATGCTTTCTAACCTTAAGCCTATCATAAAGATGCATGATTCTAGTAGTGGAGGATGATGAGAAATCACGATGAAGCTTTTGCCAAATGGCAGCAGCTGACATACACCCTATTAAACCCCTACTAACCTGAGAAGAAACTGAGGCAAGAAGCCAGGATGCGAGAGAGCTGTCCTGTTGAAGAAACTTTGCATAGGCAGGATTTGGGACTGTAGCCCCAGTTTCATCTTCCAGAAACTGAGGTGTGTTGGCTCCATGGAGATGATTCTCAAGGTTGTACCCTCTGACTGAGAGTAGAACCTGATGTTTCCACTGTTGGAAATTTTCTTCGCCAAATAGCTGAGCTACTTTCTTGTTGGCGAAGGCAGGGCTTGATTCTTCCATGAATCAAGTGGAAAGAGTTTGGGAAAGGAGATTTCAGGCTCGATCGAGCTCTGATACCATGTTTGGATTTAGGGATTTGGATGAAGAAATGAAGAACAGGAAAACGAAGAAGAAGAACAAGCTACGGAATTCAGAGCAAAATATCTTGATGATTTAGTGTTCAACAGTAGCAAAACATATAAAGGGAAAGCAACCGAGAACAGACAAAACAGTAAGGACACCTATTTGCAACTAAGTCCCTATAGCTAAACTAATTGATGCTTGGACCGCAAGCAACAATATTTACAGATTAATCCCTAAACATAAGTGTTAGACACACTTATATCCTAACAGGTAGCAAGGTACGTAGGAGGATTACGACAACCCATTTAGAATGTACTGAGTCTTCATTTGTTGTGGACTGTCTCGAAGGCTTACCAATGTGCTTTTGTAGTTGAACGGTAACGACAATGGAGACATGTCATTCAGACCATGTTAGAGTAATATAAATCAAGAAAACCAAAGAACATGGGTGAATGTTAGAATATTATGTAGTCTAGTCTAGATTATCCTTCAATTAGACTTTATCCTTTACTCTATCTATATTAATTAGGTTATCCCTTTATATTTAGTTTATTCTTTACAATTATATATATAGTTAGTAGATAGTATGAGTATCTTTATAGATAGTATCGATATATATAGTTAGTTTTCTCTATAATATATATATGGAGTTCTCTACGTACAAAATAATAAGTTTCTCAATACAATGGAGTCAGATGTTTTTCTTTTTCAGCTCTTTCACGTCTTCATGTTCTATTAATCCTAACATGGTATCAGAGCTTAGTCTATCATAGGGCCAAATTTGTTGTGCA
This sequence comes from Chamaenerion angustifolium, assembly GCA_946814005.1. NCBI lineage: Eukaryota > Viridiplantae > Streptophyta > Magnoliopsida > Myrtales > Onagraceae > Chamaenerion > Chamaenerion angustifolium. The sequence continues at coordinate 26,489,195 of OX328268.1, read as the reverse complement.
ATTACTTGTGATAATATTGTTATTCAATTGGTGCTCTACTGCGGTTATGTGCTGGATTATTGCTGCGATTATGTGTTGGCTTATCTGATTGTTGCTACGATTATGTGTTGGATCATTAATGCAATTCTGTGTTGGATCATTGCTGCGATTCTTTGCTGGTTCTTTGCTAGATTCTTTGCTCAACATAGGCTGAATTTAATCACTGATTTCTTGATCCAATACCTCTACAAAAAATGCTGAATTAATTGTGTTAAAATGTCGGTTTGGCATTGTGAATATTTGTGATCACATTGAGTTTGCACAACCAATTTTTTTTGATGATTTACAATGGATTCAATAGAAGATTGGAATTCTAGAATTCAGGTTGGAATGCTACTACGGCATGACCACAACGAGATGATGAGATGGCACCGCGATGTCATGACCGGAATGACCCTTCTTTTTTTTTATGGCATGACCACGACGAGATGACCAAGATGGCACTGCGATGACATGACCGAGTCTTTTTTTATTTTTCATATGGATTTTAGCTTGAAAAACTTGTATTCGAATGTAGAGTATCTCACCAATGATGAAGATGTGCGAGCTCAATTCGATTGGGGATTTGATCGAGATTGGTTTTGGGATCCGACGAAAGGAAAGAAGCATTGGCAATTTGGGGACCAATTCAACAAATTTCAAAGTTTGAGGATCAAAATGAAGAAGAGCAAAGAACATGGGTGAATGTTAGAGTAATATAAATCAAGAAAACCAAACATGGGTGAATGTTAGAATATTATGTAGTCTAGTCTAGATTATCCTTCTATTAGACTTTATCCTTTAGTCTATCTATATTAATTAGGTTATCCCTTTATATTTAGTTTATTCTTTACAATTTTATATATAGTTAGATAGATAGCATGTTTGGCAAATGATAGTGACAATATATTGCATGGTGATGGTTATCTGATGTTGGTTATCTACAAAAGTCTCCTGACACCCAAAGGAGATTCAGAGGATGATTAGTTGCGAAACAACATTTTTTACACCACTTGCACAATTTCAGATAAAGTATGTCGATTGATCATTGACAGCTGCATCTGTGACAATCTTGTGCCCGAGGAGGTCGTGTAAACGCTTGAATTGAACACAGATCAACATCTGAAGCCCTATATATTGTCGTGTCTAACTAAAAGGAGCGGGGTTGTAGTCGAAAGGCGGTGTCTCGTATCGTTTAGGATAGGTCATAAGTATTTCGATAATGGTTAATGTGATGTTTCTATGGACGTGTGCCATTTGTTATTGGGTCGACCATGGCAATACGTGTTAGGGATTATGGTTTAGATAAGTGTTGATATATTCCAAATGTTTAGGACAATTACAAACAAGTCCGCATGTTTAAGACATTTACTATTGTATCCCTAGCTTCACCTATATATAGGTGTCCACTCCTATTGTATTTCTCAAGCTTAATGAATACAAGATGAAGTTTTTATTACTTTTAGCATTAAGCTCTTCATTTTAGCGATCTTAAATCAAATCAGGAGAGAAAGAAGAGCTTAGTGCCACAATAAATGAGAATTTCATCTTTGTTATCACTAAGCTTACAGATATTACAAGAAATAGGAGACTATATATAGAGTTTCTAAGATGACAATCAACATTCACTTAGAATACTCTAGATCAATATCATATATCCTAACATTCCCCTTTCTAGATAAACTTTCTACAACTTGTAAAAAAAAAAAAAAAACTTAAACTTTTTACACATGCAAATGAAGTTGAAACACTATGTTTGATTTGCTGAGGGCACTGCTGCTGCACTAGGTCTGCACTGGAGCTGCACGGCTGGAGCACTGTTGAAGCATTGGTGCACGACTGAGCTCATCTCCTAGCACTGGAGCTATGAACCAGGAGCACTCATCTCCTAGCTATGAACCAGGAGCTTCAAGCTATAATCAACTAAATAGGACAACAATCTTAATGAATCAACCTACTGTTGAACAGTCAAAGAGTTTGACGGTCAGTCGTGGTTCACTGGCATAAAAAGATACTTGTAGTCGGGAGAGTTCCCAGAAGGAGCCACAAGAAATGACCGGAAGGTCGTATGAAAGATGGCTTGTAATTATTTTCTCAGTGGCCTGGCCTTTTATAAAAGATCGCTTGATGATACCCTTTTAAGATGCGTGAATGTCCAAGAAGTTGAACGCCTAATGAAAGAAATTCACGAAAGTTGTTGCAACTTACACATGGGCGGGCAAATGCTATCAAAAAAGATAATGAAACTTGGATACTTTTGGTCCACCATGACGTCTGATTGTGCGAGACACGTCTAACATTGTCACCTCTATCAAGTGTACGCATACCAAATCCACGCGCCACTATGAGCTATGTCCCATGACTTCCCCATGGCCTTCTCAATGTGAGGCATCGATATAATAGGCATGATCTCTCCAAGGCATCCAATGGTCATCAATTCATATTGGTGAAGATCGATTATTTCACCAATTGGGTAGAGGCTATCACCCTAGCGTTAGTAACGACAAAGGTTGTCGAGCATTTCATTATGCGGTTATCATCGTGCGTTATGGGGTGTCGAAGTCAATCATCATAGACAATACCAAAAATCTAAACAATAAATTGGTTGATTGGTTGTCTGAACAATTTAAGATCAAGCATATAAATTTGTCTCCATATCGCCCACAAATGAATGGCGCAGTGGAAGCAACAAGTAAGAATATCAAGAAGATCATATAGAAAATGACTGTCAATTATAAGGACTGGCACGACAAGCTGCATTGGTCACTCAAGGCATACATGACATCAATACAGACATCAATAGGGGCATCCCCATTCTTCCTTGTTTACGGGACCGAAGTCGAGCTACCAATTGAAGTAGAAATCCCGTCAGTTAGGATCCTCGCTAAGACAGAGATGGACGAGACAGAATGGGCGAGATGCATATACGAGTAATTAAACCTCATAAATGAAATGCAACTCATCGTGTTGTTCCACGGGCAATTGTACCAGCAACTCATGGCTCATGCATTTAACAGGAAGGTGCGTCCAAGAGAATTGTAGGCGATCTAGTTCTCAGAAAGATTCTTCGAGACAATCCAGACTCTCGGGATAAGTTCATGCCTAAATATGAAGGGTCTTATGTCGTCTAAGAGGTTTTTAGTGGAGGAGACATGATCATCACTGATATGGACGACCAAAAAATCCCCAGTCCAATCAATATGGACGCAGTCAGAAAATACTATCCTTAAGGAGTCAGAAAATACTAGAAACTGAACCTCTAAAAGTGAGAAAATTCCCGCTAAATCAAAAACCTGAAAGGGTGGTTTACGCCAAAAGGGCATGATTGAAAAATCCCGAAAGGGAAATCATGGAAAAAGGAGAGAAATCAAATCTCTGCTAGGTTGAAAACCTAAAAGGGCGTATATGCACGAGCCATATTGAAATCCTGAAAGGGCGTTTTACAACACCTCTCGTAGTAAAAGGAAAGGAAATCAAAATATTAAACAAAACTACTCAAAGTTAGACGCACTATTTCTCCCACTGTAGCAATGAAGAGAAGCTGCGATTGACATTAGTCTGAGCTGCCTAGGCCAACTCTCATGGATACACCTTGTACAAGATTGCATCACGTATATCCTTTATGGTCTCAAAGGCTTGTTTCAAAGAGAATTTCCATGTCAAAAACATAAACTAAAGGGGTAACAACCACCCACAACCGGCTACAAGAGAGCTTTTAAGATACCTACATCCTTTGTCAAAACATGTTTATTCATGACAAAGAGAAAATTGCATAAACATGTATTCTTTCACATTTGAGAATGTCCCCATGGCAGGTGCACGTAGCATGAATGGCTTTAGGTAACTCCAGCAAGTAGGACTCCAAGGTCAACTAGTGAAAAAACAATCTGAGAATTCCGCACAAGTAGTCGGACGTCTCAACAAGAGTTTTAAGCTCTAAAGTAAGTTACAAGCCGATGAACGAAGCCTTTAGGTGTCAGCCTACGCAAGTCATCATCGACGACCAGGACCTGTAATTGTCCAATTTTTGGGAGTCACAAGCCGACAAGCGGAGCCTTTACGTGTCCAGCCTCCGCAATTCATCTCCAACGAGTCACAAGCCAAAAAGCGGAGCCTTTAGGTGTTTAGCCTCCGCAAGTCACCTCCAACGACTCACAAGCTCACGAGCGGAGCCTTTAGGTTTTCAACCTCCGCAAGTCATCCTCGACGACCAGAACCTATAGTTATCCAGCTTCTAGGAGTCACACGCTGACGAGCTTCTAGTTGTGCAGCTTCTAGAAGTCACAAGTTTATGAGCGCGTTCAGTCTCCTCAAATCATCGTCAACAATCGGGACTTGTAGATGACCAACTTCTGAAAGTTGCACGATAATATTTGTCTACTATGTAAATAAATAATCGAGAGGATCCAAACTCAGTTGTTTGTCTTTGAATACACACTCTCATGATCAACTCCATGAGCGCGTGTTCAAAGAGGGGCAACTGTAAACACCTGATTTTGGCCCGGGGTAAAAAAACATCGTACGGGAGAAAACAAAAAAAAGGTTATATATATATATATAACTGAAAGATGAACATGACCATGATCCTTCTTACGGTGTATATTATATATATATAATTAAATTAGAAACAAATTTCTTCTATAAATAGAAGGGGAAGTCGAAGGCAACGGGGGGAAGAAAGGGAAAAAAATAGAGAGTAAGAGTGAAAAAAAGTGAGAGTAAGTAAAAAACAATATCCGTAATTATCAGTCTCGGTTTCTCGTACGGTAGTTAAGCTCCGAACGATTTAGATATGTCTATCTCGTATTTAATATTGTATTTGTATATCCTAATGTGAATAAAATTTATATTATAAAAACAAGAGTTTATATACATATATTGTATATTTATGTATAATATACGTGTTACTATATAGATATGTATGTCTATAATATATACTAGACCCCGGCACGCGCTACGCGCGTGCACGTTGTCGTCGTTGGTCGTGCGTGAAGTCTTACGAGAACATGATAAACCCGACTCCTAGGATAATACAAGAATTGATCACTTCATAAAAATATTATTAATGTAAAAGTAAACTTAATTTGCATAAGATAATGAAATAATAAAATTTAAAAACTCTTTAAATATTTTTAAAAAATTGCTTGAGCGATCGGGATTTCTTTTGATAGTGTTATATGCTCCCGGTCGCTCGAGCAATTTTTTAAAAATATTTAAAGAGTTTTTAAATTTTATTATTTCATTATCTTATGCAAATTAAGTTTACTTTTACATTAATAATATTTTTATGAAGTGATCAATTCTTGTATTATCCTAGGAGTCGGGTTTATCATGTTCTCGTAAGACTTCACGCACGACCAACGACGACAACGTGCACGCGCGTAGCGCGTGCCGGGGTCTAGTATAACCATTAGGGAAATACACTTAAGTGGATTACAAAAATTTCATTATAGTTTAGTAGTTAATTAGATATATATATATATATACGCAACACATATCTACATATTATGAAGGTACATCGTTGAGTTTATTCCAATTTTACTTAAACACTTGATTAAAAATATTATTTGAATTGTAAGACTAAACTTAAATTACCTAATGTAATTAAATAAAATTAATTATGTTGTAAATATTTTTAAAACATTATTCGAGCAACCAGGAGCCTCTTTAGTAGTGGTTCTTGGTCTCGGTTGCTCGAGCAATTTTTTAAAAATATTTGCTACTAAGAATATGATCAAAAAATATATGTTGATATTTGATAAAGTTGACATTGCGCATTGTTTATAGTGATACTATGAGTATTTTCACTCACATACCATGTCAAAATATCTCATCTCATCTCAACTATCGCGTAATGCCTGACCTCAAACTAATTTCTATGAGTATTCATACATGCTATTACAACGACTATTACAAATCTATCATGATAATATTAACTATCGTTTAATTCTCAATCTTGAACATTGTATGAGTAATTTTCACTCATGTATCATGTCATACTATCCTATCTTATATCAACGATCGCTAATGCTCGACCTCGAACTTTCTATGAGTATTCATACCAACCTCGAACTTTCTATGAGTATTTTCACTCAGACAATATTCGTAGAATTCAGTTCTATGCGCCCATACTATTTGAGATTTAAGACGTACGCTCATAAGTCATAACTCGTCAATGAATGCATTCAATAAACTCTTAAGGTATCTTAACACGTTCACTACCATGTCTATAAAATAACGATTATTACAAATCTACCATGACAACATCAAGAAATTCTCACTAATTTGCACAAAAAAATAAAATTATATATTTGATCAATTTATTTTATGTTTTATTACTTTGATATTTTCAGAGTTAAGTTTAATTATATTTTAATTTCAGATATATTTATCAAATATTTAATTCTCATATGAACACCTCAAGCATGATAAATATTTATCATATTTGTTTATAAGAATATGATCAAAAAAAATGTATGTCGATATTTGGAACAAATACGTATTTTACTTTCGGCATCCAAACATCCTTTCTTTGAGTATTTTACTCACGACATCCGACCGACCATCGTTTGAGTATTATAGTCCCGACATCCGACCTTTGTTTGAGTATTATACTCCCGACATCCGACATTTCTTTGAGTTCTATACTCCTGACATCCGACATTTCTTTGAGTTCTATACTCCCGACATTCAACCATTCTTTGAGTATTATACTCCTGACATCCAAATTTTTTCGACATCCGACCTTTCTTTAAGTATTATACTCCCAACATCCAACCTTTCTTTGGTTATTATACTGTCGATATCCCCGGGATTTGAACCTGGGCGCTGTCAGTATATATAATTTAATACGCACGCCTTAACCAACTGTCTCATAAGCTCGAACATGTCAGTGAATACATTTAATATACTCTTAAGATCTCTTAACAAACTCACTAACATGTCTATGAAACAACGATTATAAAAAATCTACTGTGACAACATCAATAAATTACCAGAACAATTTACCCAAAATATAAAATTAGATATATTTGATTAACTTTTTTTTATTTTGATATTTTCAGAGTTATTTAGGTAAATTCATATGTTAGTTCCTGAGTTCATAAAGTAATTCCTGAGTTCATAAAGTAGGATTGAGATTTAGGTAAATCCATATGTTAATTTTAGATATATTTGAAATGTAGAGTTAAGTAAAGAAATACTCATAGAATCTAAATTTGATCAATCCCAAAAATATTTTGTAAATATAATAAATAATAAACACTGAAAATTAATATTGATTTTTATATTTTAGTAATTCGTAAAATATTATTTCAACACATCACCGGAGTTATTTTACTTTTGTAGTAAACTATTTGTGTTACTTTTTTCTCGACATGTAATACCTAAATTTTGGATAATATTAGTTTGGAGTAATAACATATTAACAACTTTGGGCAGCTGGAATCATTTATGCATTAATATTAATAGTATTAAAAAAATATAATCTTTTAAACATTTTAATAATATCATTATTTGAAAATACTACATAATTTATAATTATCAATATAAAAAATATATACATTAATCAAATATCTCTTTTCAAATTTGATTTTTTGTTTGTATTTATTGTTTCACGCGATAGATTATGTATATTCAAAATACGAATATAGTAAATTTTGATCGATTATAATTCTATTTTAATTTATAGACGAAATGTATTTTTATAATCACAATGCTCACCATTTAATTTTTTTTTTAACTTCTTGGAAAGAAGAGAGAATGTTTTGAAAAAAAACATATATATAATTAATTGTAGAAACATTAAAAAAGTCACAATTATAATTTCATTTGTTAGCGATATAAGTTTTGATGTAAAACTCTTGTATGAGAAAAAAAGAAAGAGATAGTGATAATGGCGTAGCTGGTTAATACGCATGTCTTCAATTATAAGGTTATAGGTTCGAGTCTTCGTAGAAATATTTTTTTATAACATTTTTGAGAAGACATTTAAATGACCAAAATAGTCATGATAAATGTAAACTAATTAGATTATTAAAGGGTATTTGTGTCAATTTACAGGCGGCGGTTACAAAAACATGTTCAGCCTTAATAATATAGATGTATATATATATATATATTATGTATATGTGATACTATGTATATATATATGTATAATATATATGTGATACATGTATATGTATATGTGATGAAAAAAAATCAAAATTGACTTAGGTCATCCCTGAACGTTGATGAAGGTTACAACTCGGTCCTTGGACTCTCGGGGTATTTCTCAGACTTTATCGAGTGTTATAACCCAAACCAGAAACGTTTTGGGCCATTTGTGCAATTTTTGAAATATCTTTTTTGATTCAGCTCGAATTTTTTAAGAATTACATTTTGATTCCTAAACTTTTATGGACATCTCATGACTTCTCAAAGTGTTACAAATAAGTCCAGAATAATTTTCGGGTTATTGTGGAACTTTACCAAGTGTTACAAATAAGTTCATAGGGTCAATTGTTCCATTTTTTAAAAAATACATTTCCAATTCAACTCGAATTTTAAATAATTGCATTTTGGTCCCCCCAGACTTTTATGGGCATCTAATGACTTCTCAAAGTGTTACCAATTGGTCCAACGTGCTTAATATCTTCAAAATCATTCGTGTATGTTTGACACGTTTAAAATGACCCCAAAGTTAAACCACATTTTTTGAGCTCGATTCAATTCATTCCCCTCTTGTGTATTTATTTTAAACTAACTCGTACATTAAAAATAAATGCTTGTATAGGGTTTATTTAATTTTTTTGAAAAAAATGCATGTAATTTCTTTGGTCAAGCATGATAAAAACGGGCAATTCGGGTAGGTTGGTAAAATAATTTCAAAAGCAAACTAAAGTATCGAAAGGGCGAATTATGGGGTCGCAATCTCTTAAGACATAATCAAACCCCCGAACTCAATTCTCTTGACGTAGACCTTTTTAAGCCCTAGGATGTAAACACCATGTACCCTAGGCAAATTTTAGGATTCCGATTAACCTCTAATTAATCGGTGGTGACTCTTTCAGTTTTTCGGTTCGGTTGATAACCCCACTCAACCGGACTCGTCGCTCGCCACAACCCGACATTTTCAATTGAAACAAAATAAAAATATATATTTTTCAAAAGGGTCGGGGAAAGTCGGATCTGACGTCCGACAATTTGGCGACTCTGCTAGGGATGATTTACTTAGACGGTTTAGGCTTTGCCATGCTATATTTTGCCCTATCTGTTTTGACTGTTTGCAAATGCTTGTAGTTTCAAATTTTTCCCAAAAATCAATGTAAATCTAATAATTCAAAAATGATGTAAATCCTTGTTTTGCACACACCACGCTGGCTACCATTACCCGCTCGGACCTGGAGCACATTAAGAGCTTCGGTAGTTTAGTGGGGGAATGCGCCCGGAGCGGTTTGGACCGTCGACACGCACCCTAAAAACTCAACTCGATGATAGGAAAAAGTTTAGGGGTGAGGTTATGTCGGTTCAGAGGACATAGAAATTCCATCCTGTTAGAGCAAAAGCTCTACACCGCGCTTAACCTTCTACCAGTTTCGTGTTTGTTCCATTTCCCATGTTTTGTTTTGGCCCTAGATCACGACATCTATAGGATTGGGCCTTTTATATTCTGTAAACCTCTGTAAATGAAATAACTTAGTAGTGACATTTACTTTCTCACACTTGCATTGCATTTTTCTTAAAAAAATGTAAGTTCCATTCATTCTGTCTTGTATCCTTGGGATGTTTCACAAATCATCTTTGGTAAGGATGAAGCAGACAAACCACTCTCCTCGCACCAAGGCCATCCAGCACCCCACAGTCGAAATTGCCCGAATATGGAAAGCCATGACAAAAGAAGATCAGAAGTACGTGAACGAGAAGATTGGCGAGGTGCATGAGCTCGCAAACTACAAAGTCAACTGGGGCTCTCCTTGATGCTTTCTCTGATTTCTGGGATGTAAAAAACATCGTCTTCGTGATAAACAACAATCAACTCACACCTACGCTCGAAGAATACCGTCAGCTCGTTCAAGGGGTAGATTGGGATCGTGGTATTGTTCAACCTGACCTCCAACAAAGAGGCGAAGATGGTACTTTTGCCAAACTGCTCAAAGTCACAACAAACAAAATTGCCACTGAGCTCAGGTTGAATAAGGGAGCATGGCTTATCTATTGAACTTTTGGTATATTGGATCGAGCGTCGAATTACCGATAAAACAAATGCTCTGGGGAGATTCCATGCTTTTATTTTACTTGTTTTGGGGACGGTTGTATTCCCCTTTTCTAATGGTCTTATCAACTCAGCTATGGCCAAAGTCGTCAGCCAAATAATTGAAGGCAATGGTTTCGTGACGGCGTTGTTCGCTAAAACCATTGCATCTCTAAACATTTTAAAATCCAAAGAAAAAGGAGAAGTAAAGGCAAGTTCGACCTTACTTGTATTTTGTTTCTTAAGCCATATGAGAGAATTTGGCATTAATTTTGCTCGTAAAAACATTTTAGGCGACAAAGGGGTCATTTCGAGAATGTTAAGTCGATCATTGTTCGAAGCTGAGAAATGGAAAGCCCTCGATTGGAAATTCTATATTTCTAAAATAACGCATAAGGACATTTTATGGACGGCTAGATGGTTACCCATCTACCTCCACATGCCCCTTAGGTGCAAAAATTGTGAGGGAGTTCCGTTTCTCAAACATCGATAATCCATGACCACCTACCCTTCCCGAGTTGTTCGACAGTTCGGTGTATTCCAATATAACCCGGTGCACGTTTATGGATCATAAGGAGCGTACAAGTGGCACAACAAAGCGGATATTGCAAACTCGCTTCGAGACTCAGTTCGACAAGTGAATAATGATTGAGGAAACCGATTCTTACTATTCATAAATACGACGGAAATCTCCACAGAAAAGGAAAATGAATACCATGCGACAACAGATTTCGTTCACAAGTTCTACTCGGCACCAGCAAATCCACCTTTTGACTCGAAAGAGATAATCGGGGATATGCCTGAGCAACTACCGTCATCTTATGAGGACATCGACGCAATCATGAAAGCTAGAGTGGAAATTCAAAGTATTGTTTGGGTTGATGAACAGTCTAGATCCAAGAAAGAGATCCAACGCCTCCGCAACGAGTTACGGTGTGTGCGAAATGAAGTGAGAGGTCGGGATCGCACCTTGGAGAAATGTGAGGGCAAAATAGCTGAGTTGAATGGAACCCTTGAACAATCCAGACAAAGGACAAGGCAAATGAAAAGATTTTTGAAAAGCATGTTCCCGACCTTCCTTCGAACTAACGAGCAAGCGACAAATGCACTCAACAAGCTACGCCACCGTGTGAAACATCTTAACAATTAGACTTTGATTGGTCAAATCCTTTTAGAGTAATGTTGAAAAAACATTTGTCGTAGATGTCATCAAATTCTACGAATGGAATGACCGGAACATGCATAATTTTCAAAAACCAAACATGCATGATCAATTGTGTATTTACCCTTCTTACTATGGTATTTGAATGATTTAGCCACATCTGGCAAGAACAAATCTGATACGCACTCGCGGTTTCTTTCGACGGGAGCGAATGGAGAAACAAAATCAAAATCCTCTACCAGGTTTCCCAGAACCCAGGCAACATTTGACAACTTTTACACCTCAAGAATACGAAGAGAGGATCATCCAGCTAGAACAGACTATACACACCATGAATTCTGGCATGGCTGACATGACCTTCTAAACGCCCAGGCAGCCACCTCGTCTTCCCAAACAATACCCCCGCCCATAACACCTCATCAATCCATGACAAGTACTTTGATCTTACTCGATAAAGACCCATCGCCCACATATGGTGACCCCGAACAAGCTTCACCTCCCACATATGGTTCATAGTCCATCTTGGCCAACCCACTTTGATCACCTTCGTGAGGTTTTTGAGGTGTTTCAAAAGGAGAGTTTATTTGCCAATCGAAAGAAGTGCTCGTTCTTCATTATTTCGGTTATTTTCCTTGGTTTTGTGGTATCTACCAAGAGTGTTCACGCGGACAAGTCCAAGATAGAAGCGATCTTGGAGTGACCTACACCACGAACACTTCATGACGTCCAGATTTTCCATGGCTTTGCTTCGTTCTCTTGACGATTCATTCAAAACTTCAGTTCGTTGATTTCACCCATCACGGAGTGCCTCAAAGGATGTGAGTTTCGATTGTCATGGAAGACGAAGAGAGTTTTCGTATGGTGAAGCTAAAGATGATCGAAGTACCTGTTTGGGCACTACCCGATTTTGATAAAATGTTCGAAGTGAATTGTGAAGCATCCGGTGTGGGTATTGGGGGTGTTATGAGTTACTCGGGTCGCCCCATTGCATTATTTAACGAGAAGCTCTCCGACTCCAAGAAGAAGTACTCCACGTATGATATCGAGTTCTACGCCATCGTACAAACACTGAAGCATTAGCGTCACTAATTGATTCTGAAGGAGTTCATGTTGTTCATCGTTTGGTAAAATATATCAGGAGGTCACCGTAGGTCAACGTCATGATTTCGTGTTGCAGAATGTCTACTCGTTTCGCGGGTTACAGTTGTGTGTTCCGGAATGCTCACTCCGACAAGGAATCGTTCGTGAAATGCATAATGGGGGTCATTTTGGTAGGGACAAGACTTTGGCACTAGTCTCTTTCGACTTCTATTGGCCAAAGTTTCCCAACGACATCGCAAATTTCGTGCACCACTGTTAGGTTTGTCAACGAGCGAAGGGAGCCCTCACTAATGCGGGCTTATACACTCCGTTACCTATCCTGGAAGCTCCATGGTTCGATATCAGTATGGAATTTGTCTTGGGGTTACCCAGTACCCAACGGGCCTCCGATTCTATTTTCCTTGTCGTCAAATGGTTTTCCTAGATGGCACACTTCATCGCTTGTTGCAAAACCGTGGATGTTACACACATTGCTCATCTTTACTTCAAGGAGATTGTGCGCTTGCATGGAGTACCTTGCTCTATTACTTCGGATCGTGATACTAAGTTCATGATCCATTTTCGTAAGAGGTTGTGGGGAAAGTTAGGAACACAACTCAATTTTAGTAGTACTTATCACCCGCAAAGGGACGAGCAAACAGAGGTGGTGAACTCAAGCATGGGTAATATTTTGAGGTGCCTTGCATGTACAAAACAATGGGATAAGGTGCTTCCCCAAGAAACATTCGCATACAATCGCTCCAAGAATAGATCCACTGGCCTTAGTCCGTTCGAAGTCGTTCATGATCAAAATCCACATGGAATGTTGGACATGGCCCCTGTTCCTCGCGTCAGCCACTTTAACCCTAAGGCAACCGAGCTGGCTGAACACCTGCAGCAAATTCATGATCAAGTTACTCGAAGCATCCAAGACAACCACACAAAGTCCAAAACTCGAGTTGATCGTATGCGGCGCAATATGCTATTCGAGGTTGGAGATTTCGTTTGGGTTGTTATCACCTCTGATTGCTTCCCTGTGTATGAGTACAACAAGTTCAACGATCTCAAGATTGGTACTTGTGAAGTCCTCCAGAAAATTAACGACAACGCTTACCATTTGCATCTCCTGAATCAATTGAACATGTCGGACGTCTTCAACGTGAAACACCTCAACCCTTGCTTTTTTTTATTCTTATGATGACCTTCCATGATCGAAGATAGGCCCTTCCCAACCCGAGGGGATTGATGCAGCGGGATCCGACATAGATGATGATGCGGAGCTACCCGATACCACTTTATTAGTATTGTGATATCACGAGTTTGTGGAGCACCGCAAGGGACAACGACGAAGAAGGACTTGTTGTTAGATTGTGTCATTTCCTTTGTTATTTTTAATTTCATGAGTTGACTACTTGTTTTTCTCCTTATTTGGTGGTGGTTGTTTTTTTGATTCCTTTTAAAAACTACTTGGAACCAATTTGGAGCGGCAGTTATTAATATATCAGTTCCAAGAAAAATCTTTTGGAAAGCTATTAGGCTTTCGTGACTTTGTTCTTTAATCACTTACCACCAATCCTTTGTGTTCCTAGGAAATCTACTCAATTCTTCATAGGCTACATCAAATTCTCTTAAGCCGAAGAAACGAGGGCACCATAGCCAAAATTCCAAGAAAATAAAATCACCATGCAAAAGTAAATTGTTTGTCCTCACATAATATACATCAATATTGAAAGTGGTTAATAAATGTATAGCAACTTAGATCACTAAATTTACATATGTAAGCATATAATATGTCACACACTCTATTGGTAAAAAATATTATATTAAACAACAAACTTATTTTACGATACTTTGTTACCCCAATTTTGAGTCCTCATATTATTTGTAAATAATCTGACATTACGAAGTTTCGACTTGTTCCTAAATCATGCAAATTAATCTTTGAAAGATTAAATTAAAGTTTAGAAGAAAAAAAGGTCACAAGCAAGGTCTATCCAGAATTATACACATCCGACTCAAGGATCAAGCAACAATCAATGGTCCAAGAATAATAATAAGTGAGCGAACCCTAAAAATCAATCTTCCAATATGTACAAACACTTAGATTCGTGACCGTCATGAAATAACAGATGTGCTCATTAGAAAATGTGAAATAATTATCAAAACAAAACTTGATTCGGAACTTGTTGATCTAACCCGATTCACGGTGTTCTTAATTGTAACTCGAAACATTGTCTTTTCCCAAACTTACATCGAATTTCACAACCTTCCACACCTTGATTCTCTGTTGGGATATATCATTCAACATGGTTGTCGATGTTGTCGTTGAACAAGTAAAAAAATAGTGCTTGACAATTCATTTTATAGAATATGTTTACTTGATTATATGCACCATCTCTCTTTGTGCAAGCTTCCCCTTCTTCCATATTCCATACATGTAATCAAAATATAAAAAAATCGTTGTTAAATTATAGGAATATAAAGTATGATCTATGTATCAATAAAAAGGAAAGGAATAAAGTAAATAAAGAAAAATTGTGTCGTCGTAAGTTCGATTGTCTTGACAACAAATTCGATGAATCCGGGTGCTAAATCCTCATGTTGGTCGTTGCCTAAGGTTAACACAGTTAGCCCTTCGATTACGTGCACTCGCAATGAAGGTGTTGGAATTGCACTTTAATGCCCAGGGTTGGAGTAGTTTTCTGGATAATGAAATAAGTTAAGACTGACCTCTATTTATATGTATGAAATTTTAGTCTTATAGATTTTCTAAGGAGAAAAATTAGGTTAAAGATATGAGGAATATTTGAATGATAAGATATGGATACATGTATATTTTACGGATAGCATATACTAAATATATATATATATTATTAAGGTAGAAGTGGTTTTTCTAACCGCCACCTATAAATTTACACAAATACCCCTTAATAATCCAATTAATTTATATTTATCATGACTATTTTGGTGATTTAATTCTCTTCTAAAAAATATTATTAAAAATATTTGCGCGGAGACTTGAACTTATGACCTTATAACTTAAAGACACACGTATTAACCCGCTACACATATATCCAACATTAAAAATTAAACAAGATAAATAATTATATTTTCTTTATCACTATCCCTCTCTTTTTGGGTCATTCATATATTTCTCAAAAACTTTTAAAAAAAATTGTATACACAAAGACTCAAACATATGACATTACACATTAAAGGCATACATATTAACCAGCTTCACGCATATGAAACTATACAAATTTTACAAGATGATAATTATATATTTCTCATGCACCATTTTTTATATCTCGCTAACAAATAAAATTATATTTTCACTTTATCATACGTTAAGATAACAGTGAATCTAAAAACTTAAATCATTTATAAAGGTTATAATTTCATCTACAACTCAGAGAAGTTAGATCGAATTAATAATGTCAAATATGCATTATCTATTATTGGAAGCAATAAATAATTAAAATGTACAATATAATCAAGTTTGAAATTTAAATTAGAGTGGAAGAAGAAATCGCATTCATTATTTATCTAATTTTTTAATTACTTTTATTTTATTTTATTACTACATTTGTTATTTTATATAATTTTACAATGGTACATAATAATGATAATTGTATATTATGTTCTCAAGTCGTCATATTGTTTTGGTAATTGTGACTTTTTAATGTTTCTACAATTATACAGATTTTTTTCTTCAAAACATTCTCTTTTCTTTCCAAGAAGTTATAGATTTTTTGAATTATGAGCACTGTCGTTATAAAATTACATTTCATCTATAAAATTAAGGGTTAAATATCAAAGGGCTACCTGAACTTTGGACGTTTGCAACAAACTACTCGAACTTTAAAAAATCAAAACGGGCTATCTCAACTTTGGACGAAGGTGCAACGAGCTACCTCCGTCCAATTTCTGACGAATTTCCAATGAATTTCCGACGAACTTCCGACGAATTTCCGTCAACAGTTGACGGTAATTTGGACGGAGGTAGCTCGTTGCACCTTCACCAAAGTTGAGGTGGCCCGTTTTGATATTTTAAAGTTCGGGTAGCTCGTTGCAAAACGTCCAAAGTTCACGTAGCTCATTAATATTTAACCTTAAAATTAAATAATTTAAATAGAATTAAAATCCATCAAAATTTATGTATACTTATATGTTTAATAGACATAATCTATCGCGTGAAGCAATAAATACAAAAAAAATAATCAAATTAAAAAAATTAAAACCAAATTGAATGCAAATATTTGATTAATGTATACATTTTTTATAATGATAACTATGTATAAAAGAGTATTTTAAAATAATGAGATTATTTAAATATTAAAAAAAACTTATAGATTTTTTTAGTATTATTAATATTAATGCATAGATGATTCCAACACTTTGACAATGTTACTTTAATAAAATAGTAAAATAGCTTTTGTCATTATTTTATAAATTTTACCAAAACTTGTTAATATGTTATTACTTCAAACGAATATCATCCAAAATTTAGGTATTACATGTCGTGAAACAAGTAACAAAAATATTTGACTACAAAATTAAAATAAACTCGCTAATGTGTTGAAATAATATTTTACGGATTACTGAAATATAAAAATCAATATTAATTTTCAGGGTTTATTATTTATTATCTTTACAAAATATTTTTAGGATTTGTCAAATTTGGATTCTATGAGTAATTCTTTACTTAACCCTACATTCCAAATATATCTAAAATTAAAATACGAATATACTTAACTCTCAACCCTACTTTATGAACTCTGAAAATATTAAAGTAAACAATAACTCTAAAAATATTAAAATAATGAACAAGTTAATGAAATATCTAATTTTATTTTTTGGTGCAAATTTTACTGATAATTTCTTGATGTTGTTACAGTAGATTTTTTATAGTCGTCGTTTCATAGACATGGTAATGAGATTGTAAAGATATCTTATCAGTATATTGAATGTTTTCATTGAAATGTTTGGACTTATGAGACAATTGGTTAAGGCGTACGTCTTAAATCATAGATAGTAACAACGCACATGTTCAAATCCCAGGGATGTTGGGAGTATAATACTCAAAGAAAGGTCGGATGTTATGAGTATAATACTCAAAGAAAGGTCAAATGTTGGGAGTATAATACTCAAATAAATGTAGGATTTGGGGAGTATAACAGTCAAAGAAAGGTCGGATGTCGGGAGTATAATACTCAAACAAAAATCGGTCGGATGTGGATGTCAGGAGCAAAATACTCAAAGAAATGTCGGATGTCAGGAGTAAAATGCTCAAAGAAAGAAAGGTCGGTCGAATGTCAGAAGTAAAATACTCAAAGAAAGGGTGAAGGTGTGAGAGTGCCCAAGTTTTCAAATCCTGGGGTCTGGGGATGTCAGGTATAAAATACTTAAAACATTGTATCGAGGGAACGCATTTTCCTCCTATAAATAAGGTGCAATGTAAATTTTGTCCAACTATCGACATATATTTTTTTGATCATATTCTTAGAAACAAATATGATAAATATTTATCGTGCGTGAGGTGTTAAGATATCTTAAGAGTATATTGAATGCATTTATTGACAAATTCTGGCTTATGAGCGTACGTCTTAAATCTCAAATGGTATGAGCGCATAAAATTGAATCCTGGGGAAGTTGTCGGGGTGAAAGTACTCATAGAAATTTCGAAATTGATATCAATACTCATAGAAAGTTTGAGGTCGGTCATTAAGCGATAGTTGGTATGAGATGATATAGTATGGTATGATGTGTGAATGAAAATACTCATGGAAAGTTCGAGATAAATTATTAAGCGATAGTTGATGTTATCAAGGTATGTTTGTAATATTCATTGTAATAGTCGGTATAAATACTCATATAAAGTTCGAGGTCGGGCATTAAACGATAGTTGGTATGAGATGAGATAGTATGACATGGTATGTGAGTGAAAATACGGGAAAAGTATGAAAAAGATGTAACATCTTTGACAAAATTGGTAATCGATGTAACTTGTTTTGGGCTGCGGGTTTTTGATGTACGATGTTTCATTCTGTTTTTTTTTTAAGAAACGTTAGTTTTTCCGTCTATTTTTCCGTTAAAATTTGACACGTGCAGCTCACGTGCTAGAACATTTGAACGTTAAAATAACAAAAAATGAAAATGCCAAAACTACCCTCTAGTTGTTTTCCCTCCAATACCAACATCTGAACCGGCTCCCTCCATTAAACTGAACCGGCTCCCTCCAATTTCAGAAAGTGATTTCTGGTGTCCATCTTCAATTCCGTATCGAAGCCTTATTGATCTGACTCTCTCTCGTATTCAGTACCCTTAAGAGGATTAAAACATGCTTCCTCATCAACTGCTTCGATACACTCATATTTGGGAGCTCCACTCCTAGGTCCGCAGTTATCTCCTGTGAAAATGTTATTTACAGAACCACAATATGGTTATGAGACTAGTTATCATACAAGCTTTTTCTCCATGAGGATTAATTTCATAACATGGATGCCTTCATTT
Source organism: Chamaenerion angustifolium (assembly GCA_946814005.1). NCBI lineage: Eukaryota > Viridiplantae > Streptophyta > Magnoliopsida > Myrtales > Onagraceae > Chamaenerion > Chamaenerion angustifolium. Next base: position 26,470,191 of record OX328268.1, on the reverse strand, counting down.
AGTATGCATAACTCAGTAAGTATGCAATAGTGTATAAAATAAAGCAGAGGAAAGTAAATACCTGATATGTAGTCTCCTGGTCTGCCCATACGGTTTGCTGAATCGAGATAGGTGCTCTTTACATGAACATTAACTTATCCATCCTCTCCACTGTAATTCCAACACGTTTGGCTAATTGTTCTTTGCTCGGGTTGCGGACTCCTTCTTGGTCATAAAACATTTTTTGCTTCTGCAATCTTGTTCAGAAAGCCATACACATTTTCCTGCCAAATCAAGTGTCAGGAGGCAGCACATAACACTTAATCAACATGTACTTGCATTTCAATCTGATTAGTACAACCTGAAAACCGAGCTATACGTAGAGAAAAAAGATGCATTTCAATCCAACCCGTTATAAATCTTAGGATGGATTATGTGTTCATCCATCTCTAATTTGAAAAACGTAGTGCCAACCGAATGAGAAATACAGAACTCTTGAGGTTAATGATGTTAAAATTACCGGGAGATGAATAGTACGAGAATGTTGAAAAATGATTTTCCTCACAGTCTGCCTAATCCACCAATAAGCATAAGTACCAAATCGACATCCAACCTGTGGGTTGAACTTCTCAACGCTCTTGATGAGACCTATACTCCCCTCCTGTTCATTGAAAATAGTGATGACTGCATCTCAAAATACAAGAAACACAAATCTTCACTTTACTCACCTGCATTAGATCCTGCAAACTGAGACCCCTTGCTTGATAATGTTTCGCTATATGAACCACCATGCGCAAATTTGCATTGATCGGCTTTTCTCTACTGTGGTTACCAGTGTGAAGCTGAGCCTTCAACACCCGACTCAATGAAGATATTCCGTATGCAGGACCTAAAGTACTATAACTTATTTTGGATGCCATTTTGGAATGACGCATACTGTTGGTTATGCTGTGAATTTGAGGCGTTAACTTTCATTTTGTGTTTATGCGTTAAGTTTCGTTTTATGTTTAGGGTGAACTTGGTATTGTAAGGTGGTAATTTCTAAAACCGAATGACAGATAACTATGGAAGTAGTTGGTTCTGTGGAAGTGGCATGGAGTGTGTGTGTGTTGTGGGACAGGTGTTTAATTGCAGGTGGAATGTCGTTGGGATTTAGTCGATGACATTTTGTCCAGTAAGTCAAAACATAGTACATCTATTCTCAACTTGTGGACAAACGTTTTTCATCAAATACCAACAATTACAAAACATATGTCATCTGGGATTAAGACAACAGAAACATACTTAACTAAAAACACTCTGCCCCGCAAACATAAGTACTTAAAATACAAATCCTAAAACACGTTCAACCAATCACCAATTTTAGGATTATAGCAAACAGTAGTACCGCAAGAAATCCAACAGCAGTAATCAACATATTTTCCCTCCTTCGTACAAGAACCACTTCGCTTTCAATCTTGCCATACATATCTTGAAATTCGTTTACGGCCCTCATTCCGTATATGCACATTGGCGGGTCACACCACTCAAAATAATTACAACTGTGGTTCTGCAACCCCAAAACACAAAATTTGGACTTCAAAGATTGGACAGTGATTTTCAAGAATAGGGCTTCAAAATTAAGCTTCAAAACTAAACAAATCGGCAAACATACCTTATAATTGGGACACCCATAAAACATTCGAATGAAATTCTTCCATGTCGAAGCAGGTTTAGCATTTGTGGTGAACCCACAGTAGCAATTCCACAGCTGGTACTCTACGGCTAACTTTGAGCTGGATGAAGTGCTGCCTAAGTAGTGTGGTGCCATTCTTCCTCGGCGACCAAGAGATCCGACAATGACAGGCCGAAGACTTCGGGAATCGACGAACACTTCTTGGAGAACTCTTGGAGTAGAAGACTGTATGCTTCAATGGAGGAGAAACACTGCATATAATAAGTGAAGAAGTGAGGGATATCTTTGGAATTTCACACGGACAAAAAGTCACGTCCAAGACATTCCAGCTGTTAACGGAATTTTTTAACAGACATAAACGGAATTCATCAAAAACCTACACCACCAAACATACTACATCAAAAACAAACATTGAGCCGCATTTACCACTGAGGGCAAACATGTTACATCTTTTTCATACTTTTCCCTGAAAATACTCATAGTATAATTATAAGTGGTTTCTGTAACCGTCACCTGTAAATTTACACAAATACCCCTTAATAATCCAATTAATTTATATTTATCATGACTATTTTGGTCATTTAAATGTGTTCTCGAAAAGTTTATACAAAATATTTGCACGAAGACTCGAACTTATGACCTTATAATTTAAAGACACGTATTAACCAGCTACACACGTATGCAACATTACAAATTAAATAATATAGATAATTATATTTTTTTTATCATTATCCCTCTCTTTTTTGGTCATTCATATATTTCTCAAAAACTTATAAAAAAAACTATATACACAAAGACTCAAGTTTATATGACATTATACGTTAAAGACATACATATTAACCAGCTTCAAACATATTGAAACATTACAAATTTTACAAAATGATAATTATATATTTCTCATGCACCATTTTTTATATCTCTCTAACAAATAAAATTATATTTTCACTTTATCGGACGTTAAGATAACAGTGAATATAAAAACTTAGATCATTTATAAAAGTTATAATTTCATCTACAACTGAGAGAATTTAGATTCAATTAATAATGTCAAATATGCATTATCTATTATTTTAAGCAATAAATAATTAAGATGTACAATATCATCAAGTTTGAAATTGAAATTAGAGTGGAAGAATAAATCTCATTCATTATTTATCCAATTTGTTAATTACTTTTATTTTATTATTATATCTGTTATTTTATATAACTTTACAATGTTACATAATAATGATAATTGTATAATATGTTCTCAAGTCGTCATATTTGTTTGGTAATTGTGACTTTTTAATATTTTAATTGTGAATTTATAGTAACAAAAATATTATATGTAGTCACCAACAAAAGTTTTGGTTAAGAAAGAGGATTTCAAAAACATTATCAATATTTCTACAAAATATTTTGTTATGTTTATCAATTAACTGTTCAATTTTGTTATGGTAAGGACGAAAATGTGCATTATAATTTTCTTTAATTATATTTGTTCATTTATATATATTAATTTACTGTTCAATTTTGTTATAGTTATGAGAAATATATACATCTTAATTTTCTTTAATTATGTTTGATAATTTGAGTATACTCTTTTCATTTAATACTAATCATATTGCTTATATATCTATATTGTTATATAAGAGTTCATTTACATTCACTCAATGAATAGTTATAGACAAGAATTTATATACAATTTAAAATAAAATTAAAATGGTAGAATCCACTTAAGTATATTTTCCTAATGGTTATACAAGACTCCGGCACGCGTTACACGAGTGCACATTGTCGTCGTTTGTCTTGCGTGAGGTGTTAGAAGGACATGATCGACCCGATTCCTAGGATAGTACAAGAATTAAACACTTGATGAAAAATATTATTGAAATTGTAAGACTAAACTTAAATTACCTAATAGAATGAAATAACATTATTTTAATTTTAAATATTTTTAAGAAATTGCTCGAGCATCCGGGAGCCTCTTTAGTAGTGGTTTTTGCTCCCAGATACTCGAGCAATTTCTTAAAAATATTTAAAACAAAAGTAATTATATTTCATTCTAATAGGTAATTTAAGTTTAGTCTTACAATTTCAAATATATTTTTCATCAAGTGTTTAATTGTTGTACTATCCTAGGAATCGGGTCGATCATGTCCTTCTAACACCTCACGCAAGACAAACGACAACAAAGTGCACGCGCGTAGCGCGTGCCGGAGTCTAGTGTATATAAAGAGAGATAAAAATCATTGGAAACAAATATGCATAAATATATCTCAAAGCTTTAACAAAAATAAATTTAAGGAAAACTCATAACCCCACAAATTTGCAAAAACCGGAGTCATTATCCAACACGACGCTATTCCAGTGTTGAGACTATTATCCAACAAAGAAGAGAGGAATCCTACCGAAAACAGAGATCAGTAGTCCCATCAGGAATGTGCTAACAACATTTACAATGCCAGCCATAAAGGATAGTGTATGATTATACAAATTCTGGCGATGCAAATCAACATGATACAACATTCAAACCCAAATTTCTTTGCAAGAGAATCAGGTGGTGGGATTCCAGAAGCAGGAAACTTATGTACACAAACAGAAGACTCAAAATATGTTCACGACTATTTATTTATATAATTTGATTGATTGATTCGTAAGTAAGGTGAAGCAACCCAACCATCCATCATCACCATCATACTCAAGTCTAATCTCCTTGTGGGGTTCGGTGGTTACCTTGATGCTCACTCGGTGATGACAACGAATGGCTCTGACTTTGTGATGAAGCAGAAAACAATCCATGGAAAGGCCACCTCATTGAAAATCTTATTCCATCATCATCCTCAACGCTGCCACCATCCTCACTCATGTCCCTTCTCTCAGCGCCATTACCAGAACTATTAGTATCGACTGTATCGTGCTGCTTGGAATCATCTGCAGGTATCTCAAACCGACAGACTGGACAAGAGCTGTGTAGCTCAAGCCAAGGATATATACACACACCGTGGAACTTGTGCTTACATGGCATTTCCTTTGCCTCTGCCCCAATCTCAAAATCATCTAAACACACCGAACACTGCAAATTCTCCTTAACTTCTACACTTGGCATCGCTTCAATGGCCTCTTTCTGTGCAGGTGGGGTCCCGTACCTATTAGGATCATTTTCCGCCAAATGTTGTAACAACATATCCAAACCTGGGCCTGTGAAGTAATCACCAAGTGAACTAAGGGTGCTTGAGTTGTGGCTTGGATCACGTGATGTTCCTTCAATGATTGTATGGTTAAAGGGGTTGATTAAGACCATGTGCTCTCTTTCTCTGTCTCCTTCTAGATTTCCATCTCTGTCACGATCATTGTGTTCATACTCAGACGCCATTCCATCTCTAATGTTCTGAAGCAACTGCAAAATTGTGGCTGAGTTTCTTCTTCGCCGCCTTATAATGGATTCGATCTCTTGATCTAATTCAGTGTCACCTTCATCTCGTGACTCGCTGCCTTCATTATCATCGTCTTCATCCTCAAATTCAAAGTGCCTATGCCTTCTCCTTCTGCGGGGGTCGCCCATCATCCCCAGCAAGACGGGAGCCCACAGGGAGAGGGATTGATCTGACCGAAAATCAGATTCATGGCCATGAACTTGGCTGTCTACCGTGGCACTGCTAATTTCTTCAACGAAACCACCCTGACAGACTGGGCATTTGATCTCGACCTCCATTGTAGGATTCACACCCTGGGAGCACATGTGACACCAGTATGTCGTTGCTGTTGCTTCTTCCATCTCTTATTAATGTTATCCTCTCTTCTCGTTCTTCCCAAATTCCTTTATTCTGACATAATCAAAGCAACCTTATCAACAGCGACTGTATGAAATGATCAGTTACATAGTGCAAAAAGAAATGCAAAGCGTAAAACTCAATCATCAATCATAGCTGTGTCGATTATGAGATCTGATGCACAAAATCCATAGTAAAGTGTGTTTTGACCACAATTCTGCAATTGAGTCGAAGAAAAAGAACATACACATATAATCAATCGAGAAGAACCATCTAAAAAGCACAAGCGGTGATATTTAAAGGCCGTGTTTTCTCTACAATGATCATCACTCAATGATGAAGATCATTTTTCTCAGCTACGAGATGCAATCAACAAAATTCATAAAAGAGTGGCCTTTCCTACACTTTAGCAACCAAATAAAGAAAAACAAAATCGAAAGAACGATCACAGAATCACAAGCAACGTTTCTGAAAATTGAACTCAAGTTTCACAGAAAAAACAAAATCAGTCGAATCGCATGGCTAATCTGATCAATTGAGGTGATCAAGGAAGATCTCCGGCGCGTACCTCACAAATTAGCTCCAGAAATGAAATAGAATAAACGGCTATAGGTGTGTGGATGACTCAAATGTGTCACCTGCAGTGATATCAGAATTGAGAAGCATCACAGAAAGCACACTTTTGAGGCAGAACCTACGGACCAATTAAGCGCGATTTCCAGAAAACAGCGGGAAAAAGAGGAAGAGTAGTTCATGGAGAGAGGGATTCAATCAATCAAAATACGCAAGTAAAGAGAGAGAATGATACCTTTCCGCATCAAATCTTCCGAGATTGGAGATTGGTTGCTGATATCTGCGGATTTCCCGTATGGTTGCCCTGAAGTAGTACTGTTATGTTGGATGGGGAAGAAGCGTTGACGGTGAAATTGATGGCGGGCTGTAGACGATACCATGCGCTAGGTGAACTTGGACATAAAAATTCGACTTTGAAATTTCTGTTGAAAAAAAGGGTTAATTTTTAAATTGTCGTAAGTTTGGTTAGATTTTGTAATTATGCTAAAATATGCACAAAATTATGGTGGGATATTCTATTTGCAGACCATCGACTACTTTATACAGACCACTTTTGTTGAAAGACTAAAATGCCCTAATAACATTTTACATATTTGTCCTTAGCAATTTTAAGGAAAGTAATTATTAAATCGACTTTATATTTTCGTAGTTACTAAATCGACACCATATTATCAAAATTGTGAAAAATTATGCTTCTAGCAAGTTTTGAATTTTACACCTCTTACATACTAGCTAAAAGTTTTACCACTATACTAGTAATTTCAATTATTTTTTAATATACTTCAAATATAGTTATTGAAGCAACTCTCATATTATTGTATTAAACATCTCATGTTTTTATTGATGCTCTTTAGTAATTAACATTTGTTCAACGTTGTTTGTTTAATTATTGTTTTAATTTAATTATGTATTTACTAATCAGTTTTTTTAAAAATGATTGAAAAATAAATATTTTCTTAAATTTAATATTTATAAACTACAAGAATACTCATTTTGAAAATATTTATAACACCATATATGTCGTTAGAGTTCTAATTTAATTATCTAAATACTATAATTTTTCTGATTTTTTTTTAGAGATGGTTGAAAAAAATATTTTCAAAATGCATCTTCCAGTAGTGTATAAATACTAAATTTAGAAAATTACTTATTTTTCAACCATTTAAAAAAAATAATCAGTAGATACATATAATTAAATTAAAACTATAGTTAAACAAACAACGATAAACAAATGGTAATTACTATAGAGTATCAATAAATAAACATGAGATGTTTAATACAATAATATGAGAGTTGCTTCAATAACTATATTTGAAGTATATTAAAAAGCAATTGAAATTACTAGTATAGTGGTAAAACTTTTAACTAGTATGTAAGAGGTCTAGAGTTCATAACCTGCTAGAAACATAATTTTTCACCATTTTGATAATATGGGGTCGATTTAGTAACTACGAAAATATAAGGTCGATTTAATAATTAAATTTCTTAAAATTGCTAAGGAAAAATATGTAAAATGTTATTAGGGCATTTTACTCTTTCAACAAAAGTGGTATGTATAAAGTAGTCGATGGTCTGTAAATGAAATCTACCATATATGGTAGATTCTATTTACAGACCATCGACTACTTTACATATTTGTCCTTACCAATTTTAAGGAAATTAATTATTAAATCGACCTCATATTTTCGATATTACTAAATCGACCCATACTATCAAAATGGTGAAAAATTATCATTCTAGCAAGTTTTGAACCCTAGATCTCTTACATACTATCTACAAGTTTTACCACTATACTAGTAATTCCAATTGTTTTATTATTTACTTCAAATATAGTTATTGAAGCAACTCTCATATTATTGTATTAAACATCTCATGTTTATTTATTGATGCTGTTTAGTAATTAATATTTGTTCAACGTTGTTTGTTTAATTGTAGTTTTAATTTAATTATGTATCTACTATTCAATTGTTTTTTTAAATGATTGAAAAATAAGGTAGTGTTTGATTAAAGTATTAACTATGTATTAGTATTAGTATTAGTTAATACATGTATTAACTAATACAATGTTTGATTAGAAATAATAGGTGGTACTAATTAATACCTATGTATTAGCTAATACACATTTCTAGTGTTAATTGTGTATTAACTAATACATTCTATAACCATGGTATTATTTAATACATAATAAAAAAATTAGCTAATTACCCTCAATTAACCCACACAATTCCTATCTATAACTCAATTACTTGATCGTTTTTTACGATTGTTTTTTGAAACAGCATAACTTTTCGAATTCTACATAATCCATTGCCGTAAGGCGATTTGCCCCGCTACTTTCTTCTAAAACACCGTTTTACATCTTAATTCCCCGATTTTTCTATCAACCTCCAGCTCTTCAAACATTTATCACCCTTGTTCATCACTTTTTTTTAACAATTTGTCTCAATTTCTGTCATGGCACCGTTACTCTTGGTCCTCACACGCCATTAAGCTACTCGATTTTGATCAGGACCCCACCGATAACCGCATACCACATTTTCGGGTCCCAATAGGCATGCTCACACTCGAACCCTTCACAAAAGATCAAGGTCGGTCGGCGGTGCTCCCACAGGGGATCCCACCAATCAGCTTCCTTGCGCCTAACGGGTTTGCCACCCATAGACTCGCACACATGTCAGACTCCTTGGTCTATGTTTCAAGACGGGTTGAATGGGGAGCCCACATGCCGATGCCCGGAGTGCGCAAGTGTCGAAGCACGTCGAGCAGCGTGCGCTTCCTACCACGATCGCAGCGACGACATTTCCGCGAGCGTATCAAAGGCTCGGGCCTTGGGCCGTCGTCGCAATCCGCATCGGTCCACACCCCGAATCGATCGGTGGACCGACTCATCACCGTTCCACATCCGACCGGGGTGTATCGCCGACCCCCATCCGCTTCCCTCCCGACAATTTCAAGCACTCTTTAATTCTCTTTTCAAAGTCCTTTTCATCTTTCCTTCGCGGTACTTGTTTGCTATCGATCTCTCGCCCGTATTTAGCCTTGGACAGAATTTATCGTCCGATTGGGGCTGCATTCTCAAACAACCCGACTCGTCGACAGCGCCTCGTGGTGCGACAGGGTCCAGACACGACGGGGCTCTCACCCTCTATGGCGCCCCTTTCCAGGGGACCTGTTATGGCCAATGATCTTCGTGTTTATTGCTGTCATATGAATCTTATCGAATGCCACGTATAATCTTTCATGGTCTTGTATGACTCCACTTGAGTGATTCGGTGTTCATTTGCACATATTAAATCAATTTATGTGTACACAATTTTAATATTAAAAAAATAAATTTAAGGGTATTAATGTATTTTTGTCATTTTACGAATAATTTTATATTGAATTAAACAATGTATTAAGTTATACACGTATAAGTATATCTTAATACATGTTCCATTCAAACATAGTATTAATTAATACGTGTATTAACTAATACGTGTATTAACTAATACGTGTATTAACTAATACGTGTATTAACTAATACATCCAATCAAACGCTACCAGTAATTTTCTAAATTTAATATTATAGACTACCAGAATACTCATTTTGAAAATATTTTTTCAATCATCTCTAAAAAAATCAGAAAGACTATAATATGTAGATAATTAAATTAGAACTCTAACACATATGATGCTAAGTTTCAATTTTCCCATCAACCATAAAATTTGGTCAAATTTATTAAAATTACCAAAAAATTACCAACACTACTTTGATCAAATTTTATAATCCATAAGAAAATTGAAACTTAACACCATATATGTCGTTAGAGTTCTAATTTAATTATCTAAATATTATAATATATATTTTTTTTAAGATGGTTGAAAAAAATAATTCAAAATGCATATTCTAGTAGTGTATAAATACTAAATTTAGAAAATTACTTATTTTTCAACCATTTAAAAAAATAAATCAGTAGATACATAATAAAATTCAAACTGGTATTAAACAAATAACGTTGAATAAATCTTAATTACTAAAGAGCATCAATAAATAAACATGAGATATTTAATGCAATAATACGAGAGTTGCTTCAATAACTATATTTGAAGTAAATAAGAAAGCAATTGGAATTACTAGTATAGTGGTAAAACTCTTAGCTAGTATGTAAGAGGTCTAGAGTTCAAAACTTGCTAGAATCATAATTTTTCACCATTTTGATGATATGGGGTCGATTTAGTAACTACGAAAATATCAGGTCGATTTGATAATTAATTTCCTTAAAATTGGTAAGGATAAATATGTAAAATGCTATTAGGGCATTTTAGTCTTTCAACAAAAGTGGTCTGTATAAAGTAGTCGATGGTCTGCAAATAGAATCCCCAAAATTATAAAGTGAATTGAAATTGTACTACATTAAGTATATGTACCGATTACTTAAATTTCTCACCCTATAAATAAAAAGTTTTCTCACCTTCAAAATAAAAGAAGAAAAACATAATCATAAAATTAGAAGTTTTCCTATAATTGTTTTACTCCTCTCCTCCACTTAACAATGTTGACGTTTGTCGAAGTCTTTCTGCTCGTCGTGTTCAACCTTTCTTTTGTGTTAACCATCGTGTTTGATTGAATTGAGTTCAAGCGTTGCTCAGTCTGGTAAGGAGAAACTTTGTGTTAGTTTCTACATGACCACATTATATCTTGTGAGGTGATCGTTCCATGAACCATCGAGTACGAACCTGCGGGTGAAAGGGACGAAATTGTCTTAAGGAGACTGTGTACCTCACGAGCCTCAGTTTGAAATTTTGTTAATTTCGGGGTCAATTTTGATGATACGCATAATGTGTATGATGATCCAAAAATTTGGTTATTTTTTATATTGGCCTTTATATTTCATAATATTATAATTTAGTACAACCCTCCCGATTTCTAACAATCTTTAAAATGCAAAATGAAAGTACTTGTCTACGGATGAGATGGTCGCGGACCCTCCCTCCAACCTTAAAAAGGGAGTCTTAGTGAGGCATATATAATCTCTAGGACAAAGTAGACTTAGTTAATATACCTCATTGAATTTATTTTTCGTACAGTGTTCTTTAACTTGAATTATATTTCAGTATGCATGTTTTCACGATTTAAGAAGGAGCTTCAAGATGAAGAGGGTAAGCTTCAAGAGAATGATTCAGAGTTCTTTCAGAGTGAAACCATGCAGTTCCACACACAAGATGGATTTTCCGAAGAACAAGGTTTTGTGTATGCTTGTAGTGATTGATTATTAAAATAAGTTAAAGTGGATTGGATCACTCTCTCACACGAGTGAAAGCTTCTATGCATTTATGATTAGGTGAAGTTGGTGATTATTTCTGGTTCTGGAAGTCCATCGGGATGACTAGAAAAGACTTTGTGTCTGGAGCTATCTGATTTTGCACTACGACGGATGATGGTCTGTCGATTCACTCAGGGGTCGGATGGGAGTCTTTGTGACTCTTGGTTCAGATACGTTTTGTGCATGATAGACATTTGTACAACATTGAGACATATTCTCCATGGGAGTGAAGATATGCTATAGCGCGCGTTCCATACCCCCGGCGTACCCAAAATAGACCATGGTTTTGACCCGAGATGTGATCTTAACTCGTAGTCATATGAGACTCAGAGCTCTTTGTGTGAGAGTGGCGTATACACCCTCATTACTCTGAAAAGAGACTTGAGGTTTGATTTAGGGTTTGATATCTCAGTCTGTGCTCGAAGAGTCAGCATATTCTGCCCGAGTCTCATTTCTAAAAAAATGAGTTGGATCGTGTTGATGGATTTGTGGGATGAGAATGTTCATTATGAGATCTTCTCGATATTGTGTCCACTAGATGACCATCAACTGCAGTTGTGGGCACATTGCATATATAGGTCTAAAATATATTTTTGTGGTCACTTCTAGAGAAAGATTACATGACAAAAAGTGTAAGACACATTTTCACTGATGGTGTGGGATTCGCGAGTCACTGTGTCTTCTTAACATGTACGTAGCACTTTTCTCATTGTGTTCGTCGGTCGCACAACTGCCTTCTCGTATGCGACTTTACTACATAAAGGGGTTTCATTCTCCTAGTGTTGGCTTAATCAATGAGCGCCTCTCCTTTGTGCGAGCGGAGGATGTTGATTTTAGGATAATGGGTCGCTCATAAGTGGGAGTGTATTCACATAAAATCAGTTGTGTGAATGACCTCAAAATCAGTCCCTCTATATATCCTTATATATATAGGAGTGTTCATGTTGAAAAAAAACACAAGATCATATAACATTCTCACTCGCGCCCAGTGCAGAGAAACCTTGCAGCGCTACAATTTAGACATATGTCAGTAGTTGTGGTGTTATAAGTCATTGTTAGTCAAACCGTGAGTTTCCTTCTGTACGTCCAACTGTAATCCCAACCAAAGATAGATTCGTTTCCGCTTCTGCAAAAGACAATCACTCTAAATGGTAATCTAAATATGTGTATTTAGGTGATTGCATATTTATAGTATAATCCAACTGGCATGTGTAAATATGAGTTGTCGAGTAGGAAACAAAATTCAGTTTTGCGTAATGGAAAAATTATCAAGCTCGTCATTCTATTCTTGTATCGAGAGCAATTGAAAATAATTCCTTTACTTGATCTAGTTGATATCTTTCTAATCTGAATTAAATTCTCATTAGCACACTTCATTAGTGTTTGATTTTTCTTCTCTCTCTATTTCAAGGATTACACCTCTCACTCCTCGAAAAGCATGACGACGAGGATAATTTCGTCATCGTCATGATGTCATATTGACTTTGAGTCAAGATGTTTATATGGCTGGATCGAAGCGACATTTATGCATAAGTTTATAAAGTTAATTTCGGTGATCTCCCAATTATCCATTTTATTCTGCACCGCTCGTAAAGATCAAGAATAATGATGTTAACACACTTAAATGTCACTACGATAGAACTTGAACTGGTCGTTACACCTTCACAAGAATTTTGAATATGACGCATTTTGACATGATGTTGACCTAAAACTCTATCATCATGTTGTACTCCAACTTTGAAATAACCTACATTGTGGTATAATTCATCTTGTTTGACTGTTCAATCAGTACATTCAAACCATTCTGTCAATCACCAAATGTAAACTCGGGAGGATATTGTAAGTAGATCACCGAATGGGTCGGGTCCAAAACATCGTTACCGATTTCATCATCTGACGGGTCGTCCTTACATTCGTTCAACTGTAGGATGTTCTTCCTGAGAGTCATCTGTCAGGATGAGCTTCTTCTTCCTCATTTCGACCAATTTCTTCTTCCTTAACAGTTGAACAAACGTGAGATTCATTGCATGGACAGTAGATTCTCTCATCCCACGACGCACGCGAATAAGCAAAGTCCAAGAAAGGTGTAACGCATGCCTTATATTCCTGACTTTGTCGATGTTTGGTCATCCAACTTTTATCCATCCTTAATGAGCCTCTATTTAGTTATGAGAGAATATTAAAACCAATATCACGACGTATCATGTAAGTAGACACTAAAGTTTTCCACCCACCAAGATGTTTTACAACTACTTTGTCAAGAAAAGGGAATTAACATTTGTGTTACAAAACTGAGATCTTATGCATAGCGTCTTTGTTTAAAAGCAGTTGTTAACTGCTATATTATTACGTTGATAGAAGTTTTAACCAAACCCATGATAATTAACCAACTTTCTTCAACGACAAATTCAGTTAATTCAGTTGTTGTAACAGAGCAACAATCGTACAGTGTGTATAGACTTAACCAAACAAACAATCAAACAGACGATTGTTCATAAACGCAACAGAAATTGGGATAAACGAATACATTTTTTTTTATCTCTACATTCGGCATAACTTTCGTACGAATCAGTTGCTTGGGACACACACACACATAGAAACTCAATTCGTTAACCGAAAAAAAAAAGTTGCTCCTTACTTAATGTACACAGAATGAAAGACATTGACAACACAGGTGAATTTCACGGTCAGTAGCTCAAGAAATTAGACGTCGATTCAAAAATTGAGGAGGAAACCGTACCTTTTCGTAAATATTAACCGCAATGTTGCAGGAAAAAGGATGAAGATGCAGGGAAGTGAAGTGAAGGTTGTCTCAGGGTGAAGGTTGTAAAGGTTGAGTAGATCAGTTCTGAAGTGAAGTGAAGGATGTCATAAATAAGCTCTGCAAAGCAGCTTCAATTTGTCCAGGTTACGGTGAAATTGTCTACGGAATCACTTCGAAGTGAAAGTGTCGGGGTTATTCGAAAGTCTCGGATGAGGAAAGGGCTAGGTAGGTCATCTATTTTAGTTGTTGGTTAAATCAGGTTTGTTCTGTTAATTTTACAGGTTGGTATCCGAATTAATAACGGCTAACTGAGTTTTTCATACGAACTTATTTCGACACTGTTAACAGTTATATTACATCAACAAATGTTGACAGTAAAACAATGAATCAGAAATATCATTCATTGATGATGTTGTTGATGTATATTACCCTCAGATACGTATTTGTCAAGTATTTTTTTCGGACTAACACAACTAGTTGCGGCAAAAGTAATCACTAAAGAGGTTTTTTAGCCACGGCAAAACGTCCGACTCAAAAAAACTTCTATTCCATCGAACAATAGTGTTAAAACAGAAAATGCTTATTAACAACGACTACCTTGCGACAACACAATATTTTCGTGGCTGGTGAGGCAGATTCTTGTAGTGCTTTTCATTTCCAACTTCCTCTTCAAAATGAACTTCCTTTTCTTATTCTCCATTGATTTCATTTTCTTCATCCACTTTACGAATACTTCAGTGTATTCGTCACACATGTCAAAATTTCACTCTAATGCGCCTTCATTGGTGATTGAAAATAGATCATGACCCACATTCCAAGTTATGTAGAAGTTGGCTACCTAACTACTAAATCTACAAACAACATTAACCCTTTCTTTTAGTTGCATTAGGGTGATGTATCTTTCAACGGTAGTTATCATTGATTCACCGCTGAAGTACTTAACAATCCATGAGTCTAGGTTAATGTGGCCACAATATCGGAAATCGATAGTAACCATTTCAGGAGTAATAACACCTAATGGATTTTAAAATACTAGGTTGGAATTCTAACATATGAAGCATTCTAAAAATGAAGGCATTGTAACATGCTTGACATTCTAAAATTATCGAGACCAACAAAAAGAAATTTTTGGACCATCTATTTCGATGATGCATGTTTCTTCTACGACGATTGTTTGATGGTTTAGAGTCTGCCCAAGCGAATGCTGGACAAATTGAAGTCTCAGTGTGGAAGGAAATGTGTCTGGTCGACCAGACACATTTATACATCTTCTACACGACTCGATAATAGCCAACCTTCCACCCGTGACTGCCAGTCACGGGTAGAAGGTGTATAAATGTCCATCAGATTTCTTTCCACCTTCATCTTTTCTTTTTCGTCGAGTCTCCATCCAAACGGTCATAGACTGACTTAACCTAAAAAAGAACCACTGCCAAAACACCACAAGAAGAATTACCGACTATGTCGAGATACTATAATTATTGGAAGCGTACTAGTTTACTTCATCGCACTCTCATAAAGAGCCACCAACCCCAAGTTGATCAACTAGCTATATGGACATACTGTAATTATTATAAGCATCACAGTTTACTTTGTCATACTCTCACGCAAACCAGCCACCACCCACCCCAAATTGATCAATTAACTATATGGAGATACTAATCATTAGGAGCTCCATATATTTAGCAGTTCTGCACTCATCCAACTGTGGATTCCTGGATCTATCAGTGTATGGAAGCATCCCACCTCACCTCATCACACCACCATATTTATAGTAAATAAAAAATACCAACTATATGGATATATTATAATTATTGGGAGTGTCCCACAAACAGAAATAATTGGTATATGGAGATATTATAATTAGTAGTTCTCTATGTTAATAGTTATGCACTCATCTATGTTGAGGTACAACAACCATTGAAGAATATTTTATTGGTTATATGAAGTTACAATAAGATTTGGGAGCATTCCCTTTCTCCTCATCGAATCCCAGAAAAATCACCACATCAGGGTCTCCTCGTCAACACCATCGCTTTGTTAGAGCTTGAGAATACTATTAACTATTGAAGGCCAAATTTATAAATATATTACGTATATGAAGATACTATAATTATTGGGAGCGTTCCACTTTTCCTCATCACACCACTCTAAAGTGTATTCAACTCTATCCCTAATGATAACTACTTGCTAGATGGATATAGTATAATTATTTTGTATTGTTGTCTAACTCATAATGTAATATCGTTTGTTTAATTGTAGTTGTACTTATTAGTTATTGAAAGAAATTTTTAATTTTATTTTGTTGGAGATGTTTTGAAAATTTTATATATTTCAATAAATGTGTTTTATATTGGGTATTGATAGTGACAGCCCAATAAGGAAAAGGCCTCGAAGGCCCAATAACCATGGAGGGGGTGAACCCAGGTTATTCGAACTGGACCGGCCTATGCTAAAGTCGATCTGGCCCGTAATAGAGTGGCCCAAGGTTGAGCCCAAGCTAATATGAACGCCAAAGGTTCCATCGCTGGTCACCATTCATCACCAAGTCGCGAACTCCGACTGCTCGCCATAGGAGTGCTCGCCCTGAGGAGAGCCTTGCCTCTCTCCTCTAGTCCTACCAACCGTTACTAAAGATATGGCCACGATATCCTGCATATCTCGGGCAAATAATCACTAAAGATTAGATATGGTAACTGCAATATCGCGCCATAACCGTAATATCAACTATCATAATCTTCAACAGCACAATATTTACAAAGATATACAGTTACCTTCTACGGTTTGGTCTCTCTTACTCTATAAATACCTTTGCTTTACAAACATTCATTACATTTTGAGCTATCAACACACATATACTCATTTAAGCATCGGAGAGGGACCCCGAGATACCCCCTCTGTTGCGATCCCCTTCCTGTAGTTTCACTAGAGCTAAGGCGAGAGCATCTTTCGAAACATCCATTGGCATTCAATTCACTGCCAGATCAGCATTCAGGAAATCAAGATCCAACATTTGGCGCCGTCTGTGGGAAACGAGTAATACAGCCATGCAAACTCGATCCAAAAGCAATCGTCGGAACCAGGCCAATGAGCAGTCCTCTAACATCTCTGATTACGCTGCCGCTTCGCCGCTCCACCAAGAACCTACTAGCTAAGCAACACCCAATGTCGTCCACCCAAGGGCGGTCCGAGAACACGTCGACAATTCCAGACCGACTCCCACTCCCAACCACACCGAGACTCCAGCACCGCAAACCGTCCACATCACCGGGGAAAACATTCAGTTAACTCCGGAGATGATATCACTACTGGAGGCAATCTTAGGGCAGGCTCGCCGACAAGCCCCTGCTCCTCAGGAAAACACTCGCCCCACTGTCGCTGGGCCCCTTCCAATAGAAACTCGAAATCCGAGAACCATAGCCCCCAGGAGGATCAGGAGATGACATCGGGACACCAATCTCTACCCCCGACGTCCACTGAGCCGCCGGCGGCTACCTATTCCACCAATCCATCTTGTCCCATGCCGAATGGGGCTCCGCCAAACCAATGCACTCTGGACCAGGTGGACGAGCTTATCAACAAAAGGCTCCAGGAAAGGCGACCGACAATCGCAGCTCCCTTCAAGGAGCGATCCGCTCATCCCTTCGTCGATGATCTCGTCGCCATCAAAATCCCGAAAGACGTCGTCGTCAGGGTTATCCCCGAATACAGTGGTGTAGGGGATCCCACTATCCATGTCAACAAGCATGAGGCCTCTCTGTTGGGTAAGTCAAATGATCCAAATCACTTGGCTTTATTATTTCCGTCAACCCTATCGGGTTCGTCGTCGTCCTGGTTCTTCGGCCTCCCTGCAGGATCCATAGGGACTTGGTAAGAGCTGAGAAGCAAGTTCCTAAAGAGATATATGGGCGTGCGCCAACTGATGAAGAGTGTGGTCGCCCTGTATGCGGTCAAACAATAGCCTGGAGAGTTACTGGCTGATTTCTATGGGCGTTTCCATTCAAAACGTCACGGAGATAGATCGTCGAGTCTCATATGGGGAGATTATCCGAGCCTTTTATCGAGGACTGGATGTGGCTAACAAGGCCCACGTGCCGGAAATTGAGACGATGGAGGAGCTGCAGCTAGGGCGAAGTGTTTCATAGACCTTGAGAGAGCAAACGCCGAGGCTAACTTCCTAATGACCTCGCTAAGGGTCGTTCCTGAGCCCCGACGCGATGGTAATAAGGAGGTCAAGAAGGACAAGAAGGGACGAGACAACATGCCCTAAACAGAGAACCCAGGGCCTAGAAATCCAGAGGTCCCCGCATATTTTTTGTCCTTAAACAGGCAGATCTCGACGGTACTAGTCGAGATGGAGAGAAGATCTCTAACGAGGCCACCAATGCCTCGAAGGGGTGGTCAGGCTATGGGGAAATATACAAAGAGCTATTGCAGATATCACAAGTGCAAGGGCCACAAGACTAATGATTGCCGCATTTTGAAGTGGGATATTGAGAAGCTGATTCAGAGGGGGATGATGAAAGAGTTTGTGGCGGGGCGAGATAGGAGTCGAACGTCACCTAGGAGAAACCACTCGCCAGTTCCGCCTGAGCAAGCCGGCCCATCCCAGAGCAGGAGGGTGGTCAATCTGATTGCTGGAGGGTTTGGCGCCGGAGGCGAGGGATCACATGCAAGGGAGGTCTACAGCGGTCCAGTTGGGAAAGCGACCTCGACCTGAAGAATACATTGTCATCTCATTCTCTAAAGACAATTTGGAACATGTCACCACCCCTCACAATGATACCCTGGTTATCACAGCCGATCTCGATGGTTGTGACATGAAGAGGATTTTGGTTGATGGAGGGAGCTCGACAAATGTCTTATTCCTGGACGCCTTTGAGAAGATGGTCAAGTCCAAGCGTGACCTGAAGAGGGTCGATTTTCCATTGATCGGGTTTGCTGGGAGAACGACTTATCCACTGGGGGCAATAACCTTGCCCGTGATTCTGGACGAAGGATGGAAGAGCATCAAGGTGGCGGTCACCTTCCTGGTCGTTGACTTGCCTACATCGTACAACGCCATCATGGGGAGGACCACGATCAATCCCAATAAGATTGTAGCCCCCACTTTCCATCAGAAAATGAAGTTCCCCACACCCAACGATATCGGAGAAGTACTTGGCGATCAGCCTTCCTCGCTACAATGCTACGTTAACTGCCTGCGCAGAAAGAATCAAAGGGAAGCCCTCGCCATCGAAACAGAGGTTGACCCTCGTGAGGATTTGGCTCGACGAGTGCCTATGGAAGAGTTGGAAGAAGTTGAGGTTGATGGCCCAGATAAGAAGGTGTGTATTGGGACCACCTTGAACAATGACCAGAAGCAGGCCATGACTGCCCTACTCAAGGAATTCAAGGAGCTCTTTGCCTAGAAACCGAGCGACATGCCAGGTATCAGTACTGACATCATCTCTCACGAGCTCAAGATAGACCCTTCCATCAAGCCGAACGCTTAGAAAATGAGATCATTTGGGTCGGACAAGCGCTTGGCGATCAGACAGGAATTTGACAGGCTGATCGAAGCTGATTTTGTCAGTGAAGTGAGATTCCAGAGTTGGGTCGCCAACCCTGTTCTGGTCAAAAAATCAAACGTCAAGTGGAGGATGTGCGTTGACTTCTGTGACCTGAACAGAGCTTGCCCCAAGGATTCCTACCCTCTTCGCAGGATTGATCAGTTGGTCGATGCAACCACTGGTCACGAGATGCTGAGCTTCATGGACGCCTATTCAGGCTACAACCAGATTCGGATGCACCCAGATGATGAGGCCCATACCGCTTTCTATGCAGACGGGGACATTCTTTGCTACAAATTGATGCCCTTCGGTCTGATCAATGTCGGGGCGACCTATCAACGGATGGTGAACCGCCTGTTCCAAGACATGCAGGGGAGAAACATGGAGGCTTATGTGGACGATATGCTCGTCAAAACAATCAAGGGAAGTCCTCACACAGCAGACCTTCGCGAAGCTTTCGAGTACATGAGGAGGCACATCGTTCGCCTAAACCCAGAAAAGCTCTGGAGTCACATCGTTCGCGAAGCTTTTGGAGTCAAATCTGGTAAATTTCTGGGATTTATGGTAAGCGAGCGAGGTATTGAGGCGAACCTTGAAAAGCTCAAAGCCATAGAAGAGATGAAGTCGCCAACATGCCACAAGGAAGTCCAATGTATGAATGGTCACCTAGCTGCTCTCAATCGCTTCCTCTCCAGGGCGAGCGACAGATCCCTGTCATTCTTCAAGACTCTAAGGGCCAACCGCAAGTTCGAGTGGACGTCAGACTACGAAGAGGCGTTCCAATCCTTGAAGCAGCACATTCAAACACTCCCAACTCTGGCAAAACCCATTCTTGGCGAGCAGCTTTTCCTCTACCTGACCATCAGTGATGTGGCGGCCAACGCCGTTTTAATAAGGGAAGAAGATAATGTCCAGAGTCCAGTGTATTTTGATACCAAGATGTTTAATTCTGCAGAAATAAAATATGTCCAGATTGAGAAGTATCTCTATGCCTTAGTTATTGCTGATCGAAAGATGACACCTTATTTTCACGCGCACGACATTACAGTTCTCACCAATCAACCTCTCAAAAACTTCCTGATGAAACCAGATTCTTCAGGAAGAGTGCATAAGTGGGTGATCGAGCTCAGCGAGTTCAAGATCAAATTTGCGCCAAAAACGGCCATCAAAGTTCAAGCACTAGCTGATTTTATCGTGGAAAGCACAAGTAATGGTCTAACAGAAGCAGATAGCGGGCCAAGTTCATCAGGTCAATGGCACTTACGAGGCAAGGGGAAAAGCTGAAGAAGTACCTCGACATCGCCAAGAAACTCGTCGCAAAAATTCCAAATTTTGTGATTGAGTCTATTCCTCGCCAAGAGAACCAGATGGGAGACTCTTTAAGTAAGCTGGCGTTTGGAGGAACCAGAATTCAAGACATGCAGTTCTTGTAAAAAGTCTTATGTTCAGTTCTCGACAACATAGCAGAAGTCTTCAATATTCAAGGACAGGTCACATGGATGACTCCATTCCAGAATTTTTTGAAAGAGGGAATTTTCCCAGAAAACGAAGGTGAATCCACAAGGATAAGACGCGTTTCATCCAGTTACTTGATTATAGACGGAGAACTCTACAGGCGAGGCTACTCGACGCCTTATCCAAGGTGCGTGGCTCATCCCGAAACAGAAAGAGTTCTTCGTGAAGCTCATGAAGGAGTGGCAGCATGCCACGAAGGCGCGCGATCATTAACAAGAAAGATCTTCAGGCTGGGATACTACTGGCCAACCTTGGGAAAAGATGCGGCTCAATTAACGCAAAGGTGCGAGACTTGCCAACAGTTTGCACCACGATCAGGTCTACCGTCAACACTATTGTCCCCAATGGCGGGTGCCTGGCCTTTTGCTCAATAGGAAATGGATATATTGGGTCATTTTCCCATTAGTACTGGGCAACGCACTCACATCATAGTGGTGATCGACTACTTCACCAAGTGGATAGAGGCAAAAGCTTTGGCTTCTACAACGGAATTTCAAGTGATCAAGTTCCTAAAGATCAACATATTTTCCAGGTTTGGCATTCCCAAGATACGTATTAGCGATAATGGTCCACAATTTGTAGGTAAAGAACTCAAATGGCTCTACGAAGAATACCATATCGACCATCGGTTTAGCTCAGTTCATCATCCTTAAATGAATGGGCAAGCTGAAGCAGTCAACAAAGTTGTTTTAGCAGGACTCAAGAAAAAGGTTCGAGCATTCAAAGGAAATTGGGCAGAGGAGCTGGAAAACGTACTATGGGATATCCGAACAACGCCTAAGGCAACCACTGGAGAAACACCCTTCAGTTTAGTGTATGGATCAGAAGCAGTATCATCCGTCGAAATAGCGGTGCCTACCCACAGATTCCTACACTTGAACACTGAGGCAAACGAAACTGAGCGCAGGACTGACCTCGACTTGGCAGAAGAAAAGACGTGGAAATTAGAAAGAACACAAGCCAAGATGCGACTGGCGACCGCTCGATACTTCAACAGAAAAGTCAGCACTCGCCAATTTTTCGTGGGGGAGATGGTTATGAGAAGGAATGAATTTACCATACTGGACAGCCAGAATAAACTTTCAGCTTAGTGGGAAGGACCATACAAGGTAGTAGAGATCGTCGCCCCAGGATCTTACTATTTGGAAACTACCGAAGACGAAAGGTTACCTCGTCCATTCATTTATGAACATTTAAGGAGATTTTATACATAGCTTGTAATCAAAATGTTATGTCAATAAAAACAAGTCATTCCTTCATAAAGCATGACTACTCAAATCAAATCGAAGAAAAAAGACCTGAAGCCAAAAGTCAGGCGAAAGACCTGATGACCGAATCATGCATTGAAGAAAAAAGACTTGACGCCAAAAATCGGGCGAAAGACCTGATGACCGAATTAGGCATCGAAGAAAAAAGACATGACGCCAAAAGTCAGGCAAAAGACCTGATGACCGAATCAGGCAACAAAGACATGATATATGAATTGGGTGACAAAGCAAAAGACCTAGCAACAAGGTTAGGCTAAACAAAACACCTGACGCCAAAGTCAGGCAAAAGACCTAGCAACAAGGTTAGGCAAAACAAAAGACCTGACGCCAAAGTCAGGCAAAAGACCTGTTACCAAAATCAGGCAGGAGTCCTAACGATAAAGATAATCAATCTATCAAGGAAGCTATCCTCTTATTAGTTGGACAAATTTTGGAGAAGTTATCTACTAAGTGTAAAAATTCCTTTATGAAGTGAATTATAGAAGATGGGCAAGGAATCTAAAGCGATCACTATGGATGATAAAGCTTTAAGTAACAAGTTCCTTGCTATTAGGCGAACACCCCCAAAGGTTTAAACTTCAAAAAGGTAATATATCTTTAAGCTTAGAAGTCTATACTTTTAAGTCTTAAGATGTTGTCCTTAAAAAATTTATACTTAACAAGGGGAATAGATAAGTCTATAGAGACTTATCCTTTCAAGCCTAAAAGAAAGGTCCAAGACTTTAAGAGTCGAGACCATTATAAAGCGAAGAAAAGTCGAGGGTAATTATGATTAAGATATCGGAGGAATCGACAACACATTCAAAGTCGAGTAAATATAAAGGCTTATGAATATAAAGGCATTCAATAAAAAATAACCGAGTCTTCAATCGAAAAATAATTACAAACCAAACCCAAAATGCAAAGGAAGATAAGAAAATCTAGAATCTAAAAAGATGATCGCCGAAAAGGTGGAAGCTTCATGCCTTGGGTTCTTCAGGAGCGGAAACACTCTGCTCGCCTTGAGGGGCAGCCTCCTTGACATCAGCAGCAGGGTCGGCCTCTTCAGCAGCAACGGCAGGAGTCTCTTGGGAAAGGGTGCTCCGGAGGAAAGGCTTAAGAGTCTCAACTTCCCGAAGTGGGAAGTTGGGATCAACTGCCTGGATGTCCTCGACCAGGATTTGGAAATAGTCAGCGATTTCTGGCTTCATTTCCTCCCGGGCATAGTCGATGAACTCCTCGGACTTCTTGGAGTCATCGGCCACACTCTGGGGGGATGGAATAGACTTCAGCTGCACAACAAGCTATTCCTACTCATTTTCCAGGGCGTCCGCCTGGCCTCAACAACTCCACCTGGTCCGAAGACAGCTCAACCTTACCCTGGTCATCAAAGAGACCCATAAGTTTACGGCCCCGACTGCCTACAACCAATAAAAAGAAAAAGGTTAGAAGAATTACCTAATCAATAAGAAGTGGTGTGGCCTGATGAATACCCGCCATCTCTAGCATATTCTCAGTGGTCTCCGTCACTGAATGGATGGGGTGAAAACAGGAGGACCCGTGTAACCGGAACAAGTCGTTGATGGCGTTCCGGTCGCTCCCTGACAGCTCGTCAACGGTAGGGGAATATCCCTTTCTGTCTAAGACAACTCCCAGGACACGCCCCCCTTGTAGAAGAAGTAGAACTTCTTGTAGTTGGAGTTGGTGGAACGGAAGTCATCGACCAACCGAAAATGAACATTCCATCTCCACACCTGACCTCTCCACTCTTCAAACTTCGGTCAGTGGGTCTGGAAGTGATAGAGGTGATTCGCTTAGGCGGCCAATAGGAAGAAGGCCAGTGAATACGTCCATTCTTGACGTATACACATGAACTTGAATCTGACCCACATCCTAATGGCATTGGGTACGAGCTGTGTGGGACCTATCCCGTAATACCAGCACAATTCTTGCAAATCCTTGCAGAGAGGAAAACGCAACCCAGCATCAACCTGGGCCGCATAAAGGTAAACCTCTCCATTGCGAGGATAATGCAGTCCCATGCCCGGTTATCTGGGGGCATCCACTTCGTTAAAGCCACATATGGCGACTACCATCTTGAACTGAGTCGGCTTCAGTTCGTTAGGCTTGATATCTACTTAGAAAGCCAGATATGGCAAGAACAATATGAAAATAAGAAAAACAGGGGATATTATTATAAAAAAACAACAAGCAGAGGAACCTTGGTGTTTACCTTTTGGGAAAAAGATGGGCACGTTGGTATCTGGCCCATCCACCACCACAGGTGTGGCCGCGGGCCTCCCGACGTCAGGATTCCTCTCATTTTAGGTCGGAGTAGAACCATCCCAGATTAACAGGGGAGCGTAGGAATTCTTTGGAGGCACCTTCGAAGAGGGGGAGGTTCTGCAGGATCCCTCCCCTTGTGATCTATCCCTGAGTTTGGCCGTTTGCCAAGCACTCGAACATGGCCCGCACAAAGCCAACATGACCGCGATGGTTGGTGAGGGAGCTGTGTTGGAGAGCTGTCACCAACCTAGCAGGGCTGACATTCACAGCATCGAAGACCAGCAGCCCGAGAAGACTGAATTTGTGCTGCGGGCGAAGAAGAGGGACAAGTTGTCCTTAACAGAGCAGAATGGAAATTCTGGGGTGCTGCTGTTAGGAGATGACCGTGGCAAGGAGAAGGTCACTTGCGACCCAAGAAAGGCGGTTTAAGGGGAAAAATAGGGTGGATCGAACCAACAAAGGTGGCCTAATCAAGAAGCAAAAAACGAACAACAAGGACGGGGCTGGGTCGCAAGGGGGAACCAGCTCCTCATACGTCCAACCGAACATACTGATCTGACCAAGGCGCGAAGGTATGACATCCTGAATGACAATGTCCGTATTACGAGAAGCAAGGGTTCTGGTGGCTGTCCCCGAACAGCCACAGGCTCTAGAGGATCGTCCTAAGCTGGAACTGTCAGGGGTTGGGGTCTCCCCTGACAGTTCGTCACTTAAAAGACCTAGTGAAGGGTTCTCGTCCGAATATTATTTTCTTAATGGAAACAAAACAAGACGAGGCCCACTGTGAGACGGTTAGACGACAGCTAGGTTTGGATCATGCAGCGTATGTTGGCCCGGTGGGGGCTAGTGGTGGATTAGCTTTGTCGTGGTCAGACGAGGTCACCATGATGATACACAGTAAGAACAAGAACTTCATCGACTCAACGATCTTAAATGCCGACTGTGGAGGTGATTTCAGGATAAGTTAGGTATACAGGGACTCTAACTACTCAAGAAGAGTTCAGAATTGGGAGACGCTAAGATGTATGGGTGACCAGAGACGAGACCCTTGAGCTTGCATAGAGGATTTCAACGACATTTCTCACCATAGAGAGAAAGTCGGGGGGGGGGGGGGGGGGTCCGGAAGGATCAATACAAGATTGACGGTTTCATCAACTTAATGGAGGACCTCTATCTTGAGGACATGGGCTTTAAGGGACAAATGTTTACGTGGACAAATAATAGAAGAGGGACCGAACGTATTAGGGAAAGATTGGATCGGGCTCTAGTTAATCGGGAGTGGTGCTCAAAGTTCCCATCGGCGCAATGTACTCATAAACTTATCATAGGCTCGGACCATACACCAATTTGCATTCACTTATTACACGAAGGGAGAAGGGGCCCCAAGAATTTCAAGTTTGAGGAGATGTGGCTCGAGAGGGGGAGTGCCGAGATATCATTCGAAACGCGTGGCTATTGGGGGGCCCGGTCTCAGTCGGGACCGACCTAGACCGAAAGTTCTACAACTGCAAAGTGGCTCTCGAGACATGGAGCAAATCTGAATTCAAAAACAATGCGGTGGAGATAAACACGGTCAAGAACCGACTTAGGCATTTCAATGGCCGAAATCACCTTGTTGCCGAACACGACGAGGAATGGGCTCTCAAATCCAAATTGCATGCGTTGTGGAAGCGGGAGGAGATATACTGGAAACAGAGGTCCCGAGTCAAATGGCTAGCCCATGGGGATAGGAACACCAAATTATTTCACCAAACGACATTGTCACGTAGAAGGAGAAACAAGATCATTAGACTCAGAGATTGTGACGGGATTTTGGTAGAGGAAGAACGACAAATCAGAGCCGAGCTCTATGGCTTCTATGCAAACCTATTTGAATCGGGAAGACAGCATGGTCAAGTAAATGAGGGGTTCCAGAGTACGTTGGGCTGCATTCCGGGTCAGATCACAGATGAGATAAACGAGGTTTTGACGGGGGTGGCATTGCCGGATGAAGTCCGGAGGGCTTGTTTTCAGATGGGAGGGTCTAAGGCACCGGGACCGGATGGGTTCTCTGGCACCTTCTTCCAAAAGAATTGGCGCACGATCGGACCAGACTTGATCACTTCTGTCAATGCGTTTCTCACCACAGGTACCATGCCTTCATTTCTTAACCAAACCCTCAATACTTTAATTCCTAAGATTATGAACCTCATTTGTGCCTCTGATTTTCGCCCGATTAGTCTTTGTAATTTCGCATACAAAGTTATCTCTAAGGTTCTGGCAAATATACTTAAAACCTACTTGCCGGAGCTGGTCACCCCGTGTCAAAGTGCATTCGTTTCAAGGAGACGCATCCAGGACAGCATCATCATTGCCCACGAGATGTTTCATTACCTCAAAACAAGGGGACGCCCGCGGGGCCCTCATGGACGGACAGAATGCGCGCTCAAGATTGATATGCAGAAGGCATACGGCTGGATAAAGTGGGACTTCTTGTTCGAGAGCCTCCGAAGGCGAGGTTTTGGGGATAAATTGGTCAAGTTGATTGAGGCTTGCATCTCATCGGTCACGTACAGAGTCTTGGTGAACGGGACCGCATCTGACATTATCATTCCATCGCGCGGACTCAGACAGGGTGACCCTCTTTCGCCCTATCTCTTTATCTTGGTTGCTGACACTTTCTCAAGGTTGCTTGAGGATCAGGTCTCGAGGGGGCTCATAAGGGGGATTCGGCCGAGAAGGGGATGCCCGGAAATTCAGCATCTCTTCTTTGCGGATGACTCCTTGTTCTTTCTCAAAGGATCGCTTTAGTCGGCTCGCAACCTTAAGGACATCATGCAACAATACTGTCACGACTCAGGACAGAGGGCCAACCTATCAAAGTCGACTTTGTATTTCAACTCAGCGGCGGACGAAGCTTATTAGTCGGACATTGCCACCATGTTTGGTGTTCCCCAGACAATGGACCCGGGATTCTACTTAGGACTACCCACGGTTAGGGGTAGGTCTGAGATGGATGCTCTTGCGTATCTCAAGGAGAGGATCAGAGACAAGATACAGGGATGGAGAAACAGACTTCTGAACCACGCCGGGAAGGAGGTGCTCATAAAAGCCGTCCCCAGCGCCATCCCTACCTATGTTATGCACATCTTTAGGCTTCCTACCACGTGGTGCAATGAAATTAATGCTCTCATTGCACGATTCTGGTGGGGGTCTAGGGAGGGGTCGAGGAAGATACACTGGAAAAACTGGGGATCAATGACTACTTCAAAGAAGGGGGCGGGTACGGGTTCCGGGAGATGCAGTCTTTCAACAGGGCTATCCTTGCGAATATGGCGGCTCGGATCCTTGATGAACCGCACGCATTATGGGTAAGGGTTCTCAAAGGTATCTATTTCCCGAATGGCTCTTTTATGCAGGCCTCGCCGGGGAGTCGATCTTCGTGGGCATGGGCAAGCCTCCTTGAGGGCCGAGAGGTCATCCGACAGCAGGGGGTTTGGGTACTTGGGGACGGCCGGACCATTAGGCCGTTCCTAGACCCGTGGGTACCGCTAGGTCGGGCATTCATGGTTCGGCCGAGGGAGGAGGTCGTGACAGCAAGACCGGAGACTGTTGCGGATTGGTTTGATGAGGAGGATCGAGCTTGTACTGAGGCGGTGGTGAGGGAACATTTCATCGCCGAGGGCGTCGAGGCAGTCCTACAGGTTACCATTCCAATCGATGGGGTACCGGATAGATTGCGTTGGCCGCATAACCGCCATGGCTCGGTCACGGCCAGATCGGCATACCACATCATTCACGCGGCGGCACAACCTCACCAAGTAGACATCAATCGCAGACTACGTCCAGACATTGATCAGGAATGGGCTTCTATTTGGGCAGCTCGGGTTTGGCCAAAAATTAAGGCCTTCATGTGGAAGCTCGCGATGAATGTCCTCCCGACGAGAGACAACTTGAGCCGAAGAGGGATGCCTACCTCCGCATTATGTTCGGCATGTATGTCGACGAGACGAGGGAACATCTGTTCTTTGGATGCCCGTGGGTTCAACAGGTTTAGAGGCGTTTCATCACGGCCGACATGCTCATTTGTGGCCAACACTCCTTGGAGGATTAGCTCAATCGTACATCAGACAGATCGGGACCGAACGGGACGGCGAACGTGTTTGAGTGGGCCAAAGCCATGATTATTTGCTGGGTAATTTGGAAAGTGAGGTGCAAATGGGTCTACGAGAACATGCAGACGTTTGTTGATTCTATTCTGCAGGAGGTTCTTGGGATTGCGCACGAGCTGAGGGAGCCTCAACAGCCGAACCGTAACATAGCTACATTAACCGCCTGGGCTCGACCACCGGAAGGGTTCATTAAGCTAAACTGTGATGCGGCTTGGTGTGCGATCACGAACAGGGGAGCGATTGGCGTCATCGCCCGGGACTGTGTGGGAAGAGTGATGGGGGAAGCCATGCGGTCATAGCCGTAAGCTCGGTTGATTAAGCCGAGGCGGAGGCCGTGTTGGATGCAGTTAGGGTCGCCTTATTCCATAGGTGGTCGTCGATTATCATAGAGTCGGATTCCGCAAATGTCAGCAACCATTTGTTGGGAAGAGAGTTCGCATGGAAAATCGCTTTGATTTTGTCTAACGCGACTACTTTATCTTCAACAATTCAGTCAGTCACGTGGGAGCACACTCCTAGGTCCGCTAACGCTTGCGCGGACTGGATTGCGAAACATGCTTTGCTAAGGTTGTGTCCTCTGGATTGGGTGTCTTCACCCCCAACCCCTCTACTTATATGTATTTTTACGGATAATATTTTGTACTCAAACTCTCGTTCGGTTATTAAAATGAGATAGTACATCGTACTTGACAAAAAAAAAATGACAAGCGGAGAAGGAGAAACTAGTGCTCATCGCACATCAAGGATGACATAACTTCTTCTCGACATTTTTTTTTTAATTGGTAGGCCACATATCTATCTATAGTAAACGCCTATACTTATTTCTGTTTCGATTTAATTCTTTTAAAATAAAATATAAAAAAAAAACTATAACCGCACTATTCCAATATCTAAAGGTTTTTTTTTTTTGGCCCGACAATCTCTAAAGGTAAATCATTTTGAAATCGTTGATACAAAAATACTTTATTTAAAATACCACTAAAAGTTAGATTTAGGTCTGACAAGTGACAACGTACACAGATAGTCGGAAGCATAGTTATCAGAACTGGACCAGCTATCGAATCGGCGAATGGGTCAGTTCACGGTCCGGTCGGTCCAACTCAATTCAATCCGGTTTAGTGTGCGGTTCACTATTCATAAGAGGAAATATTTTTGAAAATTTAAAATACATACATAGTCTCAAATACAAACATAATTACCTCAAACTACATAGTTTCACACACACACAAACTACATAGTTTCAATATCAAACACACATTACTCTCAATCCTCAAACACAATACACAATAGTAGTGAACTGATTTAACCAATTGGGTTAAGCCGATTGGTTTGTGCAGGACCAAAAAACGGAAACCAAAAACAAAGCGACCGAAAAAAAAAACGAAACCAAAAAAAAAATTGAACCGGACACCGGCCGGTTTTCCAAAAACCGCCTGGTTCAAACACTGTTCATTTGTAAAACGGTCTTTTAACTTAACCAAACAAGATAGGGGTCCGGTTCCCGGTCGGACCGCCTGTCCGGTCCGGTTCTGATAACTATGGTCGAAAGAATTCACATGCTTCTAAAACTAGGAAGAACTCCATATCTTTAAGTAAGCGGTATTTCTACACCTTTCAGGCTTCTCAGCATGGGCAATTCTTCCTAGACGAGTCATGGTCGTCCCACTAGCCGAGCTCCTAGTCTTTTTTTTTTTACCAACAACAAAATTTAATTTCCATATATGAAAACCAACCTGTTACATAGAAATGTCTAACTGAATAAAACAACATAGGTCGGGTGGGGGACTTTCGATCCAATCCAACGGACACACTCTTAACTTTGCTAGTCTCAATAAATTTTTGGAGCTCCTAGTCTCAATCGTCACAAGGACGAGAAAAGTCATAAATGTAGACAGGATATCAATCACTTTAGTCAGAACCCCAATGCTAAATGTAGTATTAATTTCCTTCAAACATTTAATAACTGATTGTTGTAATCTTGAACACTAAGCCTCCCGTACAAATGTAGAATTATGCAAATGATAAAAATGCACGAAATTTAATATTTTGTCAATTTAAGCAAATGCAAATAAATATTAGTTTAAACTAAAATAATAAATTTTATTCAACTGAGAAATGTGAGATGTACAGTCATCTTAAGACAATTTCTTCCCCTCTCCGTCAGGTTCGTGTTTGATGAAGAATGAAACGATCACCTCACATGATACAAGACCGTCGTCTAGGCCAAAACAAACATGATGTTTTCGTCGAAAATGAACAATTCTTGAACTCTAAAGCATAATATTATAATTGAAGCTCAGGCACAAAATTGAATACCTAGAGCAGAACCTATCCTTCATAAGAGAATGTGATTGTATGCTTTTGATGATACAGAATTGTGATGAACATTCTCATTTTATAAGGAATAAGCACCTAAATTGCAATTTAGTGTACCATAAATATGATGTAATCCCTAAATATTTAATTTACAAAACTGATTTCAATAATAAAAAAGAAAAGCGAAAATTACAGTAGTAATACTCTAACAGTCATAAAGAAATTAAAGAATTTCTATAAAATTGAGCTCGCGCAAAGAAAATTTTTGGCCCGACATTCATGTAAGTATATCATGGAAGCATCCACAAGTCTAAATGTCTGGAATGTGCTAGTCGATTCGTGATTTGCACATCCTCTTGCGCGCATGAGATAGACTTTTATTTAGTAAGTTCTTATTGTTGGCCTTTTAAGGCTAAAGTTTGGCCCAACCCAAATTGTTTTGCCCAAACCCATTAGTAGAATGGAAAATTAATTTTTGTGGTACTTTTGGAGTCCAACACCGGTTGGAAGTGTGGAAATTGGCCAATATATATTGATTTCCACTTTATACAATTTAATAGATTTGCTAGAAGAAATGCTTTCTCACGCGCCTAAAGGGTGCAAATCAATCCAATTGACACTCCCCGATTCGGGTCGATCCACGTATGCGCTCGCATCATGCAACACGATTGTTGCTCTAAAAAAACTACTTTACGTGAACCGTGTTTTGCTAAAACTCGTATTTTTTTTACGCAATTCTGACCTGACCCAATTTTTTCTCTTCTACTGTTGGACTAATTAATTTTTTGACTGTTCAAATATGTTAGATACTATGATTGTTGGAATTTAATGTAGTAAAATTGCAGTTTTAATAATTTATTCCTTCAATTTTTATAAAAATTAATGTTGTGTCATTAATGCACATAGGGTGGATAACCCAGAGGGTTAATTCTTCACATTTGACACCCTTGAAAAATCTAAAAATACACTCTAGGTTGCTCTAAAATTCAATAAGAAATTCATCGCTTTCATCTTTACGTTCGAATTCTCGTCCAAATTCAGGTATTGTTCAGTTCAGCTAAGGAAAATACCGTGTTTGTTTCGCCTTAACGACACGGTTTCATCCTGGGAGGTAATCCTCCTAATTTTCATGTTACAAGAACTTGTTATGGAAGGGGGACAATATTGCCTTAAGGAGACCGGTTTTGCACGGGACTGAGTATTCTTAACAAAAATCACTTTCTAGAGTTAATTTTACCATTTTGTCAAGTTGCATGTTATTCAAGTTTTAATATTCAGACTGAAGTCCCTATTGCATCGTTGAACGCGCACGCCATTGCGTCACCTGGGGGGATAACCATGACTTGTCAGACTGGACTTGTGCATGTAGAGAAGCCCGAGAAATTCGACGACTCCAACTTCAAGAGGTGGCAGGGGAAGATAAAATTCTATCTGACCACTCTAAGCTTAGCCCGATTCCTGACGGAAGAACCACCAATTCAAGGTGAGGATGATGAATAAAGGCTCTTCTTAGTTCTAGAAGCATGAAGTCACTCTGAATATTTGTGTAGACATTATGTAAGGAGTTATTTGTTTGATTCGTTGTATGATGTATACAGTAAAAAAAAGTCAGTTAGGGAGCTATGACATGCCTTGGAACAAAAATATGAGTTCGAGAATGCCAGAAAAAAGAAATTCATAGTTAGTCGTCTGTGTTGACTATAATATGGTAGATAACAAACCATGTATGAAATTAGTGATAGAGCTACAACTCCTCCTTTAGAGTATCCATGTTGAGAAGATGGAACTCGCGGAGTCGTTTGAAGTTGTCGTCATTATTGAGAAGTTACCCTTAGTATGGAATAACTTCAAGGGTCACTTATAGTAGAAGAGGAAGAAGATGAACATGGTTGAGCTACTCGAAAAGGATCAACGTGCAAGAGCAATACATGAAGTTGCAACCCATGGGAGTGGTGGGTTGACACAGGTGCCACCAAGCATGTCTTCTTGGACAAAAGAATATTCTTCAATTTTGAAGAAGTTGATTCTGGGGAGAGCTTGTACATGGGCAACTCCACCTCGTTCGAGGTCAAGTCCAAAGGAAGTATCATTTTGAAGATGACTTCCGAGAAAGAGTTGACATTGAAGAATGTATTGTATGTACCAGATATTCGCAGTAGGTTAGTGTTAGGCTCTCTCCTCAACAAGCATGACTTCCGTCTTGCATTTGAGTTGGATAAATTTGTACTCACTAACAATTGAATGTACATGGGTAAGGCATATGAATGTGGGGGGATGTTCAAACTCAATGTAATGGATAATAAGCCTAAGAAGAACAAGAATAAAAATGTTTCTTCTGTTTACTTGATTGAGTCTTCTAATCTTTGGCATAGTAGATTATGACATGTTAATTATGATACCCTGCGAAACTTGATTAATATGAATCACATCTCTACATTTCAAATTGATCTCAAACATAAGTGTGAAATATGGGTTGAGACTAAATTAACCAGTTCATCATTTCATTCAATTGGAAGGAAAACAGAACCTCTTGACTTGATACATAGCGACGTTTGTGACTTAAAATTTGTCCAAACGACGTTTGTGGGTGATAATACAAAATATTGTAATGTATACTTGTTAAAAGGTAAAATGAAGCTATAGAAAAGTTCATTCTTTATAAACAAGAAGTTTAAAATAAACATAACAAGAAAATCAAGGTGTTGCGTAGTGATAGAGGTGGCGAGTATGATGCTTCATCTAGTGAGATTTGTGATAAAAACGGAATCATACATGAGGTCACCACATCTTATTCACCCCAATCAAACTTTGAAAGCTATGGGGGAAGCTATTTTAAGTAGCAATTACCTTTTAAATAAGGCACACCGAAATAAAAAAGAGAAAACAACTTTCGAATTATGAAAAGGTAGAAAACCTTCATTCAATCACCTCCGAGTATGAGAGTGTCGTGCTAATTTAATGATGTATCCTCCTAAAATATTAGGATTAGACCAAAAATTGTCGATTGCATCTTCATTGAATATGCTCAACACAACAATGTTTATCAATTTCTTGTGCATGATTTGAAGATTTCAGATCTACACAAAGATACGATAATGGAATCTAGAAATGCATATTTCTTTGAAGAAGTATTTCCGGCTAAGTCTAGGGGAAACGCAAGTTTGTCAAAACGAACTTATCAGACTATTGATGATAATGGTATAGACCTACAAAATGAAGAAAATGTTGACGTGGAATCCAGGAAAAGCAAATGAGCTCGAGTAGAAAAATCTTTTGGTCTGAATTCTTTTAACATATATGCTTGTAGCGGAACGTCAAACATTTCAAGAAAACGTAATTTTTTTTGAAGGACTTCTATGAAAAGAGGCCATCAATAGTGAAATTGAGTCCATCGTGCAAAATTATGATTGGGAGCTAGTGGAATTTCCTCCTAGATCCAAGCCACTATGCTACAAGTGAATTTTCAAAAGGAAAATGAAAACGGATGGATCAATTGACAAATATAAGGCTAGATTAGTAATTAAGGGTTATAAGCATAGAAAATGCATTGATTACTTTGACACATATTTTCCGGTCACGAGAATAACATCCATAAGGATGATACTCGCAATAGCGGCGTTGCAAAATTTGGAAATAAATCAAATGAATGTAAAAACCGCTTTCTTAAATGGAGATTTAGAGGGGAAATCTACATGTAACAACCTGAGAGTTTCATTGCAGCAAGGCAAGAAAACAAAGCTTATAAACTGGTGAAATCACTGTACTGTTTGAAACAGGCACCAGAATATTGACATCAGAAATTTGACAATGCCATCCTGGAAAAATGATTTAAAATAAATAAATGTGACAAATGCATCTACGTCAAAGATACAAATGAAGGTAATGTCATTTTGGGTCTTTACGTTGATGACATTCTTATCGTTGGAAGTAACGATAATATGATTAAATCCACGAAGGATATGTTGAATTCGAGATTTGACATAAAAGATAAAGGTTTTGCTAATGTAATTCTTGGAATTAAAATTAATCGGAAATCGGAAGGAATTGCTCTAAGTCAATCTCATTATATCGATAAGACATTAAATTTTTTTGACAAGGATGACAAAAAGGAGGTGTGCACTCCAATATATCCAAATAAGTATATTTTAAGAAATAAATGAGAAAGTGTCTCTCAAGTATATTATGCTAGAGTCATTGGAAGTGTCATGTATTTACTGACATGCACTAGACCCGATGTAGCACACGATATTGGTATGTTGAGTAGATATACGAGTAATCCAAGTACTGATCATTAGAATGGAATCAAAAGATTACTCAGGTACTTGAGATATACTCGTATTTGTGAGATGCATTATACGAGATATCCAATTGTTATAGAAGAATATAGTAATGCTAATTGGATATTAGCATCAAGTGACTTGAACTCCACAGGTGGATTAATTTATACCCTAGGGGGTACATCCATATCATGGAATCCTCTAAGCAAACAATCATAGGCATATCCACCATGGAATATGAGTTTATAGCACTTGATAAATGTGTTGAAGAAGCTGAATAACTATGCCATTTTCTTTAGGATATTCCTAGGTTGTCAAGACGAGTGCTTGCAATCAACATACATTGTGATAGTCAATCTGCGATTCGCATAGCACAAACTCATATGTATAATGGTAATTCTAGACATATCCATCATCGTAGACATAATTCCATTAGAAAATTGCTCTCAATTGGAATTATCACGATACATTATGTAAAATCGAAGGATAATATAACAGATTCATAGGATTAAATAAAGAGCAAGTTGGTCAATCATCGAGAGAAATGGGGCTAAAGCCCGTGAAGTAAACACTTTTGAGAAGAAAACCCAACCTAGTTGACTGGAGATCTCAAGATCTTGGTTCAAAGATACAACCTAATCACAATAGTGAAGTTATCACTGTGGGGGATTTTAAACCCCAAGTCCATTCTTATGATGAGAAACAGTGACGATAGTGGATGAGGTTAGGCAAATGCTTTGAATGATTCATATATTAAGAAATCTCAGTAGAGTGTTGGAGTAACACTCGAGAGAAGAAATCATATATGCAAGTGAGAAGAGAGACCACTTTGAAAGGAATTGTTGAGAGCACAATTTTTTGAAACGGTTGCGGAACCATGCAATGTCCATGGCCAAAACGGATATGAACGTATGAATTGAACGATACTAGGAAGATGCATGTGTGGTTTATGTCATCATTTACACCAACGACAAACAATTCAAATACTTCGCGTATACTGACTAGCTAATAAAGGTCTGGCCAAAAAAAAAAAAAAGTTAATGTAACTTCACAAGGGAATGTTCAAAGGGTAACACCTACCTATATTACGTAGGTGACAACCGTTGAACTCTTATTCCGAGTTTAGAGTGTCTAGGAACTCTCTCATTTCTACATTCATGTTGGGGATTATTGACCTTTTGGGTTAGATTTTGGTCTAGCCCAATTGTTTGGCTCAAACTCATTAGTTGAATGAGAAATAGATTATGTTGTAATTTTGGAGTCCCACACAATTTGGAAGTGTGGAAATCGGCCAATATATATATTGAATTTCACTTCATACGTAGAAGTGTAACAACTACCTAAAAGAAAGACTCTCGTGCGCGCCCAGAACGGGTGCATATCAATCTGATTGTTGATTGGCACACCCCGATTTAGGTCGACCCACGTATGCGCTCGTATCATGCAAACACAATTGTTGCTCCGAAAAGTTTGTCATACGCGAGTCAAGTTTTGCTAAAACTCGCAATTTTTTAGACTCAATTCCTACCCGACTCAATTTTGTTTTTTATTTTTTTACTTTTTCCCCGTTGTGGAACTAGTTGCTTCCTTTGTCATTTCTCATTCACTACATTTGAATTTGGTTTAATTTTTCTGACCTTTTACAGTTTTGGCATAAATATCACTAAACCATGCAAATACATATTTTCCAACACTATGGACCACTAAACATGATTAGAAACAGCTCTTTGGGTAAAATTAATTAAAATCCATTTTTTCCAACACTATGGACCATGCTGGGTTAGAAACAGATCTTCTTTCATGGAATTCGGAATAAGGAATATGGAATAGGAATAGGGAATAGGAGATAAGAATATGAAGTTGTTTCTTTGGTGGAATGGAATGGAATAAGGAATTCTGTTGTTTATTTGGTGGAATTGTATATGGAAAAGGAATGAAATGTGGTAAAATGACATATTTGCCCCTCCTTGTATATGTATAGTATATAATATATATAATTTGTATTAATTAATTTTAAAATTAAGAATAATAAAAACTTATAATATAATTAATTAATAATTAAAAAATAAAATAAAATAACTTATTTAATTAATTATTAATTAAGATAAAATTGTTGAATTAATATAAATTTTAAAGTAAGGGCATTCATTTCGCCTCCTATTCCTCATTCCTAGCGCGCCCGGCTTAGGAATTCCGAGCTTTTCACACGGAATGTCTAAGCCTACCCCGCCCGGAATCCGTAAGCCAAATTTTTGCAATTTCGCGAAAAGAACAACTTCTTACGGAATCCGTAAGCCGAATTCCTTTTCCATTCCGTGAAAAGAACATGCCATTAGGGTAAAATTATGAGTAATCAACCAATTATATATATATATATCGAGTAAGTTATGAATATATGATAAGAGATATTAAATAATCATGAATTTTAAATTAGCTATGAGTTAACACTAGAGTTTAAGTTAATAGTAAGTTTTGCGATAAATTGAATTAATGAATTGAGTTAACTATGAGTTATATGATATGATACATTGAGTGAATCTTAAATGATATGATAGGGGACATCGAACTAACTATGAATGCTAAGGAGTACGGACTATTGAATTTGTGTGAGTTTGTACGAGTAGTCACTTTTCGAAAGATGATATTAGTATGATTCGCAAATGAGTTCTATTATCGAGTTTCAAGTAAATCATCTCCAATAATATAATACAATCACAAGACAAACGAGTTGACTTCTCTAATGAATTTCTCTTCGAACCAATTTTTATTAAACACGGCTTGATCAAGTTGAATCTCACTTACTTGAGAAAACACTAATTGATTTTTGAATGAATTATTTTGGGTATGCCTTATGTATAAATATAAAAGTGTCACTTCAAAGCGTACATACAATGTCATTTGTTGGTACAATATTTTTTGGCAAAATAATAATAATAATAATAACAGTCAACAAGAAGCCGTACCCAAAAGGCCAAAAGTATTATTTGCGAATGAAGTAAAAAAAAAAAAATTCTTGAAAATTCATACAAAAGTTAATTCAGGAATGACATTCACCAATAATTTTAAATTTGTAGATAAAAAACTTGTGTTAGTCTAATATTTAATTTTTCAACAATTCTTATTTGGGAAATAAGAACATCTTGCTCCACATAGCTAGCTAGCTTCTGAAATTTATATACACATGGGCCTTATTGACGAATTAAGAACCAGAATTTGCAAATCTTTAATTAGTTTCTTTTTGTATTGTTGTATTCTTTCACGTGCACGCAATATCTGGACTAGCTGATCTTTTTTTCTTTCTTCATTTCTGGCAAGTACCAGATAATGTAGGCGCGATTGAGACTGATGCTGCTTGGGTATGTGAGAAAACATTGTCATTTTGCAGAAGATATATGGACTAACAGCTTTTTATGATCAGATCGAACAAAAGCATAGGGTTCTTCTGTACTTGTTTCTTTCACTTCCAGCCTGTTCTGAATCTGCAGATTCATCAGTCGCAAATCCACAACCACTACCACTTGGTGAGAGATCACTTTTTAGGAGTAAAAGGCAATGATGATGATGGGTTGTAAGCGTTTATTGCATGCTTTGAGTATATTCGTTGCAGAGAGCTTTCAGTTTATTACACTTTGTAATAGTGTGTAACTACAATATATGCATTGTCACACTTTGAAGTCGTAAATTCCTCATCATCTCTTTCCCAGCCAAACGTACAGACAAATACTGCAGTTGCAGCTTTATTTTCATACATGAATTATTTGATGTTCCAATATGGCCGAGCTAGTAAAGAGTGGAGGGATTGATCTCCAAAAATCTTCATAATTCAGTCTGCACAATAACAGAATCTACTTATTTATTTTAATTTTGATTATGTAGATCAAATGTGATTAAGCTAGCTAGGTCTTAATAATTATGTACAAACCTTTTTTTAATAATCCAATTATTGTTTTATTATGTCCTCTTCATTCGTGTCTTTTGGAGTTCATCTGCAGAGAAGCCTGAATGAATGCATGTGAATTGGGTCTGCAGCGCTACTTAGCCTCCATCTGGCAACCCGCACAGCAGTACCATATCGCCACTGAAACCCTCACTGCCCATCTCTACATCAGTTTTCTCCTCTCCTAAGTAACAAAATTAGCCAACTTTTTCTGCACAAAATGCTGCTGCATTCATAATTTTCTAGCACATCTTATAACAGACTTCATAATATTATTAATTGTGCAGGGATGTGCCAAAAATGGTATGAAAATACAACATCAACGTGGACAATCTATCAGTGGCCAAAAATTGAACATGCCTTTTCTATTATGGGTTTCCATTCCTTATTTGTTGTCAGACAGGCCCAGCATTTATTGATGCAAGTTGGTTGTCCTCATGAAGATTAGGATGAGGGAGGGACCTTATCGTTCGGTTTGATTCGCTGTACGTATATCTTACTGGGCCACCCATTGATCCTGCCAGGACCTGTCATCTTCATCCCGATTTTAGGTAACGCAGTGGCAACAGCTCTCTGCGAATTTACCAATTCTGTATTTCTTTCACACATATAAAAGGTGGATCAGTAACGCTTTCTATTTCAGTACTTGTTATTCATGCTCTCTTAACACATTGTTACTCCACTTTCCTTTCAGTTTAGTTAGGGCAAATGAAAATCTCTGCAGTTGTCGTTAAGGATACTGCAGTTTACGTGATCAAGGCCTCGCATGTTGGTGTAGAAAGCAGTGTGCAGCCAAGGATGACTTGCCAACTGTTGAATACTTCTTTTTCATTTTGCAATTGCATCATTTGTGAGGTATATATATATACGAGATGATGAATTAATGAGTAGAAATACATATTAAGAAGCGAAGCATGATCGATGGTTGGCAAGTCGTTCTTGGCTACACTTTCCTTTCTGCTTCACATGCCAGGCCCTTTGGTGATGAAATGCATATTTGTGGAGCACAAGTTTCGTTCAATCAGCATCACCGCAAGGTACTCTTACTATATTGCATTCTTGAATTTGCTTGAAATAATATATCCTACATGATGCACCACAATTGAAATAAACAGTGCCAAAGCCAAACAATATTTCTTCTACTTCGGCATGCATGTGACAAGGACCCTCATACAAAAGAGATTTCAGAGAGCGTTGACTTTGCAACACATGATAATTCCACATTTGAGAAGCTTTATAGGGTTCCGTGCAAATATAACAAAGGAAAGATGTCCAAATTTCATGTCCAAGTTTATATTTAAGGTATTTGGTCCAAAAAAAAAAAAGTTTATATTTAAGGTTAATTATCAAATAGGTACCTCACTACGGGAGAAGGGTAATTTATCGGCTAAATATAACGGCTCAATACATTGAGCCGTGATAAATTTATTTAAATAGAATATAACGGCTCAATGTTAATTGAGCCGTTACTTTTTTTTTACGGCTCAAACAAATGAGTCGTTACATTTTTTACTTTTAACGGCTACTTTTTTCTGTTTCTAAAAAAACTGGTCTGGTTTAAGGAAAAAAGAACTGCTCTGGGTCGAACCGATTCAAAACCGGTTCAAACTAATCTAGTCTGTTTTTTATTAATAACAATTTTGGTTCGAAAATAATCTGGTTCAAACCAAACCTAAACCAGCTGAAAATCCTATCCAAGACACTGAACCGTCTGAAAAAATACTGAACCAACTTAAAAACACTGAACCATTTGAAAAAACACTGAACCCACTGAAAATACACTGAACCGAATGAAAAGACACTGAACCGATTGAAAATCTGTTCCACAACGGACTAAAATTCTGTCCAACATCAACATACGAGAGTCCAATATATCTCTAGGTTTGGTTTATTGAAGACATCTCTAGGTTTGGTTTAATTTCAGACCGGTTTAGTTGATTTTGTTTCAAACCGGTTCTAAAATTATATAGGTTTAGTTGATTTAATTTCATACCGGTTTTGATTTAATTTAAGTATAAACCAGTATCAAAAAACGAGTCGAGTCGAACCATTTCGAACTGATTTTTGGTACTATTTTGAACTGGTCTATTTGAAGCCTAAAAACACTAGTTTGGTTTTGGAACTAGTTCGGACGAACCGGTTCGCACCAAACCAGTTCCA
This sequence comes from Chamaenerion angustifolium, assembly GCA_946814005.1. Lineage (NCBI taxonomy): Eukaryota > Viridiplantae > Streptophyta > Magnoliopsida > Myrtales > Onagraceae > Chamaenerion > Chamaenerion angustifolium. The sequence goes on along the minus strand of OX328268.1, from coordinate 26,428,701 downwards.
GACCAAACCAGTTCATCCAAACCGGTTAATTTGAACAAGCCTAGCCGCAAGTTTTATTTTATTTTTTACTAAAATTTCTATTTATCACGTCTCATTATCAGTCGTTATAATTATTTCATTTTAAAGATTTGTAACAACTGATTGTGGTTTGAGTTGCGATTAAGAAAAATATTTGTCACGGCTCATTTTGTTTTGAGCCGTGACAAATCTAAAAAAAAAAACAGAGCTCCCACATGTCACGACTCTCTTTCCCTCGCATGTAAAACAATTCAAAATCTCAACTTTTCATTTTTAAAAGCGTCTCCCACAAGACACTCTCTAACCAAGCTAAAACTGCTTAAACGTTTCGTTGTCATCTTCATTCTTCACCGCCCAAGCTCAACTGTTCGTCCGACGAAGAAGGCGAAGGAGATTCACCAAGACACTCTCTGACCTCTGGCCACCGAGCTCAAGTGGACGGTTGAGCTTCGGAGCTGGAGCCCTCAACGTCCGACGAAGAAGGCGATGAAGATCAGAGATGGAGGTCGCTGGAGCTGGAGCCCTCAAGGGAACCGAGCCCTGGCGCTGTAGTACTTGGCGCAGCGGGCCCCAAGGGAGTCTAACCCCTGAGTGGTGGTCTTGTTGAAGGAGATCAGAGCTGGAGCCTTCACTTGGCGAACCGAGCCCCGACGCTGTAGTACTTGGCGCAGCGGAACCCAATGGAGTCCAACCCCTGAGTGGTGGTCTCGCTGTGGGTTCCGACGAGCTCCACGGTGCCCATGTCGACTTTGATATCGGGGACCACTCCGTTCTCCTGGAGAAACGCGACGAAGGACTTCCCTGAAGAGGTGTTTTGGTAGAGGGTCTCCTCAAAGAAGATGACACCTGAGAGGTGTTTGAGAGCGCCTGGTGCATGAAGTGGGTGTTGGCGTGAGAATCATAATTTTTTTTAATGAAAATATTTTTCAAGTCGCAAATATATTGAGTCGTGAAAAATAAGATTTTTTAAAAAAAATAAATACTTTCTACGACTTAATTGAAAGTGCCGCCAAAATTGGCGGCACTTTTGATTTTGGGCCGGGAATTATCACGACTCATTTTATATTGAGTCGTGATAATTGTCCCGACGCTTCATATCACATATCAACTTCAGTTGAGCCATGATAATTTAACGACTGAATTTTCCAGCCGTTAAAAAACCATTTTTCAGCCGGTAAACGACATTTCTCCCGTAGTGCCAACTTTACATGGTTTGGCAAATAGGTACCTAAATCTTTTTTGCCGCAAATAGGTTTCCCAACTTTGTTAAATTAGCAAATATGTACATACCGTTAATTTTCCATTAAGAATAAACGGAAAATATCACGTGAGGAGCAATTAGGTACCTAAACTTGACATGGCTTGGCAAACAGGTACTTGAACTTACACAAATTAGCAAGTAGATACCTGAACCGGTTCAAAACTGGTGCGATCAAACCACTTTAGTTTTTTTTTAAAGTAGAGTTTATATACCAAACACATGCATGACTCAACTCCAAACGTTCTCGGTGCATCTAAGTAGGGTTTATGGGGTCGTGCGAGTGAACACGTTGATATGTAATATTTATATCATAAAATTGAAATGAGAACGGATTGTACGGATTAACCCGTAAATCTACATATCGTGTTGTTGAGTCTTTAAAATTTATAGTATATACATGATACGAGAATTTGTATATTCAATATAAATTATCGGTCTTAATATTCTTTGCAAAAAAAAATCCTTCTACATACAAGTTCCTCCTTTAAAGGCTTAGATTCTAAGTCGAGTGTTGACGATGCCCATATCCGAACTAGGTTTAGATTTCGAGTCGAGTTGTTCATTTTCGTAGTCGAGAGTGATCTTATCTCGGCCGGGGATAATAGGGATCGATGGGGTCAGGATGGTGATGGACCCAAGCGATGGGCTCATGATGCTTCCTTAATGCCCTGAGAACGTCTGGAGTTGATTCATGGATGTGTTTGGTATATAAACTCTATTTTTTTAAAAATAAAATAAAGTGGTTCGACCGAACCGTTTTTTGACCCAGTTTTTTAATTGGTTCAAGTATCTATTTGCTAATTCGTAATAAAATAAAGTGGTTCGACCGAACCGTTTTTTGACCCAGTTTTTTAATTGGTTCAAGTATCTATTTGCTAATTCGTGTAAGTTCAGGTACCTGTTTGTCAAACCATGTCAAGTTCAAGTACTTGTTTGCTCCTCACGTTATTTTCTGTTTATTTTTAACGGTAGGTATCTATTTTCTAATTTCACAAAGTTGGGCAACCTATTTGATAATTAACCCTTATATTTATTATACTAGAGAATATATTTATTGTGATGTGTACCATCATTTATTGTGTGTCGTAATAGTATATTTTCTATAAAGAGATCCCCACAGTGGTATATAAAAGAAATTCTCCTCTCATTTATACTAACCATAAAAATCACATAGTAATACAGAAACAGTGTTCCTCTCATATCTAGAGTGTTCTTATAATTATTTGTGTGAGTTGAGGGAAATGTTGTTTAGGGACAACCTAAAACTGCATGAGTTATATTTATTGTGATGTGTACCATCATTTATTGTGTGTCGTAATAGTATATTTTCTATAAAGAGATCCCCACAGTGGTATATAAAAGAAATTCTCCTCTCATTTATACTAACCATAAAAATCACATAGTAATACAGAAACAGTGTTCCTCTCATATCTAGAGTGTTCTTATAATTATTTGTGTGAGTTGAGGGAAATGTTGTTTAGGGACAACCTAAAACTGCATGAGTTAGGTGACTACGAGAGCTACAAGTTCTTCGTTGTGCCATTTAGCTTAATAAATGCGTTGACAATTTTGTATTTGATGAACAAGCTATTACAAGCATTTCTGTATTGATTTGTGGTTATGTACCTTGATGATATTTTTATATACAGTCGTTCGCTAGTTGATCACGTTTTCTATTGACTTGAGGTAGGTTTTCAGACTCCCACTACAAGAATGTTCATCAACACCGACGAAAATAATTTGTTGTCGCTAAGGTTTTTACAGTAAAAGAGTTATTTAGTTGCGACATTATATTTTTGTTACTATATACTGTATTTAGTGTCGCACAATTTACAAACGCTAAACCAAGTGTTTAGCGTGTTACTTTTGTTGCAACAATATTATAAACTTTAAAAAAAAGTGTCAAATATCTTTCCAATAATAATATATACATTCAATTGTACAAAACAACGTTACTGAAAATAACACTGTTTAGTGTCTCAAGATGTTAATGCAATATCACGATTAACAGTGTCAACGTAATGACATAGTTATTACTGTATTTGTCGTCACTGTTCACTGTGGGAGTTGGTTCACGTTCTGCCATTTTCGAAGCGGTTGTAAAGCTTCTTAGCTATGTGATCTACAACCAACACACTATTAAGTAGTCAGGACATTTACTTTTCGTATTTAACACCCTGAAAATTTGTTCCTTTGTCGTTTGATCCCCAAGTTAAAACTTTAGTTCTCTTCCTACTTACTACAAACGTTGTTTTTAGATTGTCTTTAACTTCTTATTGCATAAACGCTGAAGCGATTGAATAAGGAAGTGCTTTTAAGGAACCAAACAATATTAAGTTGCTTTGATTGATTATGTTCTTTACCTAAACTAGGAAAGTTCACTTATATGACGTCCCCTTTTTCGTTGGTGGAACACATGTATCCTCGAAATTTGCATGATGGTTAACATAGGTTTGTTATTAAAAGATTTAATGCCATTTAGTTGGTGTGGACAATTGAAACTAAACTCTTTTATTTGTTAAGTGAAAAGTTAAAAAAATGTGTATATGGAGGAAAACTCTACCTCCAAAGAGTCTACTCGTGTGTAGTAGTTCACTAGTTCCGTTAAGCTTAATTTGTTAGGATTCATTATTGTGTATTATTATGTCAATTTTACTTCCAAATGTTTCTGTCCCGTGAAGATGTGTACTCACAGTTCAATGACATATTATTTTAGGATGGTTATGTACTGAAGTATAAGGTTGTGTGTACTCATGTGTTCCCTTCTTTATTGTTGAGGGAGTTTTGAGAAATACATCTGCTTTTGACCTTTATTTTTTTAAATTGGCATGATCTTCTAACAAATTGTAGTCTTCTTAGGTAGTAGCATTATTTTCCCTTTGATGAATGACAATACTTATATATTTTAACATGAATTGTCACTTGGTAAGATTTGACCAAAGCGAGAAGTAGTGGGAGGAGAATGCCTGCATCAGAGGAATCATTGTCCAATCTGGATTCTCAAAATGTTAGGAGATCGTCTTCATCATCTATTGAAAAATGGTATCCTCCACTGGGAAGGTGCAATCTCTCTGGTAGTTTGTTGATGATAGATATTCGATTGTAATATTTGTTGGCTTTAGCTATGTATTTGACAGATATATTGGCCAAAAAATATAACTACAACAATTGACGATTGTACTACTATATAAGCATTTGCAATGAAATAAAAATGCTTTATTTGCAACAAGTATTACTTCACATATGAGAGTTAGTTATAATCAATTTGAGGGTAGAAAAATAAGGTTTGCTTTGAAAAAAGGTATTTTGGCATTAAAGGCAATTCGATGTGAATTAAGTGTAATCCGTGGCAATCAATGTTAGTCGTTGATTAATCTGTATTGCATCAATTGATGGTGATCCAATAAACACTTCAATGGTATCACTCATATGCTGACAATGATGTGTCTAATTTACAAACATTTATTTTTGAAATAATAAAATATGTGTAGCAACTAAAACAAACCGACAGTAACTACGTATGAACACCATTGACAATATGTTGATGCTAAATGTAAAGACAAATGTTCATTCAAGAAACGACACACCTTTAGTCGCGACATATAGTCCCTGCGGAAACCTTTAGTGTCGGGGCCTACGAGCACGAAGATTTCGTTAACGCAAGGACTTAGCAGCGACAAAAACTATATTGCATCAAGAGTTTTAAATTTATTTTTATTTCATAAATTTAATAAAAAATATATTTAAAACTCTTATTTTTCTATTAATTTTCAAGTTTTTCAAAGATTTTTTTAGTATTTTAAAAAAATAATATAGTTTTTAAAATTATTGACTGTACCAATCATGTGTTGCCACGTCATTTTCCGTCCATATTTAACAGAATATTTAACGGAGGTAGATATTTGGCCCAGATGTCAAAGTTTAGTTAGTCATTTTTGAAAATTCAAATTTCAGGTAGCTATTTGTAAAACGTCCAAAGTTCGAGTAGCTATTTGGTAATTAACCCTAAAAACAATAATTCTTTGAATCCTTAGCTTGCATCTATTTTCCCTTAAATATTATATTTATTTGAAATAGTTTTATATAATTATATATATCTTTTAAAAGTTGCACGTTTAATAAATAAGTGTAATCTTTAAATGCTTCAATTAGCTAAATGTGTGATGCATGTGCTAAATTCTCTAATCCTTATCAATCTTAAATGTCAATGTTAGTCTTTCTAATTTTTATTATACCAATTATACTCATTATACCTTTGCAATTTTCAACCATCACATTACAAATCTATTCACGCAATTATACTCATCATACATCTATAATTGTCATTCATTACAATTCTACCAATAGTCGTATCTATACAATGCAAACCTCTTCATATTTGTTTTCTCTAGAGTACCTATAAATTCTACTCTTTATTGCATTTCTATTGGGTTTCATTGATAAATTTACTCATATATTCATTTTTAATTTTTATGCGTAATCCATTTCTGAATTCATTGCATACAAATTGGGTTTTGGGGATCAACTCAACCATCAAGTGGGACAAAGGGAAGACCATTGAGTTCTTACTAAAATCACTTGGTGAGTATTTAAGGTATATAAATAGTACGATGCATCATTTTTTTTAACCCTTGAAAATACAAACGATCAATGCTTAATTTAAATTAGGTTTTGCTAGAAAGAATACAAATAACAAAGATCCTTGTTACGTTACAAAAAAATTAAGTTGATTTATATAAATTTCAGTTAATGATTTTTAGTAAATCAACATCAACAATATTAGATATATTGATTAAAATAATGACTATAAACAATTAAGTAAGGTGAAAAGTATATAAATATTTCATATTATCAACAATGTAAATAAAAGAAATTCAAAAATTATTAAATTTACTGATTAACATATAATATATATTTCTAGTAAATCTATTGTACTAAAGTCATTTTTAATTATTTTTATTAATTTAATTTAATTGAAGAATTCTCTTATAAAAACAGATTAATTCTTGGAGTTTTTCAAAACAGATTAATTCAGTCATTTTATAATACAACTCTTAATTAATATAATTTAATAGTAACTTTATCGAAGTGTGTTGCACGTGTCAATTTCACTAGTTATACAAATAGTATGAGCTTTAAGTCAAACTTGCAGGACTTCGTTAAATTAAATAAAAAACAATATACCATTTTCCACTTAAAACTCAACATAGTATTAAGATTTGTTTTTCAAAAGGGAAAAATATGTAATAGGTTAGCTTAATGTGGTAAGTGCATAAACCTTGTTTTTTCATGTTAAACATGTTTGCTCTTATTGATTTTAGATAAGTCTATTATGTGTCGTCCCAAACCTCCATTAAGTAGTCACGTATCATGCACGTGATAAACAAATAAAAAAAAGATTATGAAATACATGTAATGCTCGTGTCATTTTTTTTTTCATTTGTTATAACTGCACCAACCCGCACAATCACTTTCCCATCCAAATTCATCACTACTTGTGCATCGACTATTGCTTGAGGATGGTGATGATAGAGTTCATATAAAGAAGAACCTAGATCTTGCTCTTCACTTTTGATCAGATGGAACCTTCAAAATCCTTCAGGATAGTCGCGGTGTAATTGATTAATGGTTGTTGGGTATCGATAGTGAGAACCCAATACGCGTAAGGTCTCAAATGCCCAATAACGTTTCATAGGGGTACAACCCAAATCATTCAGAACTGGGTCGACTCATATTAAGGGTAAACCGACACGCACAAAGCGGTCCAACACCAAACCCAAAACTAAAGTGGACGCCAAAGCCCTTACAGGTCGTCATCGACCAAGGCCAGAGCCTTCTACTGCTCGCCATGGGAGCACTCGCCAAGAGAGTTAAACCTCTCAACTCTGGTCCCACAACCGACATCGAATATACAACCACGATATCCCGCGTATATCCGATACATATTCTACAAAGATTACATAAGCCAACTGCAATATTACATGATAACCATAATATCTGCTATCATTATCTACAACGACACAATATTCACAAAGATATTCGGTTGCCTAAAATGCTATGGTCTTCCATCCCTATAAATACTATTTTTTTACATACGTTACATTACATTCTGAGTTCATACACACAGTATGCTCATTTAAGCATTGGAGTGGGACCCAAAGGAATCCCCTCTGTTGCGCTCCCCTTCTTGCAGGTTCATCGGAGCTCCGGCGAAAGCTTGCGGTCATCTACCAAATTGGCATCAAGATCACTGTTAAATCAGCATCCGGGAAATTCAGACCTAACATTTGGCGCCGTCTGTGGAAAACGAGCAAATAGTCATGTAGAGTCGCTCTAACTGTAATCGTCGTAAACAGACTAACGGGCAATCCCATTATAGCTTTGAATCCACCGATCCTTCGCCGCTCCATCAGCAAAACCTTGCTAGCCAAGCAATCCCCGATGTCGTCTCCCCGAGACCGGCACAGGAGCACATTGACAATTCGAGACCGGTTTCGATTCCACCCACCACCAAGAATCCAGTTCGACCAACCGTTCAAGTGGCTGGGGAAACCATTCAGGTAACCATGGAGATGCTATCCCTCTTGGAAACTATCATAGGACAGGCCCGCAGACAAGCCCCTGCTCCTCATGCAGATCCTCGTCTCGTGGGGCCACTGGAAGCAGAAACTGAAATTCGTGTGCCACCGCTCCTCAAGAAGACCAAGAGATGACCTATGGACATCAATCCATGCCTCCGCCGTCGATCGAAGCACCGACATTTACCAACTCTGTTAATCCGTTAAGTGCATCACCAACTGAAGAACAACAACCTCAATTCACTCTTGGCCATGTTGAGGAGCTCATCAATAAGAAGATGAAGGAACAACGTGGAGGCGACATAAACCTCTTTATAGAACGATCCTCCCATCCATTCACAGTTGCACTCATAACAGTCTGGATACCAAAGGATGTGGTGGCAAGACCCATCCCCGAATACAATGGCGGAGGAGATCCTCTAATCGACGCAACAGGCATGAAGCCTCTCTTTTGGGTAAGTCGGATGATGATAAGCACTTAGCCTTGCTATTTCCGTCAACCATTTTGGCTTTGACGTCGTCTTAGTTCTTCGGCCTCCCTGCAGGATCGATATGGACATGGTCCGAGTTAAAGAATAAATTCCTGGAACGATATATGGGCGAGCGCCAACTGTTGAAGAGCATGGTCGCCTTAGACTCTATTAAGAAACAACCAGGAGAAATATTGACTGACTTTTACGGGCGTTTTCCTAAGAACGTCACGGAAATCGATCGCAGATTCACGGATGGAGAGATCGTTCGAGCCTTTTACAGAAGGTTGGATGTGGCTAACAAAGGCTCCAGAAAATTGCGAAACAGCTACCATGTTAAGGAAATAGGGACATTGGAGGAGCTGGCAGTAAGGGCAAAAGGTTTCATACACGTGGAAGGGTAAACTCTAACGCTAATTTCCTGGTGTCAACCTCGCCAAGGGCTATTTCAGAGCCCGAAGACGATGGAAAAAAGAAAAAGACGGACAAGCGAGGTCGTGAGAAGCCCAGATCCAAAGCCCCCAAACCAAGCCATCGAGAAGTTCCCGAGTATTTTACGCCTTTAAACAGACAGATCTCGACAATACTAGTCGAGATGGAAAGAATGTCCCTAGAAAGACCACCCATACCCCGAAAAAATGCTCCGTCTATGGGTAAATATTGGAGAGCTACTGCCACTATCACAAAGCGAAAGGCCAAAACCCCAATGATTGTGGTATTCTCAAGCGCGACATCGAGAAACTCATTCAGAGAGCCATACTGAAAGAGTTTGTGGTAGGAAAGGAGCGCAGTCGAATGCCTCCACGTAGAACCCACTCGCCAGAGGGTTTGGAGCCAGAGGCGAGGGGTCCAATGCAATAGAAATGTACGTCACTCAAATTTCCACAGCTGCGCAACTAGGAAAGAGGCCTCGGCCTGCGGAAGATATCATTATCTCATTTTCTGAAGAAGACCTGGCACATGTCAGCAATCCGCACAATGATGCTTTAGTCATCACAGCAGACGTCGAGGGATGTGATACAGAAAGAATTTTGATCGATGGAGGGAGTTTGGCATACATTATGTTTCTGGACGCTTTCGAAAAGATGGGCAAATCCAAAAGAGATCTCAAGCGAGTCAACTTTCCACTCACCGGCTTTGCTGGGAGAACAACGTATCCCCTGGGAGCTATAATCATGTCGGTAACCCTGGGCGAAGGATGGAAGAGAATAGAAGTGTCAGTCGCCTTCATAGTGGTCGACGCACCCGCCTCATACAACACAATCCTGGGGAGGAGCACCATCAATCCGCAGAAGATCGTGGCCTCCACACCCCACCAAAAAATGAAATTCCCCACACCGAATGGGATTGGAGAAGTTTTAGACGACCAGTCGTCCTCACGACAATGCTATGTGAATTGCCTTAGCATGAAAAACCAAAGGGAGTCTCTCGCCATCGAGATAGAGGCTGACCCTCGTGAGGAAAAAGCTCAGTCATCCCCGATTGAAGAACTGACTGAAGTCGAGATAGATCGTCCATAAAAGAAGGTGTGCATCAGAACCACCTTGAACGACCACCAAAGGGACGCTTTGACCTCCCTACTAAAAGAGTACAAAGAATTTTTCGCTTGGAAGCTCAGTGACATGTCAAGCATCAACACCGACATAATATCCCACGAGTTGAGAATAGATCATTCGATCAAACCTATTGCTCATAAAAAAAGGTCATTTGGATCGACAAACGCTTGACGATCAGGCAAGAAGTAGGCAGACTACTTGAAGCCAAATTTGTCAGAGATGTACGTTTTAAAAGTTGGGTCGACAACCAGTACTGGTGAATAAGTCGAACTGAAAGTGGAGAATGTGTGTTAACTTCCACAATTTGAACAAAGCATGCCCCAAAGATTCGTACCCCCTGCAACGAATTGATCAGTTGGTGGATGCAACCTCTCGTCATGAGACGCTAAGCTTCCTGGATGCCTATTCAGGCTATAATCAGATCCAAATGCACCTGATCGATGAAGCCCATACATCATTCTACGTTGATGGAGATATACTTTGCTATAAGGTGATGCCCTTAGGCTTGATAAATGCGAGGGCAACCTATCATCGAATGGTAAATCGGTTGTTCCAAGAAATGTTGGGGCGGAACATGCAGGCCTATGTGGATGACATGCTCGTCAAGTCAATCAAGGGTAACCCTCACACAAAAGACCTTTGAGAAGCATTCAAATGAATGATGAGGCACAATGTTCGCCTGAATCCAACGAAATGCGCCTTTGAGTAAAATCAGGCAAATTCTTGGGTTTCATGGTCAGCGAAAAAGGCATTGAGGCAAACCCCGAAAATCTCAAGGCTATAGAAGAGATGAAGTCTCTGACTTGCCACAAGGAAGTCCAGAGTCTGAATGGTCGCCTGGCCGTGCTCAATCATTTCCTCTCAAGGGCGAGCGACATGTCCCTTCGGTTCTTCCCAACTCTCAGGGCAAACCGGAGGGCGAGGCTTCCCTTCAATCACTTAAGCAGCGCCTGCAGACACTCCCGGCCTTAGCGAATCCATTCTCAATGAACGACTGTTTCTATATATAAGTGTTAGTGAAGTCGCAACCAGTGCAGTTTTAGTAAAGGAATAGGGAAGTAAGCAGAGTTCGGTCTACTTTGTAAGCAAGTTGTTTAATTCGGCAAAAATAAAATATATCGAGATTAAGAGTATCTCTATTCATTATTTATTACTGCTCGAAAGTTAAGACCATACTTTCACACCCACGCCATAATAGTCCTTACCAAAAAGCCCCTCAAACACTTCATGATGAAGCCAAACTCTTCAAGAAGGATGGTCAAATGAGCAATTGAGTTGAGCGAATTCAAGATCAAACTTGCATCGAAAATGGCAATCAAGGGTCAAGCCTTGGCATATTTTATAGTGGAAAGTACTTGCAATGGTCTCACATAAGTGGAAAAACGCTAAGAAAAACTAGAAGACAAAGGCAAAAGCTGGGAACTCTATACGGATGGATCATCTTCCAAAGAAGGCTCGTGGCAGGATTAGTCCTCATCCCTCCTGAGGGTGAGCCTATAAAATATACAATCGCCCTTACATGCAAGGCGACCAATAATAAAGCTGAATAGGAAGCACTTCTCACTGGCTGCGACTCACTAAAGGAATGAGTATAACGTCACTAAAGGAAAAAAAGTGATTCACATTTATTGTCAACCACATAAATGACACCTATGAAGCAAAGCGGGAAAATGAAAAAGTACCTCGACATTGCCAAAAAACTCATCGTCGAACTCCATAGGCGAGGATACTCAACTCCTTATCTGAGATGTATTTCCCATCCTGAGACTGAAAGAGTTTTACGCGAACCTCACGAAGAAGTCCTCTCATGCCATGAAGGTGCACACTCATTAACGCGCAAAATCTTCAGACTAGGCTATTATTGGCCAACCTTGAGCAAAGACGCAGCAGAATTAACGAAAAAGTGTGCGACTTGTCAATAGTTCGCACCAAAATCTAGTTGACCACTAATATTGCTATCTTTAATGGTTGGCGCCTAGCCATTCGCCCAATGAGGAATAGACATATTAGGACCCTTTCCCATAAGGATTGGGCAAAGAACCCACTTCATTGTGGCGATCGACTATTTCTCCAAGTGGATTGAGGCGAAAGCATTGACATCCACAACGGAATTTCAAGTGTTCAAATTTTTAAAGTTCAACATAATTTCGCGATTTGGCGTCCCCAAAAAACATATAAGCGATAATGACCCACAATTCGTGAGAAAAGAACTCAAGTTGCTCGGTGAAGAGTACCATATTGATCACAGATTCAACTCGGTACATCATCCTCAAACCAAGGGACAGGCTGAAGCAGCCAATAAAGTTATCCTGGCAGGACTCAAAAAGAGAGTTCAAGCCTTAAAAGGAAACTAAGAGGATGAGTTGTACAATGTGTTGTGGGCTGTCAGAACGACACCCAAAACAACAACAAGGGAAACACCATTCAGTCTGGTGTACAGATCCGAAGTAGTGGCACCCACCGAAATAATGGTGCCTACCCATAGAATCCTACACTTCGATGTCGAAGCAAACGACATCGAGCGACTTACAGATCTTGATCTTGTTGAAGAAAATTGAAGGCAACCAGACAACACACTAGCTAAAATGCGACTGGCGACCGCTAGGTACTTCAACAGAAAAGAAAGCGCTCGCCAATTTTTCGTGGGGGAGATGGTTATGCGAAGGAATGAGTTCACAAATTTGGACAACCACAATAAACACTTACCTAAATGGGAAGGTCCATACAAAGTAGTAGCGATCGTCGCACTAGTGTCCTATTACTTGGAAAATATAGAAGGCATAAGGCTACCCCATCCTTTTAAGTCCGAACATTTATGGAGGTTTTATGCATAGCTTGTAATCAGAATGTTATGTCAATAAAACAAACACTTCCTTCATAAAAATCATAGTCACTTGAACCAAAACGAACTGTTCCAAAGAATTGACAGATTATCAAAAGATAAGACCTGATGCATACAGGCAGACGAACCAATAAAGGTGACTGTCTCCTGAGTCAAGCAAAACGAGAATTGTGAGCGAACCTCAAAAGGTAACAGTTTCTCTCCCATGAATACCTAAACGAACCATTAAAAGTAACACTTCCCCCCAAACTAGGCAAAGCAAAGACCTACACTAAAAAGGCGAACGAACCATGAAGGTAACAAATCCCTAAAAGTTAGGCAAAAGACCTGATATAAAAGGCGAATAAACCGTCAAGTTAACAGTTCCCTTATAATTTGGTCAAGATAAAGACCTGGTATAAAATGCAAATGAACTGTCAATGTAACAGTTCCCTTACAAGTTTTGACAACATAAAAACCTGATACAAAAGGCGAACGAACCATCAAGGTAATAGTTCCCTTACAAGTTGGGCAACATAAAGACCTATTATAAAAGGTGAACTAATCCATCAAGGATAACACTTCCCTTACAAGTTGGGCAAAATCAAGACCTGATATAAAAGGTCTCCTTCGATTAGAAGCTCTACATCAACTTAGTCACCTGGGGGCCCGAAACATCAATATCTGGGTTCACCAGAGGTTGTAGTGTCCTTCTCGGCCTTGGGGATAGCCTCCTCGCCAACAGCAGCAGAGGGAGCTCCCTTCGTGTAGCCGCTCACAATGAAGTCCTGAAGAGATTTCACCTCCCGGAGAGGAAACTTAGTGTAAATCTCTTGGATCTCGTCAACCAATCCTGGAGATAGGCAACCACCTCAGCATTTATCACCTCAAAGGCGCAGTCAGAGAACTCCTCAGACTTATTAAAGTTCTCGACCACGCTCTAGAGGCATCCCTCTGAGCCCAAGCCTCCTTCAGCTCGCCCTGAAGGCGAGTGACCTACGCCTCTACCTGAGCGGAGTACTTGTCGTCTTCCTTGGTTCACATCTCATCCTGGAGCCTGCCGGCCTCGGTGAGTGCCACTTGATCCTTCCTCATCTTAATCGAGGCGAGCAACTCCTTCTCTCCCTCCATAGATTCCCGTTGAGCGTTCTCGACCAGCTCAATGGACACCTTTTTCCTCCTCTTCAAGTCCTCCACCTCTTCCGGAGTATACCCCAAACTCCAAAACTGCTCCAGATCGATAAGTAAGTCAACATTCTTATCGGCGATCATCGTCTCCTCGCGGACGAGTTGAGAAAAGGAAAAAATAGGGATAAAAGTTAAAAAGATCAAGGTACTAAAAGGGAGCGAGCAATAAAAGGCATAAAGGGAAGTTTATAAAGGAAGAACGAGGAGAAAGAAACTCACCAAGGAAAGATGCTCAAAATGCGTCCTCTTAATGACCTCAATGTTGTTCAAATCATAATGGACCTCCCCTCGTTCTTAAGGAGGGAGGATCCCATGCAGCAGATGCATGCAAATGTCTAGGTTACCCTGCAGCATCGTCTTGTCTGAAATTTCCACCTTCCGAGGTTGTGGCAAGGGGCCCAAAGACCCCTTGGATCCGCCACCTTCGACGGCTGGTAAAGAGCTACGAAAGGACAGTACTCCCTAGTGAAGAAAGTCTTCGAAGTGCCCATCGCGGCACCCCGGGCCAGGACCCTCTTTCGAGCCGCAACTCACTCGGAGGAGTTGGGAGCAGCACGATCGGAAGCAGGAGAATCAAGATTCTTGGGAGCAGGGATCTCACTCCGGGGAACAGAACGTCCCTGACAGCAGCAGGGCGCTTCTCGCCAGAACTCCTCGCACTCTTGGCTGAAGCAGAAGCAGGAGCCGCCTCGACTATGACATTATCGGAAAGCAAGCAAAGAAGGTATTAAACTTAAAGGAAAATCATAAGAAGAAAAAATAGAGGCCATATCCTAAAGAATACCTTTTGGGCGACCGTTAGAGGCAACCCCATAATGTTCCTGCTTAGGCCTACGCGTGGTCGCGCGCCTAGAAGGATGAGGAGGTGGACTCAAAGTCGCCTGGGCAGCAAACAACACTGCCTTAGTCTGCTTGGAAAAGAGTCTGAGAAGTTTAGGTCCCCAAGTGCCTAGAACACAAAAGACAGAAAAGGAAAAGGGTCCAAAAATTACCCAATCAATAGAGACTGACGCGGACTGCTGAATGTCACCCAGCCTAAGCAGAGACTCTGAAGTCCCTACCACTGAGCGGACCGAACAGAAGTCTGGTTTCTTATTATGTCAGAAAAATTCATCAATGGCATTCTGAGAAAGCTCCCAAGCCACACCACCCTTACATAAGAAATAATACTTCTTGTAGTTGGAGTTGGTAGCCCGGAAGTCATCCACCAGTCAAAAGTGAACATTCCAGTTCCATGTCGGGGCCCTCAATTCCTCAAACTTCGTCCATCGAGTTTGGAAATGATGAAGGTGGTTAGCCTTGACAAACAACCAACATAAACATCGGAAAAGGGAAAGTGAATACGTCCATCCTTGACGTAAGCACATAAATTTGAACTCAACCCACATCCGAATGACGTTGGGTACCAGTTGTATGTGACATATCCCGTAATAGTAACAAAGAACCTCCAGTTCATCGCAAAGAGGAAAACGCAACCCACCATCAATCTGGGTCGCATAAACATAAACCTATCCTTCGCGCGAGTAATGCAACCCTAGGATCGGATACCTAGGTGTGTATGATTCTCCTAAACCCATCAAGGCGACTACGACCTTAAACTGAGATGGGTTTAATATCTAATAAAAACATCATGTCATGGCAAGAACACGACTAAAATAACAAAAATGAGGAAGCTCTACCGCCTAAAAAGAAGCAGAAAGGGCAAAAGACTACATGTCGGAGAAAAAACTGGAACGTTGGTCTCGGGCACGTCCACCACGATCCGTGCGACGACCTGACTTCCAGAGGTTTGTTTTGGCACAGAGACTCTTTTGTCCTGCACCGGAGTGGAAGCATCTCTGATGGAAAGAGGGGCAATGTAAACCCTAGCCATAGCTTTCTGCACAGAAGTAGAATGAGCAAGGGAAGGTTTGGAAGACGAACCCTTGCCATAGGATTGATTCTTGTTGCTGACCATGGTAATAAAAATAATATTATTACCGTGAGTAAAAAGTATGATAGAAAAAGCTTGAACAGAGGACTAAGGCACATAAATGAGCACTTGAACTCTCAGAATAAGAAAGCTTGAACGCGTAAAGGACTACGTGCAAAAGGTTAGTTTTTTATAGCCAAAACCGTGGAACCCGAATGGTTATGTCCAAAAACAATCAGACAGTGATTACCCCCCCCCCCCCCCTCTTTGGGGTAAAATCGAAGCATTGTCAGAACCCAAAGGGTTGCATCATGGAGACAAAGGGTCGAAAGAGTACAGAAAACTATCAGCCTACCCCTATCACGGAAGTCAAAGAGACGGACATGCATCAAACCTCCTCTCGACCTCTCGCCAAACAAGTGCATCCATTAAATGTTCAAAACCTTACAAATAAAGGTGATCGCCAAAAACTATAACAAGCCTCTCCTAATGCCCTAGCAATGGCAGTGTTTGCCCAAAGAGTAGTGAATGACCATCCATAAACCCTGGCAACCAAAAGCGTTCGCCTAATAGGGTAAGAGGTCAACATTCCAAAAACTCTAGAAACCAAAATCGTTCGCCAAAGGTTACAGAGCACCGAACGGCACAAATAGCAGTTAAGGACATCAAATGTACGACCAAGAAGTCACTACCTCAAACCCTCTATCACAAGATCTGATAGGATATAAGTGTGTCATACACTTAAGTTTAGGGGTCATTTTGTAATTTGTCACTTAAGTTTCATTACCACGACTACTTCTATAATTATGAAGAACTGTTTTCAAACACCTTTCAATCACAGTAATATCAATTTCAATGTTCTTTAGCATTTCTTTTCTTTTGTATTCGGTTCTTCTATAATCTGAAGATGTTGTCATGGTATCAGAGCTAAATCGAGCCTCATTTTATTCTCAAGTTCATCTGTTTGCCCTAATCAATGGATGATTCTTCACCAGCCTTTGCCAACAAAAAAGTAGCGCAGCTTGTTGGAGAAGAAAACTTCCAATCATGGAAGCAGCAAGTCCTCCTATCCGTTCGTGGTTACAACCTGGAGAGTCATCTACATGGCATGAATGTGGCTCAATATCTGGAGGACGAAACATGAGTTACAATACCGAACCCAGCATACGCAAAGTTTCTGCAGCAGGACAGCTCGCTTGCATCCTGGCTTCTTGCGTCGGTTTCGTCTTAGGTTAGTAGAGACTTGATAGGATGTATGTTTGCTGCTTCTATTTGGAAAAAGACTGCATCGAGATTTCTCTTCATCATCCACCACTAGGATTATAAATCTATATAAATCTCGCAAACATGCTCATCAATATATGCGTGACTACTTGACTGAGATTCAAACTACTTGCGATAGTTTAGCTAGCTGTGGGCATCCTATAGAAGAAATGCAGCAAATCTCGATTGTTCTAAATGGTGTAAAAGGTCAGTTTGATAATGTTATAGTTGTTATACATGCTAGCCCAAATCCTTACACCATAGCTTTGGTGAGCTCTGTTCTGCTTGATGCTGAGGCAAGACAATCTGATTTACTGTTTGATTCAAATGTGTGTGTGAATGTTGCTGCTGTAACTTCACATGTCTTTGCTAAATCTGGTCAAGCATATGAGGAAGGTATTTTAGGGGCGAAGGATGTCATATCTGTTTTGCCTGCAACCAGTGGTTTGTTACCTATGCCTCAGGGACACCCAAGCAACTTTGGAAATCAGCAACATGGAATATTTGGCCACCTTGTGCCAGTTATATGGAAAATTTGGCCACCTTGTGCATCGTTGCTTTCATAGGTTCAATGTTCATTTCACAGGTGTCACAGATCCAGCATCAAACTCAGCATCTCCCTCTGCTCATTTTGCTTCCTCGTCTGATTCCTATGATGCTGATACATTGTCCCAGCCACAGCAGGAACTCTCTTCGCCTCAAGCTCAACATTCATCTCAGTTATAGGTTAACAAGTCCCAGGTTCATCCATACTCTGCCCAGTCTGGAACAGCTTCCTTACCTGTTGTTCAGACTCACTCAGTGGTACAATACTCTTCATATCCTGTTTCACCTTATCCCCAACCTGCACCACCCATATATCCTTATATGTATTCCCCCTGTTTTGGCAATCCTGCTCCTCCATATGCTGCGTTTCACAGTCCTCAACTGCATGTTCCATCTGCTTTATCTTAGTCCACATCGTCTACTCCCTTCCAAGGAAATGTTGTGTGTGTCTCTCCTGCAGTTCAGACGGAAGGTGGATGGTTCCCGACTCTAGAGCCACAAATCATCTCACCAACGCCAAACCAGCTCCTCATATGACAACATCCTATTTAGGCTCAGGTAAAGTACTTGTTGGTAATGGATCATCTTTTCATATCTCGGTTGTTGGTTCATCCATCATTCCTTCTCCGGACAAACAGTTAGTACTGAATAACATGTTATATACTCTAGCTGTCACTAAGAATTTACTCTCTGTATCTTAGTTTTCAAAGAATAACCAGCTATATTTTGAATTTCTTGTGATGCACTGCTTGGTCAAGGACTCACTCTCCAACCGTGTGCTACTCAAGGGGTTTGAAACTGGGGGTCTATATCGTCTTGATTTGTCTACTTTTCCGTTTCCTAGTAGTAGTATAGCTATATCTGCTGATGTCTTTCCTGATCAGTGTCTAAGTCTTGATAATAACTATGAGTCTCTATGTAATAATGTTGTTATGCCTGCTGAAACTTCAGGATTGCACTTGAATGATAATAAAATTCTGCACTTTGATGATGACACTGCTGTTTTAGATTTTGTGTCTACTGATGTTGCTGATATTCAGTCCGGTTGTGTGCTACCTGATTTCGAGTTCAATTGTTTTCTATCTAACTTAAAATCTAATGAAACATCTAAGTTGGGGCATAGGCGCTTAGGCCATCCATCCAAGAATCTTCTTGTCAATTTTTTCAGACTTCAAAACCTTCCCACTAAACATATATCGACTGAATGTGCTGCTTGTGCAGTTGGGAAGAGCAAGACTCAAATGTATTCTTCTTCGACTATAGTCTACTCTCATCCATTGGAGCTGGTTCAAGTGGATCTACGAGGCCCTGCTCCACCCATAAGGCTCGCCTTGTGGCCAAAGGTTTCTCTATAAAACAAGGTTTCGACTTTCAGGATACTTTTAGTCTGGTCATCAAATCAGCAATTGTTCGCATCGTAATATCATTAGCTCTAACTCATAAATGGTGCATAAGACAGGTGGATATCAATAATGCCTTTCTTCATGGGGATCTTCAATAAGAAGTCTACATGGTTCAGCCTCCTGGCTTTGAGCATCAGTCATCTGATTCATCTCTACTGGTGTGCAAACTGCATAAATCTCTCTACGGTCTAAAGCAGGCACCTCGGGCATGGTTTGAAAAACTGAAATCATTTCTTCTTAACTCTCTTGGTTTTAAAGTTTCAATGTCTAATAGTTGTTTATTTATCAAATCTGATTCAGAATTTTTTGTGCTATTATTAGTATATGTGGATGATATTGTCATTACTGTCACATCTTCTCAACTTGTATATAATATTGTTGACTCCATTAACATGCAGTTCAAACTCAATGATCTTGGGAGTCTCAACTACTTCCTTGGGATGGAAGTTGTCTCTAGGGAAGAGTTTATTATGTTAAATCTGAAAAAATACATCTTGGACCTGCTTGACAAGGTTGGAGTAGCTTATTAAACCAACTTCCCTACACCCATGACAGGTACTTGCTTATCACGATCAGGTATGGGAATGTGTGATGAACCATTTCATGACGAGACATTATACAGAAGCACAATTGGTGCTCTTCAACATGTCTGTGTCACAAGACCTTATATTCATTTTGCTGTGAACAAATTAAGCCAATACATGCAGACTCCTAACACAAGCAACTGGAAAGTTGTTCTTCATGTATTAAGATACCTCAAGGGCACTCTGAATCATGGTCTCTTATTTCGAACCACTCCTTCCCCTACTACTGATATATCTCTAGTCTCTTATTCAGATGATGATTGGGGGGTGACTATGCTGATCGTAGATCTATTTCAGGACACTACTTATTACTCAATGGAAATCCTATCGTATGGAGTTCTAAGTAACAATCTGTTGTTTTCTGATCCAGTGCAGAAGCTGAATTTCGTGTTGTCGCAAATGTTGTGTGTAAGATAATTTGGGTTCAGTCCCTATTGAAGGAAATTGGTCTGCATCTGCCCTCTGCTCCTGTCATATGAACTGACAGCACCAGTGCTGTAGCACTATCTGAGAATCCCATTCAGCACTCCAAGATGAAACACGTGGAGATCGATATTTTCTTTGTTCGTGAAAAAGTTCATTCAGGAAACGTTATAGTTAATTTTATTCCTGCTTCTGAAAAAACTGTCGATATTCTAACAAAACCTCTAACTTAATTTTTTTTGTCCCTTGTAGGAAGAAGTTAGGCGTGTTCTCTCTTGAAGAAGTGGATGATCTCAAGGCTTCTTCCACCCTATCGGTTTCTTCTGACTTTGTCTAGTGCTGGGTTGTAGTCTATAAGTCTTTTCCTGTCTTCGAAGACTGAGTTCCTCATTTATCTATCCCATCATTATTGCAGTTCTTCGGGTATACGCTGGTTTCTCTATTGTCACAAGGATCTCATTTGCAGTTCAACACCTCTCTCACTAGGCATCTCTTACTCATTTTACTGGTCTACTCATGTTTCATTTTAGTATGTACCTGTTTAACTGTGCTTGATCTGCATAACATGCTAGTTTTCAGTGCATCTGTTCTTCTCCTTAACTACGATACTTTGTCTCTGTTCTTTGCATCTGCTCAGCCTCACTGTTTTTAAATCTCCTTTAGATCGAATCCCTCCTGGCATAGGGCATGAGTTGATTCCAAAAAGAGGATGATACCTCAAGAACCATATACCATAACCATAACCATTATGGGTTGTGTATGTGGTTTAAAATCTCCTATCTTAAAATCTTGCAATCATGCTGGTAAGATAGGAGAACAAACTCCTCTGTCAGATAATATTTACTGAGAAAAAAAATATATATTTACATGTCAAACGGAAACAAAAGGAAAAATAATATATCAAAGCATAGGAGGATATATAAGTGGGGTTGTGTATGATGCATTGGACGACTATGAAGGATAAGTTATAGTGAGATTTATCCATATGCTTCTTTTATCATCTGTTGTGCAGACTGATGTACGGTTATACTTGTGCATTATCAAGTTGTCATGATGTAGAACAATTCTATGTTTAAGGGTGCGCATCTTTGTGATACTTGAGTTGTTAGTGTTGCAACTGTCCTAGTGTCATACATGAGAAACTTGCTATCTACCCTAGAACTGCCTAATGTGTGTGCGGTAATTATAAGGGGTTCTTCAGTTCTTTGGTCAGGTTCAAGCTTATGGATTGCACTGGTATGAGCAAATGTTTTTTTAAAAAAAAGATGCAAATAAGAAGTCTGGATGGAGTGATGGAAGTCATACCCATCCCTCAAAATCAAGATCAAGCATGGGGAATGATAAGATATAATGTGTCATACACTTAAGTTTAGGGGTCATTTTGTAATTTGTTTAGTTTCATTACCACAGCTACTTCTATAAGTATGAAGAACTGTTGTCAAACACCTTTCAATCACAGTAATATCAATTTCAGTGTTATTTAGCATTTCCTTTCTTTTGTCTTCGGTTCTTCTATAATCTGAAGATGTTATGAAGATCAAGCTCGACCAAAGAAACTTCCTCAAGATTCGGGTGCAAATGTTGGGTATCGATAATGATTAGGGCTGTCAATAGTTAGGGTATGGTCAGGGTATGACAAATACCATAGCCATACCATATTTTTAAACCACATACCATAACCATAACCATTATGGGTATAATTTTGAATACCATAACCATTAAAATAACTGTGATTATTAACCATAGTTTTACCTGTATACCCATATTCATTCCACACATGTAATATAATAAAAGATTGAAAATTTTATTTTAAAAAATACATCAATCTATATTACCATCGTTGGACTTTGGCACCTTCAATCTTCAACAATTTCAAATTTCAATTATATAATTTATATTTAGTATATTATATAAATTAGTTTATTATTAATAAATAAATAAATATTATATTTATATAATAACCATGGTTATAACCATGGGTATAACTCAAATACCATAACCATAACCATAATCATTAGGGGTAGAAAATTCATCACCATAACTGCACCGCACCATAATGGTACGGTTAACCATATTAAACAGTAACGATTATAACCATGGTTATGGGTTTTTCACCGCACCATTGTCAGCCCTAATAATGACAGCCCAATACGGGTAAGGCCTCAAAGGCCCAATAACTTTTCAGAGGGGTACAACCCAAATCATTCAAAACGGTGTCGGCCCACATTAAGGGTAAATTGACACGCACAAAGCGGTCCAGCACCGAACCCAAAACTAAAGTAGACGCCAAAGCCCTTACATGTCACCATCGGTGAAGGCAAACTCGCCAAGAGAGTCAAACCTCTCAACTCTGGTCCCATAATCGACATCGAATATACAGCCACGATGTGATGAAAATTTATTATTTACATGTTCCCGAGAAACCAGTCCACGAAAGTTGCCGAGAAAAATATCAAACCATTTTGTATCAGAAAGAAAGGAATGTGGGTCTTAATATATTGTTTATTTGATGAAGAGATGTCTCGAGGTAGATCTTTGCTAACCTTGATTATATGCTGCAAATCCTGGAGAACCAACTACTCCATTTGATACCCACTGCGTAATGAAATTTAGTTGTCAGTGATTTAGAGAGATAATACAAATTTTAAAGACATTTTTTTTGAAAATTTTCACCAATATATATCCAATTTAATAAGCAAATACCAAAACGTTATCATTTTGTCAATATATACGAATCTATACCAACCTGCAACTGGGAGTCGCGGGTGGAACTGTCGTTATCAACTACCTTTCCATCCGCGACTGGGCGTCGCGGGTGGAAAGGTAGATGGTACATCCACTCGCGAGTCCTAGTTGCGGGTGAATGTACCATCTACCTTTCCATCCGCGACTCACAATTATGGGTGGAAAGGCTATAAACTCCCCCTGCGTGTGGAACGACTGCACTTTTGTATTTTTGTAAAATATGTGTTTGTCGAAAAGTAGACGTGTTTGTTAAATAGATGTATGTTTGTAAAATAGATGTGTTTGTAAAATATATGTATGTTTGTAAAATAGACGTGTTTGTAAAATAAATGTATGTAAAATTGCCATGTTTGTAAAATAGAAATGGCATTTTGTCCATTAACTAAAATTAAGTTAGCATATCATAGCAATATTCTTAATTACAATATATAATTTATCAGGGCATCCAAGCCCTGCGTCCACCGCCCCTACTGGCATCTCTACTTGCAACCCCATGACAACCTCGAACATTCATACTCTTATCAACTCTTCTAGGTTGTCTTTCCTTTATCGAATGGTGTATTCCTTGTTCCAACCGATCTGGTTTGTCCAAGGTAGTGTCAGAGACTTCTTCCTCACTAGATGGTGTTTCGCTCATATAACAGTTTGTAAAATGGTACAGTCTCCCCGGTCAGTTCATGGGTATACCGTATTACTTCAAGTGACTCCTCAACATGTTTCTTAGGACTCCCCATAGTCTTTTTCAAAATTTTCTTTGTTAATTTGGAAAGATGTCTTAGACTCTGCATCTGTAAAAAAGTGACAACAAGGTACATTAGTAATAATATAACACTACTTGTAAAAATTAAACTATTTAAAAACAAATAACCTCTTACCAGTAACATTGATTGGTTTCCATGAGGCTCAAAATGTAGATGTCCCAAAAAACGTATAACTCATTAGGAAGAAAGAAGGAAGTCGGCATGGAACAGGAAGAATGATTGGCGCGTGCATGTACGCTCTTCTCCCAACGGATGACCTAATCCCAGAAGTCGCTCAGTTCCAAGGCACCCGTTCCCTCCTTCAGCTCGTGTCTTCAGCTCGATTCTGATGAGGTTTTGGACTGCTCTGCTTGTGGATTACCTGCATCTTAATCGCGGATCAACAACTTTCAATTTGGAGACAAATTCAGCTGCAATTGGATCTTCCGAGCTCTCGTGCCTTCAGCTCCATTGGACAAA
This sequence comes from Chamaenerion angustifolium, assembly GCA_946814005.1. Taxonomy (NCBI): domain Eukaryota; kingdom Viridiplantae; phylum Streptophyta; class Magnoliopsida; order Myrtales; family Onagraceae; genus Chamaenerion; species Chamaenerion angustifolium. The sequence goes on along the minus strand of OX328268.1, from coordinate 26,404,713 downwards.
GGTTTTGCCTGCTGGCTCGTGGCTCTCTTGCTTCTCAAACGCGGATCATTAGCAACCAATTTGGAGACAAATTCGGCTGCATCTGGATCTTCCCAGCTCAGTTCCAGCATCTTCTTTAGCTGCACTGATTTGGACCGAAGCCTTCCCCTGGTTAAGTGAGCGATCCCTTGCCTTCTCCTTTTCTTCCCTTGTGCGTGTCTTCCTTACTGTTTGCAGGTAGCAACTGCGGTTGTGAGCTTGCCGATCCAATCTGCTTATGGCCAGCACCAACTCTTCGGAAGAGGCTGCCCCGGGTATGGCTCTCCTGAGCCTTGTGTCGTCGGGCAACCTTGGAGTGGAGAAGGGGCCTGAAAACAGAGCTTTCGGTGTGCTGTTAACCGAGAAGCACATTAAGAACAGCGTGGTTATGACAGTTCTCAGGGAAGCTTGGGCGAGGTTTGGACCGGTGAACATTGCTGAGGTGAACGATACAACCCTTGTGTTTGATTTCGCGACTGTTAACGATAAGGAGCAGGTCTTAGAGCTGTCCCCATGGTCTATCCATGGACACTGTCTGAATGTTCGTTCATGCCCGGTTGATAAGTCGTTAGCTGATGTGGACTTCTTTAGGCTGAAATGTTGGGTTCAGATTCACGGATTGAGCTTAGAGATGATTAATACCACGAATGCTAAGAACATTGGGGATAGCATAGGGCGTTGCTTGAGAGTGGAGGATAACAGATTGTTACTGCAGAGGACGTTTCTTCGGGTTCTAGTGGATTTGGATACACTTGCCCCCATTGATGCCCAGGTTTAGGTGGTTGGATTCGAAAGGACAAGAAAAATGGGCCTCGATTCGATATGAGAGGCTAACTGAGCTGTGTTATGGTTGCGGCATTGTGGGTCACGCTTCGAGATCCTGCAGTGTCCCTGTTGTTACGGACCCGGGAGATGGCTCACCCCTCTACGGGCCATGGACATCCTGTGATCGCCCCAGGACAAACAACCGTTGGGTCTGCGTGGGGGGTGGTGCACGGCAGGCCACCTCCAGAGACCCGGGGTTTAAGTCGTGGGGACAAGTCATGCAACAATAGGGTTTGAAACATCAGATGGGCTCGGTCAGGAGAGGAACCACCAAGGGAAACCAGCATCCGGGCAAGTCTTACAGAGAATCCATGGTGGAACAACGGAGTAGAGTATCCAGCAGCCAATCGAACAATGTACCATCTGTTAGGGGACCGAGTGGGACTTGTGTGGGTCTGGCACCGCTACACGATCAAGGTGCGGGGGCTGGACACAATCCGAGACCTGGGCTGCAGAAGGAAGGCAATGAAACGAACCAGAAGGGGCAGAGGGACGACAGCGTTCCTGCGACAGTAGAGCCATTGATGGAGGAGGGTGAACTCACGAGTGAGATGCTGCGTGCCCTTGCCTCTGCAACTCCTCTCACACCGTTAGCCAGGGAGGAGTCGCAAGGTACCAGCATCTTCGATCGAAATGCGGTCATGGAGGGGGAAACAGAAGTCCTACAGCCAAGAACACGTTTCTTGCCTCCCAAGAATGCTGCTATGACTAAGCTTGCTGCCCAAGCCGATGACTACGGGCCTGCAAATTCGAACGGGAACAGGGGTAGTCCTGCCTCTAAGTCGGTTAACGAGGGTAATGCCTCAGTGTTCTGTCCAAAGAGGAAGCATGCTGAATGCGATCAACAGGAAGAAGGGTGGCTGATCATGGGGGACAGCTCCAGAAAACGTGAGGACTGGGTTGGTACGGTGGCTGGGCCGACTGAACCGAGCAGCGGTGAATCATCCAAGAGAATGAGGGTTATACAGGGGCTCTCGGGAGATGAAAGTGGGAGAATGATCTGTTTTGCGACGACCTGGGTTGACGACAATTCGGGGACGGCGACGTCACAGATGGGGAAAAAGGGTGCTGAGATTCGTCGATCAACACGTCAAACCAAGTCAAAGGGTTCCGGTGGCTGTCCCAGAACAGCCACGGGTTCCCAATGAACTTCCTCAGTTGGAATTGTCAAGGGTTAGGGTCTCCCTTGACAATTCGCCATCTAAAAGACCTGGTGAAGAGTGCTCATCCATCTATTGTTTTCCTCATGGAAACAAAGAAGAATGAGGCTCACTGCGAGAGGATCAGGAGAGAAGTTGGGATGGACTCGGCCTCCTATGTCCATCCCATTGGTTCGAGCGGAGGGTTGGCGCTTTGGTGGGCAAGAGAGGTGAACATCCGTGTTCACTTCAGTGATAAGAACTTCATTGACACGACTGTGTCGAGCCCGGAGATAAGAGTGCTGTTCGGATTACTTGGGTATATGGGGATTCGGTTTTTATCAAGAGATGTCAGAATTGGGCGGATCTCAGGATATTGGGAGCGAATAGGGCCGAGCCTTGGACGTGTATTGGCGACTTCAACGATATCTCCCACCACCGGGAGAAGGAGGGAGGTGGCCGGAAAGACCAAAAAAAAATCGATGGTTTCACAAGCCTCTTGGATGATCTAAACCTAGAAGACTTGGGCTACAAGGGACCTATTTTCACATGGTCGAACAACCGGAGAGGGGACGATAGAATAAGGGAACGTCTTGACAGAGCTATCTCTAACCTGGCGTGTCTAGCTCTCTTTCCTTCGGCCCATTGCATAAATGGTATGATGATAGGTTCGGGCCACGCACCTATTACCATTCACCTTACAAGGAAAGAACAAAAGGGGAAGAGACAATTCAGGTTTGAAGAGATGTGGTGGGAGAAGGATGACTGTCACGATATCATTCGGTCGGCGTGGATTAGGGGAGGTCCGATGATCAATGGCTTGGAACTGAAATGGAAGATGGACAGATGCAAAACTGCCCTCACGGAATGGAGCTCAACTGAATTCAAACACAATTTGAGAGAGATTGCTAAGGTTAAAGGACAACTTAGCCATGCTTCGACCGACGACGAGGAGAGATCCTTGAAGTCGAGACTTCACGCGCTTTGCAAGCGTGAAGAGATATATTGGAAACAGCGTTCGAGGGTAAAGTGGCTAGGCCATGGCGATAGAAACTCCAAATTTTTCCATCAGACAACTCTATCGAGGAGGAGACGCAACAAAATTGTACGCTTATTGGACAGTCGTGGGGTTTGGGTTGAGGGCGATAAGAACATCAAGGCCGAATTACACGGGTTCTACTCGAAGCTCTTCGAGTCGGATAGGCGCTCGAACACTACGGCCGGGAATCTATCTACAAACTTTGAAGAGGTCCTTGGCTCAGTTCCGGGTATGGTTTCTCAAGAGGTAAACGTACACCTCACGACTCTGGCTACTGAAGCTGAGGTCAGAGCGGCTTGTTTTCAGATGGGGGGTTTGAAGGCACCGAGACCGGATGGCTTCTCGGGCACCTTCTTCCAAAAGAGTTGGGGCACGATTGGATCGGACCTGCTCACTTCTGTTAATGCTTTCCTTGCAACAGGTATCATGCCTTCATTTCTTAACCATACCCATATTACTTTAATCCCTAAGATTTCTAACCCAGTGTGTGCATCCGACTTTAGACCTATCAGCCTATGCAATTTTGGTTACAAAATAATCTCTAAGGTTTTTGCGAATAGGCTGAAAACCTATTTGCCAGAACTAGTTACCCCTTTCCAAAGTGCGTTTGTTTCAGGGAGACACATACAGGACAGTATTATCATTGCGCACGATATGTTCCACTTCCTGAAGTCAAGAGGCAAGCCAAGAACGGCCTCAGGAAGATCTGAATGCGCACTGAAGATTGACATGCAGAAGGCATACGACAGGGTCGAGTGGGATTTCCTTCTTGCGAGCCTGGCAAGAAGGGGTTTCAACGACAGGTGGATTTCTTGGATCAAAGCATGTATCTCTTCTGTCACATACAGGGTCCTGGTCAACGGGAACCAGTCGGACATCATTCGACCCACCAGGGGACTGAGACAGGGTGACCCTCTATCGCCCTATCTTTTTATTTTGGTCACTGATGTCCTGTCTATATTGCTTGACGCCCAGGTTGCCAAGGGCATTATCAGAGGAATCCGCCCGAAAAGGTCGTGCCCCGAGATACAACACCTCTTCTTCGCGGACGACTCCATCTTTTTCCTGAAGGGCCTTATGGATTTGGCAACGAACCTCAAGAACACTCTCAGGGCCTATTGTCAAGCATCAGGACAGAAGATCAATTTCTCAAAGTCAACACTGTATTTCAACTCGGGTGCGCATGAGGACTACAAGAGGAGCATATCGGCCCTATTCGGGGTTGCTCAAACGTCAGACCCCGGTTTCTACTTGGGCCTTCCTACGGTCTGGGGAAGATCCAAAAGGGAGGCTCTCAACTACCTAAAGGAGAGAGTAAGGGATAAAATTCTGTGTTGGAGGAATAAGCTCCTCAATCATGCGGGGAAGGAGGTGCTCATTAAGTCCGTTCTCAGCGCTCTCCCAATATATGTCATGCACGTGTTCAAGTTACCGGTCTCTTGGAGCAACGAGATCAACATGCTCATTGCACGGTTTTGGTGGGGCTCAAAGGACGGAAACCGCAAAATGCATTGGAGGAACTGGAACGCTATGACTACGTCTAAATCGGTGGGAGGGTACGGATTTAGGGACATGAACCAGTTCAACCGAGCGATCCTAGCCAACATGGCCTCTCGGGTCTTGAGTGAGCCGGACTCGATGTGGGTAAGATTCATTAAGGGCCTCTATTTCCCGAACTCATCATTCTTGCAGGCCACATCGGGGGGTAGAGCCTCTTGGGCTTGGGCGAGCCTTCTTGAAGGCCGAGATGTGATTAAACAGGAAGGAGTGTGGTTGCTCGTGGACGGCAGACAGATCCAGCCATTCACCGACCCGTGGGTGCCCAACCTCCCAAGCTTGCGGATCAGACCGAGAACACACACAGACCAGCTACCCTCGCCTAGGGTGGTCAACTGGATTCAGGCCGGATCGGAGTCTTGGGACGAGGATGCAATCCGCGATGCAGTCCACCCGGAAGATGTAAACGCGGTCCTACAGATGCCAATACCGTTGCACTCTACACCGGATTGCCACCGCTGGCCCCACTCGGCGTCTGGGGTAATCACCGTCAAGTCAGCCTACCACACTTTGCATTCGGCCAACCTTAGAGACCAGGCGAGAGGGGTCACGCCCAACCAGGTCGAATCTGTGGCAGCTCAGGTTTGGAACGCGGTGTGGTCGGCTCGGGTCTGGCCGAAGATCCGATCGTTTGTTTGGAATTTGGCAAACAACATACTACTTACGAGGGGCACCCTAGCGAGACGAGGGATTCCCTTGGATCCGTCTTGCCCGTCTTGCCTTGTGAGTGAAACACGAGAACATATGTTATTTGTGTGTCCATGGGTGAAACAGGTGTGGGGTCATTTTGTGGACCAGCCAAGCATCGACATGGGAGCGACGTCGGTGTGTTCGTGGTTGGCTTCGGCCACCAATTTTGTAGGTCCGGCTAGGAGACTGATCAAGGAAAGGTGGAGGCGATCCGTGGTGGTGTCGTGGGTTATTTGGAAGAACAGGTGCAGGCTGGTATATGACAACACGCAGCCGTTCGTCCCGTCAATTTTGCAGGAGATCGTGAAAACCTTGGACGAGCTGGGCGCAGACACACAGCGACCGATCGGGCAACCGAACATGGTCCAGGCGTGGCTTGGTCCCCCGCCGGGGGTGATCAAAATTAATTGTGATGGGGCGTGGTCGGACAACTCGCGGTCGGGAGGCTATGGCGTTATCGCTCGGGATGAATCGGGTCGCGTTCGGGCTGGTCTATGCGGGGTGAGAATTGCGGGATCGGTCGATGAAATTGAAGCATACGCCGTGTATAAAGCGATCGAGATGGCTACTGCTCAAGGGTGGAATCGGGTGATCATCGAGACGGATGCCTTGAATGTAATAAACCACATCCACGGCCGACACTATGCTTGGAGGATAGCCCCTATCCTGGCCAATGCGATAACCCTCGCCTCTTCCCTTTCGGAGATTGCGTGGGACCACATTCCAAGATCCGCAAACTCATGTGCGGATTGGATTGCGAGGAATGTTTTAGCGGGGTTGTGTCCATTGGATTGGGTGTCTTCACCACCAACCCCTTTGCTTAGATGTATTTTTACGGACAATATATTGTACTCGAACTCTGTTCCTATTGTTGAATGAAATGCGACATTTTACCGGCCAAAAAAAAAATTAGGAAGAAAAGATAATGTTAAATAATTGTAGGGAAACTAAAATAGTTGACAGTAAAGACAACAACTCAAAAAAAATGATATTTTTAAATTAGAGGAGTTAAGGTACTCAGATAATGATAATATTTTTGAAGTATTATTTAGGTACTTAAATATATATGGTATTAATAGTATAGTAATAAAATATAGTATTATTATAGCAAATCACACATTTAAATTTTGATTGGAACAATTTTTTTAAAAAAAATCACTTGAGTTGTTATTGCACAATAAATATAACTTAAGTGTCTCACCAAATATATGAGTTTTATTGATTTAGTGGAAGAATATACTACTATTGTAATGGTGAAAGATTTAAATTCGAAACTTTGCAAGAGTTTTTTTTTATAAAGGGTTTCCTATCCGTAAGTTGCATTCAAGAAACGGTAGAGAGAGAAAATGTAACTGACCAAAATAGTCACGATAAGTATAAATTAATTAAATTATTAATAAGTATTTGTGTATTACAAATAACTGTTACAAAAACCATTATGCATTTATTGTATAGTTATAGATATAAATAGTTAATTACTATTTATTTTTTTTACAGAAGAACCTTTCATTTTTTCTAGACTCAATTGATTCCAACTAAGTTGCAACCTAGGTCAAGATCCACTCTCATTCTTATTCTTAATAAAGGAGGAAGTCCATAATCACAACGAGATCCTTTCCATCCCAAGGGCAAAACTATATGAACTGCCGATTTTTCAAAAACAAATCGTGCTTTGTAATTAATATATACATTTTTTGAATTAAATCCTTTTAAACATAATATCCCCCTACCCTCATTTTTAAATTATTTTTATTCTAAATTTTCCCTCTGATTTTATCCTTAGCCACCCTTCAAAAATAAAACGATCCTATGGAGACCTTTGAATACTACTACTAATAATGGCCGAAAACTATTTTTTTAAGATACAAAGAAACAAGATCATCTATTTAGTTGTGGTTGGATTTTTGGAAGCTTTTTGTAAAAATGTGTTGCCTTCTAAATATATCAGTCACAGCTGCAGCATCCATCCTTGAACCGATGGAGAAATCGCGTGTCCCTCACTATGATTTCTCGACCCGGCTGTAGCCCAGAAATCGCTTTCAAAGCCCCATGACAGCCTTGACAAATACGGTGGTTCTTAGTCACGCGAATGGTTGCCCCTGCCGGCTTACTAATGATCCCAAACGCCACAGCAAGCATCTCACTGTGTCGGATCGGATCACACTCCCGCTCTTCATCTACATCGTGAAGCCTAAAGTCGGTATTCTCCACCTTCGCCACCAGAAGACGATCCAGTTCCCAGTATATCTTCTCTGATCTCGGGTGCAACACATCCCCTGTACCAAACACATGAACTTTGTGGCGATGCTCTATCCAACTGTAAGCCTTCCGAGGTTTCAAACCCATGTCTCGGATCATGTCTTTGTACTTAGCTACCATGTCCCATTTCTCGTGGGACCCATACCAATTCGACAGCATGATGTAGTTGTCTGCATTGAGTGGGTCTAACACACAGAGCTGCTCTATCACCCGCTTCCCCACTTTCATTTCCTCTTTAGACCTGCACCCATCTAGAACCCCTCTCAGCGCTTCCGGCGACCTCTGAAGCCGTTGTTGTTTGATAAAGGAAGCTGCTTCATCGTAAAGTCCAGCTTCCAGTAGCAGAGTAGCCATTAAAGCACAGTGTGCAGCATTCGGTGCTTTTATGCGGCCAAAGTATGACCTCCCTTTTTCAACCAGTTTTGCATTGACGCAAGCCTGGAGGGCGGCTGAATATGCTAGATTGTCCATTACGACAGTGTCCTCTTTCTCCATCTGCTCAACCAAACTGGCACCAAGCTTTCCATCTCCGAACAGGTTAACTCCTAGAATCATCACTGTCCATGAAACAGTGTTTTTCTTCTTCATCCTCACGAAAATGTTTGTTCCGTAGGTAATGAAACCTGCTTTCATGTACATGTCCATGAGGGCATTTTCAACTTTGAGGTTTGGTTCAATCCCATGTCGTATTGAGTATCCGTGTATCTCTCTGCCGTGGTTTCCAGCAGCCGTTCTTGCACACGCAGGAAGCACAGTGGAAACGGTGAGCGGGTCGGGTCTTATTCCATCTGCATTCATCCGTCTAAACAGCTTCAGGCCCTCATTGAACCCTCCGATTTTGACATAACCTCGGATTATACTTGTCCAAGTGATGATGTCTCTAGACGGCAGTTGGTCAAAAACTGCCCGAGCTTCGTCGATGCAGCTGCAATCAATATACATCTGCAAGAGCGAATTCCCAACCAAAATGTCGGAGTCCAATCCAAATTTCTTCGCGACTTGGTGAACACTTCTTCCGTCGTGTATCGATTTTAACTTGCCACACGCAATGAGAGCGGTCAACAGAGCGACTGAATCGACTTCCGAATCTGACTTCTTCACCATCTTGTTGAATGAATCAATGACTAACCCTGGCTTGTTGTCAGCTAAGTCTAACCTAGCCAGCACTGTCCAAGACACTGAATTCTTCAATGGAGAATTATCGAATGCTGCTCTTGCAGCGTCTGTGCTGTCAAGACTTCCATACATTTCGATAAGAGCGGACACTACATAGTGATCCGAGTCGAATCCGAGCTTAAGAGTCTGTCCATGTACTTGTTTCCCGAGAGCCAAGTTGCCAGCGAGTCGAGAAGCTGTCAGCACCCGAGGGAGAGTATGGTTGTCGATGTGAACTCCCCGGAGCAGCATCTGGTGGTATGTGGACACAGCATTGCTGATTTCTCTGCTCCTTAAGTAGCCATGTATGCGAGTGTTCCAAGCGTATGTGTCCGACTGAGGAATTTCGTCAAACACTTTGAGGGCGGTTCCCATATTGGCTGTTCTAACGGATACTGCTGCGGGACTCCGTCCCCGCCGGCCAGTATTTAAGCTTTCCTCACGCAATGGTAGCTCGGCTGAATGAAAACACTGAAACAGCGACGATGATAGGATTTCCATTCCAAATACCTAATAAACTTTAACGGGAAATCAGGTCAACCCAATTGCAGAAGAAGAAGATGAAGGTGCATTGTAGCTCATTTCACTTGAATTCCACACATGAAACCTCGAAATCATCGAGTAACAGAGTAGATTTTTATTTAGTAGGATCCAATTCCAATGAGTCTACCCAGTACCCACCACACCGATACCTGAACCTAATATCGCTCACTCTTAAGTTCTTTAACAGAAGTTTTCTTGGACTTTTTCATGGGCGAGAAAAATATTTAGAGAAAAAACATAAACAAATATATATATATTTAAAAAGGGAAATAGTCTGAAAATGGTTTATATTTGAACAAAATGTTTTTTTTTGTCAAATCTGTTTTTTTTTTTTTATTATTAATGGTTAAATATGTTTGAAAATGATGGTAATTGATACATCAGTTACTTTTCTGTTAAAAATTTCCGTTAAATATTTTTTATATTTGCAAAATTAACCAAATATTTTTTTAAATGTTGCAATTAAACCCTACAAACTTACACTAATACTACAAACAAATCTCGACTCGATTCGAGACACACCGGGGGTCCCCTAGCCAAGGTTCGAACTAGCTCAGTCAACCATGGGGATCTAGTCTGGGTTCAGACCTAGACCATAGACCCCCCCCCCCCCCCCGATTGGAGCTCAATTAGAGTCTCAATCGTTTGAACCGAATTCAGTCAAGTTCAATCCAAACCGATTGGGCCTTCAATTGAGCCACAATCGGGGGTCCTATGGTATGGGTCAAAACTTAGACCAGGTCACCCAACCATGGTGACTTGGGCTGGCTTCGGACCCAGACCATATGATCCCTGATTGGGGCTCAAATTGAGCCCCAATCGGGATCCTATGGTCTCGATCTGAACCCAGACCAGATCACCCAACCATTGAGACCTAGTATGGGTTCGGTTCAAAGGATTTGAGATCCAATTGAACCCCAATCGGGCGTCCTATAGTATGCGTCCGAGCCCAAGCCAGACCCTCAGGGTTGGGTGACCTGGTCTGGCTTCAGACCCTGGCTAGAGGAACATTGGTGTGGCTCGAATCGAGTCGGGACTTGTTTTTAACATTATTGTAAGTTTGTAGGGTTTAGTTGTAACATTTAGAAAAAAAATATTTAGTTAATTTTGCAAATATGAAAAATATTTAACAGAAAAGTATAACATGTACCAATTACTATCATTTTCAAACATGTTGGACCAAAATCAATCATTTGGGTTGGAAAATCATTTTCGTCAAACATGGTGCACCATTTTTAAATTTTTGCCTATTAAAAATGAACTAATGTTGTTACACGGGGATATTATTGTTTTAGGGAAAATTATAAAAATGCATTTAAGGTCATGAGTATTGGATGTTTTCACTAACTGTACCAATATGTTTAAATTTGTGTTTTTTCCCCATCTTATAATGTTGGTAATTATACTTTTCGTTTAATAACCATTCATTTTTAATAGTTAATGATCATTAATTATGTAAAATGTAGGTGTTAAAGATATTTTTCTATAAGAAATAGTGAAATAATAAGTATACCCTCTATCAAAATTGCTGAATTTTGAATCAATGCCTCCAAAAGTTGACAGTTGCATTACAAGTGTTCTGAATGTCAATTGTCCTTGATAAATCACAAAATCTATCCATCCAGTACCCCAACTAGTTAACTCAGTAATATATCTGATCTACGATATTTAGTGTATATATATAAGTTGAGCCTAAGAACTATATATAATAACCTAATAACTGAATCAGAACTAGCCTCACTTAGTCTGCATTATCTTTTTGGATCACTTTCAAAATAAGACAACTTTGACGAGTTCAAACTTTTTAATGTAGACAAAGCAAGAAGTCTAAGAATCACATTCTCTAACCTAATAACCCCACACAAGAGCATTACATACCTGCAGATAGCAAATCTCGGTCATTGATAATATTAAGCGAATTAGGTTACTAAAGCAAGCATTATCCAATACTAAAATAAAATCAAGCTATTTATCATATTTTCATTTTTAACAGAACTCATGTCATGAAAACGTACAAGGAAAATGCAACAACTTATGTCCTGAGAAAGATATAAGCTCTTACAGTCTTATTGTACCAACCCAAAAAATGAATTTTTAAGAAAGCAACAGATTAATTTGAACTATAATAACTTGCACTTTGACGGTTTCACTATCATTTATAGTAGGGGTAGCACTACCACGCTTTTCTTCTTGTGGTTGTTTTGTTTTTATCACATCTTGAACAGTTAATATCATCAATAAAAATCTCTTTATTCTATATTATCAATTGAATTGAATTAAATAAGATATCTAAGAGCTTTTATACCAACCAAGGTAAAACATTAGAGAACTAGATAATAACCTTATCTCCATAGAGCCAATCTTTACAACACATTAACGCTTCAACAACTTCGGGACACATAATGTACTCCTATATTGATCAAGTACTCGAACTACAAAGTGGGGCTCCTGAAATAATGGAAATGTGACTACAGACCGTGTCTCTTGAAATAAAAGAATGACCCTAAGTGAAGTATACTGCCTAACCATGCAAGCAGTAAATAATAAAAGATATGTAAATTAATTAGGTTTCGAAAAACTGATCGATCATTGAACCAACATCCGAAGATGAAGTTGATGAACTCCGAAGGTTGCGTATGCGAGAGTGCAGGTCGAACTCCGAAGGCTGTGTCTGAGACTGAGAGATTGAAGGACAAAGAATGTGAAGTCTAAAAGGAAGAGTCTGTGCTAATGAAATAACCTAAATGTGTGATAACCTTAGTAAAAGTGAAGGTCTAAGGGTTTATGTGTAATATTAAAAAGTATCTGAATATTCCAATATTTTTTTTATTATACTTAGTGTGTCTAAATGTGCACGACACGGTTTGAAACAATTAGTTAATTGTGTGTCTAAACGTATTACAAATATACCCAACACAATTTGTTAATCATGTTTAATTGTGTTTATACAAATATCTACACATCCTAAGTGTTTCGACACAATTATTAATTGTATGAAACGTAAAAGAGTTTTTTTAGCCATGGGATGTATTAAGATCAAACCCTTATACGTTGTAAAAAAGATCGTATCGTATCAGTTTAATCGTATCGTGTCATAATTTATAATAATAGTTCTATTTGTAAATATGATTCATAGATATACTTAAATTTATCATTATGAAAACCCAATGCTTAGGTAATGTTTATATCGTGTTTATTTTCGAAGAAATAATAATAAACTTTGATAAAACTGCAATTCATAATTAAACTAACGTCAAAACAGCTACACCTTATAAATAACTTTAAACCCAACACACTCTCAAACATTTTAGTTGCCGTGTTGATTTCACGCGGATTGAATATGTATCAACTTTATAATTTTACAGTAGTTTATGTTTATTGATAATCTATATATATTAATTTGGTTGGATAGCCTAAAATCATGATTAACTAAATTTTTTATACCATTTTATCTTTTATATGTGTTTAAATAACTTATTTTCATTGGTCCACATTATTATTTTTGTAAGTTACATTTAAAGCACTATTCTCACTCCACATGAAGTTCTAAAATCATACAAATCCATCTCATTCAATTTCAATATACGGTAGATTAACAAGTTGATAAGAATAATTTTTACACCCTAATTAACAAAGAAAATTGAAAGTTTTGCACCCTAATAAATTTATTTGAAAAATGGCACCAAGTAAAAGTAATAAGAGTATAGGATAAGAAATCATAAGACTAGAAAAAAAAATTCTATAAAAATATATTTAATAAGAATATGTAATAAAAAAATATATATATACAACATATAAGCTGTAGTTAATACATATTAATTTCTAATCCAATGTCGCAGATGACATTAAGTTACGTAATATTTTTGTTGTTATTTTAAAAGTATTAATTTCCAATTTAATTAAATAATGGTCGATTTTAAAAAAATGTTTTTTTTAAAAAAAATTATTATTATGGGAAAAGGGTCAATATGAGAACGCCTTTAATGATGTCTACTCCTCCCAACATTAGCCAGTACTCTATAGGCAAGAGATACATTTTTTATAGGGAGGAGGCCTAGACAGTCCTTCAACAATACCGCAGGTGAGGAGATTGTATTCGTCCCTCCAAGGATCTATGTATAGTTGATGCCAGGGGCAATAATAATAATAATAATGTTGAAAGGTATTATTGATTAAGTGAGGAAGAAGAACCTTCATTTACCATTTTATAGTAACTTCATTTACCTATTTAATCACCGTTATTTTATCTCTACCTTATACCTTCTCCATGCATTTCTCTCCCTCCATGTCAGTTATGGTAATAACTCGTTACAATTAACTTTTACTAATTACAAGATTGAACGTCTAACTAATAATGTTGCAACCCAATTAATAGGATACAGACAATAAAGAATTAGTCTTCAATTTCCCATATATATTATGCATGTATTGGATCAAACCTTACATTGTGATGAGAGTACGCTAAAGAAACTAACGATGTGATACTTCTTATCTGACTCTGAAACTGCACAAGGCTTTTTCGGATTTTCAATTGACCTTGCTCCAATGATTCCATGCTCAACACTAACGCTTTAGTTCGACTTAGATTAGTGTATTATCGTAGTTGGTGATTGTTAGAGAGAATGAGTGGTCATTCTTAAAACATAAGGGGCGTTGTACGGATGCCTTAAAAAAAGTTAAAGGTGTTAATTTCAACACCGACCCGAAAATGACATGAGTTCGGGAAAAAAAAAATTGACGTGATATTTTTAGGTTGACCTGTCTGACCCGCCACAAAACACAGATTGGGTCATCTGACGCGAACCCGCCCCGTTCAACCCAGGTAAAGAAAACACACTCTAATGTTGAACAGTCCAACAGATTCACATTGTCATTCACAGAGCAGAGGCAAAGTAGAGCCGAACAGAACAAATGAAGACGAGAAGAGAACCTACCGAAAGTCTTCCTCCACAGGCCTTGTCTACAGTCTCCTCTGCGTCTCCTCCAGCAATATCATCACTGCAGCATGTTCATCTATCAGCTCCAGCAGTGCAGCACGTCCAGCAGCAGCAGCTAGCACTGCATCACGTTCAGCAGTGCAGTACATCCAACAGCAGCAGCAGTGCAGTATTCCAGCTCTAGCGTCCTTCCGCCTTTGTCTGGCCATATGCGTCGACGATTCCACTCCAGCTCAAGCACAGCAGCACAACATAAGCTTCATCTGGCCGTCTGCGTCCACTCCAAATCCTTCATCTAGCCATCTTCGTATGGACATCTGCGTCCGAGTCGACTTCATCGTCAAGCTTAACAGCACAGCCGTCGAGCACAACAGTGCAGGCTGCAGCATCCAAGCCCGAAAGTCCTCTCCTGAACAGCAGCAATCAGTACAACGCCACAACCACATCTTTATAATTCAACATTTTTATTTATTTTTTATTACCTGGCAAGTCAACCCGCTGTCCGAGTTCAAAAAGCTGATCTGCGTGACTCGGTGGGTTGGGTCTGTGTTGACCTGTGGGGTCGAGTTGACCCGACTTGTCACCTCTACAAAAAGTATCAGGCTAAAAATATTAGTTTTTTTATTTAAAAAGTAGACATTTGAAAAAACAAAATAAGAAAATTAAATATGTAAAAAACAAATTTAGAAAATACACACATTCCAGGGTAGCGTGTATTGACGATACACGCACCACAGGGTAGCGTGCATTGCATTTTGGTAATACACGCCACAAAGTGTCATGAGCCTTTTTTTTCTTCAACGACGACGACATGATGTTTAATTAAAAATATTATTTTTCTATTAAAAAAATAAAAAAAATATAGTAGGTAGATATTTTAATTGTGATTCAAATGATGCAAAAAAGTATTAAATTTGGATTTACGGATTGACTGTACCCTCTACCGTAAGTTGAGATATAAAAATTTGACTTCAAAAAAATATAACCCAGATCCTATAAGTGCAAACTCAACACGTTTAACGACATTTATGTTGTAATTTAATAATCATCCTAGGGTAACTTATTTTATTAGAAATACACTGAATTTTTAACCTAACATCGCTTGTCTTATAATTTGACCGAAATAATTAAATGCATTGTTTGAGTAATTTAATTATGTACTTAATAAAAAAAATACAGTGCGTAGATAATTTAATTACTAATTAAATAAAATTAACTGGGCGTTAATATTTGGCTTTCAGTCAGACTGTATAATAGGATACGTAAAAAACTATACATTTGTATATATACACAGTAAAATTACTATTTAAATAGTAAAATCACTGTTTAACGAGTGATTCTACTGTTTATACGTATGTATAGTTTTTTACGTATCGTATTGTATGATCAGTCTGAAAGTAAAAAATTAACGTCTAGTTAGCGTCCTTTATTTCGTAATTAAATTATCTACGCACTGTAATTTTTTTTAGTAAGTACATAATTAAATTTCTCACCTAATGCATTTAATTATTTCAGTCAAATTATAAGACAAGCAATGTTAGGTTAAAAAAACACTGTATTTCTAATCAAAAAATTACCATAGGTAAATAATTGAATTACACCATAAATTTTGTTAACTGTGATGAGTTTGGATTTACAGGGCCTAAGATATATTATTTTAAGTCACATTTTCATATCTCAACTTACGGCATAGCGTACTGTCAATCTGTAAGTTCAAATTTAGTATTTTTGGTATCATTTGAATCGCAATTAAAAGATGTACTTACTATAATTTTTAAATGTTTTTCTAATAGAAATATAATTTTATTTTTAATTAAACATCAAGTTGTTGTTCTTGAAGAAAAAAGGAAAAAAAATGAAGGTCCAACCCACTTTGTGGCGTGACGTGTATTGTCAATACACGCTAACTTAGGTTGCGCGTATACGCAGATTTAGATTTTTTTTTTTTTTTACATTTTTACTTTTTTTTTTCAAATGCCTACTTTTTCAAAAAAACTCAAAAGATTGTGTTCAATTTGAATGCTTTTTCCAATTTTGTATATTGATGAGTAGGGTTCAAAACTAATTTAGAAATCAGTTTTTTCATTCCATAACTAATGATTTTTATGGAAAATCGGTTCCATGACGGGTGTGTTTTTTCATTCTATAAAATTAATAATATTTACTTTCAATAATAAATATGACAAATGATTAATAAGGGCTATAATAACATATATAAAGCCTTTATCCATCTCTCCCCAAAGGAATTATGTAGAGCTTAATGTGGCCACAATTTGCATTCCATATTCAACGAATCCGGATAATCTGAAAATAAAATATGAAGGATCAATCTGTATTCATTGAAAGTTAAATGACGAAATTGTAAATTGATAAAGTATTTTATAACCATGTATAGTTGACGAAAAAAATTGAGGCCCTTGATATGCACCATGAAAGGTTTGCGCAAGGGAATGAGTGAATCCATTTACCTCCCACGATTCAACGATGACACCAACTTCTACTAAGCACCTAGTGATGACCGACCAAACTGAACCAAGATTGATTTTCCCTTTGAAATTAGTCGAACACGATGACTATATAAAATTTCTAAGGTCGAACACGACGACCAAGTAAGTAACTAAGTCGATCAAGACATGAAAATATTAAATAACTAGAAAGACCAAACACAGCGACCTTAGAGAACTTTGTCGATCGTCAACACGAAGAGCAAAGAGGGAGAAATTTTTGAGATTTTTTTATGAGTTGTCAAATGACTAAGAAAAGGATAGTTTATATAGGTTGCATAAGTGGTTTCTGCAATTAATTCAAACGTAATTAATTACACTGATTAATTATTGTAATTAATTACAATTTTTGTAACTCTATTCAATGAATTTGGACCAAAAATAATTAAGATAGATCGTAACTTCATTGAATATGAACAAAAATAAAAATTCGGTATAGCAAAAAACGGCTCACGTAAGGCAAGCTTTCCGGTCTGACAATCGTGTACGCATGTCGCAGGCATGAACGCAAGTTAAATGGTCTGAGGTGCTAATCAAATGCATGATTTGTACACACACACCCTGCGCGCAAGAGATAGCCTTTTGACTTGCTTACTTACAGACTTGAGAAGTGAATAAACATATGTATGTTTCCCCAAACATGATTGTTGTCGGTGTGGGACTCCAAAATTAGAGGAGAAATACAATTCTATTCCATTTAACATTGGTTTTGTTATATTTGATCCCAAGGCCCAAAACTTGTCCAAATTGCTAAAAGACACCCTCAAGTTAGCCCAATATTCCCAAAATCCCCCACATGGAAGAGATTTGTATTGACTTGATGTCATAGATGTTCAACAGTTGATTCTTGCATATGATAGGTAGGTGTAATCTCTTTGAAACTCTCCGCTAATCCCGTCCGTTCCACCAAAATCTGGTTATCATCTTTGCTATTTCTTCACACCATATGTTTGGAAGTTTAAATAGTGTCATTAGGTACGTCGGGATCGTCGTGATGACTGCCTTAATCAACACCAGAAACAGGGATTTCCACCCGTGGAGCTTCCTCATGACCCTTTCTTTGATGTATCCTAGTGTCACTCTCTTGGATCTACCCAGTTTGTCGGTATTCCTATGTAGTTCCCTGCATTTTCAACTGCCTCGATCCCTAACGCTCTTTTGATCACCTCTTTTGTTGACTCATAAACCGTTGCTCCAAACTGGGTGCATGATTTATTCAGGTTGACACTTTGCCCTAAGGATTTACTACAACTGTCTAGTATATTCCTTAGCGCCCTAGCATTCCTATCGGTTACCCTCATGAAGAAGATTGAGTCGTCTGCGAATAGTAGATGGTGGATCTCTAGGCATGTTCTTTTCATTCTTATACCTTCTATCCTTTTATCCTCAACTTCCTTGCTTATCTGTCTTGACAAGGCATCTGCTACTATGATGAACAGATACGAAGAGAGTGGGTCTCCCTGTCTTAATCCCCTAGTCGGCCTGAATCGAGTCGTCTTCTCTCCATTGACCACGTCACTGTATTGTACATTTGTTATACACTCTTTTATCCATTTGCACCATACTTCGGAGAACCCTATCATTTTTAGTAACTCCAGTACGAAATTCCATTCCACCCGGTCCTATGACTTATTCATATCCAGTTTGATTGCACATTCCTCCCTATTCGCCTTTTTGTTCGTCCTCATGTGGTTGGAAAACCTCACGTGCGATAAGAATGTTATCATGAATACTAGAGACAAAAACACTTTGAAAGGGGGTTATGATTTTGGGAGGACAATCTTAAGTCTATTCGCTAGGATTTTGGATAAAATTTTATAGTTAAAATTGCACAAACTGATTGGAATCTTTGGTTGCCTTCTCTATTATTGCAGCATGTGAATGGTTGCCCCTTGAATCCCATGTCTACAAGTCGGGTGCCTTACATCATGACATTGAAGGCGTCCATCATTCTTTGTTGTTTCAGTCGACCTCCCTCTTTCCCCCTTTCATGTGATATCTCGTTGAAGTCGCCCACACACATCCATGCTCCCAATCTTGCTCTAGCTATCACTCTCAATTTGTCCCAAAACATTAGCCTTTCATCCCATTTCGTGCTTCTATATATCTATGTTATGTGGATTATGCCTTCCCCATTTCGCATGTCAATGGTTGTGTCAATATGTGTCGGCTCCTTTGAGTCTATCTTGATGTCTATAATTTTACTCCATAGAGCTAGCTAGCCCACCCGCTAGCCCATTTGGCTCGACATAACAACCCTTCTCCAATTTCACTTTCTTTCTCACTCTATCGCATATCGCTTTATTGTTCTTTGTCTCCATCAAGTATAGAATTTGCAGTTTATTCCTCCTGTTTAGATCGGTAAAGTAAGAAACTGTTAGTGCCGATCTTATTCCCCGACAATTCCACAACATGAAGTTCATTGGGGTCGTGTGGCTGTTTTGGGACAGCCACCCGAACCCATGCTTTCCATTTGTGATTCCCTCTGCTCGATCCTTCTTTTCACCCTGAGACTCTTCCTTCCCCTTGTTTTCCTGATTCCTTCTTCCCTTTCAGCTGCGCCTTTCTTTCCTTTCCTATCGCCCCTTGCTTATGTCTTTTCACCCTTCTTTCCCCCGTCTCTTCTTCCTCTGAATCAGACTCTTCATCATATTTCTTCTTCAGATTGCCCTTCTGCAATAGTGGACTGAGCCCAGTTTGTATTGTAATGGCCTCTCTATTCCTGGTTTTCCATTTAGACTCTTCATCATATTGTAATATCCTCTATACCAACTTGGTTTGCCAGCTTGCCCCCACTTGCACCCGTTATTTCTGTTATTGCCCATCCTTTTGTACTTCCCATGCTGCCTCCTTCACCCCCTCCATGTCTAAATTCACTGTGTATTGTAGTTTCCATCGATCTGCTTGTCTCATCTCCAGCATTTTGCTTAGGTTCGGGTGGTGATATGAGTATTTCCTTGATCTTTCCTCCATGTGTTCCCCTTTTTCCTCCTCCTTGCTCCTATTCTTACTCCGTTTTATCACCTCATCGACCCTCAAGCTCCTCATTTCTAGGCTTAGTTCTCTTCTTGTCATCTCCTGTGATGGTTGCCATTCAATTATTTGACTATCCATCTTTGGTAAGGTGATTATCCGGGGGGGGGGGGGGGGGATCCTCCAATTGCAATGAACAACTCTTTCGGATCGTTCCACCTCTGCATCTTCATGGTGGTGACTCTAATTTTCTGTCCTTTATCTCGTCTTCCTTGCTCTGTCTCCCTACCTCCTTTCCTCTGTCTCCCCTTCTGTGCTCTCTTTCCCCTCTCGCTCCCGTTTCCTTTTCTCCACGTTTTACTGATCTATACTTTATTTCCCCTCCCCCTTCTGTCAGTTTGTCTCACCACTCTTCTCCCTTTCCCTTTCTTGCTTCTCCTTCATAATATCCTTCCACGACTTTCTTATGTTGTCAGTCGTGTTTGGACCTTGTGAAGTACCAATGATTATGCATTTTTGTCCTCGTTCTGTGGTCTCTCTCCCCTTGTCCATGACCCATACATTGACCCTTCCTCCCCTGAATCTGTCATCACTATTTCTTCTCGCATATCCTTTCACTGTGCCGAATCATACCACACCCAAACAAAAATCTAGGAGTCGTTCATATCTCACTTCAGCCCTCCCCCTCTCTCCGTTCATCCTTGTGTACCATATTCCAGCTAGTAGAGGTATGTTTGTGTCAACCTCTACTTTGATTCTTAGATAATCTCGATCTAATCCCATCGGCCCAATGATATCATCCACCTCCTTCACAGTGCCTATGCATTAACCCAGTTTCCTTGCATTTTGTTTGCTAAACTTATCCACCTCTAACCCATGTATTTGCACAAAAAATTGGACTAGATGGAATTGTACATCTGAAATTCTGATGTCCTTATTCCATCTCTTTAATGACAAACACTGGCCTTGAATTGCCCATGGACTCCAGTCTAAAGCATCTATTTGATCGTGTTCATTAGAAAATTAGAATAGGATTACATCACCTGACATTTCCTGTACCTGAACCCCTTCATATCGATCCCAGGCATGCTGTAAGACATTGTGCACAGTCGTTTTTTTGACTAATTTTCCACTAATCACCTTGCTGATGCACATGTTGTACATTTTGGTCTCATTGCTCGTCGGGACATCGATGTAGTTGCCAGGGAGTACTCTATCATCTTCTTCCTTGTGGCCGTGCTGTGGGGGTCGGGTCTCCATGGTAAATCTTCTGCAGTAAAAGATAGTTAGATTACCCCTCGGTGTATGTTGTACTTACAACGTTCTTAGTTTAGTTCCTTGGATTATTTGGGTTCCCTCCCGATTGGTTTTCTTCCTCCCTCGTCATTCCCACTCAATTGGTTTGGTCGATTGGATTGGATTGGTATCGACAGTCTCCTCCCTGAATCAATTGATTAGGTTTGCACTGGCTCTTGGCTAGGTTTCAGCACTCTCTCTAAGTTTGGATTGGGCTTTTTGATTGGGTTGGTTGCTTTCGTCCCTGACTATACCGTCCTCATCAGACACATAATAAGCTCTTTATCTCTTGAAATGTGGACCACCACTGAAGAAAACGGAGTTCTGCGGGCGGCGACAGTTATTCTGCCATGCGGCGGAGGGAAATGACTTTTCTTCAGCCTCAAATGAAAACTACCTGACCTAAAATGTTTTAGATTCCATGTATCAATAAATCCTTGAATTCATTCATACACGTGACTGAGAACTACCAGGGCTCAAATTTTTCACCCAATATATTCACTTATAAGATACCATACAAAATCTGGGATTTCAACATTCATAATAAAGCAGAGCATTGAATTTGGAGCTACTCTAGGTCATCTCTTTAGTTTGGAGCAGTGAATCATAGTGCTAGGATTAGTTCGGCATTCCCGAGCAGCAGCGGCAGCATCAAGTCATAGTGGGTTCTTAGCAGCTAGTACACTTCAACAAGAAGGCCCATAGAGTTAAGAAATGACGGTTCATGAATTAGCACTGCAGCATCTCCCAACTTGGGTAGTAACCACAATGAAAATATATTAAACATATAAGAATTAAACCAACTAATCTCATAGTCCCTAGATGTGAGATTTTACATGAAAATGAACAATATAAATCGAAACAAGATGATTGTAGTATGTACAAATCCAGTCAAAGTAGTTACTATGAATAAAGTCAAAACACAGTTCATGACAATATAACCAACTACCACAAAGTTTCAGCACAACTCAATATTGTTCGATCTGTCCCTTGGGCCTATATACTGGCAAGAGCATCTGTATCACAATAAAAGCAAAAAGAAGAGCATCCATATCACAACAATTCTATATCACAACAATTTCATATCACAACAACAGCAAGAGAACTCCATATCACATCATCCGTATATCACAACAATTCCATATCACAGCAACAACAAGAGCATTCCATATCACAGCATCCATACTACAACAATTCCATCATGAATATTCTGAATCAGTGATTACAACATCAAATTTACCCATACCCAATCGAAACAAAAGCATCAATTACAACATCTCACAATCGAAACGAACCTATAATTACAATTTATGGGTTCCACACGAACCCACGATTCAGAGAATGATAACAAGAACTCAGAATCGATCAAGGAGACGTACCAGAAAGGATTGGCTATGGGAAGTCGAATCTAGGAGTCGAAGGAAATCACGGTGGAAAGGATTGGTTGTGGCTTGGAGGAGAAGAATGAAGGAGTAGGGGTCGGCTCGAGATGAAAACAGATGAGGGTAGGTCAGGTAATATGAAAATTTATTGAGGGTAAAAATGTATTTTACATACCTATTCTGGATTCCTAGCGCGCAAGGCTTAGAAAATTCGACATTTTACGACGGAATGTCTAACACTAGAGGGCTAGGATTTCGTAAATCGGAATTTATCAATTTCACGAAAAGAACAACTTTTTACGGAATCTGTAACACTTATTCGATTCCTATTCCACTAAAAGAACATGTCATATGTTTTATTATATTCCATAGCAACCGGTTTACCTGACTTTTATCTTTCGAGGCTTAAACAATAACCTCAAATTATGTTATTAATTGAACTAGCATAGCTCCTGAAATAAGAGAATAAACAACTATAAATAAATAAATAAAAAACAGTTCAACATTATACATAGTAGTATAATTATTATTATTTTTGGTCGGAAATAGTAGTATAATTATTGTTAAAACATATATCATTTTTGTTGAAGAAGTGCTTTAAAAAATCCTAGAAGGCTTTCAATGCTTGTGATTTCTCTTTATAACACCATTCAGCCGTGAAGCATAAGCACAAATACTTTGATGAATTATCCTTTTGTTTTAAAAATATCATTACAATGTTCACTAAAAAAAATCACCTTCATTCTCTGTTCTATTTTTTTTAATTCATTTCCCAAATTGATGATCAACTAAGGCAATATAATATTTAATTAAAACTACTAAAGTTAATTTCAGACTTAGGTGCCTCGAGTAAAATCATCAACAAATATCATAAAATACCTTTTATATCATGATTGGGCCTATGATATGGTCCTAAAACATCTATATGCAGTGACATAAACAGTCTTATTCACATACTAATTCTAAGATTCAGTCTATTTTTTCATTGTTCATTTAGACATACATGGGCATGTTCCAAATAATGGTAAAAGCATGTCAAACAATGAGTTCAAATATTTTGTGCTCTTCATAGATGATTCTTCTCGTATGACTTGAGTATATTTTCGAAAACATAAGTCTGAAGTCTCATCTATGTTTTTAGAATTTCACAACTTAATTCAAACTCGGCTCCATACCCAGATTCAGGTACTCCGCTCTTATAACAGAGGATAATGTGTCAACTCTATACTTAAAAAGGTTTTTCGGGAAAATGACGTTATTCACCAAACTTCATGTTTGCATACTCCAAATTAAAATGAGATAGCGGAAAGAAAAAACGTCATATCCTGGAAATGATAAGATTTATTATGCTCGAATCACGGGTTCTTTCTTCTTTTTCGCTAGAAGCAGTTGCAGTCTTAGTCTATTTCCTTAATCTTTTACCCACTAAAGTATTAAACCTCCAAACACCTCTCTAAATCTTATCTAGTCATATGAGTGTCCCAACAAACTTGACACTCCAACCACGTGCTTTTGAATGTTCTTTTTTTGTTCATGTTTCTAAAATAGAACGCTCTAAATTTGATCTCTGCTTCGTTGAATGTGTATTTATGGGATATGGGATACATAAAAAAATTCTATCATTATTATAATCCTCGTATGTATATATTATGATGGATTGTAATTTCCTTGAAACATGGTTCTACTATTCCGGAGAATTGAGTTCCACTCAATCTATTGTTGAGGGGGACAGCTTAAGTAGCCCATTAGATTGGTTGATCACTCAAGTGTGGCTCGAAATAGTCCCAACAGAGCAAGTATGCGGAACCACGGAGACGTTGAATCTCATAGTTTAGTTTCCTGAGGACTTGGACACGTCAACCCCAACAAATATTCTTGAGGTTAGTAGTCATACTGACGGTAAGGTAACTCATATTTGTGATTACAATATTCAAATGTTTGCACATAACTCTCATTATACCAGTCAAGAAGTTGAATGGGTACAGGAGACAGTTGAACCAACTTAGGAGAAGTATGTGTTGATAGTCAAGAAGAACTGAGGAATATCTCATGTACGATAGGAACCAGAGTACATACCTAAAGCAAGTCGGTACCTAGTAGCAAACCTAGTTAGGGGAAGCTTGCTTGTCACTGATTGCATATGTCTGTATTGATATTATCTAAACTTAGGAGTTACCTAGAACAGTAAAGACATCACTAAAAAATCCAAACGGATGTCAAGTTATGAATATGGAGGTGGAGGTGTTAGAGAAAAATAAGAATTGATAGAAGTGTGTATTACCACACGGAAAGAAGGCAGCAGGATGTTGGTGTGTGTTCAACATAAAGCATCGTGTAGACAAATCAATCAAACGGTACAAGGTGAGATTGGTAGCCAAAGTCTACACTCAGAATTACGGTATCAATTACTCATAAATTGTTTCTCCGGTAGCTAAAATTGACACTATCAGAACAACTAATCAGAATTCGCTACTCCACCAGTTTGATGTAAAGAATGTGTTTTTACACGATGATCTGAAGGAAGAAATCTATATGGAACCACCTTTAGGTTTCAAGTTAGGTTTTCATGGCTCATGTTGGGTATCGATAGTGACAGCCCAGTAAAGAAAAGGCCTCGAAGGCCCAATAACCATAGAGGGGTAAACCCATGATATTCGAACCGGATCGGCCTAAGTACGAGTCAAACTTGGCCCATCATCGAGTGGCCCAGAACCGAGCCCAAAGTCTCTAGGGACGCCAAAGGCTCCCAGACTGCTCGCCATTCTTCACCAGGCCGAGACCTCTCACTGCTCGCCATGAGAGTGCTCGCCCCGAAGAGAGCCTTGTCTCTCTCCTCTGGTCCAACTAAACCGTTAATAAGGAAGTGGCCACGATATCCCGTGTATCTCGGTCACATATTCACTAAAGATTAGATTTGGTAACTGCAATATCTCGCAGTAACTGCCATATCCCATGATCCGAATCTTCAGCAACACAATATACACTAAGATATTCAGCTGCCTTATACGGTTTGATCTCTCCTACCCTATAAATACCCTTGCTTTACATACGTTCCTTACGTTTTGAGTTTTATACACACATATACTCATTTAAGCATCGGAGAGGGACCCAAAGACACCCCCTATGTTGCGCTCCCCTACCTGCAAGTTCACCGGAGTTGGAGCAGAAGCGTCTTTCCGTCCTTGTCTGGCATTTAATTCACTGCCAGATCAGCATCCAGGATTTCACGATCCAACATTTGGCGTCGTCTGTGGGAAACGAGCAATTCAGCCATGAGAACTCGATCCCAAAACAACCGTCGGAACCAGACTCGCAAGCGATCCTCAGACAGCTCTGATTCCGCCGCCGCTTTCCCGCTTTAACAAGAACCTGCCAGCCAGGCAGGAGCCAATGCCGTCCCCCTGCGAACGGCCAGAGAGCATGTTGGTAATTTCAGACTGACCCCAGCTACCAACCACGTCGAGACTCCAGCTCCGCAAACCGTCCACATCGCCGGGGAAAACATCCAGTTAACCCCAGAGATGATTTCACTGCTGGAGGCCATTCTAGGACAGGCGCGTCGTTAAGCCCCTGCTCCTCAAGAAAACAACCGTCCTGCTACCACAGGGCCCTTGCCTTCTGAAGCCGCAAATCCTGGCACCACCGCACCTCAGGAGGATCAGGAGATGACATCAAGACAACAGTCCATACCTCCGGCAAACAGTCCATGGCTGCGTACACTGCCAACCCTTCTGGTCCTCCTCCATCAGGGACCTCACCCAGGTACTACACTGTGGACCAGATGGACGATCTCCTCAATAAACGGCTCCAAGAAAGACGGCTGACAGTCGTAGCTCCCTTCAAGGAGCAATCTGCTCACCCCTTCTCCGACGAGCTCGTCTCCATCAAGATCCCCAAAGATGTGGTTGCTCGGGCCATACCTGAGTACAGTGGTGGAGGAGACCCCACCGTACACGTCAATAAGCACGAGGCTTCTCTCCTGGGTAAGTCAAATGATCCCAATCACCTGGCTTTGTTATTTCCATCCACTCTTTCGGGTTCGGCTTCGTCCTGATTCTTCGGCCTCCCTGCAGGATCTATCGGAACTTGGGCAGAATTAAGGAGCAGGTTCCTGGAGAGTTATATGGGCGAGCGCCAATTGCTGAAGAGTGTGGTTGCCCTGGATGCGGTCAAACAACCTGGAGAGTCGCTGGCCAACTTTTATGGACGTTTCCATCAGAACGTCACAGAGATAGATCGCCGAATCTCGGATGGGGAGATCATTCGAGCATTTTACAGGGGTCTGGATGTGGCCAACAAGGCCTCGAGGAAGCTGCGAAACAGCTACCATGTGAAGGAGATAGAAACGCTGGAGGAGTTGGCGTCCATAGCAAAAGGTTTCATAGACCTTGAAAGGGCCAACACAGAGGCTGACTTCCTGACGACCTCGCTAAGGGTGGTTCATGAACCCCGACGCGATGGTAAGAAGGAGGTGAAGAAGGAGAAGAAGGGAAAAGACAGCAGGCCCCGGGTCGAGTCTAATCCAGCGTCTCGCCATCTAGAGGTCCCTGAGTACTTCACGCCTTTAAATAGGCAGATCTCAGCGGTACTAGTCGAGATGGAGAGGAGATCCTTGGCGAGGCCACCGATGCCTCGTCGAGGTGGTCAGCCCATGGGAAAGGATGTCGAGAGCTATTGCAGATACCACAAGTGCAAGGGCCATAAGACAGATGACTGCCGCATTCTAAAGCGGGACATAGAGAAGTTGATCCAGGGGGAATGCTGAAGGAATTCGTGACAGGGCGAGACAGGAGTCGAACGCCCCCCAGGAGACATCGTTCGCCAGCCCCTGCTGAGCAAACTGATCCTTCGGGAAGCAAGAGGAGATTAAATCTGATTGCAGGAGGATTCAGTGCAGGCGGCGAGGGGTCGCACGCTAGGGAGGTCTACGCCACTCAGATCTCCACAGCGGTTCAATTGGGAAAGCGACCCCGACCTGAGGAGAACATTGTCATCTCATTCTCTGAAGATGATTTGGCACATGTCACTACCCCCCACAACGATGCTTTGGTTATCACGGCAGATATTGACGGTTGTGACGTTGCTAGGATTCTGGTCGACGGAGGCAGCTCGACAGACATCCTATTTCTGGACGCTTTCGAGAAGATGGGCAAGTCCAAGCGTGACCTGAAGAGGGTCGAATTTCCGCTGATTGGGTTTGCGGGAAAGACAACTTATCCACTGGGGGCTATAACCATGCCAGTGATTTTTGGCGAGGGATGGAAGAGCATCAAGGTATCGGTCACTTTCCTGGTGGTCGATTCACCTACAACGCCATCATAGGGAGGACCGCGATCAATCCAAACAAGATTGTGGCCTCCACAGTCCACCAGAAGATGAAGTTCCCCACTCCCAACGGGATCGGAGAAGTGCTCGGCGACCAGCCTTTCTCGCGGCAATGCTATGTGAACTGTCTGTGCAAGAAGAACCAAAGGGAGGCCCTCGCCATTGAAACAGAGGCCGGCCCTCGCAAGGACTTGGCTCTGCCAGCACCCATGGAAGAATTGGAAGAGGTCGAAATCGATGGTCTGGATAAGAAGGTGCGCATTGGAACCACCTTGAAAGAGGATCAGAAGGAGGCCATGACCGCCCTCCTCAAAGAATTTAAAGAGCTCTTCGCCTGGCAGCCGAGCGACATGCCAGGAATCAGCACAGATATCATCTCCCACGAGCTCAGAATAGACCCTTCCATCAAGCCGTTCGCCCAAAAAAGGTCATTCGGGACGGACAAGCGTTTGGAGATCAGGCAAGAGGTCGGCAGGTTAATTGAGGCTGACTTCGTCAGAGAGGTGAGATTCCAGAGCTGGGTCGCCAACTCAGTTTTGGTTAAGAAATCGAACGGCAAGTGGAGGATGTGCGTCGACTTCCGCGACTTGAACAAGGCTTGCCCTAAGGACTCATATCCCCTGCCCAGGATTGATCAGCTGATCAATGCTACCTCTGGTCACGAGATACTGAGCTTCTTGGACGCCTACTTAGGCTACAACCAGATCAGAATGCATCTAGACGATGAGGCTCACACCGCTTTTTATGCCGATGGGGACATTCTGTGCTATAAGGTGATGCCCTTTGGCCTCATCAATGCCAGGGCAACTTATCAGCGGATGGTGAACCGCCTGTTCCAGGACATGCTGGGGAGAAACATGGAGGCTTATGTGGACGATATGCTCGTCAAAACCATCAAGGGCAATCCGCACACAACAGACCTCCGCGAGGCTTTCGAATGCATGAGGAGACATAGTGTTCGCCTGAACCCTGCCAAGTGCACCTTTGGAGTCAAGTCCGGCAAATTTATGGGTTTCATGGTCAACGAAAGGGGAATCAAAGCAAACCCAGAAAAGCTAAAGGCCATAGAAGAAATGAAGTCGCCAACCTGCCACAAGGAAGTCCAATGCCTGAATGGACGTCTGTCTAGCTGCTCTCAACCGCTTCCTCTCCAAAGCGAGCGAGAGGTCCCTCCCATTTTTCAAAACTCTGAGGGCCAACCGAAAGTTCAAGTGGACTCCAGACTGCGATGAAGCGTTCCAATCCTTAAAGAGGCATATCCAAACACTCCCAGCTCTGGCAAACCCCGTTCTAGGCGAGCAGCTCTTCCTTTATTTAGGCATTAGCGAGGTGGCAGCCAGTGCTGTCTTAATAAGGGAGGAAAATAATATTCAGAGTCCAGTGTATATCATTAGCAAAATGTTCAACTCAGCTGAAATAAAATATGTCCAGATTGAGAAGTATCTCTATGCCTTAGTTATTGCTGCTCGGAAGTTGAGACCTTACTTTCATGCGCACGACATCACAGTCCTCACTAATCAACCACTCAAAAACTTCCTGATCAAGCCAGACTCTTCAGGAAGAATGGTCAAGTGGGCGACCGAGCTCAGCGAGTTCAGGATTAAATTTGCGCCAAAAACGACCATCAAAGATCAAGCACTAGCTGATTTCATTGTGGAAAGCACGAGTAATGGTCAAACAGAAGCAGAAAATAGGCCAAGTCAGTCAGCAGACAGCAATCGAATCTGGGAACTCTATACAGACGGGTCTTCATCAAAAGAAGGCTCGGGGGCAGGTTTAATTCTTATTCCTCCTTAAGGCGAGCCTTTGAAGTATACGATCGTCTTAACATTCCCGGCAACCAATAATGAAGCAGAATATGAGGCTCTTATCACTGGACTCAGACTAGCAAAAGGAATGGGTATAACTGCGCTTAAGGTAAAAAGTGACTCAGAGCTTATTGTCAATCAGGTTAATGGCACCTACGAGGCAAGGGGAGAAAAGATGAAAAAATACATCAGCATCACCAAGAAGCTCGTTGCGTAAATCCCAAATTTCGCGATTGAGTCTATTCCTCGCCAAGAAAACCAGATGGCAGATTCCTTGAGCAAACTAGCATTCGGAGGAACAACAATCCAGGATGTGCAATTTCTAGAAAAGGCCCTATGTTCAGTCCTTGAAAGCAGAGCCAATGCCTTCAATATTCAAGGACATGTCACATGGATGACTCCGTTTCAGAATTACTCGAAAGAAGGGATCCTCCCTGATGATGAAGGTGAATCCACGAGGATAAGACGACTTGCGTCCAGTTATCTGATTATAGATGGAGAACTCTACAGAAGAGGTTACTCGACTCCTTACTTAAGATGTGTTGCTCATCCAGAAACAGAAAGGGTTCTTCGGGATCTCATGAAGGGGCGGCAGCATGTCACGAAGGTGCTCGATCGTTGACAAGAAAAATTTTCAGGTTGGGATACTATTGGCCAACCTTAGGAAAAGATGCGGCTGAATTAACGCAGAAGTGTGAGACTTGCCAGCAGTTTGCACCACGATCGGGTTGACCATCAACACTATTATCCCCAATGGCGGGTGCTTGGCCTTTCGCTCAATGGGGGATTGATATATTAGGTTCTTTCCCTATTAGCACTGGTCAACGCACCCACATTATAGTGGCGATCGACTACTTCACTAAGTGGATAGAGGCGAAAGCTCTAGCTTCTACAACAGAATTTTAGGTCATCAAATTCCTAAAGATCAACATATTCTACAAGTTTGGAATTCCCAAAATACTCATCAGTGATAATGGTCCGCAATTCATTGGAAAAGAGCTAAAATGACTCTGTGAAGAATATCATGTCGACCATCGTTTCAGCTCGGTGCATCATCCTCAAACGAATGGGCAAGCTGAAGCAGCCAACAAAGTTGTTTTAGCAGGACTCAAGAAAAGGGTTCGAGCATTCAAAGGGAATTGGGCAGAAGAGCTGAAAAACGTATTATGGGCCATCAAAACAACGCCTAAGTCAGCCACAAGAGAAACGTCTTTCAGCTTAGTGTATGGATCAGAAGCAGTAGCACCCGCCGAAATAGCAGTGCCTACCCATAGAATCCTACATTTTAACGCTGAGGCAAACGAGGTCGAGCGCAGAACTGACCTCGACTTGGCAGAAGAAAAGAGATGGTTATCAGAAAAAGCACAAGCAAAGATGCGCCTGGCGACCACTCGATATTTCAACAGAAAAGTCAGCGCTCGCCAATTTTTCGTGGGGGAGATGGTTATGAGAAGGAATGAATTCACAAGGCTGGACATTAAAAACAAACTTTCAGCCAAATGGGAAGGACCGTACAAGGTAATAGAGATCGCCGCACCAGGATCCTACTATTTGGAAACCACCGAAGGTGAAAGGTTACCCCGTCCATTCAATTCTAAGCATCTAAGGAGATTTCATACATAGCTTGTAATCAAACTGTTATGTTAATAAAAGAAAGTCATTCCTTCATAAAGCGTGTCCACTCGAAGCAAGTCGAAGAAAAAAGACCTGACGCCAAAAGTCAGGCGAAGACCTGACAACCGAATCGGGCACAAAAAGCACTGACGCCAAAGTCAGGCCAAAAAGCCCTAACAACAAAGTTAGACCAAAAAGCCTTATCGCCAATGATAGGCCAAAAATCCCTAGCAACAAGGCTAGGCCAAAAAGCCCTAGCAACAAGGCTAGGCCAAAAGCCCTAACAACAAAGTTAGGTCAAAAGCCCTATCGCCAACGATAGGCCAAAAAGCCCTATCGCCAACGATAGACCAAAAAGCCCTATCGCCAATGATAGGCCAAAAAGCCCTAGCAACAAGGCTAGGCCAAAATCCCTAACAACAAAGTTAGGCCAAAAGCCCTATCGCCAACGATAGGCCAAAAAGCCCTAGCAACAAGGCTAGGCCAAAAGCCCTAACAACAAAGTTAGGCCAAAAGCCCTATCGCCAACGATAGGCCAAAAAGCCCTGACGCCAAAGTCAGGCCAAAAGACCTAGCAAAAAGGTTAGGCAAAATGAAAGCCCTGACGCCAAAGTCAGGCCAAAAATCCCTAACAATAGAATTAGGCAAAAACGAGAGAGCAGACGCCAAAGCCAGACAAAGAGATCTGCTATCAACCCACCAAACAATGGATAAAGGGATTTTAGGCGATCACTACGGGTGATGAAGCCTTAAGTTATTGTTACTATGAGAACAAGTCAAAGGTTTAAACTTCGAAAAGGTAATATCTCTTGAAACTTAGAAGTCTATACTTTTAAGTGTTAGAGTATTGTCCTTAGAAAGTTCATACAGACTTATGCTGGGGCCAAGGCTTTAAAAGTCGAGGCCATTACAAAGCAAGAAAAACTCTGGAGTAATTACGATTACGCGATCAAGATATCGGAAAGGATAGCCAACACATTCAAAGTCAAATAAACATAAAGGCTTGGAAATATATAAGGCATCCAATATTATAAAGAAAAATAATAACCGAGTCTAAATTCAAAAAATGATTACAAGGAATGATAAAAACTATTATCTAAAACAGATATCTAGAAACAAAAACAGTAGGTGATCGCCGGAGATGTGGAGATTTCAATCTTTTGGGTCCTGGGGGGTAGAAGCGTTTTGATCGCCTTCGGGGGCAGGAAGGCTCGGCTCACCTTAGGGGGCAACCTCTTCAGCCGCAGCTGGGTCAACCTCTTCAGCAGTAGTGGTAGGCTGCGGAAGGGTTTGACTTCAGCCCTTCAGGGACTCGACGAACAGGGAAGTTGGGATCAACCGCCTGGACGTCCTCAACCAGGATGTGGAGGAAGTCAGTAATCTCTGACTTCATCACCGCCAAAGCGCAGTCAACGAAGTCATCAGACTTTTTGAATTCGTCAACAACACTCTGGGGTGAAGGAACAGACTTCAGCTGTTCAGCCAGCTGTTCCTTCTCCTTCTCCAGGGCGACCCCCTTGGCTTCAGCAGCATCCCGTTGCGCCTCAGTGGCGACCCGTCGAGCTTCTGACTCCGCCCCTTGGGCTCGGGCCTCCTTCAGCTCCGCCTCCAGGCGATCCCTGACAGCCTCCCCTTCATCTAAACACCGATGAAGGGCTTCAGAATCCTGAAGGGCGGCCGCAGCGTCAGCCTCCCTCTTCTTGACATCAGCAAGGAGACGCTTCTCCTTCCTGAAGTACTCCTCCCGGGCACCGTCCACCAAGGCGATCGCCACATCAGCGGTCTTCTTGATGGCCTCCAATTGCCCGGGGGTGACTCCCGTACTTCGGCACTGCTCCAGCTCGACAAGCAGGTCAGAATGCTTGTCGGCGAGCTCGCCGAAGACGCGGCCAAGAATCACCTCTTCCCGAACGAGCTGGCAACAAAAACATAAGGAAAATTGTCAGGACATCAAACAAAAAGGGAACGACAAAAAAGAACGGAAGGGAGGCGAGATCATACCAGAGCGACTCGTTCGAAGTGGGTCTGCAGGAACCCCTCGATCTGAGGTAGCTCCGTGGGAACAATCGAGCGGTCCTTGGGGGGAATTATCCCATCAAGAAGCCGCATGCACATGTCCGGGCTACCCCAGAGGCTCTTCTGGGCAGGTTACCCCCTCTTCGCAAGGTCCTCGCAAGGGACTCAAGGCCCCCGAGAGTTCGCAACCTTAAGTGGCTGGAACAAGCTCGCCATGGAGCAGTACTCCTCCGCAGGAGCCCTTGAAGAGCTGGAAGCGTCGGGCCCCTTCTTCTGGGTCCCAGATTCCTTAGGAGGAGCCGTGGGCACAGTAGGAGCGGGGGGCGCCAAGGTCAAAACCTTCTCCTTGGTGGCAAAAGGACCCTGAGGAGATGGAGAAGGAGGCGCCACGTCCAGACCCTTCCCCTTGCTGGCAGAAGGGCCCTTAGGAGGGGGAGGAGGAGGATGCTGGTCGACTTCCGGGTGCTCCTCACTCCTGACCTTCTTGGAGGGAGGAGGAAGAGGGTCCCGGGCCACGTCATCCGAGGACTTCTCTGCAAAACAACAGGACAAAATGTCAGAACCCAAAAACTGCAAAGTATGAAAACGGCAAATCTACAAATGGCGAGGCAACATACCCGGTTGGCGAGGGCCAGCAGTGGCCGAGGGAAGCACCTCATCAGACTTCCTCTTGAAGGAACGCCTAGAGGGGGGAGGAGTAAAGTTCAGCAATGCCGATCCCTGGTCATCAAAGAGACCTATCAGTTTTCGGCTCTTGCCTACGGCCTTGCCTACAAACGATAAAACAGGAAAGGGTTAGAAGGGGTTACCCAATCATCAAAGATTGGCGTGGCCTGATGGATGCCCGCCATCTCGAGCATGTTCTCTGTGGTCTCTGCCACGAAATGGATGGAACGAAATGAATTTGATCGGTGTATCCGGAACAAATCATCAATGGCGTTCCGGTCGCCCCCGGATAGCTCATCAAACTCAGGAGGAAGGTCCCTATCAGGGGTAGATAACTTCCAAGGCACCCCCCCTTGTAAAATAAGTAGAACTTCTTATAGATGGAGTTAGTGGCCCAGAAGTCATCAACCAGACGGACATGGACATTCCAAACCCATGCTTGAAGGCCCCTCCATTCAGCAAACTTTGGCCATCGGGACTGGAAATGGTGGAGATGATTCGTCCCAACCGCCAAACGGACAAAGCACCGGAACAAGGCCAATGAATACGTCCATTCTTGACGTATGCACAGGAACTTGAATCCAGCCCAGATCCTAATGCCGTTGGGAACGATTTGCGTGGGATGTATCATATAGAACCGGCACAAGTCCTGCAAATCCTCGCAGAGAGGAAAACGCAACCCAGCATCAATCTGGGCCGCATATAAGTAAACCTCTCCTTTACAAGGGTAATGCAGACTCGTGCCCGGATATCTAGGGACATCCCCCGCACCAAGACCACCAAGTACCACCATCGTCTTGAAATACGCTGGCTTCAACTCGTTGGGCTTGACATCTACTCAGAACGGTTCAAATATAGCACAACAAGTATAAAAAACAAAGAAAAACAGAGGATATTCCTAAAACAGAGCAGTAAAAGGACGAAGGTTTACCTTTTGGAGAAAAAACAGGCGTCTGAAGCTCAGGCTCATCCACCACCACCGGGGTGGCTGCGGACCTCCCCGCGTCAGTTTGTTCCCCCGCTGAAGGGGGTACAACACCTTCCCTAATGGTTAGGGGGGCATTGGTATTCTTGGGGGCATGGGCATTCTTGGGCCCCTTGGTGGCTGCGTGTTTGATCCTTTGACCACGGGTAGCCATGGAAACAGTTGGGAAAAAAGGGTTGAAGAAGACTGAAGAAGAAAGAAGAAGAATTCGCAAAAGAAGCTCTGGAAATCTGAAGGAGTGAATGAGCGTAAAAAACAAAAAAACAAAAAGAGAAACTAACGTCTCTTATATAGGCCCAAAAATGAGTAACCGCCACGGGCGAATCGAAGCGACGCAGGAGAATAATTGCACATTTTTTGGAAATAACCGAAGCAATGTCAGAATTCCAAGAGACACCTTGGGGAGACAAACGGTCGGCCAGTACAGACAGTTATCAGACTGCCCTTGGTTTACGGAATAATAAATGACAGGCGTGCCCCCAAGCGACCGTTCGATTTCCAGATAATTGTGTAGTCATTAAATGCTAAAGTACACTGAGCAGACAAAGTGGTCGCCAGCGCGTTGGTAGGCTCTATCATAAACACTTTTGGTAGGTAATGATCTCCTAGCAAAGAAAGATGAAATTCCTCAGACCAAGACTACCTCGAGTGATCGCCAAAAGGGAATAAAAGGAAGAATATTCCTTCAGCTTTGAACAGTGGAGGAACTGCTCGCCAAACGAGCCTGAAGTGCCCCAAAGGTCATGAACCATTATAAGGGACGACGAAAACCGAATTTAAGACGTCACTATCCAAAACCCTACCAAGAAATCAAGCTCGACTGAAGAAACTTCAATCAAGCTTCGGGGGCAAATGTTGGGTATCGATAGTGACAGCCCAGTAAAGAAAAGACCTCGAAGGCCCAATAACCATAGAGGGGGTAAACCCATGATATTCGAACCGGATCGGCCTAAGTACGAGTCAAACTTGGCCCATCATCGAGTGGCCCAGAACCGAGCCCAAAGTCTCTAGGGACGCCAAAGGCTCCCAGACTGCTCGCCATTCTTCACCAGGTCGAGACCTCTCACTGCTCGCCATGAGAGTGCTCGCCCCGAAGAGAGCCTTGCCTCTCTCCTCTGGTCCCACTAAACCGTTAATAAAGAAGTGGCCACGATATCCCGCGTATCTCGGTCACATATTCACTAAAGATTAGATTTGGTAACTGCAATATCTCACAGTAACTGCCATATCCCATGATCTGAATCTTCAACAACACAATATACACTAAGATATTCAGCTGCCTTATACGGTTTGATCTCTCCTACCCTATAAATACCCTTGCTTTACATACGTTCCTTACGTTTTGAGTTTTATACACACATATACTCATTTAAGCATCGGAGAGGGACCCAGAGACACCCCCTCTGTTGCGCTCCCCTACCTGCAGGTTCACCGGAGTTGGAGCAGAAGCGTCTTTCCGTCCTTGTCTGGCATTTAATTCACTGCCAGATCAGCATCCAGGATTTCACGATCCAACAGCTCATATGTATGTAAACTGAAGAATGCCTTATATGAATTAAAACAATCACCCAAAGCATGGTTTGTACGATTTACTATTTATATGAAGAAATATGGCTACAAGCAAAGCAATCCAGACCATACCTTGTTCTTTAAGAGGAAAAGGGGTCGAGTGACATGTTTGATTATTTATGTTGATGATGCAATTATTACAGGAAACGATACCAAGGAAATATCTCAACTAAGACAAAATTTATTTCAAGAATTTGAGATGAATGACTTGAGGGAGCTCAAGTATTTTTTCGGGAGGTATTGCG
Organism: Chamaenerion angustifolium; assembly: GCA_946814005.1. NCBI lineage: Eukaryota > Viridiplantae > Streptophyta > Magnoliopsida > Myrtales > Onagraceae > Chamaenerion > Chamaenerion angustifolium. The sequence goes on along the minus strand of OX328268.1, from coordinate 26,368,168 downwards.
ATATAAGACGGGTATCTTAATCTCTCAGAGAAAGTATATATTGGATTTACTAGTAGAAACATATTTGATTGTTTGTAAGCCACCACATGCACCTATTATAATTAATAATGGTTTGATGATAGTGGAGGGAGCAGAACTGGTAGATCAAAGCAGATATCAACACCTAGTAGGGGATTTGATCTTCCTTTCTCACACACGATCTAATATTGCATATGAAGTAGGTGTTCTAAGACAATTTATGCATAAGCCGCAAGCAGATCACATGGAGTATGCTCTGAGAGTTCTCCGATATCTGAAGGGGTTCCCGTAAGAGAGTCTTATTCAGAAGGAATAGTCACCTAGATATGAAAGCATATACAGATGCTGACTAGCAGATAATCCAGTGGACAAGAGGTCAACTTCAGGATACTTCACTCTGATTGGAGGGGATCTAGTTACCTGGAAGAGTAAGAAGCAGAAGGTCGTGTCGATCTCAAGTGTCAAAGCAGAGTTTAGAGAAATAGCTTGAGACTTGACAAAAGTATTGTGGCTACAAAATTGGGTTCCTGTAAGAGGGGAGTGCAAGTTAATGTGTGATAATAGTTCAACCATTAGTATCTCAGAGAATCCAGTACAACACGACTGCATGAAACACGTTGAAGTTGATCGACACTTGATTAAGGAGAAGTTGAAAAACAAAATCATTGCTCTGCCGTTTGTATGCTCTAAAAATCAATTGACAGATATTCTCACCAAAGTTGTAAATAGAAGATTTTTCAGAGATGTTCTATGCAAGTTGAATATTGGCGATCCCACTTGAGGACGGTGTTAGAAATGGAAATATGGAAATATAGAAAGTTAGAAATGGAAATATATATAGAAACATAGAACGTCTTTATTTAGAAAACAAATCTCATATACAATAATATATATTTCCTATTGTAAACATTTCCTTTCCTAATACCTAACTATCATGTATATTATAAGTATAACCTTTGTAACTTTAATAAATATACAGATTTTTACCGAGAATTCATGTGTTTCGGTCTGTTTATCAAGTACGGTCTTTCTGTAATACAACTTCAGCAGCTCTACTTATTCAATATGTAAAACATACGGTCTAAGAAATATATGTCTGTGTTCATAATTGATGTAGATACTTCGAGCACCAATCATCTATTTTTTTTCTAGTATCTTAAGAAATCTAACTATGTTTCATTAAATCACATAAGTTTTAGAGTTTATACACTCAAATTCTTATTATTTCGCATATGTATGCAGAATCAGCAATTTTATAACTCTAAAATTCACTACAAAAATCTAACATAATTAAGCAATATATTTTTAATATATATTACTATAATATATATATATATATACATACATGTATGTGTGTGTGTGAATATATTTCTTTATTGTATTATTTTTAATTTGAAATATTCTATTCAAACAAATATAGCTTCTTATACAGTGCATTTATTTACAAACGATTTTGTATATACGTGGAGAAATTTATGAGTAGATCTTTAATAATATATGGTATCATGCATTCTTAATTTACGTAACAATTTAATAAAAAAATAAGATATATGTGGTCTTTTTAGTCTGTTAGGTATACTTTTTTAGTACGTTAATTTAAAGAAACAAAAATCTCTAAAATCTTACTGAATAACTATTCTAACATGAATTTATATTTTAAATCAAACTTTAAAGTTTGTATATATATATAAATCCAATCAGTTGAAGATAATGTAATGTTTGACCATCTAGGTTGTAGTTGACCTATAATATACTAGAAGAAAATTGATTCATTGCGCAATATAATAATTATTTTAGTTTATAAATTAACAATACTTTTTAAGTAAATATAAATATATATTTATAACATGATTATTTACACTTTATTAAAATACATTTCATTAGTATTAATTCAATTACACAACATACAAATTAATTATATTTACGAAAAAATGTTAAACTTATTTTTATTTTTATAATATTATACAATATAACAATTATTTATATTTTATAAAACTATTTGAAAATAAATGAGTAGATAATAAAAAAAAATGTAACCAATTATGAATATGATGCTAATTAATAATTTTAAATATTATTTTATGACATCTATTATTTTCATATATTTTTAAATAAATACAAACTATTAGAATATGTATATATATATATATGTGTGTGTGTGTGTGTATATATATGCATATTAGGTATAGTAATTATAAATTATATAAATTATTTTTAAATTTTGTAATATATGTTGATTCTAATAGAATATAACAATGATATTTTATAAAAATTGTTCTAAGAAAAGTATGAAAAATTATATGAAATTTATTATTAATTTTTTTTTATACCGTAAATTTTATGTCATAATTATAAATTTCTACATAAAATTAACATGTGATTATTATTTTCATAAAATTGATATATAATATACGTAATAATCTTTAATTTCATCGTAAATTATCTTGTAATAAAAAGATTTAATTTATACGTCTTCTTGCTTTTTATAAACTATTAAATTTAGTAAATAAAATAAACTTTTAAAAAATCAAAAATGCACATAGAAATAAGAATATATTAATGAAATTTTCTAACTTATTGGGAGAAGGAATGAGAGAGTTTGAAAGATTTTAAACTAAGTTACATGACACATATGAGTGAGAATTATATGTTTGACATGGGTCAATTAGAAATTATGAAATTGACATTAGGAATGAGAAAATGTCTGAAAAAAACTTATTTGTCACAATTCTACATAACTTAGCCAAATTAATATATATATATATATATATATTATATGGGAAAACTACCAACCGGGTACCCGGACTTGTGGGTGATTAGCAAGTACGTACCTAAACTTTTTTTGTAGCAACTAAGTAGTCAAACTTATGAAAATTAGCAAATAGGTACCTACCATTAATTTCCGTTAAGAATAAACGGAAAATATCACGTGAGGAGCAAACAGGTACCTGAACTTACACGAATGACCAAGTAGGTACCTGAACCGGTTCAAAAAATGGTTCAGAATCGGTTCGGTAACACCACTTTATTTTTTTAAAAAAATAGGGTTTATACACCACACACATGCATGACTAACTCCAGACGTTCTCGGAGTGTTCGTTGATGCACCGAGAACGTCTGGAGTTCAGTCATGCATGTGTTGGGTATATAATTTTTTTTTTTTTTAAGTAGTCGGACCGAATCGAAACCGAATCGGTTCAGGTACTTACTTGCTCATTCGTGTACATTCAGGTACCTGTTTGCTCCTCATGTGATATTTTCCGTTTATTCCTAACGAAAATTAACGGTAGCTACCTATTTACTTATTTAAGAAAGTTCAGCAACCTATTTGCTAAAAGCAAATTTAGCTATCTAATTGCTAATCACCCACAAGTTCGGATAAGATTTTGTTAGTTACCCTATATTATATATATAAGAAGAAGAAGAAGAAGAAAGATGAACAGTGTACCTCAAGAACGAGTCCATTGCAAGAAGTCGAAGAATAGCGCGGATGAGAGACAATGTCGGGAGTTAACAGATGGAGATCTCCTCTATTTCAGGAGGAATTCCAATGGTATAAAAGGGGTTTCCATGGTGTTTGTGTAACAACAAGAAGAAGAAGAATCCTCTTCTTTTCTGATAATCTCATATGCAATAAAAGAGAGAAAAATAAATAAATAAAGGAAGGAAGGAAGGAAGGAAGGCAGCAAAAATGATGTTTACCATCATCTTGTTTGTTTGCCTCTTGGCAGGAGCAATGGCAGAAGACCCTTACCTCTTCTTCGATTGGAAGGTCACCTCAGGCACTATCTCTCCTTTGGGAGTTCCTCAGAAGGGTATTCTCATTAATGGAGAATTCCCTGGTCCGAACATAAACTCCACCAGCAACAATAACATCGTCATCAATGTCTTTAATAATCTAGAGGAACCCCTACTGTTTACATGGTAAATTATCATCATCATCATCATCATCCAAGTAATTATATACGATTACTCGAGTTTTTGTTTGTAAGATATGATTATCGTGTCTCAGGAACGGCATCCAACAGAGGAAGAACAGTTGGATGGATGGGACTGCTGGAACCATGTGTCCGATCCCAGCAGGCACGAATTTCACTTACAAGTTTCAGGTGAAGGATCAGATCGGAAGCTATTTCTATTACCCGACTACAGGCATGCACAGAGCCGGTGGTGCCTTTGGTGGCCTTCGTATTAATAGTCGTCTTCTCATCCCTGTCCCTTATGCCGACCCCGAGGATGATTACACCGTCCTCATCGGTGACTGGTACTCACAGAGCTACACGGAGCTACAGCAGTTGCTTGACAGTGGCCGCACACTTGCCAGGCCAGACGGTATCCTCATCAACGGAAAGAATGGAAAGGTTGGAGACAACGCTGAGCCACTCTTTACCATGAAGACAGGAAAGACCTACAAGTATAGAATCTGCAATGTGGGATTCAAATACTCCCTCAACTTTAGAATCCAAGGTCATAACATGAAGCTTGTGGAGATGGAGGGCTCCCATGTCGTGCAGAATGAGTATGAATCACTGGATGTCCATGTGGGTCAGTGCTACGGGGTCCTTGTAACGGCCAACCAAACGCCAAACGACTACTACATGGTTGCTTCCACCCGGTTTGCTAAGGAAGTGTTGACTTCCACTGGCATCATCCGATACACCGACAGCATTAAAAAGCCCTCGGATGCCCTCCCCCAGTCTCCTGATGGCTGGGCCTGGTCTCTGAACCAGTTTAGGACCTTCCGGTGGAACCTGACTGCAAGTGCTGCCCGGCCTAACCCTCAGGGTTCGTACCATTACGGTCAGATCAACATCACCCGCACCATCAAGCTCGTCAACTCTGCCAGCAGAGACGGCAAGCTCCGCTACGCCATCAATGGAGTCTCCCATGTCGATCAAGAAACCCCCTCCAAACTGGCTGAGTACTTCGAGGTGCCAGACAAGGTTTTCAAGTATAACCTCATCTCGGATGAGCCTGCAGAGACTGTGGGTGACAAAATCGAGCTGGCTACCAACGTTGTGAACATCACCTTCCGTACCTTTGTTGAGATCATCTTTGAGAACCATGAGAATATCATCCAATCCTGGCATCTTAATGGTTACTCCTTCTTCGCAGTCGCCATTGAACCTGGGAAATGGACACCAGAGAAGAGGAAGGGTTACAACCTACTGGATGCAGTGAGCAGATACACCATCCAGGTGTTTCCCAAGTCATGGGCAGCTATCATGCTCACGTTTGATAATGCAGGAATGTGGAATTTGAAGTCGGCGATGACGGAGAGACGGTACTTGGGTCAACAGATGTATGTGAGTGTCACTTCGCCGGAGAGATCGTTGAGGGATGAATACAACATTCCTGATAATTCATTATTGTGTGGAGTGGTTGCCAACATGCCCAAGCCAAAACCATACACCATCTAAGCTACTCTAGCCAGAATCAACCAATCATAACAGACAACGTGAGAGAAACATAATTTTGACAAGGAGAAACTGCTGCTGCTGCTGCTGCTGCTGCCATACATTTAATTTCTTTCTACTAGTTATAATATATACGTACAAGCAATGACATTACCACTATATTATATTTTGCCCAAAATTCATTTCGAGATAGGGTATTATATGTGATTGATGAAGTGGAGTATACATACAAAAATAATATGGGTGGTGATAAAGATTGAATCTATACAAACAAGATATATAATAATAGATTAGTTAGTTAACAACATGGTGATAATTCAATAAGAATAATATGTTAGTAAAATATAGGAGAATTAAATAATATTTTCGAAATTAAAAATGCATAAAAATATTGAATGACATGCAAATTGACGAAAATACAAAATTGACCTTGAAAATGGATTTTGCAGAAAAATTAATGAGTCTTGTATCAAAATGGTCTCCTTAAGGCAATTTCGTCTCTCTTACCGTAAATGATTCGTGTAAGAGGAAAAGTTAGAACGATTACCTACCAGTATAAAACAATGTAAGACACACTTATAACCTAACACTCAACACCTTCGCCCACATCAAAGTCTCATCGGTTTGTAATCTCCATGTCGTCTTGGTCAACATGGCCTTGTTAAAATCGGTCATATCCCTAAAGCCCATCCCTCCTAAGTCTTTCAGTTGGGTAAGATTTCCCAGTTGACCCAATGTATTTTCCTCTTCTCGTCCCGCCCATTCCACCAAAACCGTGCTATGAGTCGCGCTATTTCTGCACACCATGTTATTGGCAATTTAAATAAAGACATGACATAGGACGGGATAGTAGTTATTATCGCCTTAATCAGGACCTCTTTTCCTGCATTGTTTAGGAACATCATTTTCCATCCATGGATCTTCTTGATCACCCGTTCCTTGAGATATCATATGGCCTCCCTCTTTGATCGACCCCAGTTGGTCGGGAGGCCCAGGTACTTACCCGCATCCTCCACAACCTGAATGTCCAAAATAGTCGTCACTCGTTGTTTTATGTCCTCCCTCGCTGTCTTACCAAACTGGATGCACGACTTTTCCAAATTAATCTTTTGTTTGGACGCCTTGCTATACCTTTCGATTGTCTCCTTAAGGGTTCGTGCATTCCTCTCTGTCGCCTTCATAAAAAACATTGAGTCGTCCGCAAAAAAGAGATGGTGTATCTCCGGGCACTCCCTTTTCATTCTGATTCCTTCATATCTATGTTCCTCCACATCCCGGATTACCTGGTGTGATAGTACATCCGCTACAAGAATGAAAAGGTAAGGAGATAGTGGATCTCCCTGCCTTATCCATCTTGTCGGGTTGAACCGAGGTGTCTTCGTCCCATTGATGACCACACTATATTGCACCTTGGTTACACACTCCTCAATCCACCTACACCATTTGCTCGAGAAACCTAACCCTTTTAGTGTTTGGAACATAAATTCTCACTCAACTCGGTCATAGGCCTTACTCATATCCAGTTTCACCGCACATTCCTCGCTCCCTCTCCTTTTATTAGTCCTAGGTGATGGAACACTTCATGTGCGATAAGTATGTTATCGTGAATAAACCTGCCTGAGACAAAAGCACTTTTAAAGGGGGTTACAAGTTTTGGTAGAACCATCTTTAGCCGATTTGATAGGATTTTAGAAATGATTTTGTAACTGAAATTGCATTGGCTAATTGGGCGAAAATGGGTCGTATTAACAGGGTTTGGAATCTTAGGGATTAAAACTATATCAGTATAACAGTATCCAGTCATTAATACCCTCGATTCAAATAAGCTTCTTACCGATTGGAACACGTCCTCCCCCAACACGTCCCAGAATCGATGATAGAACAAACCTGGGAAACCGTCTGGGCCCGGAGCTTTGTTCCCTCCAAGTTGGAATACTACCCTTCTCACCTCCTCCTTGCTCACATCTCTTGTCAATCTGTCATTCTCAGTTGGGGTTACCAGGGTTGGTACACTGAGCATCTGGTCTTGGACCCCTTCTGTCCCCTCTGTCTTGAAAATCTCATGGAAATAGGTCTCGCATTCCCTTACTGTATCCTCTTCATTTTCCACCCAAATCCCATCCCTTCTCTACATTCTGCAGATGTTGTTTTTCCTTCGCCTTTCTACTGTTGCTTGGTGAAAATACGTTATATTTCTATCCCCCGGACTTCATCCATTGTATGCGTGATCTCTGTCTCCAGTATTCCTCCTCCTTGGCCCAGGTGTCTTCTAATTTATTTTTCAAAGACTCCTCCAAGTTGCGCTTATACTGTCTGTGGGTTTGCTGCTGCACTACTCTTAGTTCTGCGTGAATTTCCTCAATTACCTTACGGTTATTCCGTACTGCGTTCCTTCTCCAGTTCTGCAGCTCCTTTCGACATCGACCCAGTCTGTCATGTATACCCCCGGTTTGACCTGCGTTGTGACCAATCTCTCATACATTCCGCACAATGTCTCGGTATTCTGTTTCTTCCATCCATAATTTCTCGAAGCGGAATGGTCCTTTGCTCTTAATGTTTTGGCGTTCCACTTGTATTACCAAGGGGCAGTGATCCGATCCGATCTGGAGTTTATGTATTACCGTGGCATTTGGGTATGATCGGATCCAATCCTGGTTCACCATTGCTCTATCAAGCCTTTCCTTAATTCTGTCCACCCCTTCCCGATTTTTACACCAGGTGTAATGGCTGCCCTTGTACCCCAAATCCACAATTCCCGTGTCACGCATCATTTCATTAAAGGCATCCATTTTCCGATGATGTTTCGGTCGGCCACCTTACTTCTCTCCTTCCCTTGCGATCTCGTTGAAATCGCCCACACACATCCATGGTCCTTTCCGCCTTTGTGCAATCCCGCGCAGTGTGTCCCATAGCTCTAGTCTTTCTCTCCAGATTGTACTTCCATAGACCCACGATATATGCATCACCCCACCTCCATTTGCCTTTGTGACCGTGGTATCTATCATATTATCCCATTTTCTATGGACTGTTACATGAACCTCCTTGGTCCACCATATGGCTAATCCTCCTGAGATTCCATTCGGGTTTACATAGCATGCCTCCTCCATCTTCAGCTTTCGTCTTATTGTTTCACAATATGATTCTGTGTTCTTCGTCTCTATTAAGTAGATAATGTCTGGTTTCATCATCCTTGCGAGATCGGTGAGGTATGGAATTGTCAGGGCCGATCTCAGGCCCCGACAATTCCACACTATACAGTTCATTGGGATGGGGTAGCTGTCTTGGGACAGCTATCAGAACCCATCTTTGCATTCCTCTCTTTTGCGGCTATAATCCTTCTCCGAGCTGTGCTTTTGTCTTTCTTCCCCGGCCTACCTCTGCCTTTTGTTTTTGGATCCCTCGGGCCTGCAATCTCCCTCTCCTCAGCCCCCTTGTGTTTCTTTTGGCCTTTCTCGATTGGATCGTCCGAGCCTGAGCCTGATTCCTCTTCATACTTCCTCTTTAGGTTTATGCGTTGTAACAGTGGACTGAGCCTAGTGGTGATACTCAGCCCTGCCTGGTTTGTAATTGGCGATTCAGGCGCTTCAACAATGTAATTCCATGCATGCACCTGGACCTCGTGAAGGTCCGAGTCCAGCATGTCCTCCACCGGTGTGTTCTCCAGCTCCATCATATATGTTATGACAGCAATGTTGTCATACTGTGCACCCCCTCCAGCTTTCTCTATTCGCCCCTGCCTTTCCCATGCCATCTCTTCCTGCTGCTCCCCCTATCCTGTGTTATTTGGAGCATTTCCTTCTTGGTGGTGGTAGCTATCAGTCTCCCTTCGGTGTTTTTACTTTGATTATGGCTGCTCTGGCTCCTGTGCAGCTCATACACCTGCCCTGATTTTGGTCGCCCGAGCAGCCCACTCCCTGAGTCCACCTCTTTTCCCCCATGAAGAGACAGACTCGTCGTTTCTCCCAACTGTACACCCACAACATTGCCGTATTGCTCTGCCTCGCACATAATGCTTATTACGCCCCCTATTGGTTTCATTATCCTTGTCCTCTGCATATTTGTCCTTGTGCCATAACTGTCCCCCTTGGGTGTAGACAGTCAGCTCTACACCACCCCCTTCGACATTCCTCTTCTCTTGATAACCCTCCAATCCCCTTTCAGGATGTGGTCTCTTCTCCTCCCGTGTTTTCCCTGATGGTGGTGTCTGGAAACCCTCACGGCTCTGCCTTTCCTTTATTAAGTCCTTCCAGCTCCTACGCTTTGTCTCCCCCGTTGCCGTCCCTGGGCTCTTCCCTACAAACCGGCATTGCTCACGTCTTCTTTTTGGGCGGTCCGCACGAATCCAGGGGTCGTACATTGGTCCTCCCTCCACTTCCTCCGAGACAGTAATCTCTGAGCTACATGCCCTCTCCGTATGTCCCACCCGACCACATCCAAAATAGAACTCCGGTAAACGTTCGTATTTTATCGCTGCTCTTCCTGTGCCTCCATTTCGCCTAGTATACCAGAACCCCGCTTGTAGGGGTTTGGTAATATAAATCTCCACTTTGATCCGCACATAATCCCTGCCTAAACCCATCGGTCTGATTATCTCGTCTACCTCCAGCACATTTCCAATACTCTGCCCGATCTTCTCAGCATTCTTTTACTGAACTTGTCCACCTCGAGCCCGTGAACCTGTATCCATAATTGGATCATATTGAATTGCACTTCTACCATCCGCATTCCTTGCCTCCATCTCTTGAGAGAAAAACAACTACCTTGAATTGCCCAAGGGCACCAATCCATAGCGTCCCTAAGGTCTTCCCCCCGTTCAAACTCAAACAATATCACTTCCCCTGTCAGCTCTTGGACCCGAACACCTGCATAGCGTCCCCATGCTTGTTCCAGCACATTATGTACCACCGCCGATTTCACATGTTTGTCACTGATTACCTTCCCTACACAGATTTCCCACCGAGAGGTCTACATTTTCGGAGATATCCACGAATTTCCCCGGCATCGTTCTGTCATCATCTACCCTAGGTGCATCTTGGTGGCGTGGATGGTCCATCTACTAGGCTTTAGAATTGAAATATTAACTACCAGATTCTATTATACTAAGATAGGCTTACCTCCCTTAGATCCCCGTTTAGACAGGATTGGCGCCGACTCGGTTTGTGGTGGTGGCTAGGTGACCGAGTCGGGTAGTGCTGTTTGGTTTCCTTGTCTCGTGCTTCCCTCTCAGGCGGCCTTGTCCATCGTTGGACTCCACGGTAGCATCATTATCACACTTCAATGCCTCGACCTAGGTTTTCCGGTGGCTCTCACTCTCTGAAATTGGCTCTCCCTTTCCCCCTCCGTGCCAATTACTCTTCCTCTCCCTTTCATCTCTCCCTCTGTTACTGCAATTAGTTGGTAATCAGCCAGATTGGCTGTGACGATGAGCTGATGGATAGCTCGACAAATCTCCCACGGTGCCCTAGCGGAGCGGAGAGAGACGGTTCTACTTTGTAATTAATGATGTAAATACATTGTAGTTTTGATTTGGGTTTTGGATTTGTCGAGCTTTTAGTTGGAAGATATACTGTGTCGATGTGGACGCTTGTGCAACTAAAGTGTTTGCTAAAATGCGTCTGAGAGTCATTCAAGTGTTTTTTTCGACCAAAAAAAAATGTATTTTTTGTTTTTTAATTTCTGTATGGTGAATCATCTAGTCCGACCGGGTTGGACCGAAAAAACCGGGAGCTGGCCCTCTCACCGGTACGATGGCCGGTCCGGTTCTGATAACACTAGCCAACATTTTTAATAGTTGGAGTAAGACTTCTCAAAATAATTAAGCCTGTGTAGAGAAACCACCACCTACATTATCATTTATATAATTTTTAAATAAATATATAGGGAAAGAAGTCTCCATATCTTCCTTCTTAGATAATAACTCAATACAAACTAGTCTGATTTGTGTCTGTTATAGGTTTATTCTTCATGATAAAGGTACAAACCAAGACCAAACCGCGCACACGCTCTGCAAAAAGCTATTTCCTCCGCTGCAGTCACCGGGTCTGTGAACTGTTGTTCATCAGAGAGCATTACTGTCCCTGTTGACTCTCGGTGTGCCTGTAAAATTATGGTGTGTCAATACATTGTACAAGCAAGTGAATATGCATCACAGACTTACATACTGATAATCTAGAACTAACAAATAGGAAACACAACTTGGGAAATCTCACAAATTTTAGAATGAAAATCCACTATTTTAGTATCAAATTGTCTCTTAATGGGAAATCTCAGCAATGATATGATCATTCCCTATAAAGACCAAAACAACTGAGGCATCCATACTGATTTCTCCAGTTAAAACGTTAAATTCTATTCTGTTCTTTTGGGTACGCTGACCGTCAAATTAGAGGCCAATACTATAAAAACATCAGATCAGATAAGGACTGACAATAAAATGAAAAGCCTCGTTCCACCGTCACGAGATATACCATAATGTTCACACTAAATGCTTTCGACAATTGATAAACAAGTCAATAAAACAACAGCTTGACAACAAACCGAGAAGTGATTTCCAAGCAGACCATTTTAAAAATAAGAGAGGAGGAACTAAAACTGACCTCTCCATCTGATCCGCGTATTATGAGACGGTATACAACAGTTACACTTCCGATGTTGGAATATATAACATCACGTACTTCTCCACACCATCCTGCATCATCGATGTCAAAAAAATAATACCCAGAGACTATTTAAAATAAGATAGAACATAAGTGCACAAGGAGGAAAAAATAAGACAAAAAAGGATAGCATGAATCCCTAATACTAGGAACATCCAGAATTCCAGGAGCTAACCCTCCTGCAACAAAGTCCTGTAAAAGTTAATACCTAGTCTCTGCAACTATGTGCCATGCGAGATGAGACCTAAACTCCTTTCTAGAATACATGCTTTGAGGTTAGAGGCATTAATATTTGAAATAACCGGAATGTCATGGCATAATATAAAAGCCAACAGCACAAGTAAAGCAGTTGCTCATTGAAAGCACACTAATTGGTTAAGAGCTTTCAGTCTTTTGAATACTTCTACAAATCTAAATACACCTGGTAAATAAGTACGGTGCTAGGCTCTGCAACTATGTGCTATGCGAGATGAGACCTAAACTCCTTTACGCCTTGAGGTTAGGGGCATTAATATTTAAAACAACCGTAATGTCAGGGTAATAGAAAAGCCAACAGCACAAGTAAAGCAGTTGCTCATTGAAAACACACTAATTGGTTAAGAGCTTTCAGTCTTTTGAATACTTCTACAAATCTAAATAGACCCGGTAAACAAGTACAGTGCTAGGCTCTGCAACTATGTGCCATGCGAGATGAGACCTAAACTCCTTTCTAAAATACATGTCTTGAGGTTAGGAGGGGCATTAATATTTGAAATAACCGTAATGTCATGGACATGGTATAAAAGCCAACAGCACAAGTAAAGCAGTTGCTCACTGAAGGCACAATAATTCGATAAGAGCTTTCAGTCGTTTGAATAATTTTACAAATCTGAATAGAACTGGTAAACAAGTACTGTGTGATCCGTATTAATCTAAACACGCCCATTGTCTGGGACTCTGGTGTAACTTGATCTAAAGATCTAGAGAATTCAAGTCAACAGGCATACTGCTGAAATGTGCTTGTGCAGAGCTATGTCAATTTAACTGATACCATCAACAGGACTAGAAAAGATAGGACGTTTCTTCTAATAACTTCAAACTGCTAAGTGACAGCAAAAACTACCGTATCTACACTCTAGGGGTATCTCTTCTACAAAAGTAGGGCAAAACAACAAAAAGAAAACCTGCTGTTTACACAAATATCATTATGTAGTTCAGCATGTCTCTTGCAATCAATTCATTGAACTGTTAAGTATCACGACATTAAGTATCTAACTTTATCGTAGCTCTAACTTAAAAAAAATATATATATTAAAAGAAAACAATTAGATGAAATTGACGAACCAGGGGCATAAAAGCTCAACATCCGATTTGCATGGTACCTGAAAAAGGAAGCAAGCTTCTACATTATCACCGGAGTCAACCCAAACATAGGATTTCCTCTACTAGAATTGAATTTCAAAGCAAATTCTTCCAATCGAAGAGAACAGGATACATCAATCAGACATTCGTTATGAAAAGCGGAAAGTACCAGAGAATGAGAGTAGGCGAAGAGGAGCGATCATCTGAACGCCGAGGTTTGACGGTACTGTCGGGAACCTTCTTGTTTAGGTCCCGAAGAATCTCAGCGAGCGGACGAGTGATGACCGATGAATGCGAGGAGGAGAACTTATTGTCCAGGGGTACCACGTAGTTCGAGTTCGGCAGCGATCCTTTGTTACCAGTACTTGCCAGCACGCGGAACATCGCTATTCTGGTCTTGAGCCCCACGGCGCCGACCGGCGGGAATCCGCGTCCATCGCGCTGTGAAAGAGGCAGTTTGGAAACGCCGAGATTGCAAGAGCTGGTATGAAACGCCATTGATTAGAATAGGATAGAATTGGCAGCGGGAGTTGGCGATGGAGAATAACTGCTCGGAGTAGTGTGACGACCAGGTCTGGGTTTGAATTAGAGACACTTATTGATAGATTTTCTTTCATTTTGGTCCGTAGACAGATTAATTTGCTTTCATACTTGATACTTTGGTCTAGGTTATAGTCTAAGATGGTTAGGGTACGTCTACTGCTATATATGGTTAGCATATGATACGGATATAATAAATTTCATAATCATACTATATTTTTAAACTACATACCATAATCATAATAAGTACAATTTTTAATACCATAATCCTTAAAATAACTGTAGTTATTAACCACAGTTTTATCTGTATACCTATATTCATTCCAGACATGTAATATAATAAAAGACCAAAAATCTCATTTTAAAAAATACATAAATCTATATTAGCAACAATAAAAATATATAACACTAATATCATTCAACATTAACACTAGCATCATTCAACATTAACATTCACACCACTTAATATTAAAATTCAACATTAACACCGATGAAACATTAACACCATTAGTATGTTAATAATAACAACAATTTCAATTATATTTAGTATATATTAGTTTAATAATAATTATTATATTTATATAATAACCACATTTATAACTCAAATACCATAACCATAACCATTAGAGTTGTGCATAATAAACTGGTTCGGTCGAACCGTACCGAATCGTATCGGTTCACAAACCAAACGTTTTTTTTTTGCAAAAGTATGGAGCGATTCAGAAGAGGTACAAAAAACCGGTTCGCAAATAATAAACCGTACCACTTCTTGTACCGGTTTAATATAATATTATATTTAATTTTTAAAATATATACTCTAAACCATTAGACCAAAGTTGGTTCGGTGATGATTTACAATCTACATTAGTATAATAAATTATATATTATGGGTTATGGATTATGGATTATGCTTTATAGATTATGGATTATGGTTTATGGATTACACATTATGGTTTATGAATTAGGATTATGGATTATTTGTTATGTATTATCATAATACATAATAAATAATCCATAAACCATAATACTATTATGTATTATTATAGTTTTTTTAAAATATATATAAAGTGGTTTGGTCGAAACGGTTCAGAAGAGGTACAGTAATTTTGTCAAAATCTGGAGCGGCCAAAAACTGGAGCGGTAAAACGTACCTCTTTAAAATGTGGTAAATGTACGGTTCATGAACCGGTTCGGCCCTGAACCGGTTCATGCCCACCCCCAATAACCATTATGGGTAGAACATTCATCACCATAACCGGACCACACCATAATGGTATGGTTAACCATATTAAACAGTAATGATTATAACAATGGTTATGAGTTTTTCATTGCACCATTGTCGGCCATACTTTGGTCAATCATCAACTAAATTTAGAGACAAAGAAACACGTACTATTTTGATAAATTTAAAAATTCAAAATTATCATTTGAAAATAAAATTGGTTAATTAACTCAATCCTCATATATGTTTACTTATAATATATTTACTTAAGATAAATATTTAATCATTTATCTTCTTTTTTTTTGGTTAATTACTTAAATGGTTACACATGTTTGACTATTATGCAGAATGGTTACACATGTTTCAAAATGTGATTAATTGGTTTTGTTGATTAACTTAATGGTTATACATGTGTTTCTCAATGTCATTAATTGGTTAATCCGTTAGTGAACCGTCAAATTTTCTGTCAATTTCGCATGCGCGTAACACATGACCCCTATTTCACTAATTTACTATATTTGAAAAGAATGTTATGCCCTTATGTCACTTTCACAAGCTGTAGGTCACATCGGGATTGAATTCTGGTTCTGGTGGGCCGTTGGGATCGATTGGGTCAGAATCAGATAGGATCTCTGCAAGGATCCTGTTCGTCTCCTCGATGAAATTCTGGTCAACGGCATCGGCGCGCGGAGCTTCCGACGTCGATCGTGCCACGAAGGATGAGGATCGTGATAAAGCCACAGAGGATAGTGATCTTGATGTTGTTGAAGGTTTTGTGGATCTACCTGCCGCTTCCAACGAGATCCCGGTTGTAATCAAAGCTTCGATAGCAGAAACGGGTTTCCATTTAGAGTTTCTATCTAACTCCATATACAATTTATGTGTTGCTGGATCACAAGCATCAAGAACCTGGCAAAGGGCCGGGGAAGCACTGGCCACAAAGCTCAGCTTTGGCCTTCCAAAAAAATCAGCATACTTTCCTCTAGTAGCTCCAAATCTAACTTTAACAACGCAACATAGCTGCAAAATCACATCTTTGTGTAGTAATTTAATTATTGGAATCCCCCTATAGTATTGGAAATGGGATGCACCAACTGAAGCTATAAAAACCTCTTCAGGGTCTACGAACCCTGAGCAGCCACTTGATGACCCCTCATAAGGATGCCCATATGTCTCTTCTTTCTCATCTAATTGAAGAAACTATGATCTGATTTGGTTGATGAGGGACCCCATGTCGAATGCATTAGCACTAGTAGTCTCGAAATGACCGTTTGATCAACATCAGTAGTCATGAGGGGAAATATTGGGTGTTTCTCTTCCAATTTCTGGGTAATGGGAGTCGATAGTGTATCCAATTCATCATTTTGACCTGAAATTGGGGTAATACTTTATGTAGTTGATCCATTTGGGGATGATTTAGCGTTGGTGCAAATTCTTGTTACAACGTTTGGAGAAACCCAACTTTTTTTTCTGTAAGGAACGCTCGATTCCTGCAGGTTGAAGGAGGAGGATGAAGGCTCCACCTAGTTGGGATGAGGATGAGAAGGGCTTGGAGGAGACGAGGCAACTGGGAGGTTGGGAAGAGGATGATACGGGGTAGAATGGAAAGAGGGCGGTGAGTGAAAGGTTGGAGGAAGACATTGGGTGGGGAGCTTGGAGCACTTCATTAGATTGAGGTTTATGGGTAATATTGTCATTTTATGTGTTATAATAGTGACTAATGGTGATTTCTGACGATGAACAATA
This sequence comes from Chamaenerion angustifolium, assembly GCA_946814005.1. Taxonomy (NCBI): domain Eukaryota; kingdom Viridiplantae; phylum Streptophyta; class Magnoliopsida; order Myrtales; family Onagraceae; genus Chamaenerion; species Chamaenerion angustifolium. The sequence continues at coordinate 26,351,228 of OX328268.1, read as the reverse complement.
GAAAAACAAATTAGTAACATAGCAAAACCAATTAATCACATTTTGAAACATGTATAATGGTCAAACATGTGTAACCAATTAAGTAATTAACCTTTTTTTACGTGACTAAATTGTTAGTTATATTACAGTATATAACCATTTCATTATAAATTGTATTGTTTAGTTACTTATATTTAACAAGTGTAATTAAATGATCATTAAAATAATAGTTTTACCATTCTTCGTATTTTCTTTTCATCTTCAAGTTTTTCTTCGCAGATCGAACCCAAGAATTCAATTTATGGGTTCAATTGAATCCTACAATTGAATTTACAGCTTCAATCGAATATAGAAGATGATTTTTTTTAGTTCGAATGAATAAAAAAAAATAGTGTTTGTGTTCGATTATTGATTCTTTCCATATTTATCAGAACATAGAGGATCTCATTCTCAGTATTCTTCCCCACACTTGTCTTTATCACAATCCTCATTTTGACGTCGTTGGAGAGACGACAACCTAGTGACAGAGGTAGAAACAACGATAGAAATTGTATATGGAGATTGTCGAAACAGATGTAGGATTTGGTCTCAAGAAATTAAGGTATAGATATGCAAAAGTGTCGAATATAGGTGTGGCAATTTCTGACACGACACGATTAAACGACACGACACGATCTGCTTTAAAGTATATATGAGTTAGACCTTAACGGATCACGTGTCTAAACAACTCTTATACGTTTAGACACGATGAATAATCATGTCTAAACAACTCAGATATTCAGATATATATAGAAACACGATTAGACATGATTAACTAATTGTGTCTAATCGTGTCGTGTATACATGTGACACGAATAAAGACACGATTACCTAATCGTGACACATTCAGAAAAATTTATAAAATTAATGTTTTTTTGTGTTAATCATATCGTGTAACGTGTCGTTTCGTGTTTAATCGTGTAAATCTGTATCAATCAGGTCGTTCTTAATCGTGTCGTATTGTGTCGTGTTTAATTGATTCGTGTTGGTTCGTATCGTGTCGTGCCGTGTCTATCCGTTATGTTTTTTGATTTTTAATTTCCAAGAAAGTTAATCATGTCACGTGTCGTGTCACGTGTAATCTGCTACTTAATCATGTCGTGTTCGTGTCTGATGTTTTGAGACACGTTTAGAAATTATCCGTTTAGACACGAAACATGTTAAGACATGACACAATTAATAACACGATACGATTAGACACGTCACGACACGATTACCACTCCTAGTCGAATAAGTCAAGTAGACTCTGTAGAATAAGGTAGACAGTGAGGATGCGGATGAGTCCAGTGGTTGAGGGGTTATTCGTGGAGATAGAGAAATTAAGAATTTCTACAGCAAATTCATATATGAAATCTCATCTTAAATCCACTATTTTATCCTCAAACAGATTATGCAACTCAGACGAAGCATACCCGGATGGATATCCAATAGAAGAATAAATCTGCAGAGCGTAATTGACAAAATCTCAAGCAAAGACGACAAACAATCAATTTCCCTGTTTTAATTCTCGTTCTCTCTCGACTTTCTCTTCTCTTGCTTCAGTTGTCTTTACCTTCCTTGTAACAAACTTCTCTTTCGGTGGAGGGGCAGGAACTATATTTTTGATTCAATTGAATCCAAAAATTCAGTTTTGAACCCCCAAAAATTAGTTTCTGGGTTTGATTTACAAAAAATAAGATTCAAAGCCACCATGGATGAATAGATGAAGATAAGTCATAAAGGTATTTTTGTCATTTCATCTCATAAAAATTATTGTAACCAAACAGTCACATGGTCAGATATAAGTGATCCTTATGCACAAGTTGTAATCAATAAGTCACATGGGCAAAGATAAGTAACCATTGAGCTAATTAACCCCCCAAAATAATATTATTACAATCTATTAATTAACTTTTATTAATAATGATGAATATAATAATAATAAAAGAATTCTATTAAGGTATGATATATGTATATAAGTAAATAGAAAAGGAAAGAAGAAATAAAGAAAGTAAAATTGTGTCATTGTAAGTTCGAGTACCTGTGAATTTGGTCGTTACCCAACGTTAACGCAGCTAACCATTTAATTACGTGCACTTACAACAAAGAACTTGAAATCATACTTTGATGCCAATGTTGAATAGTTTTTCTCTGGAATGAATAAGCTAGATTTACCTCTATTTATATATTGAAAATCCTAACCTTAAATATTTACCAGGTAGAAAAATCAGTTTACAAATATGAAAAATATCTTATAGATATCGAATACTGAATATATATATATATATATATATATGAATAAAAATCGCTGAAGCTAGGTAAAATTTTGATAATAGATAAAATAAATTTAAGGAAAACTCATAACTCATAAACTTGCAAAACCCGATGGAGTCATTATCCAACAACTTCGTGACTCGTCGTCCGAAACTCGTGGGCACTCTGTTATTGTGTTAAGACGACGAATCTCTTAAGAATTCCTGGATGTCATCTCTATCCCATTCAAAGAGGAATAAAGACATCAAATTTGAAACAAATCATGACGACACCCCTGAGGTGAATTTACTCGAGGAGGTGTCGTCTCTTATGTACATGCTACCTCATACCGGAAATTTGGAGAGGGATTTACCTTAAAAATTGGTAAGGAACTAACATGGAATCGATAAGAAATAATCTAAAATTGATAAGAAGTTATTGTGGTTTAACATGTGATTCTCACAAACGGTTGACCACTAACTGATATGTGGTCGATGTTAAGTTTGTTTATAAATACTGCATTATTACTTCAATAATGAGGTACCTACTTTTTATAATTACACGTATTATTGGTCCTTAAACCTTGATATGACTTTGTCATTAAAGAAAAAAACACCAGACAAAATTCGAGTTTTTCTTTGCAATTTGCAGGTAAATGAACATTGCACGAATTCACAACCCAATTTATTTAAATATAACGTCACTGAATATTTTAAGCTTATCTCACAAATTGCTACATCAAATTCGATACTGTTACTTAATTATATTACTTAGAATTCATATGATCTAGTTATACCCGAAACAAGAATAAATTCCACTATAGAGTGTTTAAGGTAGGGAGTGAGCAGAAAAAACTGATAGACCGAAAACCAAAAATATCGACTTGAGACTGTCCCGATTAGCCTGTTCCGAATTTAAGACCAAGTCAAATTAAACGGTTTTTTATTATCTCAAACTCAGGCTCAAAGTCGGTTTTTGTACCCAAAGCCAAAATATCGAATAAACTGACACGACCCGAGTATAGATTTTTTTGGCCGTTCCCGAGTATAGATTGAAATCAATATTTATTGTGTTTTTCTAATTAGTTTATTGTGTGTTTAGGATTGTGTTTGATATTTGAATTTTTTTATATTGAATATTTGGTATGATTTTTGTATTGGATACTTGATATAATATTTACGTTGTGTTTTGTATTTAAAAATTTTAGATATTTTTTTTTATAGAAAAATTCGGTCTAAGATCAAGACCTGTCCGAGTCAATCAAGACCGACTCGAGCAATTTTTTTTATTTTGATCAACTCGGGTTTGGGCTTGAACTCGATCCTCCATCTAGAAGGAGTCCCAAAATTCCGGGCTTCAATTTTTTATTTGAAAAAGTCCGTCCGCTTGTTCCGAGCTCACCGCTAATCTGATTCCGTGGTAGAGACGTGTCTAGACGGATCCGGATAGTGATACCGGGTTATGGGCTAATAGGCCTATTACGTCCAGGAAACCCAAGAAAAACAGTCCCGTATCACTGTGGCGAGAGACCAGAACACGAATCCATTGAAGCTGAAACGTAGGAATCTTGTTCATCAATCTGAAGCCGAACTGCAGCGCAACGCAACGGAGGAGACGAAGATGGCGTGGAGGTCGCAGCTGTCGAAGAACGTAAGGGAGCTCCGATTCCTCTTCTGCCAATCATCACCTGCCAGCTCTCCCGCCAGGTAACGTTTGACCTCCATTCGTGTTGATAGAGTTTGTCCCCGGAAATCATCGTTCTAAAAGTTAGCCGTTTCCGATGTTGCATGATTTGATTTGCCTGAGTTACTGCATCAGGTCATTCGTGGAGAAGAATTACAAGGATCTGAAAACACTTAACCCCAAGTTGCCCATTCTGATCCGTGAGTGCCGTGGGACTGAGCCCCAGTTATGGGTTAGATACGGTAAGCGAAATCTTTGCAGCTATCTTGGTACGCTGAATCCAATTCTTAGCTACCCCGTCTTGCTGTAAGGGTCAAGTTTGGATCTTGCCTCATTTTGTTATTTGTTACAAAATGAGCTCAAATTTTGAATTTGTCTACAATGTGCATTTGTTACACCACCGCTAGTTAACAATTCCTTCTTAATGAATATTATGGCTTTGCTGGTCATCGATTGATTTAATACCCGTTCGTCCTTATTTCTTACTCATTGGGTTGGAAGGTTTCATGGTAGATGCATGTGCTACTGCTGATTGTAATCCTTATTGATTGTCTTTTCACAACAAGGATATATAAGTATGCACACAAAGATATTTCATTTTCCAAGTTTTTGTCGTGCAATGCAAGTGGCTGTCACTGTGTGATTTAGCGGCAAAAGCTTCTTTGAAGTACTTGTACTCATTATTAAATAGATATATTGTGCTGTATATATGTACTTGAGGTTGACGAAAAGAAGTAACTTTTCCACCAGCAAAGAGATTATGATATGCTTGATTAACAGTAATAGAATAGGAAAATAATTATGTCAAATTGCAGTGTTTGGTATGCTAGGAAGAAATAATGAATAGAATTCTCATTCCACTTTTTTGTGAAAATTTGTGGGGAACTTATTCTTTGCAACTTGAGAATCATAATTTATTCCATTTGTTGTATTCCTTCGTTCTTTAATCCATTTCAGCAAAGCAGATGTGCCACCATATAGCTGTACTTAGGACGTTTAGGTGATCCGATTGCACTGCCCCCTCAAAAGAAGGACAAAGGTTCCTTCTTTTCGTATAGTGATGGTCTGAGATCATCGGTGCTCTGTAGTTCAGTTAGAAAACCTTCCCTAGTCTCACTGAGAAGGTAGGAAGAATGATTTGCAGCAAGGGCAAGCTAGATTTCCCTAACCAAAAGAGGGGGATGTATGTGTGTTGTCAAGTTTCACTAGACTGTCAAGTGAAAACTTCAGGTAGGTCTTGAGACGTCTAGGCTGCTAAAATTATTTACCATTCAAAAGTTCTATAATGTATGTGTTATTGATTGAATGAATAAAGAAGAGCATTCATGTAGTCTAACCATAATTAGAATGTGTTAGAGCCAGAGCCTGCCAATTTACTAAGTAGTTGAACAAAGTAGGGTGGCTTAATTTGAGAATATCTCTGTGCATGATATACTTAATTCAAACACATAAGGCTATCTCCATGGATTGCATCTACTGCTATATGATTATGCTGTTGGATTCACTTCTAAAACTAGGAAACGTGTGTTCAATTTTTTTCATTTGTGACTTTCCCTGATCCTATTTACCTTTAGAAATTCACTTGCTTCTTTCATCATATCCTGTTGTATACAGCATTAGTGAATTGGTGGAGATTGATCTCTCGTATTCTTCTGCATTCTACATAATATTTTTGAGCTTGTGTTATCCTCCATGTTTTCTTTTCAGCACCAGATTATTTCAGCTAATTAAAGTTATATTATGAGTCACTTTTGTATTTATTCACAGACTATGGTGTGGAAAAGGGGATACGATTGGATGGGTTGAGCGAGGAGCAAATTTCAAGTGCACTCAAAGACTTTGCAAAGGTTTAATCAAACCCAAATTGTTCCTGTTTTGTATTCGGAGAATTTTAATGAAATAAGCCACAACTTGCGTGTGGTGAGAAGACACAGATTGCTCTTTTAATTGTTGATTGTCTTTCTGGAGGATGGCAGTGAAGATCCTGAATCATGTCAGTGTTGTTGAAAAAAGTTCCATGCCTGTGTTTCATTTTCGCTTTAGACTTTTGTAAGTTGGCTTGGGATTGGGTATTTGGGAAGAACTAATGAAACGGTGGTACTGTTAAATTCTTAATCTCTGCAGGAGGACGACAGATTATATTGGTCTAGTATAGAAGAAGCAATAAGATTTTAGAACTACAGTGTTAGGCCTTCTCGCTAGCTAATCATATCATTGGTTCAGTGTTTGTATCACTCTCATTTATGCCAGTTCTACAACTCTGGACTCTGGTGGTTTTCTATTCAAAGAAACTTGAGCTGCTGTACAGAACATGGGTTGGTTGTAAGAGCTATGTTCTCACGTGCCAATTTACTCCTTCCATGAAGCACGCAAGACTTATTAGGAGATCAATTCAACACCTCACCTCACTTCTCCAAGTATGAAGGACAAGCCAAAGACAGTAGTAGGATCCAATATATAATGAAGTAAAGAAACAGCTTGTCTCATAATACAAACCTAATTACTCTGCTCATAATAAAAAGCACAAGTTCCAATCTGTGAGCCCCAAGAGTAGTAGTAGTTTCAAAATAAATAAAGTACCAAACAAAACTTAGGAAATGCACTTGTTAGTAACCACCCTTGAGATCGTTAACCACATCATATGGAATAGGAGTCACTGTTTCCATGGTGGTACCCTCGACCTTGAATCCAGGCTTTGGTCCCTCCGGCTTCCTCTTCGTGCTGATGGTCTCACCACGTGACTTGGCCTCTGCCTTGATCTCATCATTCTTCTTCTTCCTCAATTTGAACTCTTCCTGGCACCGTGACGGCTGAACATGCTCCACTCTAACATGAATCCTCTTCCTAATTATCCTGTTACCAACCTATACAATATCATGTCATGGGCAAATATCATTAGACATCCAACAAAAAGAGTATTTAGTATTTACAAACACAGGTACATTAAAACACACAGAATACTACTTGCAAGAAAGCAAGGTCACTCATCAAAACTTACATCATCAACTACCATGTAATTTTCCACATTAGCATAAACATATATGTCAACAATACAGATTAAATAAGCTATGATAAGGAATTGAATCATTCAACAGGTCAAAATTGAAGACTAGAACTTCGAAAAATTGAACTCTTACAAAATGACACAGAAACATTCCGGTGAAATATTAGCTTGATCCGGAAGCAATGCCGTATCAAAGATCCTGGGTTTTTCAGAACTGATTTCACTAAGTAAGGATGATACAGAGATACGCTCAGTTCACATAAAGGAATTTATATAAAGACATAATTCCAATACCAGACCACGCCCCCATTTAATTAGCACAACAGCTTTAACAATCTAACAAAAAATGTTTTCTTCTACTATAAACTTATCGCGACAGATGAGGAAGCTAACAAAGCCACACTTCAGTATCAAGTCTATGCAAGAACCAGTTATTGCGGCTCAGTATCTTAAATCTAATTAACAAATTATTGCAAATGAGAGACCTGCTTGTTGATTTCGACGCCGATAGCTCGCTTGGTGACGTTCCAAACTAGTCCTGTTCGTCCATGGTAGAACTTGTGGGGCATGCCCTTGTGAATGGCGCCGTTCACCTTGACGTCGACATAGTCTCCGACCTTGTAGGTGCGGAGGTAGGTAGTGAGGGGGATGTACCCTTTCTTCCTGAAGCCCCTAGCGAAGAGATCCCTAGTCCTTGATCGGAGACCGTGTCCAGCCGGCATTCTTCTTCTACTGTCTGCTGCTCTCCTCCAAACTCCTCTTCTGCCTGTCTAGAGAGTGGAACCCTAGCTCCAAAGCGATGAATTTATAGTGCCGGAAACGAGCAGCGACGCTTCAGTTTCGGTTTGTAGGTCGGACTGAGCGTAAATTATGTCGACCCAATCATCTAATAGGGCTGGAAATAGCAGTCTGTTCAAAATTATTATTATTATGGCCCAATCCACTTACAAAAGAGCTGACAAAATACGACCATCTATTAGGGTGATCAAATTATCCATTTGGACCCGGAATCTACCCGAAATCGATATTTTGGGTACACGTTTTAAAAATTAGGTAGGTTTCGGGAAAAATAAATTTGAGAACCTATTTATTATTCAGTTCCAGTTCCGGTTCTCCTATCTAGGTACCCTAAAGTAATCGGAACCGGTTCTCTCTCTCTCTCTATATATATTTAAATAAAAATAGAAACCCTAGTAATTGTCATCCGCTCATCTCAGTCGCTCTGTCCTCAGTCATCAATTCATCATTAATATCACTTATTCAGTCCTCAGTCCTCAACCGCTATTCTCATTTCTCACAGTCTCTCTTCTACAGAGACTCTCTTCTCGGTCAAACTCTCTAACGGCCCAACGACGCTCCGACGACGCTTCATCGACGCTCCAACGTCTTCTCTCAGAGGGTGTAGGTATATCACTTAATTTCATATCATGTTCGAGAAGATCCCGTAGGTTTCGGTTTGAATTTGCTCACCTCTACAATAACTGGCACTGGACCGAATTAGTTGCTTCAACATACAACATTAGTATAATTGTCCGAATTGGATGAATTGCTTCAAAATATCTGTCTATTTTCCTTAGTATAACTGTCTGAACTAGAGAATGTTAATATTGCTGCATTACTGCTGCGAAAAGGTCGGTGAGAGAAGATAATGAGTTTTTATGCTACTCTAGAATGTGGAAATTGCTGATATTGTTGAGGAAGTAAAATTAGGTGCGGGACTGGGATATTGTTGGGTAACTTCTCATTCTGTTAACGTTTATTGAGTTCTTACATCATTTCTATTTGTATGTATGTCCTGTTCTAAAGTTTATATTCTCCCCCTTTGTTCTTTTGCTGATTAAAATTAAATATATGCATTCCTCCTGTGGTTTTGTTTGTGTTGATTCCGTTAACCTTTGTTCTTGTATATTTGGGAATAGTCCCGTTTGGAATTTAATTTGGAATTGTTTGTGTTTTGGAATTGAAATGGATAGTGTAACTGGAACCGAGGACGCAAAGAAATAGGTTCCTAACAGGGTACCCGAAACCGTTTGTACAAACAGGCTCCGGTTCCAAAATTAAACGGGTAGGTTCCGGTTCCAAAATTAAATACCCCGTATTAAATTGGGTAGGTTCCGAGAACTCCTAAATTTACAAGGTACCCAGAACCGCTCACCCCTACCGACAATGATGTGTTGAAAACAAAAATTTGTAGTTATAATTATTATTTTTTTATATGATTAACTGTACTATTATAGTGTAGTATAATTATGGTGATGAATGTTTTATCCGTAATGATTATGGTTATGATATTTTAGTCATACCCATAGTTATACCTCTGGTTATTATATAACTATAATAATTATTTAATATTAATATATACTAATAATAGAAGTAAATTTTTCGCTTTTCAGATTTTATGGATCTAGGATTGCAGAACAAACTCTAATAACACAGTGTTAATGTTAATTTTAAAGGGTAAACTACCTTAACAACCACTTATGTTGTCACTATATTATTAAATAGTCGCTTATATTATTTTTTATGTAACTAAACGATCATGTATGTTAAAAAAATATGACATTTTAGTTAAGGGTGTTATATTCAATCACATATGTTTGACAAATGTGATTAAAAGGTCATAAATGACGATTTTACCCTTCCCCTTGTTTTTCATGTTCAAACTCCAATTTTGAACACAGATTTGCGCATATCTGGGTTTGATTAGAACATTGAGACGTAGCTCAAACCCAGATTTGCATTTCTCTGCTCGAGTTGAACTCAGATCTGCAATTCTGCATTCAACTTGAATCCAATTCTACGTTTCTGGGTTTGATTCGAACCCAGAAATATAGATTTGAGTTCGATTCGAACTCATATTTGTGCAAATGTGAGTTCGAAATTAAATTTGAGTTTGAATCGAGGAAGAAGAGATTGAAGATGCAACACATGAAGATGAAAATGAATATTATGAAGAATAGTTGAAGGGTATTTTAGTCATTTTTCGCATATTTTTTTAAATCGCTCAGTCACATTTTGAAACATAAGCAACTGTTTATCACAAATTTCATCTGTTTAGTCACATGTGCCAACATAAGCAACTGTTGAGGTACTTTACTCCATTTTAGAGTTAAAATTAAATAGTATTATTGAATATTTTTATTGTTTGTGACATAAATTTATGTATTTATTAAGATAACATTCATAGTATTCCACTAGTTTCACATGTGTTAAATAATATGAGTATACAGGTAAAACCGTGGTTACTAATCATGATTATGAATATATTTGTAGTATTGAAAATTTTATACGTAATGATTATGATTATTGTATGTAGTTTAAAAATATAGTATAATTATGGGAAAAGTATAAAAAAGATGTAACATGTTTGCCCAAAGTGGTAAATGCGGCTAATGGTTTGTTTTTGATGTAGTATGTTTGGTGCTGTAGGTTTTTGATGAATTCTGTTTGTGTCCGTTAAAAATTAAGTTAACAGCATTCATGCCTTGCACGTGACTTTTTGTGTGTGTAAAATTCCTTGAATGCCCCTGACTTCTTCACCTATTAAATCTGTAATCTTTCTCCTCCATTGAGTCTTCTCCAAGGTGTTATCCACGAGTCTTCTCCAAGGTGTTCGTCGTCGATTCCCGAAGTCTTCTCGGCCTGTCATTGTTGAATGTTTTATGGGTGTCCCAATTACAAGGTTTGTTTGCCGATTTGTTTGGTTTTGAAGCCCTAGTCTTGAAAATCAATGTCCAATCTTCGAAGCCCTAATTTTGTGTTTTTCGATTGCAGAACCACGGTTGTAGTTATTTTGAGTGGTGTGACCCGCAAATGTGCGTCCAGGCGTCCAGCAGGCGGGGCGAGCAACAAGCGGGGTGAGGCGAGGCGTCGAAGTGAGCAACAGCAGTGAGACGAGCAGCAAGTAGTGGGCGAGCAGCAGCATGCGACGCGACACGGGCGAGCAGCAGCAGTGGGCGAGCAACATCAGACAAGCAGAAGCACGGGCGAGCATCAAGCAGGCGAGCATAAGCACGAGTGAGCAACAGCAGGCGAGCAGCAGCAACGGGCGGCAGCAGGTAGGGATTCGATCTGAAATCACTGATAGGGTTTCATATGATAGGGAATTAGGGAATCGATTGCAGGAATTAGGGATTCGATTGCAGGTCTTAAACTCTTAGTAGATACAAAAATTTTGATTTTGTGCTAATTGATTTTGATGGATTGGTGAGATTTTGTGCCCTACTGATCAAATCGCATATAATGTGGGCTAATTGGAAGTAATTCTAGGGAGGAAATGGATGATCTCAATGCAAAGTGCTTCATTTCTTCTAGATGAAATGTAGAAGATAATTATGCTTTAGCTGATTTTCCAATTTTCTTTTTAACTGATGGATTGATTCTCTACAATGATACTACTCATTTGCTGGGTGCGATTATATTCAGTTATGTTCCAACATTTGCTCATTTGTTGGATGCTGCATAATGGACTGTTGTTAGTCTGACATAGTGTATTGTGTTTTTTTAATATATATGAAGTGGTTCGACCGAACCGGTTCAGAACCGGTACGGTAAATTGACCAAAATCTGGAGCGGCCAAAAACTGAAACAGTAAATCGTACCAGTTTTAAAAAGTGGTAAAGGTTCAGTTCTGAACCGGTTCGACCCTGAACCGGTTCATGCCCAGCCCTAGTATTAATTAACATGAAGTTAATTGAGGTGGAAGAAGGAATCGAGTTTTAGTAGATATATATATAAAAAAAGTGTTAATTAACTCAATGTGGTCACGTTGACCAAAAAAAACTCAATGGTCACATTTGTTTACTCAATTTGATTATTAGGTTAGTTATTTTTTTTCGTGTGGTTAAATGATCATTTATATTTCAACATGTAACTATTTGGTCACTCCACTAGTCAACTATTAATTTTTTATGTCACTCAACATTTTCAATATTTGTTTGAATCATCAAATGACTTTTATCTTCGTTTTCAATTCCTTCCATGTCTTCATTTTGTTCATCGAAAATGCCCTTCATTAATTTTTCTGGCTTGATTTATGCGCTGAGGAAACCTGTTGTAAATTGAATATTGGATTGTATTGAGTAAGTGATTTGAATTGATTTACACGTATTCTATTTATACATTTAAATCTAACAGCTATCTAACGACTATATTAATGTTCCTAACAACTATATTGTTAACACTCCTCCTCAAGTTAAGCAGTAGGATCTCTGATGTTTAACTTGCTGAGTAGCGTGTTGAAAATTCTTCCGTTTACTGCTTTTGTCAATATATCTGCTAATTGATCTTAAGATTGTACAAATGATAGTTCCACAATTCCTTTTTATTGTTTTTCTTGGATGAAATGTCTGTCGACTTATACGTGTTTGGTGCGATCATATTGTACCGGGTTCTTTGAGATGTTGAATGCGACTTGATTGTCGCACATAACTTTGCTTGACTATAATGGAGCAAATCCAATTTCAGTTAGCAATTTTTATAACCATAGGATTTCTGTGAATCTTCAGGAAACTCCTCGAAATTCTGCTTCTGCACTTGATAGCGCTACGCCTTTATGTTTTTTTATTGCTTTTCCACTTAAGCAGGTTCCCTCCTACTAGAGTGAAGTATCATGATATTGATCTTCGATTTGCTAGATTTCTTGGCCGATCCGCATCAGTGTCTCCTTGATTATTCAAGTGTCCGTTTGGTTTGAATAGTATCCTGTGGCTTACCGTTCCCTTCAAATATCTTATAATCCTTCATATTGCATTCATATGTTTCGTTTGTGGTTGATGCATAAACTGACTTACCACTCCTACAACATATGTGATATTGGGACGTGTGTGAGAGATATATATCAATTGTCCTACCATTCGTTGATATATTTCTTTTTCTGTAAGTTTTGCTCCTTCCACTATTCGGAGTCCATGGTTTATTGCCATTGGTGTATCCGCCAGTTTACAATTGATCATTCCAGTTTCTGCTAAAAGATCGAATATTTATTTTTTGAAAAATAAAAATACTTTGTTTAGATCTTAGTACCTCTATTCCTAAAAAGTACTTGAGTCTTTCTAAGTCCTTCATTTCGAACTCGGTGAATAGGTTCTCCCTTAGCATTGACATCTCTTCCTTATCGTTTCCTGTAATGATCATATCATCAACATATATAATTAAGCATGTTATTAAGTTACCTATTTGTTTAAGGAAGAGAGCGTGGCCTGAGTTGCTTTGTTTGAATCTGTATCGCTTTATTGCTAAGGTAAACTTGCCAAACCAGACTCGAGGTGATTGTTTAAGTACATAAGCTGTATTCTTCAGTCGACATACTTCACTTTATTGAAATCCGTCTATGAATCCAGGTGGTGCTTCCATGTGTACTTCTTCTTTTAATTTTCACGTAGGAAATTATTCTTTACATCAAACTAGTAGAGTGACCAATCTTCATTCGCATCTATTGAGAAAAGAATCCTGATTGTGTCAATTTTGGCTACTGGAGAGAATGTCTCGGAGTAGTCAATTCCATATGTTTGAGTATAACCATTTTCTACCAGCCGGGCCTTATATCTCTCTATGGTTTTGTCTGATTTGTATTTAATCGTAAAGACCTATCAACATCGAACTATTTTTTTTTTCCTGTCGGTAGGATACACTTTTCACATGAGTTATTTTTAATTAATGTTTCCATCTCTGTCTGCATTGTCGTTGTCCAATTCTTTTATTACAAGGCTTGTTGAACTAAGTTGGGAATTTGTTCTGAGTATAACATTGTAGCGAACACCCTGACTTCTTTAGACAGGTTCCCCCTGACCGTGTTTTCTATTAGATACTTCAATCCTTGAGCTTCCTTTTCAGGGGAGTACCGTATGGGTGGAACTCCCCTATTACTTCTTGGTGGTTGTGTATATCTTGTTGTTTATTCGTGTATTGGTTCAACTTGTTCTACTGCTATCTCATGGTCACTATTGTTAGAGGAAACATATGGATTTTCAAATGAATTTTCAGAGTTTTCAGCACTATTTACCTTAGACACCAAGTTGGGTATGATTTTTTCAGTGACACTTGGTTCTGCCATGGGTTGTATGGAAGTCTCAGGAAGTGGCTCATCTTCAAGCTTATTTTCAGGGTTATGATTATTTGTTATAATTTCTTCTGAGGATGGAAGCCAACTTAGCGTGTCTATATATTCTCTCTCCCCCTAACTACTAGGTTGGGTATTGTAGTAGTATTCGATCTCAAGAAAATCACAGTTCATGGTAGTGAACGTGTGATGACTCTTTGGGTTATAACATCGATACCCCTTTTGGTCAACACCATAACCCACAAAGACACATTTTTCAGGGCAAGGGTCGAATTTGCTACGGTCGGTTTTGAGAATATGAACAAAGACAGAGCACCCAAAGATCCTTGGGTGAAGTGTAAGGGCAGGGGTATTTTCGTAAATTTTGATAGAGCATGGATAGGGGTTTTAAAATTGAGAATTTTTGTTGGAAGACGATTTAGGATATAAGTGGTCGTGGCAAGTGCTTCATGCCAAAAAGACTTAGGGACATGAGATTCAATTATAAAAGCTCGAGTCATTTCTAGAAGGATTCAATTTTTTTTATTTCACCACTCCATTTTGTTCTGGTGTATGGGGGCATGTAGTTTGATGAACTAATCCTTTAGTGTGAAAAACTTGTTTCATGTTTGTGTTAATGAACTTGGATTTGAATATTTTTTGAAATTGGATTTGAATCATATCATAAAAGTGAGTAAATTTTTCAAAGACCTCAAATATTTGTTTTAGAAAGTATATCCATGTCATGCGAGTGCAGTCATCTATAAATATAAGGAAAAAACAAAAACATGGTCTTCCTATAACTCGAGTTGGGCCCCAAACATCTGAGTGAATGAGTGAAAAAGGTGAGTCTACTCTTGTGTTATTAGGTTTGAATATTTGTCTGTGATTTTTAGCTAACACACAGGTTTTAAAGTTTAAATTATTTGATGAATCTAACTTAGGAAATAAAATGTTTAAATACCTCGTGGATGAATGTCCCAACCTTCGATGCCATAGCCAAGTGTCTCAGTTTGCAGTCCCGTGAGCTAGCATTGTAGTACCTTGTTGAGTCACTTCGTTCACGTTATACAATCCATGACGCTTAGTGCCACATCCATTAATCTTCCCTGTCTTGGTGTCTTGTAGGACACAAAAGGTAGGATGCATAATCATTGTACAATTTAGTTTTTTTTGTTACATGACTAATTGACAATAATTTATGTATTAATGACGAAACATACAAACAATTAGACCGGGTTAATGTTGGTGAAATTTCAATAGTTTCTCGTTCTTTTACAAGGACTATTTATCCATTAGTTACTTGAACATGTGTTTTGTTGGTTTAGACAATGACCTAATATCATATTTTTCAAAGGTCATTGTATCAGTGGCACCACAATCAAATATCCATGCTTTATTTGTCTTTTTTTTTTATCACAGTTTTGAATTATATTTGTTGTTCCTATGCATTCCAGGTTTATGTTAACATTTTTAACATTTTGTTCGTTTTGATTTAAATCGTGATTAATTTTACGTTTTTTTTTTCATATTTGTAAACTTCGGGGTTAGTTTATAATAATGTTAAAACTTTAGGGGTAAAATATATAGGGTTTAGAATATTAGGGTTTGGGAATAATTTCCCAAACTCTTTACCTTCAACCCTAGCATCTCCCAACAACTCTCCCTTCATTTGCGACTCTTTTTCACGCAACTCTCCTTTCATCCGGGTATGGAGCCTCCTTTGGTCCATGGCAACAATTCAGTCAACATCAGCTTATTTTGTCTTCTGTGGTTGCCGTCGATGGTGGCGTCCCGTCGTTGGTGGCGGTGAAGTTACCCACGACGGTCCTGCCGAAGGCTACCCCACCGAAGCTTCCTCCTTCTTTGGTTTCACGGTTACTTCTGTCGTCGGTGTAGTCGACCTCTTGGTTTCACAGGAATTCCTCTGAATTCAGCACATTTAGCTCAACAATACATTTTGCCAATGTCGCTCAACATGGCTACTGTTGATTCATTAACTAAGGATAGAACTTTTTCCCATTTAGGATGTAGGTCTAGCACAAATGTCTTGGTGGTGAATGAAATTTGGTTGGACACAGGTTTATGTGACAAACAAAAGGAGTCGCAATATAGAAATTTAGAATCCGCGTGTAGGTTTTGTAAACACCTAATTTTGCCCCGAGGTCAAAAAATCGCACGCGAAGAACCGAGCCGAGTGAAATCGAGATTGACATATATATATATGAAAACTAAAAAGCAATTAAAAAAAGAAGCTGCCAACTCGTAAGGAAAATGGCCACACATGGCCATGTTCATCTTTTCTACCGATTTTTTTTATTATTTATTAAAAAAATTAATTAAATAAGAAGCAAATTTCTTCAATAAATAGAAGAGGAAGTCGAAGGTTAGGGGAAGGAGAAGAGAAAGAAAGGAACAAATGAAATAAAATAGTGAAAAAAGTGAGAGCAAGTAAAAAAATATCGATAATTATCGGTCTCGGTTTCTCGTACGATATTTAAGCTCCGAACGATTTAGGTATTGTTGGATCGTGAAATCCTGGATGCTGATCTGGCAGTGAATTGAATGCCAGACAAGGTTAGGAAGACGCTTCTGCTCCAACTCCGGTGAACCTGCAGGTAGGGGAGCGCAACAGAGAAGGTGTCTCTGGGTCCCTCTCCGATACTTAAATGAGTATATGTGTGTATAAAACTCAAAACGTAAAGAACGTATGTAAAGCAAGGGTATTTATAGGGTAAGAGAGATAGAACCGTATAAGGCAGCTGAATATCTTAGTGTATATTGTGTTACTGAAGATTCAGATCGTGGGATATGGCAGTTACTGCGAGATATTGCAGTTACCAAATCTAATCTTTAGTAAATATGTGACCGAGATACGCGGGATATCATGGCCACTTCCTTATTAACGGTTTTGGGGGACCAGAGGAGAGAGGCAAGGCTCTCTTCGGGGCGAGCACTCTCATGGCGAGCAGTGAGATGTCGCGGCCTTAGTGAAGAATGGCGAGCACTCAAGGCGTTCTTCAGAGTCCTTGGGCTCGGTTCTGGGTCACTCTTTGGAGGCCGGTCCGATTCGAATGTTATGGGTGTACCCCTTCTATAGTTATTGGGCCTTCGAGGCCTTTTTCCTTACTGGGTTGTCACTATCGATATCCAACATTTGCCCCCGAAGCTTGATTGAAGTTTCTTCAGTCGAGCTTTATTTCCTGGTAGGATTTTAGGTAGTGACGTTTCAGGTTCGATTTTCTTCGTTTCTTGTATTGGTTCATGACCTTTGAGGCATTTTGAGCTCTTTTGGCGAGCGGTTTTTTCTTCGTTCAAAGCTGAAAAAATATCCTTCCTTTTATTCCCCTTTGGCGATCACTCGAGGTAATCTTGGTTCATGAAAGTCTATTTTTCTTGATTTGGGCGATCACTACTCGCCTGAGGCATTTCTGGTAAAGTCTCTTAGTGCGCTGGCGACCACCTTGTCTCCTTAGTGGACTTTTAACATTTAATAACCGCCCAGTTGTCCAGAAATCGAACGGTCACTTGAGGCACGCCTGACATTTACTTTTCCGTAAACCTAGGGTAGTCTGACAGCTGTCCGTGTCAGCCAACCGTCTGTCTCCCCAAGGTGTCTCTTGGAATTCTGACATTGCTTCGGTTTTTTCCAAAAAGGTGCAATTATTCCTCTGTGTCGCTTCGATTTGCTCGTGGTGGTTACTCCCTTCTTGGTCTATATAAGAAACGTCAGTTTCTATATTTTGTTTGTTACGCTTACCCACTCCCTCAGATTTCCAGAACTTCGTTGCGAACCTTTCTTCTTTCTTTTCCAACCTTCTTCAGCCTTCTTCATCCATTTTTCATGGCTCCCCGAAGTCAGAGAGTCAAGCATATGGCCTCCAAGGGCACTAGCAAAGCCAATGCTCCTAGGAATGCCAATGCCCCCTTGACCATTCGGGGTGTCGCCGTGCCCCCCTCAGTGGGGGAACCGACTGATCTGGGAAGGTCTGCAACCGCTCCCGTAGTGGTGGACGGTCCTGAGCTGAACACGCCTATTTTTCCCCAAAAGGTAAACTTTCGCCCTTTTACTGCTCTGTTTTGGCAATATCCTCTGTTTTCCTTTGTTTTTTATACTTGTTGTGCCATACTTGAACCGTTTTGAGTAGATGTCAAGCCTAACGAATTGAAGCCGTCTTACTTTAAGACCATGGTGGCGCTTGGTGGTTTCAGTGCGGAGGATGCTCCTCGGTATTCTGGCTTAGGTCTGCATTTTCCTCACGATGGAGAGGTTTACATTTATGCGGCCCAGATCGATGCTGGGTTGCGTTTTCCTCTCTGTGAGGATTTACAGACCTTATGTCAGTTTTACGGGATTCACCCCACGCAGCTTGTTCCGAATGCCCTCAGGATGTGGGTCGATTTCAAGTTCCTGTGCATACGCCAGGAATGGGTGTATTCACTGGCCCTGTTCCAGTGTTTCTTCCGACTGGCAGCAGGGGCCAACTACCTCCACCACTTCCAATCCCGCTGGCCGAAGTTTTCAGAGTGGGGAGGACCTTAAGGATGGGCTTGGAACGTCCATGTCCGCCTGGTCGATGATTTCCGGGCCACTAACTCCAACTACAACAAGGGGGGTGTACCCTGGAAATTGTTTGCTCCGGACAAGGATTTTCCTCCCTCCTTTGAAGAATTGTCAGGGAGTGACCGGAATGCCATCGACGATCTGTACCGGCTGCATCGGTCGTCTCAGTTCAAGTCCATCCGCTCAGTGGCGGAGACTACCGAGAATGCCCTTGAGATGGCGGGCATTCATCAAGCCACGCCAATCTTTGATGATTGAGTAATTTTCTATCTCTTATCTTGTTTCATTACTTGTAGGCAAGGTCGTAAGCAAGAGCCGAAAACTGATAGGTCTCTTTGATGACCAGGGATCGGCGAGATTGTCCTCCGACTAGGCGCTGCTAAGCTCTCCCCTCCTCCCTCTAGGCGTTCGTCCAAGAGGAAGCCCGATGAGATGCTTCCTTCGGCCGCTACTGGCCCTCGCCAACCAGGTATATTACCTCGCCTTTTGTGGATTTAATGTTTTCACATTCTGCGGTTCTTTGACTTCTGACTTATTGTCTTGTTGTTTTGCAGAGGAGTCCTCGGCTGACGTGGCACGGGACCCTCCTCCTCCTCCTTCTAAGAAGGTCAGGAGTGAGGAGCACCCTGAGGTCGACCAGCATCCTCCTCCTCCCCCTCCTAAGGGCCCTTCTGCCAGCAAAGGGAAGGGTTTGGACACGACGCCTCCTTTTCCATCTCCTCAGGGCCCTTCCGCCACTAAGGAGAAGGCCTTGTCTTTGGCGCCTCCCGCCCCTTCAGTGCCCATGGCTCCTCCTAAGGAGTCTGGGGCCCAGAAGAAGGGGCCTGCTGCTTCCAGCTCCTCGAGGGCTCCCGCCGAGGAGTACTGCTCCATGGTGAGCTTGTTCCAGCCTTTTAAGGCTGTGGACTCTCGGAGGCCTTGGGTCCCTTGTGGGGACCTTGCCAAGAAGGGGTACCCCGCCCAGAAGAGCCTCTGAGGTAGCCCAGATATGTGCATGCGGCTCCTTGATGGGATAATTCCCCCCAAGGACCGTTCAATTGTCCCTACGGAGCTTCCTCAGATCAAGGGGTTCTTACGAACCCACTTCGAACGAGTTGCCCTGGTATGATCTCGCCTTCTTTCCATTATTTCTTCCTTGTCATTCTTTTTTATTTTGATGACTTGACATTTTTCCTTGCGTTTTTGTTGTCAGCTCGTTCGGGAAAAGGTGATCCTTGGCTGCGTCTTCGGCGAGCTCGCCGACAAGCACTCTGATCTGCTTGTCGAGCTGGAGCAATATCGAAGCACGGGGGTCACCCCCGGGCAGTTGGAGGCCATCAAGAAGACCGCTGACATGGCGATCATCTTGGTGGACGGCGCCCGGGAGGAGTACTTCAGGAAGGAGCAGCGCCTCCTTGCTGATGTCAAGAAGAGGGAGGCTGATGCTGCAGCCTTCCTTCAAGAGTCTGAGGCCCTTCATCGGTGCCTTGATGAAGGGGAGGTGGTCCGTGCTCGCCTAGAGGCCGAGTTGAAGGAAGCTCGTGCCCAGGTGGTCGAGTCGGACGCTCTTAGGGTCGCCGCGGAGGCCCAGAGGAAGGCTGCTGAAGCTAGGGGGTCGCCCTGGAGGAGGAGAAGAACCGTCTGGCTGATCAGCTGAAGGCGGTTCCTTCACCCCAAGCCGTGGTTGAGGAGTTCAAGGCCTCCGAGGACTTTGAAGACCAGGCCTTGAAGGTGATGAAGTCGGCCATTGCCGATTTTCTCCAAGACCTGGTGGAGGAGGTCCAGGCGGTCGACCCCAACTTTCCCCTTGAGGAAGTTGCATCCTTGAAGAGCTTCTTGTGGAGTCGCCCTTCGCAGCCCTCTGTTGCTGATGAGGCTGCTCCTGAAGGCGAGCCCGGTACTTCTGCCCCCGAAGGCGAGCAGAGCACCCTTGCCCCCGAGGACCCCAAAGCTTGAAGCCCCCAACTCCTTGGCGACCGTATTTTTTTTATATTTTTTAGATAGCTATTTTTGTAATTTCTGTTTTTGGTTAGTAATTATTTATTTAAGACTTGGGTTTTTCTATTGAATGCCTTTTATATTCATGAACCTTTTTGAACATGTTTGGCTATTCTTCCAATGTCTTAATCATAATTACTCTCCGTTTTTTTCTTGCTTTGTAATGTCGTCGACCCTTAAAGCCTTAGACCAATCATAAGTTGAACTTTCTAAGGATAATACTTTTGACACTTAAAAGCATAAACTTCTAAGTTCAAAGAGATATTACCTTCTTTGAAGTTTAAACCTTTGAGGTGTTGGCATAATAACAGGGGATTTGTAATTTTTCAGGCTTTATCATCGATAGTGATCGCCTAAACTTTCTTTGGCCTGACTTTGGCGTCAGGGCTTTAATTTTGCCTAACGTTTTGCTAGGTCTTTTGGCCTGACTTTGGCGTCAGGGCTTTTGGCCTAGCCTTGTCACTAGGGCTTTTTTGTTTTGCCTAACTTTATTGTTAGGTCTTTTGGCCTAGCTTTGTTGC
The DNA here is from genome assembly GCA_946814005.1 of Chamaenerion angustifolium. Classification (NCBI taxonomy): domain Eukaryota; kingdom Viridiplantae; phylum Streptophyta; class Magnoliopsida; order Myrtales; family Onagraceae; genus Chamaenerion; species Chamaenerion angustifolium. The sequence continues at coordinate 26,330,190 of OX328268.1, read as the reverse complement.
TAGGGGTTTTGGCCTGACTTTGGCGTCAGGGCTTTTGGCCTAGCTTTGTTGCTAGGACTTTTGGCCTAACTTTGTTGTTAGGGCTTTTGGCCTAGCTTTGTTGCTAGGGCTTTTGGCCTAACTTTGTTGTTAGGGCTTTTTGGCCTGACTTTGGCGTCAGGGCTTTTGGCCTAACTTTGGCGTCAGGGCTTTTCGGCCTGACTTTGGCGTCAGGGCTTTTGGCCTAGCTTTGTTGCTAGGGCTTTTGGCCTAACTTTGTTGTTAGGGCTTTTTGGCCTGACTTTGGTGTCAGGGATTTTTGGCCTGACTTTGGCGTCAAGGCTTTTGGCCTAGCTTTGTTGCTAGGGCTTTTGGCCTAACTTTGTTGTTAGGGCTTTTTGGCCTGACTTTGGCGTCAGGGCTTTTGGCCTAACTTTGTTGTTAGGGATTTTTGGCCTGACTTTGGCGTCAGGGCTTTTTGGCCTGACTTTGGCGTCAGGGCTTTTGGCCTAGCTTTGTTGCTAGGGCTTTTGGCCTAACTTTGTTGTTAGGGCTTTTTGGCCTGACTTTGGCGTCAGGGCTTTTTGGCCTGACTTTGGCGTCAGGGCTTTTGGCCTAGCTTTGTTGCTAGGGCTTTTGGCCTAACTTTGTTGTTAGGGCTTTTTGGCCTGACTTTGGCGTCAGGGCTTTTTGGCCTGACTTTGGCGTCAGGGCTTTTGGCCTAGCTTTGTTGCTAGGGCTTTTGGCCTAACTTTGTTGTTAGGGCTTTTTTGGCCTGACATTGGCGTCAAGGCTTTTGGCCTAGCTTTGTTGCTAGGGCTTTTGGCCTATCTTTGGCGATAGGGCTTTTGGCTTCGGCTTGCTTCGAGTGGACACGCTTTATGAAGGAATGACTTTCTTTTATTGACATAACAGTTTGATTACAAGCTATGCATAAAATCTTCTTAAATGCTCAGAATTAAATGGACGGGGTAACCTCTCGCCTTCGGTGGTTTCCAAATAGTAGGATCCTGGTGCGGCGATCTCTACTACTTTGTACGGTCCTTCCCATTTGGCTGAAAGTTTGTTTTTACTGTCCAGCCTTGTGAATTCATTTCTTCTCATAACCATCTCCCCCACGAAAAATTGGCGAGCGCTGACTTTTCTGTTGAAGTACCGAGCGGTCGCCAAGCGCATCTTTGCTTGTGTCTTTTCCGAGAGCCATCTCTTTTCCTCTGCTAAGTCGAGGTCAGTTCTGCGCTCGATCTCATTTGCCTCCGTGTTAAAGTGTAGGAGTCTGTGGGTAGGCACTGCTATTTCGGCTGGTGCTACTGGTTCTGATCCGTACACTAAACTGAAAGGCGTTTCTCCTGTGGCCGCCTTAGGTGTTGTTCTGATGGCCCATAATACGTTTTCCAGTTCATCTGCCCAGTTCCCTTTGAATGCTCGAACCCTTTTCTTGAGTCCTGCTAAGACAACCTTGTTGGCTGCTTCAGCTTGCCAATTCGTTTGAGGATGATGTACTGAGCTGAAACGATGGTCCACATGATATTCTTCACAGAGCCATTTCAGCTCCTTTCCAACAAATTGCGGACCATTATCACTGATGAGTACCTTAGGAATGCCAAACCTGGAGAATATGTTGACCTGCAGGAACTTGATGACCTGGAATTCTGTTGTTGAAGCTAGAGCTTTCGCCTCTACCCACTTAGTGAAGTAGTCGATTGCCACTATAATGTGAGTACGCTGACCAGTGCTAATGGGAAAATGACCCAATATATCGATTCCCCATTGAGCGAAAGGCCAGACACCCGCCATTGGGGATAATAATGTCGATGGTCGACCCGATCGTGGTGCAAACTACTGGTAAATCTCACACTTCTGTGTTAACTCGGCTGCATCTTTTCCCAAGGTCGGCCAGTAGTATCCCAATCTGAATATTTTTCTGGTTAGTGATCGAGCACCTTCATGACATGCTGCTGCCCCTTCGTGAGCTTCTCGAAGAACCTTTTCTGTTTCAGGGTGAGCAACACACCTCAAATAAGGTGTCGAATAGCCTCTTCTATAGAGTTCTCCATCGATGATTAGATAACTGGCTGCGAGTCTTCTAATCCTCGTGGATTCGCCTTCGTCCTCTGGGAGGATTCCTTCTTTCAAATAATTCTGGAATGGGGTCATCCATGTGACCTGTCCCTGGATGTTGAAGACCTCTGCTCTGCTTTCCAGGACTGAACATAAAGCTTTCTCCAGAAATTGTACATCCTGGACTGTCGCTCCTCCGAAGGCTAGTTTACTCAAAGAATCTGCCATCTGGTTTTCTTGGCGAGGAATAAACTCAATCGCGAAATTTGGGATTTCCGCGACTAGCTTTTTGGCAATGCCGAGATATTTTTTCATCTTTTCTCCCTTTGCCTCGTAGGCGCCATTAACCTGATTGACAATAAGCTCTGAGTCACTTTTCACCTTAAGCGCAGTTATACCCATTCCTTTTGCTAGTCTGAGTCCAGTGATAAGAGCCTCATATTCTGCTTCATTATTGGTCGCCGGAAATGTCAAGGCGATCGCGTACTTCAGAGGCTCGCCCTCAGGAGGAATAAGAATTAAACCTGCCCCCGAGCCTTCTTTTGATGAAGACCCATCCGTATAGAGTTCCCAGATTTGATTGTCGTCTGATGACTGACTTTGCCTGTTTTCTGCTTCTGTTTGACCGTTACTCATGCTTTCCACTATAAAATCAGCTAGTGCTTGACCTTTGATGGCCGTTTTTGGCGCAAATCTGATCTTGAAATCGCTGAGCTTGATCGCCCACTTGACCATTCTTCCTGAAGAATCTGGCTTCATCAGGAAGTTTTTGAGAGGTTGATTGGTGAGGACCGTGATGTCGTGCGCATGAAAGTAAGGTCTCAGCTTCTGAGCAGCAATAACTAAGGCATAGAGATACTTCTCAATCTGGACATATTTTATTTATGCTGAGTTGAACATTTTGCTAATGAAATACACTGGACTCTGAACATTATTTTCCTCCCTTATTAAGACAGCACTGGCTGCCACATCGCTAATACCTAGATAAAGGAAAAGCTGATCGCTTGGAACGGGCTTTGCCAGAGCTGGGAGTGTTTGGATATGCCTCTTCAAGGATTGGAATGCTTCCTCGCAGTCTGGTGTCCACTCGAACTTGCAGTTGGCCCTCAGGGTTTTGAAGAATGGGAGGGACCTGTCTCTCGCTTTGGAGAGGAAGCGGTTGAGAGCAGCTAGGCGTCCATTCAGGCACTGGACTTCCTTGTGGAAGGTTGGCGACTTCATTTCCTCTATGGCCTTTAGCTTTTCTGGGTTTGCTTCGGTTCCTCTTTCACTGACCATAAAACCCAAAAATTTACCGGACTTGACCCCGAAGGCGCATTTGGCAGGATTCAGGCGAACACTGTGTTTTCTCATGCATTCGAAAGCTTCGCGGAGGTCTGCCGTGTGAGGATTGTCCTTAATGGTTTTGACGAGCATATCATCCACGTAGGCCTCCATGTTCCTTCCCAGCATGTCCTGGAATAGCCGGTTCACCATCCGTTGATACGTTGCCCCGGCATTGATAAGGCCAAAGGGCAATACCTTGTAGCACAAAATGTCCTCTGTAAGGAAACTAGAGATGAGGAGAGAAATGGGAGCTCAAAGCAATCTTTAGAGAGAATTTCATCTTGATTACTTTCAACTTAAGAAATACACTAGGGGTAGACATCTATATATAGGTGATGTTAGGGATATGAGAGCAAATGTCCTAAACATGTGGACTTGTATGCAATTGTCCTAAACATATGGACAATATGAACACTTATCTAATCTATAATCCCTAACATTCCCCTATGAAGATCCACTTCCTAATGTAAAACAAGACTCTAAACAAAAAGAACAGAATCTGAAGATCAATCATCGCATCTATCATCTTCACCCAACCTGATCAGACCTGGTCGCCAAATGCTCATCTGCTCGCCAACTGAACATAATCTTGTTATTGTGGTCACCAACATGTGTGGTCGCCAACATGTGTGGTCGCCAACATGTGGTCGCCAAATGCTCTTAATCAGCATAGAAAGCGGTATGAGCCTCATCGTCGGGATGCATTCTGATCTGGTTGTAGCCTGAGTAGGCGTCCATGAAGCTCAGCATCTCATGACCCGAGGTAGCATCGACCAGCTGATCAATCCTCAGAAGGGGATATGAATCTTTGGGGCAAGCCTTGTTCAAGTCGCGGAAGTCGACGCACATCCTCCACTTGCCGTTTGATTTCCTGACCAAAACTGGGTTGGCGACCCAGCTCTGGAATCTTACTTCTCTGACGAAATCAGCTTCAATCAACCTGCCGACTTCCTGCCTGATCGCCAAACGCTTATCTGTCCCGAATGATCTTCTCTTTTGGGCGATCGGCTTGATGGAGGGGTCTATCCTGAGCTCATGGGAGATGATATCTGTGCTGATTCCTGGCATGTCGCTCGGCTGCCAGGCGAAGAGCTCTTTAAATTCCTTGAGGAGGGCGGTCATGGCCTCCTTCTGATCCTCTTTCAAGGTGGTCACAATGCGCACCTTTTTGTCTGGACCATCGATCTCGACCTCCTCCAATTCCTCCATGGGTGCTGGCCGAGCCAAGTCCTCACGGGGGTCGGCCTCTGTTTCGATGGCGAGCGCCTCCCTTTGGTTCTTCCTACGTAAACAGTTCACGTAGCATTGCCGCGAGGAAGGCTGATCTCCTAGCACTTCTCCAATCCCGTTCGGAGTAGGGAACTTCATATTTTGGTGGACAGTGGAGACCACAATCTTATCGTGGTCCTCCCTATGATGGCGTTGTAGGATGTAGGTGAATCGACCACCAGGAAAGTGACCGACACCTTGACGCTTTTCCACCCCTCGCCAAAAAACACTGGCATGGTTATAGCCCCCAGTGGATAAGTTGTTCTTCCCGCAAACCCGATCAGCGGAAAGTCGACCCTCTTCAGGTCGCGCTTGGACTTTCCCATCTTCTCAAAGGCGTCCAGAAATAGGATGTCTGTCGAGCTGCCTCCGTCGACCAGAATTCTTGCAACATCACAGCCGTCAATATCTGCCGTGATGACTAGAGCATCGTTGTGGGGCGTGGTGACATGTGCCAAATCATCTTCAGAGAATGAGATGACAATGTTCTCTTCAGGTCGGGGCCGCTTCCCCAACTGAACTGCTGTAGAGATCTGAGTGGCGTAGACCTCTCTGGCGCTCGACCTCTCGCCGCCTGCACCGAATCCTCCCGCAATCAGATTCACTCTCCCCTTGCTTCCAGAAGGCTCAGCTTGATCTGCAGGGGCTGGCGAACGATGTCTCTTGGGGGCGTTCGACTTCGGTCTCGCCCTGCTACAAATTCTTTCAACATTTCCCCCTGAATCAGCCTCTCTATGTCCCGCTTCAAAATCTTGCAGTCATATGTCTTATGGCCCTTGCACTTATGGTATCTGCAGTAGCTCTCGACCTCCTTGCCCATGGGCAGCCCACCTCGACGAGGCATCGGTGGCCTCGCCAAGGATCTCCTCTCCATCTCGACTAGTACCGGCTGCTGTTTGACTGAGTCAAGGGCGACCACGCTCTTCAGCAACTGGCGCTCGCCCATATATCTCTCCAGGAACTTGCTTCTTAACTCTGCCCAAGTTCCGATTGATCCTGCAGGGAGGCCGAAGAACCAGGACGAAGCCGAACCCGAAAGAGTAGATGGAAATAGCAAAGCCAAATGATTGGGATCGTTTGACTTACCCAGAAGGGATGCCTCGTGCTTGTTGACATGCACGGTGGGATCTCCTCCACCGCTATACTCAGGTATGGCCCGAGCAACCACATCCTTCGGGATTTTGATAGCGACGAGCCTGTCGGTAAAAGGATGAGAGGACTGCTCCTTGAAGGGATCTACGAATGTCAACTGTCTTTCCTAGAGCCTTTTGTTGAGGAGGTCATCCATCTGATCCACCGTGCAGTACATGGGAGAGGTTCCGGGTGGAGGAGGACAGGAAGGATTGGCCGTACAGGCGGCTGCTGGTTCCTTGGTGTGTGCCGGAGGTAAGGACTGCTGTCCTGACGTCATCTCCTAATCCTCCTGAGGCGCAGTGGGACCAGGATTTGCCGCTTCCGAAGGTGATGGCCCTGTGGCAGCAGGGCAGTGGTTTTCCTTAGGAGCAGAGGGATTGTTTTCTTGAGGAGCAGGGACTTGGCGGCGCGCCTGCCCTAGGATGGCTTCCAGCAGGGAGACCATCTCGGGGGTTAAATTAATATCCTGCCCCGCAATGTGGACTGTCTGCGGTGCCGGGGCTCCGTTTTGATCAGCAGCGGGGGTCGGTCTGGAATCACCGACATGTTCTCGAGCTGTCCGCAGGGGAACAACATTAACTCCTGCTCGGCTGGCAGGTTCCTATTGAAGCGGTGAAGCGGCGACAGAATCAGAGCTATCGGAGGATCGCTCCCTAGTCTGATTCCGACGGTTGCTGTTTTGGTGAGAAATGGATTGATTGGATGCGGGCGTGTATAACAACACCGATCTACCGAGTCTTAGTGAACGGGGAGAGAACTGAGTACATAACACCTACTAGAGGACTAAGGCAAGGCGACCCCCCTCTCTCCTTACTTGTTTATACTTATGGAGGATGTGTTGTCAAGACAGGTGGAGAATGAGGTTGTGGGAAATTGGATACAGGGAATAACGCTAAAGAGGGGGTGTCCAGAACTCCACCACTTACTCTTTGCGGATGATTCACTATTTTTCATAAGAAGAACGGTGGAGAATGCAACTCGATTGAAGGAGGTAATCACAAAATACTGAGGCAAAATCAAGCCTTACTTTCAATTAGGGGCGGACGTGAGCAGTTGTAGAGAAATCGAAGAAACGCTTGGTCTTAGGAATTTAGAGATACTGAGGACTAAAGGAAGAGCTTAAGGCAACAATTAGAGAGAAATGCATCTTGTTTTACCTTAAGCTTGAATATACAATAGGGGTAGTGGTCTATTTATAGGTGAATCTAGGGATTTGGATGCAAAAGTCCTAAACATGTGGACTTGAATCTAATTATCCTAAACATTTGAACTAAATCATGATTAGTCTAAACCATAATCCCTAACATTCCCCTTTGAAGATCCACTTCCTAATGTAAAACAAGACAAAAAAACAGAAAATGAAGAACACCTAACATTCATCCATGTTGTTTGCTTCTTTGATTGCAATCTTCAAGTATCATAATCCTACTGAATAACAAACACAACTCCATGATCTTGCTGAATAAGAGAAGCTCCATTATCTTGATGAATACCAAGCAAGCAGCTCCATGATCTTTGATGAATACCGAGCACAACTCACCCATTGATTGATCTGAGTGCCATTCCACTACTGAGCTGATTTTAATCAAGAGAATTCAGCACAGGTCTGCTGAACTATTGAGCACAGGTCTGCTCTAACTTTAGTGAGTTGAAGCTTGACAAATGAATGATGATGAGGATAATACCGAGAAAAAACAGTTGTCAAGCTACTGTACTGTCGAACAACAGCTGTAATACTAGAGGAGGAAGAAGAAACCTCGAGATTGCTAAAACCGTGTTTGTAATCACATAGCAAAACATAATGAAGCAGTAAACGTGCTTGTAAGCACGCAGCAAAACACAATATCTTCGAGGAGAAAAAACAAATAGAAATCAGAACAGCTATGTACTTGAAGAGCAGCAGCAAATTGAGGCAATCAGTAGCTCAAGATCAACATCAAACCGAAGAAGAATCAACCTCAAAGTCATTCTCAAACAGAGCACTAATCAGCTCCATATGCATCAGCAACTCGATAATCAGTTCAGCAACAATTAATCAACATAATACTTGAGAAATTAGTTCGAATTAAACAGCATAAGTAGCAGCAAGCAACTCAGCATAGTCGCAGCATGCAATTCAGCATCAGAACCAACAGATTTTCTACTCAGCATCAGAACCAGCAGATTTTCTTAAACAGAGTTGGAGATCCAGAAACCTTACCTCAGTATGATCACAGGTCCGATCATACCTATTGAGGCATGAAGAAGAAGATCATGCAGCAGTAGAAGAATCGCACAAACACAAGCATATGGATCAGAATCTGTATTTCGATTGCACAAGTGATGTTGATGCTGAAACAGAGCTGAGCAGAGGTGATAGATTTCGATGAACAGAGGCGTTGCTGCTGGCTTCGGTTGCAGATGATGTGCACAATCTGATTCGGTTGCATATCTGAACAATCTGATTGAATCGGTACTGAAGAAAATGACGATTCAGCTCACCAGTAGCTGAATTGGTAATGAATCAGTGAATCGATGGCTTATAAATTTGATGTCGATTCAGCAACTGATGACGATTCAGCAATTGTTCCACTGATTTGCTGCAAGTGATTAAATCCAATCCTGTAATCGAATCTGCTGCAGATGTTGTAATTCGTTCATGAATGTATAGCTCTCGTGCAGTGGAATCTTGGAGAATGTTGATTTGGATCATGTATGGCGATAAGATCAGATCTGATCGATGAAGCAACCAGCATGAGGCTGCTTCGTGGAGTAGCTGAACCTGATGAAGCTGCTGAAGATGAAGACAAAAGCTGGAAAGCTGGATTGCTAGACAACAGAATGACAGAGCGTGCAGGAAGCTTGATTTCTACAGGAGCAAAGCAAGGTTGCAACAGAATTTGCAACAGAATTTGCAACAGAATTTGCAACTGAATCAAAAATTGGTCCCTAATCATCTAGCTCTGATACCATCTTAGGAATTTAGAGATACTGAGGACTAAAGGAAGAGCTTAAGGCAACAATTAGAGAGAAATGCATCTTGTATTACCTTAAGCTTGAATATACAATAGGGGTAGTAGTCTATTTATAGGTGAATCTAGGGATTTGGATGCAAAAGTCCTAAACATGTGGACTTGAATCTAATTATCCTAAACATTTGAACTAAATCATGATTAGTCTAAACCATAATCTCTAACACTTGGGATACCAAGCAAGAGTGACCCAGGGAAATATCTCGGATTACCGGCAGTGTGGGGGAGATCCAAACGGGAAGCTCTAAGGTATCTCAAGACAATCATCTGGGATAAACTGGATGGATGGCGTACAAAGACCCTTAATAAGCCAGGTAAGGAGGTGCTAATCAAGGCGGTGATCACAGTCATACCCACATATGTGATGAGCATCTTCAAACTCCCGAACACATGGTGTAATGAGGTCAATGCGTTGATAGCCGGGTTTTGGTGGGGGAGAAGAGATGAAAAAAGAAAGATTCATTGGAATAAGTGGGAAGACTTAGCAAAAACAAAGGAAGATGGAGGCCTAGGATTCCGGGAGTTAGAGACTTTCAACAAATCCATGTTGACTAAGATGGCAGAGTGAATCAATAGGGAGCCAAATGCGCTATGGGTTAAGGTACTCAAAGGACTATATTTCCCCAAAACGACATTTAGAGAAGCCGGGAGAGGTGGACGAGCATCATGGGGATGGGCTAGTATGCTACAAGGGTGGGACACATTGATAAAGGAAGGGTTGTGGATTGTATGTGATGGTGAGACAATCAATGCCGAACGGGACCCATGGATCCAAACAAAGTCGGGTTTCCTACCCGACATGACCATGGGCTGGAGCGACAACCCGGACTTGAAGGTGGCAGCCCTCATTGACCGAGATACGGGTAGGTGGAACGAAGAGCTAATCTGTGTCATAGTGACACCACATGATGCAGCCCATATACTGGATATTCACTTACTTGCGAGAGCCGAACCGGGCTATGTCATTTGTCCATACACGGATGACGGGAAGGTATCAGTCAAAACTGTCTATCATCGACTAAGGGAGGTAGCATCAGGTAGATTAATCGGGTCAGGGCACGATGGACATAGACCCATAACCATATGGAGGGAAGTGTGGGGCACAAACATATTGTCGAAGGTCAAGTCCTTTATATGGAGGCACTTACTAATTCGTTGTCGGTGATGGATAACTTGAGGAGACGGGGTATGAATGTAGACCTGAGATGCCCGATATGTGGTGAAGTGGAGGACGTTGAACACTTGATATTCAAGTGTGGATGGGTGAAAGGTGTATGGATGGGATTGATGGGGTCGGATATAACAATTAATGAATCAATGACGATGGGTGAGTAGATTAGAGCGAGATGGGATGAACCGAATGTGAATAGCGAACTACGACACAAACGGTGGTGGTTGTGCCTCTATACGTGCTGGACTATATGGAAAGGAAGGTGCATAATGGCGTTCAAACAAAAGCAACCGAACACACGGGAGGTGATTGAATGTACTAAGAGGGGATATGAGGAGTACAAGTGTGCAAAACCAATAGGGGGTCCGACACATATGCAAAGGGAGCCGCAAAAATGGAGGAGACTGAACTCTGGGTATGTGAAAATAAACTGTGACGCGTCACGGTGTAGCCGAACGGGGATGAGTGGAGTTGGAGTGCTTGCGCGAGATGATGTGGGTGATCTAATGGGCGGAACAAATAGACGTCAAATAGGACGGAATGTTGATGCATTGGAAGCCAAAGCGGTTCTACTAGGGGTGCGGTTGGCGAGCGAACATCAATGGAGGAACGTCATAATTGAGTCGGACTCTAGAAAGATCATGGACCACCTTCAAGGAAGAGCATATTATTGGAGATGTGCATCAGTATGTTCGAAGATCCTAGACTTGGTAGGAAATTTTGAATTGGTACATTGGTCGACGGTTAGACGTTCATCAAACGAAAGAGCTAACTGGATCGTCAATCATTCGAGAATGGGAGTGAGATTGTATGATTAGGTTTCACAACCCCCACTTCCACTAGTTTCTATTTTACAAGATGATTGTAGTTTGATTGACGGGAACAATATTTACGTATGAAATGAAGTAATCTTTTGTGATAAATAAAAGGTGCTATTCTTAGTGGCTGCATGGAGACCTGAAAGAAGAAGTGTGTATGGAAGCACCACCCGAATTCTCGGACGGGTTCAGAAAAAATGAAGTGTGCAAGCTCAAGAATGCTTTATACGGGCTCAAACAATCTCCACGAGCATGGTTCGGGAGTTTTACGACGGCAATGAAACAATAGGGGTATAGACAGAGCAATGAAGATCACACCCTATTCTATAACAGTGGAAAAAGTTTGGTCACTTGCTTAATAATATATGTGGATGATATGACCATAACAAGAAGGGATAAAGAGGAAATTGCGTAACTTCGAAGGAATCTCTTTACAGAGTTTGAGATGAAGGATCTCAGTGAACTCAAATATTTCCTAGGAATCAAAGTTCTTTGTTTGAGAAAAGGAATCTTTATCTCTCAACGAAAATACATATTAGATTTATTGACGGAAACTGGTATGCTAGATTGCAAACCCAGTGATACCCCAATGATGATGAACCACAAACTCAAGATGACTGAAGAAGCTATATTAGCAGATCGGGAGAAGTACCAGAGGTTAGTGGGAAAGCTAATCTACTTGGCTCACACTAGACCAGACATTACTTATGCAATTGGGGTAGTAAGTCAATTTATGCACCAACCTCAGGAATATCACATGAAGGCAGTCATGAGGATAGTATGATATCTCAAAGGTACACCAGGAAGGGAAATTGTATTCAGGAAGAAAAGGCATTTTGATGTTGAGGATTGGGCTGGTAACCCAAACGATAGAAGATCCACTGCAGGGTACCTTACCCTAGTCAGAGGAAGCTTGGTCACGTGGAGAAGTAAAAAACATAAGGTTGTGGATCGACAATAAGGCGACAATCAACATTTCAGAAAATTCGGTCCAACATGACAGAACAAAATATGTGGTGGTGGATCAACATTTTTTTGGCCAACAACTTCAATACTTCTTATTCAAAGATTAAAAAAACACAACCAAAATGTTCACGGATGGTCATTATTACAATCAACCAATAATAAACTATTAAGTTGTCGTGGGGGTACTAGTACCCAATTCTCTAAACACACTCCCAATCTGGCTTGCCTAGATATCCAATTTCCGCTCTCATTTGCTGAACACGGGATTGCCTTCCAACTGACATCTAAAATTTGTCGCGCCAAGATCTTGATGTTCTCACATATGATGTCCAGTCTCCAGTAGCTCGTCTTTTCTTAAATTGGCTCCACAACTCTCAATGAATCTGTTTCTACCTCTATCTCTTTCCAACCTCTATCAATAGCCAACCATATCCCTTCCAATACCGCTTGAGCTTCTAGAAATTCAACTTTATCACTCCACGCTCTTCGGTTCAGTCCACCCACTAGATTGTCGTGTTCATCTCTTGCTACCACACTGATTTCTCCGCGTCTCGTTTGGGCACACCAAGATGTGTCGCAATTGATTCAAACTGCACCGCTTCTCAGATTGGTCCATCTAATCAATCGCATATCCCTAGTTTTGGTGCTGCATTGAGACTCCATCTTTAACAGCTCCAAATGAGATCCTTTGATAGCAAGAGCCGTCTCAATTGGATTTGGTCTCTTCCCCTCAAAAGCAGTTTTGCATCGGACCTTCTAAATTTGCCAACTAGTCCATATACATAGACTTTGTCTCTCTGCTCTTGCTTTGCCCGTGACTCCCCCTTCTGTCATCCTTTCCTTTATCCATTCATTAAAGGTAGAAGTCTGATTTTGGGTTTGTCGAATGCCCAAAACTCCGATCCACACTGCCTCCGTCCATCCGCACCCACTGATCATATGTTCTCTTGTTTCCTCAAGCCCACATAAAGTACAATCCACATCCTATCATTCCCCTTCTTCTGAGACTCCACCTAACCACAATCATATTGGAAAGTAAGCGCCACGTAAAATTCTTGATCTTTGGCAAAGTATTTACCTTCCATATAAGCCTCCAGACCTCATCATCAGGACCAATCTCTAGCACCGTGGCACTGCCCTTCTCTTTCAACCGATGATGGGCTGACTTTACGAGACTCGCCCATCATTTGTGTAGGGTCATATCATTCGGTCTGGGCATGGATGAACTCTCCGTGGTATGTTAAAAATTCAGCGTTCATCCGTATCATTAAAGCTGCCTTGAATGGCTTCCTCATCCCATGCACCATTCAGTTCCAATAACTCGTTCACTCTCATATATGGCGTCTGCCCTCCTTCCCTTGGCCAATCCACTCTGAATCCTGGTTAAGTCACCACTATTAGTTAACCTCAGATGAGATTGGAAGAAGGAATTGAAGAAGATGAGATTGCTTAGAGAGGAAGGTATCAGCAATTCTGTTATAACAGAATAACCAGAAAAACAGAGTAACAACCGAACTAGAGATGAACTTATTCAATTGATTCAAGTTAAGTTTTACAAACAGATTCACCACCTATTTATAGTCTAATCTAATGAGCAAATACAAGAGAAATGACTAGATACTAAGCTATAGGCTAGAAGATTCAAGAAGACACTAGAACATCCAAGAACACTTAAGAACACCTTGATGACCTTGATGAACCGAAACTATCCTAGAGGTGTAGGTGTTCTATAATAAACATACTTGCTTATCCACACCAGAATTTGACAAATCATTAGTTGGAAGAGACATAGACGAAGATGAAACTCCAGGACAAGTAGGTGATGTAGTAGAATGATCAGCAGGTACATCAACAAAACCAAAAGGAAGAAAAAACGGATTACTTGTGTAAGTGTTTTTCGGGGCAGAGGATAACATGAATTTGCCATTTTTCTCAGCAAATGGAAACTCATTTTCATGAAACCGAACATGTCTTGAGATATAAAGCTTACCATTCGAATCCAAACACCTGTAACCATGCTGTTGAGAACAGTACCCCAAAAAGACACAAGGAGTAGATCTAAAGTCAAGTTTGTGTTTGTTAAATGGACGAGTAAACGGGAAACACAAGCAACCAAAGACTCGTAATATGGAATAGTCAAGTACCTTTCCAAACAACTTTTCATGAGGAGAAATGTTAGAAAGTACCTGAGTAGGGAGCCTATTGATTAAGAACACAGCTGTGAAAAATGAATCACTCCAATACTGCATAGGCAAGCTTGCTTGATACATAAGAGTTAGTCCCATCTCTACAATATGCCTATGTTTTCTTTCGACGGACTCCACGGACTCCGAGTATCTTTTTATGTCAGTGAACCACGCCTGGCCGTCTAACTCTTCGACTGTACAACAATAGACTAGAAACTCTTTGATCATAATCTCCACTAGCAGTACCTTATTTCCCGGCGAAATTTTAATCATTGATGAGAGCTTTGCCAATGCGTCTCCAAATTGGTTCTAATTTCTTGGCATATAAGTAAAAGAGATATCTTCAAATTCTGCAGCTAGATCCTTACGGTGCTCGTGATATGGTTGGAGTTTGGTATCCCTCGTTTTCAATTCCCCCGTCGTTTGGAGGATGATTAACATGTAATCTCTGAATACTTCTAGTTTCTTCATTTCAAGGACTAATGTGGCGTGCATGTCGAGAACACACCCCTCATATTCTGTGATGTTTTCGGTGTAGTGGAAGGTGACCTTGGCCACCACTGGAAAGTGTTGCCCCTTTGGTGAGATGAGCACTGCCTTGATACCTCGTCCAACTGAATTCACAGCCCCGTCGAATTACATCTTTCAATTTGCCTTCGGAATCCATTCTTCTTCTACTTGCATGATCTTCTCATATGGGAATTCGGAGTTGATCAAGTTGTCGTCGTCTATGGGAAAAACCGCTAGATGATCGGTGATTGGTTGCTCCTTCACCGAAATACAAGGCACGAATTCTATGTGATACTCAGATGACTAAACCTGCCACTTGGTGATATTTTTTGTCCATGTTGGATTATCTAAGAGCTATCTCACATGATCCATCTTTGAATACAGATCTATGGTGTAGTACAACGTATACTGGCGAAGTCGATGCATTACCCACACGAGTCTGCAACATGTCCTCTTCACCTCCTGGTACTTTGTTTCACCCTCCGTATACTTCTTGTTCACATAGTATATGGCATGTTCATTATTTCCAGTTACATCGAGTTTCCCAGAATGCACCCCAGCGGTCGTCCTGGAATTGGCTGCACTAGGACCAGTGGGCTCATCATGTAATTTCTTATGGACGCTAAGGCATTCTGACATTCTTCATCCCAGATTATCCGAGCTTTTTTACGTAAAAAACGAAATAAAGGTTGACACTTGGTTGTCATATTTGCGATAAAACACGCAATCTAATTCAAACGGCCTAATAGGCTTCGGATCTCCTTGACGATCGATGGTGGGGTAGCTCTTGTATCACCTTGACTTTGTCAGGGTCTACCTCAATTCCTCACTGACTATGAAGCCCAATATCTTGCCTTATGTGGCTCCAAAAGTGCATTTGGTCAGGTTTAAATGCAACTTGTACTTCTTGAGCCTTTCAAATAGCATGTGTAAATTGATCAAGTGATCTTCACCTTCTTGACACTTTACGATCATATCATCTGCGTACACCTCGATCTGTTTGTGCATCATGTCATGGAACAGTGTCACCATTTCCCTTTGATAGGTTGCCCCTGCGTTTTTTAAACCGAAAGGCATAACTCTGTAAACAAATGTGCCCACATTGTGACAAATACGGTTTCTAACTTATCTGCCTCAGACATTTGATCTGGTTGTATTATGAGAACTCATCCATGAATCAGAACATCATATGACGTGCTGTGTTGTTGACCAACATATAGATATGAGGCAGAGGGAAATTATTCTTCAGACTGGCTTTGTTAAGATCTCGATAGTCGACACAGACATGGACGCGACCATCCTTCTTGGGTACTAGAAAAATATTTGCTACCCATTCAGAATAGTTTCAATCTTTTAGGAATCCAACATCGATTTGCTTGATGATCTCTTCCTTAATCTTAAGGATTAGATCGGGAATTTGTCTCCTCAGGTGTTGTCTCTTGGGTCATAAGTTCTTAGTGTCTAGCGGCAAAACGTGCTCCACGATTTATGAATGAAGGCTTGGCATGTAAACATATGACCAGACGAAGATATCTTGGAACTCTTTTAGCAAACCCATCATATGAGTTCTTTGGTTAGGACTCAGACTTGTCACGATCCTCAATTCGCGTGGTTCCTTGGGAGTGCCGATGTTTATGACATCAGTGACTTCTGTTGTTAGGAGCTTATCTCTCTCATACATGTCCCAAATTTCTTCAATTTCTTTCGTGACATCCTTCTCATCGAACCCATCTCTGTAATGTATAGAGTCAGATTCGACAAGGGTGTCCATGTACCAGATTGAATCATGGTTCCATTTATGTTCTCTAGAGGTATTGTTCCTAGAGAGGGAAGCAGAAGAGAAGGGACATTAATGTCAGAAGTACGTAGAAGGAGATATAATCTTGAGAACATGATGACAAAAACAGGATTCATTTGATGTGGTCATGACAACTTTCCCCTATTCCAAAAACGCAAGGCTCATGGCATATTCCCTATAATGCATACATCCCTTTTCAAAAGGTCTTACTCATTATTACTAAGAGAAAGCGCATAAGAAAGTAATGTCATCCAGTTCGTGATATTCTCCTCACTAGCAAGTGGACGGATGAAAAGGCGTGAGGGAGCTTCATATATCAAAGCTTCAATGGTGACACCGGTCAAAAATAAGCATGATAAGCCTTCGTGAGAAGCAACGTCGCCGGTTTGAATTACTTGTGGTGGTCTAGGAAATGAAACAGTGAGGGGAGAAAACATCAATGCCCCTGAATTTTCGGTTAAACATTTCCTTCAGGCGACTTCGTAATCTTTGGAATTAGGATGGAAACGCAGCCTAAAAGTGTCTTTGTTCTTTCTTGGAGCTACTGGGTGTATGATGCCTTGACCGTGGAATCCCAGAACTTGTCCTAAGATGAAGTTATTGTCTAGCATTAATTTCCCCACCATTAGCTCGGCTCTGTCTAGTGCTGGCTCTCCCCAATCCCTAATCACATAAATTAGATCGAAAGCATGAAAAGACAATGCATCTTTGGTCTTGATTCCAATGAAAGGTACAGAAGTCTCCTTATAAGTGTTGTAGTCTTCCTCCCCATTGATCACAACCAGACTATCCTCAAAGTTAATTTTCACTTTTTGATGCATGGTAGAAGGCGCTGCCCTAGCGACGTGAATCCAAGGTCTTCCCAAAAGTAGAGTCTAGACCCCTGGAATGTCCAAGACTTTGAAATATACTCTAAGCACGCATAGATCAATCTCCAATGGTAATTCAATTTCTCTTTCAACCTCCCTTATATTGTCATCAAAAGCTCGAACAACACTCTTGGTTGGACGGATGAGTGACGAATCTTTCTTCATATGTTGGAGGGTAGACATCGAGCATACATTTAAAATGAGTCGTTGTCAATCATTACTCTTGAGAGCATAAATGTGTTGCTCTTGCTACAACGTGGAGGGCCTTGACATGTTGTTGTCCCTCAAAACCCAACTCTTCATTCCCGAAGGCGATTTGGCCAACAAAAACCAAACTGATGAGATTCTTCACTTGGCGGGTTGAGAGTACTAATGAAAGTTGGGACCGCCTCATTATGCCTGAGAGGCGGGTTCATGCAGTTGACATTTCCTCTTCACTGAGTCACGTAGTCCTTGAAATATTTTCCATTTTTCATCTTCATAGCCTGAAGATCAAGGCGAGTAGGAGCGTTATCCAGATTGTGCTTATATTGGCGGTGGAAAAGCTTGGCTAGCTCTGTAAACCAGACTCGTCCTTATCAAGGCGAGTAGGAGCGTTATCCAGATTGTACTCATATTTATCACTTGTTCCGTCCTTAACTCTGTGAACCAGACCCGTGCCTCCCCTTTTAAACTTTCCTGGAAGGTCTGGACCATCAACTTGATATAATACGAATATGGAGTCATTTTCGCCATGTATATCCTTGGAAGGTCTGAACAACTGGGTGCCCTGTTCCATTGAACCTTTCAAAGTCAGGCACTTTGAATTTATCGGGCATTGGGATTTCTTGAAATAAAGCCAGATCAGAGAAGTCCAGGTCTCCCAATCGATCTACTCCTTGAATAGACCTCATCTTTTCTTCAATCTGCTTCAACCTCTTGTCTTGTTCGGTCTCGACCGGGGCCACTATAACAGAGTAATTGGGGAACCCAAACGAGGGTCGTGTGGCCTGGTTAGGGTAAACAGATACCGAAGGTGCAGACCGATCATGCTGAAGGGGAAAATCTTGCTCGTAAGGTTCATGTACGGGTAGTGGAACTTGATTAGGATAGTCGTATGTAGGAGGTGGAGCTTGGTTGGGATGCCCATATGTGGGAGGTGGATGTGGAGCTTGGACAAGATGGCCATATGTCAGAGGTGGAGCTTGGTCAGGATGACCATATATGGGAGGTGGAGCTAGGTTGGGATGGATTTTTGTTGGAGGTGGAGCTTGTTCGGGGTGACCACATGTGGGAGGTAGAGTTTGGTTGGGTAAGACCAAACTACTTGGCATGGATTGATGAGGTACTACGGGCGGAGGTGTTGCTTTAGAAGACGAGGTGTCTCCTTGGGTGTTTAGAAAAGCCAAAATTTGCTCGAATCGGGAGGTCATCCCAGCCATGCCAGAATTCATGGTGTGTATACTCTATTCTAGTTGGATGATTCTTTCTTCGTATTCTTGAGGTTCTGGAGTTGTCAAATGTCGCATGGGTTCTGGGAAACTAGGTGGAGGACTTTGATTTTGCTGTTCCATTCGCTCCCATCGAACAAAACCGCGAGTGCGTATCGGGCTTGTTCTTTCCAGATGTGACTAAATCATTAAAATATCATAGTAAGAAGGGTAAATACACAATTGATCATGCATGTTTGATTTTTGAAAATTATGCTTGTTCCGTTCATTCCATTCGTAGACTTTGATGACATATACGACAAAAGTTGTTTTCCAACAATACTCTTAAAGGAGTTGGCCAATCAAAATCTAATTCTTAAGACGTTTCACACGGTGGCATAGCTCGTTGAGTGCATTTGTCGCTTGCTCCTTAGTTCAAAGGAAGGTCGAGGACATGCGTTTCGAATGTTTTTAATTTCCTTGTCCTTTGTCTATATTGTCATTCAAATCAACTATTTTGCCCTCACATTTCTCCAAGGTGCGATCCCGACCTCATACTTCATTTCACACACACTGTAACTCGTTGCGAAGGCGTTGGATCTTTTTGTTGGATCTAGAGTGTTCATTAGACCAAGCAATACTTTGAATTTCCACCCTAGCTTTCATGATCGCGTAGATGTCCTGCAAAGATGACGGTGGTTGCTCGGGTATATCCCCGATTATCTCCTTCGGGTCAAAAGGCGGACTTGCTGATGCCGAGTGGAACTTGTGAACATACTCCGTTGTCGCATGGTATTCGTTTTTCTTTGTCTTGGAACTTCCCGCCGGATTTATGAATAGTAAGACCCAGTTTCTCCAATCATTATTCACTTGTCGGATTGAGTCTCGAAGCGAGTTTTCCATATCCACTTTGTTGTGCCACTTGTACGCTCTTGGTGATCCATCAACGTGCACCGGGATATCTTGGAATCCACCAAATTGCTGAACAACTCGGGAAGGGTAGGTGGTCATGGATCCTTGATGACTTAAAAGTGGAACTCTCTCGAACGTTTTGCACCTAAGGATCATAGAGTGGTGCATGGGTAACCATCTAACCATTCATAAAATGTCCTTATGCATTATTTTTGAAATATAGATTTTCCAATCGAGGGATTTCCATTTCTCAGCTTCAAGTAATGATCGACCTAATATTCTCGAGATGACCCTGTTGTCGCTTAAAACGTTTGCCTGGGGAAAATTCATGTCAAATTCTTGCATATGGCTTAAGAACCAAATCTGAAGTAAGGTCAGGCTTGCTTTTAGTTCCCCTTTTCTTTTGGTTTTTAAAATGTTTAGACATGAAATGGTTTCAGCGAGCAACGCCTTCAGGAAACCCTTGTCTTCTATTATTTGGATGACGATTTTGGCCATAGCTGAGTCGATGAGACCATTAGAAAAAGGGAATACGACCGTTCCCAAAACAAGTAAAATAAAAGAATGACATCTCCCCATAGCATTTGTTTTATCGGTAATTCGACGCTCGATCCAATATACCAAAAGTTCAATAGATAAGCCATGACCCCCATTCAACCTGAGCTCGGTGGACATTTTGTTTATTGTTACTTTGAGCAGTTTGGCCAAAGTACTCTCTTCGCCTATTTGTTGGAGGTCGGGTTGAACAATACCATGATCCCAATCTACCCCTTGAACAAGTTGATGGTATTCTTCGAGCGTACGTGTGAGTTCATTGTCGTTTATCACAAAGACGACGTTTTTCACATCCTAGAAATCATACAAATTAAAGCATCGAGGAGAGACCAACTGACTTTGTAGTTTACGAGCTCATGAACTTCACCAATCTTCTCATTCACGTACTTGTGATCCTCTTTCATCATAGATTTCCATATTCAGGCAATTTCGACCATGGGGGCTGGATGGCATTGGTGCGAGGACAGTTGTTTGTCTGGTTCATCCTTACCAAAGATGATGTGTGAAACGTCCTAAGGATACAAAACAAAATGAATGAAACTTACATTTTGTTTAGAAAAATGCAAGTGTGAGAAAGTAAATGTTACTACTAAGTTATTACATTTACAGAAGTTTACATAATACAAAAGGCTCAATCCTATACATGCCATGATCTAGGGACAAAAGAAAACACGAGATATGGAACAAACACGAAACTGGCAGAAGGTTAAGCACGGTATACAGCTTTTGTTCTAATCGGGATGGAATTTCTACGTCATCTGAACCGGCGAAACCTCACCCCCTGTAGAGGATCACATGCTCATTCTGATCACCGAGTTGCGATTTTTGGGTGCGTGCCGGTAGTCAAAATCACTCTAGACGCATTCCCCTACTAAAATCCCTAAGCTCTTATTGTGCTCCAGGTCCGAGCGGGTAATGGTAACCAGCGTCGTGTGTGCAAAACGAGGATTTACATCATTTTTGAGTTATTGCATTTACATAACTTATATTTTTTTTTAGAAAAATGCAAGTGCGAGAAAGTAAATGTCACTACTAAGTTATTACATTTACAAAGATTTACGGAATACAAAAGGCTCAATCATATACATGTCATGATCTAGGGCCAAAACAAAACGTGAGATATGGAACAAACACGAAACTGGCAGAAGGTTAAGCGCGGTGTAGAGCTCTTGTTCTAATCGGGATGGAATTTATAGGTCCTCTGAACCGGCGGAACCCCACCCCCTGTAGAGGATCACAGGCTCATTCCGATCATCGAGTTGTGATTTTTGGGTGCGTGTCGGTGGTCAAAATCGCCCCGGACGCATTCCCTTACTAAACTCCCTAAGCTCTTAGTGTGCTCCAGGTTCGAGCGGATAATGGTAACCAGCGTCGTGTGTGCAAAACGAGGATTTACATCATTTTTGAATTATTACATTTACATTTCTTTTAGGGAAATTTTTTAAACTGCAAGCTTAAGCAAACAGTCAAAACAGATAAGACAAAATATAGCATAGCAAAGCAAACATGACAAAGCCTAAACCCTCTTAGTTTTTCTTCCCCAGCAAAGTCGCCAAATTGTAGGACGTCGGATCAGACTTTCCCCAACCCTTTTGAAAAATATTTTTATTTTAAGTTAGCTCGGAAATGTCGGGTCTTGGCGAGCGATGGGTCCGGTCGAGTGGGGTCATCAATCAGATCGAAATTTACTTAGGGTACATGGAGTTAACATCCTAGGGCTTGGAAAGGTCTACGTCCAGATAATTAAGTTCGGGGGTTTGATTACGTATTAAGGGATCGCGATGCCATAATTCGCCCTTTTGGTACTTTAGTTTGCTTTTGAATTTACCTAGTTTGCCTGAATTACCCGATTTAATCATGCACGGCCAAAAGGATTTGCATGCATTTTTTTATTAACAATATACATGCATTTTTATTTTTATTTTTTTGAGTTAATTTAAAATAAGTAAACAAGAGATAATAAAGTTACTCGTGCTCGAAAAAATGGTGATTTAATTTTGGAGACATTTTAAACGTGTCAAACGTACACGAATGATTTTGAAAATATTCAGCTCATTGGGTCAATTTGTAACACTTTGACAAGTCATGAGAACTCCCAAAATTGTCTGGGGACCAAAATGCAATTATTTAAAATTTGGGCTAAATTGCAATTTTTTTTTAAATGACAGAATTGGACCTAAACTATTCTGGACTTATTCGTAATACTTGGTGAAGTTCCAAAATAACCTGAAAATTATTCTGGACTTATTTGTAACACTTTGAAAAGTCATGGAATGTCCAGAAAGGTTTAGGCACCAAAATGTGATTTTTAACAAATTATAACTGAACTGGAAATATTTGTAAAAAAACAAATTACAAAATTGACCCTAAACTATTCTGTTTTTATTTGTAACACTTGGTAAATTTCCAAAATAACCCTAAAATTATTCTAAACTTATTTATAACATTTTGAGAAGTGATCGGATATCCAGAAAGGTTCAGGGAACAAAATGTAGTTTTTAAAAAATTCTAGCTGATTTTAAAAAAATTCAAAAATTGCACAAATGGCCCAAAACTTTTCTAGTTTTTTTTATAACACTCAATAAAGCCCCAGAATGACCCGAGAGTCCAAGAACTAAGTTGTTACCTTCATCAAAGTTTAGGGATGACGTAAGTCAGTTTTGCAAATATTGTTTTAGTACGTATACATATACATATAGTATCACATATATATTATACATATATATATATACATAGTATCATATAAACATAATATATATGCATATATATATATATATTATACATATACATATATAACGTATCACATATACATAATATATATATTATATCATATATATATAGTATCACATATACATAATATATATATTATACATATACAAATAGTATCACATATATATTATACATACATACATATATATATATATAGTAACACGTATATTATACATAAATATACAATATATGTATATAAACTCCTTTTTTTATATAAATATTATTCACATTAGGAAATACAAACACAATACTAAATACGAGAGAGAGATACCTGTTGGATATCGATAGTGACAGCCCAGTAAGGAAAAAGGCCTCGAAGGCCCAATAACTATAGAGGGGGTAAACCCATAACATTCGAATCAGACCGGCCTCCATAGAGAGACCCAGAACCGAGCCTAAGGACTCTGAAGAACGCCTTGAGTGCTCGCCATTGTTCACTAAGGCCGCGACATCTCACTGCTCGCCATGAGAGTGCTCGCCCCGAAGAGAGCCTTGCCTCTCTCCTCTGGTCCCCCAAAACCGTTAATAAGGAAGTGGCCATGATATCCCGCGTATCTCGGTCACATATTCACTAAAGATTAGATTTGGTAACTGCAATATCTCGCAGTAACTGCCATATCCCACGATCCGAATCTTCAGTAACACAATATACACTAAGATATTCAGCTGCCTTATACGGTTCTATCTCTCTTACCCTATAAATACCCTTGCTTTACATACGTTCTTTACGTTTTGAGTTTTATACACACATATACTCATTTAAGCATCGGAGAGGGACCCAGAGACACCCCCTCTGTTGCGCTCCCCTACCTGCAGGTTCACCGGAGTTGGAGCAGAAGCGTCTTCCTAACCTTGTCTGGCATTCAATTCACTGCCAGATCAGTATCCAGGATTTCACGATCCAACATTTGGCGCCGTCTTTGGGAAACGAACAATTCAGCCATGAGAACTCGACCCCTATTCTCTCCAAAACCCCTCTTCTCTAGGCTCCGACGCAGGAATTCTCATTCGACACGATCGTACGCTTTTTGTATGTATAATTTCAGCATGCATTCCACCCTATTTGTCGACCTTCGAACTCTCAAGTGGTGGAAAACCTCATGCGCCATCATGATGTTATCCTGTATTAGTCTACCAGCCACAAAAGCACTTTGAAACGGTGTTATCAAGTCAGATAGATACCTTTTAACCCTGTTCACGAGAGCTTTTGATATCACCTTGTACGAGAAATCACAGAGGCTAATAGGTCTATAATCAGATGCACAGTTTGGGGATGGTATTTTGGGGATGAGGGTTATATCTGTATGGGTAAGAGAGTTTGGGAATGTACTTGTTTCAATGAAGGATTTGGTTGCAGTGAAGACATATGCACCAACGACCCCCCAGTTCCTTTGATAGAATACCCCCCGAAACCCATCTGGACCCGGCGCCCTCGACCCGCCCATCTGAAATACCGCCGTTTTGACCTCTTCCAAGGTCACCTCCCTACAAAGATTAGCATTTATCTCCTCCGTTATCTAATTTGGGACACACTGTAGGATCTCGTCATCTGTATCCGTGTGTTCCGTCACAAACACGTTAGTGAAGTGCTCCCCCATTTCCCGCTGAATGTGTTTCTCATCCGTTACCCACTCCCCATTCGTATTATGTATTCGAGAGATCTGGTTCTGCCGTCTTCTTGAACTCGTTGTCAGGTGGAAGAATGTTGTGTTTCTATCTCCCATATGTGGGAGTATTTTTCCCTTTCTCTCTCAATCGCTCTTTTGCTTTTCTAATTTCCACCATATTGTTACCCAATCTCTCTTTGCTCCACGTTATCAGGTCACGCCTGCATTGTCCCATATTTGGCCACAGGCTGCTACCCTATCTCCCGTGTGTTCCCCATGCCGACCAGATAACCCCTTTACACTCGGGGTTTCCCATCAACATCTCCTCAAATTTGAATACCCGTCTTCTCCTTGCCACTATTCCCTCGTACAATAATATGAGTGGTGTATTATCTGATCCAACCGCTACTTCATTTATACACTGGGCATGAGGAAATTCCTCTGCCCATTTTACATTCACTAACATGTGGTCTAGCCTTTCGTACACCCTTTCCTCCCCTACCTATTATTACACCACGTGAACCTTTGGTCTTTCGCGCCCATATCCTCCATACCAATGTCGTCAATGAATTGTTTAAAGCAATACATTTGTCTTTGTGATTTCCTTCGTCCTACTTCCTTTTCGTGCTGGTGGGTAATGACATTAAAATCCCCTAAACATATCCATGCATCGCTTTGTCCCCGATTGATCCCTCGTATCATGTCCCAGTTTTGGTTTCTCCTCGCCTCATCTGTGTCTGCATGGACCCATGTCATGTATATTTGCTTCCTCGACCCTCTAATCTGGACCTTGGTATCTAATATGTTTGGCCCCCTGCTTAGCACTCGTATCTTATTTCCTTTCTTCCACCAGAGAGTTATTCTCCCTGATATGCCTCTTGGTTCGAAGTAGAATGCATGATCCATCCCAAGTTGCTCTCTTATCCGCTCACAAAAGGTACTACCGTTTTTTGTTTCCATTAGACATGATCTCCGGATTGTACCTTCCTGTGAGGTCTTTCAACTGTCGAACTATCAAGGAAGACCCCAGACCCTGACAGTTCCAAACGATTGTGCTCACTGGGCCCCTATGGCTGTATTGGGATAGCCATCAGAACCCTTTCCGTCACTCATGTCTTCTTCACCCGTCAACCCTTCACCATCCTCATTTCCCAACAAGTTCTTCCTTAGTATTTCTCTTTTCTTTATTCTCGACTGTTTCATTCTATGTTGTTTCCTCCCGTACGCCCCACAATGTTTCTTCCCCCTTATTCCTACATGTACTTCCTTCTCGTTTTTTCTCAATTTTTTTCAAGTATCCTCTTCTCCTTCTTCTTCTCTCGTGCGTTTGAGCGTCATCTTGTTGAGATAGGGACTCAACCCCGTTTGTGACCCTCCAATTTCGTTGCTTTGCCCTGGCTTTGAAGAGTTTGGTGGAGTCTCCACCACGTACTCATGTTCATGTTCACCACTCCTATGTTCAATGAGTAGGAGTGGTTCTTCATCATCAAGGTGTAATATCAACAGATGTGTGATGGTTAGGTCAGTTGAGCTCCCTCCCCCCAAACATCGCACCCTGTCTCCTGACCCTCCTTCTCAGCCTGATCGACCTCCATTATCAGCATTCCATCTCTGTTCCAGTTGCATCGAGGTAACCCATCTCGTTTGTCCGTCCACTTCCTATGGCTCGGGTGCACGATCAGTTTGTGCCCCCCAACTTGGTTACTTCCTCTCGGTCTTGGACTTCAGGGTTCCCCATCACAATCAGTTCTCGTGATGTTGTTACTTCACAGCACTTCTGTTTTGGTTCCTTAGCCACTTTCCTATCCACCTTACTGTTTCCATCCATTCCCATTTGAATGCCTTCCGTGCCAACATCATCTACCTTCATACTCTCGCCCGGATCCTTCAAGTCATTGCCTTGCTCAGTGGTTGCACCAGCCTCCTTTGGCAACGTCTCGGTTGTTTCCGTCTCATCATCTACTTGGTTCATAATGTCGAACCAAGTCCTCCTCGGGGCAGCCTTGTTGTTGTTATACCCGTCCTTCTTACCTCCCCTAACTGTTCTGATATGATGTGGTCGGGGTCTCGCCACACCCAGTCTTGGCCCGTACATTGTTTTTTTTGGGTTCACCTCGGATAGGGTCACTTCCTCCCTACATGAGGTTGTTGTATGTCTCAAACGCCCACACTCATAGCAATAATCCGACAACCGTTCATATTTGATCTCCGCCCATTTATCCTCCTCATTTGAGTTGGTCCACCAAAACCCGGCCATCAACGGGTTCTCGACATTAACCTCCACCTTCACACACATATAGGTTTTATATTTAAACACCACATCCTCTTCAGCTCAATGAAATTACCGACTAGATCACCTACCATCCTAGTATTTTCTAGGCTGAATTTTTCCAACCCTAATCCATGAATATTGATCCACACTTGAACCCACTCAAACTTCACCTCATCAATACTACACTGAGGAGTCCACTTCTGCAAACTAAGGCAGTGGCCCTGCACCGACCATGGTGACTATCCTCATTGTTTTCAAAATCCAGCATCACTATTTGGTCTGAAACATCAGAAATCACAACTGAATCGAACTTTGCCCATGCTAGCTTTAACACACTATGGATTGCATATGCTTTAACTGGTTTCTACGCTATTATCGTGCCAACATACTTGTTGGCGTGTTGCAGTTCTGGATTCGAAGGCAGTTTGGAGTTCAGGTTTCGAGGGTTATTCTTGCCGCCGGAGCTGGGCTTCTGAGATGACATCGTCAGTGATGTGCAGAGGCCGTCACTGTTGTCTCACCTCCTGCAAGAAACAGACTGAAGGGTTGCGAAGAAATACAGAAAAAACCGATCGAAGAACCTGGTTTCTGTGCAAAGTGCTGGTTTTTGTAGCTGGCAAGGGCTCGACGTAGTCACTTCATGGATGCATGGACTCCTTCGCGTTGATTGGCTCGATAGGGATGAATTAATTACTGGTGTCTCCTTTGTTGACCACAGAGAGCAACGTTTCAAACAGAGCCGGCGGAAAAATCACCCACAGGGTTTCGTCCCAAAAGAGAGAAGCGTTTGGCTTGCACGCGCCAAAGAGTTGCCACGCGAAATTATTTTTTGGTCACTATACCTAGATAAGAATAGCACCTTTATGGTGTTGATCTTGGCAACTCGAGAGAAAGTTTCTCATTAGTCAATTCCATATGTCTATGAGTACCCTTTTGCTACCAGTCATGCCTTGCATCTTTCAATGTCTCAATCCACTTTATATGTTATGGAAAAGACCCACCTGCAACCCACTAGTCGTTTCCCGACCGCCAACGTACACTTCTCCCATTTTGTTTTTCAAGTGCTTCCATTTAAGTATTCATTGATTCTCGCCATTCCGTTTTCTTACTTGCATCCTAAGTTGTTTTGGGAGTATATTTTGATAGGAGGGTGGTAGAAAATGCCGCAACACCAACAATTTTCCCATTGGCTACATTTACTACGTATCTTGAAGCACGGGGTACTTGCTCTGGTGAGTATCGGTTAGCCGACACACCTTTATTTATCCTCAGAGGAAAAACATATGTCTCCAGTTCTTCTGGTTCCGAGACTAGACTGTCATCATGATTAGTAGAACTATTTAAATCGGATGATGACATATCACAGTATTACTTTTTTACCTCTTGTCGGACATAGTCCGAAGTAGATTCATCGTTTGTGTGTACCGGTTTGCCAGCTTCATCTATGTTGGGAGAAGCGGGCTCTGTGGCTCCATCTACTTGCTCTGTTGGAATTATCTCAATACAACTTAGACTGGTTAGCCAACTTAGTGGTTCACTAGTGTTTTCCCCTGACCCTTAAGTTGGTAACGAAAGCATAAATCAGACTATAAGAATTCACAATCCATAGTAACATGGATGCGACGAGTGACTGAATTTTAGCAACGATACCCCTTCTAGTATAGGCCATATCCCACAAAGAAACATTTTTCTGCACAGGGATCAAGTTTATTTCGGTCTTTGGTTGGAATATGTATGAATACTGAACAACCAAATACTCGAGGTGGTAGAGTCATGATATAAGGAATTCTAGTTTGTGTAGCTAGTATATGTAACAGAGTTTTGTGACCAAGAACTTTTGTGGGAAGGAGATTGATTAGATAGGTAGATGTAACTATAACTTCAGGCCAAAAAAAAACTTAAGACCTTGAGACTCAATCATCATGGCACGTGTCATCTCAAGGGGGATTCAATTTTTCCGCTCGGCTACACTACTTTGTTGGGTGTATTGGGATATGACGTTTGATGAACAAAGCCATTTTCCTGGAAAAGGATTTGCATGGAATGGTTTACATATTCTCCGTCATTGTCATACCAGAGAATCTGTATTTTTTATTGAACTGTGTGTATTGCTATCAGCAATACACACATTTCAGCGTGACTTCCTTGAGCAGCTACCAACATGTGTATTGCTAACAACATGTGTACCAAAATAAAGAAAGAAGATTTTAGGGTTACCAATTGATGGGCTTTCATCTTCCCTTCCTACGTATGCGCCCCAAAATCCAATCGTCCCTCATCGCTGCCCTGATGTCACTGGTTCTGCTCTAGTGTTGGGATTGCTAACGACCACCGTTTCTTTGCTGACATTCGAACGTTGTGACTTCTCCTTGTGATTGTCTTCCCACCACTCTTGGTAGCCCACAATACGAAAGCACGTCTTCTTGGTATGTCTTTTCATTCCGCAATGGGTGCAGATGAGTTTCGACTTGTCCTCCGTGTCCCGATTTTGCAATTCTGGTCGGAATTTGTTCCTTCCGGACAATTGTCCCTGCTTGTTTAATTCTCTGTTGCTTCGGTTGGTTCTGGGGAGTTATGCTCCAAGGCTATTCCGAGGCAGTGCAACAATTTGGAGTGTCAATTCATTAGGAATGTTTATTGGGTTTCAGTTAGTGTTGGTATCAGAATTTTCACTGAATTCGGACATATTTCTGGTTGCAGGTTCTGCTGGATTTTGGTTAATTTGGCCGAGAGAGGTATGGAACGATGATGAACTTTTTTCTTTATGAGTTCCAGAATTAGAAGCTTTGCTCTGATACCATGTTTGTTTGAAGCTGGAAAACTTATTATTTCTTCAAAAAGTTACAGTAGATATATTGCACATTGTAGCTAGATTAGGAAATTACGAAAGTATATAATACAAACAATTACATTCCTAATTGTTTTCTTTCCTATTCTAAGAGTCCTTAAGTGAATTGTCCTTGCCCATTGAAATGTTTGTCACTGAATTATCACAACAAATGATACAAATTTAAGAGTATGTAAATGCACCCAAGTAGAATTGTTACTTTAGAGTATTTGGTTACAAATTGATCAAAAGGTGAGTCAACACAATGCAAATATTTTAAAATAATGAAGTGTTGACTTTATTTACTTAAAAATGTATTTTACTGATAAGAAAATAACTTGCATATATTGTACAACTCATACTTTGTAGTGGTACTTGTGGTGGTGGTGGTGGGTTGTTATATATGGTTACAAATGACTCAACTTTAATTTATACTAAGCTAGAGAAAAATCTGAATCCTATAATACCTTAGAAAACTATATAATGTAACTACTCTAGAAATCTATAGAATCACCTAAAAGTTGTCTTGATCCTAGAATTATCTAGAACTACACACTAATCTTACTAAACATTCTTTTTTCGGCTCAACTTTTGGCTCAATATCCTTAAGTTAATCCTGGGCTAAAAAATCAACATTGTAAGGAGAAATTTTCACAGCATGAAGTTTGACAACATGGAGCATGGAACAACGTTTGAAGATGACAACATGGGATGTTAACGGCATGGAGCCATAAAGATGCAGCATGAGTTTTTACGACATATGTTTACTTAGCCTTGTTTAGTCAGTTTTTAGTCTTTAGTCGGTTCAGTTATATTTCACTCGGTTATGTTAAGTAAGACAGTTTATGTTTTAAAAAACAAGTTCTGCAGTTATATTTTCTGTATGTATGAAAAACAAAGTTTGAAAATTACGGTTCCTTTGGTGAATGAAGAACTGTCGATCCAATTAGTGATGTTATTTTGCTTATGTAAGTTATTTTGCTGTAAATTAGTGATGTTGATTGTTATTGGATAGTGCTGATAGATAGTTTCATAGACAAGTGCCGATAGGATAGTTTGTTGAAAAGTGTTGTTGCTGAAGTGCCAATAGGATAGTTTGCTGAAAAGTGTGGTTGCTGTGAATAATGTTGTTGTTGTGAATAGTGTATTTTGAAGTTGTCACTTACAATTGGTATCAGAGCCTGGTTATTTAGTTCCTTGGCATAGATAGTTTCGAAAGTCAGTTCCGAGTTGTTGTTCGATAATCGGTCTCTTTCGAAGCATGACAAACAATGATGTGTTTTTTTGGGTTGGCAATAGCCAAATTAACTGAAAATTATGCCTATTGGAGTCTCGTTATGAAGAATTTGTTGAACGCCAAACAGTATTGGGAAGTTGTTGAAGAAGGAGTCGTAGTTAACATTATCACACAAGAGCAATTGAAAACATGAGAACTAATTGACATGAACGCCAAAAAATTGTTGTTTCAGTCATTAGATTGGATAGTTCTTGAGAGTATCACCTGCAAGGATACTACCAAGGACATTTGGGATTCCATGAGAGCAAAAGGCATTGGTTCCAAAAGGATTAAGAAAGCACAAATTCAAGCCTTGAGGAGAGAATTTGAACTTCTTCAAATGAAAGAAGAAGAAAGAGTGATGGCCTATTATTCTCGAACACTTGAGATCAGTAACAAGATGAAACGTTTTGGAGAAAACATGTCAGGGACAGCAGTTGTGAAGAAGATACTAAGAACTCTGAGTTCAAAGTATGATTATGTTGTGTGTGTGCTATTGAGGAGTCCAAAGACATAGATGCATTAACCTTATATGAATTGAAGAGCTCTTTGGTTGTTCATGAACAAATGTTTAATCGCAATTCAACTAGTGAAGATCACCCATTGAAGGTTGTGATTGAAAGTGGCAATTCAAGCCATTCAAGATTTTATTCGAATAATAGAGGCAGAGGAACCTACAGAGGTCGAGGAAGAGGCTCCTATGGAAGAAATGTACAAGAAAGAAACAATAATGGAAGAGGTGATCAACAGAGAAGTCAAGGAATGGGAGATTATGGTCATAGAAATGACCGAAATGATCAAGGTAGAAGTAGTTATTCAATAATAATAAGAAGAAATGGTGATGGATATCGTGGAAGAGGTAGAAGACATTACAATGGAAAAGCAAATGTGTAGTGCCATAGGTGTCACAGATTCATCCATTATCAGGTTAAGTATTATGCAAGGATTCCAAATGAGAAGGAATAGAAAACCAACTTTGCAGAAATAGAGGATATAGGCTCAAAGGAAGTACTTATCATGACCACTGAGAACAAGCATGGGCTGACATCTACAGATGCTTGGTTCATTGATACAGGGTGTAGGAACAACATGACTGGATGCAAAGAAGTTTTTGCCAAGTTAGATGAGAGTTATAGGTTTCGAGTGGCCTTTGGAGATAACTCATATATTCAAGTAAAAGAAAAAGGAGACATTAGGTTAAAGTCTCTGAATGGTTTATATGAGACAATATCTGATGTGTTATATGTCCCAGATTTAAAAACCAACCTGCTTAGTGTAGGGCAGTTGTTGCAGAAGAAATTCTCAGTATGGTTTTACAGTGAGAAGTGTGAATAATAGGGGAGAAGACAAGATCAATAATGGTGATTCATATGAGTTCAAACATGTTGTTTTCACTTGAAGTTGAACAGTTGCAGATGAGTTTGGCAACTACTGAGAAGAAAGAAGAAGAGTCATTGTTATGGCATTATCGATTTGGGCATCTGAATTTTAGAGGCTTAAACACATTAAGTAGATTGCAGATGGTGGAGGGTTTACCACCTATTAATGTGAAGCATGAGTTGTGTGAATACTATCTTATTGGCAAGCACGAAAGAAGTCCTTTCCCAAAAGGAAAAGCATGGAACGCAGATGATCAACTGCAGTTGATTCATTCTGATATATATGGTCCTATTAATCCAATTTGAAATGGTGGGAAGAGATATTTCATCTCTTTCATCGATGACTTTATAAGGAAGGTATGGATGAATGTAATTAGTGATAAGTTTGAGGTCTTTAATACGTTTAAATTGTTCAAAGCCTCAGTTGAAACTGAAACTGGAAAGAAGATCAAGGTGCTAAGACCTGATAATGGTAGAGAGTATTGTTCAAGAGAGTTTGAGAACTACTGCATGGCTTAATGAATTGCAAGGGAGAAGACAACACCATTTACTCCCCAACAAAACGGTATTGCCGAGAGGAAGAACAAAACAGTGGAGAACATGATTCGAAGCATGATGAGTACTAGGAGTGTGCCAAAGAGATTTTGGCCAGAAGCCGTCATTTGGAGCTTTCATATTTTGAATAGATGCCCCACATTTGCTGTTCGAAATATGACTCCTTATGAAGCTTGGCGTGGAAGGAAGCCTACAGTAGATCATTTTAAGGTATTTGGGCGTATAGCTTATGCAAAAGTGCAGGATGTCAATCGAAGGAAATTAGATCCCAAGTCTGAAAAGTGCATCTATTGGGGCTTGAGTGTCGACGTAAAAGCATACAAGTTGTATAATCCTGTCACCAAGAAGATAATTATCAGCCGAGATGTGAAATTTGATGAGGTCAAATCATGGGATTGGAACATACAGAAGGATAAACAGAAACAGAGGATTATTGAAGATGAAAATATTAAAGGATACAATGACCAACGAGGAGAGCATATTGCAGATGCTGAAGTACAAGGAGGCAATGCCGAAGGTCTGACAGAACCAAATGAGGCAGAAATAGTTAAGGAATAGTTGGTCGATTATGAGGCCTCACCTACTGCAGTAAGGTATGAGACTCATGGAGAAGATGAACCTGTAAATTCAACTATGCAAGGAAGAAGTAGGAGGGTTGTGAAGATGTCAAGATACCTGGATGATTTCGAGGTTAGAGGCATTTCTATCCATCTCTCAGATCCTGCATTTTATGTTCATTTTTGTTTATTTTCTTATTGTTACCCAATAAATTATGCATATGCTAGTAGAGATATCAAATGGGTGAAAGCTATGCAGGTTGAAATAGATTCAATTGAGAAGAATAAGACATGGGAACTTGTAGATTTGCCTAAAGGACATAAGACCATAAGTGTTAAATGGGTATACAAGACCAAACTAAAAGAAAATGAAGAAATTGATAAGCATAAAGTAAGATTAGTGGTCAAAGGATATAAACAAGAGCATGGTATTGATTACACATAAGTCTTTGCTCCTGTGGCCAGGTTAGACACAATCAGATTGGTCATTACTTTAACTGCTCAGAATAATTGGTATTTATATCAATTAGATGTGAAGTCTTCCTTTCTGTATGGTAATCTAGATGAAGAAGTCTATGTAGATCAACCCCTAGGATTTGCGGTCAAAGGACAAGAAAAGAAAGTCTATAGATTGAGGAAAACACTTTATGGTTTAAAACAAGCACCACATGTTTGGTATAGTCGACTTGAGAGTCACTTTCTGCAAAAAGGATTCATCAAGTGTCCTTATGAACACACACTTTTTATGAAGACAGATAGATAGAAAGGGTAATATCTTGATTGTTTGTGTGTATGTGGATGATCTAGTTTATACTAGAAAGTGCAGTTTCCTCTTTCAAGAATTTCGAAATTTGATGATGAAAGAATTTGAAATGACATATATGGGGTTACTTCATTATTACCTGGGATTAGAAATTAATCAAACATCTGAGCATATAACCCTTTGTCAAAGGAAGTATGTGAGAGATGTTTTAAACAAATTTGGTACGGTGAGTTGTAATGTTGTTAGGACCCCTATTTAACCGAATAGTAAGCTGTCTAAACATGAGGATGGTGGTTTAGTTTTTTTTAATCATAAAAGAGTACTTCATTTCATGCATAAATATTGTTCACATCATCCAAATTACAATCATCTCGTAAAATAAAAGCTAGTGGAAATGGGGGTTGTAAAACCCAATCATGTAATCTCATTCTCGACTGTTTGGCAACCCAGTTAGCTCCCTCGTTCGCAGTTCGTCTAACCGTTGACCAATGTACCGATTCAAAGTTTCCTACTAATGATAGGATATTCGAACATACCGATTCACTCCTCCAGTAATATGCTCTTCCTTGTAGGTGGTCCATGATTCTCGTAGAGTCTGACTCAAATATGACATTACGCCATCCTTGTTAGCACACCATTCGCGCCCCTATGAGGATAACCATTGATTCTTGAATTGTGATATCCGGTCGTAATATCCCCATCCATACCGCTCTCGCCCATCCACACTTGATTATCAAGTGTTCAACATCTTCCTCTTGTCTACATACCGGACAGCTCAGATCCACATTCATTCCCCGTCTCCTAAGATTATCCATAACGGGCAACGCGTTGGTAAGTAGCTTCCAAATTAAGGTTTTTACCTTTGGCATTATGTCTGTCCTCCACACATCCTGCCATATGGTCATGGGTCTATACCCATCATGCCCCGAGCCTATTACCCTCCCTAATGTGACCTCCCTTAGACAGTGGTATATTGTTTTGACTAACACTCTTCCGTCCTCCATATATGGCCAGATTACACGGCCTGGTTCAGTTTGTTCTGGTAGGTGTATCTCCAGTATGTAGGTTGCATCCTGCGTTGTTGCTATCTCACGAATTAGCTCCTCGTTCCACTTACCCGTATCACGATCGAACAGGGCCTCCACCCTCAAATCCGGGTTATCCCTTCACCCCACAGTCGGGTCGGAATCCAGGTTTTGTTTGAACACATGGGTCTCGTCTGGCATTGATCGTTGCACCATCTCCTATCATCCACAACCCTTCCCTTATCAATGTGTCCCGCCCTTGCAACATGCTTGCCCATCCCCATGAGGCTCTTCCTCCTTTCCCGGCATCCCTAAACATTCCTCTTGGGAAGTAGATCCCTTTGAGTACCTTAACCCATAACACATTAGGTTCCCTGTTTACTATCTCTGCCATCTTGGTCAACATGGCGTTCTTAAAAGTCTCCAATTCACGAAAATTTAGGCCCCTTCTTTTTTTTGTTTTAGTCAATTCTTCCCATTTCCTCAAATGTATCTTTCTTTTCTCGTCCGTTACCCCCCAATGGCGGACCTTATATAAACATCTTATTGGTAGTCTTATGTATCTAACAGCTTCTAGGCCAGATATTCAATTTGCAGTGAGCTATGTGTCTAGATTTTTGGAAAATCCTACTACAGCTCACTTGTTTGCTGTTAAAAGAGTTCTAAGGTACTTGCAAGGAACCAAGTACTATGGTTTAGTGTTTAAAAAGGCGCAGGTAAATGAACTTGTGGCTTACACAGACAGTGACTTTGCTAGCTGTCATGATGATCAAAAGAGTACTAGTGGATATGTCTTCTTGTTAGCAGGAGTTGCAATCTCTTGGCTTTCAAAGAAGCAGTCCATTGTAACATTATCTAGAACAGAAGCCGAATTTGTAGCAGCCACTGAATGTGGTAAACATGTCTTGTGGGTTAGGAGATTATTAAAGTTTATGCAATTCAAACAAACTCGAGCAACAAAGATGATGTGTGAGTATAGCTCAACTATCAAGTTGGCTAAAAATCATGTTCTCCATGGGAGAAGTAAACATATTGATGTCAAATACTTCTTCCTACGAGATCTTTGCAATGGTGCAGACATTGACATTGATTATTGCAGAAGTGATGAGAATTCTGCTGCTATTTTTACGAAACTATTGAAGATAGTTGCATTTGAATATTTACGATTGAAGCTTGGTGTGTGTCCTATTGTTTAAACTGGAATTCGTGCAAGAATGTTCAGTTTAGGGGAGGATATGTAAGGAGAAAGTTTGACAGCATGGAGTTTGACAACATGGAGCATGGAGCGGCGTTTGAAGATGACAACATGGGATGATGACAGCATCGAGCCATGAAGATGTAGCAGGAGTTTTTACGACATATGTTTACTTAGGCTTGTTTAGTCAGTTTTTAGTCTTTAGTCGCTTCAGTTATATTTCAGTCGGTTATGTTTAGTCAGACAGCTTTTGTTTTAAAAAAACACGTTCTGCAGTTATATTTTTTGTATGTATGAAAAACAGAGTTTGAAAGTTACGGTTTCTTTGGTGAATGAAGAACTGCTGATCCAATCTCCTTGCTTCTGTAAGTTATTTTGTTTTCAATTAGTGATTTTGATTGTTCTTGGATAGTGTTGATAGATAGTTTCATACACAAGTGCCGATAGGATAGTTTGCTGAAAAGTGTTGTTGCTGAAGTGTCGATAGGATAGTTTGCTGAAAAGTGTAGTTGCTATGAATAGTGTTGTTGCTGTGAATAGTGTATTTACTTTCAAACATTGTCTTCAACTCTATCCTTTAACATCTACTTTCTTATTTCTTATGCGATCTTCTCTTATATTGCCTTCTGATACGTACTGTTCTTTCATTCTCACTTTTCTGCGTCGATAATATCTTTCATTCTGGTTGACTCTACTAAAATTTGAGTTGTCTATCATGGTAAATCTTTTAATTTTCATAGTTTTCTTTCTTCGAAGTCTTAAGTGTTCTAACGTTATGATCTCCACACTTACAAACCAATATGATCTTATTCCGTTAACATTTTTTAACTTCAAAACTCTTCCTTTAAATTTTTAAAAATTACACTAAATAAAAATTGAATCACAATATTAATGTCACGATCTACGTTGATTTTTTTTTTTGAATTAACTATACATGTTGGTCAAAGTTGAGATTCAAATTCTTTTGGTTAATTTCGAATTTCAATCGGTTTGTGTGGTCAGCACAAAAGTCTAAATCAACGTAGTTTATGATATTAGAGTTGTAATTCAGTTATCTAATTATTAAAAAAAAAATAGAGTAAGTAAATATTTTTTTTCACTACGGGAGAAGCACTGTTTACTGGATCAATATAGGTTTTTTAACGGCTGAAAAATTCAACCGATAAATTCATTTGAGCGGTGACATTATGCGTCGGACAATTATCACGGTTCAATATAAAATGAGCTGTGATAATTCCCGGCCCAAAATCAAAATGTATTTGAGCCGGAAACCAAAATAATTATGGCGGCTCTTTCGATTGAGCCCTGGAAAGTATTTATTTTTTTAAAATTCTTATTTTTCACGCCTCAATATATTTGAGCCGTGAAAAATATTTTCATTTAAAAATATATGATTAAGCCACCACCCACTTCATACTCCACCGCCCACCGCTTTGGGAATATGATTCTGACACCACCCATCTACTGGGTTCACCGAGTTCAACCCGTCCATGAGCCTCCACCGAGTTCAACCTTTCCAAGAGTAAAACTGGTTGTTTTCTCGTCAGAGCAAGAAGATGAAACTGGCTGCCCTCCTCCTCCAGCTCCAGGCTCCATCCCAGGTTGAGGACACGACGAGTCTTCTTCAGAGGACGACGAGTTGAGGGCTTCAGCTCCAGCGACCTCCAGCTCCGATCTCCTTCGGCTTCTTCGTCGGACGTTGAGGGCTCTAGCTCCGAAGCTCCACCGTCCACTTGAGCTCGGTGGCCAGGGTCAGAGAGTTTCTTGGTGAAGCTCCTCCGCCTTCTTCGTCGGACGAACAGTTGAGCTTGGGCGGTGAAAAATGACAAGGAAACGTTTGAGCGAGGGAAATAGGAAAAGTTTGAGCGAGGGAAAGAAGAAAAGTTGAGCTTAGTTGGAAGAAACGTTGAGCTAAGTGGGAAGAAAAGTTGAGCTTGGGCTTTTGAAAAGGAAAAGTAAAATTTTGAATTGTTTGAGAGCGGGGGAATCTTTTTTTTTTTTTTTTATTTGTCACAACTCAAACTAAAATGAGCCGTGAAAAATCTGTTTTTTTTATCGCGGCTCAACATCAAATGACCTGGAAAAATAAGAAAAATGTAATGGCTCATTTGTTTGAGCCGTAAAAAAAAAGTAACGGCTCAATTATCTCAATGTAATTGAGCCGTTATATTCTATTTAAATGAATTTATCACGGGTCAATATACATTGAGCCGTTAGATTTAACTGGTAAATTACCCTTCTCCCGTAGTGTTTCTAATCCAACGTCGCAGATGTCATTGAGTTACGTAATACCGTCTTAACTGTTATTTTAAAAGTATTAATTTCCGATTTAATTAATAAGCTAGGATCATTTTAAAAAATGATAATTTTTATCATTATAGGAAAAGGGTCAATATGACAACCGTGTTTAATGATGCCTACCACTCTCAACATCAGCAAGTACTCTTTAGGCAGGATATATAACTTTTATATGGAGTAGGGAGGAGGCCGAGGCAGTCCTTCAACAATGCCGCAGGTGAGTACGTCGTCGGGGAGGTTGTATTCGTCCCTCAAGGATCTCTCGGGGGATGTTACGCTGATGTAGAGCTCTTGTCCGAGGTAGCGCCTCTCCAACATCTCGGACCTTAGATTCCACATGCCGGCATTGTCGAATGTCAACATGATGGCGGCCCACGACTTGGGGAAAACCTGTATTGTGTGTCTGCTTACTGCATCAAGAAGGTTGTATCCCTTTCTCTTTTCAGGGGTCCAAGTGCCAGGCTCAATTGCTACAGCAAAGAATGAGTATCCATCGAGGTGCCACGATTGAAGTGTGTTCTCGTGGTTCTCAAAAATGATCTCGACGAAGGTGCGAAAAGTGATGTTCATGACATTAGGTGCCTGGGTGATGTTAGCTCCCTCGACGGGTGGCTCGTCGGAGATGATGTTGTAGTTGAAGACCTTATCCTTGGGGAGTTGGTAGTACTCAGCAAGCTTTAATGGGGTAGCGGGGTTGGTGTGGGAAACTCCGTTGATGGCATAGAGAAGTTTGTGGCTATCCCTGTTAGCTGAGTTGACGAGCTTGATGGTGCGGGTAATGTTGATCTGACCATAATGGTAGGATCCCTGAGGGTTTGGCCTGGCAGCACTTGCAGTCAGGTTCCACCTGAAAGTCCTGAACTGGTTAAGGGACCAAGCCCATCCTTGTGGGGCTTTTGGGAGGGCATCCGATGGTTTTTGGATGCTATCGGTGTATCGGATGATGCCTGTGGAAACTAGTTCTTCCTTGGCAAATCGTGTGGAAGCAACTATGTAGTAGTCATTTGGCTCCTTATCTGCGGTGACTAGAACGGAATAACACTGACCCACATGGACATCCAGTGATTCGTACTCATTCTGCACGACATGAGAGCCTTCCATCTCTACAAGCTTCATGTTGTGACCCTGGATTCGGAAGTTGAGGGAGTATTTGAAGCCGACATTGCAGATTCTGTACTTGTAGGTCTTTCCTGTCTTCATGGTGAAGAGTGGGTCAACATTCGTATCACTGACCTTACCATACTTGCCGTTAATGAGGATACCGTCTGGCCTTGCAAGGGTGCGTCCACTGTCGAGGAGTTGCTTGAGCTCCTTGTGGGTCTTAGAGGTGTACCAGTCATTGATAAGGATGGTGTAGTCATCCTCAGGGTCGGCATAAGGGACAGGGATGAGAAGACGACTATTGATGCGGAGGCCACCGAAGCCACCGGCAGTTCGATGAGTAGATGTGACAGGGTAATAGAAGTAGCTTCCAATCTGATCCTTAACCTGGAATTTGTATGTGTAGTTGGTGCCAGGAGCAATAGGGCACATGGTGCCAAGTGTCCCATCTTGCCAGGAGTTCTTTCTCTGTTGAATACCGTTCCTGCATGAACATAAACTTAAATAACCCTAAACCCTTAAACCAACTTAAAATCTAAATACAGATAAATCATAAGTACAAGCAACTAAAAACATAAATAATAAAAACACATATTAATGATTGATCATTCTAAGAAAAATACTAATAACTTTTGAGTAACATCCCTAGAAAAGGAAATTAGTTAGACATAATACCTTTTTATAGCTCTGATACTATAGGGGTCTAGCTGGATCATGAAAGAGAGTAGGTAATAACTCAAACTTTCATTATCATATGGATGATTACATACCTCGGTGACAACTCAAACATAAGAACACAATAAACTATGAGCTCTCAAGCACTCAATACAAAGAATTCTCACTTATTGGGTAAAAAACGTGAGTATCCTTCTTTTTTATACTCTATTTATAGAGAAGAGATAATATTGGGTGTGTATGGGTCCCAATTCTTATCTCTTCAATGACTTTAATAAAGGAAAAGATAATATTACATACATACGTCGTACTAAAATGTTAAGAGCAATAAAATATTAGTTACCATGTGAAGAGTAGTGGCTCGTCGATGTTGTTAAAGACATTAATAACAACGTTATTATTGGTGGTGGTGTTGAGATTGGGGCCAGGGAATTCACCATTAATAAGAATGCCCTGTTGAGGAACACCCATTGGGATGATGGTCCCATAAGTCACATTCCATGTGAAGTACAAGTATGGATCTTCACCGCGAGTTGTCACAGACAAGCAAACAAGCAACGCTAACACCAACCAACCACCTCCCATTGTAGAGAAACAGAGACAAATATATAGAAAATTTTACCCTTTTCCTAAATAATAATAATAATATTGAAAGGTATTATTGATTAGGTGAGGAAGAAAAAGGGTTCTTCCTCGCTCTACACCTCTATTTGGAGTTGCAAATGCATTACCATTTTATAGTAACTTCATTTACCTATTTAATCTCCGTTATTTTATCTCTACCTTATACTTTCTCCATGCATTTCTCTCCCTCCATGTCAATTATGGTAATAAATCGTTACAGTTAACTTTTACTAATTACGAGATTGAACGTCTAACTAATAATATTGCAAGACCTAATTAATAGGATACTGACAAAGAAAGAATTAGTCTTCATATTTCCATATATATATAAATATATATTGGATCAAACCTTACACTGTGCTAATGCAAGAGTACGCAGACAGGAATCTTACATATGTGTGTATACCTCACGATGTTATTACTCTCTGTCCATACATTTCTTAGTAAATATAATTTTTTTAAGTGTTAATAACTAAATCGTTACCCCAACTTTGGTAACTTTATATATTGATAAGTGAACTCTATTTTTTAAAATTTTGTTACCTGTACGTTCAGACTTCGAGCAAATTGCTACATTCGTTAAGTTTTCGTTAAATATAGAAGGAAAATGATGTGGCAATGCATGATTGGTCCATAATTTAAAATATTAAATAATTTTTAAAAATACCAAAAAAATAGAAAATTTCAAAAAAATAAAATAATTGAAAATGCAATAGAAAAAAATAAGAGTCTTTCATATAATATTTTTATTGAAAGTTCACGTAGTGATTTGTAAAGTGTCCAAAGTGGGGTAACAATTTAATTATTAACCCTTTTGTTTAAATTATTCAAATAACAACACGTGTCAACATTAACAATTATTAAAGTTTAAAATGAACATATCACTTTATTTATAGGTTATATCAGTGTTATCCGAACTAAACCGGACCGACGGTCCGACTAGGAATCGGACCAAACCGACGGTCCAACTAGAAATCGGACTCCTGTCTGATTTGGTTCAACTAAAAGATCGAATTGGATAGCAATAATGTTTGAATCAATGTGAACCGGCCGGTTTCCGGTTCGTTTGTTGAGATGATTTTTTTAACAGACCAATCGTTTTTTGTTTAAACTGATTGATTTTCAGTTATTAAGTTTCTGGTTGATTAGACCAATCATCGGGTTTTTTAACAGACGTTCGGTTTGAAACTTACTCTATCACAATGAAGAAACTAGTGGTGGTTATGCATATTAGAGTGGAGGTGATCAAAGAGAATTTTAGAAGTTATGTTTAAAGTTAAACCTATTGTGTTTGCTTTTGAGACTATTGTGTTATGTATGTTCAAAGTTGGAGGTAATTATGTTGTGTTATATTGTGTTTGAGAGTAATGTGTATGTTTGAGACTATGTAGTTTGTGTCTGTTTGAGACTATGTAATTTGAGGTAATTATTTATGTGTTTGAGACTATGTAGTTTGTAACTTTGTATTTCAGTTTTCTTTTTTATTTATGAACAGTGAACAACACATTAAACCGGGTCCAACCGTGTTGGACCGACAGAATCGAGAACCGACCCCTTCGCTGGTTCGAGGTCTGGTCTGATTCTGATAACACTGGGCTATATAGATTACAACGAAAGCTCAGTCGATAAGATTTGGAGTTCGCTCCAATGATTCCAAGCTCAACTCTAATACATTAGTTCAACTTATATGAGTGTTTATTCTTTTAATGGGGTGTTTGGTTTGTGGAATAGAATAGGAATAGGGAATACATATTCCTTATGAACTTGTTTGTTTCGTGGAATTGAAAAAATTCGGAATACAGATTCCTAGAAAAGTGATAATACGCATTCCTTATTCTGAATTCCACCAACCAAACGCACCGTAAATCTTCTAACTAAACTTATGAAATGATATTTCTAGTGTATTTCGAACCCATAATTTTTGGGTTCCAAACGCACCAAAAATCACTTTTCTAGTATTTTTGGAACCCAAAAATCTTAAATATGGGTAAACACCATAAAATTTCCTGGTGTTTTTTTAGAACCCATAATCTAGAAATCTCGGTTCGAAAATTAGGGTGTCAATTTTGGACACGACCCGTGGATGACCCGCGGTTGACTCATCCACAGGTGTTTGGGTTTGAAAATTTTGACTGACGGGTCATTTTGACACGACTTGTCCAAAAAATGGGTCGTGTTTGGGTTGTAACATTCGACCCATGGGTTAACTCATCAACTCATTGAATAATTCATAATATACCTTTGACCCATAAGTCAACCCATTACCTCGTTGAATAATTTATAATATATTATTAAATTTTATATAAAAAAATAAAAAATTATAACCCTAAGCCTAGAAGAACGTGTAGATCGCA
The DNA here is from genome assembly GCA_946814005.1 of Chamaenerion angustifolium. Lineage (NCBI taxonomy): Eukaryota > Viridiplantae > Streptophyta > Magnoliopsida > Myrtales > Onagraceae > Chamaenerion > Chamaenerion angustifolium. The sequence goes on along the minus strand of OX328268.1, from coordinate 26,286,939 downwards.
TGGGTTGTGGGTTGACCCATAAATTTGCAATGTAATTTTTTGATTGAGTGGGTTGCGCGGGTTGACCTATCGACTCGTGGGTCATGTGTGGGTCACGAGAATTGACCCGTGGAAACTTATGGGTCATGGTTGGGTTTAGCAAATCTTGACATGAATCGTGAATAACCCAACCCGCGGAATTGACACCCCTATTCGAAATACACCAGGTGTATTTCAAACCCTAGAAATCAGATTTATAGTGTGTTTCGAATCTTAGAAACTAGATTTATGGTATTTATGGAACCCATTTCTAGGTTCCAACCACCAAAAATCTAATTTGTGGGTGTTATTTTGAGTGTGTTTCGAACCCTAGAAATCAGATTTATAGGTTCCAAACACATTTTTAACCCCAAAATAATGAAAAATGGGTTCCAAACACACCGGATATAAGATTTTTGGTGTTTTTGGAACCCATAAATCTATTTTTTGGGTTTCAAAACACACAAATGTTTTTTATTTATAGTGTTTCTGGAACCCATAAATATGAAATCTAGGTTCAAAAAACACTAGAATTCAATTTTCTAGTGTGTTTGGAACCTAGGAATTTGATTTCTATGGTTTGAAACACAATAGAAATCAAATTTTTGGCGTATTTCGAACATAGAAATTTGGGTTTAAATTTGTGAATAAGAAGATGATGAAAATGAAATGATGATGATCAAAGTAAAAATAAGAAGAACAAAGGAGGATGACGAAATGGATTTTAGTCATTTTATCTCGTATATGTTTTTTTAACCGTTCAGTCACATTATGAAACATAAGTATATGTTCAACTCAAGTTTTAACCATCAGTCACATGTGTCAACTTAAGTGATTGTTGAAAGTGTAGGGACACTAGAACTAATATTTTTTCCTTCACAAATATGCTAAAAGTGTAGCTACCAATTTACTTAAAAAAAGTCCAACTATCTAATTGTCAAACAATATAAAATTCTTTTATTCTATTCTAGTTTTAGAATTAATCCTTGCAACAATCATCACAGACTTGGAACTAGTAGGGACAATAATGGTGAGGTTAAAAACTCATAACCATGGTTATAATCGTTACTGTTTAATATGGTTAACTGTTCCATTATGGTGCAATGCGGTTATGGTGATGAGTTTTCTACCCATAACAATTATGATTATGATTATGGTTATGGTTATGGTATTTGAGTTGTACCCATGATTATTATATAAATATAATAATTATTTATTATTAATAAACTAATATATACTAAATATAACTGAAATTGTTATTATTATTAATATATTAATGGTGTTAATGTTCCATCGGTGTTAATGTTGAATTTTAATGTTAAGTGGTGTGAATGTTAATGTTGACTGATGTTAGTGTTATATATTTTTATTGTTGGTAGTATAGATTTATGTATTTTTTTAAATAATATTTTCGATATTTTATTATATTACATGTGTGGAATTGATATGGGTATACGGGTAAAACCGTGGTTAATAACCACAGTTATTTTAATGGTTATGGTATTGGAAATTGTACCCGTAATGGTTATGGTAAGTGGTTTAAAAATATGGTATGGTTATGGTATTTGGCATACCCTAACCATACCCTAACCATCGACAACCCTAGGAATTGAAAGCAGCAAAGACCTGTCCAATTTTGACCCGAACTAAAAATGACTAAGATCTGGGTCATTTTCGGTTTGACTTGTTCTAATGGTGGGTCGGGTTCGGGGTTAAGAACATGGACCCGAACTCAACCCGGTATTTTTTTAAAAAAATGTTATTATTTGCTAGGATATCTACATATGTTAATACTATAAATGCTCTAATTACCTTAAGTTAAATATCCTATATCATGAAAAAAAAAATATTAGTGTTTGTTTTATGGTCCACCAAGATAGATAATTTTCAATTTTTATAATAATGTTAGAGATATTTTGTTATTATAAAAACTTTAAAGTCTTTAAAGTTCATTTTGAATGTCATTTAAAAAAAAAGGTGATTGTTGAATAGTTAATAATAAGATATAGGGAAACTAAAATGTCGTAACAACTTTTTACATATTTGTCCTTACTAATTTTAAGGAAACTAATTATCAAATCGACCCCTTATTGTTGTAGTTACCAAACTACGGTCTAAATAGATGAAAAAATCATGCTTTTAGTAAGTTTTGAACCCTAGACCTCTTATATACTAACTAAAAGTTTTACCATTACACTACTAATTCCAATCATTTTTTATATATACTTCAAATATAGTTATTGAAACAACTCTCATATTATTGTATAAAATATCTCATGTTTATTTGTTGATTATCTTTAGTAATTAATATTTGTTCAATGTCATTTGTTTAACTATAGTTTTAATTTAATTATGTATCTACTGTTTTAATTTTTTGAAATGGTTGAAAAATACGTATATTCTAAACTTAGTATTTATAGACTACCAGAATACTCATTTTGATAAAAAAAAAAATCAATTATCTCTAAAATAATCAGAAAGACTATAACTCTGATGATACATATGATGTTAAGTTTCAAATTGCACATCGATCATAAAATTTGGTCAAAGTAGTGTTGCTAGTTTTTTACAATTTTAACCAAATTTTATGATCGATGTAAAAATTGAAACTTAACATCATACACTACAAGAATCTGTATCAACAGCCACGAAATTAATTTGTCGACACAAGGAGTGGGTTGGTAAAACAGTGTATAAGTGACAGCATTTTAATACGTCCCAGTAGACACGTTTTAGTGTCAACACATTTGTCGTAGCACAAACAATCCTTTAGTATTGACGTTTGCCGTCGCAATATGTCTGTGCCGATCAAATCCATGTGTCAAAAACTCAACCGAGGTTAATAGTTATATTCAGTAACGAAATATGTTGGTATTGTAAAACAGTATGTTTACTTTCAAAATTAATTGATGTAATAAATGGGTAAACAGTATCGGCATAACTTCATTGGTAATATATGTATTGCCGTTGCTAAACTCTATACCCGCAATTATAACAGAACATATCGTTTTTTCCAGTACAGTTCAAAACTCCCCTGTGCAGACCAGAGCCTTCGTCAGTCCATCAACGACCGTTGCCAAGAACGGATTCCCTTTCAGATCGACTCCCAGGACACACGTAGGTTGCGCGCAAACATTCCAGGAAGCAACCCAGCTGGTGTCGATCAATCGTGAAGTCGTTTGCTGCAGTATCCCGCGACAAGCATTTCTCCTCAGGTAGGCTGGTATGAGTAGTCGAATGTGGCTTCTTGTAATTGCGAATTGAATTATCATGAGCTTAATTGTGTGTTATATATAGCCAACGGTCATGAGCTTAATTGTGCGAATTGAATTGTCATGAGTTGTACTGTTTAGCCCCCAAAAACGTGTTGCTACAGACAAGTAAAAACTGTGCTGATAAAATTGGACAAGTCAATCGAAGGAGTTCTACTCTTGCGTATAACAACTAATTAACTAGCAATTAAGCTAGCTGCAGTACGGTTCCAACGGACAGCTCTCTGGTTCCGTTTGGTTCGATCCACACATAAACGAAAATGCATATATGAACTTTTACAAATGGTCTGGATAACTGTCAACAACTGATGATGCTACTTCATGTACTGCATGTTTCTAAACTGTCGTGCTGTCTTTTTAATCCCAAAGAGTTGGATTGATATTTCTTTGCAGAAATAGAAGTGTGATGGATAAGAGTTGGATGACCAAACCTTGGCAAAGTGGGGAATATAAGGAAGGGGTCGCTCCGTTTCTCGACTTTGCCTACTCTCATTCCAGTTGGGATGGTAAGATTTACTGTCCTTGCAATAACTGTGTTGGTGCTTTCTTAATGGGGAGAACTACTGTTAAGCTCCATCTTGAAAAATGGGGAATATTGCCAACTTATACTACATGGGTGGATCATGGGGAGGAATTCGAAGATGTGATCCGTAATGGTAGGAATTCATCCTCTCGTGGGGGAAATGGAGGATATGGTGCATGATGGGTTCGGTGGTATGAGGGTGGACGAAGGTGAGGAACCAAACACCGATGCTAGGACAATTTATAAGCTATTAGAAGATTGTGAAAAGAGCTTATATCCCAGTTGTGTCTCCTACACGAAGATGTCCTTTTTAGTTGAATTGTTGCATCTCAAGGCACTGTACAAGGTTTCAAACAAGTTCGTTGATGAGCTACTTCACATGCTAAGTAAAATATTGCCACCAGGGAACACAGTCCCTAAGTCCTACTACGAAGCCAAGAAATTTATAGGAGGGTTAGGGCTGGACTACCAAAACATGCATGCTTGTGTAAATGACTGTATACTATTTAGAAAAGAGTACGCCAATTTGGATGTGTGTCCAACGTGTGGGGAGTCAAGATGGATTAAACCTCGACACAACACTGGAGGACTGGATATACCAGAGCAATCGAAGTGACAAAGAGGGAAGCTACCAGTCAAAGTACTTCGATATTTTCCACTAACTTCAAGGTTGCAAAGATTATTCATGTCCACCAAAACTGCTTCCTCTATGACCTGGCACCATACACGACGATTAAAGGATGGTATTCTACGTCATCCTGCTGATACAGACGCTTGGAAGAAACTTGACAGCGTACTACCTGCATTTGGGGAAGACCCACGGAATGTGAGGCTTGGATTAGCTACGGATGGGTTTGATCCGTACAGTGATAAAAGTCACCCATATAGCATGTGGCCAGTTGTTCTTATTCCATACAATGTGCCTCCCGAGGTGTGTTTGAAAGATACAAACTACGTGCTATCAATGTTGATTCCCGGACCAAAGGCTCCAGTAAATGACATAGACGTGTATCTGCAACCGTTGATCGAAGGGTTGAATGAGTTATGGTTGAATGGTGTGCTCACATATGATGCAGACAAGAAAGAAAACTTCCAGATGCGCAACTGTACTTTGGACCATTAATGATCTTCCTGCCTATGCGAACTTGTCCGGTTGGGCTACTTACAGTAATTTGGCATGTCCTATCTGTCAAATGGACACCCATTATTGTCGATTGAAGAATAAGAGAAAATGTTCTTTTATGGGACACAGACGATTCCTCCCCACTGATCACCCATGGAGAAGAAACAAAAGTTCATTTGATGGGAAACGAGAGTTACGGATGGCCCCACAAAGACTATCGGTGGAGGAAGTGTTACATGTGCTAGAGAATCTTGATCCAATCATGTTCGGTAAGACTCAACCGCCCATTCAGGTTGGAATAGACTCAACTACTGGAAATTGGAAAAAAAAAAAAGCATATTCTACCAACTACCTTATTGGCAGCACCTCTTAATCCCTCACAATTTGGATGTGATGCACATTGAGAAAAACGTGTGTGATAACCTCATTGGGATGTTATTGGGTGTTGCCGGTAAAACGAATGACAACCTTAATGCTCGGCTCGACTTACAGGCCTTAGGCATAAGAACGAGCTTGCATCCAGTCCGTAGAGGAACAAAATTGGTCTTACCACTAGCTTGCTTTTCCCTATCAAAGGAACAGAAGATTACACTGTGTGAGTTTCTTAAGAACTTGAGACTTCCTAGCGGTTATTCATCAAACATTTCACGTTGCGTTAAGGTAAAAGACAGAAAATTGATTGGGTTGAAAAGTCATGACTACCATGTTCTCATGCAACGTATCCTATTTGTGGCTATTAAAGGATTACTCCCCAAATATGTTTGCAAAGCTGTGATAGACATGACTAACACATTCAGGATTCTATGCTCTAAGGAGTTGCACCCGTCGGATATGTTGAAGGTGGAGTCGCAATTACCCATGACAATGTGCAATCTAGAGAGAATCTTCCCACCAAGTTTCTTCAATATTACAGTCCATCTTATCATCCATCTAACAGAGGAAGCAAAAATAGATGGGCCAGTGCAATATCGTTGGATGTATTTGTTGGATCGTAAAATCCTGGATGCTGATCTGGCAGTGAATTAAATGCCAGACAAGGATAGAAAGACGCTTCTGCTCCAACTCCGGTGAACCTGCAGATAGGGGAGCGCAACAGAGGGGGTGTCTCTAGGTCCCTCTCTGATGCTTAAATGAGTATATGTGTGTATAAAACTCCACACGTAAGGAACGTATGTAAAGCAAGGGTATTTATAGGGTAGGAGAGATCAAACCGTATAAGGCAACTGAATATCTTAGTGTATATTGTGCTGCTGAAGATTCGGATCATGGGATATGGCAGTTACTGCGAGATATTGCAGTTACCAAATCTAATCTTTAGTGAATATGTGACCGAGATACGCGGGATATCATGGTCACTCTCTTATTAACGGTTTAGTGGGACCAGAGGAGAGAGGCAGGGCTCTCTTCGGGGCGAGCACTCTCAGGGCGAGCAGTGAGAGGTCACGGCCTAGTGAAGAATGGCGAGCACTCAGGGTGTCCTCAGAGACTTTGGGCTCGGTTCTGGTCCATTCTATGGAGGCCGGTCCGGTTCGAATGTCATGGGTTTACCCCCTCTATAGTTATTGGGCCTTCGAGGCCTTTTTCTTACTGGGCTGTCACTATCGATACCCAACATTTGCCCCCGAAGCTTGATTGAAGTTTCTTCAGTCGAGCTTTATTTCCTGGTAGGGTTTTAGATAGTGACGTCTCATATTCAGTTTTCTTCGTTTCTTGTAATGGTTCATGACCTTTGAGGTATTTTGAGCTCGTTTGGCGAGCAGTTTTTTCTTCGTTCAAAGCTGAAAGAGTATCCTTCCTTTTATTCCCCTTTGGCGATCACTCGAGGTAACCTAGGTTTATGAAAGTCTATCTTTCTTGGTTAGGCGATCACTACCTACCCGAGGTATTTCTGATAACGCCTATTAGTGCGCTGGCGACCACCTTGTCTCCTTAGTGGACTTTTAGCATTTAATAACTGCACAGTTGTCCAGAAATCGAACGGTCACTTGAGGCACGCCTGACATTTACTTTTCCGTAAACCTAGGGTAGTCTGACAGCTGTCTGTACCAGCCAACCGTTTGTCTCCCCGAGGTGTCTCTTGGAATTCTGACATTGCTTCGGTTTTTTCCAAAAAGGTGCAATTATTCTCCTGTGTCGCTTCGATTCGCCCGTGGCGGTTACTCCTTTTTGGGCCTATATAAGAGACATCAGTTTTTCTGTTTTGTTTTTTACGTTTGTTCACTCCTTCAAATTTCCAGAGCTTCTTTGCGAACCTTCTCTTTTCCTTTTCAATCCTCTTCGATCTTCTTCAACATTTTCTCTTCATTGCTTCCATGGCTACCCGAGGTCAAAGAGTTAAGCACACAGCCGTCAAGGGGTCTAAGAATGCTAACGCCCCCAAGAGTACCAATGCCCCCTTGACCATTAGGGATGGCGTCGTGCCCCCCTCAACTGGGGGATAGCCTGACGTGGGGAGATCCGCAGCTGCCCCAGTGGTGGTGGATGGGCCTGAGCTCCAGACGCCCATCTTTTCTCCAAAAGGTAAACCTCTGTCCTTTCAGTGTTCTGTTTTGGTAATATCCCCTGATGTTCCTTGTTTTTTATGTTTGTCATTGCTATATCTGAATTTATTTGAGTAGACGTCAAGCCTAATGAATTGTAGCCGGCTTACTTTAAGACCATGGTGGCGCTTGGTGGCTTCAGTGTGGAGGATGCTCCTAGGTATCCTGGCTTAGGTCTGCATTTTCCTCACGACGGAGAGGTTTACATTTATGCGGCCCAGATCGATGATGGGTTGCGTTTTCCTCTCTGTGAGGATTTGCAGACATTGTGCCAGTTTTACGGGATTCACCCCACGCAGCTCGTTCCTAATGCCCTCAGGATGTGGGTCGGTTTCAAGTTCCTGTGCATACGCCAGGAATGGGCGTATTCACTGGCCTTGTTCCGGTGTTTCTTCCGACTGGCAGCAGGGGCGAACTAGCTCCACCACTTCCAACCACGCTGGCCGAAGTTTTCAGAGTGGGGAGGCCCTCAAGGATGGATTTGGAACGTCCATGTTCGTCTGGTCGATGATTTCTGGGCCACTAACTCCAACTACAAGAAGTTTTACTTCTTGTACAAGGGGGTGTACCCTGGAAATTGTTTACTCCAGACAAGGATTTTCCTCCTTCCTTCGAAGAATTGTCAGGGAGTGACCGGAACGCCATCGACGACCTGTATCGGCTGCATCGGTCGTCCCAATTCAAGTCCATTCGCTCAGTGGCGGAGACTACTGAGAATGCGCTTGAGATGGCGGGCATTCATCAAGCCACGCCAATCTTTGATGATTGGGTAATTTTCTAACCCTTATCTTGTTTTATCATTTGTAGGCAAGGTCGTAAGCAAGAGCCGAAAACTGATAGGTCTCTTTGATGACCAGGGATCGGCGGGATTGTCCTCCGACTAGGCGCTGCTGAGCTCTCCTCCTCCCCCCTCTAGGCGTTCGTCCAAGAGGAAGTCCTAGGAGGTGCTTCCTTCGGCCACTACTGGCCCTCGCCAACCAGGTATATCACCTCGCCTTTTGTGGATTTAATGTTTTCATACTCTACATTTTTTTTTGGTTTCTGACATCTTGTCTTTCTATTTTGCAGAGAAGTCCTCGGCTGACGCGGCCCGGTACCATCCTCCTCCTCCTTCTAAGAAGGTCAGGAGTGAGGAGCACCCTGAGGTCGACCAGCATCCTCCTCCTCCCCCTCCTAAGGGCCCTTCTGCCAGCAAAGGGAAGGGTCTGGATGCGGCGCCCCCTTCTCCCTCTCCTCAGGGCCCTTCCGCCACTAAGGAGAAGGCCTTGTCCTTGGCGCCTCCCGCTCCTTCGGTGCCCACGGTTCCTTCTAAGGAATCTGGGACCCAGAAGAAGAGGCCTGCTGCTTCCAGCTCCTCGAGGGCTCCCGCCGAGGAGTACTGCTCCATGGCGAGCTTGTTCCAGCCTTTTAAGGCTGTGGACTCTCGGGGGCCTTGGGTCCCTTGTGGGGACCATGCCAAGAAGGGGTAACCCGCCCAGAAGAGCCTCCGGGGTAGCCCGGATATGTGCATGCGGCTCCTTGATGGGATAATTCCTCCCAAGGACCGCTCGATTGTCCCCACGGAGCTTCCTCAGATCGAGGGGTTCTTGCGGACCCACTTTGAACGAGTTGCCCTGGTATGATCTCGCCTTCTTTCCGTTCTTTCGTCCTTGTCATTCCTTTTTGTTTTGATGACCTGACATTTTTCCTTATTTTTTTGTTGTCAGCTCGTTCGGGAAGAGGTGATCCTTGGCCGCGTCTTCGGCGATCTCGCCGACAAGCACTCTGATCTGCTTGTCGAGCTGGAGCAATACCGAATCACGAGGGTCACCCCCGGGCAGTTGGAGGCCATCAAGAAGACCGCTGACGTGACGATCACCTTGGTGGACGGCGCCCGGGAGGAGTATTTCAGGAAGGAGCAGCGCCTCCTTGCTGATGTCAAGAAGAGGGAGGCTGATGCTGCAGCCTTCCTTCAAGAAGCTGAGGCCCATCATCGGTGCCTTGATGAAGGGGAAGCGGTCTGAGCTCGCCTAGAGGCCGAGTTGAAGGAGGCTCGTGGTCAGGTGGCCGAGTCAGACGCTCTTAGGGTGGCCGCGGAGACCCAGAGGGACGCTGCTGAAGCCAGGGGGATCGCCCTGGAGGAGGAGAAGAACTGGCTGGCTGATCAGCTAACGGCAGTTCCTTCACCCCAAGCCGTGGTCGAGGAGTTCAAGGCCTCCGAGGACTTTGAGGACCAAGCTCTGAAGGTTATGAAGTCGGCGATTGCCGATTTTCTCCAAGACCTGGTGGAGGAGGTCCAAGCGGTCGACCCCAACTTTCCCCTTGGGGAAGTTGAATCCCTTAAGGGTTTCTTGCGGAGTCGCCTTCCTCGACCCGCTGTTGCTGAAGAGACTGCCCCTGAAGGCGAGCCCAGTACTCTTGCCCCCGAAGGCGAGCAGAGCACCCTTGCCCCCAAGGATCCCAAAGCTTGAAGCCTCCAGTTCCTTGGCGACCGTATTTCTTTATCTTTTTTAGATAGCTGTTTTTGTAATTTTTTGTTTTGGTTTGTAATTATTTATTTAAGACTTGGTTTCTTTATATGCCTTTATATTCATGAGCCTTTAATCGACTTCGAACATATTTGGCTATCCAATATCTTAATCATAATTACTCTCGACTTTTCTTGCTGTATAATGGCTTCGACTCTTAAAGTCTCAGACCGAGCATAAGTCTATACGAAATTTTCTCAGGACAATACTCTGACACTTAAAAGCATAAACTTCTAAGTTCAAAGAGATATCACCTTCCTTGAAGTTTACACCTTCGAGGTATTTGCATAATAACAGGGAATTTGTGGATTTTATGGCTTCGTCATCCATAGTGATCGCCTAAAATTTCTTATTCGCTGTTTAATGGGTTGATAGAAGATCTCTTTGTCTGTTTTTGGCGTCTACTTTCTCGTTTTTGCCTAATCCTATTGTTAGGACTTTTTAGCCTGACTTTGGCGTCAGAGCTAACTTTTTGCTAGGTCTTTTGACCTGACTTTGGCGTCAGGGCTTTTGGCCTAGCCTTGTTACTAGGGCTTTTGACCTAGCCGTGTTACTAGGGCTTTTGGCCTAACTTTGTTGTTAGGGCTTTTGGCCTAGCCTTGTTACTAGGGCTTTTGGCCTAACTTTGTTGTTAGGGCTTTTGGCCTAGCCTTGTTACTAGGGCTTTTGGCCTAACTTTGTTGTTAGGGCTTTTGGCCTAACTTTGTCGATAGGGCTTTTGGCTTGACTTTTGGCGTCAGGGCTTTTGGCCTAACTTTGTTGTTAGGGCTTTTTGGCCTAACTTTGTTGTTAGGGCTTATTGGCCTATCTTTGGCGATAGGGCTTTTTGGCCTATCTTTGGCGATAGGGCTTTTGTGTCCGATTTGGTTATCAGGTCTTTGCCTGACTTTTGGCGTCAGGTCTTTTTTCTTCGACTTGCTTCGAGTGGACACGCTTTATGAAGGAATGGCTTTCTTTTATTGACATAACAGTTTGATTACAAGCTATGTATAAAATCTTCTTAAATCCTCAGAATTAAATGGACGGGGTAACCTCTCGCCTTCAGTGGTTTCCAAATAGTAGGATCCTGGTGCGGCGATCTCTACTACCTTGTACGGTCCTTCCCATTTGGCTGAAAGTTTATTTTTACTGTCCAGCCTTGTGAATTCATTCCTTCTCATAGCCATCTCCCCCACGAAAAATTGGCGAGCGCTGACTTTTCTGTTGAAGTACCGAGCGGTCGCCAAGCGCATCTTTGCTTGTGTCTTTTCCGAGAGCCATCTCTTTTCCTCTGCTAAGTCGAGGTCAGTTCTGCGCTCGATCTCATTTGCCTCCGCGTTAAAGTGTAGGACTCTGTGGGTAGGCACTGCTATTTCGGCTAGCGCTACTGCTTCTGATCCGTACACTAAACTGAAAGGCGTTTCTCCTGTGGCCGCCTTAGGTGTTGTTCTGATGGCCCATAATACGTTTTCCAGTTCATCTGCCCAATTCCCTTTGAATGCTCGAACCTTTTTCTTGAGTCCTGCTAAGACAACCTTGTTGGCTGCTTCAGCTTGCCCATTCGTTTGAGGATGATGCACTGAGCTGAAACAATGGTCGACATGGTATTCTTCACAGAGCCATTTCAGCTCCTTTTCAACAAATTGCAGACCATTATCACTGATGAGTATTTTAGGAATGCCAAACCTAGAGAATATGTTGACCTGTAGGAACTTGATAACCTGGACTTCTGTTGTCGAAGCTAGAGCTTTCGCCTCTATCCACTTAGTGAAGTAGTCGATTGCCACGATAATGTGAGTACGATGACCAGTGCTAATAGGAAAAGGACCCAATATATCGATTCCCCATTGAGCGAAAGGCCAGGCACCCGCCATTGGGGATAATAGTGTTGATGGTCGACCCGATCGTGGTGCAAACCGCTGGCAAGTCTCACACTTCTGTGTTAATTCAACTGCATCTTTTCCCAAGTTCGGCCAGTAATATCCCAATCTGAAGATTTTCCTGGTCAGTGATCGAGCGCCTTCATGACATGCTGCCGCCCCTTCGTGAGCTTCTCGAAGAACCTTTTCTGTTTCAGGATGAGCAACACACCTCAAGTAAGGAGTCGAGTAACCTCTTCTGTAGAGTTCCCCATCGATGATTAGATAACTGTCTGCGAGTCTTCTAATCCTCGTGAATTCGCCCTAGTCCTCTGGGAGGATCCCTTCTTTTAAATAATTCTGGAACGGGGTCATCCATGTGACCTGTCCTTGAATGTTGAAGACCTCTGCTCTGCTTTCCAGGACTGAACATAGGGCTTTTTCCAGAAATTGCACATCCTGGATTGTCGTCCCCCCGAACGCCAGTTTACTCAAAGAATCTGCCATCTGGTTTTCTTGGCGAGGAATAGACTCAATCGCGAAATTTGGGATTTCCGCGACCAGCTTCTTGGCAATGCTGAGATATTTCTTCATCTTTTCTCCCCTTGCCTCGTAGGCGCCATTAACCTGATTGACAATAAGCTCTGAGTCACTCTTTACCTTAAGCGCAGTTATACCCATTCCTTTTGCCAGACTGAGTCCAGTGATAAGAGCCTCATATTCTGCTTCATTATTGGTCGCCGGGAATGTCAAGGCGATCGCGTACTTCAGAGGCTCGCCCTCAGGAGGAATAAGAATTAAACCTGCCCCGAGCCTTCTTTTGATGAAGACCCGTCCGTATAGAGTTCCCAGATTTGATTGTTGTCTGCTGACTAACTTGGCCTGTTTTCTGCTTCTGTTTGACCGTTACTCGTGCTTTCCACTATAAAATCAGCTAGTGCTTGACCTTTGATGGCCGTTTTTGGCACAAATTTGATCTTGAACTCGCTGAGCTCGATCGCCCACTTGACCATTCTTCCTGAAGAATCTGGTTTCATCAGGAAGTTTTTGAGAGGTTGATTGGTGAGGACCGTGATGTCGTGCGCATGAAAGTAAGGTCTCAGCTTCCGAGCAGCAATAACTAAGTCATAGAGATATTTCTCAATCTGGACATATTTTATTTCAGCTGAGTTGAACATTTTTCTAATGAAATACACTGGACTCTGAACATTATTTTCTTCCCTTATTAAGATAGCACTGGCTGCCACATCGCTAATGCCTAGATAAAGGAAAAGCTGCTCGCTTGGAACAGGCTTTGCCAGAGCTGGGAGTGTCTGGATATGCCTATTCAAGGATTGGAATGCTTACTCGCAGTCTGGCGTCCACTCGAACTTGCGGTTGGCCCTCAGAGTTTTGAAAAATGGGAGGGACCTGTCGCTCGCTTTGGAGAGGAAGCGGTTGAGAGTAGCTAGGCGTCCATTCAGGCATTGGACTTCCTTGTGGCAGGTTGGCGACTTCATCTCTTCTATAGCCTTTAGCTTTTCTGGGTTTGCTTCGATTCCCCTTTCGCTGACCATGAAACCCAGAAATTTACCAGACTTGACCCCAAAGGCGCACTTGGCAGGGTTCAGGCGAACACTGTGTCTCCTCATGCATTCAAAAGCTTCGCGGAGGTCCGCTGTGTGAGGATTGCCCTTGATGGTTTTGACGAGCATATCATCCACGTAGGAATCCATGTTCCTTCCCAGCATGTCCTAGAACAGTCGGTTCACCATCCGCTGATAAGTTGCCCCGGCATTGATAAGGCCAAAGGGCATCACCTTGTAGCACAGAATGTCCCCATCAGCATAAAAAGCGTTGTGAGCCTCATCGTCTGGATGCATTCTGATCTGGTTGTAGCCTGAGTAGGCGTCCATGAAGCTCAGCATCTCATGACCCGAGGTAGCATCGACCAGCTGATCAATCCTCGGAAGGGGATATGAATCCTTGGGGCAAGTCTTGTTCAAGTAGCGGAAGTCGATGCACATCCTCCACTTGCCGTTTGATTTCTTAACCAAAACTGGGTTGGCAACCCAGCTCTGGAATCTCACCTCTCTGACGAAGTCGGCTTCAATCAATCTGCCGACTTCCTGCCTGATCGCCAAACGCTTGTCTGCCCCGAATGATCTTCTTTTTTGGGCGATTGGCTTGATGGAAGAGTCTATTCTGAGCTCGTGGGAGATGATATCTGTGCTGATTCCTGGCATGTCGCTCGGCTGCCAGGCGAAGAGTTCTTTAAATTCTTTGAGGAGGGCGGTCATGGCCTCCTTTTGATCCTCCTTCAAGGTGGTTCCAATGTGCACCTTCTTGTCCGGACCATCTATTTCGACCTCTTCCAACTCTTCCATAGGTGCTGGCCGAGCCAAGTCCTCGCGGGGGTCGGCCTCTGTTTTAATGGCGAGAGCCTCCCTTTGGTTCTTCCTGTGCAAACAGTTCACATAGCATTGCCGCGAGGAAGGCTGATCTCCGAGCACTTCTCCAATACCGTTGGGAGTGGGGAACTTCATCTTCTGGTGGACAGTGGAGGCCACAATCTTGTTCGGGTTGATCGTGGTCCTCCCTATGATGGCGTTGTAAGATGTAGGTGAATCGACCACCAGGAAAGTGACCGATACCTTGATGCTCTTCCATCCCTTGCCAAAAATCACTGGCATAGTTATAGCCCCCAGTGGATAAGTTGTCCTTCCCGCAAACTCAATCAGCGGAAAGTCGACCCTCTTCAGGTCACGTTTGGACTTGCCCATCTTCTCAAAAGCGTCCAGAAATAGGATGTCTGTCGAGCTGCTTCCGTCGACCAGAATCCTTGCAACGTCACAGTCGTCAATATCTGCTGTGATAACCAGAGCATCGTTGTGGGGGGTGGTGACATGTGCCAAATCATCTTCGGAGAATGAGATGACAATGTTCTCTTCAGGTCGGGGCCGCTTTCCCAACTGAACTGTTGTGGAGATCTGAGTGGCATAGACTTCCCTTGCGCTCGACCTCTCTCCGCTTGCACCGAATCCTCCCGCAATCAGATTTACTCTCCTCTTGCTTCCAGATGGCTCAGTTTGTTCTGCAGGGGCTGGCGAACGACATCTCCTGGGGGGCGTTCGACTTCTGTCTCGCCCTGTCACGAAATCCTTCAACATTCCCCCTGAATCAGCTTCTCTATATCCCGCTTCAAAATGCGGCAGTCATCTGTCTTGTGGCCCTTGCACTTGTGGTATCTGCAATAGCTCTCGACATCCTTTCCCATGGGCTGCCCACCTCGACGAGGCATTGGTGGCCTTGCCAAGGATCTCCTCTCCATCTCGACTAGTACCGTTGAGATCTGCCTATTTAAAGGCGTGAAGTACTCAGGGACCTCTAGATGGCGAGGCGCTGGATTAGACTCGACCCGGGGCCTGCTGTCCTTTCCCTTCTTCTCCTTCTTCACCTCCTTCTTACCATCGCGTCGGGTTCATGGACTACCCTTAGCGAGGTCGTCAGGAAGTCCGCCTCCGTATTCGCCCTCTCAAGGTCTATGAAACCTTTTACTCTGGACGCCAACTCCTCCAGTGTTTCAACCTCCTTCACATGATAGCTGTTTTGCAGCTTCCTCGAGGCATTGTTGGCCACATCCAGACCACCTGTAAAATGCTCGAATGATCTCCCCATCCGAGATTCAGCGATCTATCTCCGTGACGTTCTGATGGAAACGCCCATAGAAGTTGGATAGCGACTCTCCAGGCTGTTGTTTGACCAATTCAAGGGCGACCACGCTCTTCAGCAACTGGCGTTCGCCCATATATCTCTCCAGGAACTTGCTTCTTAACTCTGCCCAAGTTCCGATTGATCCTGCAGGGAGGCCGAAGAACCAGGACGAAGCCGAACCCGAAAGAGTAGATGGAAATAACAAAGCCAAGTGATTGGGATCATTTGACTTACCCAGGAGAGAGGCATCATGCTTGTTGACATGTACGGTGGGTTCTCCTCCACCGCTATACTCAGGTATGGCCCGACCAACTACATCCTTTGGGATTTTGATGCGACGAGCCCGTCGGTAAAAGGATGAGCAGACTGCTCCTTGAAGGGAGCTGCAACTGTCAGCTGTCTTTCCTGGAGTCTTTTATTGAGGAGGTCATCCATCTGATCCACAGTGCAGTACATAGGCGAGGTTTCAGGTGGAGGAGGACCGAAAGGATTGGCAGTGTATGCGGCTGCTGGCTCCTTGGTGTATGCCGGAGGTAGGGACTGATGACCTGACGTCATCTCCTGATCCTCCTGAGGCGCGGTGGGACCAGGATTTGCCGCTTCCGAGGGTGAGGGCCCTGTGGCAGCAGGGCGGTGGTTTTCCTTAGGAGCGGAGGGATTGTTTTCTTGAGGAGCAGGGGCTTGGCGGCGCGCCTGTCCTAGGATGGCCTTCAGCAGGGAGACCATCTCTGGGGTTAAATTGATGTCCTGCCCAGCAATGTGGACTGTCTGCGGTGCCGGGGCTCCATTTTGATTAGCAGCGGGGGTCGGTCTTGAATCACCGACATGCTCTCGAGTTGTTCGCAGAGAAACGGCATTGGCTTCTGCTCGGCTGGCAGGTTCCTGTTGAAGCGGTGAAGCGGCGGCGGAATCAGAGCTATCTGATGATCGCTTCCTGGTCTGGTTCCAACGGTTGCTTTGGGATCGAGTTCTCATGGCTGAATTGCTCGTTTCCCACAGACGGCGCCAAATGTTGGATCGTAAAATCCTGGATGCTGATATGGCAGTGAATTAAATGCCAGACAAGGATAGAAAGACGCTTCTGCTCCAACTCCGGTGAACCTGCAGGTAGGGGAGCGCAACAGAGGGGGTGTCTCTAGGACCCTCTCCGATGCTTAAATGAGTATATGTGTGTATAAAACTCCAAACGTAAGGAACGTATGTAAAGCAAGAGTATTTATAGAGTAGGAGAGATCAAACCGTATAAGGCAACTGAATATCTTAGTGTATATTGTGTTGCTGAAGAGTCGGATCGTGGGATATGGCAGTTACTGCGAGATATTGCAGTTACCAAATCTAATCTTTAGTGAATATGTGACCGAGATACGCGGGATATCATGGTCACTCTCTTATTAACGGTTTAGTGGGACCAGAGGAGAGAGGCAGGGCTCTCTTCGGGGCGAGCACTCTCATGGCGAGCAGTGAGAGGTCACGGCCTGGTGAAGAATGGCGAGGACTCAGGGCGTCCTCAGAGACTTTGGGCTCGGTTCTGGGCCATTCTATGGAGGCCGGTCCGGTTCGATGTCATGGGTTTACCCCCTCTATAGTTATTGGGTCATCGAGGCCTTTTCCTTACTGGGCTGTCACTATCGATACCCAACAGTATTCAATCGAAAGGTAAGTTTTTTCACTCTTTTATGAAGTATGCCTTTGACAGAAAAGGTGTCTCACTAATAACATGTTCTTATTGTAGGATAATGGGAATAATGAAGTCGTTTGTGCGTAATCGTAGTCGTCCGGAAGGGTCAATAGCGGAGGGTTATATTGCTCTGGAGTGTTTGACATTTTGTTCTAGATATCTCCATGACATTGAGACCAAATTTACAGGGCGGCAGATGGGTTATCGATCTTCCAGCCGGTAGGAGCTCCAATAGGTCGTGCAATTGTCCGTGAACTGTCAAACACGGAATGGGAGCAGTGCCACTTGTACGTCCTTAATCAGTCTGAAGAAGTGAAGTCATTCATCGAGTATTGCATTCACCTTTACTGTTATGTTTATTCTAAAACTTTTAACAGCATTACATCTAACAATCGGATTGGTTGTCTTGTCCATGTACGTAGTGAACACAAGAGGCAACTACTAGGCGCACGGGTGAGTAGGCTGAACATCGATGTCATGCACAATAGAACATTCATACCATGGTTGGAGGGCAGGGTATGACACTATGACACGGATAGGAATGGGTATTCCTTTTAATGTCAACGTTATTGACGTTTGGAGTATTTGCATTCTCAGGTTGGTCGAATAGTTGGATCGGCTGAGGATGAGAGAGGTTGCCAACTAAAGGCTTTGGCACGAGGACCGTTTTATGGAGCTAAGACATATACTGGTTATAAAGCAAATGGGTTCATCTTCCACACCAAAGAGCGGTCTGTAATGAGGAGTTTTGACAACAGCGGTGTGTTGTGCAAAGCTGACACAACGTGCTACGCGAGTACATCCGATAACAACCTCATTGAAGGTGCAATTGATTATTACGGAGTGTTGAGGGAGGTGGTTGAGCTGCAGTACCTTGATAACCTATTGGTTGTGTTGATCAAATGCGATTGGTACAACGTACTTTCATCCTTCAATGGGATGAAAATTGATGAGTACGGATTTGTGTGTGTCAATACCAAAAAATTGTTATCAACCGATGAGCCATTCGTACTTGCAGCTCAAGCATCCCAAGTTTTCTACTTACAGGAGAGCATTAACCCTGATTGGGGCACTGCGCTGAGGGCAGAGTCCAAAAAACGATTTGTGATTGGGGGTCAAATGAGTGGGGAGTCAGTGGAGCCATATCAAGAAACATCAACCCTGGTTGTTGATGTACCGAATGTAGTTCCTGTCGATGATGTGATTGATTGGTGTAGAAATGACATTGAGGCTCTCAAAATATCTGTTGCGGATGCCACCCCGGAGATGACCACAGAAGTCGTGACAGAAGCAACTGAAGGCCTTGACGACATAGATGTTCTTGAGCCAGATGAGGAGGACATTACTGATGATGGAACAGACAGTGACACAGATACAGAATTTGAGGACGATTTGTTCGATGACGAGGACGGCCTTGAGGGTGAAATGGATGAGGATGACGATGATGATGATGATGCATCGTAACTTCGTGTGCAATAGAAGAGTGTTTGTATGTTTCTTAAGGTAATTGTTCAATAGTTAGGAATTTAATTCTGTCATTGTTCAATAGTGAGGATCGTAGATTCTGTCAATGTGAGAATTGTTTAATTTGTTCAAATGTGTATGTTCTTTCCAGATTTGAGATGGTTTTACTGATTTGTATGTTCTGTCCAGATTTGTATGGATCGTCCGAATTGAGATGGTTTTACTGAGATTGTTCAATATTGAGCTGTTATTCTGTCCAAATGTGTATGTTCTGTCCGAAATGAGATGGTTTTACTGAGATTGTTCAATATTGAGCTGTTATTCTGTCCAAATGTGTATGTTCTGTCCGAAATGAGATGGTTTTACTGAGATTGTTCAATATTGAGCTGTTATTCTGTGCAAATGTGTATGATCTGTCCGAAATGAGATGGTTTTACTGAGATTGTTCAATATTGAGCTGTTATTCTGTCCAAATGTGTATGTTCTGTCTGAAATGAGATGGTTTTACTGAGATTGTTCAATATTGAGCTGTTATTCTGTCCAAATGTGTATGTTCTATCCGAAATGAGATGGTTCGACTGAGATTGTTCAATACTGAGCTGTATTTCTTACAGATTTGTAAGTTCTGTCCAAATTGAGTGCTGCATACTGAGATTATTCAGTATTGAGATTGTTTGGTTCACTAGTTGTTGTGTTGAAATATCAGTACTTCCTATAAGTGTTGTGTAGCTCATCTGGTTGTGTTGTGTAGCTGGTTGTGCTGTACGTGTGTGCTGTAAGTGTTGGTCATACTGTTGTTGTAAGTCGAAACTGCATTTGGAAGTTGGAATCTGTACTTGGAAGATGGCAAAACAGCAGGCGAAAATGCAGTCAATTGCAGCTCATCACTTGTGCCCTGTAAACTGGTTCTCGTTCTGTCCAAATGCTGCCAAAAGGTGTGCCTGCTGCAGCTCGAAATTGCAGCTCAAATGCTGTCAAACGAAAATAACTGTGATGTGCCCTGGTGTTTTTCACAAAACATATTAGTGAAGATGACAGCAATACGAAGATCTCCATCATCACTCCAATCTTCACAGCATCTTCACAGCATCTACACAATAGGAAACTCATTCATTTGAGATCTTCACATTCCTTACATTCCAATGTATAATACCCTTACCTTATTTATCCAATCCTTCCTTGTACAGATGAGTATTGCAGCTATATATATCAATGGAGAACTCCTCCAAATGTAAGCTTGACAGCATAAAACTCTTCCCATACATTAAGCTTCAATAAAACATACATTCAGTTGTTTTTCACACACAGACATATATTAATACTTTCAAAATACTGTCATACATTCTGTTTTGGACCAACACTGCCATACACAACATGCTGTCGACTGTAGGTGGTGTTACACTCTGTAAAAACCGTTTCCAATCCAATCTATGTCATTCTAATCCTATCTATGTCATTTTAATCCAATCCAATCCACGTGCTGTCAAAATGAATAAGAATTCAATTCATGTGCTGTCAAAATGTAATCCAATTCATCCTCATCAAATAGATAGCATGTGCTGACAAAATGAAGGGATGCAAACAGAATACATTGAAACTCACGATCTGGACAAAATACATTGTCAGACTGTGAAGGGATGCAACCCAAAGCTCACGATCTGCACGTTCTTGCCATTAAAATGTGTTGCATCTGAACAAGAACACACAACACACTCCTTTGCTGTACTTTTCATGATCACTTCTGCAGGCCACTGACAGAACTCTACCGTATGAAGCTGAATGGCTGTCCTGCAGAAGTTGGACCTCCTACTGCAAATGGAAGCTGAACTACTTGGGGTCTCCTTGAAGCTCCAATCGGACTGCTTAAGAACTGCAGTAGACAGAGGTGGATTTGTATGTAGAGGTCGGGTTGAAAGATGACAGGGAGCAATGTGTTGAGTCTACTATGGACCGAATTGTGTGTCCACATTGTTTATCTGTCATATACATGAGATGTAACATGTAGACACATGTTAACACTTTGACACATAGTGATTAACACTTTGACACATAGTGGTAACACCTTGACACATAGTTATAACACCATGACACATGGTAGAAATTTATTTCATCAATTAATAACACCATACACGATTTGAAAGTTATATTTTTCAACAAAGTAAGTAAAATTTGTATAAGTTGATATTAAATTTGTAGCCACTTGTATAAATTTGTATACATTTCTATACATTTGTATAAAGTAAAACAATAGTACACTTTGACACATCAACTAGACTATCACATAACAAAGTTGTATTTGAAACATAAAATGAATAAGGATACATCAACTAATACATAAGGATACATATGTCTTGATTTTATAAAATGATGTAGAAATATTGTTCTATAAGATAATTATATAATAATTTATAATAATTAAGAGGAGTTGTTATACAAATGATGTTATTATACATATGATGTCATTAGGAAATATAAATAATAAGTATATTTTTCATAAAATACGTAAAATTTGTAGACATTTGTATAAAGTATAGTATTATAATGTTATACACTAAGACACTTTGACACATCAATGGATATAACACATAAGAAAGTTGTATTTCAAACATAACATGGGTATGATTTAAATTGCATACATAAGGATAATTAGGTCTTCATTTTAAACATGATTTAGACATATTGTGCTATAATATAAGTATATAGAAATTTATAAAAATTAATCTAAAATTCAAATAAGTTATGTTAGATGTATACATAAGATGCACACTGGAACGGGCCTTGCATACACGGGTCAATCCATGTCAAACACGGCTCTGTCCATCACATTTTCGATCGGGCCAATCCAATGAGACGACCCAATTGCGCAGAGTCTGGCCTCAGATGAAGAGCTGCTACGGATGAGGACGAAGTTGAAGCGTCTCCTCGGTTCAAACAGCTACGACGCCTCGGTTCCTACACGTGGCAGTAGGTTTCATCATCACATACAGACGGATTTGACGCCTCAGTCCTTTCTTATTTCCGTGGACTTCTCTTCTTCTTCCCGCGCCTAATTTTCACTGCATTTGGGTCTGCTAGAACACTCTGCGAGTTTCCCTCCATCCACTGCTCCAGGCTTCGCTTCCATCTGTGCAGGACGATCTTCTAACTTTCCCTCAGCAAGGTATGGTTCTAATTTTCTGTTGGATGATTCTGTTGTGTGGCGCGCAAGGTATGGTTGAGCAAGGTATGGTTCAGCAAGGTATGGTTCAGCAAACCCTTTGTTCGTCTATGTCGCACGACTCTTACATGTTTACTGTCCTTTCCCCCTGGATCTCGTCTATTTGCGACCATTTTATACACGTTTTTTCATTTTAAAAACATTACTTGGAAGCGAAGATTCACCTCTATCGATGATCCATGGCCGATTAACAAGTCCCTAAGCAGTCGTAGTTTCATGCATGTCGTTGTTATTCTTTTATATGCACCATGTCACGGAATGCTCAGTAAGGGTGGTTATGCTGACAATAAAACTTGTGCTGTTAAAGATGGAAACTTTACATCAGAAACTTGCGCAAATTTCAAGTTATGCTACTGTATTTAACAATATATTCTCAGTTTGGTGGGTACTCGGAGAATGGTCGTCGGAAAAACCGTAGCTTCAAAGCTACCCATCCGTAGATCCCCAAGGAAGATAAACAGGGCTGCCCCAAGTAAGTTGTTTTTTTCACTACTTTGTCTTGTACTTAGGTATTTCCTCTATTTTAAGTGCTCGGTAACTAACACACTACACATTGCTATAGGGGTTACGCCTGTGGAGAACAGCCCTGCAGTCCCTCCGCCTGTGGAGAACATCCCTGCAGTCCCTCGGCCTGTGGAGAACATCAATGCAGTCCCTCCGCCTGTCGAACCTCCTTTGGAGGTGTCTACTGAAGAGGAAATCCAGCTGGAGGACCCCTATGTGGAGGAACCACCAGGTAGCCAAATAGGTAATAACTTCTAATTTGTCCCATACTATTAAGCATGCATTTGTACAACTTGGTTATCTAATCGATACCTGATTTACGTGTCAGCTGCGGAAGAGGAAGAAGTAATTATTCAATTGGAAAGACTACGTAGAGGGAGAACTAGATGCATAAGGTTGTCTAGAAATGGCGTCAACGAAAAGGAGGTTCTAAAATTTAACTCTCGAGGTAAAGTCTGCAGTAACAATGCTTCGATGTTTGCAAGTTGGTGTGGCTGCATTGTTAGGAAATGAACGAATGCACCTCTCATGGTGAAAGACTGGAAGGAGATTCCTAAGTCTCCAATAGACTATGAAGCGAAGATGCTCTTGCTGGTGGCGGTAAGTCTCAGTTGTAAATGGAACTAGGACATACATATTGCACCTGTCTATTTGTAAATGTTGTAAGAACTGGTTCTAACATTTCCGTATTGTTCAAACTCGCAGGAGAAGTTTGTGATACCGGATGATGACAACCTGAAGCAGTTGATCATCTGTACTCTTAAAGAGAAGTACAGAAACTACAGGGCAAATCTAAATAGAAGGTACTTTGACAAGTACCTTACGAATGAAGAAAGGTTACAAAACATTCCTCCTGACGTGGTGAAAGAGGATTGGATGTGGCTTGTTAACTGGTTCAGCTCAGACGAGTTCAAGGTTTGTGCCTTCCTCCCTATTGCAACTGTATTTTTTTGTACCGTTAATGACTGCTGCACCTTTTTAACGTAAACTGGTTGTAACTTCAAATTGTTTGAAGTTAAAGAGCGATCGTAACAAATCCAACAAAGCTCACCAAGTCATGAGGCACACCGCTGGCACTTCGTCATTTGCGAGGAGAGAACAGGAAGAGGTAATCCTAACATTGAATTGTTATGTTTAAGAAATAGTTAGCTACCCTTGAACAAGTATATGGTACTCTTGCAGATTGAGAAGAACAACAGGAAACATCTGGGGGAGTATCATATATTCAAGAAGAACCATGTGGACTAGAAAGGACAGTCACTGGATGATAAAACCAGATCAATACTGGTAAGTAGTACTGCCGACCCATATAGTCACATGTGATGTACATTTGTATCTGATTGCTCGTTTATGTTCTTGGCACACCGTTTGCAAAATAGGAACAAGTGGAGGAAAGGGCTGCCCAGTTGGCAACTAGGGAGGAGGAGTCTGCTATTGACAAGGATGTCTTGTATGAGGAAGTTCGCCAACCTGAGCTTCGTCGAAGTCGGGTGTCAAAGGCAGCACGGATGATGGAAAGTGAGCAGTTAAAGCAGGCAATGGAGGAGGTAGCTAGAAATGCAGCTGAATGTGAGTCACTCTGTGATCAACTCAAGGAGTTTCAGGCCAGCATGGAACAATTTCAACGTGATATTGCTGTCATGAAAAGTAAAATGTTTGGCAACGGTGCGTATAGTATTGATTTAATTGCATTGTGTACACCCATTTAGTCATTGTAGGGTATATTCTATAGTATGATGCTACCATGATTGCTGTTATTTCTATGTTTGCAGATCCAAAGGCATGAACCGTGGAAACGTGTTGTAAGTACTCCTGCTTAGTAGTTATAGTGATTGGTGGTACACTAGGTGTTGACTGATTGTAAATGGATATTTTGGACATGATGTAAATGTGAACATGTCATCTATGTTTGTGTTTTGGTTGCCATACATTTGTTTGAAATGCTTGGCTATGTATATATTCGGATCTCTTGGAAATGGTTCTACATAAGTAGCTGTTTGTGTATTACCTGTTTGTGTATTGTCTGTTTATGTATTCTGTTTGGGTATGCTTGGCTACGAGCATTAGCATGGCCAACAATTCGAAAAGAGAAACATTAGCATTTGCATCAACACAAACCATTGTTGACGGACTGTAATTGTATCCGTAATTGATGCTTAATATAACATTTAACCATGACAACACGCAGACACAAAACATTGTCTATAGCAACAACTTTCACAGTAGTTGAAACTCGATTTTAGCATCAACTATTATTAACAGGGTAATATTTAATACTGTTGACGAGCATCGACAGGTTGGATGCATCAGTCGCTAAGTATGCGTAATTACTTTTAACGAAATGTTGTGGTTGAATAAACTATATTGCCTCACATAAGTTGGATACAATATCATACAAATAGGGACAACAATACGCGGATACTAATGCCTCCAATCTACATCTCACATATGTAGACACTATAAATCAGTATTACCCTCAAATACCTGTCGATGGTAATTATGCGTAAACAGAGTCGGCATATTTGTGATGCTAATGATCAAACAGACTATTCATTCACTATTCATTCCAGCAACGGCAAACCTTTAGTGGCGGCATAATGTCGCCGTCGATACCTTTAGCCACGGGGTCTATTGGCACGACTCTTAGCATCGGCAATGGGTTTTAGCAGCGCCAACAGTGCTTCCGGCAACGATAATTTACCCTCGCTGTAGAGCAAATTTCTTGTAGTGATATGTGTCGTTGTAGTTCCAATTTGATTGTCTACGTGTTATAGTCTTTCAAATTGTTTTAGAGATAGTTTTTTTTTGGGCCATTTGTTTTTGGAGATAGTGGAAAAAATATATTTTCAAAATGAGTATTCTGGTAGCCTGTAAATACTAAATTTAGAGTATTACTTATTTTTTAACTATTTCAAAATGTTAATAGAGTAGATACATAATTAAATTAGAACTATAATTAAATAAACGACGTCGAACAAAAGTTAATTACTAAAGAGCATCAATAAATAAGCATGAGATGTTTAATACAATAATATGAGAGTTGCTTCAACAATATATTTGAAGTATATAAAAAAATGATTGTGATTAGTAGTGTAGTGATATGACTTTTAACTAGTATATATGTAAGAGCTTTAGAGTTCAAAACTTGCTAGAACATCATAATAGATTGTAGTTTGGTAACTACGAAAATATGGAGTCGATTTAATAATTAGTTTTCTTAAAATTAGTAAGGACAAATATGTAAAACTATTAGGACATTTTAGTTTTTTAACAAAAGTGGTCTGTATAATATAATCGATGGTCTACAAATAGAATTTTCTTAAGATATTAATATTTATTTATATTTTATATTATTTTTTAAAAAAAGTAAAATTATTGTGGGTTATACGTGTTAGTCTGTCAGTCCGTTGAATCGGGTTCTAGTCCCGTGAAGACTCCCCATGGCTTGAGTTTGGATTATTTTCTAGGGGTAATTACCTCAACTGTTACTTATGTTGGCACATGTGACTAAACGATTCAAACTTGAGCTCAACTGTTACTTATGTTGGCAGATGTGACTGAACGGTTATATTCGTTAATTATCTCTGTTAAACTTGCGCATGTACTGTATTATGGAACGGTTACATCCGTTAATTTTTTGTGTTGCTTATGCTTAATAAATTTTACAAATATATTATTGGTGATTTGCTTCTGGTATTGTGCGTTCACTAAGTTGAAATGGAAGATGTTTGTTTGACAAGTTACATTGGAAAGGAAATTAACAGTAATTGTTAACACAAGTAAAGTAAATCTTGTTTTTGATTTCTCGTATAGATTACAAGACACTCAAAGCTCACACAATACAGGTATTCTCTTACACAACTATAGCTACCTAATTATGAGTTGAAGCATTTATTATGTTTGACAATAGTTTGTCAACATGACTGTTTTACTTTTGACATTTTGTTCTCACTTTGTTGACCTTTTATTCTGACACCCCCTCAAGCTAAATAGTCGGATCTCGGATGCTCAACTTGCTCAGTACCTCATTGAATGCCTTTGAGTTTACTGATTTAGTGATTATATATTCTAATTGGCACTCGGAGCGAACAAATGGCAGTTTGATGTTTCCAGCTTCGAAGTTTTCTTTTATGAAGTGTCTTTCTTCTTCAATATGATTGGTCCAATCATGTTGAACTGGATTTTTGGAAATACTGACTGTTGCTTTA
The DNA here is from genome assembly GCA_946814005.1 of Chamaenerion angustifolium. Classification (NCBI taxonomy): domain Eukaryota; kingdom Viridiplantae; phylum Streptophyta; class Magnoliopsida; order Myrtales; family Onagraceae; genus Chamaenerion; species Chamaenerion angustifolium. The sequence goes on along the minus strand of OX328268.1, from coordinate 26,260,354 downwards.
TTGTCACATAGCAGCTCACATGATTATGTTGGGGGGAAAACCAATTTCAGTCATTAGTCTTCTCAGCCACACTATTTTTTATAATCCCCTAGCTATTCCACTGAACTCTGCCACTACACTTGAGAGAGACACAACCTTTGGCTTTTTACATCTCCACGTTACCATATTATCACCAATAAAGGTAAAATACCAGGATGTGGATCTTCAATCAACCGGGTTGCCTGCCCAGTCAGCATATGCGTACCGTTGTATTTCCAGATGACCATTTATTCTAAACAAAACTCCATCCTGAGGTACCCTTCAAATAACTCATAATCCTCATGACTTCTTCCATATGATCAACTTGATGTTGATGCATAAACTGGCTTACTATTCCTACTACATAGGCTATGTCTGATCGAGTATGTGACAGATATATAAGTTTGCCCACTAGCCTTTGATATCGTTCTTTATTTGCTAGTCTCGCTCCTTCTGATATTCGTAGGCCATGATTTGCAACCATTGGAGTTTCAGCTGGTTTTCATTCTAACATTCATGTCTGCGTCAAGAAATCCAAAGTATACTTCCTTTGAGATATAAAGATCCCTTCTCTTGACCTTAGCACCTCGATCCCAAGGAAGAATTTTAAATTCCCGAGATCCTTCATTTCAAATTCTTCAAACAGGTTTCTCTTAAGCATGTGCATTTCTTCTGCTGTATCATTCCCTGTGATAATCATGTCATCGACATAAATGATCAAACAGGTTATTAGGGATCCTATTTTTACAAGAATAAGGTGTGGTGTAAGTTTCTTTGCTTATACCCATAAGTCTTCATGGCTATAGTGAACCTCTCAAACCATGCTCGAGGAAATTGTTTCAGACCATAGAGTGCCTTTTTCAGTTGACACACCTTTCCTGACTGAATCTCATTTATGTATCCTGGTGGGACCTCCATTGATACTTCTTCTTCAAGGTCTTCGTGAAGAAATGCATTCTTCACATCGAACTAGTGGAGGGGACAGTCTTTATTTGCGGTTATAGACAATAATACTCTGATTGTGTCTATCTTGGCTACGTGTGAGAATGTCTCAGAATAGTCAATCTCGTATGTCTGAGTGTATTCTTGATTTGTATCTATAAATGGATCCATCTTGCTTGTATTTGATAGTATAAACCGACCTGCAACCTACTGGTTTCTTTCCAACAGGTAACCTGCAAATCTTCCATGTCTTATTCTTTTCATGTGCCTCCATTTCAACATCCATAGCTTGTTGACAATTCTTGGATTGTTGAGCCTCTTTGATTGTACTTGGAACTTCTTCTGTGAGAATAGACATTGTGAATGCCTTTGCTTCATTACTTAACCTCCCCCTTACTGCATTTGCCACTAGATACCTGGATTTGCTTGACTCCCTATTCGGTGTGTACCTCTAAGGTGGTCGCCCTCGATTCTCTCTTGGAGGTAATTTATATCCTCCCGTCATTATCTCCTCCTGGTCTCCTGATTCTTCAACCATAATATCTACATTTTGCGGTTCAGATGGGCTTACCGGGGTTACCTAATATACCTTAAACGGTGGAGTATTAGTTGAGACCCTTAGCTCGCTGGTCATAGGAGACATTTGGACTACATACCCAATATAGTGGATCTACTGTAGGACTCCCCCCCCCCCCCCTCCTCTGAACACTGGATTTGTGATAGAAATACTATGTTTCAAGGAAATCACAGTTCATAGTGGTGAACATGTGACGAGTTTTAGGATCATAACACTGATACCTTTTTTGATTAACTCCATATCCTACAAACACGCGCTGGACAACACATTGATCAAATTTGGTGTGGTCAGTTTTAGGTATGTGTACGAACACGGAGCATCCAAAGACACGAGGAGTTAGGCTGAGTGTTGGGGTCACTTTGGTAATTTCAGAGAGAACATGCATCAGTGTTTTGAGGTTTAGGATCTTTGTAGGGAGCTGATTGATAAGATATGTTGTCGTGGCAACAACTTCATGCCATAAATATTTTGGTACTTTGGACTCAATAAGTAGGAATCATGCAATATTTCCTTTCTGCAACACTATTTTGTTCTAGAGTGTGTGGACGAGAAGTTTGGTGAATAATTCCTTTTTCTGAAAATAAATTTTTCATATGTTGATTGACAAATTCCACCCCATTATTAGACATAAGAACTTGAATGTTTTTTCTGAAACTGATTTTGGATCATTTTGAAGAAGTGAGTGAATTTGTCAAACACTTCGGATTTTTGTTTTAAAAAATACACTCACGTTATATGAGTGCAATCATCGACAAGTAACACAAAATGTCTAAAACCTTGACCCCCAGATATAGGTGCTGGATCCCACACATCATAATGTACTAAGGAAAACAGAGAATTCGTTTGAGTATTATTTGGCTTAAACGTTTATCTATGACTTTTTGCAAGAATACAAGTCTCACAAAAAATATTAGTGATTTTATTTAAAAACAACATAGGGAATAAAAGTTTTAGATAATCCGAGGATGGATGACCTACTCTCCTATGCCATAGCCAAACCTCTCGTTCTGAAGTTCTGTGAGCAAGCAACATCGAACCTTGTTGAGCTACCTCATCAACGTAGTACAGACCAACGCGTTCAGTGCCACACCCAATAATCATTCCCGTTTGGATATCCTGCAGTATGCAAAAATTCGAATTCATCACCATAGTACAACTCATTTCCATAGTGACATGGGACACCGACAATAATTTATTCGAGAGCGTTGAAACTAGAAGGCAATTTGATATCTTCAAGGTTGGAGAAATTTCTATTGTTCTCATTCTCTTCACCTGAGCCTTCCCCCCATTTGCATTATTAATATAGTCAATATGAGACTTTTAATATTCCTAGGATCACGTGCATCATACGTCATAGTGTTTGTTGCACCACAGTCGAAAATCCACTCGTGATTTGTAAGTCTGTTTTTATTATGGACTGAATAGGCACGTGTCAAATGCTTAGGGATTGAACTGGAAGTAAAGGACCTTGGATGCAAATTCCAAGTTCCTATACCTGATGTAGAGTCACAGTTCCCGTCCCATTCTCTGTGGCTCCCGTCCCATTCTCTTCGGCAAGGCTCCCCACCCCTCTCCTCCATTTCTCTTCGGCCTTCAACGATGTGGCTAGGGTTTCCACTAATCCCTACGATTCCGGTGAAGGGATGTCCCTTTCAGGTGCTGGTAATAGCCGAGTGGGATTCCGACGAGGGATTCCTGCGATTTTTTCAGTCTCGGAGTCTTCGTTGCCACCGCGGGTGTTGGTGGCTATAGGGCTGCTCATGGCGACGGTGACACGGCTCTACTCCTTCTCCTTGTGATTCTCATCCCACCAGTCGGTGTATCCAACCAGCCAGAAGCATGCCTCCTTCGTATGTCGGGTCATTCCATAGTGAGTACATTTAATCTTTTTTTTATCTGTTCGCGATGACGATCCTCCAGTCCTCCCGGTTGTTTCCGACTGATACTATGTAGTGCGGCCTCCTTTCGCCGCATTTGCTGCGACTGTTGCTTCTATTTTGGTTGGTTGGATTAGTGTTTGTTATGGTATATGATGAGCAACCAGAAAAACACACATTCCACTATCGATTGTGGACCTGCTCTGATATCATGCTAACACAGGTAAAGTAAATCTTGTTTTTGATTTCTCGTATAGATTACAAGACACTCAAAGCTCAGACAATACAAGTATGCTTTTATACAACTATATCTACCTAATTATGAGTTGTAGCATTTATTATGTTTGACAATAGTTTGTCAACATTACTGTTTTACTTTTGACATTTTGTTCTCACTTTGTTGACCTTTTCTTCTGACAGTATTATATTACTCTATCTTTGAGTGAAGGATATGCTTATGTGTTGAGCTAGCCAAGGATATCATATTTTGTATTAGTAGTATGTATTTTTCTCAAATATGACTTGTTTATATATCACATGTATCGATCACGTTGTGTGTTAAAAATGAATTAACATTGGAAAGATGTTCTGATTCTTATAAATTTTGTGGATGCTGCGTAGGAGATGCCATCTTGTGGCGTGCTCCACTCTGTTATAAACTAAATGATCATGTTCTTCTATCATCTTCTCATGATTATTCCCAGTTTAAAGATCTTGTCCTTTTTCCGCTTATCTCTGATGGATGACTTTTAAAAGTCATTGCAATTATTCCAGATTATGAGGTGCTGAGGGAAGATATCATGGAGAAATTTTATTACTTATTGTCGGTCTAATTCAAGTTACATGTTGCTTGGCCATCCGTTGTAGCTAATCTAAAATACACTAAAGATTCATGAGGGACAAACAAAAGTTTTTTTTTTATTGCGGGTGCGTCAATCTCTTATTATCCACCAAAAGTAAGTAGGTATTTCTCTTTTTTTTTTTGCAGAGATTATGCTGTGAGGGCAGGATTATATTTGGTCCAGATGTAAGGTCACTCTTCGTGACAGCTTCTCTTATTGTGTCTCCAGTAATTATATTTTGCTCCATTGTTTCTCAAGCGCTAACCCCGGGAGTTCCATCACCATATAAGCATTGTAGTCGTAGTTATATGTGTCATCTTTACAACATATGTAAGTTCTTTCCTTCCTTAAAGAACAAATTGTGTTGTCGCTTACTTTGTCATTGAGTTATTACTGGTAAAAATCTTGGTGTATTTACAATATGCATGCAGTAATTATTTCATATCTTGTAGATGATGGCCCATGTCATTATGTCGAAGACCTTGAACCTAATGTTTTTTGAATCCGTATGCTTTTTTCATGTATTGATTGATTATACATTCGGTTAGCTAACCATAATTTCTTTGTCGGTTTTAATCACAGACTTATTAGCTTATTATATTGTTGATTGTAGATCATGTTGCTTCTCCTCCTAACATCTGGAAAAGATCCAGGGATTATTCCCCGTAATCCACATCCCCCGGAACCAGATGATGAAACTGATGACTCCAACGTTTCTCACGAGTGGCTAGGAAATCATAATGGTCAGCCAATAATACGACCCATAAAAGATGTAGTGGTTAATGGGATCGTTGTTAATGTCAAATTTTGCAGAACATGCTTGCTTTACCGCCCCCCACGCTGTTCCCACTGCTCAGTATGCAATAACTGCGTGGAGCGCTTTGTTCATCATTGCCGATGGGTAGGACAATGCATTGGAAGGGTACGCAATTTCTCATAGCATGTTGTTCTATTCGTAATTCATCTTCTTCTACTGCTGCTCTTACTTAAACTTACTACTAATCGGTTGTGGTTTGATTTTATTTGTGTGTCCACAGAGGAATTACAGATTTTTGTTTTATGTTCATTTAATCGACAACTGTGCTTTGACTCTATGTGTTTGTGTTTTGCTTGGTTAACATAATCACTGCAATTCTTGGAGGGCTATGGTAAAGTCTCCTGTATCTGGAGTTCTTTTAATTTACACCATTGTGTCTGCATGGTTTGTTGGAGTCCCAACAGGGTTTCATCTCTATCTGATCATGACAAATCAGGTAATTGCATGCATTTTGTATGATGTCTTCAATCAATAGTTTTCCATACTCTGTTTTTGACATATGCAAAATATTTTTTCTGTAGACAACGTATGAGAATTTCCGGTGTCGGTATGAACGGAGGATGAATCCTTACCATCAGGGTGTTGGAATAAGACAACAAAAGTATAAGTCAAAAGCCATAAAGCCAGGAAAACAGGAATATTGTCTAAAGTAAACAGCAATAATGGCAAATCTGTTTTATAGTGTAATGATAAATATAGCTCCTAGACTAGTAGATAGAAGTTGTATAAGTGTACATTATTCTGGTTTAATGAAGTAATTGAGTTGAAAATACCTGAAATGAATGTTAGAGTTACATGTTTTAACATGGTATCAGAGAAGGTTCACAATCCTTGAAGGATTGGGTGTTTTTTCTGGCTCATCATATACCAGAATAGTATCCAATCCGACCAGCCATGTCCGACAATGAAAGCCAACATTCCCAAACCCCAATTTCTCAAACCCAAATGGGTTCAGGTCTAAGTGATGATGACCTAACCCTCAAAATAGCCAAAATACTGGAAAATGGTCTTAACCTCAGCCACAAAACCGAAAAAAGCCTACCAGAAACCGTCACAGTGAACACAAAGCTCATCGGCCAGAACTACCATCTATGGTCCAGATTGATGCAAATCGCAATTGGGGGAAGGGGCCGATTGCAGCACATAACCTGGGATCCGGAACCCCCAAGCAGATCCGACCCAGGTTATGAGAGGTGGAAACAAGACGACCTCATCATGTTCTCATGGATGATTCAGAACATAGGGCCACAATTATCAAATAATGTAGCTCACTACCCTACTTCCCGTGATTTGTGGAAGGCACTGCAAACGACTTATGGGAGTGGTAAGGATTCACTGCAAATTTTCGATCTTCATAATCGGGCTTCAAAAATGATGCACGGACTACTTACACTCGAAGAGTTCTGGCTTTCGATACAATCCCTATGGGGAGAGATCAAAGCCAGGAGGCCAAATCCGATGATATGCAGTCAAGATATAACCTCCTACAACCGAATTTGGAACGAGACCAAGCTGTATCAATTCTTAGGTGGAATTGATCCCAAATTTGATGGAATCAAACGTGAGATGTTACGATCGGACCGACTCCCCTCAGTCGAAGAAGCATATGCTTCAGTCCGGAAGGAGGCCACCCGACTCCACATCATGGGAGCGGCAACCTCCGACGGAACATCATCGGGGACAGGTTCGAGACTCGGCGAGGGACTATTATCTAGGGGCAATTGGACCAACAGCAACCTAATCAGCGGATCTAATCCATCTAATCAATATACCGCAGCTAATTCAGCAAAAGGAGGCCGAAATACGACTAATCGGTCGGACACGACCGGGAAACCCGGCGGATCTTCACCCCGAATCGACCGAAGCAAACTGAAATGTACTCACTGTGGGATGAGTCGACATACGAAGGACGGATGTTTCAAGCTTATCGGTTATCCCGAGTGGTGGGAGGAGAAACGGAGTCGCGCCGCCGTCGTGGTGGACAACTCGGTGGCCAACAACAACCATGAAGAGTCGGCTGCCACGCCTCGCCATGCTTCACCGAAGCCATCGATCTACGAAGGAGCCGAAGCCTTCGCCGGAACCGTGGGCACAAGCCGCCAAGAGGGCCACGGTGGAAACCCTAGCCACCAAGGAGGGAGCTTCGGTTCAAAACCGAGAGAAGGAGGCGCCCCAAATGATTTGGACGGGAGTGGCTGCCAGATTGAAGGTAACGGGATTTGGATTTTACATCCAAGTCCCTTCCCTTTTAACCCTACCAAATTGGCACCTAATGTTTTAAAAAATCAGAAAACGGCCCCAATTAATTTCGGTCCAGTCCTTGATTTTTTAAAACATGCATATTCAGTCCAGAAAGATACACTTAAGAATCACCACTGGATTTTTTACTGTGGGGCAACCGATACTATGACGTATGATTCCCGTGATATTAAGAATATTGTGAAATCCCGGATTGAATACATTCACACTGCAGATGGGGCAAAGGCCCAAGTGACAGGAATGGCAACAGTAGAAATTTCCCCAACCTTGAGAATATCAAATTGTCTCTTGGTCCCGACTCTCTCAAATAAATTGTTATTGTTATCTCATGTCACTAAAGAACTGAATTGTACTATGGTGATGAATCCGAATTTTTGCATACTGCAGGATATCCACACTGGGGTGATTAATGGGCGTGGCACTGAACGCACTGGTTTGTACTACGTGGATGAAGTATCTCAACCAGGTTGGACTATCTTGCTCTTTTGGTTCTTCATAGGAGAGACTAGGTCTGTCATAGGAGATTTTGGAATTACATACCCATTCCAGTGGATCATCTGTAAGACTCCCCCCCTGACCACTGGACTGGTGATAAAAATACTTTGTTTCAAGGAAATCACAGTTCATGGTGGTGAACATGCGACGAGTTTTAGGATCATAACACCGATACCCCTTTTGATTAACTCCATATCCGACAAACACACATTTAACTGCACACGAATCAAATTTGGTCCGGTCAATCTTAGGTATGTGGACGAACACAGAGCAACCAAAGACTCGAGGATTTAAACTTAGAGCTGGGGTACTTTGGTCAATTCAGAAAGAGTCTGAATCGGTGTTTAGATATTTCGTATTATTTGTCGATGACTGCACTCGTATAACATGGGTGTATTTTTTAAAACAAAAATCAGAAGTGTTTGACAAATTCAATCACTTCTTCCAATTGATCAAAAATCAGTTTCAGAAAAATATCAAAGTCCTTCAGTCGGATAATGGGGGGAATTTGTAAATCAACTTATGAAAGATTTCTTTTCTGACAAGGGAATCATTCATCAAACTTCTTGTCCACACACTCCGGAACAAAATGGTGTGGCAGAAAGAAAAAATCGAATTCTCCTTGAAATAACGCGAGCCCTACTTATTGAGTCAAAAGTTCTGAAATCATTCTGGCCTGAAGCCGTTGCCACGGCAACATATCTCCTCAATCGTCTTCCTACAAAAATTCTCAATTTCAAAACACCAATTCAGACTCTTTCTGAATTGACCAAAGTACCCCCAGCTCTAAGTTTAAATCCTCGAGTCTTTGGTTGCTCTGTGTTCGTCCACATACCTAAGATTGACCGGACCAAATTTGATTCGTGTGCGGTTAAATGTGTGTTTGTTGGGTATGGAGTTAATCAAAAGGGGTATCGGTGTTATGATCCTAAAACTCGTCGCATGTTCACCACCATGAACTGTGATTTCCTTGAAACAGAGTATTTTTATCACCAGTCCAGTGGTCAGGGGGGGAGTCTTACAGATGATCCACTGGAATGGGTATGTAATTCCAATATCTCCTATGACAGACCTAGTCTCTCCTATGAAGAACCAAAAGAGCAAGATAGTCCAACCCTTGAGCTAACCTCTGATACGCCAGTATCAAGCAGTGAACTAAGGGTCACAACCGGTATTTCATCACCAGTTGAGGTATCTGAGGTAAGCCCGGTAAGTTCATCTGAAACTCAAAACATCAATATTTTGAGTGAACAACCAGGTGAACAAGAGGAGATAATGGTTGAAGGATATAAGTTGCCTCCAAGAGAGAATCGAGGAAGGCCACCAAAGAGGTATACACCAGAAAGGGAGCCAAACAGATCAAGATATCCAGTGGCAAACACAGTAAGGGGGAGGATAAGTGAGGAAGCGAAGGCATTCACAATGTATATTCTCACGGAAGAAATCCCGCGAACAACCGAAGAAGCTCAACGATCCAAGAATTGGAAACGAGCTATGAATATTGAAATTGAGGCACTAGAGAAAAATAAGACGTGGGAAATGTGCAGATTGCCAGCTGGAAAGAAGCCAGTAGGATGCAGGTGAGTGTATACTATCAAATATAAACAAGATGGGTCCATTCATAGATATAAGGTGAGATTGGTAGCAAAAGGATACACTCAGACATACGGGATTGATTATTCCGAGACATTCTCGCTGGTAGCCAAGATAAACACAATCAGAGTATTGTTGTCTATAGCAGCAAATAATGATTGGCCGCTCCACCAGTTCGATGTAAAGAATGCATTCCTCCATGGAGATCTCGAAGAAGAAGTGTATATGGAAGTTCCTCCAGGATACAAGAATGAGAGTCAAATGGAAAAGGTGTGCCGATTAAAAAAGGCACTTTATGGTCTGAAACAGTCTCCTCGGGCATGGTTTGGGAGGTTTACTATAGCCATGGAAAAATATGGGTATAAGCAAAGTAACTCAGACCATACTTTGTTCTTGAAAAGAACAGGGGAATTAATAACTTGTTTGATTATTTACGTCGATGACATGATTATCACAGGGAATGACAAAGAAGAAATGGATAGGCTCAAGAGGAACTTGTTTGAAGAATTTGAGATGAAAGATCTCGGAAATTTGAAATACTTCCTTGGAATTGAGGTGCTAAGATCGAAAAAAGGGATTTTTATATCCCAAAGGAAGTATATTCTGGATTTTCTAACAGAGACATGGATGTTGGAATGCAAACCTTCTGAAACTCCAATGGTAGTAAATCATGGCTTACAACTATCAGAAGGAGCAAAAATGGCAGATAAGAAGCGATATCAAAGACTAGTGGGCAAGATTATATATTTGTCACATAATCGACCAGACATAGCTTATGCGGTCGGAGTAGTAAGCCAATTTATGCATCAGCCCCAAGCGGAGCATATGGAATCAGTCACAAGGATAATGAGGTACTTGAAGGGCACGTCAGGGAATGGAGTTTTGTTCAAAAGAAATAACCATCTGGAAATACAAGGTTACACAGATGCTGACTGGGCGGGGAACCCAGCTGATCGAAAGTCAACCTCTGGATATTTCACCTTTATTGGTGATAATCTGGTAACCTGGAGAAGTAAGAAACGGAAGGTGGTGGCTCTATCAAGTGCAAAAGCGGAATTTCGTGGGATAGCTAGAGGATTAACAGAAATCCTATGGCTAAGGAAATTGATGACAGAAATTTGTTTCCCACCAACCAAATCATGTGAGTTACTATGTGATAACAAGGCGGCAATCAGCATTTCAGAAAATCCAGTGCAACATGACTGGACCAAGCATATTGAAGTGGACAGACACTTCATAAAGGAAAATATTGAGGCTGGAAATATTAAACTGTCGTTTGTTCGCTCTGAGCATCAGTTAGCTGATATACTCACCAAAGCAGTGAACTCAAAGGTGTTCAAAGAAGTTCTCGACAAGTTGATCATCGGAGATCCGACCACTCAACTTGAGGGGGAGTGTTGGAATAAGACAACAAAAGTATAAGTCAAAAGCCATAAAACCGGGAAAGCCAGGAAAACAGGAATATTGTCTAAAGTAAACAGCAATATTGGCAAATCTGTTTTATAGTGTAATGATAAATATAGCTTCTAGACTAGTAGATAGAAGTTGTATAAGTGTACCTTATTCTGGTTTAATGAAGTAATTGAGCTGAAAATACCTGAAATGAATGTTAGAGTTACCTGTTTTAACACAGGGGTGTATCAGCAATTTACTTGACATATTGTGTTCGAAAATTCCTCCTTCTATGAATAATTTTCGTGTTAAAGTTCAACGTAATATGCTCAACCAAACAACATCTTCTAGGCGGCATCAAACTGACACTGATCTACCCAAAACATGTAGCAGCACCCTTGACCAACACAGAGATGGGCAATGATATTAATCTCCCTTTGTTTCGACGATGATTTAGAAGAGTTGTGAAACATGAGAGTGGAGTGGAGTGGCGATACAGAACGTCGATCAGGATCAAAATGGTAACTGGGAGACGCCTCTCTTGAGATGAAGGGGCTTGCTTAGCTTGATGTTGATGAAGAGTAATGAGTGAGTCACGTACGATAAAGTTGTGATCTGCTTCGATGTGTTACCATGTTACGGGTCAAATAATCAGTATAGCTAATATTATGAGTTAGTCCGGTAAAGTGTCGGGTCGGTAATATCAAGTCGGGTCGGATATTTATGATCCATGTAATTGACCCTATATAGATAGAGGGCATGGAGAACATTGTTACGAAGGTGAATGGAGAAACTGGAAAAACTTCAGCTTTGTATTATTCAATATGTTTTTTCTGTACAAATACACTCAATATATCTATTACACAGATCTAGCTAGAATAGGAAATTAGCCTAACTTAGGAAATATCTCTAGAAGGAAAATTATATGTTGTACATTACTGCCTAATATACAGTTTCCTAATATTGTAGTTTCTATTTCTAACACTCCCCCTCAAGTTGAATAGTAGGGTCTCCGATATTTAACTTGCACAATGCATCTTTGAAAATTCTTCCATTCACGGCTTTTGTTAGAATATCCGCCAGTTGATCTTCAGAGCGTACAAATGGAAGAGTGATGATCCCGCTTTCTAACTTTTCTTTAATAAAGTGGCGATCCACCTCAACGTGCTTCGTTCGATCGTGTTGCACCGGGTTCTCTGAAATACTTATGGTTGCACGATTATCGCATATCAGTTAACATACTTCATCTACTGTGACGCCAATCTCGGTTAACAGTTTTCGTAGCCATAACACTTCTGTCAAGCCTCGAGCTATTCCTCTGAACTCTGCTTCAGCACTCGAAAGAGCTACAACCTTCTGTTTTTTACTCTTCCAAGTGACTAAGTTCCCTCCGACTAGAGAAAAGTAACCTGAAGTTGATCTTCTATCCACAAGACTACCTGCCCAATCTGCATCAGTGTAGGCTTCTATTCGAAGGTGACCATTCTTTTGAAACACCACTCCATGTCCGGGAGATCCCTTCAGATATCGAAGAACTCTCAAAGCAGCTTCCATGTGATCGGTCTGCGGTCTATGCATAAACTGACTTAACACACCTACTGCATATGCGATATCAGGTCTCGTGTGAGAAAGATAAATCAGCTTCCCCACTAGATGTTGATATCTTGTATGGTCCGCCAGTTATGCCTCGTCTACTATCTTCAACCCGTGATTCATCATAATTGGCGTATCAGCTGGCTTGCAATCCAGTAACCCGGTTTCCACAAGAAGGTCCAAAATATACTTCTTCTGAGAAATGAAGATACTGTTTTTCGAACGAAGTACCTCTATTCCCATAAAATACTTGAGCTCCCCCAGATCTTTCATCTCAAATTCGTGAAACAAGCAAGTTCTGCCTTAGCTGTGACATTTCCTCCAGGTCATCTCCTGTAATAATCATGTTATCAACATAAATGATTAAACATGTCACCTGCCCTTCTCTTCTCTTCAGTAATAAGGTGTGGTCTGAGCTGCTTTGCATGTATCCATACTTTTTCATGGCAACTGCGAATCTCCCAAATCACGCTCTAGGTGACTGTTTTAGCCCATACAAGGCTTTCTTTAACTTACATACTTTTGTATCTCGAAATCCTGCATTAAAACCTGGAGGAGGCTCCATATACACTTCTTCTTTTAGGTCACCATGCAAGAATGCATTTTTAACATCGAATTGATGGAGTGGCCAATCACGGTTAGCTGCTATTGAAAACAAAACTCTAATTGTATCAATTTTAGCAACTGGAGAGAAGGTCTCAGAGTAGTCAATACCGTACGTTTGGGTATACCCTTTTGCTACCAACCTTGCTTTGTACCTTTCAACCGATCCATCTGCCCGATGTTTTACGGTGAATACCCATCTGCATCCAACCACCCTCTTTCCTTGTGGTAGAGCACACTTATCCCAAGTTTCATTCTTCTTTAATGCGTCCATCTCCACCTGCATAGCTTGACACCAATTTGGCTCCTTAAGTGTCGCTTCCACTGTTTTTGGAACTTCATGTGCATATATTGCTGTAGCAAACGCCCTTGCTGTTGGTGACAGACTCCCCCTGGCTATGTTTCCAATTGGATGTCGACTCGCCTTTGGTGTGTATTCCGGTTCATATCTGACCGGAAGAATCCCTCTGGTTCGCCTGGGTGGTAGAACGTACTTTTCATGGGATGAGTCAACTCTTTCTTTCCACTGTTGCTCTTTCTGGACTAGCACTACCAGAGTTATGCATTAAATTGGGAACATCATCGGAAGCAAGAGTGTCACTAACCTCAGGGATATTAGTCGGGAGTGACGGAGTATCCAAGTCATCAGAGACTGGCATTATGGGAGTCGACGTCTCGGTGGTTCCGCCTACTTGCTCTTTTGGAACTATCTCGGGCCACAGTGGGGTGGTCAACCAATCTAGTGGGCAACTAAGACTCTCCCCCTGGACAGTAGATTGTGTTGAATAGTAAAACTCAGTTTCGATGAAAGTACAATCCATCGTGGTATACATACGATGGTTCTGAGGATTATAGCAACGGTAGCCTTTTTGATGAATTCCGTACCCCACAAATACACACTTAATGGAGCATGGATCAAACTTAGATCGTTCTGTTTTTTGGATGTGAACGAAAACAGAACAACCAAACACGCGAGGTTGGAGTGTCAAGGCTGTGGGAACACTCATATGACTTGACAATGATTGAATTGGTGTTTGAAACTCTAATACCTTAGTCGGAAATCTGTTGAGAAGATATACGGAGGTTGCAATTGCTTCTGGCCAAAAAGACTTAGGGATATGTGACTCGAGCATAATTGCCCTTGTCATTTCAAGGATATGACGATTTTTTCTTTCTGCCACGCCGTTTTGTTGAGGAGTATACGGGAAGGAAGTTTGATGAATGATCCCTTTTTCTTGGAAGAACTATTGAAGCGCAGAATTAACAAACTCACCTCCGTTGTCGGAGCGGAGAACTTGAATTTTGGTATGAAACTGAGTTTGTACTAGGTTATGAAATTCTATGAATTTTGACGAGACCTCTAATTTATGACGGAGAAAATATACCCATGTCATTCTAGAGAAATCATCAATAAAGAGCACAAAATATCTGAACCCATTACTTAACATGCATACGCCATTATTTGGAGCAGGACCCCAAACATCTGAATGGATAAGGGAAAAAACAGTTTTTGCTCTAGAATCAGATTGTTAATATGACTGTTTATGGCTTTTAGCAAGTATACACGTTTCACAGGAAATGTTTTTATTCAAAGGAAATAATTTAGGGAACAATTTATGGAGATACCCTGTGGACGGATGTCCCAACCTTCGGTGCCACAACCACTGTTGCCTATCGCCTGTTCCGTGAGCAAGCGATGCAGTTCTGTGTTGAGCCACTTCCTCCACATAATATAGTCCTTGATGCTCAGCACCACGTCCAATTACTCTCCCCGACTGAATATCCTGCAACAGGCAAAATGTCAGATAAATCAGTACCATACAATTCAACTCCTTTGTTACATGGCTAATAGAAAGCAGTTTGCATGATAAACTCGGCACATATAAGCAATTCTGCAACTTAAATGTTGGAGACAGGGTAATTTTTCATGCTCCATGGACTGGAGAAAGATCTCCATTCGCATTTTGAATCATCTTCCTGTTTGCCTCTGAACGACTGACAAAATCATTTTTATCATACGTCATAGTATCCGTGGCACCACAATCAAAAATCCATCGGTTATCTTTTCCTGGACTGGTTCCTGTCTGTTGTCCACAACTACTACTTCCATGGTTAAAAGTACTGAAATATGAACTTGAAGGACCAGAACTTAAATATGTATTAGTCTGAGGGCAATGAGGTAATTTTCCTACTAACCCTAAATCACCTTCATGAGCAGCAGCCGAGTCTTCATTTGCAAAGTGTCCTGCGGCTACTTCCTCTCTTCCAGACGATTGAAGGAAGTCTGCCCTGGTTGCCGATTCTGGTCGATCGTGGACACCGTATGAAGGAACGCCTCCTCCGACTGCCGTGGTGACTATGTTGCCGGCATCGTATGAAGGAATGCCTCCTCCGACTGCTGTGGTGACTGTGTTGCCGGCACCGACTCCGACTCCGTCTTTCCTCTGGCTTCGCCACCCTTCGGGGAATCCGACCAACTGAAAACACTCGGCTCGGCTGTGGCGGAATTTCCCGCAGTGGCTACACCTCATATTCTTCTGATCAACGCTCCCGCCGCGAAATGATGATGGCGGCTTGCCCCTTCCCGTGCCTGATTGCGGCCTGGTGGCGTGGACCGGTGAGAAGTCGATCTCTTCAGAGCTAGGTAAGTGCTTGATTCGTGGGGGATTGGTTCGGGCTGACACTCCTGTTCCGATCCCAGTCTCTGTGGCTGAATTGCTAGTCATTCTCCGTGATGTTGTCATGACTAGCCTTCGGTCCCTCTCGGACCGTATCGTAGCATATGCTGGCTCCACCTCAGGGAGAGGGGTTTCTCGAAGGAGATCCCTCTTCTCCTGATCGTATTCGTCGTTGATTGCATTTAAGAACTGATACAACTTGGTTTCTGCTCTCTTCGTGTTCCAAATTGTGATATCCTCGGGACACTTCATGGGATTAGGATCCCGTAGTTCTATATCGCGCCACAGATTTTGCAATTTGCTGTAGATTGTCTCAAGGGATTCGGTTCCTTGTTTCATACTGTTTGCCCGAACTACCAAATCGAATAGTTGGATTCCATCCTTTCCTTTACTGTATGTAGCAAATAGTCCCTTCCAGAGTTCCTTGGCGGTTGGAAATTCGGCATACTGGTGAACCAGATCTGGTTCCATATTATCCAGTATACATGAGCAGACAATCAAGTCATCCTGTTCCCACTGTGGGTAATCAGGGTCTTCGACACCAGGTGGTGCTGGTACGCCAGTCAGGTGTTGGAGCTTCCCTTGTCCATCGATCTTCATCCGGATCAGTCGGGCCCAAAGGGAGTAGTTATTTTCGTTCAGTTTTAAACTGAGACTGATGGTAGGGACTGATTTTTGCACGTTGTTGCTTGACTGTGGTAGGTGGGAAAGCAGTGACGCCAATTGAGCCGCCAACGATGAATCTGTTGAGCCGGGTTCGTTGGTATGGACGCTGCCATCTTCTGATCCTTACATTGCTTCAGCAACGACTAGTGTATGATGAATCCTATGAATATCGATATGAATTGTGATCGAACAATCAAGGCTCTGATGCCATGTTACGAAGGTGAATGGAGAAACTGGAAAAACTTCAGCTTTGTATTATTCGGTATATTTTTTCTATCTAGATACACTCAATATATCTATTACACAGATCTAGCTAGAATAGGAAATTAGCCTAACTTAGGAAATATCTCTAGAAGGAAAACTATATATGATGTACATTACTGCCTAATATACAGTTTCCTAATATTGTAGTTTCTATTTCTAACAAACATGAGCAATACGAATGAAAAATATTATCTGACTATCTCTCCCTTTCTCTCTTCGTACTCCATTGCTCTTCTTCTGTTCTTTCTCTCCCCTTTCTGTTCAACTTATTCACCTTCACGACAGATTTGGCCGTAACATTTGGTATCAGATCCACCATTGATGTTGATCGCAGCTTCCATCCGCAGTCATGGCTAGCAGTAATGAGAACCGCCTGAAGTTGAATGCTTGGTGTTTTTCAGAAAATCTTACACCACATGAGAAACTTGCTCGAGGCGCTTGGTGGTATGGAATAGTCACCCCTCTGCACAAAGACAAACAACCGTTCTCTGAACCTTCGGAACAGATTGTGGCCACCAGCAATCGTGTCCAGTCCGCTTGCAACCGCGCCCAAGAGTCACCGAACCTTACCTTCGAAGAGTCGTTCAAGCGCACCCAAGAGACGGTCGAAGAAATAAAATCGATGATAATCGCACTAAGAGCTATGCGGGGTATCGATCTCTCCCACTTTGCCAAGAGAGACACCGACTGCAACGACATCCAAGTCAATATCCAGACCGACCTCTCCGACACTATAACTGCACCGACAGTAGAAACATCCAGGTCAACATCCTCCTTGCCATGTCCAACGAGGATAGCCATACCAATATCCTCCATATCATATCTGATGAGTGTATCCAGATCGATACCCCCCGCAGCTTGGCCAACGAGAAGGTGGACACTAGTCACCCAACCCGAGACATGGAATTCTCTGTCTTGCATATGGTTAGTGTTGTTGTCCAATGCAAAGCTGCCTCTAACTTGCCCAAGGTCGTTGAAGACCTCAAGCGCATGGCGGAATTAGACCCCATGGTTGGAGGATTTGAACATGTCGTGAACTTGAGGAACTCCTTGAAGAATATATACATGAAATTTGGTAAATTGGAAAGTACCTGCAAGGTGTTCGATGAAATGACTGAGAATGGTGCTTACAAGGTATTCGATGAAATGTCTGAGATGAATATCATCTCCAACCCTTTGTTGAAGATACCTCCAGCTAAGCCACCACCCTGGGATGAGAAGTGGAAGAGTATGGCATGCGCGCTTATTGTTAAGCGCAAGTTCACCAGCATCGGTGTCAGGATTACGACCGATGTCAAGCAGGGTTCTGACCAAGAAAACAAATGGTATATCGTGCACTACTGAAAATTCCCTATTTATTTACAAATTTTTTCCGTCGGTAAAAGGTGTAAATTCCGTTGGCAAAAAGAAATTTTGTAAGCAAAATGAAAATTTTGTCGATAAATATATCGTTGGTGAATGCTCTGTCGGTAAAGATTTGCCTACGAAAATCAAACCATTCTTATGGTCGGCAAAAGTCTTATGTTTACCGACGAAAATTCCGTCCGTAAATCCATGAATTTTGTTGACCGTATTTGTTGACGTTTTCGAGTATCGTCGGTAAAGTCGTTTTTTGCCTACGATTTTTTTTGTCGTTAACAGTGATTACCGACAAAATATATTATTGTCGGTAATATCAGTTATCGATAAAATATTTTTGTTGGTGAATATATTTCACGGCGTATTGTTTTTTGTCGGTAAAATAATTTACCCACGAAAATTAAATGAACATTTTTTACCGAACAAAGTTGTTTCATCGGTAAATGTATTTGGCAACGAAAAACTATTTGTCGGCATTTTAATTCGTCGACGAAATTTTTTTCATCGACAATTTTGTTTACCGACGAAATGTTCTGTTCGTCGGTAATAACCTTTTCCCCCACGAAACGTCATATAGTTAGGAAATACTATGTTCAACGGAATTATTTTCATTGCCAATATTTTTTTACCGACGAAATCACATTCGTCGTCATATGCACAACTAATATATCTGGATGAAAAACTTGATTTATGATGAAGACGCAAACTACAAAAGCACATAATTTTCCAACAAACATAGAATCCACGATAGAGTCTACATTCAATATGCAACATGAACAATAAATTTCAGGTTTGTTCACACCCTTGCAAATCCCACAGCAACCCAAAATGCAATAACATCCAACAACGAACGATAATTTAAATAAAATTAAACAAGTATGAAAATTTACATTGTGTTTCGTTTGAAAATATATTTAATCTCGTAAAGGCGCTTGATTTTGTTAGTGCTAACATAATTTGCTCGTATTTCTTCTTGAGTTTGTCGGCTTGACGTTCCGCTTCTGCTTCTTCTAGCATTTGTGTTAATTCATCAATTCGGGTTGCATAAGCTGGGTTTGAAACTTGACGTCTACTGGTTTTCTTCTTTGGCTTACCATGCAACTGTTCAAATATCGCATCCTTGTTGATAGAAGTCATGCTTTCTTCTTGTGTTCTAGATACCTCTTCTTCCACTTCCGACTGAGAATGTAACAACAATTATGAACAACCAAAATGTATATTCAAATTGTTCTCCGTGTTATATGTACTTACAATAATAAGGGTTGTCTCTGGATTAGCTGGAGCACCAGTTGATTTAAGCATATGCATCCTCCGTCAGTGATCATTCTATGATGGTGGAACGCCATTTTTATTAGTCTAGGACAAAATAAGACTTATTATTACATATCAGGTAAATGATGAGTCGATATTTGGTGCACATATTCACAATTAGCTCCTCATAAAAGACTTTTTCATGGCTGAAGGAGTCGGAGGTATGACGTATCTTTGTACATCCTCTATTACCAAACTTTCTTTCACTAATAGCCTAATATAGAAAAGGCATTGTTATTAGAGAGTTATTCACATATCAAACGCATTAAAAATACATGATGTTTGTCGGTGTTCCACTTGTTTATAAGAAATTCTCAATCAGCAAGATCCACATTCTTAGGTGTATTTGAAAGACGCTCCTCATTGGTCTGATATGGATGATAGTATTAGGACTTGAGGTCACTTAAGTGATCACTATATTTCTTCCCAATTGATGACATAATAAACGATATTACTACCTTACTCCGTTCATCAATTTCAAAGTGGCCCTAAACAGAGCGCATTCTATTAAACACACCTTCAACAACATTTGGTATGCATATACAATATATGTGAAAATTGAAACGAAAACTTACACAAATAACTTCAAACATCACTTCCTTCTTGTTGTTAGGGAGCAGTAAAATGTTTCAATCTGTAGCGGAACATATTCCTTGTTGCGAGGTATAGTACCACAAAAGCTTGCTAACTTTGAGTTAAAGTATCCAATAGGTAGTCCATTAGGATTCCATTCAAGTGATATTTTTCTTCCAGACACAAGATCTGCTATTTCCGACAAAGTAGTAGGCCCATGTGACTTTCTTTGTTTTCTGTTGTTTGTGCCTATGTAATCAGTCATGAACAAAAGACATAACCAAATGTTAGCATCTGAAAACCAACCACTTCAAGTAATGTTCAATTTGGTTAAGAACTGACCATTTTCCTTCACTTTAGGTATTACACTTGAAGATCCTACTACGGTGGTGGTTTCACGTGACATTCTAGCAAGTGGTTCAGTGGACCGCGATCTAGATGCTCCTACTACGGTCTTCGCTACTACTCTTGAGTCTCTTGTTGATCCACCCTTCACACCTACTCCACGCTGTTAGGATATAAGTGTGTCTAACACTTATGTTTAGGATCAATATGTAAATATTGTTGCTTGAGGCCCAAGCATCAATTAGTTTAGTATTAGGGACTTAGTTGCAATTCTCGGACAGTACTGTTTTGTCTGTTCTCGCCTTCGTTACCTTATATCTGCTGCACTGTTGAACAATTCCAATAATCAAGTTATCATCTTTGATTCAGAGAGCTTTCTTCATCTTCTTCCTCGCCTTACCTTTCTTCTTCCCAAACCCTAAATCCAAACATGGTATCAGAGCTCGATCGAGCCTGAAATCTTCTCTTTTCAACCTTCCTTCTTGATTCATGGAAGAATCTAGCCCTGCCTTCGCCAACAAGAAAGTAGCTCAGCTACTTGGTGAGGAGAATTTCCAGCAATGGAAACAGCAGGTTCTACTATCTGTAAGAGGGTATAACCTGGAAAGCCATCTCCATGGAGCTAACGTACCTCAGTTTCTGGAAGATGAAACTCGGGCTGCTGTCCCAAATCCTGCATACACGAAGTTCCTCCAGCAGGACAGCTCCCTCGCGTCTTGGCTTCTTGCCTCTGTCTCCTCTCAGGTCAGTAGGGGTCTTATAGGGTGTATGTCAGCTGCTGCCATTTGGCAAAAGCTTCATAGAGATTTTTCATCTTCGTCCACCACCAGAATCATGCATTTATATGATAGACTTAAGGTTAGGAAGCATGTTCATCAACCTATGAGAGACTACCTCACTGAAATACAAACCACATGTGATAGTTTAGCTAGTTGTGGTCACCCTATAGAAGAGATGCAACAAATCTCGATTATTTTGAATGGGGTAAAGGGTCAATATGATAATGTCATTGCTGTCATTCATGCTAGCCAAAATCCTTACACTATCGCTTCTGTGAGTTCTGTGTTATTAGATGCTGAGTCTAGGCAGTCTGACCTCTTATTTGATGCTAGTGCTAGTGTCAACATAGCTTCTGCTAAGGTTCCCAATCCCAGTAAGCCCCCTGTGTCATATGCTGAAAACAACTCTGGTAGTATGTCTGGTCTCCTCCCCTCACCCCAACCCACAAACCAAAATGCTCAGTCATTTTCCTATGGTCCCCCACCATTTGGTAATCAACAATCTGGGAGGGGTAGGGGGCGTGGTAGGGGCTTTGGAAATAGCAGACTCCAATGCCAGCTGTGTGGAAAATTTGGGCATTTGGTGCACAGATGTTTCCACAGGTTTAATGTACAATTTACTGGTGTGACTGATCCTCAGTCCAACTCTCCTACACCTTCAGCAAACCTCGCTGCTTATGACACTGAGCCTGACCCTTACCAACATCAACAACTGAATCAACCCTACCCTCCACCTCAGCTGCACAAAGTTCAGAATCAATCTCAACCACCTCAGACCACAACCATCCATCCTCCCAACACCCAAACACACTCTGTCTTGCAGTACTCACCCTATCCATCACCCTTACCACCTATCTACCCCTACATGATGGCCCCCCCATGTTACCCACCTCAGCCATATCAAGGCTTTCCAAATCCTCAGCCTCAACTGAACCCCATCCCTACTCAATCAGCATCACCTCAACCCCCTCAAGCCAATCACATGTTATCCAGCAGCCATAACCCAGCCACCTCTGACGGCAGCTGGTTCCCAGATTCAGGAGCCACGAACCACCTGACGAATGCTCAGCCTTTCCAGAACATGACTTCTCCTTATTCTGGCCCAGGTAAGGTCTTAGTAGGAAATGGCTCTACTCTTGATATTTCTGCTATTGGTTCTTCTACTTTACCCTCCACTGGAAAACCATTACTCTTAAATAACTTACTTTACACTCCTGCTGTCACTAAAAACCTGCTTTCTGTATCTCAGTTTTCAAAGGATAATCAGGTTTATTTTGAATTCCACCCATCGCATTGCCTGATCAAGGATTCACTCTCCAACAAGGTGCTGCTCAAGGGTTATGAGTCTGGGGGTCTTTATCGTTTAGACTTCTCTAGTTTTAGGTCTAAGTCCAATAATTTAGTCGAGTCTGCTACTGTTAGTCCAGATCAGTGTTTGAACCTTTCTACTGAATTTCAGTCTTTTTGTAATAATGCAGTCTTATCTGCTCAAAACTCTGCCTTTCCGGTTATTAATAATGACAATTCTGCTGCATGTGATGTTTATCATGGTACCTCTGTTTCTTTTCCTGCTTATAATAATGATGTCTCTGATGATTCTTCTGCTGTCACATGTTTTAATAGTGCATCCTCTAATGCATTACCTGATTTTGAAATAAGCTGCTTTCTCAGCTCTTTGAAAACAACTGATCCTTCTCACCTATGGCACATGAGGTTAGGCCACCCATCTAGGAATATTCTTGTTAACTTCTTGAGATTACAAAATCTGCCCACTAAACACATATCCTCTGAGTGTACTGCTTGTGCAGTGGGTAAGAGTAAGACCCTCCCTTATCAACCTTCAGAAACTGTCTACTCTCGTCCACTCGAAATGGTTCAGGTAGATCTCTGGGGTCCTGCCCCTTTCTCCTCTAGTAACTGCAATTACTATCTTAGTATTGTTGATGTCTTTTCTAGATTTACTTGGATTTACTTTCTGAACCGTAAGTCTGATGCTACTAAAGCCTTCTGTGAGTTTCATCTCTTAGCAGAAAAGCAGCTTGGCATGAAGCTCAAGGCTGTGCAATCTGATGGAGGAGGTGAGTTCCACTTTCTTACTACATACTTAGCTCAGTATGGTATAGTTCATAGGATCACCTGCCCATATTCAAGCCAACAAAATGGCATGGTGGAGCGTAAGCACCGCCATATTGTTGAATTAGGTCTGACACTGCTTGCACAGTCATCCGTCCCTCTTCACTACTGGACGGATGCCTTCTCCACTGCTGTTTTTCTAATTAATCGCTTGCCTTCCAAGACTCTGGAGAACTGTTCTCCTCATGAGCTTATTTTCAATACCAAGCCTGACTACTCCTTTCTGAGAGTCTTTGGCTGCTTATGCTTTCCCCACCTGAGACCTTACAGGTCTCACAAGCTGTCCTTTAGATCAGAACCTTGTGTATTCATTGGGTTCTGTTCTGACCACCATGGCTATAAGTGTCTCTCTTCATCTGGAAGAGTTTATGTGTCACGAAATGTTGTCTTTCATGAAACAACATTTCCTTTCTGTGACACCACAGGACCTTTCTATGCTTCAAACACACCAAAAGCCTCCACTCCTTCCAAACCATTTTTCATACCCTGTGACCCATTCTTCCAAAAACCCACCTCTGTTCCCTCTACTATCACTCATTCCTCGGGACCTCCTGTGCATGCCCACACGTCGGGGGAGTCTAGCTTACCCTCCACCACACCCTCCCAAAACTTTACCTCTACTCAGCCTCCCTCTGCACCTGTTCCTACTCCTGACCTTAGCTCCCCTACGGAGGTCTGTAGATATGTCCCTTCTGGTTCTACCCTTGTTCCCATTTCTGACCCGTTTTCCTCTACGCCACCACCACCAGCTCACTCTGATCAGTCCTTCCCCACCTCCCCACAAGCCCATCCACCCTCATCCTCTCGGCCCTCTCGCCCCAAATCTTCCATCAATATACATCCTATGCAGACCAGGTCTAAATCTTCCCTTCATGAGATGTCCACTTCACTTGCCCTATCCACAGACCTAACTAACTCTGAGCCTCGTAGCATTCACGAAGCTCTTCAGTCACCTCATTGGTTTAAGGCTGTGCAGGAAGAGCTTACAGCTCTTACTGCCAACAACACCTGGACTCTTGTTTCCCTACCTACAGGTCGTATACCTATAGGTTGTAAATGGATCTTTAAAATCAAAAGAAATGCAGATGGGGCTGTTGTCAGATACAAGGCCCGTCTTGTTGCCAAAGGTTTTTCCCAAAAACCAGGCTTTGATTTTCAGGAAACCTTCAGTCCTGTCATTAAATCTGCCACTGTTCGCATTGTTCTGTCCTTAGCTCTCACTCATAAATGGTGTATCAGACAGGTGGATATTAACAATGCTTTTCTTCATGGTGACCTCCAAGAGGAGGTCTACATGACACAGCCTCCTGGTTTTAAGGTTCACTCTAATACTCCTAACCTGGTTTGCAAACTTCAAAAAGCTTTATATGGTCTTAAACAGGCTCCCAGAGCCTGGTTTGAAAAACTGAAGTTTTTTCTCCTGAACTCCCTTGGTTTTCATGTTTCAACCTCAGATAGTTGCCTCTTTATCAAATCTGCCTCTGATTCTTTCGTGTTACTTCTTGTTTATGTGGATGACATTGTTATAACTGGCACTTCTGTTAATCTTGTTTCTAAAATTGTTGACTCTATAAATGCTCAGTTTCAGCTGAAAGATCTGGGAAACCTGAACTACTTCCTTGGCATGGAAGTAGTTTCAGGTGATGACTTTATTCTGTTAAATCAGAAAAAGTACATTCAGGAACTCCTGGATAAGGTAGGTCTGAAAGATGAATCTGAATTTCCCACTCCAATGACAGGTACTTGTTTGTCTAAGTCAGGTATGTCTTCCTGTTCTGATCTCTTTCATGATGAAACTCTATATAGGAGCACAATAGGTGCTCTACAACATGTCTGTGTCACTCGACCAGACATTCACTTTTCAGTGAACAAACTGAGTCAGTTTATGCAGGCACCAACTAACAGCAACTGGAAGGCTGTTATTCATGTGCTGAGATACCTCAAAGGCACTCTCAATCATGGTCTGTTGTTCAGACCAACACCCTCGCCTGTCACAGACATCACTCTTACCTCCTTCTCTGATGCTGACTGGGGTGGTGATCAAACTGATCGCCGCTCCATCTCAGGGCATTATCTTCTCCTGAATGGTAATCCCATAATATGGAGCTCTAAGAAACAGACAGTAGTCTCTAGGTCGAGTGCAGAGGCTGAATTTAGGGCCATTGCCAATGCCATGTGTGAGATCATGTGGGTCCAATCCCTTCTCAAGGAAATTGGACTTCACACACCCACTGCACCTGTCATCTGGACAGACAACACAAGTGCTGTAGCTTTGTCTGAGAACCCCATCCATCACTCCAAGATGAAACATGTAGAGATTGATCTCTTCTTCATCAGAGAGAAAGTTCAAAATGGGGATGTCTTAGTCAACTTTATTCCAGCTTCAGAACAGACAGCTGATATCTTGACCAAGCCTCTGACAGAAAAAAATTTCATTCCCTGCAGAAAAAAGCTTGGAGTCTTCTCACTGGAGGAACTGGAGGATCGTGGTGTCTCCCCATTCCTTCAGCTTGGTTCCACTGCTCAATGAACTTCCCACACAGTCTGTACGTTTATTCTTTCTCTGTTTACTTAGTAACTTGCCTTGTTCTATGAGCTTTTGGACAGCCATATGTTTTGTTATCTGAGTTTTCCTGTTGACTGCACCTTTGTAATTTTTTGAACCTCTGTCTGTCCTTATGCATGTTGATCAACTCTATCTTGTTTCAATTAAGTGCTTGTAATCTTGGTATGTTCTCGTCTGATTTCCATGTCTAGCATATACCTGAGTATCGCCTGTCATGTGTGCATTTCTCTCTTCTCTGATCATAAGCCTTGCCTTTGTGCATCATTGAATATATCTCTGAAAAAAATAACTGCTGCATTAACCATGGCATAGGGTATGGCTTGAGTCCAAAAACAGAGTGAAATCAAATATTAAATGACAAAGTCATACTGAGTTTTTCACTCTTGAGGATGAAAAGATCAAGGCTCAAACCTTGCAGTCATACTGGTAAGATAGGAGCTCAAACTCCTCTGTCATGTTATGAATATCTCAATTTTCAAGACATTCCAAATGAATGAATAAAGCAGCAGTTAAAATGATTATATTAGTATGTCTGATGCACTTTGGCAACAGTTTACTGATCTGGAATAGAGAGAATCATGCATATGATTGTGAATACTTGGTACTGCTTTTCGTGTTTTTCAGACTTGTTCATGATCTTAGATTACAGACATTAATCGCCCTATGATCAGAGTTCTGATTACCCATACTAAAGACAGCACAGATGCTAAATCAATTGCATAGTGCATCTCAGCTAGGAGAACTCAGCTATACTACGTATTCTGCTCAGATGTGTCAATAAGGAACAGGAAAGTACTTCGTTCCAGAGAATGGATTTACTGCAGACTGTCAAATTTTAGGATATATTTTGAAGATTTGGCGACCACGAGTACAGTTGGCGACCACAATGACAAGATTAAGTTCATTTGGCGACCAAATGTTCATTTGGCGACCACAATAACAATATCAAGGTCAGTTGGCGACCACGAGTGCTTTTGGCGACCAAAGATCAAGTTTCAAAGACAAGATCAAGCATAGGGAATGTTAGGATATAAGTGTGTCTAACACTTATGTTTAGGATCAATATGTAAATATTGTTGCTTGAGGCCCAAGCATCAATTAGTTTAGTATTAGGGACTTAGTTGCAATTCTCGGACAGTACTGTTTTGTCTGTTCTCGCCTTCGTTACCTTATATCTGCTGCACTGTTGAACAATTCCAATAATCAAGTTATCATCTTTGATTCAGAGAGCTTTCTTCATCTTCTTCCTCGCCTTACCTTTCTTCTTCCCAAACCCTAAATCCAAACACACGCTTACTTGTCATTTTCTTGAAATCTTTTACGCCAACGTCGAAGTCGATCTCCGGAGACTCGTACACGTAACTTGAACACCAATTGATAATGTGAGATGGATCTACAACACAGATAGAGTCAAATCAGTAAACAAGTAAACAAATCTGAACAACAACACAGAACTGTGAGCGGCAAGATCTGAGCAAGTAAACAAAATCAGTAGACAACACCAATAAAAAAACAACTTACAGTAACTGTGAGTGGCAAGATTTGAATAGTTACATTTACACTAATTGTTAAAAACACCATTTACACTAACTGTTAAAAACACCAAATTATAAGTTAGAATTGTCAACTAAATCTGAACAGAACCGACCCTTAAAGTCATCCAGTAATGGCATATGCGGTCTCGACCTCAGATAACGGACTTTCACGAAGCATGTCTCATTTTTCTTGGTCGAACTCATCACTGTCTGCATTCAGAAACGTATATAGCTTAGTTTATGCTCTTTTCGTTTTCCAAATCGTGATGTCTTCAAGATGCTTCATGGGATTAGGGTCCCGTGGCTCAATTCTCTCCAAATCTTCTGCATTTTACTGTATAATGTTTCAAGGGAATTTGACCCCTGTTTGGTGCTATTTGCTCGAACAATTAGATCGAATAACTAAACACCATCTTTTCCTTTACTATATGTTGTGAAAAGTATTTTCTACAGTTCTCTTGCAGTTGGAAATTTCGCATACTGGTGTACCAGGCCCGACTCCATATTATCAGGTATCCATGAACAGACGTTTAAGTCGTTTTGTTCCCATTAGGAATAATTAGGATTCTCGGTCCCAGGTGGCTCCGGAACGCCTGTGAGATGGTGCAGCTCCCATTGTCCGCCAATCTTCATCTGAATTAATCGAGACCACAGGGAGTAGTTATTCTCATTGAGTTTTACATCACGGAATTCGGAATAAGGAATATGAATAAGAATAGGGAATAAGTAATATGAGATAAAAATATAAAGTTCTTTCTTTGGTGGAATGGAATAAGGAATTTTATTGCTCCTTTGGTGGAATTGTATATGGAAAGGAAATGGAATATGGTAAAATGACATATTTGCCCCGCCTTTGATATGCATATTATATAATACAATTAATTTGTATTAATTAATTTTAAAAATTAAAAATAATAAAAATGTAAGTATAATTAATTAATAATTAAAAAAATAATTAATTAATTTTAAAGAAAAAACTCTTTAATGATTTAAGATCAAATATTTGAATTCATGTAAAGTTTAATTTAAATTCATTTTTTTCACCAATACCCATCGACACTATATTTACCTAAACCATAATATAATTAATTACAATATCTGAAATACCGTATTCCATTACAAATAACCATAACCATTACATTATCCCCCATGATTGCAGTACAAGAGGAAAATTCTTCCTATGAATCCTCACATTGTTCTTCTTCAGCTACAGACCCATAATCTAATTCACAACATTATGCTTCTAATAACTCTCCATCATCACTCCACCAGATAACATAAATAGGATCATGCAATCAATCTAATAGAAACATCTTCAGCCCTCTATAGTATAATGTTCTGCCAGCATATTTATGTCATTGCATTTGCTTTTCAACACATGTTCATCACTAAATGAAGTTGTGCATACAATAAATATTACAAATGCAATTTCTTCATGTTCCTTAATCAACAAAAGCAATGGATTTCATTACAACCTCACTTACTAACCAAGGCAATTCGAAGAATCAAGCAACAGAAAATTCTTTCTATTTCATAACCGATTAAGCTTTTCATTGCTTGACATTCATAAGAAAGAACAAACAGAAGAATAGTACAGCCAACATTCCATATTTAAAAGCCACAATCGAACACCTTATGAATGAAGATTCATCTTCTAACCAAAAAAAGCATCGGTTTAGCTGAAATTGAAACCGAAAATGCAAGAAAATCATGTCACCGAAACAAAATTGATGAACTATATAAGTTTGACATTCAATCTTCAAACAAGAACCAAAACCAAACATAAAAAATAGTTCAATACACAATTCAACGTAACCTATGAATCAAAAGAGCATTAAAAAAATCAGTACTAGTTCGGTTCGCCAGAACCGAAGAATCAGAAAACCAAAGCTAAAGCGTATAATCAGAGAAACAAAGCTTCAGAAATTGGTATGGAGAGATCGTTGATCGTGGTTGTCTTGCAGTAGAGAGAAACGGTACGAATGAAAAAAAAAATCGATTGCTCAAGTCGGTCTGTGGGAATATGAAGAAACGAAGTTATGGCGATAGATTGGAATGGAGCTATGGTATGTTTCTTACAGTGATTTTGGATTCTTTTCGTGTTTGGAAAAGAAAGGAGCAGGGGAATGAAAGAGCTTGAGGAGAGGGAAATCAACATACCTGAGGAAAGGAGAGCAAAGCGGGGATTAAGATCAGGGGAGCTTCTTCGGTTGGTTATTAAGCTCAGGAGGGTAGTTTGGCCCTTATGAAAAGTTCATGAGGCAAAACAGTCATTTGGGCACCTATTCCAGATTCCTTGCCCGCCCTCCTTATGAATTCTTTGGGGTTTCCTCAGAATGTCAAAGTCTAGCCCTCTAGGATTCCGTAAGCCGAAATTTTTCAATTCCGCGAAAAGAACAACTTCTTACAAAATCTGTAACATCTATTTCATTCCTATTCCGCAAAAAGAACATGTTGTTTCTCTCAAATTAATCGTAGGAACTAATAGTGACTGTTTATGTGTATTACTATTTGGTTATGGCAAATTTGAGAGTAGCACCGCCAACTGAGTCACCAACGTGGTCTCTGTTGTAGCAAATTCACCAGAATTGACGCTGGCATCTTCATACCTTGCCATGGTTGCAACAATAATCTAGTAGATGATGAACACCGAGAAAGGATCTGAATTATTTTTGCACATTGCTAGTTGAAATAGTTGAATTATGTTAATACCTCCTTCTATATATTGGAGAGGAAGAAAAAACTATAGTGATTGAAGACTTGTTCCAAACATCTGACATCATGTTAGCGGCGCAGCTGCCTATCCATCTCCCTATCCACAGTTAGGATTGGTGGTGTCTTCATTAATATGTAGTCCAAAAGGTGAGGAGTTAATTGAATTATCGTAAATAATTATTGAGTTATTTGTTACGCACGTGGATACCCAGCGTTTACCGTTGACACGATAACTAGTACATCTTAGGTGCGTCCTTCCCCGTCCTCTCGTACTAGGGAATGGTCCTCTCAATGCTTTAACGCACACACCATATATGAACCAAACTATCTCATGACATGCTGAACCCAACTCACGTACCACTTTAATGAGTGAACAGACCAACCTTTGGAACATACTACATCCCTAGGTGGCAAATAACTGACATCGAGGTGTCAAACCTTCCCATCGATGTGAACTCATGGGGAAGATCAACCTGTAATCCCTAGAATAACTTTTCTCCGTTGAGTTACGACCCTTCGAATCAGCACCATCATATCACTAAGCTCCCTTCGACGGGTGGGTCTTGCAGTCAAGCTCCCTTCTACCTTTTCACTCGAGGGCTAATCTTAGTCAAGTCCGAGTAAACATTTGCACGTCTCCTTTACCATTGGAGAGGCCTAGGCCCCATAGAAACTTCCTACCTTAGAGAATGAGATTGTCCCTTGGCCTATAGGTCCTAACACAAGGTTAGAATTCTTGTTCTTTCAGAATGGTATCTCACTGGTGGCTCAGGCCCTCCAGGAAGGAGGCCTTTCTCGCATTCTACCTAAGTTGAGAAAGAAAGGACAAAACCCAATCCCAGCTGAGAATAGTAAAGCTTCATAAGGTCTTTCTGTCTAGATGTAGGTGGTTCACATCTTCACGGACATGTCTATTTCATCGAGTCTCTCGCTGAGACAGTGCCCAGATTGTTACAACTTTTGTGCTGGTCAGGACTTTCTCGTCAAGGAATTTTGCTACCTTAAGACCATTATAGTTACGACCGTCGTTCATCAGGACTTCGGTCGCCTACCCCCTGTCATAAGGTCGCCAACTTCCTTGATTGTCAAGTAGTGGGCAGGCGTCAACCCCCATACAAGGTAATACGACTTTGCAGAGACCTGGGTTTTTGGTAAACAGGCGCATGGGCTTGGTCACTGCAAACCCCTATGTGAGGAGGCATTCCTTCTCCCGAAGTTACTTGGTTATTTTGTCAATTTCCTTAGAGAGAGTTGTCTCACGCCCCTAGGGGTTGTGGGTATAGGTATCCTTTTGTTGAAGGTCGTTCGAGCTTTTCCTAGGAGTATGGCATGGCATGGGTTACTTCAGCACTTGGTACTCGAACATTAGCTCAGGGCATGTTCTCTACCCCTTCTTACTCTGACAAAGCAGGGGCACCTTGCGTCTTTGAACTGATAAACATATTTCTGCTAACCTGGCTTCCTCCGTCCCACGGTAACCAGCCAGGGGTACTACAGAAATATTCACATGTTGTCCATCGATTACGCCTTTCGACTTGATCTTAGGTCTTGACTTACCCTCTATGGACGAACCTTGCAGATAGGTTTTCGAGGCATTGGATCATCATCAATGTTTGCATTACTCAAGATGAAATTATTTATTTCGCTTAGTCCACATGCTCTCGCAGTTACTTCCCTCTAAGGCAGAATGTTCCCCTACCGATGCATTTTTACATCCCACGGCTCCGGTAGATAGCTTAGCCGCGTTCATCTTCGACACAAGAGCACTCAATCAATGAGTTAGTACTCACTCTTTCAAGGGTAGTTGCTTCTAGACAAACCGTAAATATTCCATTCAAAAAATAAAAAGTTCAAAACAAATTATTATTTTTAGATTGAATGCGGTTACTAATTCATGATCTGACATATACATAATGAAAACCTCATTCTTGATTCTACGAGAACTTTTATGAAAGCCTTTCATTTGCCTTTCTTCAATGGAAGTTGAATTTTCCCATAATGTATCCTCATTTTTTGTCTAATTCTTCTTCTAATGATCGATTCAACCTCTAATTAAACAAATATACCTTTTGGCTATATATATATATATTATATATATATATTAATTTGGCTAAATCACATAGAATACTGACAAATAAGTTTTTTGTTGTATTTTTACACTACTAATGTTAAATTAACATCTTCTAATTGGTTCATGTCAATCATGAAATTGTCATTCCTGCGTGGCTTGCAATGTAAATCACTTTAAAAACCTTCAAAGTCTTTCATTCATTCTCAAGATAATTTACAAAACTCATATCATTTTTTATATTTCACATTATAATTATGATTTTTCTTAAATATATTTTATTAAGTGAAATTTATATAATAATAAAATATATTATATTATATTTTACGAATATCAAGTATGCACGTATTAAAATTTACTTTTACAAATTAAAATATAGATTAATTAATGATACATTTCATATATCACATAACACGATTATTAAAATAAAACATATGACACATATAAACATCACCTACTTCTTTATAATAATATCAAAATAAATTTTAACAATGTCACAAAATTAAATGTTATATATTTATAAATTAAATATAATATACAATTAACAAAATATATAAAATATAATATGTATACAGAGATTGTTACTATTGTTAGAAAATACTAATGTTTTTATATGAACATTGATAGAAGTAATAAATCATCAAAGTTAAGTTAAGAGTATTATATGGACATTAACATATTCTTTATATTTTTATGAAAACTATTTTTTATATATTTATAACTAAACATATTTTATAACTATTAAAATACTATTTATATTTTATATCATAAAAATATATCATATTATTACTATTACTAAAATAAATAAATAAATTACTAATGATTTTAATAGTCTTTTGTAAACATATTCACAAATAATAGTCATAAAACTATCAAAAATATTTAACTTAAAAGTACTGATTATTATTTTTTTATTAATTTTAATTATTGACTCATGTTTTTTTTTAACTAATTTTGTGAAAAAATACACTTAATACAATTTATTATTTTTATTTCATGGTATAATTTATAATAACTTATCTATATAATTATTTATTTATTTCATTTTTAATTTTAATTTTAATTTTACTTGTTTTATTGTAAACACTTCAAACTTATAACAATGAATTTTTTGAAAACTTATTATATTGTATATTCACTTCAAAAAATAACTTTATAACATTAAACTTATTATTATTTTTTTGAAAATGATTTTAGTTTATATTCATTTAAAAATAATTTATATAAGTATTATACTATGTACAATAAAAATTAACTTATATTATATAAAAAAGTATATTAAGAAACAAAATATGAGCAAAGCGCATACGAGATATCTAGTATTTCATCTTTTCAATAAGTTTAATAATAAACATAACTACCCTATTCTTATCAGAAATTCACGTATTTGTCAAGTTCCAATGAGAAAGTAGTTGAAATGAGAGATAAAATGGGTGTTTGACTCTAGTTCGACTCCGATGTTTAATTTTAGTGATGGTAAATAGTAGAGGAGTAATGAATGAGAGGTATTTATAAGGATATTAGCATTCACATTCATAACTATCGGTGTGTTTGGTTGGTGGAATAAAGAATACAGAATAAGAAATAAGGAACAGTATGTTATAATATGACATTGTTTGGTTGGTTGATTAAAATGGAATTGAATGTGAAATTTCAATGTTTGGTTGGTGGAATGATATGTGGAAATGGAATGGAATAAGGTAAAATCACATATATGCCCTTTGCTTTAATATGTATAATATATAATAAAATTAATTTGAAAATATTATATTAACTAATTTCGAAATCTTAAATTAAGATTAAATAAATTAAAATATATTTTATTAAAAACTTTGAAATAATTTAAAAATAAATTAAATAAATTTAAATATAATTAATTAATTTAAAAAGTGTATTATAATAATAAAAAAACTAATAATGTAATTAAATAAAAATTATATTAGCTAAAATTTAATTAATTAAATTAAAATTTTAATTAATAAATAAAAAATAAATTGTAAAAATTTAATTAAGTAAAAATTATATGAATTAAAATTAAATTTAAGTAATTAAATAAATTTACTTAAAAATATAATTACTTAAAAAGTATATTTTAATTTAAATAAAAACTTTGTATTAATTAATTAGGTAAAAATTATATTACTTAAAATATAAATAATTAAACAGTACAATGGTATTTTTGTAATTGAATGGATCAATGAATGGTATTTTTGTGGTTTGACCACCTATTCAGTATGTCGGGAGGACAAGGAATACAAATTCCGAGCTTTTCGGACGAAAATTGTATTCCTACTTCTCTAGGAATACGAATTTCGTAAGTTTCTTATTTCATTACAAATTCATCAACCAAATATGCCATATGTGTTTTGACTTTAAGAAAGTCATGCAAGTGGAATTGAAGAAAGGAATGTGAGCTCTCGAGGAGGAAAATCGACTCTTGGAAATTAAGAAAATGTACTTTATACAAACCAAAAATATGGGTATCTCAAAATGCAATGTGTTTATAACCTATAAAATAGAATGTTCAAATAACCAAGTACCTAAATGATACAATTTATTTATTTTCATATAACGAAGAATCAAAGAGAGATGCCAACTAGTGCATATAACATGTGTCTAGCTCAATATTATTATTTTGTCAAATACATATTTTCTATATATTTTTAAATATCTATAAGATAGACTTATATTTCTATTATAGGTAGTAGTAATAGTAGATATATTAAATAGTTGATTACTATATTTTCATAGATAAAATATATAATTCTATGTTCATCTTAGTATTTTGGTCTGCGCTAAAAAAATTCTCTTCTTCGTGGGGATAATATCTTAAGTGGGCTTTGATTGAGTTGAAAAGCCGACATACCCACAAATGCAAATGTATAGCGTCCATGCTTAGTGCCGGCAATGATGCGGTGAAAAACATATACCATGGTTTAAACCGTTATTGTTTAATATGGATAACTGTACCATTATGGTGCGGTACGGTTATGGTGATAGTTTTCTACTCATACTGGTTATGGTTATAGTACTTGAGTTATTGTCATGATTATGGTGATAATTTTCTACTCATACTGGTTATGGTTATAGTACTTGAGTTATAGCCATGGTTATAGTACTTGAGTTATACCCATGGTTATAACGATGGTTATTATATAAATATAATAATTATTTATTATTAATAAACTAATATATACTAAATAATGAAAGTTACTATAATAATAAATAACTATGATAATAATAAATAACCCTGATGTTAGTTTTATATATTTTTATTGTTGGAAATGCACATTTATGTATTTTTTTAAATAAACTTTTCGGTCTTTTATTATTTTATACGTGGGGAATAAATATGGGTATACGGGTAAAACCATAGTTAATAACCACGATTTTTTTAATAGATATAGTATTGAAATTTATACTTATAATGATTATGGTATACGGTTTAAAAATATGATATGCTTATGTTATTTGTCATAATAGTACAATCGACAGCCCTATCCATGCTCTTCAAAAGGATGATAAAAATTGAGTCTTGAAATTGGACAATATAGTTGGGCCCACAAAATCAAAAGCAACTTAATGAATGGGATTAGACTAGCCCATGAACACTCTCAATAGTAATAAGCTGATGATGAGCCCTCATCCGAGACAGGCGGGCTCTGCTCTAAACTGCCCAACAGCGGGCTCTGCTGCCCAAACTCCATCAGATCAAATCCCAGATACGGCCCGATAGATACAGCACTGTTCGGGCTTTGTTCTAGAAGCCCAAAAGAGCCCATATCAGTAGGGCATGAAAGGTTCGGGTTATAGGTGTCTGACATATCAGGTGGGAATGGTGGGAGATCTGTATGGTCTGACCGACCACTATCAACAAAGCCCATAGTCTGATGTGGGTACGAGTCAAAGCTCACAGCCCGTTGTTGCCACCCAGTTTCCAGTGGAACCAACTCTGAACAGAAAAGTTGGGCGTTATTAGTATTCATAGAGGACAAGAATATATCATTCCCAGGTGAGTTTGGTTGCTGCTGCTGAGTCTGAGGCATCGAAATAAAGAATGCCCCCATGTCTTCTTGGGGTTCATCAGGTGAAATGATGGAAGTGATAGAGGAGCCTGTGGGCATGTCGGAGTAGACGAAGTTGGTCCGGGCCTTTGGACCGCGCATGGATCGGGCGGCTCGATCATAGGCCAAGGCAGCTTCCTCAGCAGTGTCGAAGGTACCAAGCCAATGCCTCTCTTTTGTGGATGGGTCACGTATCTCAGCAGCATAACGTCCCCATGGCCGTCTCCTAACCCCTAGGAACCTCACCGGAGGAGGTATACCAGCAACAACTGTCTCTTCCCGGTGGTTATGTGGTGGTGGAAGTGGTGGCTCTTGCTTCTGCTTTCTTTGTTTCTTTGAAGGGGAGGGAGAATTAACATTTTTGTAATCCATGCTAATTAGAGAGAGAGAGAGAGAGAGAGAGGGAGAGAGACGTGTTTGGTTTATTGAGGGCGTTGCTGTTGCATGGGAATGTGGTTTTTATAGGGAAGGGCCAAGGGTAGTTGATCATACTATTAATATAGTCTATGAAGGAGGTTTAGGGTCTGCTTTCTAATAATTGCCCTTCAAAGTTGTTAATTGCATTCAAAGCCCTTAATTCCTTTGAATCTTTCTCAGCATTAACTGAGAACTAATGAAGAATCTTTTTGAAAAGTACCTAAAAAATAAAGAATATATATAAATTTATTTTTAATATATATATATGTGTATTCTTCTCGATAATAAGTTAAGTTATGTCAACTCGCTTAAAAGAGAAAATTGACTCCCCCCTCTCCCTCATGTTGCTCCTAGGGGAAGAATATATATAAGTTTTTCGGACCCACCAAAATTTTTCTCATTCTTAAATTCAGCCACCTTCTATAATCAAGGGGCACCCTTTTATGCAGAGAGGGCAAATTACCCTCCTCTCATTTAATAAATATGAAAAATATGAAGAAGCTTTTCATTTGATTTTATATAAAAATATGAAAAATTACTAAAATTTGGCTACAAGAGTATCAATTATAATTTTTTTATAATAAATAAGAATATTTCTAGGAAATTAAACTAATATATAAATAAAAATGTGAAATGTAATAATATTGGTTATGTAATGATGTAAATTCTTCTCACGCGTCTTGAAAATTATTAACAGTGTCAACTGACAATATAATAGTTTTCTAAGTCCATAAACTTTATAATTAATTTTTTAAATTCTAGAATTACTAATTGTCATTTTAGATAGATAGATAGATATGTGAAGAATATCTCTCTTAATTGTTAACATATTGCGTGATCAATCCCATGCATATATATGAAATGATTGGCAACACATGATCAATTGAAAAGCTTTACACAAATACTCATTCACACGGGGGGAAATGATTGTACGTTAAAGATTTAGATTTATTATTATATCGATATCAAAAAAATATTCAATTGCATGATTTTAATAGAGAAGATAAAATCACTTTGAAAATATATGATCACATATTATTAAAAATTTGAGAATCATATTTTAGATTAACAAATGATTTACAAATTAAAGTAGTTGCATTTTTTCTTGAAAATTTACTTAAGTGTGGGATTTACTTAAATAAAATTAATATTAAAGTAAGCTATTAATCTGTGATATTTTTTTGTCAAAAATTTATTAAAATCAGTTTACTAAAAAAGCATATTCGTCTTACTTTTGATTAATTTGTTACAGCATTGTACATAAGTTAGAAATTTAACATCGATCCTATATATGTTATTAGAAAATTATCCAAGTCTATTTTTACTTGAAAAAAAATTGTAAATCAAATAAAAATTTAAAACTCTTGAGTAACGATATTCAAAAGTAGATAGTGTTATTATAAGTAAAAATAAAAATAATATTTAATGACATGCGTTTTAAAATTTTAGAAAATCTCATGTCACCGACCGCGGCGGATCCAAGGGGTAGAGAGTGGGGTTCCAAGACCCCATTTGATTTATATATATATATTTTAAGTAGTATTTATTAAGACTTCGGTTAAATTTTAGTAAGAACCCAAGTTGACGATACAAACTCAACTCCTTATGTATTCATTTTTTAAGTGTGATCTAAGGTTCAATTCTTAGTGAAGATAAATTGAAGTATTTTTTTTAAAGTACAAAAAATTAGTGTATCTAGTTTAACTGATATAAATTACTAATATTTATACGAATTGAATTCTTGTATCATTTTATTTTAAATTATTGAATATATATAGTTAATATTTTATTAATTTTTTTTTATTTCAATCTAAATTGACACCAAAAAACAATTCTATTTTGTATAAAAAATTGTAATAGGAACCACTAGATCCGCCTCTGGTCACCGACCCTACCTTCTACATTCTCTCCTTAGAATTAAGGTAACAACTTCAAGCATGTTGTTCTCCCATATTCTTCGAAAGAATTTCCTGAACTCATATTACATTCAACAATATATGTGACATTATCTACTTTTTTTTTGTATATCCTCAAACTCTCGAATTCATTATTCACAAATTATAAATATTACAATTTTCCCATCTCACCCATTTTTATATAACTAATTATGATTATACTTGGTGTTAATAAGGTGTGAGTCAGCATGTGTGTGTTCATGCATCAGAATCTTTGTCGTGTTCCCTTAATCCTCCTTCCGATATATTTATCCATTTCTCTGGAAAAGAAAGTATTCTATGAGAGAGATTAATTAGCATGCCCGTGTACTGTGTATATATAGATGGATCGTGTACGAATGTATGATTATGAGTGGTATCTTCATTAGGATGTTTTAGAATCCTACTCATTAAGTTAATCATCATGGACTGTGCCTACAATATAACAAAAAAAATAGTGAGAGAGAGAAGCTTTGATTGCCTGGGTAGGGTCGTCATTCGAGAAGCTTTAGAGAGATATGATTGGTTTAATTAGGCGGATGATGAGAGCAATCATCACTCACACAAATGATTGCCTAATTGGGATTATATATATACTCTTATTTCTTCAAACTCTTATGATGCGTAAACATGCAAGTTCATATTTCATAAGATTGATGGATACACAATCATTGATTTCGATAGGAACGAACTTTTTTTTTTTTTTCATTTCAAAATATATCTCATTTAAGCTAATTTAATGCTATGAGCTCTCTCTATATGATTATTGAAATTTGTTTTTTTGAGTTTGTAAAATAATATTACTTTAAAAAGGACTATTTCTGGGTCTCTTAAACACCATTATTGAGATATTAATTTTTTCGCATGTAGTAATCAACACGAATGTATGGATCAGTGTATGATTTCATATTCGTATTTGTGAATCAGATCGCTGCCAAGCATGTTACGATTCGATGAGAACAATCTAATTCACAAATACGGATCTAAAATCATACACTGATTCATACATTGATGTTGATTAGTACATACGGACATACCTTCCTAAATTTCACCCTCTACTAGAACCATATTGGTAGCCAGAGTGGAATAGTTCAATACTAAGGCATGATCCGCAAATGTTAATTTCTTCACTTGGGCGCGAGAATGTGAGAACTCACATTGAGATGGATTCTAGTAGTACACCACGATAAAAGAAATGTACTAAATGTGGTCAAGCAGTCCACAACAAGAGATCTTGTAAACAGTAATTTAGTGTCATGGACAGAGAGAGAACCACAAAAGCATCGAATGAGTTTATCTCGAATTTATGTATTTCTACGACTCAATTATTCCTTATATATTACAAGGAGGACTAACTAACCTAACTTACTAACCAACTTAAGATCTACATGTTTATATATACCCCAATTACTACCTTCCATCACTCCCTCCAACAAACATGATAATACTCCCTCATCCAAACATCTTTGCCCTCAAGGATGGAAGTCGGGAAAATGAGTGCGTAGGTCGTTCAGAAACTCCCAGCATCGGTCACCTCCCTACCTTACCAATGAACTAACACTTTCATTGTCCCTCGAGGTCCCCGCTTAACTAACTTTCAGTCCAAAATGGTTGTTGTGTGAAAACCATCCACGGATCTGAAGTTGTTGATGGTAATGGAATGGTTGTCATGTTGCGCCTTGTGGCATCTTCAACAATGACACATGGAAGATCTGATGGATGAGTCATGTATTAAGTCCAAACGATATGCAATCGATTTGATCCATTCCAACACCATAAAAGGACCATAGACTTGGGGCTAAGTTTATGATGGTGAGATCATTGAATCGACGACTGCTGGTAAGGATGCAACTTCAAGAACACCCAATCTTCGATATGGAATTGACGCTCCGTCCGATGGCAAACCGCAAACTGCTTCATTCGATTCTGAGAACGTCCTAGCGCATATTAAAGAAGAGGAACAATGGCATCCCGGTTGCGCAGCAAATCATCCACCGCTGCGATGAGTGAATCACGAGGAATATACATAACCTGGAAGGGTTGTGCTAAACCATACAAATCTTGGAAACGTGACATGCCTATTGATGAGTGAAAAGCCATATTGTACCACCATTCAACCAATGGATGCCAACTCGCCCATGATTAAGGATGTTTCTGAACCATACATTGCAAGTAGCTCTCAAAGGAACGGTTGATGGCTTCGGTATGTCCATCAGTATGCGGATGATACACAAACGATAAGGCTAGGTCAACTCCTTGCAATTGAAACAATTCCCTCCATAAGGTGTTGAGAAAGACTGAATCACGATCAGAACGTTGAAGGTTATCCGTGAAACTTATATACATTGTTCAGAAATGTCAAAGCTACTTGAGTCGTTGACTAAGGGTGACTTAAAGCCATAAAATGACTATACTTCATCAGTCGATCGACGACAACGAAGATGACTTCCTTGCCATGTAAGGGAACACGATGTAGAGGCATCAATGAAGATAGTCGTCGGGACATGTAGAGGTACAAGCAGGCCCAGAGGAGATACTGGTTTGGCCTTATTCCGTTGACAAACCATATAAGTATGGATGTACTCACTGACTTCCCTAGCTTGGTATCAATGATAAAATAAGCCCTTAACCTTTAGAGAGTCACGTGCAACTCGGAGTGTCCTCTTACTACCGAGCCGTGACTTTGTGAAATGATTTCCTTTCGTAGGCCAACATCTTGTCTGATGATCACTCTACCATGATGACGAAGACAAGCTTCGTCCCAACTGAAATATAGGTGTCGACTGGTTGCAAGCTCAGAGATGATTCGTTGAACGCCAATGTCGTTCTGGTAGGTGGTTATAATTTTGTCGAGGAGTAAGGGTTGGATTGATGCCATAGGAAAAATTTCGAACCTTGAACCCGGAAGAGTGCATACACCACTGAGTTATAGGTGCCGTTATTATAGAGAATTTCGTAATCATATACCCCAACAGTTTGAATAGTCATACATGTTGTAGTGGTGTCGTAACCTTCTGATTCAACAAGTGATTCAAGCTTTGCTTATTTGTACGAATGATGAAGTGGTTGATAACAAGTAGTAGTGCCAAAGTTTAACAGCAAATAGGATAACGAGCAATTCTTTTTCGAACACCGATAGAGCTTGTTGTCGTGCAGACAAATGAAGGCCGCGGGGTGGTTATCTTGAAAAAGGCAACCCCAATTCCTTTGATTGAAGCGTCAGTATTACATGTTAATTATGAAGGTCCAAAAGTATCATAACTAGTATCTTGGTTAAGGCCAACTTAAGCTTCGCAAATGCCTCTTGTGCGTCCGAGGTCGAACATAAATGATCCTTCTTCAATAAATCTGTGAGAGGACGAGCGATAATGCCATAATTTTTTACAAAATGTCGATAGTACCCAGTGAGAGCTAGGAATCCCCTTAGTTGTTTGAGGGATCGCGGAATCGTCCACGCCATAACGACTTCTATTTTTGATGATTATGTTGACACATCCACCTCCGAAAATCACATGGTCGAGGTATTCAATGATTGATCCTACAAAGCAACATTTTTCCCTTTTGCAAACAACTGATGGATGTGTAAGAGTTGTAAGACAACTCTCAGAGCTAGAATATGTGGTTCTCGGTCCTTACTGTAGACCAATATATCATTGCATAAGACGAGACCACAATGACATAATAATGATTTAAACGTGGTGTTCATCAAGGCTTGAAATGTAGTTGATGCATTGGTCAATCCAAATGGCATGACAAGAAACTCGGAGTGTCCTTGGGGTTTGTGAAAAGTTCTTTAATGGATGTCGGCCTCATGCATTCAAATTTTGGTGATAAACCGATAGAAGGTCGATCTTCGAAAAATTGTTGATCCATGTAACTTGTCCAATAGTCCCTTCACCAACGGAATTGAGAATCTATTCTTAATGGTGATCTCGTTTGACGTTGGTAGTCGATGCAAATCTTCCACGAGTGGTCTTTCTTATTAACCAAGACGACCAATGATGCAAAGGGGCTATGGTTACAATGTATCACTCTGTTAGTCAATAATTATTAGGTCATTTTCTCAATTACGTAATTTTGAGATTATGAGCAACGATACTACTTTTGATTTACCAGGTTCACTCCCTTCGTAAGAATGTTTCGGTGATCGCAGTCGTGGACCGGTGGTAATGCCTCTATTACTCAAAACATGTTTGCGTACTCCTCTAGTAGCTCCCATAGCACACCACAATCTCGACACTAGTCAATTTCATTGTGAATGGTAACCAGTCCTCGATCCGTAGTTGAATGATACAAAGCTTGGTTGTGGCGAGCCACTCAGGATATTGGAGTAAATTGTTCATCTTCTCGGTCGAGCATAATGTCCCGTTATTGGAATCCAAGTTGATCAATTTTCAATCTTTTTCGTTGATTGAGAATTGCATTTTGAGTTTCCGAAAGTTCCAAACAATGACTTTCAAGAGGAAGAGTCACTGAATTCCCAAAATCATGTCGTAGTTCTCGAGTGGAAGGATAAATACGTTTGCGCCAAACCACATTCCTTGCATCATCCGTTGAAACACTCGATAAATCTTTGAACATTTAATTGTGATCCATTCGCTACACTCCTGTGAGTCTTTAGGGTCGAACTGTGATTCTTAGGTGCTTCGTGTAGTCACAGTTAGCTATACTTAGGTAATTAGTTTTGGAAACTCATTATGTTGGTATTTATTTTTCAAATGGGATATATTTTGAGAAAGAAAAAAAACACAATCATATATGCGGGTATATATATATATATATATATATATATATATATATATATATATATATATATATATTATATGATCTTAAAAATATATTCTTTTTAAATACTAGCAATATATAAATGTCATTTTTAAATGTCCTTAACCGTATTTAAGGTAGAAATACATACCCTATTGATATCATGTTCTCATGCTCCATAGGATATTGGTGAAGTTACATTTTTTTTAAGGAAGTAAGTTGAAGTACTAAAAACTTCTTCTATCATGTACTTTAAGGCATAGTTATCAGAATTGGACCAGACCGGCGGTCCGACCGGGAATTAGACCCCTTTCCGGTTTAGTTCAGTTAAAAGACTGTTTTACAAATGAACAGTGTTTGAACCAGGCATTTTTTGGAAAACCAGCCGATTTTTTATAAACCGCCCGTTTTCGGTTAACTTTTTAGTTTTTTTTTTACAGACCAATCGTTTTTTTTGTTTAAACCGACTGGTTTTTTATGCAGTGTTAAACCGGTTCACTGCTAAGTTAAGCTTCAGCTTTCACTTCAGCAATCGTTCTCCTTCAGAAATCAGAAGTTCTCCATTCTGTTTCGGTGTTCTTCTGTCAAGTGTAGCAGCCACAACTCGATTCTGTGTTCTTCTCCAGGTCGCCGCACCTCAGGAAAGAGTCTTCTTGTGTGGATCAAA
Source organism: Chamaenerion angustifolium (assembly GCA_946814005.1). Classification (NCBI taxonomy): domain Eukaryota; kingdom Viridiplantae; phylum Streptophyta; class Magnoliopsida; order Myrtales; family Onagraceae; genus Chamaenerion; species Chamaenerion angustifolium. The sequence continues at coordinate 26,216,508 of OX328268.1, read as the reverse complement.
TGAGCTTCACGTTCTTCACCCTCCCCTATCAGTCTGGCAAAGCTAATGCAAGAGCATCCATGTGGGATGGGAATTTTGAGTGGGTCAGAATGTTCTCCACGAGCATGTGATCTTGTCAGTAGTGAGGATTGAGGAAGAAGGAGACAGAGAAGCTAGCACTAGCAGACATACAGAGAATCTATGAAGACGGGCCATCCTCCTCGGGACAAGTACGTAACAAAATTTTCCAAAAACAGTTGTTTTGAAGTTAATATATATATATATATAATATTCAATATACTACTCTGTAATTGTTGCTCAACCAAAGCTAAATTGTAAAAAGTAAAACTAATGCAACTTCATTATAACTTGAAGTTGCAACAACGGTAAGAGTTTAAATTCTGGTTTCTATATATAATCACATGTATTTGATTACATTAGATAGTTTAATTTTTTTTGTGTGTGCAATAACTCCTTCAATGACAGATTTTATGATCATCTTGACTTTGAGAAATTTGGTCATATGGCTTCTTGGATATTAGAGGATGAGCCTTCAGCCTTATCAAATGAAGAGTTAGAAGTCTTTCGTCGTGAATTGGAGAGATGCACAATTAATGAGTTGCCTAATGATGGTAAGATAATTATATTTCATTGTTATCATTGGTTTAAAATGATTACCGTTCTTTTATCTTTATGCTTAGATGAGTTAAATCTTGATGATGATGATGACAATAAAGATGAACATGCAAACTTGACAATAAAAGTTGTTGGGGTTGAAGATAATTTAGTCTATCACAATGAAGAAACTAGTGGTGGTTATGCATATTAGAGTTGGAGGTGATCAAAGAGAAGTTTAGAAGTTATGTTTAAACTTTAAAGTTTAAACAAACCTACTGTCATAGTGTTTGATTTTGACACTATTGTGTATTGTGTTTGATAACTGAGAGTAATGTGTTTGAAATTGAAACTATGTTGTTTGTGTGTGTGTGAGACTATGTAGTTTGAGGTAATTATGTTTGTGTTTGAGATTATGTATGTATTTTAAGTTTTCCGTTTTTTTTTTCCCTTGTGAACAGTGAACCACACACTGAACCAGATTGGACCGATCAAACCGTGAATCGGTCCCCTTGCCGGTTCGATGACCGGTCCGGTTCTGATAACTATGCTTTAGGTCATATTTTATATATATATATTAAAGACACTACAACATAACAGATTATAAAATAGGGTAAAACAACAAGTGACTGATGATTTTTTTTTCTCTCTTTCAGTTTACTATTCGAATTGATTTAAAATACGTTTATGTAGCACAAAACTTGATGGAGACTATGAATCTATGAGTGTACCAGCCATGTGACAACCCATTCAATCGACAAAAAAAGAATATAATATAATAATCTTTCAAATGAAATGACGGATAGGTCATCATTTAATTAATATATATACCCCCCCCCCCCCCCCCCCCCCCCCCCCTCCTTCCCTTTTTGTAGAATAGTAAGTTTAGTTTTGGCATGATCGTGCTTCTAAACTTTATACCATGTTATACACTTCTCACATGCAACTTTTACTAATAGGATAGGATAGGATATATATATACTTTAGTGAATTTACAAATTGTCACTTGAATTTTTTTTTCTTCAAGTTTTACTACATTTACTTTTTTAAGTTGAGACAAAATGTTATTTTCGTCTATTTTTTCATCAAATATGGAAGAAAATTAACGTTATTTACTCATATTTAAAAAAATGGAACAAATACTAAAATATCTAGAAGGAAAATTATTGTTTTTAATATAATTTTTTTATTAAAATATTTTTTAATACAAAACTCTAATGTATTATTATTTATTTCATAGTTTCAATAAAAAAATATTATATTAAAACTTATTTTTTCCCTATTAAATTTCTATTTTTTAAAGTATTTTAAAAAAAGAAATAGTTTTTTTTTTTAAATCATAAACCAATTGTGTATTTCTCCAACTTTAAAAGTATAGGTAACAAAATTTAAAATACAAAGTTCATATATATTTTTTAAAAGACAATTAAAGTTTAGGTATCATTTAAAAATTAATCCAATTATATATATATCTTAATTATATGTATCTAGGTTTTGTGTGTGTGTATATATATATATACACAAGACCGTTTTTTTGGCCAAAAATATACACAAGATATTATATTAAAACTTAGTTTTTCCCTATTAAATTTCTATTTTTTATAGTATTTAAAAAAATATATAGTTTTTTTTTTAAATCATAGACCAATTGTGTATTTCTCCAACTTTAAAAGTATAGGTAACAAAATTTAAAATACAAAGTTCATATATATTTTTTAAAAGACAATTAAAGTTTAGGTATCATTTAAAAATTAATCCAATTATATATATATATATTATATATATCTTAATTATATCTATCTAGGTCTTGTGTGTGTGTGTGTATATATATATATATATATACACAAGACCTTTTTTTTTGGCCAAAAATATACACAAGACCTAGATACATATAAGATAAGAGAGAGAGATCGCGCGATGGAATTGCGTTGCATGTGGGAGAGGGACACATAGGCTAAAGCCTTTTTCGAAGAAAACAAGCACTAAGAAAGAAAATACTATATTATACTTTACAGTTTACATTATTGCTCTAATAATTAATTAATTAATTACTATTAGTTAGGTTACTAAAGTGAAATCATTCCCACCGTGTACACGAATGAATAAAGTCATAAAATTTAGTTAGGATGGAAAAATATTATAGTAAAAACAAAAGTTAAATTATAAAAAATTCAGTCCAATTGTATAATTTAAAATTATTATATTTTTTAGAGTTAAATTTACACAAAATTAAAAGTTGAGGGGATATAAAAAGTAAGTAGAAGTGATGAAGTCCACGCGCGCCACGCGCGTCTCTCTCCAGGGCAACCTGTGAGATTTCCCCGCCGCATCCAAAGGGCTTGTCCCTTTCACCAGACCTTTCCTGTGTAGATCTCTGAGCTTCGATGGAATCTAGGACAGAAACAATCAAGTGCAGCCTTTAATTCATTCGAAAGGAATGTTTGTTTCCTTTTGATTGGACGAAAACAAAGTTCCAAAAGGCATTGATTGCTCTCGGACAAAAGCTCTGTTCGAAACCTAAACACTCTCTTTCTTGCTGTTTCTTTCACAGCTTCTTCATTTCCTAACCAATCATCCTAGCTCTTCTCGCCACTGTCTTCTTTCGTTGTGCAGGTCAGGGACGACGGTCGTGAACGTGTATGGGCGAGGACCAATGGCTCAGCGCTACAATGCCGAAAGGAGACCGACCCATGAGAATCAGGCACTGACCCTTACCCCGAACCCCCAAGCTCTCGTGGAACCTGTGTCTTCAGCCGTATTGTTTCGAGGAAGGCAATCAGAAACAGTGTGGTCTATAGGTTCTTAAGGTCGCCTGGGCTAGATTCGGCGCAGTCCGGATGACAGAGCTCGACGAGCACTCCACGCGGTTTGAGTTTGAGTAGGACCGTAATAAACAACATGTAATGGATCTATACCCATGGTCCATACAAGGACACTCCATGAACTTAAAGGAATGTCATGATGATGCCTGCATAGAGGACATAGATTTTGATAAAATGCTGATCTGGATTCAAATAGCTAGGTTGAGCCGAGATATGTATAATGTTGAGAATGCTAGAAGGATAGGTGAATCTCTTGGCAGGTGTGTCAAGGTGGAACCGAACCATATACTGCAGCAGAGAAGCTTCCTAAGAGTGCAGGTAGACATCGACATTACAAAACCCTTACCTGCTGGGCTATGGTGGACTGATGTGCATGGTCGGAACAAATGGGCTGCTATTAAGCTCGAACGTATATCAGAATTCTGCTACGCCTGCGGTCGTCTGGGACACACCTCGACAACCTGTGACGAGGAGGTAGTGCTGGCCGAGGACAATACAGGACTCCCCCTGTATGGTCCTTGGATGGTTGGTGATCGCCCCCGATAGCTCAGGAAACAATACACGATCGGGAAGACAACCTATCCCACCAAGAGACAGCAGTAGGCAATCTTGGAAAGACATCATGCGATCAGCCTCGGAGAGGGGAACAAATGGTCAAGCCAGAGGACAATCCAGTTCTGTTCGGGGCCCGTTAGGGCAAGCACAGTCGGGAGACGAGGTGGAAGACATGCTATCATCTGCAATGATCCACAGCACGAGCCAGTCTTTTGATAAGGAAGACAAGTCCCCAGAAAAATGCCATGAAGATCGGACTGAATCGAAAGGCATGAATTTTGACCTGAACACAACTCCTGAAGAAGACGAACCACAAACAATGCCACTACAGAACCAAAACCTGTTTCTTTTTCTTTCTCTTAGCAACCTGGGCAACCCTTCACAGCCAGCAACGATGACTCGGGGGCTTGGGCGATGGACCTGCAGTTGGGGCTCAGCGTAGGGAACCTATGTATGGGGGAGGCTGTCACGACCCAACCCCAAGCATGGTTTCCCCAGGAGAAGGTGCCACAAAACTCAGTTGGCCTAGCTGGGGAGAGGAGTGGCGAAGGGCAGGAGAAGTCAGTCAAGAAACCGATGACAAGAGGAAAGAACGTCCTGCATACCAGACCAGCAGATAGGAATAAACATACCAAGAGGAAGGGAAGTGTAGGGGGACATGCAACGATGCTCAGAACACTAGTACGGGGTTGCGAATAACACCGGGTATGAAGCGAGCAGGGGAAGGCACAGTTGTGTTGGACCGGGGAAAACGTCCAAGAACTGAAGGCTCCTCCTTCTCTACTGGGGGTCAACCTGCGAGACAGAGAAGAGGATCATGGGGACTGGACAATAATGACAAACCAACAAGCGGGGCAGAAAAAGCGGGTTCTGGTAGCTGTCCTAAAACAGCCACAAGATCCCAATGAGCATGGTTAGCTGGAACTGCCAGGGGTTGGGGTCTCCCCTGACAGATCGCCATCTAAAATACCTAATCAAGAGGTCTCGGGCGGTGGTTGTCTTCTTAATGGAGACGAAGCAACCCGAGGCGTCTAGTGAGAGGGTTCGCAGGGAGGTGGGATTGGAACATTCGATATATGTGGATCCAATAGGAACAAGTGGTGGCCTTTCTCTATGGTGGGAAAGGGTGTGACAATTCAAATTATTTCAAAGGAGAAGAACTTCATTGACTGCAAAGTGAGTGGCAGCACTTTCGGCATGGATTTTTTTGTTACTTGGGTATACGGTGACCCGGTTTTCTCCCGTAGCGGGGAGAACTGGGAAAGGCTTGTGCACATTGGGAGAAATAGACAAGAAGGGAGACTTCAATGATATAACACATCACATGGAAAAGATTTGAGGGAGGAGAAAAGAGCAATTTAAGATGGACCGTTTTAACACGGTTATAGAGTGCTTACACCTAGAGAACTTGGGATACAAAGGCCAAATGCATACGTGGACAAACAATAGAAGGGGAACGGACTGAGTGATGAAGCGACTAGACCGAGCTTTGGTCAATGGCCAATGGGTCGATCACTTTCGTACAACTCAATGCATCAACGAGATCATAGTTGGATCAGACCTTGCCCCTATAGTCGTGGAGCTTGAGTTTAGCGATCAAAAGGGCTGCAGGAGATTTAGGTTTGAGGACATGTGAATGGAAAAGAAGAGGTGATTTGAGGTGATCTCGAAAGCCTGGGGAAGCCTAGGACCGGTTCGGCAAACACATGAGCTTCAGCCGAAACTCAAGGAATGTAAAAATGCTCTCATCCATTGGAGCAAAAAAGAGTTCAAACACAATGTGGGGGAGATCAACCGGATTAGGCGACAACTACATAAATTTAATGACAGAATGCTTAATCAAGATGAGGAAAAAGGCGTTTAAGTCGAGATTGGATGCCTTGCGGAAGAGAGAAGAGATGTATTGGAAACAACGTTCGAGGATCAAGTGGCTCACATATGGGGATAGAAACACAAAGTTCTTCCATCAAACTACACTCGTGAGGAGGAGACGTAATAAGATAATCCGACTACAAGGGGCTAACGGTGATTGGGTGGAAGGAGACGTTGGTTTACTCCGTGAGATTCATACCTTCTACTCAAAGCTTTTCACGTCAGATAGGGATCAAGGTGGGGGCACGAACCAGTTTGGGGAGTTGTTGAGCTGCATTGGGTCCCAAGTTTCGAACTCCATGAACCAAACACTAAACATGTTAGCATAGAATGAGGAGGTCAAAAGGGCGGCGTTCCAACTGGGGGGCTAGGGCACCGGGTCCGGATGGGTTCTCGGGGTCTTTATTTCAAAGGAATTGGATTGCACTCGGTTCAGACATTGTCACATCCGTCAACTCGTTCCTCACAACAGGTAACATTCCTTTGTTCATGTACTATACAGATATTACTCTCATTCCTAAAAACCAAAACCCTACTTCTGCTTATGACTTTAGACCTATTAACCTGTGCAACTTCGGTTATAAGATTATTGCTAAGGTTCTGGCAAACATATTAAAACCCTTTTTGCCAGAACTGATAACCCATTATCAGAATGCATTTGTAGCAGGGAGATGTATTCAGGATAATATCATCATAGCGTACGAGATGTTCCAATTTCTCAAAACCAGGTCGGGCCAAAGGGGATCCTTGTCTCGGAAAGAATGGGCTCTCAAAATTGACATGCAGAAAGCCCATGACAGGATCGAGTGAGACTTCTTATTGAAGGTCTTGAGGAAGAAGGGTTTTAATGAGAGGTGGATTCGGTGGATAGAGGCATGCATTTCCTTGATTTCCTACCGTGTCATCGTTAATGGCAAGCGAAAGCAGACTATCATGCCATCGAGGGGCCTCAGGCAGGGAGACCCGTTATCCCCTTACCTGTTTATCATTGTATCTGATGTATTGTCTAGGTTAATGAAGCAGAAAATTGACAACCGAGTCATCCAGGGCATTCAACCAAAAAGGGGATGCCCGACCATCCACCACCTCTTCGCCGATGATTCACTGTTCTTCGTGACTGGGGGCGCAGACATAGCGACAAACCTCAAAACAACAATTGAGGACTATTGCTTGGCATCGGGCCAAATAGTAAATCATGGAAAGTCAAGCCTCTTTTTCAACTCAGGGGCGAGTGATCAGCTGAAGGGGGAGGTGATACTAGCGCTAGGGATAAACCAGATGTCAAACCCGAGACAATATCTGGGCCTCCCAACAATCTGGGGAAGATCCCGGAAAGAGGCACTTAGTTACCTTAAAGAGAGGATCAGAGACAAGATACAAAGTTGACGTAACCGCTTGCTTAACAATGCTGGGAAAGAGGTACTCATCAAATCAGTGATTGCTTCAATCCCGACATATGCTATGAACGTTTTCTGTTTGCCTTCTACTTGGTGTTCCGATATTAATGCTATGATAGCAAGATTCTGGTGGGGTGCTAAGAACGGGGATAGGAAGATCCATTAGAAACGATGGGACTTGATGACGGTACCCAAATTCCAAGGGGGTTTCGGCTTCAAGGAGCTTCGTGACTTTAATATGGTTATGTTGGCTAAGACGTCCGGGAGAGTGTTAAGCGAACCGGATGCACTTTGGGTTCGCCTTTTGAAGGCCCTATACTTCCCAGCATCACCATTCATCCATGCGACCAAGGGGAGCCGACCCTCGTGGATCTGGTCCAGCATCCTGCGGGGACGAGACGTTATCTGCGATGGAGGTATGCGGTCGGTTGGGGACGGTTGGTCAATCAGGCCGTTTCACGATAGATGGATTACCACCATTCAGACGACCAGACTTCGACCAAGGGAGGATCTTCAAACTCTGCAGGAGGTCGGGAATTTGGAGCAGTGGATCAACCAGAATCGCCAGACATGGGATGCACCTGCTGTAACCCTTGTGGTGTCTCTATAGCGTGTAGACCATGTCCTCGCCACACAGATACTTTCCATTCCCAGGGCGGACATCCCCAGGTGGCCTTATACGAACGATGGCAAAGTATTCGTGAAGACAACATATCAACATCTTCGAAACCATAGCATCTCTGCAGGGGCGTCTAGCGTGGCGAGCGACAACCGCCATCTGTGGAGTGCAATCTGGAATGCAAAGGTATGCCCAAAGATTAGGGTGTTCATGTGGAAGCTTGTCTCGAATGCCTTGCCCGTTGGGTACATTTTGGAAAGGCGTGGCATCCCCTGTCTGACGCTTTGCCCTTCGTGCGAGGAAGAGGAGACTGCACAGCATCTGGTGGTGGATGTGGTTGGACACATGCGGTCTGGCTCAATGTTCTAGCAAGCAGCTCGCGCCCCATCTCTCAGCAGGAGCTGACAGACCGGATCTTCCTCGACCATCCTCCGCTTTATTTCAACGGTCCGGTGCGTGACAAACTGTGGGCTTCATGCATGACAACATGCTGGTTGGTGTGGAAGGCCAGGTGCAAGCTAGTTTTCCAAAACCAATCACCGAATGTTGCTAGTCTGATGAACAATATCAACAATGTCGTGGGGGAGATACGTGCAGAGTCGTCTTCTGGAGGACGAGGTACCTTAGTGACACGGACGAGGTCAGACAGCTGACGGAGTCCGGGCGCAAACGTGGTGAAGTTGAACTGCGACGCATCCTGGTGCTTGGCGACAGGATCAAGAGGCATAGGGGCCATCGCACGTTACTCAACCGGGACCATTCGTGGTGAATGACACTGTGCTACGCTAGGAGGCTCGGTCGAGGAGCTTGAGGCAAGGGTTATCTACCATGCGGTGGCGCTAGCTGTCGACAAGGGGTGGCATGCAGTCATCATCGAGTCGGACGCGGAAGTCGTTATCAACCATCTTTACGGATCAGATTTTAGATGGTGGATCGACACAGTTTTGTCAAATTTTAAGGTATTAGCTTCTTGTATTGAATTCGTATCATGGGAGGCGATCCCGAGATCGGCCAATAGATGCACAGACTGGTTAGCAAGTCAGGCGCGATTAGGGGTGTGTCCAATGGATTGGGTCTCTCAACCTCCATCCGAGCTTAGTCATTTACTTTCCTCAGATTTTGGTAATGTAACGGACTCTTACTATCATTGATGGAATGAAGTATTATTTGGCCAAAAAAAAGAGAGTTGAGGGACACTTACCCCTTCGTTCTTAAGTGGCTCCGTCCCTGACTGTGTATCCAATTGATGGAAAAACAACTCCAATACAATCCTTACAACTTATATAGTTTTGAGATTTGTTTTTAAAAAAGTATAATTAAAAATATATTTTTAGAAAAGTATATATATATATATATATATATAATATTTAGTAAAATATACATACACGTACTAAGGAGGTAAAGGAGGTACATGTTGTTGCATAACATGTACCCCAATGCAACACGTGCCAAATGACACAACATACCACTAGGTGGTGCAAAACAATATTAAATTTGAACTTGTGTATTAACCATATGTGCTACTCTCAGTTAAAACATGAAAATTTGACTTTAAAAAAATCTAACTCAGGTTGTGTAAGTTCAAACTCAACACCATTAACGTCATTTAATAGATAAAAAAAGTATATACATATACATATACACACACACACACATACATATATATGTGTGTGTGTGTGTGTATATATGTATGTATATGTATATACAAATGTGTATATCTGTGTATTTTTTTATCTTTCATATAATACGATCAGTCCGAAAATTAAAATTCAACGTCTAGTTAGTGTCATTTAAAGAATAATTAAATTATTTACATACTGTATTTTTTTGAGTAAGTATGTAATTAAAATTTTCACCTAATTCATTTTATCATTCCGGTCAAATTGTAGGACAAACGATATTATGTTAAAACATTAACTATATATATCTAATTAAAAAAAATTCAAAAACAATAATATAGGTAGATAACTGAATTTCGCCATAAATTGCGTTAATAATGTTGAGTTTGGACTTACACGGTCCGCGTTATTTTTTTTAAGTCAAAATTTCATATCTCAACTTAGAGTAGAGCGTATGGTTAATATGTAGCCCAAATTTAATATTTTTTTACATCATTTGAATCACAATTAAAATATATTATCACTCTATTTTTTTTAATAAATACATATTTTAATTTTTAATTATATATCGTGTTGCCGAAAAAAAATGGAGAACACGCCACCCCTAATGGCACAACACGCACCTCTAGGTGCACATATGTATATTTTTCTAAATACTATATATATATATATATACTTTTTAAAATATATTTTTTAAAATTATACTTACATTTAAAAAAAAAATAGTTTGGGTCATTCATGCTTGCTTTATGTTAAATATTGTTTGAAATGATGATGATGATGATGATTTAGTTTCAAATGAGTTATAGAGACCTAAACTTAGAGGTGAGTATACAAACTTGGTTTAGACAAATCAAAGTTTACTTTCTGTAACGTACTGGATTCAACCTGGTTCACAAATTAAAGAAAATATGAAGCAGTTTGAATCAACTATGAAAAAGAGTAAGGTATAGAAAAGGTAAACCATACCTTCTCTAATATCGTTTATAATTTTTATATATTTAATTAATAAAAATATAGTTATATCTAATGTTGTTTTAATACCGTACTTTACTCGTTTCTAATTTCATTCTCAAACCTTTTCTAATAAATTATTCAATATCATTTCTAATACATTTTTTAATGATGTTTTTAATACTATTTAGGCTCACAGCTGATATGAAATAATATTGAGATATTTTAATCTTAAAATTTAATTTAAAGCATTGCAGGTATTATCGTATTGATAATTGAAATTTGGAGATTTGAAATATGTTATAGTAGTAGTGATACATTTTATTATTACAAAAAGTATGAAGCAGTTCGAACTGGATTTAAACCACTTTGAAAATTGTATGATATTTCAGCAAAAGTATAGCAGGGGGTTTACACTACTATATAGTATATACCACATTTTATGTAAGATACAGTTCTTAATCTATTCTGACATGAATTAGTTTATGTCCATCCCTACCTAAACTAGATGAATTGGTGATAGTACAATTAGTAAGGAGGATGAAGTGTTAGTTGAAGAAAGTAAGGTTGTAGCCGTAAGAAAATTTCAAAGAAAAAATCCATGTCATTGGGAAAAAGAGGGTTATGTCAAAGGTGTAAAAATTGGTGAAGAGGCACTGGAAGGAAATACTTAACTTGATATTATGAACGATGCAACAAGTGGTGAAACACTCAAGCATAATAATGTTGCCACTTTCGTCTTAAAAGTCGGGATGTTACATGCAACGACGTTTATGAAAGACTTTTTTTTGGCCATCACGTTTATGAAAGACTTGAGAGACCACATTTTGGAAAGACTTAAGAGACCACGTTGTCAATAATGATTAAGATATTGTCATTATGTTGAAAAAAAAGGAATTAAAGCCTAGTGCAAGTGTGGATTAAAGGTGATTGTACACTAAACTCTAAATTTAGAAAATTCCTATTTTTTTATCATCTCGAAAAAATATACTAAATAATAAATTAATATTTTAACGAAATAAATGAAGTTAAGTTTTGACTTTCTAATCGGCTATAAAATACGGTTAATATTAGGATTTTGCAACAAAAAGTAAGAATTGCAAATAACATTCACAAATACAATATTATTTTTTTTAATTAAATTCAACTGAAAAAATAATAATCAACCCAACATGACATTCACAAGTATGATTAGATTTGTAAAAAAAAGTGTTAGTTTGGTAATTAATTTTTCAAACAGTGCTAATTTAATTTAAAAAAACACATCACTAACCAAAAAGAGCGCATAAATAAAACAAAAAGAGAATGATAATAAGTTTGAGTGACCTTGTGAAGTACTTGACTTTGGTGAAAAAGATATTAAACTAGATATCGGAACCGCGTTTTGCGTAATTAGTAGTATGTTATGTCTTAATTTTTTTATATATATAATATAAGTTATTTTTTTATAGTATATAGTATAACACTTATTTAAAATATTTTTAAGTGAATATAGACTAAAATAATTTTCAAAAATTTCATTATTATAAGTTTGAATTATTGACAATACAAAATATTAAAATAATAAAAACATGAAATAATAATTTATATAGATAAGGTTTTGTAAATTATAGTATTAAATACAAAACTTATAAATTATAGTAAGTGTATTTGTTCATAAAATTAGTTAAACATACATGAGTCAATAATTAAAATTAATATTAACAAATAATAATAAAATAATAATTAATACTTTTAGTTTTAAGTTCAATATTTATATAACTTATATTAGTGCATATGTTTACAATATTAAAATCATTAGTAATTTGTATTTATTTATTTTAGTAATAGTAATGATGTAATATATATTTTTATATAAATAATATTTTAATAATTCAAAAATATGTTGAGTTATAAATATATAAAAAATATTTTTCATAAAACTGTAAAAAATATATATTATTGTCCATATAATATTCTTAACTTAACTTTTATGATTTATTTCTTCTATCAATGTCCATATAAAAAACATTAGTGTTTTTCTAACAATAGTAACAATTTCTAATGTTTTAGTATACATATTATATTTTATCTATTTTGTTAATTGTAAATTATATTGAGTTTATAAATATATAACATTTAATTTAGTGACATTGTTAAAATTTATTTTGATATTATTCTAATAAAGTAGATGATGTTCATATGTGACTTATGTCTTATTTTAATAAGAGTATTATGGGATAGATGAAATGTCACTCCAAGAATCTGTATCAACAGCCACGAAATTAATTTGTTGTCACAAGGAGTGTGTTGGTAAAACGGTGTATCAGTTTCGATAGTAGAATACGTCCCTGTAGGCACGTTTTAGTGCCAACACATTTGTCGTAGCACAAACAATCTTTTAGTATTGACTTTTTCCATCGCAATATGTATGTGCCGACCAAATCCATGTGTCAAAAACTCAACCGAGGTTAATATTGATATTCAGTCACGCAAGATGTTGGTATTGCAAAAACGCAGTTTTACATTCCAAATTAGTTGATGTAATAAAGTGGTAAACAGTATCGACATAACTTCATTGGTAATATATGTGTTGCCGTTGCTAAACGGTATACCCACAATTATAACAGAACATACCATTTTTTCCAGTAATCCTAAGCATAGTTCAGAATCTTCCTTGTGTAGAGCAGAGCCTTCGTCGGTCCATCAACTACCATATCCAACAACGGTTTCCCTTGCAGATCGACTCCCAAGATGCAACCACATTGCTCGCAGACATTCTAGGAGAGTCTCAGCTGCCCGATCGATCGTTCATCCATTTGCTGTTGTATCCCGCGACAAGCATTTCTCCTCAGGTATGCTGATAATATGAGCAGTCGAATGTTGCTTCTTCTAATTGCGAATTGAATTGTCATGAGCTTAATTGTGTGATATAGCCAACAGTTCCAACGGATAACTCACCCGAAGGAGTTGTAGTGTTGAGTCTAACAACCGATTAACCTACAAGCTAGCTGCAGCTCGTTCGGTTCCAACGGACAACTCGATCGAAGGAGTTCTAATCTTGCGTATAACAACCAATTAACTAGCACGCTAGCTGCAGCTCGTACGGTTCCAACAGACAACTCGATCGAAGGAGTTCTACTGTTAAGTCTAACAACCGATTAACTTATAAGAAACTAAATTACTCACCCTCTTGGAGTTTTCTGTCACATATTTGTGTTAGTGTCCCGAAATTATGCATGTTTAATTGAGGAAACTTGTCTCTCTGATTCCATTTGGTTCAATCCACACATAAACGAAAATGAATATCTGAATTGTTACAAATGGTCTGGATAACTGTCAATAACTGATTTTGCAACTTCATGTACTGCATGTTTCAGAAGTTATTTGATTAACTAAACTGTTGTGCTGTATTTTTAATCCCAAGCCAACTTTTTATTGGGTTGATATTTATTTGCAGAAATAGAAGTGCGATGGATAAGAGTTGGATGACCAAACCTCGACAAAGTGGGGAATATAAGGAAGGGGCCGCTTCGTTTCTAGACTTTGCCTACTCTCGTTCAAGTTGGGATGGTAAGATTTACTGTCCTTGTAATAACTGTGTTGGTGCTTTCTTACTGGGAAGAACTACTGTTAAGTTCCATCTTGAAAAATGGGGAATATTGCCAACTTACACTACATGGGTGGATCATGGGGAGGAATTCGAAAATGTGATCTTTACTGGTAGGAATTCATCCTCTCGTGGGGAAATGGAGGATATGGTGCATGATGGGTTCAGTGGTATGAGGGTGGACGAAGGTGGGGAACCAAATGTAGATGCTATGACATTTTATAAGCTATTAGAAGATTGTGAAAAGAGCTTATATCGAAGTTGTGTCTCCTACACCAAGATGACTTTTTTAGTTGAAATGTTGCATCTAAAGGCACTGTACAAGGTTTCTAACAAATTCGCTGATGAGATACTTCGCATGCTAAGTAAAGTATTGCCACCAGGGAATACAGTCCTTAAGTCCTACTACGAAGCAAAGAAATTTATAGGAGGGTTAAGGTTGGACTACCAAAAGATGCATGCTTGTGTAAATGACTGTATACTATTTAGAAAAGAGTACGCCAATTTGGATGTGTGTCCAACGTGTGGGGGAATCATGATGGATTAAACCTCGACACAACACTGGAGGACTGGATATACCAGAGCAATCGAAGCGACATATATGGAAGCTACCAGTCAAAGTAATTCGACATTTTCCACTAAATTCAAGGTTGCAAAGATTATTCATGTCCCCCAAAACTCAAGGAGTTCTAGGCCAACATTAAAGCATTTCAACGTGATATTGCTGTCATGAAAAGTGCAATGTTTGCCAACGGTGCGTATAGTAATGATTTAATTGCATTGTGTACACCCATTTAGTCATTGTAGTGTATATTCTATAATATGATGCTACCATGATTGTTGTGATTTCTATGTTTGCAGATCCAAATGCATGAACCGTGGAGAGATGCGGTAAGTACTCCTGCTTAGTAGTTATGTCGAATGGTGGTACACTAGGTGTTGTGGCTTCTCGGTTTTTATTTTCATTTGGAACTGATTGTAAATGGATATTTTGGACATTATGTAAATGTGAACATGTCATCTCTGTTTGTGTTTTGCAATTGTCGCCATACATTTGTTTGAAATGCTTAGCTATATATAAATTCGGATGTGTTGGAAATGGTTCTACATATGTAGCTGTTTATGTATTCTCTGTTTGGATATGCTTGGCTACGAGCATACGCATAATTAACAATTCGAAAAGAGTAAAACATTAGCATTTGCATCAAAACAAACCATTGACGACGGACTGTACTTGTATCTGTAATTGATGCTTCATATACAATTTAACCATGACAACCCCGCAACCACAAAACACTTTCTATAACAACAACTTTCACAGTAGTTGAAACTCCATATTAGCATCAACTATGATGAACAATGTAATATTTATTATTGTTGTACGTGCATCGACAGGTTACTTATGACGTGGTCTAACTTTTTGTCCATCAAAACTCATCCGTCGCTGTAATTACTTTCAAGGAAATGTTGTAGTTGAATAACGTATATTGCCTCAAAGCAATTTGATGCAATATACAACAAATAGGGACAACAATACACTGATACTAATACCCTCATTCTACATCTGACATATGTAGAAACCCTAAATCGGTATTACCCTCAAATAACCATCGACGGTAATTACGCGTAAACAGAGTCGGCATATTAGCGATGCTAATGATCAAACCAACTATTCATTCCAGCCACGACAAATCTTTAGTGTTAGCATATTATCGTCGTGGATACCTTTAGCTACGAGGTCTATTGGCACGACTCTTAGCATCAGCACGGGTTTTTAGCAGCACCAACAGTGCTTCCGGCAACGATGATTTACCATCGCTGTAGAGCAAATTTCTTGTAGTATGTATCCTTAATTAATCTATATTAATTTGTAAAAGTAAATTTTTATATGTGCACAATTGATAATTATAAAATATAATAGTATGTATTTTCTTATTATATAAATTTCACTTTATAAAATATATTTAAGGAAAAATTATAATTATAATGTGAAATAAAGATAAATGATATGAGTTTTGTAACTTATCTTGAGAATGAATGAGAGACTTTGAATGATTTAAAATGATTTACATGACATGTCACCTAGGAATGAGAATTTTATGATTGACATGGATCAATTAGAAGAGTTTAGTTTAACATTAGAAGTGAAAAAAATACAACAAAAAATTGTTTTGTCAACATTCTATGTGATTTAACTAAATTAATATATATATATATATATATATATATATATATATATATATAATAGATATAGATATAGATAGATGTGGAAGTGTCAATTAGGAAGCCTGATCATGTTGCGAACAATGCAACAAGTGCTGAAACGTTCGAGAATAAAATTATGTCACTACCATCTTAGAAGTTGGAATGAGTGCAACAATATTTAGGAAAGACTTAGAGAGACCACACTATCGATAATGATTATGATATTGTAATTTTATTCAGTAATAAAAATGAATGATGTTCTCCCAAAATAAGCATCTTTTCGTGATATTGTTCCTAGTGAGTAGGCCTAACGGTGGTTAGTGTATGGTACATATATGACAAATATCATAACCATGTCACTACAAGAAATTTGTTTTTTTGTGAGGGTCAAATTTCTAAGGGAATTTCAAAAATCCCTTAGAAATTTCACTTTGTAAGGAATTTTCTAAGGGATCTACCCTTAACAAATAAGCTTGCTAGAAAAAAAGCAATTTAAAAGGAAAATCCCTTGCAAAATGTTTCAACAAATTTTCCTTATAAAATCCCTAGCAAATCAATTCCCTCACAAACTTATTAAGGGAATTTTGTGAGTATTTTCCCTAGTAAAGTATAAAGGATTTTTTTAAGGATTTTATTTAGTAAATTTACAAAGGGATTATTAAGGAAAATCACTATAAATAATTTTATAAATATAATATATATATATATATATATATTATAATACACATATATATATATATATATTATAATATATATATATATATATATAATATATGTATTATATTTATAACATGTAACATAATACACACATATATATATACTATTATATGAAACAAGTTTATAGTTTAAACATTCAAAGTCTTAACTAAAGAGATAACAATTAACAACGTATCTAAATAATACATACTTAGTCAAAAATATCTAAATAGAAATTACGCAACAACTTATGTATTTGAACCATTATCCCGTTGAAAGGGATTAAACTCCTGAACTTGTTTTGCAAATTGCTCCATCATGCTTGAACATCCCTCTGCTCTATCACTCATGAAATATTAAAATGACACGATTGAAAGTTAAACTAAATAAACTGAGTGAGTGTAAAGAGCACTAAATTACCTTTAACCTCTCATTGACTGCATCAAGAAATTCTTGTAGGCCATCACCAGTGAGAGCAGAAATGCATACCACATCTTCTCTCTTCTTTGCTTCAGCCTTAACTTCTTCAGGTCTGTCAGCTCGATCAACCTACAACCACCAAGCCATAGCTCATTAACATACTCTGTGGAAAGTGAGGGAGGAAATATAATTAAGAAGCAAACTTATCAGGACATTACAGTTTAATGATTTAATTAATTTTTTTAATACACAAACCTTGTTCCAGACCATTAACTTTGGGATTGAAGCTACATCTAGCTCAGAAAGAACTTTATCCACAGCGTTAATCTGTTGCTCTGCTAAAGGATGGCTGCACTTGTAGCAAAATCTCTTGTTAGGCTCTACATTTGACAATTAAAATGTCACCTTAATTTTTTTGCTCTTTACCTGATGTCAACCACATGAACCATTAGTGATGATTCTGCTATCTCCTCCAGTGTAGCCCTGAATGCAGCAACCTAGACAATAAATAGTTATTCACCACTTTGCCATTCTGTGTAATGTTACACAAACAACATTAATGTCCTTTGTTTTATAATAATGATTTTGTTAGCATATCTATCATGTCCATAAACACATACATTCCCATCTGTACACCTTCACTATACCAAAAATATAAAAGTCTAACTCGATCTTTTTAAACTTATCATCCTGAGATTATAGACTCTCAGAAGTGAAGAAAGAACAATCTTTCTAATGAAAGCATCAGAAACTATTAAGGGTAAGAGAAGTGAAGGAATCTCACAAGCATAGTTGGTAACTTTTGGATGAAACCGATTGTATCTGTCAAAAGGAACTCCTTCCCGTTCTTCATCTGTAAAGCGCAACAATTTACTAAATTTACTAAAGACACACATTTATTTTTATTATTGTACAATCTGATCAGAAAGTGAAAACCAAAAAAATGGAATTTGATCATATAAGTCAAAAATAAACTGCTTTCTAGTTTGTAAACTTTTTTCTTAAAAAGACAAGTTATCTTTGGAATCTTATCCATGTAATCTCTTTACAAATTCGGAAGAACTTTACAAGTTGGTATACGTGAAAAAATAGATAACTTGTCTAAAACATAAATCTCTTTACATACTTGAACATCCCTCTGCTAAACTAGCAATTTCATTTCAACCAACTTATATTTTTGAAACGTGTAATGATAGATTATGATGAAATTTTGAAAATGTTCCTAACAAGTAGTTTAACATATTAATATAACAGACTAATGGTTGAGCTAATCAGTGTTTTGTGCTTTTACAACACTGCAATCAAAATCCTAGCTAGTTCACTCTTCACGTCAATTAAAATCAAAATCCTAGCTAGTTCACTCTTCACTCAGAAACATCTTAGGCAATACATCTACAATAAGATAAGAAACTAACTAGACACATGTTTTGCAAGTAGTGTTCTTAGAAAAGAATAAGATGACCCTTGAAGCGTCAAAATAAGTACAGAACAACATATCAGGATCTGTCATGTATAATAATACTTCACATTCTCATCACCAAGACATCATAAATGCTCTTTGCCGAATGTTTTCTTGTTTTCCTCAAAGAAAAAACAATCTAATCAACGTTAATTTACGAGAACAGAAAATCTCCAGAACTGACCTGGTTAAGCAACGAGTAGTTTTGCTGGTGATTCTCTGAATACGCAACGAAAGATCAGTCGAACTGACCTGGTTAAGCAATCGGTCTTGTGCTGCAACGGCGTGGAGATACGTCTCGGATGAAGAAGTGAGCTCTGAAGTTTGATCGAGATGAAGAACCGAAGGAGTGAAGACGGGTTTCTACATCATAAGGGAAGTTTGCTGTCATAAGGGATTAGGGGTTTACTGTCATGAACCGAAGGAAATGTTGTCAATGGGTTTGCGCCTTTGAACCGGTCAAGAATGCTTGGTCTGAACCGGTCAAAAATGCTTGGTCTGAACCGGTCAATGCTTGGGCTGAGGGTTTTCACTTACAAAACAAATATAATTGTTTAAGGATATATAAATCCCTTGCAAATGAATACATTTTATGAGGAGCAAAAAATCCCTTACAAAATTTAGGATTGAAAAAGGTAATTAGTGATGGATTATCCTTAAAAATATTTATAAGGAAAATCCGTCACAAAATAGTAAGGAAAATATATTTTGTGAGGAATTTCCCTAATTATTATTCTCTTCACTTAACCCTAACAAATCCCTTACAAATAGTTGTAAATTTAAAGGGATTATTTCCCTTGCAAAATTTCCTTCACAAAAACCTGATTTTCATGTAGTGTGTTATATTTTTAAATTGCATATTATAATCATAACCATCACGGCTATAATTTCCAATATCATAATCATATCAATATTGTGGTTATTAACCACGGTTTAACCGTATAACCATATTTATTATCACATGTGAAGTGTAATAAAATATCATGTTATCTAAATAAATACATAAAATTATGTCGCAAACAACAAAAATATTCAACACTAATATCATTTAACATTAGCAACATACAAAATGAACACTACTATCATTTAACATTAACATAATTCAATTACATTTCACCCTGAAATTATGGATTCGTGAAATCTAAAAGTGAAAATCTTACTTCTATTATTAGTATTTACTAATATATTAATATTAAGTTATTATTATATTTATATAATAATCATGGTTATAATAATGGGTATGACGAAATAACATAATCATATCCATAACCATTACGGCTAGAAAATTCATGAGCATAACTGCACCACACCATAATGGTACGATTAACCATATAAAATAATGACAGTTATAACCATGGTTTTTGGCTTTTTACCGCACTATTGTCGACCTTATTCTAGAGGTTCGTTTCTCTCTTAAAATAGTTAACGAAGTTAAAGTTATATGTTATTAGAAACCTCTCCATGTCTTCTTCTTAAAATATATCTTCTTTCTCAAAGGCCCGATAGAGAAAGCCGCCAACCTCAAGCACACTTTGGGTCTCTATTGCTTAGCCTCGGGTCAGAAGTCAACTTTGCGAAATCTTGCCTCTACTTCAACTCGGGGGCCATGGAAGACCACAAGAGGGACATCTAGGCTCTATTTGGGGTTTCCCAACCCCAAGACCCGGGGTTCTACTTGGGTCTACCAACGGTATGGGGCAGATCCAAGCGCGAGGCACTTAACTACCTCAAGGAGCGGGTGAGAGACAAAATACAGAACTGGAGGAGCAAGCTTCTTAACCATGCGGGCAAGGAGGTTATGATCAAAGTCATTCTCAATGCTATACTCACCTATGTTATGCACATCTTCAAGCTCCCGACGACTTGGTGCAACGACATTAATACTCTCATTGCTCGGTTTTGGTGGGGCTCTCGGGAGGACTCGAGGAAAATCCACTGGAAGAGTTGGGGGTCCATGACAACCTTCAAGTCCAAAGGAGGATACGGCTTTCGGGATATGCAAGACTTCAACCGGGCCATTCTCGCCAATATGGCCGCACGCATTCTTGAGGAACCGAACGCCTTGTGGGTAAGGACCATTAAGGGACTATATTTTCCGGATTGCTCCTTCTTGCAGGCATCACCGGGAAGTCGGGCTTCTTGGGCATGGTCGAGTTTGTTAGAGGGTCGTGCAGTCCTAATGAGGGAGGGTATGTGGTCCTTGGGAGATGGCCGATCCATTCGGCCTTTTGAGGATCAATGGGTGCCAATGCTTAATGAGGGAAGGGTCCGACCTTCCCTCAACACCGGTTCATCGGAGTTCTTAACGGTCTCAAATTGGTTGTGCGAGGACTCGGGCTCATGGGACGTGGATGCGGTCAAACTGGCGGTTCATTCAGACGATGTTGAGGCCATCCTCAACATCCACTTACCGATCGAGCCCAGACAAGACCGACTGAGATGGCCCCACACCAAAAATGGAGTCATCTCGGTCTGGTCAGCCTACCACCGACTTCACGCATCAAACTCCCGGCCGCAGGTAAACATCAACCGCCACCCACCCATTGATCTTCCTCAGGTGTGGCGTGCCATTTGGAACGTCGATGCTTGGCCCAAGATAAAAGCGTTCATGTGGAAACTGGCGAACGATGTCTTACCGACTCGGGGTTCGCTTGCTCGCCGAGGGGTGCGACTTGATACTATGTGCCCAACCTGTCACGAGGAGGAGTCACGAGAACACCTTCTCTTTGGATGCCCATGGACTACACAGGTATGGTCTCACTTCATCTCTCAGGAGTCGATCAATCTTGGACTACACGCGGTGGAAAAGTGGCTAGCCGAAGCCACGCAACAGGCTACGGGACCGAGACACTCGGACGATAGGTGGAGGCATCTCATGGTTGTTTGTTGGGTCATTTGGAAGGCTAGATGTCGCCTCACTTTCGACAACATTCAACCACACACGGATACCTTACTCCGGGAGATTCAGACCACGATCCAAGAGATGCACAGACCCGGACCACGGATTCGGCGACCTCCTACCATCACGACTTGGACTAGACCTTTCCAAATACTATCAAGATCAATTGTGATGCTTCCTGGGATAGATCCTCATCTATGGGAGGTTTCGGTGTTATTGCGCGGGGCTGCGTCAGCGCGGTTATAGAAGGAGACTGCGCGGTCAAGCTGTCGGGCTCTGTGGAGGAAAGCGAGGCAGAGGCAATTCTTATGGCGGTCAGATTAGCAATGGAAAACAGTTGGCCGAGTGTTATTATAGAGTCAGATGCCTCCACCGTCATTAGCCACATTCACCACACGGATTTCGTTTGGCGAGTAGACACCATTTTGTCAAATGCGGTTTTATTATCGTCTTCGATTAGTGAAATCGCGTGGGTGTTTGCTCCCCGATCCGCTAACTCTTGCGCGGATTGGATTGTGAAACACGCATTATTGAGGTTGTGTCCTTCGGATTGGGTGTCTTCACCCCCAACCCCACTTCTTAGATGTATCTTTAAGGATAATATTTTGTACTCGAACTCGGTTATGTCAATTGGAATGAATTAGAATGTTATGTTGGCCAAAAAAAAAAGAAACCTCTCCATGTTTATTTTAATTAAAAAAACCATAAATTAAAATACTAAATAGACTGTCATGCAAAAGTTTTGTCTCTGTAATTAAAATATTCAAAATTGTGAATAATATAAAACTAAACAAATATATGTAAATGTATTAAATAATGTAATATTACAATATGATAAAATAATAGGTAAACCACTTCAACAATAACTTATATGGGCAGTATTAACTTAAGTGGTCACTTATATTCTTTTTGTATCGTTAAGCGATCATGTATGTTTAAAAAATATGACTTTTTGGTTAAATGTGTTATATTCAATCATATATGTTTGACAAATGTGATTAAATGGTCAATAAAATGAAAATTTTACCATTCTATTTTATCTTGTGTTCTTCATGTGTCTTCATGTTCTTCATGTCCGAAATCTGATTTCGAATTCAAATTTGCGTAAACTCATATTTCAAACTCAGTAATACATATTTGAGTTCGAATTGAACCCAGAAGTGCATATTTGGGTTCAGTTCAAACACATATATGCATTTTTAGGTTTGATTCGAACTCAGATTTGCGCAAATCTGAGTTCGAAATAAGATTTCATGTTTGAATCGAAGAAGAGATTGAATATGAATATGAATAGTAGGAAGGTATTTTAATATATTTTTTCGCATTTTGTTTTGTAATCGTTCAGTCATATTTTGAAAGATAAGTAATTGTTTATCACAAGTTTTAACTGTTCAGTCATATGTGTCAACATAATTGACTGTTAAGACAATTTATCCTATATATATACACACATATTAATTAATATAATATTATTAATTGTTGTGGATTTGGACTAAATATTTGTAGAGTTGATTTTACCACGTATCACTTAATAAGTAGAATTCTACTTTTTTAGGTTATCCAAATTAATTAGTTAATGTTAATATAAATAAATAAATCGTTAACATTTACAAGAGTAATGTTGCATCCTTTCACAAGCTAACCAAAAGGAATTGCCTGCTCTGTGGTGATCACTTACCTAACTTTGACTTGGAAAGTATTAGAAATTTTTTGGACAAAGAAAATGTATAATATTTATGACATTTGATAATCCATCAATACTTTTCTACATTATAGTTATGCTTCTGAAAAGTACGATTTGAATTAAGGTTTTAACCAAATTTAATGCACATATTTATACACACTTATTTACATCAATATATATATTATCGATACATTTATTTACCACAAAATATTAATAGTCATTCGAATACTTGCTTAAATGAGTATGTGCCCCTTTCTAAAATTATATTTATGTTTTATATAGTTTCTAAATTGTTCTATGTTTTGTCTGTAGCTGTTACTAGCTAGCTTATTTATGAATCACAAGCAGGTAGGAGTACATAGTACACTAACTAGTATGTGTTTGGAAGAATATTAATGTAATAGATAGAGTTTGCACTATAAAAATAGCATTTGTGTGATGCTTAGTAACATATATCCTTCTTTGTTTTGTTATATATAAAGTATATAGGGTTAATTACCAAAAAAAAAATGAACTTTGACGAAAAACTAAACAACAAATATAACCTTTTTTTTTACAAATAACAAACCAAATATTGAAATATTCATTATGTTTGAATAAATTTTTCAATATTTGAGGGAGTTATTATATCAACATTAGTTGAAATATTATAAGAAAAGAGTATTATGACTTAATAACTCTCTCAAATATTGAAAAATTCGTTCAAACATAATGAAAAACTGAGGTAGGTTTGTTGATTGCTCAATTCCAAAATTTTAATTTGTTGTTTGTAAAAAAAAGTTTGATTTACTGTTTGATTTTTTATTAAAGTTCGTTTTTTTAAATAATTAACCCAAGTATGTCTATCTACCTAGCTGGTGGGATGACACAGAAAGTTAAGACTCTGAGGGAAAAACAAATTGGCCCCAAAACTTCCGTATATTACTGTGAAAATTGGAGGATTTTCTTGACCCCGGTACAAATCAAAATCTAAACGCAAAATTTGTAAGAGGGGGTTGGGGGTTGGGGGTTGGGTAACCCAATCGTTTGGACACATCCCCCCTAAAGCTTGTTTCGCTAACCAGTCTGCACTTTGATTGGCGGCTCTTGGTATCCTATTCCAGGTCAAGTTCCTAATCGAACCTGCCATGTAAAGACTATTCTGTATTATAGTCTCTATTTGCCAAAAATGAACTATTCCTTTAAAGTGGTTTATGATCACCTCCGCATCGGGCACCCAATCGTTTGGACACATCCCCCCTAAAGCTTATTTCGCTAACCAATTTGCACTTTGATTGCCGACTCTTGGTATCCTATTCCACGTCAAGTTCCTAATCGAACCTGCCATGTAAAGACTATTCTGTATTATAGTCTCTATTTGCCAAAAATGAACTATTCCTTTAACGTGGTTTATGACCACCTCCGCATCGGGCACTATTACTACTGATTCCCAATTGTTGTCGATGACGAGTTTGACACCTTCGAAAACCGTCTTTGCCACTAGTATCTCAACTGAAGATGACAGCTCCGATCGGTGAGTCCCTCCGACCACCTGACCTTCATGATTTCGGGCAATGACTCCTATGCCCCAGTTACCTGTCACACGACACCACGCCGCGTCACAATTAATCTTGATAGACCCGACTCTCGGTCCGATCCATTGCTCGTCACTCCTGCGTCTGTGCTCCTCGGGTCTGTGTTGCACCTGTGGTGTACTCTGCAGCATTCTGTGTGTATGCTGCAGAAATACACTTTCCTGGACAGCTTTCCTCACATTTGCAATCACCACCTCTAGAGCTGGTTGCCTACCTTCGAAGCACCTTCCCTTTCATATAGACCAGCATGACGTTGAGGTAGTTATCCACCTGATTTCGTTGCTTGGCCGAGTACCTGTGTTATCTATGAGTCGCTTGAGTAGCCACTCCTTGATCGTGACGCAGCCATCCTGTGCATCCTACAGTACCAACAGGTTGACCCACACTTGGTTTACCCAAGTCCAACCCCAGATCATATGTTCTATCATTTCATCTTGATCACACATAGGGCAACCGATTGTAACGTGCATTCCCCTCCTTACCAGTGAAGCTCGGACTACGATCGCATCAGACATGAACTTTCAAATGAAAACTCTTACCTTTGGCAGGGTTTTGGATTTCCAGATAGCCTCCTAGATGTTCGGTTCTGTGCTGTCACGGGTGATGATCCCAGCTGCCGTGACTGGTCTGTTATCTCGTCCCCCCCTCCCGTGCTCGAATGTGATGGTAGGCCGATCTAACTTCCACTCGTCCCTGTTGCTCGAATGGCCATCTTATCTCATCTTGTCTCTCTATGACGGGAATGGGGACTGCAGCAACCATGTTCACATCACCTTCTTCTAAAGCAGCCTGGAGTGCATCCATCCTCCACTACCTTGCAAATGGGTCAATCCACTATGCCAGCTTCGTGTTCGCTTGTAGCTGCTTGACTGGACGTGTTCCCAGCCGATATCCATACCACTCGGGTATCCATGCATCCACGAACGGTCGTATTGTAGTCCCATCCCCGATAAACCATACAACTCCTTGTTCTAGCCCTCTTCGGCCAACTAACAAGCTGGACCACACCCATTATGCTCGACCTCCTTTGCCCGATGGGAGGAAGTCGGAGTTTATAAGTAAATTCCTTTAAGGATACGTACCCATAGAGTGTTCTGTTCCTGCATGTTTCTCGTGGGCAACTTTCCCAACAATTCCACATTGAAAGATTCTAACTTCCTAAATCCCATACCTCATTCGGTTTTTGACATCGTCATCAACTCCCATCTCTTCCAATGAATTTTACAGTCTCCATTCGCAGCCCCCCCACCAAAACCGAGTTGTCAGACCATTTATTTGGCTACACCATGTCTTCGGAAACTTGAACACGCTCATGGCAAAGGTTGGAATAGCCGAGATCACGGCTTTGATAAGGACTTCCTTCCCGGCAATGCTGAGTAGTTTCGATCTCCATCCTTGTATCTTGTTAACTATCCTTTCCTTCAAGAAACCAAGTGCTTCACACTTGGATCTTCCCCATAACGAGGGATGGCCCAAGTATTTGCCCGGATCGGTGACTAGACTCATACCGAATAGGGCTGCCACTTCGGTAGCAAATGTGTTCTCCAACTCCCCTCCTGAAAATAGAGACGATTTAGAGAAGTTTACCCTTTGGCCCGATGTCTTGCAATACTCATAGGGCATGGAGTTTTGATTTCAAAACCTTTTCTTCCACCAATAAATTGTCATTCGGTGTGGACCTAGAGATGACTTGTAGCCTTCTCTTCGTGTTCTCGATCTGCTTCTTGTTGTTTCTGAAACAGATTTTGCTCCATTCCGTAAGGTCATATTGGCAAGTCGTGATCTTGTAGTTATACTCATTTGAACTCCTAATTATCTCTCCTCTGGTCCCCGCATTCTTAATCACATCCAAACAATCTGATTTTTCAAACCACATATCCTCGAACTTAAAGCTCTTACCGACCCTTTGATCTGATAGGTCCAATCTTAAGTGAATTGGTGCATGATCGGATCCTATCGCTATACCGTGTATGCATTGTGCTTTTGGGAAAATACTGCACCATTATCTGTTTGCTAAGACTCGGTCTAACCTTTCCACAATTTGATCTTGTCCCCTCCTATTGTTAGACCAAGTATGCATTTGGCCTTTGAAACCAATATCTCCCAAACCGAGATCTTCTATGAGGCTATTGAAACCATCTATCTTGTGTTGCTCCTTTCTCCTTCCTCCCACCTTCTCCCAATGGTGACGAATATCATTGAAGTCCCCTACAACTATCCATGAAACTCGTCGGTTCTGCTCTATTACCTTTAGCCGATTCCAGTTATGGATTCTTCTTCTATATTCCGAGTCTCCATAAATCCACGAGATGTTGAAACTTCGGCCATCCACTCCTATTCTAGCCTCACTATCAATGATGTTTTTACTTATATGTTGGAATGTGATTAACACCTCATTCGTCCACCATATTGCTAAACCTCCACTTATCCCCACCAGATTTACGTACATTGCTTGGTGCATTCCCACTGCCCTTCTTATTCGGTCACATGAAGACTCCGGTTGCTTTGTCTCCATTATAAAAACTATCTCTGGACGGAGTTTTCTTATTTGGTATTTTAAGTGTCGAACCGCCAAGGGAGACCCTAATCCCTAACAGTTCCAACTCAGGATACTCATTGATCTTGTGTGGCTCTTTTGAAACAACCACCAAAATCCCTGTTTTGGTACTTTAGTCTTCCGAATATTCGGTCTTCCCTTCCCCGTTTCCTGCCCGTTTCCTTCCGCCCCATTTCAGACTTAGGCCTCAGAACTTCTTCATTTGGTTTATCCTCCCTTTCTCGATGTTCAGCTCTTGCTACTAAGCTGGACTTATCCCCTGACACTGTCCTCTTCTTGCTGAGTTTTATACTCCTTTCCCTTTGCAACTGGACTTTTTCGGGTTGCTCTTGCCTGAGTTAGAAACAAATCTCTCTAGGTAGTCCTTTCGCCTAGAAGTCAGCGTTGCTGATCGGGTTTTGGTACTTACGTGCAACCGGCTTCCCTAGTGATAGGAAGCCATTGATGGCTCCCCATGTTGGATCGATCATGGGGGTTCTCACTCCCTTATTTATTCTCTGATCGGCCGTCAGGTGTTCCAAGAGGGGATTTGTGATAGTGATAGTCGGATTCTGTTGAAGGCCTTCATTTTTTGTTTGGACAGGTTGGTAAATTTGATTAGCATTCATAACTTTGTGGAAGAGTCAAAGCTAGGTTGAGGTTAAGGGCTTGGTCTGAGGTAGCACTTTGTTGGAAGTTTTCTAGTCCCCCAGGCTATGTCCACTCGGGCTTATCATCTCCTTCTGTAGTAGCCTCATTAGCTACCATACCCGTCTCCAGCTTAGGTAATCTGACCCCTACATCCTTTTGTTCCATTTCTGTTTCACCTTCCCTCATCATCTCTTTTCAGGTTTTCTCTATTCGGATCTCTATTATGAATAGTGTTCTTACTCCCCCTCCAAGCTGGTTCCAGTGGCTCTGCTTCCTATGTGTAGCACAAGAAATCCACGGACCATACATAGGTAGCCTGCTATTGACCTCCGACGGTACAATGTCTAGGTTGCAAGCTTGAGCATTATGTCCTAGAGTCCAACACCAGTAACATAAGTCGGAGAGGCGTTCATATTTTATTAGTGCCCACCTCTCGTTACCTCTATCATTTGTCCACCAAAACCCTGCAGTTAGAGGTGCATTCACCCCTACTTCGATTGACATTCTGATATACCTTATTTTCTGCATTTCCTTTTCACTATCAATCTCTAGGCAATTCCCTATACTACTCGCAACATGCTTTGCATTATCTGAGTTGAGCATTTCTAGGCTGAGTCTGTGGACCTGCACCCACATCTGAATCCTTCCAAAATCCACTTCGCTTAAGCATTGGTTCGGAAGACATACCTTCAAGTTGAGGCAGTGGTCGTGAGTTGCCCATGGCGACATGTCAAGAACCCGATATCTATCTGCCTCATTCTCGAAATCAAACACCATTATTTCACCTTCTAGGTCAGTCATTTTCACAGTCCCATAGGCTGCCCACACAGCTTTCAGCACGTTGTATACTGCGTTGTTCTTAACCGACTTTAGGGATATCAGCTTCCCTACTATTCTCCCAGCTGACTGCTTAGGGGGTCTTGGGACTAAGGACAGTACTGCTCTTCGGGGTACCTCGCCTTTCCCGGTTCCTGGATAACCATTCATGGTTGTTTGTAGACCAGACCACCTTCACCACAGTCGTGCCTACCTACAAAACAGTACAATGAGAAAGGAGAAGAGCTTGGTGGGGCGAAGGGGTTAGGTCAGGCTTAACAAGGTTATCAAATGTTTTGCAAAGGGAGGAGAACAAACTCAGCGTCTGGGATCGTCCTCTGCGATTGTCGGACTTCGATTGAACCCCCACGGTCAACTCCTTTATTTTACCACACTGAAGTAATCTCTTTCGATGGCGGCCCCAGATGAAACGGTGCCACGAGTTCTCCCACTAGTCGTAGCCCTGGAGAGAGTGGGGGCGCGTATTGTCTACACTCCAAGTACTTTTTTTGTTTTTGTTTTTATATTTTCTTGTCTGCTTGTTCAGTGGGGCATTTCATTTAACAGATTACAGTCACATGAGCTCCCAGCATCTTCCGCAGATACCTTTCTCCTGCTTATGTGCCAATGAACCAATCGATTCCGCTGAGGTCCACTTGGTTTTTCATCATTACCTTAACCTTGTTCTTCGATTGATCGGAAAATTTTGCCGGAATCAATCATCGCCTTTTAGTGGGATTTAACCGTTTCTCCTCCGACTGCCACCATCATCACCTCACTTCATATTATGGATGACTACGAGGGAAATTAATGTGACCAGTCTTGGTAGGGAAGTGTAGATTATACAAAAACCTACCCTTCATTATCCAAAACCCTGAAACAAGATGAATTTCAAAACAAAAAATTGAAACATACTGTCGGTGGAAAAGGATGAGAATCTACTCAACCTTAGTACGTTATTTAAATATTTTGTAGAAATATAATATAAATTTATAATAAAACAAATTTTTTGTCAGTGTTACATCTATCGATAGCTTTATCGGATACTTTGGAAATAGCTTGTAGCTTCTACGTACATGGATGGACCGTCAGTGCATGATCAGTGGATCAGAAATAGCATCTCTTCCTCACACACACACATATATTATTATATATATATATATAGCATGTATCTAATTCAAGACATCGCCTATAGATTAATAATATTATGGGTATATATATATAGGTTCTTTAGATTACTTTGTTTCCACTACGAAAGAGAAAATATTAATAATGTTACAAAGCAGAATTTGTTTTTTATTTTTTCTGCGGAAGAGGGAAATATTATTATTATTAATTGTAAAAATACATAGAAGAAAAGTTTGAAAAGGAGCAAGAAACTCATAAATAGAATGAGTATCTAAGATATTTAGAAATTGGAACACTCCTTCATTTAACACGTACATACTAGAGAGTATATTTATTTATAAAGTGAAATTTTTGTTATGTATAAATATTTTTTTAATTATTATTATTATTATTATCTTTCCAAAAGGAATCATCTGGTCGTGGAATTGCACATGCATAAAAGAAGAAGTAGCACGAGTCAGAGAAGAAGAGAACAACATGTGTACTTTTTGTGAAAACCCATAAATCTCTAGTCCCAAAACAGCCACGTAGGATAGATAACCCCTACAGTAATAAATATAGCAATGAAAGTCAAAGGAAGCTCCCGTGTCCTATGGAACAAAAGCTGACCTCTCCTTTGACTCACTTATCCGCCCGTGCCTCGTGGGCATATATATATAATTATATATATACTATTACTATTGGAGACTCTATATAAGAAAAAGAAAAAAGAAGTAAAAATGCATTATTGTATTTAATAAATTTAGAAACTATTATATTATATTTGTCTTGATTTTCAAACAAACATAGTTGTGCATTTACTGATTTTTTTCATAAAACAATATCGTAATTAAGCTTTAATAATTTTTTACTAATGTTATAATTAAATTCTAACTTGATTATGATTGATAGTGAGTTCCAATTGGGTGTCCACTAGTATCACCGCTCACCTAAATCGGGTCGTCACTCTTGGATGACTTCATCCCCATGATTGAAGTTTTAATTCGGTTGTAATATTATTAAAAGTTTTTAAAAGGGTAATATGCTAATTTTAAAAATTGAAACTCACTTGTAATATGAGTAAAATATATTAAGCTTTAATTATGACAATTGAAAATATTTGATTAATTTTATTAAAATATTAGATAGAATTCAATTGGAACATCAATAAAAATTATTATAACTTAATTATGACGTTTAAAAGAGCGTTTCCATTTTTTTTTATCAATTTGAAAAAATATAATTTAATTGTAACAATAATAAAATTTAACTATGATATTTTAAAAAATGTAATATATTTAAGAGTAGTATTAAACAAAATACTTAATTACCATCATTTTTAAATATAATCTTATGTTCTACAAAGCAAAAATGCATTTTCATATTTTCCCTCTCTCTATATGCTTAGAGAGATAATACTTACATGATACAATAAAATAGGGAACCACACAGTAGTTGGATCTTTGCAATTCTTAACGTCGATATTACGTTCACCATTCCCAAACACATGAATCAAAAGTTAGAGAATATCCATGTTTTCTCTATCAGAAAGTCTAGTTTGTCAAATTGGAAGTGGGAACGAGAATCAAATTGTTAAAGTACGAAGTTGCTATGAATGTTAAACTACATTCTTAGAATTCCATTAATATTTGTGGAAATTTTATTTGTTAACATTGAACTATGTTTTGAATTTTCTTTTTAATAAAATATGTTTTCAAATTAAAAAAAAATATAGAATATTTTTAAAAATGACACCATTAAACCCTTAAAGTTTTTATTTTATTTTATTTTATTTACATGTTACATTTGAGTCTGACCCAGACTCAAAATGATACCCATAAGAAGGATCTAGAGGCTGAATTAAGGCGATGCAGAAGTTATTCTAGGTCACACTCTTCAATTATTCTAGGTCACACTCTTCAATTGAGGCTTAATCGTATTTTAATTGAATTGGGACCCAGTTATAATATATAGAATTCTTTTTGAAGAATTTAAGTATGACATTTTTAAAAATATTATGTTATTTTAAAAATATATTTTATTAAATTTGGAAAAAAAATAACGAAAAATGGAAACTCCAAACATGATCAAAATTCTAAGGAAATAATTTTTTTCGAAACTAAACATTAAGAGAATTTTTAAAATGTATCCATAAGTTATGGAGACAAAATCACATTTTATCCATATATTTTATTACGAAAAGAATGTATGAAATAGCGTGTTATCCCACTTTCTACTTGTACAAACATTAGACTTACTAAGATATCTCCGAAATTCAGATTTCATCCGATACTCTCTCGCTAAGCAAGCAGTGTTCTGCCCTATTTCAGGGTTGTTCTCGGGTAGGCTTATCTTTATTCACGTTAACGATTTATTTTATTTTTGTTCATCAAAATAGATCTACATAAAACTATGTACTAAAATAGATCTGTTTTTTTATTTATTTATCGAAATACATCGACCTGTAAATTAAATTTGCAGGTAGGACTCCTTGTGAATTTCTTTTCTAGATGAATTTCAAATTCGGGACCACAACATTCTACTATTATACCACTTGCACTAAACTATTTTTTTACAAACTTAAATGATAATTATTGCATCAACTTTCTAAGTTAAACAAAACATTATAAATTTTTGTTCCAAGTAAGAATTGAACTCATAACCATACCGTAGTAACAGAGTGATTTACCACTATTGACCCGTGAGGATCCGTGAGTCGGGTTCGGAACAGTTTCCGTGGGCCGAGTCTACTCGAACCCAAATTTCAACCCGAATTGATAGGTATATACAAACTAAAGGTTTTTTATTTGGTTAAAATTTTCTTTTGTTTATCTATAAAAAATATATATATTTTTTAAATTATTTAAAGATGATCCAAAAATTGATATTTTAAGAAATTTGAATAAATTTTTTTAAAAAAAAAATCACTAACACAACTTACATCAACAAGAACTACTTCTTTGATCAATCTCCCTTCTTCGCAAAAGAGCACCCTTCGGTACAACACGGTGTGGCAATTCCCACATACAACCACTGTTTGGGAAACACTGAGTTCTGCAAATTGAATCAGTACATTATATAGAAGCTACTACAGTCAGTCATCACCTTAAAAATGAATTTGGAGACTGCATCCACGGCGCTTGAGCTTGTACTTCTTATCCAGCTCCGCCGGAGGGTTCAACAAGTCGATATTGTTCTGGAGAACCTGCGAAGAGACAAGACGATGATGTGAGCCTTCCCAACAAATTAAAAGCCATCGTCGATACGAGAGAGCGAAGAATAAAGGAAGTCATAGTTCAATCTTAGCTGTTCTGTTAATTCTCCGGGGATTCTTACGGCATCTAGAGCGGCATTTGGGCGAACGGGTCAATTCGCTCATTGCCCAAGGACCACGGGCTTTGGACCATTTGAACTAGTTTTTGGGCCGATTCCCTACAACGTTCAAGTAACATTCTTGCACAATCTCATCCATTTTGTTTCCATCTTTCTTCGCTTATTATCTTAACACCAATTGCGTATATGGCCAGAATAGGTATTTGTAACCACGGTATGTAAAATAACACAAATGCCCTTTAATAATCTAATTAGTTTACATTTATCATGACTTATTTGGTAATTTAAATGTAATCTAAAAATATTATAAAAAAATATTTGCACGAAAACTCAAACATATGACCTTATTTTACTTAAAGACACACGTATTAACCAGCTACACACATATGCAACATTACAAACTAAACAAGATGATAATTATATTTTTCTATATCACCATCCCTCTCTTTTTTGGTCATTCATATATATTCTAAAAAACTTTTAAAAAATCTATCTGCACGAATACTCGAACATATGACCTTATGCAACATTACAAATTTTACAAGATGATAATTATATATTTCTCTATTACTATTCATTCATCCTTTCTCATGCATTATTTTTTTATATCCTGCAAACAAATGAAATTATATTTTCACTTTATCAGACATTAAGATAACAATGAATCTAAAAATTTAGATCATTTATAAAATTTGTAATTTCATCTACAACTGAAGGAATTTAGATTGAATTAATAATGTCAAATATGCATTATCTATTATTTGAAGCAATAAATAATTAAGATGTACAATATAATCAAGTTTGACATTTAAATTATAGTGGAAGAAGAAATTTTATTCATTCTTTATATGAATTTTTATATGAATTTATTATTATATCTGTTATTTTATATAATTTTACATAATAATGATAATTGTATATTATGTTCTCAAGTTATCATATTGTTTTTGGTAATTGTGACTTTTAAATGTTTCTACAATTATATAGATTTTTTTCTTCAAAACATTCGCTCTTCTTTCCAAGAAGTTATAGATTTTTTGAATTGTGAGCACTGTTGTTTTAAAAATATATTCCATCTATAAAATCAAATAATTCAAACAGAATTAAAATCAATCAAAATTGATGTATATTTATATGTTTAATATACATAATCTATCGTGTGAAGCAATAAATAAATAAAAAATCAAATTGAAATGAGATATTTGATTAATGTATACATTTTTTATAATGATAATTATGTATTATAGAATATTTTCAAATAATGACATTATTAAACTGTTAAAAAAACTTATAGATTTTTTTAGTATTATTAGTATTAATACATAGATCATTCCAACACTTTGACAAAGTTATTTGAATAAAATAGTAAAATATCTTTCTTCATTTTTTTTTTCCAAAAGTTGTTAATATGTTATTACTCGAAATTAATATCACCCAAACTTTAGGTATTATATGTCGAGAATAAAGTAACAAAAATATTTTACTACAAAGAAAGGTCGGATGTCGAGAGTATAATACTCAAAGAAAAGTAGGTCGAATGTGGATGTCGGGAGTAAAATACTCATCGGATGTGGATGTCGGGAGTAAAATACTCAATGAAATGTTGATTTTCTGGAGTAAAATACTCAAACAATGGTCGGATATCGGGAGTATAATACTCAAAGAAAGGTCGGATGTTGGAAGTATAATACTCAAAGAAAGGTCGGATATCGAGAGTATAATACTCAAAGAAAGGTCGGATATCGAGAGTATAATACTCAAAGAAAGTTTAGATGTCAGGATTAAAATACTCAATGAAATGTCGGATGTCAGGTGTAAAATACTCAAAAAAAGGTATCGAAGGAGCGTATTTGCCTCCTGACTATAAACAAAGTGCAATGTAATTTTTGTCCAAATGCCGACATATTTTTTTTGATCATATTCTTAGAAACAAATATGATAAATATTTATCGTGCGTGAGGTGTTAAAATATCTTAAGAGTATATTGAATGCATTAATTGACAAATTCTGATTTATGAACATCTTATATTGAATGCATTCATATACAATCTAATATAGATTTAAAATGGAAGTTCTAGAATCCACTTAAGTGCATTTTCCTAATGATTATATTAGACTCTGGCACACGCTACGCGCATGCGCGTTGCCGTAGTTTGTCTTGTGTGAGGTGTTAGGAGGACATGATTGACCCGATTCATAGGATAGTACAAGTATTAAACACTTAATTAAAAATATTAGTGAAATTGTAAGACTAAACTTAAATTACCTAATATAATGAAATAAAAATAATTTTGTTTTAAATATTTTTAAGAAATTTCGCGAGCATCCAGGAGCCCTATTTAGTAGTGGTTCTTACTACCGAAGGCTCGAGCAATTTCTTAAAAATGTTTTAAAAAAAATATATATATTTATGTCATTATGTTAAGTAATTTAAGTTTAGTATTACAATTCCACTAATATTTTTAATCAAGTGTTTAATTTTTGTACTATCCTAGGAATCGGGTCGACCCCTAACACAACCTCACGTAAGATAAACTATGACAGCGTATCAATGAATTATTATATGCTAATCTAACAATATACTACAGTAAAATGCTCTCAAATTACACAAATTCCCTTACTACAGTAGAGACTGCAGAATTTTTGAATAGCAACACCAAACTCAAGGAAGATCAGCTGCATACTCTGCAAGACATGGAAGAGAATGCACAGAAGTCCTAAACAAATCCTATCTCCTACAAGGAAAAACTCATTGGTATTGTTCCGAGGGCATACAAAAAAACATTTTCTCAAGAATATTTGAATATTTCTGAATCAGGTCCCTCAGAAAAGCCACGATGAAGTGGAATCAGATGGTAAACTAACATATACCATATCCAGATATGAGAAAGCAACGATACAAAAAAAGGTACGAACAATCTATCATCATTAAAATTATAGGAAGGAGTATATTGTATCATCACATGGTGCTGAGAATTCGAAATCTCTGGAAACTGGAAGGGAAATGTCATGCATTTTACTCGGGGAAGGTTTTTATCTAATCAAATTCACTTACTTGGGAGACATAGATAGGATATTCAGAGATGGACCTTGGTTCATCAATGGGCAATTTTTATCCATACGAATTTGGGAACCCAAA
This sequence comes from Chamaenerion angustifolium, assembly GCA_946814005.1. Lineage (NCBI taxonomy): Eukaryota > Viridiplantae > Streptophyta > Magnoliopsida > Myrtales > Onagraceae > Chamaenerion > Chamaenerion angustifolium. Next base: position 26,179,968 of record OX328268.1, on the reverse strand, counting down.
TTCAACCAAGAAAGAACCAATATATCCAAAGTTCTTATTTGAATCAGATTGCCCTATAATTCTACATGGTATTGGAAACACAATAGGGTCTCTGTTGAGAATTGATAGTCATACCATAAATGCTGAAAGAGGGAAATTTTCCTGACTTTGTATCCAAATGAATTTGAGCAAACCACTTTCTCCTTCTATCGACATTGATGAATATTCCCAAAAAATCTCCTATGAAGGAATTCAATCAATTTGCTTCTCATGTGGCATGGCGGGATATAAAAAAGGGCTATGCAATCTGGTGACTACATCGGTTCAAAGTTCTGAAGATCACGCCTCAACTACTACTAACACCATTGTCACGCCTAAACCTACAACTCACAACAGAGAAAGTCTGAATAGACACAGGGGATCTTTGATGATGGTTACTCGTCGGAAAAAAATCACTGGCATCGGAAATAGCTAGAATATGGCGGGAGAATCAAGCAAAACCGCAAAACCAAATGGAAATCCTATTACCTCTTAATCGAACGTGCACCCAGAAGAAAATTGAACATCACACCGGAAACCTAGTTAACTCAACCGCCGGAAAACGAAAAACCAACAAGGAAACCACTGGGCGAACCACCGTGACGAACAGCTCAACGAAAACTGAGCCGGGAGAGGATGGGGTCGGAACCGAGAATGAGTGGAGAATCAACAAGAATGTTGGGACAAAACAAAAGAAAGTTGGCGACCATGGTGGTTCCCAGACCGAGGGGAAAACTGCCGGCCACGTCATTGTTGGCCAGTCCAAGGTGGGTGGCATGGGAAGAAAGTTGTCGGGCATGGGGGCAGCTGGGAATGGAGAGGCAGCGACCAGGAAGGAAGAAAGTTACCATTCGGAGGAGGAAGAGTTTGGACAGAGTGCAGCTCATGCAAACCTAGAAGATGTCAACCACCTTGTAGAACTCGGAGGGAAAGTTGTTGGCCACACTGCTCGCCGGATCGAGGGGAAGATGTCAGCCATGGTGTTGGCCGAACCGAGCTTAATGGCTTTGGAAGAATACAGTCAGGCGTGGGAATTGCAGGAAGTGGGAATATAATAACAAGTGGAGAAGAATGTGGCTTTGGAAGTCTAGAGTCGGGCGTGGAAGTGGGAATAAAATAACAAGTGGAGAAGAAGAGTATTGGTTGGATCCTGCACTGGGCCGAAGGGGTGAGCCGATTCGATCTGAAGGCCTGGACCAAAATGGAGAGATGGACCAGCATGTTGGGCAATCTTCAACTCCTGCGCAGCTGGGCCGAAATGGTGGGCTGCATCGGTTTGATGAGATGGATCGGAATGGATGTCTGGATCAGAATGTTGGGCAAGGCTGGAATAGGGGGTTGGACCGAAAATTGGGTATGGACAGAAAATCTGGGTTGGGCTGTGCATTAACACAAGAGGAGATGGAATTAGTCAAGCTCAATTCAAAATGGCAGGATGGGTCGGGTAGTTGGCAAATTAAGCTGTAATTAAGCTTATTCATCTTAGTCCTAATTATTGTCTTAATGAGAAAAACAATTTAATTACTTCTGTGAATTTTTTAAAGCCCAGGGATACATGAAAATTGAGAAGTCGAAAGGATGTTTCTTTCAAAGGTCGGAGTCACATGAAAATTGGGAAGCCGTGAATTCACTTGGATATGGTGGAGAAGGGGTCAATATACATCACAAAGGCACCTACTGAGAAAGGGAGTATGAATGTTCACACTCAGGGAGGTGAGAGCCAATCTGAGGTATCTAACATGAGTTTAGATGTTAGTAGCGTTATGTAACCAGTTTGGTAGTACTTATAGAAGATTAATGGGTTAATTACCTCAACCGTTACTTATGTTTGACCCATGTGATTAAAAGGTTACCCATCTTTTTTTGTGTAGCTGAAACGTTACTTAAGTTTGAACATGTGACTGAAAGGTTACTCCGTGAAGTTTTCGTCACATATTTCCGTTAAACTGTCACGTGCAAGTCACATGACCTAATTTAAAGACGATTCTACCCCCCTTTTATGTTTATGGATTATGAAGTAGTAACGGTTAGGTAACAAAATGTCCAAACTAAAGTAACCGTTTAATAACATTTAGAAGAAGATAAAACGTCATTTAACAACTTCTCCACAAACATAAGTCACCACATTTGCAACCATTTCATTTTATTTTCTTCTTGAATATCTGATTCCGTTTGATGAAAATCCAGTTAAATAAACATCAAGTAGCATCAAACGAATTCATAATACATACATCAATTTTCTATTTTCTATATTTTCTCACTATCACTATTCCTATTCGTATCTGTCAAGGCAATATTTTCCTACTCGGTTAACACCTCAACTTGATCATTCTTCTCTTCTGTTTCTAGGGAAGACTCATGTTTCTGTTCAGATGTCTGCACTTCAAAACCTGTTCCTCCAGTTTATCACACACGTTTCCAAAGTGTTGCACAAATCAAGTCTCCTGAAAAATTTAAGGATGGAAGTTCCCTGCTTCAAATACAAAGAATCGAAGCTTAGGTGATATTTTATTCTGTAAACTGTTATGGAACATCAACGATTATGGCGATAAAAATGCACTGATTTCCAAATTTCTAGGCGAGATGGACTCAAGAAGTCGATGCAAATTGCCATTTCCAAACTACATTCATAAAGTAAATGCAATAATAGACTATACTGCAATAGGGCTTTCATGCGAACAGCAGTAATGATCGATTTAGAGATGAAAACAGCGGAGCGAACCTTGTCAGCTGATGGTTCCTGACTTGGTGTAAGAAAGTAGGTTTGGGCCACTTAAACCGCTCCTCATTTGGGAAGAAGACGTCCTTCAACTTCTTCCTCGTTGACTCCTCTTGCTATATTCCACAACCAAGTGCTTCAGTTCAGCAAGCAAGAAAATTAGATAAGACAAACAAGGCTAACAGTTACTGGACAACAAAATCAGTCATACAGGAAACTTTTCTGCCAACAAGAACTTATATGCTTTCACACAAAAAACACCCAAAATGAGGATAGATCGTATAGATTCAATTGATCAAGGACAAAGATATAAGCAGAAAATACTAAAAGCTCACAAACCATCTGTCACAAGATAATTGAGAGAAGAAAGGATCAATGAGTAAGAATAAACAGCTACCCAGTATTTACGCCATAACGTTCCTGACAATACTATTATGTCCTTTTGTTGTTTCCTCTTATCCATCTTTCATCCATGGTTTCATTGTCCTCCATTTTCTGTAGTAAGCTTTATACTAGGGCTGGCAATTTCACTCACGACACGATACGAACACGCACGAAAAAGTCATGTTCGTGTTTGCCTTTGATGGTACGATAACACAATAACACAATTGTTTTTTCGTGTCGTGTTAGTGTTTAGGTCTCAAAACACGATAACACGACAACACGATTGTTTGCCTTTGAGGGGACATGTTTATGTTATTTAGGCTGTGTTATCGTGCAAACGTGAACCGTGTTACCGTGTTATATTCGTGAAAACGTGAAATCGTGTTATTGTGTTACCGTGTTATTTTCGTGTAACCGTGTTATTTTCATGAAAACGTGAAATCGTGTTATTGTGTCATCGTGTTACCGTGTTATTTTCGTGGAAACGTGAAATCGTGTTATCATGTTACCGTATTATTTTCGTGTTACCGTGTTATTTTCGTGAAATCGTGTTATCGTGTTACGACTTTCCACGAATATTTTCGTGTTATCGTGTTCGTGTCGTGTTGAGACAATAAATTTCGTGTCGTGTTCGTGTCGTGTGTTCGTGACACGATTACATTTTCGTGTGTTTCGTGTTGAACTTTCGTGCGTGTCGTGTCCTGGTGCACGGTAGCACGCACGCACGAATTGACTGCCCTACTTTATACCATAACACTGTAATAGAATGTGATACTCACATTGAGAGCTCCATCCATGTCAATCCTCACAATTTTGGCAATAGTAGCAGGCCTTTCATTCGACCACCCAAGCCGAGGTTGAGTGACAGATGATTTCATACGAATCTCTTGCCTTACTTCAAAAGAAGAGACCTTCTCCATATCCGTGACCGAGCATCTAAACGGGTTGCCTCTGAAACAGAATCCAACTCCCATGTCCCCATCCTCCTCTAAACTATGAATTATACCAACGGTAGTTCGAATAATGTCCTCCCACTTATTTCGGCGATGGCACAGATGACTTCACCCGAACCCAGTCTCCAACCTGAGAGCAGATAAATATCAGCACGCGTCTCCAATGTCTAATAAACTTGAGCCACAGTAAAAGGATAAATGTCAAATACCTTAAAATCCTCCACTTTTTCCATGTCGGACGGATCAACCTTCCATGTTATGCTGTGATTAGGTATTTCGATTATCAAGAGACCATCACTTTCTATATCAGTGATTTTACCAACACTATGATGGGTTTCGATTAGGTATTTCGATTATCAAGAGACCATCACGTTCTCTGAAACTCTTACAGGACGGAAGCATATCAGAATCGTCAAGAGGAATCACACAGAAGCAGACACCGGAGCAACCACATCTTCCATTAACATCGATAATCTGCAGTGCGATAGAGCACAAACCAGATTCGAAATCGAATTACCTGCCAAGCGTCGAGCGTGTGCTGGAATTCACTGCATTCTGGGGCTCCATAGCTACTTCTTCCTCCTCGAAGCTACTCCAATTCGAATTGCAGTAGACAAGATTCTCCAGACCTAAGAACAGCTGCTCTTAACTAGACAAGCTGTTTAGGGTAGTTTCAGAATTTCAAATTACAACTACATCAAGACAGTTAGGTGATACTTAACGGAAAGAAATAACGGCAGTTAGGTGATAGTAACGGTTCAGTCACATGTGTCAACATAAGTAACGGTTGAGCTCAAGTTTGAACGGTTCAGTCACATTGTCAAACATAAGTAACGGTTCAGGTAATTAACCCAAGATTAATTATGAAGCAAGTACATCTTTCTAGTAATATGGTTACATAAAAAGTCCACATGAGATCCATAATGTGGAATGTTAGAGGATTTGGTAATCCGACACCTGTCAAAGCGGTAAAGTAGCTCATTCGTACTCACAAGCCTACGGTGTTGATACTAATTGACACTAGACTTAGTGGCCAAAGGATGGTTGAGCATGCAGGTAAACTCTCGTTCAAAAAATTTCTAGGGGTGGAAGCCAGAGGTTTTAAGGGAGGAATTCTAGTGTTGTGGAATAATCACGAGACAAAAATCACGAAGATGACGTCTACAGAGTAGGAATTACACTTCAAGATACATGTTATTCCTTCTAATCTGTCTTGGTTTATGTCTGCGATTTATGCTAGCCTCAATTTAAAGGAAAGATTATTGTTGTGGGAAAATCTTAAATCGGTTGCCTCTAATATATCCAGTCCTTGGCTAGTTTTGATGTCACAAATAGTTCTGAAAAATGGGGGGGGGGGGGGGGGGGGGAATAGAGTATGCATTAATAAGGTATCTCTTTTTAATGATATGATTAGTGAGTGTAATTTGATTGACCTAGGTTTTAGGGGGCCTAGGTTTACTTGGGTAAATATGTGGAACTCTCATAGATTAATCCAACAAAGACTAGATAGGATGATGACAAATATGTATTGGAAATCTAGTTTTCCTAATGCCTCTGTTACCCATCTTATGAGAACCCACTCTGACCATTGCCCGCTTCTTATTACTTCCGGTTGGGATGATGGTAACAGGGTAATTAGACCGTTTAGGATGGAGCCTATGTGGCTTGATCACCCAAGTTTTGAACTCATGATAAAGAAGACTTTGAATGAATTTAGCAATAGGATCACGCCTGCCATTAACCATTTCCCTGACAAAGCTAGATCCTGGAGCAAAGAGATTTTTGAAAAAGTTTTTCAGAGAAAAGAAAAAAAAATATTCGGAGGATCTCAGGAGCTCAAAAGTGTATTTGTAATGCCCCAAACGACTTCATCGTCAATCTGGAAAAGAATCTTCAGCTAGAGCTGTCTGAGATCCTTGACCAGGAAGAAAAACTTTGGGTTGCAAAGTCTCACACTAAGTGGATCAGAGATGGGGATAGAAACACTAAATTCTACCACATTTCTACCCTTGTTAAAAGGAAAAGAAATAAGATTTTGGTTATCAAAGACTTAGTTGGAAACTGGATTTTTGATGAGGGACTTATTTAGGAGGAAGTTCAAAAATTCTTTTCAAAGCTCTTCACAACTTCAAAGGCTACTTCGTATTTGTTGGTTGTTCGCACCGATTCTTGGAGAACTATGTTGTCTGAAAATCAAATACGTCGCCTAAACAATTTTATCACTCTGGAAGAAATTAGTAAAGCCACTTGGGATCTTAAACCTTTTAAAGCTCCGGGCCCTGATGGCCTTCATCTGGCTTTCTTCCAAAAGTTGTGGAATTGTACGGGTAGCTCTCTGACTAATGATGTTAGTGAGGTGTTTAAAAAGGGGTCTGTCCCTACAATTTGGAATGATACGTTTATCTGCTTAATCCCAAAATGTAATCAGCCAAGTTCGGTCTCCCAATTTAAACCTATAAGTCTTTGCAATTCTATATACAAGGTGATTTCAAAAATTCTGGTGAATAGAATCTGATCAGTCCTGAATAATATTATCTCTCATTTTTGGACTAGTTTTGTCTCAAGTAGAAGGGGTTCTGATGATGTAATTTTGCTTAGAGAGTGTGCTTCACTTTGCAAAGCATAAATAGGGCAAAACAATGTGCATGATCATAAAACTTGACCTTGAAAAAGCCTATGATATAATTGAGTGAGACTTCATCAGAAGTACCCTCAGTTTCTTTAAATTCCCTAACAAAGTCATTAAGTTGATTATGAGTTATATTTCCACGTCTTCGATTAAAATTTTATTTAATGGGGGGAAACTAGAAAAATTCTACCCGTCCAGAGGCATTAGACAAAGAGATTCTCTATCTCCGTACATTTTTATTATATGCATGGAATATCTAGCATTTCTTATCGATGAAAAAGTTATGCAGGGACAATGAAAATGAATAAAAGTGGGAAAAGGTAACATGAATTTATACCATCGTTTCTTTGTTGATGACCTCATTCTAATGGGAGAGGCGACACCTGAAAATTGTAACTGTATCAACTCAGTTTTAGAAGATTTTTGCGTCACTCCAGGACAAAAGGTAAATCAGGGAAAGTCGATCATGGTTTTCTCAAAAAATGTACCCACTACCAAAAGAACAGAGATCTCAACGATTTTAAAGTTTAAAACAGTTGAGAACTTTGGGTCTTATCTTGGGTTTCCTCTTGATTTGTCAAACTCAAAAGTTAACTCCTTTAACTTTGTTTTGGATAAAGTTAGAAATAAACTTTCGGGATGGGGGACAAATTTGCTATCGATGGCTGGTAGGGCTACATTTGTCAAATCGGTCTTGTCCACGATCCCCTCCTATTATATGCAATGTACTATGTTTCCTAATTCAGTGTGTTTAGCTGGACAGGATTAACATAAATTTTGTTTGGTGATCCACGGACCAGAAAAGAAAAATTCACTTGATTAATTGGAAGGAAATAACAAAGGCGAAAAAACTAGGGGGCTTGGCATTCAATCGGTGATGTATCGAAACAAAGCAATCCCAGGGAGTTTGTCATGGAGATTGAAAAAGGAAACGACTCCTTGGGCAGTGATGATTAGAAATAGAACGTTTAAGTAGGATTTAACTTTTATCACTACTTCGAACAAAACACCACGTAATTGGAAAGCAATCAATGAAGGTATGAACACCCTTAACTTGGGGTCGGGTGGGTCATGGCAAATGGTAGGGATATTAAATTATGGCATGATAACTGGGTGGGTAATCAATCCCTTCGATCTTCTATCTACGGGCCACTAAAGTACGAGGATGACATACTGATGGTAGGAGATGTCTTCCAAAATGACGAGTGGAACCTAGATAGAATTTCGTTTGATTTCCCCCAAAAACATTTTGGATATATTTCGAAGTATCCCAGGGAACAAGACCAATGTCTCATTCGACACTCAAATATGGAATGTCACAAACTCGGGGAGTTACACTACGACATCAGCTTATTCTCTCTTAGCAGGTCATGACTCAAATAGTCAGGTATTGAATAAATGGGATTGAGTTTGGAAAATTCAGACTATCCCAAAAATTCAGTATTTTATTTGGCTGTGCCTTAAAAAGAGGATAGCTACTTGCAAGCTATTGAAACATAGGGGATGTAATTTGAGCCCTATCTGTCAAATTTGTCACTCTGGGGTAGAGGACATAGACCGCATATTGCGTGAGTGTGAGCATGCAAAAAATATGTGGAGTTCAGTTACTTGGTCGCCCAGTCTGGGCAATCGTTCCCCTATCCTTTGAATGAGTGGATCAAGTTTGGTTGTCAGACATCAGGAGTCACTATTCAAGGAGTTGAGTGGAATTTCTTTTTTCCTTATGTATTATGGAACATTTGGAAAAATAGGAACTCACTTATTTTTAATGAAAAACCTGGTTCTTCATCTGTTTATAATTTATCTTTATCTCATGCAAAGTTTCATCAAAATGTTTATATTGAGACTGAGACTACTAACGAGTTTATCTCCATTGATATTAGTTGGGTTCCTCCAAAAATAGGTTGGGTTAAAATCAATACAGATGAAGCTGCTAAGAGAAATCAAGATTTTGCAGGAGCGGGAGGGGTCATCCGAGACTACAATGGTCAATGGGTTGCAAGATTCTCAATGAATTTGGGTTGCTCAAACAGTCTATCCGCGAAATGTTGGGCCATCCGAGACGGGCTACTATTGGCAAAGACACTCGGATTAAAAGCTATTCACCTCGAAACGGACGTCCTCTCAGCTCATAAGGTAATCTCTTATGACAATATGTTAAATCTAAAACTAATGCCCATCATTGCGGATTGCAGGAAGCTCTTGATGTAGTTCGAAAGAGTGAAGTTCAGACATATTTTCGAGAAGCAAATGCGGTAGCGGATATCATGGCGGGTATGGCGATCAACCAACATCATGTTTTTGAACTCCATACCTCACCTTCGAAAGAAACTACTAACAAACTCCGAAAAAACGCTGTGAGTTTTTCTTTTTTCGAGAATTGTTAAAGCTAGCTAGTTTTGGTTTGTGTAGTTTTGAACTTGGGTGAAAGTTTGTCACCTATAGCGAGTTTTAATCCATAATTATAAAAAAATAAAATGACGACAACGTGCATGCGCGTAGAGTGTAGTATATTTTAATTTTTAGTGGGACGTCGAGCCCATTAGGGGTGGCAACTCTGTTATACACCTAGTAATAGTAATATTGATCATAAAAATGTTTTTATACACAGATTCAAAATTTAAATCTCTAACTAAGGGATGAAAAACTGAATCGTAAAGACATTTTATAGATGATTAACGATAAATAGGCATCTATGATAAATAGGCATCTCCTATGACATATTCTTTTCTTTTAACTAATGTATTTATGTTTATAGAATTTATTTTAAAAATTAAATGTATGAAAAGAAAACATATAGTATATTAATTATTCACCAAATTTTATCCTTATATTTTTCATTAAACACATTATAATTTCTAATGTGGCAAATAAAGAGATAAAAATCATTTAAATATTTCATAAGTCACATTTTTATAAATAGGCACTTTAGAAAAAAAAAATATTACTTTCGGGCATCTCAGAAATTACAAATGTATCTATTTTAATATTTTGATCACGTATGTAGTATTTTATTTCGTTAAGGTAACTCTACTTTATTTCACTGTTGATTTCAGATATATTTAAGTTATTTTATTGTAGCAATCGAATATATTTATTTTGTCTTTATTGAATTATTATTTATTTTTTTGTTACTTTCACGTACCCAATTAAGGTAGATACATTTAAGACTTTTGAAATACTTGAAAGTAACAATTTTTTTCTTAATTACCTATTTATATAAACGTGACTTCGAAAACACTTAGATAACTTTTAACCGAGCAAGTAAATGATGTTATACAGGACTATGATGAACCGGAAGTGAGCCACTGACACGTTGAGCTAGCTTATAAAAGCACCATGAGTTCTACTACTAAGGCAATAGATGTCAGTGGAGAATAATCACTAACGTTAAATATATTAGTGGAGATAAAGTATAAATATTGTTATGGAAAAAAATATATTAGTGCACTAAGATAATTTTCTCTTATACATAATCACCAATTCATTGGAATGAACTATTGTATTTTTGCGTATTTTCGTTTTAATTGTTGAAATATTAGACATGCAATTATATAGGTCGCAACATAAATACACATATTTAAGTTATCTTATTTGACGAATGATTTGATGGAAGCGGATGTGGATCTGCTTGAGATTGAGATCACGGTTTGTCAATCGGAGCACATGTTACAGATTAACGGATAGTGACCTAAGTTTTCATAGTTATTGACCTCTATCTCAAGTGTAGGGTGACTAGGGTGTTATGAGAAAATGTCATAAAAAAGTTGTGAATTTTCTATCCTCAATATTTCTATATATAGAAAAAATGATTTTGAGTCAATATCACAATACTAAACTTATTAGAATAATGAACTTTTACTAATGTGCATTCAATAATTATTTGGTTAAACATATTACACATTTTCATACTTTTCTCTTAATATTATCGTTATACGCGCAACTGACAATCGTGAGAAGGAGCGAATTTCACTTTCCACCCGTGACTGTCAATCACGGATATGAGTAAATACTCCTATCAGAGACTAATAGTCATGGGTAGGTATAGTTTCATACATAGTTTTAAAAATTAGTTATTTTATTTTTGATTTTCAAATAAAGTATATTTTGAAAACAATCCCTAAAATTTATTAATAAAAGTATAAATTTAAAATTATTATATATAACCCAGTGTTATCATAACCGGATCAGATCAGTGACCTGCCCGGGAACCGGACCCCTGTTCGGTTTGGTTAAGCTAAAATACCGAAATGCATATGAACAGTGTTTGAACCGGGTCTGACTGATCGATTTTTGAAAACGCAACCGGTTGATCATAACCGGTTGATCTTTCTATAGTTGATCATGTTGGTTTTTTATGTTTTGCTTATGAACCGTACGTCGAACCGGACGAATCGGAAACCGGCCTCTTCGCCGGTTCGAGGGCCGGTCCAGTTCTGATAAGTGATATATCCAACTGTAACTGTTAGGGGTGAGCAAAAAATACTGGTTGGACCGAGACCGGCCCGAATAAGACCGAGACCGAACGGGCGGGTTTTTTCCATTAGGCTCGGTCTCGGTTTTTTTCCCGAAATTACCGATTCGGCCCGGCCTGGCCCGAGTTGTACTAAAAACCTAGCAGACTTAGTAATACTATACTAAGTAATTAGGGTAGCAGACGCCAGACTTAGCAGTCAGCCAGCCTTCTGAGAAGAGTTCTCCATTTTCCTCCCGCAGTTCCGCTGATCTTCTGAGAAGAGTCGTCTCCCTCTCCCGCGGCGTCTCCGACTTCGTCTCCGCCTCTCCTCTCGTGATGATTATCAGTCTGTATGGCTATCTTGAAGTTTCCGTTTTTCTGGTTCAAAATTCAAATCAGGTATGTTTAAGTTGCAAGAAGTCTTATGCCATAAACTGCATACCAGAAAACTGAATTTGTTTGTTTTAAGTGATGATGGTTGCTTGGTCTGTATTAGAAAATGATAGTAGCCTTGCTCCAGTTTGCTCATTCTGCTGCCTATTCTCTCCAAAATAATGGATTACTTTGACTTTGTAGGATCAGTTAAAGACTCGGTAGTGGGGGAGGAACGAATTGCTCAGTATTTGCTAGCTGTACTAAATACTAGAGGTACTCCCTTTCATTGGAAGCAGTCGAACAACAGAAGAATGGAAGGTATTCGGTACGATTCAGAGGAGAAACCCGAGTACAATCTTAAAGATCTACGACAAAAGAGGAAGAAGACACCAAATCTCTCAGATGTGTTGTACATAGAGGTAAATCACTCCACTTTTTCTCCATCATCAATAATACTTTGCCTTGGCCAAAAAAAAAAAATACTTTGCTTTAATTGTGGTTTCCTTTGTAAGCCATGCAGTACTCACTGAGGAATATTGGTGGTGCTGTCTGGAGCTTAGCTTGATCGGTCTCCTGTATTGCTTCCTTTTGTTTTTGCATGTTTAGTTATCCTTTAATTGTTGTGTTGTTGACGCAGGATGTTGCGACAGAAGTTCAACAAGCACTATACACGACCTTATCTGAATTTGAAGGAGATGTGGAAGATGAGGACAACTTGGAAATCCTCATAGAACAGCAATTTGAAGCCCTACAGAAGGCCTTGAAGATTCCTCATAAGGCATCAGAAGCACGTTTAAGGGTAGCTAAGAAATTCCTCACTTTATTTCGATCCGGTAAGCTCGGGCAGTTTGTTCTTGATGATGTCCCCGATATAAGTACTGTTTCATAAGTGTTACATCTTTGGAACATGTTCTTGTTGCCTCTCGGCATGGAGAGAGGAGAGTAGACAAAGGGATGATTTTACTCCACTTCAGTAAGCGGTAACCTGTTTATAATCGAGTTGGTCGGTTCTGCGCGATGTTTATAATCGCTTTGTACTACTTTGTAGTTACTAGTTTGTACTGAATTTGGATGACTGGATGTATTTGGATTTGTAATAATTAAGTTTTTTTTTTTTTGTGAAATTTCGGTAATGGACCGAGACCGGCCCGAGTCAAGCAAGACCGACTCGGGCGGTTTTTTTAGACCAAACTCGGTCTCGGTCCTCCAAAGTGGAGGACCGAAATTTCGGTCTCGGGCTCGGTCTTGCCAAAAAGACCGGCCCGGCCCGCCCAAGCTCACCCTAGTAACTGTAAGGTTTAACCAACCAAATTACCACCGCCTCTTACCGACAGCTGACACCCAAACCCTAGATAGAACCTCCCCAAGCAATTGGCTCTCTGTCTCACCCTCCCTTGCAGAAAAGAGTTCAGCCGTCGTAGAGAGCTGCAGAAGAACCGTCATCTCTGTAAGTCCTCATTACCTTCTCCTCTTCCTCGTCCGTGTACGGTGGTTGATGATTTGGATGAAACATTAGTTGTGTATTTTCTGCCTTGAACAATCATTTTTTTGTGTGTGTGGTATTTGTAGCTAAATTGTTGGATTAGCTTATGAAAATCATGATGACTTAACGTATGAAGGATATTCTAGCTTGCTTTCGTGTTTTTTGTAGTTCAACCTAGCGTTTTGTACGATGAAATAAGGTGTTTACTTCTCAATGATTGAGCTCGTTCTTATTGTTATGCTCCTTTGATGCACAATAAAGTTTGTGTTTTTAACCGCCTTTTGAGGATTGTTATACAACCCGGGCTGATTTTGATGAACTTGTATTAATGAGAGAAAACTTTGGTCTGTTTCTTATGCTAACAGATGTACAACTAAATTGGTGTTTTTATACTATTCATAAAGGTAATCAACTAATAATTTTGCAGAATATCCATATTAAAAGATGGTTCAGTACAATTTTAAGAAGATTACGGTGGTTCCAAATGGGAAGGACTTCATCGACATCATCCTCTCCCGCACCCAGCGTCAAACTCCCACTGTTGTCCACAAGGGATATGCCATTAAACGGCTTCGCCAATTCTATATGCGCAAGGTGAAATATACCCAGACAAATTTCCATGAGAAGCTGACTACTATCATTGATGAGTTCCCCCGATTGGACGATATTCATCCTTTCTATGGTGATCTTCTTCATGTGCTGTACAATAAGGATCACTACAAGCTTGCTCTTGGTCAAATCAACACAGCTAGGAACCTGATTGTGAAGATTTCCAGGGATTATGTGAAATTGCTGAAGTATGGTGACTCACTTTACCGCTGCAAGTCCCTTAAAGTTGCTGCTCTTGGACGAATGTGCACTGTCCTCAAGAGGGTTAGCCCAAGTTTGGCATATCTTGAACAAATCAGACAGCATATGGCGAGGCTGCCTTCGATTGACCCGAATACCAGGACAATCTTGATTTGTGGGTACCCTAACGTTGGGAAGAGCTCTTTCATTAACAAAATCACTAGGGCTGATGTGGATGTGCAGCCATATGCCTTCACTACGAAGTCACTCTTTGTGGGTCACACTGATTATAAGTATCTAAGGTACCAAGTGATTGACACTCCTGGAATTTTGGATCGGCCATTTGAGGATCGGAACATCATTGAGATGTGCAGTATTACAGCTTTGGCGCATCTGCGTGCTGCTGTTCTGTTTTTTCTCGATATATCTGGATCGTGTGGGTACAGTATTGCTCAGCAAGCAGCTCTCTTTCACAGTATCAAATCCTTGTTCATGAACAAGCCCTTGATTGTGGTCTGCAACAAAACTGACTTGCAGCCGCTGGAGAGTCTGTCAGAGGAAGATTTGAAATTGGTGATGGAGATGAAGTGTGAAGCCATGAAAACTGTGTTGGGTCAGGCAGGGGAAGCCACGAGTGATGAGGGAGTGTTGCTGAAGATGAGCACTTTAACAGAGGAGGGGGTGATTGCTGTGAAGAATGCAGCATGTGAAAGGTTATTGGAGCAGAGGGTGGAGATTAAAATGAAGTCCAAAAAGATTAATGACTGCCTGAACAGATTTCATGTTGCACTACCGAAACCACGTGACGGAAAGGAGAGGCCACCATGCATTCCTCAAGCAGTATTGGAAGCAAAAGCTAAGGAAGCAGCTGAAAAGGAGAAGAGGAAGACTGAGAAGGACTTGGAAAATGAAAACGGTGGTGCTGGTGTGTACTCTGCAAGCTTGAAGAAGAACTACATCTTAGCAAATGATGAGTGGAAGGAGGATATTATGCCAGAGATTCTTGATGGACATAATGTTGCTGATTTTATTGACCCTGATATTCTGCAAAGGCTTGAAGAGCTAGAAAGAGAAGAAGGATTGAGGCTAGTAGAGCAAGAAGAAGATGACTTTGAGATGGATGGGAAGGAATTGACTCCAGAGGAGAAAGAGGCACTTGCTGAGATCCGAAGGAAGAAGAGCTTGCTTATCCAGCAACATAGAATGAAGAAGAGCACAGCTGAAAGTCGTTCCATTGTGCCTAGAAAATTCGACAAGAACAAAGAGTTCACGACTAAAAGGATGGGTAGGCAGCTGTCTTCCTTGGGACTTGATCCTAGCTTAGCAATTGACAGGGCAAGGGGAAGGTCCCTTTCTAGGAAGGGCCGAAAGAGGGATAGGTCTCCTGAAAATGGTGATGGTGATGCTATGGACGTCGATACAGACGGTTCTAACAAGAAGCAAAGGGTGAGATCGAGGTCCATGTCTCTTGCGAGGTCAAGGTCAAGGTCGAGGCCACCAGGTGAAGTTATTCCAGGAGATGGTTTCAAGGACTCTGCTCAGAAGCTGAAAGCAATTAAAATGGGCAAGAAATCAGTCAAGAAGAGGAACAAGGATGCTAGGAAGGGAGAGGCAGACAGGGTTATCCCCAACCTCAAACCCAAGCACTTGTTTTCTGGGAAGCGTTCATCTGGGAAAACAGATAGACGATGAAAATTCTTAGGTATGCGCAGACATAAATAAGTTTCCACATTTTGTTTGTTATTTCAGAAATACTTTTTATTTGTTCTTTCATAAGCACTTGCCTGGGTATGATGAGAGTCATGAGACTCCTCTGAATTTCTAGCCATCATACATTGCTGTTGTTTATGTCTCATGAGTATTTTTAACGTGTTGTGGGTTTATTCCGTATTTGATATTGGTGAAAGATGTCAAAAGTAACAAGAATCTATCTATCTATGAGATCAACAAGTTTTCATTTTTATATATTGTTGTATTGCAGGATGGAGCAAGTTCTGATGATCTTTGGTGGAGAATGATCTTCACTCTTTCAGCATGCTTTTTTTATTTATAGAATGTAGCTGCTTCTGAATGAGGTCAAGATGATGTGGTTTTGGACTTGAAGTTTACTTTGGTTGTAGTTTATTTTGTATCCTTTTCATTACATGTTGGATGGATGACACCAGATTTTGAGATCAGAATATTTCGACAGCAAGAGCGTTGTTTATTACATTAACATTTACTATGAAAAAAAGGTTGGTCTCTTCTTTTTTATCCCCACAAAGAGATGTTTTATTGTTTATATCATGGAAAGGATGCTTATCAACTTCAAACCAACCCCATGTCCAACGGATAAGGAAGACCTTCATAGCAGCTAGCAAACTAGCTTAGCTTATTAGGAAACATTTTGTTTTTGATTCATAATAAACCCTAAATGTCTGAGTAGTAAACTATTAAAGGTTTTAAGTAATATGTTGTGTTACTAAACAAAAAAAATGTTCAACTTATATTTGTAATTCTTACTTTAGATATATAAATAACAAAAAATGTCTGATTTTGAAGAAAATATATGAATAGAGTGCAGATCATATCCCAAAATATTTATTATGTACAAACTTATCATTGATACTAAAACAGTCGCTTTGGCCGAGTGGTTAAGGCGTGTGCCTGCTAAGTACATGGGGTTTCCCCGCGAGAGTTCGAATCTCTCAGGCGACGTTAGTTTTTTTTCTTTGTCATTTCAGTCAGTCGAAGCAGTTTGTATGAAATGCACTCTGGCAATTGCAGCTTCTTTCTTCCCAAGCTATCTCAAATCATCATCATTTTGTATATGTCGGTTTGACAAAAAACATGTACTGCACGTATAATTATTAATTATGCTTTTTGATGATCATACCAATGAAGGAAGCTCGAACATCATCATCAGGTAGACTTCAATCCATCCACTCTATCGACATTCGTTTGATTTCTACATCTCAGCGTCATCATATTTGTATAGGATGTGGATCAAGGTAACATAATGATCTAGCTACTATATCATAATCATTAGACAAACTAATCTTTATGATACCAATAATTAGTTTTAAAAAAATCTAACGAATTTATCTAAAGAGGTTTGACATTTTTCTGCCCATTAACTTTAAAATACATAAATAAAAGACTTTGGGTTAAACATCGGATACATATTTAACTTATTAGTTGTTGAAAAACACTTCAAAAAACTAAGAATAATAACTAAAAATAACATAAGTTTTGAAAACTTCATTTGCTTATCAAATTTGTTGAACATATGATTGCAAAACCTTCATATTCTTGGCTCGAGTTCGCGTGACTCGTTGCACTAGAAGAAGAGTCAAGGTATCATCTCTGTTCTTGAATTTATTCCTGTCTTGATACTTTGCTCACATCATTCTCCCATTTCTCAAAAAATATTCATCCCGAAAATTTCCTTCGAGAATTCAATTTTGCTTTTCGGTGACTAATAATTTTTTAATCCTTAAATATGGGGGTTATGAATCTTCTGGGTCAAAAGCAAAGTAGATTTACTTCTCAACTCCTCTTGGTAACAGTAATCTCTTCCCCGCGCCAAAAATGAATCTTTATATCATATGAGTTTCTCTCTTCAATTGCACATCCAATGTTGTTCTATAAACTAAAGATTCATCATGATTAACATATTTAATCTCATCATCAATAATAAATATCACATAAACAAGGCACAATATCATTGTCATCTTCATCTCTTTCCCCATTCTTTTCAAATAATGCACTTTGAATATTTGGGGATTTCTGTGGTATAACACTATGTTCATCTACTAAACATATGATTATGTCACTAAACATGTTACTAGGCGTACATTTACATTAAACTTTGAAACTCTTCACTACTGATTTCTCAATCCTTTCGGTCAAAATGATCTTCTAGTAGAAAGAATTGAAGTTGCATTTGAGATGTCTTTGGATGCCTCGATAGTGGCGGTTGCCTTAGCCTTCGGTTTGGCCTTAGTAGCAACAAATGAAATTTCTTTTTCCCTAAAAAACTTGATCTCCAATGTGAGGTGCTCGTAGTTTGTGGGGCTGGCCCAAACTCAGAAGTTCTCTTCTTTGATGGTCATATGTACCATATCGTTCAACTCCACGTAGTTTTATCACTCGATTCTATCAATAATCTCTGGGTTCAACTCGTTCAGAAGCTTATTCATGGTTACCTTTTGACCCACTTCCACATTACAACTAATCCTTACTACCTTCATTTCTTGAAAGTAGTCGTCAAGACTTCGGTTACCTTGATGAATCCCTTGTAAGTATACATTTGTGTAGTGTTGAGCACCAAGAAACAATATGGCATGACTCCATAAGCAAATACGAAGAATATCCAGACACCGAGTAAGCAATCAAACATCAAGTGAGCGCGTAAAGAAACCATCCCCGATGGTCGCTTAACTCAGGCCCCCTCGCCTAAGCTCATAAGTATCCCACCCTTCGTCAGTATGCATAAAGGTCATCCTTAGGGCAACCACACCTACATGATCCTCACAGTGAAAGTACGAGTAACATCTACTAAAGATACACTTTATCACTAAGGATCTAGGTCTATATGTTACCCTCATATCAGACGCAACGTATCTTCAAGCTCCATAAGGTGACCCGACCCTATCTCCACCAATTATAAATAGTCTTTACCTTTCTCGTGTAGGAAATGTCTTTCTAAATATACAGTTATTATTATTTCAACCTAAACATACTCATTTAGGCATCAGAGAGAGACTCAGATGACCACCTCCACCTGTCCCTTATTGCAAGTGAATAAATCAACTGCAACGGCTAGGATCGATTCACGATAGCTGGAATCAATTCCCGACGAGTTAGCAGGAAAATTGAGGTACCGCGTACCAATATTTTACGTCGTTTATGGGAAGAAAAACAAAATTAATGCAGACTCGTGCGAAAATCAATAAAGGGAAACAAGTTAGGGAGGAGCCCCGTACAGGAAAATCTGAACCTATTCCATTGATCACCATGTCGCCGGTAAGCCCGTATACGGATATCTGCCAAGGTCTAGTCCAGACACCAAACATAAGCTTATCCATCCACGATAAGCGAGATATTAGCCGACACGTACACAGACATTTCATGGTCGCCTCCGCAACAATTGATGGTTGCCACCCCTCAACATGAGGGTCGAGGATTGCTTACACTATAAGCTTTGATAGCCCTCAAGGATATCCTAGAGCGTGATAAATGCCAGGCAGACTCACGCAAAGACGCCTCAAGACCTCCCCTATAACTTACCTCCATAAGACCAAAACCTCGTTCCTCATCCCGAGCAAGAGTCAACATCTAGCATTCATTATTTCCTCCTGAACGTGACAACATGACAAGGGATCTCGCCATGTATTTGATAATTACTCAACCATGTTCGACTAAACTTGTCGACCAACCCTCCTAAACCTTAGACAAGTTGAATAACTGATCAACAAGATACTCAAGCAGCAGAAGGGCGCAGTAATGACTGGCTTGACTGACAAAGCATCTGACCCCTTTATACCCTCATTGGTTAGAGTGAAGATACTCAAGAAAGTCATAGACAGAGCAATCCCTGAATATAACAGAGTATGGGATCCGATTCAACACATTAACAAGAAGGAAGCCTCTCTTTTAGGATTAAATTGCAATGATGGTCACATCGTATTACTCTTCCCTTCAACGTTACACGACACAACATTCTCATGGGTTTTGGAATACCCCTAACACCTATCAATTTTTGGGAAGACTTAAAAATGAAATTTATACACCGACACATGGACAAGTGCCAACTCCTGAAGATTGTAGTACACCTAAACAACATAAACAAGACCCATGCAAGACTTTGGACTACTTTTATTGGCGGTTCCATAAGGACACCGATGAGCTAGACCAATAAATTGGAGAAAGTGAAATTCATCGTGTGTTTCATGCTAATTTTAACCCCTTGAACAAAGCCTCTAGGAAGTTGAAAAATAATTATCACGTTAAGTTTATCAACAACATGGAAGAGCTCTATTGAAATACCGACTAAGATCTAAGGAGCATCTGAACTTGAAGAATCGAAGTAAGCAAAGCAGTAATCAGGCACAACATTTGGAGGATCATATGGTTGCACACCTTAATAGGCGAACCATCACCTCTTTAAACACGAGAAAAGAAACCATCAGAAGTTCTTACAATGGAGAGAATGAAAAACAGAAATGAAAGACGCGGCTGACCTCACCCTAGAAACAATCAGTCTCTAAAAGGAATAATTACAAACCGAGAATAACAAAACAGTCCAGAATAAAATGATAATAACATAATGGTCCTCCAACTTTATATCTCAGCATCAGTTTGACTTTCAACACTCCCCCTCAAACTGATGTTTGAGAAAATGTCTTTAAGACCCAATTTCTTCATCAGATAACAATGTTGACTCTTACCCAATGCCTTGGTGAAAATATCAGCAACCTGTTCACTTGACTTCACAAAATCAGTCACAATAATTCCTGCATTAATTTGTTCCCTAATGAAATGGCAATCAATTTCAATGTGCTTTGTACGTTCATGATACATGAGATTAGAAGCAATTTGAATGGCTAATTTATTGTCACAAAACAAGGTAGTTGGAGTATGAGAAACAACACCTAATTCACCTAACAAGCCTCTTAACCAAATGATTTCAGAAACAGTTGAACCCATACTTCTGTACTCTGCCTCAGCAGAAGATCTAGATACAGTAGCTTGTTTTTTTAACTTTCCAAGATACTAAAGATCTTCCCAGAAAAACACAATATCCAGAGACAGATTTTCTGGTTTCAATACAACTGCCCCAATCTGAATCACAATAAGCAGAAATATCTAAACAATCATCAGCAGATAGAAGAATACCCAAACCTGGTTGCTGCTTCACATATTTTATTACCTTATACACAACATCCAAATGGGATTGTTTTGGACTCTGCATAAACTGACTCAAACACTGAACTGAATAAGCGATGTCAGGACGAGTAATGGATAAATAAAGCAACTTACCGATTAATCTCCTATAAGAGGTGGGATCATTAATCAGACCATCATCTTGATTCAGGTCAAACTTCAAATCATATCCCTTATTGGTATACTTAACATTCTGATCCATTGGAGTGTTACTCGGTTTACCAGCAAGTAACCCAGTTTCAGACAAAAGTTCAAGTGTATACTTCCTTTGGCACATAATAATACCATCATTGGAACGGGCAATTTATATACCAAGGAAGTATTTAGACTCACCCAAATCTTTCATCTTGAAACTAGTATGCAAAGCAGCTTTCAGCTCATGGATAAAGAATTTACTATTCCCAGTAATCAATAAATCATCAACATATACAAGAAGAATAACAATTTCATTACCTTTCTTCTTGGTGAACATGGAATAATCATATAAACTTTGATGATAACCATTCTGAACAAGAGAATCAACCAATTTAACATTCCATTGTCTAGATGCTTGTTTCAAACCATAAAGGGATTTATGTAATCGACAAACATTGTTCTCCCCCTGATTACTAAATCCCTGAGGAATCTGCATATAAACCTCTTCTTTCAAGTCTCCTTGAAGAAAAGCGTTATAAATATCCATTTGAAAAAGAGGCCAGTTGTATTTAGAAGCTAAAGCTAAAACAGTTCTAACAGTAACCATTTTAGCAACAGGAGAGAAAGTATCAGAATAATCTATACCTTCTTTTTGATTGAATCCCTTTGCAACCAGCCTCGCTTTGTAGCGCTCAACAGATCCATCTGAATTATACTTAACACGAAATATCCATTTACATCCAATAGCATGTTTCCCTTTGGATAAGGGAACAATTTTCCAAGTATTATTACTTTCTAAAGCAGATATTTCATCTTTCATAGCATTGACCCAATTTTCATTTTTGCATGCATCATCAAAGGAATAAGGCTCAGTAATCTTATCAATAGAACCATCAAAACATTTGAAAGTGGGGGACAAAGCATGATAAGATATGCAATTCTGGATAGGATATTTAACACTACAGTTATTCTGCAAAATGTAATCCTTTTGCCAAACTGGAGTCTTAATTATCCTACCTGATCTTCTAGGATGCACAATAGGGTCAGTACTATCCGCATTGATTTCACTATGTGTAGAATCAGTGTTGTCAGAAATGGGTTGGACAACATCATCATTTTCTGCATTGGTATCACTAGCATCAGATATCTCATTGATATGCAACGAATCCACATCATCATACTTATCAGCAATGGCATCAACAGGCAGATTCTCATGATCAAAACTATCATTCTTGTAAGGAAAAACATTCTCAACAAACTTAACATCTCTACTAACGAACACAGAGTTATTGCTCAAATTCAGCAACTTATAGCCTTTTTGAGTAATAGAGTAACCCAGCAAAACAGATCGAATAGACCTAGATTCAAACTTGTCATCAACAGGTAAAACTTTGGCATAACAAAGGCAACCAAATATTCTCAAATGATCAAGTCTAGGCCTACATTTCATCAATTTCTCATAAGGAGATATTCCTCCTAAAACAGACGTGGGCATCAGATTTATAAGATAGCAAGCAGTCAGAATACATTCACCCCAGAATCTAGAAGGAACATTACTTTCAATTTTCAAAGCCCTTGCAACATCAAGCAAATGTCTATGTTTTCTCTCAACAATACCATTCTGCTGAGGGGTATAAACACAAGTACTTTGATGAATAATCCCTTTTGTTTTAAACAGATCATTACAATGATTGTTAAAAAAACTCACCACCATTA
Source organism: Chamaenerion angustifolium (assembly GCA_946814005.1). Classification (NCBI taxonomy): domain Eukaryota; kingdom Viridiplantae; phylum Streptophyta; class Magnoliopsida; order Myrtales; family Onagraceae; genus Chamaenerion; species Chamaenerion angustifolium. The sequence goes on along the minus strand of OX328268.1, from coordinate 26,157,384 downwards.
TCAGTTCGGATAACCTTAATGGTTTTCTTGAACTGATTTTCAATCAAAGCAATGAAATGTTTAATAACAGCAATGGCATCAGATTTAAGGTGCAGTAAATAAGTCCATGTATTTCTACTGAAATCATCAACAATGGTAAAAAAAAAACTTTTATTATCATACGTAATTTGATTGTACGGTCCCCAAACATCCATATGCACAAGGTCAAAACACTCAACAGATTTGGATTCACTATGAGGAAAAGGCAATCTATGTTGTTTGGCCATAGGGCAAATACTACAATCAAATGAATTTTGCTTTTCAGAATAAACAGACTCAAGGGACTTTATTCTACTCAAAACATTCATGGAAGGGTGACCCAATCTTTTGTGCCATAGGACGGTTTGAGGATATGGCAGAATGTTGGCTCTAAGGGCTATAGGTGGCTTAAAATCAGTGTCAAAAATGTATAGCCCCCCAGCCTCTCTACCAATCCCCAACACCGCTCCATTGTAAAGATCCTGCATGATAACCAATTTGGGATAAAAAGATACAGAACAAGATAAGTCTTTGGTTATCTTGGATATAGAGAGCAAATTGTATCTAAAATCAGGCAGATAAAGCACATCATGCAAAGAACGTTTTTCAAAAATTCTAAAGTTCCCAACACCATGAACAGCAGAACTAGAACCATCAGGTAATTGCACCTTAGAACTAATATTTTTAAAATCATGCAACCAAACAGATCTGTAGCTCATATGATTTGTAGCACAAGTATCCAAGATCCAACAATTTCCAATATTAGAAAAGCATGATGAACTGGAACTCATACCTGCCACATTAGCTTTCGAAGATGACTCCAATTGAAGTTTGCTCACAATCCGAGCAATCTGCTCAATCTGATCAGAGGAAAGAATGTTATTATTTCCAGTATTAGAATCTAAACGAGAAGAGTAAGAATTTCCAAACTCAGTTGAAGAGTTCGATGAACGACTCTTATTCCCAACATTGTTTGGTTCATTTACACTGTTGGTCTGAGGTGGCTTTGCCTGACTCTGGTTGGACTTAAATTTCCAACCAGGTGGATAGCCCTTTCTCTTGAAGCAATGGTCATAATCATGGCACTTGTTCTTGCAGTATTCACAGAACAAGTTCCATGATTTTTTGAACGGTTTCTGATTTCCCGGGGCTACGGTCTTATTTCCTACAACATAATTCACCAACATATTTCCAGAGATTTCTCTCTGATTCTCCTCTTGAATCAAAACAGCATACGCTTGGTTAACAGTGGGAAGAGGTTCTCTCATCACAAGGTTTGAACGAACTTGAGAATATGATTCGTTCAGACCGTTGACAAAGAGAAACAGTTTCAAATTGTTTGCATGCTCAATATGTTTTTGAAAAAGATCACATTCACAGCATGGAAGAGCACATATAGCATCAAATTCATCCCACATGGTACGGATTCTAGTGAAATATGTAGATATGGAATCAGTGCCTTGTTGAGCTAAGCAAATTTCACGGTGCAATTGACTAATCCGAGAGCCATTTACTTTATTAAACCTTTCTCTAAGATCTTTCCAAATGAATTGAGCATTAGTAGCATATATGATTCCAGTCATAAAGTCTCTAGAAACAGAATTCATAATCCAAGCAAAGACAAAGGCATTGCATCTATCCCATATATGATGAAGGCTCAGATCATAATCCTCTTTTTTACAAGATCCATCTATAAAACCGAGTTTATTTTTTGCCCAAAGAGACATATACATAGCTCGACTCCAGAACCCATATATTTCTGGTCCAGTCAGCTTTTCAGAAATAAGGGACGAATTAGGTGAATCAGATGGATGTAAAAATAAATGATGATTATGATCAATGACATGCTTTTTAAACGTTGCCTCATCCACATGATCTGTGGTGGTAACGTTTCTTGCATTAACAGAATCAGGATCTCCAGATGAGGCCATAATGAAAAAAATGACTCAACGGAGATTCTGATTAAAAGAATACAACCAATAGGGACAGAAAAAACCAGCACAGATATGCAATCAACCGAAGCAACAAACCAGCACAGATATGATATTATCAGATTATATAACCAGTACACAACAAATCTCAAATAACCACAAATCTCATATAACAAATCTCAAAACCAGCATATAACAGATATCATATAACAGATCTTGAATATCCAATAGAAACACTATACAAGAACTGAATGGCCGAAAAAGATTCAGATCTTATCAGAACGAACAAGATTGCGAAAAAAAAAACTGAATCTTGCCCGAAAGGATACAACGATGAGCTTGAAGATTCTCAAGATAAAGCAATCAGCAATGCTTCTCTCAAGATCAAGCCCGAATACCTACTCAGCAGCAGAAAGAAGATCAAAGATAATCTGTTCTTATAAAAAAACTGCATGAATGTCAAAGAGTCACAAGATAAAGCAATAAGATATGCTTTTCTCAAGATTCAGTCTGAATACCAGCTCTGCCAAATGATAAGAATCAAAAGAATCTGTTCTTATCAAAAAATGAATATCAAAGAAGATCTTCGATACTAAAGAAACAGACGGTAACATAAAACGATAGAAAACTTCGAAAAACAGATCAAGCGAATCTGTTCTTAAACTGTTACCGAAAGCAAAATCGAAGAACTTCAATGAATCAGAGATATGCAAAGAAGAAACAGAATCGGAAAAACGAAACAATCTAGTGTTTCATCGCTCTGATACCATATTGAAATACCGACTAAGATCTAAGGAGCATCTGAACTTGAAGAATCGAAGCAAGCAAAGCAGTAATCGGACACAGCATTTGGAGGATCATATGGTTGCACACCTTAATAGGCGAACCATCACCTCTTTAAATAGGAGAAAAGAAACCATCAGAAGTTCTTACAATGGAGAGAATGAAAAACAGAAATGAAAGACGCGAATGACCTAACCCTAGAAACAATCAGTCTCTAAAAGGAATAATTACAAACCGAGAATAACAAAACAGTCTAGATTAAAATGATAATAACAGAATGGTCCTCCAACTTTATATCTCAGCATCAGTTTGACTTTCAACAAGCTCATCATCTAGGCCAAGGGATGCATTGACATGGAAAGGACAAAAGTGTTAACGAATCCTTACATCCCAACTCCAGATCCAAAGTAGGAGAAGAAAAGGAAAGAGAGGGAAAGAGACATAAACCCGAAGACCGACAACAAACCGCGAAGAGAGATCCACGACTAGTTCACACCCCTCAACCACGAGGTATAAACGGTCCTAGCATAAATGGAGAAATTGTCCCATGCACAACTGTCGCCCCCACGTAGGGACGACACTTCTATGGGTCATGTTTTTAATAGTTTTAGTCGATACCACCGAGTGAAGGGTGATGAAACTGAGGACTTGCATTAATTACCTTAGAATTACAGTGTTTATATTTCACATCTCGATTTTATTGAAACTCCAATATTTTAATAATTAAATTAATCTGTTTGGATCAAATGTCCAAAATTTGATTTATAAGAATTTGAATAAAATATGGTTATTCTGAAGATGAGTATGCGAGTAAAACAGTGGTTATAGTATTGAAAATTGTATCACAGTGGTTATGGTATGATATGTAGTATATACATACGGTATGCTTATGGTATTTGTTATACCTGCACTAACTATACTCTAATCATTGTCAGGTCTAATATGATTTAATAGAATTACAAGCTTCCAAAGTATTCTTAGTAAGAAGAGATGAATGATTGTGTCCAAATGTGTAGATCGATCATTTGCTTGTAAATCTTTGAAAGGATGTCTGGTTAGGGGAGACTAGGGATGAGTGGTTCTGGGTACCCTGTAATTTAGTGGTTTCCATAATCTACTCATATCCTATAAGCCAACAGTTTAGGGTACCCTCTTAGGAACATGTTTCAAAATAAATTATCTAAAACCAGTTTGAAACTGATTTTTTGCCACAAATACTAACTTGCGCATGATAAAAAATTTCATAAGACAAAAGAATTATACAATCATCCAACAATCATATAAAAATTTATCATAAAAAGTAGCAACATTTCTCACATAGCAACATTTATTCAACTTCAACTCATTTCTTCATGTGTCAACATTTCAAACGTTCTCCGTAATGCCGTTAAGATCTATAAAAAAAATATTAATACAGTGTGATATAAAACCAAAATGAATAAATAAGTGATGAATACCTTGTTCTCATTTTTCTTAGCATCTTCCATGTCCGGAATGTTTTTTTTTGTTAAAATATTAATATTATATATATCTATTCAGTTTTGGGTACCCTATTACCTTGATTGAAATAGAAATCAATAAAATATTTTTTTTTTCTGGAAGCTTACCTATTATTAAAACTTTTATACGAATCCTACTCTAAATGTCGGTTCCGGGTTCAAGCGGATAATTTGTTTATCCTAATGGAGTCGAGGATTAATTTATGAAATGAAATCATGACCATATATTTTGAGTCAATCATAGACCAACATAAACATTATTAAATAATATTAACCTATAAATACATATTTAAATCATCTTATTTTATTATTACTATAAATAATCTTTGTTTACTATAGGGATAAAAGTCATTTAGGCACCTCATAAGTCACGTTTTTACAAATAGATACCTTAAAAAATATTTGTTATTTTTGGGTACCTAAACAGTTATAAATGTATCTACTTTAATATTTCAATCATGTGTCTGTCACGTGTGTAGTATTTTGTTCCATTAAGGTAACTCTACTTTATTTTAATGTTGCTTTCAGATATTTCTAAGTTGTTTTATTGTTGCAATCAAATATATTTATTTTGTCTTTATTAAATTGATTTTTTTTATTGTTGCATATAGGTACCTCAATTAAAGTAGATACATTTGTGACTTCTGAGGTACCCGAAAGTAACACATTTTTTCTGAAGTACATATTTGTAAAAACGTTACTTCTGAGGTACCTAAATGACTTTTACCCATTTACTATAATGTTACTTTGATTTTAAATTAAATATGCATAAATTTTAAAAAAAAAATCAATGATCGTTTTCTTTATATAAACAAATTTTATGGTATCATATAAATTTAAGTTATGTATACTACTGGATCAAAATGATCAATAATAACACACATGTATATATATATATATATATATATATATATATTTAAAACAAAAATCTCATTTAATAACAATTATAACATAAAATTGGGCTCCAAATACAAATAATTAGAATTTGAGCTCAAACACTTCATTTTAAAGTTTAAAAAACAACTATAGGTTTAGTTGAGTACTATTATCAAACTTAATCAACTAAGATTATATTCTATTTAAGATAACATGATTTTCTGCTTACATGTCATTATTTCATTTAATTCCTTATATGATTTTATTTACATATCATTCTTTTTCCGTATACTTATTAGTTCATGTGAAATTAATAGAGAGTATCTACATACATACAGTACATGATTGCTTAGCGTCTGACTTGCCCGTTTGATCAGCAGTTTTCCGTACTGCCCAATACAAATGTATAACTGTTCCTATTTCCCAGAGATTCAGGATCAATTATTCTCCAATCAATGGCAATACTGTTGATACTAGAAACGAATTTCTGTTCCAACCAGAGGAGTCTCATCAGTTTGAGGATACAAGTTTGGTCCATCAATGGAGGGCTTGATGACTGCATAAAACACTACATTGTAGAAGATGCTGAAGAACAGCAGAGTCACTGCGGTATACGCAAGAAATGATCCGTTCATCTCTGGGGATTCATCTTGTAGCATTGGACCTCTTACCATCTCAACATCTGAACTTCAAAACAAAATTACACAATCATACAATGGGATTGAAATACTTACAAGACCAGGAAGAGACTATAAAAATAAAAACAATCTCAGAATTCTTGTTCCATAATACAACAAAGAGTCAGATAAATATCTATTAGGGTTATGGACAATTTGTTAATTGTGTTTCTTTAAACAAATTGTTAGTTACCTTTACATAAAGTTGAAAATTGCTAGTTGGGTCTAACTTACCTTTAAATTATTACGAAAACTTACATTTTATTTATTATCTTAATTTACTCTATCTTTTATGCAACTTACTACTTGGACTTTTAGAAAATTTGAAATTTATTATCTAAAGTTTGCAAAATTCTACACTTTTCTAGTTGAACTTTGAAAGTTTTTACAATTTACTAGTTGGCATGCATGTATATTTAGCAAATTCTAATTATATATAAAAGTCAACACACAAATTTGTTTCCTACTAATAAATTGTTCATATTCTTAAGTTCAGCTAAAAATTAAGTAATTAACACTAAAAACAAAGCTACATTCCCAAACACAAAAAAAAATAGTGTTTAGAATTTAGTCAGATGAAATTGGTCGATTTAATAATCGAGGAACACTAAACATAGCATATAGAGATGGTGAACTATTATTCAATTCAAAAAATGAATCCATGTTGCCCTATCAGTATGGTGTTTGAATTGAATCCATGACCAAATTATGTTTCCCAAATCCACCCACTGGACTAAAATATTAATCATTATTCGGCGGTATATATAAGCCATCCATAGATTGAAGCACGGATCAGAGTACAATTCTAAAGAAGCGAAGCACAGTTACAGAAAAAGCATCATCCTGCTGGCTTGGGGAATTAACTGAACAAGGCAAAAGAAGGGAGCTTTAACCTTTCACCTTAGGAGCGGGGGCTCGCTTCCGCGAAAGAGACTGGAGTCGGCGGTCAAGCTGCTCAAGGGCTTCCCGAGCTTTCTCTTCGTCTATTTCATAATCAGATTGTTCCGATTGTTGATCCCTCTTATCCACGGCTCGCACCACGACACTTCCTCTTTTCCGGTAAAGCGGCGCCAATGCGATTTCATGCTCTTCTATCAACTGCTGCGAAAATGGCTCCCTACTTCTGATCAAGGTCGTAGAATGAGGGGGAGATAAGGGATTGCTGGCTAGAGAGAATAATCGAAGAGAGAGCATCTGAATAAGCTAGCTGTGAAGATGAAGCTTAATGAAAGATAGAAGAAGAACGATAGCCACTCCCCTAAGGCTGGTTCTGTTATATCTCACCTGTTAAGGCTGTTGTTTGGCAACAGGTGGGAGTATATCTCGACACTATAAATCGAACATTGTTTGCTAAATGCTAATTCAGTTAACTCGTTCAGTATATGAGGTAGGCCGGATATAATTGGACCAATTGAACTGTTCCGGTCCTCTGATACTATTACATGTTCAAGACCGCTATTATCTAATCTATATATATTACCTTTGGCCAAAAAAAAAAAAAAAATCTATATATATTACAATTGATCTACACAGTGAGTAAATAATTCACTTGGATGGTTATAATAAAAATTAAAGTTAACTTTTAAAGTTAAAAATACATCTATCAATAAGCATAAAAAATATAAATGCTTTTATTAATTATTTATGTTATTATAAAAATGGTAACATTAATATAAATTATAGCATATATTTTATAAAAACAAATATCTTGTTAAAAAATAGTAAATAGTTATACTATGATGTTAATTAATATCCAATAACGTAATTTTAAAGTTTATACAACTTTTTTTACTAGAGTCTATCTATTCCAAATGTTTCAGATTTACTTCAAAAAGTTACTAAAATACTTTATTTAGTAGTGGTTATTATTTTAAAAGAAATTAATTCGTCATACTTAATTTTCGATTTATTGTCTTAGTTGCATATATACACACACATATCCTATCTGTTGTTTGTTTTTAATTTGAATAATTTATAAAAACTTATTTTTAGATGTATTATACTCGAGACATTTTTTTCTCACGTTTATATTTTTTGGGCCAACTCTCATAAATATAATTGGATGTATAAGAACTTTGTGTTAGTTTTTTCCATAAAAGTCTTATACTGTAAAGTGTAAAGTATTAACCTCATTTTATTTTCTTAATTACGAATACTTATATGTAAACTATAACATGTGGACATGTACGTATGCTCATAAAATGTAATGTTGTGGTGTTATAACTATTTCTATGAATTTATTTGAATAATATATTTTTTAGAGAAAAAAATACTGTAAAAATATGGTGGTGTAAAACGAAATATAATAATAAAAATAATTTTGAACCTAGAAATTATATTATTGTATTGAATTTTAAGATCTACTTGTACTAAGTTGTAGGTAAATACAAAGTTAATATAAATCAGACAATTTTAATATTAGCATATAAACTATTAAAGAATGAAGCAAAAATAATGACATTTTGACATTTTTAGTGGATATTCTTATTTATAAAAATAACATGATTTTAAAATGTAATGGAAAATTTTAAATGAAATTTAAATATATATATATATATATATATATTTACTTACATGACATTGTCTTATTATTAAAAGTAGATATAAGTTATTGTGAATCAACATCTATATATTATTTTGATATATAACTGCCTCGTTTTAGGCCCTTATTAAAATTGTAGTCCACCTACTTAAATCCATTCTCAAACCTCGTGGGTTAACTATTTTTTTTGGTAAATCGCAAACCATCGTTGGCGAATAAATCCAATTTTGAAAATGTTGGATCCTCACTTTTCGCGCCTTGTGCTCTGGTGCTGCTCCGGTGATCTGAAAGAAGGAAATTCGGGTTTTGCCTGTGGTTTCCTCTCTGATGCTTAAGTTAGCCGGAGATTTGTTTTTGGAGAGTCGGAAGAGGCATAAAATTAGTCACCTTCAAATGAAATGGAGTAAGAAATATATATAGGGATACTTAACCTGAGCCCATGACCAAGCGTTTACCCTGGTCATACCTTTGTGAGACTGACACCACTAACTGTGGTAACTTTTTATCTTGCATTGTGTTTTGTGCTTGCATTGTGCTTTGTGTCCTCTTGTGTTTTGTGCTGCATCGAGCCTCGTGCTGACTTAGTGTTCCACTTGGAGGCATGCTCCTTATAGTTGATGCTCGGGTGATGACAACGTGAAGGACGGTGGCTCACATTTGCTGGAGGCGCGCCAGGTGAAGAAGGGTGGCTACGTAAGAAATATGCATGCATGGATATTTCATACGTACCTGGGCAACATAACCTTTGGGCCATATCCTTGGTCCCAAGATGAAAATTTGAGGGTCACCTTGCTTCCATTCCAAACGGATTCAAAAGCTCTTCTGCAACAAGTAGAGACGCGCTCCGACCGTGAACGAGGAAACCTCGAGGCGATGCTCCGAATGCACTTGGGGAGGCGCCCCAGGTGGACAGACTCCCGCGAGGTCCTCGAAGGTGGCTCGGAGTTGGCGGCGTGCCTGGCCGTGATTCTCCCATGTAGAGTTGGTGTCTGTGGCCGAGCTGTGGCGCTCTGTGGCTGAGGTTGGCGCACCGTGTAGAGGAGGGTGGCTCGCCTATGCTGAAGTCGAGGTTATCACACCATACTTGGTCGAGGCCGGCGCACTGTACGTGGCCACGCTTGGCGTCTGGTCGAGCTGCTGGAACCAGGTGGTGCAGAGTGACGACTGGTGCCTGCGCAGGTAGGGCGCTCCTGGTGGCTCGCCTGGTCCCTAGTCGACCTCCTGCATGTAGGTGGCACGCCTGGATGTGGCTCTCCCATGCAGAGTCGGTGTGCGATTGTTCTTCATGCTAAGCTGACAACAATGTATATGTAGTGCATATTTGGAGTGCATAGAAGAGTACTTCACGCGCCATTTTCGTTGGAGACGAAGCCGCCGCCTGAATTCTTATTGCCTTTACGTGGAATTCACTAGTAGCGGCCGAAATCCCACAGGCCTAATAGGGGAAGCACTTGTCGTAACGCCGCGGCCTTCTTCTAGATATCCAACATCACCCCCGAATGGAAGCAAGGTGACCCTCAAATCTTCATTTTGGGCCCAAGGATAAGGCCCAAAGGTTATGTTGCCGAGGTACATAAGAAATATGCATGCATGCATATTTCTTACGTAGCCACCCTCCTTCACCTGGCACGCCTCCAGCAAAGGCGAGCCACCATCCTTCACGTTGTCATCACCCGGGCATCAACCATAAGGAGCATGCCTCAAAGTGGAACACTAAGTCAGCACGAGGCTCGATGCAGCACAAAACAAAAGAGTACACAAAGTACAATACAAGCACAAAGCACAATGCAAAATAAAAAGTTACCATGGTTAGTGGTGTCAGTCTCACAAAGGTTTTACCAGGGTAAACGCCTGGCCAGTGGCTCAGGTTAATTATGCATATATATACTTCTTTCTCCTTTCATTTGAAGGAGACTGATTTTATGCCTCTCCAAAAACGAACCTCCGACTAAATTAGGCATCGGAGGGGAAACCACGGGCAAAACCTAGAGTTTTCTTCTTGCAGGTCGCCGGAGCAGCACCAGAGCAAAATGCGCGAAAAGTCATGATCCAACAGAAAAGTTGACTGGAATTTTTCAATTTAATTATAAACTAGATTTTATTCTATTTATTGAATGATATATATATATATATAGTAAGTTGTCGGTGTTTTTTTTTGTTTTTTTTATCAATGAATGAATTAGCTCAGGTGATTATACAATTCAGCAGCCGAGGACCTAGTTGACCACTGTCGCTACGAAATTCAGTCCACGTTATTTTTTTTTGCCAATAATTCAGTCCAAGTTCAATGTGTTTCCTTGTGGCGATTTTTGTTTTTTTCGACTCGGGTAGGTAAACGTCACGCGCTTTTCCTCGCACGGTAATCTACGTAATTAATAGAACGCCAAAGCACTAAAAGAGTTTCTTTAAAACTAATAATAATAAACTATCACATTGCTACATAATATTTAGAAAGATTTTCAATTTTTCCTCTAAAATTTAAATCATAAAATTTTATTTCCAATGTTTGGCTAAAGTGTTAATTTACCCTCTCGTCAACGTTTCCATCCATATTTAACATAATTAATTTTGAAAATTGCAAAAATAATAAAAAAAATTAAAAATATCGCAATTTAACTATTTTAAACTTTTTTCAAATGTAACAATTGAGTCCTAATTCGATCGGGACTCGATTGAACCCCAATCGAGGAGGCTCGGGTCTGGGTCTTGACCCATATTGACCCCTCATGGGTAAGGAACCAGGTCTGGGTCAAGACCCAAACCCGAGCCCCCTCGATTGGGGCTCAATCGAAGCCCAATCGAATTGAGGAATGGTTCAACCCCAATTCGATTGGGGCTCAAGTCTGGGTGTTGATCCAAACCTGGCCGCCCACCCATGATGGGTCAGTTTGGGTCAAAACCTAGACCCAGACCCCTTCGATTGGGGTCGAACGAACCCCTAATTCGATTGGGGTTCAATTGAATCCCGATCAAATCATAACTCAATTATAAATCTGAAAAATGTTCAATTGTGATATCTTTTAAAGTTTTCTGTTATTTCTGCTTTCAAAACTAAATCTTTAAATTTGGATGGAAAAGTTGACGGAGGTGGCAAACTTGCACTTTGACCAAACATGAGGGATACAAATTTTATGATTTAAACTTTATGGGTAAAACTAAAAAATTAGTCAAGCATTAAGGGCAATGTCGTATTTTACCCTTAAAAAATATATATATGGGTTTTTAAGAAAAATAAGCAATTTTTCTAATTTATAAATAAATAAATATACACAATTTTAGGTAAGGTATGGTTCTCAAACCGGATCAGACTCGAACTGATTCATGCCCATCCCTATTGATTGACCCCTACATGTATTGTTCCCTAGAATGCAAAGTACGTTGAAGGTTTTCTTTTGCCTTTTATTTCTAATAAAAAATAATTAAATTACACATTTAATATTATGAATGATATTGAGCTTGGACTTTTAGATTGACTATACACGTTTATTAAAGTTGAATTTTGAAAGTTTTGAATTAAAAATTTGAATCACAACATTGTTGTGCAGTATTAGAGTTGTAATTCAATTATGTACATTTCTATTTGGGTAAATCACATCAAAAGTCACTTTTTTTTTGCGTAGCTAAATGATCATGTATGTTTAAAAAAAGCGTGACTTTTTGGTTAAACGTGTTATATTCAGTCATATATGTTTGACAAATGTGATTAAATGGTTACAAAAATGGTGATTTTACCCTTCCCTTTTATCTTGTATTCTTCATGTCCGAAATCTGATTTCAAACTCAGATTTGTGTAAATTTGAGTGATATAAATTAGATCAGGTGATGTAATATGATGTAGGCGACTTCTTTGAATGAGAAGATTGTGGCAGTGGGCGACCGAAAGTGTCTTTTGAGTTTTTTTTCTAATATATATCTCATATATATAATACTATATATATATATTTATATATATTATTTAGTTATTGTTTTATTTTAGAAAAATATTTTCCCTACTAATAATATTTAAATATTTGTGTGTTTTTTTTCGGCTCGGTTCCTCGCATAATAGTATCTTGACCCCTGACCAAAATCAGGTGTTTACAGTTACCCTTCTTTGAACATGCGATCATGGAATTGATCTCATGAGTGTCGTGTTCAAAGACGAACAACTGATTTTGAACCCCCTTGATTCATTATTTACATAGTAGATAGACATTATCGTATAACTTTCGAAAGTTAGAAACCTATAGATCCCAATCATTCATGATGATTTACGGAGGTTGAACACCTAAATGCCCAACTCATCAACTTGTGACTCTTAGAAGTTGGACACCTACAGATCCTAGTCATCAAGGATGACTTGTGGAGGTTGAGTACTTAAAGACCCCGCTCGTCGACTTGTAACTTCCAGAAGTTGGACACCTACATGTCTTGGTCGTTGGGGATGACTTACGAAGGTTGAGCACCTAAATGTCTCGTCATCGACTTGTAACTCTCGAAAGTTGGACATCTACAAGTCCCAATTGTTGATGATGACTTATAGAGGTTGAGCACCTAAACGTTCATCTACTTGTGACTCCCAGAAGTTAGACACCTACATGTCCTGGTCGTCGAGGATGACTTGCGGAGGTTGAGCACCTAAATACCCCGCTCGTCGGCTTGTAAATTCCAGAAGTTGGACACCTATAGGTCTTGGTCGTTAGGGATGACTTATGAAGGCTGAGCACCTAAAGGTCTCATTTGTCGGTTTATAACTTACTTTAGAGTTTGAAACCCCCTGTTGAGACGTTTGTCTGCTTGCGCGGACTTCTCGAACTGTTTTCTCACTAATCGACCTTGGAGTCCTTCTTTCTCACTGACTACGAAGCCCAATAACTTGCCTAATGTGGCTTCAAAAGTGCATATGGTCAGGTTTAAACGTAACTTGTACTTCTTGAGCTTTTCAAATAGCATGCGCAAATTGATATGTGATCTTCACCTTCTTGAGACTTCGCGATCATATCATGTACGTATACATCGATTTGTTTGTGCATCATGTGGAACAGTGTCACCATCGCCCTTTGGTAGGTTGCCCATGTGTTCTTTAAACCGAAGGGCATAACTCTGTAACAAAATGTGCTCCACATCGTGACGAAGGCAATTTTTGACTTATCTGCCTTAGACATCTTGATATGGTTGTATCCTGAGAACCCGTTCATGAAAGAGAACATTATATGACGAGCGGTGTTGGCGACCAACATATTGATATGAGGCAGAAGGAATTTATCCTTAAGACTGACTTTGTTAAGATCTCGATAGTCGACGCAGACACAGACACAACCGTCTTTCTTGGGGTACTAGAACGATGTTTGTCACCCATTCTGAATAGTTGCAAACTTCCAGATCCATCGTCAATTTGCTTGATTATCTTTTCCTTAACCTTAAGGATTAGGTCGGGACATTGTTTCCACAGGTGTTGTCTCTAGGGTCGGAAGTTCTCAGTGTCTAGTGGCAGAACGTGCTCCACGATTGACGAATTAAGCCTAGCATGTCAGCATATGACTAGGTGAATATCTCCTGGTACTCTTTTAGTAATTCGATCATCCGAGTTCTTTGATCAGGACTCAGACTTGTCTCGATCTTTAGTTCGCGTGGTTACTTGAGATGTTTATGGCCTCAGTAACTTCCGTTGTTAGGGGCTTGTCTCTCTCGTACATGTCCTACCTTTCTTCAATTTCCTTCGTGACACCCTCCTCACCGGATCCTTCTCCGTAATGTAAAGAGTCAGATTCGGCAAGGGTGTCCATGTACAAGATTGAATCACGGTTGCCTTTGTGTTATCTAGAGGTATTGTTCCTAGAGAAGGAAGCAGAAGAGATAGGAGATTAATTTCAGAAGTATGTAGAAGGAGATATAATACTGAGAACACGATGAAATAACGAAAGAATGGATTCATTTGATGTGGTCATGACAAATTTTCCCTATTCCAAAAACGTGTGTCTCTTGATATCTGGCCTACGCAGAATGCATCCTTTTCGAAAAGTCTTACTCATTATTACTAAGAGAAAATGCATAAGCAGGTAATGTAATCCCATTTGTGATGGTTTCTCCACTAGTGCGTGGACGAACGAAATGGCCTGAGGGGGCTTCATTGAGCAGAGCTCTAATGGTGACACCGATAGAAAACAAACATGATAAGCCTTAGTGAGCATCAACGTTGTCAGATCACTTATGGTGGGCCAGGGAATGAAACGACGAGGGGGGAAATAGTGACGTGCCTGAATTTTTAGTTAAACATTTCCTTCGGACGACTTCGTAGTATTTGAAATTAGGACAGAAACTTAACCCAAAAGTGCCTTTGTTCTTCCTCGGAGCTATCAGGTGTGTAATGCCCTGACTGCGGATTCCCAAACCGCGTCCTAAGATGAAGTTGTTGCCCATCATGATCTTCCCCACCATTAGCTTGGCTCTATCTGATAGTGGCTATCCCCAATCCCTGATCATAGGAACGAGCTCGAAGGCATGAAAAGACAATGAATTTTTTCTCTCGATTCTAATGAAAGGTACGAAATTCTCCTTATAGATGTTGTAATACTCCTCCCCATCGATCACAACCAGGCGGTCCTTAGAGATGAACTTTACTTTCTGATGCATGATAGAAGGCACTGCCCCCTACGGCGTATATCCAAGGTCTTCCCAAAAGTAGACTGTAGATCATCTGAATGTACAAGACTTTGAAAGAAACACTAAACACACATGTACCAATCTCCAATGGTAAGTCAAACTCCCATTCAACCTTCTTGATGTTGTCATCAAAAGCTCGAACAACACTTTTGGTTGGACGGATGAATGACGAATCTACCTTCATGTGTTGGAGGGTGGACATCGGACATAAATTCAAAGATGAGTCGTTGTCAATCATCACCCTTGAAATCACTTATCCCTTGATATTGCACACGATGTGGAGGTCCGTGACATGTTGTTGTCCCTAAAAACTCAACTTTTCATCTCGAATGCGATTTAGCTGGCGAAGATCGAACCAATGAGATTTTCCACTTGGCGGGCTGAAATTTCCTTTGGTACCAGGGCTTCCTTCAAAACGTTCATCAATGTATCTCAGTGTGGTTCAAAACTCAATAGCAGAGCCAACAAAGAGATATGCGCAGGGGTTCTGCGCAACTGGTCCCCGACCCTGTACTCGACATCCTTTACAATTTTCATGAAATTAGTCGTTTCTTCTTCAAACCCATTCTTCTTATGGGTTCTCTCTACCTTGTTCTCCTTGGGTGGAATTTTCGTCTGGATATAACAACGTCTGGATCAAGTCATACTGAAAATGCAGTCGTCTTTTGTGGACCCTTTCACGTGACCTCCGTAATTCCCAGTTATCCTCTTGTTGCTCTCGTAATTGAACGATGGTGGTCCCTATGGAACGTAGTTAATGATTAGTGGGGTGATCATTGAAATGTAATCCTTTAGCATTTCCCAATCCATGGGGTTGACCAAAGGGGTTGGTCCTTCTTATAAGTAGATTATGTTGACTGAGCTAGAAGCATGGTTGAGTAGCACATTGGTATTGACATTCGGTGTCGAAATAGGATTCAAGATTAGGTACTTATGATTGATAAGGTATTGGATTCAGTGCTTCAGATGGGGGCACTTGTTAGTGGCGTGCCCTAGTGAACCCATGTGGAACTCACACTTTGAATTTCGTTATATAGTATGAATTCTCGTTTCGGGGCTCAGAACCTTGGGACCTATAAGCCCTTGAGCCAAATCCTTCTTGTACAATTCAACCAACAACATTGGAAACGGGGTGAATTGTCGGGGCTCTCGAAATCTTCTTTGGTTTCCACCTCGATTGGCATAATCCTGTGGGTTGGGCAAAGAGACTGTTCCTTGTGGGGCTCGAGGAGACTGAGGTGTCGGGACCATCAATGATGGTTGATGTTGTGAATAGTTTGAGCACAAACCAGAATCAAATAATAAATAAAAGAGATAAAGTTTGTTACGCAAGTAACAAACAGAACAAATTACTTCTGTTATTGAGATATCTTGCATTCAAAGTTAAAGGTTACAATGGACTAGCCTATCCTTATATAGCTTGGAGACTTAGGTAAAGACAATGAATTCTTGAACATTCTACTACTTACTGCTACATTCACCTTTCAAATTCTCCTGACACTTACGCAACAAGACTAGAAGATTGACTTCACCTTTCTGAGTTTACATTTATCTTATCAATCATTCATCCTAACATTCCTCTCAAAAGATCTTTTTTCAAACAAACAATCATCAGAAAATTACTTGAGTCTCTAGAAACAGCTCTCCAGCTTATTTTCCTTTCATCAGACAACTGATCATACTTAACTGATTCTGTCAACTGAGTAAACAGAATTTGCCATCAAATGAAGAAATCATTACTGCATCAATCTTAGTATCTATACGTATTCCTTCTTATATAAAGTATATGCAGTCATATGAATCACATTCTCCCGACCAGCTTAGCAACTCAGATCACATCAACTCAGTCAATATCACTTGAACATACTAAGATAGCAACTCATATCCACACATACCACATATCTCCCTTTCCCTTCAAATAATATCCAATCCTTTGATTTTTCTTTAAGCAACTTTGCTGCATTGATTTCAATATTTTCCTTTTTTCTCTCTCCTTTTTTCTATTGATAGAGAGGTTTGAGCCTCTATTTTACCAGTGAAATTGGGAGATTGTGGTCTCCATCTTACCATCCTCAAGCTCAAACAGAGCATCTTCACGTTGTCTCTGTTGAAAACTATTTTTGGAATCTAAGTTTCACTTTATGCCGGTGTAATTGAATTTCGCTTTGCTGTTATACATAAGGTAAAAAAGTGTGGTATGAGTGCTCAGAGGCATGCAAAGTATATTCAAATTTTGTTGACAAGAATCAGTAATGAAAGTTAGCCAAGTTGATCAGGAACATGTAATACCAAAGGACAACTCGTAGATATATACATGAAGTAAAAAGAACAAAAAACTCACAACCATCTACACAATGAGGATCATATGAATCAAGTTAACCGACTAGAGACAAGTTTCAGTAAGACAATCATATGAGTAAGAAAGAATAATCAATGAGAGTTTACGAGACACATGGAGAATATCTCATTATAATTATTTTTACAAGCGGTTCAGAGAATTATAGAATAGATGACTGAGAAGAGAATAGAAACATAACACATAACAGACAAGACTCAATTAAAACCAGCAGCACACAAGAAAACGGCTATATAGAACACAGTACACACTAATCTACCAAACACATTTCAAATTAATCACTATCAGATTCAGAGCATATACTATTCAAAGACAGAGTAGGTAATCCATCATCATCATCATCTTTGCTAACTGGAAGGTCAGCAAAAGCCATCACTCCAAGTGTTTTCCTGAAATGAACAAATACATTTTCAGTTAAAGGTTTGGTAAGATTGTCTATTATTTAATCTGATGCTGGAACAAAATTGACAATCACTTGGCCATTCTGAACTTTTTCCCTGACAAAACATAGGTCTAGTTCCATATGCTTCATCTTTGAATGTTGGATGGGGTTTTCGGTTAATGCCACAACCCCTGTGTTGTCCCACCAAATAATAGGAATGTTAACCAGTTTCACACCAAGCTTAGTTAAAAGAGAAACAACCCAAAACATTGCACACATAGCATTGGTCATTGCCCTATACTCAACTTCAGATGAATATTTAGACATAACCAACTATTTTTTTAGAACTCCACACAATGGGATTGTCATTGAACAACAAATAGTGTTCTGCTAAATCACTCCCCTAGATAGCTCTGCAAAAGACACTATAGTTACTTCTGAGGAAGGCACATAATTAGTTCTAAACAACAAACCATGATCAATGGTTCCCATGAGATATCTGAGAACCCGAAGAATAACTTTCTAATGACATGGCGAAGAATTTTTCATAAATTGGCTAAGCTTATTTACTGCAAAGTGAATGTCCGGTCTGGTGATGCAAACATGTTGGAAGGCCCCAATTGTACTCCTATACAATGTAACATCTGCAGGTGGTGAAGGTTTTTGAGTATCTACAAATTTGCTAAGAAAGTTACTTAACATCGATGTTGGTAATGGAATTGCTTTCGATAGTCCAACCTTCAACAAAAGATCATTGATACCATGTGAATAGTTTGAGCACAAACCAGAATCAATGAAGAAATTAAAGAGATGAATTTTGTTACGCAAGTAACAAACATAATGAAAAATAGAACAAATTACTTCTATTATTGAGATATCTTGCATTCAAAATTAAAGGTTACAATGGACTAGCCTCTCCTTATATAGCTTGGAGACTAAGGTAAAGAAAAAGAATTCTTGAACATTCTACTACTTACTACTACATTCATGAACATTCATGAAATACTTCACTAACACTTACACAACAAGACTAGAAGACTGACTTCACCTTTCTGAGTTTACATTTATCTTATCAACCATTCATCTTAACAGATATTGTTGATACAGAGCCGACTAAGGGGCTTGGTAAAGGTTCAGATAGAATGCGCCTATGGCCAGGGTAGACTTCTTTGCGACAGTTTTCTTAGTATCCGTTGCACTCTTGTACTGGTCTCCAATTTTCTCGGATTGAATCCCTCGCTCGATCAATTCATTTGTCATGGTCAGATTTGAAAATTCCGCCGCAGATTGACTCATCATTTGCGTGTAATATATGCCCTTGAGAGTACTGATGAAGATCGAGACTGACGCGTTCTGCTTGAGAGGCGGGTTCATGCAGTTGGCATTTCCCGTAGTTCTAACAGTATTAACCAGTGTGACATCCACCGCTCCGAGGTTAGACCAACCGTCTCTATGCCCAATGTCGTTATTAATACCCCACACTCGCACTGCGCATACACACAATACATGTTTCTATCCATCTGAAATGTATCACAATTAAGGTATCCAACTAAGTATAGAACGACGACTGGTTTACAACTTGCGTTAACCATCATCAAGAAATTGGCATTAACTCTTAAATCAGTAAGATCTCAAAGGAAATATCACGCCTTAATTAATAATATCACAACCTGCTTACCTATGCGCACTAAAAAACCAACTAAATTCAATAGTATATTCTCTACAAAATGTGTTTATCTCCCAAATCTAATTCTAGGCAAATAAAGGAGTTGTTTTCTTCAAAAAGTAAGCATAATAAAAAATATTTAGGAAAAAAATATATTTTTAAATATAGGTATACGCGTTACCCCAGTGTGGGAGTTGAATTACAACTCGTACCTCAGTGTAGCTTGTTATGCCATTTTGGCAAAACATTCTACTCCAAGTGGGCGTGTTGAATGTTTGTCTTTTTATTTTTCTTTTTTAATGGCACAGTGTTTAATTAAAAATTAAATTATGTAGCTTTTAAAAAAAGTAAGTAGTTATTTTAGTTGTGATTCTAATGATGCAAAAAATATTAAAATTTGGACTTACGGATTGAATATACGCGCTGCCCTAAGTTGATATATGAAAATTTAACTTAAAAGAATCTTACTCACACTTTGTAAGTCCAAATTCAACACGGGTAACTACATTTATGACAAAATTCAATTATCTATGTACTCTATTTTTTTTTGATTTTTTAATAAATATATATTATTTTTTTAAAATTAACATCGTTTATCCTATAGTTTGATCGTAATGATAAAATGAATTATGTGAAAAAATTAATTTATACTTACTCAATTTATTTTTAAAAAAATACAGCATGTAGATAATTTAATTACAACTTAAATGACGCTAACTAGATGTCGAGTTTTGACTTTTAGGCTGCCTGTATGATACGATAGATAAAAATTACACACACACACACACACACATAGCCAATATGTGCACCATCAAAGAAAATTATATACCAGTTCAACATCGAATTATACACATACATACTGACCGTATAGTCAGTATGTACACCATCAAAGAAAGTTATATACAAGTTCAACCTCGAATTATACACATACATACTGACCGTATATATACATGTATAATTTTTATCTATCGTATCATATGGTTAGTTTAAAAGCCAAAATTCGATGTCTAGTTAACGTCATTTAAGTCATAATTGAATTATCTACATACTGTATTTTTTTAAAAAAAATTGAGTAATTATAAAGTTGAATTTTTTACCTAATTCATTTTATCATTCTGATCAAATTATAGGATAAACGATGTTATGTTAAAAAAATTAATATATATCTAATAAGAAAAATATTCCAAAATAATTATAGTAGGTAGATAATTGAATTTTGCCATAAATGTTGTTAACCTTGTTAAATTTGAACTTACTGAGTTTGAGTTAGATTTTTTTAAGTTAAATTTTCAAATATCAACTTAGGGTAGAACGTCTGGTCAATCCGTAAATCTAAGTGTAATATTTTTTATATAATTTGAATCGCAATTAAAATATTTATTTAAGTATAATTTTTTTTAATAGATACGCAATTTAATTTTTAATTAAACATTGTGTCATTTAAAAAAAAAGACAAACATTCAACACACTACTTTAGAATGCGAGTTGTAGAATAGCACGTATATTTATATTTTAAAATATATTTTTTCTATGTATTTTTCTAAGTATATTTTTTATTATGTTTACTTTTTGAAAAGCCTCACGTAAATCAATTGATTTGGAAGAAAGTTGTGTGATTATTGTTTTTTCATCTCCTAGAGTAACTGCAACTGCAACTGCAACTGCAACTGCAACTGCACATTTATTGTATGAATTGTCAACAAATTTAATAGGATAGAGCAGTGATTCTTTTTCTTAAAATAAAATATAACATCGTGATCTTTCCCAATTAGTAGGTGCGTGTGCTAAAGCGTGTGGTGTTTCACTTGGAAAGACTGCCAAAACAAATTTCGTGTTGTCAGGCATGTGACGGCGCACATTAGCGGTTTTAAATCATATAGATTGTAATGGATATAGAGACAAGAAATACGATAATCTGGAGAGGCAATAGCTCTTGATTCTCTCCTCCGCTTGCAGGATATCTGATCTCCGCTTCTTCTTCTTCTTCTTCTTCTTCTTCACAGAGTGATTAGGCATTTTGATTTCAAAACCTACCTTGTTGGTCTTTTGATAATGGCAGCGTCTCTTGGAGCAGCTGCTAAAGCGGTGGGGGCGAGCGAGCCCATCCTCAAGGTTCAAAGCTATAATGGACTGAAACCTTCAAAATCGGTTGCTCTAAGCAGGAAGCTGAATGTGCTCCCGGCCTCCTCGTCTAGCGCTTCCGTCATACAAGCTGTGTCCATGGTGAGTTATGATCTCACTCGCTAAGTTTAATTTCTTCAATTAAATGACTCTTCCTTGGGTGAATCCGTGCGTAAATTCAACTCTCCGAGACTCTTCGATTTTTAGCTGGTTCAGCATGTGTATGAGAAATGACCTTGCCCTTTAATTTGCGATTATTAATTTATTATCTTGGCTTGCTTGCTTGAATATACCATATGCTGTGGGGAGGGATGTTAAGGTAAAATTTGAAGTAGATATTGGAAAATGAATAAACTCTAATTTTGTTTGTGTTTTGCTTTGTTGGATTGCTTTGTTACCTCTGGCTGAAGCTGCACTGGTGTTTGTGTTTGAAAGAATCTGTATTTTTTTTTATTATCTTCTGAATACATAGCATCATATTGCACTTGTGTTTGTGTTTGAAAGAATCTGTATTTTTTTTATTATCTTCTGAATACATAGCATCATATTTATATACAAACACAGCATCTATCTAAGGTATGTTCTGCAAATTGATTTTCGGATCGTACAAATGGAAGTTCGACCGTGCCATCCTCAATCTTCTCCTTTATAAAATGTCGATCCACCTCTACATGTTTTGTTATGTCATGTTGGACGAGGTTTTCCGAAATGCTTATTGCTGCCTTGTTATCATACCTTAGCTGGGTAGGAAGCTTTAGTGGGAAGCCGATCTCATTCATCAACTTCCTCAGCCAAAGGAACTCTGCCTCTGCACTGGTCAGTGCCACCAGTTTTTTTTTTTTTTTTGCTTATCCAGGTTACTAAGTTCCCTCCGACCAAGGTGAGATACCCTGCAGTGGACCGCCTGTCATTTGGCCATCCCAATCAACATCAGTAAAAGCTTCAACATTTAAGTGTCAAATTCTTCTAAACACAATGTCCTTTCCCACCGTACCCTTAAGGTACCGGATTATCCTCTTAGTCGCTTCCATGTGATCTTCCATAGGCAATATATGGTCAAGTATGGGCCAAGTAAATTAATTTTCCCACCAACCTTTGATACTTCTCTCGATTTGCCAACTTAGCTCCCTCAACTAACTTGAGTCTCTGGTTCACTACTATTGGAGTATCACTGGGTTTGCAGTCTACCATACCCGTTTCAGCTAATAAATCCAATATGTACTTCTGTTGAGAAATGAAAATTCCTTCTCTTGATCGAAGAACTTCAATTCCTTCTCTTGATCGAAGAACTTCAATTCCCAGAAAGTATTTCAGACCCCCGAGATTTTTCATCTCAAATTCAGTAAAAAGACACTTCCGGAGTTGTCCGATCTCTTCTTTACCACTCTCTGTTATGATCATGTCATCAACATATATTATTAGACATGTAATCAGATCATTCCTCCTTTTGAAGAACAGAGTGTGATCTGCATTGCTCTGTCTGTACTCATAACACTTCATGACCATTGTAAATCTGTCAAACCACGCTCGTGGTGACTGTTTTAGTCCATATAGGGCCTTTTTGAGCCGACATACTTCATTCTCCTGAAATTTATCAGAGAATCCTAGTGGAGTTTCCATATACACCCCTTCTTCCAAATCTCCATGTAGAAAGATATTCTTGACATCAAACTGGTGAAGAGACCAGTCTTCATTGACTGCTATTGAGAATAATACTCTGATAGTATCGAGAGAACGTCTCTGCATAGTCAATGTCGTATGTTTGATATAGCTTTTGGTTACCAACCTTTTTTTGCATCGTTCAATAGTTCCATCAGCCTTGTATTTTATGGTAAAGACCCAATTGCATCCTAATGGATTTTTTCTTGGTGGCAGTAAGCATTTCTCCCACGTGTTGTTCTTCTTAAGAGCTGTCATCTCTGCATCCGTAACTTCTTGCCACTCAGCCTTTTTTCCTGCCTCTTGGTTTGTTCTGAGAATGCTCTATGAAAGAAGCGAAACAAAGAATGCTTTTGCAACTTCAACCATTCTCCCCCTGTCTGTATTGACCGGATAGCTCGAAGCACGGGGTACATGCTCTAGTGAGTATCGGTTAGGTGGCATACCTCTATTTCTTCTTGGAGGTAGTATGAACTCCTCTGGCTGCTTTACTTCTTTTAGGTTGTTGTCATGATTAGTGACATGCTTCAGGTTAGGAGATAAATCATCAGGGTACGACTCATTTACCTCTTATTGGACATTGTCCGAAGTAGATTCATCGATTGTATGTACTAGTCCGTCAACCTTGTCTATGTTGGAGGCAGGTTCGGTGGCTCCATCTACCCGCTCTGTTGGAACAACTCTGGCCAACTTAGAGTATTTAACCAACCTGGTGGTTCACTTGCTTTCTCCCTCTGAACACTAGGTTGGTGGCTAAAGAAATATTCAGACTCTACGAAGTCGCAGTCCATAGTAATATGAATGCGACGAGTGGTTGAATTATAGCAGCAGTATCCCTTTTGATGAGTGACATACTCCACGAAAACACATTTTTTCAGCACAGCGATCAAGTTTGTTCCTATCATTTTTAGGGATATGAGAGTAGCCAAAGACCCAGGGAGGAAGAGTTAAAATGGACTGAATTTTTGTTTGTGTGGCTAGGGCCTGTAGAGGAGGGGTCATGTCATCAAGGACTTTGGTCGGAAGACGATTAATCAGATATATTGATGTAGCTATTGCTTCAGGCCAAAAAGATTTAGGTACCTGAGACTCAATCATCATAGCTCGGGTCATTTTGAGTAACATCCGATTTTTTCTTTCGGCTACACCGTTCTGTTGGGGTGTGTTAGGACATGATGTTTGATGAATAAGACCGTTTTTTTGGAAAATATTTGCATGATCTGATTTACAAATTCTCTGCCATTATCAGAGATTAAAATTTGTATTTTTTTTTCGAACTAAGTATGGATCATTTGATAGAAATTGAGTAATTTTTCATATACTTCAAACTTATGTTTCATGAAATAAACTCAGGTCATACGAGAGTAATCATCTATAAATAATACGAAATACTGGAAACGACCGTTACTAGAATTTGGAGCTGGTCCCACACATCAGAATGAATTAATAAAAAAACAGAATCAACCCTAGTATTGTTTTGGGAAAAGGAAACTCTACGGTTTTTAGCTCGAATGCAAGTCTCACATATCATACTAGTTGATTTATTTGAAACAAGATTAGGAAATAAAAACTTAAGGTACCCAAACGAAGGATGACCAAAATGTCGATGCCATAGCCAAAATTGTCGATCAACCGTTGCGTGAGCGAGCATGGCATGTCCCTGGTGAACTACCTCATCAACATAGTAAAAGGCAAAAATATGGATACATTAGCACTTCGCAATTAAGTTCCCTAGTCACTTGACTAATCGATAATAATTTCGAGGATAATGTCAAAACGTATAAGCAATTATTGATTTTTATCTGGTCAGACAACACAACCGAACTCCCTCCTTGCACTTCCAGGAATTCTCCACTGGCGGTTTCAATACGGGATTTTGATGGTGACGACCAATCTGAAATATCGTCAGGATCATAAGTCATGATGTCGCTGACCCCGCAATAAAATATCCATTCACATCTCCTTTAATTATGAAAATTGTTTTCTGACCCAGTTTGATTGCATGAACCGGTTATGTGCTGGTTAGAAGAACCGGTCCACCAATTTAATGACTTCGGTCGTGCTGGTTTTGTGCCAACCTGCATATCATCACGCTCACTTTCTAAGTTTTCAATCAGGAGGGATTTAGGGTTACCACTCCTCGGTGAAGCCATGGTTGCGTCCCCGTACCCTGTGGTTTGCTTTCCCGGTGACGCTGATTCCCAATGATGGTTCGAATTAAGAGGATGCCGCTTTCAGAATGTGAAGCCTGTCGACGTCCCGCCGTATGATAGAGTAGGCTGATTCGACTGAGGAAAATGGTTCACGCTTTAGGATGTCTCTTTTAACCGACTCGAACTTGTCGTCTATGGCCGTCAATAGTTGATACAACCTCTGTTCTTGAATTTTGTTGTTATAAATCTAGATATCCTCGAGAGATCCTTCATTGGATTCGGGTCCCTGAGATCAATAGCCACCCAGATGCTTTGCAATCTGTTCCAGCACTCCTTTAAGGTATCTGGTCTCTGTCTTAACGTATTTGCTCTCTTGTGGAGATCAAACACCTGTAGGGAGTCTGTCTCGGAGCCGTACGTGACAGCTAGCCCATCCCATAGGGACCTTTGCGGTCGGGTACGGTGAGACATTGTTCACCAGGATTCATTCAATATTTTGAATCAACCAGGTGAACACACTGGTCATTCTGTTCCCAATGAATGTATGTTGGATCTGCCTTTGAAGGGGGTGATGGTTCTTCGGTAAGGTGAGAGTCTCTTCCATACCCCCGATTGCTTTTCTCATCAATGTTGCCCATAACGCATAATTAGTGTCGATTGTGTCCCAAGTCTGTTCCTTAGTAGTGCCGCAATTTGCAGCATCACTTCTTCTGAGATGTTGGTTGAATTTCGGTTGTTGCTATTGTCAGAGGTTTCACTAAATTCTGACATGTTTGGGTGCAGGTCCTTGCCTAATTTTTGGTTGGGATAGGTATAAGAAATAGTGATGAAAACTCTTCTGAGTTCCTAGAATCAAAAACACTGCTCTGATACAAACCATGTTTGTGTTTGAAAGAATCTGTATTTTTCTTATTATCTTATGAATACATAGCATTATATTTGTATACAAACACAACAACTATCTAAAGTATGTTATAAATATGGAATACACAATATTACAATTGATTGTCTCTTATATGGAATGTGGTATATTCTGACAAGTGGAACATGGTCATTCTGGTCCCGCTACTCCATGTTATTTGGAAAATGACAAAAAATATCATCCTTATAAGTTATTATGTTTGATAAGCTGATGATTATAATAACTATTATTCCTGGAGGAGGTAGCTAAGGATTGTGATTGCAACTTTCATATACACAGCGAGAACAAAGAGGTACTTGTCATGTATACAGTGTTGTCAAGTGTTTGGTCAAATGCATTTTCAGCTACGCCGTGTAATCTAGGAAATCAACTGTGTAGAATAGCAGTTCTTTCTTTCTTTCTTCCTACCTAACAGCTTGTGATATCAACTTTCAGCCGATAAAGCCCGACACCACAGCTGAGCCAAAGCGTAGTAAGGTTGAAATAATCAAAGAGCATAGCAACTTTATAAGATACCCTCTGAATGAAGAGTTGTTGACAGATGCCCCTAACATCAACGAATCCGCTATTCAACTTATCAAATTCCATGGTAGCTACCAACAGTATAACAGAGATGATCGCGGTACCAGGAACTACTCATTCATGATTCGGACAAAGAATCCTTTTGGCAAAGTCTCAAATAGACTTTATCTTGCCATGGATGATCTTGCTGACGAGTTTGGGATCGGGACCCTTCGGTTAACAACTAGGCAGACATTCCAGCTCCACGGTGTCTTGAAAAAAGACCTCAAAACAGTGATGAGTACCATCATTCAGAACCATGGTTCAACTCTTGGTGCTTGTGGTGATCTCAACCGAAATGTTCTTGCTCCAGCTGCGCCCTATGCAGGAAAACATTATGTTCTTGCACAACAAACTGCAGAGAACATTGCTGCCCTCCTCGCTCCTCAGTCGGGCTTCTACTTTGATATGTGGGTGAATGGGGACAAAATCACGCCAGATGATCTCCCTGAGGTGGTAAAGGCCCGTAACGACAATTCACATGGAACAAACTTCCCTGATTCTCCTGAGCCAATTTATGGAACTCAGTTCTTGCCTAGAAAGTTCAAAATTGCTGTCACTGTTCCAACTGATAACTCTGTTGATCTCTTCACGAATGACATCGGCATAGTTGTCATTTCAGATGATAATGGAGAACCTCAGGGATATAACCTCTATGTAAGATCCAATCTTTCCCACTAATTTTTGTTATTTCTATTCGTGTAGATGTTAGAATCTTTTAACTTTATTTTTGTTATATATATTACAGGTTGGCGGTGGAATGGGAAGAACTCATAGGATGGAAAGTACTTTTCCTCGTCTTTCAGAACCCATAGGGTATGTTCCGAAAGAGGACATCTTGTATGCAGTGAAAGCTATAGTGGTTACCCAGAGAGAAAATGGAAGGAGAGATGACCGGAGATATAGTAGGCTGAAGTATTTGGTTAACTCTTGGGGTAATGAAAAATTTAAAAGTGTTACTGAGGAGTATTACGGGAAGAAGTTTGAGCCAGTTCGTAAATTGCCAGAGTGGGAATTCAAAAGTTACTTGGGATGGCAAAAGCAGGTCTTTTTTTTCCCACGTTTTTCATTTTACAATCAACAAAAACGATGAAAAATTGAAGTGTATTTTTGGTCATCTTCAATTATTTGTTCTCTTTTGTTAATATGCACATGTATTGTAAACTTTGAACAATTTAATGTACTTTGACAGGGAGATGGTGATTGGTTTTGCGGGCTTCATGTAGATAATGGGCGTATTGGAGGGAAAATGAAGAAGACATTGAGAGAGATAATAGAGAAGTACAATCTGAATGTACAACTGACACCTAACCAGAACATTCTCTTGTGTGATATACACACTGAATGGAAGAGCCCAATCACCCAGGCTCTGGCACAGGGTGGTTTTCTGGTACATATATAATGATGATGATGATGTTTGTTAGATTGTTTTGAAAGATGAATGATCTATTTCTTTCCTATAATCATAGACATTATTAAGTCCATTCTTGTATGGGACAGGAACCCAAGTATGTAGACTCCTTGAACCTAACTGCCATGGCATGCCCAGCGTTTCCTCTCTGTCCACTGGCCATAACTGAGGCTGAACGAGGAATTCCTGACATCCTTAAGAGGGTCCGAGCTGTATTCGAGAAGGTACATAAATACTCTCTAAGTTGGTCCCTTGTAAAAAATAGTTAATAATCTTTCCCCACCCTCTAGATTAATGCAATAAATGTGGATTGTTTCTAGGTTGGTCTAATGCACCATGAATCTGTGGTGGTAAGAGTCACTGGCTGCCCTAATGGTTGTGCCCGACCATACATGGCTGAGATAGGATTAGTTGGTGATGGTCCTAACAGCTACCAGGTACTTATTTAAACCTAATAAATATCTTCCTCTTTCTTTGTTGTTGTCTTTGAATAGTAGTATGTTTTGGTGGTGGGTATACAACAGTTGTGGCTCGGTGGAACCCCCAACCAAACAATGTTGGCAAGAACCTTCATGAACAAGGTCAAAATTCAGGATCTTGAGAAAGTATTTGAACCTCTTTTCTACAATTGGAAGCGCAAGAGACAAGCAAAAGAATCTTTTGGGGACTTCACAAACCGCGTGGTAAGAATCAAGAACCACAATCATCATCTGCTTTTACCCCTTGAATTGAATGATAGTTACATGTTATTGTAATTTCAGGGATTTGAGAAATTTCAAGAATGGGTTGATAACTGGGATGGAGTGATAAAGATGCCTGGTCAAGGATACATATGAGGCGATGGAAGAAGTTGCACTTGTGCAGAACAAGACCAGACCCCCCATCAATTAGCCGTTGAAGTTGTTTGAAATAAATTATGTCGCGTCCCACCACAATGCTAAAAGTGGATAATCGTCATAGCCGTAGGGGATTAGGAAGAGGGAATAAAGAAGAATGTTTGCATGCTGTTATTACAGAGTGAGCATCTACCGAAGCAGGATATGAAAGTTTTGATCCACTTAATCGTTTTTGAGCAGACCTGGGATTTGACGTGTTTGTTCTTTCTTTATGCTCTCAAGTCAAAGGATGTTGTTTGTCTTTTCCTGTGCCGTTTCGGGTTCGAAGCTATTTTTTGCGCATGGTGAGTGATGCGATGCATATAGATGGATGAGAAAATTCTTAATACCTTGAAGGTGGCTTGAAATGGGGTTGTAAACTTCTTACAAAACACGATAATATGATACGGGAAAACATCGTATTACATATGACAAAACAATAATACAATAGGATGAACACGATATAATAAAAAAAAATTGTGCTGTGTTCGTATTTAGATATTAGAACACAACACACACGATATTATGATAGCATTGATTTTTTTTGTCAACTATAAATTTAGACTTGACATTTTTTTTTTTTTCTAAACACTCATTTAGTGATTTTTTTAAAGTCTATTTAGATATTTATTTTTTAGGATTTATCAATTATACATTAAAAACTCGTGAAATATTATGTTTTAATTAATAGTTTTTACCATGAACAATTCGTTATATTAATATTTTTTTATAAATCTCGCATTTGAACATATAATTGACTAATTTAACACTACACGATAAAACGCACGTAAACATAATTTGTGTGTCTAACTTGAAAGAAGCTGCTAAACCAAGTGGTCGACCGTTTGAATTATAAAAAGGTGTTAAGTCTGACAATAAAAGAAAATAGCATAAAAAGTGTTCAATTATTTGAGTTGTATGTGCAAACCAATATGTATGCTCTAGACCAACCATCTAAAGATGATGTCAATTTTGAAGATTAATTGATCTTCATAGTCTCAAGTTGTTGAAATCCAACAATCTCGACTTTTACAAATTTTCTGACGTAATATTTTTGTTCGTCTAGCGATATTGATGAAGAATCAAACTAACAAGATAGCATAAAGTTTTTAAAACCTCTAATGCGGTCTCACCGTTCAAAGAGATGAAATCTTAATGTCATGATAATATTCGCAAAGTAATATGATTTATTCCAAAGAAGGATTGATTGACAATATAAGAAGTGATGTTGATCCATTCTTTAATCACGAAACTAGGATATTTTTTAGTTTTTAATAAGCTTGAGAACAAGCTTTTTCAAGAATATAGGAATGCCGACTCTCAAACTAAACTTATCTGAATCGAAGTGGACCGGTGATTGTATCACGAACTTCTGCCCAACTGACATACCAAAATGCACACAGTGGTTCAAGAGTTGAAAAAGATTGCAGACATACCAAATGCACATGAGTAAACACCTTTCCAGACATCCAAATACATAGTAATGAAAGAGGGTCGGATCTTTGTAGAAATCAAAATTAAGCATCAGAAGAAAAGGACTTAGACAAAGGACAGTTTCACCTCTCAACTTTATTACCAATAACTTGGCTCAATTATTATTATGAGTACTTGCTCTCAATAGAGACAAATCCCTTCTCCTTCAAGCTCTCAACAGTTTCCTTGATACTCTGTTCCAGAGGAATGTAGTCAATCCCCAAGGCTGTCACCTTATCTTTGGACACTTGATAAATCGGAACAAAAGGTTTATCATCCGCACACCTGCAACACACATCAACAACTTGCCATTCATTCAATATTTCACAAGCAGAGATAAAAATACAGTAATTATTAGCCTTTTTAGTTCCAAGTGTATATTATAATAATAATGAGTCACTTACTTTTCTGGAAGCTGGAGAGCTGGGTATTGCTCTCGAAGAATCCTCACAATTTCAGAGTAATGTGCCACTCTTTCAACTAAGCAATGCCTGCCAGTCGCTGATGGGTTCTCCAATGCTTGAATATGAGCATTTGCAACATCCTTCACATTCACCCAACCAAAACTTGAGTTTGGATAAGTTTGTGCTCCTGCAAAATAGAGTTAGGTTTTGTTTAAATCTGCCAGAAAAAAATAATTTTGAATGGCAACAGAACCAACAGTCGATCAAAAGATCTGCAGGAATCATATTACCACAATGAAACGTTCGAAACTGCTTTCTTCCTATTATTTCATTTCTTTTAACTAGCCATTGAAATGACAGATTTAGAAAATAGCAAATTCAAACTCGAGCAAAGCACTTGTTGCATCATGTTTGTCAATTGCTCAGACATATATATATACCCCTTATTTGAGCATGAACAAGTCCACCAACATTATAACAGAGACACCTTATAATTGCATTCCAAGTATTGTGTACGAAATATGATGTCTTACCATTGATTATATTCAGGATAGCAGCAGCACTTGTATTCAGGGTAGGCTGTAAAAGAGGACCAATCACCATAGCAGGGTTGATAGCGACCATGTCGATGCCCTTCTCTTTTGTGAATTTCCAGGCAGCTTCCTCTGCCAGTGTCTTTGAGAGCACATACCACATCTACATTTAAATAAATAAATAAAAACAGAAAGCGACAGATGGAAGTTTATAACATCGTATAAAATCATATAAAATACAATCTTGCATATGCCTTTTCAAGTTTAGTAAGTATTGATAAATAGAAAAGGTAGCACAACTTGAACAAAAATTTATAAGTCTTTGAGGGGCATGATGGTGCATAAAATCCTTATATATCTACAAACTTTTCAATAAAAATGAATGACTTGCCTAATTATTCGGAATAATATCGATCTAATAAATCACAGTTGATGATGTATCATTATGAAGTTATCATTAAGGTCGCCCTACTTTGTTAGGAAGGGAGTACTAGTCCTAAGTCCTTAACACATGTGAAACAGTTGTGGACAAAGATAACATAACTGAAGTTAGGAGGCTGCCTATACAAAGGATTTAACTGTACCTCTCATTTTTGCCCTTATTATCGAAGAATTCACTTTAGACATAGAAAAGAAGAACTAGATTTCTTTCTTGTTCCTTTGAAGGCATCTTTTGTGTTAGGAATTTCAAAACGTAACTATATGTGCACATCCAAGTTATACAATACATGAGTTTGTATGTAATCGTACTTCTAGAAATTCCTCAAGAAAACACATTAAACAGGGAACATAATAGCCGCTGCATTAACCACAATCCGAAAGCAACATTGATAAAGATAAAGAGAGGAAAAATAGAGAGTTTTAAGGTTTAAGAAAAAAGTCCAACCTTCGTATTTCTGCACAGCTCTGGGTCAGAAAACCAGCTCTCATCTACCACAACATCAGGCGTTCGAGGTTTCTCATTATATGCAACTGCAGCCATAGATGAGGTTACCACTACTCGCTTTATGGATGATACTTTTGCACATGAACTTAGAACATTAAGAGTCCCGTTTACTGCAGGAACAATCAGTTCTGCCTGAAAAACATGACAAGAAACAAGTTCAGTACACTAATGTTGCTGGCACCATGCAACCATTAATTAGGTCAGTAGTTAACTTTTCCTTTTCTTGGGCAGCAACACTTCGCTTCTGCTCAGGTCTATTATAATTTATAAAGCAACGCACCATTTGGTGACCTAATTCTTTTGCCTTGCCTTTGTAATTCTGATGCGTCACGAGTCACGACCTAGTCTCCTATTAGAGTAAGAGTACTTTTTTTGTGCCCAAACCATCACTGAAGCTCAGTCTGTCTCTGCTGCCATTGGTACTAGAAACCCTGTATCTATGACTATGGCTAGGGGCTTATGTTTTTGATGTTATGACAAATTCAACACAGGAAACAAATGCCCCATCTGCAGCACATACTTTTCACGACATCAATGGATAGAAGCTTTCTTGTTAGAATGACACAGCATCAACTCTCTTCACTAAGAAATCAATTTGATGGGTCTAAAGTAGACTATCTGGGTTAATAACATCTTTAACTAGGTGTCTCTTGATCCAAACATGCTAGTGTCTGTCAACGAATGGCCTCCATCTACTTTAGGTCCAACAATGGTGCGGTGAAAACCCGAAAAACGTGGTTATAACTGTCATTTTTTTATATGGTTAACCGTACCACTATGGTGTGATGCAGTTATGACGATGCAGTTATGGTGATGAATTTTCTACCCGTAATGATTATGATATTTTAGTCATACTCATGATTATAACCATGACTATTATATATATATAATAACTATTTAACATTAATATATTAGCATATACTAATAATAGAAATAGAATTTTCACTTTCAGATTTTACGAATTTATAATTCAAGAGTTGCTAAATTTAAAAGATGTTAGTGTTGAATATTATTTTTGTTTCTGACATAGATTTATATATTTACTAAGAAAATATTCATGGTGTTTCATTAAACATGTGTTATAAATATGAATATACGGTTAATAACCACAGTTATGAATATGATATTAAAAATTGTATCCGTAATGGTTATGGTATTTGTCATACCCGCACCATACCTTAATCATTGTCTGACTTAATCTACTGTTAAGCAGCTTCAAGGTTTTCTCTATAAGAAAGGGAAGTCTAATGTAGTCAATGATGCACCAACTCTTACGGGGTGGGTGGGTGGGAGATGGGGCGGGGCCGCGGGGGGTTCACGGAATATAAGAGGAATTGGAATTTCGTATTTCGTTGTTTGATAACCCAAATTTTGCGGAATACGGTATCGGAATTCCGGTAAATCACGGAATAGTCATTATTTAGTTTTTGGACAGAATGACTATTCTAAAACTTACCGGAATACTGAATATGACCAAAATGATGAAATTATCCTCAATCATTTTAATTAATTACGAAAATACATAAACCTAAATATATTCTTGTAATTAATATAATTTATTCTAAAAAATTTAATAAATTATATTTTAAATTTTTAACATATTATATTTCTATCATTCTGTTAATATATTATATTTTAAATTTAATTCTAATCTAATCTAATTTATTCTAAAGTTTTTAATAAATTATATTATATTATATTTTAATTTAATTTAATTATTTTTTTAGTAACATAATTTGATTTATTATAATTTAATTTATTCTAACGTATCAAATAAATTATATTTTTACTTAAAATTAATTTAATTTGCTTAAGTATAGATATATTGAAGTAAAGAGTATATATGTCATTTGACCTAATTCCATTTCATTTTCATATATCATTCCATCAACCAAACGTCGTATTCTTATTCCATTTTAAACTATCAACCAAACATCATATTTGTATTTCTTATTCTTTTTTTTTGTCAAAATCTTATTCCTTATTCTCTATTCCGATTTTCTATTGCCTACTTTGTATTCTTATTCCACCAGCCCAACATGTCGTTAGAGTTGGATTTGCTAGCAATCTCTAACCTTACATTTGATTGCTATGACAATAACATATACTACACATACCAATTATATTTCTCCAATAAAAGCTCTAATCATGTAGAAAAAGAGAAATTCGGCAAACCTACTTCTTAGTTTTTAATGAACCCACTAGCATAAAGGAAAGCCGTCTAATTTATTTATCTTTAGAAAAATCTGATTTTTATGCCTTGAGGACATGCTACTAGTTTTCTCCATGTGACCTCAATATTTCTAGAGAAAGTGTTTTGCTCATCTTTCAATAAGTCTATATTTGCACCTTCTTGATGACTTATTAATGATATATCTAAGTTTAACATTAAAAACAAATTTTATAAGAAGTAGCAGTTCAGGTAAAATTAACTCATAGGCCTTGCACTAAAGAACCTTGGTCATGGAGTGCACCATTGAAGAGAAAAACACTTGATGGAACTAAGTTACTAAGCACAACCTTTTACTAAAGAGAGAAAGAATTGATGCAAATGACTAACTTTACTTAGGCGCCTCACTACAGGGACTGCGCCTCCACATGCTAGAGGCGCAGACCCTCTACGACACCTCGCCTCAGTGCCTAGACATATGACACGAGCGCCTTTCACAACATTGATTTGTTCCATGGGGTCAGATGTACTCAAAACATTACAATATGAGAGAAGATGATTTTGACTGTTAGCCCATGAGAAGAACAAGCTTCTCAGGGGACCTTCACCATCTCCACTAATCAAAAGCCAAATAAACCAACAATATACTAGAATTCTAGTAATATCTGCATACCTAAACCAGTTCAAACTATTCACAAGCATACAGAGAAACGAAATCGAAACAATACCTCAGGATCCTTAACGTCGTGATAAAAAGGGGAGGCTGTATGGAATACGCCTACACACCCAGCAACTACAGGATCAAAAGAACCTTGTTCCAGTAAGTTTGCTTTGAAGAGTTGAAGTCTATCAGAAGCTCCATCTAGTGCACGCAGATGGGCAGTCTTTTTATGATCATCTGTTGGTAAGAGCAGTACATATATAATCAGGAAGCTGACTAGAAATAGTTGACCAAAAAAAAAGAACCATAACTAGAAATTGAAACACCAAAACAAACTGCAAGACTATTATAATATTTTTTTAAAAAAAAGTGAAATGCATAATTTCAATTTTCTACCTACCCATGAACCCATGTATATATATATATATATGTGTGTGTGTGTGTGTGTGTGAATTTGAGCCAGGATTAACAAATAAAAAAACAGAATGACATCTCACATATCGGAAGAAACTCTGAACTCTGATCTTTGTATAAATTCTCATCAGTCAATCACTATCAATAAGAGATATAACCTCCATTACTAGCACACTAACACAAAAATAATGAGAAGGTTCTCGCTGTCAGATGCAGAGTGCTGCAAGTTAAGCAGATCAAAAACAATAACGGACCATTTCATGGAACAACAAACAAGATCACATTGTAGAGCAAATTAATAAACAAATATGAAATGAACTATGATGAAGCTAATTTAGGAGATGATAGGATTAAGAGGAACAGACTGCATAGAATTATAGATACAAGCTGTTCTTAACTGTTTACAATTCCTAAGCCCGACTATAACTGTAAGCTTCATCCAGATAGTCCGGAAAATGCGAACAAGAAAATTGAACCTCGGTGTAGAATAAGCTCTTGTTCAAAATTCTGGTCATAAATTCAACACTGACCAGGAGGTATCACCAAATTCTCAAAATCTTATATCATCATTCAAGGAAAAAAACATAAATCGGACATAATCTATCAGAAACATGAAAATTATGGCATGCAACAACTGATTACTGCGTTAACACCAGAAGTAGCCTAGGGAAACGGAATTTGCGACAGATTAGCTTAATGTAGCCATCCGTAAGCTGTTATCTACCATATACTTCACAGTGTATCGAGAAACAAGTAAAATCTGACATTAACAAAGAGAGAAAATGGACGATCGAACACGGAACGACATAAACACAGCAAGAAAAATCGATCAGCGATAAACAAAAGTGAATGGTAGAAAAATGGGTGAGGACCGGGATCGCGGACGGAAGCCCGGACGATGTAACCACGTTGGAGGAGGAGCTTGACGAGCCATGAGGCGATGTAGCCGGAAGCTCCGGTAACGCAGACGACTTCCCCAATTACGGCACCGCTCATTTTCTGCAAACTCACTGGGCTCCTCACTGTAATCTACTTTGCCGCTTTGATATGCCTATCTGACTCGCTCTCACATACCCTTCTCAGATAGGTTTAAATACTAGGTACATCAACTTATGGTTGGATTTTTAAGTTTTTTTTAGTCAGAAATTTGTGTTTTAATGAAAAAATAATCTCAAAATTTATTTAAAATCGCATAAAAAAATAATATTATTAAAATCGTATTTGTTTATAGAAAAGAATCAAAGTAAATTAAAAATAAATAGGTTACCAATTTTGATTTCTCTATTGGTGACATAAAGGGTGACGATTCCTAAAAACCTCTAAATTTTCGCTACTTACTACTTAGTCTTACAAGTGTGTTACTCTGGAATCCTCGCCCACGGTCAAATAACTTCTCCTCTAAATTATGTGTAAGATACTTTTATATCCTCCTTCATATTTTAACTAGAGATCTTGGGTTTTCAGATTTGATAATGGAAAATTTTGTTATAGTAAGCATTGATATTTCTTAAGGACGGATTCATATGATTGAAAATTATTATAGTTATAAAGTGTAGACACACAATTTAATTTAGATACGACATATCCAAAATGTGATACATACGATGAACATTTCAGATATAGGAGGTTTCGAAGTTTCCAAATATATTATAAGGCTGATATAAAAAACTAAATATATCATATTATATTATAAATATTTAATATAATATATTTAGAGAAAGAAGTGTACCGAAAGCGAGCCGACTGAAAACGAGTTGACAGAAAGTGAGCCGACCGAAGGAATCCGATCAAATGTGGTCCGATCAATGACGATCCGACCAAAGGCATTAGGCGACCTCTTAGGGCTCCAAGAGTGCCAAAGGTGCTGGGCGGCCTCTTTGGGCGACGGGCGACCTCTTAGGTCTCCAAGAGCATCGTGCGCCCTTTAAGGGCGCCAAATGTGCCAAAGGCGTCGCCTTTTTGGGTGACAGATGACCTCTTGGGGCGACCTCTTAGGATTCTAAGGGCGTCGAGCGACCTCTTTGGGCGTCATGCGACCACTAAGGGCGCTGTTGAATCTTGATTTCCTAAATGCTGATCTGGCAGTGAATTGAATGTCAATGGATGAATGAAAGTTGCTCTCGCCTTAGCTCCGGTGAACCTGCACTGCAGGAAGGGGATCACAACAGAGGGGGTGTCTCTGGGTCATTCTCCGATGCTTAAATGAGTATATGTGTGTATAGAACTCAAAACGTAAACTGAATGTATGTAAAGCAAAGGTATTTATAGAGCAAGGAGACCAAACCGTAAAAGGCAACAACATATCTTAATGAATATTGTGTTGGTGAAGATTAAGATAACAGATATTACGGTTATGGCGTAATATTGCAATTACCATATATAATCTTTAGAGAATATGTGCCCGAGATATGCTGGATATCGTGGCCATATCTTTAGGAACGGTTGGTGGGACCAGAGGAGAGAGGCAGAGCTCTCTTTGGAGCGAGCACTCCTATGGCAAGCAGTAGGAGTCCGCGACTTGGTGATTAATGGCGACCAGCGATGGAGCCTTTGGCGTCCACTTTAGCTTGGGCTCGACATTGGGCCACTCTATCGAGGGACAGATCGACTTTAGCATGGGCTGGTCCGGTTCGAATAACCTGGGTTCACCCCCTCCATGGTTATTGGGCCTCTGGGGCCTTTTCCTTATTGGGCTGTCACTATCAATACCCAACATTTGCCCCCGAAGCTTGAGTGAAGTTTCTTCGGTCGAGCTTGATTCCTTGATAGGGTTTGAGATAGTGACACTTGAATTGGGTCTTCTTTGTCCTTTTCTGCTATTTGTACCCTTATGAACATTTTATGCTTCTTTGGCGATCAGTCGAGGCTGTCTAGGTTTATGGATGTTTATCCTTCGCTATTTGGCGATCACTGCCTTTGAAAAGGTTTTCCAAAAAGGCCTAGTAATGCGCTGACGATCACTTTATCTGCATAATGGACTTTAGCATTTAATGACTGCATAGTCATCCAGAAGTCGAGCGGACATTTGAGGCACCCCTGTCGTTTATTCTTCCGTAACCCAAGGGTAGACTAACATTTTCTGTACTGGCCAACCATTTGTCTCCCCGAGGTGTCTCTTAAAATTCTGACATTGCTTCAATTTTTTCCCAAAAGGTTCAATCATTCTCTGTGTCGTTTCGATTCTGTCTGTGGCGGTTACTCCTATTTTGTCTATATAAGGGACGGAAGTTCCACTACTTTGTCTTTTACACATCCCAGTCATTCAGATTCTAGAGAGTTCTGTGTCTTCTCTATTTTTCAGCACTCTGTTTCTTCGATCCTCTCCTTCCTTCTTTCGATTTCTAAAGGTTCCAACCTAGACATCAATGGCTTCCAGAAATCATTCTACAAGCAAGGCCAAGGTGATAGCCAATAGGTCTTCTTCCTCAAATCCAAAAGTGCCCCCGAAGTCTGCCAATGCTCCCCTACAAATCAGGGATGGTTCCACTCCGGCTTCCAGCGAAAGAAATCCTGACGCCGGACGATCAGCGGCCACGCCTGTGGTGGTGGATGGGCTAGATACCAATGTGCCCCTCTTTTCCCCAAAAGGTAAACACCAAGGTTCTTCTGTTCGCTGATTTTTATGATAATGACCCCTGTTTTTTCTTGTTTTTAAATTGTTCTTGCCATATCCTGATTTTCTAAGTAGATATCAAGCCTAATGAGTTGAAGCCGACTCAGTTCAAGATGGTAGTCGCCATAGGTGGTCTGAATGAAACGGATGCCCCCAGGTACCCAGGCTTAGGGCGGCATTATCCTCGCGACGGAGAGGTTTACATTTATGCGGCCCAGGTCGATGCTGGGTTGAGTTTTCCTCTCTGCGAGGATTTGCAGGAACTATGCCGTTATTACGGGATATGTCCCACACAGCTTGTACCCAACGCCATTAGGATGTGGGGCAGATTCAAGTTCATGTGTCTACGTCAAGAATGGACGTATTCACTGGCCTTGTTCCCATGCTTTTTCCGATTGGCCGCTGGAGCGAACCACCTCCATCATTTCCAGACCCGATGGCCCAAGTTTGAAGAATGGAAAAGCCAGGCGTGGAGCTGGAACGTTCATTTTCGGTTGGTTGACGACTTCCGTGCCACCAACTCCAACTACAAGAAGTTCTACTTCTTCTACAAGGGGGCGCGACCTAGGAGTTGTCTCAAGCGGAAAGGGATACTCCCCCTGTCTTTGGCGAGTTATCTGGGAGCGACCGGAACGCCATCGACGACTTCTTCCGATTGCACAAGCAATCGAATTTCTGTTCAATCCATTCAGTGGCGGAGACCACTGAGAACATGCTCAAGATGACATGCATTCATCAGGCCTTGCCACTTCTTATTGATTGGGTAATTTTCTAATCTTTTTTCCTTTTACTGGTTGTAGGCGGTCAGGGCCGTAAACTCATGGGTCTCTTTGATGACCAGGGTAAGGCGGGGCTGTCTTCGGACCAGGCGTTCCTCCAAAAGAAAGTCTGAGGATGATCGCCCTTCAGTCACTCCTGGCTCTCGCTAGCCAGGTACATTACTGTCATGTTTACTTATTTTTTTCCTCTGCCTTGAATTTAGGTTTATAATACCTTTGTTATTTTTTTGTAGAGAAGCCCATTGCTGAGGTGGCTCGTGACCCCCTCCTGCTAAGAAGGTCAGGAGTTCAGGCGAAGAGCGCCCTGCTCTTCCCAAGAGCCCTGTTGCTCCTAAGGGTTCTACTGCCCCTAAGGAGAAGGCATTAGTTGTGATCACGGCGACCCCTCCTCCTTCCGATCCTCCGACCTCTATTCCTCTAAAGGAGCCTGAGGCTCGGAAGAAGGGGTCAGCCTCCAAACTGTTGTCAGCTCGTTTGAGAGGAGCTGGCAATTGGTCAGGTCGTCGGGGAGTTCGCCGATAAGCAGACTGACCTGCTTATCGAGATGGAGCAGTACCGGAGTCTGGGGTTCTCCCCTGGTCAGATGGAAAGCATGAAGTCGACTGCTGACTCAGCGGTTTTCTTGGTGGAAAACGCTTGAGAGGAGTACTTCAAGAAGGAGGAGAGGCTCATTGCATTCGTCAAGAAGAAGGAAGGAGAGGCAGCGGTCGCCTTCCATAAGTCCGAGGCGGCCAATAAGCACTCAGCCGAGGTTGAGGCTGCCAATGCTCGCCTGAAGGCTGAGCTAAAGGAGGCTGAAACTCGGAGGGCAGCTGTGGAGACTCAAAGAGTTGCCGCTGAGGCTCAGAGGGCTGCTGCTGAGGCCAGGGGAACACCCTGGAGAAGGAGAAGGAACAACCTGCTATGCAGCTGAAGTCTGTTCCATCCCCCCAAAGTGTGGTCGAGGACTTCAAATGGTCCGAGGAATTTACCGACTGCGCTTTGGAGGTGATGAAGTCTGAAATAGCTGACTATCTCCAACTCCTGGTCGTGGACATCCAAGCAGTCGACCCCAACTTTCCTCTTAGGGAAGTTGAGGCTCTTAAGCCTTTCCTCCGGAGCACCTTTCCCAAGGAGACTGCTCTTGCTGCTGAAGAAGAAGTTGCCCCCGCAAGTGAGCCGAGTGCCTCCACTCTTAAGAGCTCAAGTCATGAAGTCTCCAACTCCCCCACGAAAAATTGGCGAGCACTGAATTTTCTGTTGAAGTATCGAGCGGTCGCTAGTCGCATCTTAGCTTGTGTTTTTTCTGATTGCCACCTCTTTTCTTCTGCCAAGTCAAGGTCGGTCCTGCGCTCAATTTCGTTTGCCTCAGTGTTAAAGTGTAGGATTCTGTGGGTAGGTACCGCTATTTCAGCGGGTGCTACTGCTTCTGATCCATACACTAAATTGAAGGGTGTTTCTCCCATGGCTGCCTTAGGCGTTGTTCGGATAGCCCATAGTACGTTTTCTAGCTCCTCTGCCCAATTTCCTTTGAATGCTTGAACCCTTTTCTTGAGTCCTGCTAAAACAACTTTGTTAGCTGCCTCAGCTTGTCCATTCGTTTGAGAATGATTCACTGAGCTGAATCGATGGTCGATATGGTATTTTTCGCAGAGCCATTTAAGTTCTTTTCCTACGAATTGTGGACCATTATCGCTGATAAGTATCTTGGGAATGCCAAACCTGGAAAATATGTTGATCTTCAGGAACTTGATCACTTGAAATTCCGTTGTAGAGGCCAAAGCTTTCGCCTCTATCCACTTGGTGAAGTAGTCGATCACCACTATGATGTGAGTACGCTGCCCATTGCTAATGGGAAAATGACCCAATATATCCATTCCCCATTGAGCAAAAGGCCAGGCGCCTGCCATTAGGGACAGCAGTGTTGGCGGCCGACCGGATCGTGGTGCGAACTGTTGACAAGTCGCGCACGTCTATGTTAATTCAGCTGCATCTCTTCCCAAGGTTGGCCAGTAATATCCCAGTCTGAAGATCTTTCGTGTCAATGATCGTGCACCTTCACGGCATGCTGCAACTCCTTCATGAGCTTCACGAAGAACCCTTTCTGTTTCGAGATGAGCAATGCACCTTAGATAAAGTGTCAAGTAGCCTCGCCTGTAGATTTCTCCGTCTATGATCAAGTAACAGGCTGAAAGGCGTCTTATCCTTGTGGATTCACCTTCGTCTTCTGGGAGAATTCCCTGTTTCAAGAAATTCTGGAATGGAGTCATCCATGTTACCTGTCCTTGAATATTGAAGACCTTTGTTCGGTTGTCGAGAACTGAACATAAGGATTTTTCCAGGAACTGCACATCTTGAATTCTTGTTCCTCCAAACGCCAGCTTACTTAAAGAATCTGCCATCTGGTTCTCTTGGCGAGTAATAGACTCAATCGCAAAATTTGGAATTTCGGCGACGAGTTTCTTGGCGATGTCCAGGTACTTCTTCATATTTTCCCCCTTGCCTCGTAAGTGCCATTGACCTGGTTGACAATTAGCTCAGTGTCGCTTTTTACCCTAAGTTCTGATATGCCCATTCCTTTTGCAAGTCTGAGTCCAGTAATAAGAGCCTCGTATTCTGCTTCATTATTGGTCGCCTGAAGCGTTAAGGCGATCGCATACTTCAAAGGCTCGCCCTCAGGAGGGATGAGAATTAGACCTGCCCCCGAGCCTTCTCTTGAAGAAGATCCATCTGTATAAAGTTCCCAGATTGGGCTGGTGTTTGCTGATGAACTTGGCCTGCTTTCTGCTTCTGCCAGACTATTGCTTGTACTTTCCACTATAAAATCAGCAAGTGCTTGACCTTTGATGGCCGTTTTCGGCGCAAATTTGATCTTGAACTCGCTAAGCTCGATCACCCATTTGACCATTCTTCCTGAAGAATCTAGTTTCAGCAGGAAGTTTTTAAGAGGCTGATTGGTGAGAATTGTAATGTCGTACGCGTGAAAATAAGGTCTTAGCTTTCGAGAAGCAATAACTAAGACATAGAGATACTTCTCAATCTGGACATATTTTATTTCTGCAGAATTAAACATCTTGCTAACAAAATACATTGGACTCTGGACATTATCCTCTTCCCTTATTAAGACGGCAGTGGCTGCTACGTCGCTGATGCTTAAGTAAAGGAAGAGCTGCTCG
This sequence comes from Chamaenerion angustifolium, assembly GCA_946814005.1. Taxonomy (NCBI): domain Eukaryota; kingdom Viridiplantae; phylum Streptophyta; class Magnoliopsida; order Myrtales; family Onagraceae; genus Chamaenerion; species Chamaenerion angustifolium. Next base: position 26,114,162 of record OX328268.1, on the reverse strand, counting down.
CCAGGAATAGGTTTCGCCAAAGCTGGAAGTGTTTGAATATGATACTTCAAGGATTGGAATGCATCCTCGCAGTCTGGCGTCCACTCGAACTTGCGATTGGCCCTTAGAGTTTTGAAGAATGGTAGGGACCTGTCGCTCGCCCTGGAGAGGAAGCGGTTGAGTGCAGTTAGGCGACCATTCAAACATTGAACCTCCTTATGGCAAGTCAGGGACTTCATCTCTTCAATGGCCTTGATCTTTACGGGTTCGCCTCAATACCTCGCTCACCTACCATAAATCCCAGGAATTTACTAGACTTAACTCCAAATGCACACTTTGCCGGGTTCAAGCGAACACTGTGCCTCCTCATGCATTCGAAAGCTTCGCGAAGGTCCGCTGTGTGAGGAATGTTCTTGATTGTTTTGACAAGCATGTCGTATACATAAGCCTCCATGTTTCGCCCCAGTATGACTTAGAACAGGCGGTTCACCATCCGCTGATAGGTCGCCCCGACATTGATTAGACCGAAGGGCATCACTTTGAAGCAAAGAATGTCCCCGTCTGCATAAAATGTTGTATGGGCCTCGTCATATGGGTGCATCCGGATTTGGTTGTTGCCTGAATAGGCATCCATGAAGCTCAACATCTCGTGACCAGAGGTTGCATCGACCAACTGATCAATTCTGGGAAGAGGGTAGGAATCCTTGGGGCAAGCTCTGTTCAAGTCGCAAAAGTCGACGCACATCTTCCACTTTCCATTTGATTTTTACAAGAACTGGGTTGGTGACCCAGCTCTGAAATCTCACTTCCCTAACAAAATCAGCCTCAATCAACCTGCCAACTTCCTGTCTGATCGCCAAACATTTGTCTGACCCGAATGATCACCTTTTCTGAGCGACGGGCTTGATGGAGGGATCTATTCTTAGCTCGTGAGAGATGATGTCAGTGTTGATACCTGGAATGTCGCTCGGTTTCCAGGCAAAAAGCTCCTTGAATTCCTTGAGGAGTGTAGTCATGGCCTGCTTCTGGTCATCGTTCAAGGTGGTCCCAATGCGCACCTTCTTGTCTGGACCATCAATCTCAACCTCCACTAACTCCTCCATAGGCGCTGGTAGAGCCAAATCCTCACGAGGGTCAGCCTCTGTTTCAATGGCGAGAGCTTCCCTTTGATTTTTCCGTCGCAAGCAGTTTACATAGCATTGTCGCGAGGAAGGCTGATCGGCAAGTACTTCTCCAATCCCGTTGGGTGTGGGGAATTTCATCTTTTGGTGGACTGTGGAGGCCACAATCTTATTGGGATTGATCGTGGTCCTCCCCAAGATGGCGTTGTAAGATGTAGGCGAGTCGACCACCAGTAAGGTGACCGACACCTTGATGCTCTTCCACCCCTCGCCCAGAATTACTGGCAGGGTTATTGCCCCCAGCGGATAAGTCGTTCTCCTAGCAAATCCAATCAGCAGAAAGTCGACCATTTTCAGGTCACGTTTGGACTTGACCATCTTCTCAAAGGCGTCCAGGAACAGGATATCTGTCGAGCTTCCTCCATCAATCAGAATTCTCTTCACGTCACAACCGTCGAGATCGGCTGTGATAACCAGGGCATCGTTGTGAGGGGTTGTGACATGTGCCAAATCGTCTTCGGAGAATGAAATGACAATGTCCTCTTTAGGTCGAGGTCGCTTTCCCAGCTACCGCTGTAGAAATCTGAGTCGCATAGACCTCCCTTGCATGTGACCCCTCGCCTCCGGCACCAAACCCTCCAGCAATCAGGTTGACTACCCTCCTGCTCTGGGATGGGCCAGATTGCTCAGGCGGAGCTGGCGAGTGGTTTCGCTGTGGTGGCGTTCTACTCCTGTCTCGTCCCGCCACAAACTCTTTCAACATCCCCCTCTGAATCAACTTCTCAATATCCCGCTTCAGAATACAGAAATCATCTGTCTTATGACTCTTGCACTTGTTATATCTGCAATAGCTCTCAGTGTCCTTTCCTATAGGCTGACTATCCCTTGAGGCATTGGTGGCCTTGCCAGAGACCTTCTTTCCATCTCGACTAGTACCGCCGAGATCTGCCTGTTCAAGGGCGTAAAATACTCGGGGACCTCTGGATTTCTAGGCCCTGGGTTTTCTACTTGGGTCTTTCTATCTCGTCCCTTCTTGTCCTTCTTTTTCTTCTTACCATCGCGTCGGGGCTCAGGAACCACCCTTACCGAGGTCGTCAGGAAATTAGCTTTGGTGTTCGCCCTCTCAAGGTCTATAAAACCTTTCGCCCTTGCTGCCAGCTCTTCCATCGTTTCAATCTCCTGCACGTGGTAACTGTTGCGCAGCTTTCTCGAGGCTTTGTTGGCCACATCCAGTCCTCGATAGAAGGCTCGAATAATCTCCCCATCTGAGACTCGACGATCTATCTATGTGGCGTTTTGATGAAAACATTTGTAAAAGTCGGTCAGTGACTCTCCAGGCTGCTGCTTAACCGCATCTAGGGTGACCACACTTTTCATCAATTGGCGCTCGCTCATATACCTTTCCAGGAACTTGCTTATCAGCTCTGACCAAGTCCCTATTGATCCTGCAGGGAGGCCGAAGAACTAGGACGACGCTGAACCCGATAGAGTCGATGGAAATAATAAATCCAAGTGATTTAGATCATTTGACTTACCCAACAGAGAGGCCTCATGCTTGTTGACATGGATAGTGGGATCGCCTCCACCACTGTATTCGGGGATGGCCATGGCAACGACATCCTTTGGGATTTTGATGGCGACGAGGTCATCGACAAAGGGATGAGCTGATCGCTCCCTAAAGGGAGCTGCGACTGTCGTTCGCCTTTCCTGGAGCCTTTTGTGGATAAGCTCGTCCATCTGGTCCAAAGTCCATTGGTTTGGCGGCGCCCCATTCGGCATGGGACCAAATGGATTGGTGGGATAGGTGGCTACCGGCGGCTCAGTGGACACCGGGGGTAGGGACTGGTGTCCCGACATCATCTCCTAATCTTCTTGGGGAGGGGTTGTGGTGCCCGAATTTCCCGTTTCCGCTGGTATGGGCCCTGCGGTTGCGGGGCGAGGATTTCCTGAGGAACAGGTACTTGTCTGCGAGCCTGCCCTAAGATTGCTTCCAGAAGTGATATCATCTCCGGAGTTAACTGGATGTTTTCCCCAGCAAAGTGGATAGTTTGCGGTGCTGAAACCTCGGTGTTCTTGGGAACGGGAGCTGGTCTGGAATTGCCGACGTGTTCTCGGGCCACCCTTAGGAGGACGACATTAGGTGCTGCTTGGCTAGCAGGTTCTTGGTGGAGCGGCGAAGCTGCTGCGAAATCAGAGCTGTCAGAAGACTACTCATTGGTCTGGTTCCGGCGATTGCTTTTGGATCGAGTTTGCATGACTGTATCACTCGTTTCCCACAGACGGTGCCAAATGTTGGATCTTGATTTCCTGAATGCTGATCTGGCAGTGAATTGAATGCCAATGGATGAATGAAAGTTGCTCTCGCCTTAGCTCCGGTGAAACTGCAGGAAGGGGACCACAACAGAGGGGGTGTCTCTGGGTCCCTCTCCGATACTTAAATGAGTATATGTGTGTATAGAACTCAAAACGTAAACTTAATGTATGTAAAGCAAAGGTATTTATAGAGTAAGGAGACCAAACCGTAAAAGGCAACAGTATATCTTAATGATTATTGCGTTGGTGAAGATTAGGATAACAGATATTATGGTTATGGCGTAATATTGCAATTACCATATATAATCTTTAGAGAATATGTGCCCGAGATATGCTGGATATCGTGGCCATATCTTTAGGAACGGTTGGTGGGACCAGAGGAGAGAGGCAGAGCTCTCTTTGGAGCGAGCACTCCTATGGCAAGCAGTAGGAGTCCGCGACTTGGTGATTAATGGCGACCAGCGATGGAGCCTTTGGCGTCCACTTTAGCTTGGGCTCGACATTGGGCCACTCTATCGATGGCCAGATCGATTTTAGCATGGGCCGGTCCGGTTCGAATAACCTGGGTTCACCCCCTCCATGGTTATTGGGCCTTTGGGGCATTTTCCTTATTGGGTTGTCACTATCAGTACCCAACAGGCGCCAAGGGCGATCGGGCGGCCTCTAAAGGCGCAAAGGGTGGCCTCTTTGTTCGTCGCCTCTTTGGGCGACGGGTGACCACTTAGGGCGACATGCGTCCACTTAGGGCGGCCTCTTAGGGCTCCAAAGATATCAGGCGGTCTCTAAGGGCATCGGGCGATCTCTAAGGGCATCAGGCGACCTCTAAGGGCACCGATCGACCTCTTTGGACGTCGAGCGATCTCTAAGGGCGCCAAGGGTGTCGCTTGGCCACAATGGGCGATTGGCGACCTCTTTGGGCGCCAAGAGCGTCGCTTGGCCTCCATGGACGTCTGGCGACCTCTTTGGGCACTAAGGGTGTCGCTTCGTCTCTAAAGGCGGTTGACGTCGGATATCAATCCATATTAATTCTATAGTGATAAAAATATTGTATTGTTATAACATTGTCATGAATTTAAAGTTTGGTTGGAATACAATTTTACAAACAAAAAAAAGTTCACTTGAGTGGTTAGTGTATTAAATATAATTTTACAAAAAAAATATTTTTACTTGATGGTTAGTGTATTAAATATAATTTATATACATAGAAAAAAATATTCCATTACCATAGATTTCCAGATCGTGTGTTTGTTAAATTTTGGTGTCATTCTGTAAGATAATTCCTTGAAGTTATATACTATTAATTTTTAAAGGTAGCGTGTCTATAAATTTGGTAAATTGTATATCTTAAGCATAGTAAAAATATTATAATTATCATTCTAGTAACATGCTGATTTGCTTTATTTTATTTTTATTTCTTGCCTCCGTTAAGAATGAATGGATTTTTTTCTACTAATCGATTTGTGATTAAATAAATGAATAAGATGAACTAATCGAAATTAAATAATAAAGATGATAAATTAGGAGAATAGAGTATCGAAAGAGCAAAATTGTAATTGTATTTTATTTCGTAATAGAACTTATGGATCCTAATATCTGAATGTAGACTTATTCAAGGCCTAGTTTTTTCCCCCCCCTAAGCATCAAGTTTCTAGTTACTTTAATTAACTAGTAACGACTCTAAAATAACTATTCAAAAAAATCGCATTTAGATAAGATTAGATTTAACATTGAGCAAGCATGCCAAGGTGCTATCTCCGAATCTTCAAGATTAGTTGCACCTTTGCAAAAAACTTAAGGGGTTACCGTCACCCTTGAAGAACACATAGCACAAAACACACACTTTATAAGGTCATATTAAAAAAAGTTGGTTCTAGGGTGCCACCCCCCATTCATCTAATAAATAGTTTAAGGATCGAGTTAATATGATTTTGAAAAGGTTTATGGACCAAACACCATAACCCAAAGTTTTGAGATTGAAATCACCTATACTTTAAAGTTTTGAGACAAAAATCATCATAAATAGAAGTTTGGGGACCAAAGCTCAACGAAGAATAATTCGGAGACCAAAATCTCAATAAATAAAAGGTTAGACATAAAAGTCATGACTGTGGTGGTTTGCGACCACGAAGACCAAGACTGTGGTGGTCTGCGTCCACGAAGGCCACAACTGTGGTGTTTCATGGTCATGAAGGCCACGACCGTTACGCTATCATCAGAGCATACCAAATGACTCAAACTTTCCTCCATTCGCCGGACGAAAATCAACCTTTAAGCTTTGATACCACTGTTGGAAATTGTCGATCAATAACCTATATTGATCAAGGGAAGAACACTTACCTTGACGATTAATATTGTAGAATTACAACTCAGTGATGAAGCTTCACTATTATGGAAAAACTTGAACCCGAACACATCAAAAGCCTATGTAGAAGGATTATATTCAACATAGTTCGCCTAATAAATAAAGTGATGGGTTATGGCCTTTTGGCCTTCAGCCTTTATGGGTTAGGCCCGGGGATAAACTGACTTGAACCCAAACCAACTACAGATGACGCCTCCCAGGGCATAGCAAGAAGCGCCGCCTTTGCGAGACTATTGGGTAGCCGCTCTAAGACAACTCTCTCGCTCTTAGTAGCTCGCTTCAAAGTGAAACACCCCTTTCATCTCGCTATCCAGGATGCACCCTTTTACTAAATGCCCTAAAACCCTCACCTATATATCCTAAAAGGGGGACAAGATCTGGTTATGTAAAAAGGATGTCAGAATATCAATGAGTACTCTACCCTATATGGCGCTCCCTATGGTCTATCACGGGTATTATGGTTTGAAAAAAGATAAGTCTGACCAATAGGGAAGGCTCTGACCTATGATAGTTGTCATTCAACTATCAATATCATGTTGACCATGGTTGGCTCGCCGAAATTCAAGGAGAAACTCTTGTAAGAACTTGACCATGCTCAAGTTCTGAGGTAACTTCTATAAATACCCACCAACCCATTCATTTGCATTCAATTATGTCCACATTAAAGGCATTCAACTACATTTGTCCTCCCTTACTAACAACGTTTGGCTGATTTAATCATCGGAGGGGAAACAACGGGAACATCCCGAGCTTTCCTTTCGTGCAGGCCTTTGGAGCGCCCCGCAAAACGCATGAGAAGTATCGAACCGAGGTGAAACCAAAAAACGTGGATCAACATCTGACGTCGTCTGTAAAATCCTGAGCAAAATCAGCCATGTCTCCCCCAACACTCGAGCAAAGACGAATCGACGTGAGACTACTGAGAATGATTCTCTCCATAGCCTCCAGCAGCACTTGGGGCTCTCGACATTCCTACCCCCACCTACTACCCATCAGGATGGCCAAACCTCTGGCCTACCAACTGAAGGCGCACCATCTAGACAACCAGCTGTTCTGGAACAGGAGGTTCCTCAACCAACGCACTATCAGATTGCCTCTTCAGAGAGAGCGCCACCACGAGCAGCTTAACGAGCTCTTGGAAGGGAGCAGAGAGCATCCACTCGAGCGCGCCGTATTTCTTGGCATGAAAAATGCTCAGCCATCGATGAAGAAGTGTATCAGAGGCATATCTAGAGAAGGGGACCACAACTTTGTAAGGCCCGACCGTCTCTCAAGTGTCGAGGACGAGTGTCTCAGGCACCGCTGGGAAAGTATCGTTGTTGTCCTCAAGGTGCGCGACCTTACTCTCCCTGCGCCCGGGGGAGTGAACCTTCTTTCGCTTCCTAGATCCCTCAGGAGCGTCGCTATGAGACTTGTCCTTTTTTCTGTTCAGCCGGAAGTGAAAACGCATAAGCGATGTGCGAAAAAGAGTTTTATGCAAAAAAGGGGAAACAAATTTGAGTTATTACCCGTGACGAAGAGGAGTGTCACTCTACAAGGGAGATGTCATCCGCCTGCAAGTCCACCTCGGTGGTGTCCTTTGAAATGTAAGTGGTGAATCCGGCTTTATGATCAAGAAATATTAGGGTGATTGTCTCCATATCGGATGGCGATAGCTCTTCCGTGATAGGAAGAGGGTCACGCGATGCTTTTGAGGCTATGCATCACGAGACGCCCCCTTAAAGAAAATATAGGAATTCTTCCAATTGGAATTCCTTGTTTTAAACCCTAAAACTAAACGGCGCGCGAAATGCCATGAATTATTTTTATAGTCTGGGTTACAGCTTACAGAACTAAAAACGCCAAAACGGTTGGAATCATGACGATAAAAGTGCCCAAAGAGAACTAAGGAATATACTCAGCTATGTTTTTCACATAAGACGTGAAATCCTAGCAGGAGCGAATGGAATTGTGGGAAAACTGGGTAGGGTAAATGTTATAATAGCGATACACTTCCTCCAGATATGGACAAAGAGGAAATTTCAACCCCGCATCGATTTGCAGGTGTAAAATGGTTTCCTCGCCAGGACCTGGAAGACTGATGGGGCGAGGATTTTTCGGATTCAATTCATCCGGAATGGGAAAAAATGGAGAGTAAGTGTTGCCCAGACCCATTTCCTCCACGACTTTATTAAAAATAGAGTGAGAAATAACATTAGGTTTCGGGTCTATGAAACTCGGGGGAAAGAAGACATTCGTCTCACCTCGTATCGAGGCGCTTCCATCCATTATAGCATGTAGGCTTTGAAGGCGTCTGGGGTGGAGGCTTGGGTCGAGAGGAAAACAACCAGCAATCTTATCGGAAAAGAGAGAGCGATCGGAAAAGAGAGGACTCTGGTCGAAAAGCTAGAGAGAAGGATGAGAGAATTTTAGAGAGAGAAGGAAAAGAGAATTTTAGAGAGAGAAGGTTTAGAAAAGTAAAAGTGAAAAAATGAAGGGGAGAGAATACTATACGTCTTATTTCGACCCGAATTGGTATTGATATGTTTCATTACTAATAAATAAGAACAATTCTTTTTAACAAGGAACCCATATATCGAGGTTTCTAGATCCACCGTTGATCCTACCCTTTTTGATGATCTTCTTGTGGGTTTTGTAGGCTAGCTTCTCTTTGCTTGTGTCCCATTCTCTTCTACAGTCCTTCACTTTTGTTGGATCTTGATTTCCTGAATGCTGACTTGGTAGTTAATTGAATGTCATTGGAAGGATGAAGATTGCTCTCGCATTAGCTCTTGTGAACCTACAGGAAGGGGATCACAACAGAAAGGGTGTCTCTGGGTCTCTCTTCGATGCTTAAATGAGTATATGTGTGTATATAAACTCAAAATGTAACTGAATGTATGTAAAGCAAAGGTATTTATAGAGTAAGGAGACCAAACCGTAAAAGGCAAGAACATATCTTAATGAATATTGTGTTTGTGAAGATTAGGATAGCAGATATTACAGTTATGGCGTAATATTGTAGTTATCATATGTAATCTTTAGAGAATATGTGCCCGAGATATGCGGGATATCGTGGCCATATCTTTAGTGACGGTTGGCGGGACCAGAGAAGAGAGGTAGGGCTCTCTTTGGGCGAGCACTCCTATGGCGAGTAGTAGGAGTCCGCGACTTGGGTTAATGACGACCAGTGATGGAGCCTTTGGCGTCCACTTTAGCTTGGGCTCGATACTGGGTCACTTCACGGTGGCAAGATCAACTTTAACATGGGTCGGTCCGGTTCGAATGACATGGGTTTTACCCCCTTCATAGTTATTGGGCCTCTTGGGCCTTTTCCTTATTGGGCTATCACTATCAATACCCAACATTTGCCCCCGAATCTTGAGTGAAGTTTCTTCGGTCGAGCTTGATTCTTTGATAGGGTTTGGGATAGTCACACTTGGATTGGATCTTCTTTGTTCTTTTCTACTATTTGCACTCTTTTGAACACTTTATGCATTTTGGCGATCAATCGTTTGGTCATTTAGATTTTATGGAATATTCGACCCTTTATTCCTTTTTGGCGAGCACTAGGAGTTGCCAGGGTTTATGGATGTTTATTCCTCACTCTTTGGCGAACACTGCATGTGAAAGGGTTTTCCAGAAAGGCTTAGCAAAGCTTTGGCGATCACTTTATCTATATAGGGTCTTGAGCATTTAATTACTGAACGGTTATCCAGAAGTCGAACAGACATTTGAGGCACACTTGTCTCTTAGAATTCTGACATTGCTCCGATTTTTACCCAAAAGGTGTAATCATTCTCTGAGTCATTTTGATTCTTTCTGTGGCAGTTACTTCCATTTTGTCTACATAAGGAACAGAACATCCACTCTTTTGTTTTTTACGCATTCCAGTCATCCATATTCCAGAGAGTTCTGTGCTTCCCTATTTTCCTAGTACTCTGCTTTTCAAACTTTTTCCTTCCCTCTTTCAATTTCCAAAACTACAAACCAAGCATCAATGGCTTCTAGAAATCAATCCACAGGCAAGAGTAAGGCAACAACCAACAAGTCTTCTTCTTCGAACCCGAAAGTGCCTGCGAAGTCCACCAATGCTCCCCTGAAAATCAGGGACGGTTCTTCTCCGGCTTCCAGCCAAAGGAACCCTGCTTCTGGGCCGATTCGTGGACGATCGGCGGCCACACCTGTGGTGGTGGACGGGCCAGAGACCAACGTGCCCCTTTTTTTTACCCAAAAGGTAAACATCAATGCTTTCTACTCACTTCTTTTCTGATAATGTCTCCTGCTTTTTTTGTTTTTTATATTGTTCTTGCCATACCCTGATTTTCTAAGTAGATATCAAGCCCAATGAGTTGAAGCCAGCTCAATTCAAGGCAGTGGTCGCCGTAGCTGGCCTGTGCGAAGCTGATGCCCCCAGGTATCCAGGCTTAGGGCTGCATTATCCTCGTGACGGAGAGGTTTACGTCTATGCGGCCCAGATCGATGCTGGGTTGCATTTTCCTCTCTACGAGGATTTGCAGGAGCTATACTACTATTACAGGATAGGTCCAACGCAGCTAGTACCCAACGCCATTAGGATGTGGATTGGGTTCAAGTTCATGTGTTTACGTCAATAATGGATGTATTCATTAGCCTTATTCCGATGTTTTTCCGACTGGCCGTCGGTGCGACCTACCTCCACCATTTCCAGACTCGATGCCCCAAGTTTGAAGAATGGCGAAGCCAGGCGTGGAACTGGAACGTCCATTTTCGGTTGGTGGATGACTTCAGTGACACCAACTCTAACTACAAGAAGTTCTACTTCTTCTGTAAGGGGAACGTGATTTGGGAGTTGTCTCAACCGGAAAGGGATACTCCTCCTGTCTTCGGCGAATTGTCGGGAAGCGAACGGAACTCCATCGATGATTTATTCCGGTTGCATAAGCAATCGAATTTCTGTTCGATCCGTTCGGTAGCGCAAACCACTGAGTTGATGCTCGAGATGGCGGGCATCCATCATGCCTCGTCAATTTCTATTGACTGGGTAATTTTCTAACCTTTTCTTCTGTTGATTGTAGGCGCTCGGAGCCACAAACTCATCGATCTCTTTAATGATTAGGGTAAGGCGGGGTTGTCTTAGGACCAGGAGTCGCTGAGCCTTCCTCGTCCCTTTCCAGGCGTTCCTCCAAACGAAAACCTGAGGAGGATCGCCCCTCACTCACTCCTGGCTCTCGCCAGCCAGGTACATAACTGTCTTGTTTATTTCTTTTTCCTCTGTCTTTATTTTCGGTTTCTAATACGTTCGTTAATCGTTTGCAGAGAAGACCACTGCTGAAGTGATTCGTAACCCCACTCCTGCCAAGAAGGCCAGGAGTTCGGGTGAAGATCGCCCATCTCCTCCTAAGGGTCTTGATGACCCCAATGAGAAGGCGTTGGTGGTAGTCAAGGCGACTCCACCTCCTTCTAATCGACCTGCCCCCAATCCTCCTAAGGATACCGGTGCTCGGAAGAAGGGGCCAGCCACGCAAAGCTCCTCGAAGGCTTCACTCGGGGAGTATTGCCCCCAAGTGGGCTTGTTCCAGCCGCCCAAGGCTGCAAACTTTAAGGGCGTCTGGGCCCCTTGGGGAAATCTCCAAAAGGCGGAGATTTCCGACCAGAAGACTTTCTGGGGTAACCTGGACCTATGCATGCACCTCCTCGAGGGGATTGTTCCTCCCAAGGACAGAGCTTTGGTTCCCTCAGAACTGCCCGCTGTCGAGGGGTTGATGAGGTCGCATTTTGAACGGATCGCCCTGGTAAGATCTCTCGTCTTTATTTATCTTCAAATCATCTGCTTAATTTTCCTTAGACTAACATAACTTTGTCCTTTTTTCCCTGTTGTCAGCTCGTTCGAGAGGAGTTGACGATCGGTCGGGTTGTCAGGGAGCTCACTGATAAGCAGACTGACCTGTTTATCGAGCTGGAGCAGTACAAGAGTCTGGGGTTCTCCCCCGACCAGATGGAAGGTTTGAAGGAAACGACCAACTTTGCTGTTTTCTTGGCGGAACACGCCCGAGAGGAGTACTTCCGGAAGGAGGAGAGGCTCATTGCCTTCGTCAAGAAGAAGGAGGAAGAGGCAGTGGTCACCGTCTATAAGTCTAAGGCGGACGACAAGTACTCTGCCGAGGTAGAGGCTGCTAATGGTCGCCTGAAGGCTGAGCTAAAGGAATGTGAAGCCCAGAGAGCTGCTGCTGAGACTCAAAGGGTGGCCGCGGAGGCTCAGAGGGTCGTTGTTGAGGCTAGGGGGAACGCAATGGAGAGGGAGAAGGAACAGCTTGCCATGCAGCTAAAGTATGTTCCATCCCCCCAAAGTGTAGTCGAGGACTTTAAAAGGTCTGATGAATTTAACGACTGTGCTTTGGAGGTGATGAAGGTTGAGGTGGCGTCCTATCTTCAACTCCTGGTCGAGGACATCCATGCGGTTGACCCCAACTTTCCTATTCGGGAAGTTGAGTCCCTTAAGCCGTTCCTCAAGAGCACCTTTCCCAAGGAGACTCCTCCTGCTGCTGTTGTCGAGGAAGTTTCCCCCGAAGGCGAGCAGAGTGCCTCCGTTCCTGAAGAGCCCAAGACATGAAGTATCCAACTCTACCGGCGATCATATCTTATACTTTTAATGATAGTTTTTGTCTTCCCTTGTATTTCGGGAATGTTTGTAATTATTTTTTAATTTCAGACTCGGTTATTTTGATAATATTGAATGCCTTTATCTTCATAAGCCTTTACTTTTATTTTACTTTGAATGTGTTGACGATTCTTCCGATGTCTTTATCATAATTACCTTCGACTTTCTCTTCGTTTTATAATGGTCTCGACCCTTAGGGTGTTGGAACTTTCTTTAGGCTTGAAATGATAAGTCTTTATAGATTTATCTATTCCCCTCACCAAGTATAAACCTTTTAAGGAAAACTATCATCTTCTGAAGATGTGTTACCTTGTTAAAGTTTAGACCTTTTGGAGCGTTCGCCTAATCTGAAGCACTTGTTACTCAAAGCTTCTTCATCTATAGTGATCGCTTTAGGTTCCTTCCCAATCTTCTAGAATTTGTTTCACAAAGGAACTGTTACCCTTAGTATGGATTGTTCTCTTTGGATATAACTTCTCGAATTTTGCCCATTTTATAAGAGAATGTCTTCCTTGACGAATTGTTTGTCTTTTGCGTTAGGACTTCTGCCTGATTTTGATAACAGGTCTTATGCCTGACTTTGACGTCGGGTCTTTTGCCTAACCTTGGTGTTAGGTCTTTTTGCCCGATTTTACTATCAGTTCTTGTGCCTGACTTTGGCGTTAGGTCTTTTGCCTGACTCTGGCGTCAGGTCTTTCGCCCAATTTTGATATCAAGTCTTTTAGTTTGCCTAACTTTGGCGTTTGGTCTTTTGCCTGATTCGGTCATCAGGTCTTTCGCCTGAGTTTTGGCGTCAGGTCTTTCGCCTGATTCAGTCATTAGGTCTTTCGCCTGACTTTTGGCGTCGGGTCTTTTGCCCTATTTTGATATCAGGTCTTTTGCCTGACTTTGGCGTCAGGTCTTTCACCTGACTTTGGCGTCAGGTCTTTCGCCCAATTTTGATATCAGGTCTTTTGTTTTGCCTAACTTTGTTGCTAGGTCTTTTGCATGATTCGGTCATCAGGTCTTTCGCCTAACTTTTGGTGTCAGGTCCTTTTTCTTCGATGCCTGATTTGGTCATCAGGTCTTTCGCCTGACTTTTGGCGTTAGGTCTTTTTTCTTCAATGCCTGATTCGGTCATCAGGTCTTTTGCCCAATTTTGTTATTGTTTTTTTTCTTAGATTTGATTCGAGTAGCCACGCTTTATCAAGGAATGACTTGCTTTTATTGACATAACATTTTGACTACAAGCTATGTATAAAACGTCCTTAAATGTCCAGAGTTGAATGGACGGGGTAACCTTTCGCCTTTTGTGGTTTCCAAATAGTAAGATCCTGGGGCGGCGATCTTTACTACCTTGTTTGGTCCTTCCCACTTAGCTGAAAGTTTGTTCTGGCTGTCCAGCCTTGTAAATTCATTCATTCTCATAACCATCTCCCCCACGAAAAATTGGCGAGCGCTGACTTTTCTGTTGAAGTATCGAGCGGTCGCCAATCGCATTTTAGCTTGTGCTTTTTCTGATTGCCACCTCTTTTCTTCTGCCAAGTCGAGGTCTGTCCAGCGCTCAATTTCGTTCGCTTCAGTGTTAAAATGTAAGATTCTGTGGGTAGGCACCGCTATTTCGGCGGGTGCTACTGCTTCTGATCCTTACACTAAACTGAAGGGTGTTTTTCCAGTGTCTGCTTTAGGCGTTGTTCGGATAGCACATAGTACGTTTTCCAGCTCTTCTGCCGAGTTTCCTTTAAATGCTTGAACCCTTTTCTTGAGCCCTTCTTAAACAACTTTGTTGTCTGCTTCAACTTGTCCATTCGTTTAAGGATGATGCACTGAGCTGAACCTGTGATCGATATGGTATTCTTCGCAGAGCAATTTAAGTTCTTTCCTACGAATTGTGGACCATTATCACTGATGAGTATCTTGGGAATGCCAAATCGTGAAAATGTGTTGATCTTCAAGAACTTGATCACTTGAAATTCCATTGTAGAGGCCAAAGCTTTCGCCTCTATCCACTTGGTGAAGTAGTCGATCACCACTATGATGTGGGTACGCTGCCCAGTACTGATGGGAAAAGGACCCAATATATCTATTCCCCATTGAGCAAAAGGCCAGGCGCCTGCCATTGGGGATAGTAGTGTTGGTGGTCGACCGGATCGCGGTGCGAACTGTTGACAAGACGCGCACCTCTGTGTTAATTCAGCCGCATCTTTTCCCAAGGTTGGCCAGTAGTAGCCCAATCTGAAGATCTTACGTGTCAATGAGCGTGCACCTTCATGGCATGCGGAAACTCCTTCATGGGCTTCACAAAGAAACCTTTCTGTTTCGGGATGAGAGATGCACCTTAGATAGGGGGTTGAGTAGCCTCGCCTATAGAGTTCTCCATCTATGATCAAGTAACTGGCTGAGAGGTGTCTTGTCCTTGTGGATTCACCTTCGTCTTGTGGGAGAATTCCCTCTTTCAAGTAGTTATGGAATGGAGTCATCCAGGTTACCTGTCCTTGAATGTTGAAGACCTCTGTTCGGTTGTCGAGAACTGAATATAAGGCTTTTTCCAGGAACTGTACATCTTGAATTCTTGTTCCTCCAAACGCCAGCTTGCTCAAAGAGTCTGCCATCTGGTTCTTTTGGCGAGGAATAGACTCAATCGCGAAATTTGGGATTTCGGCGATGAATTTCTTGGTGATGTCAAGGTACTTCTTCATCTTTTCCCCCTTGCTTCATAAGTGCCATTAACCTGATTGACAATTAATTCAGAGTCGTTTTCACCCTAAGTGCTGATATGCCCATTCCTTTTGCAAGTCCGAGTCCAGTAATAAGAGCCTCGTATTCTGCTTCGTTGTTGGTCGCCTGAAATGTTAGGGTGATCACATACTTCAATGGCTCGCCCTCGGGAGGGATGAGAATTAGACCTGCCCCCGAGCCTTCTCTTGAGGAAGATCCATCTGTATAAAGTTCCCAGATTTGGCTTATGTCTACTGATGAACTTGGCCTGTTTTCTGCTTCTGCCAGACCATTGCTTGAACTTTCCACTATAAAATCAGTCAATACTTGACCTTTGATGGCCGTTTTCGGGACAAATTTGATCTTGAACTCGATCGCCCATTTGACCATTCTTCCTGAAGAATCTGGTTTCATCAGGAAGTTTTTGAGAGACTGATTGGTGAAACTGTAATGTCGTGCGCGTGAAAATAAGTTCTTAGCTTTCGAGCATCAATAACTAAGGCATAGAGATATTTCTGAATCTGGACATATTCCTGCAGAATTAAACATCTTCCTAACAAAATAGACTGGACTCTGGAACTTTTCTTCTTCCCTTATTAAGACGGCACTAGTTGTTACATCGCTGATGCTTAAGTAAAGGAAGAGCTGCTCACCAGGAATAGGTTTCGCCAAAGCCTGAAGTGTTTGAATTTGCTGCTCCAGGGATTGGAAGGCATCCTCGCAGTTTGGCGTCCACTGGAAATTGCGGTTGGCCCTTAGAGACTTGAAGAATGGTAGTGACCTGTCGCTCGTCCTGGAAAGGAAGTGATTGAGTGCAGCTAGGCGACCATTCAGACACTGGACCTCCTTATGGCAAGTCAGTGACTTCATCTCCCCAATGGCCTTAAGCTTTTCCGGGTTCGCCTCAATGCCATGTTCGCTTACCATGAATCCCAGAAATTTTCCAGACTTGGCTCCAAATTCACACTTTGTTGGGTTCAGGCGAACACTATGTCTCCTCATGCACTCGAAAGCTTCTCGAAGGTCCGCCGTGTGAGGACTGCCCTTGATCGTTTTGACAAGCATGTCGTCCACATAAGCCTCCATATTTTGCCCCAGCATGTATTGAAACATGCGGTTTACCATCCGCTGATAGGTCATCCCGACATTGATTAGACCAAAGGGCATCACTTTGTAGCAAAGAATGTCCCCGTCTACATAGAAAGATGTATGAGCCTCGTCGTCTAGCTGCATCCGGATCTGGTTATAGCCTGAATAGGCATCCATGAAGCTCAACATCTCATGACCAGAGGTTGCTTCGAACAACTGATCAATTCGAGGAGGGGATAGGAATCCTTCGGGCAAGCTCTGTTCAGGTCGAGGAAGTCGACACACATCCTCCACTTGCCATTCGATTTTTTGACAAGAACTGGGTTTGCGACCCAGCTCTGAAATCTCATCTCCCTGACAAAATCGGCCTCGATCAGCCTACCTATCTCTTGTCTGATCGCCAAACGCTTGTCTTACCCGAATGACCTCCTTTTCTGAGCGATTGGCTTGATGGAGGGATCTATCCTTAGCTCATGAGAGATGATGTCAGTGCTAATACCCGACGTGTCGCTCGGCTTCCAGGCAAAAAGCTCATTGAATTCCTTGAGGAGTGCAATCATGGCATGTTTCTGGTAGTCGTTCAAGGTGGTCCCATTGAGCACCTTCTTGTCTGGACCATCAATCGCAACCTTCACTAACTCCTCCATAGGTGCCGGTCGAGCCAAATTCTCACGAGAGTCGGCCTTTGTCTCGATGGCGAGGGTTTCCCTTTGATTTTTCCTGCACATGCAGTTAACGTAGCACTATCGCGAGGAAGGTTGATCGCCAGGTACTTCTCCAATACCGTTGGGTGTGGGGAACTTCATTTTTTGATGGACAGTGGAGGCCACAATCTTATGGGGATTGATCGTGGTCATCCCAAGGATGGCCTTGTACGATGTCGGTGAGTCGACCACTAGGAAAGTGATTGATTTATTAATGCTCTTCCATCCTTCGCCCAGAATCACTGGCAGGGTTATTGCCCCCAGCGGATAAGTGTTCTCCCAGCGAAACCGATCAATGGAAAATCGACCCTCTTAAGGTCGCGCTTGGACTTTCCCATATTCTCAAAACCGTCCAAGAACAGAGTATTTGTCGAGCTCCCTCCGTCGATCAAAATTCTCTTCACGTCACAATCGTCGACATCGGCTGTGATAACCAGGGCATCATTGTGAGGGGTGATGACATGTGCCAAATCATCTTAGGAGAATAAAATGACAATGTCCTCTTTAGGTCAAGGTCGCTTTCCCAACTGGACCGCTGTAGAAATCTGAGTCGCATAGACCTCCCTTGCATGTGACCCTTCGCCTCCGGCACCAAACCCTCCAGCAATCAGGTTGACTACCCTTCTGCTCTAGGATGGGCCGGATTGCTCAGGCGGAGCTGGTGAGTGGTTTCGATGTGGTGGCGTTCGACTTCTATCTCGTCCCGCCATAAATTCTTTCAGCATTCCCCTCTGAATCAACTTCTCGATGTCGCGCTTGAGGATACGACAATCATCAGTCTTGTGGCCCTTGAAATTGTGATATCTGCAATAACTCTCAGTGTCCTTCCCCATGGGCTGACCACTCCTTCGAGGTATTAGTGGCTTTGCCAGATACCTTATTTCCATCTCGACTAGTATTGACGAGATATGCCTGTTTAAGAGCGTGAAATACTCGGGGACCTCTGGATATCAAGGCCCTAGTTTCTCTGATCGAGGCTTGCTGCCTCAATCCTTCTTGTCATTCTTTTCCTTCTTACCATTGCGTCGGGGCTCAGGAACTACCCTTAGCCAGGTCGTCAAAAAATTGGCTTCGGCGTTCGACCTTTCAAGATCTATGAAACCTTTCGCCCTCGCTGCCAGTTCCTCCATCGTTTCAATTTCCTGCACGTGATAACTGTTGCGCAGCTTTCTCGAGGACTTGTTGTCCACGTCCAGTCCTTGATAGAAGGCTCGAATAATCTCCCCATCTGCAACTCGGCGATCAATCTCTGTGATGTTTTTATGAAAACGTCCGTAAAAGTCGGTCAGTGACTCTCCTGGTTGCTGCTTGACTGCATCCAAGGAGACCACACTCTTCATACGTTGGCGCTCGCCCATGTATCTTTCCAGGAACTTGTTTTTCAGCTCTGACCAAATCCCTATTGATCCTGCAGGGAGGCCAAAGAACCAGGACGACGCCGAGACCGAAAGGGTCGACGGAAATAATAAAGCCAAGTGATTCAGATCATTTGACTTACCCAATAGAGAGGTCTCATGATTGTTGATATGGATAATGGGATTGCCTCCACCACTATATTCGGGGATGGCCCTGGCGACGACATCCTTTGGGATTTTGATGGCGACTAGGTCAGTGGTGTAGGGATGAGCTAATCACTCCCTGAAGGGAGCTGCGACTGTCGTTCGCCTTTCTTGGAGCCTTTTGCTGATAAGCTCCTCCACCTGGTCAAGGGTGCACTGGTTTGGCTGCCCTCCATTCGGTATGGCACTGGATGGATTGGCAGAATAGGTGGTTGCCGACGGCTTAGTGGACGCCAGTCGGGAGTAGGGACTGGTGTCCCGATGTCATCTCCTGATCTTCATGGGGGGTTGTGGTGCCCGGATTTCCAGTTTACGCTGACCTGGGCCCTGCGACTGCGGGCCAGAGTTTTCCTGAGGAACAGGGGCTTGTCTGCGTGCCTGCCCTAAGATGGTCTCCATGAGTGCTATCATCTTCGGGGTCAGCTGGATGCTTTCCCCAGCCACATGGGTGGTTTGTGGTGCTGGAGTCTCCGTAGTGTTGGGAACGGGAGCCGGTCTGGAATTGCCGACGTGTTCTCGGGCCGGCCTTGGGGGGACGGCATTGGAAGCTGCTTGGCTAGCAGGTTCTTGATGGAGCGGCGAAGCTGCTGCGGAATCAGAGTTGTCGGAGGACTGTTCATTGGTCTGGTTACGGAGATTGCTTTTGGATTGAGTTTGCATGGTTGTATTACTCGATACCCACAGACGGCGCCAAATGTTGGATCTTGATTTCCTGAATGTTGACTTGGCAGTGAATTAAATGTCAATGGAGGGGTGAAGATTGCTCTCGCCTTAGCTCCGGTGAACCTGCAGGAAGGGGATCACAACAGAGGGGGTGTCTCTGGGTCCCTCTCCGATGCTTAAATGAGTATATGTGTGTATATAACCTCAAAATGTAACTGAATGTATGTAAAGTAAAGGTATTTATAGAGTAAGGAGACCAAACCGTAAAAGGCAACAACATATCTTAATGAATATTGTGTTGGTGAAGATTATGATAGCAGATATTACGGTTATGGCGTAATATTGCAGTTACCATATGTAATCTTAAGAGAATATGTTCCCGAGATATGCAGGATATCGTGGCCATATCTTTAGTGATGGTTGGCGGGACCAGAGAAGAGAGGTAGGGCTCTCTTTGGGCGAGCAGTAGGAGTCCGCGACTTGGTTTAATGGCGACCAGTGATGGAGCCTTTGGCGTCCACTTTAGCTTGGGCTCGATACTGGGCCACTTCATGAGGGCCAGATCAACCTTAACATGGGCCGGTCCGGTTCGAATGACATGGGTTTCACGCCCTTCATAGTTATTGGGCATTTGGGGCCTTTTCCTTATTAGGTTGTCACTATCAATACCCAACAACTTTGTTTATAACAAATGTAGAGATGGAGGTCAAGCTGTGTCATGACAAGCGTGAGATGGATATGTGTGCTATTATACGAGCCACTGAAAAGCTTGAAAAGCTTATATCCTCGATATTATCCCCCATGTTGCTGCCTCTGTCTCCTCCACGACATCAGTTGCCACAGTTACAGAGTGTGTGTAAAAATTCATCATCACATCAATGGACTTGTTGAAGTTGAACACAGTGGTCGTGGATC
The DNA here is from genome assembly GCA_946814005.1 of Chamaenerion angustifolium. Taxonomy (NCBI): domain Eukaryota; kingdom Viridiplantae; phylum Streptophyta; class Magnoliopsida; order Myrtales; family Onagraceae; genus Chamaenerion; species Chamaenerion angustifolium. The sequence goes on along the minus strand of OX328268.1, from coordinate 26,094,141 downwards.
ATGTGCGGCCTCTGTTATTTGACTTATAAGGTTCACGCAATACAATGATGATTTTGCCTGAGTTACACGAAGATGAAAGATTGGTTGTTAATGCTGGGAAAGATGGGAGCAACGTATGAGTTAACAGAGCAGCAGTCTCGGTCTTTGACCTCGAGTTTTCGTATAATTCGTTCATGGCGGTTCTTTTTACCCAATTTGGGTACATGATGATATGTGCTTTATAACGAACTCTAATTATATATATTTATACATAATAAAACTCTACTAGAAAAAGTAAAAGTTGATGTCGTTTAGTAAGTTTTACTATTTATTTCACCTGTTAGAATAGTCACATATGGCATGTTTGGTTTGCGGAATTAGCAAGGAATATGGAATACATATTTCGTATTTCGATGTTTATTTTGCGGAATTGGAATTTCACGGCTATTAATAAGTATTCTTTGGGAAAACCTCAGAATTGTTATTCTTAGAGAGCTAGGAATAAGATATAGATGTCCAATTGACCAAAATACCTCCCACTGTTAATTATTTATTTATATGTTAATTTAATTTAATTATTTATTTATATTTTAATTAAATTTAAATAAGAGTTAATTACTTCAATTGTTACACATTTTTGCCTAGTGTGATTAATTGGTTAATCATCTTTTTTTGCGTGACTTAATGGTTACGTATCTTTCAGCTTGTGAATGATTGATTACTCCGTTACTGAACATATTTTTGATTTATTAAATGATTATTATGTCATTCTCCTTCTTCAACTATTTATCTTCTTCCTCATTGACTCAGTTCCACACAACAATCAGTGTAATTGGGGAGATTAAGGGAAAAAAAATAAGAGCAACTAAATTGGAATTCAATTTGGCACTCTCATATTCAATTTGGGATACAGTTTTCTGATAGAGATCAAGGATTCCACTACTCTGCTGCAAATTTGTGGCCACCTTCTACGAAAGTGTTGTTGGGTCTCGTGACCAAATTCAACGTTTTTTTGGACTTCATAATCGCAGACTTCATATCGTGCACGTTCGGTGCACCGTCCGTAACCAAGGCTCCCACCTACCACATATGGTTTACCTTTATTGGATCCCCAGGCACCTTCAACTTCGGATATGGACTCATGACCCTTCCGACATCCTCGGAAGCCATGTCCCAGACCTCGAACGTTATCTTATTGGCAATTGTCCTTCAACCCCTAAATGCATAAGAATGAAAAATGAAAACCCTAGATTGGGTTAATTTTTCAAATAATTAGAAACATCTTTAGCAATAACCTACCTCGTGATAATTTATAGTTCCGGCGTAATCAATTTCGAACTCAAAATCTATTTAATCCTCGCTTCTTGAAGATGTGTCTTTGAAGTCTGAACACTCCCATGGCATATGAGCTCCAACAGATGTTATTGGGGCACACAAAAAGCAAAGAGAATCGTTTTGACTCAGTCAAAAATTGTCAAATCTAGACATAATGGATTGTCCAGCGAAATCAGGAGTGCCGAAGCCAGAAGGAGGAAGCTCAGCTTGGAATGGAAATGAAATGGGGGAGGAAGTTCAACTACTATCGTTGGAAATGTGTTGAAATTGATGTACAAAATATGCAATCGATTAGGGCACAACATAATACATAATTAAGTTACCTCCTTGAGCGATTGCCTTAACGGAAGCGGAAGCGGATCTGCCTGAGGTTGGGATCACGGTCTGCCGGACGGGAGGACACGACAAGGCTTGACGGGCAATGACCTATAATACCACAGCTACTGACCTCTGTCTAAACTGTAGGGCGGCTAACTATTTAGCATCGACATCATCATCAGGTTTTCCTAATCCTGAGCACCCCTATATATATTGATATATATAGGGATAGGTTTTAAGTCCAGTCACACAACTGGGCTTATGTAAATGGGCTCCCACTTATGGGCGACCCATTATCCTAAAACCAACATCTCTCACTCGCACAAAGTGGGGGCGCTCATTCATCAAGCCAGCACCAAGAGAACGAATCTCATTATACACTAAAGTCACATACGAGGAGGCATCCGTGTGACCGACAAACACAACGAGCAAAGTGCTACGCACCGGTTAAGAATACGTAGCGACCCATGGATCCCACACCAGCAGTGGAAATGTGCCCTACACCATTGATCATGTAATCTTTCTCCAGGTCTAACCACATAATGATCTTTCAGACCTATATATGTATTGCGCCCACAACCGCAGCCGATGCCGCGGTTGGTGGCCACCTAGTGGACACAAAAGATCCCATAATGACCATCCTCTTCCCACAAAACCATCAACACAATTCAACTCGCTTTTCTAGCCCATCGGCGGAATACCTCGAAGGCCCATCGAGCACGGACTAAGATAGCAAACACTGAACTGAACCTCAAGCTCTGTTCAGAGTAATGAGGGTACATACGCGGCTCTTACACAAAGAGATTTGGGTTTACACGACTCCGAGTTAAGATCACGTCTCGGGTCATACCCATGGTCGTATTTGGGTGCGCCACGGTATGGAACGCGCGCTACAGTATATCTCCTCTCCCATAGAGCATATGTCCATATGCTGTACAAATGTCCATCAGGCACACAAAGTACTCGAACCAAAAGTCACAAAGACTCCCATCCGACCCCTGAGTGGATTGACAGACCATAATCCATCGTAGTGCGAAATCATATAGTTCCGGACACAAAGTCCTTTTCGGTCATCCCAACAGACTTTCAGAACTAGAAACTATCACCAGCCTCTCCTAGCCACTAAGGTATAGAAGCTATCACCTGTGTGAGAGGGCGATCTAATCCACTTTGACATATGTCAATAAACAATCACAGTAAGAATACACAAAACACTCAAACTGTGAAAACATGCATACTCAAATATAATTCAAGTCAAAGAACATTGTATGGGAAATAAAACCAATGAAGTACATCAACTAAGTCTACACAATCCTAGAGACTACACATGCCTCACTAAAGACTCCCTCTTCAAGGTTGGAGAGACGGTCCACAACCATCTCATCCGTAGACAAGTACTTCAAACTCATCACCTTGTGTCTAACCACGTCTCTAACATGGTTTTGCGCGATATCTACTTGCTATGACTTGTTATGATACTTGAGTTTCTATATCACGGAGATTGAGACTCCAATGACTCAACAATCAATCTGGAAGTCTCTTCAGCCATACAACCAATTGAGTGGTCCACATAAGACCCATAAATTTGGCTTCAATGGCGATTAACACAATGCGCGGTGTATTTTCTCTCATCATAGTCACCACCATAGTCTGCATCGTTATACCCAATCATCCAGAGATTCTAGGATCTCTAGCAAGTCTCTAGCACAAATCATAACGATGCTCTTAAGATATCACATGATCCTATTTACTGCCTACCATTTCTTCAATTCGGGTTCAGCTTGGTACCTACATACCATACCGACTGCATGTAAAATATTGGGTTGAGTACACACTGTTGCGCACATCAGGCTTCCGATTGCACTTAGCTACATAATTTATTTATCAGGTCCCTATATCCATTTTGAGAGGTTGACCAACGTAAACTAGAGTTTCAATTGGTTCGCAGTTACTCATGTTGAACATTTCCAACACTTTGTTTATGTAGCTTTCCTATGAAAGCCACAACTGCCTCCTACGACGATCTCTCGATATCTAAATCTCAAGGATATGTTCCGCCTCACTCATGTTCTTCATCCCAAACAGAGAATACAATCAAACCTTTATCTGTGTGAGGAACTCCAAGTTGTTTACAGCTATGAGTATGTCATCTACATATAGAATCATAAACACAAAGTTCGGTCCAGACTCTTTTGGTGTACACGCAATGATTCTCATCATTCAAGAGAAATCCAATTTCCATGACCAAATCATGAACTCTGCGGTACCACTGCATAGAGAACTATTTTAGACCATAGATCAATTTGTGAAGTTTACACACTAAGTGCTCATGGTCTTTCTACACAAAACATTCAAACTACTCCATATAGATCTCTTCTTCTAACTTACCATTGAGGAAGACAGTCTTACCATATATCTAGTGCAGTTCCAAGTCTAGACTCACTCCAATAGACATAATCTTAAGAACCCATTTAGCTATATTGCTCTGTGTCCTCTCGAAGGTCGACCAGTGTCCAAACACTGTTCTTCCTTATAGATTCCATTTAGTCCAAAGTGTTCATCTCATCTTCCATTACTTTCATCCATTCTTCTTAGAAGGTTCCATTGTGAGTTTCTCTAACGTTTTACGGCACAATAACCATATCGTCAGATATTAGGGTGTTTAGTTCTCCATCACCTTCGAATGCATATCGTCGGGAGGAAAACTTATTTGAAGTTCCAAGAAGAAGAACGATCCAACAACATATATGAAGTTCCAAGAACAGAACAAGAACAATTCAACAACATATATGAAGTTCCTATGATGTTCAAAATCACATTGAACAACAACAAGAACAAGAACAGACATCTATGAAGTTCCTATGAAGTTTCTACAACATTCCTAAGAACAAGAAGAAGCATAACGAGCATTTCTACAACATGATCAACAGTCCTATGAAGTTTCTACAAGAACAAGCATAATTAGCATAATCGTGATTTCTAGGTTCACCGGAACCCAGAAATCATGATTCTCCTCTCAATCGAACCCAGGAATCATGATTCTAGCTTCGATCGAACCTAGGTTTCACGATTTTTTAGTTCGACCGAACTTAGGTTTCATGATTTCTAGGATCAACTGAACCCAGGTTTCACGATTTCTGGGTTCGAATGAACCCAGAAATCGCGAGGTTTGGAGTCGTCACGAAGGATGAAGTCGTATATATAGCTTGGACAAAGCCACGAAGCTTGGACGAGGATGGAGTCACGATTCCTGGGAGCTTCGGCCCGAGATGTGGGAAGGAAGGGAAAGAGAAGAGTAATGAAGGAGAAGGAGCTTCGACTCGAAATGAAGAGAAACTGACGGTAGTTCGATCCTTAAGAAAAGTTAATGAGGGCAGTTTCGTCATTTAGCCTCCTGTTCCAGATTCCTTGCCCGCCCTCCTTAGGAATTATTTGGTTTTTGCTCGAAATGTATAAGGCTAGCTCTCTAGGATTCCGTAAGCCGTAATTTTTCAATTCCGAGAAAAGAACAACTTCTTACGGAATATGTGACACATATTCCATTGTTATTTCGCGAAAAGAACATGATATTAGGGTTTAGGGTATATGTTGTGACCAATTAGTTGTGTGGGGAAGATAAATAATCATTGAGCTAATTAACCTTAAACAATACTACAAAAATGACCTATAACCAATCAATAACTAACAACTAAAGCCCATAATAAACTTTAAGGAAGCAGGAAAATGCTACTTACCCTAAATTATTTGAGATTTGCTTATTTTGATTAGCCGATTGAGAGTCGATTCGTGTAGTTTTTACTTCTTTTATGGTTTCTTTGTTTTCTGTGCGTATTATTTATATACTTGTTTCATATTTAAAATGGGGTTAACTACCTCAACAGTTACTTATCTTTGACCTATGTGATTAAAATGTTACTCATCTTTTTTTGTGTGACTGAACCGTTACATAAGTTTGAGGATGTGACTGAATGGTTATTTCGTTAAGTTTCCGTCACATATTTCCGTCTGACTATCACGAGGAAGTCACGTGGCCTAATTTAAACAATTTAAAGTTAATTGAAAGGACAATTCTACTCCCTTTTATGTTTATGGATTATGATGTAGGTTCTCTAAACCAGAAGTAATAGTTGAGTAACAAAATGTCCAAACTAACGTAACCATTTGATAACATTTAAGATAAGATAAAACGTCATTTAACAACTTCTCCACAAACATAAGTCACCACCTTTGCAAACGACACAATGTTCTTCATACTTCAGTTACAGACAAAGGTTACTGACAAATGACATACTAAGTAGCTACATACTCAACCTAATTCTCCGCAATTGCACTTAGAACAAAAACAACAATATCAATTACCAACGCTACAACTAACTTCTGAGAAGCAACATCCAATGGGGGGTGGTTGTCCCAAATTTGTTGTGTCTGTAGGCAACCAGGTTCTCCAAATTTTGTACGTCATGTAATCTGGAGCTTACCAATGACGTTGCTTCCAAGAACTTTTGCTGGTTCAGGACTTTGAGATGAGAATTTTAGCTATCCTCTATTAGGCGTGCATTCATTTGCACTATCCTATATTAACTAAAACAACAAAAATTTCAAGTCAGATTTATAAATTATCAATAATGATATAATGTTACTTATAAAAGAAACAAGTCCTCACTGTTGCCGAATCAACTGTGACAATGCCATGGAAGTTTATGTTAATTCTGACTTTAACATTTGTCTCTTGACTATGTGAGGCCTTAAATGGGCCAATCTGCAGTGAAATCAAAAAGTGTTGTTGCATCATATGTTGTACCAATTCTACGAACATAATTTCAGGAATTTCCATACAGCAAATTCAACATTCTCCTTCACCAGTATAAGAAGCATGACCTAGCTCCTCTTTGACCACAAACGTACTTATCTTCTATGGTCCGAATCATAGTACAACAATACAAAAATAGACACTATGTAACAATCAAGCCCAAAATGCAGAAAGATCCATGTTTATTTATCTCACTCCCTACGTGTTTTTTTAATAATATAATTATGTACAGATTGTCTTAAATTTGCAATCAGATAAAGGAGATACATACCACAAATGAACTGATTTTTGTAGGTGCTTCAGCAGGTAACTCGTCTTGATTAACATAAAACGCTTCCAATTGGAACATACTGCTTCTTTGAATCGTTAGCACTTTAACAACCAGAAAAGGTTTTCCTTTTGGAAAGAGAATTGGATTTGCTCCTGCAAAAATTGGACCTTCTTCTGTCGCAAACCCTATTGAAAATGGGATTGAATCTTGTACATGTGCTCAATGATACAAGAAATCCACTATAAACAACAACTACATGCTTGATCGAGCCAAACAGTATCAAATTAGTGCAGCAAAACGAATTAGGGTTACCCATAATGAAATTACCTCAAAATTGGGGCAACCATGGGAGCACGGAGGGGTTCCGTTCAAGTATGATTTTGTGATAAAATTGTCCACGAAGGTAACCCATTTTGGCCAGGGATGGTAGACGAGCGGCTACTGTGACGATTCTGTGGTTTGGGAGCTCAATGTCTCGGCTGTAACGGATGAACAAACGGACGAAATTGGAGAGGATGAGGAACGAAGGATTTCGTGATGAGGACGGGAGGGAGAGCAGCGAGGGGTCTGTGGGAACGGAAAAGACCGGTTCCGAAGAGGAAGAACTTTGAAGCTAACATCTTTCTACTGTGGTTAGCACGCGACCATGGATATTGGACACGATTGAAGACAGGAGGGAAACGAAGAGGATGAAGTTGGGGTTTATGAGTGTGATAGCCTAATAGGGTTTTATAGACGCTTCTAACTAGGAGAAGAGTATATTAGGAAGTTTAAGTTTGAAGAAGGTCATGTGCACAGTACATGCACAAGTTTAACAGAGATAACCGTTCAATCACATCTGTCAACATAAGTAACAGTTGAGCTCAAGTTTGAACTGTTCAGTAACATCTGCTAACATAAGTAACGGTTCAGGTAATTAACCATTTAAAATATTCTTAACTCATACTGTGATTAAAAAGCTAAATGTTTGATCATAAATATTTTTTCATTACCGATACCTCTCATTAAAAACAAATGGATAAGTATTGATACCTTTCATTACCCTTTTACTGATACCTCTCATTCTGGAATCCTATTGTCAGGTATCGGGACAGAGAATCAATATGGATAAGTCGACCCTCTATTTCAACAAAGGGGTGAGGCCGAGTGACAGAAAGGAAGTGGAGGATGCCCATATAATACAGAGCACTAGTGACCCGGGGAAGTATCTGGGCTTGCCATCGATATGGGGAAGATCAAAGAAGGAGGCATTGGAGTCTCTAAAAACCAAGATAAAGGACAAGTTGGTCGGGTGGAGACCAAAGACCTTGACTCAAGCAGGAAAGGAAGTGCTAATAAAGGCGGTCATCACAGCAATCCCCACGTATGTCATGAGTGTTTTTAACCTCCCGAAAACATGGTGCACATAAATAGACTCACTAAAAGCGGATTTTTGGTGGGGACAAACGACGGAGGGGAAGAGAACACATTGAAGGAGATGTGATGTCCTAACGAAATCAAAGAGGACCAGGGGCCTAGGTTTCCGAGAGCTACAGAGCTTCAACACAGCACTCCTCACGAAGATGGTGGGCGAATCATGTCCGAACCAGACACTTTATGTGCACGGGTACTAATGGGAGTATATTTTCCACAAAACACATTCCTAGAGGTGAGACAAGGAGGTCGAGCGTCATGGGGGGTGGAGAAGCCTAATATATGGACGGGACATCATGAAACAAGAAGGCATGTGGATGATAGGATCGGGGGAGGAAATCTGAGTCTTTGAGGACCCGTGGATATACACAAAGGAGAGCCTACGAGTAAGTGTCGAGATACGAGTAGAGCATGGAGGGGAACTCAGGGTGAGTGATCTGATACAATCTGATAGGAGATGGAATGAAAAGATAGTGCGGAATATTGTAAACCAAGAAGATGCCGAACACATACTCAATTTACCAATCCCGCATGACAAAGGTAGAGACCGATACATTTGGCCACATACAAGGGACGAGGCACCACATGCCCGATCGGTGTACCATACACTAAGGGAGAAAAGCAACCAATAAGGAAGGGAGATGCAACCTAGCCAAGGCACGCTATGGTCGGACATATAGGCGACCAAAGCGATGACCAAGGTAAAATATTTCATATGACGACTTGCCACAAATGCCATAGCCGTCAAGGAAAATATGGTACGCCGATGTATGCCTGTAACACCAAGTTGCCCAATATGTGGAGAAGTGGAGACACGGGAGCACATGATACTCAAGTGTCGATGGACCGAACCAGTATGGTTTGGAACACTAGGCATAAGAGTCGACCGAATGCACACATTGATATGGTCCAATGGCTAGAAGAAAGGAGGCGCGAAACGAGCGGACAAGGTACGATCCGGGAGACACGGTGGACACTAACACTACTTACATGTTGGCACATATGGAAAACCAGGTGCAGGACCGCTTTTGAAGCCATACAACCCAACCCGACGAAAACGATGATGGAGATCAAGCAAACTTATGAGGAACACAAAGGAGGTGGCAGAACCGAACATCCCATTCGAGAAGACTGACAGCACCAAAGATGGCAACCACCGACGGGGAGCACAATAAAGATAAATTGCGACGCATCATGGTGCAAAGAAACAAGAAGAGCCAACATAGGGGTGGTGACGCGAGACAAGGAAGGAAATGTGGTGGGTGGAGTGAACTGTAGGTACCAGAGCGATGACATAGAAACCATGGAGACCATAGCAATACAAGAAGGAGTGCGACTAGCAATCCAAGCGGGATGACAAAATGTCGACATCGAAGCGGACTCACAAACAGTCCATAAACAGTTAGAAGAGGGACCAACACATTGGAGAGTCTCAACCATAATAACAAAAACACGAGCACTAGCAAGGAAAATTGAGGGAGTGCAAAGACGAACTATTCCAAGGACGGCAAACGAGTGTGCAAATTGGATAGTAAAACAAGCAAGATTGTGAGTAAGTCTTGATGATTGTGTCGAAAACCCCCACTACCATTGTTATCTTTAATTGAGTATGATTGTAATTCTGAATATCCGTAACCACAAGTCATACGTTTTATTTTATCAAGTAAATGGTTAATTTGATAAAAAAAAAATCAGTAATGTTTACTTGTCTTATAGTTTACAGAGCTGTCTTTGTAAAATTTGTTTGGAATGAATTGAGTTGTACCCAATCTCAGTCCACTACTTGATTGACAGGCCTACTAGAATTTACGAGTCGTTGTCACGATCATTTTGATAACACTGACTTGAAAGTCAGACCCAGAAAGAGAAGATACTTGGCAGTTGGCAGAGCTTCGTTCGAGTATATTTGTTTGTACTATCACAAAATAACTGAATCTCACAGAGAATCTCAGGGAGACGAAGAACCGACTGCAATACAGCGATCAAGCATGGCCATCGCCGCGGCTTTCCTTCTTCCCTCCTCCTCTCAGCTATCTCTGGCAAATCCTCTCCACTTCCATGTGCCTTCCGCCGCGGCATCACCGCTCTTGCATCCGATCCGCCTCTCTCTTCCGCATAACTTGACCCCGATTTACACTAGGTCTGTCGATCGCGGCGTCCGAACACTTCTCATGCCATTTGCCTCCGGCGATGATGGTGGTTACATCGGCGGCAATGGCAATGACGGCCACTCCTCCGGTGGACGTGGTGGAGGTGGAGATCACGACGGTGGCGCAGGCAGTGCTGGGGATAATAACAAGAAGGAGGCTTTAATGGTGTTGGCAGAGGCTGATCGGCTTCTGGAGAGTCTACCGAAGGATTTGGCTGCAGCAATTGCAGCGGGGAGGATTCCTGGATCGGTAGTGTCCAGGTTTCTGGAGCTGGAAAAATCATCATTTCTGCGTTGGCTAATGGAGTTCGGAGGATTCAGGGAGAGGCTTCTGGCTGACGATCTATTCTTAGCCAAGGTCGGCATGGAATGTGGCGTCGGGATCTTCACGAAGGTCGGTGAGCTCTTTCCACCTTTCCCATTTTTTCTATGGAATTTGGTAGAGCAAAAAACATTCATTGGGTTTCCAGAAGTTTAAAATTCCTTTCTTTACATTTTGAATGTGTATTTTCCAATTTCTGGTCATCTCTGCTGGGTTTCATATCTCACCAGATAGTGTTCTGGTAGAGATTGATGCGAGAGACTGGAGGGAATCCATGGGAGAATCCTTAATCAGCTGCTATTGGGTACAAATGATTGTTTAGGACCTGCAGGATTGGAGATCAGTAGCCTGAATTTGTGATTTTGCAACTGTTACCAGTGTAACAATATTCCAGCCTGATGTAGTTGCAATTCATCCCAAAGCATTACAAGTTAACCAGTTATTGCCTATTGGACTGTTGTTAACCACAAATGCCTGAGATAAACAAGTTCTGCTGTTGCTGCATCCCTAGAGTAGTGATCATTAACTGTAAGGTTATTTGAATAAAGACCGTTCATTCTCATTACTGATTAGTTAGACAATGTATTTCACTCCAACATCTATGATGCATGGAGTAACTGGAGAACTGACACTCTTCTGTGTTCAAATCTGTGTAGACTGCTGCAGAATATGAAAAGCGCAGAGAAAATTTCTTCAACGAGCTCGAATTCGTACTTGCAGATGTGGTAAGGATCTATAAGTCACAGATCCCCCCTCTTTATCCATCACCCTGGCTTTCTTATGCATCTCATTATGGGAAAAGTCTGAAAGTTGAGCAACATGTTTGACGAAAATGGTTTTCCAACCCATACGATTGTTTTTTGTCCAACATGTTTGAAAATGATGGTAATTGTTACTTTGTTACTTTTCTGTTAAAAAATTCCGTTAAATATTTTTCATATTTACAAAATTAACCAAATATTTTTTTAAATGTTACAACTAAACCCTACAAACTTACAATAATGTTACAAACAAGTCCCGACTTGATTCGAGTCACACCAAGGGTCCCCTAGCCAGGGTCCGAACCTAGAACAGGTCACCCAACCCTGGGAACCTGGTCTGCGCTCGGACCCAGGCCATAGTACTCCCGATTGGGGTTCAATTGGAGCTCCAATCGGTCTGGACCGAACCTAGCCCCAATCGGTTTGGATTGAACCTGCTGGGTTCGGTTCAAAGGATTGGGACTTCTATGTTATGGGTCCGAACCCAGAGCAGGTCGCTCAACCATGGGGACCTGTTATGGGTTCGGACCGAGACCATAGGACACGATTGAGGCTCAATTGGAGCCCCCAATCGGTTTGGACCGAACCTGGCTGAGTTCGGTTCAAACGATTGGGGCTCCAATTCAGTCCCAATCGAGGGTCCTATTGTCTGGGTCCGAGCCTAAACTAGGTCCCCATGGTTGGGTGACCTGGCCTGGGTTCGGACCCTGGCTAGGAGACCCCCGGTTTGACTCGAATCGAGTCGGGACTTGTTTGTAACATTAGTGTAAGTTTGTAGGGTTTAATTGTAACATTTAAAACAATATTTGGTTAATTTTGCAAATATAAAAAATATTTAAGGGAATTTTTTAACAGAAATACTAATTACCATCATTTTCAAACATATTGAACCATTAACCATCACAAAAAAACATGTTGGACGAAAAACCATTTTGTGCAAACATGTTGGACCATTTTCAAACTTTTCCTTATTATTATACTATAACCTGTGAATATTTGTTTTCATATCATGTATATTTAGATGGTATGTAGTTTGGTAGTATTAGTTCTAATTACCGTTGCAAAAGAAGGCAACTTATTTTTTAAATTTTTTACATTAAATGTTAATTGCATTAAAGCCTCACTTCTGACGTAAGTGATGCTGCTAGAAGAACACTGCTAAATTTCTCCTACAGTGTGCAGAATTGGTACTTTTTTACATGCTTTAGCAAATCAGTTATCCTGAAATGAAGGTTCCATTTTGATCAATTTTGTCTTCATATTTGAGTGAAATTGAGTAAATAGCTATAGGATTTTGGCTCCTCTTCATTGATAAGGGATATTTATGTGCATGTGGTATCTTTCTCAGCTAATGGCAATAATTGCGGATTTCATGCTTGTCTATCTTCCTGCACCTACCGTTGCTCTCCGTCCAGCTCTTGCTACAAGCGCTGGATCAATTGCGAAATTCTTCCATGGTTGCCCTGATAATGCTTTTCAGGTGATTTTAATCGGAGATTCTTATTCCAGTACTCTTTAAGTGTATTCCTGTATGTTACTTTTATTGATTTTTCAAACAATACAATTTTGTTTATGAATGATCAATAATGTCCTTGAGAAAGGTCAGTGACCAACAAACTATTTGGAGATATTAGAGAATTTATTCGCTTATTGTTTTCTCTCTTTCACAGGTTGCTCTCTCTGGAACCTCGTATTCTTTAATGCAGAGGTTAGGTGCCATAGGAGTAAGTATTCCCTCTCATTTCTAGCATTATGTTACAGATGAATTATCTATTTAGGGTTTAATAACTTGCTTCATAGGTAATTTTAGAAGATAAGATAAAATTATATATTATTGTCTCAAATTGCCAAGACTTATGAGCCAGTAACAGAACCCTACTTAGATAATTTATTTGGGACACATTGCATGTTTTAGTTGTTGTTATATTTCATGGTAAACAAAATTAAGCATATTTTCCAATGGGTTTTGTGCAGCGCAATGGAGCAAAGCTTTTTGCTGTTGGTACTACTGCTTCGTTGGTGAGCTTCTGTTTCTTTGCTTGGCGATGTTCTAGCTTAGATAGAGCAGTTGCATGTTCATTTATTATCATAAACTAGCTCCCTCATGGTGATACTGAAGATCTTCTCAGATATAATTCACCATGCTGTCCCACGTCTTGAGAAACCTCTTCTGTTTGACTAATAGTATAGTTTAGCTTCAAACATTGTTCCACATATGTGTTTGCTCATTGCCATCGGGCTAAGGTATCTTTACATGTTGGATGGTATTAAATCATAAAAGTTCCGGCAGGCTTATCTAATTGGGATGTTCACGAGTATGAGACTGCAAACTGTGGTTGTATTAGACTTCTTAACCCGCACACAAGTTTCTTCAGTTCAAATTTGAAATCAACTACGGACTATCAGGATAGGTCTATGTACTACTGTAAAGCCAGCATGAGAAAATTGAGAGCATGGATATTTAGTGCATTAGTTCATCAAGGTCCAATTAGTTAGGCATACTGCAATTTTCATGAATATGCTCATTCGTTGGTGCCTTCTAAGAGTATTGGCATGTCGTCCTTGTCAGGTTGGCACATCGCTGACAAATGCCTTAATCAATGCTAAGAAGGCTGTTGATAAGTCTTCCTCAAATGAAGTGGAGAATGTGCCAATATTGTCCACAAGTGCTGCCTATGGAGTGTACATGGCTGTCTCAAGCAATCTCAGGTATGCTCTCTAAGGGATTCAGTTCAAGATTCCTGTTGATCTGATTTGATGCCTAAATTTAAAAATTCTGTCTAATCAATAAATTAGTCAGAAAAATTACTTCAGGAGTTCATGTCTGTCGATGGATACATTTACTAGTGTCGATCCCACTTTCTGCAGACTGAATAGTGTTATAGCTCCTATTAATATGATTGAGTCTCCTACATGACACGTTTTCTGACCCTTTAATAGATTGGATCCAAATTTTACTTGCTATATATGTATCCTCATCTGAATGATTGAAATAGATGGGTCGGCCTACATGGATGGATATCTAAAATGTGTAAAATGTGCCATGTAGATATCAAGTGGTTGCTGGTGTTATCGAACAGCGTCTTCTTGAGCCTTTACTTCATGAACACAAGCTCATGTTGAGTGCACTGTGCTTTGCTGTCCGGACTGGCAACACCTTCTTGGGATCTTTGCTGTAAGACTTCTTTATCACAACCCCAGCGATATTACTGTTGATATATTTATTCTCTAGTGGTAATTTCTCGTCCATGTCTGATTGTTAATTCGAGAATTACTTATTTAACAGGTGGGTGGATTATGCACGTTTGGTAGGTATTCAGTAAAAACAAAGATAAGAGTCATTCTTTGAAGCAAAGGAGGTATTTTATACTTCAGTGCAGGACCCTCAACATGTTTGGAATCTTGAAATTACACTGAAGCTTTTGTAGCTACATTGGTTCCATTGTCATGTTTACAATTCTTTTCTGAATTATAAACTACCCTGCTACTGCTGCCGCTGCTTTAGCCTTTTCATGATCATAGTTGTCTTTGAATCTCTGCAGTACTCTCTTCCTTCTTTTCTTTTGAATGACAAAAACAATTGGTGTTCTTCCATTTAGAGAATCTCCTCACCATCACCTTCAAACAGTACTAATTCTAAGTAACACATTTTGTGGAGATGGTTAACTGTGAAATAGTAACACCTCTAAGCGTTTTGTATTGTGGTTCTTCAGGTGAGCTAGCTAATTCTTGTGATCTGTTAGAGATTAAGGTTGGTTTTCTTCTTCTTTGTATATATGCCTCTGCCATGCCATGCCATGCCATGCAGCATGCTTTAATTCCGTTGGACTTTGAGAATAGATCAACTGGGTTAGACATCGACTAGTTATACACCATTTGTGTTTAGATGATATCACAAATCAACTTCTTAACTAAAATGTTTATATTTCAAGAAAAGGTAACACACTACTGTTGCTGTATCCGTCTATCTGAAGCGAGGGTTGTCTTCGAGTCTCTTGAACATTCTACATAGTTCATTGGTGAAACAGCATAGCATTTTAGTTGTTTAGTTCCCTATTAGACAATCTCTTCAGCTTCTTCACATCGTCTGAGTGCTACAGTTGCGGTTCTATTATCTGCTGCCATGGCGAAATCACAGCATTCTATTCTTCCCTCCTCGAGTGGGCTACTGGCCGGAGAAATGACTTGAATCTTACGAATGCCGTCTGCAGAATGATTTCCGGCAGCAGAACATGGCTCTAGTCCCCGCGGTTGTGCCCTTGTGTACGTAGTTACGATTGTTGATTTTCCAGCATTATTGTTTGTCCTTATTGTGTCGAAAAAGAACAAATGCGGAGTTTCGCACGAGTTATTCGTGACTGCTCGAGTGTTGAACGAAAACTGTGGAAACTTGGCTTTCACGCTCCACGGTCTGAATGTCTGTATCGGTCGCTGCAGATAGGCTCGTGCAATAATGGTCTCATAGACTTGAACTGAGTATCCCCAAGAGACAGAGACTGACCAATTCATGTCGTGATGGTAGTAGATAAACTGCTGTAGTAACCGAGATTGGTCGAGTCTTGCAGGCTTGAACAGGTGTCGAATGGCTTCATACCGGCTCATGTTGGGGAAGATTGGGTCGACCAAGTTGACGTGGTGGAGGGACAGGAGAGGTGCTTGCGGGTGGGATGATAGGAACCCTGATAGGTCATCATGGAGATCAATCTGCAAACATATGCAACGGAACTCACTCAAAATGAAATGGATTTCCACCTCACTCAACTCAAGGTAAGTGAATCAGACCTGGTGAAACCCTCTGTGTGGAGTGAGAGCAACTCCCAATGAGGCTATGCAGATATACGTGTAGAAGTCAGCGCTCCATTTGTGTGGATATCTCTTTATACACCCATCCAGAGTCTTTGATAGAGCGGCCACTAACGGGTAGCTCAACACTAAACCCGCCCCGCCGAAACCCATATTGAATGAAAAAAACGCATTTGAGAGAATAGACTCCGAAGCTTGGGACCCAAGGTAGTAGTACTTTGTGTGGTCATACTTTGACAGCACTTCAACGATGTTGTCAATGAACAGAACCGAGTCATCGTCGGCCATGACATACCTAACAAGAGTCGATCCATTAGGGTTATAATCACGTCATGACTAACAAACATATCCTGTACGTACGTACCATCTCACGTCCTTATCCTGCTGCCTGAATGTCTCAATTATACTGCGGACTTGACGAACCTGACGGAGTGGGTTGACGTCCTTTTTGTTGTAAATCTTCCATGCAGTGATGTCTTGGTTGATCCGTAGCGTAGGGCATGTGTCAGGACACAGCACGGTTCTGTCCTCCGGATCCTTGTCAAGGAATAGGTATCCTCGGGTGACATTAGGCCTCCACCAAGCCTCAACGTAGGCCTTCCTCTGCTCCAACAATTTCCAAGAACTGACGATTCCAAACACTAGGTGGCTGAGGTTGGTCGGAGGAGATGACACGGCAGTGGTGGGAAAGAGGTTTGATGACGTCTTCCACCTCCACACACTCGTCTGGTATTGGTAGCTCAAGAAGACTACGTAGAACACAAGTAGAAGGAATGTGGAGAGAGTGGCCACCCGAGCACGGAGTCTGATGGAGAGGTGACTGGACGATGGCCGGCATAGGCCCGAAGCAGCAGAAGTCGTTTCCGGTGACATTCGTTAATTATTACAACGGTTGTTATATTAAAATGATTACATAAAACATTGGAAGGAACTTGCTTATACAGAAAAAAAGCAGTATTTTACATGAGGTCCTTTGGGGTGTATAATTCATGTGAACTCCGAGAGATGAAGTGTCCTTCCTTCTTTCTTTCATGTCCCTACCAACCTGCCATATCACGCAACTATAATATAAAAGGAAATAAATAGTGGACACTGAATTTAATTATATATGGAATTGAATCAATTAGATTAGTGGTTGCAACAAACCAAAGAAAATACAATGAATTAATTAATATAAGGGAAAACTTGTAAAAATAATCAATACAAAATGGTTTTTAAACCCAAAATATTTTAAATTATCTCACATGTTTGAAAACGATGCTAATTAGTATTTTTATTAATTCTTCATCCAAAATTCTTTAAATACTTTCAATTTTATAAAATTATCGAATACTTTTTTCAAATGTTAAAACTAAACCATATTAACTTACCATAATGTTACAATTATATTCTCATTTGATTGAACCTTAATCAGGGATCCCTTGGTTTGGTTCCCTACTCAGATCAAGTCGTCCAAGATTAGGGAATTAGGTTAGGAGACCTCGATCAAGACTCAATTGGAGCCTTAATCAGAGGTACTCTAACCTCGGTACTCACCCAGACCAAGTCCCACTCTTGAGCGACCTAATCTAGGCATGGATCCATACCAAAGCCCTCCAATTGAGTTTTAAATAGTCAAGACTGAATTGTAAATACACTAATAGGGCTTAGATGTGATATTTGAAAAAGTATCAAGTTTATTTTGTAAAGTTGAAAATATTTGACAGAGTTTTTTTGTTTTTACGGAGGATTGACACAATTTATTTATGATCATTTTGAAATATAATGATGATAAATATGATGCATTTATCATCATAAAAAAAATATTGGTGCAAATAAACTTGTACAAACATATTAGACTATTATTTTTTTACAATACAATGTTTTCTTAATTACATTTAATATTTATATTTAGTGTGTTTATTTTTCTATTTCTACTTGTACTTTTTATATCATTATAATTAGAGCAGCATATCTTTTATTTTTATTCACAGAATTCATAATGAAATTATTTGGTATATGCCACACTCATAACCTATATATGGTGAGAGTGGTAGTGTGTCAAATAACTCATTAATCTAAGGGATGGAGTTTGTTATGATAGAAGATCAGGGATTTTCTTTTGGTCAATGCAAACATCTTATTTCTAAAATGGACATATTCGTGTAGATATCACCAGAGTTCAACATTACGATCTCTAGATAGTAAAAGTAAAGTCTAGATAGTAAAACTAAAGGAGGGAGTGAGGGTTGTGAGACTCAATCGTCTAGATGCATACCCATTCTTGTTTGTTTGACTATCCAATTCGCGTATTCATTGGCTGATCGCGGGATTGCCTTCCATGTTACTCGTTCAAATCAGCTTGCAGTAGTGGTGATGTTCACGAGCAGTGCTCTCAGTCACTGATATGGAACAGTCCCTTAATTTGATTTATTACCACTTGCGAATCTGATTCAAACTCCATTTATGTCCACCTATTCTCAATTGACGTTCTCGTTCCTTCAAGGATCGCAGAGGCTTCTAGGGTTTCTACGTCACCACTCCGGTATGTTCGATTAAAACCATCAACCACATATCCATTTGAGTCGCGAACTACGACGCCTACACCTCCTATTTTTTTAGTTTACACCAAGGTGCATCACAATTTACTAGAATAGTTCCCAGCGTGGGGGAACGCCATTTACCTTCTCCTTGCGCACCATGGCTGGTCGTTGGTTGATTTGATATTTTTGCCAACTCTTCGACAGCTGCCTTGATTTCCGAGATGACCAACCCTAGTTGTGGCATCTTTGCTTCGAACATCGCTTTGCATTGCGTCTTCCATATGTACCAGCACGTCGTCATGCACATTGTCCATCGAGTGTTGCGCGTTCTGCTCGTGCCTCCGGGTTCATCCTGTCGGTATGCTATTAATGTTAAATGTATAATATAACTCAATCATTCCTAACATGTTAATGTTAAGAGTGATGAGCTCATCTTGTACTTTGTAGCATATTGTTCTTTATTATTTTGTTAGGACACTCAAAGAAAGACATCACATGTGTATAGATTCTATTCTAGTTTTAATGACAGACGATTAAGCAAATATTAGAATGTAATGTAAATCAATCAATAAACAATAATGTTCCATAAAGTAAGTGTGTACAATAACACATATTCTTAATGTGGTTCAGTCAAATCGGTATACGTTCACGGATAATGTAAATGTAATCGTTTACAAAATAGATTATTACCACAAGTTATTCTTGAGCCAATCAATACATGTATTCAAAGATCCTCCAAACCCCTTATTGATAGGCAACTAGGTCTGAATAAAGTTTACATATGACAAATCTCCATAAATTATTATTTTTTTACTCGCCCAAAGTTAGAGCAGATTTTTCCTTTTGGAGTTGGCACAACCCAAATTTAGTGGACTCTACTCTCTTACTCATTAATATATATATATATATATATATATATATTAATTTGGCTACAATCTCTATTATTACGACATGTAAGATTTTATCATGTTTAGTTGTCAAAAAGAATGTTTTTCATTGGTTGATGAATAAATTTTGTAACAGTCGATGACGTGGATTCACCATGTGTACCTCGAGAATCCCTATAATTCTCCTGAAATTTCTAATCGATAATCACGATACGTTACAAATTCTTTCTCACCTCCTAATTTGTTATATTCATTTTGTATCAAAATATTATTATCTATTGTCATACAAAATAATAATATTTTTCTCAATATTGTTTAATTTTATAACTAAATCAATTAAATCAATTTTCATTAATTAAATAAATACTAAATATTTATAGTATTTCATTCTCATTAATTTTTCTATATATAAGTTTAAAAGTATGTATAATTATAATAACAAATATATTAAAATAATTGACAAATATTTTATAGATAAATACCTATAAATACTCATAGATAGAACTAGCTCATAAAAATATACCATAAATAATAAATATTTTAAAATTTATAAAGTAAGTTGAATAATATTAATTAAAATTATATTGAAAATCAAACACTTTCATTTTAAAAGTTTAGATAATCTTATCAATATAATAAAAAATATTTTCATTTATTTTTGGTTATTCATATAACAATTTAAACTTATATTAACTTAATATAACGATAATTTAAATAATTTTTATAATATGCGCAAAACGCGAGTATGTTTTGTACAATTATAACACAACCCTTCAATTGTCGCAATATCTAACAATTCAAATATATTTATTTCTCTAACAACCATATATACTGAGTCATAGTCCCTTCCTAAGTGGTTTCAGGAATAGAGTTTATTCGACTCTACTGATTTTTATTCGACTCAACTTTCAACAAAGAGTTTATCTATTTTAGATAATCCACCTGAGTCAGCTCTATAATCTATAAAGTCAGCTCAAGCCTTCAACCCAACCTGACTAGACTCTGAAACGACTTAGACTATGAGACTCAAGCCTATCTTCACTTGATTCCTCATACCCCAAGAAGATCAAGCAAGCTTACAACCATTCACACAAATACCAAGTCGAGAATTCCGACAACAATTTGTGAGGGTCAATTAGACCATGCACCTTCTGTTATCTACCGTTAAATGTTTTGCTAAAAATGTTAATGGGACACACACGTCGACAACTTAAAATTACCAAGAAATATATGCACGTGGCAAAATAAATGTTAAAAATAGATAATAAAGTGAAATAATATAGGGGAAAATGAAAGAAGAGAAAATTAGCGCTAACCCCTAATGTGAGCCAATGGGTCTCAAGGTCTGAAACCCTTTTTATTTCAATTTTGGAAAATACTTTTATTAGACCTTATCTTATAACAATTTTTTTTTCAGGTTTGTATTTTTTTTTCCTTATGATTCATAATTCTTGTTAATTATTTTATTAAACATATTTTGTCACGGGATGTTTTAGGGATACGCATAAACTAGTTTGATTTCAACCGATTTTGAACCGTAACATAACTAAAACGTGGTATACATACGTCTTCCCCATAAATTTAAAGATTTCAATGGTACTTTATATTTAACCCATATGTTATCGGGTAGTATTACTGTGTTATTTCATGTCACTTTTAGTTTTAAAATGTTATTTTTAGTCACAATTTAACTCTTTCAAACTTTTTCAAATGTTACAATTGAGTCCTGATTTGATTGGGCTCGGGTCTGAGTCTTGACCAATACTGACCTCCGATGGGTGTGAGACCTAGTCTGGGTCAAGACACAGACCCGAGCCCTCCGATTGGGGCTTAATCAAACCCCAATCGTGGGGTCTTGTATCTGGGTCCTGACCCATACCTGGTCCCCTACCCATAATGGGTCAATCGAATTAGAATTCGGTTGTAACAATTGAAAAAGTTTGAAAGGGTTAAATTGTGACATTTTTTAAAGTTTTTTGTTATTTTTTCAATTTTCAAAACTAATTATGTTAAATTTAGATGGAAAGGTTGACGGAGGGGGCAAACTTGCACTTTTTCTAAACATGAGGGAAATAAAGTTTATTATTTAAACTTTAGTGGAGAAACTGAAAATCTGCCCAAGCATTATGGAGCAATGTCAGAATTTACCCTTCAAAAAATTGAAATGTAAATTCTAAAATATAAATCTATTATTTAAATAAAAAAAAACTAGTCTAGAGTCCAATTGACCTAGCTAGGCTCGAACCCTTATTTGGGTAAATTTGACCCAATGGTCCTAACCTAGCCTATTTTTTTTTTCTATTTTTTAAGGTTTTTAGTTTATAAATAATATATTTGAGGATTTATAACTTAATTTTCTGATTTTTAATAAAAATTTAAGATTTTATTATTTATATTTGTTCTTTTTTATTATTAATTTTTAGTTAATTATTTAATTATTTATTTTTATAAATTATTTTGTAATTTGTAAATTTTTAAGGATTGTTTAGAACTTTTGTGTGAAATTTATATATTTTTTTTATTATATAAATTATATTATATTTAAATTATATTTTATTATATATCTACATGACAATGACATGAATCTGACGTGGTGCTGATTTGGTTTAACACGTTCAAGTCACGTGACCATTTAACATAAAAATATAACAGAGAGATTAAATGATAATATTTTCAAAGATATGGTACTATAAGTTAAAACAAAAGCTCTTAAGGTACAATTCGAAAATATACATCAATAGGGTACCATTGAGTACTATTGAAACCATTATCCCAAAATTCAATAATAGATATTTTCCCCAAGCAAAAGTAGATTAAGAACAGTGAAACTGACAACAACATATACAATTCAAATGATGTTGTTTAACTGCATCATATAAAAACAGGGCGTACAATGATCTGGAAAGACTCCGATGTGATGATGTGAAGTACATTTTCCAGTACCTGAATGACTTCAAGAAACTGGCAAGTAAATCTGGAAGGGCATATTTTCCAGATGTTTCAGAAAAGTTATTCAGAAAAATGCCACCATTGCTTGGGAAGGAACTGGAAGATGCTTGGAACGTGAAGTATCCAGGCACTGTAAGTGCTGTAATCCCAAGGGTACATTTTACGTACCAGTACCTGGCGGAGGCATGCAAGAAGGCTGCCCTGCAACGAAGTATGAAAGACCTTTCTTTCTGTAGCAAGGTCCCAATTCCAGGATATTACAACAATGGAAGGAAGTACGGATTAAGAAAAGCAAGGAACTACAAAGGCAAACCTCATGATTCGCATGTAAGGATCTTCAAAAGAAAACATGCGGATAGAGTAAGGAAGTGTAAGTGCTTCATATGTGGTGAAGAGGGACATTTTGCACGAGAGTGCAAACGTCAAAATGGCAACATCGCAAGGGCAGCTGTAGTACAGGACCTGGATCTGCCAGAAGAATTTGACGTGGTATCGGTGGATCTAAATGAGGAAGACTCAGATGCCATTTGCAGTTTCTCTGAAGGAGAAGGGACGAGCTCAAAAGACTTCATAACAAGTGTCCTAACAGGAGATGGGCTCTTGGATGAATTGGGCTTCGTCTTAACAAAGGGAGAAGATTTAGGCTGGAGAAAAGCAGTGACCCTGCAAAGAGAAAAGGAGGAATGCAGCCATATGCTGCAAATGAATACAGAAGTAAGTAAAGGGCAGGAGGCCTGTAACTTCTGTGGATACAAAACACTAAAGAAGATGAGGAGTCATTGCCATATCGATACTGTTTTCTTTGGACAATAGGGTGAAATATAAAAGTCTTTTCTTCATTAAGCATTTTGCCTTAAAAAGTACGAATGGGTATCGACAGCCTAACAACACAACAAATTTGCATCTCTTTTTCATGTTTAGATATCTGTTCGTCATGTATTTATAAAATATCAAGAGTCAAGCTGAAAATGTTTTTGGTTTGTTGTATTTTCAGTATTTTGGTTTCTAGGACTCAGTTTTTATTATTTTGTTTTGTTGAGCATTGCTTTGTTTTTCATTAGAAGTTTAGGGTGTAAGTGACAATTATTCTCGGATAGGTTTTACTATTTAAAGGGTGAAGGATGGCCAGATGAAAGAATTCATCCTAATGATCCCCGCGTCTTTTGTCTGCTAGGGTTAGGTCTTTTCCATCTCAGTTTCTAAGATGGTATCAGAGCTCGGAGGCGATTCTATGCCTCTTGTCACGATGATCCTGGTGTTATGCTGTGTTCTTCGGTTGCTTTAGGTGCGATTGTTCGATTGTTGCTTCGGTTTCTCCGAATCGTTTCATGACGGTTCCGAACTGGTTCTTGGAGTCCTTTCGTTTTCGTGACGGTTTCGAACTGGTTCTTTGAATCTTTTCGTCTTCCCGATGGCTGAAACAAAACCTATCAAGGAGGCTCATCAAGTAGCCACCGATGAGGTAGAGACCACAACGCTATGGGCACGATAGATTCTTATCACCCTCTTTATTTACTTGCGAGTGATAATCCTGGATTGAGCATGATTTCGATTGTGTTGACATAATCTGAAAATTACGCCATGTGGAGTCGTGCTATGAGATATACATTGGTAAGAAGGAATAAACTAGATTTTATCACCGGAACTTCTATGCATGAAAAGTACGATCCAACGTTTCATCACCTATGGGATAGATGCAACACTGTGGTCTTTGGATGGATTATGAATTCTCTTGCTAAGGATCTGACTAGTAGTCTCATGTATTCAAAAAGTGCATTTCTAGCTTGGAAGGATTTAAAGGAATGATTCGATAAAGTGAGTGGATCGAGGACCTATCAGTTACATAGGGAGATCGTTCCGACTCGTCAAGGTCTTGACTCTATTTCAACCTTCTTTACCAAATTGAGATTACTTTGGTCAGAATATGACGTAGCATGTGCCTTACCATATATTGAGCATGATTATTTTAAGAAGCATATTGAACACAAAGAAAATCAAAGACTCTTCCAGTTTTTAATGGTATTGAATGAAAAATTTTATGGTGTAAGGAGTCATCTACTTCTTTGGGATCCTTTGCCATCAGTAAACCAAACCTATAACCTTTCAATGCAAGAAGAAAGTCAAAAAGGGATCACATCTACTATGAGTTCCTATGGTTATACTTTTTCGGCTACTACTTTTTTAAACACTGAAAAACCAAAAGGAAACCAATTTGTTGAACGTGCCTTCTGTCACAAGAAAGGACACACAAAGAAAATTATTTTTCAAGGGTCTGTGACTTCTGCAAAAAGAAGGGACATGCCAAGGACAACTGCTTTAAGTATAGGGATTTTTTTGAAGGCTAAGGGTAATATTGGCAAGGCTAACGTTACCTCCCCCAACACTGCTTTGCTTAAAATTCTACTAACAATGCTTCCGTGAGTGCTGCCTTGCAAGGTGGAATTACCTTTACCTCCGAGCAGTTTGAGCGATTCTTACAAACTATGGGACATGCTGGACATGCTGGTAGAACTGCTTCTTCTGCAGGTGCTGCTGCTGTCAGTGACAGTCATGCGAATACAGCTGGTATATCTCTTTCTTCATCTCTTTATGATTTAAATGATTACTGGATCTTGTATTGTGGAGCCACAAACCACATGACTAATAGGCAAGAATGGTTTGTTGATAAAAGATTTTTGAATGATACTAAAGTGAAATTACAGAATGGTGGTTTTTCTAATGTGAATAGTGTAGGTACTTATATTTTTGCATGTGGTAAAAAATTGCAGAATATTCTTATGTACCAAAGTTCAAATACAATCTCATTTCTGTTTTTAAATTCACAAGTGATTTTAATTGTTCTGCAATATTTTATCCTAAGTTTGCTTCTCTGCATGACCTCTCAAGTGGAAGAGTCTTGGGGAATGGTAAAGAAGACTCTGACTTGTATTTTGTCAATTTTTCTTGTATGTTAATAATGCATTGATTTGGCACAAGCGGTCCAGTCATGCATATGTGAAAGCTTTACAACATATAAAGTCTTTAATTTTTTCCAAGAATAATGATGTGGTTCTGGATACTTGTTCTGTTTTTCCTAGGTCTAAGATCACTAGATCTAGGGCAGCTTTTCCATTTGATTTGGTGCATGTCGATGTTTGGGGATCATACAAGAATTTTACTCATGATAATAAACACTTTTTCTTGATATTAGTGGATGATCATTTTAGGGTAACATGGATTCACTTGATGCAGTTTAAATACGATGTGTTTGTTGTTTTAAGGAGTTTTATTGCCTTAATTGAAACACAGTTTGGTAAGTGGATTAAATGTTTTAGAACCGATAATGGTAGAGAGTTTTTTTTTATAATGAAAACGTTAATTCTTTACTTCAAGAAAAGGGAATCCTTCACCAAAGTAGTTGTCCCTATATCCCCCAACAAAACGGTAGGGCTGAAAGAAAACATAGGCACTTATTGGAAGTTGCCCGAGCACACAAGCTTTTGTTGTTAATCGGTTTTGAGGGGAATGCATTTTGTGTGCTTTCTATTTGATAAATTTGCTCCCCATAAATGCTCTGAATGGTAAATGCCCTTTAGAAGTGTTAAGTGGCAACAAAATTGACATTGGACACTTAAGAATATTCAGTTGCCTATGCCATGCAAAGAATTTACCGATGACTGATAAGTTTGCATCCAGAGCCATCCCTTATAGGTTAATGGGGGTACTCTGAGTATCAAAATGGCTATTAAATCTATGATTTTATTAATAATTTTTTTTTGTTAGTAGGGACATTCGGTTTAATGAGAGTTTTTGTGACAAACCTGATCAAATGCCTATTTTCTTTGAGCAACCAATGGGAATAGACTCCGATGATGTTATTCCTCATACCATTCAAACTAAGGAGTTCGACATTGACAATGCAACAAAATCTCCACAGGATGAATCTGAAAGTGATTCTGATGAAGTTTAGTTGCCTTCCGATGAAAATATTGTTGAACCCATTCTTTGTATATTTGAGAGGGAAGTCAGACCTCCTATTTGGATGAACGATTACCATGTTCCGAATGCTTCATCTGCTTATCCAATTGAAATTTTTATTTCTTATGATAAATTTTCTATTTCATATCAATGTTATCTAACCTGTATTTCCAAGTTGGTAGAACCTAACAACTATTATGAAGCTGCAAAAGCAGGGCATGGGTTCAAGCAATGAATGAAGAGGTTGATGCTCTTAAAGAAAATGGAATTTGAGAGCTGGTCCCACTTCCGACAAGTAAGGAAGCAATTGTGTGTAAATGAGTTTATAAATTGAAGTTTAAATCTCATGGGACTTTAGAAAGGTATAAATCTAGGTTAGTGGATAAAGGGTATAACAAAAACCATGGGATTGACATACATATTATTTTTTTAAAAACATTTATTATTTTGAAACGTTTTCGCGTGTTGCAAAAATGAGTACGGTGCGAACTGTGTTAGCTCTTGTGTGTATTTACCAATGACCCCTTTTTTCAAATGGACATACATATTGCTTTTTTACAAGGAGAATTGGATGAGGAAGTTTATGTGACTGTCCATGAGGGATTTGGTAATCAGGGTGTAGTTTTGTAGATTACACAAGTCATTATATGGGTTAAAACAGGCAAGTAGACAATGTAATGTCAAATTATGTGATGCTCTTATCAGTGATGGTTACATTCAGTCGAAGTTTGATTATTCGCTTTTTATGAAGCATGATGGGGATTAGTTAGTTGTATTGTTGGTTTATGTAGATGATTTACTTATATCTGGAAATAGTAGTAGTCTGATTGATGAATTGAAGTGTGTTCTAGTCTTCTAGAGTCCAGATTTAAGATGAAAGATCTTGGTGAATCACACTATTTTTTGGGCATTGAAATTGCTAGATCTGATAAAGGTATTGTGCTCAGTCAGAGAAAGTATGCTTTAGAACTTATCTTGGTTGTTGGGTTATTCGATGGAAAGGTTGCTAAGACTCCAATGGAGTTGAACTTGAAATTAATCAACAAGAAGTATGATGAACATTTGCAAGTTAATAAGAGTGATATTTCCTTAGATGATGTTAGTTTGTACAGAAGGTTGATAGGGAAACTCCTCTATCTAACTATTAATAGACCTGGAATTTATTTTGCAATGCAAAATCTAAGTCAGTTTATACAGGAGCCGAAGGCATCGCATCTTGAAGCAGCCTTAAGGATAATGAGGTATGTTAAGAAAGAGTCAAGTAAAGAAATTTTATTGAGTTCAGATTATGTTCCTCCACTTGTTGTTTTTGTGATTCAAATTGGGCTAGTTGTGTAGAAACTAGGAGATCTGTTATTGGTTTCTGTATTAAGTTAGGAAAATCTTTAATCTAATGGAAAGTAAAAAGAACAGAGCACGGTATTTCGGTCTTCAGCTGAGGCTGAATACCGAAGCATGGGATATGCTTTATCATAAATTGTTTGGGTTAGAGATTTGTTGAATGAGTTAAGTTGTAAACAACAAGAACCTGCAATTTTAATCTGTGATAATAAAGCTACTGTTAAGATTGCTTATAACCCTATTTTCCATGAAAGGAGAAAACACATAGAAATTAATTGTCATTATATAGGGAAATAATTCTTGATAACGTTGTGCAACTTAGATATGTGAAGACCGAAGACCAATTGGCATACCTGTTCACCAAAGCTCTAGGAAGTCATCAACATTATCTGTTAGTAAACAAGCTTGGAATGAAGAACATATTCGAAGTATAGAGGGAATTGTCAGAAAGAGGATTTTTCAGCTTGAGGGGGACTCAAGCTGAAAATGTTTTTGGTTTGTTGTATTTTCAGTATTTTGGTTTCTAGGACTCAGTTGTAAATCCTTTGTGTTGTTGAGGATTGTTTTGTTTTTCATTAATAGTTTGGGGTGTAAGTGACAATTATTCTCGGCTAAGTTTTATCATCTAAAGGGTTTATGATGGTGAGATGAAGGAATTCATCCTAATGATCCCCACGTCTTTGGTATGCTAGGGTTAGGTCTTCTCCATCTCAGTTTCTAAAATGTATAAATGGTGATACATCATTTATGGTGAAGAAGAATAAAAAAAACTACCACACAATCTCTTCAGCTTCTACGCATCGTTTGAGTGCTACAGTTGCGATGCTCTTATTTGGTGCCATTGTGAAATCACAGCAGTCGATTCTACCTTCCTCGAGCGGGCTATTGGCGGGAGAAATGACGCGAATGTTACGAATGTTGTCTGCATAATGATTTCCGACCGCAAAACATGGCTCTAGTCCCCGCAGTCGTGCCCTTGTGTAAGTAGTTACAATTGTTGATTTTCAAGCAATATTGTTTGTCTTTATTGTGTCCAAAAAGAACAAATGCGGAATTCTGCACGAGTTATTCATGACTGCTCGAGTGTTGAACGAAAACTGTGGAAACTTGAATTTCACTTTCCACGGTTTGAGTGTATGGATCGATCGCTGCAGATGGGCTCGTGCGATAATGGTATCATAGACATGGACTGAATAGTCCGAGGAGAGAGAGAGATTGACCAATTCATGTCATGGTGGTTGCAGATAAACTGTTGTAGGATTCGAGATTGGTTGAGTCTTGCAGACTTGAACAGGTGTCGAATGGCTGATGTTGGGGAAGTTTGGTTTGACCAAGTCGATTTTGTGGAGGTATAGGAGAGGGGCTTGTGGGTGGGACCATAGGAACCCTGATAGATTTTTTTTTTGGATCAAATTAGTCGCTTTACTTTAAGAAATAAAACGCCGTGACTTTTGGTCACGTATGTTCGTACATCAAATCATTTGCTACTAAACATACAAAGGGTAGTGGTGGTCTTTCGATTCAATCGTTTAGACTCACTCCGAATCTCGCTTGCTTTGCTATCCAATTCGCACATTCCTTGCTCGTTCTTGGAATAGCTCGCCATTGCACTTGCTCGACTTGTGTTGCTAGTGCTCGTATATTCGGTATTATCGTTGACAATCTACAATGCTTCGGGCCCTCCATTAGTTGTTGGTGTACCGTTTGTGAGTCCGTCTCGATGATAATGCTTTGCCATCCCGCTTCATATTCTAGACGTACTCTCTCGTGTATTGTTATGGCTTCCATCGTTGCAATGTCGTCACTCATTTGCCTCCGGTTCATTCCGCCCACGATTTTCCCATTCTTGTCTTGTGCTACCACCCCTATACCGGCCCTTTGAGTTTCCTTGCACCATGAGGCATCGCAATTTATCTAGATCGTGTCACTTGCCGGGGGTTGCCACTCCCGGTTCGGTTCTTCCTCATGCGGTATTGTTGCTTGGGCCGATCGGTTTATGCCTTGTTGCTCCTCATATGCTTGCTTGGTTTCTATTATTACACTCCTTGGACTTGGTTTCTTCGCTTCAAACGCCGCCTTGCATCTTTCTTTCCAAATATGCCAACACGTGAGCAGTGTTCGGGCCCACCTCTTGTCGCTTGCTATGCTCCCCCCGCTTGTTTCCGCGCGTCGTCTTGTAAGTCATTCCACCATATGAATCTCATTCGGTCTATCAAACCGCAACCCGCACATGTCGGCCCACACCTGCTCCGTCCATCCACATTCTAATATTATATGTTCCCGTGTTTTGACTTCTCTGCAAATTGGACAACTTGGCGGCACATTCATCCCTCTACGTGCCATGTTTGCTTTAACGGCTATGGCATTCGTTGCAAGCCTCCAAATGAAGTTCTTTACCTTAGGTATTACCTTTGCTTTCCAAATGGCCTTCCATAGGGTGTCATTTTGGTTCGGTCTAGGGTGTGGTTCGGTCTTCTCCCTTATCTTGTGGTAGACCAATAAGACTTGGGGGCTTCCATCCTTTGTGTGCGGCCATATGTAGCGGTCTCTACCCCCATGTCGTGGCAAAGGGATGTTCATTATATGGGCTGCATCTTCTTGGTCTACTATGCTCGTTACTAGGGTCTCATTCCATGTGCCATTTGGTAGGATGAGTTCGCTTACCCTTAGGTTCCCCCCGTGCTCCACTATGACATCCCCGTTCACTGTTTTGCTCTCTGTATATATCCATGGGTCCGTAAACAATCGAATGTCCTCTCCCATTCCAATCAACCACATCCCTTCTCGCTTTATGACCTCTCGTCCATGTAGTATACTACTCCACCCCCATGAAGCTCGGCCTCCCTTTTTTGCCTCTAGTAGTGAACATCGTAGGAAGTATAGTCCTTTTAGTACTTGCGCACATAGAGTGTCGGGTTCAGTTATAATTCGGTTTTCCATCTTCGTTAGGAGAGCCGTGTTGAAACTTTGGAGTTCCCTAAAGCCAAGTCCCCCGCCTGTTTCGCTTTTGTTAGTACCTCCCATCTTCTCGAATGCATTCGCTTTCCCTTCGTTGTTTGCCCCCACCAAAAGTCCGCAATGAGAGCATCAATTTTCGAGCACCATGTTTTTGGGAGGCGGAATACACTAATAACATATGTGGTTATCACTGTAATGATCGTCTTGATGAGCACTTTCTTCCCAGCTTAGTTGAGTGTTTTCGGTCTCCACCCTCCCAATTTTTCCCTGATTTTTGTCTTCACAGATCCCAAAGCCTCCTTTTTTGATCGTCCCCAAATCGATGGTAGTCCAAGGTATTTACCCGGATCACTCATGCTTTTTATATGGAAAGCATCCTCCACTACTCTCTTAGCACTAGGTTCGGCCCCCTTGTTGAAGAATAGTGTTGATTTGTCTCTATTTATCCTTTGTCCCGATACCTTGCAATACTCATCTAGTATGCTCCATAGGCCCCTTGCGTTCCCGGGCTTTCCTTGTATGAAGAACAAAGAGTAATATGCAAAAAACAAATGGTGGAGTTCCGGGCATTGTCGCCTTAATGTGATCCCCTGGATAGTTCCTTCCCTAGATGCCCCATCCATTCTTCTTGATAGTACATCCACATGTAGTATGAATAAGTAGGGTGATAGGGGGTCGCCTTGTCTGATGCCCCGTGTTGGTACTATAGAGCTTGTTCTTTCCCCATTCACCACCACTTGATATGTTGTTGTCGTTATGCATTCCCTTATCCATCCCAACCATTTCTTATAAAAGCCCCGCTTCCTTAGTGTGGTGATTAGGAACTCCCATTCCACCCTATCATATGCTTTTTGCATATCAATCTTCAAAGCGCATTTCACTTTATTTTCGGTCCTGTTCATGTTCAAGTGGTGGAAAACCTCATGTGCCACCATGATGTTGTCCTGGATGTGTCGACCTGATACAAATGCACTCTGGAAAGGGGTGATAAACTCTGATAGATAAAATTTTAAACGATTCACCAACAGTTTAGATATGATCTTATACAAAAAGTTGCAACAGCTTATTGGCCTAAACGCAGCGGCTCTCATCAGGATCGGTACTTTAGAAATCAAAACTATATCCGTATTATTTAGGGGTTTTAGGAGAATACCTGTTTAGAAGAAAGCCTTGACCCCGGTGATGACGTCTGCCCCTACAATGTTCCAGTTCCATTGGTAAAACAGACCCAGGAAACCATCCGGACCCGGTGCTCGTGATTCGCCTAACTGGAATGTGGCCGACCTGATCTCAGCATTCGTCACCTTCCTTGTCAAGTTTGCATTCATCTTGGGTGTTATTTGGGTCGGTATATATCTCAAGAAATCATCCTCTGGTTCGGTTTGCTCCGCAGTGAACATATCTCCAAAGTATCGATGTATTTCATCTACAATCCTCCCTTCCTCTTCTATCCACTCCCCGTTTTCTCCCCTTAGCCTACATATTTGGTTGCGTCTCCGTCTTGCTATTGTGGTATGGTGGAAGAACGCTGTGTTCCGATCACCATCCCTAAGCCATTTGATCCTCGACCTTTGTCTCCAATATTTTTCCTCCCTCGTCCAGAATTTTTGGAGTTACTCTTTCATATGTTTCTCTTCTCGTATCGCGGCATCGTTCATTCCCCCTTGCATATTTCTTCTCATTGCCTCCTTTGTTTTTGCGATTTCTTTCATGTTATGGTCGAAATTTGCCTTACTCCATGCCGTGCGTTTCATTCGACACTTGTGTAACTTCTTGTACACCCCTTGTATTGCACTTCCCCTAATCGGTCTCTCCCATTCACCTTTGATTACCTGTTTGCATTCCGGTTTCTCAAGCCACATCGCCTCAAATTTGAATCTTCTACTAGACCCTTACCTTGGTTGTTTGAGTTGGACCACCAATGGTGCATGGTCCGACCTTATTGCTAGCTCATTAAGACATCTTCCCCTTTCGAACCGTGATGCCCAAACCGTGTTGATCAACACAAGGTCGAGGCGCTCTCTTATTCTCTCCATACCACTACGGTTATTGCACCAAATCCTCCATTTCGAGGATGCTGCTTTGCTCCCAAATCCTCCATTTCGAGGTCCTCAATGACTCGCTTGAATTCATCCATTTGTCTTTGGGACTTTCTCCTTCAACCTTGTTTTTCATGTGGGTGGCATATTGTATTGAAATCCCAAAGTATCATCCATGCTCCTCTTCGGCCCCTCCATATTGTTTTTAGGAGGTTCCAAAGTTGTGTTCGTTCTCGGGCCTCCGTACTCGCATATACCAATGTTACATAGGTCGGTTGTACATTGTTATCCATATACATCTCGCAATCCATGTAGTTTGGATCAGAATGTATAACCGTGATTCTAGTATCTGCCTTCCACCACAATGCTAACCCTCCGGTCGAACCATTGGGTTTCACATAGTGCGTATTATCTATTCTCATCTGTGTTCTTATCTTCTCGTAGTAGGTATCCCCATTCTTTGTTTCCATTAAGAACATGATATTTGGGCGATACCTTTTGTTGAGGTTCTGTAGGTGTTGAATTGTCAAGGCAGACCCCAATCCCTGACAATTCCATGAGATCGCATTCATTGGGCACCCGTGGCTATTTTGGGACAACCACCGGAACCCTGTGTTTGTGCATCTCCTTCTTATTGACTCTATGTGCCCTTCGGCTTCCTTACCAGTTTCTTCTTCCGGTTAGGGTTTGCCATGTTTGCTCGGCGCCTCGGGCTCATGCGGACCCTTGGCTCATTCTTTGTTATGACCGAATCTGGTCCCCTTTGCCTCTTCCCTACGGGCTGATCCTCCATGTACTCCCCGAACCTTTTGAGCATCATTTTATCGAGATAAGGGCTTAGGCCTGATGTGGTGGAGTGTGCCATTATGTTCGGTGAGGTGGGGGTGTATCAGGTGAGTTCTCAACAATGTAGTTTTGGATCAGTATAGTGAGCTCGGTTGGGTATGGTTGGGTAAAGTTGTCAGGTAGGAATGTGATCATGGGATGGGTTATATAGGTAGTGTGTAAGGGGGTATTCAGTACGGGTTCATGGGGATGGTGGTGGGGTTGGTTGGTCTTCATCTCAGGTTTATTAGGCTTTCGGGTTAGGGTTTGGATACGGTTGGTTGGGGGGAGGGGGGGTTCAACCAGGTGGTTGATGGTCGGTTGTCTCGGTTCGATGCTCTCGGTTTGGGATGCCTTAGGTTTGAGATGGTAGGGGTTTGTATGGATGGTAATGGATTTGGAGTTTGGGGGTTCATCTATAGTCATCTCATTCGTCAAGTGGTTGGGTCGGTCCCCTTCCATGTTTATATGCTCGGTCTCCATTGGGTCCAAACCCTCTGTGGTTCCGGTCCGTACCCCATTGTCGTCTTCCTCATCACTTTGTCTATTGCACTGTGTCCCCAGTCTAGCTTGTTTTGAGGCCCCTTGCGCAGCCTTAACATTTGCTTCGACCATAATATCAAACCATGATTTTCTCGCGGTTGGGTTCAGTTTTGTACTCTGGGCTTCGTCACCTACTACATTTTTCCGAGGTGAGCCCTGTTTTGGTCTCACCCCTACGAGCCATGGTCCATAAGCTGGAGTATCTGGGTCATGATCAGCCATTTGAACTTCCTGTTTGCATGTTTGTGTCGTGTGCACCAATAAAGCTCAACCATAACAAAAATCAGATAATCGTAGTTGCCCATTTTTTTTGCCCTAAAGAGTTCTTCCACCAAAACCTCGGCATCAAAGCTACTTCCCCATTCCCTTCTATTTGCATCCTCATATAGCTTCTACATATTATCCCCTCATACTTATCAGTTTCTAGGCACTTTCCTACCATATTCCCAATCTTCTAAGCATTGACATCACTAAATATTTTCGGCCCTATGTCATGCACTTGGATCCAGAAGTTTACCTTATTGAAATCCACCTCCTTTACTCCCACTTTCGGGTCCCAACGTTTGATGTTGAGGATATGGCCATTCACTGTCCATTGGGATCAGTCTAGTATCCGATTGGCATTCTCTTGATTCTCAAAATCAAACAATAGTATACCCGGCTCCGCCTCCGATGTTGTGACCTTCCCATATCGAGCCCATGCAGCTCGGAGGACCCCTAGTATCACGTTCTGTTTGATCTGTTTTTGGGCAAGCACCTTGCCCACATAACACATCTCATCTTGCCCGAACTTGTGTGATTCGAGGTCCACCGCTTGTACCGGTCTATTTTTGTCTCCAGAACCGTAACTGGACTGCATTGTGTCACCGTGGGTGGAATCGCCGTCACCGGAGCTGGCAGCTATCTCCACGAACGAAGGTGAAATAAGATAAAGGTAGATGGTTAAAAACGGATATAGGTAGGGTAATGTAAGGGGGGGGGGGGGGGTATCCTGTTCCAATTCCAATCCAAACGGGAATGCTGTCAGTTTTCGTCTGTGTACAGGGGGGCTGGTTTTGTTTGCTGTCTTGGCAAGTTCCCACGCGTCACCCTCTGTTGATGCACGGTAGCTGCCTTCAGTAACCTTGACTATTGCTTTCATTGGTTTAGGTGGTGGCATAGCTGGGTTCCGAGCTCTGTGTCTCTTTCTACTACAATTTCTTGGTCGGCTTTGCAGAGATGGTTCCGTCGAAATGGTGCTCAGTTGTCGCCTAGGAGAGCTCCGGTCTCCTCTTTACTGGTGACAGAACGGAGTAGCTTCTCCCCCTAATGGTTGGGTCGAGCTATCCAGGCGAGGTTACTAGTGTTGCCGGCGAGCGAAAGCATCAATCAAAAACGGGATGAGCATCAGTTGTTTTCCTTCGTTGCTGCGTGGCTTCTCTTGCATGGAGATGTCACTTCATCTGCAGTAAGTCTTCGGTGATTGGCTGGCTTGGTGTAGGCAATTAATGCCAAAGGGTGAGGACAAATCCTGAATTGGATTGTCCCGATTCGAAATCACGAGAGAACCCTAGATTCTCGGGGGTTTCTCTGATTTGATTGGGAGAGGCGCGTGTAAGACACCGCCTGGATTTCTTTCAAGACTAAACTACTATGTAGCCAGGAATCCTGATAGATCATCATGGAGATCAATCTGCAAACATTTATTAATTCATCGTGAACTCGACTTTTACCTTTCTATTAAGAACTTATTTATCAATGCTAAGACTAAGGGAATGAGTCGTGATAATGTCTCATTACCACGACTGCTGGGTATTTAAACCGTACAAAAAATAATTTATAGAGTTATTCACGACTCAATTATTATTGAGCCATTATATTATTGTTTTTACGACTCAAAAGAGTGTGCCTTGAGATTTCTCTTACTTTTGACGACTCAATTTCAAGTGTCGTGAAAAATTTACTTATTTTTTCTATATTTGTTGCAGTCATTGCATTTTGGGCCACAAGTTTTGTGAAATCCTTTATTCCTTTTGCGTCTCCTTATTTACTCAGTCGTAATTATTCTTTTATTTGAACTAAAATTTCTATTTTTCGCGGCTCGTTTTCTTGTTAGTCGTCATTATTATTTAATCTTGAATATTTTTAGAGGCTCGTTATTTAACTATGATTTAAGTTAACCAAAAATAGTATATTTTTGGCGGCTTATTCTTCTTTCAACCGTGAAAAATCTTAGTTTTTTAAACGAAAACGTTTTTTCACATCTCATACTTGTTTCAACCATGATTCACTTAGAGAATAACGAAGAAAGCCTCCAGTCTTCATTACACAGAAGTCACCGAAGAAAGCCAACACAACTCTCTCATCTGGAATCTCCGCGCTCCAATTTCGGTGAGTTGTTTTTTTCAATTCATTCAACGAATTGTTTTTTCTCAATCTTATACATGTTTCTACTTGTTCGATTTAGATGAAGAAACCACCAAAATCATCCATTCTGCAAACCCTATTTTTCAATCAAGTGGTCTACATCTTCGATTTCCAAGTATCCCTGCAATTGAATCGTTGATTTGTGCATTTTGTTCCTTGGTTGCGTACGGTTTGTTTTGGGTTCGACATGGGTCTTCAATCTGCTAGGCTAGCAATGTAGTTGTCTTCGAATTGTGTTTTCAATATGCTAGGCTGGAAATTTGAGCATTTAAAGTCACACCACAAGCTATGAGAGAATACGTGTGGTTGCGACCAACGGCTGTCATTGTAACAAAGCTTCTTGTTAAGTCGATTTGATTTTTTTGTACAAGTTCTTGTAACAAATATATAAGATATAATTAGTGTTCTCGAACTACAATGACAGGTGTCAGATGTCAGATCCGA
Source organism: Chamaenerion angustifolium (assembly GCA_946814005.1). Lineage (NCBI taxonomy): Eukaryota > Viridiplantae > Streptophyta > Magnoliopsida > Myrtales > Onagraceae > Chamaenerion > Chamaenerion angustifolium. The sequence continues at coordinate 26,057,109 of OX328268.1, read as the reverse complement.
CTTTCCCCGACCCTTTTTGAAAAATATTTTTAATTTTCATTTGAAAATGTCGGGTCTTGGCGCGCGACGGGTCCGGTCGAGCGGGGTCATCAACCGGAACGAAAAATGAAGAGTCTCCACCGATTAATTAAAGGCTAATCAGAATCCTAAAATTTGCCTAGGGTACATGGTATTAACATCCTAGGTCTTGGAAAGGTCTACGTCCAGAGAATCGAGCTCGGGGGTTTGATTACGTCTTAAGGGCTCCCGATCCCATAATATGCCCTTTCGGTACTTTAGTTTTCTTTTGAATTTATATTTTTTTTCAACTTGCCCGATTTACCTGAATTGTCCAATTTGATCATGCTTGACTAAAAAGATGACATGCATTTGTTTTTATTAACAATATACAAGCATTTTTTTTTTAATTTTTGAGTTAATTTAAAATAAATAAACAAGAGAGAATAAACTTAATTGTGCTAAAAATGAGTGGTTTAACATTGGGGTCATTTTAAGACGTGTAAAACGTATACGAATGATTTTGAAAGTACGAAGCATATTTGACTAATTTGTGACACCTTGAGAAGTAATAGGATGTCTAGAAAAGTTTAGGGACCAAGATGCAATTATGTAAAATTTCGAGCTGATTTGGATTTTTTTAAACCAAAATTGCAAAAATGACCCAAAACTTTTCTGGTTTGGTTTATAACACTCGGTAAAGTCCCAAAATGACCCGAGAGTCCAGAGAACGAGTTGTAACCTTCATCATACTTTGGGAATAACCTATTTCATTTTCGAAAATATTATTTTTTTGACTGAAACAACCCCCATAACTTTCACAAATGTCTAAAATGACCCCAAAGTTATACCAAACTTAAAACTGAGTACGATTCTTATAAGAAATACAACTATTAACACATAATATCGATGAAACAAACTTCATTCACATTAAGAAATACAAATATCGAGCACGAGAGGAGATATACCTAAGTTATTCGAAGTTTAGATACCTCACGAGGAACCGAGACCGATAATCACCAATATTTTTCACTCAGTCTCACTCTTTTTTTCAATACCTCCCTTTGATTTTTTATTTTTATTTTCTTACTCTTTTTATTCTATGTTCTTTCTTTCTCAATTATTCTTCCCTTCGGCAAGCTCTCATTATCAGTAATCTGAGCACAAGCTTGGAGAACAAGCAGATGAAAGTGAAGATGAAACCGAGAAATCTTAGAGCCTAAGCAACTAACTAACAGAATAACAGAAACATAATTCTTTCTATTGAATTGAGTTAACCAAACAATTACAACTTAATCCTATTTATACTAAAACAACTGAACTAAACCTATACACAATTGAAACACTCTTGAACAATCTATAACCTTTTACAATCTTCTCAACTCTTCTTGACTTCCACGACACTTCCTTGAGCTGCAAGCTACTCATCTATATCATACATCCTAACATTCCCTTGAGAAGTTTTCTTTTCAATTCCAATTTGATCATCTGATACTCAATCAGAATTCTTCTTCCTTCTGCATTCTGATTGAATTGACCCAATCAATCTTTCACTCCATCTATATAAGCTGTACACCTGCAATCACTTAAAATACTTGTATAACCAGATTGATCAACATTGTCATTTCATACCACTAATATTCAAACTTGATTTATCAATTGTTTTTCAGACGAGTCTCATCTATTACTATAAATCTATCTAATATCAGACAAGCCTTCTCATAACAGCTACACAGAATTCTGCAAACAATATCACAAATTACAGTATCATTGTCCCTGCAACAGACGATTTTTGAATCAGCTATTCAAACTTTAATCAACTAGTCAGACTTTGATTTAAGATTTTTTTTCAACTAACAGAGAGGTTTCCATCTTCCTCTATCTTACCAATGAAGTTGGGAGGTTTTCATGTTCCTCCATCTTTACATCGTCAAACAACTCCTTAAATTCTCTTTGACGTTTTCTTTAAGGAGTGTTATTTTTGGATTCAAACTTCACCCTATGTCAGTATTTGCATATTAGATAACTCTGTATTCATATTCCTTTCTCATCATTTTTTTTCTCGCAGAGACAGATCAAACATGTAATTGCAATAGTTAAAGCAGAAATCCATATAGTAAAATATTCAGAAGACATGAACATATATTAGTAGACAGCATAATAAGAGACAAGACTCAAATATGAAAATCAATCAACCAATCCGGATAGAAAACCAAAAAGTATGAAACGATGCAGAGATAATCTGAACACAAGTAGAATCAAGTGATTGCTATGAACAAATCATATAGAGAAGAAAAAGAGAAGTTGTTTCAATACAATCAGAAATGATAGACAAACAAGAACTCATGACGATAACAAATAAACAAACAGAGAGAAAACAGAAACACTTCTCAAAACAATATTAGGAAAAAAAAATGACAACTAGACTCAATTGATAGCCTAACATACCACATATACTAATGCCTACTTACTCATCATCTGAACCAACATCTTGAACCTTTTTATTCTCAGTGAAATGCTCTGTATCACAAGAAAACAAAGTTAGCTCTTTAAATGACATAACCACAAGTTTCTTTCTGAAAAGTACAAATAGTTTTGCACTGATTGGTTTGGTCAATATATCAGCAAGCTCCGAATCAGGAACAAAATTTACCATAACTTGTCCAGCCTGAACCTTTTCCCTGACGAAACATAGATCAAGCTCAACATGTTTCATCTTTGAATGATGAATGGGATTATCTATCAATGCCACATCTCCTGTATTATCACTCCAAATAATAGGAACTGAGGTTAGTTTAATGTCAAGCTCAGATAGAAGAGATCTTACCCACATAACTTCACAAACAGATTTGCAATTGCCCTATACTCAGCTTCAGCTGACGATCTAGAAATAACTGGTTGCTTCTTAGAACTCCATACTATGGGATTACCATTCAATAGAAGATAGTGACCAGACACAGACTTACGGTCGGCTAGATCACTTCCCCAATCAACATCAGCATAGGAGACTAACACCACATCAGAAGAAACCACAGGATTAGCACGAAAAAGCATACCATGATCTATCGTTCCTTTAAGATATCTTAGTATACGAATAACAACTTTCCAGTGACAAGTAGAAGGATGTTGCATATACTGACTCATCTTATTAACATCAAAATGTATATCAGGTCTGGTAACACAAACATGTTGTAACACACCTATGATACTTCTGTACAGATGTTCATCTACAGGAGGAGAATCTTCTTGAACTTCACTTATCTTTGTAAGGAAATTACGTGACATTGGTGTAGGTAAGGGTTTAGCATCCAACATACCAGTTCTTTGCATCAACTCATTGATATATTTCCTTTATCCTAAGATTAAGCTATCCTCGGCAATCTGCACATCCATTCCAAGATGTTAAGAGAGCCAAGATCTTTTAGTTTGAATTCACTATTAATTGCAGAAATAACCAACTCAATGGCAGCTGTATCACTACCTGTTATAACTATATCATCAATGTATACTAAAAGAAAAACCATACATGCATTAGACTTCTTAATAATGAGACAACTATCACCTAAAGAAACAGAGAATTGAAGAGACTGAATCATAAAGATTTTGAGACGCTCAAACCATGCCCGAGGAGCTTGCTTGAGTCCATAGAGAGCCTTATTTAGTTTGCAGACAAGCACATTACCTTGATCATCTATTTTCTCAAAACCAGGTGCCTGATTCATATAAACATCCTCAAACAATTCACCATGTAAGAATGCATTGTTCACATCAACTTGTCTAAGCTTCCATTTATGAGTTTAAGCAAGAGTTATTATGATTCTTACAGTAGGAGCCTTTACTACTGGACTGAATGTCTGCTAAAAGTCAAACCCTGCTTTTTGAGAAAATCCTTTTGCAACTAGACGAGCCTTATATCTTGCAATTGAACCATTTGAATTCTTCTTGATCTTAAACAACCACTTGCAACCAATCAGAATTATTCCACCAGGTAACTTGACTAAAGACCATGTATTGTTCACATCCAATGCTTGAAGTTCATCATGAATTGATGTGGACCACTCAGGATATTGCATGGCAGTATGAACATCATCCAGAGCAATTTTAGTAAAATCTGTGGAGGATCCCAGTGAAGTAGTTAAGGCAGATAAATTTCTTGACTTAGACCTAGTATGCATAGAATGAATATTATTTCTAGCTTTTTTATGAGAATGATCAACAAATGGAGCTGCAACTGATGGTTCTGTAGGAGGCAGTGATATGGGCCTAATATTAGTTAAAATTACTGCCTCAGGATTCTGAATAGGAATAAGGGACGAGTCAGAAAGTCCATACCTGATAACATCTGAAACAACCTCTCTAGCATCCCTGATTGTTAACCTAATCTTCTTGAGAAGATTCAGAGTTAACTGGTGGACGCTCATCAGGAGAGGTGGTATCATACCTTGTATTAATGTTAGATGGATGTATCATAGGATGTACCTGAGCCAGAACAGAAATATTATCTGCAATATCATCAACTGGATCACAAATGGATGAATTGAAAGGGAGAAAGAAAGGTAGAGATGTAGCTGAATTTTTAGATGTACTTGACTGCATGAAAGATTCTGATTTCATAGCAAAAGGAAATATTGATTCATTAAACTTGACATGTCTCGATATAAACACTCTACCTGAATCATCCATACATCTATGACCATGCTGACTTGCACAATACCCTATGAACACACATGGTGTATATCTATATTCTAGTTTGTGCTTGTTAAAGGGCCTGATGAAAGGATAACACAAACATCCAAAAACTCTTAAAAAATCATAGTCTGGGGGTTTACAAAACAGTTTCTCATGCGGTGAGACATTATCGAACGCCTTAGAAGGTAACCTATTTATTAGAAAAATAGATGTAAAGAAAGCGTCACTCCAGTACTGCATAGGTAAGGAAGCATGATTAACCAATGTCAATCCCATCTCAACAATATGTCTGTGTTTTCTTTCAACTATACCATTTTCTTCAGACGCGTATGGACATGTGAGTCTATGCTTAATTCCATGATGAATAAACAAAGATGATAAAGCCTTGAACTCACCACCTCCATCAGTCTGAACAGATTTGATTTTGAAACAAAACTGTGTTTCAACTGCTTTTTGAAATTGTGGAAAGATAACAGACACATCATTCTTGTTTTTCAAAAAAGTGATCCATGTATATCGAGAGAAAACATCAACTAGACTTAGATAGTACCTATTTCCATTAGAGAACACGGGAGCAGGTCCCCACATATCGATTTCTAGTAGTTCAAATGAAAGATGATACTATCTTTGAGAGGAGTTGAAAGGCATTTTACAGTTCTTCCCAATGGCACAAGCATTGCACATAGGTATCTGAAAAGAAAAATTCTGCTTGGATTGCTTAATTACAATCGAAAGAATATTTTGAGATGGATGTCCCAACCTCTGATGAAGTGTGATAGGAGAGAGTTTCATTTGAACAACATTGCATGCAGCATTCTTATTGAAATTCATATCAATATCAGTACAAGTAGTAGCAAAACATACATTGTTCTTTTTATTAAAATTCAATAGATGATTTTTTCGTCAACAACCTATGTTTTTTCCGACAAAATCAATTTCATCAGAAAAGACAAATTCATCGGTAAATACTCATTTGTCGTAAAAAAAAATCCGGTCGTTAAAAGTCTTATGCCGATGGAAAATTCCGTTCGTAAAAAAGAAATCATTTAAAAAAAATTACAAATAGAAGAATAATAAAATATTGATGACTATATTTACAAATAATCAAATATTGATGAATAAACAAATAGAAAAATAAATGTACAAATATAAAAAATAAATGTACAAATAAAAGAATTCATTGACGAATTCACTGTCTTTTCGCTACGGTTATGCAGAACGTCATTGCTCAAATAAAGAAGTTAGATGCACTTTTCTTTTTTAGAAGAGTTGATGGTGTTTTGACAAGTTCTTGCAACAAATGATGAAGCACTTCCACATTGAGATGGTCTACTTTTTCATACTCGCAGGAACAATCCTCCACTACACCATTGTATTTATGGGCTCCCTGCATGTTCGAGAAACCATATTTACCATTAGAAATGTCTCCTTCTTGAAAGCTTTCGAAAGACTAATTATGAAACTCAATCACAATTTAAATGCAGCATCAAAGTGAAATATCAAACCTTTAAGCGAATCCAATTGCACAATTTTCATGAATTTCATATATCACAAGTTCCTTCTTTGCCTTCTCCAACCCAACTCTATTGTCAGGAAAGGTCCTCGAGTCTTGAACCTGTCAGGAAAGGGGGAAAATACTCCCCGTGGCGCGCCCTTGGTGGCGAGCCCCTTATTGGAGCGCCCTTGTTGTCGGGACTTGATTTTGGGCATGGGGGCCTCCTTTAACAGGGCCCTAGAGGCCAGGATCTATCATCTGCCCCCGAAACCCAATACGAGCGACGCTCGTGTTGGGTTTGTCAGGTGCTCTATTGATATAGAGCGATGGCGTTTCCCGGACCATCTGTCGTATGTGTTTGTTCGATATGGGATGGTGCGCCCTTGGCGTGCCGGTTTGGGCTTTCTTTGTTCCGAATTCCATTTTTGAATTTCATCTTCAGGAAATAGCCGTTGCTATCAGACCGTTGGCAACCCTTGGCTTCCCGAGGACGTTTCGTCCAATCATGACCCCTAGAAGTAGGGTGACCGTTGGCATTCCCAAGGAGAGCTCCTATAAATAAGTTTCTTCCTCTTCATTCTGTCACTTTTGCTCTTCTAACATAGTTTCTCTCTCTAGAAAGCTCTGCCTTCTCTCTAGAATTACGGTCATTTGCCTCCGGTCGCTCTTGATTTTTTCAGTCGCTCTTCAAAAATAGCTCGCTGTTATCCTTTCGAGCCCAGCCTCTACCCCTTTCGCGAGCGCCTTCTCTCTTCAATGGCGAGCGAATCGACAGGAGGTGAGGCGAATGTCTTTGTTCCTCCCGGGTTTAGTGACCTTAAACCCAACACTATCTCTAGGTCTACCTTTAATAGAGTCGTAGATGAGTAGTGTATGGGCGACGCCTTAGAACCTCGCTTTCCTATCCCGGATGAGCGTTATCCTGAGAACGCTCAGCATATTTCAAAACCTGGGTCGGGCGAGGAAATCATCTATCCCTTTCAGATAGATGCTGGGTTGAGGTTTCCTCTCTGCCCTAACCTAGCCGAAGCCTGTCCCTATTATGGCGTCTCTCCCACCCAATTTTCTCATTGCTCTCTTCGCACCTTGGTAGGCTTTAGGTGTTTATGTGAGAAGAGAGACTATACATATTCCTTAGTATTATTTCGTCATTTTTATAGGATAGATTCCAACCGCTTTGGCGTTTTCAACTTTGTCAGTCGCTTTCCTGACAACAAGTTCCAGAACTGAAAATCCTCCTTCCCTTAAGTTACCTGTTATAGGACTCATAACTCAAATTAGAAGAATTCTTATTTCTTCTTCAAAGGGGGGGGGGGGGGTTCCTTGGTATATACTTCCAAGGGATAATGAATTATCCCCTTGGGGATAAGGAGTCCCTCCACATAGTGTACGCCGATCATCTCGAAGGGCGCACCTCTTGGATATCCAAGGAGACCAAAGAGGAGGATCTTTTCAACGCTGACATTTCTCCAATCCAGTATCGCTCCTACAATACACGGGTAATAACTTGTTTCATTTTCTCTTGCAGACCAAACTCTTTCGCGCTTTGACCTTGCCTTCACCGTACCGGTTTAACAGGAACTAGAGCCACTCCCTAGTCAAGCTCCGCGCGCTGCCGCCGAGGGCTCCAAGAAACGAAAGTGGCAGTCTTCCAAAAAGAAGGCGCGCCCCGAGGACGAGGTAGATTCACTCTCCGTGGATCATCGAACCGTCAGCCCTGCTAGTCAAGAGGCGGTGGCTCTATACAAAGGTGTGGTCCCTTACTCTCGCTATTGCAACGATTCCGTTTTATCTAGAAGATTAAATATTCTTCATACTAAGAAGTGGGGCGCGCCTGTCATGACGGACTCGTGGATAGCTTGGACTTATCATGTCTTCTCTGATGGCACTTCAACAGAAAAAAGCGTCATGGGCGACGAAACCGATGCATAGGGAAAAGTCCCGGCAAGGGAATCCGCCGAGGGGGCGGATAGGGAGCTGCCCCCTAATGCTGCTCTTAACTTAGAGATGCCATTGCCTTTACCGAGTGGCCAAGAGGGGTGCTATAGGTCGTACCCGGGTCCGGCGTTTGACCTACACCGAGACCTCAAATTCGATGAACCTCTTGAGTGGGTTTCTCGGGAGGATCCGAGCGGTGCACCTTGGACTCCTTGTAAGCGTCTCCAAGATGCTCCCCTGCTGCGGGGGAAGACCTTGCTGGACCCTGATTTGGGTCTCTACCTGTTGACTAGCGCCTACCCTCCTGTTGATCGCTCGCCTATTGACAAGTCTAGCGACGCTTTCGATATTCTAGTGTGCCAGGGCCTGACCTTGTTCTCCCAAGTATTCTTTTTTATTCCTTAGTTTTCAATATTTTACTAAGTCCTTTTCTCTAACAGTTAGCATTTTGTTTAGCTTGTACCGCTACAACTCCAAATGGGTTGCACCATTATGGAGCTAACAGAGGAGAGGGAGGCCACTGCTGCCCAACTCAGGCGAGTCAAAGAGTTGGAACTGGCGCAGGATCGCGCCCAACGTAAGATGGTTGTGGAGAGGGCAGCTAGGGATGAGCTGGAGTGGGAAGCCTCTCGCCACGCTCAAGGTTCAGACCAAACTGGCTAAGGCAGCGAAAGCACATGAGCAAGTATCGGAGGCGCAGCTCGAGCTGGAGAAAAATAAGTCAGGCTCCTTCAAGCAACTCGAGCTGGAGAAAAATAAGTTAAGGTTGAGCAGCGCGTTCGGAGCCTGGAGCAGCACTGCTCCAAGGGGAGGTTCCCAAACGCCTCGCCGAGGCCGTTGAAGAGTTCAAGAATAGCGAAAATTTTAATACTACTGCAGCGGGCTGGGCTCGCCAAGCCTTAGTGGATGCTTTTAATGCGATTCGCAAGGATATCTTGACTGCTGATGCCCAGTTCCCCATTGCGACGCGACCTTCCTTTGCCAACTTTTTGAAGTATAAGGCCTGGGCAGAAGCGTCCAAGCAAAAGAGACTTGAGGCAGAAGCAGCTAAAAAGAAGATAGTAGAAGGGGATCAAGATTCTTGGGACGAAGAAGAGGATGAATCGCATGAACCCTTTCCTCTCCTTCGATCAAAGCGCGCTCCTGCCTCTGAACCTATTCTGTCTTCCAAAGCGGCGCCTTTTTGGACGAGCCTTTGTCTGGGGCGGAGGCGATCCTTCTCGGCGATCCCTAAGACCTGCCCCCATTACCTAAAGACGAGGCACCTGTGCCGCCCGCTCTTCCTTCAGAAAACTCTCCTTCTCTTGTTTAACTTGTGTTTTATCAATTCATTGTTCTTATTTTGGGCACCTTTATTGATTTATGCATATAATTCGTTTATTTTGGCTAAGTACCCAAACCATACAATGGGGCGGCGCTTTACTACCACCTTTTTGTAAACCATAGTAGATGCCTAAGTACATTGTTCATAACGCCTAAGAATAGAACTTTTTCAAGTGTTCTGCATTAAACGAATTCTTCAACACTCTTCCTTTTTTGTCATCTAGTATGTAAGCGTTTGGATGGAGAATGGCGATGGCCTTATATGGTCCTTCCCATTTAGGCGAGAGCTTGTTGATTTTATCTTGATGGGCAAACTCGTTCTTCCTTCATACCATATCCCCCACAAAATATTGGCGAGCGGAGACTCGCCTATTGTAGTATCGGGCTGTGTCGAGGCGCATCCTTTTTTGAAGCTGTTCGGATGCCCATATCTTTTCATTCGCCAAATCCAATTCTAAACGCCTGTGAACGTTATTCGCCATTACATCAAATTGTTTTGTTCTATGTGAGCCGACTGCTATTTCCGTTGGTGCTACCGCTTCTGAGCCGTATACCAAGGAAAAAGGTGTCTTCCCTGTAGCCTGGTTAGGCGAAGTGCGGAGAGCTCATAGGACATTTTCCAATTCCTCGGTCCATCTTCCCTATAAGACGTCTAATCATTTTTTCAATCCGTTCATAATAGTTTTAATGGCCGCCTCAACTTTTTCATTCACCTATGCATGCCTGACTGAAGCATGCCTACGATGTATTTTTAATTCCTGGCAAAACCACTTCAACTCTCTTCCTGCGAGTTGAGGCCCATTGTCGCTCACTAGTACACTTGGAATGCCATATCTATAAATAATTCTAGATTTTAAGAATTTAATCACTTGGAATTATGTGGTCGAAGCTAACGCCTTTGCCTCAATCCACTTAGAAAGATAGTCGACGCTACCAGGACATAGGTGCGCTGCTTGGACCTAGGGAGTGGCCCTACCAAGTCTATTCCCCATTGCGCGAAGGGTCAGGCGACGCTTATCGAGCTTAGGTCCGCAGGTGGGCGCGCTATGCATGAGCCATATTTTACACGATTCACATTTCTGAACCATTTCCTTGGCTTTTCGATTCATGGTAGGCCAGTAATAGCCTTGATTGAGGATTTTTCGAACAATGGATCGCAGTCGTTAATGACAAGCGGCGTATTCTTCATGGACCTCCCTAAGTATGGTGACCGTTTCGGGATCAGCGACGTATCTGAGGAAAGGTGTGGAGAATCCCTTTTCGTACAATGTGCCTTCAATAATCTTATAACTAGGGGCGAGCCTTAATATTCTTTTGGATTCTGCTTCGCTTTCTGGTAGCTCGCCCTTCTCCAGGTAATTTCTGATAAGGGTCGCCCAATCCATCCCTCCAGGCAATAGACGCTTAAGTGGTCGATGCCTAACCCTTTGGAGAGTCGTAGGCCGGTGACCAGTGCTTTATACTCTTCTCATTGTTGATGGCTTTGAAGGTAAGTACCAAAGCATACCGCAAGGGTGCGCTCCCGTCCGGTGGTGTTAGCACTAGGCCTACCCCCGAACCGTCAACTGATGAAGATCCGTCAGTATGGAGCATCCAAGTCTCGTTTCTTTCGTTAGTTTCTTGAGGCGACGCTTCTGGTGGGCAAGTAAATTCCACTATAAAGTCTGCCAGCGCCTGCCCCTTTATAGCATTCCTAGGTGCAAACTTGATTCGAAATTCAGTCAATTCGATCAACCATTTTATCATTCTCCTTGAAGCGTCAGGCTTTTGGAGGAAATGTTTTAAGGGTTTATTTGTTATGACTGTACTTTCATGTTCGTGAAAGTAGGTACGAAGCTTTCAAGCTGAGACTACTAGCGCATAGAGGTACATCTCAACTTCCATATAGTTCATTTCAGGGTTTGTAAGGACCTTGGAAACATAATACACCTACGCCTGCGCCTTGTTAACCTCTTTCACTAACATAAAGCTTACAGCTATGGGACTGATGCCTAGGTACAGAAAAAGAGTTTCGCCCTTTTCAGGCTCTCCCTAGATGATTCTTTAAGTCCTGGAATGCCTGCTCGCATTCTGGGGTCCATTCAAACTTCCTTTTGGCTCTGAGGACCTGGATGAAGGGGAAATACTTCTCTCCTGATTTAGCTAGGAAGCGGCTGAGCGCCGCCAATATCCCATTCAGAGACTGGACTTCCTTGTGACAAGTAGGGCTTTGCATAATTTCGATCGCCTCCAACTTCTCTGGGTTCACCTCAATCCCCTGATGGCTCACCATATAGCCTAGGAATTTCCCTGATTGCACTCCGAAGACACACTTGGCCGGGTTCAGGCGCACCTGATGTAGACGCATGCGCTAGAAGGTTCTCCTTAGGTCCTCCACATGGTCCACGCCTTTCACCGACTTCACCAGCATATCATCTACGTATGCCTCCATGGTGTCGCCTATCATCCCGGTGAATATCTTGTTGACCATTCTCTGGTAGGTCGCTCCTGCATTCAGTAAACCAAATGTCATCACCGTGTAATGATAAGTATCACTATATGCATAGAACGCCGTGTGCTGTGCGTCGCCTTCGGCCATCTGGATCTGGTTGTACCCAGAATAGGCGTCCATGAAGCTAAGCATCTCATGTCCTGACATGGTATCTACTAGCTGGTCAATCCTTGGCAACAGGTAGGAGTTGTTGGGACATGCCTTGTTCAAGTCCCTGAAATCCACGCACATGCGCCACTTGCGGTTCGCCACCCATGTTTGAAACCTGATCACTTTAATGAAGTTGGCTCTACCAACTTTCCCACCTCCTCCCTTATGGCGATGGCTTTCTCCTCTCCTACCGGATGTCACTTTTGAGGCAGATGGTAGGGTCAATCCTTAATTTGTGGCAGATGATGTCCTTGTTGATGTCTAGCATATCGCTGGGCTTCCAGGCGGAGAACTCCTTGAACTCGACTAAGCGCATGGACAAGGCCTTGGCCTTGCTTTCCAGGAGCGACGCACCTATCCGCACTGCCTTTCCTTTCCCTTCCAACTCTACCTTCCGCAGTTCTCCCACCGCCTGTGGGCGACTTCTTTCCTCTCGGGGGTCCTCCTCCGTCTGAATTGCCATGGCCTCCTTCCCCTTGCCCTTCAAGACGTGGCAACGTATGGAGTTAACGTAGCAACTCCGAGACGCAGGCTGATCTCCCTTGACCAGTCCAATTCCATGCGGCGTGGGAAACTTCAACATCTGATGGTAGGTGAAGTGAACCATTTTGTGAGGGTTCAAGGTCGAACGACCCACAATGGCGTTGTAGGCTGCCGGGGCGTCTACTACGATGAAGGTGATGTCTATATTCAGGACCTTCCAGCCATCTCTAATCTCAACTGGCAAGGTAACCGCTCCCACCGTATATGTGGTGAGCGAATTCCATGAGTGGGAAATTAACCTTCTTCAGATCATTCTTCTTCTTTCCCATTCTTTGGTAAATTTCCAAAAAGAGTACATCTGAGGAGCTCCCAGAGTCAATTAAGACTCTTCTCATGTTGAAGTTCTCTAACCCCATTGTGATCACAAAAGCGTCATCGTGGGGCAAAGTGACATGTTCCATCTCCCTTTCTGAGAAGGAGATGACCACATCATCTTCTTCCCGGGGCCGCTTCCCAGCCTTGGAGGTCCCCGCTAGCTGAGCTGGTTATACATCTCTTCCGGCGCCGGTTTTCCCTCACACGGTAAAACCGCCGCTGATCACGTACAACTCACTCTTTTCAGAGCTAGATTCCCCCGTGTTCTTCTTAGGCGACACTCGCCTTTATTCTTTTGGACTTCTGGTTCTGTCGCGCCCGACGATGAAATTCTTAAGGTATCCTCTCTGGATGAGGCTCTCTATGTCCTTCTTGAGGATTCGACAGTTGTCAGTCGAGTGTCCTTTGTAACGATGGTAACGACAATAAGCCTTTTTTTCGCTCCCCATCGGGGCGTCGCTACTCCTTGACGCGGGTGGGGTCGCCAGATCCTTCTTCTTCATCAATGTCAGGACCACCGATATCTCCTTGGTCAGGGGCGTAAAGGCTTCGAAGACCTCTCTAGGGGTGTGGAATAATAGGACGATGCTTCGCGTCATCATGGCCTCGTCCTTCTCCCTTCTCTAGCAATCTCCAAGTCTATATATGACTCTACCCTGGTGGACATGTCTTCCACCATGTTAACCGGTATCACGTAAAGGCTATCATTCAGAGCTTTGGTCCCAGAGTTCGTGCGAAGGCGCGAATGGTCTCGCCTTCCGTGATGACTTGGTCTATTCCGGCCAGCTCCGCTGAACCTTGTGTAGAAGTCGCCCATGCTTTCCTCACTCCCTTGCCTGATGTTGTCCACGGTTCCTACACTCTTGAGTAGCTGCCTTCCACCCATGTACTGGATGATGAACCTATCCTTCAGGTCGCTCCAGTTTTTAACTGACGCCTTGGGAAGCCCGAAGAACCATATTGACGCAACGTCGCTCAAGGTTGCCGGAAAGAGGAGCGCAAAATGGTTATCGTCACTTGTTCGTCCCAAGAGGGAAGATTCATAGTTATGTATGTGTTCCACAGGATCGCCTTGACCCCTGTATATGTCAATCTTCGCCGGCCCCGCCGCGACTCTCGAAGGCGCTCTTACTGAAGAGGCGATCCGAGAATGCGCCGGCTTGGCTGTTTCAGCTCTTATAACTGTTGGCTGCTGGGATTGCACGCTTGGGCGAGCTGCCTCCGAAGTTGAAATTTCATGAATAATCTCCTGAGGAGGTATAACCGCCTTGCCACCTAGATGCTGCTGTAGAATGTTGAGCGAGTCATTCTCCTCTACACCTTAGTTGTTCTTTGCTCTTGTGATGGGGGGAGCCATGGCTGCTGTGCCTAAGCTTCCCACATATGGCGCCAATGTGGGATTCTGATCTCCCGGGTGTTCCGGTTTACTCTGTCGCGGCGCTACGACATCCTACAATAATGAAATCCCGGGATGGGCGCTTTGTTTCCCCTCCGAAACTTAAGTTAGCTGGAGTTCATTCAAGGTATGTAAGTGTAAATAAGTATGAGGACACAGATTAGTCTGAAGTAGAGAGGGGTGAACGTATTTATAGCCTTCACCCTTAACCTGAGTTGGGTTGAGCTCTGACCTTAGTTGTCCTAGGTGGCGTCCGACATGGGTGAGTGGGATACCCTTTAACAGTGTGTTGCCTAGTGCTTTGTGCTCAGTGAGATTGTTCTTTGTGTTGGACCTCCACTTCAGGCGTGGAGATCCCCCATTCCTCCTTGTCGGTCCTTGAATCTTAAACCTATTAGGAAAGGGGGAAAATACTCTTCACGGTGCGCCCTTGGTGGCGAGCCCCTTATTAGTGCGCCCCTTATTGGAACGCCCTTGCTGGCGGGCCTTGATTTTGGGCCTGGGTGCCTCATTTACCAGGGCCCTAGAGGCCAGGATCCATCAAAAACATTTCTTCATAAAAGAACAATATTTATACTCAATCAATAAACGTAGGGATTGAAACTGAACCTTTCGTACTCATTCAATGGACCGAGATAAATGATCTCTTCAGCTCCAGCTCTTTCAAATCGTACTTTGCTAGCGAAGAACGGAAGTCCTGTCACCTGTAAATTTGGATGAATCTAATTTTACCAAATCATAAATGGTAGAGGAAGGAGATTAAAAGTAAATAACATGCAAGGAAGAAAATAAATGATTTGGAAATTGGAAGATACCTGAGAATCGACAAAGGCACATTCAACGATACTTGCATCAGCGCAGCATATGTTGAACGAGAGGAGAACCGAATGGAGAGGAATTGTACCTGAACGGGGTGAACAGAGAGGAATCAGAGAAGGACATCCAAATTGTACCTGAATCGGAGAAGGAGAACCGAGAGGAATCAGTGGTAAATGTTGGAGGAAGGGTTTGTGGAGGGGGAGAGACTAAAAAGGATAAGTTAAGGGAACTGGGGCGAAGAGAGATAGGGAAGAAAGGGAATGGTTTTAACTAAATTTCAAATATTATTTTTACCGAAGAACATTACATTTCGTCGGTAAAGATATATGTTTACCGACGAAAATTACATATGTTTACCAAAATCTATAACTTATATATTTATTTGCCAAAGATATATTGAGTTTCGTCGGTAAATACCTAATTACCGACGATAATTGCATGTTGTCGGCAAAAACATGAAATTTTACCAACGACATTACTAAATTTTGTCGGCGAAATACCTTTTTACCAACATAATTATTTTTTCCATCGGTAAAGACCAAATTTTCAGTAGTGGCGAGGGTGATGACTCTGCTCAGTGATAGGGACACCAAAAATATATTGCACAACTAGAATAGGTATAGAAAAAATCAAAATCAAAGGATGTACCACATGAATTCTAAATCTATGAGATAAATTTTTGAACAAGTTGCTTTTGTCACAACAAATGTATGTTAGAAAAGTGCTTAAACGTTTTGGTATGCATCATGCAAGACAATTAGTATTTACCTTGTTCCAGACTTTAAACATTTAATTTTATGAGTACATTGATTGACCCTTGATTTTAATAGCATCTTGAAGTTCTTAGAGTTAAATAATTGTGAGTCTTCTATCTATGTACTTAAATAACTGTGAGTAGTTATTGACCATAGTTGGATGAAATGTCGATTTGATAATAGAGGTTTGACTAGTGAGTTCGAAAGATGAGTAGAGGAGTTTCTTAATTTTGCATACTTAAATCATTCCTTTGTTAGTATGGGAAATATCAAGTATCCTTGTCGCATGTGTAAACATTTGTGCTATTATAACCGGGATGATGTCACCGTTCACCTTTATGCACGTGAGTTTCTTGATGATTATATTCACTGGGTTTCTCATGGAGAGTCAATTCCAATGGATAAATGAATTTTTATGGGTCCCTACGGGAAATGGAAGGATGTTCCAATCGATGTTCATGATTTCTATTGGAAATGGTTTAAGGCACTAATTTCTATTTTCTACTTTAATATATTATATATGGTAAAAATGTATTTAATTTATTCTTTAATAGGTTAGGATAAAATGGGATTTGATGAGGATAAGTATGAGCTTATGGAAGAATTTGAGAGAACAGTTGTATCGCGTTACACTAATATGTTTAATAGTGCGAGGACTCGGATTTTAAAAGCTCTTAAGAAAAATGATGATGCTAACCGTAAGGATCATAACCCTAGATGGATGAAGAATGATATACAAAATTCGTTGGTTGAAAATTAGGAAAAACCTCAATGGATGCCAAAATCAGAAGCTGCAATTTAATGATAGAGAAAGATGGTTCAATTGAATGAAGGATCAATCTCTTTTGATGAGCACATGCAAAGAATGGTATCTAATGTTGTAACATTTAATATGTATATATATATATATATATATATGACGTTTGTCGTAATTGTTTTTTTTTTATTATTGTAGACTAGACAACTAGGTCGAGAACCGACTCAAAGAGAGTTTTTCTTGAGGCTCCATCGTTTGAAGGAAAGGATCAATTCATTAATAAGGAATAAAACACAAATCATTGTAAGTTCTGTGTTATTTGTACAATTCTTGATTATTATATATTCATTTGTTCTTCTAATATTATATTGATGATGATAAGATTTATTTTGTTATTCTTGTTGATAAATAGTTCATATGTGTAAACTGTATTTTTCTCTTTTTAGGTGGACTATGATACAGACATGGGTGAGCTCCGGCAGGACGGGCCAGTATTTTTGGCAAGACCGAGCTCGAGCCTGATATTTTGGTCCTCATTTTTGGAGGACCGAGACCGATTTCGGGCAAAAAAAACGTCTGAGTCGATCTTGCTTGACTCGGGTTGATCTCGGTGTCTTGGACCGAAATCAAATAGCTAAAGAAAAATCGGAAAATGTATTTCACACTAATGACCAGAACAATCGACAAATCGTGACCTAAATAGCTAGTGGAATCAACAATCAGCAAATTGTAACCAACTAGTATCAATTAGGACTAGACAATACGAAACCAAAATATTTAAACCACTGCGAGATAGAGAAGAACAAGAAGAAGAACAAGAAGAAGAACAAGAAGAAGAAGAAGGCAACAAACGCAAGCCTCTAATTTTACTAGTAACGAAAACGTATAATAAATGAGTCGCTAACCTTGAGAACCAGGACAAAGAATACGATTGTCCCCTGGCAAGCGTGAAAGCGCGTAGAAGGTTGTTGTTTACTGCAGCTGAAGAGGTCGTTCGTTGCTTTCTCGACTCGCACCGTGGCTGAGGAAGTTGAACCAACATCATATTTCACCTGCGCTACGAAATTGATCGAAGCGGTACTCTACTTCGACGAAATGGAATACAGAAAGGGTAAGGCGATAAAACTTCTACGAAGTTGAATTCCAAGTTCGTCAAAACCCTAACAAAAATAAGAAGGAGAAGAATCAACGATGAAAGAGATCTCCACGACAGAGGTCGAAATTTATGTTGATTTGTAGTTAACCATCTTAGGGATTCTGGGATTCTTCTATTTGGTTTCTGGGCTTCTTCTATGTGTGTTTCCAAGGTTGGACCGGTCTTAGTCGGGATTTTGAGAAAAAACACCGAGACCGACATTGGGAAAAAAGTATGTTCGTTCGGTCTCAGTCCTAGTCGGGTCGGTCTCGATCCGGTCTTGTTGGGAATTCGGTCCAGTCAGTCTTTTTTGCTCAGACCTAGATACGGATGTTGTGGAAACGTAAGGTCATGATGGCATCCCAAGTTAAGTTCGATAAAAAAATTCATAGATTAAAGCAACTCGATTTCCTAGGAATGGAAAGTTGTATGGTTTCTGTCCCAACGTGAATCCAAAGATCCTATTAGGATCCAAAAGTTCTTCATCCTCAGATACATGGTACAAGATTTCAACTTAGGATCTGAAATACTCATATCGACGAGAAGTATAAAACGTTGCAGGATGTAGTGTTACTACAAGAAGCACAAATTTCGCCCCACCAATCTTAAAATTAAGGGTGATCATGGGCGGGCCAAACGGGTCATGGAGGCAAGACCGAGACAGAAATTTCGGTCCTAGCTTCTGAAGGATCGAGAACGACTTCGGTCAAAAAAGGTTGCCCGAACTCGGGTTGGTCTCGGTCTTGAACCGAAATGTTCGGTCCAAAACAAACTACGGAAGTCTTCTTGCACGAATTTGAATTTTAGTCACCTCCCAATTATCCACAACAAATTGAATTTCAGTCAAGAAATATTATAAACACTGAGTAAATGATCCTACAAACCGGCGTAGGACACCAAATATGAGCTTGAATACGGTACTTACTTTCAACTTCTCAATCTCAATCTTATCAATGATCTGAGCACAGGCTTGGAGAAGAAGCCGATGGAGATGAAGATATAATGGAGAAGGCTTAAAGCCTAAGCAACTAACTAACATATTAACAGAATCAGAAACAGAATTCTTTCTATTGAATTGAGTTAACCAAACTATTACACCTTAATCCTATTTATACTAAACAACTGAACTCAACCTATACATAATTGAGACACTCTTGAACAATCTATAATTTTCTACAAGCTTCTCAACGCTTCCACGGTACTTCCTTGAGTTGCAAGCTACTGATCTATATCATATATCCTAACATTCCCTTGCAAAGTTTTCTTTTCAACTCCAATTTGATCATCTGATACTCAATCAGAATTCTTCTTCCTTCTACATTCTGATTGAATTGACTCAATCAATCTTTCACTCCATTTATATAAGTTGTACATCTGCAATCACATAACATACATGTATAACCAGATTTATCAACATTATCATTTTGTACTACTGGTATTCATACTTGATTTATCAATTTCTCATGACAGCTACACAGACTTCTGCACACAACATCACGAATTGCAGAATCATTGTCTCTGCAACAGACGATCTTTGAATCATCTCGTCAGATATTGATTTAATATATTCTCTCTTTTCTCTTGTTTTTATTGCAACTGACAGAGAGGTTTCCATCTTCCTCTATCTTACCAATGAAGTTGGGAGGTTTCCATGTTCCTCCATCTTTACATCCTCAAACAACTCCTTAAAGTCTCTTTGACGTTTTCTTTAAGGAGTGTTATTTTTGGATTCAAAATTCACCCTATGTCAGTATTTGAATATCAGATAACACTGGATTTATCTTTTTCTCATCAACTTCTTTTTT
The DNA here is from genome assembly GCA_946814005.1 of Chamaenerion angustifolium. Taxonomy (NCBI): domain Eukaryota; kingdom Viridiplantae; phylum Streptophyta; class Magnoliopsida; order Myrtales; family Onagraceae; genus Chamaenerion; species Chamaenerion angustifolium. Next base: position 26,037,501 of record OX328268.1, on the reverse strand, counting down.
TTCTTTGTAGAGACAGATCAACATGTAATCATAATAGTTAAAGCATAAATCCATATAGCCAATATGTAGAAGACAAGCACAGATATTAGTAGAAAACATAATAAGAGACAAGACTCAATTCTTAAAAAATCAACCAATCAACATAGCACACCAAAAATAAGAAATGATTCAGAGATAATCTGAAACACAAGTATAATGAAGTGATTGCTATAAACAAAACATATAGAGAAGAAAAAAAGAAAATGTTTCAAGACAATCAGAAATAACAAAGGAATACGAACTCATGAAGATAACAGATAAGCAAACAGAGAGGAAAACAGAAACACTTCCCAAAACAATACTAGAGAGAAACAAATTAGACACAACTGATAGCCTATCAATACACATATACTAATATCAATTACTCATCATCTAAATCAACATCTTGAACCTGATCATTCTCAATGAAATGCTCTGTATCACAAGAAAAAGAAGTTAGTTCTTGGAATGACATAACCCCAAGTTTCTTTCTGAATGATACAAATAGATTTGTAGTGATTGGTTTAGTGAGGATATCAGCAAGTTGCTCCGAAGCAGGAACAAAGTTTACCATAACTTGTCCAGCCTGTATCTTCTCCCTGACAAAACATAGATCAAGCTCAACATGTTTCATCTTTGAATGATGAATGGGATTCTCTGTCAATGCCACGACTCCTGTATTGTCACTCCAAATAATAGGAACTGAGGTTAGCTTAATGTCAAGCTCAGATAGAAGCGATCTTACCCACATAACCTCACAAACAGCATTTGCAATTGCTGTATACTCAGCTTCAGCTGACGGTCTAGAAATAACTGGTTGCTTTTTAGAACTCCATACTATGGGATTACCATTCAATAGAAGATAGTGACCAGACATAGACTTTCGGTCAGCTAGATCACTTCCCCAATCAGCATCAGCATATGAGACTAACACCACATCAGAAGATACCACAGGGTTTGCACGAAAAAGCAGACCATGATCTATCCTTCCTTTAAGATATCTCAATATACGAACAACATCTTTCCAGTGACAAGTAGAGGGGTAATGCATATACTGACTCATCTTATTAACAGCAAAATGTATATCAGGTCTGGTAACACAGACATGTTGTAACGCACCTATGATACTTCTATACATATGTTCATCTGCAGGAGGAGAATCTTCTTGAACTTAAGTTATCTTTGTAAGGAAATTACTTGCCATTGGTGTAGGTAAGGGTTTAGCATCCAACAAACCAGTCTTTTGATGCAATTCATTGATGTATTTTCTTTGTCCTAAGATTAAGCTATCCTCAGCAATCTGTACATCCATTCCAAAAAAATAGTTAAGAGCACCAAGATCTTTTAGTTTGAATTCACTATTAATTGCAGAAATAACCAACTCAATAGCAGCTGTATCACTACCTTTTATAAATATATCATCAACGTATACTAAAAGAAAAACCATACTGTATTAGACTTCTTAATAAAGAGACAACTATCGCCTAAAGAAACAGAGAGTTTAAGGGACTGAATCATAAAGCGTTTGATACGCTCAAGCCATGCCCGAGGAGCTTGCTTGAGTCCATAGAGAGCCTTGTGAAGTTTGCAGACAAGCACATTGCCTTGGTCATATGTTTTCTCAAAACCAGGTGGCTGGTTCATCTAAACATCCTTAAACAATTCACCATGTCAGAAAGTCCATACCTGATAACATCTGAAACAACTTCTCTATCATCCCCAAAAGTAGCAATATTCTCATAAGGAAAAGAAGATACATGATTGTTAACCTGATCTTCTTGAGAAGATTCAGTGTTAACTGGTGGAGGATCATCAGAAGATGTAATATCATACCTTGAATGAATGTGAGATGGAGGCATCACTGGATGTACCTGAGCTGGAACAGGATACTATCTGCAGGATCATCAACTGGATGACAAAGCGATTAATTAAAGGGAAGAAAGAAAGGAAGAGATGTAGCTGTATTTTTTGTTGCACCTGACTGCATGAAAGATCCTGATTTTATAGCAAAAGGAAACACTGATTCGTTAAACTTGACATGTCTCGATACATACACTCTACCTGAATCATCCATACATCTATAGCCATGCTGACTTGCACAGTATCCTATAAACACACATGGTGTACATCTGTATTCAAGTTTGTGCTTGTTAAAAGGCCTAATAAAAGGATAACACAAGCATCCAAAATCTCTTAAACAATCATAGTCTGGAGGTTTAGAAAATAGTTTCTCATGCGGTGAGACATTATCCAACACCTTAGAAGGTAACCTGTTTATTAAAAAAAACAGGTGTAAAGAACGCATCACTCCAGTACTACATAGGTAAGGAGGCTTGATTAAGTAATGTCAATCCCATCTCAACAATGTTTCTGTGTTTTCTTTCAACTATACCATTTTGTTCAGACGTGTATGGACATGTTAGTATATGCTTGATTCCATGCTGAATAAACAGATAAGATAAAGCCTTGAACTCACCACATCCATCAGTCTGAACGGATTTGATTTTAAAACCCAACTGTGTTTCAACTGCTTTTTGAAACTGAGGAAAGATAACAGACACATTATTCTTGTTTTTCAAAAAATAAATCCATGCATATCGAGAGAATACATCAACTATACTAAGATAGTACCTATTTCCATTGGAGAATACAGGCGCAGGTCCCCACATATCCATATCTAACAATTCAAGTGGAAGATGATACTCTGTTTGAGATTAGTTGAAAGGCATTTTACAGCTCTTCCCAATGGCGCAAGCATTGTACATAGGTATCTGAGGAGAAAAGTTTAGCTTGGATTGCTTAATTAGTTACAATCGAAAGAATATTTTGAGATGGATGTCCCAACCTCTGATGAAGTGTAAAAGGGGAGAGTTTCATTTGAACAACATTGCAAACAACATTTTTATTGCAGCTCATATCAATCTCAGTACAAGTAGAAGCAAAGCAGACATTATTCTTTTTATTAAAACTCAACAGAGTTTTATCAAAATCACTGAAATCCAGTTTGTACAATCCAACACTTTCTGATCCAGTAAGCAACACCTGATAACTTTGAGAGTCTCTCACCACACAATGAGTGGAATGAAACTCAAAGTAAACTTTGTTATCCTTGGTAAACTGCGATACAGAAACCAGATTCTTAGTAATTTGCTGAATATGAAGCAAATTATGTAAAATTATTAGTTTGGAAGAAGTATTAATGATCGATGTACCAATACTTGTAATGTCTAAGTAATGATCATTGGCAACTTGAACCTTACCAGATCCAGAGTATGATTGAGCACCAGTTGGTACTCCATGGGAAAAGTGGTTTGTGGCACCTGAATCTGGATACCACGCCTTGTCCACTGCACTAGAGCCACTTACTGATGTTGTGGCTAAGTGAGCTTGATGAGCATTGACCAAGGCATTAGGGGGATTAACAGTTTGAACATGTGCAGAAGGTAAGCTGGAATTGTAAGGTACAGGAGAGTATGAGGAATTGTTGTTTGTCATAGGGAATTGAATGTTGTTGTTTGGTATGTGAAGAGGAGGAATGATCATAGCAGGGTATGGAGATGGATAATAAGTAGGAGAAGGTGGAATGTAAGGATTTATCATAGCATTGGGATAAGTAGATCCAAAGGACTGAAATGGATTGAGCATATTCATCGAAGGAGCCGACATTTGAGTAACTGGACTGTAGGAATATGTGTTTGCCGAGTTGTAAGATTGTGTGGTTACAGGTTTGGAAAACATGGACTTTGCATATGACATTAAATCATCATCATTCCATTGCACAGTCGACATATCTGCACTCATACTGTCATTATACTGGGCAGTCACACCTTGGAAGTTCATATTAAATCTCTGGAAGCAGCGATGAACTAAGTCTCCATACTATCTGCAAAGTTGACACTGCGGCTTGTTGTTCCCATAGCCTTGTCCTCTGCCTCTTCCTCGTCCATAGGCATTACAATTGGGTTGATACTCATAGGTGTTCACCTTCTGTTGTGACTGACTTGTGTCTACTGTGGTGGTTTGATTGGAATCTTTTACTGGTTTGAAGATATGTTCTGTGCTTTTTACAGCAACATTAGCTGTAACTAATGAAGTGTCAAACAACACATCTCGTTGCCTTGCCTCAGCATCTAACAGAACAGACGAGATTGAAGAAAGATCATACGGATTCCTACTCGCATGAATAACCACAATCACACTATATTATTGTCCTTTAACACCGTTTAATATTATCGATATCTACTGCATTTCCTCTATAAGATGGCCACAACTTGCCAAGCTATCACAAGTAAGCTGAATCTCAGTCAGGTAATCTCTCATTGATTGGTTTAACAGTTTCCTAACCTTCAAAAGATCATAAAGGCTCATAATACGTGTTGTCGAAAAAGATGAGAAGTTCTGATGCAACTTGTTCCATATATATGTAGCTGTCATACATCCTACTAGGCCTTTACTGATAGGTTATGCAATTGATGTGAGCAACCAAGATGCAAGAGATGAATCTTGTTGATAATATTTAGCAAACTCAGGATTCAGTACCTTATTTCCATCATCATCATCTATCAGCCCAGGAATTTGCAGAGTTCCAAACAGCTAACCTTCGAGGTTAATACCTCTGACTGCTAGTAGGACCTGGTGTTTCCATGCTTAGAAGTTATCCTCACTAGACAGCTGACAGATCCTTTTGTTGAAGAACGCTGGAATGTATTCATCCATGAATTCTGAAGATTGCAGAACAGGCAATACCGCAGCAGAGCAGATGATCCAAACCAGACAGATAAGAGAGTATCGAATTAGTAGAAGAAATCTCACCAGATCTTCTTGAATTACGCAGTGAAGACGAATCAGAATGGCTCTGATACCATATCAGTGATCTGCGCACAAGCTTGGAGAAGAATCAGATGAAGATGATGATAGAATGGGGAAAGCTTAGAGCCTAAGCAACTAACTAACATAATAACAGAATCAGAAACATAATTCTTTCTATTGAATTGAGTTAACCAAACTATTACACCTTAATCCTATTTATACTAAACAACTGAACTCAACCTATGCATAATTGAGACACTCTTGAACAATCTATAATCTTCTACAAGCTTCTCAACACTTCTACGGTACTTCCTTGAGTTGCAAGCTACTGATCTATAGCATACATCCTAACAAATCTCATTCTTTTTTTGGAGCTTCATTTGCAGAGCTTGATTATCCTCAGACATTCGATGTATTCTTGCACGAATATGAAGGGTGGGGCGGAATCTTTCCTTCATGAGTATTCTCGCGGAGGAATATTCGTACGGTGCAGTGACTGTGAAATCTTCGTATGGTTCCTCGTCTTGGCTAGGCTAGATGTGTGCTGGAGGGGCGGAGCCGGAGGTGGGCGGGAGCTGGAGGTGGAGGGGTGGGCTAAGGGGATGAGACAAGAGGACGGGTGCTGGGAAGAGGATTTGATTCAAAAAGAGACCTTACAGTCCACAATGAGGGTAGGTCTTGAAGAAAATAGTTGTTACCTTACAAGGAAGGAGATAGGAGAATGAAGGATGAGAGAAGGAGGAGACTCGTGAATTCCCGACAATACGTCAAAGGTTTCTTTAGTGTGATGATTTGATTTCCTGTCTCCTTCAGACTAAATTAGAGGTCTTAAGCTTTCTTCTTCAGCATTTCATTCTCAACTTTCATTTTTTCATTTTTTTACTTTTTCCACATAAGTCGGTCTGTCCGGTCCTAGTCGGGCTTTTGGAAGAAAAACAAAGTCTGAGACTGATCCTGATCTTTAAGAAAAAAAACACTCGTTCAGTCTTAGTCGATCTCGGTCCTAGTTGGGTCGGCCTCGGACCGGACCTGTCGGGAATTCAGTCCAGACTATTTTTTATCACCCCTACTAAAAATTGACCAAATGCAAGCATTAGTTCAATTGATGGAGCAATTTGCACTACTTAAGTTGTTGCATGATTTTTGGTTAGATATTTTTTACTAAGTTTGTGTTATTTAGATATGTTGTCACCTCTAGATCGTTATAATAGACTTTTGATGTTTAAACCATGAACTTGTTCTATAATAAGATATATGTATATTGTATTACATGTTCGTGATATTAATATATATTTTTAAGTATGTGTGTGTGTATATATATGATTATATATTCTTAAAATTATTTTTATTGATTTCTCTTGAAAAGTCTAGCGCACAAAATTCCTCACAAAACCCTTGGATTATACTCCTTAAAAATCCCTTTGTAAATTTACTAATTAAAAATCCTCACTATTTCCCTCAAAATTCTTGAAACATAAATCCTTGTAAAATTCCTTTATAATTTACTAGGGGGAAATTCTCACAAACTTTCCTAAGTAACTTTGTGACGGAATTGATTTTTAAAGGTTTGTTAGGGATTTTGTTAGGAAAATTTGCTCAAACTTGTTGCAAGGGATTTTCCTTTTAAACTACTATTTTGTTGGCGAGCTTATTTATTAACGGTAGATCCCGTACAAAATTCCTTACAAAGTGATATTTCTAAAGGATTTTTTATATTCGCTTACAATTTTGACCCTCTATGTATAACATTTGATCGTCATGTGAGTAATCAAAGAGTTGTCACGACTACTTTCCCATAATCATGTGGGCTCCATACTATGCTCGCCACCTGGACAACAACTTCAATAATAATTTTAAGGATAAAAATATGACTAAGAATTATCTAAATTGCATGGACAACATCGAAGAAAAAGATCAACAGGTTATGAAAATTATTCAATAGTGCTAATGAGGGCAAGTTTTGTCAATGGTTAAGCAATTTTGAGGATTGCAGTTTATGGTTTGAAGTAGGGGTGGTAATCGTATTGTGTCGTGTCTAATCATGTCGTGTCATTAATCGTGTCATATCTAAACATGTCTCGTGTCTAAACGGATAAGTCCTAAACGTGTCTCAAAACTTCAAACACGACACGATTATTAATTGTGTCCAAACGTATAAGAGTTGTTTAGACACGAGATCCGTTAAGGTCAAACCCATACACACTTTAAAGCAGATATATACACAAATCCATATATACAATGTACGGTCTTCGAAGTTCAATATTAAAAAGTAAGTGGGTATATCAATATTTTATTAGTGTTATTTTTATACTTAAATGTGTCGAAACGTGTCACATGTATACACGACACGATTAGTTAATCGTGTTTATATAGTTATCTGTAGATCTGATGTGTTTAGACACGATTATTAATCGTGTCTAAGCATATAAGAGTTGTTTAGACACATGACCAGTTAAGGTCAACTCCATATACGATTTAAAGCAGATCGTTCGTGTCGTTTAATCATGTCAGAAATTGTGAGCCCTAGTTTGAAGAAGAGTACGATTATGGACATAGATACGGTATTATGACAACAAACTGCAAAGGTTTTCAGCAAGGTTTTGAAAGGAGCTCTGTAATTACTCGTAACAGTATTAGTATATATTACAGTTAAAAGTCTAACCATGTATTTTGTCGACCGTTGGGCTCGTTGTGAAAAATAGGTAGCGATAGGAAACAATTTTCTTACAAAAGGGAGACAATTATTGGCTGCCACTGAAGAGATTCCTCAACCTTTTAAAACATATACTTACTCGTATGGATATGGGTACGAAGCTATCGTGTAAACCTGCAATAAATATCATGTGGCAAAGTGTCTTTTATAGTATATGCGCAAACACACGAATGATGAACGCCCACTATGTATAATATTTGGTCGTCATGTGAGATATGTTGCAACTGTTTTCCCCAAATCCTGTGGGCTCCATAGATAGTGTCCCCGTCACCTCGACAACAACTTCCATAACAATTTTAAGGATAAAAATCTAAAGAACAATTTCTCAAAAATTGTGTGGAAACGAGGAAAACTATTAACAAGTTGAAAAATTATTCAACAATGCTAATGAGGGAAAGTTTCGTCAATGGTTTGCTAATTGTGGGAGGGCAAGTTTCATTAATGATTAGCTAATTGTGGGGGTTTCATCCTATGGTATCAAGTGTATGATTGTGAACATAGATTCGGTGTTATGACAACAAATGAGTTAGTGCTCTCTAACAAGGTTTAGAAAGGAGCTACTATCAGGAAATAATCACTGCAATATTCTCTACAATATTACCTAGGATATTGTTAATATGTTTCCTATGTAACTTTATGCATTTGCTAGATTTCTCTTATTCCTTGTATAATAATTACCGTATGTTAGGAAATCCTAGGGTTTTTATATTGTGAAGCTCCCAATAGCAAAACAATAATAAAACATTAGTTTTTACTAGTTTATTATTTCGTCATGGTATGAGAATTGGACGATTCTACGACCGCATGTGTTGCTATCTCTACTGCAACTGTGGCCAGCCCGAGTATGAACCCTCGTCCCTCACCTTTTCGTGAGACAAACACGTCATACCTTGTGCTCATTCCATTGTCCATGTTCTCACATGTTATGCAAGTTATCCTCCTCAGTCAATCTTCATGCCCTAGTTTTCCTCATTTTACACTCCCTAATTTCACAACTCTAGTTTCTATGAAAATTGATGCCACTAATTATTTATTATGGAAATCACAAATGGAGTTGGTCCTCATCTACTACGATCTTATTGGATCTGTCGATGGTTTCATTCTGTGTCCACATCGTCTTATCGCAATTGCAGGAAAGAATGCAATCCCAAGCCTTCATCATCCTGCATGAGTGAAGATCGACCAATATTTTCGGACGTGGATTACTTCCACCCTCTTCTACCAGATTCATAAGGAGGTTCATGAACTCCACTCTAGTCAGGAATCATGGCAAGCCCTTGCAGTACGCTACACCGATCAATGCACTTTGAATGAGATGACCCTCAAGCTACAATTCTACGGGTATTCCAAGAAGCCAAATTAGTCGATCTCATACTACCTCGCCGGGTTTAAAACCATTGCGGACTACCTATTCTCAATAAACTGTGATAAGTGAAAAGGATATTGTCATTCATACACTTAACGTTCCACCCTCCGAATATGACGCCTTCGTCGCAAGTATAAGTCAACTCCCTCTTGCCTTTGTCGCATGTATAAGATTATGATGTAGGAACAATGCATTCAACGATACAACACCGCGTCCTACGATACGGATCATGTGATCGTTAATGACAGACGTCAATTTGGATCTTCCTCTAGGGGACGTGGGAAATTCTCCAAAGAACGTGGCTAGGGACGTGGGAGCGGTCAGAGACGTGGATCTCGTTCAATGCATGACTCCAAGAATCGCGGGGGGTCCTCCCATCAGTACTCGTCACCCTCAGTAGGCCACCGTTTGGACCAGTCAAGCGAGTCTTATCAAACACCCTTGAATTAGAAAGATCTCCTTAGCACACGTCCTTAATCATTTTGCCAACAATGCACCGGGGTAGGTCATACATGTCATAATTTCCCTCACAAGTTTAAGCATGCATATGTTGTTACTAGTCTACCTGACTCGTTCTCTGATTTATCAACAGGCGAAACTATAAACCCGATGTGGTATTTGGATAGTACGGCTTCTACACATGAAAAACGACTCAAGTATTCCTCGAAACAGTAAACCACATTTTCAATATAACAAGGTAATTGTAGGCAATGGTCACTTATTACCCATCAATGCGGTTGGTTCATCATCTATCCCTACTTCGCTTGGTTCCTTAACGTTAGCAAAAGTTTATCATGTTCTTGCTCCTTCTCAAAATCTTTTGTACGTTCAACAACTTTGCAAAGATAACTCATGTATTGTTTGCTTTGATGACTCATCTTTTGTTGTGAAGGACAAGGTGATCGGGAATACTCTCCTTCGGTCTGACACCTCCTTTCCCTATACCCCGTCTCCAGTCCCATCTAATCGTCCTCCTCATCTGCGTTTCTAGTGTTGGTCGTCTCTTTGGATCTATGGCATCATTGTCTTGGTCATTCTCACCTTTGTCCATTTAACCACTTTCGTAAGTCAATAAAGCTTACAAACTTCGTCACATGAGTTAGTCAACACTTCGACCTTCTCTCATGGTATTTCTCATCATCTTTACTATCCTCATACTATGTCACAAAATGGTTTTGCGAAGCGTAATATCAATCATTTAGTAAAAACAACACGTACATTACTAATTCATGCTTTCATGCCTTCCTCTTTTTGGGTGGACGTTATATTTATTTCCGCGTATCTTATCAATCGGGTACCTTTATCTATCTTATCCTTCAAGTCCACGTTTGAATGTTTATTTGCATTGTTCCTAATTATTCTCTAATGCGTATATTTGGTTATCTATGTTACCCTTTAAATCTTTATGATAATTCTGACAAGCTAGCTCCCAAAGTTTTGTCTTGTTTGTTTATTGGTTATCCTAGTAATATGAAGGGCTATCAATGCTTGGATCGACAAGCAGGTCGCGTCTATAGAAATCATCACATCTGCTTTGTTGAGGATGAGTTCCCGTTCTAAACTTCATCTCCACCGTATTCTTCTCCACAGTCTGAGTCATCAACCACCCCCGTTAATTTCGTCCATTGTGGTACCTTTGATCATTCCAATGTCGCTGCATGATGTTGGTCGAGATGTTTCTTCTACTTTCACAATGCAATATTCTCGGTCTGCGTCTCATTCAGTGTCACTCTTGTCGTCTCCAGCATCGTTAAATGTTGTTGATTCCTTATCATCTGTTTTCATCCTCCTGTGTCTGATGTGTCCCAAGCATCATCATCTACTCACATCTATACTTTGGTCCAACCACAACCTTCTTCGGTGTCCTCTTTGTCTCTACAGCCCATGGAGTCTTCTCCTTCTTCTTTGTCCAGTCATGTTGTGGTGTTAGCACCCTCTGACCATCCCATGCAAACACGTACCAAATCAGGTGTTTTCCGTCCATGTCACGTCCTGAATCTCAGCCACACTCTTGAGGTACCTTATTGTGCTCCTAAAGGTGCCCTTTATCATCATTGGAAATCTTCTATGATAGATCAATATAATGCTTTATTAACTAACCGCACTTGGGAGCTAGTTCCTTTTTAGCCTTCCATGAACTTGGTAAGTTGTAAATGGGTATTTAAAGTTAAGTAGAATTTTGATGGACCTGTTCAACATTTTAAATCTCGATTCGTAGTACAGGTATATAAACAACAAGATGGTATAGACTATGACGAAACATTTAGTCTGGCAGTTAACCCGCAAACCATTCAAGTGATGCTCACTCTTGCTATCTCCTATGGATAAACATTACGGGAACTTGACGCCAGAAACGCATTCCTTCATGGACATTTGCGTGAACATGTATACATGAAGCAACCACCAATTTTCATTCATCCCGACTTTCCGGATCATATCTGCAGACTCAAAAAAGCAATCAATGGTCTCATACGAGTAGCTCGTGCCTGGTTTAAACGCTTCAACTGTTGTTCTTCAATCAGGAGAAATTGAAGAAGATGAGATTCAACATGGAGTTGAATAACACAAATACAAATCTTATATGTGTTGAACAAACTCTCATAAACTCTTATAAAACTCATACAACTCTCATACAAAACATACAAACATAACCACATATTTATACTAATACATAGTAGCACTTTGTTGACAAAGTTTACAACACTTTGTTGACAAAGTTTACAAGGTTGGTGCAGTATTTTCTATAGTAAATATGCAGCATTTTCTATAGTAAAACACATGTTGGAGTAGCAGCAATTTATACAGTAAAAACTGATTTATACTAACACTCCTCCTAAATCAGGTTTGCTGCAAACTCCCAATCTTTCTCTAAGAAACCCAAATCGTTTATCCTGAAAAAGCCTTCTTAATTGCAACTGTCTTTCCTTTTTCATTCTTCTCAATCATGGCAAGCTCCTCCTTCATTGCAGCTAGCCATTTCTCATCAATCTTGGCCTCCTCATATCCTCCAGGTTCAAGAACTTCAGAGTGCTTCATACGGAGTGTATGAACATCCTGATGTGCATACTCTGCATGCTTACTCTACATGGTTTCAGACTCTGCAACTCTCCCCAACTGGACTCTCAACTTCTTTATATCTTTCAGAGAGGGCGTTCTTTGTGGATATGCAATGTTCGTGTGGATTAATTGCAGCTTCTTTGATGCTCTCCATGCTGTTTTGGGAAATGTTTTCCTGCTTTTCTTTCTATACTGACGTGCTTCACAGCTTGGAATCTGATCATCAAGTTCGGTTAGGTCCTTCACCATCATCTTGGCTTCGATTTGCAGCAGCCCCTGATGATGATAATGCACGGGCCTCTTATGCCAGACTTCTTTGATGCCTTCTTTGATTTTGAAAGCAGATTGCTCCTCCTCCAATGGATTGAGTGTAAAACTCTTTCCCTTCATCTTGACCGTGAATAGTTCTTGGCCTGTTGCATCCTTTATCACACATACTTTGTTTTCGAAAATCACTTTAAAACCTTTCTCTATTAATTGACCAACACTAAGCAGATTTCGATCAATATTTGGCACATAGAGAACATCAGTGATTAGTTTTGTTCCAGAACAACTTGCAATATCTATGGTTCCTTTACCGTTGACTGCAATATACTCACCATTTCCAATTCTGACTATGGAAAGAACTGACCTGTCAAGTTGTTTGAAAAGTCTCACATTACCAGTCATGTGACTAGTGCAGCCACTGTCAACCATCCAACCATCACTTGATGCTCCAGTTGTGAAACAAGAAGCCGCAAACAGATGCTCCTCTTCTTCTTCATGGACAGCAACTTGAGCTTCCTTTTTCGGTTGATCGTACTTTTCAGGGCAAATCTTTTCGACATCCCCATATTCTGACACCTCCTGCATTTTATGTCTGGCCTCTTCCAGCATTTGTAGTGAGGATGGTTCTCCTTACCACAATGCTTACAAGGAGGAAGATTTATTCCTTTGGGATCCCTATCTGCTGCACTCGATTCACCGTCACCGTAGCTTTTCTGGTGTAAGTGCAGTTTGGCCTTGAAAGCACCTTCAATTACCCATTCGTCACGCATCAATCTTCTTTGCTCTTGATCTTGAAGAGAACTAAGGAGCTCTGCCAATTTTAGAGTTGATAGATCCTTGGTGTTCTCCAATGAGACAATGGTTGCTTCAAATCTCTCAGGAAGATAGACTAATATTTTCTCCACAATTCTGCTATCCTTCATCTCCTTACCAAGTATTCTAACCTGGTTTGCGAGTCCCACCAATCGATCTGAGTATTCTTGGATGGTCTCATATTCCTTCATCTGCTCCTTCTCGAATTCCCTTATCAAGTTCGGAGATTTCATGCCCCTTATTCTCTCCTCTCCTTTGTATTCATTTTCGAGGAAGTCCTAAATTTCATTGGTTGACCTTATGGACATGATTCGACTGAAAATTGCAGGTGAGATAGACGAATAAAGGCATGACTTGGCCCGTGCCTTTCTCATCTTCTTCTCCCTTTGAGCCTTGATTTGAGCAAGTGTAGGGTTAGGTGGAAGAGCTGGAATTTCATAATCTTCTTCAACAGCTTCCCACAGATCAGTGCCCTGCATGTAAGCTTCCATTTTGACAGCCCAAATTTGGTAGTTTGAGCCGTCAAATTTTGGTGGAGCAACGCCTGAGAAGGATTCTTCCATTTGATGAGAGATTAGAGTGTTTATGGGTGGATGACCTCAAGAAAACGACAATCACACAACCTCACAAATCCCTCAAGAAGTTAAGCTATGGGTGGATGATCTCAAGAAATCGACAATCACTCAACCTCACAGATCCCTCAAGAAGTGAGCTCTGATACCACTGTTGTTCTTCAATCAAGAGAAATTGAAGAAGATGAGATTCAACATGGAGTTGAATAACACAAATACAAATCTTATATGTGTTGAACAAACTCTCATAAACTCTTATAAAACTCATACAACTCTCATACAAAACATATAAACATAACCACCTATTTATACTAATACATAGTAGCACTTTGTTGACAAAGTTTACAACACTTTGTTGACAAAGTTTACAAGGTTGGTGCAGTATTTTCTATAGTAAATATGCAGCATTTTCTATAGTAAAACACATGTTGGAGTAGCAGCAATTTATACAGTAAAAACTGATTTATACTAACATCAACAATGCTATCATCTCTTTTGGATTTTGTGCAAGCAAGGCGGATTCATAACTGTTTATTTATTAACATATCTCTTTTACTATTCTCTTGCTTGTTTATCTTGACGATATTAATGTCTGCAGGAGTGACACTTCCCATCTACATGGTCTTATTTGTCACCTCTCCTCTGTATTTCCTATGAAGTATCTCAGAGACCTAAATTTTTTTCTTGGGCATTTAGGCGCATTTTCACAATGATAGTATATTCCTGTCTCAATTGAAGTACGTCACTGAGCTACTATATCGTTTTGATCTATTGGTCTAAATACAGTTTCTACACCTCTTGTCGTCTAACAGTACCTCTCGACCCATGATGCCAACATGCTTTTCGAGCCACTCATGTACGGTTAAATGGTTGTCGCGCTTCAGTATGTCACGACGACTCGCCCGGACATCTCTTTTGCAGTTCGAATAGTCAACCAATTCATGCTCCAACATCGCCTTTCGCACATTCAGGCAGTCGAGAGAATCTTTCGTTATCTTGCTAGCACAATTTCCCATGGTCTGCTCTTGCATAAGCACTCTCAGCTTCATATTCACGCCTATGCCAATGCAGATTAGGTCGGTTGCTATGTCACACGGCGGTCCACCTCAGGGTTCTGTCTTTTTTCGAGTCCAATGTTGTCTCATGGCATGCTAAGAAGCAAGCAACTATCGCTCGGTCCAACACGGAAGTCGAAAATCACTGTGTTGCGGATTGTGTCACCAAGCTAACTTGGTTACAACAAATTTTAGGGGAGAACACGGTCGCCTTGCCAACTGCCCCAGCCTTATATTGTGACAATATATCTTCCACCTATGTTGCTTTAAATCCAGTCTTTCATGCTTGCACCAAGCACTTCGAGTTGGACGTCTACTTTGTCCGTGAACGAGTTGCCTCGGGTCGTTTAGATATTTGTTATCTTCCGACTGAAGATGAAATTATTAATATCTTTACCAGCAGTCGCCACAAGCTCATGCATAGAAATCTCTCAGTCGTTGCTCTTGCTTCAGATTGAGGGGGTATCAAATATTCACGGCAAGATTCTCTACAATATTACCTAGGATATTGTTACTATATTTCCCATTTAACTTTATCAATTTGCTATATTTCTCTTATTCCTTGTATAGGAATAATTACTGTATATTAGGCAATCCTAGTTTTTTTATATTGTTTAACCTCTCAATAAGCAAAACAATAATGAAACATTAGATGTTACTAGTTTATTGTTTCATCAGCTTCGTCATTACTCCTAATAACATTGGTAGATGTTGCATTTAATAGTCTAAACACGTTTTGTGTCAACCATAGTGTCTGATATGAAATCGAAGTAGTGATAGGAAAGGATTTTCTTACGAAAGTGAGACAGTTATTAGCAATCACTAAGAAGGTTACTCAGCCTTTCGAAATGGATATTTACTCGCATAGAAAAATTACAGAATAAGAAGTCGTGTTGGTAATAACTATCGTGTAAACATGCAATAAATGACATATGACTGCGGTGATTGAACGTTGTTTCAACGAGCATGTAAACACGTAATGACAAAATTCCGATTCACAAATATGGATCTCAATACGTACATTTTGATCCATATTTTGGTGTTGATTACAAGTTACAACATGCGTACATACCTTCTTGAATTCCACCATTTACTAAAACTATATTGGTGGTTAGAGTGGAACAATCCAACTGTAAGGTGTGATTCACAAATGTTAATTTCTTCACATGAGTGGAGGAAAATTATAATTCACAATGAGGTAGTTCACCAAGACAAAAGAAATGTAGTAAATCTAGTCAAACATGGCACAACAAAAATCTTATAAACAGTAATCTAGATAATAATGTAAATAGTAATGTAGTTTATTTCATGCAGTACATTTGTGTAACTCATAATGTAATGGCGTTTGTTTAGTTATAGTTGTAATTTATTTAGTTATTGAACATAACTTTGTCCAGTTTTTTTTGGTAAGGTCCGAAAAAAATTATATATCCAAATAAATGTGTTTCAAGTATCCTGAACAACCTATTTTAAAGCAATTTTTCTTTTTAGACAAACTCAAACAAATGTGAAAAATAGATTTGATAAATAAATAAATTTTAACAATTTTAACTTAAATGCAGTTGAAAATATAAAAAATTGCAAATATATATATACCACTTGTAATAACCAATCACGGGTAAATTTTTTTATTCTACCCGTAATTGACAGTCGTAGGTGGAACGTAATGGACGTTCCACACGTGACTGACAGTCGTGGGTAGAATTTCACTTAATCCCCATATGTGACAGGCATTCACAGCTTGATATACTTTGATAATTAATTTTCTAAAATGGTTATTTAGGTGTTGGATTAAAATGGGGTATATTTTGAAAATATTTTGTTCCATCGTGATTGTATTGTACTTTTCATAACTTTTTTTGGTTTCTTTTTCTAAAATGTATTTAGGATGATAGGAGACATTTTACAAATGTATCTATATTAATTGGACTAGAGTTTCTAAGTAATCTAGAGTCATTGGCACAAAATTTTTTAAATTTTTTGACTTGTTAAAATGTGTACAGGGAAGAAAGCCAGAACATTATGTAACGGAAAATTTTATATTAGTTGAATTTTTTTAATTGTAATCGTTTACAACTTTTAAAATTATTTTGAAACTTTTTATCGTTTCTTTACATTTCAACTTCTCATTTACTATTTTATTCTTTTTTACTATATTACTATTTATTGCCGCAAGAAAACTTTGAAGTGTTTTATTTTTTGAAAATACTATTATAATTAAAGAAAAATCTTAAATTTAACTATTACATATATATGGTAAAATATCTCATTGCCCTTTAACGTTTGATCGGATTTTCAGTTTTTGTCCCTCATGTGTTGACCAAAGTGCAAGTTTACCCCTTCCATCAATTTTTTCAGCCAAATTTAACACAATTAGTTTTGAAAATTGCGAAAACAAATTAAAAAATGTCACTATTTAACATTTTCAATTGTTACAATTGAGTCTCGATTCGATCGGGACTCGATTGAGCCCCAATCGAGAGGGCTCGGGTCTATATCATAACTCGGATGGCCTCCCATAGGGGACCAGGTCTGGGTCAAGACCGAGACCCAAGCCCCTTCGATTGGGCTGGTTTGATCCCAATTTGATTGTGGCTCGATTGGGGTTCAATCGAGTCCCGATTGAATTAGGACTCAATTGTAAGATTTAATAGCAAATGTTTGGGGTGATTAAATTGTGATATTTTTGAAAGTTTTTTGTTATTTTTACAATTTTCAAAACTTATTATGTTAAATTTGGATGAAAAAATTGACGGAGAGGGCAAACTTGCACTTTGGCCAAATATGAGGGACATAAATTTTACGATTTAAGTTTTAGGGGGGAAACTGAAAATTCAGCCAAACATTTTGGGGTCATGTCGTATTTTACCATATATATATATTTACATATTCACTATGCATTTTACAATAAATATTATAATACAAAAAAATATATTTTATTGTATGAAAGAATGAATGGATAAATCTATACATATCAATTTCTCATATTAGCGTCTTTAGTTTCAAATTAATTATAAAATTACATTGGTGATAGCTTTCAAAATATTATATACAATTTTCATGCAGATAGTGATATGATGTTATCATCATGCGTCATTATTTGGTTTGACATAGTTATAAGAACAAAAAAATTATATTATCATAAACACTTACTAATGTTTTTTGAAATGTAATTTTTCGGAAATTAATTATATCATAAGTGACTTTGTAGTGAAACAGCTATCTATATATTGATTTTGTTAGAATGTATATAATTGTGTAGGGTTAGGCATAAAAACCCGGTTCGGACGAACCATACAGTTTCACAAACCAAGTTTTTTTTTGCAAAAAGATGGAGTGGTTCAGAAGATGTACAAAAAACTTATTCTTAAACGGTAAACTGAATCACTTCTTGTACCGGGTTTTAACCTAACTTGTCTTCGACATTTCGTTCATTTCCAGTCAGGCTCTTTATCTTCAAGTCTTCAAGTCTTTAAGTCCAGTTTTCAAGTCTTCATTTCGTCCAAGTCTTCGATTCTTCTTGAGCTCCATTTGAGTCCTCACGCCTCTCGACTCCATCTTCTTCGTGAGCTCCATCTTCGATTCTCCAACCACCTCCAAGCAGCGGATCTAGGTTAAAGAGAGTGAAAATCCATATGGTCGGATGCATCAATCTTCTCCTCTGAGAGCGGCTTGCATCCATTTTCTCCTCCGAGAGCAGCGTGGCCATATGGTCGGATCCAGGCGAGAGGAGCTTCCACCTTCGAGATGTATCTCCCATGGTGGTGGTCGGAGGTGGCCGAGAGAAGCTTCCATGTTAGTGAAAGAGCTTGAAACAGAGCTCCCGTGGTGGATTGGTGGTGGTCCATGCTTCAAACAGAGCTCCCAAAATGTTTTTTAAAAAAATATATATAAAGTTGTTTGATCAAACCGATTCTGAACCGGTTCAGAACATGTACAGTAAATTGGCCAAAATCTGGAGTGGTATATCGTACCTATTTAAAATATGGTAAAGATACGGTTCTGAACCGGTTTGGTCCCGAACATGTTTATGCCCAACCTTATTATTGTGACAAGTATATTAATTTTGTTGCATTCTTTTACTCCTAATATCAATTTTATGTGATTCTTGCCAATCATACAATTTTCATTCCTATTTGACATGCCGTGTAAATTACTTTAAAATTCTACAAACCGTCAATTCATTCTCATGATTTTTTTTTATCATAATAGAGTACTTCCATTTCATTCATTCAAATTGTTTTCATAAACCGAATTACAAGCATTCCTTAAAATAGCTACTAGTGGAAGTGGGGGTTGTCGAACCCAATGTTGAAATCTCACTCGCAATATCGATTGATTGGCAACCTAGTTAGCACCTTCGTTCGCTGTGCACCTAACCGTTGACCAATTTAACGACTCAAAGTTTCCTACCAATGCTAGGATCTTCGAGTATACCACTGCACTTCGCCAATATTGAGCCCTTCCTTGGAATTCATCCATAATCCTCATCGAGTCTGACTCAATTATGACTTTGCATCATCCCATTTCAAGCGCCATTTTCACCCCCTAGGGGAATCGCTTCAACTTCCAGGACGTCAACATTTCGGCCCTTTAGTCGTCTATTTGTTCATCCTACCAAAACACCCACCCCGTTTCTCGAAAGCACACCTATCCTCGTCTTTCCAGTTCGGCTGCACTACGATGCATCATAATTTATGTTCACGTACTTGGTTCGGTTGTGTCCATGCTTGCTGCTCCCGACGTGTTTGGTTTGGTCCCGGTATCACTTGGGAACCTCGGTACTCCTCGTACCCTTTTCTTGTGAGCTCGATGACCTCCTGTGTATTTGGTCTCTTGTTTTCGAACGACATCTTGCACCTTGCCTTCCAAATGTTCCAACACGTGGCTAGGCAAAAAACCCATCTCGTTTTTTGTGTCGCATGGTTTGTGTTCGGTTCGGCCCGTCTCTCTCGGATCCGATCTAGCATCGATACATTGTTCTGGTTAGTGGCATTCGGTCCCATAATTTATGTCCATACCGAGCTTGTCCATCCGCATTTGAACACCATGTGTTCAACATCTTCGTCTTGTCCACACACCAGACACCTTGGCTCCACATTCATTCCCCTCCTCCTAAGGTTATCCACCACCGACAAAGAGTTGGTAAGTAGCTTCCATATGAAAGTTTTTACCTTTGGCATGATGTTTGTTTGCCATACTTATCGCCATATGGTTGTGGTTCTGTTCCCGTCCTGCCCCATTTCCATGACTTGACCGACACTCTTCCATCATTCGTAAAATGCCATATTAAGTAGTCTGGTCTGGGTTCTTCGGGTAGGTTGATCTCTAGGATGTGAACTGCATCATGTGGTGTC
This sequence comes from Chamaenerion angustifolium, assembly GCA_946814005.1. Taxonomy (NCBI): domain Eukaryota; kingdom Viridiplantae; phylum Streptophyta; class Magnoliopsida; order Myrtales; family Onagraceae; genus Chamaenerion; species Chamaenerion angustifolium. The sequence goes on along the minus strand of OX328268.1, from coordinate 26,017,474 downwards.
GCTAACTCCTGGATTAACGTCTCATTCCACCCCCATAGTCTTGGTCAAGTAGGTCCTCGACCGTCATGTCCTGATACTCTCTCCACCCATCCGTCTGTTCTGGTCTAAACCCCAGTTTGGTTTGTATCCATGGAGCTACCCCTGCACGGATAGTGGCCCCATCCCCAATCATCCACAAACCTTCTCATATCAGTGTATCTCGTCCTTGCAACATGCTCGCCCATCCCCATGAGGCTCACGCTTCTTTCCCTGCCTCCCTGAAATTTCCTCTCTGGAAGTAGAGTCCTTTTAGTACCCTAACCCATAGTGAGTGGGGTTCCCTGTTAATGCGCTATGCCATCTTTGTTAATAGAGCTTTGTTGAAGGTCTACAATTCACGAAATCCAAGTCCACCATCTTCCTTTGTTTATGCAAGGTCAACCCATTTCCTCCAATGTATCTTCCTTTTCTCATTTGTTTGCACCCACCAAACCCCCGCTATGATTGCATTAACCTCATTACACCAGGTCTTGGGGAGTTTGAAAATGCTCATCACATATTTCGGTATGGCGATGATCACTGACTTAATCAACACCTCCTTCCCTGTCTGATTCAGTGTTTTTGTTCGCCACCCGTTCAGTTTGTCCCGGATTCATGTCTTGAGATACCCCAAGGCTTCTCGCTTTGATCTCCCCCATACTTATGGTAGTCCCAATTATTTCCCCGGATCGATTTTGCTTGGTATCCGAAGCGTCTTCTCAATTTCTTTGCACATAGCTCCATTGACTCCCTAATTGAATATGAGGCTAGATTTTGCTTCATCTAATTTCTGACCCGAGGTCCTGAAATATGTCATTATTACCTCCTTCATACGCCTCGCATTCTCTCCATAGTTCCCCGTATGAAGAATACAGAATCGTCCGCAAACAGTAGGTGGTGTAGCTCGGGGCATCCTCTTTTGAGAATGATCCATTGTATCCGCTTCTCATTAACCTCTTTTTCCACCTCTCATGACAACACATCCTCCATAAGAATAAAGTGATAAGGAGAGAGAGGGTCTCCTTGCCTAAGTCCCCTTGTTGGTTTTATGAAACTTGTTCTCTCCCCATTGACAAGGACACGATAATTCGGCGTCGTTATGCATGCCCGCATCCATCCAATCCATTTCTCCCAGAATCCTCTCTTCTCGAGGCTCCTAAACAAAAACTTCAATTCCACTCGATCATACGCTTTTTTCATGACTAGTTTCAAAGCACACTCCACATTATGCCCGCTCTTTCGTATCCTCGGGTGGTGGAATACCTCGTGCACCACCATGATATTATCATGTATTAGCCTACCAGCCATAAACACACTTTGAAATGGGGTTATCAAGTCTGTCAGATACTCTTTAATCATATTCACAAGCACCTTTGATATCACCTTATAAGATAAATTGCATAGGCTAATAGGTCTGTAATCAGATGCACACACTAGGTTCAGTATTTTTGGAATAAGGGTTATATCTGTCTGAGTAAGGTAGTTTGGGAACATACATGTTTCAAGGAAGGCTTTGACCGCAGTGAAGACATCTGCACCCACGACCCCCCAATTCCTTTGATAGAATACACCCGGAAACCCGTCAGGACCCGGCGCCCTCGATCCACCCATCTGGAACACCTACATAATTCAGCATTGTGACACACCTACATAGTTCAGCATTCATCTCCTTCGTTATCTGTATCGGAACACAGTTTAAGACTTCCTCATCTATGTCAATGTTTTCTGTCTCAAACACCTTGCTAAAATGGGTCCATATCTCCCGATTGATCTCTTACTCCTTTGTGATCCATGCCCTATTCGTGTTTTGTATCCTAGAAATCTGGTTTCTCCTTCTTCTTGAATTCATTGTCATCTGAAAGAAAGCCGTGTTACGATCACCCATATTAAGCCATTTGATCCTTGATCTTTGCTTCCAGTGTATCTCCTCTTTTTTCTAAAGATCCTGGATTCACACCTTTAATATAGTTTCTTCTTCTTTGCTTGCTAGTGTGGGGATGGTTGTTCCAATTACACACAATCTATCTTTTGCCTTCCTCATTTCCACCATATTGTTCCTGAACCTTTCCTTGCTCCATGTCATCAGGTTTCGCCTCCATTGTCCCAAATTTGGCCATAGATTACTCCCCCATCGCCTCTGGCCCCCCATGACGATTGGATTACCCCTTTGCACTTCAAGTTTTCCATCCACATTTATTCAAAGTGGAACCCTCTCCTTCTTCTTCTCCTCCCCTCAACGTGTATTAAAATTATAGGTGAATGATTCGATCCCACTGCTACATCACTTAAGCATTGTGCTCTTGGGAATTTTTCCGCCCATTTTGCATTAATCAGGATCCTGTCTAGCCTTTCATACATTCGCTCTTCCCCCTTCTGTTATTACACCAAGTGAACCTCTGGCCTTTTGACCTCATATCTTCCATACTGATGTCGTCTATGAAATGTGTGAACGTGTCCATCTGTCTTTGTGTTCTTCTCTGTCCTCCTTCTTTCTCGTGCTGGTGTGTTATTGCATTAAAGTCCCACACACACAGCCATAAGTCTTGTTGACCTCTTCCAACCCCCTTTATCGTTTCCTAGTTTTGACTTCTCCCCCCTCATCGGTATCTGCATGCACCCAGGTCATATACATTTGACTCCCTATTACTCTTAACTTGACTTGTGTATCGATAATGTCCATACCTCCATTCAACACATGTATCTGGTTCCCATTCTTCCACCATAGAGCCACCCCCCCCCCCCCCCAATGTGCCCCTTGGTTCTACATAGTAGGCATTCTCCTTCTTTAGTTGTTCTCTTATCCGCTCATACTAGGACCCTCCGTTTTTTGTTTCCAACAAGCGTATGATCTCCGAATTGTACCTACCCATGAGGTCTTTCAAGTGTCGAACTGTCAAGGAAGACCCCAGACCCTGACAGTTCCAAACGATTGTGTTCATTGATTCCCTGTGGATGTATTGGGACAGCCACCAGAAGCCTCATCTTTCTTCGTATCATCACTCCTCACCAGTTCCTCCCAGTCCGCGTTTTCAATCAAATTCCTTCTCAACACTTCTCCTTTTCTTTTCCTGGTTATTTTCTAGACTGAGTTTCATCCTTCCCTTTGCCTTCCCAAATTTGTCTTTCTTTACTGTTCTTGATGGTATGGGCCCACTCACCTTGTTCCTCTTGCAGTTCAATTCTTCCCCATCCTTTTCCCTTGACCGTTTTAATGTCATTTTGTCAAGATAGGGACTCAACCCCGTTTCCCTCCCCCTCTCTCCCTTATACGAGTCAGTTGTCGGGGAATTTGGTGGAGTTTACACCACATATTCTAGTTGGTTTCCTCTCCCTTCAAAACCATTCGCCTGAATTGGGTCCTCATCCACCATCTAGTAAATTATAGGGTATGGGTTTGGTGCGTTTTTGTTTGTTACTTCCCTTCCTCCTCGTGGCTTGCGAGCCTCACCCTCCCTGTTTATCCCGAGTGTTTGTCGACCCCCACCTCCCACAGTTGCCAAGCTACTTTCGGCTTGACATTGCATTCTCTCTGTCCACTTCCGGTGCATGGGGTGGACAATCATCTTGTACTTCTGTATGGGTTCAGCCTCTGTGTTATTCGACTCTCCACTGCAGATGGATGATGTGCCCCTTCCCTCGCCGACCCAGCTTCTCGACACGGTATTGATTTCCCCGCATACTCAACCCACAACTCTCATACATCACTTCGGCACCGTTCCCTTTCCATTCCATTAGCTCGGTATCCATTCGGTCTTGTGGCTCATCTCGAGTTTGGTCCATGCATGCCTCGTCTCCCCTATTCTTTGCGCAAATCCGATTTTTCTCCTCCCTAGATTTTTTTGTTTGGTTCATCATATCAAACCAAGTTCTCCTTGGTTCGACCGGTTGTTTGGACTCGCCCTCCCTATGTCTGCCACCCACCTTCCTAGCCCGCATTGGTTTTGGCCTTGCTACCAATAGCCATGGTCCATACATCGGTTTGTTTGGATCTACTTCGAATACTGTTACCTCCTCCCTACATGCATTCGTCGTGTGTCCTAATCGCCCACATCCATAACAATAGTCTGATAGGCGTTCATATTTTATTTCCGCCCATCGTTCCATTTCGACCTAGGAGAGAGAAGCGATTGAAGTCCACATGCCCGCCACTTCAAAAGTTATTCATTCTCATGATAAGTTATAAAAAATAATCATTTCTATATATTTTACATGTATATTTATGATTTATCTTAGATTCATTTTATATAGTGAAATTTATATAAACTAAATACATACTATTATATTTTATAAATAAAAGGTATGCACATACTAAAATTTATGGTTAATACACTCAATGGTTACGTATCTTTCCCCACGTGACTAATTGATTATTTTTTTGTGCAAAATGGTTATGTATCTTTGAACATATGACTATTTAGTTACAATGATTTTTATGAATAAAAAGACAAAAGTACCCTTCTTCATTTGTTCTTCATCTTTTTCATATGTTGTTCATCTTCTTCATTTATTCATTCATGGTAGCTTTCTTCAAAATCTTCTTCTTTTTCTTCAAATTCTTCATCTTCTTTTTCTTCAAGATCTTCTTCGAAATTCAAAAAGTTTATGTTAAATTTTCTACTTCTTCTTCAAATGAACCCATACTGAATTTTTTAGTTTGATTTGTAAAGAATAAGATGAACTTGAAGATAAACATGAAGATGAAACATGATAAAGATAATGAGATTGACAAAATCATCATTTTAGTGACCACTTAATCACATTTTTAAAAAATGAGTAACAAAATAGCACAAGTTGTAACCAAATAGTCACATGTTAAAATAATTCTTTTGCGTGTAAAGGTCAGAATCTGAAAACGCTTTATTCCATTATTGTGAATTTTTTCAAAAAATAAAGCACCGGAACTGGATAGATGCTTGGAAGAATTCGGTAAAAGGGCGAGGAATAAACTATAAAGATAACAGAAAAAACTAGAAAAAGTGCGGTGTTTTCGAGGAGTTTTTTTCAAAAAGTTGAAAATGTTAAAAAAAATAGAAAAGTAATTATGTAAATAACATATTTAAAAAATGTGTATACACGTTACAGGGTAGCGTGTATTGATAACACGTACAATTCAGGATAGTGTTTATTGTATATCGGCAATGAACGCTACCCCAAGTGGCGTGTCTTACCAAAATGACAATACACGCCCAAAGGGGGGCCTTTTTTTTTTTTTTTCTTCTTCGACGCCGACTTGATGTTTAATTAGAAATTAAATTATGTATCTATTCAAAAAAATTAAAAAATGTATAGTAATTAGATATTTTAATTCCTACTCAAATAATGCAAAACAATATTAAATTTGTATTTACGGATTGATTGTACGCTCTGCCGTAAGTTGAGATATGAAAATTTAACTTAAAAATATATAACTCATACCTTGTAAGTACAAATTCAACACGGTTAACGACATTTATGGCGAAAGTCAATTATCTATCCACTCTAAGTTTTTTTTTTGAATTTTGTTGATTAGATATATATTTAAATTTTTAACCTAATATTTTATAATTTAATTTTTAATTAAACATCGAATCATCGTTGACAAGAAAAAAAACAATCCCTCCATTTGGAAGTGTATTGCCATTTTCGCAATACACTTCACTTGGGGTAGCGTATATTGCCAAAATGCAATACACGCTACCCTAGAGTGCGCGTATTGCCAATACGCTCTACATTGGGTGCGGGTATACCCATTTTTTAATTTTTTTATATACGTACTTTTCTAAAAAAAATAACATGCTCACTTTTTGAAAAAAAAACTCATTTTAGAGTTATAAATTTAGTTCTTTTTCTGTAATTGATGGTCGTTTGGTTGGTTAGCAGGAGTAATGCCACATTGTTACTAAATAATATATTTTACGAACATAATCGTTACTAAATTAATTTTTCACCAACAACCATTATTTTGTTGTTAAATCATATATTTTGCATCAACAATAATTTTTATCACTAAAAACATTTAGATAATATATTATTATCGCTAAATTATATTATTTTTGTGGTAGACACAGTCACAACTAAAGAGACATTTTAATGATTGTACATTCGTCACATATATATAGATTACATTTCTTATAGTGTGAGTTTTGTATTTTTCGCCTGTTGAATCATTTTGGAATAACATGCCCAACTCCTATGGAAAAATGATTTAATAATTAATTAGCAAACTAACTTGCGCATGTTTTAATACACAAAAATAGCTAGGATAGAACGTTGACGGGATCATCGCTTTTGAGTTTGAAAAGTAAAAAACACTAAACCATCAATATTCAGGATATCCGTTAAAATGACGTTTTATGTAAACGCTTACTCCGTCAACATTAACAAAAAAAAAATCCTAAAGCGTCAGCGTTTGAGAAAAAAACTGTACATGCTTACCATTATTTAAAAAAATATTTTATATTACACTTGTTTCTTTTTGCACAGTAGATGAATTATTAATTAACCAAAAGTTATCATTTCTCTGATATCTTTATTTCTTGGTGGTCTCAACCTTCATCTCATGAATAACACGAGACGAGTACACAGTCGCCCAAACTCCTGTAGACAAGGGTGCACAAAGACAACTTTCAGTCAATCATGTATTTCTTTCCTTTTCTCGCTCCTTTCTCCTCAAATTCAGCTGGGAAAGAAAACACACACACACAAAAATTAAACCTAAATACTAATGCAATCCGCGTTTAGGAATTTTTCCCTAGAATGCTGGTAAGCGTATTTGAATTTTCAAAATTATAAAAGCTAATTCCGTCAGCGTTTTGTTTCATTTTCGTATATTCGAAAATGCGATGATTATATTGGTAATTAATTTTAAAATTGCGATGATCATAACTAAATATTATATAAAATTCCCAAGTCGTCTCGATAATTAGGTCGCATAGATTTTTTTTTTTTATCAAAATAGTCGCTTTACTTTAAGAAATAAAACGTCGTGACTTGTGGTCACGTATGTTCGTACATCAAATCATTTGCTACTAAACATACAAAGGGTAGTAGTGGTCTTTCGACCCAATCGGTTAGACTCACTCTCAATCTCGCTTGCTTTGCTATCCAATTCGCACATTCATTGCTCGTTCTCGGAATAGCTCGCCATTGCACTCGCTCGACTTGTGTTGCTAGTGCTCGTATATTCAGTATTATTGTTGCCAATCTCCAATGCTTCGGGCCCTCCATGAGTTGTTGGTGCACAGTATGTGAGTCCGTCTCAATGGTAATGCTTTGTCATCCCGCTTCAATTGCTAGTCGGACTCCTTCGTTTACCGCCAAGGCTTCCATCGTTTCAATATCGTCGCTCCTTTGCCTCCGGTTCATTCCGCCTACGGCATCCCATTCTTGTATCGTGCTACCACCCCTATGTCGGCCCTTTGATTTTCCTTGCACCATGAGGCATCGCAACTTATCTTGATCGTCTCACCCGTCGGGGGTTGCCATTCTCGATTCGGTTCTTCCTCATGCGGTATTGTTGCTTCGGCTGATCGGTTTATACCTTGTTTCTCCTCGTATGCTTGCTTGGTTTCTATTATCACGCTCCATGGGTTTGGTTGTGTCGCTTCAAATGCCGCCTTGCATCTTGCTTTCCAAATATGCCAACACGTGAGAAGTGTTCGGGCCAACCTCTTGTAACTCGCTATGCTCCCCCCGCTTGTTTCCGCTCGTCGCCTTGTAAGTCATTCATCCATTTCAAGATCATTCGACCGATCAACTCGCCGCCCGCATGTTTCGGCCCACACCTGCTCCATCCATCCACATTCTAAGATCATATGTTCCCATGTTTTGACTTCACCACATTTGGTGACACATTTATCCCTCTACGTGCGATGTTTGCTTTAACGGCTATGACATTCGTTGCGAGCCTCCAAATGAAGTGATTTACCTTAGGGATTACCTTTGCTTTCCAAATGGCCTTCCATAGGGTATCATTTTGGTTCAGTCTAGGGTGTGGTTCGGTTGTCTCCCTTATCTTGCGATAGACCGATCAAACTTGGGGGCTCCTATCCTTTGTGTGCGGACATATGTATCGGTATTTCCCCCCATCTCGTGGCAAAGGGATGTTCATAATATGGGCTGCATCTTGTTGGTCTACATTGCTTCTAACTAGGGTCTCATTCCATGTGCTATTTGGTAGGATAAGTGTGCTTACCCTTAGGTTCCCCCCGTGCTCTACTATGATATCCCCGTTCACTATTTTGCTCCCCTTTGTATCTATCCATGGGTCCGTAAACACTCGTATGTTCTCTACCGTGCCAATCAACCACACCCCTTCTCGATTTATGACTTCTAGGCCATGTAGTATGCTATTCCACCCACATGAGGCTCGTCCTCCCTTTTTTGCCTCTAGTAGTGAACACCGTGGGAAGTATAGTCCTTTTAGTACTTGCGCGCATAGTATATAGAGTGTCGGGTTCAGTTATGATTCGGCTTTCCATCTTTGTTAGGATGGTCATGTTGAAACTTTGGAGTTCCCTAAAGCCAAGTCCCCCCCGCCTTTTTCGCTTTTGTTAGGACCTCCCATCTTCTCCAATGCATTCACTTTCCTTCCGTTGTTTGCCCACACCAAAAGTCAGCAATGAGAGCATCTATCTACGAGCACCATGTTTTTGGAAGGCGGAATACACTCATAACATATGTGGGTATCGCTGTAATGATCACCTTGATGAGCACTTCCTTCCCGGCTTGGTTGAGTGTTTTCGGCCTCTACCCTCCCAATTTGTCCCTGATTTTTGTCTTCAAAGATCCCAAGGCCTCCTTCTTTGATCGTCCCCATATCGATGGTAATCCAAGGTATTTCCCCGGATCACCCGTGCTTTTAATATGAAGAGAATCCTCCACTGCTCTCTTGTCACTAGTTTCGGCCCCCTTGTTGAAAAATAGCGTTGATTTGTCTCTATTGATCCTTTGTCCCGATACCTTGCAGTATTCATATAGTATACTCCATAGGCCTTTTGCGTTCCTCGTATGAAGAACAAAGAGTCATCTGCAAAAAACAAATGGTGTAGCTCCGGGCATTGCCGCCGTAGTGTGATCCCCTAGATAGTTCCTTCCCTGGCCGCCCCATCCATTCTTCTTGATAGTACATCCGCAAGTAGTATGAATAGGTAGGGTTAGAGTGGGTCGGCTTGTCTAATGCCCCGTGTTGGTACCATGGAGCTTGTTCTTTCCCCATTCACCAACACTTGATATGTTGTTGTCACTATGCACTCCTTTATCCACCCCAACCATTTCTCATCAAATCCCCGCTTCAGTAGGGTGGTGAGTCGGAACTCCCATTCCACCCTATCATACTCTTTCTGCATATCGATCTTCATAGCGCATTCCACTTTGTTTTCGATCATGTTCATATTCAAGTGATGGAAAACCTCATGTGCCACCATGATGTTATCCTGGATGTGTCGACCTGATACAAATGCACTCTGGAATGGGGTGATAAGGTTTGACAGATAACATTTCAATCGGTTCACCAACACTTTAGAGATAATCTTATACAATACGTTACAACAACTGATTGGTCTAAACTCATCGGGACTCATCGGGATCGATAATTTAGGAATCAAAACTATATCCGTATTATTTAGGGGGTTTAGGAGAATACCTGTTCGGAAGAAATCCTTTACCGCGGTGATGACCTCTGCCCCCACAATGTTCCAGTTCCTTTGATAAAACAGACCCGGAAAACCATCCGGAACCAGTGCTTGTGACCCGCTTAACTGGAATGTGGCCAACCTGATCTCGGCATCCATTACCTCCCTTGTCAATTTTGCATTCATCTCGGGTGTTATTTGGGTCGGTATATATCGCAAGAACTCATCCCCCGGTTTTGTTTGCTTCGCAGTGAACATATCCCCAAAGTATCGATGTATTTCATCCGCTATCCTCCCTTCCTCTTCTATCCATTCCCCATTTGCACTCCTTATCCTACATATTTGGTTGCGTGGTATGGTGGAAGAACGTGGTCTTCCGATCACCATCCCTACGCCATTTAATCCTCAACCTTTGCCTCCAATATTTTTCCTCCCTCGTTCAGCATTTTTGGAGTTCACATTTCAAGCGTTTCTCTTCTTGGATCGCAGCCTCGTTCATCCCCCCTTGCATATTTATTCTCATTTCCTCCTTTATTTTTGCGATTTCTTTCATATTGTGGCCGAAACTTGCTTTACTCCATGCCGAGAGATTCACTCGACACTTGTGTAACTTCTTGCACACCCCTTGTATTGCACTTCCCCTAATCGGTATCTCCCATGTACCTTTGATTACCTCTTTACATTCCGGTTTCTCAAGCCACATCGCCTCAAATTTGAATCTTCTACTAGCCCTTCACCTTGGTTGTTTGAGTTGGACCACCAATGGTGTATGGTCCGACCCTATTGCTAACTCATTAAGACATATCCCCCTTTCGAACCGTGTTGCCCAAACCATGTTAATCAACACATGGTCAAGGCGCTCACTCAATCTTTCCGTACCACTAATGTTGTTGCACCATGTGAACGGATGACCCTTTTCTCCCAAGTCCTCCATTCCGAGATCCTCAATGACACACTTGAATTCATCCATTTGTTTTTCAGACTTTCTCCTTCCACCTTGTTTTTCATGTGGGTGGCATATTGTATTGAAATCCCCAAGTATCATCCATGCTCCTCTTCGTCCCCTCCCTATTGTTCTTAGGAGGTTCCAAAGTTGTGTTCGTTCTCGGGCCTCCGTACTCCCATAGACCCATGTTATATAGGTCGGCTCAACATTATGATCCATATACATCTCAAAATCTATGTAGTTCGGATAGGAATGTATAACCGTGATTCTAGTATCCAACTTCCACTACAATGCTAACCCTTCGTCCGGACCATTGGGATTAACATAGTGCGCGCTATCCATTCCCATCCGAGTTCGTATCATCTCGCAGTAGGTATCCCCATTCTTTGTTTCCATTAAGAACATAATACTTGGGAGATACCTTTTATTGAGGTCCTGTAGGTGTTGAATTGTCAAGGCAAACCCCAATCCCTGACAATTCCATGAGATCACACTCATTGGGCACCCGTGGCTGTTTTGGGACAGACACCGGAAACCTGTGTTTGTGCATCACCTTCTTCTTGACTCTCTGTGCCCTTTGACTTCCTTACCAGTTTTTTCTTCCGGTTAGGGTTTGCAATGTTTGATCGACGCCTCGGGCTCATGCGGACCCTTGGCTCATTCTTGATTGTGACCGAATATGAACACCTTTGCCTCTTCCCTACAGGTTGATCCTCCATGTCCTCCCCGGACCGCTTGAGCGTCATCTTGTCAAGATAAGAGCTTAGGCCAGATGTGGTGGTGTGTGCCATTATGCTCGGTGAGGTGGGGGGTGTCAGGTGGGTTCTCAACAATGTAGTTTTGGATTGGTATAGTGAGCTCGGTTGGGTATGATTGGGTAGGGTTGTCGGGTAGGAATGTGACCAAGGAATGAGTTATGTAGGTGGTGTATATCTTCCTCCTCTTTTTGTCTGTTACTATGTGTCCCCGGTTTGGTTTGTTTTGGGGCACCTTGTGCAGGCTTTGTTTTTGCCTCGGACATGATATCAAACCATGATTTTCTCGCGTTTGGGTTCGGTTTTGTGCTCTAGGCCTCGTCACCTACTACATTCTTCCGAGGTGAGCCCTTTTTTGGTCTCACCCCTATGAGCCAAGGTCCATAAGCTGGAGTGTCTGGGTCATGTTCGGCCATTTGAACTTCCTGTTTGCATGTTTGTGTCGTGTGTCCCAATAAACCACAACCATAACATAAATCAGATAACGGTTCATATTTAATAGTTGCCCATTTTTCTTGCCCTATAGAATTCTTCCACCAAAATCCCGGCATCAAAGCTACTTCACAATTTACTTATACTTGCATCGTCATATAGCTTCTACATATTCTCCCCTCATACTTATCAGTTTCTAGGCATTTTCCTAACATATTCCCAATCTTCCAAGCATTGGAATCACTAAATATTTCCGGCCCTAAGTCATGCACTTGTATCCATAAATTTACCTTATTGAAATCCACCTCCTTTACTCCCACTTTAGGGTCCCAACGTTTAATGTTGAAGATATGGCCATTCACTGTCCATGGGGATCAATGTAGTATCCGATTGGCATTCTCTTGACTCTCAAAGTCAAACAAAAGTATGGCCGGCTCCGCCTCCGATGTTGTGACCTTCCCATACTTAGCCCATGCAGCTCGGAGCACCCCTAGTATCACGTTTTGTTTAATCTGTTTTTGGGCAAGTACCTTGCCCACATAACACATCTCATCTTGCCCGAATTTATGTGAGTCAAGGTCCAGCGCTTGTACCCCGGGTATGTTTTTGTCTCCGAAACTGGAACTGGACAACATTGTGTTACCATGGGTGCACTCGTCGTCACCGGGTCTGGCAGCTATCTCCACGCAACAGGCTGAAAAAGACAGGTAAATGGTTAAAAACGGATATAGCAATGAAGGACACAGGGGTAGGGGACGATCGACGCAGCTGGAGACTGAGGCACTCGGGACAAATCAGTCGATGCAAGGTGTTAGATGGTTCTGTTCTCCAATTTTGGGTTCCTCGGGCAGTATCTTCGTGTTATAGGTCGTGGCTCCCTCTTAGTGGGTGCAGGGCAGCCTAAGCCACGGGTGATGGCTCGTGCAACCAAGCTTCTGTCGCCGGAGTCCCGTTCACCAGCTGGGACGAGATTGTGTTGTTGATTCGGCTTCTGTGGTGAAGGGCGAACCTCGGTTTGCTGCTGTTTTTGGATTGTTTGGTTGAGCTTAGCTCCTACTGCCTTGAAGCTCTGACGGGAAGCTTCTTAGGTGGGTCTGGGCCAGAGGATGTTCGGTTGCCACCGCAGATTCTCGGCTTGCCTGAAAAAAATTCCCGCACAGAGGCTTCGTTCTATTTCCAAGCGAGGCAGCTTCATACGTTCGGTTCTTGCATTGAGACGTCCAATCCTCCACAGTGTCCGCTTGCATAGATTTACCAATCAGGAGAATTAACATGTAAATTAATATTGCATGGCATATGGTTAATGCATAAAGCCGTATATTGTGTTTGAATCATGTGTAAATTTTGTTTTTTTTGGCCATCTTGTAAATTAAATTGACTTGATAATAATTACAACCCGTGTTTAAATTACCTTATTTTTTATATTATACACAGTTTTTTTTTTTTTTTGCCAATTACACAGTTGATCGGTGACACGAAGAGACTTCCATCATGAGTTCCTAAAAAGCAAACTATCTGGATGGAAGGTAAATTCTGGATATACAAATGAATACAGTTGAGTTTCCCGCGAAAAACATGTTCCATGTCGCTTTTACTATTTTTGTCCATTCCCCATGCACATGAACGAACGTCTCTTTTCTCCCTCTCCCTCCAATTCCTAAATCATCATCCATTAACGAACCTAATCCTTCATATCTCTATCTATCTCAAGTTGAATTTTTTTGGTGGAAAGAAGAAACCTCTCCCGATTATGTCTCTTCCTTCTAATTGTTCATCATATCGATCCTTCTGAGATCGACGCAACGTAGAAGTTCCTCCTCCTCTCGACTGCCACCATGGGCAATTGTTGCTCCGGAGGCAACTCGAATGAAGAAGGCAGCTCCGAAGCTGCTCAGGGGAATGAAAACTCCGCAGCAGATGCAGAAAATAACCCTAACACCCCACCTCCGTCAGGGTCGAAACCCAGTACGACTCAGTCAGAAGGAAAACAAGGCGCTATTGGTCCCGTCCTAGGCCGACCCATGGAGGAAGTTAAAAGTATTTACTCCATCGGGAAAGAACTCGGAAGGGGACAATTTGGAGTCACCCACTTGTGTACCCACAAGACGACTGGAGAGCAATTTGCATGCAAGACGATAGCCAAGAGAAAGCTTACAAACAAGGAGGATATTGAAGATGTGAAGAGAGAGGTCCAAATCATGTACCATTTGTCAGGGCAACCCAATATTGTGGAGCTCAAGGGAGCTTATGAGGACAAACATTCAGTCCATCTAGTGATGGAGTTATGTGCGGGGGGAGAACTGTTTGATCGAATCATTGCAAAAGGACATTATACGGAGAGGGCTGCAGCTTCTTTGTTGAGGACGATTGTACAAATAGTACACACTTGTCATTCGATGGGCGTCATTCACAGAGACCTGAAACCAGAAAATTTTCTATTATTAAATAAAGATGAGAATGCACCGCTCAAGGCAACGGATTTCGGACTCTCAGTATTCTTTAAGCCAGGTAGATAGCTAGCTAGCTAGGGAATACGGAGGAGTTTGTTATCAAATGTAACCTTAGTAATAAGTAATATATTATATATGCATGCTTACAATTAGTGTGTCTGTCAACTATGCAGGTGATACTTTTCAAGATATAGTAGGGAGCGCGTATTACATTGCACCTGAAGTATTAAAAAGGAGATACGGACCCGAAGCAGATATTTGGAGTATTGGTGTAATGCTGTACATTTTCCTATCCGGAGTTCCTCCATTCTGGGCAGGTGAATTCATCCTTTTATATATATCATGATAGCTAGCTAAGGTTCGTACGTCCATTTTGTGAGTTACTAAAAGTGAAAATCATTTTGCAGAAAACGAAACTGGCATCTTCAATGCTATTCTGCGTGGTTCAATTGATTTCACCAGTGACCCATGGCCGTCCATTTCGCCCGGAGCCAAAGATCTCGTTAGGAAGATGCTGAAGACCGATCCTAACCAGAGATTAACTGCATTCCAAGTTCTCAGTAAGTATTCTTCCAAAAGAGAAGATACATAGATATATATATATGTATCTAACTTCATCTTCTTTGTTGATCAGACCATCCATGGATTAAGGAGGACGGAGAAGCACCGGATACTCCTCTTGACAACGCCGTGTTCAATAGGCTCAAGCAATTCCGTGCCATGAACAAGTTCAAGAAAGTTGCCCTACGGGTACCGACTGACTTCCCTAAATCAGGTCTGCACAACCAATCAATATATATAGCTAGGTTGAACTGATTTTGACATGGGTATGCAGGTGATTGCTGGATGTTTGTCGGAAGAAGAAATTATGGGATTGAAGGAGATGTTCAAGGGAATGGATACTGATAATAGCGGGACGATAACGCTTGAGGAGCTGAAGCAAGGTCTATCCAAGCACGGAACGAAACTCACAGAGACAGAAGTGAAGCAATTAATGGAAGCCGTAAGTTGTATGCAAATATATCTCTGCATATAGTCCATCTGAATTAACATGGTAATAACCCTCCAAGCTTGTGTTGTCACAGGCTGATGCTGATGGAAATGGGATCATCGATTACGACGAATTTATCACAGCCACGGTGCACATGAACCGAATGGATCGTGAGGAACATCTTTATACTGCTTTCCACTATTTCGATAAGGATAACAGCGGCTACGTTACCACAGAGGAACTCGAGCAAGCTCTTCGAGAATATGGAATGCATGACGGAAGAGATCTAAAGGAAATCATATCGGAAGTCGACAATGATAATGTACGTTGATCCATCACACACACACACACATATGTATATGTATTGTTATATAATATTCATTTTCAAATACAGTAGGGTTATAAAATTGTTTTTATACAGGATGGACGAATCAACTATGATGAGTTTGTGGCGATGATGAGAAAAGGCAATCCAGATCATGGGAACCCGAAGAAGCGGCGTGACAGCGTGAACTTCGGTTGACAATATTTACTTTTGCCAACTGCGGGAGATAACGGAGACAGACATTAGTTAATCACTACACTACACTGTAAATGATGCAGAAACTTATCTATATCAATGGCAATAGACAATGGAAGATTATGACTGCAATGGGGGAAATGACTTGGGAAAAGGAGAAAGATATATAGGAGAGAAAAACAACTATTTGAAGAGTAAGAGACGAGGAGGTATACACTTCGAGTAAGGATTTCCTTGTAGATCGTTTGTAGGGTCTCTTTCGTTTTGCTATCTACCCATGACTAGAATGTATAAAATGTTACAAGTAATTAAAATGTTTTTTTTTTCTCAATTATATTAATTCACTTACATCGTAGGTTATTGTGAAAAATACAGGCTAACCGTTCTATTAATTGTTTAGGGTCTATTTATCTGTTATGTGAAGTTAAGGGTGTAATAGGTTAAGTGTTAGTGTGTTGGTTATTGTAGTCTCGCGGTACCCATAGGCTATACTGTACTAGGCTATACTGTACTGTACTGTATTTCTTCATGTATACATATTTTGTAACAGTAACCGTCATGAATAATATCTTCTAAACCGTGTGGAGGTTACCCACTTGGGTGTTACCACAAGAAATCTGATTTTGCTTCCCTTCCTCTCCTCTCTAGAAAAACTAAGTTTTTCTTTCTCAATCCTAAGTGTTTTCTTCATTAGATTGAGTTGTTTGATCCTAACAACTGGTATCAGAGCTAAGGAGATTCAACACGATCATTGAAGATGGAGAGTTCGAAGTTTGGAATCGAGAAGTTTAATGAATCTGATTTCGGTTTCTGGAAGATGCAGATTTAAGATTGTCTCTACCAGAAAGATCTTCACGAACCCTTGATCGGGGTGAAGCCGGATTCCATGACAGAGGATCAGTGGAAGCTGAAAGATCGTCAGGCCCTAGAGATGATCCGATTGACTTTGTCGAAGAACGTGGCGTTCAACATCGTCAAGGCGAAGTCTACGTCCGATCTGTTGAAGGCGCTGTCAAGTATGTACGAAAAGCCATCAGCTATGAACAAGGTATATTTGATGCGTAGATTGTTCAATTTACAGATGTCTGAAAGTGGATCTGTTGCTGATCATATCAACGAGTTTAATATGATTGTGAGTCAATTGAGTTCTGTGGAGATTAACTTCGAAGATGAAATTAAAGCCTTGATTTTGATGTCATCTCTGCCTGAGTCTTGGGATACTATTGTTGCTGCAATTAGTAGTTCCCGTGGTTCTGAGAAACTGAAATTCGATGAAATCCGAGATGTTGTTCTCAGTGAAAGCATTCGCAAACGCGAAGTGGGAGATTCATCGGGTAGTGATCTCAGTGTGGACAGAAGGGGGAGAAGCAATTTGAAGGTCCAAAATCAACATGGTCGATCAAAATCAAAGAATCGAGGAAAATCTCCGAACAAAGCCAACGTGATTTGTTGGAATTGTGGAGAGAAAAGCCACTATCAGACAACCTGTAAGAAACCCAAGAAGAAGCAGAATCAGAAGTCAGGAGATGATACTGATTCTGTAAATTCAGCATAAGACATTGAGGATGCTCTAATCCTTAGTGTGGACAACCCGGTTTTATCCTGGATTTTGGATTCTGGTGCATCTTTTCATTCGTCTCCAAGCAAGGAATTGTTTCAAAATTTCAAGTCTGAAAATTTTGGAAAGGTATATCTTGCTGACAACAAGACATTGGAGATTGAAGGAAAAGGGGATGTATGCATAAAGACCCCATCGGGAAACTAGTGGACATTGGAGGATGTCAGATATATTCCTGGACTCAAGAAGAATCTGATCTCTATTGGTCAGTTGGATAGCACTAGCTACGCAGCAGAGTTTGGTAAAGGTTCGTGGAAGATTGTAAAGGGTGCTATGATTGTAGCCCGTGGCACGAAATCTGGAACCTTATACACTACTGCAGGGTGTATAAACTTGACTGCTGTTGCTGAGGGTGCTTCTGGTTCATGTTTGTGGCATAACAGACTTGGACACATGAGTGTTAAGGGAATAAAGATGCTGGTTGCAAAAGGAGCTCTAGAGGGTCTGAAGTCTGTTGATATGGGTCTCTGTGAGAGATGTGTTCTGGGCAAACAGAAACGAGTTAGCTTCACAAAGACTCCGAGAGAGTCGAAGAAAGTACAGTTGGAAATGGTTCATACAGATGTATGGGGACCATCACCAGTTTCATCACTTGGAGGATCCAGGTTTTATGTCACATTCATTGATGATTTTAGAAGGAAGGTATGGGTTTACTTCTTGAAGCATAAGTTAGATGTGTTTGCAACCTTCAAGAGGTGGAAAGCTGAAGTTGAGAATCAGACCGGATTGGAGATCAAATGTTTGAAGTCTGACAATGGAGGAGAGTACGACAAGTCAGAGTTCAAAGCTTTATGTGCTGCTGAGGGAATCAGATTGATGAGGACAGTTCCCGGTAAGGCTTGGCATAATGGAATTGCTGAGAGGATGAACAGAACATTGAATGAGCGTGCGAGAAGTATGAGGCTGCATTGTGGGTTGTCCAAGGTGTTCTGGGCAGACGCAGTGATCACAACTGCATACTTGATCAACAGGGGACCATCAACTCCCTTGGGGTTCAAGATTCCAGAGGAGGTATGGACAAGAAAGGATCTCAAGTACTCACACTTGAGAACTTTCGGTTGCACTGCTTATGTTCATGTTTATCCAGAGAAAAGAGATAAGATTGATGCTAAGGGTGTGTAGTGTTACTTCATAGGCTATGGTTCTGACTTGTTTGGTTACAGGTTTTGGGATGACAAGAATAGAAAGATCATGAGACACTGTGATGTGACGTTTGATGAAACTGTCCTATACAAGGACAGAGAGCAGAAGGTTCCAGAGACTACGAAGCAAGTGGGAGTTGAGTTTGAGATGCAGAATATTACACCCATAGAAGATACTCAAACAACTCCAGAGACTGTGGATGAAGAACCCGTAGTGGAACAAATTAAATGACACCTGACCAGGTATTGAGTAGATCATCTAGAACCATCAGAGCACCAGATAGGTATTCACCTTCATTACATTATCTGTTGTTGACTGATGAAGGGGAACCAGAGTCTTTTGATGAGGCCCTACATGTGGAGGATTGAATCAAGTTGGAGCAAGTCATGGATGATGAGATGAGCTCACTTGAGAAGAATGACACATGGTTGTCTACTGAATTGCCTGTAGGGAAGAGAGCCTTGTTGAATAGGTGGGTGTTCAGGATCAAGGCTAAACCAGATGGCAAAAGACGGTTCAAGGCTCGGTTAGTAGTTAAAGGGTATTCACAAAGGAAAGGTATTCATTATGCTGAAATATTTTCTCCTGTTGTGAAATTAACTACTATCAGGATTCTATTGAGTATTGTTGCTTTTGAGAATTTGCATCTTGAGCAAATGGATGTAAAACACAGCATTTTTACATGGATATCTATATGCAGCAACCAGAAGGATTTGTTGTTCTAGGCAAGGAACACATGGTGTGCATGCTCAATAGGAGCTTGTATGGGTTGAAGCAGGCACCGAGGCAATGACACAAGAAGTTTGACTTCTTCATGACCAAGAGTGGCTTTTGTAGGAGTGAAAAGGACCAGTGCTGTTATTTCAAGAAATACACTGATTCTTATGTATTTCTACTCTTGTATGTGGATGATATGTTGATTGCAGGATCCAGTATGAGATAAATAAACAATGTGAAGGCAAGTCTGTCTTCTCTGTTTGAGATGAAAGAATTGGGTGCATCGAAGCAGATTCATGGGATGAGAATATCTCGGGATAGATCTGCTGGCACCTTAAGTTTATCCCAGGAGTAGTACATTGAGAAGGTAGTGACCCGATTCAAGATGACTGATGCTAAGCCCAGGACTACTCCTTTGGCAAATCACATAAAATTGTCAAAGGGACAGTCACCCAAGACAGCTGAAGAACGTGATCAGATGACACTGGTTCCATATGCTTCAGCAGTTGGGAGTCTAATGTATGCTATGGTATGTACAAGACCTGACATAGCACACGCAGTGGGTGTGGTTAGCAGGTACATGGCAAATCCGGGTAAAGAGCATTGGGAAGCTGTGAAGTGGCTTCTAAGATATCTGAAAGGTACATCCAGTACTTCACTTTGTTTTGGCAAAGATAAAGTGATTCTGCAGGGTTTTGTGGATGCTGATCTTGGTGGAGATGTAGACTCTAGCAAGAGCACATCCGGATACATATACACCATAGGTGGTACTGCAGTGAGTTGGATGTCCCGACTTCAGAAATGTGTTGCTCTTTCATCTACTGAGGCTGAGTATGTGGCAATAGCTGAAGCTGGGAAGGAGATGATATGGCTGGCAGATTATCTGGAAGAGTTGGGCAAGAAGCAGAGTGACAAGATTCTGTATTCAGATAGCCAGAGTGCTATACAGTTGGTGAAGAATCCAGTCTATCATTCGAAGACTAAGCACATTAGAAGACGGTATCATTTCACTCGCAGTGGAGTGGAAGAAGGCTACTTGTGCTTAGAGAAGATAGAGGGTGCAAAGAATCCAGCAGACATGTTGACAAAATGTGTCGATGTTGGGAAACTGGGGTTGTGCAAAACCTCAGTTGGTCTTCTGTAGTTGTGTTACTACAGATGGTGCGGTGAAGGTATTAATGATGATGCTGAGAAAATATGTTTTGTTTTGGTGACGGAATCAGTCTCCAAGTGGGAGAATTGTTAGGTATTGTAGTCTGATTAATATGTAATGGTAGATTATGTATTAATCTACGAGTCTGTTTTGGCAGCGCCCCGAACCCATAGGCTAGCTGCACTGTACTGTATTTTTCCATGTATACATATTTTGTAACAGTAACCGTCATGAATAATATCTTCTAAACCGTGTGGAGGTTACCCATTTGGGTGTTACCACAAGAAATCTGATTTTGCTTTCCTTCTTTTCCTCTCTAGAAAAACTGAGTTTTTCCTTATCAATCCTAAAGTGTTTTCTTCATTAGATTGAGTTGTTTGATCCTAACATTGGTTTGGTTCGTTTTAAGTGATTCAAACTGTTTCACTGAATCACTGAACCAGTGTAATTATTGTACTCTCTTTTCTTTTCAGCGGTATTTAATTACCGCAGTGATCAGAATTTGGGATAACCCATACTCAAACGATCTCCAAAATTATCTCATCTTTTCAAGTATTCCTTGGCAGTTTTCGTTGTGCCTTTTTGTTTTCCTCTTTATATTCGAGAGTCTTCACCCCTTTCTAGGGTTCTTCACATGGTATCAGAGCAATCAAACCTATTATTGGGTCTGTCCGTTCCTCTCTTGGGCCTCCCGGATCCACGCTTGAGTTTCTCCATCGAGACGGCAACCATCGGTCATGGATCATGCCAATGATGTCAAAACTGAAGAGCTCACAGTTGCAACTCCGGTTACGGTAGACTCTAATCACGCCTTGTTCTTACATCCATCAAATACCACAAGTGTTTCCTTGATTTCTTTTCAGTTAATTGGTCCCAAAAATTATGGTTTCTAGAGTAGGGCCATGCACATCTCTTTAGTGGTTAAGAAGAAATTAGGATTTATAGATGGATCTTGGCCGAAAGAATCGTTTGAACCTTCGTTGCATCATATTTGGGAAATATGTAACACTGTTGTTTTTGCATGGATTATGAACTCCGTCTCCAAAGAATTGATGAGTACAACTCTTTATTCAACCAGTGCATGTTTAGTTTGGTACGATTTGAGAGAAAGGTTGGACAAGGTAAATGGATCTATGGTTTTTCAACTCCACCGTGAAATTTGTCTTGTTCAACCAGGAGTAGATACTATTGGGAATGATGTGGAAAGAATTTGTTGCTATTACTTGTTTTCCTTCCTGTGGTTGATCTGTTTAAGAAACATATTGAGCATTCTAATAATATAAAGCTTTTTCAGTTCTTGAATGGTTTAAACTAATCATATTCTGCGATTAGGGCTAATTTTGTTATGAGAGAGCATCTGCCATATGTTAATCAAACATGTGTTGTGTTAGTTCAAGAGGAAAATCTAAGGGAGAGGTCTTTTAGATAATCTTTTTGTGTGTTCTGTTGATGGTTTGGCTGGATACCCGAGTGAAAATAGTAGTTCTTCAACCAAGCCACCTAACAGAAAGAATTGTAATATGTTTTGTACATATTATCAAGGAAAAAGTCATGATTATGACCGATGCTTTAAAAGGAAAGGTAATCCCCCAGGTTGGAAATTTAAGAATAAAAATGAAATGTCTAACAGTGTTGTTAAGACCCCTGTTTCTTCAGGAGTTTCCACACTGTTGTCATATGCTACACCTGTCACTTCAACACCTAGTGATGATCAATTCTCCAGGCCAATGATGTGAACCAAGGAGGGTCTTGAGCATATAATCGAGCGCCTATCTCAGGACTCCAGAACTGAGGGCAACAGAAATGCTTCAGGTCGCCCTAACTCTCTTGATAGTTTTAATAATGACTCTTGGATTCTTGATACGGGTGCTACAAATCATTTGTGTTCTATATCTGATTGGTTATCTTGTTCTAAGCCTAGTTTATCTAGGGTTCATTTGCCTAATGGTGCTTATTCTGCTGTTAAAGAAGTAGATGATGTTTTGATAGGAAAGATTAGAAAATTATCTAATGTGTTGTACATTTGTGAGTTTAGATACAATTTGATGTTTGTGGCTAAACACACTAAAGAATTGTCCTGTTTATTTTACCTTTTTTCCTTCGCATGTAATCATCCAGGGTGGTTCTAGGGTTTGGTAAAGAAGCTGATGGGTTATATCTCTTTAAGTCTCCTCTCACAACCAACTTAAGCATGAATGTCTCTTGTTCTTCTTCTGTTGTTTCGTTTTGTGGCACAAACGTTTTGGACATGTACCTATTCAAGTTCTATGTAAACTCTCTGATTTGAATTTGAGTGATGTTTCAAAAAAAACATGTAAATGATTGTTTTGTCTGTCCTATGGTTAGACAGTCTAGGCTTCCTTTTTCTAGAAGCGGTAGTAGTACTTCTAGGAGATTTGATCTTGTTCATATGAATGTTTGGGGCCTATACAATGTAAATACTCATGATAATAAAATGTATTTTTTGACTATTGTTGATGCTTTTTCTAGGAATACTTGGGCTTACTTATTATCTTTGAATTTTGATGTTATTGTTATAATTAGGCATTTTCTTAAAGGGAAAAGTATGAAAAAGATGTAACATGTTTGCCCAAAATGGTAATCGATGAAATTTGTTTTGGGCTGCGGGTATTTGATGTAAAACGTTTACTTCTGTTGGTTTTTGAAGAAACGTTAGTTTTTCTGTTAATTTATCCTTTAAAATTTAGCACGTGCTTATCACGTGACATATAATTTGAACGTTGAAATAACCAAAAACGAAAATACCCAAACTACCCTCTATGTATTCCCTCCTTTATTCTTTGCGAACCGAACTGTTTCCCTCTCTAAGACCGAACCGGTCCCTCTCCCCAAAAACATATCACAGAAAAAAACTGATCTTACACCAGATCATGGATGGCAGTCAAGGAGATACACATAATTAATGACAAATCTTACAACACAGTAGGAATGGAGAAAGAAGAAAGTGGAGGAGGATACAAGTGAAGTGAAGATCTAAAAAATATTATCTCGGCGGAAGTGTCTGAAACGTTGCCGAGCTTCTCCTTGATGGCGGCGTCACGCTGGTCCATGAAGTTCCCCAGTGGGGAATTCATTTATGTATGAAGACATTTACAATTATCCACTATAAGCAATCCAGCAAAATCTGTTAATAGAAAATTGGCAATTTGTTTACTTAGTAGTGAAGAACATGAAGAAAAGTTCAAATCTTCTGTGGCAAAATTGCATTTTTAAAAGCTGAAAGATCTTTTTGTACCCTCCATAGATGGCTTTCATGTCCATAACATTCCTGATTGTTGACCAATCAATGGCGATTCCAATGAGGTATGAATTATGAAATATAGATTTCCAAAGGCTTGTGTCAGCAGACACCTTTTCCTTGTTCTCCAACCAAGGCCATTCTTAGGCCATTCTTGTACCCTCCAGCAGACTCAAGTCTCTTAGGCTATTCTTCAGGCCACTCGGTTCCTCACTGCTCGATTGAAGCAGGAACTAGAAGCAAGCAAGTTTTCATATGAACGTACCTGCAACATTGAATACATTTCATCACAAAACTATCATATTTGAGAACTAAAAATTTATAAAATGAGTTTGCTTCTGTTCACAACAGTTTTAAACGTTTAGGTTGAATAAGCGCTCATTTCCATTCACCTGTTGTAAATAACGAGATATATACTAAGATTGAAGGCATATTATCAAAATAAATATAAACTGAAGTTGTGGCTTACCAAGCTGCATCTGGGTTTTCATCTTCCTTGCATAGAGGTGGAGTCTTCCTCCTCCTTAATTTATAAATCTCGTTTGATTCAGGCTTCTAATATACTCTAACTCCGACTTCAGTTTCTTCATCGGTTTTATGAGCCAAGATGTTCCAGCAAATAGATGCAGTCAGCGATGACATGGCTGCAAGGAAAAAGATGTAATTTAAGCAAAGTTATATCATGTGGAAAGTATACATTTTCAATGTGCAGTAGTTACAATCCATTTGTGTCCAATGAGAGAGAGGGATTTCAGGGAGAGCGAGGGGAGTTGGAGCTTAGCGGAATTCAGGGTCTGGATTTTGGGGATTAGGGGTGAGGATTGGCTGATTGGGGATTTCGGTTTGTGGGCCGGGAGAGAGGAGAAGATCGGAATGTGGGTCTTGAAGGAGGAAGTCATTACCATGTTGGCCATTCCTTCTCAGAGCTCCGGTTAGGACTTCTCTGATCTCTGGTGCTGAAAGAGAGATGATGAAATGTATGTGTGGCTCCCAGTTGCAATGAGTGAGTGGCATTTTTGTCTTTTCAAACGGACCGAAACTCACGTGCAAGGCATGGAGGCAACTAACGGACTTTTTTGACGGACACAAACGGAATTCATCAAAAACCTACACCAACAAACATATTCCATCAAAAACAAACATTGGGCCGCATTCACCACTTTGGGCAAACATGTTACATCCTTTTCATACTTTTCCCTTTCTTAAATTGGTTGAAAATCAGTTTGAATGTTCTTTTAAAAGGATCAGATCTGATAATGGAAGAGAATTCTTGAATGATAGGTTTTTTAATATGTTTAAGGAAAAATGGATACTCCATGAAACTAGTTGTCCTTATACCCCTCTAAAAAAAATGGGGTTGTTGAGCGAAAGCATAGACATTTGCTTGAAATTGCGCGTGCCTTGAATTTTGAAAGTGGTGTTCCTGTTAAGTTTTGGGGTGAATGTATTCTTACAGTATGTTATCTTGTGAAACTTTTGCCTTCTTCTATTTTGAATGGTGTCTCTCCTTTTGAGAAATTGATTGGGAAAAAGGCTGGTTTTAATCACCTGCGTGTGTTTGGTTGTTTATTTTTGCCAAGGTTCCCAATAATCTAGACAAGTTCAGTTCTAAATATGTTCCTTTTGTTCATATGGGGTACTCTCCAACCCAAAAGGTTTATAAACTTTTTAATCTAAATACTCAGTTCTTTTTTTGTTAGTGTCATTACAAGAATCTGCCTCAACAGCCACGAAAATATTGTGTTGTTGCTAGGTAGTCGTTGTTAATAAGCATTTTTTGTTTTATCACTATTTTTCGAGGGAATATAGTTGTTTTAGAGTCAGACGTTTTGTCGTAGCTCAAACAATCCTTTAGTGTGTACTTATGTCGCGACTAGTTGTGTCAGTCCCAAAAAAATACTTGACAAATACGTATTCGAGGGTAATATACATCAACAACATCATGGACTAATGCTATTTCTGTTTCATTGTTTTACTGTCAATATTTGTTGATGTAATATATATGGTAACAACGTCGTAGTAAGTGCGTACTTAAAACTTAGTTAGCTGTTACTAATTCGGATACTAGCCTGTCAAATTAACAAAACAATTCGGATTTTACCCGCAGCTGAAGCAGATGACCTACGTAGATGTTTCCTCAGCCCAAACTTCTGAATCACTAACAACCCCTTCATAAGGTAGCGATTCCATAAACAATCTCACCGTAATTACACCGAGACAAATCGATCGAAGCTGCTTTGCATACCTTATTTACGACAACCTTCATTTCACTTCACAACTGATCTACCCAACCTTCCCAACCTTTACCCGGAGACAACCTTCACTTAAATTCCCTGCATCGTCATCCTTTTTCCTACAGCATTACGAAAAGGTACGGTTTCCTCCTCAAATTATGAATTGACGTGTAATTTTTTGATTTAAGACAATGAAAT
This sequence comes from Chamaenerion angustifolium, assembly GCA_946814005.1. Lineage (NCBI taxonomy): Eukaryota > Viridiplantae > Streptophyta > Magnoliopsida > Myrtales > Onagraceae > Chamaenerion > Chamaenerion angustifolium. The sequence goes on along the minus strand of OX328268.1, from coordinate 25,991,429 downwards.
TCACCTAGCTGCTGCATTGTCAATGTATTTAATTTTGTGTACATCAAGTAAAGAGCATCTTATCTAATCGGTTAACGAATTGAGTGACTGTGTGTGTGTCCCAAGCAACTGATTTGTACGAAGGCGATTGCCGAATGTAGACATAACAAAATGTGTCCGTTTCTCCCAATTTCTGTTAGGTTTCACTACAAATCGTCGGTTTGATATTTTTGGTTAAGTGTATACACACTGATTGCTGCTCTGTTACAGTAACAAAATTAACTGAATTTGTCGTTGAAGAAAGTTGGTTAATTATCATGGGTTCGAGTAAAGCTTCTATCAACATAATTATATAGCAGTTAACAAATGCTTTTAAACAAAGACTATGTATAGGATCTCAGTTTTGTAACAGAATTGATAATTCTCTTTTCTAGACAAAGCAGTTGTTAAACACTTCGTGGGTGGAAAACAGTAGTGTCTACTTACATGATACGTTGTGATGTTGGTTTTAACATTTTCTCATTTCTAAACAGAGGCTCATTAAGGATATATAAATGTTGGATGACCAAACATCGACAAAGTCAGGAATATAAAGCAGGTGTTACCTCTTTCTTGGACTTTGCCTATTCGTGTGCGTCATGGGATGGGAGAATCTACTATCCATGCCATAATTGTGTTGGTATGTCTTTGTTGGGGAGAAGTACGGTGAAGTTGCATCTGGAAAGATATGGAATACTACAAAGTTACACTACATGGGTTGACCATGGAGGACTGCCACGTCTCGTGAAGAAATTGAAGATACGATAACTGATGGATTGGGTGGTATGAGTCATGATGAAGGTGAGGAACCCAATGCAGAGGCTAGGACATTTTATAAGTTTTTAGAAGATTGTGAGAAAGGCTTATACCCAGGGTGTGTATCCTAGAGCAAGATGTATTTCTTAGTGGAACTGCTGCATCTAAAGGCTCTGTACAAGGTTTCTAACCAGTTCGCAGATGGGTTGCTTCGTATGCTGAGTAAAGTACTTCCACCTGAGAATACAGTACCTAAGTCATACTATGAGGCAAAGAAATTTATATCCAGATTAGGTTTGGACTATCAGATGATACATGCTTGTGTAAATGAATGTATTCTATTTATAAATGAATACGTTAATCTCGATGCGTGTCCAATATGTGGTGAGTCACGATGGTTTCAAGGTCATGAAAGTGTAGGATAAATGAACAGTCCGGAGAAATGTAAGCAAAAGGGTGGAAAACTTCCCATTAAACTACTCCGATACTTTCCACAAACTTCTAGGATGTAAAGACTATTCATGTATCCTTAAACAACAGGATCTATGACCTGGCACTCTACAGACCGAATAAAAGATGGAGTACTATGACATCCTGCGGATACAGAGGCATGGAGAAAACTTGACAACGTGAATTCTGCCTTTGGGGCAGAGCCACGCAACATACGTCATTGATTAGCTACATATGGCTTCAATCCTTACAGTGACAAGAGACACCCATATAGTATGTGGCCAGTTTTGTTGATTCCATACAACGTGTCACCGGAGACCTGCCTGGAAGATACCAATTACATATTGTCAATGTTGATTCCTGGTCCAAAAGCCCCAACAAATGATATTGACGTGTATCTGTAGACATTGATAGATGAGCTCAACAAGTTATGGTTGAATGGTGCATTAACATATGATGCACACTGTAAAGAGAACTTCCAAATGCACGTTGTTGTACTTTGGACAATAAATGATCTCCCTGCTTATGCAAACTTGTCCGGTTGGGCTACTTATGGTAACCTGGCATGTCCAGTGTGTCAAATGGACACACATTACTGCAGATTAAAGCATGGGAGGAAAAGTTCGTTTATGGGCCATAGACGATTTCTACCGACCGATCACCCATGGAGGAGAAACTTGAGCGCGCTTGATGGAACTGTGGAGGTAAGGAGTACCCCACAAAGACGTTCCGGGGATGAGGTGATGAAACAGTTAGAGTGCCTTCAACCAATTACCTTTGGTAAAACGCAGCCCCCCACAAAAGTTAGAGTAGACTCAGTCACCGGAAATTGGAATAAGAAGAGCATATTCTTTTGGTGGGCAGAACTTTTGGTGCCTCATAATTTGGTGCAGAACTTACTGGGCAGAACTTTTGGTGCCTCATAACTTGGATGTTATCCACATTTAAAAAAACGTGTGTGATAACCTGATTAGGATGTTACTAGGTGTTTCTGGGAAAACAAATGACAATATCAATGCCACACTGGACTTGCAGGTGTTAGGCATAAGAACATCATTGCATCCAGTCCGTAGGGGACCGAAGTTGGTGTTACCGCCTGCCTGCTACACCCTATCGAAACAACAGAAGATGAAGCTATGTGAGTTCCTAAAAGATTTGCAATTGCCAAGTGGTTATTCGTCAAACATATCTCGTTGTGTATAGTTGAAAGACAGGAAACTGATCGGTCTAAAAAGTCATGACTACCATGTTCTAATGCAACGCATACTGAGTGTTGAAATTAAGGTATTACTGACCAAGAGTGTATGCAAGGCACTGATAGACAGGAGCAACACTTCCAGAGTTCTATCCTCCAAGGAGTTGCACATGGCAGATCTAATGAAAATGGAGACGCAGTTACCAACCACAATGTGCAACCTAGAGAGAATCTTTCCACCATCATTCTTCAACATCACCTTACATTTGATAACTCACCTTGCAGAGGAGGCAAGAGTAGCAGGGCCAATGCAATATCGATGGATGTATTCAATTGAAAGGTCAGTACTACTGTACCAAGTTTATAAATGAGTTTTAAAATGGGTTTATAAGTTGATGACATGCTACTGTGATAGGATAATGGGGATAATGAAGTCATTCGTTCGCAACAGAAGTCGGCCGGATGGCTCAATAGCTGAGAGTTATATTGCGCTACAGTGTTTAACATTTTATTCCAGATATTTCCATGACATTGAGACTAAATTTAGCCGACACAATCCCTCTTTTACTCAAGATCAGGTTGTTAGGTTGACGACAAGTGGGTTAGGCATCTTTCGACCGGCTGGAGCATCCATAGGCCGTGCAGTAGTTCGCGAACTGACCAACGAAGAATGGGGATAGTGTCAACGCTACGTTCTCAATCAATATGAAGAGGTCAAGCCCTTCATTGAGTAAGTGTTTCAATATATTATTTCGTTCAGAACATAGTAGCGTAAGTCAATTATGTCTAACTTGTTCCATTTGGATGTTTTTTAAAAAAGGGAACACAAGCGGCAGCTCATTGGAGCTAGGGTTAATAGATAGGACATAGATGTGTTGCACAATAGAACATTCATCCAGTGGTTAGAAGGAAGGATATGAAATCCTTAAGCCTGTTTAGGACTCATGATAAAGCTATTGATGTGTACATTGAATTGTTTATTGCATTAGGTTGATCGAATGTCTGGTCCGCATGAGGATGAAAAATATCGTCAACTTAAGGCATTGTGCCAAGGTCCTTTATATGGTGTGAATACATATATTGGGTATAAAGCTAATGGGTTCATTTTCCACACGAAGGAACGATCAAAGATGAGGAACTTTGACAACAGTGGTGTCTTATGCAAAGCTTATACAACGTGCTATGCTAGCTCCTCCGACAACAACCCCCTTGAGGGGAGATTGATTATTTTGGAGTTTTAAGGGAAGTAGTGGAGCTTTAATATCTTGGAGATCTCAGCATTTTTCTGTTCAAATGTGACTGGTACAACGTACTGTCATCATCCAATGGCATGAAAGTGGATGAGTACGAGTTTGTTTGTGTTAACACAACAAACTATTTGTTAACGGATGAACCATATGTACTGGAATCCCACACAACACAAGTTTTCTACTTGACTAATAATAATAATAAAGATTGGAGCACTGTGTTAACTGCAGAGGCCAAAAGGCGATACGTCCTTGGCGGACAAATGTCTGTTGTGTTCTGTTTTTGACATTTGTTATGTAGACTTTAAGAGTGTAGCAATTTGGTTATACAATTCTGCTTATATATTGCTGGTTGTATACATTCTGCAATTTGTTATGGTTGTATACATTATGTTAATATTCTGTTAATAGTAATGTTGTTTGCTGCTCAATTAGTTGAACAATGTTGTTTATATAAAATATTGGTTGTATACAATGTTGTTCTGGTTGTATACAATTTTGTAAAATGTTGTAAATTGGTGTAAATTGCTGTTTCAATGTATATACATTACTGTAATTTGCAGTACATTGTTTGGTCCAGTAAGCAGTAAATGTAAATTGTTGTACATTGCTGTAAATGCAAGTGATGTAAATGTAATCTCCCTGCTGCATCATCCATGCTGCACATTGCTCATCCCTGATGATCATCACTACTGCACCTTCCCTGCTGCTCAGTCGACTTGTTCACTTGTTGAAGACAAACATAAACAACATGATGCAACAGACATAAACAACAAACCAGCCAACAAAGCAGACAGACAGTTTCTACACGATGCAGCATTATTCAAACCCAATGTGTATCGGGAATGAGGCAAGATTCAGTTCCGGTCATGATCGGGAATGGGGCGGCTACGAAGCTCTGGAGATGCACCAGCCAATTCTGCAACAAAAAAGCACATCAATTGTGGAATACACAATATGACAATCCCAACTCATTTGATAGAACTGCAGTTTCCCAGCACAATATGACAATCCCAACACAATTGGGATTCATGCACTTAATATCTTATCTTGTTTGCGTCCCTAAGATCTGCGTCCATAATAGATAGAATCAACATAAAAAGCTTATAAACCATTTCAAAGAAATAGACACTATCTAATCATGAAAATTAGTGAGGGTGGAGCAAAATCAAACCTTTATTATCTCGACGAGCTAATCAACTGCACTATTCCCAGGAAATAGTGGCTACATCAGAATACGAAACAAGCAAAGAATATAAGAAAGAGAGCAGTCAACAACTTGTAAGACTTTCCTTTGAGTATTTTGGCATGAAAATACAGAATTAATCAAGACCCTTACGTGTCCCAACAGAAGCTCAACCATGACATATTCAAGAGACCACATATCAATGGCAGTTGTATATTTCAGTTTGATTCAATTAGTTAGAGACCAGAAATCGAACACTGAACCCAGACCCTTGCTCAGTGCCATTTTTCCTAATCAACCTACCTATTTCTTAGCGCAACCGAAATCGAACACTGAACCCAGACCCTTGCTCAGTGTCGCTATGGCCTCCTGCACAATGAACCCAGACCCTAAAATGGAAATTCCAAATTGCAGAAAGCGGGAAAATGGAAATTTGGCAATTCTGAAGGGGAGGGCCTTGCAAATCGCAGGAAATTTAAAATGAAGGGGAGACTTTGCAAAGAAAGGCAGAACAAAGGCTTATGGGTTAGGGATTTAAAATAGATTATGCCCTATATTGTTTTCCTAAAATTAATTATATGCATTTTATACACTTAATATAATGAGTATATATTGTTTTCCTAAAATTAATTACATGCATTTGATACACTTAATATAATGAGTATATAAAAAAATATATATACTACTTATGGCTACTGCGCGTAATTTGCAGGCCAGATATCTAGTTAATATTGGTTTAGAGGTGGTTCAGACGGTTTAGGGGTTGTAACTTAACATTATTACTAAATACGATAATTTAGTGGGGAATATGACTGTATATAATATTGTATTAGAAAAACAACATAACTACATATAATACTGTATTATATGTACAAGTTTGTATTATATGCTTGTATATACAATATATACAAGTTTGTATTATAAGTTTGCATATACAATATATACAAGTTTGTATATACAATATATACACTTACATGCAAGTTTGTATGTACAACATTACTAGTTTGTATATACAATATATACAGTTTTGTATTATATACAGTATATACAAGTGTCGTACCACTTCTTGTACCAATTTTACTATAGTATTCTGTTTAATTATTATTCAATCTACTCTAATCCATTACACCAATTAGTTGGTTCGGTGATGATTTACAATATACACTAATATAATGGATTATGTATTATGGACCTATGGCATATGGATTATGGATCTATGGGTTAGGATTGGAATTATCATCATTGAGAAGTTTGCGTTCATAATTTTGCTCAAATCTGTCCAACGACATAATGGTTTAGGGTTTGCGTTCATAATGGTTTAGGGTTTGCGTTCATATGGATTATGTTTAGGTTCCTCCAACGACATACCTAGGATTCTCAGCAGAAGACTTGACTAAATGTTTGGAAAAATAATAAAATACTACTTGCTCAGTATTAGTGAAGTGCTTTGACAGTCTCATGTACATGAATTATATAAAGAAATGAAAAACAATACATACTCACCGTTGTATACTGAACTAGGTTCATTAGTTGGTCCATTAAGCTCCGAGATTATTCTTTTAATTTTATATGTGGTATAAATTCAGAGCCCAACCTACGACCCAAATGATCCATGCGTCAAAAACACTAACAAAAACACAACCCGTGGGCGGGTCACCCCACGAGTTTGGTCAGGTTTTGCCACCCATACTTGATTCGTAAATAATTCGATAAATAAATTATTAAAAATTATTGGATAGGGCTGAACTTGTTCATGCATGTTGTCCACTTCATCCTATAATTATCGGACCGAAGCCTTGTTCTATTTTACGCAACATCTGTTAACAGACTGAAGCCCTACTCTTTTCTGTTGAAGACCACCCGGTGTCCAAGCAGGCAACAACTTCTCCATTGGCACATTACCCCTATTCGAAGCAAATGTCATTCGAAATTCGAGATGACATGACATTACCCCTATTCAAAGCAAATTAGTTCATCTCTTCCTCTCCTCAGACGATTCAAAGGGACGGTTCATCTTCAAGAAGTTATGCAGATCTAGCACCAAAGGTACGGTTCATGTTCTTGTAGAACCATGTGCTTACTAGTCTTTGAAGAAACTTGAACAGCAGTGTTAGGTTTTGCAAACGTTGTGCTGTTCTTAAGAACAACAGTGCTATTTCTCTCCTCTTTGAAGAAACTTGAGCAACTTAGGTCAGACTTAGTTTAGTTTTGCAAACGTTGTGCTTTTCTTACATTTTACTCCACGTTGAACAAATGGCTGCTGAACTGCAAGCTGAAGAGGACGTTCCCGTTGACAAGGATGCACTTTATGATGAATTCGTAAGCCTAACCGTCGCCGATCTCGTGTATCCAAAATTGCATGGATGATGGAGAGTGAACAGTTGAAGAAAGCTAGGGAAGAAGTGGCTCTAGCTAGAGATGAAACTGCAGAACTGAAGAGGTTAGCGGAGGAGAGCTCAAAGAAGGCGAACGAGATTTCAAGGAAGGTAGAGGAAGCGGCATTAACTCTAATGAAGTTCAAAACATGACAGCAGTCCAAAGAGATATGACCTTCATGAGAAGGGCACTACAAGCCAATGGTGCATTGCTCGATGATTCAGATCCATAAGGTACAGTAAACAAGTCTTTGTTTGAGTGATGGTACTCTGTTTTTTAGGCATGTTAATGTGAGGTTGTTCTAATTCAACCTATTCGTGTGCTTGCAGTTCCAAATGTTTGACATATGACGCAACACTTGCTTTATGTAATCATTTTCACTTGCTTGATGTCCAGTTGTGTTAGGCCTAGTATAGTTAGTATCTGTCTTGAAACAAAAAATGTACCATTTTGTAATGTTGGAAGATCTTAACAGTATTTTGTCTTTGTTTGTTATGTGTTTTGGTCCTTTTGGACCACATGTATATGCTGAATTTATTGTATGCTATATGTGCTCTGTTTATGCTGAGGTTGGACACTTTGTATATGGAAATGTATGAATGGTTGGTTCTGGGTGGTATACATTATGTAATGTCTAGCTGGTGAAAATCCGAAATATTTATTATGAAACTGGTATAGTTGTATTAGCATCGAAAATTTGATTACGAATACATACGCCAAATACAGTCAGAAAAAACGCGATGCAATTACTTTTTAACTGCAACAAAATTCGTCAGGTAGACAACGACAATAACTACGTCTAAACGTAGACAATAACCTCAACACCAAGCAAACAGTGCAATTTAGGTCACACCTGTCACTTGCATCGACCACAAACTTAGACTGTATTAACATTTTCTTGCATTAAACCTTATGTAACACTATTTTTGTATAATTAGTTTCTAAATCTTGTAGACGTTAATATCACCTTACTGTATCCATATATTCTAGACACAAAAACCATGAAACAGCAACACATATATGTTGTAGCCTATAGATCCTGTTTACCATCAATTCATATTGTATCTGTACCACCTATATAACATCCAATTAGGAGAGTACTAATTACGCATGAACACCATTTACAATATATTGATGCTAAAGGTATGACCAACTGTTCATTCCAGCAGCGACATACATTTAGCATCGGCATTTTGTCCGTGCGGATACCTTTAGCATCGGGGCTTTCAGGCACGACCCTTAGCATCCGCATGTCATCTTAGCAGCGGCAAAACCCAACTTAGCAACGATTTTACGCCGCGACTATAATGCTACTATCTTGTAGTGGTAGGGATGTTTAGTTTAAGGAGGATGTTTTTCCGTTTAAGCAAACTTAGAGTAGTGTAAATATGCATATTTGTTTTATCGTAATCTGGGTGATGATCCTCTGTTGATTTTGTTGCTTCGAATGATGTTGATAATTTGGCTGAAAATAGAGATGATCTTGATGACAGTTCTGTCCCTCATGAGGTTGAAGTTTTACCATCTAGTGAGAATCTCAGTACTGATAACATTGTCTCTGAACCAAGGAGGTCTACTAGGGTGAACAGAGCTCCCTAATGGCAGGACTATGTTCTGAATCTGATAAATGATACATCCACTGCTTATCCTATTAGTAATTTTATTACATATGATGAGATTTCTGATGATTATAGGCAATTTCCTTGTTTTGTTTTGAAAGTAACAGTGTCTTATTTAAGGATGCTGAAAAGGATAGTAATTGGGTGAAAGCTATGAAACAATAGATTATTGCTCTTGAAAGTAACAACATGTGGTCTGTTGTGTCTTTGCATATTGGTAAGAATGTGGTTGGATGTAAATAGGTCTATAAAGTTAACTATAAAGTTGATGGCTCGGTTGAAAGGTATAAACCTAGTTTCTTTGCAAAAGGATATAGTAAAAAAGAGGGTATATATTTTAGTGATACCTTTTCTCCTGTTGCTAAAATGGTGACTGTTAGATCTGTGTTGCTTGTTGCTACTGTGAAAATTGGCCTTTATAACATATGGATGTTCTTAACGCTTTTGTTCAAGGTGATTTGGATGAAGAAATTTATATGGAATTCCCTCAAGGTTTTAATAAACAGGGGGAGTCTGGTACTAACCTGGTATGTAGGTTGTAGAAGTCCTTATAAACACCTGATTTTGGCTCGGGGTCAAAATACCGTACACAAGGAACCGATCCGAGAGAAATCGAGATTGAGAAATATATATATATATATATATATGAAAACTAAAAAAAAACACAATTTAAAAAAATCCAACATGGCCATGTTTCCAACTTTGCACCGAAAGAATTTTTATTATTATTAAAAATAATTAAATTAATTAAATAAGAAGTAAAATTGTGTATAAATAGGGGGATGTTGAAGGATACAATGGAGAAGAATTTTGGGAAGAAGGGTGAAGGAATTGAAGAAGAGAAGAGTGATTGGAGAGAAAGTGAAAAAATATATCGGTAACTATTGGTCTCGGTTTCTCGTATCCGAACGATTTAGGTATATCTCTCTTGCATTTAATATTGTATTGGTGTTTCCTAATGTTATTGAAATTTATGTTATAAAAAGAGGAGTTTATATACATATATTATATATTTATGTATAATTGTTAATATATATATATATATATATATATATATATATATATATATGTATATGTATATGTATAATATATATGTGATACTATTTATATCTATATCTATATCTATATCTATATCTATATGTATATTATACATTATGTATATGTGATACTATATGTATATTATGTATATGTAAAAAACATATTTTAAAAAAATGACTTAGGTCATTCCCAAACTTCGATGAAGGTTGCAACTCGGTCCTTGGACTCTCGGGTCATTCTGGAACTTTATCGAGTGTTATAAACAAAACCAGAAACGTTTTGGGCCATTTGTGCATTTATTTTTTATAATTCAGCTTGAATTTTTTTTTAAAAATTACATTTTGATTCCTTAACTTTTCTGGACATTCTATGACTTCTCAAAATGTTACAAATAAGTCTAGAATAATTTTCGGGTTATTTTGGATCGTTACCAAGTGTTACAGTTAAATCCAGAATAGGTTAGCGTGAATTTATTAATTGTTTATAATTTTTTTTTTTCAGTTTAGTTATAATTTTTTCGAAAACTATATTTTTGATTCCTAAACGTTTCTGGACATTCCATGACTTTTCAAAGTGTTACAGATAACTCTAGAATAATTTTCGGGTTATTTTATAACTTTACCAAGTGTTACGAATAAGACCGAACAACCACCATGGACGTGGTCACATGGCTCGATACGAGGAGGACTGAACCGGGAGGACAAGGCACAACGAGAGAGACGACGTGGATACTAACTCTCCTAACATACTGGCACATATGGAAGACAATATGTTAGGCAGCTTTCAAAGCACAGCAACCCAACCTGAGGGCCGTAGTATCAGAAATCCAGCACACCCTTGAAGAGCACAAGGCACACGAACATACGCAACAACGGACCCAAGAGAGTAGACCATGAGAGCAATGGCGAGCACCTATGGGGAGATTAGTATGTAAACTAGTCAAGTATGTTCAAGATTAGTCTAGAATAATCAAGATTAATCTAGGTTAGTCTAGGTGATTACTTGTCAGTTACCTACCTAGCATTTACTATATAAACACTTCTAGTGTTTTATATTCAATTAACTCAAAGTAATACAATGTTCTCTTTAGTGAAATCTTTGAGTTCATCATTTTCTCCACATAATTCTCTAAATCCTAACATGGTATCAGCGCCAAATCTGTCCTATTTGTTTTTAGGGCAATGTGGAGAGAATGATGAGCTTAAAGCAATTAAGAGAGAAAACTTCATCTTTAGATTGCCTTAAACTTGATTAGTACAAGAGATATGAAACCCTATTTATAGAGTTTCTAGGGGATATGTGAACACATATCGCATATATCCTAACATTCCCCTTTCTATATAAACCTTCTAAAACTTGTAAGAAAAACAACATATCAGAACTTTAACTTCTAAAACTAGCTGATTCACTAAGGCTGATAAAATTCTGTTGAATGGTAATATGATAATTTGGAGCTCAAAGAAGCAGTCAGTAGTTGCTAGGTCGAGTGCTGAGGCTGAGGTCCGTGCAGTAGCTAGTGCTGTGTGTGAGATTATCTGGGTTAAATCTTTGCTTACTGAGATGGGTTTGATGTTATCTTCAGTGCCCGTGGTGTGGACAGACAGTACCAGTGCTGCAGTATTGTCTGAGAATCCGATTCAACATTCCAAGATGAAACATGTTGAAATCGATTTGTTTTTTGTTAGAGAGAAAGTTAACTCTAGACATGTCATCGTTAATTTTGTTCCATCAAATGAACAAGTGGCAGATATTCTCACTAAACCATTGATTGAAAAGATGTTTGTGCCTTGCAGGAAGAAGTTGAGGATATTTTCTGTGAAAGAATTGCTGGATCATAATGGGATTGATAGGCATATGTCTGGTAAAGATGCTGATTCTGAGTAATCTTTGAAATTATGTCTTTCTTGTGTGGTAGTGCTTATATCCATGCTGTTGAAATATTCTAAGTGAGTGTTGTATTGTTCAGTTTCATGCTGTTATCCTGATTCTATTATCTGTCAGTGCTTTGACTGTTTTCATTATGTTGGTTCATGTTTGTCTATGTGTGCTACTGTAGTACATTCTCCTTCATGTTGGTTATATAAGTTTTGGCATTTATAGTTCATTGGATGTTTTGATGATTCTCTGGTTTACCATATGATAGTTACATTACTTGTGTTCGCTTATATTCTGTGTGTGTGGTGCAATGGCTAGAGTTTGATCTTTAGTCAATTTCAAGGCTGATCTGTTTTCGTTATTGATGACTGCATTGACAATTGTATTTCAGAAAAAAAAGGATTACAGCATATCTCCTTGGCATAAAACATTGGTTTGATTCCAAAAATAGAACTCAATCTCAAGACAACGATAAGATACTTCAGATTGGTTCTTGAGGAAGTAAAGATAAGGGCTCAAACCCTTCAACCAATGTTGATAAGATAAGGTCTCAAACCCTTCTGTCAAGGAGCCATTCAAATAAAAAATGATAAGTATGAAAAAAAAAAGAGCAAGAAGAAGAATGAATACAATTGTCTGTTCTATGATGTCAATGCAGTTGTCGTGAATGGAATAAGATATGTTATTGAGATTTCTGGATCAAACTCTAGCTTTCATGTCCATCTAGTGAATATAAGTGTGCTGGTTTTGTATCAGGAGTGTGGTCTTCCTTGAGAAATTATAAAAACAGAACGGTGAAGTATATATGCTGTAGTTGATTTCTGCATATATGAATCAGAGTGTGTTATAATGGTGCACTGAGTCGAGCATAATCATTAAGAATGTGGCATTGTTCAAATTTCATTGTGCAGTTGATGAATACTTGAGATTGATCAATCGTATTCACTTGGATATATTGATAGTATGGTATGAGTGCTTTCATAGGAGAAGTCAGAATTCAAGGATATTCAGATTAGGCTAAGCAGGTAATAGATGTAGTCAGCAGTTTCCTTGTGAAGACAACAGTTCATGAAGACAAGAGAAGGGATGCAGCTCAGAAACATTCGGAATCAATTCAAATTTTGGTCACATTGTTGTCAAGAGTGAAAAGGAAGAAAGATGAAGGTTTTAATCAGATTCAAAATCAGATCTTCAATAGGGAATGTTAGGACATATGTATAATTACATATGTTCAAGGATCTGTTTGTAAATAAACAAGAAGGATTTGGTTGCAATTATAAGATAGTTGTAGGTTATAAATAAAAGGAGTTGCAACAGATTAAACTAACTTTCGAATTGAAGAACAGATTGCTTTCTTAAAAAAAAAAAATTAGTGTTTAGGGCAATGTGGAGAGAATGATGAGCTTAAAGCAATTAAGAGAGAAAACTTCATCTTTAGATTGCCTTAAACTTGATTAGTACAAGAGATATGAAACCCTATTTATAGAGTTTCTAGGGGATATGTGAACACATATCTCATATATCCTAACATGTCCTAGGGTGAATCCATTTCTATTGGTGATCATTCTCCTCATCAAGAGCTGCTTTGTTCAGTCGTTTTCATCAGATCTGTTTTGTTATGGTAGTTGTTTCAGTTATTCTGATTTCATCCTAGTGTTCTCTTGTCAATCTCCGACGATTCAATACCTTCAAGAAAGATCAGTTCCAGTTGTCAGTTACTTTGGTGTGATTCATTGTCCACCTCCAGGAAGGTTCGGTGGACAACAACTTCAGTCTTCATTCAGTGCTGCATGTATCAGATCATCAATTCAGTTCCACCTCCTGCTAGTCTTCCTTCCCACCTCCTGCTGCGAGAATTCACCAATTCCAGTTCGGTTGTTACCCCGAATTGCTACCTCCTGCAAGAATATGTGCATCATCAATGATTTCTGCATTCGTTGCCAAATCTTGTAGCAGCTCAGCAATCGGCACATCGGCTATTGATCATCTTTCTCATCAGTTTCGAATTCAATCTTCAGAGTAAATACAAATTCGGTTGCAGCAATTCAGTATTACAACATCTACAGCGATCATTTTCATCAACCTGTCCAGTTTCTTGCGACAATCTTCTTCAATTTAAATCACGATCCATCAACATTCGATCCAGATCACGATCCATCAACATTGGATCAGCCTTTCGATACAGATTACTCTCATCTTCTCTTTTGTGCAGCTGGTATGTTTTTCTGATTTGCACTTCCTGCACTGAGATTTGTCCAAAATTAGCTTCTTGTCCAAGCTACGATCAGCATGATCAGACCTGTGATTAGATGCTAAAAGCAATCACCTGCTGTAAGTATTCATTGCTGCTATATTTCCGTGACAAAGAAAGGCTCAAAGCTGCTCTGTTTTCGTATGAGCTCAAAGCTGCTCTATTTTCGTTGGAACTCAAATCTGATTTGATGGTGTTGATGTTCATAATTCCTCACGTATGATGCTTGTTATTCCTTGCTGACGTGTTTACAATGTTGTTGATCCTTGCTTCGCCTAATGCTTTGCTGATGATCATACTTGATTTGCTGCTCTGTTCTTGACTGGAACTCTGTTTTGCTGCACCTTATGGATTGTTGAGGATCTTACCTGGTTCTTTGCTGGATTGTTTGTTGATTCCATGCTGAATTACTTGTTGATTCAATGCCACCACAAACAATGCTGAATTACTTGTGCTGAATTACCGGTTTGGTGTCGTGAAGATGCGCGATCAAATTGAGTTTTCACAATCAAGTTTTTGCTGATTTACATTGGATTCGATACAAGATTGGAGTGGTGGAATTCAGATTTTAGATTAGTTTTAGCCGCGATGGCATGACCGGAATGACCCTTCTTTCTTTTACGGCATGACCACGACGAGATGGCACCGCGATGGCATGACTGAGTCTTCTTCCTTCTCGTCTGGATTTCATCTTGAAAAACTTGTGTTCGAATGTGGAGTATCTCACCGATGATGAACGTGTGGGAGCTTAATTCAATTGGAGATTTGATCGAGATTGGACTTTGGATCCGTCATAAGCAAAGAAGCATTGGAAGTTTGGGGACCAATTCAGCTATTTTCAAAAGTTTGAGGACCAAAATAAAGACGAGAAAACAACATGGGTGAATGTTACAGTAATACAAAATAAAGAAATGCAAAGAACTTGGGTGAATGCTAGTGTAGCATGTAAACTAGTATGTTCAAGATTAGTCAAGTATGTTAAACATTAGTCTAGAATAATCAAGATTAATCTAGGTTAGTCTAGGTGATTACTTGTTAGTTACCTACCTAGCCTTTCCTATATAAACACTTCTAATGTTTTGTATTCAATTAACTCAAAGTAATACAATGTTCTCTTTAGTGAAATCTTTGAGTTCATCATTTTCTTCATATAACTCTCTAAATCCTAGAGTGGGCCATCATCAAGATCAATTGTGATGCATCGTGGTGTAACCAAAAACGAAGAGTGGGCATAGGGGTTGTAGCGAGGAATAGTGAATGCAAGGTCGTAGGTGGAATGAATCGAAGGGAATGGAGCGATGACATAGAGACCATGGAAGCGAGAGCCATACAAGAAGGACTCCGACTAGCTATTGAACGAGGATGGCAAGGCATTATCATAAAGACGGATTCACAAATGGTTCAACACAAAAAGGGGGAGACGCTGCATTGTAGGTTGTCAACCACGATACGAAACATTCGAGTACTAGCAAGACAAATCGAGCAAGTACAATGGCGTGCTATTCCAAGGACTTTGAACGAGTGTGCGAATTGGATAGCTAAACAAGCGAGAATGGGAGTGAGTCTTAGTGATTGGGTCAAAAGACCACCACTACCATTGTTATGTTTAATAGCTAAAGATTGTAATCCAGAACAACCGTGACCCCGAGTCACGACGTTTTATTTCTTCAAGTGAAGTGGTATTTTTGACAAAAAAAAAGAATAGTTTAGGGTCATTTCTGCAATTTTTGATTTTGTTTTCCAATTCAGTTCGAATTTTAACAAATTGCATTTTAGTCCCTAGTTTTTTTTGACATCCTATAACTTCTCAAAATGTGATAAATTAGTCCAACGAACTTAATATCTTCAAAATCATTCGTGCATGTTTTGACATGTTTAGAATGCCTCAAAAGTTAAACCATTTTTTTCTTCGAGCACGACTAAATTTATTTTCTCTTGTCTTTTTATTTGAACTTAACTTGTAAATAAAAATGTTTGTAAATGGTTTAATGCATGTAATCGCTTTAGCCAAGCATGATCAAATTGGATAATTTGTTAATGTATTAGAAATCATGGAGATTGAAAGAAAAAACTGAAATGAAACTTACTTGAAGATGAAGTAATCAGAATGAGTAATCTTCAAAAGTTAGTTATACAGTTATAAGTATCGGGTATTTATAGAAAACAACTCTTCTATATTTGCATATAGATCCTTGACTGAAATTGCAGCTATGTCCTCAACTCTTATGCAAGCATACTTGTATCCTAACATTCCTTCTTGCAGATCCAAATCCTTGATCTCTTCTTCGTTCAGCTGACCTAAGCTCTTTTGCGTGACCAACCAACAGAATACACTTATGACTTTAATATATGTACCCTGAATGAATTTGAACAAAAACTGTAATTTATACACCATATAGGTGAGAGTCCTGAGATTTACAATTGCCAAAGCAGATCTATCGCACACAATACTCAAGACAATCAATCTGATCATACACATTGAGCATAGGAGTCATAGATTCTAACCATATGCATTCTTGTCATATCAAGATCAATCTGTCATCTTGACACTATCTCAGTCATATTCAAATAAATCCATCACAGCATATAGCTTATAATATCTGCAACTCTTCTATGAATACTCTGATATCACAAGCCAAGATACACATATATGAAACATTCACATTTTACATTGCGGGTAATACATCATTTTAGAATGTTTATGCTAACCATTTCCCTTCATTCTTTTTTTCCATTTCACTTCATATTTTTCCTGACAGGTAGGTTTGAGCCCACATCTTATCGACCATGACTGATGGGTTTCAGTTCCCTTATCTTTTCTTCCTCAAGATTCAATCTAAAGTATCTTTACGTTGTCTTTAGATTGAAATCTATTTTTGGAATCAAGCAATATCTTATGTCAAGTAACTCTATCAAAACACATATTAGCTTCTTTTCTTCTCCTTTTTTTTTAATGTTGACAGACAAAGGCTAACAAAAAGCAAGAATTATCATCAAGACACAAATGCAATGTCTATACTTGGCATCTAGCAAAGAGAATATCACAGATAAAAGAATACTACTGAATATAGACTAAATGCCAGAAATGGACTGACATAAGATGAAACAGAAATTATCAAGCCAACAGATTACCTAGAATAACACTGAGGATTTGATTAAAACTAAGACTACAAATGCACAAATGTATGAGACATCACGATAATACAAGAATAATGTGACATATATACTACTTGGAAACTGAAAAAACCAGCAAGACACAATACAGCAGCAGATGTATACACACAAAGACTTAAAAACCAAGTACTCTACTACTAATCAGAAGAAGTATTATCTGAATCTAATACCATATCCTTGAGTAATGATTTGACCCAGAGAATTTCAGAAACAACATTTGCTACTGCATGAAACTCAGCTTCAGCACTCGATCTAGCCACTACTGTTTGTTTCTTCGAACTCCAAATAATAGGATTACCATTTAGTAACAAGTAATGACCAGAAATAGACTTTCTATCAGAAATATCTCCTCCCCAATCTGCAACAGAATAGGATGTTAACGAGATTTTATTTACAGGAAATAGACTAGTCCTAAACATGAGACCATGACCTAAGGTACCCTTTAAGTAACGAACTATATGTAACACAGCCTTCCAATTATTTTCAGATGGAGTTTGCATGAACTGACTTAGCTTGTTCACCGAGAAACTGATATTTGGTCTTGTAACACAGATATGTTGCAAGGTCCGTATAGTGCTTCTGTAATGAGTGACATCCTCAAAGGATTCAGAGTAAGTGATCATACCAGATTTAGACAAGCAAGTACCAGTCATAGGCGTAGGAAATCTCGAGGACTCAGTCAGGCCTAGTTTGTCAATCAGGTCTTGAATGTATTTATTCTGATTCAACAAAAAAATGTATCAGAAGCCAACACCTCCATACCAAGAAAATAGCTAAGATTGCCCAAGTCTTTAAGGTGAAACTCCTGATTTATAGCCTGAATTACATCAGCTATACGAGAATTAGAAGAACCAGCAATGCCAATATCGTCTACATAAACTAACAGAAACACAGATCCAGAGTCTAAATGTTTTATAAACAAACAACTATCAGCAACTGAAGCTTGAAACAGAAGGTTAGACAACAAGAAATGTTTCAATTTCTCAAACCAAGCACGAGGTGCTTGTTTGAGACCATACAATGCCTTTTGTAGCTTACAAACCAGAGGAACATCTATATTTTATACCTGTTCAAACCCAGGAGGCTAGACCATATAAACTTCTTCAGACAGATCCCCATGAAGAGAAGCGTTGTTTATATCAATCTGTCTCAGACTCCGCTTATGAGATAAAGCAAGATATAGAACAATCCTTACCGTGGCATGTTTGACAACGGACTGAAAGTGTCCTGAAAATCAAACACAGGTTTTTGAGAAAACCCTTTTGCAACTAATCTGGCCTTGTACCTGGCTATAATACCATCAACATTCTTCTTAATCTTGAAGAGCCACTTACATCCAATTGGAACTCTTCCTTGAGGTAACTGAACAGTGGACCAGGTTTTGTTGATTTGAAGAGCAGAATATTCTTCTTCAACTGCAACTCGCTAGTGAGAACTATGCAGAGCTTGATGTATAGACTTAGGCTATGAGCTAATCAAAGAATCAGTAGATTCTACCGTTGTAAGCATAGCCTGTAAAGATACTTGAGTGCCACATCTTGCTTTTCACCGTGTCTGCATATCATGAACATTCTTAGAAATCAGTGAGGAATCCAAATATACAACATTAATGTCATCAGTAGAAATTGTATTTGAAGAACTTGGAACTAATCTGGAATCCTGTAACCTGTAAGTCACCGTAGGAAAAACAGGAGAATCATTCCTATTATCAGACACAACATTATCATTTACAGGATTCATAGACACCATATTATCTCCAGAATTGATTGATTGATGAACAAGATTAGGAGAAACAGAACATACCGGAACCTGAGAAGTAGAAGATAAATATCTATCAAAAGACGGAGGAGTAAGTATAGGAAAAGATGCATCATCAATCCCAGCCTCAAAAGAGGATGACTGAAGAAAATTCTTATCACAAGGAAGAAAAAACGGTGAAGATTTGTAATTTTGAGTTGGAGAATTAGAAGTGAAAAAACTTCCTTTTGAATCTGCAAATGGAAAGGAGTTTTCATGAAAAATAACATTTCGCGAAGTATAAACACGACCAAAAGCTGCTAAGCACTTATATCCTTGATACTTAGCACAATATCCTAAGAAAACACACGATTCAGATCTGTGCATGAGTTTGGTTTTGTTAAATGGTCTTAAATGCGGAAAGCATAGACACCCAAACACACGTAGAAACGAGTAATCATGAGGAGACTTAAACAACTTCTCACGAGGAAATGCATTTGAGATGCTAGCAGATGGTAACCTGTTAATAAGAAATGTGGCAGTAAAGAAAGCATCATTCGCGAAGTGAAGAGGGACCGAAGCTTGAGCTAGAAGTGTCAAACCCAATTCCACGATGTGTCTGTGCTTACGCTCAACAATCCCATTCTGTTTTGATGAGTAAGGACAGGTTATCCTATGAAGGTATGTCGACAGAAATTGAAATTCGCCCCCTCCAACTGATTGAACAGCTTTAATAGAGTGACCAAGTTGCTTCTCGGCCAACCTGTGGAAATCAATAAAACACTGAGCTGCATCACTTTTCTTATGTAAAAAGCATATCCATGTATATCTGTTGAATGCATCGACTATCTGAGGTAATATCTATGTCCATTTGACGCACATGCTGCAGGACCCCACAAATCAACTCGCACAAGTTGTAATGGATTAGAATACATAGTCAGGGATGATTTATATGGATGTTTCTTACTTTTGCAATCGCACAAGCAGTGCACTGCATGGGAGAATGAGAAACAGAATAA
Organism: Chamaenerion angustifolium; assembly: GCA_946814005.1. Classification (NCBI taxonomy): domain Eukaryota; kingdom Viridiplantae; phylum Streptophyta; class Magnoliopsida; order Myrtales; family Onagraceae; genus Chamaenerion; species Chamaenerion angustifolium. The sequence goes on along the minus strand of OX328268.1, from coordinate 25,971,488 downwards.
TTGTGAAGCTGCAGAAAATTAACAGGTAGTTTTGTAGAGGGGTGTCCTAACCTCATGTGCCAAGTATGAGCTGATTAATTTGATTTTAAAGAGGAGATAAAGCACATGAATTCAGACTGATCGAGTGAGTCAGATGAGATAATCGATGATGAAGAATCAGATGAAGATGGATAAATACGAATAGAAATAGTATTGCACCCAGAAGAAACTTGAAATTGATCATCATTATTCATGTCAACCACAACATTTTTATTTTTAGAAATCAATTTAGTACACGAAGGCACATCAGAGTTTACAACACCATTATTCTTAAGAACGTCATGACTAAAACACATACTTGTCTTATCACAACTATCTTGCCTAAACTTAGAAAAATCTAGCTTATACAAACCATCACTTTCATAGCCGCGTAACAGCACATTGTGATTTTGCGAATCCTTTATCACACATGAGGTATCATTAAATTCGAAATAGACTCTGTTATCCTTGGCGAACTGTGAAACAGAAAGCAAATTCTTAGTTACACTAGGAGTGTATAACATATTATATAAATGTAAAGAACGAGATTGAGTTGGAATAGAAGATGAATCTATAGCAGTTATATTTAATGTAGAACCATTACCAACAATAACCTTACCTTGACCTGTGTAATGCACACAGTTTGGATACTAATTTGGTGATTCATGCCTAAGGTGATTCGTTGCACCAGAATTCGGGAAGCAGTTAGAGTCATGATGCACCATAGGAGCAGTTGTAGAAAGATTAACTTGAGGGTTGCTGATCAATAACTGAGTATCCAGATGCTGTCCAGATGCACCAGCAACAGATGGAGCAGTTGGAGTTCCTACGAGAGAAGTTAATGATTGAGGGTAAACATACTGCATTCCCTAAGCATGGCCTATAGCAGAATACATCATAGGTGATGTATGCAAGTTAGGAACAGAATACTGAGGAAGAAATGTATGTTGTTGGTATGACTGAAGTGGAACCGAAGAGAAACTAGGTTGAGGTGTAAACTGCTGATGAACATGCTGATTAACAAAAGAACTCGGAGAAGAACCCCAAGGTGAGTGAACCACATAGGCATTGTTTGACGAGTTGAACTGAGACACAGACTGTTCAGTTGAATCATCCCATTGTGTGGAATACAGATTAACACTTGGAGAGGGTGAGGCTGCAGGATCAATAATACCTGTGAAGTTGACATTAAATCGATGGTAACACCGATGAACCAGGTGACCAAATTTGCCACACAACTAGCATTGCGGCCTGTTTGAACCATAGCCCCTGCCTCAGCCTCTATCCCTTCCAGGATTGAAATTGTTCTGGTTGAAGCTGTTCTGAACCTGTTGTGAGGCCTGATTTGCAGCATTTTCAGCTGAGGTTTGATTTGAAGAACCTGCCAGGGATGACGAAGCCAATTCTTCATGAACATGCTCGTTATTCGTCATCACAGGCTTATGATTAACTGCAACATTTGCAGTCAAATTAACATCAAACAACATTTTTGTTTGTCTTGCTTCAGCATCCAAGAGTACAGAGCTCACAGACGCATGAATCACGGATATGACATTGTCATACTGGCCTTTAACTCCATTCAGTACAATGGATATTTGCTGCATTTCTTCAATCGGATGTCCACAGCTGGCCAAGTTGTCACACGCCGACTGAAGCAACGTCAGGTAGTCTCGCATTGACTGATGTGGTAGCTTCCTTACTTTCAGTCTATCATACAAGTGCATTATCCGCGTTGTTGATGATGAAGAAAAGTCTCGATGTAGCTTCTGCCATATAGACGATGCTGTCATGCATCCAATTAAACCACGGCTTAGTTGTGACGATACAGAAGCTAACATCCAGGAATCCAATGAATTATCTTTCTGGACATATTTGAGGTAGTCAGGATTCGGATTCTCTGTTCCATCAGGATCAATCAGAGTTGGCTGAATCGTCAAATTTCCGTAGAGATGTGATTCCAGATTATGACCTCTAACCGACAACAGAACCTGCTGCCGCCATGACTGAAAATTCTCTTCGCCTTTAAGTTGAGAAAAATTTATCGTGTTAGCATAAAATTTGCATGCGTCACGATCAGACAAATGATACTATACATGATTTGGTTTGATACTTTCTATTTTAGACATTCCTTTATTCCTTTTAACCAAAATATATATATTGATAAACAACTAAAATATCTACATATGTGTCTTGTTAATATGTCAACATATTTAATTGTATTTTAAACATAATAGGTTATGAATCATTAGACTGCTCACTTTGAAGAGAAGTGTTGTTCACTCGATGACTTCAAAGGAAGACATCTACTGCGTACACAACATTTTCGCTTAAGTTTTTTACTCTCCCAAATGTGAATTGGAAAATAATTATGAAGATTACTAAATGACTGCAAATTAAATGTTAACAAGTGTGCAATTCTAAATAACAAAATTATTTTTCTTGATAGTAATCCGATAAAAATGTTGTACTTTTAATAAAAAACTATATGTGGTGGAGATGCAGGGTATCGAACCCTGTACCTCTCGCATGCAAAGCGAGCGCTCTACCATTTGAGCTACATCCCCTGATGTCTACGAGTTTGGTTCGTTTACTACATATCCCGACTCTTTTTCTTAGTTGGTTCATCTGTTCCTGATTGGAGAGGCATGGAATAATACAAGATAATGTCGCCTTACTTAGCAAGTTTAGTTGGGCTTTGACATTTCCCTTACATTCCTACTAATTGTAAGGTAGATAAATTAAATTCGAATGGTATTTTTTAGTACACTCTCATATTTCCAGTTTCTTCATCACGATTTTTATGTCGATAATTGGCAAGTGCTAGTGTGCATTTGTTTTCACTGGATCTGTAATGACATATGGGAACCATTTATGGTCCCTTTTCTTTTATAGACGCAACCCGAGATCCATTTGAGGGCATAGCAGTGTTAGAGCTTTAGTATTAAGTCTATGCCAAATATCGATACGTTTCTATGTGGATCAACGAGATTATCATGAAATTTTGAATCCTTTGTTGTGGCCCATTGTCTTAGTCCAGTAGGGGTTGGAGAAAAGAATGCATATGTTGCAGTATCAGATGTTCACTGCGAAGGTACACTTGGGAGCTTGTTAGACTCTGATTGATGAAAGAACAAAAAACGCTCCGCTCCGGTTTGGAAGAATGAAATCTATTCTCGTGGTGATTTTGGACGGGGAACTCAGAGTTTATAGAAATGAGATTGGACATCGGGAAAGGTGATGGGGGACACAGCATTGAGGAGGTGGTGTTCAGTCAAAATGGGTCAACTACTGAGCCACGAGGGGATGGCCTGAAATCACAGTAGGAGGTGGAGGTGTTGCTCAACTAAAGTGAATGTACTTGACGAAGGAGTTGGTTTGTCTTGACTACAACCTTATTGATCATTTATTTTATTTCTAATTTATCGTGTTAGCAAAAAATATGCATGCGTCACGATCAGACAAATGATACTATACATGATTTTGTTTGATACTTTCTATTTAAGACATTCCTTTCTTCCTTTCAACCAACATATATATATTGATAAACAACTAAAATATCTACATATGTGTCTTGTTAATATGTCAACAGATTTAATTGTATTTTAAACATAATAGGTTATGAATCATTAGACTGCTCATTTTGAAGAGAAGTGTTGTTTACTCGATGACTTCAAAGGAAGACATCCACTGCATACACAACATTTTCGCTTAAGTTTTTTACTCTCGCAAATATGAATTGGAAAATAATTATGAATTTTACTAAATGACTGCAATTGAGATGTTAACAAGTGTGCAATTCTAAATAAAAAATTATTTTTCTTGTTAGTAATCCGATAAAAATGTTGTACTTTTAATCAAAAACTATATGTGATTGAGATGCAGGGTATCGAACCCTGTACCTCTCGCATGCAAAGCGAGCGCTCTACCATTTGAGCTACATCCCCTGATGTCCATGTGTTTGGTTCTTTTACTACATATCCCGACTCTTTTTCTTAGTTGGTGCATCTATTCCTGATTTGAGAGGCATGGAATAATACAAGATAATGTTGCCTTACTTAGCAAGTTTAGTTGGGCTTTGACATTTCCCTTACATTTCTACTAATTGTAGGGTAGATAAATGAAATTCGAATGGTATTTTTTAGTACGCTCTCATATTTCTAGTTTCTTCATCACGATTTTTATGTCGATAATTGGCAAGCGCTAGTGTGCATTTTATTTCACTGGATCTGTAATGACATATGGGAAGCAAACAGTTTATGGTCCTTTTTCTTTTATAGGCGCAACCCGAGATTCATTTGAGGGCATAGCAGTGTTGGAGCTTTAGTATTAAGCCTATGCCTAATGTCGATACGTTTCTATGTGGATAAACGAGATTATCATGGAATTTCGAGTCCTTTGTTGTGGCCCATTGTCTTAGTCCCGTAGGGGTTGGAGAAACGAGTGTATATGTTGCAGTATCGGATGTTCACTGCGAAGGTACACTTGGGAGCTTGTTAGACTCTGATTGATGAGAGAACAAAAAACGCTCCGCTCCGGTTTGGAAGAAGTAAATCTATTATCGTGGTGATTTTGGACGGGGAACTCAGAGTTTATAGAAATGAGATTGGACATCGGGAAAGGTGATCGAAGAGACAGCATTGAGGAGGTGGTGTTCAGTCAAAATGGGTTAGATACCGAGCCACGAGGGGATGGCCTAAAATCACAGTAGGAGGTGGAGGTGTTGCTCAAATAAAGTGAAAGTACTTGACGAAGGAGTCGGTTTATCTTGACTACAACCTTATTGATCAATTATTTTATTTCTAATTTATCGTGTTAGCAAAAAATATGCATGCGTCACGATCAGACAAATGATACTATACATGATTTTGTTTGATACTTTTTATTTTAGACATTCCTTTCTTCCTTTTAACCAACATATATATAATGATAAACAACTAAAATATCAACATATGTGTCTTGTTAATATGTCAACAGATTTAATTGTATTTTAAACATAATAGGTTATGAATCATTAGACTGCTCACTTTGAAGAGAAGTGTTGTTCACTCGATGACTTCAAAGGAAGACATCTACTGCATACACAAAATTTCCGCTTAAGTTTTTTACTCTCCCAAATGTGAATTGGAAAATAATTATGAAATTTACTAAATGACTGCAATTGAGATGTTAACAAGTGTGCAATTCTAAATAACAAAATTATTTTTCTTGTTAGTAATCCGATAAAAATGTTGTACTTTTAATCAAAAACTATATGTGATTGAGATGCAGGGTATCAAACCCTGTACCTCTCGCATGCAAAGTGAGCGCTCTACCATTTGAGCTACATCCCCTGATGTCTATGAGTTTGGTTCGTTTACTACATATCACGACTCTTTTTCTTAGTTGGTGCATCTGTTCCTGATTGGAGAGGCATGGAATAATACAAGATAATGTCGCCTTACTTAGCAAGTTTAGTTGGGCTTTGACATTTCCCTTACATTCTTACTAATTGTAAGGTAGATAAATGAAATTCGAATGGTATTTTTTAGTACGCTCTCATATTTCTAGTCTCTTCATCACGATTTTTATGTCGATAATTGGCAAGCGCTAGTGTGCATTTTATTTCACTGGATCTGTAATGACATATGGGAAGCAAACAGTTTATGGTCCTTTTTCTTTTATAGGCGCAACCCGAGATTCATTTGAGGGCATAGCAGTGTTGGAGCTTTAGTATTAAGCCTATGCCTAATGTCGATACGTTTCTATGTGGATAAACGAGATTATCATGGAATTTCGAGTCCTTTGTTGTGGCCCATTGTCTTAGTCCCGTAGGGGTTGGAGAAACGAGTGTATATGTTGCAGTATCGGATGTTCACTGCGAAGGTACACTTGGGAGCTTGTTAGACTCTGATTGATGAGAGAACAAAAAATGCTCCGCTCCGGTTTGGAAGAAGTAAATCTATTATCGTGGTGATTTTGGACGGGGAACTCAGAGTTTATAGAAATGAGATTGGACATCGGGAAAGGTGATCGAAGAGACAGCATTGAGGAGGTGGTGTTCAGTCAAAATGGGTCAGATACTAAGCCACGAGGGGATGGCCTAAAATCACAGTAGGAGGTGGAGGTGTTGCTAAACTAAAGTGAAAGTACTTGACGAAGGAATCGGTTTGTCTTGACTACAACCTTATTGATCAATTATTTTATTTCTAATTTATCGTGTTAGCAAAAAATATGCACGCGTCACGATCAGACAAATGATACTATATATGATTTTGTTTGATACTTTTTATTTTAGACATTCCTTTCTTCCTTTTAACCAACATATATATAATGATAAACAACTAAAATATCTATATATGTGTCTTGTTAATATGTCAACAGATTTAATTGTATTTTAAACATAATAGGATATGAATCATTAGACAGCTCATTTTGAAGAGAAGTGTTGTTTACTCGATGACTTCAAAGGAAGACATCTACTGCATACACAACATTTTCGATTAAGTTTTTTAGTCTCCCAAACGTGAATTGGAAAATAATTATGAAGTTTACTAAATGACTGCAATTGAAATTGGAATCCTTTGTTGTGGCCCATTGTCTTAGTCCCGTAAGGGTTGGAGAAACGAGTGCATATGTTGCAGTATCAGATGTTCACTGCGAGGGTACAGTTGGGAGCTTGTTAGACTCTGATTGATGAGAGAACAAAAAACGCTCCGCTCCGGTTTGGAAGAAGGAAATCTATTCTCGTGGTGATTTTGGACGGGGAACTCAGAGTTTATAGAAATGAGATTGGACATCGGGAAAGGTGATGGGGGAGACAGCATTGAGGAGGTGGTGTTCAGTCAAAATGGGTCAGATACCGAGCCACGAGGGGATGGCCTAAAATCACAGTAGGAGGTGGAGGTGTTGCTCAACTAAAGTGAAAGTACTTGACAAAGGAGAGGCATGGGATAATACAAGATAATGTCGCCTTACTTAGCAAGTTTCGTTGGGCTTTGACATTTCCTTTACATTCCTACTAATTGTAGGGTAGATAAATGAAATTCGAATGGTATTTTTTAGTACGCTCTCATATTTCTAGTTTCTTCATCACGATTTTTATGTCAATAATTGGCAAGCGCTAGTGTGCATTTGATTTCACTGGATCTGTAATGACATATGGGAAGCAAACAGTTTATGGTCCCTTTTTCTTTTATAGGCGCAACCCGAGATACATTTGAGGGCATAGCAGTGTTTTAGCTTTAGTATTAAGCCTAAGCCTAATGTCGATACGTTTATATGTGGATAAACGAGATTATCATGAAATTTGGAATCCTTTGTTGTGGCCCATTGTCTTAGTCCCGTAAGGGTTGGAGAAACGAGTGCATATGTTGCAGTATCGGATGTTCACTGCGAGGGTACAGTTGGGAGCTTGTTAGACTCTGATTGATGAGAGAACAAAAAACGCTCCGCTCCGGTTTGGAAGAAGGAAATCTATTCTCGTGGTGATTTTGGACGGGGAACTCGGAGTTTATAGAAATGAGATTGGACATCGGGAAAGGTGATGGGGGAGACAGCATTGAGGAGGTGGTGTTCAGTCAAAATGGGTCAGATACAGGGCCACGAGGGGATGGCCTAAAATCACAGTAGAAGGTGGAGGTGTTGCTCAACTAAAGTGAAAGTACTTGACAAAGGAGAGGCATGGGAGAGGCATGGGATAATACAAGATAATGTCGCCTTACTTAGCAAGTTTCGTTGGGCTTTGACATTTCCTTTACATTCCTACTAATTGTAAGGTAGATAAATGAAATTCGAATGGTATTTTTTAGTACGCTCTCATATTTCTAGTTTCTTCATCACGATTTTTATGTCAATAATTGGCAAGCGCTAGTGTGCATTTGATTTCACTGGATCTGTAATGACATATGGGAAGCAAACAGTTTATGGTCCCATTTCTTTTATTGGCGCAACCCGAGATACATTTGAGGGCATAGTAGTGTTGGAGCTTTAGTATTAAGCCTATGCCTAATGTCGATACGTTTCTATGTGGATCAACTAGATTATCATGAAATTTTGAATCCTTTGTTTTGGCCCATTGTCTTAGTCCAGTAGGGGTTGGAGAAACGAGTGTATATGTTGCAGTATTGGATGTTCACTGCAAAGGTACACTTGGGAGCTTGTTAGACTCTGATTGATGAGAGAACAAAAAATGCTCCGCTCTGGTATGGAAGAAGGAAATCTATTCTCGTGGTGATTTTGGACGGGGAACTCAGAGTTTATAGAAATGAGATTGGACCTCGGGAAAGGTGATGGAAGAGACAGTATTGAGGAAGTGGTGTTCAGTCAAAATGGGTCAGATACCGAGCCACGAGGGGATGGCCTAAAATCACAGTAGGAGGTGGAGGTGTTGCTCAACTAAAGTGAAAGTACTTGACGAAGGAGTCGGTTTGTCTTGACTACAACCTTATTGATCAATTATTTTATTTATAATTTATCGTGTTAGCAAAATATATGCATGCGTCACGATCAGATAAATGATACTATACATGATTTTGTTTGACACTTCTATTTTAGACATTCATTTCTTCCTTTTAACCAACATATATATATTGATAAACAACTAAATATCTACATATGTGTCTTGTTAATATGTCAACAACTTTAATTGTATTTTAAACATAATAGGTTATGAATCATTAGACTGCTCATTTTGAAGAGAAGTGTTGTTTACTCGATGACTTCAAAGGAAGACATCTACTGCATACACAACATTTTCGATTAAGTTTTTTACTCTCCCAAACGTGAATTGGAAAATAATTATGAAGTTTACTAAATGACTACAATTGAAATTGGAATCCTTTGTTGTGGCCCATTGTCTTAGTCCCGTAAGGGTTGGAGAAACGAGTGCATATGTTGCAGTATCGGATGTTCACTGCGAGGGTACAGTTGGGAGCTTGTTAGACTCTGATTGATGAGAGAACAAAAAACGCTCCGCTCCGGTTTGGAAGAAGGAAATCTATTCTCGTGGTGATTTTGGACGGGGAACTCGGAGTTTATAGAAATGAGATTGGACATCGGGAAAGGTGATGGGGGAGACAGCATTGAGGAGGTGGTGTTCAGTCAAAATGGGTCAGATACCGGGCCACGAGGGGATGGCCTAAAATCACAGTAGGAGGTGGAGGTGTTGCTCAACTAAAGTGAAAGTACTTGACAAAGGAGAGGCATGGGAGAGGCATGGGATAATACAAGATAATGTCGCCTTACTTAGCAAGTTTCGTTGGGCTTTGACATTTCCTTTACATTCCTACTAATTGTAGGGTAGATAAATGAAATTCGAATGGTATTTTTTAGTACGCTCTCATATTTCTAGTTTCTTCATCACGATTTGTATGTCAATAATTGGCAAGCGCTAGTGTGCATTTGATTTCACTGGATCTGTAATGACATATGGGAAGCAAACAGTTTATGGTCCCATTTCTTTTATTGGCGCAACCCGAGATACATTTGAGGGCATAGTAGTGTTGGAGCTTTAGTATTAAGCCTATGCCTAATGTCGATACGTTTCTATGTGGATCAACTAGATTATCATGAAATTTTGAATCCTTTGTTTTGGCCCATTGTCTTAGTCCAGTAGGGGTTGGAGAAACGAGTGTATATGTTGCAGTATTGGATGTTCACTGCAAAGGTACACTTGGGAGCTTGTTAGACTCTGATTGATGAGAGAACAAAAAATGCTCCGCTCAGGTATGGAAGAAGGAAATCTATTCTCGTGGTGATTTTGGACGGGGAACTCAGAGTTTATAGAAATGAGATTGGACCTCGAGAAAGGTGATGGAAGAGACAGTATTGAGGAAGTGGTGTTCAGTCAAAATGGGTCAGATACCGAGCCACGAGGGGATGGCCTAAAATCACAGTAGAAGGTGGAGGTGTTGCTCAACTAAAGTGAAAGTACTTGACGAAGGAGTCGGTTTGTCTTGACTACAACCTTATTGATCAATTATTTTATTTATAATTTATCGTGTTAGCAAAATATATGCATGCGTCACGATCAGATAAATGATACTATACATGATTTTGTTTGACACTTCTATTTTAGACATTCATTTCTTCCTTTTAACCAACATATATATATTGATAAACAACTAAATATCTACATATGTGTCTTGTTAATATGTCAACAACTTTAATTGTATTTTAAACATAATAGGTTATGAATCATTAGACTGCTCATTTTGAAGAGAAGTGTTGTTTACTCGATGACTTCAAAGGAAGACATCTACTGCATACACAACATTTTCGATTAAGTTTTTTACTCTCCCAAACGTGAATTGGAAAATAATTATGAAGTTTACTAAATGACTACAATTGAAATTGGAATCCTTTGTTGTGGCCCATTGTCTTAGTCCCGTAAGGGTTGGAGAAACGAGTGCATATGTTGCAGTATCGGATGTTCACTGCGAGGGTACAGTTGGGAGCTTGTTAGACTCTGATTGATGAGAGAACAAAAAACGCTCCGCTCCGGTTTGGAAGAAGGAAATCTATTCTCGTGGTGATTTTGGACGGGGAACTCGGAGTTTATAGAAATGAGATTGGACATCGGGAAAGGTGATGGGGGAGACAGCATTGAGGAGGTGGTGTTCAGTCAAAATGGGTCAGATACCGGGCCACGAGGGGATGGCCTAAAATCACAGTAGGAGGTGGAGGTGTTGCTCAACTAAAGTGAAAGTACTTGACAAAGGAGAGGCATGGGAGAGGCATGGGATAATACAAGATAATGTCGCCTTACTTAGCAAGTTTCGTTGGGCTTTGACATTTCCTTTACATTCCTACTAATTGTAGGGTAGATAAATGAAATTCGAATGGTATTTTTTAGTACGCTCTCATATTTCTAGTTTCTTCATCACGATTTGTATGTCAATAATTGGCAAGCGCTAGTGTGCATTTGATTTCACTGGATCTGTAATGACATATGGGAAGCAAACAGTTTATGGTCCCATTTCTTTTATTGGCGCAACCCGAGATACATTTGAGGGCATAGTAGTGTTGGAGCTTTAGTATTAAGCCTATGCCTAATGTCGATACGTTTCTATGTGGATCAACTAGATTATCATGAAATTTTGAATCCTTTGTTTTGGCCCATTGTCTTAGTCCAGTAGGGGTTGGAGAAACGAGTGTATATGTTGCAGTATCGGATGTTCACTGCAAAGGTACACTTGGGAGCTTGTTAGACTCTGATTGATGAGAGAACAAAAAATGCTCCGCTCAGGTATGGAAGAAGGAAATCTATTCTCGTGGTGATTTTGGACGGGGAACTCAGAGTTTATAGAAATGAGATTGGACCTCGAGAAAGGTGATGGAAGAGACAGTATTGAGGAAGTGGTGTTCAGTCAAAATGGGTCAGATACCAAGCCACGAGGGGATGGCCTAAAATCACAGTAGAAGGTGGAGGTGTTGCTCAACTAAAGTGAAAGTACTTGACGAAGGAGTCGGTTTGTCTTGACTACAACCTTATTGATCAATTATTTTATTTATAATTTATCGTGTTAGCAAAATATATGCATGCGTCACGATCAGATAAATGATACTATACATGATTTTGTTTGACACTTCTATTTTAGACATTCATTTCTTCCTTCTAACCAACATATATATATTGATAAACAACTAAATATCTACATATGTGTCTTGTTAATATGTCAACAACTTTAATTATATTTTAAACATAATAGGTTATGAATCATTAGACTGCTCATTTTGAAGAGAAGTGTTGTTTACTCGATGACTTCAAAGGAAGACATCTACTGCATACACAACATTTTCGATTAAGTTTTTTACTCTCCCAAACGTGAATTGGAAAATAATTATGAAGTTTACTAAATGACTACAATTGAAATTGGAATCCTTTGTTGTGGCCCATTGTCTTAGTCCCGTAAGGGTTGGAGAAACGAGTGCATATGTTGCAGTATCGGATGTTCACTGCGAGGGTACAGTTGGGAGCTTGTTAGACTCTGATTGATGAGAGAACAAAAAACGCTCCGCTCCGGTTTGGAAGAAGGAAATCTATTCTCGTGGTGATATTGGACGGGGAACTCAGAGTTTATAGAAATGAGATTGGACATCGGGAAAGGTGATGGGGGAGACAGCATTGAGGAGGTGGTGTTCAGTCAAAATGGGTCAGATACCGAGCCACGAGGGGATGGCCTAAAATCACAGTAGGAGGTGGAGGTGTTGCTCAACTAAAGTGAAAGTACTTGACAAAGGAGAGGCATGGGATAATACAAGATAATGTCGCCTTACTTAGCAAGTTTCGTTGGGCTTTGACATTTCCTTTACATTCCTACTAATTGTAGGGTAGATAAATGAAATTCGAATGGTATTTTTTAGTACGCTCTCATATTTCTAGTTTCTTCATCACGATTTTTATGTCAATAATTGGCAAGCGCTAGTGTGCATTTGATTTCACTGGATCTGTAATGACATATGGGAAGCAAACAGTTTATGGTCCCATTTCTTTTATTGGCGCAACCCGAGATACATTTGAGGGCATAGTAGTGTTGGAGCTTTAGTATTAAGCCTATGCCTAATGTCGATACGTTTCTATGTGGATCAACTAGATTATCATGAAATTTTGAATCCTTTGTTTTGGCCCATTGTCTTAGTCCAGTAGGGGTTGGAGAAACGAGTGTATATGTTGCAGTATTGGATGTTCACTGCAAAGGTACACTTGGGAGCTTGTTAGACTCTGATTGATGAGAGAACAAAAAATGCTCCGCTCAGGTATGGAAGAAGGAAATCTATTCTCGTGGTGATTTTGGACGGGGAACTCAGAGTTTATAGAAATGAGATTGGACCTCGGGAAAGGTGATGGAAGAGACAGTATTGAGGAAGTGGTGTTCAGTCAAAATGGGTCAGATACCGAGCCACGAGGGGATGGCCTAAAATCACAGTAGGAGGTGGAGGTGTTGCTCAACTAAAGTGAAAGTACTTGACGAAGGAGTCGGTTTGTCTTGACTACAACCTTATTGATCAATTATTTTATTTATAATTTATCGTGTTAGCAAAATATATGCATGCGTCACGATCAGATAAATGATACTATACATGATTTTGTTTGACACTTCTATTTTAGACATTCATTTCTTCCTTTTAACCAACATATATATATTGATAAACAACTAAATATCTACATATGTGTCTTGTTAATATGTCAACAACTTTAATTGTATTTTAAACATAATAGGTTATGAATCATTAGACTGCTCATTTTGAAGAGAAGTGTTGTTTACTCGATGACTTCAAAGGAAGACATCTACTGCATACACAACATTTTCGATTAAGTTTTTTACTCTCCCAAACGTGAATTGGAAAATAATTATGAAGTTTACTAAATGACTACAATTGAAATTGGAATCCTTTGTTGTGGCCCATTGTCTTAGTCCCGTAAGGGTTGGAGAAACGAGTGCATATGTTGCAGTATCGGATGTTCACTGCAAGGGTACAGTTGGGAGCTTGTTAGACTCTGATTGATGAGAGAACAAAAAACGCCCCGCTCCGGTTTGGAAGAAGGAAATCTATTCTCGTGGTGATTTTGGACGGGGAACTCAGAGTTTATAGAAATGAGATTGGACATCGGGAAAGGTGATGGGGGAGACAGCATTGAGGAGGTGGTGTTCAGTCAAAATGGGTCAGATACCGAGCCACGAGGGGATGGCCTAAAATCACAGTAGGAGGTGGAGGTGTTGCTCAACTAAAGTGAAAGTACTTGACAAAGGAGAGGCATGGGATAATACAAGATAATGTCGCCTTACTTAGCAAGTTTCGTTGGGCTTTGACATTTCCTTTACATTCCTACTAATTGTAGGGTAGATAAATGAAATTCGAATGGTATTTTTTAGTACGCTCTCATATTTCTAGTTTCTTCATCACGATTTTTATGTCAATAATTGGCAAGCGCTAGTGTGCATTTGATTTCACTGGATCTGTAATGACATATGGGAAGCAAACAGTTTATGGTCCCATTTCTTTTATTGGCGCAACCCGAGATACATTTGAGGGCATAGTAGTGTTGGAGCTTTAGTATTAAGCCTATGCCTAATGTCGATACGTTTCTATGTGGATCAACTAGATTATCATGAAATTTTGAATCCTTTGTTTTGGCCCATTGTCTTAGTCCAGTAGGGGTTGGAGAAACGAGTGTATATGTTGCAGTATTGGATGTTCACTGCAAAGGTACACTTGGGAGCTTGTTAGACTCTGATTGATGAGAGAACAAAAAATGCTCCGCTCAGGTATGGAAGAAGGAAATCTATTCTCGTGGTGATTTTGGACGGGGAACTCAGAGTTTATAGAAATGAGATTGGACCTCGGGAAAGGTGATGGAAGAGACAGTATTGAGGAAGTGGTGTTCAGTCAAAATGGGTCAGATACCGAGCCACGAGGGGATGGCCTAAAATCACAGTAGGAGGTGGAGGTGTTGCTCAACTAAAGTGAAAGTACTTGACGAAGGAGTCGGTTTGTCTTGACTACAACCTTATTGATCAATTATTTTATTTATAATTTATCGTGTTAGCAAAATATATGCATGCGTCACGATCAGATAAATGATACTATACATGATTTTGTTTGACACTTCTATTTTAGACATTCATTTCTTCCTTTTAACCAACATATATATATTGATAAACAACTAAATATCTACATATGTGTCTTGTTAATATGTCAACAACTTTAATTGTATTTTAAACATAATAGGTTATGAATCATTAGACTGCTCATTTTGAAGAGAAGTGTTGTTTACTCGATGACTTCAAAGGAAGACATCTACTGCATACACAACATTTTCGATTAAGTTTTTTACTCTCCCAAACGTGAATTGGAAAATAATTATGAAGTTTACTAAAGGACTGCAATTGAAATTGGAATCCTTTGTTGTGGCCCATTGTCTTAGTCCCGTAAGGGTTGGAGAAACGAGTGCATATGTTGCAGTATCAGATGTTCACTGCGAGGGTACAGTTGGGAGCTTGTTAGACTCTGATTGATGAGAGAACAAAAAATGCTCCGCTCCGGTTTGGAAGAAGGAAATCTATTCTCGTGGTGATTTTGGACGGGGAACTCAGAGTTTATAGAAATGAGATTGGACATCGGGAAAGGTGATGGGGGAGACAGCATTGAGGAGGTGGTGTTCAGTCAAAATGGGTCAGATACCGAGCCACGAGGGGATGGCCTAAAATCACAGTAGGAGGTGGAGGTGTTGCTCAACTAAAGTGAAAGTACCTGACAAAGGAGAGGCATGGGAGAGGCATGGGATAATACAAGATAATGTCGCCTTACTTAGCAAGTTTCGTTGGGCTTTGACATTTCCTTTACATTCCTACTAATTGTAGGGTAGATAAATGAAATTCGAATGGTATTTTTTATTACGCTCTCATATTTCTAGTTTCTTCATCACGATTTTTATGTCAATAATTGGCAAGCGCTAGTGTGCATTTGATTTCACTGGATCTGTAATGACATATGGGAAGCAAACAGTTTATGGTCCCATTTCTTTTATTGGCGCAACCCGAGATACATTTGAGGGCATAGTAGTGTTGGAGCTTTAGTATTAAGCCTATGCCTAATGTCGATACGTTTCTATGTGGATCAACTAGATTATCATGAAATTTTGAATCCTTTGTTTTGGCCCATTGTCTTAGTCCAGTAGGGGTTGGAGAAACGAGTGTATATGTTGCAGTATCGGATGTTCACTGCAAAGGTACACTTGGGAGCTTGTTAGACTCTGATTGATGAGAGAACAAAAAATGCTCCGCTCTGGTATGGAAGAAGGAAATCTATTCTCGTGGTGATTTTGGACGGGGAACTCAGAGTTTATAGAAATGAGATTGGACCTCGGGAAAGGTGATGGAAGAGACAGTATTGAGGAAGTGGTGTTCAGTCAAAATGGGTCAGATACCGAGCCACGAGGGGATGGCCTAAAATCACAATAGGAGGTGGAGGTGTTGCTCAACTAAAGTGAAAGTACTTGACGAAGGAGTCGGTTTGTCTTGACTACAACCTTATTGATCAATTATTTTATTTATAATTTATCGTGTTAGCAAAATATATGCATGTGTCACGATCAGATAAATGATACTATACATGATTTTGTTTGACACTTCTATTTTAGACATTCATTTCTTCCTTTTAACCAACATATATATATTGATAAACAACTAAATATCTACATATGTGTTTTGTTAATATGTCAACAACTTTAATTGTATTTTAAACATAATAGGTTATGAATCATTAGACTGCTCATTTTGAAGAGAAGTGTTGTTTACTCGATGACTTCAAAGGAAGACATCTACTGCATACACAACATTTTCGATTAAGTTTTTTACTCTCCCAAACGTGAATTGGAAAATAATTATGAAGTTTACTAAATGACTACAATTGAAATTGGAATCCTTTGTTGTGGCCCATTGTCTTAGTCCCGTAAGGGTTGGAGAAACGAGTGCATATGTTGCAGTATCGGATGTTCACTGCGAGGGTACAGTTGGGAGCTTGTTAGACTCTGATTGATGAGAGAACAAAAAACGCTCCGCTCCGGTTTGGAAGAAGGAAATCTATTCTCGTGGTGATTTTGGACGGGGAACTCAGAGTTTATAGAAATGAGATTGGACATCGGGAAAGGTGATGGGGGAGACATCATTGAGGAGGTGGTGTTCAGTCAAAATGGGTCAGATACCGAGCCACGAGGGGATGGCCTAAAATCACAGTAGGAGGTGGAGGTGTTGCTCAACTAAAGTGAAAGTACTTGACAAAGGAGAGGCATGGGATAATACAAGATAATGTCGCCTTACTTAGCAAGTTTCGTTGGGCTTTGACATTTCCTTTACATTTCTACTAATTGTAGGGTAGATAAATGAAATTCGAATGGTATTTTTTAGTACGCTCTCATATTTCTAGTTTCTTCATCACGATTTTTATGTCAATAATTGGCAAGCGCTAGTGTGCATTTGATTTCACTGGATCTGTAATGACATATGGGAAGCAAACAGTTTATGGTCCCATTTCTTTTATTGGCGCAACCCGAGATACATTTGAGGGCATAGTAGTGTTGGAGCTTTAGTATTAAGCCTATGCCTAATGTCGATACGTTTCTATGTGGATCAACTAGATTATCATGAAATTTTGAATCCTTTGTTTTGGCCCATTGTCTTAGTCCAGTAGGGGTTGGAGAAACGAGTGTATATGTTGCAGTATCGGATGTTCACTGCAAAGGTACACTTGGGAGCTTGTTAGACTCTGATTGATGAGAGAAAAAAAAATGCTCCGCTCTGGTATGGAAGAAGGAAATCTATTCTCGTGGTGATTTTGGACGGGGAACTCAGAGTTTATAGAAATGAGATTGGACCTCGGGAAAGGTGATGGAAGAGACAGTATTGAGGAAGTGGTGTTCAGTCAAAATGGGTCAGATACCGAGCCACGAGGGGATGGCCTAAAATCACAGTAGGAGGTGGAGGTGTTGCTCAACTAAAGTGAAAGTACTTGACGAAGGAGTCGGTTTGTCTTGACTACAACCTTATTGATCAATTATTTTATTTATAATTTATCGTGTTAGCAAAATATATGCATGCGTCACGATCAGATAAATGATACTATACATGATTTTGTTTGACACTTCTATTTTAGACATTCATTTCTTCCTTTTAACCAACATATATATATTGATAAACAACTAAATATCTACATATGTGTCTTGTTAATATGTCAACAACTTTAATTGTATTTTAAACATAATAGGTTATGAATCATTAGACTGCTCATTTTGAAGAGAAGTGTTGTTTACTTGATGACTTCAAAGGAAGACATCTACTGCATACACAACATTTTCGATTAAGTTTTTTACTCTCCCAAACGTGAATTGGAAAATAATTATGAAGTTTACTAAATGACTGCAATTGAAATTGGAATCCTTTGTTGTGGCCCATTGTCTTAGTCCCGTAAGGGTTGGAGAAACGAGTGCATATGTTGCAGTATCGGATGTTCACTGCGAGGGTACAGTTGGGAGCTTGTTAGACTCTGATTGATGAGAGAACAAAAAACGCTCCGCTCCGGTTTGGAAGAAGGAAATCTATTCTCGTGGTGATTTTGGACGGGGAACTCAGAGTTTATAGAAATGAGATTGGACATCGGGAAAGGTGATGGGGGAGACAGCATTGAGGAGGTGGTGTTCAGTCAAAATGGGTCAGATACCGAGCCACGAGGGGATGGCCTAAAATCACAGTAGGAGGTGGAGGTGTTGCTCAACTAAAGTGAAAGTACTTGACAAAGGAGAGGCATGGGAGAGGCATGGGATAATACAAGATAATGTCGCCTTACTTAGCAAGTTTCGTTGGGCTTTGACATTTCCTTTACATTCCTACTAATTGTAGGGTAGATAAATGAAATTCGAATGGTATTTTTTAGTACGCTCTCATATTTCTAGTTTCTTCATCACGATTTTTATGTCAATAATTGGCAAGCGCTAGTGTGCATTTGATTTCACTGGATCTGTAATGACATATGGGAAGCAAACAGTTTATGGTCCCATTTCTTTTATTGGCGCAACCCGAGATACATTTGAGGGCATAGTAGTGTTGGAGCTTTAGTATTAAGCCTATGCCTAATGTCGATACGTTTCTATGTGGATCAACTAGATTATCATGAAATTTTGAATCCTTTGTTTTGGCCCATTGTCTTAGTCCAGTAGGGGTTGGAGAAACGAGTGTATATGTTGCAGTATCGGATGTTCACTGCAAAGGTACACTTGGGAGCTTGTTAGACTCTGATTGATGAGAGAACAAAAAATGCTCCGCTCTGGTATGGAAGAAGGAAATCTATTCTCGTGGTGATTTTGGACGGGGAACTCAGAGTTTATAGAAATGAGATTGGACCTCGGGAAAGGTGATGGAAGAGACAGTATTGAGGAAGTGGTGTTCAGTCAAAATGGGTCAGATACCGAGCCACGAGGGGATGGCCTAAAATCACAATAGGAGGTGGAGGTGTTGCTCAACTAAAGTGAAAGTACTTGACGAAGGAGTCGGTTTGTCTTGACTACAACCTTATTGATCAATTATTTTATTTATAATTTATCGTGTTAGCAAAATATATGCATGTGTCACGATCAGATAAATGATACTATACATGATTTTGTTTGACACTTCTATTTTAGACATTCATTTCTTCCTTTTAACCAACATATATATATTGATAAACAACTAAATATCTACATATGTGTTTTGTTAATATGTCAACAACTTTAATTGTATTTTAAACATAATAGGTTATGAATCATTAGACTGCTCATTTTGAAGAGAAGTGTTGTTTACTCGATGACTTCAAAGGAAGACATCTACTGCATACACAACATTTTCGATTAAGTTTTTTACTCTCCCAAACGTGAATTGGAAAATAATTATGAAGTTTACTAAATGACTACAATTGAAATTGGAATCCTTTGTTGTGGCCCATTGTCTTAGTCCCGTAAGGGTTGGAGAAACGAGTGCATATGTTGCAGTATCGGATGTTCACTGCGAGGGTACAGTTGGGAGCTTGTTAGACTCTGATTGATGAGAGAACAAAAAACGCTCCGCTCCGGTTTGGAAGAAGGAAATCTATTCTCGTGGTGATTTTGGACGGGGAACTCAGAGTTTATAGAAATGAGATTGGACATCGGGAAAGGTGATGGGGGAGACAGCATTGAGGAGGTGGTGTTCAGTCAAAATGGGTCAGATACCGAGCCACGAGGGGATGGCCTAAAATCACAGTAGGAGGTGGAGGTGTTGCTCAACTAAAGTGAAAGTACTTGACAAAGGAGAGGCATGGGATAATACAAGATAATGTCGCCTTACTTAGCAAGTTTCGTTGGGCTTTGACATTTCCTTTACATTTCTACTAATTGTAGGGTAGATAAATGAAATTCGAATGGTATTTTTTAGTACGCTCTCATATTTCTAGTTTCTTCATCACGATTTTTATGTCAATAATTGGCAAGCGCTAGTGTGCATTTGATTTCACTGGATCTGTAATGACATATGGGAAGCAAACAGTTTATGGTCCCATTTCTTTTATTGGCGCAACCCGAGATACATTTGAGGGCATAGTAGTGTTGGAGCTTTAGTATTAAGCCTATGCCTAATGTCGATACGTTTCTATGTGGATCAACTAGATTATCATGAAATTTTGAATCCTTTGTTTTGGCCCATTGTCTTAGTCCAGTAGGGGTTGGAGAAACGAGTGTATATGTTGCAGTATCGGATGTTCACTGCAAAGGTACACTTGGGAGCTTGTTAGACTCTGATTGATGAGAGAACAAAAAATGCTCCGCTCTGGTATGGAAGAAGGAAATCTATTCTCGTGGTGATTTTGGACGGGGAACTCAGAGTTTATAGAAATGAGATTGGACCTCGGGAAAGGTGATGGAAGAGACAGTATTGAGGAAGTGGTGTTCAGTCAAAATGGGTCAGATACCGAGCCACGAGGGGATGGCCTAAAATCACAATAGGAGGTGGAGGTGTTGCTCAACTAAAGTGAAAGTACTTGACGAAGGAGTCGGTTTGTCTTGACTACAACCTTATTGATCAATTATTTTATTTATAATTTATCGTGTTAGCAAAATATATGCATGTGTCACGATCAGATAAATGATACTATACATGATTTTGTTTGACACTTCTATTTTAGACATTCATTTCTTCCTTTTAACCAACATATATATATTGATAAACAACTAAATATCTACATATGTGTTTTGTTAATATGTCAACAACTTTAATTGTATTTTAAACATAATAGGTTATGAATCATTAGACTGCTCATTTTGAAGAGAAGTGTTGTTTACTCGATGACTTCAAAGGAAGACATCTACTGCATACACAACATTTTCGATTAAGTTTTTTACTCTCCCAAACGTGAATTGGAAAATAATTATGAAGTTTACTAAATGACTACAATTGAAATTGGAATCCTTTGTTGTGGCCCATTGTCTTAGTCCCGTAAGGGTTGGAGAAACGAGTGCATATGTTGCAGTATCGGATGTTCACTGCGAGGGTACAGTTGGGAGCTTGTTAGACTCTGATTGATGAGAGAACAAAAAACGCTCCGCTCCGGTTTGGAAGAAGGAAATCTATTCTCGTGGTGATTTTGGACGGGGAACTCAGAGTTTATAGAAATGAGATTGGACATCGGGAAAGGTGATGGGGGAGACAGCATTGAGGAGGTGGTGTTCAGTCAAAATGGGTCAGATACCGAGCCACGAGGGGATGGCCTAAAATCACAGTAGGAGGTGGAGGTGTTGCTCAACTAAAGTGAAAGTACTTGACAAAGGAGAGGCATGGGATAATACAAGATAATGTCGCCTTACTTAGCAAGTTTCGTTGGGCTTTGACATTTCCTTTACATTTCTACTAATTGTAGGGTAGATAAATGAAATTCGAATGGTATTTTTTAGTACGCTCTCATATTTCTAGTTTCTTCATCACGATTTTTATGTCAATAATTGGCAAGCGCTAGTGTGCATTTGATTTCACTGGATCTGTAATGACATATGGGAAGCAAACAGTTTATGGTCCCATTTCTTTTATTGGCGCAACCCGAGATACATTTGAGGGCATAGTAGTGTTGGAGCTTTAGTATTAAGCCTATGCCTAATGTCGATACGTTTCTATGTGGATCAACTAGATTATCATGAAATTTTGAATCCTTTGTTTTGGCCCATTGTCTTAGTCCAGTAGGGGTTGGAGAAACGAGTGTATATGTTGCAGTATCGGATGTTCACTGCAAAGGTACACTTGGGAGCTTGTTAGACTCTGATTGATGAGAGAACAAAAAATGCTCCGCTCTGGTATGGAAGAAGGAAATCTATTCTCGTGGTGATTTTGGACGGGGAACTCAGAGTTTATAGAAATGAGATTGGACCTCGGGAAAGGTGATGGAAGAGACAGTATTGAGGAAGTGGTGTTCAGTCAAAATGGGTCAGATACCGAGCCACGAGGGGATGGCCTAAAATCACAGTAGGAGGTGGAGGTGTTGCTCAACTAAAGTGAAAGTACTTGACGAAGGAGTCGGTTTGTCTTGACTACAACCTTATTGATCAATTATTTTATTTATAATTTATCGTGTTAGCAAAATATATGCATGCGTCACGATCAGATAAATGATACTATACATGATTTTGTTTGACACTTCTATTTTAGACATTCATTTCTTCCTTTTAACCAACATATATATATTGATAAACAACTAAATATCTACATATGTGTCTTGTTAATATGTCAACAACTTTAATTGTATTTTAAACATAATAGGTTATGAATCATTAGACTGCTCATTTTGAAGAGAAGTGTTGTTTACTCGATGACTTCAAAGGAAGACATCTACTGCATACACAACATTTTCGATTAAGTTTTTTACTCTCCCAAACGTGAATTGGAAAATAATTATGAAGTTTACTAAATGACTGCAATTGAAATTGGAATCCTTTGTTGTGGCCCATTGTCTTAGTCCCGTAAGGGTTGGAGAAACGAGTGCATATGTTGCAGTATCAGATGTTCACTGCGAGGGTACAGTTGGGAGCTTGTTAGACTCTGATTAATGAGAGAACAAAAAACGCTCCGCTCCGGTTTGGAAGAAGGAAATCTATTCTCGTGGTGATTTTGGACGGGGAACTCAGAGTTTATAGAAATGAGATTGGACATCGGGAAAGGTGATGGGGGAGACAGCATTGAGGAGGTGGTGTTCAGTCAAAATGGGTCAGATACCGAGCCACAAGGGGATGGCCTAAAATCACAGTAGGAGGTGGAGGTGTTGCTCAACTAAAGTGAAAGTACTTGACAAAGGAGAGGCATGGGATAATACAAGATAATGTCGCCTTACTTAGCAAGTTTCGTTGGGCTTTGACATTTCCTTTACATTCCTACTAATTGTAGGGTAGATAAATGAAATTCGAATGGTATTTTTTAGTACGCTCTCATATTTCTAGTTTCTTCATCACGATTTTTATGTCAATAATTGGCAAGCGCTAGTGTGCATTTGATTTCACTGGATCTGTAATGACATATGGGAAGCAAACAGTTTATGGTCCCATTTCTTTTATTGGCGCAACCCGAGATACATTTGAGGGCATAGTAGTGTTGGAGCTTTAGTATTAAGCCTATGCCTAATGTCGATACGTTTCTATGTGGATCAACTAGATTATCATGAAATTTTGAATCCTTTGTTTTGGCCCATTGTCTTAGTCCAGTAGGGGTTGGAGAAACGAGTGTATATGTTGCAGTATCGGATGTTCACTGCAAAGGTACACTTGGGAGCTTGTTAGACTCTGATTGATGAGAGAACAAAAAATGCTCCGCTCTGGTATGGAAGAAGGAAATCTATTCTCGTGGTGATTTTGGACGGGGAACTCAGAGTTTATAGAAATGAGATTGGACCTCGGGAAAGGTGATGGAAGAGACAGTATTGAGGAAGTGGTGTTCAGTCAAAATGGGTCAGATACCGAGCCACGAGGGGATGGCCTAAAATCACAGTAGGAGGTGGAGGTGTTGCTCAACTAAAGTGAAAGTACTTGACGAAGGAGTCGGTTTGTCTTGACTACAACCTTATTGATCAATTATTTTATTTATAATTTATCGTGTTAGCAAAATATATGCATGCGTCACGATCAGATAAATGATACTATACATGATTTTGTTTGACACTTCTATTTTAGACATTCATTTCTTCCTTTTAACCAACATATATATATTGATAAACAACTAAATATCTACATATATGTCTTGTTAATATGTCAACAACTTTAATTGTATTTTAAACATAATAGGTTATGAATCATTAGACTGCTCATTTTGAAGAGAAGTGTTGTTTACTTGATGACTTCAAAGGAAGACATCTACTGCATACACAACATTTTCGATTAAGTTTTTTACTCTCCCAAACGTGAATTGGAAAATAATTATGAAGTTTACTAAATGACTGCAATTGAAATTGGAATCCTTTGTTGTGGCCCATTGTCTTAGTCCCGTAAGGGTTGGAGAAACGAGTGCATATGTTGCAGTATCGGATGTTCACTGCGAGGGTACAGTTGGGAGCTTGTTAGACTCTGATTGATGAGAGAACAAAAAACGCTCCGCTCCGGTTTGGAAGAAGGAAATCTATTCTCGTGGTGATTTTGGACGGGGAACTCAGAGTTTATAGAAATGAGATTGGACATCGGGAAAGGTGATGGGGGAGACAGCATTGAGGAGGTGGTGTTCAGTCAAAATGGGTCAGATACCGAGCCACGAGGGGATGGCCTAAAATCACAGTAGGAGGTGGAGGTGTTGCTCAACTAAAGTGAAAGTACTTGACAAAGGAGAGGCATGGGAGAGGCATGGGATAATACAAGATAATGTCGCCTTACTTAGCAAGTTTCGTTGGGCTTTGACATTTCCTTTACATTCCTACTAATTGTAGGGTAGATAAATGAAATTCGAATGGTATTTTTTAGTACGCTCTCATATTTCTAGTTTCTTCATCACGATTTTTATGTCAATAATTGGCAAGCGCTAGTGTGCATTTGATTTCACTGGATCTGTAATGACATATGGGAAGCAAACAGTTTATGGTCCCATTTCTTTTATTGGCGCAACCCGAGATACATTTGAGGGCATAGTAGTGTTGGAGCTTTAGTATTAAGCCTATGCCTAATGTCGATACGTTTCTATGTGGATCAACTAGATTATCATGAAATTTTGAATCCTTTGTTTTGGCCCATTGTCTTAGTCCAGTAGGGGTTGGAGAAACGAGTGTATATGTTGCAGTATCGGATGTTCACTGCAAAGGTACACTTGGGAGCTTGTTAGACTCTGATTGATGAGAGAACAAAAAATGCTCCGCTCTGGTATGGAAGAAGGAAATCTATTCTCGTGGTGATTTTGGACGGGGAACTCAGAGTTTATAGAAATGAGATTGGACCTCGGGAAAGGTGATGGAAGAGACAGTATTGAGGAAGTGGTGTTCAGTCAAAATGGGTCAGATACCGAGCCACGAGGGGATGGCCTAAAATCACAGTAGGAGGTGGAGGTGTTGCTCAACTAAAGTGAAAGTACTTGACGAAGGAGTCGGTTTGTCTTGACTACAACCTTATTGATCAATTATTTTATTTATAATTTATCGTGTTAGCAAAATATATGCATGCGTCACGATCAGATAAATGATACTATACATGATTTTGTTTGACACTTCTATTTTAGACATTCATTTCTTCCTTTTAACCAACATATATATATTGATAAACAACTAAATATCTACATATGTGTCTTGTTAATATGTCAACAACTTTAATTGTATTTTAAACATAATAGGTTATGAATCATTAGACTGCTCATTTTGAAGAGAAGTGTTGTTTACTTGATGACTTCAAAGGAAGACATCTACTGCATACACAACATTTTCGATTAAGTTTTTTACTCTCCCAAACGTGAATTGGAAAATAATTATGAAGTTTACTAAATGACTGCAATTGAAATTGGAATCCTTTGTTGTGGCCCATTGTCTTAGTCCCGTAAGGGTTGGAGAAACGAGTGCATATGTTGCAGTATCGGATGTTCACTGCGAGGGTACAGTTGGGAGCTTGTTAGACTCTGATTGATGAGAGAACAAAAAACGCTCCGCTCCGGTTTGGAAGAAGGAAATCTATTCTCGTGGTGATTTTGGACGGGGAACTCAGAGTTTATAGAAATGAGATTGGACATCGGGAAAGGTGATGGGGGAGACAGCATTGAGGAGGTGGTGTTCAGTCAAAATGGGTCAGATACCGAGCCACGAGGGGATGGCCTAAAATCACAGTAGGAGGTGGAGGTGTTGCTCAACTAAAGTGAAAGTACTTGACAAAGGAGAGGCATGGGAGAGGCATGGGATAATACAAGATAATGTCGCCTTACTTAGCAAGTTTCGTTGGGCTTTGACATTTCCTTTACATTCCTACTAATTGTAGGGTAGATAAATGAAATTCGAATGGTATTTTTTAGTACGCTCTCATATTTCTAGTTTCTTCATCACGATTTTTATGTCAATAATTGGCAAGCGCTAGTGTGCATTTGATTTCACTGGATCTGTAATGACATATGGGAAGCAAACAGTTTATGGTCCCATTTCTTTTATTGGCGCAACCCGAGATACATTTGAGGGCATAGTAGTGTTGGAGCTTTAGTATTAAGCCTATGCCTAATGTCGATACGTTTCTATGTGGATCAACTAGAGTATCATGAAATTTTGAATCCTTTGTTTTGGCCCATTGTCTTAGTCCAGTAGGGGTTGGAGAAACGAGTGTATATGTTGCAGTATCGGATGTTCACTGCAAAGGTACACTTGGGAGCTTGTTAGACTCTGATTGATGAGAGAACAAAAAATGCTCCGCTCTGGTATGGAAGAAGGAAATCTATTCTCGTGGTGATTTTGGACGGGGAACTCAGAGTTTATAGAAATGAGATTGGACCTCGGGAAAGGTGATGGAAGAGACAGTATTGAGGAAGTGGTGTTCAGTCAAAATGGGTCAGATACCGAGCCACGAGGGGATGGCCTAAAATCACAGTAGGAGGTGGAGGTGTTGCTCAAATAAAGTGAAAGTACTTGACGAAGGAGTCGGTTTGTCTTGACTACAACCTTATTGATCAATTATTTTATTTATAATTTATCGTGTTAGCAAAATATATGCATGCGTCACGATCAGATAAATGATACTATACATGATTTTGTTTGACACTTCTATTTTAGACATTCATTTATTCCTTTTAACCAACATATATATATTGATAAACAACTAAATATCTACATATGTGTCTTGTTAATATGTCAACAACTTTAATTGTATTTTAAACATAATAGGTTATGAATCATTAGACTGCTCATTTTGAAGAGAAGTGTTGTTTACTCGATGACTTCAAAGGAAGACATCTACTGCATACACAACATTTTCGATTAAGTTTTTTACTCTCCCAAACGTGAATTGGAAAATAATTATGAAGTTTACTAAATGACTACAATTGAAATTGGAATCCTTTGTTGTGGCCCATTGTCTTAGTCCCGTAAGGGTTGGAAAACGAGTGCATATGTTGCAGTATCAGATGTTCACTGCGAGGGTACAGTTGGGAGCTTGTTAGACTCTGATTGATGAGAGAACAAAAAACGCTCCGCTCCGGTTTGGAAGAAGGAAATCTATTCTCGTGGTGATTTTGGACGGGGAACTCAGAGTTTATAGAAATGAGATTGGAGATCGGGAAAGGTGATGGGGGAGACAGCATTGAGGAGGTGGTGTTCAGTCAAAATGGGTCAGATACCGAGCCACGAGGGGATGGCCTAAAATCACAGTAGGAGGTGGAGGTGTTGCTCAACTAAAGTGAAAGTACTTGACAAAGGAGAGGCATGGGAGAGGCATGGGATAATACAAGATAATGTCGCCTTACTTAGCAAGTTTCGTTGGGCTTTGACATTTCCTTTACATTCCTACTAATTGTAGGGTAGATAAATGAAATTCGAATGGTATTTTTTAGTACGCTCTCATATTTCTAGTTTCTTCATCACGATTTTTATGTCAATAATTGGCAAGCGCTAGTGTGCATTTGATTTCACTGGATCTGTAATGACATATGGGAAGCAAACAGTTTATGGTCCCATTTCTTTTATTGGCGCAACCCGAGATACATTTGAGGGCATAGTAGTGTTGGAGCTTTAGTATTAAGCCTATGCCTAATGTCGATACGTTTCTATGTGGATCAACTAGATTATCATGAAATTTTGAATCCTTTGTTTTGGCCCATTGTCTTAGTCCAGTAGGGGTTGGAGAAACGAGTGTATATGTTGCAGTATCGGATGTTCACTGCAAAGGTACACTTGGGAGCTTGTTAGACTCTGATTGATGAGAGAACAAAAAATGCTCCGCTCTGGTATGGAAGAAGGAAATCTATTCTCGTGGTGATTTTGGACGGGGAACTCAGAGTTTATAGAAATGAGATTGGACCTCGGGAAAGGTGATGGAAGAGACAGTATTGAGGAAGTGGTGTTCAGTCAAAATGGGTCAGATACCGAGCCACGAGGGGATGGCCTAAAATCACAGTAGGAGGTGGAGGTGTTGCTCAAATAAAGTGAAAGTACTTGACGAAGGAGTCGGTTTGTCTTGACTACAACCTTATTGATCAATTATTTTATTTATAATTTATCGTGTTAGCAAAATATATGCATGCGTCACGATCAGATAAATGATACTATACATGATTTTGTTTGACACTTCTATTTTAGACATTCATTTATTCCTTTTAACCAACATATATATATTGATAAACAACTAAATATCTACATATGTGTCTTGTTAATATGTCAACAACTTTAATTGTATTTTAAACATAATAGGTTATGAATCATTAGACTGCTCATTTTGAAGAGAAGTGTTGTTTACTCGATGACTTCAAAGGAAGACATCTACTGCATACACAACATTTTCGATTAAGTTTTTTACTCTCCCAAACGTGAATTGGAAAATAATTATGAAGTTTACTAAATGACTACAATTGAAATTGGAATCCTTTGTTGTGGCCCATTGTCTTAGTCCCGTAAGGGTTGGAAAACGAGTGCATATGTTGCAGTATCAGATGTTCACTGCGAGGGTACAGTTGGGAGCTTGTTAGACTCTGATTGATGAGAGAACAAAAAACGCTCCGCTCCGGTTTGGAAGAAGGAAATCTATTCTCGTGGTGATTTTGGACGGGGAACTCAGAGTTTATAGAAATGAGATTGGAGATCGGGAAAGGTGATGGGGGAGACAGCATTGAGGAGGTGGTGTTCAGTCAAAATGGGTCAGATACCGAGCCACGAGGGGATGGCCTAAAATCACAGTAGGAGGTGGAGGTGTTGCTCAACTAAAGTGAAAGTACTTGACAAAGGAGAGGCATGGGAGAGGCATGGGATAATACAAGATAATGTCGCCTTACTTAGCAAGTTTCGTTGGGCTTTGACATTTCCTTTACATTCCTACTAATTGTAGGGTAGATAAATGAAATTCGAATGGTATTTTTTAGTACGCTCTCATATTTCTAGTTTCTTCATCACGATTTTTATGTCAATAATTGGCAAGCGCTAGTGTGCATTTGATTTCACTGGATCTGTAATGACATATGGGAAGCAAACAGTTTATGGTCCCATTTCTTTTATTGGCGCAACCCGAGATACATTTGAGGGCATAGTAGTGTTGGAGCTTTAGTATTAAGCCTATGCCTAATGTCGATACGTTTCTATGTGGATCAACTAGATTATCATGAAATTTTGAATCCTTTGTTTTGGCCCATTGTCTTAGTCCAGTAGGGGTTGGAGAAACGAGTGTATATGTTGCAGTATCGGATGTTCACTGCAAAGGTACACTTGGGAGCTTGTTAGACTCTGATTGATGAGAGAACAAAAAATGCTCCGCTCTGGTATGGAAGAAGGAAATCTATTCTCGTGGTGATTTTGGACGGGGAACTCAGAGTTTATAGAAATGAGATTGGACCTCGGGAAAGGTGATGGAAGAGACAGTATTGAGGAAGTGGTGTTCAGTCAAAATGGGTCAGATACCGAGCCACGAGGGGATGGCCTAAAATCACAGTAGGAGGTGGAGGTGTTGCTCAACTAAAGTGAAAGTACTTGACGAAGGAGTCGGTTTGTCTTGACTACAACCTTATTGATCAATTATTTTATTTATAATTTATCGTGTTAGCAAAATATATGCATGCGTCACGATCAGATAAATGATACTATACATGATTTTGTTTGACACTTCTATTTTAGACATTCATTTATTCCTTTTAACCAACATATATATATTGATAAACAACTAAATATCTACATATGTGTCTTGTTAATATGTCAACAACTTTAATTGTATTTTAAACATAATAGGTTATGAATCATTAGACTGCTCATTTTGAAGAGAAGTGTTGTTTACTCGATGACTTCAAAGGAAGACATCTACTGCATACACAACATTTTCGATTAAGTTTTTTACTCTCCCAAACGTGAATTGGAAAATAATTATGAAGTTTACTAAATGACTGCAATTGAAATTGGAATCCTTTGTTATGGCCCATTGTCTTAGTCCCGTAAGGGTTGGAGAAACGAGTGCATATGTTGCAGTATCGGATGTTCACTGCGAGGGTACAGTTGGGAGCTTGTTAGACTCTGATTGATGAGAGAACAAAAAACGCTCCGCTCCGGTTTGGAAGAAGGAAATCTATTCTCGTGGTGATTTTGGACGGGGAACTCAGAGTTTATAGAAATGAGATTGGACATCGGGAAAGGTGACGGGGGAGACAGCATTGAGGAGGTGGTGTTCAGTCAAAATGGGTCAGATACCGAGCCACGAGGGGATGGCCTAAAATCACAGTAGGAGGTGGAGGTGTTGCTCAACTAAAGTGAAAGTACTTGACAAAGGAGAGGCATGGGAGAGGCATGGGATAATACAAGATAATGTCGCCTTACTTAGCAAGTTTCGTTGGGCTTTGACATTTCCTTTACATTCCTACTAATTGTAGGGTAGATAAATGAAATTCGAATGGTATTTTTTAGTACGCTCTCATATTTCTAGTTTCTTCATCACGATTTTTATGTCAATAATTGGCAAGCGCTAGTGTGCATTTGATTTCACTGGATCTGTAATGACATATGGGAAGCAAACAGTTTATGGTCCCATTTCTTTTATTGGCGCAACCCGAGATACATTTGAGGGCATAGTAGTGTTGGAGCTTTAGTATTAAGCCTATGCCTAATGTCGATACGTTTCTATGTGGATCAACTAGATTATCATGAAATTTTGAATCCTTTGTTTTGGCCTATTGTGTTAGTCCAGTAGGGGTTGGAGAAACGAGTGTATATGTTGCAGTATCGGATGTTCACTGCAAAGGTACACTTGGGAGCTTGTTAGACTCTGATTGATGAGAGAACAAAAAATGCTCCGCTCTGGTATGGAAGAAGGAAATCTATTCTCGTGGTGATTTTGGACGGGGAACTCAGAGTTTATAGAAATGAGATTGGACCTCGGGAAAGGTGATGGAAGAGACAGTATTGTGGAAGTGGTGTTCAGTCAAAATGGGTCAGATACCGAGCCACGAGGGGATGGCCTAAAATCACAGTAGGAGGTGGAGGTGTTGCTCAACTAAAGTGAAAGTACTTGACGAAGGAGTCGGTTTGTCTTGACTACAACCTTATTGATCAATAATTTTATTTATAATTTATCGTGTTAGCAAAATATATGCATGCGTCACGATCAGATAAATGATACTATACATGATTTTGTTTGACACTTCTATTTTAGACATTCATTTATTCCTTTTAACCAACATATATATATTGATAAACAACTAAATATCTACATATGTGTCTTGTTAATATGTCAACAACTTTAATTGTATTTTAAACATAATAGGTTATGAATCATTAGACTGCTCATTTTGAAGAGAAGTGTTGTTTACTCGATGACTTCAAAGGAAGACATCTACTGCATACACAACATTTTCGATTAAGTTTTTTACTCTCCCAAACGTGAATTGGAAAATAATTATGAAGTTTACTAAATGACTGCAATTGAAATTGGAATCCTTTGTTGTGGCCCATTGTCTTAGTCCCGTAAGGGTTGGAGAAACGAGTGCATATGTTGCAGTATCGGATGTTCACTGCGAGGGTACAGTTGGGAGCTTGTTAGACTCTGATTGATGAGAGAACAAAAAACGCTCCGCTCCGGTTTGGAAGAAGGAAATCTATTCTCGTGGTGATTTTGGACGGGGAACTCAGAGTTTATAGAAATGAGATTGGACATCGGGAAAGGTGATGGGGGAGACAGCATTGAGGAGGTGGTGTTCAGTCAAAATGGGTCAGATACCGAGCCACGAGGGGATGGCCTAAAATCACAGTAGGAGGTGGAGGTGTTGCTCAACTAAAGTGAAAGTACTTGACAAAGGAGAGGCATGGGAGAGGCATGGGATAATACAAGATAATGTCGCCTTACTTAGCAAGTTTCGTTGGGCTTTGACATTTCCTTTACATTCCTACTAATTGTAGGGTAGATAAATGAAATTCGAATGGTATTTTTTATTACGCTCTCATATTTCTAGTTTCTTCATCACGATTTTTATGTCAATAATTGGCAAGCGCTAGTGTGCATTTGATTTCACTGGATCTGTAATGACATATGGGAAGCAAACAGTTTATGGTCCCATTTCTTTTATTGGCGCAACCCGAGATACATTTGAGGGCATAGTAGTGTTGGAGCTTTAGTATTAAGCCTATGCCTAATGTCGATACGTTTCTATGTGGATCAACTAGATTATCATGAAATTTTGAATCCTTTGTTTTGGCCCATTGTCTTAGTCCAGTAGGGGTTGGAGAAACGAGTGTATATGTTGCAGTATCGGATGTTCACTGCAAAGGTACACTTGGGAGCTTGTTAGACTCTGATTGATGAGAGAACAAAAAATGCTCCGCTCTGGTATGGAAGAAGGAAATCTATTCTCGTGGTGATTTTGGACGGGGAACTCAGAGTTTATAGAAATGAGATTGGACCTCGGGAAAGGTGATGGAAGAGACAGTATTGAGGAAGTGGTGTTCAGTCAAAATGGGTCAGATACCGAGCCACGAGGGGATGGCCTAAAATCACAGTAGGAGGTGGAGGTGTTGCTCAAATAAAGTGAAAGTACTTGACGAAGGAGTCGGTTTGTCTTGACTACAACCTTATTGATCAATTATTTTATTTATAATTTATCGTGTTAGCAAAATATATGCATGCGTCACGATCAGATAAATGATACTATACATGATTTTGTTTGACACTTCTATTTTAGACATTCATTTATTCCTTTTAACCAACATATATATATTGATAAACAACTAAATATCTACATATGTGTCTTGTTAATATGTCAACAACTTTAATTGTATTTTAAACATAATAGGTTATGAATCATTAGACTGCTCATTTTGAAGAGAAGTGTTGTTTACTCGATGACTTCAAAGGAAGACATCTACTGCATACACAACATTTTCGATTAAGTTTTTTACTCTCCCAAACGTGAATTGGAAAATAATTATGAAGTTTACTAAATGACTACAATTGAAATTGGAATCCTTTGTTGTGGCCCATTGTCTTAGTCCCGTAAGGGTTGGAAAACGAGTGCATATGTTGCAGTATCAGATGTTCACTGCGAGGGTACAGTTGGGAGCTTGTTAGACTCTGATTGATGAGAGAACAAAAAACGCTCCGCTCCGGTTTGGAAGAAGGAAATCTATTCTCGTGGTGA
The DNA here is from genome assembly GCA_946814005.1 of Chamaenerion angustifolium. Lineage (NCBI taxonomy): Eukaryota > Viridiplantae > Streptophyta > Magnoliopsida > Myrtales > Onagraceae > Chamaenerion > Chamaenerion angustifolium. The sequence continues at coordinate 25,938,198 of OX328268.1, read as the reverse complement.
TTTTGGACGGGGAACTCAGAGTTTATAGAAATGAGATTGGAGATCGGGAAAGGTGATGGGGGAGACAGCATTGAGGAGGTGGTGTTCAGTCAAAATGGGTCAGATACCGAGCCACGAGGGGATGGCCTAAAATCACAGTAGGAGGTGGAGGTGTTGCTCAACTAAAGTGAAAGTACTTGACAAAGGAGAGGCATGGGAGAGGCATGGGATAATACAAGATAATGTCGCCTTACTTAGCAAGTTTCGTTGGGCTTTGACATTTCCTTTACATTCCTACTAATTGTAGGGTAGATAAATGAAATTCGAATGGTATTTTTTAGTACGCTCTCATATTTCTAGTTTCTTCATCACGATTTTTATGTCAATAATTGGCAAGCGCTAGTGTGCATTTGATTTCACTGGATCTGTAATGACATATGGGAAGCAAACAGTTTATGGTCCCATTTCTTTTATTGGCGCAACCCGAGATACATTTGAGGGCATAGTAGTGTTGGAGCTTTAGTATTAAGCCTATGCCTAATGTCGATACGTTTCTATGTGGATCAACTAGATTATCATGAAATTTTGAATCCTTTGTTTTGGCCCATTGTCTTAGTCCAGTAGGGGTTGGAGAAACGAGTGTATATGTTGCAGTATCGGATGTTCACTGCAAAGGTACACTTGGGAGCTTGTTAGACTCTGATTGATGAGAGAACAAAAAATGCTCCGCTCTGGTATGGAAGAAGGAAATCTATTCTCGTGGTGATTTTGGACGGGGAACTCAGAGTTTATAGAAATGAGATTGGACCTCGGGAAAGGTGATGGAAGAGACAGTATTGAGGAAGTGGTGTTCAGTCAAAATGGGTCAGATACCGAGCCACGAGGGGATGGCCTAAAATCACAGTAGGAGGTGGAGGTGTTGCTCAAATAAAGTGAAAGTACTTGACGAAGGAGTCGGTTTGTCTTGACTACAACCTTATTGATCAATTATTTTATTTATAATTTATCGTGTTAGCAAAATATATGCATGCGTCACGATCAGATAAATGATACTATACATGATTTTGTTTGACACTTCTATTTTAGACATTCATTTATTCCTTTTAACCAACATATATATATTGATAAACAACTAAATATCTACATATGTGTCTTGTTAATATGTCAACAACTTTAATTGTATTTTAAACATAATAGGTTATGAATCATTAGACTGCTCATTTTGAAGAGAAGTGTTGTTTACTCGATGACTTCAAAGGAAGACATCTACTGCATACACAACATTTTCGATTAAGTTTTTTACTCTCCCAAACGTGAATTGGAAAATAATTATGAAGTTTACTAAATGACTGCAATTGAAATTGGAATCCTTTGTTGTGGCCCATTGTCTTAGTCCCGTAAGGGTTGGAGAAACGAGTGCATATGTTGCAGTATCGGATGTTCACTGCGAGGGTACAGTTGGGAGCTTGTTAGACTCTGATTGATGAGAGAACAAAAAACGCTCCGCTCCGGTTTGGAAGAAGGAAATCTATTCTCGTGGTGATTTTGGACGGGGAACTCAGAGTTTATAGAAATGAGATTGGACATCGGGAAAGGTGATGGGGGAGACAGCATTGAGGAGGTGGTGTTCAGTCAAAATGGGTCAGATACCGAGCCACGAGGGGATGGCCTAAAATCACAGTAGGAGGTGGAGGTGTTGCTCAACTAAAGTGAAAGTACTTGACAAAGGAGAGGCATGGGAGAGGCATGGGATAATACAAGATAATGTCGCCTTACTTAGCAAGTTTCGTTGGGCTTTGACATTTCCTTTACATTCCTACTAATTGTAGGGTAGATAAATGAAATTCGAATGGTATTTTTTATTACGCTCTCATATTTCTAGTTTCTTCATCACGATTTTTATGTCAATAATTGGCAAGCGCTAGTGTGCATTTGATTTCACTGGATCTGTAATGACATATGGGAAGCAAACAGTTTATGGTCCCATTTCTTTTATTGGCGCAACCCGAGATACATTTGAGGGCATAGTAGTGTTGGAGCTTTAGTATTAAGCCTATGCCTAATGTCGATACGTTTCTATGTGGATCAACTAGATTATCATGAAATTTTGAATCCTTTGTTTTGGCCCATTGTCTTAGTCCAGTAGGGGTTGGAGAAACGAGTGTATATGTTGCAGTATCGGATGTTCACTGCAAAGGTACACTTGGGAGCTTGTTAGACTCTGATTGATGAGAGAACAAAAAATGCTCCGCTCTGGTATGGAAGAAGGAAATCTATTCTCGTGGTGATTTTGGACGGGGAACTCAGAGTTTATAGAAATGAGATTGGACCTCGGGAAAGGTGATGGAAGAGACAGTATTGAGGAAGTGGTGTTCAGTCAAAATGGGTCAGATACCGAGCCACGAGGGGATGGCCTAAAATCACAGTAGGAGGTGGAGGTGTTGCTCAAATAAAGTGAAAGTACTTGACGAAGGAGTCGGTTTGTCTTGACTACAACCTTATTGATCAATTATTTTATTTATAATTTATCGTGTTAGCAAAATATATGCATGCGTCACGATCAGATAAATGATACTATACATGATTTTGTTTGACACTTCTATTTTAGACATTCATTTATTCCTTTTAACCAACATATATATATTGATAAACAACTAAATATCTACATATGTGTCTTGTTAATATGTCAACAACTTTAATTGTATTTTAAACATAATAGGTTATGAATCATTAGACTGCTCATTTTGAAGAGAAGTGTTGTTTACTCGATGACTTCAAAGGAAGACATCTACTGCATACACAACATTTTCGATTAAGTTTTTTACTCTCCCAAACGTGAATTGGAAAATAATTATGAAGTTTACTAAATGACTACAATTGAAATTGGAATCCTTTGTTGTGGCCCATTGTCTTAGTCCCGTAAGGGTTGGAAAACGAGTGCATATGTTGCAGTATCAGATGTTCACTGCGAGGGTACAGTTGGGAGCTTGTTAGACTCTGATTGATGAGAGAACAAAAAACGCTCCGCTCCGGTTTGGAAGAAGGAAATCTATTCTCGTGGTGATTTTGGACGGGGAACTCAGAGTTTATAGAAATGAGATTGGAGATCGGGAAAGGTGATGGGGGAGACAGCATTGAGGAGGTGGTGTTCAGTCAAAATGGGTCAGATACCGAGCCACGAGGGGATGGCCTAAAATCACAGTAGGAGGTGGAGGTGTTGCTCAACTAAAGTGAAAGTACTTGACAAAGGAGAGGCATGGGAGAGGCATGGGATAATACAAGATAATGTCGCCTTACTTAGCAAGTTTCGTTGGGCTTTGACATTTCCTTTACATTCCTACTAATTGTAGGGTAGATAAATGAAATTCGAATGGTATTTTTTAGTACGCTCTCATATTTCTAGTTTCTTCATCACGATTTTTATGTCAATAATTGGCAAGCGCTAGTGTGCATTTGATTTCACTGGATCTGTAATGACATATGGGAAGCAAACAGTTTATGGTCCCATTTCTTTTATTGGCGCAACCCGAGATACATTTGAGGGCATAGTAGTGTTGGAGCTTTAGTATTAAGCCTATGCCTAATGTCGATACGTTTCTATGTGGATCAACTAGATTATCATGAAATTTTGAATCCTTTGTTTTGGCCCATTGTCTTAGTCCAGTAGGGGTTGGAGAAACGAGTGTATATGTTGCAGTATCGGATGTTCACTGCAAAGGTACACTTGGGAGCTTGTTAGACTCTGATTGATGAGAGAACAAAAAATGCTCCGCTCTGGTATGGAAGAAGGAAATCTATTCTCGTGGTGATTTTGGACGGGGAACTCAGAGTTTATAGAAATGAGATTGGACCTCGGGAAAGGTGATGGAAGAGACAGTATTGAGGAAGTGGTGTTCAGTCAAAATGGGTCAGATACCGAGCCACGAGGGGATGGCCTAAAATCACAGTAGGAGGTGGAGGTGTTGCTCAAATAAAGTGAAAGTACTTGACGAAGGAGTCGGTTTGTCTTGACTACAACCTTATTGATCAATTATTTTATTTATAATTTATCGTGTTAGCAAAATATATGCATGCGTCACGATCAGATAAATGATACTATACATGATTTTGTTTGACACTTCTATTTTAGACATTCATTTATTCCTTTTAACCAACATATATATATTGATAAACAACTAAATATCTACATATGTGTCTTGTTAATATGTCAACAACTTTAATTGTATTTTAAACATAATAGGTTATGAATCATTAGACTGCTCATTTTGAAGAGAAGTGTTGTTTACTCGATGACTTCAAAGGAAGACATCTACTGCATACACAACATTTTCGATTAAGTTTTTTACTCTCCCAAACGTGAATTGGAAAATAATTATGAAGTTTACTAAATGACTACAATTGAAATTGGAATCCTTTGTTGTGGCCCATTGTCTTAGTCCCGTAAGGGTTGGAAAACGAGTGCATATGTTGCAGTATCAGATGTTCACTGCGAGGGTACAGTTGGGAGCTTGTTAGACTCTGATTGATGAGAGAACAAAAAACGCTCCGCTCCGGTTTGGAAGAAGGAAATCTATTCTCGTGGTGATTTTGGACGGGGAACTCAGAGTTTATAGAAATGAGATTGGAGATCGGGAAAGGTGATGGGGGAGACAGCATTGAGGAGGTGGTGTTCAGTCAAAATGGGTCAGATACCGAGCCACGAGGGGATGGCCTAAAATCACAGTAGGAGGTGGAGGTGTTGCTCAACTAAAGTGAAAGTACTTGACAAAGGAGAGGCATGGGAGAGGCATGGGATAATACAAGATAATGTCGCCTTACTTAGCAAGTTTCGTTGGGCTTTGACATTTCCTTTACATTCCTACTAATTGTAGGGTAGATAAATGAAATTCGAATGGTATTTTTTAGTACGCTCTCATATTTCTAGTTTCTTCATCACGATTTTTATGTCAATAATTGGCAAGCGCTAGTGTGCATTTGATTTCACTGGATCTGTAATGACATATGGGAAGCAAACAGTTTATGGTCCCATTTCTTTTATTGGCGCAACCCGAGATACATTTGAGGGCATAGTAGTGTTGGAGCTTTAGTATTAAGCCTATGCCTAATGTCGATACGTTTCTATGTGGATCAACTAGATTATCATGAAATTTTGAATCCTTTGTTTTGGCCCATTGTCTTAGTCCAGTAGGGGTTGGAGAAACGAGTGTATATGTTGCAGTATCGGATGTTCACTGCAAAGGTACACTTGGGAGCTTGTTAGACTCTGATTGATGAGAGAACAAAAAATGCTCCGCTCTGGTATGGAAGAAGGAAATCTATTCTCGTGGTGATTTTGGACGGGGAACTCAGAGTTTATAGAAATGAGATTGGACCTCGGGAAAGGTGATGGAAGAGACAGTATTGAGGAAGTGGTGTTCAGTCAAAATGGGTCAGATACCGAGCCACGAGGGGATGGCCTAAAATCACAGTAGGAGGTGGAGGTGTTGCTCAACTAAAGTGAAAGTACTTGACGAAGGAGTCGGTTTGTCTTGACTACAACCTTATTGATCAATTATTTTATTTATAATTTATCGTGTTAGCAAAATATATGCATGCGTCACGATCAGATAAATGATACTATACATGATTTTGTTTGACACTTCTATTTTAGACATTCATTTATTCCTTTTAACCAACATATATATATTGATAAACAACTAAATATCTACATATGTGTCTTGTTAATTTGTCAACAACTTTAATTGTATTTTAAACATAATAGGTTATGAATCATTAGACTGCTCATTTTGAAGAGAAGTGTTGTTTACTCGATGACTTCAAAGGAAGACATCTACTGCATACACAACATTTTCGATTAAGTTTTTTACTCTCCCAAACGTGAATTGGAAAATAATTATGAAGTTTACTAAATGACTGCAATTGAAATTGGAATCCTTTGTTATGGCCCATTGTCTTAGTCCCGTAAGGGTTGGAGAAACGAGTGCATATGTTGCAGTATCGGATGTTCACTGCGAGGGTACAGTTGGGAGCTTGTTAGACTCTGATTGATGAGAGAACAAAAAACGCTCCGCTCCGGTTTGGAAGAAGGAAATCTATTCTCGTGGTGATTTTGGACGGGGAACTCAGAGTTTATAGAAATGAGATTGGACATCGGGAAAGGTGACGGGGGAGACAGCATTGAGGAGGTGGTGTTCAGTCAAAATGGGTCAGATACCGAGCCACGAGGGGATGGCCTAAAATCACAGTAGGAGGTGGAGGTGTTGCTCAACTAAAGTGAAAGTACTTGACAAAGGAGAGGCATGGGAGAGGCATGGGATAATACAAGATAATGTCGCCTTACTTAGCAAGTTTCGTTGGGCTTTGACATTTCCTTTACATTCCTACTAATTGTAGGGTAGATAAATGAAATTCGAATGGTATTTTTTAGTACGCTCTCATATTTCTAGTTTCTTCATCACGATTTTTATGTCAATAATTGGCAAGCGCTAGTGTGCATTTGATTTCACTGGATCTGTAATGACATATGGGAAGCAAACAGTTTATGGTCCCATTTCTTTTATTGGCGCAACCCGAGATACATTTGAGGGCATAGTAGTGTTGGAGCTTTAGTATTAAGCCTATGCCTAATGTCGATACGTTTCTATGTGGATCAACTAGATTATCATGAAATTTTGAATCCTTTGTTTTGGCCTATTGTGTTAGTCCAGTAGGGGTTGGAGAAACGAGTGTATATGTTGCAGTATCGGATGTTCACTGCAAAGGTACACTTGGGAGCTTGTTAGACTCTGATTGATGAGAGAACAAAAAATGCTCCGCTCTGGTATGGAAGAAGGAAATCTATTCTCGTGGTGATTTTGGACGGGGAACTCAGAGTTTATAGAAATGAGATTGGACCTCGGGAAAGGTGATGGAAGAGACAGTATTGTGGAAGTGGTGTTCAGTCAAAATGGGTCAGATACCGAGCCACGAGGGGATGGCCTAAAATCACAGTAGGAGGTGGAGGTGTTGCTCAACTAAAGTGAAAGTACTTGACGAAGGAGTCGGTTTGTCTTGACTACAACCTTATTGATCAATAATTTTATTTATAATTTATCGTGTTAGCAAAATATATGCATGCGTCACGATCAGATAAATGATACTATACATGATTTTGTTTGACACTTCTATTTTAGACATTCATTTATTCCTTTTAACCAACATATATATATTGATAAACAACTAAATATCTACATATGTGTCTTGTTAATATGTCAACAACTTTAATTGTATTTTAAACATAATAGGTTATGAATCATTAGACTGCTCATTTTGAAGAGAAGTGTTGTTTACTCGATGACTTCAAAGGAAGACATCTACTGCATACACAACATTTTCGATTAAGTTTTTTACTCTCCCAAACGTGAATTGGAAAATAATTATGAAGTTTACTAAATGACTGCAATTGAAATTGGAATCCTTTGTTGTGGCCCATTGTCTTAGTCCCGTAAGGGTTGGAGAAACGAGTGCATATGTTGCAGTATCGGATGTTCACTGCGAGGGTACAGTTGGGAGCTTGTTAGACTCTGATTGATGAGAGAACAAAAAACGCTCCGCTCCGGTTTGGAAGAAGGAAATCTATTCTCGTGGTGATTTTGGACGGGGAACTCAGAGTTTATAGAAATGAGATTGGACATCGGGAAAGGTGATGGGGGAGACAGCATTGAGGAGGTGGTGTTCAGTCAAAATGGGTCAGATACCGAGCCACGAGGGGATGGCCTAAAATCACAGTAGGAGGTGGAGGTGTTGCTCAACTAAAGTGAAAGTACTTGACAAAGGAGAGGCATGGGAGAGGCATGGGATAATACAAGATAATGTCGCCTTACTTAGCAAGTTTCGTTGGGCTTTGACATTTCCTTTACATTCCTACTAATTGTAGGGTAGATAAATGAAATTCGAATGGTATTTTTTATTACGCTCTCATATTTCTAGTTTCTTCATCACGATTTTTATGTCAATAATTGGCAAGCGCTAGTGTGCATTTGATTTCACTGGATCTGTAATGACATATGGGAAGCAAACAGTTTATGGTCCCATTTCTTTTATTGGCGCAACCCGAGATACATTTGAGGGCATAGTAGTGTTGGAGCTTTAGTATTAAGCCTATGCCTAATGTCGATACGTTTCTATGTGGATCAACTAGATTATCATGAAATTTTGAATCCTTTGTTTTGGCCCATTGTCTTAGTCCAGTAGGGGTTGGAGAAACGAGTGTATATGTTGCAGTATCGGATGTTCACTGCAAAGGTACACTTGGGAGCTTGTTAGACTCTGATTGATGAGAGAACAAAAAATGCTCCGCTCTGGTATGGAAGAAGGAAATCTATTCTCGTGGTGATTTTGGACGGGGAACTCAGAGTTTATAGAAATGAGATTGGACCTCGGGAAAGGTGATGGAAGAGACAGTATTGAGGAAGTGGTGTTCAGTCAAAATGGGTCAGATACCGAGCCACGAGGGGATGGCCTAAAATCACAGTAGGAGGTGGAGGTGTTGCTCAACTAAAGTGAAAGTACTTGACAAAGGAGAGGCATGGGAGAGGCATGGGATAATACAAGATAATGTCGCCTTACTTAGCAAGTTTCGTTGGGCTTTGACATTTCCTTTACATTCCTACTAATTGTAGGGTAGATAAATGAAATTCGAATGGTATTTTTTAGTACGCTCTCATATTTCTAGTTTCTTCATCACGATTTTTATGTCAATAATTGGCAAGCGCTAGTGTGCATTTGATTTCACTGGATCTGTAATGACATATGGGAAGCAAACAGTTTATGGTCCCATTTCTTTTATTGGCGCAACCCGAGATACATTTGAGGGCATAGTAGTGTTGGAGCTTTAGTATTAAGCCTATGCCTAATGTCGATACGTTTCTATGTGGATCAACTAGATTATCATGAAATTTTGAATCCTTTGTTGTGGCCCATTGTCTTAGTCCCGTAAGGGTTGGAGAAACGAGTGCATATGTTGCAGTATCGGATGTGCACTGCGAGGGTACAGTTGGGAGCTTGTTAGACTCTGATTGATGAGAGAACAAAAAACGCTCCGCTCCGGTTTGGAAGAAGGAAATCTATTCTCGTGGTGATTTTGGACGGGGAACTCAGAGTTTATAGAAATGAGATTGGACATCGGGAAAGGTGACGGGGGAGACAGCATTGAGGAGGTGGTGTTCAGTCAAAATGGGTCAGATACCGAGCCACGAGGGGATGGCCTAAAATCACAGTAGGAGGTGGAGGTGTTGCTCAACTAAAGTGAAAGTACTTGACAAAGGAGAGGCATGGGAGAGGCATGGGATAATACAAGATAATGTCGCCTTACTTAGCAAGTTTCGTTGGGCTTTGACATTTCCTTTACATTCCTACTAATTGTAGGGTAGATAAATGAAATTCGAATGGTATTTTTTAGTACGCTCTCATATTTCTAGTTTCTTCATCACGATTTTTATGTCAATAATTGGCAAGCGCTAGTGTGCATTTGATTTCACTGGATCTGTAATGACATATGGGAAGCAAACAGTTTATGGTCCCATTTCTTTTATTGGCGCAACCCGAGATACATTTGAGGGCATAGTAGTGTTGGAGCTTTAGTATTAAGCCTATGCCTAATGTCGATACGTTTCTATGTGGATCAACTAGATTATCATGAAATTTTGAATCCTTTGTTTTGGCCCATTGTCTTAGTCCAGTAGGGGTTGGAGAAACGAGTGTATATGTTGCAGTATCGGATGTTCACTGCAAAGGTACACTTGGGAGCTTGTTAGACTCTGATTGATGAGAGAACAAAAAATGCTCCGCTCTGGTATGGAAGAAGGAAATCTATTCTCGTGGTGATTTTGGACGGGGAACTCAGAGTTTATAGAAATGAGATTGGACCTCGGGAAAGGTGATGGAAGAGACAGTATTGAGGAAGTGGTGTTCAGTCAAAATGGGTCAGATACCGAGCCACGAGGGGATGGCCTAAAATCACAGTAGGAGGTGGAGGTGTTGCTCAACTAAAGTGAAAGTACTTGACAAAGGAGAGGCATGGGAGAGGCATGGGATAATACAAGATAATGTCGCCTTACTTAGCAAGTTTCGTTGGGCTTTGACATTTCCTTTACATTCCTACTAATTGTAGGGTAGATAAATGAAATTCGAATGGTATTTTTTAGTACGCTCTCATATTTCTAGTTTCTTCATCACGATTTTTATGTCAATAATTGGCAAGCGCTAGTGTGCATTTGATTTCACTGGATCTGTAATGACATATGGGAAGCAAACAGTTTATGGTCCCATTTCTTTTATTGGCGCAACCCGAGATACATTTGAGGGCATAGTAGTGTTGGAGCTTTAGTATTAAGCCTATGCCTAATGTCGATACGTTTCTATGTGGATCAACTAGATTATCATGAAATTTTGAATCCTTTGTTGTGGCCCATTGTCTTAGTCCCGTAAGGGTTGGAGAAACGAGTGCATATGTTGCAGTATCGGATGTGCACTGCGAGGGTACAGTTGGGAGCTTGTTAGACTCTGATTGATGAGAGAACAAAAAACGCTCCGCTCCGGTTTGGAAGAAGGAAATCTATTCTCGTGGTGATTTTGGACGGGGAACTCAGAGTTTATAGAAATGAGATTGGACATCGGGAAAGGTGACGGGGGAGACAGCATTGAGGAGGTGGTGTTCAGTCAAAATGGGTCAGATACCGAGCCACGAGGGGATGGCCTAAAATCACAGTAGGAGGTGGAGGTGTTGCTCAACTAAAGTGAAAGTACTTGACAAAGGAGAGGCATGGGAGAGGCATGGGATAATACAAGATAATGTCGCCTTACTTAGCAAGTTTCGTTGGGCTTTGACATTTCCTTTACATTCCTACTAATTGTAGGGTAGATAAATGAAATTCGAATGGTATTTTTTAGTACGCTCTCATATTTCTAGTTTCTTCATCACGATTTTTATGTCAATAATTGGCAAGCGCTAGTGTGCATTTGATTTCACTGGATCTGTAATGACATATGGGAAGCAAACAGTTTATGGTCCCATTTCTTTTATTGGCGCAACCCGAGATACATTTGAGGGCATAGTAGTGTTGGAGCTTTAGTATTAAGCCTATGCCTAATGTCGATACGTTTCTATGTGGATCAACTAGATTATCATGAAATTTTGAATCCTTTGTTTTGGCCCATTGTCTTAGTCCAGTAGGGGTTGGAGAAACGAGTGTATATGTTGCAGTATCGGATGTTCACTGCAAAGGTACACTTGGGAGCTTGTTAGACTCTGATTGATGAGAGAACAAAAAATGCTCCGCTCTGGTATGGAAGAAGGAAATCTATTCTCGTGGTGATTTTGGACGGGGAACTCAGAGTTTATAGAAATGAGATTGGACCTCGGGAAAGGTGATGGAAGAGACAGTATTGAGGAAGTGGTGTTCAGTCAAAATGGGTCAGATACCGAGCCACGAGGGGATGGCCTAAAGTCACAGTAGGAGGTGGAGGTGTTGCTCAACTAAAGTGAAAGTACTTGACGAAGGAGTCGGTTTGTCTTGACTACAACCTTATTGATCAATTATTTTATTTATAATTTATCGTGTTAGCAAAATATATGCATGCGTCACGATCAGATAAATGATACTATACATGATTTTGTTTGACACTTCTATTTTAGACATTCGTTTATTCCTTTTAACCAACATATATATATTGATAAACAACTAAATATCTACATATGTGTCTTGTTAATATGTCAACAACTTTAATTGTATTTTAAACATAATAGGTTATGAATCATTAGACTGCTCATTTTGAAGAGATGTGTTGTTTACTCGATGACTTCAAAGGAAGACATCTACTGCATACACAACATTTTCGATTAAGTTTTTTACTCTCCCAAACGTGAATTGGAAAATAATTATGAAGTTTACTAAATGACTGCAATTGAAATTGGAATCCTTTGTTGTGGCCCATTGTCTTAGTCCCGTAAGGGTTGGAGAAACGAGTGCATATGTTGTAGTATCGGATGTTCACTGCGAGGGTACAGTTGGGAGCTTGTTAGACTCTGATTGATGAGAGAACAAAAAACGCTCCGCTCCGGTTTGGAAGAAGGAAATCTATTCTCGTGGTGATTTTGGACGGGGAACTCAGAGTTTATAGAAATGAGATTGGACATCGGGAAAGGTGATGGGGGAGACAGCATTGAGGAGGTGGTGTTCAGTCAAAATGGGTCAGATACCGAGCCACGAGGGGATGGCCTAAAATCACAGTAGGAGGTGGAGGTGTTGCTCAACTAAAGTGAAAGTACTTGACAAAGGAGAGGCATGGGAGAGGCATGGGATAATACAAGATAATGTCGCCTTACTTAGCAAGTTTCGTTGGGCTTTGACATTTCCTTTACATTCCTACTAATTGTAGGGTAGATAAATGAAATTCGAATGGTATTTTTTAGTACGCTCTCATATTTCTAGTTTCTTCATCACGATTTTTATGTCAATAATTGGCAAGCGCTAGTGTGCATTTGATTTCACTGGATTTGTAATGACATATGGGAAGCAAACAGTTTATGGTCCCATTTCTTTTATTGGCGCAACCCGAGATACATTTGAGGGCATAGTAGTGTTGGAGCTTTAGTATTAAGCCTATGCCTACTGTCGATACGTTTCTATGTGGATCAACTAGATTATCATGAAATTTTGAATCCTTTGTTTTGCCCATTGTCTTAGTCCAGTAGGGGTTGGAGAAACGAGTGTATATGTTGCAGTATCGGATGTTCACTGCAAAGGTACACTTGGGAGCTTGTTAGACTCTGATTGATGAGAGAACAAAAAATGCTCCGCTCTGGTATGGAAGAAGGAAATCTATTCTCGTGGTGATTTTGGACGGGGAACTCAGAGTTTATAGAAATGAGATTGGACCTCGGGAAAGGTGATGGAAGAGACAGTATTGAGGAAGTGGTGTTCAGTCAAAATGGGTCAGATACCGAGCCACGAGGGGATGGCCTAAAGTCACAGTAGGAGGTGGAGGTGTTGCTCAACTAAAGTGAAAGTACTTGACGAAGGAGTCGGTTTGTCTTGACTACAACCTTATTGATCAATTATTTTATTTATAATTTATCGTGTTAGCAAAATATATGCATGCGTCACGATCAGATAAATGATACTATACATGATTTTGTTTGACACTTCTATTTTAGACATTCATTTATTCCTTTTAACCAACATATATATATTGATAAACAACTAAATATCTACATATGTGTCTTGTTAATATGTCAACAACTTTAATTGTATTTTAAACATAATAGGTTATGAATCATTAGACTGCTCATTTTGAAGAGAAGTGTTGTTTACTCGATGACTTCAAAGGAAGACATCTACTGCATACACAACATTTTCGATTAAGTTTTTTACTCTCCCAAACGTGAATTGGAAAATAATTATGAAGTTTACTAAATGACTGCAATTGAAATTGGAATCCTTTGTTGTGGCCCATTTTCTTAGTCCCGTAAGGGTTGGAGAAACGAGTGCATATGTTGCAGTATCGGATGTTCACTGCGAGGGTACAGTTGGGAGCTTGTTAGACTCTGATTGATGAGAGAACAAAAAACGCTCCGCTCCGGTTTGGAAGAAGGAAATCTATTCTCGTGGTGATTTTGGACGGGGAACTCAGAGTTTATAGAAATGAGATTGGACATCGGGAAAGGTGATGGGGGAGACAGCAGTGAGGAGGTGGTGTTCAGTCAAAATGGGTCAGATACCGAGCCACGAGGGGATGGCCTAAAATCACAGTAGGAGGTGGAGGTGTTGCTCAACTAAAGTGAAAGTACTTGACAAAGGAGAGGCATGGGAGAGGCATGGGATAATACAAGATAATGTCGCCTTACTTAGCAAGTTTCGTTGGGCTTTGACATTTCCTTTACATTCCTACTAATTGTAGGGTAGATAAATGAAATTCGAATGGTATTTTTTAGTACGCTCTCATATTTCTAGTTTCTTCATCACGATTTTTATGTCAATAATTGGCAAGCGCTAGTGTGCATTTGATTTCACTGGATCTGTAATGACATATGGGAAGCAAACAGTTTATGGTCCCATTTCTTTTATTGGCGCAACCCGAGATACATTTGAGGGCATAGTAGTGTTGGAGCTTTAGTATTAAGCCTATGCCTAATGTCGATACGTTTCTATGTGGATCAACTAGATTATCATGAAATTTTGAATCCTTTGTTTTGGCCCATTGTCTTAGTCCAGTAGGGGTTGGAGAAACGAGTGTATATGTTGCAGTATCGGATGTTCACTGCAAAGGTACACTTGGGAGCTTGTTAGACTCTGATTGATGAGAGAACAAAAAATGCTCCGCTCTGGTATGGAAGAAGGAAATCTATTCTCGTGGTGATTTTGGACGGGGAACTCAGAGTTTATAGAAATGAGATTGGACCTCGGGAAAGGTGATGGAAGAGACAGTATTGAGGAAGTGGTGTTCAGTCAAAATGGGTCAGATACCGAGCCACGAGGGGATGGCCTAAAATCACAGTAGGAGGTGGAGGTGTTGCTCAACTAAAGTGAAAGTACTTGACGAAGGAGTCGGTTCGTCTTGACTACAACCTTATTGATCAATTATTTTATTTATAATTTATCGTGTTAGCAAAATATATGCATGCGTCACGATCAGATAAATGATACTATACATGATTTTGTTTGACACTTCTATTTTAGACATTCATTTATTCCTTTTAACCAACATATATATATTGATAAACAACTAAATATCTACATATGTGTCTTGTTAATATGTCAACAACTTTAATTGTATTTTAAACATAATAGGTTATGAATCATTAGACTGCTCATTTTGAAGAGAAGTGTTGTTTACTCGATGACTTCAAAGGAAGACATCTACTGCATACACAACATTTTCGATTAAGTTTTTTACTCTCCCAAACGTGAATTGGAAAATAATTATGAAGTTTACTAAATGACTGCAATTGAAATTGGAATCCTTTGTTGTGGCCCATTGTCTTAGTCCCGTAAGGGTTGGAGAAACGAGTGCATATGTTGCAGTATCGGATGTTCACTGCGAGGGTACAGTTGGGAGCTTGTTAGACTCTGATTGATGAGAGAACAAAAAACGCTCCGCTCCGGTTTGGAAGAAGGAAATCTATTCTCGTGGTGATTTTGGACGGGGAACTCAGAGTTTATAGAAATGAGATTGGACATCGGGAAAGGTGATGGGGGAGACAGCATTGAGGAGGTGGTGTTCAGTCAAAATGGGTCAGATACCGAGCCACGAGGGGATGGCCTAAACTCACAGTAGGAGGTGGAGGTGTTGCTCAACTAAAGTGAAAGTACTTGACAAAGGAGAGGCATGGGAGAGGCATGGGATAATACAAGATAATGTCGCCTTACTTAGCAAGTTTCGTTGGGCTTTGACATTTCCTTTACATTCCTACTAATTGTAGGGTAGATAAATGAAATTCGAATGGTATTTTTTAGTACGCTCTCATATTTCTAGTTTCTTCATCACGATTTTTATGTCAATAATTGGCAAGCGCTAGTGTGCATTTGATTTCACTGGATCTGTAATGACATATGGGAAGCAAACAGTTTATGGTCCCATTTCTTTTATTGGCGCAACCCGAGATACATTTGAGGGCATAGTAGTGTTGGAGCTTTAGTATTAAGCCTATGCCTAATGTCGATACGTTTCTATGTGGATCAACTAGATTATCATGAAATTTTGAATCCTTTGTTTTGGCCCATTGTCTTAGTCCAGTA
Organism: Chamaenerion angustifolium; assembly: GCA_946814005.1. Taxonomy (NCBI): domain Eukaryota; kingdom Viridiplantae; phylum Streptophyta; class Magnoliopsida; order Myrtales; family Onagraceae; genus Chamaenerion; species Chamaenerion angustifolium. Next base: position 25,922,443 of record OX328268.1, on the reverse strand, counting down.
GGGGTTGGAGAAACGAGTGTATATGTTGCAGTATCGGATGTTCACTGCAAAGGTACACTTGGGAGCTTGTTAGACTCTGATTGATGAGAGAACAAAAAATGCTCCGCTCTGGTATGGAAGAAGGAAATCTATTCTCGTGGTGATTTTGGACGGGGAACTCAGAGTTTATAGAAATGAGATTGGACCTCGGGAAAGGTGATGGAAGAGACAGTATTGAGGAAGTGGTGTTCAGTCAAAATGGGTCAGATACCGAGCCACGAGGGGATGGCCTAAAATCACAGTAGGAGGTGGAGGTGTTGCTCAACTAAAGTGAAAGTACTTGACGAAGGAGTCGGTTCGTCTTGACTACAACCTTATTGATCAATTATTTTATTTATAATTTATCGTGTTAGCAAAATATATGCATGCGTCACGATCAGATAAATGATACTATACATGATTTTGTTTGACACTTCTATTTTAGACATTCATTTATTCCTTTTAACCAACATATATATATTGATAAACAACTAAATATCTACATATGTGTCTTGTTAATATGTCAACAACTTTAATTGTATTTTAAACATAATAGGTTATGAATCATTAGACTGCTCATTTTGAAGAGAAGTGTTGTTTACTCGATGACTTCAAAGGAAGACATCTACTGCATACACAACATTTTCGATTAAGTTTTTTACTCTCCCAAACGTGAATTGGAAAATAATTATGAAGTTTACTAAATGACTGCAATTGAAATTGGAATCCTTTGTTGTGGCCCATTGTCTTAGTCCCGTAAGGGTTGGAGAAACGAGTGCATATGTTGCAGTATCGGATGTTCACTGCGAGGGTACAGTTGGGAGCTTGTTAGACTCTGATTGATGAGAGAACAAAAAACGCTCCGCTCCGGTTTGGAAGAAGGAAATCTATTCTCGTGGTGATTTTGGACGGGGAACTCAGAGTTTATAGAAATGAGATTGGACATCGGGAAAGGTGATGGGGGAGACAGCATTGAGGAGGCGGTGTTCAGTCAAAATGGGTCAGATACCGAGCCACGAGGGGATGGCCTAAAATCACAGTAGGAGGTGGAGGTGTTGCTCAACTAAAGTGAAAGTACTTGACAAAGGAGAGGCATGGGAGAGGCATGGGATAATACAAGATAATGTCGCCTTACTTAGCAAGTTTCGTTGGGCTTTGACATTTCCTTTACATTCCTACTAATTGTAGGGTAGATAAATGAAATTCGAATGGTATTTTTTAGTACGCTCTCATATTTCTAGTTTCTTCATCACGATTTTTATGTCAATAATTGGCAAGCGCTAGTGTGCATTTGATTTCACTGGATCTGTAATGACATATGGGAAGCAAACAGTTTATGGTCCCATTTCTTTTATTGGCGCAACCCGAGATACATTTGAGGGCATAGTAGTGTTGGAGCTTTAGTATTAAGCCTATGCCTAATCGATACGTTTCTATGTGGATCAACTAGATTATCATGAAATTTTGAATCCTTTGTTTTGGCCCATTGTCTTAGTCCAGTAGGGGTTGGAGAAACGAGTGTATATGTTGCAGTATCGGATGTTCACTGCAAAGGTACACTTGGGAGCTTGTTAGACTCTGATTGATGAGAGAACAAAAAATGCTCCGCTCTGGTATGGAAGAAGGAAATCTATTCTCGTGGTGATTTTGGACGGGGAACTCAGAGTTTATAGAAATGAGATTGGACCTCGGGAAAGGTGATGGAAGAGACAGTATTGAGGAAGTGGTGTTCAGTCAAAATGGGTCAGATACCGAGCCACGAGGGGATGGCCTAAAATCACAGTAGGAGGTGGAGGTGTTGCTCAACTAAAGTGAAAGTACTTGACGAAGGAGTCGGTTCGTCTTGACTACAACCTTATTGATCAATTATTTTATTTATAATTTATCGTGTTAGCAAAATATATGCATGCGTCACGATCAGATAAATGATACTATACATGATTTTGTTTGACACTTCTATTTTAGACATTCATTTATTCCTTTTAACCAACATATATATATTGATAAACAACTAAATATCTACATATGTGTCTTGTTAATATGTCAACAACTTTAATTGTATTTTAAACATAATAGGTTATGAATCATTAGACTGCTCATTTTGAAGAGAAGTGTTGTTTACTCGATGACTTCAAAGGAAGACATCTACTGCATACACAACATTTTCGATTAAGTTTTTTACTCTCCCAAACGTGAATTGGAAAATAATTATGAAGTTTACTAAATGACTGCAATTGAAATTGGAATCCTTTGTTGTGGCCCATTTTCTTAGTCCCGTAAGGGTTGGAGCAACGAGTGCATATGTTGCAGTATCGGATGTTCACTGCGAGGGTACAGTTGGGAGCTTGTTAGACTCTGATTGATGAGAGAACAAAAAACGCTCCGCTCCGGTTTGGAAGAAGGAAATCTATTCTCGTGGTGATTTTGGACGGGGAACTCAGAGTTTATAGAAATGAGATTGGACATCGGGAAAGGTGATGGGGGAGACAGCATTGAGGAGGCGGTGTTCAGTCAAAATGGGTCAGATACCGAGCCACGAGGGGATGGCCTAAAATCACAGTAGGAGGTGGAGGTGTTGCTCAACTAAAGTGAAAGTACTTGACAAAGGAGAGGCATGGGAGAGGCATGGGATAATACAAGATAATGTCGCCTTACTTAGCAAGTTTCGTTGGGCTTTGACATTTCCTTTACATTCCTACTAATTGTAGGGTAGATAAATGAAATTCGAATGGTATTTTTTAGTACGCTCTCATATTTCTAGTTTCTTCATCACGATTTTTATGTCAATAATTGGCAAGCGCTAGTGTGCATTTGATTTCACTGGATCTGTAATGACATATGGGAAGCAAACAGTTTATGGTCCCATTTCTTTTATTGGCGCAACCCGAGATACATTTGAGGGCATAGTAGTGTTGGAGCTTTAGTATTAAGCCTATGCCTAATGTCGATACGTTTCTATGTGGATCAACTAGATTATCATGAAATTTTGAATCCTTTGTTTTGGCCCATTGTCTTAGTCCAGTAGGGGTTGGAGAAACGAGTGTATATGTTGCAGTATCGGATGTTCACTGCAAAGGTACACTTGGGAGCTTGTTAGACTCTGATTGATGAGAGAACAAAAAATGCTCCGCTCTGGTATGGAAGAAGGAAATCTATTCTCGTGGTGATTTTGGACGGGGAACTCAGAGTTTATAGAAATGAGATTGGACCTCGGGAAAGGTGATGGAAGAGACAGTATTGAGGAAGTGGTGTTCAGTCAAAATGGGTCAGATACCGAGCCACGAGGGGATGGCCTAAAATCACAGTAGGAGGTGGAGGTGTTGCTCAACTAAAGTGAAAGTACTTGACGAAGGAGTCGGTTCGTCTTGACTACAACCTTATTGATCAATTATTTTATTTATAATTTATCGTGTTAGCAAAATATATGCATGCGTCACGATCAGATAAATGATACTATACATGATTTTGTTTGACACTTCTATTTTAGACATTCATTTATTCCTTTTAACCAACATATATATATTGATAAACAACTAAATATCTACATATGTGTCTTGTTAATATGTCAACAACTTTAATTGTATTTTAAACATAATAGGTTATGAATCATTAGACTGCTCATTTTGAAGAGAAGTGTTGTTTACTCGATGACTTCAAAGGAAGACATCTACTGCATACACAACATTTTCGATTAAGTTTTTTACTCTCCCAAACGTGAATTGGAAAATAATTATGAAGTTTACTAAATGACTGCAATTGAAATTGGAATCCTTTGTTGTGGCCCATTGTCTTAGTCCCGTAAGGGTTGGAGAAACGAGTGCATATGTTGCAGTATCGGATGTTCACTGCGAGGGTACAGTTGGGAGCTTGTTAGACTCTGATTGATGAGAGAACAAAAAACGCTCCGCTCCGGTTTGGAAGAAGGAAATCTATTCTCGTGGTGATTTTGGACGGGGAACTCAGAGTTTATAGAAATGAGATTGGACATCGGGAAAGGTGATGGGGGAGACAGCATTGAGGAGGTGGTGTTCAGTCAAAATGGGTCAGATACCGAGCCACGAGGGGATGGCCTAAAATCACAGTAGGAGGTGGAGGTGTTGCTCAACTAAAGTGAAAGTACTTGACAAAGGAGAGGTATGGGAGAGGCATGGGATAATACAAGATAATGTCGCCTTACTTAGCAAGTTTCGTTGGGCTTTGACATTTCCTTTACATTCCTACTAATTGTAGGGTAGATAAATGAAATTCGAATGGTATTTTTTAGTACGCTCTCATATTTCTAGTTTCTTCATCACGATTTTTATGTCAATAATTGGCAAGCGCTAGTGTGCATTTGATTTCACTGGATCTGTAATGACATATGGGAAGCAAACAGTTTATGGTCCCATTTCTTTTATTGGCGCAACCCGAGATACATTTGAGGGCATAGTAGTGTTGGAGCTTTAGTATTAAGCCTATGCCTAATGTCGATACGTTTCTATGTGGATCAACTAGATTATCATGAAATTTTGAATCCTTTGTTTTGGCCCATTGTCTTAGTCCAGTAGGGGTTGGAGAAACGAGTGTATATGTTGCAGTATCGGATGTTCACTGCAAAGGTACACTTGGGAGCTTGTTAGACTCTGATTGATGAGAGAACAAAAAATGCTCCGCTCTGGTATGGAAGAAGGAAATCTATTCTCGTGGTGATTTTGGACGGGGAACTCAGAGTTTATAGAAATGAGATTGGACCTCGGGAAAGGTGATGGAAGAGACAGTATTGAGGAAGTGGTGTTCAGTCAAAATGGGTCAGATACCGAGCCACGAGGGGATGGCCTAAAATCACAGTAGGAGGTGGAGGTGTTGCTCAACTAAAGTGAAAGTACTTGACAAAGGAGAGGCATGGGAGAGGCATGGGATAATACAAGATAATGTCGCCTTACTTAGCAAGTTTCGTTGGGCTTTGACATTTCCTTTACATTCCTACTAATTGTAGGGTAGATAAATGAAATTCGAATGGTATTTTTTAGTACGCTCTCATATTTCTAGTTTCTTCATCACGATTTTTATGTCAATAATTGGCAAGCGCTAGTGTGCATTTGATTTCACTGGATCTGTAATGACATATGGGAAGCAAACAGTTTATGGTCCCATTTCTTTTATTGGCGCAACCCGAGATACATTTGACGGCATAGTAGTGTTGGAGCTTTAGTATTAAGCCTATGCCTAATGTCGATACGTTTCTATGTGGATCAACTAGATTATCATGAAATTTTGAATCCTTTGTTTTGGCCCATTGTCTTAGTCCAGTAGGGGTTGGAGAAACGAGTGTATATGTTGCAGTATCGGATGTTCACTGCAAAGGTACACTTGGGAGCTTGTTAGACTCTGATTGATGAGAGAACAAAAAATGCTCCGCTCTGGTATGGAAGAAGGAAATCTATTCTCGTGGTGATTTTGGACGGGGAACTCAGAGTTTATAGAAATGAGATTGGACCTCGGGAAAGGTGATGGAAGAGACAGTATTGAGGAAGTGGTGTTCAGTCAAAATGGGTCAGATACCGAGCCACGAGGGGATGGCCTAAAATCACAATAGGAGGTGGAGGTGTTGCTCAACTAAAGTGAAAGTACTTGACCAAGGAGTCGGTTTGTCTTGACTACAACCTTATTGATCAATTATTTTATTTATAATTTATCGTGTTAGCAAAAAATATGCATGCGTCACGATCATACAAATGATACTATACATGATTTTGTTTGACACTTTCTATTTTAGACATTCCTTTCTTCCTTTTAACCAACATATATATATTGATAAACAACTAAATATCTACATATGTGTCTTGTTAATATGTCAACAGCTTTAATTGTATTTTAAACATAATAGGTTATGAATCATTAGACTGCTCATTTTGAAGAGAAGTGTTGTTTACTCGATGACTTCAAAGGAAGACATCTACTGCATACACAACATTTTCGATTAAGTTTTTTACTCTCCCTAATGTGAATTGGAAAATAATTATGAAGTTTACTAAATGACTGCAATTTAGATGTTAACAAGTGTGCAATTCTAAATAACAAAATTATTTTTCGTCTTAGTAATCTGATAAAAATGTTGTACTTTTAATCAAAAACTATATATGATGGAGATGCAGGGTATCGAACCCTTTACCTCTCGCATGCAAAGCGAGTGCTCTACCATTTGAGTTACATCCCCTGATGTCCATGAGTTTTGTTCTTTTACTACATATCCGGACTCGTTTTCTTAGTTGGTGCATTTGTTCCTGATTGGAGAGGCATGGGATAATACAAGACAATGTCGCCTTACTTAGCAAGTTTCGTTGGGCTTTGACATTTCCCTTACATTCCTACTAATTGTAAGGTAGATAAATGAAATTCGAATGGTATATTTTAGTACGCTCTCATATTTCTAGTTTTTCATCACGATTTTTATGTCGATAATTGGCAAGCGCTAGTGTGCATTTGATTTCACTGGATCTATAATGACATATGGGAAGCAAACAGTTTATGGTCCCTTTTCTTTTATATGCGCAACCCGAGATACATTTGAGGGCATAGCAGTGTTGAAACTTTAGTATTAAGCCTATTCCTATGTCGATACGTTTCTATGTGGATCAACGAGATTATCATGAAATTTTGAATCCTTTGTTGTGGCCCATTGTCTTAGTCCAGTAGGGGTTGGAGAAACGAGTGTATATGTTGCAGTATCGGATGTTCACTACGAAGGTAAACTTGGGAGCTTGTTAGACTATGATTGATGAGAGAACAAAAAACGCTCTGCTCCGGTATGGAAGAAGGAAATCAATTATCGTGGTGATTTTGGACGGGGAACTCAGAGTTTATAGAAATGAGATTGGACCTCGGGAATGGTTATGGAAGAGACAGCATTGAGGAGGTGGTGTTCAGTCAAAATGGGTCAGATACCGAGCCACGAGGGGATGGCCTAAAATCCCAGTAGGAGGTGGAGGTGTTGCTCAACTAAACTGAAAGTACTTGACGAAGGAGTCGGTTTGTCTTGACTACAATCTTATTGATTATTTTACTTATAATTTATCGTGTTAGCAAAAAATATGCATGCGTCACGATCATACAAATGATACTATACATGATTTTGTTTGACACTTTCTATTTTAGACATTCGTTTCTTCGTTTTAACCAACATATATATATTGATAAACAACTAAATATCTACATATGTGTCTTGTTAATATGTCAACAGCTTTAATTGTATTTTAAACATAATAGGTTATGAATCATTAGACTGCTCATTTTGAAGAGAAGTGTTGTTTACTCGATGACTTCAAAGGAAGACATCTACTGCATACACAACATTTTCGATTAAGTTTTTTACTCTCCCTAATGTGAATTGGAAAATAATTATGAAGTTTACTAAATGACTGCAATTGAGATGTTAACAAGTGTGCAATTCTAAATAACAAAATTATTTTTCGTCTTAGTAATCTGATAAAAATGTTGTACTTTTAATCAAAAACTATATATGATGGAGATGCAGGGTATCGAACCCTTTACCTCTCGCATGCAAAGCGAGTGCTCTACCATTTGAGTTACATCCCCTGATGTCCATGAGTTTTGTTCTTTTACTACATATCCGGACTCGTTTTCTTAGTTGGTGCATTTGTTCCTGATTGGAGAGGCATGGGATAATACAAGACAATGTCGCCTTACTTAGCAAGTTTCGTTGGGCTTTGACATTTCCCTTACATTCCTACTAATTGTAAGGTAGATAAATGAAATTCGAATGGTATATTTTAGTACGCTCTCATATTTCTAGTTTTTCATCACGATTTTTATGTCGATAATTGGCAAGCGCTAGTGTGCATTTGATTTCACTGGATCTATAATGACATATGGGAAGCAAACAGTTTATGGTCCCTTTTCTTTTATATGCGCAACCCGAGATACATTTGAGGGCATAGCAGTGTTGAAACTTTAGTATTAAGCCTATTCCTAATGTCGATACGTTTCTATGTGGATCAACGAGATTATCATGAAATTTTGAATCCTTTGTTGTGGCCCATTGTCTTAGTCCAGTAGGGGTTGGAGAAACGAGTGTATATGTTGCAGTATCGGATGTTCACTACGAAGGTAAACTTGGGAGCTTGTTAGACTATGATTGATGAGAGAACAAAAAACGCTCTGCTCCGGTATGGAAGAAGGAAATCAATTATCGTGGTGATTTTGGACGGGGAACTCAGAGTTTATAGAAATGAGATTGGACCTCGGGAATGGTTATGGAAGAGACAGCATTGAGGAGGTGGTGTTCAGTCAAAATGGGTCAGATACCGAGCCACGAGGGGATGGCCTAAAATCCCAGTAGGAGGTGGAGGTGTTGCTCAACTAAACTGAAAGTACTTGACGAAGGAGTCGGTTTGTCTTGACTACAATCTTATTGATTATTTTACTTATAATTTATCGTGTTAGCAAAAAATATGCATGCGTCACGATCATACAAATGATACTATACATGATTTTGTTTGACACTTTCTATTTTAGACATTCCTTTCTTCCTTTTAACCAACATATATATATTGATAAACAACTAAATATCTACATATGTGTCTTGTTAATATGTCAACAGCTTTAATTGTATTTTAAACATAATAGGTTATGAATCATTAGACTGCTCATTTTGAAGAGAAGTGTTGTTTACTCGATGACTTCAAAGGAAGACATCTACTGCATACACAACATTTTCGATTAAGTTTTTTACTCTCCCTAATGTGAATTGGAAAATAATTATGAAGTTTACTAAATGACTGCAATTGAGATGTTAACAAGTGTGCAATTCTAAATAACAAAATTATTTTTCGTCTTAGTAATCTGATAAAAATGTTGTACTTTTAATCAAAAACTATATATGATGGAGATGCAGGGTATCGAACCCTTTACCTCTCGCATGCAAAGCGAGTGCTCTACCATTTGAGTTACATCCCCTGATGTCCATGAGTTTTGTTCTTTTACTACATATCCGGACTCGTTTTCTTAGTTGGTGCATTTGTTCCTGATTGGAGAGGCATGGGATAATACAAGACAATGTCGCCTTACTTAGCAAGTTTCGTTGGGCTTTGACATTTCCCTTACATTCCTACTAATTGTAAGGTAGATAAATGAAATTCGAATGGTATATTTTAGTACGCTCTCATATTTCTAGTTTTTCATCACGATTTTTATGTCGATAATTGGCAAGCGCTAGTGTGCATTTGATTTCACTGGATCTATAATGACATATGGGAAGCAAACAGTTTATGGTCCCTTTTCTTTTATATGCGCAACCCGAGATACATTTGAGGGCATAGCAGTGTTGAAACTTTAGTATTAAGCCTATTCCTAATGTCGATACGTTTCTATGTGGATCAACGAGATTATCATGAAATTTTGAATCCTTTGTTGTGGCCCATTGTCTTAGTCCAGTAGGGGTTGGAGAAACGAGTGTATATGTTGCAGTATCGGATGTTCACTACGAAGGTAAACTTGGGAGCTTGTTAGACTATGATTGATGAGAGAACAAAAAATGCTCTGCTCCGGTATGGAAGAAGGAAATCAATTATCGTGGTGATTTTGGACGGGGAACTCAGAGTTTATAGAAATGAGATTGGACCTCGGGAATGGTTATGGAAGAGACAGCATTGAGGAGGTGGTGTTCAGTCAAAATGGGTCAGATACCGAGCCACGAGGGGATGGCCTAAAATCCCAGTAGGAGGTGGAGGTGTTGCTCAACTAAACTGAAAGTACTTGACGAAGGAGTCGGTTTGTCTTGACTACAATCTTATTGATTATTTTACTTATAATTTATCGTGTTAGCAAAAAATATGCATGCGTCACGATCATACAAATGATACTATACATGATTTTGTTTGACACTTTCTATTTTAGACATTCCTTTCTTCCTTTTAACCAACATATATATATTGATAAACAACTAAATATCTACATATGTGTCTTGTTAATATGTCAACAGCTTTAATTGTATTTTAAACATAATAGGTTATGAATCATTAGACTGCTCATTTTGAAGAGAAGTGTTGTTTACTCGATGACTTCAAAGGAAGACATCTACTGCATACACAACATTTTCGATTAAGTTTTTTACTCTCCCTAATGTGAATTGGAAAATAATTATGAAGTTTACTAAATGACTGCAATTGAGATGTTAACAAGTGTGCAATTCTAAATAACAAAATTATTTTTCGTCTTAGTAATCTGATAAAAATGTTGTACTTTTAATCAAAAACTATATATGATGGAGATGCAGGGTATCGAACCCTTTACCTCTCGCATGCAAAGCGAGTGCTCTACCATTTGAGTTACATCCCCTGATGTCCATGAGTTTTGTTCTTTTACTACATATCCGGACTCGTTTTCTTAGTTGGTGCATTTGTTCCTGATTGGAGAGGCATGGGATAATACAAGACAATGTCGCCTTACTTAGCAAGTTTCGTTGGGCTTTGACATTTCCCTTACATTCCTACTAATTGTAAGGTAGATAAATGAAATTCGAATGGTATATTTTAGTACGCTCTCATATTTCTAGTTTTTCATCACGATTTTTATGTCGATAATTGGCAAGCGCTAGTGTGCATTTGATTTCACTGGATCTATAATGACATATGGGAAGCAAACAGTTTATGGTCCCTTTTCTTTTATATGCGCAACCCGAGATACATTTGAGGGCATAGCAGTGTTGAAACTTTAGTATTAAGCCTATTCCTAATGTCGATACGTTTCTATGTGGATCAACGAGATTATCATGAAATTTTGAATCCTTTGTTGTGGCCCATTGTCTTAGTCCAGTAGGGGTTGGAGAAACGAGTGTATATGTTGCAGTATCGGATGTTCACTACGAAGGTAAACTTGGGAGCTTGTTAGACTATGATTGATGAGAGAACAAAAAATGCTCTGCTCCGGTATGGAAGAAGGAAATCAATTATCGTGGTGATTTTGGACGGGGAACTCAGAGTTTATAGAAATGAGATTGGACCTCGGGAATGGTTATGGAAGAGACAGCATTGAGGAGGTGGTGTTCAGTCAAAATGGGTCAGATACCGAGCCACGAGGGGATGGCCTAAAATCCCAGTAGGAGGTGGAGGTGTTGCTCAACTAAACTGAAAGTACTTGACGAAGGAGTCGGTTTGTCTTGACTACAATCTTATTGATTATTTTACTTATAATTTATCGTGTTAGCAAAAAATATGCATGCGTCACGATCATACAAATGATACTATACATGATTTTGTTTGACACTTTCTATTTTAGACATTCCTTTCTTCCTTTTAACCAACATATATATATTGATAAACAACTAAATATCTACATATGTGTCTTGTTAATATGTCAACAGCTTTAATTGTATTTTAAACATAATAGGTTATGAATCATTAGACTGCTCATTTTGAAGAGAAGTGTTGTTTACTCGATGACTTCAAAGGAAGACATCTACTGCATACACAACATTTTCGATTAAGTTTTTTACTCTCCCTAATGTGAATTGGAAAATAATTATGAAGTTTACTAAATGACTGCAATTGAGATGTTAACAAGTGTGCAATTCTAAATAACAAAATTATTTTTCGTCTTAGTAATCTGATAAAAATGTTGTACTTTTAATCAAAAACTATATATGATGGAGATGCAGGGTATCGAACCCTTTACCTCTCGCATGCAAAGCGAGTGCTCTACCATTTGAGTTACATCCCCTGATGTCCATGAGTTTTGTTCTTTTACTACATATCCGGACTCGTTTTCTTAGTTGGTGCATTTGTTCCTGATTGGAGAGGCATGGGATAATACAAGACAATGTCGCCTTACTTAGCAAGTTTCGTTGGGCTTTGACATTTCCCTTACATTCCTACTAATTGTAAGGTAGATAAATGAAATTCGAATGGTATATTTTAGTACGCTCTCATATTTCTAGTTTTTCATCACGATTTTTATGTCGATAATTGGCAAGCGCTAGTGTGCATTTGATTTCACTGGATCTATAATGACATATGGGAAGCAAACAGTTTATGGTCCCTTTTCTTTTATATGCGCAACCCGAGATACATTTGAGGGCATAGCAGTGTTGAAACTTTAGTATTAAGCCTATTCCTAATGTCGATACGTTTCTATGTGGATCAACGAGATTATCATGAAATTTTGAATCCTTTGTTGTGGCCCATTGTCTTAGTCCAGTAGGGGTTGGAGAAACGAGTGTATATGTTGCAGTATCGGATGTTCACTACGAAGGTAAACTTGGGAGCTTGTTAGACTATGATTGATGAGAGAACAAAAAATGCTCTGCTCCGGTATGGAAGAAGGAAATCAATTATCGTGGTGATTTTGGACGGGGAACTCAGAGTTTATAGAAATGAGATTGGACCTCGGGAATGGTTATGGAAGAGACAGCATTGAGGAGGTGGTGTTCAGTCAAAATGGGTCAGATACCGAGCCACGAGGGGATGGCCTAAAATCCCAGTAGGAGGTGGAGGTGTTGCTCAACTAAACTGAAAGTACTTGACGAAGGAGTCGGTTTGTCTTGACTACAATCTTATTGATTATTTTACTTATAATTTATCGTGTTAGCAAAAAATATGCATGCGTCACGATCATACAAATGATACTATACATGATTTTGTTTGACACTTTCTATTTTAGACATTCCTTTCTTCCTTTTAACCAACATATATATATTGATAAACAACTAAATATCTACATATGTGTCTTGTTAATATGTCAACAGCTTTAATTGTATTTTAAACATAATAGGTTATGAATCATTAGACTGCTCATTTTGAAGAGAAGTGTTGTTTACTCGATGACTTCAAAGGAAGACATCTACTGCATACACAACATTTTCGATTAAGTTTTTTACTCTCCCTAATGTGAATTGGAAAATAATTATGAAGTTTACTAAATGACTGCAATTGAGATGTTAACAAGTGTGCAATTCTAAATAACAAAATTATTTTTCGTCTTAGTAATCTGATAAAAATGTTGTACTTTTAATCAAAAACTATATATGATGGAGATGCAGGGTATCGAACCCTTTACCTCTCGCATGCAAAGCGAGTGCTCTACCATTTGAGTTACATCCCCTGATGTCCATGAGTTTTGTTCTTTTACTACATATCCGGACTCGTTTTCTTAGTTGGTGCATTTGTTCCTGATTGGAGAGGCATGGGATAATACAAGACAATGTCGCCTTACTTAGCAAGTTTCGTTGGGCTTTGACATTTCCCTTACATTCCTACTAATTGTAAGGTAGATAAATGAAATTCGAATGGTATATTTTAGTACGCTCTCATATTTCTAGTTTTTCATCACGATTTTTATGTCGATAATTGGCAAGCGCTAGTGTGCATTTGATTTCACTGGATCTATAATGACATATGGGAAGCAAACAGTTTATGGTCCCTTTTCTTTTATATGCGCAACCCGAGATACATTTGAGGGCATAGCAGTGTTGAAACTTTAGTATTAAGCCTATTCCTAATGTCGATACGTTTCTATGTGGATCAACGAGATTATCATGAAATTTTGAATCCTTTGTTGTGGCCCATTGTCTTAGTCCAGTAGGGGTTGGAGAAACGAGTGTATATGTTGCAGTATCGGATGTTCACTACGAAGGTAAACTTGGGAGCTTGTTAGACTATGATTGATGAGAGAACAAAAAATGCTCTGCTCCGGTATGGAAGAAGGAAATCAATTATCGTGGTGATTTTGGACGGGGAACTCAGAGTTTATAGAAATGAGATTGGACCTCGGGAATGGTTATGGAAGAGACAGCATTGAGGAGGTGGTGTTCAGTCAAAATGGGTCAGATACCGAGCCACGAGGGGATGGCCTAAAATCCCAGTAGGAGGTGGAGGTGTTGCTCAACTAAACTGAAAGTACTTGACGAAGGAGTCGGTTTGTCTTGACTACAATCTTATTGATTATTTTACTTATAATTTATCGTGTTAGCAAAAAATATGCATGCGTCACGATCATACAAATGATACTATACATGATTTTGTTTGACACTTTCTATTTTAGACATTCCTTTCTTCCTTTTAACCAACATATATATATTGATAAACAACTAAATATCTACATATGTGTCTTGTTAATATGTCAACAGCTTTAATTGTATTTTAAACATAATAGGTTATGAATCATTAGACTGCTCATTTTGAAGAGAAGTGTTGTTTACTCGATGACTTCAAAGGAAGACATCTACTGCATATACAACATTTTCGATTAAGTTTTTTACTCTCCCTAATGTGAATTGGAAAATAATTATGAAGTTTACTAAATGACTGCAATTGAGATGTTAACAAGTGTGCAATTCTAAATAACAAAATTATTTTTCGTCTTAGTAATCTGATAAAAATGTTGTACTTTTAATCAAAAACTATATATGATGGAGATGCAGGGTATCGAACCCTTTACCTCTCGCATGCAAAGCGAGTGCTCTACCATTTGAGTTACATCCCCTGATGTCCATGAGTTTTGTTCTTTTACTACATATCCGGACTCGTTTTCTTAGTTGGTGCATTTGTTCCTGATTGGAGAGGCATGGGATAATACAAGACAATGTCGCCTTACTTAGCAAGTTTCGTTGGGCTTTGACATTTCCCTTACATTCCTACTAATTGTAAGGTAGATAAATGAAATTCGAATGGTATATTTTAGTACGCTCTCATATTTCTAGTTTTTCATCACGATTTTTATGTCGATAATTGGCAAGCGCTAGTGTGCATTTGATTTCACTGGATCTATAATGACATATGGGAAGCAAACAGTTTATGGTCCCTTTTCTTTTATATGCGCAACCCGAGATACATTTGAGGGCATAGCAGTGTTGAAACTTTAGTATTAAGCCTATTCCTAATGTCGATACGTTTCTATGTGGATCAACGAGATTATCATGAAATTTTGAATCCTTTGTTGTGGCCCATTGTCTTAGTCCAGTAGGGGTTGGAGAAACGAGTGTATATGTTGCAGTATCGGATGTTCACTACGAAGGTAAACTTGGGAGCTTGTTAGACTATGATTGATGAGAGAACAAAAAATGCTCTGCTCCGGTATGGAAGAAGGAAATCAATTATCGTGGTGATTTTGGACGGGGAACTCAGAGTTTATAGAAATGAGATTGGACCTCGGGAATGGTTATGGAAGAGACAGCATTGAGGAGGTGGTGTTCAGTCAAAATGGGTCAGATACCGAGCCACGAGGGGATGGCCTAAAATCCCAGTAGGAGGTGGAGGTGTTGCTCAACTAAACTGAAAGTACTTGACGAAGGAGTCGGTTTGTCTTGACTACAATCTTATTGATTATTTTACTTATAATTTATCGTGTTAGCAAAAAATATGCATGCGTCACGATCATACAAATGATACTATACATGATTTTGTTTGACACTTTCTATTTTAGACATTCCTTTCTTCCTTTTAACCAACATATATATATTGATAAACAACTAAATATCTACATATGTGTCTTGTTAATATGTCAACAGCTTTAATTGTATTTTAAACATAATAGGTTATGAATCATTAGACTGCTCATTTTGAAGAGAAGTGTTGTTTACTCGATGACTTCAAAGGAAGACATCTACTGCATATACAACATTTTCGATTAAGTTTTTTACTCTCCCTAATGTGAATTGGAAAATAATTATGAAGTTTACTAAATGACTGCAATTGAGATGTTAACAAGTGTGCAATTCTAAATAACAAAATTATTTTTCGTCTTAGTAATCTGATAAAAATGTTGTACTTTTAATCAAAAACTATATATGATGGAGATGCAGGGTATCGAACCCTTTACCTCTCGCATGCAAAGCGAGTGCTCTACCATTTGAGTTACATCCCCTGATGTCCATGAGTTTTGTTCTTTTACTACATATCCGGACTCGTTTTCTTAGTTGGTGCATTTGTTCCTGATTGGAGAGGCATGGGATAATACAAGACAATGTCGCCTTACTTAGCAAGTTTCGTTGGGCTTTGACATTTCCCTTACATTCCTACTAATTGTAAGGTAGATAAATGAAATTCGAATGGTATATTTTAGTACGCTCTCATATTTCTAGTTTTTCATCACGATTTTTATGTCGATAATTGGCAAGCGCTAGTGTGCATTTGATTTCACTGGATCTATAATGACATATGGGAAGCAAACAGTTTATGGTCCCTTTTCTTTTATATGCGCAACCCGAGATACATTTGAGGGCATAGCAGTGTTGAAACTTTAGTATTAAGCCTATTCCTAATGTCGATACGTTTCTATGTGGATCAACGAGATTATCATGAAATTTTGAATCCTTTGTTGTGGCCCATTGTCTTAGTCCAGTAGGGGTTGGAGAAACGAGTGTATATGTTGCAGTATCGGATGTTCACTACGAAGGTAAACTTGGGAGCTTGTTAGACTATGATTGATGAGAGAACAAAAAACGCTCTGCTCCGGTATGGAAGAAGGAAATCAATTATCGTGGTGATTTTGGACGGGGAACTCAGAGTTTATAGAAATGAGATTGGACCTCGGGAATGGTTATGGAAGAGACAGCATTGAGGAGGTGGTGTTCAGTCAAAATGGGTCAGATACCGAGCCACGAGGGGATGGCCTAAAATCACAGTAGGAGGTGGAGGTGTTGCTCAACTAAACTGAAAGTACTTGACGAAGGAGTCGGTTTGTCTTGACTACAATCTTATTGATTATTTTACTTATAATTTATCGTGTTAGCAAAAAATATGCATGCGTCACGATCATACAAATGATACTATACATGATTTTGTTTGACACTTTCTATTTTAGACATTCCTTTCTTCCTTTTAACCAACATATATATATTGATAAACAACTAAATATCTACATATGTGTCTTGTTAATATGTCAACAGCTTTAATTGTATTTTAAACATAATAGGTTATGAATCATTAGACTGCTCATTTTGAAGAGAAGTGTTGTTTACTCGATGACTTCAAAGGAAGACATCTACTGCATATACAACATTTTCGATTAAGTTTTTTACTCTCCCTAATGTGAATTGGAAAACAATTATGAAGTTTACTAAATGACTGCAATTGAGATGTTAACAAGTGTGCAATTCTAAATAACAAAATTATTTTTCGTCTTAGTAATCTGATAAAAATGTTGTACTTTTAATCAAAAACTATATATGATGGAGATGCAGGGTATCGAACCCTTTACCTCTCGCATGCAAAGCGAGTGCTCTACCATTTGAGTTACATCCCCTGATGTCCATGAGTTTTGTTCTTTTACTACATATCCGGACTCGTTTTCTTAGTTGGTGCATTTGTTCCTGATTGGAGAGGCATGGGATAATACAAGACAATGTCGCCTTACTTAGCAAGTTTCGTTGGGCTTTGACATTTCCCTTACATTCCTACTAATTGTAAGGTAGATAAATGAAATTCGAATGGTATATTTTAGTACGCTCTCATATTTCTAGTTTTTCATCACGATTTTTATGTCGATAATTGGCAAGCGCTAGTGTGCATTTGATTTCACTGGATCTATAATGACATATGGGAAGCAAACAGTTTATGGTCCCTTTTCTTTTATATGCGCAACCCGAGATACATTTGAGGGCATAGCAGTGTTGAAACTTTAGTATTAAGCCTATTCCTAATGTCGATACGTTTCTATGTGGATCAACGAGATTATCATGAAATTTTGAATCCTTTGTTGTGGCCCATTGTCTTAGTCCAGTAGGGGTTGGAGAAACGAGTGTATATGTTGCAGTATCGGATGTTCACTACGAAGGTAAACTTGGGAGCTTGTTAGACTATGATTGATGAGAGAACAAAAAACGCTCTGCTCCGGTATGGAAGAAGGAAATCAATTATCGTGGTGATTTTGGACGGGGAACTCAGAGTTTATAGAAATGAGATTGGACCTCGGGAATGGTTATGGAAGAGACAGCATTGAGGAGGTGGTGTTCAGTCAAAATGGGTCAGATACCGAGCCACGAGGGGATGGCCTAAAATCCCAGTAGGAGGTGGAGGTGTTGCTCAACTAAACTGAAAGTACTTGACGAAGGAGTCGGTTTGTCTTGACTACAATCTTATTGATTATTTTACTTATAATTTATCGTGTTAGCAAAAAATATGCATGCGTCACGATCATACAAATGATACTATACATGATTTTGTTTGACACTTTCTATTTTAGACATTCCTTTCTTCCTTTTAACCAACATATATATATTGATAAACAACTAAATATCTACATATGTGTCTTGTTAATATGTCAACAGCTTTAATTGTATTTTAAACATAATAGGTTATGAATCATTAGACTGCTCATTTTGAAGAGAAGTGTTGTTTACTCGATGACTTCAAAGGAAGACATCTACTGCATATACAACATTTTCGATTAAGTTTTTTACTCTCCCTAATGTGAATTGGAAAACAATTATGAAGTTTACTAAATGACTGCAATTGAGATGTTAACAAGTGTGCAATTCTAAATAACAAAATTATTTTTCGTCTTAGTAATCTGATAAAAATGTTGTACTTTTAATCAAAAACTATATATGATGGAGATGCAGGGTATCGAACCCTTTACCTCTCGCATGCAAAGCGAGTGCTCTACCATTTGAGTTACATCCCCTGATGTCCATGAGTTTTGTTCTTTTACTACATATCCGGACTCGTTTTCTTAGTTGGTGCATTTGTTCCTGATTGGAGAGGCATGGGATAATACAAGACAATGTCGCCTTACTTAGCAAGTTTCGTTGGGCTTTGACATTTCCCTTACATTCCTACTAATTGTAAGGTAGATAAATGAAATTCGAATGGTATATTTTAGTACGCTCTCATATTTCTAGTTTTTCATCACGATTTTTATGTCGATAATTGGCAAGCGCTAGTGTGCATTTGATTTCACTGGATCTATAATGACATATGGGAAGCAAACAGTTTATGGTCCCTTTTCTTTTATATGCGCAACCCGAGATACATTTGAGGGCATAGCAGTGTTGAAACTTTAGTATTAAGCCTATTCCTAATGTCGATACGTTTCTATGTGGATCAACGAGATTATCATGAAATTTTGAATCCTTTGTTGTGGCCCATTGTCTTAGTCCAGTAGGGGTTGGAGAAACGAGTGTATATGTTGCAGTATCGGATGTTCACTACGAAGGTAAACTTGGGAGCTTGTTAGACTATGATTGATGAGAGAACAAAAAACGCTCTGCTCCGGTATGGAAGAAGGAAATCAATTATCGTGGTGATTTTGGACGGGGAACTCAGAGTTTATAGAAATGAGATTGGACCTCGGGAATGGTTATGGAAGAGACAGCATTGAGGAGGTGGTGTTCAGTCAAAATGGGTCAGATACCGAGCCACGAGGGGATGGCCTAAAATCCCAGTAGGAGGTGGAGGTGTTGCTCAACTAAACTGAAAGTACTTGACGAAGGAGTCGGTTTGTCTTGACTACAATCTTATTGATTATTTTACTTATAATTTATCGTGTTAGCAAAAAATATGCATGCGTCACGATCATACAAATGATACTATACATGATTTTGTTTGACACTTTCTATTTTAGACATTCGTTTCTTCGTTTTAACCAACATATATATATTGATAAACAACTAAATATCTACATATGTGTCTTGTTAATATGTCAACAGCTTTAATTGTATTTTAAACATAATAGGTTATGAATCATTAGACTGCTCATTTTGAAGAGAAGTGTTGTTTACTCGATGACTTCAAAGGAAGACATCTACTGCATACACAACATTTTCGATTAAGTTTTTTACCCTCCCTAATGTGAATTGGAAAATAATTATGAAGTTTACTAAATGACTGCAATTGAGATGTTAACAAGTGTGCAATTCTAAATAACAAAAGTATTTTTCTTCTTAGTAATCCGATAAAAATGTTGTACTTATAATCAAAAACTATATATGATGGAGATGCAGGGTATCGAACCCTGTATCTCTCGAATGCAAAGCGAGCGCTCTACCATTTGAGCTACATCCCCAGATGTCCATAAGTTTTGTTCTTTTACTACATATCCGGACTCGTTTTCTTAGTTGGTGCATTTGTTCCTGATTGGAGAGGCATGGGATAATACAAGATAATGTCGCCTTACTTAGCAAGTTTCGTTGGGCTTTGACATTTCCTTTACATTCCTACTAATTGTAAGGTAGATAAATGAAATTCGAATGGTATTTTTTATTACGCTCTAATTTTCTAGTTTCTTCATCACGATTCTTATGTCGATAATTGGCAAGCGCTAGTGTGCATTTGATTTCACTTGATCTACAATGACATATGGGAAGCAAACAGTTTATGGTCCCTTTTCTTTTATTGGCGCAACCTGAGATACATTTGAGGGCATAGTAGTGTTGGAGTTTTAGTATTAAGCCTATGCCTAATGTCGATACGTTTCTATGTGGATCAACGAGATTATCATGAAATTTTGAATCCTCTGTTGTGGCCCATTGTCTTAGTCCAGTAGGGGTTGGAGAAACGAGTGTATATATTGCAGTATCGGATGTTCACTACGAAGGTACACTTGGGAGCATGTTAGACTATGATTGATGAGAGAACAAAAAACGCTCCGCTCCGGTATGGAAGAAGGAAATCTATTCTCGTGGTGATTTTGGACGGGGAACTCAGAGTTTATAGAAATGAGATTGGACCTCGGGAAAGGTTATGGAAGAGACAGCATTGAGGAGGTGGTGTTCAGTCAAAATGGGTCAGATACCTAGCCACGAGGGGATGGCCTAAAATCACAGTAGGAGGTGGAGGTGTTGCTCAACTAAAGTGAAAGTACTTGGCGAAGGAGTCGGTTTGTCTTGACTACAATCTTATTGATTATTTTACTTATAATTTATCGTGTTAGCAAAAAATATGCATGCGTCACGATCATACAAATGATACTATACATGATTTTGTTTGACACTTTCTATTTTAGACATTCCTTTCTTCCTTTTAACCAACATATATATATTGATAAACAACTAAATATCTACATATGTGTCTTGTTAATATGTCAACAGCTTTAATTGTATTTTAAACATAATAGGTTATGAATCATTAGACTGCTCATTTTGAAGAGAAGTGTTGTTTACTCGATGACTTCAAAGGAAGACATCTACTGCATATACAACATTTTCGATTAAGTTTTTTACTCTCCCTAATGTGAATTGGAAAATAATTATGAAGTTTACTAAATGACTGCAATTGAGATGTTAACAAGTGTGCAATTCTAAATAACAAAAGTATTTTTCTTCTTAGTAATCCGATAAAAATGTTGTACTTTTAATCAAAAACTATATATGATGGAGATGCAGGGTATCGAACCCTGTATCTCTCGAATGCAAAGCGAGCGCTCTAACATTTGAGCTACATCCCCAGATGTCCATAAGTTTTGTTCTTTTACTACATATCCGGACTCGTTTTCTTAGTTGGTGCATCTGTTCCTGATTGGAGAGGCATGGGATAATACAAGATAATGTCGCCTTACTTAGCAAGTTTCGTTGGGCTTTGATATTTTCTTTACATTCCTACTAATTGTAAGGTAGATAAATGAAATTCGAATGGTATTTTTTATTACGCTCTAATTTTCTAGTTTCTTCATCACGATTCTTATGTCGATAATTGGCAAGCGCTAGTGTGCATTTGATATCACTTGATCTACAATGACATATGGGAAGCAAACAGTTTATGGTCCCTTTTCTTTTATTGGCGCAACCTGAGATACATTTGAGGGCATAGCAGTGTTGGAGTTTTAGTATTAAGCCTATGCCTAAAGTCGATACGTTTCTATGTGGATCAACGAGATTATCATGAAATTTTGAATCCTCTGTTGTGGCCCATTGTCTTAGTCCAGTAGGGGTTGGAGAAACGAGTGTATATATTGCAGTATCGGATGTTCACTACGAAGGTACACTTGGGAGCATGTTAGACTATGATTGATGAGAGAACAAAAAACGCTCCGCTCCGGTATGGAAGAAGGAAATCTATTCTCGTGGTGATTTTGGACGGGGAACTCAGAGTTTATAGAAATGAGATTGGACCTCGGGAAAGGTTATGGAAGAGACAGCATTGAGGAGGTGATGTTCAGTCAAAATGGGTCAGATACCGAGCCACGAGGGGATGGCCTAAAATTACAGTAGGAGGTGGAGGTGTTGCTCAACTAAAGTGAAAGTACTTGACGAAGGAGTCGGTTTGTCTTGACTACAATCTTATTGATTATTTTACTTATAATTTATCGTGTTAGCAAAAAATATGCATGCGTCACGATCATACAAATGATACTATACATGATTTTGTTTGACACTTTCTATTTTAGACATTCCTTTCTTCCTTTTAACCAACATATATATATTGATAAACAACTAAATATCTACATATGTGTCTTGTTAATATGTCAACAGCTTTAATTGTATTTTAAACATAATAGGTTATGAATCATTAGACTGCTCATTTTGAAGAGAAGTGTTGTTTACTCGATGACTTCAAAGGAAGACATCTACTGCATATACAACATTTTCGATTAAGTTTTTTACTCTCCCTAATGTGAATTGGAAAATAATTATGAAGTTTACTAAATGACTGCAATTGAGATGTTAATAAGTGTGCAATTCTAAATAACAAAAGTATTTTTCTTCTTAGTAATCCGATAAAAATGTTGTACTTTTAATCAAAAACTATATATGATGGAGATGCAGGGTATCGAACCCTGTATCTCTCGAATGCAAAGCGAGCGCTCTAACATTTGAGCTACATCCCCAGATGTCCATAAGTTTTGTTCTTTTACTACATATCCGGACTCGTTTTCTTAGTTGGTGCATCTGTTCCTGATTGGAGAGGCATGGGATAATACAAGATAATGTCGCCTTACTTAGCAAGTTTCGTTGGGCTTTGATATTTTCTTTACATTCCTACTAATTGTAAGGTAGATAAATGAAATTCGAATGGTATTTTTTATTACGCTCTAATTTTCTAGTTTCTTCATCACGATTCTTATGTCGATAATTGGCTAGCGCTAGTGTGCATTTGATTTCACTTGATCTACAATGACATATGGGAAGCAAACAGTTTATGGTCCCTTTTCTTTTATTGGCGCAACCCGAGATACATTTGAGGGCATAGCAGTGTTGGAGCTTTAGTATTAAGCCTATGCCTAATGTCGATACGTTTCTATGTGGATCAACGAGATTATCATGAAATTTTGAATCCTTTGTTGTGGCCCATTGTCTTAGTCCAGTAGGGGTTGGAGAAACGAGTGTATATGTTGCAGTATCGGATGTTCACTACGAAGGTACACTTGGGAGCTTGTTAGACTATGATTGATGAGAGAACAAAAAATGCTCCGCTCCGGTATGGAAGAAGGAAATCAATTCTCGTGGTGATTTTGGACGGGGAACTCAGAGTTTATAGAAATGAGATTGGACCTCGGGAAAGGTTATGGAAGAGACAGCATTGAGGAGGTGGTGTTCAGTCAAAATGGGTCAGATACCGAGCCACGAGGGGATGGCCTAAAATCCCAGTAGGAGGTGGAGGTGTTGCTCAACTAAAGTGAAAGTACTTGACGAAGGAGTCGGTTTGTCTTGACTACAATCTTATTGATTATTTTACTTATAATTTATCGTGTTAGCAAAAAATATGCATGCGTCACGATCATACAAATGATACTATACATGATTTTGTTTGACACTTTCTATTTTAGACATTCCTTTCTTCCTTTTAACCAACATATATATATTGATAAACAACTAAATATCTACATATGTGTCTTGTTAATATGTCAACAACTTTAATTGTATTTTAAACATAATAGGTTATGAATCATTAGACTGCTCATTTTGAAGAGAAGTGTTGTTTACTCGATGACTTCAAAGGAAGACATCTACTGCATACACAACATTTTCGATTAAGTTTTTTACTCTCCCAAACGTGAATTGGAAAATAATTATGAAGTTTACTAAATGACTGCAATTGAGATGTTAACAAGTGTGCAATTATAAATAACAAAATTATTTTTCTTCTTAGTAATCCGATAAAAATGTTGTACTTTTAATCAAAAACTATATATGATGGAGATGCAGGGTATCGAACCCTTTACCTCTCGCATGCAAAGCGAGTGCTCTACCATTTGAGTTACATCCCCTGATGTCCATGAGTTTTGTTCTTTTACTACATATCCGGACTCGTTTTCTTAGTTGGTGCATTTGTTCCTGATTGGAGAGGCATGGGATAATGCAAGATAATGTCACCTTACTTAGCAAGTTTCGTTGGGCTTTGACATTTCCCTTACATTCCTACTAATTGTAAGGTAGATAAATGAAATTCGAATGGTATATTTTAGTACGCTCTCATATTTCTAGTTTCTTCATCATGATTTTTATGTCGATAATTGGCAAGCGCTAGTGTGCATTTGATTTCACTGGATCTATAATGACATATGGGAAGCAAACAGTTTATGGTCCCTTTTCTTTTATAGGCGCAACCCGAGATACATTTGAGGGCATAGCAGTGTTGGAGCTTTAGTATTAAGCCTATGCCTAATGTCGATACGTTTCTATGTGGATCAACGAGATTATCATGAAATTTTGAATCCTTTGTTGTGGCCCATTGTCTTAGTCCAGTAGGGGTTGGAGAAACGAGTGTATATGTTGCAGTATCGGATGTTCACTACGAAGGTACACTTGGGAGCATGTTAGACTATGATTGATGAGAGAACAAAAAATGCTCCGCTCCGGTATGGAAGAAGGAAATCAATTCTCGTGGTGATTTTGGACGGGGAACTCAGAGTTTATAGAAATGAGATTGGACCTCGGGAAAGGTTATGGAAGAGACAGCATTGAGGAGGTGGTGTTCAGTCAAAATGGGTCAGATACCGAGCCACGAGGGGATGGCCTAAAATCCCAGTAGGAGGTGGAGGTGTTGCTCAACTAAAGTGAAAGTACTTGACGAAGGAGTCGGTTTGTCTTGACTACAATCTTATTGATTATTTTACTTATAATTTATCGTGTTAGCAAAAAATATGCATGCGTCACGATCATACAAATGATACTATACATGATTTTGTTTGACACTTTCTATTTTAGACATTCCTTTCTTCCTTTTAACCAACATATATATATATTGATAAACAACTAAATATCTACATATGTGTCTTGTTAATATGTCAACAGCTTTAATTGTATTTTAAACATAATAGGTTATGAATCATTAGACTGCTCATTTTGAAGAGAAGTGTTGTTTACTCGATGACTTCAAAGGAAGACATCTACTGCATACACAACATTTTCGATTAAGTTTTTTACTCTCCCTAATGTGAATTGGAAAATAATTATGAACTTTACTAAATGACTGCAATTGAGATGTTAACAAGTGTGCAATTCTAAATAACACAAGTATTTTTCTTCTTAGTAATCCGATAAAAATGTTGTACTTTTAATCAAAAACTATATATGATGGAGATGCAGGGTATCGAACCCTTTACCTCTCGCATGCAAAGCGAGTGCTCTACCATTTGAGTTACATCCCCTGATGTCCATGAGTTTTGTTCTTTTACTACATATCCGGACTCGTTTTCTTAGTTGGTGCATTTGTTCCTGATTGGAGAGGCATGGGATAATACAAGATAATGTCACCTTACTTAGCAAGTTTCGTTGGGCTTTGGCATTTCCCTTACATTCTTACTAATTGTAAGGTAGATAAATGAAATTCGAATGGTATATTTTAGTACGCTCTCATATTTCTAGTTTCTTCATCACGATTTTTATGTCGATAATTGGCAAGCGCTAGTGTGCATTTGATTTCACTGGATCTATAATGACATATGGGAAGCAAACAGTTTATGGTCCCTTTTCTTTTATAGGCGCAACCCGAGATACATTTGAGGGCATAGCAGTGTTGGAGCTTTAGTATTAAGCCTATGCCTAATGTCGATACGTTTCTATGTGGATCAACGAGATTATCATGAAATTTTGAATCCTTTGTTGTGGCCCATTGTCTTAGTCCAATAGGGGTTGGAGAAACGAGTGTATATGTTGCAGTATCGGATGTTCACTACGAAGGTACACTTGGGAGCTTGTTAGACTATGATTGATGAGAGAACAAAAAATGCTCCGCTCCGGTATGGAAGAAGGAAATCAATTTTCGTGGTGATTTTGGACGGGGAACTCAGAGTTTATAGAAATGAGATTGGACCTCGGGAAAGGTTATGGAAGAGACAGCATTGAGGAGGTGGTGTTCAGTCAAAATGGGTCAGATACCGAGCCACGAGGGGATGGCCTAAAATCCCAGTAGGAGGTGGAGGTGTTGCTCAACTAAAGTGAAAGTACTTGACGAAGGAGTCGGTTTGTCTTGACTACAATCTTATTGATTATTTTACTTATAATTTATCGTGTTAGCAAAAAATATGCATGCGTCACGATCATACAAATGATACTATACATGATTTTGTTTGACACTTTCTATTTTAGACATTCCTTTCTTCCTTTTAACCAACATATATATATTGATAAACAACTAAATATCTACATATGTGTCTTGTTAATATGTCAACAACTTTAATTGTATTTTAAACATAATAGGTTATGAATCATTAGACTGCTCATTTTGAAGAGAAGTGTTGTTTACTCGATGACTTCAAAGGAAGACATCTACTGCATACACAACATTTTCGATTAAGTTTTTTACTCTCCCAAACGTGAATTGGAAAATAATTATGAAGTTTACTAAATGACTGCAATTGAGATGTTAACAAGTGTGCAATTATAAATAACAAAATTATTTTTCTTCTTAGTAATCCGATAAAAATGTTGTACTTTTAATCAAAAACTATATATGATGGAGATGCAGGGTATCGAACCCTTTACCTCTCGCATGCAAAGCGAGTGCTCTACCATTTGAGTTACATCCCCTGATGTCCATGAGTTTTGTTCTTTTACTACATATCCGGACTCGTTTTCTTAGTTGGTGCATTTGTTCCTGATTGGAGAGGCATGGGATAATGCAAGATAATGTCACTTTACTTAGCAAGTTTCGTTGGGCTTTGACATTTCCCTTACATTCCTACTAATTGTAAGGTAGATAAATGAAATTCGAATGGTATATTTTAGTACGCTCTCATATTTCTAGTTTCTTCATCATGATTTTTATGTCGATAATTGGCAAGCGCTAGTGTGCATTTGATTTCACTGGATCTATAATGACATATGGGAAGCAAACAGTTTATGGTCCCTTTTCTTTTATAGGCGCAACCCGAGATACATTTGAGGGCATAGCAGTGTTGGAGCTTTAGTATTAAGCCTATGCCTAATGTCGATACGTTTCTATGTGGATCAACGAGATTATCATGAAATTTTGAATCCTTTGTTGTGGCCCATTGTCTTAGTCCAGTAGGGGTTGGAGAAACGAGTGTATATGTTGCAGTATCGGATGTTCACTACGAAGGTACACTTGGAAGCATGTTAGACTATGATTGATGAGAGAACAAAAAATGCTCCGCTCCGGTATGGAAGAAGGAAATCAATTCTCGTGGTGATTTTGGACGGGGAACTCAGAGTTTATAGAAATGAGATTGGACCTCGGGAAAGGTTATGGAAGAGACAGCATTGAGGAGGTGGTGTTCAGTCAAAATGGGTCAGATACCGAGCCACGAGGGGATGGCCTAAAATCCCAGTAGGAGGTGGAGGTGTTGCTCAACTAAAGTGAAAGTACTTGACGAAGGAGTCGGTTTGTCTTGACTACAATCTTATTGATTATTTTACTTATAATTTATCGTGTTAGCAAAAAATATGCATGCGTCACGATCATACAAATGATACTATACATGATTTTGTTTGACACTTTCTATTTTAGACATTCCTTTCTTCCTTTTAACCAACATATATATATATTGATAAACAACTAAATATCTACATATGTGTCTTGTTAATATGTCAACAGCTTTAATTGTATTTTAAACATAATAGGTTATGAATCATTAGACTGCTCATTTTGAAGAGAAGTGTTGTTTACTCGATGACTTCAAAGGAAGACATCTACTGCATACACAACATTTTCGATTAAGTTTTTTACTCTCCCTAATGTGAATTGGAAAATAATTATGAACTTTACTAAATGACTGCAATTGAGATGTTAACAAGTGTGCAATTCTAAATAACACAAGTATTTTTCTTCTTAGTAATCCGATAAAAATGTTGTACTTTTAATCAAAAACTATATATGATGGAGATGCAGGGTATCGAACCCTTTACCTCTCGCATGCAAAGCGAGTGCTCTACCATTTGAGTTACATCCCCTGATGTCCATGAGTTTTGTTCTTTTACTACATATCCGGACTCGTTTTCTTAGTTGGTGCATTTGTTCCTGATTGGAGAGGCATGGGATAATACAAGATAATGTCACCTTACTTAGCAAGTTTCGTTGGGCTTTGGCATTTCCCTTACATTCTTACTAATTGTAAGGTAGATAAATGAAATTTGAATGGTATATTTTAGTACGCTCTCATATTTCTAGTTTCTTCATCACGATTTTTATGTCGATAATTGGCAAGCGCTAGTGTGCATTTGATTTCACTGGATCTATAATGACATATGGGAAGCAAACAGTTTATGGTCCCTTTTCTTTTATAGGCGCAACCCGAGATACATTTGAGGGCATAGCAGTGTTGGAGCTTTAGTATTAAGCCTATGCCTAATGTCGATACGTTTCTATGTGGATCAACGAGATTATCATGAAATTTTGAATCCTTTGTTGTGGCCCATTGTCTTAGTCCAATAGGGGTTGGAGAAACGAGTGTATATGTTGCAGTATCGGATGTTCACTACGAAGGTACACTTGGGAGCTTGTTAGACTATGATTGATGAGAGAACAAAAAATGCTCCGCTCCGGTATGGAAGAAGGAAATCAATTTTCGTGGTGATTTTGGACGGGGAACTCAGAGTTTATAGAAATGAGATTGGACCTCGGGAAAGGTTATGGAAGAGACAGCATTGAGGAGGTGGTGTTCAGTCAAAATGGGTCAGATACCGAGCCACGAGGGGATGGCCTAAAATCCCAGTAGGAGGTGGAGGTGTTGCTCAACTAAAGTGAAAGTACTTGACGAAGGAGTCGGTTTGTCTTGACTACAATCTTATTGATTATTTTACTTATAATTTATCGTGTTAGCAAAAAATATGCATGCGTTACGATCATACAAATGATACTATACATGATTTTGTTTGATACTTTCTATTTTAGACATTCCTTTCTTCCTTTTAACCAACATATATATATTGATAAACAACTAAATATCTACACATGTGTCTTGTTAATAGGTCAACAGCTTTAATTGTATTTTAAACATAATAGGTTATGAATCATTAGACTGCTCATTTTGAAGAGAAGTGTTGTTTACTCGATGACTTCAAAGGAAGACATCTACTGCATACACAACATTTTCGATTAAGTTCTTTACTCTCCCTAATGTGAATTGGAAAATAATTATGAAGTTTACTAAATGACTGCAATTGAGATGTTAACAAGTGTGCAATTCTAAATAACAAAAGTATTTTTCTTCTTAGTAATCCGATAAAAATGTTGTAATTTTAATCAAAAACTATATATGATGGAGATGCAGGGTATCGAACCCTGTATCTCTCGAATGCAAAGCGAGCGCTCTACCATTTGAGCTACATCCCCAGATGTCCATAAGTTTTGTTCTTTTACTACATATCCGGACTCGTTTTCTTAGTTGGTGCATCTGTTCCTGATTGGAGAGGCATGGGATAATACAAGATAATGTCACCTTACTTAGCAAGTTTCGTTGGGCTTTGACATTTCCTTTACATTCCTACTAATTGTAAGGTAGATAAATGAAATTCGAATGGTATTTTTTATTACGCTCTAATTTTCTAGTTTCTTCATCACGATTCTTATGTCGATAATTGGCAAGCGCTAGTGTGCATTTGATTTCACTTGATCTACAATGACATATGGGAAGCAAACAGTTTATGGTCCCTTTTCTTTTATTGGCGCAACCTGAGATACATTTGAGGGCATAGTAGTGTTGGAGTTTTAGTATTAAGCCTATGCCTAATGTCGATACGTTTCTATGTGGATCAACGAGATTATCATGAAATTTTGAATCCTTTGTTGTGGCCCATTGTCTTAGTCCAGTAGGGGTTGGAGAAACGAGTGTATATGTTGCAGTATCGGATGTTCACTACGAAGGTACACTTGGGAGCATGTTAGACTATGATTGATGAGAGAGCAAAATATGCTCCGCTCCGGTATGGAAGAAGGAAATCTATTCTCGTGGTGATTTTGGACGGGGAACTCAGAGTTTATAGAAATGAGATTGGACCTCGGGAAAGGTTATGAAAGAGACAGCATTGAGGAGGTGGTGTTCAGTCAAAATGGGTCAGATACCGAGCCACGAGGGGATGGCCTAAAATCACAGTAGGAGGTGGAGGTGTTGCTCAACTAAAGTGAAAGTACTTGACGAAGGAGTCGGGTTGTCTTGATTACAACCTTATTGATCAATTATTTTATTTATAATTTATCGTTTTAGCAAAAAATATGCATGCGTCAGGATCAGACAAATGATACTATACATGATTTTGTTTGATACTTTCTATATTAGACATTCCTTTTTTCCTTTTAACCAACATATATATAATGATAAACAACTAAAATATCTACATATGTGTTTTGTTATTATGTCAACAGATTTAATTGTATTTTAAACATAATAGGTTATGAATCATTAGACTGCTCATTTTGAAGAGAAGTGTTGTTTACTCGATGACTTCAAAGGAAGACAAATACTGCATACACAACATTTTCGCTTAAGTTTTTTACTCTCCCAAATGTGAATTGGAAAATAATTATGAAGTTTACTAAATGACTGCAATTGAGATGTTAACAAGTGTGCAATTCTAAATAACAAAAGTATTTTTCTTCTTAGTAATCCGATAAAAATGTTGTACTTTTAATCAAAAACTATACATGATGGAGATGCAGGGTATCGAACCCTTTACCTCTCGCATGCAAACCAAGTGCTCTACCATTTGAGCTACATCTCCTAATGTCCATGAGTTTTGTTCTTTTACTACATATCCGGACTCTTTTCTTAGTTGGTGCATCTGTTCCTGATTGGAGAGGCATGGGATAATACAAGATAATGTCGCCTTACTTAGCAAGTTTCGTTGGGTTTTGACATTTCCTTTACATTCCTACTAATTGTAAGGTAGATAAATGAAATTCGAATGGTATTTTTTATTACGCTCTAATTTTCTAGTTTCTTCATCACGATTCTTATGTCGATAATTGGCAAGCGCTAGTGTGCATTTGATTTCACTTGATCTATAATGACATATGGGAAGCAAACAGTTTATGGTCCCTTTTCTTTTATTGGCGCAACCCGAGATACATTTGAGGGCATAGCAGTGTTGGAGATTTAGTATTAAGCCTATGCCTAATGTTGATACGTTTCTATGTGGATCAACGAGATTATCATGAAATTTTGAATCCTTTGTTGTGGCCCATTGTCTTAGTCCAGTAGGGGTTGGAGAAACGAGTGTATATGTTGCAGTATCGGATGTTCACTGCGAAGGTACACTTGGGATCTTGTTAGACTCTGATTGATGAGAGAACAAAAAATGCTCCGCTCCGGTATGGAAGAAGGAAATCTATTCTCGTGGTGATTTTGGACGGGGAACTCAGAGTTTATAAAAATGAGATTGGACCTCGGGAAAGGTGATGGAAGAGACAGCATTGATGAGGTGGTGTTCAGTCAAAATGGGTCAGATACCGAGCCACGAGGGGATGGCCTAAAATCCCAGTAGGAGGTGGAGGTGTTGCTCAACTAAAGTGAAAGTACTTGACGAAGGAGTCGGTTTGTCTTGACTACAATCTTATTGATTATTTTACTTATAATTTATCGTGTTAGCAAAAAATATGCATGCGTCACGATCATACAAATGATACTATACATGATTTTGTTTGACACTTTCTATTTTAGACATTCCTTTCTTCCTTTTAACCAACATATATATATTGATAAACAACTAAATATCTACATATGTGTCTTGTTAATATGTCAACAGCTTTAATTGTATTTTAAACATAATAGGTTATGAATCATTAGACTGCTCATTTGAAGAGAAGTGTTGTTTACTCGATGACTTCAAAGGAAGACATCTACTGCATACACAACATTTTCGATTAAGTTTTTTACTCTCCCAAATGTGAATTGGAAATTAATTATGAAGTTTACTAAATGACTGCAATTGAGATGTTAACAAGTGTGCAATTCTAAATAACAAAATTATTTTTCTTCTTAGTAATCCGATAAAAATGTTGTACTTTTAATCAAAAACTATATATGATGCAGATGCAGGGTATCGAACCCTTTACCTCTCGCATGCAAACCAAGTGCTCTACCATTTGAGCTACATCTCCTAATGTCCATGAGTTTTGTTCTTTTACTACATATCCGGACTCTTTTCTTAGTTGGTGCATCTGTTCCTGATTGGAGAGGCATGGGATAATACAAGATAATGTCGCCTTACTTAGCAAGTTTCGTTGGGCTTTGACATTTCCTTTACATTCCTACTAATTGTAAGGTAGATAAATGAAATCCGAATGGTATTTTTTAGTCCGCTCTAATTTTCTAGTTTCTTCATCACGATTCTTATGTCGATAATTGGCAAGCGCTAGTGTGCATTTGATTTCACTTGATCTATAATGACATATGGGAAGCAAACAGTTTATGGTCCCTTTTCTTTTATTGGCGCAACCCGAGATACAATTGAGGGCATAGCAGTGTTGCAGCTTTAGTATTAAGCCTATGCCTAATGTCGATACGTTTCTATGTGGATCAACGAGATTATCATGAAATTTTGAATCCTTTGTTGTGGCCCATTGTCTTAGTCCAGTAGGGGTTGGAGAAACGAATATATATGTTGCAGTATCAGATGTTCACTGCGAAGGTACACTTGGGAGCTTGTTAGACTCTGATTGATGAGAGAACAAACAATGCTCCGCTCAGGTATGGAAGAAGGAAATCTATTCTCGTGGTGATTTTGGACGGGGAACTCAGAGTTTATAGAAATGAGATTGGACCTCGGGAAAGGTGATGGAAGAGACAGCATTGATGAGGTGGTGTTCAGTCAAAATGGGTCAGATACCGAGCCACGAGGGGATGGCCTAAAATCACAGTAGGAGGTGGAGGTGTTGCTCAACTAAAGTGAAAGTACTTGACGAAGGAGTCGGTTTGTCTTGACTACAATCTTATTGATTATTTTACTTATAATTTATCGTGTCAACAAAAAATATGCATGCATCACGGTCAGACAAATGATACTATACATGATTTTGTTTGACACTTTTTATTTTAGACATTCCTTTCTTCCTTTTAACCAACATATATATATTGATAAACAACTAAATATCTACATATGTGTCTTGTTAATATGTCAACAGCTTTAATTGGATTTTAAACATAATAGGTTATGAATCATTAGACTGCTCATTTGAAGAGAAGTGTTGTTTACTCGATGACTTCAAAGGAAGACATCTACTGCATACACAACATTTTCGATTAAGTTTTTTACTCTCCCAAATGTGAATTGGAAATTAATTATGATGTTTACTAAATGACTGCAATTGAGATGTTAACAAGTGTGCAATTCTAAATAACAAAATTATTTTTCTTCTTAGTAATCCGATAAAAATGTTGTACTTTTAATCAAAAACTATATATGATGCAGATGCAGGGTATCGAACCCTGTATCTCTCGCATGCAAACCAAGTGCTCTACCATTTGAGCTACATCTCCTAATGTCCATGAGTTTTGTTCTTTTACTACATATCCGGACTCTTTTCTTAGTTGGTGCATCTGTTCCTGATTGGAGAGGCATGGGATAATACAAGATAATGTCGCCTTACTTAGCAAGTTTCGTTGGGCTTTGACATTTCCTTTACATTCCTACTAATTGTAAGGTAGATAAATGAAATTCGAATGGTATTTTTTATTACGCTCTAATTTTCTAGTTTCTTCATCACGATTCTTATGTCGATAATTGGCAAGCGCTAGTGTGCATTTGATTTCACTTGATCTATAATGACATATGGGAAGCAAACAGTTTATGGTCCCTTTTCTTTTATTGGCGCAACCCGAGATACATTTGAGGGCATAGCAGTGTTGGAGCTTTAGTATTAAGCCTATGCCTAATGTCGATACGTTTCTATGTAGATCAACTAGATTATCATGAAATTTTGAATCCTTTGTTGTTGCCCATTGTCTTAGTCCAGTAGGGGTTGGAGAAACGAGTGTATATGTTGCAGTATCGGATGTTCACTGCGAAGGTACACTTGGGATCTTGTTAGACTCTGATTGATGAGAGAACAAAAAATGCTCCGCTCCGGTATGGAAGAAGGAAATCTATTCTCGTGGTGATTTTGGACTGGGAAGTCAGAGTTTATAGAAATGAGATTGGACCTCGGGAAAGGTGATGGAAGAGACAGCATTGAGGAGGTGGTGTTCAGTCCAAATGGGTCAGATACCGAGCCACGAGGGGATGGCATAAAATCCCAGTACGAGGTGGAGGTGTTGCTCAACTAAAGTGAAAGTACTTGACGAAGGAGTCGGTTTGTCTTGACTACAATCTTATTGATTATTTTACTTATAATTTATCGTGTCAACAAAAAATATGCATGCGTCACGGTCAGACAAATGATACTATACATGACTTTGTTTGATACTTTTTATTTTAGACATTCCTTTCTTCCTTTTAACAAACATATATATATTGATAAACAACTAAATATCTACATATGTGTCTTGTTAATATGTCAACAGCTTTAATTGTATTTTAAACATAATAGGTTATGAATCATTAGACTGCTCATTTGAAGAGAAGTGTTGTTTACTCGATGACTTCAAAGGAAGACATCTACTGCATACACACCATTTTCGATTAAGTTTTTTACTCTCCCAAATGTGAATTGGAAATTAATTATGAAGTTTACTAAATGACTGCAATTGAGATGTTAACAAGTGTGCAATTCTAAATAACAAAATTATTTTTCTTCTTAGTAATCCGATAAAAATGTTGTACTTTTAATCAAAAACTATATATGATGCAGATGCAGGGTATCGAACCCTTTACCTCTCGCATGCAAACCAAGTGCTCTACCATTTGAGCTACATCTCCTAATGTCCATGAGTTTTGTTCTTTTACTACATATCCGGACTCTTTTCTTAGTTGGTGCATCTGTTCCTGATTGGAGAGGCATGGGATAATACAAGATAATGTCGCCTTACTTAGCAAGTTTCGTTGGGCTTTGACATTTCCTTTACATTCCTACTAATTGTAAAGTAGATAAATGAAATCCGAATGGTATTTTTTAGTACGCTCTAATTTTCTAGTTTCTTCATCACGATTCTTATGTCGATAATTGGCAAGCGCTAGTGTGCATTTGATTTCACTTGATCTATAATGACATATGGGAAGCAAACAGTTTATGGTCCCTTTTCTTTTATTGGCGCAACCCGAGATACAATTGAGGGCATAGCAGTGTTGCAGCTTTAGTATTAAGCCTATGCCTAATGTCGATACGTTTCTATGTGGATCAACGAGATTATCATGAAATTTTGAATCCTTTGTTGTGGCCCATTGTCTTAGTCCAGTAGGGGTTGGAGAAACGAATATATATGTTGCAGTATCAGATGTTCACAGCGAAGGTACACTTGGGAGCTTGTTAGACTCTGATTGATGAGAGAACAAACAATGCTCCGCTCAGGTATGGAAGAAGGAAATCTATTCTCGTGGTGATTTTGGACGGGGAACTCAGAGTTTATAGAAATGAGATTGGACCTCGGGAAAGGTGATGGAAGAGACAGCATTGATGAGGTGGTGTTCAGTCAAAATGGGTCAGATACCGAGCCACGAAGGGATGGCCTAAAATCCCAGTAGGAGGTGGAGGTGTTGCTCAACTAAAGTGAAAGTACTTGACGAAGGAGTCGGTTTGTCTTGACTACAATCTTATTGATTATTTTACTTATAATTTATCGTGTCAACAAAAAATATGCATGCATCACGGTCAGACAAATGATACTATACATGATTTTGTTTGACACTTTTTATTTTAGACATTCCTTTCTTCCTTTTAACCAACATATATATATTGATAAACAACTAAATATCTACATATGTGTCTTGTTAATATGTCAACAGCTTTAATTGGATTTTAAACATAATAGGTTATGAATCATTAGACTGCTCATTTGAAGAGAAGTGTTGTTTACTCGATGACTTCAAAGGAAGACATCTACTGCATACACAACATTTTCGATTAAGTTTTTTACTCTCCCAAATGTGAATTGGAAATTAATTATGAAGTTTACTAAATGACTGCAATTGAGATGTTAACAAGTGTGCAATTCTAAATAACAAAATTATTTTTCTTCTTAGTAATCCGATAAAAATGTTGTACTTTTAATCAAAAACTATATATGATGCAGATGCAGGGTATCGAACCCTGTATCTCTCGCATGCAAACCAAGTGCTCTACCATTTGAGCTACATCTCCTAATGTCCATGAGTTTTGTTCTTTTACTACATATCCGGACTCTTTTCTTAGTTGGTGCATCTGTTCCTGATTGGAGAGGCATGGGATAATACAAGATAATGTCGCCTTACTTAGCAAGTTTCGTTGGGCTTTGACATTTCCTTTACATTCCTACTAATTGTAAGGTAGATAAATGAAATTCGAATGGTATTTTTTATTACGCTCTAATTTTCTAGTTTCTTCATCACGATTCTTATGTCGATAATTGGCAAGCGCTAGTGTGCATTTGATTTCACTTGATCTATAATGACATATGGGAAGCAAACAGTTTATGGTCCCTTTTCTTTTATTGGCGCAACCCGAGATACAATTGAGGGCATAGCAGTGTTGGAGCTTTAGTATTAAGCCTATGCCTAATGTCGATACGTTTCTATGTAGATCAACTAGATTATCATGAAATTTTGAATCCTTTGTTGTTGCCCATTGTCTTAGTCCAGTAGGGGTTGGAGAAACGAGTGTATATGTTGCAGTATCGGATGTTCACTGCGAAGGTACACTTGGGATCTTGTTAGACTCTGATTGATGAGAGAACAAAAAATGCTCCGCTCCGGTATGGAAGAAGGAAATCTATTCTCGTGGTGATTTTGGACTGGGAAGTCAGAGTTTATAGAAATGAGATTGGACCTCGGGAAAGGTGATGGAAGAGACAGCATTGAGGAGGTGGTGTTCAGTCCAAATGGGTCAGATACCGAGCCACGAGGGGATGGCATAAAATCCCAGTACGAGGTGGAGGTGTTGCTCAACTAAAGTGAAAGTACTTGACGAAGGAGTCGGTTTGTCTTGACTACAATCTTATTGATTATTTTACTTATAATTTATCGTGTCAACAAAAAATATGCATGCGTCACGGTCAGACAAATGATACTATACATGACTTTGTTTGATACTTTTTATTTTAGACATTCCTTTCTTCCTTTTAACAAACATATATATATTGATAAACAACTAAATATCTACATATGTGTCTTGTTAATATGTCAACAGCTTTAATTGTATTTTAAACATAATAGGTTATGAATCATTAGACTGCTCATTTGAAGAGAAGTGTTGTTTACTCGATGACTTCAAAGGAAGACATCTACTGCATACACACCATTTTCGATTAAGTTTTTTACTCTCCCAAATGTGAATTGGAAATTAATTATGAAGTTTACTAAATGACTGCAATTGAGATGTTAACAAGTGTGCAATTCTAAATAACAAAATTATTTTTCTTCTTAGTAATCCGATAAAAATGTTGTACTTTTAATCAAAAACTATATATGATGCAGATGCAGGGTATCGAACCCTTTACCTCTCGCATGCAAACCAAGTGCTCTACCATTTGAGCTACATCTCCTAATGTCCATGAGTTTTGTTCTTTTACTACATATCCGGACTCTTTTCTTAGTTGGTGCATCTGTTCCTGATTGGAGAGGCATGGGATAATACAAGATAATGTCGCCTTACTTAGCAAGTTTCGTTGGGCTTTGACATTTCCTTTACATTCCTACTAATTGTAAAGTAGATAAATGAAATCCGAATGGTATTTTTTAGTACGCTCTAATTTTCTAGTTTCTTCATCACGATTCTTATGTCGATAATTGGCAAGCGCTAGTGTGCATTTGATTTCACTTGATCTATAATGACATATGGGAAGCAAACAGTTTATGGTCCCTTTTCTTTTATTGGCGCAACCCGAGATACAATTGAGGGCATAGCAGTGTTGCAGCTTTAGTATTAAGCCTATGCCTAATGTCGATACGTTTCTATGTGGATCAACGAGATTATCATGAAATTTTGAATCCTTTGTTGTGG
The DNA here is from genome assembly GCA_946814005.1 of Chamaenerion angustifolium. Taxonomy (NCBI): domain Eukaryota; kingdom Viridiplantae; phylum Streptophyta; class Magnoliopsida; order Myrtales; family Onagraceae; genus Chamaenerion; species Chamaenerion angustifolium. Next base: position 25,884,029 of record OX328268.1, on the reverse strand, counting down.
CCCATTGTCTTAGTCCAGTAGGGGTTGGAGAAACGAATATATATGTTGCAGTATCAGATGTTCACAGCGAAGGTACACTTGGGAGCTTGTTAGACTCTGATTGATGAGAGAACAAACAATGCTCCGCTCAGGTATGGAAGAAGGAAATCTATTCTCGTGGTGATTTTGGACGGGGAACTCAGAGTTTATAGAAATGAGATTGGACCTCGGGAAAGGTGATGGAAGAGACAGCATTGATGAGGTGGTGTTCAGTCAAAATGGGTCAGATACCGAGCCACGAAGGGATGGCCTAAAATCCCAGTAGGAGGTGGAGGTGTTGCTCAACTAAAGTGAAAGTACTTGACGAAGGAGTCGGTTTGTCTTGACTACAATCTTATTGATTATTTTACTTATAATTTATCGTGTCAACAAAAAATATGCATGCATCACGGTCAGACAAATGATACTATACATGATTTTGTTTGACACTTTTTATTTTAGACATTCCTTTCTTCCTTTTAACCAACATATATATATTGATAAACAACTAAATATCTACATATGTGTCTTGTTAATATGTCAACAGCTTTAATTGGATTTTAAACATAATAGGTTATGAATCATTAGACTGCTCATTTGAAGAGAAGTGTTGTTTACTCGATGACTTCAAAGGAAGACATCTACTGCATACACAACATTTTCGATTAAGTTTTTTACTCTCCCAAATGTGAATTGGAAATTAATTATGAAGTTTACTAAATGACTGCAATTGAGATGTTAACAAGTGTGCAATTCTAAATAACAAAATTATTTTTCTTCTTAGTAATCCGATAAAAATGTTGTACTTTTAATCAAAAACTATATATGATGCAGATGCAGGGTATCGAACCCTGTATCTCTCGCATGCAAACCAAGTGCTCTACCATTTGAGCTACATCTCCTAATGTCCATGAGTTTTGTTCTTTTACTACATATCCGGACTCTTTTCTTAGTTGGTGCATCTGTTCCTGATTGGAGAGGCATGGGATAATACAAGATAATGTCGCCTTACTTAGCAAGTTTCGTTGGGCTTTGACATTTCCTTTACATTCCTACTAATTGTAAGGTAGATAAATGAAATTCGAATGGTATTTTTTATTACGCTCTAATTTTCTAGTTTCTTCATCACGATTCTTATGTCGATAATTGGCAAGCGCTAGTGTGCATTTGATTTCACTTGATCTATAATGACATATGGGAAGCAAACAGTTTATGGTCCCTTTTCTTTTATTGGCGCAACCCGAGATACAATTGAGGGCATAGCAGTGTTGGAGCTTTAGTATTAAGCCTATGCCTAATGTCGATACGTTTCTATGTAGATCAACTAGATTATCATGAAATTTTGAATCCTTTGTTGTTGCCCATTGTCTTAGTCCAGTAGGGGTTGGAGAAACGAGTGTATATGTTGCAGTATCGGATGTTCACTGCGAAGGTACACTTGGGATCTTGTTAGACTCTGATTGATGAGAGAACAAAAAATGCTCCGCTCCGGTATGGAAGAAGGAAATCTATTCTCGTGGTGATTTTGGACTGGGAAGTCAGAGTTTATAGAAATGAGATTGGACCTCGGGAAAGGTGATGGAAGAGACAGCATTGAGGAGGTGGTGTTCAGTCCAAATGGGTCAGATACCGAGCCACGAGGGGATGGCATAAAATCCCAGTACGAGGTGGAGGTGTTGCTCAACTAAAGTGAAAGTACTTGACGAAGGAGTCGGTTTGTCTTGACTACAATCTTATTGATTATTTTACTTATAATTTATCGTGTCAACAAAAAATATGCATGCGTCACGGTCAGACAAATGATACTATACATGACTTTGTTTGATACTTTTTATTTTAGACATTCCTTTCTTCCTTTTAACAAACATATATATATTGATAAACAACTAAATATCTACATATGTGTCTTGTTAATATGTCAACAGCTTTAATTGTATTTTAAACATAATAGGTTATGAATCATTAGACTGCTCATTTGAAGAGAAGTGTTGTTTACTCGATGACTTCAAAGGAAGACATCTACTGCATACACACCATTTTCGATTAAGTTTTTTACTCTCCCAAATGTGAATTGGAAATTAATTATGAAGTTTACTAAATGACTGCAATTGAGATGTTAACAAGTGTGCAATTCTAAATAACAAAATTATTTTTCTTCTTAGTAATCCGATAAAAATGTTGTACTTTTAATCAAAAACTATATATGATGCAGATGCAGGGTATCGAACCCTTTACCTCTCGCATGCAAACCAAGTGCTCTACCATTTGAGCTACATCTCCTAATGTCCATGAGTTTTGTTCTTTTACTACATATCCGGACTCTTTTCTTAGTTGGTGCATCTGTTCCTGATTGGAGAGGCATGGGATAATACAAGATAATGTCGCCTTACTTAGCAAGTTTCGTTGGGCTTTGACATTTCCTTTACATTCCTACTAATTGTAAAGTAGATAAATGAAATCCGAATGGTATTTTTTAGTACGCTCTAATTTTCTAGTTTCTTCATCACGATTCTTATGTCGATAATTGGCAAGCGCTAGTGTGCATTTGATTTCACTTGATCTATAATGACATATGGGAAGCAAACAGTTTATGGTCCCTTTTCTTTTATTGGCGCAACCCGAGATACAATTGAGGGCATAGCAGTGTTGCAGCTTTAGTATTAAGCCTATGCCTAATGTCGATACGTTTCTATGTGGATCAACGAGATTATCATGAAATTTTGAATCCTTTGTTGTGGCCCATTGTCTTAGTCCAGTAGGGGTTGGAGAAACGAATATATATGTTGCAGTATCAGATGTTCACAGCGAAGGTACACTTGGGAGCTTGTTAGACTCTGATTGATGAGAGAACAAACAATGCTCCGCTCAGGTATGGAAGAAGGAAATCTATTCTCGTGGTGATTTTGGACGGGGAACTCAGAGTTTATAGAAATGAGATTGGACCTCGGGAAAGGTGATGGAAGAGACAGCATTGATGAGGTGGTGTTCAGTCAAAATGGGTCAGATACCGAGCCACGAAGGGATGGCCTAAAATCCCAGTAGGAGGTGGAGGTGTTGCTCAACTAAAGTGAAAGTACTTGACGAAGGAGTCGGTTTGTCTTGACTACAATCTTATTGATTATTTTACTTATAATTTATCGTGTCAACAAAAAATATGCATGCATCACGGTCAGACAAATGATACTATACATGATTTTGTTTGACACTTTTTATTTTAGACATTCCTTTCTTCCTTTTAACCAACATATATATATTGATAAACAACTAAATATCTACATATGTGTCTTGTTAATATGTCAACAGCTTTAATTGGATTTTAAACATAATAGGTTATGAATCATTAGACTGCTCATTTGAAGAGAAGTGTTGTTTACTCGATGACTTCAAAGGAAGACATCTACTGCATACACAACATTTTCGATTAAGTTTTTTACTCTCCCAAATGTGAATTGGAAATTAATTATGAAGTTTACTAAATGACTGCAATTGAGATGTTAACAAGTGTGCAATTCTAAATAACAAAATTATTTTTCTTCTTAGTAATCCGATAAAAATGTTGTACTTTTAATCAAAAACTATATATGATGCAGATGCAGGGTATCGAACCCTGTATCTCTCGCATGCAAACCAAGTGCTCTACCATTTGAGCTACATCTCCTAATGTCCATGAGTTTTGTTCTTTTACTACATATCCGGACTCTTTTCTTAGTTGGTGCATCTGTTCCTGATTGGAGAGGCATGGGATAATACAAGATAATGTCGCCTTACTTAGCAAGTTTCGTTGGGCTTTGACATTTCCTTTACATTCCTACTAATTGTAAGGTAGATAAATGAAATTCGAATGGTATTTTTTATTACGCTCTAATTTTCTAGTTTCTTCATCACGATTCTTATGTCGATAATTGGCAAGCGCTAGTGTGCATTTGATTTCACTTGATCTATAATGACATATGGGAAGCAAACAGTTTATGGTCCCTTTTCTTTTATTGGCGCAACCCGAGATACAATTGAGGGCATAGCAGTGTTGGAGCTTTAGTATTAAGCCTATGCCTAATGTCGATACGTTTCTATGTAGATCAACTAGATTATCATGAAATTTTGAATCCTTTGTTGTTGCCCATTGTCTTAGTCCAGTAGGGGTTGGAGAAACGAGTGTATATGTTGCAGTATCGGATGTTCACTGCGAAGGTACACTTGGGATCTTGTTAGACTCTGATTGATGAGAGAACAAAAAATGCTCCGCTCCGGTATGGAAGAAGGAAATCTATTCTCGTGGTGATTTTGGACTGGGAAGTCAGAGTTTATAGAAATGAGATTGGACCTCGGGAAAGGTGATGGAAGAGACAGCATTGAGGAGGTGGTGTTCAGTCCAAATGGGTCAGATACCGAGCCACGAGGGGATGGCATAAAATCCCAGTACGAGGTGGAGGTGTTGCTCAACTAAAGTGAAAGTACTTGACGAAGGAGTCGGTTTGTCTTGACTACAATCTTATTGATTATTTTACTTATAATTTATCGTGTCAACAAAAAATATGCATGCGTCACGGTCAGACAAATGATACTATACATGACTTTGTTTGATACTTTTTATTTTAGACATTCCTTTCTTCCTTTTAACAAACATATATATATTGATAAACAACTAAATATCTACATATGTGTCTTGTTAATATGTCAACAGCTTTAATTGTATTTTAAACATAATAGGTTATGAATCATTAGACTGCTCATTTGAAGAGAAGTGTTGTTTACTCGATGACTTCAAAGGAAGACATCTACTGCATACACACCATTTTCGATTAAGTTTTTTACTCTCCCAAATGTGAATTGGAAATTAATTATGAAGTTTACTAAATGACTGCAATTGAGATGTTAACAAGTGTGCAATTCTAAATAACAAAATTATTTTTCTTCTTAGTAATCCGATAAAAATGTTGTACTTTTAATCAAAAACTATATATGATGCAGATGCAGGGTATCGAACCCTTTACCTCTCGCATGCAAACCAAGTGCTCTACCATTTGAGCTACATCTCCTAATGTCCATGAGTTTTGTTCTTTTACTACATATCCGGACTCTTTTCTTAGTTGGTGCATCTGTTCCTGATTGGAGAGGCATGGGATAATACAAGATAATGTCGCCTTACTTAGCAAGTTTCGTTGGGCTTTGACATTTCCTTTACATTCCTACTAATTGTAAAGTAGATAAATGAAATCCGAATGGTATTTTTTAGTACGCTCTAATTTTCTAGTTTCTTCATCACGATTCTTATGTCGATAATTGGCAAGCGCTAGTGTGCATTTGATTTCACTTGATCTATAATGACATATGGGAAGCAAACAGTTTATGGTCCCTTTTCTTTTATTGGCGCAACCCGAGATACAATTGAGGGCATAGCAGTGTTGCAGCTTTAGTATTAAGCCTATGCCTAATGTCGATACGTTTCTATGTGGATCAACGAGATTATCATGAAATTTTGAATCCTTTGTTGTGGCCCATTGTCTTAGTCCAGTAGGGGTTGGAGAAACGAATATATATGTTGCAGTATCAGATGTTCACAGCGAAGGTACACTTGGGAGCTTGTTAGACTCTGATTGATGAGAGAACAAACAATGCTCCGCTCAGGTATGGAAGAAGGAAATCTATTCTCGTGGTGATTTTGGACGGGGAACTCAGAGTTTATAGAAATGAGATTGGACCTTGGGAAAGGTGATGGAAGAGACAGCATTGATGAGGTGGTGTTCAGTCAAAATGGGTCAGATACCGAGCCACGAAGGGATGGCCTAAAATCCCAGTAGGAGGTGGAGGTGTTGCTCAACTAAAGTGAAAGTACTTGACGAAGGAGTCGGTTTGTCTTGACTACAATCTTATTGATTATTTTACTTATAATTTATCGTGTCAACAAAAAATATGCATGCATCACGGTCAGACAAATGATACTATACATGATTTTGTTTGACACTTTTTATTTTAGACATTCCTTTCTTCCTTTTAACCAACATATATATATTGATAAACAACTAAATATCTACATATGTGTCTTGTTAATATGTCAACAGCTTTAATTGGATTTTAAACATAATAGGTTATGAATCATTAGACTGCTCATTTGAAGAGAAGTGTTGTTTACTCGATGACTTCAAAGGAAGACATCTACTGCATACACAACATTTTCGATTAAGTTTTTTACTCTCCCAAATGTGAATTGGAAATTAATTATGAAGTTTACTAAATGACTGCAATTGAGATGTTAACAAGTGTGCAATTCTAAATAACAAAATTATTTTTCTTCTTAGTAATCCGATAAAAATGTTGTACTTTTAATCAAAAACTATATATGATGCAGATGCAGGGTATCGAACCCTGTATCTCTCGCATGCAAACCAAGTGCTCTACCATTTGAGCTACATCTCCTAATGTCCATGAGTTTTGTTCTTTTACTACATATCCGGACTCTTTTCTTAGTTGGTGCATCTGTTCCTGATTGGAGAGGCATGGGATAATACAAGATAATGTCGCCTTACTTAGCAAGTTTCGTTGGGCTTTGACATTTCCTTTACATTCCTACTAATTGTAAGGTAGATAAATGAAATTCGAATGGTATTTTTTATTACGCTCTAATTTTCTAGTTTCTTCATCACGATTCTTATGTCGATAATTGGCAAGCGCTAGTGTGCATTTGATTTCACTTGATCTATAATGACATATGGGAAGCAAACAGTTTATGGTCCCTTTTCTTTTATTGGCGCAACCCGAGATACAATTGAGGGCATAGCAGTGTTGGAGCTTTAGTATTAAGCCTATGCCTAATGTCGATACGTTTCTATGTAGATCAACTAGATTATCATGAAATTTTGAATCCTTTGTTGTTGCCCATTGTCTTAGTCCAGTAGGGGTTGGAGAAACGAGTGTATATGTTGCAGTATCGGATGTTCACTGCGAAGGTACACTTGGGATCTTGTTAGACTCTGATTGATGAGAGAACAAAAAATGCTCCGCTCCGGTATGGAAGAAGGAAATCTATTCTCGTGGTGATTTTGGACTGGGAAGTCAGAGTTTATAGAAATGAGATTGGACCTCGGGAAAGGTGATGGAAGAGACAGCATTGAGGAGGTGGTGTTCAGTCCAAATGGGTCAGATACCGAGCCACGAGGGGATGGCATAAAATCCCAGTACGAGGTGGAGGTGTTGCTCAACTAAAGTGAAAGTACTTGACGAAGGAGTCGGTTTGTCTTGACTACAATCTTATTGATTATTTTACTTATAATTTATCGTGTCAACAAAAAATATGCATGCGTCACGGTCAGACAAATGATACTATACATGACTTTGTTTGATACTTTTTATTTTAGACATTCCTTTCTTCCTTTTAACAAACATATATATATTGATAAACAACTAAATATCTACATATGTGTCTTGTTAATATGTCAACAGCTTTAATTGGATTTTAAACATAATAGGTTATGAATCATTAGACTGCTCATTTGAAGAGAAGTGTTGTTTACTCGATGACTTCAAAGGAAGACATCTACTGCATACACAACATTTTCGATTAAGTTTTTTACTCTCCCAAATGTGAATTGGAAATTAATTATGAAGTTTACTAAATGACTGCAATTGAGATGTTAACAAGTGTGCAATTCTAAATAACAAAATTATTTTTCTTCTTAGTAATCCGATAAAAATGTTGTACTTTTAATCAAAAACTATATATGATGCAGATGCAGGGTATCGAACCCTTTACCTCTCGCATGCAAACCAAGTGCTCTACCATTTGAGCTACATCTCCTAATGTCCATGAGTTTTGTTCTTTTACTACATATCCGGACTCTTTTCTTAGTTGGTGCATCTGTTCCTGATTGGAGAGGCATGGGATAATACAAGATAATGTCGCCTTACTTAGCAAGTTTCGTTGGGCTTTGACATTTCCTTTACATTCCTACTAATTGTAAGGTAGATAAATGAAATCCGAATGGTATTTTTTAGTACGCTCTAATTTTCTAGTTTCTTCATCACGATTCTTATGTCGATAATTGGCAAGCGCTAGTGTGCATTTGATTTCACTTGATCTATAATGACATATGGGAAGCAAACAGTTTATGGTCCCTTTTCTTTTATTGGCGCAACCCGAGATACAATTGAGGGCATAGCAGTGTTGCAGCTTTAGTATTAAGCCTATGCCTAATGTCGATACGTTTCTATGTGGATCAACGAGATTATCATGAAATTTTGAATCCTTTGTTGTGGCCCATTGTCTTAGTCCAGTAGGGGTTGGAGAAACGAATATATATGTTGCAGTATCAGATGTTCACTGCGAAGGTACACTTGGGAGCTTGTTAGACTCTGATTGATGAGAGAACAAATAATGCTCCGCTCAGGTATGGAAGAAGGAAATCTATTCTCGTGGTGATTTTGGACGGGGAACTCAGAGTTTATAGAAATGAGATTGGACCTCGGGAAAGGTGATGGAAGAGACAGCATTGATGAGGTGGTGTTCAGTCAAAATGGGTCAGATACCGAGCCACGAGGGGATGGCCTAAAATCCCAGTAGGAGGTGGAGGTGTTGCTCAACTAAAGTGAAAGTACTTGACGAAGGAGTCGGTTTGTCTTGACTACAATCTTATTGATTATTTTACTTATAATTTATCGTGTCAACAAAAAATATGCATGCATCACGGTCAGACAAATGATACTATACATGATTTTGTTTGACACTTTTTATTTTAGACATTCCTTTCTTCCTTTTAACCAACATATATATATTGATAAACAACTAAATATCTACATATGTGTCTTGTTAATATGTCAACAGCTTTAATTGGATTTTAAACATAATAGGTTATGAATCATTAGACTGCTCATTTGAAGAGAAGTGTTGTTTACTCGATGACTTCAAAGGAAGACATCTACTGCATACACAACATTTTCGATTAAGTTTTTTACTCTCCCAAATGTGAATTGGAAATTAATTATGAAGTTTACTAAATGACTGCAATTGAGATGTTAACAAGTGTGCAATTCTAAATAACAAAATTATTTTTCTTCTTAGTAATCCGATAAAAATGTTGTACTTTTAATCAAAAACTATATATGATGCAGATGCAGGGTATCGAACCCTGTATCTCTCGCATGCAAAGCAAGCGCTCTACCATTTGAGCTACATCTCCTAATGTCCATGAGTTTTGTTCTTTTACTACGTATCCGGATTCTTTTCTTAGTTGGTGCATCTGTTCCTGATTGGAGAGGCATGGGATAATACAAGATAATGTCGCCTTACTTAGCAAGTTTCGTTGGGCTTTGACATTTCCTTTACATTCCTACTAATTGTAAGGTAGATAAATGAAATTCGAATGGTATTTTTTATTACGCTCTAATTTTCTAGTTTCTTCATCACGATTCTTATGTCGATAATTGGCAAGCGCTAGTGTGCATTTGATTTCACTTGATCTATAATGACATATGGGAAGCAAACAGTTTATGGTCCCTTTTCTTTTATTGGCGCAACCCGAGATACATTTGAGGGCATAGCAGTGTTGGAGCTTTAGTATTAAGCCTATGCCTAATGTCGATACGTTTCTATGTAGATCAACTAGATTATCATGAAATTTTGAATCCTTTGTTGTTGCCCATTGTCTTAGTCCAGTAGGGGTTGGAGAAACGAGTGTATATGTTGCAGTATCGGATGTTCACTGCGAAGGTACACTTGGGATCTTGTTAGACTCTGATTGATGAGAGAACAAAAAATGCTCCGCTCCGGTATGGAAGAAGGAAATCTATTCTCGTGGTGATTTTGGACTGGGAAGTCAGAGTTTATAGAAATGAGATTGGACCTCGGGAAAGGTGATGGAAGAGACAGCATTGAGGAGGTGGTGTTCAGTCCAAATGGGTCAGATACCGAGCCACGAGGGGATGGCATAAAATCCCAGTACGAGGTGGAGGTGTTGCTCAACTAAAGTGAAAGTACTTGACGAAGGAGTCGGTTTGTCTTGACTACAATCTTATTGATTATTTTACTTATAATTTATCGTGTCAACAAAAAATATGCATGCATCACGGTCAGACAAATGATACTATACATGATTTTGTTTGACACTTTTTATTTTAGACATTCCTTTCTTCCTTTTAACCAACATATATATATTGATAAACAACTAAATATCTACATATGTGTCTTGTTAATATGTCAACAGCTTTAATTGGATTTTAAACATAATAGGTTATGAATCATTAGACTGCTCATTTGAAGAGAAGTGTTGTTTACTCGATGACTTCAAAGGAAGACATCTACTGCATACACAACATTTTCGATTAAGTTTTTTACTCTCCCAAATGTGAATTGGAAATTAATTATGAAGTTTACTAAATGACTGCAATTGAGATGTTAACAAGTGTGCAATTCTAAATAACAAAATTATTTTTCTTCTTAGTAATCCGATAAAAATGTTGTACTTTTAATCAAAAACTATATATGATGCAGATGCAGGGTATCGAACCCTGTATCTCTCGCATGCAAAGCAAGCGCTCTACCATTTGAGCTACATCTCCTAATGTCCATGAGTTTTGTTCTTTTACTACGTATCCGGATTCTTTTCTTAGTTGGTGCATCTGTTCCTGATTGGAGAGGCATGGGATAATACAAGATAATGTCGCCTTACTTAGCAAGTTTCGTTGGGCTTTGACATTTCCTTTACATTCCTACTAATTGTAAGGTAGATAAATGAAATTCGAATGGTATTTTTTATTACGCTCTAATTTTCTAGTTTCTTCATCACGATTCTTATGTCGATAATTGGCAAGCGCTAGTGTGCATTTGATTTCACTTGATCTATAATGACATATGGGAAGCAAACAGTTTATGGTCCCTTTTCTTTTATTGGCGCAACCCGAGATACATTTGAGGGCATAGCAGTGTTGGAGCTTTAGTATTAAGCCTATGCCTAATGTCGATACGTTTCTATGTAGATCAACTAGATTATCATGAAATTTTGAATCCTTTGTTGTTGCCCATTGTCTTAGTCCAGTAGGGGTTGGAGAAACGAGTGTATATGTTGCAGTATCGGATGTTCACTGCGAAGGTACACTTGGGATCTTGTTAGACTCTGATTGATGAGAGAACAAAAAATGCTCCGCTCCGGTATGGAAGAAGGAAATCTATTCTCGTGGTGATTTTGGACTGGGAAGTCAGAGTTTATAGAAATGAGATTGGACCTCGGGAAAGGTGATGGAAGAGACAGCATTGAGGAGGTGGTGTTCAGTCCAAATGGGTCAGATACCGAGCCACGAGGGGATGGCATAAAATCCCAGTACGAGGTGGAGGTGTTGCTCAACTAAAGTGAAAGTACTTGACGAAGGAGTCGGTTTGTCTTGACTACAATCTTATTGATTATTTTACTTATAATTTATCGTGTCAACAAAAAATATGCATGCGTCACGGTCAGACAAATGATACTATACATGATTTTGTTTGATACTTTTTATTTTAGACATTCCTTTCTTCCTTTTAACAAACATATATATATTGATAAACAACTAAATATCTACATATGTGTCTTGTTAATATGTCAACAGCTTTAATTGTATTTTAAACATAATAGGTTATGAATCATTAGACTGCTCATTTGAAGAGAAGTGTTGTTTACTCGATGACTTCAAAGGAAGACATCTACTGCATACACAACATTTTCGATTAAGTTTTTTACTCTCCCAAATGTGAATTGGAAATTAATTATGAAGTTTACTAAATGACTGCAATTGAGATGTTAACAAGTGTGCAATTCTAAATAACAAAATTATTTTTCTTCTTAGTAATCCGATAAAAATGTTGTACTTTTAATCAAAAACTATATATGATGCAGATGCAGGGTATCGAACCCTGTATCTCTCGCATGCAAAGCAAGCGCTCTACCATTTGAGCTACATCTCCTAATGTCCATGAGTTTTGTTCTTTTACTACGTATCCAGATTCTTTTCTTAGTTGGTGCATCTGTTCCTGATTGGAGAGGCATGGGATAATACAAGATAATGTCGCCTTACTTAGCAAGTTTCGTTGGGCTTTGACATTTCCTTTACATTCCTACTAATTGTAAGGTAGATAAATGAAATTCGAATGGTATTTTTTATTACGCTCTAATTTTCTAGTTTCTTCATCACGATTCTTATGTCGATAATTGGCAAGCGCTAGTGTGCATTTGATTTCACTTGATCTATAATGACATATGGGAAGCAAACAGTTTATGGTCCCTTTTCTTTTATTGGCGCAACCCGAGATACATTTGAGGGCATAGCAGTGTTGGAGCTTTAGTATTAAGCCTATGCCTAATGTCGATACGTTTCTATGTAGATCAACTAGATTATCATGAAATTTTGAATCCTTTGTTGTTGCCCATTGTCTTAGTCCAGTAGGGGTTGGAGAAACGAGTGTATATGTTGCAGTATCGGATGTTCACTGCGAAGGTACACTTGGGATCTTGTTAGACTCTGATTGATGAGAGAACAAAAAATGCTCCGCTCCGGTATGGAAGAAGGAAATCTATTCTCGTGGTGATTTTGGACTGGGAAGTCAGAGTTTATAGAAATGAGATTGGACCTCGGGAAAGGTGATGGAAGAGACAGCATTGAGGAGGTGGTGTTCAGTCCAAATGGGTCAGATACCGAGCCACGAGGGGATGGCATAAAATCCCAGTACGAGGTGGAGGTGTTGCTCAACTAAAGTGAAAGTACTTGACGAAGGAGTCGGTTTGTCTTGACTACAATCTTATTGATTATTTTACTTATAATTTATCGTGTCAACAAAAAATATGCATGCATCACGGTCAGACAAATGATACTATACATGATTTTGTTTGACACTTTTTATTTTAGACATTCCTTTCTTCCTTTTAACCAACATATATATATTGATAAACAACTAAATATCTACATATGTGTCTTGTTAATATGTCAACAGCTTTAATTGGATTTTAAACATAATAGGTTATGAATCATTAGACTGCTCATTTGAAGAGAAGTGTTGTTTACTCGATGACTTCAAAGGAAGACATCTACTGCATACACAACATTTTCGATTAAGTTTTTTACTCTCCCAAATGTGAATTGGAAATTAATTATGAAGTTTACTAAATGACTGCAATTGAGATGTTAACAAGTGTGCAATTCTAAATAACAAAATTATTTTTCTTCTTAGTAATCCGATAAAAATGTTGTACTTTTAATCAAAAACTATATATGATGCAGATGCAGGGTATCGAACCCTGTATCTCTCGCATGCAAAGCAAGCGCTCTACCATTTGAGCTACATCTCCTAATGTCCATGAGTTTTGTTCTTTTACTACGTATCCGGATTCTTTTCTTAGTTGGTGCATCTGTTCCTGATTGGAGAGGCATGGGATAATACAAGATAATGTCGCCTTACTTAGCAAGTTTCGTTGGGCTTTGACATTTCCTTTACATTCCTACTAATTGTAAGGTAGATAAATGAAATTCGAATGGTATTTTTTATTACGCTCTAATTTTCTAGTTTCTTCATCACGATTCTTATGTCGATAATTGGCAAGCGCTAGTGTGCATTTGATTTCACTTGATCTATAATGACATATGGGAAGCAAACAGTTTATGGTCCCTTTTCTTTTATTGGCGCAACCCGAGATACATTTGAGGGCATAGCAGTGTTGGAGCTTTAGTATTAAGCCTATGCCTAATGTCGATACGTTTCTATGTAGATCAACTAGATTATCATGAAATTTTGAATCCTTTGTTGTTGCCCATTGTCTTAGTCCAGTAGGGGTTGGAGAAACGAGTGTATATGTTGCAGTATCGGATGTTCACTGCGAAGGTACACTTGGGATCTTGTTAGACTCTGATTGATGAGAGAACAAAAAATGCTCCGCTCCGGTATGGAAGAAGGAAATCTATTCTCGTGGTGATTTTGGACTGGGAAGTCAGAGTTTATAGAAATGAGATTGGACCTCGGGAAAGGTGATGGAAGAGACAGCATTGAGGAGGTGGTGTTCAGTCCAAATGGGTCAGATACCGAGCCACGAGGGGATGGCATAAAATCCCAGTACGAGGTGGAGGTGTTGCTCAACTAAAGTGAAAGTACTTGACGAAGGAGTCGGTTTGTCTTGACTACAATCTTATTGATTATTTTACTTATAATTTATCGTGTCAACAAAAAATATGCATGCGTCACGGTCAGACAAATGATACTATACATGATTTTGTTTGATACTTTTTATTTTAGACATTCCTTTCTTCCTTTTAACAAACATATATATATTGATAAACAACAAAATATCTACATATGTGTCTTGTTAATATGTCAACAGCTTTAATTGTATTTTAAACATAATAGGTTATGAATCATTAGACTGCTCATTTGAAGAGAAGTGTTGTTTACTCGATGACTTCAAAGGAAGACATCTACTGCATACACAACATTTTCGATTAAGTTTTTTACTCTCCCAAATGTGAATTGGAAATTAATTATGAAGTTTACTAAATGACTGCAATTGAGATGTTAACAAGTGTGCAATTCTAAATAACAAAATTATTTTTCTTCTTAGTAATCCGATAAAAATGTTGTACTTTTAATCAAAAACTATATATGATGCAGATGCAGGGTATCGAACCCTGTATCTCTCGCATGCAAAGCAAGCGCTCTACCATTTGAGCTACATCTCCTAATGTCCATGAGTTTTGTTCTTTTACTACGTATCCAGATTCTTTTCTTAGTTGGTGCATCTGTTCCTGATTGGAGAGGCATGGGATAATACAAGATAATGTCGCCTTACTTAGCAAGTTTCGTTGGGCTTTGACATTTCCTTTACAGTCCTACTAATTGTAAGGTAGATAAATGAAATTCGAATGGTATTTTTTATTACGCTCTAATTTTCTAGTTTCTTCATCACGATTCTTATGTCGATAATTGGCAAGCGCTAGTGTGCATTTGATTTCACTTGATCTATAATGACATATGGGAAGCAAACAGTTTATGGTCCCTTTTCTTTTATTGGCGCAACCCGAGATACATTTGAGGGCATAGCAGTGTTGGAGCTTTAGTATTAAGCCTATGCCTAATGTCGATACGTTTCTATGTAGATCAACTAGATTATCATGAAATTTTGAATCCTTTGTTGTTGCCCATTGTCTTAGTCCAGTAGGGGTTGGAGAAACGAGTGTATATGTTGCAGTATCGGATGTTCACTGCGAAGGTACACTTGGGATCTTGTTAGACTCTGATTGATGAGAGAACAAAAAATGCTCCGCTCCGGTATGGAAGAAGGAAATCTATTCTCGTGGTGATTTTGGACTGGGAAGTCAGAGTTTATAGAAATGAGATTGGACCTCGGGAAAGGTGATGGAAGAGACAGCATTGAGGAGGTGGTGTTCAGTCCAAATGGGTCAGATACCGAGCCACGAGGGGATGGCATAAAATCCCAGTACGAGGTGGAGGTGTTGCTCAACTAAAGTGAAAGTACTTGACGAAGGAGTCGGTTTGTCTTGACTACAATCTTATTGATTATTTTACTTATAATTTATCGTGTCAACAAAAAATATGCATGCGTCACGGTCAGACAAATGATACTATACATGATTTTGTTTGATACTTTTTATTTTAGACATTCCTTTCTTCCTTTTAACAAACATATATATATTGATAAACAACTAAATATCTACATATGTGTCTTGTTAATATGTCAACAGCTTTAATTGTATTTTAAACATAATAGGTTATGAATCATTAGACTGCTCATTTGAAGAGAAGTGTTGTTTACTCGATGACTTCAAAGGAAGACATCTACTGCATACACAACATTTTCGATTAAGTTTTTTACTCTCCCAAATGTGAATTGGAAATTAATTATGAAGTTTACTAAATGACTGCAATTGAGATGTTAACAAGTGTGCAATTCTAAATAACAAAATTATTTTTCTTCTTAGTAATCCGATAAAAATGTTGTACTTTTAATCAAAAACTATATATGATGCAGATGCAGGGTATCGAACCCTGTATCTCTCGCATGCAAAGCAAGCGCTCTACCATTTGAGCTACATCTCCTAATGTCCATGAGTTTTGTTCTTTTACTACGTATCCAGATTCTTTTCTTAGTTGGTGCATCTGTTCCTGATTGGAGAGGCATGGGATAATACAAGATAATGTCGCCTTACTTAGCAAGTTTCGTTGGGCTTTGACATTTCCTTTACAGTCCTACTAATTGTAAGGTAGATAAATGAAATTCGAATGGTATTTTTTATTACGCTCTAATTTTCTAGTTTCTTCATCACGATTCTTATGTCGATAATTGGCAAGCGCTAGTGTGCATTTGATTTCACTTGATCTATAATGACATATGGGAAGCAAACAGTTTATGGTCCCTTTTCTTTTATTGGCGCAACCCGAGATACATTTGAGGGCATAGCAGTGTTGGAGCTTTAGTATTAAGCCTATGCCTAATGTCGATACGTTTCTATGTAGATCAACTAGATTATCATGAAATTTTGAATCCTTTGTTGTTGCCCATTGTCTTAGTCCAGTAGGGGTTGGAGAAACGAGTGTATATGTTGCAGTATCGGATGTTCACTGCGAAGGTACACTTGGGATCTTGTTAGACTCTGATTGATGAGAGAACAAAAAATGCTCCGCTCCGGTATGGAAGAAGGAAATCTATTCTCGTGGTGATTTTGGACTGGGAAGTCAGAGTTTATAGAAATGAGATTGGACCTCGGGAAAGGTGATGGAAGAGACAGCATTGAGGAGGTGGTGTTCAGTCCAAATGGGTCAGATACCGAGCCACGAGGGGATGGCATAAAATCCCAGTACGAGGTGGAGGTGTTGCTCAACTAAAGTGAAAGTACTTGACGAAGGAGTCGGTTTGTCTTGACTACAATCTTATTGATTATTTTACTTATAATTTATCGTGTCAACAAAAAATATGCATGCGTCACGGTCAGACAAATGATACTATACATGATTTTGTTTGATACTTTTTATTTTAGACATTCCTTTCTTCCTTTTAACAAACATATATATATTGATAAACAACTAAATATCTACATATGTGTCTTGTTAATATGTCAACAGCTTTAATTGTATTTTAAACATAATAGGTTATGAATCATTAGACTGCTCATTTGAAGAGAAGTGTTGTTTACTCGATGACTTCAAAGGAAGACATCTACTGCATACACAACATTTTCGATTAAGTTTTTTACTCTCCCAAATGTGAATTGGAAATTAATTATGAAGTTTACTAAATGACTGCAATTGAGATGTTAACAAGTGTGCAATTCTAAATAACAAAATTATTTTTCTTCTTAGTAATCCGATAAAAATGTTGTACTTTTAATCAAAAACTATATATGATGCAGATGCAGGGTATCGAACCCTGTATCTCTCGCATGCAAAGCAAGCGCTCTACCATTTGAGCTACATCTCCTAATGTCCATGAGTTTTGTTCTTTTACTACGTATCCAGATTCTTTTCTTAGTTGGTGCATCTGTTCCTGATTGGAGAGGCATGGGATAATACAAGATAATGTCGCCTTACTTAGCAAGTTTCGTTGGGCTTTGACATTTCCTTTACATTCCTACTAATTGTAAGGTAGATAAATGAAATTCGAATGGTATTTTTTATTACGCTCTAATTTTCTAGTTTCTTCATCACGATTCTTATGTCGATAATTGGCAAGCGCTAGTGTGCATTTGATTTCACTTGATCTATAATGACATATGGGAAGCAAACAGTTTATGGTCCCTTTTCTTTTATTGGCGCAACCCGAGATACATTTGAGGGCATAGCAGTGTTGGAGCTTTAGTATTAAGCCTATGCCTAATGTCGATACGTTTCTATGTAGATCAACTAGATTATCATGAAATTTTGAATCCTTTGTTGTTGCCCATTGTCTTAGTCCAGTAGGGGTTGGAGAAACGAGTGTATATGTTGCAGTATCGGATGTTCACTGCGAAGGTACACTTGGGATCTTGTTAGACTCTGATTGATGAGAGAACAAAAAATGCTCCGCTCCGGTATGGAAGAAGGAAATCTATTCTCGTGGTGATTTTGGACTGGGAAGTCAGAGTTTATAGAAATGAGATTGGACCTCGGGAAAGGTGATGGAAGAGACAGCATTGAGGAGGTGGTGTTCAGTCCAAATGGGTCAGATACCGAGCCACGAGGGGATGGCATAAAATCCCAGTACGAGGTGGAGGTGTTGCTCAACTAAAGTGAAAGTACTTGACGAAGGAGTCGGTTTGTCTTGACTACAATCTTATTGATTATTTTACTTATAATTTATCGTGTCAACAAAAAATATGCATGCGTCACGGTCAGACAAATGATACTATACATGATTTTGTTTGATACTTTTTATTTTAGACATTCCTTTCTTCCTTTTAACAAACATATATATATTGATAAACAACTAAATATCTACATATGTGTCTTGTTAATATGTCAACAGCTTTAATTGTATTTTAAACATAATAGGTTATGAATCATTAGACTGCTCATTTGAAGAGAAGTGTTGTTTACTCGATGACTTCAAAGGAAGACATCTACTGCATACACAACATTTTCGATTAAGTTTTTTACTCTCCCAAATGTGAATTGGAAATTAATTATGAAGTTTACTAAATGACTGCAATTGAGATGTTAACAAGTGTGCAATTCTAAATAACAAAATTATTTTTCTTCTTAGTAATCCGATAAAAATGTTGTACTTTTAATCAAAAACTATATATGATGCAGATGTAGGGTATCGAACCCTGTATCTCTCGCATGCAAAGCAAGTGCTCTACCATTTGAGCTACATCTCCTAATGTCCATGAGTTTTGTTCTTTTACTACGTATCCGGACTCGTTTTCTTAGTTGGTGCATCTGTTCCTGATTGGAGAGGCATGGGATAATACAAGATAATGTCGCCTTACTTAGCAAGTTTCGTTGGGCTTTGACATTTCCTTTACATTCCTACTAATTGTAAGGTAGATAAATGAAATTCGAATGGTATTTTTTAGTACGCTCTAATTTTCTAGTTTCTTCATCACGATTCTTATGTCGATAATTGGCAAGCGCTAGTGTGCATTTGATTTCACTTGATCTATAATGACATATGGGAAGCAAACAGTTTATGGTCCCTTTTCTTTTATTGGCGCAACCCGAGATACAATTGAGGGCATAGCAGTGTTGCAGCTTTAGTATTAAGCCTATGCCTAATGTCGATACGTTTCTATGTGGATCAACGAGATTATCATGAAATTTTGAATCCTTTGTTGTGGCCCATTGTCTTAGTCCAGTAGGGGTTGGAGAAACGAATATATATGTTGCAGTATCAGATGTTCACTGCGAAGGTACACTTGGGAGCTTGTTAGACTCTGATTGATGAGAGAACAAACAATGCTCCGCTCAGGTATGGAAGAAGGAAATCTATTCTCGTGGTGATTTTGGACGGGGAACTCAGTGTTTATAGAAATGAGATTGGACCTAGGGAAAGGTGATGGAAGAGACAGCATTGAGGAGGTGGTGTTCAGTCAAAATGGGTCAGATACCGAGCCACGAGGGGATGGCCTAAAATCCCAGTAGGAGGTGGAGGTGTTGCTCAACTAAAGTGAAAGTACTTGACGAAGGAGTCGGTTTGTCTTGACTACAATCTTATTGATTATTTTACTTAAAATTTATCGTGTCAACAAAAAATATGCATGCGTCACGATCAGACAAATGATACTATACATGATTTTGTTTGACACTTTTTATTTTAGACATTCCTTTCTTCCTTTTAACCAACATATATATATTGATAAACAAATAAATATCTACATATGTGTCTTGATAATATGTCAACAGCTTTAATTGTATTTTAAACATAATAGGTTATGAATCATTAGACTGCTCATTTGAAGAGAAGTGTTGTTTACTCGATGACTTCAAAGGAAGACATCAACTGCATACACAACATTTTCGATTTTACTCTCCCAAATGTGAATTGGAAATTAATTATGAAGTTTACTAAATGACTGCAATTGAGATGTTAACAAGTGTGCAATTCTAAATAACAAAATTATTTTTCTTCTTAGTAATCCGATAAAAATGTTGTACTTTTAATCAAAAACTATAGATGATGCAGATGCGGGGTATCGAACCCTGTATCTCTCGCATGCAAAGTAAGTGCTCTACCATTTGAGCTACATCCCTAGATGTCCATAAGTTTTGTTCTTTTACTACATATCCGGACTCGTTTACTTAGTTGGTGCATCTGTTCCTGATTGGAGAGGCATGGGATAATACAAGATAATGTCGCCTTACTTAGCAAGTTTCGTTGGGCTTTGACATTTCCTTTACCTTCTTACTAATTGTAAGGTAGATAAATGAAATTCGAATGGTATTTTTTGTACGCTCTCATATTTCTAGTTTCTTCATCACGATTTTTATGTCGATAATTGGCAAGTGCTAGTGTGCATTTGATTTCACTGGATCTGTAATGACATATGGGAAGCAAACAGTTTATGGTCCTTTTTCTTTTATAGGCGCAACCCAAGATACATTTGAGGGCATAGCAGTGTTGGAGCTTTAGTATTAAGCCTATGCCTAATGTCGATACGTTTCTATGTGGATCAACGATATTATCATGAAATTTTGAATCCTTTGTTGTGGCCCATTGTCTTAGTCCAGTAGGGGTTGGAGAAACGAATGTATATGTTGCAGTATCAGATGTTCATTGCAAAGGTACACTTGGGAGCTTGTTAGACTCTGATTGATGAGAGAACAAAAAATGCTCCGCTCAGGTATGGAAGAAGGAAATCTATTCTCGTGGTGATTTTGGACGGGGAACTCAGAGTTTATAGAAATGAGATTGGACCTAGGGAAAGGTGATGGAAGAGACAGCATTGAGGAGGTGGTGTTCAGTCAAAATGGGTCAGATACCGAGCCACGAGGGGATGGCCTAAAATCCTAGTAGGAGGTGGAGGTGTTGCTCAACTAAAGTGAAAGTACTTGACGAAAGAGTCGGTTTGTCTTGACTACAATCTTATTGATTATTTTACTTATAATTTATCGTGTCAACAAAAAATATGCATGCGTCACGATCAGACAAATGATACTATACATGATTTTGTTTGACACTTTTTATTTTAGACATTCCTTTCTTCCTTTTAACCAACATATATATATTGATAAACAACTAAATATCTACATATGTGTCTTGATAATATGTCAACAGCTTTAATTGTATTTTAAACATAATAGGTTATGAATCATTAGACTGCTCATTTGAAGAGAAGTGTTGTTTACTCGATGACTTCAAAGGAAGACATCAACTGCATACACAACATTTTCGATTAAGTTTTTTACTCTCCCAAATGTGAATTGGAAATTAATTATGAAGTTTACTAAATGACTGCAATTGAGATGTTAACAAGTGTGCAATTCTAAATAACAAAATTATTTTTCTTCTTAGTAATCCGATAAAAATGTTGTACTTTTAATCAAAAACTATATATGATGCAGATGCAGGGTATCGAACCCTTTACCTCTCGCATGCAAACCAAGTGCTCTACCATTTGAGCTACATCTCCTAATGTCCATGAGTTTTGTTCTTTTACTACATATCCGGACTCTTTTCTTAGTTGGTGCATCTGTTCCTGATTGGAGAGGCATGGGATAATACAAGATAATGTCGCCTTACTTAGCAAGTTTCGTTGGGCTTTGACATTTCCTTTACATTCCTACTAATTGTAAGGTTGATAAATGAAATCCGAATGGTATTTTTTAGTACGCTCTAATTTTCTAGTTTCTTCATCACGATTCTTATGTCGATAATTGGCAAGCGCTAGTGTGCATTTGATTTCACTTGATCTATAATGACATATGGGAAGCAAACAGTTTATGGTCCCTTTTCTTTTATTGGCGCAACCCGAGATACAATTGAGGGCATAGCAGTGTTGCAGCTTTAGTATTAAGCCTATGCCTAATGTCGATACGTTTCTATGTGGATCAACGAGATTATCATGAAATTTTGAATCCTTTGTTGTGGCCCATTGTCTTAGTCCAGTAGGGGTTGGAGAAACGAATATATATGTCGCAGTATCAGATGTTCACTGCGAAGGTACACTTGGGAGCTTGTTAGACTCTGATTGATGAGAGAACAAACAATGCTCCGCTCAGGTATGGAAGAAGGAAATCTATTCTCGTGGTGATTTTGGACGGGGAACTCAGAGTTTATAGAAATGAGATTGGACCTAGGGAAAGGTGATGGAAGAGACAGCATTGAGGAGGTGGTGTTCAGTCAAAATGGGTCAGATACCGAGCCACGAGGGGATGGCCTAAAATCCCAGTAGGAGGTGGAGGTGTTGCTCAACTAAAGTGAAAGTACTTGACGAAGGAGTCGGTTTGTCTTGACTACAATCTTATTGATTATTTTACTTAAAATTTATCGTGTCAACAAAAAATATGCATGCGTCACGATCAGACAAATGATACTATACATGATTTTGTTTGACACTTTTTATTTTAGACATTCCTTTCTTCCTTTTAACCAACATATATATATTGATAAACAAATAAATATCTACATATGTGTCTTGATAATATGTCAACAGCTTTAATTGTATTTTAAACATAATAGGTTATGAATCATTAGACTGCTCATTTGAAGAGAAGTGTTGTTTACTCGATGACTTCAAAGGAAGACATCTACTGCATACACAACATTTTCGATTAAGTTTTTTACTCTCCCAAATGTGAATTGGAAATTAATTATGAAGTTTACTAAATGACTGCAATTGAGATGTTAACAAGTGTGCAATTCTAAATAACAAAATTATTTTTCTTCTTAGTAATCCGATAAAAATGTTGTACTTTTAATCAAAAACTATATATGATGCAGATGTAGGGTATCGAACCCTGTATCTCTCGCATGCAAAGCAAGTGCTCTACCATTTGAGCTACATCCCTAGATGTCCATAAGTTTTATTCTTTTACTACATATCCGGACTCGTTTTCTTAGTTGGTGCATCTGTTCCTGATTGGAGAGGCATGGGATAATACAAGATAATGTCGCCTTACTTAGCAAGTTTCGTTGGGCTTTGACATTTCCTTTACATTCCTACTAATTGTAAGGTAGATAAATGAAATTCGAATGGTATTTTTTAGTACGCTCTAATTTTCTAGTTTCTTCATCACGATTCTTATGTCGATAATTGGCAAGCGCTAGTGTGCATTTGATTTCACTTGATCTATAATGACATATGGGAAGCAAACAGTTTATGGTCCCTTTTCTTTTATTGGCGCAACCCGAGATACAATTGAGGGCATAGCAGTGTTGCAGCTTTAGTATTAAGCCTATGCCTAATGTCGATACGTTTCTATGTGGATCAACGAGATTATCATGAAATTTTGAATCCTTTGTTGTGGCCCATTGTCTTAGTCCAGTAGGGGTTGGAGAAACGAATATATATGTTGCAGTATCAGATGTTCACTGCGAAGGTACACTTGGGAGCTTGTTAGACTCTGATTGATGAGAGAACAAACAATGCTCCGCTCAGGTATGGAAGAAGGAAATCTATTCTCGTGGTGATTTTGGACGGGGAACTCAGAGTTTATAGAAATGAGATTGGACCTAGGGAAAGGTGATGGAAGAGACAGCATTGAGGAGGTGGTGTTCAGTCAAAATGGGTCAGATACCGAGCCACGAGGGGATGGCCTAAAATCCCAGTAGGAGGTGGAGGTGTTGCTCAACTAAAGTGAAAGTACTTGACGAAGGAGTCGGTTTGTCTTGACTACAATCTTATTGATTATTTTACTTAAAATTTATCGTGTCAACAAAAAATATGCATGCGTCACGATCAGACAAATGATACTATACATGATTTTGTTTGACACTTTTTATTTTAGACATTCCTTTCTTCCTTTTAACCAACATATATATATTGATAAACAAATAAATATCTACATATGTGTCTTGATAATATGTCAACAGCTTTAATTGTATTTTAAACATAATAGGTTATGAATCATTAGACTGCTCATTTGAAGAGAAGTGTTGTTTACTCGATGACTTCAAAGGAAGACATCAACTGCATATACAACATTTTCGATTAAGTTTTTTACTCTCCCAAATGTGAATTGGAAATTAATTATGAAGTTTACTAAATGACTGCAATTGAGATGTTAACAAGTGTGCAATTCTAAATAACAAAATTATTTTTCTTCTTAGTAATCCGATAAAAATGTTGTACTTTTAATCAAAAACTATAGATGATGCAGATGCGGGGTATCGAACCCTGTATCTCTCGCATGCAAAGTAAGTGCTCTACCATTTGAGCTACATCCCTAGATGTCCATAAGTTTTGTTCTTTTACTACATATCCGGACTCGTTTACTTAGTTGGTGCATCTGTTCCTGATTGGAGAGGCATGGGATAATACAAGATAATGTCGCCTTACTTAGCAAGTTTCGTTGGGCTTTGACATTTCCTTTACCTTCTTACTAATTGTAAGGTAGATAAATGAAATTCGAATGGTATTTTTTGTACGCTCTCATATTTCTAGTTTCTTCATCACGATTTTTATGTCGATAATTGGCAAGTGCTAGTGTGCATTTGATTTCACTGGATCTGTAATGACATATGGGAAGCAAACAGTTTATGGTCCTTTTTCTTTTATAGGCGCAACCCAAGATACATTTGAGGGCATAGCAGTGTTGGAGCTTTAGTATTAAGCCTATGCCTAATGTCGATACGTTTCTATGTGGATCAACGATATTATCATGAAATTTTGAATCCTTTGTTGTGGCCCATTGTCTTAGTCCAGTAGGGGTTGGAGAAACGAATGTATATGTTGCAGTATCAGATGTTCATTGCAAAGGTACACTTGGGAGCTTGTTAGACTCTGATTGATGAGAGAACAAAAAATGCTCCGCTCAGGTATGGAAGAAGGAAATCTATTCTCGTGGTGATTTTGGACGGGGAACTCAGAGTTTATAGAAATGAGATTGGACCTAGGGAAAGGTGATGGAAGAGACAGCATTGAGGAGGTGGTGTTCAGTCAAAATGGGTCAGATACCGAGCCACGAGGGGATGGCCTAAAATCCCAGTAGGAGGTGGAGGTGTTGCTCAACTAAAGTGAAAGTACTTGACGAAAGAGTCGGTTTGTCTTGACTACAATCTTATTGATTATTTTACTTATAATTTATCGTGTCAACAAAAAATATGCATGCGTCACGATCAGACAAATGATACTATACATGATTTTGTTTGACACTTTTTATTTTAGACATTCCTTTCTTCCTTTTAACCAACATATATATATTGATAAACAACTAAATATCTACATATGTGTCTTGATAATATGTCAACAGCTTTAATTGTATTTTAAACATAATAGGTTATGAATCATTAGACTGCTCATTTGAAGAGAAGTGTTGTTTACTCGATGACTTCAAAGGAAGACATCAACTGCATACACAACATTTTCGATTAAGTTTTTTACTCTCCCAAATGTGAATTGGAAATTAATTATGAAGTTTACTAAATGACTGCAATTGAGATGTTAACAAGTGTGCAATTCTAAATAACAAAATTATTTTTCTTCTTAGTAATCCGATAAAAATGTTGTACTTTTAATCAAAAACTATATATGATGCAGATGCAGGGTATCGAACCCTTTACCTCTCGCATGCAAACCAAGTGCTCTACCATTTGAGCTACATCTCCTAATGTCCATGAGTTTTGTTCTTTTACTACATATCCGGACTCTTTTCTTAGTTGGTGCATCTGCTCCTGATTGGAGAGGCATGGGATAATACAAGATAATGTCGCCTTACTTAGCAAGTTTCGTTGGGCTTTGACATTTCCTTTACATTCCTACTAATTGTAAGGTTGATAAATGAAATCCGAATGGTATTTTTTAGTACGCTCTAATTTTCTAGTTTCTTCATCACGATTCTTATGTCGATAATTGGCAAGCGCTAGTGTGCATTTGATTTCACTTGATCTATAATGACATATGGGAAGCAAACAGTTTATGGTCCCTTTTCTTTTATTGGCGCAACCCGAGATACAATTGAGGGCATAGCAGTGTTGCAGCTTTAGTATTAAGCCTATGCCTAATGTCGATACGTTTCTATGTGGATCAACGAGATTATCATGAAATTTTGAATCCTTTGTTGTGGCCCATTGTCTTAGTCCAGTAGGGGTTGGAGAAACGAATATATATGTCGCAGTATCAGATGTTCACTGCGAAGGTACACTTGGGAGCTTGTTAGACTCTGATTGATGAGAGAACAAACAATGCTCCGCTCAGGTATGGAAGAAGGAAATCTATTCTCGTGGTGATTTTGGACGGGGAACTCAGAGTTTATAGAAATGATATTGGACCTAGGGAAAGGTGATGGAAGAGATAGCATTGAGGAGGTGGTGTTCAGTCAAAATGGGTCAGATACCGAGCCACGAGGGGATGGCCTAAAATCCCAGTAGGAGGTGGAAGTGTTGCTCAACTAAAGTGAAAGTACTTGACGAAGGAGTCGGTTTGTCTTGACTACAATCTTATTGATTATTTTACTTAAAATTTATCGTGTCAACAAAAAATATGCATGCGTCACGATCAGACAAATGATACTATACATGATTTTGTTTGACACTTTTTATTTTAGACATTCCTTTCTTCCTTTTAACCAACATATATATATTGATAAACAACTAAATATCTACATATGTGTCTTGATAATATGTCAACAGCTTTAATTGTATTTTAAACATAATAGGTTATGAATCATTAGACTGCTCATTTGAAGAGAAGTGTTGTTTACTCGATGACTTCAAAGGAAGACATCAACTGCATACACAACATTTTCGATTAAGTTTTTTACTCTCCCAAATGTGAATTGGAAATTAATTATGAAGTTTACTAAATGACTGCAATTGAGATGTTAACAAGTGTGCAATTCTAAATAACAAAATTATTTTTCTTCTTAGTAATCCGATAAAAATGTTGTACTTTTAATCAAAAACTATATATGATGCAGATGCAGGGTATCGAACCCTTTACCTCTCGCATGCAAACCAAGTGCTCTACCATTTGAGCTACATCTCCTAATGTC
Source organism: Chamaenerion angustifolium (assembly GCA_946814005.1). Classification (NCBI taxonomy): domain Eukaryota; kingdom Viridiplantae; phylum Streptophyta; class Magnoliopsida; order Myrtales; family Onagraceae; genus Chamaenerion; species Chamaenerion angustifolium. The sequence continues at coordinate 25,856,923 of OX328268.1, read as the reverse complement.
CATGAGTTTTGTTCTTTTACTACATATCCGGACTCTTTTCTTAGTTGGTGCATCTGTTCCTGATTGGAGAGGCATGGGATAATACAAGATAATGTCGCCTTACTTAGCAAGTTTCGTTGGGCTTTGACATTTCCTTTACATTCCTACTAATTGTAAGGTTGATAAATGAAATCTGAATGGTATTTTTTAGTACGCTCTAATTTTCTAGTTTCTTCATCACGATTCTTATGTCGATAATTGGCAAGCGCTAGTGTGCATTTGATTTCACTTGATCTATAATGACATATGGGAAGCAAACAGTTTATGGTCCCTTTTCTTTTATTGGCGCAACCCGAGATACAATTGAGGGCATAGCAGTGTTGCAGCTTTAGTATTAAGCCTATGCCTAATGTCGATACGTTTCTATGTGGATCAACGAGATTATCATGAAATTTTGAATCCTTTGTTGTGGCCCATTGTCTTAGTCCAGTAGGGGTTGGAGAAACGAATATATATGTTGCAGTATCAGATGTTCACTGCGAAGGTACACTTGGGAGCTTGTTAGACTCTGATTGATGAGAGAACAAACAATGCTCCGCTCAGGTATGGAAGAAGGAAATCTATTCTCGTGGTGATTTTGGACGGGGAACTCAGAGTTTATAGAAATGAGATTGGACCTAGGGAAAGGTGATGGAAGAGATAGCATTGAGGAGGTGGTGTTCAGTCAAAATGGGTCAGATACCGAGCCACGAGGGGATGGCCTAAAATCCCAGTAGGAGGTGGAAGTGTTGCTCAACTAAAGTGAAAGTACTTGACGAAGGAGTCGGTTTGTCTTGACTACAATCTTATTGATTATTTTACTTATAATTTATCGTGTCAACAAAAAATATGCATGCGTCACGATCAGACAAATGATACTATACATGATTTTGTTTGACACTTTTTATTTTAGACATTCCTTTCTTCCTTTTAACCAACATATATATATTGATAAACAACTAAATATCTACATATGTGTCTTGATAATATGTCAACAGCTTTAATTGTATTTTAAACATAATAGGTTATGAATCATTAGACTGCTCATTTGAAGAGAAGTGTTGTTTACTCGATGACTTCAAAGGAAGACATCAACTGCATACACAACATTTTCGATTAAGTTTTTTACTCTCCCAAATGTGAATTGGAAAATAATTATGAAGTTTACTAAATGACTGCAATTGAGATGTTAACAAGTGTGCAATTCTAAATAACAAAATTATTTTTCTTCTTAGTAATCCGATAAAAATGTTGTACTTTTAATCAAAAACTATATATGATGCAGATGCAGGGTATCGAACCCTTTACCTCTTGCATGCAAACCAAGTGCTCTACCATTTGAGCTACATCTCCTAATGTCCATGAGTTTTGTTCTTTTACTACATATCCGGACTCTTTTCTTAGTTGGTGCATCTGTTCCTGATTGGAGAGGCATGGGATAATACAAGATAATGTCGCCTTACTTAGCAAGTTTCGTTGGGCTTTGACATTTCCTTTACATTCCTACTAATTGTAAGGTTGATAAATGAAATCCGAATGGTATTTTTTAGTACGCTCTAATTTTCTAGTTTCTTCATCACGATTCTTATGTCGATAATTGGCAAGCGCTAGTGTGCATTTGATTTCACTTTATCTATAATGACATATGGGAAGCAAACAGTTTATGGTCCCTTTTCTTTTATTGGCGCAACCCGAGATACAATTGAGGGCATAGCAGTGTTGCAGCTTTAGTATTAAGCCTATGCCTAATGTCGATACGTTTCTATGTGGATCAACGAGATTATCATGAAATTTTGAATCCTTTGTTGTGGCCCATTGTCTTAGTCCAGTAGGGGTTGGAGAAACGAATATATATGTTGCAGTATCAGATGTTCACTGCGAAGGTACACTTGGGAGCTTGTTAGACTCTGATTGATGAGAGAACAAACAATGCTCCGCTCAGGTATGGAAGAAGGAAATCTATTCTCGTGGTGATTTTGGACGGGGAACTCAGAGTTTATAGAAATGAGATTGGACCTAGGGAAAGGTGATGGAAGAGATAGCATTGAGGAGGTGGTGTTCAGTCAAAATGGGTCAGATACCGAGCCACGAGGGGATGGCCTAAAATCCCAGTAGGAGGTGGAAGTGTTGCTCAACTAAAGTGAAAGTACTTGACGAAGGAGTCGGTTTGTCTTGACTACAATCTTATTGATTATTTTACTTATAATTTATCGTGTCAACAAAAAATATGCATGCATCACGGTCAGACAAATGATACACATGATTTTGTTTGACACTTTTTATTTTAGACATTCCTTTCTTCCTTTTAACCAACATATATATATATTGATAAACAACTAAATATCTACATATGTGTCTTGATAATATGTCAACAGCTTTAATTGTATTTTAAACATAATAGGTTATGAATCATTAGACTGCTCATTTGAAGAGAAGTGTTGTTTACTCGATGACTTCAAAGGAAGACATCTACTGCATACACAACATTTTCGATTAAGTTTTTTACTCTCCCAAATGTGAATTGGAAATTAATTATGAAGTTTACTAAATGACTGCAATTGAGATGTTAACAAGTGTGCAATTCTAAATAACAAAATTATTTTTCTTCTTAGTAATCCGATAAAAATGTTGTACTTTTAATCAAAAACTATATATGATGCAGATGCAGGGTATCGAACCCTGTATCTCTCGCATGCAAAGTAAGTGCTCTACCATTTGAGCTACATCCCTAGATGTCCATAAGTTTTGTTCTTTTACTACATATCCGGACTCGTTTTCTTAGTTGGTGCATCTGTTCCTGATTGGAGAGGCATGGGATAATACAAGATAATGTCGCCTTACTTAGCAAGTTTCGTTGGGCTTTGACATTTCCTTTACATTCCTACTAATTGTAAGGTTGATAAATGAAATCCGAATGGTATTTTTTAGTACGCTCTAATTTTCTAGTTTCTTCATCACGATTCCTATGTCGATAATTGGCAAGCGCTAGTGTGCATTTGATTTCACTTGATCTATAATGACATATGGGAAGCAAACAGTTTATGGTCCCTTTTCTTTTATTGGCGCAACCCGAGATACAATTGAGGGCATAGCAGTGTTGCAGCTTTAGTATTAAGCCTATGCCTAATGTCGATACGTTTCTATGTGGATCAACGAGATTATCATGAAATTTTGAATCCTTTGTTGTGGCCCATTGTCTTAGTCCAGTAGGGGTTGGAGAAACGAATATATATGTCGCAGTATCAGATGTTCACTGCGAAGGTACACTTGGGAGTTTGTTAGACTCTGATTGATGAGAGAACAAAAAATGCTCTGCTCAGGTATGAAAGAAGGAAATCTATTCTCGTGGTGATTTTGGACGGGGAACTCAGAGTTTATAGAAATGAGATTGGACCTAGGGAAAGGTGATGGAAGAGACAGCATTGAGGAGGTGGTGTTCAGTCAAAATGGGTCAGATACCGAGCCACGAGGGGATGGCCTAAAATCCCAGTAGGAGGTGGAGGTGTTGCTCAACTAAAGTGAAAGTACTTGACGAAGGAGTCGGTTTGTCTTGACTACAATCTTATTGATTATTTTACTTAAAATTTATCGTGTCAACAAAAAATATGCATGCGTCACGATCAGACAAATGATACTATACATGATTTTGTTTGACACTTTTTATTTTAGACATTCCTTTCTTCCTTTTAACCAACATATATATATTGATAAACAACTAAATATCTACATATGTGTCTTGATAATATGTCAACAACTTTAATTGTATTTTAAACATAATAGGTTATGAATCATTAGACTGCTCATTTGAAGAGAAGTGTTGTTTACTCGATGACTTCAAAGGAAGACATCAACTGCATACACAACATTTTCGATTAAGTTTTTTACTCTCCCAAATGTGAATTGGAAATTAATTATGAAGTTTACTAAATGACTGCAATTGAGATGTTAACAAGTGTGCAATTCTAAATAACAAAATTATTTTTCTTCTTAGTAATCCGATAAAAATGTTGTACTTTTAATCAAAAACTATATATGATGCAGATGCAGGGTATCGAACCCTTTACCTCTCGCATGCAAACCAAGTGCTCTACCATTTGAGCTACATCTCCTAATGTCCATGAGTTTTGTTCTTTTACTACATATCCGGACTCTTTTCTTAGTTGGTGCATCTGTTCCTGATTGGAGAGGCATGGGATAATACAAGATAATGTCGCCTTACTTAGCAAGTTTCGTTGGGCTTTGACATTTCCTTTACATTCCTACTAATTGTAAGGTTTATAAATGAAATCCGAATGGTATTTTTTAGTACGCTCTAATTTTCTAGTTTCTTCATCACGATTCTTATGTCGATAATTGGCAAGCGCTAGTGTGCATTTGATTTCACTTGATCTATAATGACATATGGGAAGCAAACAGTTTATGGTCCCTTTTCTTTTATTGGCGCAACCCGAGATACAATTGAGGGCATAGCAGTGTTGCAGCTTTAGTATTAAGCCTATGCCTAATGTCGATACGTTTCTATGTGGATCAACGAGATTATCATGAAATTTTGAATCCTTTGTTGTGGCCCATTGTCTTAGTCCAGTAGGGGTTGGAGAAACGAATATATATGTTGCAGTATCAGATGTTCACTGCGAAGGTACACTTGGGAGCTTGTTAGACTCTGATTGATGAGAGAACAAACAATGCTCCGCTCAGGTATGGAAGAAGGAAATCTATTCTCGTGGTGATTTTGGACGGGGAACTCAGAGTTTATAGAAATGAGATTGGACCTAGGGAAAGGTGATGGAAGAGATAGCATTGAGGAGGTGGTGTTCAGTCAAAATGGGTCAGATACCGAGCCACGAGGGGATGGCCTAAAATCCCAGTAGGAGGTGGAGGTGTTGCTCAACTAAAGTGAAAGTACTTGACGAAGGAGTCGGTTTGTCTTGACTACAATCTTATTGATTATTTTACTTATAATTTATCGTGTTAACAGAAAATATGCATGCATCACGGTCAGACAAATGATACTATACATGATTTTGTTTGACACTTTTTATTTTAGACATTCCTTTCTTCCTTTTAACCAACATATATATATTGATAAACAACTAAATATCTACATATGTGTCTTGATAATATGTCAACAGCTTTAATTGTATTTTAAACATAATAGGTTATGAATCATTAGACTGCTCATTTGAAGAGAAGTGTTGTTTACTCGATGACTTCAAAGGAAGACATCTACTGCATACACACCATTTTCGATTAAGTTTTTTACTCTCCCAAATGTGAATTGGAAATTAATTATGAAGTTTACTAAATGACTGCAATTGAGATGTTAACAAGTGTGCAATTCTAAATAACAAAATTATTTTTCTTCTTAGTAATCCGATAAAAATGTTGTACTTTTAATCAAAAACTATATATGATGCAGATGCAGGGTATCGAACCCTGTATCTCTCGCATGCAAAGTAAGTGCTCTACCATTTGAGCTACATCCCTAGATGTCCATAAGTTTTGTTCTTTTACTACATATCCGGACTCGTTTTCTTAGTTGGTGCATCTGTTCCTGATTGGAGAGGCATGGGATAATACAAGATAATGTCGCCTTACTTAGCAAGTTTCGTTGGGCTTTGACATTTCCTTTACATTCCTACTAAATGTAAGGTTGATAAATGAAATCCGAATGGTATTTTTTAGTACGCTCTCATATTTCTAGTTTCTTCATCACGATTTTTATGTCGATAATTGGCAAGTGCTAGTGTGCATTTGATTTCACTGGATCTGTAATGACATATGGGAAGCAAACAGTTTATGGTCCCTTTTCTTTTATTGGCGCAACCCGAGATACAATTGAGGGCATAGCAGTGTTGCAGCTTTAGTATTAAGCCTATGCCTAATGTCGATACGTTTCTATGTGGATCAACGATATTATCATGAAATTTTGAATCCTTTGTTGTGGCCCATTGTCTTAGTCCAGTAGGGGTTGGAGAAACGAATGTATATGTTGCAGTATCAGATGTTCATTGTGAAGGTACACTTGGGAGCTTGTTAGACTCTGATTGATGAGAGAACAAAAAATGCTCCGCTCAGGTATGGAAGAAGGAAATCTATTCTCGTGGTGATTTTGGACGGGGAACTCAGAGTTTATAGAAATGAGATTGGACCTAGGGAAAGGTGATGGAAGAGACAGCATTGAGGAGGTGGTGTTCAGTCAAAATGGGTCAGATACCGAGCCACGAGGGGATGGCCTAAAATCCCAGTAGGAGGTGGAGGTGTTGCTCAACTAAAGTGAAAGTACTTGACGAAGGAGTCGGTTTGTCTTGACTACAATCTTATTGATTATTTTACTTATAATTTATCGTTTCAACAAAAAATATGCATGCGTCACGATCAGACAAATGATACTATACATGATTTTGTTTGACACTTTTTATTTTAGACATTCCTTTCTTCCTTTTAACCAACATATATATATTGATAAACAACTAAATATCTACATATGTGTCTTGATAATATGTCAACAGCTTTAATTGTATTTTAAACATAATAGGTTATGAATCATTAGACTGCTCATTTGAAGAGAAGTGTTGTTTACTCGATGACTTCAAAGGAAGACATCAACTGCATACACAACATTTTCGATTAAGTTTTTTACTCTCCCAAATGTGAATTGGAAATTAATTATGAAGTTTACTAAATGACTGCAATTGAGATGTTAACAAGTGTGCAATTCTAAATAACAAAATTATTTTTCTTCTTAGTAATCCGATAAAAATGTTGTACTTTTAATCAAAAACTATATATGATGCAGATGCAGGGTATCGAACCCTGTATCTCTCGCATGCAAAGTAAGTGCTCTACCATTTGAGCTACATCCCTAGATGTCCATAAGTTTTGTTCTTTTACTACATATCCGGACTCGTTTTCTTAGTTGGTGTATCTGTTCCTGATTGGAGAGGCATGGGATAATACAATATAATGTCGCCTTACTTAGCAAGTTTCGTTGGGCTTTGACATTTCCTTTACATTCCTACTAATTGTAAGGTAGATAAATGAAATCCGAATGGTATTTTTTAGTACGCTCTAATTTTCTAGTTTCTTCATCACGATTCTTATGTCGATAATTGGCAAGCGCTAGTGTGCATTTGATTTCACTTGATCTATAATGACATATGGGAAGCAAACAGTTTATGGTCCCTTTTCTTTTATTGGCGCAACCCGAGATACAATTGAGGGCATAGCAGTGTTGCAGCTTTAGTATTAAGCCTATGCCTAATGTCGATACGTTTCTATGTGGATCAACGAGATTATCATGAAATTTTGAATCCTTTGTTGTGGCCCATTGTCTTAGTCCAGTAGGGGTTGGAGAAACGAATATATATGTTGCAGTATCAGATGTTCACTGCGAAGGTACACTTGGGAGTTTGTTAGACTCTGATTGATGAGAGAACAAAAAATGCTCCGCTCAGGTATGAAAGAAGGAAATCTATTCTCGTGGTGATTTTGGACGGGGAACTCAGAGTTTATAGAAATGAGATTGGACCTAGGGAAAGGTGATGGAAGAGACAGCATTGAGGAGGTGGTGTTCAGTCAAAATGGGTCAGATACCGAGCCACGAGGGGATGGCCTAAAATCCCAGTAGGAGGTGGAGGTGTTGCTCAACTAAAGTGAAAGTACTTGACGAAGGAGTCGGTTTGTCTTGACTACAATCTTATTGATTATTTTACTTATAATTTATCGTGTCAGCAAAAAATATGCATGCGTCACGATCAGACAAATGATACTATACATGATTTTGTTTGACACTTTTTATTTTAGACATTCCTTTCTTCCTTTTAACCAACATATATATATTGATAAACAACTAAATATCTACATATGTGTCTTGTTAATATGTCAACAACTTTAATTGTATTTTAAACATAATAGGTTATGAATCATTAGACTGCTCATTTTGAAGAGAAGTGTTGTTTACTCGATGACTTCAAAGGAAGACATCTACTGCATACACACCATTTTCGATTAAGTTTTTTACTCTCCCAAATGTGAATTGGAAATTAATTATGAAGTTTACTAAATGACTGCAATTGAGATGTTAACAAGTGTGCAATTCTAAATAACAAAATTATTTTTCTTCTTAGTAATCCGATAAAAATGTTGTACTTTTAATCAAAAACTATATATGATGCAGATGCAGGGTATCGAACCCTTTACCTCTCGCATGCAAACCAAGTGCTCTACCATTTGAGCTACATCTCCTAATGTCCATGAGTTTTGTTCTTTTACTACATATCCGGACTCTTTTCTTAGTTGGTGCATCTGTTCCTGATTGGAGAGGCATGGGATAATACAAGATAATGTCGCCTTACTTAGCAAGTTTCGTTGGGCTTTGACATTTCCTTTACATTCCTACTAATTGTAAGGTTTATAAATGAAATCCGAATGGTATTTTTTAGTACGCTCTAATTTTCTAGTTTCTTCATCACGATTCTTATGTCGATAATTGGCAAGCGCTAGTGTGCATTTGATTTCACTTGATCTATAATGACATATGGGAAGCAAACAGTTTATGGTCCCTTTTCTTTTATTGGCGCAACCCGAGATACAATTGAGGGCATAGCAGTGTTGCAGCTTTAGTATTAAGCCTATGCCTAATGTCGATACGTTTCTATGTGGATCAACGAGATTATCATGAAATTTTGAATCCTTTGTTGTGGCCCATTGTCTTAGTCCAGTAGGGGTTGGAGAAACGAATATATATGTTGCAGTATCAGATGTTCACTGCGAAGGTACACTTGGGAGCTTGTTAGACTCTGATTGATGAGAGAACAAACAATGCTCCGCTCAGGTATGGAAGAAGGAAATCTATTCTCGTGGTGATTTTGGACGGGGAACTCAGAGTTTATAGAAATGAGATTGGACCTAGGGAAAGGTGATGGAAGAGATAGCATTGAGGAGGTGGTGTTCAGTCAAAATGGGTCAGATACCGAGCCACGAGGGGATGGCCTAAAATCCCAGTAGGAGGTGGAGGTGTTGCTCAACTAAAGTGAAAGTACTTGACGAAGGAGTCGGTTTGTCTTGACTACAATCTTATTGATTATTTTACTTATAATTTATCGTGTTAACAGAAAATATGCATGCATCACGGTCAGACAAATGATACTATACATGATTTTGTTTGACACTTTTTATTTTAGACATTCCTTTCTTCCTTTTAACCAACATATATATATTGATAAACAACTAAATATCTACATATGTGTCTTGATAATATGTCAACAGCTTTAATTGTATTTTAAACATAATAGGTTATGAATCATTAGACTGCTCATTTGAAGAGAAGTGTTGTTTACTCGATGACTTCAAAGGAAGACATCTACTGCATACACACCATTTTCGATTAAGTTTTTTACTCTCCCAAATGTGAATTGGAAATTAATTATGAAGTTTACTAAATGACTGCAATTGAGATGTTAACAAGTGTGCAATTCTAAATAACAAAATTATTTTTCTTCTTAGTAATCCGATAAAAATGTTGTACTTTTAATCAAAAACTATATATGATGCAGATGCAGGGTATCGAACCCTGTATCTCTCGCATGCAAAGTAAGTGCTCTACCATTTGAGCTACATCCCTAGATGTCCATAAGTTTTGTTCTTTTACTACATATCCGGACTCGTTTTCTTAGTTGGTGCATCTGTTCCTGATTGGAGAGGCATGGGATAATACAAGATAATGTCGCCTTACTTAGCAAGTTTCGTTGGGCTTTGACATTTCCTTTACATTCCTACTAAATGTAAGGTTGATAAATGAAATCCGAATGGTATTTTTTAGTACGCTCTCATATTTCTAGTTTCTTCATCACGATTTTTATGTCGATAATTGGCAAGTGCTAGTGTGCATTTGATTTCACTGGATCTGTAATGACATATGGGAAGCAAACAGTTTATGGTCCCTTTTCTTTTATAGGCGCAACCCAAGATACATTTGAGGGCATAGCAGTGTTGGAGCTTTAGTATTAAGCCTATGCCTAATGTCGATACGTTTCTATGTGGATCAACGATATTATCATGAAATTTTGAATCCTTTGTTGTGGCCCATTGTCTTAGTCCAGTAGGGGTTGGAGAAACGAATGTATATGTTGCAGTATCAGATGTTCATTGTGAAGGTACACTTGGGAGCTTGTTAGACTCTGATTGATGAGAGAACAAAAAATGCTCCGCTCAGGTATGGAAGAAGGAAATCTATTCTCGTGGTGATTTTGGACGGGGAACTCAGAGTTTATAGAAATGAGATTGGACCTAGGGAAAGGTGATGGAAGAGACAGCATTGAGGAGGTGGTGTTCAGTCAAAATGGGTCAGATACCGAGCCACGAGGGGATGGCCTAAAATCCCAGTAGGAGGTGGAGGTGTTGCTCAACTAAAGTGAAAGTACTTGACGAAGGAGTCGGTTTGTCTTGACTACAATCTTATTGATTATTTTACTTATAATTTATCGTGTCAACAAAAAATATGCATGCGTCACGATCAGACAAATGATACTATACATGATTTTGTTTGACACTTTTTATTTTAGACATTCCTTTCTTCCTTTTAACCAACATATATATATTGATAAACAACTAAATATCTACATATGTGTCTTGATAATATGTCAACAGCTTTAATTGTATTTTAAACATAATAGGTTATGAATCATTAGACTGCTCATTTGAAGAGAAGTGTTGTTTACTCGATGACTTCAAAGGAAGACATCAACTGCATACACAACATTTTCGATTAAGTTTTTTACTCTCCCAAATGTGAATTGGAAATTAATTATGAAGTTTACTAAATGACTGCAATTGAGATGTTAACAAGTGTGCAATTCTAAATAACAAAATTATTTTTCTTCTTAGTAATCCGATAAAAATGTTGTACTTTTAATCAAAAACTATATATGATGCAGATGCAGGGTATCGAACCCTGTATCTCTCGCATGCAAAGTAAGTGCTCTACCATTTGAGCTACATCCCTAGATGTCCATAAGTTTTGTTCTTTTACTACATATCCGGACTCGTTTTCTTAGTTGGTGTATCTGTTCCTGATTGGAGAGGCATGGGATAATACAATATAATGTCGCCTTACTTAGCAAGTTTCGTTGGGCTTTGACATTTCCTTTACATTCCTACTAATTGTAAGGTAGATAAATGAAATCCGAATGGTATTTTTTAGTACGCTCTAATTTTCTAGTTTCTTCATCACGATTCTTATGTCGATAATTGGCAAGCGCTAGTGTGCATTTGATTTCACTTGATCTATAATGACATATGGGAAGCAAACAGTTTATGGTCCCTTTTCTTTTATTGGCGCAACCCGAGATACAATTGAGGGCATAGCAGTGTTGCAGCTTTAGTATTAAGCCTATGCCTAATGTCGATACGTTTCTATGTGGATCAACGAGATTATCATGAAATTTTGAATCCTTTGTTGTGGCCCATTGTCTTAGTCCAGTAGGGGTTGGAGAAACGAATATATATGTTGCAGTATCAGATGTTCACTGCGAAGGTACACTTGGGAGTTTGTTAGACTCTGATTGATGAGAGAACAAAAAATGCTCCGCTCAGGTATGAAAGAAGGAAATCTATTCTCGTGGTGATTTTGGACGGGGAACTCAGAGTTTATAGAAATGAGATTGGACCTAGGGAAAGGTGATGGAAGAGACAGCATTGAGGAGGTGGTGTTCAGTCAAAATGGGTCAGATACCGAGCCACGAGGGGATGGCCTAAAATCCCAGTAGGAGGTGGAGGTGTTGCTCAACTAAAGTGAAAGTACTTGACGAAGGAGTCAGTTTGTCTTGACTACAATCTTATTGATTATTTTACTTATAATTTATCGTGTCAGCAAAAAATATGCATGCGTCACGATCAGACAAATGATACTATACATGATTTTGTTTGACACTTTTTATTTTAGACATTCCTTTCTTCCTTTTAACCAACATATATATATTGATAAACAACTAAATATCTACATATGTGTCTTGTTAATATGTCAACAACTTTAATTGTATTTTAAACATAATAGGTTATGAATCATTAGACTGCTCATTTTGAAGAGAAGTGTTGTTTACTCGATGACTTCAAAGGAAGACATCTACTGCATACACACCATTTTCGATTAAGTTTTTTACTCTCCCAAATGTGAATTGGAAAATAATTATGAAGTTTACTAAATGACTGCAATTGAGATGATAACAAGTGTGCAATTCTAAATAACAAAATTATTTTTCTTATTAGTAATCCGATAAAAAAGTTGTACTTTTAATCAAAAACTATATATGATGGAGATGCAGGGTATCGAACCCTTTACCTCTCGCATGCAAAGCGAGCGCTCTACCATTTGAGCTACATCCCTAGATGTCCATAAGTTTTGTTCTTTTACTACATATCCGGACTCGTTTTCTTAGTTGGTGCATCTGTTCCTGATTGGAGAGGCATGGGATAATACAAGATAATGTCGCCTTACTTAGCAAGTTTCGTTGGGCTTTGACATTTCCTTTACCTTCTTACTAATTGTAAGGTAGATAAATGAAATTCGAATGGTATTTTTTGTACGCTCTCATATTTCTAGTTTCTTCATCACGATTTTTATGTCGATAATTGGCAAGTGCTAGTGTGCATTTGATTTCACTGGATCTGTAATGACATATGGGAAGCAAACAGTTTATGGTCCTTTTTCTTTTATAGGCGCAACCCAAGATACATTTGAGGGCATAGCAGTGTTGGAGCTTTAGTATTAAGCCTATGCCTAATGTCGATACGTTTCTATGTGGATCAACGATATTATCATGAAATTTTGAATCCTTTGTTGTGGCCCATTGTCTTAGTCCAGTAGGGGTTGGAGAAACGAATGTATATGTTGCAGTATCAGATGTTCATTGAGAAGGTACACTTGGGAGCTTGTTAGACTCTGATTGATGAGAGAACAAAAAATGCTCCGCTCAGGTATGGAAGAAGGAAATCTATTCTCGTGGTGATTTTGGACGGGGAACTCAGAGTTTATAGAAATGAGATTGGACCTAGGGAAAGGTGATGGAAGAGACAGCATTGAGGAGGTGGTGTTCAGTCAAAATGGGTCAGATACCGAGCCACGAGGGGATGGCCTAAAATCCCAGTAGGAGGTGGAGGTGTTGCTCAACTAAAGTGAAAGTACTTGACGAAGGAGTCGGTTTGTCTTGACTACAATCTTATTGATTATTTTACTTATAATTTATCGTGTCAACAAAAAATATGCATGCGTCACGATCAGACAAATGATACTATACATGATTTTGTTTGACACTTTTTATTTTAGACATTCCTTTCTTCCTTTTAACCAACATATATATATTGATAAACAACTAAATATCTACATATGTGTCTTGATAATATGTCAACAGCTTTAATTGTATTTTAAACATAATAGGTTATGAATCATTAGACTGCTCATTTGAAGAGAAGTGTTGTTTACTCGATGACTTCAAAGGAAGACATCAACTGCATACACAACATTTTCGATTAAGTTTTTTACTCTCCCAAATGTGAATTGGAAATTAATTATGAAGTTTACTAAATGACTGCAATTGAGATGTTAACAAGTGTGCAATTCTAAATAACAAAATTATTTTTCTTCTTAGTAATCCGATAAAAATGTTGTACTTTTAATCAAAAACTATATATGATGCAGATGCAGGGTATCGAACCCTGTATCTCTCGCATGCAAAGTAAGTGCTCTACCATTTGAGCTACATCCCTAGATGTCCATAAGTTTTGTTCTTTTACTACATATCCGGACTCGTTTTCTTAGTTGGTGCATCTGTTCATGATTGGAGAGGCATGGGATAATACAAGATAATGTCGCCTTACTTAGCAAGTTTCGTTGGGCTTTGACATTTCCTTTACATTCCTACTAATTGTAAGGTTGATAAATGAAATCCGAATGGTATTTTTTAGTACGCTCTAATTTTCTAGTTTCTTCATCACGATTCTTATGTCGATAATTGGCAAGCGCTAGTGTGCATTTGATTTCACTTGATCTATAATGACATATGGGAAGCAAACAGTTTATGGTCCCTTTTCTTTTATTGGCGCAACCCGAGATACAATTGAGGGCATAGCAGTGTTGCAGCTTTAGTATTAAGCCTATGCCTAATGTCGATACGTTTCTATGTGGATCAACGAGATTATCATGAAATTTTGAATCCTTTGTTGTGGCCCATTGTCTTAGTCCAGTAGGGGTTGGAGAAACGAATATATATGTTGCAGTATCAGATGTTCACTGCGAAGGTACACTTGGGAGTTTGTTCGACTCTGATTGATGAGAGAACAAAAAATGCTCTGCTCAGGTATGAAAGAAGGAAATCTATTCTCGTGGTGATTTTGGACGGGGAACTCAGAGTTTATATAAATGAGATTGGACCTAGGGAAAGGTGATGGAAGAGACAGCATTGAGGAGGTGGTGTTCAGTCAAAATGGGTCAGATACCGAGCCACGAGGGGATGGCCTAAAATCCCAGTAGGAGGTGGAGGTGTTGCTCAACTAAAGTGAAAGTACTTGACGAAGGAGTCGGTTTGTCTTGACTACAATCTTATTGATTATTTTACTTATAATTTATCGTGTCAGCAAAAAATATGCATGCGTCACGATCAGAAAAATGATACTATACATGATTTTGTTTGACACTTTTTATTTTAGACATTCCTTTCTTCCTTTTAACCAACATATATATATTGATAAACAACTAAATATCTACATATGTGTCTTGTTAATATGTCAACAACTTTAATTGTATTTTAAACATAATAGGTTATGAATCATTAGACTGCTCATTTTGAAGAGAAGTGTTGTTTACTCGATGACTTCAAAGGAAGACATCTACTGCATACACAACATTTTCGCTTAAGGTTTTTACTCTCCCAAATGTGAATTGGAAAATAATTATGAAGTTTACTAAATGACTGCAATTGAGATGATAACAAGTGTGCAATTCTAAATAACAAAATTATTTTTCTTATTAGTAATCCGATAAAAAAGTTGTACTTTTAATCAAAAACTATATATGATGGAGATGCAGGGTATCGAACCCTTTACCTCTCGCATGCAAAGCGAGCGCTCTACCATTTGAGCTACATACCCAGATGTCTAGGAGTTTTGTTCTTTTACTACATATCCGGACTCGTTTTCTTAGTTGGTGTATCTGTTCCTGATTGGAGAGGCATGGGATAATACAATATAATGTCGCCTTACTTAGCAAGTTTCGTTGGGCTTTGACATTTCCTTTACCTTCTTACTAATTGTAAGGTAGATAAATGAAATTCGAATGGTATTTTTTGTACGCTCTCATATTTCTAGTTTCTTCATCACGATTTTTATGTCGATAATTGGCAAGTGCTAGTGTGCATTTGATTTCACTGGATCTGTAATGACATATGGGAAGCAAACAGTTTATGGTCCTTTTTCTTTTATAGGCGCAACCCAAGATACATTTGAGGGCATAGCAGTGTTGGAGCTTTAGTATTAAGCCTATGCCTAATGTCGATACGTTTCTATGTGGATCAACGATATTATCATGAAATTTTGAATCCTTTGTTGTGGCCCATTGTCTTAGTCCAGTAGGGGTTGGAGAAACGAATGTATATGTTGCAGTATCAGATGTTCATTGCGAAGGTACACTTGGGAGCTTGTTAGACTCTGATTGATGAGAGAACAAAAAATGCTCCGCTCAGGTATGGAAGAAGGAAATCTATTCTCGTGGTGATTTTGGACGGGGAACTCAGAGTTTATAGAAATGAGATTGGACCTAGGGAAAGGTGATGGAAGAGACAGCATTGAGGAGGTGGTGTTCAGTCAAAATGGGTCAGATACCGAGCCACGAGGGGATGGCCTAAAATCCCAGTAGGAGGTGGAGGTGTTGCTCAACTAAAGTGAAAGTACTTGACGAAGGAGTCGGTTTGTCTTGACTACAATCTTATTGATTATTTTACTTATAATTTATCGTGTCAGCAAAAAATATGCATGCGTCACGATCAGACAAATGATACTATACATGATTTTGTTTGACACTTTTTATTTTAGACATTCCTTTCTTCCTTTTAACCAACATATATATATTGATAAACAACTAAATATCTACATATGTGTTTTGTTAATATGTCAACAACTTTAATTGTATTTTAAACATAATAGGTTATGAATCATTAGACTACTCATTTTGAAGAGAAGTGTTGTTTACTCGATGACTTCAAAGGAAGACATCTACTGCATACACAACATTTTCGATTAAGTTTTTTACTCTCCCAAATGTGAATTGGAAAATAATTATGAAGTTTACTAAATGACTGCAATTGAGATGATAACAAGTGTGCAATTCTAAATAACAAAATTATTTTTCTTATTAGTAATCCGATAAAAAAGTTGTACTTTTAATCAAAAACTATATATGATGGAGATGCAGGGTATCGAACCCTTTACCTCTCGCATGCAAAGCGAGCGCTCTACCATTTGACCTACATACCCAGATGTCCAGGAGTTTTGTTCTTTTACTACATATCCGGACTCGTTTTCTTAGTTGGTGTATCTGTTCCTGATTGGAGAGGCATGGGATAATACAATATAATGTCGCCTTACTTAGCAAGTTTCGTTGGGCTTTGACATTTCCTTTACATTCCTACTAATTGTAAGGTAGATAAATGAAATCCGAATGGTATTTTTTAGTACGCTCTAATTTTCTAGTTTCTTCATCACGATTCTTATGTCGATAATTGGCAAGCGCTAGTGTGCATTTGATTTCACTTGATCTATAATGACATATGGGAAGCAAACAGTTTATGGTCCCTTTTCTTTTATTGGCGCAACCCGAGATACAATTGAGGGCATAGCAGTGTTGCAGCTTTAGTATTAAGCCTATGCCTAATGTCGATACGTTTCTATGTGGATCAACGAGATTATCATGAAATTTTGAATCCTTTGTTGTGGCCCATTGTCTTAGTCCAGTAGGGGTTGGAGAAACGAATATATATGTTGCAGTATCAGATGTTCACTGCGAAGGTACACTTGGGAGTTTGTTCGACTCTGATTGATGAGAGAACAAAAAATGCTCCGCTCAGGTATGAAAGAAGGAAATCTATTCTCGTGGTGATTTTGGACGGGGAACTCAGAGTTTATAGAAATGAGATTGGACCTAGGGAAAGGTGATGGAAGAGACAGCATTGAGGAGGTGGTGTTCAGTCAAAATGGGTCAGATACCGAGCCACGAGGGGATGGCCTAAAATCCCAGTAGGAGGTGGAGGTGTTGCTCAACTAAAGTGAAAGTACTTGACGAAGGAGTCGGTTTGTCTTGACTACAATCTTATTGATTATTTTACTTATAATTTATCGTGTCAGCAAAAAATATGCATGCGTCACGATCAGACAAATGATACTATACATGATTTTGTTTGACACTTTTTATTTTAGACATTCCTTTCTTCCTTTTAACCAACATATATATATTGATAAACAACTAAATATCTACAAATGTGTCGTGTTAATATGTCAACAACTTTAATTGTATTTTAAACATAATAGGTTATGAATCATTAGACTGCTCATTTTGAAGAGAAGTGTTGTTTACTCGATGACTTCAAAGGAAGACATCTACTGCATACACAACATTTTCGATTAAGTTTTTTACTCTCCCAAGTGTGAATTGGAAAATAATTATGAAGTTTACTAAATGACTGCAATTGAGATGATAACAAGTGTGCAATTCTAAATAACAAAATTATTTTTCTTATTAGTAATCCGATAAAAAAGTTGTACTTTTAATCAAAAACTATATATGATGGAGATGCAGGGTATCGAACCCTTTACCTCTCGCATGCAAAGCGAGCGCTCTACCATTTGAGCTACATACCCAGATGTCTAGGAGTTTTGTTCTTTTACTACATATCCGGACTCGTTTTCTTAGTTGGTGTATCTGTTCCTGATTGGAGAGGCATGGGATAATACAATATAATGTCGCCTTACTTAGCAAGTTTCGTTGGGCTTTGACATTTCCTTTACCTTCTTACTAATTGTAAGGTAGATAAATGAAATTCGAATGGTATTTTTTGTACGCTCTCATATTTCTAGTTTCTTCATCACGATTTTTATGTCGATAATTGGCAAGTGCTAGTGTGCATTTGATTTCACTGGATCTGTAATGACATATGGGAAGCAAACAGTTTATGGTCCTTTTTCTTTTATAGGCGCAACCCAAGATACATTTGAGGGCATAGCAGTGTTGGAGCTTTAGTATTAAGCCTATGCCTAATGTCGATACGTTTCTATGTGGATCAACGATATTATCATGAAATTTTGAATCCTTTGTTGTGGCCCATTGTCTTAGTCCAGTAGGGGTTGGAGAAACGAATGTATATGTTGCAGTATCAGATGTTCATTGCGAAGGTACACTTGGGAGCTTGTTAGACTCTGATTGATGAGAGAACAAAAAATGCTCCGCTCAGGTATGGAAGAAGGAAATCTATTCTCGTGGTGATTTTGGACGGGGAACTCAGAGTTTATAGAAATGAGATTGGACCTAGGGAAAGGTGATGGAAGAGACAGCATTGAGGAGGTGGTGTTCAGTCAAAATGGGTCAGATACCGAGCCACGAGGGGATGGCCTAAAATCCCAGTAGGAGGTGGAGGTGTTGCTCAACTAAAGTGAAAGTACTTGACGAAGGAGTCGGTTTGTCTTGACTACAATCTTATTGATTATTTTACTTATAATTTATCGTGTCAGCAAAAAATATGCATGCGTCACGATCAGACAAATGATACTATACATGATTTTGTTTGACACTTTTTATTTTAGACATTCCTTTCTTCCTTTTAACCAACATATATATATTGATAAACAACTAAATATCTACATACGTGTTTTGTTAATATGTCAACAACTTTAATTGTATTTTAAACATAATAGGTTATGAATCATTAGACTGCTCATTTTGAAGAGAAGTGTTGTTTACTCGATTACTTCAAAGGAAGACATCTACTGCATACACAACATTTTCGATTAAGTTTTTTACTCTCCCAAATGTGAATTGGAAAATAATTATGAAGTTTACTAAATGACTGCAATTGAGATGATAACAAGTGTGCAATTCTAAATAACAAAATTATTTTTCTTATTAGTAATCCAATAAAAAAGTTGTACTTTTAATCAAAAACTATATATGATGGAGATGCAGGGTATCGAACCCTTTACCTCTCGCATGCAAAGCGAGCGCTCTACCATTTGAGCTACATACCCAGATGTCCAGGAGTTTTGTTCTTTTACTACATATCCGGACTCGTTTTCTTAGTTGGTGTATCTGTTCCTGATTGGAGAGGCATGGGATAATACAATATAATGTCGCCTTACTTAGCAAGTTTCGTTGGGCTTTGACATTTCCTTTACATTCCTACTAATTGTAAGGTAGATAAATGAAATCCGAATGGTATTTTTTAGTACGCTCTAATTTTCTAGTTTCTTCATCACGATTCTTATGTCGATAATTGGCAAGCGCTAGTGTGCATTTGATTTCACTTGATCTATAATGACATATGGGAAGCAAACAGTTTATGGTCCCTTTTCTTTTACTGGCGCAACCCGAGATACAATTGAGGGCATAGCAGTGTTGCAGCTTTAGTATTAAGCCTATGCCTAATGTCGATACGTTTCTATGTGGATCAACGAGATTATCATGAAATTTTGAATCCTTTGTTGTGGCCCATTGTCTTAGTCCAGTAGGGGTTGGAGAAACGAATATATATGTTGCAGTATCAGATGTTCACTGCGAAGGTACACTTGGGAGTTTGTTAGACTCTGATTGATGAGAGAACAAAAAATGCTCCGCTCAGGTATGAAAGAAGGAAATCTATTCTCGTGGTGATTTTGGACGGGGAACTCAGAGTTTATAGAAATGAGATTGGACCTAGGGAAAGGTGATGGAAGAGACAGCATTGAGGAGGTGGTGTTCAGTCAAAATGGGTCAGATACCGAGCCACGAGGGGATGGCCTAAAATCCTAGTAGGAGGTGGAGGTGTTGCTCAACTAAAGTGAAAGTACTTGACGAAGGAGTCGGTTTGTCTTGACTACAATCTTATTGATTATTTTACTTATAATTTATCGTGTCAGAAAAAAATATGCATGCGTCACGATCAGACAAATGATACTATACATGATTTTGTTTGACACTTTTTATTTTAGACATTCCTTTCTTCCTTTTAACCAACATATATATATTGATAAACAACTAAATATCTACATATGTGTCTTGTTAATATGTCAACAACTTTAATTGTATTTTAAACATAATAGGTTATGAATCATTAGACTGCTCATTTTGAAGAGAAGTGTTGTTTACTCGATTACTTCAAAGGAAGACATCTACTGCATACACAACATTTTCGATTAAGTTTTTTACTCTCCCAAATGTGAATTGGAAAATAATTATGAAGTTTACTAAATGACTGCAATTGAGATGATAACAAGTGTGCAATTCTAAATAACAAAATTATTTTTCTTATTAGTAATCCGATAAAAAAGTTGTACTTTTAATCAAAAACTATATATGATGGAGATGCAGGGTATCGAACCCTTTACCTCTCGCATGCAAAGCGAGCGCTCTACCATTTGAGCTACATACCCAGATGTCCAGGAGTTTTGTTCTTTTACTACATATCCGGACTCGTTTTCTTAGTTGGTGTATCTGTTCCTGATTGGAGAGGCATGGGATAATACAATATAATGTCGCCTTACTTAGCAAGTTTCGTTGGGCTTTGACATTTCCTTTACATTCCTACTAATTGTAAGGTAGATAAATGAAATCCGAATGGTATTTTTTAGTACGCTCTAATTTTCTAGTTTCTTCATCACGATTCTTATGTCGATAATTGGCAAGCGCTAGTGTGCATTTGATTTCACTTGATCTATAATGACATATGGGAAGCAAACAGTTTATGGTCCCTTTTCTTTTACTGGCGCAACCCGAGATACAATTGAGGGCATAGCAGTGTTGCAGCTTTAGTATTAAGCCTATGCCTAATGTCGATACGTTTCTATGTGGATCAACGAGATTATCATGAAATTTTGAATCCTTTGTTGTGGCCCATTGTCTTAGTCCAGTAGGGGTTGGAGAAACGAATATATATGTTGCAGTATCAGATGTTCACTGCGAAGGTACACTTGGGAGTTTGTTAGACTCTGATTGATGAGAGAACAAAAAATGCTCCGCTCAGGTATGAAAGAAGGAAATCTATTCTCGTGGTGATTTTGGACGGGGAACTCAGAGTTTATAGAAATGAGATTGGACCTAGGGAAAGGTGATGGAAGAGACAGCATTGAGGAGGTGGTGTTCAGTCAAAATGGGTCAGATACCGAGCCACGAGGGGATGGCCTAAAATCCCAGTAGGAGGTGGAGGTGTTGCTCAACTAAAGTGAAAGTACTTGACGAAGGAGTCGGTTTGTCTTGACTACAATCTTATTGATTATTTTACTTATAATTTATCGTGTCAGAAAAAAATATGCATGCGTCACGATCAGACAAATGATACTATACATGATTTTGTTTGACACTTTTTATTTTAGACATTCCTTTCTTCCTTTTAACCAACATATATATATTGATAAACAACTAAATATCTACATATGTGTCTTGTTAATATGTCAACAACTTTAATTGTATTTTAAACATAATAGGTTATGAATCATTAGACTGCTCATTTTGAAGAGAAGTGTTGTTTACTCGATGACTTCAAAGGAAGACATCTACTGCATACACAACATTTTCGATTAAGTTTTTTACTCTCCCAAATGTGAATTGGAAAATAATTATGAAGTTTACTAAATGACTGCAATTGAGATGATAACAAGTGTGCAATTCTAAATAACAAAATTATTTTTCTTATTAGTAATCCGATAAAAAAGTTGTACTTTAAATCAAAAACTATATATGATGGAGATGCAGGGTATCGAACCCTTTACCTCTCGCATGCAAAGCGAGCGCTCTACCATTTGAGCTACATACCCAGATGTCTAGGAGTTTTGTTCTTTTACTACATATCCGTACTCGTTTTCTTAGTTGGTGTATCTGTTCCTGATTGGAGAGGCATGGGATAATACAATATAATGTCGCCTTACTTAGCAAGTTTCGTTGGGCTTTGACATTTCCTTTACCTTCTTACTAATTGTAAGGTAGATAAATGAAATTCGAATGGTATTTTTTGTACGCTCTCATATTTCTAGTTTCTTCATCACGATTTTTATGTCGATAATTGGCAAGTGCTAGTGTGCATTTGATTTCACTGGATCTGTAATGACATATGGGAAGCAAAAGTTTATGGTCCATTTTCTTTTATAGGCGCAACCCAAGATACATTTGAGGGCATAGCAGTGTTGGAGCTTTAGTATTAAGCCTATGCCTAATGTCGATACGTTTCTATGTGGATCAACGATATTATCATGAAATTTTGAATCCTTTGTTGTGGCCCATTGTCTTAGTCCAGTAGGGGTTGGAGAAACGAATGTATATGTTGCAGTATCAAATGTTCAATGCGAAGGTACACTTGGGAGCTTGTTAGACTCTGATTAATGAGAGAACAAAAAATGCTCCGCTCAGGTATGAAAGAAGGAAATCTATTCTCGTGGTGATTTTGGACGGGGAACTCAGAGTTTATAGAAATGAGATTGGACCTAGGGAAAGGTGATGGAAGAGACAGCATTGAGGAGGTGGTGTTCAGTCAAAATGGGTCAGATACCGAGCCACGAGGGGATGGCCTAAAATCCCAGTAGGAGGTGGAGGTGTTGCTCAACTAAAGTGAAAGTACTTGACGAAGGAGTCGGTTTGTCTTGACTACAATCTTATTGATTATTTTACTTATAATTTATCGTGTCAGAAAAAAATATGCATGCGTCACGATCAGACAAATGATACTATACATGATTTTGTTTGACACTTTTTATTTTAGACATTCCTTTCTTCCTTTTAACCAACATATATATATTGATAAACAACTAAATATCTACATATGTGTTTTGTTAATATGTCAACAACTTTAATTGTATTTTAAACATAATAGGTTATGAATCATTAGACTGCTCATTTTGAAGAGAAGTGTTGTTTACTCGATTACTTCAAAGGAAGACATCTACTGCATACACAACATTTTCGATTAAGTTTTTTACTCTCCCAAATGTGAATTGGAAAATAATTATGAAGTTTACTAAATGACTGCAATTGAGATGATAACAAGTGTGCAATTCTAAATAACAAAATTATTTTTCTTATTAGTAATCCGATAAAAAAGTTGTACTTTAAATCAAAAACTATATATGATGGAGATGCAGGGTATCGAACCCTTTACCTCTCGCATGCAAAGCGAGCGCTCTACCATTTGAGCTACATACCCAGATGTCCAGGAGTTTTGTTCTTTTACTACATATCCGGACTCGTTTTCTTAGTTGGTGTATCTGTTCCTGATTGGAGAGGCATGGGATAATACAATATAATGTCGCCTTACTTAGCAAGTTTCGTTGGGCTTTGACATTTCCTTTACATTCCTACTAATTGTAAGGTAGATAAATGAAATCCGAATGGTATTTTTTAGTACGCTCTAATTTTCTAGTTTCTTCATCACGATTCTTATGTCGATAATTGGCAAGCGCTAGTGTGCATTTGATTTCACTTGATCTATAATGACATATGGGAAGCAAACAGTTTATGGTCCCTTTTCTTTTATTGGCGCAACCCGAGATACAATTGAGGGCATAGCAGTGTTGCAGCTTTAGTATTAAGCCTATGCCTAATGTCGATACGTTTCTATGTGGATCAACGAGATTATCATGAAATTTTGAATCCTTTGTTGTGGCCCATTGTCTTAGTCCAGTAGGGGTTGGAGAAACGAATATATATGTTGCAGTATCAGATGTTCACTGCGAAGGTACACTTGGGAGTTTGTTAGACTCTGATTGATGAGAGAACAAAAAATGCTCCGCTCAGGTATGAAAGAAGGAAATCTATTCTCGTGGTGATTTTGGACGGGGAACTCAGAGTTTATAGAAATGAGATTGGACCTAGGGAAAGGTGATGGAAGAGACAGCATTGAGGAGGTGGTGTTCAGTCAAAATGGGTTAGATACCGAGCCACGAGGGGATGGCCTAAAATCCCAGTAGGAGGTGGAGGTGTTGCTCAACTAAAGTGAAAGTACTTGACGAAGGAGTCGGTTTGTCTTGACTACAATCTTATTGATTATTTTACTTATAATTTATCGTGTCAGCAAAAAATATGCATGCGTCACGATCAGACAAATGATACTATACATGATTTTGTTTGACACTTTTTATTTTAGACATTCCTTTCTTCCTTTTAACCAACATATATATATTGATAAACAACTAAATATCTACATATGTGTTTTGTTAATATGTCAACAACTTTAATTGTATTTTAAACATAATAGGTTATGAATCATTAGACTGCTCATTTTGAAGAGAAGTGTTGTTTACTCGATTACTTCAAAGGAAGACATCTACTGCATACACAACATTTTCGATTAAGTTTTTTACTCTCCCAAATGTGAATTGGAAAATAATTATGAAGTTTACTAAATGACTGCAATTGAGATGATAACAAGTGTGCAATTCTAAATAACAAAATTATTTTTCTTATTAGTAATCCGATAAAAAAGTTGTACTTTAAATCAAAAACTATATATGATGGAGATGCAGGGTATCGAACCCTTTACCTCTCGCATGCAAAGCGAGCGCTCTACCATTTGAGCTACATACCCAGATGTCTAGGAGTTTTGTTCTTTTACTACATATCCGTACTCGTTTTCTTAGTTGGTGTATCTGTTCCTGATTGGAGAGGCATGGGATAATACAATATAATGTCGCCTTACTTAGCAAGTTTCGTTGGGCTTTGACATTTCCTTTACCTTCTTACTAATTGTAAGGTAGATAAATGAAATTCGAATGGTATTTTTTGTACGCTCTCATATTTCTAGTTTCTTCATCACGATTTTTATGTCGATAATTGGCAAGTGCTAGTGTGCATTTGATTTCACTGGATCTGTAATGACATATGGGAAGCAAAAGTTTATGGTCCATTTTCTTTTATAGGCGCAACCCAAGATACATTTGAGGGCATAGCAGTGTTGGAGCTTTAGTATTAAGCCTATGCCTAATGTCGATACGTTTCTATGTGGATCAACGATATTATCATGAAATTTTGAATCCTTTGTTGTGGCCCATTGTCTTAGTCCAGTAGGGGTTGGAGAAACGAATGTATATGTTGCAGTATCAAATGTTCAATGCGAAGGTACACTTGGGAGCTTGTTAGACTCTGATTGATGAGAGAACAAAAAATGCTCCGCTCAGGTATGAAAGAAGGAAATCTATTCTCGTGGTGATTTTGGACGGGGAACTCAGAGTTTATAGAAATGAGATTGGACCTAGGGAAAGGTGATGGAAGAGACAGCATTGAGGAGGTGGTGTTCAGTCAAAATGGGTCAGATACCGAGCCACGAGGGGATGGCCTAAAATCCCAGTAGGAGGTGGAGGTGTTGCTCAACTAAAGTGAAAGTACTTGACGAAGGAGTCGGTTTGTCTTGACTACAATCTTATTGATTATTTTACTTATAATTTATCGTGTCAGAAAAAAATATGCATGCGTCACGATCAGACAAATGATACTATACATGATTTTGTTTGACACTTTTTATTTTAGACATTCCTTTCTTCCTTTTAACCAACATATATATATTGATAAACAACTAAATATCTACATATGTGTCTTGTTAATATGTCAACTACTTTAATTGTATTTTAAACATAATAGGTTATGAATCATTAGACTGCTCATTTTGAAGAGAAGTGTTGTTTACTCGATTACTTCAAAGGAAGACATCTACTGCATACACAACATTTTCGATTAAGTTTTTTACTCTCCCAAATGTGAATTGGAAAATAATTATGAAGTTTACTAAATGACTGCAATTGAGATGATAACAAGTGTGCAATTCTAAATAACAAAATTATTTTTCTTATTAGTAATCCGATAAAAAAGTTGTACTTTTAATCAAAAACTATACATGATGGAGATGCAGGGTATCGAACCCTTTACCTCTCGCATGCAAAGCGAGCGCTCTACCATTTGAGCTACATACCCATATGTCTAGGAGTTTTGTTCTTTTACTACTTATCCGGACTCGTTTTCTTAGTTGGTGTATCTGTTCCTGATTGGAGAGGCATGGGATAATACTATATAATGTCGCCTTACTTAGCAAGTTTCGTTGGGCTTTGACATTTCCTTTACCTTCTTACTAATTGTAAGGTAGATAAATGAAATTCGAATGGTATTTTTTGTACGCTCTCATATTTCTAGTTTCTTCATCACGATTTTTATGTCGATAATTGGCAAGTGCTAGTGTGCATTTGATTTCACTGGATCTGTAATGACATATGGGAAGCAAACAGTTTATGGTCCTTTTTCTTTTATAGGCGCAACCCAAGATACATTTGAGGGCATAGCAGTGTTGGAGCTTTAGTATTAAGCCTATGCCTAATGTCGATACGTTTCTCCTTTGTTGTGGCCCATTGTCTTAGTCCAGTAGGGGTTGGAGAAACGAATGTATATGTTGCAGTATCAAATGTTCAATGCGAAGGTACACTTGGGAGCTTGTTAGACTCTGATTAATGAGAGAACAAAAAATGCTCCGCTCAGGTATGAAAGAAGGAAATCTATTCTCGTGGTGATTTTGGACGGGGAACTCAGAGTTTATAGAAATGAGATTGGACCTAGGGAAAGGTGATGGAAGAGACAGCATTGAGGAGGTGGTGTTCAGTCAAAATGGGTTAGATACCGAGCCACGAGGGGATGGCCTAAAATCCCAGTAGGAGGTGGAGGTGTTGCTCAACTAAAGTGAAAGTACTTGACGAAGGAGTCGGTTTGTCTTGACTACAATCTTATTGATTATTTTACTTATAATTTATCGTGTCAGCAAAAAATATGCATGCGTCACGATCAGACAAATGATACTATACATGATTTTGTTTGACACTTTTTATTTTAGACATTC
Source organism: Chamaenerion angustifolium (assembly GCA_946814005.1). NCBI lineage: Eukaryota > Viridiplantae > Streptophyta > Magnoliopsida > Myrtales > Onagraceae > Chamaenerion > Chamaenerion angustifolium. The sequence continues at coordinate 25,829,813 of OX328268.1, read as the reverse complement.
CTTTCTTCCTTTTAACCAACATATATATATTGATAAACAACTAAATATCTACATATGTGTTTTGTTAATATGTCAACAACTTTAATTGTATTTTAAACATAATAGGTTATGAATCATTAGACTGCTCATTTTGAAGAGAAGTGTTGTTTACTCGATTACTTCAAAGGAAGACATCTACTGCATACACAACATTTTCGATTAAGTTTTTTACTCTCCCAAATGTGAATTGGAAAATAATTATGAAGTTTACTAAATGACTGCAATTGAGATGATAACAAGTGTGCAATTCTAAATAACAAAATTATTTTTCTTATTAGTAATCCGATAAAAAAGTTGTACTTTTAATCAAAAACTATATATGATGGAGATGCAGGGTATCGAACCCTTTACCTCTCGCATGCAAAGCGAGCGCTCTACCATTTGAGCTACATACCCAGATGTCCAGGAGTTTTGTTCTTTTACTACATATCCGGACTCGTTTTCTTAGTTGGTGTATCTGTTCCTGATTGGAGAGGCATGGGATAATACAATATAATGTCGCCTTACTTAGCAAGTTTCGTTGGGCTTTGACATTTCCTTTACATTCCTACTAATTGTAAGGTAGATAAATGAAATCCGAATGGTATTTTTTAGTACGCTCTAATTTTCTAGTTTCTTCATCACGATTCTTATGTCGATAATTGGCAAGCGCTAGTGTGCATTTGATTTCACTTGATCTATAATGACATATGGGAAGCAAACAGTTTATGGTCCCTTTTCTTTTATTGGCGCAACCCGAGATACAATTGAGGGCATAGCAGTGTTGCAGCTTTAGTATTAAGCCTATGCCTAATGTCGATACGTTTCTATGTGGATCAACGAGATTATCATGAATTTTTGAATCCTTTGTTGTGGCCCATTGTCTTAGTCCAGTAGGGGTTGGAGAAACGAATATATATGTTGCAGTATCAGATGTTCACTGCGAAGGTACACTTGGGAGTTTGTTAGACTCTGATTGATGAGAGAACAAAAAATGCTCCGCTCAGGTATGAAAGAAGGAAATCTATTCTCGTGGTGATTTTGGACGGGGAACTCAGAGTTTATAGAAATGAGATTGGACCTAGGGAAAGGTGATGGAAGAGACAGCATTGAGGAGGTGGTGTTCAGTCAAAATGGGTCAGATACCGAGCCACGAGGGGATGGCCTAAAATCCCAGTAGGAGGTGGAGGTGTTGCTCAACTAAAGTGAAAGTACTTGACGAAGGAGTCGGTTTGTCTTGACTACAATCTTATTGATTATTTTACTTATAATTTATCGTGTCAGCAAAAAATATGCATGCGTCACGATCAGACAAATGATACTATACATGATTTTGTTTGACACTTTTTATTTTAGACATTCCTTTCTTCCTTTTAACCAACATATATATATTGATAAACAACTAAATATCTACATATGTGTCTTGTTAATATGTCAACAACTTTAATTGTATTTTAAACATAATAGGTTATGAATCATTAGACTGCTCATTTTGAAGAGAAGTGTTGTTTACTCGATGACTTCAAAGGAAGACATCTACTGCATACACAACATTTTCGATTAAGTTTTTTACTCTCCCAAATGTGAATTGGAAAATAATTATGAAGTTTACTAAATGACTGCAATTGAGATGATAACAAGTGTGCAATTCTAAATAACAAAATTATTTTTCTTATTAGTAATCCGATAAAAAAGTTGTACTTTTAATCAAAAACTATACATGATGGAGATGCAGGGTATCGAACCCTTTACCTCTCGCATGCAAAGCGAGCGCTCTACCATTTGAGCTACATACCCATATGTCTAGGAGTTTTGTTCTTTTACTACTTATCCAGACTCGTTTTCTTAGTTGGTGTATCTGTTCCTGATTGGAGAGGCATGGGATAATACTATATAATGTCGCCTTACTTAGCAAGTTTCGTTGGGCTTTGACATTTCCTTTACCTTCTTACTAATTGTAAGGTAGATAAATGAAATTCGAATGGTATTTTTTGTACGCTCTCATATTTCTAGTTTCTTCATCACGATTTTTATGTCGATAATTGGCAAGTGCTAGTGTGCATTTGATTTCACTGGATCTGTAATGACATATGGGAAGCAAACAGTTTATGGTCCTTTTTCTTTTATAGGCGCAACCCAAGATACATTTGAGGGCATAGCAGTGTTGGAGCTTTAGTATTAAGCCTATGCCTAATGTCGATACGTTTCTATGTGGATCAACGATATTATCATGAAATTTTGAATCCTTTGTTGTGGCCCATTGTCTTAGTCCAGTAGGGGTTGGAGAAACGAATGTATATGTTGCAGTATCAAATGTTCAATGCGAAGGTACACTTGGGAGCTTGTTAGACTCTGATTAATGAGAGAACAAAAAATGCTCCGCTCAGGTATGGAAGAAGGAAATCTATTCTCGTGGTGATTTTGGACGGGGAACTCAGAGTTTATAGAAATGAGATTGGACCTAGGGAAAGGTGATGGAAGAGACAGCATTGAGGAGGTGGTGTTCAGTCAAAATGGGTTAGATACCGAGCCACGAGGGGATGGCCTAAAATCCCAGTAGGAGGTGGAGGTGTTGCTCAACTAAAGTGAAAGTACTTGACGAAGGAGTCGGTTTGTCTTGACTACAATCTTATTGATTATTTTACTTATAATTTATCGTGTCAGCAAAAAATATGCATGCGTCACGATCAGACAAATGATACTATACATGATTTTGTTTGACACTTTTTATTTTAGACATTCCTTTCTTCCTTTTAACCAACATATATATATTGATAAACAACTAAATATCTACATATGTGTTTTGTTAATATGTCAACAACTTTAATTGTATTTTAAACATAATAGGTTATGAATCATTAGACTGCTCATTTTGAAGAGAAGTGTTGTTTACTCGATTACTTCAAAGGAAGACATCTACTGCATACACAACATTTTCGATTAAGTTTTTTACTCTCCCAAATGTGAATTGGAAAATAATTATGAAGTTTACTAAATGACTGCAATTGAGATGATAACAAGTGTGCAATTCTAAATAACAAAATTATTTTTCTTATTAGTAATCCGATAAAAAAGTTGTACTTTAAATCAAAAACTATATATGATGGAGATGCAGGGTATCGAACCCTTTACCTCTCGCATGCAAAGCGAGCGCTCTACCATTTGAGCTACATACCCAGATGTCCAGAAGTTTTGTTCTTTTACTACATATCCGGACTCGTTTTCTTAGTTGGTGTATCTGTTCCTGATTGGAGAGGCATGGGATAATACAATATAATGTCGCCTTACTTAGCAAGTTTCGTTGGGCTTTGACATTTCCTTTACATTCCTACTAATTGTAAGGTAGATAAATGAAATCCGAATGGTATTTTTTAGTACGCTCTAATTTTCTAGTTTCTTCATCACGATTCTTATGTCGATAATTGGCAAGCGCTAGTGTGCATTTGATTTCACTTGATCTATAATGACATATGGGAAGCAAACAGTTTATGGTCCCTTTTCTTTTATTGGCGCAACCCGAGATACAATTGAGGGCATAGCAGTGTTGCAGCTTTAGTATTAAGCCTATGCCTAATGTCGATACGTTTCTATGTGGATCAACGAGATTATCATGAAATTTTGAATCCTTTGTTGTGGCCCATTGTCTTAGTCCAGTAGGGGTTGGAGAAACGAATATATATGTTGCAGTATCAGATGTTCACTGCGAAGGTACACTTGGGAGTTTGTTAGACTTTGATTGATGAGAGAACAAAAAATGCTCCGCTCAGGTATGAAAGAAGGAAATCTATTCTCGTGGTGATTTTGGACGGGGAACTCAGAGTTTATAGAAATGAGATTGGACCTAGGGAAAGGTGATGGAAGAGACAGCATTGAGGAGGTGGTGTTCAGTCAAAATGGGTTAGATACCGAGCCACGAGGGGATGGCCTAAAATCCCAGTAGGAGGTGGAGGTGTTGCTCAACTAAAGTGAAAGTACTTGACGAAGGAGTCGGTTTGTCTTGACTACAATCTTATTGATTATTTTACTTATAATTTATCGTGTCAGCAAAAAATATGCATGCGTCACGATCAGACAAATGATACTATACATGATTTTGTTTGACACTTTTTATTTTAGACATTCCTTTCTTCCTTTTAACCAACATATATATATTGATAAACAACTAAATATCTACATATGTGTTTTGTTAATATGTCAACAACTTTAATTGTATTTTAAACATAATAGGTTATGAATCATTAGACTGCTCATTTTGAAGAGAAGTGTTGTTTACTCGATTACTTCAAAGGAAGACATCTACTGCATACACAACATTTTCGATTAAGTTTTTTACTCTCCCAAATGTGAATTGGAAAATAATTATGAAGTTTACTAAATGACTGCAATTGAGATGATAACAAGTGTGCAATTCTAAATAACAAAATTATTTTTCTTATTAGTAATCCAATAAAAAAGTTGTACTTTTAATCAAAAACTATATATGATGGAGATGCAGGGTATCGAACCCTTTACCTCTCGCATGCAAAGCGAGCGCTCTACCATTTGAGCTACATACCCAGATGTCCAGGAGTTTTGTTCTTTTACTACATATCCGGACTCGTTTTCTTAGTTGGTGTATCTGTTCCTGATTGGAGAGGCATGGGATAATACAATATAATGTCGCCTTACTTAGCAAGTTTCGTTGGGCTTTGACATTTCCTTTACATTCCTACTAATTGTAAGGTAGATAAATGAAATCCGAATGGTATTTTTTAGTACGCTCTAATTTTCTAGTTTCTTCATCACGATTCTTATGTCGATAATTGGCAAGCGCTAGTGTGCATTTGATTTCACTTGATCTATAATGACATATGGGAAGCAAACAGTTTATGGTCCCTTTTCTTTTATTGGCGCAACCCGAGATACAATTGAGGGCATAGCAGTGTTGCAGCTTTAGTATTAAGCCTATGCCTAATGTCGATACGTTTCTATGTGGATCAACGAGATTATCATGAAATTTTGAATCCTTTGTTGTGGCCCATTGTCTTAGTCCAGTAGGGGTTGGAGAAACGAATATATATGTTGCAGTATCAGATGTTCACTGCGAAGGTACACTTGGGAGTTTGTTAGACTCTGATTGATGAGAGAACAAAAAATGCTCCGCTCAGGTATGAAAGAAGGAAATCTATTCTCGTGGTGATTTTGGACGGGGAACTCAGAGTTTATAGAAATGAGATTGGACCTAGGGAAAGGTGATGGAAGAGACAGCATTGAGGAGGTGGTGTTCAGTCAAAATGGGTTAGATACCGAGCCACGAGGGGATGGCCTAAAATCCCAGTAGGAGGTGGAGGTGTTGCTCAACTAAAGTGAAAGTACTTGACGAAGGAGTCGGTTTGTCTTGACTACAATCTTATTGATTATTTTACTTATAATTTATCGTGTCAGCAAAAAATATGCATGCGTCACGATCAGACAAATGATACTATACATGATTTTGTTTGACACTTTTTATTTTAGACATTCCTTTCTTCCTTTTAACCAACATATATATATTGATAAACAACTAAATATCTACATATGTGTTTTGTTAATATGTCAACAACTTTAATTGTATTTTAAACATAATAGGTTATGAATCATTAGACTGCTCATTTTGAAGAGAAGTGTTGTTTACTCGATTACTTCAAAGGAAGACATCTACTGCATACACAACATTTTCGATTAAGTTTTTTACTCTCCCAAATGTGAATTGGAAAATAATTATGAAGTTTACTAAATGACTGCAATTGAGATGATAACAAGTGTGCAATTCTAAATAACAAAATTATTTTTCTTATTAGTAATCCAATAAAAAAGTTGTACTTTTAATCAAAAACTATATATGATGGAGATGCAGGGTATCGAACCCTTTACCTCTCGCATGCAAAGCGAGCGCTCTACCATTTGAGCTACATACCCAGATGTCCAGGAGTTTTGTTCTTTTACTACATATCCGGACTCGTTTTCTTAGTTGGTGTATCTGTTCCTGATTGGAGAGGCATGGGATAATACAATATAATGTCGCCTTACTTAGCAAGTTTCGTTGGGCTTTGACATTTCCTTTACATTCCTACTAATTGTAAGGTAGATAAATGAAATCCGAATGGTATTTTTTAGTACGCTCTAATTTTCTAGTTTCTTCATCACGATTCTTATGTCGATAATTGGCAAGCGCTAGTGTGCATTTGATTTCACTTGATCTATAATGACATATGGGAAGCAAACAGTTTATGGTCCCTTTTCTTTTATTGGCGCAACCCGAGATACAATTGAGGGCATAGCAGTGTTGCAGCTTTAGTATTAAGCCTATGCCTAATGTCGATACGTTTCTATGTGGATCAACGAGATTATCATGAAATTTTGAATCCTTTGTTGTGGCCCATTGTCTTAGTCCAGTAGGGGTTGGAGAAACGAATATATATGTTGCAGTATCAGATGTTCACTGCGAAGGTACACTTGGGAGTTTGTTAGACTCTGATTGATGAGAGAACAAAAAATGCTCCGCTCAGGTATGAAAGAAGGAAATCTATTCTCGTGGTGATTTTGGACGGGGAACTCAGAGTTTATAGAAATGAGATTGGACCTAGGGAAAGGTGATGGAAGAGACAGCATTGAGGAGGTGGTGTTCAGTCAAAATGGGTCAGATACCGAGCCACGAGGGGATGGCCTAAAATCCCAGTAGGAGGTGGAGGTGTTGCTCAACTAAAGTGAAAGTACTTGACGAAGGAGTCGGTTTGTCTTGACTACAATCTTATTGATTATTTTACTTATAATTTATCGTGTCAGCAAAAAATATGCATGCGTCACGATCAGACAAATGATACTATACATGATTTTGTTTGACACTTTTTATTTTAGACATTCCTTTCTTCCTTTTAACCAACATATATATATTGATAAACAACTAAATATCTACATATGTGTCTTGTTAATATGTCAACAACTTTAATTGTATTTTAAACATAATAGGTTATGAATCATTAGACTGCTCATTTTGAAGAGAAGTGTTGTTTACTCGATGACTTCAAAGGAAGACATCTACTGCATACACAACATTTTCGATTAAGTTTTTTACTCTCCCAAATGTGAATTGGAAAATAATTATGAAGTTTACTAAATGACTGCAATTGAGATGATAACAAGTGTGCAATTCTAAATAACAAAATTATTTTTCTTATTAGTAATCCGATAAAAAAGTTGTACTTTTAATCAAAAACTATACATGATGGAGATGCAGGGTATCGAACCCTTTACCTCTCGCATGCAAAGCGAGCGCTCTACCATTTGAGCTACATACCCATATGTCTAGGAGTTTTGTTCTTTTACTACTTATCCGGACTCGTTTTCTTAGTTGGTGTATCTGTTCCTGATTGGAGAGGCATGGGATAATACTATATAATGTCGCCTTACTTAGCAAGTTTCGTTGGGCTTTGACATTTCCTTTACCTTCTTACTAATTGTAAGGTAGATAAATGAAATTCGAATGGTATTTTTTGTACGCTCTCATATTTCTAGTTTCTTCATCACGATTTTTATGTCGATAATTGGCAAGTGCTAGTGTGCATTTGATTTCACTGGATCTGTAATGACATATGGGAAGCAAACAGTTTATGGTCCTTTTTCTTTTATAGGCGCAACCCAAGATACATTTGAGGGCATAGCAGTGTTGGAGGTTTAGTATTAAGCCTATGCCTAATGTCGATACGTTTCTATGTGGATCAACGATATTATCATGAAATTTTGAATCCTTTGTTGTGGCCCATTGTCTTAGGCCAGTAGGGATTGGAGAAACGAATGTATATGTTGCAGTATCAGATGTTCACTGCGAAGGTACACTTGGGAGCTTGTTAGACTCTGATTGATGAGAGAACAAAAAATGCTCCGCTCAGGTATGGAAGAAGGAAATCTATTCTCGTGGTGATTTTGGACGGGGAACTCAGAGTTTATAGAAATGAGATTGGACCTAGGGAAAGGTGATGGAAGAGATAGCATTGAGGAGGTGGTGTTCAGTCAAAATGGGTCAGATACCGAGCCACGAGGGGATGGCCTAAAATCCCAGTAGGAGGTGGAGGTGTTGCTCAACTAAAGTGAAAGTACTTGACGAAGGAGTCGGTTTGTCTTGACTACAATCTTATTGATTATTTTACTTATAATTTATCGTGTCAGCAAAATATATGCACGCGTCACGATCAGACAAATGATACTATACATGATTTTGTTTGACACTTTTTATTTTAGACATTCCTTTCTTCCTTTTAACCAACATATATATATTGATAAACAACTAAATATCTACATATGTGTCTTGTTAATATGTCAACAGCTTTAATTGTATTTTAAACATAATAGGTTATGAATCATTAGACTGCTCATTTTGAAGAGAAGTGTTGTTTACTCGATGACTTCAAAGGAAGACATCTACTGCATACACAACATTTTCGATTAAGTTTTTTACTCTCCCAAATGTGAATTGGAAAATAATTATGAAGTTTACTAAATGACTGCAATTGAGATGATAACAAGTGTGCAATTCTAAATAACAAAATTATTTTTCTTATTAGTAATCCGATAAAAAAGTTGTACTTTTAATCAAAAACTATATATGATGGAGATGCAGGGTATCGAACCCTTTACCTCTCGCATGCAAAGGGAGCGCTCTACCATTTGAGCTACATACCTAGATGTCTAGGAGTTTTGTTCTTTTACTACTTATCCGGACTCGTTTTCTTAGTTGGTGTATCTGTTCTTGATTGGAGAGGCATGGGATAATACTATATAATGTCGCCTTACTTAGCAAGTTTCGTTGGGCTTTGACATTTCCTTTACCTTCTTACTAATTGTAAGGTAGATAAATGAAATTCGAATGGTATTTTTTGTACGCTCTCATATTTCTAGTTTCTTCATCACGATTTTTATGTCGATAATTGGCAAGTGCTAGTGTGCATTTGATTTCACTGGATCTGTAATGACATATGGGAAGCAAACAGTTTATGGTCCTTTTTCTTTTATAGGCGCAACCCAAGATACATTTGAGGGCATAGCAGTGTTGGAGGTTTAGTATTAAGCCTATGCCTAATGTCGATACGTTTCTATGTGGATCAACGATATTATCATGAAATTTTGAATCCTTTGTTGTGGCCCATTGTCTTAGGCCAGTAGGGATTGGAGAAACGAATGTATATGTTGCAGTATCAGATGTTCACTGCGAAGGTACACTTGGGAGCTTGTTAGACTCTGATTGATGAGAGAACAAAAAATGCTCCGCTCAGGTATGGAAGAAGGAAATCTATTCTCGTGGTGATTTTGGACGGGGAACTCAGAGTTTATAGAAATGAGATTGGACCTAGGGAAAGGTGATGGAAGAGATAGCATTGAGGAGGTGGTGTTCAGTCAAAATGGGTCAGATACCGAGCCACGAGGGGATGGCCTAAAATCCCAGTAGGAGGTGGAGGTGTTGCTCAACTAAAGTGAAAGTACTTGACGAAGGAGTCGGTTTGTCTTGACTACAATCTTATTGATTATTTTACTTATAATTTATCGTGTCAGCAAAATATATGCACGCGTCACGATCAGACAAATGATACTATACATGATTTTGTTTGACACTTTTTATTTTAGACATTCCTTTCTTCCTTTTAACCAACATATATATATTGATAAACAACTAAATATCTACATATGTGTCTTGTTAATATGTCAACAGCTTTAATTGTATTTTAAACATAATAGGTTATGAATCATTAGACTGCTCATTTTGAAGAGAAGTGTTGTTTACTCGATGACTTCAAAGGAAGACATCTACTGCATACACAACATTTTCGATTAAGTTTTTTACTCTCCCAAATGTGAATTGGAAAATAATTATGAAGTTTACTAAATGACTGCAATTGAGATGATAACAAGTGTGCAATTCTAAATAACAAAATTATTTTTCTTATTAGTAATCCGATAAAAAAGTTGTACTTTTAATCAAAAACTATATATGATGGAGATGCAGGGTATCGAACCCTTTACCTCTCGCATGCAAAGGGAGCGCTCTACCATTTGAGCTACATACCTAGATGTCTAGGAGTTTTGTTCTTTTACTACTTATCCGGACTCGTTTTCTTAGTTGGTGTATCTGTTCTTGATTGGAGAGGCATGGGATAATACTATATAATGTCGCCTTACTTAGCAAGTTTCGTTGGGCTTTGACATTTCCTTTACCTTCTTACTAATTGTAAGGTAGATAAATGAAATTCGAATGGTATTTTTTGTACGCTCTCATATTTCTAGTTTCTTCATCACGATTTTTATGTCGATAATTGGCAAGTGCTAGTGTGCATTTGATTTCACTGGATCTGTAATGACATATGGGAAGCAAACAGTTTATGGTCCTTTTTCTTTTATAGGCGCAACCCAAGATACATTTGAGGGCATAGCAGTGTTGGAGGTTTAGTATTAAGCCTATGCCTAATGTCGATACGTTTCTATGTGGATCAACGATATTATCATGAAATTTTGAATCCTTTGTTGTGGCCCATTGTCTTAGGCCAGTAGGGATTGGAGAAACGAATGTATATGTTGCAGTATCAGATGTTCACTGCGAAGGTACACTTGGGAGCTTGTTAGACTCTGATTGATGAGAGAACAAAAAATGCTCCGCTCAGGTATGGAAGAAGGAAATCTATTCTCGTGGTGATTTTGGACGGGGAACTCAGAGTTTATAGAAATGAGATTGGACCTAGGGAAAGGTGATGGAAGAGATAGCATTGAGGAGGTGGTGTTCAGTCAAAATGGGTCAGATACCGAGCCACGAGGGGATGGCCTAAAATCCCAGTAGGAGGTGGAGGTGTTGCTCAACTAAAGTGAAAGTACTTGACGAAGGAGTCGGTTTGTCTTGACTACAATCTTATTGATTATTTTACTTATAATTTATCGTGTCAGCAAAATATATGCACGCGTCACGATCAGACAAATGATACTATACATGATTTTGTTTGACACTTTTTATTTTAGACATTCCTTTCTTCCTTTTAACCAACATATATATATTGATAAACAACTAAATATCTACATATGTGTCTTGTTAATATGTCAACAGCTTTAATTGTATTTTAAACATAATAGGTTATGAATCATTAGACTGCTCATTTTGAAGAGAAGTGTTGTTTACTCGATGACTTCAAAGGAAGACATCTACTGCATACACAACATTTTCGATTAAGTTTTTTACTCTCCCAAATGTGAATTGGAAAATAATTATGAAGTTTACTAAATGACTGCAATTGAGATGATAACAAGTGTGCAATTCTAAATAACAAAATTATTTTTCTTATTAGTAATCCGATAAAAAAGTTGTACTTTTAATCAAAAACTATATATGATGGAGATGCAGGGTATCGAACCCTTTACCTCTCGCATGCAAAGGGAGCGCTCTACCATTTGAGCTACATACCTAGATGTCTAGGAGTTTTGTTCTTTTACTACTTATCCGGACTCGTTTTCTTAGTTGGTGTATCTGTTCTTGATTGGAGAGGCATGGGATAATACTATATAATGTCGCCTTACTTAGCAAGTTTCGTTGGGCTTTGACATTTCCTTTACCTTCTTACTAATTGTAAGGTAGATAAATGAAATTCGAATGGTATTTTTTGTACGCTCTCATATTTCTAGTTTCTTCATCACGATTTTTATGTCGATAATTGGCAAGTGCTAGTGTGCATTTGATTTCACTGGATCTGTAATGACATATGGGAAGCAAACAGTTTATGGTCCTTTTTCTTTTATAGGCGCAACCCAAGATACATTTGAGGGCATAGCAGTGTTGGAGGTTTAGTATTAAGCCTATGCCTAATGTCGATACGTTTCTATGTGGATCAACGATATTATCATGAAATTTTGAATCCTTTGTTGTGGCCCATTGTCTTAGGCCAGTAGGGATTGGAGAAACGAATGTATATGTTGCAGTATCAGATGTTCACTGCGAAGGTACACTTGGGAGCTTGTTAGACTCTGATTGATGAGAGAACAAAAAATGCTCCGCTCAGGTATGGAAGAAGGAAATCTATTCTCGTGGTGATTTTGGACGGGGAACTCAGAGTTTATAGAAATGAGATTGGACCTAGGGAAAGGTGATGGAAGAGATAGCATTGAGGAGGTGGTGTTCAGTCAAAATGGGTCAGATACCGAGCCACGAGGGGATGGCCTAAAATCCCAGTAGGAGGTGGAGGTGTTGCTCAACTAAAGTGAAAGTACTTGACGAAGGAGTCGGTTTGTCTTGACTACAATCTTATTGATTATTTTACTTATAATTTATCGTGTCAGCAAAATATATGCACGCGTCACGATCAGACAAATGATACTATACATGATTTTGTTTGACACTTTTTATTTTAGACATTCCTTTCTTCCTTTTAACCAACATATATATATTGATAAACAACTAAATATCTACATATGTGTCTTGTTAATATGTCAACAGCTTTAATTGTATTTTAAACATAATAGGTTATGAATCATTAGACTGCTCATTTTGAAGAGAAGTGTTGTTTACTCGATGACTTCAAAGGAAGACATCTACTGCATACACAACATTTTCGATTAAGTTTTTTACTCTCCCAAATGTGAATTGGAAAATAATTATGAAGTTTACTAAATGACTGCAATTGAGATGATAACAAGTGTGCAATTCTAAATAACAAAATTATTTTTCTTATTAGTAATCCGATAAAAAAGTTGTACTTTTAATCAAAAACTATATATGATGGAGATGCAGGGTATCGAACCCTTTACCTCTCGCATGCAAAGGGAGCGCTCTACCATTTGAGCTACATACCTAGATGTCTAGGAGTTTTGTTCTTTTACTACTTATCCGGACTCGTTTTCTTAGTTGGTGTATCTGTTCTTGATTGGAGAGGCATGGGATAATACTATATAATGTCGCCTTACTTAGCAAGTTTCGTTGGGCTTTGACATTTCCTTTACCTTCTTACTAATTGTAAGGTAGATAAATGAAATTCGAATGGTATTTTTTGTACGCTCTCATATTTCTAGTTTCTTCATCAAGATTTTTATGTCGATAATTGGCAAGTGCTAGTGTGCATTTGATTTCACTGGATCTGTAATGACATATGGGAAGCAAACAGTTTATGGTCCTTTTTCTTTTATAGGCGCAACCCAAGATACATTTGAGGGCATAGCAGTGTTGGAGCTTTAGTATTAAGCCTATGCCTAATGTCGATACGTTTCTATGTGGATCAACGATATTATCATGAAATTTTGAATCCTTTGTTGTGGCCCATTGTCTTAGGCCAGTAGGGGTTGGAGAAACGAATGTATATGTTGCAGTATCAGATGTTCACTGCGAAGGTACACTTGGGAGCTTGTTAGACTCTGATTGATGAGAGAACAAAAAATGCTCCGCTCAGGTATGGAAGAAGGAAATCTATTCTCGTGGTGATTTTGGACGGGGAACTCAGAGTTTATAGAAATGAGATTGGACCTAAGGAAAGGTGATGGAAGAGACAGCATTGAGGAGGTGGTGTTCAGTCAAAATGGGTCAGATACCGAGCCACGAGGGGATGGCCTAAAATCCCAGTAGGAGGTGGAGGTGTTGCTCAACTAAAGTGAAAGTACTTGACGAAGGAGTCGGTTTGTCTTGACTACAATCTTATTGATTATTTTACTTATAATTTATCGTGTCAGCAAAAAATATGCATGCGTCACGATCAGACAAATGATACTATACATGATTTTGTTTGACACTTTTTATTTTAGACATTCCTTTCTTCCTTTTAACCAACATATATATATTGATAAACAACTAAATATCTACATATGTGTCTTGTTAATATGTCAACAGCTTTAATTGTATTTTAAACATAATAGGTTATGAATCATTAGACTGCTCATTTTGAAGAGAAGTGTTGTTTACTCGATGACTTCAAAGGAAGACATCTACTGCATACACAACATTTTCGATTAAGTTTTTTACTCTCCCAAATGTGAATTGGAAAATAATTATGAAGTTTACTAAATGACTGCAATTGAGATGATAACAAGTGTGCAATTCTAAATAACAAAATTATTTTTCTTATTAGTAATCCGATAAAAAAGTTGTACTTTTAATCAAAAACTATATATGATGGAGATGCAGGGTATCGAACCCTTTACCTCTCGCATGCAAAGCGAGCGCTCTACCATTTGAGCTACATACCCAGATATCTAGGAGTTTTGTTCTTTTACTACTTATCCGGACTCGTTTTCTTAGTTGGTGTATCTGTTCCTGATTGGAGAGGCATGGGATAATACTATATAATGTCGCCTTACTTAGCAAGTTTCGTTGGGCTTTGACATTTCCTTTACCTTCTTACTAATTGTAAGGTAGATAAATGAAATTCGAATGGTATTTTTTGTACGCTCTCATATTTCTAGTTTCTTCATCACGATTTTTACGTCGATAATTGGCAAGTGCTAGTGTGCATTTGATTTCACTGGATCTGTAATGACATATGGGAAGCAAACAGTTTATGGTCCTTTTTCTTTTATAGGCGCAACCCAAGATACATTTGAGGGCATAGCAGTGTTGGAGCTTTAGTATTAAGCCTATGCCTAATGTCGATACGTTTCTATGTGGATCAACGATATTATCATGAAATTTTGAATCCTTTGTTGTGGTCCATTGTCTTAGGCCAGTAGGGGTTGGAGAAACGAATGTATATGTTGCAGTATCAGATGTTCACTGCGAAGGTACACTTGGGAGCTTGTTAGACTCTGATTGATGAGAGAACAAAAAATGCTCCGCTCAGGTATGGAAAAAGGAAATCTATTCTCGTGGTGATTTTGGACGGGGAACTCAGAGTTTATTGAAATGAGATTGGACCTAAGGAAAGGTGATGGAAGAGACAGCATTGAGGAGGTGGTGTTCAGTCAAAATGGGTCAGATACCGAGCCACGAGGGGATGGCCTAAAATCCCAGTAGGAGGTGGAGGTGTTGCTCAACTAAAGTGAAAGTACTTGACGAAGGAGTCGGTTTGTCTTGACTACAATCTTATTGATTATTTTACTTATAATTTATCGTGTCAGCAAAAAATATGCATGCGTCACGATCAGACAAATGATACTATACATGATTTTGTTTGACACTTTTTATTTTAGACATTCCTTTCTTCCTTTTAACCAACATATATATATTGATAAACAACTAAATATCTACATATGTGTTTTGTTAATATGTCAACAACTTTAATTGTATTTTAAACATAATAGGTTATGAATCATTAGACTGCTCATTTTGAAGAGAAGTGTTGTTTACTCGATTACTTCAAAGGAAGACATCTACTGCATACACAACATTTTCGATTAAGTTTTTTACTCTCCCAAATGTGAATTGGAAAATAATTATGAAGTTTACTAAATGACTGCAATTGAGATGATAACAAGTGTGCAATTCTAAATAACAAAATTATTTTTCTTATTAGTAATCCGATAAAAAAGTTGTACTTTTAATCAAAAACTATATATGATGGAGATGCAGGGTATCGAACCCTTTACCTCTCGCATGCAAAGCGAGCGCTCTACCATTTGAGCTACATACCCATATGTCTAGGAGTTTTGTTCTTTTACTACTTATCCGGACTCGTTTTCTTAGTTGGTGTATCTGTTCTTGATTGGAGAGGCATGGGATAATACTATATAATGTCGCCTTACTTAGCAAGTTTCGTTGGGCTTTGACATTTCCTTTACCTTCTTACTAATTGTAAGGTAGATAAATGAAATTCGAATGGTATTTTTTGTACGCTCTCATATTTCTAGTTTCTTCATCACGATTTTTATGTCGATAATTGGCAAGTGCTAGTGTGCATTTGATTTCACTGGATCTGTAATGACATATGGGAAGCAAACAGTTTATGGTCCTTTTTCTTTTATAGGCGCAACCCAAGATACATTTGAGGGCATAGCAGTGTTGGAGCTTTAGTATTAAGCCTATGCCTAATGTCGATACGTTTCTATGTGGATCAACGATATTATCATGAAATTTTGAATCCTTTGTTGTGGCCCATTGTCTTAGGCCAGTAGGGATTGGAGAAACGAATGTATATGTTGCAGTATCAGATGTTCACTGCGAAGGTACACTTGGGAGCTTGTTAGACTCTGATTGATGAGAGAACAAAAAATGCTCCGCTCAGGTATGGAAGAAGGAAATCTATTCTCGTGGTGATTTTGGACGGGGAACTCAGAGTTTATAGAAATGAGATTGGACCTAGGGAAAGGTGATGGAAGAGATAGCATTGAGGAGGTGGTGTTCAGTCAAAATGGGTCAGATACCGAGCCACGAGGGGATGGCCTAAAATCCCAGTAGGAGGTGGAGGTGTTGCTCAACTAAAGTGAAAGTACTTGACGAAGGAGTCGGTTTGTCTTGACTACAATCTTATTGATTATTTTACTTATAATTTATCGTGTCAGCAAAATATATGCACGCGTCACGATCAGACAAATGATACTATACATGATTTTGTTTGACACTTTTTATTTTAGACATTCCTTTCTTCCTTTTAACCAACATATATATATTGATAAACAACTAAATATCTACATATGTGTCTTGTTAATATGTCAACAGCTTTAATTGTATTTTAAACATAATAGGTTATGAATCATTAGACTGCTCATTTTGAAGAGAAGTGTTGTTTACTCGATGACTTCAAAGGAAGACATCTACTGCATACACAACATTTTCGATTAAGTTTTTTACTCTCCCAAATGTGAATTGGAAAATAATTATGAAGTTTACTAAATGACTGCAATTGAGATGATAACAAGTGTGCAATTCTAAATAACAAAATTATTTTTCTTATTAGTAATCCGATAAAAAAGTTGTACTTTTAATCAAAAACTATATATGATGGAGATGCAGGGTATCGAACCCTTTACCTCTCGCATGCAAAGGGAGCGCTCTACCATTTGAGCTACATATCTAGATGTCTAGGAGTTTTGTTCTTTTACTACTTATCCGGACTCGTTTTCTTAGTTGGTGTATCTGTTCTTGATTGGAGAGGCATGGGATAATACTATATAATGTCGCCTTACTTAGCAAGTTTCGTTGGGCTTTGACATTTCCTTTACCTTCTTACTAATTGTAAGGTAGATAAATGAAATTCGAATGGTATTTTTTGTACGCTCTCATATTTCTAGTTTCTTCATCATGATTTTTATGTCGATAATTGGCAAGTGCTAGTGTGCATTTGATTTCACTGGATCTGTAATGACATATGGGAAGCAAACAGTTTATGGTCCTTTTTCTTTTATAGGCGCAACCCAAGATACATTTGAGGGCATAGCAGTGTTGGAGCTTTAGTATTAAGCCTATGCCTAATGTCGATACGTTTCTATGTGGATCAACGATATTATCATGAAATTTTGAATCCTTTGTTGTGGCCCATTGTCTTAGGCCGGTAGGGGTTGGAGAAACGAATGTATATGTTGCAGTATCAGATGTTCACTGCGAAGGTACACTTGGGAGCTTGTTAGACTCTGATTGATGAGAGAACAAAAAATGCTCCGCTCAGGTATGGAAGAAGGAAATCTATTCTCGTGGTGATTTTGGACGGGGAACTCAGAGTTTATAGAAATGAGATTGGACCTAGGGAAAGGTGATGGAAGAGACAGCATTGAGGAGGTGGTGTTCAGTCAAAATGGGTCAGATACCGAGCCACGAGGGGATGGCCTAAAATCCCAGTAGGAGGTGGAGGTGTTGCTCAACTAAAGTGAAAGTACTTGACGAAGGAGTCGGTTTGTCTTGACTACAATCTTATTGATTATTTTACTTATAATTTATCGTGTCAGCAAAAAATATGCATGCGTCACGATCAGACAAATGATACTATACATGATTTTGTTTGACACTTTTTATTTTAGACATTCCTTTCTTCCTTTTAACCAACATATATATATTGATAAACAACTAAATATCTACATATGTGTCTTGTTAATATGTCAACAGCTTTAATTGTATTTTAAACATAATAGGTTATGAATCATTAGACTGCTCATTTTGAAGAGAAGTGTTGTTTACTCGATGACTTCAAAGGAAGACATCTACTGCATACACAACATTTTCGATTAAGTTTTTTACTCTCCCAAATGTGAATTGGAAAATAATTATGAAGTTTACTAAATGACTGCAATTGAGATGATAACAAGTGTGCAATTCTAAATAACAAAATTATTTTTCTTATTAGTAATCCGATAAAAAAGTTGTACTTTTAATCAAAAACTATATATGATGGAGATGCAGGGTATCGAACCCTTTACCTCTCGCATGCAAAGGGAGCGCTCTACCATTTGAGCTACATATCTAGATGTCTAGGAGTTTTGTTCTTTTACTACTTATCCGGACTCGTTTTCTTAGTTGGTGTATCTGTTCTTGATTGGAGAGGCATGGGATAATACTATATAATGTCGCCTTACTTAGCAAGTTTCGTTGGGCTTTGACATTTCCTTTACCTTCTTACTAATTGTAAGGTAGATAAATGAAATTCGAATGGTATTTTTTGTACGCTCTCATATTTCTAGTTTCTTCATCATGATTTTTATGTCGATAATTGGCAAGTGCTAGTGTGCATTTGATTTCACTGGATCTGTAATGACATATGGGAAGCAAACAGTTTATGGTCCTTTTTCTTTTATAGGCGCAACCCAAGATACATTTGAGGGCATAGCAGTGTTGGAGCTTTAGTATTAAGCCTATGCCTAATGTCGATACGTTTCTATGTGGATCAACGATATTATCATGAAATTTTGAATCCTTTGTTGTGGCCCATTGTCTTAGGCCGGTAGGGGTTGGAGAAACGAATGTATATGTTGCAGTATCAGATGTTCACTGCGAAGGTACACTTGGGAGCTTGTTAGACTCTGATTGATGAGAGAACAAAAAATGCTCCGCTCAGGTATGGAAGAAGGAAATCTATTCTCGTGGTGATTTTGGACGGGGAACTCAGAGTTTATAGAAATGAGATTGGACCTAGGGAAAGGTGATGGAAGAGACAGCATTGAGGAGGTGGTGTTCAGTCAAAATGGGTCAGATACCGAGCCACGAGGGGATGGCCTAAAATCCCAGTAGGAGGTGGAGGTGTTGCTCAACTAAAGTGAAAGTACTTGACGAAGGAGTCGGTTTGTCTTGACTACAATCTTATTGATTATTTTACTTATAATTTATCGTGTCAGCAAAAAATATGCATGCGTCACGATCAGACAAATGATACTATACATGATTTTGTTTGACACTTTTTATTTTAGACATTCCTTTCTTCCTTTTAACCAACATATATATATTGATAAACAACTAAATATCTACATATGTGTCTTGTTAATATGTCAACAGCTTTAATTGTATTTTAAACATAATAGGTTATGAATCATTAGACTGCTCATTTTGAAGAGAAGTGTTGTTTACTCGATGACTTCAAAGGAAGACATCTACTGCATACACAACATTTTCGATTAAGTTTTTTACTCTCCCAAATGTGAATTGGAAAATAATTATGAAGTTTACTAAATGACTGCAATTGAGATGATAACAAGTGTGCAATTCTAAATAACAAAATTATTTTTCTTATTAGTAATCCGATAAAAAAGTTGTACTTTTAATCAAAAACTATATATGATGGAGATGCAGGGTATCGAACCCATTACCTCTCGCATGCAAAGCGAGCGCTCTACCATTTGAGCTACATACCCAGATATCTAGGAGTTTTGTTCTTTTACTACTTATCCGGACTCGTTTTCTTAGTTGGTGTATCTGTTCCTGATTGGAGAGGCATGGGATAATACTATATAATGTCGCCTTACTTAGCAAGTTTCGTTGGGCTTTGACATTTCCTTTACCTTCTTACTAATTGTAAGGTAGATAAATGAAATTCGAATGGTATTTTTTGTACGCTCTCATATTTCTAGTTTCTTCATCACGATTTTTACGTCGATAATTGGCAAGTGCTAGTGTGCATTTGATTTCACTGGATCTGTAATGACATATGGGAAGCAAACAGTTTATGGTCCTTTTTCTTTTATAGGCGCAACCCAAGATACATTTGAGGGCATAGCAGTGTTGGAGCTTTAGTATTAAGCCTATGCCTAATGTCGATACGTTTCTATGTGGATCAACGATATTATCATGAAATTTTGAATCCTTTGTTGTGGTCCATTGTCTTAGGCCAGTAGGGGTTGGAGAAACGAATGTATATGTTGCAGTATCAGATGTTCACTGCGAAGGTACACTTGGGAGCTTGTTAGACTCTGATTGATGAGAGAACAAAAAATGCTCCGCTCAGGTATGGAAAAAGGAAATCTATTCTCGTGGTGATTTTGGACGGGGAACTCAGAGTTTATAGAAATGAGATTGGACCTAGGGAAAGGTGATGGAAGAGATAGCATTGAGGAGGTGGTGTTCAGTCAAAATGGGTCAGATACCGAGCCACGAGGGGATGGCCTAAAATCCCAGTAGGAGGTGGAGGTGTTGCTCAACTAAAGTGAAAGTACTTGACGAAGGAGTCGGTTTGTCTTGACTACAATCTTATTGATTATTTTACTTATAATTTATCGTGTCAGCAAAATATATGCATGCGTCACGATCAGACAAATGATACTATACATGATTTTGTTTGACACTTTTTATTTTAGACATTCCTTTCTTCCTTTTAACCAACATATATATATTGATAAACAACTAAATATCTACATATGTGTCTTGTTAATATGTCAACAGCTTTAATTGTATTTTAAACATAATAGGTTATGAATCATTAGACTGCTCATTTTGAAGAGAAGTGTTGTTTACTCGATGACTTCAAAGGAAGACATCTACTGCATACACAACATTTTCGATTAAGTTTTTTACTCTCCCAAATGTGAATTGGAAAATAATTATGAAGTTTACTAAATGACTGCAATTGAGATGATAACAAGTGTGCAATTCTAAATAACAAAATTATTTTTCTTATTAGTAATCCGATAAAAAAGTTGTACTTTTAATCAAAAACTATATATGATGGAGATGCAGGGTATCGAACCCTTTACCTCTCGCATGCAAAGGGAGCGCTCTACCATTTGAGCTACATACCTAGATGTCTAGGAGTTTTGTTCTTTTACTACTTATCCGGACTCGTTTTCTTAGTTGGTGTATCTGTTCTTGATTGGAGAGGCATGGGATAATACTATATAATGTCGCCTTACTTAGCAAGTTTCGTTGGGCTTTGACATTTCCTTTACCTTCTTACTAATTGTAAGGTAGATAAATGAAATTCGAATGGTATTTTTTGTACGCTCTCATATTTCTAGTTTCTTCATCACGATTTTTATGTCGATAATTGGCAAGTGCTAGTGTGCATTTGATTTCACTGGATCTGTAATGACATATGGGAAGCAAACAGTTTATGGTCCTTTTTCTTTTATAGGCGCAACCCAAGATACATTTGAGGGCATAGCAGTGTTGGAGCTTTAGTATTAAGCCTATGCCTAATGTCGATACGTTTCTATGTGGATCAACGATATTATCATGAAATTTTGAATCCTTTGTTGTGGCCCATTGTCTTAGTCCAGTAGGGGTTGGAGAAACGAATGTATATGTTGCAGTATCAGATGTTCACTTCGAAGGTACAGTTGGGAGCTTGTTAGACTCTGATTGATGAGAGAACACAAAATGCTCCGCTCAGGTATGGAAGAAGGAAATCTATTCTCGTGGTGATTTTGGACGGGGAACTCAGAGTTTATAGAAATGAGATTGGACCTAGGGAAAGGTGATGGAAGAGACAGCATTGAGGAGGTGGTGTTCAGTCAAAATGGGTCAGATACCGAGCCACGAGGGGATGGCCTAAAATCCCAGTAGGAGGTGGAGGTGTTGCTCAACTAAAGTGAAAGTACTTGACGAAGGAGTCGGTTTGTCTTGACTACAATCTTATTGATTATTTTACTTATAATTTATCGTGTCAGCAAAAAATATGCATGCGTCACGATCAGACAAATGATACTATACATGATTTTGTTTGACACTTTTTATTTTAGACATTCCTTTCTTCCTTTTAACCAACATATATATATTGATAAACAACTAAATATCTACATATGTGTCTTGTTAATATGTCAACAGCTTTAATTGTATTTTAAACATAATAGGTTATGAATCATTAGACTGCTCATTTTGAAGAGAAGTGTTGTTTACTCGATGACTTCAAAGGAAGACATCTACTGCATACACAACATTTTCGATTAAGTTTTTTACTCTCCCAAATGTGAATTGGAAAATAATTATGAAGTTTACTAAATGACTGCAATTGAGATGATAACAAGTGTGCAATTCTAAATAACAAAATTATTTTTCTTATTAGTAATCCGATAAAAAAGTTGTACTTTTAATCAAAAACTATATATGATGGAGATGCAGGGTATCGAACCCTTTACCTCTCGCATGCAAAGCGAGCGCTCTACCATTTGAGCTACATACCCAGATATCTAGGAGTTTTGTTCTTTTACTACATATCCGGACTCGTTTTCTTAGTTGGTGTATTTGTTCCTGATTGGAGAGGCATGGGATAATACTATATAATGTCGCCTTACTTAGCAAGTTTCGTTGGGCTTTGACATTTCCTTTACCTTCTTACTAATTGTAAGGTAGATAAATGAAATTCGAATGGTATTTTTTGTACGCTCTCATATTTCTAGTTTCTTCATCACGATTTTTATGTCGATAATTGGCAAGTGCTAGTGTGCATTTGATTTCACTGGATCTGTAATGACATATGGGAAGCAAACAGTTTATGGTCCTTTTTCTTTTATAGGCGCAACCCAAGATACATTTGAGGGCATAGCAGTGTTGGAGCTTTAGTATTAAGCCTATGCCTAATGTCGATACGTTTCTATGTGGATCAACGATATTATCATGAAATTTTGAATCCTTTGTTGTGGCCCATTGTCTTAGGCCAGTAGGGGTTGGAGAAACGAATGTATATGTTGCAGTATCAGATGTTCACTGCGAAGGTACACTTGGGAGCTTGTTAGACTCTGATTGATGAGAGAACAAAAAATGCTCCGCTCAGGTATGGAAGAAGGAAATCTATTCTCGTGGTGATTTTGGACGGGGAACTCAGAGTTTATAGAAATGAGATTGGACCTAGGGAAAGGTGATGGAAGAGACAGCATTGAGGAGGTTGTGTTCAGTCAAAATGGGTCAGATACCGAGCCACGAGGGGATGGCCTAAAATCCCAGTAGGAGGTGGAGGTGTTGCTCAACTAAAGTGAAAGTACTTGACGAAGGAGTCGGTTTGTCTTGACTACAATCTTATTGATTATTTTACTTATAATTTATCGTGTCAGCAAAAAATATGCATGCGTCACGATCAGATAAATGATACTATACATGATTTTGTTTGACACTTTTTATTTTAGACATTCCTTTCTTCCTTTTAACCAACATATATATATTGATAAACAACTAAATATCTACATATGTGTTTTGTTAATATGTCAACAAATTTAATTGTATTTTAAACATAATAGGTTATGAATCATTAGACTGCTCATTTTCAAGAGAAGTGTTGTTTACTCGATTACTTCAAAGGAAGACATCTACTGCATACACAACATTTTCGATTAAGTTTTTTACTCTCCCAAATGTGAATTGGAAAATAATTATGAAGTTTACTAAATGACTGCAATTGAGATGATAACAAGTGTGCAATTCTAAATAACAAAATTATTTTTCTAATTAGTAATCCGATAAAACAGTTGTACTTTTAATCAAAAACTATATATGATGGAGATGCAGGGTATCGAACCCTTTACCTCTCGCATGCAAAGCGAGCGCTCTACCATTTGAGCTACATACCCAGATGTCCAGGAGTTTTGTTCTTTTACTACATATCCGGACTCGTTTTCTTAGTTGGTGTATCTGTTCCTGATTGGAGAGGCATGGGATAATACAATATAATGTCGCCTTACTTAGCAAGTTTCGTTGGGCTTTGACATTTCATTTACCTTCTTACTAATTGTAAGGTAGATAAATGAAATTCGAATGGTATTTTTTGTACGCTCTCATATTTCTAGTTTCTTCATCACGATTTTTATGTCGATAATTGGCAAGTGCTAGTGTACATTTGATTTCACTGGATCTGTAATGACATATGGGAAGCAAACAGTTTATGGTCCTTTTTCTTTTATAGGCGCAACCCAAGATACATTTGAGGGCATAGCAGTGTTGGAGCTTTAGTATTAAGCCTATGCCTAATATCGATACGTTTCTATGTAGATCAACGACATTATCATGAAATTTTGAATCCTTTGTTGTGGCCCATTGTCTTAGCCCAGTAGGGGTTGGAGAAACGAATGTATATGTTGCAGTATCAGATGTTCACTGCGAAGGTACACTTGGGAGTTTGTTAGACTCTGATTGATGAGAGAACAAAAAATGCTCCGTTCAGGTATGAAAGAAGGAAATCTATTCTCGTGGTGATTTTGGACGGGGAACTCAGAGTTTATAGAAATGAGATTGGACCTAGGGAAAGGTGATGGAAGAGACAGCATTGAGGAGGTGGTGTTCAGTCAAAATGGGTCAGATACCGGGCCACGAGGGGATGGCCTAAAATCCCAGTAGGAGGTGGAGGTGCTGCTCAACTAAAGTGAAAGTACTTGACGAAGGAGTCGGTTTGTCTTGACTACAATCTTATTGATTATTTTACTTATAATTTATCGTGTCAGCAAAAAATATGCATGCGTCACGATCAGACAAATGATACTATACATGATTTTGTTTGACACTTTTTATTTTAGACATTCCTTTCTTCCTTTTAACCAACATATATATATTGATAAACAACTAAATATCTACATATGTGTCTTGTTAATATGTCAAAAACTGTAATTGTATTTTAAACATAATAGGTTATAAATCATTAGACTGCTCATTTTGAAGAGAAGTGTTGTTTACTCGATGACTTCAAAGGAAGACATCTACTGCATACACAACATTTTCGATTAAGTTTTTTACTCTCCCAAATGTGAATTGGAAAATAATTATGAAGTTTACTAAATGACTGCAATTGAGATGATAACAAGTGTGCAATTCTAAATAACAAAATTATTTTTCTTATTAGTAATCCGATAAAAAAGTTGTACTTTTAATCAATAACTATATATGATGGAGATGCAGGGTATCGAACCCTTTACCTCTCGCATGCAAAGCGAGCGCTCTACCATTTGAGCTACATACCCAGATGTCTAGGAGTTTTGTTCTTTTACTACATATCCGGACTCGTTTTCTTAGTTGGTGTATCTGTTCCTGATTGGAGAGGCATGGGATAATACAATATAATGTCGCCTTACTTAGCAAGTTTCGTTGGGCTTTGACATTTCCTTTACCTTCTTACTAATTGTAAGGTAGATAAATGAAATTCGAATGGTATTTTTTGTACGCTCTCATATTTCGAGTTTCTTCATCACGATTTTTATGTCGATAATTGGCAAGTGCTAGTGTGCATTTGATTTCACTGGATCTGTAATGACATATGGGAAGCAAACAGTTTATGGTCCTTTTTCTTTTATAGGCGCAACCCAAGATACATTTGAGGGAATAGCAGTGTTGGAGCTTTAGTATTAAGCCTATGCCTAATGTCGATACGTTTCTATGTGGATCAACGATATTATCATGAAATTTTGAATCCTTTGTTGTGGCCCACTGTCTTAGTCCAGTAGGGGTTGGAGAAACGAATGTATATGTTGCAGTATCAGATGTTCACTGCGAAGGTACACTTGGGAGCTTGTTAGACTCTGATTGATGAGAGAACAAAAAATGCTCCGCTCAGGTATGGAAGAAGGAAATCTATTCTCGTGGTGATTTTGGACGGGGAACTCAGAGTTTATAGAAATGAGATTGGACCTAGGGAAAGGTGATGGAAGAGACAGCATTGAGGAGGTGGTGTTCAGTCAAAATGGGTCAGATACCGAGCCACGAGGGGATGGCCTAAAATCCCAGTAGGAGGTGGAGCTGTTGCTCAACTAAAGTGAAAGTACTTGACGAAGGAGTCGGTTTGTCTTGACTACAATCTTATTGATTATTTTACTTATAATTTATCGTGTCAGCAAAAAATATGCATGCGTCACGATCAGACAAATGATACTATACATGATTTTGTTTGACACTTTTTATTTTAGACATTCCTTTCTTCCTTTTAACCAACATATATATATTGATAAACAACTAAATATCTACATATGTGTCTTGTTAATATGTCAACAGCTTTAATTGTATTTTAAACATAATAGGTTATGAATCATTAGACTGCTCATTTTGAAGAGAAGTGTTGTTTACTCGATGACTTCAAAGGAAGACATCTACTGCATACACAACATTTTCGATTAAGTTTTTTACTCTCCCAAATGTGAATTGGAAAATAATTATGAAGTTTACTAAATGAATGCAATTGAGATGATAACAAGTGTGCAATTCTAAATAACAAAATTATTTTTCTTATTAGTAATCCGATAAAAAAGTTGTACTTTTAATCAAAAACTATATATGATGGAGATGCAGGGTATCGAACCCTTTACCTCTCGCATGCAAAGCGAGCGCTCTACCATTTGAGCTACATACCCAGATGTCCAGGAGTTTTGTTCTTTTACTACATATCCGGACTCGTTTTCTTAGTTGGTGTATCTGTTCCTGATTGGAGAGGCATGGGATAATACAATATAATGTCGCCTTACATAGCAAGTTTCGTTGGGCTTTGACATTTCATTTACCTTCTTACTAATTGTAAGGTAGATAAATGAAATTCGAATGGTATTTTTTGTACGCTCTCATATTTCTAGTTTCTTCATCACGATTTTTATGTCGATAATTGGCAAGTGCTAGTGTGCATTTGATTTCACTGGATCTGTAATGACATATGGGAAGCAAACAGTTTATGGTCCTTTTTCTTTTATAGGCGCAACCCAAGATACATTTGAGGGCATAGCAGTGTTGGAGCTTTAGTATTAAGCCTATGCCTAATGTCAATACGTTTCTATGTGGATCAACGATATTATCATGAAATTTTGAATCCTTTGTTGTGGCCCATTGTCTTAGCCCAGTAGGGGTTGGAGAAACGAATGTATATGTTGCAGTATCAGATGTTCACTGCGAAGGTACACTTGGGAGCTTGTTAGACTCTGATTGATGAGAGAACAAAAAATGCTCCGCCCAGGTATGGAAGAAGGAAATCTATTCTCGTGGTGATTTTGGACGGGGAACTCAGAGTTTATAGAAATGAGATTGGACCTAGGGAAAGGTGATGGAAGAGACAGCATTGAGAAGGTGGTGTTCAGTCAAAATGGGTCAGATACCGAGCCACGAGGGGATGGCCTAAAATCCCAGTAGGAGGTGGAGGTGTTGCTCAACTAAAGTGAAAGTACTTGACGAAGGAGTCGGTTTGTCTTGACTACAATCTTATTGATTATTTTACTTATAATTTATCGTGTCAGCAAAAAATATGCATGCGTCACGATCAGACAAATGATACTATACATGATTTTGTTTGACACTTTTTATTTTAGACATTCCTTTCTTCCTTTTAACCAACATATATATATTGATAAAAAACTAAAATCTACATATGTGTCTTGTTAATATGTCAACAACTTTAATTGTATTTTAAACATAATAGGATATGAATCATTAGACTGCTCATTTTGAAGAGAAGTGTTGTTTACTCGATGAGTTCAAAGGAAGACATCCACTGCATACACAACATTTTCGATTAAGTTTTTTACTCTCCCAAATGTGAATTGGAAAATAATTATGAAGTTTACTAAATGACTGCAATTGAGATGATAACAAGTGTGCAATTCTAAATAACAAAATTATTTTTCTTATTAGTAATCCGATAAAAAAGTTGTACTTTTAATCAAAAACTATATATGATGGAGATGCAGGGTATCGAACCCTTTACCTCTCGCATGCAAAGCGAGCGCTCTACCATTTGAGCTACATACCCAGATGTCCAGGAGTTTTGTTCTTTTACTACATATCCGGACTCGTTTTCTTAGTTGGTGTATCTGTTCCTGATTGGAGAGGCATGGGATAATACAATATAATGTCGCCTTACATAGCAAGTTTCGTTGGGCTTTGACATTTCATTTACCTTCTTACTAATTGTAAGGTAGATAAATGAAATTCGAATGGTATTTTTTGTACGCTCTCATATTTCTAGTTTCTTCATCACGATTTTTATGTCGATAATTGGCAAGTGCTAGTGTGCATTTGATTTCACTGGATCTGTAATGACATATGGGAAGCAAACAGTTTATGGTCCTTTTTCTTTTATAGGCGCAACCCAAGATACATTTGAGGGCATAGCAGTGTTGGAGCTTTAGTATTAAGCCTATGCCTAATGTCAATACGTTTCTATGTGGATCAACGATATTATCATGAAATTTTGAATCCTTTGTTGTGGCCCATTGTCTTAGCCCAGTAGGGGTTGGAGAAACGAATGTATATGTTGCAGTATCAGATGTTCACTGCGAAGGTACACTTGGGAGCTTGTTAGACTCTGATTGATGAGAGAACAAAAAATGCTCCGCCCAGGTATGGAAGAAGGAAATCTATTCTCGTGGTGATTTTGGACGGGGAACTCAGAGTTTATAGAAATGAGATTGGACCTAGGGAAAGGTGATGGAAGAGACAGCATTGAGAAGGTGGTGTTCAGTCAAAATGGGTCAGATACCGAGCCACGAGGGGATGGCCTAAAATCCCAGTAGGAGGTGGAGGTGTTGCTCAACTAAAGTGAAAGTACTTGACGAAGGAGTCGGTTTGTCTTGACTACAATCTTATTGATTATTTTACTTATAATTTATCGTGTCAGCAAAAAATATGCATGCGTCACGATCAGACAAATGATACTATACATGATTTTGTTTGACACTTTTTATTTTAGACATTCCTTTCTTCCTTTTAACCAACATATATATATTGATAAACAACTAAATATCTACATATGTGTCTTGTTAATATGTCAACAACTTTAATTGTATTTTAAACATAATAGGATATGAATCATTAGACTGCTCATTTTGAAGAGAAGTGTTGTTTACTCGATGAGTTCAAAGGAAGACATCCACTGCATACACAACATTTTCGATTAAGTTTTTTACTCTCCCAAATGTGAATTGGAAAATAATTATGAAGTTTACTAAATGACTGCAATTGAGATGATAACAAGTGTGCAATTCTAAATAACAAAATTATTTTTCTTATTAGTAATCCGATAAAAAAGTTGTACTTTTAATCAAAAACTATATATGATGGAGATGCAGGGTATCGAACCCTTTACCTCTCGCATGCAAAGCGAGCGCTCTACCATTCGAGCTACATACCCAGATGTCCAGGAGTTTGGTTCTTTTACTACATATCCGGACTCGTTTTCTTAGTTGGTGTATCTGTTCCTGATTGGAGAGGCATGGGATATTACAATATAATGTCGCCTTACTTAGCAAGTTTCGTTGGGCTTTGACATTTCCTTTACCTTCTTACTAATTGTAAGGTAGATAAATGAAATTCGAATGGTATTTTTTGTACGCTCTCATATTTCTAGTTTCTTCATCACGATTTTTACGTCGATAATTGGCAAGTGCTAGTGTGCATTTGATTTCACTGGATCTGTAATGACATATGGGAAGCAAACAGTTTATGGTCCTTTTTCTTTTATAGGCGCAACCCAAGATACATTTGAGGGCATAGCAGTGTTGGAGCTTTAGTATTAAGCCTATGCCTAATGTCGATACGTTTCTATGTGGATCAACGATATTATCATGAAATTTTGAATCCTTTGTTGTGGCCCATTGTCTTAGTCCAGTAGGGGTTGGAGAAACGAATGTATATGTTGCAGTATCAGATGTTCACTGCGAAGGTACACTTGGGAGCTTGTTAGACTCTGATTGATGAGAGAACAAAAAATGCTCCGCTCAGGTATGGATGAAGGAAATCTATTCTCGTGGTGATTTTGGACGGGGAACTCAGAGTTTATAGAAATGAGATTGGACCTAGGGAAAGGTGATGGAAGAGACAGCATTGAGGAGGTGGTGTTCAGTCAAAATGGGTCAGATACCGAGCCACGAGGGGATGGCCTAAAATCCCAGTAGGAGGTGGAGGTGTTGCTCAACTAAAGTGAAAGTACTTGACGAAGGAGTCGGTTTGTCTTGACTACAATCTTATTGATTATTTTACTTATAATTTATCGTGTCAGCAAAAAATATGCATGCGTCACGATCAGACAAATGATACTATACATGATTTTGTTTGACACTTTTTATTTTAGACATTCCTTTCTTCCTTTTAACCAACATATATATATTGATAAACAACTAAATATCTACATATGTGTCTTGTTAATATGTCAACAACTTTAATTGTATTTTAAACATAATAGGATATGAATCATTAGACTGCTCATTTTGAAGAGAAGTGTTGTTTACTCGATGAGTTCAAAGGAAGACATCCACTGCATACACAACATTTTCGATTAAGTTTTTTACTCTCCCAAATGTGAATTGGAAAATAATTATGAAGTTTACTAAATGACTGCAATTGAGATGATAACAAGTGTGCAATTCTAAATAACAAAATTATTTTTCTTATTAGTAATCCGATAAAAAAGTTGTACTTTTAATCAAAAACTATATATGATGGAGATGCAGGGTATCGAACCCTTTACCTCTCGCATGCAAAGCGATCGCTCTACCATTCGAGCTTCATACCCAGATGTCCAGGAGTTTTGTTCTTTTACTACATATCCGGACTCGTTTTCTTAGTTGGTGTATCTGTTCCTGATTGGAGAGGCATGGGATATTACAATATAATGTCGCCTTACTTAGCAAGTTTCGTTGGGCTTTGACATTTCCTTTACCTTCTTACTAATTGTAAGGTAGATAAATGAAATTCGAATGGTATTTTTTGTACGCTCTCATATTTCTAGTTTCTTCATCACGATTTTTACGTCGATAATTGGCAAGTGCTAGTGTGCATTTGATTTCACTGGATCTGTAATGACATATGGGAAGCAAACAGTTTATGGTCCTTTTTCTTTTATAGGCGCAACCCAAGATACATTTGAGGGCATAGCAGTGTTGGAGCTTTAGTATTAAGCCTATGCCTAATGTCGATACGTTTCTATGTGGATCAACGATATTATCATGAAATTTTGAATCCTTTGTTGTGGCCCATTGTCTTAGTCCAGTAGGGGTTGGAGAAACGAATGTATATGTTGCAGTATCAGATGTTCACTGCGAAGGTACACTTGGGAGCTTGTTAGACTCTGATTGATGAGAGAACAAAAAATGCTCCGCTCAGGTATGGATGAAGGAAATCTATTCTCGTGGTGATTTTGGACGGGGAACTCAGAGTTTATAGAAATGAGATTGGACCTAGGGAAAGGTGATGGAAGAGACAGCATTGAGGAGGTGGTGTTCAGTCAAAATGGGTCAGATACCGAGCCACGAGGGGATGGCCTAAAATCCCAGTAGGAGGTGGAGGTGTTGCTCAACTAAAGTGAAAGTACTTGACGAAGGAGTCGGTTTGTCTTGACTACAATCTTATTGATTATTTTACTTATAATTTATCGTGTCAGCAAAAAATATGCATGCGTCACGATCAGACAAATGATACTATACATGATTTTGTTTGACACTTTTTATTTTAGACATTCCTTTCTTCCTTTTAACCAACATATATATATTGATAAACAACTAAATATCTACATATGTGTCTTGTTAATATGTCAACAACTTTAATTGTATTTTAAACATAATAGGATATGAATCATTAGACTGCTCATTTTGAAGAGAAGTGTTGTTTACTCGATGAGTTCAAAGGAAGACATCTACTGCATACCCAACATTTTCGATTAAGTTTTTTACTCTCCCAAATGTGAATTGGAAAATAATTATGAAGTTTACTAAATGACTGCAATTGAGATGATAACAAGTGTGCAATTCTAAATAACAAAATTATTTTTCTTATTAGTAATCCGATAAAAAAGTTGTACTTTTAATCAAAAACTATATATGATGGAGATGCAGGGTATCGAACCCTTTACCTCTCGCATGCAAAGCGATCGCTCTACCATTCGAGCTTCATACCCAGATGTCCAGGAGTTTTGTTCTTTTACTACATATCCGGACTCGTTTTCTTAGTTGGTGTATCTGTTCCTGATTGGAGAGGCATGGGATATTACAATATAATGTCGCCTTACTTAGCAAGTTTCGTTGGGCTTTGACATTTCCTTTACCTTCTTACTAATTGTAAGGTAGATAAATGAAATTCGAATGGTATTTTTTGTACGCTCTCATATTTCTAGTTTCTTCATCACGATTTTTACGTCGATAATTGGCAAGTGCTAGTGTGCATTTGATTTCACTGGATCTGTAATGACATATGGGAAGCAAACAGTTTATGGTCCTTTTTCTTTTATAGGCGCAACCCAAGATACATTTGAGGGCATAGCAGTGTTGGAGCTTTAGTATTAAGCCTATGCCTAATGTCGATACGTTTCTATGTGGATCAACGATATTATCATGAAATTTTGAATCCTTTGTTGTGGCCCATTGTCTTAGCCCAGTAGGGGTTGGAGAAACGAATGTATATGTTGCAGTATCAGATGTTCACTGCGAAGGTACACTTGGGAGCTTGTTAGACTCTGATTGATGAGAGAACAAAAAATGCTCCGCTCAGGTATGGAAGAAGGAAATCTATTCTCGTGGTGATTTTGGACGGGGAACTCAGAGTTTATAGAAATGAGATTGGACCTAGGGAAAGGTGATGGAAGAGACAGCATTGAGGAGGTGGTGTTCAGTCAAAATGGGTCAGATACCGAGCCACGAGGGGATGGCCTAAAATCCCAGTAGGAGGTGGAGGTGTTGCTCAACTAAAGTGAAAGTACTTGACGAAGGAGTCGGTTTGTCTTGACTACAATCTTATTGATTATTTTACTTATAATTTATCGTGTCAGCAAAAAATATGCATACGTCACGATCCGACAAATGATACTATACATGATTTTGTTTGACACTTTTTATTTTAGACATTCCTTTCTTCCTTTTAACCAACATATATATATTGAGAAACAACTAAATATCTACATATGTGTCCTGTTAATATGTCAACAACTTTAATTGTATTTTAAACATAATAGGATATGAATCATTAGACTGCTCATTTTGAAGAGAAGTGTTGTTTACTCGATGAGTTCAAAGGAAGACATCCACTGCATACACAACATTTTCGATTAAGTTATTTACTCTCCCAAATGTGAATTGGAAAATAATTATGAAGTTTACTAAATGACTGCAATTGAGATGATAACAAGTGTGCAATTCTAAATAACAAAATTATTTTTCTTATTAGTAATCCGATAAAAAAGTTGTACTTTTAATCAAAAACTATATATGATGGAGATGCAGGGTATCGAACCCTTTACCTCTCGCATGCAAAGCGAGCGCTCTACCATTCGAGCTACATACCCAGATGTCCAGGAGTTTGGTTCTTTTACTACATATCCGGACTCGTTTTCTTAGTTGGTGTATCTGTTCCTGATTGGAGAGGCATGGGATATTACAATATAATGTCGCCTTACTTAGCAAGTTTCGTTGGGCTTTGACATTTCCTTTAC
The DNA here is from genome assembly GCA_946814005.1 of Chamaenerion angustifolium. Lineage (NCBI taxonomy): Eukaryota > Viridiplantae > Streptophyta > Magnoliopsida > Myrtales > Onagraceae > Chamaenerion > Chamaenerion angustifolium. The sequence continues at coordinate 25,796,112 of OX328268.1, read as the reverse complement.
CTTCTTACTAATTGTAAGGTAGATAAATGAAATTCGAATGGTATTTTTTGTACGCTCTCATATTTCTAGTTTCTTCATCACGATTTTTACGTCGATAATTGGCAAGTGCTAGTGTGCATTTGATTTCACTGGATCTGTAATGACATATGGGAAGCAAACAGATTATGGTCCTTTTTCTTTTATAGGCGCAACCCAAGATACATTTGAGGGCATAGCAGTGTTGGAGATTTAGTATTAAGCCTATGCCTAATGTCGATACGTTTCTATGTGGATCAACGATATTATCATGAAATTTTGAATCCTTTGTTGTGGCCCATTGTCTTAGCCCAGTAGGGGTTGGAGAAACGAATGTATATGTTGCAGTATCAGATGTTCACTGCGAAGGTACACTTGGGAGCTTGTTAGACTCTGATTGATGAGAGAACAAAAAATGCTCCGCTCAGGTATGGAAGAAGGAAATCTATTCTCGTGGTGATTTTGGACGGGGAACTCAGAGTTTATAGAAATGAGATTGGACCTAGGGAAAGGTGATGGAAGAGACAGCATTGAGGAGGTGGTGTTCAGTCAAAATGGGTCAGATACCGAGCCACGAGGGGATGGCCTAAAATCCCAGTAGGAGGTGGAGGTGTTGCTCAACTAAAGTGAAAGTACTTGACGAAGGAGTCGGTTTGTCTTAACTACAATCTTATTGATTATTTTACTTATAATTTATCGTGTCAGCAAAAAATATGCATGCGTCACGATCCGACAAATGATACTATACATGATTTTGTTTGACACTTTTTATTTTAGACATTCCTTTCTTCCTTTTAACCAACATATATATATTGAGAAACAACTAAATATCTACATATGTGTCTTGTTAATATGTCAACAACTTTAATTGTATTTTAAACATAATAGGATATGAATCATTAGACTGCTCATTTTGAAGAGAAGTGTTGTTTACTCGATGAGTTCAAAGGAAGACATCCACTGCATACACAACATTTTCGATTAAGTTTTTTACTCTCCCAAATGTGAATTGGAAAATAATTATGAAGTTTACTAAATGACTGCAATTGAGATGATAACAAGTGTGCAATTCTAAATAACAAAATTATTTTTCTTATTAGTAATCCGATAAAAAAGTTGTACTTTTAATCAAAAACTATATATGATGGAGATGCAGGGTATCGAACCCTTTACCTCTCGCATGCAAAGCGAGCGCTCTACCATTCGAGCTACATACCCAGATGTCCAGGAGTTTGGTTCTTTTACTACATATCCGGACTCGTTTTCTTAGTTGGTGTATCTGTTCCTGATTGGAGAGGCATGGGATATTACAATATAATGTCGCCTTACTTAGCAAGTTTCGTTGGGCTTTGACATTTCCTTTACCTTCTTACTAATTGTAAGGTAGATAAATGAAATTCGAATGGTATTTTTTGTACGCTCTCATATTTCTAGTTTCTTCATCACGATTTTTACGTCGATAATTGGCAAGTGCTAGTGTGCATTTGATTTCACTGGATCTGTAATGACATATGGGAAGCAAACAGATTATGGTCCTTTTTCTTTTATAGGCGCAACCCAAGATACATTTGAGGGCATAGCAGTGTTGGAGCTTTAGTATTAAGCCTATGCCTAATGTCGATACGTTTCTATGTGGATCAACGATATTATCATGAAATTTTGAATCCTTTGTTGTGGCCCATTGTCTTAGCCCAGTAGGGGTTGGAGAAACGAATGTATATGTTGCAGTATCAGATGTTCACTGCGAAGGTACACTTGGGAGCTTGTTAGACTCTGATTGATGAGAGAACAAAAAATGCTCCGCTCAGGTATGGAAGAAGGAAATCTATTCTCGTGGTGATTTTGGACGGGGAACTCAGAGTTTATAGAAATGAGATTGGACCTAGGGAAAGGTGATGGAAGAGACAGCATTGAGGAGGTGGTGTTCAGTCAAAATGGGTCAGATACCGAGCCACGAGGGGATGGCCTAAAATCCCAGTAGGAGGTGGAGGTGTTGCTCAACTAAAGTGAAAGTACTTGACGAAGGAGTCGGTTTGTCTTGACTACAATCTTATTGATTATTTTACTTATAATTTATCGTGTCAGCAAAAAATATGCATACGTCACGATCCGACAAATGATACTATACATGATTTTGTTTGACACTTTTTATTTTAGACATTCCTTTCTTCCTTTTAACCAACATATATATATTGAGAAACAACTAAATATCTACATATGTGTCCTGTTAATATGTCAACAACTTTAATTGTATTTTAAACATAATAGGATATGAATCATTAGACTGCTCATTTTGAAGAGAAGTGTTGTTTACTCGATGAGTTCAAAGGAAGACATCCACTGCATACACAACATTTTCGATTAAGTTATTTACTCTCCCAAATGTGAATTGGAAAATAATTATGAAGTTTACTAAATGACTGCAATTGAGATGATAACAAGTGTGCAATTCTAAATAACAAAATTATTTTTCTTATTAGTAATCCGATAAAAAAGTTGTACTTTTAATCAAAAACTATATATGATGGAGATGCAGGGTATCGAACCCTTTACCTCTCGCATGCAAAGCGAGCGCTCTACCATTCGAGCTACATACCCAGATGTCCAGGAGTTTGGTTCTTTTACTACATATCCGGACTCGTTTTCTTAGTTGGTGTATCTGTTCCTGATTGGAGAGGCATGGGATATTACAATATAATGTCGCCTTACTTAGCAAGTTTCGTTGGGCTTTGACATTTCCTTTACCTTCTTACTAATTGTAAGGTAGATAAATGAAATTCGAATGGTATTTTTTGTACGCTCTCATATTTCTAGTTTCTTCATCACGATTTTTACGTCGATAATTGGCAAGTGCTAGTGTGCATTTGATTTCACTGGATCTGTAATGACATATGGGAAGCAAACAGATTATGGTCCTTTTTCTTTTATAGGCGCAACCCAAGATACATTTGAGGGCATAGCAGTGTTGGAGATTTAGTATTAAGCCTATGCCTAATGTCGATACGTTTCTATGTGGATCAACGATATTATCATGAAATTTTGAATCCTTTGTTGTGGCCCATTGTCTTAGCCCAGTAGGGGTTGGAGAAACGAATGTATATGTTGCAGTATCAGATGTTCACTGCGAAGGTACACTTGGGAGCTTGTTAGACTCTGATTGATGAGAGAACAAAAAATGCTCCGCTCAGGTATGGAAGAAGGAAATCTATTCTCGTGGTGATTTTGGACGGGGAACTCAGAGTTTATAGAAATGAGATTGGACCTAGGGAAAGGTGATGGAAGAGACAGCATTGAGGAGGTGGTGTTCAGTCAAAATGGGTCAGATACCGAGCCACGAGGGGATGGCCTAAAATCCCAGTAGGAGGTGGAGGTGTTGCTCAACTAAAGTGAAAGTACTTGACGAAGGAGTCGGTTTGTCTTAACTACAATCTTATTGATTATTTTACTTATAATTTATCGTGTCAGCAAAAAATATGCATGCGTCACGATCCGACAAATGATACTATACATGATTTTGTTTGACACTTTTTATTTTAGACATTCCTTTCTTCCTTTTAACCAACATATATATATTGAGAAACAACTAAATATCTACATATGTGTCTTGTTAATATGTCAACAACTTTAATTGTATTTTAAACATAATAGGATATGAATCATTAGACTGCTCATTTTGAAGAGAAGTGTTGTTTACTCGATGAGTTCAAAGGAAGACATCCACTGCATACACAACATTTTCGATTAAGTTTTTTACTCTCCCAAATGTGAATTGGAAAATAATTATGAAGTTTACTAAATGACTGCAATTGAGATGATAACAAGTGTGCAATTCTAAATAACAAAATTATTTTTCTTATTAGTAATCCGATAAAAAAGTTGTACTTTTAATCAAAAACTATATATGATGGAGATGCAGGGTATCGAACCCTTTACCTCTCGCATGCAAAGCGAGCGCTCTACCATTCGAGCTACATACCCAGATGTCCAGGAGTTTGGTTCTTTTACTACATATCCGGACTCGTTTTCTTAGTTGGTGTATCTGTTCCTGATTGGAGAGGCATGGGATATTACAATATAATGTCGCCTTACTTAGCAAGTTTCGTTGGGCTTTGACATTTCCTTTACCTTCTTACTAATTGTAAGGTAGATAAATGAAATTCGAATGGTATTTTTTGTACGCTCTCATATTTCTAGTTTCTTCATCACGATTTTTACGTCGATAATTGGCAAGTGCTAGTGTGCATTTGATTTCACTGGATCTGTAATGACATATGGGAAGCAAACAGATTATGGTCCTTTTTCTTTTATAGGCGCAACCCAAGATACATTTGAGGGCATAGCAGTGTTGGAGCTTTAGTATTAAGCCTATGCCTAATGTCGATACGTTTCTATGTGGATCAACGATATTATCATGAAATTTTGAATCCTTTGTTGTGGCCCATTGTCTTAGCCCAGTAGGGGTTGGAGAAACGAATGTATATGTTGCAGTATCAGATGTTCACTGCGAAGGTACACTTGGGAGCTTGTTAGACTCTGATTGATGAGAGAACAAAAAATGCTCCGCTCAGGTATGGAAGAAGGAAATCTATTCTCGTGGTGATTTTGGACGGGGAACTCAGAGTTTATAGAAATGAGATTGGACCTAGGGAAAGGTGATGGAAGAGACAGCATTGAGGAGGTGGTGTTCAGTCAAAATGGGTCAGATACCGAGCCACGAGGGGATGGCCTAAAATCCCAGTAGGAGGTGGAGGTGTTGCTCAACTAAAGTGAAAGTACTTGACGAAGGAGTCGGTTTGTCTTGACTACAATCTTATTGATTATTTTACTTATAATTTATCGTGTCAGCAAAAAATATGCATGCGTCACGATCCGACAAATGATACTATACATGATTTTGTTTGACACTTTTTATTTTAGACATTCCTTTCTTCCTTTTAACCAACATATATATATTGAGAAACAACTAAATATCTACATATGTGTCTTGTTAATATGTCAACAACTTTAATTGTATTTTAAACATAATAGGATATGAATCATTAGACTGCTCATTTTGAAGAGAAGTGTTGTTTACTCGATGACTTCAAAGGAAGACATCTACTACATACCCAACATTTTCGATTAAGTTTTTTACTCTCCCAAATGTGAATTGGAAAATAATTATGAAGTTTACTAAATGACTGCAATTGAGATGATAACAAGTGTGCAATTCTAAATAACAAAATTATTTTTCTTATTAGTAATCCGATAAAAAAGTTGTACTTTTAATCAAAAACTATATATGATGGAGATGCAGGGTATCGAACCCTTTACCTCTCGCATGCAAAGCGAGCGCTCTACCATTCGAGCTACATACCCAGATGTCCAGGAGTTTGGTTCTTTTACTACATATCCGGACTCGTTTTCTTAGTTGGTGTATCTGTTCCTGATTGGAGAGGCATGGGATATTACAATATAATGTCGCCTTACTTAGCAAGTTTCGTTGGGCTTTGACATTTCCTTTACCTTCTTACTAATTGTAAGGTAGATAAATGAAATTCGAATGGTATTTTTTGTACGCTCTCATATTTCTAGTTTCTTCATCACGATTTTTACGTCGATAATTGGCAAGTGCTAGTGTGCATTTGATTTCACTGGATCTGTAATGACATATGGGAAGCAAACAGATTATGGTCCTTTTTCTTTTATAGGCGCAACCCAAGATACATTTGAGGGCATAGCAGTGTTGGAGCTTTAGTATTAAGCCTATGCCTAATGTCGATACGTTTCTATGTGGATCAACGATATTATCATGAAATTTTGAATCCTTTGTTGTGGCCCATTGTCTTAGCCCAGTAGGGGTTGGAGAAACGAATGTATATGTTGCAGTATCAGATGTTCACTGCGAAGGTACACTTGGGAGCTTGTTAGACTCTGATTGATGAGAGAACAAAAAATGCTCCGCTCAGGTATGGAAGAAGGAAATCTATTCTCGTGGTGATTTTGGACGGGGAACTCAGAGTTTATAGAAATGAGATTGGACCTAGGGAAAGGTGATGGAAGAGACAGCATTGAGGAGGTGGTGTTCAGTCAAAATGGGTCAGATACCGAGCCACGAGGGGATGGCCTAAAATCCCAGTAGGAGGTGGAGGTGTTGCTCAACTAAAGTGAAAGTACTTGACGAAGGAGTCGGTTTGTCTTGACTACAATCTTATTGATTATTTTACTTATAATTTATCGTGTCAGCAAAAAATATGCATGCGTCACGATCCGACAAATGATACTATACATGATTTTGTTTGACACTTTTTATTTTAGACATTCCTTTCTTCCTTTTAACCAACATATATATATTGAGAAACAACTAAATATCTACATATGTGTCTTGTTAATATGTCAACAACTTTAATTGTATTTTAAACATAATAGGATATGAATCATTAGACTGCTCATTTTGAAGAGAAGTGTTGTTTACTCGATGACTTCAAAGGAAGACATCTACTGCATACCCAACATTTTCGATTAAGTTTTTTACTCTCCCAAATGTGAATTGGAAAATAATTATGAAGTTTACTAAATGACTGCAATTGAGATGATAACAAGTGTGCAATTCTAAATAACAAAATTATTTTTCTTATTAGTAATCCGATAAAAAAGTTGTACTTTTAATCAAAAACTATATATGATGGAGATGCAGGGTATCGAACCCTTTACCTCTCGCATGCAAAGCGAGCGCTCTACCATTCGAGCTACATACCCAGATGTCCAGGAGTTTTGTTCTTTTACTACATATCCGGACTCGTTTTCTTAGTTGGTGTATCTGTTCCTGATTGGAGAGGCATGGGATATTACAATATAATGTCGCCTTACTTAGCAAGTTTCGTTGGGCTTTGACATTTCCTTTACCTTCTTACTAATTGTAAGGTAGATAAATGAAATTCGAATGGTAGTTTTTGTACGCTCTCATATTTATAGTTTCTTCATCACGATTTTTATGTCGATAATTGGCAAGTGCTAGTGTGCATTTGATTTCACTGGATCTGTAATGACATATGGGAAGCAAACAGTTTATGGTCCTTTTTCTTTTATAGGCGCAACCCAAGATACATTTGAGGGCATAGCAGTGTTGGAGCTTTAGTATTAAGCCTATGCCTAATGTCGATACGTTTCTATGTGGATCAACGATATTATCATGAAATTTTGAATCCTTTGTTGTGGCCCATTGTCTTAGTCCAGTAGGGGTTGGAGAAACGAATGTATATGTTGCAGTATCAGATGTTCACTGCGAAGGTACACTTGGGAGCTTGTTAGACTCTGATTGATGAGAGAACAAAAAATGCTCCGCTCAGGTATGGATGAAGGAAATCTATTCTCGTGGTGATTTTGGACGGGAAACTCAGAGTTTATAGAAATGAGATTGGACCTAGGGAAAGGTGATGGAAGAGACAGCATTGAGGAGGTGGTGTTCAGTCAAAATGGGTCAGATACCGAGCCACGAGGGGATGGCCTAAAATCCCAGTAGGAGGTGGAGGTGTTGCTCAACTAAAGTGAAAGTACTTGACGAAGGAGTCGGTTTGTCTTGACTACAATCTTATTGATTATTTTACTTATAATTTATCGTGTCAGCAAAAAATATTCATGCGTCACGATCAGACAAATGATACTATACATGATTTTGTTTGACACTTTTTATTTTAGACATTCCTTTCTTCCTTTTAACCAACATATATATATTGATAAACAACTAAATATCTACATATGTGTCTTGTTAATATGTCAACAACTTTAATTGTATTTTAAACATAATAGGATATGAATCATTAGACTGCTCATTTTGAAGAGAAGTGTTGTTTACTCGATGAGTTCAAAGGAAGACATCTACTGCATACCCAACATTTTCGATTAAGTTTTTTACTCTCCCAAATGTGAATTGGAAAATAATTATGAAGTTTACTAAATGACTGCAATTGAGATGATAACAAGTGTGCAATTCTAAATAACAAAATTATTTTTCTTATTAGTAATCCGATAAAAAAGTTGTACTTTTAATCAAAAACTATATATGATGGAGATGCAGGGTATCGAACCCTTTACCTCTCGCATGCAAAGCGATCGCTCTACCATTCGAGCTACATACCCAGATGTCCAGGAGTTTTGTTCTTTTACTACATATCCGGACTCGTTTTCTTAGTTGGTGTATCTGTTCCTGATTGGAGAGGCATGGGATATTACAATATAATGTCGCCTTACTTAGCAAGTTTCGTTGGGCTTTGACATTTCCTTTACCTTCTTACTAATTGTAAGGTAGATAAATGAAATTCGAATGGTATTTTTTGTACGCTCTCATATTTCTAGTTTCTTCATCACGATTTTTACGTCGATAATTGGCAAGTGCTAGTGTGCATTTGATTTCACTGGATCTGTAATGACATATGGGAAGCAAACAGTTTATGGTCCTTTTTCTTTTATAGGCGCAACCCAAGATACATTTGAGGGCATAGCAGTGTTGGAGCTTTAGTATTAAGCCTATGCCTAATGTCGATACGTTTCTATGTGGATCAACGATATTATCATGAAATTTTGAATCCTTTGTTGTGGCCCATTGTCTTAGCCCAGTAGGGGTTGGAGAAACGAATGTATATGTTGCAGTATCAGATGTTCACTGCGAAGGTACACTTGGGAGCTTGTTAGACTCTGATTGATGAGAGAACAAAAAATGCTCCGCTCAGGTATGGAAGAAGGAAATCTATTCTCGTGGTGATTTTGGACGGGGAACTCAGAGTTTATAGAAATGAGATTGGACCTAGGGAAAGGTGATGGAAGAGACAGCATTGAGGAGGTGGTGTTCAGTCAAAATGGGTCAGATACCGAGCCACGAGGGGATGGCCTAAAATCCCAGTAGGAGGTGGAGGTGTTGCTCAACTAAAGTGAAAGTACTTGACGAAGGAGTCGGTTTGTCTTGACTACAATCTTATTGATTATTTTACTTATAATTTATCGTGTCAGCAAAAAATATGCATGCGTCACGATCCGACAAATGATACTATACATGATTTTGTTTGACACTTTTTATTTTAGACATTCCTTTCTTCCTTTTAACCAACATATATATATTGAGAAACAACTAAATATCTACATATGTGTCTTGTTAATATGTCAACAACTTTAATTGTATTTTAAACATAATAGGATATGAATCATTAGACTGCTCATTTTGAAGAGAAGTGTTGTTTACTCGATGACTTCAAAGGAAGACATCTACTGCATACCCAACATTTTCGATTAAGTTTTTTACTCTCCCAAATGTGAATTGGAAAATAATTATGAAGTTTACTAAATGACTGCAATTGAGATGATAACAAGTGTGCAATTCTAAATAACAAAATTATTTTTCTTATTAGTAATCCGATAAAAAAGTTGTACTTTTAATCAAAAACTATATATGATGGAGATGCAGGGTATCGAACCCTTTACCTCTCGCATGCAAAGCGAGCGCTCTACCATTCGAGCTACATACCCAGATGTCCAGGAGTTTTGTTCTTTTACTACATATCCGGACTCGTTTTCTTAGTTGGTGTATCTGTTCCTGATTGGAGAGGCATGGGATATTACAATATAATGTCGCCTTACTTAGCAAGTTTCGTTGGGCTTTGACATTTCCTTTACCTTCTTACTAATTGTAAGGTAGATAAATGAAATTCGAATGGTAGTTTTTGTACGCTCTCATATTTCTAGTTTCTTCATCACGATTTTTATGTCGATAATTGGCAAGTGCTAGTGTGCATTTGATTTCACTGGATCTGTAATGACATATGGGAAGCAAACAGTTTATGGTCCTTTTTCTTTTATAGGCGCAACCCAAGATACATTTGAGGGCATAGCAGTGTTGGAGCTTTAGTATTAAGCCTATGCCTAATGTCGATACGTTTCTATGTAGATCAACGATATTATCATGAAATTTTGAATCCTTTGTTGTGGCCCATTGTCTTAGTCCAGTAGGGGTTGGAGAAACGAATGTATATGTTGCAGTATCAGATGTTCACTGCGAAGGTACACTTGGGAGCTTGTTAGACTCTGATTGATGAGAGAACAAAAAATGCTCCGCTCAGGTATGGAAAAAGGAAATCTATTCTCGTGGTGATTTTGGACGGGGAACTCAGAGTTTATAGAAATGAGATTGGACCTAGGGAAAGGTGATGGAAGAGACAGCATTGAGGAGGTGGTGTTCAGTCAAAATGGGTCAGATACCGAGCCACGAGGGGATGGCCTAAAATCCCAGTAGGAGGTGGAGGTGTTGCTCAACTAATGTGAAAGTACTTGACGAAGGAGTCGGTTTGTCTTGACTACAATCTTATTGATTATTTTACTTATAATTTATCGTGTCAGCAAAAAATATGCATGCGTCACGATCAGACAAATGATACTATACATGATTTTGTTTGACACTTTTTATTTTAGACATTCCTTTCTTCCTTTTAACCAACATATATATATTGATAAACAACTAAATATCTACATATGTGTCTTGTTAATATGTCAACAACTTTAATTGTATTTTAAACATAATAGGATATGAATCATTAGACTGCTCATTTTGAAGAGAAGTGTTGTTTACTCGATGACTTCAAAGGAAGACATCTACTGCATACCCAACATTTTCGATTAAGTTTTTTACTCTCCCAAATGTGAATTGGAAAATAATTATGAAGTTTACTAAATGACTGCAATTGAGATGATAACAAGTGTGCAATTCTAAATAACAAAATTATTTTTCTTATTAGTAATCCGATAAAAAAGTTGTACTTTTAATCAAAAACTATATATGATGGAGATGCAGGGTATCGAACCCTGTACCTCTCGCATGCAAAGCGAGCGCTCTACCATTTGAGCTACATACCAAGATGTCCAGGAGTTTTGTTCTTTTACTACATATCCGGACTCTTTTTCTTAGTTGGTGCATCTGTTCCTGATTGGAGAGGCATGGGATAATACAAGATAATGTCGCCTTACTTAGCAAGTTTCGTTGGGCTTTGACATTTCCTTTACCTTCTTACTAGTTGTAAGGTAGATAAATGAAATTCGAATGGTATTTTTTGTACGCTCTCATATTTCTAGTTTCTTCATCACGATTTTTATGTCGATAATTGGCAAGTGCTAGTGTGCATTTGATTTCACTGGATCTGTAATGACATATGGGAAGCAAACAGTTTATGGTCCTTTTTCTTTTATAGGCGCAACCCAAGATACATTTGAGGGCATAGCAGTGTTGGAGCTTTAGTATTAAGCCTATGCCTAATGTCGATACGTTTCTATGTGGATCAACGATATTATCATGAAATTTTGAATCCTTTGTTGTGGCCCATTGTCTTAGCCCAGTAGGGGTTGGAGAAACGAATGTATATGTTGCAGTATCAGATGTTCACTGCGAAGGTACACTTGGGAGCTTGTTAGACTCTGATTGATGAGAGAACAAAAAATGCTCCGCTCAGGTATGGAAGAAGGAAATCTATTCTCGTGGTGATTTTGGACGGGGAACTCAGAGTTTATAGAAATGAGATTGGACCTAGGGAAAGGTGATGGAAGAGACAGCATTGAGGAGGTGGTGTTCAGTCAAAATGGGTCAGATACCGAGCCACGAGGGGATGGCCTAAAATCCCAGTAGGAGGTGGAGGTGTTGCTCAACTAAAGTGAAAGTACTTGACGAAGGAGTCGGTTTGTCTTGACTACAATCTTATTGATTATTTTACTTATAATTTATCGTGTCAGCAAAAAATATGCATGCGTCACGATCAGACAAATGATACTATACATGATTTTGTTTGACACTTTTTATTTTAGACATTCCTTTCTTCCTTTTAACCAACATATATATATTGATAAACAACTAAATATCTACATATGTGTCTTGTTAATATGTCAACAACTTTAATTGTATTTTAAACATAATAGGTTATGAATCATTAGACTACTCATTTTGAAGAGAAGTGTTGTTTACTCGATGACTTCAAAGGAAGACATCTACTGCATACCCAACATTTTCGATTAAGTTTTTTACTGTCCCAAATGTGAATTGGAAAATAATTATGAAGTTTACTAAATGACTGCAATTGAGATGATAACAAGTGTGCAATTCTAAATAACAAAATTATTTTTCTTGTTAGTAATCTGATAAAAATGTTGTACTTTTAATCAAAAACTATATATGATGGAGATGCAGGGTATCGAACCCTGTACCTCTCGCATGCAAAGCGAGCGCTCTACCATTTGAGCTACATACCAAGATGTCCAGGAGTTTTGTTCTTTTACTACATATCCAGAGTCTTTTTCTTAGTTGGTGCATCTGTTCCTGATTGGAGAGGCATGGGATAATACAAGATAATGTCGCCTTACTTAGCAAGTTTCGTTGGGCTTTGACATTTCCTTTACCTTCTTACTAGTTGTAAGGTAGATAAATGAAATTCGAATGGTATTTTTTGTACGCTCTCATATTTCTAGTTTCTTCATCACGATTTTTATGTCGATAATTGGAAAGTGCTAGTGTCCATTTGATTTCACTGGATCTGTAATGACATTTGGGAAGCAAACAGTTTATGGTCCTTTTTCTTTTATAGGCGCAACCCAAGATACATTTGAGGGCATAGAAGTGTTGGAGCTTTAGTATTAAGCCTATGCCTAATGTCGATACGTTTCTATGTGGATCAACGATATTATCATGAAATTTTGAATCCTTTGTTGTGGCCCACTGTCTTAGTCCAGTAGGGGTTGGAGAAACGAATGTATATGTTGCAGTATCAGATGTTCACTGCGAAGGTACACTTGGGAGCTTGTTAGACTCTGATTGATGAGAGAACAAAAAATGCTCCGCTCAGGTATGGAAGAAGGAAATCTATTCTCGTGGTGATTTTGGACGGGGAACTCAGAGTTTATAGAAATGAGATTGGACCTAGGGAAAGGTGATGGAAGAGACAGCATTGAGGAGGTGGTGTTCAGTCAAAATGGGTCAGATACCGAGCCACGAGGGGATGGCCTAAAATCCCAGTAGGAGGTGGAGGTGTTGCTCAACTAAAGTGAAAGTACTTGACGAAGGAGTCGGTTTGTCTTGACTACAATCTTATTGATTATTTTACTTATAATTTATTGTGTCAGCAAAAAATATGCATGCGTCACGATCAGACAAATGATACTATACATGATTTTGTTTGACACTTTTTATTTTAGACATTCCTTTCTTCCTTTTAACCAACATATATATATTGATAAACAACTAAATATCTACATATGTGTCTTGTTAATATGTCAACAACTTTAATTGTATTTTAAACATAATAGGTTATGAATCATTAGACTGCTCATTTTGAAGAGAAGTGTTGTTTACTCGATGACTTCAAAGGAAGACATCTACTGCATACACAACATTTTCGATTAAGTTTTTTACTCTCCCAAATGTGAATTGGAAAATAATTATGAAGTTTACTAAATGAATGCAATTGAGATGATAACAAGTGTGCATTTCTAAATAACAAAATTATTTTTCTTATTAGTAATCCGATAAAAAAGTTGTACTTTTAATCAAAAACTATATATGATGGAGATGCAGGGTATCGAACCCTGTACCTCTCGCATGCAAAGCGAGCGCTCTACCATTTGAGCTACATACCAAGATGTCCAGGAGTTTTGTTCTTTTACTACATATCCGGACTCTTTTTCTTAGTTGGTGCATCTGTTCCTGATTGGAGAGGCATGGGATAATACAAGATAATGTCGCCTTACTTAGCAAGTTTCGTTGGGCTTTGACATTTCCTTTACCTTCTTACTAGTTGTAAGGTAGATAAATGAAATTCGAATGGTATTTTTTGTACGCTCTCATATTTCTAGTTTCTTCATCACGATTTTTATGTCGATAATTGGCAAGTGCTAGTGTGCATTTGATTTCACTGGATCTGTAATGACATATGGGAAGCAAACAGTTTATGGTCCTTTTTCTTTTATAGGCGCAACCCAAGATACATTTGAGGGCATAGCAGTGTTGGAGCTTTAGTATTAAGCCTATGCCTAATGTCGATACGTTTCTATGTGGATCAACGATATTATCATGAAATTTTGAATCCTTTGTTGTGGCCCATTGTCTTAGTCCAGTAGGGGTTGGAGAAACGAATGTATATGTTGCAGTATCAGATGTTCACTTCGAAGGTACACTTGGGAGCTTGTTAGACTCTGATTGATGAGAGAACAAAAAATGCTCCGCTCAGGTATGGAAGAAGGAAATCTATTCTCGTGGTGATTTTGGACGGGGAACTCAGAGTTTATAGAAATGAGATTGGACCTAGGGAAAGGTGATGGAAGACACAGCATTGAGGAAGTGGTGTTCAGTCAAAATGGGTCAGATACCGAGCCACGACGGGATGGCCTAAATTCCCAGTAGGAGGTAGAGGTGTTGCTCAACTAAAGTGAAAGTACTTGACGAAGGAGTCGGTTTGTCTTGACTACAATCTTATAGATTATTTTACTTATAATTTATCGTGTCAGCAAAAAATATGCATGCGTCACGATCAGACAAATGATACTATACATGATTTTGTTTGACACTTTTTATTTTAGACATTCCTTTCTTCCTTTTAACCAACATATATATATTGATAAACAACTAAATATCTACATATGTGTCTTGTTAATATGTCAACAACTTTAATTGTATTTTAAACATAATAGGTTATGAATCATTAGACTGCTCATTTTGAAGTGAAGTGTTGTTTACTCGATGACTTCAAAGGAAGACATCTACTGCATACACAACATTTTCGATTAAGTTTTTTACTCTCCCAAATGTGAATTGGAAAATAATTATGAAGTTTACTAAATGACTGCAATTGAGATGATAACAAGTGTGCAATTCTAAATAACAAAATTATTTTTCTTGTTAGTAATCTGATAAAAATGTTGTACTTTTAATCAAAAACTATATATGATGGAGATGCAGGGTATCGAACCATGTACCTCTCGCATGCAAAGCGAGCGCTCTACCATTTGAGCTACATACCAAGATGTCCAGGAGTTTTGTTCTTTTACTACATATCCGGACTCTTTTTCTTAGTTGGTGCATCTGTTCCTGATTGGAGAGGCATGGGATAATACAAGATAATGTCGCCTTACTTAGCAAGTTTCGTTGGGCTTTGACATTTCCTTTACCTTCTTACTAGTTGTAAGGTAGATAAATGAAATTCGAATGGTATTTTTTGTACGCTCTCATATTTCTAGTTTCTTCATCACGATTTTTATGTCGATAATTGGCAAGTGCTAGTGTGCATTTGATTTCACTGGATCTGTAATGACATTTGGGAAGCAAACAGTTTATGGTCCTTTTTCTTTTATAGGCGCAACCCAAGATACATTTGAGGGCATAGAAGTGTTGGAGCTTTAGTATTAAGCCTATGCCTAATGTCGATACGTTTCTATGTGGATCAACGATATTATCATGAAATTTTGAATCCTTTGTTGTGGCCCATTGTCTTAGTCCAGTAGGGGTTGGAGAAATGAATGTATATGTTGCAGTATCAGATGTTCACTGCGAAGGTACACTTGGGAGCTTGTTAGACTCTGATTGATGAGAGAACAAAAAATGCTCCGCTCAGGTATGGAAGAAGGAAATCTATTCTCGTGGTGATTTTGGACGGGGAACTCAGAGTTTATAGAAATGAGATTGGACCTAGGGAAAGGTGATGGAAGAGACAGCATTGAGGAGGTGGTGTTCAGTCAAAATGGGTCAGATACCGAGCCACGAGGGGATGGCCTAAAATCCCAGTAGGAGGTGGAGGTGTTGCTCAACTAAAGTGAAAGTACTTGACGAAGGAGTCGGTTTGTCTTGACTACAATCTTATTGATTATTTTACTTATAATTTATCGTGTCAGCAAAAAATATGCATGCGTCACGATCAGACAAATGATACTATACATGATTTTGTTTGACACTTTTTATTTTAGACATTCCTTTCTTCCTTTTAACCAACATATATATATTTATAAACAACTAAATATCTACATATGTGTCTTGTTAATATGTCAACAACTTTAATTGTATTTTAAACATAATAGGTTATGAATCATTAGACTGCTCATTTTGAAGTGAAGTGTTGTTTACTCGATGACTTCAAAGGAAGACATCTACTGCATACACAACATTTTCGATTAAGTTTTTTACTCTCCCAAATGTGAATTGGAAAATAATTATGAAGTTTACTAAATGACTGCAATTGAGATGATAACAAGTGTGCAATTCTAAATAACAAAATTATTTTTCTTGTTAGTAATCTGATAAAAATGTTGTACTTTTAATCAAAAACTATATATGATGGAGATGCAGGGTATCGAACCCTGTACCTCTTGCATGCAAAGCGAGCGCTCTACCATTTGAGCTACATACCAAGATGTCCAGGAGTTTTGTTCTTTTACTACATATCCGGACTCTTTTTCTTAGTTGGTGCATCTGTTCCTGATTGGAGAGGCATGGGATAATACAAGATAATGTCGCCTTACTTAGCAAGTTTCGTTGGGCTTTGACATTTCCTTTACCTTCTTACTAGTTGTAAGGTAGATAAATGAAATTCGAATGGTATTTTTTGTACGCTCTCATATTTCTAGTTTCTTCATCACGATTTTTATGTCGATAATTGGCAAGTGCTAGTGTGCATTTGATTTCACTGGATCTGTAATGACATTTGGGAAGCAAACAGTTTATGGTCCTTTTTCTTTTATAGGCGCAACCCAAGATACATTTGAGGGCATAGCAGTGTTGGAGCTTTAGTATTAAGCCTATGCCTAATGTCGATACGTTTCTATGTGGATCAACGATATTATCATGAAATTTTGAATCCTTTGTTGTGGCCCATTGTCTTAGTCCAGTAGGGGTTGGAGAAACGAATATATATGTTGCAGTATCAGATGTTCACTTCGAAGGTACAGTTGGGAGCTTGTTAGACTCTGATTGATGAGAGAACACAAAATGCTCCGCTCAGGTATGGAAGAAGGAAATCTATTCTCGTGGTGATTTTGGACGGGGAACTCAGAGTTTATAGAAATGAGATTGGACCTAGGGAAAGGTAATGGAAGAGACAGCATTGAGGAGGTGGTGTTCAGTCAAAATGGGTCAGATACCGAGCCACGAGGGGATGGCCTAAAATCCCAGTAGGAGGTGGAGGTGTTGCTCAACTAAAGTGAAAGTACTTGACGAAGGAGTCGGTTTGTCTTGACTACAATCTTATTGATTATTTTACTTATAATTTATCGTGTCAGCAAAAAATATGCATGCGTCACGATCAGACAAATGATACTATACATGATTTTGTTTGACACTTTTTATTTTAGACATTCCTTTCTTCCTTTTAACCAACATATATATATTGATAAACAACTAAATATCTACATATGTGTCTTGTTAATATGTCAACAACTTTAATTGTATTTTAAACATAATAGGTTATGAATCATTAGACTGCTCATTTTGAAGTGAAGTGTTGTTTACTCGATGACTTCAAAGGAAGACATCTACTGCATACACAACATTTTCGATTAAGTTTTTTACTCTCCCAAATGTGAATTGGAAAATAATTATGAAGTTTACTAAATGAATGCAATTGAGATGATAACAAGTGTGCATTTCTAAATAACAAAATTATTTTTCTTATTAGTAATCCGATAAAAAAGTTGTACTTTTAATCAAAAACTATATATGATGGAGATGCAGGGTATCGAACCCTGTACCTCTCGCATGCAAAGCGAGCGCTCTACCATTTGAGCTACATACCAAGATGTCCAGGAGTTTTGTTCTTTTACTACATATCCGGACTCTTTTTCTTAGTTGGTGCATCTGTTCCTGATTGGAGAGGCATGGGATAATACAAGATAATGTCGCCTTACTTAGCAAGTTTCGTTGGGCTTTGACATTTCCTTTACCTTCTTACTAGTTGTAAGGTAGATAAATGAAATTCGAATGGTATTTTTTGTACGCTCTCATATTTCTAGTTTCTTCATCACGATTTTTATGTCGATAATTGGCAAGTGCTAGTGTGCATTTGATTTCACTGGATCTGTAATGACATATGGGAAGCAAACAGTTTATGGTCCTTTTTCTTTTATAGGCGCAACCCAAGATACATTTGAGGGCATAGCAGTGTTGGAGCTTTAGTATTAAGCCTATGCCTAATGTCGATACGTTTCTATGTGGATCAACGATATTATCATGAAATTTTGAATCCTTTGTTGTGGCCCATTGTCTTAGTCCAGTAGGGGTTGGAGAAACGAATGTATATGTTGCAGTATCAGATGTTCACTTCGAAGGTACACTTGGGAGCTTGTTAGACTCTGATTGATGAGAGAACAAAAAATGCTCCGCTCAGGTATGGAAGAAGGAAATCTATTCTCGTGGTGATTTTGGACGGGGAACTCAGAGTTTATAGAAATGAGATTGGACCTAGGGAAAGGTGATGGAAGACACAGCATTGAGGAAGTGGTGTTCAGTCAAAATGGGTCAGATACCGAGCCACGACGGGATGGCCTAAATTCCCAGTAGGAGGTAGAGGTGTTGCTCAACTAAAGTGAAAGTACTTGACGAAGGAGTCGGTTTGTCTTGACTACAATCTTATAGATTATTTTACTTATAATTTATCGTGTCAGCAAAAAATATGCATGCGTCACGATCAGACAAATGATACTATACATGATTTTGTTTGACACTTTTTATTTTAGACATTCCTTTCTTCCTTTTAACCAACATATATATATTGATAAACAACTAAATATCTACATATGTGTCTTGTTAATATGTCAACAACTTTAATTGTATTTTAAACATAATAGGTTATGAATCATTAGACTGCTCATTTTGAAGTGAAGTGTTGTTTACTCGATGACTTCAAAGGAAGACATCTACTGCATACACAACATTTTCGATTAAGTTTTTTACTCTCCCAAATGTGAATTGGAAAATAATTATGAAGTTTACTAAATGACTGCAATTGAGATGATAACAAGTGTGCAATTCTAAATAACAAAATTATTTTTCTTGTTAGTAATCTGATAAAAATGTTGTACTTTTAATCAAAAACTATATATGATGGAGATGCAGGGTATCGAACCATGTACCTCTCGCATGCAAAGCGAGCGCTCTACCATTTGAGCTACATACCAAGATGTCCAGGAGTTTTGTTCTTTTACTACATATCCGGACTCTTTTTCTTAGTTGGTGCATCTGTTCCTGATTGGAGAGGCATGGGATAATACAAGATAATGTCGCCTTACTTAGCAAGTTTCGTTGGGCTTTGACATTTCCTTTACCTTCTTACTAGTTGTAAGGTAGATAAATGAAATTCGAATGGTATTTTTTGTACGCTCTCATATTTCTAGTTTCTTCATCACGATTTTTATGTCGATAATTGGCAAGTGCTAGTGTGCATTTGATTTCACTGGATCTGTAATGACATTTGGGAAGCAAACAGTTTATGGTCCTTTTTCTTTTATAGGCGCAACCCAAGATACATTTGAGGGCATAGCAGTGTTGGAGCTTTAGTATTAAGCCTATGCCTAATGTCGATACGTTTCTATGTGGATCAACGATATTATCATGAAATTTTGAATCCTTTGTTGTGGCCCATTGTCTTAGTCCAGTAGGGGTTGGAGAAACGAATATATATGTTGCAGTATCAGATGTTCACTTCGAAGGTACAGTTGGGAGCTTGTTAGACTCTGATTGATGAGAGAACACAAAATGCTCCGCTCAGGTATGGAAGAAGGAAATCTATTCTCGTGGTGATTTTGGACGGGGAACTCAGAGTTTATAGAAATGAGATTGGACCTAGGGAAAGGTAATGGAAGAGACAGCATTGAGGAGGTGGTGTTCAGTCAAAATGGGTCAGATACCGAGCCACGAGGGGATGGCCTAAAATCCCAGTAGGAGGTGGAGGTGTTGCTCAACTAAAGTGAAAGTACTTGACGAAGGAGTCGGTTTGTCTTGACTACAATCTTATTGATTATTTTACTTATAATTTATCGTGTCAGCAAAAAATATGCATGCGTCACGATCAGACAAATGATACTATACATGATTTTGTTTGACACTTTTTATTTTAGACATTCCTTTCTTCCTTTTAACCAACATATATATATTGATAAACAACTAAATATCTACATATGTGTCTTGTTAATATGTCAACAACTTTAATTGTATTTTAAACATAATAGGTTATGAATCATTAGACTGCTCATTTTGAAGTGAAGTGTTGTTTACTCGATGACTTCAAAGGAAGACATCTACTGCATACACAACATTTTCGATTAAGTTTTTTACTCTCCCAAATGTGAATTGGAAAATAATTATGAAGTTTACTAAATGAATGCAATTGAGATGATAACAAGTGTGCATTTCTAAATAACAAAATTATTTTTCTTATTAGTAATCCGATAAAAAAGTTGTACTTTTAATCAAAAACTATATATGATGGAGATGCAGGGTATCGAACCCTGTACCTCTCGCATGCAAAGCGAGCGCTCTACCATTTGAGCTACATACCAAGATGTCCAGGAGTTTTGTTCTTTTACTACATATCCGGACTCTTTTTCTTAGTTGGTGCATCTGTTCCTGATTGGAGAGGCATGGGATAATACAAGATAATGTCGCCTTACTTAGCAAGTTTCGTTGGGCTTTGACATTTCCTTTACCTTCTTACTAGTTGTAAGGTAGATAAATGAAATTCGAATGGTATTTTTTGTACGCTCTCATATTTCTAGTTTCTTCATCACGATTTTTATGTCGATAATTGGCAAGTGCTAGTGTGCATTTGATTTCACTGGATCTGTAATGACATATGGGAAGCAAACAGTTTATGGTCCTTTTTCTTTTATAGGCGCAACCCAAGATACATTTGAGGGCATAGCAGTGTTGGAGCTTTAGTATTAAGCCTATGCCTAATGTCGATACGTTTCTATGTGGATCAACGATATTATCATGAAATTTTGAATCCTTTGTTGTGGCCCATTGTCTTAGTCCAGTAGGGGTTGGAGAAACGAATGTATATGTTGCAGTATCAGATGTTCACTTCGAAGGTACACTTGGGAGCTTGTTAGACTCTGATTGATGAGAGAACAAAAAATGCTCCGCTCAGGTATGGAAGAAGGAAATCTATTCTCGTGGTGATTTTGGACGGGGAACTCAGAGTTTATAGAAATGAGATTGGACCTAGGGAAAGGTGATGGAAGACACAGCATTGAGGAAGTGGTGTTCAGTCAAAATGGGTCAGATACCGAGCCACGACGGGATGGCCTAAATTCCCAGTAGGAGGTAGAGGTGTTGCTCAACTAAAGTGAAAGTACTTGACGAAGGAGTCGGTTTGTCTTGACTACAATCTTATAGATTATTTTACTTATAATTTATCGTGTCAGCAAAAAATATGCATGCGTCACGATCAGACAAATGATACTATACATGATTTTGTTTGACACTTTTTATTTTAGACATTCCTTTCTTCCTTTTAACCAACATATATATATTGATAAACAACTAAATATCTACATATGTGTCTTGTTAATATGTCAACAACTTTAATTGTATTTTAAACATAATAGGTTATGAATCATTAGACTGCTCATTTTGAAGTGAAGTGTTGTTTACTCGATGACTTCAAAGGAAGACATCTACTGCATACACAACATTTTCGATTAAGTTTTTTACTCTCCCAAATGTGAATTGGAAAATAATTATGAAGTTTACTAAATGACTGCAATTGAGATGATAACAAGTGTGCAATTCTAAATAACAAAATTATTTTTCTTGTTAGTAATCTGATAAAAATGTTGTACTTTTAATCAAAAACTATATATGATGGAGATGCAGGGTATCGAACCATGTACCTCTCGCATGCAAAGCGAGCGCTCTACCATTTGAGCTACATACCAAGATGTCCAGGAGTTTTGTTCTTTTACTACATATCCGGACTCTTTTTCTTAGTTGGTGCATCTGTTCCTGATTGGAGAGGCATGGGATAATACAAGATAATGTCGCCTTACTTAGCAAGTTTCGTTGGGCTTTGACATTTCCTTTACCTTCTTACTAGTTGTAAGGTAGATAAATGAAATTCGAATGGTATTTTTTGTACGCTCTCATATTTCTAGTTTCTTCATCACGATTTTTATGTCGATAATTGGCAAGTGCTAGTGTGCATTTGATTTCACTGGATCTGTAATGACATTTGGGAAGCAAACAGTTTATGGTCCTTTTTCTTTTATAGGCGCAACCCAAGATACATTTGAGGGCATAGAAGTGTTGGAGCTTTAGTATTAAGCCTATGCCTAATGTCGATACGTTTCTATGTGGATCAACGATATTATCATGAAATTTTGAATCCTTTGTTGTGGCCCATTGTCTTAGTCCAGTAGGGGTTGGAGAAATGAATGTATATGTTGCAGTATCAGATGTTCACTGCGAAGGTACACTTGGGAGCTTGTTAGACTCTGATTGATGAGAGAACAAAAAATGCTCCGCTCAGGTATGGAAGAAGGAAATCTATTCTCGTGGTGATTTTGGACGGGGAACTCAGAGTTTATAGAAATGAGATTGGACCTAGGGAAAGGTGATGGAAGAGACAGCATTGAGGAGGTGGTGTTCAGTCAAAATGGGTCAGATACCGAGCCACGAGGGGATGGCCTAAAATCCCAGTAGGAGGTGGAGGTGTTGCTCAACTAAAGTGAAAGTACTTGACGAAGGAGTCGGTTTGTCTTGACTACAATCTTATTGATTATTTTACTTATAATTTATCGTGTCAGCAAAAAATATGCATGCGTCACGATCAGACAAATGATACTATACATGATTTTGTTTGACACTTTTTATTTTAGACATTCCTTTCTTCCTTTTAACCAACATATATATATTTATAAACAACTAAATATCTACATATGTGTCTTGTTAATATGTCAACAACTTTAATTGTATTTTAAACATAATAGGTTATGAATCATTAGACTGCTCATTTTGAAGTGAAGTGTTGTTTACTCGATGACTTCAAAGGAAGACATCTACTGCATACACAACATTTTCGATTAAGTTTTTTACTCTCCCAAATGTGAATTGGAAAATAATTATGAAGTTTACTAAATGACTGCAATTGAGATGATAACAAGTGTGCAATTCTAAATAACAAAATTATTTTTCTTGTTAGTAATCTGATAAAAATGTTGTACTTTTAATCAAAAACTATATATGATGGAGATGCAGGGTATCGAACCCTGTACCTCTTGCATGCAAAGCGAGCGCTCTACCATTTGAGCTACATACCAAGATGTCCAGGAGTTTTGTTCTTTTACTACATATCCGGACTCTTTTTCTTAGTTGGTGCATCTGTTCCTGATTGGAGAGGCATGGGATAATACAAGATAATGTCGCCTTACTTAGCAAGTTTCGTTGGGCTTTGACATTTCCTTTACCTTCTTACTAGTTGTAAGGTAGATAAATGAAATTCGAATGGTATTTTTTGTACGCTCTCATATTTCTAGTTTCTTCATCACGATTTTTATGTCGATAATTGGCAAGTGCTAGTGTGCATTTGATTTCACTGGATCTGTAATGACATTTGGGAAGCAAACAGTTTATGGTCCTTTTTCTTTTATAGGCGCAACCCAAGATACATTTGAGGGCATAGCAGTGTTGGAGCTTTAGTATTAAGCCTATGCCTAATGTCGATACGTTTCTATGTGGATCAACGATATTATCATGAAATTTTGAATCCTTTGTTGTGGCCCATTGTCTTAGTCCAGTAGGGGTTGGAGAAACGAATATATATGTTGCAGTATCAGATGTTCACTTCGAAGGTACAGTTGGGAGCTTGTTAGACTCTGATTGATGAGAGAACACAAAATGCTCCGCTCAGGTATGGAAGAAGGAAATCTATTCTCGTGGTGATTTTGGACGGGGAACTCAGAGTTTATAGAAATGAGATTGGACCTAGGGAAAGGTAATGGAAGAGACAGCATTGAGGAGGTGGTGTTCAGTCAAAATGGGTCAGATACCGAGCCACGAGGGGATGGCCTAAAATCCCAGTAGGAGGTGGAGGTGTTGCTCAACTAAAGTGAAAGTACTTGACGAAGGAGTCGGTTTGTCTTGACTACAATCTTATTGATTATTTTACTTATAATTTATCGTGTCAGCAAAAAATATGCATGCGTCACGATCAGACAAATGATACTATACATGATTTTGTTTGACACTTTTTATTTTAGACATTCCTTTCTTCCTTTTAACCAACATATATATATTGATAAACAACTAAATATCTACATATGTGTCTTGTTAATATGTCAACAACTTTAATTGTATTTTAAACATAATAGGTTATGAATCATTAGACTGCTCATTTTGAAGTGAAGTGTTGTTTACTCGATGACTTCAAAGGAAGACATCTACTGCATACACAACATTTTCGATTAAGTTTTTTACTCTCCCAAATGTGAATTGGAAAATAATTATGAAGTTTACTAAATGACTGCAATTGAGATGATAACAAGTGTGCAATTCTAAATAACAAAATTATTTTTCTTGTTAGTAATCTGATAGAAATGTTGTACTTTTAATCAAAAACTATATATGATGGAGATGCAGGGTATCGAACCCTGTACCTCTCGCATGCAAAGCGAGCGCTCTACCATTTGAGCTACATACCAAGATGTCCAGGAGTTTTGTTCTTTTACTACATATCCGGACTCTTTTTCTTAGTTGGTGCATCTGTTCCTGATTGGAGAGGCATGGGATAATACAAGATAATGTCGCCTTACTTAGCAAGTTTCGTTGGGCTTTGACATTTCCTTTACCTTCTTACTAGTTGTAAGGTAGATAAATGAAATTCGAATGGTATTTTTTGTACGCTCTCATATTTCTAGTTTCTTCATCACGATTTTTATGTCGATAATTGGCAAGTGCTAGTGTGCATTTGATTTCACTGGATCTGTAATGACATATGGGAAGCAAACAGTTTATGGTCCTTTTTCTTTTATAGGCGCAACCCAAGATACATTTGAGGGCATAGCAGTGTTGGAGCTTTAGTATTAAGCCTATGCCTAATGTCGATACGTTTCTATGTGGATCAACGATATTATCATGAAATTTTGAATCCTTTGTTGTGGCCCATTGTCTTAGTCCAGTAGGGGTTGGAGAAACGAATGTATATGTTGCAGTATCAGATGTTCACTTCGAAGGTACAGTTGGGATCTTGTTAGACTCTGATTGATGAGAGAACACAAAATGCTCCGCTCAGGTATGGAAGAAGGAAATCTATTCTCGTGGTGATTTTGGACGGGGAACTCAGAGTTTATAGAAATGATATTTGACCTAGGGAAAGGTGATGGAAGAGACAGCATTGAGGAGGTGGTGTTCAGTCAAAATGGGTCAGATACCGAGCCACTAGGGGATGGCCTAAAATCCCAGTAGGAGGTGGAGGTGTTGCTCAACTAAAGTGAAAGTACTTGACGAAGGAGTCGGTTTGTCTTGACTACAATCTTATTGATTATTTTACTTATAATTTATCGTGTCAGCAAAAAATATGCATGCGTCACGATCAGACAAATGATACTATACATGATTTTGTTTGACACTTTTTATTTTAGACATTCCTTTCTTCCTTTTAACCAACATATATATATTGATAAACAACTAAATATCTACATATGTGTCTTGTTAATATGTCAACAACTTTAATTGTATTTTAAACATAATAGGTTATGAATCATTAGACTGCTCATTTTGAAGTGAAGTGTTGTTTACTCGATGACTTCAAAGGAAGACATCTACTGCATACACAACATTTTCGATTAAGTTTTTTACTCTCCCAAATGTGAATTGGAAAATAATTATGAAGTTTACTAAATGACTGCAATTGAGATGATAACAAGTGTGCAATTCTAAATAACAAAATTATTTTTCTTGTTAGTAATCTGATAAAAATGTTGTACTTTTAATCAAAAACTATATATGATGGAGATGCAGGGTATCGAACCCTGTACCTCTCGCATGCAAAGCGAGCGCTCTACCATTTGAGCTACATACCAAGATGTCCAGGAGTTTTGTTCTTTTACTACATATCCGGACTCTTTTTCTTAGTTGGTGCATCTGTTCCTGATTGGAGAGGCATGGGATAATACAAGATAATGTCGCCTTACTTAGCAAGTTTCGTTGGGCTTTGACATTTCCTTTACCTTCTTACTAGTTGTAAGGTAGATAAATGAAATTCGAATGGTATTTTTTGTACGCTCTCATATTTCTAGTTTCTTCATCACGATTTTTATGTCGATAATTGGCAAGTGCTAGTGTGCATTTGATTTCACTGGATCTGTAATGACATTTGGGAAGCAAACAGTTTATGGTCCTTTTTCTTTTATAGGCGCAACCCAAGATACATTTGAGGGCATAGCAGTGTTGGAGCTTTAGTATTAAGCCTATGCCTAATGTCGATACGTTTCTATGTGGATCAACGATATTATCATGAAATTTTGAATCCTTTGTTGTGGCCCATTGTCTTAGTCCAGTAGGGGTTGGAGAAACGAATGTATATGTTGCAGTATCAGATGTTCACTTCGAAGGTACAGTTGGGAGCTTGTTAGACTCTGATTGATGAGAGAACAAAAAATGCTCCGCTCAGGTATGGAAGAAGGAAATCTATTCTCGTGGTGATTTTGGACGGGGAACTCAGAGTTTATAGAAATGATATTGGACCTAGGGAAAGGTGATGGAAGAGACAGCATTGAGGAGGTGGTGTTCAGTCAAAATGGGTCAGATACCGAGCCACGAGGGGATGGCCTAAAATCCCAGTAGGAGGTGGAGGTGTTGCTCAACTAAAGTGAAAGTACTTGACGAAGGAGTCGGTTTGTCTTGACTACAATCTTATTGATTATTTTACTTATAATTTATCGTGTCAGCAAAAAATATGCATGCGTCACGATCAGACAAATGATACTATACATGATTTTGTTTGACACTTTTTATTTTAGACATTCCTTTCTTCCTTTTAACCAACATATATATATTGATAAACAACTAAATATCTACATATGTGTCTTGTTAATATGTCAACAACTTTAATTGTATTTTAAACATAATAGGTTATGAATCATTAGACTGCTCATTTTGAAGTGAAGTGTTGTTTACTCGATGACTTCAAAGGAAGACATCTACTGCATACACAACATTTTCGATTAAGTTTTTTACTCTCCCAAATGTGAATTGGAAAATAATTATGAAGTTTACTAAATGACTGCAATTGAGATGATAACAAGTGTGCAATTCTAAATAACAAAATTATTTTTCTTGTTAGTAATCTGATAGAAATGTTGTACTTTTAATCAAAAACTATATATGATGGAGATGCAGGGTATCGAACCCTGTACCTCTCGCATGCAAAGCGAGCGCTCTACCATTTGAGCTACATACCAAGATGTCCAGGAGTTTTGTTCTTTTACTACATATCCAGACTCTTTTTCTTAGTTGGTGCATCTGTTCCTGATTGGAGAGGCATGGGATAATACAAGATAATGTCGCCTTACTTAGCAAGTTTCGTTGGGCTTTGACATTTCCTTTACCTTCTTACTAGTTGTAAGGTAGATAAATGAAATTCGAATGGTATTTTTTGTACGCTCTCATATTTCTAGTTTCTTCATCACGATTTTTATGTCGATAATTGGCAAGTGCTAGTGTGCATTTGATTTCACTGGATCTGTAATGACATTTGGGAAGCAAACAGTTTATGGTCCTTTTTCTTTTATAGGCGCAACCCAAGATACATTTGAGGGCATAGAAGTGTTGGAGCTTTAGTATTAAGCCTATGCCTAATGTCGATACGTTTCTATGTGGATCAACGATATTATCATGAAATTTTGAATCCTTTGTTGTGGCCCATTGTCTTAGTCCAGTAGGGGTTGGAGAAACGAATGTATATGTTGCAGTATCAGATGTTCACTGCGAAGGTACAGTTGGGAGCTTGTTAGACTCTGATTGATGAGAGAACACAAAATGCTCCGCTCAGGTATGGAAGAAGGAAATCTATTCTCGTGGTGATTTTGGACGGGGAACTCAGAGTTTATAGAAATGAGATTGGACCTAGGGAAAGGTGATGGAAGAGACAGCATTGAGGAGGTGGTGTTCAGTCAAAATGGGTCAGATACCCAGCCACGAGGGGATGGCCTAAAATCCCAGTAGGAGGTGGAGGTGTTGCTCAACTAAAGTGAAAGTACTTGACGAAGGAGTCGGTTTGTCTTGACTACAATCTTATTGATTATTTTACTTATAATTTATCGTGTCAGCAAAAAATATGCATGCGTCACGATCAGACAAATGATACTATACATGATTTTGTTTGACACTTTTTATTTTAGACATTCCTTTCTTCCTTTTAACCAACATATATATATTGATAAACAACTAAATATCTACATATGTGTCTTGTTAATATGTCAACAACTTTAATTGTATTTTAAACATAATAGGTTATGAATCATTAGACTGCTCATTTTGAAGAGAAGTGTTGTTTACTCGATGACTTCAAAGGAAGACATCTACTGCATACACAACATTTTCGATTAAGTTTTTTACTCTCCCAAATGTGAATTGGAAAATAATTATGAAGTTTACTAAATGACTGCAATTGAGATGATAACAAGTGTGCAATTCTAAATAACAAAATTATTTTTCTTGTTAGTAATCTGATAAAAATGTTGTACTTTTAATCAAAAACTATATATGATGGAGATGCAGGGTATCGAACCCTGTACCTCTCGCATGCAAAGCGAGCGCTCTACCATTTGAGCTACATACCAAGATGTCCAGGAGTTTTGTTCTTTTACTACATATCCGGACTCTTTTTCTTAGTTGGTGCATCTGTTCCTGATTGGAGAGGCATGGGATAATACAAGATAATGTCGCCTTACTTAGCAAGTTTCGTTGGGCTTTGACATTTCCTTTACCTTCTTACTAGTTGTAAGGTAGATAAATGAAATTCGAATGGTATTTTTTGTACGCTCTCATATTTCTAGTTTCTTCATCACGATTTTTATGTCGATAATTGGCAAGTGCTAGTGTGCATTTGATTTCACTGGATCTGTAATGACATTTGGGAAGCAAACAGTTTATGGTCCTTTTTCTTTTATAGGCGCAACCCAAGATACATTTGAGGGCATAGAAGTGTTGGAGCTTTAGTATTAAGCCTATGCCTAATGTCGATACGTTTCTATGTGGATCAACGATATTATCATGAAATTTTGAATCCTTTGTTGTGGCCCATTGTCTTAGTCCAGTAGGGGTTGGAGAAACGAATGTATATGTTGCAGTATCAGAGGTTCACTGCGAAGGTACAGTTGGGAGCTTGTTAGACTCTGTTTGATGAGAGAACACAAAATGCTCCGCTCAGGTATGGAAGAAGGAAATCTATTCTCGTGGTGATTTTGGACGGGGAACTCAGAGTTTATAGAAATGATATTGGACCTAGGGAAAGGTGATGGAAGAGACAGCATTGAGGAGGTGGTGTTCAGTCAAAATGGGTCAGATACCGAGCCACGAGGGGATGGCCTAAAATCCCAGTAGGAGGTGGAGGTGTTGCTCAACTAAAGTGAAAGTACTTGACGAAGGAGTCGGTTTGTCTTGACTACAATCTTATTGATTATTTTACTTATAATTTATTGTGTCAGCAAAAAATATGCATGCGTCACGATCAGACAAATGATACTATACATGATTTTGTTTGACACTTTTTATTTTAGACATTCCTTTCTTCCTTTTAACCAACATATATATATTGATAAACAACTAAATATCTACATATGTGTCTTGTTAATATGTCAACAACTTTAATTGTATTTTAAACATAATAGGTTATGAATCATTAGACTGCTCATTTTGAAGTGAAGTGTTGTTTACTCGATGACTTCAAAGGAAGACATCTACTGCATACACAACATTTTCGATTAAGTTTTTTACTCTCCCAAATGTGAATTGGAAAATAATTATGAAGTTTACTAAATGACTGCAATTGAGATGATAACAAGTGTGCAATTCTAAATAACAAAATTATTTTTCTTGTTAGTAATCTGATAGAAATGTTGTACTTTTAATCAAAAACTATATATGATGGAGATGCAGGGTATCGAACCCTGTACCTCTCGCATGCAAAGCGAGCGCTCTACCATTTGAGCTACATACCAAGATGTCCAGGAGTTTTGTTCTTTTACTACATATCCGGACTCTTTTTCTTAGTTGGTGCATCTGTTCCTGATTGGAGAGGCATGGGATAATACAAGATAATGTCGCCTTACTTAGCAAGTTTCGTTGGGCTTTGACATTTCCTTTACCTTCTTACTAGTTGTAAGGTAGATAAATGAAATTCGAATGGTATTTTTTGTACGCTCTCATATTTCTAGTTTCTTCATCACGTTTTTTATGTCGATAATTGGCAAGTGCTAGTGTGCATTTGATTTCACTGGATCTGTAATGACATTTGGGAAGCAAACAGTTTATGGTCCTTTTTCTTTTATAGGCGCAACCCAAGATACATTTGAGGGCATAGCAGTGTTGGAGCTTTAGTATTTAGCCTATGCCTAATGTCGATACGTTTCTATGTGGATCAACGATATTATCATGAAATTTTGAATCCTTTGTTGTGGCCCATTGTCTTAGTCCAGTAGGGGTTGGAGAAACGAATGTATATGTTGCAGTATCAGATGTTCACTTCGAAGGTACAGTTGGGAGCTTGTTAGACTCTGATTGATGAGAGAACACAAATAGCTCCGCTCAGGTATGGAAGAAGGAAATCTATTCTCGTGGTGATTTTGGACGGGGAACTCAGAGTTTATAGAAATGATATTGGACCTAGGGAAAGGTGATGGAAGAGACAGCATTGAGGAGGTGGTGTTCAGTCAAAATGGGTCAGATACCGAGCCACGAGGGGATGGCCTAAAATCCCAGTAGGAGGTGGAGGTGTTGCTCAACTAAAGTGAAAGTACTTGACGAAGGAGTCGGTTTGTCTTGACTACAATCTTATTGATTATTTTACTTATAATTTATCGTGTCAGCAAAAAATATGCATGCGTCACGATCAGACAAATGATACTATACATGATTTTGTTTGACACTTTTTATTTTAGACATTCCTTTCTTCCTTTTAACCAACATATATATATTGATAAACAACTAAATATCTACATATGTGTCTTGTTAATATGTCAACAACTTTAATTGTATTTTAAACATAATAGGTTATGAATCATTAGACTGCTCATTTTGAAGAGAAGTGTTGTTTACTCGATGACTTCAAAGGAAGACATCTACTGCATACACAACATTTTCGATTAAGTTTTTTACTCTCCCAAATGTGAATTGGAAAATAATTATGAAGTTTACTAAATGACTGCAATTGAGATGATAACAAGTGTGCAATTCTAAATAACAAAATTATTTTTCTTGTTAGTAATCTGATAAAAATGTTGTACTTTTAATCAAAAACTATATATGATGGAGATGCAGGGTATCGAACCCTGTACCTCTCGCATGCAAAGCGAGCGCTCTACCATTTGAGCTACATACCAAGATGTCCAGGAGTTTTGTTCTTTTACTACATATCCGGACTCTTTTTCTTAGTTGGTGCATCTGTTCCTGATTGGAGAGGCATGGGATAATACAAGATAATGTCGCCTTACTTAGCAAGTTTCGTTGGGCTTTGACATTTCCTTTACCTTCTTACTAGTTGTAAGGTAGATAAATGAAATTCGAATGGTATTTTTTGTACGCTCTCATATTTCTAGTTTCTTCATCACGATTTTTATGTCGATAATTGGCAAGTGCTAGTGTGCATTTGATTTCACTGGATCTGTAATGACATTTGGGAAGCAAACAGTTTATGGTCCTTTTTCTTTTATAGGCGCAACCCAAGATACATTTGAGGGCATAGAAGTGTTGGAGCTTTAGTATTAAGCCTATGCCTAATGTCGATACGTTTCTATGTGGATCAACGATATTATCATGAAATTTTGAATCCTTTGTTGTGGCCCATTGTCTTAGTCCAGTAGGGGTTGGAGAAACGAATGTATATGTTGCAGTATCAGAGGTTCACTGCGAAGGTACAGTTGGGAGCTTGTTAGACTCTGTTTGATGAGAGAACACAAAATGCTCCGCTCAGGTATGGAAGAAGGAAATCTATTCTCGTGGTGATTTTGGACGGGGAACTCAGAGTTTATAGAAATGATATTGGACCTAGGGAAAGGTGATGGAAGAGACAGCATTGAGGAGGTGGTGTTCAGTCAAAATGGGTCAGATACCGAGCCACGAGGGGATGGCCTAAAATCCCAGTAGGAGGTGGAGGTGTTGCTCAACTAAAGTGAAAGTACTTGACGAAGGAGTCGGTTTGTCTTGACTACAATCTTATTGATTATTTTACTTATAATTTATCGTGTCAGCAAAAAATATGCATGCGTCACGATCAGACAAATGATACTATACATGATTTTGTTTGACACTTTTTATTTTAGATATTCCTTTCTTCCTTTTAACCAACATATATATATTGATAAACAACTAAATATCTACATATGTGTCTTGTTAATATGTCAACAACTTTAATTGTATTTTAAACATAATAGGTTATGAATCATTAGACTGCTCATTTTGAAGTGAAGTGTTGTTTACTCGATGACTTCAAAGGAAGACATCTACTGCATACACAACATTTTCGATTAAGTTTTTTACTCTCCCAAATGTGAATTGGAAAATAATTATGAAGTTTACTAAATGACTGCAATTGAGATGATAACAAGTGTGCAATTCTAAATAACAAAATTATTTTTCTTGTTAGTAATCTGATAGAAATGTTGTACTTTTAATCAAAAACTATATATGATGGAGATGCAGGGTATCGAACCCTGTACCTCTCGCATGCAAAGCGAGCGCTCTACCATTTGAGCTACATACCAAGATGTCCAGGAGTTTTGTTCTTTTACTACATATCCGGACTCTTTTTCTTAGTTGGTGCATCTGTTCCTGATTGGAGAGGCATGGGATAATACAAGATAATGTCGCCTTACTTAGCAAGTTTCGTTGGGCTTTGACATTTCCTTTACCTTCTTACTAGTTGTAAGGTAGATAAATGAAATTCGAATGGTATTTTTTGTACGCTCTCATATTTCTAGTTTCTTCATCACGTTTTTTATGTCGATAATTGGCAAGTGCTAGTGTGCATTTGATTTCACTGGATCTGTAATGACATTTGGGAAGCAAACAGTTTATGGTCCTTTTTCTTTTATAGGCGCAACCCAAGATACATTTGAGGGCATAGCAGTGTTGGAGCTTTAGTATTTAGCCTATGCCTAATGTCGATACGTTTCTATGTGGATCAACGATATTATCATGAAATTTTGAATCCTTTGTTGTGGCCCATTGTCTTAGTCCAGTAGGGGTTGGAGAAACGAATGTATATGTTGCAGTATCAGATGTTCACTTCGAAGGTACAGTTGGGAGCTTGTTAGACTCTGATTGATGAGAGAACACAAATAGCTCCGCTCAGGTATGGAAGAAGGAAATCTATTCTCGTGGTGATTTTGGACGGGGAACTCAGAGTTTATAGAAATGATATTGGACCTAGGGAAAGGTGATGGAAGAGACAGCATTGAGGAGGTGGTGTTCAGTCAAAATGGGTCAGATACCGAGCCACGAGGGGATGGCCTAAAATCCCAGTAGGAGGTGGAGGTGTTGCTCAACTAAAGTGAAAGTACTTGACGAAGGAGTCGGTTTGTCTTGACTACAATCTTATTGATTATTTTACTTATAATTTATCGTGTCAGCAAAAAATATGCATGCGTCACGATCAGACAAATGATACTATACATGATTTTGTTTGACACTTTTTATTTTAAACATTCCTTTCTTCCTTTTAACCAACATATATATATTGATAAACAACTAAATATCTACATATGTGTCTTGTTAATATGTCAACAACTTTAATTGTATTTTAAACATAATAGGTTATGAATCATTAGACTGCTCATTTTGAAGTGAAGTGTTGTTTACTCGATGACTTCAAAGGAAGACATCTACTGCATACACAACATTTTCGATTAAGTTTTTTACTCTCCCAAATGTGAATTGGAAAATAATTATGAAGTTTACTAAATGACTGCAATTGAGATGATAACAAGTGTGCAATTCTAAATAACAAAATTATTTTTCTTGTTAGTAATCTGATAAAAATGTTGTACTTTTAATCAAAAACTATATATGATGGAGATGCAGGGTATCGAACCCTGTACCTCTCGCATGCAAAGCGAGCGCTCTACCATTTGAGCTACATACCAAGATGTCCAGGAGTTTTGTTCTTTTACTACATATCCGGACTCTTTTTCTTAGTTGGTGCATCTGTTCCTGATTGGAGAGGCATGGGATAATACAAGATAATGTCGCCTTACTTAGCAAGTTTCGTTGGGCTTTGACATTTCCTTTACCTTCTTACTAGTTGTAAGGTAGATAAATGAAATTCGAATGGTATTTTTTGTACGCTCTCATATTTCTAGTTTCTTCATCACGATTTTTATGTCGATAATTGGCAAGTGCTAGTGTGCATTTGATTTCACTGGATCTGTAATGACATTTGGGAAGCAAACAGTTTATGGTCCTTTTTCTTTTATAGGCGCAACCCAAGATACATTTGAGGGCATAGAAGTGTTGGAGCTTTAGTATTAAGCCTATGCCTAATGTCGATACGTTTCTATGTGGATCAACGATATTATCATGAAATTTTGAATCCTTTGTTGTGGCCCATTGTCTTAGTCCAGTAGGGGTTGGAGAAACGAATGTATATGTTGCAGTATCAGAGGTTCACTGCGAAGGTACAGTTGGGAGCTTGTTAGACTCTGTTTGATGAGAGAACACAAAATGCTCCGCTCAGGTATGGAAGAAGGAAATCTATTCTCGTGGTGATTTTGGACGGGGAACTCAGAGTTTATAGAAATGATATTGGACCTAGGGAAAGGTGATGGAAGAGACAGCATTGAGGAGGTGGTGTTCAGTCAAAATGGGTCAGATACCGAGCCACGAGGGGATGGCCTAAAATCCCAGTAGGAGGTGGAGGTGTTGCTCAACTAAAGTGAAAGTACTTGACGAAGGAGTCGGTTTGTCTTGACTACAATCTTATTGATTATTTTACTTATAATTTATCGTGTCAGCAAAAAATATGCATGCGTCACGATCAGACAAATGATACTATACATGATTTTGTTTGACACTTTTTATTTTAGATATTCCTTTCTTCCTTTTAACCAACATATATATATTGATAAACAACTAAATATCTACATATGTGTCTTGTTAATATGTCAACAACTTTAATTGTATTTTAAACATAATAGGTTATGAATCATTAGACTGCTCATTTTGAAGTGAAGTGTTGTTTACTCGATGACTTCAAAGGAAGACATCTACTGCATACACAACATTTTCGATTAAGTTTTTTACTCTCCCAAATGTGAATTGGAAAATAATTATGAAGTTTACTAAATGACTGCAATTGAGATGATAACAAGTGTGCAATTCTAAATAACAAAATTATTTTTCTTGTTAGTAATCTGATAGAAATGTTGTACTTTTAATCAAAAACTATATATGATGGAGATGCAGGGTATCGAACCCTGTACCTCTCGCATGCAAAGCGAGCGCTCTACCATTTGAGCTACATACCAAGATGTCCAGGAGTTTTGTTCTTTTACTACATATCCGGACTCTTTTTCTTAGTTGGTGCATCTGTTCCTGATTGGAGAGGCATGGGATAATACAAGATAATGTCGCCTTACTTAGCAAGTTTCGTTGGGCTTTGACATTTCCTTTACCTTCTTACTAGTTGTAAGGTAGATAAATGAAATTCGAATGGTATTTTTTGTACGCTCTCATATTTCTAGTTTCTTCATCACGTTTTTTATGTCGATAATTGGCAAGTGCTAGTGTGCATTTGATTTCACTGGATCTGTAATGACATTTGGGAAGCAAACAGTTTATGGTCCTTTTTCTTTTATAGGCGCAACCCAAGATACATTTGAGGGCATAGCAGTGTTGGAGCTTTAGTATTTAGCCTATGCCTAATGTCGATACGTTTCTATGTGGATCAACGATATTATCATGAAATTTTGAATCCTTTGTTGTGGCCCATTGTCTTAGTCCAGTAGGGGTTGGAGAAACGAATGTATATGTTGCAGTATCAGATGTTCACTTCGAAGGTACAGTTGGGAGCTTGTTAGACTCTGATTGATGAGAGAACACAAATAGCTCCGCTCAGGTATGGAAGAAGGAAATCTATTCTCGTGGTGATTTTGGACGGGGAACTCAGAGTTTATAGAAATGATATTGGACCTAGGGAAAGGTGATGGAAGAGACAGCATTGAGGAGGTGGTGTTCAGTCAAAATGGGTCAGATACCGAGCCACGAGGGGATGGCCTAAAATCCCAGTAGGAGGTGGAGGTGTTGCTCAACTAAAGTGAAAGTACTTGACGAAGGAGTCGGTTTGTCTTGACTACAATCTTATTGATTATTTTACTTATAATTTATCGTGTCAGCAAAAAATATGCATGCGTCACGATCAGACAAATGATACTATACATGATTTTGTTTGACACTTTTTATTTTAAACATTCCTTTCTTCCTTTTAACCAACATATATATATTGATAAACAACTAAATATCTACATATGTGTCTTGTTAATATGTCAACAACTTTAATTGTATTTTAAACATAATAGGTTATGAATCATTAGACTGCTCATTTTGAAGTGAAGTGTTGTTTACTCGATGACTTCAAAGGAAGACATCTACTGCATACACAACATTTTCGATTAAGTTTTTTACTCTCCCAAATGTGAATTGGAAAATAATTATGAAGTTTACTAAATGACTGCAATTGAGATGATAACAAGTGTGCAATTCTAAATAACAAAATTATTTTTCTTGTTAGTAATCTGATAAAAATGTTGTACTTTTAATCAAAAACTATATATGATGGAGATGCAGGGTATCGAACCCTGTACCTCTCGCATGCAAAGCGAGCGCTCTACTATTTGAGCTACATACCAAGATGTCCAGGAGTTTTGTTCTTTTACTACATATCCGGACTCTTTTTCTTAGTTGGTGCATCTGTTCCTGATTGGAGAGGCATGGGA
This sequence comes from Chamaenerion angustifolium, assembly GCA_946814005.1. Classification (NCBI taxonomy): domain Eukaryota; kingdom Viridiplantae; phylum Streptophyta; class Magnoliopsida; order Myrtales; family Onagraceae; genus Chamaenerion; species Chamaenerion angustifolium. Next base: position 25,758,912 of record OX328268.1, on the reverse strand, counting down.
TAATACAAGATAATGTCGCCTTACTTAGCAAGTTTCGTTGGGCTTTGACATTTCCTTTACCTTCTTACTAGTTGTAAGGTAGATAAATGAAATTCGAATGGTATTTTTTGTACGCTCTCATATTTCTAGTTTCTTCATCACGATTTTTATGTCGATAATTGGCAAGTGCTAGTGTGCATTTGATTTCACTGGATCTGTAATGACATTTGGGAAGCAAACAGTTTATGGTCCTTTTTCTTTTATAGGCGCAACCCAAGATACATTTGAGGGCATAGAAGTGTTGGAGCTTTAGTATTAAGCCTATGCCTAATGTCGATACGTTTCTATGTGGATCAACGATATTATCATGAAATTTTGAATCCTTTGTTGTGGCCCATTGTCTTAGTCCAGTAGGGGTTGGAGAAACGAATGTATATGTTGCAGTATCAGATGTTCACTGCGAAGGTACAGTTGGGAGCTTGTTAGACTCTGATTGATGAGAGAACACAAAATGCTCCGCTCAGGTATGGAAGAAGGAAATCTATTCTCGTGGTGATTTTGGACGGGGAACTCAGAGTTTATAGAAATGATATTGGACCTAGGGAAAGGTGATGGAAGAGACAGCATTGAGGAGGTGGTGTTCAGTCAAAATGGGTCAGATACCGAGCCACGAGGGGATGGCCTAAAATCCCAGTAGGAGGTGGAGGTGTTGCTCAACTAAAGTGAAAGTACTTGACGAAGGAGTCGGTTTGTCTTGACTACAATCTTATTGATTATTTTACTTATAATTTATCGTGTCAGCAAAAAATATGCATGCGTCACGATCAGACAAATGATACTATACATGATTTTGTTTGACACTTTTTATTTTAGACATTCCTTTCTTCCTTTTAACCAACATATATATATTGATAAACAACTAAATATCTACATATGTGTCTTGTTAATATGTCAACAACTTTAATTGTATTTTAAACATAATAGGTTATGAATCATTAGACTGCTCATTTTGAAGAGAAGTGTTGTTTACTCGATGACTTCAAAGGAAGACATCTACTGCATACACAACATTTTCGATTAAGTTTTTTACTCTCCCAAATGTGAATTGGAAAATAATTATGAAGTTTACTAAATGACTGCAATTGAGATGATAACAAGTGTGCAATTCTAAATAACAAAAATATTTTTCTTGTTAGTAATCTGATAAAAATGTTGTACTTTTAATCAAAAACTATATATGATGGAGATGCAGGGTATCGAACCCTGTACCTCTCGCATGCAAAGCGAGCGCTCTACCATTTGAGCTACATACCAAGATGTCCAGGAGTTTTGTTCTTTTACTACATATCCGGACTCTTTTTCTTAGTTGGTGCATCTGTTCCTGATTGGAGAGGCATGGGATAATACAAGATAATGTCGCCTTACTTAGCAAGTTTCGTTGGGCTTTGACATTTCCTTTACCTTCTTACTAGTTGTAAGGTAGATAAATGAAATTCGAATGGTATTTTTTGTACGCTCTCATATTTCTAGTTTCTTCATCACGATTTTTATGTCGATAATTGGCAAGTGCTAGTGTGCATTTGATTTCACTGGATCTGTAATGACATTTGGGAAGCAAACAGTTTATGGTCCTTTTTCTTTTATAGGCGCAACCCAAGATACATTTGAGGGCATAGAAGTGTTGGAGCTTTAGTATTAAGCCTATGCCTAATGTCGATACGTTTCTATGTGGATCAACGATATTATCATGAAATTTTGAATCCTTTGTTGTGGCCCATTGTCTTAGTCCAGTAGGGGTTGGAGAAACGAATGTATATGTTGCAGTATCAGAGGTTCACTGCGAAGGTACAGTTGGGAGCTTGTTAGACTCTGTTTGATGAGAGAACACAAAATGCTCCGCTCAGGTATGGAAGAAGGAAATCTATTCTCGTGGTGATTTTGGACGGGGAACTCAGAGTTTATAGAAATGATATTGGACCTAGGGAAAGGTGATGGAAGAGACAGCATTGAGGAGGTGGTGTTCAGTCAAAATGGGTCAGATACCGAGCCACGAGGGGATGGCCTAAAATCCCAGTAGGAGGTGGAGGTGTTGCTCAACTAAAGTGAAAGTACTTGACGAAGGAGTCGGTTTGTCTTGACTACAATCTTATTGATTATTTTACTTATAATTTATCGTGTCAGCAAAAAATATGCATGCGTCACGATCAGACAAATGATACTATACATGATTTTGTTTGACACTTTTTATTTTAGATATTCCTTTCTTCCTTTTAACCAACATATATATATTGATAAACAACTAAATATCTACATATGTGTCTTGTTAATATGTCAACAACTTTAATTGTATTTTAAACATAATAGGTTATGAATCATTAGACTGCTCATTTTGAAGAGAAGTGTTGTTTACTCGATGACTTCAAAGGAAGACATCTACTGCATACACAACATTTTCGATTAAGTTTTTTACTCTCCCAAATGTGAATTGGAAAATAATTATGAAGATTACTAAATGACTGCAATTGAGATGATAACAAGTGTGCAATTCTAAATAACAAAATTATTTTTCTTGTTAGTAATCTGATAAAAATGTTGTACTTTTAATCAAAAACTATATATGATGGAGATGCAGGGTATCGAACCCTGTACCTCTCGCATGCAAAGCGAGCGCTCTACCATTTGAGCTACATACCAAGATGTCCAGGAGTTTTGTTCTTTTACTACATATCCGGACTCTTTTTCTTAGTTGGTGCATCTGTTCCTGATTGGAGAGGCATGGGATAATACAAGATAATGTCGCCTTACTTAGCAAGTTTCGTTGGGCTTTGACATTTCCTTTACCTTCTTACTAGTTGTAAGGTAGATAAATGAAATTCGAATGGTATTTTTTGTACGCTCTCATATTTCTAGTTTCTTCATCACGATTTTTATGTCGATAATTGGCAAGTGCTAGTGTGCATTTGATTTCACTGGATCTGTAATGACATTTGGGAAGCAAACAGTTTATGGTCCTTTTTCTTTTATAGGCGCAACCCAAGATACATTTGAGGGCATAGAAGTGTTGGAGCTTTAGTATTAAGCCTATGCCTAATGTCGATACGTTTCTATGTGGATCAACGATATTATCATGAAATTTTGAATCCTTTGTTGTGGCCCATTGTCTTAGTCCAGTAGGGGTTGGAGAAACGAATGTATATGTTGCAGTATCAGAGGTTCACTGTGAAGGTACAGTTGGGAGCTTGTTAGACTCTGTTTGATGAGAGAACACAAAATGCTCCGCTCAGGTATGGAAGAAGGAAATCTATTCTCGTGGTGATTTTGGACGGGGAACTCAGAGTTTATAGAAATGATATTGGACCTAGGGAAAGGTGATGGAAGAGACAGCATTGAGGATGTGGTGTTCAGTCAAAATGGGTCAGATACCGAGCCACGAGGGGATGGCCTAAAATCCCAGTAGGAGGTGGAGGTGTTGCTCAACTAAAGTGAAAGTACTTGACGAAGGAGTCGGTTTGTCTTGACTACAATCTTATTGATTATTTTACTTATAATTTATCGTGTCAGCAAAAAATATGCATGCGTCACGATCAGACAAATGATACTATACATGATTTTGTTTGACACTTTTTATTTTAGACATTCCTTTCTTCCTTTTAACCAACATATATATATTGATAAACAACTAAATATCTACATATGTGTCTTGTTAATATGTCAACAACTTTAATTGTATTTTAAACATAATAGGTTATGAATCATTAGACTGCTCATTTTGAAGAGAAGTGTTGTTTACTCGATGACTTCAAAGGAAGACATCTACTGCATACACAACATTTTCGATTAAGTTTTTTACTCTCCCAAATGTGAATTGGAAAATAATTATGAAGATTACTAAATGACTGCAATTGAGATGATAACAAGTGTGCAATTCTAAATAACAAAATTATTTTTCTTGTTAGTAATCTGATAAAAATGTTGTACTTTTAATCAAAAACTATATATGATGGAGATGCAGGGTATCGAACCCTGTACCTCTCGCATGCAAAGCGAGCGCTCTACCATTTGAGCTACATACCAAGATGTCCAGGAGTTTTGTTCTTTTACTACATATCCGGACTCTTTTTCTTAGTTGGTGCATCTGTTCCTGATTGGAGAGGCATGGGATAATACAAGATAATGTCGCCTTACTTAGCAAGTTTCGTTGGGCTTTGACATTTCCTTTACCTTCTTACTAGTTGTAAGGTAGATAAATGAAATTCGAATGGTATTTTTTGTACGCTCTCATATTTCTAGTTTCTTCATCACGATTTTTATGTCGATAATTGGCAAGTGCTAGTGTGCATTTGATTTCACTGGATCTGTAATGACATTTGGGAAGCAAACAGTTTATGGTCCTTTTTCTTTTATAGGCGCAACCCAAGATACATTTGAGGGCATAGAAGTGTTGGAGCTTTAGTATTAAGCCTATGCCTAATGTCGATACGTTTCTATGTGGATCAACGATATTATCATGAAATTTTGAATCCTTTGTTGTGGCCCATTGTCTTAGTCCAGTAGGGGTTGGAGAAACGAATGTATATGTTGCAGTATCAGAGGTTCACTGTGAAGGTACAGTTGGGAGCTTGTTAGACTCTGTTTGATGAGAGAACACAAAATGCTCCGCTCAGGTATGGAAGAAGGAAATCTATTCTCGTGGTGATTTTGGACGGGGAACTCAGAGTTTATAGAAATGATATTGGACCTAGGGAAAGGTGATGGAAGAGACAGCATTGAGGATGTGGTGTTCAGTCAAAATGGGTCAGATACCGAGCCACGAGGGGATGGCCTAAAATCCCAGTAGGAGGTGGAGGTGTTGCTCAACTAAAGTGAAAGTACTTGACGAAGGAGTCGGTTTGTCTTGACTACAATCTTATTGATTATTTTACTTATAATTTATCGTGTCAGCAAAAAATATGCATGCGTCACGATCAGACAAATGATACTATACATGATTTTGTTTGACACTTTTTATTTTAGACATTCCTTTCTTCCTTTTAACCAACATATATATATTGATAAACAACTAAATATCTACATATGTGTCTTGTTAATATGTCAACAACTTTAATTGTATTTTAAACATAATAGGTTATGAATCATTAGACTGCTCATTTTGAAGTGAAGTGTTGTTTACTCGATGACTTCAAAGGAAGACATCTACTGCATACACAACATTTTCGATTAAGTTTTTTACTCTCCCAAATGTGAATTGGAAAATAATTATGATGTTTACTAAATGACTGCAATTGAGATGATAACAAGTGTGCAATTCTAAATAACAAAATTATTTTTCTTGTTAGTAATCTGATAAAAATGTTGTACTTTTAATCAAAAACTATATATAATGGAGATGCAGGGTATCGAACCCTGTACCTCTCGCATGCAAAGCGAGCGCTCTACCATTTGAGCTACATACCAAGATGTCCAGGAGTTTTGTTCTTTTACTACATATCCAGACTCTTTTTCTTAGTTGGTGCATCTGTTCCTGATTGGAGAGGCATGGGATAATACAAGATAATGTCGCCTTACTTAGCAAGTTTCGTTGGGCTTTGACATTTCCTTTACCTTCTTACTAGTTGTAAGGTAGATAAATGAAATTCGAATGGTATTTTTTGTACGCTCTCATATTTCTAGTTTCTTCATCACGATTTTTATGTCGATAATTGGCAAGTGCTAGTGTGCATTTGATTTCACTGGATCTGTAATGACATTTGGGAAGCAAACAGTTTATGGTCCTTTTTCTTTTATAGGCGCAACCCAAGATACATTTGAGGGCATAGAAGTGTTGGAGCTTTAGTATTAAGCCTATGCCTAATGTCGATACGTTTCTATTTGGATCAACGATATTATCATGAAATTTTGAATCCTTTGTTGTGGCCCATTGTCTTAGTCCAGTAGGGGTTGGAGAAATGAATGTATATGTTGCAGTATCAGATGTTCACTGCGAAGGTACACTTGGGAGCTTGTTAGACTCTGATTGATGAGAGAACAAAAAATGCTCCGCTCAGGTATGGAAGAAGGAAATCTATTCTCGTGGTGATTTTGGACGGGGAACTCAGAGTTTATAGAAATGAGATTGGACCTAGGGAAAGGTGATGGAAGAGACAGCATTGAGGAGGTGGTGTTCAGTCAAAATGGGTCAGATACCGAGCCACGAGGGGATGGCCTAAAATTACAGTAGGAGGTGGAGGTGTTGCTCAACTAAAGTGAAAGTACTTGACGAAGGAGTCGGTTTGTCTTGACTACAATCTTATTGATTATTTTACTTATAATTTATCGTGTCAGCAAAAAATATGCATGCGTCACGATCAGACAAATGATACTATACATGATTTTGTTTGACACTTTTTATTTCAGACATTCCTTTCTTCCTTTTAACCAACATATATATATTGATAAACAACTAAATATCTACATATGTGTCTTGTTAATATGTCAACAACTTTAATTGTATTTTAAACATAATAGGTTATGAATCATTAGACTGCTCATTTTGAAGAGAAGTGTTGTTTACTCGATGACTTCAAAGGAAGACATCTACTGCATACACAACATTTTCGATTAAGTTTTTTACTCTCCCAAATGTGAATTGGAAAATAATTATGAAGTTTACTAAATGACTGCAATTGAGATGATAACAAGTGTGCAATTCTAAATAACAAAATTATTTTTCTTGTTAGTAATCTGATAAAAATGTTGTACTTTTAATCAAAAACTATATATAATGGAGATGCACGGCATCGAACCCTGTACCTCTCGCATGCAAAGCGAGCGCTCTACCATTTGAGCTACATACCAAGATGTCCAGCAGTTTTGTTCTTTTACTACATATCCGGACTCTTTTTCTTAGTTGGTGCATCTGTTCCTGATTGGAGAGGCATGGGATAATACAAGATAATGTCGCCTTACTTAGCAAGTTTCGTTGGGCTTTGACATTTCCTTTACCTTCTTACTAGTTGTAAGGTAGATAAATGAAATTCGAATGGTATTTTTTGTACGCTCTCATATTTCTAGTTTCTTCATCACGATTTTTATGTCGATAATTGGCAAGTGCTAGTGTGCATTTGATTTCACTGGATCTGTAATGACATATGGGAAGCAAACAGTTTATGGTCCTTTTTCTTTTATAGGCGCAACCCAAGATACATTTGAGGGCATAGCAGTGTTGGAGCTTTAGTATTAAGCCTATGCCTAATGTCGATACGTTTCTATGTGGATCAACGATATTATCATGAAATTTTGAATCCTTTGTTGTGGCACATTGTCTTAGTCCAGTAGGGGTTGGAGAAACGAATGTATATGTTGCAGTATCAGATGTTCACTTCGAAGGTACACTTGGGAGCTTGTTAGACTCTGATTGATGAGAGAACCAAAAATGCTTCGCTCAGGTATGGAAGAAGGAAATCTATTCTCGTGGTGATTTTGGACGGGGGACTCAGAGTTTATAGAAATGAGATTGGACCTAGGGAAAGGTGATGGAAGACACAGCATTGAGGAAGTGGTGTTCAGTCAAAATGGGTCAGATACCGAGCCACGAGGGGATGGCCTAAATTCCCAGTAGGAGGTGGAGGTGTTGCTCAACTAAAGTGAAAGTACTTGACGAAGGAGTCTGTTTGTCTTGACTACAATCTTATAGATTATTTTACTTATAATTTATCGTGTCAGCAAAAAATATGCATGCGTCACGATCAGACAAATGATACTATACATGATTTTGTTTGACACTTTTTATTTTAGACATTCCTTTCTTCCTTTTAACCAACATATATATATTGATAAACAACTAAATATCTACATATGTGTCTTGTTAATATGTCAACAACTTTAATTGTATTTTAAACATAATAGGTTATGAATCATTAGACTGCTCATTTTGAAGTGAAGTGTTGTTTACTCGATGACTTCAAAGGAAGACATCTACTGCATACACAACATTTTCGATTAAGTTTTTTACTCTCCCAAATGTGAATTGGAAAATAATTATGAAGTTTACTAAATGACTGCAATTGAGATGATAACAAGTGTGCAATTCTAAATAACAAAATTATTTTTCTTGTTAGTAATCTGATAAAAATGTTGTACTTTTAATCAAAAACTATATATAATGGAGATGCACGGCATCGAACCCTGTACCTCTCGCATGCAAAGCGAGCGCTCTACCATTTGAGCTACATCCCCTGATGTCCATGAGTATTGTTCTTTTACTACATATCCGGACTCTTTTTCTTAGTTGGTGCATCTGTTCCTGATTGGAGAGGCATGGGATAATACAAGATAATGTCGCCTTACTTAGCAAGTTTCGTTGGGCTTTGACATTTCCTTTACATTGCTACTAATTGTCAGGTGGATAAATGAAATTCGAATGTTATTTTCTAGTACGCTCTCATATTTCTAGTTTCTTCATCACGATTTTTATGTCGATAATTGGCAAGTGCTAGTGTGCATTTTATTTCACTGGATCTGTAATGACATATGGGAAGCAAACAGTTTATGGTCCTTTTTCTTTTATAGGCGCAACCCAAGATACATTTGAGGGCATAGCAGTGTTGGAGCTTTAGTATTAAGCCTATGCCTAATGTCGATACGTTTCTATGTGGATCAACGATATTATCATGAAATTTTGAATCATTTGTTGTGGCCCATTGTCTTAGTCCAGTAGGGGTTGGAGAAACGAATGTATATGTTGCAGTATCAGATGTTCACTGCGAAGGTACACTTGGGAGCTTGTTAGACTCTGATTGATGAGAGAACAAAAAATGCTCCGCTCAGGTATGGAAGAAGGAAATCTATTCTCGTGGTGATTTTGGACGGGGAACTCAGAGTTTATAGAAATGAGATTGGACCTAGGGAAAGGTGATGGAAGAGACAGCATTGAGGAGGTGGTGTTCAGTCAAAATGGGTCAGATACTGAGCCACGAGGGGATGGCCTAAAATCACAGTAGGAGGTGGAGGTGTTGCTCAACTAAAGTGAAAGTACTTGACGAAGGAGTCGGTTTGTCTTGACTACAACCTTATTGATCAATTATTTTATTTATAATTTATCGTGTTAGCAAAAAATATGCATGCATCACGATCAGACAAATGATACTATACATGATTTTGTTTGACACTTTCTATTTTAGACATTCCTTTCTTCCTTTTAACCAACATATATATATTGATAAACAACTAAATATCTACATATGTGTCTTGTTAATATGTCAACAGCTTTAATTGTATTTTAAACATAATAGGTTATGAATCATTAGACTGCTCATTTTGAAGAGAAGTGTTGTTTACTCGATGACTTCAAAGGAAGACATCTACTACATACACAACATTTTCGATTAAGTTTTTTACTCTCCCAAATGTGAATTGGAAAATAATTATGAAGTTTACTAAATGACTGCACTTGAGATGTTAACAAGTGTGCAATTCTAAATAACAAAATTATTTTTCTTCTTAGTAATTCGATAAAAATGTTGTACTTTTAATCAAAAACTATATATGATGGAGATGCAGGGTATCGAACCCTGTACCTCTCGCATGCAAAGCGAGCGCTCTACCATTTGAGCTACATCCCCTGATGTTCGTGAGCTTTGTTCTTTTACTACATATCCAGACTCGTTTTCTTAGTTGGTGTATTTGTTCCTGATTGGAGAGGCATGGGATAATACAAGATAATTTCGCCTTACTTAGCAAGTTTCGTTGGGCTTTGACATTTCCTTTACATTCCTACTAATTGTAAGGTAGATAAATGAAATTCGAATGGTATTTTTTAGTACGCTCTCATATTTCTAGTTTCTTCATCACGATTTTTATGTCGATAATGGCAAGTGCTAGTGTGCATTTGATTTCACTGGATCTATAATGACATATGGGAAACAAACAGTTTATGGTCCCTTTTCTTTTATAGGCGCAACCCGAGATACATTTTAGGGCATAGCAGTGTTGGAGCTTTAGTATTAAGCCTTTGCCTAATGTCGATACGTTTCTATGTGGATCAACGAGATTATCATGAAATTTTGAATCCTTTGTTGTGGCCCATTGTCTTAGTCCAGTAGGGGTTCGATAAACAAGTATATATGTTGCAGTATCGGATGTTCACTGCGAAGGTACACTTGGGAGCTTGTTAGACTCTGATTGATGAGAGAACAAAAAATACTCCGCTCCGGTTTGGAAGTAGGAAATCTATTCTCGTGGTGATTTTGGACGGGGAACTCAGAGTTTATAGAAATGAGATTGGCCCTCGGGAAATGTGATGGAAGAGACAGCATTGAGGAGGTGGTGTTCAGTCAAAATGGGTCAGATACCGAGCCAGGAGGGGATGGCCTAAAATCACAGTAGGAGGTGGAGGTGTTGCTCAACTAAAGTGAAAGTACTTGACGAAGGAGTCGGTTTGTCTTGACTACAACCTTATTGATCAATTATTTTATTTATAATTTATCGTGTTAGCAAAAAATATGCATGCATCACGATCAGACAAATGATACTATACATGATTTTGTTTGACACTTTCTATTTTAGACATTCCTTTCTTCCTTTTAACCAACATATATATATTGATAAACAACTAAATATCTACATATGTGTCTTGTTAATATGTCAACAGCTTTAATTGTATTTTAAACATAATAGGTTATGAATCATTAGACTGCTCATTTTGAAGAGAAGTGTTGTTTACTCGATGACTTCAAAGGAAGACATCTACTGCATACACAACATTTTCGCTTAAGTTTTTTACTCTCCCAAACGTGAATTGGAAAATAATTATGAATTTTACTAAATGACTGCAATTGAGATGTTAACAAGTGTGCAATTCTAAATAACAAAATTATTTTTCTTGTTAGTAATCCGATAAAAATGTTGTACTTTTAATCGAAAACTATATATGATGGAGATGCAGGGTATCGAACCCTGTACCTCTCGCATGCAAAGCCAGCACTCTACCATTTTAGCTACATCCCCTGATGTCCATGAGTTTTGTTCTTTTACTACATATCCGGACTTTTTTTCTTAGTTGGTGCATCTGTTCCTGATTGGAGAGGCATAGGATAATACAAGATAATGTCGCCTTACTTAGCAAGTTTCGTTGGGCATTGATATTTCCTTTACATTCCTACTAATTGTAAGATAGATAAATGAAATTCGAATGGTATTTTTTAGTACGCTCTCATATTTCTAGTTTCTTCATCATGATTTTTATGTCGATAATTGGCAAGTGCTATTGCGCATTTGATTTCATTGGATCTGTAATGACATATGGGAAGCAACCAGTTTATGGTCCCTTTTCTTTTATTGTCGCAACCCGAGATACATTTGAGGGCATAGCATTGTTGGAGCTTTAGTATTAAGCCTATGCCTAATGTCGATACGTTTCTATGTGGATCAACGAGATTATCATGAAATTTTGAATCCTTTGTTGTGGCCCATTTTCTTAGTCCAGTAGGGGTTTGAGAAACGAATGTATATGTTGCAGTATCAGATGTTCACTGCGAAGGTACACTTGGGAGTTTGTTAGAATCTGATTGGTGAGAGAACAAAAAAATGCTCCGCTCCGGTATGGAAGAAGGAAATCTATTCTCGTGGTGATTTTGGACAGGGAACTGAGAGTTTATAGAAATGAGATTGGACCTCGGGAAAGGTGATGGAAGAAACAGCATTGAGGAGGTATTGTTCAGTCAAAATGGGTTAGATACCGAGCCACGAGGGGATGGCCTAAAATCACAGTAGGAGGTGGAGGTGTTGCTTAACTAAAGGGAAAGTACTTGACGAAGGAGTCGGTTTGTCTTGACTACAACCTTATTGATCAATTATTTTATTTGTAATTTATCGTGTTAGTAAAAAATATGCATGCGTCACGATCAGACAAATGATACTATACATGATTTTGTTTTATACTTTTTATTTTAGACATTCCTTTCTTTCTTTTAACCAACATATATATATTGATAAACAACTAAATATCTACAAATATGTCTTGTTAATATGTCAACAGCTTTAATTGTATTTTAAACATAATAGGTTATGAATCATTAGACTGCTCATTTTGAAGAGAAGTGTTGTTTACTAGATGACTTCAAAGGAAGACATTTACCGCATACACAATATTTTCGCTTAAGTTTTTTACTCTCCCAAATGTGAATTGGAAAATAATTATGAATTTTACTAAATGACTGCAATTGAGATGTTAACAAGTGTGCAATTCTAAATAACAAAAGTATTTTTCTTGTTAGTAATCCGATAAAAATGTTGTACTTTTAATCAAAAACTATATATGATAGAGATGCAGGGTATCGAACCCTATACCTCTCGCATGCAAAATGAGTGATCTACCATTTGAGCTACATCCCCTAATGTCCATGAGTTTTGTTCTTTTACTACATATCCTGACTCTTTTTCTTAGTTGGTGCATCTGTTCCTGATTGGAGAGGCATGGGATAATACAAGATAATGTCGCCTTACTTAGCAAGTTTCGTTGGGCTTTGACATTTCCTTTACATTCCTACTAATTGTAAGGTAGATAAATGAATTTCGAATGGTATTTTTTAGTACGCTCTCATATTTCTAGTTTCTTCATCACGATTTTTATGTCGATAATTGGAAAGCGCTAGTGTGCATTTGATTTCACTGGGTCTGTAATGACATATGGGAAGCAAACAGTTTATGGTCCCTTTTCTTTTATTGGCGCAACCCGAGATACATTTGAGGGCATAGCAGTGTTGGAGCCTTAGTATTAAGCCTATGCCTAATATCGATACGTTTTTATGTGGATCAACGAGATTATCATGTAATTTTGAATCCTTTTTTGTGTCCCATTGTCTTAATCAAGTAGGGATTTGAGAAACGAATGTATATGTTGCAGTATCAGATGTTCACTGCGAAGGTACACTTGGGAGCTTGTTAGACTCTGATTGATGAGAGAACAAAAAATGCTCCGCTCCGGTATGGAAGAAGGAAATCTATTCTCGTGGTGATTTTGGACGGGGAACTCAGAGTTTATAGAAATGAGATTGGACCTCGGGAAATGTGATGGAAGAGACAGCATTGAGGAGGTGGTGTTCAGTCAAAATGGGTCAGATACCGAGCCACGAGGGGATGGCCTAAAATCACAGTAGGAGGTGGAGGTGTTGCTCAACTAAAGTGAAAGTACTTGACGAAGGAGTCGGTTTGTCTTGACTACAACCTTATTGATCAATTATTTTATTTATAATTTATCGTGTTAGTAAAAATTATGCATGCGTCACGATCAGACAAATGATACTATAATTGATTTTGTTTGACACTTTCTATTTTAGACATTCCTTTCTTCCTTTTAACCAACATATATATATTGATAAACAACTAAATATCTACATATGTGTCTTGTTAATATGTCAACAGCTTTAATTGTATATTAAATATAATAGGTTATGAATCATTAGACTGCTCATTTTGAAGAGAAGTGTTGTTTACTCGATGACTTCAAAGGAAGACATCTACTGCATACACAACATTTTCGCTTAAGTTTTTTACTTTCCTAAATGTGAATTGGAAAATAATTATGAATTTTACTAAATGACTGCAATTGAGATGTTAACAAGTGTTCAATTCTAAATAACAAAATTATTTTTCTTCTTAGTCATCCGATAAAAATGTTGTACTTTTAATCAAAAACTATATATGATGGAGATGCAGGGTATCGAACCCTGTACCTCTCGCATGCAAAGCGAGCGCTCTACCATTTGAGCTACATCCCCTGATATCCATGAGTTTTGTTCTTTTACTACATATTCGGACCCGTTTGCTTAGTTGGTGCATCTGTTCCTGATTGGAGAGGCATGGGATAATACAAGATAATGTCGCCTTACTTAGCAACTTTCGTTGGGCTTTGACATTTCCTTTACATTCCTACTAATTGTAAGGTAGATAAATGAAATTCGAATGGTATTTTTTAGTACGCTCTCATATTTCTAGTTTCTTCATCACGATATTTATGTCGATAATTGGCAAGCGCAAGTGTGCATATGATTTCACTGGATCTGTAATGACATATGGGAAGCAAACAGTTTATGGTCCCTTTTCTTTTATAGGCGCAACCCTAGATACATTTGAGGGCATAGCAGTGTTGGAGCCTTAGTATTAAGCCTATGCCTAACGTCGATACGTTTCTATGTGGATCAACGAGATTATCATGAAATTTTGAATCCTTTGTTGTGGCCCATTGTCTTAGTCCAGTAGGGGTTGGAGAAACGAATGTACATGTTGCAGTATCAGATGTTCACTGCGAAGGTACACTTGGGAACTTGTTAGACTCTGATTAGTAACAGAACAAAAAATGCTCCGCTCCGGTATGGAAGAAGGAAATCTATTCTCGTGGTGATTTTGGACGGGGAACTCAGAGTTTATAGAAATGAGATTGGACCTCGGGAAATGTGATGGAAGAGACAGCATTGAGGAGGTGGTGTTCAGTCAAAATGGGTCAGATACCGAGCCACGAGGGGATGGCCTAAAATTACAGTAGGAGGTGGAGGTGTTGCTCAACTAAATTGAAAGTACTTGACGAAGGAGTCGGTTTGTCTTGACTACAACCTTATTGATCAATTATTTTATTTATAATTTATCGTGTTAGCAAAAAATATGCATGCGTCCCGATCAGAACAATGATACTATACATGATTTTGTTTGACACTTTCTATTTTAGACATTCCTTTCTTCCTTTTAACCAACATATATATATTCATAAACAACTAAATATCTACCTATGTGTCTTGTTAATATATCAACAGCTTTAATTGTATTTTAAACATAATAGGTTATGAATCATTAGACTGCTCATTTTGAAGAGAAGTGTTGTTTACTCGATGACTTCAAAGGAAGACATCTACTGCATACACAACATTTTCCCTTAAGTTTTTTACTCTCCTAAATGTGAATTGGAAAATAATTATGAAGTTTACTAAATGACTGCAATTGAGATGTTAACAAGTGTTCAATTCTAAATAACAAATTTATTTTTCTTATTAGTAATCCAATAAAAATGTTGTACTTTTAATCAAAAACTATATATGATGGAGATGGAGGATAACGAACCCTGTACCTCTCGCATGCAAAGCGAGCGCTCTACCATTTTAGCTACATCCCCTGATGTCCATGTGTTTTGTTCTTTTACTACATATCCGGACTCTTTTTCTTAGTTGGTGCATTTGTTCCTGATTGGAGAGGCATAGGATAATACAAGATAATGCCGCCTTAATTAGCAACTTTCGTTGGGCTTTGACATTTCCTTTACATTCCTATTAATTGTAAGGTAGATAAATGAAATTCGAATGGTATTTTTTAGTACGCTCTCATATTTCTAGTTTCTTCATCACGATTTTTATGTCGATAATTGGAAAGCGCTAGTGTGCATTTGATTTCACTGGGTCTGTAATGACATATGGGAAGCAAACAGTTTATGGTCCCTTTTCTTTTATTGGCGCAACCCGAGATACATTTGAGGGCATAGCAGTGTTGGAGCCTTAGTATTAAGCCTATGCCTAATATCGATACGTTTTTATGTGGATCAACGAGATTATCATGTAATTTTGAATCCTTTGTTGTGTCCCATTGTCTTAATCAAGTAGGGATTTGAGAAACGAATGTATATGTTGCAGTATCAGATGTTCACTGCGAAGGTACACTTGGGAGCTTGTTAGACTCTGATTGATGAGAGAACAAAAAATGCTCCGCTCCGGTATGGAAGAAGGAAATCTATTCTCGTGGTGATTTTGGACGGGGAACTTAGAGTTTATAGAAATGAGATTGGACCTCGGGAAATGTGATGGAAGAGACAGCATTGAGGAGGTGGTGTTCAGTCAAAATGGGTCAGATACCGAGCCTCGAGGGGATGGCCTAAAATCACAGTAGGAGGTGGAGGTGTTGCTCAACTAAAGTGAAAGTACTTGACGAAGGAGTCGGTTTGTCTTGACTACAACCTTATTGATCAATTATTTTATTTATAATTTATCGTGTTAGCAAAAAATATGCATGCGTCACGATCAGACAAATGATACTATACATGATTTTGTTTGACACTTTCTATTTTAGACATTCCTTTCTTCCTTTTAACCAACATATATATATTGATAAACAACTAAATATCTACATATGTGTCTTGTTAATATGTCAACAGCTTTAATTGTATTTTAAACATAATAGGTTATGAATCATTAGACTGCTCATTTTGAAGAGAAGTGTTGTTTACTCGATGACTTCAAAGGAAGACATCTACTGCATACACAACATTTTCGCTTAAGTTTTTTACTTTCCCAAATGTGAATTGGAAAATAATTATGAATTTTACTAAATGACTGCAATTGAGATGTTAACAAGTGTTCAATTCTAAATAACAAAATTATTTTTCTTCTTAGTCATCCGATAAAAATGTTGTACTTTTAATCAAAAACTATATATGATGGAGTTGCAGGGTATCGAACCCTGTACCTCTCGCATGCGAAGCGAGCGCTCTACCATTTGAGCTACATCCCCTGATGTCCATGAGTTTTGTTGTTTTACTACATATCCGAACTCTTTTTCTTAGTTGGTGCATTTGTTCCTGATTGGAGAGGCATAGGATAATACAAGATAATGCCGCCTTAATTAGCAACTTTCGTTGGGCTTTGACATTTCCTTTACATTCCTACTAATTGTAAGGTAGATAAATGAAATTCGAATGGTATTTTTTAGTACGCTCTCATATTTCTAGTTTCTTCATCACGATATTTATGTCGATAATTGGCAAGCGCAAGTGTGCATATGATTTCACTGGATCTGTAATGACATATGGGAAGCAAACAGTTTATGGTCCCTTTTCTTTTATAGGCGCAACCCTAGATACATTTGAGGGCATAGCAGTGTTGGAGCCTTAGTATTAAGCCTATGCCTAATGTCGATACGTTTCTATGTGGATCAACGAGATTATCATGAAATTTTGAATCCTTTGTTGTGGCCCATTGTCTTAGTCCAGTAGGGGTTGGAGAAACGAATGTACATGTTGCAGTATCAGATGTTCACTGCGAAGGTACACTTGGGAACTTGTTAGACTCTGATTAGTAACAGAACAAAAAATGCTCCGCTCCGGTATGGAAGAAGGAAATCTATTCTCGTGGTGATTTTGGACGGGGAACTCAGAGTTTATAGAAATGAGATTGGACCTCGGGAAATGTGATGGAAGAGACAGCATTGAGGAGGTGGTGTTCAGTCAAAATGGGTCAGATACCGAGCCACGAGGGGATGGCCTAAAATTACAGTAGGAGGTGGAGGTGTTGCTCAACTAAATTGAAAGTACTTGACGAAGGAGTCGGTTTGTCTTGACTACAACCTTATTGATCAATTATTTTATTTATAATTTATCGTGTTAGCAAAAAATATGCATGCGTCCCGATCAGAACAATGATACTATACATGATTTTGTTTGACACTTTCTATTTTAGACATTCCTTTCTTCCTTTTAACCAACATATATATATTCATAAACAACTAAATATCTACCTATGTGTCTTGTTAATATATCAACAGCTTTAATTGTATTTTAAACATAATAGGTTATGAATCATTAGACTGCTCATTTTGAAGAGAAGTGTTGTTTACTCGATGACTTCAAAGGAAGACATCTACTGCATACACAACATTTTCCCTTAAGTTTTTTACTCTCCTAAATGTGAATTGGAAAATAATTATGAAGTTTACTAAATGACTGCAATTGAGATGTTAACAAGTGTTCAATTCTAAATAACAAAATTATTTTTCTTATTAGTAATCCGAAAAAAATGTTGTACTTTTAATCAAAAACTATATATGATGGAGATGGAGGATAACGAACCCTGTACCTCTCGCATGCAAAGCGAGCGCTCTACCATTTTAGCTACATCCCCTGATGTCCATGTGTTTTGTTCTTTTACTACATATCCGGACTCTTTTTCTTAGTTGGTGCATTTGTTCCTGATTGGAGAGGCATAGGATAATACAAGATAATGCCGCCTTAATTAGCAACTTTCGTTGGGCTTTGACATTTCCTTTACATTCCTATTAATTGTAAGGTAGATAAATGAAATTCGAATGGTATTTTTTAGTACGCTCTCATATTTCTAGTTTCTTCATCACGATTTTTATGTCGATAATTGGAAAGCGCTAGTGTGCATTTGATTTCACTGGGTCTGTAATGACATATGGGAAGCAAACAGTTTATGGTCCCTTTTCTTTTATTGGCGCAACCCGAGATACATTTGAGGGCATAGCAGTGTTGGAGCCTTAGTATTAAGCCTATGCCTAATATCGATACGTTTTTATGTGGATCAACGAGATTATCATGTAATTTTGAATCCTTTGTTGTGTCCCATTGTCTTAATCAAGTAGGGATTTGAGAAACGAATGTATATGTTGCAGTATCAGATGTTCACTGCGAAGGTACACTTGGGAGCTTGTTAGACTCTGATTGATGAGAGAACAAAAAATGCTCCGCTCCGGTATGGAAGAAGGAAATCTATTCTCGTGGTGATTTTGGACGGGGAACTTAGAGTTTATAGAAATGAGATTGGACCTCGGGAAATGTGATGGAAGAGACAGCATTGAGGAGGTGGTGTTCAGTCAAAATGGGTCAGATACCGAGCCTCGAGGGGATGGCCTAAAATCACAGTAGGAGGTGGAGGTGTTGCTCAACTAAAGTGAAAGTACTTGACGAAGGAGTCGGTTTGTCTTGACTACAACCTTATTGATCAATTATTTTATTTATAATTTATCGTGTTAGCAAAAAATATGCATGCGTCACGATCAGACAAATGATACTATACATGATTTTGTTTGACACTTTCTATTTTAGACATTCCTTTCTTCCTTTTAACCAACATATATATATTGATAAACAACTAAATATCTACATATGTGTCTTGTTAATATGTCAACAGCTTTAATTGTATTTTAAACATAATAGGTTATGAATCATTAGACTGCTCATTTTGAAGAGAAGTGTTGTTTACTCGATGACTTCAAAGGAAGACATCTACTGCATACACAACATTTTCGCTTAAGTTTTTTACTTTCCCAAATGTGAATTGGAAAATAATTATGAATTTTACTAAATGACTGCAATTGAGATGTTAACAAGTGTTCAATTCTAAATAACAAAATTATTTTTCTTCTTAGTCATCCGATAAAAATGTTGTACTTTTAATCAAAAACTATATATGATGGAGTTGCAGGGTATCGAACCCTGTACCTCTCGCATGCGAAGCGAGCGCTCTACCATTTGAGCTACATCCCCTGATGTCCATGAGTTTTGTTGTTTTACTACATATCCGAACTCTTTTTCTTAGTTGGTGCATTTGTTCCTGATTGGAGAGGCATAGGATAATACAAGATAATGCCGCCTTAATTAGCAACTTTCGTTGGGCTTTGACATTTCCTTTACATTCCTATTAATTGTAAGGTAGATAAATGAAATTCGAATGGTATTTTTTAGTACGCTCTCATATTTCTAGTTTCTTCATCACGATTTTTATGTCGATAATTGGTAAGCGCTAGTGTGCATTTGATTTCACTGGGTCTGTAATGACATATGGGAAGCAAACAGTTTATGGTCCCTTTTCTTTTATTGGCGCAACCCGAGATACATTTGAGGGCATAACAGTGTTGGAGCTTTAGTATTAAGCCTATGCCTAATGTCGATACGTTTTTATGTGGATCAACGAGATTATCATGTAATTTTGAATCCTTTGTTGTGGCCCATTGTCTTAGTCCAGTAGGGATTTGAGAAACGAATGTATATGTTGCAGTATCAGATGTTCACTGCGAAGGTACACTTGGGAGCTTGTTAGACTCTGATTGATGAGAGAACAAAAAATGCTCCGCTCCGGTATGGAAGAAGGAAATCTATTCTCGTGGTGATTTTGGACGGGGAACTCAGAGTTTATAGAAATGAGATTGGACCTCGGGAAATGTGATGGAAGAGACAGCATTGAGGAGGTGGTGTTCAGTCAAAATGGGTCAGATACCGAGCCACAAGGGGATGGCCTAAAATCACAGTAGGAGGTGGAGGTGTTGCTTAACTAAAGTGAAAGTACTTGACGAAGGAGTCGGTTTGTCTTGACTACAACCTTATTGATCAATTATTTTATTTATAATTTATCGTGTTAGTAAAAATTATGCATGCGTCACGATCAGACAAATGATACTATACATGATTTTGTTTGACACTTTCTATTTTAGACATTCCTTTCTTCCTTTTAACCAACATATATATATTGATAAACAACTAAATATCTACATATGTGTCTTGTTAATATGTCAACAGCTTTAATTGTATTTTAAATATAATAGGTTATGAATCATTAGACTGCTCATTTTGAAGAGAAGTGTTGTTTACTCGATGACTTCAAAGGAAGACATCTACTGCATACACAACATTTTCGCTTAAGTTTTTTACTTTCCTAAATGTGAATTGGAAAATAATTATGAATTTTACTAAATGACTGCAATTGAGATGTTAACAAGTGTTCAATTCTAAATAACAAAATTATTTTTCTTCTTAGTCATCCGATAAAAATGTTGTACTTTGAATCAAAAACTATATATGATGGAGATGCAGGGTATCGAACCCTGTACCTCTCGCATGCAAAGCGAGCGCTCTACCATTTGAGCTACATCCCCTGATATCCATGAGTTTTGTTCTTTTACTACATATTCGGACCCGTTTGCTTAGTTGGTGCATCTGTTCCTGATTGGAGAGGCATGGGATAATACAAGATAATGTCGCCTTACTTAGCAACTTTCGTTGGGCTTTGACATTTCCTTTACATTCCTACTAATTGTAAGGTAGATAAATGAAATTCGAATGGTATTTTTTAGTAGGCTCTCATATTTCTAGTTTCTTCATCACGATATTTATGTCGATAATTGGCAAGCGCAAGTGTGCATATGATTTCACTGGATCTGTAATGACATATGGGAAGCAAACAGTTTATGGTCCCTTTTCTTTTATAGGCGCAACCCTAGATACATTTGAGGGCATAGCAGTGTTGGAGCCTTAGTATTAAGCCTATGCCTAATGTCGATACGTTTCTATGTGGATCAACGAGATTATCATGAAATTTTGAATCCTTTGTTGTGGCCCATTGTCTTAGTCCAGTAGGGGTTGGAGAAACGAATGTACATGTTGCAGTATCAGATGTTCACTGCGAAGGTACACTTGGGAACTTGTTAGACTCTGATTAGTAACAGAACAAAAAATGCTCCGCTCCGGTATGGAAGAAGGAAATCTATTCTCGTGGTGATTTTGGACGGGGAACTCAGAGTTTATAGAAATGAGATTGGACCTCGGGAAATGTGATGGAAGAGACAGCATTGAGGAGGTGGTGTTCAGTCAAAATGGGTCAGATACCGAGCCACGAGGGGATGGCCTAAAATTACAGTAGGAGGTGGAGGTGTTGCTCAACTAAATTGAAAGTACTTGACGAAGGAGTCGGTTTGTCTTGACTACAACCTTATTGATCAATTATTTTATTTATAATTTATCGTGTTAGCAAAAAATATGCATGCGTCCCGATCAGAACAATGATACTATACATGATTTTGTTTGACACTTTCTATTTTAGACATTCCTTTCTTCCTTTTAACCAACATATATATATTCATAAACAACTAAATATCTACATATGTGTCTTGTTAATATATCAACAGCTTTAATTGTATTTTAAACATAATAGGTTATGAATCATTAGACTGCTCATTTTGAAGAGAAGTGTTGTTTACTCGATGACTTCAAAGGAAGACATCTACTGCATACACAACATTTTCCCTTAAGTTTTTTACTCTCCTAAATGTGAATTGGAAAATAATTATGAAGTTTACTAAATGACTGCAATTGAGATGTTAACAAGTGTTCAATTCTAAATAACAAAATTATTTTTCTTATTAGTAATCCGATAAAAATGTTGTACTTTTAATCAAAAACTATATATGATGGAGATGCAAGGTATCGAACCCTGTACCTCTCGCATGCAAAGCGAGCGCTCTACCATTTGAGCTACATCCCCTGATGTCCATGAGTTTTGTTCTTTTACTACATATTCGGACCCGTTTTCTTAGTTGGTGCATCTGTTCCTGATTGGAGAGGCATGGGATAATACAAGATAATGTCGCCTTACTTAGCAAGTTTCGTTGGGCTTTGACATTTCCTTTACATTCCTACTAATTGTAAGGTAGATAAATGAAATTCGAATGGTATTTTTTAGTACGCTCTCATATTTCTAGTTTCTTCATCACGATTTTTATGTCAATAATTGGCAAGCGCTAGTGTGCATTTGATTTCACTGGATCTGTAATGACATATGGGAAGCAAACAGTTTATGGTCCTTTTTGTTTTATTGGCGCAACCCGAGATACATTTGAGGGCATAGCAGTGTTGGAGCTTTAGTATTAAGCCTATGTCTAATGTCGATACGTTTCTATGTGGATCAACGAGATTATCATGAATTTTTGAATCCTTTGTTGTGGCCCATTGTCTTAGTCCGGTAGGGGTTGGAGAAACGTGTGTATATGTTGCAGTATCAGATGTTCACTGCGAAGGTACACTTGGGAGCTAGTTAGACTCTGATTGATGAGAGAACAAAAAACGCTCCGCTCCGGTTTGGAAGAAGGAAATCTATTCTCGTGGTGATTTTGGACGGGGAACTCAGAGTTTATAGAAATGAGATTGGCCCTCGGGAAAGGTGATGGAAGAGACAGCATTGAGGAGGTGGTGTTCAGTCAAAATGGGTCAGATACCGAGCCCCGAGGGGATGGCCTAAAATCACAGCAGGAGGTGGAGGTGTTGCTCAACTAAAGTGAAAGTACTTGACGAAGGAGTCGGTTTGTCTTGACTACAACCTTATTGATCAATTATTTTATTTATAATTTATCGTGTTAGCAAAAAATATGCATGCGTCACGATCAGACAAATGATACTATACATGATTTTGTTTGACACTTTCTATTTTAGACATTCCTTTCTTCCTTTTAACCAACATATGTATATTGATAAACAACTAAATATCTACATATGTGTCTTGTTAATATGTCAACAACTTTAATTGTATTTTAAACATAATAGGTTATGAATCATTAGACTGCTCATTTTGAAGAGAAGTGTTGTTTACTCGATGACTTCAGAGGAAGACATCTACTGCATACACAACATTTTCGCTTAAGTTTTTTACTCTCCCAAATGTGAATTGGAAAATAATTATGAAGTTTACTAAATGACTGCAATTGAGATGTTAACAAGTGTGCAATTCTAAATAACAAAAGTATTTTTCTTCGTAGTAATCCGATAAAAATGTTGTACTTTTAATCAAAAACTATATATGATGGAGATGCAAGGTATCGAACCCTGTACCTCTCGCATGCAAAGCGAGCGCTCTACCATTTGAGCTACATCCCCTGATGTCCATGAGTTTTGTTCTTTTACTACATATTCGGACCCGTTTTCTTAGTTGGTGCATCTGTTCCTGATTGGAGAGGCATGGGATAATACAAGATAATGTCGCCTTACTTAGCAAGTTTCGTTGGGCTTTGACATTTCCTTTACATTCCTACTAATTGTAAGGTAGATAAATGAAATTCGAATGGTATTTTTTAGTACGCTCTCATATTTCTAGTTTCTTCATCACGATTTTTATGTCAATAATTGGCAAGCGCTAGTGTGCATTTGATTTCACTGGATCTGTAATGACATATGGGAAGCAAACAGTTTATGGTCCTTTTTGTTTTATTGGCGCAACCCGAGATACATTTGAGGGCATAGCAGTGTTGGAGCTTTAGTATTAAGCCTATGCCTAATGTCGATACGTTTCTATGTGGATCAACGAGATTATCATGAATTTTTGAATCCTTTGTTGTGGCCCATTGTCTTAGTCCGGTAGGGGTTGGAGAAACGAGTGTATATGTTGCAGTATCAGATGTTCACTGCGAAGGTACACTTGGGAGCTAGTTAGACTCTGATTGATGAGAGAACAAAAAACGCTCCGCTCCGGTTTGGAAGAAGGAAATCTATTCTCGTGGTGATTTTGGACGGGGAACTCAGAGTTTATAGAAATGAGATTGGACCTCGGGAAAGGTGATGGAAGAGACAGCATTGAGGAGGTGGTGTTCGGTCAAAATGGGTCAGATACCGAGCCCCGAGGGGATGGCCTAAAATCACAGCAGGAGGTGGAGGTGTTGCTCAACTAAAGTGAAAGTACTTGACGAAGGAGTCGGTTTGTCTTGACTACAACCTTATTGATCAATTATTTTATTTATAATTTATCGTGTTAGCAAAAAATATGCATGCGTCACGATCAGACAAATGATACTATACATGATTTTGTTTGACACTTTCTATTTTAGACATTCCTTTCTTCCTTTTAACCAACATATGTATATTGATAAACAACTAAATATCTACATATGTGTCTTGTTAATATGTCAACAACTTTAATTGTATTTTAAACATAATAGGTTATGAATCATTAGACTGCTCATTTTGAAGAGAAGTGTTGTTTACTCGATGACTTCAGAGGAAGACATCTACTGCATACACAACATTTTCGCTTAAGTTTTTTACTCTCCCAAATGTGAATTGGAAAATAATTATGAAGTTTACTAAATGACTGCAATTGAGATGTTAACAAGTGTGCAATTCTAAATAACAAAAGTATTTTTCTTCGTAGTAATCCGATAAAAATGTTGTACTTTTAATCAAAAACTATATATGATGGAGATGCAGGGTATCGAACCCTGTAACTCTCGCATGCAAAGCGAGCGCTCTACCATTTGAGCTACATCCCCTGATGTCCATGAGCTTTGTTCTTTTACCTACATATCCAGACTCGTTTTCTTAGTTGGTGCATCTGTTCCTGATTGGAGAGGCATGGGATAATACAAGATAATGTCGCCTTACTTAGCAAGTTTCGTTGGGCTTTGACATTTCCTTTACATTCCTACTAATTGTAAGGTAGATAAATGAAATTCGAATGGTATTTTTTAGTACGCTCTCATATTTCTAGTTTCTTCGTCACGATTTTTATGTCAATAATTGGCAAGCGCTAGTGTGCATTTGATTTCACTGGATCTGTAATGACATATGGGAAGCAAACAGTTTATGGTCCCTTTTCTTTTATTGGCGCAACCCGAGATACATTTGAGGGCATAGCAGTGTTGGAGCTTTAGTATTAAGCCTATGCCTAATATCGATACGTTTCTATGTGGATCAACGAGATTATCATGAATTTTTGAATCCTTTGTTGTGTCCCATTGTCTTAGTCCGGTAGGGGTTGGAGAAACGAGTGTATATGTTGCAGTATAGGATGTTCACTGCGAAGGTACACTTGGGAGCTAGTTAGACTCTGATTGATGAGAGAACAAAAAACGCTCCGCTCCGGTTTGGAAGAAGGAAATCTATTCTCGTGGTGATTTTGGACGGGGAACTCAGAGTTTATAGAAATGAGATTGGACCTCGGGGAAGGTGATGGAAGAGACAGCATTGAGGAGGTGGTGTTCAGTCAAAATGGGTCAGATACCGAGCCCCGAGGGGATGGCCTAAAATCACAGCAGGAGGTGGAGGTGTTGCTCAACTAAAGTGAAAGTAATTGACGAAGGAGTCGGTTTGTGTTGACTACAACCTTATTGATCAATTATTTTATTTCTAATTTATCGTGTTAGCAAAAAATATGCATGCGTCACGATCAGACAAATGATACTATACATGATTTTGTTTGACACTTTCTATTTTAGACATTCCTTTCTTCCTTTTAACCAACATATGTATATTGATAAACAACTAAATATCTACATATGTGTCTTGTTAATATGTCAACAGCTTTAATTGTATTTTAAACATAATAGGTTATGAATCATTACACTGCTCATTTTGAAGAGAAGTGTTGTTTACTCGATGACTTCGAGGAAGACATCTACTGCATACACAACATTTTCGCTTAAGTTTTTTACTCTCCCAAATGTGAATTGGAAAATAATTATGAAGTTTACTAAATGACTGCAATTGAGATGTTAACAAGTGTGCAATTCTAAATAACAAAAGTATTTTTCTTCGTAGTAATCCGATAAAAATGTTGTACTTTTAATCAAAAACTATATATGATGGAGATGCAGGGTATCGAACCCTTTAACTCTCGCATGCAAAGCGAGCGCTCTACCATTTGAGCTACATCCCCGGATGTCCATGAGCTTTGTTCTTTTACTACATATCCAGACTCGTTTTCTTAGTTGGTGCATCTGTTCCTGATTGGAGAGGCATGGGATAATACAAGATAATGTCGCCTTACTTAGCAAGTTTCGTTGGGCTTTGACATTTCCTTTACATTCCTACTAATTGTAAGGTAGATAAATGAAATTCGAATGGTATTTTTTAGTATGCTCTCATATTTCTAGTTTCTTCGTCACGATTTTTATGTCAATAATTGGCAAGCGCTAGTGTGCATTTGATTTCACTGGATCTGTAATGACATATGGGAAGAAAACAGTTTATGGTCCCTTTTCTTTTATTGGCGCAACCCGAGATACATTTGAGGGCATAGAAGTGTTGGAGCTTTAGTATTAAGCCTATGCCTAATGTCGATACGTTTCTATGTGGATCAACGAGATTATCATGAATTTTTTAATCCTTTGTTGTGGCCCATTGTCTTAGTCCGGTAGGGGTTGGAGAAACGAGTGTATATGTTGCAGTATCGGATGTTCACTGCGAAGGTACACTTGGGAGCTAGTTAGACTCTGATTGATGAGAGAACAAAAAACGCTCCGCTCCGGTTTGGAAGAAGGAAATCTATTCTCGTGGTGATTTTGGACGGGGAACTCAGAGTTTATAGAAATGAGATTGGACCTCGGGAAAGGTGATGGAAGAGACAGCATTGAGGAGGTGGTGTTCAGTCAAAATGGGTCAGATACCGAGCCCCGAGGGGATGGCCTAAAATCACAGCAGGAGGTGGAGGTGTTGCTCAACTAAAGTGAAAGTACTTGACGAAGGAGTCGGTTTGTGTTGACTACAACCTTATTGATCAATTATTTTATTTCTAATTTATCGTGTTAGCAAAAAATATGCATGCGTCACGATCAGACAAATGATACTATACATGATTTTGTTTGACACTTTCTATTTTAGACATTCCTTTCTTCCTTTTAACCAACATATGTATATTGATAAACAACTAAATATCTACATATGTGTCTTGTTAATATGTCAACAGCTTTAATTGTATTTTAAACATAATAGGTTATGAATCATTACACTGCTCATTTTGAAGAGAAGTGTTGTTTACTCGATGACTTCGAGGAAGACATCTACTGCATACACAACATTTTCGCTTAAGTTTTTTACTCTCCCAAATGTGAATTGGAAAATAATTATGAAGTTTACTAAATGACTGCAATTGAGATGTTAACAAGTGTGCAATTCTAAATAACAAAAGTATTTTTCTTCGTAGTAATCCGATAAAAATGTTGTACTTTTAATCAAAAACTATATATGATGGAGATGCAGGGTATCGAACCCTGTAACTCTCGCATGCAAAGCGAGCGCTCTACCATTTGAGCTACATCCCCGGATGTCCATGAGCTTTGTTCTTTTACTACATATCCAGACTCGTTTTCTTAGTTGGTGCATCTGTTCCTGATTGGAGAGGCATGGGATAATACAAGATAATGTCGCCTTACTTAGCAAGTTTCGTTGGGCTTTGACATTTCCTTTACATTCCTACTAATTGTAAGGTAGATAAATGAAATTCGAATGGTATTTTTTAGTACGCTCTCATATTTCTAGTTTCTTCGTCACGATTTTTATGTCAATAATTGGCAAGCGCTAGTGTGCATTTGATTTCACTAGATCTGTAATGACATATGGGAAGAAAACAGTTTATGGTCCCTTTTCTTTTATTGGCGCAACCCGAGATACATTTGAGGGCATAGAAGTGTTGGAGCTTTAGTATTAAGTCTATGCCTAATGTCGATACGTTTCTATGTGGATCAACGAGATTATCATGAATTTTTGAATCCTTTGTTGTGGCCCATTGTCTTAGTCCGGTAGGGGTTGGAGAAACGAGTGTATATGTTGCAGTATCGGATGTTCACTGCGAAGGGACACTTGGGAGCTAGTTAGACTCTGATTGATGAGAGAACAAAAAACGCTCCGCTCCGGTTTGGAAGAAGGAAATCTATTCTCGTGGTGATTTTGGACGGGGAACTCAGAGTTTATAGAAATGAGATTGGACCTCGGGAAAGGTGATGGAAGAGACAGCATTGAGGAGGTGGTGTTCAGTCAAAATGGGTCAGATACCGAGCCCCGAGGGGATGGCCTAAAATCACAGCAGGAAGTGGAGGTGTTGCTCAACTAAAGTGAAAGTACTTGACGAAGGAGTCGGTTTGTGTTGACTACAACCTTATTGATCAATTATTTTATTTCTAATTTATCGTGTTAGCAAAAAATATGCATGCGTCACGATCAGACAAATGATACTATACATGATTTTGTTTGACACTATCTATTTTAGACATTCCTTTCTTCCTTTTAACCAACATATGTATATTGATAAATAACTAAATATCTACATATGTGTCTTATTAATATGTCAACAGCTTTAATTGTATTTTAAACATAATAGGTTATGAATCATTACACTGCTCATTTTGAAGAGAAGTGTTGTTTACTCGATGACTTCGAGGAAGACATCTACTGCATACACAACATTTTCGCTTAAGTTTTTTACTCTCCCAAATGTGAATTGGAAAATAATTATGAAGTTTACTAAATGACTGCAATTGAGATGTTAACAAGTGTGCAATTCTAAATAACAAAAGTATTTTTCTTCGTAGTAATCCGATAAAAATGTTGTACTTTTAATCAAAAACTATATATGATGGAGATGCAGGGTATCGAACCCTGTACCTCTCGCATGCAAAGCGAGCGCTCTACCATTTGAGCTACATCCCCTGATGTCCATGAGCTTTGTTCTTTTACTACATATCCAGACTCGTTTTCTTAGTTGGTGCATCTGTTCCTGATTGGAGAGGCATGGGATAATACAAGATAATGTCGCCTTACTTAGCAAGTTTCGTTGGGCTTTGACATTTCCTTTACATTCCTACTAATTGTAAGGTAGATAAATGAAATTCGAATGGTATTTTTTAGTACGCTCTCATATTTCTAGTTTCTTCATCACGATTTTTATGTCGATAATTGGCAAGCGCTAGTGTGCATTTGATTTCACTGGATCTGTAATGACATATGGGAAGCAAACAGTTTATGGTCCCTTTTCTTTTATTGGCGCAACCCGAGATACATTTGAGGGCATAGAAGTGTTGGAGCTTTAGTATTAAGCCTATGCCTAATGTCGATACGTTTCTATGTGGATCAACGAGATTATCATGAATTTTTGAATCCTTTGTTGTGGCCCATTGTCTTAGTCCGGTAGGGGTTGGAGAAACGAGTGTATATGTTGCAGTATCGGATGTTCACTGCGAAGGTACACTTGGGAGCTAGTTAGACTCTGATTGATGAGAGAACAAAAAACGCTCCGCTCCGGTTTGGAAGAAGGAAATCTATTCTCGTGGTGATTTTGGACGGGGAACTCAGAGTTTATAGAAATGAGATTGGACCTCGGGAAAGGTGATGGAAGAGACAGCATTGAGGAGGTGGTGTTCAGTCAAAATGGGTCAGATACCGAGCCCCGAGGGGATGGCCTAAAATCACAGCAGGAAGTGGAGGTGTTGCTCAACTAAAGTGAAAGTACTTGACGAAGGAGTCGGTTTGTGTTGACTACAACCTTATTGATCAATTATTTTATTTCTAATTTATCGTGTTAGCAAAAAATATGCATGCGTCACGATCAGACAAATGATACTATACATGATTTTGTTTGACACTTTCTATTTTAGACATTCCTTTCTTCCTTTTAACCAACATATGTATATTGATAAATAACTAAATATCTACATATGTGTCTTGTTAATATGTCACCAGCTTTAATTGTATTTTAAACATAATAGGTTATGAATCATTACACTGCTCATTTTGAAGAGAAGTGTTGTTTACTCGATGACTTCGAGGAAGACATCTACTGCATACACAACATTTTCGCTTAAGTTTTTTACTCTCCCAAATGTGAATTGGAAAATAATTATGAAGTTTACTAAATGACTGCAATTGAGATGTTAACAAGTGTGCAATTCTAAATAACAAAAGTATTTTTCTTCGTAGTAATCCGATAAAATTGTTGTACTTTTAATCAAAAACTATATATGATGGAGATGCAGGGTATCGAACCCTGTACCTCTCGCATGCAAAGCGAGCGCTCTACCATTTGAGCTACATCCCCTGTTGTCCATGAGCTTTGTTCTTTTACTACATATCCAGACTCGTTTTCTTAGTTGGTGCATCTGTTCCTGATTGGAGAGGCATGGGATAATACAAGATAATGTCGCCTTACTTAGCAAGTTTCGTTGGGCTTTGACATTTCCTTTACATTCCTACTAATTGTAAGGTAGATAAATGAAATTCGAATGGTATTTTTTAGTACGCTCTCATATTTCTAGTTTCTTCATCACGATTTTTATGTCGATAATTGGAAAGCGCTAGTGTGCATTTGATTT
Source organism: Chamaenerion angustifolium (assembly GCA_946814005.1). Lineage (NCBI taxonomy): Eukaryota > Viridiplantae > Streptophyta > Magnoliopsida > Myrtales > Onagraceae > Chamaenerion > Chamaenerion angustifolium. The sequence goes on along the minus strand of OX328268.1, from coordinate 25,728,288 downwards.
CACTGGATCTGTAATGACATATGGGAAGAAAACAGTTTATGGTCCCTTTTCTTTTATTGGCGCAACCCGAGATACATTTGAGGGCATAGAAGTGTTGGAGCTTTAGTATTAAGCCTATGCCTAATGTCGATACGTTTCTATGTGGATCAACGAGATTATCATGAATTTTTGAATCCTTTGTTGTGGCCCATTGTCTTAGTCCGGTAGGGGTTGGAGAAACGAGTGTATATGTTGCAGTATCGGATGTTCACTGCGAAGGTACACTTGGGAGCTAGTTAGACTCTGATTGATGAGAGAACAAAAAACGCTCCGCTCCGGTTTGGAAGAAGGAAATCTATTCTCGTGGTGATTTTGGACGGGGAACTCAGAGTTTATAGAAATGAGATTGGACCTCGGGAAAGGTGATGGAAGAGACAGCATTGAGGAGGTGGTGTTCAGTCAAAATGGGTCAGATACCGAGCCCCGAGGGGATGGCCTAAAATCACAGCAGGAAGTGGAGGTGTTGCTCAACTAAAGTGAAAGTACTTGACGAAGGAGTCGGTTTGTGTTGACTACAACCTTATTGATCAATTATTTTATTTCTAATTTATCGTGTTAGCAAAAAATATGCATGCGTCACGATCAGACAAATGATACTATACATGATTTTGTTTGACACTTTCTATTTTAGACATTCCTTTCTTCCTTTTAACCAACATATGTATATTGATAACCAACTAAATATCTACATATGTGTCTTGTTAATATGTCAACACTTTTAATTGTATTTTAAACATAATAGGTTATGAATCATTAGACTGCCTATTTTGAAGAGAAGTGTTGTTTACTCGATGACTTCAGAGGAAGACATCTACTGCATACACAACATTTTCGCTTAAGTTTTTTACTCTCCCAAATGTGAATTGGAAAATAATTATGAAGTTTACTAAATGACTGCAATTGAGATGTTAACAAGTGTGCAATTCTAAATAACAAAAGTATTTTTCTTCGTAGTAATCCGATAAAAATGTTGTACTTTTAATCAAAAACTATATATGATGGAGATGCAGGGTATCGAACCCTGTACCTCTCGCATGCAAAGCGAGCGCTCTACCATTTGAGCTACATCCCCTGATGTCCATGAGCTTTGTTCTTTTACTACATATCCAGACTCGTTTTCTTAGTTGGTGCATCTGTTCCTGATTGGAGAGGCATGGGATAATACAAGATAATGTCGCCTTACTTAGCAAGTTTCGTTGGGCTTTGACATTTCCTTTACATTCCTACTAATTGTAAGGTAGATAAATGAAATTCGAATGGTATTTTTTAGTACGCTCTCATATTTCTAGTTTCTTCATCACGATGTTTATGTCGATAATTGGCAAGCGCTAGTGTGCATTTGATTTCACTGGATCTGTAATGACATATGGGAAGCAAACAGTTTATGGTCCCTTTTCTTTTATTGGCGCAACCCGAGATACATTTGAGGGCATAGCAGTGTTGGAGCTTTAGTATTAAGCCTATGCCTAATGTCGATACGTTTCTATGTGGATCCACGAGATTATCATGAATTTTTGAATCCTTTGTTGTGGCCCATTGTCTTAGTCCGGTAGGGGTTGGAGAAACGAGTGTATATGTTGCAGTATCGGATGTTCACTGTGAAGGTACACTTGGGAGCTAGTTAGACTCTGATTGATGAGAGAACAAAAAACGCTCCGCTCCGGTTTGGAAGAAGGAAATCTATTCTCGTGGTGATTTTGGACGGGGAACTCAGAGTTTATAGAAATGAGATTGGACCTCGGGAAAGGTGATGGAAGAGACAGCATTGAGGAGGTGGTGTTTAGTCAAAATGGGTCAGATACCGAGCCCCGAGGGGATGGCCTAAAATCACAGCAGGAGGTGGAGGTGTTGCTCAACTAAAGTGAAAGTACTTAACGAAGGAGTCGGTTTGTGTTGACTACAACCTTATTGATCAATTATTTTATTTCTAATTTATCGTGTTAGCAAAAAATATGCATGCGTCACGATCAGACAAATGATACTATACATGATTTTGTTTGACACTTTCTATTTTAGACATTCCTTTCTTCCTTTTAACCAACATATGTATATTGATAACCAACTAAATATCTACATATGTGTCTTGTTAATATGTCAACAACTTTAATTGTATTTTAAACATAATAGGTTATGAATCATTAGACTGCTCATTTTGAAGAGAAGTGTTGTTTACTCGATGACTTCAGAGGAAGACATCTACTGCATACACAACATTTTCGCTTAAGTTTTTTACTCTCCCAAATGTGAATTGGAAAATAATTATGAAGTTTACTAAATGACTGCAATTGAGATGTTAACAAGTGTGCAATTCTAAATAACAAAAGTATTTTTCTTTGTAGTAGTCCGATAAAAATGTTGTACTTTTAATCAAAAACTATATATGATGGAGATGCAGGGTATCGAACCCTGTACCTCTCGCATGCAAAGCGAGCGCTCTACCATTTGAGCTACATCCCCTGATGTCCATGAGCTTTGTTCTTTTACTACATATCCAGACTCGTTTTCTTAGTTGGTGCATCTGTTCCTGATTGGAGAGGCATGGGATAATACAAGATAATGTCGCCTTACTTAGCAAGTTTCGTTGGGCTTTGACATTTCCTTTACATTCCTACTAATTGTAAGGTAGATAAATGAAATTCGAATGGTATTTTTTAGTACGCTCTCATATTTCTGGTTTCTTCATCACGATTTTTATGTCAATAATTGGCAAGCGCTAGTGTGCATTTGATTTCACTGGATCTGTAATGACATATGGGAAGCAAACAGTTTATGGTCCCTTTTCTTTTATTGGCGCAACCCGAGATACATTTGAGGGCATAGCAGTGTTGGAGCTTTAGTATTAAGCATATGCCTAATGTCGATACGTTTCTATGTGGATCCACGAGATTATCATGAATTTTTGAATCCTTTGTTGTGGCCCATTGTCTTAGTCCGGTAGGGGTTGGAGAAACGAGTGTATATGTTGCAGTATCGGATGTTCACTGCGAAGGTACACTTGGGAGCTAGTTAGACTCTGATTGATGAGAGAACAAAAAACGCTCCGCTCCGGTTTGGAAGAAGGAAATCTATTCTCGTGGTGATTTTGGACGGGGAACTCAGAGTTTATAGAAATGAGATTGGACCTCGGGAAAGGTGATGGAAGAGACAGCATTGAGGAGGTGGTGTTCAGTCAAAATGGGTCAGATACCGAGCCCCGAGGGGATGGCCTAAAATCACAGCAGGAAGTGGAGGTGTTGCTCAACTAAAGTGAAAGTACTTGACGAAGGAGTCGGTTTGTGTTGACTACAACCTTATTGATCAATTATTTTATTTATAATTTATCGTGTTAGCAAAAAATATGCATGCGTCACGATCAGACAAATGATACTATACATGATTTTGTTTGACACTTTCTATTTTAGACATTCCTTTCTTCCTTTTAACCAACATATGTATATTGATAACCAACTAAATATCTACATATGTGTCTTGTTAATATGTCAACACTTTTAATTGTATTTTAAACATAATAGGTTATGAATCATTAGACTGCCTATTTTGAAGAGAAGTGTTGTTTACTCGATGACTTCAGAGGAAGACATCTACTGCATACACAACATTTTCGCTTAAGTTTTTTACTCTCCCAAATGTGAATTGGAAAATAATTATGAAGTTTACTAAATGACTGCAATTGAGATGTTAACAAGTGTGCAATTCTAAATAACAAAAGTATTTTTCTTCGTAGTAATCCGATAAAAATGTTGTACTTTTAATCAAAAACTATATATGATGGAGATGCAGGGTATCGAACCCTGTACCTCTCGCATGCAAAGCGAGCGCTCTACCATTTGAGCTACATCCCCTGATGTCCATGAGCTTTGTTCTTTTACTACATATCCAGACTCGTTTTCTTAGTTGGTGCATCTGTTCCTGATTGGAGAGGCATGGGATAATACAAGATAATGTCGCCTTACTTAGCAAGTTTCGTTGGGCTTTGACATTTCCTTTACATTCCTACTAATTGTAAGGTAGATAAATGAAATTCGAATGGTATTTTTTAGTACGCTCTCATATTTCTAGTTTCTTCATCACGATGTTTATGTCGATAATTGGCAAGCGCTAGTGTGCATTTGATTTCACTGGATCTGTAATGACATATGGGAAGCAAACAGTTTATGGTCCCTTTTCTTTTATTGGCGCAACCCGAGATACATTTGAGGGCATAGCAGTGTTGGAGCTTTAGTATTAAGCCTATGCCTAATGTCGATACGTTTCTATGTGGATCCACGAGATTATCATGAATTTTTGAATCCTTTGTTGTGGCCCATTGTCTTAGTCCGGTAGGGGTTGGAGAAACGAGTGTATATGTTGCAGTATCGGATGTTCACTGTGAAGGTACACTTGGGAGCTAGTTAGACTCTGATTGATGAGAGAACAAAAAACGCTCCGCTCCGGTTTGGAAGAAGGAAATCTATTCTCGTGGTGATTTTGGACGGGGAACTCAGAGTTTATAGAAATGAGATTGGACCTCGGGAAAGGTGATGGAAGAGACAGCATTGAGGAGGTGGTGTTTAGTCAAAATGGGTCAGATACCGAGCCCCGAGGGGATGGCCTAAAATCACAGCAGGAGGTGGAGGTGTTGCTCAACTAAAGTGAAAGTACTTAACGAAGGAGTCGGTTTGTGTTGACTACAACCTTATTGATCAATTATTTTATTTCTAATTTATCGTGTTAGCAAAAAATATGCATGCGTCACGATCAGACAAATGATACTATACATGATTTTGTTTGACACTTTCTATTTTAGACATTCCTTTCTTCCTTTTAACCAACATATGTATATTGATAACCAACTAAATATCTACATATGTGTCTTGTTAATATGTCAACAACTTTAATTGTATTTTAAACATAATAGGTTATGAATCATTAGACTGCTCATTTTGAAGAGAAGTGTTGTTTACTCGATGACTTCAGAGGAAGACATCTACTGCATACACAACATTTTCGCTTAAGTTTTTTACTCTCCCAAATGTGAATTGGAAAATAATTATGAAGTTTACTAAATGACTGCAATTGAGATGTTAACAAGTGTGCAATTCTAAATAACAAAAGTATTTTTCTTTGTAGTAGTCCGATAAAAATGTTGTACTTTTAATCAAAAACTATATATGATGGAGATGCAGGGTATCGAACCCTGTACCTCTCGCATGCAAAGCGAGCGCTCTACCATTTGAGCTACATCCCCTGATGTCCATGAGCTTTGTTCTTTTACTACATATCCAGACTCGTTTTCTTAGTTGGTGCATCTGTTCCTGATTGGAGAGGCATGGGATAATACAAGATAATGTCGCCTTACTTAGCAAGTTTCGTTGGGCTTTGACATTTCCTTTACATTCCTACTAATTGTAAGGTAGATAAATGAAATTCGAATGGTATTTTTTAGTACGCTCTCATATTTCTGGTTTCTTCATCACGATTTTTATGTCAATAATTGGCAAGCGCTAGTGTGCATTTGATTTCACTGGATCTGTAATGACATATGGGAAGCAAACAGTTTATGGTCCCTTTTCTTTTATTGGCGCAACCCGAGATACATTTGAGGGCATAGCAGTGTTGGAGCTTTAGTATTAAGCATATGCCTAATGTCGATACGTTTCTATGTGGATCCACGAGATTATCATGAATTTTTGAATCCTTTGTTGTGGCCCATTGTCTTAGTCCGGTAGGGGTTGGAGAAACGAGTGTATATGTTGCAGTATCGGATGTTCACTGCGAAGGTACACTTGGGAGCTAGTTAGACTCTGATTGATGAGAGAACAAAAAACGCTCCGCTCCGGTTTGGAAGAAGGAAATCTATTCTCGTGGTGATTTTGGACGGGGAACTCAGAGTTTATAGAAATGAGATTGGACCTCGGGAAAGGTGATGGAAGAGACAGCATTGAGGAGGTGGTGTTTAGTCAAAATGGGTCAGATACCGAGCCCCGAGGGGATGGCCTAAAATCACAGCAGGAGGTGGAGGTGTTGCTCAACTAAAGTGAAAGTACTTGACGAAGGAGTCGGTTTGTGTTGACTACAACCTTATTGATCAATTATTTTATTTCTAATTTATCGTGTTAGCAAAAAATATGCATGCGTCACGATCAGACAAATGATACTATACATGATTTTGTTTGACACTTTCTATTTTAGACATTCCTTTCTTCCTTTTAACCAACATATGTATATTGATAACCAACTAAATATCTACATATGTGTCTTGTTAATATGTCAACAACTTTAATTGTATTTTAAACATAATAGGTTATGAATCATTAGACTGCTCATTTTGAAGAGAAGTGTTGTTTACTCGATGACTTCAGAGGAAGACATCTACTGCATACACAACATTTTCGCTTAAGTTTTTTACTCTCCCAAATGTGAATTGGAAAATAATTATGAAGTTTACTAAATGACTGCAATTGAGATGTTAACAAGTGTGCAATTCTAAATAACAAAAGTATTTTTCTTTGTAGTAGTCCGATAAAAATGTTGTACTTTTAATCAAAAACTATATATGATGGAGATGCAGGGTATCGAACCCTGTACCTCTCGCATGCAAAGCGAGCGCTCTACCATTTGAGCTACATCCCCTGATGTCCATGAGCTTTGTTCTTTTACTACATATCCAGACTCGTTTTCTTAGTTGGTGCATCTGTTCCTGATTGGAGAGGCATGGGATAATACAAGATAATGTCGCCTTACTTAGCAAGTTTCGTTGGGCTTTGACATTTCCTTTACATTCCTACTAATTGTAAGGTAGATAAATGAAATTCGAATGGTATTTTTTAGTACGCTCTCATATTTCTGGTTTCTTCATCACGATTTTTATGTCAATAATTGGCAAGCGCTAGTGTGCATTTGATTTCACTGGATCTGTAATGACATATGGGAAGCAAACAGTTTATGGTCCCTTTTCTTTTATTGGCGCAACCCGAGATACATTTGAGGGCATAGCAGTGTTGGAGCTTTAGTATTAAGCATATGCCTAATGTCGATACGTTTCTATGTGGATCCACGAGATTATCATGAATTTTTGAATCCTTTGTTGTGGCCCATTGTCTTAGTCCGGTAGGGGTTGGAGAAACGAGTGTATATGTTGCAGTATCGGATGTTCACTGCGAAGGTACACTTGGGAGCTAGTTAGACTCTGATTGATGAGAGAACAAAAAACGCTCCGCTCCGGTTTGGAAGAAGGAAATCTATTCTCGTGGTGATTTTGGACGGGGAACTCAGAGTTTATAGAAATGAGATTGGACCTCGGGAAAGGTGATGGAAGAGACAGCATTGAGGAGGTGGTGTTTAGTCAAAATGGGTCAGATACCGAGCCCCGAGGGGATGGCCTAAAATCACAGCAGGAGGTGGAGGTGTTGCTCAACTAAAGTGAAAGTACTTGACGAAGGAGTCGGTTTGTGTTGACTACAACCTTATTGATCAATTATTTTATTTCTAATTTATCGTGTTAGCAAAAAATATGCATGCGTCACGATCAGACAAATGATACTATACATGATTTTGTTTGACACTTTCTATTTTAGACATTCCTTTCTTCCTTTTAACCAACATATGTATATTGATAACCAACTAAATATCTACATATGTGTCTTGTTAATATGTCAACAACTTTAATTGTATTTTAAACATAATAGGTTATGAATCATTAGACTGCTCATTTTGAAGAGAAGTGTTGTTTACTCGATGACTTCAGAGGAAGACATCTACTGCATACACAACATTTTCGCTTAAGTTTTTTACTCTCCCAAATGTGAATTGGAAAATAATTATGAAGTTTACTAAATGACTGCAATTGAGATGTTAACAAGTGTGCAATTCTAAATAACAAAAGTATTTTTCTTTGTAGTAGTCCGATAAAAATGTTGTACTTTTAATCAAAAACTATATATGATGGAGATGCAGGGTATCGAACCCTGTACCTCTCGCATGCAAAGCGAGCGCTCTACCATTTGAGCTACATCCCCTGATGTCCATGAGCTTTGTTCTTTTACTACATATCCAGACTCGTTTTCTTAGTTGGTGCATCTGTTCCTGATTGGAGAGGCATGGGATAATACAAGATAATGTCGCCTTACTTAGCAAGTTTCGTTGGGCTTTGACATTTCCTTTACATTCCTACTAATTGTAAGGTAGATAAATGAAATTCGAATGGTATTTTTTAGTACGCTCTCATATTTCTGGTTTCTTCATCACGATTTTTATGTCAATAATTGGCAAGCGCTAGTGTGCATTTGATTTCACTGGATCTGTAATGACATATGGGAAGCAAACAGTTTATGGTCCCTTTTCTTTTATTGGCGCAACCCGAGATACATTTGAGGGCATAGCAGTGTTGGAGCTTTAGTATTAAGCATATGCCTAATGTCGATACATTTCTATGTGGATCCACGAGATTATCATGAATTTTTGAATCCTTTGTTGTGGCCCATTGTCTTAGTCCGGTAGGGGTTGGAGAAACGAGTGTATATGTTGCAGTATCGGATGTTCACTGCGAAGGTACACTTGGGAGCTAGTTAGACTCTGATTGATGAGAGAACAAAAAACGCTCCGCTCCGGTTTGGAAGAAGGAAATCTATTCTCGTGGTGATTTTGGACGGGGAACTCAGAGTTTATAGAAATGAGATTGGACCTCGGGAAAGGTGATGGAAGAGACAGCATTGAGGAGGTGGTGTTCAGTCAAAATGGGTCAGATACCGAGCCCCGAGGGGATGGCCTAAAATCACAGCAGGAGGTGGAGGTGTTGCTCAACTAAAGTGAAAGTACTTGATGAAGGAGTCGGTTTGTGTTGACTACAACCTTATTGATCAATTATTTTATTTCTAATTTATCGTGTTAGCAAAAAATATGCATGCGTCACGATCAGACAAATGATACTATACATGATTTTGTTTGACTCTTTCTATTTTAGACATTCCTTTCTTCCTTTTAACCAACATATGTATATTGATAAACAACTAAATATCTACATATGTGTCTTGTTAATATGTCAACAACTTTAATTGTATTTTAAACATAATAGGTTATGAATCATTAGACTGCTCATTTTGAAGAGAAGTGTTGTTTACTCGATGACATCAGAGGAAGACATCTACTGCATACACAACATTTTCGCTTAAGTTTTTTACTCTCCCAAATGTGAATTGGAAAATAATTATGAAGTTTACTAAATGACTGCAATTGAGATGTTAACAAGTGTGCAATTCTAAATAACAAAAGTATTTTTCTTCGTAGTAATCCGACAAAAATGTTGTACTTTTAATCAAAAACTATATATGATGGAGATGCAGGGTATCGAACCCTGTACCTCTCGCATGCAAAGCGAGCACTCTACCATTTGAGCTACATCCCCTAATGTCCACGAGTATTGTTCTTTTACTACATATCTGGACTCGTTTTCTTAGTTGGTGCATCTGTTCCTGATTGGAGAGGCATGGGATAATACAAGATAATGTCGCCTTACTTAGCAAGTTTCGTTGGGCTTTGACATTTCATTTACATTCCTACTAATTGTAAGGTAGATAAATGAAATTCGAATGGTATTTTTTAGTACGCTCTCATATTCCTAGTTTCTTCATCACGATTTTTATGTCGATAATTGGCAAGCGATAGTGTGCATTTGATTTCACTGGATCTGTAATGACATATGGGAAGCAAACAGTTTATGGTCCCTTTTCTTTTATTGGTGCAACCCGAGATACATTTGAGGGCATAGCAGTGTTGGAGCTTTAGTATTAAGCCTATGCCTAATGTCGATACGTTTCTATGTGGATCAACGAGATTATCATGAATTTTTGAATCCTTTGTTGTGGCCCATTGTCTTAGTCCGGTAGGGGTTGGAGAAACGAGTGTATATGTTGCAGTATCGGATGTTCACTGCGAAGGTACACTTGGGAGCTAGTTAGACTCTGATTGATGAGAGAACAAAAAACGCTCCGCTCCGGTTTGAAAGAAGGAAATCTATTCTCGTGGTGATTTTGGACGGGGAACTCAGAGTTTATAGAAATGAGATTGGACCTCGGGAAAGGTGATGGAAGAGACAGCATTGAGGAGGTGGTGTTTAGTCAAAATGGGTCAGATACCGAGCCCCGAGGGGATGGCCTAAAATCACAGCAGGAGGTGGAGGTGTTGCTCAACTAAAGTGAAAGTACTTGACGAAGGAGTCGGTTTGTGTTGACTACAACCTTATTGATCAATTATTTTATTTCTAATTTATCGTGTTAGCAAAAAATATGCATGCGTCACGATCAGACAAATGATACTATACATGATTTTGTTTGACACTTTCTATTTTAGACATTCCTTTCTTCCTTTTAACCAACATATGTATATTGATAACCAACTAAATATCTACATATGTGTCTTGTTAATATGTCAACAACTTTAATTGTATTTTAAACATAATAGGTTATGAATCATTAGACTGCTCATTTTGAAGAGAAGTGTTGTTACTCGATGACTTCAGAGGAAGACATCTACTGCATACACAACATTTTCGCTTAAGTTTTTTACTCTCCCAAATGTGAATTGGAAAATAATTATGAAGTTTACTAAATGACTGCAATTGAGATGTTAACAAGTGTGCAATTCTAAATAACAAAAGTATTTTTCTTTGTAGTAGTCCGATAAAAATGTTGTACTTTTAATCAAAAACTATATATGATGGAGATGCAGGGTATCGAACCCTGTACCTCTCGCATGCAAAGCGAGCGCTCTACCATTTGAGCTACATCCCCTGATGTCCATGAGCTTTGTTCTTTTACTACATATCCAGACTCGTTTTCTTAGTTGGTGCATCTGTTCCTGATTGGAGAGGCATGGGATAATACAAGATAATGTCGCCTTACTTAGCAAGTTTCGTTGGGCTTTGACATTTCATTTACATTCCTACTAATTGTAAGGTAGATAAATGAAATTCGAATGGTATTTTTTAGTACGCTCTCATATTCCTAGTTTCTTCATCACGATTTTTATGTCGATAATTGGCAAGCGCTAGTGTGCATTTGATTTCACTGGATCTGTAATGACATATGGGAAGCAAACAGTTTATGGTCCCTTTTCTTTTATTGGTGCAACCCGAGATACATTTGAGGGCATAGCAGTGTTGGAGCTTTAGTATTAAGCCTATGCCTAATGTCGATACGTTTCTATGTGGATCAACGAGATTATCATGAATTTTTGAATCCTTTGTAGTGGCCCATTGTCTTAGTCCGGTAGGGGTTGGAGAAACGAGTGTATATGTTGCAGTATCGGATGTTCACTGCGAAGGTACACTTGGGAGCTAGTTAGACTCTGATTGATGAGAGAACAAAAAACGCTCCGCTCCGGTTTGAAAGAAGGAAATCTATTCTCGTGGTGATTTTGGACGGGGAACTCAGAGTTTATAGAAATGAGATTGGACCTCGGGAAAGGTGATGGAAGAGACAGCATTGAGGAGGTGGTGTTCAGTCAAAATGGGTCAGATACCGAGCCCCGAGGGGATGGCCTAAAATCACAGCAGGAGGTGGAGGTGTTGCTCAACTAAAGTGAAAGTACTTGACGAAGGAGTCGGTTTGTGTTGACTACAACCTTATTGATCAATTATTTTATTTATAATTTATCGTGTTAGCAAAAAATATGCATGCGTCACGATCAGACAAATGATACTATACATGATTTTGTTTGACACTTTCTATTTTAGACATTCCTTTCTTCCTTTTAACCAACATATGTATATTGATAACCAACTAAATATCTACATATGTGTCTTGTTAATATGTCAACAACTTTAATTGTATTTTAAACATAATAGGTTATGAATCATTAGACTGCTCATTTTGAAGAGAAGTGTTGTTACTCGATGACTTCAGAGGAAGACATCTACTGCATACACAACATTTTCGCTTAAGTTTTTTACTCTCCCAAATGTGAATTGGAAAATAATTATGAAGTTTACTAAATGACTGCAATTGAGATGTTAACAAGTGTGCAATTCTAAATAACAAAAGTATTTTTCTTTGTAGTAGTCCGATAAAAATGTTGTACTTTTAATCAAAAACTATATATGATGGAGATGCAGGGTATCGAACCCTGTACCTCTCGCATGCAAAGCGAGCGCTCTACCATTTGAGCTACATCCCCTGATGTCCATGAGCTTTGTTCTTTTACTACATATCCAGACTCGTTTTCTTAGTTGGTGCATCTGTTCCTGATTGGAGAGGCATGGGATAATACAAGATAATGTCGCCTTACTTAGCAAGTTTCGTTGGGCTTTGACATTTCCTTTACATTCCTACTAATTGTAAGGTAGATAAATGAAATTCGAATGGTATTTTTTAGTACGCTCTCATATTTCTGGTTTCTTCATCACGATTTTTATGTCAATAATTGGCAAGCGCTAGTGTGCATTTGATTTCACTGGATCTGTAATGACATATGGGAAGCAAACAGTTTATGGTCCCTTTTCTTTTATTGGCGCAACCCGAGATACATTTGAGGGCATAGCAGTGTTGGAGCTTTAGTATTAAGCATATGCCTAATGTCGATACGTTTCTATGTGGATCCACGAGATTATCATGAATTTTTGAATCCTTTGTTGTGGCCCATTGTCTTAGTCCGGTAGGGGTTGGAGAAACGAGTGTATATGTTGCAGTATCGGATGTTCACTGCGAAGGTACACTTGGGAGCTAGTTAGACTCTGATTGATGAGAGAACAAAAAACGCTCCGCTCCGGTTTGAAAGAAGGAAATCTATTCTCGTGGTGATTTTGGACGGGGAACTCAGAGTTTATAGAAATGAGATTGGACCTCGGGAAAGGTGATGGAAGAGACAGCATTGATGAGGTGGTGTTCAGTCAAAATGGGTCAGATACCGAGCCCCGAGGGGATGGCCTAAAATCACAGCAGGAGGTGGAGGTGTTGCTCAACTAAAGTGAAAGTACTTGACGAAGGAGTCGGTTTGTGTTGACTACAACCTTATTGATCAATTATTTTATTTCTAATTTATCGTGTTAGCAAAAAATATGCATGCGTCACGATCAGACAAATGATACTATACATGATTTTGTTTGACACTTTCTATTTTAGACATTCCTTTCTTCCTTTTAACCAACATATGTATATTGATAACCAACTAAATATCTACATATGTGTCTTGTTAATATGTCAACAACTTTAATTGTATTTTAAACATAATAGGTTATGAATCATTAGACTGCTCATTTTGAAGAGAAGTGTTGTTACTCGATGACTTCAGAGGAAGACATCTACTGCATACACAACATTTTCGCTTAAGTTTTTTACTCTCCCAAATGTGAATTGGAAAATAATTATGAAGTTTACTAAATGACTGCAATTGAGATGTTAACAAGTGTGCAATTCTAAATAACAAAAGTATTTTTCTTTGTAGTAGTCCGATAAAAATGTTGTACTTTTAATCAAAAACTATATATGATGGAGATGCAGGGTATCGAACCCTGTACCTCTCGCATGCAAAGCGAGCGCTCTACCATTTGAGCTACATCCCCTGATGTCCATGAGCTTTGTTCTTTTACTACATATCCAGACTCGTTTTCTTAGTTGGTGCATCTGTTCCTGATTGGAGAGGCATGGGATAATACAAGATAATGTCGCCTTACTTAGCAAGTTTCGTTGGGCTTTGACATTTCCTTTACATTCCTACTAATTGTAAGGTAGATAAATGAAATTCGAATGGTATTTTTTAGTACGCTCTCATATTTCTGGTTTCTTCATCACGATTTTTATGTCAATAATTGGCAAGCGCTAGTGTGCATTTGATTTCACTGGATCTGTAATGACATATGGGAAGCAAACAGTTTATGGTCCCTTTTCTTTTATTGGCGCAACCCGAGATACATTTGAGGGCATAGCAGTGTTGGAGCTTTAGTATTAAGCATATGCCTAATGTCGATACGTTTCTATGTGGATCCACGAGATTATCATGAATTTTTGAATCCTTTGTTGTGGCCCATTGTCTTAGTCCGGTAGGGGTTGGAGAAACGAGTGTATATGTTGCAGTATCGGATGTTCACTGCGAAGGTACACTTGGGAGCTAGTTAGACTCTGATTGATGAGAGAACAAAAAACGCTCCGCTCCGGTTTGGAAGAAGGAAATCTATTCTCGTGGTGATTTTGGACGGGGAACTCAGAGTTTATAGAAATGAGATTGGACCTCGGGAAAGGTGATGGAAGAGACAGCATTGAGGAGGTGGTGTTCAGTCAAAATGGGTCAGATACCGAGCCCCGAGGGGATGGCCTAAAATCACAGCAGGAGGTGGAGGTGTTGCTCAACTAAAGTGAAAGTACTTGACGAAGGAGTCGGTTTGTGTTGACTACAACCTTATTGATCAATTATTTTATTTCTAATTTATCGTGTTAGCAAAAAATATGCATGCGTCACGATCAGACAAATGATACTATACATGATTTTGTTTGACTCTTTCTATTTTAGACATTCCTTTCTTCCTTTTAACCAACATATGTATATTGATAACCAACTAAATATCTACATATGTGTCTTGTTAATATGTCAACAACTTTAATTGTATTTTAAACATAATAGGTTATGAATCATTAGACTGCTCATTTTGAAGAGAAGTGTTGTTACTCGATGACTTCAGAGGAAGACATCTACTGCATACACAACATTTTCGCTTAAGTTTTTTACTCTCCCAAATGTGAATTGGAAAATAATTATGAAGTTTACTAAATGACTGCAATTGAGATGTTAACAAGTGTGCAATTCTAAATAACAAAAGTATTTTTCTTTGTAGTAGTCCGATAAAAATGTTGTACTTTTAATCAAAAACTATATATGATGGAGATGCAGGGTATCGAACCCTGTACCTCTCGCATGCAAAGCGAGCGCTCTACCATTTGAGCTACATCCCCTGATGTCCATGAGCTTTGTTCTTTTACTACATATCCAGACTCGTTTTCTTAGTTGGTGCATCTGTTCCTGATTGGAGAGGCATGGGATAATACAAGATAATGTCGCCTTACTTAGCAAGTTTCGTTGGGCTTTGACATTTCCTTTACATTCCTACTAATTGTAAGGTAGATAAATGAAATTCGAATGGTCTTTTTTAGTACGCTCTCATATTTCTGGTTTCTTCATCACGATTTTTATGTCAATAATTGGCAAGCGCTAGTGTGCATTTGATTTCACTGGATCTGTAATGACATATGGGAAGCAAACAGTTTATGGTCCCTTTTCTTTTATTGGCGCAACCCGAGATACATTTGAGGGCATAGCAGTGTTGGAGCTTTAGTATTAAGCATATGCCTAATGTCGATACGTTTCTATGTGGATCCACGAGATTATCATGAATTTTTGAATCCTTTGTTGTGGCCCATTGTCTTAGTCCGGTAGGGGTTGGAGAAACGAGTGTATATGTTGCAGTATCGGATGTTCACTGCGAAGGTACACTTGGGAGCTAGTTAGACTCTGATTGATGAGAGAACAAAAAACGCTCCGCTCCGGTTTGGAAGAAGGAAATCTATTCTCGTGGTGATTTTGGACGGGGAACTCAGAGTTTATAGAAATGAGATTGGACCTCGGGAAAGGTGATGGAAGAGACAGCATTGAGGAGGTGGTGTTCAGTCAAAATGGGTCAGATACCGAGCCCCGAGGGGATGGCCTAAAATCACAGCAGGAGGTGGAGGTGTTGCTCAACTAAAGTGAAAGTACTTGACGAAGGAGTCGGTTTGTGTTGACTACAACCTTATTGATCAATTATTTTATTTCTAATTTATCGTGTTAGCAAAAAATATGCATGCGTCACGATCAGACAAATGATACTATACATGATTTTGTTTGACTCTTTCTATTTTAGACATTCCTTTCTTCCTTTTAACCAACATATGTATATTGATAAACAACTAAATATCTACATATGTGTCTTGTTAATATGTCAACAACTTTAATTGTATTTTAAACATAATAGGTTATGAATCATTAGACTGCTCATTTTGAAGAGAAGTGTTGTTTACTCGATGACATCAGAGGAAGACATCTACTGCATACACAACATTTTCGCTTAAGTTTTTTACTCTCCCAAATGTGAATTGGAAAATAATTATGAAGTTTACTAAATGACTGCAATTGAGATGTTAACAAGTGTGCAATTCTAAATAACAAAAGTATTTTTCTTCGTAGTAATCCGACAAAAATGTTGTACTTTTAATCAAAAACTATATATGATGGAGATGCAGGGTATCGAACCCTGTACCTCTCGCATGCAAAGCGAGCACTCTACCATTTGAGCTACATCCCCTAATGTCCACGAGTATTGTTCTTTTACTACATATCTGGACTCGTTTTCTTAGTTGGTGCATCTGTTCCTAATTGGAGAGGCATGGGATAATACAAGATAATGTCGCCTTACTTAGCAAGTTTCGTTGGGCTTTGACATTTCATTTACATTCCTACTAATTGTAAGGTAGATAAATGAAATTCGAATGGTATTTTTTAGTACGCTCTCATATTCCTAGTTTCTTCATCACGATTTTTATGTCGATAATTGGCAAGCGCTAGTGTGCATTTGATTTCACTGGATCTGTAATGACATATGGGAAGCAAACAGTTTATGGTCCCTTTTCTTTTATTGGTGCAACCCGAGATACATTTGAGGGCATAGCAGTGTTGGAGCTTTAGTATTAAGCCTATGCCTAATGTCGATACGTTTCTATGTGGATCAACGAGATTATCATGAATTTTTGAATCCTTTGTTGTGGCCCATTGTCTTAGTCCGGTAGGGGTTGGAGAAACGAGTGTATATGTTGCAGTATCGGATGTTCACTGCGAAGGTACACTTGGGAGCTAGTTAGACTCTGATTGATGAGAGAACAAAAAACGCTCCGCTCCGGTTTGAAAGAAGGAAATCTATTCTCGTGGTGATTTTGGACGGGGAACTCAGAGTTTATAGAAATGAGATTGGACCTCGGGAAAGGTGATGGAAGAGACAGCATTGAGGAGGTGGTGTTCAGTCAAAATGGGTCAGATACCGAGCCCCGAGGGGATGGCCTAAAATCACAGCAGGAGGTGGAGGTGTTGCTCAACTAAAGTGAAAGTACTTGACGAAGGAGTCGGTTTGTGTTGACTACAACCTTATTGATCAATTATTTTATTTCTAATTTATCGTGTTAGCAAAAAATATGCATGCGTCACGATCAGACAAATGATACTATACATGATTTTGTTTGACACTTTCTATTTTAGACATTCCTTTCTTCCTTTTAACCAACATATGTATATTGATAACCAACTAAATATCTACATATGTGTCTTGTTAATATGTCAACAACTTTAATTGTATTTTAAACATAATAGGTTATGAATCATTAGACTGCTCATTTTGAAGAGAAGTGTTGTTACTCGATGACTTCAGAGGAAGACATCTACTGCATACACAACATTTTCGCTTAAGTTTTTTACTCTCCCAAATGTGAATTGGAAAATAATTATGAAGTTTACTAAATGACTGCAATTGAGATGTTAACAAGTGTGCAATTCTAAATAACAAAAGTATTTTTCTTTGTAGTAGTCCGATAAAAATGTTGTACTTTTAATCAAAAACTATATATGATGGAGATGCAGGGTATCGAACCCTGTACCTCTCGCATGCAAAGCGAGCGCTCTACCATTTGAGCTACATCCCCTGATGTCCATGAGCTTTGTTCTTTTACTACATATCCAGACTCGTTTTCTTAGTTGGTGCATCTGTTCCTGATTGGAGAGGCATGGGATAATACAAGATAATGTCGCCTTACTTAGCAAGTTTCGTTGGGCTTTGACATTTCCTTTACATTCCTACTAATTGTAAGGTAGATAAATGAAATTCGAATGGTATTTTTTAGTACGCTCTCATATTTCTGGTTTCTTCATCACGATTTTTATGTCAATAATTGGCAAGCGCTAGTGTGCATTTGATTTCACTGGATCTGTAATGACATATGGGAAGCAAACAGTTTATGGTCCCTTTTCTTTTATTGGCGCAACCCGAGATACATTTGAGGGCATAGCAGTGTTGGAGCTTTAGTATTAAGCATATGCCTAATGTCGATACGTTTCTATGTGGATCCACGAGATTATCATGAATTTTTGAATCCTTTGTTGTGGCCCATTGTCTTAGTCCGGTAGGGGTTGGAGAAACGAGTGTATATGTTGCAGTATCGGATGTTCACTGCGAAGGTACACTTGGGAGCTAGTTAGACTCTGATTGATGAGAGAACAAAAAACGCTCCGCTCCGGTTTGGAAGAAGGAAATCTATTCTCGTGGTGATTTTGGACGGGGAACTCAGAGTTTATAGAAATGAGATTGGACCTCGGGAAAGGTGATGGAAGAGACAGCATTGAGTAGGTGGTGTTCAGTCAAAATGGGTCAGATACCGAGCCCCGAGGGGATGGCCTAAAATCACAGCAGGAGGTGGAGGTGTTGCTCAACTAAAGTGAAAGTACTTGACGAAGGAGTCGGTTTGTGTTGACTACAACCTTATTGATCAATTATTTTATTTCTAATTTATCGTGTTAGCAAAAAATATGCATGCGTCACGATCAGACAAATGATACTATACATGATTTTGTTTGACACTTTCTATTTTAGACATTCCTTTGTTCCTTTTAACCAACATATGTATATTGATAACCAACTAAATATCTACATATGTGTCTTGTTAATATGTCAACAACTTTATTTGTATTTTAAACATAATAGGTTATGAATCATTAGACTGCTCATTTTGAAGAGAAGTGTTGTTTACTCGATGACATCAGAGGAAGACATCTACTGCATACACAACATTTTCGCTTAAGTTTTTTACTCTCCCAAATGTGAATTGGAAAATAATTATGAAGTTTACTAAATGACTGCAATTGAGATGTTAACAAGTGTGCAATTCTAAATAACAAAAGTATTTTTCTTCGTAGTAATCCGACAAAAATGTTGTACTTTTAATCAAAAACTATATATGATGGAGATGCAGGGTATCGAACCCTGTACCTCTCGCATGCAAAGCGAGCACTCTACCATTTGAGCTACATCCCCTAATGTCCACGAGTATTGTTCTTTTACTACATATCTGGACTCGTTTTCTTAGTTGGTGCATCTGTTCCTGATTGGAGAGGCATGGGATAATACAAGATAATGTCGCCTTACTTAGCAAGTTTCGTTGGGCTTTGACATTTAATTTACATTCCTACTAATTGTAAGGTAGATAAATGAAATTCGAATGGTATTTTTTAGTACGCTCTCATATTCCTAGTTTCTTCATCACGATTTTTATGTCGATAATTGGCAAGCGCTAGTGTGCATTTGATTTCACTGGATCTGTAATGACATATGGGAAGCAAACAGTTTATGGTCCCTTTTCTTTTATTGGTGCAACCCGAGATACATTTGAGGGCATAGCAGTGTTGGAGCTTTAGTATTAAGCCTATGCCTAATGTCGATACGTTTCTATGTGGATCAACGAGATTATCATGAATTTTTGAATCCTTTGTTGTGGCCCATTGTCTTAGTCCGGTAGGGGTTGGAGAAACGAGTGTATATGTTGCAGTATCGGATGTTCACTGCGAAGGTACACTTGGGAGCTAGTTAGACTCTGATTGATGAGAGAACAAAAAACGCTCCGCTCCGGTTTGAAAGAAGGAAATCTATTCTCGTGGTGATTTTGGACGGGGAACTCAGAGTTTATAGAAATGAGATTGGACCTCGGGAAAGGTGATGGAAGAGACAGCATTGAGGAGGTGGTGTTCAGTCAAAATGGGTCAGATACCGAGCCCCGAGGGGATGGCCTAAAATCACAGCAGGAGGTGGAGGTGTTGCTCAACTAAAGTGAAAGTACTTGACGAAGGAGTCGGTTTGTGTTGACTACAACCTTATTGATCAATTATTTTATTTATAATTTATCGTGTTAGCAAAAAATATGCATGCGTCACGATCAGACAAATGATACTATACATGATTTTGTTTGACACTTTCTATTTTAGACATTCCTTTCTTCCTTTTAACCAACATATGTATATTGATAACCAACTAAATATCTACATATGTGTCTTGTTAATATGTCAACAACTTTAATTGTATTTTAAACATAATAGGTTATGAATCATTAGACTGCTCATTTTGAAGAGAAGTGTTGTTACTCGATGACTTCAGAGGAAGACATCTACTGCATACACAACATTTTCGCTTAAGTTTTTTACTCTCCCAAATGTGAATTGGAAAATAATTATGAAGTTTACTAAATGACTGCAATTGAGATGTTAACAAGTGTGCAATTCTAAATAACAAAAGTATTTTTCTTTGTAGTAGTCCGATAAAAATGTTGTACTTTTAATCAAAAACTATATATGATGGAGATGCAGGGTATCGAACCCTGTACCTCTCGCATGCAAAGCGAGCGCTCTACCATTTGAGCTACATCCCCTGATGTCCATGAGCTTTGTTCTTTTACTACATATCCAGACTCGTTTTCTTAGTTGGTGCATCTGTTCCTGATTGGAGAGGCATGGGATAATACAAGATAATGTCGCCTTACTTAGCAAGTTTCGTTGGGCTTTGACATTTCCTTTACATTCCTACTAATTGTAAGGTAGATAAATGAAAATCGAATGGTATTTTTTAGTACGCTCTCATATTTCTGGTTTCTTCATCACGATTTTTATGTCAATAATTGGCAAGCGCTAGTGTGCATTTGATTTCACTGGATCTGTAATGACATATGGGAAGCAAACAGTTTATGGTCCCTTTTCTTTTATTGGCGCAACCCGAGATACATTTGAGGGCATAGCAGTGTTGGAGCTTTAGTATTAAGCATATGCCTAATGTCGATACGTTTCTATGTGGATCCACGAGATTATCATGAATTTTTGAATCCTTTGTTGTGGCCCATTGTCTTAGTCCGGTAGGGGTTGGAGAAACGAGTGTATATGTTGCAGTATCGGATGTTCACTGCGAAGGTACACTTGGGAGCTAGTTAGACTCTGATTGATGAGAGAACAAAAAACGCTCCGATCCGGTTTGGAAGAAGGAAATCTATTCTCGTGGTGATTTTGGACGGGGAACTCAGAGTTTATAGAAATGAGATTGGACCTCGGGAAAGGTGATGGAAGAGACAGCATTGAGTAGGTGGTGTTCAGTCAAAATGGGTCAGATACCGAGCCCCGAGGGGATGGCCTAAAATCACAGCAGGAGGTGGAGGTGTTGCTCAACTAAAGTGAAAGTACTTGACGAAGGAGTCGGTTTGTGTTGACTACAACCTTATTGATCAATTATTTTATTTCTAATTTATCGTGTTAGCAAAAAATATGCATGCGTCACGATCAGACAAATGATACTATACATGATTTTGTTTGACACTTTCTATTTTAGACATTCCTTTGTTCCTTTTAACCAACATATGTATATTGATAACCAACTAAATATCTACATATGTGTCTTGTTAATATGTCAACAACTTTATTTGTATTTTAAACATAATAGGTTATGAATCATTAGACTGCTCATTTTGAAGAAAAGTGTTGTTTACTCGATGACTTCGAGGAAGACATCTACTGCATACACAACATTTTCGCTTAAGTGTTTTACTCTCCCAAATGTGAATTGGAAAATAATTATGAAGTTTACTAAATGACTGCAATTGAGATGTTAACAAGTGTGCAATTCTAAATAACAAAAGTATTTTTCTTCGTAGTAATCCGATAAAAATGTTGTACTTTTAATCAAAAACTATATATGATGGAGATGCAGGGTATCGAACCCTGTACCTCTCGCATGCAAAGCGAGCACTCTACCATTTGAGCTACATCCCCTAATGTCCACGAGTATTGTTCTTTTACTACATATCCGGACTCGTTTTCTTAGTTGCTGCATCTGTTCCTGATTGGAGAGGCATGGGATAATACAAGATAATGTCGCCTTACTTAGCAAGTTTCGTTGGGCTTTGACATTTCATTTACATTCCTACTAATTGTAAGGTAGATAAATGAAATTCGAATGGTATTTTTTAGTACGCTCTCATATTCGTAGTTTCTTCATCACGATTTTTATGTCGATAATTGGCAAGCGCTAGTGTGCATTTGATTTCACTGGATCTGTAATGACATATGGGAAGCAAACAGTTTATGGTCCCTTTTCTTTTATTGGTGCAACCCGAGATACATTTGAGGGCATAGCAGTGTTGGAGCTTTAGTATTAAGCCTATGCCTAATGTCGATACGTTTCTATGTGGATCAACGAGATTATCATGAATTTTTGAATCCTTTGTTGTGGCCCATTGTCTTAGTCCGGTAGGGGTTGGAGAAACGAGTGTATATGTTGCAGTATCGGATGTTCACTGCGAAGGTACACTTGGGAGCTAGTTAGTCTCTGATTGATGAGAGAACAAAAAACGCTCCGCTCCGGTTTGAAAGAAGGAAATCTATTCTCGTGGTGATTTTGGACGGGGAACTCAGAGTTTATAGAAATGAGATTGGACCTCGGGAAAGGTGATGGAAGAGACAGCATTGAGGAGGTGGTGTTTAGTCAAAATGGGTCAGATACCGAGCCCCGAGGGGATGGCCTAAAATCACAGCAGGAGGTGGAGGTGTTGCTCAACTAAAGTGAAAGTACTTGACGAAGGAGTCGGTTTGTGTTGACTACAACCTTATTGATCAATTATTTTATTTCTAATTTATCGTGTTAGCAAAAAATATGCATGCGTCACGATCAGACAAATGATACTATACATGATTTTGTTTGACACTTTCTATTTTAGACATTCCTTTCTTCCTTTTAACCAACATATGTATATTGATAACCAACTAAATATCTACATATGTGTCTTGTTAATATGTCAACAACTTTAATTGTATTTTAAACATAATAGGTTATGAATCATTAGACTGCTCATTTTGAAGAGAAGTGTTGTTACTCGATGACTTCAGAGGAAGACATCTACTGCATACACAACATTTTCGCTTAAGTTTTTTACTCTCCCAAATGTGAATTGGAAAATAATTATGAAGTTTACTAAATGACTGCAATTGAGATGTTAACAAGTGTGCAATTCTAAATAACAAAAGTATTTTTCTTTGTAGTAGTCCGATAAAAATGTTGTACTTTTAATCAAAAACTATATATGATGGAGATGCAGGGTATCGAACCCTGTACCTCTCGCATGCAAAGCGAGCGCTCTACCATTTGAGCTACATCCCCTGATGTCCATGAGCTTTGTTCTTTTACTACATATCCAGACTCGTTTTCTTAGTTGGTGCATCTGTTCCTGATTGGAGAGGCATGGGATAATACAAGATAATGTCGCCTTACTTAGCAAGTTTCGTTGGGCTTTGACATTTCCTTTACATTCCTACTAATTGTAAGGTAGATAAATGAAATTCGAATGGTATTTTTTAGTACGCTCTCATATTTCTGGTTTCTTCATCACGATTTTTATGTCAATAATTGGCAAGCGCTAGTGTGCATTTGATTTCACTGGATCTGTAATGACATATGGGAAGCAAACAGTTTATGGTCCCTTTTCTTTTATTGGCGCAACCCGAGATACATTTGAGGGCATAGCAGTGTTGGAGCTTTAGTATTAAGCCTATGCCTAATGTCGATACGTTTCTATGTGGATCCACGAGATTATCATGAATTTTTGAATCCTTTGTTGTGGCCCATTGTCTTAGTCCGGTAGGGGTTGGAGAAACGAGTGTATATGTTGCAGTATCGGATGTTCACTGCGAAGGTACACTTGGGAGCTAGTTAGACTCTGATTGATGAGAGAACAAAAAACGCTCCGCTCCGGTTTGGAAGAAGGAAATCTATTCTCGTGGTGATTTTGGACGGGGAACTCAGAGTTTATAGAAATGAGATTGGACCTCGGGAAAGGTGATGGAAGAGACAGCATTGAGTAGGTGGTGTTCAGTCAAAATGGGTCAGATACCGAGCCCCGAGGGGATGGCCTAAAATCACAGCAGGAGGTGGAGGTGTTGCTCAACTAAAGTGAAAGTACTTGACGAAGGAGTCGGTTTGTGTTGACTACAACCTTATTGATCAATTATTTTATTTCTAATTTATCGTGTTAGCAAAAAATATGCATGCGTCACGATCAGACAAATGATACTATACATGATTTTGTTTGACACTTTCTATTTTAGACATTCCTTTGTTCCTTTTAACCAACATATGTATATTGATAACCAACTAAATATCTACATATGTGTCTTGTTAATATGTCAACAACTTTATTTGTATTTTAAACATAATAGGTTATGAATCATTAGACTGCTCATTTTGAAGAGAAGTGTTGTTTACTCGATGACTTCAGAGGAAGACATCTACTGCATACACAACATTTTCGCTTAAGTTTTTTACTCTCCCAAATGTGAATTGGAAAATAATTATGAAGTTTACTAAATGACTGCAATTGAGATGTTAACAAGTGTGCAATTCTAAATAACAAAAGTATTTTTCTTCTTAGTAATCCGATAAAAATGTTGTACTTTTAATCAAAAACTATATATGATGGAGATGCAGGGTATCGAACCCTGTACCTCTCGCATGCAAAGCGAGCACTCTACCATTTGAGCTACATCCCCTAATGTCCACGAGTATTGTTCTTTTACTACATATCCGGACTCGTTTTCTTAGTTGCTGCATCTGTTCCTGATTGGAGAGGCATGGGATAATACAAGATAATGTCGCCTTACTTAGCAAGTTTCGTTGGGCTTTGACATTTCATTTACATTCCTACTAATTGTAAGGTAGATAAATGAAATTCGAATGGTATTTTTTAGTACGCTCTCATATTCGTAGTTTCTTCATCACGATTTTTATGTCGATAATTGGCAAGCGCTAGTGTGCATTTGATTTCACTGGATCTGTAATGACATATGGGAAGCAAACAGTTTATGGTCCCTTTTCTTTTATTGGTGCAACCCGAGATACATTTGAGGGCATAGCAGTGTTGGAGCTTTAGTATTAAGCCTATGCCTAATGTCGATACGTTTCTATGTGGATCAACGAGATTATCATGAATTTTTGAATCCTTTGTTGTGGCCCATTGTCTTAGTCCGGTAGGGGTTGGAGAAACGAGTGTATATGTTGCAGTATCGGATGTTCACTGCGAAGGTACACTTGGGAGCTAGTTAGTCTCTGATTGATGAGAGAACAAAAAACGCTCCGCTCCGGTTTGAAAGAAGGAAATCTATTCTCGTGGTGATTTTGGACGGGGAACTCAGAGTTTATAGAAATGAGATTGGACCTCGGGAAAGGTGATGGAAGAGACAGCATTGAGGAGGTGGTGTTCAGTCAAAATGGGTCCGATACCGAGCCCCGAGGGGATGGCCTAAAATCACAGCAGGAGGTGGAGGTGTTGCTCAACTAAAGTGAAAGTACTTGACGAAGGAGTCGGTTTGTGTTGACTACAACCTTATTGATCAATTATTTTATTTATAATTTATCGTGTTAGCAAAAAATATGCATGCGTCACGATCAGACAAATGATACTATACATGATTTTGTTTGACACTTTCTATTTTAGACATTCCTTTCTTCCTTTTAACCAACATATGTATATTGATAACCAACTAAATATCTACATATGTGTCTTGTTAATATGTCAACAACTTTAATTGTATTTTAAACATAATAGGTTATGAATCATTAGACTGCTCATTTTGAAGAGAAGTGTTGTTACTCGATGACTTCAGAGGAAGACATCTACTGCATACACAACATTTTCGCTTAAGTTTTTTACTCTCCCAAATGTGAATTGGAAAATAATTATGAAGTTTACTAAATGACTGCAATTGAGATGTTAACAAGTGTGCAATTCTAAATAACAAAAGTATTTTTCTTTGTAGTAGTCCGATAAAAATGTTGTACTTTTAATCAAAAACTATATATGATGGAGATGCAGGGTATCGAACCCTGTACCTCTCGCATGCAAAGCGAGCACTCTACCATTTGAGCTACATCCCCTAATGTCCACGAGTATTGTTCTTTTACTACATATCCGGACTCGTTTTCTTAGTTGCTGCATCTGTTCCTGATTGGAGAGGCATGGGATAATACAAGATAATGTCGCCTTACTTAGCAAGTTTCGTTGGGCTTTGACATTTCATTTACATTCCTACTAATTGTAAGGTAGATAAATGAAATTCGAATGGTATTTTTTAGTACGCTCTCATATTCGTAGTTTCTTCATCACGATTTTTATGTCGATAATTGGCAAGCGCTAGTGTGCATTTGATTTCACTGGATCTGTAATGACATATGGGAAGCAAACAGTTTATGGTCCCTTTTCTTTTATTGGTGCAACCCGAGATACATTTGAGGGCATAGCAGTGTTGGAGCTTTAGTATTAAGCCTATGCCTAATGTCGATACGTTTCTATGTGGATCAACGAGATTATCATGAATTTTTGAATCCTTTGTTGTGGCCCATTGTCTTAGTCCGGTAGGGGTTGGAGAAACGAGTGTATATGTTGCAGTATCGGATGTTCACTGCGAAGGTACACTTGGGAGCTAGTTAGTCTCTGATTGATGAGAGAACAAAAAACGCTCCGCTCCGGTTTGAAAGAAGGAAATCTATTCTCGTGGTGATTTTGGACGGGGAACTCAGAGTTTATAGAAATGAGATTGGACCTCGGGAAAGGTGATGGAAGAGACAGCATTGAGGAGGTGGTGTTCAGTCAAAATGGGTCAGATACCGAGCCCCGAGGGGATGGCCTAAAATCACAGCAGGAGGTGGAGGTGTTGCTCAACTAAAGTGAAAGTACTTGACGAAGGAGTCGGTTTGTGTTGACTACAACCTTATTGATCAATTATTTTATTTCTAATTTATCGTGTTAGCAAAAAATATGCATGCGTCACGATCAGACAAATGATACTATACATGATTTTGTTTGACACTTTCTATTTTAGACATTCCTTTGTTCCTTTTAACCAACATATGTATATTGATAAACAACTAAATATCTACATATGTGTCTTGTTAATATGTCAACAACTTTATTTGTATTTTAAACATAATAGGTTATGAATCATTAGACTGCTCATTTTGAAGAGAAGTGTTGTTTACTCGATGACTTCAGAGGAAGACATCTACTGCATACACAACATTTTCGCTTAAGTTTTTTACTCTCCCAAATGTGAATTGGAAAATAATTATGAAGTTTACTAAATGACTGCAATTGAGATGTTAACAAGTGTGCAATTCTAAATAACAAAAGTATTTTTCTTCTTAGTAATCCGATAAAAATGTTGTACTTTTAATCAAAAACTATATATGATGGAGATGCAGGGTATCGAACCCTGTACCTCTCGCATGCAAAGCGAGCGCTCTACCATTTGAGCTACATCCCCTGATGTCCATGAGCTTTGTTCTTTTACTACATATCCAGACTCGTTTTCTTAGTTGGTGCATCTGTTCCTGATTGGAGAGGCATGGGATAATACAAGATAATGTCGCGTTACTTAGCAAGTTTCGTTGGGCTTTGACATTTCCTTTACATTCCTACTAATTGTAAGGTAGATAAATGAAATTCGAATGGTATTTTTTAGTACGCTCTCATATTTCTAGTTTCTTCATCACGATTTTTATGTCAATAATTGGCAAGCGCTAGTGTGCATTTGATTTCACTGGATCTGTAATGACATATGGGAAGCAAACAGTTTATGGTCCCTTTTCTTTTATTGGCGCAACCCGAGATACATTTGAGGGCATAGCAGTGTTGGAGCTTTAGTATTAAGCATATGCCTAATGTCGATACGTTTCTATGTGGATCAACGAGATTATCATGAATTTTTGAATCCTTTGTTGTGGCCCATTGTCTTAGTCCGGTAGGGGTTGGAGAAACAAGTGTATGTGTTGCAGTATCGGATGTTCACTGCGAAGGTACACTTGGGAGCTAGTTAGACTCTGATTGATGAGAGAACAAAAAACGCTCCGCTCCGGTTTGGAAGAAGGAAATCTATTCTCGTGGTGATTTTGGACGGGGAACTCAGAGTTTATAGAAATGAGATTGGACCTCAGGAAAGGTGATGGAAGAGACAGCATTGAGGAGGTGGTGTTCAGTCAAAATGGGTCCGATACCGAGCCCCGAGGGGATGGCCTAAAATCACAGCAGGAGGTGGAGGTGTTGCTCAACTAAAGTGAAAGTACTTGACGAAGGAGTCGGTTTGTGTTGACTACAACCTTATTGATCAATTATTTTATTTCTAATTTATCGTGTAAGCAAAAAAGATGCATGCGTCACGATCAGACAAATGATACTATACATGATTTTGTTTGACACTTTCTATTTTAGACATTCCTTTCTTCCTTTTAACCAACATATGTATATTGATAAACAACTAAATATCTACATATGTGTCTTGTTAATATGTCAACAACTTTAATTGTATTTTAAACATAATAGGTTATGAATCATTAGACTGCTCATTTTGAAGAGAAGTGTTGTTTACTCGATGACTTCAGAGGAAGACATCTACTGCGTACACAACATTTTCGCTTAAGTTTTTTACTCTCCCAAATGTGAATTGGAAAATAATTATGAAGTTTACTAAATGACTGCAATTGAGA
Source organism: Chamaenerion angustifolium (assembly GCA_946814005.1). Lineage (NCBI taxonomy): Eukaryota > Viridiplantae > Streptophyta > Magnoliopsida > Myrtales > Onagraceae > Chamaenerion > Chamaenerion angustifolium. The sequence continues at coordinate 25,699,652 of OX328268.1, read as the reverse complement.
TGTTAACAAGTGTGCAATTCTAAATAACAAAATTATTTTTCTTCTTAGTAATCCGATAAAAATGTTGTACTTTTAATCAAAAACTATATATGATAGAGATGCAGGGTATCGAACCCTGTACTTCTCGCATGCAAAGCGAGCGCTCTACCATTTGAGCTACATCCCCTGATGTCCATGAGCTTTGTTCTTTTACTACATATCCAGACTCGTTTTCTTAGTTGGTGCATCTGTTCCTGATTGGAGAGGCATGGGATAATACAAGATAATGTCGCGTTACTTAGCAAGTTTCGTTGGGCTTTGACATTTCCTTTACATTCCTACTAATTGTAAGGTAGATAAATGAAATTCGAATGGTATTTTTTAGTACGCTCTCATATTTCTAGTTTCTTCATCACGATTTTTATGTCAATAATTGGCAAGCGCTAGTGTGCATTTGATTTCACTGGATCTGTAATGACATATGGGAAGCAAACAGTTTATGGTCCCTTTTCTTTTATTGGCGCAACCCGAGATACATTTGAGGGCATAGCAGTGTTGGAGCTTTAGTATTAAGCATATGCCTAATGTCGATACGTTTCTATGTGGATCAACGAGATTATCATGAATTTTTGAATCCTTTGTTGTGGCCCATTGTCTTAGTCCGGTAGGGGTTGGAGAAACAAGTGTATATGTTGCAGTATCGGATGTTCACTGCGAAGGTACACTTGGGAGCTAGTTAGACTCTGATTGATGAGAGAACAAAAAACGCTCCGCTCCGGTTTGGAAGAAGGAAATCTATTCTCGTGGTGATTTTGGACGGGGAACTCAGAGTTTATAGAAATGAGATTGGACCTCAGGAAAGGTGATGGAAGAGACAGCATTGAGGAGGTGGTGTTCAGTCAAAATGGGTCCGATACCGAGCCCCGAGGGGATGGCCTAAAATCACAGCAGGAGGTGGAGGTGTTGCTCAACTAAAGTGAAAGTACTTGACGAAGGAGTCGGTTTGTGTTGACTACAACCTTATTGATCAATTATTTTATTTCTAATTTATCGTGTAAGCAAAAAAGATGCATGCGTCACGATCAGACAAATGATACTATACATGATTTTGTTTGACACTTTCTATTTTAGACATTCCTTTCTTCCTTTTAACCAACATATGTATATTGATAAACAACTAAATATCTACATATGTGTCTTGTTAATATGTCAACAACTTTAATTGTATTTTAAACATAATAGGTTATGAATCATTAGACTGCTCATTTTGAAGAGAAGTGTTGTTTACTCGATGACTTCAGAGGAAGACATCTACTGCGTACACAACATTTTCGCTTAAGTTTTTTACTCTCCCAAATGTGAATTGGAAAATAATTATGAAGTTTACTAAATGACTGCAATTGAGATGTTAACAAGTGTGCAATTCTAAATAACAAAATTATTTTTCTTCTTAGTAATCCGATAAAAATGTTGTACTTTTAATCAAAAACTATATATGATAGAGATGCAGGGTATCGAACCCTGTACTTCTCGCATGCAAAGCGAGCGCTCTACCATTTGAGCTACATCCCCTGATGTCCATGAGCTTTGTTCTTTTACTACATATCCAGACTCGATTTCTTAGTTGGTGCATCTTTTCCTGATTGGAGAGGCATGGGATAATACAAGATAATGTCGCGTTACTTAGCAAGTTTCGTTGGGCTTTGACATTTCCTTTACATTCCTACTAATTGTAAGGTAGATAAATGAAATTCGAATGGTATTTTTTAGTACGCTCTCATATTTCTAGTTTCTTCATCACGATTTTTATGTCAATAATTGGCAAGCGCTAGTGTGCATTTGATTTCACTGGATCTGTAATGACATATGGGAAGCAAACAGTTTATGGTCCCTTTTCTTTTATTGGCGCAACCCGAGATACATTTGAGGGCATAGCAGTGTTGGAGCTTTAGTATTAAGCATATGCCTAATGTCGATACGTTTCTATGTGGATCAACGAGATTATCATGAATTTTTGAATCCTTTGTTGTGGCCCATTGTCTTAGTCCGGTAGGGGTTGGAGAAACAAGTGTATATGTTGCAGTATCGGATGTTCACTGCGAAGGTACACTTGGGAGCTAGTTAGACTCTGATTGATGAGAGAACAAAAAACGCTCCGCTCCGGTTTGGAAGAAGGAAATCTATTCTCGTGGTGATTTTGGACGGGGAACTCAGAGTTTATAGAAATGAGATTGGACCTCAGGAAAGGTGATGGAAGAGACAGCATTGAGGAGGTGGTGTTCAGTCAAAATGGGTCCGATACCGAGCCCCGAGGGGATGGCCTAAAATCACAGCAGGAGGTGGAGGTGTTGCTCAACTAAAGTGAAAGTACTTGACGAAGGAGTCGGTTTGTGTTGACTACAACCTTATTGATCAATTATTTTATTTCTAATTTATCGTGTAAGCAAAAAAGATGCATGCGTCACGATCAGACAAATGATACTATACATGATTTTGTTTGACACTTTCTATTTTAGACATTCCTTTCTTCCTTTTAACCAACATATGTATATTGATAAACAACTAAATATCTACATATGTGTCTTGTTAATATGTCAACAACTTTAATTGTATTTTAAACATAATAGGTTATGAATCATTAGACTGCTCATTTTGAAGAGAAGTGTTGTTTACTCGATGACTTCAGAGGAAGACATCTACTGCGTACACAACATTTTCGCTTAAGTTTTTTACTCTCCCAAATGTGAATTGGAAAATAATTATGAAGTTTACTAAATGACTGCAATTGAGATGTTAACAAGTGTGCAATTCTAAATAACAAAATTATTTTTCTTCTTAGTAATCCGATAAAAATGTTGTACTTTTAATCAAAAACTATATATGATAGAGATGCAGGGTATCGAACCCTGTACTTCTCTCATGCAAAGCGAGCGCTCTACCATTTGAGCTACATCCCCTGATGTCCATGAGCTTTGTTCTTTTACTACATATCCAGACTCGTTTTCTTAGTTGGTGCATCTGTTCCTGATTGGAGAGGCATGGGATAATACAAGATAATGTCGCGTTACTTAGCAAGTTTCGTTGGGCTTTGACATTTCCTTTACATTCCTACTAATTGTAAGGTAGATAAATGAAATTCGAATGGTATTTTTTAGTACGCTCTCATATTTCTAGTTTCTTCATCACGATTTTTATGTCAATAATTGGCAAGCGCTAGTGTGCATTTGATTTCACTGGATCTGTAATGACATATGGGAAGCAAACAGTTTATGGTCCCTTTTCTTTTATTGGCGCAACCCGAGATACATTTGAGGGCATAGCAGTGTTGGAGCTTTAGTATTAAGCATATGCCTAATGTCGATACGTTTCTATGTGGATCAACGAGATTATCATGAATTTTTGAATCCTTTGTTGTGGCCCATTGTCTTAGTCCGGTAGGGGTTGGAGAAACAAGTGTATATGTTGCAGTATCGGATGTTCACTGCGAAGGTACACTTGGGAGCTAGTTAGACTCTGATTGATGAGAGAACAAAAAACGCTCCGCTCCGGTTTGGAAGAAGGAAATCTATTCTCGTGGTGATTTTGGACGGGGAACTCAGAGTTTATAGAAATGAGATTGGACCTCGGGAAAGGTGATGGAAGAGACAGCATTGAGGAGGTGGTGTTCAGTCAAAATGGGTCCGATACCGAGCCCCGAGGGGATGGCTTAAAATCACAGCAGGAGGTGGAGGTGTTGCTCAACTAAAGTGAAAGTACTTGACGAAGGAGTCGGTTTGTGTTGACTACAACCTTATTGATCAATTATTTTATTTCTAATTTATCGTGTTAGCAAAAAATATGCATGCGTCACGATCAGACAAATGATACTATACATGATTTTGTTTGACACTTTCTATTTTAGACATTCCTTTCTTCCTTTTAACCAACATATGTATATTGATAAACAACTAAATATCTACATATGTGTCTTGTTAATATGTCAACAACTTTAATTGTATTTTAAACATAATAGGTTATGAATCATTAGACTGCTCATTTTGAAGAGAAGTGTTGTTTACTCGATGACTTCAGAGGAAGACATCTACTGCATACACAACATTTTCGCTTAAGTTTTTTACTCTCCCAAATGTGAATTGGAAAATAATTATGAAGTTTACTAATTGACTGCAATTGAGATGTTAACAAGTGTGCAATTCTAAATAACAAAATTATTTTTCTTCTTAGTAATCCGATAAAAATGTTGTACTTTTAATCAAAAACTATATATGATAGAGATGCAGGGTATCGAACCCTGTACTTCTCGCATGCAAAGCGAGCGCTCTACCATTTGAGCTACATCCCCTAATGTCCATGAGCTTTGTTCTTTTACTACATATCCAGACTCGTTTTCTTAGTTGGTGCATCTGTTCCTGATTGGAGAGGCATGGGATAATACAAGATAATGTCGCGTTACTTAGCAAGTTTCGTTGGGCTTTGACATTTCCTTTACATTCCTACTAATTGTAAGGTAGATAAATGAAATTCGAATGGTATTTTTTAGTACGCTCTCATATTTCTAGTTTCTTCATCACGATTTTTATGTCAATAATTGGCAAGCGCTAGTGTGCATTTGATTTCACTGGATCTGTAATGACATATGGGAAGCAAACAGTTTATGGTCCCTTTTCTTTTATTGGCGCAACCCGAGATACATTTGAGGGCATAGCAGTGTTGGAGCTTTAGTATTAAGCATATGCCTAATGTCGATACGTTTCTATGTGGATCAACGAGATTATCATGAATTTTTGAATCCTTTGTTGTGGCCCATTGTCTTAGTCCGGTAGGGGTTGGAGAAACAAGTGTATATGTTGCAGTATCGGATGTTCACTGCGAAGGTACACTTGGGAGCTAGTTAGACTCTGATTGATGAGAGAACAAAAAACGCTCCGCTCCGGTTTGGAAGAAGGAAATCTATTCTCGTGGTGATTTTGGACGGGGAACTCAGAGTTTATAGAAATGAGATTGGACCTCGGGAAAGGTGATGGAAGAGACAGCATTGAGGAGGTGGTGTTCAGTCAAAATGGGTCCGATACCGAGCCCCGAGGGGATGGCTTAAAATCACAGCAGGAGGTGGAGGTGTTGCTCAACTAAAGTGAAAGTACTTGACGAAGGAGTCGGTTTGTGTTGACTACAACCTTATTGATCAATTATTTTATTTCTAATTTATCGTGTTAGCAAAAAATATGCATGCGTCACGATCAGACAAATGATACTATACATGATTTTGTTTGACACTTTCTATTTTAGACATTCCTTTCTTCCTTTTAACCAACATATGTATATTGATAAACAACTAAATATCTACATATGTGTCTTGTTAATATGTCAACAACTTTAATTGTATTTTAAACATAATAGGTTATGAATCATTAGACTGCTCATTTTGAAGAGAAGTGTTGTTTACTCGATGACTTCAGAGGAAGACATCTACTGCATACACAACATTTTCGCTTAAGTTTTTTACTCTCCCAAATGTGAATTGGAAAATAATTATGAAGTTTACTAATTGACTGCAATTGAGATGTTAACAAGTGTGCAATTCTAAATAACAAAATTATTTTTCTTCTTAGTAATCCGATAAAAATGTTGTACTTTTAATCAAAAACTATATATGATAGAGATGCAGGGTATCGAACCCTGTACTTCTCGCATGCAAAGCGAGCGCTCTACCATTTGAGCTACATCCCCTAATGTCCATGAGCTTTGTTCTTTTACTACATATCCAGACTCGTTTTCTTAGTTGGTGCATCTGTTCCTGATTGGAGAGGCATGGGATAATACAAGATAATGTCGCGTTACTTAGCAAGTTTCGTTGGGCTTTGACATTTCCTTTACATTCCTACTAATTGTAAGGTAGATAAATGAAATTCGAATGGTATTTTTTAGTACGCTCTCATATTTCTAGTTTCTTCATCACGATTTTTATGTCAATAATTGGCAAGCGCTAGTGTGCATTTGATTTCACTGGATCTGTAATGACATATGGGAAGCAAACAGTTTATGGTCCCTTTTCTTTTATTGGCGCAACCCGAGATACATTTGAGGGCATAGCAGTGTTGGAGCTTTAGTATTAAGCATATGCCTAATGTCGATACGTTTCTATGTGGATCAACGAGATTATCATGAATTTTTGAATCCTTTGTTGTGGCCCATTGTCTTAGTCCGGTAGGGGTTGGAGAAACAAGTGTATATGTTGCAGTATCGGATGTTCACTGCGAAGGTACACTTGGGAGCTAGTTAGACTCTGATTGATGAGAGAACAAAAAACGCTCCGCTCCGGTTTGGAAGAAGGAAATCTATTCTCGTGGTGATTTTGGACGGGGAACTCAGAGTTTATAGAAATGAGATTGGACCTCGGGAAAGGTGATGGAAGAGACAGCATTGAGGAGGTGGTGTTCAGTCAAAATGGGTCCGATACCGAGCCCCGAGGGGATGGCTTAAAATCACAGCAGGAGGTGGAGGTGTTGCTCAACTAAAGTGAAAGTACTTGACGAAGGAGTCGGTTTGTGTTGACTACAACCTTATTGATCAATTATTTTATTTCTAATTTATCGTGTTAGCAAAAAATATGCATGCGTCACGATCAGACAAATGATACTATACATGATTTTGTTTGACACTTTCTATTTTAGACATTCCTTTCTTCCTTTTAACCAACATATGTATATTGATAAACAACTAAATATCTACATATGTGTCTTGTTAATATGTCAACAACTTTAATTGTATTTTAAACATAATAGGTTATGAATCATTAGACTGCTCATTTTGAAGAGAAGTGTTGTTTACTCGATGACTTCAGAGGAAGACATCTACTGCATACACAACATTTTCGCTTAAGTTTTTTACTCTCCCAAATGTGAATTGGAAAATAATTATGAAGTTTACTAATTGACTGCAATTGAGATGTTAACAAGTGTGCAATTCTAAATAACAAAATTATTTTTCTTCTTAGTAATCCGATAAAAATGTTGTACTTTTAATCAAAAACTATATATGATAGAGATGCAGGGTATCGAACCCTGTACTTCTCGCATGCAAAGCGAGCGCTCTACCATTTGAGCTACATCCCCTAATGTCCATGAGCTTTGTTCTTTTACTACATATCCAGACTCGTTTTCTTAGTTGGTGCATCTGTTCCTGATTGGAGAGGCATGGGATAATACAAGATAATGTCGCGTTACTTAGCAAGTTTCGTTGGGCTTTGACATTTCCTTTACATTCCTACTAATTGTAAGGTAGATAAATGAAATTCGAATGGTATTTTTTAGTACGCTCTCATATTTCTAGTTTCTTCATCACGATTTTTATGTCAATAATTGGCAAGCGCTAGTGTGCATTTGATTTCACTGGATCTGTAATGACATATGGGAAGCAAACAGTTTATGGTCCCTTTTCTTTTATTGGCGCAACCCGAGATACATTTGAGGGCATAGCAGTGTTGGAGCTTTAGTATTAAGCATATGCCTAATGTCGATACGTTTCTATGTGGATCAACGAGATTATCATGAATTTTTGAATCCTTTGTTGTGGCCCATTGTCTTAGTCCGGTAGGGGTTGGAGAAACAAGTGTATATGTTGCAGTATCGGATGTTCACTGCGAAGGTACACTTGGGAGCTAGTTAGACTCTGATTGATGAGAGAACAAAAAACGCTCCGCTCCGGTTTGGAAGAAGGAAATCTATTCTCGTGGTGATTTTGGACGGGGAACTCAGAGTTTATAGAAATGAGATTGGACCTCGGGAAAGGTGATGGAAGAGACAGCATTGAGGAGGTGGTGTTCAGTCAAAATGGGTCCGATACCGAGCCCCGAGGGGATGGCTTAAAATCACAGCAGGAGGTGGAGGTGTTGCTCAACTAAAGTGAAAGTACTTGACGAAGGAGTCGGTTTGTGTTGACTACAACCTTATTGATCAATTATTTTATTTCTAATTTATCGTGTTAGCAAAAAATATGCATGCGTCACGATCAGACAAATGATACTATACATGATTTTGTTTGACACTTTCTATTTTAGACATTCCTTTCTTCCTTTTAACCAACATATGTATATTGATAAACAACTAAATATCTACATATGTGTCTTGTTAATATGTCAACAACTTTAATTGTATTTTAAACATAATAGGTTATGAATCATTAGACTGCTCATTTTGAAGAGAAGTGTTGTTTACTCGATGACTTCAGAGGAAGACATCTACTGCATACACAACATTTTCGCTTAAGTTTTTTACTCTCCCAAATGTGAATTGGAAAATAATTATGAAGTTTACTAATTGACTGCAATTGAGATGTTAACAAGTGTGCAATTCTAAATAACAAAATTATTTTTCTTCTTAGTAATCCGATAAAAATGTTGTACTTTTAATCAAAAACTATATATGATAGAGATGCAGGGTATCGAACCCTGTACTTCTCGCATGCAAAGCGAGCGCTCTACCATTTGAGCTACATCCCCTAATGTCCATGAGCTTTGTTCTTTTACTACATATCCAGACTCGTTTTCTTAGTTGGTGCATCTGTTCCTGATTGGAGAGGCATGGGATAATACAAGATAATGTCGCGTTACTTAGCAAGTTTCGTTGGGCTTTGACATTTCCTTTACATTCCTACTAATTGTAAGGTAGATAAATGAAATTCGAATGGTATTTTTTAGTACGCTCTCATATTTCTAGTTTCTTCATCACGATTTTTATGTCAATAATTGGCAAGCGCTAGTGTGCATTTGATTTCACTGGATCTGTAATGACATATGGGAAGCAAACAGTTTATGGTCCCTTTTCTTTTATTGGCGCAACCCGAGATACATTTGAGGGCATAGCAGTGTTGGAGCTTTAGTATTAAGCATATGCCTAATGTCGATACGTTTCTATGTGGATCAACGAGATTATCATGAATTTTTGAATCCTTTGTTGTGGCCCATTGTCTTAGTCCGGTAGGGGTTGGAGAAACAAGTGTATATGTTGCAGTATCGGATGTTCACTGCGAAGGTACACTTGGGAGCTAGTTAGACTCTGATTGATGAGAGAACAAAAAACGCTCCGCTCCGGTTTGGAAGAAGGAAATCTATTCTCGTGGTGATTTTGGACGGGGAACTCAGAGTTTATAGAAATGAGATTGGACCTCGGGAAAGGTGATGGAAGAGACAGCATTGAGGAGGTGGTGTTCAGTCAAAATGGGTCCGATACCGAGCCCCGAGGGGATGGCTTAAAATCACAGCAGGAGGTGGAGGTGTTGCTCAACTAAAGTGAAAGTACTTGACGAAGGAGTCGGTTTGTGTTGACTACAACCTTATTGATCAATTATTTTATTTCTAATTTATCGTGTTAGCAAAAAATATGCATGCGTCACGATCAGACAAATGATACTATACATGATTTTGTTTGACACTTTCTATTTTAGACATTCCTTTCTTCCTTTTAACCAACATATGTATATTGATAAACAACTAAATATCTACATATGTGTCTTGTTAATATGTCAACAACTTTAATTGTATTTTAAACATAATAGGTTATGAATCATTAGACTGCTCATTTTGAAGAGAAGTGTTGTTTACTCGATGACTTCAGAGGAAGACATCTACTGCATACACAACATTTTCGCTTAAGTTTTTTACTCTCCCAAATGTGAATTGGAAAATAATTATGAAGTTTACTAATTGACTGCAATTGAGATGTTAACAAGTGTGCAATTCTAAATAACAAAATTATTTTTCTTCTTAGTAATCCGATAAAAATGTTGTACTTTTAATCAAAAACTATATATGATAGAGATGCAGGGTATCGAACCCTGTACTTCTCGCATGCAAAGCGAGCGCTCTACCATTTGAGCTACATCCCCTAATGTCCATGAGCTTTGTTCTTTTACTACATATCCAGACTCGTTTTCTTAGTTGGTGCATCTGTTCCTGATTGGAGAGGCATGGGATAATACAAGATAATGTCGCGTTACTTAGCAAGTTTCGTTGGGCTTTGACATTTCCTTTACATTCCTACTAATTGTAAGGTAGATAAATGAAATTCGAATGGTATTTTTTAGTACGCTCTCATATTTCTAGTTTCTTCATCACGATTTTTATGTCAATAATTGGCAAGCGCTAGTGTGCATTTGATTTCACTGGATCTGTAATGACATATGGGAAGCAAACAGTTTATGGTCCCTTTTCTTTTATTGGCGCAACCCGAGATACATTTGAGGGCATAGCAGTGTTGGAGCTTTAGTATTAAGCATATGCCTAATGTCGATACGTTTCTATGTGGATCAACGGGATTATCATGAATTTTTGAATCCTTTGTTGTGGCCCATTGTCTTAGTCCGGTAGGGGTTGGAGAAACAAGTGTATATGTTGCAGTATCGGATGTTCACTGCGAAGGTACACTTGGGAGCTAGTTAGACTCTGATTGATGAGAGAACAAAAAACGCTCCGCTCCGGTTTGGAAGAAGGAAATCTATTCTCGTGGTGATTTTGGACGGGGAACTCAGAGTTTATAGAAATGAGATTGGACCTCGGGAAAGGTGATGGAAGAGACAGCATTGAGGAGGTGGTGTTCAGTCAAAATGGGTCCGATACCGAGCCCCGAGGGGATGGCTTAAAATCACAGCAGGAGGTGGAGGTGTTGCTCAACTAAAGTGAAAGTACTTGACGAAGGAGTCGGTTTGTGTTGACTACAACCTTATTGATCAATTATTTTATTTCTAATTTATCGTGTTAGCAAAAAATATGCATGCGTCACGATCAGACAAATGATACTATACATGATTTTGTTTGACACTTTCTATTTTAGACATTCCTTTCTTCCTTTTAACCAACATATGTATATTGATAAACAACTAAATATCTACATATGTGTCTTGTTAATATGTCAACAACTTTAATTGTATTTTAAACATAATAGGTTATGAATCATTAGACTGCTCATTTTGAAGAGAAGTGTTGTTTACTCGATGACTTCAGAGGAAGACATCTACTGCATACACAACATTTTCGCTTAAGTTTTTTACTCTCCCAAATGTGAATTGGAAAATAATTATGAAGTTTACTAATTGACTGCAATTGAGATGTTAACAAGTGTGCAATTCTAAATAACAAAATTATTTTTCTTCTTAGTAATCCGATAAAAATGTTGTACTTTTAATCAAAAACTATATATGATAGAGATGCAGGGTATCGAACCCTGTACTTCTCGCATGCAAAGCGAGCGCTCTACCATTTGAGCTACATCCCCTAATGTCCATGAGCTTTGTTCTTTTACTACATATCCAGACTCGTTTTCTTAGTTGGTGCATCTGTTCCTGATTGGAGAGGCATGGGATAATACAAGATAATGTCGCGTTACTTAGCAAGTTTCGTTGGGCTTTGACATTTCCTTTACATTCCTACTAATTGTAAGGTAGATAAATGAAATTCGAATGGTATTTTTTAGTACGCTCTCATATTTCTAGTTTCTTCATCACGATTTTTATGTCAATAATTGGCAAGCGCTAGTGTGCATTTGATTTCACTGGATCTGTAATGACATATGGGAAGCAAACAGTTTATGGTCCCTTTTCTTTTATTGGCGCAACCCGAGATACATTTGAGGGCATAGCAGTGTTGGAGCTTTAGTATTAAGCATATGCCTAATGTCGATACGTTTCTATGTGGATCAACGAGATTATCATGAATTTTTGAATCCTTTGTTGTGGCCCATTGTCTTAGTCCGGTAGGGGTTGGAGAAACAAGTGTATATGTTGCAGTATCGGATGTTCACTGCGAAGGTACACTTGGGAGCTAGTTAGACTCTGATTGATGAGAGAACAAAAAACGCTCCGCTCCGGTTTGGAAGAAGGAAATCTATTCTCGTGGTGATTTTGGACGGGGAACTCAGAGTTTATAGAAATGAGATTGGACCTCGGGAAAGGTGATGGAAGAGACAGCATTGAGGAGGTGGTGTTCAGTCAAAATGGGTCCGATACCGAGCCCCGAGGGGATGGTTTAAAATCACAGCAGGAGGTGGAGGTGTTGCTCAACTAAAGTGAAAGTACTTGACGAAGGAGTCGGTTTGTGTTGACTACAACCTTATTGATCAATTATTTTATTTCTAATTTATCGTGTTAGCAAAAAATATGCATGCGTCACGATCAGACAAATGATACTATACATGATTTTGTTTGACACTTTCTATTTTAGACATTCCTTTCTTCCTTTTAACCAACATATGTATATTGATAAACAACTAAATATCTACATATGTGTCTTGTTAATATGTCAACAACTTTAATTGTATTTTAAACATAATAGGTTATGAATCATTAGACTGCTCATTTTGAAGAGAAGTGTTGTTTACTCGATGACTTCAGAGGAAGACATCTACTGCATACACAACATTTTCGCTTAAGTTTTTTACTCTCCCAAATGTGAATTGGAAAATAATTATGAAGTTTACTAATTGACTGCAATTGAGATGTTAACAAGTGTGCAATTCTAAATAACAAAATTATTTTTCTTCTTAGTAATCCGATAAAAATGTTGTACTTTTAATCAAAAACTATATATGATAGAGATGCAGGGTATCGAACCCTGTACTTCTCGCATGCAAAGCGAGCGCTCTACCATTTGAGCTACATCCCCTAATGTCCATGAGCTTTGTTCTTTTACTACATATCCAGACTCGTTTTCTTAGTTGGTGCATCTGTTCCTGATTGGAGAGGCATGGGATAATACAAGATAATGTCGCGTTACTTAGCAAGTTTCGTTGGGCTTTGACATTTCCTTTACATTCCTACTAATTGTAAGGTAGATAAATGAAATTCGAATGGTATTTTTTAGTACGCTCTCATATTTCTAGTTTCTTCATCACGATTTTTATGTCAATAATTGGCAAGCGCTAGTGTGCATTTGATTTCACTGGATCTGTAATGACATATGGGAAGCAAACAGTTTATGGTCCCTTTTCTTTTATTGGCGCAACCCGAGATACATTTGAGGGCATAGCAGTGTTGGAGCTTTAGTATTAAGCATATGCCTAATGTCGATACGTTTCTATGTGGATCAACGAGATTATCATGAATTTTTGAATCCTTTGTTGTGGCCCATTGTCTTAGTCCGGTAGGGGTTGGAGAAACAAGTGTATATGTTGCAGTATCGGATGTTCACTGCGAAGGTACACTTGGGAGCTAGTTAGACTCTGATTGATGAGAGAACAAAAAACGCTCCGCTCCGGTTTGGAAGAAGGAAATCTATTCTCGTGGTGATTTTGGACGGGGAACTCAGAGTTTATAGAAATGAGATTGGACCTCAGGAAAGGTGATGGAAGAGACAGCATTGAGGAGGTGGTGTTCAGTCAAAATGGGTCAGATACCGAGCCCCGAGGGGATGGCCTAAAATCACAGCAGGAGGTGGAGGTGTTGCTCAACTAAAGTGAAAGTACTTGACGAAGGAGTCGGTTTGTGTTGACTACAACCTTATTGATCAATTATTTTATTTCTAATTTATCGTGTAAGCAAAAAAGATGCATGCGTCACGATCAGACAAATGATACTATACATGATTTTGTTTGACACTTTCTATTTTAGACATTCCTTTCTTCCTTTTAACCAACATATGTATATTGATAAACAACTAAATATCTACATATGTGTCTTGTTAATATGTCAACAACTTTAATTGTATTTTAAACATAATAGGTTATGAATCATTAGACTGCTCATTTTGAAGAGAAGTGTTGTTTACTCGATGACTTCAGAGGAAGACATCTACTGCATACACAACATTTTCGCTTAAGTTTTTTACTCTCCCAAATGTGAATTGGAAAATAATTATGAAGTTTACTAAATGACTGCAATTGAGATGTTAACAAGTGTGCAATTCTAAATAACAAAAGTATTTTTCTTCTTAGTAATCCGATAAAAATGTTGTACTTTTAATCAAAAACTATATATGATGGAGATGCAGGGTATCGAACCCTGTTCCTCTCGCATGCAAAGCGAGCGCTCTACCATTTGAGCTACATCCCCTGATGTCCATGAGCTTTGTTCTTTTACTACATATCCAGACTCGTTTTCTTAGTTGGTGCATCTGTTCCTGATTGGAGAGGCATGGGATAATACAAGATAATGTCGCGTTACTTAGCAAGTTTCGTTGGGCTTTGACATTTCCTTTACATTCCTACTAATTGTAAGGTAGATAAATGAAATTCGAATGGTATTTTTTAGTACGCTCTCATATTTCTAGTTTCTTCATCACGATTTTTATGTCAATAATTGGCAAGCGCTAGTGTGCATTTGATTTCACTGAATCTGTAATGACATATGGGAAGCAAACAGTTTATGGTCCCTTTTCTTTTATTGGCGCAACCCGAGATACATTTGAGGGCATAGCAGTGTTGGAGCTTTAGTATTAAGCCTATGCCTAATGTCGATACGTTTCTATGTGGATCAACGAGATTATCATGAATTTTTGAATCCTTTGTTGTGGCCCATTGTCTTAGTCCGGTAGGCGTTGGAGAAACGAGTGTATATGTTGCAGTATCGGATGTTCACTGCGAAGGTACACTTGGGAGCTAGGTAGACTCTGATTGATGAGAGAACAAAAAACGCTCCGCTCCTGTTTGGAAGAAGGAAATCTATTCTCGTGGTGATTTTGGACGGGGAACTCAGAGTTTATAGAAATGAGATTGGACCTCGGGAAAGGTGATGGAAGAGACAGCATTGAGGAGGTGGTGTTCAGTCAAAATGGGTCCGATACCGAGCCCCGAGGGGATGGCCTAAAATCACAGCAGGAGGTGGAGGTGTTGCTCAACTAAAGTGAAAGTACTTGACGAAGGAGTCGGTTTGTGTTGACTACAACCTTATTGATCAATTATTTTATTTCTAATTTATCGTGTTAGCAAAAAATATGCATGCGTCACGATAAGACAAATGATACTATACATGATTTTGTTTGACACTTTCTATTTTAGACATTCCTTTCTTCCTTTTAACCAACATATGTATATTGATAAACAACTAAATATCTACATATGTGTCTTGTTAATATGTCAACAACTTTAATTGTATTTTAAACATAATAGGTTATGAATCATTAGACTGCTCATTTTGAAGAGAAGTGTTGTTTACTCGATGACTTCAGAGGAAGACATCTACTGCATACACAACATTTTCGCTTAAGTTTTTTACTCTCCCAAATGTGAATTGGAAAATAATTATGAAGTTTACTAAATGACTGCAATTGAGATGTTAACAAGTGTGCAATTCTAAATAACAAAAGTATTTTTCTTCTTAGTAATCCGATAAAAATGTTGTACTTTTAATCAAAAACTATATATGATGGAGATGCAGGGTATCGAACCCTGTACCTCTCGCATGCAAAGCGAGCGCTCTACCATTTGAGCTACATCCCCTGATGTCCATGAGCTTTGTTCTTTTACTACATATCCAGACTCGTTTTCTTAGTTGGTGCATCTGTTCCTGATTGGAGAGGCATGGGATAATACAAGATAATGTCGCGTTACTTAGCAAGTTTCGTTGGGCTTTGACATTTCCTTTACATTCCTACTAATTGTAAGGTAGATAAATGAAATTCGAATGGTATTTTTTAGTACGCTCTCATATTTCTAGTTTCTTCATCACGATTTTTATGTCGATAATTGGCAAGCGCTAGTGTGCATTTGATTTCACTGGATCTGTAATGGCATATGGGAAGAAAACAGTTTATGGTCCCTTTTCTTTTATTGGCGCAACCCGAGATACATTTGAGGGCATAGCAGTGTTGGAGCTTTAGTATTAAGCCTATGCCTAATGTCGATACGTTTCTATGTGGATCAACGAGATTATCATGAATTTTTGAATCCTTTGTTGTGGCCCATTGTCTTAGTCCGGTAGGCGTTGGAGAAACGAGTGTATATGTTGCAGTATCGGATGTTCACTGCGAAGGTACACTTGGGAGCTAGGTAGACTCTGATTGATGAGAGAACAAAAAACGCTCCGCTCCTGTTTGGAAGAAGGAAATCTATTCTCGTGGTGATTTTGGACGGGGAACTCAGAGTTTATAGAAATGAGATTCGACCTCGGGAAAGGTGATGGAAGAGACAGCATTGAGGAGGTGGTGTTCAGTCAAAATGGGTCCGATACCGAGCCCCGATGGGATGGCCTAAAATCACAGCAGGAGGTGGAGGTGTTGCTCAACTAAAGTGAAAGTACTTGACGAAGGAGTCGGTTTGTGTTGACTACAACCTTATTGATCAATTATTTTATTTCTAATTTATCGTGTTAGCAAAAAAGATGCATGCGTCACGATCAGACAAATGATACTATACATGATTTTGTTTGACACTTTCTATTTTAGACATTCCTTTCTTCCTTTTAACCAACATATGTATATTGATAAACAACTAAATATCTACATATGTGTCTTGTTAATATGTCAACAACTTTAATTGTATTTTAAACATAATAGGTTATGAATCATTAGACTGCTCATTTTGAAGAGAAGTGTTGTTTACTCGATGACTTCAGAGGAAGACATCTACTGCATACACAACATTTTCGCTTAAGTTTTTTACTCTCCCAAATGTGAATTGGAAAATAATTATGAAGTTTACTAAATGACTGCAATTGAGATGTTAACAAGTGTGCAATTCTAAATAACAAAAGTATTTTTCTTCTTAGTAATCCGATAAAAATGTTGTACTTTTAATCAAAAACTATATATGATGGAGATGCAGGGTATCGAACCCTGTACCTCTCGCATGCAAAGCGAGCGCTCTACCATTTGAGCTACATCCCCTGATGTCCATGAGCTTTGTTCTTTTACTACATATCCAGACTCGTTTTCTTAGTTGGTGCATCTGTTCCTGATTGGAGAGGCATGGGATAATACAAGATAATGTCGCGTTACTTAGCAAGTTTCGTTGGGCTTTGACATTTCCTTTACATTCCTACTAATTGTAAGGTAGATAAATGAAATTCGAATGGTATTTTTTAGTACGCTCTCATATTTCTAGTTTCTTCATCACGATTTTTATGTCGATAATTGGCAAGCGCTAGTGTGCATTTGATTTCACTGGATCTGTAATGGCATATGGGAAGAAAACAGTTTATGGTCCCTTTTCTTTTATTGGCGCAACCCGAGATACATTTGAGGGCATAGCAGTGTTGGAGCTTTAGTATTAAGCCTATGCCTAATGTCGATACGTTTCTATGTGGATCAACGAGATTATCATGAATTTTTGAATCCTTTGTTGTGGCCCATTGTCTTAGTCCGGTAGGCGTTGGAGAAACGAGTGTATATGTTGCAGTATCGGATGTTCACTGCGAAGGTACACTTGGGAGCTAGGTAGACTCTGATTGATGAGAGAACAAAAAACGCTCCGCTCCTGTTTGGAAGAAGGAAATCTATTCTCGTGGTGATTTTGGACGGGGAACTCAGAGTTTATAGAAATGAGATTGGACCTCGGGAAAGGTGATGGAAGAGACAGCATTGAGGAGGTGGTGTTCAGTCAAAATGGGTCCGATACCGAGCCCCGATGGGATGGCCTAAAATCACAGCAGGAGGTGGAGGTGTTGCTCAACTAAAGTGAAAGTACTTGACGAAGGAGTCGGTTTGTGTTGACTACAACCTTATTGATCAATTATTTTATTTCTAATTTATCGTGTTAGCAAAAAAGATGCATGCGTCACGATCAGACAAATGATACTATACATGATTTTGTTTGACACTTTCTATTTTAGACATTCCTTTCTTCCTTTTAACCAACATATGTATATTGATAAACAACTAAATATCTACATATGTGTCTTGTTAATATGTCAACAACTTTAATTGTATTTTAAACATAATAGGTTATGAATCATTAGACTGCTCATTTTGAAGAGAAGTGTTGTTTACTCGATGACTTCAGAGGAAGACATCTACTGCATACACAACATTTTCGCTTAAGTTTTTTACTCTCCCAAATGTGAATTGGAAAATAATTATGAAGTTTACTAAATGACTGCAATTGAGATGTTAACAAGTGTGCAATTCTAAATAACAAAAGTATTTTTCTTCTTAGTAATCCGATAAAAATGTTGTACTTTTAATCAAAAACTATATATGATGGAGATGCAGGGTATCGAACCCTGTACCTCTCGCATGCAAAGCGAGCGCTCTACCATTTGAGCTACATCCCCTGATGTCCATGAGCTTTGTTCTTTTACTACATATCCAGACTCGTTTTCTTAGTTGGTGCATCTGTTCCTGATTGGAGAGGCATGGGATAATACAAGATAATGTCGCGTTACTTAGCAAGTTTCGTTGGGCTTTGACATTTCCTTTACATTCCTACTAATTGTAAGGTAGATAAATGAAATTCGAATGGTATTTTTTAGTACGCTCTCATATTTCTAGTTTCTTCATCACGATTTTTATGTCGATAATTGGCAAGCGCTAGTGTGCATTTGATTTCACTGGATCTGTAATGGCATATGGGAAGAAAACAGTTTATGGTCCCTTTTCTTTTATTGGCGCAACCCGAGATACATTTGAGGGCATAGCAGTGTTGGAGCTTTAGTATTAAGCCTATGCCTAATGTCGATACGTTTCTATGTGGATCAACGAGATTATCATGAATTTTTGAATCCTTTGTTGTGGCCCATTGTCTTAGTCCGGTAGGCGTTGGAGAAACGAGTGTATATGTTGCAGTATCGGATGTTCACTGCGAAGGTACACTTGGGAGCTAGGTAGACTCTGATTGATGAGAGAACAAAAAACGCTCCGCTCCTGTTTGGAAGAAGGAAATCTATTCTCGTGGTGATTTTGGACGGGGAACTCAGAGTTTATAGAAATGAGATTGGACCTCGGGAAAGGTGATGGAAGAGACAGCATTGAGGAGGTGGTGTTCAGTCAAAATGGGTCCGATACCGAGCCCCGATGGGATGGCCTAAAATCACAGCAGGAGGTGGAGGTGTTGCTCAACTAAAGTGAAAGTACTTGACGAAGGAGTCGGTTTGTGTTGACTACAACCTTATTGATCAATTATTTTATTTCTAATTTATCGTGTTAGCAAAAAAGATGCATGCGTCACGATCAGACAAATGATACTATACATGATTTTGTTTGACACTTTCTATTTTAGACATTCCTTTCTTCCTTTTAACCAACATATGTATATTGATAAACAACTAAATATCTACATATGTGTCTTGTTAATATGTCAACAACTTTAATTGTATTTTAAACATAATAGGTTATGAATCATTAGACTGCTCATTTTGAAGAGAAGTGTTGTTTACTCGATGACTTCAGAGGAAGACATCTACTGCATACACAACATTTTCGCTTAAGTTTTTTACTCTCCCAAATGTGAATTGGAAAATAATTATGAAGTTTACTAAATGACTGCAATTGAGATGTTAACAAGTGTGCAATTCTAAATAACAAAAGTATTTTTCTTCTTAGTAATCCGATAAAAATGTTGTACTTTTAATCAAAAACTATATATGATGGAGATGCAGGGTATCGAACCCTGTACCTCTCGCATGCAAAGCGAGCGCTCTACCATTTGAGCTACATCCCCTGATGTCCATGAGCTCTGTTCTTTTACTACATATCCAGACTCGTTTTCTTAGTTGGTGCATCTGTTCCTGATTGGAGAGGCATGGGATAATACAAGATAATGTCGCGTTACTTAGCAAGTTTCGTTGGGCTTTGACATTTCCTTTACATTCCTACTAATTGTAAGGTAGATAAATGAAATTCTAATGGTATTTTTTAGTACGCTCTCATATTTCTAGTTTCTTCATCACGATTTTTATGTCAATAATTGGCAAGCGCTAGTGTGCATTTGATTTCACTGGATCTGTAATGACATATGGGAAGCAAACAGTTTATGGTCCCTTTTCTTTTATTGGCGCAACCCGAGATACATTTGAGGGCATAGCAGTGTTGGAGCTTTAGTATTAAGCATATGCCTAATGTCGATACGTTTCTATGTGGATCAGCGAGATTATCATGAATTTTTGAATCCTTTGTTGTGGCCCATTGTCTTAGTCCGGTAGGGGTTGGAGAAACGAGTGTATATGTTGCAGTATCGGATGTTCACTGCGAAGGTACACTTGGGAGCTAGTTAGACTCTCATTGATGAGAGAACAAAAAACGCTCCGCTTCGGTTTGGAAGAAGGAAATCTATTCTCGTGGTGATTTTGGACGGGGAACTCAGAGTTTATAGAAATGAGATTGGAACTCGGGAAAGGTGATGGAAGAGACAGCATTGAGTAGGTGGTGTTCAGTCAAAATGAGTCAGATACCGAGCCCCGAGGGGATGGCCTAAAATCACAGCAGGAGGTGGAGGTGTTGCTCAACTAAAGTGAAAGTACTTGACGAAGGAGTCGGTTTGTCTTGACTACAACCTTATTGATCAATTATTTTATTTCTAATTTATCGTGTTAGCAAAAAATATGCATGCGTCACGATAAGACAAATGATACTATACATGATTTTGTTTGACACTTTCTATTTTAGACATTCCTTTCTTCCTTTTAACCAACATATGTATATTGATAAACAACTAAATATCTACATATGTGTCTTGTTAATATGTCAACAACTTTAATTGTATTTTAAACATAATAGGTTATGAATCATTAGACTGCTCATTTTGAAGAGAAGTGTTGTTTACTCGATGACTTCAGAGGAAGACATCTACTGCATACACAACATTTTCGCTTAAGTTTTTTACTCTCCCAAATGTGAATTGGAAAATAATTATGAAGTTTACTAAATGACTGCAATTGAGATGTTAACAAGTGTGCAATTCTAAATAACAAAAGTATTTTTCTTCTTAGTAATCCGATAAAAATGTTGTACTTTTAATCAAAAACTATACATGATAGAGATAAAGGGTATCGAACCCTGTACCTCTCGCATGCAAAGCGAGCGCTCTACCATTTGAGCTACATCCCTTAATGTCCATGAGCTTTGTTCTTTTACTACATATCCAGACTCGTTTTCTTAGTTGGTGCATCTGTTCCTGATTGGAGAGGCATGGGATAATACAAGATAATGTCGCCTTACTTAGCAAGTTTCGTTGGGCTTTGAAAATTTGATTTACATTCCTACTAATTGTAAGGTAGATAAATGAAATTCGAATGGTATTTTTTAGTACGCTCTTATATTTCTAGTTTCTTCATCACGATTTTTATGTCGATAATTGGCAAGCGCTAGTGTGCATTTGATTTCACTGGATCTGTAATGGCATATGGGAAGAAAACAGTTTATGGTCCCTTTTCTTTTATTGGCGCAACCCGAGATACATTTGAGGGCATAGCAGTGTTGGAGCTTTAGTATTAAGCCTATGCCTAATGTCGATACGTTTCTATGTGGATCAACGAGATTATCATGAATTTTTGAATCCTTTGTTGTGGCCCATTGTCTTAGTCCGGTAGGGGTTGGAGAAACGAGTGTATATGTTGCAGTATCGGATGTTCACTGTGAAGGTACACTTGGGAGCTAGGTAGACTCTGATTGATGAGAGAACAAAAAACGCTCCGCTCCTGTTTGGAAGAAGGAAATCTATTCTCGTGGTGATTTTGGACGGGGAACTCAGAGTTTATAGAAATGAGATTGGACCTCGGGAAAGGTGATGGAAGAGACAGCATTGAGGAGGTGGTGTTCAGTCAAAATGGGTCCGATACCGAGCCCCGAGGGGATGGCCTAAAATCACAGCAGGAGGTGGAGGTGTTGCTCAACTAAAGTGAAAGTACTTGACGAAGGAGTCGGTTTGTCTTGACTACAACCTTATTGATCAATTATTTTATTTCTAATTTATCGTGTTAGCAAAAAAGATGCATGCGTCACGATCAGACAAATGATACTATACATGATTTTGTTTGACACTTTCTATTTTAGACATTCCTTTCTTCCTTTTAACCAACATATGTATATTGATAAACAACTAAATATCTACATATGTGTCTTGTTAATATGTCAACAACTTTAATTGTATGTTAAACATAATAGGTTATGAATCATTAGACTGCTCAGTTTGAAGAGAAGTGTTGTTTACTCGATGACTTCAGAGGAAGACATCTACTGCATACACAACATTTTCGCTTAAGTTTTTTACTCTCCCAAATGTGAATTGGAAAATAATTATGAAGTTTACTAAATGACTGCAATTGAGATGTTAACAAGTGTGCAATTCTAAATAACAAAAGTATTTTTCTTCTTAGTAATCCGATAAAAATGTTGTACTTTTAATCAAAAACTATATATGATGGAGATGCAGGGTATCGAACCCTGTTCCTCTCGCATGCAAAGAGAGCGCTCTACCATTTGAGCTACATCCCCTGATGTCCATGAGCTTTGTTCTTTTACTACATATCCAGACTCGTTTTCTTAGTTGGTGCATCTGTTCCTGATTGGAGAGGCATGGGATAATACAAGATAATGTCGCGTTACTTAGCAAGTTTCGTTGGGCTTTGACATTTCCTTTACATTCCTACTAATTGTAAGGTAGATAAATGAAATTCTATTGGTATTTTTTAGTACGCTCTCATATTTCTAGTTTCTTCATCACGATTTTTATGTCAATAATTGGCAAGCGCTAGTGTGCATTTGATTTCACTGGATCTGTAATGACATATGGGAAGCAAACAGTTTATGGTCCCTTTTCTTTTATTGGCGCAACCCGAGATACATTTGAGGGCATAGCAGTGTTGGAGCTTTAGTATTAAGCATATGCCTAATGTCGATACGTTTCTATGTGGATCAGCGAGATTATCATGAATTTTTGAATCCTTTGTTGTGGCCCATTGTCTTAGTCCGGTAGGGGTTGGAGAAACGAGTGTATATGTTGCAGTATCGGATGTTCACTGCGAAGGTACACTTGGGAGCTAGTTAGACTCTCATTGATGAGAGAACAAAAAACGCTCCGCTCCGGTTTGGAAGAAGGAAATCTATTCTCGTGGTGATTTTGGACGGGGAACTCAGAGTTTATAGAAATGAGATTGGAACTCGGGAAAGGTGATGGAAGAGACAGCATTGAGTAGGTGGTGTTCAGTCAAAATGAGTCAGATACCGAGCCCCGAGGGGATGGCCTAAAATCACAGCAGGAGGTGGAGGTGTTGCTCAACTAAAGTGAAAGTACTTGACGAAGGAGTCGGTTTGTCTTGACTACAACCTTATTGATCAATTATTTTATTTCTAATTTATCGTGTTAGCAAAAAATATGCATGCGTCACGATAAGACAAATGATACTATACATGATTTTGTTTGACACTTTCTATTTTAGACATTCCTTTCTTCCTTTTAACCAACATATGTATATTGATAAACAACTAAATATCTACATATGTGTCTTGTTAATATGTCAACAACTTTAATTGTATTTTAAACATAATAGGTTATGAATCATTAGACTGCTCATTTTGAAGAGAAGTGTTGTTTACTCGATGACTTCAGAGGAAGACATCTACTGCATACACAACATTTTCGCTTAAGTTTTTTACTCTCCCAAATGTGAATTGGAAAATAATTATGAAGTTTACTAAATGACTGCAATTGAGATGTTAACAAGTGTGCAATTCTAAATAACAAAAGTATTTTTCTTCTTAGTAATCCGATAAAAATGTTGTACTTTTAATCAAAAACTATATATGATAGAGATAAAGGGTATCGAACCCTGTACCTCTCGCATGCAAAGCGAGCGCTCTACCATTTGAGCTACATCCCTTAATGTCCATGAGCTTTGTTCTTTTACTACATATCCAGACTCGTTTTCTTAGTTGGTGCATCTGTTCCTGATTGGAGAGGCATGGGATAATACAAGATAATGTCGCCTTACTTAGCAAGTTTCGTTGGGCTTTGAAAATTTGATTTACATTCCTACTAATTGTAAGGTAGATAAATGAAATTCGAATGGTATTTTTTAGTACGCTCTTATATTTCTAGTTTCTTCATCACGATTTTTATGTCGATAATTGGCAAGCGCTAGTGTGCATTTGATTTCACTGGATCTGTAATGGCATATGGGAAGAAAACAGTTTATGGTCCCTTTTCTTTTATTGGCGCAACCCGAGATACATTTGAGGGCATAGCAGTGTTGGAGCTTTAGTATTAAGCCTATGCCTAATGTCGATACGTTTCTATGTGGATCAACGAGATTATCATGAATTTTTGAATCCTTTGTTGTGGCCCATTGTCTTAGTCCGGTAGGGGTTGGAGAAACGAGTGTATATGTTGCAGTATCGGATGTTCACTGCGAAGGTACACTTGGGAGCTAGGTAGACTCTGATTGATGAGAGAACAAAAAACGCTCCGCTCCTGTTTGGAAGAAGGAAATCTATTCTCGTGGTGATTTTGGACGGGGAACTCAGAGTTTATAGAAATGAGATTGGACCTCGGGAAAGGTGATGGAAGAGACAGCATTGAGGAGGTGGTGTTCAGTCAAAATGGGTCCGATACCGAGCCCCGAGGGGATGGCCTAAAATCACAGCAGGAGGTGGAGGTGTTGCTCAACTAAAGTGAAAGTACTTGACGAAGGAGTCGGTTTGTGTTGACTACAACCTTATTGATCAATTATTTTATTTCTAATTTATCGTGTTAGCAAAAAAGATGCATGCGTCACGATCAGACAAATGATACTATACATGATTTTGTTTGACACTTTCTATTTTAGACATTCCTTTCTTCCTTTTAACCAACATATGTATATTGATAAACAACTAAATATCTACATATGTGTCTTGTTAATATGTCAACAACTTTAATTGTATTTTAAACATAATAGGTTATGAATCATTAGACTGCTCATTTTGAAGAGAAGTGTTGTTTACTCGATGACTTCAGAGGAAGACATCTACTGCATACACAACATTTTCGCTTAAGTTTTTTACTCTCCCAAATGTGAATTGGAAAATAATTATGAAGTTTACTAAATGACTTCAATTGAGATGTTAACAAGTGTGCAATTCTAAATAACAAAAGTATTTTTCTTCTTAGTAATCCGATAAAAATGTTGTACTTTTAATCAAAAACTATATATGATGGAGATGTAGGGTATCGAACCCTGTACCTCTCGCATGCAAAGCGAGCGCTCTACCATTTGAGCTACATCCCCTGATGTCCATGAGCTTTGTTCTTTTACTACATATCCAGACTCGTTTTCTTAGTTGGTGCATCTGTTCCTGATTGGAGAGGCATGGGATAATACAAGATAATGTCGCGTTACTTAGCAAGTTTCGTTGGGCTTTGACATTTCCTTTACATTCCTACTAATTGTAAGGTAGATAAATGAAATTCTAATGGTATTTTTTAGTACGCTCTCATATTTCTAGTTTCTTCATCACGATTTTTATGTCAATAATTGGCAAGCGCTAGTGTGCATTTGATTTCACTGGATCTGTAATGACATATGGGAAGCAAACAGTTTATGGTCCCTTTTCTTTTATTGGCGCAACCCGAGATACATTTGAGGGCATAGCAGTGTTGGAGCTTTAGTATTAAGCATATGCCTAATGTCGATACGTTTCTATGTGGATCAACGAGATTATCATGAATTTTTGAATCCTTTGTTGTGGCCCATTGTCTTAGTCCGGTAGGGGTTGGAGAAACGAGTGTATATGTTGCAGTATCGGATGTTCACTGCGAAGGTACACTTGGGAGCTAGTTAGACTCTCATTGATGAGAGAACAAAAAACGCTCCGCTCCGGTTTGGAAGAAGGAAATCTATTCTCGTGGTGATTTTGGACGGGGAACTCAGAGTTTATAGAAATGAGATTGGAACTCGGGAAAGGTGATGGAAGAGACAGCATTGAGTAGGTGGTGTTCAGTCAAAATGAGTCAGATACCGAGCCCCGAGGGGATGGCCTAAAATCACAGCAGGAGGTGGAGGTGTTGCTCAACTAAAGTGAAAGTACTTGACGAAGGAGTCGGTTTGTCTTGACTACAACCTTATTGATCAATTATTTTATTTCTAATTTATCGTGTTAGCAAAAAATATGCATGCGTCACGATAAGACAAATGATACTATACATGATTTTGTTTGACACTTTCTATTTTAGACATTCCTTTCTTCCTTTTAACCAACATATGTATATTGATAAACAACTAAATATCTACATATGTGTCTTGTTAATATGTCAACAACTTTAATTGTATTTTAAACATAATAGGTTATGAATCATTAGACTGCTCATTTTGAAGAGAAGTGTTGTTTACTCGATGACTTCAGAGGAAGACATCTACTGCATACACAACATTTTCGCTTAAGTTTTTTACTCTCCCAAATGTGAATTGGAAAATAATTATGAAGTTTACTAAATGACTGCAATTGAGATGTTAACAAGTGTGCAATTCTAAATAACAAAAGTATTTTTCTTCTTAGTAATCCGATAAAAATGTTGTACTTTTAATCAAAAACTATATATGATAGAGATAAAGGGTATCGAACCCTGTACCTCTCGCATGCAAAGCGAGCGCTCTACCATTTGAGCTACATCCCTTAATGTCCATGAGCTTTGTTCTTTTACTACATATCCAGACTCGTTTTCTTAGTTGGTGCATCTGTTCCTGATTGGAGAGGCATGGGATAATACAAGATAATGTCGCCTTACTTAGCAAGTTTCGTTGGGCTTTGAAAATTTGATTTACATTCCTACTAATTGTAAGGTAGATAAATGAAATTCGAATGGTATTTTTTAGTACGCTCTTATATTTCTAGTTTCTTCATCACGATTTTTATGTCGATAATTGGCAAGCGCTAGTGTGCATTTGATTTCACTGGATCTGTAATGGCATATGGGAAGAAAACAGTTTATGGTCCCTTTTCTTTTATTGGCGCAACCCGAGATACATTTGAGGGCATAGCAGTGTTGGAGCTTTAGTATTAAGCCTATGCCTAATGTCGATACGTTTCTATGTGGATCAACGAGATTATCATGAATTTTTGAATCCTTTGTTGTGGCCCATTGTCTTAGTCCGGTAGGGGTTGGAGAAACGAGTGTATATGTTGCAGTATCGGATGTTCACTGCGAAGGTACACTTGGGAGCTAGGTAGACTCTGATTGATGAGAGAACAAAAAACGCTCCGCTCCTGTTTGGAAGAAGGAAATCTATTCTCGTGGTGATTTTGGACGGGGAACTCAGAGTTTATAGAAATGAGATTGGACCTCGGGAAAGGTGATGGAAGAGACAGCATTGAGGAGGTGGTGTTCAGTCAAAATGGGTCCGATACCGAGCCCCGAGGGGATGGCCTAAAATCACAGCAGGAGGTGGAGGTGTTGCTCAACTAAAGTGAAAGTACTTGACGAAGGAGTCGGTTTGTGTTGACTACAACCTTATTGATCAATTATTTTATTTCTAATTTATCGTGTTAGCAAAAAAGATGCATGCGTCACGATCAGACAAATGATACTATACATGATTTTGTTTGACACTTTCTATTTTAGACATTCCTTTCTTCCTTTTAACCAACATATGTATATTGATAAACAACTAAATATCTACATATGTGTCTTGTTAATATGTCAACAACTTTAATTGTATTTTAAACATAATAGGTTATGAATCATTAGACTGCTCATTTTGAAGAGAAGTGTTGTTTACTCGATGACTTCAGAGGAAGACATCTACTGCATACACAACATTTTCGCTTAAGTTTTTTACTCTCCCAAATGTGAATTGGAAAATAATTATGAAGTTTACTAAATGACTTCAATTGAGATGTTAACAAGTGTGCAATTCTAAATAACAAAAGTATTTTTCTTCTTAGTAATCCGATAAAAATGTTGTACTTTTAATCAAAAACTATATATGATGGAGATGCAGGGTATCGAACCCTGTACCTCTCGCATGCAAAGCGAGCGCTCTACCATTTGAGCTACATCCCCTGATGTCCATGAGCTTTGTTCTTTTACTACATATCCAGACTCGTTTTCTTAGTTGGTGCATCTGTTCCTGATTGGAGAGGCATGGGATAATACAAGATAATGTCGCGTTACTTAGCAAGTTTCATTGGGCTTTGACATTTCCTTTACATTCCTACTAATTGTAAGGTAGATAAATGAAATTCTAATGGTATTTTTTAGTACGCTCTCATATTTCTAGTTTCTTCATCACGATTTTTATGTCAATAATTGGCAAGCGCTAGTGTGCATTTGATTTCACTGGATCTGTAATGACATATGGGAAGCAAACAGTTTATGGTCCCTTTTCTTTTATTGGCGCAACCCGAGATACATTTGAGGGCATAGCAGTGTTGGAGCTTTAGTATTAAGCATATGCCTAATGTCGATACGTTTCTATGTGGATCAACGAGATTATCATGAATTTTTGAATCCTTTGTTGTGGCCCATTGTCTTAGTCCGGTAGGGGTTGGAGAAACGAGTGTATATGTTGCAGTATCGGATGTTCACTGCGAAGGTACACTTGGGAGCTAGTTAGACTCTCATTGATGAGAGAACAAAAAACGCTCCGCTCCGGTTTGGAAGAAGGAAATCTATTCTCGTGGTGATTTTGGACGGGGAACTCAGAGTTTATAGAAATGAGATTGGAACTCGGGAAAGGTGATGGAAGAGACAGCATTGAGTAGGTGGTGTTCAGTCAAAATGAGTCAGATACCGAGCCCCGAGGGGATGGCCTAAAATCACAGCAGGAGGTGGAGGTGTTGCTCAACTAAAGTGAAAGTACTTGACGAAGGAGTCGGTTTGTCTTGACTACAACCTTATTGATCAATTATTTTATTTCTAATTTATCGTGTTAGCAAAAAATATGCATGCGTCACGATAAGACAAATGATACTATACATGATTTTGTTTGACACTTTCTATTTTAGACATTCCTTTCTTCCTTTTAACCAACATATGTATATTGATAAACAACTAAATATCTACATATGTGTCTTGTTAATATGTCAACAACTTTAATTGTATTTTAAACATAATAGGTTATGAATCATTAGACTGCTCATTTTGAAGAGAAGTGTTGTTTACTCGATGACTTCAGAGGAAGACATCTACTGCATACACAACATTTTCGCTTAAGTTTTTTACCCTCCCAAATGTGAATTGGAAAATAATTATGAAGTTTACTAAATGACTGCAATTGAGATGTTAACAAGTGTGCAATTCTAAATAACAAAAGTATTTTTCTTCTTAGTAATCCGATAAAAATGTTGTACTTTTAATCAAAAACTATATATGATAGAGATAAAGGGTATCGAACCCTGTACCTCTCGCATGCAAAGCGAGCGCTCTACCATTTGAGCTACATCCCTTAATGTCCATGAGCTTTGTTCTTTTACTACATATCCAGACTCGTTTTCTTAGTTGGTGCATCTGTTCCTGATTGGAGAGGCATGGGATAATACAAGATAATGTCGCCTTACTTAGCAAGTTTCGTTGGGCTTTGAAAATTTGATTTACATTCCTACTAATTGTAAGGTAGATAAATGAAATTCGAATGGTATTTTTTAGTACGCTCTTATATTTCTAGTTTCTTCATCACGATTTTTATGTCGATAATTGGCAAGCGCTAGTGTGCATTTGATTGCACTGGATCTGTAATGGCATATGGGAAGAAAACAGTTTATGGTCCCTTTTCTTTTATTGGCGCAACCCGAGATACATTTGAGGGCATAGCAGTGTTGGAGCTTTAGTATTAAGCCTATGCCTAATGTCGATACGTTTCTATGTGGATCAACGAGATTATCATGAATTTTTGAATCCTTTGTTGTGGCCCATTGTCTTAGTCCGGTAGGGGTTGGAGAAACGAGTGTATATGTTGCAGTATCGGATGTTCACTGCGAAGGTACACTTGGGAGCTAGGTAGACTCTGATTGATGAGAGAACAAAAAACGCTCCGCTCCTGTTTGGAAGAAGGAAATCTATTCTCGTGGTGATTTTGGACGGGGAACTCAGAGTTTATAGAAATGAGATTGGACCTCGGGAAAGGTGATGGAAGAGACAGCATTGAGGAGGTGGTGTTCAGTCAAAATGGGTCCGATACCGAGCCCCGAGGGGATGGCCTAAAATCACAGCAGGAGGTGGAGGTGTTGCTCAACTAAAGTGAAAGTACTTGACGAAGGAGTCGGTTTGTGTTGACTACAACCTTATTGATCAATTATTTTATTTCTAATTTATCGTGTTAGCAAAAAAGATGCATGCGTCACGATCAGACAAATGATACTATACATGATTTTGTTTGACACTTTCTATTTTAGACATTCCTTTCTTCCTTTTAACCAACATATGTATATTGATAAACAACTAAATATCTACATATGTGTCTTGTTAATATGTCAACAACTTTAATTGTATGTTAAACATAATAGGTTATGAATCATTAGACTGCTCAGTTTGAAGAGAAGTGTTGTTTACTCGATGACTTCAGAGGAAGACATCTACTGCATACACAACATTTTCGCTTAAGTTTTTTACTCTCCCAAATGTGAATTGGAAAATAATTATGAAGTTTACTAAATGACTGCAATTGAGATGTTAACAAGTGTGCAATTCTAAATAACAAAAGTATTTTTCTTCTTAGTAATCCGATAAAAATGTTGTACTTTTAATCAAAAACTATATATGATGGAGATGCAGGGTATCGAACCCTGTTCCTCTCGCATGCAAAGAGAGCGCTCTACCATTTGAGCTACATCCCCAGATGTCCATGAGCTTTGTTCTTTTACTACATATCCAGACTCGTTTTCTTAGTTGGTGCATCTGTTCCTGATTGGAGAGGCATGGGATAATACAAGATAATGTCGCGTTACTTAGCAAGTTTCGTTGGGCTTTGACATTTCCTTTACATTCCTACTAATTGTAAGGTAGATAAATGAAATTCTAATGGTATTTTTTAGTACGCTCTCATATTTCTAGTTTCTTCATCACGATTTTTATGTCAATAATTGGCAAGCGCTAGTGTGCATTTGATTTCACTGGATCTGTAATGACATATGGGAAGCAAACAGTTTATGGTCCCTTTTCTTTTATTGGCGCAACCCGAGATACATTTGAGGGCATAGCAGTGTTGGAGCTTTAGTATTAAGCATATGCCTAATGTCGATACGTTTCTATGTGGATCAACGAGATTATCATGAATTTTTGAATCCTTTGTTGTGGCCCATTGTCTTAGTCCGGTAGGGGTTGGAGAAACGAGTGTATATGTTGCAGTATCGGATGTTCACTGCGAAGGTACACTTGGGAGCTAGTTAGACTCTCATTGATGAGAGAACAAAAAACGCTCCGCTCCGGTTTGGAAGAAGGAAATCTATTCTCGTGGTGATTTTAGACGGGGAACTCAGAGTTTATAGAAATGAGATTGGAACTCGGGACAGGTGATGGAAGAGACAGCATTGAGTAGGTGGTGTTCAGTCAAAATGAGTCAGATACCGAGCCCCGAGGGGATGGCCTAAAATCACAGCAGGAGGTGGAGGTGTTGCTCAACTAAAGTGAAAGTACTTGACGAAGGAGTCGGTTTGTCTTGACTACAACCTTATTGATCAATTATTTTATTTCTAATTTATCGTGTTAGCAAAAAATATGCATGCGTCACGATAAGACAAATGATACTATACATGATTTTGTTTGACACTTTCTATTTTAGACATTCCTTTCTTCCTTTTAACCAACATATGTATATTGATAAACAACTAAATATCTACATATGTGTCTTGTTAATATGTCAACAACTTTAATTGTATTTTAAACATAATAGGTTATGAATCATTAGACTGCTCATTTTGAAGAGAAGTGTTGTTTACTCGATGACTTCAGAGGAAGACATCTACTGCATACACAACATTTTCGCTTAAGTTTTTTACTCTCCCAAATGTGAATTGGAAAATAATTATGAAGTTTACTAAATGACTGCAATTGAGATGTTAACAAGTGTGCAATTCTAAATAACAAAAGTATTTTTCTTCTTAGTAATCCGATAAAAATGTTGTACTTTTAATCAAAAACTATATATGATAGAGATAAAGGGTATCGAACCCTGTACCTCTCGCATGCAAAGCCAGCGCTCTACCATTTGAGCTACATCCCTTAATGTCCATGAGCTTTGTTCTTTTACTACATATCCAGACTCGTTTTCTTAGTTGGTGCATCTGTTCCTGATTGGAGAGGCATGGGATAATACAAGATAATGTCGCCTTACTTAGCAAGTTTCGTTGGGCTTTGAAAATTTGATTTACATTCCTACTAATTGTAAGGTAGATAAATGAAATTCGAATGGTATTTTTTAGTACGCTCTTATATTTCTAGTTTCTTCATCACGATTTTTATGTCGATAATTGGCAAGCGCTAGTGTGCATTTGATTTCACTGGATCTGTAATGGCATATGGGAAGAAAACAGTTTATGGTCCCTTTTCTTTTATTGGCGCAACCCGAGATACATTTGAGGGCATAGCAGTGTTGGAGCTTTAGTATTAAGCCTATGCCTAATGTCGATACGTTTCTATGTGGATCAACGAGATTATCATGAATTTTTGAATCCTTTGTTGTGGCCCATTGTCTTAGTCCGGTAGGGGTTGGAGAAACGAGTGTATATGTTGCAGTATCGGATGTTCACTGCGAAGGTACACTTGGGAGCTAGGTAGACTCTGATTGATGAGAGAACAAAAAACGCTCCGCTCCTGTTTGGAAGAAGGAAATCTATTCTCGTGGTGATTTTGGACGGGGAACTCAGAGTTTATAGAAATGAGATTGGACCTCGGGAAAGGTGATGGAAGAGACAGCATTGAGGAGGTGGTGTTCAGTCAAAATGGGTCCGATACCGAGCCCCGAGGGGATGGCCTAAAATCACAGCAGGAGGTGGAGGTGTTGCTCAACTAAAGTGAAAGTACTTGACGAAGGAGTCGGTTTGTGTTGACTACAACCTTATTGATCAATTATTTTATTTCTAATTTATCGTGTTAGCAAAAAAGATGCATGCGTCACGATAAGACAAATGATACTATACATGATTTTGTTTGACACTTTCTATTTTAGACATTCCTTTCTTCCTTTTAACCAACATATGTATATTGATAAACAACTAAATATCTACATATGTGTCTTGTTAATATGTCAACAACTTTAATTGTATGTTAAACATAATAGGTTATGAATCATTAGACTGCTCAGTTTGAAGAGAAGTGTTGTTTACTCGATGACTTCAGAGGAAGACATCTACTGCATACACAACATTTTCGCTTAAGTTTTTTACTCTCCCAAATGTGAATTGGAAAATAATTATGAAGTTTACTAAATGACTGCAATTGAGATCTTAACAAGTGTGCAATTCTAAATAACAAAAGTATTTTTCTTCTTAGTAATCCGATAAAAATGTTGTACTTTTAATCAAAAACTATATATGATGGAGATGCAGGGTATCGAACCCTGTTCCTCTCGCATGCAAAGAGAGCGCTCTACCATTTGAGCTACATCCCCTGATGTCCATGAGCTTTGTTCTTTTACTACATATCCAGACTCGTTTTCTTAGTTGGTGCATCTGTTCCTGATTGGAGAGGCATGGGATAATACAAGATAATGTCGCGTTACTTAGCAAGTTTCGTTGGGCTTTGACATTTCCTTTACATTCCTACTAATTGTAAGGTAGATAAATGAAATTCTAATGGTATTTTTTAGTACGCTCTCATATTTCTAGTTTCTTCATCACGATTTTTATGTCAATAATTGGCAAGCGCTAGTGTGCATTTGATTTCACTGGATCTGTAATGACATATGGGAAGCAAACAGTTTATGGTCCCTTTTCTTTTATTGGCGCAACCCGAGATACATTTGAGGGCATAGCAGTGTTGGAGCTTTAGTATTAAGCATATGCCTAATGTCGATACGTTTCTATGTGGATCAACGAGATTATCATGAATTTTTGAATCCTTTGTTGTGGCCCATTGTCTTAGTCCGGTAGGGGTTGGAGAAACGAGTGTATATGTTGCAGTATCGGATGTTCACTGCGAAGGTACACTTGGGAGCTAGTTAGACTCTCATTGATGAGAGAACAAAAAACGCTCCGCTCCGGTTTGGAAGAAGGAAATCTATTCTCGTGGTGATTTTAGACGGGGAACTCAGAGTTTATAGAAATGAGATTGGAACTCGGGAAAGGTGATGGAAGAGACAGCATTGAGTAGGTGGTGTTCAGTCAAAATGAGTCAGATACCGAGCCCCGAGGGGATGGCCTAAAATCACAGCAGGAGGTGGAGGTGTTGCTCAACTAAAGTGAAAGTACTTGACGAAGGAGTCGGTTTGTCTTGACTACAACCTTATTGATCAATTATTTTATTTCTAATTTATCGTGTTAGCAAAAAATATGCATGCGTCACGATAAGACAAATGATACTATACATGATTTTGTTTGACACTTTCTATTTTAGACATTCCTTTCTTCCTTTTAACCAACATATGTATATTGATAAACAACTAAATATCTACATATGTGTCTTGTTAATATGTCAACAACTTTAATTGTATTTTAAACATAATAGGTTATGAATCATTAGACTGCTCATTTTGAAGAGAAGTGTTGTTTACTCGATGACTTCAGAGGAAGACATCTACTGCATACACAACATTTTCGCTTAAGTTTTTTACTCTCCCAAATGTGAATTGGAAAATAATTATGAAGTTTACTAAATGACTGCAATTGAGATCTTAACAAGTGTGCAATTCTAAATAACAAAAGTATTTTTCTTCTTAGTAATCCGATAAAAATGTTGTACTTTTAATCAAAAACTATATATGATAGAGATAAAGGGTATCGAACCCTGTACCTCTCGCATGCAAAGCCAGCGCTCTACCATTTGAGCTACATCCCTTAATGTCCATGAGCTTTGTTCTTTTACTACATATCCAGACTCGTTTTCTTAGTTGGTGCATCTGTTCCTGATTGGAGAGGCATGGGATAATACAAGATAATGTCGCCTTACTTAGCAAGTTTCGTTGGGCTTTGAAAATTTGATTTACATTCCTACTAATTGTAAGGTAGATAAATGAAATTCGAATGGTATTTTTTAGTACGCTCTTATATTTCTAGTTTCTTCATCACGATTTTTATGTCGATAATTGGCAAGCGCTAGTGTGCATTTGATTTCACTGGATCTGTAATGGCATATGGGAAGAAAACAGTTTATGGTCCCTTTTCTTTTATTGGCGCAACCCGAGATACATTTGAGGGCATAGCAGTGTTGGAGCTTTAGTATTAAGCCTATGCCTAATGTCGATACGTTTCTATGTGGATCAACGAGATTATCATGAATTTTTGAATCCTTTGTTGTGGCCCATTGTCTTAGTCCGGTAGGGGTTGGAGAAACGAGTGTATATGTTGCAGTATCGGATGTTCACTGCGAAGGTACACTTGGGAGCTAGGTAGACTCTGATTGATGAGAGAACAAAAAACGCTCCGCTCCTGTTTGGAAGAAGGAAATCTATTCTCGTGGTGATTTTGGACGGGGAACTCAGAGTTTATAGAAATGAGATTGGACCTCGGGAAAGGTGATGGAAGAGACAGCATTGAGGAGGTGGTGTTCAGTCAAAATGGGTCCGATACCGAGCCCCGAGGGGATGGCCTAAAATCACAGCAGGAGGTGGAGGTGTTGCTCAACTAAAGTGAAAGTACTTGACGAAGGAGTCGGTTTGTGTTGACTACAACCTTATTGATCAATTATTTTATTTCTAATTTATCGTGTTAGCAAAAAAGATGCATGCGTCACGATCAGACAAATGATACTATACATGATTTTGTTTGACACTTTCTATTTTAGACATTCCTTTCTTCCTTTTAACCAACATATGTATATTGATAAACAACTAAATATCTACATATGTGTCTTGTTAATATGTCAACAACTTTAATTGTATGTTAAACATAATAGGTTATGAATCATTAGACTGCTCAGTTTGAAGAGAAGTGTTGTTTACTCGATGACTTCAGAGGAAGACATCTACTGCATACACAACATTTTCGCTTAAGTTTTTTACTCTCCCAAATGTGAATTGGAAAATAATTATGAAGTTTACTAAATGACTGCAATTGAGATGTTAACAAGTGTGCAATTCTAAATAACAAAAGTATTTTTCTTCTTAGTAATCCGATAAAAATGTTGTACTTTTAATCAAAAACTATATATGATGGAGATGCAGGGTATCGAACCCTGTTCCTCTCGCATGCAAAGAGAGCGCTCTACCATTTGAGCTACATCCCCTGATGTCCATGAGCTTTGTTCTTTTACTACATATCCAGACTCGTTTTCTTAGTTGGTGCATCTGTTCCTGATTGGAGAGGCATGGGATAATACAAGATAATGTCGCGTTACTTAGCAAGTTTCGTTGGGCTTTGACATTTCCTTTACATTCCTACTAATTGTAAGGTAGATAAATGAAATTCTAATGGTATTTTTTAGTACGCTCTCATATTTCTAGTTTCTTCATCACGATTTTTATGTCAATAATTGGCAAGCGCTAGTGTGCATTTGATTTCACTGGATCTGTAATGACATATGGGAAGCAAACAGTTTATGGTCCCTTTTCTTTTATTGGCGCAACCCGAGATACATTTGAGGGCATAGCAGTGTTGGAGCTTTAGTATTAAGCATATGCCTAATGTCGATACGTTTCTATGTGGATCAACGAGATTATCATGAATTTTTGAATCCTTTGTTGTGGCCCATTGTCTTAGTCCGGTAGGGGTTGGAGAAACGAGTGTATATGTTGCAGTATCGGATGTTCACTGCGAAGGTACACTTGGGAGCTAGTTAGACTCTCATTGATGAGAGAACAAAAAACGCTCCGCTCCGGTTTGGAAGAAGGAAATCTATTCTCGTGGTGATTTTAGACGGGGAACTCATAGTTTATAGAAATGAGATTGGAACTCGGGAAAGGTGATGGAAGAGACAGCATTGAGTAGGTGGTGTTCAGTCAAAATGAGTCAGATACCGAGCCCCGAGGGGATGGCCTAAAATCACAGCAGGAGGTGGAGGTGTTGCTCAACTAAAGTGAAAGTACTTGACGAAGGAGTCGGTTTGTCTTGACTACAACCTTATTGATCAATTATTTTATTTCTAATTTATCGTGTTAGCAAAAAATATGCATGCGTCACGATAAGACAAATGATACTATACATGATTTTGTTTGACACTTTCTATTTTAGACATTCCTTTCTTCCTTTTAACCAACATATGTATATTGATAAACAACTAAATATCTACATATGTGTCTTGTTAATATGTCAACAACTTTAATTGTATTTTAAACATAATAGGTTATGAATCATTAGACTGCTCATTTTGAAGAGAAGTGTTGTTTACTCGATGACTTCAGAGGAAGACATCTACTGCATACACAACATTTTCGCTTAAGTTTTTTACTCTCCCAAATGTGAATTGGAAAATAATTATGAAGTTTACTAAATGACTGCAATTGAGATCTTAACAAGTGTGCAATTCTAAATAACAAAAGTATTTTTCTTCTTAGTAATCCGATAAAAATGTTGTACTTTTAATCAAAAACTATATATGATAGAGATAAAGGGTATCGAACCCTGTACCTCTCGCATGCAAAGCGAGCGCTCTACCATTTGAGCTACATCCCTTAATGTCCATGAGCTTTGTTCTTTTACTACATATCCAGACTCGTTTTCTTAGTTGGTGCATCTGTTCCTGATTGGAGAGGCATGGGATAATACAAGATAATGTCGCCTTACTTAGCAAGTTTCGTTGGGCTTTGAAAATTTGATTTACATTCCTACTAATTGTAAGGTAGATAAATGAAATTCGAATGGTATTTTTTAGTACGCTCTTATATTTCTAGTTTCTTCATCACGATTTTTATGTCGATAATTGGCAAGCGCTAGTGTGCATTTGATTTCACTGGATCTGTAATGGCATATGGGAAGAAAACAGTTTATGGTCCCTTTTCTTTTATTGGCGCAACCCGAGATACATTTGAGGGCATAGCAGTGTTGGAGCTTTAGTATTAAGCCTATGCCTAATGTCGATACGTTTCTATGTGGATCAACGAGATTATCATGAATTTTTGAATCCTTTGTTGTGGCCCATTGTCTTAGTCCGGTAGGGGTTGGAGAAACGAGTGTATATGTTGCAGTATCGGATGTTCACTGCGAAGGTACACTTGGGAGCTAGGTAGACTCTGATTGATGAGAGAACAAAAAACGCTCCGCTCCTGTTTGGAAGAAGGAAATCTATTCTCGTGGTGATTTTGGACGGGGAACTCAGAGTTTATAGAAATGAGATTGGACCTCGGGAAAGGTGATGGAAGAGACAGCATTGAGGAGGTGGTGTTCAGTCAAAATGGGTCCGATACCGAGCCCCGAGGGGATGGCCTAAAATCACAGCAGGAGGTGGAGGTGTTGCTCAACTAAAGTGAAAGTACTTGACGAAGGAGTCGGTTTGTGTTGACTACAACCTTATTGATCAATTATTTTATTTCTAATTTATCGTGTTAGCAAAAAAGATGCATGCGTCACGATCAGACAAATGATACTATACATGATTTTGTTTGACACTTTCTATTTTAGACATTCCTTTCTTCCTTTTAACCATCATATGTATATTGATAAACAACTAAATATCTACATATGTGTCTTGTTAATATGTCAACAACTTTAATTGTATGTTAAACATAATAGGTTATGAATCATTAGACTGCTCAGTTTGAAGAGAAGTGTTGTTTACTCGATGACTTCAGAGGAAGACATCTACTGCATACACAACATTTTCGCTTAAGTTTTTTACTCTCCCAAATGTGAATCACAGCAGGAGGTGGAGGTGTTGCTCAACTAAAGTGAAAGTACTTGACGAAGGAGTCGGTTTGTGTTGACTACAACCTTATTGATCAATTATTTTATTTCTAATTTATCGTGTTAGCAAAAAAGATGCATGCGTCACGATCAGACAAATGATACTATACATGATTTTGTTTGACACTTTCTATTTTAGACATTCCTTTCTTCCTTTTAACCAACATATGTATATTGATAAACAACTAAATATCTACATATGTGTCTTGTTAATATGTCAACAACTTTAATTGTATGTTAAACATAATAGGTTATGAATCATTAGACTGCTCAGTTTGAAGAGAAGTGTTGTTTACTCGATGACTTCAGAGGAAGACATCTACTGCATACACAACATTTTCGCTTAAGTTTTTTACTCTCCCAAATGTGAATTGGAAAATAATTATGAAGTTTACTAAATGACTGCAATTGAGATGTTAACAAGTGTGCAATTCTAAATAACAAAAGTATTTTTCTTCTTAGTAATCCGATAAAAATGTTGTACTTTTAATCAAAAACTATATATGATGGAGATGCAGGGTATCGAACCCTGTTCCTCTCGCATGCAAAGAGAGCGCTCTACCATTTGAGCTACATCCCCTGATGTCCATGAGCTTTGTTCTTTTACTACATATCCAGACTCGTTTTCTTAGTTGGTGCATCTGTTCCTGATTGGAGAGGCATGGGATAATACAAGATAATGTCGCGTTACTTAGCAAGTTTCGTTGGGCTTTGACATTTCCTTTACATTCCTACTAATTGTAAGGTAGATAAATGAAATTCTAATGGTATTTTTTAGTACGCTCTCATATTTCTAGTTTCTTCATCACGATTTTTATGTCAATAATTGGCAAGCGCTAGTGTGCATTTGATTTCACTGGATCTGTAATGACATATGGGAAGCAAACAGTTTATGGTCCCTTTTCTTTTATTGGCGCAACCCGAGATACATTTGAGGGCATAGCAGTGTTGGAGCTTTAGTATTAAGCATATGCCTAATGTCGATACGTTTCTATGTGGATCAACGAGATTATCATGAATTTTTGAATCCTTTGTTGTGGCCCATTGTCTTAGTCCGGTAGGGGTTGGAGAAACGAGTGTATATGTTGCAGTATCGGATGTTCACTGCGAAGGTACACTTGGGAGCTAGTTAGACTCTCATTGATGAGAGAACAAAAAACGCTCCGCTCCGGTTTGGAAGAAGGAAATCTATTCTCGTGGTGATTTTAGACGGGGAACTCAGAGTTTATAGAAATGAGATTGGAACTCGGGAAAGGTGATGGAAGAGACAGCATTGAGTAGGTGGTGTTCAGTCAAAATGAGTCAGATACCGAGCCCCGAGGGGATGGCCTAAAATCACAGCAGGAGGTGGAGGTGTTGCTCAACTAAAGTGAAAGTACTTGACGAAGGAGTCGGTTTGTCTTGACTACAACCTTATTGATCAATTATTTTATTTCTAATTTATCGTGTTAGCAAAAAATATGCATGCGTCACGATAAGACAAATGATACTATACATGATTTTGTTTGACACTTTCTATTTTAGACATTCCTTTCTTCCTTTTAACCAACATATGTATATTGATAAACAACTAAATATCTACATATGTGTCTTGTTAATATGTCAACAACTTTAATTGTATTTTAAACATAATAGGTTATGAATCATTAGACTGCTCATTTTGAAGAGAAGTGTTGTTTACTCGATGACTTCAGAGGAAGACATCTACTGCATACACAACATTTTCGCTTAAGTTTTTTACTCTCCCAAATGTGAATTGGAAAATAATTATGAAGTTTACTAAATGACTGCAATTGAGATGTTAACAAGTGTGCAATTCTAAATAACAAAAGTATTTTTCTTCTTAGTAATCCGATAAAAATGTTGTACTTTTAATCAAAAACTATATATGATAGAGATAAAGGGTATCGAACCCTGTACCTCTCGCATGCAAAGCGAGCGCTCTACCATTTGAGCTACATCCCCTAATGTCCATGAGCTTTGTTCTTTTACTACATATCCAGACTCGTTTTCTTAGTTGGTGCATCTGTTCCTGATTGGAGAGGCATGGGATAATACAAGATAATGTCGCCTTACTTAGCAAGTTTCGTTGGGCTTTGAAAATTTGATTTACATTCCTACTAATTGTAAGGTAGATAAATGAAATTCGAATGGTATTTTTTAGTACGCTCTTATATTTCTAGTTTCTTCATCACGATTTTTATGTCGATAATTGGCAAGCGCTAGTGTGCATTTGATTTCACTGGATCTGTAATGGCATATGGGAAGAAAACAGTTTATGGTCCCTTTTCTTTTATTGGCGCAACCCGAGATACATTTGAGGGCATAGCAGTGTTGGAGCTTTAGTATTAAGCCTATGCCTAATGTCGATACGTTTCTATGTGGATCAACGAGATTATCATGAATTTTTGAATCCTTTGTTGTGGCCCATTGTCTTAGTCCGGTAGGGGTTGGAGAAACGAGTGTATATGTTGCAGTATCGGATGTTCACTGCGAAGGTACACTTGGGAGCTAGGTAGACTCTGATTGATGAGAGAACAAAAAACGCTCCGCTCCTGTTTGGAAGAAGGAAATCTATTCTCGTGGTGATTTTGGACGGGGAACTCAGAGTTTATAGAAATGAGATTGGACCTCGGGAAAGGTGATGGAAGAGACAGCATTGAGGAGGTGGTGTTCAGTCAAAATGGGTCCGATACCGAGCCCCGAGGGGATGGCCTAAAATCACAGCAGGAGGTGGAGGTGTTGCTCAACTAAAGTGAAAGTACTTGACGAAGGAGTCGGTTTGTGTTGACTACAACCTTATTGATCAATTATTTTATTTCTAATTTATCGTGTTAGCAAAAAAGATGCATGCGTCACGATCAGACAAATGATACTATACATGATTTTGTTTGACACTTTCTATTTTAGACATTCCTTTCTTCCTTTTAACCAACATATGTATATTGATAAACAACTAAATATCTACATATGTGTCTTGTTAATATGTCAACAACTTTAATTGTATGTTAAACATAATAGGTTATGAATCATTAGACTGCTCAGTTTGAAGAGAAGTGTTGTTTACTCGATGACTTCAGAGGAAGACATCTACTGCATACACAACATTTTCGCTTAAGTTTTTTACTCTCCCAAATGTGAATTGGAAAATAATTATGAAGTTTACTAAATGACTGCAATTGAGATGTTAACAAGTGTGCAATTCTAAATAACAAAAGTATTTTTCTTCTTAGTAATCCGATAAAAATGTTGTACTTTTAATCAAAAACTATATATGATGGAGATGCAGGGTATCGAACCCTGTTCCTCTCGCATGCAAAGAGAGCGCTCTACCATTTGAGCTACATCCCCTGATGTCCATGAGCTTTGTTCTTTTACTACATATCCAGACTCGTTTTCTTAGTTGGTGCATCTGTTCCTGATTGGAGAGGCATGGGATAATACAAGATAATGTCGCGTTACTTAGCAAGTTTCGTTGGGCTTTGACATTTCCTTTACATTCCTACTAATTGTAAGGTAGATAAATGAAATTCTAATGGTATTTTTTAGTACGCTCTCATATTTCTAGTTTCTTCATCACGATTTTTATGTCAATAATTGGCAAGCGCTAGTGTGCATTTGATTTCACTGGATCTGTAATGACATATGGGAAGCAAACAGTTTATGGTCCCTTTTCTTTTATTGGCGCAACCCGAGATACATTTGAGGGCATAGCAGTGTTGGAGCTTTAGTATTAAGCATATGCCTAATGTCGATACGTTTCTATGTGGATCAACGAGATTATCATGAATTTTTGAATCCTTTGTTGTGGCCCATTGTCTTAGTCCGGTAGGGGTTGGAGAAACGAGTGTATATGTTGCAGTATCGGATGTTCACTGCGAAGGTACACTTGGGAGCTAGTTAGACTCTCATTGATGAGAGAACAAAAAACGCTCCGCTCCGGTTTGGAAGAAGGAAATCTATTCTCGTGGTGATTTTAGACGGGGAACTCAGAGTTTATAGAAATGAGATTGGAACTCGGGAAAGGTGATGGAAGAGACAGCATTGAGTAGGTGGTGTTCAGTCAAAATGAGTCAGATACCGAGCCCCGAGGGGATGGCCTAAAATCACAGCAGGAGGTGGAGGTGTTGCTCAACTAAAGTGAAAGTACTTGACGAAGGAGTCGGTTTGTCTTGACTACAACCTTATTGATCAATTATTTTATTTCTAATTTATCGTGTTAGCAAAAAATATGCATGCGTCACGATAAGACAAATGATACTATACATGATTTTGTTTGACACTTTCTATTTTAGACATTCCTTTCTTCCTTTTAACCAACATATGTATATTGATAAACAACTAAATATCTACATATGTGTCTTGTTAATATGTCAACAACTTTAATTGTATTTTAAACATAATAGGTTATGAATCATTAGACTGCTCATTTTGAAGAGAAGTGTTGTTTACTCGATGACTTCAGAGGAAGACATCTACTGCATACACAACATTTTCGCTTAAGTTTTTTACTCTCCCAAATGTGAATTGGAAAATAATTATGAAGTTTACTAAATGACTGCAATTGAGATGTTAACAAGTGTGCAATTCTAAATAACAAAAGTATTTTTCTTCTTAGTAATCCGATAAAAATGTTGTACTTTTAATCAAAAACTATATATGATAGAGATAAAGGGTATCGAACCCTGTACCTCTCGCATGCAAAGCGAGCGCTCTACCATTTGAGCTACATCCCCTAATGTCCATGAGCTTTGTTCTTTTACTACATATCCAGACTCGTTTTCTTAGTTGGTGCATCTGTTCCTGATTGGAGAGGCATGGGATAATACAAGATAATGTCGCCTTACTTAGCAAGTTTCGTTGGGCTTTGAAAATTTGATTTACATTCCTACTAATTGTAAGGTAGATAAATGAAATTCGAATGGTATTTTTTAGTACGCTCTTATATTTCTAGTTTCTTCATCACGATTTTTATGTCGATAATTGGCAAGCGCTAGTGTGCATTTGATTTCACTGGATCTGTAATGGCATATGGGAAGAAAACAGTTTATGGTCCCTTTTCTTTTATTGGCGCAACCCGAGATACATTTGAGGGCATAGCAGTGTTGGAGCTTTAGTATTAAGCCTATGCCTAATGTCGATACGTTTCTATGTGGATCAACGAGATTATCATGAATTTTTGAATCCTTTGTTGTGGCCCATTGTCTTAGTCCGGTAGGGGTTGGAGAAACGAGTGTATATGTTGCAGTATCGGATGTTCACTGCGAAGGTACACTTGGGAGCTAGGTAGACTCTGATTGATGAGAGAACAAAAAACGCTCCGCTCCTGTTTGGAAGAAGGAAATCTATTCTCGTGGTGATTTTGGACGGGGAACTCAGAGTTTATAGAAATGAGATTGGACCTCGGGAAAGGTGATGGAAGAGACAGCATTGAGGAGGTGGTGTTCAGTCAAAATGGGTCCGATACCGAGCCCCGAGGGGATGGCCTAAAATCACAGCAGGAGGTGGAGGTGTTGCTCAACTAAAGTGAAAGTACTTGACGAAGGAGTCGGTTTGTGTTGACTACAACCTTATTGATCAATTATTTTATTTCTAATTTATCGTGTTAGCAAAAAAGATGCATGCGTCACGATCAGACAAATGATACTATACATGATTTTGTTTGACACTTTCTATTTTAGACATTCCTTTCTTCCTTTTAACCAACATATGTATATTGATAAACAACTAAATATCTACATATGTGTCTTGTTAATATGTCAACAACTTTAATTGTATGTTAAACATAATAGGTTATGAATCATTAGACTGCTCAGTTTGAAGAGAAGTGTTGTTTACTCGATGACTTCAGAGGA
The DNA here is from genome assembly GCA_946814005.1 of Chamaenerion angustifolium. Classification (NCBI taxonomy): domain Eukaryota; kingdom Viridiplantae; phylum Streptophyta; class Magnoliopsida; order Myrtales; family Onagraceae; genus Chamaenerion; species Chamaenerion angustifolium. The sequence goes on along the minus strand of OX328268.1, from coordinate 25,655,003 downwards.
AGACATCTACTGCATACACAACATTTTCGCTTAAGTTTTTTACTCTCCCAAATGTGAATTGGAAAATAATTATGAAGTTTACTAAATGACTGCAATTGAGATGTTAACAAGTGTGCAATTCTAAATAACAAAAGTATTTTTCTTCTTAGTAATCCGATAAAAATGTTGTACTTTTAATCAAAAACTATATATGATGGAGATGCAGGGTATCGAACCCTGTTCCTCTCGCATGCAAAGAGAGCGCTCTACCATTTGAGCTACATCCCCTGATGTCCATGAGCTTTGTTCTTTTACTACATATCCAGACTCGTTTTCTTAGTTGGTGCATCTGTTCCTGATTGGAGAGGCATGGGATAATACAAGATAATGTCGCGTTACTTAGCAAGTTTCGTTGGGCTTTGACATTTCCTTTACATTCCTACTAATTGTAAGGTAGATAAATGAAATTCTAATGGTATTTTTTAGTACGCTCTCATATTTCTAGTTTCTTCATCACGATTTTTATGTCAATAATTGGCAAGCGCTAGTGTGCATTTGATTTCACTGGATCTGTAATGACATATGGGAAGCAAACAGTTTATGGTCCCTTTTCTTTTATTGGCGCAACCCGAGATACATTTGAGGGCATAGCAGTGTTGGAGCTTTAGTATTAAGCATATGCCTAATGTCGATACGTTTCTATGTGGATCAACGAGATTATCATGAATTTTTGAATCCTTTGTTGTGGCCCATTGTCTTAGTCCGGTAGGGGTTGGAGAAACGAGTGTATATGTTGCAGTATCGGATGTTCACTGCGAAGGTACACTTGGGAGCTAGTTAGACTCTCATTGATGAGAGAACAAAAAACGCTCCGCTCCGGTTTGGAAGAAGGAAATCTATTCTCGTGGTGATTTTAGACGGGGAACTCAGAGTTTATAGAAATGAGATTGGAACTCGGGAAAGGTGATGGAAGAGACAGCATTGAGTAGGTGGTGTTCAGTCAAAATGAGTCAGATACCGAGCCCCGAGGGGATGGCCTAAAATCACAGCAGGAGGTGGAGGTGTTGCTCAACTAAAGTGAAAGTACTTGACGAAGGAGTCGGTTTGTCTTGACTACAACCTTATTGATCAATTATTTTATTTCTAATTTATCGTGTTAGCAAAAAATATGCATGCGTCACGATAAGACAAATGATACTATACATGATTTTGTTTGACACTTTCTATTTTAGACATTCCTTTCTTCCTTTTAACCAACATATGTATATTGATAAACAACTAAATATCTACATATGTGTCTTGTTAATATGTCAACAACTTTAATTGTATTTTAAACATAATAGGTTATGAATCATTAGACTGCTCATTTTGAAGAGAAGTGTTGTTTACTCGATGACTTCAGAGGAAGACATCTACTGCATACACAACATTTTCGCTTAAGTTTTTTACTCTCCCAAATGTGAATTGGAAAATAATTATGAAGTTTACTAAATGACTGCAATTGAGATGTTAACAAGTGTGCAATTCTAAATAACAAAAGTATTTTTCTTCTTAGTAATCCGATAAAAATGTTGTACTTTTAATCAAAAACTATATATGATAGAGATAAAGGGTATCGAACCCTGTACCTCTCGCATGCAAAGCGAGCGCTCTACCATTTGAGCTACATCCCCTAATGTCCATGAGCTTTGTTCTTTTACTACATATCCAGACTCGTTTTCTTAGTTGGTGCATCTGTTCCTGATTGGAGAGGCATGGGATAATACAAGATAATGTCGCCTTACTTAGCAAGTTTCGTTGGGCTTTGAAAATTTGATTTACATTCCTACTAATTGTAAGGTAGATAAATGAAATTCGAATGGTATTTTTTAGTACGCTCTTATATTTCTAGTTTCTTCATCACGATTTTTATGTCGATAATTGGCAAGCGCTAGTGTGCATTTGATTTCACTGGATCTGTAATGGCATATGGGAAGAAAACAGTTTATGGTCCCTTTTCTTTTATTGGCGCAACCCGAGATACATTTGAGGGCATAGCAGTGTTGGAGCTTTAGTATTAAGCCTATGCCTAATGTCGATACGTTTCTATGTGGATCAACGAGATTATCATGAATTTTTGAATCCTTTGTTGTGGCCCATTGTCTTAGTCCGGTAGGGGTTGGAGAAACGAGTGTATATGTTGCAGTATCGGATGTTCACTGCGAAGGTACACTTGGGAGCTAGGTAGACTCTGATTGATGAGAGAACAAAAAACGCTCCGCTCCTGTTTGGAAGAAGGAAATCTATTCTCGTGGTGATTTTGGACGGGGAACTCAGAGTTTATAGAAATGAGATTGGACCTCGGGAAAGGTGATGGAAGAGACAGCATTGAGGAGGTGGTGTTCAGTCAAAATGGGTCCGATACCGAGCCCCGAGGGGATGGCCTAAAATCACAGCAGGAGGTGGAGGTGTTGCTCAACTAAAGTGAAAGTACTTGACGAAGGAGTCGGTTTGTGTTGACTACAACCTTATTGATCAATTATTTTATTTCTAATTTATCGTGTTAGCAAAAAAGATGCATGCGTCACGATCAGACAAATGATACTATACATGATTTTGTTTGACACTTTCTATTTTAGACATTCCTTTCTTCCTTTTAACCAACATATGTATATTGATAAACAACTAAATATCTACATATGTGTCTTGTTAATATGTCAACAACTTTAATTGTATGTTAAACATAATAGGTTATGAATCATTAGACTGCTCAGTTTGAAGAGAAGTGTTGTTTACTCGATGACTTCAGAGGAAGACATCTACTGCATACACAACATTTTCGCTTAAGTTTTTTACTCTCCCAAATGTGAATTGGAAAATAATTATGAAGTTTACTAAATGACTGCAATTGAGATGTTAACAAGTGTGCAATTCTAAATAACAAAAGTATTTTTCTTCTTAGTAATCCGATAAAAATGTTGTACTTTTAATCAAAAACTATATATGATGGAGATGCAGGGTATCGAACCCTGTTCCTCTCGCATGCAAAGAGAGCGCTCTACCATTTGAGCTACATCCCCTGATGTCCATGAGCTTTGTTCTTTTACTACATATCCAGACTCGTTTTCTTAGTTGGTGCATCTGTTCCTGATTGGAGAGGCATGGGATAATACAAGATAATGTCGCGTTACTTAGCAAGTTTCGTTGGGCTTTGACATTTCCTTTACATTCCTACTAATTGTAAGGTAGATAAATGAAATTCTAATGGTATTTTTTAGTACGCTCTCATATTTCTAGTTTCTTCATCACGATTTTTATGTCAATAATTGGCAAGCGCTAGTGTGCATTTGATTTCACTGGATCTGTAATGACATATGGGAAGCAAACAGTTTATGGTCCCTTTTCTTTTATTGGCGCAACCCGAGATACATTTGAGGGCATAGCAGTGTTGGAGCTTTAGTATTAAGCATATGCCTAATGTCGATACGTTTCTATGTGGATCAACGAGATTATCATGAATTTTTGAATCCTTTGTTGTGGCCCATTGTCTTAGTCCGGTAGGGGTTGGAGAAACGAGTGTATATGTTGCAGTATCGGATGTTCACTGCGAAGGTACACTTGGGAGCTAGTTAGACTCTCATTGATGAGAGAACAAAAAACGCTCCGCTCCGGTTTGGAAGAAGGAAATCTATTCTCGTGGTGATTTTAGACGGGGAACTCAGAGTTTATAGAAATGAGATTGGAACTCGGGAAAGGTGATGGAAGAGACAGCATTGAGTAGGTGGTGTTCAGTCAAAATGAGTCAGATACCGAGCCCCGAGGGGATGGCCTAAAATCACAGCAGGAGGTGGAGGTGTTGCTCAACTAAAGTGAAAGTACTTGACGAAGGAGTCGGTTTGTCTTGACTACAACCTTATTGATCAATTATTTTATTTCTAATTTATCGTGTTAGCAAAAAATATGCATGCGTCACGATAAGACAAATGATACTATACATGATTTTGTTTGACACTTTCTATTTTAGACATTCCTTTCTTCCTTTTAACCAACATATGTATATTGATAAACAACTAAATATCTACATATGTGTCTTGTTAATATGTCAACAACTTTAATTGTATTTTAAACATAATAGGTTATGAATCATTAGACTGCTCATTTTGAAGAGAAGTGTTGTTTACTCGATGACTTCAGAGGAAGACATCTACTGCATACACAACATTTTCGCTTAAGTTTTTTACTCTCCCAAATGTGAATTGGAAAATAATTATGAAGTTTACTAAATGACTGCAATTGAGATGTTAACAAGTGTGCAATTCTAAATAACAAAAGTATTTTTCTTCTTAGTAATCCGATAAAAATGTTGTACTTTTAATCAAAAACTATATATGATAGAGATAAAGGGTATCGAACCCTGTACCTCTCGCATGCAAAGCGAGCGCTCTACCATTTGAGCTACATCCCCTAATGTCCATGAGCTTTGTTCTTTTACTACATATCCAGACTCGTTTTCTTAGTTGGTGCATCTGTTCCTGATTGGAGAGGCATGGGATAATACAAGATAATGTCGCCTTACTTAGCAAGTTTCGTTGGGCTTTGAAAATTTGATTTACATTCCTACTAATTGTAAGGTAGATAAATGAAATTCGAATGGTATTTTTTAGTACGCTCTTATATTTCTAGTTTCTTCATCACGATTTTTATGTCGATAATTGGCAAGCGCTAGTGTGCATTTGATTTCACTGGATCTGTAATGGCATATGGGAAGAAAACAGTTTATGGTCCCTTTTCTTTTATTGGCGCAACCCGAGATACATTTGAGGGCATAGCAGTGTTGGAGCTTTAGTATTAAGCCTATGCCTAATGTCGATACGTTTCTATGTGGATCAACGAGATTATCATGAATTTTTGAATCCTTTGTTGTGGCCCATTGTCTTAGTCCGGTAGGGGTTGGAGAAACGAGTGTATATGTTGCAGTATCGGATGTTCACTGCGAAGGTACACTTGGGAGCTAGGTAGACTCTGATTGATGAGAGAACAAAAAACGCTCCGCTCCTGTTTGGAAGAAGGAAATCTATTCTCGTGGTGATTTTGGACGGGGAACTCAGAGTTTATAGAAATGAGATTGGACCTCGGGAAAGGTGATGGAAGAGACAGCATTGAGGAGGTGGTGTTCAGTCAAAATGGGTCCGATACCGAGCCCCGAGGGGATGGCCTAAAATCACAGCAGGAGGTGGAGGTGTTGCTCAACTAAAGTGAAAGTACTTGACGAAGGAGTCGGTTTGTGTTGACTACAACCTTATTGATCAATTATTTTATTTCTAATTTATCGTGTTAGCAAAAAAGATGCATGCGTCACGATCAGACAAATGATACTATACATGATTTTGTTTGACACTTTCTATTTTAGACATTCCTTTCTTCCTTTTAACCAACATATGTATATTGATAAACAACTAAATATCTACATATGTGTCTTGTTAATATGTCAACAACTTTAATTGTATTTTAAACATAATAGGTTATGAATCATTAGACTGCTCATTTTGAAGAGAAGTGTTGTTTACTCGATGACTTCAGAGGAAGACATCTACTGCATACACAACATTTTCGCTTAAGTTTTTTACTCTCCCAAATGTGAATTGGAAAATAATTATGAAGTTTACTAAATGACTGCAATTGAGATGTTAACAAGTGTGCAATTCTAAATAACAAAAGTATTTTTCTTCTTAGTAATCCGATAAAAATGTTGTACTTTTAATCAAAAACTATATATGATGGAGATGCAGGGTATCGAACCCTGTACCTCTCGCATGCAAAGCGAGCGCTCTACCATTTGAGCTACATCCCCTGATGTCCATGAGCTTTGTTCTTTTACTACATATCCAGACTCGTTTTCTTAGTTGGTGCATCTGTTCCTGATTGGAGAGGCATGGGATAATACAAGATAATGTCGCGTTACTTAGCAAGTTTCGTTGGGCTTTGACATTTCCTTTACATTCCTACTAATTGTAAGGTAGATAAATGAAATTCTAATGGTATTTTTTAGTACGCTCTCATATTTCTAGTTTCTTCATCACGATTTTTATGTCAATAATTGGCAAGCGCTAGTGTGCATTTGATTTCACTGGATCTGTAATGACATATGGGAAGCAAACAGTTTATGGTCCCTTTTCTTTTATTGGCGCAACCCGAGATACATTTGAGGGCATAGCAGTGTTGGAGCTTTAGTATTAAGCATATGCCTAATGTCGATACGTTTCTATATGGATCAACGAGATTATCATGAATTTTTGAATCCTTTGTTGTGGCCCATTGTCTTAGTCCGGTAGGGGTTGGAGAAACGAGTGTATATGTTGCAGTATCGGATGTTCACTGCGAAGGTACACATGGGAGCTAGTTAGACTCTCATTGATGAGAGAACAAAAAACGCTCCGCTCCGGTTTGGAAGAAGGAAATCTATTCTCGTGGTGATTTTGGACGGGGAACTCAGAGTTTATAGAAATGAGATTGGAACTCGGGAAAGGTGATGGAAGAGACAGCATTGAGTAGGTGGTGTTCAGTCAAAATGAGTCAGATACCGAGCCCCGAGGGGATGGCCTAAAATCACAGCAGGAGGTGGAGGTGTTGCTCAACTAAAGTGAAAGTACTTGACGAAGGAGTCGGGTTGTCTTGACTACAACCTTATTGATCAATTATTTTATTTCTAATTTATCGTGTTAGCAAAAAATATGCATGCGTCACGATAAGACAAATGATACTATACATGATTTTGTTTGACACTTTCTATTTTAGACATTCCTTTCTTCCTTTTAACCAACATATGTATATTGATAAACAACTAAATATCTACATATGTGTCTTGTTAATATGTCAACAACTTTAATTGTATTTTAAACATAATAGGTTATGAATCATTAGACTGCTCATTTTGAAGAGAAGTGTTGTTTACTCGATGACTTCAGAGGAAGACATCTACTGCATACACAACATTTTCGCTTAAGTTTTTTACTCTCCCAAATGTGAATTGGAAAATAATTATGAAGTTTACTAAATGACTGCAATTGAGATGTTAACAAGTGTGCAATTCTAAATAACAAAAGTATATTTCTTCTTAGTAATCCGATAAAAATGTTGTACTTTTAAACAAAAACTATATATGATGGAGATGCAGGGTATCGAACCCTGTACCTCTCGCATGCAAAGCGAGCGCTCTACCATTTGAGCTACATCCCCTGATGTCCATGAGCTTTGTTCTTTTACTACATATCCAGACTCGTTTTCTTAGTTGGTGCATCTGTTCCTGATTGGAGAGGCATGGGATAATACAAGATAATGTCGCCTTACTTAGCAAGTTTCGTTGGGCTTTGACATTTCCTTTACATTCCTACTAATTGTAAGGTAGATAAATGAAATTCTAATGGTATTTTTTAGTACGCTCTCATATTTCTAGTTTCTTCATCACGATTTTTATGTCAATAATTGGCAAGCGCTAGTGCGCATTTGATTTCACTGGATCTGTAATGACATATGGGAAGCAAATAGTTTATGGTCCCGTTTCTTTTATTGGCGCAACCCGAGATACATTTGAGGGCATAGCAGTGTTGGAGCTTTAGTATTAAGCATATGCCTAATGTCGATACGTTTCTATATGGATCAACGAGATTATCATGAATTTTTGAATCCTTTGTTGTGGCCCATTGTCTTAGTCCGGTAGGGGTTGGAGAAACGAGTGTATATGTTGCAGTATCGGATGTTCACTGCGAAGGTACACTTGGGAGCTAGTTAGACTCTAATTGATGAGAGAACAAAAAACGCTCCGCTCCTGTTTGGAAGAAGGAAATCTATTCTCGTGGTGATTTTGGACGGGGAACTCAGAGTTTATAGAAATGATATTGGACCTCGGGAAAGGTGACGGAAGAGACAGCATTGAGTAGGTGGTGTTCAGTCAAAATGGGTCAGATACCGAGCCCCGAGGGGATGGCCTAAAATCACAGCAGGAGGTGGAGGTGTTGCTCAACTAAAGTGAAAGTACTTGACGAAGGAGTCGGTTTGTCTTGACTACAACCTTATTGATCAATTATTTTATTTCTAATTTATCGTGTTAGCAAAAAATATGCATGCGTCACGATAAGACAAATGATACTATACATGATTTTGTTTGACACTTTCTATTTTAGACATTCCTTTCTTCCTTTTAACCAACATATGTATATTGATAAACAACTAAATATCTACATATGTGTCTTGTTAATATGTCAACAACTTTAATTGTATTTTAAACATAATAGGTTATGAATCATTAGACTGCTTATTTTGAAGAGAAGTGTTGTTTACTCGATGACTTCAGAGGAAGACATCTACTGCATACACAACATTTTCGCTTAAGTTTTTTACTCTCCCAAATGTGAATTGGAAAATAATTATGAAGTTTACTAAATGACTGCAATTGAGATGTTAACAAGTGTGCAATTCTAAATAACAAAAGTATATTTCTTCTTAGTAATCCGATAAAAATGTTGTACTTTTAATCAAAAACTATATATGATGGAGATGCAGGGTATCGAACCCTGTACCTCTCGCATGCAAAGCGAGCGCTCTACCATTTGAGCTACATCCCCTGATGTCCATGAGCTTTGTTCTTTTACTACATATCCAGACTCGTTTTCTTAGTTGGTGCATCTGTTCCTGATTGGAGAGGCATGGGATAATACAAGATAATGTCGCCTTACTTAGCAAGTTTCGTTGGGCTTTGACATTTCCTTTACATTCCTACTAATTGTAAGGTAGATAAATGAAATTCTAATGGTATTTTTTAGTACGCTCTCATATTTCTAGTTTGTTCATCACGATTTTTATGTCAATAATTGGCAAGCGCTAGTGCGCATTTGATTTCACTGGATCTGTAATGACATATGGGAAGCAAATAGTTTATGGTCCCGTTTCTTTTATTGGCGCAACCCGAGATACATTTGAGGGCATAGCAGTGTTGGAGCTTTAGTATTAAGCATATGCCTAATGTCGATACGTTTCTATATGGATCAACGAGATTATCATGAATTTTTGAATCCTTTGTTGTGGCCCATTGTCTTAGTCCGGTAGGGGTTGGAGAAACGAGTGTATATGTTGCAGTATCGGATGTTCACTGCGAAGGTACACTTGGGAGCTAGTTAGACTCTAATTGATGAGAGAACAAAAAACGCTCCGCTCCTGTTTGGAAGAAGGAAATCTATTCTCGTGGTGATTTTGGACGGGGAACTCAGAGATTATAGAAATGATATTGGACCTCGGGAAAGGTGACGGAAGAGACAGCATTGAGTAGGTGGTGTTCAGTCAAAATGGGTCAGATACCGAGCCCCGAGGGGATGGCCTAAAATCACAGCAGGAGGTGGAGGTGTTGCTCAACTAAAGTGAAAGTACTTGACGAAGGAGTCGGTTTGTCTTGACTACAACCTTATTGATCAATTATTTTATTTCTAATTTATCGTGTTAGCAAAAAAGATGCATGCGTCACGATCAGACAAATGATACTATACATGATTTTGATTGACACTTTCTATTTTAGACATTCCTTTCTTCCTTTTAACCAACATATGTATATTGATAACCAACTAAATATCTACATATGTGTCTTGTTAATATGTCAACAACTTTAATTGTATTTTAAACATAATAGGTTATGAATCATTAGACTGCTCATTTTGAAGAGAAGTGTTGTTTACTCGATGACTTCAGAGGAAGACATCTACTGCATACACAACATTTTCGCTTAAGTTTTTTACTCTCCCAAATGTGAATTGGAAAATAATTATGAAGTTTACTAAATGACTGCAATTGAGATGTTAACAAGTGTGCAATTCTAAATAACAAAAATATATTTCTTCTTAGTAATCCGATAAAAATGTTGTACTTTTAATCAAAAACTATATATGATGGAGATGCAGGGTATCGAACCCTGTACCTCTCGCATGCAAAGCGAGCGCTCTATCATTTGAGCTACATCCCCTGATGTCCATGAGCTTTGTTCTTTTACTACATATCCAGACTCGTTTTCTTAGTTGGTGCATCTGTTCCTGATTGGAGAGGCATGGGATAATACAAGATAATGTCGCCTTACTTAGCAAGTTTCGTTGGGCTTTGACATTTCCTTTACATTCCTACTAATTGTAAGGTAGATAAATGAAATTCTAATGGTATTTTTTAGTACGCTCTCATATTTCTAGTTTCTTCATCACGATTTTTATGTCAATAATTGGCAAGCGCTAGTGCGCATTTGATTTCACTGGATCTGTAATGACATATGGGAAGCAAATAGTTTATGGTCCCGTTTCTTTTATTGGCGCAACCCGAGATACATTTGAGGGCATAGCAGTGTTGGAGCTTTAGTATTAAGCATATGCCTAATGTCGATACGTTTCTATGTGGATCAACGAGATTATCATGAATTTTTGAATCCTTTGTTGTGGCCCATTGTCTTAGTCCGGTAGGGGTTGGAGAAACGAGTGTATATGTTGCAGTATCGGATGTTCACTGCGAAGGTACACTTGGGAGCTAGGTAGACTCTGATTGATGAGAGAACAAAAAACGCTCCGCTCCTGTTTGGAAGAAGGAAATCTATTCTCGTGGTGATTTTGGACGGGGAACTCAGAGTTTATAGAAATGATATTGGACCTCGGGAAAGGTGACGGAAGAGACAGCATTGAGGAGGTGGTGTTCAGTCAAAATGGGTCAGATACCGAGCCCCGAGGGGATGGCCTAAAATCACAGCAGGAGGTGGAGGTGTTGCTCAACTAAAGTGAAAGTACTTGACGAAGGAGTCGGTTTGTCTTGACTACAACCTTATTGATCAATTATTTTATTTATAATTTATCGTGTTAGCAAAAAATATGCATGCGTCACGATCAGACAAATGATACTATACATGATTTTGATTGACACTTTCTATTTTAGACATTCCTTTCTTCCTTTTAACCAACATATGTATATTGATAACCAACTAAATATCTACATATGTGTCTTGTTAATATGTCAACAACTTTAATTGTATTTTAAACATAATAGGTTATGAATCATTAGACTGCTCATTTTGAAGAGAAGTGTTGTTTACTCGATGACTTCAGAGGAAGACATCTACTGCATACACAACATTTTCGCTTAAGTTTTTTACTCTCCCAAATGTGAATTGGAAAATAATTATGAAGTTTACTAAATGACTGCAATTGAGATGTTAACAAGTGTGCAATTCTAAATAACAAAAGTATATTTCTTCTTAGTAATCCGATAAAAATGTTGTACTTTTAATCAAAAACTATATATGATGGAGATGCAGGGTATCGAACCCTGTACCTCTCGCATGCAAAGCGAGCGCTCTACCATTTGAGCTACATCCCCTGATGTCCATGAGCTTTGTTCTTTTACTACATATCCAGACTCGTTTTCTTAGTTGGTGCATCTGTTCCTGATTGGAGAGGCATGGGATAATACAAGATAATGTCGCCTTACTTAGCAAGTTTCGTTGGGCTTTGACATTTCCTTTACATTCCTACTAATTGTAAGGTAGATAAATGAAATTCTAATGGTATTTTTTAGTACGCTCTCATATTTCTAGTTTCTTCATCACGATTTTTATGTCAATAATTGGCAAGCGCTAGTGCGCATTTGATTTCACTGGATCTGTAATGACATATGGGAAGCAAATAGTTTATGGTCCCGTTTCTTTTATTGGCGCAACCCGAGATACATTTGAGGGCATAGCAGTGTTGGAGCTTTAGTATTAAGCATATGCCTAATGTCGATACGTTTCTATGTGGATCAACGAGATTATCATGAATTTTTGAATCCTTTGTTGTGGCCCATTGTCTTAGTCCGGTAGGGGTTGGAGAAACGAGTGTATATGTTGCAGTATCGGATGTTCACTGCGAAGGTACACTTGGGAGCTAGGTAGACTCTGATTGATGAGAGAACAAAAAACGCTCCGCTCCTGTTTGGAAGAAGGAAATCTATTCTCGTGGTGATTTTGGACGGGGAACTCAGAGTTTATAGAAATGAGATTGGACCTCGGGAAAGGTGATGGAAGAGACAGCATTGAGGAGGTGGTGTTCAGTCAAAATGGGTCAGATACCGAGCCCCGAGGGGATGGCCTAAAATCACAGCTTGAGGTGGAGGTGTTGCTCAACTAAAGTGAAAGTACTTGACGAAGGAGTCGGTTTGTGTTGACTACAACCTTATTGATCAATTATTTTATTTCTAATTTATCGTGTTAGCAAAAAATATGCATGCGTCACGATCAGACAAATGATACTATACATGATTTTGATTGACACTTTCTATTTTAGACATTCCTTTCTTCCTTTTAACCAACATATGTATATTGATAACCAACTAAATATCTACATATGTGTCTTGTTAATATGTCAACAACTTTAATTGTATTTTAAACATAATAGGTTATGAATCATTAGACTGCTCATTTTGAAGAGAAGTGTTGTTTACTCGATGACTTCAGAGGAAGACATCTACTGCATACACAACATTTTCGCTTAAGTTTTTTACTCTCCCAAATGTGAATTGGAAAATAATTATGAAGTTTACTAAATGACTGCAATTGAGATGTTAACAAGTGTGCAATTCTAAATAACAAAAGTATATTTCTTCTTAGTAATCCGATAAAAATGTTGTACTTTTAATCAAAAACTATATATGATGGAGATGCAGGGTATCGAACCCTGTACCTCTCGCATGCAAAGCGAGCGCTCTACCATTTGAGCTACATCCCCTGATGTCCATGAGCTTTGTTCTTTTACTACATATCCAGACTCGTTTTCTTAGTTGGTGCATCTGTTCCTGATTGGAGAGGCATGGGATAATACAAGATAATGTCGCCTTACTTAGCAAGTTTTGTTGGGCTTTGACATTTCCTTTACATTCCTACTAATTGTAAGGTAGATAAATGAAATTCTAATGGTATTTTTTAGTACGCTCTCATATTTCTAGTTTCTTCATCACGATTTTTATGTCAATAATTGGCAAGCGCTAGTGCGCATTTGATTTCACTGGATCTGTAATGACATATGGGAAGCAAATAGTTTATGGTCCCGTTTCTTTTATTGGCGCAACCCGAGATACATTTGAGGGCATAGCAGTGTTGGAGCTTTAGTATTAAGCATATGCCTAATGTCGATACGTTTCTATGTGGATCAACGAGATTATCATGAATTTTTGAATCCTTTGTTGTGGCCCATTGTCTTAGTCCGGTAGGGGTTGGAGAAACGAGTGTATATGTTGCAGTATCGGATGTTCACTGCGAAGGTACACTTGGGAGCTAGGTAGACTCTGATTGATGAGAGAACAAAAAACGCTCCGCTCCTGTTTGGAAGAAGGAAATCTATTCTCGTGGTGATTTTGGACGGGGAACTCAGAGTTTATAGAAATGAGATTGGACCTCGGGAAAGGTGATGGAAGAGACAGCATTGAGGAGGTGGTGTTCAGTCAAAATGGGTCAGATACCGAGCCCCGAGGGGATGGCCTAAAATCACAGCTTGAGGTGGAGGTGTTGCTCAACTAAAGTGAAAGTACTTGACGAAGGAGTCGGTTTGTGTTGACTACAACCTTATTGATCAATTATTTTATTTCTAATTTATCGTGTTAGCAAAAAATATGCATGCGTCACGATCAGACAAATGATACTATACATGATTTTGATTGACACTTTCTATTTTAGACATTCCTTTCTTCCTTTTAACCAACATATGTATATTGATAACCAACTAAATATCTACATATGTGTCTTGTTAATATGTCAACAACTTTAATTGTATTTTAAACATAATAGGTTATGAATCATTAGACTGCTCATTTTGAAGAGAAGTGTTGTTTACTCGATGACTTCAGAGGAAGACATCTACTGCATACACAACATTTTCGCTTAAGTTTTTTACTCTCCCAAATGTGAATTGGAAAATAATTATGAAGTTTACTAAATGACTGCAATTGAGATGTTAACAAGTGTGCAATTCTAAATAACAAAAGTATATTTCTTCTTAGTAATCCGATAAAAATGTTGTACTTTTAATCAAAAACTATATATGATGGAGATGCAGGGTATCGAACCCTGTACCTCTCGCATGCAAAGCGAGCGCTCTACCATTTGAGCTACATCCCCTGATGTCCATGAGCTTTGTTCTTTTACTACATATCCAGACTCGTTTTCTTAGTTGGTGCATCTGTTCCTGATTGGAGAGGCATGGGATAATACAAGATAATGTCGCCTTACTTAGCAAGTTTCGTTGGGCTTTGACATTTCCTTTACATTCCTACTAATTGTAAGGTAGATAAATGAAATTCTAATGGTATTTTTTAGTACGCTCTCATATTTCTAGTTTCTTCATCACGATTTTTATGTCAATAATTGGCAAGCGCTAGTGCGCATTTGATTTCACTGGATCTGTAATGACATATGGGAAGCAAATAGTTTATGGTCCCGTTTCTTTTATTGGCGCAACCCGAGATACATTTGAGGGCATAGCAGTGTTGGAGCTTTAGTATTAAGCATATGCCTAATGTCGATACGTTTCTATATGGATCAACGAGATTATCATGAATTTTTGAATCCTTTGTTGTGGCCCATTGTCTTAGTCCGGTAGGGGTTGGAGAAACGAGTGTATATGTTGCAGTATCGGATGTTCACTGCGAAGGTACACTTGGGAGCTAGTTAGACTCTAATTGATGAGAGAACAAAAAACGCTCCGCTCCTGTTTGGAAGAAGGAAATCTATTCTCGTGGTGATTTTGGACGGGGAACTCAGAGTTTATAGAAATGATATTGGACCTCGGGAAAGGTGACGGAAGAGACAGCATTGAGTAGGTGGTGTTCAGTCAAAATGGGTCAGATACCGAGCCCCGAGGGGATGGCCTAAAATCACAGCAGGAGGTGGAGGTGTTGCTCAACTAAAGTGAAAGTACTTGTCGAAGGAGTCGGTTTGTCTTGACTACAACCTTATTGATCAATTATTTTATTTATAATTTATCGTGTTAGCAAAAAATATGCATGCGTCACGATCAGACAAATGATACTATACATGATTTTGTTTGAAACTTTCTATTTTACACATTCCTTTCTTCCTTTTAACCAACATATGTATATTGATAAACAACTAAATATCTACATATGTGTCTTGTTAATATGTCAACATCTTTAATTGTATTTTAAACATAATAGGTTATGAATCATTAGACTGCTCATTTTGAAGAGAAGTGCTGTTTACTCGATGACTTCAGAGGAAGACATCTACTGCATACACAACATTTTCGCTTAAGTTTTTTACTCTCCCAAATGTGAATTGGAAAATAATTATGAAGTTTACTAAATGACTGCAATTGAGATGTTAACAAGTGTGCAATTCTAAATAACAAAAGTATATTTCTTCGTAGTAATCCGATAAAAATGTTGTACTTTTAATCAAAAACTATATATGATGGAGATGCAGGGTATCGAACCCTGTACCTCTCGCATGCAAAGCGAGCGCTCTACCATTTGAGCTACATCCCCTGATGTCCATGAGCTTTGTTCTTTTACTACATATCCAGACTCGTTTTCTTAGTTGGTGCATCTGTTCCTGATTGGAGAGGCATGGGATAATACAAGATAATGTCGCCTTACTTAGCAAGTTTCGTTGGGCTTTGACATTTCCTTTACATTCCTACTAATTGTAAGGTAGATAAATGAAATTCTAATGGTATTTTTTAGTACGCTCTCATATTTCTAGTTTCTTCATCACGATTTTTATGTCAATAATTGGCAAGCGCTAGTGCGCATTTGATTTCACTGGATCTGTAATGACATATGGGAAGCAAATAGTTTATGGTCCCGTTTCTTTTATTGGCGCAACCCGAGATACATTTGAGGGCATAGCAGTGTTGGAGCTTTAGTATTAAGCATATGCCTAATGTCGATACGTTTCTATATGGATCAACGAGATTATCATGAATTTTTGAATCCTTTGTTGTGGCCCATTGTCTTAGTCCGGTAGGGGTTGGAGAAACGAGTGTATATGTTGCAGTATCGGATGTTCACTGCGAAGGTACACTTGGGAGCTAGTTAGACTCTAATTGATGAGAGAACAAAAAACGCTCCGCTCCTGTTTGGAAGAAGGAAATCTATTCTCGTGGTGATTTTGGACGGGGAACTCAGAGTTTATAGAAATGATATTGGACCTCGGGAAAGGTGACGGAAGAGACAGCATTGAGTAGGTGGTGTTCAGTCAAAATGGGTCAGATACCGAGCCCCGAGGGGATGGCCTAAAATCACAGCAGGAGGTGGAGGTGTTGCTCAACTAAAGTGAAAGTACTTGTCGAAGGAGTCGGTTTGTCTTGACTACAACCTTATTGATCAATTATTTTATTTATAATTTATCGTGTTAGCAAAAAATATGCATGCGTCACGATCAGACAAATGATACTATACATGATTTTGTTTGAAACTTTCTATTTTACACATTCCTTTCTTCCTTTTAACCAACATATGTATATTGATAAACAACTAAATATCTACATATGTGTCTTGTTAATATGTCAACATCTTTAATTGTATTTTAAACATAATAGGTTATGAATCATTAGACTGCTCATTTTGAAGAGAAGTGCTGTTTACTCGATGACTTCAGAGGAAGACATCTACTGCATACACAACATTTTCGCTTAAGTTTTTTACTCTCCCAAATGTGAATTGGAAAATAATTATGAAGTTTACTAAATGACTGCAATTGAGATGTTAACAAGTGTGCAATTCTAAATAACAAAAGTATATTTCTTCTTAGTAATCCGATAAAAATGTTGTACTTTTAATCAAAAACTATATATGATGGAGATGCAGGGTATCGAACCCTGTACCTCTCGCATGCAAAGCGAGCGCTCTACCATTTGAGCTACATCCCCTGATGTCCATGAGCTTTGTTCTTTTACTACATATCCAGACTCGTTTTCTTAGTTGGTGCATCTGTTCCTGATTGGAGAGGCATGGGATAATACAAGATAATGTCGCCTTACTTAGCAAGTTTCGTTGGGCTTTGACATTTCCTTTACATTCCTACTAATTGTAAGGTAGATAAATGAAATTCTAATGGTATTTTTTAGTACGCTCTCATATTTCTAGTTTCTTCATCACGATTTTTATGTCAATAATTGGCAAGCGCTAGTGCGCATTTGATTTCACTGGATCTGTAATGACATATGGGAAGCAAATAGTTTATGGTCCCGTTTCTTTTATTGGCGCAACCCGAGATACATTTGAGGGCATAGCAGTGTTGGAGCTTTAGTATTAAGCATATGCCTAATGTCGATACGTTTCTATATGGATCAACGAGATTATCATGAATTTTTGAATCCTTTGTTGTGGCCCATTGTCTTAGTCCGGTAGGGGTTGGAGAAACGAGTGTATATGTTGCAGTATCGGATGTTCACTGCGAAGGTACACTTGGGAGCTAGTTAGACTCTAATTGATGAGAGAACAAAAAACGCTCCGCTCCTGTTTGGAAGAAGGAAATCTATTCTCGTGGTGATTTTGGACGGGGAACTCAGAGTTTATAGAAATGATATTGGACCTCGGGAAAGGTGACGGAAGAGACAGCATTGAGTAGGTGGTGTTCAGTCAAAATGGGTCAGATACCGAGCCCCGAGGGGATGGCCTAAAATCACAGCAGGAGGTGGAGGTGTTGCTCAACTAAAGTGAAAGTACTTGTCGAAGGAGTCGGTTTGTCTTGACTACAACCTTATTGATCAATTATTTTATTTATAATTTATCGTGTTAGCAAAAAATATGCATGCGTCACGATCAGACAAATGATACTATACATGATTTTGTTTGAAACTTTCTATTTTACACATTCCTTTCTTCCTTTTAACCAACATATGTATATTGATAAACAACTAAATATCTACATATGTGTCTTGTTAATATGTCAACATCTTTAATTGTATTTTAAACATAATAGGTTATGAATCATTAGACTGCTCATTTTGAAGAGAAGTGCTGTTTACTCGATGACTTCAGAGGAAGACATCTACTGCATACACAACATTTTCGCTTAAGTTTTTTACTCTCCCAAATGTGAATTGGAAAATAATTATGAAGTTTACTAAATGACTGCAATTGAGATGTTAACAAGTGTGCAATTCTAAATAACAAAAGTATATTTCTTCGTAGTAATCCGATAAAAATGTTGTACTTTTAATCAAAAACTATATATGATGGAGATGCAGGGTATCGAACCCTGTACCTCTCGCATGCAAAGCGAGCGCTCTACCATTTGAGCTACATCCCCTGATGTCCATGAGCTTTGTTCTTTTACTACATATCCAGACTCGTTTTCTTAGTTGGTGCATCTGTTCCTGATTGGAGAGGCATGGGATAATACAAGATAATGTCGCCTTACTTAGCAAGTTTCGTTGGGCTTTGACATTTCCTTTACATTCCTACTAATTGTAAGGTAGATAAATGAAATTCTAATGGTATTTTTTAGTACGCTCTCATATTTCTAGTTTCTTCATCACGATTTTTATGTCAATAATTGGCAAGCGCTAGTGCGCATTTGATTTCACTGGATCTGTAATGACATATGGGAAGCAAATAGTTTATGGTCCCGTTTCTTTTATTGGCGCAACCCGATATACATTTGAGGGCATAGCAGTGTTGGAGCTTTAGTATTAAGCATATGCCTAATGTCGATACGTTTCTATATGGATCAACGAGATTATCATGAATTTTTGAATCCTTTGTTGTGGCCCATTGTCTTAGTCCGGTAGGGGTTGGAGAAACGAGTGTATATGTTGCAGTATCGGATGTTCACTGCGAAGGTACACTTGGGAGCTAGTTAGACTCTAATTGATGAGAGAACAAAAAACGCTCCGCTCCTGTTTGGAAGAAGGAAATCTATTCTCGTGGTGATTTTGGACGGGGAACTCAGAGTTTATAGAAATGATATTGGACCTCGGGAAAGGTGACGGAAGAGACAGCATTGAGTAGGTGGTGTTCAGTCAAAATGGGTCAGATACCGAGCCCCGAGGGGATGGCCTAAAATCACAGCAGGAGGTGGAGGTGTTGCTCAACTAAAGTGAAAGTACTTGTCGAAGGAGTCGGTTTGTCTTGACTACAACCTTATTGATCAATTATTTTATTTATAATTTATCGTGTTAGCAAAAAATATGCATGCGTCACGATCAGACAAATGATACTATACATGATTTTGTTTGAAACTTTCTATTTTACACATTCCTTTCTTCCTTTTAACCAACATATGTATATTGATAAACAACTAAATATCTACATATGTGTCTTGTTAATATGTCAACATCTTTAATTGTATTTTAAACATAATAGGTTATGAATCATTAGACTGCTCATTTTGAAGAGAAGTGCTGTTTACTCGATGACTTCAGAGGAAGACATCTACTGCATACACAACATTTTCGCTTAAGTTTTTTACTCTCCCAAATGTGAATTGGAAAATAATTATGAAGTTTACTAAATGACTGCAATTGAGATGTTAACAAGTGTGCAATTCTAAATAACAAAAGTATATTTCTTCGTAGTAATCCGATAAAAATGTTGTACTTTTAATCAAAAACTATATATGATGGAGATGCAGGGTATCGAACCCTGTACCTCTCGCATGCAAAGCGAGCGCTCTACCATTTGAGCTACATCCCCTGATGTCCATGAGCTTTGTTCTTTTACTACATATCCAGACTCGTTTTCTTAGTTGGTGCATCTGTTCCTGATTGGAGAGGCATGGGATAATACAAGATAATGTCGCCTTACTTAGCAAGTTTCGTTGGGCTTTGACATTTCCTTTACATTCCTACTAATTGTAAGGTAGATAAATGAAATTCTAATGGTATTTTTTAGTACGCTCTCATATTTCTAGTTTCTTCATCACGATTTTTATGTCAATAATTGGCAAGCGCTAGTGTGCATTTGATTTCACTGGATCTGTAATGACATATGGGAAGCAAACAGTTTATGGTCCCGTTTCTTTTATTGGCGCAACCCGAGATACATTTGAGGGCATAGCAGTGTTGGAGCTTTAGTATTAAGCATATGCCTAATGTCGATACGTTTCTATATGGATCAACGAGATTATCATGAATTTTTGAATCCTTTGTTGTGGCCCATTGTCTTAGTCCGGTAGGGGTTGGAGAAACGAGTGTATATGTTGCAGTATCGGATGTTCACTGCGAAGGTACACTTGGGAGCTAGTTAGACTCTAATTGATGAGAGAACAAAAAACGCTCCGCTCCTGTTTGGAAGAAGGAAATCTATTCTCGTGGTGATTTTGGACGGGGAACTCAGATTTTATAGAAATGATATTGGACCTCGGGAAAGGTGACGGAAGAGACAGCATTGAGTAGGTGGTGTTCAGTCAAAATGGGTCAGATACCGAGCCCCGAGGGGATGGCCTAAAATCACAGCAGGAGGTGGAGGTGTTGCTCAACTAAAGTGAAAGTACTTGACGAAGGAGTCGGTTTGTCTTGACTACAACCTTATTGATCAATTATTTTATTTATAATTTATCGTGTTAGCAAAAAATATGCATGCGTCACGATCAGACAAATGATACTATACATGATTTTGTTTGAAACTTTCTATTTTACACATTCCTTTCTTCCTTTTAACCAACATATGTATATTGATAAACAACTAAATATCTACATATGTGTCTTGTTAATATGTCAACATCTTTAATTGTATTTTAAACATAATAGGTTATGAATCATTAGACTGCTCATTTTGAAGAGAAGTGCTGTTTACTCGATGACTTCAGAGGAAGACATCTACTGCATACACAACATTTTCGCTTAAGTTTTTTACTCTCCCAAATGTGAATTGGAAAATAATTATGAAGTTTACTAAATGACTGCAATTGAGATGTTAACAAGTGTGCAATTCTAAATAACAAAAGTATTTTTCTTCGTAGTAATCCGATAAAAATGTTGTACTTTTAATCAAAAACTATATATGATGGAGATGCAGGGTATCGAACCCTGTACCTCTCGCATGCAAAGCGAGCGCTCTACCATTTGAGCTACATCCCCTGATGTCCGTGAGCTTTGTTCTTTTACTACATATCCAGACTCGTTTTCTTAGTTGGTGCATCTGTTCCTGATTGGAGAGGCATGGCATAATACAAGATAATGTCGCCTTACTTAGCAAGTTTCGTTGGGCTTTGACATTTCCTTTACATTCCTACTAATTGTAAGGTAGATAAATGAAATTCTAATGGTATTTTTTAGTACGCTCTCATATTTCTAGTTTCTTCATCACGATTTTTATGTCAATAATTGGCAAGCGCTAGTGTGCATTTGATTTCACTGGATCTGTAATGACATATGGGAAGCAAACAGTTTATGGTCCCGTTTCTTTTATTGGCGCAACCCGAGATACATTTGAGGGCATAGCAGTGTTGGAGCTTTAGTATTAAGCATATGCCTAATGTCGATACGTTTCTATATGGATCAACGAGATTATCATGAATTTTTGAATCCTTTGTTGTGGCCCATTGTCTTAGTCCGGTAGGGGTTGGAGAAACGAGTGTATATGTTGCAGTATCGGATGTTCACTGCGAAGGTACACTTGGGAGCTAGTTAGACTCTGATTGATGAGAGAACAAAAAACGCTCCGCTCCTGTTTGGAAGAAGGAAATCTATTCTCGTGGTGATTTTGGACGG
Source organism: Chamaenerion angustifolium (assembly GCA_946814005.1). Lineage (NCBI taxonomy): Eukaryota > Viridiplantae > Streptophyta > Magnoliopsida > Myrtales > Onagraceae > Chamaenerion > Chamaenerion angustifolium. The sequence goes on along the minus strand of OX328268.1, from coordinate 25,633,326 downwards.
GGAACTCAGAGTTTATAGAAATGATATTGGACCTCGGGAAAGGTGACGGAAGAGACAGCATTGAGGAGGTGGTGTTCAGTCAAAATGGGTCAGATACCGAGCCCCGAGGGGATGGCCTAAAATCACAGCAGGAGGTGGAGGTGTTGCTCAACTAAAGTGAAAGTACTTGACGAAGGAGTCGGTTTGTCTTGACTACAACCTTATTGATCAATTATTTTATTTATAATTTATCGTGTTAGCAAAAAATATGCATGCGTCACGATCAGACGAATGATACTATACATGATTTTGTTTGAAACTTTCTATTTTACACATTCCTTTCTTCCTTTTAACCAACATATGTATATTGATAAACAACTAAATATCTACATATGTGTCTTGTTAATATGTCAACAGCTTTAATTGTATTTTAAACATAATAGGTTATGAATCATTAGACTGCTCATTTTGAAGAGAAGTGCTGTTTACTCGATGACTTCAGAGGAAGACATCTACTGCATACACAACATTTTCGCTTAAGTTTTTTACTCTCCCAAATGTGAATTGGAAAATAATTATGAAGTTTACTAAATGACTGCAATTGAGATGTTAACAAGTGTGCAATTCTAAATAACAAAAGTATTTTTCTTCGTAGTAATCCGATAAAAATGTTGTACTTTTAATCAAAAACTATATATGATGGAGATGCAGGGTATCGAACCCTGTACCTCTCGCATGCAAAGCGAGCGCTCTACCATTTGAGCTACATCCCCTGATGTCCGTGAGCTTTGTTCTTTTACTACATATCCAGACTCGTTTTCTTAGTTGGTGCATCTGTTCCTGATTGGAGAGGCATGGCATAATACAAGATAATGTCGCCTTACTTAGCAAGTTTCGTTGGGCTTTGACATTTCCTTTACATTCCTACTAATTGTAAGGTAGATAAATGAAATTCTAATGGTATTTTTTAGTACGCTCTCATATTTCTAGTTTCTTCATCACGATTTTTATGTCAATAATTGGCAAGCGCTAGTGTGCATTTGATTTCACTGGATCTGTAATGACATATGGGAAGCAAACAGTTTATGGTCCCGTTTCTTTTATTGGCGCAACCCGAGATACATTTGAGGGCATAGCAGTGTTGGAGCTTTAGTATTAAGCATATGCCTAATGTCGATACGTTTCTATATGGATCAACGAGATTATCATGAATTTTTGAATCCTTTGTTGTGGCCCATTGTCTTAGTCCGGTAGGGGTTGGAGAAACGAGTGTATATGTTGCAGTATCGGATGTTCACTGCGAAGGTACACTTGGGAGCTAGTTAGACTCTGATTGATGAGAGAACAAAAAACGCTCCGCTCCTGTTTGGAAGAAGGAAATCTATTCTCGTGGTGATTTTGGACGGGGAACTCAGAGTTTATAGAAATGATATTGGACCTCGGGAAAGGTGACGGAAGAGACAGCATTGAGGAGGTGGTGTTCAGTCAAAATGGGTCAGATACCGAGCCCCGAGGGGATGGCCTAAAATCACAGCAGGAGGTGGAGGTGTTGCTCAACTAAAGTGAAAGTACTTGACGAAGGAGTCGGTTTGTCTTGACTACAACCTTATTGATCAATTATTTTATTTATAATTTATCGTGTTAGCAAAAAATATGCATGCGTCACGATCAGACGAATGATACTATACATGATTTTGTTTGAAACTTTCTATTTTACACATTCCTTTCTTCCTTTTAACCAACATATGTATATTGATAAACAACTAAATATCTACATATGTGTCTTGTTAATATGTCAACAGCTTTAATTGTATTTTAAACATAATAGGTTATGAATCATTAGACTGCTCATTTTGAAGAGAAGTGCTGTTTACTCGATGACTTCAGAGGAAGACATCTACTGCATACACAACATTTTCGCTTAAGTTTTTTACTCTCCCAAATGTGAATTGGAAAATAATTATGAAGTTTACTAAATGACTGCAATTGAGATGTTAACAAGTGTGCAATTCTAAATAACAAAAATATATTTCTTCTTAGTAATCCGATAAAAATGTTGTACTTTTAATCAAAAACTATATATGATAGAGATGCAGGGTATCGAACCCTGTACCTCTCGCATGCAAAGCGAGCGCTCTATCATTTGAGCTACATCCCCTGATGTCCATGAGCTTTGTTCTTTTACTACATATCCAGACTCGTTTTCTTAGTTGGTGCATCTGTTCCTGATTGGAGAGGCATGGGATAATACAAGATAATGTCGCCTTACTTAGCAAGTTTCGTTGGGCTTTGACATTTCCTTTACATTCCTACTAATTGTAAGGTAGATAAATGAAATTCTAATGGTATTTTTTAGTACGCTCTCATATTTCTAGTTTCTTCATCACGATTTTTATGTCAATAATTGGCAAGCGCTAGTGTGCATTTGATTTCACTGGATCTGTAATGACATATGGGAAGCAAACAGTTTATGGTCCCGTTTCTTTTATTGGCGCAACCCGAGATACATTTGAGGGCATAGCAGTGTTGGAGCTTTAGTATTAAGCATATGCCTAATGTCGATACGTTTCTATATGGATCAACGAGATTATCATGAATTTTTGAATCCTTTGTTGTGGCCCATTGTCTTAGTCCGGTAGGGGTTGGAGAAACGAGTGTATATGTTGCAGTATCGGATGTTCACTGCGAAGGTACACTTGGGAGCTAGTTAGACTCTAATTGATGAGAGAACAAAAAACGCTCCGCTCCTGTTTGGAAGAAGGAAATCTATTCTCGTGGTGATTTTGGACGGGGAACTCAGATTTTATAGAAATGATATTGGACCTCGGGAAAGGTGACAGAAGAGACAGCATTGAGTAGGTGGTGTTCAGTCAAAATGGGTCAGATACCGAGCCCCGAGGGGATGGCCTAAAATCACAGCAGGAGGTGGAGGTGTTGCTCAACTAAAGTGAAAGTACTTGACGAAGGAGTCGGTTTGTCTTGACTACAACCTTATTGATCAATTATTTTATTTATAATTTATCGTGTTAGCAAAAAATATGCATGCGTCACGATCAGACAAATGATACTATACATGATTTTGTTTGAAACTTTCTATTTTACACATTCCTTTCTTCCTTTTAACCAACATATGTATATTGATAAACAACTAAATATCTACATATGTGTCTTGTTAATATGTCAACATCTTTAATTGTATTTTAAACATAATAGGTTATGAATCATTAGACTGCTCATTTTGAAGAGAAGTGCTGTTTACTCGATGACTTCAGAGGAAGACATCTACTGCATACACAACATTTTCGCTTAAGTTTTTTACTCTCCCAAATGTGAATTGGAAAATAATTATGAAGTTTACTAAATGACTGCAATTGAGATGTTAACAAGTGTGCAATTCTAAATAACAAAAGTATTTTTCTTCGTAGTAATCCGATAAAAATGTTGTACTTTTAATCAAAAACTATATATGATGGAGATGCAGGGTATCGAACCCTGTACCTCTCGCATGCAAAGCGAACGCTCTACCATTTGAGCTACATCCCCTGATGTCCGTGAGCTTTGTTCTTTTACTACATATCCAGACTCGTTTTCTTAGTTGGTGCATCTGTTCCTTATTGGAGAGGCATGGCATAATACAAGATAATGTCGCCTTACTTAGCAAGTTTCGTTGGGCTTTGACATTTCCTTTACATTCCTACTAATTGTAAGGTAGATAAATGAAATTCTAATGGTATTTTTTAGTACGCTCTCATATTTCTAGTTTCTTCATCACGATTTTTATGTCAATAATTGGCAAGCGCTAGTGTGCATTTGATTTCACTGGATCTGTAATGACATATGGGAAGCAAACAGTTTATGGTCCCGTTTCTTTTATTGGCGCAACCCGAGATACATTTGAGGGCATAGCAGTGTTGGAGCTTTAGTATTAAGCATATGCCTAATGTCGATACGTTTCTATATGGATCAACGAGATTATCATGAATTTTTGAATCCTTTGTTGTGGCCCATTGTCTTAGTCCGGTAGGGTTTGGAGAAACGAGTGTATATGTTGCAGTATCGGATGTTCACTGCGAAGGTACACTTGGGAGCTAGTTAGACTCTGATTGATGAGAGAACAAAAAACGCTCCGCTCCTGTTTGGAAGAAGGAAATCTATTCTCGTGGTGATTTTGGACGGGGAACTCAGAGTTTATAGAAATGATATTGGACCTCGGGAAAGGTGACGGAAGAGACAGCATTGAGGATGTGGTGTTCAGTCAAAATGGGTCAGATACCGAGCCCCGAGGGGATGGCCTAAAATCACAGCAGGAGGTGGAGGTGTTGCTCAACTAAAGTGAAAGTACTTGACGAAGGAGTCGGTTTGTCTTGACTACAACCTTATTGATCAATTATTTTATTTATAATTTATCGTGTTAGCAAAAAATATGCATGCGTCACGATCAGACAAATGATACTATACATGATTTTGTTTGAAACTTTCTATTTTACACATTCCTTTCTTCCTTTTAACCAACATATGTATATTGATAAACAACTAAATATCTACATATGTGTCTTGTTAATATGTCAACAGCTTTAATTGTATTTTAAACATAATAGGTTATGAATCATTAGACTGCTCATTTTGAAGAGAAGTGCTGTTTACTCGATGACTTCAGAGGAAGACATCTACTGCATACACAACATTTTCGCTTAAGTTTTTTACTCTCCCAAATGTGAATTGGAAAATAATTATGAAGTTTACTAAATGACTGCAATTGAGATGTTAACAAGTGTGCAATTCTAAATAACAAAAGTATTTTTCTTCGTAGTAATCCGATAAAAATGTTGTACTTTTAATCAAAAACTATATATGATGGAGATGCAGGGTATCGAACCCTGTACCTCTCGCATGCAAAGCGAGCGCTGTACCATTTGAGCTACATCCCCTGATGTCCGTGAGCTTTGTTCTTTTACTACATATCCAGACTCGTTTTCTTAGTTGGTGCATCTGTTCCTGATTGGAGAGGCATGGGATAATACAAGATAATGTCTCTTTACTTAGCAAGTTTCGTTGGGCTTTGACATTTCCTTTACATTCCTACTAATTGTAAGGTAGATAAATGAAATTCTAATGGTATTTTTTAGTACGCTCTCATATTTCTAGTTTCTTCATCACGATTTTTATGTCAATAATTGGCAAGCGCTAGTGTGCATTTGATTTCACTGGATCTGTAATGACATATGGGAAGCAAACAGTTTATGGTCCCGTTTCTTTTATTGGCGCAACCCGAGATACATTTGAGGGCATAGCAGTGTTGGAGCTTTAGTATTAAGCATATGCCTAATGTCGATACGTTTCTATATGGATCAACGAGATTATCATGAATTTTTGAATCCTTTGTTGTGGCCCATTGTCTTAGTCCGGTAGGGGTTGGAGAAACGAGTGTATATGTTGCAGTATCGGATGTTCACTGCGAAGGTACACTTGGGAGCTAGTTAGACTCTGATTGATGAGAGAACAAAAAACGCTCCGCTCCTGTTTGGAAGAAGGAAATCTATTCTCGTGGTGATTTTGGACGGGGAACTCAGAGTTTATAGAAATGATATTGGACCTCGGGAAAGGTGACGGAAGAGACAGCATTGAGTAGGTGGTGTTCAGTCAAAATGGGTCAGATACCGAGCCCCGAGGGGATGGCCTAAAATCACAGCAGGAGGTGGAGGTGTTGCTCAACTAAAGTGAAAGTACTTGACGAAGGAGTCGGTTTGTCTTGACTACAACCTTATTGATCAATTATTTTATTTATAATTTATCGTGTTAGCAAAAAATATGCATGCGTCACGATCAGACAAATGATACTATACATGATTTTGTTTGAAACTTTCTATTTTACACATTCCTTTCTTCCTTTTAACCAACATATGTATATTGATAAACAACTAAATATCTACATATGTGTCTTGTTAATATGTCAACAGCTTTAATTGTATTTTAAACATAATAGGTTATGAATCATTAGACTGCTCATTTTGAAGAGAAGTGCTGTTTACTCGATGACTTCAGAGGAAGACATCTACTGCATACACAACATTTTCGCTTAAGTTTTTTACTCTCCCAAATGTGAATTGGAAAATAATTATGAAGTTTACTAAATGACTGCAATTGAGATGTTAACAAGTGTGCAATTCTAAATAACAAAAGTATTTTTCTTCGTAGTAATCCGATAAAAATGTTGTACTTTTAATCAAAAACTATATATGATGGAGATGCAGGGTATCGAACCCTGTACCTCTCGCATGCAAAGCGAGCGCTGTACCATTTGAGCTACATCCCCTGATGTCCGTGAGCTTTGTTCTTTTACTACATATCCAGACTCGTTTTCTTAGTTGGTGCATCTGTTCCTGATTGGAGAGGCATGGGATAATACAAGATAATGTCTCCTTACTTAGCAAGTTTCGTTGGGCTTTGACATTTCCTTTACATTCCTACAAATTGTAAGGTAGATAAATGAAATTCTAATGGTATTTTTTAGTACGCTCTCATATTTCTAGTTTCTTCATCACGATTTTTATGTCAATAATTGGCAAGCGCTAGTGTGCATTTGATTTCACTGGATCTGTAATGACATATGGGAACCAAACAGTTTATGGTCCCGTTTCTTTTATTGGCGCAACCCGAGATACATTTGAGGGCATAGCAGTGTTGGAGCTTTAGTATTAAGCATATGCCTAATGTCGATACGTTTCTATATGGATCAACGAGATTATCATGAATTTTTGAATCCTTTGTTGTGGCCCATTGTCTTAGTCCGGTAGGGGTTGGAGAAACGAGTGTATATGTTGCAGTATCGGATGTTCACTGCGAAGGTACACTTGGGAGCTAGTTAGACTCTGATTGATGAGAGAACAAAAAACGCTCCGCTCCTGTTTGGAAGAAGGAAATCTATTCTCGTGGTGATTTTGGACGGGGAACTCAGAGTTTATAGAAATGATATTGGACCTCGGGAAAGGTGACGGAAGAGACAGCATTGAGTAGGTGGTGTTCAGTCAAAATGGGTCAGATACCGAGCCCCGAGGGGATGGCCTAAAATCACAGCAGGAGGTGGAGGTGTTGCTCAACTAAAGTGAAAGTACATGACGAAGGAGTCGGTTTGTCTTGACTACAACCTTATTGATCAATTATTTTATTTATAATTTATCGTGTTAGCAAAAAATATGCATGCGTCACGATCAGACAAATGATACTATACATGATTTTGTTTGAAACTTTCTATTTTACACATTCCTTTCTTCCTTTTAACCAACATATGTATATTGATAAACAACTAAATATCTACATATGTGTCTTGTTAATATGTCAACAGCTTTAATTGTATTTTAAACATAATAGGTTATGAATCATTAGACTGCTCATTTTGAAGAGAAGTGCTGTTTACTCGATGACTTCAGAGGAAGACATCTACTGCATACACAACATTTTCGCTTAAGTTTTTTACTCTCCCAAATGTGAATTGGAAAATAATTATGAAGTTTACTAAATGACTGCAATTGAGATGTTAACAAGTGTGCAATTCTAAATAACAAAAGTATTTTTCTTCGTAGTAATCCGATAAAAATGTTGTACTTTTAATCAAAAACTATATATGATGGAGATGCAGGGTATCGAACCCTGTACCTCTCGCATGCAAAGCGAGCGCTCTACCATTTGAGCTACATCCCCTGATGTCCATGAGCTTTGTTCTTTTACTACATATCCAGACTCGTTTTCTTAGTTGGTGCATCTGTTCCTGATTGGAGAGGCATGGGATAATACAAGATAATGTCGCCTTACTTAGCAAGTTTTGTTGGGCTTTGACATTTCCTTTACATTCCTACTAATTGTAAGGTAGATAAATGAAATTCTAATGGTATTTTTTAGTACGCTCTCATATTTCTAGTTTCTTCATCACGATATTTATGTCAATAATTGGCAAGCGCTAGTGTGCATTTGATTTCACTGGATCTGTAATGACATATGGGAAGCAAACAGTTTATGGTCCCGTTTCTTTTATTGGCGCAACCCGAGATACATTTGAGGGCATAGCAGTGTTGGAGCTTTAGTATTAAGCATATGCCTAATGTCGATACGTTTCTATATGGATCAACGAGATTATCATGATTTTTTGAATCCTTTGTTGTGGCCCATTGTCTTAGTCCGGTAGGGGTTGGAGAAACGAGTGTATATGTTGCAGTATCGGATGTTCACTGCGAAGGTACACTTGGGAGCTAGTTAGACTCTGATTGATGAGAGAACAAAAAACGCTTCGCTCCTGTTTGGAAGAAGGAAATCTATTCTCGTGGTGATTTTGGATGGGGAACTCAGAGTTTATAGAAATGATATTGGACCTCGGGAAAGGTGACGGAAGAGACAGCATTGAGGAGGTGGTGTTCAGTCAAAATGGGTCAGATACCGAGCCCCGAGGGGATGGCCTAAAATCACAGCAGGAGGTGGAGGTGTTGCTCAACTAAAGTGAAAGTACTTGACGAAGGAGTCGGTTTGTCTTGACTACAACCTTATTGATCAATTATTTTATTTATAATTTATCGTGTTAGCAAAAAATATGCATGCGTCACGATCAGACAAATGATACTATACATGATTTTGTTTGAAACTTTCTATTTTACACATTCCTTTCTTCCTTTTAACCAACATATGTATATTGATAAACAACTAAATATCTACATATGTGTCTTGTTAATATGTCAACAGCTTTAATTGTATTTTAAACATAATAGGTTATGAATCATTAGACTGCTCATTTTGAAGAGAAGTGCTGTTTACTCGATGACTTCAGAGGAAGACATCTACTGCATACACAACATTTTCGCTTAAGTTTTTTACTCTCCCAAATGTGAATTGGAAAATAATTATGAAGTTTACTAAATGACTGCAATTGAGATGTTAACAAGTGTGCAATTCTAAATAACAAAAGTATTTTTCTTCGTAGTAATCCGATAAAAATGTTGTACTTTTAATCAAAAACTATATATGATGGAGATGCAGGGTATCGAACCCTGTACCTCTCGCATGCAAAGCGAGCGCTGTACCATTTGAGCTACATCCCCTGATGTCCGTGAGCTTTGTTCTTTTACTACATATCCAGACTCGTTTTCTTAGTTGGTGCATCTGTTCCTGATTGGAGAGGCATGGGATAATACAAGATAATGTCGCCTTACTTAGCAAGTTTCGTTGGGCTTTGACATTTCCTTTACATTCCTACTAATTGTAAGGTAGATAAATGAAATTCTAATGGTATTTTTTAGTACGCTCTCATATTTCTAGTTTCTTCATCACGATTTTTATGTCAATAATTGGCAAGCGCTAGTGTGCATTTGATTTCACTGGATCTGTAATGACATATGGGAACCAAAGAGTTTATGGTCCCGTTTCTTTTATTGGCGCAACCCGAGATACATTTGAGGGCATAGCAGTGTTGGAGCTTTAGTATTAAGCATATGCCTAATGTCGATACGTTTCTATATGGATCAACGAGATTATCATGAATTTTTGAATCCTTTGTTGTGGCCCATTGTCTTAGTCCGGTAGGGGTTGGAGAAACGAGTGTATATGTTGCAGTATCGGATGTTCACTGCGAAGGTACACTTGGGAGCTAGTTAGACTCTGATTGATGAGAGAACAAAAAACGCTCCGCTCCTGTTTGGAAGAAGGAAATCTATTCTCGTGGTGATTTTGGACGGGGAACTCAGAGTTTATAGAAATGATATTGGACCTCGGGAAAGGTGACGGAAGAGACAGCATTGAGGAGGTGGTGTTCAGTCAAAATGGGTCAGATACCGAGCCCCGAGGGGATGGCCTAAAATCACAGCAGGAGGTGGAGGTGTTGCTCAACTAAAGTGAAAGTACATGACGAAGGAGTCGGTTTGTCTTGACTACAACCTTATTGATCAATTATTTTATTTATAATTTATCGTGTTAGCAAAAAATATGCATGCGTCACGATCAGACAAATGATACTATACATGATTTTGTTTGAAACTTTCTATTTTACACATTCCTTTCTTCCTTTTAACCAACATATGTATATTGATAAACAACTAAATATCTACATATGTGTCTTGTTAATATGTCAACAGCTTTAATTGTATTTTAAACATAATAGGTTATGAATCATTAGACTGCTCATTTTGAAGAGAAGTGCTGTTTACTCGATGACTTCAGAGGAAGACATCTACTGCATACACAACATTTTCGCTTAAGTTTTGTACTCTCCCAAATGTTAATTGGAAAATAATTATGAAGTTTACTAAATGACTGCAATTAAGATGTTAACAAGTGTGCAATTCTAAATAACAAAAGTATTTTTCTTCGTAGTAATCCGATAAAAATGTTGTACTTTTAATCAAAAACTATATATGATGGAGATGCAGGGTATCGAACCCTGTACCTCTCGCATGCAAAGCGAGCGCTCTACCATTTGAGCTACATCCCCTGATGTCCGTGAGCTTTGTTCTTTTACTACATATCCAGACTCGTTTTCTTAGTTGGTGCATCTGTTCCTGATTGGAGAGGCATGGGATAATACAAGATAATGTCGCCTTACTTAGCAAGTTTCGTTGGGCTTTGACATTTCCTTTACATTCCTACTAATTGTAAGGTAGATAAATGAAATTCTAATGGTATTTTTTAGTACGCTATCATATTTCTAGTTTCTTCATCACGATTTTTATGTCAATAATTGGCAAGCGCTAGTGTGCATTTGATTTCACTGGATCTGTAATGACATATGGGAACCAAAGAGTTTATGGTCCCGTTTCTTTTATTGGCGCAACCCGAGATACATTTGAGGGCATAGCAGTGTTGGAGCTTTAGTATTAAGCATATGCCTAATGTCGATACGTTTCTATATGGATCAACGAGATTATCATGAATTTTTGAATCCTTTGTTGTGGCCCATTGTCTTAGTCCGGTAGGGGTTGGAGAAACGAGTGTATATGTTGCAGTATCGGATGTTCACTGCGAAGGTACACTTGGGAGCTAGTTAGACTCTGATTGATGAGAGAACAAAAAACGCTCCGCTCCTGTTTGGAAGAAGGAAATCTATTCTCGTGGTGATTTTGGACGGGGAACTCAGAGTTTATAGAAATGATATTGGACCTCGGGAAAGGTGACGGAAGAGACAGCATTGAGGAGGTGGTGTTCAGTCAAAATGGGTCAGATACCGAGCCCCGAGGGGATGGCCTAAAATCACAGCAGGAGGTGGAGGTGTTGCTCAACTAAAGTGAAAGTACATGACGAAGGAGTCGGTTTGTCTTGACTACAACCTTATTGATCAATTATTTTATTTATAATTTATCGTGTTAGCAAAAAATATGCATGCGTCACGATCAGACAAATGATACTATACATGATTTTGTTTGAAACTTTCTATTTTACACATTCCTTTCTTCCTTTTAACCAACATATGTATATTGATAAACAACTAAATATCTACATATGTGTCTTGTTAATATGTCAACAGCTTTAATTGTATTTTAAACATAATAGGTTATGAATCATTAGACTGCTCATTTTGAAGAGAAGTGCTGTTTACTCGATGACTTCAGAGGAAGACATCTACTGCATACACAACATTTTCGCTTAAGTTTTGTACTCTCCCAAATGTGAATTGGAAAATAGTTATGAAGTTTACTAAATGACTGCAATTAAGATGTTAACAAGTGTGCAATTCTAAATAACAAAAGTATTTTTCTTCGTAGTAATCCGATAAAAATGTTGTACTTTTAATCAAAAACTATATATGATGGAGATGCAGGGTATCGAACCCTGTACCTCTCGCATGCAAAGCGAGCGCTCTACCATTTGAGCTACATCCCCTGATGTCCGTGAGCTTTGTTCTTTTACTACATATCCAGACTCGTTTTCTTAGTTGGTGCATCTGTTCCTGATTGGAGAGGCATGGGATAATACAAGATAATGTCGCCTTACTTAGCAAGTTTCGTTGGGCTTTGACATTTCCTTTACATTCCTACTAATTGTAAGGTAGATAAATGAAATTCTAATGGTATTTTTTAGTACGCTCTCATATTTCTAGTTTCTTCATCACGATTTTTATGTCAATAATTGGCAAGCGCTAGTGTGCATTTGATTTCACTGGATCTGTAATGACATATGGGAAGCAAACAGTTTATGGTCCCGTTTCTTTTATTGGCACAACCCGAGATACATTTGAGGGCATAGCAGTGTTGGAGCTTTAGTATTAAGCATATGCCTAATGTCGATACGTTTCTATATGGATCAACGAGATTATCATGATTTTTTGAATCCTTTGTTGTGGCCCATTGTCTTAGTCCGGTAGGGGTTGGAGAAACGAGTGTATATGTTGCAGTATCGGATGTTCACTGCGAAGGTACACTTGGGAGCTAGTTAGACTCTGATTGATGAGAGAACAAAAAACGCTCCGCTCCTGTTTGGAAGAAGGAAATCTATTCTCGTGGTGATTTTGGATGGGGAAGTCAGAGTTTATAGAAATGATATTGGACCTCGGGAAAGGTGACGGAAGAGACAGCATTGAGTAGGTGGTGTTCAGTCAAAATGGGTCAGATACCGAGCCCCGAGGGGATGGCCTAAAATCACAGCAGGAGGTGGAGCTGTTGCTCAACTAAAGTGAAAGTACTTGACGAAGGAGTCGGTTTGTCTTGACTACAACCTTATTGATCAATTATTTTATTTATAATTTATCGTGTTAGCAAAAAATATGCATGCGTCACGATCAGACAAATGATACTATACATGATTTTGTTTGAAACTTTCTATTTTACACATTCCTTTCTTCCTTTTAACCAACATATGTATATTGATAAACAACTAAATATCTACATATGTGTCTTGTTAATATGTCAACAGCTTTAATTGTATTTTAAACATAATAGGTTATGAATCATTAGACTGCTCATTTTGAAGAGAAGTGCTGTTTACTCGATGACTTCAGAGGAAGACATCTACTGCATACACAACATTTTCGCTTAAGTTTTTTACTCTCCCAAATGTGAATTGGAAAATCATTATGAAGTTTACTAAATGACTGCAATTGAGATGTTAACAAGTGTGCAATTCTAAATAACAAAAGTATTTTTCTTCGTAGTAATCCGATAAAAATGTTGTACTTTTAATCAAAAACTATATATGATGGAGATGCAGCGTATCGAACCCTGTACCTCTCGCATGCAAAGCGAGCGCTGTACCATTTGAGCTACATCCCCTGATGTCCGTGAGCTTTGTTCTTTTACTACATATCCAGACTCGTTTTCTTAGTTGGTGCATCTGTTCCTGATTGGAGAGGCATGGGATAATACAAGATAATGTCGCCTTACTTAGCAAGTTTCGTTGGGCTTTGACATTTCCTTTACATTCCTACTAATTGTAAGGTAGATAAATGAAATTCTAATGGTATTTTTTAGTACGCTCTCATATTTCTAGTTTCTTCATCACGATTTTTATGTCAATAATTGGCAAGCGCTAGTGTGCATTTGATTTCACTGGATCTGTAATGACATATGGGAACCAAAGAGTTTATGGTCCCGTTTCTTTTATTGGCGCAACCCGAGATACATTTGAGGGCATAGCAGTGTTGGAGCTTTAGTATTAAGCATATGCCTAATGTCGATACGTTTCTATATGGATCAACGAGATTATCATGAATTTTTGAATCCTTTGTTGTGGCCCATTGTCTTAGTCCGGTAGGGGTTGGAGAAACGAGTGTATATGTTGCAGTATCGGATGTTCACTGCGAAGGTACACTTGGGAGCTAGTTAGACTCTGATTGATGAGAGAACAAAAAACGCTCCGCTCCTGTTTGGAAGAAGGAAATCTATTCTCGTGGTGATTTTGGACGGGGAACTCAGAGTTTATAGAAATGATATTGGACCTCGGGAAAGGTGACGGAAGAGACAGCATTGAGGAGGTGGTGTTCAGTCAAAATGGGTCAGATACCGAGCCCCGAGGGGATGGCCTAAAATCACAGCAGGAGGTGGAGGTGTTGCTCAACTAAAGTGAAAGTACATGACGAAGGAGTCGGTTTGTCTTGACTACAACCTTATTGATCAATTATTTTATTTATAATTTATCGTGTTAGCAAAAAATATGCATGCGTCACGATCAGACAAATGATACTATACATGATTTTGTTTGAAACTTTCTATTTTACACATTCCTTTCTTCCTTTTAACCAACATATGTATATTGATAAACAACTAAATATCTACATATGTGTCTTGTTAATATGTCAACAGCTTTAATTGTATTTTAAACATAATAGGTTATGAATCATTAGACTGCTCATTTTGAAGAGAAGTGCTGTTTACTCGATGACTTCAGAGGAAGACATCTACTGCATACACAACATTTTCGCTTAAGTTTTGTACTCTCCCAAATGTGAATTGGAAAATAATTATGAAGTTTACTAAATGACTGCAATTAAGATGTTAACAAGTGTGCAATTCTAAATAACAAAAGTATTTTTCTTCGTAGTAATCCGATAAAAATGTTGTACTTTTAATCAAAAACTATATATGATGGAGATGCAGGGTATCGAACCCTGTACCTCTCGCATGCAAAGCGAGCGCTCTACCATTTGAGCTACATCCCCTGATGTCCGTGAGCTTTGTTCTTTTACTACATATCCAGACTCGTTTTCTTAGTTGGTGCATCTGTTCCTGATTGGAGAGGCATGGGATAATACAAGATAATGTCGCCTTACTTAGCAAGTTTCGTTGGGCTTTGACATTTCCTTTACATTCCTACTAATTGTAAGGTAGATAAATGAAATTCTAATGGTATTTTTTAGTACGCTCTCATATTTCTAGTTTCTTCATCACGATTTTTATGTCAATAATTGGCAAGCGCTAGTATGCATTTGATTTCACTGGATCTGTAATGACATATGGGAAGCAAACAGTTTATGGTCCCGTTTCTTTTATTGGCCCATCCCGAGATACATTTGAGGGCATAGCAGTGTTGGAGCTTTAGTATTAAGCATATGCCTAATGTCGATACGTTTCTATATGGATCAACGAGATTATCATGAATTTTTGAATCCTTTGTTGTGGCCCATTGTCTTAGTCCGGTAGGGGTTGGAGAAACGAGTGTATATGTTGCAGTATCGGATGTTCACTGCGAAGGTACACTTGGGAGCTAGTTAGACTCTGATTGATGAGAGAACAAAAAACGCTCCGCTCCTGTTTGGAAGAAGGAAATCTATTCTCGTGGTGATTTTGGACGGGGAACTCAGAGTTTATAGAAATGATATTGGACCTCGGGAAAGGTGACGGAAGAGACAACATTGAGGAGGTGGTGTTCAGTCAAAATGGGTCAGATACCGAGCCCCGAGGGGATGGCCTAAAATCACAGCAGGAGGTGGAGGTGTTGCTCAACTAAAGTGAAAGTACATGACGAAGGAGTCGGTTTGTCTTGACTACAACCTTATTGATCAATTATTTTATTTATAATTTATCGTGTTAGCAAAAAATATGCATGGTCACGATCAGACAAATGATACTATACATGATTTTGTTTGAAACTTTCTATTTTACACATTCCTTTCTTCCTTTTAACCAACATATGTATATTGATAAACAACTAAATATCTACATATGTGTCTTGTTAATATGTCAACAGCTTTAATTGTATTTTAAACATAATAGGTTATGAATCATTAGACTGCTCATTTTGAAGAGAAGTGCTGTTTACTCGATGAGTTCAGAGGAAGACATCTACTGCATACACAACATTTTCGCTTAAGTTTTGTACTCTCCCAAATGTGAATTGGAAAATCATTATGAAGTTTACTAAATGACTGCAATTGAGATGTTAACAAGTGTGCAATTCTAAATAACAAAAGTATTTTTCTTCGTAGTAATCCGATAAAAATGTTGTACTTTTAATCAAAAACTATATATGATGGAGATGCAGCGTATCGAACCCTGTACCTCTCGCATGCAAAGCGAGCGCTGTACCATTCGAGCTACATCCCCTGATGTCCGTGAGCTTTGTTCTTTTACTACATATCCAGACTCGTTTTCTTAGTTGGTGCATCTGTTCCTGATTGGAGAGGCATGGGATAATACAAGATAATGTCGCCTTACTTAGCAAGTTTCGTTGGGCTTTGACATTTCCTTTACATTCCTACTAATTGTAAGGTAGATAAATGAAATTCTAATGGTATTTTTTAGTACGCTCTCATATTTCTAGTTTCTTCATCACGATTTTTATGTCAATAATTGGCAAGCGCTAGTGTGCATTTGATTTCACTGGATCTGTAATAACATATGGGAAGCAAACAGTTTATGGTCCCGTTTCTTTTATTGGCGCAACCCGAGATACATTTGAGGGCATAGCAGTGTTGGAGCTTTAGTATTAAGCATATGCCTAATGTCGATACGTTTCTATATGGATCAACGAGATTATCATGATTTTTTGAATCCTTTGTTGTGGCCCATTGTCTTAGTCCGGTAGGGGTTGGAGAAACGAGTGTATATGTTGCAGTATCGGATGTTCACTGCGAAGGTACACTTGGGAGCTAGTTAGACTCTGATTGATGAGAGAACAAAAAACGCTCCGCTCCTGTTTGGAAGAAGGAAATCTATTCTCGTGGTGATTTTGGATGGGGAACTCAGAGTTTATAGAAATGATATTGGACCTCGGGAAAGGTGACGGAAGAGACAGCATTGAGTAGGTGGTGTTCAGTCAAAATGGGTCAGATACCGAGCCCCGAGGGGATGGCCTAAAATCACAGCAGGAGGTGGAGGTGTTGCTCAACTAAAGTGAAAGTACTTGACGAAGGAGTCGGTTTGTCTTGACTACAACCTTATTGATCAATTATTTTATTTATAATTTATCGTGTTAGCAAAAAATATGCATGCGTCACGATCAGACAAATGATACTATACATGATTTTGTTTGAAACTTTCTATTTTACACATTCCTTTCTTCCTTTTAACCAACATATGTATATTGATAAACAACTAAATATCTACATATGTGTCTTGTTAATATGTCAACAGCTTTAATTGTATTTTAAACATAATAGGTTATGAATCATTAGACTGCTCATTTTGAAGAGAAGTGCTGTTTACTCGATGACTTCAGAGGAAGACATCTACTGCATACACAACATTTTCGCTTAAGTTTTTTACTCTCCCAAATGTGAATTGGAAAATCATTATGAAGTTTACTAAATGACTGCAATTGAGATGTTAACAAGTGTGCAATTCTAAATAACAAAAGTATTTTTCTTCGTAGTAATCCGATAAAAATGTTGTACTTTTAATCAAAAACTATATATGATGGAGATGCAGCGTATCGAACCCTGTACCTCTCGCATGCAAAGCGAGCGCTGTACCATTTGAGCTACATCCCCTGATGTCCGTGAGCTTTGTTCTTTTACTACATATCCAGACTCGTTTTCTTAGTTGGTGCATCTGTTCCTGATTGGAGAGGCATGGGATAATACAAGATAATGTCGCCTTACTTAGAAAGTTTCGTTGGGCTTTGACATTTCCTTTACATTCCTACTAATTGTAAGGTAGATAAATGAAATTCTAATGGTATTTTTTAGTACGCTCTCATATTTCTAGTTTCTTCATCACGATTTTTATGTCAATAATTGGCAAGCGCTAGTGTGCATTTGATTTCACTGGATCTGTAATGACATATGGGAAGCAAACAGTTTATGGTCCCGTTTCTTTTATTGGCACAACCCGAGATACATTTGAGGGCATAGCAGTGTTGGAACTTTAGTATTAAGCATATGCCTAATGTCGATACGTTTCTATATGGATCAACGAGATTATCATGATTTTTTGAATCCTTTGTTGTGGCCCATTGTCTTAGTCCGGTAGGGGTTGGAGAAACGAGTGTATATGTTGCAGTATCGGATGTTCACTGCGAAGGTACACTTGGGAGCTAGTTAGACTCTGATTGATGAGAGAACAAAAAACGCTCCGCTCCTGTTTGGAAGAAGGAAATCTATTCTCGTGGTGATTTTGGATGGGGAACTCAGAGTTTATAGAAATGATATTGGACCTCGGGAAAGGTGACGGAAGAGACAGCATTGAGTAGGTGGTGTTCAGTCAAAATGGGTCAGATACCGAGCCCCGAGGGGATGGCCTAAAATCACAGCAGGAGGTGGAGGTGTTGCTCAACTAAAGTGAAAGTACTTGACGAAGGAGTCGGTTTGTCTTGACTACAACCTTATTGATCAATTATTTTATTTATAATTTATCGTGTTAGCAAAAAATATGCATGCGTCACGATCAGACAAATGATACTATACATGATTTTGTTTGAAACTTTCTATTTTACACATTCCTTTCTTCCTTTTAACCAACATATGTATATTGATAAACAACTAAATATCTACATATGTGTCTTGTTAATATGTCAACAGCTTTAATTGTATTTTAAACATAATAGGTTATGAATCATTAGACTGCTCATTTTGAAGAGAAGTGCTGTTTACTCGATGACTTCAGAGGAAGACATCTACTGCATACACAACATTTTCGCTTAAGTTTTTTACTCTCCCAAATGTGAATTGGAAAATCATTATGAAGTTTACTAAATGACTGCAATTGAGATGTTAACAAGTGTGCAATTCTAAATAACAAAAGTATTTTTCTTCGTAGTAATCCGATAAAAATGTTGTACTTTTAATCAAAAACTATATATGATGGAGATGCAGCGTATCGAACCCTGTACCTCTCGCATGCAAAGCGAGCGCTCTACCATTTGAGCTACATCCCCTGATGTCCATGAGCTTTGTTCTTTTACTACATATCCAGACTCGTTTTCTTAGTTGGTGCATCTGTTCCTGATTGGAGAGGCATGGGATAATACAAGATAATGTCGCCTTACTTAGCAAGTTTCGTTGGGCTTTGACATTTCCTTTACATTCCTACTAATTGTAAGGTAGATAAATGAAATTCTAATGGTATTTTTTAGTACGCTCTCATATTTCTAGTTTCTTCATCACGATTTTTATGTCAATAATTGGCAAGCGCTAGTGTGCATTTGATTTCACTGGATCTGTAATGACATATGGGAAGCAAACAGTTTATGGTCCCGTTTCTTTTATTGGCGCAACCCGAGATACATTTGAGGGCATAGCAGTGTTGGAGCTTTAGTATTAAGCATATGCCTAATGTCGATACGTTTCTATATGGATCAACGAGATTATCATGATTTTTTGAATCCTTTGTTGTGGCCCATTGTCTTAGTCCGGTAGGGGTTGGAGAAACGAGTGTATATGTTGCAGTATCGGATGTTCACTGCGAAGGTACACTTGGGAGCTAGTTAGACTCTGATTGATGAGAGAACAAAAAACGCTCCGCTCCTGTTTGGAAGAAGGAAATCTATTCTCGTGGTGATTTTGGACGGGGAACTCAGAGTTTATAGAAATGATATTGGACCTCGGGAAAGGTGACGGAAGAGACAACATTGAGGAGGTGGTGTTCAGTCAAAATGGGTCAGATACCGAGCCCCGAGGGGATGGCCTAAAATCACAGCAGGAGGTGGAGGTGTTGCTCAACTAAAGTGAAAGTACATGACGAAGGAGTCGGTTTGTCTTGACTACAACCTTATTGATCAATTATTTTATTTATAATTTATCGTGTTAGCAAAAAATATGCATGCGTCACGATCAGACAAATGATACTATACATGATTTTGTTTGAAACTTTCTATTTTACACATTCCTTTCTTCCTTTTAACCAAAATATGTATATTGATAAACAACTAAATATCTACATATGTGTCTTGTTAATATGTCAACAGCTTTAATTGTATTTTAAACATAATAGGTTATGAATCATTAGACTGCTCATTTTGAAGAGAAGTGATGTTTACTCGATGACTTCAGAGGAAGACATCTACTGCATACACAACATTTTTGCTTAAGTTTTTTACTCTCCCAAATGTGAATTGGAAAATAATTATGAAGTTTACTAAATGACTGCAATTGAGATGTTAACAAGTGTGCAATTCTAAATAACAAAAGTATTTTTCTTCGTAGTAATCCGATAAAAATGTTGTACTTTTAATCAAAAACTATATATGATGGAGATGCAGGGTATCGAACCCTGTACCTCTCGCATGCAAAGCGAGCGCTCTACCATTTGAGCTACATCCCCTGATGTCCATGAGCTTTGTTCTTTTACTACATATCCAGACTCGTTTTCTTAGTTGGTGCATCTGTTCCTGATTGGAGAGGCATGGGATAATACAAGATAATGTCGCCTTACTTAGCAAGTTTCGTTGGGCTTTGACATTTCCTTTACATTCCTACTAATTTTAAGATAGATAAATGAAATTCCAATGGTATTTTTTAGTACGCTCTCATATTTCTAGTTTCTTCATCACGATTTTTATGTCAATAATTGGCAAGCGCTAGTGTGCATTTGATTTCACTGGATCTGTAATGACATATGGGAAGCAAACAGTTTATGGTCCCGTTTCTTTTATTGGCGCAACCCGAGATACATTTGAGGGCATAGCAGTGTTGGAGCTTTAGTATTAAGCATATGCCTAATGTCGATACGTTTCTATATGGATCAACGAGATTATCATGATTTTCTGAATCCTTTGTTGTGGCCCATTGTCTTAGTCTGGTAGGGGTTGTAGAAACGAGTGTATATGTTGCAGTATCGGATGTTCACTGCGAAGGTACACTTGGGAGCTAGTTAGACTCTGATTGATGAGAGAACAAAAAACGCTCCGCTCCTGTTTGGAAGAAGGAAATCTATTCTCGTGGTGATTTTGGACGGGGAACTCAGAGTTTATAGAAATGATATTGGACCTCGGGAAAGGTGACGGAAGAGACAGCATTGAGTAGGTGGTGTTCAGTCAAAATGGGTCAGATACCGAGCCCCGAGGGGATGGCCTAAAATCACAGCAGGAGGTGGAGGTATTGCTCAACTAAAGTGAAAGTACTTGACGAAGGAGTCGGTTTGTCTTGACTACAACCTTATTGATCAATTATTTTATTTATAATTTATCGTGTTAGCAAAAAATATGCATGCGTCACGATCAGACAAATGATACTATACATGATTTTGTTTGAAACTTTCTATTTTACACATTCCTTTCTTCCTTTTAACCAAAATATGTATATTGATAAACAACTAAATATCTACATATGTGTCTTGTTAATATGTCAACAGCTTTAATTGTATTTTAAACATAATAGGTTATGAATCATTAGACTGCTCATTTTGAAGAGAAGTGATGTTTACTCGATGACTTCAGAGGAAGACATCTACTGCATACACAACATTTTTGCTTAAGTTTTTTACTCTCCCAAATGTGAATTGGAAAATAATTATGAAGTTTACTAAATGACTGCAATTGAGATGTTAACAAGTGTGCAATTCTAAATAACAAAAGTATTTTTCTTCGTAGTAATCCGATAAAAATGTTGTACTTTTAATCAAAAACTATATATGATGGAGATGCAGGGTATCGAACCCTGTACCTCTCGCATGCAAAGCGAGCGCTCTACCATTTGAGCTACATCCCCTGATGTCCATGAGTTTTGTTCTTTTACTACATATCCAGACTCGTTTTCTTAGTTGGTGCATCTGTTCCTGATTGGAGAGGCATGGGATAATACAAGATAATGTCGCCTTAGTTAGCAAGTTTCGTTGGGCTTTGACATTTCCTTTACATTCCTACTAATTTTAAGATAGATAAATGAAATTCTAATGGTATTTTTTAGTACGCTCTCATATTTCTAGTTTCTTCATCACGATTTTTATGTCAATAATTGGCAAGCGCTAGTGTGCATTTGATTTCACTGGATCTGTAATGACATATGGGAAGCAAACAGTTTATGGTCCCTTTTCTTTTATTGGCGCAACCCTAGATACATTTGAGGGCATAGCAGTGTTGGAGCTTTAGTATTAAGCATATGCCTAATGTCGATACGTTTCTATGTGGATCCACGAGATTATCATGAATTTTTGAATCCTTTGTTGTGGCCCATTGTCTTAGTCCGGTAGGGGTTAGACAAACGAGTGTATATGTTGCAGTATCGGATGTTCACTGCGAAGGTACACTTGGGAGCTAGTTAGACTCTGATTGATGAGAGAACAAAAAACGCTCCGCTCCGGTTTGGAAGAAGGAAATCTATTCTCGTGGTGATTTTGGACGGGGAACTCAGAGTTTATAGAAATGAGATTGGACTTCGGGAAAGGTGATGGAAGAGACAGCATTGAGGAGGTGGTGTTCAGTCAAAATGGGTCAGATACCGAGCCACGAGGGGATGGCCTAAAATCACAGTAGGAGGTGGAGGTGTTGCTCAACTAAAGTGAAAGTACTTGACGAAGGAGTCGGTTTGTGTTGACTACAAAATTATTGATCAATTATTTTATTTATAATTTATCGTGTTAGCAAAAAATATGGATGCGTCACGATCAGACAAATGATACTATGCATGATTTTGTTTGACACTTTCTATTTTAGACATTCCTTTCTTCCTTTTAACCAACATATGTATATTGATAAACAACTAAATATCTACATATGTGTCTTGTTAATATGTCAACAGCTTTAATTGTATTTTAAACATAATAGGTTATGAATCATTAGACTGCTCATTTTGAAGAGAAGTGTTGTTTACTCGATGACTTCAAAGGAAGACATCTACTGCATACACAACATTTTTGCTTAAGTTTTTTACTCTCCCAAATGTGAATTGGAAAATCATTATGAAGTTTACTAAATGATTGCAATTGAGATGTTAACAAGTGTGCAATTCTAAATAACAAAAGTATTTTTCTTTTTAGTAATTCGATAAAAATGTTGTACTTTTAATCAAAAACTATATATGATGGAGATGCAGGGTATCGAACCCTGTATCTCTCGCATGCAAAGCGAGCGCTCTACCATTTGAGCTACATCCCATAATGTCCATGAGTTTTGTTCTTTTACAACATATCCAGACTCGTTTTCTTAGTTGGTGCATCTGTTCCTGATTGGAGAGGCATGGGATAATACAAGATAATGTCGCCTTACTTAGCAAGTTTCGTTGGGCTTTGACATTTCCTTTACATTCCTACTAATTGTAAGGTAGATAAATGAAATTCGAATGGTATTTTTTAGTACGCTCTCATATTTCTAGTTTCTTCATCACGATTTTTATGTCGATAGTTGGCAAGCGCTAGTGTGCATTTGATTTCACTGGATCTGTAATGACATATGGGAAGCAAACAGTTTATGGTCCCTTTTCTTTTATTGGCGCAACCCGAGATACATTTGAGGGCATAGCAGTGTTGGAGCTTTAGTATTAAGCCTATGCCTAATGTCGATACGTTTCTATGTGGATCAACGAGATTATCATGAATTTTTGAATCCTTTTTTGTGGCCCATTGTCTTAGTCCGGTAGGGGTTGGAGAAACGAGTATATATGTTGCAGTATCGGATGTTCACTGCGAAGGTACACTTGGGAGCTAGTTAGACTCTGATTGATGAGAGAATAAAAAACGCTCCGCTCCGGTTTGGAAGAAGGAAATCTATTCTCGTGGTGATTTTGGACGGGGAACTCAGAGTTTATAGAAATGAGATTGGACCTCGGGAAAGGTGATGGAAGAGACAGCATTGAGGAGGTGGTGTTCAGTCAAAATGGGCAGATACCGAGCCACGAGGGGATGGCCTAAAATCACAGTAGGAGGTGGAGGTGTTGCTCAACTAAAGTGAAAGTACTTGACGAAGGAGTCGGTTTGTGTTGACTACAACGTTATTGATCAATTATTTTATTTCTAATTTATCGTGTTAGCAAAAAATATGCATGCGTCACGATCAGACAAATGATACTATGCATGATTTTGTTTCACACTTTCTATTTTAGACATTCCTTTCTTCCTTTTAACCAACATATGTATATTGATAAAAAACTAAATATCTACATATGTGTCTTGTTAATATGTCAACAGCTTTAATTGTATTTTAAACATAATAGGTTATGAATCATTAGACTGCTCATTTTGAAGAGAAGTGTTGTTTACTCGATGACTTCAAAGGAAGACATCTACTACATACACAACATTTTTGCTTAAGTTTTTTACTCTCCCAAATGTGAATTGGAAAATCATTATGAAGTTTACTAAATGATTGCAATTGAGATGTTAACAAGTTTGCAATTCTAAATAACAAAAGTATTTTTCTTCTTCGTAATTCGATAAAAATGTTGTACTTTTAATCAAAAACTATATATGATGGAGATGCAGGGTATCGAACCCTGTACCTCTCGCATGCAAAGCGAGCGCTCTACCATTTGAGCTACATCCCCTGATGTCCATGAGCTTTGTTCTTTTACTACATATCTAGACTCGTTTTCTTAGTTGGTGCATCTGTTCCTGATTGGAGAGGCATGGGATAATACAAGATAATGTCGCCTTACTTAGCAAGTTTCGTTGGGCTTTGACATTTCCTTTACATTCCTACTAATTTTAAGATAGATAAATGAAATTCTAATGGTATTTTTTAGTACGCTCTCATATTTCTAGTTTCTTCATCACGATTTTTATGTCAATAATTGGCAAGCGCTAGTGTGCATTTGATTTCACTGGATCTGTAATGACATATGGGAAGCAAACAGTTTATGGTCCCGTTTCTTTTATTGGCGCAACCCGAGATACATTTGAGGGCATAGCAGTGTTGGAGCTTTAGTATTAAGCATATGCCTAATGTCGATACGTTTCTATATGGATCAACGAGATTATCATGATTTTCTGAATCCTTTGTTGTGGCCCATTGTCTTAGTCCGGTAGGGGTTGTAGAAACGAGTGTATATGTTGCAGTATCGGATGTTCACTGCGAAGGTACACTTGGGAGCTAGTTAGACTCTGATTGATGAGAGAACAAAAAACGCTCCGCTCCTGTTTGGAAGAAGGAAATCTATTCTCGTGGTGATTTTGGACGGGGAACTCAGAGTTTATAGAAATGATATTGGACCTCGGGAAAGGTGACGGAAGAGACAGCATTGAGTAGGTGGTGTTCAGTCAAAATGGGTCAGATACCGAGCCCCGAGGGGATGGCCTAAAATCACAGCAGGAGGTGGAGGTATTGCTCAACTAAAGTGAAAGTACTTGACGAAGGAGTCGGTTTGTCTTGACTACAACCTTATTGATCAATTATTTTATTTATAATTTATCGTGTTAGCAAAAAATATGCATGCGTCACGATCAGACAAATGATACTATACATGATTTTGTTTGAAACTTTCTATTTTACACATTCCTTTCTTCCTTTTAACCAAAATATGTATATTGATAAACAACTAAATATCTACATATGTGTCTTGTTAATATGTCAACAGCTTTAATTGTATTTTAAACATAATAGGTTATGAATCATTAGACTGCTCATTTTGAAGAGAAGTGATGTTTACTCGATGACTTCAGAGGAAGACATCTACTGCATACACAACATTTTTGCTTAAGTTTTTTACTCTCCCAAATGTGAATTGGAAAATAATTATGAAGTTTACTAAATGACTGCAATTGAGATGTTAACAAGTGTGCAATTCTAAATAACAAAAGTATTTTTCTTCGTAGTAATCCGATAAAAATGTTGTACTTTTAATCAAAAACTATATATGATGGAGATGCAGGGTATCGAACCCTGTACCTCTCGCATGCAAAGAGAGCGCTCTACCATTTGAGCTACATCCCCTGATGTCCATGAGTTTTGTTCTTTTACTACATATCCAGACTCGTTTTCTTAGTTGGTGCATCTGTTCCTGATTGGAGAGGCATGGGATAATACAAGATAATGTCGCCTTACTTAGCAAGTTTCGTTGGGCTTTGACATTTCCTTTACATTCCTACTAATTTTAAGATAGATAAATGAAATTCTAATGGTATTTTTTAGTACGCTCTCATATTTCTAGTTTCTTCATCACGATTTTTATGTCAATAATTGGCAAGCGCTAGTGTGCATTTGATTTCACTGGATCTGTAATGACATATGGGAAGCAAACAGTTTATGGTCCCTTTTCTTTTATTGGCGCAACCCTAGATACATTTGAGGGCATAGCAGTGTTGGAGCTTTAGTATTAAGCATATGCCTAATGTCGATACGTTTCTATGTGGATCCACGAGATTATCATGAATTTTTGAATCCTTTGTTGTGGCCCATTGTCTTAGTCCGATAGGGGTTAGACAAACGAGTGTATATGTTGCAGTATCGGATGTTCACTGCGAAGGTACACTTGGGAGCTAGTTAGACTCTGATTGATGAGAGAACAAAAAACGCTCCGCTCCGGTTTGGAAGAAGGAAATCTATTCTCGTGGTGATTTTGGACGGGGAACTCAGAGTTTATAGAAATGAGATTGGACTTCGGGAAAGGTGATGGAAGAGACAGCATTGAGGAGGTGGTGTTCAGTCAAAATGGGTCAGATACCGAGCCACGAGGGGATGGCCTAAAATCACAGTAGGAGGTGGAGGTGTTGCTCAACTAAAGTGAAAGTACTTGACGAAGGAGTCGGTTTGTGTTGACTACAACGTTATTGATCAATTATTTTATTTATAATTTATCGTGTTAGCAAAAAATATGCATGCGTCACGATCAGACAAATGATACTATGCATGATTTTGTTTGACACTTTCTATTTTAGACATTCCTTTCTTCCTTTTAACCAACATATGTATATTGATAAACAACTAAATATCTACATATGTGTCTTGTTAATATGTCAACAGCTTTAATTATATTTTAAACATAATAGGTTATGAATCATTAGACTGCTCATTTTGAAGAGAAGTGTTGTTTACTCGATGACTTCAAAGGAAGACATCTACTACATACACAACATTTTTGCTTAAGTTTTTTACTCTCCCAAATGTGAATTGGAAAATAATTATGAAGTTTACTAAATGACTGCAATTGAGATGTTAACAAGTGTGCAATTCTAAATAACAAAAGTATTTTTCTTCGTAGTAATCCGATAAAAATGTTGTACTTTTAATCAAAAACTATATATGATGGAGATGCAGGGTATCGAACCCTGTACCTCTCGCATGCAAAGAGAGCGCTCTACCATTTGAGCTACATCCCCTGATGTCCATGAGTTTTGTTCTTTTACTACATATCCAGACTCGTTTTCTTAGTTGGTGCATCTGTTCCTGATTGGAGAGGCATGGGATAATACAAGATAATGTCGCCTTACTTAGCAAGTTTCGTTGGGCTTTGACATTTCCTTTACATTCCTACTAATTTTAAGATAGATAAATGAAATTCTAATGGTATTTTTTAGTACGCTCTCATATTTCTAGTTTCTTCATCACGATTTTTATGTCAATAATTGGCAAGCGCTAGTGTGCATTTGATTTCACTGGATCTGTAATGACATATGGGAAGCAAACAGTTTATGGTCCCTTTTCTTTTATTGGCGCAACCCTAGATACATTTGAGGGCATAGCAGTGTTGGAGCTTTAGTATTAAGCATATGCCTAATGTCGATACGTTTCTATGTGGATCCACGAGATTATCATGAATTTTTGAATCCTTTGTTGTGGCCCATTGTCTTAGTCCGGTAGGGGTTAGACAAACGAGTGTATATGTTGCAGTATCGGATGTTCACTGCGAAGGTACACTTGGGAGCTAGTTAGACTCTGATTGATGAGAGAACAAAAAACGCTCCGCTCCGGTTTGGAAGAAGGAAATCTATTCTCGTGGTGATTTTGGACGGGGAACTCAGAGTTTATAGAAATGAGATTGGACTTCGGGAAAGGTGATGGAAGAGACAGCATTGAGGAGGTGGTGTTCAGTCAAAATGGGTCAGATACCGAGCCACGAGGGGATGGCCTAAAATCACAGTAGGAGGTGGAGGTGTTGCTCAACTAAAGTGAAAGTACTTGACGAAGGAGTCGGTTTGTGTTGACTACAACGTTATTGATCAATTATTTTATTTATAATTTATCGTGTTAGCAAAAAATATGCATGCGTCACGATCAGACAAATGATACTATGCATGATTTTGTTTGACACTTTCTATTTTAGACATTCCTTTCTTCCTTTTAACCAACATATGTATATTGATAAACAACTAAATATCTACATATGTGTCTTGTTAATATGTCAACAGCTTTAATTGTATTTTAAACATAATAGGTTATGAATCATTAGACTGCTCATTTTGAAGAGAAGTGTTGTTTACTCGATGACTTCAAAGGAAGACATCTACTACATACACAACATTTTTGCTTAAGTTTTTTACTCTCCCAAATGTGAATTGGAAAATCATTATGAAGTTTACTAAATGATTGCAATTGAGATGTTAACAAGTGTGCAATTCTAAATAACAAAAGTATTTTTCTTCTTAGTAATTCGATAAAAATGTTGTACTTTTAATCAAAAACTATATATGATGGAGATGCAGGGTATCGAACCCTGTATCTCTCGCATGCAAAGCTAGCGCTCTACCATTTGAGCTACATCCCCTAATGTCCATGAGTTTTGTTCTTTTACAACATATCCAGACTCGTTTTCTTAGTTGGTGCATCTGTTCCTGATTGGAGAGGCATGGGATAATACAAGATAATGTCGCCTTACTTAGCAAGTTTCGTTGGGCTTTGACATTTCCTTTACATTCCTACTAATTGTAAGGTAGATAAATGAAATTCGAATGGTATTTTTTAGTACGCTCTCATATTTCTAGTTTCTTCATCACGATTTTTATGTCGATAGTTGGCAAGCGCTAGTGTGCATTTGATTTCACTGGATCTGTAATGACATATGGGAAGCAAACAGTTTATGGTCCCTTTTCTTTTATTGGCGCAACTCGAGATACATTTGAGGGCATAGCAGTGTTGGAGCTTTAGTATTAAGCCTATGCCTAATGTCGATACGTTTCTATGTGGATCAACGAGATTATCATGAATTTTTTAATCCTTTGTTGTGGCCCATTGTCTTAGTTCGGTAGGGGTTGGAGAAACGAGTATATATGTTGCAGTATCGGATGTTCAATGCGAAGGTACACTTGGGAGCTAGTTAGACTCTGATTGATGAGAGAATAAAAAACGCTCCGCTCCGGTTTGGAAGAAGGAAATCAATTCTCGTGGTGATTTTGGACGGGGAACTCAGAGTTTATAGAAATGAGATTGGACCTCGGGAAAGGTGATGGAAGAGACAGCATTGAGGAGGTGGTGTTCAGTCAAAATGGGCAGATACCGAGCCACGAGGGGATGGCCTAAAATCACAGTAGGAGGTGGAGGTGTTGCTCAACTAAAGTGAAAGTACTTGACGAAGGAGTCGGTTTGTGTTGACTACAACGTTATTGATCAATTATTTTATTTCTAATTTATCGTGTTAGCAAAAAATATGCATGCGTCACGATCAGACAAATGATACTATGCATGATTTTGTTTGACACTTTCTATTTTAGACATTCCTTTTAACCAACATATGTATATTGATAAACAACTAAATATCTACATATGTGTCTTGTTAATATGTCAACAGCTTTAATTGTATTTTAAACATAATAGGTTATGAATCATTAGACTGCTCATTTTGAAGAGAAGTGTTGTTTACTCGATGACTTCAAAGGAAGACATCTACTACATACACAACATTTTCGCTTAAGTTTTTTACTCTCCCAAATGTGAATTGGGAAATCATTATGAAGTTTACTAAATGATTGCAATTGAGATGTTAACAAGTGTGCAATTCTAAATAACAAAAGTATTTTTCTTCTTAGTAATTCGATAAAAATGTTGTACTTTAAATCAAAAACTATATATGATGGAGATGCAGGGTATCGAACCCTGTATCTCTCGCATGCAAAGCGAGCGCTCTACCATTTGAGCTACATCCCCTAATGTCCATGAGTTTTGTTCTTTTACAACATATCCAGACTCGTTTTCTTAGTTGGTGCATCTGTTCCTGATTGGTGAAGCATGGGATAATACAAGATAATGTCGCCTTACTTAGCAAGTTTCGTTGGGCTTTGACATTTCCTTTACATTCCTACTAATTGTAAGGTAGATAAATGAAATTCGAATGGTATTTTTTAGTACGCTCTCATATTTCTAGTTTCTTCATCACGATTTTTATGTCGATAGTTGGCAAGCGCTAGTGTGCATTTGATTTCACTGGATCTGTAATGACATATGGGAAGCAAACAGTTTATGGTCCCTTTTCTTTTATTGGCGCAACCCGAGATACATTTGAGGGCATAGCAGTGTTGGAGCTTTAGTATTAAGCCTATGCCTAATGTCGATACGTTTCTATGTGGATCAACGAGATTATCATGAATTTTTGAATCCTTTTTTGTGGCCCATTGTCTTAGTCCGGTAGGGGTTGGAGAAACGAGTATATATGTTGCAGTATCGGATGTTCACTGCGAAGGTACACTTGGGAGCTAGTTAGACTCTGATTGATGAGAGAATAAAAAACGCTCCGCTCCGGTTTGGAAGAAGGAAATCAATTCTCGTGGTGATTTTGGACGGGGAACTCAGAGTTTATAGAAATGAGATTGGACCTCGGGAAAGGTGATGGAAGAGACAGCATTGAGGAGGTGGTGTTCAGTCAAAATGGGCAGATACCGAGCCACGAGGGGATGGCCTAAAATCACAGTAGGAGGTGGAGGTGTTGCTCAACTAAAGTGAAAGTACTTGACGAAGGAGTCGGTTTGTGTTGACTACAACGTTATTGATCAATTATTTTATTTCTAATTTATCGTGTTAGCAAAAAATATGCATGCGTCACGATCAGACAAATGATACTATGCATGATTTTGTTTGACACTTTCTATTTTAGACATTCCTTTTAACCAACATATGTATATTGATAAACAACTAAATATCTACATATGTGTCTTGTTAATATGTCAACAGCTTTAATTGTATTTTAAACATAATAGGTTATGAATCATTAGACTGCTCATTTTGAAGAGAAGTGTTGTTTACTCGATGACTTCAAAGGAAGACATCTACTACATACACAACATTTTCGCTTAAGTTTTTTACTCTCCCAAATGTGAATTGGGAAATCATTATGAAGTTTACTAAATGATTGCAATTGAGATGTTAACAAGTGTGCAATTCTAAATAACAAAAGTATTTTTCTTCTTAGTAATTCGATAAAAATGTTGTACTTTAAATCAAAAACTATATATGATGGAGATGCAGGGTATCGAACCCTGTATCTCTCGCATGCAAAGCGAGCGCTCTACCATTTGAGCTACATCCCCTAATGTCCATGAGTTTTGTTCTTTTACAACATATCCAGACTCGTTTTCTTAGTTGGTGCATCTGTTCCTGATTGGTGAAGCATGGGATAATACAAGATAATGTCGCCTTACTTAGCAAGTTTCGTTGGGCTTTGACATTTCCTTTACATTCCTACTAATTGTAAGGTAGATAAATGAAATTCGAATGGTATTTTTTAGTACGCTCTCATATTTCTAGTTTCTTCATCACGATTTTTATGTCGATAGTTGGCAAGCGCTAGTGTGCATTTGATTTCACTGGATCTGTAATGACATATGGGAAGCAAACAGTTTATGGTCCCTTTTCTTTTATTGGCGCAACCCGAGATACATTTGAGGGCATAGCAGTGTTGGAGCTTTAGTATTAAGCCTATGCCTAATGTCGATACGTTTCTATGTGGATCAACGAGATTATCATGAATTTTTGAATCCTTTTTTGTGGCCCATTGTCTTAGTCCGGTAGGGGTTGGAGAAACGAGTATATATGTTGCAGTATCGGATGTTCACTGCGAAGGTACACTTGGGAGCTAGTTAGACTCTGATTGATGAGAGAATAAAAAACGCTCCGCTCCGGTTTGGAAGAAGGAAATCTATTCTCGTGGTGATTTTGGACGGGGAACTCAGAGTTTATAGAAATGAGATTGGACCTCGGGAAAGGTGATGGAAGAGACAGCATTGAGGAGGTGGTGTTCAGTCAAAATGGGCAGATACCGAGCCACGAGGGGATGGCCTAAAATCACAGTAGGAAGTGGATGTGTTGCTCAACTAAAGTGAAAGTACTTGACGAAGGAGTCGGTTTGTGTTGACTACAACGTTATTGATCAATTATTTTATTTCTAATTTATCGTGTTAGCAAAAAATATGCATGCGTCACGATCAGACAAATGATACTATGCATGATTTTGTTTGACACTTTCTATTTTAGACATTCCTTTCTTCCTTTTAACCAACATATGTATAATGATAAACAACTAAATATCTACATATGTGTCTTGTTAATATGTCAACAGCTTTAATTGTATTTTAAACATAATAGGTTATGAATCATTAGACTGCTCATTTTGAAGAGAAGTGTTGTTTACTCGATGACTTCAAAGGAAGACATCTACTACATACACAACATTTTCGCTTAAGTTTTTTACTCTCCCAAATGTGAATTGGAAAATCATTATGAAGTTTACTAAATGATTGCAATTGAGATGTTAACAAGTGTGCAATTCTAAATAACAAAAGTATTTTTCTTCTTAGTAATTCGATAAAAATGTTGTACTTTTAATCAAAAACTATATATGATGGAGATGCAGGGTATCGAACCCTGTATCTCTCGCATGCAAAGCGAGCGCTCTACCATTTGAGCTACATCCCCTGATGTCCATGAGCTTTGTTCTTTTACTACATATCCAGACTCGTTTTCTTAGTTGGTGCATCTGTTCCTGATTGGAGAGGCATGGGATAATACAAGATAATGTCGCCTTACTTAGCAAGTTTCGTTGGGCTTTGACATTTCCTTTACATTCCTACTAATTTTAAGATAGATAAATGAAATTCTAATGGTATTTTTTAGTACGCTCTCATATTTCTAGTTTCTTCATCACGATTTTTATGTCAATAATTGGCAAGCGCTAGTGTGCATTTGATTTCACTGGATCTGTAATGACATATGGGAAGCAAACAGTTTATGGTCCCTTTTCTTTTATTGACGCAACCCTAGATACATTTGAGGGCATAGCAGTGTTGGAGCTTTAGTATTAAGCATATGCCTAATGTCGATACGTTTCTATGTGGATCCACGAGATTATCATGAATTTTTGAATCCTTTGTTGTGGCCCATTGTCTTAGTCCGGTAGGGGTTGGAGAAACGAGTGTATATGTTGCAGTATCGGATGTTCACTGCGAAGGTACACTTGGGAGCTAGTTAGACTCTGATTGATGAGAGAACAAAAAACGCTCCGCTCCGGTTTGGAAGAAGGAAATCTATTCTCGTGGTGATTTTGGACGGGGAACTCAGAGTTTATAGAAATGAGATTGGACTTCGGGAAAGGTGATGGAAGAGACAGCATTGAGGAGGTGGTGTTCAGTCAAAATGGGTCACATACCGAGCCACGAGGGGATGGCCTAAAATCACAGTAGGAGGTGGATGTGTTGCTCAACTAAAGTGAAAGTACTTGACGAAGGAGTCGGTTTGTGTTGACTACAACGTTATTGATCAATTATTTTATTTATAATTTATCGTGTTAGCAAAAAATATGCATGCGTCACGATCAGACAAATGATACTATGCATGATTTTGTTTGACACTTTCTATTTTAGACATTCCTTTTAACCAACATATGTATATTGATAAACAACTAAATATCTACATATGTGTCTTGTTAATATGTCAACAGCTTTAATTGTATTTTAAACATAATAGGTTATGAATCATTAGACTGCTCATTTTGAAGAGAAGTGTTGTTTACTCGATGACTTCAAAGGAAGACATCTACTACATACACAACATTTTTGCTTAAGTTTTTTACTCTCCCAAATGTGAATTGGAAAATCATTATGAAGTTTACTAAATGATTGCAATTGAGATGTTAACAAGTGTGCAATTCTAAATAACAAAAGTATTTTTCTTCTTAGTAATTCGATAAAAATGTTGTACTTTTAATCAAAAACTATATATGATGGAGATGCAGGGTATCGAACCCTGTATCTCTCGCATGCAAAGCGAGCGCTCTACCATTTGAGCTACATCCCCTAATGTCCATGAGTTTTGTTCTTTTACAACATATCCAGACTCGTTTTCTTAGTTGGTGCATCTGTTCCTGATTGGAGAGGCATGGGATAATACAAGATAATGTCGCCTTACTTAGCAAGTTTCGTTGGGCTTTGACATTTCCTTTACATTCCTACTAATTGTAAGGTAGATAAATGAAATTCGAATGGTATTTTTTAGTACGCTCTCATATTTCTAGTTTCTTCATCACGATTTTTATGTCGATAGTTGGCAAGCGCTAGTGTGCATTTGATTTCACTGGATCTGTAATGACATATGGGAAGCAAACAGTTTATGGTCCCTTTTCTTTTATTGGCGCAACCCGAGATACATTTGAGGGCATAGCAGTGTTGGAGCTTTAGTATTAAGCCTATGCCTAATGTCGATACGTTTCTATGTGGATCAACGAGATTATCATGAATTTTTGAATCCTTTTTTGTGGCCCATTTTCTTAGTCCGGTAGGGGTTGGAGAAACGAGTATATATGTTGCAGTATCGGATGTTCACTGCGAAGGTACACTTGGGAGCTAGTTAGACTCTGATTGATGAGAGAATAAAAAACGCTCCGCTCCGGTTTGGAAGAAGGAAATCTATTCTCGTGGTGATTTTGGACGGGGAACTCAGAGTTTATAGAAATGAGATTGGACCTCGGGAAAGGTGATGGAAGAGACAGCATTGAGGAGGTGGTGTTCAGTCAAAATGGGCAGATACCGAGCCACGAGGGGATGGCCTAAAATCACAGTAGGAGGTGGATGTGTTGCTCAACTAAAGTGAAAGTACTTGACGAAGGAGTCGGTTTGTGTTGACTACAACGTTATTGATCAATTATTTTATTTCTAATTTATCGTGTTAGCAAAAAATATGCATGCGTCACGATCAGACAAATGATACTATGCATGATTTTGTTTGACACTTTCTATTTTAGACATTCCTTTTAACCAACATATGTATATTGATAAACAACTAAATATCTACATATGTGTCTTGTTAATATGTCAACAGCTTTAATTGTATTTTAAACATAATAGGTTATGAATCATTAGACTGCTCATTTTGAAGAGAAGTGTTGTTTACTCGATGACTTCAAAGGAAGACATCTACTACATACACAACATTTTCGCTTAAGTTTTTTACTCTCCCAAATGTGAATTGGAAAATCATTATGAAGTTTACTAAATGATTGCAATTGAGATGTTAACAAGTGTGCAATTCTAAATAACAAAAGTATTTTTCTTCTTAGTAATTCGATAAAAATGTTGTACTTTTAATCAAAAACTATATATGATGGAGATGCAGGGTATCGAACCCTGTATCTCTCGCATGCAAAGCGAGCGCTCTACCATTTGAGCTACATCCCCTAATGTCCATGAGTTTTGTTCTTTTACAACATATCCAGACTCGTTTTCTTAGTTGGTGCATCTGTTCCTGATTGGAGAGGCATGGGATAATACAAGATAATGTCGCCTTACTTAGCAAGTTTCGTTGGGCTTTGACATTTCCTTTACATTCCTACTAATTGTAAGGTAGATAAATGAAATTCGAATGGTATTTTTTAGTACGCTCTCATATTTCTAGTTTCTTCATCACGATTTTTATGTCGATAGTTGGCAAGCGCTAGTGTGCATTTGATTTCACTGGATCTGTAATGACATATGGGAAGCAAACAGTTTATGGTCCCTTTTCTTTTATTGGCGCAACCCGAGATACATTTGAGGGCATAGCAGTGTTGGAGCTTTAGTATTAAGCCTATGCCTAATTTCGATACGTTTCTATGTGGATCAACGAGATTATCATGAATTTTTGAATCCTTTGTTGTGGCCCATTGTCTTAGTCCGGTAGGGGTTGGAGAAACGAGTATATATGTTGCAGTATCGGATGTTCACTGCGAAGGTACACTTGGGAGCTAGTTAGACTCTGATTGATGAGAGAATAAAAAACGCTCCGCTCCGGTTTGGAAGAAGGAAATCTATTCTCGTGGTG
Organism: Chamaenerion angustifolium; assembly: GCA_946814005.1. Classification (NCBI taxonomy): domain Eukaryota; kingdom Viridiplantae; phylum Streptophyta; class Magnoliopsida; order Myrtales; family Onagraceae; genus Chamaenerion; species Chamaenerion angustifolium. Next base: position 25,597,365 of record OX328268.1, on the reverse strand, counting down.
ATTTTGGACGGGGAACTCAGAGTTTATAGAAATGAGATTGGACCTCGGGAAAGGTGATGGAAGAGACAGCATTGAGGAGGTGGTGTTCAGTCAAAATGGGCAGATACCGAGCCACGAGGGGATGGCCTAAAATCACAGTAGGAGGTGGATGTGTTGCTCAACTAAAGTGAAAGTACTTGACGAAGGAGTCGGTTTGTGTTGACTACAACGTTATTGATCAATTATTTTATTTCTAATTTATCGTGTTAGCAAAAAATATGCATGCGTCACGATCAGACAAATGATACTATGCATGATTTTGTTTGACACTTTCTATTTTAGACATTCCTTTTAACCAACATATGTATATTGATAAACAACTAAATATCTACATATGTGTCTTGTTAATATGTCAACAGCTTTAATTGTATTTTAAACATAATAGGTTATGAATCATTAGACTGCTCATTTTGAAGAGAAGTGTTGTTTACTCGATGACTTCAAAGGAAGACATCTACTACATACACAACATTTTTGCTTAAGTTTTTTACTCTCCCAAATGTGAATTGGAAAATCATTATGAAGTTTACTAAATGATTGCAATTGAGATGTTAACAAGTGTGCAATTCTAAATAACAAAAGTATTTTTCTTCTTAGTAATTCGATAAAAATGTTGTACTTTTAATCAAAAACTATATATGATGGAGATGCAGGGTATCGAACCCTGTATCTCTCGCATGCAAAGCGAGCGCTCTACCATTTGAGCTACATCCCCTAATGTCCATGAGTTTTGTTCTTTTACAACATATCCAGACTCGTTTTCTTAGTTGGTGCATCTGTTCCTGATTGGAGAGGCATGGGATAATACAAGATAATGTCGCCTTACTTAGCAAGTTTCGTTGGGCTTTGACATTTCCTTTACATTCCTACTAATTGTAAGGTAGATAAATGAAATTCGAATGGTATTTTTTAGTACGCTCTCATATTTCTAGTTTCTTCATCACGATTTTTATGTCGATAGTTGGCAAGCGCTAGTGTGCATTTGATTTCACTGGATCTGTAATGACATATGGGAAGCAAACAGTTTATGGTCCCTTTTCTTTTATTGGCGCAACCCGAGATACATTTGAGGGCATAGCAGTGTTGGAGCTTTAGTATTAAGCCTATGCCTAATGTCGATACGTTTCTATGTGGATCAACGAGATTATCATGAATTTTTGAATCCTTTTTTGTGGCCCATTGTCTTAGTCCGGTAGGGGTTGGAGAAACGAGTATATATGTTGCAGTATCGGATGTTCACTGCGAAGGTACACTTGGGAGCTAGTTAGACTCTGATTGATGAGAGAATAAAAAACGCTCCGCTCCGGTTTGGAAGAAGGAAATCTATTCTCGTGGTGATTTTGGACGGGGAACTCAGAGTTTATAGAAATGAGATTGGACCTCGGGAAAGGTGATGGAAGAGACAGCATTGAGGAGGTGGTGTTCAGTCAAAATGGGCAGATACCGAGCCACGAGGGGATGGCCTAAAATCACAGTAGGAGGTGGATGTGTTGCTCAACTAAAGTGAAAGTACTTGACGAAGGAGTCGGTTTGTGTTGACTACAACGTTATTGATCAATTATTTTATTTCTAATTTATCGTGTTAGCAAAAAATATGCATGCGTCACGATCAGACAAATGATACTATGCATGATTTTGTTTGACACTTTCTATTTTAGACATTCCTTTCTTCCTTTTAACCAACATATGTATATTGATAAACAACTAAATATCTACATATGTGTCTTGTTAATATGTCAACAGCTTTAATTGTATTTTAAACATAATAGGTTATGAATCATTAGACTGCTCATTTTGAAGAGAAGTGTTGTTTACTCGATGACTTCAAAGGAAGACATCTACTACATACACAACATTTTCGCTTAAGTTTTTTACTCTCCCAAATGTGAATTGGAAAATCATTATGAAGTTTACTAAATGATTGCAATTGAGATGTTAACAAGTGTGCAATTCTAAATAACAAAAGTATTTTTCTTCTTAGTAATTCGATAAAAATGTTGTACTTTTAATCAAAAACTATATATGATGGAGATGCAGGGTATCGAACCCTGTATCTCTCGCATGCAAAGCGAGCGCTCTACCATTTGAGCTACATCCCCTAATGTCCATGAGTTTTGTTCTTTTACAACATATCCAGACTCGTTTTCTTAGTTGGTGCATCTGTTCCTGATTGGAGAGGCATGGGATAATACAAGATAATGTCGCCTTACTTAGCAAGTTTCGTTGGGCTTTGACATTTCCTTTACATTCCTACTAATTGTAAGGTAGATAAATGAAATTCGAATGGTATTTTTTAGTACGCTCTCATATTTCTAGTTTCTTCATCACGATTTTTATGTCGATAGTTGGCAAGCGCTAGTGTGCATTTGATTTCACTGGATCTGTAATGACATATGGGAAGCAAACAGTTTATGGTCCCTTTTCTTTTATTGGCGCAACCCGAGATACATTTGAGGGCATAGCAGTATTGGAGCTTTAGTATTAAGCCTATGCCTAATGTCGATACGTTTCTATGTGGATCAACGAGATTATCATGAATGTTTGAATCCTTTGTTGTGGCCCATTGTCTTAGTCCGGTAGGGGTTGGAGAAACGAGTGTATATTTTGCAGTATCGGATGTTCACTACGAAGGTACACTTGGGAGCTAGTTAGACTCTGATTGATGAGAGAATAAAAAACGCTCCGCTCCGGTTTGGAAGAAGGAAATCTATTCTCGTGGTGATTTTGGACGGGGAATTCAGAGTTTATAGAAATGAGATTGGACCTCGGGAAAGGTGATGGAAGAGACAGCATTGAGGAGGTGGTGTTCAGTCAAAATGGGTCAGATACCGAGCCACGAGGGGATGGCCTAAAATCACAGTAGGAGGTGGATGTGTTGCTCAACTAAAGTGAAAGTACTTGACGAAGGAGTCGGTTTGTGTTGACTACAAAGTTATTGATCAATTATTTTATTTCTAATTTATCGTGTTAGCAAAAAATATGCATGCGTCACGATCAGACAAATGATACTATGCATGATTTTGTTTGACACTTTCTATTTTAGACATTCCTTTCTTCCTTTTAACCAACATATGTATATTGATAAACAACTAAATATCTACATATGTGTCTTGTTAATATGTCAACAGCTTTAATTGTATTTTAAACATAATAGGTTATGAATCATTAGACTGCTCATTTTGAAGAGAAGTGTTGTTTACTCGATGACTTCAAAGGAAGACATCTACTACATACACAACATTTTTGCTTAAGTTTTTTACTCTCCCAAATGTGAATTGGAAAATCATTATGAAGTTTACTAAATGATTGCAATTGAGATGTTAACAAGTGTGCAATTCTAAATAACAAAAGAATTTTTCTTCTTAGTAATTCGATAAAAATGTTGTACTTTTAATCAAAAACTATATATGATGGAGATGCAGGGTATCGAACCCTGTATCTCTCGCATGCAAAGAGAGCGCTCTACCATTTGAGCTACATCCCCTAATGTCCATGAGTTTTGTTCTTTTAAAACATATCCAGACTCGTTTTCTTAGTTGGTGCATCTGTTCCTGATTGGAGAGGCATGAGATAATACAAGATAATGTCGCCTTACTTAGCAAGTTTCGTTGGGCTTTGACATTTCCTTTACATTCCTACTAATTGTAAGGTAGATAAATGAAATTCGAATGGTATTTTTTAGTACGCTCTCATATTTCTAGTTTCTTCATCACGATTTTTATGTCGATAGTTGGCAAGCGCTAGTGTGCATTTGATTTCACTGGATCTGTAATGACATATGGGATGCAAACAGTTTATGGTCCCTTTTCTTTTATTGGCGCAACCCGAGATACATTTGAGGGCATAGCAGTGTTGGAGCTTTAGTATTAAGCCTATGCCTAATGTCGATACGTTTCTATGTGGATCAACGAGATTATCAAGAATTTTTGAATCCTTTGTTGTGGCCCATTGTCTTAGTCCAGTAGGGGTTGGAGAAACGAGTGTATATGTTGCAGTATCGGATGTTCACTGCGAAGGTACACTTGGGAGCTAGTTAGACTCTGATTGATGAGAGAACAAAAAACGCTCCGCTCCGGTTTGGAAGAAGGAAATCTATTCTCGTGGTGATTTTGGACGGGGAACTCAGAGTTTATAGAAATGAGATTGGACCTCGGGAAAGGTGATGGAAGAGACAGCATTGAGGAGGTGGTGTTCAGTCAAAATGGGTCAGATACCGAGCCACGAGGGGATGGCCTAAAATCACAGTAGGAGGTGGATGTGCTGCTCAACTAAAGTGAAAGTACTTGACGAAGGAGTCGGTTTGTGTTGACTACAACCTTATTGATCAATTATTTTATTTCTAATTTATCGTGTTAGCAAAAAATATGCATGCGTCACGATCAGACAAATGATACTATGCATGATTTTGTTTGACACTTTCTATTTTAGACATTCCTTTCTTCCTTTTAACCAACATATGTATATTGATAAACAACTAAATATCTACATATGTGTCTTGTTAATATGTCAACAGCTTTAATTGTATTTTAAACATAATAGGTTATGAATCATTAGACTGCTCATTTTGAAGAGAAGTGTTGTTTACTCGATGACTTCAAAGGAAGCCATCTACTGCATACACAACATTTTCGCTTAAGTTTTTTACTCTCCCAAATGTGAATTGGAAAATAGTTATGAAGTTTACTAAATGATTGCAATTGAGATGTTAACAAGTGTGCAATTCTAAATAACAAAAGTATTTTTCTTCTTAGTAATTCGATAAAAATGTTGTACTTTTAATCAAAAACTATATATGATGGAGATGCAGGGTATCGAACCCTGTACCTCTCGCATGCAAAGCGAGCGCTCTACCATTTGAGCTACATCCCCTAATGTCCATGAGTTTTGTTCTTTTACTACATATCCAGACTCGTTTTCTTAGTTGGTGCATCTGTTCCTGATTGGAGAGGCATGGGATAATACAAGATAATGTCGCCTTACTTAGCAAGTTTCGTTGGGCTTTGACATTTCCTTTACATTCCTGCTAATTGTAAGGTAGATAAATGAAATTCGAATGGTATTTTTTAGTACGCTCTCATATTTATAGTTTCTTCATCACGATTTTTATGTCGATAATTGGCAAGCGCTAGTGTGCATTTGATTTCACTGGATCTGTAATGACATATGGGAAGCAAACAGTTTATGGTCCCTTTTCTTTTATTGGCGCAACCCGAGATACATTTGAGGGCATAGCAGTGTTGGAGTTTTAGTATTAAGTCTATGCCTAATGTCGCTACGTTTCTATGTGGATCAACGAGATTATCATGAAATTTTGAATCCTTTGTTGTGGCCCATTTTCTTAGTCCAGTAGGGGTTTGAGAAACGAATGTATATGTTGCAGTATCAGATGTTCACTGCGAAGGTACACTTGGGAGTTTGTTAGAATCTGATTGGTGAGAGAACAAAAAAATGCTCCGCTCCGGTATGGAAGAAGGAAATCTATTCTCGTGGTGATTTTGGACGGGGAACTGAGAGTTTATAGAAATGAGATTGGACCTCGGGAAAGGTGATGGAAGAGACAGCATTGAGGAGGTGGTGTTCAGTCAAAATGGGTCAGATACCGAGCCACGAGGGGATGGCCTAAAATCACAGTAGGAGGTGGATGTGTTGCTCAACTAAAGTGAAAGTACTTGACGAAGGAGTCGGTTTGTGTTGACTACAACCTTATTGATCAATTATTTTATTTCTAATTTATCGTGTTAGCAAAAAATATGCATGCGTCACGATCAGACAAATGATAATATACATGATTTTTTTGACACTATCTATTTTAGACATTCCTCTCTTCCTTTTAAGCAACATATGTATATTGATAAACAACTAAATATCTACATATGTGTCTTGTTAATATGTCAACAGCTTTAATTGTATTTTAAACATAATAGGTTATGAATCATTAGACTCTTATTTTGAAGAGAAGTGTTGTTTACTCGATGACTTCAGAGGAAGACATCTACTGCATACACAACATTTTCGCTTAAGTTTTTTACTCTCCCAAATGTGAATTGGAAAATAATTATGAAGTTTACTAAATGACTGCAATTGAGATGTTAACAAGTGTGCAATTCTAAATAACAAAAGTACTTTTAATGAAAAATGCATGCGTCACGATCAAACAAATGACACTATACATGATTTTGTTTGATATTTTATGTTTTAGACATTCCTTTCTTCCTTAACCAACATAAATATATTGACAAACGAGTGAAATAACTACAGAGATGTCTTGTTAATATGTGATCAGATCTAATTGTATTGTAAACATAACTGGTTATGAATCATTGGAGTGCACTTTTTGAAGAGAAGTGACATTTACTCAATGAATTCAAAGGAAGACATCTACTGCATACATAACATTTTCACTCAAGTTTTTTACTCTTGCAAATGTCAATTGAATAAAAATTATCAAGATTACGGAATGACTGCAGTTGAAATGTGAAGAAGTGTGAACTTCTAATTCACAAAAGTATTCTTCTTGTTAGTAATACGGAAAAAATGTTCTACTTTTTTTAATAATAAACTATAACTCATGGAGATGCAGGGTATCGAACCCAGTACCTCTCACATGCGAAGCGAGCGCTCTACCATTTGAGCTACATCCCCTTGATGTCCACGAGTTATTTTCTATGACCTCATCACCAGACTCATTGTTTTAGTTGGTGCATCTGTTCGTGGCAGGGAAGAATACAAAATAATGTCGCCTTACTTAGAAGGTTTTGTTGGGCTTTGACATTTCCTTTACATTCCTACTAACTGTAAGCTAGATTAATGAAATTCAAATGGTATTTATTAGTAGGATCTCATATTCCTATTTCTTCATCATGATTGTTAAGTTGATAATTGGAAAGTGCTAGTGTGGATTTGATTTTACTGGATTTGTAATGACATATAGGAAGCAAATAATTTATGCTCCCGTTTCTTTTACACGCACAACCCGATATACATTTGAGGGCAAAACAGTGTTGGAGCTTTAGTATTAGGCCTATTCCTAATGGTGATGCGTTTCTATGTGGATAGACGAGATTATCATGGAATGTCGAATCCTTTATTGTGGCCCATCGTCTTGGTCCAGTAGGGGTTAGAGAAACGAGTTTATACGTTGCGGTATCTCTTGTTCACCGCGAAGATACACTTGGAAGCTTGTAACAGACTGATTGATGAAAGAAGAAAAAAAACTCCGCTCCAATTTGGAAGAAGGATATCTATTCTCGTGGTCATTTTGGATGGAGAACTCAGAGTTTATGGAAATGAGATTAGACCTCGGGAGAGGTGATGGGGGAGAAAGCATTGAAAAGTAGGTGTCTAGTAACAATGGGTCAGATACTGAGCCACGAGGGGATGACCCAAAATCATAGTAGGGGGTGGAGGTGTTGGTCAACTAAAGTCAAAGTATTTGATGAAGGAGTCGGTTTGTCTTGACTACAACCTTATTGATCAATTACTTTATTCCTAATTTATCGGGTTAGCATGAAAAATGCATGCGTCACGATCAAACAAATGACAATATACATGATTTTGTTTGATATTTTATGTTTTAGACATTCCTTTCTTCCTTAACCAACATAAATATTGCCAAACGAGTGAAATAACTACAGAGCTGTCTTGTTAATATGTGATCAGATCTAATTGTATTGTAAACATAACTGGTTATGAATCATTAGAGTGCACTTTTTGAAGAGAAGTGACATTTACTCAATGAATTCAAAGGAAGACATCTACTGCATACACAACATTTTCACTCAAGTTTTTTACTCTTGCAAATGTCAATTGAATAAAAATTATCAAGATTACGGAATGACTGCAGTTGAAATGTGAAGAAGTGTGAACTTCTAATTCACAAAAGTATTCTTCTTGTTAGTAATACGGAAAAAATGTTCTACTTTTTTTAATAATAAACTATAACTCATGGAGATGCAGGGTATCGAACCCAGTACCTCTCACATGCGAAGCGAGCGCTCTACCATTTGAGCTACATCCCCTTGATGTCCACGAGTTATTTTCTATGATCTCATCACCAGACTCATTGTTTTAGTTGGTGCATCTGTTCGTGGCAGGGAAGAATACAAAATAATGTCGCCTTACTTAGAAGGTTTTGTTGGGCTTTGATATTTCCTTTACATTCCTACTAACTGTAAGCTAGATTAATGAAATTCAAATGGTATTTATTAGTAGGATCTCATATTCCTATTTCTTCATCATGATTGTTAAGTTGATAATTGGAAAGTGCTAGTGTGGATTTGATTTCACTGGATTTGTAATGACCTATAGGAAGCAAATAATTTATGCTCCCGTTTCTTTTACACGCACAACCCGATATACATTTGAGGGCAAAACAGTGTTGGAGCTTTAGTATTAGGCCTATTCCTAATGGTGATGCGTTTCTATGTGGATAGACGAGATTATCATGGAATGTCGAATCCTTTATTGTGGCCCACCGTCTTGGTCCAGTAGGGGTTAGAGAAACGAGTTTATACGTTGCGGTATCTCTTGTTCACCGCGAAGATACACTTGGAAGCTTGTAACAGTCTGATTGATGAAAGAAGAAAAAAATCTCCGCTCCAATTTGGAAGAAGGATATCTATTCTCGTGGTCATTTTGGATGGAGAACTCAGAGTTTATGGAAATGAGATTAGACCTCGGGAGAGGTGATGGGGGAGAAAGCATTGAAAAGTAGGTGTCTAGTAACAATGGGTCAGATACTGAGCCACGAGGGGATGCCCCAAAATCATAGTAGGGGGTGGAGGTGTTGGTCAACTAAAGTCAAAGTATTTGATGAAGGAGTCGGTTTGTCTTGACTACAACCTTATTGATCAATTACTTTATTCCTAATTTATCGGGTTAGCATGAAAAATGCATGCGTCACGATCAAACAAATGACAATATACATGATTTTGTTTGATATTTTATGTTTTAGACATTCCTTTCTTCCTTAACCAACATAAATATATTGACAAACGAGTGAAATAACTACAGAGATGTCTTGTTAATATGTGATCAGATCTAATTGTATTGTAAACATAACTGGTTATGAATCATTAGAGTGCACTTTTTGAAGAGAAGTGACATTTACTCAATGAATTCAAAGGAAGACATCTACTGCATACACAACATTTTCACTCAAGTTTTTTACTCTTGCAAATGTCAATTGAATAAAAATTATCAAGATTACGGAATGACTGCAGTTGAAATGTGAAGAAGTGTGAACTTCTAATTCACAAAAGTATTCTTCTTGTTAGTAATACGGAAAAAATGTTCTACTTTTTTTAATAATAAACTATAACTCATGGAGATGCAGGGTATCGAACCCAGTACCTCTCACATGCGAAGCGAGCGCTCTACCATTTGAGCTACATCCCCTTGATGTCCACGAGTTATTTTCTATGACCTCATCACCAGACTCATTGTTTTAGTTGGTGCATCTGTTCGTGGCAGGGAAGAATACAAAATAATGTCGCCTTACTTAGAAGGTTTTGTTGGGCTTTGACATTTCCTTTACATTCCTACTAACTGTAAGCTAGATTAATGAAATTCAAATGGTATTTATTAGTAGGATCTCATATTCCTATTTCTTCATCATGATTGTTAAGTTGATAATTGGAAAGTGCTAGCGTGGATTTGATTTCACTGGATTTGTAATGACATATAGGAAGCAAATAATTTATGCTCCCGTTTCTTTTACACGCACAACCCGATATACATTTGAGGGCAAAACAGTGTTGGAGCTTTAGTATTAGGCCTATTCCTAATGGTGATGCGTTTCTATGTGGATAGACGAGATTATCATGGAATGTCGAATCCTTTATTATGGCCCATCGTCTTGGTCCAGTAGGGGTTAGAGAAACGAGTTTATACGTTGCGGTATCTCTTTTTCACCGCGAAGATACACTTGGAAGCTTGTAACAGTCTGATTGATGAAAGAAGAAAAAAAACTCCGCTCTAATTTGGAAGAAGGATATCTATTCTCGTGGTCATTTTGGATGGAGAACTCAGAGTTTATGGAAATGAGATTAGACCTCGGGAGAGGTGATGGGGGAGAAAGCATTGAAAAGTAGGTGTCTAGTAACAATGGGTCAGATACTGAGCCACGAGGGGATGACCCAAAATCATAGTAGGGGGTGGAGGTGTTGGTCAACTAAAGTCAAAGTATTTGATGAAGGAGTCGGTTTGTCTTGACTACAACCTTATTGATCAATTACTTTATTCCTAATTTATCGGGTTAGCATGAAAAATGCATGCGTCACGATCAAACAAATGACAATATACATGATTTTGTTTGATATTTTATGTTTTAGACATTCCTTTCTTCCTTAACCAACATAAATATATTGACAAACGAGTGAAATAACTACAGAGATGTCTTGTTAATATGTGATCAGATCTAATTGTATTGTAAACATAACTGGTTATGAATCATTAGAGTGCACTTTTTGAAGAGAAGTGACATCTACTCAATGAATTCAAAGGAAGACATCTACTGCATACACAACATTTTCACTCAAGTTTTTTACTCTTGCAAATGTCAATTGAATAAAAATTATCAAGATTACGGAATGACTGCAGTTGAAATGTGAAGAAGTGTGAACTTCTAATTCACAAAAGTATTCTTCTTGTTAGTAATACGGAAAAAATGTTCTACTTTTTTTAATAATAAACTATAACTCATGGAGATGCAGGGTATCGAACCCAGTACCTCTCACATGCGAAGCGAGCGCTCTACCATTTGAGCTACATCTCCTTGATGTCCACGAGTTATTTTCTATGACCTCATCACCAGACTCATTGTTTTAGTTGGTGCATCTGTTCGTGGCAGGGAAGAATACAAAATAATGTCGCCTTACTTAGAAGGTTTTGTTGGGCTTTGACATATCCTTTACATTCCTACTAACTGTAAGCTAGATTAATGAAATTCAAATGGTATTTATTAGTAGGATCTCATATTCCTATTTCTTCATCATGATTGTTAAGTTGATAATTGGAAAGTGCTAGTGTGGATTTGATTTCACTGGATTTGTAATGACTTATAGGAAGCAAATAATTTATGCTCCCGTTTCTTTTACACGCACAACCCGATATACATTTGAGGGCAAAACAGTGTTGGAGCTTTAGTATTAGGCCTATTCCTAATGGTGATGCGTTTCTATGTGGATAGACGAGATTATCATGGAATGTCGAATCCTTTATTGTGGCCCATCGTCTTGGTCCAGTAGGGGTTAGAGAAACGAGTTTATACGTTGCGGTATCTCTTTTTCACCGCGAAGATACACTTGGAAGCTTGTAACAGTCTGATTGATGAAAGAAGAAAAAAAACTCCGCTCCAATTTGGAAGAAGGATATCTATTCTCGTGGTCATTTTGGATGGAGAACTCAGAGTTTATGGAAATGAGATTAGACCTCGGGAGAGGTGATGGGGGAGAAAGCATTGAAAAGTAGGTGTCTAGTAACAATGGGTCAGATACTGAACCACGAGGGGATGACCCAAAATCATAGTAGGGGGTGGAGGTGTTGGTCAACTAAAGTCAAAGTATTTGATGAAGGAGTCGGTTTGTCTTGTCTACAACCTTATTGATCAATTACTTTATTCCTAATTTATCGGGTTAGCATGAAAAATGCATGCGTCACGATCAAACAAATGACAATATACATGATTTTGTTTGATATTTTATGTTTTAGACATTCCTTTCTTCCTTAACCAACATAAATATATTGACAAACGAGTGAAATAACTACAGAGATGTCTTGTTAATATGTGATCAGATCTAATTGTATTGTAAACATAACTGGTTATGAATCATTAGAGTGCACTTTTTGAAGAGAAGTGACATTTACTCAATGAATTCAAAGGAAGACATCTACTGCATACACAACATTTTCACTCAAGTTTTTTACTCTTGCAAATGTCAATTGAATAAAAATTATCAAGATTACGGAATGACTGCAGTTGAAATGTGAAGAAGTGTGAACTTCTAATTCACAAAAGTATTCTTCTTGTTAGTAATACGGAAAAAATGTTCTACTTTTTTTAATAATAAACTATAACTCATGGAGATGCAGGGTATCGAACCCAGTACCTCTCACATGCGAAGCGAGCGCTCTACCATTTGAGCTACATCCCCTTGATGTCCACGAGTTATTTTCTATGATCTCATCACCAGACTCATTGTTTTAGTTGGTGCATCTGTTCGTGGCAGGGAAGAATACAAAATAATGTCGCCTTACTTAGAAGGTTTTGTTGGGATTTGATATTTCCTTTACATTCCTACTAACTGTAAGCTAGATTAATGAAATTCAAATGGTATTTATTAGTAGGATCTCATATTCCTATTTCTTCATCATGATTGTTAAGTTGATAATTGGAAAGTGCTAGTGTGGATTTGATTTCACTAGATTTGTAATGACCTATAGGAAGCAAATAATTTATGCTCCCGTTTCTTTTACACGTACAACCCGATATACATTTGAGGGCAAAACAGTGTTGGAGCTTTAGTATTAGGCCTATTCCTAATGGTGATGCGTTTCTATGTGGATAGACGAGATTATCATGGAATGTCGAATCCTTTATTGTGGCCCATCGTCTTGGTCCAGTAGGGGTTAGAGAAACGAGTTTATACGTTGCGGTATCTCTTGTTCACCGCGAAGATACACTTGGAAGCTTGTAACAGTCTGATTGATGAAAGAAGAAAAAAAACTCCGCTCCAATTTGGAAGAAGGATATCTATTCTCGTGGTCATTTTGGATGGAGAACTCAGAGTTTATGGAAATGAGATTAGACCTCGGGAGAGGTGATGGGGGAGAAAGCATTGAAAAGTAGGTGTCTAGTAACAATGGGTCAGATACTGAGCCACGAGGGGATGACCCAAAATCATAGTAGGGGGTGGAGGTGTTGGTCAACTAAAGTCAAAGTATTTGATGAAGGAGTCGGTTTGTCTTGACTACAACCTTATTGATCAATTACTTTATTCCTAATTTATCGGGTTAGCATGAAAAATGCATGCGTCACGATCAAACAAATGACAATATACATGATTTTGTTTGATATTTTATGTTTTAGACATTCCTTTCTTCCTTAACCAACATAAATATATTGACAAACGAGTGAAATAACTACAGAGATGTCTTGTTAATATGTGATCAGATCTAATTGTATTGTAAACATAACTGGTTATGAATCATTAGAGTGCACTTTTTGAAGAGAAGTGACATTTACTCAATGAATTCAAAGGAAGACATCTACTGCATACACAACATTTTCACTCAAGTTTTTTACTCTTGCAAATGTCAATTGAATAAAAATTATCAAGATTACGGAATGACTGCAGTTGAAATGTGAAGAAGTGTGAACTTCTAATTCACAAAAGTATTCTTCTTGTTAGTAATACGGAAAAAATGTTCTACTTTTTTTAATAATAAACTATAACTCATGGAGATGCAGGGTATCGAACCCAGTACCTCTCACATGCGAAGCGAGCGCTCTACCATTTGAGCTACATCCCCTTGATGTCCACGAGTTATTTTCTATGACCTCATCACCAGACTCATTGTTTTAGTTGGTGCATCTGTTCGTGGCAGGGAAGAATACAAAATAATGTCGCCTTACTTAGAAGGTTTTGTTGGGCTTTGACATTTCCTTTACATTCCTACTAACTGTAAGCTAGATTAATGAAATTCAAATGGTATTTATTAGTAGGATCTCATATTCCTATTTCTTCATCATGATTGTTAAGTTGATAATTGGAAAGTGCTAGCGTGGATTTGATTTCACTGGATTTGTAATGACATATAGGAAGCAAATAATTTATGCTCCCGTTTCTTTTACACGCACAACCCGATATACATTTGAGGGCAAAACAGTGTTGGAGCTTTAGTATTAGGCCTATTCCTAATGGTGATGCGTTTCTATGTGGATAGACGAGATTATCATGGAATGTCGAATCCTTTATTGTGGCCCATCGTCTTGGTCCAGTAGGGGTTAGAGAAACGAGTTTATACGTTGCGGTATCTCTTTTTCACCGCGAAGATACACTTGGAAGCTTGTAACAGTCTGATTGATGAAAGAAGAAAAAAAACTCCGCTCCAATTTGGAAGAAGGATATCTATTCTCGTGGTCATTTTGGATGGAGAACTCAGAGTTTATGGAAATGAGATTAGACCTCGGGAGAGGTGATGGGGGAGAAAGCATTGAAAAGTAGGTGTCTAGTAACAATGGGTCAGATACTGAGCCACGAGGGGATGACCCAAAATCATAGTAGGGGGTGGAGGTGTTGGTCAACTAAAGTCAAAGTATTTGATGAAGGAGTCGGTTTGTCTTGACTACAACCTTATTGATCAATTACTTTATTCCTAATTTATCGGGTTAGCATGAAAAATGCATGCGTCACGATCAAACAAATGACAATATACATGATTTTGTTTGATATTTTATGTTTTAGACATTCCTTTCTTCCTTAACCAACATAAATATATTGACAAACGAGTGAAATAACTACAGAGATGTCTTGTTAATATGTGATCAGATCTAATTGTATTGTAAACATAACTGGTTATGAATCATTAGAGTGCACTTTTTGAAGAGAAGTGACATCTACTCAATGAATTCAAAGGAAGACATCTACTGCATACACAACATTTTCACTCAAGTTTTTTACTCTTGCAAATGTCAATTGAATAAAAATTATCAAGATTACGGAATGACTGCAGTTGAAATGTGAAGAAGTGTGAACTTCTAATTCACAAAAGTATTCTTCTTGTTAGTAATACGGAAAAAATGTTCTACTTTTTTTAATAATAAACTATAACTCATGGAGATGCAGGGTATCGAACCCAGTACCTCTCACATGCGAAGCGAGCGCTCTACCATTTGAGCTACATCCCCTTGATGTCCACGAGTTATTTTCTATGACCTCATCACCAGACTCATTGTTTTAGTTGGTGCATCTGTTCGTGGCAGGGAAGAATACAAAATAATGTCGCCTTACTTAGAAGGTTTTGTTGGGCTTTGACATATCCTTTACATTCCTACTAACTGTAAGCTAGATTAATGAAATTCAAATGGTATTTATTAGTAGGATCTCATATTCCTATTTCTTCATCATGATTGTTAAGTTGATAATTGGAAAGTGCTAGTGTGGATTTGATTTCACTGGATTTGTAATGACTTATAGGAAGCAAATAATTTATGCTCCCGTTTCTTTTACACGCACAACCCGATATACATTTGAGGGCAAAACAGTGTTGGAGCTTTAGTATTAGGCCTATTCCTAATGGTGATGCGTTTCTATGTGGATAGACGAGATTATCATGGAATGTCGAATCCTTTATTGTGGCCCATCGTCTTGGTCCAGTAGGGGTTAGAGAAACGAGTTTATACGTTGCGGTATCTCTTTTTCACCGCGAAGATACACTTGGAAGCTTGTAACAGTCTGATTGATGAAAGAAGAAAAAAAACTCCGCTCCAATTTGGAAGAAGGATATCTATTCTCGTGGTCATTTTGGATGGAGAACTCAGAGTTTATGGAAATGAGATTAGACCTCGGGAGAGGTGATGGGGGAGAAAGCATTGAAAAGTAGGTGTCTAGTAACAATGGGTCAGATACTGAACCACGAGGGGATGACCCAAAATCATAGTAGGGGGTGGAGGTGTTGGACAACTAAAGTCAAAGTATTTGATGAAGGAGTCGGTTTGTCTTGTCTACAACCTTATTGATCAATTACTTTATTCCTAATTTATCGGGTTAGCATGAAAAATGCATGCGTCACGATCAAACAAATGACAATATACATGATTTTGTTTGATATTTTATGTTTTAGACATTCCTTTCTTCCTTAACCAACATAAATATATTGACAAACGAGTGAAATAACTACAGAGATGTCTTGTTAATATGTGATCAGATCTAATTGTATTGTAAACATAACTGGTTATGAATCATTAGAGTGCACTTTTTGAAGAGAAGTGACATTTACTCAATGAATTCAAAGGAAGACATCTACTGCATACACAACATTTTCACTCAAGTTTTTTACTCTTGCAAATGTCAATTGAATAAAAATTATCAAGATTACGGAATGACTGCAGTTGAAATGTGAAGAAGTGTGAACTTCTAATTCACAAAAGTATTCTTCTTGTTAGTAATACGGAAAAAATGTTCTACTTTTTTTAATAATAAACTATAACTCATGGAGATGCAGGGTATCGAACCCAGTACCTCTCACATGCGAAGCGAGCGCTCTACCATTTGAGCTACATCCCCTTGATGTCCACGAGTTATTTTCTATGACCTCATCACCAGACTCATTGTTTTAGTTGGTGCATCTGTTCGTGGCAGGGAAGAATACAAAATAATGTCGCCTTACTTAGAAGGTTTTGTTGGGCTTTGACATTTCCTTTACATTCCTACTAACTGTAAGCTAGATTAATGAAATTCAAATGGTATTTATTAGTAGGATCTCATATTCCTATTTCTTCATCATGATTGTTAAGTTGATAATTGGAAAGTGCTAGCGTGGATTTGATTTCACTGGATTTGTAATGACATATAGGAAGCAAATAATTTATGCTCCCGTTTCTTTTACACGCACAACCCGATATACATTTGAGGGCAAAACAGTGTTGGAGCTTTAGTATTAGGCCTATTCCTAATGGTGATGCGTTTCTATGTGGATAGACGAGATTATCATGGAATGTCGAATCCTTTATTGTGGCCCATCGTCTTGGTCCAGTAGGGGTTACAGAAACGAGTTTATACGTTGCGGTATCTCTTTTTCACCGCGAAGATACACTTGGAAGCTTGTAACAGTCTGATTGATGAAAGAAGAAAAAAAACTCCGCTCCAATTTGGAAGAAGGATATCTATTCTCGTGGTCATTTTGGATGGAGAACTCAGAGTTTATGGAAATGAGATTAGACCTCGGGAGAGGTGATGGGGGAGAAAGCATTGAAAAGTAGGTGTCTAGTAACAATGGGTCAGATACTGAGCCACGAGGGGATGACCCAAAATCATAGTAGGGGGTGGAGGTGTTGGTCAACTAAAGTCAAAGTATTTGATGAAGGAGTCGGTTTGTCTTGACTACAACCTTATTGATCAATTACTTTATTCCTAATTTATCGGGTTAGCATGAAAAATGCATGCGTCACGATCAAACATATGACACTATACATGATTTTGTTTGATATTTTATGTTTTAGACATTCCTTTCTTCCTTAACCAACATAAATATATTGACAAACGAGTGAAATAACTACAGAGATGTCTTGTTAATATGTGATCAGATCTAATTGTATTGTAAACATAACTGGTTATGAATCATTAGAGTGCACTTTTTGAAGAGAAGTGACATTTACTCAATGAATTCAAAGGAAGACATCTACTGCATACACAACATTTTCACTCAAGTTTT
The DNA here is from genome assembly GCA_946814005.1 of Chamaenerion angustifolium. NCBI lineage: Eukaryota > Viridiplantae > Streptophyta > Magnoliopsida > Myrtales > Onagraceae > Chamaenerion > Chamaenerion angustifolium. The sequence continues at coordinate 25,579,893 of OX328268.1, read as the reverse complement.
TTACTCTTGCAAATGTCAATTGAATAAAAATTATCAAGATTACGGAATGACTGCAGTTGAAATGTGAAGAAGTGTGAACTTCTAATTCACAAAAGTATTCTTCTTGTTAGTAATACGGAAAAAATGTTCTACTTTTTTTAATAATAAACTATAACTCATGGAGATGCAGGGTATCGAACCCAGTACCTCTCACATGCGAAGCGAGCGCTCTACCATTTGAGCTACATCCCCTTGATGTCCACGAGTTATTTTCTATGACCTCATCACCAGACTCATTGTTTTAGTTGGTGCATCTGTTCGTGGCAGGGAAGAATACAAAATAATGTCGCCTTACTTAGAAGGTTTTGTTGGGCTTTGATATTTCCTTTACATTCCTACTAACTGTAAGCTAGATTAATGAAATTCAAATGGTATTTATTAGTAGGATCTCATATTCCTATTTCTTCATCATGATTGTTAAGTTGATAATTGGAAAGTGCTAGTGTGGATTTGATTTCACTAGATTTGTAATGACCTATAGGAAGCAAATAATTTATGCTCCCGTTTCTTTTACACGTACAACCCGATATACATTTGAGGGCAAAACAGTGTTGGAGCTTTAGTATTAGGCCTATTCCTAATGGTGATGCGTTTCTATGTGGATAGACGAGATTATCATGGAATGTCGAATCCTTTATTGTGGCCCATCGTCTTGGTCCAGTAGGGGTTAGAGAAACGAGTTTATACGTTGCGGTATCTCTTGTTCACCGCGAAGATACACTTGGAAGCTTGTAACAGTCTGATTGATGAAAGAAGAAAAAAAACTCCGCTCCAATTTGGAAGAAGGATATCTATTCTCGTGGTCATTTTGGATGGAGAACTCAGAGTTTATGGAAATGAGATTAGACCTCGGGAGAGGTGATGGGGGAGAAAGCATTGAAAAGTAGGTGTCTAGTAACAATGGGTCAGATACTGAACCACGAGGGGATGACCCAAAATCATAGTAGGGGGTGGAGGTGTTGGTCAACTAAAGTCAAAGTATTTGATGAAGGAGTCGGTTTGTCTTGTCTACAACCTTATTGATCAATTACTTTATTCCTAATTTATCGGGTTAGCATGAAAAATGCATGCGTCACGATCAAACAAATGACAATATACATGATTTTGTTTGATATTTTATGTTTTAGACATTCCTTTCTTCCTTAACCAACATAAATATATTGACAAACGAGTGAAATAACTACAGAGATGTCTTGTTAATATGTGATCAGATCTAATTGTATTGTAAACATAACTGGTTATGAATCATTAGAGTGCACTTTTTGAAGAGAAGTGACATTTACTCAATGAATTCAAAGGAAGACATCTACTGCATACACAACATTTTCACTCAAGTTTTTTACTCTTGCAAATGTCAATTGAATAAAAATTATCAAGATTACGGAATGACTGCAGTTGAAATGTGAAGAAGTGTGAACTTCTAATTCACAAAAGTATTCTTCTTGTTAGTAATACGGAAAAAATGTTCTACTTTTTTTAATAATAAACTATAACTCATGGAGATGCAGGGTATCGAACCCAGTACCTCTCACATGCGAAGCGAGCGCTCTACCATTTGAGCTACATTCCCTTGATGTCTACGAGTTATTTTCTATGACCTCATCACCAGACTCATTGTTTTAGTTGGTGCATCTGTTCGTGGCAGGGAAGAATACAAAATAATGTCGCCTTACTTAGAAGGTTTTGTTGGGCTTTGATATTTCCTTTACATTCCTACTAACTGTAAGCTAGATTAATGAAATTCAAATGGTATTTATTAGTAGGATCTCATATTCCTATTTCTTCATCATGATTGTTAAGTTGATAATTGGAAAGTGCTAGTGTGGATTTGATTTCACTAGATTTGTAATGACCTATAGGAAGCAAATAATTTATGCTCCCGTTTCTTTTACACGTACAACCCGATATACATTTGAGGGCAAAACAGTGTTGGAGCTTTAGTATTAGGCCTATTCCTAATGGTGATGCGTTTCTATGTGGATAGACGAGATTATCATGGAATGTCGAATCCTTTATTGTGGCCCATCGTCTTGGTCCAGTAGGGGTTAGAGAAACGAGTTTATACGTTGCGGTATCTCTTGTTCACCGCGAAGATACACTTGGAAGCTTGTAACAGTCTGATTGATGAAAGAAGAAAAAAAACTCCGCTCCAATTTGGAAGAAGGATATCTATTCTCGTGGTCATTTTGGATGGAGAACTCAGAGTTTATGGAAATGAGATTAGACCTCGGGAGAGGTGATGGGGGAGAAAGCATTGAAAAGTAGGTGTCTAGTAACAATGGGTCAGATACTGAACCACGAGGGGATGACCCAAAATCATAGTAGGGGGTGGAGGTGTTGGTCAACTAAAGTCAAAGTATTTGATGAAGGAGTCGGTTTGTCTTGTCTACAACCTTATTGATCAATTACTTTATTCCTAATTTATCGGGTTAGCATGAAAAATGCATGCGTCACGATCAAACAAATGACAATATACATGATTTTGTTTGATATTTTATGTTTTAGACATTCCTTTCTTCCTTAACCAACATAAATATATTGACAAACGAGTGAAATAACTACAGAGATGTCTTGTTAATATGTGATCAGATCTAATTGTATTGTAAACATAACTGGTTATGAATCATTAGAGTGCACTTTTTGAAGAGAAGTGACATTTACTCAATGAATTCAAAGGAAGACATCTACTGCATACACAACATTTTCACTCAAGTTTTTTACTCTTGCAAATGTCAATTGAATAAAAATTATCAAGATTACGGAATGACTGCAGTTGAAATGTGAAGAAGTGTGAACTTCTAATTCACAAAAGTATTCTTCTTGTTAGTAATACGGAAAAAATGTTCTACGTTTTTTAATAATAAACTATAACTCATGGAGATGCAGGGTATCGAACCCAGTACCTCTCACATGCGAAGCGAGCGCTCTACCATTTGAGCTACATCCCCTTGATGTCCACGAGTTATTTTCTATGACCTCATCACCAGACTCATTGTTTTAGTTGGTGCATCTGTTCGTGGCAAGGAAGAATACATAATAATGTCGCCTTACTTAGAAGGTTTTGTTGGGCTTTGATATTTCCTTTACATTCCTACTAACTGTAAGCTAGATTAATGAAATTCAAATGGTATTTATTAGTAGGATCTCATATTCCTATTTCTTCATCATGATTGTTAAGTTGATAATTGGAAAGTGCTAGTGTGGATTTGATTTCACTAGATTTGTAATGACCTATAGGAAGCAAATAATTTATGCTCCCGTTTCTTTTACACGTACAACCCGATATACATTTGAGGGCAAAACAGTGTTGGAGCTTTAGTATTAGGCCTATTCCTAATGGTGATGCGTTTCTATGTGGATAGACGAGATTATCATGGAATGTCGAATCCTTTATTGTGGCCCATCGTCTTGGTCTAGTAGGGGTTAGAGAAACGAGTTTATACGTTGCGGTATCTCTTGTTCACCGCGAAGATACACTTGGAAGCTTGTAACAGTCTGATTGATGAAAGAAGAAAAAAAACTCCGCTCCAATTTGGAAGAAGGATATCTATTCTCGTGGTCATTTTGGATGGAGAACTCAGAGTTTATGGAAATGAGATTAGACCTCGGGAGAGGTGATGGGGGAGAAAGCATTGAAAAGTAGGTGTCTAGTAACAATGGGTCAGATACTGAACCACGAGGGGATGACCCAAAATCATAGTAGGGGGTGGAGGTGTTGGTCAACTAAAGTCAAAGTATTTGATGAAGGAGTCGGTTTGTCTTGTCTACAACCTTATTGATCAATTACTTTATTCCTAATTTATCGGGTTAGCATGAAAAATGCATGCGTCACGATCAAACAAATGACAATATACATGATTTTGTTTGATATTTTATGTTTTAGACATTCCTTTCTTCCTTAACCAACATAAATATATTGACAAACGAGTGAAATAACTACAGAGATGTCTTGTTAATATGTGATCAGATCTAATTGTATTGTAAACATAACTGGTTATGAATCATTAGAGTGCACTTTTTGAAGAGAAGTGACATTTACTCAATGAATTCAAAGGAAGACATCTACTGCATACACAACATTTTCACTCAAGTTTTTTACTCTTGCAAATGTCAATTGAATAAAAATTATCAAGATTACGGAATGACTGCAGTTGAAATGTGAAGAAGTGTGAACTTCTAATTCACAAAAGTATTCTTCTTGTTAGTAATACGGAAAAAATGTTCTACTTTTTTTAATAATAAACTATAACTCATGGAGATGCAGGGTATCGAACCCAGTACCTCTCACATGCGAAGCGAGCGCTCTACCATTTGAGCTACATCCCCTTGGTGTCCACGAGTTATTTTCTATGACCTCATCACCAGACTCATTGTTTTAGTTGGTGCATCTGTTCGTGGCAGGGAAGAATACAAAATAATGTCGCCTTACTTAGAAGGTTTTGTTGGGCTTTGACATTTCCTTTACATTCCTACTAACTGTAAGCTAGATTAATGAAATTCAAATGGTATTTATTAGTAGGATCTCATATTCCTATTTCTTCATCATGATTGTTAAGTTGATAATTGGAAAGTGCTAGCGTGGATTTGATTTCACTGGATTTGTAATGACATATAGGAAGCAAATAATTTATGCTCCCGTTTCTTTTACACGCACAACCCGATATACATTTGAGGGTAAAACAGTGTTGGAGCTTTAGTATTAGGCCTATTCCTAATGGTGATGCGTTTCTATGTGGATAGACGAGATTATCATGGAATGTCGAATCCTTTATTGTGGCCCATCGTCTTGGTCCAGTAGGGGTTAGAGAAACGAGTTTATACGTTGCGGTATCTCTTTTTCACCGCGAAGATACACTTGGAAGCTTGTAACAGTCTGATTGATGAAAGAAGAAAAAAAACTCCGCTCCAATTTGGAAGAAGGATATCTATTCTCGTGGTCATTTTGGATGGAGAACTCAGAGTTTATGGAAATGAGATTAGACCTCGGGAGAGGTGATGGGGGAGAAAGCATTGAAAAGTAGGTGTCTAGTAACAATGGGTCAGATACTGAGCCACGAGGGGATGACCCAAAATCATAGTAGGGGGTGGAGGTGTTGGTCAACTAAAGTCAAAGTATTTGATGAAGGAGTCGGTTTGTCTTGACTACAACCTTATTGATCAATTACTTTATTCCTAATTTATCGGGTTAGCATGAAAAATGCATGCGTCACGATCAAACAAATGACACTATACATGATTTTGTTTGATATTTTATGTTTTAGACATTCCTTTCTTCCTTAACCAACATAAATATATTGACAAACGAGTGAAATAACTACAGAGATGTCTTGTTAATATGTGATCAGATCTAATTGTATTGTAAACATAACTGGTTATGAATCATTAGAGTGCACTTTTTGAAGAGAAGTGACATTTACTCAATGAATTCAAAGGAAGACATCTACTGCATACACAACATTTTCACTCAAGTTTTTTACTCTTGCAAATGTCAATTGAATAAAAATTATCAAGATTACGGAATGACTGCAGTTGAAATGTGAAGAAGTGTGAACTTCTAATTCACAAAAGTATTCTTCTTGTTAGTAATACGGAAAAAATGTTCTACTTTTTTTAATAATAAACTATAACTCATGGAGATGCAGGGTATCGAACCCAGTACCTCTCACATGCGAAGCGAGCGCTCTACCATTTGAGCTACATCCCCTTGATGTCCACGAGTTATTTTCTATGACCTCATCACCAGACTCATTGTTTTAGTTGGTGCATCTGTTCGTGGCAGGGAAGAATACAAAATAATGTCGCCTTACTTAGAAGGTTTTGTTGGGCTTTGACATTTCCTTTACATTCCTACTAACTGTAAGCTAGATTAATGAAATTCAAATGGTATTTATTAGTAGGATCTCATATTCCTATTTCTTCATCATGATTGTTAAGTTGATAATTGGAAAGTGCTAGTGTGGATTTGATTTCACTAGATTTGTAATGACCTATAGGAAGCAAATAATTTATGCTCCCGTTTCTTTTACACGTACAACCCGATATACATTTGAGGGCAAAACAGTGTTGGAGCTTTAGTATTAGGCCTATTCCTAATGGTGATGCGTTTCTATGTGGATAGACGAGATTATCATGGAATGTCGAATCCTTTATTGTGGCCCATCGTCTTGGTCCAGTAGGGGTTAGAGAAACGAGTTTATACGTTGCGGTATCTCTTGTTCACCGCGAAGATACACTTGGAAGCTTGTAACAGTCTGATTGATGAAAGAAGAAAAAAAACTCCGCTCCAATTTGGAAGAAGGATATCTATTCTCGTGGTCATTTTGGATGGAGAACTCAGAGTTTATGGAAATGAGATTAGACCTCGGGAGAGGTGATGGGGGAGAAAGCATTGAAAAGTAGGTGTCTAGTAACAATGGGTCAGATACTGAACCACGAGGGGATGACCCAAAATCATAGTAGGGGGTGGAGGTGTTGGTCAACTAAAGTCAAAGTATTTGATGAAGGAGTCGGTTTGTCTTGTCTACAACCTTATTGATCAATTACTTTATTCCTAATTTATCGGGTTAGCATGAAAAATGCATGCGTCACGATCAAACAAATGACAATATACATGATTTTGTTTGATATTTTATGTTTTAGACATTCCTTTCTTCCTTAACCAACATAAATATATTGACAAACGAGTGAAATAACTACAGAGATGTCTTGTTAATATGTGATCAGATCTAATTGTATTGTAAACATAACTGGTTATGAATCATTAGAGTGCACTTTTTGAAGAGAAGTGACATTTACTCAATGAATTCAAAGGAAGACATCTACTGCATACACAACATTTTCACTCAAGTTTTTTACTCTTGCAAATGTCAATTGAATAAAAATTATCAAGATTACGGAATGACTGCAGTTGAAATGTGAAGAAGTGTGAACTTCTAATTCACAAAAGTATTCTTCTTGTTAGTAATACGGAAAAAATGTTCTACTTTTTTTAATAATAAACTATAACTCATGGAGATGCAGGGTATCGAACCCAGTACCTCTCACATGCGAAGCGAGCGCTCTACCATTTGAGCTACATCCCCTTGATGTCCACGAGTTATTTTCTATGACCTCATCACCAGACTCATTGTTTTAGTTGGTGCATCTGTTCGTGGCAGGGAAGAATACAAAATAATGTCGCCTTACTTAGAAGGTTTTGTTGGGCTTTGACATTTCCTTTACATTCCTACTAACTGTAAGCTAGATTAATGAAATTCAAATGGTATTTATTAGTAGGATCTCATATTCCTATTTCTTCATCATGATTGTTAAGTTGATAATTGGAAAGTGCTAGCGTGGATTTGATTTCACTGGATTTGTAATGACATATAGGAAGCAAATAATTTATGCTCCCGTTTCTTTTACACGCACAACCCGATATACATTTGAGGGCAAAACAGTGTTGGAGCTTTAGTATTAGGCCTATTCCTAATGGTGATGCGTTTCTATGTGGATAGACGAGATTATCATGGAATGTCGAATCCTTTATTGTGGCCCATCGTCTTGGTCCAGTAGGGGTTAGAGAAACGAGTTTATACGTTGCGGTATCTCTTTTTCACCGCGAAGATACACTTGGAAGCTTGTAACAGTCTGATTGATGAAAGAAGAAAAAAAACTCCGCTCCAATTTGGAAGAAGGATATCTATTCTCGTGGTCATTTTGGATGGAGAACTCAGAGTTTATGGAAATGAGATTAGACCTCGGGAGAGGTGATGGGGGAGAAAGCATTGAAAAGTAGGTGTCTAGTAACAATGGGTCAGATACTGAGCCACGAGGGGATGACCCAAAATCATAGTAGGGGGTGGAGGTGTTGGTCAACTAAAGTCAAAGTATTTGATGAAGGAGTCGGTTTGTCTTGACTACAACCTTATTGATCAATTACTTTATTCCTAATTTATCGGGTTAGCATGAAAAATGCATGCGTCACGATCAAACAAATGACACTATACATGATTTTGTTTGATATTTTATGTTTTAGACATTCCTTTCTTCCTTAACCAACATAAATATATTGACAAACGAGTGAAATAACTACAGAGATGTCTTGTTAATATGTGATCAGATCTAATTGTATTGTAAACATAACTGGTTATGAATCATTAGAGTGCACTTTTTGAAGAGAAGTGACATTTACTCAATGAATTCAAAGGAAGACATCTACTGCATACACAACATTTTCACTCAAGTTTTTTACTCTTGCAAATGTCAATTGAATAAAAATTATCAAGATTACGGAATGACTGCAGTTGAAATGTGAAGAAGTGTGAACTTCTAATTCACAAAAGTATTCTTCTTGTTAGTAATACGGAAAAAATGTTCTACTTTTTTTAATAATAAACTATAACTCATGGAGATGCAGGGTATCGAACCCAGTACCTCTCACATGCGAAGCGAGCGCTCTACCATTTGAGCTACATCCCCTTGATGTCCACGAGTTATTTTCTATGACCTCATCACCAGACTCATTGTTTTAGTTGGTGCATCTGTTCGTGGCAGGGAAGAATACAAAATAATGTCGCCTTACTTAGAAGGTTTTGTTGGGCTTTGACATTTCCTTTACATTCCTACTAACTGTAAGCTAGATTAATGAAATTCAAATGGTATTTATTAGTAGGATCTCATATTCCTATTTCTTCATCATGATTGTTAAGTTGATAATTGGAAAGTGCTAGCGTGGATTTGATTTCACTGGATTTGTAATGACATATAGGAAGCAAATAATTTATGCTCCCGTTTCTTTTACACGCACAACCCGATATACATTTGAGGGCAAAACAGTGTTGGAGCTTTAGTATTAGGCCTATTCCTAATGGTGATGCGTTTCTATGTGGATAGACGAGATTATCATGGAATGTCGAATCCTTTATTGTGGCCCATCGTCTTGGTCCAGTAGGGGTTAGAGAAACGAGTTTATACGTTGCGGTATCTCTTTTTCACCGCGAAGATACACTTGGAAGCTTGTAACAGTCTGATTGATGAAAGAAGAAAAAAAACTCCGCTCCAATTTGGAAGAAGGATATCTATTCTCGTGGTCATTTTGGATGGAGAACTCAGAGTTTATGGAAATGAGATTAGACCTCGGGAGAGGTGATGGGGGAGAAAGCATTGAAAAGTAGGTGTCTAGTAACAATGGGTCAGATACTGAGCCACGAGGGGATGACCCAAAATCATAGTAGGGGGTGGAGGTGTTGGTCAACTAAAGTCAAAGTATTTGATGAAGGAGTCGGTTTGTCTTGACTACAACCTTATTGATCAATTACTTTATTCCTAATTTATCGGGTTAGCATGAAAAATGCATGCGTCACGATCAAACAAATGACACTATACATGATTTTGTTTGATATTTTATGTTTTAGACATTCCTTTCTTCCTTAACCAACATAAATATATTGACAAACGAGTGAAATAACTACAGAGATGTCTTGTTAATATGTGATCAGATCTAATTGTATTGTAAACATAACTGGTTATGAATCATTAGAGTGCACTTTTTGAAGAGAAGTGACATTTACTCAATGAATTCAAAGGAAGACATCTACTGCATACACAACATTTTCACTCAAGTTTTTTACTCTTGCAAATGTCAATTGAATAAAAATTATCAAGATTACGGAATGACTGCAGTTGAAATGTGAAGAAGTGTGAACTTCTAATTCACAAAAGTATTCTTCTTGTTAGTAATACGGAAAAAATGTTCTACTTTTTTTAATAATAAACTATAACTCATGGAGATGCAGGGTATCGAACCCAGTACCTCTCACATGCGAAGCGAGCGCTCTACCATTTGAGCTACATCCCCTTGATGTCCACGAGTTATTTTCTATGACCTCATCACCAGACTCATTGTTTTAGTTGGTGCATCTGTTCGTGGCAGGGAAGAATACAAAATAATGTCGCCTTACTTAGAAGGTTTTGTTGGGCTTTGACATTTCCTTTACATTCCTACTAACTGTAAGCTAGATTAATGAAATTCAAATGGTATTTATTAGTAGGATCTCATATTCCTATTTCTTCATCATGATTGTTAAGTTGATAATTGGAAAGTGCTAGCGTGGATTTGATTTCACTGGATTTGTAATGACATATAGGAAGCAAATAATTTATGCTCCCGTTTCTTTTACACGCACAACCCGATATACATTTGAGGGCAAAACAGTGTTGGAGCTTTAGTATTAGGCCTATTCCTAATGGTGATGCGTTTCTATGTGGATAGACGAGATTATCATGGAATGTCGAATCCTTTATTGTGGCCCATCGTCTTGGTCCAGTAGGGGTTAGAGAAACGAGTTTATACGTTGCGGTATCTCTTTTTCACCGCGAAGATACACTTGGAAGCTTGTAACAGTCTGATTGATGAAAGAAGAAAAAAAACTCCGCTCCAATTTGGAAGAAGGATATCTATTCTCGTGGTCATTTTGGATGGAGAACTCAGAGTTTATGGAAATGAGATTAGACCTCGGGAGAGGTGATGGGGGAGAAAGCATTGAAAAGTAGGTGTCTAGTAACAATGGGTCAGATACTGAGCCACGAGGGGATGACCCAAAATCATAGTAGGGGGTGGAGGTGTTGGTCAACTAAAGTCAAAGTATTTGATGAAGGAGTCGGTTTGTCTTGACTACAACCTTATTGATCAATTACTTTATTCCTAATTTATCGGGTTAGCATGAAAAATGCATGCGTCACGATCAAACAAATGACACTATACATGATTTTGTTTGATATTTTATGTTTTAGACATTCCTTTCTTCCTTAACCAACATAAATATATTGACAAACGAGTGAAATAACTACAGAGATGTCTTGTTAATATGTGATCAGATCTAATTGTATTGTAAACATAACTGGTTATGAATCATTAGAGTGCACTTTTTGAAGAGAAGTGACATTTACTCAATGAATTCAAAGGAAGACATCTACTGCATACACAACATTTTCACTCAAGTTTTTTACTCTTGCAAATGTCAATTGAATAAAAATTATCAAGATTACGGAATGACTGCAGTTGAAATGTGAAGAAGTGTGAACTTCTAATTCACAAAAGTATTCTTCTTGTTAGTAATACGGAAAAAATGTTCTACTTTTTTTAATAATAAACTATAACTCATGGAGATGCAGGGTATCGAACCCAGTACCTCTCACATGCGAAGCGAGCGCTCTACCATTTGAGCTACATCCCCTTGATGTCCACGAGTTATTTTCTATGACCTCATCACCAGACTCATTGTTTTAGTTGGTGCATCTGTTCGTGGCAAGGAAGAATACATAATAATGTCGCCTTACTTAGAAGGTTTTGTTGGGCTTTGATATTTCCTTTACATTCCTACTAACTGTAAGCTAGATTAATGAAATTCAAATGGTATTTATTAGTAGGATCTCATATTCCTATTTCTTCATCATGATTGTTAAGTTGATAATTGGAAAGTGCTAGTGTGGATTTGATTTCACTGGATTTGTAATGACCTATAGGAAGCAAATAATTTATGCTCCCGTTTCTTTTACACGTACAACCCGATATACATTTGAGGGCAAAACAGTGTTGGAGCTTTAGTATTAGGCCTATTCCTAATGGTGATGCGTTTCTATGTGGATAGACGAGATTATCATGGAATGTCGAATCCTTTATTGTGGCCCATCGTCTTGGTCCAGTAGGGGTTAGAGAAACGAGTTTATACGTTGCGGTATCTCTTGTTCACCGCGAAGATACACTTGGAAGCTTGTAACAGTCTGATTGATGAAAGAAGAAAAAAAACTCCGCTCCAATTTGGAAGAAGGATATCTATTCTCGTGGTCATTTTGGATGGAGAACTCAGAGTTTATGGAAATGAGATTAGACCTCGGGAGAGGTGATGGGGGAGAAAGCATTGAAAAGTAGGTGTCTAGTAACAATGGGTCAGATACTGAACCACGAGGGGATGACCCAAAATCATAGCAGGGGGTGGAGGTGTTGGTCAACTAAAGTCAAAGTATTTGATGAAGGAGTCGGTTTGTCTTGTCTACAACCTTATTGATCAATTACTTTATTCCTAATTTATCGGGTTAGCATGAAAAATGCATGCGTCACGATCAAACAAATGACAATATACATGATTTTGTTTGATATTTTATGTTTTAGACATTCCTTTCTTCCTTAACCAACATAAATATATTGACAAACGAGTGAAATAACTACAGAGATGTCTTGTTAATATGTGATCAGATCTAATTGTATTGTAAACATAACTGGTTATGAATCATTAGAGTGCACTTTTTGAAGAGAAGTGACATTTACTCAATGAATTCAAAGGAAGACATCTACTGCATACACAACATTTTCACTCAAGTTTTTTACTCTTGCAAATGTCAATTGAATAAAAATTATCAAGATTACGGAATGACTGCAGTTGAAATGTGAAGAAGTGTGAACTTCTAATTCACAAAAGTATTCTTCTTGTTAGTAATACGGAAAAAATGTTCTACTTTTTTTAATAATAAACTATAACTCATGGAGATGCAGGGTATCGAACCCAGTACCTCTCACATGCGAAGCGAGCGCTCTACCATTTGAGCTACATTCCCTTGATGTCTACGAGTTATTTTCTATGACCTCATCACCAGACTCATTGTTTTAGTTGGTGCATCTGTTCGTGGCAGGGAAGAATACAAAATAATGTCGCCTTACTTAGAAGGTTTTGTTGGGCTTTGATATTTCCTTTACATTCCTACTAACTGTAAGCTAGATTAATGAAATTCAAATGGTATTTATTAGTAGGATCTCATATTCCTATTTCTTCATCATGATTGTTAAGTTGATAATTGGAAAGTGCTAGTGTGGATTTGATTTCACTAGATTTGTAATGACCTATAGGAAGCAAATAATTTATGCTCCCGTTTCTTTTACACGTACAACCCGATATACATTTGAGGGCAAAACAGTGTTGGAGCTTTAGTATTAGGCCTATTCCTAATGGTGATGCGTTTCTATGTGGATAGACGAGATTATCATGGAATGACGAATCCTTTATTGTGGCCCATCGTCTTGGTCCAGTAGGGGTTAGAGAAACGAGTTTATACGTTGCGGTATCTCTTGTTCACCGCGAAGATACACTTGGAAGCTTGTAACAGTCTGATTGATGAAAGAAGAAAAAAAACTCCGCTCCAATTTGGAAGAAGGATATCTATTCTCGTGGTCATTTTGGATGGAGAACTCAGAGTTTATGGAAATGAGATTAGACCTCGGGAGAGGTGATGGGGGAGAAAGCATTGAAAAGTAGGTGTCTAGTAACAATGGGTCAGATACTGAACCACGAGGGGATGACCCAAAATCATAGTAGGGGGTGGAGGTGTTGGTCAACTAAAGTCAAAGTATTTGATGAAGGAGTCGGTTTGTCTTGTCTACAACCTTATTGATCAATTACTTTATTCCTAATTTATCGGGTTAGCATGAAAAATGCATGCGTCACGATCAAACAAATGACAATATACATGATTTTGTTTGATATTTTATGTTTTAGACATTCCTTTCTTCCTTAACCAACATAAATATATTGACAAACGAGTGAAATAACTACAGAGATGTCTTGTTAATATGTGATCAGATCTAATTGTATTGTAAACATAACTGGTTATGAATCATTAGAGTGCACTTTTTGAAGAGAAGTGACATTTACTCAATGAATTCAAAGGAAGGCATCTACTGCATACACAACATTTTCACTCAAGTTTTTTACTCTTGCAAATGTCAATTGAATAAAAATTATCAAGATTACGGAATGACTGCAGTTGAAATGTGAAGAAGTGTGAACTTCTAATTCACAAAAGTATTCTTCTTGTTAGTAATACGGAAAAAATGTTCTACTTTTTTTAATAATAAACTATAACTCATGGAGATGCAGGGTATCGAACCCAGTACCTCTCACATGCGAAGCGAGCGCTCTACCATTTGAGCTACATCCCCTTGATGTCCACGAGTTATTTTCTATGACCTCATCACCAGACTCATTGTTTTAGTTGGTGCATCTGTTCGTGGCAGGGAAGAATACAAAATAATGTCGCCTTACTTAGAAGGTTTTGTTGGGCTTTGATATTTCCTTTACATTCCTACTAACTGTAAGCTAGATTAATGAAATTCAAATGGTATTTATTAGTAGGATCTCATATTCCTATTTCTTCATCATGATTGTTAAGTTGATAATTGGAAAGTGCTAGTGTGGATTTGATTTCACTAGATTTGTAATGACCTATAGGAAGCAAATAATTTATGCTCCCGTTTCTTTTACACGTACAACCCGATATACATTTGAGGGCAAAACAGTGTTGGAGCTTTAGTATTAGGCCTATTCCTAATGGTGATGCGTTTCTATGTGGATAGACGAGATTATCATGGAATGTCGAATCCTTTATTGTGGCCCATCGTCTTGGTCTAGTAGGGGTTAGAGAAACGAGTTTATACGTTGCGGTATCTCTTGTTCACCGCGAAGATACACTTGGAAGCTTGTAACAGTCTGATTGATGAAAGAAGAAAAAAAACTCCGCTCCAATTTGGAAGAAGGATATCTATTCTCGTGGTCATTTTGGATAGAGAACTCAGAGTTTATGGAAATGAGATTAGACCTCGGGAGAGGTGATGGGGGAGAAAGCATTGAAAAGTAGGTGTCTAGTAACAATGGGTCAGATACTGAACCACGAGGGGATGACCCAAAATCATAGTAGGGGGTGGAGGTGTTGGTCAACTAAAGTCAAAGTATTTGATGAAGGAGTCGGTTTGTCTTGTCTACAACCTTATTGATCAATTACTTTATTCCTAATTTATCGGGTTAGCATGAAAAATGCATGCGTCACGATCAAACAAATGACAATATACATGATTTTGTTTGATATTTTATGTTTTAGACATTCCTTTCTTCCTTAACCAACATAAATATATTGACAAACGAGTGAAATAACTACAGAGATGTCTTGTTAATATGTGATCAGATCTAATTGTATTGTAAACATAACTGGTTATGAATCATTAGAGTGCACTTTTTGAAGAGAAGTGACATTTACTCAATGAATTCAAAGGAAGACATCTACTGCATACACAACATTTTCACTCAAGTTTTTTACTCTTGCAAATGTCAATTGAATAAAAATTATCAAGATTACGGAATGACTGCAGTTGAAATGTGAAGAAGTGTGAACTTCTAATTCACAAAATTAGTCTTCTTGTTAGTAATACGGAAAAAATGTTCTACTTTTTTTAATAATAAACTATAACTCATGGAGATGCAGGGTATCGAACCCAGTACCTCTCACATGCGAAGCGAGCGCTCTACCATTTGAGCTACATCCCCTTGATGTCCACGAGTTATTTTCTATGACCTCATCACCAGACTCATTGTTTTAGTTGGTGCATCTGTTCGTGGCAGGGAAGAATACAAAATAATGTCGCCTTACTTAGAAGGTTTTGTTGGGCTTTGACATATCCTTTACATTCCTACTAACTGTAAGCTAGATTAATGAAATTCAAATGGTATTTATTAGTAGGATCTCATATTCCTATTTCTTCATCATGATTGTTAAGTTGATAATTGGAAAGTGCTAGTGTGGATTTGATTTCACTGGATTTGTAATGACTTATAGGAAGCAAATAATTTATGCTCCCGTTTCTTTTACACGCACAACCCGATATACATTTGAGGGCAAAACAGTGTTGGAGCTTTAGTATTAGGCCTATTCCTAATGGTGATGCGTTTCTATGTGGATAGACGAGATTATCATGGAATGTCGAATCCTTTATTGTGGCCCATCGTCTTGGTCCAGTAGGGGTTAGAGAAACGAGTTTATACGTTGCGGTATCTCTTGTTCACCGCGAAGATACACTTGGAAGCTTGTAACAGTCTGATTGATGAAAGAAGAAAAAAAACTCCGCTCCAATTTGGAAGAAGGATATCTATTCTCGTGGTCATTTTGGATGGAGAACTCAGAGTTTATGGAAATGAGATTAGACCTCGGGAGAGGTGATGGGGGAGAAAGCATTGAAAAGTAGGTGTCTAGTAACAATGGGTCAGATACTGAACCACGAGGGGATGACCCAAAATCATAGTAGGGGGTGGAGGTGTTGGTCAACTAAAGTCAAAGTATTTGATGAAGGAGTCGGTTTGTCTTGTCTACAACCTTATTGATCAATTACTTTATTCCTAATTTATCGGGTTAGCATGAAAAATGCATGCGTCACGATCAAACAAATGACAATATACATGATTTTGATTGATATTTTATGTTTTAGACATTCCTTTCTTCCTTAACCAACATAAATATATTGACAAACGAGTGAAATAACTACAGAGATGTCTTGTTAATATGTGATCAGATCTAATTGTATTGTAAACATAACTGGTTATGAATCATTAGAGTGCACTTTTTGAAGAGAAGTGACATTTACTCAATGAATTCTAAGGAAGACATCTACTGCATACACAACATTTTCACTCAAGTTTTTTACTCTTGCAAATGTCAATTGAATAAAAATTATCAAGATTACGGAATGACTGCAGTTGAAATGTGAAGAAGTGTGAACTTCTAATTCACAAAAGTATTCTTCTTGTTAGTAATACGGAAAAAATGTTCTACTTTTTTTAATAATAAACTATAACTCATGGAGATGCAGGGTATCGAACCCAGTACCTCTCACATGCGAAGCGAGCGCTCTACCATTTGAGCTACATCCCCTTGATGTCCACGAGTTATTTTCTATGACCTCATCACCAGACTCATTGTTTTAGTTGGTGCATCTGTTCGTGGCAGGGAAGAATACAAAATAATGTCGCCTTACTTAGAAGGTTTTGTTGGGCTTTGACATATCCTTTACATTCCTACTAACTGTAAGCTAGATTAATGAAATTCAAATGGTATTTATTAGTAGGATCTCATATTCCTATTTCTTCATCATGATTGTTAAGTTGATAATTGGAAAGTGCTAGTGTGGATTTGATTTCACTGGATTTGTAATGACTTATAGGAAGCAAATAATTTATGCTCCCGTTTCTTTTACACGCACAACCCGATATACATTTGAGGGCAAAACAGTGTTGGAGCTTTAGTATTAGGCCTATTCCTAATGGTGATGCGTTTCTATGTGGATAGACGAGATTATCATGGAATGTCGAATCCTTTATTGTGGCCCATCGTCTTGGTCCAGTAGGGGTTAGAGAAACGAGTTTATACGTTGCGGTATCTCTTGTTCACCGCGAAGATACACTTGGAAGCTTGTAACAGTCTGATTGATGAAAGAAGAAAAAAAACTCCGCTCCAATTTGGAAGAAGGATATCTATTCTCGTGGTCATTTTGGATGGAGAACTCAGAGTTTATGGAAATGAGATTAGACCTCGGGAGAGGTGATGGGGGAGAAAGCATTGAAAAGTAGGTGTCTAGTAACAATGGGTCAGATACTGAACCACGAGGGGATGACCCAAAATCATAGTAGGGGGTGGAGGTGTTGGTCAACTAAAGTCAAAGTATTTGATAAAGGAGTCGGTTTGTCTTGTCTACAACCTTATTGATCAATTACTTTATTCCTAATTTATCGGGTTAGCATGAAAAATGCATGCGTCACGATCAAACAAATGACAATATACATGATTTTGTTTGATATTTTATGTTTTAGACATTCCTTTCTTCCTTAACCAACATAAATATATTGACAAACGAGTGAAATAACTACAGAGATGTCTTGTTAATATGTGATCAGATCTAATTGTATTGTAAACATAACTGGTTATGAATCATTAGAGTGCACTTTTTGAAGAGAAGTGACATTTACTCAATGAATTCTAAGGAAGACATCTACTGCATACACAACATTTTCACTCAAGTTTTTTACTCTTGCAAATGTCAATTGAATAAAAATTATCAAGATTACGGAATGACTGCAGTTGAAATGTGAAGAAGTGTGAACTTCTAATTCACAAAAGTATTCTTCTTGTTAGTAATACGGAAAAAATGTTCTACTTTTTTTAATAATAAACTATAACTCATGGAGATGCAGGGTATCGAACCCAGTACCTCTCACATGCGAAGCGAGCGCTCTACCATTTGAGCTACATCCCCTTGATGTCCACGAGTTATTTTCTATGACCTCATCACCAGACTCATTGTTTTAGTTGGTGCATCTGTTCGTGGCAGGGAAGAATACAAAATAATGTCGCCTTACTTAGAAGGTTTTGTTGGGCTTTGACATTTCCTTTACATTCCTACTAACTGTAAGCTAGATTAATGAAATTCAAATGGTATTTATTAGTAGGATCTCATATTCCTATTTCTTTATCATGATTGTTAAGTTGATAATTGGAAAGTGCTAGTGTGGATTTGATTTCACTGGATTTGTAATGACTTATAGGAAGCAAATAATTTATGCTCCCGTTTCTTTTACACGCACAACCCGATATACATTTGAGGGCAAAACAGTGTTGGAGCTTTAGTATTAGGCCTATTCCTAATGGTGATGCGTTTCTATGTGGATAGACGAGATTATCATGGAATGTCGAATCCTTTATTGTGGCCCATCGTCTTGGTCCAGTAGGGGTTAGAGAAACGAGTTTATACGTTGCGGTATCTCTTGTTCACCGCGAAGATACACTTGGAAGCTTGTAACAGTCTGATTGATGAAAGAAGAAAAAAAACTCCGCTCCAATTTGGAAGAAGGATATCTATTCTCGTGGTCATTTTGGATGGAGAACTCAGAGTTTATGGAAATGAGATTAGACCTCGGGAGAGGTGATGGGGGAGAAAGCATTGAAAAGTAGGTGTCTAGTAACAATGGGTCAGATACTGAGCCACGAGGGGATGACCCAAAATCATAGTAGGAGGTGGAGGTGTTGGTCAACTAAAGTCAAAGTATTTGATGAAGGAGTCGGTTTGTCTTGACTACAACCTTATTGATCAATTACTTTATTCCTAATTTATCGGGTTAGCATGAAAAATGCATGCGTCACGATCAAAAAAATGACAATATACATGATTTTGTTTGATATTTTATGTTTTAGACATTCCTTTCTTCCTTAACCAACATAAATATATTGACAAACGAGTGAAATAACTACAGAGATGTCTTGTTAATATGTGATCAGATCTAATTGTATTGTAAACATAACTGGTTATGAATCATTAGAGTGCACTTTTTGAAGAGAAGTGACATTTACTCAATGAATTCAAAGGAAGACATCTACTGCATACACAACATTTTCACTCAAGTTTTTTACTCTTGCAAATGTCAATTGAATAAAAATTATCAAGATTACGGAATGACTGCAGTTGAAATGTGAAGAAGTGTGAACTTCTAATTCACAAAAGTATTCTTCTTGTTAGTAATACGGAAAAAATGTTCTACTTTTTTTAATAATAAACTATAACTCATGGAGATGCAGGGTATCGAACCCAGTACCTCTCACATGCGAAGCGAGCGCTCTACCATTTGAGCTACATCCCCTTGATGTCCACGAGTTATTTTCTATGACCTCATCACCAGACTCATTGTTTTAGTTGGTGCATCTGTTCGTGGCAGGGAAGAATACAAAATAATGTCGCCTTACTTAGAAGGTTTTGTTGGGCTTTGATATTTCCTTTACATTCCTACTAACTGTAAGCTAGATTAATGAAATTCAAATGGTATTTATTAGTAGGATCTCATATTCCTATTTCTTCATCATGATTGTTAAGTTGATAATTGGAAAGTGCTAGTGTGGATTTGATTTCACTAGATTTGTAATGACCTATAGGAAGCAAATAATTTATGCTCCCGTTTCTTTTACACGTACAACCCGATATACATTTGAGGGCAAAACAGTGTTGGAGCTTTAGTATTAGGCCTATTCCTAATGGTGATGCGTTTCTATGTGGATAGACGAGATTATCATGGAATGTCGAATCCTTTATTGTGGCCCATCGTCTTGGTCCAGTAGGGGTTAGAGAAACGAGTTTATACGTTGCGGTATCTCTTGTTCACCGCGAAGATACACTTGGAAGCTTGTAACAGTCTGATTGATGAAAGAAGAAAAAAAACTCCGCTCCAATTTGGAAGAAGGATATCTATTCTCGTGGTCATTTTGGATGGAGAACTCAGAGTTTATGGAAATGAGATTAGACCTCGGGAGAGGTGATGGGGGAGAAAGCATTGAAAAGTAGGTGTCTAGTAACAATGGGTCAGATACTGAGCCACGAGGGGATGACCCAAAATCATAGTAGGAGGTGGAGGTGTTGGTCAACTAAAGTCAAAGTATTTGATGAAGGAGTCGGTTTGTCTTGACTACAACCTTATTGATCAATTACTTTATTCCTAATTTATCGGGTTAGCATGAAAAATGCATGCGTCACGATCAAAAAAATGACAATATACATGATTTTGTTTGATATTTTATGTTTTAGACATTCCTTTCTTCCTTAACCAACATAAATATATTGACAAACGAGTGAAATAACTACAGAGATGTCTTGTTAATATGTGATCAGATCTAATTGTATTGTAAACATAACTGGTTATGAATCATTAGAGTGCACTTTTTGAAGAGAAGTGACATTTACTCAATGAATTCAAAGGAAGACATCTACTGCATACACAACATTTTCACTCAAGTTTTTTACTCTTGCAAATGTCAATTGAATAAAAATTATCAAGATTACGGAATGACTGCAGTTGAAATGTGAAGAAGTGTGAACTTCTAATTCACAAAAGTATTCTTCTTGTTAGTAATACGGAAAAAATGTTCTACTTTTTTTAATAATACACTATAACTCATGGAGATGCAGGGTATCGAACCCAGTACCTCTCACATGCGAAGCGAGCGCTCTACCATTTGAGCTACATCCCCTTGATGTCCACGAGTTATTTTCTATGACCTCATCACCAGACTCATTGTTTTAGTTGGTGCATCTGTTCGTGGCAGGGAAGAATACAAAATAATGTCGCTTTACTTAGAAGGTTTTGTTGGGCTTTGATATTTCCTTTACATTCCTACTAACTGTAAGCTAGATTAATGAAATTCAAATGGTATTTATTAGTAGGATCTCATATTCCTATTTCTTCATCATGATTGTTAAGTTGATAATTGGAAAGTGCTAGTGTGGATTTGATTTCACTAGATTTGTAATGACCTATAGGAAGCAAATAATTTATGCTCCCGTTTCTTTTACACGTACAACCCGATATACATTTGAGGGCAAAACAGTGTTGGAGCTTTAGTATTAGGCCTATTCCTAATGGTGATGCGTTTCTATGTGGATAGACGAGATTATCATGGAATGTCGAATCCTTTATTGTGGCCCATCGTCTTGGTCCAGTAGGGGTTAGAGAAACGAGTTTATACGTTGCGGTATCTCTTGTTCACCGCGAAGATACACGTGGAAGCTTGTAACAGTCTGATTGATGAAAGAAGAAAAAAAACTCCGCTCCAATTTGGAAGAAGGATATCTATTCTCGTGGTCATTTTGGATGGAGAACTCAGAGTTTATGGAAATGAGATTAGACCTCGGGAGAGGTGATGGGGGAGAAAGCATTGAAAAGTAGGTGTCTAGTAACAATGGGTCAGATACTGAGCCACGAGGGGATGACCCAAAATCATAGTAGGAGGTGGAGGTGTTGGTCAACTAAAGTCAAAGTATTTGATGAAGGAGTCGGTTTGTCTTGACTACAACCTTATTGATCAATTACTTTATTCCTAATTTATCGGGTTAGCATGAAAAATGCATGCGTCACGATCAAAAAAATGACAATATACATGATTTTGTTTGATATTTTATGTTTTAGACATTCCTTTCTTCCTTAACCAACATAAATATATTGACAAACGAGTGAAATAACTACAGAGATGTCTTGTTAATATGTGATCAGATCTAATTGTATTGTAAACATAACTGGTTATGAATCATTAGAGTGCACTTTTTGAAGAGAAGTGACATTTACTCAATGAATTCAAAGGAAGACATCTACTGCATACACAACATTTTCACTCAAGTTTTTTACTCTTGCAAATGTCAATTGAATAAAAATTATCAAGATTACGGAATGACTGCAGTTGAAATGTGAAGAAGTGTGAACTTCTAATTCACAAAAGTATTCTTCTTGTTAGTAATACGGAAAAAATGTTCTACTTTTTTTAATAATACACTATAACTCATGGAGATGCAGGGTATCGAACCCAGTACCTCTCACATGCGAAGCGAGCGCTCTACCATTTGAGCTACATCCCCTTGATGTCCACGAGTTATTTTCTATGACCTCATCACCAGACTCATTGTTTTAGTTGGTGCATCTGTTCGTGGCAGGGAAGAATACAAAATAATGTCGCTTTACTTAGAAGGTTTTGTTGGGCTTTGATATTTCCTTTACATTCCTACTAACTGTAAGCTAGATTAATGAAATTCAAATGGTATTTATTAGTAGGATCTCATATTCCTATTTCTTCATCATGATTGTTAAGTTGATAATTGGAAAGTGCTAGTGTGGATTTGATTTCACTAGATTTGTAATGACCTATAGGAAGCAAATAATTTATGCTCCCGTTTCTTTTACACGTACAACCCGATATACATTTGAGGGCAAAACAGTGTTGGAGCTTTAGTATTAGGCCTATTCCTAATGGTGATGCGTTTCTATGTGGATAGACGAGATTATCATGGAATGTCGAATCCTTTATTGTGGCCCATCGTCTTGGTCCAGTAGGGGTTAGAGAAACGAGTTTATACGTTGCGGTATCTCTTGTTCACCGCGAAGATACACGTGGAAGCTTGTAACAGTCTGATTGATGAAAGAAGAAAAAAAACTCCGCTCCAATTTGGAAGAAGGATATCTATTCTCGTGGTCATTTTGGATGGAGAACTCAGAGTTTATGGAAATGAGATTAGACCTCGGGAGAGGTGATGGGGGAGAAAGCATTGAAAAGTAGGTGTCTAGTAACAATGGGTCAGATACTGAGCCACGAGGGGATGACCCAAAATCATAGTAGGAGGTGGAGGTGTTGGTCAACTAAAGTCAAAGTATTTGATGAAGGAGTCGGTTTGTCTTGACTACAACCTTATTGATCAATTACTTTATTCCTAATTTATCGGGTTAGCATGAAAAATGCATGCGTCACGATCAAAAAAATGACAATATACATGATTTTGTTTGATATTTTATGTTTTAGACATTCCTTTCTTCCTTAACCAACATAAATATATTGACAAACGAGTGAAATAACTACAGAGATGTCTTGTTAATATGTGATCAGATCTAATTGTATTGTAAACATAACTGGTTATGAATCATTAGAGTGCACTTTTTGAAGAGAAGTGACATTTACTCAATGAATTCAAAGGAAGACATCTACTGCATACACAACATTTTCACTCAAGTTTTTTACTCTTGCAAATGTCAATTGAATAAAAATTATCAAGATTACGGTATGACTGCAGTTGAAATGTGAAGAAGTGTGAACTTCTAATTCACAAAAGTATTCTTCTTGTTAGTAATACGGAAAAAATGTTCTACTTTTTTTAATAATAAACTATAACTCATGGAGATGCGGGGTATCGAACCCAGTACCTCTCACATGCGAAGCGAGCGCTCTACCATTTGAGCTACATCCCCTTGATGTCCACGAGTTATTTTCTATGACCTCATCACCAGACTCATTGTTTTAGTTGGTGCATCTGTTCGTGGCAGGGAAGAATACAAAATAATGTCGCCTTACTTAGAAGGTTTTGTTGGGCTTTGATATTTCCTTTACATTCCTACTAACTGTAAGCTAGATTAATGAAATTCAAATGGTATTTATTAGTAGGATCTCATATTCCTATTTCTTCATCATGATTGTTAAGTTGATAATTGGAAAGTGCTAGTGTGGATTTGATTTCACTAGATTTGTAATGACCTATAGGAAGCAAATAATTTATGCTCCCGTTTCTTTTACACGTACAACCCGATATACATTTGAGGGCAAAACAGTGTTGGAGCTTTAGTATTAGGCCTATTCCTAATGGTGATGCGTTTCTATGTGGATAGACGAGATTATCATGGAATGTCGAATCCTTTATTGTGGCCCATCGTCTTGGTCCAGTAGGGGTTAGAGAAACGAGTTTATACGTTGCGGTATCTCTTGTTCACCGCGAAGATACACTTGGAAGCTTGTAACAGTCTGATTGATGAAAGAAGAAAAAAAACTCCGCTCCAATTTGGAAGAAGGATATCTATTCTCGTGGTCATTTTGGATGGAGAACTCAGAGTTTATGGAAATGAGATTAGACCTCGGGAGAGGTGATGGGGGAGAAAGCATTGAAAAGTAGGTGTCTAGTAACAATGGGTCAGATACTGAGCCACGAGGGGATGACCCAAAATCATAGTAGGAGGTGGAGGTGTTGGTCAACTAAAGTCAAAGTATTTGATGAAGGAGTCGGTTTGTCTTGACTACAACCTTATTGATCAATTACTTTATTCCTAATTTATCGGGTTAGCATGAAAAATGCATGCGTCACGATCAAAAAAATGACAATATACATGATTTTGTTTGATATTTTATGTTTTAGACATTCCTTTCTTCCTTAACCAACATAAATATATTGACAAACGAGTGAAATAACTACAGAGATGTCTTGTTAATATGTGATCAGATCTAATTGTATTGTAAACATAACTGGTTATGAATCATTAGAGTGCACTTTTTGAAGAGAAGTGACATTTACTCAATGAATTCAAAGGAAGACATCTACTGCATACACAACATTTTCACTCAAGTTTTTTACTCTTGCAAATGTCAATTGAATAAAAATTATCAAGATTACGGAATGACTGCAGTTGAAATGTGAAGAAGTGTGAACTTCTAATTCACAAAAGTATTCTTCTTGTTAGTAATACGGAAAAAATGTTCTACTTTTTTTAATAATAAACTATAACTCATGGAGATGCAGGGTATCGAACCCAGTACCTCTCACATGCGAAGCGAGCGCTCTACCATTTGAGCTACATCCCCTTGATGTCCACGAGTTATTTTCTATGACCTCATCACCAGACTCATTGTTTTAGTTGGTGCATCTGTTCGTGGCAGGGAAGAATACAAAATAATGTCGCTTTACTTAGAAGGTTTTGTTGGGCTTTGATATTTCCTTTACATTCCTACTAACTGTAAGCTAGATTAATGAAATTCAAATGGTATTTATTAGTAGGATCTCATATTCCTATTTCTTCATCATGATTGTTAAGTTGATAATTGGAAAGTGCTAGTGTGGATTTGATTTCACTAGATTTGTAATGACCTATAGGAAGCAAATAATTTATGCTCCCGTTTCTTTTACACGTACAACCCGATATACATTTGAGGGCAAAACAGTGTTGGAGCTTTAGTATTAGGCCTATTCCTAATGGTGATGCGTTTCTATGTGGATAGACGAGATTATCATGGAATGTCGAATCCTTTATTGTGGCCCATCGTCTTGGTCCAGTAGGGGTTAGAGAAACGAGTTTATACGTTGCGGTATCTCTTGTTCACCGCGAAGATACACGTGGAAGCTTGTAACAGTCTGATTGATGAAAGAAGAAAAAAAACTCCGCTCCAATTTGGAAGAAGGATATCTATTCTCGTGGTCATTTTGGATGGAGAACTCAGAGTTTATGGAAATGAGATTAGACCTCGGGAGAGGTGATGGGGGAGAAAGCATTGAAAAGTAGGTGTCTAGTAACAATGGGTCAGATACTGAGCCACGAGGGGATGACCCAAAATCATAGTAGGAGGTGGAGGTGTTGGTCAACTAAAGTCAAAGTATTTGATGAAGGAGTCGGTTTGTCTTGACTACAACCTTATTGATCAATTACTTTATTCCTAATTTATCGGGTTAGCATGAAAAATGCATGCGTCACGATCAAAAAAATGACAATATACATGATTTTGTTTGATATTTTATGTTTTAGACATTCCTTTCTTCCTTAACCAACATAAATATATTGACAAACGAGTGAAATAACTACAGAGATGTCTTGTTAATATGTGATCAGATCTAATTGTATTGTAAACATAACTGGTTATGAATCATTAGAGTGCACTTTTTGAAGAGAAGTGACATTTACTCAATGAATTCAAAGGAAGACATCTACTGCATACACAACATTTTCACTCAAGTTTTTTACTCTTGCAAATGTCAATTGAATAAAAATTATCAAGATTACGGTATGACTGCAGTTGAAATGTGAAGAAGTGTGAACTTCTAATTCACAAAAGTATTCTTCTTGTTAGTAATACGGAAAAAATGTTCTACTTTTTTTAATAATAAACTATAACTCATGGAGATGCGGGGTATCGAACCCAGTACCTCTCACATGCGAAGCGAGCGCTCTACCATTTGAGCTACATCCCCTTGATGTCCACGAGTTATTTTCTATGACCTCATCACCAGACTCATTGTTTTAGTTGGTGCATCTGTTCGTGGCAGGGAAGAATACAAAATAATGTCGCCTTACTTAGAAGGTTTTGTTGGGCTTTGATATTTCCTTTACATTCCTACTAACTGTAAGCTAGATTAATGAAATTCAAATGGTATTTATTAGTAGGATCTCATATTCCTATTTCTTCATCATGATTGTTAAGTTGATAATTGGAAAGTGCTAGTGTGGATTTGATTTCACTAGATTTGTAATGACCTATAGGAAGCAAATAATTTATGCTCCCGTTTCTTTTACACGTACAACCCGATATACATTTGAGGGCAAAACAGTGTTGGAGCTTTAGTATTAGGCCTATTCCTAATGGTGATGCGTTTCTATGTGGATAGACGAGATTATCATGGAATGTCGAATCCTTTATTGTGGCCCATCGTCTTGGTCCAGTAGGGGTTAGAGAAACGAGTTTATACGTTGCGGTATCTCTTGTTCACCGCGAAGATACACTTGGAAGCTTGTAACAGTCTGATTGATGAAAGAAGAAAAAAAACTCCGCTCCAATTTGGAAGAAGGATATCTATTCTCGTGGTCATTTTGGATGGAGAACTCAGAGTTTATGGAAATGAGATTAGACCTCGGGAGAGGTGATGGGGGAGAAAGCATTGAAAAGTAGGTGTCTAGTAACAATGGGTCAGATACTGAGCCACGAGGGGATGACCCAAAATCATAGTAGGAGGTGGAGGTGTTGGTCAACTAAAGTCAAAGTATTTGATGAAGGAGTCGGTTTGTCTTGACTACAACCTTATTGATCAATTACTTTATTCCTAATTTATCGGGTTAGCATGAAAAATGCATGCGTCACGATCAAAAAAATGACAATATACATGATTTTGTTTGATATTTTATGTTTTAGACATTCCTTTCTTCCTTAACCAACATAAATATATTGACAAACGAGTGAAATAACTACAGAGATGTCTTGTTAATATGTGATCAGATCTAATTGTATTGTAAACATAACTGGTTATGAATCATTAGAGTGCACTTTTTGAAGAGAAGTGACATTTACTCAATGAATTCAAAGGAAGACATCTACTGCATACACAACATTTTCACTCAAGTTTTTTACTCTTGCAAATGTCAATTGAATAAAAATTATCAAGATTACGGAATGACTGCAGTTGAAATGTGAAGAAGTGTGAACTTCTAATTCACAAAAGTATTCTTCTTGTTAGTAATACGGAAAAAATGTTCTACTTTTTTTAATAATAAACTATAACTCATGGAGATGCAGGGTATCGAACCCAGTACCTCTCACATGCGAAGCGAGCGCTCTACCATTTGAGCTACATCCCCTTGATGTCCACGAGTTATTTTCTATGACCTCATCACCAGACTCATTGTTTTAGTTGGTGCATCTGTTCGTGGCAGGGAAGAATACAAAATAATGTCGCCTTACTTAGAAGGTTTTGTTGGGCTTTGATATTTCCTTTACATTCCTACTAACTGTAAGCTAGATTAATGAAATTCAAATGGTATTTATTAGTAGGATCTCATATTCCTATTTCTTCATCATGATTGTTAAGTTGATAATTGGAAAGTGCTAGTGTGGATTTGATTTCACTAGATTTGTAATGACCTATAGGAAGCAAATAATTTATGCTCCCGTTTCTTTTACACGTACAACCCGATATACATTTGAGGGCAAAACAGTGTTGGAGCTTTAGTATTAGGCCTATTCCTAATGGTGATGCGTTTCTATGTGGATAGACGAGATTATCATGGAATGTCGAATCCTTTATTGTGGCCCATCGTCTTGGTCCAGTAGGGGTTAGAGAAACGAGTTTATACGTTGCGGTATCTCTTGTTCACCGCGAAGATACACTTGGAAGCTTGTAACAGTCTGATTGATGAAAGAAGAAAAAAAACTCCGCTCCAATTTGGAAGAAGGATATCTATTCTCGTGGTCATTTTGGATGGAGAACTCAGAGTTTATGGAAATGAGATTAGACCTCGGGAGAGGTGATGGGGGAGAAAGCATTGAAAAGTAGGTGTCTAGTAACAATGGGTCAGATACTGAGCCACGAGGGGATGACCCAAAATCATAGTAGGAGGTGGAGGTGTTGGTCAACTAAAGTCAAAGTATTTGATGAAGGAGTCGGTTTGTCTTGACTACAACCTTATTGATCAATTACTTTATTCCTAATTTATCGGGTTAGCATGAAAAATGCATGCGTCACGATCAAAAAAATGACAATATACATGATTTTGTTTGATATTTTATGTTTTAGACATTCCTTTCTTCCTTAACCAACATAAATATATTGACAAACGAGTGAAATAACTACAGAGATGTCTTGTTAATATGTGATCAGATCTAATTGTATTGTAAACATAACTGGTTATGAATCATTAGAGTGCACTTTTTGAAGAGAAGTGACATTTACTCAATGAATTCAAAGGAAGACATCTACTGCATACACAACATTTTCACTCAAGTTTTTTACTCTTGCAAATGTCAATTGAATAAAAATTATCAAGATTACGGAATGACTGCAGTTGAAATGTGAAGAAGTGTGAACTTCTAATTCACAAAAGTATTCTTCTTGTTAGTAATACGGAAAAAATGTTCTACTTTTTTTAATAATAAACTATAACTCATGGAGATGCAGGGTATCGAACCCAGTACCTCTCACATGCGAAGCGAGCGCTCTACCATTTGAGCTACATCCCCTTGATGTCCACGAGTTATTTTCTATGACCTCATCACCAGACTCATTGTTTTAGTTGGTGCATCTGTTCGTGGCAGGGAAGAATACAAAATAATGTCGCCTTACTTAGAAGGTTTTGTTGGGCTTTGATATTTCCTTTACATTCCTACTAACTGTAAGCTAGATTAATGAAATTCAAATGGTATTTATTAGTAGGATCTCATATTCCTATTTCTTCATCATGATTGTTAAGTTGATAATTGGAAAGTGCTAGTGTGGATTTGATTTCACTAGATTTGTAATGACCTATAGGAAGCAAATAATTTATGCTCCCGTTTCTTTTACACGTACAACCCGATATACATTTGAGGGCAAAACAGTGTTGGAGCTTTAGTATTAGGCCTATTCCTAATGGTGATGCGTTTCTATGTGGATAGACGAGATTATCATGGAATGTCGAATCCTTTATTGTGGCCCATCGTCTTGGTCCAGTAGGGGTTAGAGAAACGAGTTTATACGTTGCGGTATCTCTTGTTCACCGCGAAGATACACTTGGAAGCTTGTAACAGTCTGATTGATGAAAGAAGAAAAAAAACTCCGCTCCAATTTGGAAGAAGGATATCTATTCTCGTGGTCATTTTGGATGGAGAACTCAGAGTTTATGGAAATGAGATTAGACCTCGGGAGAGGTGATGGGGGAGAAAGCATTGAAAAGTAGGTGTCTAGTAACAATGGGTCAGATACTGAGCCACGAGGGGATGACCCAAAATCATAGTAGGAGGTGGAGGTGTTGGTCAACTAAAGTCAAAGTATTTGATGAAGGAGTCGGTTTGTCTTGACTACAACCTTATTGATCAATTACTTTATTCCTAATTTATCGGGTTAGCATGAAAAATGCATGCGTCACGATCAAAAAAATGACAATATACATGATTTTGTTTGATATTTTATGTTTTAGACATTCCTTTCTTCCTTAACCAACATAAATATATTGACAAACGAGTGAAATAACTACAGAGATGTCTTGTTAATATGTGATCAGATCTAATTGTATTGTAAACATAACTGGTTATGAATCATTAGAGTGCACTTTTTGAAGAGAAGTGACATTTACTCAATGAATTCAAAGGAAGACATCTACTGCATACACAACATTTTCACTCAAGTTTTTTACTCTTGCAAATGTCAATTGAATAAAAATTATCAAGATTACGGTATGACTGCAGTTGAAATGTGAAGAAGTGTGAACTTCTAATTCACAAAAGTATTCTTCTTGTTAGTAATACGGAAAAAATGTTCTACTTTTTTTAATAATAAACTATAACTCATGGAGATGCGGGGTATCGAACCCAGTACCTCTCACATGCGAAGCGAGCGCTCTACCATTTGAGCTACATCCCCTTGATGTCCACGAGTTATTTTCTATGACCTCATCACCAGACTCATTGTTTTAGTTGGTGCATCTGTTCGTGGCAGGGAAGAATACAAAATAATGTCGCCTTACTTAGAAGGTTTTGTTGGGCTTTGATATTTCCTTTACATTCCTACTAACTGTAAGCTAGATTAATGAAATTCAAATGGTATTTATTAGTAGGATCTCATATTCCTATTTCTTCATCATGATTGTTAAGTTGATAATTGGAAAGTGCTAGTGTGGATTTGATTTCACTAGATTTGTAATGACCTATAGGAAGCAAATAATTTATGCTCCCGTTTCTTTTACACGTACAACCCGATATACATTTGAGGGCAAAACAGTGTTGGAGCTTTAGTATTAGGCCTATTCCTAATGGTGATGCGTTTCTATGTGGATAGACGAGATTATCATGGAATGTCGAATCCTTTATTGTGGCCCATCGTCTTGGTCCAGTAGGGGTTAGAGAAACGAGTTTATACGTTGCGGTATCTCTTGTTCACCGCGAAGATACACTTGGAAGCTTGTAACAGTCTGATTGATGAAAGAAGAAAAAAAACTCCGCTCCAATTTGGAAGAAGGATATCTATTCTCGTGGTCATTTTGGATGGAGAACTCAGAGTTTATGGAAATGAGATTAGACCTCGGGAGAGGTGATGGGGGAGAAAGCATTGAAAAGTAGGTGTCTAGTAACAATGGGTCAGATACTGAGCCACGAGGGGATGACCCAAAATCATAGTAGGAGGTGGAGGTGTTGGTCAACTAAAGTCAAAGTATTTGATGAAGGAGTCGGTTTGTCTTGACTACAACCTTATTGATCAATTACTTTATTCCTAATTTATCGGGTTAGCATGAAAAATGCATGCGTCACGATCAAAAAAATGACAATATACATGATTTTGTTTGATATTTTATGTTTTAGACATTCCTTTCTTCCTTAACCAACATAAATATATTGACAAACGAGTGAAATAACTACAGAGATGTCTTGTTAATATGTGATCAGATCTAATTGTATTGTAAACATAACTGGTTATGAATCATTAGAGTGCACTTTTTGAAGAGAAGTGACATTTACTCAATGAATTCAAAGGAAGACATCTACTGCATACACAACATTTTCACTCAAGTTTTTTACTCTTGCAAATGTCAATTGAATAAAAATTATCAAGATTACGGAATGACTGCAGTTGAAATGTGAAGAAGTGTGAACTTCTAATTCACAAAAGTATTCTTCTTGTTAGTAATACGGAAAAAATGTTCTACTTTTTTTAATAATAAACTATAACTCATGGAGATGCAGGGTATCGAACCCAGTACCTCTCACATGCGAAGCGAGCGCTCTACCATTTGAGCTACATCCCCTTGATGTCCACGAGTTATTTTCTATGACCTCATCACCAGACTCATTGTTTTAGTTGGTGCATCTGTTCGTGGCAGGGAAGAATACAAAATAATGTCGCCTTACTTAGAAGGTTTTGTTGGGCTTTGATATTTCCTTTACATTCCTACTAACTATAAGCTAGATTAATGAAATTCAAATGGTATTTATTAGTAGGATCTCATATTCCTATTTCTTCATCATGATTGTTAAGTTGATAATTGGAAAGTGCTAGTGTGGATTTGATTTCACTAGATTTGTAATGACCTATAGGAAGCAAATAATTTATGCTCCCGTTTCTTTTACACGTACAACCCGATATACATTTGAGGGCAAAACAGTGTTGGAGCTTTAGTATTAGGCCTATTCCTAATGGTGATGCGTTTCTATGTGGATAGACGAGATTATCATGGAATGTCGAATCCTTTATTGTGGCCCATCGTCTTGGTCCAGTAGGGGTTAGAGAAACGAGTTTATACGTTGCGGTATCTCTTGTTCACCGCGAAGATACACTTGGAAGCTTGTAACAGTCTGATTGATGAAAGAAGAAAAAAAACTCCGCTCCAATTTGGAAGAAGGATATCTATTCTCGTGGTCATTTTGGATGGAGAACTCAGAGTTTATGGAAATGAGATTAGACCTCGGGAGAGGTGATGGGGGAGAAAGCATTGAAAAGTAGGTGTCTAGTAACAATGGGTCAGATACTGAGCCACGAGGGGATGACCCAAAATCATAGTAGGAGGTGGAGGTGTTGGTCAACTAAAGTCAAAGTATTTGATGAAGGAGTCGGTTTGTCTTGACTACAACCTTATTGATCAATTACTTTATTCCTAATTTATCGGGTTAGCATGAAAAATGCATGCGTCACGATCAAAAAAATGACAATATACATGATTTTGTTTGATATTTTATGTTTTAGACATTCCTTTCTTCCTTAACCAACATAAATATATTGACAAACGAGTGAAATAACTACAGAGATGTCTTGTTAATATGTGATCAGATCTAATTGTATTGTAAACATAACTGGTTATGAATCATTAGAGTGCACTTTTTGAAGAGAAGTGACATTTACTCAATGAATTCAAAGGAAGACATCTACTGCATACACAACATTTTCACTCAAGTTTTTTACTCTTGCAAATGTCAATTGAATAAAAATTATCAAGATTACGGAATGACTGCAGTTGAAATGTGAAGAAGTGTGAACTTCTAATTCACAAAAGTATTCTTCTTGTTAGTAATACGGAAAAAATGTTCTACTTTTTTTAATAATAAACTATAACTCATGGAGATGCAGGGTATCGAACCCAGTACCTCTCACATGCGAAGCGAGCGCTCTACCATTTGAGCTACATCCCCTTGATGTCCACGAGTTATTTTCTATGACCTCATCACCAGACTCATTGTTTTAGTTGGTGCATCTGTTCGTGGCAGGGAAGAATACAAAATAATGTCGCCTTACTTAGAAGGTTTTGTTGGGCTTTGATATTTCCTTTACATTCCTACTAACTGTAAGCTAGATTAATGAAATTCAAATGGTATTTATTAGTAGGATCTCATATTCCTATTTCTTCATCATGATTGTTAAGTTGATAATTGGAAAGTGCTAGTGTGGATTTGATTTCACTAGATTTGTAATGACCTATAGGAAGCAAATAATTTATGCTCCCGTTTCTTTTACACGTACAACCCGATATACATTTGAGGGCAAAACAGTGTTGGAGCTTTAGTATTAGGCCTATTCCTAATGGTGATGCGTTTCTATGTGGATAGACGAGATTATCATGGAATGTCGAATCCTTTATTGTGGCCCATCGTCTTGGTCCAGTAGGGGTTAGAGAAACGAGTTTATACGTTGCGGTATCTCTTGTTCACCGCGAAGATACACTTGGAAGCTTGTAACAGTCTGATTGATGAAAGAAGAAAAAAAACTCCGCTCCAATTTGGAAGAAGGATATCTATTCTCGTGGTCATTTTGGATGGAGAACTCAGAGTTTATGGAAATGAGATTAGACCTCGGGAGAGGTGATGGGGGAGAAAGCATTGAAAAGTAGGTGTCTAGTAACAATGGGTCAGATACTGAGCCACGAGGGGATGACCCAAAATCATAGTAGGAGGTGGAGGTGTTGGTCAACTAAAGTCAAAGTATTTGATGAAGGAGTCGGTTTGTCTTGACTACAACCTTATTGATCAATTACTTTATTCCTAATTTATCGGGTTAGCATGAAAAATGCATGCGTCACGATCAAAAAAATGACAATATACATGATTTTGTTTGATATTTTATGTTTTAGACATTCCTTTCTTCCTTAACCAACATAAATATATTGACAAACGAGTGAAATAACTACAGAGATGTCTTGTTAATATGTGATCAGATCTAATTGTATTGTAAACATAACTGGTTATGAATCATTAGAGTGCACTTTTTGAAGAGAAGTGACATTTACTCAATGAATTCAAAGGAAGACATCTACTGCATACACAACATTTTCACTCAAGTTTTTTACTCTTGCAAATGTCAATTGAATAAAAATTATCAAGATTACGGAATGACTGCAGTTGAAATGTGAAGAAGTGTGAACTTCTAATTCACAAAAGTATTCTTCTTGTTAGTAATACGGAAAAAATGTTCTACTTTTTTTAATAATAAACTATAACTCATGGAGATGCAGGGTATCGAACCCAGTACCTCTCACATGCGAAGCGAGCGCTCTACCATTTGAGCTACATCCCCTTGATGTCCACGAGTTATTTTCTATGACCTCATCACCAGACTCATTGTTTTAGTTGGTGCATCTGTTCGTGGCAGGGAAGAATACAAAATAATGTCGCCTTACTTAGAAGGTTTTGTTGGGCTTTGATATTTCCTTTACATTCCTACTAACTATAAGCTAGATTAATGAAATTCAAATGGTATTTATTAGTAGGATCTCATATTCCTATTTCTTCATCATGATTGTTAAGTTGATAATTGGAAAGTGCTAGTGTGGATTTGATTTCACTAGATTTGTAATGACCTATAGGAAGCAAATAATTTATGCTCCCGTTTCTTTTACACGTACAACCCGATATACATTTGAGGGCAAAACAGTGTTGGAGCTTTAGTATTAGGCCTATTCCTAATGGTGATGCGTTTCTATGTGGATAGACGAGATTATCATGGAATGTCGAATCCTTTATTGTGGCCCATCGTCTTGGTCCAGTAGGGGTTAGAGAAACGAGTTTATACGTTGCGGTATCTCTTGTTCACCGCGAAGATACACTTGGAAGCTTGTAACAGTCTGATTGATGAAAGAAGAAAAAAAACTCCGCTCCAATTTGGAAGAAGGATATCTATTCTCGTGGTCATTTTGGATGGAGAACTCAGAGTTTATGGAAATGAGATTAGACCTCGGGAGAGGTGATGGGGGAGAAAGCATTGAAAAGTAGGTGTCTAGTAACAATGGGTCAGATACTGAGCCACGAGGGGATGACCCAAAATCATAGTAGGGGGTGGAGGTGTTGGTCAACTAAAGTCAAAGTATTTGATGAAGGAGTCGGTTTGTCTTGACTACAACCTTATTGATCAATTACTTTATTCCTAATTTATCGGGTTAGCATGAAAAATGCATGCGTCACGATCAAACAAATGACACTATACATGATTTTGTTTGATATTTTATGTTTTAGACATTCCTTTCTTCCTTAACCAACATAAATATATTGACAAACGAGTGAAATAACTACAGAGATGTCTTGTTAATATGTGATCAGATCTAATTGTATTGTAAACATAACTGGTTATGAATCATTAGAGTGCACTTTTTGAAGAGAAGTGACATTTACTCAATGAATTCAAAGGAAGACATCTACTGCATACACAACATTTTCACTCAAGTTTTTTACTCTTGCAAATGTCAATTGAATAAAAATTATCAAGATTACGGAATGACTGCAGTTGAAATGTGAAGAAGTGTGAACTTCTAATTCACAAAAGTATTCTTCTTGTTAGTAATACGGAAAAAATGTTCTACTTTTTTTAATAATAAACTATAACTCATGGAGATGCGGGGTATCGAACCCAGTACCTCTCACATGCGAAGCGAGCGCTCTACCATTTGAGCTACATCCCCTTGATGTCCACGAGTTATTTTCTATGACCTCATCACCAGACTCATTGTTTTAGTTGGTGCATCTGTTCGTGGCAGGGAAGAATACAAAATAATGTCGCCTTACTTAGAAGGTTTTGTTGGGCTTTGATATTTCCTTTACATTCCTACTAACTGTAAGCTAGATTAATGAAATTCAAATGGTATTTATTAGTAGGATCTCATATTCCTATTTCTTCATCATGATTGTTAAGTTGATAATTGGAAAGTGCTAGTGTGGATTTGATTTCACTAGATTTGTAATGACCTATAGGAAGCAAATAATTTATGCTCCCGTTTCTTTTACACGTACAACCCGATATACATTTGAGGGCAAAACAGTGTTGGAGCTTTAGTATTAGGCCTATTCCTAATGGTGATGCGTTTCTATGTGGATAGACGAGATTATCATGGAATGTCGAATCCTTTATTGTGGCCCATCGTCTTGGTCCAGTAGGGGTTAGAGAAACGAGTTTATACGTTGCGGTATCTCTTCTTCACCGCGAAGATACACTTGGAAGCTTGTAACAGTCTGATTGATGAAAGAAGAAAAAAAACTCCGCTCCAATTTGGAAGAAGGATATCTATTCTCGTGGTCATTTTGGATGGAGAACTCAGAGTTTATGGAAATGAGATTAGACCTCGGGAGAGGTGATGGGGGAGAAAGCATTGAAAAGTAGGTGTCTAGTAACAATGGGTCAGATACTGAGCCACGAGGGGATGACCCAAAATCATAGTAGGGGGTGGAGGTGTTGGTCAACTAAAGTCAAAGTATTTGATGAAGGAGTCGGTTTGTCTTGACTACAACCTTATTGATCAATTACTTTATTCCTAATTTATCGGGTTAGCATGAAAAATGCATGCGTCACGATCAAAAAAATGACAATATACATGATTTTGTTTGATATTTTATGTTTTAGACATTCCTTTCTTCCTTAACCAACATAAATATATTGCCAAACGAGTGAAATAACTACAGAGATGTCTTGTTAATATGTGATCAGATCTAATTGTATTGTAAACATAACTGGTTATGAATCATTAGAGTGCACTTTTTGAAGAGAAGTGACATTTACTCAATGAATTCAAAGGAAGACATCTACTGCATACACAACATTTTCACTCAAGTTTTTTACTCTTGCAAATGTCAATTGAATAAAAATTATCAAGATTACGGAATGACTGCAGTTGAAATGTGAAGAAGTGTGAACTTCTAATTCACAAAAGTATTCTTCTTGTTAGTAATACGGAAAAAATGTTCTACTTTTTTTAATAATAAACTATAACTCATGGAGATGCAGGGTATCGAACCCACTACCTCTCACATGCGAAGCGAGCGCTCTACCATTTGAGCTACATCCCCTTGATGTCCACGAGTTATTTTCTATGACCTCATCACCAGACTCATTGTTTTAGTTGGTGCATCTGTTCGTGGCAGGGAAGAATACAAAATAATGTCGCCTTACTTAGAAGGTTTTGTTGGGCTTTGATATTTCCTTTACATTCCTACTAACTGTAAGCTAGATTGATGAAATTCAAATGGTATTTATTAGTAGGATCTCATATTCCTATTTCTTCATCATGATTGTTAAGTTGATAATTGGAAAGTGCTAGTGTGGATTTGATTTCACTGGATTTGTAATGACATATAGGAAGCAAATAATTTATGCTCCCGTTTCTTTTACACGCACAACCCGATATACTACAGAGCTGTCTTGTTAATATGTGATCAGATCTAATTGTATTGTAAACATAACTGGTTATGAATCATTAGAGTGCACTTTTTGAAGAGAAGTGACATTTACTCAATGAATTCAAAGGAAGACATCTACTGCATACACAACATTTTCACTCAAGTTTTTTACTCGTGCAAATGTCAATTGAATAAAAATTATCAAGGTTACGGAATGACTGCAGTTGAAATGTGAAGAAGTGTGAACTTCTAATTCACAAAAGTATTCTTCTTGTTAGTAATACGGAAAAAATGTTCTACTTTTTTTAATAATAAACTATAACTCATGGAGATGCGGGGTATCGAACCCAGTACCTCTCACATGCGAAGCGAGCTCTCTACCATTTGAGCTACATCCCCTTGATGTCCACGAGTTATTTTCTATGACCTCATCACCAGACTCATTGTTTTAGTTGGTGCATCTGTTCGTGGCAGGGAAGAATACAAAATAATGTCGCCTTACTTAGAAGGTTTTGTTGGGCTTTGATATTTCCTTTACATTCCTACTAACTGTAAGCTAGATTAATGAAATTCAAATGGTATTTATTAGTAGGATCTCATATTCCTATTTCTTCATCATGATTGTTAAGTTGATAATTGGAAAGTGCTAGTGTGGATTTGATTTCACTAGATTTGTAATGACCTATAGGAAGCAAATAATTTATGCTCCCGTTTCTTTTACACGTACAACCCGATATACATTTGAGGGCAAAACAGTGTTGGAGCTTTAGTATTAGGCCTATTCCTAATGGTGATGCGTTTCTATGTGGATAGACGAGATTATCATGGAATGTCGAATCCTTTATTGTGGCCCATCGTCTTGGTCCAGTAGGGGTTAGAGAAACGAGTTTATACGTTGCGGTATCTCTTCTTCACCGCGAAGATACACTTGGAAGCTTGTAACAGTCTGATTGATGAAAGAAGAAAAAAAACTCCGCTCCAATTTGGAAGAAGGATATCTATTCTCGTGGTCATTTTGGATGGAGAACTCAGAGTTTATGGAAATGAGATTAGACCTCGGGAGAGGTGATGGGGGAGAAAGCATTGAAAAGTAGGTGTCTAGTAACAATGGGTCAGATACTGAGCCACGAGGGGATGACCCAAAATCATAGTAGGGGGTGGAGGTGTTGGTCAACTAAAGTCAAAGTATTTGATGAAGGAGTCGGTTTGTCTTGACTACAACCTTATTGATCAATTACTTTATTCCTAATTTATCGGGTTAGCATGAAAAATGCATGCGTCACGATCAAAAAAATGACAATATACATGATTTTGTTTGATATTTTATGTTTTAGACATTCCTTTCTTCCTTAACCAACATAAATATATTGCCAAACGAGTGAAATAACTACAGAGATGTCTTGTTAATATGTGATCAGATCTAATTGTATTGTAAACATAACTGGTTATGAATCATTAGAGTGCACTTTTTGAAGAGAAGTGACATTTACTCAATGAATTCAAAGGAAGACATCTACTGCATACACAACATTTTCACTCAAGTTTTTTACTCTTGCAAATGTCAATTGAATAAAAATTATCAAGATTACGGAATGACTGCAGTTGAAATGTGAAGAAGTGTGAACTTCTAATTCACAAAAGTATTCTTCTTGTTAGTAATACGGAAAAAATGTTCTACTTTTTTTAATAATAAACTATAACTCATGGAGATGCAGGGTATCGAACCCACTACCTCTCACATGCGAAGCGAGCGCTCTACCATTTGAGCTACATCCCCTTGATGTCCACGAGTTATTTTCTATGACCTCATCACCAGACTCATTGTTTTAGTTGGTGCATCTGTTCGTGGCAGGGAAGAATACAAAATAATGTCGCCTTACTTAGAAGGTTTTGTTGGGCTTTGATATTTCCTTTACATTCCTACTAACTGTAAGCTAGATTGATGAAATTCAAATGGTATTTATTAGTAGGATCTCATATTCCTATTTCTTCATCATGATTGTTAAGTTGATAATTGGAAAGTGCTAGTGTGGATTTGATTTCACTGGATTTGTAATGACATATAGGAAGCAAATAATTTATGCTCTCGTTTCTTTTACACGCACAACCCGATATACTACAGAGCTGTCTTGTTAATATGTGATCAGATCTAATTGTATTGTAAACATAACTGGTTATGAATCATTAGAGTGCACTTTTTGAAGAGAAGTGACATTTACTCAATGAATTCAAAGGAAGACATCTACTGCATACACAACATTTTCACTCAAGTTTTTTACTCGTGCAAATGTCAATTGAATAAAAATTATCAAGGTTACGGAATGACTGCAGTTGAAATGTGAAGAAGTGTGAACTTCTAATTCACAAAAGTATTCTTCTTGTTAGTAATACGGAAAAAATGTTCTACTTTTTTTAATAATAAACTATAACTCATGGAGATGCAGGGTATCGAACCCACTACCTCTCACATGCGAAGCGAGCGCTCTACCATTTGAGCTACATCCCCTTGATGTCCACGAGTTATTTTCTATGACCTCATCACCAGACTCATTGTTTTAGTTGGTGCATCTGTTCGTGGCAGGGAAGAATACAAAATAATGTCGCCTTACTTAGAAGGTTTTGTTGGGCTTTGACATTTCCTTTACATTCCTACTAACTGTAACCTAGATTAATGAAATTCAAATGGTATTTATTAGTAGGATCTCATATTCCTATTTCTTCATCATGATTGTTAAGTTGATAATTGGAAAGTGCTAGTGTGGATTTGATTTCACTGGATTTGTAATGACTTATAGGAAGCAAATAATTTATGCTCCCGTTTCTTTTACACGCACAACCTGATATACATTTGAGGGCAAAACAGTGTTGGAGCTTTAGTATTAGGCCTATTCCTAATGGTGATGCGTTTCTATGTGGATAGACGAGATTATCATGGAATGTCGAATCCTTTATTGTGGCCCATCGTCTTGGTCCAGTAGGGGTTAGAGAAACGAGTTTATACGTTGCGGTATCTCTTGTTCACCGCGAAGATACACTTGGAAGCTTGTAACAATCTGATTGATGAAAGAAGAAAAAAAACTCCGCTCCAATTTGGAAGAAGGATATCTATTCTCGTGGTCATTTTGGATGGAGAACTCAGAGTTTATGGAAATGAGATTAGACCTCGGGAGAGGTGATGGGGGAGAAAGCATTGAAAAGTAGGTGTCTAGTAACAATGGGTCAGATACTGAGCCACGAGGGGATGACCCAAAATCATAGTAGGAGGTGGAGGTGTTGGTCAACTAAAGTCAAAGTATTTGATGAAGGAGTCGGTTTGTCTTGACTACAACCTTATTGATCAATTACTTTATTCCTAATTTATCGGGTTAGCATGAAAAATGCATGCGTCACGATCAAAAAAATGACAATATACATGATTTTGTTTGATATTTTATGTTTTAGACATTCCTTTCTTCCTTAACCAACATAAATATATTGCCAAACGAGTGAAATAACTACAGAGATGTCTTGTTAATATGTGATCAGATCTAATTGTATTGTAAACATAACTGGTTATGAATCATTAGAGTGCACTTTTTGAAGAGAAGTGACATTTACTCAATGAATTCAAAGGAAGACATCTACTGCATACACAACATTTTCACTCAAGTTTTTTACTCTTGCAAATGTCAATTGAATAAAAATTATCAAGATTACGGAATGACTGCAGTTGAAATGTGAAGAAGTGTGAACTT
Organism: Chamaenerion angustifolium; assembly: GCA_946814005.1. NCBI lineage: Eukaryota > Viridiplantae > Streptophyta > Magnoliopsida > Myrtales > Onagraceae > Chamaenerion > Chamaenerion angustifolium. The sequence goes on along the minus strand of OX328268.1, from coordinate 25,538,392 downwards.
CTAATTCACAAAAGTATTCTTCTTGTTAGTAATACGGAAAAAATGTTCTACTTTTTTTAATAATAAACTATAACTCATGGAGATGCAGGGTATCGAACCCACTACCTCTCACATGCGAAGCGAGCGCTCTACCATTTGAGCTACATCCCCTTGATGTCCACGAGTTATTTTCTATGACCTCATCACCAGACTCATTGTTTTAGTTGGTGCATCTGTTCGTGGCAGGGAAGAATACAAAATAATGTCGCCTTACTTAGAAGGTTTTGTTGGGCTTTGATATTTCCTTTACATTCCTACTAACTGTAAGCTAGATTGATGAAATTCAAATGGTATTTATTAGTAGGATCTCATATTCCTATTTCTTCATCATGATTGTTAAGTTGATAATTGGAAAGTGCTAGTGTGGATTTGATTTCACTGGATTTGTAATGACATATAGGAAGCAAATAATTTATGCTCCCGTTTCTTTTACACGCACAACCCGATATACTACAGAGCTGTCTTGTTAATATGTGATCAGATCTAATTGTATTGTAAACATAACTGGTTATGAATCATTAGAGTGCACTTTTTGAAGAGAAGTGACATTTACTCAATGAATTCAAAGGAAGACATCTACTGCATACACAACATTTTCACTCAAGTTTTTTACTCGTGCAAATGTCAATTGAATAAAAATTATCAAGGTTACGGAATGACTGCAGTTGAAATGTGAAGAAGTGTGAACTTCTAATTCACAAAAGTATTCTTCTTGTTAGTAATACGGAAAAAATGTTCTACTTTTTTTAATAATAAACTATAACTCATGGAGATGCGGGGTATCGAACCCAGTACCTCTCACATGCGAAGCGAGCTCTCTACCATTTGAGCTACATCCCCTTGATGTCCACGAGTTATTTTCTATGACCTCATCACCAGACTCATTGTTTTAGTTGGTGCATCTGTTCGTGGCAGGGAAGAATACAAAATAATGTCGCCTTACTTAGAAGGTTTTGTTGGGCTTTGATATTTCCTTTACATTCCTACTAACTGTAAGCTAGATTAATGAAATTCAAATGGTATTTATTAGTAGGATCTCATATTCCTATTTCTTCATCATGATTGTTAAGTTGATAATTGGAAAGTGCTAGTGTGGATTTGATTTCACTAGATTTGTAATGACCTATAGGAAGCAAATAATTTATGCTCCCGTTTCTTTTACACGTACAACCCGATATACATTTGAGGGCAAAACAGTGTTGGAGCTTTAGTATTAGGCCTATTCCTAATGGTGATGCGTTTCTATGTGGATAGACGAGATTATCATGGAATGTCGAATCCTTTATTGTGGCCCATCGTCTTGGTCCAGTAGGGGTTAGAGAAACGAGTTTATACGTTGCGGTATCTCTTCTTCACCGCGAAGATACACTTGGAAGCTTGTAACAGTCTGATTGATGAAAGAAGAAAAAAAACTCCGCTCCAATTTGGAAGAAGGATATCTATTCTCGTGGTCATTTTGGATGGAGAACTCAGAGTTTATGGAAATGAGATTAGACCTCGGGAGAGGTGATGGGGGAGAAAGCATTGAAAAGTAGGTGTCTAGTAACAATGGGTCAGATACTGAGCCACGAGGGGATGACCCAAAATCATAGTAGGGGGTGGAGGTGTTGGTCAACTAAAGTCAAAGTATTTGATGAAGGAGTCGGTTTGTCTTGACTACAACCTTATTGATCAATTACTTTATTCCTAATTTATCGGGTTAGCATGAAAAATGCATGCGTCACGATCAAAAAAATGACAATATACATGATTTTGTTTGATATTTTATGTTTTAGACATTCCTTTCTTCCTTAACCAACATAAATATATTGCCAAACGAGTGAAATAACTACAGAGATGTCTTGTTAATATGTGATCAGATCTAATTGTATTGTAAACATAACTGGTTATGAATCATTAGAGTGCACTTTTTGAAGAGAAGTGACATTTACTCAATGAATTCAAAGGAAGACATCTACTGCATACACAACATTTTCACTCAAGTTTTTTACTCTTGCAAATGTCAATTGAATAAAAATTATCAAGATTACGGAATGACTGCAGTTGAAATGTGAAGAAGTGTGAACTTCTAATTCACAAAAGTATTCTTCTTGTTAGTAATACGGAAAAAATGTTCTACTTTTTTTAATAATAAACTATAACTCATGGAGATGCAGGGTATCGAACCCACTACCTCTCACATGCGAAGCGAGCGCTCTACCATTTGAGCTACATCCCCTTGATGTCCACGAGTTATTTTCTATGACCTCATCACCAGACTCATTGTTTTAGTTGGTGCATCTGTTCGTGGCAGGGAAGAATACAAAATAATGTCGCCTTACTTAGAAGGTTTTGTTGGGCTTTGATATTTCCTTTACATTCCTACTAACTGTAAGCTAGATTGATGAAATTCAAATGGTATTTATTAGTAGGATCTCATATTCCTATTTCTTCATCATGATTGTTAAGTTGATAATTGGAAAGTGCTAGTGTGGATTTGATTTCACTGGATTTGTAATGACATATAGGAAGCAAATAATTTATGCTCTCGTTTCTTTTACACGCACAACCCGATATACTACAGAGCTGTCTTGTTAATATGTGATCAGATCTAATTGTATTGTAAACATAACTGGTTATGAATCATTAGAGTGCACTTTTTGAAGAGAAGTGACATTTACTCAATGAATTCAAAGGAAGACATCTACTGCATACACAACATTTTCACTCAAGTTTTTTACTCGTGCAAATGTCAATTGAATAAAAATTATCAAGGTTACGGAATGACTGCAGTTGAAATGTGAAGAAGTGTGAACTTCTAATTCACAAAAGTATTCTTCTTGTTAGTAATACGGAAAAAATGTTCTACTTTTTTTAATAATAAACTATAACTCATGGAGATGCAGGGTATCGAACCCACTACCTCTCACATGCGAAGCGAGCGCTCTACCATTTGAGCTACATCCCCTTGATGTCCACGAGTTATTTTCTATGACCTCATCACCAGACTCATTGTTTTAGTTGGTGCATCTGTTCGTGGCAGGGAAGAATACAAAATAATGTCGCCTTACTTAGAAGGTTTTGTTGGGCTTTGACATTTCCTTTACATTCCTACTAACTGTAACCTAGATTAATGAAATTCAAATGGTATTTATTAGTAGGATCTCATATTCCTATTTCTTCATCATGATTGTTAAGTTGATAATTGGAAAGTGCTAGTGTGGATTTGATTTCACTGGATTTGTAATGACTTATAGGAAGCAAATAATTTATGCTCCCGTTTCTTTTACACGCACAACCTGATATACATTTGAGGGCAAAACAGTGTTGGAGCTTTAGTATTAGGCCTATTCCTAATGGTGATGCGTTTCTATGTGGATAGACGAGATTATCATGGAATGTCGAATCCTTTATTGTGGCCCATCGTCTTGGTCCAGTAGGGGTTAGAGAAACGAGTTTATACGTTGCGGTATCTCTTGTTCACCGCGAAGATACACTTGGAAGCTTGTAACAATCTGATTGATGAAAGAAGAAAAAAAACTCCGCTCCAATTTGGAAGAAGGATATCTATTCTCGTGGTCATTTTGGATGGAGAACTCAGAGTTTATGGAAATGAGATTAGACCTCGGGAGAGGTGATGGGGGAGAAAGCATTGAAAAGTAGGTGTCTAGTAACAATGGGTCAGATACTGAGCCACGAGGGGATGACCCAAAATCATAGTAGGAGGTGGAGGTGTTGGTCAACTAAAGTCAAAGTATTTGATGAAGGAGTCGGTTTGTCTTGACTACAACCTTATTGATCAATTACTTTATTCCTAATTTATCGGGTTAGCATGAAAAATGCATGCGTCACGATCAAAAAAATGACAATATACATGATTTTGTTTGATATTTTATGTTTTAGACATTCCTTTCTTCCTTAACCAACATAAATATATTGCCAAACGAGTGAAATAACTACAGAGATGTCTTGTTAATATGTGATCAGATCTAATTGTATTGTAAACATAACTGGTTATGAATCATTAGAGTGCACTTTTTGAAGAGAAGTGACATTTACTCAATGAATTCAAAGGAAGACATCTACTGCATACACAACATTTTCACTCAAGTTTTTTACTCTTGCAAATGTCAATTGAATAAAAATTATCAAGATTACGGAATGACTGCAGTTGAAATGTGAAGAAGTGTGAACTTCTAATTCACAAAAGTATTCTTCTTGTTAGTAATACGGAAAAAATGTTCTACTTTTTTTAATAATAAACTATAACTCATGGAGATGCAGGGTATCGAACCCACTACCTCTCACATGCGAAGCAAGCGCTCTACCATTTGAGCTACATCCCCTTGATGTCCACGAGTTATTTTCTATGACCTCATCACCAGACTCATTGTTTTAGTTGGTGCATCTGTTCGTGGCAGGGAAGAATACAAAATAATGTCGCCTTACTTAGAAGGTTTTGTTGGGCTTTGATATTTCCTTTACATTCCTACTAACTGTAAGCTAGATTGATGAAATTCAAATGGTATTTATTAGTAGGATCTCATATTCCTATTTCTTCATCATGATTGTTAAGTTGATAATTGGAAAGTGCTAGTGTGGATTTGATTTCACTGGATTTGTAATGACATATAGGAAGCAAATAATTTATGCTCCCGTTTCTTTTACACGCACAACCCGATATACTACAGAGCTGTCTTGTTAATATGTGATCAGATCTAATTGTATTGTAAACATAACTGGTTATGAATCATTAGAGTGCACTTTTTGAAGAGAAGTGACATTTACTCAATGAATTCAAAGGAAGACATCTACTGCATACACAACATTTTCACTCAAGTTTTTTACTCGTGCAAATGTCAATTGAATAAAAATTATCAAGGTTACGGAATGACTGCAGTTGAAATGTGAAGAAGTGTGAACTTCTAATTCACAAAAGTATTCTTCTTGTTAGTAATACGGAAAAAATGTTCTACTTTTTTTAATAATAAACTATAACTCATGGAGATGCAGGGTATCGAACCCACTACCTCTCACATGCGAAGCGAGCGCTCTACCATTTGAGCTACATCCCCTTGATGTCCACGAGTTATTTTCTATGACCTCATCACCAGACTCATTGTTTTAGTTGGTGCATCTGTTCGTGGCAGGGAAGAATACAAAATAATGTCGCCTTACTTAGAAGGTTTTGTTGGGCTTTGACATTTCCTTTACATTCCTACTAACTGTAACCTAGATTAATGAAATTCAAATGGTATTTATTAGTAGGATCTCATATTCCTATTTCTTCATCATGATTGTTAAGTTGATAATTGGAAAGTGCTAGTGTGGATTTGATTTCACTGGATTTGTAATGACTTATAGGAAGCAAATAATTTATGCTCCCGTTTCTTTTACACGCACAACCTGATATACATTTGAGGGCAAAACAGTGTTGGAGCTTTAGTATTAGGCCTATTCCTAATGGTGATGCGTTTCTATGTGGATAGACGAGATTATCATGGAATGTCGAATCCTTTATTGTGGCCCATCGTCTTGGTCCAGTAGGGGTTAGAGAAACGAGTTTATACGTTGCGGTATCTCTTGTTCACCGCGAAGATACACTTGGAAGCTTGTAACAATCTGATTGATGAAAGAAGAAAAAAAACTCCGCTCCAATTTGGAAGAAGGATATCTATTCTCGTGGTCATTTTGGATGGAGAACTCAGAGTTTATGGAAATGAGATTAGACCTCGGGAGAGGTGATGGGGGAGAAAGCATTGAAAAGTAGGTGTCTAGTAACAATGGGTCAGATACTGAGCCACGAGGGGATGACCCAAAATCATAGTAGGGGGTGGAGGTGTTGGTCAACTAAAGTCAAAGTATTTGATGAAGGAGTCGGTTTGTCTTGACTACAACCTTATTGATCAATTACTTTATTCCTAATTTATCGGGTTAGCATGAAAAATGCATGCGTCACGATCAAAAAAATGACAATATACATGATTTTGTTTGATATTTTATGTTTTAGACATTCCTTTCTTCCTTAACCAACATAAATATATTGCCAAACGAGTGAAATAACTACAGAGATGTCTTGTTAATATGTGATCAGATCTAATTGTATTGTAAACATAACTGGTTATGAATCATTAGAGTGCACTTTTTGAAGAGAAGTGACATTTACTCAATGAATTCAAAGGAAGACATCTACTGCATACACAACATTTTCACTCAAGTTTTTTACTCTTGCAAATGTCAATTGAATAAAAATTATCAAGATTACGGAATGACTGCACTTGAAATGTGAAGAAGTGTGAACTTCTAATTCACAAAAGTATTCTTCTTGTTAGTAATACGGAAAAAATGTTCTACTTTTTTTAATAATAAACTATAACTCATGGAGATGCAGGGTATCGAACCCACTACCTCTCACATGCGAAGCGAGCGCTCTACCATTTGAGCTACATCCCCTTGATGTCCACGAGTTATTTTCTATGACCTCATCACCAGACTCATTGTTTTAGTTGGTGCATCTGTTCGTGGCAGGGAAGAATACAAAATAATGTCGCCTTACTTAGAAGGTTTTGTTGGGCTTTGATATTTCCTTTACATTCCTACTAACTGTAAGCTAGATTGATGAAATTCAAATGGTATTTATTAGTAGGATCTCATATTCCTATTTCTTCATCATGATTGTTAAGTTGATAATTGGAAAGTGCTAGTGTGGATTTGATTTCACTGGATTTGTAATGACATATAGGAAGCAAATAATTTATGCTCCCGTTTCTTTTACACGCACAACCCGATATACTACAGAGCTGTCTTGTTAATATGTGATCAGATCTAATTGTATTGTAAACATAACTGGTTATGAATCATTAGAGTGCACTTTTTGAAGAGAAGTGACATTTACTCAATGAATTCAAAGGAAGACATCTACTGCATACACAACATTTTCACTCAAGTTTTTTACTCGTGCAAATGTCAATTGAATAAAAATTATCAAGGTTACGGAATGACTGCAGTTGAAATGTGAAGAAGTGTGAACTTCTAATTCACAAAAGTATTCTTCTTGTTAGTAATACGGAAAAAATGTTCTACTTTTTTTAATAATAAACTATAACTCATGGAGATGCAGGGTATCGAACCCACTACCTCTCACATGCGAAGCGAGCGCTCTACCATTTGAGCTACATCCCCTTGATGTCCACGAGTTATTTTCTATGACCTCATCACCAGACTCATTGTTTTAGTTGGTGCATCTGTTCGTGGCAGGGAAGAATACAAAATAATGTCGCCTTACTTAGAAGGTTTTGTTGGGCTTTGACATTTCCTTTACATTCCTACTAACTGTAACCTAGATTAATGAAATTCAAATGGTATTTATTAGTAGGATCTCATATTCCTATTTCTTCATCATGATTGTTAAGTTGATAATTGGAAAGTGCTAGTGTGGATTTGATTTCACTGGATTTGTAATGACTTATAGGAAGCAAATAATTTATGCTCCCGTTTCTTTTACACGCACAACCTGATATACATTTGAGGGCAAAACAGTGTTGGAGCTTTAGTATTAGGCCTATTCCTAATGGTGATGCGTTTCTATGTGGATAGACGAGATTATCATGGAATGTCGAATCCTTTATTGTGGCCCATCGTCTTGGTCCAGTAGGGGTTAGAGAAACGAGTTTATACGTTGCGGTATCTCTTGTTCACCGCGAAGATACACTTGGAAGCTTGTAACAATCTGATTGATGAAAGAAGAAAAAAAACTCCGCTCCAATTTGGAAGAAGGATATCTATTCTCGTGGTCATTTTGGATGGAGAACTCAGAGTTTATGGAAATGAGATTAGACCTCGGGAGAGGTGATGGGGGAGAAAGCATTGAAAAGTAGGTGTCTAGTAACAATGGGTCAGATACTGAGCCACGAGGGGATGACCCAAAATCATAGTAGGGGGTGGAGGTGTTGGTCAACTAAAGTCAAAGTATTTGATGAAGGAGTCGGTTTGTCTTGACTACAACCTTATTGATCAATTACTTTATTCCTAATTTATCGGGTTAGCATGAAAAATGCATGCGTCACGATCAAAAAAATGACAATATACATGATTTTGTTTGATATTTTATGTTTTAGACATTCCTTTCTTCCTTAACCAACATAAATATATTGCCAAACGAGTGAAATAACTACAGAGATGTCTTGTTAATATGTGATCAGATCTAATTGTATTGTAAACATAACTGGTTATGAATCATTAGAGTGCACTTTTTGAAGAGAAGTGACATTTACTCAATGAATTCAAAGGAAGACATCTACTGCATACACAACATTTTCACTCAAGTTTTTTACTCTTGCAAATGTCAATTGAATAAAAATTATCAAGATTACGGAATGACTGCAATTGAAATGTGAAGAAGTGTGAACTTCTAATTCACAAAAGTATTCTTCTTGTTAGTAATACGGAAAAAATGTTCTACTTTTTTTAATAATAAACTATAACTCATGGAGATGCAGGGTATCGAACCCACTACCTCTCACATGCGAAGCAAGCGCTCTACCATTTGAGCTACATCCCCTTGATGTCCACGAGTTATTTTCTATGACCTCATCACCAGACTCATTGTTTTAGTTGGTGCATCTGTTCGTGGCAGGGAAGAATACAAAATAATGTCGCCTTACTTAGAAGGTTTTGTTGGGCTTTGATATTTCCTTTACATTCCTACTAACTGTAAGCTAGATTGATGAAATTCAAATGGTATTTATTAGTAGGATCTCATATTCCTATTTCTTCATCATGATTGTTAAGTTGATAATTGGAAAGTGCTAGTGTGGATTTGATTTCACTGGATTTGTAATGACATATAGGAAGCAAATAATTTATGCTCCCGTTTCTTTTACACGCACAACCCGATATACTACAGAGCTGTCTTGTTAATATGTGATCAGATCTAATTGTATTGTAAACATAACTGGTTATGAATCATTAGAGTGCACTTTTTGAAGAGAAGTGACATTTACTCAATGAATTCAAAGGAAGACATCTACTGCATACACAACATTTTCACTCAAGTTTTTTACTCGTGCAAATGTCAATTGAATAAAAATTATCAAGGTTACGGAATGACTGCAGTTGAAATGTGAAGAAGTGTGAACTTCTAATTCACAAAAGTATTCTTCTTGTTAGTAATACGGAAAAAATGTTCTACTTTTTTTAATAATAAACTATAACTCATGGAGATGCAGGGTATCGAACCCACTACCTCTCACATGCGAAGCGAGCGCTCTACCATTTGAGCTACATCCCCTTGATGTCCACGAGTTATTTTCTATGACCTCATCACCAGACTCATTGTTTTAGTTGGTGCATCTGTTCGTGGCAGGGAAGAATACAAAATAATGTCGCCTTACTTAGAAGGTTTTGTTGGGCTTTGACATTTCCTTTACATTCCTACTAACTGTAACCTAGATTAATGAAATTCAAATGGTATTTATTAGTAGGATCTCATATTCCTATTTCTTCATCATGATTGTTAAGTTGATAATTGGAAAGTGCTAGTGTGGATTTGATTTCACTGGATTTGTAATGACTTATAGGAAGCAAATAATTTATGCTCCCGTTTCTTTTACACGTACAACCCGATATACATTTGAGGGCAAAACAGTGTTGGAGCTTTAGTATTAGGCCTATTCCTAATGGTGATGCGTTTCTATGTGGATAGACGAGATTATCATGGAATGTCGAATCCTTTATTGTGGCCCATCGTCTTGGTCCAGTAGGGGTTAGAGAAACGAGTTTATACGTTGCGGTATCTCTTCTTCACCGCGAAGATACACTTGGAAGCTTGTAACAGTCTGATTGATGAAAGAAGAAAAAAAACTCCGCTCCAATTTGGAAGAAGGATATCTATTCTCGTGGTCATTTTGGATGGAGAACTCAGAGTTTATGGAAATGAGATTAGACCTCGGGAGAGGTGATGGGGGAGAAAGCATTGAAAAGTAGGTGTCTAGTAACAATGGGTCAGATACTGAGCCACGAGGGGATGACCCAAAATCATAGTAGGGGGTGGAGGTGTTGGTCAACTAAAGTCAAAGTATTTGATGAAGGAGTCGGTTTGTCTTGACTACAACCTTATTGATCAATTACTTTATTCCTAATTTATCGGGTTAGCATGAAAAATGCATGCGTCACGATCAAAAAAATGACAATATACATGATTTTGTTTGATATTTTATGTTTTAGACATTCCTTTCTTCCTTAACCAACATAAATATATTGCCAAACGAGTGAAATAACTACAGAGATGTCTTGTTAATATGTGATCAGATCTAATTGTATTGTAAACATAACTGGTTATGAATCATTAGAGTGCACTTTTTGAAGAGAAGTGACATTTACTCAATGAATTCAAAGGAAGACATCTACTGCATACACAACATTTTCACTCAAGTTTTTTACTCTTGCAAATGTCAATTGAATAAAAATTATCAAGATTACGGAATGACTGCAGTTGAAATGTGAAGAAGTGTGAACTTCTAATTCACAAAAGTATTCTTCTTGTTAGTAATACGGAAAAAATGTTCTACTTTTTTTAATAATAAACTATAACTCATGGAGATGCAGGGTATCGAACCCACTACCTCTCACATGCGAAGCGAGCGCTCTACCATTTGAGCTACATCCCCTTGATGTCCACGAGTTATTTTCTATGACCTCATCACCAGACTCATTGTTTTAGTTGGTGCATCTGTTCGTGGCAGGGAAGAATACAAAATAATGTCGCCTTACTTAGAAGGTTTTGTTGGGCTTTGATATTTCCTTTACATTCCTACTAACTGTAAGCTAGATTGATGAAATTCAAATGGTATTTATTAGTAGGATCTCATATTCCTATTTCTTCATCATGATTGTTAAGTTGATAATTGGAAAGTGCTAGTGTGGATTTGATTTCACTGGATTTGTAATGACATATAGGAAGCAAATAATTTATGCTCCCGTTTCTTTTACACGCACAACCCGATATACTACAGAGCTGTCTTGTTAATATGTGATCAGATCTAATTGTATTGTAAACATAACTGGTTATGAATCATTAGAGTGCACTTTTTGAAGAGAAGTGACATTTACTCAATGAATTCAAAGGAAGACATCTACTGCATACACAACATTTTCACTCAAGTTTTTTACTCGTGCAAATGTCAATTGAATAAAAATTATCAAGGTTACGGAATGACTGCAGTTGAAATGTGAAGAAGTGTGAACTTCTAATTCACAAAAGTATTCTTCTTGTTAGTAATACGGAAAAAATGTTCTACTTTTTTTAATAATAAACTATAACTCATGGAGATGCAGGGTATCGAACCCACTACCTCTCACATGCGAAGCGAGCGCTCTACCATTTGAGCTACATCCCCTTGATGTCCACGAGTTATTTTCTATGACCTCATCACCAGACTCATTGTTTTAGTTGGTGCATCTGTTCGTGGCAGGGAAGAATACAAAATAATGTCGCCTTACTTAGAAGGTTTTGTTGGGCTTTGACATTTCCTTTACATTCCTACTAACTGTAACCTAGATTAATGAAATTCAAATGGTATTTATTAGTAGGATCTCATATTCCTATTTCTTCATCATGATTGTTAAGTTGATAATTGGAAAGTGCTAGTGTGGATTTGATTTCACTGGATTTGTAATGACTTATAGGAAGCAAATAATTTATGCTCCCGTTTCTTTTACACGCACAACCTGATATACATTTGAGGGCAAAACAGTGTTGGAGCTTTAGTATTAGGCCTATTCCTAATGGTGATGCGTTTCTATGTGGATAGACGAGATTATCATGGAATGTCGAATCCTTTATTGTGGCCCATCGTCTTGGTCCAGTAGGGGTTAGAGAAACGAGTTTATACGTTGCGGTATCTCTTGTTCACCGCGAAGATACACTTGGAAGCTTGTAACAATCTGATTGATGAAAGAAGAAAAAAAACTCCGCTCCAATTTGGAAGAAGGATATCTATTCTCGTGGTCATTTTGGATGGAGAACTCAGAGTTTATGGAAATGAGATTAGACCTCGGGAGAGGTGATGGGGGAGAAAGCATTGAAAAGTAGGTGTCTAGTAACAATGGGTCAGATACTGAGCCACGAGGGGATGACCCAAAATCATAGTAGGGGGTGGAGGTGTTGGTCAACTAAAGTCAAAGTATTTGATGAAGGAGTCGGTTTGTCTTGACTACAACCTTATTGATCAATTACTTTATTCCTAATTTATCGGGTTAGCATGAAAAATGCATGCGTCACGATCAAAAATATGACAATATACATGATTTTGTTTGATATTTTATGTTTTAGACATTCCTTTCTTCCTTAACCAACATAAATATATTGCCAAACGAGTGAAATAACTACAGAGATGTCTTGTTAATATGTGATCAGATCTAATTGTATTGTAAACATAACTGGTTATGAATCATTAGAGTGCACTTTTTGAAGAGAAGTGACATTTACTCAATGAATTCAAAGGAAGACATCTACTGCATACACAACATTTTCACTCAAGTTTTTTACTCTTGCAAATGTCAATTGAATAAAAATTATCAAGATTACGGAATGACTGCAGTTGAAATGTGAAGAAGTGTGAACTTCTAATTCACAAAAGTATTCTTCTTGTTAGTAATACGGAAAAAATGTTCTACTTTTTTTAATAATAAACTATAACTCATGGAGATGCAGGGTATCGAACCCACTACCTCTCACATGCGAAGCGAGCGCTCTACCATTTGAGCTACATCCCCTTGATGTCCACGAGTTATTTTCTATGACCTCATCACCAGACTCATTGTTTTAGTTGGTGCATCTGTTCGTGGCAGGGAAGAATACAAAATAATGTCGCCTTACTTAGAAGGTTTTGTTGGGCTTTGATATTTCCTTTACATTCCTACTAACTGTAAGCTAGATTGATGAAATTCAAATGGTATTTATTAGTAGGATCTCATATTCCTATTTCTTCATCATGATTGTTAAGTTGATAATTGGAAAGTGCTAGTGTGGATTTGATTTCACTGGATTTGTAATGACTTATAGGTAGCAAATAATTTATGCTCCCGTTTCTTTTACACGCACAACCCGATATACATTTGAGGGCAAAACAGTGTTGGAGCTTTAGTATTAGGCCTATTCCTAATGGTGATGCGTTTCTATGTGGATAGACGAGATTATCATGGAATGTCGAATCCTTTATTGTGGCCCATCGTCTTGGTCCAGTAGGGGTTAGAGAAACGAGTTTATACGTTGCGGTATCTCTTGTTCACCGCGAAGATACACTTGGAAGCTTGTAACAATCTGATTGATGAAAGAAGAAAAAAAACTCCGCTCCAATTTGGAAGAAGGATATCTATTCTCGTGGTCATTTTGGATGGAGAACTCAGAGTTTATGGAAATGAGATTAGACCTCGGGAGAGGTGATGGGGGAGAAAGCATTGAAAAGTAGGTGTCTAGTAACAATGGGTCAGATACTGAGCCACGAGGGGATGACCCAAAATCATAGTAGGGGGTGGAGGTGTTGGTCAACTAAAGTCAAAGTATTTGATGAAGGAGTCGGTTTGTCTTGACTACAACCTTATTGATCAATTACTTTATTCCTAATTTATCGGGTTAGCATGAAAAATGCATGCGTCACGATCAAAAAAATGACAATATACATGATTTTGTTTGATATTTTATGTTTTAGACATTCCTTTCTTCCTTAACCAACATAAATATATTGCCAAACGAGTGAAATAACTACAGAGATGTCTTGTTAATATGTGATCAGATCTAATTGTATTGTAAACATAACTGGTTATGAATCATTAGAGTGCACTTTTTGAAGAGAAGTGACATTTACTCAATGAATTCAAAGGAAGACATCTACTGCATACACAACATTTTCACTCAAGTTTTTTACTCTTGCAAATGTCAATTGAATAAAAATTATCAAGATTACGGAATGACTGCAGTTGAAATGTGAAGAAGTGTGAACTTCTAATTCACAAAAGTATTCTTCTTGTTAGTAATACGGAAAAAATGTTCTACTTTTTTTAATAATAAACTATAACTCATGGAGATGCAGGGTATCGAACCCACTACCTCTCACATGCGAAGCGAGCGCTCTACCATTTGAGCTACATCCCCTTGATGTCCACGAGTTATTTTCTATGACCTCATCACCAGACTCATTGTTTTAGTTGGTGCATCTGTTCGTGGCAGGGAAGAATACAAAATAATGTCGCCTTACTTAGAAGGTTTTGTTGGGCTTTGATATTTCCTTTACATTCCTACTAACTGTAAGCTAGATTGGTGAAATTCAAATGGTATTTATTAGTAGGATCTCATATTCCTATTTCTTCATCATGATTGTTAAGTTGATAATTGGAAAGTGCTAGTGTGGATTTGATTTCACTAGATTTGTAATGACATATAGGAAGCAAATAATTTATGCTCCCGTTTCTTTTACACGCACAACCCGATATACATTTGAGGGCAAAACAGTGTTGGAGCTTTAGTATTAGGCCTATTCCTAATGGTGATGCGTTTCTATGTGGATAGACGAGATTATCATGGAATGTCGAATCCTTTATTGTGCTCCATCGTCTTGGTCCAGTAGGGGTTAGAGAAACGAGTTTATACGTTGCGGTATCTCTTGTTCACCGCGAAGATACACTTGGAAGCTTGTAACAGTCTGATTGATGAAAGAAGAAAAAAAACTCCGCTCCAATTTGGAAGAAGGATATCTATTCTCGTGGTCATTTTGGATGGAGAACTCAGAGTTTATGGAAATGAGATTAGACCTCGGGAGAGGTGATGGGGGAGAAAGCATTGAAAAGTAGGTGTCTAGTAACAATGGGTCAGATACTGAGCCACGAGGGGATGACCCAAAATCATAGTAGGGGGTGGAGGTGTTGGTCAACTAAAGTTAAAGTATTTGATGAAGGAGTCGGTTTGTCTTGACTACAACCTTATTGATCAATTACTTTATTCCTAATTTATCGGGTTAGCATGAAAAATGCATGCGTCACGATCAAACAAATGACACTATACATGATTTTGTTTGATATTTTATGTTTTATACATTCCTTTCTTCCTTAACCAACATATATAAATATATTGACAAACGAGTGAAATAACTACATAGATGTCTTGTTAGAGTGCTCATTTAGAAGAGAAGTGGTGTTTACTCAATGACTTCAAAGGAACACATCTATTGCATAAAGAACATATTCGCTTAAGTTTATTACTCTTGCAAATGTCAATTAAATAATAATTATCAAGTTTACTAAACGACTGTTGTTGATATGCTAAGAAGTGTGCAATTCTAATTAACAAAAGTATTTTTCTTGTTAGTAATACTAGAAAAATGTTGTACTTTTAATTAAAAAAAACTATAAATCATGGAGATTATCATGGTGATACGTTGTTATGTGGATCAACAAGATTATTATGGAATTTCAAATCCTTTGTTGTGGCACATCGTCTTCATCCAGTAGGGGTTGGAGAAACGAGTGTCTATGATGCAGTATCTGTTGTTCACTGCACAGATACACTTCGAAACTTGTATGTGTCTGATTGACGAGAAATAAAAAAAAAAACGCTTCACGCATAGTTGAAATAAGGAAATCTATTCTCGTGGTGATTTTTGATGGAGATCTCAGAGTTTATGGAAAGGAGATTAGACCTTGGGAAAGGTGATGGAGGATACAACATTAAGGAGGGGGTGGCTAGTAGCAATGGGTCAGAGACTGAACCACGAGGGGATGATCTAAAATCACAGTAGCAGTGGAGGTGTTGGTCAACTAAAGTCAAACTTGTTGACGAAGGAGTCGGTTTGTCTTGACTACAACCTTATTGGTCAATTATTTTATTTCTAATTTAACGGGTTAACATGAAAATTTCATCTGTCACCAACAAACAAATGATACTATACATGATTTTCTTTGATAGTTTATGTTTCAAACATTCCTTTCTTCCATCACCAGTATAATTATATTGACAAACGAGTGAAATATCTACATATGTATCTTTTTAATATATGAACGAATCTAATTGTATTTTAAAGATAATTGATAATGAATCATTAGAGTGCTCATTTAGAATAGAAGTGGTGTTTACTCAATGAATTCAAAGGAACATATCTACTGCATAAATAACATTTTCGCTTAAGTTTGTTATTATTGCAAATGTCAATTGAATAATAATTATCAAGTTTACTAAACGACTGCAGTTGATATGCTAAGAAGTGTGCAATTCTAAATAATAAAAGTATTTTTCTTTTTAGTAATACGAGGGAAATGTTGTACTTTTAATATAAAAAAACTATAAATCATGGAGATTATCATGGTGATACGTTGTTATGTGTATCAACAAGATTATCATGGAATTTTGAATCCTTTGTTGTGGCCCATCGTCTTTGTCTAGTAGTGGTTGGAGAAACGAGTGTATATGTTGTAGTATATGTAGTTCACCGTAAAGATACACTTGAAACTTGTAAGTGTCTGATTGACGAGAAAGAAAAAAACATTTCGCTCCTAGTTGGAATAAGGAAATATATTCTCGTGGTGATTTTGGTTGGAGAACTCAAAGTTTATGGAAAGTACATTAGACCTTTGGAAAGGTTATAGATGATTCAATTACTAAGGAGGAGGTGTGTAGTAGCAATGGGTCAGAGATTGGGCCACGAGGGGATGATCTAAAATCACAGTAGTGGTGGAGGTGTTGGTCTACTAAAGTCAAAGTAGTTGACGAATGAGTCAGTTTGTCTTGACGATGGAGAACTCAAAGTTTATGGAAAGGAGATTAGACCTTTAGAAAGGTGATAGATGATTCAATTATTAAGGAATTTCGCTTAAGTTTGTTACTCTTGCAAATGTCAATTAAATAATAATTATCAAGTTCACTAAACATTTGTAGTTGATATGCTAAGAAGTGTGCAATTCTAATTAACAAAAGTATTTGTCCTGTTAGTAATACGAGAAAAATGTTGTACTTTTAATAAAAAAAACTATAAATCATGGAGATTATCATGGTGATACGTTGTTATGTGGATCAAAAAGATTATCATGAAATTTCGAATCCTTTGTTGTGGCCCATCGTCTTTATCCAGTAGGGGTTGGAGAAACGAGTGTCTATGTTGCAGTATCTATTGTTCAACGCGAAGATACACTTTGGAACTTGTAAGAGTCTCATTGACGAGAAAGAAAAAAACACGCTTCACGCCTAGTTAGAATAAGGAAATCTATTCTCGTGGTGATTTTGGATGGAGAACTCAGTGTTTATGGAAAGGATATTAGACCTTGGGAAAGGTGATGGAGGATACAGCATTAAGGAGGAGGTGTGTAGTAGCAATGGTTCAGAGACTGAGCCACGAGGGGATGAATTAAAATCACAGTAGCGGTGGAGGTGTTGGTCGACTAAAGTCAAAGTAGTTGACGCAGGAGACGGTTTGTCTTAACTCGTACAACCTTATTGGTCGGTTATTTTATTTCTAATATAACGGGTTAACCTGAAAATTTCATTTGTCACCAACAAACAAATGATACTATATATGATTTTCTTTGATATTTTATGTTTCAAACATTCCATTCTTCCATCACCAACTTAAATATATTGACAAACGAGTGAAATATCTACATATGTATCTTGTTAATAAATGAACGAATCTAATTGTATTTAAAAGATAATTGCTTATAAATCATTAGAGTGCTCATTTCGAAGAGAAGTGGTGCTTACTCAATGACTTCAAAGGAACACATCTACTGCGCGCATAAACAACATTTTCGCCTAAGTTTGTTGCTCTTGCAAATGTCAATTGAATAATAATTATCAAGTTTACTAAACGACTGCAGTTGATATGCTAAGAAGTGTGCAATTCTTATTAACAATAGTATTTTTCTTGTTAGTAATACGAGAAAAATGTTGTACTTCTAATAAAAGAACTATAAATCATGGAGATTATCATGGTGATAAGTTGGTATGTGGATCAACAAGATTATCATGGAATTTCGAATCCTTTGTTGTGGCCCATCATCTTCGTCTAGTAGGGGTTGGAGAAACGAGTGTCTATGTTGCAGTATCTGTTGTTCACCACGAATATACACTTTGGAACTTGTAAGAGTCTCATTAACGAGAAAGAAAAAAACATGCTTCACGCCTAGTTAGAATAAGGAAATCTATTCTCGTGGTGATTTTGGATGGAGAACTCAGTGTTTATGGAAAGGATATTAGACCTTGGGAAAGGTGATGGAGGATACAGCATTAAGGAGGAGGTGTGTAGTAGCAATGGGTCAGAGACTTAGCTATGAAGGGATGATCTAAAATCACAGTAGCGGTGGAGGTGTTGGTCGACTAAAGTCAAAGTAGTTGACGAAGGAGTCGGTTTGTCTTGACTACAACTTTATTGGTCAATTATTTTATTTCTAATTTGACGGGTTAACATGAAAATTTCATCTGTCACCAACAAACAAATGATACTATACATGATTTTCTTTGATAGTTTATGTTTCAAACATTCCTTTCTTCCATCACCAATATAATTATATTCACAAACGAGTGAAATATCTACATATATATCTTTTTAATATATGAACGAATCTAATTGTATTTTAAAGATAATTGATAATGAATCATTAGAGTGTTCATTTAGAATAGAAGTGGTGTTTACTCAATGACTTCAAAGGAACACATCTACGGCATAAATAACCTTTTGGCTTAAGTTTATTACTCTTACAAATGTCAGTTGAATAATAAATATCGAGTTTACTAAACGACTGCAGTTGATATGCTAAGAAGTGTGCAATTCTAATTAATAAAAGTATTTTTCTTTTTAGTAATACGAGGAAATTGTTGTACTTTTAATAAAAGAACTATAAATCATGGAGATTATCATGGTGATACGTTGTTATGTGGATCAACAAGATTATCATGGAATGTCAAATCCTTTGTTATGGCCCATCGTCTTCGTCCAGTATGGGTTAGATAAACGAGTGTATGTGTTGCAGTATCTGTTGTTCACCGCCAAGATACACTTTGAAACTTGTAAAGGAGATTAGACCTTGGGAAAGGTGATGGAGGATACAGCATTAAGGAGGAGGTGTGTAGTAGCAATGGTTCAGAGACTGAGCCACGAGGGGATGAATTAAAATCACAGTAGCGGTGGAGGTGTTGGTCGACTAAAGTCAAAATAGTTGACGCAGGAGTCGGTTTGTCTTAACTCGTACAACCTTATTGGTTGGTTATTTTATTTCTAATATAACGGGTTAACCTGAAAATTTCATTTGTCACCAACAAACAAATGATACTATACATGATTTTCTTTGATATTTTATGTTTCAAACATTCCATTCTTCCATCACCAACTTAAATATATCGACAAACGAGTGAAATATCTACATATGTATCTTGTTAATAAATGAACGAATCTAATTGTATTTAAAAGATAATTGCTTATAAATCATTAGAGTGCTCATTTCGAAGAGAAGTGGTGCTTACTCAATGACTTCAAAGGAACACATCTACTGCGCGCATAAACAACATTTTCGCCTAAGTTTGTTGCTCTTGCAAATGTCAATTGAATAATAATTATCAAGTTTACTAAACGACTGCAGTTGATATGCTAAGAAGTGTGCAATTCTTATTAACAATAGTATTTTTCTTGTTAGTAATACGAGAAATATGTTGTACTTCTAATAAAAGAACTATAAATCATGGAGATTATCATGGTGATAAGTTGGTATGTGGATCAACAAGATTATCATGGAATTTCGAATCCTTTGTTGTGGCCCATCGTCTTCGCCTAGTAGGGGTTGGAGAAACGAGTGTCTATGTTGCAGTATCTGTTGTTCACCACGAATATACACTTTGGAACTTGTAAGAGTCTCATTGACGAGAAAGAAAAAAACACGCTTCACGCCTAGTTAGAATAAGGAAATCTATTCTCGTGGTGATTTTGGATGGAGAACTCAGTGTTTATGGAAAGGATATTAGACCTTGGGAAAGGTGATGGAGGATACAGCATTAAGGAGGAGGTGTGTAGTAGCAATGGGTCAGATACTGAGCCACAAGGGGATGACTTAAAATCACAGTAGTGGTGGAGGTGTTGCTCGACTAAACTCAAAGTCGTTGGCGAAGGAGTCGGTTTGTCTTGACTACAAGCTTATTGATCAATTATTTTATTTCCAATTTAATGAGTTAACATGAAAATTTCATTTGTCACCAACAAACAAATGATACTATACATGATTTTCTTTGATATTTTATGTTTGAAACATTCCATTCTTCCATCACGAACATAAATATATTGACAAACGAGTGAAATATCTACATATGTATCTGTTTAATATAGGAACGAATCTAATTGTATTTTAAAGATAATTGATTATGAATCATTAGAGTGTTCATTTAGAAGAGAAGTGGTGTTTACTCAATGACTTCAAAGGAACACATCTACTGCATAAATAACATTTTCGCTTAAGTTTGTTACCCTTGCAAATGTCAATTGAATAATAATTATCAAGTTTACTAAACGACTGCAGTTGATATACTAAGAAGTGTGCAATTCTAATAAACAAAAGTATTTTTCTTGTTAGTAATACGAGAAAAATGTTATAGTTTTATAATAAAAAAAACTATAAATCATGGAGATTATCATGGTGATACGTTGTTATGTGGATCAACAAGATTATCATTGAATTTTGAATCCTTTGTTGTGGCCCATCGCCTTTGTACAGTAGTGGTTGGAGAAACGAGTGTATATGTTGTAGTATTTGTTGTTCACCGTGAAGATATACTTGAAACTTGTAAGTGTCTGATTGACGAGAAAGAAAAAAACGTTTCGCTCCTAGTTGGAATAAGGAAATATATTCTCGTGGTGATTTTGGATGGAGAACTCAAAGTTTATGGAAAGTACATTAGACCTTTGGAAAGGTTATAGATGATTCAATTACTAAGGAGGAGGTGTGTAGTAGCAATAGGTCAGAGATTGGGCCACGAGGGGATGATCTAAAATCACAGTAGTGGTGGAGGTGTTGGTCTACTAAAGTCAAAGTAGTTGACGAATGAGTCAGTTTGTCTTGACGATAACCTTATTGGTCAATTATTATATATCTAAATTAACGGGTTAACCTGAAAATTTCATCTGTCACCAACAAACAAATGATACTATACATGATTTTCTTTGATATTTTATGTTTCAAACATTCCTTTCTTCCATCACCAACATAATTATATTGACAAACGAGTGAAATATCTACATATGTATCTTTTTAATATATGAACGAATCTAATTATATTTTAAAGATAATTGCATATATATCATTAGAGTGTTCATTTAGAAGAGAAGTGGTGTTTACTCAATGATTTCAAAGGAACACATCTACTGCATAAACACCATTTTCACTTAAGTTTCTTACTCTTGCAAATGTCAATTAAATAATAATTATCAAGTTTAATAAACGACTGCAGTTGATATGCTAAGAAGTGTGCAATTCTAATTAATAAAAGTATTTTTCTTGTTAGTAATACAAGAAAAATGTTGTACTTTTAATTAAAAAAAAACTATAAGTCATGGAGATTATCATGGTGATACGTTGTTATGTGGATCAACAAGATTATCATGGAATTTCCAATCCTTTGTTGTGGCCCATCGTCTTTGTCCAATATGGGTTGGAGAAATGAGTGTCTATGTTGCAGTATCTGTTGTTCACAGCGAAGATACACTCTTGAACTTGTAAGTGTCTGATTGACGAGAAAGAAAAAAAAACACTTCACGCCTAGTTGAAATAAGGAAATCTATTCTCGTGGTGATTTTGGATGGAGAATTCAGAGTTTATGGAAAGGAGATTATACCTTGGGAAAGGTAATGGATGATACAGCATTAAGGAGGAGGTGTGTAGTAGCAATGGGTCAGAGACTGAGCCACGAGCGGATGATTTAAACTGACAGTAGCGGTTGAGGTGTTGCTTGACTAAAGTCAAAGTAGTTGATGAAGGAATCGATTTGTCTTGACTACAACCTTATTCGTCAAATATTTTATTTCTAATTTTACGGGTTAACATGAAAATTTCATCTCTCACCAACAAACAAATGATACTATACATGATTTTCTTTGATATTTCATGTTTCAAACATTCCTTTCTTCCATCGCCAACATAATTATATTCACAAATGACTGAAATATCTACATAAGTATCTTTTTAATATATGAACGAATCTAATTGTATTTTAAATATAATTGATAATGAATCATTAGAGTGCTCATTTAGAAGAGAAGTGGTGTTACTCAATGGCTTCAAAGGAACACATCTACCGCATAAACAACATTTTCGCTCAAGTTTGTTACTCTTGCAAATGTCAATTGAATAATAATTATCAAGTTTACTAAACGACTCCAGTAGGGGTGGAGGTGTTGGTCGGCTAAAGTCAAAGTAGTTGACGAAGGAGTCGGTTTGTCTTGACTACAACCTTATTTGTCATTTATTTTATTTCTCATTTAACGGGTTAACATGAAAATTTCATGTGTCACCAACAAACAAAAGATACTATACATGATTTTCTTTGATATTTTATGTTTCAAACATTCATTTCTTCCATCACCAACATATATATATATTAACAAACGAGTGAAATATCTACATATGTGTCTTGTTAATATGTGATCAGATCTAATTGTATTTTAAATATAATTGGTTATGAATCATTAGAGTGCGCAATGTGAAGAGAAGTGATGTTTAATCAATGACTTCAAGGGAAGACATCTACCGCATACACAACATTTTCGCTTAAATATTTTACTCTCGCAAATGTCAATTGAATAATAATTATCAAGTTTACTAAACGCCTGCAGTTGATATGTTAAGAAGTGTGCAATTCTAATTAACAAAAGTATTCTACTTGTTAGTAATACGAGAAACATTTTGTACTTTTAATAAAAAAAAAACTATAAATGATGGAGATTATAATGGTGATACGTTGTTATCTGGATCAACGAGATTATCATGGAATGTTGAATCCTTTGTTGTGTCCCATCGTCTTGGTCCAGTAGGGGTTGGAGAAACAAGTGTATATGTTGTAGTATCTGTTGTTCACCGCGAAGATACACTTTGAAGCTTGTAAGTGTCTGATTGACGAGACAAAAAAAAGGCTTCGCTCACATTTGGAATAAGGAAATCTATTATCGTGGTGATTTTGGATGGAAGACTCAGAGTTTATGGAAAGGAGATTGGACCTTGGGAAAGGTTATGGAGGAGACAGCATTGAGGAAGAGGTGTCTAATAGCAATGAGCCAGAGATTGAGCCACGAGGGGATGACCTAAAATCACAGTAGGAGGTGGATGTCTTGCTCGACTAAAGTCAAAGTAGTTGACGAAAGAGTCGTTTGTCTTGACTACAACCTTATTGATCAATTATTTTATTTCTAATATATCGATTACCTCTCGCATTCAAAGCGAGTGCTCTACCATCTGAGCTACATCCCCTTCGTGACCATGAGTTTTGTGCATTTACTTAATAACCCCGACTTTTATTTTTTGCATCTGTTCTTGATTAGAGCGGCAGAGAATAATACAAGATAATGTCACCTTACTTAGTTGGGTTTGTCGGTCTTTGAAATTTCATTTATGATCCTACTATATGTAAGTTAGATCAATGAAATTCACATGGTATTTATTAGTAGGCTCTTATATCTCTAATTTTGTCATCATGATTTTACATTCATAATTGGCAATTGCTTGGTGTGGATTTAATTTGTCTGGATTGGTAATGAAATATGAAAAGCAAATTATTGATGCTCACTTTTCTTTTGCAGCATAACCCGAGACACATTTTAGGGCAAAACAGTATTGGAGCTTTAGTATGAAGCTTATTCCCAATTGCGATATGTTGGTATGTGGATCAACAAGATTATCATGGAATGTTGAATCCTATGATTTGGCCCATCGTCCTGGTCCGGTAGGGGTTGGAGAAACGAGTTTATATGTTGGAGTATGTGTTGTTCACTGCGAAGATGCACTTTGAAGTAGTCTTAACATCATAGTAGAGGGAGGAGGTGATGCTCAACTAAAGTCAAATTAGAAGTTGTCTTAACTGCAACCTTATTGATCGATTATTTTATTTCTAATTTATCGAGTTACCATGAAAATGGTATGCATCACAATAAAACAAATGATACAATACATAATGAGTGAAAAATCTACATATGTATCTTTTTAATATGTGAATTGATCTAATTGGATTTTGAACATAGTTGGTTATGAAAGAGTAGGGTGCGCATTTTGAAGAGGAGTGATGTTTACTCAACGACTTATGAGGAAGACATCTACTGGGTACACACCTTTTTTGCTTCAGATTTTACTCTTGCAAATGTTAATTTAATGATAATTCAAGTTTATTAAATGACTGCAGTTGATAAGTTAGAATGCAGTTGATAAGTTAGAATGCAGTTGATAAGTTAGAAGTGTGCAATTTTAATTAACAAAGTATTTTCTTGTGAGTAATAAGGGAAAAATGTTGCATTTTTAATCAAAAAAATATTATTAATAGAGATAGGGATCGATATATATGCCTCCTCTTGCATGCAAAGAGAGTGATGAGCTACATCCCCTTTGTATCTTATATTTCCTCCTATTTAAAATTAGGGAAAAGTATGAAAATATGTAATATGTTTTCCCAATGTTGTGAAACCAACACATTGTTTGTTTTTGATGCAACATGTTTGTTGTTGTTGGTTTTTGATGCAGTTGTTAAGTCCTCACATGCATTTCACGTGACCTCCGTTTAGTGTGAAATTTCTCAAATGCCCTTTTATTCTTCAGTGATGTTATATTAGCAGTTATAACACTCCTTCGATTTGCATCTCCAATCTTCATAATTGAAGAACTGAAGTCTTCCTACTTGTCTTTAATCTATGGGTGTCCCAATTATAAGGTATGTTTGTCGATTTCATTGGGTTTTAACCCTAATTCTAGTATCAATTTGAAAATCCCTCCCAAAGGTCCCTTCGAAACCCGAATGTGAAGAAAGTTGATTACAGAATCACGGTTGTAACTATTTTGAGTGGTGTGACCCCCCATATGTATTTATGGAAGGAGGGTCGTAACAAAATTGTGATAAATGCATGTCAAGATGGAAGTTCAAGTTATTGTTTCCCGTCGAAGGAAAAATATGTGGATTACTAATGTTGGAGTGCTTGTGGTGTCGCTGTTTGCTGTAATGTTAAAACTTGTTATTATTTGAAGTGTGTTAGCGTGTGAATTACATGTAGTGATGTTTGTGGATCGGTTGTAGGTTAATTATGTTAGTGTGTATGGTGTTTTGGATAACTCACGTTTTCTAATTGTTGGTTTTTGATGAAAAATATTTATGAACCAATTGAAATTTGATGTAATATGTTTTGAATGACTGGTGAAAAAGTCTACCAACAGAATTGAATTGATTTCCACCTGTAAATTAAAACTTGTTACCCAAAACAGACAGACCCATGCAGATTCAAAAGAACCTCATATTTGTTACCTTAACTTTCTTTTGCCTTTACAAAATACTTGTGTACAATACCAAGTGCACCAAAATCCACAAAACAAACTCTAATTCATCAAAATGACAATATTGATCAAAATGACAGCATTCACCAAAGCACATCAAAATACCATGACTAGGTAGCTTTCTTTTGCTTGCACTTAGAATCTTACATAGATGATAATATTTTATAATATCAGGTAGTAAGTGTTGTAAATTGTGCTAGAAGAGGTTGGATTCATGTGGATACGGATACAATTGCTTGTGAAGCATGTGGAACGTGACTACTCTTTTCCAGCCCTCCATCTTGGTCCAGCGAACAAGTTTTTTTCTTTCTTCTATATGTATCTACAATCCCCCACCAACAATCAACTGACACTCCATCAACATTGACAGATTTCAATATTCTTAAATGTTTAAGTATGTCATCTGGATCAGTTAGCTCACTCTTCATATTTATAACCTCCAACTGCCAAAAAGAACATAAATTATCATATGAAATACAGGAAGTGATAAGATGCATGCACTGATTACTTGTAATTATTCATGTAACTGTTTGTATATAAACAAAAAATTACCTTACCGGCAGCATAACATAAATAGGAACAAAAGAGGTGCCAACAAACTCACGACCCTCCGGTAATTTTGGGGGAATATCAACAGTCTCGAGAAAATATAAGCACTCTATTAAAAGTCAAAATAAATTATCCAAAAATTCATTCATTACTGCTTAATAAGCATTGGGCACGGAAATTATTTAGTAGACATAAAATGTATATAAATAATACTACATGCTAATCATGGAAGTAAAATTTTAAATAAGCCACAAGAGAGAGAACACATCCACACAAATGACATCTTGAAAAGTGCAGGAGCTAAAAGGCATTACCTTTATTGCACGAAAGCAAGTTTCTTCATGAACTTACCATTTTCTTCATGACTGTTATCTTCATTGTTGCTAACTTTCTCACTAAGCGGTATGTCAACATCCAGAACTTCGATTTCATCAGGAAACTCAAAATTTATCACCAGAATTACTCGAATTGGAAACAACACTGATGAGAAAGAAACATACCGCTTAGTGACATACTCAAGGAGTTCATCGGTACCAAAATGTTCAATGTTAAGACCGACCATACCACAAACGAGTACGGAAGGAGGAGTTAGGATTTCACAAATAATTGGGGGAAGTGATTCGATTAGGAAGACGGGACGGGATGTGTGAGAGACTTCAGGGAAGATAGGAGACTCACGGAGACATATGGAGGGAAATAGAAGTAGGGGTAACTTTGATATTTCTAAAAAAGATGTCACGTACATGGCACATCAGGGTTTTTATCGGGACAACAAACGAAAAAACAAACGTTCTCATCTAAAACCTACAAAATGATACATGTTATATCAAATACCTACAACACAAAACAAGTTTATTGGTCACCAATTTCGACAAACATATTACGTATTTTTCATACTTTTCCGTTCGAGTTATTTTGAACCGAAAACTCAACAACTACCCCGAGAGAGACGGCAGTTTTTCCCACCACAAGATCGAGTAACCTTCGCAGTGCAGCCATGGATTTTCAGGTTATCGTACTCGCCGGTGGTTTCTCGAAGAAGCTCGTTCCTCTCGTTTCCAAGGTCTCTGTCTGTCTGTCTCTGTCTGTCTGTCTGTCTCTCTCTCTCTCTCTCTCTCTCTCTCACGGCTTCTGATACAGGTATTGAATATTGGTAACAGATTTGCAGAGGAAAGGAAGAGTAACTTTCATATATATCAATGCCTGAAGTTCTCTTACAGATGCTCTGTTATTTATAATGCTTATTTCTATTCAGTTTTAACAACCGAATCTTACTGCCAGCTTAGCATGCTGACATATCACCTAGTAGAAGCTTCCTACTGTTTATTGGGCTGCAGATTGGACGATGGGCTGCTGCCTGGTGGGTTTATGCTTGATGGGTTGTTGTCTGCTGGGCTTGTACTGTCTGGCCCATGGAACGGTCCATAACATTGCCTCCTCCTTCAGCAACCTTGTCCTCAAGGTAAAAATCAGGAAAGCGTCGGTGGAAGTCTTCAGCGAACTCCCAAGTGGCATCGGCTGGAGAGGAGTTGACCCAGTGAATCAGCAACTGGAGGGTGGCTCGGTTCCTTCTCTTGATGGTCCTACTCTCCAAGATGGCGAGGGGTGCAGGTCCAGAAGAATCAGCTAACTCTGGTGGCAAATCAACAATCGCGTGATGATCTCCTTTCGCCAGTTTCAGCAAGGAGACGTGAAAAACTGGGTGGATCTTCGCCTGAGGTGGTAAGGTGAGCTGGTAAGCAACTTCCCCAACTCTTTTGCATACTTGAAACGGCCCGTAGTACTTAGGTTGGAGCTTTTGAGCTCCTGCAGTCTTCATTGAAGCTCTTCGGTATGGATGTAGCTTTAGGTAAACGAAATCCCCAACCTTGAATTGACGATCCGTGCGATGCTTGTCTGCTTGTTGCTTCATCCGATTGCGGGCACGGTTAATGTGGAATTTTAATAGCTGAATTGATTCCTCCCTGTTCCGAAGTAGTAGATCAGCTGCCATGACCGTAGCATCTCTAGGAATGTACGGGATATGTAGTGGTGCAGGAAAACCGTAGAGGGCTTCAAAAGGTGTGGTCTTGATCACAGAGTGAGGGGTGGTGTTATACCACCATTCGGCGAGAGGGAGCCATTTACACCAAGTATTGGGACGTTCACCTGCCATACAACGTAGATAGGTCTCCACACAACGATTCACTACCTCGGTTTGACCGTCAGTTTGAGGATGATAACCGGAAGACATACGCAGCTCCACCCCTTGATACGAGAACAGCTGTTTCCAGAATGTACTGATGAAGACCGGGTCCCTATCGCTGACAATTGTTTGAGGCAATCCGTGAAGTCTGTAAATGGTGTCCAAGAAGAGCTGAGCAACCGTAGAGGCTGAGTATGGATGTGCCAACGGCATAAAGTGGGCATATTTTGTCAAACGATCTACTACGACAAAAATGACAGATTTCCCTTGAGAACGAGGCAATCCGGATATGAAATCCATAGTGATGTCCGTGAAAATACCCGATGGAACAGGGAGGGGCTGCAGTAAACCCGGGGATGCAGTAGTCTCGGTTTTATTCCGTTGGCAAGTCTCGCATTCCCGGATGAATTGGCGGACTTGTTTCTTCGCGCCCTTCCAATAAACCAGGGAAGTTAAGCGTTGCGTAGTAGCATGAACACCAGAATGGCCACCCATAGCCGACGTGTGGAATAATTCGAGCAGCTCCTTACGCAGAGTGGTGTCAGCTCCGATCACGAGTTTCCCTTTACGCCACAGCTTCTCATCTTTCCAAGTAAAGCTGGAAGGACCTTGTCCACTTTGTAAAGCTGAAATCAGCTGTTGGCAAGTCGGGTCAGCAGACCAACTTGCCATAATGCGGGGAAGTAAAATCATAGGGAAACCAGAAATAGAGACAGCTGCAACCGAGCATTCCCCAATCCTCGATAACGCATCTGCAGCAACATTCTCTTTGCCAGCCTTGTATTCAATTTCATAGTCGAACCCGAGCAATTTAGCAAGCCAGGTGTGTTGAAGGGGTGTGGATACTTTCTGTTCAAGCAGAAATTTGAGGCTCTGCTGGTCCGTCCTAATCACGAAGTGTCTATCGATCAGGTAATAGTGCCATTTCTTCACGGCGAACAGGATAGCCAATAATTCCTTCTCGTAGGCAGATAGGGCTTGATGGCGGGCGGACAGGGTTTTGCTAATGAAGGCAATGGGGTGACCACCTTGCATCAGCACGGCACCAATACCAATGGCAGACGCATCAGTTTCGACAACAAATGGTTTTGAGAAGTCGGGCAAAGCCAAAACTGGGGCAGTGCGTAAGGCATCCTTGAGCTGACCGAAGGCTAATTCAGCAGCTTGTGTCCAGACTACCTTATCCTTTTTTAACAGCTCTGTCAAAGGTTTACATATCGACCCATATCCCTTAATAAACCGGCGATAATAACCTGCCAGTCCTAGGAACCCACGTAGTTGGCGAATTGATGAGGGCTGCGGCCAATTAGTGATGGCGTCGACTTTTGAAGGATCAGTAGATACTCCTGAACCTGTCACAAAGTGACCAAGGTATTCGACCTTAGAACCACCGAACGAGCATTTACTAAGTTTGGCGAAGAGGGAATGCTCTCTTAACTTGGTCAGGACAGCCCGTAAATGTTGCTCATGTGTATAACTATTGCTGCTGTAAATCAATATGTCGTCAAAAAAAACCAGGACAAACTGTCGGAGAAACGGCTTAAATATGGAGTTCATCAGGTGTTGAAAGGTGGCCGGTGCGTTTGTCAGCCCAAAGGGCATCACCAGGAATTCATAGTGTCCCTCATGGGTTCTAAAGGCGGTTTTGTGGATGTCATCTTCTTTCATTCGTATCTGATGGTATCCGGAACGGAGGTCCAGCTTTGAAAAAATGGAAGCCCCGTGGAGTTCGTCCAGCAGCTCCTCTACGAGGGGAATGGGAAACTTGTTCCTAATAGTGGCAGCGTTTAACTTCCTGTAATCCACACAGAAACGCCAGGACCCGTCCTTCTTCTTGACCAGTACAAGAGGCGCGGCGAAGGCACTGGTACTCGGTTGAATAACACCGTTAAGTAACATCTCATTAACCAACTTTTCAATTTCAGCTTTTTGTATATTGGGATAACGATATGGTCTTACTGCGATAGGTTGAGTACCCTGACGAAGCGGAATGGCGTGATCAATTGCCCTTTGTGGTGGAGGCTTCGTTTGCTCGTCAAATACATCTCTGAATTCCTGTAAAATGGCTCCGAAGGGGTGCGGTGAAGGGGCTGTGACTGCAGGTCCTGTTGAAGCCGTAGATGCAATGGTAAGGCTGCAAAGGTGAATAGCAGCTACCTGTTTTTCATTTTCTAACAGCTTGTTCATTTTAGCTGCAGATGGTGCGGTTGCCCCCGGTTCCTTATTCCCATATACTTCGCAAAGTTGTTCCCCGTCAAAGAACTTGACATACAACTTGTCAAAGTTCATAACCACGTCCCCAAACTGCGATAACCACTGAGCACCCAAAATGAGGTCAAACGAAGATAAGGGAATGAGCAACACATCAGCTGAATAGGTTCGGCCCTGTAAGTTCCACTTAAATCCGTGACAAGCAAGATTACAATTCAAATTCTGACCATTGGCCATACCCACATGCAGAGGAGGTAACTGAATATCATGGCAACCAAGCCTACGAACAGCAGCTATATCCAAGAAGTTATGGGTCGAACCTGAGTCCACCAGAATATGAAGAGGCTTTCCTGCAGCCGAACCCAATACCCGAATGGTGGAGCCTCCGAAAGAGCCAGTGATCGCATGAAGGGAAATGACTGGGTTTTCGACCACTTGTTCCTGCAGCCTCGTCTCCTCCTGAGCATCATCCATATCAGGTACGCCATTGTCCGACTCTACTTCTAGCATAAATAAGTGCTGTTTCTTGCATTGGTGGCCTGGAGAAAAATTTTCGTCGCAGCCAAAACAGAGGCCCTTGGCTCGCTTATCAGCTATTTCCTTGCTCGAGAGAACCCGACTGGAGCGTGACCCCGCGTTTCTCCATTGCACAGGTCCTTGTTGGGGCGGCTTAGGTGGAGGTTGCAGAATAGGTGGAGTTGAAGGCGGTTTCAGGCGCACACTACTAGGCCTGAGATGGAGCGTGGTCTCCTGGAGCTTGGCGAGGGAGAATGCATCGTATAACGTCTTTGGTTGCAGCATACGAATGGGACCTTGCAGTTCTGGTCGAAGTCCCCCTATGAAGTGGCTGAGACTCTGTTTTTCCGATAATGGATCACGGAGCTGAATGTGGTGAAAGATGGATGAGAATTGACGATAGTATTCAGTGACTGAATCTTCTTGTTGCAGGTTACGTAGGTCCAGCATCGGGTCATCAAAGTTGCTGAGTCCAAACCTTGCTTGGATTGCTGCGGAATACTCATCCCAAGTGACGGTATGTCCCTGCATTTCCTTCATTTTGACATAAGTCTGGTGCCACAGTAACGCATCGCCTTCAACATGGATAGTGACTATGTCGATTTTCTGATCATCAGGAATATTGTCGACCTTGAAAAAATGGGCGCATCTGTAAAGCCATCCCACGACGTCATCCCCGTGGAACTTGGCAGGAGGTACCCAAGGCTCTTCTTCCGGTCGCCAACCGACCTGTTCTGTCCTATGTACTAGACCTCCTAGAGCAGAGTAATCTCAAGGATCTCATTGTGGTATGCTCTCTTTGTCTCATCTGCCAGTAACTCTTTACTGCGTTCATAGCTTAGAATTTCAATCTCCTGAGCATTCTTCAATTGATTTTGACTTCTTGTTGGTGATTGTATGAAGAAGAAGAAAAAAGGTCTAATAATTACTGCCTCAAATTGTGTAGATAGTGCAATTCAATTTGTAGAACCTTTTACAATAATCGGTTTCGTTCAAATTTAAATTATGGTATTGTTAACCATGGATATTATAAATTGGGTAGTTGTTCGGGTATATCAGTTATGGTTCCTCCTAATGTGACAAATTTTCTGTTTAGGTTGTTGAAGGGGATGGTGCTGCTGTCCGCATTGGAAGGTGGATATCGGGAGTGTACACGGACCGTCTCCATTTTGATGTAAGACAATCGTTCCCTAACAGACTAATATTGGACAAGGAGAAGGACTAACTGTTTGACGTTCATAAATTTTAGTAATGCTTATCAAGGGAATAAATTGTGTAAGGTGTGGTAGTCAAAAACAGCTGGATCCAATTTTATCTAATGCATTGATTGAGTTACTGGAATCAGTCATGTTCTTAAAAGCTTAGTTTCTCTTTCAATTAGAAACCCAATTTAGTCTATCAAGGAATTTTGTGTCTCTCATGGAAGTTGGCTACGTCTCAATTCAACTTTAAGTTGAGGGTACTTATTTGAACTTTACAGTTAGAGTATATCAAAAAAACAAATGGGATACAGTCGTTGAATAAAGTGGTGAGAGATTCACAAGCATAGCGGAAAAGAAATTATAATAATATATGCAAGTATAAAATCCGTTTGTTTTCTCTTGTGTCTCTCTCCCATTGAGAGCCAGATGGTAATGATAACTTTAGCATTGTTACTACGAATTTATATAAATTCCTTCCTTCTGGGATTTTATTTAATGACCAGCATACTAAAATCACTTAATATATCTGTCTGCAGTCATTATCATTGGATGGATTACATAGTTTAGAAGAATTGAATCATTGATCGAGTTAGTCTCAGGACGCTATTGTTGTGTTATAGGTTGCTTCAGTTCCTGAGGATATTGGAACTGCTGGTGCCATTAGAGCCATCGCACATCGCTTGACAGCAAAAGACATTTTGGTGAGCGTGTACCTTCACACATGTCTTGATTTGAATGCTTGTGTTCGATGTAATTTGGTATTTTATCTGCCAGGTTGTGAGTGCGGATCTTGTTTCTGAGGTTACTCCTGGTTCAGTTGTAGCTGTCCATAGAAGACATGATGCTGTAGTGACTACAATGCTTTGCTCTAATCCCATCAGTAGTCCTTCAGAGTCGGGATCTTCTGGAGGAAAGGATAAAACTAAGAAGCCAAAACGCCACAATATTATCGGACTGGACCCCTCAAAAAAGTTTCTTTTATTCATAGCAACAGGTGAATGTTTTTTTAAAATAAATAACAGACAAGCTAAAAATTTGTTAAGCTTGAGGTATCTCAACTGACAGATCTTTGCTTGTCTTATTCCTAATAATATGACCTATTCATTTGGCACAGGTGCTGAGCTTGAAAAGGACCTGCAACTGAGTAAGAGTATACTCAGTGCAGCAGGCAAGGTAATGTTTCTTCTTTCTGTTGAACTGTAACTGTTCTGACATGCCATATCTGGTCATTGCCATGTTTTTCTTCGAGTTCTTTCGTTTCCTTTTTTCTTCTTTTTCCCTTGAATAAAGAAGACATGTTGAGGGTTTTCATCCATGATGATTAGTGAACTGCCATTGCAACTGCGAGTGTTTGCTTTTCTTCCTTTCTGAATGTCCACTTTTCTCTCCATTTAGATGGAACTCCGTGCTGATCTTATGGATGCTCATTTATATGCTATCAAAAGGTATGGTCTTTTCCATGAAAGTGCACTTCTTATTTTGAAGTCATCATGCTCCTTATCTCACAATTATTTTTCCCTGAAGGTCGGCATTGCTGGAAGTTCTTGAACAGAAGGAGAACTATCACAGCCTAAAAGAGGATATACTGCCCTATCTTGTTTGGACTCAGCTGGTACGTCTGGAAATCACTCAACTGTTATTTGTTCGTTAGTGTTTAATATATATTTTCGTAAATTGAGAAACAAGCTGGGTTTGCTTTTACTAGAAATCAAAAGTGTTGTCAAATGGAGCATCACAAGTTGAAGAGAAGGAAGATGATAAGGCTAGCTCCCAAAACAAACCAATAAGTCAGTCTCAAATCCTAGCTAATTCATCCTCCTATCGGGATTTTCATGAACTGTATGCGTTGGATCCTGATGGTTCAGCTTCCCACCGGAGAACACATAAATGCTGTGTGTACATCGCCAGCAACAAGTACTGTGCACGCCTGGACTCCATTCAAGCATTCATTGATATCAATCGAGATGTGAGCATTATAAAATTAATTGATTTCTTTAGTTTTATTTTACTTTTGATTCTAGCTATGCTATGCTCCATAGTGTATATATATGTTAGGGTTAACTACTAAATTGCTAACTGAATTTTGAGTGTCCGAACAATTTGCTAGCTGAGCTTTTTTTTGAGTAAATTGTTAGCTAACTCTATACAAAGTTGCAATTTCTAGCTCCGTCTAATTTACTGTTAAATTGTGACGTAAACTTGCATTTTGTTTATTATTTCATTCTGTTTTTTGTGTAACTTGCTTGCAACTGAACTTTATAAATATAGAAAATTTGCTAGCTGAACTTTGGAAAAAAAAAATTGTAATTTGATAGTTCACACGTGATAGACACGTGCATGTCTCCGTTAATATTTAATAGTAAGTTAGAGGGACCTAACAAATTGCAACTTTATGTAAAGCCAGCTAACAATTTGTGTAGATTAAAAGTCCAACTAGCAAATTGTCTATACCCACAAAATTTAGCTAGCAAGTTAGTAATTAACCCTATATTTTATGTTGTCTTACTCGTATTCGATAAATGACGTTTCAGGTGACAGGAGAAGTGAATCATCTATCAGGTTACTCTTTCTCTGCACACAACAATGCAATCCATTCTTCATCAGATCTTGGATCTAAAACTACTGTGAGTTTCCATCCATAAAAGCAGCTTGTCATGTTCTTAAGCTCAGTCTAACAACAAGCTTTCCAATTTAATTATACAAGAGAGCCAACATGCGTGCATACTTAAATCATCAGATTAACAATAATATTTAATTAGTGTATAATCATTGAAGTTAACTTTGGTTAGTGGTTGATATTTTGACTTGTGAATGTAGAGATCCTGAGTTCAATTCTCCGGTATATATATTTTTCATTTTCTTTTTAAATTTAAACATTTTGTAGGTTGAAAATAAAAAATAACCGTACAGCCTAACACCCAAGGCCTAGTGCACCCTTTCAATATATAGTGTAACTGTACTATTGTGTAGTTACTGATTGGTTTGTATTGTTGTTTTAGGTGGGACCACATTGTATGGTTGGTGAAGGATCAAAGGTGGGAGATAGATGCAGTGTGAAGAGATCTGTAATTGGTCATCATTGCCAGATCGGATCGAACGTGAAGGTAAACTTGTGTTTATTTCTGTAAATGATTTTGATCTTAATCATCCAAACACCTAATTAGTTAAAGCATATAAATTGTTTCGTCTCTTAACTGGAGAATGAATGCAGGTTGTAAATTCAGTGTTGATGAACCACGTGACAATTGGGGATGGTTGTTCAGTGCAAGGTTCGGTAATTTGCAGTGACGTGCAGCTGCAAGAGCGTGTTGTATTAAGAGACTGTCAGGTATTGCAAAGAAAGATCTAATCGTTGTGTGCATATTATTAACGAATTATTAACAAAAAGAAGAAAAAAAATGAATGAAATGCAGGTTGGAGCAGGTTTTGTAGTTCCAGCAGACAGGGAATACAAGGGGGAATCATTAGCAAAGAATGAGAGAGAAATGAGTTATTATTAACCACCTAGAGAAAAAGAAGGGAGAGAAGAGATGTGAGTAAGTTCTTGTTCTTCAGATAGGTAATTACTTTCATTATCTTTAGAGAAAGAGGTGAGAAGAACGCACTTATAGTTTTGATGATTTATGGTAGATGCTTTTTTCTTTTTGAGTCGATTAACGTTGAGGACTTCAAAAAAAAATACAATTTATTATGTATTTTTTTTTTTTAATTTTTTTTTTGGTTCATAATGATGGTGTTATGTAATTACGTAACTATCCATTGATTTTTAGTGTCTATAACTATGAAATTTTCATAGAATCCTAGTTTTTGTAATAGTTTCCACGACATGATTTTCCACAGATCTTTGATCCCGCTCGATGAGTAGAAGTAGACTAAGTAACAACCCTTTGCGTATTTGCTGCCTCAAGAGTCTTAACAACAAATTGAGAAGAGCAACATGAAACCTCCAGACCCACCAATCTAATCAATGTTTGGGGTCGGGTCAGTCATGATGGAAAGGTGGGCGGGTGGGAGACGCGATGGTGGGCTTTGGGGTTGGGTTGGGTACCGTCAAAAGTCTTCATTTTATTCTTATTTTATATATTTAATTTTGTAAGAGTTAATTAATTATTTGTTAGTTAATAAGTCTGAATACCCTTCTACTCTGGCGTGATTCTCTGTCCGTGACAGATTCCAGCTTCCCAAATGGTTGATGAATTTGTCTGCATTAATTGCAAGCAGACAAATCCAATAGCCAAGCAGCAAACGTCTGAAGTATGCTACTGCAGCAAGAAGTTACACTCCCATGCAAACCCTGAAGAGGAACCGAGCTCGCTCAAATCGGAATTTGGGTTAAATTGTGCCGGAATTGCTGCAACCGAAAGGAGCTCCGCCAAAGCAAGTGTCGACAGGGAGTCTCTCAAGACAACTGTCGGCACCACCACCACGGAGGAACCTAGACACGACCAAACAAGAGCTGACCGAAGGCTATCACCATAGCAGTCGACTGTGGGAGTGCCACCAAATACATAGTATTCAGCTCGGAACCACCTTGCCAGCATTCCTTTACCAAACTCACCCTCTTTCCTCTTGTTTTCCCTGTGTTTGCAGGAGCTGCCAGCTGCGGTGACGACACGGCCCCCCGAGATGCAATCCAATTCCAATTCCAGTGGCTCGAGCAGAAACAGCAAGCCCGTGGTCGACCTGGACTCGAACGAGCAAGTGCAAAGTGAGACATGGTACGTGGGCAAGGTTATATCCCTAAAGACGATCAAATTGAACGTGGTCAATGGGGTTCTTAGGTCGGCTTGGACTAGGTATGGCCAAGTCACGATATAAGAAGTGGAGACGGGAATTTTGTTATTCGACTTTGAGAAACAGGAGGTTGCCGACTAGATTTGGATCGCTCACCATGGGCGGTCAATGGTCACATCTTAAACATCAAAAGATGGAACCCGAGCGTGGGAGTAAAAGAGGTTGAATTCAACAAGGTAACATTCTGGACCCAAGTACATGACAAGGGCTTGAAAAGTTTAGCGATGTCAATGCTTGGAAAATAGGAAATATGATACGGAAATGTCTTGAGATTGAGAAGCATGTTGGGAGAATCTGTAGAAGTTATATGAGAATCCGAGTGGAAGTGAATGGGGATACCCCATTAATGGCAGGATTATGGTGGAAGAATTCCTAAGGAGTGGATAGATGGGCATCGATAAAATATGAACGACTCTCAGATTATTGCTATGGGTGTGGAGTCTTAGGCCACACGACACAATCATGCACGACGGAGCTTCAGATGGCGGAATACGATCAGAGCATACTAATGTATGGCCCGTGGCTCGTGGGAGTGAGACCAAAACAAGCCACGGCCAAACAACATGTGGGTGGAGAAGAGGGGCAAGGACCGAACCAAAACCAGGGTGCGAGGAGATCATGGTTCGATATCATGGCCGAGGTGAGAAATAGAGACTCAATCAAGAAACAAGAACAAGGGCGAACCAGGGCAAAAGATGAAACCGGAGTGGAGGAGGAGGACATACCCCCAAAAAGAATACACGACCACCAGGAACAAGATGAGATGGAAACTGATATGGCACCGGACGAGGGAGGACACAGCTGCAAGCAAAGCCAACCGAATGGACCCGGGACCGATGACCCACATACTCAACTAGCCCTAACCATCCATGTGCCACCATACCGAGCTGACTGAAGCTCCCTACCGCAGCCTGCACCACAACCCAAATGGATCCATGCCCATGATGTAGCCACACGAACCCAAAACCACACGAACCCAAAACCACACCCACCCAACACAAGACCGAACTGAGTCACCCCAAAACGCAACCAACCCGCCAGCCATAGTCAACTCTTGATCACATAACTTCTCGACAAGCCGACACCCATGGACCTGGCTGATATCTCCACTACCCTTCCAACATATATAGTAGAAAACTCACCTGATACACTACCCGACACACCACTACCACCATCCCAACCACCGAACCATAACCCCACATCCGGCCTAAGTCTATACCTGAATAAGATGACTGTAAAGCGTACCGGGGAGGACATGGAGGAGCAACTCGGGACAAAACGAATAAGGCGACAAGAAGAAGATGGTGAACACCCGATCACAAGGACAAGGAAGAGCCCGATGAGAAAATTGAATAAGACCAACCCAAACAAACAAAGGAGGGTCGAAAGGAGGAAGGTGGAAACAAGAACGAAGGAGGAATCACATGACCTGAACAAGGGTTCTAGTGGTTGTCCCGGAACAACCACGGGTGCCCAATGAATGTCATCTCATGGAATTGTCAGGGTCTGGGGTCTGCCCTGAGAGTTCAACACTTACAAGACCTTAACAAAAGGTATCGCTCGGGCATCATTTTCTTAATGGAAACAAAAAATGGGGATACCTACTACGAACGGATACGGGGCAGCGGGTGGTCTAACTTTATGGTGGTCATCAGAGACTAAGGTCTCAATAACATACACTGATCCAAACATCATCGACTGTGAGGTGCAGTTTGTAAGGCAACCCGAATCCATGCAGGTGACATGGGTATATGCGAGCACGGAGACACATGAACGAACCCAAAATTGGAATCTCCTACGCACAATAGGATCGGGCCGAAGAGGTAGTTGGATGGTGCTCCGAGATTTTAATACTATATGTCACCAACATGAGAAGCAATGTGGTAGGAGGAAGTCACAAAGGCAAATGGATGAATTTAAACAATTGATTGAGGACATCAATATGGAGGACTTGGGGGCACACGACAGCCCTCATACATGGTGCAATAATAGAAGCGGGCTGAACCGAATAAGCGAGCGCCTTGTCCGGGTCCTCACAAATGCGGAGTGGACGATGCAACACCAACATGGGAGGTGTATTAATGAAATGGTCATCGGGTCGGACCACTCACCAATGGTGGTCCAACTCAAGCGACCGACAAAAAAGAAAGATACGCTTTAAATTTGAGATGATGTGGCTCGAGTACCCGACATGTAAGGAGGTAATCAAGGATGCATGGGAGCGACCAACTTTGAGGAGGGGAACACAAGGTGTGTATGTCAAATCAGCAATGTCACCTCCCCAATCTGCATCACAATACGATGTTAAAGATATATCTTTGATTGGATAAGGAGCACTTCGAAACATCAATCCATGATCAATGGATCCTTTTAGATATCGCACAATATGAACAACAACTTTCCAATGACTAACTGAAGGATTTTGCATATACTGGCTGAGTTTGTGTACCGAAAAGTTGATGTCTGGACGAGTGACACAAATGTGCTGTAAAGCACCAATTGTACTCCTGAACAACGTAATATCATCAAACGGTTCATCACAAGTAATAATCCCAGTTTTAGACAAACAAGTTCCTGTCATAGGTGTAGGAAAACTAACAGCAGTATCAAGACCCAGCTTAAGGATC
Source organism: Chamaenerion angustifolium (assembly GCA_946814005.1). Classification (NCBI taxonomy): domain Eukaryota; kingdom Viridiplantae; phylum Streptophyta; class Magnoliopsida; order Myrtales; family Onagraceae; genus Chamaenerion; species Chamaenerion angustifolium. Next base: position 25,498,745 of record OX328268.1, on the reverse strand, counting down.
AGATCATGAACGTATTTTTTCTGATTTAGAAGTAAAAAATCACTTGAAGCTGTTACTTCCATCCCAAGAAAATGACTAAGACTACCTAGATCTTTAAGCTTAAACTCTTGATTAATGGATGATATTACCTCAGAAATGGCAGATGACGAAGGACCCGTTACCACGATGTCATCCACATAGACGAGAAGAAATACCGAACCTTGCGTTGTGCTTTTGATGAACATGCAGCTATCTTCTATAGAAGCAACAAGCTGAAGATGATGAATTAAGAAAAACTTAAGTTTCTCAAACCAAGCACGAGGTGCTTGTCTCAACCCGTACAAAGCTTTTTTCAGTTTGCACACAATCTGTCTGTCAGCATCTGTACCTTGTTCGAAACCTGGAGGCTGTATCATATAGACTTCCTCTGTTAAATCACCATGAAGGAACGCATTGTTTATATCAATTTGGCGAAGAGACCACTTATGAGATAATGCCAACGACATAACAATTCTAACAGTTGCAGATTTTACGACAGGGCTAAATGTTTCTTGAAAATCAAAGTCTGGTTTTTGAGAAAACCCTTTAGCAACTAACCTTGCTTTATATCTAGCCACTGTCCCATCTGCATTCCTTTTTATTTTGAATATCCATTTGCACCCAATCGGAATTCTTCCTGCAGGAAGATTCACAAGAGACCAAGTGTTGTTGCTCTGTAATGCCGAAAACTCTTCATCAACAGCTGCTTTCCAGTGAGGGTTGTGGAGTGCCTGATTAATCGACTTTGGTTCTTCGTGTAGCAACACATCTGAGGATGTAGAAGACATAAGAAGAGCTTGCAGAGAAGATGACTGTTGTGACTGAGATTTTGATCTCGTTTGCATGGCATAAACATTTCTTGATCGATCATTCCTGCTCACAACATTTGGAGAAATCATCATATCAGAATCAGAATTACTAGAACTAACAGGAACAAGAACAGAATTTTGCAATCTGTAAGAAACAACAGGAGGACTAGTAGCAGATGGAATAACAGAAGGAATAGCATGATCCATAGTCACTGGACACACTGGAAGAGCTGCAGCTGGATTCGAAGCTTGATGAGTATCCTGAGGAGAAGATGATGTTGGCAAAGGAAAAAACTGATCCTGCTGCAAATCAGAATTATCAGGAGACAGTGAAGAAGTATTCCTAAGATCGGAAGGAAAAGTAATATCAGACATAGATGTAGGACTAATATCAGCTGGATGAAGTGAATCATCAGGAGACAAGAAGTGACTATCACAAGGTAAAAAAAAACGACTTAGCTGTATAATTCTGAGTTGGAGAGGATGATCTGAAAAAACAACCTTTAGAATCTGCAAAAGGAAAAGATTGTTCATGAAATACAACATTACGAGTTGTATACACTCGTCCTGAAGCTGATAGACACTTATAGCCATGATATTTCGAGCAATACCCAAGAAACACACACGGTTCAGATCTTAGAGCTAGCTTTGTCTTATGAAATGGTCTTAAGTGGGGAAAACAAAGACACCCAAACACTCTTAGAAAGGAATAATCAGGAGAAGGACCGAATAGTTTCTCATGAGGAGACATCATAGACAAGCTATACGAGGGCAATCTGTTTATAAGAAAAACAGCTGTAAAAAACGCATCAGACCAATAGTGCAATGGAACAGATGCCTGAGCTAGCAATGTAAGTCCTAACTCTACTATATGACGATGTTTCCTTTCTACAATACCGTTTTGTTGCGAGGAGTATGGACAAGTAACACGGTGAGTTACCCCAAACTGAGGAAGGTATTTAGAAAGGAATTGAAACTCTCCGCCTCCATCAAACTGTACTGACTTTAGTTTGTGACCAAGCTGCCTTTCTGCTAACCTGTGAAAATCAATGAAACATTGTGCAGCATCACTCTTATTATGTAAAAAATAAATCCAAGTAAATCTGCTAAAACTATCAACAATACTCAAGTAATAGAGATGCCCATTAGATGCACACGCTACAGGCCCCCATAGATCAACCTGAACCAGCTCCAAAGGGTGTGTGTATACCGTATTGGAAGAGTGGTATGGTTGAGCTTTGCTTTTTCCTACAGCACAAGTTGCACACTGCGAAACCGAATGACTAACACGATGATTATGAATACGGAGAAAATTCAGTAAGAGTTTTTGAGATGGATGTCCTAGTCGCATATGCCACAGAGAAGCAGAGTCCTTTATATCAAGAGATGAAATGAAACAACTAATATCCTTATCTGTGATAGAATCAGCTGAAATAACAGATGAATCATTGGCATTTGAAGAATTAATTCTGATAGAAAGAGTGTTTGACATTGAATCATCATTATCATATGAGTTCAAACAAACAGAATCATTCATACAAGAAACATCAGACTTATTACACGAAACAAGTTCACAATTCTCAGACAGAAACCCGTTGCCATTTTTATTAAACTCATTACTACCAGACTCAACCAACCGACATTTACTCAGCTGAGACAAATCCAATTTGTACAAACCTGAACATTCATGACCCTTCAGCAGAACTTGATGAGTTATACAAACTCTGATCAGACAATAGGAGGCATGAAACTCGAAATAGACCCTGTTATCCCTGGCGAACTGAGACACAGACAACATGTTCTTAGTTACAGCAGGAGTATATAACATATTATGCATAACAAGATTTCTAGAGGAATTAGTACCGAATTGAGAACTAGTAGGTATAACAGCCGAACCAATTGCAGAAATTCCAATAGAAGAACCATTACCAACCGTGGCCTTACCTGGTCCATGATAAGGCACACAAGAGTTGTATGATGAGGGAGGTGCCTTAGTAAGATGATTCGTTGCTCTTGAGTCTGGGAACCAGTTCGAGTCATGCTGAACAACCGGAGCCAACGTAGCAGTGTGAGCCTGTGGATTGCCAATGACAGACTGACTGTCCATAGACTGTGCATATGATGATCCTGGAGAAGCCATGAATGACGAACCAGAGGAAAACATGTTCTGATTTGGAAAACCTTGAGGTGGATGAACAGACTGAGCTGCAACAGCTGGAGGAAAAGAGTAAGTCATAGCAGAAGGATGAAAATTTTGTTGATAGGCTAATGGTGCATATGGCATGGCATTTGGTAAGTGTGGGAGAGGTAAAGAGTATATAGGTAAGGAAGGTAGAGGATCTGCATATCCTTGAGGATTGGAGAAAGGAGAACCATACTGAGACTGAGAACCATACTGAGAAAAACCACCAGATTGTGACAGATTACTTCCTGCAGGATGCGACTGATTTACAACTTCTGGTGCATCTTCCCATTAAGCTGCTGAGAAGTTTACATTTGGAGATCCTCCTCCTCCAGGATCTGTTACTCCTGTAAAATTCACATTAAACCTATGGTAACATCTATGCACCAAATGGCCAAATTTGCCGCATAGCTGGCATTGAGGACGATTTCCACCAGATCCTCTTCCTCGTCCTCTACCTCTTCCTGAATTAGCAGAGTTGGAGTTGTATCCTTGATTATATCCTTGATAACCATGATTATTACCTGACTTGCGACCAAAATTTTCCTCAAGACCTTGCTGACTTGAAGAGGAGGTATTGACTACTATCGATGCACCTACAGCACTGTTAGATGCAACACTCTTCTCGGTCATACTATGCACATCATAACTACTTTGATTAACTGCAACATTTGCAGTGACAGATGAATCAAAAATTAAATCTACCTGTCGAGCTTCAGCATCAAGTAAGACTGAACTGATTGATGCTAAGTCATACGGATTCCTGCTCGCATGAATAACAGACACAACGCTATCAAATTGGCCTTTAACACCGTTCAATGTTATTGAAATCTGTTGCATCTCTTTGATCGGATGACCGCAACTAGCTAAACTATCACAAGCTGACTGAATTGTTGTCAAATAAGCACGCATGTTTTGATGAGGAAGCGTTCTAACCTTTAGCTTGTCATAGAGATGCATTATGCGAGTTGTGGAAGAGGAAGAGAAGTCTCTGTGTAACTTCTGCCAGATTGAAGCCACTGTCATACAGCCAGTCAATCCTTTGCTGACCTGTGATGAAACTGAAGCTAACATCCATGAGGCAAGCGAGTTATCTCTTTGCACAAATTTCAGATACTCTGGATTAGCTTCATCTCCATCTTCTGTCTGAATGCGAGGATGAACAGCTGTGTTTCCATATAAATGTCCTTCAAGATTACTTCCTCTCACCGCCAGCAACACCTGTTGCCTCCACGACTGGAAATTCTCCTCGCCTTCCAGCTGGCAAACCTTTTTATTGAAAAACGACGCAGCAATTTCTTCCATGGAAACCAGACGAACAGAACAGAGCACACAGATTATACGGAACAATCGCAGCAAACGAAAATGATGAATCGTAGAGACCGAATCAGATTACCAGAATCGACGCGGCTCTGATACCATGTCAGGATTCTCGAAATCAAAGAGAGAAAAAGAAAGCTTACTTGATATTGAAGAAATCAACTATGAACTAGAAATCTGAAGTTGTTAAGTTCGTTACACCGGGTACAATATATAGGACTCAAGAATAGTAAAATTGAAAACTAGTTCCTAGCTGAATTTATCCTTTTTACCCTAAACTTTTATGAAATCATTCATATATCCTAACAGAACAAAGACAGAGTGACTGAGCTAGGCAAGCCGAGACTGTCGAAGGTCCATCCATAGGTGACTGACCGGAGCAAGAGTGGAGACCACCAATATCGAGCACAATAAAGATCAATTGTGATGCATCGTGGTGCCAACAATCGAGACGAGACGGCATAGGGGTGGTTGCGCAGGACAATCATGACAAGGTTGTAGGAGGACTAAACCGAAGATACCGGAGCGATGACATTGAATAAATGGAGGTCATGACGATACATGAAGGGATAAGGCTAGCGATACAATTGGGATGGTCAAACATCATCATAGAGACGGACTCACAAATGGTGCACCAACAACTCGAGCACGGACCGACACACTGTAGGGTGGTAACCATCGTCACGAACATCTGAGCACTAGCGGGGCAATGGCGAGCTATTCCAAGGACGGCAAATGAATGTGTGAATTGGATAGCAAAGCAAGCAAGACGGGGAGTGAGTCTTAATGATTGGATCGAAAGGCCTCCACTTCCATTTATATGTTTAGTTGCGAATAATTGTATGTACGAACAACCGTGATCTAGTATCACGACGTTTTATTACATCAAGTAAAGCGTTAATTTGACCAAAAAAAATATTTGTTAGTTGAATTTTACAAGTTTGAATAAAATCTTCAACTTGATTTTACATAAAATTGTAATTTGCTATCTTCATTTAATTTGTTGTTATATATAGGGATGTCATTGGTGCTGGTTGGACCAATATCTGACATGCACATTGAGAGTGGCAGGTCGGGTCAGCAGCTGAACTTTGACCCGCGAGGCACCATATTTATTTTTCTAAACTAAAAATTATTCAACGGAAATCACCTAATTTAAATTACAAACATCCAAAAATCAAGTCTTAACCATAAAGAGGAGTAAGATTGAAGTTACAAACATTTGGACAATTTTTTTATTGCATAATAATCCCTAAAATATTTAGTAAATATTAGGTCGTATAGTTTTGTAAAATTACAAATAGACCCTACTACCGCGGGTTGGCCCACGAACCGGCATCCCCTAACAGATTCGGTCCATGAGACCCGCATGCCGCCAAACCGTGGATTAAATTTATGTGGCGCACAATGACCCTTTGCCCTCTAGTTATATAATGACACAAACATGAATGTACCCATTACGTGTTAATTGGCAAATTACAAAAAAATATATTATTTTTTTTTTGCAATATTCAGCTAGCAAAGTGTAAATGTCTTCAAAGTTCAATTAGAATCAACACAAAAAAATAGAGCTAATAATAAACATGCAAGGCACCTATCACAATTAAACATAAATTGGACATAGCTACCAAATTAAAATTTTATATAAAGTCAACTAGCAATTTATTTTTAAAAAAATCAACTAACATATTGATTTTAATTTCAAAGTTTAGTTAATAAATAAGTATTTAACCCTTTCTGTAATGACTTTTAAGTATTTGAACATATGTGATACTACAATTTTGATATTTGATTCAATTTAGTTCGTATAATCATATTTTTAAGGGAAAAGTATGAAAAATATGTAATATGTTTGTCTATTGTTGTAAAAGCGATACATTGTTTGTTTTTTATGAAACATGTTTGTTGTTGTTGGTTTTTGATGAAGTCTGTTAGTTTCCGTCCAAAACTACTGTTAACTCCTCACATGCCTTGCACGTGACCTCCGTTCAGTTTGAAATTCATCATATGCCCCTGCCTTCTTCACTGATTTGTTCTATCGATCGCTTCTGTGCCACGATGGACCCTTCAGTGCCACCGGCATGAAGAGGCACAAGAGCATTGGCATGATCGACCATGTCACTGGAATGAAGGCCCTAGACATGAACACAACTGAGGATGCCATTGTGAATCTGACCAGGAAGGTCGTGCCTGTGATGATCGTCACACGCATGGAACATGCAGAGATTGATGGAGCTCCAAGAATGGTGAGTAATATTTTCTGGAAATGAGTGTTCTTTTTTGAAGCACATCTTGCATTGAAGGCCTTAGTTCCAACAGCTGACACTTGAGAAGCTGGGAAAGGTATGAGAATTTCTCCTTTTTTTTCAATGACAAGTTTTGGGCGGTGAGAAAGCAGATAAGTTGCTGTTTGTGTTTTATAATCCTTCAACAAAGGTTGATTCTATTTCATCCTATCTTCTAGGATGGACTTGTGCGTGAAAAAACATTTGGGACAACAAAAAATCGAATGTTATACATTGAGCATTGTGCAAATTCAAGGGTTGTCACCATTTTTATTCGAGGATGTATAAATTTTGAATAGGAAAAACAGGTGAAGTAAAACCTTTTTTTACTTCCTGATTTGAACACTTTGTATTGTCAGGTAACAAAATGATGATAGAAGAGACAAAGTGCAGTATTCATGATGCATTCTGTGTGGCTAGGAATCTCATAACAAACAACTCCATTGTCTATGGTTGTGGCTCTGCTGAAATCGCTTGCTCTATCGCTGTTGAAGCAGTTGCAGATATATTTCCTGGAGTTGAACAGGTGAACTACCTTTCCTTTTACTGCTATTTAATCAAAGTATCTTCAATTTTTATATTTTCTCTTGAATTTGGACACAACAGTATGCAATCAGGGGATTTGCATATGCATTAGATGTTGTTCCCATGGCACTTGCAGAGAACAGTGGTCTTCAACCTTTTGAGACTCAATCATCAGTTAAATCTCAGCAAATCAAGGTAACCTCATGGACACTAGAAATAACAAAATAATTTCTGCAACCACAAATTTGATACGCTTACTGATGTAAATTATTAATAATGTTAGAGAACAATCCTTTCTGATGCATTGACTGCAATGATGTGGGCACAAATGATATGAATGAGCAAAATGTGTTTGAGGCATTGATTGGGAAGCAGCAGTAGATCTTGTTGGCAACCCAGGTCGTGAAGTTGATACTGAAGATCGCTGATGTCATTTCTTTGCTCTCAAAATATGATTTTTTGCTTGTGCTACATCTGAGACAACCATGGAGGAGGAGGATCTTATCTTCTTGCATGCTACACACCCAGCAAATATAAACATAAGAACTAATGATAAAGCAGCAATTTCGGTCGTTCTGAGGAAGTTGCCTCCCCTCCCCTCTAAGCAAATTCAGGAACTTCGGTTTTAGTAGAATCTTGTGATGCAATGTTAGTATCAGTGCGGATCATCAGTATAGAGGGAAATAGAGTTGCTTTCATGGATAATACTGTGGCGTTCTTCTACCCCTCTTCCTCTCAGTCGTATGAAGGGAAATAGACGTGCGTTCTTCTAGCCATCTTCCTCTCAGTGTCATAGGGAGGAAATAGGAAATAGACGTAAACTTCGGCATTTCCAAAATTTATTTTTTAAACGTTCAAATAACATGTCACGTGCTTGACACATGAGAATTTTTAACGGGACAAGTAACAGAAAAATACACTTTCATGTAAAACCTACAAAATAAAACATGTTACATCATAAACCAGCGACCCAAAACAAGTTTTATCAGTTACCAATTTTTCAAACATATTATATATTTTTCATACTTTTCCCTATTTTTAATTTAATCATAATAGAGTTATTGATTTGTATGTGTATTTCAATTATAATAAACTTTAATTGTACAAATTTTTCAATTAGTTAAAAAAAACATTCAGAAGTCAAGTTTCACTCAATTTATACTTAATAAAAATACTCAACATTTTTTATTTAATATGATTATCTATTTAATATAATTATCAATTTTTAATATAAAAATTTAATTTTATTGGAGATAATAGAAAAATAATGAACATTTTCAATACAATTATTTTGGTGTCCCATAAACCTTCATATTTAAAAATATATTTATTTTTCAATCATATGTATATATATATATATATATATCAAAATTTTGTAGTAGATACATAATTAAATTAAAATTATAAAAAGACCTTTGAACTACTCGAGTTTGGAAAAACAAATCTCTTTCGTGCAAGCTAATCGTTTTAGTAGGGCCTAAGGGTACATCTCTATTTGCAAATTTTAGTATTTAATTATTTTTTTTCCACCAACTTTAATAAGTATTTTTTAAAAATGTGTAATTAAAATAATTGAATATACTGTAGCACCAAGTGTTGGGCCGAAATTTCCCGGATGCTGACTTGACAGTGATTTGAATGTCAATTGATTGATGACCGCACGCTTTCACCGGAGCTCCGATGAACCTGCAAGAATGGGAGAGCAACAGATGGGGTGCTTCTGGGTCCTACTTCGATGCTTAAATGAGTATACTGTGTATATGATCTGAAAAACGTAATGAACGTATGTAAATCAACAGTATTTATAGGGATGGAAGACCAAACTCTTATAGGTGGCTGAATGTCTTTGTGAATATTGTGTCGTTAAAGATAAAGATAACGCATATTATGGTTATTACGTAATATTGCAATTGCCTAATGTAATCTTTATAGAATATGTGTGTGCTATACGCGGGATATAGTGGCTATATATTCGGTGTCGGTTTGTGGGACCAGAGTTGAGAGGTTTGACTCTCTTGGTGAGCGCTCCGATGGCGAGCAGTAGGAGGCTTTGGCCTTGGCCTATGGCAACCTGTAAGGGCTTTGACGTCCACTTTAGTTTTGGGTTTGGCGTGGACCGCTTTATGGGTGTGAGTTTACCCTTACTGTGGGTCGGCCCAGTTCTGAATTATGTGAGTTTTATCCCCTGCAAAGTTATTGGGCCTTTAATGTCGTACCTGTATTAGGTCGTCAATATCGATACCCAACATTTGCCCCAGAAGCTTGAGTGAAGTTTTTTCGGTCTAGCTTGACCTTGTGATAGAGGGTTTGAGATAATGACTTTTTGGTTGTACCTTTGATGCCCTTGACTGCTACTTGTGCCTTTTAATGCTTTGTATCCTTTGGCGAACGTTTTTTGGTTGCTTAGAGTTTTTGGAATGTTGATCTCTTACCCTATTAGGCGAACGCTTTAGGGTTGTCAAGGTTTATAAAAGCTCATTCGTTACTCTTTGGGTGAACGCTACTGTTGTTAGGGTCTTAGAAGAGGCTTGTCATAGCTTTTGGCGATTACCTTTATTTGTAAGATTTTGTGCATTTAATGGGTGCACTGTTTGGCGAGAAGTCGAGGGGGTGCTTGACGCAGGCATGTCTCTTCGACTTCCGTAAATAGAAGGTAGGCTAACAGTTTTCGTACTGTTTCGACCATTTGTCTCCCCGATGTGACCCTTTGAATTCTGACATTGCTTCGATTTTACCCCAAAGGGGACGTAATCAGTGTCTGGGCCTTTTCGGATTTACCTGTTCGGTTTCTCCAATTTTGGCTATAAAAAGCTAAACTTTGGCATTTAGCTCTTTACGTACTCAAGCCGTTGCATTCCAGCGTTCAAATGTTCATCGATCCTCTATTTGAGCTTTTCCTTTTTCATCTTTTAACTTCAATAAAAATCTCCTTTGTACTACCATGGCTGACAACAAGAATCAAATTTTCGGCAAGGGATCATCATCCAAACCTTCTCCTGCCCAGTTTTCTTCTGGGCAGAAAATTGCGGCTAGGGCTTCTAATGTCCCTCTCGTTATTAGGGATGCTTTCTCCCCGGCGCAGGACCAGAGATCTCTTGTGCCGAATCCGGTCTCTGGCAAACAAGTGGTCTCATCGATCATGGTGGACGTGTCTGAGACCAATGTCCCCGCGTTTTCTCTGACATGTACTTTTTTCTGTTCTCTTTGCTTCTTTTTAGGCGGGAAAGCTTCCTCCTTTTTGTTATTTTTGTCATCCCATGATGTTCTTGCTTATATATCAAGCCCAATGAGTTGAGGTCAGTTCAATATAAGATCGTGGTCGCCCTGACTGGTTTAGGAGAAGCAGATGCACCTAGGTATCCGGGTCTGGGGTTGCATTATCCTCCTGAATGATAGGTTTACGTTTATGCGACCCAGATTTATGTTGAGTTATGTTTTCCTCTTTGCGATGACCTGAAGGATCCATGTTGCTACTACGGTATAGGTCCCACGCAACTGGTACCCAACGCCATTCGAATGTGGGTTAGGTTTAAATTTATGTGTTTACGTCAGAGATGGATGTATTCACTTGCCCTGTTCCGGTGTTTCTATCGGTTGGTTACGTCAGGAATCTGACCCTTTTTCTTTTATGGCTTTGTGTTGTAGGCACTCGGGGTCCTAAACTACAGTCTCTTTTCAAAGCAGGCTAAGGCAGGGTTGTCTGCTGCCCAGGAGTCTTTGAGTCCACCTCCTCATCCCTCCAGGCGTCCGACCAAGTGTAGGCCTGAGGAAGAACATTCTGGGGTCACTTCTGGCGAGCGCCCAAGAGGTAATATTCGAGATATGTGTGTTTTTCTTCTTTTGATTCATCTTTAGGTTTAATAAATTTTTTGCTTGTTTTCAGAGAATGTCGTAACAGAGGCGACTTCTGCTCCCGCTACAGCTAAGAGGACGAGGAGTTTTGGCGAGGAGCACTCTGCTGTCGGGGGATCTTCTACTCCCTGGAGCGAGACTCCTGCCCCCGGGCAGTTTCATGCCCCTGCTCCCGATCATGCTGCTCCCAACTCCTTCAGGGGGCTGGGGCTCGGAAGAGGGTCCAGATCCAAGGTGCCGCAACGGGTACTTTGAAGAATCCCTTTACCGGGGAGTGCTGTTATTTGGTAGGCCTTTTCCAGCCACCGAAGGTGGTAGACCCGAGGGGTCTATGGTTCCTTCCCACAGTCTCCGGAAGGTGGAGATTTCTGATAAGACCACGTTGTGGGGTAACCCAGACCTCTGCATGCATCTGCTGGATGGGATCCTTCCACATCAGGAATGGGTGAAGGTCTCTTCAGACCTAAACGACATCGAGGTTGTTATGAGGTCGCATTTTGTGCACCTCGCCTTGGTAAATTCCTTTCTCCTCTTTATTCCTTTATAAACGTTCCCATATTTTTCTCATTGCTCGCTCTTTTGTAGCTCCTTGATCTCTTTTAACTTTATTCCCTTTTTTCCTATTGTCAGCTCGTCCGCGAAGAGACGGCAATTGGGCGGATTGTGGGGGAGCTCGCCCATAAGCAAGTTGATATGCTTGTCGAGGTGGAGTAGTTTCGGAGTTTGGGATCCACTCCGGAGGATATCGATGACTTGAAAAGGAGGGCGGAGACATCCACTGAGCTGGTGGAGTAGGCTCAGCTGGAGTTTGAGGAGATGGAGAAGAGGTTGCGCGCCACCATCTAGATGAGGGAGGATACAGTGGCTCAGAGATGAGATTCGGACCAAGGAGGTTGACAAGTACTCCGCTCAGCTGGAGGAGTCTAGGGCTCAGAGGGATGACTCTGTGGCTGAGAAGGAACACCTCGACCTAAAGCTGAAAGCTGTCCCATCCCCCAGAGTGTGGTTGAGGACTTTAAGAAATCCGAAGAATTGTACGAATGCGCCTTGGAGGTGATGAAGGCGGAGGTAGCTGCCTATCTTCAGGTCTTGGTCGACGTGATCCAGGGGATATATCTCAAGTTTCCTCTCCGGGAGGTGAAGTCTCTTCAGGACTTCATTGAGAGTGGCTACACCAAGGGAGCTCCTTCTGCTCCTGTTGGCGAGGAGGCTGCCCCCGGGGCCGATAAGGAAACTGCAACCCCTGGTGAACCCATATCTTGATGTCCTAGGCCCCAAGGTGACCAAGTTGATGCAAAGCTTCAAGTCAAATGAGTCAATTCGTGCTAAGAAGGATTACAACCTTGCAAAGTCACCTGGTCTCCTTATGCTTTTGCTCCTCCTCCTCTTCTCACATATTGATGATAGCTTCTTTTGACTTCCTTCTATTTCAGGAGTCTTGTAATTTTTTCTTTGATTATTGCTTTGACTATAATGAACGCCTTTTATTTCGTAAGCCTTTATTTTTGCGTGACTTTGAATATATTTGGTCGTTCTTCCGATGTCTTTCTTGTTTGAATGCTTTAGGAGGTTTTGCCATATTTGTTTTGAACTTCTCTTTAGCTTATGTAGGATAGTCTCACCTTATAGGGCCATGGACCTTTCCTTGGAGTAAATTTTACCTTTTAAATGTTATTATCGCTCCTTTAGGCTTCGAAGGGAGGATCGTGGCTTTTTATCGGCTGATATATTCCTTTTGCCAAGTTTCTTAATGGAACTGTTACCCAAGGATCGTGCCTTTAAGGAAAGTGTCATCCTTTATGGATTTGTTCACCTTTTAGGCTTTTAGTCCTTAAATTCGTTTGCCTAATTGTGGAGAACTGTTACATAAGGTTCGTTCGCCTTTTAGGAAGTTATTACCTTGGATTCGTTCACCCATTTTTGGGGAACTGTTACCCAAGATTCGCTCACCTTTTAGGAAGTTACCTTAGATTCGTTTGCCCACTTTATTGTGTCTCACTTGTAAGGGAAATGTTACCCTTGATATGGGTTCGTTCTCCTTTTATATCAGGTCTTTAGTTTGCCCAACTTGTAAGGGAACTGTTACCTTGATGGTTCGTTCGCCTTTTATTTCAGGTCTTTAGTTTGCCCAACATGCAAGGGAACTGTTACCTTGACGGTTCGTTCGCCTTTTATATCAGGTCTTAGTTTTGCCTAACTTGTAAGGAAACTGTTACCTTGACGGTTCGTTCGCCTTTTATATCAGGTCTTAGTTTTGCCCAACTTGTGAGGGAACTGTTACCTTGACGGTTCGTTCGCCTTTTATATCAAGTCTTAGTTTTGCCCAACTTGTAAGGGAACCGTTACCTTGACGGTTCGTTCGGTTTTTATATCAGGTCTTAGTTTTGCCCAACTTGTAAGAGAATTGTTACCTTTTATATTCTATCAGCTGAGAATTTATTTTGGTTGTCCAGTTTTGTGAACTCATTTCTTCGTATAACCATCTCCCCCACGTAAAATTGGTGAACGCTGACTTTTTTGTTGAAGTATCGAGCGGTCGCCGGTCGCATTTTGGCATGTACGTTGTCTGATTGCCACTGGTTTTCTTCAGCAAGATCGAGGTTTGTAAGGCGCTCGATTTCATTAGCTTCGGCATAAAGTGTAGTATCCTATGGGTAGGCACCGCTATTTCGGCAGGTGCTACTGCTTCAGATCCGTACACCGGACTAAATGGTATTTCCCCTATTGTTTGGGGTGTCGTTCTGACAGCCCACAGTACATTATCCAGCTCATGTACCGAGATTTCGTTTAATGCTTGAACTCGCTTTTTGAGTCATGCAATAGAGAGTTGAGTATCCTCGCCTATAGAGCTCTTCATCGGAAGATAGTTTACGGCTAGGCGACTTATTTTTGAGGCCTCGCCTTCATCTTCTAGCAAGGTTTCTTATTTTAGAAAGTTCTGGAATGGGGTCATCCAATTATCTTGCTCTTGGATATTGATGACCTTGCTCGATTTTCAAAGACCGAGTATAATGCATGTTCCATGAATTGCACATCCTGTATTCTTGTTCCTCCGAACGTCAGTTTGCTTAGGGAATCAACTAGTTGGCTGTCTTGGCAAGGAATGGACTCAATCGCGAAAGTCTGAATTTTGGCGATGATTTTTTGGTAATATCGAGGTACTTTTTCATCTTTTCCCCCTTTGCTTCATATATGCCATTGATTTGGTTGACAATTAGCTCTGAATCGCTTTTGCCTTTAGTGACGTTATGCCCATTCCCTTAACGAATCGCAGTCCAATGATAAGTGCTTTATATTTGGCCTCATTATTGGTCGCCTTGAATGTAAGGGTGATCGCATATTTTAAGGGCTCGCCTTCCAGGGGTGAGAATTAATCCTGCCCTGAGCCTTCTTTTGAAGAGGATTCGTCAGTATAGAGTTCCCAGCTTTTGCCTTTGTCTTCTGATGTTCTTGCCGTTTTTCTGCTTCTGTGAGACCATTTCTAGTACTTTCCACTATAAAATATGACAATGCTTGACCTTTGATGGTTGATTTCAGCGCAAATTTAATCTTGAATTCGCTCAGCTCAATCGCCCATTTGACCATCCTTCCTGAAGAGTCTGGACTCAGCACGAAGTGTTTAAAGGGCTTGTTGGTGAGGACTGTTATGGTGTGGGCGTAGAAGTATGGTCTCAACTTTTGAGCAACAATAGCTAAGGTATAGAGATACTTTTCAATCTCGATATATTTTATTTCAGACGAATTAAACAATTTGCTTACAAAGTATACTGGACTCTGTTTATTTCCCTCTTCTTTTATTAAAACTGCACTCACTCCGACTTCACTAATGCTTATATAAAGAAAGAGTGGTTCACTGGGGATGGTCTTCGCCAATGTCGGGAGTGTCTCCATGTGTTACTTAAGTGATTGAAAGGCAGACTCGCACTCCGGCGTCCACTCGAATTTGCGGTTTGCCCTGAGAGTTTTGAAGAACGGGAGGGACATGTCACTCGCCCTTAGTGGAAACGATTGAGTGCGTCCAGACGACCATTAAGACTCTGGACTTACTTGTGGCATGTCTGGGACTTCATTTATTCTATAGCTTTTAGCTTTTTGGGGTTTGCCTTTATACCTCGCTCGATGACCATGAATCCCAAGAATTTGCCTGATTTTACCCCAAAGGCGCATTTTGCTGGGTTTATGCGAATGTTGTGCATTCGAATGCTTCTCGAAGGTCTTATGTATGAGGGATCCCCTTGATTGT
Organism: Chamaenerion angustifolium; assembly: GCA_946814005.1. Lineage (NCBI taxonomy): Eukaryota > Viridiplantae > Streptophyta > Magnoliopsida > Myrtales > Onagraceae > Chamaenerion > Chamaenerion angustifolium. The sequence goes on along the minus strand of OX328268.1, from coordinate 25,483,511 downwards.
CTTGAAGAGCATGTCGTCCACATTGGCCTCCATGTTTCGCCCTAGCATTTCTTGGAATAGATGATTTACCATTCGCTGAAAGGTTGGCTCCGCGTTTATCAGACTGAAAGGTATCACCTTATAACAAAGTATATCTCCGTCAGCGTAGAATGCTATGTGGGCTTCATTAACCGGGTGCATTTGGATCTGGTTATAACCTGAATAGGCCTCCATGAAGCACAGCATTTCGTGACCAGGGGTTGCATCCACCAACTGATCAATTCGCGGTAAGGGGTACCAATCTTTGGGGCGGGCCTTGTTCAAGTCGTGGAAGTTGACACGCATTCTCCACTTTCCGTTTGAATTCTTCACAAGTACTGGGTTAGCGACCCAGCTTTGGAAACGTACCTCTCTGACAAATTTGGCTTCAGGTAGTCTCCCTACTTCTTGTCTGATCGCCAAGCGTTTGTCTGATCCAAATGACCTTCTGTTTTAGCAATAAGCTTGATCGAAGGATCTATCCTCAACTCGTGGGAGATTATATCGGTGTTGATGTATGGCATGTCACTGGGCTTACAAGCAAATAATTCCTTGTATTCTTTTAATAGGGAGGTCAAGGCGTCCCTTTGGTCGTCGTTCAAGGTGGTTCTGATGCGCACCTTCTTTTATGGACCGTCAATTTCTACTTCTGTCAGCTCTTCCATTGGGGTTGGCTGAGCTTTATCCTCACGAAGGTCAGCCTCTGTCTCGATGGCCAGGGTTTCCCTTTGGTTCTTCCTGCGAAGGCAGTTCACGTAACATGGTCGTGAGGACGGCTGGTCGCCTTGAATTTCTCCAATCCCATTCGGCGTGGGGAACTTCATTTTTTGGTGGACTGTGGAGGTCACGATCTCATATGGATTGATAGTGGTCCTCCCCAAGATGGCATTGTACGAGGTAGGTGCGTCGACCACCAAGAAAGCGACCGACACCTTTATGTTCTTCCATCCTTCGCCCAAAGTTACCGGCACGGTTATAGCTCCCAGCGAATACGTTGTTCTCCCAGTGAAACCGATGAGGGGAAAGTCGACTCGCTTAAGATCGTTTTTTGATTTGTCCATTTTTTCGAAGGCGTCCAGGAATAGAATGTATGTCAAGGTTCCTCCGTCGATCATAATCCTTTTCATATCGCACCCTTCTACTTCTGCCGTGGTGACAAAGGCATCATTGTGCGGCGTCGTGACATGTGTTAGGCCTTCCTCGGAGAATGAGATAATGCAATCTTCTTCGGGACGAGGTCTCTTGCTCAGCTTTACACCCGTGCAGATTTAGGGGGCATATACTTCCCTTGCATTGGACCCCTCGCCTCTGGCACTAAACCCTCCTACCCTGGGATGGGTCAGATTGTTCTTGCGGAACTGGCGAGTGGGCTCTACGTGGAGGTGTTCGACTTCACTCTCTACCGGCTACAAACTCCTTTAGCATGCCTCTCTGGATCAGATTCTCGATGTCGCGCTTAAGGATGCGGCAATCATCGGTTTTGTGGCCCTTAACTTTGTGGTAGCGGCAATAGCTCTCGGTTTCTTTACCCATAGGCTGAGCATTTTTCTGGGGCATTGGTGGCCTTGCCAGGGACCTTCTTTCCATCTCGACTAGTATCGTTGATATCTGCCAGTTTAAAGGCGTGAAATACTCGGGAACCTCTCGATGGCTTGGTCCGAGGGTTTTGGATCCATGCATTTCGCGACCCTTCTTATCCTTCTTTTCCTTTCTACCATCGTGTCGGGGCTCTAGGATAGCCCTTGGCGAGGTTGACAGGTAATTAGCTTCAGAATTTGCCCTTTCTAGGTCTATGAAACCTTTCGCACTTACTGTCAGCTCCTCCAATATCTCTATTTCTTGAACATGATAGCTATTGCGCAGTTTTCTTGAGGCTTTGTTGACCACATCAAGCCCTCTATAAAAGGCTCGGATAATTTCTCCATCTGTGACTCAGCGATCAATTTCTGTAACGCTTTTGTGAAAACGTCCATAGAAATCAGTCAAGGTTTCTCCTGGATGTTGTTTGACAGCGTCCAAGGCGACCACGCGTTTTAGCAATTGGCGCTCGCACATATACCGCTCCATAAATCTGCTCTTCAACTCATACCATGTCCCTATCGATCCTGCAGGGAGGCCGAAGAACCAAGACGACGACGAACCCGAGAGGGTTAACGGAAATAATAGGGCTAAGTGATTTTCATCATTCGACTTACCCAATAAAGAATCTTCGTTCTTATTTACGTGGATCACATGATCTCCTCCGCTACTATATTCAAGGATGGCCCTCGCCACCACATCCTTTGGTATTCTAACCGCTATAAGGTCGGCGGTGAATGGATGGGATGATCGATCTCGGAACGGAGTCATAACGGTTCTGCGTTGTTCCTTGATCCTTTTGTTGATGAGCTCCTCAAATTGGCCAAGACTGAATTGGGGCTGCTGTTCTCTGGTGGGTAAAGTACTCGACGGATTGACAGAGTGAGTGATAGTCGGCTCTTCGGTAGAGGCCGGAGGTAGGGACTAGTGTCCGGATCTCATCTCTTGGTCTTCTTGAGGAGCAGAGACACGTGGATTTCCAGTTTCTGCTTCCCGTGGCCCCGCGGGACGAGGATCTTCATGAGGAGCAGGGGCTTGTCTACGGGCTTGTCCTGTGATAGTTTCCAAGAGGGATAGCATCTCCGCGGTTACCTGAATAGTTTCCCCATACACTCGAACGATTAGTCGAACTGGAATCTCAGTGGTGTGTGGAACAAGGGTTGGTCTTGAATTTTTGACGTGCTCCTGTGCTGGTTTCGGAGGGATGGCGTCAGGGATTGCCTGGCTAGAAGGTTCTTGCTGGAGTGGCGAAGCAGCGGCACATTCCGAGCTATCTGAGAATTGCTCCTTAACTTGTTTCCGATGATTGCGGTTAGAGCGAGTCTGCATGACTGTTTTGCTTGTGTTCCTACAGACGACGCCAAATGTTGGGTCTGAATTTCCCAAATGCTGACTTGACAGTGATTTGATTGCCAATTGACTGATGACCGCACGCTTTCGTCGGAGCTCCGATGAACCTGCAAGAAGGGGAGCGCAACAGAGGGGGTGCATCTGGGTCCCACTTCGATGATTAAATGAGTATACTGTGTGTATGATCTCAAAAACGTAATGAACGTATGTAAAGCAAGAGTTTTTATAAGGATGGAATATCAAACTGTTATAGGCAGCTAAATATCTTTGTGAATATTGTGTCGTTAAAGATAAGGATGGCAGATATTACGGTTATTACGTAATATTGCAGTTGCCTTATGTAATCTTTATAGAATATGTGCCCAATATACGCGGAATATCGTGGCTATATATTCGGTGTCAGTTTGTGGGACCAGAGTTGAGAGGTTTGACTCTATTGGCGAGCGCTCCCATGGCGAACAGTAGGAGGTTTTGTCCTTGGCTGATGGCGACCTGTAAGGGCTTTGGCGTTTACTTTAGTTTTGGGTTTGGTGCTGGGCCGCTTTATGGGTGTCACCTTACCCTTACTGTGGGCCGACCCAGTTCTAAATGATGTGGGTTTTACCCCCTGCAAAGTTATTGGGTCTTTGAGGCATTACCCATATTGTGTCGTGAATATCAATACCGAACACCAAGCAAGTGACACGGTGGAGTAAAAAAAATCGTTTATCTCATAGGATTAGCAATATCAATACAATTTTTCATTGAATTTCCTTTTATTCTCTTCCATTTTTCATTGAATTTCCTTTTATTCTCTTCCATTTTTCATGTTGTACATAATTTATATTATATATTAATTTGGTTAAATCTCACGTATGGTTGACAAGTAAGCAAACTAAGTGGTCACATGTCAAAATAAAACTACATTATTGGTCCATGTCAAATACTCTCTTTAACTAATAACATGTTAATGTCACTTAGACTTTTCTTTGTAGTTATAAAATCATCAAACTCTCTCAATGCATCTCACAATCATTCTCTTTTATTATTCTTATTATTTGCATAAATGTCATCCATTTAGAGATAGATGATTAACGATTAAATATCCTTAGAAACGGAATTACAAATTTACTTCCAGAAGAACAAAAAGACAAATAATTAAAAGAGTATGATTCTCACAACATGCCGCCAGAAGTTGGTTTGTCTCAACAGTGTTATCATTTATATAGCCTCTGAAACCCTCATTTCTCCCCATATTTTGCCCCATTCTCCTTCGAGCGCCAGTCTTCTCTCCAATCCTTCATAGGTCGCCATGACAATGGCTCGACATCAGTCCCTTCTCACCATATGGTTTTAAACGCCCAATCGCCTCTCCATTTATATCTCCACCGCTCGAGCGTCATCATTTGCTCGGTGAAGCCTACTGATGTATCTCTGAGTGTGGCCTCAAAATCGAGTGAGGAACTGAGTTGAATCGGGTCACTGAGTCAGGTATATGTGTATATGTTTTTTTAATTAAATCTTATCTTATATTATTTATCAAAAATTCATAAATGCAAACTAATTAATATTAATTGTGGTTCTTTTTACTAAATATATTTAATTTATTTCATACTTAGTGCATTTATATTGATATTTATTATTTAATTCACAATTTATTTTTGATTTTTTTCACAAATACGATCTAATTAATTCTGATTTAGCTTCCTTTCACAAATTGTTTAAATTACTTCATACATAACATTTATATTTCATATACATAATTAATAGTTGTACATATATTTTTTTATCGTGATAACATAATGTTAACATACATATGCTTATTTCCATTTTTAGTCCCTGATTTTGTTTTCTTTCATTTAATATTTTTTTCCTTCTTAATTAATGCCTTTATATTTCATCCTCTCCATTTATTTTTCCACCACTCGAGCGTCGTCATTTGCTCGGTGAAGCCTACTGATGTATCTCCGAGTGTGACCTCAAAATCGAGTGAGGAACTAAGTCAAATTGAGTCGCTGAGTCAGGAATATGTGTATATGTTATTTTTTTAATTAAATCTTATGTTATATTATTTATCAAAAATTCATAAATGCAACCTAATCTATATATATATTAATTTGACTAAGTATTCTATAATTTTAAAAAGTGAACTTTTAACACAATTTTTTCTATCATAGTGTCATAATAATTTAATTTGACTGATCCATGTCATAACAAATTACATCCATGTCATCATTCTCTCACATCCACATTGACACTCTAAAATTAATCAAAAACTTCACATTCAATTTCAAAAGATATTACATTTATAAGAAATTTTGCCTTCAAACAATAGTAAATTGCAAGTTTTGCACCTAACAAATTACTTTTGAAAATTACACAAAAATTAAGAGTGAGATAAATAAATAAGAATGAAAACACAACATTTAAAAAATTTGTAAAATAATTTGAAATAAATAAATGATAAACAACACTTATGATATATAAATTATATTTAATATATATTTAATCCTAATTTATAATTATAGTTTAGCTTAATTAACTTAAAATTTAAATTAAGTGTTGAAAGTACATAATTATAATGGAAAAAATGATAAACAATAGTAAGTACGTTAATTAAAAAAAAGCTAAAATAAATAGATAGTAAATGTATATTTTTTCGCCAAGAATTGAAATATATAACTACTTATTTGATTTCTAAATAAAAAAATATAAACAAATCAAATTTTAAGCAAAAGTTCTAAATGTGTACACAATCATGTTTGTTGATAAAACAAATTGAAAAGAAAATTATAATACAATAATATATTTTTAAAATTAAGTATATAAATACATGTTAGATTTTCATTTCTGTATTTATAATTATAAAATTAAATTAAAATCATACTCTTCATAACAATTTGTAAAATGATTATTTAATATTTCTATTTAGAAATTATTATATATTTGAAGTAAAGTTTTATGTATATATATAGATATAGATATAGATATATAAAACACTTATAGTATTCTAAATAGTATATATGCATATATAATTTATTCAGTTATGTTTGAGTATATAATTTTGACATATTTTTAACTAAGAAAACAAATAAATAAAAAATAAGAACCAATTAACTATTACTAGATAAAATGTTTATAAATAACGTTGTTTTATAGTGTTATTACTAAATGAATTTAACATATATGTAATTAATATACTATAGATAATAAACGTAACACAAAAAAGTAAATTGAATAATATTATATTAACAACAAAAAATATTTTGTAAGTTGAGTTAATCATATCAATATAATAATATAATTAAAATGTAATTTGATTTGATTCATTTTTGTTAATTAATATAATAATTTAAATTTTATATTAAACTATATTTATATAACGATAACTCGAATATTTTTTATATTCTGCACAAAGTGTAGGTCAGTTCTCTAGTTAATATTAATTGTGTTTCCTTTTACTCAATATATTTAATTTATTCCATACTTAGTGCATTTATATTTATTATTTAATTCACAATCGGTTCGGTCTCAATCCTACTCGGGTTAGTTTTGTCGGGAATTCGGTCCAACCAGTCTTTTTTTTATCACCTCTAGTTTCAAAAATCATTTTTTACAATTGCATTTGTTTGATGTTATCTATGTCTATTAATTTTAGGGTTAATAGTCAAAGTGCCCCCTAATGTTTGGGCGAAATTTAAGATTTCCCCTTAAAGTTTAAAATTTTAAATATTAGTCCTAAAGTTTTGACGATTTTAAAAATCGCCCATTTCCGTCCTAAGTCCGTTAATTTGGAACGGAAAACGGTCATGTGCCTAGCACGTGACTTCACATAAATATTAAAGACCAAAATGCCCTTTGCATATATTCTTGGTGGACGCCCCTCGAGAGCCTGTCGTTTCCCCGTCTTCTACAACCTCCGCCTGCGTCTCTTTTGTTGTTTAGTCATCTACGGCGAACAAAACCTCCGGCGCCGAGAGACCCTGGACTAATCGGCGGCGATTAAACAAAGAGAAGAAATTGGCATTGCTTAATGATGTAAGCTATGGTCATTTGCCTACATAATGTGTTCAAAATTGGATTATTTTTCCCCCATTCAATTAAAGCTATTATTCTTTGCAATTACTTTGATTGGAATCATCTCAGGTTGACAAGCTGAAGAAGAAGCTCAGGCACGAAGAGAATGTTCATAGAGCACTGGAGAGGGCTTTGACTCGGCCGCTCGGTGCCCTTCCTCGCCTCCCTCCCTATCTCCCTCCTTATGTTAGTATATCATGACTCAGTTCCTTTCAAGTTCAGATCTTTCTTTGGGAGGTCAATTTATGTCTGTTCTTGTCGAAAATATGAAAATTTTGTGTATCATTGTTTTGATCATAGACATTGGAACTACTTGCTGAGTTTGCTGTGTTGGAAGAAGAAATTGTTTGTCTGGAAGAACAAGTTGTCAATTTCCGACAAGGACTCTACCATGAAGCTGTTTACATATCATCCAAGAGAAATGCAGAGAATTTGAGCGACTCGATCGATGAATTCCCTGCCCGAAGAGCAAAGCACGAACGATCAAAGTCTCTATGTCAGACTGAATTCAGTTCTTTAGCATCACCTTTGGTTTCCAGAATCCAACCTTCTCTTAGCAGAAGTGCATCGAGCAGAAAGTTGATGTCATCGGACCCTGCAATGGATCGAGCTGCCTATGGCTTTTTGGTCTTTAATATTTATGTGAAGTCACGTGCTAGGCACATGACCGTTTTTCGTTCCAAATTAACGGACTTAGGACGGAAAGGGGCGATTTTTGAAATCGTCCAAACTTTAGAACTAGTATTTAAAATTTTAAACTTTAAGGGAGAATCTTAAATTTCGCCCAAACATTAGGGGGCACTGTGACTATTAACCCTTAATTTTATTAGTGATTTGGTTGCCCTTAAAGAGGATTAGATTATCATTGTACGAGTAGTCCGTATTTGGGAGAGTTTTAGCATCACAAAGTCACAAACCCTACTGAACTTTAGTGCATTAACATGGTTTTAGTGGATAAACGCGTATATCTTCTTCTTTTTACTATGTGTTAGAGAAATATTTTTGTTCATCGCTTTAAATTGTTTCTACTCTCTTTTTATGCAGGGTGATGCAATTCATTGGTCGAGTTTTTTAAATAAAATGGTTACTTTTGGAAACTTGAGAGCATATACGAGTATAGGCACTCACCTATTTTTCACAAATGGAGATAAGTATAGTGGAGTACAGTGTCTACAAGGAGCTCTAAGAAAATATCGCAAACATCAAACATTATATAACTATTGTATTGCGTTGATAACGTTAGAGGATCGCCTTGTAGAAAAACTATTTAAACAGTTTATCATGAACGAGGAACGACGAGAAATTCTACGAAACTGTCGGCGGCAGTTTAAGAAGATGGTGGACTCTCATAATCTTGGTAAAATATACATTTTTGAATAATACAGTTTCAATATATCGTCAAGATCTCTTCAAATGACAAACGAACACGGAATGTCCACGCGGTGCTTACGATGTTCAATTGAGATAGAATTGTATAAGTTAAAATACTATATACCTTAAATGTTTGTAATTGTGTTTAATTATCCATGTAATAGATTATTTCATATAATAAAATTAAAAAAATATTAGCACTATTAATCTTTGAATTATATAAGCATGTCATCAATAAAAAAAAATACCGCGAAATTCCCGAGTCAGCTACATAGTACTGTCATAAATTGCATGTTGATCCCTCTAATTTCATAAATTCTAATTCAATTTTTATATTGTTGAATTGTTTCATTATCATTTTGTTCGTTTTGACTTAAGTTTATTCCTACACCTTCTATCTTATTAGTTCTATTTTATAATGTTATTTTTGGTTCATTTCATTTCACTACTTGTTATTGTTCCATTTGCTGTGCCATGTGTGTTATGTGATATTTTTGAGTTGAATCGCCCAAAAGACTCTTTTCCTATTATATACATTATACACGGCATTCATCTCATCAAGAAGCTCTATGCATTTGGTAAAGGAGCGTCATCCAACAACAGTTCCTGGGATCAACGATCTTCTTCGACAATAGAATTATAGAAATGGAGGTTTGTTTGTTGTTCTTGCAGGGACTGATCCCCAACTTTACACACTTACCCTGCAGCAACACAATGACAACTAATCCAGAAAAACTGTTCAATACATCCTAAAACTAAAACAAAACCAACAAAATTGGCCAAGCAGAATGTTCAAAACAACTTTGTATTTGTTCTTCAAGTTTCTAGCCATATGTACAACCTAAAGTCCATAACGAAAAGGTAAAATGAACAGTCAAAAAGCAAAAGGTGTATCCTCCTTTCAACTTTCAAGCCTCTCTATTCTATGCTGCTGCATAGACTAAAAGATACACCCCAACAGTTTGAAACCAAAATAAAACAAAAAGCTAAAGTCGGTAGGCAGACCTGGATGACCATACACCACCTATCCCTTTCTTCTCAATCCAAAGAATGTACAGTAATTAACACTATCATCAAGGTACTTCAGATTAGAAGTCTCATCTCTCCATCCAAAACTGTAACATCAGCAAAGCAGAATGGTTGGTTACTGGACTTCCTCATGGACGACAACACTGTTCTTCTCTTTGGTACGGAAATCTCCCAAGCTTCGATACTCTTCTCTTAGAAGTCTGTCAAGTTCCGGATGCTTCTCAATCGTAACTTTCTTATCATTCTGTCCCCTATAGTGGTGGAATGCCCTGCCATGCAATCATTTATAGGACATACACACAGGAATTTAATTTCTTTCCAACTCCATATTATGACGAACCACATCTTCAGAAAAATTACCAATATTTTTCAAGACCATAGAGGTTTCCTTTGTGGTAAAAGTCTAATGTCAGCTCCTCAAAATCCTTGTAGATGTCTACCCTGAAATTCTTCTCTAACCCGTAACTGCAACCACCAAAAATAAATAATTACGAAATGCAGGATATCCCTACAAGTCTGTCAGCATTGATCCCAGCAAAAAACAATATTGTATGTTTTCCATTTGATGTAAGTAAATAAGAAATCATCTTGGAGAAAATAGAAAACACGAGTCCCAATATGATAACAGTATTACATGTAGAGTGGCTAAGGTTGTGGAATCTTAGTTAGAAAATGCCTATGTCGTGCAAAACTGTATCAAGTATTAACATTCTTAACAAGTATCAAGTATACACATCTTCTAATTTAAACAACTTCTTATGGCGTAGCTATTAAAGAATCCCACATCAGTAACATTCATGTGGGTATAAGCACGAACATGCTCTGAGTTGGAAATACCCCGTGCTTGCTTACTAAAGTAACCTGGTATACATGTGTGAAGCTTTTTTTGAAGAGTCAAGCCTCTGTTATAATCAAAGTAGAATAGAAGTAATTGACGTTGTATGCCCATCACCTTGAATAAATTAAGATTAATGGCATGGGTGCATCCACATGTTTTCTCATGTAATTATTTGCACCAATATATTTTTTCATCTGGTTTAGCGCACCTACATGCTTGTTGGATGTGGTTAAATGCACTCACGTTCAATTCCTTCCAATTTTGAAATTAAATATTAAAATTTTGTCAAATGACAATTTTATCCTCATGTTCATCTCAACTTCATTTTGTTAAACCCTAAATCACAAATCGAACCAAGAAACACGATTCTAGGTTTGAATAGTTCAGTTTTTATTAAAATGAAGATGAACATAAAGGTATATTCGTCAATTTGACAGGAAACAATATTATTTAATGGAAAAAATGGATGGAAAAATAACTGCGGTCCAAGTAACATGTTCAAACATAAGAGTGCAAACATCAATATGGGTGGTGCAAACAACAACATCAGCAAACGTGAGTGCACTGAGGCCACTTACCCAATGCATTAACACTCTCAGGAAGACAAATAATTGCAAAATAGGTCCACTCAGATCAGTTCTGATAACATGGGGCAGACTCACAGAATTGAAACAATTCTAACACCCACGGCTGTTATCCTATTACATTCAGCAAAGATCAAGTATTTCCATGTGAGTGGATTGTGTACTTAAGCAGACTTAATTTTTACTAAAAAGGTTGGTTCTACTTGAAACGGGGACTCCGTGGAGTGGTATAGTTTTAACTCTGACATGTCGGCTAAATCACTTAAATTTGTTAACTGGACTTCTTTTCTTTCTAATAAAGAAAGAAGAAAGAACCCTCAGAAATAGCATTACCTGTAGAACCTAAAAAGGCACTCCATTCCGTAATTATAATTAGCAGCTGCATCTTCCAGTGCAAATTTCTGGAATTCATCATACATAGAAGGTACAAGATTTTCCCGTAGGAAGTACGACCAAAACCTGTATAGTGAATTCATTTCCTGCAAGTAGAGATGAGAACACATAGTTTGCTACTCACCTAGATTTAAAGAACAAATTATTTTTAGTCACCGTCATCCCAATTTATAGTAGAATCAAGCTTGTCTGTGCAATAATGGGGAAACTAGGAAGAACATGCTGTGGCTATGTAGATGCATCTAAAAGCCGGATGGTAAGCAAAGGGTTGATGTTGCCCGTTGGAGGCTTTCATTATTGTGAGTTTCTAGCTACAGTGAAAATAATAAATCTAAACCACAGTGACTGATGGAAATCATCCGATCATAATGTACAATGAAAAATAAATAAAATAATGAAGAGTAGTGTATGACGCACCTCACTGCATCCAACTCCCAACTTCTTTCTGTCGTTTAGGCACCGTTTATGGAACTTCAAATACCTAATGAAGATATCAATGTAAACCGATAAATAAAAAACAAGAAATAAGATAGTTTCCAATCCAATCAACAGAGAAAGAAATAAACCGTTACTTCTGCTGTTTAAATCCATTTTCCTCTAAAAGCTGATGGCTTGGATGCTGAAATGGTGGAAAAGCTTTTGGCATTGAACCCACAGGCGGGCTACTGCCGGATAAAAAGCCATGTGGTGATACACTCAGTTTTGAAGATCGCCTGCAAAATCTATAATCAGATACCAATTTTATATCCCTCTTAAGTATGAAAAGCTAACTTGATTATGTCAAATAAAAACAAAAGTGAAAGCCTAGATGAAGAATCTAAAGAGGAACAAACTCAAGAATTGGGAAAATGGTGACCACTAGCTATAAGTAAGCTGGAAATAAATTTAAAACTAACCCGGCATTATCAGGAGGAGTAGAACCAAAGAAATATCCAATTGAATTACTAGGTGGACTCTCTGATATTATAGAGTTATGACCAGCTCCAATATTCCTAAAGTTGCTTGAAAAGAAACGTTGTTTGTGGGATGAGTGCTGTCTTGAAAAGTTCTTGTTTTGCTTCTTTTTGGAAATAGCATTTCCAGAATCTCCATGGCTGCTGCTCCCAACAGCAGCTTGTTCACCTTTCTTATTTGTTGATGCAACCTGTGTGCTATAACTCAAAGATCTTGAAGTTGTGTTTCCGTTATCTAATTTATAAATGTTTCGTCGATGATGACTTCGCTTGCTTTTCAACTCCTGCAACAGGGAAAAACATCAGAACGAGGTCAATCCAGAAGAGGAGAAGAACCGAAAACACATGTTTCTTAACCTGCTCATAAAAGTAAAGGCCCTCATCAATTGCTGAAGCAAGTTCGGAGGAAATAATTTTAGACTCTTTACTGACAGCATCAGATCCTTTCTCGGTCTGGCTATTCTGAAACACAGCAATGGGCTATACATATTAGCTACAGGGATTCTTTTATGTTGCAGCCTGAGATTGGCAGTTGCATTCACGTACCCAACAAAAAAAGAATGATAATAAAAAACATAAAACACGAGAAACTAAAGAATGAAAAATCAGTATAGGTTTAAATACTTGTTAAGAACTGAGAATTGTTAAAGCTGGATCGTTGTAGCTTTCGCATCTTTAGGTAGGACCTATTGTCTAAACAAGTAAAATGAGAGGAGTTTGTATTATCAGAACTGATAAGCCAATTGAGATACAACTGTGGTAACTGGAAAATCTAGTAATTTCAGTTTCAGCAGATAAATGAAAACTTCTTTATCATCAACATTTTTCCCACTGGATCTGAAATATATTATGAAATTTCTTGAGAAGCAAGTTACAGAAAATATTCAAGAACTTTGTTCAGCCCAAAATCCTTTTTAGATAGAGAGGTCAAATACGATTAAGCAGAAGCTGCAGAGAAAGGATGACCTGGGTAACGATTACAAGTCTCTGAACATCACGGTCACACACCACCATCTCATCATCTTCTTCATCAACCCTTGAACAGCATGCATCAAGTAACACAAAATTCACACATTCAGTTAATTAACATTTACCAGGTGGACCAGAAATATAGCATAAGATATGACATAATAATCAAATTTTATCAACTAAAATATTCCAGTGACTATACTTGATCCCTTATCCCACCGAGTCTGAAAATACTAGCTACACCATCACATATCCTTAAGGTTTCAAATACTCATTTGCAGGTATACTTACCGTACCAATACAATAAAATAACAATTAATAACTCATACTGCCAAGCAACAAGGAAAATATTACAGCATGCTTGTGGTCTGAGGGAAGGGGTAAAAATACAAGAAACCTGATCCACATACCGCTTAGTTGGGGAAAAACTACTATTTTGAAGTGCCTTGTGCTCTAGCTCTAGCTCTTCGTCCAACATAAACGTGTTTGCAAAATCATTAGACAGTTCATTTACATCATGTCTAGATGTACGTGCTGATAAGTCTCTGTTCTTTTTCGCACGGAAATTAAATCTTGCTGGCTTATTTGCTACTGGATGGTTTGACGAAGATCTATCTGAGGTACTACGTTCTAAAGATTCAGTGGCTGACACAGAACTTCCTTTTCCAGATCCATAATTATTATTACAATCACCAGATGTAACTGCATCACTCTTTTCATTATCATCAAATTCACCAGTCCTGACAACAGGTTGGCCTCCAGGAGTATCAGTTGAATTTGATGGTTTATCAGCAGTGGATGATGGCAGCCACTCTGACCACCGATCACGTTTCCTCAATTTGTCATCCTACAGAATAAATAAATAAACTAGTTTGAGACACAGAAAATGCAAAGAAATTGAGTCTTTCTCATGTAGCTGGAGTGTCTCCTTCAACCACCTTCCTCCCGGGATGGTGTAAAGGAACGAGGGGAAGCAATTGCCTAAAAGATGCACTTATTTTCAAATCGTCCCTGCTCATTTCCCATACCTCTCCCTTTTCAATAGAAACATACATGATTAGACAGGCTAGGTTTTTTTTACAATGATTGATAACATTCCAGTTCTCCCACGGATATATTGTTCTCCTCAGTTCCATTCAAGCAGCATAAAAGCTGCAGATTTTTCATGAAAGCAGCAGCTGTATATTGGCAACTCGCATACCAATTCTAACAGGATCAGGTAATGATTATGAGTACATGTGAAGTTGTAAACGCATGCTCCACAACCAAGCAGACTATCCAAATGGAAATATATTTATCTAACCTTGACTTCAACAGCAGTGGAACTCTGCATGGCATATAGGATGAATTGTACATCCATGCACATAATCTTAACCTGTAATGAAAGAAGAATCGCCACTCAGGAAAATGTTAGATATGTGCTGGCAGTAAGTTAAAGGCTTTGAGCCTGCAACTAATACAAAATTCAGTGGGTTTTTTTGGCCAATCAAAATCCAGGTAATGAGACTAAAAATACCCGTTTAAATTCAGCGATTCTTGACACTGAAACCCATCCTTCCTTGTCCATCAATGAAATAAGATAACGGTCATCCTTCAGATTGTCATCACTGCAATGATGAAATGAGTAAATGATTCTAGGCAGCTTACCAGTTATTTGTGGCTAAAGAATGAAATAACAATAAAGCATCCAGAAGCATATCTTAGGAAAAAAATTAGCATGGAAAAAATTGTTTGCCATGAAAGACAGACAAGACCACTAATGTTGAATACACATGACATTGAAATGGATGTCTTGAGAAATGCCATGATAGTCCCAGATGAGCGAGGAAATATTAGGACAACCTTTTTGCCTGGAAGGTGATTTTAAGTATTACAATACATTGCAGGACTTTAATATAATATGGAAAATACGAAGATAATTATTCAAACTGGTAGTTCGACCTCAGAATGATAATTTTCAAAGCAACGTTACGAGTGGCAACTTGCAGGTAACAATTCAACAGTAGTAGCAACAAACAACTCTAATGGATCAAATTTATTACACTGGGATTAAGTTTGGCAACTAAGCAACAGCCTTAAGCCCTTAACACTCGACAGATTCCAAGGAAAACAGATCCAGAAGTTTGGGCAGATTAGGGCTCGTTATTTTCTTTTGGTCCATGCTGTTTAAGATAAATGCATGGCCAGTTTCTTACCAAACTTCATGAATTCTACCCAAAATGCAAAACCTATGGTTCAATTCAAAGGCAAATGGTAGGGAATCTTGATTACTGATTTATGAAAGAAACTCCTAGCTCATACTCATAATCGATGCAAAATCAGTCAAAATGAACATCTCTGGCAATGGATAAACGTCTTTCCTCCAAGGACTCACCTGAAATAGTACTCAATTTGGTTTATTATATTAGTTTTCAGAGCCAATGTTTCAGGGGGTAGCGTTGGTGCCCCTTGATTTACAGGATGACGAACATAATGTGAAGGATGTGGTCCTCTAATAGAGCCTGGAGGGACAACAGGGACATAGTACACAGAACCAGGTCCTGCAAAAAAAATAACGAATATTGGGAAAAACAAAAACGGAACTTATTAAAAGTTGAAAACTCAAATGTGAAAAGATAACAAGCAAAATAAATGACAAGAATGTAATTATCTAAGATTAAAATGTAACTACACTTCAATATCAACCTCTTCAAATCAGAAAATAGCTGAATTCGCGATCTCTTTCTTCTATAAAAAGTATCTGCTTCCAACCAATTCAAATCTTACTCTTTCAAAAAGACACATTGCTGAATTAAAGGGTGAAAATTACCTTGAACATGTATAATTGGTATAAAAGAAACACTAGTACACGGCTTAAACAAAAAGGAATGTATGAAACATTTCATGATGAAAACATTCCCACAACTAGAAAATTCTAGATAATTACCAGGGAAGCCTGGGCCAACCATGAACCTCGGAGCAGGACCAAAGAATGGAGCTCTTACTAATGGCCTTGGTCCAACAACCTGTGGCACGGGAACATTTTCTCCAGAGCCAAATGATCGCTGATAATTCCATTGATGGTTTGGATGGCCACCAGATTGTTGCATGTTTGGTCTTCTATTAGGATCTCCCTGTGGAAGAGGATGAGGATTTCTGTTGGACTCAGACCCTTGAGATTGGGGGGTACGTGGAGGTGTAGTGGGGATCTCCCCTCCAGATTGTATAGGAAGTGAAGTTGCTTCAACTCCAGGAAAAGATCCAGGGAAAGGCTGGTAAGCATATCCAGGTATTGGGATATGTGATGGTGGCGGTATCATCGGATGAAAAACATGAGGGCTTGCTTGATAGTAAGGTACAGGAATCGGAAAAGGTGGTGCACCATTTGGATTACGTTTGGGGCCTGATTTTTGATGGCGTGCTGATGAATTCTTGTAATTGTTGGAATTACCATATCCTTGCTGTTTTCGTTGCACAGGACCTCCCTACGATACAAATAATATATATAATAGCAGAGAAATGAGCTTCAGCTTTGAACTTGAATTGAGTAAAGCGTAAACATCTCTGCAGGTTCTAATATAGCAAATCTTGAACTTTCACTGAAGAATCATAAACTGATGGCAAGCGCAAAAGCCTTCACTTTAGACGCAAAGATAGAAATAAATCTTCCTCTGGACCAAAAATATGAACACGATTAATATCAATAAATAGCAGCAGCAGACAGCAACAACAATAGACGCCATTAAATTGAATATGAAACACCATACATACGCAACCGCGCTTCAGTACTAGCATTTATCAAAAGACACACATATTGCTACCCAAACGTTACTAGAAGCCTAGAGCTCACAGCTATCAGAGAACGAGAACGAGCTGCTGGAATCAATTCTACTGTTATTGAAATATCAAAGCAAGGCAGTATTGCAGAAACTCAACCTGCGCAGGACCTGAAGGAGCTCCATCAGAAAGGGCCAAAGCTGGTGGCTTTGCTGAGGTGTCTGTACTCTTAGGCTGTGGAGGAGCTTCACCAAGAGCAGGCCAGGTCTCTGCACCCATGCCCGGATCATCTGTCCCACTGGCATCAGAAACAGTAACAGGAGTCTTCCACGGGGACCTGGGACCTCCGAGCTCCTTCTGATCATCACTATTCTCGTTTTCTGCCATCAACATTTCAATGATCTCGCAGAAAAATGACCGATATGAACTCCAACTCAGAAGACTGAACAGGATACGCTAACACAGATGCAAGCTCAAGCTGAATATGCTAACTCGATCCTCATAGAAATCTCCTTCTAGCTACCAGCACAAAAGTATAGGGATAGTGCTACTGCAACAATTTGCGATCGTCGAAAAAGACTAGGGTTTTTGCTTTGGGAATAGGTTTAGGTCCAGTTAACTCTAGCAGTGACACATTGACAGTTGTAGAACGAAAACAGTAGAAGGGAGAAGTGATGGAGAAAGGAGATGCTGAAGAGAAGTATTGTCTGGGTTTGGTCTCACCTTGTTCTGCGCCAACCATTTTACTATCTAAAACTCTATAACACTAAAAGCACTCTGAGAGAGTGGAATTAGTGATTCTGAAAGTGGAATAAGTAATTGTGAGATTCTCATTCTATAATGAATGGATTTGATTTGAGGCTGCTATTGTAACCCTAAGCGGGGATTACATTGCATGCCTTTTGGGCTTTGGCTTGTGGAGGCCCAACTTGTGGCTCTAGTTTATTTTTTTTGTTCAACAAAAAATGAATGGGTTAGTAGTGGCGACTCTAGATCCATCCTGCTACGTAATGTTCGTACTTTTCGTGTCTCGATATTCGGACTTTTTCGACAACCAGTGTTTTGCACACCCTGTCAACGTAGCTCTACCAGCAGTCTGTGATCAAGAAGCTAGCATGTTAGGCACAAGTCGTAATCATTTTCCCTTTGGCTTGTGGAGGCCCAACTTGGGAGTCAACACTCTAGTTCACAAATGGGAACTATTTTTTGTTTAATATACATTGTAGGGTTAAATTTCGCTTTGTTGGTATATTTTGAGTTAAAATCAAGTTTTCTGCTTAAAAATTAAATTTTTGATGCTTAATGTTTGGTTAGGGCTCAGTTTCCCCTTCCGTCAATTTTTCATCCAAACTTAATATAATATGTTTTGGAAAGAAAAAAACTAAAATTATCACAACAAAACCTTTCGAAACTTCTCTATATGTTATAATTGAGTCTTAATTCGATCGAGACTAAATTAAACACCAATTCGATTGGAGTTCAATTGAGTTTTTATCGAAGGGGATAGGGTTTGGATCTTGATCAAGACTCTAACCACCTCGATTGGAAATAAGTATACTTTAGTTTAAAATTGATTATTTTTGTATAATTTTTATATTTTATAAATCTTATCATTCTTTTTTTTTTAAGAAAATAAATATAATCTTATTAAGTCAAAACTAATCTATCATTCTAATAATTTTGTAAGAACACAATGATAAATAAATACAAGTGTAAATCATCTCAACAGTCACTTACATTTTTGTGTAGTTAAATGGTCACTTACATTTTAGAAATGTAACTTTTTTGTTAAATTTGTCATATTCAGTCACTTATGTTTGACAAGTATGATTAAATGGTAACTAAAATGATGATTGTTTACCATTTTCTTTTATCTTGTTCTACAAGTTCATGTACGAAATTTGATTTCGAACTCAAATTTGCGCAAATTTGGTTCAATTTGAAACGTGAATCTGGCTAATCACCTCAACAATCACTTATGTTGACACTATGTGACTAAATGATCACTTATGTTTTTTTGTATAGCTAAACGGTCACTTATGTTTCAAAAATGTGATTCTTTTATTAAACTTGTTATATTCAGTCAATTATCATGATGATTTTACCATTCCCCTTTATTTTGTTCTTTTTGTTCATGTCTCAAATATGATTTTGAACTCAAATTTGCCCAAATATAAGTATGAATCGAACTCAAAAACATGAATATGGATTCAGTTCGAACCCTTACCATTGTTTATTCCGGGACTGTTAGAATGCTCCCTACTGTTTCTCTCTCCCTCTCTACTATTCCCTCTTCTTCATCGGAAGAATTTGCAGAGCTTGCAAACAGCATAGTTAAACTCAATGACAACTTGTCTCCTTTGGAATCTACTGTTAGTTCCAAAGACTATATGGAAGAAGACATCTCATTGGATCAGAATCGTTTTTCCTACAAGGAAAAATTGACCGGTGTTGTCCCAAGCGCATTCAAGAAAGCTTTCTATCCATAATGTTTTAACTCACCCGATGCCCCCTCCGCGGAGCGTCTTTTGTTCGAAGCTCCTTCAGGTAAACTCAAATTCTCCATCTCCAAGGATGAAAAAACTAGAATCATCAAAAAAAAAATACGATAGATCCATCATTATCAAACTAGTGGGAAGAATCTTGCCATATCATTATCTAGTTCAAAAAATCAGACCGCTTTGAAAACCTGAGGGAGAGTTAACTTGCATTCGTTTGGGTGAGGGTTACTATCTCATCAATTTTTCTGCACTAAATGACATGGATAAAGTCTTTAAGGATGGACCTTGGTTCATTAATGACCAATTCTTATCTATTCGAATATGGGAGCCAAAGTTCAACCCAGAAATTGTAAACGTATCCAAAGTTGTGATTTGGATCAGATTACCAAATCTCCCTATGGAGTACTTCGACTTCAAAAACAGAGCGACTCCATTGTTCCGATTATTGGAAAATAGAGCATTCCCCCTATGAACATCACGACTCTCTCATTACTCTTTCGACACCTAACTCGATCGACCAATGCATGGAATCCGAGAGAGGGCCTTGGATGTTAGTCACTCACCGGGAAAAAATTCACTCCGGCGAGAAACTCTCTCCGACCAATATTTATAACGGCTACTTCCCATGTTGTCACTTCAGTCAAACCTAAAGCTACTACTTTTGTAACGGTAGGAAGGAAGGAAGGTTTGGTGGTGAGCAAACCAGACCAGATTTCCAATCATATTAAGGCCCAATATGAGTATGGCCCAAAACATAAAAATATGGGCAAAGGAAAAAATGAGGCTCGTTTATTGTGTGGAGGACCAACAAGTGGGATTAGCCCACAAAAGAATTGTGACACGACCAAATCTGGGAATAACGTGCTGGAGTCAAATCGGTTTGATTTGTTCAAACCGGAAGGAGCTTTCAAACCGGTTTGATGTGCAAAGCTTAAGTCAATCTCCACTTCCTCAACCGACAGAAGCAATCTCAATCGCCACCTCTCAGTTTGTCCTCCTCCTTCTTCAACAACCCTGCAACCCAACCACCAGTTGAGTGAGCAAAAGGTTAAGCAACTCCAGTGCGGTGCTCCTTTGCAGGTAGGGGCCATATGTGAGCTCGCTCCATCATCAGAATCAGGTATTATCGGATCAAAAAATCTTTTGGATTACTTTCATGGGGAAACTAGCATTCCAATTAGGGAACAATATGAACTTGTTGATAGCTTTAATTTATCAAAAGCAAGTAAAGAGAACCTCAGGAAGAGAAACGTTTGTCCTTACTACAATACGTCTAGAAGGAAAATCGCATCATCAAATGGTGAAACAAAAAACAAAAGTGATTCTTTCAAGGAGGAATGTGTTGGCTCCATTCCCATTTCTGAAGGAATTTTTCCTAGCACGGAATGCGTTGTTATCAACCATAACCTCTCGATGGAAACTTCCAATTGAGTTTGGGGCTTCTTGGGCGACTTGATTTTAAATCGTGTTATGTATCAAGTAAGAACTAATACAAATGATATGGACAATTATCACCTTAAAGTCATGGTGTGGAATGTTCGCGGTATGGGTAATCTTGCGGCAATTAATGCTATTAAGAATTTGGAGAAAATCCATAAACCTTCCATTATGGTCATCATTGATACTAGCCTTAGTGGGTCTAGAGTGCAGGAGCAGGCCAACAAACTTCCGTTTAGCAATCATCTGGATGTGGAAGCTAGGGGCTTCAGCGGAGGCATTATTTTACTCTGGAATAATTCACACACTAAGGTCACTTTTCTCGAGTCTACCGAATAGGAGATTCATGCAGAGGTCCACGTATCTCCTAACCAACCCCCTTGGTTGCTTTCTGCTTTATATGCTAGCCCTAGATTTAAGGATAGATTGATTCTTTGGGATAACCTTAAAACTATTGCTGAGTCAATTACTATGCCTTGGATTATCATGGGGGATTTTAATGATGTTACTAGAGCCAGTGAGAAACTTGGGGGTAATTCGATTGATAGGATTCACATTGGGAAATTTAATGAGATGATCAACAATTGCAATCTTATTGACTTAGGCTTTAAGGGGAATAAATTTACTTAGATTAATCTTTGGAAATCGGGTGGGCTCATTCAACAACGCTTGGATAGAATGTTGGTCTCTATGGATTGGAGAACTAGATTTCCAAATGCAACGGTTACCCACCTGGTTAGAACTCACTCTGATCACTGTCTTCTGTTGCTTAATACAAAAGGATACATGGACCATGTTCGAGAGAGGCCTTTTCGCATGGAACCTATGTGATTTGATCATCCTGGTTATAACCCACTCGTTGTCAACACTTGGGAGGAAGCGGACAATTGTATGGACATTGCTATTTCAATTTTTCCTGAAAAGGCGAAAAAATGGAATAGGAATATTTTTGGTAATGTCACTTACATATAAATCGTATTTTAGCAAGGATCAAAGGGATCCAAATGAGTCTGTCTTGCAACCCAAATGTTTTCCTGTTGAATCTTGAAAAATATCTCCAAAGAGAACTTCATGTGTTACTCAACCATGAGGAAAAACTTTGGGCATCAAAATCTAGATCAAAGTGGATTGACGATGGGGATCGTAACACGAAATTCTATCATACCACCACTATTGTGAAAAGAAGGTCTAACCATATTTTTGCCTTGAAAGACAATATGGGAAATTGGGTTGATGACCCTGTGGCAATTCAATCATTGATCCAAAATCACTTCTCAAACTTGTTCACCTCTAATAAGTCTTGTTCCCTGCGAAATGTCGACACCATCCCCAAGTGGAGAAAGTCGGTCACGCCTGACCAAGCCCTTTGGCTTGGCAGACCGGTCTCTATGGATGAAATTAAGATCGCCACGTGAAACCTAAAACCTTTCAAAACTCCGGGTCCCGATGGTTTGCGTCCTTCTTTTTTCCAAAAGCTTTGGGATGTCATTGGGCCTTCGCTCTGCTCTGCTATTAAAAATGTTTTCTTTTCAGGTACCATTCCCCCGGTTTGGAACAATAGCTTCATTTGCCTCATTCCCAAGTGCGTGAAACCAGAAACGATCAATTTGTTTAGACTGATTGCTTTATGTAATACGTCACTCAAAATTGTGTCGAAAATCATCGTCAACAAAATTCGACCAAGGATGAAAGAACTCATCTCCCCCTTCTAAACAAGTTTCATCCCTGGTCGTAGATGGGCAGATAATGTAATCATTCTTCGGGAAGTGTTTCATTATGCTAAAAAAAAAGGGAAACAAAGGTTGCATGATTTTGAAACTCGACATGGAAAAGGCTTATGACAGATTAGAATGAGACTTTGTCAGGAAAATGTTATATCACTTCAAGTTCCCTCCCAATTTGATCTCAATCATCATGAGTGGTATCACCACCTCTTCGGTTAATGTTTTGCTTAATGGTGGAAAACTTGATTCTTTTGCTTCTTCAAGGGGCATCAGACAATGTGACCCTTTATTACCTTATATCTTTATTTTGTGTATGGAGTATCTTGCATTTCTTATTGATGAGGCAGTTTTGGGAAAAAATGGAAGGGTATTAAAGTAAATAAAGGGAGTCTGCCTTTGACTCACCTTTTTTTCGCAGATGATATTATTATGATGGCTGAGGTATCTGAGTTGAACTGCAACATCTTCAACAGTGTGTTTGATAAATTCTGTGATCTATCAGGACAAAAAGTAAATCGCACTAAATCAAGTGTCTATTTCTCAAAATATTTGACCGTGGATGAGAAACGAAAGTTTGCTGAATGGCTCAATGTCAATGAGGTGGCTAAGTTTGAAAGTTACTTGGGTTTCCCACTTGATCTCTCCAATGCTAGAACTTCATCTTTTAATTTCATTATTGAAAAGGTTAGAGCAAAACTCACGGGTTGGAGAGCAAGCACCTTATTCATGGCTGGAAGAGTGACTTTGATTAAGTCGATAACGACTGCAATTCCGACTCATATCATGCAATGTACCCTGCTGCCCAAAAGAACTTGTCTAGATTTGGATAGATTAAATAGAAACTTTGTTTGGGGGAGCAACAAATCTAAAAAGAAAATTCATTTGGTTAACTGGGAGACTGTAACTACCCCCATTGTTGCAGGGGGTCTAGGTATTTGTACCTCAGATCGTAGAAACAAAGCTATTCTGGGTGGACTAGCTTGGAAACTGGGTAACACTAGAGCTCCATGATCTAAGATTCTTAACTCGCGAATGAATGGAACTCGGTCTGGTATGAGAAATCTCACACCTTGCAATGGGAGAGCTGTAATTGAAGGGTTTAGAACCCTTAATCTTGGTATGGTTTGGACGGTTTCGAATGGAAAAATTATCAACTTTTGGAATGATATTTGGATTATGGACAAGTCTTTGAGAAATATTGTTCAAGATCCTCTTTCAGATCATGAACTTGCTTTTAAAGTAAGCGATGTTTTTCAGAATGGAATATGGAACCTTGAAAACTTATCATTGGCTCTTCTAAAAAACATCGTTGATCTCATCAGGGGCATTCCAAGCAACATCACCAATAGCTTCCAAGACATCAGATCTTGGCGATTGTCCAGATCTGGCCAGTATACCAACTCTAGTGCTTATGAGTTCCTTAGGGGAAACCATATTCAACAATCCACTGACAATTGGACTTGGATTTGGAAATTGCCTATCACCCATCGAATGCAATACATCACTTGGCTCGCGTTCAAGGGAAGAATTGCAACATCTGTGCTTCTTAACAACAGAGGGTGTAATGTTAACCCATTATGTGAGTTATGTCTGACTAATGTTGAAAACGTGAATCACACTTTCAGGGAGTGTGAGTCAAAAAGGAGACTTTGGAACGTTTGCCCTATCCCGACAAATGCAATTCCTTTCTTCAATCTCAATGTAGGCGAGTGGATAAAGAACAACCGCAATCTTACAGATGAAGTTGTCCAGGGAGTAGATTGGAGAACTCTTTTTATGTAATGCATATGGAACCTCTGGAAAAATCGCAATGAATTTATATTTAGAAAGGGCAAATCCTCATGTAATGTGTCAAATGTTTCCCTTGTACAAGCTAAATTTTTTTCAGGAGGTTTCAAAAGCTAATAAGATCATGACAGTGCAATCGACCATCCACATCAAATGGGAACCACCAAACTCAGGGTGGAAAAAATTCAACACAGACAGAGCTTCCAAAGGAAACACAAGGAAAGGAGGAGCGGGGGGTGTCATTAGAGACGTTAATGGCAATTGGATCACCGGCTTCTCTAGAGCTATCGAAATGGAAAACAACTTAACTGCTGAACTATGGGCCATCAGGGATGGTCTATCACTAGGGCTGAGTATTGAGATTGACTTTATACATGTGGAAACAGATGCACTTACGACAAAGAACCTTATATCATATCCTTGTAATAACAATTTGAAATTCTTACCAATTATCTTGGATTGCAGGAACCTTCTACTCAAATTTAGGAGATTCAAGATACAACACATTTATCAGGAAGCAAATGCGGTTGCAGATGTTTTGGCAGGAATAGGCACCAACCAACGAACTAAGTTCATTATTTACGACTCTCCTCCTAGAGATGCTTGTTTAAGTTTACTTAGAGATGTTATGGGTGTCTGCGAGCCCCGATCTGTTAGAATTACAAACTAGTTTGAACTCAAGCGAGGGTACCTTTTCTTTGAAAGGTACTTTTCGTTTTTTGTTTTTCTTTTATACTATATAAAGTATCTTTCTACCAAAAACAAAAACTACGTTGTTTGTACTATTTGATATGACCTTTTACTGCTTGAATTTATTTATTTGAATATTATTAAACGGTTATTCATGTTTAAGCAACATTTTTAAGGGTAAAATACGAGTTTGCCCCCTAAAGTTTGAGCCGAATTTAAAATTCTCGCTTAATGTTTAAAATTTAAAATATTAGTCCTAATGTTTGGGCAAGATTAAAAATTATCCCTTCCCGTCAAATATCCATTAATTTCGGACGGAATAAGTGGCATGTGCGATTCACGTGGCGTTTTCAAGGTTGAAATTGATATCCTTTCACCCTATACATGGATGCCAACTTTGTATTTTGGAGTGTTTGAACTTCAACCAACAGACATCACGAAAAAAAAACTGAAACCCTAAGTTGCTCCAACATTTGAAGTTCCCTCTTAAAATTAGTTGATTCTCGCGGCAATGTCGACACAATCTTCCTCAAATGTATCATTTTCAAGTATCCATCAATGTAATTGCGGATTATCACCTCGTCTAAAAATGTTCTGAACACCCAAGAACCATGACCATGAATTTTAGGGTTGTCCTCAATTCAAGGTATGATTTTAACCCGATTGAGTTAAGTTACTTAAATTTTGAAGGTTAATCTAGGGTTTGTTCTGTATGGTTTTGTCTTTAGAATAGTGAGAATATGGGATGTGGCCTTTTCAAGTGGGTGGACGTTGAAGAACAAGAGATTGATAAATGTAGATGTTGTGGTAGTGCTCTGTCAAATTTACTGGTTTTGTACGAGAAGACAACTATTCAACTCTAAGACTATCATCAAAAAGAAAAAAGTTATAGTCTTTGTTTGTTGATGGCTATATTGTTCATTTTAATTGTGTTATTGACTATGTAATGTAGGTGGTTTTTGTGTATGTGCTATATATTGTATCATCTAAGAAATACGTAATCCAATAGGCATTGTTGCTTTTTGAAACTCTGTTTAGGTACTGGAATAAAGGGGTTGGGTGTCTTGAAATTTCCCAAGTGTAATAAGTATAACTCCTTAATGTATTGTACTTGTGTAATATTCCCCCTGAAGTTTGTGGACATAAACATTTTTCATCCCAGCAACATTTGAATAGTGTGATGTCTGTATACCAAAAGCCTTCAAATATACCAACATTCAACACGTTTCAAAATCTAACATATACCAACATTCAACATGTACCAAGTCCTACTTCCATATGACACACAATACCACAAAATGTGACTGATTTCCTACATTTACATCTTTTCCTTTCCTTTCCTAGAAATGGTTCCTTGACTTAGTGCACTATCTTGTGTTGATGGAGACCCTCCAATTCCTTGACTTTGCTCTTCCTGTTGGAGCGTCTTCTGATTCTTTTTTGTTTTCTCCCTTCCGCATGATCTAACATTATGTCTCACTTGCTTGCATTTTCCACAATGTTGAAGGTCCCCCGTTTTTCTCAGTTTGCCCGCATTTGCTTCCTATGATGATGTCAATTCCTCCAAATCGACCACCCTGTTCCAGAATTCCTCATCTTCAATAAGACGCGTGGACGTGGGTTCCTCCGCACGTGTTTGGTGGGTATCTTCAGTGGTGGGGTGAACACCTTCAGATGTGGGTTGTTCCTCAGGTGCATGACTGGTTTAAGCCTCATGGGAGGAGGGTTGTTCTTCATCTTTGGGTTGGGTTGTTTCTGCAGTGGGTTGGATTTCTGGTATTGGGCTAACTACATCCTCATCATCCGAAATGTGAATGGGCTCATGATGATCCCCTTGAAGACTGTGTTGTTGCATGTGATCCTCATAGTCCCTATTGAAACGATATAGTTTCATGCCTTCTGCATTGGGATCCTGCATCTCTTTGATCCAGATTGGATCTCTTTCCCAATCATCAAAGATCATCCCAATAGGGACAACAACCTCACTGTACTCTATAAACATGACAATGAAATCCATGTCATCCCGGTAACCCTTCAAGTAGACTACATCCTCCTCCGTAGAAATCCTCACTAAATCCTTATTATGTCCATAAAGTGGGCCAAGTAGAAAATTTGATCCCCACTTGAATTTTGATGAACCAGTGTTAAATGGTTCATAAAGTGTGACAAACGAAATGGGATTGGTCACCTTGATCTAACGTATGTCTGACCAATATAGATATTCTTCCCATCAACTATATCAAATCTACCCCCCCCCCCCCCCCCCCCCCCCCCCCCGTAAAATGTGTGGAGTGTGTAACTAGGCGGACCTTGTGGGACATATAACCTATTTGATACACCTGTAAGCGGAACAACAACATAATCACACTTACACTTAGCAAACAACAACACATTCACATTCGACTACACATAAAGTCAGAACCCTAAATGTTGGAAAATTCGAAACTAGTCAGAACAAGAGAAAAATCAAACCTAAATCATTCGTAAAGTCGGAAAAATTCATACTTTGAACTTCCGAACAGCAAGGCATAGCAAAATGCGACACAACAACAGCAAAATGCACAAGGTGGAGACTCTGGAACAAGCAAAATCAAAGATTCAAACTTCCGAACTGGATTTCGACAGAACAACAACAAAATTCCAGACGAAATGTCGCGACTCTGCACCGGTTGAGTTCAAAGTGAAAATTTGAACTTACCTTGGTCGAGTTTCGTCTCCTTCCAGACAGGGAGGATTCACAATTCGTCCTCGGTGCCGACCAGGAGGAGAAGATGAAAGGTTCCTCATATTTTCTTTTGCGTGAGTGGGTGTGGATTTCTGAGAGATAAACTGATCATGTGGATGAAGAGAAGTCATTGAGGGCAATTTCGTCAAGTCAAAATGTGAAAACGCCACGTGAACCGTACATGCCACTTATTCCGTCCGAAATTAACGGATATTTGACGAGAAGGGTGAATTTTTTATATCGTTCAAACATTAGTACTAATATTTCAAATTTTAAACATTAAGGAAAAACCTTAAATTCGGTTCAAACTTTAGGGGGCAAACTCGTATTTTACCATATTTTTAAATAGTTGGAGTTCTAGCAATTAAGGATAGTCTACGAACGCCTCATATAATAATATAAGCTTTTTGTATGTTAGTACAGTCAATAATACCATTGTCACATTTTACAAGATAACATAACTTTAGCGAATCACAGTTACTAACAATCATGTTTTGTGCAAATGGTTAAATACTAATCAGCTACCTGAACTTTTGATATTTTGCAACGAGCTACCCGAATTTTACAAACTCAAAACGAGCTACCTCAACTTGGACAAATGTGCAAATAGCTACCTCCGTCCAATTTACCGTCAACTATTGATAGAATTTCATCAGAAATTGGTTGAAATTCGTCGTAAATTGGACGGAGGTAGCTATTTGCACATTCGTCCAAATTGAGCTAGTCCATTTTGAAATTTTAAAGTTCGGATAGCTCGTTCTAAACGTTCAAAATTCAGGTAGCTCATTGGTATTTAACCCTTGTAAAAATGTACATACTTAATATAGGCATGGGATAAGAAGTTGATTTAGAGGATGGAACAACATCTCTTCGACGTCGCCTTTTCAATGGACGATGGCTGCGTACGAGACTCCATCCGGATACTAATTGTTCGCCTTCTGTAAATGTCATTTATTAATTAGAATTTATAAACACTAGAACAAAAAAAAAATATGATTAAAATAAATGTAAGAGATATGATAAAATTACACAACGAAAAATAAATAAATATGAATTGGGTTGTCAATAAAACAGTGAGATGTGAAGATATATTGTAAAGTTGAGGATTAATTATTAATATAGATTATGAGTGAAAAGCCTACAAATTTAATGAGAAAAAGTAGTTGAAAAAAAAAATAGAAAGACTAAATTGAATTATATTATTGAAGTCATATAGGTTTAAGGGTTATATTAAACTATTGTAAAGATGCAGGACCTAATTAAGTGCATTTATATATATATATATATACATATAACGTATAGCTGAACAAATTGAAAGTTATAAAAACAAATGGCCAAAAAAGAAAAGAAATTGAAAGTTCATATCGGAACATATATATTGTTGAATTCTAATGGTTAGATTAAATTAAACTATCATAAAATACAGAAACAAACTTCGGTAAAACTGTGTAAAGGAAATGCTTGACTAAATTAAATAATATAAAATGTCTATTAGAGTAAGAAAAATAATCACTTTTTGAAAACTCTAATTTAAAATTATTATTATTTTACCTCCAGTTTTATTCGTTTCTACAAAATAACCAACAAAAAATCAGAAAAAAAAACATAAAACAAATTTTAATACAGAAAACGAACAACATATTTTTCAAAGACAAAAACAAACCCTTGAAGTTTTTGTTTTAAAAACATCATTTTCGCTTTTAAAAAAATATTGTAACAAAAATGTGAGATTTGTTTTTCAATATTTAATAAATTTACTTATTTTTTTAGAATAAAAATCAATACGGCTTAAAGGGGAATTGGTAAAAAATTCAAGTGACGAATCTCAATGGTAAATAATTTTTTACTAATAAAATTGTAATATGGTTGAATTTATATATCATTATAAAGTTAATAAGCGTAATTAAATTATTATAACATTGAATGACCAAGTTATTTAAAATGAATAAAAATAAAATAATTAAAAAGTTTGAAAACCAGATTATAAATTCCAATGGAAGACCGCTCATTTTGATTATAGATGGGGACATATTTTTGGTCCAAGCATCAAATCAAATAGATGACCTTATATAGAAATGGAATATAAATTATATATATATAGCTGTTGGTTATTCAAGCTACACAAAGCTATTCGCTAATGACAGACAATTTTGGGATAATAAATCCTAATCGCTAACTGTAGGTATCACAATCAAATAATTGCAATACTACAATTTATAAGCTGTTTTTATGTGAAAATAAATGTGTATTCTTTTAATATCACCTATTTTTTTTTATTTATGTATATTCCTGTAATGAACCAATCATCAAACTAAAAAGTATATATTTGTTTAATATATTCATTTACAAATAAATTCCCACACAATATTCCTGAGCTACCTATCACCACCAAAATCATCAATTCAAAGTACCTGATAAAGAAACTAGCATCATCTATGTACGTCCATAATTTCAACAATCACCTATTAAGTAGGAGGGATTAACATCATGGAGCATCTTATCAATCAACAAAGACTAATAAGATAGACTCATAAAATAGATCTCAACTAAGGGAACTGAAAGGGTACCCTACTGTAGAGTGGAACAGAGATACCTACTTGATAAGAATTGGTTTCACATCACCTATTCAGGAGCAAAAGGCAATACATAGTTTAATACTAGATCACTAAACAAGTTTTAGGGTCATATATATTCATCATATGGACAAACAGGAAAGAATACTTGGAAAAAGTAAGGAAAGAGATAATTAAACTAACTCAAACCAACCACAATGAAATAGATTGTTAACAGAAAAACGCACAATGATTGATAACAAGAAAGAGTGCCAACAATGATGCAAACACAAACTCAAACCAAAAACAAAAAAGCTAATGACACCGATTCACCAAAGCTGAAGCAAGGCATAAAAATCTCATCAACTTGTTCTACCACGTTCCCACCTTTTTTTGTAAACTTAATGAAGAGGAATTATAATAATAATAAATAATAATAATAGGAAATAAGTGGTATGGAAGATTCCTCACTTGGCCATCATGACTTTAACAAACTCCTCGTAGTTGATTTGCCCATCTCCGTCCACGTCAGCCTCGCGGATCATCTCGTCAACTTCCTCATCAGTGAGCTTCTCTCCCAGGTTTGTCATGACATGGCGGAGTTCAGCAGCAGAGATGAAGCCATTTTGATCCTTGTCAAATACCCGGAAAGCTTCCTTCAATTCCTCCTCTGAGTCGGTGTCCTTCATCTTCCTAGCCATCAAGTTAAGGAACTCAGGAAAATCAATAGTTCCATTGCCATCAGCATCAACTTCATTGATCATATCCTGGAGTTCTGCCTCGGTGGGGTTCTGCCCTAATGACCTCATAACTGTGCCGAGTTCCTTTGTGGTGATAGAACCTGTTTACATTATTATAGATTAAAAAAAATCGTTAGCTTATTCATATATTCAACAAGTATTAGAAATGCGACACATCAGTACTGAAAACACTAGCAGCTACTTTGTTCCAGATTATCCCAATTATAACTGCAGCCAAACAAAACTAATGTGACATTTCCTCAGATCAATAAGCAATGAAAGAGTTTTCCCTTTTCACTCTGAAATGGTAAAATCACGTCAACACAAATAGTTTCACACTTTTAAACAAGAAAGCTATGCTACTGTGAATTAACTACATGTGAAATGACTCATACTCTGCTCAGCCAATTTTATCAACTAAAACAGTAGTAACCAGGTGCCAAAGTATAAAAACAATCTGCCTCTTCAACTTCCGTTCCATACTTTGGTACACTGATAACTGTCACAGAACAGGAATGTACATGTGAATGCTACCACTTCCATAGCAAGAGCTCATCAAGTATTGAAGCAGCAGTTACAAGATTTTTCTCAACAGAGACAAGCTGAACCGAACAGCGATGAGATGAACAATCATGCACGCAATCGAGACTTAAAACATATACATCCATCTCCGGTTTCATCGTATATATACCAGTCATCAGATATTCGATACCCTAAGACAGCGAGGTTGACATGCTCTCTCCTTTTGAACTTAAAAAGAGGAGACATATTCAACGAATAACAGATTGCGCATTCCAATATAAGAGCACCTCAGGAGGCGTACAACCAAATAAAAACCCGAATCCAAACACTAGGGAGGAGATGTCATCGAGGAAGACGCAAATCCAAAACCAAATCAAGAGATAATAATATAGAGATAAGATTTCAACGAATAAAAACAAATCAAACAAACGGCAAGAGATATCAACGGAAAGAAAGATGAGAAACCACAAATGGACAGAAAGAGATCTGCTCTGAGAGAGGAGAGGGAGAGATAGATAGAGACAGACCATCTCCGTCTTTGTCAAATAGGCTGAAAGCCTCCTTGAACTCGGAGATCTGATCATCGGTGAGCTGATCCGCCATGGCTCTTCGCTAGATCGTTTCTTGGCTGCTGCTGTGATGGAAGACTTCTAGGAAGCGGAAATGATCTGTCCATCAGACAATGCTGGTTCTGTGGCTTATATAATGGCTATTTAAATTATAAAATTGGGGAAAAGGGAAATTTAATATAAACATAGGGTAAAATATTCTCCTTACACTTTTAGCAAAATATAATTCTCTTAATGTTTAATTTTACAAATTAATTTCAATTTTCCTCCACTTCAAAATTTTCATTTTCATTTAATAAAATATATTTTGAAAATTCCAATTTTTTTTAAAAAATATCATAATTAAACTTGTCTCCATATTATAATGGGTTAATAGCTTAATTGGTTACACATGTTTCCCCATTGTGCAGAATGGTTACACATGTTTCAAAATGTGATTAATTGGTTTTGAAATGTGACTATTTGGTTTTTTTTACTGTTCACCGTTAAAATCACAGTTAAGTCACTATTTAGATACGTAAAATGACGTAATTACCCCTAGAATCATCTTCAAGAACACATCATCTTCAAGAACAAGAATTGAAGAAACCAGAAATCAGATTTCTGGTTTCTTGAGAACCCAGAAATTGCGATTCTGGGTTCTCAAGAAACCAGAATCGCGTTTCTGGGTTCTTCAAGAAACCAGAAATCTGATTTCTGGTTTCTTGAGAACCCAGAAATTGCGATTCTGGGTTCTCAAGAACCTAGAAATCTGATTTCTGGGTTCTTGAAAAACCCAGAAATCTGATTTCTGGGTTTTTCAAGAACCCAGAAATGCTGTTTCTAGGTTTTTCAAGAACCCAGAAATGCTGTTTCTGGGTTCTTGAAGTTCTGTATTGCAGTATATGTTATCACCAAATGTGATTAAATGGTCATACATGTTTCTCTATAATGTGATTAAAAGGTCATACATGTTTCTCTATAATGTGATTAAATGGATACTGTTGTTTGAAATGATGTGATTAAAAGGTTGTACATGTTACCCACATTGTGAAGAACCCATTCGAAATGTTTGAAATTGCTGTTCTGGGTTCTTGAGAACCCAGAATTGCAATTTCTGGGTTCTTGAGAACCCAGAACAGCATTTTCTGGGTTCTTGAGAACCCAGAACAGCATTTTCTGGGTTCTTGAGAACCCAGAACAGCATTTAATGGTTCAATTTTAACATCAAATCGAATTTGATTCGATTTTGGTTTTTCAATCCTTCCAATCTGTTCTTCAAGACAACTAAGGGCATAATAGTCATTTCACAATTCAATAATATGTTAAAAAAAATGAATTAACGTTAAAGTTAACGGTTTACTAACGGAATAACCAATTAATCACATTTGGAAAAACATGTGTAACCAATTAGTCACATAGCAAAACCAATTAATCACATTTTGAAACATGTGTAACCATTCTGCACAATGGTGAAACATGTGTAACCAATTAAGCTATTAACCCTATTATAATTAATGGAAAAGTATAAAGAATATGTAATATGTTTGACAAAATTAGTAAAAACATAAACCTTATTTGTTTCAGATCTAATATGTTTCGTTTTGTTGGTTTTAGATTAATTCTGTTAAATAAGAGTAACGAATGATGACATGACATGTGAAATAATGACGTGCCAGATAAATAATTTATTTTTATGATTTATTTTTATTAAAAATACCTAAAAATAAGAAACATTCTAAATATTTTCCTAAATGTTTTTTAAAAATAATTATACAAATAGAAAACAGAAAAAAACTTTTAAAAAATATTAATTTTATTTATTTCATACATCATAAAAAGTATGAAATAAATTAAAGTGTAGTTAAAATTCAAAAATATATTTATTTTTGGATATTATACTTCATATTTTTAATAAAATATAAATCTAAAAATATAGGAAAAAAATCAGTAAATCTATTTTGTTCTTATAACTAGTTTTTATTAAAATAAAAATATTTTGAAATTTTTTTTTATTTAAAGAATATATTATATTATAAAAATATAAAATAAATTATACTTTTAAACGAAATATTTATTGTATATTCTATTTCAATTTTTTACTAAAATCTAAGATTACAAAATATTTTCGCAATTTTTTAGAATAATTTTAATTTATTTATATTAATAATATACAAATAAAGTTGATGTATTTGTCTTCATACTTTCATATTATTTAGTTTTTTATTTTCTTTTATGAAAAAAATAATTTTATTTTTTTAATAAAATTTGAAATATATAAAAATAATATTTAGTATATTTTCTGTATTTATTCATGTTTTATATAATATATTATTAAGTTTTACAACGTGGTCCAATCATGTGTCACTACGTGTACAAAGCTTGTACAATAATCAAAGTTAACGGAATAATTGGACGAAAAATTAACGTTTCATCTAAACCCAACAGAATGAAACATAGTTTATCACAAATCGGGAGCCTAAAACAAGTTGCATTCAATAATGATTTGGTCAAACATATTACATATTTTTCTCTATAATTAAACTCCAATTGATTGTGAAGTACAACTTAGCCCCAATCTAAAGTGTTTATGGCGTTAGTCTTGATCCCAATCCGACCACTATCCTACCTATGACCATGGTTTGGTCCAACACCTTAGCCCTTCGAATGATGCTCAGTCGACTTCCGATAGAATCAAAACTCATTTATAATATAGAGAAAAATTATGAAGGGTTAAATTGTGATATTTTTATAAGTATTATTTTTTAATGCATATTATGTTAAGTTTGAGTGAAAAATTTGACCAAAAAAGTTATTTTGCAGACCAACAATTATTTTCTATATAAAAAAACTAAAACACCTACTCGTGTTTTGTAAATTTACCCTGATCAATTCTCTTTTTCTTTCTACTCCTCCCATCCTCGTACTTTTTCTTCGCTTTCCCCTCCCTTGTGCCCTCCAACTCCTTCCTCCCGTCATATCCTCATATGTCCTGTTGGTTCCCGTGAAATTCATATGCCACGTGTCGAGCTCTTGTGCTTTGAGGCATCGACTCTTATGCGGGCTCTCTGGAAAAGCAACGACTTCTTAGTCTCCTGAAGCCTGCAAGAAGGAAAGCCCGGGTGTATCCATTTGTTTCCCTCCGATGACTAAGTCAATAAGAGGTTGTTTGAGAATGATGTGTGTAAATATCAGAGAATTGATTACCTTATATAAAGGTAGGTTAGCCTGTATTTATAGTCTATCATCGGTTACTATTCATGTAAAAAATATTCTGCCAAGTGTATCGAGTACACTTCCAAAATATCTTATGAAGTGTATCGAATACACTTTGCCAAGAGTATTGTACATGCTTGATCTATTTCAATGCTCATAATTGCTTCCTATCACTTAAGTCGGAGCTGTCACTTCTGCCCTGTCATGTCAGTGTTATCTTGTAAGGGCTGATAAGTGACGCCTTACTAGGAGACAAGGCGTAGCTGGTCCTATAAACATGTTGGCGTATGGTGATACATCAAAGCGACGCCCTAGGATCCATCATCTGGCCCCAAGCATAAATGGGGCAATGCGCGCGCTTATGCTCTTTTTTAGGTAAGGCGACGCATGGAAGGAGATGAAACAGTTTGGGGACACCGTTCAGATCCGACGGTTGAAGATTTGTGACGCTTGACCTTTACGGCTCAAATCTTCACGAGCCTTTTTTAACCCTACTATATGAGCCCTGAATCTTTCCAAATGTGATTTACTTGTTCCGACAACCTCTCTCTCCTCTGCTTTTGCTGTCCCCACTTGTTTTTTTAAGCTCCACCGTGAACCCTTTTCCTTTCAATCTCCGGGCTCACTTCGATCAGCTCTAATGGCGGCCAACAGTATTATGGTAAAGAAAATATCTATTTTCCCCCTCCTTTACGTAATCCCAAGTCCAATACTATCACCCCAACAGTATTTCAAGAGTCTGTCTCAATATCGGGCATGACCAACAGTCACTGCCTCCGTTTTCCCATAATGCAAAACCTTGACGGAAGTGATACTCCCTACGTTCAAAAGGCATGCGAGAAGGAGAATGCCATTTTCCCCTCCAGATCAATGCAGGGTTGCGCTTTCCCTATAGCATATCCGTACTTGAAATGAGTCGACACTTCCGGATTTCCCCTACTCAACTTTCCCCAAATGTTATCTGCTCTTGGGCTAAATTTATGTTTTCAACGGAAATTTCCGTATTCTCTTCAACATTTTAGATGTTTTTTCCGTGTCCAATGCAACCCTCAAAGGGTCTTCCATTTTCAAACTCGTTTTCTCTCTCTACAAACACCTCCTTCACTTGGGGGCGGGGTAATAACCACTCCCTCTACCTCAATGCATACCCCCCAACTGATGCAGATCAAGGATAGTCGTCCCAGGGTGGCATATCCGAGTCCGCCATGCAACCTGACGACCAATTTAAATGCCATTGGGTCCCCGAAAGGTCTTAAGCCCTGACACCCTTGGGAGTCCCTCCAGAACATACTGTTAGTGAAGGGAAAAATACTTTCTAGTGATGATCTGAGTCTTCATTTGTTGACCGTCCTAGTCCCTCCAAGGGATCGAAACCTGATTTCGATGTCTCCCGACAATGTGGAGGAGTTAGTGCGTCAAAATTTGTCGCATATTCCCAATGTAAGAAAGCATCCTGTTCCTTTCATTTTATTTAAAATATCAACGCTTTTTTAGTGTTGACACCTGTTTTTCATTTTGCTAGTCCATCCCCTTCAACCTAGAATAAGCTCATCTTACCCTCTGATTGTCACAACTGACAATTCGGTTCACGTATGAACTCCAACAGAAGGTGACGAAGAAAGAGCAGTTGACAAGGGCGCTTTGACGCTCTGAGGAGGAAAAGGAAGAGGTTAAGGAACAAACCAACCTTTCAGTGGAAATACACTGTCATGAGCTGAATAATGCCGAGCACTGAGATGCCCTTGCTAAGGAGCAAACCTGGGAGGCTGAAGAGAAGATCCGCATGTCGGAGGAGGAAGCCAGCTTGGCGAAGTAGGAGGCACGCGAGGCTAATGAAAAGGCTATGCGCCTTGTATGGGAACTTTCTCATAAGGCGGTGGAAAACTTCAGACCACCAAGCTCATTGAACTCTACGAGGTCCTGACCACTCAAATCAAAGGCGCCGACCCTGACTTTCCTTTAGATAAAATTGAAGCCTTGTCTTCATTTCTTCAATGGAAGAAGGGTCAGAAAACTCATACTCCATGTGAAGAAGGTGAGCCTTCCTCCAGTGGTCCCGACGACTTTTTTAACAACCCATTCGACGCCCATCCATTAGAATGTCTTTCTCGTATTTTCAACCTTTCGTTTATGTTTTTCCTGTGTTTTGTACTTTCTTTGCTTGTCATGATCGAGTAAACGTTTTGAATTGTTTAAACTCTAATATTGTTGATCATGGAATTTATCCTTTGATATCAGAACTTACTCAAGGGATAGCCCTTAAAGTAGGCCACAAGACCATACTTGAATATTACCCTGGATGGCGTCGAGTGTCTTCACTAGAATTTTTCATAAATTTGTCTCTGTTTCATAAGTCGATGCTCATTTTTATGATTATCCCATGGTTACCTTTCCAATCTCATAAAAAGTCGGCAACTATGGCCAAGACCTTTATTGTCGACGACATAATCTTTAGCATGTATCAATGAAGTCAACATATTTGAACTTTTGACACGTGACAAGGTCGACGCATTTGAACACACCTGTAGTGATTTGAATATGATAATTTCATAATGGCAATTGATGATCATTATACATAAAAATTTCTTCGAATGCTCAGTGTTAAACGTATTTTGGAGCATTTCCCATGCATATCCTCCAATACATAAGCGCTGGGGTGTGTAATAACAACGACCTTGTATGACCCTTCCCATTTAGGGGATAATTTGTGTATCATGTCTTGATGTGCGAATTCATTTCATCTTAGCACCATTTCCCCCCACCAAAGAATGGTGAGTGAAGACTCGACGGTTGTAATATCTCGTCGTTTCTAATCTTATCATGGCTTGTATTTTAACCGATGCCCAAAGCCTTTCATCTACCATATCCAATTCGAGGCGTCACTCATCATAATTTATATCGGTATTGAAACATTGAATCCTGTGTGTTGATACACCTATTTCCTCCGGTGCTACTACTTCTGAACCATAAACAAGACTGAAGGGTGTCTCACTCGCCGACCTTTTCGGTGTGGTGCGAATGACCCATAAAACATCTTCTAATTCGTCAGCCCAAACACCTTTCAGAGCATCAACACGCTTTTTCAAACCATCAAATATCACTTTATTGGCCGCCTCAACTTTTCAATTTGTCTACGCATGTCGCACCGAGACTAATCAATGTTTTATGCTAAGCTCCTCCAAAAACCATTTGAGCTCCTTACCCACAAATTGTGGTCCATTATCACTTATCAATACATGTGGTATCCCATATCGTGATGTAATTTGAGATTTCAAGAATTTTATCACTTAAAATTCCGTTGTTTTTGCCAACGCCTTTGCCTCAACCCACTTCGAGAAGTAGTCGATGGCGACAATAATCCATTTTTGTTGTCCTGTTGATCGGGGTAAAGGTCATGCACCCATGATCGACACCAACTCTGCGGGGGTGGGGGGGCTGATTGATCCGGGGGCGTATTTTTTACAAGGCTCACAGGCCCGTACAAATATCAAGGCATCCTTTAGCATTGTCGACCAGTAATATCCTTGCTGTAATGCCTTTCTGACCATTGATCTAGCCACTTCATTTCAAGCTGCATACCCTTCATACAATTCCCTGAGGATGCGGTCACTATCAGGAGTAACTACACATCGAAGATAAGGTGTAGAATAACCTTTTTTATATAGCATTCCGTCGAGTATCACATAATTAGGAGCGACACGTCGTATCCTCAAAGCTTCGAATTCCATATCGCACACCTTTGTTTCTTCTAAGAATGCCCTAATGGGTGTCATCCATGTAAAGGTTTCCCCTAAGGGTTGATCCTTATCAATAATTGAAGGAGTTTCTATTTCAACACAATGCACTTCCTACCATAGCGAGGCCCCCAAAGCATACTTGCTTAAGGCTCCAACTTCCTGATTTTCTTCCCTTGGAAGGACCTCTATGTTGAAACATTTTATTCCTTCGATCATGACAATAACCTCAGCCATATACTTTTTCATATGTTCCCCCTTAGCCTGATATTTTCCTTTTACCTGGTTTACCACCAGTTGGGAATCACATTTTATTCTTAAAGCGTCGATGCCTATTACCCTTGCTAGGTGTAGACCTGTGATAAGAGATTCATTTTCTCCTTCATTATTTGTGGTTTTGAATGTTAATGCCAAGGCATATCGCATGGGTTGACCCTCATTGGACGGCGTTAATACTAAACCTGCCCCGAGCCCTCTTTTGAAGAGGATCTGTTTGTTCACATTTCTCAAAGCTCTTCTTTGGGTAAAACCTGTGTAATAGGCGCCTCCTCCTCGATCGGAGGGCCTGTTGACTCTACAATGAAGTCAGAAAGGGCATGTCCCTTAATGGTAGTTCTTGGGGCGAAATATATGGGAAATTCACTTAATTCCACCATCCATTTAACCATTCTACTAGAGGCATCCGATTTTTGTAAGAAGTGTTTAAACCGTTGAATTGTTAAAACAGTAATGATATGAGCATGGAAGTATGATTGTAGGTTTCTGGCCGAGAAGACCAATACAAACAAATACTTTTCAATTTCTAGATATTTCATTTCAACCAGGCTAAGGACATTGCTTACAAAATAAAGCAACACTTGTTTCCTGTCTTCATCCTTAGTAAGGATAGAGCTTACAACAACGGGGTTAATGCTCAAAGATAAGAATAAGGCATCGTCTATTAGAGGCTTAGCCAATGGTGGTAGAGTTCTGAGATGGCTTTTCAGAGACTGAAAAGCTTCTTCGCATCTATGTGTCCAGTTGAACCTTTTGTTTGCTCGCAGCACTTGGAAAAAAGGTAACAACCTTTCCCCGATTTTGCCAAAAACTTCCTAAGGCTGCTAACCGTCCATTCAATCATTGTACCTCCTTGTGACAGGTTGGTGATCTCATCTCATCTATAACAGCACACTCTTCTGGGTTGACTTGAATCCCCTTTTGCCCTACCTTGAATATGAGGAATTTTCCTGAACTAACACCAAACACGCATTTAATAGGATTGAGACAAACATTGTGTAGCTTCATCGCACGAAAGCTTGCTCTATATTTGAACCATCGTCGACGTCCAAACGGGAATTTACCAACATATCATCGACATATGCCTCTATGGTGTCCCCCATCATGTCTGAAAACAACTGGGTTACCATCCTCTGATAAGTAGCCACCACATTAATCAAACCGAAGGGCATCACTGCATAATGATAGATATCACTGTCCACATAAAAAGTGGTGTGTGGAGCATCCTGATATGCCATTTTAATATGGTTATACCCAGAATATGCGTCCATAAAACTCAATAACTCATGTCCCTATAATCGACACACATTCTCCACTTTCCAATCGATATTTTGACCAGAACAGGATTGGCCACCCATATTTGAAACCTTACTTCCTTGACGAACACAGCGTCAACTAACTTTCCCACCTTTGAACGAATGTATAGCTTTTTCTGTTCACCCATTGCTCTTCTCCTTTGTGCCATTGATTTTATTAGAGGGTCCAAATGCAGCTCATGGGTGATAAGCTCGGACTCCAGGCAAAATCTCTTTGAACTTAATTAGTAGTTTTGAAGACTACTCTTCTTGTCATGTGGGTAGCGTCTCTCCAATTCTGAGTGTTTTGGTCGGGCTGTCAACTGCTACCTCCACTAAATCCTCCACGGGAGTAGGGCAACGCGTTTATTCGATAGGGTCGTCGTCTGTCTGGATAAACAGAGTTTCCTTTTGATTACGATGCCTCAAGATGTTAACATAACACCTCCTCAAGGTCTGTTGGTCGCCATTTCCTTCCCCAATCCCATGTAGAGTTGGGAACTTCATCTTTTAATGGCACGTAGAGACAATAACCTTATGAGGGTTTAAAATGGTGCGCCCTAGGATAACGTGTAGGAATTCAGATCGATGACCACAATAAAAGTGATCTCCATCCTGAGAGCCTTCAAACCATTTCCAAGGACTACTGGTAGCCTAACCGCACCTAACATGTAAGTAGTCCTTCCTGCAAATCCTATCAAGGG
Organism: Chamaenerion angustifolium; assembly: GCA_946814005.1. Taxonomy (NCBI): domain Eukaryota; kingdom Viridiplantae; phylum Streptophyta; class Magnoliopsida; order Myrtales; family Onagraceae; genus Chamaenerion; species Chamaenerion angustifolium. Next base: position 25,442,164 of record OX328268.1, on the reverse strand, counting down.
GAGGTCGATTTTCTTCAAATCCGCCATCGACTTCCCCATACCCAAATACACCTTCTTGAAGAGAACGTCTGTAGAGATTCCTGAATCAACAAGTATCCTTTTGACATCATACCCATTAATTTATGATGTTATGACCAGGGCGTTATCATGCAGACTGACTACATGACTCAAATCTTCATCCAAGAAGGATATCGCGTCGCCCTCCATAGGCCAGGGTCTTTTTCTTAAGGCAACCCCTATAGTTATGCCTGCCGCATATACCTCACGAGCACCGCTTGTCTCCCCTCCCGAAGCAAAACTGCCATTGATGACATCGATAGTTCCCCGCTTTGAATGTGAACGCTCTCTAGAAGGAGGTGGATGGGGCATGGCCTCCCTTCTTGGAGGAGTCCTCGACGCATTCCTTTTAACCACAAACTATTTCAAAACCCCCTTATGTATCAATGCCTCAATATCTCGATGTAGCATGTGGCAGTCGTTGATGTGGTGACTTGAGACCGTGTGGTATTTGTTAGAGACTTTGAATCAAATGAGAGAAAGAAAAGAGAACTTACTTGAAGATGAAGAAATTGACTAAAGCTTCATTTCAGGTTCATTGAAATCAGTTACAAGCACTTCTATTTATAGGACAATACTATGCTATATTTACGAATCAGTCCTCGTCGGCAAATACTGATAGATCCTCAAATCATATGAAATTATACATATGTCCTAACATTCACTATTCAAGATCTGATTTCTTCATCTCTTCTTGTTTCGAACTGCCGCCTTTTTAATGAGATTGAACTTCAAATTTCAGAGAGGACCACTTAGAGATGAAAGGAATGATGAGAGGAGCACTGAGATATGAAGATCTGCACATCATACAGCTGAGAACAACTATAACCTGCTGCAATACGAGTTGATAGAGACAAATCTGATCACAAGACAAATGCACATATCATCTTGACAATCTTTACATTCTTATTGATCATACACGTCCAACATACCACCTTGACACAATCTAAGTCATATGCATGTAAATCAGCCACATCACATATACTTCATAAGATCTGATTCTTTAACACATAGAATACTACCCAAAGAATACACACACTTGCAACACTCACAACACACATGATGGACATTTCAACTAGAGTAAACAACCATTGAAGAATCTTGATAACTGACAACTTCCCAACTGATCTTAACTCTGTATCACATCACTGTTTTTCACGATTGATTATCTTTTTCTCTTTTATTTTTTTATTTTTTTTGGTTTTCTCCAATTGATAGAAGAGTTTGAGCCCTTATCTTTTCATCCTCAAGAAGCAATCTAAAGTATCTTAACGTTTTCTTTAGATTGCATTATGTTTTTGGAATCAAGCCATGTTTTATGTCAAGGAAAAGATCTACTTTGATTTTGATGGATTTTTTTTTTGTTTTTCAGCTGATAGAACAGATTTTACCAGAGATGCTATCAGATACACAAGTCTTCCAGTGTGAATAAAACTAGCCATTACACCACACATGAGTGATGTTAAGGTATCACAATGTAAGCATCTTTCATATAGTCACCCATGGTTATTAAAAAGACTACTCATGAAACTATAAATGCCAGAAGATGATTTAAATGACATGACAGAGACAATAATCAGATAGTATAATGAAGCATGCATTACTCAATAGATTGAAAGAAAACTAAGACAACACATGCATAGAAGTCAATCAGACTGTACAACTATGAGAATGATGAACACAACGAATCACTTAAGCATATATAGCAGTAGAGTTATTCTCAGCAGAAGACACACAAATCAGATACTAAAAAATTACTCATCAGAAGGAGAAGCTGTTTGTGAAGGCAAGACATAATTTTGACCATTCAATACATCTCCATTCAGCTCAGCTACAGAAAAAATGCCTAGCTTTTTCCTGCATGGCACAAACAGTTTTCCAGTTAATGGTTTGGTTAAAATATCATCTACCTATTCATTTGAAGGAACAAAATTAATTAACACATGTCCACAATTCACTTTTTCTCTAACAAAAACTAGATCTATTTCAATGTGTTCCAATTTTTAATTTTGTATAGTTTTTTCTGACAAAGCTGTTAAACTGGTGTTGTCTGTCCAGACGATTGGAACTGAGGACAGATGAAGTCCCATTTCTGTAAGCAAAGACTTCACCCACATGATTTAACACACAGCGTTTGCAATGGAACGAAACACAACCTTAACACTGAACCGAGCCACAACTGTGTGCTTCTTAGAACTCCAAATAATCGGGTTTCTATTCAATAAAAGATAATGACCGAATATAGACCTCCTATCGGAGATGTCTCCACCCCAATCTGCATCAGCAAATGAAGTCAGAGAAATTTCTTTAATTGGAAATAGGTTTGTTCTAAACATTATACCATGATCAATTGTCCCCTTCAGATATCTACGAACATGTAGTACTACTTTCCAGTGCCCAACACTCGGAGTTTGCATATACTAGCTAAGTTTGTTCACAGAAAAGTTAAAATCGAGTCTAGTAACACAAATATGTTGTAAAGCTCCTATTGTACTTTAATACAGTGTAACATCAACAAATGAATCAGAACAGTTGATCATACCTATTTAGGATAGACAAGTACCTGTCATAGGTGTTGGAAAGCCAGATGAATCAACAAGACCAAGTAATTTATCAATTACATCTTGGACATACTTCTTTTGATTCAGAAGTAAATAATCACCAGTAGATAAGACTTCCATACCAAGGAAGTAACTTAGATTGCCTAAGTCCTTGAGTTTAAATTCTTGATTAAAAGACTGAATCACAACTGAAAATAGCAAATGCAGAAGTACATGTGATAATAATATCGTCTACATATACTAGAAGAAAAACATGCGTGCTTGATAAACAAGCAGTTGCTAGCTACTGAAGCATGAAATTGCATGGGGTGTCTATTTGAGATCATATATGGCGTTTTGCAGCTTACACACAAGGGGAACATCTGTAGAAGATACCTGCTTAAAACTAGGGGTTGAACTATGAACACTTCCTCTTAGAGATCACCATGGAGGAATGCATTGTTTATGCCAATTTGCCTTAGATACCACTTGTGAGACAAGGCAAGGGACAAAACAATTCTCACTGTAGTTGATTTAACCACTCGGTTGAACATGTCTTGGAAATCAAACCCAGGTTTTTGGGAGAATCCCTTGGCAACTAACCTGGCCTTGTAGCGAACTATTGATCCATCTACATTTTTTCTTGATTTTGAAGAGCCATATGCAACCAATGGGGATTCTGCGAGAAGGAAGCTCAACAATAGACCATGTGTTGTTGGCTTGAAGAGCAGAATACTCCTCTTCGACAACAGCTCTCCAGTGAGAACTATGAAGAGCTTGATGTATGGGCTTGGGTTCTGAAGTGAGCAGAGCATCATCAGATTCAATAGATGATAGAAGAGTCTGAAGGGAGGGTTGTCACATATCTTGAGTTTTGTACTTGGTTTTCATTGGATGGACATTACTAGTAGTCGATGGGAGAATGATAGAAGAGGGAGTAGTAGAGGCACAAGGAGGAGAAACAACTGAATTAAGGACAAGTCTAGAATCCTGAAGCTTATAGGTCACTGTAAGTATAGAAGAAACCAAAGGTGATAGAGGAGAAGAATGCATATACTGAGGAGAAGATGGAGAAGAATGCATAGACCGAGAAGAACACACTGGGCAACATTACTAATTTGATCAGTACCAGTAGGAACAAAAATTTGAGGAGAGTGGGGAATATAAGCATTGTTAGGAGAATTATTAGATATGACAGTGACAGTAGAGCAGATCAGGATAAGGTGAGGAATAACCTCTAACAACATAAGGATGAGTCATGTTAGAGTAAGAGACAGAATCAGACACAAGACCACCATCAACAAGGCCAGATGACTGAGTGAAATAGGTATCACTAGGAAGAAAGAAGGGGGCTGAGGTGTAGTTCTGAGTTGGAACAGTTGAGGTGAAGAAGCAACTTTTGGTGTCAGCAAAGGGAAAGGTACTCTCATGAAACGTGACATTTATTGAAGTGTAAACACGACCAGAGGCTGACAGACACTTATAGCCTTGATACCTAACACAATAGCCTAAGAACACACATGGTTCATATCGAATGGTAAGTTTAGTTTTGTTGAATGGTCTTAAGTTAGGGAAGAAAAAACATCCAAATACACGCAGGAATGAATAGTCAGGAGGGGATCCAAACAACTTTTCACGCGGAGATAACTTCAGCAGACTTGAAAAGGGCAATATGTTAATCAGAAGGGTTGCTATGAATAAGGCATCTGACTAGTAGTGAAGAGGAACCGAGGCTTGAGCCAATAATGCCAGTCAAAGCTCTACAACATGCCTATGCTTTCTCTCCATGATGCCAGTTTGTTCAGAGGAATAAGGGCAGGTGATGCGGTGATTTATTCCAAACCGAGGAAGATATGTTGCCAGAAATTGGAACTCACCTCCACCATCAGATTTCACTGCTTTCAATGAGTGCCAGAGTTGTTTTTCAGCAAGCCTGTGGAATTCAACATAACATTGGGCAACTCATTCTTCTTGTGAAGAAAGTAATTCCAAGTATATCGACTATATGCATCTACGATCCTCAAGTAATATCAATGACCATTAGATGCACAAACAGCTGGCCCCCACAAGTCAATTTGAACAAGTTCTAAAGGATATGTGTAAACAGTAGTGGATGTATGATAGGGTTGTTTTTTATTTTTTCCCAACAACACATGTTTTGCACTGTGAAGGTGTGTGAGAAATAGGATGATTATGCAGTCTTAAGAAATTAGTGAGAATCTTAATATATAGGTGTCCAAGTCGCATATGAGAATCTTAATAAGGAGTATATAGCATATTATGAAGATGCAAATGTCTAGAATAAGTAGGTATAACAACAGAGCCAATACCAGAGATGTTGGGAGATGATCCATTACTAACAACTATTTTACCTTGGTCTGAGTAAGGAACACATGCTTGATAGGTGGATGGAGATGCATTCGTGAGATGATTCGTGACACTTGATTCAGAAAACCAACTCGAATCATACTGCACTACAGGGGCAACATATGCAATATTCACTTGAGGATTGCTTATAAGTGACAAAGTGTTTAGATTGTAGCCACTTCCACAGTTATCGAACCTGCTACTGATGGACCAAAAGGTGCTCCAAATACTGAAGAAGGATAGATGTGAGATATAGTCTGAGTGTCATAAATGGAAGGATATGATATAGGGGAGATATTATGTGGAGGAGAAGAAGCAGTATAAAACGGAGAATAGTTTTGAGCAGATTGATGAACTGGTTGAGACAAAGGTCGATGAGCAGATTGATGAACTGAATGAGGCATAGGATGGTAAACAGATTGAGACATAGGGTGAGATATATAGAGAGCATACATCATAGGACTAGGTGTAGAGGAGGCTGACTGAGATGCATGTGTAGTGTCAACTGGATCATCCCAGTGTGATGAACATAGATTCATACTCGGTTGACCTACATTACCAGGATCTGTCACACAAGTGAAATTCACATTGAACCAATGGTAGCACCTATGGACAAGGTGTCCAAATTTCCCGCATAGTTGGCACTTAGGCATGTTGCTCCCATAATCACGACCACAACCTCTTCCTCTGCCAGTACCGAAGTTTTGTTGTGGTTGAGACACATGAGTATTTGTAGGAGTTGGAAGCAGACCTTCATAATTGATTTAAGTGGATGTGGATGAATCAGGTGAACCAGATACATTGTTCTTCATCATTGAACTTTGATTGACTGCAACATTGGCTATTAAACTGTTGTCAAACAGAAGATCACTTTGTCTGGCTTCTGCATCCAGAAGTAGCGAACTAACGGAAGCCATATCATATGGATTCATGCTAACATGGATTACAGAAACAACACTATAAAACTGGTCTTTTACTCCGTTGAGAACTATATAAATCTGTTGCATCTCTTCATTCAGATGACCGTAGCTTGTCAGACTATCACATGCAGATTGAATCAAGGTCAGATAATCTCTCATAGATTGATGTGGAAGTTTTCTAACCTTAAGTAAATCATAAAGATGAAATATCCTGGTAGTTGATGAAGAAGAGAAGTCTCTATGAAGTTTCTGCCAAATAGATGATGATGGCATGCATCCGATGAGACCACTACTGACCTGTGTAGAAGTAGAGGCTAACATCCAAGATGCTAAGGAGCTGTACTTCTGGATAAACTTGTGATATTCAGGATTTGGATCTTATGTTCCGGGTATTGTTGGAGGAATGGTGACGCCATATAGATGTAGCTCAAGATTATGGCATTTGACTGAAAGCAGGACCTGTTGACGCCATGATTGGAAATTCTCCTCACCTTCCAGTTGTGATAATTTCTTGTTGAAGAATGACAAGGTGACTTATTCCATTGATTTAAGAAACAGAAGAACACACCAGACAAAGTTGAAGATTCGAAAACACAAGAAATCACACTCAACGACCTGAGTTGAAGACGCAACTAACGAAATCGGAACGAAGTGAATCGCGATGAACATATTGGCAGGACAGAGATAACTTTGATACCATGTTAGAGACTGTGAATCAAACGAGAGAAAGAACAGATAACTTACTTGAAGATTAAAAAATCAACTAAAACTTCATTTAAGGTTCATTAAAATCAGTTACAAGCTCCTGTATTTATAGGACAATACTATGTTAGATTTACAAATCAATCCTCATCAGCAATTACTGATAGATCCTCAAATCATATTTAATTATACATATGTCCTAACAATATTTACAATGGGCGTTCAAATTGCGGCCCATCGGTCTACCCTCCTGGTTAGGGGTTGGGGTGTTGATAGATCATAACACTCCATCTCCCTTAATTTTTTTCATCATTTAATTTGTTAAAGGGGTGATGACCAACGTTTCCCGACGCCTTGAATCCTCTTTCATAGGCTGTCGGAGGTCATTTCTCCACGGAATTTTCTTGGGATGGGCGGTGCTTGCGGCGACTTTTGCTGAGAACTTGCCTCCTTCGTCTTTCCTATTCCAGACTGTGCGCCGCTTACACTTTCCTCATCCCGCTCGAGGTCAATGTAAGCCTTAACCCTCTCTGCTAGCTCTCCCGGAGTGAAAACTGGGGTCACCCTAAAAGTATTCCCCACAGCCTTTCTACATCGCCCTAGGCCTCTTGCAAAGGCTCGTACAACCTCGCCGTCAGTAATAACCTAGTCCATATTGGCCAAATTGTTATTGACGGGGCTATAATAGCTCACTAGAGATTCATCCTCTTGTTGCCGTATGTCATCCATACATCCGACATCCTTTAAAAGTTGTCGCTCAATGACATACTGGGTGATGAATATTATTTTCAAATCATCCCAGGTGTAGACTGATGCCTTTGGCTGGCCGAAAAATCAGTATGACGCTGTTCCATAGAGTGTCGCCGGAAAAGAAGAGCAAAGTGATTATCCTCACTTGTACGACCTAGCAACGATGATTCATGCTTTTTAATATGTATAATCTAGAATTTGTCGAGCCTTCACGTCGCGAGGGACAATGATCGACATAATTTCTCAGGTGAAGGGGTGCAAAGCCCTGTCTCCAAGAGTAGGCATAATAACGCCCTTTTGCTATTTGAGCTTCCTGTTTATTACCTCCTCCAGTTGACTCAAAGTGAGCAATGTAGGTGGAGGAGAGGAATGTATATTTGTATAGCTCGGTCCACTAGGGACATGGTTAGCCGGTGATGCGCGTGCATTAAAATGCGACGACATATGTTGAGGGGCCGCTTGGGCCGACGGAAAATCCTGTGGCTGGTGATTAAGACCAGGCTGAAGAGTATAAGTGGCATCCTCCTCTCGGGAGTTTTTTTTTTTAAATGAGGCATTGATGAGGTGTTGCGGTAGGGCTTTGATGGCGACACTCTCGCTTAAGGAATTCCTCCAACGCCACTGTAAGAAAAGGGGTAACATACGCTTCCCTAGGGGGAACATCCCTCGACGGTTGGCAAGAAACCTGGGTCCCCCTTCTAGACTCCTGACCCGGAGTAGGTGCCCTTGAATACGGTGTCTGCTGGCTGTCACCTTCCCCTTGATGGAACCTAGAGGATCCAGTTGTCGGCACGTGTTCATTCCCCCCGGAGGGGTAGGGTTAAGGGACTTACCTTGAATAGAGTCACCCAAATTGACTTTGCCACTTGGTGTGCCCATAGCTTGTTGTATCGTTCCCACAAACGACGCCAATGTTGGTTCCCACGAAATTCCTATGCCACGTGTAGAGATCTTGTGCTTTGAGGCGTCGAGTCTTATGTGGGCTCTCTGGAAAAGCGATGACTTCTTGGTCTCCTAAGTCCTGCGAGTACTCAATAAGAGTTTGTTTGAGAATAATGTGTGTAAATATAAGAGAATTGATTATCTTGTACAAAGGTAGGTGAGTCTGTATTTATAGTCTATCATTGGTTACTATTCAGGTGAAAATATCATGTCAAGTGTATCGAGTACACTTCCAAAATATCTTACGAAGCATATCTAATACACTTTGACAAGAGTATCGTAGACGCTTGATGTATTTCAAAGCTCATAAATGCTTCCTATCACTTAGGTCGGAGCTGTCACTTTGTCAGTCATGTCGGTCCTATCTTGTAAGGGCTGATAAACGACACCTTACTAGGAGACAAGGCGTCGCTGATGCTATCAACATGTTGATGCAAGTTGATACAACCTAGGATCCATAATGTCCCTAACACTCCATGTGTCTCTCCTTCCTTTCTCCGTCCTCTTGTTTACCCTCCCCTCCTCCCATTGTGCTTGCTTTTCACATAGCTCTATATGCATTATTATACTGAGATTATTATAATTTTAATATAAATCATGAATTTTATATTAAATTTGATTTATCAATGTAGATAAATGTTATCAAATCCGCTGACAAAGTTTATTTTAGTGAATTCAGTGCAAATCCAAGCACACTACGTTGTGGGGGCAATCCTTTGGGTTCTTGGAATATGACCTCACACTCTTTAATCACCTCCTTCACTTCTTCAGGTTCTACCGTGTTCTCGTCACCATGAGCTGAAAATACCTCTACATGATCCTTTGGTTCGACTTGGAGGGATAGACTGCATAACTGAACAGATGCTAGTTCACCCGTTTTTGACAACAATCTCGTCATCTGATCCTTGGAAGAAGTGAGTACCGAGTTACCCTCTCCTCCCCTCTGCTTGAATTCCTCGTTCCCTACCTTGAACCCCATCGTCAGTTTACTGAAATCCCAGGTAATGCTTCCCAAAGTTGCGAGCCACTGAACCCCGAGGACCATGTGATAGTTTTCCAAAGGAATTAGGAAAACATCGGTTGTAAAGTTCTTGCTCTGCATCGACCAATTAAACCCTCTGCAAACCTGATTGCATTGCATCGTATTCCCATTTTCTACGATCACCTTCATCGCATTTATTTTCTTCGGTTGACATCCCAATCTCTCGGCCATCTCGACGTCGAGGAAGTTGTGAGTGCTCCCCGAGTCAATCAATATATGCAGCCTCTTGTTTCTCACCGCTCCTTCTACCTTCATCGTGGAACAATTAAGGGTCCTTGTATCGCATGAATAGAGATTTGAGAGATCTCCTCTTCACGGTCCACTTCTTCCTTTACCTCGGCCATCTGTGGTTCTTCCTCCTCGTCTTCCTCCGCCACCTCTATGATGAGGAGCTGTCTTCCCTTGCATCTATGTCCCATTACAAACTTCTCCGGACACCAGTAGCATAACCCCTTCGACCGCCTGTTTTCCATTTTCTTACTCGTCATTATCTTAGTGGTGCGACCATTCACCCCACCTCTCGATGATTCTGATCCGGTTGTATAGTTGCTTCGGACTGGAGGTGCTGGAACTGATCGGTTCTCAGTATAGCGAGGCTTGGGCTGAGTTTTTATGACGTCTTCGTGCAGCTTGGCTAAGGCGTATGCCTCATGCAAGGATTTCGGTCTAAGTAGCCTCACCGGACATTGAAGAGTCGAACTAAGGCCACCCACAAAGAAACTCATGATTGACGATTCAGATAGTTGTTCCATCATCTGCACCTTATTCAACAATGCATCAAACCTCCTAAAGTACTCCGAAAGAGTTCCTTCCTGTTTCAGATTCTTTAACTCCAAAATAGGATCCCCATACATCTCATTACCGAACCTAGCATGCAGAGCTGAAACATACTCGTGCCACACAACCCTCCTTCCTTGATGATTCCAAATTCTCATAATACCCTGATGCCATGTCAATGCCTCACCCTCCAAATGATTACAACTATTTTCAACTTAGAATTCTCAGGCGTTTCATCAATATCGAAGTAGTGTTCACATCTAAACAACCAGTCGTGCAAGTCCGTTCCATCAAAACGAGGGAAATCAACCTTACCAATATGATAATGACGCTTGTCCCGTTCCCGATCACGATAGTATTCTGTTGCATACCCGAGAGTTTCGTTTGGCCCATCCTTCGTCTTCGGCCCGTATGTAGGAGCCCCATTGACAATCTGCCCTGCTGTTATGGCTTCGACAATCGCCCCTTCTACATGAGGTGTTCTTGGACCCTTCGCTTTAGCTCCCAGAGAGGGCATATGTTCCTTTCCCTTCAACGTCGACAGTCCCGACTCAGAAGCCGAGCCCAAAATTCCCGAGTCAACCATATTACCCATCTGCCTTATGGACACCACTTTTATCCACGACCGAAGCTCATCCAAAACCGTCGAATGGTGGTCGCTGATCTTCGACACCTGCTCAGTCATCTTCGTGAGGTGTTCGTTGGCGATGATAAGTTCAGCCAATGTCTTGCTCTGTTCTGCTTGAGCCCGCCCCTGTTCTTCCAATGCTGCGTCGATTCGTCCTTCCCGTTGAGCACGCGTCTCTGCCGCCATATTGATCCGTGGTGGCGGATGATGCTATCTCTGATACCAGATGATGCAAACCAACCAGAATTGTCCAGGCAGACGCCTGAATTTCTGCACGTACGGACTAAGAAAAGAAGGAGAAACAGAAGATAGAGAGGAAGAGATAGGGTTTCTGTAAAATTCATGCATAGCCTTTCCAATAGCAGCATGCAGAGAATAAAACAAGTGGCAAACCAGAGTAATACTAACTAGAGTTATCACTAATCATCGACCATGATTATTTAACTACGGTCGGAAAACTAACTAGGATCGGAGCATCTAAGGAAATTCGGTTTGACCCGCATCAAGACCTTTGCTGGATGAGAATCTGACTTTAATCGAGTTCATACATTCATAGTTTTGCTGCTCAGCGAGGTTGAAAGTTGATTATTTTGCGCTGTCTGAGCCATCTGATTTCCAATGCAGTTGAAGTATTCAACGAAATGGCTCAAGGTGGCTAGAAAGAACAGTGATTGGTCTGCACTATATTCTTCGTCTTTCCATCCAGTTAAATTGTTTATGTATCAGAGACTGAGAACACAGTTGTCTTCATGCACGTTTTGGAATTACATCTACTATTCATGGTGGGTGCTTTTGATTATGCAATTAAGATACTGTTATTTGTCTCTTGTATTAGATTTTGTATCCCGAATTCATCAAAGAAATTCATACACAAATATACATTGAAATAGAGATTTGCCATAATAAATTCATCAGATAAACAAATATTCATTCGAAAACAATGGGACTCGTAGCTTACTCATTGTTTTCTAGCATTACAAAACTCAACATTGATCTAAAGTCTACTATTCCATTGTCGCTCCGGATAGATTTTCCAACTCAAAAAATTCCAAAACAGTATAGAGTTTTTTTCTTGTTTTTTTTTTCCAAAGTTAGAGAGATTTACAAGCCATATATAAATATACATTATCAAAGATATGCTCAAAAAGATGTGGTTCGAATGGTTCCTTTTTCCAGTCCTGTCCAAGATTATGTCGATTGTTGATTCATCAAGACACCATTTAAAATGCACACAAGCACCATCTGCATAATGCAAAATGAGGAACTTAGTAAGAAACAAAATTAAAAAAATTACATCTTCGTGAGAGGAAAAAAAAACGGACTTTACCATTGCGCTACTGCTCTAAATCTTAAGGCGTTGTTCATGGCTGCTTGTGCAACAACTTTTGCTAGGAGAATCTTTAGTTTTGCTGACAATAGCTTCTTGAGGTTTAGAGGAGCCCAATATTGCTCCTGGAAAATAGCCATAGGTACGATAAATGTCACAACTCAACACCGCACATATGCTCTAGAATTTAGCTCTCGCCGTGAGATGGAAAAATTGGCAAGTGGCAATCTAAACTGACTATTTCACATACGTAGAGTTGGTTTTGTTGAAGAAACAAATGAATTCTTGAGACGCAAAGTAAGCAAAAGAAAGGCAAAGCATATGAGAAAAAACAACAGTCTCATCTCCCTCAACCTCTCTTAACCCACTATGGAGAGACCAATCCTCCGTAAAGGAAAAATGAGCTAGGAGCAGTGGTGCTTAACATATATATATATATAATATTATACGGGGACAGATCGTTGTTTATGCATGTCAATATACATAATATTATACGGGACTGATAGTTGTTAATAATTAAGGAAGATGAGCACACCTCTATGTATGCCGCAATGGCAGCACGGTCAGAACCAGATGGTTCCTTAAAAACTCGCAATTGCCTCCAATATAAGACTATCCAATCTGCAACCAAAGAGGAAACATGTAGTCAGATGTCTTGTGCAAAACAATAAGATATAGGAATCCAAAAGCAGTCAACCTAATACCTATTTAGATGGGTCTTGTGTCATTGATCACTATTATTAAGTCCCTTCTACCTTAATAAATAGGGGATAGTGACTTTCTATTACACATCCTAATACATTTCAACTAGTAACCAATTTTAATATTACAGCAAACACAGTACCAGAAGCAATCCAACAGCAGTAACCAACATTTTTTCTCTCCTACGAACAAAAATAACTTCGGCTTCGATCTTGGCATGCAATTCTCGAAATTTGGTTACTGTCCTCCTTCCGTAAATGTACATTGGGGGGTCACACCACTCAAAATAGTCACAAATGTGGTTCTGCAATCAAGTGTCTTCATGGTAAAATTAGGGTTTCGAAGAGAGATTTGAGAGGGATTTTCAATTTGATACTACAATTAGGGTTAAAAACCAAAGAAATCGGCAAACATACCTTATAATTGGGACACTCAATCATAACTGTTGTTGGGAGAGACGGATATCCTAGAAGAAGGGGACGAACATTTCGAAAATTTGAACGCTTCAAACAGTTCGTGCAAGATATGAATGAAGAACAAACAGGGAATGACTGCATATATGAAGAAGACAGGGACATTTGAGGAATTTCACACCAAACGGAGGTCGCGTGCAAGGCATGTGCGGTGTTAACGAAAATTTTTAACAGACACAAACAGACTTCATCAAAAAACAAAAACACCAAACATATTGCATCGAAAACAAACATTGTGCCGCTTTTACCACTATGGGAAAACATGTTACATCTTTTTCATAGCAAATGAACTAAAACAGCAGTCGAACACAAAATTTTATCAACCATTATATATGTATTAAAAATGACTACTATTCAACAATCAGTAAATGAATAATTGTAGTGATATAATTGATAAATATAACATATATACTTACTTTATTTGCAATTGGTAAGAGTGTGGAACCAGAACCAAGATTGGTAGTTGGTGTGAAATCGATGGATCCTCCTGTCATGAAGTGTTGAAATGAATTAAATCCATTCATATTGCTCTGAAGGTTCGCGATCTGACCTTGATGGATGGATTACATGACCTGTAATTGTTGTTGAAATTGTTTGAACATATCCCCCATCTGTGCCTTCATACTAGCCATTTGATTTGCTTGTTCCTTCAATTTATCATCAGTTTCTTTCTTGTCACTCTCTCTTTCAATCTGTAGACGTGCTCGTACATGTCTTTCTATCTCTTCTTCAGCTATGCTTGCTTTCTGTGACCTATGTACCATGGTCGGTGTCACGCCAAGCCCATATCCTTTGATTCACCCATGTTTTTCTCCACTTACAACCTCATGATATACACTTTCCTCCCTTATAAGTGGATCCTCATCTGGGTTATGAGAAGTGCGATCTACTAATAAGGATTTTCCTTGTTCCTACAATAGAGAATTAAGAATGATGTTTAATACATCTTCTACAAATAAAACTTGTATACAAAAGTTAACTTTGAAAAATTTAAGTATTACCACTACCAAGGCTGTAAATTCATTAACAAATGCACCATTATTCTTACGGACATGGCCATACTCATAAAATTCAAGACTCCCCACGGGTTTTTTACGCTCTTGTTCCTATTAAATTAACATGGTAAAGTAGAATGCAAAGCACTACTAGAAATTATGTTAAATAAGATAAATATGCATTTAAAAGCATTCATACCAATCTATATTATGCACAAGCAAAACTCTCTGACCCGGTTGTGTGAAGAGATGATTGTTATGACCAAGCATGTTTACCATGTTTTGATGATTCCTACTCATAAACAATATAAAAATTAAATAAAACGAAGTAAGAATCAATAACATTAATTATAAGAAAAAGAAGCATTCTAACGTGCCCTGCTTCAGAAAACTAATGATCTACTAAGATTTTCCATTGCCATTTCTCTACTCCATCAACTTCTTTTGCTTTGATTTCTTCGTTGGTAACACCCGACTTAAAGTAAACTTTTTTTAGTGAATTTTTGTGATCCTTCCACTTCTTAGCAATGTATTTCAGTACAAATCTTTCAAAGGATCTTCCAGTATCATCAGGACAAATGAATTTTGACTGCAAACATATTTGTACAAAAATAGATAGTAAGTTAAACATATAAATAATCAATTCATTTGAAAAAAATAAAGATAACATATAACTTACTTTTGTCACGGCTAGTAAATTTTGTGTGAAGTTATCACACATATTTTTCCATCCTTTGAAATTCACAGGACATATCTGCGATCTTCGAGCCGTTGTTTCAAGCCAGTTTCCTAGAACTTTTGCTGATTTACCATATGGTTGACCAAATTCATTGCACTGAATAACAATTCTTCTGTCTTTTAATTGGTAGACATCTGATGCACGAAGATGACTTTTTTTCCAATATCGATTACGAGAAGTATCTGCTAGACGAAATTAAAAAATTATAAAACACAAACATATTGGTCTTATTATATAACATGAGAGTAAAATACATCACCTAAAATTTTCACATGTATAATTAATGATAGTGGCTCGTTCTGCTGTGACAACTCTCTACCAAATGTTGAGATAGATGTTGTTGGTGTGGGACAACTAGCAGAATGCTCTCTGTCATCGCCGTCATTGTAACTACCGAAACCTGAATGTGTGCCTCACATGCCGCTTTACCTGAAACACAATGTATCATTACACATAAATTGACGATCTTATTTAATAATTGTAAATACCAAAAAGTAATATATATTGAACATACTGTATGCGATACAAAAGCAGGTGTAAAACTCATTCATCAACAATTTTTCGAATCCAACTATGATGATCGTTAAGCTTGTCAACATCTAAATTATGATAAGGCATACACTGCATAGAATCATCATCTTCATCACCATTTTCAGTTTTTCCCATATCAAACGTGTCTTTTGGCTTCATCTCCACTACCAAGTGCCAGTTCACATTTCTGGGATCTTGGATATAAAATACTTGCTTAATTTGTGATGAGAACACAAATGGATCATCACACAATCGTTCTCCTGTATGTATCAATTTCGAAAAATTAACTAGGATTGTGCCATTTGAATCCTTCTTAAGCCCTCCTGGAGATTTTACATTAACTCAATCACACCAAAATAATATAACTGAATATCGCCCATAATAATCTAGTTCAACAACATCTTTTAGTCTTCCATAATAAGTTTGTCCATCTGCTTCAACCATTATACCACTATTCTGACATTTTCTGTTTTTCTCATGATCTTTTGTGTGGAATACAAATCCATTGATAGAGAGTCCACTAAATTTTCTAACAACGGAATTTGGAGCAGTTGCAAGAGCAATTTCATATTGTGAGCATTTATTAACAATCATGTCAGGTACCTAGATTTTTAGAAATACTATAAGAAGAAATGTATCTAACAAAAAAAACTATGTACATTCAAACAAGCTCAATAAAGAGTTAACACAAACCTGTCTATTAAGCCGATCTGCAAATTTCTCTATAAATAATTGACCCTCAATGCGTGAAGTTGAAACTGAAGGTTATTGTTCTCGTTGAACATCAACAAATCTCCTGCAAAGTTCTATTTAATTCAACTCTATCCGAAATATTTTGTTATTAAACATAATAATGTGATAAAGAGAAAACTGACCGGCGGTATGGTTCGATTATATCACTATGCAGTGAGACATAACGATGTGCTTGAGCTAGCAACATCAGATAAAGCACTGTTGTCTAAGCACTACCGATAAAATAACCACATGATGAAAACAAATATTTTTCACCTCCAGCATAGGATAAGATCCTTTTGGGTCGGTTAAAGATCGAGTCTAGTTGCCCCATAAACCTTTTGCAAAAGATCATACATTCTTCAACAATATATCCTTTTGCAATTGATCCTTCTGGTTGAGCATTAGGACGATCAACAGAATGAAGTTCAGGTCTTATATCCATAGCCTTTAAGTTGTATCTAGCTTTCTCATTATCTTTTGTCTTCCCATCAATATTCAACAATGTACCAATCACGTTATCGGAAAAAAAAAATTGTATATGCATCACATCCAGATTATGTCGAAGAAGATTATATTTCCAATAAGGCAATTCGAAAAATATGCTCTTCTTCTTCCACAAAATACTGTTTTGAGTAGCTGTCGAGGAACATTGTTCTGAGTAATCATCTCTCTCCAAAATATCTTCATCCGCATATGTTGTATCAACAAATATGTTGTTACCATATCTTAATCGCTTCTTACTGCATTTACTATAACTATTTTTTAACCTCCTCATTTGCTCAAAAACTTGCACACCAGAAAGAGAAGTTGGTGAAAGCCGCATCTCAGTTGTACCATCAAACTCCGTTTTTTGAAGACGAAATGGATGATCTATGCATAACCACCGTCGATGACACATATAACAGTATTTTCCACCGTTATCCAACCACAAAGACTCAGTTGAATAAGCACATATAGGACATGCAACTCGACCTTTAGTACTCCAGCCAGATAAATTAGCATGTGCAGGAAAATCATTAACAGTCCACATGAGTGATGAACGAAGTGTAAAGTGTTCACCCTTCAACGCATCATATGCCTCAACAACATTCCAAAGTTGTTTTAACTCTTCAATAAGTGGTTTTAGATAAATATCTATATCATTTCCAGGACCTTTATCACCAGGGATGACCATTGACAGTATAAGAGACAACTTCTTCATGCACAACCATGAATCCATCGTCCTATGTACTATAAGTTGCACTCATCGTCCTAAATGGATTAAAACCATCACTCGCTAATCCTAGTCTGATATTACGTGGGTCAGATGCAAAATTTGGATAACGCTCATCGAATGACTTCCACGCCAATGCATCAGCGGGATGTCTCAAGACTCCATCCATTGTTCGACCCTCCTTATGCCAGCGCATCAAAGATGCAATATCCTTTGACATATACAGACGTTTGAGTCTTGGAATTAAGGGACAATACCGTAATACTTTTGCAGTTTTTTTTTCTTCCAAAAGTGGTCTCTTCTATATTATCTTCAGATATTTTTTTTTATGATTTTCCCACCTCGAAAGACCACAATTTTGACAACTGGAATGTTCATCATTTTCAGCCCAATACAACGTGCAATCGTTTGGGCATGCACGTATCTTATCATACCCAAGACCCAATTCTGTAATCAATTTATTAGCATCATAATAACAAACCGGAAAAGTTGCAGAAGGAAATGCAATTCTTAATACTTCAAACAACATATCAACTGATTTCTGAGACCAAACACCAACTGTTTTTATATTCCATAGGTGTAAGCTGAATGATTCACAATTGGGATAGAACAGTTTCTCACATTCACTCATTAATTTTTGAAGAGGTGAAATCTTTTCAGGGCCATCATTGTGTTGTTCTGATTCTAAAGCGTTATTATCACCATTACCTGGCATATTATCCTGCACAGTGTTTGACGAACCAGATCCCATGGCAGCATGAAATAAATCTCGCAATTCACCTTGTCCATCCAAATGTCTGTTAATTTCACTGTTCCTTATAAGACTATTCGTTTGTTGGTTCATAGTGGGCTGGCTTTGTAGACAATATTCACCATGAAAACACCATAGTGTATAGTCAACCAAGAAACCATTCCAAATCAAGTGACTTTCTACTTCTTCTGCCACGTGATATTTTCTATTTTTGCATTTACGGCAAGGACAATTCATTTTTCCATTAACCAAACCATTTCTATTAGCAAATTCAATGAAGTTTTTGAGACCGAATTAGTACTCTTTGCTAATTCTTGACTTGTTTATCCAATTTTTATGCATGCCTAATTTTAAGGTTCCTAACAAAAACATGTCAATATAGTTAAAAATACATGTTATCAAATCAGTATTCTGAACATACACCTCTAAAATATAGTTAATTATTACACTTTAGCATTTTGATACCAATCTTTTTCGATGAATACCGACCTTAGTCTTTTCGCGTTGATACCAATACTTTTTGGCTTAAACAGGGCACACTCTGATACCAACATTTTTCGACAACTTTTTTTCAACGTCTCCAGAATTTGAACATGGGTAATATAATATTGATCTCAATCTTAACCGTCGTCTTAGTCAATACCGACCTCAATCTACCCCGCTCTAAGAGTTTTTTTTCCCGGAGTCGGCAAGATTTGAACCTGGGCACTTTGATACCATATAAGATTTCAAACGTACGCATTAACTAACTGTCTCATGAATTCGAACTTGTGAGAGAGTGCATTTCGTATACGTTTAAGATATCTTAACACACTCACTACCATTTTTATGAAACAACTATTACAAATATATCGTGACAACGTGAAGAAAATTTTAGTGATATTTTTTTAAACGTAAAGTGAAATTATATATTTGATTAACTTATTCCTCATGTGTTAAGTGTTATTTATATTTTAAGTTAAAATATATTTGGAAAAAAATAATACAATTTATTATTTGTTTGAGTATTGATGTGCATGTCTATTATAGAGATTTATTAACTTTCAAGTTATGAGATTAAAATAATGAAATACTCATACACTCTAAATTTGACCAACCCTAAAAGAATCATTAAATTTTGAAAAGATAATTAATAACAGTTTTAGATAATCTATAAAAGTGATAGTATAATGATAAAATATTGTATTGTTATATCATAATCACCAATTTAATTTTTGTTTGAGACAAAATTTTATATACAAAAATTCCACTTGAGTAGTTAGATCAATAAATATAAGTTAAGTGTATTAAAAAATATTTGAGTACTATTGATCTAGCAGAAAAATTAATTATTGTAATAGTGAAAGGTCTTAGTTTTAAAAAAGTAAGTAATTTTTGAAAAAGTAGGCAATTTTTGTTTTTTAGAAAAGTAAGTATACAAAAACAATTCGAAAAATAGCTATACGCCGAACCCCGGGTGGCGCCTATGTAATAGGCGCCACACCAAAGTGGTTCGATAATTTTGAGGCACAATTTTTTTTTAAAATTTGTTCTATAATGACGACTCGATGTTTAATCAAAAATAAAATTATGTATCTATTAAAATATTATAGTAAGTAGATATTTTAATTGCGATTCAAATGATGCAAAAAATATTAAATTTGGATTTACAGATTGACTGTACGCTCTGCCGTAAGTTGAGATATGAAAATTTGACTTAAAAAATTATAACTCAGACCATATAAGTCCAACCTCACCACGATTAACGTCATTTATGTATAAAGTGATTTTGTAACCTAACATCGTTTGTTTTATAATTTGACCGAAATAATTAAATGCATTAGGTGATAAATTTAATTATATACTTACTCAAAGGAAATAAAAAAAATTATGTTGCGTAGATAATTTAATTACTAAATAGTGATTTAAATAGTGCATTTACTGTTTAAATCACTATTTAGAAGTTTTTGTATCGTATGTAGAGTTTTTTACGTATCGTATTATACAGTTAGTATAAAAGTAAAACATTAACGCATAGTTAGCGTCATTTAATTCGTAATTAAATTATCTACGCACCGTAATTTTTTTGATTTTTTTGAGTAAGTACATAATTAAATTTATCACATAATGCAGTTAATTATTTCGGTCAAATTATAAAACAAACGATGTTAGGTTACAAAATCACTGTATTTCTAATCAAAAAAATTACCCTAGGTAGATAATTGAATTACAACATAAATGGTGAGTTTGGACTTACATGGTCCGAGTTATTATTTTTTAAGTCAAATTTTCATATTTCAACCTACGGCAGAGCGTATAGTCAATCTGTAAATCCAAATTTAATATTTTTTGCATCATTTGAATCGCAATTAAAATATCTACTTACTATAATTTTTTTAATAGGTACATAATTTTATTTTTAATTAAATATTGAGTCGTCATTATAATTTTTTTTAAATAAAATATATTGTGCCTCAAATAAGTGACGCCTATTGAATAGGCGTCACCCTGAGGTGCGCGTATTGCCAATATGCGGTACCTAGGGGTGTGCCTATACCTATTTTTCGAAATATTTTTTTTCTACTTACTTTTCTAAAAAATATTGTCTACTTTTTCAAAAAAAAAAAACTCAAAACTTTGTTGGAGTTTTTTTTAAGAGATTTTCTATCCATAAATTGCATTTAAGAAATTGGTGGAGAGAGAAAATATAAATAACCAAAATAATCATGATATGTTTAAATGAATTAGATTGTTAAGAGGTAATCATTATATGTTTAAATTAATTAAATTATATTGACGGTTACAAAAACAACTTTGTGCTTTATAATTAGTATAGATAATATAAATCATAATATTGATGGAATAACTAATATTATGAAAAATATTGTCTTTTTTTTTTTTTAATTGTATAGTATTAAGTTAAATTTATTCTTAATTAAAAATATTTAAAAAACTAATATATAATTAATAAGGTATATATGATATAATTGCATTCACTTAACATTTAATAAAAAAAATGTATTGCACAAAACACGTATCAAATTTAATATACTATGCAGGTGTTGGAAATATGTGAAACGAATTGATAATAATAAAGTAGTGAAGAAAGAATACAAAGACATGAATTTACACGGTTTAGTTAATTAAAGAAGAACCATAATTTTGAGCAATGGAACCCAACAAATAATAAATAGAGACCCATTGAGGGAGGTTAGCGAGGCGGAAGTACATGTTGCGATTTTTCACCTTGAGGGGTCGAAGGCACCAAATCCAGACCATATGCTCTATCACCCTGACTAAGTCCTTCCTACAAACGTTATCACGGTTACAACTACAATTGGATCGGTTCGGATTCCTATCAGATTCCGGACTGGATTCCCACCTGATGAGATTTTAATTCTATAGGATTAATGATTTCAATAGTAACTTATGTGTCACTCATATTATCTAATGGTACTTTAAAAAAATTTAGATTAACGTATGATATCATATATTTTAAGAATGGTATCCTTTAGTCTCTCCGTTAGTTTTCCATTACATTTTTCTGTTAAATGATCCAATATATAATATTTAATTTAAATAATAAAAATATATAAATTTCAAATACAAAATCTAAATATTCTTTAAAAAATTTATAAAACTTATTTCAAAATTAAAATCAGAAAAATAAATTCTAATTTCTAAAATATATTATTAAAAAAAAAAGAGAAAAAAAAAAATAGGCTTCGACCCTTAGGTTCAATTGACGCAGCCAAGGGTCGAACTCTGGGTTGGATACCCCGACCAGGTCACCCCCAAGGCTCGAACACTCGAACCCTAGTTTATTTTGTTCATTTAAAAATAAATTTATATACAATAATTTTTATATTTTAGAATTTATATTTTAATTTTTTGAATTTAGTTATATATTTATATATATAAACATTTTTATTTTTATTAATATATAAAGTTTTAAAATATATATTTTTTAAACTTTTTCTATTTTTTCCATGATTTTTCCACATTTTGTTAGTATTTATTTTATTTTTACTTTTCATTGATCACGTCAGCACCACGTCACTATTCCGTTAATCAAACTAACAGTCAATAGTAATTTGGACTAAAAAACAATATTCTGAAACATAAAATACGAAGAAACAACATAGGTTTACTAACCGATAATATTGGTGAATCATATGGTACCAATGAAACCATTAACCAAATTCTATATAATAACTATTCCGATGTTCATGTTAATGACGCTATCCCTATCATCAAACACTTTACGTTAGTTGCTGGAAAGACCACTGAGTTGAGCCTCATTATCTTCTCCCATTCTGTTTTCCATATCTTGTTGACCTCCTCCAACCCCGTAAGTAAACACCAATTGAGATTTGTACTTCAATTGTCATTTCATTGCAAAAAAGTTCACCAACCCATTCAATTACAACGAAAACCCTCACGGCACAACTATTACTTGGAAATGTCAAGGGACAGTATCAGGGAAAAAAAGTAAGTCTAAATAGGAGACCCACCTATCTGTCTCTTCTTATACACTTGTTGGAACTTTCTCAGTATACCTTGTTGCCTATGGTATGGTAGAGGGACTTGAGCTGTGTGTTCCATTTATCTATGGCGGTGTACTTCTTCATTCCTTTTGACCTGCAATTCCAACCAAAGCAAACAACAATTGGTTTAACAACATGATGATACGATAAATGTCTTGAGGGGCACAGCAGGCAAGAAGTTAAGGTAGCAAACCTATCCCCACGCTCCAATAAACGGTTCACTTGATCGATATGTCCATCAATGCGGTTATCCAATATCAGAGATACCAACAATTGCTCAACATCTTTCTCTGGCACATTCAATTCCTGCACATACACATCACAACATAATATTCACATAGCTAACCCATACACACATACATCTTCTTGTCATAAAAATATCAAAATTGTCACAACAAGGCTTCTGTCCTATGAAACACTCTAGTAATTGATGATAAAAGGAATGAAAAATCGCATCCACACTTCTGTGAAAAGCCAAATACCTTAGATATGAATGGAATACGAATCCTAGTGTATGGCTTGATGAGTTTAAGCAACACTTGAGTTCTGATATTCTTCAACAGATCCTCAATGTAATTCCGGATGAATAGGTCATCCATTATGGTTCTTCTATTACTCTGCATAATACAGTCAAAGACTAAGATGCCAGACAATTCCCCCAAAGAGCACAAAGTCGTACCTTAAGAATTTTCTCAAACTCCATTATCTCATTTCGTTGATATGCTGCTATAAGGTTCGTCATGGCCAAAATCTCAGGGTCATTCTTATAACTGCCAGGAACAATTAGTAGATACCATGAGACGGAGAAGGATGACTTGGAATCAAGTCAGTAGAAAACGAATACAGAAGGACCAACTTACGGCTTCGCCTCTTGACCATCAAATGGATTAACTTCAGATTCCATAAGCATATTCGCCAGAACCAAATATCTGTTAAGTGACATATCAAGTATAACGGTAAAATGACCAATAGTGCATGGAATAATACATCAGTAAGTAAAGAGGGATGCCTTTTCGAATTTTAAAAGTGAACTCCAAGTCTCCAAAGTTCCCAATCCTCATGGTGTGTCAATAATATGAACTTCTATGATTCATTTTATTATTAAAATATTTCAGTTTCAAACCTGTGAAACCACAATCTCTTGCAACTCAACTATGTTAGGATTTCTAGACAAATTATCACATAACCTTCTCTAATGAATACATACCTTAACAGGCCTAGTTACCTGAACAAAATGACAGTAAAAGTGTAAAAAAAGGAATATATGAATAAGAAAACATACTTCAGGCATTGTATGCGTCTTTGGTTTCCAGCTTCATCATAATTCTTGAAAGCTTCAAAGAAATCTGTGGCCGCCTCTGCCCACTGTCTCTCTGCCATGTGCATCTTTCCTCCACATTCCCGAATAATACCCATGATCCTTGGATGGGGAATTGCAGATTTTATTGCAAGAGCTTTCTGGTATAATTGCTGCATGAATTGGTAGTGTAAGCTCATCTTGGTGAAAAAAACAAAGATTTTGCTTAGTTCAGAAAAATATTCATTCAAACAGTGCAAAGCCTTTCAAAAAGCTTTATGTCTGTTGGTGGAAAAGAAAATAAAGTGGAAGCAAGGAGGCCATTCAATTAGAGGAAACTTACCTTCAGTTTTTTGTTGTTCTTAGTTTCAGTATACATTTGTATCTCAATAGCATACACTTCCAACAGTTGACTTCCTTTCTTGTGGTCATCTGTACCATCCTCTCGTTGACAAGACTTGTGAAGTTCCTTCAGAATCTACATTATTAAAAAAAAAAAAAAGGAAAACAAATATTATTACATTTAAGATGTTGATTTTGCAGGCAAGAAAAAAATACAAAAAAATTCAAATGCATACCTTATTCATCCGTGCATATTCCCCCATGTCAAACCAAATCTTGCACAACTTGAGATTTGTCTTAAACCAGAGCCTCTGCAGTAAACCTTGGCCATGTAAATGAACAAACATCTTTAAGGGGACAACAAAAGGAGGTAACAGTACACTGACCTCATTTTTCGCCTCTTCAAGGGCCTTCAAGGTTGTCTGATAGAACTCCTGCAGGAGACCGAAGTTCTGGCTAGCTGATCCAGAAACAAAGTCCATAATATTGTTTATACATTTCTCACTATAATTCCGCGTCACTGCTGACTTGATATATGTCAACATCACTCTGTAAGAATCCATCATTTCTTTGTACTTGCCCAGGCGATAATATAGTTTAACAGTTTGCTTCAGAGCTTTAAATCCCCTAGAAAATGATAAAGTATGGCCATAATTACTAAATCTTATGAAACAATGACAACGAAAAAACAAACAGAAATTCCTAGCCACAATACTTATACCATATATATTTTTGCATTTCTGTCGGAGTAGATATATGTCAATAGAGAACTTCACACTTCTGCAGAACTTAAATACTAGAGGCAGTTGAACAACCTATTGGCTAAGGTTTTAAGAGGCGCTGGAGCGGGGCGCACAAGAGGGTCTGCGCTCCGTCCATATGGAGTCGCAGGCCCTTCAGTGAGGCGCGCAAGGGGGTCTGTGCTCAGACCATGTGGAGGTGCAGACCCTCCAGTGAGGCGTGCGCCTCACTGCACCTCAATCTAAGGATGCCTCGGGCGCCTCATTCACGGGTTCACATGGATCAACCACAATACTGATCCCAAAAATGCTGTAGCGGGCCAAAAAATTTGGCAAGTTCTCCTCGCCACCAAAAACAAGGGGCCTAAAAGGAAATTACGGTCAGGAAGAAAAGAAACTCTTAACACTAGGATCCATTTCTCAACTTTCATTAAACTATAAGGCGCACAGATATATATCACGACGAATATCATCCTAATCTATGTACTTTGTGCCTCAGTAAAAATGATGGAATAGGGAAAATTTGGTACATCATTTTTTGGTAACTTGACCTTCCATTCGGTACCTAATTAGCTTTAACAAAATCACCAGTTACTGCAAATCAAGATGTTGGGTTTAATTTATAGTTCTCCAATCTTACTTTGCACCTGATCAAAGAATATCTGTGGATCTAAGAACGGTAATTTGCATTGAATCTGTATAGATCTTACTTCACATTTTTATAGGATAAGATGATTTATTGTGTTACAAACTGATAAAACCTCCACTAGTATCAACTATTGACCCCCCATTAAGGAAACTTGCCAAGTTTAAAGGTATCAAGTACTACCTAGACTCAATAAGTATCATAGCCTTGCAATAATAAGAATTTCACTCTACGCTCCAAGACAAGATCCTTTTAAACTCAAATATATTTAAAAAAATCTAAGTAATGCTCTCTAATTCGCCTGACACCAAATGATGGCAGGACGTAGGATATTCCTAATACTCGCACACTGCCATTAAGTACAAGAAAAAGAAGGCTGCAGGCTGCAAGAATATCTCCTCCATCCTCATCTAACTAGACTTGAACAAGTCACTTTGAACTTCTGCATCTTGTTTGAACCTTCTTACTTGAGAACTTAACAATCCTAAATTCCAAGTACTTACTGCACAAATATTACTTTTTCATCATCCTTTTAGGATCAATCCTGCTACTCGAAAAAGCTCGTGCGTTTTCCGTGATTGGAAGAAGAAAAGTAACAAAAAAAAAATTATTTGAGGTTTTGAAGTAAACAATACAGACAGGACCTACTGAGTTAATAGACACAATAAGTGCTTCAAACTGAAAGCCTTCCATGGAAGAGAGTGGAAGGAATGGAGGATTTTCAGACTCCCATGGTAATCCCTTAAAAACCATATGCAAATATCGTTATATGCTCACCACTCAGCTTTCTCTGGTTCCATCTGCACTACTTCAGCAAAGCCAGCAAGTGCTCCTTCTGGATCAGTTTCTATCAAACCTATTTAAATAGAAAGTAGACAATAGACACGTTGTTGATTAGCTAGTAAACACAAATACGTAGATTTGAAGAAATTTATGATGACACAGAACAACGAATCAAGTTATTATTAAAATGAAGCCAAGAAGCATTGTTTTATTCAAAATAGAATAAAGCATCAATTAGATTTATATCTAATGAAACCACCATCCACAGAAACATTTAATTAACAATATATTACTTTAAAAAAAAATGGTAGACGCTTGCAGAAAGAGATTACTGAAACAACAAAACTAGGGAAGAAATTATTTTAGTATTTTGAGGACAGGGATCAACTAACTCTGACATTGCCCCTCCTGGAATTGTTTGGGAGTATTACTTTGTTAACAATACTATCTAGACAGAAATTGTGTAGCATAAATCGAATTTTCCATCAACTTATTATTCTATACGTAATGGGCTTAAAAACCTCTTTCTTTACAAAAATAATAAATAAATAAAAATTTGCAGATAGTATTCAAACTATGAACTGGAGTGACTCGGAAAACTTCTGACAGAAACAGCAAGGCTGGTATTTCAATCTTTTAACCATCTACATAGTTTCTTGATACTATCTTCTATTCCAAATGGAGCTATTTAAATAGCTACCACTGCAGTTGCTTAAAGTGTTTGGAATTTTCTCACGCAGACAAAGTTGATAGCACTATGCATTGCAAATAGGAATCAAATAAAAAAATTGTATAACGTCAAATAAAATCTTTACCTTTAGAGTTGTAATATTGGTTCTCAATGTCAACATCCTGTTCTTCAGGTTCCTCATCCGAGTACTCAAAACCATAATCCTCCATATCAGCATCTGTATATCACAGTACACTCAATAAACTAACCCAGAAATCGAAAATCCAAGCAAGTACCAGTAAATAAGATAGCTCATTTTTATGGTCAGATAAGGTGAAAATCCCTAAAGCTTTCACTGAATTCTCATGGTAAACTACATTACGGATCTGCAAAGAATGCCATGAATGCTTGTTGTTAGACAGAAAATCCGGCCAATCAAATGAAGTAAACAGCAGGTACACAGTTACTAAATCAAGCGAATTAGGTTAATCGAGTTCAAGACACCGAGTAGAACTGTATCCCTCCTAAGCCCTAATTCCAGATATCTTGAGGCTAAATCCACGCCCGGAAGACGTCGAGGCGTCCTCCTCACGGAACTATTGGAGGTCGGGAACCAGCGTTAATCGAAAAATCTCTCGCGGATGTTTATGTGTGAGAGAATGAGACCTGACGCCATTTTTGTCTGCAATACAGATGCTTGTTGGAGAAAAGAAGTTGGTCGCTGATCAAAGAGAACGAATCAATTGAATTGGAACGAAGAAGAAGATCAATGATATATAAAACATACTGGACTACAATTATTATACCAGAACCCAATCAAACCCAATGGAGTTGTCTCTTATCCCTCCTTCATTCATCGGCCCAGTCCACATAATTCGCTACATATTTAAATGCCTTCCCCCCCCGCACGATTTTCACATGTATCTCATGAAAGTCTAGAAGATGTATTATCGATATTAATTTAGATAATTATTGTACAAGTGAAAATTATTCTAAATATGAGTATTATTCTTTGAATGGGTCTCTCTAATACACAGATGAAAACAAAAAAATATTAATTTAGTTGAATTGATTAAAATTAGGATAAAGTATAAATAAAAAAATAATTATGTGTCAAAATTGGAACACTTTATTGGTCCACGATAATAGACATTTTTTATTGTGTTGCACTGTCGTGCCGTCGTGCGTATACTTATAATCTCTATATATGTTAAATTGGTTTGAATATCTATAATTAAAACACAATGTTTAATTGTGAAAAATAAACATTTTCATTGGTTGATAAATTATTTTATAACTATTAATAATGTGGACTTGACATGTGTACCTTCAAAAGACCTAGAAACATTATGAAGCTTCTAATCAATAAATTCTTTCGCACTTCCTCATTTATTGTACTCATTTTATTTATCACACAATATTTTTATAAAAATATTTTATTTTTCTTAAATATATATATATATATATATATATATATATATATATATATATATATTTCAATACTGTATAATTTTATAATTAAATCAAACTTTAGTTAACTAAATTTTCATTAATTAAAAAATACTATATATATATATATATAAGAACATATTTCATGATCATTACTAGGGGTAGGCAGAAAAAATTGATCGGCCGAACCAAAATTATTGTGAACCGTACTGGTTTTGAACCGATTCGACCGAACTAGTTCACAAACTAAACATTTGTTTTTGCAAAAATATGGAGCGGTTTAGAAGATGTACAAAAAACGGTTCACAAACGGTAAACCTTACCACTTCTTGTACCAGTTTTAATATAATGTTATATTTAATTTTTAAAATATCTACTCTAAACCATTAGACCAAAGTTGGTTCGGTGATGATTTACAATCTACATTAGTATAATGAATTATGTATTATGGTTTATGAATTGTGGATTATAGATTATGGACTATGGTTTATGGATTATGGTTTATGGTTTATGGATTATAGTTTATTTATGGGAAAATTTAAAAAAAAACACCCGGATGTTTGCCGAGATTGGTAATTGCACCCATAATGTTTGTCTTAACACCCATATGTTTCCATTTGTTGGTAAATGCACATTTCCGTCACTTGTCTTTAGTTTCCCGTCAAATAGAAATCACATGCAATGCATGTGATGTAATTATAAACTTATATGACCAAAATACCCCTAGCTGATTGCATCATCCTTCACCATCTTCATTCTTTCCTGTTCTTGCTCGCGTGGACATCGCTTCGTTCGCTTGGAGATCGTCTTTGTTCACGTCTCTATCCAGCAAGATCACGTCTCTATTCATCAAGATTCGCGTCCCTCGTTGCAGATCTTCCTCAGGCCGCAGCATCTCTTTCGTTCGTCAACCACCATTCCTTCGCGGGAGAGACTCATAGGTCCCTTGTTCAAGCTTCTTGGTCAGTTCTCTGATGATAGTGCTGCAGCAATGTCAGGCGAGCAAACTGCATCTGCTGATGCCACTAAAACCACGGTTAGCACTGGCTAAGGTTTGTACCCCTGAAAAATTCCAACTGTTATGCGAAAGTAGCATCCACTCGACAAATTTCATTTTTGAAGGACACGATGATATTCAAGCTACGAGAAGGAAGAGTAAGCACTTATCTGTGGCTTGTTCCATAAAACCAAATGGTACCAACATTTACCTATGCTGTCATTTAATCTGATTGCAGTTGGCTGAATTGCAACAAACCTAGCATGAGCAATGGGTATGGTCAGGGACAATCGAGACTGCTACGAGCTTATGTCAATCGAACTATTGGACATCATATGCAACATGAGATCATAGAGAAGAGGCAACAATGTGATGGCAAATAATCAAAAATTTATATAACATTTAATTCAACTCCCAGGAAAGATTTAACTTTTGGTACACAAGCAACAAAAGACACCACTTTGAGTATGACCCCTCTTGCTATGAGGCCATGAAGCAAGATCCTTTAAAAAAAAACATCATGAATCTGTTAAAGCAGAAACACAAACCTCTTGTTGAAGGCCCTTGACAGTGATGGTATGTGTAAGAAGCTCTGTCCCATTCATCTGAGCTATTGCAGCTTGAGCTTCCTCAAAATTATCATATTCAATAAGTGCATATCCCTTGAAAGTTCAAACGGAAATGTAAGGAGTTTTTCACTTGCAAAATCATCAATTCCATAAATAAATATACAGACATGAATAGCAAAACATATGGCCCAAGAAAATAATGATAATTTACTTACCTTAACAAATCCAGTACGCCAATCAAGATTTAGGTGCAAATTCTTTATTTCCCCAAATTCTCCAAATGCATTATGCAGATCATCTTCTTGTGCCTCCTCGTGAACTCCAGTGACAAGTATAATCCATCCTTCAATGTATGCATTAATACATCAAAGAAGCATTAGATTATCAGTAGAATCATTGCCTCAGAATTAAACCAATTCTAGATGATATGACCGCAACAGCTTATTATTTGATCCTTATAATTAAGGTAGATCAAAAACATATTTTACAGATGAGATTATCTACCAAGGTCCTCATCATACAGAGAGAACTACCATTCAAATAGCTAACTAACAGGTTGTTCTGCATATGACGAGTTCACCAACTATTCAACAAAACACGTTTCAATTCGTATTGACGTTGGTGATAAACTAATAATCATGACAGATCACAAATGCAAGAACGCAGTATCTAGTATCATGCTACTGTCACACGGACAAGACACCTATAATGTCAGAGGGTCTGGACGTGCTCCTCGAGAAGTGGATTATCGATCGCTTCTCCCTTCAGGGTTGCATCGGTTCGAAATAAATGGTTACACATGACTTTCACGTGACACTTAACGGAAGGTGCAATTACAAACAAAATGAAACATCTGGGTGAACTTATTTGCGTCAAAAAACATATTGGTGTAGTTGCAAAATAAAAAATCCGGGTATTTTTCCATATTTTTTCCCTTTATTTATTATGGTTTATGTATTATGTATTATTATAACTTTTAAAAAAAAAAATATATAAAGTGGTTCGGTCGAACCGATTCAGAAGAGGTATGATAAATTAGTCAAAATCTGGAGCGGTAAACCGTACCTCTTTATAATGTGGTAAATGTACGGTTCATGAACCGGTTCGGCCCCGAACCAGTTCATGCACACCCTTAATTATTACTTACATTATTCATTTTCATTAATTTTTCAACATAAAAAATTAAAAGTATGTGTAATTAAATAAAAAGTTTAAAACAATTGACAAACATTTCAATATAAACACACCTATAAATACTCATGAACATAACTACCTCATAAATCATTGTAAACTTAACTATAAAAATATGGGTTAATGGTCAATGTGCCCCCTAAAGTTTGGCCAAAATTTAAGAATACCCCTTAATGTTTAAAATTTTAAATTTTAGTCCTAATGTTTGGACGAAATCAAAAATCCCCCTTTTCCGTCCAATTTCGTTTAGTTCAGACGGAAACCCATCATGTGCTTGGCATGTGCTTTTTTTTAATGTTGAAATTACAAATTTACCCTTATTATCCTTCGTTTGTCCTTCAGTCTCAGAGTTTTGGCCTCGGTGCTTCTAAGATTTTGAAAAGGGAGACAAATGTTGCAGCAGCCCCTCTTCCTGTAACAGTTGCTCAAGCAAGTGCAAATGGTACACAAGAAAACCTCTTAGAGTGGGTGAAAAAGGATAACCAAAGAATGCTACATGTCGTTTACCGTGTTGGTGATTGGGACAGAACCATAAAGTATGCACATGGAAAGGATGGAAACTAAACAGTATCGACTAGCTTATATTTATCCCCAGTTAGTTTTTAGGATGATGAAGTTAGAACCATGGGTTAAACATTATCCTTGCAATGGAAGATTCTACACTGAATGCCTAGGAATGAAGCTTCTGCGAAAGTGTGATATACCTGAAGAAAGATATACAAACGCTTTCCTTGGTTATGGGCCGGAAGATTCACACTTTGTTATCAAGCTCACATACAGTACGTTTTGCCAATTCTGAATTTGCTGTCTGGATTTTCTGATTGTAGCAAGTGTATCCCAATTCCATAACTGAACAGCCTGATGAACAAAACATTATACACAGCAAAATCATGTCTTTTGTTTCGACAACCTTAAACAAAACATTCAGCTATCATTCGACGGTATGCCAAGCTCAGAAAATTGGACGATAATGAGGGTAATCATTCGACCAGTTCGTCCAAGAGATGAGGAAGAAGAAGTGTGGGTAATGGAGGGTAAATTTGTAATTTCAACATTAAAAAAAAGCACATGGCAAGCACATGATGGGTTTCCGTCTGAACTAAACGGAAATTGGACGGAAAGGGGGGATTTTTGATTTCGTCCAAACATTAGGACTAAAATTTAAAATTTTAAACATTAAGGGGTATTCTTAAATTTCGGTCAAACTTTAGGGGGCACATTGACCATTAACCCTAAAAATATAGTAAACTTACTTTTATTGTATTAGAAGGATTGCTTAGTGAAAATTTCACCTTACCAGGATTCAAACTTAAAACTTCACCCTCACAATATCGCACTTTACCACTAAACTACTAATGTTTATTATGTTTTAACGTACTTAAATCATATTTATTGCACCAACTCCCCATGTGAATAAATTTTATTTTGCAAAGTTTTGTTCCAATAAAATATTAAACTCATGATCATGCTATAGTAACATAGTGCTTTACCATTAGACCACTGATACGAGATACTTCATTTATGTACTTTTAATTATACTTCAAAAATGTCATTCGAATACTTTAAACCCTTTAATATATAAAATATCAAATTTTGAAATATCTGAAAATAAGTTTAAAAAAATCATATTAATAAACATATTAAGCTAGTAACTAAGCAAACGACGTTGAGTTTTGACTTACATAACAATTTAAAATTCCAATTAAAGTCAATCAAATTTTTTTAACATTAAACCGCCAACTTTAATAAGATGAAATGAGGATAATTCAAATCATGATGATCTTTTAATATACTAGAGCTGCTAGATTCAGAAATTCGACGATCAATGGTTAAAATATCTTCATATATATCCAGTCAAAAATATATTCTCCGTGATTTCTTAACTGGAACTGGATGACTACATTCTTTTGTAACAACGAGAACAATATAAAGTTAAAACTCAACGTCATTTTTTGAGTTCAATTTTTTTTAATAAATTATCTATTGAATATGTTTTTTTTTCAAATTATTTTGAAGATGATTCAAAAAAATAGTGGAAAGTATGATAAAGATGTAATATGTTTACGCAAAACATTATCTGATGAAACTTGTTTTGAGCCGTTGGTTTGTGATTACTATGTTTGATTTTGTAGGTTTTAGATGAAACACAAGTTTTCCGTCATTTTGACCGTTAAAGTTAGACATGTGAGCAACACGTGACCTCAAATTTGAACGTTAAAAAAAATTGAAATGTCGGATATGACCCTACATACTTCCCTTCATTTGTCCAATCGTCATTTTGTAACTTCCTCACATTTTTCTTTTCTTTTTTCTCTAAACTTTCTTTTATTCTCTCATTCATCTTCACCGATTCTAAACACTAGTTCTCCCTCTCTTACTCCTTTGTGTCTGCTTTCAACCTGTTTTTTCTTCCAATTCCCACATTCCATAGAAGCGCAGTAACACATCAACTGAACACACCAAATCTACTAACATATTGCATCAAGTGAATGCACCAACTAAGTCGAACCACCACGATTCCCGTAGTCATCTATCTTTTTGGTATGTACTGAGAAACAACCACGTCAAGATAACACAAGTATCCCCAATTTCACATAAAATTCACCGCCTTACAGAAACCCTTTGGTTTGAACTTTCATTTTTTTCAAAGTTTACGAAAAATACGTTTGAATTGGGCAATTTGTTAATTTTATGTTATGTAGTTTAGATCTTTGTTCATAATCTACCCATGAAACACCTATGTCCTGAATAGTTTTGTGTATTTCTGGCCTTCTTTTTTTGTACTATTAACACATTTTCATCTATTTATTATGTTTGTATTGCAGAATGGTCAAGTTCTGGAATGACAATTACAATCTTTAGATCAATTACGACGCAAATTGGGTTGACCCGGGCCAGTTTCAGATTTCCAACCTCACGTGGTTCAACTGTAACTATCTTTTGTTTATTGGGTACGACTTTGCACTATTTCTTTAACTGTTTGCAAGAACGAGTGCATGATGAAGTAACCCTGAAAAGACCCAGAACTTGAAAGCCAAATTGCAGACTCGAGGAAAACCACAGTATTTATTACTCATGGCTTATAAAAAACAATTACACTGATTGGTTTTATTAATGATTATAATTTTTTTAATTCTCTTAGGTTGAAGATTCAATTTCAAATATATTTTTATCTCGTAGTGAGCGTAAAGGAGATAAAGTCACTTCAAGTGCTCCCAATTATCCTACTGAAGAGATCTTGTAGATATACACCAACCGTTGCGAACAATCACATCGAGGAAAATTAAACCATTCTAAAGAGTACGGGTTGGTCGAGGAGTTTACCTCCGTTCAAGTCCAAGAAGTACACCAAATTCCCCACTCAATGAAGAGAAGTCAGTTTGGTCTTAAATTGTGAAATTTGTGTTTGTGGTTTTGGTCGAAACTCAACTTTTGTTGAATGCTATCATTGTGAACACTTTGTCTGATTTTTGTTTTGTTTTCAGAACTTCTGTTGGTTGTGTGAGTGTGAAAACTAGATTAGCTCTGTGTCATCTTGTGAACTTTGTGTTATATGGTGTAATTTTGTGAACTTTGTTGACACTTAACTGATGTGGTGTATTTCTCGAGGAATATGTGGTTCTTCATCAATTGTTATTACTAAAGCAGGTTTTAGTATTTAAATTCAAGGATTTTAATGTGGTCTGTGGAATGACTATTTATATCTGCATTCAAAAATAGTATATTTGTTTTCAAATTACTAATCAAACATTGATCTTCACAAACTAACAACCACAAAACATATATTCTTCAGTTCAAACATAGTTAAACCTACAAACATTAACTAAAATACATAACTCCTTTAAGAAAAAATAAATATACTTTAGTTGATTATAAATTTTAAGATTACACCAACCAGAACATAATAATAACAAGTACTCAAACTATAGTAATCAACATCCTTTTCCTTTGACGTAGAAAACAATTTCTTATTCCGCCTTATTACTGTGCATCATTTCTTCGAATCTGTTTACGGACCTCCTTCCATACATGCACATGGAGGATCACACCACTCAAAAAACTGATGACCCTTATACTGCAACCAACATATTTTAGTATAAAACTTGGGTTTCTAAGATTTTAAATTTGAGGATTTTTAGATTAATTCCAAAACTAGAGTTTTAATCAACATAAGTTGAAGAAAAATACCTAAAAGTTGGGGCACCCATAGAACATTTGGATGAAATTATTCCATGTTGCAATTGGTTTCATGAGTGGTTAGTCCACAATAACAAATCAAGGGTTGAGGGTTGGTAGTCTTCATGGGGCTTGAAGCTTCGTGCATAGCTGGTTGAGTAATGTGGTGTCATTGAGTGTTGGTTGAAAAGAAGATTTCAACGAGAAGGAAGGAATAGGAAAACAAATGGATGAATGAAGATGATGGGTCTTTTACAGTTATATAATAAGGGATCCCTTATAACAAACGAGGAAAAAGATAGCAGGGGAATTAAAGGTATTTTACACTCTTTATTAGTCACTTGCATGACACATGACCACTTAACGGACGTTTTGGGCTACACATGACAGACTTCATCTAAAATCAATAAGAGCACACATATGTTACATTAGAAACAAACAAGGTATATGCATTTACCACATTTGACAAACATATTCTAAATTAGAGGGTTTAAGGTACCTTAAATAGTATCTTTTACAGTGAATTTTTTTTGGACCATCTCCAAAATTGAAAAAAAATTATATTTAACAAATAAATAAATTATAAGTCTAACCAAACAAACATTGTTTAACATTGACTTAAATACGATTCACAAATTAAGGTTGAAAACAACCTTATTTTGTTATAATTGTAAAACACATATAAACTCATATTTCAATTATTAATTAACTAGACATACTATTATTCAATGTAAACTAAATACAAAAATAAAGTTTTGCATTTAAGTCTAAGTGTAAATTCTACACCATTCAACCTCTATGACCACCCCTATGTTTACTAGACTCCGACCTCCATCTCGACCAGAAACTAAATATAGTTTGTTTGATTAGAATTCTGATTTATTTTTTGATTGAATATATATTTTTTCAGTTTATTTGTGTATTGTCCATAAATATGACATTTCTAAAATAGAGGGTTTAAAGTACCCGAATAATATTTTTTAAGTACATAAATAAATTATTTTGTATAATTGGTTTAGTAGTAAAACATTGTGTTATTATAACATGATCATGAGTTCGATTCTTAGATTGAACAAATTTTTTCAAATATCAATGACTTGGTAAATATAATTGAAGTACACAAAACATGACAAATATCAATGTCTTAGTGGTAAAGCTTGCTATTCTAAGAGCAAGTTCTGAGTTTGTCTTGGCAAAGTGAATTTTTTGTTGTAATTCACTATATTGTTCTTATTATTATGTTTTTCGTGATTACAAACCTATATAGATCATATTATGGTCAATCTATGGTAAGTACATCAATCTATGGTAAGTACATCAATCACGATTACAAGTATGGAAAGTCTGACATATTTCCTAATGTTGCTATACTAACACATTTCTTTTCTTATTCAGACACTTCCCTCAAGTCGAGTAGTGAGGTATCTGATGCTCAACTTGTCCAGAATTTCATTAAATACTCTTTTGTTGACTGCTTTTGTGAGCATGTCAGCTAACTGGTCCTCGGAGTATATGAAAGATAACTTGACAATCCCGGGTTATAGCTTTTCTTTGATGAAGTGACAGTTTATTTCAACGTGCTTAGCCTGATCATGCAGGACTGGGTTCTCTAAGGTGCTAATAAGTAATAACTACCTTATTGTCGTAGAACAACTCGCACGCTTCTGATGGTGGAAACCCAATCTTTGTCATTAACTTCTTGAGCCATAGTATTTCTGATAATCCTCGTGCTATCCCGCAAAATTCCGCTTATGCACTAAATAAAGCTACCACTTTCCGTTTCTTACTTTACCACGTTACCAGATTACCCCCCAATAAGAGTGAAGTATCCAAAAATAGACCGTCGATCAATCAGATTACCTGCCCAGTCTGCATCTGTGTAGCCTTGTATTTCCAAGTGTCCATTCATTCTTAACAAACACCCTTGTCCTAAGGTTGCTTTTAAATATCTCAGAATTCTAAGGGCAACTTCCATATGATCAATTTGTGGTTGATGCATAAATTGACTCACTACCCGACAACATAGTATGCTATATATGGTCGGGTATATGACATATATATGAGTTTTCCCACCAATTTCTAGTATCGTTCTTTGTCCACTAATTTTTCCCCATCAGTTATTCGCAGACCGTGGTTTATTACTATTGGAGTCTCAACAGGTTTGCACTTCAACATTTATGTTTCTGCTAGGAGATCCAACACATACCTCTTCGGGGATATAAATATTTTCTTCTCCTGATCTCAACACTTCGATCCCGAGGAAGTATTTTAGATTTCTCAGATCCATCATCTTGAACTCTTCAAATAACTTTCTCCTTAGATGACTCATTTGTTTTGTATCGTTTCCAGTAATAATCATGTCATCAACATATATAATCAAACAAGTGATATGTGCACTTATCTTCATCTATAATAATGTGTGGTCCGAGTTGCTTTGTTTATACCCGTATGTCTTCATTGCGATAGTAAACTTGTCAAACCATGCTCAAGGTGATTGTTTCAGCCCATATAACGATTTTTTGAGTCTGCATACCCTTCCTTCTTGAATTCCTTCTTCGTATCCCGATGGAATTTTCATATACACTTCCTCCTTCAGATATCCATGAAGGAATTCATTTTTTTACATCAAAAGGGTGGAGTGGCCAATCTTTATTTGCAACGACCGATAAAAGTACTCGAATTGTATCTATTTTCGCTAGGGGTGAACAAAAAAGACCGATGGACCGAATTCCCAAAAATATTGATATGAGACTGTCCCGAATAGCCCAACCCGAGCTTAAGACCGAGACCCTACGAGCATTTTTTTTCTTGTAGGTCGGGCTCATGCTTGTTTTTTTCCCCAAAATCCCTAATGGACCAACTCGACTTCATTATGCATATGAAAGGTCCAGGACTCGAGAATAAAATTCATGTAGAAAAAAATGAGTTTGTGGGTGCGCCGGGTTTACGGTAAACTCCATTGAAAACCTAAATTACTTAATTTAGGTTTTCGTTTTCCATTCGACGTTCTTCTCGACCACATCACTTCCATTCACATCTCTTCTAGATCAGCACCGCAACTCTTCTCCCTTCTGTACTAACACTACAGCTCTTACATTCTGTCTCGTCAAGGGTTTTGTTCTTGTTCACAATAGAGACTTTTGGGCCACCACCACCACTCAACAAGTAGTGGCCAAGGCACTTAACCAAGTTGGTCAAGACACTCACCAAAGTGGACAAGACACTCACCAAAGTGGGCAAACCACTCACCAAAGTGGGCAAAGCACTCACCAAAGTGGGCAAGGCACTCAAGATTGTCATATTTTATCAACTATAAAGAGACAATCAATTGTCGAAGGAAATCTAAGGAGAACAGAGAAGAGTAAGAGAAGGTTATTAGAGTGTTGAGTTTATGAGTGAAAAATATTGTTGTGTATGTGTGCCAAAAATACGGAGTGAAAAGTTTTAGAGTGCGAGCGATACACAATGTGTGTTTGAGTGATACATAGTTTGTAAACACTATTTATCTATAGTGAAAGTGTGTGTGAGCCGTGGACGTAGACAAATTGGTGAACCACGTATATCCTTGTCTCATGTGCATTTCTCTTGAGCCACTGAATCCTAAGGTCCTGGAAAAATCATTTGACAGAAATTATTCCAACAATTGGTATCAGATCTTTTGGTTGGCGAATCAAAGGCACAACAGACGTTTACGAAAACTATTCTGCGAAATAACTTTTGTATTCATCCTATTTGTTCGAGTGGGAGCAATGGCCTCAGAGAAAGAGTCCAAAATTTCTCAATTTGATGGCACAAATTCTAGACTCTGGAAAATGGAATTAGATGACAGTTTGTAGCCGAAGGATCTTTATTTACTTTTGGGTGACAAACTAGAGGAAATGAAACATTCAGAATGAGAGCTCCAGACCAGAAAACTCTAGGAACCATAAGGCTTATACTATCAAAGTCAGTAGCCTACAAAATCAAAAGTGAAAAGACACTTGTTGTCAAAAGTGCCTTTGATTCGCCAACCAAAAGATCTGATACCAATTGTTGGAATAATTTCGGTCAAATGATTTTTCCAGGACCTTAGGATTCAGTGGCTCAAGAGAAATGCACATGAGACAAGGATATACGTGGTTCACCAATTTGTCGACTACACGGTTACCTCCTGCATTTCACGTTTTGCAAAGCTGCATGCTCCAGATGTGTGGCGCATAACTTGGTTAGACCTATTTTTTTTGTTTCGTTCACTTATGATTTAACCGGAGAAGTAGAAAAATAATTAGCTTGAGATAAACTTACTAATTGATCCTAATGTATGTGATAAATAACAAGATTTGAGTAGAGATAGATTTAAGACCTTGAATTCATCAGTACTGAACCGATTCACTAAATATACCCAATCTTCTTTTATCACATCTGGAGGACAATGTTGGAGACGCTCTTCATTTGTAGGATACCTATCGTAGTGGAAACGCTTCAAATTTGCACGGTAGTTTCTGTACTTGTCTCTTAGGACCATGACAATTAGCTTTTTCAGGTTATCATCATCAAGCACTGTTGGGTATCGATAGTGACAACCCAGTAAGGAGAAGGCCTTCGAGGCCCAATAACTATAGAGGGGGTAAACCCATAACATTCAAACCGGACCGGCCTCCATAGAATGGCCCAGAACCGAGCCCAAAGTCTCTGAGGACACCATGAGTGCTCGCCATTCTTTACCAGGCCGTGACCTCTCACTGCTCGCCATGAGAGTGCTCGCCCCGAAGAGAGCCCTGCCTCTCTCCTCTGGTCCCACTAAACCGTTAATAACAGAGTGGCCATGATATCCCGCGTATCTCGGTCACATATTCACTAAATATTAGATTTGGTAACTGCAATATCTCACAGTAACTGCCATATCCCACGATCCGAATCTTCAGCAACTCAATATACATTAAGATATTCAGTTGCCTTTATACGGTTCTATCTCTCTTACCCTATAAATACCCTTGCTTTACATACGTTCTTTACGTTTTGAGTTATATACACACATATACTCATTTAAGCATCGGAGAGGGACCCAGAGACACCCCCTCTGTTGCGCTCCCTTACCTGCAGGTTCACCGGAGTTGGAGCAGAAGCGTCTTCCCAACCTTGTCTGGTATTCAATTCACTGCCAGATCAGCATCCAGGATTTCACGATCCAACATTTGGCGCTGTCTGTGGGAACGAGCAATTCAGCCATGAGAACTCGATCCCAAAGCAACCGTCGGAACCAGACTAGGGAGCGATCCTCAGATAGCTCTGATTCCGCCACCGCTTCAACAGGAACCTGCCAGCCGAGCAGGAGCTAATGCCGTTCCTCTGCGAACAGCTCGAGAGCATGTCAGTGATTCAAGATCGACCCCCGCTGCTGATCAAAGCGGAGCACCGGCACCGCAGACAGTCCACATCGCTGGGCAGGATATTAATTTAACCCCAGAGATGGTCTCCCTGCTGGAAGCCATCCTAGGACAGGCGCGCCGCCAAGGCCCTGCTCCTCAAGAAAACAATCTCTCTGCTCCTAAGGAAAACCACCGCCCTGCTGCCACAGGGCCCTCACCTTCGGAAGCGGCAAATCCTGGTCCCACTGCGCCTCAGGAGGATCAGGAGATGACGTCAGGTCAGCAGTCCCTACCTCCGGCATACACCAAGGAGCCAGCAGCCGCGTATACTACCAATCCTTCCGGTCCTCCTCCACCCGGAACCTCGCCTATGTACTGCACTGTGGATCAGATGGATGACCTCCTCAACAAAAGGCTTCAGGAAAGACAGCTGACAGTCGTAGCTCCCTTTAAGGAGCAGTCCTCTCATCCTTTTACCGACGGGCTCGTCGCCATCAAAATCCCGAAGGATGTGGTTGCTCGGGCCATACCTGAGTATAGCGGTGGAGGAGATCCCACCGTACATGTCAACAAACATGAGGTCTCCCTTCTGGGTAAGTCAAATGATCCCAATCACTTGGCTTTGTTATTTCCATCTACTCTTTTGGGTTCGGCTTCGTCCTGGTTCTTCGGCCTCCCTGCAGGATCAATCGGAACTTGGGCAGAGTTAAGAAGCAAGTTCCTGGAGAGATATATGGGCGAGCGCCAGTTGCTGAAGAGCGTGGTCGCCCTTGACTCAGTCAAACAGCAGCTTGGAGAGTCGCTGTCCAACTTCTACGGGCGTTTTCATCAGAACGTCACAGAATTAGATCGCCGAATCTCGGATGGGGAGATCATTCGAGCCTTCTACAGAGGTCTGGATGTGGCTAACAAGGCCTCGAGAAAGCTGTGAAACAGCTATCACGTGAAGGAGATTGAGACGTTGGAGGAGCTGGCAGCCAGAGCATAAGGTTTCATAGACCTTGAACGGGCGAACATCGAGGCTAACCTCCTGACGACCTCGCTAAGGGTGGTCTATGAACCCCGACGCGATAGTAAGAAGGAGGTAAAGAAGGAGAAGAAGGGAAAGGAAAGCAAGCCCCGAGTAGAGTCTCTTCAAGCGCCTTGCCATCCAGAGGTCCCTGAGTACTTCACGCCTTTAAATAGGCAGATCTCAGCGGTACTAGTCGAGATGGAGAGGAGATCCTGGGCGAGACCACCGATGCCTCGTCGAGGTGGGCTGCCCATGGGAAAGGATGTCGAGAGCTACTGCAGATACCACAACTGCAAGGGCCACAAGACAGATGACTGCAAAATTTTGAAGCGGGACATAGAGAGGCTGATTCAGGGGGGAATGTTGAAAGAATTTGTGGCAGGGCGAGACCGAAGTCGAACGCCCCCCAGGAGGCATCGTTCGCCAGCCCCTGCAGAACAAGCTAAGCCATCTGGAAGCAAGAGGAGAGTGAATCTGATTGCAGGAGGATTCAGTGCAGGCGGCGAGAGGTCAAGCGCCAGGGAGGTCTACGCCACTCAGATCTCTACAGCAGTTCAGTTGGGAAAGCGGTCTCGACCTGAAGAGAACATTGTCATCTCATTCTCTGAAGATGATTTGGCACATGTCACCACTCCCCACAACGATGCTCTAGTCATTACGGTAGATATTGACGGCTGTGATGTTGCAAGGATTCTGGTCGACGGAGGCAGCTCGACAGACATCCTATTTCTGGACGCTTTTGAGAAGATGGGCAAGTCTAAACGCGACCTGAAGAGGGTCGACTTTCCGCTGATCGTGTTTGCGGGAAGAACAACTTATCCACTGGGGGCTATAACCATGCCAGTGATTTTTTGGCGAAGGATGGAAGAGCATCAAGGTGTCGGTCACTTTCCTGGTGGTCGATTCACCTACATCCTACAACGCCATCATAGGGAGGACCACGATCAACCCAAACAAGATTGTGGCCTCCACTGTCCACCAGAAGATGAAGTTCCCTACTCCTAACGGGATTGGAGAGGTGCTCGGAGATCAGCCTTCCTCGCGGCAATGCTATGTGAACTGTTTGCGCAGGATGAACCAAAGGGAGGCGCTCGCCATCGAAACAGAGGCCGACCCCCGCGAGGACATGGCTCGACCAGCACCCATGGAGGAATTGGAAGAGGTCGAGATCGATGGTCCATACAAAAAGGTGCGCATTGGCACCACCTTGAAAGAGGATCAGAAAGAGGCCATGACCGCCCTCCTCAAGGAATTTAAAGAGCTCTTCACCTGGCAGCCGAGCGACATGCCAGGAATCAACACATATATCATCTCCCACGAGCTCAGGATAGACCCCTCCATCAAGCCGATCGCCCAAAAGAGAAGATCATTCGGGACGGATAAGCGTTTGGCGATCAGGCAGAAAGTCGGCAGGTTGATTGAAGCTGACTTCGTCAGAGAGGTGAGATTCCAGAGCTGGGTCGCCAACCCAGTTTTGGTTAGGAAATTAAACGGCAAGTGGAGGATGTGCGTCGAGTTCCGCGACTTGAACAAGGCTTGCCCCAAGGATTCATATCCCCTTCCGAGGATTTATCAGCTGGTCGATGCTACCTCGGGTCATGAGATGCTGAGCTTCATGGACGCCTACTCAGGCTACAACAAGATCAGAATGCATCCCGACGATGAGGCTCACACCGCTTTTTATGCTGATGGGGACATTCTG
This sequence comes from Chamaenerion angustifolium, assembly GCA_946814005.1. Taxonomy (NCBI): domain Eukaryota; kingdom Viridiplantae; phylum Streptophyta; class Magnoliopsida; order Myrtales; family Onagraceae; genus Chamaenerion; species Chamaenerion angustifolium. The sequence goes on along the minus strand of OX328268.1, from coordinate 25,398,525 downwards.
TGCTACAAGGTGATGCCCTTTGGCCTTATCAATGCTGGGGCAACTTATCAACGGATGGTGAACCCACTGTTCCAGGACATGCTGGGAAGAAACATGGAGGCCTACGTGGATGATATGCTCGTCAAAACCATTAAGGGCAATCCTCACACGACGGACCTCCGCGAAGACACAGTGTTTGCCTGAATCCTGCCAAATGCGCCTTCGGGGTCAAGTCCGGTAAATTTCTGGGTTTTATGGTCAGTGAAAGAGGAATCGAAGCAAACCCAGAAAAGCTAAAAGCCATAGAGGAAATGAAGTCGCCAACCTGCCACAAGGAAGTCCAGTGCCTGAATGGACGCCTATCTGCTCTCAACCGCTTCCTCTCTAAAGCGAGCGACAGGTCCCTCCCATTCTTCAAATCTTTGAGGGCTAACCGCAAGTTCGAGTGGACGCCAGACTGCGAGGAAGCGTTCCAGTCCTTGAAGAGGCATATCCAAAAACTCCCAGCTCTGGCAAAGCCTGTTCCAGGCGAGCAGCTTTTCCTTTATCTAGGCATTAGCGATGTGGCAGCAGTGCTGTCTTAATAAGGGAGGAAAATAATGTTCCGAGTCCAGTGTATTTCATTAGCATAATGTTCAACTCAGCAGAAATAAAGTATGTCCAGATTGATAAGTATCTCTATGCCTTAGTTATTGCTGCTCGGAAGCAGAGACCTTACTTTCATGCGCACGACATCACGGTCCTCACCAATCAACCTCTCAAAAACTTCCTGATGAAGCCAGATTCTTCAGGAAGAATGGTCAAGTGGGCGATCGAGCTCAGTGAGTTCAAGATCAAATTTGCGCCAAAAACGACCATCAAAGGTCAAGCACTAGTTGATTTTATAGTGGAAAGCACGAGTAACGGTCAAACAGAAGCAGAAAACAGGCCAAGTCAGTCAGCAGACGACAATCAAATCTGGGAACTCTATACGGATGGGTCTTCATCAAAGGAAGGCTCGGGGGCAGGTTTAATTCTTATTCCTCCTGAGGGCGAGCCTCTGAAGTACGCGATCGCCTTGACATTTCCGGCGACCAATAATGAAGCAGAATATGATGCTCTTATCACTGGACTCAGACTAGCAAAAGGAATGGGTATAACTGCGCTTAAGGTAAAAAGTGACTTAGAGATTATTGTTAATCAGGTTAATGGCGCCTACGAGGCAAGGGGAGAAAAGATGAAGAAATATCTCAACATTGCCAAAAAGCTGGTCGTGGAAATCCCAAATTTCGCGATTGAGTCTATTCCTCGCCAAGAAAACCAGATGGCAAATTCTTTGAGTAAACTGGCCTTCGGAGGGGCGACAGTCCAGGATGTACAATTTCTGGAGAAAGCTCTATGTTCGGTCCTGAAAAGCAGAGCAGAGGTCTTCAACATCCAAGGACAGGTCACATGGATGACCCCGTTCCAGAATTATTTAAAAGAAGGAATCCTCCCGGAGGACGAAGGCGAATCCACAAGGATTAGAAGGCTCGCAGCCAGTTATCTAATCATCGATGGAGAACTCTACAGAAGAGGCTATTCGACGCCTTACTTGAGGTGTGTTGCTCATCCTGAAACAGAAAAGGTTCTTCGAGAAGCTCACGAAGGGGCAGCAGCATGTCATGAATGTGCTCGATCACTAACCAGGAAAATATTCAGATTGGGATATTACTGGCCGACCTTGGGAAAAGATGCAGCCGAGTTAACATAGAAGTGTGAGATTTGCCAGCAGTTTGCACCACGATCGGGTCGACCATCGACACTATTATCCCCAATGGCGGGTGTCTGGCCTTTCGCTCAATGGGGAATCGATATATTGTGTCCTTTTCCCATTAGCACTTGTCAGCGTACTCACATTATAGTGGCAAACGACTACTTCACTAAGTGGGTAGAGGCGAAAGCTCTAGCTTCGACAACAGAATTCCAGGTCATCAAGTTCCTGCAGGTCAACATATTCTCCAGGTTTGGCATTCCTAAGATACTCATCAGTGATAATGGTCCGCAATTTATTGGAAAGGAGCTGAAATGGCTCTGTGAAGAATATCATGTGGACCATCGTTTCAGCTCAGTACATCATCCTCAAACGAATGGGCAAGCTGAAGAAGCCAACAAGGTTGTCTTAGCAGGACTCAAGAAAAGGGTTCGAGCATTCAAAGGGAACTGGGCAGATGAACTGGAAAACGTATTATGGGCAATCAGAACGACGCCTAAGGCGGCCACAGGAGAAACGCCTTTCAGTTTAGTGTACGGATCAGAAGCAGTAGCACCAGCCGAATTAGTAGTGCCTACCCACAGAGTCTTACATTTTAACGCGGAGGCAAATGAGATCGAGCGCAGAACTGACCTCGACTTAGCAAAGGAAAAGAGATGGCTCTCGGAAAAGACACAAGCAAAGATGCGCTTAGCGACCGCTCGGTATTTCAACAGAAAAGTCAGCGCTCGCCAATTTTTCGTGGGGGAGATGGTTATGAGAAGGAATGAATTCACAAGGTTGGACAGTAAAAATAAACTTTCAGCCAAATGGGAAGGACCGTACAAAGTAGTAGAGATCGCCGCACCAGGATCCTACTATTTGGAAACCACCGAAGGCGAGAGGTTACCCCGTCCGTTTAATTCTGAGCATTTAAGAAGATTTTATACATAGCTTGTAATCAAACTGTTATGTCAATAAAAGAAAGCCATTCCTTCATAAAGCGTGTCCACTCGAAGCAAGCCGAAGGCAAAAGCCCTAACAATAAAGTTAGGCCAAAAGCCCTGACGCCAAAGTCAGGCCAAAAGCCCTAACGCCAAAAAGCCCTAACAATAAAGTTAGGCCAAAAGCCCTAGTAACAAGGCTAGGCCAAAAGCCCTGACGCCAAAGTCAGGCCAAAAGCCCTGACGCCAAAGTCAGGCCAAAAAGCCCTAACAATAAAGTTAGGCCAAAAGCCCTAGTAACAAGGCTAGGCCAAAAGCCCTGACGCCAAAGTCAGGCCAAAAAGCCCTAACAACAAAGTTAGGCCAAAAGCCCTAACAACAAAGTTAGGCCAAAAGCCCTAGTAACAAGGCTAGGCCAAAAGCCCTAGTAACAAGGCTAGGCCAAAAGCCCTAGTAACAAGGCTAGGCCAAAAGCCCTGACACCAAAGTCAGGCCAAATAGCCCTAACAACAAAGTTAGGCCAAAAGCCCTAGTAACAAGGCTAGGCCAAAAGCCCTGACGCCAAAGTCAGGCCAAAAGACCTAGCAATAAAGCTAGGCAAAACAAAAAAGCCCTGACGCCAAAGTCAGGCCAAAAGACCTAGAAAAACGTTAGGCAAAATAAAAGCCCTGACGCCAAAGTCAGGCCAAAGAAATTTTAGGCGATCACTATGGATGATAAAGCCTGAAAAATTACAAATTCCTTGTTATTATGCCAACACCTCAAAGGTTTAAACTTCAAAGAAGGTAATATCTCTTTGAACTTAGAAATTTATGCTTTTAAGTATCAGAAGTATTATCCTTAGAAAGTTCGACTTATGCTTGGTCTAAGGCTTTAAGGGTCGAAGACATTACAAAGCAAGAAAAAGTGGAGAGTAATTATGATTAAGACATTGGATGAATAGCCAAACATGTTCAAAGTCGAATAAAAGCTCATGAATATAAAAGGCATTCAATATAAAAAAAAACAAGTCTTAAATAAGTAATTACAAAACAAAACAAAAATTACAAAGACAGCTATCTAAAAAAGATAAAAATAAATACGGTCGCCAAAGAGTTGGAGGCTTCAAGCTTTGGGATCATCGGGGGCAAGGGTGCTTTGCTCGCCTTCGGGGGCAGGAGTATTGGGCTCGCCTTCAGGAGCAGCCTCTTCAGCAACAGCGGACCGAGAAGGGCGACTCCGCAAGAAGCTCTTCAAGGATGCAACTTCCCCAAGGGGAAAGTTGTGGTCGACCGCCTGGACCTCCTCCATCACGTCTTGAAGAAAATCGGCAATCGCCGACTTCATCACCTTCAAGGCCTGGTCCTCAAATTCTTCGGAGGCCTTGAACTCCTCAACCACGGCTTGGGGTGAAGGAACCGCCTTCAGCTGATCAGCCATCCGGTTCTTCTCCTCCTCCAGGGCGATCCCCCTGTCTTCAGCAGCATCCCTCTGGGCATCAGCAGCGGCCCTTTGCGCCTCAGCGGCGACCCGAAGAGCATCCGACTCGGCCAGCTGAGCACGAACCTCCTTCAATTCAGCCTCTAGGCGAGCCCTGACCGCTTCTCCTTCATAAAGGCACCGATGAAGGGCTTCAAAATCTTGAAGGGCAACCGCCACATCGGCCTACCTCCGCTTGATATCAGCAAGGAGGCGCTGCTCCTTGCTGAAATACTCTGACCGGGCATTGTCTACCAAGGCGATCGTCGCGTCAGCAGTCGTCTTGATAGCCTCCAGCTGCCCAGGGGTGATCCCCGTGCTCCAATATTGCTCCAGCTCGACAAGCAGGTCTGAATGCTTGTCGGCGAGCTCACCGAAGACACGGCCGATCATCACCTCTTCCCGAACGAGCTGACAACAAAAGAAAAATGAAAATTGTCAGGACACGAATAAAAGGGAATGACTATGGAAAAAGGAAAAGAAACGAGGCCTTACCAGAGCGACTCGTTCGTAGTGAGACCGAAGGAACCCCTCGATCTGAGGAAGCTCCGTGGGGATGGACGAACGGTCCTTGGGGGGAATTATCCCATCAAGGAGCCGCATGCACAAGTCCGGGCTACCCCGGAGGCTCTTCTGAGCAGGGCACCTTTTCTTCGAAAGGTCCCCACAAGGGAACCAAGCACCCCGAGAGTTCGCAGCCTTGAGCGGCTGGAACAAGCTCGCCATGGAGCAATACTCCTCCCTAGGAACCCTTGAGGAGCTGGGGGCATCAGGCCCATTATTTTGGGTCCCAGACTCCTTCGGGGGGACCGCGGACGCCGTAGGAGGTGGGGGCGCCAAAGATAAAACCTTCCCCTGGCCAGCCGTAGGGCCCTGAGGGGAAGGAGGGATGACCGCCGAAGCAGGAGCCTTCCCTTTGCCAGTGGAAGGACCCTTAGGAGGAGGAGGAGCATGTTGTTCAACAGCCGGCTGCTCCTCACTCCTGACCTTCTTGGCAGGTGGAGGAGAAGGGTCTCGGACCACGTCAACCGTGGACTCTTCTGCAAAACAAAAAGAAGAAAGTCGCGTCAAACAAATGCAAAAAATTTAGAAACAAGGCGTAATATGGAAATAATACAATGTGAAACAACATACCTCGCTGGCAAGGGCCAGCAGGGGCCGAACGAAAGGGCCTCCTCTGGTTTCCTCTTGGACGATCGCCTAGAGGGGGGAGGAGGAGAGCTCAGCAGCGCCTGGTCAGGGGACAACCCCGCCGATTCCTAGTCATCAAAGAGACCTAACAGTTTTCGGCTCTTGCTTACGACCTTGCCTACAAGTGATAAAACAAGATAAGAGTTAGAGAATTACCCAATCATCAAAGATTGGCGTGGCTTGATGAATGCCTGCCATCTCAAGGGAATTCTCAGTAGTCTCCGCCACTGAGCGGATGGACTTGAACTGGGACGACCGATGCAGCCGATACAGGTCGTAGATGGCATTCTGGTCACTCCCTGACAATTCTTCAAAGGAAGGAGGAAAATCCTTGTCCGGAGCAAACAATTTCCAGGGTACACCCCCCTTGTACAAGAAGTAAAATTTCTTGTAGTTGGAGTTAGTGGCCCGGAAATCATCGACCCGGCGGACATGGACGTTCCAAATCCATCCCTGAGGGCCTCCCCACTCTGAAAACTTCGGCCAGCGGGGTTGGAAGTGGTGGAGGTGGTTTGCCCCTGCTGCCAGTCGGTAGAAACACCGGAACAAGGCCAGTGAATACACCCATTCCTGGCGTATGCACAGGAACTTGAAACCGACCCACATCCTGAGGGCATTCGGAACGAGCTGCGTGGGGTGAATCCCGTAAAACTGACACAAGGTCTGTAAATCCTCACAGAGAGGAAAACACAACCCAACATCGATCTGTGCCGCATAAATGTAAACCTCTCCGTCGTGAGGAAAATGCAGACCTAAGCCAGGATACCTAGGAGCATCCTCCACGCTGAAGCCACCGAGCGCCACCACGGTCTTAAAGTAAGTCAGCTTTAATTCATTAGGCTTGACGTCTACTCGAATAAATTCAGATATAGCAATGATAAACATAAAAAACAAGGAACAGCAGGGGATATCACCAAAACAGAGCATTGAAAGAACAGAGATTTACCTTTCGGAGAAAAGATGGGTGTTTGAAGCACATGCCCATCTACCACCACTAGGGTGGCTGCAGACCTCCCCGCGTCAGGCTGTTTCCCCGCTGAGGAGGGCACAGCTTCATCCCTAATGGTCACGGGAACACTGGCATTCTGAGGAGCGTTGGCTTTGTTAGCACCTTTGATGGCCATATGTTTGACTCTCTGACTTCTGGGGGCCATGGAAATGGTCGAAAGGAGAACTGAAGAGGATTGAAAGAGAAAGGAGAAGGATTCGCAAAGAGGCTCTGGAAATCTGAAGGAGTGAATAAGTGTAAAGAACAAAACAGAGAAACTGATGTTTCTTATATAGGCCCAAAAAGGAGTAACCGCCACGGACGAATCGAAGCGACACAGAGAATAATTGCACCTTTTTGGAAAAAACCGAAGCAATGTCAGAATTCCAAGAGACACCTCGGGGAGACAAACGGTTGGCTTGTGCAGACAGCTGTCATACTACCCTAGGTTTACGGAAAAGTAAATGTCAGGCGTGCCTCAAGTGACCGTTCGATTTCTGGAGAACTGTGCAGTTATTAAATGCTAACAAGTCCACTAAGGAGACAAGAGGGTCGCCAGCGCACTAATAAGCGCTATCAGAAGTACCTCGGGCAGGTAGTGATCGCCTAACCAAGAAAGATGGACTTTCATAAACCTAGATTACCTCGAGTGGTCGCCAAAGGGAAATAAAAGGAAGGATATCTTTTCAGCTTTGAACGAATAAAAAACTGCTCGCCAAACGAGCTCAAAGTGCCTCAAAGGTCATGAACCAGTACAAGAAACGAAGAAAACCGAATATGAGACGTCACTATCTAAAACCCTACCAGGAAATAAAGCTCGACTGAAGAAACTTCAATCAAGCTTCGGGGGCAAATGTTGGGTATCGATAGTGACAGCCCAGTAAGGAGAAGGCGTTCGAGGCCCAATAACTATAGAGGGGGTAAACCCATAACATTCAAACCGGACCGGCCTCCATAGAATGGCCCAGAACCGAGCCCAAAGTCTCTGAGGACACCATGAGTGCTCGCCATTCTTTACCAGGCCGTGACCTCTCACTGCTCGCCATGAGAGTGCTCGCCCCGAAGAGAGCCATGCCTCTCTCCCCTGGTCCCACTAAACCGTTAATAACAGAGTGGCCATGATATCCCGCGTATCTCGGTCACATATTCACTAAAGATTAGATTTGGTAACTGCAATATCTCACAGTAACTGCCATATCCCTCGATCCGAATCTTCAGCAACTCAATATACACTAAGATATTCAGTTGCCTTTATACGGTTCTATCTCTCTTACCCTATAAATACCCTTGCTTTACATACGTTCTTTACGTTTTGAGTTATATACACACATATACTCATTTAAGCATCGGAGAGGGACCCAGAGACACCCCCTCTGTTGCGCTCCCCTACCTGCAGGCTCACCGGAGTTGGAGCAGAAGCGTCTTCCCAACCTTGTCTGGCATTCAATTCACTGCCAGATCAGCATCCCGGATTTCACGATCCAACAAGCACCACGAACTTTTCCTAAACATATACAAACCCTATTCAATCGCGAACCGTTCTGTTGCAGTAAAAAAGGTGATCAATGAAAGAGTGTACGCTTATATACTTACTGATACCACCTCAAGCATCTTAGCTTCATAGTCTATTGGTTCCTTGGGAATATCACCCCAATCTTTCACTTGCAAAGGTGCATTTGTCCGTTTACGGACAATACAGCCGCACCATGATGCAAAAGTTTAGGCGTTTTGAGAACACACCCGACCTTGTTCATTAAACTTGAGCTCTTCTTTTTCATTTATACCGTTTCTTGACAGCCTAATACAACGGGTTCTCCCACGACGTAACTTCAGGACACTTGGTGGAAGGATATCATCAGGTGCAGGGACAGGATCTGCATGCCCAAGCGTCAGGTGCATGAATAAACAACAATAGACTAAATACGATCACAGATATTTCAGTAATGCTAGCTAGACATTTCAGTAACACATCTATATATACAACGGTATGTTAGAATAACCTGCTACTGATTCTTCCACAGGTGTTGGAGCAACTGGTTCCTCCCTCGGCGTTTCAACATAGGTGTTGGGACAGAGTGTTTCACAATTTGATGTCTCCAACCTCCTTTCTGCAGCATGGAAATTAATAAAGAAACAAATTAGCCATTCAACTCGGACAACAGTTTTTGCGTGACCACCCAAGCATAAGTCCATAAGAATGAACTTACGTTTGGTGTTTCGTCCAGATTTCGGTGGAGATCTACGCAATGGCACTTGCTGTGCAACTTGTTTCCTGGAGTCACCTCTCTTCGAACCGGCCATGCTTGCTTGAAACACTTTAAGAAAACATAAATATACATGGGACTGAGACAACCGAACTTATCTTTTCGGCCACTCACTGTATAGGTTAGAGATAAAGGACGAAACTTTCACAATAAAGAACACCCAGTCGGAACATACTCTATGGTTGAAACAAAGAACAGGAAGAAAATACGGTGAAGAACAAGAAACGGATAACAAAAGAGCAAGCTTGATCGATGAACACAGATGGAACCTAAACACAAGAAAGCATGCCTAACATAGATACCTAAACACATATGAACCTAAAAACAAGAAACTCATAGAGGAAATCCATTTTTGCAGTATATCAAAGCATAGCCTACAGATAGTGGCCTGTTCACATGCAGTACAACATCAAACAGATGAAGGGAACCCACGCTGGCTGTAGGACTAAACTTACCGCTGAGCTGCAGAGAGAACGAATTACCTGCGGAGCTTCGTCTACACTTCATCAAGCTTTGAGAAGCAGAACCTTCAGCTTTGAAAAATGACAAGGTAAGATGTATGTTATGGAGGGAAAGAAAAGGTTTCGTGGGACATAATCTGCCTCGGGATATGGTGCTGACCAATATGACTATCTCTGTTACTCCCTTTCAGCTTCTATAATTAATTCCCTCTGCAACAAGACAAATCACACATGGCTTGTCTTGTACCGAATTCACCCATTTGGCATCCACTACGTTCCATTTGGCATCCACTAAATTTAGAAGGTTGTGTTTTGGGCTACTGCAACTTCTGGTATGGCCCAAACTCTTAGCAAGTTCTAGTATGGCCCAAACAAGAAGGCTGAGTTAACATCTTGCAGGTTGCCCAAACAAGAAGGCTGGGTTCTGGTCAATTTCCAGCAGCAACGTTTCACAGCAATGAGCAATTTCCAGCAAACAATTTCCAACAGGGTTAACATCATGTTTTAACAATTTCCAGCAGCAGAACCTGAATTTTTTTCACAGAACCTGTTTCACTATGTCCATTCGTTTTTTTCACAGAAAATGTTAACACAGAACCTGTTTCACAGAACCTGAATTTTTTGTACTGGAGAGGGCTACTACCTTATGTTTCTTACTTATCTATCTAATGAGGTTATCTCCTACGAAAGTGATATCCTCAGCACGAAAGTGAGGAATATCCTGTTGTGGATTTCCTATCATAGGATTTCCTGCCCAATCTGCGTGTGTATACTCTTTTATCTTCAGATGTCCATTGTTCCAAAATAGCACTCCATGTCCTCAGGTACCCTTCAAATACCTCACAATTGTCAATGCGGCTTCCATGTGATCCTGTTGGGGCTGGTGCATAAACTTACTAACCTCACCAACTGCGTAAGCAATATCAGGGCGAGTGTGAGAGAGGTATATAAGTTTACCTACCAGACGTTGGTACTTTTACTTGTTTGTCGGTATCCCATCCTCTATTATTTGCAAGTCATGGTTTAAAACCATAGGCGTCTCCGCAGGTTTACACCCTAACATTCCTGTACCTGCTAGCAGATCCAGTATGTATTTCCACTGTGATATAAAGATTCCTCGTTTATATCTTAGAATTTCAACACCAAGAAAGTACGTCAAGTCTCCCAAGTCCTTCATTTCAAAATCCATAAACAGTCTCCGTCTCAAATTTCACATTTCATCTACATCGTCTCCGGTAATGACCATGTCATTCACGTATATAAGTAAGCACGTTATGTCCATATCTGTCTTCTTTAGGAATAGAGTATGGTCTGAGTTACTCTATGCATGCCCATATCTTCTCTTAGCCACTGTGAACCGTCTGAACCAGGCTCATGAAGCCGCTTTAGTCCATACAATGCCTTCTTTAATCTGCAGACGTTTCCCTACTCTGACTCCTTCTCATACCCAGGTGAGATTTCCATATATACTTCCTCCTATAAATCTCCATGCATGGAAGCATTTTTGACGTCGAACGGTCGAAGCGTCCAACCCTTAGTTGCGGCTATAAACAACAAAACTCGGATCGTGTCAATTTTAGCAACCAGGGAGAACGTCTCCGAGTAGTCTATTCTGTAAGTCTGTGTGTATCCTTTGGCTATCAACCTTGTGTCGTTCAATTGTACCATCAAGATTTTACTTGATGGTATATACCCTCTTGCACCTTACTGCTTTCTTTCCAGTAGGCAAAAGGCATAACTCCCATGTTTCATTCTTCATAAGAGTCTCCATTTCTGTACACTACGGGAGAATATATACATAACGGCTGAAAATTGTTTCATTAATGGCTCAAAATATGAGCTGGTAATTAAAGACGGCTCAATGAAAAACGAGTCGTCATAGGAAGAGTCGTTTGATATATGACGGCTCATTATTATTAAGCCATCAGAAGGACGACTCATTCATATTGAGCCGTTGGGCCGTTAGATAGACGGCTCATTATTATTGAGCCGTCTAAATTAATAAAATTAATAGGGACGGCTCATACTAATGAGCCATCCAAATTAAATTATATTTTAATTTATAGTTGACGGCTCAACTATTTTCAGCCGAAATAAATCGAAATTTTTAAAAATAAAAAATTTGAATAAATTAATATATCCCTAATCATAAATTTAAAACCTGAATAATTTTACAAACCAAAATCTGTAAATATAAACCAAACAGAATCAGTATTACAATCTGATATTCAATTCCTAAAGCATTAAAGAAACAATTTCGAACATCATTCTTCAAACATCTATTGGATCATCATCTTCACTTCTACGCTCGGCAGACTGATCACTTGGTTGAGTTGTCTGACCATCCTATAAAAGCATCCCCAAAAAGTTATATATATAAGATGCATCACATTTAGACATCAAACAAGCGTGCGTGGTTAACATCATCATATCATATTAACAAGTGAACTAAAATAGCATGCGTGTATTGATATAAGTGATAAATATAACATATGTACTTACTTTATTTGCAATTGGTAAGAGTGTGGAACCACAACCAAGATTGTTAGTTGGTGTGAAATCGCTAGAACCAGCTGTCATGAAGTGTTGAAATGAATTAAATCCATTCATATTGCTATGAAGGTTAGCGATCTGACCTTGATGAATGGTTTGCATGACCTGTAATTGTTGTTGAAACTGTTTGTACATATCCCTCATCTGTGCCTTCATACTAGCCATTTGATCTGCTTGTTCCTTCAATTTATCATCAGTTTCTTTCTTGTCTCTTTCTCTTTCAATCTGTAGACGTGCTCGTACATGTCTTTCTATCTCGTCTTCAAATTTGTTAGCTTTCTGTGACCTATGTACCATAGTCGGTGTTATGCCAAGCCCATATCCTTTGATTCGCCCGGGTTTTTCTCCACTTACAACCTCATGATATACACTTTCTTCCCTTATAAGTGGATCCTCATCTGGGTTATGAGAAGTGCGATTTGCTAATAAGGATTTTCCTTGTTCCCACAACAGACAATTAAGAATGATGTTTAATACATCTTCTACAAAAAAAAACGTGTATACAAAAGTTAACTTTGAACAAATTTAAGTATTACCACTATCAAGGCTGTCACTTCATCAACAAACGCACCATTATTCTTACGGACATGGGCATACTCATAAAATTCCAGACTCCCCATAGGTTTTTTACGCTCTTGTTCCTATTAAATTAACACGGTAAAGTAGAATGTAAAGCAGTACTAGAAATTATGTTAAACAAGATAAATATGTATTTAAAAGCATTCATACCAATCTATATTTTGCACAAGCAAAACTCTCTGACCCGGTTGTGTGAAGTGATGATTGTTGTGACCGAGCATGTTTCCCATGTTTTGATGATTCCTACTCATAAACAATATAAAAATTAAATAAAAGGAAGTAAGAATCAATAACATTAATTATAAGAAAAAGAAGCATTCTAACCTGCCCTGCTTCAGAAAACCAATGATCTACTAAGATACCCCATTGCCATTTCTCCACTCCATCAACTTCTTTTGCTTTGATTTCTTCTTGGGTAACACCCGTGGTAGTTAGAGCAGCAGATGAGAAAAATAATCAAAACACTGAATGCTACTGGACTTACGAGAACAAAGATATGATCAGCAGAAGTGCTATTCATTTATATATATATAAATATTTTAACTTGCTAATTTCGTGAAGACACTATGAATGAATCATCCACCCAACAAGCTTGTATTTATGTGCTCAGGTTTAATAATGTAGCTATAAGAAGACAGTGTTAGTTTCTTCCTCAAGAAGTTGGGTGTGGTGTACTTCAATAGTCGAAAAAGGAGGGGGGATTTGATCCATTATTCTGGTAAAAATCAGGAGAAAAATAACATGTAGCCCATCTGAATTTCATTCTATAGCTGTTTAAAAAAGCACCACAAGACGATTGTGGAAGGTGGACCACCTAAAGTCGAGAGTTTAAGATCCGACCTACTTCAAAAATGGGTTGATTTTATTCATTTGGTTTTAGCCGATAGGACCTGAAGAATGGATTATAAGAATTTACAAAGGATATGATATTCCAAAGCACTCTAAAAAAAGACACTGGAGGTGGAAACATACTTGTCTACCGACGCAGTTTGCAAAGTATCATACGATGGGCTATTTGCAAATCCACTCTGCAGACAAAAATAAAAGAAACATTACCAAAACTTAATGATGGTCCCATGAGCATTTTACATGGGACTTTTGATCGAAATGGACAATTACTCACTCTCTTTTACTCTGAATGTGGACCAGGCAGAAGCTTCAAAATTTCTTCAGTAGGTCGCCTACATAAATATTTAATGATTAAAACATAGAGATCATCCACCTCTTTTTGCTAACTAAGATCCACTACTCATACAGTATTACGGTCTATATAATAGAAAACTGAAACAATATAGACAAGCTTGAATGGCTCACAGAAAAATAACTCTTCATTTACAACATGAGAAGTGCTTTCCTGGCCCACTGTACCAGAATATCTCAAAAAAACAAAACTAATCTGTTTTATAGTTTGCAGATTAATTATTTATGAGTAAATCCTATTGTGTGCATGTAGTTCGGATATAACAAAGGTGTTGTAGACAAGAGAGAATTACATTTAACAAAGGTTGATCTTCCAATGACCTAATTTATTCCCATACAAATTTGCTATTTGATGGCAGGCAAAAGCAACCCAAACAATCAAAATCAATATGAAACACAACTTCAGACAATTCAGATAAAAAAACACTACGCTATCTACTCATCAAAATCTGAAGAGTACAACAGAGGAGGAACAACAACCTCCTTAACAAGTATTACAATCTTGTTAAATCTTGTAATAACAAGTATTACAGCCTCCTTATCAAAGATAATAATAACAGTTCAACTATTTGTCAAGGACACTAACAAGTATAGGACATTAGGACAGCTATAGGTACACTAGACAGCTACACAATACAGCAGTAATAGACTCACATACGCAGCACTAATGTACCTATAGCTTTCCTAATGTCTAGTATAGCAGTAATAGACTCACATACGCTACACAATACAGCAGTATAGACTCATATTACGCAGCACTTATCCATTCTTCACGAAATCATCACTACGCAGCACTTATCCATACTTCACGAAATTATATTACGCAGCACTTATACTTCACGAAATTATATTACAACTCACATCAAAACTCAAATTTCATTTCTCATATTTCCGAAACTAGTTAAAAACGACCTACTAGAGATGGAATTAGAATTTACCAACTGAAATCGGTTTATTACCTTCAAATCGAACCTTGATGTCTTCAATTAGGGTTTCCGAAATTGGTGATTGTTGAGGTTTTCTCTGAAAATCGAAGAAAGTATAACATGTATAACACATGGAAAAAAACGAACCAAACTTACCGATTATTCGTCGATTGAGCGCAGCGGTGCTGTTCTGTTCTTGAGAGGTTCTCTGCCAAAATCAACGACAAGTGCAGAGGAGAGTCTCAGTTCTGTGGGTTAATCCGGATTGGGACGGCTCAATTGTATCGAGCCGTCCCAATTTTTTCATGATAAAAAAAGACAACGTTTGTGCGTACGGAAGAACGTCTTTTATTTCGGACGGCTCAGTACAGTTGAGTCGTCCAACTATTTTTTTTGGGCCGGCTCAGTAGTATAAAGTCGTCCAAATTAACGTTTATTTGTTCGGACGCTATTTTTTTTGTTTTGGGGGCCGGCACAATAGGATCGAGCCGTCCCAATTTTTTCTGATTCACTGGTCAGACCAGACCGTGTTTAGTTCGGACGGCTCAGTTCTGTTGAGCCGTCCAACTATTTTTTTTTTATATTATTTTACTTGACGACTCAACAAAACTGAGCTGTCCCAAATATATTTCGACAAAACAAAAAACGGTTTACTAGACGGGTCAATAAAACTGAGTCGTCCCAAATAAATTTCGGAAAAAAATACGGTTTACTAGACGGCTCAACAAAAATGAGCCGTCTCAAATAAATTTCGAAAAAAAAGAACGGTTTACTAGACGGCTCAATGAAAAACGAGCCGTCCCAAGTAAATATCGAAACAAAAAACCGATTTACGAAACGGGTCAATGAAAAACGAGTCGTCCAACATAATTTTGGTTTAAATAAAAAATCTTTTACCGTTAAAATACGGACGGCTCAAAGTTTTGACCAGACAAAAATGAGTCGCCCCAAGTAAATGTCGAAACAAAAAAACGGTTTACAAGACGGCTCAATGAAAAACGAGTCGTCCAACATAATTTCGGTTTAAATAAAAAAAACTTTTACCGTTAATATACGGACGACTCAAAGTTTTGAGCCGGTAAATCAAATTCTGGACGGCTCATTAATCATTGAGCCGTTAATAATTATTATGTTAAATTTTCCACGGCTCAATCATAACTGAGCCGTGGAAATGAGCCCTTAAGTAAGGGTTCTCCCGTAGTGGTATCCATAGCATGTCTCCATAGTTTTGATTGTTGTGCCTCCTTTACATATTTCGGAACGCTCCCTGAATATACAACCATGATGAATGCCTTAGCTTGACTGCTTATTCTCCCTTTCGTGACATTTGCAACTGGATACACATCTTATGTGGTTTCCTTCTCTGGTGTGTACCTTTTTTGTGGTTTTCCCCGATTGGCTCTCAAAGGTAGTACATATCTCCCCCTCTCCCTGGTTGCTTCGTTCTATGCCTGGCCTCTTTCTTCTGGTATGATAGGATATGCAACTCCATTATGAAATGGCTGGGAATAATTGCTTACCTCAGATACATTAGGAGACGGATTGAGGGTCATTTCATCTGGCTTGTTGTCCTGTACTATTGTGTCAGTGATCGGTCTGGTAGTCCGGATAACTGACTCTGGAGGACCGACATAAGATAGATATACTTGGCCAACCCAATCTTGTGAATCCTATGTAATCGTCGCCCCCTGATCACTAGATTGGGAATAGTAAAATTCATACTCAAGGAAGTCACAATTCATTATGGTGAACATGTGACCCCTTTTTGGATCATAACAGCGGTACCCTTTTTGGTTAACTCCATATTCGAGTTTACCGCACATTGATCTAGTTTGGTGCGGTCGATTTTAGGTATATGAACGAAAACAAAATACCCAAACACTCTAGGAGGTAGGCTAAGTGTCAGATGTATTCTGCTATGAGACTCTAGGGTTTGAATGGGAGTTTTGAGGATGAGGATTTTTATTGGTAGACGGTTTAGTAGGTAAGTTGTTGTTGCCACAGCTTCTAAACAAAAAAGTTTTGGTACTCTTGACTCAAACAAAATAGCCCGGGTCATTTCTAGCAGAATCCAATTTTTTCTTTTAGCGACTCCGTTTTGCTCAGGGGTATGTGGAGATGAGGTTTGTTGAATAATTCCTTTTTCAAGAAAGAAATTCTTCATGTGAGTATTGATGAATATACCCCCATTGTCGGAACGCAGAGTTTGAATATTTTTCTGGAATTGGTTTTTGACCATATGGAAAAAATGCATGAATTTTTCGAACACTTCAGATTTATTTTTGAGAAAATAGGTCAAGGTCATACAAGTGCAATCATCAACAAAAATAGGTGTCGGACCTCAAACATGGGAATGTACTAGGGAAAATATAGAATCTAGCCGAGTTATATTGGATTTAAAAGACTATCTATGACTTTTTGCTAAAATGCAAGTCTCACACTCTAAACTTGACTTATTGAGAAACAACTTTGGAAGTAAAAGCTTGATATAACTAAGTGAAGGGTGACCTAATCGCCTCTTCCAGAGCCACAATTCTTCTTCTGTCGATCCATGAGCCAGCAACACCGATCCTTTGTGGACAATGTCACCCACATAGTACAGTCCAACTTGCTCAGTGCCACGTCCAATGATCGTCCCCATCCAGTTATCCTGCAGTATGCAAAAAATTGGCTTCATTATCATCGCACAGTTTAACTCCTTCGTCACTTGTGACACATATAACAACTTATTTGATAGTGTCACCAATAGTAAGCAATTAGAAATCTTAAGGTTTTGTGAGATTTCTAATGTACCCATCCCTGTTACCATAGAAACTCCACCATTTTCCGTATTAATATACCTAATCTGAGATTCTACTATATCACACAAATCTCAAGCATCAAATGTCATACTATCAGTCACACCACAATCAAATATCCATCGATCATTTTTCCCTTTAACACATGTGACTGAATATCCGACTTTATTAACTTCAGGGACTAAATCAGACTTTTTTAAAACTTCAGGACCTAACTTAGTTTTTTTGGGTAAAAAACAAAATAAGGAGGAATGAAAAGGTTTGAGTTGGATAACCCAAACCCTTTACCTCTAGGTTCTCCACTTCTCCCCATTCCCGCCGCAGCACGTCTAACCCTATTTCTGTCGAAGCTTCCCAAGCTCTGCTAGGGTTTGGATTACCTGCAGCTAGGTAAGCTCCGCCGCTGCTCACCTACGAGGTATATCTTCCTCTTGGTATTCCAAACTGCGATTGAAACGCGTCGCTGGTGTTGGTGGCCTCGTGGCCGCGCGCTGTCGCATTTGCTTTTTTCCCCCTGTTCGTCTGACTGTGGCGTTGTTCGCCACGGCTCCCACGAATCGTTTTTCCTTCATCTTGTGGTTGTATTCCCACCAATCTGGGTAGCCGACCAGTCAAAAACACGTCTCCTTGGTGTGTTTGCCCATGTCGCAGTACGAGCACTTGAGTTTACTCTTGTCTCCGTGGGATGATGAATCGTCGGCTCTGCCGTTTGATTCTGACTGCTTTTGTCCTGGTTGAAACCCTCTTGCGGTGTTCCCTTGAGCTCCCTTGTCTGTTCGACCGTCACTTGTAAGTAGTCTCTCACCCCCACGCGATGATGGTCTGGTTGTGCTAGTTGTCGCTCCAAGTATGTGGAGCTTGACGGCTTCTTTCCGGATGGCCGCATTGAGGGCAACTTCTCCCCCATAAGTATTTCCTGCTTCACACCACTCAGAAACTAGTAAACCTTTGTCTTGTTCCAGATTTTGTTGAATAGTGTGATGTCTTTACTGCACACCATGGGATTAGGCCTACGGGCTTCAATCTCTCCCAGATCGCGCGCATCTGTAACCAGAATTCTTGGAGTGTCTGGTTTCCCTGTGTCGAATTTGCTGCCTTGTTATGTAAATCGAACACTTGTGATGAGTCCCTTCCACTACTGTATGTAACCTGCAGTGCATTCCATAAATCTTTTGGAGTTTGATAATGAGCTATATGGTTGGCAATGTATTCAACATTCTGCAAAATCCAGGAAAAAAAAACTAGATCGTCTTATCTCCATCGAAGGTATCCTGATTCAACTATATGTTGAGGGGATGGTTCTCCCATGAGGTGGAAGAGCCGACATTTCCCTCCAATTGCTACCTCCATCATCCGAGCTCATAGATTGTAGTTATGGCCATTCAGTTTGGTGCCCACCATAATGGTTTTGGGCAATTCTTTTGGTTGTTGTTGCTGGTTCAGATTCAGTCCCGATTTGAGGATGCTTGCTATTTGGCTGGTCAAGTCATCTCGGCTGATGCCTAAATAGATTGGGTTTTGCGAGTTACTCTCGTTGTCGGACATTGTTGAGGTTGGTTGGTGTATGGGTAGATGATGAGAAAGATCACAGATCAAACTCTAATACCATGTTGGAATATGAAAAACTGGAGTCTTTTACTAAATTTCTTGTATATTTCAGTTCTATGAATCTGCAGATATATAAACTATTACAATGCTAAGAAAGGTAAATACTATTTTTAGCTACTTTACAATATTTCCTAGTCTAGCCTATGTTTAATCTGATTTCCTTGTTTAGCTCATATACAAATGGTAACTAATATATTATTATTTATGACATAATGACCCGGTGTTCCATGACTGAACCAAGCACATCGAAATAGATTGTCATTTTATTCGTGATAAAATCAAGGATGACACAATCACTACCTCTTATTTGGCATTTGGTGAGCAACTAGCCGATTTGTTTACCAAAGTATTGGCCAAGCCGCAACATTATGCTCTGTTTCATAAATTTGGCATTAAAGATTTATTCTCATCTTCAGAATCCGGGGGAGAAGGATGATAGGGAGAAGGATAATAGCACCTGATTCAGTTCTGTTTTGCTTGCTTTCTGTTATTCAGTATGTTTTTAAGGTGTGAGTTGAGATTAGTAACCTATATGTTTCACATTAGAAGTTTAAGGACAATAGTGGTAATCTAGAAAGTTAGTTTGTTACGGTAGGTACTATTTGTAGTCTCTGTAATCCATCTTTTTCAATCAAGATAAACGAATTTTTTCAAAAAGTGTTACTATTAAAAAAAAAATTGAAAATATATATATGGTAAAAATATTTTTAGGAATATATGCATAGGCGCAGGGGTTACTGTGTCGCGCCTATGCAATTTGGCGCGACTTTACAAGTGCGCCTATGCATAGGCGCGCCTCCAGGACGCGCCTATGGCATAGGCGCTTATAAAAGACAACTAACCTTACGTCCCAGAACCCGCCGCTCTCTCCACTCCTCTTTGCAGACAGACCCGCGCGTAGCTCCCTCCACTCCTCCGTTCAGCTCCAGCCGCCGCCGCCTCCGTCTCAGCGCTCAGCTCTAGCCCGCCGCCTGAGCTTCCTCCAGCCAGCCCGTGCTCTGATTCCTCCACCCAGCCTCCAATACAGCCGTGTCGTGCCCCCGTGCCATACCGTTGTCGTCCCGTGCCCCCGAACTGCTGCCGATCCCGCCGCCACCCATCCCGCCGTGCCACAGCTCCTCTCCGACGAAAGAAAGGTCTGTGTTCTTCTTTTATATATATATATATATATATTATAAATATATGCTGTATAAAAATTGTTTATAGAATTTGTGATTGTGCTAATTATTAGTAATTACACATGTTATTAATAATTGTTAGTAATTATTATGCTAATTATATAATTAATCATTATTAGATAATGATTAGTAAAAAAATGTGTAAAAAATATAAATTGTTAGAAATTAAAAATTTATACTGTTTAATTATAGAGTTATCATGCCGCCGCGCACACTTGTTACAAATCAGTCGCGTGGTCCAAATGTGGTAAATGTTGGTCCTTTGGATCGGTCGGTCCTTTGGATCGGTCGGTCCTTTGGGGACAAGACCAACATCGTTAATCGGATCTAAGTGGTAACCAACAGATTGATTTTCGATGTTCAAAACTCGAAGAAAATTTAATTTCAGAAGAAGCGAATGCCATTGTGCAAGCTGTTGGTTTATGGGATGTGGTTGTTATGTCACATCCCAAACTCGATCCAAAATTACTGACATCATTGTCCGAGAGATGGCGACCAGAGACACATACATTTCATCTCAGACATGGGGAGATGACGATCACGCTTGAGGACGTAGTCGTGATTCTTGGATTTCGTATATACGGAGATCCAGTAACAGATGATTATGCAGCTGAGGAAGACATGGATGCTGCAGGTCTTGAATTATTAGGTCTGAACTTACAAGGTCGTAAATATTTTGTTAAGTTGACTACGTTACGACAACATCTTTATCACTCATCTTACCGTCGAACAACAAGCGAGGACATTTATGCTCATTTTACTCAGTGGTGTGCTGTTTACAACGACCGAGAAAGATAAGGTGTCGTTAATCTACTTAACAATGCTGAGGGATTTAGAAAGAGTGGCTCATTATAGTTGGGAATCAGCTGTTTTGGCTGCTACATATCGGGGATTGTGTGAAGCATATGAGCTTAACGCTGCCACATTCTCAGGCTGTGCCATATTAGTACAGGTATTCCATATGATAGTTTTGTATGAATATTTAGAATTGATTGTACAATTTTATTAATTTTTGTACACTATAGTTATGGTCGTGGGAGCACCTCCATGTTGGTCGTCCCGTGCTCCGGGAGCACCAGGGCGTGGACGTGGGGTCATCGGGGAACCCTCCTCAAGTCGAGGGCCATTAGGACCGTCACGTAAATTTAGGGATGTTGAACGTCGTACCCGATAACCCTCTTCAAGTGAAGACACCGAAGATGAGTATTCCGAGTAGTTTAGTGTGTCATTAAATAATATTGGACCGTCTTGTTATTAACGGCGTGTAAGAACTATTGCATTCATCTTCTATGTTATTTAGTTAGTTGTCCTGATGTTTTTAGATTTTTTTGACAATCTTCAAAATTTGACATTTCTTACAATCGACCCATTTAACCCCTAAAACGATGTGAAATAGAAGATGCTAATTTTTTCATTTTTTTATTTTTTTCCCAAAATTTTAGTGGACATAACTACTGACATTAAAAGAGTAATGCCACTGGTTACATGAAATTTCGACATTCACATTTTTCTTAAAAATTACAACATCCTCTAAGTACGATATACTCCATATTACAACATCTTCAAATTACAACATTTTTCTTATGAATCCTAACATGGAGCTTTACATGTCTTTCGGTTATGTCCACTTCCACCGCATTTTGAGCAGTTGTTTCTCCTGGGCAAACCTTCCCTAGCGTCCATCTCGTTATGAATACGACTTGATTTTCTTCTACCGCGCTTTGTCCTCCACCTATCCGGATCATGAGTGTACTTTGGAAGATCAAACTGTGGACAACAATAATCGTCTGGTATTGGTTGAAAACACGGTGAGTATGCTGCTAGATGTGCATGATTCGAATATAGCGGATCAACATGAGGATCCCATTGCATCCCTGCCTTAGTGAGTGCTGCCATTCCATGTGAACACGGGTGATGATATATTTGCCATAATCCACACTCACATATTTGCTCAACCACGTTAACCGTATAATTCTCGGGAGTGGTCCAACCGACACCTTGTACAAATCTACCAATATCAAGCACTTGGAAAACACCGTGTTGTTGACTGAACTGGGCCACTTGCATCCTACCAAGTTGTTTCTGTGCCCGAGAAATGGTATTTTGGACAACGTCCGACCATACCTTCGACTCCTCAATGGCAACCATTGCTTCGTGTCGACGCTTGAAGAAGTACGTATTGGATCTCCAATAAGTTAATTCACTAACTCAGTCAACGGCAATGCCTTTGCGCCTTTCAAAACGCCGTTAAACACTTCAACCAAGTTCGTGGTCATATTTCCATACTGAGCTCCTCCATCGTACGCTAATGCCCATCTCTCAAGGGGTATGTTGGATATCCAATCCCTGTACTTTCCATCATGGATTGCCAATAGATTAGCATACCAAACATCAAACTTACGTTTATCAGGTGTACTTGCCATTATGTAAACCTGTTTTTTCAGGATAACACTTTTGAAGGCGTGATTGAAATTACTTGCTATGTGACGCGCACAAAAGCGATGTGTTCCAATACCGTATTGACAATATACAGCCTCCACCGCGTTAATTATTGCCCTGTGCCGATCAGACATTAGACATACATATTGATCCTTGGTTACGTTATCCCTCAGATGCTGTAAAAACCAGTTCCAACTCTCGTTTGTTTCTCTGTATGCAATACCAAATGCCAAAGGATATATGTCATTGTTAGAATCGTACGATACGGCTACAAGCACTTTTCCATTGTATTTCCCATACAAATGTGTCACGCCTATACTTATAAGAGGCCGACAACGGACAAATCCTTCAATGGCTGGACCAAATGACCAAAACATCATTCCAAAGGTTGCTACTCCAGTTTCAGCATTTACCCTTTGGGGCATGAAATCATAAACTCTACCAGGGATATATACGGCCATAGCTGAAAGTAGCCTAGGGAGGTTTACAAATGCATCTTTGTGCGTTCCATATAACGACTCCAACACCACTTGTTTGGAGTACCATGCCTTTGGATATGAAATTTTAGAACCAAACTCATGCTCAACCATGGACTGAATTACTGAAATTTTCAGACCTGTGTCAGCTAAAACTGAATTTCTTATCAAAGACGCTATCAACTTACAATCGATGTTTTGGTGTCGTTCAATGAGGACTTCATTAGCACATGTATGTGGAGAATGCAGTTTGGAAATTCTCCACAATCCAGTATGCTTAAAAAGACTTCCTTTCAATGACCAAGAACAATTTGTTTGATCAACTTTACACTTAAAAACAATTGATTTTGGAGTGGATGGCTCGACAATACACACCTTAGAATTTGCTATGTGCCATTTCCTCACAGCGGCAGCTAACTCGTCCTTACTACTAAACTTCATGTTTGTATTCAGGAAACTTTCACTCGACGTGTCATCAACAACCATAGACCACTCATCCCTTGATTGAAAGTTGTCGATCCAGTTACTATTAACCCAATTTTCAGCAGTGGGTTGCATCATTTGCACGTCGTGTGAGCTACTTCCACCATGGACACCTCCGTGTACATCTTCAGAATTTTCGCCAACTTCAAACACCTCTTCGTTGTCTTCATCAATGTGCCCTGTAAAATGATGACTATATGGATCTTCTTCATTAACCACATGGTCATCTGAGAGTGCATAAACGTCGACATCGTCATCTGATAGATCATTGTTGTGACATGCAAAATATTCACTGTCTCATCACCACTATCAGTAATGTTTGGAATCACATTGAGTTCTCTAGTCACGCTAAACACAATAAGTCGACTAGCAGAACTTAATTGTAAAGCAAAATACAATGCTGAATCCGATCGGATACGCACAAATTTGCAAAAAGTCCATTAGTATCTGTAAATTTATATGAAATGCTTATGGAGATGGCTTCAACATCCGGCAAACCGCACTCCATACATATAATTTCATTTAGTCTACAAAGAGAGATATCTGAGGTAGCTGTAGTAATACTGGATGTACCACCCACATAAACCTCACTACCATTCTCACAAACTATTTCGCCGCCATATAAGCAAATTATACCAATTTCTGTCATGCTTGATCCTAAAAAATTAGTATTATAAAAATTCTTATCAGATATTTTTATTTTGTATTTAACTTAATATTTATGTAAATATAACATACCTTCAAGTATTTGGAGAGGAGAGAGCGAAGGCTGCTTGCTGGAAAAGACTGCTTGAAGGAGAGGAATACCAGCAGAATGCCTCCTCGGTACACATATTTAATGAAGTAACAAAATAATTGGAAATTACTGTTCGAAATTCTTACATTATTGGCTGAAATCGCAAATAATTGGTACATAGGCGCGTCCTAGGGATGCGCCTATTGAATTGGCGCATCCCTGGGCCGCGCCTAGGAATAGGCGTGATCTTGAAGTCGCGCCTATGGAATAAGCGCGGCCTAGGGTTGCGCCTATTCACATTTTCCTAAAATGTTTTTGACGGTATATACTTTTTAAAAAAAAAATTCTTACTTATATACTTTTTGAAAAAATTCAAGAGAAACTTTCATATTTGTTTTCTCAACAAGAAAACCAGTGTCTTTTGCACATTGTTTAGTGTACATGTGGAAGTGGAGGGAGAGCGCAAACCCTTTTCAGTTGGTTTGTTCAAGCGAAAGCACTCCTTGTTATTTGTGTACTATAAGTTGTTATACAAGGTTTCATTCTGTCTGTGCAATTACTTCATTCGTCTACAGTAATTAAAGAGATACTATGAATTCTGTATGGAGGGAGGGAGGAGGGTATAGTAAATTTTATATTGAACAAAAGGAAAGAGACAGACTTACTAGTATCGAAGATATCTATGCTAAATTGAAGATATCTATGCTAAATTTCTTTGTAGCACCATTAATTATTGCAATAATAATAATAATAAAATTCTTTTTAAGGATTGATCAACAAGTCAACAACTAAACAGGTTCACAATGTTTTATCATTTAATTAGAGAATGGAAGGATATTTAATTATTTATCATTACTATCTTACTTTTCATGTACGGATCACAATACGACTAAAAATTATTTTACATATAAAATAAATATACTAAAAATGTGATATTTTTAATAAAAGTATGGATAAAATATCGCATTGTCTCCTAATGTTTGACTGAATTTTCACCAAACATGAGAATAAAAAATTTACGATTTAATATTTAGAAGATAAACTAAAAATTCGACCATTCATAATGTTGTATTGTATTCATAAAAGTATATTCCACGAAAAAAAACTAATGGCATGTTCTTTTCACGGAATGGAAAAGGAATTCGGCTTACGGATTTCGAAAGAAGTTGTTCTTTTCGCGGAATTGCAAAAATTTGGCTTACAGATTCCGGGAGGGGTAGACTTAGACATTCCGTGTGAAAAGCTCGGAATTCCTATGCCGGACGCGCTAGGAATGAGGAATAGGAGGTGAAATGATTGAAATACCCTTATATTAAAATTTATATTAATTCAACTATTTTATCTTAATTAATAATTAATTAAATAAGTTATTTTATTTTATTTTATTAATTATATTATAAGTTTTTATTATTTTTAATTTTAAAATTAATTAATACAAATTATATATATTATATACTATACATATACAAGGAGGGGCAAATATGTCATTTTACCATATTTCATTCCCTTTCCATCTATTTTTTTTTGATAATTATGGATTAAAAAAACCGCTATAGATGACAACTAATCACCCAAGTTCAATTACATAACCAAAACTAGCTAACTTTAACAATTCGCGAAACCGAAGAGCCAACTTCGTCTTTTCGGAGAGCATTAAGAGTTTCCTTCAGAGGTAAGCTATGAATTTCAAACACTTGTCGTTGGTTGAGCGTCATCCCCGCCATGATATCCGCTACCGCATTCGCTTCCCGAAAAATATGTCTGAACTTCATTCTTTCGAACTGCATCAGTAGCTTCCTGCAATCCGCAATGATCGGCCTTAGTTTTTGATTTGACATATTTTCATCAGAGATTACCTTATGGGCTATAAGGGTGTCCGTCTCAAGGTGAATGAATTTTAATCCGAGTGTCTTTGCCAAAAGCAGTCCGTCTCGGATGGCCCAACATTCCGCAGTGAGACTGTTTGAGCAACCCAAATTCCTTGAGAAACCTGCAACCCAGTGACCCCTGTAGTCTCGGATTACCCCGCCAGCTCCTGCAAATCCTTGACTTCCCTTAGCAGCTCCATCTGTGTTAATTTTAAACCAATCCTTTTTTGGAGGAACCCAACTAATATCAATGGAAATGAACTCATTAGTACTGTCAGTCTCAAGATAAACATTTTTGTGTAATTTTGCCTGAGATAAAGATACATTATAAACAGAAGAGAAAGCAGGCTTATCATTAAAAATAAGAGAGTTTCTATTTTTCCAGATGTTCCAAAGAGCATAAGGAAAAAAAGTACTTCCACTCAACTCCCTGAATATTGACTCCCGATTCCTGACAACCCTTCTTGATCCACTCATTCAAAGGGTAGTCGAAAGATTGCCCCAGATTCAGCGGCCCAGTGACAGAACTCCACATCTCTTTAGCATGCTTACACCCACGCAAAATGTGATCTATGTCCTCCACCCCAGAAAAAAAAATTTGGCACAGCGGGCTCAAATTACATCCTCTATGGTTCAATAGTTTGCAGGTGGCTAGTCTATCTTTAAGGCATAACCAGATAAAGTACTGAATTTTTGGGATAGTCTGAATCTTCCAAACCCAATCCCATTGATTAATTACCTGACTGATTGTGTCATGACCTTCTAAAAGAGAATAAGCAGATGATGTAGTGTAGTTCCCCGAGTGTGTGACATTCCATATTTGAGTGTCCGAAGAGACATTGGTCTTGTCCCCTGGAGTACCTCGAAACATGTCCAACATTTTTTTGGGGAAGTCAAAGGAGGTACTTTCAAGATTCCACTCATCATTTTGGAAGACATCTCCTACCATCAATCTGTCTTCTTCAAAGTTCAGTGGACCATAAATTGCAGCGCGCAGCGGTTGATTGCCCACCCAATTATCGTGCCAGAATCTAATGTCCCTACCATTCGCCACCACCCACCCTGATCCTAATTTAAGGGTGTTCATACCTTCATTGATTGCTTTGCAATTACAAGGCGTTTTATTCCAAGAAGTGAGGGAATTTCCATCCCGCTTAAACGTTCTGTTTCTAATTACCACAGCCCAAGGAGTCGATTCCTTCTTCAATCTCCATGCCAAACTACCCAAGAGGGCTTTATTGCGATACACCGCCGACTGCAGACCAAGTCCCCCTAGATTTTTCGGCTTCGTTATTTCCTCCCAATTGATCAAGTGGATTTTCCTTTTCTGGTCCGTGGATCCCCAAATAAAGTTTCTATTAATCCTGTCCAGTTCTTTACACACTGAAATAGGAAACATAGTACATTGCATATAGTAGGAGGGGATTGTGGACAAGACCGATTTGACCAACGTAACTCTATCTACCATAGATAACAGCTTTGCCCTCCATCCCGAAAGTTTATTTCTAACTTTATCCAGAACAAAGTTAAAAGAACTAACTTTCGAGTTTGACAACTCCAGCGGAAAGCCAAGGTAAGAACCAAAGTTTTCAACTGTTCTAAACTGTAACCTCGATGAGATCTGAGTTCTTTTGGTAGAAGGAACATTATTGGAGAAAACCATGATCGACTTCCCCTGATTTACCTTTTGTCCTGAGATCGCGCAAAACTCTTCTAACACCGATTTAATACAGTGACAATTTTCAGGTGTCGCTTCTCCCATAAGAATGAGATCATCAGCAAAGAAAAGATGGGATAAAGTCAAGCTACCTCTTCCCACTTTTATTCCTTTCCATTGTCCTTGCATAACTTTTTCATCGATAAGGAACGCCAGATATTCCATGCATAGAATAAAGATGTACGGAGACAGAGGATCCCCTTGTCTAATGCCTCTGGACGGGTAGTATTTGTCAAGTTTCCCCCCATTAAACAAGATTTCAATTGAAGTCGTGGAGATACAATTCATAATCAACTTGATGACATTATCAGGGAATTTGAAGAAGACAAGCGTTCTTCTGATGAAGTCCCACTCGATTCTATCATATGCTTTTTCAAGGTCTATTTTAATGATCATACATCCAGTTTTGCCCTGTTTATGCTTAGAAAAATGCAGCGCTTCTCTAAGCAGAATGACATTGTCTGAACCCCTTCTACCAGGGACAAAACTAGTTTGAAACGGAGAGATGATATTGTTCAGAGCTGGCCTAATTCTATTCACCAGAATTTTTGAAACGACCTTGTAAATAGAGTTGCAGAGACTTATAGGTCTGAATTGGGAGACCGAATTTGGCTGACTACATTTTGGAATTAAACATATAAATGTCTCATTCCAACTTGTAGGGACATACCCCCTTTTAAACACCTCACTGATAGCATCAGTCAGAGAGCTACCCGTACAGTTCCACAACTTTGGGAAGAAAGCCGGATGGAGGCCATCTGGCCCCGGAGCTTTAAACGGTTTAAGGTCCCAAGTGGCTTTCCTAATTTCATCCAAGGTGATAAAGCTGTTAAGGCGGCGGATTTGATTATCAGATAAAGCTGTTCTCCAAGAATTGGGCTGATCAATCACCAAAAGTGAGGAAACCTTTGAAGTTGTGAAGAGATTTGAAAAGAAATTTTGAAATTCCTTCTGTGAGCTTCTCATCAAAAATCCAATTACCAAAAGAGTCTTTAATTGCCAAGATCTTATTTCTTCTTCTTTTGACAAGAGTAGAGATGTGATAGAATTTAGTGTTTCTATCCCCGTCACTGATCCACTTTGTGCGCGACTTTGCAGCCCAAAGCTTTTCTTCCTGGTTAAGAATGTCAGACAGCTCTGACTGAAGATTCTTTTCCAGATTGACAATAAAATCATTAGGGGAGTTAGCAATACACTTTTGGGCTCCTGAGATCCTCCGAAGAATTTTCTCTTTCCTCTGAAAAACATTACCAAAAATTTCTTTATTCCAAGCTCTAGCTCTATCAGGGAAATGGATAATGGAAGGAGTGATCCTATTACTAAACTCATTCCAAGTATTCTTAACCAAAAGATCAAAACTTGGGTGATCAAGCCACATAGGTTCCATCCTAAATGGTCTAATAACCCTGTTGCCACCATCTCCACCAGAATTTAAGAGAAGCGGGCAATGATCAGAGTGGGTTCTCGTAAGATGAGTTACGGAAGCATTGGGATAGCAAAATTTCCAGTTCATGTTTTCCATCATCCTATCAAGTCTCTGCTGGATTAATCTATCATAATTCCACATATTGATCCAAGTGAACTTAGGCCCCCTAAATCCTAGGTCAATCAAATTGCAGTCACTGATCATATCATTAAACAGAGACACCCTATTCATGCACACTCTATTCCCCCCTAATTTTTCGGCACTACTAGTAACGTCATTAAAATCCCCTAAGACTAGCCAAGGACTCGCTATAGTAGCAGCAACAGATTTGAGATTATCCCACAACAATAATCTTTCATTTAAATTGGGGCTAGCGTAAATTGCAGACATGAACCAAGACAAGTTAGAAGGGATAACCTGGATCTTGAAGTGCAATTCCTGCTCAGTAGGCGCCAATTTCGTAATATTTGTCTCGTAATCATTCCAGAGCACTAGGATTCCTCCCTTAAATCCTCTTGCTTCCACCCCTAAAAATTTGTTGAAAGGTAGTTTTCCTGCTTGGTCATCTATCTTTTGACCACTGAGCCTAGTGTCAATTAAAATCAACACTGTAGGTTTGTGAATATGGATGAGGTGCTTTACCGCCTTGACAGCGGCTGGATTACCAAATCCTCTAACATTCCACATTATGGATCTCATGTGCGCTTTTTCAGGAACCATATTACTAGAAAGATGTACTTGATTCATAATAAAAAAGCTATAAAAACTACCAAACCAATTACATAGAACTACTAATATCTAAACTCATGTTAGATACCTCACCTTGACCCTTACCTCCCTGAGTTTGAACATTCTTACTCCCTTGCGCCGTAGATGCCTTTGCTGTGTATATTGACCATTTCTCCACCGTATCCAATTGGGTTCGTGGCTTCCCATTTTTCTTGTGTCCCTGGGTTTTAACAGGAACATCTTTACGGCTTCCAACCTTCCCTGTGTCCCTGGCTTTAGAAAAACTCACATAAGTAGTTAAATTGTTTTTCTCATTATGATCATAATCAGGATTAATAAAAGAAAATTTCGAGGTGTTATCGGTTGAGCTTAGCTCTTCCTTGATAGTTTTGAGCTTTATAGGCCAATTCCCCGCATCAGCCATATGGTCCAGCCCGCCACCTTGATTCAGCTCGTCAGCCCGTGGCAGCTCACCATTCTGGGCCAACCGCAAAGGAGCTGCAATTAGCTCAGCATTTAGGCTTGGCCCTTCAAACCGGCCCAGCCCAGATTCTTCTATCCCATCCCTTCGGTCCGTGTATGGCTTAGAGTTGGACAGCCCATCTTCGGCCCACTGTTCTTCTCTACCATCTGTTTGCACTCTCCTTTCCATGCACGACAGCATAACCTCACGCGGTCCCTCCCTTCCACCAACTTCAACAGTTTTGTCCTCCACCAATTCCTTCGAACCCGCATGGAAACCAGGTGGTCCACTTGTCTTGCCAACAAGACATCCACTCCTTAATTCCATGCCCGACAAGCTTTCCCTCTCCCCGATTCCCGCATGGCCAACCTTGACAGCCCTCTTCCTTACGTGGCCGACATCCCCGACTCCAACATTGCCAAGCTCTCCACTCCAGACGTGGCCGACAGCATCTGTTCCTGCAAGGCCGGCTGCATTTCCCGTCCCTAGTTTCCCGTTGGTTGTCTGTTCGACAAGGTGGCCGACATCAGTCGGTTTGTTCGAAGCTTTGTTCCCACGCGGCTTTGTTCTAAGCTGTCCAACGATTTCTTCCCTTGCCCTGTTTCTTCCATCCTTCATTACCGTTGCATCTCCACTCCCAACTACCCCCAAGGTCGACAGCTTTCTACCATTTCCATTGTCCTCGTTGTGGTCGACCGCAGCAGCTCCTATAGCCTTCCCTTCGGTCTGGGCTCTCACAGGTGCGCCCCCTTCCTTATTCGTTATCCCGACATGACCGTTGCTTCTCCACTCGGTGTTAGTCTCGACCCCACCCTCTTCACGCTCCGATTCGGCTGAGGTGTCCATCCTGGTGGTTCGCCCAGTTTCCTTACCGGTTTGAGGTTTTTCGGTGCCTGGTGTCGTTATGATTCCAGTGTGATAATCGGTTTTCTTATGGATGCCCGTACGGTTGTGAGGTAAAAGGATTTCCAATTGCTTTTGTGGTAATGGGTCGATTAACGATTTTGCGTGACTCTCCCTCCATATTCTAGTTAATTCTGATGGTTTCTTCCGGCGAGTAACCAACATCCAAGGTCCCCTATCTTCAGTCGGGCTATCGGTGGTAGATTCAGTCGGATTAGCATTGACCTTAATATTGTTCGTATTTTGGGCTTGATCATCCGAAGTTTGATTTGCAGATTCCATATGACATTGCTCCTTCCTATGGCCCGCCATACCACACACGAAACAAATAGCTTGAATCCCTTCATAAGAGATTTTTTGAGCATAGCCATCAATTTCGATTGAAGGAGGAAGTGGTTTGCTCAAATCCATTTGGATACATAGTCGAGCAAACTTCCCTCTTTCGGCGTTTATGGTATAACTATCAATTCTCAACAAGAGCCCTATAGTGTTTCCAATTCCATGTAGCACTATAGGGTCAAAGAATTCCATTGGTAAATTTGGCAATCTGATCCAAACAGCAACTTTTGATATATTGGTTCTTTCTGGATTGAATTTGGGTTCCCAAATTCGTATGGATAAAAATTGGTCATTAATGAACCAATGTCCATCTCTAAAAACCTTGTCCATGTCTCCCATGCATGTGAATTTGATTAGGTAAAAACCCTCCCCGAGTAAAATACAGGACATTTCCCCTTCCAGTTTCCAGAGAGTTTGAATTCTCTGCACCATGTGGTGATAAGGTACGCTTCTTCCTATGATTTTTATGATGATAGATTGTTCATACCTTTTTTGTATCCTTGCTTTCTTATCTGTGGATATGGTGAATGATAGTTTACCCACTGGTTCCACTTCATCATGGTCTTTTGAGGGGGAAGCTTCAGACAGCTTGATACATTCTTGGTAGAACGTGTTTTTGTACGCCCCTGGAACAATACCAGTGAGTTTCTCCTTGTAGGAGATGGAATTTGTTGCGGCCTTCGGAATAACCTCTTCCATATCTTGCACAATTTGTATTTGATCTTCCTTGAGCTTAGTGTTACTATTTAAAAGTTCTGCAGTCTCTACTGCAGTAAGGGAGTGTGTGTAGTTTGAGAGCATTTGTAAAAAATTTATTATATATAAGTTCTAATTACTATAACTCCCCTTTCCATATACAATTCCACCAAAGAAACAATAGAATTCCTTATTCCATTCAATTTCATTCCACCAAAGAAACAACTTCATATTCTTATCTCCAATTCCTTATTCTTTATTCCGTATTCCTTATTCCTTATTCCATGAAAGAAACGCCCCGTAAACGAAGACAACGTACGTATTCTCATAGTACGACCAAACACATTGATCATGATGAATGTTAGTACAAAGAATACAAAAACTAGTGGGTGGCGCTGACCTCTGACTATGTGTCTGCCGACCATTTTTTCACTTTTTTTTTATTTAACACTAATTTAATTAATTATTATATTTCTAATTATAATTAAATAATTAATTACCGACTAAATTGATGTTAATTAATTATTATATTTCTAATTATAACTAGAATATAGACATATGTGTTGAGCAAAACAATTTAATTACTTTTGTGAATTTTTCAAAGCCAAGGAACACAGTAAAATTAGAAAGTCGAAAGTATGTTTCTTTCAAATGCCAGAGACACAGGAAAATTGGGAAACTGTGAATTCACTAGGATATGGTGGAGAAATGGTCAATATACATCGCAAAAACACCTACTGAGCAAGTTAGTAAGAATGTTCAAACTTAGGGAGGTGAGGGTCAAGGTGAGGTATCTAACATGAATTTAGATGGTAGCAACTCTGTGTAATTGGTTTGGTAGTATTAATAGCAGTTTAATTATGAATCAAGTTCATCTTTCTAGTAATATGGTTCTAGAAAAAGCCCACATGAAATCCATAATGTGGAATGTTAGAGGATTTGGCAATCTGACAGTTGTAAAGGCGGTAAAGCAACTCATCCATACTCACAAATCTACAGTGTTGATATTAATTGACACTAGACTTAGTGGCCAAAGGATGGTTGAGCAAGTAGGTAAACTTCCGTTCAACAAATTTCTAGGGGTGGGAGCCAGAGGGTTTAAGGGAGGAATTTTGGTGATATGGAATGATCACGAGACAAAAATTACGAAGATGGCTTCTACAGAGCAGGAATTACACTTCAAGTTCCAGGTTATCCCTTCTAATTTGTTTCGGTTCATGTCTGCGATTTATGCTAGACCCAATTTAAATGAAAGATTACTGTTGTGGGATAATCTTAAATCGGTTGCCTCTACTATACCTAGTCCTTGGCTAGTTGTAGGTGATTTTAATGATGTCACAAATAGTTCTGAAATATTGGGGGAAATAGAGTTTGCATGAATAGGGTGTCTCTATTTAATGATATGATTAGTGATTGTAATTTGATTGACCTAGGTTTTAGGGGGTCAAAGTTTAATTGGGTCAATATGTGGAACTCTAATAGATTAATCAAGCAAAGACTAGATAGGATGATGACAACTATGGATTGGAAATTATTTCCTAATGGTTATGTTACCCATCTTATGTTAACCCACTCTGACCACTACTCGCTTCTTATTAATTCTGGTGGGGATGGTGCTAATAGGGTAATTAGACCGTTAAGGATGGAGTCTATGTGGCTTGACCACCCAAGTTTTGAACTCATGGTCAAGAATACTTGGAATGAATTCAGCAATAGGATCACGTCTGTCATTAACCACTTCCCTGACAAAGCTAGAGCTTGAAATAAAGAGATTTTTGGAAATGTTTTTCAGAGAAAATAAAAAATCCTTCGGAGGATCTCAGGAGCACAAAAATGTATTGCTAATTCCCCAAATGACTTCATCGTCACTCTGGAAAAGAATCTTCAGTTAGAGTTGTCTGACATTCTTAACCAGGAAGAAAAACTTCGGGCTGCAAAGTCTCGCACTAAGTGGATCAGAGACGGGGATAGAAACACCATATTCTATCACATTTCTACTCTTATTAAAAGGATAAGAAATAAGATCTTGGCTATTAAAGACTTAGTTGAAAATTGGATTTTTGACGAGGGACTTATTCATGAGGAATTTCAAAAATTCTTTTCAAATCTCTTCACAACTTCAAAAGGTTACCTCACTTTTGTTGGTTGATCGCCCCGATTCTTGGAGAACTACTTTATCAGAAAATAAAATTCGTCGCCTAAACAATTTTATCACATTGGAAGAAATTAGGAAAGCCACTTGGGATCTTAAACCTTTTAAAGCTTTGGGGCATGATGGCTTCCATCCAGATTTCTTGCAAAACTTGTGGAACTGTACGGGTAGCTCTCTGACTAATGCTATCAGTGAGGTGTTTCAAAGGGGGTATGTCCCTATAAGTTGGAACGAGACGTTTATCTGTTTAATTCCAAAATGTAGTCAGCATAATTCGGTCTTCGAATTCAGACCTATAAGTCTTTGAAATTCTATTTACAAGGTCATTTCAAAAATTCTGGTGAATAGAATCAGACCAGTTCTGAACAATATCATCTCTCCTATTAGACTAGTTTTGTCACAAGTAGAAGAGGTTCTGATAATGTAATTCTGCTTAGAGAGGTACTTCAATTTTCAAAGCATAAATAGGGCAAAACAGGGTGCATGATCCTTAAAATAGACCTTAAAAAAACCTATGATAGAATTGAGTGGGACTTCATCAGAAGAACACTATTTTTCTTTACATTCTCTGATTAAGTCATTAAGTTGATTATGAGTTGTATTTCCACATATTCGATTGAAGTTTTGTTTAATGGGGGAAACTAGAAAAATTCTACCCGTCCAAAGGCATTAGACAAGGTGATCATCTATCTCCATACTTCTTTATACTATGCACGGAATATCTGGCGTTTCTTATCGATGAAAAAGTTATGCAATGACAATGGAAATGAATAAAAGAGGGAAAATGTAACATGAGTTTATCCCACCTTTTCTTTGTTGATGACCAGATTTTAATGGGAGATGCGACACCTGAAAACTGTAACTGTATCAACTCGGTTTTAGAAGAGTTTTTCGCCATTTCGGAACAAAAGGTAAATTAGGGGAAGTCAATAATGGTTTTATCAAAAAATGTACCTACTACCAAAAGAACAGATATCTCAACGATTTTAAAATTTAAAACATTTGAGAACTTTGGGCCTTACCTTGGTTTTCCTCTAGATTTGTCAAACTCGAAAGTTAACTTCTTTAACTTTGTTCTGTATAAAGTTAGAAATAAACATTCTCATTGGAGGGAAAAGCTGTTATCGATGGCCGGTAGGGTTACTTTGGTCAAATCAGTCTTGTCCACGAACCCCTCCTACTATATGCAATGTAGTATGTTTCATAATTCAGTGTGTAAAGAACTGAACATGATTAACATAAAATTTTGTTTGGGTATCCACAGACCAAAAAATGAAAATCCACTTGATCAATTGGGAGGAAATAGCAAAGCTGAAAAAACTAGGGGGACTTGGTATTCAATCGGCGATGTATCGAAACAAAGCGCTCCTATGGAGTTTGACATGGAGATTGAAAAAGTAAACGGCTCCTTGGGCTGTGATGATTAGAAACATAACGTTTAAGCATGATGAAACTTATCTCACTACTTCGAACAAAACGCCATGTAATTGGAAAGCAATTAACGAAGGTATGAATACCCTTAAATTAGGATCGGGGTGGGTGGTGGCAAATGACAGAGATATTAAATTCTGGCATGATAATTGGGTGGGTAATCAATCCATTCGATCTTCTATCTTTGAGAATTCTGACACGACAAATTGATGGTAGTAGATGTCTTTCTCAATGACAAGTGGAATCTAGATATAATTTCTTTTAATTTCCCCAAATTGTTTTTGGACCTATTTCGAAGTACTCCAGGGGACAGTACTAATGTTTCTCTGGACACTCAAGTATGGAATGTCACAAACTCGGTGAGTTACACTACAACATCTGCATACTCTCTTTTAGCAGGTCATGACACAAATAGTCAGGTACTGGATCAATGGTATTGAGTTTGGAAAATTCAGACTACCCCAAAAATTCAGTATTTTATTTGGTTGTGCCTTAAAGATAGGCTAGCCACTTGCAAACTATTGAACCATAGGGGATGTAATTTGAGTCATCTCTGTCAAATTTGTTATGTTGGGGTAGAGGGCATAGATCACATATTGTGTGAGTGTGAGCATGCAAAAAAGATGTGGATTTCAGTCACTTGGTCGCCAAATTTGGGGCAATCGTTCCACTATCCTTTGAATGAGTGGATCAATAATGAATGCCAGGCATCATTAGTCACTATTCAAGGAGTTGAGTGAATTTTTTTTTTTTCTAATGTTTTATGGAACATTTGGAAAAATAGAAACTCAATTATTTTTAATGATAAACCTGTTTCTTCTTATGTTTATAATCTATCTTTATCTCTGGCTAAATTTCACCAAAATATTTATATTGAGACTGAGACTACTAATAAGTTTATCTCCATTGATATTAGTTGGGTTCATCCAAAAAGGGATTGGTTTAAACTCAATACAGATGGAGTTGCTAAGGGGAATCAAGGTTTGGTAGGAGCGGGTGGAGTCATCCGAGATTACAGAGGTTAATGGGTTGCAGGTTTTTCAAGGAATTTGGGTTGCTCAAACAGTTTCATTGCGGAATGTTGGGCCATCCGAGACGGGCTACTACTGGCAAAGACACTCGAATTAAAATCTATTCACCTCGAAACAGACGCTCTCTCAGCCCATAAGGTAATCTCTGATAAAAATATGTCAAATCTAAAACTAATGTCCATCATTGCGGATTGTAGGAAGCTCTTGATGCACTTCCAAAGAATGAAGTTCAAACATATTTTTCGAGAAGCAAATACGGTAGCGGATATCATGGTGAATATGGCGATCAACCAGTGACATGTATTTGAACTCCATACCTCACCTCCGAAGGAAACCACTAACGCGCTTCGAAAAGACATTGTTGATTTTTCTATTTCGAGAATTGTTAAAGCTAGATAGCTTTGGTTGTGTAATTTGGAACTTAGGTGAAAAGTGTATCACCTATAGCGATTTTTTAATCCATAATTAAAAAAAAAATAAAGATATATGTGTTGAAGCACAGTCTCAATTGTGAGATCACCTCATAGCAAAGGCCAAAACAGGGGGAAAACAGGGGGAGGGGAGAAGAAAGAGAAAAAACACTACACCACGCATAATAAATCAAAAAACTCTCTATAATCTAGATTTGTTAATAGAAGAGCTTCTTATACACGACCAACAAAGCTCAAAAGAAGAGCCGAGAAAGAATTTAAAAAAAAAAAACTAAATGCTCATACCATCAGCGTTTAGGAGTTTTTTCTCTAAACACTGATCGCATCATCGTTCACTTCATCATGAATGTTGATTCCATCAGCGTTACGGACGTCCGTCTAACGGACGTCGTGAACGCTGACGAGATCAGCGTTTTTTATTTTTCAAAATAAAAAATGTTAATCCCGCTAGCCTTCAGTCTCAGTTTTGTATATTCTAAAATGCAGAATTAATTTAGTAATTAATTATTAAAATTGGGTTAAATTTTTTAAAAAAATCCATTTCTTCGCTGTACCGAATGAAAAGGACTCACATGTGACCTACCACACTTCAATAGTGCGCCATAATAATAATATCGATTAGGTGAGCGTGGTCTCCTTTTGGAAGGTCTCACGCCTTTAATCAACCAAGCTAAGAGAAAGTGGATGGCCCAAAGAAAAAGCTAAGAGAAAGTGAAAGACACACAATTACTATTATTATTACTCTTAATTGACGAAATATGAATAAAAAATAAAGAATTGGAATAAAAATAATAAATACAAAGTTGTTAGGATGATTTTTTAAAATAAAATATAAATACTGAATTTAATATTTAGTTAATGGAATTGTATATAAAAATTTAATGGAATTATGTCAAATGATATATACACTATTTACTTCATTATGCCTAATATCATGTTATCGTGTGTGTCGTGTTCTGATACCTAAACACGAACACGACACGAAAAATACTTTCGTGTTATCGTGTTCATAATATCGTGCAATCGTTTTGTCGTATGTTTCCACGAACACAATTTTTTCCGTTCGTGCTGTATTATCGTATTTAGTAGAAAATTGTCTGGCATATCTCATCCTAGTCCTATCTCATCCTACAGAGGATTGACAATTTCCACATGTATGGTTATTATTGGTTAAATACATAAATTCACTTACAAACAATCTATTTTGTTCTTGAAATGGTCATGTATTATATATGTGCGTGCTCCTATAAAAAAATAATAAATACTTTATAGTCACATTATCATCATATGCAGCCAATTGTAAATTGTAAGAGTGATAATCGTGCATACAATCATGTTATCGTGTGTATTGATACGTTTATTGTGTCTCTTATCAAATATGAACACGCACGATAAACTTATTATTGGATTATGTAATATATATGCAATCGTTATAGCACAACATAATCACATATAATTAAGTTACCTCTGGAGTGATTGCCTTAGCGGAAGCGGATCTGTCTGATGTTGGGATTACAGTCTGTCGGACGAGAGGACATGCCACGGGTTAACAGACAGTGACCTAAGTTTCCACAGCTGCTGACCTCTATCTAAACTGTGGGTGGTTATCAGTCTATATGTTGTTATCTTACCTCATATGAGGGAAAGCACCCCTTATATATAGAAGGATAGAATTTATGACCAATATAATATAGAAGGCTTACCTGAATGAACTCTCATTTATGGATGACTCATTAATCTAAATCCAACATTTATGTTGTCATGTTTTTCAACACGAACACGATACACAATTTGTCGTGCGTGTTCATATGTGTATGTGCCACACTTTATCGTATGTGTCGTGTTTTAATACTTATAAATAGACACGACACGAAAATATTTTTATGTTATAGTATTCATATTATTATTCTATTATATAATTTCAGGAATATAATCTTTTTATAATAAGTGCTTGTGTCGTATTATTATCTGTACTACAAAATTATGCGAATAGTATTACTTGTATCTATTCATCATCATTAAAACAAAGACCGTGGATTTCATTGGAAATATAAATTCCTATACTTCTGGGAAAAGTTTAAAACAAACAAGCAAAATATAGCAGTTAATGAATGTAAATTTAACAGTGGACAAATACCGAATTTTTTCAAAAACTGTTTAGTTTAGAAAAAGTATTTGAAAAAGTGTATATCGAATTTTTTTTTTTAGAAAAGTATGTATACGCGCGACGCGCCTATTGAATAGGCGCATCCCAGGGGTGCGCCTACTGCAATAGGCGCACGCCAGGGGTGCGCCTATTGCCTAAATTATTTTTTTTTTCGCAAAAACACCGGACACCGGTCTATCAGAAACCACGTTGATTTTAAGTCTGCTTATGGTTTTCCTCCTAAATAGAAATTGAGAGATAGTCTCACGCGTTGCTTCATCTCAGTATTCATAGGTCCAAACTCCAAATTTTCCAACTTGTTCTGAACAACAATGAAACGAAGTTGTTTATTCACAAGTTTCTGAATGAGACTTTTCTTCAGATACACTAGCTAGTTTGACATTTTCAGGAATTACTCCTGCAAAAGAGCTCTTTGGGGTTTCCACTGCCTTTTTCTTCGGCATCTGAAGACTCTTGATTTTCTGCATAGTGTACTCGTTGATTTTAGGTCTGCTTATGGTTTTCCTCCTAAATAGAAATTGAAGTCTTTCATCACAAACTACTCTCTTCTTCGTAGGGTGATTCAGTTTGTTGTCATTGATATACCGCGCTATAATTGCTCCAACATCTTGCTGAGAGATCTAATCATGCGTCTCTACACCAACCGATTTGAGAAACTCGATGAGATTACTCGATCCCCATCTAACAAATTCCATTTTTCTTGATTGGTACTTCCTTTTTCTGAACAACTTGTTCTGAACAACAATGAAACAAAGTTCATGTTGTTGGTAGATGATGTGTATTTATGTTGCTCCAAATATAAGCTCCGGAGCACGGTTATAACACGAAAAAATGTATGGTATGTTTGCCTCACACTTGACCTGAACATTCAACAAGAAAAATCGAACAGGGTATAGGCTAACTAACAGCTGCAACACATTAGAGGCAGGCATGCTAGAAAGGTCCTACAGCTGCAATCTTCCGAATATCTTGTAAAGCTTCTCCAATGACTATAGCTTTTTATCTGAGTTCAAGCCTGCTTATGGTTTTCCTCCTAAATAGAAATTGAGAGATACTCTCTCCAGTAAAGAAGAAAGGAAGCTCTAAGAAGAAATGGTTTTGCTCCTGAAAATGTCAAACTGGCTAGTGTATTTGAAGAAAAGTCTCATTCAGAAACTTGTGAATAAACAACTTTGTTTCAATGTTTGACCTCGCGGATGTTGTTCAGAACAAGTTGGAAAATTTAGGGCAGGAACCTAAAGTATTTAACTTCTGAGAACTTCCTTTCTTCTTTATTGGAGAGACTATCTCTCAATTTCTATGTAGGAGGAAAACCGTATAAGCAGGCTCAAAATCAGATGTTTTTCAAAAAGTAAGCATATAGTAGGAAAAAAGCATACATGGAGGAATTTGGTGCGCGTAGAGGAATACTGCTGCAAAATAACTCTTTTGGGGTTACTTTAGATAAATTTCAAAAAGTAACTATGTCCGTTAGGCGCGACCCCGGGGTGCGCGTATACATAGTTTGCTAAAAAACCATTTCTTCTTAGAACTTCCTTTATTCTTTACTGGAGAGAGTATCTCTCAATTTCTATTTAGGAGGAAAACAATAAGCAGGCTTGAACTCAGATAAAAAGCTATAGTCATTGGAGAAGCTTTACAAGATATTCGGAAGATTCAGAATCTTGTGAATAAACAACTTTGTTTCATTGTTGTTCAGAACAAGTTGGAAAATTTAGGACGGGAACCTAAAGTAACCCCAAAGAGCTCTTTTGCAGGAGTAATTCCTGAAAATGTCAAACTAGCTAGTGTATCTGAAGAAAAGTCTCATTCAGAAACTTGTGAATAAACAACTTCGTTTCATTGTTGTTCAGAACAAGTTGGAAAATTTGGAGTTTGGACCTATGAATACTGAGATGAAGCAACGCGTGAGACTATCTCTCAATTTCTATTTAGGAGGAAAACCATAAGCAGACTTAAAATCAACGTGGTTTCTGATAGACCGGTGTTTTTGCGAAAAAAAAAAAAAATTTAGGCAATAGGCGCACCCCTGGCGTGCGCCTATTGCAGTAGGCGCATCCCTAGGACGCGCCTATTCAATAGGCGCGTCGCGCGTATACATACTTTTCTAAAAAAAAAATTTTAATATACACTTTTTTAAATATTTTTTCAAAAGTGAACAGTTTTTGAAAAAACTCACAAATACCTCAACTAACATGGCTATAATAGAAAAGGCTAAACGATGGAATCACAGTTGGCGTGTAAAACATGTTTATTGTTTATCATATTATAAATATGGTAAATGAGGTAACAACACAGATAAAGCTGTTTTTTTTGAACTTGACTCGACCTAAGGCGAATTTAAACACTTAGCTTGCGTCCTTGCCTTTATGTGTTTGGTGCCGTACCTAGGTTGGGAGGTGTGATGTTTGTCACGTTGCTGGTTTCAATTGTCCAATCAATATGAAAATTTAAGCTGCTGCTTCATTATTAGCAGGACTGCTTTATCAGAACAGACTTGACCTAACTGTGAAACCAAACCACCAAAGAGAACGAATTTAAATTATTATCAATTTGACTATTGTATTTTAAAAAATGTTAAATACCAAGTAACTACATGAATTTTGAAAATTCAAAACGGGCTATTTCAACAATGAAGAATGTTCAAATAGCTATCTCCGTCCAATTTTCAGTTAACTGTCGTTGGAAAGTCGTCGGAAATTCGTCAGAAATTGGACGGAGGTAGCTATTTGCACATTCTTCAAAGTTGAGGTTGCCCGTTTTAAATTTTCAAAGTTCGGGTAGCTCGTTGCAAAATACCCAAAGTTTAGGTAGCTACTTGGTATTTAACCATTTTAAAAAAGGAAGTAAGTACGATCCTAATATGAACATATGCGTTTACAAATAATTGTTTTTCCAAAAAAATTCTTTGTGTAGGAGATCGAACTCATAAACTCTCCTTTAGGACTTGGAAGCTGCTATTAGAAAGACTACTGATACCATTTTTTTTTTTTCACTTAAATTATACCTATATATTGATTTTTCAAGTGAAATATTAAAAAGTTTGTATAAATTATGAATCAAACATTACAGCATACTCTAATAATGAAAAACTTTACCACTAAATCAATTTTACCACTTATTTCAATTTTGTCACGTTGCTGGTTTAAGTTGTCCAATAGATATGAAAATTTAAGTTGCAGTTTCACTATGAGCAAGACTACTTTATCAGAACTCTGGACCCAAATTGGAGATATAAAAGTAGAATTGGTTAAAAACATACTTATTAGATCCGGATCGGCAGTCAAACGAGTAAATGAGGCAATTTACGGTCCTACCAGTCTGAACGCGGCCCGCCAAATGAACTGGTTATTTCATCTACAATTCATTATTTCATTCTTATTCCCCGCGTCTTCTGCAGCCAGCATAGTCCTGCAAAACCCTACACCTTCTAGCCCCCTCCTTCCTGCCTTGCACCCTCATTCATGCCTTGCCTCAGCCCCCTCCTCCGTGTTAGAGTATTATGTAGTCTAATCTAGATTATTCTTTATCTTTAGTTTATCTATATTAATTAGATTATACTTTTATATTTAGTTTATTATATATATAGTTAGATAGATAGTATGAGTATATTTATAGACAGAATCAATATATATAGATAGTTATCTCTATACTATATATATATTTAGTTCTCTTTATACAAAATAACAAGTTTTCTCAATAATGGAGTCATATGTTTTTTTATTCATCTCATTCACTTCTTCATGTTCTATTAAATCTAACACTCCCCAGTTTCACCTGCCCCCTCCCGCCACCAGCCCACCCCTTACCAGCCCGCCCCCTCCCACCACCAGCCTGTTAGAATCGATTAACACCAATTGATGAAGCAGAAGAAGCAATTCTAGAGAGAGAGGTAGAGAGAGAGAGAGAGCTGATTTCTGTAGTAACACCCAATAGGGTAACCTCCACGCGGTTTGACTCATTTGTATTGAACCGCGAGACGCGTACATTAATACATAATCTACCATTACATTTTAATCAGACTACAATACCTAACAAATCTCCCACTTGGAGACTGATTCCGTCACCAAACACAGTATTCTCTCAGCATCATCATCAATACCTTCATCGCACCACCTGTATTAACATAACTACAGAAGACCAACCAAAGTTTCGCACAACCCCATTTTCCCAACATTGACACATTTTGTCAACATGTCTGCTGAATTCTTTGCATCCTCTATCTTCTCTAAGCACAAGTAGCCTTCTTCCACTACACTGCGAGTGAAATGATACCGCCTTCTGATATGATTAGTCTTAGAATGACAGACTGGATTCTTAACCAACTGTATGACACTCTGGCTATCTGAATACAGAATCTTCTCATTCTACTTCTTGCTCAACTCTTCCAGATAATCTGCCAGCCATATCATCTTCTTCCCAGCTTCAGCTATTGCCACATACTCAGCCTCAGTAGATGAAAGAGCAACACATTTCTGAAGCCTGCACATCCAACTAACTGCAGTACCACCTATGGTGTAAATGTATCCGGATGTGCTCTTGCT
This sequence comes from Chamaenerion angustifolium, assembly GCA_946814005.1. NCBI lineage: Eukaryota > Viridiplantae > Streptophyta > Magnoliopsida > Myrtales > Onagraceae > Chamaenerion > Chamaenerion angustifolium. Next base: position 25,354,656 of record OX328268.1, on the reverse strand, counting down.
AGAGTCTACATCTCCACCAAGATCAGCATCCACAAAACCCTGCAGAATCACTTTGTCTTTGCCAAAACAAAATGAAGTACTGGATGTACCTTTCAGATATCTTAGAAGCCACTTCATAGCTTCCCAATGCTCTTTACCCGGATTTGTCAAATACCTGCTAACCACACCCACTGCGTGTGCTATGTCAGGTCTTGTACAGACCATAGCATATATCAGACTCCCAACTGCTGAAGCATATGGAACCAGTGCCATCTGATCACGTTCTTCAGCTGTCTTCAGCACCCAAGTGTTTCATCTCAAACACAGAAGACAGACTTGCCTTCACATTGTTTATCTCTCTCATATTGGATCCTGCAATCAACATATCATCCACATATAAGAGTAGAAATACATAAGAATCAGTGTATTTCTTGAAGTAACAACACTGATCCTTCATGAAGGAGTCAAACTTCTTGTACTATTGCCTCAGTGCTTGCTTCAACCCATACAAGCTCCTGTTGAGCTTGCAAACCATGTGTTCCTTGCCTGGAACAACAAATCCTTCTGGTTGCTGCATATAGATCTCCTTATCAAGATCTCCATGTAAAAATGCTGTTTTTACATCCATTTGCTCAAGATGCAAATTCTCAGAAGCAACAATACTCAATAGAATCCTAATAGTAGTTAATTTCACAATAGGAGAAAATATTTCAGCATAATCAATACCTTTCCTTTGTGAATACCCTTTAACTACTAACCGAGCCTTGAACCGTCTTTTGCCATCTGGTTCAGCCTTGATCCTGAACACCTACCTATTCAACAAGGCTCTCTTCCATACATGCAATTCAGTCAACAACCACGCGTCATTCTTCTCAAGTGAGCTCATCTTATCATCCATGACTTGCTCACACTTAATTGAATCCTCCACATGTAGGGCCTCATCAAAAGACTTTGGTTCCCCTTCATCAATCAACAACAGATAATGTAATGAAGGTGAATACCTATCTGGTGCTTTGATGGTTCTGGATGATCTCCTCAATACCTGGGCATGTGTCATTTGTTCCACTACGGGTTCTTCATCCGCAGTCTCTGGAATTGTTTGAGTATCTTCTATGGGTGTAGTCTTCTGCAACTCAAACTCAACTCCCACTTGCTTCGTAGTCTCTGGAGCCTTATGCTCTCTGTCCTTATAAAGGACAGATTCATCAAACGTCACATCACAGTGTCTCGGGATCTTTTTGTTCTTGTCATCCCAAAACCTATAACCAAACAACTCAGAACCATAGCCTATGAAGTAACACTTCACAGCCTTAGCATCAAGCTGATCTCTTTTCTCTGGATCAACATGAACATAAGCCGTGCAACCGAAAATTCTCAAGTGTGAGTACTTGAGATCCTTTCCTATCCATACCTCCTCTGGAATCTTGAACCCCCAAGGGAGTTGATGACCCCTTGTTGATCAAGTATGCAGTTGTGCTCACTACATCTGCCCAGAACATCTTGGGCAACCCACAATGCAGCCTCATACTTCTCGCACGCTCATTCAATGTTATGTTCATCCTTTCAGCAATTCCATTCTGCCTAGCCTTACCGGGAACTGTCCTCATCAATCTGATTCTCTCAGCAGCACATAAAGCTTTGAACTCTAATTGTCATACTCTCCTCCATTGTCATACCTCAAACATTTGATCTTCAATCCAGTCTGATTCTCAACTTCAGCTTTCCACCTCTTGAATGTTGCAAACACATATGATTTATGCTTCAAGAAGTAAACCCATACCTTCATGCTGAAATCATCAATGAAGGTGACATAAAACTTGGATCCTCCAAGTGATGAAACTGGAGATGGCCCCCATACATCTGTATGAACCATTTCCAACTGCACTTTCTTTGACTCTCTCGGAGTCTTTGTGAAGCTAACTCGTTTCTGTTTGCCCATAACACAGCTTTCACAAAGACCCATATCAACTGACTTCAGCCCCTCTAAAACTCCCTTTGCAACCAGCATCTTCATTCCCTTAACACTCATGTGTCCAAGTCTGTTATGCCACAGACATGAACAAGAAACACCCTCAGCGACAGCAGCCATGTTCATACACCCTGCAGTGGTGTATAAGGTTCCAGATTTTGTGCCACGAGCTACAATCATAGCACCCTTTACAATCTTCCACGAACCATTACCAAACTCTGCTGCGTAGCCTGTGCTATCCAACTGACTAACATAGATCAGATTATTCTTGAGTCCAGGAATATATCTGACATCCTCCAATGTCCACTGGTCTCCCAATGGTGTCTTTATGCAAACATCACCATTTCCTTCAATCTCCAAAGCTTTGTTATCAGCAAGATATACCTTTCCAAAATTTCCAGACTTGAAATTTTGAAACAATTCCTTGCTTGGAGACGAATGAAAAGATGCACCAGAATCCAAAATCCAGAATTCAACCGGGCTGTCCACACTAACGATTAGAGCATCCCCAATGTCTTCTGCTGAATTTACAGAATCTGTATCATCCCCTGATTTTGATTCTTCTTCTTCTTGGGTTTCTTACAGGTTGTCCGATAGTGGCCTTTCTCTCCACAATTCCAACAAATCACGTTGGCTTTGTTCAGAGATTTTCCTCGATTCTTTGATTTTGATCGACCATGTTGATTTTGGCCCTTTGAATTGATTCTCCCATTTCGCGTTTGCGAATACTTTCACTGAGAACAACATCTCGGATTTCATCGAATTCAGTTTATCAGAACCACGGGAACTACTAATTGCAGCAACAACAGTATCCCAAGACTTAGGCAGAGATGGCATCAAAATCAAGGCTTTAATTTTATCTTCGAAGTTAATCTCCACAGAACTCAATTGACTCACAATCATATTAAACTCGTTGATATGATCAGCAACAGATCCACTTTCAGACATCTGTAAATTGAACAATCTACGCATAAAATATACCTTGTTCATAGCTTATGGTTTTTCGTACATATTTGACAGCGCCTTCAACAGATCGGCCGTAGTCTTCTCCTTGACGATGTTGAACGTCACGTTCTTCGACAAGGTCAATCAGATCATCCCTAGGGCTTGACGATCTTTCAGCTTCCACTGCTCATCTGTCATGGAATCCGAGTTCACCCCGATCAAGGGTTCGTGAAGATCTTTCTGGTAGAGACAATCTTCGATCTGCATCTTCCAGAAACCGAAATCGGATCCATCAAACTTCTCGATTCCAAACTTCGAACTCTCAATCTTCAATGATCGTGTTGAATCTCCTTATCTCTGATACCAACCTGTTAGGATCGATTAACACCAATTGATGAAGTAGAATAAGCAATTATAGAGAGATTAGAGAGAGAGGTAGAGAGAGAGAGCTGATTTCCGTGGTAACACCCAATAGGATAACCTCCACGCGGTTTGGCTCAATTTTATTGATGATGTTTACTGTTACAAAATACGTATACATGGAGAAATACAGTACAGTATAGCCCATAGGTTGAACCGCAAGACGCGTACATTAATACATAATCTACCATTACATATTAATCAGACTACAATACCTAACACAACCCACCTCTGTTAACAATATAGATGTTAGGAACAGTAATATAGTCGTTTAATAGATGTTAAAAACTAGTTGTTAGATTTAAATGTATAAATAGAATATATGTAAATCCATTCAATTTACATACTCAATACAATTCAATATTTAATTTGCAACATGGTATCAGAGCATATTGAATGGTTCTAGGACAAAACGAACATCAATTCTCATCATCTACCTCAACTAATACCTGAAATCAAGATAAGTTGCCATGTCGGATGAAGGTAGGTCGATCAATCAACACAAACTCAATTTTCAGAATCAAACCCCCAAGCAAAGTCTATCTGACCAACACCGATAAGGACGAGCTGCCCTGTCAAATGACCGTAGCTCGATCAACCAAAACCTGAAGGGGTTCAATCGTTCAAACATGAAGGGGCAATACCAGTCAGAATTGAACGACTCATCATCCCGGCCAAACAAATCGAAACTCAAATGCAACTATTGTGGTCAGAATAAACTTACCAAGGAAGAGTGCTTCAAAAGTATTGGATTTCCCGAGTGGTGGAGCGACAATCAGAAAAATTGAGACTGAACCACAGATGGAAGAGGGAGAGCAGCCACAACCTTAAGGAACCATAGGTCAACTGCATCGACGACGGAAGTAACTGAGATGCCAAAGAAGGAGGAAGATTCAGTGGAGCAACCTTCGGTAGGACCGTCGTGGCTAACTTCACTATCACCAACGACGGGAGGCCACCATCAACGGCAGCCACAGAAGACCGAAGAAACTGGTGTGGACCGAAGGTGACTCTACACCCGGATGAAAGGAGAGTTGCGGGAGGAAGAGGCGCAAATGAAGGGAGAGCTAGGGGCTGCTAGGGTTGAAGGTAAAGGGTTTGGGAAATTATTCCCAAATCCTAATATTCTAAACCCTAGATATTTTACCCCTAAATTTTTAACATTGTTAGAAACTGACCCCGAAGTTTACAAATTTGAAAATAGTAAATATGAAAAACACCCCCGTAAAATTAATCACAATTTAAATCAAAACGAACAAAATGTTGACATAAACCAGGAATGCCTAGGAACATCAAATATAATTCAAAATTGTGATAAAAAGGCAAATAAAGCATGGATATTTAATTGTAGTGCCACTCATACAATGACTTTTGAAAAATTTGATATTAGGTGAGTGTCTAAACCAACAAATACACATGTTCAAGCAACTAATGAAGAAATAGTTTCTGTAGTAGTAGGAGGAACTATTGAAATTTCACCAACATTAACTCTGTCCAATTGTGTGTATGTTCCGTCATTAACACATAAATTATTATCAATTAGTCATGTAACCAATGAACAAACTATACAGTGATTATGCATCCTACCTTTTGTGTTCTACAAGACATCATGACAGGGATGATTATTGAAATCGAATGCTAGCTCACGGATTGTATTGTGTGGAAGAAGTGACTCAACAAGGTACTACAATGCTAGCTCATGGGACTACAAACCGAGAGGTTTGGCTATGACATCGAAGGTTAGGACATCCGTCCACAAGGTATTTAAACTTTTAGGGTTAATTGTCAATTTGCCCCTTAATGTTTGGACCGAATTTAAGAATCTCCCTTAAAGTTTAAAATTTTAAATTTTAGTCCTAATGTTTGGACGGAATCAAAAATCACCCCATTCTGTCTTAAGGCCATCTAATTGAAACGGAAAACCCGACACGTTCCTTGCACATGCATTTTCTTAAGAAAAAAAAGACAAAAATGCCCTTACGTTACCCAAAGATGAGATTTTGATCCTCGTGTCTTCTCTTCTACAATCTGCAGCTAGTTCTTCCGGGAACACCTTGCTTCCTCCTGAGGATTTGTACGTCTCGGGTAATGTAAATCTAGTGTTGGGTATTCCGTTTTCAGATTTTAGTAATGAAGATGGTTGGATCTTGTATCGGTTAGAGGACATATCGAGGTCCGAATGCTGTTTCTTGCCTCCTTTTTTACCATTTGAGTAAAACCTGCATATTTGTTTTTAGAAATTTTCAGGATTTTAACTATTAACAAATATAAATCAAGTGCAAACTCGAAACCTTTTAGTGAATCAAAGTAGAATCTATAGTGCAAGAATCGCTAAGTTTGGAGTATCAGATCTAGTGGCAAAATTGAAGTTGAAATTGAAAAAAAGAGCAACAATAAGAGCAATTCATACTAAAATGTACAAAAAGATGCAACGAACATGATTTATTTTTGCTAAATTGTGTAAGAGAAAGCTAAAATGGTAAAGCAAAGTAGTTTTCTAGGGTTTGCTTCAAACAGAAAGCTAATTAATGGCGATTGTCTACATTTGTGAAATCTAGATGCTATCAATAAGCTATAAAAAGCACAGCAGCAAGAACAGACACCTAAAAATGTCTGCTTTTTCTCCATTGATCCCAATCAGCTCAACAAAACAAAAAATGAACTCCAATATTGCAGACTCTTCTTGCAAATCACTCAACTAAGCGGATTCAGATCACCGAGAGCTCAAATGAGTGATCTAGATTCTAGAACCCAGAAAATGTTGAATTTTCCGTCAAACTGGAGAGACTCAGTAACTGGGTAATCAAGATATGTCTAACCTGACAAGCTTCTCATTTTTCAGCTCCATCCTCGACAGCAGACGTAAGAACCCTAACGACCCTTCTCAGTCAACACGCAGGAATCTAGCTGCAGATTGTAGAAAAGAAGACACGAGGATCAAAATCTCATCTTTGTGTAACGTAAGGGCATTTTTGTCTATTTTTCTTAAGAAACTGCATGTGCAAGGCACGTGTCGGGTTTTCCATTTCAATTATACGGCCTTAAGACGGAATGGGGTGATTTTTGATTTCGTCCAAACATTAGGACTAAAATTTAAAATTTTAAACTTTAAGGGGGATTCTTAAATTTGGTCCAAACATTAGGGGGCAATTGACAATTAACCTAACTTTTTATTTCCTTAGTTAGTTTCATCAAATAATTTAAACTGTGAAACCTCTGTGTTAGCTAAAAGTCACAGAGAAACATTCAAACATAATAACACAAGAGTATACTAACCTTTTTCAGTAATTCACTTAGATGTTTGGGGTCAAGCTCCAGTTATAAGAAGACCAAGTTTTCGTTTTATCCTTATATTTATAGATGACTGCACTCGCATGACATGAATATAATTTCTAAAATAAAAATATTTGAAAAATTTACTCACTTTTATGCTATGATTCAAACCCAATTTCAAAAAAATATTCAAATTTTGCGCTCTGGCAATGGGGGAGAGTTCATTAACACAAACATGAAACAATTTTTCCACACTAAAGGATTAGTTCATCAAACTACTTTCCCCCATACACAAGAACAAAATGGAGTGTCTGAAAGAAAAAATCAAATCCTTCTAGAAATAACCCGAGCTTTTCTAATTGAATCTCAGGTCCGTAAGTCATTTTGGCCTGAAACACTTGCCACATCCACTTATCTCCTAAATCGTCCTACAACAATAAATTTAAACTTAAAAACCCTTATCCAAGCCCTATCAGAATTTACTAAAGTACCCTCTGCCCTTACACTTCACCCCAAGGATCTTTGCATGCTCTCTCTTTGTTCATATTCCAAAAGCCAACCGTAGCAAATTCGACTCTTGTGCTGAAAAATGTGTGTTTGTGGGTTATGGTGTTAACAAAAAGGGTTATCGATGATATAACCCAAAGAGTCATCACATGTTAACCACCATGAACTGTGATTTTCTTGAGACTAAATACTACTAGTATACCCAACCTAGTGGTTAGGGGGAGAGAGAATATAGACACACTAAGTTGACTTCCATCCTTAGAAGAAATTAAAACAAATAATCATAACCCTGAAAATAAGCATAAAGATGGGTATTTATGAATAAATACATATCAAACGGAACCAAACATATGAAATCAAACTACTCAAACATATAAGACCCGACTGGTAGCAAAGGGTTATACTCAAACATATGGAATTGAATACTCTGAGACCTTCTCTCCAGTAGCCAAAATTGACATAATCAAGGTTCTTTTCTCAATAGATGCGAATGAAGATTGGTCGCTCTACTAGTTTGATGTAAATAATGCTTTCCTACATGGATAATTAAAAGAAGAAGTATACATAGGAGCACCACCTGGATTCACAGACGGATTTCAATCAAGAGAAGTATGTCGACTGGAGAAGACACTTTATGGACTTAAACCATCACCTCGAGCCAAGTATGATAGGTTACCTTAGCAATGAAGCGATACAGACTAAAAAAACAACTTAGACCACACTTTCTTCCTTAAACAAAGAGGTAACTTAATAGCATGCTTAATTATATATGTCGATGATATGATCATTACAAGAAACGATAAGGAAGAGATGTCAATGCTAAGGGAAAACCTATTCACCGAGTTCGAAATGAAGGACTTGGGAAGACTCAAGTACTTTTCAGGAATAGAGGTACTAAGATCTAAACAAGGTATTTTTATTTAAAAAAAAAAACTATTTTGGATCTTTTAGCAGAAACTGGAATGATCAATTGCAAACCGGTGGATACAACAATGATAATAAATCATGGACTCCGGATAGTGGAAGGAGCACAACTACAGAAAAAGAAAGATATCAACGAATGGTAGCAAAATTGATATATCTCTCACACACACGTACTGATATCGCGTATGCTGTAGGAGTGGTAAGTCAGTTTATGCATCAACCACAAATGGAACATATGAATGCAATATAGAGGATTATAAGATATTTGAAGGGAACGACAAGCCACGGGATACTATTCAAACCAAACGAACACTTGAATATTCAAAATTACATTGATGCGAAATGGGCAGGAAATCCAATAGATCAAAGATCAACATCAAGATACTCCACTCTAGTAGGAGAGAACGTGGTTACGTGGAAAAGCAAAAAATAGAAAGTGGTAGCACGATCAAGTGCAAAAGCAGAATTTCGAGGACTAACCTGTGGATTAACGGATATCCTATGGTTAAAAAAATTGCTAAATTAAATTGGATTTTCTCCATTACAGTCAATAAATATTATGTGTGACAATCAAGCCGCAATCAACATCTCACAGAATCCGGTACAACATGATCGCACCAAACACGTAGAAGTCGACATACATTTCACTAAAGAAAAACTTGAAGCATGAATTGTGGAACTACCATTTGTACGATCTGAAGATCAATTAGAATATATATTGACAAAGGAAGTAAAGAGAAGAATTTTTAACCTGGTACTCATCAAGTTAAACATCGGAGATCCCACTGCTTAACTTGAGGAGAAGTGTTAACAATATAACTGTTAGGAATAGTAATATAGTCGTTAGATAGTTGTTAAAAACTAGTTGTTAGATTTAAATGTATAAATATAAAATATGTAAATCAATTCAAATTACTTACTCAATACAATTTAATATTCAATTTAGAACAACCCCTTCTCTAGTGGTGAAGCGTCAATAGAAGCGTCAATGCTTCTTGTTGGGATCAAAATGTTGACACCATCTTCTCCAATTAATTGGGTAAATTCTATTTTCTTTAGCAGCTTCTTTCCTTTCGAATGTGTTTTCGACTTCCTATTCACTCATGAACCAAAACAAAGAACAAGTGTCACTAAAAAGGGAAGAGAACTTCCAAGAAGCGGAAAACCATGTTCGAAACCATTAGTTTAAACAGGTTCTCGGTAGGTTCCGATTTCAAATACAACAAGGTTGATTTCATTTCTAAAATTCAATATGTAATATGCTAGGTTCCGGGAACCCCTAAATTACAGAGTACCCTAAACCGCTCAATCCTAGATGCCACATCAATGTAGTGATGAATATAAGTCATCTCAATCGTCTATTTTCCTTTGATTTTTTGCGAGTATTTTGCTAACACCTTTTAATTTGTTTCATACCATTCCCTCTCAAATGAGGTTTGGAGCAATGATAATGTATTTGACATGCAAATGTGCCACCTTGGAGGCAAAATATGCCCAAACCTCATAGGCCAAACTCCTCGCCTCTAAGAACGCTCGCTTGAAGCGAAAGCTAGAGTGCGAGCGTCGAATGAAGGTGACTACCATGGTGTAGGCTAGGGTAATTGCCAAAGATTCTAAGATGATCTCCACTCAGCTGTTTGAGATGTAGCAAGATTTGAAGGCCTCTGAAGATGAGTTGGGTCTCTTAAAGGAGGAGCATTAACTCCGATAATTCTTTCACATATTCTCGAAGTTCTCTCTTATGCTCCAAATCACGAAGCTTTCAATTAGCCTCGTTCTCAACATAATCTAGGTAGAATTATTTATGTCATTCCACGTGAACTCCTCCAAAGTTCTAATCAGTTCTCCCTTCCGTTTGTTCTATTTTTGCCACGGCCAAAGCAACGTAGTGTCGTGTAAATATGCAGATAGAATACCTAACTGAGACATGCGCTCCTTTACTCTTGTTGCTTGGAAGTAGTTCTCAATGTTGAACAGAAAGTTGTTCATATATTTAGTTACCTGCGACCCTTTGAACTTCTTGGGTCGATGAACATCTAGACGAGGGCCATATTGGAATGTGCATACCCCTTTGATGCACATCCTCTGCACTTGGTTGAGCTCTCTCTTGAGCCCTTCCATTTAATCTTGCAGCCCCATAAATTTAGCAAGTTGATTTTTCATACCTGCAAATTCCATCATCGCCTCTTGCATGGTTACAATGACAACTTCAAGCGCGTTGTCCCGCTTGATGAGTTCATCAATTGTCATGTTCAGCGCACCTTACATGCCCCCACAAATATCCTTCAATTCATAACGCAACACATCTGCCCTATTAGTTTCATCCTTGGACTTCCCTTGGACATCTGCCATCACGTCCTGCAGGTTCGCCAGTGGTGCTCTAATGCCCCCAACTGATCCCTTGAACTCTCACGGTTTTTCTTCGACTTTGCTTGCCCCTTAACGCTGGTCACCTCCACTTGGTTGCTAAAAGCCATTTAAAGGAATGAACTTCGTGCTGATACAACTTGTTAGGAGCCTGGAATTTATAAAGTGTCTAACGGAAATGGCCTGCGCGACATCCACCTCTTCGAGTTAGATCAACTATCTCTATGTCCAAGGTACTTCACAATAGCCTACACTCATACTGCGCATACGTACAATGAATGTTCCCCTCCTTTCGGAATGTTAGGGTCTCCAATTCGGTATAACACGTCCCGTTTTCGGCCTACCTTGGCCATCATCAAAGAAGGGACATCAACTTCCAAACCATCAAGGCGCCGAAGAATGTGTCACGCCTTAACTGATGATGCCACAACCTACTTGCTTACGCGTACAGAAAAACCAACCGAATCCAATAGTTGACACATTCCACCAAGGATGCGTGTCTCGTGTCGAGGGATAGAAATCCCCGGATTGTGACATGCTCCTCCCCCCATCCAATGCAGCGACCTCGCCACATCATTTATGTTTCTCCTCCCCAAGGAAATCTTTATCCATTTTGACAACATAATATTTTACCACTCCGTCAATCATTCTGCCTTTGAGCTCATATGAGTTATTTTTCACCATCTCGCTTTGACTTTGCGTGTCTAAGTTTTATCAATGTGAATTGCTCCCTCGGCCAACAAAGACTACCCTTTCTCAAAAGTTATTTAACAACTTTCTTTGCTCTGTTGTAGCCTTCTCAATAATAGTGCAACTCAATCATCACCTCAAACACTTATCCTTTCTACCGCAACAACGAATATATGCACCTGACTCGACTCTCTCTTTGTTGGAATCACTTTGTGTGGTAACGTCACTGTATATCTTTGAACTCTCGAATTGAAAGGAACCTCAAGTTCATTAAAAGACTAAGCCACACCACCTGATGGAACTCATGGTAATTTAAACCACGACGTTCAAATGTTTAGAGTCTGCAACATTATTTATCTTAGCCCCTAGTGGGTCGAGAACACCGCTTTAATACCATTTGTCAAAGACTTGGAGAAAGACTCCTGCTCTCACCTCACTCATGCGAATTGATGATGGATTCATAAGTAGACTCTCCCACAATCTCACAAAGGACACTCGAATATGAGAGAAATATCTCTATTTGTATTACTCTCAAGTTTTCTGTTGTGTTTACAAATGTAGATGAAAACCCTTTATATACAAGTGTGCGGGACTTCTACGGAAACTACTACCATTAATGGGAGTTAAACATGACAAATAATATATTCTATGATACAACGAATGTAGACCCATACATTAACTCTGGTCTATGTGAATATTATATCCTCTTGTTACCATATTTACACGAATCTTTATAAAACTTCCCATATATGGAATTTGGCATGTGTCTCCATGCGTCGTCATGTATCGATCCCGGTCACCCGTTTGATTGGTCTGTGACACTAGGTATGTGGGTTGTGTTAAGTCCCTTCTAGATGTCACGTTTTGCATAAAGAAGTTGGGTAAAATATGAGTTTGCCCCCTAAAGTTTGAGCCGAATTTAAGTTTCCCTCTTAATGTTTAAAATTTTAAATTTGAGTCCTAATGTTTGGATCCGATAAAAAATCCCCCCTTACCGCTAGTTAACCGTTTAATACAGACGAAATTTACCCCATGTGCAGCTCACATGACTTTTTAGTATTTTAAGTGGACCAAATTGCCCTCAACAGTCTTCCTCCCCAACCAGTTGGAACAGAGCTCCATTGAGACAGACATCTCACACCCTTGTCCCGAGATTCCATTTCTCGGATAATTTGAGTCATATATTACCCTGGCAAATCCATGGTTTCCATTACTTAGCTTTCATGATCTCTGTCGACTCCACCAAATCCCAATTGTTCATCTCCAACCTTTACCAGTTGCTTGCACTTTAGTTAAGTTGTAACGAACGGTTGGTGGAAGAGATAGTAGGTTTCTGTTAAAGTCTAAAGGCCTCTCCACTACCTTCATCTCCTCTCTCCGAGACTTATATATTTAGTCTCTACTTATATTCTTCTTCTCACATAGCTTAAGAACCCCCCCACCCCATATACACATTCCCATACATACATATTATATATAGCAGTAGCAGTAGTTGTAGCTGTGAAGAGAATAGAGAAGAAGAGATGAGTACAACAAGATTCATCAAGTGTGTCACAGCTGGGGATGGAGCAGTGGGAAAGACCTGCATGCTCATTTCCTATACAAGCAACACTTTCCCTACAATAAGTCATAGCAGATCTCATTAGGTTTCGTCGATTCTCTTAGTTTCGTTCGTTGACTGTATAATCTTCATGTTCTTTAGGATTATGTCCCAACAGTATTTGACAACTTCAGCGCTAATGTTGTGGTTGATGGTAGCACAATGAATATTGGATTATGGGATACAGCTGGTGAGGATAGACAAATAGATGTTGAAGAGGAAGACTGTTAAGGGCAATTTGGTCCACCTAAAATACTAAAAAGTCATGTGAGCTGCACATTGGGTAAATTCTGTCTGTATTAAACGGTCAACTGACGGTAAGGGGGGGATTTTTTATCGCATCCAAACATTAAGACTAAAATTTAAAATTTTAAACATTAAGGGGAATGTTAAATTTGGTTCAAACTTTATGGGGCAAACTCATATTTTACCCAAAGAAGTTCAAATTGTTTTGAGCAGCACTTACCTCTTTTGTCAGCCAATAAATATTTATTTGTCTCATTATTATCATTCTACACAAGAGAATTGAAATTTTTGAAAGCATTGTAAGCCTTATATTTAACTATACAAATGTTTTCCTAAAACTTTTATCAATAAAAATAATAAAAGAATTTTTACTTCCATTCAAAAAATTAGGAGAAAATAAATATTTGAATGCTTCGATTCTAGAAGTTGCTTTGCTTTCCAAGATTTTCCTTTAGAAATTTGAAACGTAGTTGTTTCGAGATGAAATTTAACCACCCAAATTTTAGTTATTTGGGAGATGAAAGATCTATGAGAGCATATGTGTTTTTTCAAACCTCCAAAATTTAAGTTGTTTGGGAATTGAAAGATTTGGGAGAGCGAAAGTGTTTTCAAACATACAAAATTCAAGTGTCCATCCATAATATGAAGGACCTTTCAATTCTTCTTTCAAGCTAGATTGAATGCTTTTAAACTTTAGTGGAAACAACTTATTTGAACTCGTCTGAATTACAACAATTGAACCACAAATATGATCACAATTTGGCATCCTTGTCAATTGTAAATGTATACGCCTTCTCCTTTAATTGATCAACACGTAATAAGTTTCTCTTCAAACTAGGATTTATAGAATATCAGTCCACAATATAATTCATTGTTGAACTTTAATATCTTCTGTTCATAAATTAGTAAATAATTAACTATGCAGCTTGTCAAGTGTGATTGAATATATTTTTTTATTAAGCAAGAGCCAAATTTAAATATGAGGTTAGGAAATGCAAATATTTCTCCATAATAGTGACATCTTGCATCTTTTTGATGTGGCAACACATTTTGTTGTTGACCTTCATCATTCTATCAAAATAACTGGAGATTGATTACTCTTCGAGAATTTGAAATCATCTTCTCAAGATCTGAAGTTATACACGTTTCACTTTAGCCGAGCTTATACACTTTTTCTTCATGTAGTTTCATATATTTTTGTAAGTATCTTTGTTAAGAATTGTTTCCAAGGTTGTGAATTGTCTAAAACATATGTTGTTTCGCCTTTGAGTTGTTCAATTTTCCCTTTGTCAATCTTTATGTATGTATCTCTATCAATTACGTGTCTTCATGTGGTTGTTCAATCCCTAATTCAACGACAAACCAATTTTCTTCTCCCTGCATAAAATTATCCATTATTCTCATACTCCAATTATTGTAAGAACCATCGATGTAAGGAATAACAAATTGCATAAAATTCAATATTGCCTTAAAGATGAATTATGGCTCGGGTGTTTTCTCACATGTTCATCTTTAAACCTTAAAGCTTATCTCTGATACCACTAATATATATTTTGGCACAGTTTCGAAACCATAGATATTAAGGAGAGTCGAGAGAGTTATGTTTAGGGTTTAAAATGTAACTGTTGACGACTCAATAAATAAGTCGTTAAATATTAACATAACAAATATATAAGATTGAGTTGCCATGTGAACTGTTACCATAAATAAGACAACTCACATGCTAGAGAATCATGAAAATTAAATTAATAACGACATTTATTTCGAGTCACTAAAAATACAAAATATTAAATCTGTAATATTTTTCGCGGCTCATTTATTGAGACATGGAAATTAAACTAATAACTAACTTTCAGGGTTCTTTTCCTGAGCTTTGAAAATTACATTAATAGCAATTTTTCACGACTCATTTTTGCGAGCCACTAAAATTATTCAATATTTTTTGTTTAAAAACTTAATAAAATAGAAAAATGAAAAAAAAAACTACAAAATATTGACAACTCATATAAATTAAACTAGAATTTGTGCTTCCAATCCTTTGCTTCCAAAAAAAATAAATACAATTGGGAAAAAATATCACACAAGAAATTTAGTTGTAATGATAAAAACATCCGCTAACGATAATTATACATAAAGATTCAAATCTTTAGTCTAGTGATCAGTAAGAAGGCAATACATGAAGCTCGAATGTTTTCGTTGGTGATTGCGTCAATTTGCAACCCTAAATCGAATTCAGTATGCATAAAACCAAAAGCCCCAAATTGAACGATTAGGGTTTGTTCAAATTTGACAGATTTTGGGTAACATGTAGACTTGTTATTCGGTTTTTGGATTAATTGAAGGAATTTAACGAATAAATTAAAAGAGACTTACCGATCGAATCACGTAGAAGAATAGGCGAAGAACCGAAGAAGAGGCGCTGAAGAGCCAAATAGCGAAGAATAGATGCTGAAAAGAAGAGCTACACTGAAAAGCTTAAGACTATAAAAGAATCCATGGAGAAGTGATTTAAGTCGGGAGAGCTTGGTGAAGACGGTGAAGAAGAAGGCAATGAAGAAGGAAGAGGAAAGTCACACTGAAGAACAACAACAAGAAGAAGAGACGTCAAAAGAAGAATCGGGAATGGTGAAGAAAAGTTAACTTTTTTTAATATCAAATAACGAATCAATATATGAGCCGTAAAAAATAAATGTATAATATTTATATGAAGGCGGGAACAATAAGCCAAGAAAAATATTGTTTTATTTATTTAAGTCAAGGTTGGAATATATTTTAAACCAGAATAATTTGATTTATTCACGGTTGCTCAATTAGAATAATTTATTTATCTAATTAAACTGTGAATATTTTTTTAGCAACTACTGTGAATAATTAGATAAATAAATTATTCACGACTCATACAAGGAACTACTGTCATCTGATTGAGCCCCTAAGACATCCTTTGCCCGTACAGAGCAAAACATAGAGAATAAATTGCCTAAAGAAAACTTTGATGATTGTATTGAAGAAATAGAACCGTAAATATGATATATATAAGGGTTAATAACTAAATTGCTACACTAAATTGCTACCCCAACTTTGAACATTTTACAAATCACTACCCGAACTTTAATTTTTCAAAAAAGTGTTACCTAAACTTTGACAAATGGGAAAAATTGCTACCTCCGTTGTTTTCCGTTATACATGGACGAACAATAATGTAGTAGCACATGATTGATCCATAATTTTAAAACTATATTATTTTTTAAAAATACTAGAAAAAAAAAACAGAAAAGTTCTACAAATTGGAAAATTAATAGGGAAAAAAGAGTTTTAAACATAATATTTTAATTTAAAATATGAAATAAAAATGAATGATTAAGGTTTTTTTCCATATTTTTCAATAAAGGTATTATATGAAAAACTCTTATTTTTCCTATTATTTTCCAGAAGTTTTAGAAGTTTTCTAACTTTTTTGGTATTTTTAAAAAATTATTTAATTTTTTAAATTATGGAACAATCTTGTGCTGCCACGTAATTTTCCGTCCATATTAAACGGAGGTAGCAATTTGCCCAAATTTTAAAACTATAGATAGCAAAATTTGAAAAAATAAAATTCAGGTAACAATTTGTAAAGTGTCAAAAGTTGTGGTAACGATTGATTATTAACCCTAGAAATAAACTACGACTCATTACTTAAACCATTACTATATTCACAAGAGTAATTAATAAGCACTAATTCTATAAATAGAATGAAGGGAAATTAATTATTTTTTATAGTGTAAAGATTAAAATTTAATCATCTATCTATATTTAAACAAATAGTAGATAAATAATTAGATTAAGATCTAAATATGGCTCGAGATATTAAGTTTCATGTTAACCGAAGGTTGGTATATGATTCATTTGTTAGGAACACAACTCATTATTTTTATTATATATATATGATTCCCCAAAAGAAACCTTTCTTCATGAATTGATTGCTTCTTTCTTTCCTTTCTTTTTTCCACAAAGCCTTCGTTGAGAGCAGAAAGGCGAGTTAGTAGAGAGCCTGTCGTTTTCTTCTGTGTCCAAGCAATGAGGGGACTGTGTTGTTTACGAGGTTTGATCATCTTCTTCCTCCTGTTGGTTTCGACTGTGGAAGCAAAGACGAGACACTTGAAATGGGAGGTTGAGTACAAGTTTTGGTCCCCCGATTGCGTAGAACACGTTGTGATGGCAATCAACGGTCAGTACCCTGGTCCCACCATCCGAGCCAAGGTTGGCGACATCATCTCCGTCGAGCTCACTAATAAGCTCAGTACTGAAGGTGTTGTCATTCACTGGCATGGAATCAGACAGGTCTTCTATCTCTCTCTCTCTCTCACACACACACACACATACATTATATGTATGTATCTCTCTTCAATTCTCAAATGAATATGTTTTCTTCCTTTCCTTATATAGGTCGGAACTCCATGGGCAGATGGAACTGCATCCATCTCCCAGTGTGCTATCAAACCGGGAGAATCATTCACTTACAGATTCACGGTGGATAGGGTAAACCCTCGTCATCTTGTAGGAAGTTGTAATACTAACCCTTTCCATAAATGGTTAAATTGTTGGAGCAACTGCATTGAAAATAATGTTTAATGTGGAATTCAGGGTGGAACTTACTTTTACCATGGACACTACGGCATGCAAAGATCGGCAGGGCTGTACGGTTCGTTAATAGTCGATGGAGTCAGCGAACCGTTCCACTACGATGGAGAGCTTAATCTTCTTGTTAGCGATTGGTGGCACCAAAGCACACACGAACAGGAGCTGGGACTCTCTACCATACCTTTTCGATGGATCAATGAACCACAGGTATACAATACTTCGGACCTTTTCACTTTCTTCATTCAAAGGTTAACAAACCGGTGACTGTAATCCAACATGTCCCACCCATTGTTTTGTTTATCCTAAAGAAATCTTCCACTACTTTATCCGTTCCAGTACATAGAGCCGATAATGGTGCGGTGAAAAACTCATAACCATGGTTATAACCGTTACTGTTTAATATGGTTAACCGTACGATTATGGTGCGGTGCGGTTATGGTGATAAATTTTCTACCCATAATAATTATGGTTATGATTATGGTATTTGAGTTATACCTATGGTTATTCTATAAATATCATATTTATTTATTATTAATAAACTATTTATATAATATACTAAATATAAATTATATAATTGAAATTTGAAATTGATGAAGATTGAAGGCGCCAAAATCTAAAGATAACAATATAGATTGATGTATTTTTTAAAATAAAATTTTCGATCTTTTCTTATATTACATGTGTGAAATGAATATGGGTATACGGTTAAAACTATGGTTAATAACCACGGTTATTTAATGGTTATGGTATTGAAAATTGTACCCATAATAGTTATGGGTTGTGGTTATTGTATGTGGTTTAAAAATATGGTATGTTTATGGTATTTGGCATACCCTGACCATACCATATACAAATCAAAATATTATATAGGATAGGTGTAATCTTCTGAATAATTATTGAACACGATTCTCTCTCTTTCTACTTTTACGAATGCAGTCCATTCTTCTCAATGGAAGAGGTCAGTACAACTGTTCCCTTTCGTCTGGTCTGGTCAACTCTACGGCATTGCCTTGCAAGTTTAGAGGAACCGAGCAGTGTGCACCACCGATCCTAACAGTGTTTCCAAACAAGACTTATCGGCTACGGTTAGCTAGCACCACAGCTCTTGCCTCACTCAACTTGGCTATACAGGTACGCGCTCTCTAACTACTCTTATAATGGCACTTTCAGTAATAAACGTATCATCAGTTCCCACTAGATACGAACTCTATATATAGTATAATAATTCAGGATAAAATATATGAAAGTTGAGCGTAACACCAACATAGTAAAACACGACATATGAAAGTTGATTTCACTTAATTTGAGAGTTTGGTCATTAAATATCTTATTCGTGGGAAAAGTCTAAAAATGCCAACATGTTTGCACAATGTTTTTTCAACCCAAAATGTTTTAAATGGTACAACATGTTTTAAAATGATGATAATTGATACATCTGTTACTTTTCTGTTAAATATATTTCATATTTGCAAAATGAACCTAATATATTACAACTAAACCCAACAAACTTATATTAATGTTACAAATAAGTTCCGACTCGATTCGAGCCACAACATGTGTCCCTTAGTCAAGGTCTGAGCCCAACCCAAGTCACTTAACCTTGAGGACCTGGTCTTGGCTTGGACCCAATCTATATATAAGAACCACGATTGAGACTTAATTAGAGCTCCAATCGGTGAATCCAGACTAGGTCCCCAGGGGTGGGTGACATGGTCTGGGTTCGGACCTTGGCTAGGGGACCCTCGGTGTGGCTTGAATCGAGTCAGAATTTGTTTGAAACATTAATGTACGTTTGTAGGGGTTAGTTGTAATATTTAGAAAAATATTCGATTAATTTTGTAAATATGAAAAATATTTAACGGAATTTTTTAACAAAAAAAAATAACGAAGGTACCGATAAATGAACTATTAACCGTTAAAAAAAACATATGATAGTGCAACTAAAGTTTTGTGTTTGATATTTTAAGACTTTTCCTATGATTATAATAATTCATCTATGTTATCTCGTGGATAATTAACATCTGGAGAAGGAATATTATATATAGTTGACAGGGAACAACTGACGGCGCATCTTTTCATTGTTTATTTTGTTGTGCATGTTGTTAATTTTGCACATGCAATTAATGCAGAATCACAAAATGACGGTGGTGGAAGCTGACGGCAACTACGTGGAGCCTTTTGTGGTGGACGACATCGACATTTATTCTGGCGAAAGCTACTCGGTTCTGATCACCACTAACCAAGACCCGACTAAAAATTACTGGGTTTCTGTCGGGGTTCGCGGTCGGAAACCGAACACCCCTCAAGCCCTCACCCTCCTCAACTACAACCCAACTTCCGCTTCAAACCTCCCAATATCTCCACCTCCGATCACCCCTCGTTGGGATGACTACGATCGAAGCCTAGCCTTCACTTCGAAGATACTCTCTCGAACCGGTTCCCCAACACCTCCTCCAAAATCCGACCGTCGAATCCTCCTCCTCAACACTCAGAACAAACTCAACGGAGGCCCGTTGAAATGGTCCATCAACAACGTATCTTTAACTCTTCCTTCCACCCCATACCTTGGGTCAATGAAGTTTAAGCTGAGAGGCGCATTTGATCAAACTGCCCCACCAGAGAACTTCCCTGCAGAGTATGATATCAGGGTCCCCGCAGCAAACCCTAATACCACCGTTGGAAATGGAGTGTACCATCTAGATTTTAACTCTACGGTGGACGTGATTCTCCAGAACGCCAATGCATTATCTCCAAACACAAGCGAGATCCATCCCTGGCATCTCCACGGCCACGACTTCTGGGTTTTGGCTTACGGGTCAGGCAAGTTTAAGGAAGGAGTGGATGAGAGGAAATTCAATTTGAAGAACCCTCCATTTCGCAACACTGCGATTGTATTCCCTTATGGTTGGACGGCGTTACGTTTCGTTGCGGATAACCCTAGAGTATGGGCTTTTCACTGTCACATTGAACCGCACCTTCATATGGGAATGGGAGTGGTGTTTGCAGAAGGCGTGGAAAAGGTGAAGCGTATTCCAATGAGTGCTCTCGGATGCGGCATGACAGCAACATTTCTAGGACGAAAAGGATAGAGAATTATATATGGGTTGGGTTGGCTTGTTCCAAGGTCCAGTAACCAGTTAGTATGTTTGGGCGGCGTTTCAAATATTTTGTTAGAGAATGTGTGTACTGTATTTTTATCTTCGGCCATCAGACTAATTTTTACTTAGGCTTAACTAATGATATCCACGTTTGCCTTAACTTTTCTAAAATTATAAATAAAAATAAATTTTATTAAGAAATTTGTGCGATCTATTTCAGCTTAGCCAACCTTACACCATTTATGTGTTTTTCAGTAATCCAAGCACGTGGTGTCACTTGCGTCTATATCTGAAACGAAAATCCCCCAAAACTTAGGGTTTCCATGCACACAACTGCAGCGAGAGAAACCTGAAGACGAAGCCATTTGCTGTAGAAATAAAACTTCCGTCTTCAACCTGAGAATAGAGCCACCAAAATCGACATGACTCACGACGGAACCGATATCATCTCGGAGTCACGACGAGGGGGAGCTGAGTGAGGGAGAGACACTAACCTAAATAGTGAGGGAGTGAACTATCCACAGAGAGCGGAAGCGGCTATAGCCACGACTTCAGCCAGAACAGAGCATGGCCGAAGCTGAGGATGCCCCCATCTGAACCGAGCCAATCCTGGAACTGAGTTGACCCTATGTTTTTCCCCTATTTTGTAGGTGCGGTCGACTGCAGTGACGAATCAGGCCCCACACGATGCAACACAATTCAAATTCCGTTGGCTTGAATAGAATCGGAAAGCCGGTGGTCGACTTGGACTCGAACGAGCAAGTGCAAAGCGAAGCATGGTATGTTGGCAAGATTTTGGCTCAGAAGCCGAGCAAAATGAATGTGATCATGGGGGTACTTAGGTCGGCTTGGGCACGTTATGGTAAAGTAACAATATCGGAGTTGGAAGCTGGAATTCTACTTTTCGACTTTGACAAACAAGAGGTGGCCGATCAGATTCTGGATAGATCACCATGGGCGGTCAACGGTCTCATCTTAAACATCAAAATATGGGACCCGAGCATGGGAGTGAACGACATAGAATTCCACAAGGTACCATTCTGGATACAAGTGCATGACCTAGGGCCTGAGAAATTTAGTGATGCCAATGCTCGTAAGATAGACAACATGATAGGTGAATGCATAGATATTGAGAAGCATGATAGGAAGATGATTAGAAGGTATATGAGAATTCAAGTTGAAGTGAATTGAGAGATTCTGTTGGGTATTGATAGTGACAACCCAATAAGGAAAATGCCAAGGAGGCCCAACAACTACGAAGGGGGTGAAACCCATGACCGGATCGGTCCATGTTAAGGTTGATCTGGCCCTCGTAAAGTGGCCCAGTATCGAGCCCAAGCTAAAGTGGACGCCAAAGGCTCCATCACTGGTCGCCATTAACCCAGGTCGCAGACTCCTACTGCTCGCCATAGGAGTGCTCGCCCAAAGAGAGCCCTACCTCTCTTCTCTGGTCTCGCCAACCGTCACTTAAGATATGGACACGATATCCCGGGCACATATTCACTAAAGATTACATATGGTAACTGCAATATTACGCCATAACCGTAATATCTGCTATCTTAATCTTCACAAACACAATATTCATTAAGATGTGCTGTTGCCTTTTACGGTTTGGTTTCCTTACTCTATAAATACCTTTGCTTTATAAACATTCAATTACGTTTTGAATTTTATACACACATATACTCATTTAAGCATCGGAGAGGGACCCAGAGACACCCCCTATTTTGCGATCCCCTACCTGCAGGTTCACCGGAGCTAAGACGAGAGCAATCTTTATCCTTCCATTGATATTCAATTCACTGGAAAGTCAGCATTCAGGAAATCAAGATACAATATTTGGCGCCGTCTGTGGGAATCGAGTAATACAACCATGCAAACTCGATCCAAAAGCAATCGTCGGAACCATACCAATGAGCAGTCCTGTGACAGCTCTGATTCAGCAGCAGCTTCACCGCTCCATCAAGAACCTGCTAGCCAAGCAGCTCCCAATGCCGTCCCCCCGAGGCCGGCCCGAGAACACGTCGACAATTCCAGACCGACTCCCGTTCCTAACACCACAGAGACTCCAGCACCGTAAACCACCCCTGTGGCAGGGGAAAGCATCCAGCTGACCCCATAGATGATAGCACTCTTGGAGTCCATCTTAGGACAGGCACGCAGACAAGTCCCTGCTCCTCAAAAAAACTCTCGCCCCACAGCCGCAGGGCCGAGGCTAGCAGAGACTGGAAATCCAGGCACCACAAACCCCAGGAAGATCAGTAGATGACATCGGGACACCAGTCCCTACCCCAGCGTCCACTGAGCCGCCGGTGACCACCTATTCTGCCAATCCATCCAGTGCCATACCGAATGGAGGGCAATCAAATAAGTGCACTCTTGATCAGGTGGAGGAGCTTATCAGCAAAAGGATCCAGGAAAGGCGAACGACAGTCGCAGCTCCCTTCAGAGAGCGATCAACTCATCCCTTCACCACCGACCTGGTCACTATCAAAATCCCAAAAGATGTCGTCTCTGTTAGCTTCCATGGAGATGACGCGGTGGATTGATGAACCAGTGAGGCGAGAAGGAAGAAGACAACGCTTTGCAAAGGGAAAACATGTTTATGATTTCGAGTTACTGTTCATTACAAGGCAAGGCTCTTTATATAGAGCAACTAGAAATAAAACCCTAGACAAGAGACTACTTCGAGTAATAAAGGTTAAACTAGAAAACATTAACCTAATTGATTTGCTGAATTTTCGACCCCAAACTTCCAATGCTCTTTGCTCGTGACGAATCCCAAGTTTAATCCCGATCAAACCTCTAACCTAATTGAGCTTGCACACCTTCATCTTCAATGAGATACTCCACATTCAAACACAAGATCTTCAAGTTGATATCTAGACGAGAAGAGGGAGGAATCGGTCATGCCATCGCGGTGCCATCTTGGTCATCTCGTCGTGGTCATGCCGTTAAAGAAGAAACTACTACTAAAATCTGACTTCAACACTTCAAACTTGTATCAAATCTATTGTAGTCATCAAAACTTGGTTGTCAACGGGATTACACATCTTCACGTTACTAATCCAGCAATTCGAGAACAAGTAATTCAACATTGGTTGCAGGGGTTTTAATCCACAAATCTCAGCATGAACCAGGGTAAACTTCAGCATTTCAGCATCAGCAACAACAACAATCAACATATTCAGCATATATCAGCATTCAGCATATATCAGCATTCAGCAGCATATATCAGCATATATCAGCATTAACACAATGCTCAGCACATATTAGCATATTAGCACAGCACATATCAGCACATCACCGAGTTCAGGAAAGATTCAGCTTCGCCTTCTACTTAGACTAACATGGATCCAAAAACCCTATCATGCTGGTTATCAGTTGACGATTCAGAACTAGAAGAAGCTGAAGAGCTTTCCACCTTTATCCCTTCACTATCTGTATCCAGACTCAATTCCTTGGGCAGTTCACTTATAGCTGGAACTTTGTCGTCCAGATCAATTACGCAAAGACTGTACATTTTGAGGAACAGGGATTTGGCTTTTGTTTTCATGACCAGTATCAATTACTTTAAGAGGGCCATACTTTTCTTTGTTAAGAAATTGATCTAGATAGCCTGCTTGAAAAGCTACCCCAGCGGCAACACCAATCAGCAGCAATACTTCCGATAAGAACTTTTGGAAAAGAATTCCCAGAATCTGGTGGTTTCGCAGTTGGGTTGGGTTTTGCAGATGCATTTCGTGGAAATGCAGATGAAAGATCCTTTCTCGTAAGGTGACTGAAAGACTTCTGCTGTCTTATAATTAATCCAGAGAATCTTCTACTGGAATTGCGAGAAGACAATTCCAGAATCGTCCTGATCATCTTTATCAATCGAAGGAACTCAAATGCTGCTGATGCATAATACAGGACTACAACTACAAGCTTGTAAAGCATTTTCTCAAATAAAATCAGTTCCGAAACAGCAAGCCCTCCAACTGAACTACAACGGCAATGTCCACACACAGTCGATTTCACCGAGCACAGAGTAGCGATTTCTGAACAGAAATTGGCTGTAGTGACGAAGCAGAACTAACCTGAACTGAAGCAGCAATGTCGACACAGACAGCTTTGAGCTGAGCTCCATTGAAATCGTCCACGGCCAGGAGGAGTCAAGGAAACAGCATATGTGAAGAACTGAATCAAAGCTTTTGAGGTTCAACCTGTCTTTCTTTCTTTCTGGCTGAGCTTAGCATGGGTTTGATGATGCTGAGCGTGGGTTTGATGATGAGAAACGAAGATTGAAACCAGTGAGACAAGATTTGTAGCAGAGAAACGAACTGGTAGCCCTAATCGACAAGCTCTGATACCATGTTAGCTTCCATGGAGATGACGCGGTGGATTGATGAACCAGTGAGGCGAGAAGGAAGAAGACAACGCTTTGCAAAGGGAAAACATGTTTATGATTTCGAGTTACTGTTCATTACAAGGCAATGCTCTTTATATAGAGCAACTAGAAATAAAACCCTAGACAAGAGACTACTTAGACTAATAAAGGTTAAACTAGAAAATATTAAGCTAATCTATATGGTGTTCTCACATACACCCTAGGTCTTCATTTTCTTCATGTTGTATGCTCTGACAGTCTCCAGGGCCATGCCCGAATACAGTGGTGGATGCGATCCCATTATCCACGTCAACAAGCATGAGGTCTCGTTGTTGGGTAAGTAAAATGATCCGAATCACTTGACTTTATTATTTCCGTCGACCCTTTTGGGCTCGATGTCGTCCTGGTTCTTCGGCCTCCCTGCAGGATCAATAGGGACTTGGTCAGAGCTAAAAAACAATTCCCTGGAAAGATAGATGGGCGAGCACCAACTTATGAAGAGTGTGGTCGCCTTAGATGCAGTCAAACAACAACCAGGGGAGTCACTGACCGACTTTTACGGACGTTTTCATAAAAACGTCACAGAGATAGATCGCCGAGTTATGGGGAGATTATTCGAGGCTTCTATCGAGGGATGGATGTGGCCAACAAAGCCTCAAGAAAGCTGCGCAACAGTTACCACGTGCAGGAGATTGAAAGGATGCAGGAACTGGCAGCGAGGGCGAAAGGTTTCATAGACCTTGAGAGGGCGAACGCCGATGCTAATTTCCTGAATAGTTCGCTAAGGGTAGTTCCTGAGCCCCAACGCGATGGTAAGAAGGAAAAGAAGGACAAGAAGGGTCGAGACAACAAGTCTCGAACAGAGAACCCAGGGCCTAGAAATCCAGAGGTCCCCGAGTATTTTACGCCCTTAAACCGACATAT
The DNA here is from genome assembly GCA_946814005.1 of Chamaenerion angustifolium. Taxonomy (NCBI): domain Eukaryota; kingdom Viridiplantae; phylum Streptophyta; class Magnoliopsida; order Myrtales; family Onagraceae; genus Chamaenerion; species Chamaenerion angustifolium. The sequence goes on along the minus strand of OX328268.1, from coordinate 25,328,725 downwards.
CTCAGCGGTTCTAGTCGAGATGGAAAGAAGGTCTCTGGCAAAGCCACCAATGCCACGAAGAAGCGTTCAACCCATGGGGAAGGACACTGAGACCTATTGCAGATATCACAAGTGCAAGGGGCACAAGACTGATGATTGCCTTATTCTCAAGCGAGATATTGAGAAGTTGATTCAGAGGGGAATGTTGAAAGTGTTTATGGCAGGACGAGATAGGAGTCGAACGCCACCACGTCGAAACCATTCGCCAGCTCCGCCTGAGCAATTCGGCCCATCCTAGAGCAGGAGGGTAATCAACCTTATTGCTGGAGGGTTTGGTGCCGGAGGCGAGGGGTCACATGCAAAGGAGGTCTATGCAACTCAGATTTCTACAGCGGTACAGCTGGGAAAGCGACCTTGACCTGAAGAGGACATTATCATTTCATTCTCCGAAGATGACTTGAAACATGTTACCACCCCTCACAATGATACCTTGGTTATCACAGCCGTTGTCGACGGTTGTGATGTGAAGAGAATTTTGATCGATGGAGGGAGCTCAACATATATTCTGTTCTTGGACGCTTTTGAGAGGATGGGAAAGTCCAAGCGCGACCTGAAGAGGGTCGATTTTCCATTGATCAGTTTCGCTGGGAGAATGACTTATCCGCTGGGGGCAATAACCCTACCGGTGATTCTGGGCGAAGGATGTAAGAGCATCAAGGTATCAGCCACCTTCCTGGTGGTCGACTCGCCTACATCGTACAACACCATCTTTGGGAGGACCACGACCAATCCAAATAAGATTGTGGCCTCTACAGTCCACCAAAAAATGAAGTTCCCCACACCCAACGGTATTGGAGAAGTACTTGGCGACCAACCTTTCTCGCGAGAATACTACGTTAACTGTCTATGCAGGAAAAATCAAAGGGAAACCCTCGCCATCGAGACAGAGGCTGACCCTCGTGAGGATTTGGCCCTGCCATTGGGTCCACCTTGAACGACGACCAGAAGTAGGTCATGATTGCACTCCTCAAGGAATTCAAGGAGCTTTTTGCCTGGAAGCCGAGCGACATGCCAGGTATTAACACTAACATCACCTTTCACGACCTGAGGATAGACCCCTCCATTAAGCCAATCGCTCAGAAAAGGAGATCATTCGGGCCAGATAAGCGTTTGGCGATCATGCAAGAAGTTGGCAGGCTGATCGAGGCCGATTTTGTCAGGGAAGTAAGATTTTAGAGCTGGGTCGCCAACCCAGTTCTTGTCAAAAAGTCGAATGGTAAGTGGAGGATGTGTGTTGATTCCCGCGACCTGAACAAAGCTTGCCCGAAGGATTCCTACCCTCTTCCCCGAATTGATCAGTTGGTCGATGCAACCTCTGGTCATGAGATGTTGAGCTTCATGGATGCCTATTCAGGCTACAATCAGATCCGTATTCACCCAGATGATGAGTCCCATACAGCCTTCTATGCAGACGGGAACATTCTTTGCTACAAAGTGATTCCCTTTGGTCTAATCAATGTCGGGGCGACCTATCAGCGTATGGTAAACCGCCTGTTTCAAGACATGATAGGGCGAAATATGGAGGCTTATGTGGACGGCATGCTTGTCAAAACAGTCAAGGGCAGTCCTCACACAGCGAACCTTCGAGAAGCTTTCGAATGCATGAGGAGACACATTGTTCGCTTGAACCCAGCAAAGTGTGCGTTTGGAGTCAAGTCTGGTAAATTTATGGGATTCATGGTAAGTGAACGAGGCATTGAGGCGAACCCGGAAAAGCTTAAGGCCAATGAAGAGATGAAGTCGCCCACTAGCCATAAGGAGGTCCAATGTCTGAATGGCCGCCTAGCTGCACTCAACCGCTTCCTTTCGAGGGCGAGCGACATATCACTACCATTCTTCAAAACTCTAAGGGCCAACCGCAAGTTCGAGTGGACGCCAGACTGCGAGGATGCCTTACAATCCCTGAAGCAACATATTCAAACACTTCCGACTTTGGCGAAAGCTATTCATGGCGAGTAGCTCTTCCTTTACTTAAGCATCAGCGACGTAGCAGTCAGTGCCATCTTAATAAGGGAAGAAGAAAATGTCCAGAGTCCAGTGTATTTTGTTAGCAAGATGTTTAATTCTGCAGAAATAATATATGTCCAGATTGAGAAGTATCTCTATGCCTTAGTTATTGCTGCTCGAAAGCTAAGACCTTATTTTCACGCGCACGACATTACAGTTCTCACCAATCAGCCTCTCAAAAACTTCCTGCTGAAACCAGATTCTTCATGAAGTATGTGATCACCCTAACATTCCAGGTGACCAAAAACGAAGCAGAATACGAGGCTCTTATTACTGGACTCTGACTTGCAAAAGGAATGGGTATATCCGCACTCAGGGTGAAAAGCGACTGTGAGCAAGTTGTCAATCAGGTCAGTGGCACTTATGAAGCAAGAGGGGAAAAGATTAAGAAGTACATCGACATCGCCAAGAAATTCGTCGCAGAAATCTCAAATTTCGCGATTGAGTTATTCCTTGCCAAGAGAACCAGATGGCAGACTCTTTGAGCAAGCTGGCGTTTGGAGGAATAAGAATTCAAGATGTACAGTTCCTGGAAAAATTCTTATATTAAGTTCTCGACAACCGAGCAGAGGTCTTCAACATTCAAATACATCTAACATGGATAACTCCATTCCAGAACTCCTTGAAAGAGGGAATTTTCCTAGAAGACGAAGGTGAATCCACAAGCATAAGACGCCTCTCAGCCAGTTACTTGATCATAGATGGAGATCTCTATAAGCGAGGCTACTCAACTCCCTATCTAAGGTGCATCTCTCATCCCGAAACAGAAAGGGTTCTTCGTGAAGCTCATGAAGGAGCAGACGCATTCCATGAAGGTGCACACTCATTGATGCGGAAAATCTTCAGATTAGGATACTATTGGCTGTTAGGATATATGTATGATTACATATAGATGAAGGAGTGATCTGCAAATATCAGAGGACCGAGATGTAATTTTCTATTCTTCATGTCTATAAATAGAGTCGATGTATACCGGATTTAACTAACTTGATGAAATGAATGATTTGATTTCTTCACAATCAAGTAAGTCTTGTTTCTGTTTTTTCATTACATTTTAAGATTCCTATCATGGTATCAGAGCTGCTGTGATTCGGTGGCCTGCGCAAGTCGTAATCTTTCTATCCTGTGTTCCGCTTGTTGCGATTCTGTTCTAGCTGAGACTCTGCCTGTCTTACTGCGATTCTGTGAAGTTTTAATCTCTGGATTGATTCCTGTGATTCTGTGATTCTGTGAAGTCTGTATTGCTGCGATTCTGTGAGAATTCTATATTCTGTTGATTATCTGTTTCTGATAAAAGCAATGGAAGAGATATCTGCTTCATTTTTCAATAAAAAGGTATGCCAATTGGAAGGGGAGGAAAACTTTCAATCTTGGCGTCAGCAGGTTCTCCTAGCTGTTCGTGGCTACAATTTGGAGTCACACTTGTATGGAAACAATACAATTCAACCACGCATCCAAGGTCCTGATGGAGAAGACGAACCTAATCCGGATTATCTCAAGTATGTGCAGAAAGACAGCTCCCTTGCATCATGGATGCTTGCATATGTGTCATCTCAGGTAAGTCGTGGATTGATAGGCTGCATGTCTGTTGCATCGATTTGGCAGAAATTGCATAGAGACTTCTCTTCCTCATCCACAACCAGGATCATGCACCTATATGACAGGTTGAAAGTTCGAAAGATGCCTCAACAGAGCATGGGCGACTATCTAACCTGCATTCAATCGGCTTGTGACAGTCTTGCAAGTTGTGGACATCCGATTGAGGAAATGCAGCAGATATCTATAATACTCAATGGTGTCAAAGGTCAGTTTGATAGCGTCGTATCTGTCATCCATGCTAGCCGAAATCCCTATGACATTGCCTCTATTAGTTCAGTTTTATTGGATGCGGAGGCTAGGCAAGTAGATTTGCTGTTTGATACTAATGTCACGGCTAATGTGGTTGTAAGTAATGGTTCATCTGCAGTAATGAAATCGAATTCTGATAGATCTTTGGCTGATGATGTGAAAACTGGTACTATGACTGGTAATCCAACTTCATCGAATATGGTTGAAAACAGTTTTCAGTCACAGATGCTGCCTTCATCTACTCAACCTCAGCAGTTCAATAATGGCAGAGGTAGGGGTAGAGGAAGAGGTTATGGAAGTAATAGACCACAATGTCAGCTGTGTGGAAAGTTTGGACACCTTGTCCACCGCTGCTATCACAAGTTTAATGTGAACTTCACCGGTGTAACTGATCCAGGAAGCTCAAACTTTCCATCTGTCAATATAGCGTCTGCTCAGTGGGATGATCCTTGTGAGACAGGTTCATCTGTGCCATCTTATTCTGTAGCTCCGACAGGTCATTCAGCTCCATCCTTTCCATCAACACCAATGCCACAATCTCATTACAGTCAACCTCAGCAAACACAGCACTTCAACAACAACTCTGTTTCTCAAGCTTTTGTGCCTCCTTTATCGTCACCTATGCTGTATTCGCCCTTGGCGTATGCACCATATCACATGCCTATACATTCACCTCAGTTCCATCAGTTTCAGCTTCCTTCACATAACTCATTTCCTTCATCACGGTATGCTCCATCAGTGGCAAGCTTTAGTCAATCAAATGTGGACAATCAGTCTGTCTTGAGCAATGCTCAAGCTCATATGGCGTCAATTGCCCCTGTGGTGCAAAATGATTCGAGCTGGATTCCAGATTCAGGTGCAACGAATCATTTACCCAATGCTGTCCCTTCTTTATACAATGCTTGTCTTCCGTATAATGGCCAAGGTAAAGTAACAGTAGGTAATGGTTCATCCTTAGATATATCAGCTATAGGTTCTGGTGTTATACCTTCTGCTTTAAATTCAAATGGCTCTTATTCTAGACCTTTAGTTTTACATAATATGTTATATACTCCATCCGTAACTAAAAATCTGTTATCTGTGTCTCAGTTCGCCAGGGATAACATCGTCTTCTACGAGTTTCATGCGTCTCATTGCATCATTAGGGATTCTCAATCTAGTGAAGTATTGTTACGGGGTCATGAAAGTTCAGGTCTTTACAAACTGGATCTGTCCAAATTAAATAGGTGTTCGTCTGTTAAGTCTGGTAGTTGTGCCTCTGGTTTAGCATCTAGAGTCTATGTTGCTGATAATTCGCCCTTGTTTGATTGTAATAAAACATCTTGTGATAAAAAGATGATCTGCATGAATAAAACTGGTTATGTTGAGTATGATACTGATTCTCTCTATTCCGATTCTGTAAAATGCAACACCATTTCTGATACTATATGTTCTGATTCAGAAGAATGCAACACCATTTCAATTCGTATTGATTCTGCTTATGATAATTCCAGCTCTGCTGTCATATGCTGTGATCCTATTGATAACAAAGAATTTGAATGCTTTGTATCTACTCTGAACACAAATGATTCTGCACATCTGTGGCACATGAGACTAGGACATCCATCTAATAAAATTCTGTTAAATTTCTTACGAATTCATAATCATCCTGTGTCTCATTCAGCTTTACAATGCTCGGCATGTGCTGTTGGGAAGAGTAAGAAACAACCTTTTCACTCATCATCGACGGTTTACTCTCATCCTCTTGAGCTTGTACATGTAGATTTGTGGGGACCTGCAGTCTGTTCATCCAATGGACACCGATACTACATGAGTGTTGTGGATGCGTTTAGCAGCTACACCTGGATTTATTTTTTAAAACAGAAGAGTGATGCTTCCAAGTGTTTTGTAGAGTTTCACAAGCTTGCGGAAAAACAACTCGGGCATTCACTTAAAGCAGTTCAGACCGATGGGGGTGGTGAATTCGCCTTCATGTCATCATACCTGTCTTCATTTGGCATTCTGCACAGGATCACATGTCCATATTCGTCTGAACAGAACGGCATTGTGGAGAGAAAGCATCGACACATCGTTGAATTGGGTCTAACTCTCCTTGCTCAAGCTTCTGTTCCGTTGCATTACTGGTCCGATGCATTCTTCACAACCACCTTCTTCATTAACAGGTTACCATCCTATAGCTTGTCCAAATTATCTCCTCATGAAAAGCTGTTTAAAGTTTCTCCAGATTATGTGTTTCTTAGAGTGTTTGGATGTTTATGTTTTCCTCATTTAAGACCATACAACAAACACAAATTAGCTATGAGATCTGAACCGTGTATATTTTTGGGGTATTGCTCCAAATATCATGGTTACAAATGTCTTTCTGCTACGGGTAGAGTATACACTACTAGGAATGTAGTTTTTCATGAGCAGGTCTTTCCATTTGTGGATAAGAAAGGTAGTTTCAGCATCTCATCTCATCCAACTCAGAATTACACTTCACTTCCGTTTTTCATTCCATGTGATTCTAAGTTTGTTGATTCTGATATTCAGGATGTAGGCACTGGATCTGGTTCTGGTCTTGGTGCTGCGTCATTTCCTGAAATTACACCTCCTGCTACTACTAGGAATTCATCAACAACTTCACTTGTTATCTCTGCTCCTAATGCTGTTTCTTCTTCTCTTGCAGTTCCTATTTCCACTAATCAGCCTTTGCATGCCTCTGACTGCTCAAATCCAATTCTTGTAGATAGTTCTGTTCGACAGATTCATGATGATCCTATTAATTCTCCTGCAACTGCACCTACAGCTGAATCTCCAACTGAATCTATTCCTACGATTACATATATGCTAAGAAACTCTTCTCTAGTTCCTGTTTTTCCGAATGTATCTGATTCTGTTACTTCATCATCTCATACATTGGCCAAGTCTAACAACATTCATTCTATGATGACAAGGTCTAAGACTCAGTCTCAGACTGGTCAGCCTGCTTCTCTTCATGCCTTACTTACTTCTGCTGATGATTTTGATGCATTGCTTCAGGAGGAACCTAAATCTGTTCATCAGGCTCTTCGAAGTCCTCACTGGAAGGCTGCGATTGATGAAGAGTACTCGACACTTCAGCAAAACAACACTTGGTCTGTTGTTGATCTTCCTCCTGGCAGGACTCCAATTGGATGCAAATGGTTGTTCAAGATCAAGAGACATGTTGATGGATCGATTGCTCGCTATAAAGCGAGGTTAGTTGCTAAAGGGTTCTCCCAAAAACCAGGTTTTGATTTTCAAGAAACATTTAGCCCTGTAGTTAAATCTGCAACTGTTAGGATTGTTTTATGTTTGGCTTTATCACATAAGTGGAATCTAAGACAAATAGATATTAACAATGCGTTTTTACATGGTGAGTTAACGGAGGAAGTTTATATGGTGCAGCCACCCGGTTTTGAAGTCAAAACCAATTCTGATACTCCTCTTGTTTGCAGGTTGACAAAAGCTTTGTATGGTTTAAAACAAGCTCCTAGAGCTTTGTTTGAAAAGCTTAGATGCTTCCTTTTGAAAGTCTTGCAATTTCAGGCGTTTGTAGCCGATAGTTGCCTTTTCATAAAGCATACTAATGAAGGTTCTATTTTCTTGTTAGTTTATGTAGACGATATAGTTGTGACAGGTCCATCTCAGTCTGAGGTTGCTAAGGTAATACAGTTGATTAATTCTGAGTTCAAACTTAAGGATCTAGGGAGCATTAGCTACTTCTTGGGCATGGAGGTAACATCTACGGATGAGTTTTTGTTATTAAATCAAAAGAAATATGTTCAAGACTTGATACTTCAGTTAGGATTAACTGATGCTACTGTGTTTCCAACACCAATGATTGGCACTTGCTTATCAAAAACAGGTGTTGTTAGATGTGCGGAAAGTTTTGATGATGTGACTTTATATAGGAGTACAATTGGGGCGTTGCAACATATCTGTGTCACGAGGCCAGATATCAACTTTGCTGTTAACAAGCTCATCCAGTATATGCAGACTCCATCTCTTGGTCATTGGAAGGCTGTGTTACATGTGGTTCGGTATTTGAAGGGAACCTTAGATCATGGTATCATGTTTCGCAACAATTCATTTCCTGTTAATGATATTTCGTTAACGTCTTACACGGATGCAGATTGGGGTGGAGACATATCAGATAGGAAGTCTATATCAGGACATTATCTGTTACTGAACGGTAATCCAATCATTTGGAGCTCAAAGAAACAGTCTGTAGTGGCAAGGTCAAGTGCGGAAGCTGAGGTTAGGGCGATTGCAAATGCTGTATGTGAACTCATGTGGGTGAAATCTCTGCTTTTGGAAATGGGACTTCAACTATCCTCGATTCCTACGGCGTGGACAGACAGCACAAGTGCTGCTGCTATTATGGAAAATCCTATTCAGCACTCAAAAATGAAACATGTTGAGATCGATATGTTTTTTGTTAGGGAGAAAGTCAATTCGGGTCATGTTATAGTTAACTTTGTGCCATCTTCTGAACAAGTTGCAGACATACTGACAAAGCCTTTAACTGAGAAGCTCTTTGTTCCTTGCAGGAAGAAACTTGGAGTTTTTTCTGTTTCAGAGGTGGACAATGACAAATCTGTGCTGGTCTGCTCTCTGGAAGGATATGCTGTATGATTCTATACTCTTTGTCTATGCCAGTTCAATATGCGTTATATGCTTAGGTTGAGAAATATCCTACATAGCTTAGTCATCATCAGGAGGGATGTATTTTAATTAGCATGGCTTGGTTTTCTTTATAACCTTGACATGCTGTTCTTTCATGGTATGCTGCACACTTATCTGTTCTGTGTATATTCTGGTATATGTCATGTAGAATGTTATTGGTATTCAAAGTCATGATATTATCACTCTGTAGTATTCACATCTTCTTTGTTCAAATGTTTCATCTGAATTTCAGCATTGCTGCTCATGTGGGTTGTCTACTAGTTTTGCTATTCGTTTTCAGTTGAAAGGTTGTGTGTTGTTTGATAGTCTGTTACTGTCCATTCTGTTCATCATCATCAAGAGAAAAAGTGTTATGTTGGAATAAAACCTGGTTTGATTCCAAAAACAGAGTATATTGTCAAAGAAAACGTTAAGATACTTTGCAATATCTCTTGAGGAAGAAAAGAAATGGGCTCAAACCCGTCAGCTAGTGTTGATAAGATAAGGGCAAAAACCCTTCTGTCAATAAAGAAAATGGAGTGTACTCAATCAAGGAAAAAAAATCAAAGAGCTGTACCTAAATCAAAGAGTTGTATCTGGCTCGGGATGAAAAAAAAAAGGAAGAATTCATGATTCTGATGATGATTTATGATGAGGACAGTAAGCTGATGATCATGAAGTGCATGCCTTAGACTGAAATGATATGCTTCTGGTTATAAAATCCATTGAGTAACTGTGGTGTATTCGATGGGTGTTTGTTTGGAAAATGTGAATGTTCTACTATGGGATAAAGAACATGATTGAGATATACTGATAATGATCTACCTGCATATATGCTTGGATATATATGATAAGTAAAGTAATGTTGTCATTATATGGAAGGAAAGATTGTTGAGGATATGATGAGAAAGCTGTAGCCATATGATTTGAGTGCATTTCTCTTGTATGAGATCTAAGTGGTAAATGGGATAGTTGTTAATCTCAGTGTATATGCTGCTATTGACGTGTGTAGGCTGAGATATAGCTTGCAGTAGTATCCTTTCTTGATTGCAGGTTTCTACAAATTCTGACTTCAATCTCGGGAAAAAAAAAAGCAAAGAGCATGAAATTGAATCAAGAAGTTGGATCTTGATTGGGGAATGTTAGGATATATGTATGATTACATATAGATGAAGGACTGATCTGCAAATATCAGAGGACCGAGATGTAATTTTCTATTCTTCATGTCTATAAATAGAGTCGATGTATACCGAATTTAACTAACTTGATGAAATGAATGATTTGATTTCTTCACAATCAAGTAAGTCTTGTTTCTGTTTTTTCATTAAATTTTAAGATTCCTATCATTGGCCAACCTTGGGCAAAGATCGGCTGAATTAACACAGAAGTGCGCGACTTGTCAATAGTTTGCACCACGATCAGGTCGACCACCAACACTGCTATCCCCAATGGCGGGCGCCTGGCTGCTCAATGGGGAATAGACATATTGAGTCATTTTCCCATCAGTACTGGGCAGCGAACCCACATCATAGTAGCGATTAACTACTTCACCAAGTGGATAGAGGCGAAAGCTTTGGCCTCCACGACGGAATTTCAAGTGATCAAGTTCTTGAAGATCAGTATATTTTCCCGATTTGGCGTTCCCAAGATACTCATTAGCGATAATGGTCTACAATTCGTAGGAAATGAACTTAAATGGCTCTGTGAAGAATACTATATCGATCACAGGTTCAGCTCAGTGCATCATACTCAAACGAATGGACAAGCTGAAGCAGCCAACAAAGTTTTTTTTAGCAGTACTCAAGAAAAGGGTTCAAGCATTTAAAGGAAACTGGGCAGAAGAGCTGGAAAACGTACTATGGGCTATCTGAACAACGCCTAAAGCAGCAACTGGTGAAACACCTTTAAGTTTGGTGTATGGATCAGAAGCAGTAGCACCCGCCGAAATAGCGGTGCCAACCCATAGAATCCTACATTTTAACACTGAAGCAAACGAAATCGAGCGCAGGACATATCTCGATTTTGCAGAAGAAAAGAGGTGGCAATCAGAAAAAGCACAAGCTAAAATGCAACTAGCGACCGCTCGATACTTCAACAGAAAAGTCAGCGCTCGCCAATTTTTCAAGATTGGATGGTTATGAGAATGAATGAATTTACAAGATTGGACAGTCAGAACAAACTTTCAGCTAAGTGGGGAGGACCATACAAGATAGTAGAGATCACCGCCCCAGGATCTTACTATTTGGAAACCATAGAAGGCGAAAGGTTACCCCGTCCATTCAACTCTGAACATTTAAGGAGGTCTTATACATAGCTTGTAATCAAAATGTTATGTCAATAAAAGAAAGTCATTCCTTCAGAAAGCGTGACTACTCGAATCAAATCGAAGAAAAAAGACCCGATAACAAAATTGGGCAAAAGACTTGATGACTGAATCAGGCATTGAAGACCTAACGCCAAAGTTAGGCAAAACAAAAGACCCGATATCAAAATTGGGTGAAAGACCTGACGCCAAAGTCCAGCAAAAGACCTAGCAACAAAGTTAGGTAAAACGAAAGACCTGACGCCAAAGTTAGGCAAAAGAACTAGCAACAACGTTAGACAAAACGAAAGACCTGACGCCAAAGTCAGGCAAAAGAGCTAGCAACAAAGTTAGGCAAAACTAAAGACCTGACGACAAAGTCAAGCAAAAGACCTAGCAACAAAGTTAAGCAAAACGAAAGACTTGATGCCAAGGTCAGGCAAAAGACCTGACGCCAAAGTCAGGCATAAGACCTATTATCAAGATTAGGCAGAAGTCCTAACGCCAAAGACAAGCAATCCGTCAAGGAGGCCATTCTCTTGTAAGTTGGGCAAATTTCGAAGAAGTTATATCCAAAGCGAACAATCCATAGTAAGGATAACAGTTCCTTTGTGAAACAAATTCTAGAAGATTGGAAAGGAACCTTAAGCGATCACTATAGATGAAGAAGCTTTGAGTAATAATTTCCTCGGGATTAGGCGAACACTCCAAAAGGTTTAAACTTTAACAAGGAAGCACATCTTCAAAAGATGATAGTTTTCCTTAAAAATTTTATACTTGGCGAGGGGAATAGATAAGTCTATAAAGACTTATCCTTTCAAGCCTATAGAAAGGTCCAAGACTATAAGGGTCGAGACCCTTATAAAACAAAGAGAAAGTCGAAGGTAATTATGATAAAGACATCGGAAGAATCACCAACACATTCAAAGTCTAATAAAAGTAAAGGCTTATGAAGATAAAAACATTCAATATTATTAAAATAACCGAGTCTGAAATCAAAAAATAATTACAAACATTCCCGAAATACAAAGGAAGACAAAAACTATCATTAAAAGTAGAAATATGATGGTCGGGGGAGTTGGAGACTTCAGGTCTTGGGATCTTCACGAATGGAAGCACTCGGCTCGCCTTCGGGGGAAACCTCCTCGACAACAGAAGCAGGAGGAGTCTCCTTGGGAAAGGTGCTCTTGAGGAAAGGCTTAAGGGACTCAACTTCCCGAAGAGGAAAGTTGGGGTTGACCGCCTGGGCGCCTGGATCAGCCTTCATCACCTCCAAAGCGCAGTCAGTAAATTCATCGGACCTTTTAAAGTCCTCGCCTGGGGGGAGGGAACAGACTTCAGCTGCATAGCAAGCTATTCCTTCTTCTTCTCTGGGGCGTTGCCCCTGGCCTCAGCAGCAACCCTCTAAGTCTCCGTGGCCACCGTTTGGGTCTCAGCAGCAGCTCTCCGGGCTTTAGCTTCCTTTAGCTCAGCCTTCAAGCGAGCGTTAGCAGCCTCTACCTCGACAGAGTATTTGTCAGTCGCCTTAGACTTATTGATGGTGACCGCTGCTTCTTCTTCCTTCCTTTTGACGAAGGCAAGGAGATTCTCCTCCTTCCGGAAGTACTTCTCTCGAGCGTGTTCCACCAAGAAAACCGACGAGTTGGCCGTCTCCTTCAAGCCTTCCATGTGGTAGGGGGAGAACCCCAGACTTCTGTATTGCTCCAGCTCGATAAGTAGGTCAGTCTGCTTATCGGCGAGCTCCCCGACGACCCGACCGATCGCCAGCTCCTCTCGAACGAGCTGACAACAGGGAAAAAGGGACAAAGTACTGTTAATCTAAGGAAAATTAAACATATGATTTGAAGATAAACAAAGATGAGAAATCATACCAGGGCGATCCGTTCAAAATGTGACCTCACAAGCCCCTCGACGACGGGCAGTTCTGAGGGCCCTGTCCTTGGGAGGAACAATCCCCTCGAGGAGGTGCATGCATAAGTCTGGGTTACCCCAGAGAGTCTTATGGTCAGAAATATACGCCTTTTGGAGTTCGCAGATGCTCCTAGAGTTCGCAGCCTTGGGCGGCAGGAACAAGCCCACTAGGGGCAATACTCCCCGAGTGAAGCCTTCGAGGAGCCTTGGGTAGATGGCCCCTTCTTCTGAGCCCCGGTCTCCTTAGGAGGATTGGGGGCAGGTTGATCAGAGGGAAGAGGGGTCGCCTTGACCACCACCAACGCCTTCTCCTTGGGGGCATCAGGACCCTTAGGAGGAGCTGGGCGATCTTCACCCGAACTCCTAGCCTTCTTGGCAGGAGTGGGGTTAGGAACCACCTCCGCAGTGGTCTTCTCTGCAAACGATTAACGGAAGCATTAGAAGTTTGACTGTTCGTTCGTCGATCGGACCGACCGCTTCACTTAATTATTCCACTGTCGGCTCTGCGATACCACATATTGGTGGACACGATGAGGTTTTTCCCTACAATTTCAACAGGTATGAAATCGTCAATTTACCCCTAATTTGAAGCAAATTCACCAGTTTGTCCTTGATTTTCAACCACCTCAACAACACGTGATGATGCACAAATGTTAAGGAAGATGAAAAATTGACATTATCAGTATCAAGAGAGGCTAGTGCAACCATCCACACTGTCAACATGTTGCATATGTAAGGGTGGTCTATCAACCGTGCTTCCACTTTCTTCTCACGAGAGGCTAGGGCAAGGCGATGACGAGGCGACAACGAGGGTAATGCGACGACAAGGGTAAGGCGAGGGCGAGGTAGGGGACGAGGCTGAGGCGAGATAGCTGATGCGAAGAGCTTTTGACTTCGAGACAGATGACCTTGTAGAAGGCTGATGTGGAGACACCTGACGTGGGCGACGGCGACGGTAGAGGCGGAGGGCGATGTCGACAACAGAGACGGACGACAACGATAGAATCGGAGGCGTAGGGCAATGGCGAAGCTTGGAAATGAAAACGGTTTCCTTCTCCTCGACTCTGGCGACGCCTCATCTTCTTCCACTCCGAGAATGACTCCTCGAATACGACGACTCCTCATCTTCCACTCCGACAACGACGATGGCTCGACTCCTCAGGCCACCCCCACCTAAAGATGGCTCCTCATCCGGTTATGATAACAGTGCATTTGGGCAGTTTGGGTTACAACAAAAAATTTGCAACCCAATATCCAATACTAATTTTTCAACACATTTCTCTTAAGTACGCTATTTAAAAAAATTGAATTACAATCTAAACGTCCTAAACAATGTTAAATTCCTACTTTTAAATGACTATACAATTTGCTTTAAGTTGAAATATGAATGGTTTACTTCAAAAATTCAACTTGGACCCTAAAACTCGAAACTCATCACCTTAAATGCATTTAAGTCATAATTTAATTATGTAAGTGATTAATTTTTTTATTTTATCCACGTACATAATTAAATTTGTAATTAATTTCATTTGTTTTTTAATTTGAATAGAAAAACAAACAATGCTAAATTAAGAATAAAATTATGTATGCATTACAAAAATAATTACAATATCTTTATCACTTAAGAAAACATTAAATTGGATTGCAACATTTTTGTTGTAGGCCAACTTCCCCAAATGAGCACGTCCCTGGTAGGGGTGGGAAAACGGGTCATGGGTCGACCCATGGGTCGTGTCGGCCTTGGGTCGTGTCAGAGACCCCCTGACCCAAACCTGACCCGTGTAATAGTATGGGTCAATTTTTCAAACCCAAACCTGACCCGCGGGTTGGTGGGTCAACCCGCGGGTCAGACTGACCCGTCGGAAATGAAAGGGTTGGGTCAGACTGACCCGTTGAACCCCTATGACCCGCGGGTCAGTTTGACCCGTTCGACCCGCGCATACAAAAAAAAAACAGAATGCATCCAAAACATAATACATCCAAACTGCATACTAGGTTACACACTATGCATAATGATATTTTATTATATAATTTAATTATGCGCGGGTCACGGGTTGACCCGTGGGTCAAGGTTTCTGACCCAAACCTGACCCGTGTTTTCACGGGTCAGTCATGGGTCGTGTCAAAATGACCCGTGGGTCAAAATTTTTGACCCAAACACGACCCGTGGGCGGGTCACCCACGGGTCACCCACGGGTTGGGTCAATTTTTCCCACCCCTAGTCCCTGGGGCATGAGTTGTTCCCCCGATGGGTGTACATATTCATATATTTTTTTTTAAGAAAAAGAAAAGTACGAAACTGCGCCACGAAATTTACGTTTTTTTTTTAATGTACCTATATGTTTTAGGGTGCAATTAATTACACTCATATTACCATATGTTTCAACTTGTTGGTCATCACTTCTCTATGGTAGATTTGTTTGTTAATTATCACGTTTAAGGTATATGAAACGTTTCATTTCGAAAAACAAAAAGACATGTACACCCGTGTTTGTCATCCAGTCAACTTTTTAATCTATTTCACTTTCTTCCCTTGAAAATCTTCTCCCGAAAACACCATCGTTTCACACTTGGGATTCAAGTTTGCCTAAATCTATAAAAGAAAAACGTGGTTCGTGAGCATGTGTTTCATTTCCAGATTTAGTGGATGTTCTTCTGCCTCATATAGAGATAGTATTCAAATTACTTATCTTGACTAATTCTTCTCCAATCCAGTTTTCATTCTTGCATAACCTTTGATGTGGGTGTCTACATTTTTCTTGCTTTTCGTGGCATGTGCAACTTACCTTCATCTAGATCTTTCAATCCGCAAATAATCTAGATCTTTAAGGTTTTGTTGGACTACTTTAGATAATACAACTTAACAGCTTTTTTCATTTTTCAACATCTTCTTGGCTTTAGCAATAATCATCTCTGTTGAGAACTGTTACTTTATAAAAACTATATTTAGAACACATGATTTACATAGACCTGTGTTGGTCAGTGCTTTATCTTCAATCCAATTCATTACACAAATCTGTAAACTTTATTTTCCTCAATTCAAGATCTTCGAATCTTAGAATGTAACAAGTTCATTTCTTCATGAAGGTAAGTAAGACCTCAAGCAGTATCTTGTGTAATCGTCACTCTTATGTCCCACGACGAAGGTTTCTCAAACTTGCTTGATAAGTGATCATGCACACTGTGAGTTACCATATATTCATACATCATCAATCGTTGGATCCTTCTTTCGTCATCCTCAATGCAAAACCCTAGCAGTAGTATTAAGTCATGTAATTTTTGCAGAATATAAATGAAAGAGAGAGTATAAGTAGAGAGAAGGAGAATATATTTTTTTTGTTGTTGTTGGGGTTTGTTTAATCTGATAAGGGTATTTCAGGTATCAATAGATCAACTACGAGGCACATGGGTGCAATTAACCGAAATGAATCGGTAATAGACGGAAAAGTGTGATTACAAACATTTTAAAACACGTGGGGTGTAATAAAAAACAATATGAGTGCAATTTGTTAGTAATATTTAGGAGAATTAAATAATAATTTTCGAAATTAAAATTACATGAAATTATTGAATGACATGCAAATTGACGAAATTGCCCAAATAATTGGATTTTGCAGAAAATTACTAAGTCCCGTATCAAAACGGTCTCCTTAAGGCAATTTCGCCCCCTCACCGTAAATGGTTCGTGTAAGAGGAAAATTAGGACAATTACCTCCCAGGATAAAACAGTGTCATGAAGGCGAAACAAACACGGTGTTTCCCTTAACCGAACTGAACAATACCTGAACTCGGACTTCGACGAAAATACGAACACAACTGGAAACTCGGATCTGACTTAACGCTTGAGCAATATATCTGTTGGTAATTTTCGGGAGTGTATTAGATTGTTTTTAATTGAGAAGAACCAACCCTATTTATAGGGTTTATGGTACTCCTTGAAATCAAAAATACCAACAACTATATTACAATAGGAAACACTCCATTAGACAACACATTATTAGGAAATATATTATTAGGAAATATTTCGTTAGGAAATATATCATTATGAAATATTTTATTAGGAAATATATTAATAATATTCTCTTGATATAAAAAAAGATAGTAACAATATTCCACGTATATTGTGCAATATTGTGAAAAATATTTCGTGATATATTATATCAACAGTAATATTTTCTAATATATTATACCAACAATCATATTTCCTAATATATACTTCCTTCCTCATTTACCATTCACAAGAAAATTGGGTCGGTTTAATCCTAAACCAGCCCAGGTTGAATCAGACGGGACCAAGGGCTGGGCCACAACCAACAATCCCCCACATGAATGGAGAAATGAGAGAATTCCTAGACGATCTAGACTCGGAATAGGAGTTCAATGGTCGACACCTGCATAGGATAGGTAGGTGTTACCCTTTGAACCTTCCCTCGTGAAATTACATCGACTTTACTGGCTAGTCAGTAGACGCGATGTCCTTGAACTGTCGGCCGTTGGTGTAAATAATAATATAACTCACAGAGGTATCTTCCTAGTATTGTTCAGTTCACGCATTCATGCCCGTTCTGGCCATGGGCATTGCCTGGTTCTGCAAGCGTTTCTATGAATTGTGCCCTCAACAATTCCTTTCGAAGCGGACCCTCTTCTCACTTGCATAAGTGATTCATCATCTCAAGTGTTACTCCAACACTCTATATTTATGAATCATTAAAAGAACTTGCTTAACCTCATCCACTGTCGTCATTGTTTCTCATCATAGGAATGGACTCGGGGTTAAAATCCCTCACAGTGATCTAACCTCACTCTTGTGATTAGGTTGTCCCTTTGAACCCAGATCTTGGGATCTCCAGTCAACTAGGTTGGGTTTGCCTTCTCAAAAGTGTTTACTGCACGGGTTTTAGTCCCATTCCTCTCGATGATAGGCCAAATTGCTCTTTATTTAACCCTTTGGTTAACGAATCCGCTATATTATCCTTCGATTTGACATAATCAATTGTGATAATTCCTGTCGAGAGCATTTGTCTAATGGAATTATGTCTACGACGAATATGTCTGGACTTACCATTATACATATGACTTTGTGCCCTGCCAATTGCAGATTGACTATCGCAATATATGCTTATTGCAGACATTGGTCTTGGCCACCTAGGAATATCCTCAAGAAATTGGCGTAGACATTCAGCTTCTTCAGCATATTTATCAAGTATTATAAACTCATATTCCATGGTGGATCTGGCTATAACTATTTTCTTAGAGAATTTCCACGATATGGCTGCACCCCCTAGGGTAAACACGAATTCACTTGTGGAGTTCGAGTCTCTTGATGCTAATATCTAATTAGCATCAGTATATCCTTCTATAACCGTTGGATATCTCGTATAATGCAGCCCATAACTGCGAGTATATCTCAAGTACATAAGTAATCTTCTGATTCCATCCCAATGATCAGTACTTGGATTACTTGTATATCTACTCAACATGCCAACAACGTGTGATATATCAGGTCTAGTACACGTCATCAAGTACATGACACTACCAATAACCCTAGCGTACTCAACTTGAAGGACGCTTTCTCCTGTATTTCTTGAGAAATACTTACTTGGATCTATTGGAGTGCAGACCTCCTTTTTGTCATCCTTGTTGAATTTTTCTAATATCTTATCGATATAGTGAGATTGACTTAGAGCAATTCCTTCTGATGTCCGATTAATTTTAATTCCAAGAATTACATCAGGAAGGCCCATGTCTTTCATGTCCAATCTCGAATTCAACATATCCTTCATGGATTGAATCATCTTATCGTTACTTCCAGCGATAAGCATGTCATCAACATAAGGACACAAAATGACATAACCTTCATTTGTATATTTCACGTAGATGCATTTGTCACATTCATTTATTTTAAATCCTTTTTCCAGGATTACATTGTCAAATTTCTGATGCCACTGTTTCGGTGCCTGTTTCAGACCGTTTAGTGATTTAACAAGTTTACAGACTTTCTTTTCTTGCCCTGGCGCAACAAAACCCTCAGGTTGTTCCATCTAGATTTCTTTTTCTAAATCTCCATTTAAGAAAGCTGTTTTTACATCCATTTGATGTATTTCCAAATTTCGCAATGCCACTTTTGCGAATATCATTCTTATGGAAGTTATTCTCGTGACCGGAGAATATGTGTCAAAATAATCAAGACCTTCTCTCTGCTTATAACCCTTAATTACAAGTCTAGCCTTATATTTATCAATTGATCCATCTGTTTTTATTTTCCTTTTGAAAATCCACTTGTAACCTAGTGGCTTGGATCCAGGAGGAAGATCCACTAGTTCCCACGTGTGATTTTGCAAGATGAACTCAATTTCACTATTGATTGCCTCTTTCCATAGAGGTCCTTCTGAAGAATTTACGGCTTCTTGAAATGTTTGAGGTTCCGCTTCAAGCATATAGGTGAAAAAATTTGGACCAGAAGATTTTTCTACCCGAACTCATTTACTTTTCCTAGGTTCTACCTCTGGTTCTACCTCTGGTTCTACCTCAACATTTTATAAGTCTAGACCATGATTTTCAATAGTCTCATAAGTTCGTTTCGACGAACTTGCATTCCCCCTAGATTTAGCCGGAAATACTTCTTCAAGGAAATATTTATTTCTTGATTCCATTATCGTATCTTTATGTATATCTGAAATCTTCGAATCATGCACAAGAAACCGATAAGCATTACTATTTTGAGCATATCCTATGAAGATGCAATCAACAGTTTTTGGTCCCATCCTAACCCTTTTAGGAGAAGGCACCATCACTTTAGCAAGACACCCCCACACTCGGAGGTGATTGAAAGAAGGTCTTCTACCTTTCCATAATTCGAAATGTGTTTTCTCTTTTTTCTTTCGGAGTACCTTATTTAAAAGGTAATTGCTACTTAAAATAGTTTGCCCCACATGTTCTGAGGTAACCCGAAACTTATCAACATTGAATTCATCATCTCTTTCAATGTTCGAATTTTCCTTTCTGCCACCCCGTGTAATTGGGGTGAACAGGGAGCGGTGACCTCATGTATGATTCCGTGTTGAGCACACAACTCACCAAATGGAGCATCATACTCACCACCTCTATCACTACGCAACATCTTGATTTTCTTGTTAAGTTGATTTTCAACTTCTTGTTTATAAAGCATGAACTTTTGTATAGCTTCATATTTACTCTTCAACAAGTATACATAATAATATTTAGTACTATCGTCCACAAAAGTGATAAAGTACTTATTTCTGCCTCTCGTTTGGACAAACTTTAAATCACAAACGTCACTGTGTATTAAATCAAGAGGTTTTGTATTCCTTTCAACTGAATGAAAGGATGACCTGGTTAATTTAGCCTCAAAACATATTTTACACTTATGTTTGATATCAATTTGAAGTGTAGGGATGTGATTCATGTTAATTAACCTTCGCAAGGTATCATAATTAACATGTCCTAATCTACCATGCCAAAGATTAGGAGACTCAATCACGTAAGCGGAATAAACAGTTTTATTCTTGTTTGTCTTAGGCTTAATAGCCATTACATTGAGTTTGAACATCCCCCCACATTCATAACCCTTACCCACATACATCCCATTTTTTGTGAGTACAAATTTATCTGACTCAAATAAAAGACGGAAGCCATGCTTGTTGATGAGAGATCCTGACACCAGGTTCATGCGAATATCTGGCACATACAGCACATTCTTCAATGTCAGCTCTTTCCCGGAAGTCATCTTCAAAATAACGCTTCCTTTGCCCTTGACCTCGGATGAGGCGGAATTTCCCATGTACAAGCTCTCCCCAGAATGAACTTCTTCAAAATTGAAGAATATTTCTTTGTCCGAACAGACATGCTTGGTGGCACCTGTGTCAACCCACCACTCTCGGGGGTTGGAATCAGCCATGCTCACCTCAAACACCACCGCAGACAAGTTGATATCGTCAAGGTCTTCGGTGATTTCCTGGACCATGTTGGTCTCCTTTTTCTTAGGAAACCTGCAAGCATTAGATTTATGGCCAGTTTTGCCACAGTTATAACATACTCCAATAAATCCTTGTGGTTTGGATCCCGACTTCTTCGAGACTCCCCCCTTTGGGCCCAGAATGAATCCTTTTTTCTTCTTCTTCTTGCCTTTAGCAGCATGTCTACTCTGCCCATGTTCCACCACATTTGCCTTGGCGGAGGCCATCGTGTTCATGGGTCCGATTGGAATTCCTCGTGCAGCATTCATGTACTGCTCTTGCACATTGATCCTTTCGAGCAGCTCGACCATTGTCATCTCCTTCCGCTTGTGCTTTAGGTAGCCCTTGAAGATATTCCACGCTGGGGGTAACTTCTCAATTATGATGGCTACTTGAAACGACTCTGCGAGTTCCATTTTTTCGGCATGGATACTCTGGAGAAGGAGCGGTAGATCTATCACATGTTTCATACATGGTTTGTTATCTACCATCTTATAGTCAAACAGGCGACTAACAAGGAATTTCTTTTTTTCCCGGCATCCTCAGACTCATATTTTTGTTCCAAGGCATGCTACAACTCTTTAGGGGACTTTTTTTTACTATATACATCATACAATGAATCAGACAAACAGTTTTTACATAATGTCTACATAAATAATCTGAGTGATTCCAAGCTTCTAGAGCTAAGAAGAACCCTTGATTATCATCATCCTCGCTTTGAGTTGGTGGTTCTTCAGTCAGGAATCAAGCCAAGCTCAGCGTGGTCAGATAGAACTTCATCTTCTCCTGCCACCTCTTGAAGTTTGATCCGTCAAAATTCTCGGGCTTCTCAGCATGCACAAGTCCAGCCGGACGAGTCATGGTTATCCCTCCAGTCGGCGCAACGACGGGCGCGTTCGACGACGCATTAGGGACTTCAGTCTGAGCCATTGCTCCAGCACTTATATCAAACTCATTGTTGATTGCAGCCATAATTCTGAAACAGAAAATGCTGAATTGTTTTACCGAAAATTGTTATTTCAGATTACACAAATTAATGAACCGAGTCGGTTATTTGTCTCCTGAAATTACTAAAACACAGAAATTGCCTTCAAAAATTGACGACATACAAATTGAAATTAAAATTACATGAAATTATTGAATGACATACAAATTGACGAAATCACGAAATTGCCCCCAAAATTGGATTTTGCAGAAAACTACTGAGTCCCCCTCACCGTATCAAAACGGTATCCTTAAGGCAATTTCGCCCCCCTCACCGTAAATGGTTCATGTAAGAGGAAAATTAGGATGATTACCTCCCAGGATAAAACAGTGTCGTCAAGGCGAAACAAACACGGTGTTTCCCTTAACTGAACTGAATAATACCTGAACTCGGACTTCGACGAAAATTCGAACACAACTGGAAACTCAGATCTGATTTAACTCTTGAGCAATATATCTGTTGGTAATTCGGGAGTGTATTAGATTGTTTTTAATTGAGAAGAACCAACCCTATTTATAGGGTTTATGGTACTCCTTGAAATCAAAAATACCAACAACTATATTACAATATGAAACACTCCATTAGAAAATATATTATTAGGAAATATTTCATTAGGAAATATATCATTAGGAAATATATTAATAATATTATCTTGATATAAAAAAAGATAGTAACAATATTCCACGTATATTGTGCAATATTTTGAAGAATATTAAGAAAATATTTCGTGATATATTATATCAACAGTAATATTTCCTAATATATAATACCAACAATCATATTTCCTAATATATACTTCCTTCCCCATTTACCATTCACAAGAAAATTGGGTCGGTTTAATCCTAAATCGGCCCAGGTTGAATCAGACCGGTCCAGGGCCTGGGCCACAACCAACACAATTAGCAACATGCTCAAACATCTAAGTGCAGTTTCAGACCTTTCCTTTAAAAAAATGGAAAAGTATGAAAAATATGTAATATGTTTGCCTAAATTTTATGTGATGCAACATGTTTTGGGGCGTTGATATTTGATATAGTATGTTTTATTTTGTTTGTTTTAAATGAAACGTGACTAATTTCGTCAGATGTTCCGTTAGATTCAGTCTGTCATATGTTACTTAATTGAACGTTTTGAAAAAAATAATTTTGAAATCTCGAAATTACCATTTCTTGTATTTTCCACCAACGTCTTGTCCTTCCATCTTGTCTCCCCCATCACAACCTTCCTTCCATCTACACTCCACTTCAGTCACAACCTTACTTTCAGTTCAGTCACAACGAGCTCTTTGTGAAGAGACTGGCCCAGCTTGGGTTTGCTTTCTCTCTCATCGGTGAGATTATCACCGGGAAGGGAGCTCTAGCTCAGCTCAACGTGGATGGAAATCTTTGCGAAGAGATTATCAATACAATGATGCAGGCCCATCCTTATGCTTAATCGTACCTGAATCCACAAGGATGGGAATCTCTGCTGCAAGCCATGGAGCTTAATCATACCTGAATCCACAAAGTGCATGCGCTATCCCAAAACTAGGGCTACGATATTGTCATCCAATAATTTTAAATAAGTGATAATCTTAAAGACAGTAACTGCTTTTCTTCCTCCGCAAGCAGCAACAGATTATCAACCCTTGGGAAGCACTCAAGAGATCCAAATGCTGTAAATGGTGGAATACTGGAATACTTGGAAAGCAGTTGTTTTCTCCCAAAGGTATTGAAAATTGATGGTCAATCTGAGTCTTCCATTAGTCTTTCTAGAACTCCATTAGCTAGCAGTGCAGTCAATTTTAGATCAAAAGTTGATTGCAGTGGAAGCGATTCAAGGGGGCTGGCTTAGCTTCACTGCCCAGATTTGCTTCCTTCAACCATTAGGCCAAAGTAGAGCATGTAACCTCTGCAAATTGATTTCAGATCATGAGATAGTTGTTGTGTGTACTCACTTTTGAATAACGAGATGATTATTTAGAGTTGATTATGATGTAAGGTTAATCCTTTTAGTTGTAAATCAATCAGCTGATGAATCAAGCACTCTGAATCTTGCAGCGTTGCTAGATGAATCTGAATGAAGCAACGTATGCATTAAGCTCCCAATCATCTCTGCATTTGATAACCCATCAATAAAATCAAACAAAGATCACATTTTTAATTTTGTAAATCATATCACTCAGCAATGGAGTTATTAGCGAGCTTCTTGTTGTCAACTTTTGTAGGCTTTTGTTCCTCGTATCTCTGCCTCGTGAGCATGTGCCAGTGGTTCACGAACATTCGAAGAATCAAAACCTAAAATTTCACCTTTTTGGTCTTTCCGTCGAGCTCTGGAAGCTCCAGTTCAGGCGCAGTAGCAGGACAGGTGACTGAAATGTTGAACTGGAGATCGAACTCGTACTTGAGAAGGTTGTGGACGTACCAACACTTGCCAGTCCAGCGGGTGCCCTCAGTATTAGCGGCGGAGATGTGAAACCAGGCGTCATCTGGGTATAGGTGAAGAATGGAAATGCGGGAACAAAGAGCTGATATCTGAAGAAGATAGGGACATTTAAGAAATTTCACACTAAATGGAGTTCACGTGCAAGACATGTGAGGAGTTAACATACATTTTTCACGGACAAAAACGGACTTCATCAAAAACCAACAACAGCAAACATGTTTCATCAAAAATAAACAATGTGCCGCTTTTACCACTTTGTGCAAACATATTACATTTTTTTCATACTTTTCCCTTAAAAAAAACTATCTTAACTATGGTACATATCACTTAGGGGTGAGCGGTTCCGGTACCCTGTAAATTTAGGGATTCCCGGAACCTACCCAGTTTAATATCGGGTATTAATTTTGGAACCGGAACCTACCCGTTTAATTTTGGAACCGGAACCTACCCGAAACCTGTTTGTAGAAACGGTTCCGGGTACCCTGTTAGGAACCGGTTGCTTTAAATCCTCGGTACGGGTTCAGTTCCGGTTAATTGTTTTGGAACCCTA
The DNA here is from genome assembly GCA_946814005.1 of Chamaenerion angustifolium. NCBI lineage: Eukaryota > Viridiplantae > Streptophyta > Magnoliopsida > Myrtales > Onagraceae > Chamaenerion > Chamaenerion angustifolium. The sequence continues at coordinate 25,304,015 of OX328268.1, read as the reverse complement.
TTAATTGTTCCTATAGCAAATTGAACATTAATCTACCAATGAAGCAAGGCAAATGACCATAATCAATCCAACGACGTTGATTAATTGATGAATTTCAGAATCGTTAATCCTCTTTCTCACAACAGCAGCATGCTAATCAAAGTATATCACTACAAGCCCAATAAAATCCATTTTTTACGCAGAAACAACAGCAGAACTCAATTATTAATGGACAACCTTGATTATTGTTGACGCATACAAGGAATTTACGGCCGAGTATCAAAATCCAGTTAGTAATTTCAATTCAACTCGTACTGGAAACATAAATTTTCGAAATGAGAGCAATTCCTAGAAGCTTACCTGGAAATTCTTGCAAGAGACGAAGATAGAGGAAAAAGAGAGAATACGAATCGGAGGTTGCGACTGGTTAGATAGTTAGACTTAGATATTAGGGGTTTCATTTATATATAGAGAGAGAGCGGGAGAGAGAACCGGTTCCGGTTCCTTTAGGGTACCCATATAGAAGAACCGGAATCGGAACCGAATAAATATGTTCTCAATTTTTTTCCCCGGAACCTATTCGATTTTTAAAACGTCTACCCGGAACCTACCCGAAGTGTCGATTCTGGGTTCAAATGGGTAATTTGCTCATCCCTAATGTCACTTACTTTAAAATAGACTTCAATTATTCTCCTTATTCAAATTTACACACTAACATGGTTGTTCCCAATAATATAAGAATAGTTTTTTAAAATCAATAATTAAATATAAGGGTTTATTACCAAAAAATTACATAAACTTTTCTTATTTTATAAAACATTATCATAAATTAATTTTATTATTTACTACTTGTACTATTATTTTTTACTACTTGTACTTTCAGAGTTAGGATAAAGAGTTATCTCTGCTTATTTCAGAGGAACCACATGATTGGTACATTATTTAACCGTCTGTATTTTTTTTTAAATAGAAAAATTATTAAAATTAATGAAAATCTAAATTTTTAATTAAAGATATATGTTAAAAATTTAGAATTACCCTTTCAAATTTCCAAATTGTTTCCCATTTTGTTTCCACACTTTGGATCAATCACGTGTTTGTTACATTATTTTCCGTCTAGAACGAAAAAAACTAACATAGTTAGCCTTTTGCCCCACCTTTAAAAGTTCAAGTAACAATTTTTTTTTTTTTTAAAGGTTAAGGTAGTTTTTAGTTAAAAGGCAAAATTCAGGTAATTATTTTCCTCCTTATAATTAGCCTTTTATTTTCATCACTTATGTTTGTCAAACATTTGAGTTCAAAATTGTTATAATTAGTTTATGTTTGTCACTTAGAAGTGTCCGTTTTTGGTTCAACTTGTTGTTATAATTGCTTTATTAGTTTACCATATGTAATATTTATGAATTAATAATAGAGAAAAATTTGTACTATATTTGGCAAAATCATTGCTTGATGTAACTTGTTTTGAGTTATTTGTTCGTCATAAACTATGTTTCATTCCGTTGGTATTAAATGAAATGTTAACTTTCCGTCCAAAAATTCTGTTAACTTCGATAGCTGTATAACTTTTGCACACGTGACAACACATGATTAGGTGTTAAAAATACTAATATATTATTTAAACCGTTAATAAATACTTAAAAATTACAAAAAAAACAACTAAAAATCTGATTTCTAGTGCTGTAAATTTCTAGGCAACCATATTTAGAGCCTTAAATATTGAATTTTCATGCTTTTCCCACCCAAAATATTATTTATTATTAAATTATTTTATCAATGGAATTAAGAAAGTTTACTCTTGAAATTCGCTCTTCAAATCTATCCTCTGAAGTCTGATGAAATTCAGGACAACCATGCTAAGAAAGTAAGAATGACTTATTCTCTCATCTAAATTTTCTATATAAAAAAATAAGGTTAAATACCAAGTATCTACATGAACTTTGGATGACTTGCAACGAGCTACCCAAACTTTAAAAATTCAAAACGGGCTACCTCAACTTTGAAAAAGGTGCAAATAGCTACCTCTATCCAATTTCTGACGAATTTCCGACGACTTTCCAACGACTTTCCGACGACTTATCAACGACTTTCCGACGACATTTGACGGAAAATTGGACGGAGGTAGCTATTTGCACCTTCTTCAAAGTTGAGGTAGCCCGTTTTGAATTTTCAAAGTTCGGGTAGCTCGTTGCAAAACGTTCAAAGTTCAGGTAGCTACTTGGTATTTAACCCAAAAAAATATGCAGACTTAAACTAAATTATATAAGATTTCCTTTGACATTAACATCATCACTTGAAACATATTCATTTAAAGGAAGTTATAAGATATTAAAATTAATAGTTCAATTTTTTGTTTTTTAAGAAAAAACTATGCCCATATTATGTGCATACATGATGGCATAAAAAATCAGACAATAAATTTAAAAAAATATAATAATTTTCGATTTAATTATGTAAAGTCTTATATTTATCTTCCTAGAAAAATTATTTAATTATTTACCCAAACTCTAATTATTAATCATTTAAATATATCCCTAAGTTCGTAACGTCCCTACATGTACGTAATCATCATCCATCTTTTCTTTTTCTTCTTCCTCCTTAAACTACAGAATTCTTTCCAACTCCTCTACCCACCTTCTCGTGTCGGTCCTTCGCCCACCTACCGTCCCACCTCCTCTCGCCCGCCCACCTTCCGCCTGCCACACCTTCCTCCAGCCGCACCTCCTCCCGCCGTTCCTGTTGGATCCTCTGAAATATCTCTTACATAGGCGTCACTCTCGTCGAGTCGAATCTGAACAGAAAGATAGCCTCAGGTTGACCCATTTTATCCACTTCGAAGCTTAAGTCATTATGGGGTTTTGAAGAGCTTTTATGTGTGTGTGGTAAAATTTCTGAATGTAATAAATGACAATGAATGCTTGTATTTATAACCTTGGCTTAACCCGATGAATGGTGTTACCTATTTTCCATGGTTAGCCTTTTAACTGAGGTTACACTGCCATTTGGATGGGACAAGGATCTTATCTACAAATATCATAGATGTCTGATCCCCATTTAATGTTGTCTGAACCCCATTTAATGCGGTATTATCCTGACACCTAGAGGCGACGCCTTTGTATAGTCTGACGCCTCTCTGGCAGTATTGGCGACGCCTTTGGTGGATAGAATCTTATGATTTTATTTTAGAAAGGTCAGTGATAAATGGTTGTTAAATAAGTCGTCCCTTATAAACCCCATCATCTGCCCCTGAGCCAAACAGGAGCGTTGCTCCTGATTGGATAGAATCCTCCATGAGGTTTGACTTTCTATAAGCCTTAATTTGCCTCAACTGGTTTCTTATTTTAATAGACGTCGATGAGCCTTAAATTTTAATTGTCGTCGATGAGCCTTAAATTTTAATTGTCGTCGATGAGCCTTAAATTTTAATAGGCGTCAATGAGCCTTGAGAGCCTTTATAAGGCGATGATTCAAATCTTTGGAAGGCGGGAATTCAAAAAATTCCTGGCTGGAAAATTAAAATTTGAATTTGAAGGGATGAATTGGTTCATCTGCCCACTGTGACGTCAGCAATCCGTGTGATCCCCAGAGATCTAACGGTTCACATAGTCTGACGTTTTGGTTTTCTTTGAATTTGAATGGAACAGTTACGTGACATCAGCAATCCATGTGACCGTTAATATCCAATGGTTCACCAGAAACGACGTTTCAAAATCCATTTCAATCCAACAGTTTACCAGGCATGACTTTTCGTCTTCAGTTGCAATGATTGTCGTTTCTTCAAGGGTCCACTATAAAAAGGGGTGGCCCATTCCTTTTGAATACTTTTAGCCAATTCAGCTTTGCCTTCTCTCTAGATTCTCTCTCTAAAAAGCTGGTTTGCTTAGCAATCACCTTTTAAGCAAAGCGTCGCCACCATTGCCCATTGTCGAGTAACGCCATCAGAAGTTCGATTACTGAAGAAAGTCATGGCCTCTTCCAGCAATGTCCCTAGTAAGACTCTTAACTTTCCCCTTCCTTCCATTGATACAAACCATAATATCATTACCCGAGAGAACTTTGTGTGGGCCATAGAGACCTCGGGTATGAGCAACACCGATCGACCCCATTTCCCTTATCCAGAATCTATTGGCAACGATCCAGTCTGTTTTCCAGGTGAAGATTAAACCACGATCTATTTGAGTCAAATAGAGGCGGAGCTTCACTTCCCTTTTTGCGAATCTCTCATAGAGATTTGTCGCTATTATGGCATCGCTCCTACTCAACTGACCCCAAACGCCATACGTATGTGGGTAGGATTTAGTATTCTTTGCTTCGATAAGGGTTGACCCTACTCTCTTTCTCTATTTAGGTCCTTATATTGCTTTCAATTCAACGCATTTGGCGTTTTTCTTTTTCAAACCCGTTTCCCTGAGTCGAAGGGCTGGAATGTTCGACACCTTGGACAGAACCCCTGGTTCTGGGATCCTAATAAACCTTTGGTTAGTGGGTTTAAGTCCACTAACTCAAATTGGAAAAGTAAGTACTTTTTCTTCTTCGGAGGCGTCGACTGGACTTTAAAAAATCCCCGCACGGATCCTTTACCCTCCTTCACAGAATATTCTAAGGAGGATCTTGATACCCTCAACCTAATATACCTAGCACATTCCAATGGGCAACTCTCATATATATCCAAGGATTCAACGGAGGCGATGCTTGCTAGTGTGGCATTAAAGTCGTTGAATCTTCTTCCCGAGATTGACTGGGTATTTTTTCTAATCCTTTATTCTTCTTTGCAAATGATGATGATTATTTTGATTACTTATTTCGACCTTCTGGACGCTATATCCAGGCAGCGAGTGGTGTCCTTCCACCTATCAGGGAGGAGGAAGAGCCAGCAAAAAAGAAACACAAACCCAAGTCCATAGACCCTGAGAGGATGCGACGCTCTAAGAAGGACAAGACCAACCCTGCTGATCCCTCTAACACTATTGTGCTGGATGAGAGTACTGAAGAGACGGCGACGCATATAGGTATTCTTTTCAAAAGAATTTTACCTTATTTTGCGAAATTATTTGCTAACTGAGCTCTTTGATTACTGTCTTTAGGTAATGAGGCGTCGCCTGAAGGTCCTAGAAATTTAACCTCCATGCTCGATCATTCACCCCTCAGGCAAGCCGCACATCATATGTCCCATTCACCTTTTATACCACTAATGCCTCAGATGTCCCTTTCCCCTGCCGCACCAATTGATCCTCCTTTGGATCCTTCTGAAGCCCCTGGATTCGATTTGAGGCAGCACCTCTATGATACACCCGTCTATGAGAAACGGATAATGAACTGGGAGCCCTAGCATCGCTTGCAGGGTACCAGTAATGCAGAAGGAACCTCCCTTCATGCCCAAATTCCCGACGGAACTCCCATTCATTCTGACCTGGCCATACACATCGTGAGCGGGTCTATTCTTCCTGGGGATCGTCGCCAGCTCCACTTTGATCCTCAATGGGTCGAAGGGGTCGTTAGGAATCACCTCACTTCAGTCGCCTCCATAAGTTTTCTTCCTTACACTTGGTTGTCCTTTTCATTATTTGTAATTAACCTTTTGTTTGTAGCTTCTAGCCACAGAGACTGAGGTCGGCGCCTTGGCAATACACCTTGCCCACAAATGTGTCTCTGTGGAGGATAATGCAGTTAGGGTTGCCAAGGCTGCTCATCTTGAAAAGGATAGGTCTGAATGGATGAAGATGAAGGCTAATCTTGAAAAAGATAATGCCTTCCTGCAACAACATGTTGGTGAGGAGCTTCACCTCATGGAGGGAGCAATTGAGAAAGCTCAATTTGTCGTTGAGAAGGCAAACAAATTTGTTCAGCAGCTTGTGGAGTGTGAGCAGGTCTCCAACCAGAACAGAGAAAACATTTCCCGAGCCGAGAACACTATTTCTTCCATGACTAAGGAGAAACAGGGGCAACTAAAGAGAAAGAGGCGGCGCTTCTCCAGGCTGAGACTGATTAGAATGATAAAGAATCATCTTTTGTCCAACTTGAGGCTGCTCATAGGGAGAAAGAGGCGGCGCTTCGCCAACTAGAGACTGCGAAGGTTGAGGCGGTGGAGTCTTTCAAGCAGACTGCGCCTTTAAGGAGGCATCTGATAGGCATTTGGTGGACAAAATCATCCGGATGTACAGTAGACTAGTCTCCCAAGTCCACGAGATTCAATCTCACTTCCCTGTGGAGCAAGTAAAGGGTTTTCAAGCCTTCTTACGAATGCAGCAGGAGAACCAGAAGGCTGAGGCTGCACCTTCAAAGGCTAAGCCTACCCAGAAATTAGCAGCGACGCCAGAGACCATCAATACTCCTACTCAGGCTAAGGCTGGGCATGAAGCGAGCGGCGTCGGAACCTAGTAGCGCTAATCCCATGGCTCTCCTCTAAAAGGCACTTGAAGATTTTTTAGTGCTTTCTAGACCTTGTAGTTTTTGTTTCTCGACACTTGAACATTTTATCTTGTAAATCATTTTGGATAATGAAATCAAGGCATGCAATCAAGGTGACGACTCTTTTGGTATGGAAGTGATTTTTACAACTCCCTTATCTTTAATAGCTCTTTTATTTATGGAATCGATGCTTTTGAGAACTGGCGACACTCATTAGTAAAAGATCATACTTGATATATTTACAATGGCATCGTTGTTTACAATCTACACATAGAATTTTTTCAAATGCTTCGCATTGAAAGTATTCCTCAACCTCCTTCATTCCTCATCCTCCAAGACTTAGGCGTTGGGGTGCGGGTTAGCGACGACCTTATAAGGCCCTTCCCACTTTGGAGATAGTTTATTAATCCTTTCCAAGTGTGAGAATTCCTTTATTCTCCTTACCATCTCCCCCATGAAAAATTGGCGAGAGAACACTCGCCGATTATAATATCTAACGGTGGTCAGACTCATTCTTCCTTGGATTTCGTCTGATATCCATCTTTTGGCCTCCACTAAATCAAGGTCGACGCGTCTTTTTTCATCATTGGGCGCCACCTCAAAATGTGTTACCCAATGTGAGGCTACTGCTATTTCAGTAGGAGTGATGGCTTCTGAGCCATATACCAATCCAAAAGGTGTTTCACCCGTGGATATTTTTGGCATTATCCTTAGGGACCAAAGGAGATTATCCAGTTCTTCAGTCAATTTTCCTTTCAAGGCGTCAATCCGCTTTTTCAATCCGCTGAGAATGATTTTGTTTGCTGCCTCTACTTGTCCATTGGTCTACGCATGCCTTACTGAGGCATGTCGATGCTCAATATGCAATTCTTTGCAAAATCATTTTAGCTCTCTTCCGGCAAATTGAGGACCATTATCGCTAACGAGGATACTTGGAATTCCATATATGGATATGATTCGGGATTTTAGGAATTTAATCACTTGGAATTCCGTAGTCGACGCCAAATGATATAACACTTCCGCTTAGAATTGGCGAATGGACCCACAAAATCGATTCCCCATTGCACGAATGTCCATGCAACGCGCATGGGTATCAATTCAGAAGGTGGGCGCTCAATTCTTGGAGTGTATCTCTGTCGCGACTCGCAGTTTTTCACCATTTCATCTGCTTCCTTAGCCATCGTGGGCCAATAATATCATTGATTCAAGTCTTTTCGAACGATTGATTTGGCCCCCTCATGACAGGAAGCATATCCTTCATGTAATTCTCTAAGTATGGTGGTAGTTTCAGGTTGGGCGACGCATCTCAAGAATGGTGTAGAAAATCCTTTTTTATAAAGGACTCCATCAATCAAGGTATAAATTGGGGCTATACGCTTCATTCTTTTAATCTCCGCCTCTTCCAAAGGTTCTACCCCAGTTTCCAGGTATGCTTTTATGGGCGTCACCCAAGTATCAGTACTTTGAATGTTAAAACATTCAAAAGTCCCTTGGGCTGAAACACTTTCGACAAAGTGCGCTTTCAAGGGTGTTTGTTGCCAGGCTTGTTTGCTCAATGCATCAGCCTCCATGTTTTCTTCCCTTGGAATAGCGTTAATCTCGAATTGGGAGAAGCGTTCAACCAAAACTTTGGCTTCTCTCAAATATTTCTTCATCATTTTTTCCTTGGCCGCATATTCCCCCTTGACTTGGTTAACCACAAGTTTGGAATCGCAGTATACCTTGATGGCAGTGATGCTTATACCTCTAGCTATCCTTAGACCCGCAATCAATGCCTCATATTCAGATTCGTTGTTGGTAGCCTTGAAGGTTAAAACTAAGGCATATCTCAAAGGTTGTCCTCCAAGTGGTGGAGTTAGTACCAACCCTGACCCCGAGCCTTCGATGTTTCTTCTACGACTAGCGTAGGTAAAGTGCTTGTTGAGGGCGACGCCTCACCCTGCTTATGAGTGGAATCTACTATGAAATCAGCAAGAGCTTGGCCATTGATAGCTGTCCTTTGAGCAAATTGGATTCGAAATTCACTTAACTCTATCGCCCACTTTATCATCCTTCTAGACGCATCTGGTTTTTGGAGAATATGTTTTAGTGGTTGATTAGTTAGTACAGTGATTTCGTACTCGTGGAAGTAAGGGCGAAGCTTTCTAGGAGAAACTAACAATGCAAAGAAATACTTCTCAACTTCTATATAGTTTATTTCTGCCTTCGAGAGAACTTTACATACATAGTAAACTAGCACCTGGCCAGTTTCTGTAATCTTTACAAATAGGAAGCTTACAGCCACTGGACTAACACTTAAGTATAGAACTAAAGCGTCGCCATTTTCTAGCTTAGCAAGAGGAGGTAGTGTTCGAAGGTGCTTCTTGAGGTCCTGAAATGTTTTTTCGCAATATGGCGTCCATTCAAACTTCTTATTAGCCCTTAAGACTTGGAAGAAGGGTAATGATTTATCCCGATATTTGGCTAAAAACCGGAGGAGAGTCGCAAGTCTTCCATTTAAACTCTGTACCTCCTTATGACAAGTGGGGGTTTTCATGCCTTCAATAGCGTTTAGCTTATCAGGGGTGACCTCAATCCCCCTTTGGCGCACCATATATCCCATAAATTTTTCAGACTGGACACCAAATGCACATTTGGCAGGGTTTAATCGCACTTGATGAAGCCTCATCACCTCAAAAGTTTTCGTTAGGTCCTCTGTATGGTCAATTCCTTTTATAGACTTAACCATTAACCAACATATCATCAACGTAAGTTTCCGTATTCACCCCTATCATGCCTGCAAAAAGCTTGTTGACCATCCATTGATAGGTGACACCTGCATTGATGAGCCCAAAAGGCATGACAGTGTAATGATATATATCACTGTCTACATAAAACGTTATGTGATGAGCATCTCCCTTTGACATATTGATCTGGTTATAACCAGAGTAGGCATCCATGAACCTCACCAACTCATGTACCGAAGTGGCGTCGACCAGTTGGTCAATTCTTGGTAAGGGATATGAGTCCTTAGGACAAGATTTGTTTAAGTTCCTGAAATTGACACACATTCTCCATTTACCATTGCTTTTCTTCACCAGCACTGGGTTTGCAACCCATGTTTGAAATCTGATCTCCTTAACAAATTTAGCGTCGATCAATATTGCCACTTCCTGACTGATGGCTATGGCCTTCTCCTCCCCCACGGGTCGCCGCTTCTGAGCGATTCATTTTATGTTGGTGTCGATGTTTAGCTCGTGGGTGATAACCTCTACACTTATACCAGGCATATCGCTAGGTTTCCACGCAAAGAGCTCTCGAAATTCAATTAACAGGAGGGTCAGAGCCCTAGCATGTTCTTCGGGGAGCGTTACTTCAATCTGGACGACCTTATCAGGTCCATCTATCCATATCTTCACCAATCCATCTACCGGTGTTGGTCGAACTTTCCTTTCCCTCAGGTCCTCCTATACTTGGATGACCATAGTTTCCTTTCTCAACACTCGGTGTCTCGTGGTTTGAACGTAACAAGTTCGTGCCCTAGGCTGGTTTCCCTCTAGCACTCCTATCCCATGAGGCGTTGGGAATTTTAAGAGCTGGTGATATGTTGAATGAACCATGCGGCGAGGGTTCAAATAAAATCTTCCCAATATAACGTTGTAGGCAGCCGGGGCATCAACTATAATGAAGGTGACTTCTATTTTTAGGCATTTCCATTCCTCACCCAAGAATTTTGGCAAAGTAATGGCTCCTATCAGGTATGTGGGCACCGTTATAGCCAGAATTTATGGAGTAAACGGGTGTGACGCTTTGTCCCTCAACTCAGGCATCACCCTGCCCTTCTACTCCTAAACAGCTTCAGCAGCAAGTTATTTAATCTTCTCAAGGTTTACTATGACCGGGAAAGGAGCCATTGTTACTGTTGGTTTATGCGTGGCTACGCTCCTAGGCGAAGGATCCACCGAAGCTGGTGGTCCATACACCAGTACGACTTGAGGTCCTGAAGTTGCTTCCTCCGTGCGATGGCGCTCGTTAAGACGAGCATCACGATACGCAACCATACACTCTCTTCAGTTTAAGATCTCGTATATTGCCTCTATGAGTGCAGGGGAATTAACACTTGGGCATTCTCCGCCACTGGCGGTCCTATTCTTATTCCTGAAGACGCAATATGGGATTGCGTATGGGCGGCGTCTGATCCTGTTAAGGTAGTGGTGCCACTGGAGGTTCTACTGTTGATGCCCTGACAGATAGAGGGGATATCGCATGGCCACCTATCGGGGCTGAGGCACTTGGCATCGTCACTCCGATGTTGCGCTCCAGGCGCGGCATAAAAGCCGAAGGCATTAGGTGCTGCTGCAAACTGTGGAGTGAACTTCCTTCTTCAGGTTATTAGTGGTTTTTCTTCGCTCGTGTGTTTAGATTAAGTTTTCCACATACGGCACCAGATGTTGGATCTTCTAAATCCTTGCCCTACGCAGGCGACACTCTCCTTAGCGGTCGAACTTACACAGATGAACAACCTCAGGTTGACCCGTTTTTCTCCACTCCGAAGCTTAAGTCAGTGTAGGTTTTTAGAGAGATTTTATGTGAATGCAGTAAATTTCTCAATGTAATAAATGACAATGAATGTCTGTATTTATAGCATTGATTTAACCTGATGAATATTGTTACTTTTTTACTGTGGTTAACCTTTTAACTGTGGTTAATATTTTAAGTGGAGTTAAACTGTCATTCGAATGGGACAAGGATCTTATCCATAAATATCAGAGATTTTCGATCCCCATTTAATGCGGTCTAATCCCCATTTAATACAGTCTTATCTTTACATCTAGAGGCAACACAGTTGAATAGGGTGACGCCTCTCTGGCATTATGGGCGACGCCCTATGGTGGATAGCATCTTATGATTTCATTTAAAAGGTCAGTGATAAAAGGTTATTACATAAGGCGTCTCTTATAAACGCCATCAATAATGACATGTTCTTTTCACGGAAAGAAAATGGAATTCGGCTTACGGATTCCGTAAGAAGTTGTTCTTTTCGCGAAATTGAAAAAACTTGGCTTACAGATTCCGGGCGGGGTAGGCTTAGACATTCCGTATGAAAACTAAAGAATTCCTAAGCCTAGAGGGCAATGAATCTGGAATAGAACAATAAAAGACATTTTTACCCTCACTTCATTTCTTTAATGCCCACGTTGTCCTTCATCAGTTGGAACTGAAGCTCCTTCCCTAACCGAAGCTCCCTCCCCAATCGAAATCTCCCCGCTGGAATGAAATATATTTTCCAAGGTACTCTCCTTCGATCGAACCCAGTTCTTCTCCTTATACTCTCCTTCGATCGAGCCCAGAAATCGCAATTTCTGGGTTTGATCGAACCCATAACCGCTTCGAAGGCAAGAAATGTCACGAACAGTTACCACATCATATACGGTGGATGCTGTAAACAATGTTACTGGAAGTTCATAGAGGGTTCTGAAGAATTTGGACAGGTATTTTAGGCAGAAGGGGTCTCGCATTGCAAAGGTTGTGAGGAGGATTAACTGCAATGTAGAGCCTCTTGATCATGGAGTAGTTCTTGCTGGGAAGTTATGGAGTACAGCAATGCCATTTTCCCAAAAGGTAAATTTTCGTATCTCTTGGTCACATAAATTAACTGGTGCTTATTTAATTGGCGCCTCATATTTAACTTCATATTTGGATAGCAGGATTCAAAAGCAGAGTTAAGTACTGGAACGTTCTAGAGCCAACTTCTACGTGTTTGTATATATCAGAAATCCTGGATGCAGAAGAAGTTGGTCCCATGTTCAAGGTAACTAGTGCTCATTTGTGAAGGAGCTAGAGCACTTGATTTTGATCTAGTTCTTTCGGCCATGTATGAATAGGTTTCTTTCGAACATTGCCAAAGTGAGATTCCCATTGTTCTTCTGTAGCTCAACTAAATACTTGTAATAGAACATACAACATGGAGCAAGACAACATCACCGATGTTGTTGGATTCCATGCCTCCTCCTTGCCTGTGGACAATATGCATGCAATACTAAGAAACATGTTGAAGAAGGTGGACTTGGAAGAAGTGGTGTCCCTCCGTAGTTTTTTGTCTCACAATAGCTCCACTCTTGACAGAACCTTACTGACCCGTATCCTCCATGAGGAGATCCTCAAGAGGTCTCCACGATGAGATCGATATTCTATGTTTGTTTTCTTTTTGTTGTGAATACTAACTGTAGTTCTAGTTAGACAAGAAGGATCAATGTAAAAGGAGAAAGTGAAGTGTCGTTGCGGAAATTTTGTTTATGTTCAAACCCAAATCACGTGATGTTATGATGTTTAGGATTGGATGAATTGTTCGTGTTTAGCATGATGTTGTTCGTGTTATGCTTGATGTTGTTACGTTATGAATTGGATGAATTGGTGATTCTTGTGCATATTGTTGGGATGTGGTATGTATTTCTCCTGTCAATTGGTTAGATGTTGGCCATAATATGTGTTACAATGCATGTATATGTATCTGGGATGACTTGAAGAACTTCTACTGCATTATCGTTTTGGTGGGGGAAGGATTATCAGTTTCAAATGGAGAAAGATGAAGAAGAGTGACTTACATTATCGAACACAGGTTTCTTAACTGTCCAAAATTTGGCATTGTGTTTATTTCATAATAGCTCATTGTTATTGACATTTTTTTTATCATGAATACCGCTTTACTTTAAGAAATAAAACGTCGTGACACGGGGTCATGAGTGTTCGTACATCATATCATTAGCTATTAAACATACAAATGGTAGTGGTGGTCTTTCAACTCAATCATTAAGATGCACTCCCATTCTCGCTTTCTTTACTATCCAATTTTCACATTCGTTGCTCGTCCTTGGAATGGCTCGCCATTGCACTTGCTCGACTTGTCTTGTGAGTGCTCGGATGTTCTGTATTATTGTTGATAGTCTCCAATGTTTCAGCCCCTCCATTAGTTGTTGGTGAACCACTTGCGATACAAGAAGGAGTATGTTTTTCCATCCCGCTTCAATTGCTAAACGTACTCCTTCTTGTATCGCCAAGGCCTCCATAGTTTCTATGTTATAGCTCATTTGCCTCCGGTTCATCCCGCCCACTAGCTTGCCGATTTTGTCTCGTGCTATCACTCATATGCCCGCTCTTTGTGTTTCCTTACACCACGATGCGTCACAGTTTATCTTGATCATGTCACCAGTCGGGGGTTCCCATTGATGGTTCGGTCTATCCTCATGTACGTGCATGGGTTGGGTTCGAAAGGCTCCTAGTTGCTCCTCATAGGGTTGCTTGATCTCCATTGTGATGACCCTCGGGTTTGGTTGCTTTGCTTCAAAGTCCGTCGCGCATCTCGTTTTCCATATGTGCCAACATGTTATTAGGATGTGGGCCCACTTTTTGTCGCCATTGTGCTTGGACCATGCAGCTCCTCCTTCTTCATCATTAGCCATTCCACTATGTCTAGTTGGTTTGGCTGATCCTGTTGAGCTCCAAGTGTGCCGCTCCAAACCTGCTCCGTCCACCAACATTCCAATATCATATGCTCCCGTGTCTCGGCTTCACCACAAATTGGGCAAATTAGAGAGACATTCATCCCCCTACAGACCATATTCACTTTAACGGCTATAGAGTTTGTTGCAAGCCTCCATATGAAGTTCTTTACCTTTTGCATTACCCTTGCCTTCCACAACTCTTTCCAAAACGTACCTCGGTAGTTTGGGTTCGTTATTGGCCTTGTCTCTGCCCGTTCTCGGATTTTGTGGTAGACCGATCGGACTTGGGTTGTACCATCCTTCGTGTGAGGCCAAATGTACCGGTCACTTCCCCCGGCTTGTGGTAGTGGCATATTGAGGATGTGGGCTGCATCTTCTTGATCGAAAATGCTTCTTACTAGGTGTGTATTCCATGTGCCATTCCATGCTTCTTACCGATCCCTTACCCTTAAGTTACAACTGTGCTCCACCGTTCCATCATTATTCACCCTTTTACTCTCTTTCGTATAAATCCATGGGTCCTCAAAAACTCGAATGTTCTCTCCCGAGCCAATCATCAACATACCATCTTCTTTGATTACATATCGGCCATAGAGGATGCTACTCCATCCCCATGACGCTCGACTCCCCTTCTTTGCCTCTAGTAACGAACACCGTGGGAAGTACAGTCATTTTAGAACTTGCGCGCATATTGTGACCGATTTGGTGATGATTCGGCTTGCCATCTTTGTCCGTGTTGAAACTTTGGAGTTCCCGGAAGCCTAGTCCCCCAATCTCCTTTGCCTTTGTTAAAACTTCTCATCTTCTCCAATGTGTTCTTTTCCCGTCCGATGTTTGCCCCACCAAAAGTCCGCAATGAGAGCATTTATCTCCGCACACCATGTTTTTGGGAGGCGGAATACACTCATTACGTACGTGGGGATCACCGTGATGATCGTCTTTATGAGCACTTCCTTACCCGCCTGGTTCAAAGTTTTTGGCCTCCACCCTCCAAGTTTGTCTCTGATTTTTGTTTTCAAAGATCCCAAGGCCTCCTTTTTTTAGCGACCCCAAACCGATGGTAATCCCAAGTATTTGCCCGGGGCACCTTTGCTCTTGATATGTAGCGCATCCTCCACACATTTCTTCTCGTTCAGACCAGCCCCTTTACTAAAGAAAAGGGTTGATTTGTCTCTGTTTACCCGTTGGCCCGATACCTGACAGTAAGACTCTAGGATATTCCAGAGTCCTTTCGCATTGTCTGGCGATCCTCTGATAAAGAACAATGAGTCATCTGCAAAAAAACAAATGATGTAATTCCGGGCAAGTTCTCCGTAGGGTGATCCCCTATATGACTCCTTCCCTAGCGGCTCCTTCCATTCTCCGTGATAGAACATCCGCTAGTAGTATGAAAAGGTAGGGGATAGAGGGTCACCTTGTCGTATTCCCCGGGTTGGGTGTATGGAGTCTGTTCTCTTCCCATTAACCACCACTTGGTATGTGGTCGATGATATGCATTCTCTTATCCATCTCAACCACTGCTTTGCAGGGCCCCTTTTCCTTAATGTGCTAATAAGGAAATCTCATTCCACCTGGTCGTAAGCTTTCTACATGTAAATCTTTAGTGCACATTCCACCTTTTCTCCCCTTCGGCTCATGTTCAGATGATGGAACACATCGTGTGCTACCATTATGTTATCATGTATGTGCCGACCTGATACAAATGCACTCTAGAAAGGAGTGATAAGATCTGATAGATAACATTTCAAATGATTCACCAGCACTTTTGATATGATTTTATACAGGAAGTTACAGCAGCTCATAGGCCTAAAATCAGCAGGTTTCATCGGGTTCAAAAAAAAATTTATTAGCACAATATCTGTATTATTTATGGGGTAGAGAAGAGTACATGTTCTAAAAAAAGCCTTAACTGAGGTGATGACGTCTTCTCTCACGATGTTCCAGTTCCTTTGGTAAAACGGACCTGGGAACCTGTCCGGCCCTGGTGCACGTGAACCGCCCATCTGGAATGTTGCTGTCGTTATTTCATTATCCGTCACCTCCCTTGTCAATTCTGTATTCATCTCGGGTGTTATCTGGTTTGGTACATATCTTAGAAACCCATCCCCCTGTTCAGTTTGCTCCGAGGTGAACATGCCTACAAAGTATTGATGTAAGGCGTCGGCTATCTTCCCTTCCTCATCAATCCCCTCATCATTTTCTCCCCTTAATCTGCTTATTTGGTTCCGTCTCCTCCTTTCTATGGTGGTATGGTGAAAGAAGGTAGTGTTTCTGTCCCCGTCTTTGAGCCATTTGACCCTCGACCGTTGTTACCGATATTTCTCCTCCCTTGTCCAAAGTCGGTGTAGTTGGCCTTTTAGCCTTTTCTCTTCCTGTACCTCATTCATCCCCCCTTGCATGTTTATCCTTAGTGTCTCCTTCGTTTTAGTGATCTCATGCATATTGTGGTCGAACTTGGCCTTGCTCCAAATCCTAAGTTTGGTTCGGCATTTTTGGAGTTTCTTATAGACCCTAGGCATTTCTCTCCCGTTTGTTTGTCCTTCACACGCTTGTTTGATTACCTCCTTGCATTCCGGGTTCTCAAGCCACATTGCTTCATATTTAAACTGTTTACTCCCTTGTTTCCTCGGTTGTTTGAGTTGGACCACCATTGGTGTATGGTCCGACCCAATGGCTAGTTCATTAATGCATCTCGCCTTTTGATATTGTGTTGCCCATTCTGTATTGAACAATACCCGGTCAAGGCGTTTACTTATCCTATCCGCTCCACTTCGGTTATTACACCATGTGAAGGCATTACCATTTGCTCCCAAGTCCTCCATTTCAAGATCCTCAATCATTTGCTTGAATTCATCCATTTGCCTTTGCTATTTCCTTCTTCCTCCTTGTTTTTCATGTGGGTGGCATATAGTGTTGAAATCCCCAAGTATTGTCCACCCTCCCCTTCGGCCCCTCCCTATCACCCTTAGGAGATTCCAAAGGTGTGTCTGTTCTCACGCCTCTATGCTCGCATGTACTCATGTTATGAACATAGGCTCGGCATGGTTGTCCATATGGACCTCTCAATCCATGCAGTTCAGATCTGCATATAGGACTGATAGTCTAGTGTCCGCCTTCCACCACAATGCTAGCCCCATGGTCGTACCATTCGGGCTCACATAGTCTGTGCTATCCATCCCCATTCCTGTTAGTATCTTCTCGCATTACGTATCCCCATTCTTTGTATCCATTAAGAATATAACGCTTGAGGATACCTTTTGTTGAGGTGTTGAATTGCCAAGGTCGGCCCCAAACCTTGACAATTCCATGAGATGGCACTCATTAAGCACATGTGTCTGTTTTGGGACAGCCACTGGAACCCTTTGTGTTCTTCTTACTCACATCTTTCTCTCTCGTTACCTTTGTTTTCCTCATCTCTATGTTTTCGGTCCCCCCCCCTCTGTTATCCTGAACCTCTTCGTTCCAGGTTGGTCTTCCATGTCTTCCCCGGTCCTCTTGAGCGTCATTTTGTCCATGTATTGGCTTAGGTCGAATGTTGGGATAGGTATTGTGGGTTTTGGTGATGTTTGTAGGGTATCGGGTGGGTATTCTACAATGTAGGTGTGGTTTTGTGTTTGGGTGTCGGTTGGGTATGGTAGGGTTTGATTGTCGGGTAGGTATGTGATCAATGGTTGGATTGAGGGCTGCGGTTGTTCGGTGGGTGTGGGTCTTGGGTTCGGCAATATGTATGTCTGCGGGGTTGGGGTGCTCTCGGTCAGCATGGGTGTGAGTTTGATATGTGTGGTGATGGAGGTTGTCTCGGTTGGTTTTGGGGGTGTTTCGGTTGGGTTTGGCTGGTGGTTCGATGTGGGGTGGCTTGGTGGCTCGGCTATGTGGAACATAGATGACTAGGGCTCGTGTGTCTGAGCCTTTCTCGCCGTGGGGCTCGTCCTGCTCATGCCTCTAGACCGGGGCTTGGTCTGTTTCCATAAGGTTTGCATCTGTGTCATCATGTGGTCGGCTCATGTTGGGGTCATCCCCATCCGCATAATTCCCTCGTTGTTTGTCATGGTGCCCATGATTCCTTATGCCCTCTCGGCACCTTCCCCTCACCTCGGCCATGATGTCAAACGATGACCTTCTACTACCTTGTTGTTGTTGCGATCCTTGTCCATCCTCCCCTCCCACTGTTTGTCTTGCCATGGTTTTCTTTTATCTAACCCCAACAAACCATGGGCCATACATAGGAATGCTCTGATCATGCTCTGCAAATTTTACATCAGTTTTGCATACTTGGGTCATGTGACTCAACATGCCTCACCCATAACAAAAATCAGATAATCGCTCATATCCCCATATACTTCAACATGTATCCTCATATAGCTTCTACTTATCCTCCCAGCATGCTTTTCTATTTCTAGGCATCTCACTATCATATTTCCTATCTTCCAGGCATTTGTATCACTAAACTTATCCAGACCTAGGTCATGCACTTGGGTCCAAAAAAATGTACCTTTTGGAAAATGATTTCATTCACTCCCACTATCAAGTCCCATCTTTTGATGTTTAAGATGTGACCATTCACAGCCCACGTGGATCGATCCACGATCTGTTCTGCATCTTCTTGTCGTTCGAATTCGAACAACAGTATCCCCGCCTCTAACTCTGAAATAGAGACCTTCCCATGTCGAGCCCAGGCTGATTTTAATACCCCGTTTATCGTGCGCTGTTTCATTGGCCTTTGGAATAGCACTTTGTCGATGTACCAAACCTCATTCTTAACTTGTTGATTCGAGTCTAGATCAACCACGTGTCACTCGAGTCTGTTTGTCCCGCCAAAACTAGAACTGGAACCGACTTGATTTTCCATTGTCGTCGTGGTTGCAACACCTTCACCCCGAGTGGCAGCTCCCTAAACAGAACACGAAAATAAATAGGGTTAGTATCTGAATTTTGTGGTTTCTGTTGGCTCGGTTGGATTTGGATATCTAGGATATGTGCATTTGCCCAATTTCGATTGTGTTGCAGCAGGGGATGCTGGTTTGCTGGCGTGTGTCCCCCACCCACCCCGGTGATGGTTGGTTCGGCCAGGTAAGTTGTGTTGTGTGCTTGTCAGACGAGTCTCCTGAGTCGGAGCCTGGACTCCCCTCGCTGATGTAGTTTTTGCTGAGAGCTCACTACTTTTGGAATATGTCACTCGGCTCCTCTACTGGTGTTGTTGTTGTTTGGTCTTGTGTTTGTGTGCTCATCTTGCCTTGGGTGGGGGTGGCAAGTGACGTTGCTGTCGAGGGTGCTTCTGTCACCGATTTTGGTCGTTAGCGAGGCAAAAGAAGCTTCGCCAAACATAGCCGAAACGAACGTGGGGGAGCTACGTTTGTTCCATTTCCTGCATGGAAATGTCACAGTTTTCAACAGTGGCAGCTTCTTGGATGCTCGTGTTTGGTTGAATTTGAAGCCTTAGCAATAAATGCCAAAATAACCAGACAAATCCAATTGATTTGCTGAACAGGCACAGGAATCCTAATTTCGCGGGGGTCTCGGCCAGGATGCGGGAATTGCGCGTTCCTTCAAACGCCAACAGTAATTCCACCTTAGATCGTCCTTCCAGTGCTTCTAGTTATTGTTATTGACATTGAGTTAGGACAATAATTTGTTTTGTATAATGTATGTCTCGGTCTGTGTATTATCATGTTGTAACAGAATATTATATGTCGGATAGTGTAATTAATAATATTATGTTTCAAATAAATATAAATTGTAAATTAATGGTTTTAAAAGATTTTTTTTAATTATTAGTAAATTATATTTAAGTTTTTGCTATTATTAGTTTTTAAAATTAATTAATACAAAATATATTTATTATATACTATATATATACAATGAGGGGCAAATCTGTCATTTTACCACATTACATTCTCTTTCCATATACAATTCCACCAAAGAAACAACATAATTCCTTATTAGATTCCATTCCATTCCACAAAAAATAAAACTTCATATTCTTATCTTCTATTTCTTATTCCTTATTCCTATTCACTATTCTATATTTCTTATTCTGAATACCGTGAAAGAAACGCCCCGTAAGAGTGTGACAATACAAAATACTAAGGAATGGGAGGAAGGAGTGTTGAAACATCCTTCTTGGACTCGCCTTCCACAATCAGGAACTCACCCTCAGTGTCCTCGACAGACACATAATATTCATAAGGGGTCTTGGCCTAAGCTTCCTCAGCAAGCAAGCACAGGAACACCCACCAAGGCCTCGCCTTGAACTCCTCGGTAAGTATAGAAGCATCCTTTAAGTCCTCGACGTGTCCAGTCGGAGGCTCGCCTTCCCCATTAGGAGCCTCAGGTTGAGGCTCTTCAGATTCCACACTGGAGGGTACAAGACCAATGTAAGTGCCCTCCATAGACCTGAAGGGACTGCACCTTCCCCAAGGGAAATTCAGGGTAGGTTGCCTTGATGACGTTGACTAACACATGTAGGTAAGGAACAATCTCTTGTACCAAAATCATCATGTCCTGGGTAGAATCAACAAAATTCTTAAATTTATTGTAACCCCAAATCAATGCTTTCGTGCCAGGATTGCCTCCAGACTATAGTCAAGTCGAGCCTTCTTATCTAAGATCGACTCTTTCTCAGTTGCGAGATGATCCCGATGAGCGTATGCCTTGTCCCTCTTAGTGGTTGTCTCCTTCAAATAAGTAAGATGTGTAGCCATCTCCACCTCAGGCTGGGTGAGATCCCGATTGGTCTGTTAGGATATAAGTGTGTCATACACTTATGTTTAGGAGTCGTACTACAATTGTCATTAAGTTTAGGGGCCATCTTGCAATTATGCTTTTCATCAATATCGGCTAGTTTTCTTTATATATGTCAAAAGTGTAAGAGACATCTTCAACAATTTAGTCTGAGTATTGTGTCTGTATTGTTTCCTTGTCACTGTTCTTCTTCTCCTTCTTCGTTCTTCATCTTTTCCCTAAATCCAACCCTAATCTCTAAATGTCGACATGGTATCAGAGCTAAATCGAGCCTGAATCCTAACCCAAGTTTGTTTCTTGCTCGATTCTATGGAAGAAACCTCAACTGCCTTCGCCAACAAGAAAGTAGCTCAGCTTGTTGGTGAAGAGAAATTCCATTCATGGAAGCAGCAAGTCTTGCTGTCGGTTCGAGGCTACAACCTCGAAAACCATCTTCATGGAATGAACGTACCCCAGTACCTGGAGGATGAGACAGGAGCAGCCATACCAAACCCAGCGTATGCCAAGTTTCTTCAACAAGACAGCTCCCTGGCTTCATGGCTCCTTGCGTGAGTGTCCTCACAGATGAGTAGAGGTCTAATAGGCTGTATGACAGCTGCTGCAGTCTAGCTAAAACTGCACTGTGATATTTCATCATCCTCAACCACTAGGATTATGCACCTGTATGATAGACTCAAGGTTAGAAAACATGTCCATCAGTCCATGCGTGACTATCTCACTGAGATACAAACCACACGTGATAGTTTAGCTAACTGTGGTCACCCAATAGAAGAAATGCAGCAAATATCGATAGTTTTAAATGGTGTTAAGGCTCAGTATAATAATGTGATAGCTGTGATTCATGCTAGTCAAAACCCTTACACCATTGCCTCTGTGAGTTCTGTTCTTCTTGATGCTGAGTTTAGACAGTCAGGTTTATTGTTTGATGCGAATGTTTTTGCCAATATTATTGTTGTTAAGTTACCTGCTGCTGCTAAACCTGTTATAGCCTATGAAGAAAGTAGTTCAGGGGTAAAAGATGGCTTGTCAATGATGCCTACCAATACGGGTTTGCTACCCTCACCACAGCAACACCCTCCTACCTTTGGTAGTCAGCAGCCTGGTAGAAACAGGGGTTGTGGCCGTGCCTTTGGAAATAAAAGGCCTCAGTGCCATTTATGTGGCAAGTTTGGCCACCTGGTGCACCGATGCTTCCACAGGTTCAATGTGCACTTCACAGGGATCACAGATCCAGAATTCAACCCCTCCAGCACCCTCAGCCAACCTTGCCTCGTATGACTATGAGCCTGACCCTTTCTCTCAGCAACAACCATCATCACCACAAGCCCTATCGTACCATTCATGATGCTCTTCGATCACCACACTCGTCCAAGGTTGTCCAGGAAGAGCTTACAGCTCTTTCCTCCAACAACACGTGGAGCATTGTATCTCTCCCTGCAGGGAGGATTCCCATAGGTTGTAAATGGCTATTTCGCATTAAGAAAAATGCTTAAGGGGAAGTTGTCAGGTATAAGGCTCGCCTTGTGGTCAAAGGCTTCTCCCAAAAACCAGGTTTTGACTTCCAGGAAACATTTAGTCCGGTTATCAAATCGGCAATTGTTCGTATTGTTTTATCCTTGGCCCTAACTGACAAATGGCGCATTAGACAGGTGGATATCAACAATGCCTTCCATGATGAAACACTTTATAGAAGCACAATAGGTGCTCTTAAGCATGTGTGTGTCACGAGACCTGACATTCATTTTTCCGTGAACAAGCTTAGCCAATTTATGCAGGCTCCCAATACTAGCAATTGGAAAGCTGTCATTCATATACTAAGATACCTCAAGGGTACTCTTAATCACGGTCTCCTGTTTAGAACTACTCCCTCTCCTGTTAATGAAATTTCTCTAACCTCCTATTCGGATGCTAACTTGGGGGTGATTATATTGACCGCGGATCTATTTTAGGTCACTATCTCCTGCTAAATGGAAATCCAATTGTCTGGAGCTCCAAGAAATAGTATGTGGTGTCAAGGTCCAGTGTGTTGGGTATCGATAGTGACAGCCCAGTAAGGAAAAGGCCTCGAAGGCCCAATAACTATAGAGGGGGTAAACCCATGACATTTGAACCGGATCGGCCCAAGTACAAGTTGAACTCGGCCCTCCATAGAATGACCCAGAACCGAGCCCAAGGACTCTGAGAACGCCCTGAGTGCTCGCCATTCTTCACTAAGGCCGCGACATCTCACTGCTCACCATGAGAGTGCTCGCCCCGAAGAGAGCCTTGCCTCTCTCCTCTGGTACCACAAAACCGTTAATAAGGAAGTGGCCATGATATCCCGCGTATCTCGGTCACATATTCACTAAGGATTAGATTTGGTAACTGCAATATCTCGCAGTAACTGCCATATCCCACGATCCGAATCTTCAGCAACACAATATACACTAAGATATTCAGCTGCCTTATACGGTTCTATCTCTCTTACCCTATAAATACCCTTGCTTTACATACGTTCTTTACGTTTTGAGTTTCATACACATATACTCATGTAAGCATCGAAGAGGGACCCAGAGACACCCCCTATGTTGCGCTCCCCTACCTGCAGGTTCACCGGAGTTGGAGCAGAAGCGTCTTCCCAACCTTGTCTGGCATTTAATTCACTGCCAGATCAGCATCCATGATTTTACGATCCAACACAGTGCAGAGGCTGAATTCAGAGTTGTGGCAAACGCTGTCAGTGAGATAATGTGGGTACAGTCTCTCCTCAAAGAAATTGGTATGAACATCATCCATGCTCCTTTCATATGGACTGACAATACAAGTGTTGTGGCTCTATCTGAGAATCCCATCCAACATTCCAAGATGAAGCATGTGGAGATCGACCTGTTCTTTGTTAGGGAAAAAGTCCACTCAGGGGACATTATTGTTAAAATCATACCTGCCTCTGAACAAACTGCTGATATACTAACAAAACCTCTAACTGAAAAGCACTTTCTCCCCTGGGTGTGTTCTCCCTTGAAGAGGTGGATGATCTTCGGACCTCGTCCTACCTCTCTGGTACTACTGGTTCCGCTTAAAGCCTCGAGGTAACCTGTAGGTACTACTGTCATCTCTGTCTGAATTACCCTACATCTCACATCACTAGGTAGAGTCCCTAAGGTTTGTGCTACTTTCATCTTTTCCTCTTGAGGTTAGCTGCAGGTTTTTCCCGATATTGGCACTCCTTTCTCATAGTGATGGTCTACTCATGTTCATATTATTATGCATGTGTCCTTAATTATTCAGCCCAACATATCATCTAGGTTTGTGGGTCATATGTCTTTCTATTTATACCTGATCCTTGGTCAACGTCCCAGTGTTTCTTCTCAATATCTTCTTATGTCTCACCTGATAGATAGTCTCAATGCTGACTTAGGGCATGATTTAATTCCAAAAACAGGGGAATACCGCAAGAAAACGGCCAGATACTTCGGTATTATCCGTTGAGGAAGAAAAGATCAACGCTCAAACCTTGCAATCATGTTGGTAAGATAAAGGCTCAAACTCCTATGTCAGTCTATGCATTCAAATGCTGAAAAGTAAAACAAAAATGATGATATGATGAAAAAAATGAATGAAAATACATCAAATATTCATCAAGAATGCAATACAAGTTTTCTCTTACAATGTCTGCCTTGAGTTTTGATTCGTTGGGCTGTTTCTCTAGAGGATCAGGTATAGGAAGATTCATACATATACTCATGTTATCTTCTGGTATGTTGACTGTTGGTTAATCTCATGTGCTCTATCAAGATGTCATGTGTACATAAATTCTATGAGATGGGAGTGTCCTCTATCTAGTAAGTAGGTAGCACTGCAACTATCTTCAACCAACAACCACACTACGACACCCCAGCTCAACCCAATAGCCCTAACCGTAGACCAGGAAATGATAAGCCAACCAATGAAATTCAACCTCAAGACCAAAGAACCAAGAAACCGAGACCCGACCGTCAGCCTAGATGCTAAACCAGGAGAACCGAGTCGAAACAACACACAACCGTCCCAAACCCCTATCCCAAGCTGGACACTACCCAAGCACCACCACATCCCCACCCCACCTCTGGAACCGGAACACTACCACCATACCCACATACCTATGATCACATACCTACCCGACCATACCTTCATATATGATACCATAAACCCAGCCCAAACCTATACCGTGGAGAACCCACGTAACACACCCCCACCATCACCTAGCCTAGACCGAATACCCCAAGAATCTGGCCTAATTCCGTACCTATACAAGATAATCCTCAAATGTATGGGCGAGGACATGGAGGATCAACCGATCGGCAAGATGGCAAAGAGGGGGGAGGAGAAGCCGAAGGTGGTAGGTGAAACCGTTCACCCGAGGGCGCGTATGAGCCCAAGAACAAAGGGAGGCAAGACAAAGCCAATTATGATAAGGCGTGTAGAAAGAATCCTCGATGTTACTAGTGAACCAATGGAAACGAGCGAACCAAAAGAGGGTTGTGGTGGCTGTCCTAAAACAACCACACAGGATCAATGAGTGCAATCGCATGGAACTGTCAAGGTTTGGGGTCGGCTTTGACAGTTCAACACCTCAACGACCTCAACAAAAGGTATCGCCCCAACGTCATTTTCTTAATGGAGAAAAATAATGGTGATACCTACTGCGAGAGGATTAAAACAAGGTTAGGGATGGAACATGAGTATTACATCGGTCCGAGTGGCACAGCGGGGGGGCTTGCGTTATGGTGGACAAACTAAATGAGGGTGAAAATCCTATATGATCATCAGACCTTCATCGATTGTGAAGTGGTTCTTAAGCCACATGGGGATCCAATGTTTGTAACGTGAATTCATGCGAGCACGGAGGCACGGGGGAGAACCCAAAACTGGAACCAACTTTGGTCAATTAGACGAGGTCGACGATCTCAATGGATGATATTAGGGGATTTCAATGTCATAAGCCACCCACATGAAAAAGAAGGAGGACGAAGGAAATCACATCGACAAATGGACGATTTCAAACAATTCATTAGCGACCTTCATATGGAGGATTTGGGGGCAACCGGGAACCGATTTATGTGGAGTAATAATCGAAGTGGAGATGACTGAATAAGTGTGAGATTGGATCGGGTACTAATCAATGGGGAGTGGGAAACAAAACACCCGAACGGAAGATGTATTAATGAGTTACAGCAATGGTCATACATATGGACCGAGTGAAGAAGAGGATGAAGCGAAGGTTTAAATTTGAGGCGATATGGCTTGAACACCCAACATTTGAGGAAACAATCAATGATGCTTGGGGAGGACCGAACCAAAGAGGAGTGAGAAGGAAGTTGCAAAAATGTCGAACCAAGCAAACTCGATGGAGCCGAGACCACTTTGGAAATAACCTAAGGGATATTGCAAAAACGAAGGAAATATTGAGAAGACACCAACAAGGAGGCACGGACCGAACTGGGGTCAAGAGGAGAAACAACTAAATGAAAAAATACAAGGCCTATGCATAAGGGAAGAAGTGTATTGGAAGCAAAGATCAAGGGTTAAGTGGCTTAGGGAAGGAAATCAAAAAACGACATTTTTCCAGCAAACCACGATTTCAAGAAGACGTCGAAACCAAGTTGGGCTGTTAAAGGGATGAAACGGGGCATGGATAGAGAAAGATGACGATATAACCGAGGAGTTTGGGATGTATTTCGGGTAGATATTCACACATGAAATAGCCGAACCGGGGGAGAACTTGTTACAATGGGTGTCGAACCAAATCACGACTGAGGTGAATGAGAACTTAATGAGGGATGTGACGGATGAGGAGATAAGAAAGGTGACGTTCCAACTTGGGGGGTCTCGAGCTCCGGGTCCGGATGGGTTTCCGAGTCTATTCTATCAAAGGAACTGGAAAGTCGTGGGAGCGGATGTCATAACCGAGGTTAAGACTTTCTTCAGAACAAGTATCATTCAAAACAACCTTAATCATACTGAGATTGTGTTGATTCCTAAAGTTGCTATACCTACATCACCGACTAAATTTAAACCCATAAGTTGTTGTAACTTCCTTTATAAGATTATATCGAAGGTTCTAGTGAATCGCCTAAAGGTGTATTTATCCTAACTTATCACCCCGTATCAAAGTGTGTTTGTCTCAGGAAGGAACATACAGGATAACATCTTGGTAGCTCATGAGGTATTTCATCATCACCAAACAAACCGAAATGGAGAGAGCCTGAAATGTGCGTTGAAAATAGACATGCAAAAGGCGTATGACCGGGTGGAATGGGATTTCCTCCTTGCCTCGATGAGACAAAGGAGTTTTTCCGAAACGTGGCTCAAATGGATGAAGGAATGTATATCAACACCGACATACCAAGTGTTGGTAAATGGGGACCGATCGAGAACTATCAAACCGACTAGGGGCATTCGGCAAGGAGACTCGCTTTCACCGTACCTCTTCATTCTCCTTGTGGATGTCCTATCACGAGGGTTAATAGGCGAAGCTCGGGACCATCATATTGAGGGGATAAAGATGAAACGACATTGCCCGGAAATCCACCACCTTTTCTTTGCGGACGACTCCTTGTTTTTCATAAAAGGGACACCCGAAAATGCAAGAAACCTCAAGGCCATTGTCGAAATCTATTGTAATGCATCGGGACAAAGGATCAATGAGGCAAAATCGACAATTTCAACAAAGAAGCGAGTGTGGAGGACCGAGCGGCTGTGGAGGTGGCGCTCAATATTCGGAGCACGGGGAACCCGGGATATATTTGGGGCTCCCGTCGATATGGGGTCGATCTAAGAAGGATGCACTAGGGTCTCTAAAGGCGTGGATAAAATACAAATTGGAGGGATGGAGATCTAAGACATTGAACCAAGAAGGCAAAGAGGTGCTCATAAAGGCGGTCATCATGGGCATACCAACATATGTCATGAGTGTATTCTGACTCCCAAAAACATGGTGTTCGGAAATAGACTCAATGTTATCGGATTTTTGGTGGGGCCAAACATCAGATGGAAAGAAAATACATTGGAGGAGATGGGAGTTGCTCACAAAGGCAAAGATTATTGGGGGACTCGGATTCCGGGAGCTACAAAGCTTCAACACGGCCTTGCTCACTAAGATGGCGGGACAAATTATGGACGAACCACAATCCTTATATGCACAAGTAATAAAGGGTCTCTACTTCCCTAGGTCGTCTTTCCTAGAGGCAAAAATAGGGGGTTGATCATCATGGGGATGGAGTAGCCTCGGGCATGGGCGGGATACCATGAAGTGTGAAGGGGTGTGGATGATAGGATCAGGTCAAGATATACGTGTTTTTCGAGGATCCATGGATATACACAAAAAAGGGAGCAAGGGTCGGTACCGAACCGAGAGTGGACCACGAAAGTGACCTACGGGTTAGTGACTTGATGAGATCGGACGGAAGGTGGAATGAGGAAATAGTTCGGACCATGACAAGCCAACAAGATGCGGAATACATCCTAAGTAAACCATTACCGAAGGAAGTGGGCAAAGACCGGTTTATTTGGCCCCATACGAGGGATGGGATACCCCAAGCACGTTCGGTCTACCATAGACTTAGGGAGACAAATGACTGAGGTAGAGGTGAGGATGGGGACATATGGAAAGATATATGGGCCACGAAAATACAACCGAAGATCAAGAATTTCATATGGCGACTAGTCACGAATGTCCTAGCCATAACGGAGAACCTAACTAAACGGGGGATGACAATCACCCAAGGTTGTCCAATATGTGGACAAAGGGAAACAAGGGAGCACATGATCTTGGAGTGCAAGTGGACTGAACCAATATGGTGGGAAGTGCTTGGACTAAGAGTGGACTGAACCACAACCACCGAGGTCAAGCAATGGCTCGAAGCGGTTCGGCAGGTGACGCGTGGGGAAGGTACGTCGGAAGAACACAAATGGATATTTACCCTCATTACATGTTGGCAAATATGGAATGGTCGATGCAAGACCGCCTTCGAGGCTACCCAACCGAACACAAGGAGGAAATCATGGAGATTAAGCAAGCCTTTGAAGATCAAAAGGTAGAGACCCGAACCGACCCTCCCATACCGCAAACCAAACCGGATAGTAAATGGCAACGACCGTACATGGGAACCGTGAAGATCAATTGTGATGCATCATGGTGCAATCTCACTAGGAGAGACGGTATAGGGGTCATTGCGAGGAACAATGAAGGACGTGTCATTGGACGCACAAATAGAAGGTTACGAAGCGGGGACATAGAGACCATGGAGGCCATCGCGATCCAAGAGGGAGTCAAAGTTGCACTACAAGAGGATTGGCCTAGCATCTCAATTGAAACCGATTCTCAAACGGTCCACAAGCAAATTGAAGATGGGCCGACCAATTGGAGGGTATCCACCATAATTTCAAATATCCGAGCATTGGCACGACAGATCGAGCAAGTGCAATGCGATCTATTCCAAGAAAGACGAATGAATGCGCAAATTGGATAGTGAAGCAAACACGGTTGGGAGTTAGTCTAGATGATTGGGTCGAAAGACCCCCCCCCCCCCTACCATTACTATCTTTAAATATTGAGTAATATTGTAACCCGGAACTTCCGTGACTTTATGTCACTTGATGGCTTCCTCGGCAACATCATTCTCTACAAGCGTCTCCTGCCAATCATGTGAAGGGATAACCCCATTCATGAAATGCATACATAGGTCGGGGTTATCCTCTAACCTTATCAAATCTGGAATCTGTTGAAAGCCACCACAGGAGGAGGAACCCTCGTGCAAGAAAGCAGCCACCCACTTTCTCAACCACCTTTCTCCAAAGTAGCAGCCCACTTTCACGCAAGGAGTAGCCCACGTTTTGCATGTTGTTGAAGAGAACTCCTCCTATAAAAAAAAAAGGAGAGTTCTGATCTGCAGGAGAAGGAGAGGGGTGGAAGAACAAAGAGTGAGAGATTGAGAGAATTTGTAGGTTTTGGAAATCTTGTAACAAATTCTATCAAAGATGCTCTAGTGGACGTAGGCAATTTTTCGAACCAGTTTAAAATCGTTTTGTGTGATTTCCGGTGAGGTGAGTGAAGCATAACAAGTGGTATCAGAGCTTCGGTTCGAAGTTGTTCGAAAATTCAAGTTGCTCAATTTCAATTTTCAACAATACCAGGGTGTTCCTCTCGTCGAGACAAATCCGTTGCCGCAAGCGGAATCAAAATCGGAGGTTGGAGCAGCCCACACTTGCCCCTCCATGTTTCTGTTGCAATTCACGCTCTCCACGCGCACCGGAGGTTGAAGACGACTGAAACGGACGCGCCCACGCGCCCTGCTGCTGTTCAGAAGGTAAACATACGTGCCCCCACGCGCCCCCACATGGCGAAACATCAAAAGATTCGCAGAATGTGGAGTTTATTACTTCACATAAGTTGGAAAAGCATGGACAAGATGAACCATTCGCAGTACCTCCATGTCAACGCGAATCGATAGTAACAAACAGACCGAGACGAGAGAAACGTGTACCAACACGTTATGCAGACTATGTGATATATGCATTACCAGTTGAAGGGGGTGAGATCCCAACCACTTACAGAGAAGTTGTACAGTTCAGTGAACAAGTTGAATGGACAAAGGCAATGAATGAAGAGATGCAGTCTCTTCATCAGAACCAGACTTGGGAACTTGTGCCGCTTCCAAAAGGAAAGAAGGTAATTGGTTGTAAGTGGATCTTCAATCAGAAAGATGATCAAACTGCTAAAATAGAGTACGATACAAAGATAGGTTGGTAGTCAAGGGGTACGCCTAGACAGAGGGAATAGACTACAGTGAGGTATTCTCTCCTGTTGTTAAGCATTCATCCATTCGTATATTACTAACTTTGGTTTCACAGTATGATCTTGAGTTAGCACAGCTTCATGTAAAGACAGCTTTCTTGCATGGTGATCTGGAAGAGGAGATTTATCTGTCTCAACCAAAAGGATTCAAAGAAGGTGGCAAAGAAAATTGGGTATGTAGTCTGAAGAAGTCTCTCTATGGCTTGAAGCAGTCAACTCGGCAATGGTATAAGCGGTTTGACCGTTTTATGATGGGTCTGAAATACACTCGTTGCCAATACGATCATTGTGTATATTTCAGAAAACTTGCAGATGGATCGTTAATTTATTTGCTTTTATATGTAGATGATATGTTGATTGCATGTAAAAGTAAGGGGGAGATAGATCGTTTAAAAACTCATTTAAGTATTGAGTTTGAAATGACAGATCTAGGAGAAGCACGAAGAATACTGGGGATGGAGATCAGCAGAGATAGGGTGAAAGGAACAGTTCAACTTACTCAGAAGCAGTATCTGAAGAGAATACTGCAACGCTTCAACATCGACTCGAAAACGAAGTCGGTGAGTACTCCTATGGCCTCATATTTCAAGCTCAGCGCATTGCAGTCTCCTAAAACTGATGAAGAATGGGACTACATGAGGAATGTCCCATATGCAAGTGTTGTTGGAAGCTTAATGTATGCTATGGTGTGTACACGACCTGATATCTCCCAGGTCGTTAGCTTAGTTAGTCGCTATATGCAAAATCCAGGAAAGGTCCATTGGCATGCGGCTAAGTGGATTCTACGGTATATTGCTGGGCCCGTAGATGTTGGTTGAAGGTTCGATAAGAGTGTAGATAGTCTAGTAACTGGATATGTTGACTCAGACTATGCAGGTGATCTTGACAAACGTCGATCGACAACTGGTTATGTGTTCACTATGGCGGGAGGACCAGTTATTTGGCGATCAACTTTGCAGTCAACAATTGCACTATCATCAACTGGAGCTGAATACATGGTTGTAACAGAAGCCGTGAAAGAAGTTATCTGGTTACAGGGATTGGTAATAGAATTGGGCTTTGAGCAGCAAGAGGTTACCGTTTACTGTGACAGTCAAAGTGCAATCCATTTGGCCAAGAATCAAGTTTATCACTCTCGAACAACACATATAGATGTCTGATTTCACTTTGTACGTGAAATATTAGAAGAAGGTGACATCAAACTTTAGAAGATTGGCACTGAAGACAATCCAGCAAATATGTTGACGAAGGTCGTTACAGGAATCAAGTTCCAACATGGTTTGGACTTGATCCGTATTATACACTGCTGAGCACCGGTAGGTGCATTGAAGCATATTCAATAGCAGAAATCTCTCATGTCAAAGCAAAAGGTGGATTCATTTGAAGAATGAATACATTTGCAAACAATCTAGTATGACACACTTGGGTGGAGGGGTGATTGTTGAAAGCCACCCAAGGAGAACCAGCCCTCGTTCAATAAAGCAACCGCCCACTTTCTCCACCACCTTTCTCCAAAGTAGCAGCCCACTTTCATGCAAGGAACAGACCACGTTTTGCATGTTGTTGAAGAGAATTCCTCCTATAAAAAGAAGGAGAGTTCTGATATGCAGGAGAAGGAGAGGGGTGCAAGAACAAAGAGTGAGATATTGAGAGAATTTGTAGGTTTTGGAAATCTTGTAACAAATTTTATCAAAGAGGCTACAGTGGACGTAGGCAATTTGCCGAACCACTTTAAAATCGTTTTGTGTGATTTCTGGTGAGCTGAGTGAAGCATAACAGAATCATGGTGCTCCGCATAGAGGAGGAGTAGGGCGTCCATATCCCCTGCGATCCACATGCCAACATGCCAAATTTCTTCCCAAGGAAGAGAACTCTGGTTTGGTTAAACTCCTCAACCTCAGGATCAGGTTTATCCCTGCTTCAAGCTTGACCTCCTTATGTTTGAGAGGAACTGTCTCTAACCGAGAGGAGCAGGAGATTCACCTGGACCCCTCGAATGTTGGTGACTTCGAATTCCCCTTAGATATCCCCGGGAGGCCCACTAACTCCCATGGAACAGTTTGTAAGATATCAAGGTCACCATTAAAAGTCCTGAACCAAGTTAAGAAGAGTCTCATACCCGGATAATTGGGAGGGCCCAAAAGCATTGTCTTCTTTATATGACTCCTCCAACCATAATGTGTTTCTGGAAATAATTCTGACGAATAATTACCTCAAAGAAATCTCTCACCATCGACCACTGACATGGGAAAAGGCTTCGTACGAGACCAGCCTCCGTGAAATAGGCTTCCTCGGAGCAGGAGCACACTAATCATCTTTTTGGGCAAACATACTAGGGAGCATGAATATCCCTATCCTTCCTCCCCTGAGGTAGGCGAATAGGGGGATATGGGCATCGAGTGATGCCTCCGTTGTGGATAACCCACTTTACCCTACTTCAGAAAAGACCAAATATTTTAGGACCTCGAGTACCCACATTATGAAATTTTTGTTCAATCAAATAAGAAAAATATACAAGAAGATAAACAAGAAAAAGATAAGGAAAATGGTATAATAGTCATTTTAATGACTATTTAATAACATTGATCACATATAAGTGACTAAAAAGCACAAATTTGAAGCAAAAACTAACATTCTCAAATATAAGTGGTCATTTAATAACACCAAAAAATATAAATAACTAAAAACTAACATTGTTGAGGCGTAAGTGATCAAAGAGGATAGTTTACTTATAATTTTATACTTCGGAATATTGTTTCTTCATCTATTTAAGATTTACGGTTTAATTTTTAATGTAAAATCTCTAGTTATTGCTAATCACCGACCTTGTAATTTTGTTGTATCTTTCAGGATAGTTTGCTCAAAACCTGTTAACAAATTTCAGTTAGTACTTTTTTTTGGCCAATAAATCACCTTCCTTAATCATAAAAAGAGTTCATACAATCCGTTACACATAACCGTACAAAAGATGTCGGGGGACTTATTATCAAATCCCATGGACAAGATTCCCTTTTAGTTTCCGTTGCTACCCAATTGGCACATTGATTTGTCGTTCGTCTAACAAAAGTCCAATAAACACGAGGTATTTGCTTAGCCGTCTCAATGATATCCGTAAGAATGCTCCGTAACTTCCAATCTTTTGTCGCATCCCCACCGTGAATAAGATTAATAACATATTGAGCATCTGACTCTATGATTACCTCGGTCCATGCACAATGGATCGCCAACTCCGTTGCTTGTAGGATCGCATTTGCCTCAAGTATCTTTGAACTTGTGCCTTCACACCTCGAAGTTATTCCTCCTAGAACCGAACCCGGCCAGTCCCGTGCCACGACACCCGTGCCTCTCTTGAGCGTATCTTGATCCCATGTCGCATCGCAATTAAGTTTGACCACCCCTTGGTTCGGCCTCCTCCATCGTTGATCGCACACTCTTCCCTCCCTCTCACCCTGTTTGTCCTCAAATGATGAAATACTTCATGTGCGATAAGAATGTTATCATGGATTAACCTGCCTGAGACAAAGGCACTCTGAAAAGGTGTTACAAGATTAGGTAAAATAAGTTTAAGGCGGTTTGATAGCACTTTTTATATGATTTTGTAGCTAAAATTGCAAAGGCTTATTGGGCGAAAGTGTGTGGTATTAATCGGGTTAGGGATCTTAGGGATTAAAACTATATCAGTATAACAGTAACCTGGTAGTAAATTGCCCGATTCAAATAAGCTGCTCACGGATTGGAACACGTCCTCCCCGAGTACATCCCAGAACCGATGATAGAACATACCTGGGAAACCGTCTGGTCCCGGAGCTTTGTTGCCACCCAACTGGAAAACTGCTTTCTTGACCTCCTCACAACTTACTTTCCTAGTGAGGGTTACATTATCAGTATCTGTCACCAGTATGGCCACCCTCCTCATTTGATCAGTTATCCCTTCCGAGCCTTCCGTATGGAATATATCTTTGAAATAGCTTTTGCACTCGGCCATGATGTCCTCCTCATTCTCCACCCAGATTCCATCTCGTCTTTGCATTCTACATAACGTATTCCTCCTCCTTCTCTCCACGCTAGTCTGGTAGAAGTAAGTGGTGTTACGATCCCCCGCCTGCATCCACTGAATTCTGGACTGTTGCCTCCAATACTCCTCCTCCTTCCCCCATGCCTCTTCTAATTCTCGTTTGAGCAACCTTTCCCGATCCCTCTCATATCTCTCAGTCGATTGCCCTTGTATGACCTTGAGCTCCTCATTGATGGCCTCTATCCGCCTCTTATAGTTCGACACTGCTTCCTTGCTCCATCTGTTTAGCTCCCCGCGACACTTCCCTAATCTGCCATGTATCCCATCGCGGTTGCTTAATATAGGCCTCGTCTCCCAAACTCCTTTCACGACTTCTCTACATCCCGCATGTGTGAGCCACCCCTTTTCAAATCTGAACGGCCTCTTACCCCTTGGTTGTGCTCTCTCCAATTGAATTATTAGTGGGTTGTGGTCGGACTCAATCTGTAACTTGTGGATTACCATCGATTGCGGGAATGTTCGGATCCAGTCGGGGTTCACAATTGCTCTATCCAGGCGCTCCTGGATTCGGTTGTCTCCCTCTCTGTTATTACACCATGTGAATTGGCTCCCCTTAAATACCATATCTGCTAGTCGCGTATCCCTCATCATCTCATTAAACGCATCCATCTAGCGGGCTTGTTTTGGTCGGCCCCCTTGTTTTTCACTTGCCAATGCAATTTCATTAAAGTCCCTGACACACATCAATGGACCTCGCCTATGTTGGGCTATCCCTCTTAAAATATTCCATAACCGCATTCTCTCTTCCCAGTCAGTACACCCATAGATCCAGGTTATATGCATCATAACACCACTGCTGAGTTTTGTTATGGTGGTGTCAATAAAGCTCTCTGTTTTTACATGTATTACTACCTTAACCTCTTTGGTCCACCAAATCGCCAACCCACCCGAGATACCGATTGGGTTCTCATACCCCCCTCACACATCTTCATTTTTTTTCCGTACCTTTTCACAATAGTCCTCCGTATTCTTTGTTTCAATAAAAAATATTACCTCTGGTTTATTCCTCCTCGTGAGATCGGCGAGGTATGGAATTGTCAGGGCCGATCTCAACCCCCGACAATTTCACACCATGTAGTTCATTGGAGTTAGGTAGCTGTCTCGGGACAGCTACCATAACCCCTTTCGACAACCTTGCTCTTCGCAGTGATGATTTTTCGGCGAACCATGTTCCCGGACTGCCTCCCCCTCGTGGCCCTTCCTCAGACTCTCATTCTACCATACCCGCCCCCGCCCTCCTCCTTCCATCCCTTGTGCTTCTTCGCG
This sequence comes from Chamaenerion angustifolium, assembly GCA_946814005.1. Taxonomy (NCBI): domain Eukaryota; kingdom Viridiplantae; phylum Streptophyta; class Magnoliopsida; order Myrtales; family Onagraceae; genus Chamaenerion; species Chamaenerion angustifolium. Next base: position 25,268,251 of record OX328268.1, on the reverse strand, counting down.
TTCTGTATGCTCCCCTCCTCTTCCTCGTACTCTGGTTCCTCCTCGTGTTTCCGCTTCAGGTTGATTTTTTGGATTAGGGGACTGAGCCCTGTTGGCATTGTCGGTTCCTCGCCACTTGTCGCGAGTGAGTCTGGCGGCTCAATTATGTAATTCCATTGATGTACTTGCACTTCATGTAGTTCCAACTCCAGCATCATAGCAGTCCCGATTCCCTATCCCTCCCTTCCCTTTGCCCCGTCTCGGCCTGATCCCAAACAGACCCTGCTATCAATTTTACATCATCTGTCCCCTGTATCCTCTCCACCGTACCCCCAGGTAAGTCTTGTCTCGGTCCCTGTGTAAGAAGCAACTGGTTTCCTGTCCTTGATTCTGTCCCTTGCACGGTGTTCCCCAGCATATCCTTATACATTTGCTTGTCTACTGCGTAGGTGGTCTCCAATCGTGTTGTTCTCTTCCTCCCACCTCTTCTCCAACCTGTGTAAACCCGTAACCATTCCTTACCCCTCCACCTTCTTTCTCCTTCCCTTTCCAGACTTGGGCGACATGCATACTGCCCCTCGGCCTATCCTCCTCAATCTGCATATCCTCCCATATTCCCGCCCCTTTGCCGAACACTACCATCTCTGAGCCTCCCCCGTATAATTCAGTTTGTTTGGCCCCTTCTTGGCCCAAACCCTCCCCTTGTTCACCTTCTTTTTGACTGGCTTTCACAGAGGGAGGAGTTTTTGATCCCTCCTGATCCTGCTTTTCCTTCATCAAGTCTTTCCAGCTCCTGCGTTTGGATTCCCCCATTGGGGTACCCGGGCTCTTCCCCACGAACTTGCACTGGTCTCTACTTCTCTTTGGTCGGTCCACCCGCAGTCATGGCCCATACATAGGGCCACCTTGTTCTTCCTCCGACTCAGTGATTTCTGTGGTACAGACTCTCTCCGTGTGGCCAATTTTACCACACCTGAAATAGAACTCCGGGAGTCTCTCATATTTGACTGATGCTCGACCTAGCTGCCCATTCCTTCGTTTATACCAAAACCCCGCTTGTAGGGGCTTAGTACAATCAATCTCCACCTTGATTCTGATGAAGTCCCTGTCGAGCCCCCTACGCCCCATTAGCTCATCGACTTCCACCACTCTCCCAAAGCTAGCACCTATCACCTCAGAATTCTTCTTGCTAAATTTGTCCACTTCGAGTCCATGGATTTGGACCCAAAACTGGACCATATGGAACTGGACTTCATTGATTTGCATACCCTGTTGCCACCTCTTCAGTGATAAGACATTCCCTTGGACCGCCCATGGACACCAGTCCAAAGCGTCCCTCAGTTCCTCCTCCTTCTCGAATTCAAATAAAATCACTTCTCCTGTCATTTCTTGAAACTGAACACCTGCAAATTTGCCCCATGCTTGCTGTAATACACTGTGAACCACCATGACCTTGACATGTTTATCACAAATGATTCGGCCCACACACAGAATTCCAGCAGGTATGTCAACATTATCTGGTATGTCCACAAAATTTCCCAAGACAGTTCTATCATCGGGCAATCTAGGCTCATCTACTCGGCAATTTCGATTCACCCTAATAGCTCTACGAATTTAAGACAATACTATCAGAAAACGTTATACAGAAATAGAATTACCTCCCTTCGAGGCCCAGGAGATGAAAGGAATGACGCCCAACTCGGTTTAGAAGTGGGTTGGGTTGATCCGAGTCAGGGTTGATAGATGAGGATCCGTGCTTGTCTCATGTTGATTCCCCGTTTCCAGCCACCATGATTTCGCCCTTATCGCCAATCCACTCCATCATCCGAGTCGCCCTCTACCAATCCCCTATTTGGTGGCTCTCTCTAACTTCCCTCATGTAGAGACCTGCCCCAACGCCTTTGCAGACTCCCCTCTCGCACTCCCCACTCTCAATTGGACCTGGACCAGAAAGAAGCGTTGAGCCGAAAACACGATGCGGATGCCCGACGGTATCCCTCTCTTGCGCTTCGACTGACCTCACGCTCCCCTCTTCCCCCAATTAAGCTCCCTCACGATTGACTCAAGAGATTTCCAGTAGAACGCTGTGACAAGAGGCAACCAGGGTGCCCGACGATTCTCTCGCGTATTTTCGCCCAAATCACCAAAACCCTAGCGGAGAGAGACGATCTTTTCTCATTTCAGTTAGTACTTTAGAAAGGTAATTTTGTGCATTCCGTGTTTCATATCATATAAATCTTGATTAGTTTAATATCCTATATCAATTAATACATGGTTAAAACATGATACATAAAATCAATTAATTAATCGTACCCGTAAGCCTAAATCATAATTTCAACAACTGTACATATAAATCTTGAAAGTTTTATAATGGTCCATCAGTCCATTAACAATATTGTGATTACCACTACTAGAAGTAAGACTTTTACCGGTGAGGAAAAATATTTCGCTGGTAAAAGTTATTTAGCGGCCACATTTGATGATTCGTCGGTAAATCCTTACAATTACTGGTGAAGTTATAAGCTTGTCGGTAAAAGTATCTTTTACCGGCGAGGTTATTTACTTTGACGATAATTGTTGTTTTTTGTAATATTTAATTTTTTTATTTGGTCATAAAATTAAATTACCAACGAAGTAAATAACATCGTCGGTAAACAGTTTTAAGTTATAGCGGTTACGAAGTAAACAGTTTTAAGTTTCACACTAAAGAGAGAGCTAGCTCACGGTTAGTACATAACTGTGGAGTCCTCACAACCACTGATACAACATGTTTTTCTAGTGTCAGAATCCCCAATCGAGTAATGTTGATTACTTGGAGTGGTGCAGGAGATCATCGAACTGCCTTACTTAAATTCTAATCATGTGTTTTTTTTCAAGTGTGATTTATTTGGTGTGGTTAATAGAATAAATGTTAAGCATGATGAATTTGGATTTACTTCGGTGAGGACATCATCTTTTTTGCAGATGAATGAGCCTTATATTTTAGTGAATCAGGCTCGACAAGTATTCTATGCAAAAGACCCTATGGTTGCGAATGGAGTTTGGTGTTAGATATCGAACCTAGAAAATAGTTCGACGTGGGATTAGATATGTTGACAGAAGGCGTTAAACCTAATCAAGAGATCGTCTCACATCAATACTTTACGGAGATGAATATGAATGATAGTGAGTTCATGCATAACTGTGTTGATGTAGCAAACGCTAAGGTTGATGGAATAAATGTTGATGATATGGTGGACGATATGGACGAACATGAAAATTTGCTTGGATAACATGTTTGTGTTTTTCGGTATTCTTCTCATTGTTTAATATTTCTAGTTTAAGGTATAAATGTCAATGTTCATGTGTATAATTGCAAGATTATTTTGGTACTATGACACTAATATCATTCGTCCGTTGGAGGTTAAAATGATAAGTAGAGAAAGAATAACCTCTAAAGGTTCAACCAGACAGATTCCAACAGTTGAACATCCACCATCAACAGAGCATCCCAGTCAGCGGCGGATCTAGGAACTTAAATCATATACATTATTTAGTATATAACTTAAATTCTAAATAAAGAAATTTCTATTCGATTATCTAATTTATGCATACTTTAAATAAAACTAAAACTTATTATAATTCTTCTTAAACAAAATATAAAAAGTTTTTTTAAATTAAACATCAAACGAAATTGAAATACTAATTATATTCAAAAATAAAATAAACCATTTTTAAAGTTGAGAATTCTAAATGATACAAAAAGAAGAAAGATTACTTCACTTTAACTTCACTAAGAATTGAACATTAGATCACACTTAAAAAGTGAATCCTTAAGGAACTAAACTTGAACTGTCAACTGGTGTCCATACCAAAATTTAACCGGGGTCCTAATAAATACTACGTAAAATATACTTATAATTTAAAATATATATATATATCAAGTGGGGTCCTAGGACCCCACTCTCTTCAAGCTAGATTCGTCGCTGATCCCAATACAGATAGATGAACACGTTTCAATGGATGGCTCATTCGCAGGAAGTTTGTATTTTTTTTCATCTTTTACATGAGTAATGAGTATTGCTTCAACCTATTAACCTTTAATTTTTTTGGTCGATACTACCAAAAAGCAGGGAAGAGGACCCACAAGGAATGTGGAGCTAATGAAAATGCATGCAGGAATGAAACTGCCAATGAAGTTTAATGCAAAAGAAGAATCAATTGGAAAAAAAATACAAGTAAATTCTGTAACTATTGTGGTTGGTTAGTCTGTATGCCAAAAAATGCCACACCATGTATGATAAGTTGGTGTCGAACACTCGACGATGCAGGGGGACCAGAAAGACAGGAAGAGAATATGTAAGAGATTATTTGTGTAAGTGAATTTTTCATCTATCATTATATGTTCAATTCATCCTAATAGAATTCAAATGCATCAAATTAGATCTAATATGTGTAGGATAAGTTTGACATTGACAAAGACAATGAGCTGATAAAATGGCCTACCATGAAGAAGTTAGAAAATGAGTTTAACGATAATAGATCCATTATTAAGGTGTTGTACTACACGCCTTATACTACTGATGTTGCACGATTAAGAAACATGCCAGAGGGCTACTCAGAGGTAGAATGGAAATATCTAATAAATCACTTTAATTCTAAAGTACACCAAGTAAAATCTTTCATTATGTTATGTTTCATAAATATATGTATTCAAGCAGTACTTTGTCATTAGTTGGTTCATACAGGTCAAGTACAACCACAATAAAGGAAATCAGGAAAAGCAATTAGCACTACACACCTCTGGAAGTGTTATCCATGCTAGGATTTATCATGATTAGGTAGGTATATGTCCGTTTATAACAAATGCATTTATCTTCTAAAATTATGATATTGCTTTAAGGAACGCATTAGTTATAGACTGGGAAAATTAATGGTGTTCCACCGTTAGAATATGCTCATTATCGTTGAGTACATACACATCAAAAAGATGGCACTCCCTGTAATAATGTTGCAACTGAAATTATGGTAAGTCTGGAAAATGTCATTGCATTCAATTGAGAACTTTATGACATTTCATAGTTTATGTAGTTTGAAATTTGCATTGCAAACACGACTGGATGAATGGATAGCGTAAGATGAATCTGAAGGGGTAACTTCTAATGTGGATGAGATATACTTAAACGTACGAGACCAATGGAAGGAGCCCTCAAAGTATAAACGACGTTTATATTACACTAGTGATATAGGTATCTCATAGATGTTGGAGTACAAGAAGATAGCTGAAGAGTTGTGTGCTGAGAATAGTACATTTAAGTAGCGTCTACAAGCATCAGAAGAGAATGCTTTAGATATGCAACTAAACTTCCAAGCACTTAGTCAGACGGTTGACTTATTGATGAATGTTAGACAACCTTCGGTTACCGACAGTGATGAGACTCAAGTTACGCAAAAAAATTACAAATTTGATATGTTGATACTTCTTTTATCTCAAATTCACATATATGTCTGTGATTATGCATTTTACATATTCTTTGGTTAAATGCATGGGTAAACAGAAATGTTACCGAAACAATATATATTTTGATTGCAGATGGGCGACGACGAACTTAGAAGAAGGAGGTTAGGTTTTCAATGTTTTGTAAGTTCACTTTGATGGGACAAACAACTTCATATTTTGTAAGTTCTCACTTTGATGGGACAAAAACCATCGATTGTATATGTTGGACTGAACATGTCTGGTTATTATTGTAAATTTTGGGTTATGTATGAAAAGAAAGTTGGTTGTTAAAGATCTTTGCCAGCGAACTTTTGTTGTCGGTAATAGGAGACACCTTTACCAGCGAAATATCTCGTCGGTAAATGTTCAGTTTTTTACCGACGAGACCTCATTTCGCCAATAAAAGTTTTACCGGCCGCGTTATATCGACGAATTTTACCGGCGAAAAATATTGTCGACACGGCTTTTACCTGCAAAAAAAAAGTGTTTTACCGACGACTTAAGTTTGGTCGGTTAGCCAAAGAAATGTCCATCTCACTCCTAAGCAACTATAGGCACTTGCTTTGAGAAATCTTGTGATATATATATATATTTACTAGTTGTCCTCAAAATCCACATGCATAAATAATGAAATCTCAATTTACACTCCATGATCTTGTATATATTAATTATTGTTTCAAGTGTTATGAATGATATTATTATATATATATATATTTCAGACGTTACCAAGGACTTTTCCACATTCATAACAACACCTGTGTGAAATGAACCCCCATAAGAAACCCTAATAATATTTTTTAATTGAAGAAACTTATTTTTCCCTTATGCCTATATATTACTGTTAATAGTATGGATCACTTACGTAAAACCTGCTTCCTTGACCGTCTTGCATAGTCTTGCACAATGACTACACCACGCCATGTATGAGGTTGAATCTCAAAAAATGCCTGCGTTGAACAAGATAAAACAACTTTCAGTTTGTGTAGATGTATCAACACAGATCTTTCATCTGAGAATTGTCGTGGAGTAGTGTGTGTATATATGTATATATATATATAGAGAGAGAGAGAGAGAAGATTTCCATGGTTGTCCTACAATGGAGGAGCGGAAAAAGCACTCCAAACGCCATGAGACTCGGTTGAGTCAGTCAGCATCACTTAATTAGAATCAACTATTAAAATTTCTTCAAACTTTTCAACTCTTATTATTAGTATTCCTTTAAGAAACTTTTCTGTTCGAAATTCTAAAATGTACCTAACTTTTTAACATGTTAAAAAAGATCCTAAAACTTCTATATGATCTAAAAATAGATGCATAAATTAGAAAAAGAAAACGATATAGAAACTTAGTTGGACCAGATGATGATGATTTATATTTGTTGTGCAAAGTTTTATCTAGTTGTGGAAGGTGTCTCACACAGATCCTTAAACACGACAGACTTTTGTTGTCTTACAATACTTTTGGTTTGTGTTTAGTGTCAAATAAAACATATATTCAATATGTAACCAACATCCCTCTTTAGGCCGTAAGATTTTGCAAAGATAAGCCATTGAAGAACTTAAGAGTGTAATCTCTCAAAAGTGTTGAATTTTATAGGAAGAACCAAATCTCTAATGTTTAATTAATTAAACCAATAGGGTAAGAGTGAATTCAATTATGACAAATTCTCGCGATATATTGCAAGTTGTATGCCCATATCATGTAGTTGTCTTTTCTTTTTTTTTCTTTTCCTAACAGACTTGACTATTAATGATATGTTATGTTAAACAAAACTCAAGTATTTGTAGGTTCTACCTTACTTATAATAACAATCGATCAACCAAATGTAATGTAAATAGATCGAAAATAATAATGTGCATAACGTAAGAGTAAAAAAAGAAGAAGCATATATAAATGTGTATGTGGTTCAGTCAATTCCACCATCGTATAGAATTGGTGCAAAATGAGCATTTAATAGAATAAATTGACCCACGCAAAGGAATTAACTGTTACAATTTCTAGACATAATCTCTAAAATTTAACTTTTATGTGGATCACACCAAGATAATTTCGTTGTATCCAAGTTCATATTAAGCCTATCAATTTTTATAAGTGGACTAATCCAATAGAACTGGTCACAGTTAGCCTCTGAATGAGCTACATAACCTGACCATTGCTACAACAGAATATGAGACGCATTTTCAATAAGAAAAAATGCACACTTTTTCCCCCAAGGAAACATTTTTAAAATTAATTACACATAAGTCAAATCATAACCTCTATTGCAAATACAAGAAAATTGTCTTAAGATTGTTAGCAATACAGATGGATGGAGCAAATTGTAATATTTTGAAAGTATACAGAGCAATATGCAAAATAATCAAACTTTAGTATCATTATGCAAAGCATGCACATCATTACATTGACATTGAAAGTGACAAAAAAAAAAATGAGGCCCTTGAGGTGCACAGGTTCCTTAAGGCAATCCCCTCACACCTCATCCAACTCGTAGGTTCATACTTGAGGGTCTACAAGAGGATCACCTCTCAGAATACAACAGTGTGGCTAGGTAGAAACTAGTATGAAGTTTCTCCTATTCAAACTAAATAACATTGAACTCAGACAGAAGGGTTGAACATGACAGTCAAAATGAAAGAAAGATCAAACAAGGTGACTGAAAAGACTCTAACAAACGTCAACTCGATCATCGAAGAACAATAAAAACAACTATAGAATAGAATTTCTTAAATTTTGAAAGGTATAAAGTTTATTTTATTTATAATACGGTTAAATATCACATTGTCACAAAATGTTTGGTCACATTTCGATTTCCCCATTAAAGTTTAAATCATTAAAAACAATTACCTCATGTTTGGCCAAAGTTCAAGTTCTTAGACAATTTTTCCATCCAAATTTAACATAATAAGTTTTGAAATCTGTAAAAATAATAGAAAACTTTCAAATATATCACAATTCAACTATTCCAAAAAATTTCAAATGTTACAATTGAATCTCGATTTGATCAGGACTCGATTGAGACTCAGTCGAGCCCCAATCGAATTGGGGGATGGTTCGACCCCAATCGAATTGGGGGATGGTTCGACCCCAATCGAATTGGGGGATGGTTCGACCCCAATCGAATTGGGGGTTGGTTCGACCCCAATCGGAGGGCTTGGGTCTAGGTATTGGCCCAATTATGGTCGCCACCAATGAGGGGTAGGTTGGGGTCAAGACCTAGACCCGAACCCCGTCGATTGAGCCCCAATTAGAGGACTCGGGTTTGGGTATTGACCTCAAGCCCCAATCGATTCGGGACTCAATTAAACATTTGAAAAGCTTTGGAATGGTTAAATTATGATATTTTTTAAAGTTTTCTATTATTTTGCAATTTTTAAAACTTATTTTGTTAAATTTGGATGAAAAAATTGATAGATGAGCAAACTTGAACTACAGTCAAACATGAAGGAAATAAATTTTACGATTTAAATTTTACGGGAAAAAATCAAAATTTGGTCAAACAGTAGGAATAATGTCATATTTTACTCTTCATAGTATGAAAATTTTGAATGGTATGTAAAAATACTCAATGTGGTAATTTTTCATTCATTATTTTAAAGTTTTGTGCAAGTTTTGGTTTAATTATAAAATCAACTCAAATTTACAATACTTTCACAATTTAATCTATTTTTCCAAAATGCTCTTCTATTTAATGGCCAAAAAAATGATCTTGTATTTATGGGTGTATGTGAAAATACTCATTGTGATATATTTGTTTTAATAATTTCATTCACTTTTTTGGGTTTAGTCCAATATTTTGAAACCGGTACAAAATTGACCCAAACTTCCTAGATTTTCACATCTTAATCATTTTTTCAACATTTCTTTCGTGTTTAAGAAGCAGTATAGTATGCACCCCAAACTGTTTGCTGAATTGTCTCATCCGTCCCTTCTTAACTTCGATGCTGGTTTAGTAAATGCTTCCATCCATGCATACTTCACTACTGACATTTTTATAGGAAAGATCCTAATTTCGTCATGGTTGTTGGAATAGGATGATCATCTGAGTAGTATTGGGTTGTGACTTTTCTTTTGATATTTTTTTTTTTCATTTACAATGATTAATTATAATATCTTCTAAAGGCTTTTCAGATGCTTAACCTCCATCCAATTCATTCAATATACCTGCTCTTATGAAGAACGATTGCATCTTGTAGGGGTGAGCAAAAAAGACTGGTTGAACCGAAATCCCGACAAAACCGACCTGAGACCGGCCCGACTAGGACCGAACGGGTGAATTTTTTCCTCTAAAGTCGGGCTCAGTCTCGGGGTTTTCCCCAAAATTACCGATTAGAACCGAACCGGGCCGAGTTGGAAGGGAAGATGGCCCCCTTCCAAGATGAAGAAGCTGAAGAATGTCTAAACCGATCTTCATTCTCTTTTCAAAACAAAGCTTTTTTCTTCTTGCAGGTTCTCTGTTAAACTACCATTCGAAATGAAGTGTACTGAACTTTCATGGTGAGTTTTAGTTTATATTGTTGGAAATTGTTTATTATGGTGAGTTTTAGTTTATATTGTTGAAAATTGTTTATTGTATTGAGTACTGCCAATCTGCAAATCTGTTCTCTCTCTTGTGTTCTATCATTGAAGGTTGAGTTTCAACTTTTCCAAAAGAATTTAGTCCAATTTGAATCTTTGTTTCGACTAAAAATTATGGTTACTTAGAAAATCGAAACAGATTATATGTTCAATTCAAAAAGGGTTAATTACTTAATTGGTTACACATGTTTCACCATTGTGCAGAATGGTTACACATGTTTCAAAATGTGATTAATTGGTTTTGATATGTGACTAATTGGGTTTTTTACTGTTCACCGTTAGAAATCACAGTTAAGTAACTATTTAGATACATAAAATGACGTATATACCATTTTCATCAACCAAGTTGTGTTCTTCATCAACGAATTGATGAACCTAGAAATTGCGATTCTGGGTTCTTCAAGAACCCAAAAATGTTGTTTTGGGGTTCTTCAAGAACATCGAATCGAATTTGATTCGATTCTGGTTCTTCAAGACGATTTTGTGTTCGATTTTGTGTTCTTCAATACAACTAAAATAGTCATTTCACAATTCAATAATATGTTTAAAAAAAAATAATTAACGGTAAAATTAACAGTTTATTAACAAAATAATCAATTAATCACATTAGGAAAAACATGTGTAACCAATTAGTCACATAACAAAACCAATTAATCAAATTTTGAAACATGTGTAATCATTCCGCACAATGGTGAAACATGTGTAACCAACTAAGTAATTAACCCATTCAAAAATTAAAACTACATTTATATTCCTTTTATATTCTTTGGTCATTGTCGGGAAAGCCATTATCTTTTCTTTTGTTCTTCAAAAAAAAACTAAAATGTTACATAGCGGAAGAAAAAAGTGTCGGATGTAGGAGGATTCCTAGGTTCTAAGGAAAAGTTGCAATTATTAATTCTTTAATTCTACTTGACAGCCAAATAGGGCATGCTATCAAATCATCGAAAGCTACAATCAGCTTGTATTTGCCCAAGAATAGTCGGGGGTAGAAGTTACTTCCTGTCTAAAGTTGGGGTGCACATATGCAAATTTAGGGAACTCTGTTCACCAAGGCAACGAGTGAGCATGCATAGTGTAGTGAAACAATGAAGTGGTTCCGCAATCTTAACACAACCAACTAAATACGTTCTCCTCTCCAGATTGAAATCTGACCTATTAATTCAGTAATGACCTTGCCTCCTCTATCATGATAGCAGCCATTTGCAGATCTTCGGCTATGATTTCTGATCTGCAGGAAGCTTCTAGAATTTGACTCTTCCTGTGTGAAGCAGAAACCCGAGCTTTCTGCAGTTCATCAATCCTCCGCATGTCAGATCTCAATTCATCCTCCAAAATCTTCATTTCTTCCACCTTCAAACTGGCTTCAAACACATGCTGGTGGTAGGAATCAAACACATTCTCAATTTCATACATTCCCTTCTCCTTCATCTCCAAGATACTCTTCTTCTCCTCTAACACTACATTCAGAGCAATCTCAAGTTCATCCACTGATTTCAAACCTTTGCTTACATCAAACTCAACCGCACGTATCTCAGATTCTATCCTCCCTTGCTGTTTCTTTAATACATCAACTTCTTTTCTTACAACAACAAGTCCTTCTTGGCAATGCCTGATCTCCATCTGCAGCTTAGTCTTCTCCTCCTCTGACCTGAGCAAGTCTATCGCTTTACCATGCCAATTCTTTTTGGGAGGGTCAACGCCATTTTCAGCACCAACATTCTCAATAGAGAAAAGAACCACCTTTTCACCTTCTTGTTTCCGCTTCTCTTCTTCAAGCTCCACCCTTAAGCCGCTCAACTTTTTCTGTGTTTCTTCTTCAATCTGTTGGCTGCTCTTCAGAACGACTTCAAGTTCGTCCTTACGGCCCTGAAGCTGAAAAAGCTCGAGTTTTTTGTGGTCCAAGTATGATGATGCAGCATCCACCCTTCCCCTTGCTCGGGCCTCTCTCTGTTCAAAGTAGTCAATTGAGGACAAAAAACTCGAGATAGAGTTTTTCAGAGCAGAGAACTTCCTGAATATGAAATCGGCCCTTTCTTGTGTTTCTAATGACTCGTTCTTAATCAATTCAACTCCATGCTGCTTTGCCTTGACCGTTCTCTCCATTTCTTCAATTTGTCTAGACAGCTCATCGATTTCAGACACTAGTTTTTCAACTGAACTAAATGCAGACACATTTTTAGCACTATCTTTAAGCTTCACCTGAGCATTCTCCAGATTAATCTTAACCAGACCCATTGGTGGTGCTGGTGTGGAATCTGGAACCTCAGTTTCTGGAAAATAATCCATATGATGATCATCAGCTGATTGTTGTGATGATTTAGCCTCTGTATTTAACTTGAAGTTATCAAAGTCTTCTTTTAGTACTACGGATTTATCAAACACAAAGACTTTCTTTAACCGAGCAGGTTCGTCCATGGAAGCAGCTTTGGCCTCATGAACAAGAAGCTTTCCTTCATCAACCTCAACAAGCTTTTCCGTGTAATCACATGCTCCATCACCGGCATTGGAACTCTCATAACAAGATTCTACCATAGGTGATGCTTTTGAGCAATCACATCGATTCCCTTCTTCAATTTGCGACTGAAGTTGTTCACCTTGATCAACCCCAACTGGACAGTGGTCCATGGCCTGTCCACCGCAGGAGAGCATCCTCTTGAACTCATCCCTCTCCTGCATTGCCTTTTCATATAAGCTCATTAATCTCTCATTCTCTTCGTTCATTTCTGCAAGCTGATTTTCAAGATTCTCAGCTGCTCTTTCTATCTCGGACACTTCTTGCGTGTCACCAACCCCATTGGGATATGAATGACTTCTCTCAGCAGTTGCCTGCTCATAAAGCTCAATTAGTTTATTGTTGTCATCAATCAAGACCTTGAGCTTCATAAGCAACTCATCATTCTCCTTGGATAAGGTAATAGCTTTCTCATGAGCCTTTGCTTCTCTTTCACTAGCAGCAGCTATTACATCAACCATTTTCTTTATCTCCATTTGATCATCCATATTAATAATGGCCATCGGTAATGAATGTGGAGGAAGCACAGGTTGGTGAAGGGATCCTTCCATGACATCTGAAGATCGCCCCTCCTCGAGTTTTTTTGCTAGATCATTGGCATGCCTGAAAATTTTAAATAAAAAGAGCTCAATTGGGAAAGATAAATCAACATTAGGAAATTTCTAAAGAAAAATGCAAAGGCGAATCACAACCTTTCCAATAGCTCTTTCTCCTCAAGGCAAAGATTTAATTTCTTTCGTAGCCTATCCAACTCTGACTGGCTTTGAATAGCCTGGGATACAACGAGGTCAAACCAGCAAAATTCAAAGTAAATCCCTATGCTCGAGCAGAAATATAATCTGGTACTAAGTATTCTACATACCTGCAAGTGCAAAAACTCAACCTCCTCGTTAATTGAGGAAGACAGTTGGAATGCCGGTTTCTGCAAGAAAGGGCATATACTATATATGTAACTTCATCTAATATATATAGAATAAAGCTAAAAGAGATAGGGAAAAGGTTAAAGAACCTGAGAAGTCTCTTGATTTGACTCATTCATTAGTTTCCAATCAAGAGCTTCTAGCAACTGCAAAATTAAGCACTTTGTTAATATTACACTCTCTTTCTGTAATTGGCATGTATGTATACGAGAGAATTTATACCTTCTTCTCTAACAAAGTGATCTGCTCCTTCATCCTCTCACGCTCACCTTCTTCGACAAAGGACTTCACTCTACATTTACGAGAAGATGTGTAACAAGTTATGATTTCCACGTCATAATGTACCAGGGCAAAAACAAAAATGTAAAAAAATTGCTTCTGTACTGCCATGCCCATCCAGCTTGATTAGAAGTGGCAATATATCCAATTATTTTATACTTAGTCTTTTTTTCTCAAATTTCAGCAGGTATCTTTTTGGAATTCATGACCACGAACATATTTAAAGAAAGATGGCCACAAGTTTCATTGAAACATCGAGTAGGACATACCTTCTAATCTCTTCTTTTAGCTGTAAATTTTCCATAGCAAATCTGGTCACTTCTTGGGTTCTGCCCACTTGGCTGCGTAGAACTTCAATTTCCTTAAGATATTCTTCTTTTTCTTTCAATAAATGAGCCTCAGCTGACATCTTTCCTGAAACCATAGCTTCTAGCCTCTTAACTCCGGCTTCACGAAACCGAAGCCTCATTTTTAGACCTTGAATTTCATCTTCTCTTTGTTTTGCCTGATTCAACACATAACCAAATTCTAGTCAAGAATTGCCAGTATTTACCGAGTTAGAAGTTCCGATTTATGTAGTGAATCATGTCATCTGAAACAAGGAATTACTTATGCACCTCCCTTGACAAATTAGTGTGTTTTCCAGTGATAATGTAGAATTCCCATCTCACAAAAACTGAACCATAAAGTGTAAGAATAAAGCAGCTCTGAACTCTTACCAACTGCAGAGCTCCTTGACACTGCGACGTCAATGCTTGTAATTCAATTTCTTTATCTGTTGCCCTCCTAAAAGCCCCCGCAAGAGCGACTTCATAATCACTCTTCTGTCAATGGGAAAAAAATGTATTAATGAATTGTGATTAAATATATGTCAAGGTAAGAAGATAGTAGACTCTGCTGACCAGATTTCTTCTTTTATCACATGTAAGTGGGGTAAAAGATCCTTGAAGCCCTTCCCACTTAAAGGATCCTGGAGATCCTAGGAAATTTGACGATGGAACATCATTTTCCATGTTTTCAGCTCCATTGAGCAAATTCCGTAGACGAGATACTTCTTTCTACAATATTGAACAAGAGGATATAATAGATTTTGTTAGTGACAAGTTATGAGAATAATCAAACCCGCAGATTCCCTAACTTCTATAAGTACCTTGAGCTGTTGAATTTGAATGCGCATGGAAATAACATCTCCAGATGCATCTTCATTGATAATTGCCTGTGGGACGTAATGGTGACTTAGGATTGGAACGCTAACAAAGACCAACCATTAACTTTAAGAAATTGGAGAAATGAAATGGAAATAATTGATAGTTGGAAGGGAACGAATGAATTGAACCATCTCCCAACTCTAACTGTATGACATCAACAACTGTGTTGAAATAACGTACATTGTTTTTAATGAACTTAGCGCGTTGTGCAAACTTCAAAGTGCTTAACGTTTCCAATGAGCAGCTGCAAAAATAAAAAGTGATTACGAAACAAAAGAATTTTCTGAAAAAATGGAAGCAAAATGTGAAAGAGCGAACTACCTTCATGAGAGTTTCAACAGCTAAAGACATACTTTATTGCAAGAGTACTTACTATGTGGCATCTAGAAAGGCCAAAATCGGGTTCACTCATTTCAAGCAAAGTACATGTTTTTTTCTTAGTGCATAAGTATTTTCATTAAATAGCTTGGCACCCTTAATGGTTCACATTTACTATTACAAAAGTTAACAGACTTACAGCTCTCTGGCACTAACCCAATAATTCTATAAAGCAAATGAGCAAACCTTTCTTGTAACAACTGTCCCCACTGTAGCAAAGTATGTCTTCATATAATAGCATGTATATAATTCATTGGACTGGTGCAACACGAAAATTCAGATCTAGATTATATTTACAGAGCAATGAAGATTACTGACCAACTAGATGGGCTAATATTTGCGATTATAGTCGTCTTTGAATTCCCTCCAAGTGAATCCTGAAATGTACAGTACAAAAGAAAGTGTCAAGAAGCATTGCTTGTAATACTTTCAATGCTCAATATTTGTACTTTCTTGTAATTCCCTCCAAGATATTCCATAATTTATCATATGCAAACTCTCAACATTAATAACAAATGCAAATGGGATCGACTAGGTTTTATAATAGAAGAACTCGATCATACTATCTTAAATAGAAGAACTGTGGGGAAAAGACTGGAAAACCTGTAGTAACCTCAACATAATAATGTAGGCAGTAAGCACAAACTGCTACCTGCATACCTATCCTACACACTGAAACTTATTAAGTATGAGGCATACTGTCCTACGTATGATGAATACATCTATGGACTGATATTTTGAAGAAAAAAAGTATTATCCGCCATAAGTACTAAAATTTTCAAAAGTTTGCATGTACTCCACAGATGCTTATATAAAATCTTGGAAGTACTACTAATCTAAACTTTGTATACTCTAAGACCAACAGTTGGTATAACAGTAAAGTACTAGTTTTAAGCAGGACCATTTTCAGCAATTCACTCCACCTGAAGCAAAAAGGTCAGTTTCGAGTCACGGTAAGGAACGTGCTGTGATTTCCCATTAGATATGCTGACAAGATTCATGATCACAAGTCTGCAAGACCGTAATATAAGCATAAGATAACAAGGCCACATTTTGAAAGCATCCCTGAGACTTTTATTGGACAAGAAAAAAGTAATAAATGGGGAAATGGGACATATACCCCAAAGTCGAAAGGGACTTGTTGATATTTGTAGCTTCTTTAAGGCGTTCTCCTTCTGCACCAGAACTCTTTTGCCTAAAATATATGGGAAAATTTCATTCATTTGGTGACTCTGTCAACTACTACTTATAACAAGCAGAGCTTGATGGCATACATACCTCTCTGATCCTGCTAAATCAACAAGATTGAGTCGCGCAAATCTGTGGTGTATTACCCCTTGGACTTCCCACTGAAGGTGAAAACACAATTAGAATGACCACAAATTCTGCTTACTCCAAATATTCAAATAATATAATTATATTCTAGATGCATGGGCATAATAGAAGGATTACCTTACTCTCAATAACACATGTAAATACACTATGAGAACGGCTGCTTGCACGGTTCATATTAGTTGCAGCAACCTTTCTATTAGCTGCTCCCTGAAGAATATTTAAATACAAAGATAATAAGTTTCTACTTTCTATAGAATAAAATACCTGGCAAACTTATAGAACAACCTTTCTAGTAGCTACCTTACTACTTAAAAGTTCTAAAGCAATAAAACGATATCAAATTCGTTGTCACCATAAAAAACATCTATAAAGTGATTCATAGCAAGGATATTTATAAACAAAAGATGCATGACATGAGAGAAAATCACATACTTGAATTAGCTGGAGCATCACTTCTCGAGCGCTTGTAACTTCCATCTCTTTGAGATTCTCCACATAAACCCCTTTCTTGTTGTCTTCTCTAATCTGAGATATAAACATTCCCATCCTTAAGTTTACTGGCATGGTCATTATTGGTTAAAATGTATGTTAGTGTAGCAGTTTAAATCACTTATGGGATCCAGGTCCATTTAGTAAAAGATATCAAATGCTAATAATTCAACTTATAGAGGGTTTATTTTAAGTTCATTGAAGGTTCAGTAACAAAATCAGAAAACTCTTTAGATGTTTCATACCTGTAAATTGTTGGACGAAGGGTCCAAAAGATCCAAAATTTGCTCATTATATATTTCCAGAAAAGAGCATCTACATGTGAATCTTAACTTCTCATCTTTACGGAGCTCCTTTTCCTGCCAAAGAGTGATCAGTTAATAAAAGGTATAGAGCATGGTGATAGTGATACTGAAGTAGGTAGAACGTAGAATAAAGTTCTGTTAATTAAGATGTAACCGAGCATCCAAAGCAGCAGAATAGACACACATAGTTACCAACATTTCTAATAACTTCCATAGATTGATATAACCATAGATCAAATCAGTACCGTATTACCATTCTTGATTTGATAAGATCTCTCCAAAAAGGCATTGAATGGACACATCCATAACAGATTAGACTAAGAAGAATTATCAAAGCAATTGTATGACAATAAGAAACTCAAAGCAAATGCACTTGACGTAAAGACTGTGGATCGACATGACTCTTTCGCAAGTATAGCAGTAGAATATGAGTGGGGGAGAGAACCTTTTGGATTCGTGAAAACAAATATTCAAAAACCCTAGGAGTCATCCCGCAGTTGACACTATGCCTACGAGTTCCTTCCTCTATGTCCCCAAGCATCGTGTGTGTCTTTCCGCTTCCAGTCTACATACAAAGATCAGGTGAAAAAGAAATGCAGTACATTTAGTTAATCAATTGATACGCCCTGACAAGCGAGTTTGTTTCATTTGAATGGAAGACAGTCAACCGCAAGTCGAATGAAGCGGCTAACTAAGCGACTGATATCACAACCCCACCCCAATTGTTATCTATTTTAAGTAGTGAATGTAACAATGTAGCTCAAAACGATGGTATCGAATGAAGCAACCTATCTTTTAGAACAAAAAAACAAAATTGATACGCCCCAACTTTGAGTCGTATAATTAACCTGAACAGATAATTCTCTTAACTTGATACTTACTTGACCGTATGCAAACATGCAACTATTGTAGCCTCCAACACAATTTTCAACCATGGGTACTCCAGCAACTTTGAACAGCTTCTCCTGTTAGTTAGGATTAGGATACAAGTGTATTTCAGTGAACAGAAATTCTCACACATTTATAATAACGGAGACGTACTTCAACTTACAATGACCTCATAAACATAGTACCTGGCTAACATTCTCATCTGCAACAAGATCAAAGGTAAATCGCGACTCTGGATGACCTGTCCAAGTTATGCTCTGGCAACTTTCTTGCCTGACACATTTATTGTAACCTTGGACTGATAGTTCAGTGCTGTTGAGAGGCCTTAATCGAATAATTACCTGAAAAGAAGCAAAGTTCATTATTCCAACAAATATTCTCAAAATGATGCGAATTATTCGTCACCGGTTTGCATTTAGTAGCCCCCCACCCACCTCACCCCATTAAGCAAGTTGATTCCTGAAATCTAGCTACTAATAGAAGTATCAACTACACTCATGAAGAAGTACCTGCACGTTGCGGTCCTTCCAGAACGATGGATCCTCAGAGAAATCGAAGCTTTGAAACGACGATTCAACCGCGTGACCTTCTTCTTGTTCTGCGTTGCTTTGAACTGCAGATGCCTGAGAACGAAAATGGTTATCCTTGGATACAGACCTGAGAACAAGATCGGAGTTTACTGGATCCGTGGAGTGATCGGAGAAGCCGAACCGGCTCTTGCTGGCACTCGCTGCATCCGAAATAAACACCATCTGGATCGACGACTTAAGGTTCTGGTGTGCCAAACCAGAGAACGGTTTGTGAGTGGAGAAAGTTGCAGGGCACGGGCTTGGACGGAGATGGGTTGCACAGTTCAGACTTTGAGGAGTGGAGTGGAGTGGAGTTGAAGCGAGAGTTCAACAAATAGGGAATTATTTGGGAGTTCCAGAGATCCAACGGCTGAAAATCGTTCAAGTGAACGGCAAATATCGCGTTGTCAAGTTCAAATTTTTGGAACGTTTGGTCTTTGGTGTTCCGCTTCATCGGTTACGAAAAATTTGAATGACTACAGTACAACTTTATTTCTAAATTCACAATTAGGTCCTCAATCAATTAGTTCAGATCGATGTAGTCCTTAACCTCTTAGAAGTTAGAACTAAAGGGCTATTTGGTTTGGAGCAAGACGAAGCGATGAATTTTTTCAGGTTTGTTCAATTTAACCGGTTCGGATGTCTGGTTTTAGTTTGGTTTGAATCGGTTCGGTCGAACTAGTTCCAAAACCAAACCATTTTTTAGGCTTCAAATAGACTAGTTCAATATAGTACCAAAAATCCAGTTCGAATCGACTCGTTTTTTATACTGATTTATACTTAAATTTAAATCAAATCACTTTAAACCTATATAATTTTAGAACCGATTTGAAGAAAAATCAACTAAACCGATCTGAAATTAAACCAAACCTAGAGATGTCTTCAATAAACCAAACCTAGAGATGTATTGGACTCTCGTATGTTGATGTTGGACAAGATTTCAGTCGGTTGTGGAACAAATTTTCAATCGGTTTAGTGTAATTTTCAGTCGGTTCAGTGTGTTTTTTGGTTGGTTCAGTATTTTTTCAGTCGGTTCAGTGTGTTGGCAGGATTTTCAATCGGTTTAATTTTGGTTTGAACCGGATTATTTCCGAACCAAAATTATTATTAAAAAAATCAGATCAAAACAGTTCGAACCAGACCAGTTCTTTTTTCCATAAACTAGACTAATTTTTTATAAACAAAAAAAAATACTAGTTTTTTACAAACCAGACCAGTTCAGTTCTAAACTGGTTCGACCTCGAACCGGTTCATGAACAAGCCTAAATTTTTTTGAGTAGGCACAATAATTATAGTAAATATAAATAAGGGTTAATTTTCAATTTTCCCCCTAAAGTTTGGACCGAATTTGAGATTCTCCCTTTTGTTTAAAATTTTAAATTTGAGTCCTAATGTTTAGACAAAATGAATATTTCCCCCATTCTGTCATATCTCCATTTTATTTCAGGCGATTTATGAAACATGTGTGGATCACGTGCGGTTTCTAATTTGGAAATGACCAAATTACCCTCATTTCAAAAAACTCTGCTTCACTCTTCCAGCCCTAACCCAATTCTTCCATTCTGTCTTCTCTTTCGTCACTGTTGCCTCCTTCATGGCATCCAAGCCACAGAAAATGGCATGCTAAAGGAGAGCACATATGATTTTGTTCCTTCGTCTGAGAAAGTGGCTTACAGGTAGTGTTTGATTAGGTTATTAACCATGTATTAGTATTAATTAATACATGTATTAATTAATACAATATTTGATTAGAAATAATTATATGTATTAACTAATACATAATCTAACCATGGTATTATTTAATACATAGTAAAAATTTACTTAATCACCCTAAGTTTATTAATCTTACCTAAGAATAGTTGTTGTTTTCAGCTAAGAATAGTTTATCATGTTAGTTTTTATCAAAATTTGTGAATTTTAATATAAAATATTTTAAAATTAATATTTACTCAGATTATATAATAATAATTAATAAAAAAAAAGTAATATATTAAATGAAAAATAAAATGATGTAATACTATTTATAAATTTTCATTATTAATGATTCCATATATATATTTTATTTTAAAATAACGAATCACTAAGTCAAACACAATAACAGTTGTTGGATAACATTCGAATTCAGAAACAATTTATGAGTTTATTTCGATGATGATATATGAAATATAATTAATAATTTAAAAGAATAGTTAACAAGTTAATGAAATATTTACTCAATAATATTTTAATACTTGCTCGTCTATTTGATATTTTTTAAAATAACATTAAATAAAAATATATCATTTACTCTATTTTTTGACGTTTTATATGTAATGAGGAAAAAAAAATTAGAAGTTGTTATTTAACTATTTCGTTTTTATATTTTGCTAAGTGTGGTTTCACATGTCATGTTATTCTCAAAATAGATTTGTACAATCATGTTATTTTTATAAAATCATGTTGTTTGTAAAATCATGTAGTTTCCACATGTTTGTAAAATCAATGCAATGGTCTATTTTTCTCTTCAATCAAAAATCAATCACACAAAGTCACTTGAGAACATGAACGTTTTGAAGCTTTTTGCATGAGAGTAACATTTTAAGGATAAAATTGCAAAGAGTATAAGAAAAGAATCGAATTGGATTGAATCAGTCATGACTCAAAAGGGATACTAATTTTTTTCCTTTTGTTCGTGATTGTTTTCCAATTTTTATGAATATATTTTATTTTTAAAAAAATAAATAAATTCATGTGTACAATTTATTTACATTGCAAAATAAATTTAAGGGTGTTTAAGTGTTTTAGTCACTTTACTTATAATTCTATATCGAATGAAACACTGTCTTCGGTTATACATGTATAAGTATATCTTAATACATGTCTCATCCAAACATAGTATTAAGTAATATGTGTATTACCTAATACATGTATTAAATAATACATCCAATCAAACGCCCTCAGCATTATTATGCATTAATATAAAAAATTGAGTCTCCTTAACTATTATGCGTGATTTAGATATTATATTCCTACTCTCTTTGTGTAGGAAGGGACTTCCCCAATGCAATTTTATTTTCCTTCGAGGACAACCTTCTTGGCCTTCCATGGCATCGCTCCATGGCTCTACTCCAAGGCGTCGCCCTGGGCTTGAAACTTGGGTTGGTTGGCATGTTCGTTGGGCTTGATTCGTTCTTGGGCATGATCCAAGAGTGTCGAAGCCCAAGTACCAGGACCCATCATCTACCCCCGAAGCCCAGTAGGAGCGTCGCTCATACTGTTTTTTATGGCGCTTCTTACCAAGGTTATGGTGTTCCATTCGATTGAGCATTAGCTACAAGTTTTGCATGTTGTTCCTTATTAATGGGGTGTGTCATCAATGGTGCGCCTTTCAAGGCGCGTATAGCGTCGAAATTCAAATTTTGAATTTGAATTCCAAAAGAAATAGGGAAATCCAGAGAGTCGCACGTGGGACGTCAGAAAACCTTGGGCTTCCCTATGGTTTCAGACCATCATTGCCCCATAGGGGTAGTCTGAACGAGGTGGCTCTTCGTCTCCCCCTAGGGAGATCTATAAATTGGTTGATACCCTCTCATTTTTTCACTTTTACCACTCCGTCACTTCCTCTCTCTAGAATTCTCTATGTATTCTCTCTAGAATCCGAGTCTCTTTTGCGTGTTTTTCTCTAATCGCCCTAGGTTTTCCGGTCGCCCAAAATAGCTCGTTGTACCCCTTTCGATCCAGGCTTATACCCAAGACGTAAACGCCCCCTTTCTTCAATGGTGATCGACTCGGAAAGAGGTGAGGCAAATGTCTTCTTTCCACCTGGTTTTAGCGATATGAAGCCCAACATAATTTCTAGGTCGATCTTCAATAAAGTGGTAGAGGAAGTGTGTGTGTGGGCGATACTTTCCCTCTGCGCTTTCCTATTCTGAATGAGAGTGATTCGGAAAATGTCCATCATGTTTCTAAACCAGTTCAGGGCGAGGAAACTATCTTACCTGCAAGGCTGCAAATTGATGTGGGTTGAGGTTTCCTATATGCCAGACATGGCAGAAGCGTGTCATTATTATGGTGTCTCCCCTACCCAATTTCCCCCCAATTCCATTCGCGCATGGGTAGGTTTAGGGTGTTGTGTGAGAAGAGGGGTTGGACATATTCCTTAGTTTTGTTTCTCCATTTTTATAGGATAGATTCAAATCGCTTAAGCGTTTTTAGTTTTGTCAGTCGCTTCCTTAATAACAAGTATCAGATCTGACGCTCCTCATTGCCCTTAGTTATGGGCTTTCGGACAAGGAACTTCAATTGGAAAATGACCTACTTTTTCTTCCAAGGGGGTGTTCCTTGTTGCATAATCTCGAAGGCGCTCCATGATCTTCCACCTTCTCCTAATGAACTATCACCTTGAAATATAGAGTCTCCATCTGGTGTACTCATACCACTAAGCTGGGCGCGCCACATGGATATCCAAGGAGACCACGAAAGAGGATTTGTGTATTGCGGACATCTCCCCCGTATAGCGTCTCCTTTCTTATTCACGGGTAATAACTCATTTCATTTTCCTTATGTAGATAACATTGTTTCGTGCGCTGCTTATGCATTCTCCCTTTCGGTTGAACAAGAAAAGGGGAAAGGAAAATCCCTCAGCGACGCTACCGAGGGTTCAAAGAAGAGGAAGATGCATAACTCTTCCAAAAAGAAGGTGCCCCTCAAGATGAAGTGAATCTATTGTCAGCAGATCCTTTAACACTGAGCCCTGAGACCTAGAAGACGGTCGCTCTTTACAAAGGTGTGGTCTCTTACTATGGTTATTGTGATGATTCCTTTCTTACTAGAAGATTAAACATTCTTCATACTAAGTAGTGGGGCACGCGTGTTGTGACAGAAAACTGCATGTCATGGACTTACTATGTCTTTCCTGGTGGTACTTGCACAGAGTAGAGCATTAAGGGCGATGGGTCTGTATACGTGGGGAAGACTTACAATGCTCCCTCCAAGAAGAAGAAGACTCATGCAAGAGAGTCCACCTCTGATGTTGATAAGGAGACATCTTCGTTCCTGGCGGATGAAAACGTGGGGCAATATGTTCCCTATGTGAGTCTGACATTTGACCTCTATCGGGACCTCAAGGTGGATATCGCTCTAGAGTGGATCGCCTCTGAAAACCCAACCTAAACACCTTGGGCTCCTGGTGAGCGACTCCAAGATGTTCCCCTGGTGAGGGGGAATACTTTGCTGGACCCAAACCTGTGTCTTCATATTTTGGTTGGCGTTTGTCCTCTTGCGGAAAGGGCGCCCATTGACAAGAGTGGCGGCACTCTAAATAACTTGTGCACCAGGGCCTTACCCTTTTATCTGAGGTATCATTCCTTTCTCTAAGTATTCTAAAATGTTTCTAAGTGTTTTGTACTAACAGTTTGTTTTCAGCTCCTCCTGTCGCAACTCGAAATGGGCACCGCCATAGAAGAGCTTCCTAAGGAGAGGGGGGCCACCGCTGGAGAGCTCAAGCGAGTTCGTGAGATTGAGCATAAACAGGAGTGTCGCCTCTCAGTTGAGAGGGCTTCCCGGGATGAGCTAAAGTTGGAGGTGTCGCGTCACACCAAAGAGTTGCAGAAGCGGTCGCTCAAGTTGTGGATCTTCGCCAACAACTTGAGTTGTTAAAGGGCCAATCCACCAAACTTGAGAAGAACGCCATCAAGGTTGAACAGGAGGTCTCTCTCATCAAGGAAGAAAATCCCAGCGCCTTTACAACGTGGTGGAGGAGTTAAAAGATAGTGAGGCCTTCGATACGCAGGCAGCGATGTGGAGCCGAGTAGCGTAGGCTAATGCATTCACATATTTGCGCAAGGATATTCTAAATGTTGCCGCCAACTTTCCCCTGGTGACGCTGCCCTCCATGCATCGGTTTTTGGACTATGAGGCCAGAGTGGAGGTGACCGAAGAGGAGTATGACTTGTGGGATGAGGAAGATGAATTCCATGAATCGTCTCCCCTTCATTGTTCAAGGCGCACCGTTGAAACTGAAGTCGCCCCGCCTGAGGGGTCATCAGAAGAGTCGCCCTTACCTGAAGCTGAGACGCCTCACTAGTTTTCTCCTCCTAAAGAAGACTCTCCTCCAACTGATCTTGTACATTCTTAGGATTTTTACTTAGTCGTTTTTAGTCCCCATTGTATTTTACTTTTATCCTTGTGAAGTCCTCCAAGCGAGGCATTTTTGTAATGACAATCACTCCTTAATATGAAACAATTTCGGTGTTTCGATTCCATTATGAGTTCTCTGATTTTGTCCAAGTGTTCAAAACACCTTAATATGTCTAACACCTTAACGGTTTTCGTATTCAAAAAGCCCGAGCACTCGAAATGTCATGTAAATCGAAACGTCTAAGTGTCTGAAACGCCTTAATTTAGTTTTAGACGTCCATATACGTGCATATCCTTCACCTTAACTTCGTGATATTAAATTGCTATGATGAGGAAACACCATTTGTATATAGCAAATCAAACTTCAATAATTTGACTAAGTACAAACTATTTGATCATGGAGTGGCGCCTAAGCATATAAATTTTTCAAATGCTCTGCAGTGTAGTTGTTCTTCAAAGTATTTCATTCATCATCTTCTAGTATGTAGGCGTTCAGATGGGGAATGACGACGACCTTGTATGGTCCTTCCCATTTTGGTGATAGCTTGTTAATCTTGTCTTGATGGGAAAATTCGTTCTTTCTTCATACCCTCTCCCCCACAAAAAAATTGGCAAGCGAAAACTCGCCTATTATAGTATCGTGCAGTGGTGATGCACATCCTTCCTTGGACTTGCTCAGATGCCCATCTCTTTTCATCCACCAAATCCAGTTCAAAACGCCTTTATTATCATTGGTCACCACATCAAAGTGGTATGTATTTCTGTTGGGGCAAATGCCTGTGAACCGTATATCAAACCAAAGGGTGTTTCCCCAGTCACTTATTTGGGTGTTGTTCGAAGCGCCCAAAGAACATTCTCTAGTTCTTCAGTACATTTCCACAGTAAGGCGTCTAGCTTCTTGTTCAATCTGTTTAGAACTATTTTGTTGGCCGCCTCAACCAGTCCATTCACTTGTGTATATCTAACTAAGGCGCGCATGTGCTTGATTTTCAGCTATTTGCAAAACCACTTCAATTATTTGCCAGAGAATTGAGGTTCATTATCGCTCACAAGTATACTTGGAATCCTATATCTAGAGACAATTCTAGATTTTAGGAACTTAATTACTTGGAATTTCGTAGTCAACGCTAATGCCTTCGCCTCGATCCATTTTGAGAAGTAGTCAATCACTACTATAACATAGGTGCGTCGCTTAGCCTTGGGCATAGGTCCTACCAAATCAATCCCACACTGTGCAAAAGGCCAAACGACACCAATTGTTGTTAAGTCTGCAGGATGACACACTATTTTTGGGTTGTACTTTTGGCAAGATTCACACTTCAAAATCAAATCCTTTGTATCTTTCGTTGAGGATTTTGCGAACAAGGGATTTTGCCCCCTCGTGGCAAGCAGTGTATCCCTCATGAACTTCTCTTAGTATTGTTGTTGTCTCTGGTTGGGCGACGCATTTGAGAAACGACATAGAGAATCTCTTCTTGTATAGTGTTCCTTCAATGTTTCTATAACTTGGAGTCAATCTCAATATTTGCATGGACTTGACCTCGTCTTCTGGTAATTCACCAATTTTCAAGTATGCTCGAATGGGCGTCGCCCAATCAACGGTTTATCAACTCTAGCGCAGACTTGGCTCACCCCTCCGAAGACGCTTTCCACAAAGTGCACCTGAAGAGGCGTCGCTTGCCACACGTATTTGCTTAGTGAATCCACTTCTTGGTTCGACTCTTTGGGGATAACTTCTATTTGGAAGCTCTTGAATCCCTCAGCTAATTTTTTGCCCCTTTCGAGTATATTTTCATTTGTTCGCCCTTCATAGTGTATTCACATTTTACTTAATTTACCACGAGTTGTGAATCGCAATAAACGTTGAGATGAGCGATGCCTAGACCTTTGGCGAGTCTGAGACCAGTAATCAACGTTTCATACTCTGTTTCGTTGTATGTGACATTGAATGTGAGTATCAAGGCATACCGCAAAGGAGTTCTACCATCTGGAGGTGTTAGTACCAATCCTGCCCCCGAGCCATCAACTTAGGATTACCCATTTGTATGAAGCGTCCAAGTTTCCTTTACTTCCTCTTATTCTTTAGGCGTGGCTTTTAGTGGGCAAGTGGATTCGACTATGAAGTCAGCAGTGTATTCCCTTTTATAGTTGTTCGTGGTGCGAACTTAATTGGAAATTCGCTCAATTCAATCGTCCATTTAATCATCCTCCCTTAAGCATATGATTTTTGCAGGAAGTGTTTTAAAGGTTGATTTGTTAGAACAATGATTTCGTTCGTGAAAGTAAGGGTGAAGCTTTCTAGCTGAGATCACCAACGCATAGAGGCACTTTTCAACTTCTAGATAATTCATTTCAGCCTTTGAAAATGAATTTTGATACATAGTACACGGGCACTTGTCCCTTGGCAATTGCCTTGACTAATACATAGCTTAGAACTACTGGATTGATCTCTAAATACAGGGAAAGTGTGTCACCTTTTGTAGGTTTAGCCATTGGTGGGATTGCCTTAATATGTGCCTTAAGATCGCCTTTTTTAGAGAGTTTCAATCAATTATGCCTACACTTATAGATAAGATGATATGCATATCGAGTATTATTATGAAATTTTCTTTTGAGAAATTTGATTGTGCGAAGAAGAGCAAACACCATGTGCAATGTCAATTCACTCGGAACTATAAGAGGTACACTTGGAATCCGGAAGATAGGAACATGCTATATAATAATTTTGGATTTCTCAAGATAAAAATACCATCTTTACATGGGAAAAATGACCCGAAAGCATACCTTGAGTAGGAGAAGAAGATGGACCTAGTGTTTGATTGCCAAAATTTATTTGAGAAGAAGAAGTTAAGATTAGTCGCCATTGAATTCTATGATTATGCTATTACTTGGCGGGATCAGTTAGTTTTGAACAGAAGAAAGAACATGCAACGTCTGATTGAGACGTGGGATGAGATGAAGGCAGTGATGAGAAAACTATTCGCTTCAAGGAAAGAAGAGTTTACATTCGATGTTACTAAGTCTAAAAAGATCACTAATGCAACCGCCAATGCCAAGGCATCCGAAGTTAGCTCAAACATTCCTTTACCCTTGCTAGCGATATCATATTGGCAGAAGGGATTGAGAAATAAGTAGTGAAGAGTTATGAAGATGTGTGTGAAGGTATACACGGTAACATTCTTAGTGAGATAATTGTATGTTTATAATATGAAAATAGTGTTCCGCCACCCAAATGCTCAAATATGCAAAGTGCGTTAATTGAATGTAATGTTGAAAGGGAAGAAGATTGTTATGATATTGTTCCTTGCCATGATCAATCTTATAGAATAAATTGTGATGTACAATTGAATGGAGGAGATTATATGATGTTACAATACAACTAGCTCACTTACTATAAATTGGAATGGGTAGATGAATGGGGAGAAATTACAGCTAATCGACAATGTACGATGTCACCGGTATCACCGCATATGAGAGTTTATGAAGATCCAATCCTTGATAGCGTGGACAAGGGATTAATATTACATAGAGGAGTTGAGCATCTAAACTCCTTTGTTTTTGACCCAGGAGATTCATCACCAACATATTAAAGGATGACAAAATTTTCTAGTCATCGAAAAGAAAATTTGGATTTTCGAAGCAAAGATTCGGGACAAATCCTTTTTGAGGAAATGTGGAATGATGTGAGCAGCCTTATTTGTCAAGGGACTCAAGCCACGAAGATGAAGGTTTTTGCAAACAAGTTCAACAAATCCTAATAAGGAGATGAAGTCTTCAAGTCTTACTTATTTTGAGTCATTGTTCTTAGTTTGTTGAAGTGTGTTTTCAATAATTAATAAACTGAATTATGTTTAATTTGGGCATTTAGAGATTAGAACTTTTGTTTAAATTAGCTTCTTTAAGTATTTTAAGGGTTTAGTTGGACTGAAAAATACTCATATAATTAAATAAGTTCATTAGTTTTTAAAAAAAAATTAATTGTAGGTGTAATTAGGGTTAGTTTGGAGTCTTTTAATAACGACCTAAGAGGATAGCCAGATTTTAGAGATTAGATTCATAAAATTATTTTTTGAGGAATTTTCTTATCTTGGTTCTTTAAGAAGTATCGAACTTATCAAATATATCTGTGGTGTTCAACTCCGACTTATCAATCAATATTTCCATCTTTGGTTGTTGCATCTTCATACCATCCACCCTTTTCCTGAAGCAGAAAACGACATGCATCATCTTGCTAGGATTTTCGTCTCACAATCGACGAGAATCATATCCGTTTTTCTTTCTTGTATTTTTCTCAATTTTATTCTATAACAAAAAGAAATCCTAGAACAAATAATAATAATAAGGGTTAAATACCAAGGAGCTACCTGAACTTTGGACGTTTTGCAACGAGCTACCTGAACTTTGAAAATTCAAAACGGGCTACCTCAACTTTGAAAAAGGTGCAAATTGCTACCTCCGTCCAAAGTTCAGGTAGATCATTGGTATTTAACCATAATAATAAATATATAAGTTGATGTCGTCAGACCGTTTATAGTTTAGGTTTGGGGATATGGTGAAGACGCCACAAACGAAGATGGATATTCGTCTGCCACAAGGGGAAAACCTTGATAAGTTCCGGAAGGAGACAAACTCTTATAGCATTTTACTTGAGACCAGAGTCTGATATATTAGATTGAAATGCATCAATATATATAAATTATAGCTATATAAAATCTTAAGAAAAATATATTTTACTTAAATCTAAGCCTCTAAAGATAAACTCTTATTTATAATTATACTACTACTATATGGAAAGATATATATTTACTAAAATATCTCTTTCCTTTCTTTATTACAACTTAATAGGAAACTAAATAAAGACTAAATTTATTTATATATAACCAAATCTATAATCTATTTATTATAAGAAAAAAAAAAGTAAATCCTATATCAATAACAAAAAAAAAAATAGAAAACTTGAAACTAGAAGCTGAGATCCGATACCAAATAATGTAAATCTAGTCGATTTGAGCCGAAAACCTAAAAGTTGATGCCGTCATACCATTTCTAGTTCAGGTTTGGGGATATGGTGAAGACACCACAAACGTAGATGGACATTTTCCTGATAAGTCGGTGGTTGAAGGACACAAGAAAAATCATGATAAGTTCAATAAAGGACGCCACAAATGGGGATGGATACCAATCTGATAAGTCTGTGATTCAACGCCAGAAAATCTTGATAAGTTCTATGAAAGCGCCACAAACGGTGATGGAGATCCATTTGATAAGTCAGGTATAGAACGTCATAAGGGGGAAACCTTGATAGGTTCCGGAAGGAGAGAAACTCCTATAGAATTTTACTTGAGACTAAAGTCTGAATTATTAGATTACAATGCATCAATATATATAGAAAATTATAGCTCTATAAAATTCTAAGAAAAAATTATCTTACATAAATCTAAGCCTCTAAAGATAAACTCTTATTTATAAGGGTTAAATACCAAATAGCTACCCAAACTTTAGACGTTTTAAAAGTAACTACCCGAAGTTTGAATTTTAAAAAACGTCTACCTCAACTTTGACACAAGGGGCAAATAGCTACCTTCGTTAAATTTTCCGTTAAATACAGATGGAAAATGACGTGGCAACACATGATTGATCCATAATTTTAAAAACTATATATTTTTTTAAAATAAATGCTAAAAAATTCTAAAACAAACTGGAAAATCAATAGAGAAAATAATAGTTTTAAATAAAATATTTTTATTAAAAATATGAAATAAAATAAATGATTAGTTTTTAAAAAAAAATTTGTTTCATATTTTTCAATACATAAATTATATTAAAAACTCTTATTTTTCCTATTAATGTTCCAAATTTGTTTAAATTTTTCTATTTTTTTAGTATTTTAAAATACTAATATAGTTTTTAAAATTATTGATCAATCATGTGCTGCCACGTCATTTTCTGTTCATATTGAATGAAAAATTTAACTGAGGTAGTTATTTGCCCCATGTGTCAAAGTTGAGGTAGCTATTTACACATTCGTCTAAAGTTTAGGTCGTCGTTTTTAAAAATTCAAAGTCCGGGTAGCTATTTGTAAAACGTCTAAAGTTGTGGACACACAAGGATGAATTCTCCCACCCATAGACTCTATCCAGATAAGTTGGGATGCATCCTGGTGCCATAGGACAAAGACAGTAGGGATCAGCATAGTGGCCCGTGATTCAATGGAACAAGTAGTTGGAGGATTAAACAGACAAGTAAGGGCGACAAATGCTGAATCGTTGAAGACCTTGGCAATTCTCGAATGACTAAAACTCGCTATCGAGTGCCATTAGGCACGATTATAGATCAAGAAGGATGCACTGAATGTGGTCAACCATATATTTGGAGTAGGGTGTTACTAGAAACCTTATCACAGTTAGAAACGTACTTGAGGCTGCTCAAACAAGGAGTTATATCATTTGGACAACCGTTCTGAGAGAGGCAAACGAAAATGCTATTTGGGTTGCTACCAAGGCAAGATTTATGATGCGTCTAAATGATTGAGTCACTCGACCCCACTTTACTCTATTCTATTATCATATTGTAATTCAAGACCTTTTAATATTTCTCATGCATGAATAAATATCTCCTTCTGCCCCCCCCCCCCCCCCCCCCCAAAAAAAAAAAAAAAAAAAGAAACAAACGAAAACTAACTTTTTTTTTTTAATATTTAGATGGTTATAATTTATGAGAAGGTTAAAATGTTATATATATATATGAGTATTCACATGTACTTATCTCTAAAAATAATTAAATTGTATCAATTTACATGTTTTTTTATATTATAATTATGCATGAGAATACAATATTTAAATAATACTTACACTGTGTAATTTATTATTAATAAATCCCAAATGAATTAATTTCGAATTACAATCCTAAATCATATAAACATAGATCAGTGAATAACACATATAAAAAAAAATCATAATTATTAATAAAAAAATTCAATAATTGTTTTAGAAAACTAAGCTTGAAAAATTAGAAAATATTTACTAATTAATTTGTAATAAATGTGATAAAATGAAACAGTTTTTAAGGTTCAATGTGATGATTTAGAACATTTTTAAAGTGTCCACATATATAAAAATATGATGTCACATAGACAATTGTAACATACAAATATACAATCTAGGTGGACCAATAAAATTAATTAAAAAATTTCATTTTGCTTACTTGTTAACATTATATACATCATAACCAAATTAATGATTTAGATGTAACTTATAAGAAATGACATGGAATAATTAAACGAATTATTTTAATACATATGAAAGAGAAAATTATAGAAACAAATATGATGATATTAAATGTTTTTTCCACCAAAATATTTCTTATTTGAAAATCAAATACCAAAATAATCAGTTTTCAAAACTATTTACCAAACTATATCAATATGTGACTACGAGTCGAGGTTAAAATGTATTTTTAATCCTACCCGCGACTGACAGCGTGAGTCAAATGCCCGTTAAGTATTACCGCGATTGGCAGTCATGAGTACAAATATACATATTTTTTGTGCAACTTTTTTATATTTTAAACTACACTTAAGCTAAAATTTATTGTTATAAGCTATGTAGTTATTGAATATGATTTTTTCACATTTGTTTTTTGAAATTTTCCCAAAAAAATAATTTAAAAAAGTCTATTCGAGTTATCTAATAAATCTTTATTGATATATACATATTTTTCAGAACACTCCAAACAAATTAGGTTCAATAGCTAAATAAATTACAATTATAATCAAACAAACAACATTATATTTCGTCTCCATCTAACATATATTTATGCTTTGGGATAAAACTAAAGTTTATTTTGGGTGGTGTTATAAGGGGAAGTTAGACGCCCCTAACTCCATCTAACATATATTTATGCTTTGGGATAAAACTAATGTTTAT
Source organism: Chamaenerion angustifolium (assembly GCA_946814005.1). NCBI lineage: Eukaryota > Viridiplantae > Streptophyta > Magnoliopsida > Myrtales > Onagraceae > Chamaenerion > Chamaenerion angustifolium. Next base: position 25,235,290 of record OX328268.1, on the reverse strand, counting down.
TTTGGGTGGTGTTATAAGGGGAAGTTAGACGCCCCTAGCTGATATTTTATTTCTGGGTGGTGATGATGTAAAGTGACACACATTAAAAACTCTAAATAGAGAAATCAGAACCAAGTTACGGTGATGTGGATCAACCCTTTCTTCCATAGTTATTAGAATCGGACCGGACCGATGAACCGACGGTCCAACCGGCAATCGGTCCTCTGTCCGGTTTGGTTCAGTTAAAAGACCGTTTTACAAATGAATAGTGTTTGAACCGGGTTGAACCGAGCGTTTTTTAGAAAACCGGTTTCCGATTCACTTTTTAGTTGATTTTTTTTTGTTTTCAGTTTTTTTTTTCGATTTTTTTTTTTCGATTTTTTTTCTTCTGGTTTTTGGTTATGCACAAACCAATCGGTTTAACCCAATTTGTTAAACTGATTCACTACTATTGTGTATTGTATTTGAGAATTGAGAGTAATGTGTGTTTGATATTGAAACTATGTAGTTTATGTGTGTGTGAGATTATGTAGTTTGAGGTCATTATGTTTGTGTTTGAGACTATGTATGTATTTAAAGTTTTCAATTTTCCCCCCTTATGAATAGTGAACCGCACACGGAACCGGATTGGACCGACCGAACCGTGAACCGACCCCCTCGCCGGTTCGATGACCGATCCGGTTCGATGACCAGTCCGGTTCTGATAACTATGCTTTCTTCTTGCCCCCAAAATCTTGCCATTTTCAAAGTAACGAGATATACATCTCTTTTCCATTTAAGAGTTCTTATATGTTTGCCGAGTATTTGAGACCTACCTCAAAAATATATTGCGTGATGATTTTTTTGAAATTCCATGAGAAGAAAGAAACGCATGTAGTAAATAATTTGAAAATGAATTATTTTGATATTTAATTTTTAAATAGAATATGTTTTGAATAAATTCGATATTAGAATATTTAATCAAATTTTAAGATGGTCTTATTTGACAACTGAGCTTTAATTGAGAACTGAAGTCCGAAGCAAAAGAGCGAGAGGAACTGGGTCGTCTGTCGTCATACGTAGACTGTTGAGTTGACTGTTCCCTCCTCCTCCTCTCTGTGATCGTCTCGTCCGTCGTGTTGGCGGCCTTCAGTTTCCGCCGTCATTCTCCCTTCTCAGAGAAGAGCTAACACTGACTGCCGCGCGCGCGAGAGAGAAAGAGTCACTGTACGTGGTGTGGAACTGTGGATACACCGTATCAATAGAGAGGAGCACTGCACACCATAAAACCTAATCTGCTTTCTCTTCCTTTTCAAAAAAATTCCACCTAACTCCCTACTACACCTTCGCGGATTCGAGTTTCTACCCATTTCCGACGAGTTTGATATTCGATTCTGCCGGGATTCTGAGATTCAACTCCCTCGCGAATGCTCGCTGGTAACCCGATTCGCGCTGGAGTGCTGCTAACTCCGATCTCGGAATCGAAGAGCTGACCAATGGATGTTGACTCGGCGATGATGCCGGAGACCGATCAAGATCCATCCCATCCCAACCACAACAGTAACGATGCAGAGCAGCCGTTGCAAGCTGCCGCTGGATCTCCGCCACCTCAACAACACGTGCAGCATACCTCTATCATCGGTCCAAGGCCTGCGCCTACTTATTCCGTTGTGAATGCAATAATAGAGAAGAAAGAGGACGGACCTGGCCCACGGTGCGGCCATACTTTGACTGCTGTAGCTGCTGTAGGGGAGGAAGGGACGCCAGGGTTTATTGGCCCAAGGCTGATTCTCTTTGGTGGCGCTACTGCGCTGGAGGGCAATTCGGCAGCATCCGGACCTCCTTCATCTGCTGGAAGTGCTGGAATTCGTACGTTCTAACAACTTCTATACCTCTTGTTTCTGCTACTTCTAGCTCCTCCTATCATGCTGCATGATGCTTTCGTTATTTTTATATATTTATAAATCTCAACACGGTTCTTTTCCAGCTAAAATTGGCCTTCTCAATTATCAAAATATGGATTTTTTAAGCTGAACATGTCATTGGGACGGATATGCTAATTTATTAACCCCTGAAGTGTACATTTTACGTGAGAGGAGATGCCCAAAGATTGGTGGATCCGCTCGAGCTATTCTGAGAAACAGAGCTGGAACCAATTAATCTAGTATGACTAGGGCAAACTTTTCTTTTCTGAAGTTTGCATCACCAGTTCCACGTCCCTGGTATGCTTTTTATTATCTGTATATATGCTAGAAAAAAAGAATGCCCTTTTCAGTTGTGGACAAACTATCACGATGGGTCAAAAGTTAGCTCACTTTTCGAACAAATCAATTCTTGTGTGAGTTCATTGAGAAATTCCATTTTCGTTGAGAATTTCCATTTCTGCATTTTAGTAATATATCTTTTGCATTAAAAAGTTAACACTTGTCTTTGATTGACATTACTTTTTCTTAAAGGACTTTTTTGAATTGTGCAAGAAAGAACTTCATATTTGTTGATCATATGTTTTTGGGTTAACCGTAGGCCTTGCTGGAGCCACTGCTGATGTTCATTGTTACGATGTATTAACAAATACATGGTCTAGGTAAGTTGTTTTTGAGCTAAGTTAGTATTTCTTAATAGTTAATTAAGTAAAATAAATAAATGCAGTATTACACCCTTTGGAGAGCCACCGACACCAAGGGCAGCTCATATGGCCACTGCTGTTGGAACTATGGTTGTCATTCAGGTTAGGTGATTCACAATAGTTTGAGTGCAATTATATTCTCTGCTGTTTTACAAGTGTAGTGCATCTAGCCTCTGCAATGACTTTAATTGACGTATATATATTGATTACAGGGTGGAATTGGTCCAGCTGGTTTATCTTCTGAGGACCTGCATGTTCTTGACCTTTCACAACAAAAACCTAGATGGCATAGGTTGGGTTGGATAGAATAATGATCTTCTCTCAATAACTTTTGTTAAATTCTGTTGAAATGGATGTCTTCTTTGTAGAGTTGTTGTACATGGCCCTAGTCCAGGTCCACGTTATGGACATGTAATGGCTCTGGTGGGACAAAGGTATCTCATGGCTATAGGAGGAAATGATGGTAAGTTGCTTTTGATTTCAGTAGTCTGCTGCATGTCCTCACTTCATTTTTTAGTTGGAGTAAGATTTTGAAGTAAGACTGCGATACAAGATGCCGTGAAACCTTATGTAGTATGTGCTTCTAGGAAAGCGGCCTTTGGCTGATGTGTGGGCATTAGACACAGCTGCCAAACCCTATGAATGGAGGAAACTGGAACCAGAAGGCGATGGTCCACCGCCATGCATGTAAATATTCACTTCTCTACTCTCTCGTTATCGTTATTAGGGCTAAATACCAAGCTGCTAACTGAACTTATACCTCATGTGTGAGTTGCTGGTTATTTTTTTCAAAATTGCTAGTTGAGTTTTCAAATTAGAGCAATTTGTTACCTCCGTCCAATATTACAGTAAATTTTGACCGATTTTTTTTAAATAATTGCAAAAAAAACATTTAAGTTGTGTTAGAATGATAAAATAACCTCAAATTTTATGTAAAATCACATAAAAATTTAATACTCTTATTTAATATAAAATAATATATTTTATAAAAAGAGCTGAAATAAATTAACTATAAGCTATAAATATCATAATATTTTTTTTTGAAAATATTTATATATAATTTTAAAACGTAGAAGGAATTACCGTGAATATTCCTTAAATTTCATGCTTGCAGAATCATCTTTTATATCCACACCAATCACTCTTACTAAGGTAAGTGTGATATATGGTAATCACCATACATGAGAATAAGAATATTCTCCGACACTGCCCCTCAAGTTGGAGTATAGATATTAATCATGCCCAACTTGTTACAGAGATGTTCAACTCGAGGGTCACTTAATGCTTTTGTAAACAAGCCAACCAATTGATCACCGGTCTTGAAATATTTAGCAGAGATCAAGTTCTCCTGAATCTTTTCATGGATAAAATGACAATCTACCTCAACATGCTTAGTTCTTTCATGATACACTGGATTTGAAGCAATATGAATGTCTGCTTCATTATCACACCAGAGCTTAGTAGTCTTTATGGATTGCAATCCAACCTCAGTCAATAGATGATATATCCACAAAACTTCACATATAGATTGCACCATAACTCAGTACTCAGCCTTGACACTAGATGCTATATTCTATTTCTTACTTCGCCAAGAGACTAGGTTTCCTCCAACAAAGATGCAGAATCCTATAGTAGACCTTCTATCGATCTTAGACCCTATCCAGTCTGCATCTGCAAAACACTCAGTTTGAGTATGTCCGTTATCCCGGTACAATATACCTAACCCTGGAGCTCCCTTCAAATAACACAAGATTTGTTCTAAAGCTGCCGAATGACTAACTGTAGGTGTAGACATAAATTGACTCATTACACAACATATGCAATATCAGGACCACTCAACTTTCCCACAAGTCTTCTATACCTTTCAGGATCATCAAACAAATTACCATCATCATTTGAAAGGTGCATATTTGGAGTCATCGGAAAGCTGGATGGCTTGACTCCCAACTTTCCAATTTTTTTTGTAAATAATTCAATCACATACTTTCTTTGTGATAGAAGAATTCCTTTCATACTTCTTGTAACTTCCACACCTAAGAAGTACTTTAATTGACCTAAATTCTCTGTATTGAATCTCGTATGGAAGAATGATTTAAGACTTGTGATACTAACGTGATCGTCTCCTGTAATAAGAATATCATCAACGTACACGACAAGAATAATAATACATGCTGCCGATTGTTTAAAAAATACAGAGTGATCAGACTTACTTTTCTTCAACACAAACTCTAGAGTTACTTCATTAAATATTTCAAACCACGCACAAGGGCTTGGTTTCAACTCATACAATAATTTCATCAGACGACATACCTTCCCATTCTCCCCCTGAGCAACAAACCCTGGTGGTTACTCCATGTACACTTCTTCCTGCAAATCACCATGAAGAAAAACATTTTTGATAACCAACTGTTGTAACAACCAGTTTCTAGATGCAACCAAACAAAAGTGAGTTTTGGTACAGGGGAAAAGGTGTTGGAGTAATCCACACCATACATTCGAGCATATCCATTCACAACTGGTCTGACTTTTAGAGGAGCAATGGATCCATCCGGATTATACTTGACAGTAAAGACTCACTTACACCTTACTGCTTTTTTTTCTTTCCTTCAGGTAAGTCCACCAAATCTCAAGTGTGATTATTATCTAAAGCATGTATTTTTTCAATCATAGCCTCATGCCAACCAGAGTGTCCCAAAACCTCCGAAACAGAGTCGGGTATAGACACAAAATCGAGCGATGCAATTAAGGAACGAGTAGGAGGGGACAAGTAATCATACGAGATATAATTCACAATAGGATAAGACGATTGGGGAAGAGTACATTGACGTTTACCTTTACGAAGGGCAATTGGAAGATAATAATCAGTGGGAGGATCTGCAGAGGGCGATAGAGGAGGTGCGTCCTCTGGAGGATCCAATGACGACACTGGTGCATGACATGTATCAATTGGCTTTCGCCTCCGTGAATAAACCTGGAAAACATGTGGCGGAGGTGGAGGAAGAGGTACACTTTGAAGATCAATCGGTGTAGGATTATTTTCCTGTGCATCAATGGGATATGTGATAGTATAGTGTAACCACACATCCTCCTCCCCCTGAGAAGGGAGAATAATAGAACTTGAAAAGAAAGGTGTTGACTTAGAAAACACGACATCGATTGACACCAAATATCTCTTCAAGTCAGAAGAGTAACAACGATACCCTTTTTGAACGTGAGAGTAACCTAAAAAGACACCGCAAACTTTTAGGATCCAATTTGGTTACCACAGGACGAACATTCCGAACATAACAAGTACATCCAAAGATTCTAGTCTCTATTGGAAATAGAAGTTTACCCGGACAGAGAACATTGTACGGGGTATCACCTTTTAATATAGGCGATGTCATCCTATTTATTAGAGAACAAGTTGTTGAAACAACGTCAACCCATAACTGTCTAGGAACCTTCATTTGGGATTGAAGGCCACGAGCCATTTCAAGTAAATGTCTATTTTTATGTTCGACCACTCCATTTTGAGCAGGTATGTCAACATAAGAAGACTGGTGAATGATACTATGTTGAGTCATGTAAGAGCGGAACACTTCTGACATAAATTCTTTAGCATTATCACTTCGTAGAACACGTATAGAAATATCGAGTTGAGTTTTAATTTTAGCGCAAAAGGCACGGAAATGAGAAAATAGTTCTGAACGACTCTTCATAAAATAAATCCAAGTCATGCGAGAAAAATCATCTACAAAAGCAACAAAATATCTACCCAGTCTGAGACACGTTCGGGAAAGGTCCCCAATTGTCTGAATGAACTAATTGAAACGAATACTTTACACGTTAATTAATTATTGGACTCAATGAACTACGATGATGTTTTGCAAACTGACACGACTCACAATTATTGAAGGTAAATTCCGAAATTGAGGACACAACTGCTTCAAAAAAGGCAACAAAGGATGACCCAATCGACAATGCATATCAAACAGAGAGTGAACGCTAGAGCATGCAACGGGTCTCGACATATTCACATCCATAATGTAGAGGCCATCAGATACATGTTCTTTACCAATAATTCGCTTCGTCACCAAATCCTGAAATACACAATGATTGAGAAAGAATGAGACATAACAATTCAAGTCTTTGGTAAGTTTGACGACCGACACGAGGTTAAAGGCAAGACTTGGTAGACTCAACACTGATGATAGGGTGATTGATTCAGTTGGTTTTACCGTTCCAGACCCAGTAACAGTCAGTACATGAGGATCCATCGACTATGGTTACTGAGGATGATTCTTTGTGAGAACGAAAACTGAAAAATAAGTGGGAATTACTTGTCATATGATCTATGACACTCAAATCAATCACCCATTTATTTATTGAGGAAATAAGAAAGCTTTTACCTAACTTAACATGGGTAGTCACCGGAGTGGGGTCTTTTTTGGATTCCCTATAATGAGAGAGCACAACAAGTTCATATGCCGAAATAGTAAGGGTCCTCTCAGAAGGTTGTGAGGATATACTAGGAGTAGTAGAAAACTACAAAACTTCCTACACGTTGGTTGCGACTCTGTAGCTTCCTACAAAACTTCTTTGCATGACTCGTTTCATGACAGTAGTAGCATACAATCCCACCTTGTCTATTACCTTGTGGGTTATTATGGCGATGATTTGACATTTTATTTCCTTCGACTCCCATGTTGTTCTTTCTAGCATCATTCCACCTTCCTTTAACAACGAAAGCATTGTTCTGCAGAGAAATCGAGATTGTCGATTTACGAAGTACCTTACTAAAAGCTTCATGCATTGATGCGATATTACCACTAGATAGGATTTGAGACTTAGCAGTCTCATATTCAATCGACAGTCCCGCTAAAAAATTCATTATCGTCATTCGTTCTCTTTGTTGTTGTTATACCTTGATGTTTTCATTGAATGACATAAACATATTCAATTCCTCATAGGTCTTCTTGCATTCCATGAAGTACTTAGTGAGGAATTTTAACTCCTTTTGTGCACGGTAAAAGGCTTTACAGACGTCATAAATTTGAGATATATTATCTTTCCTAGAGTATAAGAATTCAAGGTACTCCATCAACTCTAACAAATTCACAGTGATTAATCATGTCAACAATTGATCCGTCAATAGAATTTTTAATTTGTAAGAATAAGCGGACATCATCTCTTAGCCAAGCTCTTTTACTTTTCTCTTCTAAGGGAGGTGTGTCGGCCAAATTACCATCTTTCTCAACACTATGAAGGTAAACACGAACAGTTCTACTTCACTCTATATAGTTATCCATACCAATCACTCTTATTAAGGTAAGTGTGGTATATGGTAATCACCATACATGGGAATAAGTATATTCTCTAACAAAAAATATAATATGTTTTTGTAGAAATCTTAAAACATAAAAGGAAACAATATTTAAATATGTAAAGAAGTTCAAATGTTTCGAACAAGGAGCATAGTGGGTTATCCTAGTTCTGAGTTCGTCTGAATAAATATATTTTAGTTTTGTTAATTTTGTGTTGTACTTATTTTTTTAAAATTTCTTATAATATATGTTTTCTTTAATTTAATATGTGAACTACAATTATTTTATATAAAATTTGAAGTCATTTTATATCATAACAAAATTTTTTGGCTGTACAATTAAATTTTTTTCCCCGTTAAATTTTCTTGCTTCTATTGATAGAATTAAAACAACAATAGATATGTACCTATTTTTTTGGCTACTTAAGCCTATCCAGTTAATCCAAGAACAAAATTTTCTCATATGATAATTTGCATTTGGTTAGTGGTAAATCTACTTTAGCGCTGCAGTAATTGGGTATTCCGTTAGGGGGTATATTTTATATATATTTGATAATCTTCTCCATGACTAGGTATGCTACTGCAAGTGCTCGCTCTGATGGTCTTCTTTTGCTTTGTGGAGGGAGAGACACAAACAGTGTGGTGAGTTCTTGTGCCGTCCACTTTGATTGGTCAAATAGCCATGACCTCATGCATTGTTATGGTTCTTGACCTAGTTTTTCCGTGTTAGTTTGTTCCTTTTTTCACACTTTTTCATGGGGAGGAGTGAGTGTCTAGGATTTTGGTCATCTATGAATCACAACCAAAATTACTCCATGATTTCTGGTCCTGAGGTCCCATTCACACTTGAAGAGATTAAAAAGGCCATGGTCAATTGCAGTGATGATGATGGTTTCACTTTGGCATTCTTCAAATGTGCCTAGAGCACGGTGGCTCCAGATTAGGGACGAAGTCAAGATTTAAGTTCAAGGAGAATAAGGACAATTTTTTTTTTCAGGGTAAAATATAAGACTTGAAATGATTGAATAAAAAGTAAACCTTTTAGTTTAAAAATTGCACAACATGAAAAATTAAGGGGTTGATTCCCCTCGTAGTATTGTGGCTTCGCCCTAGTCAAGATGCTTTTAGATCTGCGTTTTTCCATTAAGAATGGTGGGCTGAATGCACAAGATAATAACCAAGGTGCTTGGAGAACAGATGAAAGGAGTCATAACTCAAATAATATTCTAGGCTCTCTACAAACTAATTACAACTTTTGTTTGCAAATGCAATAGTGAACTCTTGTCTCGTTTTAATGTTTTAAGAGTGCTAATGCAAGTATCTTTTGCAAATTGAACATTAAAGGCCTACAATCATCTGCATGGATCTGACTGATATTTGCTTAATAAAACTGTTTCACTGTTTCAGTCTAAGATAGTGTATAGGAACCACATCCTTTTGTAGTGTTGATTAACTTGATTAGCTCTTTTAGTTTCTTCAGATCTTCTAGACGTTAGGCAATACAATCTATCATCCTCATTCCTGTTCATTTCATTTGGAGGTTCTTAATCGCTTGTTCTGTAAAGATACAAAAGATTTTCTTATTTTGGGTATTCAGATAGGCTCCATGATCGTCTCACATCTCCTATTTGTATACAAAATCACGGTAATCTGTCATAATGATATTTGTCAAATCGTCAACTTGTGATGCATATGTAAGTCTTTAAGGCTGCATAATGTTGCATATGTTGGTGGCTACAGAGAAGCAAGATATAGAGTTACCCTCCCTACCACCTCTTCTGGGTTGACTTTGAGTAAGTTTCACAGTAAAATAATAACTTTAAAAGATTCTCCACTTGGGAGAAAGGTTATCTTTTCAAAGGTCATCCATTTACACTTATCAAGTTAGCTCGCTTGCACTTACTGGTATATGCTATGCGTTCCGTATACAATTCCCATTGCATCCAAGTTAGAGAGTACCCGTTATAGATTTCTCAAGGGCGATAATGAGGAGACAAATGATTGGGAACCAGAATTGTTTGCCAGTTCTTTTTTGGTCTTGTATGTTCAGCTAATCTAGAGTCTACACAAGATGATGTTTGAAGGCACCAGAAGTCTGGCCTTTTCTCAGTACGGAGCTACTGCATTTATCTACTTGATAATATCTCTTTAGCTAAGAAGCAAAGAAAAATACTTGATATCACCTTGGCACGTGTGAACAAACATATTCCCTGGAAGTTGGTATAGCAGATCAAGGTCTCATGTTGGTTTACTTTTTCACTGGGTAAGCTACATGGGGGATTATTTTGACCATTGATAATCTGAAAACGACGAGGAAGGTTTTGGTTTACCAATGTTTTTTTTATTGTCTATACACAATGAATAATTTGTTAATCATCTTCTCCAATATCGGTGGATTCGAAGACTAGTTTGCAGCTTGCCATCATACACATCTGTTGGTGTCTGCAAAGTCATTCGGACAAGAGCTTAACCTTTGCATAATATTATAATAGGAAACAGAAGAGGAGGCTTCACCCTTCAATCTTTGGATTACATCTAATGCGAGGAACAAAAGAGCACTTGACAAACTAGATGCCCAAGACGAATTTGTTAGGACAGTACATTTTTGGATAGTGGGGATCTACACGCATTTGTGGCACATTTTTTTTTTTTTAATCCGTGGCTATTTGTGCACATCCCATATCTCCTCCCTGTGTTGTATATCTTTTGCCGTCTTGACTAATAGTGATATTGTAACCTTACAATTAAAATAAGACTACCAGTATTCTTTTTAATTTATTGTATTGTATGAGTATTCATTTAAGCTTACTGATAACATTATTTGTGTGAAAATCACATACATAATTTCTAGATATTTAACTGAACTATTTCTTTGGGGTTTTTCACTTCTATCATCTTACAGCCCCTGGCTAGTGCATATGGTCTTGCTAAACATAGGGATGGAAGGTGGGAATGGGCAATTGCTCCTGGTGTTTCCCCATCTCCAAGATATCAACACGCAGCTGTGAGTCGTATTAGTGTGATCTGTTTGTCAAAATATAAGTCTTGAGAATTTGAAAATTATTTAATAGGGCTTAGTTGTATTTCACTTAGTAGGTTGCTTTACCATTGTCTTAGGTTTTTGTAAATGCTCGACTCCACGTCTCTGGAGGGGCACTTGGTGGGGGACGCATGGTGGAAGACTCCTCCAGTGTTGCAGGTACATGATTATGTCCGTGTACATCTTAAGTTTGCTTTGAATTTTTTTGGCATTTCTCTGCTGGCACAGTGCCAGCTAGTCCAAGATTGTTTTTCTCAGGTCTCAATGACAACATTATTACTATAATATGCATCCTGTCTAGGTTGAGGTTTGAGTGTCTTCTAAAGCTTTGACTACCTGGTATATGAACTGAACCATTTGCAGTATCTTAGTCTGTGTATCAATTATAGCTTGCATTTCAGAGGAAGATGATGGATCTTCTTTGTGCAGTTCTGGACACTGCAGCTGGCGTTTGGTGTGATACAAAGTCGGTTGTCACAAGCCCTAGAACAGGCAAGTTCAGTGCTGATGCCGCTGGTGGAGATGCTGCAGTTGAGTTGACAAGGCGCTGCAGGCATGCAGCTGCTGCTGTTGGTGATTTGATTTTCATATATGGTGGTTTACGGGGTGGTATGTCATGAGGCTCTAATTGGTTTGTCTTCATTTATTCTTCTTTTGTTAGACGTTATATACTAAATTTGGTTTAGTAATTAATGCATGGTTCTTTTCCACATTTATTCCTTGAGCTACTCAAGTTATTGAATTTTATTTTCAAAAGCGTATATGTTGAAGAGTCTTGAGGTTAACATCAATTAATTGATGCAAGAGACGCTATTGAAAACCTGTTACTTCATCTTATAGCACGTGATCTCTACAGGTTTTGGAATGGTAGAGCTGAATGCTCCAGAGATGTTGCACTAAACTATGTTAAAAAGTTTCAAGCATAAAGCCCTAGCATATGGTTCAAGCTTATTCTGTATATTTCAGAAGTAAGAAGTAACTACTGTAGCTAGACATGCATTGCTTGGTAACAGTTTGTCTGTGTAAAGTTTTTGCTGCACCACGATTGAGGTTCTTTAGACGGAAATTAAACTTTTTTTATCCTATACACAACCAAATAGGTTGAGTTGTGGGACCTTTAACATAGATTGGTTATTTAAGAAAAACTATTTGTTAAACACTGGTGGGTTTACAAGGAAATGAACCAATATCCATCCAAGATTTGTGTGGAATCCTCTTGCTTAGTACCCTTGCCCTTTCTTTTCTTCCATTTGTTGGACAGCACTTTGTTTCACACTGCATCTGACATTTCACACTCGCCCTTCATTGTAATGTACCCCTTAATGTGGAGTGACTCCTTAGTCCTTACTTCCTTAGTGACTATTTGCGCTAACGAAACTGAACTAATGGAGTGGCAATGGTATGAAATGAGATAGATTAAGGCAAATAAAGAGGAAATGAAGACAATGTCTTGAAGAAGTTGAAGCAGGCGAAGGCTTCGGGGAAGCATTGCGGAGAAGGAAGAACTTGGTCTGGTCAAACTATGATCTTAATATGGGTTATGGTCCAATTTACAGGCATTTAAATTTACCTAGGGCATGTTGGAAGACATATGCCTCGAAATGAAACATTGATACAGCCATAGGTAAAACATTTAGGTGGGAGCTTTACTATTGATAGAATAAAATATGGTTTAGGCATTTTATCCCGTTTTCCCTCTTCGGATTGATGAGGGTAGGAATTGGAACATAGTTTTTTCTCTCATGGTTGCTTCATATGTGTTTATATGGGAGAGGTTTTTCCCCTCATGGTTGCTACATATGTGTTTTTATGTGTGAGACAATTTTTCTTCTGATGGTTGTTCCAATCTGTATGATGTCTTTGGGATACGAATAACAGACATACTGAATTGGTTTCCATGACAGGTGTCTTGCTAGATGACCTGCTTGTTGCTGAAGATCTGTCTGCTGCAGAGACGACTAGTGCTGCCTCACACACTGCTGCTGCAGCAGCTTCATCTAATATACAATCAGTGCGTCTGTCAGGAAGGTATCCATATACGGATGAAAGAATAAGGCAGTCCTTGCCCACGACCGATGGGGATGATGCAGTAGTATTAGGAAATCCAGTTGCACCTCATATGAACGGTGACATGCATACAGATATAAGCACAGAAAATGCAATGCTGCAAGGATCGCGGTATGCTTGGTGATTGTATTTTTTTCTTTCTTTCTGTAGTTTTTCCAGCAAAATATTTTCCTTTTCAGGGTTCAGCAAGGGATCCTTTTCTAATTGCTTTGTAAAGAGGTCTTGGTTTTGGATTATCTGCAGGAGAACTAGTACGGGGGTCGAATCTCTTGTTGAAGCATCAATAGCTGAAGCTGAAGCTATCAGTGCTACTTTAGCTGCTGCTAAGGCGAAACGAATTAATGGTGAAATTGAATTGCCTGATCGAGATCGTGGGGCAGAAGCTACTCCTAGTGGGAAGCAGATATCAATCTCAAAACTGCCAGACTCTACTGGGCCAAATAGCACTGCCCCAGCTGGAGTACGACTCCACCACAGAGCTGTCAGTATTTGCATTAGTCTTGCTTTCTTCAAATTTTTGCACATTTTGTCCACTTAAGAAATCTAGCTTTGCTCAAAATATCTTATTGTTCCAACATTACAACAGGTGGTTGTAGCTGCAGAGACTGGTGGGATTTTAGGTGGCATGGTAAGACAACTTCCAATAGATCAGTTCGAAAATGAAGGTAGACGAGTAGGCTATGGGACTCCAGACAGTGCATCTGCAGCAAGGAAATTATTAGATCGACAAATGTCCATGAATAGTGTGCCAAAGAAGGTAAGAGCATCTATGCATGCTGTCCATGATACAGCATGTGTTGTATGGATCTTATAAGTTTTGACTCACTACGTTCCACTAGTGCCTGCAATTTTAGTTCTTGGCTAAATTACTTTTCTTTGTTTCATACTACTGCGGGAATCACAGTAGGGCATTTATTCAAGTATTTACATTACCCCGATTGTTTGCTTTATAGAGTTGGGTAGCCACTGTTTTGGTAGATTAGGTTCTGACGGTGCTTTCCGTATTTTTGCACGTATCTTTGCCAAAAGTAGGTGTAATCTTCCCCGATCTGGTGATAGGCTAGCCATCTTTTCTATACCAGGGCCTCGACAGTGCATTCTTTTTGTATAGGTGCTACAAAAGCCAAATAATAAAGAAAAATGGATGATTAGCACAGTTACCGTACTGGCATGAACGAGCAAATGAAGATTTGAATTTCATATATGCTCAAAATGCATAACAAACTTCACTTAGATTACATTTCAATTCTCATCCATTTTACCATCATCAGATGGAATATGATTGCATTAAATCATGAACACTTTTCCGGTGAAAGAGCAAAACACCCTTAATGTGTTGCTCACCTGCTGAAACTGGGGATCCTTTTTGCTCATGTTGGTTGTTCAAAAAATATTGTGTCGAGTGAAGTTGATCCTTGAAATAGGGTTTTTTGCTCAATGCATTGAATACTCTCATTGCTGTCTTTGTGTAATTAGTGAAGTGTTGAAGTGTTTGAACTTAGATTGCTCTAGTAATTAACACTGTCGCCTCTTTTTCAGGTTATTGCTCATCTCTTAAAGCCTCGTGGCTGGAAACCGCCTGTTCGGCGACAGTTTTTCTTAGACTGCAACGAAATAGCAGATCTGTGTGACACTGCTGAGAAGATATTTTCTGAAGAACCTACTGTTCTACAACTTAAGGCTCCTATTAAGATTTTTGGTGATCTGCATGGACAATTTGGGGATCTCATGCGCCTTTTTGATGAGTATGGTGCACCTTCAACAGCCGGAGATATTGCGTAAGTTCACTCTTTGGGATTACTAGATAGCTGTTAATAGATAACATTTATATGGAAAAGGGCCTGGATTGAAACTTATGACATTGTATTTCAGATAGTGTATGTATCAAAGAGCAAAAAATTAGTTAATGGAATGGATTATAAAAATGGAATGGAATTAGATTAAATGACATATATACCCTTTCAATATGTCTAATAAGCAAATTAATTTATAAAATGTAGAATAATTAAAAATATAATTTATTAGATACTTTATAATAAATTAACTTATTAAATATAAATATAATATATAAGGAACTTTAGAATCAGTTAAATTAGTAAAATTGTAATTTATTTTAAAAAATAATTTATTAGAAGCTTTAAAATAAATTAAATAAAAATATTAATTACAGAATATATTTAGGTTTAGGTATTTTCATAATTAATTAAAATGATAGGGTAGTTTCGTCATTTTGGTCACCGTTCCGTCCAAAAACCAAAGAATGACTATTCCATGGCCTCCCGGAATTCCGATTCCGTATTCTGCAAATTTTGAGCAACCAAATAACGGAATACAAATTCCATATCCGGTTACTCCTCTATTCCGCTAACCAAACACTCTGTTAGAGTCTTCATTTTTATACTACTCCGGAGAGAGAAGTAATTTTTATAATGAAATTTATGGTATGTAATTTCAATTTTTCTAACTATTGTTTCATAAATCATCATCAGATATATCGATTATCTCTTCTTAGGAGATTATGTTGACCGTGGCCAACACAGTTTGGAGACCATGACTTTGTTGCTAGCTTTAAAGGTAGTTACGGTGTGTTGATGTTAATAATTCTTTCCCTGTCTAATCTTCTTGGGCAGAGATTGACAGATCAATGTTCTGTGACGTTTTGATATTGCACAGGTTGAGCACCCCCGCAACATACACTTAATACGTGGAAATCATGAAGCTGCTGATATCAATGCACTTTTTGGCTTTCGAATTGAGTGCATTGAGCGCATGGTAATGCATTCATAAAATACAAATATAATAGTTAATACTAAAAGAATCAGTGAGTTGCATTTAATTAGTAATTAATGAATATATGTACCTTGGTGAACAGGGTGAAAGAGATGGAATCTGGACATGGCATCGTGTGAATCGGTTATTCAATTGGCTTCCCCTGGCGGCTCTTATCGAAAAGAAAATCATTTGTATGCATGGTGGTATTGGTAGGTCAATTAATCACCTGGAACAGATTGAGAATATCCAACGTCCAATTACCATGGAGGCTGGCTCGATTGTGTTGATGGATCTGCTATGGTTAGTGAGTCATACTGTTTTGATGCTTTATTTAGCTGAACGGCCTTGTTTAGCTGTTCACTTGTTTCTCCTAGGTCTGATCCAACAGAAAATGATAGCGTGGAAGGACTTAGGCCAAATGCTCGAGGTCCGGGTCTGGTTACCTTTGGGGTCAGTATTCTCTTCTCCCTTTTCCCTTTATAGGCTTTATTTGCACAGGAGTTTTTGGAGGAAAAGGGGAGGAGTTAATTTTTGTTTGCCTTGTTTGGATTTGGCCCTACTTGGAAGGGGATGGGGAATAGAATGATTTATCTTTCCCTTTAAAACCCCTCAAGAGGATTTGTTCATCCCTCAATTTGAGAGGTATGGGGGGAAAGAAATAATAATTATAGAGAAACTACTTTTTTGTTTAATTTTTCTTTTTATCACAGAACTATAGAATTGATAATTTGGTAAAGTTACATAAATCCTCCCTTTTCCTTTCTTTTAATGAGCTTTATGGAAAACGTGGTATTCCTCTTGTGTTTCCCTTAATGAGTCCTCTCCTAAACAAGGGAAGGAAAAGTCTTTCCTTCACTTTCCATTTAATGAAATCTATCCAAGCAAGAGTCCTATCCAATTTTTCACATTTAGATCTGTTTCAATTAGCTTAAAAGTAGATAAATTCTTAGAAAGGAACATCCAGTTGGCCAGGTGATAATTTGTCCAGTCGACACAAGGAGAAACCCACAGGGCCCTTAATTACTGCAATGTATGTGCAGTACATATGGTAATCACTTGAATGAAGTTTCCCCTGACTTAGCTCGTGATGCTTTGGTGACAGAGAGTTTCATTTGTACTTGTCATAATTGATTTGTATTATTGTTATTGTCGGTGTAATATGTGCTCATTGATCAACAGTTTTATTTTCCTTGGTTCAGCCTGACCGTGTGATGGAATTCTGCAATAACAATGATCTGCAGCTGATTGTACGAGCTCATGAATGTGTGATGGATGGATTTGAACGTTTCGCCCAAGGACATTTAATTACTCTATTCTCAGCCACCAATTACTGCGGTATGCTGCTGTTTTGAGGTCACATATTTTAGCGCTGTTAGTATATAAAATATTTGCACAATGATTAAGTAGGTTCCTCTGTCTGTTATTTTGTGTACAGGCACTGCAAATAATGCTGGAGCGATATTGGTTTTGGGAAGAGATCTTGTTGTGGTCCCCAAACTAATCCATCCATTGCCACCATCTGTCTCATCAGCAGAAACCTCACCAGAGCGCCATATAGATGACACGTGGATGCAGGTTCGTTTGCCCTTGAGACGAGGCTACAAAATTCTTATAGAATGGACGATTTTGAAACTGTTTTCTGATCTTTCTATATATGCTACATATATGACTGAATGCAGGAACTGAATGCTAATAGACCTGCAACACCAACAAGAGGGCGTCCTCAAGGGACGGTGACTCCGCCCCCCGATCATGCTTCTCTTGCTTGGATATGAATCATCGGACAATTGTCATCTTCATTATGCACTACATACAATTCTCTATGTTCTTCCAGCAAGAACCGGATTGGATTTCTTTGGTCTCCTTGAGAGAGAGAGAGAGAGCTTATGCAAGACATGACCACCTCACCTGCCGCTTTTGTTGAATCACTTTCTTCCACGCGAGTAGGCCTCAGCAAGTAAGTACCCACCCAGCCAGCGCAGAGGGGATTTGATTTATATGTGCCAACTGTACAAGCAGACGGGACCCTTTTTATTTTTGGGTGGTTTATGATTTTCACAGCCTAGAATGTTGTGCATGAAGTTCTGCTATTTATTAGGGTTGCCTATTTTTCAAGATTGGCATGCCATTTTTAAGTTGGCAGTTGGGTGCAGAAGATGTGTATCATAAGAAAGGGAGGGGGGCGTAATGGTTTGGCAGCATTTTTTTTATATGTTTCTTTCTTAGTCTTGTTTGTACGATACGTATACATATTTAGTGTGTGTGAACTGTGAAGTGAAGATGAAGTGGGGTCCATTGATGAGCATCATGGTCTTTGTTTACAATTGATATCTGACTGTGATAAATATGTGCTAAGTTTCGGACAATACCTACGTTATAGTAAGGGTTAATTACCTAAACAGTTACTTATGTTTGACCTAATTGATTAAAAGATTACTCATATTTTTTTGTGTAGCTGAAACGTTACTTAAGTTTGAAGATGTGACTTAATGGTTACTCCGTGAAGTTTCCGTCACATCTTACCGTCTAAATGTCACGTGAAAAGCACATGACTCAATTTAAATGATTTAAAGTCAATTGAAAGTACGATTATACCCTCATGTCACCTTTGTATCGTTTTCCCCTCATTTTATAGTCATCACCACAGTCTAACTTTCCATCAACTCTCATTTCTCTCCAATCCAACCTTTCAAATCTCATTCCGCCCAGAGTGTCGATTTGCAGCACGGAACTCCCCCTTCTCAACGACATTGCCTTTCAGAATCTACATCTGGAAGTAAGTTTTGGTTTTCGCTTCGATTGAACTGCAACTTCATTGACTTGAAGATTATCTGCGTTAATGTTCGATTTACTTGAAGATTAGGGCTTTGCATTTGTTGTGCGGTACGAAACGATGAAATTGCTGCATAATGTGTTCCTATTTCTGTGTGATTGTGCGATTTGCTGCAGATTGATGTTGAAGTTCGACTTCCAGATTAATGACTTGACATCACAATTTCTTTGGTCCACTACTCGGTGCGTATTAAACAGGTACATTTACAAGCTAATGACTTGATAAGAAGTTGCAAATTTTTATATCATGCTCAGTTTTGAAGCAATGACCTGCCTTCATAGGGTTGGATGTTAATCCTTTAAGTTGAATATTTCCTTTTAATAACAGTTCAGAAAAGATAACACTTCATTTAACAACATCTCACCAAACATAAGTCACCGCCTTCGCAAAATACACATTGTTCTTCATCCTTCAGTTACAATTCATCCTTCAGTTACAGACAAAGCTACAACTAACTTCTACTAATTCTTCGCAATTGAACGTAGAACAAAAACAACAACAACAATTACCAACACTGCAACTAACTTCCGATTGGGTCGACTTTCAAGAGCTAGGGTTTTCGGAACATCCAATTGTTCTTTCAAATGTTTCTCTCTTTGTTGAAATTGCATAACTGCAATCCGACCGTAAGGACAAATAGCTGGATCTTCCCAATCAAAAAACCCATATCCTGGGTTTTGTACAGACTACAACAGAAGAAGCAACAAACAGGTATATCAAATTACAAATTAAGGTTCGAAAATAAGGCATTACAGTTCAAATTACTGCAGCAAAACGAATTAGGGTTGCCAATTAGGGTTACCCACTGTCAAATTACCTCAAAATTGGGGCATCCATGGAAACGACGAGAGAAATTATGCCACGTACCAGCAGATTTGACGGAGCACACAAGCCCACAGTAGCACATTCTCAGACGCGAAGCTCCGTGGTAAGGATTAGGGGAAGAGATTGACTGAGATCGAACTTTCTACGGTTGTCAAAACCCATAGGACAACATTCATCCTCAGACTTCATGGTTTCTGTGTTCTCACCGTGAGTTCGTGAGTTCTTCCTTCCTTCTCCATAATTTTCGCGCTCAAACTTCTCTAACACCTAAGGAACAAGCTGATTATAAGTAGACAAGGGTTAGGGTAGTTTCAGAAGTTCACAATCTAAGCAGCTCACGTGACAATCACATTGCACTAGTTAACAGTGACAAATAACGACAGTTATAAAACTGAATTGTTCAGTCACATATGGAAACATAAGTAACAGTTGAGCTCAAGTTTGAACGGTTCAGTCACATGTGCCAACATAAGTAACGGTTGAGGTAATTAACCCTTATAGTAATTAAAAAAACGAAGAGAAATATAAGAGTTACCAGTCCAACAAGCGGACGTACGTTCAGAGATATGACATCATTATACATTAATGCTTCACCTTTGTTGGCGGAGGAAAATCTGAAAATGGTTAATATGTTTGCATATTTTTCAATCCAAAATATTTTGAATGGTTCAACATATTTGAAAATAATGGTAATTGATACTTTCATTAATTATCTGTTAAAAACTTCATTAAATATTTTTCATATTTGCAAAAATATCTGAATATTTTTTAAAATGTTACAATTAAACCCTATAAATTTACACTAATGTTACAAATAAGTCCCGACTCAAGCCACATCGGGATCCCCTAGCCAGGGACCGAACCCAAACCATGTCACCCAACCCTGGGACTTGGTCTGGGCTCGGACCCAGACCATAGGGACCCCCAATTGGGCTCAATTGGAGTCCCAATCGTCTGAACTGAATCCAGCCAGGTTTGGTCCAAACCGATTGGGGCTCCAATTGAGCCCCAATCGAGGGTCATATGGTTTGGGTTCGAATCTAAACCAGGTCGCCTAAGCTTGGGGACCTGGTCTGGGTTCATAATCAAACCATAAGACCCCCGATTGAGGCTCAATTGGAGCCCCCGTCGTTTGAACTTAGGGACCTGGTTTGGGTTCAGACCCATACAATAAGACCCCCGATTGAGGCTCAATTGAAGCCCCAATCGGTTTGGACCGAACCTGACTGAGTTCGGTTCAAACGATTGAGACTCCAATTGAGCTCCAATTGGGGGTCCTATGGTCTGGGTTGGAGCCCAGACCAGATCTCTAGGGTTAGGTGACCTAGTCTACGTTCGGACCCTGGCTAGGGGACTCCCGGTGCGGCTCGCATCGAGTCGGGACTTATTTGTAACATTAGTGTAAGTTTATAGAGTTTAGTTGTAACATTTAGAAAAATATTTGGTTAATTTTTCAAATATAAAAATTATTTAACAGAATGTTTTAATAGAGAATTAACGGAGGTATCAATTACCATTATTTTCAAATATGTTGAACCATTAACCATCACCAAAAAAACAATTTGGTGCGACTAAAGTTTTGTGCAACCATTTTGAACCATTTTTAGACTTTTCCCTTGTTGGCGCTTACATTTTTTCCATAGTTATCAGAATCGGACCGGATCTCTATCCAGTTTGGTTAAATTAAATAACCGACTTGCATGGCAGACCCAATTGAACTGGTAGAACCAACCGTTTTTTTTAAACCGGCCAGTTAGTTTTGTGCAACCATTTTGAACCATTTTTAGACCTTTTCATTGTTGTCGCTTACATTTTTTCCATAGTTATCAGAACCGGACTGGATCTCTATCCGGTTTGGTTAAATTAAAAAATCGACTTGCATGGCAGACCCAATTGAACTGGTAGAACCAACCGTTTTTTTTAAACCGGTCAGTTTCTGATTCATTTTTTTAACAGACCAATCGATTGTCTTCGATTTAAGTTGATTGGTTTTATTCTGCACAGCTGGTCCGACCGGTTTTCTTCAACCTTAAACTAGGCAGTTTTTTTTTTTTACTTTTTCTCTTCTAGGTTAGCCTTGTGAGCTTTGTCGTGGCTTCCCATTCGTCTAGGTCCCCTTCACAATCAATCAATGTGTTGAAACCAAGACTGAAATTTATGAAGTGTTAGTGACCTACCGTGCAAAGGCCACTGGAAGCTCTGCAACTGCCAATCGTTGTTTCCTCAATCACAATCAACTCTGCTAAAATCCAAATCACCAATCTCTCTGAAACAAAATGCCAAATCAGTCAACCACCAACTAATCCAGTACGGGCCGTGCTGCTGCGCACGAATGAAAACAAACTGTCCCTGCACAAACCCTCACTAAGCTAATTGAAAGGAAGGTAAACAGCTACAGGAGCATGCATAAATAACCACGTCCAATTTGTAAAACCGTAAGCTCCCCGGAACACCAACATCTTCCACAAATACATTTATCTTTTGTTGTTTTCGTGTAGGTTAGTGAGACCACGACGACGACCACTGGACCACGACCGAGATGAGAAATCACAGTGACAGTTTCAGTGACAGTAATCAACCCCGGAAAATCGCTTTGAACTTGCCGTCCAATCTTGTGCTGGCGAACAACGATCGTTATGTAGGAACGATCATCTCCAAGAAGGTCATCAAGTCTGCTGCAATACATAATGTGCTAAAGACAGCCTGTACGAGGTATGATTCTGTTATCATATCTGCTGTATCATATAGGGTTGTCATGTTTGAATTCGAAAATGAGGATGATAGAAAGCAAATATTGGATATGTCACCATGGTCTGTACAAGGGCACTGTTTGAACATGCAAAAATGGGATCCAAGCATTGGACTAGCGACGGTAGTTTTTACAAGAGTCCAATTTTGGGTACAAGTTCATGAATTAAGACTAGAGAAATTCAGCCGGGAGATTGCTCAAGCGATCAAATAGGAACTTTCATTGAAACGGATGATGGGGTGGAAAGCAAACAAAAGACATACATCCGCATGAAAGTTGAGGTAAATAGTGATAACCCTTTGATGGCTAGTTTTTGGTGGACAAATTCAAAAGGGGATGAACAGTGGGCATTCACAGAATATGAATGACTATCTGACTTTTGTTAAGGGTGCGGAATGCTTGGCCATACAACCCAAGCTTGCTGTAAGGAGGTGACGATGTCAGAAGCAACACCCGAACACCTAATGTTCGGACAGTGGGTTAAGGCAATGTGACCACGGCCAGGACGAGCCAGTCGAACAGGGGGACCACCATTCAAACAGCTGAACAGCCGAACATCCGAACAGCAGACAATGTAAACATAAGATTGTGGTTTGATATTATGAGTAAGGTGAACGAGGTGGAGGTGGAGAAAGATGGAACAAGGATGAGAGGAGACCACGGTTTGGAGAAGATGCAGGGAAGACAGATGCCAGACACCGAAACAGAACCATCAACCATTACCCATGCCCATTATCATGCTGGAGCCGAACCACATATCTATGGAGACACAGGTCATAGCATGGCCATGATAGAAGATACTCCCCAATCCTTCCGCAACCCACCCCAAAGTCTTGACCCAGACACATTACCAGCCGATTCAACCCTTATACCATATCCTATATGCAACCACCAACCCATCAATAGGAAAACTCTCATGCAATGTGCTATCCCAACCCTACCCATCCAGGCCACCTCAATATGCGGGAAAATTCTGTTTTCCTGCATTACTTTGAAGAACCACCTCACCAAGCCTACCATACAAGCCACAACCACCATACCACCCCGACCATTACCTATCTGACCATCACCCCCTACCCGACAACCACACAATACCATGCAAAACAAAGCCAAATGGGAAAGACCAGGTATACTCAGTCGAGACCCCTCCAGGAACACCATCCCCAAAGAAAACCCAGGAGACGACAAACCTAGCAAGTAGACTCAGTCCCTATATGAACAAGATGAACTTGAAGCGGCAAATGGACGAGAAGGATAACCAAACCGAGAACAAGAAAGCAAAACCCCTACAAGGAGTAGAGGAAGGAAACCTCTTAAGCACGATGGAGACGAGAAAGAAGAAGATAAGGGCACAGACAAAACAAGACACAAAGAAAACCGAAAAACTGAAGGTGAGAATGGAGAAGTTAAAAGCAACATCCCTTATAAATGATGAACAACAAACCGAAAACATGGGCTCTGGTGTCTGTCCCAAAAAAATCACACGGGGTCAATGAGCACAATCTGTTGGAATTGTCAGGGTTTAGGGTCTTCCCTGACAATTCGACACCTAAAAGACCTCAATGGGAGGTACCACCCCGAGATTATTTTCTTAATGGAGACAAATAATGGTGGTGACTTCTGTGAACGCATTAATGATCAAATTGGAATGGAGAACGCTTTCAATGTAACCCTAGGGGAATTGCAGGCGGCCTAGCCTTATGGCGGAAAGACGACACAGAGGTTCAAGTGCAAAGCATGAATGCCAATATCATTGATAAGATAGTGCGCTTCAAGGGTTAAGTCGAACCAACACACATGACTTGGGTCCATGCGGACACCAATGAACTTAGAAGGGGTCAAAATTGGGAAGAACTCAAACATATGGGGAGGGTCCGAAGGGGAAGATGGGTATGCCTAGGAGAAATCATTGCAATAACACACTATCATGAGAAAGAAGGTGGTCGAAGAAAGCCCCAAAGACAAATGGATGTGTTCAACCAAATTATATACGACATTGGGATAGAAGACCTGGGCTCAAAAAGCCAGAGGTTTACTTGGTGCAATAAGCGCAAGTGTATACGAGAGACTGGATAGGATTTTAACTAACTCTGAATGGGTGACAAACCACCCAAGTAGTCAGGGCATAAACGAAGTAGCATTTGGATACGACCATTCCCCGATCATCCTAACCGTGGATCATGACCACCAAAAAAAGAGGAAGGATTTCGTTTTGAAGAAATGTGGTTCGAAAGTGCGGAGTGCAAGGAAGTGATCCAAAGAAGTTGGGATGATACCGACCACCACGAAAATAGGCAAGTGTTGTGGCCAAAATTAGGAAGACGTTGTAGGGAACTCATAAGTTAGAGTAAAGAGAAGTTTGACAACAATATGATTGAGATGAAGAAGCCAAAGACCGTCTAAAGGAGCTAAGGAAATCAGTACCGAACCAAAGCAACCAAGACAAAGAGATTAATATCAAGAACATGATCCGCGAGTTGTGGCGAAGAGAGGAACTGTTTTGGAAACAAAGGTCAAGAATCAAATGACTCACAAAAGGGGATCGAAATGCCACTTTCTTCCATTTGACGACAACATCTAGAAGAAGGAGAAATCGGATAACCAAAATAATAGGTTCAGACGGGGTTTGGCTCACAAAGGAGAGTGTGATACGAAAGTAGTTAGAGGAGTATTATGGGAGGGCATTCGAATCCGAGAACCCAAAAATGGAGGATGAAATGTTGGATGGGCTACCTAGACAGATTGATGAACACATGAACGAAAACCTCATCGAAAGGTTACTGAAGAGGAGGTGCGGGATGCAGTCTTTCACTTAGGTAGGACAAAGGCGCCAGGGCCATACGGTTTTCTGGGGTTATTCTATCAACAGAACTGGAACGTCGTGGGACCAGACTTTTTCGCCGCGGTCAGAGCCTTCGTCGAAACATGTACTTTTCCTCCATCTCTAAACCACACTGTCATAACCCTAATCCCAAACCCCACCCATCCATATTAGTTTTACTAGAGTTCTAATTTAATTATCTACATACTATTTGTTTGTTTAGAATTGATTAAATGGTAAAATATGACATTGCCTCTAATGTTTACGCCGATTTTAAGTTTTTCCCTTAAAGTTTAAAATTAAAATTTGAGTCCTAATGTTTAGACCCGATGAAAAATCCCTCCTTTCTGTGACTTGGCCGTTTATTACTGATGGAGTTTACGTCATGTGCAGCTCAAGTGGTATTTTGAAGGACTGAATGGACGAAACTCCATTCCCTTTATACATCCACCGACTTCAACTTTGCATTCTTTTGTAAACACCCACAGAGCTCTCTGTCACAAACCCTAAGTTTCTCCCAAACTTGAAGGCCGCTCTTCGAATTAGTTGATTCTCGCAGCAATGTTGACGTAATTTTTTTCATAGGCGTATTATTTTCAAGTGAGGCAATGTTGAGATTTTAAGACCGATATTTCTAGCGCATCATCTCTGTCAATTGCTAAAACATAATCACTGTAATGGAGGGAATACAAAAGGCGATTCGGAGGATGTCGAGGGATTTCAAGATGAGTTCGTCGTCTCTTTCATCTGAAAGCAAGTGTTTCACTAGAGATGGTAGAAAATCTGGATTTGTTGCGACACTATCTCCTTACCAATCCCGTTTCATTACAACTAGAAGTTCCTGACATTTCCAATTTCTCGCTCTTTCTGTTTAGGGTTTACTCTATTGATCCAAGTATTTTGATTTTCTTTAGCATCGTCTAATTGTTAGTTAACTTATGATTCTTCATCAAGTTCTTTCGCTTTCACTGAATTTCGATCGGACTTATGTCTTTCACTCTCTCTCTCTCACCAACATTTGTGTTTTTGTCCATAGAATTGTGAATTTCATTTTCAACCCGACATTCATTTCTAGGGCTGTTTAGTGATTCAAAATGAATTGTGCATGGTTTTTATTTTTATTTTTGAGGGCTATGGCTTTCTTCTTCTCTATCTGCAGATAAGTGGTATCTCTGTTAATATGCTCGAAGCTTTGCGCCTTCTTCTTCTTTGCTGGAATTGTTGTTGGTTACAGTCTGAAGCGACGAGTTAAGCGTTATGCTTCTAGGATCCACAGAAGATTGAGGAAGGAGACATTTAGTGTTGATAATTCTTTTTTTGAAGCTCGGTTTTGGAATTGCATTTGCAGATGCAAACTTTATAACTTAATAGTTTTGAGCTTCAAAGTTACATGTGTAAAATTCTGAGATTTGGATCGCATAAATGTAATTGAATCTTTGTTAGATTGAAATTTTTGTTTATCTTCCATTCATGGTTATGTTCATTGAGAGCAGTCTTTTCGTGCAAATAAGATATTTGCAGAATTGATGTTTCCTGGATTATAAGTTCTGCTAAAGCTTTCATTTGAATTCATGATTGCCATACAAGAACGATTTACCTCAATGCAAACAAGGTACATAATCAACACAACTGATGTACAACTTATAGAAAATTGATGCAAAAAGTACCTCATGCAAATCCATTCATCAACCCGAACTTCATCAAAAATTTCTTTTGGTCACTATCCAGGATCTCCCTCAAACTACAATCTAGGTTTTTCTTTGTCAAAATCTTGTACCGATTCTCCAATCTTTTCTATACACCATGTCGAAATAAATTTGGATACTCTGCAACTTCATCAATTCTCCTCTTCATCACATTGACCAAAAACCTGGTCATCGGTTCTAATGAGTTCTTAATACTCTTGATTAGAATCGGAAGATATCCAGAAATCAAAGACACAATCTGTCCATCTCCAAACCCAGATTTCCTCAAATAATCGAAATCCAGTCTCAAAATTTTGTTCACATCTCTAGACAAGATTTCTGGGAAATTCATCACAACTTTTTAAAGATCCAACTCTGTTAAACCAATCGATTGTAAGAACTCAGTAGTGGGATGGCCAAAAAAAAAAGAACTCAGTAGTGGGGCGCAACCTCCTCTTGGCACTGTAACCCAGTAAAAATGGATCCTTCAAAAGTACTTTACCAATCATCCCCGCCCTGTTAAGTCCAATATTAACAAGAAAATCAACAGTTTCACTCAATTTAGATTCAATGCCATAGCTGACAAGACTAGGGCTTACCAGAATTAGCTTGCCCAATTGCTTTTCAGGAACACCCAATGCTTCAAAGAAAGCTAAAAGTGAGCAACGCTTCTCTTCCACAAGAATTCTTGATGGTTGTTAGAGCTTCATTACAATAACATATACGACACAATGACAGAAAAATCCACATCCTAATTACTCAATAACATGTTTCTGATACGATGCATGACAAATTCTTCATAACAGGAACACCTAATTGAATTCCAATTGACCATTTTGCCCCGACTTTGTAAGAAAGTAGCAGTTTTTAATTTCATGAGCCTGACAAGAAAAACGATGAATAGAAGTTTACCTGGAGATTCTTAATCAATCCGAAGAATTGCGACAAATCTTGGCATGAGACTAAGGATTAGTGGCTGCAGTCATGTAGGTTCTTAGTTTCATAAACCCTAAGTATCCACGCACGTAGGGGGATGTATAGAGGCAATTGAGGGGAAATTCGTCAATTCCGTACTTCAAAATAGCACGTGAGCACCACATGATCAAGATTCCGTTAGAAATAAATGGGCAATTCACGAAAAGGAAAGATTTTTTATCCGATCTAAACATTATGACTAAAATGTAAAATTTTAAACTTAAAATCAACGTAACTTTTAGGGGGCAATGTCGTATTTTACCCATAATTAAAAGATACGTAGCTTTATAAATTTAGAGAAGAGATTGGAATAGCGGAACAAGGGAATCAGAATACGAAATCCGTAATTTTTTGTTTCGTTACCTAAAATATGTGGAATACATAATATGAATTTAGTAAGCCTGGATTAACCTTTCTTTGGTTTTGGTGGGAATGACTATTTCGAAACTTTCCAGAATGAGAAATAGAACCAAAATGATGAAATTGCCCTCAACCATTTTAATTGATTACAACAATACCTAAACTATAATATATTCCCAAAATTAATTTAATTAATATTTTTTATTTCTAAAGTTAAAAGTATATATTCCCAAAACTATAATATATTCCCAATTTTTTTTATTCTAGTGAATTATATTTTAAATTAAGTACATTTAAGTACATTTTAATAATTTAATTTATTGTAAAATTTATATTAGAATATGCTTTTTATTATTCTTTTAATAGTTTAAATTAATTTATTCTAAACTTTCTAATATATTATATTTTTAATTTAATTATACTTTATTCTAAAGTTTTTAGTAAATATAATTTTTTATTTTACAATTGTTTTATGGCATTATCAATTAATTTATTCTAAAGTATCACATATTTTTTTAATTAAAATTTCATTTGTTTCAATATTAGATACATTGAAGTAAAAAGTATATAGTCATTTAACCTAATTCTGTTCTTTATATATATTATTCAATTAACCAAACATTAGATTTTGTATTCATATTTCATTTTAAATTGTTAACTGAATAATTTTATATATTTGTTTTCTTTATTTCCTATTCCGATTTTCAATTTCATATTTTTATTTCGCTAGCTACTAATATTATTAATGTTTATATATATGGTAAAATACAACATTGCCCCCTAAAGTTCGACCGATTTTTAGTTTCCCATTTAATGTTTAAATTTTAAAATTTATCTCCTCATATTTGGGAAGAGTGAAAGTTTGCCTCCTTAGTAAAATTTTCCATCAAAATTTAACAAAATTAGTTTCAAAAATATTTAACTCTTTCACATTTTTTGAAATGTTACAATTGAATCCTGACTCGATTGGGGCTCGGGTCTTGTTCTTCACCCATACCGATCTTCCACCCATCTAGGGCACGTATGTGTCTTTACCCAAACTTGGTCGCTCACCATTGGGGGGTCGATCTGGGTCAAAACCCAAACCTGAGACCCCTCGATTGGGGTTGAACCAACCCCTAATTCGATTAAGGTTCAATAGAGTCCCGATCGAATCAGGAATCAATTGTAACATTTATTTATTTTAGAAAGAGTTAAATTGTAATATTTTTGAAAGTTTTCTATTATTTTTGCAATTTTCAAAATTAATTATGTTAAATTTGGACGAAAACGTTAACGGAGGGGACAAAATTTCATTTTTTCCAAACATGAGGACAATATTTTTTAAATTTAAACATTAAGGGGGGAAACTTAAAAACATGGCAAACTTTAGAGTGAAAATTGTATTTTACCCTTTATGCATAGGAAAAAGTATGAAATAACACCGGATGATTGTTGTCTCGTTTGGTAATTGCATCCATATTTTTTGTTGTTACACCCACCCGTATATTTGCATACGTTTGTATTTACACATTTTTGTCCATTGTCGTGACTTGTTCGACAAATAAAACCCACGTGTCTTGTGACACCTAAAATACCTCTAGCCGGGCTAGACTAGCCCGATGAATGAACGTAAAGTACTCCTTCCTCCATTTGAAGTCTTCCCCGCAGCTCCTGTTCGTCCTCCCTTTTCGTCGCTGAGGTTGCTCTCGTCATCGCACAAGATGCGCCGTAAGTAATTCGGCTCACTAGAGGTGACATTGATGGCGTTAGGAACTATCCACTTGCCAAAGTTAATCGGACTCAATGGTTGGCAATGACGAAGGAGGTTTCGGCAATTAAGATCCAATGCGCTTTCCGAGGCGATCTGGTTCGATTCTGAACTTCCAATCAATTCAACTTTTAATGTAGCTTGAATCAAATTCTGAATTTGCAGTCTAATTGGTGGAAGGAACCTTCTACTTGAACCTGTTTTTAGTTCCAAACTAAAAATTGCAAACTGTAGGCTAGTAATTTCATCTTTCACATGGTTTTGTTCACAAACTGTGTAGCCATTTGTGGATGTTCCAGTTAATTTAGCACATTTTTATGTTCGAATCGTATTATTCCTAATTTTGATGAATGTGTTTTTTTAAGAGAAGGAAAGGAGGGCACTTAGAGCCCTGAACGTACTGGTGAAACTTCAAGCGCTCGTGGGAGGTTACCTTGTCCGAAAGCTCTCGTGGCAGACAATGTTTCGGGTTCAAACTTGGGCTCTAATCGGTAGAACCACTGTTAGCTCAAATCACAATAGCACTTCCCTCTCCCATCTCCTTGTAAGTAGATCTTCATCATCTAGATTTATTAAACGTCATTTTTATGTAGGACAACAAAAATCATGTATTTTCATGAATTGGAGATGAATCATAAATGTTAAATTGCAAGCTGTAACGTAATATTTAGGGTCCTGTTTTTATGTTATTCATAGTATAGGACTAATTAATTCTTTAGGGGTAATTAGTTAGTTTATTTCCGTTTTGTACTTAGATGCAATTTTCGAATTTGGCTTTAGTATATAAAGCCATCCTCTGAAACCCTAAACCTATCAATCTGCAGCATTTTCAGTTTTACATCTTCTCTTCCTTCAGTCTCTCGAATCTTCTTAAGCTCGGTTCATCTTCTCGTTTCTAAGAAACCGATTTCAACCGTTTCTTTACATGGTATCAGAGCGTCCAGTGCTTTGAAGCACTTCCAATCGATCCTGCAAAGTTGCTCTCTGCAACTCCTTCAGTGTATCTGGTCTTGACCTTTCTTGCTTGTTCATATTCATTGCATATCTGTTCGTGAAATCTCGTTTCTGATTGATGAAGATTGATATTCTTTTTTCTATTTTTTGCCGAATGATTGAAGTTTTCATATGATTCAGTTATGACTTGTACAAATCTGTTAGTTCGTATTCCTCTTTTTTGGTCTATTCTATATGATTCGTCTTGATTTGGTCGAGGTTTATCTGTTCATGCATCTTCATACTGTTGATTGTTGAATATATTTCTAGATCTGTATATTTTGTAAATATCAGATTGGTTTGTGCATGAAATAAAACTGGTTTCGCATGATTGGGAAATAGATCTTTTTTTTTTCATGAAATCATTTGAATGATTATCGTATCTTAGTTCCATGATGAATTTATATTTCTTGCAAGAACAGTGAGTTCTTCCATATTTTTTTGATTCAGATCTTGTGTTGCTGATTGTTTTTTTGCAGCATCATATTGTTTCTCTATTTGTTTTTTATTTTGTTATCCTTGTTGTTACCTTGTTCCTTATGGCATCTTCATCCTCTAATACTGATGCTAAGATTGGAGCCACCAGTTATCAAACCATGGCGGCTCCAACTGCACCAGCCATTGACCTGAACCATCCCTTATTCCTTCATCCCTCGGATACCCCTGACCTTTCTCTTATATCAGAAAAGTTAACAGGACCTGACACCTATTCATTCTGGAGTCGTGCTATGTACATATCCCTCATGGCCAAAAACAAGTTAAGTTTCATAGATGAAACTTGTATTAGGGAGAGTTATGACTCTAGCCTTCATCAGATTTGGGATAGATGTGACTCGTTGGTTTTTTCTTGGATCATGAATTTGGTATCCCGGGAGTTGATGACAAGGATTGTATACTCTACGAGTACTTTTCAGGTCTGGAAGGACCTTAGGGAGAGATTCAATAAGATAAATGGTTCTAGGATTTTCCAACTCCATCGTGAGATATCCCTGGCCCAACAAGGTACTGAGACCATTTCTGAGTTTTTCTCTAGGATTCGTCTGATGTGGGATGAGTTTGATGCCATCTGTGCCTTACCTACCTGTGAGTGTGAGCAGTTTAAGAAACACATTGACCATGCCTCTAATATGACGTTGTTCCAGTTCTTGAATGGACTGAATGAGTTCTATTCAGCCGTTAGATCCAATCTTCTTATGAGGGAGCAGTTGCCTAACCTGAACCAAGCCTATTCAGCATTAGTTCAGGAAGAGCACCAGGGAGGGATTTTTGAGAATTCCATGGTGAACCTAGCCAATCAGTATAAGCCACCCAAGAAAATGTTAATCTGTGAGTACTGTAAAGGTAGGGGTCACGATGTGGAGAAAAAGCAACCATGATTTAGGAAAGACACCTCAAGCCAACAATGCCCTGTCCTCCCTTTGTTCTACCCCTAAGTCTATAGATACTGGTTGTAGTACTCCTCTTGAGACGCAACACTCTGAGTCTGTCATGATCACCACAGAGAGTTTGGAGCAGATTGTACAAATGCTGAACATGCATCAGGAGCATCAGGAGGCTTCAACTAGTATGGTAAACACGACAGGTATGGATTTTTTACATAGTTCTGTTCTTGAAAATGAAGCATGTATATTAGATTCAGGAGCCACCGATCATATGACCTTTAGGTTAGATTGGTTAACATCCTTAAAAAACAATGACTCTAATGTTCAATTACCCAATGGTTCTTTTTCAAGAGTTCCTAAATCTGGAGATCTTGCTTTTGGAAACTCAAAAAAATTGACTAATGTTCTATATGTTTCCGACTTTAAGCATAATTTGATGTCAATTGCTAAGTTGACTAAGGAGTTATCTTATTCGGTTACATTTTTTTCCTAAGTTTTCAATAATGCAGGATCTCTGCAGTGGTCTGGTCTTGGGGATTGGTAGAGAAACTGGAGGGCTCTATCTTTTCCAGCCTTCTAGTTCATCTACAACCTTACAAGCTCGCTCTTCTGATGATCATCGATCTTTTCTTTGGCATAGATGTTTAGGACACGCTTCCGTTCAAACTCTTAGCAAAATCGTCTCTCCCAAAACTGTTGTTTTTCAGAATAAATGCTTAGCTGATTGTAAAATTTGCCCCCTTGCAAAACAGCACAGACTTCCTTTTCCTAGTAGTAGTTCTCAAACATATGTTCCGTTTGATCTTTTATACCTAGATGTTTTGGGACCCTACCACATGCCGACTTATGATAATAAGAAATATTTTCTTACTATTGTGGATGATTTTTCTAGAACAACATGGATTTATTTGCTTAGTCTTAAGTTTGATGTGATTGTTATTATTAGGCATTTTCTGATGTTGATCAAAAATCAGTTTATCACCTCTGTTAAGAGAGTTAGAACTGATAATGACCGTGAGTTTTTAAATGACCAGTCTTCCTTATTATTCAGAGGTCAAAGAATTGTTCATGAGAGTAGCTATTCATACACTCCACAACAAAATGGAGTGGTGGAGCGAAAACATAAACACCTCCTTGAAGTTGCTAGGGCTATTAAGTTTGAAGCTAATATTCCATCTAGATTTTGGGGTGATTGTGTATTAACTGCATGTTATTTGATTAATCTAATGTCCACTCCGGTTTTGAATGGATTATCTCATTTGAAAAATTATTTGGAAAAAAGCCTAGATTAAATCATCTTCGTGTGTTTGGTTCGTTATGCTATGCAAAAAGTATACCTAATTCCGATAAATTTTCATCTCGATCTGCTCCTTGTGTGATGATGGGTTATTCATTAACCCAAAAGGGATACAGATGATTGAATATGAAGACTAAGTCTTTTTTTGTAAGTAGAGATGTCAGGTTCTTTGATGATGTTTTTCCCTTAAAAAATGGCGATGACATACCAGAGAAGCTCTTTGTGCATGAGCACATTGATTCAGTCAATGATGCATATGACTGTTTCAAGTCAACTGAGGCTGCTGATGCGGAGTCAAATTCTGATGATACTCATGGTCCAGACGATGATCAACATACGTCTGTAAACATACATGATACATCATATATTCCTGATGAAGAACCAAGGAGGTCCACCAGGCACACCAGGGCACCCTTGTGGCAGAGGGACTATGTGATGACTGGTAATACAGTTGCTTATCCAATTAACAATCATGTCAGCTATAATTATGTCCATCCAAATTATAAGAATTATATTAATAAATTGGATGTTATTGTCGAGCCTGATAATTATGATGATGTGACAAAAGATAAAAATTGGATAGAGGCCATGATGAATGGAATTAAGGCTTTAGAAGAAAATAAGACTTGGACTCTTGTTCCTCTTCCTCCTGGAAAACATGCAATAGGGTGTAAATGGGTGTATAAGATTAAGCAAAGATCTGATGGTTCGATAGAAAGATATAAGACCCGATTAGTTGTAAAGAGATTTAATCAGAAAAAGGGGATAGATTACACTGATACTTTCTCTCCTGTCGCAAAAATGGTCACTGTCCGTACATTACTTGCTATTGCCTCGAAATCCAATTGGCCCTTATATTAGATGGATGTATCTAATGCTTTTTTATAGGAAAATCTTAATGAAGAAATTTTTATGCAGATACCTCAGGGCATTCACAAACAGGGGAGAGTAATCTCGTCTGTCGTTTGCGCAAGTCCTTGTATGAGTTAAAACAAGCTTCCAGGCAATGGAATGCCAAATTGACTGAGACCCTTATTTCAAATGGATACAAACAGAGCCTATATGATTATTCGCTTTTTACAAAAAAAAACGAGGCTCTCAGATTGTTGCTTCACTTGTTTATGTTGATGATCTGGTTATAACTGGAAATGATGAGTCCCTTATTACTGAGTTAAAGGTAGCCTTGCAAAACAATTTTAGAATGAAAGATTTGGGTGAATTAAAATATTTTCTTGATATAGAGATTGCTATATCTAAAAGAGGTCTCTTTCTGTGCCAAAGGAAATATTCACTTGAACTTCTTTCTGAAGTTGGATTGTTGGCTGCTAAACCCAGTAAAACTCCAATGGAGCAGAATATGAAGCTTACGAGCAAGGGATATGATGAACATTTCAGTATGAATCAAGATGATGACTTAATTTCTGCTCCCACTCTTTACAGGAAACTGATAGGTAAATTGTTGTATTTAATGATCACAATGCCTGATATCAGTTTTTCTGTCCAACATCTCAGTCAGTTCATGCAGTGGCCAATTAAATCTCATTTGGATTCTGTTCTAAGAGTTATTCGGTATATTAAGAATCAACTTGGGCTTGGTATCTTATTGAGTTCAGATCCTGACACTAAATTAATTGCTTTTTGTGATTCAGATTGGGGAAGCTCCTTAGAAAGTAGAATATCCATTTCAGGTTTTTGTATTAAATTAGGTAATTCCCTTATTTCTTGGAAGGTCGAGAAACAGACAACTATTTCCAGGTCCTCAGTCGAATCAGAATACTGCAGCATGGGATCAACGATATCTGAAATTAGGAATATTTAATTCTGATCATGCACATCTATTTTATGATAATAAGGATGCGATCCAAATTGCTTCTAACCCTATGTATCATGAACACACAAAACATATTGAAATTGGCTGTCACTTTATTCGAGAGCAGATAAATGTAGGTATTGTGAAAATAGGATATGTGAAGTCAAGTGAGCAGCTAGCAAATATTTTCACCAAAGCTCTTGGAAATGCACAACAGTGTTACCTTCAAAAGAAGTTAGGAATGCTGGATATTTTTCAAGGTTATCAGCTTGAGGGGGAGTGTTAAATTGCAAGATGTAACCTAATATTTAGGGTCCTGTTTGTATGTTATTCATAGTATAGGACTAATTAATTCTTTAGGGGTAATTAGTTAGTTTATTTATGTTTTGTACTTAGATTCAATTTTCAGATTTGACTTTAGTATATAAAGTCATCCTCTGTAACCCTAAACCTATCAATCTGCAGCATTTTCAGTTTTACATCTTCTCTACCTTCAGTCTCTCGAATCTTCTTAAGCTCGGTTCATCTTCTCGTTGCTAAGAAACCTATTCCATCTGTTTCTTTACAAGAAAGACTGTTCATGTATTAGTGGAACATTCTTGCTGGAATCATACAAACGCATTATGAAAATTTATTTCTCGATAACGATGAAACAAGTTTTGGTATGTGCTTGAATTTCTACTATCTTCAAAAGTCTTGACATTTTGATACATTTCAACGTAGCAGAGCTAGAGATGTAACTCCATATCTAACGAAGCAGACAAAGCACCATTTGGTAACCTGGTTAGATGACTGGATGGAAGAAAGTGTAGGCAGACACTCTACTGAGGAGTGGAAACTACGACGATATAAGCACCAAAACTCTCCAAGTCGATACTTGGAAGCCAAGTAGAATCACAAATCGCAAACCCTACCTTGATTATATAAACCCTCTCGGAGTCCCAATCGATTCTCCATCCAACACTCGAGAGGAAAAGCCGAACTTCTCATGAATGTTCTTGATGTCCAGTCTCGACCCGGAAGCAACAACTCTCGAAGAGATATCTTCTTCGGGAGTTCGGAGTATTTGGGGGGAAGGAAGATAGTAGATTTTGATGGAGATAATTGTTCTTCTTCGCTTCGGTCCTTAAGATTTTTTTGGGGAAGGAAGGTAGGGAGTCTTCAAAAGGTGATGAGACTTAAAGATGGGTAAAATCATCATTTTGTTTGAAAATGGTTCGAAAGTAACTGTTGCGTATGACTTTCACGTGGCACTTAACAAATAATTTTAACAGAAGGTGCAATTACATACAAAATGAAACATATAGGTGTATTTATTTGCGACAAAAAATATCTAGATGCAGTTAATATAAAAAGCAAACATCCGAGTGTCATTTCATACTTTACCCTTATATATATATTACCCAAATGCTGATGACAAGTGGAGAGTCCAGCAAAAGATGTCGTCTTCGCTTAATATTATAATAATTCCTCAGTCGGATTCTCCCACATGCTGAATAGGAAGTTGGGGCAACTTTATTGGGTGTATTTGTTGTAATCATATATATATATGGGTTAAATACCAAATAACTACCTGAATTTTGGACGTTTTACAAATAGCTACTCGAACTTTGAATTTTAACAAATGGCTACCTAAACTTTGGACGAATGTGCAAATAATTACCTCAACTTTGATACATGGGCAAATCGCTACCTCCGTTAAATATAAACGGAAAATGACGTGGCAGCAGATGATTGGTCCATAATTTTAAAAACGATATTATTTTTTAAAATACTAAAAAATCATAAATATTTTAAAAAACTGAAAAATTAATAGGAAAAATAAGAGTTTTTCATATATTTTTTTGTATTGAAATTTATGAAACAAAATTAAAAAACTTAATCATTTATTTTATTTCATATTTTTAAGAAAATATTATATTTTTGTATTTTAAAAAATAATATAGTTTTTAAAAGTATGGACTAATCATGTGCTGCCACGTCATTTTCCGTTCATATTTAAGAGGGATAGCTTTTTGCCCCATGTGTCAAAATTTAGATAGTCGTTTTTTAGATTTCAAAGTTCGGGTAGCTATTTGATATTTAACCCTATATATATATATGAATGAGTGTATCCATTTATTATACATTTTATTCATGTATATATTGTATATGAGTGTATCTATTTATTGTATTAGTATAAATGCACATTTGCATGTCTCATATTAAATCAAGCCTTGCAAAAGCATATCATTATTCTCTAAGTTCCCTAATCTACTATTTTGTGTCTTCGTGGTATCAAAGCGAGACAATTGCAATAAATTTTTGTCATCCGCTCAAGGTTTGACACAACCCGCCTACCACGGTCGAACTACTGTCGATCCGCCTACAACAGTCAAACTGTCTTATTATTCGGTCGTGCATCAGGCGAACCGCCTACCCTATTCTCCCTTGTCATCGAAGCCTCTTGTGCCACCAGAGTTTTTCACGTCAACTTCTCATGGGATTCCCGTGAAGTCCCATGTCTTGACTGTCATCCCTCGTCATGCTACTACTTTGCCCCTCCCCAATATTTCGACTCTTGTCTCCATCAAACTGGACGTTAACAACCTTTTTGTCGGGAGGTCACAAATTTAATCAGTCTTACTGTACTACGATCTACTCATCTATGTGGATGGATCTGTGGCACTAGTCGCAATACGAGTCTTAAGGTGGAAATTGATAGTCACAAGCCCTTGGTTCTCTATTTCTGGTAGACAAACACTAAATGAAAATCGAAAATGGACGGATATTAACTACAAAAGGAACTCAAATTATTTCTAAGGGTGTGACAGACTGGGGCACACGTAACTGTAGTGAAGAGGTAATCATGCTCTCAACCAAGCTTAGACTCCCATCATATGGCCCGTGACTATCGGGAGGGAGACTGATAAACGTGGAACAAGCTAAAGCAGGAAATTATGGAAGGATATTATGAAAATCACGTCCATACCTATCCAAAACCAACCCGAATCCAAGGAGGACGAGATCACCCTTACCCCCACTCTGAATGGAAATGACCCTCTCGCAAAAATTCAAATATTGCCCATCCATCCTCTAAATATTACGGCCATTGCTCATCC
Organism: Chamaenerion angustifolium; assembly: GCA_946814005.1. Classification (NCBI taxonomy): domain Eukaryota; kingdom Viridiplantae; phylum Streptophyta; class Magnoliopsida; order Myrtales; family Onagraceae; genus Chamaenerion; species Chamaenerion angustifolium. The sequence continues at coordinate 25,196,941 of OX328268.1, read as the reverse complement.
ATCCTCTTCCATACACATAAAGTTAAACTAATAATATCCTCTCTACTGGTCAGAAATCCCATAATACCCAAGAGTTGTTGGGACTGGAATCCCGGATGCTGGCTAGATGCTAATTCAACACTGATTTAGAAGGTGATTGGTTGATGACCGCAAGTCTTCACATGAGTTCTGATTAACCTGCAAGAAGGGGAGTGCAACAAAGGGGGTTCCTCTGGGTCCCACTCTGATACTTAAATGAGTATACTATTTTGTATGAACTCAGAATGTCAAGTATCATATGTAAAACATGAGTATTTATAGGGATGGAAACCAAATCATTTTTGGTAACTGAATATATATGTAAATATCGTGTCATTGCATATAAGGAGAATAAATATTACAGTTATCCCATAATATTGCAGTTGCCTTATGTGATTTTTGTAGAATATGTTCCCGAGATATGTGGGATATCGTGGTTGTATATTGGGTGTCGGTTGTGGGATCAGAGTTGAGAAGTTTGACTCTCTTGGATAACGCTCCCATGACGAGCAGTTGGAGGCTTTGGCCTTGGTATTTGACAACCAGTAGAGACTTTTGCGACCACCTTGATTCTGCGTTGGACACTAGACCGCTTTATGGTTTCCAGCTTACCCTTAGTGTGGGTCGACCTAGCCTTGAATGGTTTGGGTTTTACCCCTCTGAAATGTTATTCGGCCTTGCAAGCCTGATGGGCTTTGTTCTGTATTGGGTCGTCACTATCGATAGCCAACATTTGCTCCCGAAGCTTGAGTGAAGTTTCTTCGGTTGAGCTTGATCTTGTGAGGAAGGTCTTGAGATAGTGACTTCTCGATTGGACATTTGATGTCTTGCTTAATCTTCGTCCTTTCAATGCGCCGTATCCTTTGGCGAACGGTTTTGGTTTCTAGAGTTTTGGAACGTTGATCATTTACCCTCTTGCGTGAATGCTTTGGTTGCTAGGGTTTGTGGATGCTCATTCGATACTCTTTTGGCGAACGCTACCGTTTCTAAGGTCTTAGGAGATGCTTGCTTGATCTCTATGGCGAGCACTTTTGTTCGCAGGGTTTTCAGCATTTAATGAATGCACTATTTGTATACGAGAAGTCGAAAGGACGTCCGATGTATGCGTGTCTCTTTGACTACTGTAATAGGGAGTAGGCTGACAACATTTCTGTACTGTTTCGACCCTTTGAATGTTGACTCGAATATTTTTCTTGAAGATAATGGATGTCTTTACATTTCGTAAGCATTTGCTCTTGTTTGACTTCGAAAATGCTTGGCTGTTTTCCGATGTCGACCTTGCTCGAGAGCTTTAAGAAGTTTTACCATTTTTGTTTTCAACTTCGCTTTACTCTTTGTCTAATAGTATAATCTTTTGTTAAAGAGTCTTGGACTTTTAGGAGGAAATGTTACCTTTTAGAAGTTTCTTTCGCTCGTTTAGGCTTCTGAGGAAGGACAGTTGCCTTTTGTTAGCTCACCCATTTCCTTTGCCAAGTTTCGTAAGGGAACTGTTATCCTTAATGGATTCATTCCTCTTTTAGGACTTTGGTCCTTGGATTTGTTCGCCTGTTTGTGGGGAACTGTCACCTAAGATTAGCGCGTCTTTTTGGAAGTTGTTACCTTAGATTTGTTCGCCCATTTCTAAGGAACTGTTACCTAAGATTTGCTCGCCTTTTAGGAAGTCGTTACCTCAAAGTCATTCGCCCACTTTGCTCTTTAGAGGAACTGTTACCTTAGATTCGCTCGCCTTTGTGAGAGATGTTACCTAGATTCGTTCGCTCTATTAAGCTTATCCATTGTGCCAAACTTAAGGGAACTATTACCCTTGATATGTGTTCATTCGCCTTTTGTGTCAGGTCTTTATTTTGCCTAACTTTAGGGAACTGTTACCCTGGATATGGATTCTTCGCCTTTCACGTCAGGTCTTTCGTCTAATTTTCAGGGAAACTATTACCTTGATGGTTCGTTCGCCTTATAGCTTAAGTCTTTGTTATGCCTAGTTTGAGTGTGAGGGGGGGGATTGTTACGTTGGTGGTTGGTTCGCCCTCATTTTAGGTATTTTTGGGAGATGAACTCTTACCTTTTGAGGTTCGTTCGCAATCCTCTTTTTGCCTAACTGAGGAGACTGTTACCCTGGCTGATTTGTATGCCTGTATGCGTTAGGTCTTATCTTCAGAGGGACTCTTACCCTAATGATTCATCCGCTTTTTGGAACTTGTTTCGTTTTGGTTCGAGTGGCTATGCTTTATACGAAGGAATGATTTGTTTTATTAACATAACGTTTTGATTACAAGCTATGCATAAAACCTTTGTAAATTTTCGGAATTGAAAGGACGAGGTAGCATTACACCCTCTATGTTTTCAAAGTAATATGACCCTGGTGAGGCGATCTCTATTACTTTGTATGTGGCTTCCCACTTGGTTGAGAGTTTGTTGCGTCTGTCCAAATTTGTGAACTCATTTCTTCGCATAACCAACTCCCCCATGAAAAATTGAAGAGCACTGACTTTTCTGTTGAAGTACCGAGCGGTCACCAGTCGCATTTTAGCTTGTGTTTTGTCTGATTGCCTTCGCTTTTCTTCAACGAGATAGAGGTATAAAGTCGCTCGATGTCATTAGCTTCAACATCAAAGTGTAGGATCCCATGGTTAGACACCGCTATTTCGGCGGGTGCCACTGTTTCAGATCCTTACACCAGACTAAATGGTGTTTCCTCTATTTCTATTTTGGGTGTCGTTCAGATAACCCACAACACGTTGTCCAACTCATCTACCTAGTTTTCTTTAAGGCTTGAAGTCTTTTCTTCAGTCCTGCCCGGACAATTTTGTTGGTTGCTCCGACCTATGCGTTGGTTTGGGGTTGGTGCATTGAGCTGATTTTGTGATCAATATGGTACTCTTCGCAGAGTTATTTGAATTCTTTGCCTATGAATTGGGGGCCATTATCACTTATGAGTATCTTGGGGATGCAAAATTGCAAAATTATGTTGATCTTTAAAAAGTTGATCACTTGAAATTTGGTTTTAGAGGTCAATGCTTTAGCCTCTATCCACTTGGAGAAATAGTCGATCACCACGATAATGTGGGTTCTTTCCCCAGTGCTTATGGGAAAGGGTCCCAAGATGTCTATTCCCCATTGGTCAAAAGGACAGACGCCCACCATTAGGGATAGCAATGTTGTTGGTCGACCGGATCTTGGTGCGAACTGTTGACAGGTTGCACATTTCTTTGTTAATTCCATTGTATTTTTGCTCAAGGTTGACCAGTAATAGCCTAGTCTGACGATTTTGCACGATAATGAGCGTGCACCTTCATGGGATGCGACAACAACTTCATGAGTTTCACGCAAAAATATTTTGTCTCACGATGAGAAATGCATCTCAGATAGGGAATTGAGTATCCTCACCTATAAGGTTCTCAATCTATGAGAAGATAGTTTGCGGTTAGGCGGCTTATCATTGTAGTCTCGTCTTCGTTTTCTATCAGGGTTCCTTCTTTCAGATAGTTCTGGAACAGAGTGTGTTTCATGCATTCTTGTTCCTCCGAACGCCAGCTTGCTCAGGGAATCTGCTAGTTGGTTGTCTTGGCAATGAATTGACTCGATCGCGAAAGTTGGAATTTCGACAATGAGTTTTTTTAGCAATGTCGATGTATTTTTTCATTTTTTTCCCCTTTGCTTCATAGTTACCATTGATCTGGTTGACAATTATCCCTGAATAGCTTTTTGCCTTTAGTGACGTTATACCCATTCCCTTAGTGAGTCGCAAACCAGTGATAAGCGCTTCATACTCGGCTTCATTGTTGATCACCTTGAATGTGAGGGTGATCACATATTTTAGGGTCTCGCCCTGAGCAGGGATGAGGAATAATCGTGCCCCGAGCCTTCTTTTGAAGAGGATCCATCAGTATAGAGTTCCAGCATTTTTCTTCAGCCTTTCGTGACTCTTGTTCTTTTTCTGCCTCAGTAAGACTGTTGCTGGTACTTTCCACTTTAAAGTCTGTTAGGGTTTGACCTTTAATAGTTGTTTTGGGCGCAAATTTGATTATGAATTTGCTCAATTCAATCCCCTACTTGACCATCCTTCCTGAGGAGTTTGACTTCTTCATGAAATGCTTGAGTGTGGGTTGGTGAAGACTATTATGGGCGTTGATGTACGATATCAGCTTTCAGACAGTAATTACCAAGGCATAAAGATACTTCTCAATCTCGATATATTTTATTTCGGCATAATTGAATAACTTGATTACAAAATAGAATGAACTCTATTTACCCATTTCTTCTTTAACTAAGGTTGTACTGGCAGCGAGTTTGCTAACACTTATATAAAGAAAAAGTGGCTCATTGGGAACGGGTTTCGCCAAGACCGGGAGTCCAGTCGAACGGGTCTGTAGGTACTGCTTGAGTGATTGAAAAGTGGTCTCGCACTTCGGTGTCCACTCGAACTTGCGGTTTGGCCTGAGTGTTTGGAAGAACGGATGGCATATGTGTCTCACCCTTGAGATGAAGCGATTAAGTGCAGTCAGACGACCGCTCAGACTCTGGACTTCCTTGTGGCAAGTCGGACGTCCGCTCAGACTCTGGACTTCCTTAACGCAATTAGGTTTGCCTCGATGTCTCTTTCGCTAACCATGAAGCCCATAAATTTTCTTGATCTCACTCTAAAGGCACCTTTTGCTGGGTTCACGCAAACATTGTCTCGCGACATGCATTCGAATGCTTCTCGAATGTCTTCTGTGTGAGGGCTCCCCTTGATGGACTTTACGAGCAAGTCGTCCACATAGGCTTCCATCAGCATCTCTTTGAACAGTCGATTCACCATTCGCTGATAGGTTACCCCCACATTTATTAAGCCAAAAGACATCACCTTATAACAAAGGATATCGCCGTCAGCGTAGAATGTTGTGTGGGCTTCATCGTCTGGGTGCATTCCGATCATGTTGTAGCCTGAATAGGCGTCCATGAAGCTCAGCATCTTGTGACCAGAGGTTGCATCCACCAGCTGGTCAATTCGCGGCAGGGGGTACGAGTCTTTTGGACATGTCTTGTTTAAGTTGCGGAAATCGACGCACATCCTCCATTTTACATTTGACTTCTTTATCAGCACTGGGTTGGAAACCCAACTTTGAAAGCGTACCACCCTGATAAATTTGGCTTTTAGCATCTTCCTACTTCTTGCCCGATTGTCAAGCGCTTGTCCGATCCGAATGACCTTATCTTATGAGCAATGGGTTTGACCGAAGGGTCTATCCGCAGCTCGTGGGAGATTATGTCGGTTTTGATGCCTGACATGCCACTGGGCTTCCAAGCGAACAATTATAAGTGTTATTTTAAAAGGGAGGTCAAGGCGTCCCTTTGGTCTTCGTTCAAGGTGGCTCCGACGCGCACCTTATTTTTTGGATCATCTATTTTGACTTATGCCAGTTCTTCCATTGGGGCTGATCGAGCTTTATCCTCACGAGAGTCAGCCTCTATCTCGATGGCGAGAGACTCCCTTTGGTTATTTTTTTGAAGGCACTGGAAATAACATTTTCGTGAGGATGGTTGATTGCCTAGAACATCGCCGATCCCATTCGGTGTGGGGAACTTCATCGTTTGGTGGATTGTGGAGGCCACGATCTTGTTTGGATTGAGGGTGTTCCTCCCCTGGATGGCATTGTACGAGGCGGGTGCGTCGACCAGTATGAAGGAGACTGACACCTCTATGCTCTTCCATCCTTCGCCCAAGATTACCGACAGGGTTCTGGCTCTTAGTGGGTATGTTGTTCTCCCAAAAAGTCGATGAGTGGAAAGTCAACTCGCTTGAGGTTTTTATTAGATTTGCCCATCTTTTCAAAAGCATCTAGAAATAAAATGTCTGTCGAACTTCCTCCATCGATCATAATTCTTTTCATATCACACCCAGCAACATCAGTCGTAATGACTAACACGTCATTGTGCAAAGTTGTGACATGTGCCAGGTTTTCTTCAAAAAATGAGATGACAATTTCCTCCTTGGGCGAGCTCCCAGTTGCGCAGCTGTGGAAATTTGTGTGGCGTACACATCTCTTACATGGAACCCCTTGCTTCTTGATCCAAACTTTCCTACAATCAAGTTTATTACTCTCTTACCCTAGGGCTGGGATGGGCCGAATTATTCTTGATGAATTGGAGAGCGGTTTCTACTTGGAAGCATTCGACTCCACTCTCTTCCTGCCACGAACTCCTTCAACATGGTTGTCTAGATTAGTTTCTCGATATCGCGCTTGAGAATGCAGCAACCATCGTACTTGTGGCCCTTCGCTTTATGGTAGAGACAGTAACTCTTCGTATCTTTGCCCATGGGTTGAGCATTCTTCTGAGGTATTGACAGTCTTGCTAGAGACCTTCTTTCCATCTCGACTAGTATCTCTGAGATCTTCCTGTTTAAAGGTGTAAAATACTCGGGAACCTCTCGATCGCTTGGCATGGGGGATTTGAATCTAGGTCCAAACTTACCCAAAAGAGAGCCTTCATGCCTGTTGACGTGGATCCGCCACTATATTCAAAGATGGATCTTGCTACCACATATTTTGGTATTCTGACCGTTATGAGGCGACGATGAATGGATGGGAGGATTGTTCTTTGAAGGGGGTCATTACTCCTCTGCGTTGTTCCTTTATCATTTTTTTTATGAGCTCCACAACTTGGCAAAGAGTGCATTGAGGTTGTTGTTCTCCGGTCAGTGAGGAACTCGACAGATTGACATACTGAGTGATTGTCGGCGCTGTTGTGGAGGCCAGAGGCATGGACTGATGTCCATAGGTCATCTCTTGGTCTTCTTGAGAAGCGACAACATGCGGATTTCCAGTTTTTGCTTCTGGTGGCCCCGCGGGGCAATGATCTTCATGAGGAGCACATACTTGTCTGTGGGCCTTCCCTATGAGAGCTTCCAAGAGGGATATCATCTTCACGGTGACTTGGTTGGTTTCCCCGGCTACTTGGACAGTTTGTCGAACTGAAACCTCGGTGGGAGGAGGAAATGGAGCCCATCTTGAATTGTCGACGTGTTCCTGTGCCGATCTCGGAAGGACGACATTGGGAATCGCTTGTCTAGCAGGTTCGTGCAGATGGAACAGCGAAGCGGCGGTGGATTCAGAGCTATCCTGGGGCTGCTCATTCATGGTCTGTTTACAGCGATTACGGTTAGACCAAGCATGCATGACTGTTTGCTCACTCCCAAGAGCGGCGCCAAATGTTAGCAATGGAATTTATGGATACTGATTCAACAGTGATTTAGAAGTTGATTGGTTGATGACCACAAATTTTCGCTGAGCTCCGATTAACCTGCAAGAAAGGGAGAACAACAGAAGGGGTTCCTTTGGGTCTCACTTTGATGCTTAAATGAGTATATTGTTTTGTATGAACTTAGAATGTCAAGTATCATATATAAAGTAGGAGTATTTATATGGATGGAAGACCAAACCATTTTTTGTAACTGAATATATCTGTAAATATTGGGTCTTCGCAGACAAGGATAGCAGATATTACGATTATCACGTAATATTGCAGTTAACTTATGTGGCATTTGTAGAATATGTGCCCAAGATATGCCGGACATCGTGGTTGTTTATTCGATGTCGGTTGTGGGACCAGAGTTGAGAGGTTTGACTCTCTTGGCGAGCGCTTCTATGGCGAGCAGTGGGAGGCTTTAGAATTGGTCTTTGGCGACCAGTCGAGACTTTGGCGACCACCTTGATTCCGGGTTGGACATAGGACCACTTTATGGGTTCCAACTTACCCTTAGTGTGGGTCAACCCAACCTTGAATGGTTTGGGTTTTACCCCTCTGAAATGATATTGGGCCTCGGAAGCCTGAATTCAGCTCTAGGTGCCTTACCAAAAGGCTTTCCGGTGGTATTTCCTACTAGACAACTTACACTAGGGGTGAAAAGAAAATCTGGGCGATATGAAAATCCAGTGAAAACCGAACCAGACGGAACTGAAAATGTAGGATTCATTTTATTATCGGATTAATTTAGTTTAAATTGGATTTTTAGACAGTTCGTTCTATAAATCTAAAAGACTGTGGGGGTCCAGTCTGAACAATAATACGTATATAATTTTATATATTATGTTAATTAGTATTAATTAATATAGTTAATCAATGAATACAAACTAATAACAAGTTAGTTAGTCAATAGTTATTTTATTGTTTAATTTGATTTTGAATACTTATTTTGGTTTTGGATGTGTATTTTTTGGTTTTTCGATTTAAACCGAAAATTGGTCCAAAATAAAAAATATGAGTGGACAATTTATTTTTCTTGATGCAGTATTTTGCCCTGACTTTTTTTGGAAGATAATCTGGTCCAAAAATATAGGTACTCGACCGAAATAGTAAAAACCCAGTCCTAACTTAAGCAATTAGACAACTCCACTTGTGGAATTTTGGGCAGCAAGCCCCGTTGGGCGACCCACTATATTCTATGCTGACTTTTATGACCTAATCTAGCTTGTCTTTCATTCACATCTCAAACATATCTGCGAGTAGAAGAAAACACAAAACTATATTTGTTGCTTGAATCCAAATCTGAAATAATAAATCCACCAAAAACAATACTAAAGCCAAACATAATTAATCCTAAGAGAATTGGACGAAAGATTGATGAAAATATAATCTAAAATCGAGTTTCATTAATCCTAAGACCGAAATAAAATTTCGGCGAATTTGCAGAGCATAGAAAACATCACTTCGGACTAGAATTCGACCACCGCAACTCAGAAGTTTCAATCCCTTCGACTTCAATGCGAGAGTTGTTGTCGATGTAATTTCACCTAAGTTCGTGCGAGACTCTATGGTACTCTACAAAAGCTTTATGATCCCTGATTACGTGATGTGTCGATCCTTAATCCAAAATGAATATAGGATATGAATCAGTCAACATGACTATACTAGAAACAGAAAGCTCACTAGAATAGCCAAGACGAAACAAATGCCAAATCAACTGAAGCCATGCATTCACAAAGTGTCCCTACTAGCCATAGCTGGAGTGTTTCTTGTACTGAAGCTTTTCTGCCTTCCGCGAACATTTTTGCATTGTTGTTTTTGGAGGAATCCTTGGTTTTGCCTCAGTTTATGTCTTCTTAGCCTTTAGTGCATCTACGCCATCGCGCTGTGCATTACTCCCTCTCATTCGACGACTCTTGTTAGGTCTAGAGGATGGCGCCATACACACCTCAACCTTAGCCTAACGACCTTTAGGTGGCCCTCTCAACTTAATGTGCATTCAAACGTGTTCAAAGGTGTATATGCCCTCAAAAAGGGATTTTTGAATCTATATTTTTCCCCATGAGTTAGACAGAAGGCATATTATGATCTGGACTTACGGCTCATCAGTCACTAAATGACCGTCCTCTTGACGTTTTGCGATCTTATTGGCCATACGCCTCAGATGTCTCGTAGATTGCTGAGCATTCATCTTGTATGAATCAAACTTGATGTCGAGTGAGCTAAAGTGAACATTCGTCTGGAAAAAATTCTATGCTGCAAAGCATCGCACAACCCTTAGCTGTGTGTTGAGCTCAAACTCATAAAGGATGTTGTCATCCACAGTACTCAACATCATGGCACAGGTCTTAACATCATTAACCTCCCACTCGAATGGAAAGCCTTCTTCTGATTCGTTATTCTAGAGTCAGATATTTTCATGATCGTCATGATGTAGTTAATTGATTTCTACTCAATCAAGACCATCTTTATACATCTCCTTTGGATTTTCTACTTGTCACCGTTAAGTCTAAGACCTTTGTCCATCTAAGCGATAATGTTATTTGTGGTGGCTTAATTTCTCTAACAAAACAAACTTCTATAGGATCATGGAGACACAAGGAACAATGTTCTAATGCATGTGAAAGACAAGTCTCAGATCAATTAGACAAACTCGAGAACACACTTAAACCCGGGGGACAACGCTAACTACGCCGAGGAATACTCCCCGTTTCTAAGCATCCACTACTATTAAAATTAAACACAATATATATAGTGTTTAATGGTCTGGAATCGAATACATAACAGTAAATCAAAATGTTTGACTCTCGCACAAAATAATCGTCCAAGCATTATTCATGGAAATCCGGAGAAACTCGTAGACTAATCGACCGATTCACACTCCCGAATATTTTTTCCAGGTATAAGTTATACTAATCCAAATATCTGATGGGCTACTTAGGACAATCCTAAACGTTTGATATCTAAACTACACCAAAGCTAGATCTGCCTACCAAGGTAATCTATCCTACGCACGTAAGGCAACAAACCAGACAATTCAACACACACACACACAATATATATATATATATATATATGTATGTATGTATGTATATATATATATATATATATATTGATACCTTTCAAAAATAAATTAATTTGGACTTAATTTTTAATTTAAAAAACATTGAGGACCAAAGTCACCCTAACTAAAAGTTTGAGGATTAAAATCATCAGGAATAAATTACGGGGACCAAAACCACCATGAATTATACATTCGAGGACCAAATTCGTAATGAATGAAAATTCAAGGACTAAATTATTTACAAATAAAATTCAAGGATTGAAGTTTTAAAAAATTAAATTCAAGGGCTAAAGTCTTAAGCGATAAAAGTGATTAACATGCTAGACCAATTATCAAACTGTATGCTGGGATCTCAACAAGTCATAACCTAGTTAATTCTTCCAGTCATGGAGTAAATAGTCAATTATATAAACGAAGACAATACTATCTACTTTGCAGATAACACAAAGTAATCCAGAGAACTTAGGGAGACCACACAATGTTCTATTATCCAGTCATGAAATATACGATAATATAAGTCTCTCCCAACAATTTCAAATTGGTCCTATATTTAATTTAATTAGCCCATAAATAATAATGAAAGCATCCAAGCACGAATACAGGCCTATAATAAACCACAAGAACCCACAAAGTGTCCAAGATTAGTATAAAAAAAAATCAGGACTGATTCAGGCGGCCCCGAGCCTTTGAATCACCTCAGACTGGTCCAGAGAAAACTCAACAATCTGAACTGGATCGTCCAGTACTATGAGTCGGTCCATACTGAACTTGCCCAGTCGAACAAAATTAACTGAATCAGGTTGAACTGGATTGGCTTGCACATGCGGACTAAACCGGTCTTGACTGGTCTAGCTCGTCTATGCTACCAGATTAGTATTAACTGATCTACACAAAGCAGTCCAATCCCCATCCTCTTCTTCCTTTGGAGATAGCCTAGGTTTCTGAAACCCTAGTCGTAGCCCCTTGTGGTTGACCAACCACCACAGAGTCAACCACAATGGATGGCCCCGCCGTCTTAGGGTCGGATAGATGCAGCTGAAGCCCCAACCCGTGTGGCAGACCCGCTTGAGTCTACCATGGCTACTGTCATAGTTAACAACCGTCAGGCCACAACTACTATTGTCTGCAACCTCGAAGTGGGGCCTGCCTCGCGACCACCCGCATCAATTGCGGTGGCCCAAGTGACCTTGGATGCACCTACCATGGCTACAAAAGCCATGGCAGCTGCAACCAACACTTTGGGTGGTCAGGGCCGCAACCACTATGGCTACGACCACCATGGTTGTGGCCAACACACCAAGTTTACGACCATCACGTCCTCGTCGAAGGCACCATGACTGCGATTTTGGGTCACGACACTTTCTGCGGTCGTGGCTTCGTCACTGTGAGGATTTTAACGGGGTTCAACAATTCAAAAAACAACCTTCTATGGATCTTATATCAATGCTACAATATACTAAACATGCAATCGTTTAACGTACAATATAAACACATATTTAAGTTACCTCCTTGAACGATTGCCTTAACGGAAACGAAATCGGTTCAGTCTAGGGTGGGATCACGGTCTGCTGGACGAGAGGATATGTCACGAGTTAACGGGCAGTGACCTAAGTTTCTATAGCTACTTACCTCAGTCTAAACTGTAGGGCGATAGGGTTTCTCTGCTCTGAGCAAGGTGAGAATAATGTCATTATCACGTTTTCTAACCATGAGCACCCCTATATGTAGTCATACATAGAGGGAATTGTTTTGGTCAATATTACATACATGAATGTCTTAAATGGGAAGAAATCAACTTCATTTATACCATATTGAGGTTTAAGGCAAGGAGACTCAATCTCTCTTTATTTTTATTTTTTTTTTATCCTAGTGGATGATGTATTGTCAAGACAAATCATGTTCGCAGGGAAGGAAAATGAGCTCGAATGAATCAGATTAAGAAAAACCTTGTTGGTTCCTACAAAATTCTTTAGCCTCGTGTCAAGTTCCTTTGCTTCTGAGGCATTGACTTTTATGCAAATCCTCTAGAAAGTTGACTACTTCTTGATCTCCTATAACCTGCAAGAAGGAAAACTCGAGTGTTGCCCTTTGTTTCCCCTCCGATTACTAAGTCAATACGGGTTATTTTTAGAATAATATGCATATATCTCAGAGAATCTTCTTACCTTGTATAAGGGTTGGTGTGTTAGTATTTATTGTAAATCAATTGTTACTGTTCATCGTGTTAGGTTTTTAACCGTTGTCAACCGCCTTAGACTGACTAAGGGCTTAACCATGGTCAAGGGGTATAAAATATCTTATGAAGTTTATTTGATACACTTCACCAAAGTGTGCTTTACACATTTGGTGCCCCCAATGCCAATAAATGTTTTCTGTTACTTCTGTCAGCCTTGTTCTTCTTATCTTGTAAGGGTCTAGGCGACGCCTTATAAGAAGACAGGCGTCGCTGGTGTGACAACCATGTCGACGCATGGTGGTGTATTAAGACGACGCCCTGAGTTCCATCATCTGCCCCTATGGTTAAGTGGGGTTATGCGTCGCTTGGTCTCATGCACTAGTAAGGTGACACCTTATAAGAAGATGAAACGTCTTAGGGACATTTTTGAATTTTTTGACTTGTTAGATCCAATGGTTGGGGATTTATGACTCTTGACTTTCACGGTCCAGATCATCCTTCTTTTTTTACCGTTCAGATCCAACGGTTTAAAGCTAGTGATGTTTGACATTCACAGTACAAATCTTCTCAACATATTTTAACCCTTCTATATAAACCTTGAACCCGCCAAATGCAAACTCATTTGCTCCAGCCTTTTACTTGTTTCCTTTCTCTCTCTAGAGCTCCTATGTGAATTTTTGATCAAACCCTCCGGCCACCACATTCCGACCCACATTAATGTCAGGATCTAACATTCTATGTAAGGAAATTCTCTGTTTCCCCCATTTTTGGGGTCAAAACCCAATACCATTTCTTCCCATGCCTTTCATGATTTCATCAGGTTGTCAAAATGTTGGGCATGACTGACGCTCACTGCTTCGCTACCCTGTCTTGCCTAATCTTGATGGGTCTTTTATCCAAGAGGCTTGTGCTAGAGAGGAAATTATCTTACCTTGTCAAATTGACGCAGGGTTGTGTTTTCCTTATAGCGCCGCCTTAGTTGAATTGTGCCAACATTTTCAGATTGTCCCAACCCAGCTCTCCCCGAATGTCATCCGTTCATGGGATGAATTTAAAATCTTGTGATATCAATGAGGCTAGGATTATTTCCTTATCCTTTTTTGTTGCTTCTTCGTCTTCAATGCAACCCCCAAGGGGTTTTCCATTTTCAAACCCATCTTGCCTCTCTCAAGAACTATAATTGGAGAGGCAAACGATTGTTGGTGGATAGGTGTGAACTAATCAACTCTAATTGGAAGACCATATACGTTTTCTTTAAGGGTGGCATTTCATGACATTTGAAAATGATGCATGACATGGCTGACCCACCACGAACCATCGAGGAGCTAACCAACGTTGATCTAAAAATGATAAAACTCATCAACCAAGACTACAACCGAAAATCATTGCCCTACATATGCTAATAGACCACCAACACCCTTCTCTTAGAGGTGGGGTCATCATGGCACTATCTCATTCTCTGGTCAAATTGGTATTTTTCCAACTCCATACTTTCCTTTTTGTTTTGTAGATTTTCCTTATTCGAGCATAAACGTGTCCAAGAACACACATGCATCGATCTCCTCAAAGTGGAGTCCTCCTAGAAGATAAAGAGATCACATAAACCCAAAACGGCAAAGGCTTCGTGTCACCCCAAATATCAGAGGCGGAACAAGTGGAAGAGGTGCAATGGTAGAAGCTCGAAGGAAGAAACATCCTTCCTTGACCTGGAGGAGACGCTCTTCTCGGACCAAGGTCTGAATGAGAGTGCAATAGGGGAACACCCAACGACTCTAACCCCCCCCCCCTCGCGGGGCGTTGCCGGTGTCCTTAAAGAGGAACCTGATCATGCCCCATTCTTCATCAACGCCTCCTATGCCAACGCCTCCCCTATCCAAGGAACCAGTATAGTCGCCAGAAGAAGCAACGCAAAGTGATTATCATCACTCGTCCGACCTAGCAACGATGATTTGTGCTTTTGTATATGTTGAACAAGATCCCCTTTGCCTTTATGATCCGAAACTTGCTTGGTCATCACGTCACGAAGGATAATGATCGACATAAGTTCTCACGTGGAGAGGTACAACGACCTATCCCGGAGAGTGGGCATAATAAATCCCTTTTGTTGTTTGAGCTTCCTGTTTATTACCTCATTCACTTGACTCATGGTGAGCAACGCCTCTGGAGGAAGGGCTTTATACGTATGTATAGCTCGGTCCACTAGGGGCATGGCTAGCCAGTGATGCATGTGCATTAAGATGCGATGACATATATTAAGGGGTCGTTTAGGTCGACCGGAAATCCTGTACCCGGTGAATAACACCGGCTCGAGGGTTGGAGGTGGCCTTCTTCTCTCATACTCCTTATCTGGAGTAGGTACCAGTGAAAATGGTGCATGCTGGTAATTATCCTCCCCTAGTTGAAATCTACAGGATCCATCCGCCAACACCATTTCATTCCCACCCCTAGGCGAGATAGGATTCAGGGACTGGCCTGAGAAGGGTTGCCCGAATTTGCTCTATAGCTTGGTGTGTCCACAACTTGTTGCTCAATTTCCATAGATGACGTCAATGTTGGTTTCTATGAAATTCTTCAGCCTCGTGTCAAGTTCCTATGCTTCTGAGGCATCGACTTTTATGCGGATCCTCTAGAAAATCGCTGACTTCTTGATCTTCTATAACGTGCAAGAAGGAAAACTCGGGTGTTGCCCTTTGTTTCCTCTCCGATGACTAAGTCAATACGACGATGTTTTTAGAACAATATGCATATATTTCATAGAATCTTCATACCTCGTATAAGGGTTGGTGGGTCGGTATTTATAGTAAATCATTTATTACTGTTCATTGGGCTAGGTTTTTAACTGTGGTCAGACGCCTTTTACTAACTGAGGGTTTAACCATGGTCAGGGGTAGAAAATATCTTATGATATGAACTGTATTGGATATACTTCACTGAATTGTGTTCTACACGTTTGGTGCCCCCAATGCTCATAAATGCTTTATGTTACTCCTGCCACTTTTGTCAGTCATGTCCTTATTATCCTGTAAGGGTCTAAGCGATGCCTTATAAGAAGACAGGTGTCACTGGTGTGACAACCATGTCGATGCATGGTGGTGTACTAAGGCGACGCCCTGAGTTCCATCAAACCTGACCAAATCTCATCACTTGTTTTTTGCGAATGACTCCCTATTTTTCATTCGGTCACATCCGAAAACATACAGGGACATAAAAATATAATGTTACCATACTAGTGAGCCTTATGACAAGAGGTATATGTCGATAAATCCAACATCTTCTTCACCAGAAATACAATAAATAGCACAAGACAAACGATCCAAAGCTCATTGGGTTTCAGGAAGTAGATGACCCCAGTAAATACCTTTGACACCTAACTATTTGAGAGCGCTATAAAAACGAGGCCAAGGATGGTAGCATCTTCTCCATAATGCAACAGGTAAAGAAAAACTAATCAAAGCAGTCGTCACACCAATCCCCTTGTACGTTATGGGTATCTTAGTCCTCCCAAAACTTGGTGTGCTGAAATAAATTCGTTGATAACTCAATTTTGGTGGGATGGTACTTACGGAGTGAAGAAGTATAAATGAAGGAGTTGAATAACACTACCTCGGCCAAAAATGAATTGCGACCCTAGTTTTAATGAGGTTCAATCTTTCAATGAATCCCTTCCCACGAAAATGGCAAGGAGAGTGGAGAACAACCACGACTTTGGGTATGTATGCTTAAAGGTATCTCTTATCCACATGGGAACTTGACTGAAGGAGTTCGTCTGACGGGGAGCAGTGTTACTCGAGGTGATGGCCATACTTGTAGGAGTTCGTCTGACGCACGAGAAATGATGGACAAGAGTGATCTTCGATTTAGATTCAAGAGAAACTATATTGCAACTAAATGCTCCGAAAACGATACAAAATTGGGGAATCGATGCCAGCGTTTCTAATATCATTCAAGCTGCTAATGGATTTCGTGAGGTGCAGCAGCGAGCCATCAACCGAGAAGCTAACGAGTGTGCTAATTGGATAGTTGTTCAATCAAGAAAGGAGATCGGACTAGATAACTGAATTTTACACCCCATCTCATCTTCTTTACTTGCTAAGGATGTACTCATTGAGCCTAACTGAAACATTTTTTTATGACCAAAGTAGCATCCACCCCATAAGAAGGAGAAAAAGAATAAGCTTTATAGGTTCAACACCCTTATTCAGAAAATAGAATTATTATTTATAAAATTCCGAAATAGCGTGAGTGTGATTTTTTTTTTTGTCACAGTGAGTGTGATGATCTGTTACAAATACTACTTGCTGCTATCCCATGGCTTTACTGAACCGGCATCCGAATCCCTCTCCTTACTTTGAACATCACCAAATGAAGAGCAGCACAAAGTCATAGATAGAAGAAGAGTAGTTAAGTGGCAGAATGCAAATTCATTTGTACGTGGCGATCCATTGATTACAGACGACAGAATAAAGGGTGCATCAAAAAATTAAAGCAAACAAATCAGAAGTAGTCCTCGGTCCTTCCCTTGAATCCGATCTGCCCGAACGTTAGACAAAGGAACAAACCCAGGTGCCATGTTACCAACCACAACCTGTCCCACACAACTTCATCATTTACTACGTACGTATGATAAGATGGAGCTGTATGCAAAGAAGCTAATAATATATATTACCAGAACTGAGAAGTGACGCCGGGGCCAGTGGGAAAATGAGCAAGCTCAGTTCCTATGCTCTCGAAGAACAAGCCTGTGAGGCTCTTGCCATTGATGGCCGGAATGCTGGATGGTGCGAGCCACCCAATGAGGCCGAATCCGATGACATTGAAGTCAGTGCGCAGCCAGTTTCTCTGAAAGCTACTGGAAGACACAAATTATATGAACATCTCGATTCTGGGTCTATATATCTATGCAAATTCCTACTTATGTATGCTCACCACGTGATCCCTCCACCATTAGAATAAGAAGCACGGGCTAGCCTCAGAGAATTCCTTACTCTTACTGGACCCCTCAAGAAATCTGTTGCAATACATAGATATATACATAGCTAGCTACACAGGGATGGATCTGGAACCGTAAATAGACAGATCAGAGGTGTGCGTAGTGTAACGTACCTGAAGCTAGCTGGATCTTCGGGGAGGAAAGTCTGGTGGCGCCGAGGCCGACCACGGTGGATGCTGCTGCCATTAATTAGTTTGGTATCTTGTAGGAACAGAGAGAGGATCCAAGGTTTGGAACCGAGAAGTTGTAGTAGTAGAGTAATTCGTGTTAGAGGATCGGAGTTGTGTGGTCTGGTTTTGTTGTGGGAGAAGATATGACTTCCGGTTCGTTCGAAGATCAACATGGATTGAGCTTGCCAGCTATCAATCAATCGCAGCCTGCCACGTAGGAATTGGTGGATAAATAGGCCCCCAGGAGCCACCAATTGAATCCACAAATAATGATTACTAGATATATAGTCCACTTTTGTACAGTAGTCGTTTTAATTTATTTGTTTATTTATTATATAATTTGAGTTATTTTTTTTTAGAGTTAATAGGTTTAATTGAACTATATGTTTGAGTCGTGTGGTCGGATGGTACCTCTAAGTTGTTTATTGGTTATCTTATATTTTCATAATGCTGTTCTTTAGTCCAAATTACGGTTGTCGTCAAGTTTAACTAATGGAATGATGACGTGACATATGCAAAATTAAAAAAAAAATCGAAAAATATATGGAAAAATCGAAAAAAAATAAAACTAAATTCAAAAAATTAAAATATAAAATATAAATATAAAAATTAGTGTTTGTAAATTTATTTTTAAATAAAAAATTGAAAACATAAAAAAAAAATAGAAATTGGACCCTAGGGTAGTTTACCCTTAGGGTCCAATTGAGTCAGCCAAGATCGAACTCAGGGCTGAGTCTGACTCACCTTGTCGCCCAGGTCAAGCGACCTGGTTTGGGTCCAACCTAGCCTACGGTTCGACCCTAGGTTGGGTCAATTGGACCCAAGGGTCCAATTCTTAGGTTTATTATTATTATTATTTAAATTAAATGTTGACCAAAAGAAATTATTTAAATATTATATTATATATATATATATATATATATGGGGCGCTGACGTAGACCATTTAACATAAAAATCTAACAACTGACTAACGGAAGTACCATAGAACAATATATTCCAACAATAACGGATTATTCGACCACACGAAAAAACATATGGTATCATTCGATCACATGACTCAAACATATGTGATCATTAATTAGAACTATTAACCCTTTTTTTAATACATAGTGAAAATATATTTAAATTGTTTTAAGTGAATATAAATTCTCCTCAATCTTAATGTCAAGATGAGTCCAATTTTCATTATATCAATTATACATTTTGAATTATCACAACTATACCAATAGTCAACTATCGCATTACAAACTTTTTCATGCAATTATACTTATCATACTTCTTCAATTCTAATTTATCACAACTCTAACAATAGTCACATCTATATAATACAAACTTCTTTATCTTCTTTATATTTGTTTTCTCTAGAGTACCTAACTATTCTACTCTTTATTGCATTTTCATTGAGTTTCATTTGTAAAGTTACTTGCATATTCATTTTTATTTTTCATGCGAAATCCATTTCTGAATTCATTCATACAAATTGGGTTTTGGGATCGGCTCAACCATTAAGTGGGACAAATGGAAGTTTGTTGTGCTCTTGATAAAATCACTTGGTGAGTATTTAAGGTATATGTATATATAAGAAATACATATATATGGTACAGTGCATCATTTTCTTTTAATATCTTTTGAAAATACAAACGACCAATGTTTAATTCAAATTAAGTTTTGCTGGATAGAAGATAAATGATAGAGATCTTTGTTACGTACCCAATAATTATGGATAATACAAATTATTTTTACGCGCGATATTTATATGTACATATATACAAATTCAGTTTTAATGAATTTTATTAAGTCAACATTAATAACATTAGATATATTGATAAAAATTATAACTATAAATAATTAAGAAGGTGAAAAGTAAATAAATATTTTATATTTTCAACCTCGTATATAAAAGAAATTATTAAATTTACTGATTAATATTTAATAATGTTTTTAGTAAATGTATTGTACTAAAGTCATTTTTAATTATCATTATTATTAACTTAATTTAATTGAAGAATTATCTTATAAATAAATTGAAAAATACATTTAAATAAAATACTAATGGATTCTTGATGTCATATATTATTATATTTAATAAATTCATTCTACCTTTTGAACAAAAATTATTTTCTTAGTAAATTTAACCAGATGAACAAGGATAATACCATACAGGCAGTGTCCACAACAATTTAGGCAGCTCAGCATCATTGATTGTTCTGTACAATCTATATTTATTTATAAGATCCCTTGTACTTCATATCTTTTTGAAATCAGGTTATTATGATTTCATTCAATTTCGGTTAACCTGTCCTATGAGATACTGCAGTTACAAAGATTGATAGATCATGATTTTATCTTTTCAGGTTCGTCCTCCACTTTGAGTTTGAGAGATGGGGGACAGGCCAAAACAAGCTTCCACTTATATTTATTTATATATAATAACACCATGGGAAACACCAAATCTTGACATTCTTAACAGACAAACAAACATAACAAAAGATAACACAAGAACAAATACACAGTGAAGTACAAAAGGCCCTACACCTTTGTCACAAACTACCACACTATTCCCATAAGTAGACACAGAAAACATTATTAAAAAACGTGTCTAATGACTTTATTAACTTCAGGGGACACCTATAATGGGAACAAAGGGGAAGTAGTAGCTTGATGGTGCCAATCCCCATTCTATTGGCAGTGGCAAGTTGACAGTCTTGGAAGACCCAAGGGCATCCTCACTGCTGCAGCTTTTCTCTGGGCAAGAACTGTAGATGACAAGGGGAGTCAATGTCGTGTAGTACGAACCTTCTTTTTCTTGGCTCTTTTTCACCACCTGAGACACCATAGTCTTCCTGGAGGCATAGATCGGATGGGGCCCACCAAGGATCTTGGCAAGGCAGTCGGGCCGGGATTCAGAAGTTGGAATCTCCGCAGCAACCTCAAAAGAACCATCATCTTCTGTTATGGCTGTCCAGAGTTTCTCTGTGTTATCACACTTCACTGCAACTTTGATGCCTGAAAAGAAAACACGCTTGTTTTTTTAGTGATGGGTCAAATTCAATGTTAGGACATAATAGACAAACTAACGATTAATAATGGACCTGAAAAGTTGAACATCTGATCATTACAGTCGAGGCAAGATACCTTGCCCCTAACAACATCACTACATGCTGAGAGATTAACTTCTGACAGAAGTAGAACAGCAAAGAGAAGAGATGCTACTACAGCAAAACAAGCAGCCATGGATGCCGAGACTCCAATTTAACTTTGGGGAGGGAGGAGCAAGTGTTAATGGGGCGGAAAATCCAAGCATGTACTTATACAAAAACAAGGTGCATTCTAGGTGCTTGGCTTTAGAAATAGTAATGAAACTGGAAAAGGGAAGCACTAGGGTTTGGTTTGGCTAGTAAATGAAGGGGTCCCAACTGATGCATAAGTAGTTGTCTCTGGCATTCAAGTGTAGTAAATTCCTAATTCTGTATAATCTGGAATTACAATACAGAGCTATGCCTGCCTTTACGCTTACGTGTTTCCAGAAATCACCTGCAACATGTCTCTTCACAATTCGTGGAAATGAAACATCATGCTAAGTACAGGCAGGATCATGCATAACATGAGCACTCCAGTCATAATTTTTCTCACGAGTGTAATGTTAAGAAGCAGGGATTTCTATTTCTTTCTTCTTGATGTGTTTGTTAAGCAAGAACAGACCAACTCTTGATGGAGTTTCGAAAGCATTTCTAAGTCAGTGCCAAGTCAGCCCTATAGAGGAAAGAATCTCGATACAGTAAATATGATGCACATGAACTAAAGACCCTCAGTATTTATTCACTCTGAAGCCATACAGTAAATATCAGAAGCGTGTAGGACCATCCACCCTTCATATCAAGTCTGCATCACCATTTTCATAACCTTTTCCGGGACAAGTTAGGGAACCCTGTATCAGTGAAATATACCCTACTAACCTCATTGATCAGTTAAAATGCATGCTTAAACCTGAATTTTTGTGGTTCACCATGAGCTTCCTTAGATGTTGGTGGTATGAAGAATGCAGCTGTTGCTGTGCACCTACTGTAAATGTCGGTTGTCCTTCAGGAGAGCTAGCAGCATGCCTAACGTTCAGAATTAATAACACAAAGAAATTACATCAGTCACTTTAATGAACATAGTTGTAGACAATATGATTTTACCTTAGCAGTCATTACATTGGGACTTGGAGAAGACCAGAAAGATTATATATGTACCTGATTATGGTGGCAATAATATTGTCATGAACTCTTTTGTTTTTGTTTTTTAGAAAAAAAATCTTAGAGAAGGATGAGAATGAGACCGGAGTAGGGTCAAAATTTGGTCCAGTAGTGTGTCAAAAAAGGAAACATCCACAAGTTGGCCATGAATTACAGTAACAAATATCCACTGGTTCCCTATTGATGTCACCTTAAGCGATTTATGATTTTTACTAC
Source organism: Chamaenerion angustifolium (assembly GCA_946814005.1). Classification (NCBI taxonomy): domain Eukaryota; kingdom Viridiplantae; phylum Streptophyta; class Magnoliopsida; order Myrtales; family Onagraceae; genus Chamaenerion; species Chamaenerion angustifolium. The sequence goes on along the minus strand of OX328268.1, from coordinate 25,174,845 downwards.
GAGCATAATGAATGAATTGGCCCCATAGTATCAATAAGATATCTTCTATAATCTATTTGCAAACAGATCAGATGATAGTAACAATAAATGTTTTGTCAAATCCGAATAAAGGACACAAAAGACATTATTAACAGAAACATCCCTATCAGTGAGCTTATAATTATAATGCACATGCTTGTAACGGCGTTTTCAGCCTTCATTAATGAAAGCGTAACTGCTAAAAAATTCCAACAGATCTGAAGACAAGACCACTTACCTGTTAACATTTCCGCATCCAAAACATATTTACCTTCTACTTGCAAAAAAACAAATTTAATGAAGTCACTATTAGGTCGGAGAAAATATAAAGGAGTCTCCATTTCTTGTTGTGGCTCAACTGAAATCTTATTATTTACATACATCTAACCTGTGGCTCCTGATCCTATGTAATAATCATCAAGTATCCAAGGCCGGTATCCGTACCTGGGCTTTGAGAGACTTGCTGCTTCCACAAATTTCCAGTCCAAGGATTAACAAAGCAAGCAGTGTTTTACATTAAACGTGACCCTGCTGATTACACTACCAATTCAGATGCCTTGAATGCTATGCTATCTGTGGTCTTGATTTTCATGACAATTCCTTGAATTTCTTCAACAACAGACCTACAACAAATCCTTGAATTTCTTTGACAACAGACTACAACTACCAGTTCGGTCTTATCTACCAATAGAATCTACCTATTTTATCTGAGCTGTAGCCAAGGATAACAACTCATGATAACTAACATCTTATCTAGAGACAGGCGCATAAAATTTAGTGAGCTCGGTAAGTCTTAGATGGATGGAAAGTGAGATATTTGAATTGTCTAAGCGAGCATGGTAGCTCATTCAAATGAATGTTTTAACAAATCTAGGATTATGGCCCCAATAACATCATAATCCACCTTAATTAAAAATACCAAAAAGTTATAAGCAAGCAAGGGGATGGTCATCTAGCGATCCTATGACAGCCAAAACTATTTAATTACGGCAATAAACTGGAAACAGATCCCCAGCAGGTAAAAAACTCAATTGAAGAACCCAATGAAGCATCCATTGAACATGGTGGCTGAATCCATATTCCATCATAAGCAGTTACTTCAAATTTACGCTTGGTATTCTGTCGTGCCTGAAACTTGTTGACAGCTGCCAACTAATTTTCAGTAACAATGATTAGAAAACGAGGGTCCTATAGAAGCCTTGCAAATTTGACGCATGATCAGATACTTGTTTCCAAAAGATCAATACTGAACATGTAAGATAGCACTCTTTTAACAGAAAGTGTTAATGTATTAAAAATGCAATGATATGCCATAACAACAGTAAACGGTTGCATCCAGCCATAGGGAAAGGAAATTTGACCAGGATGGACATCTTGTTGGTAACACAATCACTGATGTAAATCTGATCTTCATTACTGGGGTAGAGAGTTCCATCTGATGTTAGCACAATAAACCTTCCCATTTACGAATAGATGTTTTAAAAAGCATAAGAATCTTAAGTTTCTGATACAAATCAAATATAGTCATTTGTTTAATTTGATCCCTTTTTTTTTGCTGAATATATAGCTTGACCGGTTTGACATGAAAGGAGCAACCCAGACTTAGGTTGGTGGTTCAAAACTTTCAAGCAATCGAGACGCAGCTTAAGGAAAACTCGTTGGCATTGTAATTTAAATGTTCGTAAAATTTACTTTCTAGAGTACTGACTATTATGAATTTTGAGAATTCATCTGAAATATAGAAAAAATTATTGTGTTGCTTAAGGAAGGTTTGTTTAGCATGTTCTTCCCAGTCCCCATGAACATTTACTTGCCAAAAGTTTGATGGCTCAAGACACTCCACGAGTACAACCTGGCAGATCTCATTAAAAATTGGCAACAAATATAGGTGCAACTCTCTTTTAACTTAGATGCAGCACATGACAAGAGAGAGACGTGAATCACATTATCTGCAAGTGCAAATGTGATCTTTGTGGTGCGCTTCAACTTCAACTAGGCTTTTAGGCAATTAATAACTTTGCTATATTATAGACAGAACACGCCAGATGAAATGCTCTATCAACATTATTTATTGCATGGCTTCAAAACCACCAGATACAGCTGGTAAGCTTTAATATGTTGTTAGACGCCATTTCGCTTCTATTTTGAGTATGAGCTTCAGCTGCTTTCACCTGCATAAGTATTCAAAAGTTTAAGTGCTTTTCAACATTTAAGAAATTCACCACATTTACTCTCGAGGTTTCACTGTTGTCTTGCCCATTATAGTTTCACCACTAACTAATGACCAGAACAGATATCCTTAAGTGTGCAATAGTCCAAATCTTTCTTATCACTCAGTTCCTAGCTACCCACTACAATACATTATTTGCAATCAAAATTTTCTCCACATCTACTTGTCAAGTTCTCTGCACAATCAGTAGAGGGTCTGGTAGTAGCCAAGCTATGATGGCAGTTACAAGAGTTCCAAATTGGTATAGGCCTAGTGCTTTGTCCCTAACAATACAACTTAAGGTCTTGAATTATCTTGTCCAAAATTTTCATTAGCCTTTCACATTTATTCTTACTAATGATCCACCATCTCAGAACTCACCAAACATGCAGAATATTCGAACGAAAGAGCATTTAACCATTAACAGCATGAAACTCACAAGTCAAAGATCTTATCAAGCAACTCGAAACCCCCATTTTGCAGCAGTACATGAATGCGAAAACGAAAATCGTATCTGAAGAATTACAAGCAAGCAAATTCCCTTTAGTCAAGAAAACCTGTCTGACGAAAAACAGCGTTGCGGACCTGCCGCAGATCCCTTCCTTTGAGTGTTCTTCCAGCTCCTTCGAGCACCGAGCAGGCCAAGATCTGTGACTTGGCTAGACTCCTCGCAACAATTTCATGAGGTGGCAGCATGGGGACGTCCTCGTCGTCACTCCCCTTACCATCATCATCTCCTTCGAGCTCCAAATCTCTCCTCCTCGTAATCATCGAATTAGAAAGCACTGGCACGTTAAGCGGTGCTGACTGGTGATATTTGATTGCCGAGTATGGAGAGTTGCCCGGAGGAATACGATCCTGCGGCGGTTTGGGAATCAAAGGGATGCCCCGCGATAAGGACACGGGGACCGAAGCCTTGTGGTTGAAGACGGAATGAGTGTCGTTCTCAGGAAGCGCCGCAATTACCATCATCATCTCCTTCGAGCTCCAAATCTCTCCTCCTCGTAATCATCGAATTAGAAAGCACTGGCACGTTAAGCGGTGCTGACTGGTGATATTTGATTGCCGAGTATGGAGAGTTGCCCGGAGGAATACGATCCTGCGGCGGTTTGGGAATCAAAGGGATGCCCCGCGATAAGGACACGGGGACCGAAGCCTTGTGGTTGAAGACGGAATGAGTGTCGTTCTCAGGAAGCGCCGCAAGGATGCCGAAGCTCTCAGAAGGGCCGAAGCCAGGACGAGACTGGCGGTTTTGAGGTCGGCTTGGGGTTGAGGAGGACGAGGAGGAAGGTGTTGACGACTCGCTATGAAGGTTGTGTTCAGAGAAGTCGCCTGTGGCAAAGATATCGTCTTCGGTGAGCTCGTCGCCAGCGGCGCTGGAGGCAGGGCTAAGGTTTTGGTGAAGCGGCGTGTGGAGAGATTCGCCGAGGAATCGATACGACGTCGGAGATCTGGCACTACGGAGGCGGGTCGTCCCTCTAATGTCCATTCCGGTCTAGTTGGGTACACGAGATTGGGAAGGAATTTCACGACGGAAGGAAGACAGAAGAAAGAAAATGGGTGACAGCGACAGCAGACCTGAAGTTTATAAATATATATATGTTGGCTGTGGCTCCTCCTCCACCAGTCAAACAGAGAACAATTCCATTTCCAAAAACGAAAAGTCAAACGGACGGGACGCTGCATTAGATGTGGCAATTTTGAACCGACCCAGAAATGATCCTAAATTGACTCAGGTTCGGATCGGGAAAATAGGGTGACGGGCTATTTTTGTGTTGATTCGTCTAACCCGCATCAAAATATTTGTTGAGTTCGGGTTGACCCGTTTGGCCTGAACCCGCCCCGTGAAAAAAAACACTACAACAACCGAAGATACTAGATGACTCAGAACTTCATCTTCATTCATAATCACACTTCACAACCTCCACTCCACCATTCGTTCCTCAGTCTCGCGCTTGCCGTCCTGAGTCTCGTGATTCCTGTGTTTAGTTGTCCAGCAGCACTCCAGCTCAAGCGTCCTGCTGCAACAGCAACAACAACGAAAATCGTTCTTCTCTCAAATTCAATCGACTGGATTGGGATTCCAATCCTCATTGTTCACTACGCCCGCGCAGAAGCAGACCAATCCTTTCCCCAACTTGCAATTGACAACTTTGATGGCTCGAGTGACTCTTCTCCCATTCTCGATTCTCCCTCGCGGATCGCGATATTCAAGTAAGTTGTGTCCCCTCTGAAGTGAACCCTAGGTTTCTGCTTGTTTCACTCTTTTGTCTATTGATTTGTTACATTTAATTGTATATTCGCGCTTGATGTCATACTATAGTTGATGCTTACAAGGAAAAGCCTAGAAACCCTAAATATTCTCTTAAGGTTTGATATCATAGTACTTTCTTTTAATTCAGTCATGTAATGAATTTCTAGTGTAGATTTTCCATACATTGGTCTGAAACAACAAGAATTGATATATGCGTTGTTTTTCCTACCTTGTTTTGGTGTAGAATTTCCATATATAGTGTTTCATGCCTTGTTTTCGAACATGCAGGGTAGACGGGTCGGCCCACCGACCTATCAGGACGGGTCCGGGTCGTGAAAGTTAGGGGTGAGCAGTTCCGGGTACCCTGTAAATTTAGGGGTTCCCGGAACCTACCCAATATAATACATGGTATTTAAATTTGTCATGAAAAAAAATATTGGTTCCAGTTCATAATCACATTCCACTGTCATTTATCATGATCGATTAGAGAGATCAAGAACTAAACCCTGAGAGATAAAGGATTTCAGGAATAATCACATTCGCAAGCAGCTTGTCATTCAAAATTAAGGCAAGGTAGTCTAGAGAGATCGAAGACTTACAGAATTTGCAGTTGGAAGTCAATGGTGTTGAATCAAAGAGAGTAATAAGGAGATTTCGACAAGATCCGACTCCTAGGAGGCTGTCGGGGAGGCTGTCGTCAGAAGAGACCGAGAGAGGTTGCCGTCGGATAGGAGTTTTGCAAGTGAAGAGCATGAACCAAGAGAGGTTGCTCAAGTGAAGAGTCGAAGACTGCTGCCGTCTTTTAGTTTTGTTTTTTTAATATATATATTTATATATAGAGAGAGAGAACTGGTTCCTATTCCGGTTAATTTAGGGTACCCAGATAGGCGAACTGGAACCGGAACCGAATAAATAGTTTCTTGGATATTTTTCTCAAAACCAACCCTGTTTTTAAAAACTTCTACCCGGAACCTACCCTAAGTGTCGATTCCGGGTCCAAATGGGTAATTTGCTCACCCTAGTGAAAGCTAACCTGCACAGTACGACGAGTCGGGTCGACCCGAACCCGAAGGTTGGCCCGAATTGTCATTTGCATCCTGCATGTATTCTAAACTTTGACCAGAATATCATTGCCCTCTAAATACCTTTTCGTAAATCTATATTTTACCACAAAATTTTAAAATATTTTGAGATATTGTAGTGCAACCTATCTATCTATCTATCTATATTAATTTGGCTAAATCACATAGAATGTTGAAAAATAAGTTTTTTATTATATTTTCTCACTCCTAATGTTAAATTAACATCTTCTAATTGATTCATGTCAATCATAATTTTCTCATTCCTATATGATATGCCATGTAAATTACCTTAAAATCTTCCAAAGTCTCTAATTCATTCTCAATATAAGTTACAAAAAGCATATAATCTATCTATCTATATATTAATTTGACTAATTATCCTATAATTTTGACAAGTAAGCTTTTAAAACAATTTTCTCTATCATAGTGTCATAATAATTTAATTTAATTTGTCCATGTAAAAACAAATTAAATTACATCCATGTCATCATTTTCTCACATCCAAATGTACACTCTAAAATTAATAAAAAGTTTCACATTCAATTTCAAATGATGTTACATTTATAAGTATGTCAAATTAAATCTTGCCTTCAAACAATAGTAAATTGCAAATTTTGCACCTAACAACTTACTTTGGAAAATTACACAAACATTAAGGGTAGAATAAATAAATAAGAATGAAAACACAATATTTAAAAAAAACATTATAAAATAAATTTGAAATAAATAAATGATAAACATGACTTATTATATATAAATTATATTTAATATATAGTTTAGCTGAATTAACTTAAAAAATGAATTAAGTGTTGAAAGTACATAATATTTCTAATGGAAAAATGATAAATAATAGTAACTAAGTTAATTAAAAACTGAATTAAATAGATAGTAAATGTATATTTTTTTCGTGAAGAATTAAAATATATAACTATTTATTTGATTTCTAATTTAAAACAAAAAAAGGTAAAAAGAAATCAAATTTTAAACAAAAGTTCTAAATGTGTACACAATTATGTTTGATAGGGCTGGGCATGAACCGGTTCGGCCCCGAACCGGTTCAGAACCGAACCTTTACCACATTTTAAAACCAGTACAGTTTATCGCTCCAGATTTTGGCTGATTTACCATACCTATTCTGAAGCGTTTCTGCCGAACCTGTTTATACCAAAAGAAAAAAAATATTGAGGTTCCAATTCAGCAAGCATCCAATTGAGATTACAATACAAACATAAATCCAACTGAGGTTCCAATACAAACATAAATCCATTACAAACAATCAAACATAATACTACACTTAAAATTTAACATTAGTTACTTCAGCTTCTATCAAAATCTCCAATAATGTATCAACCAAGCCACCAATTTGCTCATGAAATGTCTGCATGGAATGAGAACAAAACCCATCAGTATCACCAATCAAGTGTAAATCTAAATCAGCACAACAAAACAAATACAATGACACAAACTTACTAACTAGTTGTTTTGGATAGATGAAGCGTCTCTCTTAATAACTAGCTGTTTTGGAACATCTACTTTTCCTGCATAAATAAAGTGCATGTAGATCTCAGTCACCCCAAGTAATGTACAGATCAGTGCACTTCCTGGAAATACAGAGAAGGATTGGTACTTCATATCAGCCACTTCCTGTAGCATGTACTGGCGATTACGTAAATGTTGTATGGCGTCAGGTGGATCAAGAACTGTCACTTCAGGATGTGTGAGCATGTACTCCTGCAATCGCAGAATCATAATATTAACTTGAATAACTTGATCTGATGGATTATGATGCCAAGAGATACTTAATACAAAGCATCACTAGAGAGTAGAAATTTCTTCTCTGCATGTTGATGACAACATAAAAGAATTTTATAGAGTGGTAATGATAAATTCCTTCTTGGTTGAAACACCTGAACAAGAAGTTATCTCATGAACAAAAATATCCAACAACAAAGAGCTCATCAAGAAGACTTCTATGCATTCGACAAATAAAAAATGTTAGGAGAACCTGCCTCAGTTAGATGAGCATGGAAGTAGAAACACCCTTTCCAGATTTTTAAAGCTCATGCCTCAGTTACGATTCATGACACATGTAAGCATGCGCTCTGCAAGTTGCAGAGACGGATGAGCGGCTTTTGGTTATTCTTATCAACCATGTGACTTAAGCCACACACAACTTGCATATGCAATCTCGGGTTGTCATTCCAGTGATTAATAGTTTGGCAATACACAATGGTCCCAAAACGATAACAGCAATAGCTAAAAGGTATCGGCATTCAAGGTCAATACAAATTTCACTCAATGGATCAGATACCAATTTGGTAATCAACGAATCATCAACTAATCAACTAATCAGCAACTAATCACTAATCAGCAACGGCCGAAGACGACGACAGACGAACCTGGCGAAGACGACGACAGACGAACCTGGCGAAGACGGGAGGCGTGACGACGGTCGACGAAGACGAGAGGCGCGAAGATGAGAGGCGTGAAGACGAGAGGCGTGAGAACGTACTGAAGTTTGAAGACATCGGCGTGATTCCTGAACTTGGAAGACTGAATGACAGAATCAGTGAATTGAGTGAGGTTCTCAATTAGGTCTGTCTGAAGTGCTCCGGTTTTGTCTGGTCTGAAGTGGTCTGGTCTAGTTTAGTATTTAATAGTATTTTAAGATTAAAACTGGTACAAAAACAGGTTCGGTTAACCGGTTTTCTGTACCTATTCTGAACCGCTCCAAATATTTTGAAAAAAAAACATTTGTTTTGTGAACCGGTTCGGCCGAACCGGTTTGAAACCGGTACAGTTCGGCCGAACCGGTTATTTTTGCCCAGGCCTAATGTTTGAGAATGTTTTTTGAAAATAAAATTATAATACAATAATATTAAATGTTTTTAAAATTTATAAATACAAATGTTAGATTTTCATTTATGTATTTGTAATTATAAAATTAAATTAATATGATACTTTTCATAAAAGTTTGGAAAATAATTATTTAATATTGATATTTATCAATAATAATTATATTTGAAGTAAAGTTTTATATATACAAAAAGTAAAACTAATAGTATTCTAAATAGTGTATATGCATATATAATTTATTAAGTTATGTTTGTGTATATAATTTTCACATATTGTTAACTAAGAAAACAAATAAATAAATAAAAATAAGAAACAATTAACTATTACTAAATAAAATGTTTATAAATAACCTTTTTATAGTGCTATTACTAAATAAATTTAACATATATGTAATTAATATACTATAAATAATAAACGTTATACAAAAATGTAAATTGAATATTATTATGTTAATAACAAAAATAAAAATATTTTTATTTTGTAAGTTGAGTTAATCATATTAGTATAATAATATAATTAATAAAATAATTTAAATTTTATATTAAACTATATTTATATAACGATAACTTAAATATTTTCTTATACTCTGCACAAAGTTCAGGTCAGTTATCTAGTTTCTCTTTATTTCACATTATAATTATAATGTTTCCTTAAGTATATTTTATGTAGTCAAATTTATATAATAATAAAATATATAATATTATATTTTCTGAATATCCAGTATGCACATATTAAAATTTACTCTTACAAATTAAAATATAGATTAATCAAGGATGCATTTCATCTATTAGACTATCACATAATACTCTTATTAAAATGAGACATTACCTACTTCCTTAACTATGTTTTATGTAGTCAAATTTATATAATTATAAAATACGTAATATTATATTTTATAAATATCAAGTATGAACATATTAAAATTTACCCTTACAAATTAAAATATAGATTAATTAATAATGCATTTTATCTATCACATTATACTCTTATTAAAATAAGACATAAGTGACATATCAAGATCACTTAATTAATTACAATAATATCAAACATGCATTACTATAAAAAAAAATATGTAAAAATATTTAACTTAAAAGTATTAATTATTATTTTATTATTAATTGTTAATATTAATTTTTATTATTGACTTATGTCTTTTTAACTAATTTTATGAACAAATACACAATATAATTTATACTTTTGTTTTTCATAATATAAATTATAATACCTTTTCTATATAATTAATTATTTCATGCATTTTTAGATTTTTATATTTTTATTGAAGCAATTAAAACTTATAACAATATACTTTTTGAAAAATTATTATAATTTGTATTCACTTAAAAAATAACGTTATAACATTAAAATTATTGTTGTGTTTTTTAAAGTATTATAGCATATATTCATCTAAAATAATTTAAATAAATATTAGACATTATACTATAAAAAAACAATAACTTATATTATATATATAATATACTACTTACTGTGCTTTTACGCATGTCAGATATGTAGTATAATATAAATTAAAAGAGGTGAGTGCAGTACAAAAAATTAAGAATTCTGAGTATTTATTATGGTTATAAGAATTGTGCCGGTCATCAAACCAAAAAAGGAATTGGTTCACGATTCGTTCGATCCGACCACGACTCGTCCTCCTCTTCCATTCCCATCCCCTGTTCCTCCCAAACCAAATCCCCTTCCTCCCCGACTTGTCCCCCTCCTCCAAACACACACATCATCCCCTCCCACCCTCCTGTCCTCCTCCTCACAGTCCCCGTCCTTTCTTTATAGGCACAGACCATCGTCCTTTTCCTCCCACCTTTTCCCGCATCTCTCAGTTTTTTTTTCCAATTAGAACGAAAAATCGTTCGGTTCTCTAAAAACTTGAACAATTCATAGAAAAGTCGTCTGATTTTCACCTATTAAACCTAATTCACATTTAAGTGAGAGTGTCACATTGCAAAAAAATCCAAATTTTTGTCTATGTTTTATTTATTTTGTTTAATTGACAAATAGGTTTGAGTTTTTTTTTTTACGAGTGAGAAGGAGGTTTACGCGCTCACCTTTGTTCCTCAAAGTGATTTTGATGTTGTCTTTAAGGTCAATTATTTTTCACATTAAACCTCACTTCATGTCAATTGGCTTAATATGTGAAGCAAACAGAGTAAAAAGAATTTGGACAAGCTAAATTGGTTAGACGAGCAACATAGGGAGTTGAGAGTAGTGAAGTTGTTGTTGTTCCTTGTTTTGCAATTGGGTTCTCTTTATATAATAGAAAGTGTATGTCATCGTGACATGCCTATCATCCCTATTTTTAAAATGGATTCAGTGAGGCGGACTTTGGGGACATGCTTTTGGGCACTCCAAGCCAAATTTCGGAGTCTATGAACCAGTGGCTGACGAGGAGAGCCTCTCCGGAGGAGGTTCCGTTGGCGGTTTTTCAAATGGGGGCGTCAAAGGCACCGGGACCGGACAACTTTTCTGGGGCGTTCTATCAAAGGAATTGGATCGATATCGGCCCCGACATTGTCACTTCCGTCAACGCCTTCCTCGAATCAGGTTTCATCCCACCTTTCTTAAATCAAACCGATATTACTCTCATACCTAAGATTGCTAACCCATGTTCTCCATCGGACTTTAGGCCGATTAGCCTGTGTAATTTTATCTATAAGATTTTGTCTAAGGTTTTGGCGAATAGACTCAAAATCTATTTGCCAAAGCTGATAACCCCGTTCCAGAGCACATTTGTGTCTGGCAGGCGGATTCAGGACAGCATACTGATAGCTCACGAGATGTTCCACTTCCTAAAATCGAATAGAGGATCAGGCCGGTAACTAGATAGTACAGACTGTGCTTTGAAGTTGGACATGCAGAAAGCGTACGACCGGGTGGAATGGGACTTCTTGCTTCAGGTCCTAAAGTAGAGGGGTTTCTGTGACAAGTGGGTCGGGCTCATCGAAGCATGCATCTCCTCGGTTTCCTATCACATATTTGCAAATGGGAAACGATCTAGAGTCATCTGGCCATCTCGGGGTTTAAGGCAAGGTGATCCGTTGTCACCTTATCTCTTTATTTTGGTCGCTGACGTATTGTCTAGGAAAATGGTGGAGCAGGTTGAGTCGGGAGGATCATGGGGATCAGGCCAAATAGACGGTGCCTAGAGATCCACCACTTGTTCTTCGCAGACGACACGCTCTTCTTCCTTAGAGGATCGGTGTCCAATGCGAGGAATGACAAACAGGTGTTGGATAAGTTTTGTAGGGACTCAGGCAAAAGGATAAATCTCGCAAAGTCAAGCATTTTCTTTAAAGCATCGGCTGGAGCTGCAGTCAAAATGAACATAGCGAACACTTTTGGGGTGGCTAGTGTGGGAACCCGGGCTTCTACTTGGGCCTACCGTCAGTCTGGGGTAGGTCGAGGAGAGAAGCTATGGCCTACATTAAGGAGAGGGTCCGAGACAAGCTCAACTCATGGAGAAACTGCCTCCTTAACAGCGCAGGGAAAGAAGTGCTAATTAAGTCGGTTGTGTCCGCCATACCGACTTACGTTATGAACATCCTCAAGCTCCCCGCCACCTTGTGCTCGGAGATCGACTCTATGATCGCTAGATTTTGGTGGGGGGCCCCGAATGGGGACAAGAAGGTTCACTGGAAAAAGTGGTCGGTTATGTCCAAGGCCAAGACCGAAGGAGGCTACGGATTCTGGGATGTCCAGGCATTCAATGCGGCAATGCTTACTAGCACGGCTCACAGACTTATGGCTGATCCGGAGGCTCTATGGGCCCGACTCATAAAAGGTCTTTACTTCCCTAATTGTAATTTCATGCAGGCGACTAAGGGGGGACGGGTCTCGTGGGGGTGGTCGAGTATCTTGATCGGGAGAGACGTGCTCAAACAGAATGGAGTATGGACCGTGGGCGATGGCAGGTCCATTAGACCTTTTCAGGATTCTTGGAATGCTGGTATGCAGGGCAGGAGATAAGGGCTCACCCACAGGCACAGCCGAACCAAAGCCTCCTTGTTGCGGACTGGATTGACCCGACTACGAGCTCGTGGCGGGAAGACTTAGTGCGCGACGCTGTCCACCAAGACAACGTGGAAGAGGTGCTGCGACTTGACATCCCTTTGGCACAACGACCAGACTCTTTTAGGTGGCCTTATACCAGAACGGGGTAGCTGTCCGTGAAGACAGCTTACCACGTCATCTACCACGGGAGGAGGGAAACGCCAGCAGGGGGATCAACCATGATGGTCTGGCACGAGATATGGAAGGCACGGGTGCTGCCCAAGATTAAAGCCTTCCTCTGGAGCCTCGCGTCCAATGCCCTAGCAGTCGGGGCGAATCTTCACCGGTGTGGAATCCAGGTATCACCTATGTGTTGTACATGTCAGGTGGAGGAAACCAGGGAACACCTGGTTATGGGATGCCCATGGACAAAGCAACTCTGGCAGCTGGTCTTTGGGTCAGGGGTCGACACTTCCGACATTTCTGATCTGACCCTCTGGCTCGCTGGTTGGATTCCATCTGCCACTGATGGCTCTGGATCGACTGGTAAGAAAATATGGATATTGTGTATGTCAGTGTGTTGGGTTCTGTGGCGAGCTAGGTGCCAGCTCGTTTTCCAGAACGGAGCGCCTGTGGTCGATGTCCTGGCGAGGGAGGTTCACCGCATTGCTGCAGAAGGAGTGGGAAGTTTGACAGCATTACCACAAGCTGCTTCCTGCAGGATCTTGCAGCCGTGGACAGCACCGAGCCTAGGGGCGATCAAAATCAATGTTGACGGGGCATGGAACACTATTTCGAAAGTGGGAGGGGCGGGAGTCATCGCCAGGGATCACAACGGACTGGTCTTGGATGGATGGCTCGGGAAGACAGCGGGTGCGTCGGTGGAGGAAGCCGAGGCCTGTGCAATTTTGGAAGCCATCAAACTTGCTCAGAGAAATGGTTGGTCTAGTATTGTCATTGAATCTGATGCCGCAGTGGTAGTCAACCAGCTTAATTGGGGGGAGTTTTCTTGGCGAATCGACACAATTTTGTCTAATATTTTAGAGTTGGCGAAAGCCATTTTGAGTGTTGATATTGTAGAAATACCTAGAACCGCAAATTGTTGTGCGGATTGGTTAGCAAAGCAGGCAGTCTTGGGGTTGAGTCTTGTAGATTGGGTCTTACGACCCCCAACCCCGTTGTTACAGTTTATTCTCGCAGATAGTCATTGTAACCGCACTTTTTTGAATATCGAATGAAGTTCAGTTTTGAGGCAAAAAAAAAAAATCCCTATGAATTTGAGATATGAACTAGTTGGTAAGGTTTCCAAGATGTAGCTTGGACTGAGAGCACCCTCATCGCTCACTTGATATAGATCTGGCTCAGAGAATGATCCCAGACTAAACTTCACTATTCGCAACACTTAGCATATAAAAGAAGACCCCCTTAAGGAGGACAAAAACTTAGTCCAAAAATCCTCCCATCATGAAGGGTACCACACATATCAAAGTGAAAGCAAACCAAAGACAATAGAAAGACGCTCACCCAATAAAACCTAAGGATGTCCATATCATGACCATCCTAGGGGTAATAAAGCGCAAGAGATCGACTAAAAATATAGCTAACATGACTTGTTATATTAAAGCGAGGACATATAGATAATACTCGCATTCACACACATACCAGAAAGAAAAGAAAAATCACAACACTTGTGTGGAATTCTTAAATGAAAGGTAATTGCCTCAACCCTCTTAAAATCAAGGTCCACTGAAAGTTCCTTTCAACCAAGAATCGGGGGTAAATGTTGTGCCTAGGCGTCAACTTTACTTCAATATAACAGAAGAGCCACAAACAACATTGGAACTGGTCATTATTGGGGGAAAAAAAGTCACGTGAGTTATGCGTGGAGATCAAATTACCCTCAACCTCTAAGGCGAACGCCTTAAGTGCCTTAATCAAGCATACAAAGGCGAGACCCATAAAAGTTAACACTTTCATCCACCAAGGCAAGCTTCTCACTCTCACCATGACAAGGAAAAAGGTGTACAAAAACTCATAAGGGTCGACCTGAATGCCCAAGATGAGGCGAACATCCCATGAACCCCATGCTTGCCCTCACCAAACAAAGACCTAGGAAAAAAACCTAAGTCTCCAGAATCCTCCTCCATAATGATGATGCTTGTATAGACTCGATCTCGAGACAAAATCTGTCAGTTACACTAAATCTTAGCACACAATAGCAACTAAAGATAAACCTGGTTGCGATCCTCATCAAGATCTTAGGCACCACATCTTAACCATTAGGTAATGGACAATAATATATCGTTCCAGGTATAAATACATCATGATTTTCCTATTTACAGTTAGGATGAATTTCAAATTACAAACATTCGAACCCTATACTCACTTAAGCATCACAAAAGGATTCAACGTAACAACCTCCATCGTCGTTTTCTTACAGTTCATGGAGTTTTCGATATGACTTTTTGATGAGTCTGCACAAGCGATATTAACATAATTCTTGATACTTCTAATTAGTTTTTACGACCCAGATCAACCTTCTTCCAACAACTAGGATTAAGCAAAATATTGTACCAATGAGTTTTCTAGCAACACTAAGCACATGTACTGCCAAATTTACTAGTATGTAAGGGTGTTATTCGATGTTTAGGAGGATCATTTTGTAAGTAAACGAAGTGTCGATTGCACTTGCCCAAGATTGTACTCTAGCAAAAATAGAAGAACTCACATATATTACACTATATGGCTCTTGATATGATATCTTATAGACTCTCTTGTAGGGGTGATAAAAAAAGATTGTTGGACCGAATTCCTGACAAGACCGGCCCGAGACCGGCCCGACTAGGACTGAGACCGAACTGGCAGTTTTTTTTCTTCAAGGTCGTTCTTGGGCTTTTTTCCAGGAAGCCCGTTTAGGACCGACCCAGACCGAAGGAATGTGGATTTGGGATTTTTATAATACCTAGGCTTGTTCATGAACCGATTCAGGGTCGAACCGATTCTGAACTGGTCTGGTTTGAAAAAAAACAGTACATTTTTCCATTTCTAAAAAACCTGGTTTGGTTTAAGGGAAAAAGAACTAGTATGGTTCGAACCGATTCAGAACCGGTTCAAACTGTTCTGGTCTGTTTTTTTTAATAACAATTTTGGTTCGGAAATAATATGGGTCAAACCAAACCTAAACCGGCTAAAAATCGTGTCCAACACACTGAACCGTCTGAAAAAATACTGAACCAACTGAAAAATACTGAACCGGCTGAAAAAACACTGAACCGACTGAAAAATACACTGAACCGACTGAAAAACACACTGAACCGATTGAAAATATGTTCCACAACCGACTAAAATCCTGTCCAACATCAACATACGAGAGTCCAATATATCTCTAGATTTGGTTTATTGAAGACATCTCTAGGTTTGGTTTAATTTCAGACCGATTTAGTTGATTTTGCTTCAAACCGGTTCTAAAATTATATAGGTTTAAAATGGTTTGATTTAAATTTAAGTATAAACCAGTATCAAAAAACGAGTCGAGTTGAACCGATTCGAACTGGATTTTTGGTACTATTTTGAACTGTTCTATTTGAAGGCTAACAACACTGGTCTGGTTTTGGAACTAGTTCGGCCGAACCGATTCGAACCAAACCAGTACCAGACCAGTTCGTCTGAACCGGTTCATTTGGACAAGCCTAATAATACCACACCGAATTGAATGTGGATTTGAGAGGTTTTCTATATCTATAAAAGTTGCATCCTGATAAATTTAGAAACCACGCAACCATGCAGTGAGCTCATAGCGAACTATTTTTTGCCTTTTACTAAAGAATACCATGAGCTCATAGTTTTTTTTGGGGGGTGCAGATTCGGTCCAGGACCGAGTCAAGAAAGACCGACTCGGGCGGGCTTTTTTGGCCGAGGTCAGTCTCGGTCCTCCAGAAGGCAAGACTGAAATTTCGGTCTTGGTCTCGATCTTGCCTTCAGGACTGGACCGGACCGCCCATGATCAGCCCTACTCTCTTGTACAACTCACTTGATGTTGATGGTATACTTGTTGTGTTGTTGCTTGCTTGGTTGGTTATAAATGACACACTCCACTCCTATTTGTACTAAGAAAAAGAAATCTCTAGATCCTAGCTCTCTAGTAGGGCTAGGCATGAACCGGTTCAGGGCCGAACCGGTTCAGAACCGAACCTTTACCACATTTTAAAATCGGTACGGTTTACCACTCCAGTTTTTGGCCGTTCCAGATTTTGACCAATTTACCGTACCTGTTCAGAACCGGTCCGGCCGAACCATTTCATACAAAAAACAAAAATTCAACTGAGGTTTCAAGCATGGCATACAAAAGGCACTTTCATATGAAAAGAAGGATCACATTCACTGCTGAAAGAAGATATTGATTATAATTACAACATAAATAGAAAAACAAAGGGCTCAAGGGAACTTTTGGAAAGCATTATTAAGACCAGCTATCAACCAAAAATGCATAGAATTTCAACATGATATCAACCAAAATGCACTAACTACTTAGTACACTAGGAGGAGGAGCGTTAGTACCCACGCAGATATTTAGGAGCCCGAAAGAATAGATACTCTCCACCACAAAGAATCATGCAACTATCTTCCATCAACTCCAGCAGAGTCTAAGGTAGTTGTTGCTTTTGCTTTATGGCCTCCAGGGCCTGAAGAGACCTTGACCTTTGCTGGTCTTAGAAGCTAGTCTTTGAGGAGAAACCCATGTTGAAGTTCCCGGATGATGATCACTTAAATTCTTGAGATGGCTCACGAGCAATAGCTTCATGTAGCTGGCAAAAACAAAATAATAGATAAATCCATAAAAACAAAATGAATTTAGATGTCAGGGCAAGACAGAAATTACATGCATGAGCCAAAAACAGATCATGAGCTTATTTCTTCAAGGCTTTAATTAGTAAAATTAAGGACTCGAGTATTAAATTAGTGACAAGGGAAAATTTGCCCTTTGTAAATTCTAACAATTTGAACTTCAACGACAATTCACAAGGAGAAGTCATCCATCATGCACAACTATGACTACAAATCCAAAGGAGAGCGTACTGAAGGATCAAAAGTCTTTCCAATGGTTGCCACATCAGATACATTGAAGCTCCTCATGACCTCCACAAACTGCTTATATATACTCTGATAAGTGATAACTGCTTACATTAAAGTTTAATCCCTGCTTGTGCAAGTCTATCAATACATTCTGGAACCTACAAACATGACCGTGTAAGGTATGTGAGACAAATCAACAAAACAAATGTACATATTTATCAGCAGCAGCATCAATCATGTCATCCCGACTTCAGTACATATTTGTCTCAGGATTACTTCGTGCTTTCATTTTTTTTCCTCTCCTCAAAGACTTCATTCTTTGTGACTATATGAAATCTTTATCAGAACAATATGATCTTCTTCCATTATCGTTTTCTGACTTTGAAATTATTCATCTAATTTTTCTTCCTCCTTAATCAAGGTTCAAAATTCTAGCAAGCGATGAACTATCTCATCGACGCTTGTCTTTCGCTGTCAACAACGCCGCTTCGACTCACTCGAAAATCTTCAAGTTCATCTCTTCCTTATCTTTGTCATGAAATGATTTTTTTCCGCTATCAGTCTTGTTATGAAGCAAGAATAAGTGGTGATAGAAATTTTATCACATAGCGAGATGGATTGAATATCATTTTCTTTTATCCTAGATTCACCATTGATTATAGACCTCACCATGCATATATTTTTGAGGATACAGACTCCCCTTTTCTCCATGATCCTTCTTTGAAGATGTTTTCTTACTTGAAGTCAATATGACATACATGTCATCTACTCGTGCACTGATGTGAATGACATCCACCAAGATCATCTCAATGGTTTAAAGAAACTTCAACATAGAGACGAGTTTTTTCTTCACACCGGAACATTGTAGGTACTATCAAGCTTGATTGATGTCTCACCTTTATTGTTGAACACAACAATACTTTCCTTCTCGATTGGGGGATCAGTGTCATCTGTTGTTAGAACGAGGTTGATATGGGTTAGAAAAACTCGTTGGGAGTATTGGGAAGTGTGACTATATTTCGTGAGCAGACTCATCAAAAGCTCCTTGACCTGTAAGAAAGGAACAAGGGAGGTTGTTCTTCTGGATCCCTTTCTGATACTTAAGTGAGTATAAAGTTGAAATGTTTGTAATTCGTAAATTAGCTTTATCTTAAAGAGGATAATTGTGATGTATTTATACTTGAGAAGATATTTTATTGTCCATTACTAGATGGTTAAGATATGGTGCTTGAGATCTTGTCGAGGAACGTGGTTATATATACTGATATCTTTCTATTGTTGTTCGCTAAGATTCATTATAACTGGCAAATTTGGTCTCAGGATTGAGCTTAGGCGAGCATCATCCTTGTGGAGTAGGGTCCCAGTGACTTAGTTTTTTTTTTCCCCTAAATCAGCGTTTGGCGAGGGGGATCGTGGGGTTCTCGCCTCGTCTCTAGGAAGTTAGGTCTACCCTCATTAGTCGTACATGTTCGAGTCCGTGTCGAGGGCAAAGATAAAGTATTGTACTCATTAGAGAGAGGTGTTAACTTTTGTAGGCCTTACCATTCTATGTCGGATGGGGCGAGCTTGAGACGTTCGCCTTGAAGGTTGGAGATAACTTGATCTCATCACGTGTGAGTCGTGTGAGTTATCTTCTCCTAAGGTTGGTAAGCTCCGGTGCCGTTTGCAGGTCTTATCTTGCTTAAAGGTAAATTTGACACTTTTACCCAATATTTAGCCCCGGAGCATGGTGATAGGAACTTTTGGTCGAGCTTGATTTTGGGAGGGTTGAGGCGACGACCTTTCACTTAAGAATTGCATGCAAGTGTTGTGAATTTTCTTTCAATACTGACGTGTGTATGATTGTGAGCCTCATTTGCATGTCATCACTTGAATGTCGTGGTTCAGTTACATCATATCTTTAGTTGGTCCTTTGCATTCTATTACCCCTTTGGTGGTCATGATATGACAATCCTTAGGTTTTATTGTAAGAATTTTTTTCTACTATCCTTGGGTTGCTTTCACTTTAATCTTTTGCAGTGTCCTTCATGATGGGAGGAGTTTCTGGAATCAACTTTTGTCCTCCTCGAGGGGTCTTCTTTTAGATGTTAAGTTTTTTAAGGAATGAAGTTTGGTCCTGGATCACTCTCTAAGCTAGGCATATTTCAGGCGAGGGCTGAGTGTGGTGTCGCTCCAGGCTACATCCTAGGAACCCTTACAAACGGGTTCATATCCTGAATTCATAGGGAGTCGAGAGTGGTGGAGTTGTTTGTGCTCCTTGCTTTGTAGTTGGGTTCCCCTTATATAGTGGAGGTTGTTTCTCATCGTGGCGTGCCTGTTATCCTTTTTTGGGGAATCATCATTTCCGGTTATTTTTGGCAAGGATGTCTCTTTTTTTTTCCGGCGTCGCTTGTTTTGCAGTTTTGTAGTGAAACTATCATTACTTTTTCTAAATCGTCTCCGAGACTTTTTATGTTTTCTTCTGATTTTGATAATTAACTAGAGGGCACATGGTTTTTGATTGCAAGGTTGCACTTTTATTTCCAATTAGGTTTCGAAATGGTATGAAAAAACATACTTTTATTCGTACCAAATGATCGCTCTATTAGTGACGGCCTAAAAGCACTCCGAGTAGAGTTATTTCACTTCCTCATAATGGAGGCACTCAAGATGATTTTGTAGTTCCCGTATTTTTTTCCAAACTGCATTAGTCCATGGTAAGAGTAGTCAATTTTTTCTCTTAGGACATATTTCCGGGGTAAGGAGGAACGCCTTCTTGTATATATGATTACTTCCAAATGGCAGCCTATTCACTCTCTTTCATGGCAATCCTTTTGATCATTATTTCTTCTTTCATTGATGAATATCTCTTCCTGCTAAATTTATTTATTTGTTGCTGCATAAAGTATACATTGCTAAATTTATTTATTTGTTGATGCAAACCTAACAATAATGTTGGTGAATATTGTGTTGTCTTTAAATATATATTTGGAGGTTTTTGACACATTGGTCAATAGTTGAAGCTTATCATACTCAATAAGAGTTCTTATTTGACGAATTATATGTATTTACTTTTATAATTTATTGTAAGTTTTTGGTTTGGATATGTATTAAGATATACATAGATAATTTTATAAATAATACATTATATTTTTTAAAATCTATTATCTACTTCATATCTTATAGCACAAAAAAGATAATTAATAAAAATAACCAACAAAAGGTCGTATGTAACATTGAATAACAGTTGCTTTCACATAAAGTTTATGTTTAACCGTGGTATTAAATAGCATTAACAAATATTTTTAATTATGGAATTCTTGTCACCAAAACACATGTGTTAGCAACGACATTAAATGGACATTAACGACATTCAATGACATTAACTGATATTATCAAGAGTTTTAATAATAATGGACAGGTTGTCACTAAATAAACATATTATGTTATTGATACCCTTAAACAGTGACAACATTGGTAGTTGTTAATGTAGTGTATATAGTGACAACATTTATTGTCATTGAATGTCGTCAACCTATTAGTGGCGGCAAAATTTTTAGTGACAACAATTTTCCGTGTCCACCAAAGTGACTTTTAGCCACGAGACCTATCTTGATTAGATTTAGCTCGCTGTTAAAGGTTAGTGACGGCAAATGGGCATTTTCTAACCGACTGCATAGTTCGTATATTCCAACATGCAAGGATCGAACGGATGAAGAAATTCATATTCATTAAACACTTCAGTTTAGTTTTAAGATTTGGGCAACACCGCCTTTCATGCCAAGTTTATATGCATTTTTGGAGAAGAGAGAAGTTTGATCTCATGGGTGTTTGATTATAAATCATATATCCAGTAACTTTTGTTGTAAGATTTATAAATACTTAATTTATAATTCGTCTTGGTATCTAAATAAGGAAGAAACACACAAGAATTCCACCAAACCGGTTTCCCTTAAAATAGGAAAAGGATAAGAAGGATCCCATTCCTATACACTCCTCTTCTCTGATTTTGCATTTTCCACATTTAGATTAAATAATCAAAGACAAAGACGGATTCAACGCAAGCAACTCACTAATTTGATGTCTAGTTTTAGCAAATTCCGACCAACCACCATTAACCACAACAATAAAAAGGCCCCCTGTCTCCATAATTATATCCATCTCCACCGCGGCCTGGAGGATCCAGCACCAAGTCGTTTGCTGCCATTAATCCAGGCCGCCTGAACCTCTGTCCACTCAGCCGGACGTGCGCTATCAATGGCTTCCAGAACTCAGTTCCTTGTTCTGTTTGTGGTTGTAGCCGCTGAAGCTTTGGTTGCTCCATGGAGGGTGAGCGCTGGGGATCCCGACCTTCTCTCTGACTTTTTGATCCCACCGGAGAAGACAGCTTCAGTGGATGGAAGTTTCTTCACCTTCAACGTGACTCGATCTATCTTAGACGCCCCTGCCCCTGCCATGTTTAAACTCACCAAGGTCACAGCTGCTGAGTTCCCTGCCCTATCGGGTCAGAGCGTGTCCTACGCCATCCTTCAGTACCCTACACAGACACCCAATGGCCTCCACATCCACCCTAGGGCATCCGAGTTGCTCTTCTTGGTTCAGGGAAAGCTCAAAGTTGGGTTCGTGGACACCACTAATAAGCTCTTTTCACAAACCCTAAAGGCAGGAGATATATACGTTTTCCCAAAGGGTTTGATCCACTACCAATATAATCCCAGCTCCAAGATACCTGCCCTTGCCATTTCGGCCTTCGGAAGCTCAAACCCTGGAACAGTTTCAATCCCCAATGCGTTATTTACAACGGGAATCAATGATGAAATATTGGCAAAGGCGTTGAAGGCTGATCTTACCACCATTCAGACTCTCAAGGCAGGGCTGGCTCCGAAGGCCTGAACTCCATCATCAGAAACATTATTTAATTCTATAAAACAAAAATATGTCTAGATGATATGTGCACGGTCTCTTCTGGTTGCTTTCTCGAACGTCATATATAGTTGGATCAATTGGCAGTGCTAACCAACCAAGTCTCCCTTTCTACTCTGATTCAATTAGAGTACAAAAGGATACGACACTGGTTCTGAACAAAATCAACCCGATCTTTCATTCATACACTTTGTTCATATATATATACATACATGTACAAGTTAAGGTGACAAAGAAAGAAACCAACAATCAAGCAAACCTAAACAAAAAACAATTTCGACATATTAGTTTTCATGTATTAATTAATACCGTATTAAGATAGCTGATACATATTTACACAAGTACACTGTTTAGATAGATACATGTATTAATACGTGCATAATCTAATATAATGTTTGACTCATTTAAAAATTATATATCAAGTGGAAAAAAATATAAACTCTTAAATATGAATTTATTTAATTTTGAAATTGAAAAATATTAAAATCTAAACAAATTGAGTTAAAAAAACAAAAGAAAAAGGATTAATATGACCAACACATTTTTACGTTTAATCTATATGATATGATAATACTCTTATGTTGTGCAATACCCTCTTATGTTTAGTGAATGTGGTTATGTGGTCGAAACACTTTTGAGAATTTTTTTCAAAAAGTATTCATTCTTTTTAGAAAAGTAAGTATATAAAAAAAATATTTCGAAAAATAAGTATACGCGCACGCCCGGGTAGTGCGTATTTGCAATACGTGCACCCCAGGGGGCGCCTATTCAAAATAGGTAGCCCATGTATTAGTTTTTTTTTTATAATTCGATAACGACGACTCAATGTTTAATTAAAAATAACATTATGTCTCTATTAAAAAACATTATAGTAAGTAGATATTTTAATTAGGATTCAAATAATGCAAAAAATATTAAATTTGGATTTACGGATTGACTTTACGGCCTACCGTAAGTTGAGATATGAAAATTTTACTTAAAAAATCATAACTCAGACCATGTAAGTCCAAACTCACCACGGTTAACGTCATTTATGTCGTAATTCAATTATCTACCTAGGGTGATTTGTTTTAATTAGAAATACAGTGATTTTGTAACTTAACATCGTTTGTTTTATAATTTGACCGAAATAATTAAATGCATTAGGTGAGAAATTTAATTATGTACTTCCTCAAAAAAAATCAAAAATATTACGGTGCATAGCTAATTTAATTAAGAATTAAATGACGCTAACTATGCTTTAATTTTTGTCTTTTAGACTGACTGTATAATACGATACGTAAAAAACTCTACTTATGATACAAAAACTTCTAAATAGTGATTTGATTAGTAAATTTACTGTGTAAATTGTAATTTCACTGTTTAAACAGTAATTTTACTATTCAAAACACTATTTAGAAGTTTTTATAATAATGTGGCGGTGCTATAATAATGTGGCTCTTATGTGACAGATGTGACAGATGGAGAATAAAATAAATAGAAAACATGTAGAATAATAATTAGAAAAATTATTTAACAAAAAAGAAAGATAAATATGTACGTATTAACAAATAGAAAAAACGTAAATATTAAACTTCAATTTTGTATATTATTATGTATTTGATAAAAATGAAAATACGAAGAAAGAAATAGTCAAGGGTCCGTTGTTTTTAGTAATAAAAAATATGTAAGCTAGAAAACTGATTCGCGTTTTGCGCAATATAATAATTAGTTTAGTTTATAAATCAATAATAATTTTTAAATAAATATAAATATATATTTATAACACTTTATTAAAGTACATTTAATTATAATTAATTCAATTACACAACATAAAATTTAATTATATTTATGAAGAAATGTTAAACTTATTTTTATAATATTATATTATGTAACAATTACTTATATTTTATAAAACTATTTGAAAATAAATGAGTAGATAATAAAACAAATGTAACCAATTATGAATATGATGCTAATTAATAATTTTAAAATTCATTTTATGACATATATTATTCTCATATATTTTCAAATAAATACAAACTATTAGAATATATATATATATGTATATTAGTTATAGTAATTACAAATTATATAAATTATTTTTAAACTTTGTAATATATGTTGATTCTAATAGAATATAACAATGATATTTTATAAAAATAGTTCTAAGAAAAGTATGAAGAAATTATATTATAAAAATTATTATAATTTTTTAATACTCTAAATTTTATGTCATGATTATAAATATCTACATAAAATTAACATGTGATTATTATTTTCATAAAATCTACAATAAAATGATTTGATTATCTTAAATTAAATAATCCTTAAATTCATATACATAATAAATTTAATATATACATAATAATCCTTAATTTCATATTAAATTATCTTTTAATAAAAAGATTTAATTTATACATCTTCTGTCTTTTCATAAAATATAAAATTAAGAAAACTCATAAATGCACATAGAAAATAAGAAGATATTAATGAAATTTTGTAACTTATTGGGAGAATGAATGAGAGAGTTTGGAAGATTTTAAACTATGTTACACGGCATGCCGCATATGAGTGAGAATTATATGTTTGACATGGATCAAATAGAAGTTATGAAATTGACATTAGGAATGAGAAAATGTCTTAAAAATCTTCATTGTCACAATTCTAGATAACTTTGCCAAATTAATATATATGTAGATAATAAGTTTATACTTTTATAAATTACGTGTTAATGTTATGAAAATTATAATTGAATGTATTTATAATTTTATTCTTCACAATTAAAAAAATATTTTTCAATTAATTATTAATTTTAGTTCTTTATAAATGATTTTCTAATTTAAATAATATACATTTTTTTGGCATATTTATATATTATTTTGAGTTTTATATATTGTTTCTATTATATTAATTGTATTGGAGTTAAATGTTGTAATATATATCTACGTCACAATGACATGACATTGATTTGATACATCATGTGCAAGACGCGTGATTTTTTTAACGTAAAAATGTAACAGAAAATTGAATGAGACGAAATGATATCATAAGAGTGCATCCGATCGCGAAAAATTCCTTGAGTACCATCCGATCACATAGGTCAAACGTAAGCCTATTTTGGACACATTAACTCAGAAAATATAGGAACCTTAACCTTGCAAGGTCCGACGTATTATCTGCATCACCAGATTCTTTCATGGGCAGTTGAGAATCTGCAAACAGATTCACCTTATAACTTTCTCAGTGCAGGACTTGTCGTTGCCGGAGAAGATCAATCGGAAACTTCCGTTGTACGATTTCCTAGTATTTGTTTGTCTGATTGCCTCAATCGTCTGATCTGTTCGTGCTATATGATTGATTTTACTCTGTTTATATGATCAAAGTCTATATGCAATCTGAGAGAGAATAGACGTTGTTTAGAATCCATCCAGTCAGTTGTGCCTATAACGTGTTCGACGGAAGTCCTGAGACAAGTCTCCGTGATTCAGTACCTGCTCTTGCCCTGAGTGACTGCTCATAGTGATCCTGATCGGCTGCACTGCGGTGGCTCACCGTGATGGAGTCTCGGAGCCAGGCTCCGAACATCAACAATAACCAAGCTGTCCCGGTGAGCTTGGTGGATCGAATGGAGGAGGACTTGGTTCCTGAAAGGGAACAATGTCAGCAAAAACCATCATACAAAGCTAAATTAACTGGGGTAATCCCCGGTGCATTTGAGAGGACGTTTTATTGTGAAGATTACCTGCTGAATGGCATTGAAGAAGAGGTGGATGAATTCCCGGACATCAATTGTGTCAAGATCTTCTTCACCAGGGAAGAAAAAATGGCAATGCGCAAGAATCATGCTCTTGATATTATCATCAAACTATTTGGGAAGTCAGTGGATTATCGTTTCCTACTAAGGAAACTGACACTAATGTGGAAAACTTCGGATCCCTTTGACATGATGGACCTAGGTAACGGTTTCTTCAAAGTAACATTCAAAAACAGAGTGGACCTAGATAGGGTTCTAAAGGAAGGACCGTGGTTTGTTAATGCAAGCTTCCTAACAATGCGGATGTGGGAACCAAAATTCCAACCGGCTAAGGCATCGTTCACGGCGGCGGCTATCTGGATGCGTATCCCTATGCTACCATCGGAATACTATGAGTTGCAAGCACTTCAAAAGATTGGAAACAGCTTGGGGACGCTACTCAAGATCGATTTGGCCACAGTGAATGGTGAAAGGGGGAAGTTCGCTAGGCTATGCATTCAAATGAATCTCATGAACCCATTGCCCCTGTTTCTTAAAATCGACAATCTACATCTTGATTTGGAGTATGAAGGAATAACATCCCTATGTTTTGAGTGTGGAAGGATCGGCCACAAAAAACAGACGTGTGGGGGGAGAAAGGAAGAACCGTACCAGAACCAACAGGGGCATGGCGAGGAGACCACAGCGGGGAACGCGAGACCAAGTGGTCAACCTGAGGCGAGGATGGATCAGCCAAGTCTATAGGAGGGCACAGAGGACCAAGGGGAGGATGTTTACCGTGGCTATGGCCCATGGATGCTGGTTCAAGCTCGGAGAAGGCCGCCGGGAAGGGGCACGAAACCGTCGGCCGCTAGGGACAAAGGCGTCGAGAGCAACGACCAGATCGGGGAACATAACGGGCAGGGAGGCATGGGATGACAACTAGTGGAGCAGGGGAACAAGAGTGCGGATGCTTTCATCGGGAGGAAAGCGGGGCAGAACGGGAAGAGTATGGCAGGGGCATAGATGATTAAAATATCAGAGAAGGGAGTGGGCCGAGCGGTGGAGGAGAAGAGAAGTGGTCTGAGTAACATGTCATCAAAGGAAGAGGCCGGGCCAGTTCTACATTTCAAGAAGCAGGCCAAGGGAAGTGGGTCGGAGCAAGGCCCGGGCAAGTTTCCATATCTAAGCTCGGTTGGGGACAGAAAACTCAAAGGAGAAGGAATGCGGGATCAGGACGCCCAGTTGCGTAAGTCAGGTAAGGAGAAGGAACAAGGAGGGGAGGGCCCAATTGGGACAGGGATGGAACTGATATTAAGGAAAAATCCTAATCAAGCTCGGTGGGAGCGTGCTGAGACGGCCACGGATCGAAACCAAGGAGAGGAAATCACAAACTGTGTAAAGCAGCAAGTTGACAGATTTAACCGCACCCAGCTCGACAGAACCTTCAACATGGTGGAGGAGACGGTAAGAGAAGAATCAAGCAGGAGACACTCAGATA
The DNA here is from genome assembly GCA_946814005.1 of Chamaenerion angustifolium. Taxonomy (NCBI): domain Eukaryota; kingdom Viridiplantae; phylum Streptophyta; class Magnoliopsida; order Myrtales; family Onagraceae; genus Chamaenerion; species Chamaenerion angustifolium. Next base: position 25,147,230 of record OX328268.1, on the reverse strand, counting down.
GGAAAAGGAGTAGATCGCCATTGAGGATTTCAGGTGGACCAAGCTGGGATGTGGTATCAAGTTCGGTGCAGCCCAGGGGGGATCACTGACGGAGGGAGTATTTTCTGCTCTGTGTTTTGTTTTGTTTATTTTCTGTTATTGTTTTTATGATTAGTACAAATATGCTGAATTTAGGAGGAACTACCAATGTGGGGGATTCGAATTTGGATAGTAATTGCTGTAACGTTAAAATTATTGCTTGGAACTGTAGGGGTTTAGGTAGTAAGCTTGCTATTAACACTGTTAAAGATTTGGTGGGCAGATATAATCCGGATATGCTCATACTGACGGAGACGATGATCAGTGGGGACAAGATACTAGCTCAATCAAAAAAGCTGAGATTCGATAGATTTGAAAGTGTGGATGCTAGGGGTCTAAGTGGTGGAATTCTAATCCTTTGGAATTCAATGACTTTGGACATTCAAGCCATGGGGTCTACTGAGCAAGAGATCCATGTGTCGGTTAAGGTACACACCACTAATCTGACTTGGATGTTGTCTGCTACATATGCTAGTGTTAATGTAGAAGAAAAGCAATATCTTTGGAATAACTTGAAAGCGGTGTCGGATGCCATGAATATTGCTTGGGTAGTCTTAGGTGATTTCAATGACGTGGTTAGCCAGGATGAGAAGAAAGGGGGTAGGCCGATAGATTGGACCCGGGCGAATAGATTCAAGGACATGTTAGATTATTGTAGCCTGATTGATCTGGGGTTCTCGGGACCCCAGTTTACTTGGGCAAAAATGTGCAAAAATAATAGATTTGTCCAGCAGCGTCTAGATAGAATTGTGGCTAATTCTGAGTGGATTGTCAATTTCCCGAATGCTAAGGTTTCCCACCTCACTAGAGTCAAGTCAGACCATTGCCCTCTTCTGCTTCAACTGAATAAGGAGGACCTGGATAGAGCTGTCAGACCCTTTAGATGTGAGCCTATGTGGCTTGATCACCCGGACTTTAAAAATTTGGTGTCTAAAACTTGGGATAGGGCGGTCAACTGTCACCAGGAAGCTACTAGGATCTTCCCTGCTAGGGCCAGAGTTTGGAATAGGATGGTGTTTGGTAATGTGTTTAAGAGAAAAACTCATATCCTTGAGCAACTTGACTTTACTCAAAAGAGGATCACCATTAGCCCCAATGCCTTTGATATCATCAGAGAAAAAGAGTTGAGGGCGGAGTATGCATCTATCCTCAATCATGAGGAGATGCTTTGGGCCGCTAAATCCAGATCAAAATGGATTGAGGACGGGGATAGGAACACCAAATTCTACCATGTCACCACTTTATTGAAAAGAAATCGGTCTAAAATTAGAGCCATAAAGGACCCTTGGGAACAATGGGTCTATGATCCAAGTCAGATTAAGGGTATATTTCAAAGTTTTTTCGTTAATCTGTTCACTTCGGGTAAGGGTGAAGTCCAGATTGACCTGGATCTGGAATTCAACCCCCCGGTGACCCTATCTCCTGATATGGCTAACTCCATGAACCGTGTGGTCTCTGAGAGTGAAGTGTTGGGTGCGCTTAAGACGATGGGGCCCTTGAAAGCCCCGGGCCCTAATGGGCTACACCCCATATTTTACCAAAAAAATTGGGACATTGTGGGAAATTCGATTTGTGGTCTTATCAAAAACATTTTTGCGGGCAACCTGCTTCCTACGAACATGAATGATACTCTCCTTTGCTTGATCCCGAAAATGGGAAATCCTGAGATGGTTAAGCATTTCAGACCGATTAGCCTCTGTAACACTTCTTACAAGCTGGTCTCTAAGGTCATTGTCAATAGGATCCGTCCATATATGCATCACTTGATCTCCCCTTTTCAGGCCAGTTTTATTCCTGGTAGACGTGCTAGTGATAATGTGGTGATCCTTAGGGAGGTCCTGAGATCTGTGGCTAATAAGAAGGGTAAGTCGGGGCTCATGGTGCTTAAGCTGGATTTGGAAAAAGCCTATGACAGATTGGAGTGGGATTTTATCCGTCAAACATTGATGCACTTTAATTTCCCTAGGAAGATGATATCCATCATTATGAATTGCGTTTGTTCCACCTCTGTCTCCATTCTATTGAATGGGGGCAAACTGGAGTCATTCTCTCCTTCCAGGGGTCTTAGGCAGGGGGACCCCCTTTCCCCGTACCTCTTCATTTTGTGCATGGACTTCCTTAGCTTCCTCATCGAGGAGGATGTTAAGAGAGGTCAGTGGAAACCCCTGAAATTAGGCAGGCAGTCCCACCAGCTATCGCATTTGCTATTCGCTGATGACCTGATTCTTATGGGTGAAGCCTCGTTCGCCAATTGTCAGTCGATGACAAGGATTTTACAGATTTTCTGTGAAAACTCCGGCCAAAAAATTAACTTTGAGAAATCGCAAGTAGTTTTCTCAAAAAACATGGCCACGGAGTCGACTAACCAGTTGGCGGGTTTGTTGGGCCTGACTAAAGTGGACAACCTGTCTAATTACCTGGGGTTCCCTATGAGTTTGTCGAGTAAGGAAGTGAAGTCATTCACTTTCATTTTGGACAAAGTCCGGACAAAGCTTGCGGGTTGGCGTTCTAAGCTTCTATCTGTCACGGGTCGTGGGATCCTTATTAACTCGGTTATGACTTCGATTCCGGCTTATTATATGCAATGTACTAATCTCCCATCTTATACTTGCAATGAGTTGGATAAATTGAACAGGAACTTTCTTTGGGGCTCTTTGGAGGAGAGAAAGAAAATGCACCACCTGAGCTGGGAAGTGGTAACTCTTCCAAAGGATAAAGGGGGGATAGGAATGACACAGACCAGGGAAAGAAACAATGCCATGTTAGCTAACCTAGCCTGGAGAATGGAGAGGTCGGAGGCTCCGTGGGCGAGTATCCTTAAGAATCGGTACTTCAGGCCAAACATGAGGGAGACGAAGACTGGATCAGTCACTTGGAAAGCACTGAGAAATGGGAGGAGCTGTCTGAAGGAAGGACTAGGGTGGATTGTGGGAGACGGAGCTAGCGTTAACGTCTGGTATGATAAATGGTTTGGCCCTAACTCTTTGCGTAGTATGGTGCAGGGTCCTCTGGGCTTCGAGGAGCAGGATCTTAAGCTGCAGGAGTTAATTTCAAATAATGGGGAGTGGGACGTTTCAAACCTGTCACTCCAGATCCCGAATTCCATTGTGGAGATGATAAGAGCGACTCCAAGGAGTATAGGCCAAGGGGGTCAAGATAGGAAGGTATGGTGGGGCTCTCCGACAGGTACACCATCCGTAGCCATGGTTCATAGGAGTATCAGCCAGAAAAGGCACAACCACATCGAGCAGGATCGGAGTAAGTGGAACTGGATCTGGGAAGGTAAAAACTTACCTAGAATCAAACACTTTTTGTGGTTGTGTAATCATGATCGTATACCTACTGCTTGCATGCTTAGGAAGAGAGGTATGGATATTGATCCCGTTTGTAAAATCTGTGGCCTATTTGAAGAGAACACCCTGCATGTCCTGCGGGATTGTCAGTATGCTAGGCAGGTTTGGTCGGATATTGGTATTCCGGGTGACATAGATTTTCATGATAACCAGTTAGCGGTTTGGTTGAAAGCTAACAGTCATGATGATAGGGAACATCACGAGGGGATGAAATGGGGTTTGATTTTTTCCTCTACTGTGTGGTTTATCTGGAAAAACAGAAATTCGTTTATTTTCACTAACAAATTTCTGGATAGAGATATTGTTAGTCTAACACTTTCGCAGGTAAGAGAAATCTCGATTGCACTGGAGAAGTCACAACACGCACGGAGTGGGACGGAGCTCGAAGTTAGATGGACTACTCCAGAGTTTGGTTGGACCAAACTGAACACAGATGGATCAGCGATAGGAAATCCGGGACCAGCAGGATGCGCAGCGATCCTAAGAAACCACCTAGGTGGTTGGGTGAAAGGGGCTCAAAGAAGACTGGGCATAACGAATAGCTTGGCCGCAGAGTTGTGGGGGATAAGGGACGGGCTTATATTGGCAAAGAAGATGGGAATTCAGGACCTCCATGTGGAGTCGGATGCTAAAGAGGCGATAGGTATGATCCTAGAAGAGAACTTGGAAGACAGACCGCTAACCCCTATTATCTGTGATTGCAGGAGACTGATGCTGGGATTCAGGAGAGTGAAGCTAAGGCACGTGTTCAGAGAAGGAAACAGAGCAGCTGACATGTTGGCTAAGGAAGCGGTCAACATAGAATCAACCTTTGTTGAGTTGGATCAACCACCTAGGAGTGTTGTAGCGATTCTTAGACTGGATACCATGGGTGTGACTAAGACTAGACTTGTAACTCTAGAGTAGACTAGTTTGTATGATTTTGTTTCAGCATTTACCAAAAAAAAAAAAACTCAGAAAATATTACAAAACTGAGAATATCAATAGGGTAAAGTATGAAAATGCACCCATTTTTTTTTATTTACACCAACATGTTTAAATTCACGATTTCCCACCATAGTGTTTCTATTTATTGGTAATTTCATCTTTGGTCCATCAACCATTAGTTATATTCGATAAGTAGTCAGCAATTCACATGTCAAAATTGATTTTCTTTAAAAAATAAAAACGTACAATGATAATTATACCCACTTAGCGTCACTAACAATGAAGATTATGCAACTTTACTGATCTATCCAAACTCAAACCTTTTGGATCTTCCGTTACTTCTTTGAGTCGATACTCCCTTATTCTCCGCAAGGCCCGCAAGAAGTAAAGCCATGGGTTGGCCCGTCTATTTTTTCTTTGATAATTAAGTCAATACAGGCTCTTGGAAATTGTCCAATAATATGGGAGAGTAAATGATGGTTGTAAAACTAAGTAAATGGATGGTATTTATACGAAAAGTTAACCCGTTGACCAAGTTAACTTTTACCGTGGTTAACTGGCTTCTGACCGTGGTAACTTTTTATCGATCGAGAAGGTATAAGATGTTAAATCACCTGATACAGAAGGATGTGTTTCTTCTCATGTGACATATGATCGAGGACGGAGGAGACACCTCATTCATATCAATGGGTTGCCTTGGTTTCGATTTAAAGCAAAGCGTTCCTTTGATCTCACGCGAAGCTTCCTTTAGTCTAAGATGAAACTTACGCTGGTCTCAGACAAGGCTTCGTTTGGAGGATTCGGGGCAAATCCTTATTTCCTAAGAACATCCGAAGCACCTTTTGTTCATACGAACCATCCATTATGCGTCCAAGCAAGGCTCTCCTTCAAGCTGAGGATAATATCACACAGTATCCATCATCTGCCCTCTAGCCAAGCAGGAGGGTAGTCTTGTTTGATTTTAGTCACACTAGTTGGCCAAAAACAAATATCACAAGTCACACCTTCTAAGTTTTTCAAAAGCCCCTTATGGATCAACACTTTAATATCCCTTTTGAGAATTTTGAAGTCGTCTGTACTATGGTCCTTGCAACAGTGGTATCGAAAGTATTGATCAAGATCAGACCCCATGGGTGTGTTGTTCGATCGCGGTGCTGTAGGAGGTGCCCAATCCTAATTATCCCTCTATTTTAATATGCCCGAGATTTCTTGATTTATAAGGGTAAAAGTTTTGTAGACCTCTCTGTTGGGGTGTGGTACCATGGGCTGATGCTTTGGATCGTCATGACTAAGCTTTTGAGGGCATTGCTCGGGTTTTTTCCCTCCGTGGAATTCCTTATTTGATTCTTTATGGGATTTTCGTCCTTCCTTCATTATCTCTAGATAAATGTTTGACTTGACTCTCGTCGCCATTTATTCAACCATGTTGACGGGTATGGCGGTGCCTGTAAAAGGCACGAATGATTCCCTGCATGTGATGACCTGGTCGATGCTCGCCAGTTCCCTATTAAAGCGAATGTAGAACTCACCCAAACTCTCGTCGCTTTTCTGCTTGATATGGTTCAAAGTACCGACACTTCTTAAGGGATGTCGCCCTCCCATGTACTGTACGATTAACTTATCCTTGAGGTTTCCTAAGGATCTTACTCATACATTTGGCAGTCCAAAGAACTAATGGGAGGCAACGCCATCTAATGTTGAGGTGAAAAATAATGTGAAGTGGTTATTGTCATTTGTTCTTCCCAGGAGGGAGGCTTCGTGCCTCTGAATGTGCTATACAAAGTCATCCTCTCCTCAATATCAGTCAATACGAGAGGTCTGGACATGAGGTGGAATAGTCGCCAGGTTTTTTGGACTAAATGGGTGCGACGCTTTGTCCCTAAGCCGCGACATAACCCAACCTTTCTTTTTTCTTTACCATTTAAGTTTCAAACTCTTCTATATTCTCCCTGATCATTGTAACAGGAGGCAGAACCATTTTCGTTCCAGTGCCTTTAGTGCTGGTGCTTGCTAGTATAGGACCCTCGGGAGGCAACCCATATAGCGGAACTTTCTAGTGCCTTGAGGGTGACTTCTTCAGGGGGGAAGGTTTCCGCGAGCCACCGCTCAACATTCCGTTATGTGAAAGATTTGTCTATAGTAACTATGAATGTGAGGGTATGTATAATCACGGGAGTGATAGTTTGCCTGGGATGTGACGCTTGCCCCGACGACGCAATACGCGACTGCGTTCAGCAATGCACCTCAGACTCAGGCCTGAGGGGCGTTTAGTGTCGAGACTCCTCAGTAGGTGCAGGGGCGGTAGGTTGAGGCCTTGATTGTCCACGTAGAAGGGATAAAGCATAGGGGAGATGCGCGGTTGGTTGCGTGGGTTGTGGAGGCATGAAGGATAATGGGTCCAAGTGTGTTGAAGGTCATAAAACGAGTCTCATTCACCTGCCTCCCAGAAGTTTGTATTTGCTCTTTTAGAGGGAGACATGGTTGTAATATTTTCTCAAGCTTTTCACAGACGATGCCATATGTTGAATCTTCCTTTACTTCTTCAAGTCGATGCTCACTTACGCTCCACAATACCTACAAGAATAAAAGCCTTGGGTTGGCATGTTCGTTTCCCCTCCAATGATTAAGTCAGTACTGGGTCTTGGGAGTTGTCCAATAATATAGGAGAGTAAATGATGGTTGTAAAATGCAGTAAATGCATGGTAGTGTTAGGAGGAATAAACCTGTTGACCATGTTAACTCTTACTGTTGTTAACTAGCCTCTAGCCGTGGTAACATTTTATCAATAGGGAAGGGATAATATGTCAATTATCATATGATACAAAGGGATGGTTATCTTATCCTCTGAAAGGTGATAGGTGACAAATGACCGATGATGGAGGCGATGGTTGATTCATATCAAGGTTTGCTTTTGTTTCGATTCAAGGCGAAGCCTTCCTTTGGTCTCAGATGAAGCTTCCTTTTCCAAACAAAAGGCGAAGTGTCCGTTGTTCGGGTGAACCACCCATTATGCGTCGTGGTAAGGCATTCCATATTGTTGAGGATAATAGATCATCGCCCAATATCCATCAAAACCCATTATTTGTTATTCATTGTTTCACTAAACCAGGAAGCAGTGACAACTTGCAAATTAGTTAAAAAGAAACTCAAAAACCAGGAAACAACACCAACTTGAATCTATACACGAACCAACTCAAAACCTATTCTTTTTATTTTTTATCCTAGATCATTTACTTGTACCTTCCTTTTAGTTTATGTCATTTTGGTTTTTTGTTTCCCACAGGGTGTCCTAGGGCCCCCATCAGGAGGGTAACATACTTGGCATGAATATAATTTCATTTCTAGGTTTTATACGTGAGACTTCTAATTAAGAAACGAAGCATTGAATAGTTACGCCGTATTACAATGATTTAATACTTAATACTTTAATTATCCCCTTTACTATTCTTAAGGGCTTTTCACACTAATGACGTTACTGTCAAATGCTAGAAGTTAATATGTGACTTATCTTATGGGAGTTCGTAGGATTTGGTCACTCCTTAACTCATCGTCATTGTCACATGTCAAGGCAAACCACATCCCTTATAATGGTGAATTATTTTCCAAAATATACCCCATTTGAAAATCAAATACCAAAAATAACCAGTTTTGAAAGTTATTTATCAAACTATATCAACATGGAACTTACAGTCGCGGGTAGGACCTGATACTGTCAGTCACAGGTAGGAACGAAAGTCACTTCTACTCGTGATTATCAGTCGCGGGTGTATTAGTAGTGTTAACTTCTATTTCTAAACTAACTCAACCCTACCCGCAACTAGGGGTGAAAGCAAAAATCGGGTGATTCGAAAATCGGATGAAAACTGAACCGGGCCAAACAAAAAAACAAAGGGTCCGAAAATGTGTGGTTCGGTTTAGGGTCGTTTTTATTTGTTTCGAACTGTTTTTAGACTGTTCTATCTATGAATCTAGAAGACCGTGGAGTCCGGTCCGACCGTTAATACATATATAATTTTATACATTATATTAATTAGTATTAATTAATCTGGTTAATCAATGAATACAAAGAAATAATAATTATGTTATTTAATAGTTATTTTAGTTGTTTAATCGGTTTAGTAGAAAATTATGTAAACATTGTTAAATCGAGTTATGTTGTTGTTTAATTTGATTTTGAATACTTATTTTGGTTTTGAATGAGTATTTTTTTTGGGTTTAAACCGAAAATCTAAAATCCGAATGTACGGTTTATTTTTACTTATACAGTATTTTGGTCAGATGAAAATCCTGTCTGAAAATATAGGGACCCTACCGAAAAAAAGGGATCCATCCTGTTTCATCCTTATCCGCGACTGGCAATCACGTGAAGTTTTTTTAATTTTATTTATGTATAAACATATACACAAACACACACACACACACATATATATATATATATAATCACTTTATTAAAAGTAACAATTTGTTTATACTTATACTTTGTTTATCTATTCAACCTATTTTTCATCTTTTTTAGATATGATAAAAAATATATATACTTTAAAATGTTATTCAGAGAACCTTAAATTCGAATAATTTATAAATATCAAGTTTTGGTACAGTCTTGAAAAAAAATTAGACTGAATGGATAAACAGCTTAAAAGTCTATACAAATCAACATCGTTACGTTTCGATTTAAATTAAGTTTTCAAACATTGTGAACTTTTTAACAAAATTAACTCAACTTAACATATAAACTAAAATAAGTTAAATCAAATAATATTATCCAAAGTTAGTACATCCCCCTACCACCTCTATGTTGATGACTCTTTCTCCCCTATCTCTACCCGACCCTATCTCAACCATGAACGTTTCTTATTTTGGCGGGTGTCTTGGTGCTTTGGCTACCCCATCCTTTATTTGAGAGTAGGTTGAGTCACTAGTGGTTGATCAGTGGTTACTCTAATTGCTAGTCAGGTTGATTCTCTTTTAAACTCGACGCCACTGGTTGTGGCATCAGATGATCAAATTCACCAGTGAGTTCGTGACTGTAACAAGTCTGGATCAATTCCACTGCTTGTTTCTTCTACTAACCCGTTGCTTTCTTCAACAACGTTTTTGGCCAATTTTGTCGCATAACACCACCCCTGCAGTTGTAATATGAAAAAATTAAAAATTAATAAAAGAACAAACCAATTATGGAAATGAAAAAAATAAAAATTTAACTCACTATTAACATGGATTGATTTCCACTTGGTTCAAACTACACGAGGGTATGATCAACATTTTTTATTTCGGGTCCACGGGGGAGGATGGGATCTCGTGGATTATTGTCACCAAATACCTACGCTACCACATCATGTAGTCAGAGGTGGGTACTTCAATAGGTTATGATGTCGGAAGCTTGACCCTATTCTCCCACAACTCTATGTATTGTGCGTTCTTGGTGATCCACAGGACACGAGACGACTTATGCCACCGATACTGCATTGGGAGAAGAACACATGTGAACCATGGATCACTCGCCACACTGCGTATTGGGTTGTGGGAGAGTTAGGGTGAAAAGGATCAACCTTGACCTAATAATGTACCCATACCTGACTATTTAGCATGGTATAACCATATGACCGTCACGATGATCCAAGATAAAGAACCCGCAAAAACAGCTCTCATGGTAGTTGAAGAAAATCGACGATTATACCCCTAGTCCAGTTTGAATTACATGGAAATCAATCCATGTTTTTGGTGAGTATGAAATTTTATTGTTTAATTTGCATAATTTACTTATTTGTACATTAGTAATCACTTATTATTTGTGCATTCTACACATGAGAACTATTCGCAACACGACAAAACGGGTAAAAAGTGGTTAGAGAAGGCAACATGTAGTTAAAAAAAGTTTTGAGGAGTGGATTCAAGCTTGTCTATACTCCCACGAGGTCACTGGTGAGATGGATCAATATAATAAACTCATGGCACAATCAGTGACGTCTAGTGAGAAGGAAGAAGCTCTCGACATTAGGATTGATGATGTGGATCTTCAACCACAACTGACACAAAATTGTCAAGATGTCGTTGAAAGACCCACTAAGATAAGAAACATTAGGGGTTGAGATGAAGGTCAAGATGGGATAAGGGGTTGCATGTAGTAGATAATTATTGGTGTATTTACTTTAGATAATAACTTTCGCTTGCGTATATTGACATTTAATTTGTTCATCTCTTATATATAATTTGTTTTTCAATATTTGCATGTTTTGAACACGAGATAATCGAAACTAGTGATATTACAATTATATACAATGACACATATAATATTTCAATTTGATATACACGACATGGACATACTTATAGTATATCCATATAGTAGAGAGATAGAGCTTCGTCTTGGGGTGGAGTAATGTTTCCATATGGTTGTTTGTAGTTGATTTTACATGGGTGGTGTGCTATACAGAAAACAACCATTTAGTTGTGATGGAGTCTCCACATGGAAAGTGCATACCGCCATATAATCAAAGACACCAATAATTATAGTATATCCAAATAATTGGTGGTTTTGGATGGGGTGGAGCACTACCAAAATAGGGATCAATATACAGTTTCAAATACTAATTTGTATATCAAATCACTGCTAATTGCGTGTGGACATGGTCGTCGAAACAACGTCCATTCACCACAGTCACATAACATTTTTAGCATGTTTACCGTACATCTATTACCACCACACACAATTACTCTGTACTCTTCTCCGTACAAATAAGTCTCTACCAAAAAGACAGAGATTTCTCCTCAGTAGATGACAATAACTCTCTCACTTTAGGGAGAAACTCGTTTCCCAATTATATTTCCTTTTCATATCTGGCACAACGGTTAATTAAATACATGCTTACGGGTGTGAATGTAAAATATATGTCAACGATGAAATACATATGCACAACAGTGAAATTTTCCATCATTCATTGTGGTAAATGAATGTCAATATATGTCAAACCTTCGCTTTGATGTGGTTAATGCCATTGCAGAAAAATTTCTTCTTAAGATCTCAATCCTTCACATTTTTGTTGAAGTTGCTTGTGAGGTGACAAACACAGTATCTTTGAACCCCCAAGGGTGCTGGGAAAACCCTAGAAACTCTAACTTTAATGTCCCCATGACGATCAAATATTATACATATAAGTCGTTGATCTTTCGTCACGTGTTAGCGCAGATGCTCTAAAAACCTTGTCCAAGATATGGTAATCTCAGGTCTGTAAAGGCGAATCACAATTGGAAAATTTGATTGTCAAAATCGTATGCCACTGCTACTAATGATTTTCCGGTGTACTTTCCTTACAAATGGGTGACATTGATGGTGATTACAGATCGACAATGTGAGAAACTTTCAATTGAGGGTTGTATGCCTTGAACCACTTTCCAAAAATGGCATCATCCTTCGTTGGGAAGCTTTTCTAATAATAGTCATAAATGGAACCAGGATTTGAATGACATAAACTGACCATGAGTGTCTGCAACTGCTGAAATGCACTCTCGTTTGTGCCAAACATGGACTAAATTACCTGGTATTTAGCATACCAAATCTTGCAGTATGAGGCACTTTCCGCCTACTGATTTTTCACAACTTGTTGGAAGTCGCAAATTCTAATGCATGTGTTATGATATACATATGGATATAGCAAATCAACAATCACTTTGTAATCAAGTTGTGTATGCTCCTAGATAGTATTAGCATTTGTACACGAGTGTGAATGGTCAATTTGGGTGTTCTCCCAGTTTCCCATTTTGTTGAATTGTAGTTTTATTCTTATATTTTGTGCCTATTTGGAAAACATTTGCACCTGTAGATTATTCACCGTGCGTGACTATCCAATCAGTGCATTAAAATATTTCTCGTCAATCTCACGATATAAACTCAGGAGGGAACTGTCAATAGTTCATTGGTTGATTCAATTGTGCATTAATACACGTGTCATCATCTAACAATGGTACCGCACAATTAACCAATTCTATAGGAGATTCTGCCACTGTGTCATATCCCACAGACGAATCTCCTCTTTCCTCTTCTTCTTCTACATGGACTTTGCTTTCATCTTCTTCGGTCACTTCATACGCAGTTTCTCCATCAACTTCAACTTTTGGCATCACGTATACTTCCATGTATTTACTACATATTTTAAAAACTTCATCCAGTGCTTCTGGATCGGTGATTGGATAAAGGTTGGTACCCCATTTCCAAAGGAGATCATAATCAACTAATTCACTACTAAACTCACAAACTACAATAACAAATTCTTTTAACTGTGTTAGGGTTGTTGTTGTTTGGGTGGAATTAATCACGGATTGGCCATTGACATAATTAATAATTTCTTCGTTTAGTGTTATTCTACCACCATAGCGAAATAGGATAAACCATTTCGATAAGAGTACTAACACCTAATTAATAAAGAACATGAGTTAGACATACTTTGTGTTACGTGACAGTTGAGTTATAATTTAAAATATAAATAAAGAATGCCTCTATATTAAAAATTATAAATGACAATTGTATCTAGTTATATTGAAATCAATTATTAGAAATAAAAAAGAAAGAGTTTTAGACTACATCAGGCAACGACGTAGGTAACTTCAACGACAATTGCTAAACTTTGTAGAAGCTGATCCGATGTAGGCACGACACTGGGAGGGTGAATGTGGCTGAGGAGGATGGCGGGGCCTAGCTGTGAAGGTGGAACGTGGCTGTGAATTGGTCGAAACAATTGGAATTTATACACAACGTACCCGTGAATGACATTCACGAGTAGGTAGGTGAATGTCATTCAGATAGTTAATAGTTAACAGTCTACCCGCGAATCATTCGCGGATAGACTGATAGTTGTTATCTTTAACTGAGTTTCTACCCGTGAATGGCATTGGCGGGTATGTATACTTTTATAATTGTTTTTTCTGAAGTTGGTATTTTGGTATTTAGTTTTGATTTGAGCTATATTTTGGTAGAATAAAAAATCTAGAAATCCTGCTCAAAAGTCAAAATATGTGGAATGTACTGAGAGCATGTCTATGTTCCTCGACATTTATTATTCAAGTGATCCATTCTCACTAACGCACATGTTGAACTAATTCTCATGGATAAAGAGGATGTCTAAACAAGACATAATTCAATAACTAAAAACACTCACGAAGCATTTATATCTTTGGCAAAGGTTTCTTCTTTGCAGTCTTACCCTTTCGGTACAGACAAACTAACTAGACTTCATTTTTCAAACAGGTGTACCTTTCACATCACATATATGTAAGCAGGGTCAATGGCGCGGTTAAAAATTCAAAACCATGATTATAACTGATATTGTTTATAAGGTTAACCGTACCATTATGGTACGGTGAAGTTATGATGATGAATTTTGTAATTGTAATGGTTATGATATTTTAGTCATACTCATGGTTATTACCATGGTTATTATATAATTATAATTCTAATATAATATTAATATATTAATAAATACTAATAACATAAGTAGGATTTTCATTTTTAGATTTCACAAATGTATAATTTAAGTGCGAGCTGTAATTGAATGATGTAATGTTAAATGATATTAATGTTAATTTTGAATGGTTCTAATGTTGAATGATATTAATGTTTACTATTTTTGTCGTTTGTGACATAATTTTATGTATTTATTAAGATAACATTTATAATGTTCCATTATATTTCACATGTGATAATAAATATGGGTATAGAGTTAAAACCATGGTTAATAACCATGATTATGGTATTGAAAATTGTACCCGTAATGATTATGGTTATGGTATGCAATTTAAAAATATGGTATGGTTATGATATTTGTCATACCCGTATCATATCCTAATCATCGTCAACCTTATATGTAAGAATATAATGCAGGAGGGAGAGAGTTGGTTTGTATTACACAATGATACATCACAATTTGCCATCTGCACATTTTGTGTGGGGGCAGATTCCGGGCGAGTTGTCAGGCACATCAATCCTTTGTACAAAATTAACAATTTCAATTATGGCAAGAACCTTCCAAACAAATAGGATTCACGGGTTGGTGACCGATGTAGATCCAAGGTAGTTGAAGTCGGACATTCCGGTTTGGGGAGGAGAAGGTGGATGAAAAATGTATGGAAGAACAAGAAAAACGGCTGCAAGAAGGCAATATTACTAACTGCCACAAAGGAGGATAAGGAAAGAAACAGTATTTTGGAGATGGAGTTCATTGAGGGTGGTGGTGGGAACTGGCCAAGGGTGTACTTCAAGTCATGGATATTATCGAGTATTAGTGTGAGCTCGGGGAAGCCATGGGTGTTTGGTGCTCAAGATATAAAATTGACACAGAACGGGTCATTTGTACACGATGGTAATCATTAAGAATTATTCTGACCATCCTTAACATAGAAACTTACAAAAGAACCCACTCAACTCCTTACGTACACTACGGGAGAGGGGGCATATACCGGCTAAACTTCACGACTCAATGTGGAAAATGAAATTACACTAAGAATAACAGCTCAAATAATATTGAGCCGTTATTAAGTATTTTTTATGGCTCAATGTGCTCAGTTGTTGCCTTTATTCACGGCTCAAACCCAAATGAGCTGTGATAATACCTATTTTTTTTATTTTGCCCATTTATCACGGCTCAAAACCAAATGAGCCGTGATAAATTGACAATTGTTTTTAAAAATAATTGTCACGACTCATTTGGTTTTGAGCCGTGACAAATGGGGAGAATTTTATACTTATTATATATTTTTCGCTATTTTTCACGGCTCAATTACTATTCAGTTGAGAAAAAAAAAAATTAAAAAATTTCACTTTCCCGCCCAGTTTTCTTCATGTATGCCTAGTTTCTCCACTTTCCCACTGCCCAACCCTTTACTGCCGCCCACATTCATTTTCATTTTCCTACTCACTTAAAGTTTCCCGTTGAAGCGCCCACTTTCCGAAACCCACTCTATAGTGTACTTCTACCGTTCTACGTCCTTCTTATTCTTCTTCACAAGGTTAGGGCTCGACTAGGAACGACGGGCCAAACCTCGCCAGTGTTGGTAACCACGCACCTTGGTTGATTACGGTGGCTTCCAGCGGCATCGATCGACAGTTCCAGAGTAAAGTTCCAGTGGCATCGATCGACATAACCACCTGACTTGATTTTCCATTGAAAATGTTTTAAATATAAAATTTGACTATATTATGTACAGATACTGTCCGGAGGTTAGGTGTCGACTGGGACTCGGCTCGACGAAGCCTAACGCCGCGGGACTGGGACTCGACTGCGTTTCGGCTGGGACTGGGACAACTCCGACGGATGAACATTAATGACATTTAGAAGTCTCACTCCGGCGGGTGACAACTCCGGTGCAGCCGAAGAGCAGAACATTAATTCAGCAAAAGAGATGAACAATAAAAAATAGAATAAAATATACACAATTAAACAATATAGAATCTTTCTTGGCATGCGGTTGATTCTTCGAGATGTGAGCAAAACTCAAATAGAATATACACAATTAAGCAATTTCCAAGCTATCTTATATTTAAATTCTTTTTTTGCCTGCTTTTTCCTAGGTTTGGAATAAGCGATTTCCTGCTTTTCTTAACCAAAACAATAATTTTTTTTAAAATAAAATATGTATTTTTGACGGCTCAACTAAACGAGCCGTTAAAAATTAAAATATTAAAAAATAAAAATAGTTTTTACGGCTCAATTAAAAGTGCCGCCATAATTATTTTGGCGGCTCTTTTGATTTGGGCCGGGAATTATCACGGCTAAAAAATGAGCCGTGATAATTGTCCCTACACTTCATATCACAGTTGAGCCGTGATAAGTTATCGACTGAATTTTTCAGCCGTTAAAAACTCCTGGTAAAATCAAACGTAGAACACGTCAGCAGCAACGTGGTAGATAGGTAGATGAAAGGTGTAGAGACAGTAGTAATACTGTACCGTGCTGTAACATACCAGCACTACAGTTTATACTTATTAACTGAAACGGTGGGAGTCAAAGCGTGCACGCGGCAGGAAACTAGAAGTCAGTCCTGAACCTCTTCAGGCTTCTTCTTACTTGCCTTGAGGTACCAACCAAGAGCAGCCAAACCAGTGACAACCCCAGCAACAACTGTATAGTTCCTCTTATTGTCAGTGGATACCTTCTCTCCTCCAGAAGAAGAAGATGCACTGGCCTTGGCAGCATCCGTCGCAGATGCACCCGAGCTTGCACTTGTCTCCTGTGCTTTGGGTCCCTGCTGTAAAGAAACCACAATTTTTATGAGCACATTAAACTTGTTCTAATCTTTCTCATATATACAGCCAAGTAAGCAACCAAACGATGTTCAACCAAGAAAAATCATGAGAAACACCTTAGACGAACTATATAAACTTGATCATCTTTAGATCTGAATTTGGGTCCTTTCCCGTTTTGTCTCCTTTCCCTGCGACTCAGCTGGTGATTAGGTCACGGTGTAGAATGCTTCATCGGGCTCCTGATAGCTCTTCATCACAGCCCTGGCGCTGATCGCGGATTCTTCTGGTAGCTAAGGGGAAGGTGAACCCACAGTGGTAAGGAATTGCAGAGAGGGACGCTGGTTTGAGAGTTTGAGAGCCACCCGGATATTGGTGAGGGTGGGTCGGGGGAGAGAAGGAAGGGAGGGCCACCAGTCAATTGTGAGGGAGTGTTTCGGCTGGGGAGGGGTTATCTCGGTGAGGTAAGGGTGGAATCGCGGATGGCTGGAAACGGGGCGCCTACTTGGGACGGAAGCACAGCCTAGCCTCTTAGCCAAACCCGACTCGGACTTCCCGCAACCTCCACCAACCGAGTCGGAGAATTGCCGACCAAAGGAACCGCCAGAGGTAACACTATATCTTTTGCTTACTTAGGTAGTTGTAATTTTGATTCTTAGTGCCTTAGGATGGATAGAACTGCCCAAGCTAATGCCCCTAGAATAGGAATTGATAGAGTTATGATAGGAAACTATGTTGAAATTCCCGAGCACATTGACATCCCAGCTGAAAATCTGTGTGTGGGGAAAGTTATATGCGATTAACATATGAAGCCTATGGTTGTGCAAAGTGTGTTGCAAGGGGCGTGGGGCAGATATGCTGGAATCAGATTCCAAGAGATGTCGGGGAGGTTATTTTGTTCGATTTTGAGAATGCGGAGGAACTTAAGGATGCTTTGGACTGGTCACCATGGGCGGTAAATGGGAACTGTCTGTCACTGAAAAGATGGAGGCAGGGCATGAGGATCACGGATGTTCAGTTCAATATGGTCCAATTCTGGGTACAAGTTCACGGGCTTGAAATCGACAAATTCACAAATAGGAATGCGGAAGCAATTGGGGCAGAGCCTGGGGGTGGTGGTCGAGGTGGACGACATTCTAGGACCCCTAGGCTTGGATAGAGACTACATCGGGATCAAAGTGGAGGTTGATAGTACTAAACCTCTCCTGGTGGAGTTCGGGTATACGCGGAGGAATGGGGAGATTGGAAAGGGCCTCGGTCAAATATGAACGACTCCTAGACTTTTGCTTTGGGTGTGGGAGGATCGGGCATACGGAGAGGGTGTGTACGACAGAGATCATAGTCACGGAAGAGAGGCATGGGGGTCCGATGTACGGACCTTGGGCGCGGGTGGACCGACCCAAGAGACGTAGAGAGCTAGGCA
This sequence comes from Chamaenerion angustifolium, assembly GCA_946814005.1. Lineage (NCBI taxonomy): Eukaryota > Viridiplantae > Streptophyta > Magnoliopsida > Myrtales > Onagraceae > Chamaenerion > Chamaenerion angustifolium. Next base: position 25,129,217 of record OX328268.1, on the reverse strand, counting down.
ATTACGTGGGGAAAAGCCCCGGTACCCCTATGGGCGAAAAGAAACGAAGAAGTTGGAAGGACCTGATGAAGGAGAAACAAGATCGGGAAGGCTCTAGCACCCCTCCCACTACTAACCCCGAGAGACAACCATCTACTCTAATGGATGGGTCGTCTCAGGGCAGACCTGCAGCAAGGGAAGAGACAGGCAGGGGTCGGGAGGTCACGAACTATGTCCACAGGAGAGAACAGGTCGAGGAGATGGGTGCGACAGAGGGCACGCAGTTCGCAGGCGAGGCAGCAGATGGAAACAGAAAGGGTAAGGGAACGGAGATGGAACTACACTCGGGTTCCTACTCCGTTGCCCAGGCCCTTGAGGATGCTGCAGGGTGGAGAAGGCAGGAGACGAGGACAGCGGGGCCGATATACCTTGATAGGCAAGCTATTGAGGAGGGGAAAGGACAACCTGGCAGGCACGAGGGGTGGAGGACTGGCGAACCACTTCTGTTGACAGAGGGAAGGAAATGGGACGTCACAAACGGGGAACATAACCGGTGGTCGTACAGAGTGCGGGGCTGCCTGTGGGTGAGGGACACAGTCAGAATCCGACTGCGGGTTTGGGCATGGAACTGGAGTTGCACGAGGTCCAAATTCAGGAATGGGTCTATACAGTGAAGGAGCCGATATCCCCGGCGACGAGTGGTGAAGGGACAGCCCTTCCTATGGGTCTGAGCCCTTTACTTTAGAAGATAAACCTGAAAAGGAAACAGGAGGAGGACTCAGAGGTGGAAGGGGATGAGGTTGTAGGACAGAAAAGGAAGAAGCAGAAAGCTGTTCGGGAAGAGGGGGGAGGCAGACAGGGGAGAACATGGGGCAGAGGCAGGGGACGTACGAGCACCCAACAGGTGGCTACTGTCAGGATAAGAATTATCACGGGAAGGTCAAAGGGTGAACAAACGGGTTCTGGTAGCTGTCCCGAGACAGCTACCCGATCCCAATGAACTACCTGGTGTGGAATTGTCGGGGGTTGAGATCGGCCCTGACAATTCCGTACCTCGCCGATCTCGCGCGGAGGAATAAACCAGACATTATTTTCTTGATGGAAACGAAGAACATCGAGAGGTAATGTGAAAGGGTAAGAAGGAGACTTAAGATGAAGGGTGGGGAGTATGTCAACCCGGTTGGGATATCGGGTGGGCTTGCTCTATGGTGGACGGGGGAGGTTGATGTCGTGATCCACGCAAAGACGGAGAACATGGTGGACACGACGATCACGAAGGTAAACGGGGGCGGAGCAACGCACATTACATGGGTCTATGGGAGTACCAATTGGACCGAAAGGCTCCAATTGTGGGACGAGATTAGGAGGATTGCCCAGTATCGTCGAGGGCCTTGGATGTGCGTTGGGGATTTCAACGAAATAGCGACCGCGGGGGAGAAAGAAGGAGGAAGACCGAAACAGCCACGGAAGATGGACGCCTTTAACGAGATGATGAGGGAAGCCAAATTGGCCGATATGGGCTTCAAAGGCAACCCGTACACGTGGAGCAACAATAGGGAAGGAGATGAGCGGATCCAAGAGCGGTTGGACAGGGCCATTGTAAACCCGGACTGGATTCGATCGAATCCATATTCTATGGTCCCGCACAAGCTCCAACTCAGATCGGACCACTGCCATCTCGTAATCCATGTCGAGAGAAGGCAAGGGAGGAGTAGGAGACCATTCCGGTTCGAGAAGAATTGGCTGCCTCAGCCGGAATGCCGAGCCGTGGTGGAAGGTGTTTGGGAGGTAGGGAATGGCCGCAATCAAGGCGTGGGGGGACGTCATAGTCGCCTTGGTAAGTGTAGAGGGGAGCTACAACGGTGGAGTAGGAGGAACGTTCTAAACAACAAGGTAGTCATTGAAAGACTCAACGAGTAGATCAGAGTCATTCAGGAACTACCCCGAGCTCAGTTCCAGCGGGATAAGGAGCGACTCCTTAAAAAGGCTCTCGAGGAGGCTTGGGTTAGGGAGGAAGAGTACTGGAGGCAGAGATCGAGGGTCCAATGGTTGAAGGCGGGTGATAGGAACACCGCCTACTTCCATTAGTCCACGGTCGAAAGAAGGAGGAGGAATACACTAGTCCGGATGCAGAGAGGGGACGGTGTATGGGAGGAGAAGGAGGAGGACATTATAGCCGAGTGCGAGGAGTACTTCCATCAGATTTTTACAACGAAGGGGGTCGAGGGGATCAACGAGCAGATGGGAGGAATACCGCGGATTGTAACGGACTTGGATAATGCGAGTCTCACACGGATGGTGACTCGGGAGGAGGTGAAAAGGGCGGTTTTTCAGCTGGGGGGTAATAAGGCTCCGGGACCCGACGGGTTTCCTGGCATGTTTTATCATTCCTATTGGGATGTGCTTGGGGAGGACGTATATCATTCGGTTAGGCGATTCTTTGAATCGGGATTATTACTGCCAGGGTATATCTATACTGATATAGTATTAATTCCGAAGGTTCCTAACCCCATTAATACATCTCAATTTAGATCTATTAGCCTTTGCAATTTCAATTATAAGATAATATCCAAGGTCTTAGCCAATCGCCTTAAACGTTTATTGCCTAAACTTGTGACCCCTTTTCAAAGTGCTTTCGTCTCAGGCAGGTACATCCACGATAATATTCTTATCGCACACGAAGTATTTCACCACCTCAGGACACATAGATGGATAGGGAGAGAGGAGTGTGCGATCAAGGTAGACATGAGCAAAGCCTATGATCGGGTAGAGTGGGACTTTATCATTCAGACACTCAGACAATTGGGGTTCGCGGATCAGTGGTGTAACTGGATATCTGAGTGCATATCGAAGGTGCTGTATAGCGTGGTGGTTAATGGCAAGAAGTCAGCACGATTCAGACCGACTAGAGGAATCAGGCAAGGAGACCCTCTATCTCCTTACCTGTTTATCCTCATTGCAGACGTACTATCCCTTCAACTTATGAAGGCCGCGAATGAGCGTAGATTGGAGGGGATTCAGATGAAGCGATCGTGCCCGGAGATACACCACCTTTTCTTCGCTGACGATTCCCTGTTCTTTATAAACGCGACGGAGAGGAACGCCCGGGTGCTAAAAGAGACGATCGAGAGGTACTGCAAGGCCTCAGAACAGAAGATCAATTTGGATAAGTCTTGCATCCAATATGGGCATGGGGTACGGGACGACACTCGTCAGAGAGTGTCGGGCATCATGGGCATCGGGGCGGTCACCGATGCGGGGAGATACTTGGGCCTCCCGACGAATTAGGGAAGGTCCAAACGAGAGGCCATGGGGTACCTAAAGGAGCGCATCATTAAGAAGATACATGGGTGGAAATCCATGTTTCTCAACAACGCGGGAAAGGAGGTCCTCATTAAGGCGGTAATTACCGCCATACCCACCTATGTTATGTCATTATTTAAACTGCCTAAAACCTGGTGTGCAGAGATATCGAGCTTAATGGCGAGGTTTTGGTGGAACGGTCGGGATGAGAAGAGGAAGGTCCATTAGGTTAGGTGGGGCCGACTTACTCAACCTAAGGACATGGGAGGGATGGGTTTCCGGGACATGATCGATTTCAATGCCGCTATGCTAACCAAAACAGCATGGCGACTTCAGAACGAAGGGATCTCACTATGGGCGAAGGTGATTAAGGGCCTTTACTACCCCCGAGGGGTCCTTATGGAGGGAACGATGGGAGCCAGCCCATCGTGGGCATGGTCGAGCATTTTGGTTGGCCGAGACATTCTAAGGCGGGACGGAGTGTGGCAGGTGGGCTCGGAAGACCAGATCCGTGCGCTTCAGGATGCGTGGGTCCCTGGAAGACCGAACCATAAGCTAGGCACTCTGAGGGGGTCGGAGACGAACGAAGAGGTGATGGTCCAGGACCTTATTGATAGGGAACGACGTACATAGGACCTCGCGGCTATTCAGGCAGACATCACGGACCGGCAGGCGCAGGCCATACAAGCGATACACATCCAAAACGTGCCTCGGCGGGATCAGATGTTTTGGCCGACCGCAGTAGACGGGGTGGCCCGGCCGCGCCTCGTCTATCGACGGATAAAGAACTGCAGGCCCAGACTGAAGTGAGCACGGGGATGGGGGGACACCAACCCTATCGGTTCGGTATGGAGAGATCTATGGAACGGGGACACCGTTCCAAAGGTAAAACACTTCCTCTAGAAAGCCTTACATAATGCATTACCTGTGAAAGTGGAACTGGTTAGACGGGGAATCCAGATTAACCCCACATGCAGCTTTTGTGAGAAGCTTGAGTCGATACACCATGTGGTGTTCGAATGTGCTTGGACGGGACGAGTTTGGTTCGGGGCCATGGGGAGACGGACGAACTCGGATGGGGAACAGATCTGGCCTAGCTGACTTCGGTTCCTCCAGGAACTGGGTCAATTGAGTGGGGATGTGGGCCGGCGGAACAGATTGCTAGGAGAGGCAGTCGCGTGGGAGGTGTGGAAGGAGCGGTGCTGAGCTGTGTACGAGGAGGACCAGCCGCAACCGGTGATTCGAGCGGCCTTGGTACTAACTGAATAGGTGTGGAGGTTAGCTAGCCAGGCAGCGACGATTGCGGCAAGGACGCAAGGGCCACGACTGCCGGGGTGGACACGACCGAGCCAAGGCACGTTCAAATTCAATTGCGGCGCGGCTTGGGACCGGGGGACACTACATGGAGGCACAGGGGCAATTGCGCGGGGACTGGATGGGGACCGTTCTCTCAGGCACCACTCGACATGTAGCGGAACGAGCGCGAAAGCACTCGAGGCGAAGGCTATTCTATACGCGACGGACATGGCGATCCGACATGGGTGGTCCGAGGTGATCATCGAATCGGATGCACAGCACGTCATTAACCTCCTCAAGGGAGATATGTCAGGGAATGATTGGGAGCTTCGGGATATCTTAGCTGATATTCTCGAACTGGCCTCTCATATTGATCGGGTACATTGGAGCTTCGTCAGGAGATCGGCGAACACATGTGCGAATTGGGTAGCAGTAGAGGCTAAACGGGGTACTTGCCCGGATGATTGGGTTGCTTGTAACCCAAGGACCTTATTTCGGTTTATTGTAATGGATTTGGAGAACTCCTTTTATGATTTATGATGAATGAATGTATTCTTGGCCAAAAAAAAAAACTATATATATATACACGTCTAGATGCACAAAACTTAGCAAATAATACATACAAGATTTTGCCTTTATATATATACACGTCCACATGTTATCAACTCCTTCAAACCGTCATTCTTTAAACTAGTTTGGCTACATAAACCTCTAAAAACAAGTATATATAAGAGTAGAATTCACAGCGTACCTTCCAGATTTTCAGAAAATTTAATGACCATTATGTGGGTTCACTCACCCTAGGCATTGTAAAACTTATACCGGCCTTATTTTCTCTTCGTAGATCAGTGTGTTTGTTATAATTTCTGAAAGGATTATTTGAATAATAATGACAGAACAAAATAACAAATTTTCTGAAAGGATTACATTGTATTTAGTTGTAAATTCGAATTTGATTATACACCTATTTATACTGCTACTTAACCTTATTTGTCAAATCTAAATCCTACCTAATTGTTGACAAATAGTGTAAATTGTGATTTCTCATGTCTAGATTGTTGACAGCAATTTGTTAACAATCCTGTTCATCTTTTGACATTGTCACACTCCCCTTCAAGTTAAGTAGTGGGGTTTTCAATGATCAAATTGCACAGTATTGCGTCAAATATCTTCCCTGACTTTCCGCAGATTGGTGGAAGTTTCTTGACGAACTTCTTTGACAACTTCGGGCTGATGAACAGCCTTCATGTCTTGATAGACAGATCTCTGTACGTGTTCATATACTGAAACACATACCTGATCTTCATGCAGGTGAGCCTTTCATAGGCTATTTCTTGCTCGGTTGTGGACCCTTGGTAGGATCCTCTAGCAGATAAATCTTAGACTAGTGGAGCCTCCTACTCCTTTGTGGTCCAGCGCATGGACTCGTCTCATCATGAGTAATGCTGCATCCCTTCTTATCTGAGCCTTAGGAAGGACTCATGTCTGAAGCGGTCGCCCTTAATGCAGCGGTCGCCCTTCAAGAATCTGAAGCCCTTCAACGGTGTTTAGATGAAGGGGAGGCTGTTAGGGCTCGCCTGGAGGCTGAGCTTAGGGAGACCCGAGCCCAGAAGGAAGAAGAAGAAGCTCAATGGGTCGCTGCTGAGTCCCAGAAAGAAACTGCTGAGGCTCGAAGGGAATCTGTTGAGGTTCAGAGGGTGGCTGCTGAGGCCCAAAAGGCTGCTGCTGAAGCCAGGGGGATCGCCCTGGAGGAGGAGAAGGAACAGCTGGCTGCGCAGCTGAAGTCTGTTCCTTCCCCCCAAAGTGTGGTCAACGACTTCAAGGCCTCTGAGGAGTTCGTTGACTGCGCTTTGGATGTGATGAAGTCGGAGATTGCTGACTTCCTTCAAGTCCTGGTAGAGGATGTCCAAGCGGTTGATCCCAACTTCCCTGTTCGGGAACTCGAGTCTCTTAAGCCCTTCCTCCGGAGTTCCCTTCCTCAGGAAACCCCTGCAGTTATTTCTGATGAGGTCGACCCAGCTACTGCTGTCAAGGAGGTTGCCCCCGAAGGCGAGCCAAGTACCCCTACTCCTGAGGACCCCAAGGTCTGAAGCTTGTACTCTCCGGCGATCATCCTCTTTAGATTTTGGATTTTCTTATCTTTCCTTTGTATTTTAGGTTTAATTTGTAATTTTGTTTTTTGATTGAAGACTCGGTGATTTTATATTGAATGTCTTTTTATTCATAAGCCTTTGCTTGACTTTGAATGTGTTGGCTATTTCTCTGATATCTTAATCAAAATTACTCTCTATATACATTGTCTTTATAGACTTATCTATTCCCCTTGTTAAGTATAAACTTTCTAAGGACAATACTTTAAGACTTAAAAGTATAGACTTCTAAGCTCAAAGATATATTACCTTTTTGAATTTTAAACTTTGGGGTGTTCGCCTAAGTAACTTGTTAATTAAGGCTTCATTATCCATAGCGCTCGCCTCGAACTCCTTATCCATCCTCTATAACTCACTTTACAAAGGAATCGTCATCCTTAGTAGGTAAATTTCTCTGAGATTTGTCCAGCGTATGAGAGGCTAACTTCCTTAATGGGTTGATTATCTTCGTCGTTAGGACTCCTGCCTGATTTTGGTAACAGGTCTTCTGCCCGACTTTGGCATCAGGTCTTTTGTTTTGCCTAACTCTATTGCTAGGTCTTTTGGCCTGACTTTGGCGTCAGGGCTTTTGCTTTGCCTAACTCTTGTTATTAGGTCTTTTGGCCTGACTTTGGCGTTAGGGCTTTTGCTTTGCCTAACTCTTGTTGTTAGGTCTTTTGGCCTGACTTCAGGGCTTTTTATCTTGCCTAACTCTTGTTGCTAGGTCTTTTGGCCTGACTTTGGCGTCAGGGCTTTTGGTCTTGCCTAACTCTTGTTGTTAGATCTTTTGGCCTGACTTTGGCGTCAGGGGTTTTGGCCTGACTTTGGCGTCAGGGCTTTTGTTTAGATTCGATTGGTCATGCTTTATGAAGGAACACTTGCTTTTATTGACATAACATTTTGACTACAAGATATGTATGAAATCTCCTTAAATGCTCAGCATTGAATGGTCGGGGTAACTTTTCACCTTCAGTGGTTTCCAAATAGTAGGATCCTGGGCGGCGATCTCTACTACCTTGTATGGTCCTTCCCACTTAGCTGAAATTTTATTATGACTGTCCAGTCTTGTAAATTCGTTCTTTCTCATAACCATCTCCCACACGAAAAATTGGCGAGCGTTGACTTTTCTGTTGAAGTATCGATCGGTCGCCAGGCGCATCTTGGCTTGTTTTTTTCTGATTGCCACCTCTTTTCCTATGCCAAGTCGAGGTCAGTCCTGCGCTCGACTTCGTTTGCCTCAGTGTTAAAGTGTAGGATTCTGTGGGTAGGCACTGCTCTTTCGGCGGGTGTCACTGCCTCTGATCCGTATACTAGACTGAAGGGTGTTTTTCCAGTGGCTGTCTTAGGCTATGTTCGGATAGCCCATACTACGTTTTCCAATTCTTCTGCCCAATTTCCTTTGATGCTCGAACCCTTTTCTTGAGTCTTGCTAAAACAACCTGGTTGGCTGCTTGAGCTTGCCCATTCGTTTGAGGATGATGCACTGAGCTGAAACGATAGTCGACATGGTATTCTTCACAGTGCCATTTGAGCTCTTTTCCTATGAATTGCGGACCATTATCACTGATTAGTATTTTAGGAATGCCAAACCTGGAAAATATGTTGATTTTCAGGAACTTGATGACTTGAAATTCAGTTGTAGAAGCCAAGGCCTTCGCTTCTATCCACTTTGTAAAGTAGTCGATCGCCACTATGATGTGAGTGCGCTGACCAGTACTAATAGGAAAAGGAACCAATATATCCATTCCCCATTGAGAAAAAGGCCAGGAACCTCCCATTAGGGATAACAGTGTTGGCGGTCGACCTGCTCGTGGTGCAAATTGCTGGCAAGTCTCGCATTTCTGCGTTAATTCAGCCGCATCTTTTCCCAAGGTTGGCCAGTAGTATCCCAACCTGAAGATCTTTCTTGTCAATGATCGCGCACCTTCATGGCATGCTGCACCCCCTCATGGGCTTCTCGAAGAACTCTTTTTGTTTCTGGATGAGCAACACACCTTAGGTAAGGAGTCGAGTACCCTCGCCTGTAGAGTTCTCCGTCTATGATCAAGTAACTGGCTGAAAGTTGTCTTATTTTCGTAGATTCGCCCTCGTCTTCTGGGAGAATTCCCTCTTTCAAGAAATTCTGGAACGGAGTCATCCATGTGATCTGTCCTTGAATGTTGAAGACTTCTGCTCTGTTGTCGAGAACTGAACATAAGGCTTTTTCCAGAAATTGTACGTCCTGGATTGTTGTTCCTCCAAACGCCAGCTTACTTAAAGAGTCTGCCATCTGATTCTCTTGGCGAGGAATAGACTCAATCACAAAATTTGGAATTTCTGCGACAAGTTTTTTGGCGATGTCGAGGTACTTCTTCATCTTTTCCCCCTTGCCTCGTAAGTGCCATTAACCTGATTAACAATAAGTTCAGAGTCTCTTTTTACCTTGAGCGCTGATATATCCATTCCTTTTGCCAGTCTGAGTCCAGTAATAAGGGCTTCATATTCTGCTTCATTATTGGTCGCCTGAAATTTTAGGGCGGTCGCATACTTCAAAGGCTCCCTCAAGAGGAATGAGCATTAAACCTGCCCCCGAGCCTTCTCTTGATGAAGATCCATCTGTATAAAGCTCCCAGATCTGATTGCTGTCCGCTGACGGATTTGGCCTGTTATCTGCCTCTATTTGACCATTACTTGTACTGTCTACAATGAAATCAGCTAGTGCTTGACCTTTGATGGCCGTTTTTGGCGCAAATTTGATCTTGAACTCGCTGAGCTCGATCGCCCACTTGACCATTCTTCCTGAAGAATCTGGCTTCATCATGAAGTTTTTGAGAGGTTGATTGGTGAGGACTGTGATGTCGTGTGCGTGAAAGTAAGGTCTCAGCTTTCGAGCAGCAATAACTTCTCAATCTGGACATATTTTATTTCTGCCGAATTAAACATTTTGCTAATAAAATACACTGGACTCTAAACAATATTCTCCTCCCTTATTAAAACGGCACTGGCTGCCACGTCACTGATGCCCAGGTAAATAAAGAGTTGCTCGCCCGGAATGGGTTTTGCCAGAGCTGGGAGTGTTTGGAGATGCTGCTTCAGGATTGGAATGCCTCCTCGCAGTCTGGCGTCCATTCGAACTTGCGGTTGCCCCTTAGAGTTTTGAAGAACGGGAGGGACCTGTCACTCGCCTTGGAGAGGAAGCGATTGAGAGCAGCTAGGCGACCATTCATGCATTGAACATCCTTATGGCATGTTGGCGACTTCATTTCTTCTATGGCCTTGAGCTTTTCCGGGTTCGCCTCGATGCCTCGTTCGCTGACCATGAATCCCAAGAATTTACCAGATTTGACCCCGAAGGTGCACTTTGAAGGGTTCAGGCGAACGTTGTGCCTTCTCATGCAATCGAAAGCTTAACGATGGTTTGTTGTGTGAGGATTTCCCTTGATGGTTTTGACGAGCATGTCGTCCACATAAGCCTCCATGTTTCTCCCCAACATGTCTTGGAACAGGCAGTTCACCAGCCGCTGATAAGTCGCCCCAGCATTTATTACACCGAAGGGCATCACCTTGTAACAAAGAATGTCCCCATCTGCATAAAAAGAGGCCTGGGCCTCATCATCTGGGTGCATCCGTATCTGGTTGTAGCCCGAATAGGCGTCCATGAAGATCAGCATCTCGTGACCAGAGGTAGCATCAACCAACTGATCAATCCTGGGAAGGGGATAGGAATCCTTGGGGCAAGCTCTGTTCAGGTCGCGGAAGTCGACGCACATCCTCCATTTTTCGTTTGATTTATTGACCAAAACTGGGTTGGCGACCCAGCTCTGGAATCTCACCTCTCTGACAAAGTCAGACTCAATCAGCCTACCAACCTCCTGTCTGATCGCCAGGCGTTTGTCTGTCCCGAACGATCTTCTTTTCTGCGCGATTGCTTGATAAAAGGGTCTATTCTGAGCTCGTGAGAGATAATGTCTGTACTAATACCTCGCATGTCGCTCGGCTGCCAGGCGAAGAGATCCTTGAATTCCCTGAGAAGGGAAGTCATGGCCTTTTTTTGATCTTCGCTCCAGGTGGTCCCAATACGCACCTTCTTATCTGGGCCATCGACCTCGACTTCTTCCTACTCTTCCATAGGCGCCGGTCGAGCCAAATCCTCGCGAGGGTCGGCCTTTGTTTCGATGGCGAGGGCCTCCCTTTGGTTCTTCCTACGTAGGCAGTTCACATACCATTGTCGCGAGGAAGGCTAGTCGCCAAGTAGTTCTCGAATCCCATTGGGTGTGGGGAACATCATCTTCTGATGGACTGTGGAGGCCATAATCTTGTTAGGGTTGATTGTGGTCCTCCCAGGATGGCGTTGTAAGATGTAGTTGAGTCGACCACCAGGAAGGTGACTGGTACCTTGATGCTTTTCCATCCCTCGCCCAAAATCACCGGCATGGTTATTGCCCCCAGTGGATAAGTTGTTCTCCCAGCAAAACCGATCAATGGAAAGTCAACCCTCTTCAGGTCACGCTTGGATTTGCCCATTTTCTCGAAGGCGTCCAGGAATAGATTATCTGTCGAGCTTCCTCCGTCGATCAGAATCCTCATCACGTCACAGTCGTCGATATCAGCCGTGATAACCAGAGCGTCATTGTGGGGGGGGGGGGGGTGACATGTGCCAAATCATCTTCGGAGAATGAGATGACAATGTCCTCCTCAGGTCGGGGTCGCTTTCCCAGCTGGACTGCTGTAGAAATCTGAGTCGCATAGACTTTCCTTGCATGTGACCCCTCGCCTCCTGCGCCGAATCCGCTCGCAATCAGATTTACCCTACTCTTGCTCTGGGATGAGCCAGCTTGTTCAGCAGGAGCCGGCGAACGATTTCTCCTCGGTGGCGTTCGACTTTTCTCACGTCCTGCCACAAATTCCTTCAGCATTCCCACCTGAATCAGCTTCTCGATGTCCCGCTTCAAAATGCGGCAATCATCAGTCTTGTGGCACTTGCAGTTGTGGTATCTGCAGTAGCTTTCCACATCCTTCCCTATGGGTTGACCACCCCTCCGAGGCATCGGTGGCCTCGCCAAAGACCTTCTATCCATCTCAACTAGTACCGTCGAGATCTGTCTATTTAGAGGCGTAAAATACTCAAGGACCTCTGGATTTCTGGGCGCTGGATTAGGCTCGGTCCGGGGTATGATGTCTCGCCCCTTTTTCTCCTTCTTAACCTCCTTCTTACCATCGCGTCCGGGCTCGGGAACCACCCTTAGCGAGGTCGTTAGGAAGTTAGCCTCGGCGTTCGCTCTCTCAAGGTCTATGAAACCTTTCCCCCTGGCTGCCAGCTCCTCCAACGTCTCAATTTCATGCACATGATAACTATTGCGCAGCTTTCTCGAGGCCTTGTTGGCCACATCCAGTTCTCGATAGAAGGCTCGAATGATCTCCCCATCTGAGACTCGACGATCTATCTCTGTGACGTTTTGGTGGGAACGTCCATAAAAATCAGCCAGCGACTCTCCAAGCTGCTGCTTGACCGCGTCCAGGGCGATCACGCTTTTCACCTGTTGGCTCTCGCCCATATATCTCTCCAGGAACTTACTTCTTAATTCTGCCCAAGTCCCTATAGATCCTGTAGGGAGGCCGAAGAACCATGACGAAGCCGAACCCGAAAGAGTGGATGGAAATAATAAAGCCAAATGATTGGGATCATTTGACTTACCCAGGAGAGAGGCCTCGTGCTTGATGACATGTATGGTGGGGTATCCTCCACCGCTATATTCCGGTATAGCCCGGGCGACTACATCTTTCGGGATTATGATGGCGACGAGGTTGTCGGAGAAGGGGTGAGCAGATCGCTCCTTGTAGGGACTTGCGACTGTCAGTCGCCTTTCCTGGAGCCTTCTATTGATGAGGTCGTCCACCTGGTCCAGGGTGCAACTTTTTGGCGAAGTTCCGTTTGGCAAGGGACCAGAAGGATTGGTGGAGTAGGTAGCCTCCGGCGGTTCGGTGCATGTCGGGGGTAGGAACTGGTGTCCCGATGTCATCTCCTGATCCTCCTAGGGAGCTGTGGTGCCAGGATTCACAGTTTCTGTCAGTAGGGGCCCCATGCCAGCGGGGCGAGTGTTTCCTTGGGGAGCAGGGGCTTGTCGGCGGACCTGCCCTAGGATGGTCTCCAACAATGATATCATCTCCGGAGTTAACTGGATGTTTTCCCCGGCGATGTGGACGGTTTGCGGTGCTGGAGTTTCGGTATGGTTGGGAGCAGTAGTCGGTCTGGAATTACTGACATGTTCTCGGGCCACCCTTGGGGGGACGGCGTTAGGTGCTGCCTGGATGGTAGGTTCCTGTTGGAGCGGCGAAGCAGTGGCAGAATCAGAGCTATCAGAGGGTTACTCTTGGGTATGGTTCCGGCGGTTGTATTACTCGATTCCCACAGACGGCGCCAAATGTTGGATCGTAAACTCCTGATTGCTGATCTGGCAGTGAATTGAATGCCAGATGACGGTTGAATGGTGCTCTCGTCTTAGCTCCAGTAAACCTCCAGGTAGGGGATCGCAACAGAGGGGGTGTCTCTGGGTCCCTCTCCGATGCTTAAATGAGTAAATGTGTGTGTATATAGCTCAAAACATAATGAATGTATGTAAAGCAAAGGTATTTATAGAGTAGGAGAGACCAAACCGTATATCTTAGTGAATATTGTGATGTGGAAGATTTGGATAGTAGATATTGCAGTTACCATATCTAATCCTTAGTGAATATGTGTCCGAGATACGTGAGATATCGTGGTCATTTCCTTATTAACGGTTGGTGGGACCAGAGGAGAGAGGCAAGGCTCTCTTCATGGTGAGCACTCTCATGGCGAGCAGTAAGAGGTCATGACTTGGTGAAGAATGGCGACCGCTAGGGAGCCTTTGGCGTCCATATCGGCATGGGCTCGATCCTGGGCCACTCCATGGTGGGCCAGATTGATTTTGACATGAGCCGGTCTAATTTGACTACCTTGGGTTTACCCCCTCCAGGGTTATTGGGCCTCCGAGGCCTTTTCTATATTGGGCTGTCACTATCAATACCCAACATATTTCATCATTTTTTCATTGATTATATTAAAATAACAAGGTAATACATGTTATTTGTATCATCATATTAAGTGGACCTCTTCAATTTATAAATTGTTGATTCTACCCGTACTATATAAGTTGTCATTTATATGAATAGATCTAAAAGAGAAAGAATTACTATTTTCTATTTTTTACTCTCTCTCTCTTATGTCATTTGTATTTATGTTGTTAAAACTTATTCACTTTCAATCACAACTATATCTCTCATTCATTTTCTATTCTACGTAGCAGTATTTAAGGTCATTTCTCTTCTCTGAGACTTGCCCTATATCTTTCATTCATCTCAATTTTTTTTTTTTTGCCAACATTCATCTCAATTAACTTCTCACTAGCTTGCAACTACACGCATGCTTTTGTATGTTTCTTCATAGTAAGTAAATAGTGTAGTTCAATATGGTTTACATATATTAATAAACATTATTAGTTGGTTATTTGTAGAGAGTAAGTATCTTTTTTCTATTATCTTTACACGCATGCTTTTGTATGTTTCTTCATAGTAAGTAAATAGTGTAGTTCAATATGTTTTACATATATTAATAAACATTATTAGTTGGTTATTTGTAGAGAGTAAGTATCGTTTTTGTATTATCTTTACCATTATAAACCTTCAAATGAGTGATATTCCTTTTATAGACTTATTATTGTTGCTATTATTGTATCATTTTTTATCGGGAAAAAGTCTGAAAATGGGACATGACGTTTATCCAAAATGGTTTTCCAACCCAACCGGTTGTAAATGGTACAACATGTTTATAAATAATTGTTTTTGGTCCCTCCTTTTCATTTCCGTCCCAATTAGTCGTTATGTCCTCACGTGCTGTCACGTGCTCAAACATTTCATTTTCTGCCCTTAGCTCCTAATGCTTGAACTTCTCTATATCTTCAACGATCTCTTCCTCTACGTCGTCGACGACATCTCACTAACTCTCCTCTTCTCCTTCCTCAATCTTCCTACTCTTTTCCTCCATGGAATTTCAGCTCCATCCATCCCGGCCATGTCGCCCCGAACGACTCCCAGTCCGTACTCTATCGATATATTCGTCAAGAACCGCGATTGCATGAAGAAATCCAGCAAGAGGAGTAAACGCGAAATCAGGAACAAAAACAGCAAGGTTCGAACGTTGATATCGCAGAAGCACCGTTGGTTTCCTTGATCGGGGAGGTCCTGACGAGGTGTGGGGAACTTCATCTTCTGATGGACTGTGGAGGCCATAATCTTGTTGGGGTTGATTGTGGTCCTCCCAGGATGGCGTTGTTAGATGTAGGTGAGTCGACCACCAGGAAGGTGACTGGTACCTTGATGCTTTTCCATCCCTCGCCCAAAATCACCGGCATGGTTATTGCCCCCTGTGGATAAGTTGTTCTCCCAGCAAACCTGATCAATGGAAAGTCAACCCTCTTTAGGTCACGCTTGGATTTGCCCATTTTATCGAAGTCGTCCAGGAATAGATTATCTGTCGAGTTCCTCCGTCGATCAGAATCATCATCACGTCACAGTCGTCGATATCAGCCGTGATAACCAGAGCGTCATTGTGGGGGGTGGTGACATGTGCCAAATCATCTTCGGAGAATGAGATGACAATGTCCTCCTCAGGTCGGGGTCGCTTTCCCAGCTGGACTGCTGTAGAAATCTGAGTCGCATAGACTTCCCTTGCATGTGACCCCTCGCCTCCTGCGCCGAATCCGCTCGCAATCAGATTTACCCTACTCTTGCTCTGGGATGGGCTAGCTTGTTCAGCAGGAGCCGGCGAACGATTTCTCCTCGGTGGCGTTCGGCTTCTCTCACGTCCTGCCACAAATTTCTTCAGCATTCCCCCCTGAATCAGCTTCTAGATGTCCCGCTTCAAAATGCGGCAATCATCAGTCTTGTGGCACTTGCACTTGTGGTATCTGCAGTAGTTTTCCACATCCTTCCCCATGGGTTGACCACCCCTCCGAGGCATCGGTGGCCTCGCCAAAGACCTTCTCTCCAACTCAACAAGTACTGTCGAGATCTGCCTGTTTAGAGGCGTAAAATACTCAAGGACCTCTGGATTTCTGGGCGCTAGATTAGGCTCGGTCCGTGGTATGATGTCTCGCCCCTTTTTCTCCTTCTTAACCTCCTTCTTACCATCGCGTCCGGGCTCGGGAACCACCCTTAGCGAGGTCGTTAGGAAGTTAGCTTCGGCGTTCGCTCTCTCAAGGTCTATGAAACCTTTCCTCCTGGCTGCCAGCTCCTCCAACGTCTCAAATTCCTACACATGATAAATATTGCGCAGCTTTCTCGAGGCCTTGTTGGCCATATCCAGTTCTCGATAGAAGGCTCGAATGATCTCCCCATCTGAGACTCGACGATCTATCTCTGTGACGTTTTGGTGGGAACGTCCATAAAAATCAGCCAGCGACTCTCCAAGCTGCTGCTTGACCGCGTCCAGGGCGATCACGCTTTTCACCTGTTGGCTCTCGCCCATATATCTCTCCAGGAACTTACTTCTTAATTCTGCCCAAGTCCCTATAGATCCTGTAGGGAGGCCGAAGAACCATGACGAAGCCGAACCCGAAAGAGTGGATGGAAATAATAAAGCCAAGTGATTGGGATCATTTGACTTACCCAGGATAGAGGCCTCGTGCTTGTTGACATGTATGGTGGGGTATCCTCCACCGCTATATTCCGGTATAGCCCGGGCGACTACATCTTTCGGGATTATGATGGCGACGAGGTTGTCGGAGAAGGGGTGAGCAGATCGCTCCTTGTAGGGACTTGCGACTGTCAGTCGCCTTTCCTGGAGCCTTCTATTGATGAGGTCGTCCACCTGGTCCAGGGTGCAACTTTTTGGCGAAGTTCCGTTTGGCAAGGGACCAGAAGGATTGGTGGAGTAGGTAGCCTCCGGCGGTTCGGTGCATGTCGGGGGTAGGAACTGGTGTCCCGATGTCATCTCCTGATCCTCCTAGGGAGCTGTGGTGCCAGGATTCACAGTTTCTGTCAGTAGGGGCCCCATGCCAGCGGGGCGAGTGTTTCCTTGGGGAGCAGGGGCTTGTCGGCGGACCTGCCCTAGGATGGTCTCCAACAATGATATCATCTCCGGAGTTAACTGGATGTTTTCCCCGGCGATGTGGACGGTTTGCGGTGCTGGAGTTTCGGTATGGTTGGGAGCAGTAGTCGGTCTGGAATTACTGACATGTTCTCGGGCCACCCTTGGGGGGACGGCGTTAGGTGCTGCCTGGATGGTAGGTTCCTGTTGGAGCGGCGAAGCAGTGGCAGAATCAGAGCTATCAGAGGGTTACTCTTGGGTATGGTTCCGGCGGTTGTATTACTCGATTCCCACAGACGGCGCCAAATGTTGGATCGTAAACTCCTGATTGCTGATCTGGCAGTGAATTGAATGCCAGATGACGGTTGAATGGTGCTCTCGTCTTAGCTCCAGTAAACCTCCAGGTAGGGGATCGCAACAGAGGGGGTGTCTCTGGGTCCCTCTCCGATGCTTAAATGAGTAAATGTGTGTGTATATAGCTCAAAACATAATGAATGTATGTAAAGCAAAGGTATTTATAGAGTAGGAGAGACCAAACCGTATATCTTAGTGAATATTGTGATGTGGAAGATTTGGATAGTAGATATTGCAGTTACCATATATAATCCTTAGTGAATATGTGTCCGAGATACGTGAGATATCGTGGTCATTTCCTTATTAACGGTTGGTGGGACCAGAGGAGAGAGGCAAGGCTCTCTTCATGGTGAGCACTCTCATGGCGAGCAGTAAGAGGTCATGACTTGGTGAAGAATGGCGACCGCTAGGGAGCCTTTGGCGTCCATATCGGCATGGGCTCGATCCTGGGCCACTCCATGGTGGGCCAGATTGATTTTGACATGAGCCGGTCTAATTCGACTACCTTGGGTTTACCCCCTCCAGGGTTATTGGGCCTCCGAGGCCTTTTCTATATTGGGCTGTCACTATCAATACCCAACATATTTCATCATTTTTTCATTGATTATATTAAAATAACAAGGTAATACATGTTATTTGTATCATCATATTAAGTGGACCTCTTCAATTTATAAATTGTTGATTCTACCCGTACTATATAAGTTGTCATTTATATGAATAGATCTAAAAGAGAAAGAATTACTATTTTCTATTTTTTACTCTCTCTCTCTTATGTCATTTGTATTTATGTTGTTAAAACTTATTCACTTTCAATCACAACTATATCTCTCATTCATTTTCTATTCTACGTAGCAGTATTTTATGGTCATTTCTCTTCTCTGAGACTTGCCCTATATCTTTCATTCATCTCAATTTTTTTTTTTTTGCCAACATTCATCTCAATTAACTTCTCACTAGCTTGCAACTACACGCATGCTTTTGTATGTTTCTTCATAGTAAGTAAATAGTGTAGTTCAATATGTTTTACATATATTAATAAACATTATTAGTTGGTTATTTGTAGAGAGTAAGTATCGTTTTTCTATTATCTTTACCATTATAAACCTTCAAATGAGTGATATTCCTTTTATAGAGTTATTATTGTTGCTATTATTGTATCATTTTTTATCGGGAAAAAGTCTGAAAATGGGACATGACGTTTATCCAAAATGGTTTTCCAACTCAACCGGTTGTAAATGGTACAATATGTTTATAAATAATTGTTTTTGGTCCCTCCGTTTCATTTCCGTCCCAATTAGTCGTTATGTCCTCACGTGCTCAAACATTTCATTTTCTGCCCTTAGCTCCTAATGCTTGAACTTCTCTTCATCTTCAACGATCTCTTCCTCTACGTCGTCGACGACATCTCACTAACTCTCCTCTTCTCCTTCCTCAAACTTCCTACTCTTTTCCTCCATGGAATCTTCACCTCCATCCATCCCGACCATGTCGCCCCGAACGACTCCCAGTCCGTACTCTATCGATATATTCGTCGAGAACCGCGATTGCATGAAGAAATCCAGCAAGAGGAGTAAACGCAAAATCAGGAACAACAACAGCAAGGTTCGAACGTTGATATCGCAGAAGCACCGTTGGTTTCCTTGATCGGGGAGGTCCTGACGAGGTGTGGGGAACTTCATCTTCTGATGGACTGTGGAGGCCATAATCTTGTTGGGGTTGATTGTGGTCCTCCCAGGATGGCGTTGTAAGATGTAGGTGAGTCGACCACCAGGAAGGTGACTGGTACCTTGATGCTTTTCCATCCCTCGCCCAAAATCACCGGCATGGTTATTGCCCCCAGTGGATAAGTTGTTCTCCCAGCAAACCCGATCAATGGAAAGTCAACCCTCTTCAGGTCACGCTTGGATTTGCCCATTTTCTCGAAGGCGTCCAGGAATAGATTATCTGTCGAGCTTCCTCCGTCGATCAGAATCCTCATCACGTCACAGTCATCGATATCAGCCGTGATAACCAGAGCGTCATTGTGGGGGGTGGTGACATGTGCCAAATCATCTTCGGAGAATGAGATGACAATGTCCTCCTCAGGTCGGGGTCGCTTTCCCAGCTGGACTGCTGTAGAAATCTGAGTCGCATAGACTTCCCTTGCATGTGACCCATCGCCTCCTGCGCCGAATCCGCTCGCAATCAGATTTACCCTACTCTTGCTCTGGGATGGTCCAGCTTGTTCAGCAGGAGCCGGCGAAAGATTTCTCCTCGGTGACGTTCGACTTCTCTCACGTCCTGCCACAAATTTCTTCAGCATTCCCCCTGAATCAGCTTCTCGATGTCCCGCTTCAAAATGCGGCAATCATCAGTCTTGTGGCACTTGTACTTGTGGTATCTGCAGCAGCTTTCCACATCCTTCCCCATGGGTTGACCACCCCTCCGAGGCATCAGTGGCCTCGCCAAAGACCTTCTCTCCATCTCAACTAGTACCGTCGAGATCTGTCTGTTTAGAGGCGTAAAATACTCAAGGACCTCTGGATTTCTGGGCGCTAGATTAGGCTCGGTCCGTGGTATGATGTCTCGCCCCTTTTTCTCCTTCTTAACCTCCTTCTTACAATCGCGTCCGGGCTCGGGAACCACCCTTAGCGAGGTCGTTAGGAAGTTAGCCTCGGCCTTCGCTCTCTCAAGGTCTATGAAACCTTTCCCCCTGGCTGCCAGCTCCTCCAACGTCTCAATTTCCTGCACATGATAAATATTGCGCAGCTTTCTCGAGGCCTTGTTGGCCACATCCAGTTCTCGATAGAAGGCTCGAATGATCTCTCCATCTGAGACTCGACGATCTTTCTCTATGATGTTTTGGTGGGAACGTCCATAAAAATCAGCCAGCGACTCTCCAAGCTGCTGCTTGACCGCGTCCAGGGCGATCACGCTTTTCACCTGTTGGGTCTCGCCCATATATCTCTCCAGGAACTTACTTCTTAATTCTGCCCAAGTCCCTATAGATCCTGTAGGGAGGCCCTATATCTTTCATTCACCTCAATTAACTTCTCACTAGCTTGCAACTACACGCATGCTTTTGTATGTTTCTTCATAGTAAGTAAATAGTGTAGTTCAATATGATTTACATATATTAATAAACATTATTAGTTGGTTATTTGTAGAGAGTAAGTATCTTCTTTCTATTATCTTTACCATTATAAACCATCAAATGAGTGATATTCCTTTTATAGAGTTATTATTGTTGCTATTATTGTATCATTTTTTATCGGGGAAGAGTCTGAAAATGGGACATGACGTTTATCCAAAATGGTTTTTCAACCCAACCGGTTATAAATGATACAACATGTTTATAAATAATTGTTTTTGGTCCCTCCGTTTCATTTCCGTCTCAATTAGTCGTTATGTCCTCACGTGCTGTCACGTGCTCAAACATTTCATTTTCTGCCCTTAGCTCCTAATGCTTGAAATTCTCTTCATCTTTAACGATCTCTTCCTCTACGTCGTCGACGACGTCTCACTAACTCTCCTCTTCTCTTTCCTCAAACTTCCTACTCTTTTCCTCCATGGAATCTTCAGCTCCATCCATCCCGGCCATGTCGCCCCGAACGACTCCCAGTCCGTACTCTATCGATATATTCGTCAAGAACCGCGATTGCATGAAGAAATCCAGCAAGAGGAGTAAATGCGAAATCAGGAACAACAACAGGAAGGTTCGAACGTTGATATCGCAGAAGCACCGTTGGTTTCCTTGATCGGGGAGTTCCTAAAGAGGTAAGCGTCGGTGGATGAGGAGGTGGATCGTGCTTCACCGAATTGGAGACATACCTCCGCAGAATAACAAGATGAGGAAGAAAGAGTTCTAGATGTAGTTGATCTGGAGGCTGTCGATCCGTCGGGAAGATCTGCTCGATCAGAGTCCCGGTCGGTTGTCCCGATTGGAGCCGGTACTGAAGCCCTGCATCCTTGGTCGAGCAGGTTTCTTCCAAAACGTAGGGAGTTTCAAAAATTGAGTAACATTTTCCCGTTCTGACCTACCTCGATCTCTATGCTAACAATTTGAGCGGATAGATTCCGAAAGAGCTTCAGAAATTGAGTAACATTGTTATGACCTATTACGTTCCTTGTTTGCTTCACACGAATATGAAATTGAGTATCATTGTTCTAGATGGGGATTTCGAGCCAAAGCTTACATCGGTCTGGAAAACTTTCTGGGTGAAGTAGCGTTTCAGACTACCGTGGCTTCCAAGTGATCATCTTCATGTTATATTTCGCCATGTATGTTGAAAACTTATCACATCAATCTGGAACTCCTAACAAATTTGCTATCTAGCAATGTTGGTATATGTTTGTACTGCAGAAAGTGGATACAACAAGAAAGAAACTGCACAAATGGATGTCTACAGTTTCAGGGTCATTTTGTTGGAGTTGTTTTCGGGGCGGCAAGCCAATCAAGTTAGCTCCTCTGCAGAGGACTCTCCCCTCGACATCGTGAAGTGCGTTTGAAGAAAAACCAATATCACAAATGGTGCATTTGAGTTTCTCGACTCCAGAATTTCTGAAGCAACTCATCCCCATGAAATGATGGTAGCTCTTGAGATAGCACTGAAGTGCACCTTAGTGATGCCTGAGAAAAGTCCTTCCATGTCTGTAGTAGTGAGGGATCTCCAATCACTGGGCAGCTCAGCTTCTGTAAAGAACAAGACCTTCTCTTCCTTGGAGGAGTGTCTGAATCTGACATGAAGATGAAGATCGATAGTTTCTTTTCTTCAGTTTAAAAGGGTAACGAAACTGTGGGAAAAGAGTATTATTGTCTTTTATTAATTGTTGTTTAAAAAAAAAAGAATTGAATATTACGTGACTACTTAACGGGAAAATCAAACGATAGATGGACGGAATGTCCAATTACCATCAATTTGAAACATGGTATACCAAAAACCATCGTCAAACAACATGTGGTACCAAAAACCATTTTTGTCAAACATCATTTCTTATTTTCAGCATTTTCCCTTTTTTATCGTAATAATGAAGTAAAGTATTAAGTCAATAATTGATTGTAGTTAATTTGTGATGGGAAAGTTACACTGAACATAATGTAGGAATTTCTTGATGGATGATTTCTGTTATTTCCCTAAACAATGTTGAGACTAAAATGTTGGAAACTTTGTGAAAGACTATCATCACCAGTTTTATCAAAACTGGACCGACCCTCGAACCGACTAGGGGGCCGGTTCGGCCGGTCCAATCTGGTCGGATCCAGTTCAATATGTGATTCACTGTTCATATGTTAAAAAAACTGGAAATACAAAATAGAGTAGTTAACTCACCTTCATGGCTGCTGAGAGAAATCTATGAGATATATATTCCATGTCATCTTCTTTTGTAACTATTGCCTGTGAATTTCTCACAAAGAGAAATGAAGAACCTAACAAAAGTTACAAAACTTAACCTAAGTGTCAAACTGGTCGACTGTTAAAAAACCCGATGATTGGTCTAATTAACTGAAAACCTAATAAGTAAAAACCAATCGGTTTAAACTATAAAAAAAAACAATTGTTCTGTTAAAAAAAATCATCCCAAAAAAACGAACAGGAAACGATCGGTCCAATCCGGTTCAAACACAGTTGCTACGCAATTCGGTCTTTTAGATGAACCAAACCGGACAGGCATCCAGTCGGACCACCAGACCGATCCGATTATGATAACAGTGATCATTACTATTCATCTGGTGGCAACATGAATTGACCTCTATTAGAAATATTTTGTATGCAAGTAAAATTTGAAACATGAGAAGAAAATGTAAATAATTGGACAACTTTCAATGTTGTGTTAGACACTACACTGAAGTTGTAAATAAGATATGGTTTTCATGTGACACATTATTCTGATGCATTAAAATAATATGGAGTTGCTTCAATAAAGGCCCATGTTTAAAAGCATGGAGTGTATTTGGAGAAGTTAATAAAGCATGGAGGCTCCCTGGTCCACCTTTCTGATTTTTAACTTGGATGACTCACAATTCACTAATGAGAGACTAATATATTAGGACATTGTATTCATAAAGGGTATTAGTGTAAGCTACCGAAAAAATAGGGTTACCTTGGAGAAATTAGGGTTTGCAGCTCTTCTTCAAACTTCGGATCCTGCCAATTTTACTGATATATCGAACAAGTAGAACACATATAAGAATGGGGAAGATCAATTCATTGAACAAAAAAACGAAGAAAACTTACCGAAATCGGAGAGGCTAAGCGCACGACGAACAAGGCCAAAATCGGTTGATTATGATGCCAAATCGAACAAGGAGTACACAAATAAGACTTCCGGATATCAATTCAATGAAGAAATTGATGGAAAAAATAAGAAGAAGAGAACTTACCAGAAGCGACTCGGCGGAACTGCAGCGACTGGGCGGAAGAAACAACCGCGAAGAATGACAGTTCTTCTGTTATGTGCTCGATTTTACCTACTGTATCATGACTCAAAATCAAATGAGCCGTGATTTTCTTTTTAAAATTTTGGTCATTTATCACAACTCAAACCAAAAGAGCCGTTATAAAACTTTAAAATTAAATAATAATAACGGTTGGAACAAATAATGAGCCGAAATAAATAGATATTTTAATTAAAATAAAATTCAAATTAAATAAAACTTATGGCCTAACATGAAATGAGTCGGGAAAATTATAAAAAGAAATAATTAAATATTAACGACACTTGATATTGAGACGTTAAAAATAAGAGAAAGGTAACGACTCAGTTGTTTGAGCCGTAAAAAAAAAATACATAACGACTTAATGTTAATTGATCTGTTATATTCTATTTAAATAAATTTCTAACAACTCAGTATACATTGAGCTATTAGATTTAGTCGATAAATGACCTTCTCTCGTGGTGTCGTTAAGAGTTGTTGATTTGCTCGTGAAAATTATTTTATGTGTGAAGTTAGCATTGCAATGATGTTGACCTTCAGATGGTCTCACAAGATACCTTCTCCCACTAACACCCCCTATCAAACCTAAAATCTGACTTAAAGGAAATATTTCAATATAAAAAATTAGAGTCGCCACTAGTTAATTAAGGAAAACTAGAAACCTTGGTTACCTAGGAAAATAATTAAATTAAAATCTTAGGATTTCAAAATGGTCCACGATCAAAGATTAGAGTTCGGGGATTCTGTTACGGAATAAAAATATAGTTTAAATTCCGCCTTTTCCGTACTCTATTCGCTTCATTTATCATTCTTTAAAAGCTATTAATTACATAAATAACAATATATTGATTATAAGATCTTTAAATTATTTGTGAGTTATGATCAAACTATAAAATAAATACACAAGTATGAAATATGTATATATACAAAGAGTAAGAGTACAAGGACTAATATTTTCACAATTTAATATCTTAATAATAAAAATACCAATTAATTAAATGTTGAAGAAAATATAAGACAAAAAGTTAAACAATGTAAATAAATAACTAAAGATTGATATATATATATATATATTCGAGGATATAGGGGACAACGCAGAGTTATAGTTGACTGACTAAAGTGAGCCAAAGGCTAGGCATATCTAGGATAACATAGCTTTGGACATGAGGTTTACGCCTGTGATGGCAGAACGACTAGCATATCTGGGACAGCGTTGCGTCGTTTGTGTGAAGATATCTAGTAATAAGCATATTTGGGACATCGTTGAGCTACTGGAAACCAACTTGGAGCGATCAAAGTATAGCATAACTGGGATAGTGTGACATTGAACGCAGGGGGCTAACACCTGGATGATGATATGAAATGTTTTCCCAAACTTTTGCCTACAACTTAGAGGGTGGGTTTTCTCTTTGTTCTCTCCTTTTGTCACGGTAATCCTTGAGAGATTTTTCTGACTGTGCCTCTCAATTTCCCTGTTTTTGCAAAGATTGTCTCTAAATGAATTCAGCCCATCAAGATTTTCAAGTTTACAATCATGCCTCTCATAACATTTCGGGTTGTCCTTTCGGGTTTTCAACCTAGAAAAACGCTCATTATTTCGTAGCCAATTGTGGGTGGCTATGACCCTTGTGTTTTTCATTGTCGTGAGAAGACATTATTTAGTGGTAGTCAATTAGAGGGTAATTGTGGCCCTTATGTTTTTTCATATCCATGGAAACACTCAATTGATTGGTAGTAACCCTCTTAATTCTCACCTCGCGGGGACTCTCTCTTGTATGTAGCCGATTTATGGGTGAATGTGATCCCTCTCAATTCTTTCTTCATAATGACACTCTCATGTAAGTAGTCGATTTACGGGTGGTTGCGACCTCTCTCAATCTCACCTCATAATAACACTCTCATGTAAGTAACCATTTTACGGGAGGTTGTGACCCCTCTCAATTCTCACTTCATAGTGACACTCTCATGTAAGTAGACGATTTACGGGCTGCTGTGACACCTCTCGATTCTCACATAATAATGACATTCTTATGTAAATAGCCGATTTATGGGTGGTTGTGACCCTCTCAGTTCCCATCTCATAATGACACTCTCTTGTAAGTAGCCGATTTACAGGTGGGTGTGAAAGAAAATACACTATATTTGTTTGTAGTCAATTGAAAGTGTGAATATGACCCATATCTTAACTTTTCCATCTTGTGAAAACACTCTCATATCTAGCCAATTGAGGGTGGCTATGACCCATATAAATTTCCTATCTGAAAGGAACACTATTTTTATCTATAGTCAATTTAAGCGTGGTTGTGACCCCTACAAATTTGTAATCTCTCTGCATTATCTCATATATGGCCAATTGAAGGGTGGCTGCGACCCATACATTATTTTGCACTTTGTGAAAACAACTCTATTTACATGTAGGTACTTAGAGGGTTCAGGCCCATACATTTGTTTTATAAAAAGAAAATAATGAATAAGATAAATGTATACAAAAGGACTCCCTCGATTGAAGTACGTTAGGGTAGCTCAAATATATTGTTAATTGTTTTATTACTGTTATCATAAACGTGAGCATGAGTGATACTTTGCTTCTTTTTTTACCCCTACGTTTTGTTTGGACAAGCTCTAAAAGTTTTTAGTCCAACAATGTTTTCACATATTGTCATCAATGCCCCTGCGGGTTTTCAATCATGCCCTTCATTCCTTAATATTTTTGAGAAATTATTTTTTCTCCATCTTATTTTTATTTTATTTAATAAAATACATATATCAAATTAAGAGAGTCTCTTCAAATTGACAATTGGACTTTTGAGACAAAATTATTCGAGTTCCCCAAATGGAGCATCCTATGGTGAGTAATCAATAACATCACTTAGGTCCTCTTCACATAGTTCAAGGGTTGCTTCGCTAGCATCTTCGCCTTGGAAACCTTTGTGGAGATATTAAATCTTTACTAATTTAATTCCATGTTCTACCATTTCTCCGACTTTGACTATATCAGCAAAGCTGGTCAAGACATGCCCGAAAAATTGTCAGTAAAAAGTGCATTTAGGAGTATTAATGAACATTAACGTTGCTTCAGTATCCTCTAGTGATGATATGACTGTGGCGGATTTTTATCTCATGATTGCATGTAGCTCCTCAATGATTGTCCTTCTTCCATCTACATACTCTGGAGGTCTAGGCGAGTAGGAGTTGCATCAAGATTAAATTTGTAGTGCTGGATAAATACAGTGACCATATCTT
Organism: Chamaenerion angustifolium; assembly: GCA_946814005.1. NCBI lineage: Eukaryota > Viridiplantae > Streptophyta > Magnoliopsida > Myrtales > Onagraceae > Chamaenerion > Chamaenerion angustifolium. The sequence continues at coordinate 25,102,414 of OX328268.1, read as the reverse complement.
CCCAAGTCGAAATATCTATCTCTTTCAGATTGACAAACCATACAAGAGCGACTCCCACAAAACTCTTCTAAAGTATGGATTAAGAATTTTTCGTGGTGCTTGCACTGAGTCATCTTTGCTAGGTAGATCCTGAGGTGGATGATGGGGTTTCCATTTCCGTCATATTTTTCGAATCAGGAATCTTAAACTTTTCATGTCTTTACATCTCAGGAATGAAGCGAAGGTTGGGGTAATTAATGTCTCCATATTGTTTTAAATCTTTAAATGATTGAATCGTTTCCTCGATACTCTTTAAACGTTGTTCTTACTCAATTTTTATAGGATCTTGAATTAATAAAGGTGCACATCGATTATCACTTACTAGATTAAACTAATCGTCAATATGAGGCCTTGATTGGTTTTGAAACACCTGTGTGGTGGACGAGAATGGTTTTGGGTTCACAGTTTGAACACTTGGTGTTGTGGTCGACATGGTTGCGGAAACTTTAAAAAGAGTAAAGAGACTCTCAACGTTTGAAGATAACTTGTACACCACTTCACGCATATGTGCATTGGAAATCACGAGTTGAGACAGTCTTTTATCATGCAGTTGGATCTGCTATGCATTACCATTTTCGTGTTCCATCCAGTTGAATTTTTTTTTTACAATATCAAAATTTTGTCAAAGGGACCCTGCAATACCATATACGAAAATTAGTACGAAAATATGTAATGGATGAATTATTTTATATATATTAAAAAAACTTGAATGCCATTCACTTCACTCTTAAAATTTATTTTTTTTAAGGAAGAAATGTTAGAATGTATGATATAAGATAGTTTCATTACCATATTGATCGTCAAATTCATTTAGTGTTTATACTTGGCAAAACAAAGGCTAATATCAAATCTTGTTTTTAAAAATAAACACTTGTTTTAGAGTCCACTTGGTTATAACTCAAAAATCAAATTATCTTTGTAAACTCATGTTGTTGTTGTTTTTGCCACATATTTGAAATGGGCGTGAAATATCTTAGAAAATGATGAATGACAATTTAAGTTTTTTTTTTTAAAAAGGAAAAGAAAAAAAGTAATTCAAATGATGTATGCATAAAAAAAATAAGCATTGCGAAAGTCATTTAGAGTTACCTGATCACTTTTCACAACTACAAAGAAATATACAAAATGCGCATATGATATGTAATAAACATATTTAACGGACATAAAAAATAATGCAAATACAAGAGTGTGGCTTTGTTATAAGGGAGAGTTCCACTGATAGGCTCTCGATTAGTGGTTTCTTCACCCCATCATAGGGATCACAAGACCTTCCAATCGAGTGAAGTTTTTCAGAGTCGTAACGGTTGCCCAGCAGCTCCGCCCGTTTCCCCAACTATATCTCTGGGGTTCCGAGTTGCCTAGTGTTTAAGAATTTTGGACACTATTACTAATAGTGGTGTGTGCAAAATCATGCATGAAATAAATATAAAAATATTTAAAGGAAAGAAACTCAACACCTTCAGACACAAAAATAAAGTTAGAATAATTAATAAGAGTAAAATAATAATTAATAGAATGTAAGCGAACATAATGAGCCCGAACCCTCTAAATAATCCCACCAAAGTCACCAAATTGTCAGACCTAAAATCCGACTTAAAGACGATATTTGAATATAAAAAATTAGAGTTGACACTAGATAATTCAGGCTAACTAGAAACCTTGATTACCTAGGAAAATAATTAAATTAAAAATCTAGGATTTAAAAACGGTCTACGTTCAGATATCAGAGTCCGGAGATTCTGTTACGGAATAAAAGTATAGTTGAAATTCCGCACTTTCAGTACTCTATTCATTTCATTTATCAATCTTTAAAAGATATTTACATAAATAACAATATATTTATTGTAACAAATTTAAATTCTTTACGAGTTAGGATCAAACTATAAAAAAAAAATACACAAGCACGAAATATAAAGGTGAGAGTACAAGAAGTAATATTTTCACAATTTAATATCTTAATAATAATAATATCAATTATTAAATGTTACAGAAAATATAAGACAAAAAGTTAAACAATGTAAATAAATAACTAAACATTGATATATATATATATATATTTAAACTTAACCTAACATGGAGATTGTTAATGTATTATAACAACACACACACACACACACACACACATATATATATATATATTAAAACAGCAACATATATAGAGATATTTTATACATAAATAAACAAGAATCATATACATGGGGAATTTATTGGAGCAATGGTGTAATCGAATCGATCGAGAGAGCTTCTCCTTTTCTTTTCTTTTTTTCTGTACCCTGCTTTTACACAATGCATAACACTCTTATTGATACAAGTTCTTAGGGTTTTCTCAACTAGGAAGTATATATGCAATAAAATATATTATACAATATAAAATATTCTCTAAATATTTCACAATATACCTTATATATTAATCTACTAAATCTGCATGAAGCCGTTTTTTGGAAATCATATCGACTTCCTTATATTTTCAAAGTCTCTCATCAACATTATCCTTAGCTCCTCAACATTTTCAAAGTCTCTTATGTTAATGACTTTGTTATTGAAGCTTTCTGAAATGTTGTTTACAACCAAATCCGTTTTTGAGGTTTGCCTTAATTGATATTTACACCAAGCGTTTGTGTCAATGAATGACACATAATCCCAAGCCTTCTTGTTTGCTTTATTCATCAAGTCCATGTGCCACTTATGTCCACGTGCCAAGCAAATGAAAACAAAACCCTAACCTTATTCGAGCCGAACAACTCTCAGGATCCTCAAAATCGAACAATTACACAAAAATTGGAACTGGAAAGGCGAAAAAATCGAATTTTGGTACCTTCAGAACTATCACGCACTGATGTACGAAGTAATCTTAAAAGGAATCAATCCAAATCGGAGAAGAAAAAGCTTGCGAAATAGAAAAAAGAGGTTATAATTGAGAAGAATTCGAAACGACTCTCATGAAGGACAACAACGGAATCGCAAATGTGTAACTTACATGGAGAAGTCGTTTCCGAACCGCAATGTTGTTGATAGGGAGGTCCGTGCTTGAAGATGAAGACTTTATTGCAAAAGGAAAGCTGAAAGGTTGGGTTGGAGGGAAATGGGAGTTGATGGGAAGTTAGGGTGTGTGATATGAGAATAAAATAGGGGAAAATGACACAAATGTGACAGGAGGGTAGAATCTTTCTTTCAATTAACTTTAATTCGTTCAAATTAAGTCACGTGATTTCGTCGTGATAGTCAGACGAAAATATTGGATGGAAACTTCGCAAGTAACGGTTCAGTTACGCAAAACAATATGAGTAACTGTTGAGGTGGCTTACCTTTTTTAAAAAAAAAAATAAACACTTGTAGCCTATTGACTTCAACCTAGGAGGAAGATCCACTAGCTCTCAAGTATGATTTTGCAAGATAGATTAATTTTCACTATTGATTGCCTCTTTCCATAGAGGTTGTTTAAAAATATTTACGATTTCTTGAAATGTTTGAGGTTCAGCTTCAAGCATATAGGTTAAAATATCTAAAACAAATTTTTTATCTATCCGAAGTAGTTTGCTTTTCCTGGATTCTACCTCAATATTTTCTTCATTTTCTTGGTCTAGACCATTATCAACAATAGTCTCATAAGTTCATTTTGACGAACCTCCATTACCCCTAGACTTAGCTGAAAATATTTCTTTAAAGAAATATGTCTTTCTTGATTCCACTATCGTATATTTATGGATATATGAAATCTTCGAATCATTCATAAGAAACTGATAAGCATTGTTGTTTTAAGCATATCCAATGAATATGAAATCAACAGTTATTATTACAAAGCTCACCTTTTTAGGAGGAGGCAGCCTCACTTTATCAAGGCATCCCCACACTAGAGGTGATTGCAAGAAGGTTTTCTACCTTTCCATAATTCGAAAGGTGTTTTCTCTTCTTTCTTGTGGGGTACCTTATTTAATAAATAATTGCTACTTAAACTAGCTTCCCCTCCCCCTCCCCCTCCTACACACATGTTCCGAGGTAACCTAGAATTTATCAACATTGGTTTCATTATTTCTTGGGAAAAGTCTGAAAATGGTCCAACATGTTTGCACAAATACTTTTTCGTCCAAGTTATTTTCTTGTGATGCTTAATGGTTCAATATGTGTGAAAATGATGGTAATTGGTACCTCAGTTACATTTCTGTTAAATATTTTTCATATTTGCAAAATTAACCAAATAATTTTCTAACGGTTACAATTCAACTATACAACACTAATGTTTCAAACAAGTCCCGACTCGATTCGAGCCACGCCGGAGGTCCCCTAGCCAAGGTCTGAACCTAGACCAGGTCACCCAACCCTGGGGACCTGGTCAGTGCTTGGACCCAGGCCATAGGACCCCCGATTGGGGCTCAATTGGATCCCTAATCGTTTGAACTAAACTCGATCAGTTTCGGTCCAAACCGATTGGGGCTCCAATTGAGACCCATTTGGGGGTCCTATGGTCTGTGACTGAACCCAGACCAGGTCGCCCAACCATGGGGACTTGGTCTGGGTTCAGACCCATACCATAGGATCCTCGATTGGGGCACAATTGGAGCCCCAATCATTTGAACTGAACCCAATCAATTCGGCCCAAACTGATTGGGTCTTCAATTGAGCCCCAGGGTCAAATGATCTGGGTCTGAACACAAATCATATTCCCATAGTTGGCCGATGTGGTTTGGGTTCAAACCCAGACAATAGGACCCTCGATTGGGGATCAATTAGAGCCCCAATCGGTTTGGACCGAACCCGACTAGGTTCAGTTCAAACGATTGAAGCTCCAATCGGGGGTCCTATGTTCTCAGTCTGATCCCATACCAGGTCCCTCGGGTTGGGTAACCTCGTCTGGGTTCGGACCCAGAGTACGAGACCCATGGCATGGCTCGAATCGAGTCCGAACGTTTTTGTAAAATTAGTGTAAGTTTGTAGGGTTTAGTTGTAACATTTAGAAAAATATTTGGGTAATTTTGCAAATATAAAAAATATTTGACGAAGTTTTTTAACAGTAAAGTAACAGAGGTATCAATTACCATCATTTTCAAACATGTCAGACCAAAAACAATCGTCTGGGTTGGAAAATCATTTTCGTCAAGCATGTTGCACCATTTTCAAACTTTTCCCTTATTTCTTTCAATGTTCAATCTTTCCATTTTGCCACCGCGTTTGATAGAGGTGAATAAGGTGTGGTGAGTTCATGTATGAGTCCATGTTGAGCACAAAAATCACAAAATGGAGCATCATATTCGACACCTCTATCACTACGGAACACATTGATTATTTTAATAAGTTGATTCTTAACTTCTTGTTTGTAAAGCATGAACTTTTCAATAGTTTTATCTTTACTTTTCAAGAAGTAAACATAGCAATATTTTATACTATCACCCACAAAAGTGATAAAATACTTATTTCCACCTCTTGTTTGGATAAATTTTAAGTCACAAATGTCGTTATCTAACAAATAAAGAGGTTATGTATTCCTTTTAACTGAATGAAATGATGACCTAGTTGATTTAGCCTCAACACATATTTCACACTTATGTTTGAGATCAATTAGAAATGTAGGGATATGATTAATTTTATTTAACCTTCACAAGTTATCATAATTAACATGTCCAAATATATCATGCAAAGATTAGGAAACTCAATCAAGTAAGCAAAAGAAACATTCTTATTCTTACTTATTTTTGGCGTAATAAACATTTCATTCATCTTGAAGACTCCCCCACATTCGTATGCTTTGCCCACATACATTCAATTCTTAGTGAGTACAAATTTATCTGACTCAAACACTAGATTAACTCATGCTTGTTAAGGAGCGACCCTGATATCATCAGGATCCTGCGAATGTCTAGCACATACAACACATTCTTCAAGGCCAAATCTTTCTCGGAATTATCTTCCGAACAACACTTCCTTTGCCCTTGACCTCGACCTAGACGGAGTTACTCATGTACAATCTCTCCGTAGAATCAATTTATTCAAAGTTCAAGATCTTTCCCTTGTTCGAGCCGACACCAGTGTCAACCGACCACTCCCGAGGTTGGAATCAACCATGCTGACCCTAGACACCACCGTCGACAAGTTAATGTCATTAAGGTATCTGGTGATTTCCTGCACGATGTTAGTCTCCTTTTTCTTAGGAAACCTGCAAGCATTAGATTTATGACCAAATTTACCACAATTATAACACAAATCAATAAATCCTTACAGTTTGGATCCTGACTTCTTCGAGACTCCATCTTTAGGACCCAGAATGAATCCTTTTTGCTTATCTTGGTTGCCTTAGGGGAATTTTCTGCTTGACCTCCACCCATGCTCCATCACATTTGCTTTGGTAGAGGACATAGTGTTCATGGGGACGATTGGAATACCACAGAAAACATTCATGCACTACTCTTGCACGATAATCCTTTCGAGCAGCTTGATCATGGTCATCTCCTTAAGATATTCCACGTCGAAGGTAACTTCTTAATAATACAGGCTACCTGAATGCCTCAGTGAGTTCCATCTTCTCGACATGGATACTCTGGGGGATGAGTTGTAGACCTATCACCCGTTTCATACATGGTTTGCTATCTACCATCTCAAAGTTAAACAGGCAACTGACTAGAAATTGTTTCCCGACATCCTCAGACTCATACATTTGTTCCAAGGCATGTCACAGCTCCCTAGTGGACTTAGTTTTGCTATATACATCATACAATGAATTAAACAAACAATTCATGACATAATATCTACACAAATAGTTTGAGTGATTCCACGCTTCTAGAGTAAAAAGAACTTGATCGTCATTTTCGCCTTGAGTTGACGGTTATTCTATCAGGAATCGTGTCAAGTCCAGTAGGACGAGTCATCGTTACCCCCTGGTTGACGCAACGATGGGTGTGTACAATGACGTAATAGGGACTTCAATCTGAGTCAATACTCCAACACTGATATCAACGTCATTGTTGTTTGGAGTCATTTTTCTGAAACAAAAAATGCTAAATTATTTTATGAAAATAATTATTACATATTATACAAATTATTGAACCGAACCGGTTCTTTGTTCTCTTGTATCACTACAACCATAAAATTGCCTTAAGATTATTAGTAATATATGAGGATCAATAATAATATGTTCGAATAAAATTGTATAAAAACCCTATAAGCATGAAAGATTTTTATAAATACGAAATTTCCCCGAGAAAATGATTTTTGGTTAAAACATTGAGTCTCGTGAGGTACTTGTTTTCCTAAGGCGATTTCGCCGCCCTCACCATATTTTGTTATGGTTTAGTGTTTAGGGTCATGCAACAACCATTTTCTCACATTAACACAAAACTATTGATGCAGATACTTGACATTGGTAGTGGTGTATTACTCTTCCAAATTCTTTTTCTAGTAAATGTGCAGTATTTGTCAGATTAGTAAAAGCTACCAATATTAGGTAAAAAAATTGTCATTTGTGGGTACAACTCCAGTTCTTTATTTGCAAAGGTTTTGCTACTTTATGTTATTCATAAATGGCCACTCTCGATTTATTTGGCTTTGTCACTCTTATGAAGAAGAGATATAAGATTTTTCGTGCAATGCATATTCTATGTCAAAAAGTTGATAAAACTGAATTTTTCAAAAAAACTATGATTTTTAAATCAGACAATAGTCGAGAATTTATAAACTCTATTTTTTTCATACTTTGAAACAAAACGAAGTTGCAGAAAGAAATACTATAGTTGTGTCTTCATTATATCGCTACAAGATATTTGTTATATAGTAACAAAGTAAAATCATTGCTAAGTGACCTTTTGTCGCTGCTAATGCCCCAAGTCGATGCTATGACTCGTGCCCGTAGGCTCCGATGCTAACGGATTTGCAATGAAAATATACCGCCACTAAATGTCTGCCGTTACTGGAATGAATAGTTTCTTTAGCCTTTAGTATCGACTTAACACCCGTGGTATTCATGCATAATTACCATCACCATGTTATTTATGTTATAGCTAACCGTATGATACAACATATACCAATGGAAATTTAGACCCATCTGTAACAGATTACTTTCATGTATGCTAGATTGTTTCTATGCCTACTCTTTTAGTTGCATTAAAGTTTAATTAACAACGAAGATGATGCGGTTGGTTATTACAATAGAATAGCGTCGACTAATTATTAATGCAAGTGGGTCGTATTACCATCTATCATAATTGGTTGATTCATGCCACACGTGTGACCAAAATTCACTATTTGCCTCGAATTGTTGATATTGTGTATATTTAGTTGCTAAAACATGATAATGACTCATGTTTAGCTTGTTACATAAAGTGATTACAAACATGTGTGTGAATGAATTGAATTGAACTGCTTCAATGAGATGCACATTGCGTAGATAACCGTCCTCACTCACTTTCAGACTAAATCCACCCAACATCAAGCTGAACTAAAATATATAAAACTAATCTTCCTAAAAAGCAACACATCTGAAGCACAAAATGTTGAACATTATATGTACAAACCTAATAGGCATCACATATATGTTTGATTACACACCACATCCATAATGACAAATAAAGTTTTCCAAACTTCCACAAAATAAAGGATTCCCTACTTGGGACACCCAATTATCATGCATTTGGATCTGCGAACACCCAATAATGAACTAGATAAAGAACATGGCAATGACATACCATCAAATGTTATGTCATTACAAGATAGATTCATTTTGTGCGTTTGTACCTTGAGTTTTGGAGTCGTCGGGCAATGCATAGGTGGTGCGCATGAACCTTCTCATGCCATCCACATCCCTTTGAAATGTGATCATATTTTGCTTAAACCCCTCGAGGGACATTCTCAGTTCCGAAGTTTCTACTCTTTCCTTGGCCACTTCTTCCCGAGATGTCTTCAACTGCTCAGACTACATCATGCGTGCAATTTTAGATACACGAGATCGACGGCGCTCCGGCTTACGAACCTGTTCGTAGTGTACGTCCCTCTCGACTGATTGATACTCCTCAGCTTCCAACTCAGCAACTCTCTACTCAATTTCTTCCTATAGTTACACACATACTACAACTGATTCGGTCTCAATGGCAGGTAACCTTTTTGGAAGAATGCGTATTGCTAAAGGATTTGTGCTTACCATGATTGATTTAGTTTTGGGATCTAGAGGTACACCTTTCTTGTCAACATGTAACTTACGAAACATGTGATACTCACCTGGATGTACCCCGTTGTTCTTGAGAATCTGTAAAAAAACATAACAACTAACGGGTTTGGGCAGACACATTTGGAAAGTATACTTACTAGTTATTTTAATTACCTCTTCCTGCTCTCTCTTGGCAAAATTGCATGTCCCTGCAATGTGTCAGATCACCTGGTGAGATTTGTTTGCTTTGTTTTGCTCGCTATTCACCTTTAAACATGAGGTGATAAATGCAGTTAAATAAAACTTAGCCATTCGGATGATCAGTACGGTGATTAAATAATAAAAATAAATCTTTATGAGTGCACACACCTTGAACTCCTCCGAACTGAACCAATTGACAAGTCAGGCTTAGTCTTCTTTAACCACGTCTATTGTGCAGTTCTGTATCTTTTCTTCATTTGTAAGGTACCTATCAAAGTGCCTTCTCTTCATATTTACCCTGTAATTGCGATATTTCTCCCTAAGGGTACATATGATAAGATGCTTAACGTTATTATCCTCTGGCACAACAATGTATTGGAGTATATCAAATGTTAAGAATAGTAAACATAATTTGCCTATATTTGCGTACAGTCAATGCATTTATCTAACGTTAGAACGACTACAGGTTATGTATATTTACTGCAACCAGCAAGAGCATCTTCACCTCGTAGTCAATTAGTTCCTTGGGAATCTCCTTCCAGTATTTCACCAATAGGGGTTCATTCATTCTTTTACGAACAATGACACCACACCATGAAGCAAACACTAAGGCATTCTTTGAACACACTTTTCCTTGAGAATTAAACTATAATTCTGCCTTATCCTTAATCCCATTTCTGGACAACCTTATACAGCTTGTATGTCCCCCTTCGTGCCTTCTCAGTTGGCGACATTACTTGTACCTCTTCATAATTAACAACCAACATAATACAACTCTTATTAGGAAATAAGTTCCTTACATAATACTTGTTGAATTTTGAGATCAGATACGTTTGACTTGGATTGGTTCTTCAACCAACGGTTCTTCCGCGAGAATCCCTACTTCAGTTTCTTCCACAAGTGTTTCCAACCCCGGAGGTACTGGAGTGTTTTCATACTTAACCACGAAAACGAAAAAAAATGTGTTATATCACCACGACCCTAAACAAAAGAGCATCACCATATGGGTGAATAAGTACCCACAATCAGGGAGACATTGAGAACGGACAAAGATTTCATTTTTGGAGGGTCCATGAAGAACAACCACAAGCATACACAAACTACACCATATGTGACCTAAACTACACCATATAAAATGGAAGGAGGACACACATTTGTGTGTTTAGTCATCCTTGACCTATGAAGAACAACCACAACCATATGTGTTGAAGACACATACCTTTACACTACAACGTTGTTCGAACAGACAAGGTTGAGAACCTGTGTGAAGACAATTGTAGCACCATGGTTGAAACCCATGGTACTGTTCAACAGGGTTTTTCGGTTACACTGCATCCTAAGAACAAACAAGGTTGAAAGGAACCATACCTGAAATTGAATGACTAGGCAGCAAGGAGGTGGTTCTTCTCACTCTGACTGGTTCCGCAAACCGATAGGAGAGAATAGATGAGTGTTTGGTGCCAAAATGGTGATCTAGGCTGGAGAGAATAAGAGACAAGGATGATGTGACAACTCCCTGAAACATCCGATCAGCAGAAGCAATTATGAAAGTCTTGAGCAACACTCAAACCTTTGGTCTCGATGCTAATGTTTTCCAGGGGATTACTTGTCGTTGCAAGTAATTTGGGAGATGCAAACGACAAAACAAGTAGGACTTGGTCTTCGGTTAAATGGACTCCCTCATCCAAATGGGTTAGGAATCCGGGCCGAATAACTTATGTATTGAAACCTAACATCGAATGTTGCAGAAAATCATTTATTTCCTATGTATCAACACTGACAAGGCGTTTCTTTCATGGAATTCGGAATAAGGAATACGGAATAGGGAATAGGAATAGGGAATAAGGAATAGGAGATAAGAATATGAAGTTGTTTCTTTGGTGGAATGGAATGGAATAAAGAATTATGTTGTTTATTTGGTGGAATTGTATATGGAAAGGGAATGGAATGTGGTAAAATGACATATTTGCCCCTCCTTGTATATGTATAGTATATAATATATATAATTTGTATTATTTAATTTTAACATTAAGAATAATAAAAACTTATAATATAATTAATTAATAATTAAAAAAAATAACTTATTTAATTAATTATTAATTAAGATAAAATTGTTGAATTAATATAAATTTTAAAGTAAGGGCATTTCGGTCATTTCGCCTCCTATTCCTCATTCCTAGCGCGCCCGGCTTAGGAATTCCGAGCTTTTCACACAGAATGTCTAAGCCTACCCCGCCCGGAATCCGTAAGCCAAATTTTTGCAATTCCGCGAAAAGAACAACTTCTTACGGAATCCGTAAGCCGAATTCCTTTTCCATTCCGTGAAAAGAACATGCCATGAATGCTGCAAAACACTGAATACATCATAACACCTTGCAATAACTTGACACTGAATGCTTTTTCTTTCCGATACATGCATCCCTAATCTATGTCTTCTTATATTGTCGTAACTTACACAAATACAACTTAATTTATAATTTTGTTGTAGGGATATTACATGTTGGGATACTCTATGCTGATGAATCGACTTTACATGAAACTTACTCAAAATTTGTCTAGTTGTTTTCAACACATTGTGTTGAAACTTTCATGAAACCTTCCTATCAATCTGCACGTTGTGTTCTTGCGGATTAGATCATCCAGCATTCAGTTAAATGCACATTCCACTGTGTTTTATTATCTTATCTGTAATATGTGTTTCATTATCTTATCTATCAAGTTCATGTCATCTGTATGTAATAGATAGTGATAACATGTTCCAGCCTTGATGTACACAATGTTGTGATTGTTCCCCACTTATATGTGAACAATGGTGCATAGTTTCATTAACTGCTACTGCACCTGGTTTATATATTGAAATCATTCCCTATTGTTCAACTACACCTGCATTTGAAAGCATTCTGCAGATCATAACCTGCATTTTGGTACAATCTTTGAAACAGAAGACCATACACCTTGAAACTGAAGACCATACACCTTGAAACAAAAGAAAAAATCCAGCAGAATAAGAAACAAATGACTTTCACCAGCAAAAACAGAAAAACCATACACCTAACATTGACCTGCAGAAACGGAAAAACAGATCCAACACCTTAACTTTTGCAAACATCAAAGAACATATACAAACCGGACAGGACGAACCCATGGATGTAAGCCAGTCATGAACTCACCTTGATCAAATACATAACACAAAAACATACATAATAAAAATAAAGCAGCTACAATGTATAAAACTATACAATCCATGAAACAAAACATACAACAATGTCTTACACTGGATATAAAAGGATTCAATACAACCAGTCAAGTCTTAGCCCAAACATTTGCAATACATCCATGTCCTACATTGGATATACAACACATACAGTTAATCGTCATCGTTGGAATCATCATTACTCAAGCACTCTAACTCTTCCTCTGAGTCATAGAGGTTTTCTTCTATTTTTTTGTCGGATCCGTCATTTGAAGAATAATTAGTAACCTCCTCCTCAGCATCAGTCCTGTTTGCTTCTTCCTCTATTTCTTCCAAAACACGACCTTCATTGGTGACCATTTAGGGTATTGCTATATTCGCAGCTACATCAACTGCGTCAATGTCATTCCTGGCCCAATCAACCTCCTCACCAACATGATCACCATATGTTATATCCATTAGACTTTTAGACATATCCTGGTATGGCTCCACTGTTTCACCAACCATTTGTCCCCCAAAGACGAATCTTTTCGTTGACTCTACCGTTAACACCGTGCTCCAAGCTGGGTTAGTATTGTCTGTCAAGTAGAAAACTTGTGTTGCGTGGGATGCAAGTATAAACGATTCATCTGTGGACAAATAGTTTTCAGTTTGAACACAAACAAACCCGTACTCGTCGACCTTTATCACATTGAAAGATAAGAGCACGTTGTACCAATCACATTTAAATAAAACCACATGTAGATCCCCAAGATATTGAAGGCAAATTACTTCCCTTAACACTTCATAATAATCAATAGCTCCTTCTATGGGATTGTTGTCTGAAGAAATAACATAGTACGTTGTATTGGCTTTGCATAACACATAGTTGTTCCCAAAGTTCCTCAGTACTGAACGCTCTTTTCAGTGGAAAATGAAATCATTTGCTTTATAGTCATTATACGTCTTCACGTCGTACAGTGGACCCCTTGAAAAAACCTTGAGTTGTCGAATTTGTTCATCTTTAGTAGGTTCAGCAATTCGATCAACCTTACACAACAAACATCAAAACTGTCATGGGGGTGTTAAACATATGTATAAGAGTGGTGTTATAAATGTCATACCCTACCTTACAGTCACTGTATGAATGTTTCGTTGTGCATGACATCAAGGTTCCGCCTGTTAACCCATGCTCCAATGAGTTGCTTTTTGTGTTCACTAAAACATGTGAAGAATGCATCATATCAGCACCATGTGCATGAGTATTTTGAACTTACTTGTGAAATACGACGACATACTTACTCTATGAAAGGCTTGACCTCTTCAGATTTGTTGAGAACATATCGCTAACATTGTTCCCATTCAGAATTGGACAACCCGCGAAGTACAACACATCATATGGCGGTTCCAACCTGTCGGAAAATGCTTAATCCATGTGTCATTTGTTGTAACTCTTCTCGAGAAAAAGATTCCTCTTGTCGTGTAAATTTGGTCTCAACATCACAGAGATATCTAGAACAGAATGTAAGACACTCTAGAGCAATATAACCCTCGACTATTGACCCCTTCGGTCGACCTCTATTTCAAACGAATGACTTCATTATCCCCATTATCCGATCACGAAAACACAACATAAGGCTGTAAAACGGTTCACTGGCAAAATCATATTTGATAGAGGAGAACTCACCTTTCAATAGAATACATCCAATGATATTGAACTGGTCCCGCTAGTTTTGCCTCTTCTTCTAGATGAGTTATCAGATGAACGTTGATATTGAAGAACGATGGTGGAAAGATTCTCTCTTGATTGCACATTGTCATGGGTAATTGCGTCTCAATCTTCAACAGATCAGACATCTGCAACTCCTTAAAGCATAGAACTCGAAATGTGTTGGTCATGTCTATAAATGCCTTGAATACATGTTTGGGTAGTAATCCCTTAATTTCCACCAACAGTATACTTTGCATTAGAACATGGTAGTCGTGACTTTTCATGCTGATGAACTTTCGATCTTTCATCTTCACATAATGACATATGTTTGACAAATAACCACTAGGCAATTGTAAGTTTTTGAGGAACTCATATAGCTTTATCTTTTGCTGTTTTGATAGGGAAAATCAGGTAGGTGGCAACACCAATTTGGGTCCCCTACGAATGTGATACAACGAGGTCCTTATCCATGAAGCCTACAAGTCCTGTCTGGCATTAAGATTGTCATTTGTTTTTCCGGAAACACCTAATAACAACCTAATAAGGTTATCACAAATGTTTTTCTCGATGTGCATAACATTCAAGTTATGAACAAGTTGACTCCAATACGGTAACTTGAAGAAGATGTTTTTTTTCTTCCAATTTCCTGTGACTAATTCAATTCCAACTTGTATGGGGGCTGAGTTTTACCAAACATAACTGGCTAAATGCAGTCCAACACCTTCAACACTTCATCCCCGACTGCCTTTGTGGGGCTACCCTAAACTCCTGTGTTCTATCAAACGCGCCTCTATTTCTCTTTCATGGGTTATCGCTTGGGATGAATCGTTTATATCCCATGAAAACACATTTACTCTCATTTTTCAATCGACTATAATGGCTGCCCATTTGACAAATTGGACATGCAAGATTGGCATAAGTGGCCCACCGGATAAGTTTGCATAAGCCAGGATGTTATTTATTGTCCAAAGTCCGCAACGTGCAATTGAAAGTTCTCTTTATGATGTGCATCATATGTTAAGGCATCAACCTTCCCTAAAACATTTAACTCATCTATCAACGGTTGTAGGTACATGTTAATGTCATTTGTCGGCGCCTTAGGCCCTGAAATCAACATCGACAACAAATAATTGGTATCTTTCAAGCACATCTCTGGAGGAACATTGTAGGGGATCAAAATCACTGGCCACCTGTTATTTGGGTGACTCTTATCACTGTAAGGGTCAAACCCATCTGTGTCTAATTCAAGTCGAACATTGTGTGGCTCTTCAACGAAGACATGCATCACATTGTCAAGTCATTTCCAAGCTTCTGTATCAGCACCATGCCTAAGAACACCATCATTTATTCGGTGTGTATGGTGTCACGACATAGATGAATTTGTTTGTGGTGACATTAAGCCTCTTTGTAACCTTAAAGTGAGGGGAAAATAACGAAGTACTTTCAATGGTAATTTTCCATCCTTTGGCTTCCATTTTTCAGGACTGTCCATGCCTTCTTCGTGGTTTTGACCTTGTATCCATCAAGATGCACCATATGTTGGGCATGCATCTAAATTGACATATTCATTTCTGAACAGAATACAGTCGTTAACACAAACATGCATTTTCTGGTAGTCCAAGCCTAAGCTAGATATAAATTTATTTGCCTCGTAGTATAACGTAGGTATTGCATTATCGGGGGGAACACTTTACTAAGCATGTGAAGCAACTCACCGACAAACTTGTTAGAAACCTTATACAGGGCTTTCAGATGCAGCAGTTCCACTAAAAAAGACATCTTGTTGTAGGATACACAACCTGGATATAAACTTTTCTCACAATCTTCTAACAGTTTATAAAAGGTCCTAGCCTTTGAATTTGGTTCCTCACCCGGGTCCTGGCTCATACCACTGAATCTATCAGTTACCATATCCTACATGTCATCAGGAGATGTGGTGTTCCTTATGTTCGACGGGCTTTCTTTGTATTTCTCCCCATGGTCCACCGAGGTAGTGTAAGTCAGTAGTATTCCATGTTTTTTAATACATAATTGACAATACTTCCTCCCAATAAGAACTCACCAACACAATTATTGCAAAAATAGTAAATTCTCCCATCCCAAGATGAATGAGAGTATACAAAGTCCAGTAAAGAAATAATATTGGCCTTATATTCCCAACTTTGTCGAGGTTTGTTCATTCAACTCTTATCCATTCCTGTGGAGCCTGTGTTTAGTAAAAAGAACAAATTAATACATATAAGGTTATCGACTATTGACACACAATTATCATTCAATTAACCTTCCTTAATTCCAGTAGCTATCAACATGTCCCAAGTACTAAACACGTAGGTAGACTATCATAGGAGAGTGGGCATCATAAGTTTGGCTGAAAATTCAATCCATCATCCTTTTAATGAATCAGTTAACATCTTCTCTTACTTGAAGCCAACATGCATTTAACTCAACATTCCTTCAACCATCTCACGATATGAATAATTCTGCCGAAAAAACAAAGTTGCCAATAACGGGTCGTGTATTGGGAAGTTAGCTATCGACATCCATGAATCCCGTAACAGGGTCCTTTACATGCTTGGTCCTCTGTCAGCTGGTGTTTAGAGCTTCATAAAGCAATTCCACTACTGATCTTAGCTTACATCAGTTTGGGTGTTCAAATAGTGTAACTGGATTAATACGACTCTTAACAAATCGGCTCTACCATTTCAAATATTGAAAGTATGTAATTTTGTATGCTCATTAGTAATTGAACTTGCAGAAGCTTCATCCTAAACAATTTGCAGCTCAGGCGCAAAAAAAACAGAAGACCTTACCTCTTCAATTTTGGTCGTGCCACGATTATGCAGACTTAGGAACTGTTGAACCACCTGCAAGGGAGCTATTTGCAAATATTGCAGGAAATATTTAGTAAATTAGTGTAGTGGTATAGATCTGCTTCAGAATGGCCTTCTCTTCACGGTTTATGTGATCTCGGCGAGGGTAGACTGAGTAGGGAATGAACTTGTTCAAATAATTGTATTTCTGGTAAAACTGATTCTGTAATGTTAGTTTAACATGTTTGTATCCGATTTAGTAACGTTGAATGTAGTATCACCTATAATCTAACGTTGACATAATTCACACATCAATTGCATCAACATATGTTGTTAATAACATACGATTTAAGTTTAAACACATTATGTTGTTACTGATTGTAAGTATTAACATCAGATACTACTTAACACAAGTTTTTTGGGGGCTGAGACAAATTGTTGCGGCAAAAGTACTGACTATAACAAGGTTTCAGCTATGGTAATTTTTATGAATATAAAAAAGGTATATTACTACGTAAGATTATTCTGTAACTGTAGAATATATTTAGTCATAACTTCGTTGTCACAACAAATCATTTTCGTGGTTGTTTAACCATTCTTGTAGTACATGCCTTCGGTGGGATTGACAAATATAAGGCACCATTTATACAATTTAGTTAAATTCTTCTATCACTAATTGTCCTTTGACTTGTCTCATACGTCTGCATATGAAGAAAGTTATCTAACAATCAATGTATTCACGTACAGCTACGATGGGATATTGTCTCGAGACGGAGCTCGATTATCTGTTGAGTCTATGAAAGAAACACCCTCAACTCACACTACGGGAGAGTTAGTTATTAACATCTTAAAAAAGTATTTTTAACGGCTCATTAATTGAGCTGTTAAATTTTCACGACTCAACAGATATTGAGCAGTCGTATGAAGTGTGGGAGATTTATCACGGCTCAAATTTGGTAGAGCCGTGAAAATCAACGGCTCAAATAAATGAGCCGTAAAAAATAATTTTATTTTTTATATTTATTATTTTTGACGACTCATATAATAATGATCCGCCAAATATAAAATAAAATTTGAAAAAATATATATTTTAAATTTGCCTCTGGTGGCCAGCTTTCTCGTCTCATACATTATGGTCGGCCACCTCGTTCTAGTCGACCACTTCTTCTCGTCGGCCACCTCCTTCTTGTCGGCCAACTCCTTCTCGCCGGCCAACTCCTTCTTGTCGGCCACCTTCTTCTCGTCCAGCCCAAACTCCAGCCGGAGTCCCAGTCGTCAATCCAGTCTCCGACCCAGCCGGAGTTCCTTGCAGAAAGTTCTTCAGACTCCTTTAATAATGAATAAGATGGTTGTCCCTTGAATAAGAGTGTAGATATAAACAAGAAAGAAGATGGTGTGAAGAGATGGTTGCCTCCTTCAATAAAGTGCAATGAAGAAGATGAATAAAGTGCACGACATTATCTTTTTTGGCCAAAAGTGCAGGACATTAGGCGTGAAGGAGCGGGAAGGAGTTGAAAATTATTTTTGAAATTTTTTGAAAAGGACGGCTCAAATCTCAATCAGACGTGAAAAATCCTTTTTTTTAATTTGGATTTATCACAAATGAAACAAAAACGAGCCGTTAAAAATATTTCTTATATATAAATTATATACTTTTCATGGGTCAAACGTAAAATGAGCCATGAAAATTATAGGAAAAAAAATCACGGCATTTGAAATTGAGCCGTGAAAAGTGAAAGAAACTTTTCGCGGTTCAACGACTGAGCCGTAAAAAAAATAAAATCACGGCTCAATTATTATTGAGCCGTGATATTCTATGTAAATTAATTTTTCACGGCTCAATAGTAATTGAGTTGTTACATTGAGCCGTTATCTAGCATTTCTCCCGTAGTGTCAATTAGCTGAGCCTTGCTCGATCAGCCTCATCGCACATCACAAAATGCTTTTTACGTACACGGCGATATAGATGTTAACGAACGGGAATCCTACTCGGCAGCCGTAAGCAAATGTTAAACAACAACCACTCTTAATAATATTAAGACATTATTATCTTATATGTTCGTTGTCTTTAGGGATATTATTTGTGTTTAGGTGAATGATTCTCTTCCTATAGTATAAGGAAGATGGAAGAATACGAAACACAACTTGAGCTTCTTTTCCATTACCCCAGTTGCTCATTGAGAAAGATGTCACCTGTATGCTTATAACAACACATGATCCCATGCCATCCATTATCCTCTCTAGCTATCAAGATTGAATTGCCAAAACGAAACAGTCTGGAGATTGGTAAAACTTGTTACTAATAATTGTCAATGTCAAAGAATATCTTTGTTCAGTGGATGAATCTTCAAGAAGATAATGATTAGTCTCAAGTACACTGTACACAAAATCAAACTGGGAGAAGCCTGCATGCAGAACAACACAAATTATTAAGAACTTTTACTAAGTACAGACACGGAGATAATCTAATTTAGCAAATAATTAAATGAAGAACTAACCCTTATTCTTGATGATGACGATGATGGTTTGAGGAGCAACTTAGGATCAGGGAGATAACCACCCTGCTGCTGCTGCAGCGTAATATCATAAACTAGTGTCTCATTCGGGTAGAACAATCCATAGTTCCTCTCTGATGTTGGACCAGGCTTCATATTCTCATTAAATAGCGCAAATACATGGATGTCGATAGGTACGGCGGGTTTAGCAGGAGTCCCTTGCCTCTGTTGGACTCTCTTCAACAAATTACCATTATAGATTCCTGCGTTCTGAGGTGTTGCCCCGACTTCAGCATCATCTCCTTTTGAAGGCCACCCTGTTTCTGAAACCCTAACCTCAATATCCGTGTGCCCTAATGCCGTAATAGCAGCGTAAACAGCATCAATTTGTGCAAACAACATATTGTCGTATTTCAACTTGGTGTTTAGGTCAGTCATCCCTTGGTTGGGTTGGAAGAGCACATATGGCAGTGGAACTTCATTGGGGTCTCCCTTATATGCAAAGTAAGGGTATGCATTTATAAGGAATGGAGCATTGATTTGGGAATGGAAATTGAGGAGTGGTTGGATATACGAAGTTAAATCCGACCTGAAACTTCCTGATGAGGGTGGGTATGAGCTGGAGAGGATATTGAGTGAATGTGCAGTGGTGACAGTTAGTTGTTTACTAAGCCCAAGTTTGGAAAGTGACATATATACCGATTGCATTGCAGGGAGGAGATATGTCATGAGAGTATTATCAGTTCCACCATAGACTTCGTTGCCAACCACGATGTAAGTGATCCTTGTTTGATTTATAAAGGGTTGTACATGTTTTTGTATCCAATCCTCAGCTTTGTTGGTGTCTGTCATGTTGTGAAGGTACTCGTTCCCAAGTCCGATCATGAATTCAACATTTGAGTTTGAGAATGCAAGGAGGACGTTTGGATCTGCATCGTATAGCTTAACTCGGGTAATGTTGAGAGATTGGAGTAGGGTGGCAACACGGAGAGGCGATGGAAGATTGTTGGCAATTTGGCCATAGTTAATTCCTATACCTACTGCGTGGATCTCAACAGTTGAAACTGCATTTAAATGAAGGAAAAAGAATAAGTAAAGATCAAACTTGGCATACACTTATATAACCAAACCATTTCACATTGCGATATGCTTTGATGTATGTGCATGGAGAAAGAGCAGCAAGTAGTGAACCTGATGATGAGAGGATTATTAAGAGAAGCAATTTGGACATCAAACCAGCTGCACTAGTGGAGACCATTGACCGGTGCTCGATGTCCCTCATTCTCTCTCACAACCAAGTTGGTTGTCCGGTGAGTTATCACTTCTGCTATCACATATTATAAATATATATATATATATACACTAGAGACAACGTAACTACTCGTGGAAATAGACCACCTATAACAATTGTTCACGCGTACTGCACTTCATTTTTTTATGGAAATTGGTCACCTGCTACGATGAGGTCAGAAACGACTTAATAATCCATTTCCCATCAGTTTCTGCTTAACAATGCTTACCTACTAAAAAAAACAAATCACATCCTTTAATTAATTTATTGGTTGGTTGGTTGGTTGGTCGCGGATTGTAGTAACCTACATTGAAGAGGGTCCATAATAGCCTGCTAGATCCACAGCTAGACATCCCTGGTGCAGCAAGTTCACACATCTACCAAAACATTTGTGACAGCGAACTAACTAAATAGTATTCATATGTATGATTGCAAAGATGAAGAAGAAAAATATTATTTTGCTAACCAATCTATAATAAAAGGTATTTTATCAGTCATATAGGGTGATTGCAACTAAGAAAATTCGTTTCTATCGAATCATACCCCATAAGTTTGAACGGAATTATGCTCGTGATGGATGCTTAATTTATAGAATATGAAGAAAAAATATGTGTTTTATTAAGGCTTTTGTAAAAGTATTGTTATCGCTAATAATGAAAAATAATTTAAACAAAATAGTTTAAAATTGTTTGTTGATATATAGACTTGCTAGGATAAGTAATTTAGGTTGAAAGGTTTGGTGTGTTCAAAAGTTTTGTGGTTATCATTTAGGTTGTAAAACAAATCTGTGTTGGTTTCCAGAGTGTACGCAGGTCCATGTGGGGTTAAGGTTATGGTTAGCATGATGGAGGAATATAGAGCTGTGTATGAGTTTAGTATTCTTAGGCTCGGGTGAGTTTGATAGTGAAAGTTAGACTTGGGAGTTTAGTATAATAGTTAGGTCTAGAGAGTTTGTAAGGATGTCCGTGAGATCAGACTTGATCTCCAGTAGGAACATAATTGATGTGAATTTGACCGTTCTGCACTTTTACACGTAAAAAACAGAGGTTTAGCTCAAGATATTTCATGCAAGAGTGTTGAACAAGATTTGTTGTAAGTGCAACATCGCTCATATTATCACACCATACTACAGGTACCGAGGAGAGACAAAAGGCTGAGTTCAGTAAGTAACGCCTGAACCCAAAGGATTTCATGAAGAATAGGAAAACCTGAAGAAACTGAATGTTGAAGAAGTTGAGCGTCTAATGGAAAAAATTCATGAAAATTGTTGTGGCTCACACATGATCGTGCGAGACTTGGATACTTTTGGCTGGTTATGTGAGACATGTCCAACAGTGTCACCTCTGTCAAGAGTACGCGGACCAAATCCACGTGCCACTGCACGAGCTCTTTCGCATGACCTTTCTCAATGTAGAAGATCGATATAATCAACATGATCTCCCCAAAGGCGCCCAATGGTGGCGATCGATTAATTCACCAAGTGGGTAGGGGCAATCACCCTGGTGTCAGCAACGACAAAGACCATCGAACGTTTCATTAGATAGGACATCATCATGCGTCATGGGGTACCAAAGTCAATCATCACCCACAATGCTAGAAATCTGAAAAACAAATCGGTTGATGGGTTGTGTGACCAATCTAAGATCAAGTATAAAAACGCATCACCATATCCCCACAAATGAATGACGTAATGGAAGCAACAAATAAAGGATTAGCACGACAATCCGCTTAGGCACTCAGGGCATACAGAACCTCAATACGAATATCAACCGGGGCAACCTCATTCTCCATTTTTTACGGGACCGAAGTCGTGTTGCTAATTGAAGTAGAAATTTTGTCAGCTAGGATCCTCACTAAGGCAGAAGTGCCACAGACAATTGTACCAGCAATGCATTACATGTGCAATTAACAAGATAATGCACCCAATGGAATTACAAGCGGACGATCTAGTCTTCAGAAAAATCCTTCGAGTCAATCCTGACTCTCGGGGCAAGTTTGTGCCTAAATATGAAGGGTCTTATGTCGTCAAAGAGGTTTTCAGCGGAGGAGTCATGATCATCACCAACATGGACAACCAATAACTTCCTAGTCTGATCAATATGGACGCATTCAAAAAAATCCTTAAAGACCTTCTAACCAAAAAGCGAGCCACCAAAAGTGAGAGGAAATTCCCGCTAAATCAAAAAACCGAAACAGCGGTTTAGGCAAAATATAGGGAAGAAGGGCATGATTGAAAATCCCTAAAAAGGGAAATCATGACAAAAGGAAAGGAATTAAATCCTTGCTATGTTTAAAACCCGAAAGGGCGACCTAGGCAAAAATTAAAGGGGACGAGAGGTGCGGTAAAAAAACGAAAAATATTACTGTGGCAAAAGATAAGGAAATTGAGAGATAAATTAAAAAAAGGGACTCAAAAGTGGACGACAGTGTTTTGAGCTGCCTCGACAACTTGCATAGATACACCTTATGGACGTACCATGAATGACTTTAGCGAAATCCGTCAAGAAGGAGTCCAAAATCGATTAATGAAAAAACAGACAAAGAATCCGCACACGCAGTCGGACATCTCGACAGAGTTTTTATCTCTAAAGTGAATTACAAGCCAACAAGCAGAGTCTTTAGGTGGTCAACCTCCGTAAGTCATCCTCGACAACCAGGACCTGTAGTTATCCAGCTTCTAGGAGTCACAAATCGACAAGTGGAGTCATTAGGTGCTCAACCTCCGCAAGTCATCCTTGACAATCAGGAACTGTAGTTATGTAGCTTCTAGGAGTCACGAGCCATCGAGCGGAGCCTTTAGGTTGTTCAACATCCACAAGTCATCCTCGATGACAAGGACCTGCAGTTATCTAGCTTTTTTGAGTCACAAGCCAACGAGTGGAGCCTTTAGGTGTTCAGCCTCCGCAATTAATTCTCGACGGCCAGAACATATAGTTATCCAACTTATGGAAGTCACAAGCCAACGAGAGGAGCCTTTAGGTGTTCATCGCAAGTCATCCTCGACAACCAGGACCTGTAGTTATCCAGCTTCTGAGAGTCATAAGTCGATTAGCGGAGCCTTTAGGTGTTTAGCGTCCGCAAGTCATCCCCAACGAGTCACAAGCCGACGAAAGGAGCATTTAGGTGTTCAACCTCCGCAAAGTAATCCTTGACGACCAAGACTTGTAGTTATCCCGCTTCTGGGAGTCACAAGTAGATGAATGAGGCATTTAGGTGATCAACCCCCGCAGGTCATCCTCAACAATTCCTCTGGCCAAAAAATCCTCAACCTTCACCTCGATGATGGCAAAAAAAAAGTCATCGACGAGAAGGACTTATAGATGTCCATCTTCTGGGAGTCACAAGCTAATGAGTGTTTAGGTGCTCAATCTCCGCAAATTATCATCAACAATCGGCCTTGTAGATGTCCAGCTTCCGAAAGTAGCACTATGTAAATAATGAATCGAGAGAAGCCAAAATCAGTTGTTTGTCTTTGAACATAAACTCATGAGATCAGTTCCATGAGCGCGTTTTCAAAGAGGAGCAACTGTAAACACCTGATTTTGGATCGGGGTAAAAATACCGTACACGAGGATCCGACTCGAAGAAAATCGAGAAAAAAAAAAACTAAACCCCAAATCCCAAACCTTAAACCCCAAAACCTAAACCTTACACCCCAAACCTTAACCTTAAACCCCAAACCCTAAACCTTAACCTTAAACCCTAAACTCTAGTCCTTAAAAAAAACTAAACCCTAAACCAAACCTTAAACCCCAAACCCTAAACCCTAAATCCTAAACCCTAAACATGTAACCCCCTAAACCACGACCAAAACCCACCAATTGCCCCCAAAGTCATCCCAATTGCCATCACCCTTGCCCATTTCATCACTATTGCTCAACCACCATTATCTTTTAACCAAATCCTCCCAAATGACACCAAACGTCCTCCCAATTGCAAATTACCTTTGCCCAATTCCTATCACCTTTTCCATCCACTATGTAATGTCCATGTTTTATCATCTACTTGGACAAAAATAACATTGTGGAAAACTCTCTAAAGGAAGGGGAAGCTTCGGCCAAAGGAGGACCAAGGAGTTTGTCGTAAGCTACGGCTTAAGAAAGAAAAGGAATCAAGAAAAAAGAAAAGAGAGAAAGAAAGGAGAGAAGAGAAGAAAAAATGGAAGAGAAATCCACGACAAAGTGAGGATTTGAGTGATAGTGAAAAAAATAGAGAGAAATTGAGTGAAGAAAAATCGACCATTATCGATCTCGGTCCCTCGTACGGTATCTAAACTTCGAATGACTTAGGTATATCCCTCTCGTATTAAATATTGTATGTATATGTCCTAATGTGAATAAACTTTGTGTTATTGATATTAGGTGTTGATAGTTATATCTCGTATATTATTCGTACTCGGTTTTAAGTCTGGTATAACTTTGGGGTCATTTTAGACATTTGTAAAAATTATGGGGGTTGTTGTTGTCAAAAAAATAATATTTTTGAGAATGACTTAGGTCATTCCAAAACTTTGATGAAGGTTACAACTCGTTCCTTGGACTCTCAGATCATTTTGGAATTTTACCAAGTGTTATAAACCAAACGAGAAACCTTTTGGGTCATTTTTAAAGATTTTTCCAAATTATCGAATTTTTAAATAATTGAACTTTGGTCCCTAAACGTTTCTGCACATCCCATTACTTCTAAAGGTTTCACAAATTAGTCCAATGTGCTTCGTATTTTCAAAAGCATTCGTGTATATTTGACACGTTTAAAATGAATTCAAAGTTAAACCACCATTTTTTACCACGATTAACTCTATTCTATTTTGCTTATTTATTTTAAATTAAATAAATAAAAAAATAAAAAAAAATGCCTGTATATTGTTAATTAAAAAATGTGCATGTAATTTCTTTGGCAAAGCATGTTCGAAACGAGTAATTCGGGTAAATCAGTGAAAACAAATTAAAAAAACAAACTAAAGTACCG
This sequence comes from Chamaenerion angustifolium, assembly GCA_946814005.1. Classification (NCBI taxonomy): domain Eukaryota; kingdom Viridiplantae; phylum Streptophyta; class Magnoliopsida; order Myrtales; family Onagraceae; genus Chamaenerion; species Chamaenerion angustifolium. The sequence goes on along the minus strand of OX328268.1, from coordinate 25,076,600 downwards.
AAAGGGGGGATTATGAGCTCGCGAGCTTATAAGACGTAATCAAACTGTTAGAGTATTATGTAGTCTAGATTAGTCTTTATCTTTAGTTTATCTATGTTAGTTAGTTTATCCTTTTAGATTTAGTTTATTATATATATAGTTAGATAGATAGTATGAGTATCTTTATAGATAGAATAAATATATATAGATGGTTATCTCTATGCTATATATATCTAGTTCTCTATGTACTAAAGAACAAGTTTCTCAATAATGGAGTCAGATGTTTTTCTTATTCATCTCCTTCACGTCTTCATGTTCTTTTAATCCTAACATGGTATCAGAGCCTTCTTTCCAAGGACCGAATCATTCCTGATGTTTATCTGTGATTTGCTGATCCAATGCCTCTTCAACAATGCTAAATTAATTGTGCTGAAATCCCGATTTGGTATCGTGAAGATGTGTGGTCAAATTGAGTTTGAACAGCCAAGTTTTTTGATGATTTACAATGGATTCAATAGAAGATTGGAATGCTGGAATTCAGATTTTAGATTAGTTTGTTAGCTACTACGGCATGATCACGATGAGATGACCAAGATTGCACCGCGATGGCATGACCGAGTTTTTTTTTTTAATTTCCTTTTCATCTGGATTTTAGCTTGAAAAACCTGTATTCGAATGTGGAGTATCTCACCAATGATGAAGATGTGCGAGCTCAATTTGATTGGGGATTTGTTCGAGATTGGATTTGGGATCCGACACAAGCGAAGAAGCATTGGAAATTTGGGGGCCAATTCAGCAAATTTCAAGAAAAACAAAGAACATGGGTGAATGTTAGAGTATTATGTTGTCTAGATTAGTCTTTATCTTTAGTTTATCTATATTAATTAGTTTATCCTTTTAGATTTAGTTTATTATATATATAGTTAGATAGATAGTATGAGTATCTTTATAGATAGAATAAATATATATAGATAGTTATATCTATACTATATATATCTAGTTCTCTATGTACTAAATAATAAGTTTCTCAATAACGGAGTCATATGTTTTTATTATTCATCTCCTTCACGTCTTCATGTTCTTTTAATCCTAACACAAACCCCCGAGCTCAATTCTCTGGACGTAGACCTTTCAAAGCCCTAGGATGTTAACTCCATGTACTCTAGACAAATTTTAGGATTCCAATTAACGTTTACTTAATCGGTGGCGACTCTTTCATTTTTTTGATATGGTTGACAACCCCGCTCGACCGGACCAGTCGCTCGCCAAGAACCGACATTTTTTGAGCGTACAAAAATAAAAATATTTTTCAAAAGAGTCTGGGAAAGTCGGATCCAACGTCCGATAACAGTGTAATGACCTGTTTTATTTCAATTTAATGGAACAACTCATTTTGTGAAACATCATACTTTTGGGACCTCATTCATTGAATGACAGTGTAATGGAAAAACTCAATTTGTAAAACTCATAGCTTTTAATGGAACTTATCTTAATTCCTCATGACAGTTAGGCTTGGTTCAATACACAAAATGCAACCAAAACAACATTACAACATGGTAAAGAACATTGATTCTAAACAAACCACAAATGTGGATCATCATATGCTGATTCAAAACTACTACACAAAACAGAGAATACGGATCAGCAAATGCATAATTTAAAACCTAAACAACAAAAACGCAATCAAAATTACAATCACAAGTTGATACACTCGAATCTTGTGCACATATTTCTTGATGCAGTTTGCGTCCACCACAGACACCAACCTCCTAACTTTCCTTGAAACACTCTTTGAATGGCTACACACATTCAGGTCATACTAAAGGAAAAACCCACAACCGGATCCCTTCAATATACTCTACATTGCAAAAGTTTAAAATCTTAATCAACCGTCGAAAAACTAAATTAAAAGAAGGAGACGACTTACATCATAATTAGGGCATCCATAAAACTGTCAACCGAAATAATCCCATGTTCAATACGTTTTGATTGTAGTAGACATACCACATTTTCACACTTTGATTGCGGTGGTTGAGTAAGTAGTCGATGAACTCGAAGACATGGACAAGTAGAACGTCTTCAGCAAACCTGGTTTCAAAGGACGAAGAAATTTCAAAACACGAACCTGGTTTCAAGGATGCATCAATTGGAAAGGCATCCAATTGAAAACCCTAATTGTTTACTAAGGAACTGAACAACAACAAATTGGTTTCAGTGAACACAATAACTGTATTTTGGGGAAATTTAGACATTTCACACAAAAACATAACCACGAGAGTAACACATGGCGGTTTTCGTCCACATTTCACAGTTATTTTGACATAAGTAACTATTTGCACATTTGTCCAAAGTTAAGGTAACCGTTTTTGAAAATTCAAAGTTCATGTAGTTATTTGTAAAACAGACAAAGTTTGGGTAGCTATTTGGTATTTAACCCCAAAATAAATCTCTTTTACTGGTAAGTGTGATAAGCTAATACAACCGCACTTTAAAATAAATAATAACAAAACAATACCCACAAAAATACATTGTTATCCTCTCTGGCACGCACTTATCAGTTGTCAAATTGGGTTGAATGATTGAAAAGGTTGGCCCATAAACAGGGACGGAGCCATGTTAGGTCTAGGGAACCCTCAACTTTTTATTATGTGTAAATTTAACAATAAAAAGTGCAATAATGTTTAATTTAGCCCATTTAAATCAAATATTCGCCTCCACAGAATTTCTTTTTAGTTCAACTAATTGTCATTACTCTAATATTTGACCCCAGTGGATAATTTTCCTGCCTTCATCCCTGCCCATAGAAACAAACGATGTCGGAAGATGATTCTCTTCTCATCAAACGTCTGAGAATTTGTTGTAGGTCAATTTGTGTTGAGTTGAGAACTTAACCGACTCAGAAGGCCCACAATATGGGGTGGGAACTAGGGGTGAGCTCGGACGGGACAAGTCGTTCTTTTTAGAAGGCCCGAGCCCAAAATTTTGGTTCTCCCTTATGAAGGACCGAGACCGATTTCGGTCTAAAAAGCTCACCCAAGTAGTTCTTGCTTGACTCGGGTCGGTCTCGGTCTTTGACCAAAGTTTTCACTAAAACAAATACACTTTGTTGTCCAAACCTTTACCAAATTTAGAACATACAAAGACAAAACACAATAAATCAAGTATCAAACATAAAATCCAAACATACAACATAAATATAGAACATAAACTAATTTTTTTGAACATAAACGTACAATCCAAACACACTTCTTCAACAACTTATTGCATCACCTCAGTCCCCATCCATCACCTCAAGTTCTTCCAAGACTATGAAGATCGGAGCTCTAGGGCTTCGTGACAAAGAATACATGGCCCATGGGCTTTCTACTCCTTCGACATATGCATGTTGGAAATGGGTGACCTGTTGATTCACATAAGGACAAAACTTGCGCGGTTATAATAATGTTTATATCCTAGCATAAATAGCATGTTTAATATATGGATATATAACAAAAGATGCAGTCAGTTGAAATCTTACACACATTCTGTACATGTTCAGATAATTCAACTAGTAAAAATCGCCCCAACCATTTTCTTGAATCTTACACATTTCGGCTAGTAAAAACTAAAAAGTCACAGAAGATAATTCAAATCAGTTTGAGCTTTAGCAATGGACAATTCATAGAGTGAGAATCAATCTAGCATAGGGAACATCCAAACAATACCTTAATAATGGAAGTCTAATTATACCGTATGATGAAAAAAACACCGAATATTTACTTGAACCTCGGGTTGACAAGTGAATTGCAAAATGAAATCAGCAATATGGTCTTTTTGGACTCCAGCTAATTTTTCTTCGGTTATCATTTTGGCACTGATAATTATCTATTATGTTAGCTAATTTGTACATTTCATCCTGTCATTCCTTTTCTTTACTGATTGTTTTGTCATTTCACCCATTTTCAAATCATCATAGGATTATTCACTTTTATTCAATGTGTTTGCCCAAGACACATTTTTTCATTTCTTGAATCTTCTTAAATCTTAAGTTCCCCTCCCTCAACTCATCACACTCGGGACGTAAATACAGTTACCTTCAAGAACAATCGTGACCTAAATCAGAACAATCGTGACCTAAATGGACGGCTACCCACAATTACAATTTATGACCAAAATCGGGAAAGTAGAGACACGTAATCAAGAAAAATCATAATTAATTTACCTAAGACGAACGGGTGCGGGAGTCACGCCACGGAAGACAGGAAGAGAGTCCCGCCACGGAAGAGAGGAATTGATTCAATTCGGAGAATAGAGGAAGAGTGTCACAAATGAAGTTACGAAAGGAGAACTTTAGAAGCAGAAGATCTGGATAAGGCTAACATAAATGCTAGGGTTTTAATTAAATTTGGCCCGGTCCGAGTTGGGCTTTTGAAAAAAAAAACGCCTGAGCTCAACATTGGAGGAAAGAGGGAAGATGCCACTGAAGGTTTGGCAGAAGCCATTCTATTCAGCATCTTCCTTTATTTGTACTGTTTGTGATCATGTTCCTTTAGTTGTTAATGTGTAGACTTCTACATTTTTATTTTCTTGTGCAGTAGAGCATTAAGGAAGATATTGAAAAATTCAGTAAAACAATTTGTTAAGGTAATTTTTTCCCCTGGAGATTTCTGTTGCTTACTTTTATATATATATATATATATATATATATATGTTATATCATTACAATAAGATGGTGTTTGTACTAGTCCAGTTTCTTCTTGCTTCAAATGTTCTACATTTTAATATTTCATAGGAGATGAGGCAACATAACGAAGACTGCAAAAAGCTTCTTAGGCTCATGGGTGTACCATTGGTTGAGGTGGCATGATATTGCGATTCATAATCTATTTACTTCATGTTGTTGTTCTTATTGATTGCACTTATTTTGTTGTTTTTATTGGCTACACATATCTCATTGTTTTAATTGGTTACACATATCTCATTGTTTTTATTGGCTACACACATGTCATTGTTTTTATTATTGATTACAGTTATCTTGTTATTTGCTTATTTTGTAGGCTCCTTCAGAGCTAGAGGCACAATATGTTGCACCAATTTTTAAAGAGTATATTGGGATCTCAACAGGTCATAACCTAGTCAATTCTACGAGTCATATCTATATTCATGTAGTTCATCTACTTGGAGAGGGTTTGGAAGATTAACTGCTTTGAAGCTCATTCATATAATAGAAAACGTACATCAACAAATAAAATTATTTTGTTTTTTGTTATTAGTAGCGCTTCCTTTAGAGATACTTATTAGTGATTAATCTAGCTTATCCTTGAGCTAAAAGCTAGTTTGAAATTGTATTGAGAAGATATTGTTTCATTTTATAGGTATCAGATACGTGAAGATTGGCCTTATAAGGAGGCCCGTAGACTTTTCAAGGAACCTAGTCTCTTTACTGAAGGAGATCAACCTGAGCTTAAGTGGAACAATCCCGAGGAAGAGGTAAATGATTCTCCCTCTGATTTCTCCTCTCACTATGTCAAAAACCTGCATGTTTTTAAAATTGAATGGAATTAATCTTTTTGTAAGGGCTTAATCACCTTCCTAGTTAATGAGAATGGGATCAACAACGACATGTATCAAAAGATTCTGCATTGATATTAAGAAATAGTACTATTCTTTTTAAAACATGAGCTGCATTATTCTACCTGTGTTGTTCTTTTGTAGAAAAAATCAAAGAAGCAAAATACAAGTCATCTCAAGGACGGTAGGGCTTGAATAAATGAAGAACAGTTTGGAAATCTTCTTTCTGGATATTGTCCTGACTATGGTATTCCACAGATTGTCCTGACCTGGTTATTGGTATAACATCATGATCTAATCACTTGTTACTTTTGTAGTAGTTTACTTAGGTTGTGTAGTGTTTTTTAACTATGGCGTCGTGCTGTAATTTTGAAAATGACTTTCCGCATTTTCTGACACCATTCAGGCGTTTTGGCATGATTGACTACTCACTCTCATTGTAAGTGTAGTGGTGGTTTGTAATTTTTCTTCTTTTGCAGGAAGTTCCACAGAGTAATTTTTCTTCGTGGGGATCAAAGAAGAAGAAATAGTTGGTCTGGTTCTCTTGGACCATTATATATTCACGCTAGCATGCATAGTCATTGATCAAAGAAGAAGAAATAGATTTTGGGTAGATTTCCTTGTAGCTTTTCGGATATATAGCTCGTGCTAATATCCCTTTTATGATAATTCCATTGCATCAATGGTGGGATTTGCAAGTATATAATGCAATTTGGATGGATTCAGAAGATGGTGATTTTGCAGTATTCTTTCTTACAAGCTTAGGATTATGTCCACTGACCAGATGGTCCGACTTATTATGAGTTTGAGGGTCAACTTCAAGTCTGGTCTGGCTACGCAGTTATGGATTATTTATTGTATATAATTCATGAAAATGACTACCTAAAAATTGAATCCAACATTCACTGTTCTTGTCTTTATCCAAAAACAACACCTATCCGACCAAAATATAGTAAGTTATCTAAAACAGCATCTTAAAATGACCAACAATTGTGATTGAATGTAACTGTAGCTCCAGTCAAATCTCTCAGCTTCGGCAACTTTTCCAACGTCGCATTTACGATCAACTCCCTCCATTCAATACTATCCATTTCCAATTTCTCAAGAACAGGAGAATTGCAAAGCATGAACTCTACAAATTCCATCTCGTAAAGCGAACATGTCATATTCTTCAACTCAATCACTTTCAACTTCTGAAATTTACGACACTGGGGATGATCTTTCGGCCATAGATGGAGAGTAACATCGATGTCGGTATCGTAATGGCTCCATGTCTACAAATACAACAACATGTTATCACTCTATACTGCAAAATAAAATCAGTTTCATAGACTACGTACAAAATTAGTGACTACTACCAGACTTAGTTCTATAACAAGTTCTTCAAGGTTTGGGGCACTTGTAAGTGTCTTCAAAAGATATGCAGCTTCTTCCCCATCATTAAGATGGACAGACGACAGATTCATTACCTTTAGATGATGAAATATAGTTTTAAAACCTCCTATATACTGCAAAATAAGAAGAAAAAAACAAAGTATTAGAAAAGACGATCTGATAACAAACAAAGCTTTTGTCTCTATTCAAAATAAATCCCTACCTTTGTGAAATACCCGACTGTAAGTTCTTCAAGACTGTTTGTCCCACTAATAAGAATGCAGTCTGTTTGATCATCCTTGCTTACGTTATACCTCATCTCAACTAATGCATGTACATCCTTTAGGCAAATGTCTTTAAACTGACCACATACGTGAAAGTATTTGAGTTTTGGTGCAGAGATGGTAATCATCTGTACTTCACTTGTGCACTGTAATAAAGTGAGGCTCTCCAGCGAAGAATCAGTAGAAACAATCCTTTCAATACTACTTTCCAGTTCAACATCACTAAATTTGAGCCTTTTCAAATTCAAGAATCCCTTAAAAGTAGGAGGTATATAAAAGTTACAATTGTGTAATTCCAAATGAGTCAGCTTACTGCAGTCAAATAAGTATAAAGAAAATCTACCGTATCGTTCACAAAACACAATATTCAGTTCCTCAACATCTTGTCTCGATAGGAAAGACATCAAAGGATCAATGTTCGAGCACAATAAACCCCAGACAGTGAACTTACGAATAGAACCTTGATGTAAATATAAGCATCGGTTGATACAAGTCATAAACTCCTTTATGTTTAACCTGACTTCCTTAAAAATGAGATCAGGCATGGAAATCCATTGGTATCTCCAACTACGAGACAAGATGCTTGTCCTTACGGCATCACGTATGGGTAATAGACTGAGAACTTCGTCAATCAAATCGCAAGGAAGATTGCTTATCTATAGATAATATAAAAAATGCGTATAATTATTACCGTTATATATATATATTATATTGTATATATATAGTTATCTATAAGTTAATATAAGATATAATATCACACGTATAAAATATAAAATGTGTATAATTACTAGCGTTATATATCTCTATTATATTGGATATATATAGTCATCGAAGAGATACTATCACAAATACAATATAAAAATAAATTGAACCTTATTTTCAGTATATATATATCAATGGGAATCAAACTGTCTTTGACTCAAATAAAACCATGAATAAGAAAATATTGAAACACTAATTAATTAACTGTAACTCATAAATGTACATCATAAAAAAATCAAAATCTAATATACTAAATAACCTTAACATGTATACGCCCATATATATATATATATATATATATATATATATATCAACTATATATTAATATAAATAAAAACGTGTTTTTTTCTTTGTTACAAATCAATTTGTAGTTGGAGATATGTGATGATGATGACCATTATATTATTTGCCTCTGCCTTTTTTGTATTTTGTGGAGGACTGTGTGCATGGATTATTTGTGAGCCTAAACTTGTTGTGCTTCTAAAGCATGCATTATTTTTCTTGTACATATATAATATATATAGACAATGTATGCGATCAAAAAACAGTTGAAATAAGCAGATTATGGTGCATTATCATATCATGGGTTAGTAGACATGCATGGGAGTATTATATATGATGCTTGGATGCTGTTTTATTTTTCAGGGTGTGCATATATATTCAGGCACTGCCACCAGTTATATATATTGCTGGTTTAGCTTGATCTTGTTAAGCTGGCCACGTTAAATTCTTCATACAAAGATCTTGATTTTCCTTATTAATAAATGTTATTTGTCATAGTTATTTTTGGTGCAGAGTCGATGTGGAAAAATCAACTTGAGATCGAGTGAAACAGTAGAAAGTCGGGGGACATATCCAGAAAGACCAGGAGAGGCAGACTGTTCGTATTACATAAGAACAGGGCTTTGTCAATTTGGAGCCACATGCCGATTCAATCATCCTCCTAACAGGAAGTTGGTATAATAGATAGATACATTGAAGCCTCCAATGTATTTTCTCATAATATGTTTGTTATTAGTATCTAATATTAGTGACTTGGTAACTTGCAAGTCAAGTTATAATTTGACAAATTAATGCCAACCCTATTCGCCATGTATCCTCCCTCCAGCTAGCTTGTTTCTTTCTACATGAAATAGAAACAATATCATCATCATTTGATCATTTCCAATTTGATTGTAAAGAAAAGTTATTGCTCTGTTGTGGTCTGCTGCATGCTATAACTAATAATGCAAGAATGCAGGGAGAGTATCCAGAAAGAATAGGGCAGCCTGAATGTCAGGCATGTATCTACCATGTACATTTCTTTCTTTCTTTCTTTTACCTTTAGTAGAATTATTTATTAGCATCAGACTGAATATTATCAGTTGGTTTTAGGATAATGGGTCCCCCATAAGTGGGAGCCCATTTACATAAGCCCAGTTGTGTATTTGGCTTTAAAACCTATCTCTATATATATCAGTATATATATAGGGGTGCTCAGGGTTTTGAAAACCTGATGTCAGATGTTGATGCCAAATAGTTAGCCGCCCTACAGTTTAGACAGAGGTCAGTAGCTGTGGTATTATAGGTCATTGCCCGTCAAAACGTGGCGTGTCCTCCCGTCCGACAGACCGTGATCCCAACCTCAGGCAGATCCGCTTCCGCTAAGGCAATCGTTCATTGAGGTAACTTAATTATATGTTATGTTGTACCTTAATTGATTGCGTATTTTGTACATCAATTTCCAACATTGGTATCAGAGCCATAGTAGGTCGGTTTCCAAATTGTCGGATTCAAATAGGAAAATCCCCACGGCGTCATCGTGACCGCAACAGGATTGAAATCGGGAAAAGCAGCCCCATCGAGGCCGAAATATGAGCAGTCGCGACCTTCGTGGCCGCAACTCGGCCCATCGAGGTCGAAATAGGGGCGGTCGCGGCCATCGTGGCCGCAGCCACCGTGGCTGCGGCCACGCTCAGATCGGTCGCAGCCACCGTGGCTGCGTCCGCGTTCAGTTAGGGCCGCAGCCGCGTTCAGTTAGGGTTGCAGCCGCGTCCAGGTCAGCCGCCATGGAGGCTGCGGCTGGCCACCATGGAGGCTGCGGCTGGCCACCATGGAGGCTGCGGCTGGCCACCATGGAGGCTGCGGCTGGCCACCATGGTGGCTGCGGCTGCTAGGGTTTCAAAACCCTAGCAGCCACTGTTCTTCTTCTAGTGGAGAACAAGAACAGTACCGGCCCGGTTCTCTGTGAACCGGATCGGTCTGATTCAATGGGACTGATTCTGTGTGAACCAGTCCGGTTTAGCGCGGTCTGGTCGGTTTAATCCGACCAGGTCGATTCGGTCTATTCCAGTCGGTTTGAGCCGACTGGTTCGGTTCAAGCCGACTGATTGGGCCGGTTCAGATGGTTTTGTGCTATCTAGACCGGCCTAAGCTAATTCGGAGGCCCCGGGCCTCCTGAATTGGTCCGAAACAAATTTGGTGCCGATCCTGGATCCTCTGTGGGTCCTAGTTGATTATTTCAGTCCGGTAAATGTGCCTGGACCCTTTCATAAATAATTTTTGGCTAATTTAATTAATTGTTAGACCAATTTAAATTGTTGGGAGAGCCTTATATTGTTTTATATTGCATGACTGGATAGTTAAAACGCTGTGTGGGTTCCTTGAGTTCCCTGGTTTACTTTGTATTTTCTGCAGGGTAGATAGTTTTGCCTTACTTTATCTGATTGGCTCTTGACTCCATGACTGGTAGAATTGACTAGGTTGTGATTGTTGAGATCCCAGCATAGTGTGTGAAATTGGTCTAACATGTTAATTATTTTTATTTGTTGAGACTTTAGTCCCTGAATTTTTATTCGCTGAGACTTTGGTCTCCAAATTTTTATTCATGGTGATTTTGATCCCCAAACTTTTGGTTAGGGTGACTTTAGTCCTCAAAGTTTTGATAATTACAAATTAGCCCCTAATTAATTTATTTTTGAAAGGTATCAATATATATGTGTGTGTATTGAAATGTGTGTTTGTTACCTTACTTGCATAGGATAGATTACCTTGGTAGGGAGATCTAGTTCTGGCATAGTCTAGGTAGCAAACTTTTAGGATTGTCCTTAGTATCCTTTCGGAAGTTTGGATGAGTACGAACTACACCTAGAAAAATGTTCCTGAGTATGAACCGGTCGGTTAGTCTGCGAGGTTCTCCGAATTTTCTTGAATAATTCTAGGACAATTGTTTTGTGTAAGAGTCGAACACTTTGGTTTAGTGCGATATGTTCGACTCCGGTCCTTTGAGGACTGTTGGTATAGACTGTGTTTCGATTGATAGTAGTGACTTTAGGACATGCTTAGAGACGGGGAGTGCTTCTCGGCATAGCTAGAGTTGTCCTCCGGGTTTAAGTATGTTCTCAAGTTTGTCCTATCGGTCTGAGACTTGTCTTTTACATGCAATAGAACATTGTTCCTTGTGTCTCCATGATCCTATTAGAATTTCCTTTAGTTAGAGAAATTAGGCTGCCATGTAGAACATCATCACTTAGTTGGACAAAGGTCTTAGACTTAATGGTGAGCACTATAAAATTCGGAGAAAGCATATAAAAATGGTCCTAAGTAGAAATCCATTAACCCCATCAAGAAGATTATGAAAAGACCCGATTCTGGAATAACGAATCAGCAGAAGACTTTCCATTTGAGTGGGAGGTTAATGATGCTGAGATGTGCGCCATGATGCTGAGTACAGTGGATGATTTTGAGCTTAACACACGACTAAAGGGTTGTGGGATACTTTGCAGGCTAGAAATGGTTCTATACGACTGCTTAGTTGTGCTCACTCAACATTAAGTTTGATTCATATATGATGAATCCTCAGCACTCCGCGAGATAGTATCTGAGGCATATGGCTAACATGATTGTGAATCTCAAGGAAAACGGTATGTTAGTGACCGATGAGCAGCAAATCCAGGTCGTAATCCGCTCTTTGCCTAACTCCTAGAAACAGATAAAAATCTAAGTAACTCATTCTAAGGCCCTCAATACCTTTGAACACGTTCGAAGGCACATTGAGTTGAAGAGGACAAACCCAAGGTCGCTGGACCTAAGGTTGAGGTGTGTGTGGCGCCATCCTCTAGACCTAAGAAGAGTCGCTGAAGGCGAATGAGTAATGCACAGTGCGATGGCGCAAATGCATTGAAGGGAAAGTAGACAAAGACTGAGGTGAACCCAAGGACTCCTCCGAAAACAACACCGCGAAAATGTTCGCGTAAGGCCGAGAAGCCTAAATACAGGAAATGCTTCAACTGTGTCCAGTCGGTACACTTTGTGAATGCATGCCCTGAATCGATCTGACATAAATGTCTTAATGGCTAATCTAGTGAATTTTGTATTCATAGTACAGATATGTTGACTGAGTCATGTCCTTTGTGGATTTTGGATTCAGGATCGACAAATCACATAGCCAGGGATCGTGACGTTTTCGTAGAGTACCATAGAGTCCCGCGAGAAATTAGGTGGATTTACATCGAAGACAACTTTCGTGTTGCAGTCGAAGGGATTAGAACTCGTGAGTTGCGCTTGTGCGGTGGTAGAGTTTTAGTCTGAAGTAATATCCTCTATGCTCAGCAGATTCACCGATATGTTATTTCAGTCTTAGGATTAATGAAACTCGGTTTTATATTATCTTTTCATGAATCTTCCGTCCAATTGTTTTAGGTTCAACTTTGTTTGGCTTTAGTATTATTTCTGGTGGATTTATTGTTTCGGATTTGGATTCAGGCAACAATAATAATTTCATGTTTTTTTTCTTCTACCCGCGGATATGTTTGCGATGTGAATGAAAGACAAACTAGACTTGACTACAGAGGTCAACATAGAATGCAGCGGCTAGCCCATTGGGGTTTGCTGTCCTACATTCCACAAGTGGAGTCGTCTACTTGTGTAAGTTGTCTAGCAGAAAATTCACCGGAATGCCTTTTTGGTTAGGCACCTAGAGCCGAATTTCCCTTGGAATTCATCTATTCTGATGTCTCTGACCCTCTTAGTGCTAGGATTCGGCACGGAGCGCAAATTTTCATTACATCTACAGATGATTACAACCGTTAGATAGGAGGGTAAATGCCCTTCACCCTGATTGTGGAAGAAAAGTACCTTTCAGCGGAATTTAATGGTTTATGTAATGAAAATGGATCATTCATCAGTTGACGATCTCCTACACCCCTCAGCAAAATAGTTTTGCAGAGAGGCGCAACAAAACGCTCCTTAAAATGGTTCAGTTGATATGGCGCATACTCAATTGTTGATTTCCTTATGGGGAAACGCTTTGGAGACTGCTGCCTACATCCTAAACCATGTGCCGACGAAAACGGTTAACTCCACTTCATATGAGTTTTGGTCTGGAATAAGTTCTGGACCTTCACCATATGCGCTCATAGGGGTGTGCCGCTTACACCCATGATTTCTCGAATGACAAGACGTAACGTTTGTAGAGAACGAATTTCCTAAGAAGGAAGAGATTGATTTGGATCGATCTCTATATGAGATTCAAGATCAAGTTGAGCAGACACCTGTTAATTCGAGTGGGAGAGTTGAAACCGCAGATGATGAATCAGTTCGTCGTCTGCCGGATCAGTTCGTCGTCTGCCGGATTCATCGCCTGCTGAAGCGAATGAAACAGATTCCGCTCCTGATGATCTTGTTGACAGTGGGAGCATTAGGGATCTCATTCTCAGTGGGAGTGATCGTTGTCATACCCTGGTAGTAGTGAGTTGTTAGGCCGTGGGCTAGAACTAAACACCCTAATATCTGACGATATGGTTATTGTGTCGTAAAACGTTAGAGAAACTCTCAATGGAACCTTCTAAGAAGAATGGATGAAAGTAATGGAAGATGATATGAACACTTTGGACTAGATGGAATCTATAAGGAAGAACGGTGTTTGGACACTGGTCGACCTTCAAGAGTACATAGAGCAATAGAGCTAAATGGGTTCTTAAGATTATGGCTATTGGAGTGAGTCTAGATTTGGAACTGCACTAGATAGATGTTAAGACCGTCTTCCTCAATGGTGAGTTAGAAGAAGAGATCTATATGGAGCAGTCTGAATGCTTTATGCAGAAAGACCATGAGCACTTAGTGTGCAAACTTCACAAATTGATCTATGGTCTGAAACAGTTCGCTATGCAGTGGTATCGCAGATTTCATGATTTGTTCGTGTAAAATGGATTTCTCTTGAAGGATGAGAATCATTGTGTGTACACCAAAAGGGTCTAGACCGAACTTTGTGTTTATGATTTTATATGTAGATGACATACTCATAGCTGTAAATAGCTTGGAGTTCCTCACACAGATAAAGGTCTGATTGTCTTCTCTGTTTGGGATGAAGAACATGGGTGAGGCTGCGCACATCCTTGGGATTTAGATCTCCAGAGATCGCCGTAGGAGGTAGTTGTGGCTTTCAGAGGAAAGCTACATAAACAAAGTGTTGGAAATGTTCAACATGAGTAACTGCGAACCAATTGAAACTCCAGTTTACATTGATCAACCTCTCAAAATGGATATATGGACCAGATAAATAAATTCTGTAGCTAAGTGCAGTCGGAAGCCTGATGTGCGCAATAGTGTGTACTCGGCCTGAAATTTATCATGCAGTCGGCATGGTATATAGCTACCAAGCTGAACCCGGATTGAAGAAATGGTAGACAGTAAATAGGATCATGTGATATCTTAAGGGCATCGTCATGCTCTCTGCTAGAGATGCGAGAATCTATGGATGACTGGGTATAACGATGCGGGCTATGGTGGTGACTTTGATGAGAGAAAATCCACCGTGCATTGTGTTAATCACCATTGAAGCCAAATTTGTAGGTCTTGTGTGGACCACTCAGTTGGTTGTATGGATGAAGAGACTTCCGGATTGATTGCTGAGTCATTGGAGTCGCAATCTCCGTGATATAGAAACTGAAGTATCATAACAAGTTATAGCAAGTAGATATCAAGCGAAAACTATGTTAGAGACGTGGTTAGGCACAAGGTGATGAGTTTGAAGTACTTGTCTACGGATGAGATGGTTGCGGACCGTCTCTCCGACCTTGAGAAGGTAGTCTTTAATGAGGCATGTGAAGTCTCTAGGACTGTGTAGACTTAGTTGATGTACTTCATTGTTTTTATTTCCCATACAATGTTCTTTAACTTGAATTATATTTGAGTATGCATGTTTTCACAGTTTGAGTGTTTTGTGTGTTCTTACTGTGATTGTTTATTAACATATGTCAAAGTGGATTAGATTGCCCTCTCACATGGGTGATAGCTTCTATGCCTTTGTGGCTAGGTGAGGCTGGTGATAGTTTCTAGTTCTGGAAGTCTGTTGGGATGACCGGAAAGGACTTTGTGTTCGGAACTATCTGATTTCGCACTACGACGGATTATGATCTGTCAATCCACTCAGGGGTTGGATGGGAGTCTTTGTGACTTTTGGTTCGGGTATTTTGTGTGCCTGATGGACATCTGTACAGCATATGGACATATGCTCCATGGGAGAGGAGATATGATGTAGCGCGCGTTTCATACCGCGGCGCACCCAAAATACGACCATGGGTATGACCCGAGATGTGATCTTAACTCGGAGTCGTGTGAGACCCAGAGCTCTTTGTGTAAGAGCCGCGTACGTACCCTCAGTACTCTGAACAGAGACTTGAGGTTCAGTTCAGTGTTTGCTATCTTAGTCCGTGCTCGATGGGCCTTCGACGTATTCCGCCCGGGTCCCGGTTCTAGAAAAGATAGTTGAATTGTGTCGATGGTTTTGTGGGAAGAGGATGGTCATTATGGGATCTTCTCGATATTGTGTCCACTAGGTGGCCACCAACCGCGGCACCGGCTGTGGTCGTGGGCGCAATACATAGATGGGTCTGAAAGATCCTTGTGCGGTCAGACCTGGAGAAAGATTACATGACCAAGGGTGCAGGGCACATTTCCACAACTGGTGTGGGATCCGCGGGTCGCTACGTATTCTTATCCGGTGCGTAGCACTTTGCTCGTTGTGTCTGTCGGTCGCACGGCTGCCTCCTCGTATGTGACTTTACTGTATAATGAGATTCGTTCTCTTAGTGCTGGCTTAATGAATGAGCTCCCCCCCCCAATTTGTGCGAGTGGGAGATATTGGTTTTAGGATAATGGGTCGCCCATAAGTGGGAGCCCATTCACATAAGCACAGTTGTGTATCTGGCCTTAAAACCTATCTCTCTATATATCAGTATATATATAGGGGTGCTCAGGGTTTGAAAAACCTGATGTCAGATGTTGATGCCAAATAGTTAGCCGCCCTACAGTTTAGACAGAGGTCAGTAGTTGTGGTATTATAGGTCATTGCCCGTCAAACCGTGGCGTGTCCTCCCGTCCGACAGACCGTGATCCCAACCTCAGGCAGATCCGCTTCCGCTTCCGCTAAGGAAAATGTTCATTGAGGTAACTTAATTATGTGTTATGTTGTACCTTAATTGATTGCGTATTTTGTACATCAATTTCCAACATTATCATTAAAGAATATCTAGTTAACTGTATTAGTATTAGCTTGTGTTGCCTTACTACATATGTATGATACAGTACTACTTAAAGACAGGAAGCTGCAAATTTGGAGGTATATGCAAGTTCCATCATCCTAGAGATAAAGCTGAAAGAGTTCCCTTGAACACTCTAGGCTACCCCATATGCAGGGTCCATTACATGCTCTCTAATCTCTACTTCTTTATTTATGTATATGTATTTGGTACTGCTACTGCTTTGGCCTTATGTTATTGAGGTATTTATGTACGTAACACTCATCAGTGGCATTTGTTGGTTAGAATGAGATTGAATGCACTTATTATCTGAGAACTGGGCAATGCAAATTTAGGGGCACTTGCAAATTCCACCATCATCATCCTGTCAATATGATGGTTTCTCTCTGAGCTACTTCTGGTTATCCTCCTTAAGTTGACTCTCCAACTAGTCATCATTCTTACCTTGGTGGATATGCAAGTTGGTCGAGAGCGTCCACCTTTGTTCCTACTCCTCGTTGGCATGGCCCTTCAAGTTATGTGCCCTTAATTCTCCCTCAGAATGCTATGGTATCACTTCCAAGGTACAATGCTGCAACACCTTATAGTGTAATTAGTAACCCTCCTAATCAATTCATTAATGCGAGGTTAAATTCAAGATTTAATACCAATATCTCATCAACAATGTACTTACATAAGAAGGGCTATCTTTTCTTGTCTTCCAGAGTCAGATGGGCCTAACCAAATGGTGAGGAACACTCAAGCTAATTACGACCCTTCTTCAGGTATCAACTCTGCAAGTAGTAATGAGAAGGAGGAGGAAGAACATTAACTAGCTTGTCTGATCATCATCATTATCATGTACATTGATGGTATTATTCTACTAGTAACTATATTGATCTACAACGAATGCAGTTGGAACAATGTTCAAGGACTATAAGAATAATGTATTCCCAGAGAGACCTGGACAATCGCACTGCCAATTCTACATGAATACAGGAGATAGCAAGTTTAATTGGTGCAGTTTGCAAGTTCCACCATCCCATACACATTTCTATTCCTCCACCAAACTGTCTCTTGAGCCTTATCGGGCTTCCTCTCCGTTCAGTAATAACTACTTACTACTTTTGCAATGTATATATGAGTTGTTATATTTCGTTTTTACTATTCCGAGTGTAATTTAATAGGGAGAACCTCTATGCATTTTCTATTCACTCTATGGTATCTGCAAGTTTGGTTCCAGCGGCAACTTTGATCATCCGATGGGTGTGTTTGCAAACAGTAATCAACTCTCTGCACCCGGTTCCCCTGCAGTGCAACTTCTATTTGTAGTTTCACCATCTCCATCCTCTTCTAAAGAAGAAGAAGAATGTTGGAATGTACGAAACATGCAATCGTTTAGGGCACAACACAATGCATATTTATGTTACCTCATTGAACGATTGTCTTAGCGGAAGCGGATCTGCTTGAGGTTGGGATCACGGTCTGCCGGACGGGAGGTCACGCCATGAGTTAACGGGCAGTGATCTAGGTTTCCATATCTACTTACCCCAGTCTAAACTGTATGGCAACATAGTTTCTCTACTCTGTGCGAGAGTGAAAATAACGCGTTAAGCTCATCATCATTAGATTTTCCAACTCTGAGCATCCCTATAAATAAAGTGAATGGTTTGAGTCAGTATCCAATACTGAGGTTATTAGAGTGAGCTCCCATTAATGGGCGACCCAATCCCCAAAAACAACATCTCCCACTCACACAAAGTGGAGGCGCTCATTCATTAAGTTAACACTAGGATAACGAATTCCCCTTATACAACAAAGTCATATACGAGGTAGCAACCGTGCGACCGGCAGGCATAACGAGCAAAGTGTTGCGCATCTGTTAGGTGTTGCATCAACTCACGGATTTCACACCAGCCGTGGAAATGTGTCTTGCACCCTTGGTCATGTAATCTTTGTCCAAGTATAACCACACAATGATCTTTCTTACCTATATATATATATATATATTGCGCCCACAACCGCAACCAACGCGTTGGTGGCCACCTAGTGGACAATATATATATATATATATATATATATATATATATATATATATATATATATTTACTCTTTCTGCTTCGAGATTTTCAAATTTTTGTTAGATTTGAATTTGAATGTAACGGGTATAGATTGTGGTGGGAAGGAATGGAACTTAAATGGTGACGAACGAGGCTGGTGAAGTTACCAGGTTCGTGATATTTTCCAGAAAAATAATCCATGGTTTGCAAATGACGAGCTTTTTCGTTGCCTTTCTTTGATGTCTATTCATAGCTAATTGGTATTTCTTTTGATTATGGGTTTGCTGTAGTCATCTTCAAGGGATGTTCAACCGAACGGTTAAGCTCTTGGAAGCAGTAATAAAACCAGTGTAATTTGTCCATCATCTTTGTGTTTATTAATTTTCAGTATTCAAGTCTATACAGCAGCATATAGGATGAAAAATTGACCATATTTGTAAAGTTTGGTCTAAGTTAATTGCATGTCAAAATTAATTTAGATCAAATCTTGCTAAACCAGCTACGTGTCTGATGGGAAGCCTCCTGAAATGAAAAAGCAAAAACTTGCAAAGCAGTACTTTGATGCAACAATTATTCTTGTCTCTATTTTCTTTACAATTTTGGGATTGGTAACTTGTGAAACTACTTCAAATTTGTTGATGATGCAGTTATTCATAGAGGGAAGATCAAACTAAAGGTTTGACAGAAGTCATTGCGATCAACATCTTCCTGATAACTCAAATACAAACCATAAGAATGTTTAACTTTTGATTATTACATTGAGTCATATTTTAAACCAAAAACAACAATGTGTTTATATAGACATTATACAAACAAGATCAATAAAAACTATTAAAGAAGACTTTTAACATTTCATCTAGTAAGACTCTTGACCTTTCCTCTACAAAAAAATTCTTGACCTTTTATTTTCCTCCATTAACTTCTAACTTTAAGACTCACTAAAAACAACATTTAATGTTTATTATTCAACAAAACTCCCCCATAAACTTAAATGCTTCAACCATCCGTCATGCTGATCATCTTCTTGAATTTGTCGAGAGTGTCACGATCGGGTGCTTCTTTGAAAGCCAAGTAAACGCAGTATCTCCCATAAATAACACATATCCCGCGGTACTTTTCCGATCGTCTATATCTCCACCCAATCGCTTTCGCAATAACCAACCAACTTGTAATCTTCTACTTTTGTGTAGAACAACTCGTGTGACACCGTTCATTGGATGTACCGTAAAATCTGCTTCAACGCCTTCAAAATGTGAATAAACTGTCTCCTCCATGAACCGACTTAAAATATCGACACTTAATGAAAGATTCGGCCTTGTGCATGTGAGATAAAAAACGCTTCCTATCAAACTCCGATAGTTACTCGCATCGATGTATTCTCCTCCATCGAACTTCGAGAGTTTTGCTCTGAGTTCCATTGGTGTTGAAACATGATTGCAATTCCCCATCTTGTAATTCTACAATATATCTTTTGTATATGTCACTTGTGATACAAAAATACCTGTCTCTACTTGTCTAACCTCCAAACCAAGAAACATTTTTATATAGACCAAATCAGTCATCTCAAATTCTTGTGTCATTATGCCTTTAAACTCTTCTACCATCTCACCATTGTTGCCCATAAAAATAAGGTCATCAACATAAAGAGCAACAAATAACACGTTACCTCCATTCTTCTTTACGTAAAGAGAATGCTCATAGGGACAATGCTTGAACCCATTCTCCTTGAAATATGAATCGATACGTGTAATCCATGCTCGCGGTTCTTACTTCAACCCGTAAAGTGCCTTTCTTCAATTTTAGCACATTTTTCTCTTCTTCGACTTTTATGTACCTGTGCGGTTGTTCGATGTAGACATCTTCTTTGAGCACACCATTCAAGAATGTTGATTTGACATCCATTTGAAATATTGGCCATTTGAATTGAGAAGCTTGTGAAATGAGTAATCCATTTGACCTCATCATAGTAGGTTCCTACCTTTTGCTTGTACCCTTTCGCAACAAGTTGTGCCTTGCACCACTCTATCTTGCCTTGAGCATTCATCTTTTTCTTTAACAACTACTTCACACCAATAGTCTGGCTTCCTTCCGAAAATTTTGCTAGCTCCCATGTGTTGTTGCGGTCAATCACTTTAATTTCCTCCTTAATGGCAGTTTGCCACTTCTTGTCTCGCAGCGCCTCTTCAAAACTAATATTTTCAGCATCTGCCAAAAGACATACAAGGTGTGCCTCATTAGTTGAATCATACAAACCTTGCAAACTTCGCGTCTTGGGTTGTAGTGGTTCGTTCATCTTCATCATCGGTAGTTTCAGAATCTTGTTGTTTGCTTGTTGATGCAACGACAGATGATTCTCCAACTTTGATGTCAATTTCAGTCAAATTGTTCCAGCCCCATTCACTGACTTCGTTTACTCGCACATCACTACTCACTATCACCTTCTTATTTATCGGGTCGAGTAGCTTGTACAGTTTTGTCTTCTCATCATACCAATAAAAATGTACATTTTCTCTTTTGTCTTCAAGCTTCGTTCTTCGTTGATCCCGTATGTGTACATAAGCCACACTTTGAGATGAGAAATTGTCAGCATTCGTCTGCTCCATACTTCTTGTTGTGTTTGATGTTCTAACTTCAAATGTGGACATCGATTTTGTACATATAAAACACATTGAATGGCTTCGGCGCATAATTCCTTTGTCAACTTCTTGCTCTTGAGCATTGATCGAACCATGTCGAGAATAGTACGATTCTTCCTCTCAGCCACACCGTTTTTTTGAGAAGAGTATGGTGTAATTAGAAATCTCCTTATGCCTTGCTTCTCGCAATACTCCATGAAAACCGTTGAAGTATATTCGCCACCTCTATCAGATCGTATGATTTTGATGTGTTTACCAGTTTCCTTCTCCACCATCACTTTGAACTTTTTGAACAACTCGAATGTCAATTTTTCTTTCAAAAAATAAACCCACGTTTTTCGTGAGAAATCATCGGTAAAAGAAGTGAATACCTTTTACCGCTGAAACATTTGGGGATGATTGGTCCACATATGTCGGTATGAATCAATTCGAGAATATGTTTTGTTTGATAATTTGAAATTTTTTACCCTTCAAGAGGTATCAGACAAGGTGATCCTCTATCTTCTTTGTATGGACTATCTGGCGTTTGTTATCGATGAAAAATTTATGCAAGGACAATGGAAATGAATAAAAGTGGGACAAGGTAACATGAATTTATCCCATGTTTTCTTTGTTGATGACCTCATTCTCATGGGAGAGACAACACTTGAAAATTGTGACTGTATTAACTCGGTCTTAGAAGAATTTTGCGTCATTTCGGGACAAAAGGTTAATCAGAGCAAGTTGATCATGGTTTTCTCGAAAAATGTACCTACCACCAAAAGAAAGGAACTCTCAAGTATTTTAAAGTTTAAAACAGTTGAGAATTTTGGGTTTTACCTTGGTTTTCCTCTTTATTTGTCAAACTTAAAAGTTAACTCCTATAACTTTGTCCTAGATAAAGTTAGAAATAAACTTTCGGGTTGGAAGGCATAATGTTTATCGATGGCTGGTAGGGTTACTTTGGTCAAATAGTTTTTTCTCTATGATCCCCTCCTATTATATGCAGTGTATTAGGTTTCCTATTTCAGTGTGCAAAGAGCTGGACATGATTAACATAAACTGTGTTTGGGGCTCCACGAATTAAAAAGGGAAAATTCACTTGATCAGTTGGGATGAAATTAGAAAGCCTAAAAATCTAGGGGGACTTGGTATTCAATCAGCGATGTATCGAAACAAAGTGCTCATGGGGAGTTTGACATGGAGACTGAAAAAGGAAACGACACATTGGGCCGCGATGATTGAAAACAAAACGTTTAAGCAGAATGGAACTTCTCTATCTACTTCGAGCAAAACGCCGTGCAATTGGAAAGCAATCAATGAAGGTATGAACACTCTTAAAATGGGTTCGGGGTGGGTGGTGGCAAATGACAGAGATATTAAATTCTGGCATGATAATTGGGTGGGTGGTCAACCCCTTTGATCTTCTATCTATAGTCCACTGAAATATGAGGAGGACAACTTGATGATAGGAGATGTCTTCCACAATGCCGAGTGGAACCTAGATAGAACTTCTTTTTATTTCCCGAAACTATTTTTGGACATGTTTTTGAGTACTCCAAATGACATGACCAATATCTCTTTGGATAGTCAAATATGGAATGTCACAAACTCGGGGAGTTTTACTACTGCATCTGCTTATTCTCTTTTAGCGGGTCATTTCCCAAATAGTCAGGCACTGGACCAGTGGGATTGGATTTTGAAAATTCAGTATTTATTCGGTTGTGCCTTAAAAAAAGATTAGCCACTTGCAAATTATTAAACCATAAGGGATGCAATCTAAGACCGATCTGCAAAAATTATCATTATGAGGTGGAGGATATCGATCACATCTTGCGTGGGTGTGAGCATGCAAAAACGATGTGGAATTCACTCACTTGGCCCTTGGGCAATCTTTCCACTATCCTTTGAATGAGTGGATCAAGATTGGTTGATAGATTTCGGGAGTCACTGTTCAAGGAGTTGACTTGAATTTCTTATTTACTTATGCTTTATGGAACATTTCAA
Organism: Chamaenerion angustifolium; assembly: GCA_946814005.1. Classification (NCBI taxonomy): domain Eukaryota; kingdom Viridiplantae; phylum Streptophyta; class Magnoliopsida; order Myrtales; family Onagraceae; genus Chamaenerion; species Chamaenerion angustifolium. The sequence goes on along the minus strand of OX328268.1, from coordinate 25,053,471 downwards.
AAATAGGAACTCACCTATTTTTAATGATAGACCTATTTCTTCTTCTGTTTATAATTTATCTTTATCTCATGCCAAGTTTCACAAAAAATGCTTATCTTGCTACTGAGACAATTAATGAGTTTGTCTCCATTGATATTAGTTGGGTACCTCCAAAAAAGGATTGGTTTAAAATCAATACAGATGGGGCAGCTAAGGGAAACCCGGGTCTGGCAGGATCGGTTGGGGTAATCAAAGATTATAAGGGTCAATGGGTCAATTGATGTAGTTCGAAAGAATGAAGTTCAGACATATCCTTAGAGAAGCAAATATGGTAGCTGATATCATGAAGGGCATGGCGATTAACCAGTGTCATGTTTTTGAACTCCATACTTCACCCCGAAGGAAACTATTAACGCGCTCCGTAAAGTCGTTGTTGTTTTTTCATTTTCGAGAATTGTTAAAGCTAGCTACTTTTGTTTTTGTAGTTTGAACTTGGGTGAAAAATGTGTCACATGAAGTGGTTTATTCCATAGTTAAAAAATATATTCTCTTTTGTTTATTTATTTTAAATTAAATTGGAAAAAAAATAAAAAATGCTTGTATATTATTAATTAAAAAAATGTACATGTAATCTTTTTGGAAAAGCATGATCGAAACGCGTAATTCACGTAAATCAGTGAAAATAAATTAAAAAACAAACTAAAGTACCGAAATGGCATATTATGAGCTCGCGAGCTCATAAGACGTAATCAAACCCGCAAACTCGATTCTCTGGACGTATACCTTTCAAAGCCCTAGGATGTTAACTCCATGTACCCTAGGCAAATTTTAGGATTCCAATTATCCTCTAATTAATCAGTAGCGACTCTTTCATTTTTTCGGACTTTAATTAATCAGTTTCGATTCTTTCATAACTTGTAATGGAAGTGATCTTAATTCCTCATGACAGTTAGGCTTGGTTCAATACACAAAATGAAACCAAAACAACAATACAACATGGTAAAGAACACTAATTCTAAACAGACCATAATTGTGGATCATCACATGCTTATTCAAAACTACTACACAAAACAGAGCATGCGAATCAACAAAGCCATGATTTAAAACCTAAACAACAATAATACAATCAAAATTACAATGACAAGTTGATAAACTTGAATCTTGTGCACATATTTCTTGATGCAGTTTGGTTCCACCTCTGACACCAACCTCCTAACTTTGCTTGGACCCCTCTTTGAATGACTACACACATTCAGGTCATTCCAAAGGAATAATCCACAACTGGATCCCTTCAATTTATTCTGCATTGCAACAGTCCAGAATCATAATCAACTGCCGAAAAACTAAATTAAACAAATGATCCGACTTACATCATAATTAGGATATCCATAAAACTGTGGATCGAAATTATCCCATGTTCAAGACGTCTTGATTGCAACAGACATGCCACATTTGCACACTTTGATTGCGGCTGTTGAGGAAGTAGTCGATGAACTTGAAGACATGGACAATGGGAACGTCTTCAGCAAACCTGGTGGACGAACCTGGTAGGTATTTTGTAAAATAGTTATTCTGTCCACATTTCACAGTTATTTTGAGAGAGGTAACTATTTGAACATTTGTCAAAAGTTAAGGTAACATTTTTTGAAAATTCAAAGTTCAGGTAGGTATTTGTAAAATAGTTAAAGTTTTGTATTTCTCCCAAATAAATCTCTTTTATTGATAAGTCTGATAAGGTAATACAACCGCACTTTACAATAAAGAATAACAAAACAATACCCACAAAAATATATCGTTATCCTCTGTGGTAGGCACTTATCATTTGTCAAATTGGGTCGAATGATTGAAAAGGTTGGCCCATATGCATGGACGGAGCCATGTTAGGTCTAGGGGGCCCCTCAACTTTTAATTATGTGTAAATGTAACCCTAAAAAATGCAATAATTTTCAATTTAGCCCTTTTAAATCATATATTCACCCCCACTGAATTATTTTTAGTTCAACTAATTATCATTACTCTAATATTTGCCCTCAGCGGATAATTTTCCTGGTTTCGTCCCTGCCCATATGAACAAACGATGTCGGAAGATGATACTCTTCTCATCAAACGTCCCATAATTTGTTTTAGATCCATTTTAGCTGAGTTGAGGGCTTAACCGACTCAAAAGGCCCAAAGTCTGGGCGGGAACTAGGGATGCGCTCGGTCGGGACATGTCATTCTTTTTGGCAAGACCGATCCCGAACCCAAAATTTTGGTCCTCACTTGTGAAGGACTGAGACCGATTTCAGTCTATAAAGCCCACCCGAGTAGGTCTTGCTTGACTCGGGTCAGTCTCGGTCTTTGACCAAATTTTCACTCAAAACAAAAATACACTTTTTTGTCCAAAGTTTCACCAAATTTAGAACATACAAAGACAAAATACAATAAATCAAGTATCAAACATAAAATCCTAACATACATCATAAATTTTTATTTTTGAACATAAACATACAATCCAAACAGACTTCTTCAACACCTTTTTGCATCACCCCAGTCCCCAGCCATCACCTCAAGTTCTTCAAATACTATGAAGATTGGAGATCTAGGGCTTCGTGACAAAGAATATATGGCGCCTGGGCTTTCAACAGTGAATACGATGAAAAAGTCGATATCTACTCCTTCGACATCTACATGTTGGAGATGGTGACCTGTTGATTCACCTAAGGACAAAATTTTCTTGGTTGTAATAATGTTTATATCCAAGCACAAATAGCATGTTTAATCTATGGCTATATAACAAAAGTTGCAGAGTCGGTATAAATCTTACACATTGTGTACATGTTCAGATAATTCAACTACTAAACATCGCCCAAGCCATTTTACTACCTCAAGTTCTTCCAATACTATGAAGATTGGAGATCTAGGGCTTCGTGACAAAGAATACATGGCCCCTGGGCTTTCGACGGTGAATACGATGAAAAAGTCGATATCTACTCCTTCGACATCTACATGTTGGAGATGGTGACCTGTTGATTCACCTAAGGACAAAATTTTCTTGGTTGTAATAATGTATATATCCAAGCACAAATAGCATGTTTAATTTATGGCCAGTTTGAGCTTTAATAATGGACAATTCATAAAGCGAGAATCAATCTAGCATAGGGAACATCCAAACAATACCTTAATAATGGAATTCTAATTATACGGTCTAATGAAAAAAAGAAGAGAATATTTACCTGAACCTGCGGTTGACAAGTGAATTGCAAAATGAAATCAACAATATGGTCTTTTAGGACTCCATCTAATTTTTCTTCGGTTGAAATTTTGGCACTGATAATTATCCATAATGTTAGTTAATTTGTATATTTCATCTTCACATTCCTTTTCTTTACTGATTTTTTTGTCATTTCACCTTTTTTCACCCAAGACACATTTTGTCATTTCTTGAACCTTCTTAAATCGTAAGTGCCCATCGCTCAACTCTTCACACTCGTGACCTAAATACAGTTACCATCAAGAGCAATCGTGACCTAAATCAAAACAATCGTGACCTAAATGGATGATTGCCCACAGTTACAATTCATGACCTAAATAGGCAAAGTACAGTCACATAATAAAGAACAATTTGAATCAATTTACCTGATACATACGGGGACGAGAGTCACGCCACAAAAAAAACGCCACGGAAGAAAGGAAGAGAGTCACGTCACGAAAGAGAGGAACTGATTCAATTCGGAGAACAGAGGAAGAGTGTCACAACTGAAGTTACGACACGAAAATAGGAGAATCAGAAGAACTGGATAAGGCTAACATAAATGCTAGGGTTTTAAATAAATTCGGTATGGTTCGATCCGAGTCGGTCTTTTGAAAAAAAAAAAAAAAAAACTCGAGCCAAACCTGAGGAAAATAATCGCCCACTCGGTCTCGTGTCCAGTCTTTTTTCTCAGCCCTAGTGGAACTGAAAGAGGAGGAAGAATAAGAGCAGGGACTAACACCTAAGTAGAAGAGTTCCCCCGGGAACTGAAGCGCAATCGCTGAAGTCTTCAGAGTTTAGAAATTGCTATCAAGGTAACATCCATGTTCATGTTGTGTTGTTGGATTGACATTTCTGCTTACTTAAGGAAGTTGGCGTGGTGGGTTTTGTGTCGTAGGGATTAACGACGCTGCTCGCGGACAACGCCACCAAGGCCATGAAGAAGCAGAAATTGGAGAGTTATTTCAGTCGAAAAATCGCTATTGATACCAACATGAGTATCTACCAGTTCCTTGTTCGTCCTCTATTTTTTTTTACTGTTTCTGCTTCGAGATTTTTCAACTTTTTGTTAAATTTTAATTTGAATGTAACGGGTGTAGATTGTGGTGGGAAGGAGTAGAGCTGAAATGTTGACGAACGAGGCTGGTGAAGTCACCAGGTTCGTGATATTTTCCAGAAAAAATTCCATGGTTTGCAAATGAAGAGCTTTTTTGTTGCCTCTCTTTGATGTCTATTAATTGCTAATTGGTATTTCTTTTGATTATGGGTTTGTTGTAGTCATCTTCAAGGGATGTCTAACTGAACGATTAGGCTCTTGGAAGCAGGAATAAACCAGTGTAATTTGTTCATCATCTTTGTGTTTATTAATTTTCAGTATTCAAGTCTATGCAACAGCATATAGGATGAAAAAAATTGACCAGCTTTGTAAATTTTGGTATAAGTTATTGCATGTCAAAATTAATTTAGATCAAATCTTGCTAAAGCAACTACGTCTTTGATGGGAAGCCTCCTGAAATGTAAAGGCAAGAACTTGCAAAGCGGTGCTTTGATGCAACAATTATTCTTGTCTCTGTCTGTGATCATGTTCCTTTAGTTGTTAAACAGAGGCAGAAACACAATGTGCTGCACCAATTTTTAAACAGTATGTTGGGATCTCAACAAGTCATACCCTAGTAAATTCTACCAGTCATATCTATATTCATGCAGTTCATCTACTTGGACAGGGATTGGAGGATTAACTGCTTTGAAGCTCATCCATATAATATAAAATATCACCAAAGAAAGGTATTTTGGTTTTTGTTATTAGTAGTGCTTGCTTAGAGATACGTATTAGTGATTAATCTAGCTTATCCTTGAGCTAAAAGCTAGTTTGGATTTGTACTTAGAAGATATTGTTTTTTTTAAAGGTATCAGATACCTGAAGATTGGCCATATAAGGAAACGGAGGGGGACATCAACCTGAGCTTAAGTGGACCAATCCCGAGGAAGAGGTTATCACCTCTTTGTCAAAAGCCTGCATGTTTTTAAATTTGAATGGAATTAATCTCTTTGTAAGGGCTTAATCAGTGAATGAGAATGGGTTCAACAGCGGCAGGTATCAAAATATTCTCCATTGATATTAAGAAATAGAACTATTTTCTTTTTAAAACATGAGCTGCATTATTCTACTTGTGTTGTTCTTTTGTAGAAAAAATCATAGCAGCAAACTACAAGTCATCTCAAGGACGGTAGGGCTTGAATAAATGAAGAAACAGTTTGATAATCTTCTTTCTAGATATTGTCCTGACTTTGATATTCCACAGATTGGAGTCTTTCTTTAAGCCAACTCCTAAAACATCTAAACCCAATAAACGAAAGGTGCTTATCTTTGAGCTCTCATCTTTAGATCTAGTTTCCGTGTGTAGGATTGACCTGGTTATTGTAGTAGTTTACTTAGGTTGTGTAGTGTTGTTTTAGCTATGGCGCCATGCTGTAATATTGAAAATGACTTGCCGCATTTGCTGACACCGATAAGGAGTTTTGGCCTGATTGACTACTCACTCTAATTGTAAGTGTAGTGGCGGTTTGTAATTTTTCTTCTTTTGCAGGAAGTTCCACAGAGTAATGCTAAAGTAGCAAGAAATCCAGGGTCGTGGGATCAAAGATTGTCCTGACCTGGTTATTGGTATAACATCATGATCTAATTACTTGTTACTTTTGTAGTAGTTTACTTAGGTTGTGTAGTGTTTTTTAACTATGGCGTCGTGCTGTAATTTTGAAAATGACTTTCCGCATTTTCTGACACCATTCAGGCGTTTTGGCCTGATTGACTACTCACTCTCATTGTAAGTGTAGTGGTGGTTTGTAATTTTTCTTCTTTTGCAGGAAGTTCCACAGAGTAATTTTTCTTCGTGGGGATCAAAGAAGAAGAAATAGTTGGTCTGGTTCTCTTGGACCATTAGATATTCACGCTAGCATGCATAGTCATTGATCAAAGAAGAAGAAATAGATTTCCTTGTAGCTTTTCGGATATATAGCTCGTGCTAATATCCCTTTTATGATAATTCCATTGCATCAATGGTGGGATTTGCAAGTATATAATGCAATTTGGATGGATTCAGAAGATGGTGATTTTGCAGTATTCTTACAAGCTTAGGATTATGTCCACTGACCAGATGGTCCGACTTATTATGAGTTTGAGGGTCAACTTCAAGTCTGGTCTGGCTACGCAGTTATGGATTATTTATTGTATATAATTCATGAAAATGACTACCTAAAAATTGAATCCAACATTCACTGTTCTTGTCTTTATCCAAAAACAACACCTATCCGACCAAAATATAGTAAGTTATCTAAAACAGCATCTTAAAATGACCAACAATTGTGATTGAATGTAACTGTAGCTCCAGTCAAATCTCTCAGCTTCGGCAACTTTTCCAACGTCGCATTTACGATCAACTCCCTCCATTCAATACTATCCATTTCCAATTTCTCAAGAACAGGAGAATTGCAAAGCATGAACTCTACAAATTCCATCTCGTAAAGCGAACATGTCATATTCTTCAACTCAATCACTTTCAACTTCTGAAATTTACGACACTGGGGATGATCTTTCGGCCATAGATGGAGAGTAACATCGATGTCGGTATCGTAATGGCTCCATGTCTACAAATACAACAACATGTTATCACTCTATACTGCAAAATAAAATCAGTTTCATAGACTATGTACAAAATTAGTGACTACTACCAGACTTAGTTCTATAACAAGTTCTTCAAGGTTAGGGGCACTTGTAAGTGTCTTCAAAAGATATGCTGCTTCTTCCCCATCATTAAGATGGACAGACGACAGAATCATTACCTTTAGATGATGAAATGTAGTTTTAAAACCTCCTATATACTGCAAAATCAGAAGAAAAAAACAAAGTATTAGAAAAGACGATCTGATAACAAACAAAGCTTTTGTCTCTTTTCAAAATAAATCCCTACCTTTGTAAAATACCCGACTGTAAGTTCTTCAAGACTGTTTGTCCCACTAATAAGAATGCAGTCTGTTTGATCATCCTTTCTTACGTTATACCTCATCTCAACTAATGCATGCACATCCTTTAGGCAAATGTCTTTAAACTGACCACATACGTGAAAGTATTTGAGTTTTGGTGCAGAGATGGTAATCATCTGTACTTCACTTGTGCACTGTAATAAAGTGAGGCTCTCCAGCGAAGAATCAGTAGAAACAATCCTTTCAATACTACTTTCCAGTTCAACATCACTAAATTCGAGCCTTTTCAAATTCAAGAATCCCTCAAAAGTAGGAGGTATATAAAACTTACAATTGTGTAATTCCAAATGAGTCAGCTTACTGCAGTCAAATAAGTGTAAAGAAAATCTACCGTATTTTTCACAAAACCCAATGTTCAGTTGCTCAACATCATGTCTCGGTAGGAAAGACATCAAAGGATCAATGTTGGAACTCAATATACACCGGACAGTGAACTTACGAATAGAACCTTGATGTAAAAGTAAGCATAGGTTGATACAAGTCATAAACTCATTTATGTGATCCTCAAAAATGAGATCAGGCATGGAAGTCCATTGGTATCTCCAACTACGAGACAAGATGCTTGTCCTTACGGCATCACGTATGGGTAATAGACTGAGAACTTCGTCAATCAAATCGCAAGGAAGATTGCTTATCCGATCAGTCTGAGAACAAGGGTCTGACATAGGAACAGGATCACTGCAGGCAGACAAAAGGAGATATCAAACTTAATTACAAACAATAATAACTTACGTGTAATGAGATACAACAAAAAAAATCATGTTTCACCATGTGGAGACAGACGGTCGTTGATGGAAGTAATCTAATGAACACCGGCTAATTTAACCACACTCATCTATTCCTTTATATAGAAGACTAAATTAGAATTGTAATCTTAATAGATATATATATATACATATATATTATATTGAATATATAGTTATCTGTAAGTTAATTAATATAAGATATAATATCACATATATAGATAATATAAAATGCGTATAATTATTACCGTTATATATATATATATATTATATTGAATATATATAGTTATCTATAAGTTAATATAAGATATAATTTCACATGTATAAAATATAAAATGCGTATAATTACTACCGTTATATATCTATATTATATTGGATATATATAGTTATCGAAGAGATACTATCACAAATACAATAGAAAAATAAATTGAACCTTATTTTCAGTATATATATATCAATGGGAATCAAACTGTCTTTGACTCCAATAAAACCATGAATAAGAAAATATTGAAACACTAATTAATTAACTGTAATTCATAAATGTACATCATAAAAAAAATCAAAATCTAATATACTAAATAACCTTAACATGTATACGCCCACATATATATATATATGAACTATTAATACAAATAAAAACGTTTTTTTTTTGTTACAAATCGATTTGGAGTTGGAGATATGTGATGATGATGACCATTATATTATTTGCCTCTGCCTTTTTTGTATTTTGTGGAGGACTGTGTGCATGGACTATATTTGTGAGCCTAAACTTGTTGTGCTTCTAAAGCATGCATTATTTTTCTTGTAAATATATAATATATATAGACAATGTATGCGATCAAAAAACAGTTGAAATAAGCAGATTATGGTGCATTATCATATCATGGGTTAGTAGACATGCATGGGAGTATTATATATGATGCTTGGATGCTGTTTTATTTTTCAGGGTGTGCATATATATTCAGGCACTGCCGCCAGTTGTATATATTGCTGGTTTAGTTTGATCTTGTTAAGCTGGCCACGTTAAATTCTTCATACAAAGATCTTGATTTTCCTTATTAATAAATGTTATTTGTCATAGTTATTTTTGGTGCAGAATCGATGTGGAAAAATCAACTTGAGATCGAGTGAAACAGTAGAAAGTGGGGGGACATATCCAGAAAGACCAGGAGAGGCAGACAGTTCGTATTACAAAAGAACAGGGCTTTGTCAATTTGGAGCCACATGCCGATTCAATCATCCTCCTAACAGGAAGTTGGTATAATAGATAGATACATTGAAGCCTCCAATGTATTTACTCATAATATGTTTGTTATTAGTATCTAATATCGGTGACTTGGTAACTTGCAAGTCAAGTTATAATTTGACAAATTAATGCCAACCCTATTCGCCATGTATCCTCCCTCCAGCTAGCTTATTTCTTTCTACATGAAATAGAAACAATATCATCATCATTTGATCATTTCCAATTTGATTGTAAAGAAAAGTTATTGCTTTGTTGTGGTCTGCTGCATGCTATAACTAATAATGCAAGAATGCAGGGAGAGTATCCAGAAAGAATAGGGCAGCCTGATTGTCAGGCATGTATCTACCATGTACTTTTCTTTCTTTCTTTCTTTCTTTCTTTTACCTTTAGTAGAACTATTTATTAGCATCAGACTGAATATTATCATTAGAGAATATCTAGTTAACTGTATTAGTATTGGCTTGCGTTGCCTTACTACATATGTACGATACGGTACTACTTAAAGACAGGAAGCTGCAAATTTGGAGGTATATGCAAGTTCCATCATCCTAGAGATAAAGCTGAAAGAGTTCCCTTGAACACTCTAGGCTACCACATATGCAGGGTCCATTACATGCTCTCTAATCTCTACTTCTTTATTTATGTATATGTATTTGGTACTGCTACTGCTTTGGCCTTATGTTATTGAGGTATTTATGTACGTAACACTCATCAGTGGCATTTGTTGGTTAGAATGAGATTGAATGCACTTATTATCTGAGAACTGGGCAATGCAAATTTAGGGGCACTTGCAAATTCCACCATCATCAGCCTGTCAATATGATGGTTTCTCTCTGAGCTACTGCTGGTTATCCTCCTTAAGTTGACTCTCCAACTAGTCATCATTCTTACCTTGGTGGATATGCAAGTTGGTCGAGAGCGTCCACCTTTGTTCCTACTCCTCGTTGGCATGGCCCTTCAAGTTATGTGCCCTTAATTCTCCCTCAGAATGCTATGGTATCACTTCCAAGGTACAATGCTGCAACACCTTATAGTGTAATTAGTAACCCTCCTAATCAATTCATTAATGCGAGGTTAAATTCAAGATTTAATACCAATATCTCATCAACAATGTACTTACATAAGAAGGGCTATCTTTTCTTGTCTTCCAGAGTCAGATGGGCCTAACCAAATGGTGAGGAACACTCAAGCTAATTACGACCCTTCTTCAGGTATCAACTCTGCAAGTAGTAATGAGAAGGAGGAGGAAGAACATTAACTAGCTTGTCTGATCATCATCATTATCATGTACATTGATGGTATTATTCTACTAGTAACTATATTGATCTACAACGAATGCAGTTGGAACAATGTTCAAGGACTATAAGAATAATGTATTCCCAGAGAGACCTGGACAATCGCACTGCCAATTCTACATGAATACAGGAGATAGCAAGTTTAATTGGTGCAGTTTGCAAGTTCCACCATCCCATACACATTTCTATTCCTCCACCAAACTGTCTCTTGAGCCTTATCGGGCTTCCTCTCCGTTCAGTAATAACTACTTACTACTTTTGCAATGTATATATGAGTTGTTATATTTCGTTTTTACTATTCCGAGTGTAATTTAACAGGGAGAACCTCTATGCATTTTCTATTCACTCTATGGTATCTGCAAGTTTGGTTCCAGCGACAACTTTGATCATCTGATGGGTGTGTTTGCAAACAGTAATCAACTCTCTGCACCCGGTTCCCCTGCAGTGCAACTTCTATTTGCAGTTTCACCATCTCCATCCTATTCTAAAGAAGAAGAAGAATGTTGGAATGTACGAAACATGCAATCGTTTAGGGCACAACATAATGCATATTTATGTTATCTCATTGAACGATTGTCTTAGCGGAAGCGGATCTGCTTGAGGTTGGGATCATGGTCTGCCGGACGGGAGGTCACACCACAGGTTAACGGGCAGTGATCTAGGTTTCCATAGCTACTTACCCCAGTCTAAACTGTACGGCAACATAGTTTCTCTACTCTGGGCGAGAGTGAAAATAACGCGTTAAGCTCATCATCATTAGGTTTTCCAACTCTGAGCATCCCTATAAATAAAGTGAATGGTTTGGGTCAGTATCCAATACTGAGGTTATTAGAATGAGCTCCCACTAATGGGCGACCCAATCCCCAAAAACAACATCTCCCACTCACACAAAGTGGAGGCGCTCATTCATTAAGTCAACACTAGGATAACGAATTCCCCTTATACAACAAAGTCATATACGAGGTAGCAACCGTGCGACCGGCAGGCATAACGAGCAAGGTGTTGCGCATCTGTTAGGTGTTGCATCAACTCACGGATTTCACACCAGCCGTGGAAATGTGTCTTGCACCCTTGGTCATGTAATCTTTGTCCAAGTATAACCACACAATGATCTCTCTTACCTATATATATATATATATATTGCGCCCACAACCGCAACCAACGCGTTGGTGGCCACCTAGTGGACAATATATATATATATATATATATATATTTACTCTTTCTGCTTCGAGATTTTCAAATTTTTGTTAGATTTGAATTTGAATGTAACGGGTATAGATTGTGGTGGGAAGGAATGGAACTTAAATGGTGACGAACGAGGCTGGTGAAGTTACCAGGTTCGTGATATTTTCCAGAAAAATAATCCATGGTTTGCAAATGACGAGCTTTTTCGTTGCCTTTCTTTGATGTCTATTCATAGCTAATTGGTATTTCTTTTGATTATGGGTTTGCTGTAGTCATCTTCAAGGGATGTTCAACCGAACGGTTAAGCTCTTGGAAGTAGTAATAAAACCAGTGTAATTTGTCCATCATCTTTGTGTTTATTAATTTTCAGTATTCAAGTCTATACAGCAGCATATAGGATGAAAAATTGACCATATTTGTAAAGTTTGGTCTAAGTTAATTGCATGTCAAAATTAATTTAGATCAAATCTTGCTAAACCAGCTACGTGTCTGATGGGAAGCCTCCTGAAATGAAAAAGCAAAAACTTGCAAAGCAGTACTTTGATGCAACAATTATTCTTGTCTCTATTTTCTTTACAATTTTGGGATTGGTAACTTGTGAAACTACTTCAAATTTGTTGATGATGCAGTTATTCATAGAGGGAAGATCAAACTAAAGGTTTGACAGAAGTCATTGCGATCAACATCTTCCTGATAACTCAAATACAAACCATAAGAATGTTTAACTTTTGATTATTACATTGAGTCATATTTTAAACCAAAAACAACAATGTGTTTATATAGACATTATACAAACAAGATCAATAAAAACTATTAAAGAAGACTTTTAACATTTCATCTAGTAAGACTCTTGACCTTTCCTCTACAAAAAAACTCTTGACCTTTTATTTTCCTCCATTAACTTCTAACTTTAAGACTCACTAAAAACAACATTTAATGTTTATTATTCAACAAAACTCCCCCATAAACTTAAATGCTTCAACCATCCGTCATGCTGATCATCTTCTTGAATTTGTCGAGAGTGTCACGATCGGGTGCTTCTTTGAAAGCCAAGTAAACGCAGTATCTCCCATAAATAACACATATCCCGCGGTACTTTTCCGATCGTCTATATCTCCACCCAATCGCTTTCGCAATAACCAACCAACTTGTAAACTTCTGCTTTTGTGTAGAACAACTCGTGTGACACCGTTCATTGGATGTACCGTAAAATCTGCTTCAACGCCTTCCAATGTTAATAAACTGTCTCCTCCATGAACCGACTTAAAATATCGACACTTAATGAAAGATTCGGCCTTGTGCATGTGAGATAAAAAACGCTTCCTATCAAACTCCGATAGTTACTCGCATCGATGTATTCTCCTCCATCGAACTTCGAGAGTTTTGCTCCGAGTTCCATTGGTGTTGAAACATGATTGCAATTCCCCATCTTGTACTTCTACAATATATCTTTTGTATATGTCTCTAGTGATACAAAAATACCTGTCTCTACTTGTCTAACCTCCAAACCAAGAAACATTTTTATATAGACCAAATCAGTCATCTCAAATTCTTGTGTCATTATGCCTTTAAACTCTTCTACCATCTCACCATTGTTGCCCATAAAAATAAGGTCATCAACATAAAGAGCAACAAATAACACGTTACCTCCATTCTTCTTTACGTAAAGAGAATGCTCATAGGGACAATGCTTGAACCCATTCTCCTTGAAATATGAATCGATACGTGTATTCCATGCTCGCGGTTCTTACTTCAACCCGTAAAGTGCCTTCTTCAATTTTAGCACCTTTTCCTCTTCTTCGACTTTTATGTACCTGTGCGGTTGTTCGATGTAGACATCTTCTTTGAGCACACCATTCAAGAATGTTGATTTGACATCCATTTGAAATATTGGCCATTTGAATTGAGAAGCTTGTGAAATGAGTAATCCATTTGACCTCATCATAGTAGGTTCCTACCTTTTGCTTGTACCCTTTCGCAACAAGTTGTGCCTTGCACCACTCTATCTCGCCTTTAGCATTCATCTTTTTCTTTAACAACTACTTCACACCAATAGTCTGGCTTCCTTCCGACAATTTTGCTAGCTCCCATGTGTTGTTGCGGTCAATCACTTTAATTTCCTCCTTAATGGCAGTTTGCCACTTCTTGTCTCGCAGCGCCTCTTCAAAACTAATATTTTCAGCATCTTCCAAAAGACATACAAGGTGTGCCTCATTAGTTGAATCATACAAACCTTGCAAACTTCGCGTCTTGGGTTGTAGTGGTTCGTTCATCTTCATCATCGGTAGTTTCAGAATCTTGTTGTTTGCTTGTTGATGCAACGACAGATGATTCTCCAACTTTGATGTCAATTTCAGTCAAATTGTTCCAGCCCCATTCACTGACTTCGTTTACTCGCACATCACTACTCACTATCACCTTCTTATTTATCGGGTCGAGTAGCTTGTACAGTTTTGTCTTCTCATCATACCAATAAAAATGTACATTTTCTCTTTTGTCTTCAAGCTTCGTTCTTCGTTGATCCCGTATGTGTGCATAAGCTACACTTTGAGATGAGAAATTGTCAGCATTCGTCTGCTCCATACTTCTTGTTGTGTTTGATGTTCTAACTTCAAATGTGGACATCGATTTTGTACATATACAACACATTGAATGGCTTCGGCGCATAATTCCTTTGTCAACTTCTTGCTCTTGAGCATTGATCGAACCATGTCGAGAATAGTACGATTCTTCCTCTCAGCCACACCGTTTTTTTGAGAAGAGTATGGTGTAATTAGAAATCTCCTTATGCCTTGCTTCTCGCAATACTCCATGAAAACCGTTGAAGTATATTCGCCACCTCTATCAGATCGTATGATTTTGATGTGTTTACCAGTTTCCTTCTCCACCATCACTTTGAACTTTTTGAACAACTCGAATGTCAATTTTTCTTTCAAAAAATAAACCCACGTTTTTCGTGAGAAATCATCGGTAAAAGAAGTGAATACCTTTTACCGCTGAAACATTTGGGGATGATTGGTCCACATATGTCGGTATGAATCAATTCGAGAATATGTTTTGTTTGATAATTTGAAATTTTTTACCCTTCAAGAGGTATCAGACAAGGTGATCCTCTATCTTCTTTGTATGGACTATCTGGCGTTTGTTATCGATGAAAAATTTATGCAAGGACAATGGAAATGAATAAAAGTGGGACAAGGTAACATGAATTTATCCCATGTTTTCTTTGTTGATGACCTCATTCTCATGGGAGAGACAACACTTGAAAATTGTGACTGTATTAACTCGGTCTTAGAAGAATTTTGCGTCATTTCGGGACAAAAGGTTAATCAGAGCAAGTTGATCATGGTTTTCTCGAAAAATGTACCTACCACCAAAAGAAAGGAACTCTCAAGTATTTTAAAGTTTAAAACAGTTGAGAATTTTGGGTTTTACCTTGGTTTTCCTCTTTATTTGTCAAACTTAAAAGTTAACTCCTATAACTTTGTCCTAGATAAAGTTAGAAATAAACTTTCGGGTTGGAAGGCATAATGTTTATCGATGGCTGGTAGGGTTACTTTGGTCAAATAGTTTTTTCTCTATGATCCCCTCCTATTATATGCAGTGTATTAGGTTTCCTATTTCAGTGTGCAAAGAGCTGGACATGATTAACATAAACTGTGTTTGGGGCTCCACGAATTAAAAAGGGAAAATTCACTTGATCAGTTGGGATGAAATTAGAAAGCCTAAAAATCTAGGGGGACTTGGTATTCAATCAGCGATGTATCGAAACAAAGTGCTCATGGGGAGTTTGACATGGAGACTGAAAAAGGAAACGACACATTGGGCCGCGATGATTGAAAACAAAACGTTTAAGCAGAATGGAACTTCTCTATCTACTTCGAGCAAAACGCCGTGCAATTGGAAAGCAATCAATGAAGGTATGAACACTCTTAAAATGGGTTCGGGGTGGGTGGTGGCAAATGACAGAGATATTAAATTCTGGCATGATAATTGGGTGGGTGGTCAACCCCTTTGATCTTCTATCTATAGTCCACTGAAATATGAGGAGGACAACTTGATGATAGGAGATGTCTTCCACAATGCCGAGTGGAACCTAGATAGAACTTCTTTTTATTTCCCGAAACTATTTTTGGACATGTTTTGGAGTACTCCAAATGACATGACCAATATCTCTTTGGATAGTCAAATATGGAATGTCACAAACTCGGGGAGTTTTACTACTGCATCTGCTTATTCTCTTTTAGCGGGTCATTTCCCAAATAGTCAGGCACTGGACCAGTGGGATTGGATTTTGAAAATTCAGTATTTATTCGGTTGTGCCTTAAAAAAAGATTAGCCACTTGCAAATTATTAAACCATAAGGGATGCAATCTAAGACCGATCTGCAAAAATTATCATTATGAGGTGGAGGATATCGATCACATCTTGCGTGGGTGTGAGCATGCAAAAACGATGTGGAATTCACTCACTTGGCCCTTGGGCAATCTTTCCACTATCCTTTGAATGAGTGGATCAAGATTGGTTGATAGATTTCGGGAGTCACTGTTCAAGGAGTTGACTTGAATTTCTTATTTACTTATGCTTTATGGAACATTTCAAAAATAGGAACTCACCTATTTTTAATGATAGACCTGTTTCTTCTTCTGTTTATAATTTATCTTTATCTCATGCCAAGTTTCACAAAAAATGCTTATCTTGCTACTGAGACAATTAATGAGTTTGTCTCCATTGATATTAGTTGGGTACCTCCAAAAAAGGATTGGTTTAAAATCAATACAGATGGGGCAGCTAAGGGAAACCCGGGTCTGGCAGGATCGGTTGGGGTAATCAAAGATTATAAGGGGCAATGGGTCAATTGATGTAGTTCGAAAGAATGAAGTTCAGACATATCCTTAGAGAAGCAAATATGGTAGCTGATATCATGAAGGGCATGGCGATTAACCAGTGTCATGTTTTTGAACTCCATACTTCACCCCGAAGGAAACTATTAACGCGCTCCGTAAAGTCGTTGTTGTTTTTTCATTTTCGAGAATTGTTAAAGCTAGCTACTTTTGTTTTTGTAGTTTGAACTTGGGTGAAAAGTGTGTCACATGAAGTGGTTTATTCCATAGTTAAAAAATATATTCTCTTTTGTTTATTTATTTTAAATTAAATTGGAAAAAAAATAAAAAATGCTTGTATATTATTAATTAAAAAAATGTACATGTAATCTTTTTGGAAAAGCATGATCGAAACGCGTAATTCACGTAAATCAGTGAAAATAAATTAAAAAACAAACTAAAGTACCGAAATGGCATATTATGAGCTCGCGAGCTCATAAGACGTAATCAAACCCGCAAACTCGATTCTCTGGACGTATACCTTTCAAAGCCCTAGGATGTTAACTCCATGTACCCTAGGCAAATTTTAGGATTCCAATTATCCTCTAATTAATCAGTAGCGACTCTTTCATTTTTTCGGACTTTAATTAATCAGTTTCGATTCTTTCATAACTTGTAATGGAAGTGATCTTAATTCCTCATGACAGTTAGGCTTGGTTCAATACACAAAATGAAACCAAAACAACAATACAACATGGTAAAGAACACTAATTCTAAACAGACCATAATTGTGGATCATCACATGCTTATTCAAAACTACTACACAAAACAGAGCATGTGAATCAACAAAGCCATGATTTAAAACCTAAACAACAATAATACAATCAAAATTACAATGACAAGTTGATAAACTTGAATCTTGTGCACATATTTCTTGATGCAGTTTGGTTCCACCTCTGACACCAACCTCCTAACTTTGCTTGGACCCCTCTTTGAATGACTACACACATTTAGGTCATTCCAAAGGAATAATCCACAACTGGATCCCTTCAATTTATTCTGCATTGCAACAGTCCAGAATCATAATCAACTGCCGAAAAACTAAATTAAACAAATGATCCGACTTACATCATAATTAGGATATCCATAAAACTGTGGATCGAAATTATCCCATGTTCAAGACGTCTTGATTGCAACAGACATGCCACATTTGCACACTTTGATTGCGGCTGTTGAGGAAGTAGTCGATGAACTTGAAGACATGGACAATGGGAACGTCTTCAGCAAACCTGGTGGACGAACCTGGTAGGTATTTTGTAAAATAGTTATTCTGTCCACATTTCACAGTTATTTTGAGAGAGGTAACTATTTGAACATTTGTCAAAAGTTACGGTAACATTTTTTGAAAATTCAAAGTTCAGGTAGGTATTTGTAAAATAGTTAAAGTTTTGTATTTCTCCCAAATAAATCTCTTTTATTGATAAGTCTGATAAGCTAATACAACCGCACTTTACAATAAAGAATAACAAAACAATACCCACAAAAATATATCGTTATCCTCTGTGGTAGGCACTTATCATTTGTCAAATTGGGTCAAATGATTGAAAAGGTTGGCCCATATGCATGGACGGAGCCATGTTAGGTCTAGGGGGCCCCTCAACTTTTAATTATGTGTAAATGTAACCCTAAAAAATGCAATAATTTTCAATTTAGCCCTTTTAAATCATATATTCACCCCCACTGAATTATTTTAGTTCAACTAATTATCATTACTCTAATATTTGCCCTCAGCGGATAATTTTCCTGGTTTCGTCCCTGCCCATATGAACAAACGATGTCGGAAGATGATACTCTTCTCATCAAACGTCCCATAATTTGTTTTAGATCCATTTTAGCTGAGTTGAGGGCTTAACCGACTCAAAAGGCCCAAAGTCTGGGCGGGAACTAGGGATGCGCTCGGTCGGGACATGTCATTCTTTTTGGCAAGACCGATCCCGAACCCAAAATTTTGGTCCTCACTTGTGAAGGACTGAGACCGATTTCAGTCTATAAAGCCCACCCGAGTAGGTCTTGCTTGACTCGGGTCAGTCTCGGTCTTTGACCAAATTTTCACTCAAAACAAAAATACACTTTTTTGTCCAAAGTTTCACCAAATTTAGAACATACAAAGACAAAATACAATAAATCAAGTATCAAACATAAAATCCTAACATACATCATAAATTTTTATTTTTGAACATAAACATACAATCCAAACAGACTTCTTCAACACCTTTTTGCATCACCCCAGTCCCCAGCCATCACCTCAAGTTCTTCAAATACTATGAAGATTGGAGATCTAGGGCTTCGTGACAAAGAATACATGGCGCCTGGGCTTTCAACAGTGAATACGATGAAAAAGTCGATATCTACTCCTTCGACATCTACATGTTGGAGATGGTGACCTGTTGATTCACCTAAGGACAAAATTTTCTTGGTTGTAATAATGTTTATATCCAAGCACAAATAGCATGTTTAATCTATGGCTATATAACAAAAGTTGCAGAGTCGGTATAAATCTTACACATTGTGTACATGTTCAGATAATTCAACTACTAAACATCGCCCAAGCCATTTTACTACCTCAAGTTCTTCCAATACTATGAAGATTGGAGATCTAGGGCTTCGTGACAAAGAATACATGGCCCCTGGGCTTTCGACGGTGAATACGATGAAAAAGTCGATATCTACTCCTTCGACATCTACATGTTGGAGATGGTGACCTGTTGATTCACCTAAGGACAAAATTTTCTTGGTTGTAATAATGTATATATCCAAGCACAAATAGCATGTTTAATTTATGGCTAGTTTGAGCTTTAATAATGGACAATTCATAAAGCGAGAATCAATCTAGCATAGGGAACATCCAAACAATACCTTAATAATGGAATTCTAATTATACGGTCTAATGAAAAAAAGAAGAGAATATTTACCTGAACCTGCGGTTGACAAGTGAATTGCAAAATGAAATCAACAATATGGTCTTTTAGGACTCCATCTAATTTTTCTTCGGTTGAAATTTTGGCACTGATAATTATCCATAATGTTAGTTAATTTGTATATTTCATCTTCACATTCCTTTTCTTTACTGATTTTTTTGTCATTTCACCTTTTTTCACCCAAGACACATTTTGTCATTTCTTGAACCTTCTTAAATCGTAAGTGCCCATCGCTCAACTCTTCACACTCGTGACCTAAATACAGTTACCATCAAGAGCAATCGTGACCTAAATCAAAACAATCGTGACCTAAATGGATGATTGCCCACAGTTACAATTCATGACCTAAATAGGCAAAGTACAGTCACATAATAAAGAACAATTTGAATCAATTTACCTGATACATACGGGGACGAGAGTCACGCCACAAAAAAAACGCCACGGAAGAAAGGAAGAGAGTCACGTCACGAAAGAGAGGAACTGATTCAATTCGGAGAACAGAGGAAGAGTGTCACAACTGAAGTTACGACACGAAAATAGGAGAATCAGAAGAACTGGATAAGGCTAACATAAATGCTAGGGTTTTAAATAAATTCGGTATGGTTCGATCCGAGTCGGTCTTTTGAAAAAAAAAAAAAAAAACTCGAGCCAAACCTGAGGAAAATAATCGCCCACTCGGTCTCGTGTCCAGTCTTTTTTCTCAGCCCTAGTGGAACTGAAGGAGGAGGAAGAATAAGAGCAGGGACTAACACCTAAGTAGAAGAGTTCCCCCGGGAACTGAAGCGCAATCGCTGAAGTCTTCAGAGTTTAGAAATTGCTATCAAGGTAACATCCATGTTCATGTTGTGTTGTTGGATTGACATTTCTGCTTACTTAAGGAAGTTGGCGTGGTGGGTTTTGTGTCGTAGGGATTAACGACGCTGCTCGCGGACAACGCCACCAAGGCCATGAAGAAGCAGAAATTGGAGAGTTATTTCAGTCGAAAAATCGCTATTGATACCAACATGAGTATCTACCAGTTCCTTGTTCGTCCTCTATTTTTTTTTACTGTTTCTGCTTCGAGATTTTTCAACTTTTTGTTAAATTTTAATTTGAATGTAACGGGTGTAGATTGTGGTGGGAAGGAGTAGAGCTGAAATGTTGACGAACGAGGCTGGTGAAGTCACCAGGTTCGTGATATTTTCCAGAAAAAATTCCATGGTTTGCAAATGAAGAGCTTTTTTGTTGCCTCTCTTTGATGTCTATTAATTGCTAATTGGTATTTCTTTTGATTATGGGTTTGTTGTAGTCATCTTCAAGGGATGTCTAACTGAACGATTAGGCTCTTGGAAGCAGGAATAAACCAGTGTAATTTGTTCATCATCTTTGTGTTTATTAATTTTCAGTATTCAAGTCTATGCAACAGCATATAGGATGAAAAAAATTGACCAGCTTTGTAAATTTTGGTATAAGTTATTGCATGTCAAAATTAATTTAGATCAAATCTTGCTAAAGCAACTACGTCTTTGATGGGAAGCCTCCTGAAATGTAAAGGCAAGAACTTGCAAAGCGGTACTTTGATGCAACAATTATTCTTGTCTCTGTCTGTGATCATGTTCCTTTAGTTGTTAAACAGAGGCAGAAACACAATGTGCTGCACCAATTTTTAAACAGTATGTTGGGATCTCAACAAGTCATACCCTAGTAAATTCTACCAGTCATATCTATATTCATGCAGTTCATCTACTTGGACAGGGATTGGAGGATTAACTGCTTTGAAGCTCATCCATATAATATAAAATATCACCAAAGAAAGGTATTTTGGTTTTTGTTATTAGTAGTGCTTGCTTAGAGATACGTATTAGTGATTAATCTAGCTTATCCTTGAGCTAAAAGCTAGTTTGGATTTGTACTTAGAAGATATTGTTTTTTTTAAAGGTATCAGATACCTGAAGATTGGCCATATAAGGAAACGGAGGGGGACATCAACCTGAGCTTAAGTGGACCAATCCCGAGGAAGAGGTTATCACCTCTTTGTCAAAAGCCTGCATGTTTTTAAATTTGAATGGAATTAATCTCTTTGTAAGGGCTTAATCAGTGAATGAGAATGGGTTCAACAGCGGCAGGTATCAAAATATTCTCCATTGATATTAAGAAATAGAACTATTTTCTTTTTAAAACATGAGCTGCATTATTCTACTTGTGTTGTTCTTTTGTAGAAAAAATCATAGCAGCAAACTACAAGTCATCTCAAGGACGGTAGGGCTTGAATAAATGAAGAAACAGTTTGATAATCTTCTTTCTAGATATTGTCCTGACTTTGATATTCCACAGATTGGAGTCTTTCTTTAAGCCAACTCCTAAAACATCTAAACCCAATAAACGAAAGGTGCTTATCTTTGAGCTCTCATCTTTAGATCTAGTTTCCGTGTGTAGGATTGACCTGGTTATTGTAGTAGTTTACTTAGGTTGTGTAGTGTTGTTTTAGCTATGGCGCCATGCTGTAATATTGAAAATGACTTGCCGCATTTGCTGACACCGATAAGGAGTTTTGGCCTGATTGACTACTCACTCTAATTGTAAGTGTAGTGGCGGTTTGTAATTTTTCTTCTTTTGCAGGAAGTTCCACAGAGTAATGCTAAAGTAGCAAGAAATCCAGGGTCGTGGGATCAAAGATTGTCCTGACCTGGTTATTGGTATAACATCATGATCTAATTACTTGTTACTTTTGTAGTAGTTTACTTAGGTTGTGTAGTGTTTTTTAACTATGGCGTCGTGCTGTAATTTTGAAAATGACTTTCCGCATTTTCTGACACCATTCAGGCGTTTTGGCCTGATTGACTACTCACTCTCATTGTAAGTGTAGTGGTGGTTTGTAATTTTTCTTCTTTTGCAGGAAGTTCCACAGAGTAATTTTTCTTCGTGGGGATCAAAGAAGAAGAAATAGTTGGTCTGGTTCTCTTGGACCATTAGATATTCACGCTAGCATGCATAGTCATTGATCAAAGAAGAAGAAATAGATTTCCTTGTAGCTTTTCGGATATATAGCTCGTGCTAATATCCCTTTTATGATAATTCCATTGCATCAATGGTGGGATTTGCAAGTATATAATGCAATTTGGATGGATTCAGAAGATGGTGATTTTGCAGTATTCTTACAAGCTTAGGATTATGTCCACTGACCAGATGGTCCGACTTATTATGAGTTTGAGGGTCAACTTCAAGTCTGGTCTGGCTACGCAGTTATGGATTATTTATTGTATATAATTCATGAAAATGACTACCTAAAAATTGAATCCAACATTCACTGTTCTTGTCTTTATCCAAAAACAACACCTATCCGACCAAAATATAGTAAGTTATCTAAAACAGCATCTTAAAATGACCAACAATTGTGATTGAATGTAACTGTAGCTCCAGTCAAATCTCTCAGCTTCGGCAACTTTTCCAACGTCGCATTTACGATCAACTCCCTCCATTCAATACTATCCATTTCCAATTTCTCAAGAACAGGAGAATTGCAAAGCATGAACTCTACAAATTCCATCTCGTAAAGCGAACATGTCATATTCTTCAACTCAATCACTTTCAACTTCTGAAATTTACGACACTGGGGATGATCTTTCGGCCATAGATGGAGAGTAACATCGATGTCGGTATCGTAATGGCTCCATGTCTACAAATACAACAACATGTTATCACTCTATACTGCAAAATAAAATCAGTTTCATAGACTATGTACAAAATTAGTGACTACTACCAGACTTAGTTCTATAACAAGTTCTTCAAGGTTAGGGGCACTTGTAAGTGTCTTCAAAAGATATGCTGCTTCTTCCCCATCATTAAGATGGACAGACGACAGAATCATTACCTTTAGATGATGAAATGTAGTTTTAAAACCTCCTATATACTGCAAAATCAGAAGAAAAAAACAAAGTATTAGAAAAGACGATCTGATAACAAACAAAGCTTTTGTCTCTTTTCAAAATAAATCCCTACCTTTGTAAAATACCCGACTGTAAGTTCTTCAAGACTGTTTGTCCCACTAATAAGAATGCAGTCTGTTTGATCATCCTTTCTTACGTTATACCTCATCTCAACTAATGCATGCACATCCTTTAGGCAAATGTCTTTAAACTGACCACATACGTGAAAGTATTTGAGTTTTGGTGCAGAGATGGTAATCATCTGTACTTCACTTGTGCACTGTAATAAAGTGAGGCTCTCCAGCGAAGAATCAGTAGAAACAATCCTTTCAATACTACTTTCCAGTTCAACATCACTAAATTCGAGCCTTTTCAAATTCAAGAATCCCTCAAAAGTAGGAGGTATATAAAACTTACAATTGTGTAATTCCAAATGAGTCAGCTTACTGCAGTCAAATAAGTGTAAAGAAAATCTACCGTATTTTTCACAAAACCCAATGTTCAGTTGCTCAACATCATGTCTCGGTAGGAAAGACATCAAAGGATCAATGTTGGAACTCAATATACACCGGACAGTGAACTTACGAATAGAACCTTGATGTAAAAGTAAGCATAGGTTGATACAAGTCATAAACTCATTTATGTGATCCTCAAAAATGAGATCAGGCATGGAAGTCCATTGGTATCTCCAACTACGAGACAAGATGCTTGTCCTTACGGCATCACGTATGGGTAATAGACTGAGAACTTCGTCAATCAAATCGCAAGGAAGATTGCTTATCCGATCAGTCTGAGAACAAGGGTCTGACATAGGAACAGGATCACTGCAGGCAGACAAAAGGAGATATCAAACTTAATTACAAACAATAATAACTTACGTGTAATGAGATACAACAAAAAAAATCATGTTTCACCATGTGGAGACAGACGGTCGTTGATGGAAGTAATCTAATGAACACCGGCTAATTTAACCACACTCATCTATTCCTTTATATAGAAGACTAAATTAGAATTGTAATCTTAATAGATATATATATATACATATATATTATATTGAATATATAGTTATCTGTAAGTTAATTAATATAAGATATAATATCACATATATAGATAATATAAAATGCGTATAATTATTACCGTTATATATATATATATATTATATTGAATATATATAGTTATCTATAAGTTAATATAAGATATAATTTCACATGTATAAAATATAAAATGCGTATAATTACTACCGTTATATATCTATATTATATTGGATATATATAGTTATCGAAGAGATACTATCACAAATACAATAGAAAAATAAATTGAACCTTATTTTCAGTATATATATATCAATGGGAATCAAACTGTCTTTGACTCCAATAAAACCATGAATAAGAAAATATTGAAACACTAATTAATTAACTGTAATTCATAAATGTACATCATAAAAAAAATCAAAATCTAATATACTAAATAACCTTAACATGTATACGCCCACATATATATATATATGAACTATTAATACAAATAAAAACGTTTTTTTTTTGTTACAAATCGATTTGGAGTTGGAGATATGTGATGATGATGACCATTATATTATTTGCCTCTGCCTTTTTTGTATTTTGTGGAGGACTGTGTGCATGGACTATATTTGTGAGCCTAAACTTGTTGTGCTTCTAAAGCATGCATTATTTTTCTTGTAAATATATAATATATATAGACAATGTATGCGATCAAAAAACAGTTGAAATAAGCAGATTATGGTGCATTATCATATCATGGGTTAGTAGACATGCATGGGAGTATTATATATGATGCTTGGATGCTGTTTTATTTTTCAGGGTGTGCATATATATTCAGGCACTGCCGCCAGTTGTATATATTGCTGGTTTAGTTTGATCTTGTTAAGCTGGCCACGTTAAATTCTTCATACAAAGATCTTGATTTTCCTTATTAATAAATGTTATTTGTCATAGTTATTTTTGGTGCAGAATCGATGTGGAAAAATCAACTTGAGATCGAGTGAAACAGTAGAAAGTGGGGGGACATATCCAGAAAGACCAGGAGAGGCAGACAGTTCGTATTACAAAAGAACAGGGCTTTGTCAATTTGGAGCCACATGCCGATTCAATCATCCTCCTAACAGGAAGTTGGTATAATAGATAGATACATTGAAGCCTCCAATGTATTTACTCATAATATGTTTGTTATTAGTATCTAATATCGGTGACTTGGTAACTTGCAAGTCAAGTTATAATTTGACAAATTAATGCCAACCCTATTCGCCATGTATCCTCCCTCCAGCTAGCTTATTTCTTTCTACATGAAATAGAAACAATATCATCATCATTTGATCATTTCCAATTTGATTGTAAAGAAAAGTTATTGCTTTGTTGTGGTCTGCTGCATGCTATAACTAATAATGCAAGAATGCAGGGAGAGTATCCAGAAAGAATAGGGCAGCCTGATTGTCAGGCATGTATCTACCATGTACTTTTCTTTCTTTCTTTCTTTCTTTCTTTTACCTTTAGTAGAACTATTTATTAGCATCAGACTGAATATTATCATTAGAGAATATCTAGTTAACTGTATTAGTATTGGCTTGCGTTGCCTTACTACATATGTACGATACGGTACTACTTAAAGACAGGAAGCTGCAAATTTGGAGGTATATGCAAGTTCCATCATCCTAGAGATAAAGCTGAAAGAGTTCCCTTGAACACTCTAGGCTACCACATATGCAGGGTCCATTACATGCTCTCTAATCTCTACTTCTTTATTTATGTATATGTATTTGGTACTGCTACTGCTTTGGCCTTATGTTATTGAGGTATTTATGTACGTAACACTCATCAGTGGCATTTGTTGGTTAGAATGAGATTGAATGCACTTATTATCTGAGAACTGGGCAATGCAAATTTAGGGGCACTTGCAAATTCCACCATCATCAGCCTGTCAATATGATGGTTTCTCTCTGAGCTACTGCTGGTTATCCTCCTTAAGTTGACTCTCCAACTAGTCATCATTCTTACCTTGGTGGATATGCAAGTTGGTCGAGAGCGTCCACCTTTGTTCCTACTCCTCGTTGGCATGGCCCTTCAAGTTATGTGCCCTTAATTCTCCCTCAGAATGCTATGGTATCACTTCCAAGGTACAATGCTGCAACACCTTATAGTGTAATTAGTAACCCTCCTAATCAATTCATTAATGCGAGGTTAAATTCAAGATTTAATACCAATATCTCATCAACAATGTACTTACATAAGAAGGGCTATCTTTTCTTGTCTTCCAGAGTCAGATGGGCCTAACCAAATGGTGAGGAACACTCAAGCTAATTACGACCCTTCTTCAGGTATCAACTCTGCAAGTAGTAATGAGAAGGAGGAGGAAGAACATTAACTAGCTTGTCTGATCATCATCATTATCATGTACATTGATGGTATTATTCTACTAGTAACTATATTGATCTACAACGAATGCAGTTGGAACAATGTTCAAGGACTATAAGAATAATGTATTCCCAGAGAGACCTGGACAATCGCACTGCCAATTCTACATGAATACAGGAGATAGCAAGTTTAATTGGTGCAGTTTGCAAGTTCCACCATCCCATACACATTTCTATTCCTCCACCAAACTGTCTCTTGAGCCTTATCGGGCTTCCTCTCCGTTCAGTAATAACTACTTACTACTTTTGCAATGTATATATGAGTTGTTATATTTCGTTTTTACTATTCCGAGTGTAATTTAACAGGGAGAACCTCTATGCATTTTCTATTCACTCTATGGTATCTGCAAGTTTGGTTCCAGCGACAACTTTGATCATCTGATGGGTGTGTTTGCAAACAGTAATCAACTCTCTGCACCCGGTTCCCCTGCAGTGCAACTTCTATTTGCAGTTTCACCATCTCCATCCTATTCTAAAGAAGAAGAAGAATGTTGGAATGTACGAAACATGCAATCGTTTAGGGCACAACATAATGCATATTTATGTTATCTCATTGAACGATTGTCTTAGCGGAAGCGGATCTGCTTGAGGTTGGGATCATGGTCTGCCGGACGGGAGGTCACACCACAGGTTAACGGGCAGTGATCTAGGTTTCCATAGCTACTTACCCCAGTCTAAACTGTACGGCAACATAGTTTCTCTACTCTGGGCGAGAGTGAAAATAACGCGTTAAGCTCATCATCATTAGGTTTTCCAACTCTGAGCATCCCTATAAATAAAGTGAATGGTTTGGGTCAGTATCCAATACTGAGGTTATTAGAATGAGCTCCCACTAATGGGCGACCCAATCCCCAAAAACAACATCTCCCACTCACACAAAGTGGAGGCGCTCATTCATTAAGTCAACACTAGGATAACGAATTCCCCTTATACAACAAAGTCATATACGAGGTAGCAACCGTGCGACCGGCAGGCATAACGAGCAAGGTGTTGCGCATCTGTTAGGTGTTGCATCAACTCACGGATTTCACACCAGCCGTGGAAATGTGTCTTGCACCCTTGGTCATGTAATCTTTGTCCAAGTATAACCACACAATGATCTCTCTTACCTATATATATATATATATTGCGCCCACAACCGCAACCAACGCGTTGGTGGCCACCTAGTGGACAATATATATATATATATATATTTACTCTTTCTGCTTCGAGATTTTCAAATTTTTGTTAGATTTGAATTTGAATGTAACGGGTATAGATTGTGGTGGGAAGGAATGGAACTTAAATGGTGACGAACGAGGCTGGTGAAGTTACCAGGTTCGTGATATTTTCCAGAAAAATAATCCATGGTTTGCAAATGACGAGCTTTTTCGTTGCCTTTCTTTGATGTCTATTCATAGCTAATTGGTATTTCTTTTGATTATGGGTTTGCTGTAGTCATCTTCAAGGGATGTTCAACCGAACGGTTAAGCTCTTGGAAGCAGTAATAAAACCAGTGTAATTTGTCCATCATCTTTGTGTTTATTAATTTTCAGTATTCAAGTCTATACAGCAGCATATAGGATGAAAAATTGACCATATTTGTAAAGTTTGGTCTAAGTTAATTGCATGTCAAAATTAATTTAGATCAAATCTTGCTAAACCAGCTACGTGTCTGATGGGAAGCCTCCTGAAATGAAAAAGCAAAAACTTGCAAAGCAGTACTTTGATGCAACAATTATTCTTGTCTCTATTTTCTTTACAATTTTGGGATTGGTAACTTGTGAAACTACTTCAAATTTGTTGATGATGCAGTTATTCATAGAGGGAAGATCAAACTAAAGGTTTGACAGAAGTCATTGCGATCAACATCTTCCTGATAACTCAAATACAAACCATAAGAATGTTTAACTTTTGATTATTACATTGAGTCATATTTTAAACCAAAAACAACAATGTGTTTATATAGACATTATACAAACAAGATCAATAAAAACTATTAAAGAAGACTTTTAACATTTCATCTAGTAAGACTCTTGACCTTTCCTCTACAAAAAAACTCTTGACCTTTTATTTTCCTCCATTAACTTCTAACTTTAAGACTCACTAAAAACAACATTTAATGTTTATTATTCAACAAAACTCCCCCATAAACTTAAATGCTTCAACCATCCGTCATGCTGATCATCTTCTTGAATTTGTCGAGAGTGTCACGATCGGGTGCTTCTTTGAAAGCCAAGTAAACGCAGTATCTCCCATAAATAACACATATCCCGCGGTACTTTTCCGATCGTCTATATCTCCACCCAATCGCTTTCGCAATAACCAACCAACTTGTAAACTTCTGCTTTTGTGTAGAACAACTCGTGTGACACCGTTCATTGGATGTACCGTAAAATCTGCTTCAACGCCTTCCAATGTTAATAAACTGTCTCCTCCATGAACCGACTTAAAATATCGACACTTAATGAAAGATTCGGCCTTGTGCATGTGAGATAAAAAACGCTTCCTATCAAACTCCGATAGTTACTCGCATCGATGTATTCTCCTCCATCGAACTTCGAGAGTTTTGCTCCGAGTTCCATTGGTGTTGAAACATGATTGCAATTCCCCATCTTGTACTTCTACAATATATCTTTTGTATATGTCTCTAGTGATACAAAAATACCTGTCTCTACTTGTCTAACCTCCAAACCAAGAAACATTTTTATATAGACCAAATCAGTCATCTCAAATTCTTGTGTCATTATGCCTTTAAACTCTTCTACCATCTCACCATTGTTGCCCATAAAAATAAGGTCATCAACATAAAGAGCAACAAATAACACGTTACCTCCATTCTTCTTTACGTAAAGAGAATGCTCATAGGGACAATGCTTGAACCCATTCTCCTTGAAATATGAATCGATACGTGTATTCCATGCTCGCGGTTCTTACTTCAACCCGTAAAGTGCCTTCTTCAATTTTAGCACCTTTTCCTCTTCTTCGACTTTTATGTACCTGTGCGGTTGTTCGATGTAGACATCTTCTTTGAGCACACCATTCAAGAATGTTGATTTGACATCCATTTGAAATATTGGCCATTTGAATTGAGAAGCTTGTGAAATGAGT
This sequence comes from Chamaenerion angustifolium, assembly GCA_946814005.1. NCBI lineage: Eukaryota > Viridiplantae > Streptophyta > Magnoliopsida > Myrtales > Onagraceae > Chamaenerion > Chamaenerion angustifolium. Next base: position 25,023,512 of record OX328268.1, on the reverse strand, counting down.
AATCCATTTGACCTCATCATAGTAGGTTCCTACCTTTTGCTTGTACCCTTTCGCAACAAGTTGTGCCTTGCACCACTCTATCTCGCCTTGAGCATTCATCTTTTTCTTTAACAACTACTTCACACCAATAGTCTGGCTTCCTTCCGACAATTTTGCTAGCTCCCATGTGTTGTTGCGGTCAATCACTTTAATTTCCTCCTTAATGGCAGTTTGCCACTTCTTGTCTCGCAGCGCCTCTTCAAAACTAATATTTTCAGCATCTTCCAAAAGACATACAAGGTGTGCCTCATTAGTTGAATCATACAAACCTTGCAAACTTCGCGTCTTGGGTTGTAGTGGTTCGTTCATCTTCATCATCGGTAGTTTCAGAATCTTGTTGTTTGCTTGTTGATGCAACGACAGATGATTCTCCAACTTTGATGTCAATTTCAGTCAAATTGTTCCAGCCCCATTCACTGACTTCGTTTACTCGCACATCACTACTCACTATCACCTTCTTATTTATCGGGTCGAGTAGCTTGTACAGTTTTGTCTTCTCATCATACCAATAAAAATGTACATTTTCTCTTTTGTCTTCAAGCTTCGTTCTTCGTTGATCCCGTATGTGTGCATAAGCTACACTTTGAGATGAGAAATTGTCAGCATTCGTCTGCTCCATACTTCTTGTTGTGTTTGATGTTCTAACTTCAAATGTGGACATCGATTTTGTACATATACAACACATTGAATGGCTTCGGCGCATAATTCCTTTGTCAACTTCTTGCTCTTGAGCATTGATCGAACCATGTCGAGAATAGTACGATTCTTCCTCTCAGCCACACCGTTTTTTTGAGAAGAGTATGGTGTAATTAGAAATCTCCTTATGCCTTGCTTCTCGCAATACTCCATGAAAACCGTTGAAGTATATTCGCCACCTCTATCAGATCGTATGATTTTGATGTGTTTACCAGTTTCCTTCTCCACCATCACTTTGAACTTTTTGAACAACTCGAATGTCAATTTTTCTTTCAAAAAATAAACCCACGTTTTTCGTGAGAAATCATCGGTAAAAGAAGTGAATACCTTTTACCGCTGAAACATTTGGGGATGATTGGTCCACATATGTCGGTATGAATCAATTCGAGAATATGTTTTGTTTGATAATTTGAAATTTTTTACCCTTCAAGAGGTATCAGACAAGGTGATCCTCTATCTTCTTTGTATGGACTATCTGGCGTTTGTTATCGATGAAAAATTTATGCAAGGACAATGGAAATGAATAAAAGTGGGACAAGGTAACATGAATTTATCCCATGTTTTCTTTGTTGATGACCTCATTCTCATGGGAGAGACAACACTTGAAAATTGTGACTGTATTAACTCGGTCTTAGAAGAATTTTGCGTCATTTCGGGACAAAAGGTTAATCAGAGCAAGTTGATCATGGTTTTCTCGAAAAATGTACCTACCACCAAAAGAAAGGAACTCTCAAGTATTTTAAAGTTTAAAACAGTTGAGAATTTTGGGTTTTACCTTGGTTTTCCTCTTTATTTGTCAAACTTAAAAGTTAACTCCTATAACTTTGTCCTAGATAAAGTTAGAAATAAACTTTCGGGTTGGAAGGCATAATGTTTATCGATGGCTGGTAGGGTTACTTTGGTCAAATAGTTTTTTCTCTATGATCCCCTCCTATTATATGCAGTGTATTAGGTTTCCTATTTCAGTGTGTAAAGAGCTGGACATGATTAACATAAACTGTGTTTGGGGCTCCACGAATTAAAAAGGGAAAATTCACTTGATCAGTTGGGATGAAATTAGAAAGCCTAAAAATCTAGGGGGACTTGGTATTCAATCAGCGATGTATCGAAACAAAGTGCTCATGGGGAGTTTGACATGGAGACTGAAAAAGGAAACGACACATTGGGCCGCGATGATTGAAAACAAAACGTTTAAGCAGAATGGAACTTCTCTATCTACTTCGAGCAAAACGCCGTGCAATTGGAAAGCAATCAATGAAGGTATGAACACTCTTAAAATGGGTTCGGGGTGGGTGGTGGCAAATGACAGAGATATTAAATTCTGGCATGATAATTGGGTGGGTGGTCAACCCCTTTGATCTTCTATCTATAGTCCACTGAAATATGAGGAGGACAACTTGATGATAGGAGATGTCTTCCACAATGCCGAGTGGAACCTAGATAGAACTTCTTTTTATTTCCCGAAACTATTTTTGGACATGTTTTGGAGTACTCCAAATGACATGACCAATATCTCTTTGGATAGTCAAATATGGAATGTCACAAACTCGGGGAGTTTTACTACTGCATCTGCTTATTCTCTTTTAGCGGGTCATTTCCCAAATAGTCAGGCACTGGACCAGTGGGATTGGATTTTGAAAATTCAGTATTTATTCGGTTGTGCCTTAAAAAAAGATTAGCCACTTGCAAATTATTAAACCATAAGGGATGCAATCTAAGACCGATCTGCAAAAATTATCATTATGAGGTGGAGGATATCGATCACATCTTGCGTGGGTGTGAGCATGCAAAAACGATGTGGAATTCACTCACTTGGCCCTTGGGCAATCTTTCCACTATCCTTTGAATGAGTGGATCAAGATTGGTTGATAGATTTCGGGAGTCACTGTTCAAGGAGTTGACTTGAATTTCTTATTTACTTATGCTTTATGGAACATTTCAAAAATAGGAACTCACCTATTTTTAATGATAGACCTGTTTCTTCTTCTGTTTATAATTTATCTTTATCTCATGCCAAGTTTCACAAAAAATGCTTATCTTGCTACTGAGACAATTAATGAGTTTGTCTCCATTGATATTAGTTGGGTACCTCCAAAAAAGGATTGGTTTAAAATCAATACAGATGGGGCAGCTAAGGGAAACCCGGGTCTGGCAGGATCGGTTGGGGTAATCAAAGATTATAAGGGGCAATGGGTCAATTGATGTAGTTCGAAAGAATGAAGTTCAGACATATCCTTAGAGAAGCAAATATGGTAGCTGATATCATGAAGGGCATGGCGATTAACCAGTGTCATGTTTTTGAACTCCATACTTCACCCCGAAGGAAACTATTAACGCGCTCCGTAAAGTCGTTGTTGTTTTTTCATTTTCGAGAATTGTTAAAGCTAGCTACTTTTGTTTTTGTAGTTTGAACTTGGGTGAAAAGTGTGTCACATGAAGTGGTTTATTCCATAGTTAAAAAATATATTCTCTTTTGTTTATTTATTTTAAATTAAATTGGAAAAAAAATAAAAAATGCTTGTATATTATTAATTAAAAAAATGTACATGTAATCTTTTTGGAAAAGCATGATCGAAACGCGTAATTCACGTAAATCAGTGAAAATAAATTAAAAAACAAACTAAAGTACCGAAATGGCATATTATGAGCTCGCGAGCTCATAAGACGTAATCAAACCCGCAAACTCGATTCTCTGGACGTATACCTTTCAAAGCCCTAGGATGTTAACTCCATGTACCCTAGGCAAATTTTAGGATTCCAATTATCCTCTAATTAATCAGTAGCGACTCTTTCATTTTTTCGGACTTTAATTAATCAGTTTCGATTCTTTCATAACTTGTAATGGAAGTGATCTTAATTCCTCATGACAGTTAGGCTTGGTTCAATACACAAAATGAAACCAAAACAACAATACAACATGGTAAAGAACACTAATTCTAAACAGACCATAATTGTGGATCATCACATGCTTATTCAAAACTACTACACAAAACAGAGCATGTGAATCAACAAAGCCATGATTTAAAACCTAAACAACAATAATACAATCAAAATTACAATGACAAGTTGATAAACTTGAATCTTGTGCACATATTTCTTGATGCAGTTTGGTTCCACCTCTGACACCAACCTCCTAACTTTGCTTGGACCCCTCTTTGAATGACTACACACATTTAGGTCATTCCAAAGGAATAATCCACAACTGGATCCCTTCAATTTATTCTGCATTGCAACAGTCCAGAATCATAATCAACTGCCGAAAAACTAAATTAAACAAATGATCCGACTTACATCATAATTAGGATATCCATAAAACTGTGGATCGAAATTATCCCATGTTCAAGACGTCTTGATTGCAACAGACATGCCACATTTGCACACTTTGATTGCGGCTGTTGAGGAAGTAGTCGATGAACTTGAAGACATGGACAATGGGAACGTCTTCAGCAAACCTGGTGGACGAACCTGGTAGGTATTTTGTAAAATAGTTATTCTGTCCACATTTCACAGTTATTTTGAGAGAGGTAACTATTTGAACATTTGTCAAAAGTTACGGTAACATTTTTTGAAAATTCAAAGTTCAGGTAGGTATTTGTAAAATAGTTAAAGTTTTGTATTTCTCCCAAATAAATCTCTTTTATTGATAAGTCTGATAAGCTAATACAACCGCACTTTACAATAAAGAATAACAAAACAATACCCACAAAAATATATCGTTATCCTCTGTGGTAGGCACTTATCATTTGTCAAATTGGGTCAAATGATTGAAAAGGTTGGCCCATATGCATGGACGGAGCCATGTTAGGTCTAGGGGGCCCCTCAACTTTTAATTATGTGTAAATGTAACCCTAAAAAATGCAATAATTTTCAATTTAGCCCTTTTAAATCATATATTCACCCCCACTGAATTATTTTAGTTCAACTAATTATCATTACTCTAATATTTGCCCTCAGCGGATAATTTTCCTGGTTTCGTCCCTGCCCATATGAACAAACGATGTCGGAAGATGATACTCTTCTCATCAAACGTCCCATAATTTGTTTTAGATCCATTTTAGCTGAGTTGAGGGCTTAACCGACTCAAAAGGCCCAAAGTCTGGGCGGGAACTAGGGATGCGCTCGGTCGGGACATGTCATTCTTTTTGGCAAGACCGATCCCGAACCCAAAATTTTGGTCCTCACTTGTGAAGGACTGAGACCGATTTCAGTCTATAAAGCCCACCCGAGTAGGTCTTGCTTGACTCGGGTCAGTCTCGGTCTTTGACCAAATTTTCACTCAAAACAAAAATACACTTTTTTGTCCAAAGTTTCACCAAATTTAGAACATACAAAGACAAAATACAATAAATCAAGTATCAAACATAAAATCCTAACATACATCATAAATTTTTATTTTTGAACATAAACATACAATCCAAACAGACTTCTTCAACACCTTTTTGCATCACCCCAGTCCCCAGCCATCACCTCAAGTTCTTCAAATACTATGAAGATTGGAGATCTAGGGCTTCGTGACAAAGAATACATGGCGCCTGGGCTTTCAACAGTGAATACGATGAAAAAGTCGATATCTACTCCTTCGACATCTACATGTTGGAGATGGTGACCTGTTGATTCACCTAAGGACAAAATTTTCTTGGTTGTAATAATGTTTATATCCAAGCACAAATAGCATGTTTAATCTATGGCTATATAACAAAAGTTGCAGAGTCGGTATAAATCTTACACATTGTGTACATGTTCAGATAATTCAACTACTAAACATCGCCCAAGCCATTTTACTACCTCAAGTTCTTCCAATACTATGAAGATTGGAGATCTAGGGCTTCGTGACAAAGAATACATGGCCCCTGGGCTTTCGACGGTGAATACGATGAAAAAGTCGATATCTACTCCTTCGACATCTACATGTTGGAGATGGTGACCTGTTGATTCACCTAAGGACAAAATTTTCTTGGTTGTAATAATGTATATATCCAAGCACAAATAGCATGTTTAATTTATGGCTAGTTTGAGCTTTAATAATGGACAATTCATAAAGCGAGAATCAATCTAGCATAGGGAACATCCAAACAATACCTTAATAATGGAATTCTAATTATACGGTCTAATGAAAAAAAGAAGAGAATATTTACCTGAACCTGCGGTTGACAAGTGAATTGCAAAATGAAATCAACAATATGGTCTTTTAGGACTCCATCTAATTTTTCTTCGGTTGAAATTTTGGCACTGATAATTATCCATAATGTTAGTTAATTTGTATATTTCATCTTCACATTCCTTTTCTTTACTGATTTTTTTGTCATTTCACCTTTTTTCACCCAAGACACATTTTGTCATTTCTTGAACCTTCTTAAATCGTAAGTGCCCATCGCTCAACTCTTCACACTCGTGACCTAAATACAGTTACCATCAAGAGCAATCGTGACCTAAATCAAAACAATCGTGACCTAAATGGATGATTGCCCACAGTTACAATTCATGACCTAAATAGGCAAAGTACAGTCACATAATAAAGAACAATTTGAATCAATTTACCTGATACATACGGGGACGAGAGTCACGCCACAAAAAAAAACGCCACGGAAGAAAGGAAGAGAGTCACGTCACGAAAGAGAGGAACTGATTCAATTCGGAGAACAGAGGAAGAGTGTCACAACTGAAGTTACGACACGAAAATAGGAGAATCAGAAGAACTGGATAAGGCTAACATAAATGCTAGGGTTTTAAATAAATTCGGTATGGTTCGATCCGAGTCGGTCTTTTGAAAAAAAAAAAAAAAAACTCGAGCCAAACCTGAGGAAAATAATCGCCCACTCGGTCTCGTGTCCAGTCTTTTTTCTCAGCCCTAGTGGAACTGAAGGAGGAGGAAGAATAAGAGCAGGGACTAACACCTAAGTAGAAGAGTTCCCCCGGGAACTGAAGCGCAATCGCTGAAGTCTTCAGAGTTTAGAAATTGCTATCAAGGTAACATCCATGTTCATGTTGTGTTGTTGGATTGACATTTCTGCTTACTTAAGGAAGTTGGCGTGGTGGGTTTTGTGTCGTAGGGATTAACGACGCTGCTCGCGGACAACGCCACCAAGGCCATGAAGAAGCAGAAATTGGAGAGTTATTTCAGTCGAAAAATCGCTATTGATACCAACATGAGTATCTACCAGTTCCTTGTTCGTCCTCTATTTTTTTTTACTGTTTCTGCTTCGAGATTTTTCAACTTTTTGTTAAATTTTAATTTGAATGTAACGGGTGTAGATTGTGGTGGGAAGGAGTAGAGCTGAAATGTTGACGAACGAGGCTGGTGAAGTCACCAGGTTCGTGATATTTTCCAGAAAAAATTCCATGGTTTGCAAATGAAGAGCTTTTTTGTTGCCTCTCTTTGATGTCTATTAATTGCTAATTGGTATTTCTTTTGATTATGGGTTTGTTGTAGTCATCTTCAAGGGATGTCTAACTGAACGATTAGGCTCTTGGAAGCAGGAATAAACCAGTGTAATTTGTTCATCATCTTTGTGTTTATTAATTTTCAGTATTCAAGTCTATGCAACAGCATATAGGATGAAAAAAATTGACCAGCTTTGTAAATTTTGGTATAAGTTATTGCATGTCAAAATTAATTTAGATCAAATCTTGCTAAAGCAACTACGTCTTTGATGGGAAGCCTCCTGAAATGTAAAGGCAAGAACTTGCAAAGCGGTGCTTTGATGCAACAATTATTCTTGTCTCTGTCTGTGATCATGTTCCTTTAGTTGTTAAACAGAGGCAGAAACACAATGTGCTGCACCAATTTTTAAACAGTATGTTGGGATCTCAACAAGTCATACCCTAGTAAATTCTACCAGTCATATCTATATTCATGCAGTTCATCTACTTGGACAGGGATTGGAGGATTAACTGCTTTGAAGCTCATCCATATAATATAAAATATCACCAAAGAAAGGTATTTTGGTTTTTGTTATTAGTAGTGCTTGCTTAGAGATACGTATTAGTGATTAATCTAGCTTATCCTTGAGCTAAAAGCTAGTTTGGATTTGTACTTAGAAGATATTGTTTTTTTTAAAGGTATCAGATACCTGAAGATTGGCCATATAAGGAAACGGAGGGGGACATCAACCTGAGCTTAAGTGGACCAATCCCGAGGAAGAGGTTATCACCTCTTTGTCAAAAGCCTGCATGTTTTTAAATTTGAATGGAATTAATCTCTTTGTAAGGGCTTAATCAGTGAATGAGAATGGGTTCAACAGCGGCAGGTATCAAAATATTCTCCATTGATATTAAGAAATAGAACTATTTTCTTTTTAAAACATGAGCTGCATTATTCTACTTGTGTTGTTCTTTTGTAGAAAAAATCATAGCAGCAAACTACAAGTCATCTCAAGGACGGTAGGGCTTGAATAAATGAAGAAACAGTTTGATAATCTTCTTTCTAGATATTGTCCTGACTTTGATATTCCACAGATTGGAGTCTTTCTTTAAGCCAACTCCTAAAACATCTAAACCCAATAAACGAAAGGTGCTTATCTTTGAGCTCTCATCTTTAGATCTAGTTTCCGTGTGTAGGATTGACCTGGTTATTGTAGTAGTTTACTTAGGTTGTGTAGTGTTGTTTTAGCTATGGCGCCATGCTGTAATATTGAAAATGACTTGCCGCATTTGCTGACACCGATAAGGAGTTTTGGCCTGATTGACTACTCACTCTAATTGTAAGTGTAGTGGCGGTTTGTAATTTTTCTTCTTTTGCAGGAAGTTCCACAGAGTAATGCTAAAGTAGCAAGAAATCCAGGGTCGTGGGATCAAAGATTGTCCTGACCTGGTTATTGGTATAACATCATGATCTAATTACTTGTTACTTTTGTAGTAGTTTACTTAGGTTGTGTAGTGTTTTTTAACTATGGCGTCGTGCTGTAATTTTGAAAATGACTTTCCGCATTTTCTGACACCATTCAGGCGTTTTGGCCTGATTGACTACTCACTCTCATTGTAAGTGTAGTGGTGGTTTGTAATTTTTCTTCTTTTGCAGGAAGTTCCACAGAGTAATTTTTCTTCGTGGGGATCAAAGAAGAAGAAATAGTTGGTCTGGTTCTCTTGGACCATTAGATATTCACGCTAGCATGCATAGTCATTGATCAAAGAAGAAGAAATAGATTTCCTTGTAGCTTTTCGGATATATAGCTCGTGCTAATATCCCTTTTATGATAATTCCATTGCATCAATGGTGGGATTTGCAAGTATATAATGCAATTTGGATGGATTCAGAAGATGGTGATTTTGCAGTATTCTTACAAGCTTAGGATTATGTCCACTGACCAGATGGTCCGACTTATTATGAGTTTGAGGGTCAACTTCAAGTCTGGTCTGGCTACGCAGTTATGGATTATTTATTGTATATAATTCATGAAAATGACTACCTAAAAATTGAATCCAACATTCACTGTTCTTGTCTTTATCCAAAAACAACACCTATCCGACCAAAATATAGTAAGTTATCTAAAACAGCATCTTAAAATGACCAACAATTGTGATTGAATGTAACTGTAGCTCCAGTCAAATCTCTCAGCTTCGGCAACTTTTCCAACGTCGCATTTACGATCAACTCCCTCCATTCAATACTATCCATTTCCAATTTCTCAAGAACAGGAGAATTGCAAAGCATGAACTCTACAAATTCCATCTCGTAAAGCGAACATGTCATATTCTTCAACTCAATCACTTTCAACTTCTGAAATTTACGACACTGGGGATGATCTTTCGGCCATAGATGGAGAGTAACATCGATGTCGGTATCGTAATGGCTCCATGTCTACAAATACAACAACATGTTATCACTCTATACTGCAAAATAAAATCAGTTTCATAGACTATGTACAAAATTAGTGACTACTACCAGACTTAGTTCTATAACAAGTTCTTCAAGGTTAGGGGCACTTGTAAGTGTCTTCAAAAGATATGCTGCTTCTTCCCCATCATTAAGATGGACAGACGACAGAATCATTACCTTTAGATGATGAAATGTAGTTTTAAAACCTCCTATATACTGCAAAATCAGAAGAAAAAAACAAAGTATTAGAAAAGACGATCTGATAACAAACAAAGCTTTTGTCTCTTTTCAAAATAAATCCCTACCTTTGTAAAATACCCGACTGTAAGTTCTTCAAGACTGTTTGTCCCACTAATAAGAATGCAGTCTGTTTGATCATCCTTTCTTACGTTATACCTCATCTCAACTAATGCATGCACATCCTTTAGGCAAATGTCTTTAAACTGACCACATACGTGAAAGTATTTGAGTTTTGGTGCAGAGATGGTAATCATCTGTACTTCACTTGTGCACTGTAATAAAGTGAGGCTCTCCAGCGAAGAATCAGTAGAAACAATCCTTTCAATACTACTTTCCAGTTCAACATCACTAAATTCGAGCCTTTTCAAATTCAAGAATCCCTCAAAAGTAGGAGGTATATAAAACTTACAATTGTGTAATTCCAAATGAGTCAGCTTACTGCAGTCAAATAAGTGTAAAGAAAATCTACCGTATTTTTCACAAAACCCAATGTTCAGTTGCTCAACATCATGTCTCGGTAGGAAAGACATCAAAGGATCAATGTTGGAACTCAATATACACCGGACAGTGAACTTACGAATAGAACCTTGATGTAAAAGTAAGCATAGGTTGATACAAGTCATAAACTCATTTATGTGATCCTCAAAAATGAGATCAGGCATGGAAGTCCATTGGTATCTCCAACTACGAGACAAGATGCTTGTCCTTACGGCATCACGTATGGGTAATAGACTGAGAACTTCGTCAATCAAATCGCAAGGAAGATTGCTTATCCGATCAGTCTGAGAACAAGGGTCTGACATAGGAACAGGATCACTGCAGGCAGACAAAAGGAGATATCAAACTTAATTACAAACAATAATAACTTACGTGTAATGAGATACAACAAAAAAAATCATGTTTCACCATGTGGAGACAGACGGTCGTTGATGGAAGTAATCTAATGAACACCGGCTAATTTAACCACACTCATCTATTCCTTTATATAGAAGACTAAATTAGAATTGTAATCTTAATAGATATATATATATACATATATATTATATTGAATATATAGTTATCTGTAAGTTAATTAATATAAGATATAATATCACATATATAGATAATATAAAATGCGTATAATTATTACCGTTATATATATATATATATTATATTGAATATATATAGTTATCTATAAGTTAATATAAGATATAATTTCACATGTATAAAATATAAAATGCGTATAATTACTACCGTTATATATCTATATTATATTGGATATATATAGTTATCGAAGAGATACTATCACAAATACAATAGAAAAATAAATTGAACCTTATTTTCAGTATATATATATCAATGGGAATCAAACTGTCTTTGACTCCAATAAAACCATGAATAAGAAAATATTGAAACACTAATTAATTAACTGTAATTCATAAATGTACATCATAAAAAAAATCAAAATCTAATATACTAAATAACCTTAACATGTATACGCCCATATATATATATATATATATATATATATGAACTATTAATACAAATAAAAACGTTTTTTTTTTTGTTACAAATCAATTTGTAGTTGGAGATATGTGATGATGATGACCATTATATTATTTGCCTCTGCCTTTTTTGTATTTTGTGGAGGACTGTGTGTGGATGGACTATTTGTGAGCCTAAACTTGTTGTGCTTCTAAAGCATGCATTATTTTTCTTGTAAATATATAATATAATAGACAATGTATGCGATCAAAAACCAGTTGAAATATGCAGATTATGGTGCATATATATTTTTCTTGGATGCTGTTTTATTTTTCAGGGTGTGCATATATATTCAGGCACTGCCGCCAGTTGTATATATTGCTGGTTTAGTTTGATCTTGTTAAGCTGGCCACGTTAAATTCTTCATACAAAGATCTTGATTTTCCTTATTAATAAATGTTATTTGTCATAGTTATTTTTGGTGCAGAATCGATGTGGAAAAATCAACTTGAGATCGAGTGAAACAGTAGAAAGTGGGGGGACATATCCAGAAAGACCAGGAGAGGCAGACAGTTCGTATTACAAAAGAACAGGGCTTTGTCAATTTGGAGCCACATGCCGATTCAATCATCCTCCTAACAGGAAGTTGGTATAATAGATAGATACATTGAAGCCTCCAATGTATTTACTCATAATATGTTTGTTATTAGTATCTAATATCGGTGACTTGGTAACTTGCAAGTCAAGTTATAATTTGACAAATTAATGCCAACCCTATTCGCCATGTATCCTCCCTCCAGCTAGCTTATTTCTTTCTACATGAAATAGAAACAATATCATCATCATTTGATCATTTCCAATTTGATTGTAAAGAAAAGTTATTGCTTTGTTGTGGTCTGCTGCATGCTATAACTAATAATGCAAGAATGCAGGGAGAGTATCCAGAAAGAATAGGGCAGCCTGATTGTCAGGCATGTATCTACCATGTACTTTTCTTTCTTTCTTTCTTTCTTTCTTTCTTTCTTTTACCTTTAGTAGAACTATTTATTAGCATCAGACTGAATATTATCATTAGAGAATATCTAGTTAACTGTATTAGTATTGGCTTGCGTTGCCTTACTACATATGTACGATACGGTACTACTTAAAGACAGGAAGCTGCAAATTTGGAGGTATATGCAAGTTCCATCATCCTAGAGATAAAGCTGAAAGAGTTCCCTTGAACACTCTAGGCTACCACATATGCAGGGTCCATTACATGCTCTCTAATCTCTACTTCTTTATTTATGTATATGTATTTGGTACTGCTACTGCTTTGGCCTTATGTTATTGAGGTATTTATGTACGTAACACTCATCAGTGGCATTTGTTGGTTAGAATGAGATTGAATGCACTTATTATCTGAGAACTGGGCAATGCAAATTTAGGGGCACTTGCAAATTCCACCATCATCAGCCTGTCAATATGATGGTTTCTCTCTGAGCTACTGCTAGTTATCCTCCTTAAGTTGACTCTCCAACTAGTCATCATTCTTACCTTGGTGGATATGCAAGTTGGTCGAGAGCGTCCACCTTTGTTCCTACTCCTCGTTGGCATGGCCCTTCAAGTTATGTGCCCTTAATTCTCCCTCAGAATGCTATGGTATCACTTCCAAGGTACAATGCTGCAACACCTTATAGTGTAATTAGTAACCCTCCTAATCAATTCATTAATGCGAGGTTAAATTCAAGATTTAATACCAATATCTCATCAACAATGTACTTACATAAGAAGGGCTATCTTTTCTTGTCTTCCAGAGTCAGATGGGCCTAACCAAATGGTGAGGAACACTCAAGCTAATTACGACCCTTCTTCAGGTATCAACTCTGCAAGTAGTAATGAGAAGGAGGAGGAAGAACATTAACTAGCTTGTCTGATCATCATCATTATCATGTACATTGATGGTATTATTCTACTAGTAACTATATTGATCTACAACGAATGCAGTTGGAACAATGTTCAAGGACTATAAGAATAATGTATTCCCAGAGAGACCTGGACAATCGCACTGCCAATTCTACATGAATACAGGAGATAGCAAGTTTAATTGGTGCAGTTTGCAAGTTCCACCATCCCATACACATTTCTATTCCTCCACCAAACTGTCTCTTGAGCCTTATCGGGCTTCCTCTCCGTTCAGTAATAACTACTTACTACTTTTGCAATGTATATATGAGTTGTTATATTTCGTTTTTACTATTCCGAGTGTAATTTAACAGGGAGAACCTCTATGCATTTTCTATTCACTCTATGGTATCTGCAAGTTTGGTTCCAGCGGCAACTTTGATCATCCGATGGGTGTGTTTGCAAACAGTAATCAACTCTCTGCACCCGGTTCCCCTGCAGTGCAACTTCTATTTGCAGTTTCACCATCTCCATCCTCTTCTAAAGAAGAAGAAGAATGTTGGAATGTACGAAACATGCAATCGTTTAGGGCACAACACAATGCATATTTATGTTACCTCATTGAACGATTGTCTTAGCGGAAGCGGATCTGCTTGAGGTTGGGATCATGGTCTGCCGGACGGGAGGTCACACCACAGGTTAACGGGCAGTGATCTAGGTTTCCATAGCTACTTACCCCAGTCTAAACTGTACGGCAACATAGTTTCTCTACTCTGGGCGAGAGTGAAAATAACGCGTTAAGCTCATCATCATTAGGTTTTCCAACTCTGAGCATCCCTATAAATAAAGTGAATGGTTTGGGTCAGTATCCAATACTGAGGTTATTAGAATGAGCTCCCACTAATGGGCGACCCAATCCCCAAAAACAACATCTCCCACTCACACAAAGAAGAAGAAATAGTTGGTCTGGTTCTCTTGGACCATTAGATATTCACGCTAGCATGCATAGTCATTGATCAAAGAAGAAGAAATAGATTTCCTTGTAGCTTTTCGGATATATAGCTCGTGCTAATATCCCTTTTATGATAATTCCATTGCATCAATGGTGGGATTTGCAAGTATATAATGCAATTTGGATGGATTCAGAAGATGGTGATTTTGCAGTATTCTTACAAGCTTAGGATTATGTCCACTGACCAGATGGTCCGACTTATTATGAGTTTGAGGGTCAACTTCAAGTCTGGTCTGGCTACGCAGTTATGGATTATTTATTGTATATAATTCATGAAAATGACTACCTAAAAATTGAATCCAACATTCACTGTTCTTGTCTTTATCCAAAAACAACACCTATCCGACCAAAATATAGTAAGTTATCTAAAACAGCATCTTAAAATGACCAACAATTGTGATTGAATGTAACTGTAGCTCCAGTCAAATCTCTCAGCTTCGGCAACTTTTCCAACGTCGCATTTACGATCAACTCCCTCCATTCAATACTATCCATTTCCAATTTCTCAAGAACAGGAGAATTGCAAAGCATGAACTCTACAAATTCCATCTCGTAAAGCGAACATGTCATATTCTTCAACTCAATCACTTTCAACTTCTGAAATTTACGACACTGGGGATGATCTTTCGGCCATAGATGGAGAGTAACATCGATGTCGGTATCGTAATGGCTCCATGTCTACAAATACAACAACATGTTATCACTCTATACTGCAAAATAAAATCAGTTTCATAGACTATGTACAAAATTAGTGACTACTACCAGACTTAGTTCTATAACAAGTTCTTCAAGGTTAGGGGCACTTGTAAGTGTCTTCAAAAGATATGCTGCTTCTTCCCCATCATTAAGATGGACAGACGACAGAATCATTACCTTTAGATGATGAAATGTAGTTTTAAAACCTCCTATATACTGCAAAATCAGAAGAAAAAAACAAAGTATTAGAAAAGACGATCTGATAACAAACAAAGCTTTTGTCTCTTTTCAAAATAAATCCCTACCTTTGTAAAATACCCGACTGTAAGTTCTTCAAGACTGTTTGTCCCACTAATAAGAATGCAGTCTGTTTGATCATCCTTTCTTACGTTATACCTCATCTCAACTAATGCATGCACATCCTTTAGGCAAATGTCTTTAAACTGACCACATACGTGAAAGTATTTGAGTTTTGGTGCAGAGATGGTAATCATCTGTACTTCACTTGTGCACTGTAATAAAGTGAGGCTCTCCAGCGAAGAATCAGTAGAAACAATCCTTTCAATACTACTTTCCAGTTCAACATCACTAAATTCGAGCCTTTTCAAATTCAAGAATCCCTCAAAAGTAGGAGGTATATAAAACTTACAATTGTGTAATTCCAAATGAGTCAGCTTACTGCAGTCAAATAAGTGTAAAGAAAATCTACCGTATTTTTCACAAAACCCAATGTTCAGTTGCTCAACATCATGTCTCGGTAGGAAAGACATCAAAGGATCAATGTTGGAACTCAATATACACCGGACAGTGAACTTACGAATAGAACCTTGATGTAAAAGTAAGCATAGGTTGATACAAGTCATAAACTCATTTATGTGATCCTCAAAAATGAGATCAGGCATGGAAGTCCATTGGTATCTCCAACTACGAGACAAGATGCTTGTCCTTACGGCATCACGTATGGGTAATAGACTGAGAACTTCGTCAATCAAATCGCAAGGAAGATTGCTTATCCGATCAGTCTGAGAACAAGGGTCTGACATAGGAACAGGATCACTGCAGGCAGACAAAAGGAGATATCAAACTTAATTACAAACAATAATAACTTACGTGTAATGAGATACAACAAAAAAAATCATGTTTCACCATGTGGAGACAGACGGTCGTTGATGGAAGTAATCTAATGAACACCGGCTAATTTAACCACACTCATCTATTCCTTTATATAGAAGACTAAATTAGAATTGTAATCTTAATAGATATATATATATACATATATATTATATTGAATATATAGTTATCTGTAAGTTAATTAATATAAGATATAATATCACATATATAGATAATATAAAATGCGTATAATTATTACCGTTATATATATATATATATTATATTGAATATATATAGTTATCTATAAGTTAATATAAGATATAATTTCACATGTATAAAATATAAAATGCGTATAATTACTACCGTTATATATCTATATTATATTGGATATATATAGTTATCGAAGAGATACTATCACAAATACAATAGAAAAATAAATTGAACCTTATTTTCAGTATATATATATCAATGGGAATCAAACTGTCTTTGACTCCAATAAAACCATGAATAAGAAAATATTGAAACACTAATTAATTAACTGTAATTCATAAATGTACATCATAAAAAAAATCAAAATCTAATATACTAAATAACCTTAACATGTATACGCCCATATATATATATATATATATATATATATGAACTATTAATACAAATAAAAACGTTTTTTTTTTGTTACAAATCAATTTGTAGTTGGAGATATGTGATGATGATGACCATTATATTATTTGCCTCTGCCTTTTTTGTATTTTGTGGAGGACTGTGTGTGGATGGACTATTTGTGAGCCTAAACTTGTTGTGCTTCTAAAGCATGCATTATTTTTCTTGTAAATATATAATATAATAGACAATGTATGCGATCAAAAACCAGTTGAAATATGCAGATTATGGTGCATTATCATATCATGAGTTTATACCAAAAAAAATCATGAGTTAGTAGGCATGCATGGGAGTATTATATATGATGCTTGGATGCTGTTTTATTTTTCATGGCGTGCATAAAAATTCAGGCACTACCACCAGTTGTATATATCGCTGGTTTAATTTGATATTTTTAAAATGACCACGTTAAATTCTTCATACAAAGATCTTGATTTTCCTTATTAACAAATGTTCTTTGTCATAGTTATTTTTGGTGCAGAATCAATGTGGAAAAATCAACTTGAGATCGAGTGAACAGTAGAAAGTGGGGGCACATATCCAGAAAGGCCAAGAGAGGCAGACTGTTCGTATTCCATAAGAACAAGGCTTTGTCGATTTGGAGCCACATGCCGATTCAATCATCCTCCTAACAGGAAGTTGGTATTGCCGATTCCATCTCTTAATGAGATAATTGGGGTGTTTTGTCCCACATTGACTCATATTCATCTCATTCATCATCAGAGTTGTAGATGAATTGCTGTACCTGATGACTTATACTAACACTTTCATTGTCATCCCATCCCGTGCAAGTTATTTCAAACAATAATATTGTTTAATGATAGGGAGGTGTATACTGTACCATATATTGATACCGTCCTCCATCCTCTCCCAGGGGTGCCCATCCTTCATTAGGATCATAATCTTGCTCCAGATAGTGAGGATACCGTTCCTCCAACCTATCTTGATCCTCCTGTAAGGCCATATTTTCTAAATACTTGTTGCTACCATACCATTTCCTTCCCAACTCTGGTTGTGGATATGCTACATCTTCTTCATGCCATTCAACCTCTTCTCCCCAATAGAGGTTATTTCCCCATATAGCATGCACCAATTCTTCCTATTCCGGCCATGTTTCATCATCATTTCCATCAACAACTATGTGCCTTACTTTTTCTGGTGCCGCATTGTATGCTGCAAACCTAATGGATATAGATCCATCCACTCTAGTTTGCACATTCGCCTGCTCTGGTATCTGAGTTTGACTCCTTCGTACAGGTTGTTGTAAGATCCATCTTTGTCCCTGTAGGTGTTGTGCAGTTCTTTCTTGTCCTACTACTGCTTGAATTCCGTTAGAGGCTAGGTATTCAACTACATTATTGACATTGTATCTCAATCATGTGAAACTCATATTTGTTAGCCTCCCCACCATGGATCTTGTTATTAGGAGATTTGGCTCTCCCTGGTAACCCTCATATCCTCGTACTTGTATTGACATTTCTACATGTCGGTCGAAATCATGTATGTTCATCATCATGTCTGGTGTGATATACACCAGTTGTTTTCAACCGTGAGTATCCTTTCTTATAGACACTCTATTTATAATGGAGCTAGGGAAGAGATAAGATTGATCAGGTACGCTCTGGGCTCCATCGTCATCATTCTTATCATCCCTTACAGGCTCACCACACTCCAAATTATTAAAGTGCTTTGATAAAGCACTTTGATTACCCACCGTTTATTTAAGATTCTACCTTATCTAAAAGCTTATCTCCTTACCGACAATATTCCACATACTAGTCTTTTACAACAGTCCCTTATATAAAGGGTATATTTGTAAAATAGTCAACCGATTTCTCCAACTCCTGGACTTTGCTGGTTTCATGGCCCAACATCTCCCCGACCCAATTATCCTTTGTTGCTTGGGATCCTATCCTTGTGAGGTTTATGTACCTCATAGATAGTAGGAGAGACATTTCTCCTCTTACCCTCTTGACCTGTTCCTTATATAGCTGGATGAGCTTGGCTCTTTCTTCCCCTTCATCATTCTGGTCGATTGGACTTCTAAGCAAGATTTCAGTGAGGACTTTGAAATGTTGTCGCTTTGGAATGCCCCCAGAAGTACAATCTTCAGTATATTGTGCAAAAGTACTTCTTTCTCGGATACATGCTTCCTCATAGTCCTTCTATAGCTTAGCTCTTTTATAGCTTTCTCTAGCTGCTCCACCGTAATCTTTAAGTCTTTTTCTTCCACTGGATCCTGGTTCCATCCTGTAGTCAATAGAAAACATGTTAATCTTGATAATGTGTCTTCCAGGGCATTCTGCTTTCCATCAATATGCTCGATTTGTACTTCTACTCCTGAGCCAGTTATGAAGTCCACAAATCTTAATCATCTCACCCTTGATGGTTTATGTTGTGAACTTTTATTATAAAAACTAACTATAGCTTGACAGTCAGTTCTTAATGTTATTGACTCCTTGTCGAAATAATAAATTTTGAATGTCTTAAGCCCTTCCATAGAAGCATGAATTTCTGCGTCTATAGTGGATTTTATCACCGAAAATTTTCCACTTGCATAAACGCAGACCTTCTCAGTACTTTGTGGGTCTGCCTTTTTCGGTTTCCACTTGCAAACTGCACTCCACCCTTCCATACATCCATTTGTCTCAATCACCATATGAACATTCTTTGGTGGTAACTCCATGTCTGGGAGTTCTTGTATTCTCTTCTTCATTTGCCTGACTATGTCCCAGTCTGAGGCTTTCATCCTTTTGTCACCATGCAGACTTGTTTTCTCATAGAGAGGCCCTAAGAGAATTCCTAATTTGGGAACATACGATCGGGCATAATTAAGAATGCCAAGCCATGATCGTAATACCTTCTTTTCCATCAAGCTTTTATCATCAAATTATGCTATATTCTTGATGATATGTGGTTGGAATTTATTTTTGACCTTCCAATTATGGCTCCGAGGAATTCTATCTCTTCTACTGCAATCTTCATTTTATTTGCCGACAACACCAGTCCTTCCTTTTTACAGATTGCTAGCATTTGGGCTAAATGCTTTGCATGCTCTTCTTCATTTTCCGAGAATACTAGTATATCATCAATATACAGTGCTATATAGTCAGTATGATCTCGAAAATAGTTATCCATTTTTCTTTGAAAAACGGTCGGACCATTTTTTAATCCAAAAGGCATTACCTTCCATTCATATAACCCTTATGGTGTAAGAAATGCGGTCCATGGGATGAACAAAAACATGCAT
Organism: Chamaenerion angustifolium; assembly: GCA_946814005.1. Lineage (NCBI taxonomy): Eukaryota > Viridiplantae > Streptophyta > Magnoliopsida > Myrtales > Onagraceae > Chamaenerion > Chamaenerion angustifolium. Next base: position 25,003,646 of record OX328268.1, on the reverse strand, counting down.
AGCCACTTGATGGAATCCACTCTTTAGATAAAACTTCGAGTATATTTTTGATCTTCCTACCTTCTCCATAATGGTGTCGATTCCTGGTAGGGAATATTGATCCTTATACATGTTATCATTTAGTGTTCTGTAATTGAACACCATTCTCTCCTTTCCTTTTACCTCCTTTCTAGTGTCTGGATCTATTGAAGATCCTGAGTAAACAATCATGGACATAGTCCTGTGTTTACTCTTACTTGGTCGTATTACCCCTAGTTTTAAGAGGGCATTAGTATGCCTCTTAAATTGCTCCTTCAATTTAGGGGTAACATGCTTGAGTCGTTTATCATGAATGGTTATATCAGGATTGATGATGTCTAGCTTACACTGGACTTGATTCTTTGACCACTGCTTTAGAGGTTCTTCTCCAATATAGCCTTGTTCTTCTAGTTTTTCCAACAATGCTTGAAAACGTCTTTTGAATGATAGGCTTGTGTTTCCTATGTTGAATAATGCCGTTTCTTGGAAGGCTATATATTCATTTTCTTCCATCTCCAATTCTTCTATGGCCACCTTTTGATCAATGCAACAAGTTGTTGCTCCAGTGTCTAGTATTAGTCTGGCTGTAAATGGCTTAACTCCAGGGATAATCAGGGTGACTGTCATGTTGTACAACCTATTGGTTACCTGTTTCCCTTCCTTTTTCTCTTCTCTCGAATGATAAGTGTCTTCAACACTTTATTTTTCCTTTCCTTTTCCAAGGTCCTTCAAGTCTTGCCGAAGTAATGCAGTTAAATGCTCTTCAGCTTCCTTGGTTAACCTTTCATTTACCTCAACTAGGTATGCACAGTAGGCTAGCAACTCCCTTATCAGATTATCTTTATTGTTATACTCCGAAGATCCTGCTGCTTCTGGTTTTACTTTGAAATTCAAGTAAAATCCAGAACATACTGGGCAGGCCGTCACTGTACATTTTGGACAATGACACCTCATTTTCTTCAATGTTCGGTACCCGCAAAAATTATAGGCCTCCTGTTCCTTGCTTACTTCTGTATTCATTTGCAGTTCATGACTGCATTCCTCTTTTTCTTTTTCAAGGATGGCTGCTTTTCTCCATCCCAAAACTTCTCCTTTTGTTAGGACAAAGCCAAATTCATCCAGGAGCCCATCTCCTGTTAGGACACTTGATTTGAAGTCCCTAGAGGTCATCCATTCTCCTTCTGAAAAACTGCAAATGGCATCTGAATCTTCTTCATTTAGGTCCACTTATACCACGTCAAAGTCTTCTGGTAGATCCAAATCTTGTACTACGTCTGATCTTACAATGTTGTTGTTTTGGCGTTTGCATTCTCGTGCAAAATGCCCCTCTTCTCCGCAGATGAAGCATTTACACTTCTGTACTCGGTCTGCATGCTTTCTTTTGAAGATCCTCACATGTGAATCATGAGGTTTCCCTTTGTAATTCCGGGATTTTCACAACCCTTACTTTCTTCCAGTGTTGTAGTATCTTGGAATTAGGACCTTACTACAGAAAGAAAGATCTTTCATGTTTCGTTGTAAGGCATCTTTCTTGCAGTCTTCTGTTAGGTACTGGTACGTAAAATGTACCCTCGGTATCACTGCACTTTCTGTCCCTGGATATTTTGCATTCCATGCATCTTCTAGTTCTTTTCCAAGTAATGGTGGCATTTTTCTAAAGAAATTTTCTGATACGTCTGGAAAATACGCCCTTCCAGACTTACTTGCCAACTTCTTGAAATCATTTAGGTACTGGAAAATGTATTTTACATCATCACACCGGAGTCTTTCCAGATCATTGTATGCCCTGTTTTGTTCTTATGTATTCACTTGGAATGGGTCTTCCAGTATGACGAAGGAAGTAAGGAAATTGCAACAAGGGCAGAAGCAGATTTCAAAAGAACAAAGGGATCATAAACCCTTGACCAAGAAGGAAGTACTACGACTGGTGGAAGAAATTTCACAACAACCCAAGCTTGTGGAAACTGAAACATTAAAGCTTACGGAAGAACTCTGAATACAACTTGTAAAGGTTGAAAGCCTTTTGCAGGAAGTAAAGGGGTACTTAGTTGATGATGCCATTTCACGATGGAATCTATAATCACTAACCTAATAGATGATCCTAGCAAGACATGTCTCCAAACAGGAAAATAGTGCAATACCTTGAGAACCTGTTAGGGGAAGATGAGAAGAAGATCTACCTAAGATGGAAGGGAGCGTATCCAAATGATTATGCATATGTTGAAGAAATTGATGAAGATACCCAGAATGTTCTCTCCAAGATAAGGAGAATTTTCATACTGGAAGACCCACACCAAGGGAGTACAGAAGAACAAAATAGGGCATACAATGATCTGGATTGACTCCGGTGTGATGATGTAAAATACATTTTCCAGTACCTAAATGATTTCAAGAAGTTGGCAAGAAAGTTTGGAAGGGCGTATTTTATAGACGTACCAGAAAAAGAAAAATGCCACCATTACTTGGAAAAGAACTAGAAGATGCATGGAATGCAAATTATCCAGGGACAGTAAGCGCAGTGATATCGAGGGTACATTTTACGTACTAGTACCTAGCAGAAGCCTGCAAAAAAGCTGCCTTACAACGAAGCATGAAAGATCTTTCTTTCTGTTGTAAAGTCCCAATTCAAGGATACTACAACATTGGAAGAAAGTACGGGTTGCGAAAATCCCGGAACTACAAAGGGAAACCTCATGATTCACATGTGAGGATCTTCAAAATAAAGCATGCAGACCGAGTGAGTATGCAGCTTTTGAAGAAATTGCTGAAGATACCCAAAATGTTCTCTCCCAGATAAGGAGATTTTTCATAATGGGACGATTACGGTGGAGCAGCTGGAGAAAGCTATAAAAGAGTTAAGCTATGGAAGGACTACGGGGAAGCATGTATCCGAGAAAGAAGTACACTTCCACAATATACTGAAGACTGTACTTCCGGGGGCATTGCAAAGTGACAACATTTCAAAGTCCTCACTGAAAACTTGCTCAGAAGTCCAATCGACCAGAATTATGAAGGATAAGAAAGAGTCAAGATCATCCATCTATATAAGGAACAAGCCTAGAGGGTAAGGGGAGAATTGTCTCTCCTACTATCTACGAGGTACATAAACCTCACAAGAATAGGAGCCCAAGCAACAAAGGACAATTGGGCCTAATGAAGGATGGGCACCCCTTGGAGAGGATGGAGGACAGTATTAATATATGGTACGGTATACACCTCCCTCTCATTCACCAATACCATTGTCTGAAATAACTTGCACGGGATGGGATGACAATGAAGGTGCTAGTACAAGTCATCAGGTACAGCAGTTCATTTACAACTTTGATGATGAATTAGATGAAGATGAGCCAATGTGGGACAAAACACCCCAATTATCTCATCAAGAGATGGAATCGGCACAGGAGCAAGGAGGTAATGATAGTGACTCAGAAAGCTTAGCTTCCTATCATTCATCTGATGAAGATACCTCAGATCTTGATGATGATTCAATAGAACACTATCATGCAAATTATCATACGGATACAACACCTGATTCCTATCGAGAGGAAACATCACTACTAAGGAAAAATTCAGAAAATTCCCCTATTGAATCTAGGGAAGAAGTTTCATTAGTGCGGGGTCATTCCCCTGATGAAAAGTCTGCGGAAACTATTATCCAACAACTTTTCGATCCAGGGAAAGACGCAGCTGTTCTTCTGGGCTGAGATGACTTTCTAGGCTCTTTTTGAAGGTTTGTGGTCGAAGGAGCCTATTTGTTCTTCATTGTATCTCATACCAGGCCCTGCTCGCTGCTCGGTATGAGCGAATCTGGTCTTCCTGTGTGGGCATCCGTGTCTCCTTATGTGCCTCCCGCACATGCAAGGTGAGTTGCATGGTCTCAGTTCGGCTCATTGTAAGCCTGCTTTCTTTCTTTCCTCCTTAAGGATTTTATGAGGATCCTTAAAGACGTAGAAAGACGTTGTCTTTTTCTTTGGTCCTGTTGGTCCTGAAGTCCCTTCACCACCATTGATTTTGGATAAGGAATTTGACAACTGCTGCATTTGTTCCGCAAATTCGTCGGTTGTCTCTTTGCGGTTTTCTATTCTCCTGAGACGTTCCCAAATTTCCTTCAAATCTTCCTCAATGTCTTTAAGCAATTCGGTTTGCTTAAGTGTTTGATAAATGAGGAATTTATACTGCTTGATGAATATTGAATTTCCTTGGACAGATGAGAGTCCCTTTGTTTTTGCAAATCCAGCTGCTGGTGGGCTGAATGGATCAAGTGTTCGCAGGGTTTCAATAGACTCACTGGAACTTACTGATTTTACTCAACATATGTTTGTTATTAGTATCTAAGATCGGTGACTTGGTAACTTGCAAGTCAAGTTATAATTTGACAATTTAATGCCAACCCTATTTGCCATGTATCCTCCCTCCAGCTATCTTGTTTCTTTCTACATGAGATAGAAACAATATCATCATCATTTGATCATTTCCAATTTGATTGTAAACCAAAGTTATTGCTCTGTTGTGGTCTGCTGTAGGGTATAGCTAATAATGCAAGAATGCAGGGAGAGTATCCAGAAAGAATAGGGCAGCCTGAATGTCAGGCATGTATCTACCATGTACTTTTCTTTCTTTCTTTTACCTTTAGTAGAATTATTTATTAGCATCAGACTGAATATTATCATCAGAGAATATCTAGTTAACTGTATTAGTATTGGCTTGCGTTGCCTTACTACATATGTACGATACAGTACTAGTTAAAGACAGGAAGCTACAAATTTGGAGGTATATGCAAGTTCCATCATCCTATAGATAATTCCCTTGCATCAATGGTGGGATTTGCAAGTATATAATGCAATTTGGATGGATTCAGAAGATGCTGATTTTGCAGTATTCTTTCTAATAAGCTTTGGATTATGTCCACTGACCAGATGGTCCGACTTATTATGAGTTTGAGAGTCAACTTCAAGTATGGTCTGGCTACGCAGTTATTGATTATTTATTGTATATAATTCATAAAAATGACTACCTAACAATTGAATCCAACATTATATGTTCTTGTCTTTATCCAAAAACAACACCTATCTGACCAAAATATAGTAAGTTATCTAAAACAGCATCTTAAAATGACCAACAATTGTGATTGAATGTAACTGTAGCTCCAGTCAAATCTCTCAGCTTCGACAACTTTTCCAACGTCCCATTTACGATCCACTCCCTCCATTCAATACTATCCATTTTCAATTTCTCAAGAACAGGAGAATTGCAAAGCATGAACTCTACAAATTCCATCTCGTAAAGGGAACATGTAATATTTTTCAACTCAATCACTTTCAACTTCTGAAATTTACGACACTGGGGATGATCTTTCGGCCATAGATGGAGAGCAACATCGATGTCGGTATCGTAATGGCTCCATGTCTACAAATACAACAACAAAATGTTATCTTTCTATACTGCAAAATAAAATCAGTTTCATAGACTACGTACAAAATTAGTGACTACTACCAGACTTAGTGCTATACCAAGTTCTTCAAGGATAGGGGCACTTATAAGTGTCTTCAAAAGATATGTAGCTTCTTCCCCATCATTAAGATGGACAGACGACAGATTCATTACCTTTAGATGATGAAATATAGTTTTTAGACCTCCTATATACTGCAAAATCAGAAGAAAAAAACAAAATATTAGAAAAGACGATCTGATAACAAACAAAGCTTTTGTCTCTTTTCAAAATAAATCCTTACCTTTGTGAAATACCCGACTGTAAGTTCTTCAAGACTGTTTGTCCCACTAATAAGAATGCAGTATGTTTGATCGTCCTTTCTTACGTTATACCTCATCTCAACTAATCCATGTACATCCTTTAGGCAAATGTCTTTAAACTGACCACATACGTGAAAGTATTTGAGTTTTGGTGCAGATATGGTAATCATCTGTACTTCACTTATGCACTGTAATAAAGTGAAGGCTCTCCAGCGAAGAATCAGTAGAAACAATCCTTTCAATACTACTTTCCAGTTCAACTTCACTAAATTTGAGCCTTTTCAAATTCAAGAATCCCTTAAAAGTAGGAGGTATATAAAACTTACAATTGTCTAATTCCAAATGAGTCAGCTTACTGCAGTCAAATAAGTATAAAGAAAATCTACCGTATTGTTCACAAAACACAATACTCAGTTCCTCAACATCATGTCTCGATAGGACTGACATCAAAGGATCAATGTTGGATCACAATATACCCCAGACAGTGAACTTACGAATAGAACCTTGATGTAAATATAAGCATCGGTTGATACAAGTCATAAACTCCTTTATGTTTAACCTGAGTTCCTTAAAAATGAGATCAGGCATGGAAATCCATTGGTATCTCCAACTACGAGACAAGATGCTTGTCCTTACGGCATCACGTATGGGTAATAGACTGAGAACTTCGTCAATCAAATCGCAAGGAAGATTGCTTATCTGATCAGTCTGAGAACAAGGGTCTGACATAGGAACAGGATCACTGCAGGCAGACAAGAGGAGATGTCAAACTTAATTACGAACAATAATAACTTACGTGTAATAAGATACAACAAAAAAACATGTTTCACCTTGTGGAGACAGCCGGTCGTTGATGGAAGTAATCTAATGAACACCAACTAATTTAACAACACTCATCTATTCCTTTATATAGAAGACTAAATTAGAATTGTAATCTTAATAGATATATATATACATATATATTATATTGAATATATAGTTATCGGTAAGTTAATTAATATAAGATATAATATCACATATATAGATAATATAAAATGCGTATAATTATAACCGTTATATATCTATATATCTATATATATTATATTGAATATATATAGTTATCTATAAGTTTATATAAGATATAATATCACATGTATAAAATATATCTATTATATTGGATATATATAGTTATCGAAGAGATACTATCACAAATACAATATAAAAATAAATTGAACCTTATTTTCAGTATATATATATCAATGGGAATCAAACTGTCTTTGACTTAAATAAAACCATGAATAAGAATATATTGAAACACTAATTAATTAACTGTAATTCATAAATGTACATCATAAAAAAATCAAAATCTAATATACTAAATAACCTTAACATGTATACGCCCATATATATATATATATCAACTATTAATACAAATAAAAACGTGTTTTTTTTTGTTACAAATCGATTTGGAGTTGGAGATACGTGGTGGTGATGACCATTATATTATTTGCCTCTTCCATTTTTGTATTTTGTGGAGGACTGTGTGCATGGACTATATTTGTGAGCCTAAACTTGTTGTGCTTCTAAAGCATGCATTATTTTTCTTGTAAATATATAATATATATAGACAATGTATGCGATCGAAAAACAGTTGAAATAAGCAGATTATGGTGCATTATCATATCATGGGTTAGTAGACATGCATGGGAGTATTATATATGATGCTTGGATGCTGTTTTATTTTTCAGGGTGTGCATATATATTCAGGCACTGCCACCAGTTGTATATATTGCTGGTTTAGTTTGATCTTGTTAAGCTGGCCACGTTAAATTCTTCATACAAAGATCTTGATTTTCCTTATTAATAAATGTTCTTTGTCATAGTTATTTTTGGTGCAGAATCGATGTGGAAAAATCAACTTGAGATCGAGTGAAACAGTAGAAAGTGGGGGGACATATCCAGAAAGACCAGGAGAGGCAGACTGTTCGTATTACATAAGAACAAGGCTTTGTCGATTTGGAGCCACATGCCGATTCAATCATCCTCCTAACAGGAAGTTGGTATAATAGATAGATACATTGAAGCCCCCAATGTATTTACTCATAATATGTTTGTTCTTAGTATCTAATATCGGTGACTTGGTAACTTGCAAGTGAGGTTATAATTTGACAAATTAATGCCAACCCTATTCGCCATGTATCCTCCCTCCAGCTAGCTTGTTTCTTTCTACATGAAATAGAAACAATATCATCATCATTTGATCATTTCCAATTTGATTGTAAAGAAAAGTTATTGCTATGTTGTGGTCTGCTGCAGGCTATAAATAATAATGCAAGAATGCAGGGAGAGTATCCTGAAAGAATAGGGCAGCCTGAATGTCAGGTATGTATCTACCATGTACTTTTCTTTCTTTCTTTCTTTTACCTTTAGTAGAATTATTTATTAGCACCAGACTGAATATTATCATCAGAGAATATCTAGTTAACTGTATTAGTATTGGCTTGCGTTGCCTTACTACATATGTACGATACAGTACTACTTAAAGACAGGAAGCTGCAAATTTGGAGGTATATGCAAGTTCCATCATCCTAGAGATAAAGCTGGAAGAGTTCCCTTGAACACTCTAGGCAACCCCATATGCAGGGTCCATTACATGCTTTATAATCTCTACTTCTTTATTTATGTATATGTATTTGGTACTGCTACTGCTTTAGCCTTATGTTATTGAGGTATTTATGTACGTAACACTCATCAGTGGCTTTTGTTGGTCAGAATGAGATTGAATGCACTTATTATCTAGGAACTGGGCAATGCAAATTTGGGGGCACTTGCAAATTCCACCATCATCATCCTGTCAATATGATGGTTTCTCTCTGAGCTACTGCTGGTTATCCTCCTTCAAGAAATTTGCTCTACAGCGAGGGTAAATATCGTTGCCGGAAGCACTGTTGGCGCTGCTAAAACCCATTGCCGATGCTAAGAGTTGTGCCAATAGACCCCGTGGCTAAAGGTATCGACGACGACATTATGCCGCCACTAAAGGTTTGCCGTTGCTGGAATGAATAGTGAATGAATAGTCTGTTTGATCATTAGCATCAGAAATATGCCGACTCTGTTTACGCGTAATTACCGTCGACAGGTATTTGAGGGTAATAGTGATTTAGAGTGTCTACATATGTGATATGTAGATTGGAGGCATTAGTATCCGCGTATTTTTGTCCCTATTTGTTTGATATTGCATCCAATTTATGTGAGGCAATATAGGTTATTCAACCACAACATTTCGCTGAAAGTAATTACGCATACTTAGCGACGGATGCATCCAACCTGTCGATGCTTGACCAACAGTATTAAATATTACCCTGTTCATAATAGTTGATGCTAAAATCGAGTTTCAACTACTGTGAAAGTTGTTGCTATAGACAATGTTTTGTGTCTGCGTGTTTTCATGGTTAAATGTTATATGAAGCATCAATTACGGATACAATTACAGTCCGTCGACAATGGTTTGTTTTGATGCAAATGCTAATGTTTCTCTTTTCGAATTGTTGTCCATGCTAATGCTCGTAGCCAAGCATACCAAAACAGAATACATAAACAGAGAATACACAAACAGGTAATACACAAACAACTACTTATGTAGAACCATTTCCAACACATCCGAATTTATACATAGCCAAGCATTTCAAACAAATGTATGGCAACCAAAACACAAACATAGATGACATGTTCACATTTACATCATGTCCAAAATATCCATTTACAATTAGTCAACACCTAGTGTACCACCAATCACTATAACTACTAAGCAGGAGTACTTACAACACGTTTACACGGTTCATGCATTTGGATCTGCAAACATAGAAATAACAGCAATCATGGTAGCATCATATTATAGAATATACCCTATACAATGACTAAATGGGTGTACACAATGCAATTAAATCAATACTATACGCACCGTTGCCAAACATTGTACTTTTCATGACAGCAATATCACGTTGAAATTGTTCCATGCTGGCCTGGAACTCCTTGAGTTGATCACGGAGTGACTCACATTCGGCTGCGTTTCTAGCTACCTCCTCCCTTGTCTGCTTTAACTGCTCACTTTCCATCATCCGTGATGCCTTTCACACATAAATTCAACGACGCTCAGGTTGGCAAACTTCCTCATACAAGACATCCTTGTCAACAACAGACTCCTCCTCCCCAGTTGCCAACTGGCAGCCCTTTCCTCCACTTGTTCCTATTTTGCAAACGGTGAGCCAAGAACATAAGCGAGCAATCAGATACAAATGTACAGCACATGTGACTATATGGGTCGGCAGTACTACTTACCAATATTGATATGGTTTTATCATCCAGCGGCTGTCCTTTCTTGTCCACATGGTTCTTCTTGAACATATGATACTCCCCCGGATGTTTCCCGTTGTTCTTCTTAATCTGCAAGAGTACCATATACTTGTTCAAGGGTAGCTAACTATTTATTAAACATAACAATTCAATGTTAGGATTACCTCTTCCTGTTCTCTCCTCGCAAATGACGAAGTGCCAGTGGTGTGCCTCATGACTTGGTGAGCTTTGTTGGCTTTGTTACGATCGCTCTTTAAATTCAAACAATCAGAAGTTACAACCAGTTTACGTTAAAAAAGTGCAGTAGTCATTAACTGTACAAAAAAATACAGTTGCAATAGGGAGGAAGGCACAAACCTTGAACTCGTCAAAGCTGAACCAGCTAACAAGCCACACCCAATCCTCTTTCACCACGTCAGGAGGAATGTTTTGTAACCTTTCTTCATTCGTAAGGTACTTGTCAAAGTACCTTCTCTTTAGATTAGCCCTGTAGTTTCTGTACTTCTCTTTAAGAGTACAGATGATCAGCTGCTTCAGGTTTTCATCATCCGGTATCACAAACTTCTCCTGCGAGTTTGAACAATATGGAAATGTTAGAACCAGTTCTTACAACATTTACAAATAGACAGGTGCAATATGTAAGTCCTAGTTCCATTTACAACTGACACTTACCGCAACCAGCATGATCATCTTCGCCTCGTAGTATATGGGAGACTTTGGAATCTTCTTCCAGTCTTTAACCATTAGAGGTGCATTCGTTCGTTGCCTAACAATGCAACTACACCAACTTGCAAACATCGAAGCATTGTTACTGCAGACTTTACCTCGAGAGTTAAACTTCAGAACCTCTTTTTCGTTGACGCCATTTCGAGACAACCTTATGCAACGAGTTCACCCTCTACGTAGTCTTTCCAATTGAATAATTACTTTTTCCTCTTCCGCAGCTGACACGTAAATCAGGTATCGATTAGATAACCAAGTTGTATAAATGCATGCTTAATAGTATGGGACAAATTAGAAGTTATTACCTATTTGTATACTTGGTGGTTCCTCCACATAGGGGTCCTCCAGCTGGATTTTCTCTTCAGTAGACACCTCCAAAGGATGTTCTCCACAGGCCGAGGGACTGCAGGGATGTTCTCCACATGCGAAGGGACTGCAAGGATGTTCTCCACAGGCGTAACCCCTATAGCAATGTCTAGTGTGTTAGTTACCGAGCACCTAAAACAAAACAAATACCTAACTACAAGACGTAGTAGTGAAAAAAACAACTTACTTGTGGCAGCCCTGTTTATCTTCCTTGGGGATCTACGGATGGGTACCTTTGAAGCTATAGTTTTTCCGGCGACCATTCTCCGAGTACCCACCATACTGAGAATATATTGTTAAACACAGTAGCATAACTTGAAATTTGCACAAATTTTTGGTGTAAAGTTTCCATCTTTAACAACACAAGTTTTATTCTCAGCATAACCACCCTTACTGAACATTCCGTGACATGGTGCACATAAACGAATAACAACGACTTGCATGAAACTACGACTGCTTAGGGAGTTGTTAATCGGCCATGGATCATCGACAGAGGTGAATCTTCGCTTCCAAGTAATGTTTTTTAAAACGAAAAAACGTGTATAAAATGGTCGCAAATAGACGAGATCCAGGGGGAAAGGACAGTAAACATGTAAGTGTGAGCAACATAGACGAACAAAGGGTTTGCTGAACCATACCTTGCTCAACCATACCATGCTCAACCATACCTTGCGCGCCACACAACAGAATCATCCAACAAGAAATTAGAAACATACCTTGCTGAGGGAAAGTTTGAAGATCGTCCTGGAGCACTGGAAGCGAATCCTGGAGCAGTGGAAGGAGGGAAACTCGCAGAGTGTTCTAGCAGACCCAAATGCAGTGAAAATTAGGCGCGGGAAGAAGAAAAGAAGACCACTGAAACATGAAAGGACTGAGGCGTCAAACCGACATGTATGTGATGATGAAACCTACTGCCTCGTGTAGGAACCGAGGCGTCGTAGCTGTTTGAACCGAGGAGACGCTTCAGCTTCGTCCTCATCCGTAGCAGCTGTTCGTATGAGGCCAGACTCATAGCAATTGGGTCGTTAACATGGATTGGCCCGGTCGACAATGTGATGGACAGTGGTCGTTAACATGGGTTGGCCCGTGTATGCAAGGCCTGTTCCAATGAATGCATCTTATGTATACATGTAACATAACTTGTTTGAATTTTAGATTAATTTTTATAAATTTCTATATACTTATATTATAGCACAATATGTCTAAATCATGTTTAAAATGAAGACCTAATTATCCTTATGTATGCAATTTAAATCATACTCATGTTATGTTTGAAATACAACTTTCTTATGTGTTATATCCATTGACGTGTCAAAGTGTCTTAGTGTATAACATTATAATACTATACTTTATACAAATGTCTACAAATTTATATAAATTTTACGTATTTTATGAAAAATATACTTATTATTTATATTTCCTAATGACATAATATGTATAATAACATCATTTGTAAAAATTTCATCTTAATTTTTATAAATTATTATATACTTATCAATTAGCACAATATTTCTAAATCATTTTATAAAATCAAGACATATGTATCCTTATGTATTAGTTGATGTATCCTTATTCATTTTAAGTTTCAAATACAACTTTGTTATGTGTTAGTCTAGTTGATGTGTCAAAGTGTCCTATTGTTTTACTTTATACAAATGTATAGAATTGTATAGAAATGTATACAAATTTATACAAGTGGCTACAAATTTAATATCAACTTATACAAATTTTACTTACTTTGTTGAAAAATATAACTTTCAAAAGTGTATGGTGTTATTAATGGATGAAATAAATTTCTACCATGTGTCATGGTGTTATAACTATGTGTCAAGGTGTTACCACTATGTGTCAAAGTGTTAATCACTATGTGTCAAAGTGTTAATCACTATGTGTCAAAGTGTTAACAAGTGTCTACATGTTACATCTCATGTATATGACAGATAAACAATGTGGACACACAATTCGGTCCATAGTAGACTCAACACATTACTCCCTGTCATCTTTCAACCCGACCTCTACATACAAATCCACCTCTGTCTACTGCAGTTCTTAAGCAGGCCGAGTGGAGCTTCAAGGAGACCCCAAGTAGTGCAGCTTCCATTTGCAGCAGGAGTTCCAACTTCTGCAGGACAGGCATTCAGCTTCATACGGTAGAGTTCTGTCAGTGGCCTGCAGAAGTGATCATGAAAAGTACAGCAAAGGAGTGTGTTGTGTATTCTTGTTCAGATGCAACATAGTTTCATGGCAAGAATGTGCAGATCGTGAGCTTTGGGTTGCATCCCTTCACTGTTTTTGATTCATTTGCAACACTATTTTCAGTGTATTCTGTCCATTTTGGATTCTGAACTTTGGATACTGCAGTTTGGATTGGATTCTGAACATTTTGTCAGCACATGGTATCTATTTGCTGAGGATGAATTGGATTACATTTTGACAGCACATGAATTGAATTGGTATCTATTTTGACAGCACATGGATTGGATTGGATTAGAATGACATAGATGAGGATGAATTGGATTAGAATGACATAGATAGGATTAGAATGACATAGATTGGATTGGAAACGGGTTTTTTAGAGTGTAACACCACATACAGTCGACAATATGTTGTGTATGACAGTATTGGTCCAAAACAAAATGTATGACAGTATTTTGAAAGTATTAATATATGTCTGTGTGTGAAAAACACCTGAATGTATGTTTTGTGAAAAACACCAGGGCACATGAGAGTTATTTTCATTTGGCAGCATTTGAGCTGCAATTTCGAGCTGCAGCAGGAGAACTAGTTGGCAGCACTCCACCTAATCATTCTGTATTTGATGACCTGCATTTGACTGCATTTGAGTTGCAGAAGGAGAACCAGTTAACAGTCCACAAGTGATGAGCTGCAATTGACTGCATTTTCGCTTGCCATTTTACCATCTTCAAAATGCAGTTTCGACTTACAACAACAACATGACCAACACTTACAGCACACACGTACAGCACAACCAGCTACACAGCACAACCAGCTACACAACACTTATAGGAAGTACTGATATTTCAACACAACAACTAGTGAACAAAACAATCTCAATACTGAACAATCTCAGTATGCAACATTCAATTCGGACAGAACATACAAATCTGGACAGAATAACAGCTCAGTATTGAACAATCTCAGTAAAACTATCTCAATTCGGACAGAACATACAAATCTGGATAGAATAACAACTCAATATTGAACAGTCTTAGTAAAACTATCTCAATTCAGACAGAACATACAAATCTGGACAGAATCTGGACATAACATACAAATCAGTAAAACCATCTCATATCTGGACAGAACATACAAATTTGAACAAATTAAACAATTCTCCAATTGACAGAATCTACGATCCTCACTATTGAACAATGACAGAATTAAATTCCTAACTATTGAACAATTACCTTAAGAAACATACAAACACTCTTCTATTGCACACGAACTTACGATGCATCATCATCATCATCATCATCGTCATCCTCATCCATTTCACCCTCAAGGCCGTCCTCATCATCGAACAAATCGTCCTCAAATTCTGTATCTGTGTCACTGTCTATTCCATCATCAGTAATATCGTCCTCATCTGGCTCAAGAACATCTATGTCGTCAAGGCCTTCAGTTGCTTCTGTCAAGGCTTCTGTGGTCATCTCCGGGGTGGCATCCTCAACAGATATTTCGAGAGCCTCAATGTCATTTCTACACCAATCAACCACATCATCGACAGGAACTACATTCGGTACATCAACAACCAGGGCTGATGTTTCCTGATATGGCTCCACTGACTCCCCACTCATTTGACCCCCAATCACAAATCGTTTTTTGGACTCTGCCCTCAGCGCAATGCTCCAATCAAGGTTAATGTTCTCAGGTAAGTAGAAAACTTGTGATGCCTGAGCTGCAAGTACGAATGGCTCATCTGTTGATAAATTTTTTTGGTATTGACACACACAAATCCATACTCATCAATTTTCATCCCATTGAAGAATGAAAGTACGTTGTACCAATCACATTTGAACAACACAACCGGTAGGTGACCAAGGTACTGCAGCTCAACCACCTCCCTCAACACTCCGTAATAATCAATTGCACCTTCAATGGGGTTGTTATCGGATGTACTTGCATAGCACGTTGTGTCAGCTTTGTACAACACACCGCTGTTGTCAAAACTCCTCATTACAGACCGCTCTTTGGTGTGGAAGATGAACCCATTTTCTTTATAACCAGTATATGTCTTAGCTCCATATAACGGTCCTCGTGCCAAAGCCTTTAGTTGGCAAACCTCTCTCATCCTCAGCCGATCCAACTATTCGACCAACCTGAGAATGCAAATACTCCCACCGTCATTAACGTTAACATTAAAAGGAATACCCATTCCTATCTGTGTCATAGTGTCATACCCTGCCCTCCAACCATGGTATGAATGTTCTATTATGCATGACATCGATGTTCCACCTACTCACCCGTGCGCCTAGTAGTTGCCTCTTGTGTTCACTACGTACATGGACAAGACAACCAATCCGATTGTTTGATGTAATGCTGTTAAAAGTTTGAGAATAAACATAACAGTAAAGGTGAATGCAATACTTGATGAATGGCTTCACTTCTTCAGACTGATTAAGGACGTACAAGTGGCACTGCTCCCATTCCGTGTTTGACAGTTCACGGACAATTGCACGACCTATTGGAGATCCTACCGGCTGGAAGATCGATAACCCATCTGCCGCCCTTGGAGTTACCTCAGTTACTATAACTGACTCATGCCTTGTAAATTTGGTCTCAATGTCATGGAGATATCTAGAACAAAATGTCAAACACTCCAGAGCAATATAACCCTCCGCTATTGACCCTTCAGGACGACTACGATTACGCACAAACGACTTCATTATCCCCATTATCCTACAATAAGAACATGTTATTAGTGAGACACCTCTTCTATCAAAGGCATACTTCATAAAAGAGTGACAAAACTTACCTTTCAATTGAATACATCCAACGATATTGCACTGGCCCAGCTATTTTTGCTTCCTCTGCTAGATGGATGATAAGATGGACTGTAATATTGAGGAAACTTGGTGGGAAGATTCTCTCTAGATTGCACATTGTCATGGGTAATTGCGACTCCACCTTCAACAGATCCGACGGGTGCAACTCCTTAGAGCATAGAATCCTGAATGTGTTAGTCATGTCTATCATAACTTTGCATACATGTTTGGGGAGTAATCCTTAAATAGCCACAGATAGGATACGTTGCATGAGAAAATGGTAGTCATGACTTTTCAACCCAATCAATTTTCTGTCTTTCACCTTAACGCAACGTGAAATGTTTGATGAATAACCGCTAGGAAGTCTCAAGTTCTTAAGAAACTCACACAGTTTAATCTTCTGTTCCTTTGATAGGGAAAAGCAAGCTGGTGGTAAGACCAATTTTGTTCCTCTACGGACTGGATGCAAGCTCATTTTTATGCCTAAGGCCTGTAAGTCGAGCCGAGCATTAAGGTTGTCATTCATTTTACCGGCAACACCCAATAACATCCCAATGAGGTTATCACACACGTTTTTTCTCAATGTGCATCACATCCAAATTGTGAGGGATTATGAGGTGCTGCCAATAAGGTAATTGGTAGAATATGCTCTTTCTTCCAATTTCCAGTAGTTGAGTCTATTCCAACCTGAATGGGCGGTTAAGTCTTACCGAACATGACTGGATCAAGATTCTCTAGCACATGTAAAACTTCCTCCCCCGATAGTCTTTGTGGGGCCATCTGTAACTCTCGTTTCCCATCGAATGAACTTTTGTTTCTTCTCCATGGGTGATCGGTGGGGAGGAATCGTCTGTGTCCCATAAAAGAACATTTTCTCCCATTCTTCAATCGACAATAATGGGTGTCCATTTGACAGATAGGACATGCCAAATTACCGTAAGTAGCCCAACCAGACAAGTTCGGATAGGCAGGAAGATCATTAATGGTCCAAAGTACAGCTGCGCGCATCTGGAAGTTTTCTTTCTTGTCTGTATCATATGTGAGGACACCATTCGACCATAACTCATTCAGCTATTCGATCAACGGTTGTATATACATGTCTATGTCATTTACTGGAGCCTTTGGTCCGGGAATCAACATTGATAGCACGTAGTTTGTATCTTTCAAACACACCTCGGGAGGCACATTGTATGGAATAAGAACAACTGGCCACATGCTATATGGGTGACTTTTATCACTGTACGGATCAAACCCATCCGTAGCTAATCTAAGCCTCACATTCCGTGGGTCTTCCCCAAATGCAGGTAGTACGCTGTCAAGTTTCTTCCAAGCGTCTGTATCAGCAGGATGACGTAGAATACCATCATTTAATCGTCGTGTATGGTGCCAGGTCATAGAGGAAGCAGTTTTGGGGGACATGAATAATCTTTGCAACCTTGAAGTTAGTGGAAAATATTGAAGTACTTTGACTGGTAGCTTCCCTCTTTGCCTCTTTGATTGCTCTGGTATATCCAGTCCTCAAGTGTTGTGTCGAGGTTTAATCCATCTTGACTCCCCACACGTTGGACACACATCCAAATTGGCGTACTCTTTTCTAAATAGTATACAGTCATTTACACAAGCATGCTTCTTTTGGTAGTCCAGCCCTAACTCTCCTATAAATTTCTTTGCTTCGTAGTAGGACTTAGGGACTGTGTTCCCTAGTGGCAATACTTTACTTAGCATGCGAAGTAGCTCATCAACGAACTTGTTTGAAACCTTGTACAGTGCCTTGAGATGCAACAATTCAACTAAAAAAGACATCTTCGTGTAGGAGACACAACTGAGATATAAGCTCTTTTCACAATCTTCTAATAGCTTATAAAATGTCCTAGCATCTGCGTTTGGTTCCTCATCTTCGTCCACCCTCATACCACCGAACCCATCATGCACCATATCCTCCATTTCCCCACGAGAGAATGAATTCCTACCATTAGAGATCACATCTTCGAATTCCTCCCCATGATCCACCCATGTAGTATAAGTTGGCAATATTCCCCATTTTTCAAGATGGAGCTTAACAGTAGTTCTCCCCATTAAGAAAGCACGAACAAATTTATTGCAAGGACATTAAATCTTACCATCCCAACTTGAATGAGAGTAGGCAAAGTCTAGAAACGAAGCGACCCCTTCCTTATATTCCCCACTTTGCCGACGTTTGGTCATCCAACTCTTATCCATCACACTTCTATTTCTGCAAAGAAATATCAATCCAACTCTTTGGGATTAAAAAGATAGCACAACAGTTTAAAAACATGCAGTACATGAAGTAGCATCATCAGTTGTTGACAGTTATCCAGACCATTTGTAAAAGTTCATATATGCATTTTCGTTTGTGTGTGGATCGAACCAAACGCTACCAGAGAGTTGTCCGTTGGAACCGTACGAGCTGCAGCTAGCTTAATTGCTAGTTAATTAGTTGTTATACGCAAGAGTAAAACTCCTTCGATCGACTTGTCCAATTGTATCAGCACAGTTGTTAATTGGTTGTAGCATCACATTTTTTGGGGCTAAATAGTACAACTCCTTCGGGTGAGTTATCCGAAGGAACCGTTGGCTATATATAACACACAATTAAGCTCATGACAATTCAATACGCAATTACAAGAAGCCATATTGGACTACTCATACCAGCCTACCTGAGGAGAAATGCTTGTCGCGGGATACTCCAGCAAACGACTTCACGATTGATCGGCACCAGCTGGGTTGCTTCCTGGAATGTCTGCGAGCAACCTACATGCATCCTGGGAGTCGATCTGAAAGGGAGTCCGTTCTTGGAAATGGTCGTTGATGGACTTACGAAGGCTCTGGTCTACACAGGGGAGTTTTGATCTGTATTGGAAAAAACGGCCTGTTCTGTTATAATTGCGGGTATAGAGTTTAGCAACGGCAATACATATATTACCAATGAAGTTATGCCGATACTGTTTACCCTTTATTACATCAATTAATTTTGAAAGTAAACATACTGTTTTGCAATACCAACATATTCCGTTACTGAATATCACTATTAACCTCGGTTGAGTTTTTGACACATGGATTTGATCGTCACAGACATATTGCGACGGCAAACGTCAATACTAAAGGATTGTTTGTGCTACGACAAATGTGTTGACACTAAAACGTGTCTACTGGGACGTATTAAAATGCCGTCACTTATACACCGTTTTACCAACCCACTCCTTGTGTCAACAAATTAATTTCGTGGCTGTTGATACAGATTCTTGTAGTGTTTGCACTGCCACCAGTTGTATATATTGCTGGTTTAATTTGATCTTGTTAAGCTGGCCACGTTATATTCTTCATACAAAGATCTTGATTTTCCTTATTAATAAATGTTCTTTGTCATAGTTATTTTTGGTGCAGAATCGATGTGGAAAAATCAACTTGAGATCGAGTGAAACAGTAGAAAGTGGGGGGACATATCCAGAAAGACCAGGAGAGGCAGACTGTTCGTATTACATAAGAACAAGGCTTTGTCGATTTGGAGCCACATGCCGATTCAATCATCCTCCTAACAGGAAGTTGGTATAATAGATAGATACATTGAAGCCCCCAATGTATTTACTCATAATATGTTTGTTCTTAGTATCTAATATCGGTGACTTGGTAACTTGCAAGTGAGGTTATAATTTGACAAATTAATGGCAACCCTATTCGCCATGTATCCTCCCTCCAGCTAGCTTGTTTCTTTCTACATGAAATAGAAACAATATCATCATCATTTGATCATTTCCAATTTGATTGTAAAGAAAAGTTATTGCTATGTTGTGGTCTGCTGCAGGCTATAAATAATAATGCAAGAATGCAGGGAGAGTATCCCGAAAGAATAGGGCAGCCTGAATGTCAGGTATGTATCTACCATGTACTTTTCTTTCTTTCTTTCTTTTACCTTTAGTAAAATTATTTATTAGCACCAGACTGAATATTATCATCAGAGAATATCTAGTTAACTGTATTAGTATTGGCTTGCGTTGCCTTACTACATATGTACGATACAGTACTACTTAAAGACAGGAAGCTGCAAATTTGGAGGTATATGCAAGTTCCATCATCCTAGAGATAAAGCTGGAAGAGTTCCCTTGAACACTCTAGGCAACCCCATATGTAGGGTCCATTACATGCTCAATAATGTCTACTTCTTTATTTATGTATATGTATTTGGTACTGCTACTGCTTTGGCCTTATGTTATTGAGGTATTTATGTACGTAACACTCATCAGTGGCTTTTGTTGGTCAGAATGAGATTGAATGCACTTATTATCTGAGAACTGGGCAATGCAAATTTGGGGGCACTTGCAAATTCCACCATCATCAGCCTGTCAATATGATGGTTTCTCTCTGAGCTACTGCTGGTTATCCTCCTTCAGTTGACTCTCCAAATAGTCATCATTCTTACCTTGGTGGTTATGCAAGTTGGTCGAGAGCGTGCACCGTTGTTCCTACTCCTCGTTGGCATGGCCTTTCAAGTTGTGTGCTCTTAGTTCTCCCTCAGAATGCTATGGTATCACTTCCAAGGTTCAATGCTGCAACCCCTTATAGTGTAATTAGTAATCCTCCTAATCAATTCATTAATGGCACGTTAAATTCAAGATTTAATACCAATATCTCGTCAACAATGTATCTACATAAGAAGGGCTATCTTTTCTTGTCTTCCAGAGTCAAATGGGCCCAACCTCCATCTCTTTAGATAAAATGGTGAGGAACACTCGAGCTAATTACAACCCTTCTTCAGGTATCAACTCTGCAAGTAGTAATGAGGAGGAGGAGGAAGAACATTAACTAGCTTATCTGATCATCATCATTATGATGTACATTGGTAGTATTATTCTACTAGTAACTATATCGATCTACAACGAATGCAGTTGGAACAATGTTCAAGGACTATAATAATAATGTATTCCCAGAGAGACCTGGACAATCACACTGCCAATTTTGCATGAAGACATGAGATAGCAAGTTTGGTGCAGTTTGCAAGTTCCACCATCCCATACACAGATCTATTCATCCACCAAACTATATCTTGAGCCTTATCAGGCTTCCTCTCTGTTCAGTAATAATTACTTACTAATTTTGCAATGTATATATGAGTTGTTATATTTCGTTTTTACTATTATGAGTGTAATTTAATAGGGAGAACCTCTATGCATTTTCTATTCACTCTATGGTATCTGCAAGTTTGGTTCCAGCTGCAACTTTGATCATCCGATGGGTGTGTTTGCAAGCAGTAATCAGCTCTCTGCACCCAGTTCCCTTGCAGTGCAATTTCTATTTGCAGCTTCACCATCTCAATCCTCTTCTCAAGAATAAGAAGAATGGTGGAATGTACGAAATATGCAATCATTTAGGGCACAACATAATGCATATTTAAGTTACCTCATTGAACGAGTCTTAGCGGAAGCGGATCTGCCTGAGGTTGGGATCACGATCTGCCGGACGGGAGGTCACGCCACGGGTTAACGGGCAGGGAACTAGGTTTCCATAGCTACGTACCTCAGTCTAAACTGTAGGGCGACATAGTTTATCTACTCTGGGCGAGAGTGAAAATAGCACGTTAAGCTCATCATCATTAGGTTATCCAACTCTAAGCATTCCTATAAATAAAGTGAATGGTTTGTGCCAGTATCCAATACTGGGCTTATTAGAATGGGCTCCCACTAATGGGCGACCCAATCCCCCAAAACCAACATCTCACACTCGCACAAAATGGGGGCGCTCATTCATTAAGTCAACGCCAGGGTAACGAATTCCCCTTATACAATAAAGTGATATACGAGGTAGCAGCCGTGCGACCAGCAAGCACAACGAGCAATGTGTTGCGCATCTGTTAGGAGTTGCAGCAACTCACGGATTTGACACCAGCAGTGGAAATGTGTCTTGCACCCTTGGTCATTTAATCTTTCTCCAACTCTAACCACACAATGATATTTCTTACCTATATATATATATATATTGCGCCCACTGAGAGGATATAAGTGTGTCATACACTTAAGTTTAGGGGTCATTTTGTAAGTTGTCTAGTTTTCATTACCACGGCTACTTCTATAAATATGAAGAACTGTTCATAAACACCTTTCAATCATAGTAATATCAATTTCAGTATTTCTTCAACATTTCCTTTCCTTTGTCTTCGGTTCCTCTATAATCTGAAGACATTATCATGGTATCAGAGCTAAATCGAGCCTGATTTCATTCTTAAGATTCATCTGTTCGACCAAATCAATGGATGATTCTTCACCAGCCTTTGCCAATAAAAAAGTAGCGCAGCTTGTTGGAGAAGAAAACTTCCAATCATGGAAGCAGCAAGTCCTGCTATCCGTTCGTAGCTACAACCTGGAAAGTCATCTACATGGCATGAATGTGGCTCAATATCTGGAGGATGAGACAGGAGCTGTAATACCGAACCCAGCATATGCGAAGTTTCTGCAGCAGGACAGCTCGCTTGCATCCTGGCTTCTTGCGTCGGTTTCGTCTCAGGTTAGTAGAGGCTTGATAGGGTGTATGTCTGCTGCTTCTGTTTGGCAAAAATGCATCACGATTTCTCATCATCATCAACCACTAGGATTATACATCTATATGACTGTCTTAAAGCTCGCAAACATGTTCATCAATATATGCGTGACTACTTGACTGAGATTCAAACTACTTGTGATGGTTTAGCTAGTTGTGGGCATCCTATAGAAGAAATGCAGCAAATATCGATTGTTCCAAATGATGTAAAAGGTCAGTTTGATAATGTTATACATGCTAGCCAAAATCCTTACACCATAGCTTCGGTGAGCTCTGTTCTTCTTGATGCTGAGGTAAGACAGTCGGATTTACTGTTTGATTCAAATGTGTTTGCGGATGTTGCTGCTGTTACTTCACATGTCTCTTCTAAATCTAGTCAAGTATATGAGGAAGGTATTTCAGGAGGGAAGGATGTCATATCGGTTTTGCCTGCAACCAGTGGTTTGTTACCTACGCCTCAGGGACACCCAAGTAGCTTTGGAAATCAGCAACATGGAAGAGGCAGGGGCGTGGCCGTGGCTATGGCAATAACAGGCCACAGTGCAAGTTATGTGGAAAGTTTGGTCACCTTGTGCATTTCTACTTTCATAGTTTCAATGTTCATTTCACAGGTGTCACATATCTGGCATCAAACTCTGTTAGTCCCTTAGTTCATCTTCCTTCCTGGTCTGATTCCAATGAGGTTGATTCATTTTCCCACCCACAGCAGCAAATCTCTTCGCCTCAAGCTCAACACTCATCTCAGTCACAGGTTAACATGTCCCAGGTTCATCCATACTCTGCCCAGTCTGGAACAACATCCTTCCATGTTGTTCAGACTCACCCAGTGGTGCAATACTCCCCATATCCTGTTTCACCTTATCCCTAACCTGCACCACCCATATAACCTTATATGTATTCTCCCCTGTTTTGGCAACCCTGCTCTTCCATATGCTACGTTTCACAGTCCTCAACTGCCAGTTCCATCTGCCTCGTCTTAGTCCACCTCGCCAACTCCCTTCCAAGCGAATGTTGCACGTGTCTCTCCTGCAGTTCCGACAGAGGGCGACTGTTTTTCCGACTCTGGAGCCACAAATCATCTCACCAACGCCAAACCAGCTCCAAATATGACAAAATCATATTCTGGCTCAGGTAAAGTACTTGTTGGTAATGGATCTTCTTTTCATATCATTGTTGGTTCATCCATCATTCCTTCTCCTAACAAACAGTTAGTGCTGAATAACATGTTATATACACCAGATGTCACTAAAAATTTACTCTCTGTGTCTCAATTTTCAAAGGATAATCAGGTATATTTTGAAATTCATGCGACGCACTGCTTGGTCAAGGACTCACTCTCCAACCGTGTGCTTCTCAAGGGGTTTGAAACTAGGGGTCTATATCGTCTTGATTTGTCTAGCTTTCCGTTTCCTAGTAGTAGTATAGCTTTGTCTGTTGTTGTCTGTCCTGATCAGTGTCTAAGTCTTGATAATAACTATGAGTCTCTATGTAATAATGTTGTTATGCCTACTGAAACCTCAGGATTGCAATTGAATGACAATAAAGTTATGCACTTTGATGATAAATACTGCTGTTTTAAATTTTGTGTTTACTGATGTTGCTAATATTCAGTTCGGTTGTGTTCTACCTGATTTCGAGTTCAATTGTTTTCTATCTAAGTTGTGGCATATGCGCTTAGGCCATCCATCCAAGAATCTGTTTGTCAATTTTCTCAGACTTCAAAACCTTCCCACTAAACATATATCGACTGAATGTGCTGCTTGTGCAGTTGGGAAGAGCAAGACTCAACCGTATCCTTCTTCGACCACAGTGTATTCTCATCCATTGGAGCTGCTTCAAGTGGATCTATGGGGCCCTGCTCCATTCACTTCAAGTAACAACAATTGTTATTTGAGTATTGTTGATGTATTTACTCAATACACTTGGATATACTTCTTACCTCGTAAATCTGATGTTGCTAAAGCCTTTTGTGATTTTCATGTCTTAGTCGAAAAACAGCTTGGAACCAAACTGAAGGCGGTTCAATCAGATGGAGCAGGTGAGTTCTTCTTTCTCACTAAATATCTCGCTCAATTTGGTATACTTCATAGAGTCACTTGCTCGTACTCCAGTCAGCAAGACGATATGGTTGAGCGCAAGCACCACCATATTGTTGAGCTTGGTCTGACCTTTCATGCTCAATCCTCTGTTCCTCTCCACTGTTGGACTGATGCCTTCTTCACTGCGGTGTTTCTCATTAATAGACTTCGTTCTCTGACCTTGAACAATTACTCTCCTCATGAACTTTTCTTTCGGTCTAAATCAGATTATTCCTTTTTACGTGTTTTTGGATGCCTTTGCTTTCCTCATCTTCGCCCTTATCGATCTCATAAACTCTCTTTCAGATTATAACCTTGTATCTTTATAGGCTTCTTTTATGATCATCACGGTTACCGCTGTCTCTCCTCATTTGGTCGTGTTTATGTTTCCCACAATGTTGTCTTTCATGAAACAACATTTCCCTTTGTTGACTCTACTTGACGTTTCTTTGCCTCTCAAACTCCTACGTGTTCAACTCCATCTAAACCATTTTTTATTCCTTGTGACCCCTTCTTTCAGCAACCTACCTCTGTTCCAACTTCGGTGTCTCACTCTTCTGGACCTTCTCCTCCAATTCCCACCCCATTTGAGTCTGTTTTACCCTCTTCAACTCCTGTTCCTTTACCAGAGGTACCTCCCAACCATTCTTCTGCAGCAACTTCATTACCTCCCTTGGCACAATGCCTATCTTCTCCTACTGGTGTCTGCAGATATGTACCATTTGGTTCTGCTCTCATCCCTGTTGATTCATCAGGGCTTCCTACCTTATCTCACCCTTCAGCTTCGACTGATCAGTCATTATCTGCTCCTCAACATAATCAACATCAGTAATCCTCTGTACCATCTTCTTCTAAATCCTCTGTCAATGTGCACCAGATGCAAACTCAGTCCAAACCCTCACTGCATGGATTAACAATGTCCCTGGTTAAACCGGAAGACTTGACTCACACTGAGCCACGTAACATTCATGAAGCTCTTCTTTCTCCACACTGGTCCAAGGCGGTTCTGGAAGAGCTCACGACCCTATCATTAAACAACACTTGGAGCATTGTCTCCCTTCCTACAGGGCACCCCCCCATTGGATGCAAATGGCTATTTCGCATAAAATGGATGCTGATAGGGACATTGTCAGCTATAAGGCTCGCCTTGTGGCCAAAGGTTTCTCTAAAAAAAAGGTTTCGACTTTCAGGATACGTTTAGTCCGGTTATCAAATCAGCAACTATTCGCATCGTATTATCATTAGCTCTAACTCATAAATGGTGCATAAGACAGGTGGATATCAATCATGCCTTTCTTCATGGGGATCTTCAAGAAGAAGTCTACATGGGTCAGCCCCCTGGTTTTGAGCATCAGTTAGCTGATTCATCTCTACTGGTGTGCAAACTGCAAAAAGCTCTCTACGGTCTAAAGCAGGCACCTCGGGCATGGTTAGAAAAACTGAAATAATTTCTTCTTAACTCTCTTGGTTTTAAAGTTTCAATGTCTGATAGTTGCTTATTTATCAAATCTGATTCAGAATTTTTTGTGCTATTATTAGTATATGTGGATGATATTGTCATTACAGACACCTCTTCTCAACTTGTATCTAATATTGTTGTCTCAATTATCACGCAGTTCAAAGTCAAGAATCTTGGGAGTCTCAACTACTTCCTTGGTATGGAAGTTGTCTCTGGGGAGGAGTTTATTCTCTTAAATCAGAAAAGTACATCTTGGACCTGCTTGACAAGGTTGGCGTAGCTGATCAAACCAGCTTCCCTACACCCATGATAGGTACTTGCTTATCACGATCAGATATTTGAATGTGTGATGAACCATTTTATGACGAAACATTATACAGAAGCACAATTGGTGCCCTCCAACATGTCTGTGTCACAAAACTTAATGTTCATTTTGCCGTGAACAAATTAAGCCAATACATGCAGACTCCTAACACAATCAACTGGAAAGTTGTTCTTCATGTCTTAAGATGCCTCAAGGGCACTCTAAATAATGGTCTCCTATTTCGAACCACTCCTTCCCCTACTGCTGATGTATCTCTAGTCTCTTATTCAGATGCTGATTGGGGGTGACTATGCTGATCGTAGATCTATTTCAGGACACTACCTATTACTCAATGGAAATCCTATAGTATGGAGTTCTAAGAAACAATTCGTTGTTTCCAGATCGAGTGCAGAGGCTGAAGTCTGTGCTGTTGCAAATGCAGTGTGTGAGATAATTTGGGTTCAGTCCCTATTGAAGGAAATTGGCATGCATCTACCCTCTACTCCTGTCATACGGACTGACAACACCAGTGTTGTAGCACTATCTGAGAATCCCATTCAGCACTCCAAGATGAAACACGTGGAGATAGATCTGTTCTTTATTTGTGAAAAAGTTCATTCAGGAGACATTATGGTTAACTTTATTCCTGCTTCTGAACAAACTGCTGATATTCTAACAAAACCTTTAACTGAAAAACATTTTGTCCCTTGCAGGAAGAAGCTCGGCGTGTTCTCTCTTGAAGAAGTGGATGATCTCAGGGCATCTTCCACCCTCTCGGTTCCTTCTGGCTCTATCTAGTGCAGGGATGTAGTTTGTAAGTCTTCTCCCGTCATCGAAGACTGACCTCCTCGTTTATCTATCCCATCATTATTACAGTTCTTCGGGTATTTACTGGTTTTTCTATTGTCACTAGGATCTCATTTGCAGTTCAACACCTCTCTCACTAGGCACCTCTTACTCATTTTATTGGTCTACTCATTCAGCTTAGTATGCACCTGTTTAACTATGCTTGATCTACAGAACATGCTGGTTTTCAGTGCATATGTATTTCTACTTAACTATGATTCTTTGGCTTTGCCCTTTTTGCATCTGCTCAACCCCACTATCTTTCAATCTCCTTTAGATCGGATCCCTGCTGGCATAGGGCATGATTTGATTCCAAAAAGAGGGTGATACCTCAAGAAAACAACAAGATACTTCAGGTAATCACCCTTGAGGAAGAAAAGATCAAGGCTTAAAACCTTGCAATCATGTTGGTAAGATAGGAGCACAAACTCCTATGTCAAATAATATTTGCAGAAAATAAATAAATATATATTTTCATATCAAATGGAAACAAAAATAAAAAATAATATATCAAAGCATATGAGGATATATAAGTGGTGTTGTGAATGATTCATTGGGTGACTATGAAGGATCAGTTATAGTGAGATTTCTACATATGCTTCTGTTATCATCTGTTGTGCAGACTGATGTATGGTAACACTTGTGCCTTATCAAGATGTCATGATGTAGAACAATTATATGTTTAAGGGTGTGCTTTTTTGTGATACTTGAGATGTTAGTCCTGCAACTGTTCTAGTGTCATACAGGAGAAACTTGCTATCTACCCCAGAACTGCCTAATGCGTGTGCGGTAAAGATAAGGGGTTCTTCAATTCTTTGGTCGGGCTAAAACTTATGGATTGCACTGGAATGAGTAAATAAAAAGGAAACAAATAAGAAGTCTGGATGGAGTAATGGAATTCATACTCATCCCTCAAGATCAAGATCAAGCATGGGGAATGATAGGATATAAGTATGTCATACACTTAAGCTTAGGGGTCATTTTGTAATTTGTCTAGTTTTCATTACCACGGATACTTCTATAAGTATGAAGAACTGTTCACAAACACCTTTCAATCATAGTAATATCAATTTCAGTATGTCGTCAACATTTCCTTTCCTTTGTCTTCAGTTCCTCTATAATCTAAAGACATTATCACCCACAACCGCAGCCAACGCGTATATATATATATATACTGTTTCTGCTTCAAGATTTTTCAAATTTTTGTTAGATTTTAATTTTAATTTTAATTTGTAACGGGTGTAGATTGTGGTGGGAAGGACTGGAACTGAAATGGTGACGAACGAGGCTGGTGAAGTTACCA
This sequence comes from Chamaenerion angustifolium, assembly GCA_946814005.1. Lineage (NCBI taxonomy): Eukaryota > Viridiplantae > Streptophyta > Magnoliopsida > Myrtales > Onagraceae > Chamaenerion > Chamaenerion angustifolium. The sequence continues at coordinate 24,974,911 of OX328268.1, read as the reverse complement.
GGTTCGTGATATTTTCCAGAAAAAATCCATGGTTTGAAAATGACGAGCTTTTCCGTTGCCTTTCTTTGATGTCTATTAATTGCTAATTGGTATTTCTTTTGATTATGGGTTTGATGTAGTCATCTTCAAGGGATGTTCAGCCGAACGATTAGGCTCTTGGAAGCAGTAATAACACCAGTGTAATTTGTTCATCATCTTTGTGTTTATGAAATTTCAGTATTCAAGTCTGTGCAGCAACACATAGGAGTTAAAATTGACCAACTTTGTAAATTTTGGTCTAAGTTATTGCATGTCAAAAATAATTTAGATCAAATCCTGCTAAACCAACTATGTCTATGATGGGAAGCCTCCTAAAATGAAAAAGCAAAAACTTGCAAAGCGCGGTACTTTGATGCAACAATTATTTTTGTCTCTATATTGTTTGCCATGTTGGGATTGGTAGGTTGTGAAACAGGTTGTGAAACTACTTCAAATTTGTTGATGATGCAGTTATTCAAAGAGGGAAGATACAACTAAAGGTTTGACAGAAGTCATTGCGGTCAACATCTTCCTGATAACTCAAATACAAACCATATGAATGTTTAACTTTTGACTATTACTTTGAGTTATATTTTAAACCAAAAACAACAATGCCTTTATATATGCATTATACAAACAAGATCAATAAAAACTATTAAAGAAGACTCTTAACCTTTCATCTAGTAAGACTCTTGATCTTTCATCTACAAAAAGAACTCTTGTCCTTTTATTTTCCTCCATTAACTTTTAACTTTAAGACTCACTAAAAACAACATTTAATGTTTATTATTCAACAAAACTCCCCCATAATAAATGCTTCTACCATCCGTCATGGTGATCATCTTCTTGAATTTGTCAAAATATACTTTCGGTAGCGGTTTTGGAAGATATCCGCAACTTGATCATCACTTGCCACATGCACCAATTCCACACTTCCTTCCGTAACATAATCTCGGATAAAGTGAAAACGAACATCGATGTGTTTTCTTCTTTCATGGTTCACAGGGTTCTTTGCTAACTCAATTGGTCATTTATTGTAAACTTAAATCACGGTTGCACCTTGTTGCTTTAACTCCATCTTGCTCAACAATTTTCTAAGTCATATAGTATGACGTACACACCAGGATACTGCAACATATTCAACTTCACATGTCGAGAGTGTGACGATCGGTTGCTTCTTTGAAATCCAAGTAAACGCAGTATCCCCCATAAATAACACATATCCAGCGGTACCTTTCCGATAGTCTATATATCCACCCAATCGCTATCGGAATAACCAACCAACTTGTAATCTTCTAATTTGAGTAGAACAACCCATGTGACACGTTCCTTGGATGTACCGTAAAATCCTCTTCAACGCCTTCCAATGTGAATAAGCTGGCTCCTCCATGAACCTACTTAAAATATTGACACTTAATGAAAGATTTGGCCTTGTACATGTGAGATAACAAGGGCTTCCTATCAAAATCCGATATTTACTCGCATCGACGCGTTCTCCTCGATCGAACTTCGAGAGTTTTGCTCCGGTTTCCATTGGTATTGAAACAGGATTGCAATTCCCCATCTTGTACTACTTCTTGAAAATCTCTTTTGCATATGTCTCTTGTGATACAAAAATACATGTCTCTACTTGTCTAACCTCGAAACCAAGAAAATATTTTATATAGACCAAATCTATCATTTCAAATTCCCGTGTCATTATGCCTTTAAACTCTCTACCATCTCACCATTGTTGCACATCTAAATAAGGTCATTAACATAAAGAGCAACAATTATGTAAAGAGCATGGTCATAGGGACATTGCTTGAACCCGTTCTCCTTGAAAACTGAATCGATACATGCATTCCATGCTCGTGGTGCTTGCTTCAACCCGTAAAGTGCATTCTTCAATTTTAGTACCTTCTTCTCTTCTCCGACTTTTATGTACCCGGCCGGTTGTTCGATGTAGACATCCTCTTTGAGCACACCATTCAAGAAAGTCAATTTGACATCCATTTGAAATATTGGCTATTTGAAATGAGTAATCAGATTGTCTTCATCCTTGCAACAGGAGCAAATACCTCATCATAGTTGATTCCTGTGTTTTGCTTGTATCTTTTCGCAACAAGTCATGCCTTTCACCACTCTATCTCGCCTTGAGCATTCATATTTTTCTTGAACACACACTTCACACCAATAGGCTGGCCTTCCGACAATTCTGCTAGCTCCCATGTGTTGTTGCGGTCAATCACTTTAATTTCCTCCTTCATGGCAGTTTGCCACTTCTTCTCTCACAGCGCCTCTTCATAACTAATATTTTCAGCATCTGCCAAAAGACATACAAGGTGTGCCTCGTTAGTTTAATAATACAAATCTTGCAAACTTTGCGTCTTGGGTTGTAGTGGTTCATCTTCATCATCGGTAGTTTCAGAATCTTGTTGTTTTGCTTGTTGATGCAACGACGGATGATTCTCCAACTTTGATGTCAATTTCGGTCAAATTGTTCCAGCCCCATTCACTGACTTCGTTTACTCGCACGTCACGACTCACTATCACCTTCTTATTTATCAGGTTGAGTAGCTTGTACCCTTTTGTCTTCTCATCATACCAATAAATATGTACCTTGTGCTTTTGTCTTCAAGCTTCGTTCTTCGTTGATCTCGTACATGTGCATAAGCCACACTACCAAACACTTTGAGATGAGAAATTGTTAGCTTTTGTCTGCTCTACGCTTCTTGTGGTGTTTGATCTTCTAGCTTCAAATGTAGACATCGATTTTGTACATATACAACACATTGAATGGCTTCGGCGTAGAATTCCTTTGGAAACTTCTTGCTCTTGAGCATTGATCAAACCATGTCGAGAATAGTTTTATTCTTCCTCTCAGCCACACCGTTTTGTTGAGAAGAGTTTGGTGCAGTTAGAAATCTCCTTATGCCTTGTTTCTCGCAATACTCCATGAAAACCATTGAAGTATATTCACCACCTATATCAGACCGTATGGTTTTCATGTGTTTACCAGTTGCCTTCTCCACCATCACTTTGAACTTTTTGAACACCTCGAATGTCTCAGATTTGTCTTTCAAAATATAAACCCACATTTTTCATGAGAAATCATCGATAAAAGAAATAAAGTACCATTTACAGCTGAAATATTTGGGGATGATTGGTCCACATATGTCGATATGAATCAATTCGAGAATATGTTTTGAAACGATAATTTACCATTTACACATTCTTCACAAAATTTGCCCTTATATAATCCATGTTCGACAATCCGTGTACCATGTTATTCTTTGCTAATTATTTTAGACCCTCATGGTGTAGGTGACCAAAATGGAGATGCCATAGAGATGCATTGTCTTCTACGTTGACTTGTAAACATTTTTCTCACACGCATCTCAAATTTTGTTTGTACATCCGATTTCTTCCCAATTTAACTAGAGCAACCATACGCCCATGCTTATCCTTCAAGTGTAGTACCCGATCTTTTATGAGTATTGAGTAACCTTTCTCTGTGAGTTTCCCCAAACTCAAAATGTTGGTCTTGAGATCTGGTACATAATAGACATCTTGGATTGACCCTATCAACCCATCCTTTCGTAAGTAACAAACCGTACCTTGACATTTGACCTCCACATTTGAAGCATCTCCAAACGACACATGACCATCTTCAATCATTTGCATCTTTTTGAATAAGTACTCGTGACCGCACATATGGTTTCTTGCTCTCGAGTCGAGTTACCACATAGTGTCATTGCTGATGTTTATTCATTTTGAGCTATCAAGAGAAAACTGTCATTCTCTTCATCTTCCAAGGCTAAGTTAGTTATTTCTTCCACCTTTTTATCGACTCGACAATCTTTTGCAATATGCCCCAATTTACTGCAACTATAATATTTGTCGGAGTAGCAATCCTTTACTTAGTGACCATACTCGTGACACTTCTAGCACTCGATATTGGAATAGTTTGAACGACCGCCTCTTCCTCGACCGCGTTCTCTTTCATGCCAGTTTGGTTGACTCGACTATTCCTTCTCCTTATAGTATCCTTCATGACTGTCGTGACCTCTTCCACGACTTCCACGGCCACGCCCTCTACCTCACACATTTTAAGAATAGAGTACCTTTTCGTCTTTAATTGGCGCTTTGGTTTGGAGTACTTGCTCTAGTGTCTCCTCCTTATTTTACTTCTTACGTTGTTCATCTGGCTCGAGAGAACCGACAAGCTTTTCGACTGTAAGCATCGCAACATCCTTTGATTTTTCTATCGCGCACGCAACATTCTCGAAATTGTCAGTTAAAGATCTCAAAATCGTATCCACAACTTGTGCATCAGCTATCGCTTCACCATTACGAGTAAGTTGGTTTACCACGACTTGTACACACGTGATATAGTCAGATACAACTTCTGACTCCTTCATCTTCATACTCTCAAATGTTTGGAGACGCGCTTGCTTAACTCGGTCGGCTTCGTTGAACACTTTTTTCTAATATGTCCCACGCTTCTTTTTAAGTAGTTGCACCAGCAATCTTCTGAAATACTGACTCGTCAACGACATGGAACAACATGTATAGTGCGGACGTATCCTTCGATCGCGTCTCTTTCAACGACTTGTTTTGAGTCGCTGAATATCATGTGGTATTTTATGGTTCTTCAAAACCTTCTTTGACCACCTCCCACGAATCTTTAGATCCGAGAAGAGATTTAATTTGATTGCTCCAATTATTGTAATTCCCCTTCGTTAGTCGTGGTAACGACATTTGACCCGTCACGCTCTCCATTCGCACTGATACCAATTTGATAACTCAGATACAAACCACAAGAATGTTTAACATTTGTTTATTACTTTGAGTTATATTTTAAACCAAAAACAACAATGCCTTTATGTAGGCATTATACAAAAAAGATCAATAAAAACTATTAAAGAAGACTCTTAACCTTTCATCTACTAAGACTCTTGACTTTTCATCTACAAAAAAATTATTGACCTTTTATTTTCCTCCATTAACTTCTAACTTTAAGACTCACTAAAAACATCATTTAATGTTTATTATTCAACACTCCTTTTATTTGTACTCTTTGTGATCATGTTCCTTTAGTTGTTAATGTGTAGACTTCTTCATTTTTATTTTCTTGTGATGTCTGGCAATAAGGAAGATCTTGAAAAAATCAGTAAAAGAACGGTGAAGGCAATTTTTTCCCCTGCAAATTTCTGCTGCTTACTGTTTTTTTTACTATATATATGTTATATCATTGCAATAAGATGGTTTTTATACTAGTTCAGTTTCTGCTTGCTTCAAATGTTCTACATTTTAATATTCCATAGGTGACGGAGCAACATAACGAAGACTGCAAAAAGGTTCTTACGCTCATGGGTGTACCATTGGTTGAGGTAGCATGATATTCTGATTCATAATCTATTTACTGGATGTTGCTGTTCTTATTGTATGTTGCTGTTCTTATTGATTGCACTTATTTTGTTGTTTTTATTGGCTACACATATCTCACTGTTTTAATTGGTTACACATATATCAATGTTTTTATTGGCTACACACATGTCCTTTTTTTTTTTATTGATTACAGTAATTTTGTTATTTGCTTATTTTGTAGGCTCCCTCAGAGGCAGAGGCACAATGTGCTGCACTTTACAAGGAAGGAAAAGTATGCACTTCATCGCTTTAGTGTTCTTAACTGCTCATGCTTTTCTACTTTTATATCAACGATGTTTTTAAGTTTATTTCTAAAAGAACATCTTTAGGTTTATGTTGTTGCTTCTAATGATTTGGTTTCTTTTACTTTTGGTGCCCCCATATTTCTCCGTCATCTCATGGATCCTAGTTCGAGAAAAATACCATCCATGGAATTTGGTGTTTGTACATTATCATTCTTGATTTAATTCAGGTCTTGGAGGAGTTGAATTTGAGTATGAATCAGTTGATGGACTTGTGCATCCTATGTGGATGTGATTACTGTAACAGTATTCGACGTTCAGAGAATATTTGTAGTTGTTAGAGACGTTAAAATTAGAACGTTAGATTATTATCGTTATTCTTGTATTAGGCTTTAAATTGAGATGGATATGTGTACACTTATATGATTAATAGAACAATTCAAGAATATGTCTACATGGTCTTAGAGCCTTACCTGTTTGTTGTTCGTCCTCCATCTGCTTCGTCGCCTCTGCCTTGTCTCTGCTTCTGCTTTCGACATTAGCCATGTTCGCCTAACTACTTCTACCTCACGTCTCGACCAACAACAGCTCGGTTCACAGAAGTCGTTAGCCTCAGACTCGGTTTCCCGCGCCTGGCATCAGCTAGTTGGCATCGCCTCGAACGCAGAGAACGAGTTGTTGTCACCCCTGTTGTTGGCCGTCATGTATCTCAAGCCATCGTGTCTTCCAAGTTCCGGTATGTGAAGTTGAAGCTAATGGGGAAGAGGACGGCGTGTGAAGACAGCTCCTCACTGGGCCTCTTCGTTGAAGACATCTCTTCTTCCAGTTGAAGACAGTTGTTCTTCGTTCATTGAAGAAAACAAAGATCCAGTTCAGTTTTCTGGTCAGGTTTAATTTTCTTATATGGTTCAGCTGTTTGTCCTCCTAGTCCGGTCTGATTTTCTGCTCTGCTTCAGTTATATTTTTATCTGGTTTGGTTCAAGTCATTGGTTCCGCTCAGTTTGCGGTTCAGTTCACTGTTTTAAGCTACAGTTTTACTTTCTGATTCAGTTCAGACATTTAGTCCAGGTCAATTTGCTATTTTAGATCGATTATGCTCAGTTTACGACATCCTTGTACTAAGATTAAGATTGTTGATTCATGAATCAGTATACACACCAATTTAGATGAAATTGCTAAAATTGTTCAACGTCTTGAATAGTTGGGTTTTCTCCGTCCCTAAGGGCTACTATTGCCCACCTAGGTATGATTTCCAAATGTTTTATAGTGTCTAAATCATTATGGATTGTTGATTCAGGCGCAACTTATCACATGACTGGGGAAAAAAGTATACTGACAGGATTTACTATTATCTCACAATCACCTGTTTGTATAGCCAATGGCTTTACATGTAAAATAAAATGAGTTGGATCCACCCAATTTTCAAAACACTTGTCTGTATCGTCTGTCTTATATGTACCTTCTTTTTCTCCAAACCTTATGTCTGTGAGCAAATTAACTGAACAACTAAATTATTCAGTTACTTTCACCCCAACTAAATGCACTTTTCAACAACTGGGGACAAACATGATCATTTTCACTGCATATAAGGAACACGGTATATATTACATGGATAGCTCACCTCAGAGAGTTGTATATTCAAGCACTAGAAGTGCTAAGGAGGTACATTATCAGTTGGGTCATCCATCTCTACAGGTACTAAAAACGCTTTGTCCCGAATTTCAGTCTATTTCTAAATTAGTATGTGAGGCATGTATCCAGGGAAAGCATGTTCGTGCTTCTCATCCACCTAGAGTCATCATTCGGTCTGCAGGTATATTTTATTTAGTACACTTATATGTATGGGGTGCTTGCCCAGTTACATCTATATCTGATTCTCGATATTTTGTTAGTTTTGTAGATGATTTCTCTTGTGCCACTTGGATTTTTGTTATTAAATCTAGACAAGAAATCTTGGAAAAATATTCAATGTTTTGTTCCCTTGTGAAAACTCAGTTTAAAACCACAGTTAAAACTCTTCGCAATGATAATGCCAAAGAATGCTTTACAAATGAATTTGTGGAATAATGGCATTGTCTATGAATCTTCATGTGCTTATACAACTCAACAAAATGGTGTGGCCGAAATAAAGAATGGACACATACTTGAGGTATCTCGCACTATGATGATACATGGACATGTCCCTCATCGTTTCTGGTCTGATGCGGTTCTAACGGCATGTTACCTGATCAATCGGATGCCATCCTCTATTCTAGATGGTGCAATACCCTATAAAGTATTGTTCCTGTTTGCACCTTTATTCAATGTTTCTCCAAAAATCTTTGGTTTTGCATGTTATGTCTATGATAATCGACCAAGACATACGAAACTTGATCCCAAGTCACTTCGGTGTATTTTTGTCGGCTATTCTAGAACTCAAAAAAGTTATCGATGTTATAGCACCACTCTTAAGAGATACTTCATTTCTTATGATGTTACCTGTATGGAGTCCATGCCATTTTTTCTCCAATCTGAATCCAGTTTGCCTAGTGATCCTGCATCTATCATGACTATTTTGACTTATCCAGAAGTTCGCATTGAGAATAGTGGACTACAGACTGATAATGCACCTCAAAAGACTCCTATTACTCAGGTATATACTCGACGAGAAAAGCATCTCTCTGTTAATATTAACTCTGTCCAGATCATGCAAGACAATGAAATTTGTGGATCTCTAGTTGCACCAGATCCATCTTTAATTCCACCACCACTGGTCTCTGATCTTGACCTTCCCATTTCTCTTCGTAAAGGCTCGCGTAACTGCCCCAGTACTCGATATCATATTGACAGCTTTTTCTTTTACGTCTCTATATACACAAATCATTGTGCATTTACTTTCAGTCTTGACAGTTACTCAGTTACTAAGAATATGACAGAAGCTCTGCACAATCCAGGGTGGTTTAGTGCTATGCAGGAGGAAATGTCAGCTTTGCGAAACAATAAGACTTGGTATTTTTGTCCTCTTCCCCATGGTAAAAGGGCAGTCGGTTGCAAATGGGTCTTCATAATTAAGGTTCATCATGATGGGTCACTACACTGCCTAAAAGCTTGTTTAGTTGCAAAGGGATTTTCTCGGTCTTATGGACTTGATTATGATGATACTTTTTCTTATGTCGCTAAGATGGCCTATGTTCGCATCTGCATATATATCCTGTTGCTATACCTCAGTGGCCACTACACAAGTTAGATGTCAAGAATGTATTTCTCAATGGAAATCTTGAGGAGGAGGTTTACATGACTCAACCACCTGTATTTGTTGTTCAGGAGGAGAGTTCTAAAGTATGTCGTCTGCGAAAGTCTCTATACGGTCTGAAACAATTCCCTCGCGCTTGGTTTGGACTTCTCTTCCAATCACTTAGTCAGTTTGGCATGACCAGAAGTGCTAATGATCATTCAGTATTTTATAGACACTTACGAGAGGACAGTCATGTTAGTTTCATATGTTGATGATTTGATTATCACCGGTAATGATGTTGAGGGGATCTCAGCGTTAAAGAACTTTTTGAGTAAGCAATTTCAGATTTCAGATCTTGGTAAGCTCTAATACTTTCGTGGCATTGAGGTATCACGATCTTCTAATAAGATCCTTATGTTTCAAAGAAAGTATGTTCTTGATATGGTTTCTAAATGCAGATTACTTGGGTGTAGACCTGTTGACTCACCAATGGTTCCAGAAACCAAACTCATGTTCGATGAGGGAGCACCCCTACATGACCCTGAAAAGTATCAGAGATTAGTCGGGAAACTAAACTATTTAACAGTTACTCGTCCAGGCATTGCTTATCCAGTGAGCGTAGTAAGTCAAGCCAATTCATGCTAGCTCCGCACACTACACACTAGAATGCAGCAATTCAGATCCTTAGATACCTTAAGGGTTCTCTAGGTAAAGGCTTGTATATTCTGATCAAGAACATAGTAGGATTTCAACGTTCACTGATGTCGATTGGGCAGGTTGTCCTACTAGTCGAAGGTCCACTACTAGATATTGTGTCTCATTCGGGGGGAACCTTATATCATGGAAGAGTAAGAAACCGACAGTTGTATATCAATGTAGTGCGGAGTTAGAATACCGCGCAATGGCAAAACAACTTGTGAGCTAATTTGGACACAACGTTTACTCAGTGAGTTAGGTATACACCATGATGGGTTGATGAAACTATATTGTGACAATCAATCTGCCGTGCATATCTCCAAGAATCAAGTCTTCCACGAAAGGACTAAGCACATTGAAGTTGACTGTCATCTTATTCGAGATATTGTCATGGGAACACTTTCGTGTCCCCAATGTATTCAACTTATTCACGTCCAGACAAATTTTCAACTCGCGGACATATTAACTAAGCCCGTTCACAAAGCTTCGATCAATACTATATGTAACAAGTTGGGCATGATAGACATATATGCTCCAACTTGAGGAGGAGTGTTAGAGACGTTAGAATTAGAACATTAGATTATTACCGTTATTCCTGTTTTAGGCTTTAAATTGAGATGGATTGGTGTACATCTATCTGATTAATAGAACAATTCAAGAGTATTTTTACAGTGGTCATCTAATCTAGCCTTATGTACTTTACTATTTCAATTTTTCGCTTATCTTGGAAATGTTTGTTGTATGTGTATGTGTATAGGAACAACAATATCTATATTCATGTAGTTCATCTACTTGGATAGGGATTGGAGGATTAACTGCTTTGAAGCTCATCCTCCTGCACTGCTCCATTGAAAATATCAACAAAGAAAGGTATTTTGGTTTATGTTATTAGTAGTGCTTCCTATAGATACTTATTAGTGATTAATCTAGCTTATACTTGTGCTAAAAGCTTCTTTGGATTTGTACTTAGAAGATGTTGTTTTATTTTAAATGTAACAGATACCTGAAGATTGGCCATATAAAGAGACCCGTAGACTTTTCAAGGAACCTAGTGTCTTTGCTGAGTAGGGCCGACAATGGTGCAGTGAAAAACCCATAACCATGGTTATAACTGTTACTGTTTAATATGGTTAACCGTACCATTATGGTACGGTGCGGTTATGGTGATGAATGTTCTACCCATAATGGTTATGGTTATGGTATTTGAGTTATACCCATGGTTATTATATAAATATAATAATTAATTATTATTATTAAACTAATATATACTAAATAATGGAAATTAGTGGACATACATGTAATAAATAACCATGATGTTAGTTTTATATATTTTTATTGTTGGAAATATAGATTCATGTATTTGTTAAAATAAATTTTTCGGTATTTTATTATATTACATGTGTGGAATAAATATGGGTATACGGGTAAAACCATGGTTAATAACCACGGTTATTTTAATGGTTGTGGTATTGAAAATTGTACCCGTAATGGTTATGGTGATGGTATGTGGTATAAATATATGGTATGATTATGGTATTTGTCATACTCGTACCATACCCTAACCATCGCAAGCCCTATTGCTGATGGACATAAACTTGAGATTAAGTGGACCAATCCTGAGGAAGGGCTAAATGATTTTCCCTCTGATATCTCCTCACTTTGTCAAAAGCCTGTATGTTTTTAAATTTGAATGGAATTAATCTCTTTGTAAGGGCTCAATCACCTTGCTAGTGAATGAGAATGGGTTCAACAACAACAGGTATCAAAATATTTTGCATTGATATTAAGAACTAGTACTATTTTCTTTTTAACACACGAGCTGCATTATTCTACTTGTGTTGTTCTTTTGTAGAAAAAATTGAAGCAGCAAAATACAAGTCATCTCAAGGACGGTAGGGCTCAAATAAATGAAGAAACGGTTTGATAATGCTAATTGTTTCCCAAGGAACTGTTAATTTCGTTTACTTAGTCAATATTTATTTGTTTAATTAGTAAAATTCAGTTTTTCTATTTTTAGATGTCTCCTAGTTGTGGAGTTTGTAGTGGGTCTAGTAGTGGATATCAATTTTTCTATTTGTAGATGTCTGCTAGTAGTGGTGTTAGTGGTGGGTTTAGTAGTGGAGATTTGTTATGTTATTTTCCCTCTTTAATCAGAGTATTGAATGAATAAAGGTATGATTTCCTCTGCAAAATATTCCTCTTTAAGTTATGACCATTCTCATCATTTTGTCGAATCAGTTTAACAACTGGTATCAGAGCCTCAATATCTAAAGGGACCTGAGAAACACTACAAGATGGAAGGAGAGTCAAGTATGTCACACCTACCACCACATGTCTTCGATGCTGAGAACTATCAGCAGTGGGCAGTAAGGATGGAGACCTATCTTGAGGCGCAGGATCTCTGGGAGTCTATGGAGGAAAACTATGAAATAGGTGATCCTCCAGGCAATCCCACTGTAGCACACATGAAGAGACATAGGGACAAGAAGACGAGGAAGTCCAAAGCCAAAGCATGTGTTTTTTCTACAGTGTCAAATCAAATATTCAACAGGATTATGACACTGAAATCAGCAAAGGGCATTTGGGACTATCTCAAAAAGGAGTATGCAGGAGATGAGAGGGTTCGTGGCATGCAAGAAGTGAACCTGATTTGCGAATTTGAGGTTCAAAGGATGAAGGAAGCCTAAACAATTAAGGAATATTTCGACATAATTCTCAACATTGCCAATAAGATAAGGTTGTTGGGAACTTCCTTTCCTAATTCGCGGCCGGTGAAGAAGATCCTCGTCACATTGCCCGAACGATACGAGGCATCCATAACAACTTTGGAGAATACCAAAGATCTTACAAAAATCACATTGGCTGAGCTGATTCATGCTCTACAAGCTCAGGAGCAAAGGCGATTGATGAGACAAGAGGGCCTTGTTGATGGAGCAGTACAAGCACATGCTTCATTGAGAAACAAGAAGAAGCACCCAAACAAGACGAGCAGCTGTAGCAGCGCAGGTAATCAATTCCTCGACAAAGGAAAAACTCAAAAGAAGGTTTTCCCACTGTGCAAGCATTGTGGCAAAAAGGGACATCCTCCATTTAGATGTTAGAGATGACCGGATGCAAAATGCAACAAGTGTGGTGAACTTGGGCATGAAACTATCATATGCACCTCTCAGTCAAGAATTTTGTAGAAACTCAAAGTAACTGCAGGATTCATGCCTTGAGAACAGACAATGGGACTGAATACACCTCATCACAATTCAATTCCAATTGTGAGAAATTAGGAATAGAGCACCAATTCATTTTACCTTATACTTTGGAATAGAATGGGGTCAGTGAAAGAATAAACAGAGCTGTCCTGGAAATGACGAGGTGTATGCTGCACGAAATGGAGTTGTCAAAGGAATCCTAGGTTGAGGCTGCCAATACTGCGGCCTTCTTACAAAACAGGTTTCGAACTAAAGCCCTGAAGAGTTCGACTCCTTTTCAGACCTGGTATGGTTACAAACCATCTTTAAACTTTCTCAAAGTGTTTGGATGTGTGTGTTTAATTCATGTTCCACATCACAAAAAGGACAAACTAGACAAGAAAGCAATTCCAGAAATCTTCGTTAGATATAGCACTGTGTCTAAAGGGTACAAAGTTTATCACCCACAGTCGAAGAAGATGACAATAATCAGGGATGTGTATTTCCAAGAAGTGTGAAATGGAATTTGGCAAACTCAGCAAATCTTCCCGAGTTCAATCTGCCTGAGTCACACCTTGGTGAAGAAGTCAATGACATTGATGACTTGCCAATTCGAGGTACAAGGTCTCTAGCCATCATTTATCAACAATGCAATGTTGCTCTCTGTGAACCAACAGGATCTGAAGAAGCTCTCAAACATCCTAAATGGAAAGAAGCTATGGAGGAAGAGTGAAGGATGATAAAAAAAAAAAAAAATCATACTTGGAGCCTAGTAGAGATACATCCAAACAAGAACGTAATTGGGGTCAAATGGGTGTTCAGGACAAATTGAACCCAAATTCCTCCATCAACAAACTCAAAGCAAGGTTGGTTGTCAAAGAGTACGCACAAATTTACGGTGTGGATTACTCTGAAATGTTCGCTCCAGTCGCAAGGATGGACACGATCAAGATGCTGCTAGCAATCTCAGCTCAAAAGGGCTGGATAGTTCATCAACTAGACGTGAAGTCTTCTTTCCTGGATGGAGTGCTGGAGGAGGAGATTTATATAGAACATACCCACGACTTTGAAGAAAAAGGAGTTGAAGGCAAGGTCTATCTACTCAAGAAAGCACTTTATGGATTAAAGCATGAATCACATGCTTGGTACAACAGAATCGACGTCTACATTTTGAATATTGGGTTCGAAAAGAGACTCTCTGAAGCCACTCTCTATGTCAAACAGACAAAGAGCAATATCCTGACTATTTCTCTCTATGTCGATGATCTCGTTGTGACAGGAAGTGATGCCAATGTGATGGAGAGCTTCAAAACAGAGATGATGCAGGAGTTTGAAATGACAGACCTTGGACAAATGGCTTTCTTTCTCGGCATGGAGATAAAGCAGAACGAAAATGGAGTCTTCATCGGGCAAAAGAAGTATGCCTGTAAGATTCTAAAGAAATTCATTATGGAAGGCTGCAAGGAGATGAGCACTCCTATGAATCAATAGTAGAAATTTTGTAAAGAAGATGGAGCTGAAAAGGTCGGTGAAGGTCAATACAGGAGCTTAATCGGGTGCCTAATGTATATGACAACAACTCCACCTGACATCCAATTTGCTGTAAGTCTTCTATTTCGATTCATGAATTGTGGGAGTCACAAGCCAACAAGCGGAGCCTTTAGATGTTCAGCCTCCGCAAGTTACCTCGACGACGAGGACCTGTAGTTATCCAACTTCCGGGAGTAACACACGAACGAGTAGAGACTTTTGGTGTTCATCCACCGCAAGTCATTCTCAACGACAAGGACATGTAGTTATCCAGTGTATGGAAGTCACAAGGCAATGAGAGGAGCCTTCAGGTGTTCAGCCTCCACAAATCATCCTCAACAACCAGGACCTACAGTTATCGAGCTTCTCGGAGTCACAAGCCGACGAGCGAAGCCTATAGGTGTTCAACCTTTGCAAGTCATCCCCAACGAGTCACAAGTCGACGAGCGAAGCCTTTAGGAGTTGAGCCTCCAAAAGTCATCATCGACGACCAGGTAGTTATCGAGCTTCCAGGAGTCACAAGATGACGAACGAGGCCTTGAGGTGCTCAATACGCGCAAGTCATCCTCAACGATGCTTCTGGCCAAACAAATCCTCAACCTCCAAAAATATATCTTCGACAACCAGGACCTGTAAGTGTCAAGCTTATGGGAGTCACAAGTTCATGAGAGTTTAGGTGCTCACTCTTCGCAAATCATCGGAACAATCGAGACTTGTAGATGTCCAACTTCCGAAATTTGCACTATAATGTTTGTCTACTACGTAAATAATGAATCGAGAAGAGCCAAAATCAGTTGTTTGTCTTTGAACACACACTCATGAGATCACTTCCATGAGCGCGTGTTCAAAGAAGGGCTGTAAACACCTGATTTTGGCTCGGGGTCAAAATACTGTATGCGAGGATCCGAGCCGAAAAAAAATAGAGCCAAATAAAATAATAAAATAAACCTTAAACCCCAAACCCTAAACCTTAAACCCCAAACCTCAAACCCTAAACCCTAAACCTTAAAGCCAAAACTTTAAACCCAAAACCCTAAATGCAAAACCCTAAACCCTAAACCCAAGACCCTAAAACCCCTAAACCCTAAATCCTATACCTTAAACCTTAAGCCCCAAACCCCTAAATCACAACACAAACCCACCATACCACCCATTTTCGACCAAGCCTCACCAATGATACCAAAAGTTCTTCCAGTTGCCATCACCTATGCCAACTTCATCACTTTTGCTCACCCACCATCATCTTTTGACCAAATCCTCCCCAATGACCCAAAAGTCCTCCCAATTGCCAATCGCCTTTGCCCAATTGTTACCACCTTTTCCATACAGTATGTGTTGTCCATGCTTTTATCACCAACTTGCATGAGGAAAACTATACAAAAAGGAGGAGAAAGCTTCGACATTGGAAAGAGGGAAGCTTCGGCCAAAGGAGAAAAGAAAGCTTGTCGTAAGCCTCGGTCAAAGGAGAAAAGAAAGCTTGTCGTAAGCTTCAGCCAAGAGAAGAAAAAAGAAATGAAAATGAAAGAAAAGAAAAGAAAAAATATAAGAAAAGGGAGAAAAAAAAAATTCAAGGTGAGGTATTGAGTGAAAAAATTATAGAGAAATCGAGTGAAGAAATCGGTCTCGGTCTCTTGTACGGTGTCTAAACTTTGAATAACTTAGGTATATCTCTCTTGTATTCAATATTGTATTTATATTTCATGATGTGAATGTAATTTGTCGTATCGATATTATGTGTTGATAATTATATTTTGTTTAAGAATCATATTCGGTGTTAGATTCAGTATAAATTTGGGGTCATTTTGGACATTTATAAAAGTTATGGGGGTGTTTCTGTCAAAATATAATAATTTTGAAATGACTTAGGCCATTCCCAAACTTTGGTGAAGATTACAACTCAGTCCTTGGACTCTCGGGTCATTATGGGACTTTATCGAGTGCTATAAACCAAACCATAAATGTTTTGGGCCATATCTGAAATTTTCTAAATATTTTTCCAATTGAGATCGAATTTTACATAATTGAATTTTGGTACCAAACTTTTAAGGATATCCCATGACTTCTCAAAATCTGATAAATTAGTCCAACGAGCTTTACATCTTCAAAATCATTCGTGTACGTTTGACACGTTTAATATGCCCCAAAGTTAAACCACCATCTTTTCGAGCACGATTAACTTTATTCTCTCTTGTTTATTTATTTTAAATTAACTCAAAAATAAAAAATATATATATATTGCTAATAAAAAAAATGCATGTAATCATTTTGGCCAAGCATCAAAACAGATAATTCGGACAAATCGGGCAAGTTGAAAAAATATAAATTCAAAAGCAAACTAAAGTACCGAAAGGGTGAATTATGGGCTCGCAAGACCTTAAGACGTAATCAAACCCCCAAACTCTATTCTCTGGATGTAGACCTTTCCAAGCCCTAGGAACTTAACACCATGTACCCTAGGCAAATTTTAGGATTCTGATTAGCCTTTAATTAATCGGTGGCGACTCTTTCAATTTTTCAGTCTGGTTGATCGAGCGAAACAAAATATAAATATTTTTAAAAAGGGGCCGGGGAAATTCAGATCCAACGTCCGACACGAAGCAAAGTACATTTTCAAATGTCCAGCATTGAAAGTGTTCTTCAATTTCTTTATGTCCATGTCTTTAAGTACGTAGACATTGGGGTTAGGAATGGTGACGACCTTGTATCGTCCTTCCCATTTAGGGGATAGCTTGTTCATTCTATCCAAGTGTGAGAACTCATTTCTCCTTCATACTCTTCCCCTTAGAATTGGCGAGAGGACACTCACCTATTATAGTAGCGAGCAGCTTGCTTCATACTTGATTGGATTTTTTTCGTAAGGCCATCTTTTTGCCTCCACCAAATCAAGGTCGGCGCATCACCTCGAAATGCTTAGTCCTATGAGACGTGACAACTATCTCTGTGGGAGCGACCGATTATGAACCATACACCAAACCAAAGGATGTTTCTCCCGTAGCTTTATTAGGTGTTGTTCGTACAGCTCAAATAACATTTTCCCGTTCTTTAGTCCACTTCCCTCTGAAGGCATCAAGCCTTTTCTTTAATTCATTTAGGATGATTTTTTTTGCATCTTCCACTTGTCCATTTGTTTAACTGATGCATGTCGATGCTCGATTTTTAACTCCTCACAAAACCAGCGAAGCTCCTTTCCCGCAAATTGAGGTTCATTGTCACTAACCAACAAACACACTAGGTATTGCATATCTAGATATGATCTAACACTTACGAAATTTAATCACTTGGAATTTCGTAGTCGATGCCAGGGCTTTTGCCTTGATCAATTTTGAGAAATAGCCGATGGCAACGATGATGTAACTTCTTTGTTTTGACATACGGAACGGGTCAACCAAATCAATTCCCCATTGTACGAATAGCCATGCGATGCATGTGGGGGTCAATTTTGCGGATGGACACCCAATTCGCGAATTGTACTTTTGGCATACTTCGCATTTCTGCACTAAATTTGTAGCCTCCTGACTCATTGTATGCCAATAGTATCCTTGATTCAAGGCTTTCCGAACAATTGACCTTGCTCCTTCATGGCATACTGGGTACCCTTGATGCAACTGTCTAAGGATGGTAGTTATCTCAGGAGGGGCGACACACCTAAGGTAGGGTATCGAGAACCCCTTCTTATAGAGTATCCCATCTATGAAAGTGTAATTTAGTGCCAGCCGTTTGACTCTTTTTGCCTCAGTTTTGTCCTGCGATTCGATTCCCGTTTCTAAGTACTCTTTGATGGGTGTTACCTAATATGTCACCTTATCTATGCTGAAACACTCGAATGATCTTATTTAGGTTATACTTTCAATAAAATGGACGTGGAGAGTCGTCGGTTGCCATGCATACTTGCTCAAGGCGTTTACTTTTCTATTTGCATCCCTAGGGATGACGTTTATCTCAAAACTAGCAAAGCTTTCAATGAGAGCCTTGGCTTCCGTTAAATATAGTTTTATCGGCTCACCCTTTGCCACATAGTCCCCCTTTACTTGGTTGACCACGAGTTGAGAGTAACAATGGACCTTGAGTGAGGCGACGCTTACCCCTTTCGCGATTCGAAGTCCTGCTATCAAGGCTTGGTATTCTGCTTTGTAGTTTGTGGCCTTGAAGGTTAATACAAAAGCATACATGAAAGGATTCCCTTCATACTGTGGAGTTAGTATTAGTCTTGCACCTGATCCATTAGCACAAGAAGACCCATCGGTTTATAATTTCCAAACAGGAGGCGTCTTCTCTACAGGATCCTCTTTGACTATTGTATCCTCTACAGGAGGCGGTGCCTTTTCTACACAAGTAGATTCAACTATGACATCTGCTAGTGCTTGAATCTTTATGAATGTCCTTGGGCGAAACTGATTTGAAATTCACTTAACTCAACCGACCACTTAATCATTCTGCCTGAGGCGTCTGGCCTTTGGATAAAGTGTTTTATGAGTTGATTAGTTAGCACAGTGATTTCATGTTCGTGAAAGTACGGGCGAAGCTTCCTAGCTAACACTACCAACGCGTTGAGATACTTTTCAACTTCCATATAATTCATTTCTTCCTTTAATAGGACTTTGGATACATAGTAGAGAGGTACCTGGCCTTTGCCCACATTGTTTAACAGAATAGAGAAAACAACAACTGGAGTGATATTAATGTATAATATGAGGGTGTCTCCCTTGGTTGGCATGGCTAGGAGTGGGAGCGTCCGCAGGTGTTGCTTGAGGTCTTGAAAAGCCTCTTCGCACCTTGGCGTCCATTCAAATTTCTTGTTGGCCCTTAGTACCTCAAAAAAGGGCAATGACTTATCTCCAGACTTGGCCAGGAAAGGGTTAAGTGTCGCCAGTTGTCCATTCAGGCTTTGGAACTCTTTATGGCAATTGGAGATTTTCATGTTTTCAATGGCGTCGAATTTTTCGAGATTTACTTCGATCCCCCTCCGACTGACCATATATCCCAGGAATTTTCCTAATTGAACGCTAAATGCATACTTTGCTAGGTTGATCCTCACTTGATGGAGTCGCATCCTCTCAAATGTTTTCCTCAGGTCCTCCGCATGGACAACGCCTTGAATAGACTTCACCAACATGTCATCCACATATGCCTCCATGTTGATGCCTATCATGACTGCAAATAATTTGTTGACCATTCGCTGATAGGCGGCGCCCGAATTGAAGAGTCCAAAGGGCATGACAGTGTAATGGTAGATATCACTATCTGAATAAACGAAGGCATAGGTGGCGTTGCTTTCTGCCATCTGAATTTTGTTGTATCTTGAATAAGCATCCATGAAGCTTAAGAGTTCATGCCCCGAAGTGGCATCGGCTAACTAGTCAATTTGGGGTAAGGGATACAAATACTTTGGACAAGCCTTGTTGAGATCCCTGGCAACCTGGTCTTCTGGGAGCGTCACCCCAATCTTGACCACCTTGGTTGGTCTGTCGATCTGAACTCTTTTCAATCCCTCCACGGGGTGGGACTACTTTTCTCTTCTCTGGGATTCGCGTATGACTGGATAGACATTGTTTCCTTCTTGTGCAAGCGACAACGTACTGATTGAACATATCACTTCCGGGCGACGGGAAGATTCCATATTCCATATATCATACAAGGCGGAGTCTATGGGTCCTAGTGATCTTACAAAAGCATGAATTGTCTCGCCGCCTGTTATAAACTGATCAACGCCCGCCAATTCCTTGTTAAAACGTGTATAGAAGTAACCGATACTTTCCTCATTTTTCTGTTTGATGTGGTCGAGGGTACTGACGCTCTTAAGAAGTTGTCGTCCACCCATGTATTGCACTATGAATTTATCCTTCAGGTCCTCCCATGATTTGACTGAAGCCTTGGGCAGGCCAAAGAACCAATGGGAGGCAACACCCCTAAGGGTTGATGGGAAGAGCAATGCAAAGTTATTGTCATCACTTGTCCTTCCTAAGAAGGAGGTTTCATGCCTCTGAATATGCTCCACTGCGTCACCCTATCCTCGATAGCAATCAATTCTTGGATTCTGGACATGTGGTGGCACCATTACAACAAGTATTTTTTATGTAAAAAGGTATGACGCCCTATCGCTCAATTGTGACATGACTCTACCCTTCTGTTTTTTCAAGGTCCTGGTGATAAGTTCTTCTATTTGCTTTCGGGTCATGCCCTGAGGTTGAGCCATTTCCACCCATGTTCCCTAAGTGGCGACACTGGCATGTGTGGGAAAGGCATGCGGAGGAGGCGCCTGAACTAGTAAGGCCTGGGACCTTGAGGTTGCCTCCTCCGTGCTATTCGGCTTTGCGGGACGACCTGCGTGGGTGGTTGCTCAATCCTCTCACCTATCAAGGAGTTCCTTCATGGCGTCGAGGAGTATTGGGGTTATGACCACCTCTCTAGGAGGCGGAGCCCCACTAGAGGAAGCTATGTGTGATTGAGTCGGTCGGGGCTGCGCCTGGTCTTGAGGAAGACATCACATCTTTCAAAGTATAGCTAGTAGTCTCTGTGTTGTGTTTTCACTTGAACGTAGAGTTGGCTAGGGCAAGTCAATTGAATCTTTAAAGTTAAGGTAAACCTGTTTCTTACCTAGCTAACTCATGAATTTTACCCACTAAGTACAATAAACTACCTTATGCATATGTTGATGTTTGTTCTTTTAAGGACATTAAAAAAAGAATATATATATGATTACAACTTTGGTTTTCAGTGATCTTATAGGTTAAGACGAATCAAGGAACTTATGAGAATGATACTAATTAATCCTTTTGTAGCAGATTGCAATAACCTTTAAAAGACGCATGAAATGATCGAAGAAGCATTGGGTAGTAAGACTTCACCCGTAGCTAGGTTACCCACATTATCCGTGGGAGTAAATGAATAACCTTTCGGTATGTTTCTTTCACGGAATTCGTAATAAGGAATACAGAATAGGGAATAAAAATTATGAAATAATAATATAAAGTTGTTTGGTTAGTAAATTAGAATTGAATGGAATAAGAAATCCCAATGTTTGTTTGGTGGAATGGTATATGGAAATGGAATGAAATATGGTAAAATGACATATATGTCCTTACTTTCATATGTATAGTATATAATACAAATAAACAACTTAATATGGAATCCATATCACCTATTCCGTCCCTATTCCGTGAAAAAAACACATGTTGTTAGTATTTTCTTAATAAGGTTTTTCGATTGTTGATGGTAATTAGGCATGAATCCATCCGTAACTCGGTACCTTATACGGGGGGTTTTCCACCCATCAAAATACATTTATATATCTTCTATGTCATTATCTCCTTATAGTTTCATGTTTATCAATATTAAATTCTCTTCATATCATTAACAACTTTGATATTCAGTAAAAATAAAAACTAGAATTCGGTGGCACGCGATTGTAGTCCACGCTCGCCTATGTCCGTGCTGAAGAAATCCCCAATTCCCTAGGGTTTCATCCCGTGACAGAATCAATTTTCGTTCCAATTGGCAGAATCCCGTTTGCATTAATTGCAACAAGACAAGCCAGTCGAATTTCAACATCCGTCTGAAACACTACACCTTGGAGGGGACGTTCTCATGCAGGAAACACTGAAGGGCAGCAACGGCATCCTGGTGTGACCTCCATCCAAAACCTGTCCGGTTTTCGCAGCTACAAAGTGAAAACCTCACCTCCAGTGTCTGCCTAAGCACGAACATACAGGTGGTCACACCACCAGTGAGGATGTCGACCGCCGCCTTCAGCATACGTGGGGAGGCTGCGGGCATCCCACAAAGAAACCGACTGCGGTCATTCCACATAGCACAGCCTCCACCATAGATCGTGCTTACCTGACCCATCTCACCCCTGTTTTCTTGTTTTGCCTGTTCTTGTAGGAGCTGCCAGCTGCGGTGACGACACGGCCCCCTATCCACGCGATGCAGACCAGCTCCAATTCCGACAGCACGAAAAGACCCGGCAAGCCTGTGGTCGACCTGGACTCGAACGAACATCTGCAGCATGAGACATGGTATGTAGGGAAGGTCATATCCCAAAATCCTACCAAACTAAGCGTGATCAATGTTGTACTTCGGTATGGCCATGTCACAATATCGGAAGCGGAGGCGGGTATTTTGTTGTTCGATTTTGAACGACCGGAAGATGCCGATCATATTCTAGACCGTTCACCATGGCAGTCAATGGCCACATACTAAACATAAAAAGATGGGACCCGAGCGTGGGAGTAAAGGAGGTTGAATTTAACAAGGTAACCTTTTGTACCCAAGTACATGGCATAGGGCTTGAGAAGTTTAATGATGCAAATGCCTGGAAGAGAGAGAATATGATAGGAAAATGCCTGGAGATTGAAAAGCATGTTGGGAGAATTAGTAGGAGTTATATGAGGATTCGTGTAGAAGTGAATGAGGAGATACCATTGATGGTAGGATTCTGGTGGAAGAATTCTGAAGGAGTGGATAGATGGGCATCGATAAAATATGAACGATTATCTGATTATTGCTATGGGTGTGGCATATTAGGTGATGTGATCATGGAAGAAATGCGGCCCACACTTGAAGACAGGGGTGAGATAACCGTGCCAAGTGGACCAATGACACGATCAAGGGCTAGGAAGCTTGGACATACAATCACCACACTACTGGACCGCATAGGACCAACTATCATTCCGTCCGGAGACATGGAGCCTAAGAACCTCTTGGTTGCTCGAATGGACTAAGTCAAGAGGAGCTCGTTTGTACTCTTTTTCCCGACCTTTGGTTTTGTCCCACTGGGTTTTACAAAGGGAGGTTTTAATGAGGCAAACGGTCCACAAGACAACCAAACCCAATAAGAGGAGGAGAATAAAATTCGGCCCATAGGAGAGCTTTCCTTAGGCCCAAATTAGCTTAGGGTTTTACTTCATTTAGGATAAGTAGCTAGGGTGGCCGAAATTAGAGGATAGACCTTTCTTTTACAAACTTGTGTGCTAGCCACATTGTTCTTCTTGTTCATTGAATGAGAAATTGATTGTTGGTGTGTCATATCCGGCAATTGAATCTTGGTGCGTCATATCTAAGGTTCAAGCTTTGGAATCTTCGAGTGCGTCATATCTTGGAGAATCTATTGTGGAGGTATCAAGGGCTTGTCGCTGCCTTTGTGTGATCCAATCGATCCATCATTCATCCATCATCTCTCTTCGTATATTCTGGTCTCGGCAGAATCGTATCCAGGAGGACCGACCTTACCAAAATCGGTCTAGAAGACGGAATACATATCGGAATTCGACGAGCCCACCCATTACAGAAAGAGGACCCAATTATCTGCGACTTTAGTATTCATCACTCGGATCAATTCGGATCAGATATTCGCGTAAAAGGGAACCCTTTACAGAGTCGGAATTCTGACAGCAATATTACGAGCCTTGGGAGAATCGTATCACCACCTACCCTCGAAAGTGCCGACTCCTGGAAGATCGTATCAAGTGGTATCAGAGCACACTTTCGAGACTTAATTTTGCTGATTTGTGTTGTGTGATAATCAGGTCCTTGCGCATTATAATGTCAAACCACGCAAGTAATGGAGAGGAGAGCACCAATCAAGCTCAAGGGGCAAGGAACGAACCCCCGGATTTGCGAATTCTTCGCAATGAGATTCGGCGAATGATGCAGCAAGAATTAGGACCTATCATACAAGAGTCCATTAATCGAGCCATGCCGCCACCTATGGGGAATCTTCCAAGAAGAGCTCAACCTCAAGCAGACGATGAAGAGGTTCAATCGTCCAACTATTATAGTAGGGGCCGCCGCCACTCCAATCGAGACCAAAGGAGACCACGGCGGGAAAGAGGTCGGCTTGAAGATCAACTTGGTGGTCTCAAGTTAAAAATCCCACCTTTCCACGGGAAGAATGATCCGGATGCTTATTTGGAGTGGGAAAAGAAGATCGAACTTGTGTTCGATTGTCAAAATCTTTCTGAGCTTAGAAAGGTACAAGTAGCCGCAACTGAATTTTGTGATTATGCTATCAATTGGTGGGATCAAATCGTGACGAGTAGACGACGTAATCGTGATCCACCCGTAGATACTTGGGATGACTGAAAAATCTTTTGAGGAAGAGGTTTGTTCCTAACCATTACCATAGGGAACTACATCAAAAGCTTAGACGATTGTCTAAGGGCCGAAAGACCACATTTGCTCCCATGCCGCCGCATGAGATACACCTAGATCAACTTCGACTTCGACAACACGAAGGAACTAATGTGAGTGAACACACAAGTACCCTTACCCAAAATGAGTGTGAGAGTTTGAGGAAAGCCAAAGCCGAGAGATGTGAGTTTACACCCGTGAGTGAACCCGTGAGGCAGTCCAATTTTGTGGTGAGGTCTAGCGTTGTAAAGAGGGCTTTGTCCTCTAAGCAACCCGTTATACTACTTATGTACAAAGAAACGTTGTTGAGTATCACTAATCGCGTGCCGGATTTGCCGAGCAACATCGTTTCCCTTTTGCAGGATTTTGAAGACGTCTTGCCGGATGAAACTCCCCACGCATTACCGCCCCTTCGGGGTATCGAACACCAAATCGATTTTGTACCGGGAGCTTCACTACCTAACCGACCTGCATACCGAACTAATCCTATGGAGACCAAGGAGCTTCAACGACAAGTGAACGACTTGATGGACAAAGGATACATCCGCGAAAGCATGAGCCCATGCGCGGTACCGGTCCTACTCGTCCCTAAGAAGGATGGGCCTTGGAGGATGTGCGTCGATTGCCGAGCCATCAACAATATCACTGTAAAGTATCGCCATCCTATTCCTCGATTAGATGACATGTTAGATGAGCTGCATGGATCCACGATATTTTCTAAAATAGATCTTAAGAGTGGTTATCATCAAATTAGGATGAAAGAAGTTGATGAATGGAAAACAGCTTTTAAAACAAAGCATGGCTTATATGAGTGGTTAGTCATGCTCTTTGGATTAACTAATGCACCTAGCACTTTCATGAGATTGATGAATCATGTACTGCGTAACTACATTGGAATTTTTGTGGTTGTTTATTTCGATGACATTTTAGTCTATAGTCGAAGCTTAGAAGAGCATGTTGGGCACTTAAAATCTGTTTTGATGGTTCTTCGAAAGGAGAAGCTTTATGCTAACCTTAAGAAGTGCACTTTTTGTACGGATCACCTTGTGTTTTTGGGTTTTGTTATAAGTGCAGATGGTATTAAGGTGGACGAAGAGAAGGTTAAGGCCATCCGCGATTGGCCGACGCCAACTACCATAGGCGAAGTGCGGAGCTTTCATGGACTTGCGGGTTTCTATCGGAGATTCGTGACGGATTTTAGTACCATAGCCGCACCTCTCACCGAAGTGATCAAGAAGAGTGTTGGGTTTAAGTGGGAGGACGCACAAGAAAAAGCATTCCAAGCTTTGAAGGACAAACTCACCAATGCACCCCTTTTATCTTTACCGAACTTTCTTAAAACCTTTGAAATTGAGTGTGATGCTTCGGGTGTAGGTACTGGAGCTGTTTTGACACAAGAGAAGAGGCCCATAGCCTTCTTTAGTGAGAAGCTTGGAGGAGCTGCCCTAAACTACCCGACCTATGACAAGGAGTTGTATGCGCTAGTTCGAGCCTTGCAAACATGGCAACACTATCTATGGCCCAAGGAGTTCGTCATTCACACCGACCATGAATCCTTGAAGCATTTGAAGGGTCAACAAAAGCTCCACAAACGACATGCTAGGTGGATGGAGTTCATCGAAACCTTCCCTTATGTGATCAAGTATAAGCAAGGTAATGAAAATATTGTTGCCGATGCTCTATCAAGAAGGTATGCCTTGATCTCTACTTTGGATGCTAAGCTTTTAGGCTTTGAATACATAAAGGAGCTCTATGAAACTGACTCGGATTTCCAAGATATCTTTAAAGCATGTGCTAAATTCGCTCATGGAAAGTATGTAAGGCACGACGGGTTTCTTTTGTTTGAAAATAGATTATGCGTACCTAACTGTTCGATGCGAGAATTGTTAGTTAGGGAAGCCCATGGCGGAGGATTGATGGGACATTTTGGGATCACTAAGACCTTGAAGGTGATGCAAGAACACTTCTATTGGCCGCAAATGAAAAGGGATGTCGAGCGGATATATGGAAGATGTGTCACTTGCAAACAAGCCAAAGCAAAGGTACAGTCCCAAGGTTTGTATATGCCCTTACCGATTCCTGAACAACCGTGGGTCGATATATCTATGGATTTTGTGCTTGGATTGCCTAGGACTAGGACTGGAAAGGATTCCATCTTTGTGATTGTGGATAGGTTTTCAAAAATGGCTCATTTCCTTGCATGCCGTAAAACTGATGATGCGTCTCATATAGCTGATTTATTCTTCAAAGAAATTGTTCGCTTGCATGGAATGCCTAGGACCATTGTTAGTGATAGAGATGCTAAATTCTTGAGCTACTTTTGGAAAACACTGTGGTCTAAGCTAGGGACTAAACTGCTATTTTCAACTACTTGCCACCCTCAAACTGATGGACAAACCGAAGTAGTGAATAGGACCTTGTCTACTTTGCTACGCACCTTGATTAAGAAGAATTTGAAAACTTGGGAAGAATGCTTGCCACATGTTGAATTTGCGTATAACCGAGCTACACATTCCGCTACCAAGTTTTCACCGTTTGAAATCGTTTATGGATTTAACCCTTTGTCTCCTTTGGATCTAACCGCTTTGCCTATGAGTGAAAGGACTAACTTAGATGGAAAGAAGAAAGCTGAAATTGTCAAACAGATCCATGAAAAGGCCAAGCGCAACATCGAGGAAAGGACGAAGTCGTATGCAAAGCAAGCCAACAAGGGCCGACGTAAGGTGACCTTTGAGGAAGGAGACCTCGTGTGGGTGCACTTGAGGAAGGATAGGTTTCCAGTCGAGAGGAAATCCAAGTTGATGCCTAGAGTGGATGGCCCATTCCGAGTCCTAAAGAAGATCAACGACAATGCTTATCAACTAGACCTCGAAGGGAAGTATAATGTTAGTTCAAGTTTTAACATTACTAATTTGCTTCCTTTTGTTGCAGATGATCCGGATTTGAGGACAAATCCTTTTGAAGAGGAAGGGGATGATGTGATCATGGAAGAAATGCGGCCCACACTTGAAGACAGGGGTGAGATAACCGTGCCAAGTGGACCAATGACACGATCAAGGGCTAGGAAGCTTGGACATACAATCACCACACTACTGGACCGCATAGGACCAACTATCATTCCGTCCGGAGACATGGAGCCTAAGAACCTCTTGGTTGCTCGAATGGACTAAGTCAAGAGGAGCTCGTTTGTACTCTTTTTCCCGACCTTTGGTTTTGTCCCACTGGGTTTTACAAAGGGGGGTTTTAATGAGGCAAACGGTCCACAAGACAACCAAACCCAATAAGAGGAGGAGAATAAAATTCGGCCCATAGGAGAGCTTTCCTTAGGCCCAAATTAGCTTAGGGTTTTACTTCTTTTAGGATAAGTAACTAGGGTGGCCGAAATTAGAGGATAGACCTTTCTTTTACAAACTTGTGTGCTAGCCACATTGTTCTTCTTGTTCATTGAATGAGAAATTGATTGTTGGTGTGTCATATCCGGCAATTGAATCTTGGTGCGTCATATCCAAGGTTCAAGCTTTGGAATCTTCGAGTGCGTCATATCTTGGAGAATCCATTGTGGAGGTATCAAGGGCTTGTCGCTGCCTTTGTGTGATCCAATCGATCCATCATTCATCCATCATCTATCTTCGTATATTCTGGTCTCGGCAGAATCGTATCCAGGAGGACCGACCTTACCAAAATCGGTCTAGAAGACGGAATACATATCGTAATTCGACGAGCCCACCCATTCCAGAAAGAGGACCCAATTATCTGCGACTTTAGTATTCATCACTCGGATCAATTCGGAGCAGAGATTCGCGGAAAAGGGAACCCTTTACAGAGTCGGAATTCTGACAGCAATATTACGAGCCTTGGGAGAATCGTATCACCACCTACCCTCGAAAGTGCCGACTCCTGGAAGATCGTATCATTAGGCCACACTATTCAATCATGCAAAATGGAGGTGCAGATGGCGGAATACAATTAGAGCATACCAATGTATGGGTCATGGCTTGTCGGAGTAAGACCAAAATAAACAACGGCTAGACAACATGTGGGAGTAGATGGGGGTCAAGGATCGAAACAAAACCAAGGTGCTAGAAGATCGTGGTTTGATATTATGGTCGAGTTTAGGGGAAGGAGCACAGATAAAGCACAACAACAAGGTCGAACGGGGGCACAAAATGACGATGGCGTGGGGGAGGAGGACATACCCATAAACCGACCAAGTGAACCAAATGAACAAGATTCTATGGAGACCGACCTAGCCCCTGAACTAGAGGAGCAAATCAACCCAAGAAACCGACCGGTTGGAACCGAGCTCGATGAACCACCAAACTCAAAAGCCTTAACCATCCATATTACCCAACACCAAGCCGACCGAATCACATCACCAAATCCAAAGCCAGCCCCATTCCCGAGTGGATCAAAACCAAACCAAGCCGAAGCTACATCCACCCTACACCAAACCGAACCCAACCAAACCAAGTCGGCCAAATCTCTAAATCAACCCAACCCTTGATCACTTAACTACCCGACAATCCGATCCACATAGACACGGTTGATAACACCACGACCTTCCAAACATACATTGTAGAGAAACCACCTAACACACCACCAACTTCCCCCCAACCGCCGAACCACAACCCCAAATCCGGCTTAAGCTCATTCCTACACAAGATGACTTTGAAGCGAACTGGGGAGGAGATACCGGGTACGAAAAGGATGAGGAAATAGGAGGAGGATATTGAATACCCGGGTAGAAGGATAAGGAAGAGCCCGATGAGAAAATTTACTAAGACCAACCAAAACCGAAAAAAGAGATCTGAAAGGAGGAAAGTGGTACGAAGCGAACATGAGGAATCACTTGAGCTGACCAAGGGTTCTGGTGGATGTCTCGAAACAGCCACGGGTGCCCAATGAGTGTTATCTCCTGGAATTGTCAGGGTCTGGGATCTGCCCTGACAATTCAACACCTACAATACTTTAACAAAAGGTGTCGCCCAAACATCATATTCTTAATGGAAACAAAAAATGGGGATACCTACTGCGAACGGATACGGACACGAATGGGGATGGAGAAAAAGTACTACGTGAGCTCGAATGGGGCATCGAGAGGATTAGCATTATGGTGGTCATCGGAGACTAGGGTCTCAATAACATATGCCGACCCCGAGCACCATCGATTGTGAGGTGCAGCTTGCAAGGCAGACCGAAAACCATCCATGGGACATGGGTATATGCGAGCACGGAGGCACACGAACGAACTCAAAACTGGAATCTTCTACGAATAATAGGGATGGTCCGACGAGATAGCTAGATGGTGCTCAGAGATTTCAATAGCATATGCTACCAACACGAGAAGCAAGGTGGTAGGAGAAAGTCGCAGAGACAAATTGATGAATTTAAGCAAATGATTGAGGACATCAACATGGAGGATTTGGGGGTGCACGGTAACCCTCATACATGTTAGGTTATAAGTGTGTTTTACACTTAAATTTAGGGGTTAATCTGTAATTATAGTTTGCTTGTGAGTCAAGTTTCAATTATTGTTAGTTTTAGGGACTATCTAGCAATTTCTATCTTTTAGTATGTCCGTTGTCTTTCTTTAAATATCTGTCGACTGTAGCTTGGACAACAACAAGAAATGAATCAGTAAAGCTTCCGTATTGTCTCCTTCGTTTTCTCCTTCCTGTTATTCATCTTCTTCATCTTGTTCTTGCCAAATCCCTAAAATCCAACATGGTATCAGAGCTTATTCGAGCCTGAAATCACCTTCCTAAACCCTTTCTACACTGATTATGGAAGAATCATCACCTGCCTTCGCCAACAAGAAAGTAGCACAGCTACTTGGCGAAGAGAACTTCCAACAATGGAAGCAGCAGGTTCTTCTGTATGTCAGAGGCTACAACCTCAAGAATCACCTTCATGGAGTCAACATCCCTCAGTTTCTGGAAGATGAAACTGGAGTTGCAGTTCCAAATCCAGCCTACGCCAAGTTTCTTCAACAAGACAGCTCACTGGCATCTTGGCTCCTAGCCTCTGTTTCTACCCAGGTTAGTATAGGGTTAATAGGATGCATGTCAGCTGCTGCCATTTGGCAAAAGCTTCACCGTGATTTTTCATCATCCTCTACAACCAGAATCATGCATCTTTATGATAGGCTTAAGGTTAGAAATCATGTTCATCAGCCCATGAGAGACTATCTTACTGAAATCTAGACCACCTGTGATAACTTAGCTAGTTATGGTCACCCTATAGAAAAGATGCAACAAATCTCTATTATCCTGAATGGTGTTAAGGGTCAGTATGATAATGTTATTGCTGTCATCCATGCCAGTCAAAATCCGTATACCATTACCTCTGTGAGTTCTGTCTTACTAGATGCTGAGTCTAGACAGCCTGACCTTCTATTTGATGCTAGTGCCAGTGTTAACATTGCTTCTGCTAAGGTCCCCAATTCTAGTAAATCTTTCGTGTTTCTGCCCACACCTCAAACCACAACTCAGAACAATCAGTCATTCTCTTCTGGTCCCCCACCCTTTAGTAATCAACAGTCTGGTAGGGGTAGAGGTCGTGGTAGAGGGTTTGGTAATAACAGACTTCGGTGTCAGTTATGTGGAAAGTTTGGGCACTTGGTGAACAGATGTTTTCATTGCTTCAATGTGCACTTCACTGGTGTCACTGATCCTCAGTCCACCTCTCCAGCACCCTCAGCCAACCTTGTTGCTTATGATCTTGATCCTCACCCATATCAACAACCATCCTCCCCACAAACCCACCATTACCCACCACCTCAGATGCATAAATCTCAAGCTCACCCTCAACCAACTCAGACCACCACCATAACTCCTCCAAATGCTCAAACACACTTTGTAATGCAGTACTCACCCTATCCTTCACCCGTACCACCTATCTACCCTTATATGATGGCCCATCCATGTTATGTCAACCCAGCTAAACCATACCAAGTCCTTCCCAATCCTCAGCCTCACATCACCCCTGACCCATCTCAACCTCCATCACAGCTACCCACCCAGGCAAATCATCTGATGACCAATAACTCAAACCTAGCCACATCTGATGGAAGCTGGTTCCCTGACTCAGGAGCAACGAACCATCTAACCAATGCTCAGCCTGCTCCGCACATGACCTCTCCATACTCTGGTCCAGGTAAGTTTTTAGTTGGTAACGGTTCATCTCTTGATATTTATGCCATTGGTTCATCTCATTTACCTTCTACTGGCAAACCTCTACTTCTCAATAACATGCTTTAAACACCTGCTGTTACTAAAAACCTTCTTTTTGTATCTCAGTTTTCAAAGGATAATCAGGTTTATTTTGAATTCCACCCATCGCACTGCCTGATTAAGGATTCCTTCTCCAACAAGGTGCTTCTCAAGGGTTATGAATCAGGAGGTCTTTACCGCCTTGATTTCTCTAGTTTTAAGTCTAGCTCAAATAAGTTAGTTGAGTCTGCAACTGTTAGTCCGGATCAATGTTTGAGTCTTTCACCTGATTTCCAGTCATTTTGTAATAATGCAGTTTTATCTGCTCAAAACTCAGTTATTGATAATGATGTTTCTATGCTTATGGTTAATCATGCTTCCTCTGCTATTCCTCATGCTTCCTCTTCTTCTAGCTCTGATAATACTGATGAATGCTTCTCTGTCACTTGCTTTAATAACGCATCATTACCTGAATTTGAATTCAGCTGTTTTGTTAGTTCACTTAAAACGAATGAATCCTCTCACCTGTGGCACATGAGGTTAGGCCACCCCTCTAAAAACATCCTTGTTAACTTTCTAAGACTTCAGAATCCGCCCACTGTTGGCCAAAAAAAAAGAATCTGCCCACTAACCACATATCTTCTGAGTGTACTGCCTGTGCAGTAGGTAAAAGCAAGAATCTGCCATATCAATCCACGGACACAGTCTACTCACACCCTTTGGAACTGATACAGGTAGATTTCCGGGGTCCTGCCCCCTTCTCTTCTAGTAATAGCAACTACTATCTTAGTATTGTTGATGCTTTCTCTAGATATACATGGATATATTTTTTGAATCGTAAATCTGATGCTGCTAAGGTATTCTGTGAGTTTCACTTATTAGCAGAAAAACAGCTTGGAACAAAACTTAAAGCTGTTCAATCTGATGGTGGAGGTGAATTCCATTTCCTTACTGCTTACTTATCTCAATTCGGCATAGTTCATAGGATCACGTGTCCTTACACAAGCCAACATTGTTGAACTTGGCCTCACACTTCTTGCACAGTCATTTGTCCCTCTTCACTACTGGACAGATGCATTTTCCACTGTTGTGTTTCTCATAAACAGATTGCCCTCAAAAGTGCTTAACAACTGTTCTCCTCATGAGTTTTTTTTTAATTCCAAGCCAGACTACTCTTTTCTAAGAGTTTTTGGTTGCCTGTGTTTTCCACACCTAAGACCGTATAGGTCTCACAAACTGTCATTCAGATCAGAACCATGTGTCTTCCTTGGGTTCTGTTCTAATCATCATAGCTACAGGTGTCTCTCCTCCTCTGGAAGAGTGTATGTGTCACGAAATGTTGTTTTTCATGAAACAACATTTCCCTTCTATGACACCACAGGCCCTTTCTATGCATCCAATGCACCCAAAGTTTCCACCCCTTCCAAACCTTTCTTCATTCCCTGTGACCCTTTCTTCCAACAGCCAACCTCTGTTCCCTCCACAGTATCTCATTCCTCTGGCCCTCCTGTGCATGCTCACACTTCAGGTGAGTCTAACCTTCCCTCCACCACACCCGCTCAAGACACTACTCCCACTCATCTTCCCACAATACCTGTTTCAGCTCCTGACCTATCCTCGCCTACTGAAGTATTCAGGTATGTTCCTTCTGGCTCAACACTTGTCCCTCTTACTTCCTCTGATCCTGTTTCCTCCACACCACCACCAGCTCACTATGATCAGTCTTTCCCCACCTCACCTCAAGCTCAACCCTCCTCATCTTCTCATCCTTCTCGCCCCAAATCCTCCATTAATGTGCATCCCATGCAAACCAGATCGAAAACCTCTCTTCAAGGGATTTCTATGTCCTTTGCTCTGTCCACTGATCTAATCAACTCTGAGCCTCGAAACATTCACGAGACTCTTCAGTCACCTCATTGGCTTCAGGCTGTTCAGGAAGAGCTTACAGCTCTTTCCACAAACAGCACATGGAGCCTTGTTCCCTTACCTACAGGTCACATCCCAATTGGATGTAAGTGGATATTCAGAATAAAAAGAAATGCAGATGGGGTTGTTGTCAGGTACAAGGCTCGCCTTGTTGCCAAAGGTTTTTCCCAGAAACCAGGTTTTGACTTTCAGGAAACTTTCAGTCCTGTCATTAAGTCTGCTACTGTTCGTATTGTCCTATCCTTAGCACTGACTCATAAATGGTGTATCAGACAGGTTGAAATAAACAATGCATTCCTTCATGGTGATCTTCATGAGGAGGTCTTCATGACACAGCCTCCAAGTTTTGAAGTTCATTCCAACACTCCTAATCTGGTATGCAAACTTCAAAAAGCCTTGTATGGTCTTAAGTAGGCTCCCAGAGCCTGGTTTGAAAAACTGAAGTTCTTTCTCTTAAACTCTCTTGGTTTTCATGTATCTACTTCGGATAGCTGCTTATTCATTAAATCCACCTCTGATTCATTCGTACTTCTACTTGTTTATGTGGATGACATTATTATAACTGGTACATCTTCTTCTCTTGTATCTAACATTGTTGATTCCATAAATGCTCAGTTCCAACTTAAGTATCTAGGGAGCATGAACTACTTCCTTGGCATGGAAGTAGTTTCAGGTGATGATTTCATACTTCTGAACCAGAAGAAGTATATTCAGGAACTCCTGGACAATGTAGGCCTAAATGATCAAACTTGTTTTCCCACTCCAATGACAGGTACGTGTCTGTCCAAATCAGGTATGTCAACATGTTCTGATCCTTTTCATGATGAAACCCTCTACAGAAGCACAATAGGTTCCCTTCAACATGTATGTGTCACACGACCAGACATACACTTTGTTGTAAATAAACTAAGCCAGTTTATGCAAGCCCCCAATAACAGCAACTGGAAAGCTGTTATTCACATCCTGAGATACCTCAAAGGCACTCTCAGTCACGGTCTGTTGTTTAGAACAACACCCTCACCTGTCCAAGACATCACACTCACTTCATTTTCTGATGCTGACTGGGGCGGTGATCACACTGATCGTCGCTCCATCTCAGGTCATTACCTGCTGTTAAATGGTAATCCCATAGTGTGGAGCTCAAAAAAACAGACAGACGTGTCTAGATCTAGTGCAGAGGCTGAGTTCAGGGCCATTACCAATGCCATGTGCGAAATTATGTGGGTCCAATCCATTCTCAAGGAAATTGGACTTCACACTCAAACTGCACCTGTCATTTGGACAGACAACACAAGTGCAGTTGCCCTCTTAGAGAAACCCATTCATAACTTCAAGATGAAAGATGTCGAGATTGATCTCTTCTTCATCAGGGAGAAAGTTCACTCAGGAGATTTCTTAGTTAACTTCATACCCGCTTCAGAACAAACTGCTGACATTTTAACTAAGCCATTAACTGAAAAACATTTTATTCCCTGTAGGAAAAAGCTTGGGGTCTTCTCACTAGAAGAACTGGAGGATCATGGAGTCTCCCCATTCCTTCAGCTTACATCCAGCTCTCTGTGATCTCCCTAACCAGTCTGTAAGTACTTCTACTCTCTGTTAACTGAGTAACTTGCCTTATATTTAGCATTCTTGATCAGCCATGTGTATGCTTGCTGCCTTTTTCTGTTGACTACCCTTCTGTGAATTTAACTCTGTCTGACTTCATGCAAGTCTGATTAGCTCTATCATTGGTATGTTAATACTGGTAATCGTAGTCTGCTCATGTCTGTTTATCATGATAAGCATCTGCTTTAGATTCACATGTCATCTGGTTATTTTCCCATTCCTGATCATGATCACTGCCCCTGTGCATCACTGGTGTCTCTCTTTAAAAATTGCTTGCTCAATTATAAATGGCATAGGGAATGACTTGAGTCCAAAAACAGAGTGAATATCGTTAAGAAAACGACAAGATACTTTTGGTTTTTCACTCTTGAGGATGAAAAGATCAAGGCTCAAACCTTGCAGCCATGCTGGTAAGATAGGAGCTCAAACTCCTCTGTCATGATGAAATGAAAATTCAAATTCCAAATTAGAAATATCATGAATAAAAGCAGCAATAAACCTGCAAATATGAGACTGTCTGGTCATGATGCACTCTGGCAATTGTTTTTTGATCAGGAATAGGGAGAATTATGTATATGACTTGTGATTATATGGTATTGCTAATCGTGTTATCAGTCATGATCATAACCTCAGATTA
This sequence comes from Chamaenerion angustifolium, assembly GCA_946814005.1. Taxonomy (NCBI): domain Eukaryota; kingdom Viridiplantae; phylum Streptophyta; class Magnoliopsida; order Myrtales; family Onagraceae; genus Chamaenerion; species Chamaenerion angustifolium. The sequence goes on along the minus strand of OX328268.1, from coordinate 24,939,107 downwards.
CAGGTACTAATCAACTCATGATCAGAGCCATGATCAGAACTATGTTAAGGTCAGCACTCTAGTTAAAATTCAAGGTGCATCTCAGCTAGAAAATCTCGGTTAAGCTTCACAAAGATGCTCAGAATGCATTGAAAAGAAAAAGGCAAGTACTCTGTTTTCTCGAGAATGGATATTTTACTTCAGACTGTCAGACCTCAAGGAAGGTTGGATTCCGAAATCAAGATCAAGTATTGGGAATGTTAGGTTATAAGTGTATTTTACACTTATATTTAGGGGTTAATCTGTAATTATAGTTTGCTTGTGAGTGAAGTTTCAATTATTGTTAGTTTTAGGGACTATCTAGCAATTTCTATCTTTTAGTATGTCTGTTGTCTTTCTTTAAATATCTGTCGACTGTAGCTTGGACAACAACAAGAAATGAATCAGTAAAGCTTCTGTATTGTCTCCTTCGTTTTCTCCTTCCTGTTCTTCATCTTCTTCATCTTGTTCTTGCCAAATCCCTAAAATCCAACAATACATGGTGTAATAATCGAAGTGGACTGGAATGGATAAGCGAGCGCCTTGATCGGGTCCTTACAAATGAGGAATAGGCAATGCAACATCAAGAAAGAAAGTGCATCAATGAATTAGCCATTGGGTCGGACCAGTCACCAATGGTGGTCCAACTCAAACAACTGAAAAGAAGGGCAAGGAGACGGTTTAAATTTGAGGCAATGTGGTTAGACAACCCGACATGTAAGGAGGTGATTAAGGATGCATGGGAGAGACCAACAACACGGAGGGAAACACAGGGGGTTTACATGAAATTGAATAAGTGTCGCAAGCAACTCACGACATGGAGTAAGGCCCACTTTGGGAACAACATGAGAGAGGTCGCAAAAATAAAGGAATCCCTAAGGCTTAACACACAAGGGGTGATGGACGAAGAGGCGATACGAGAGTAAAAAAAGTTAAAGGGGAAACTCAAATCCCTTTGGACAAGAGAGGAAACATATTGGAAACAGAGGTAGAAGATCAAATGGCTTAGGGACGGGGACCAAAACACCACGTTCTTCCACCAAACAACAATAGTGAGGCTAAGGCGTAACCAAATATGTCGTCTGGGGGGAATGAATGGGGAGTGGATAGAGAATGAGGGGAGGATAGCATATGAGCTATATCGTTACTATAGGTACATGTTTACCTCAGAGCAAACCGAACCGGATGAAAATTTCCTTCGCTATGTACCTAATCAAGTGACAACCGAAATGAATGAAAATCTAACAATGGAGGTAACAAATATAGAAATCAGGTCGGCAACATATCAACTAGGATGGTCACGGGCATCGGGTCCGGACGAGTTTCCGGGTCTATTTTACCAAAGGAATTGGAACATCGTGGGGGCAGATGTCATCACCGTTGTCAAGGCTTTCTTCAGAACAGGTATCATTCTAAACACCCTAAATAATATTGATATTGTACTTATTCCAAAAGTTCAAAACCCGACAAAACCCACTTATTTTCGGCCTCTAAGTTGTTGCAACTTCATGTATAAAATTATCTCAAAAGTGTTGGTGAACCGATTGAAAATATATCTATCAGACTTTATCACTCCTTTCCAGAGTGCATTTGTATCAGGTAGACACATACAGGACAACATCATGGTAGCACATGAAGCTTTCCATCACCTACAAACGGGCTGAAACGGGAACAAGGTGGAGTGCGCCCTAAAGATCGATATGCAAAAGGCGTATGACAGAGTAGATTGGGACTTCCTACTGGACACACTTAGAACCAGAGGGTTCGCGGAAAAGTGGTTGGGATGGATTAGGGCTTGCATATCAACAACCACATACCAAGTGGTGGTTAACGGGGCACAAACGGACCTCATACGCCCAAGACGAGGTATCCTCCAAGGTGACCCCCTTTCACCTTATCTGTTTATCTTACTTGCGGATGTGCTTTCAAGGAGAATGCTCGAGCAGCTAGGGAGGAGGAGATAAGGGGAATAACCCTACGGAGACACTGCCCGGAACTACATCACTTGTTCTTTGCAGATGACTCGCTCTTTTTTATAAGGCGATCAACCGAAAATTTCAAACACCTCAGGAGGATTCTGGATAACTACTGCAAGGTATCGGGACAACGAATCAACAAGGAGAAATCGACCCTGTATTTCAATAAAGGGGCGGGGCACACAGAGCGGAGAGAGGTGAAGGAGACACTTAACATACAAAGCACGAGTGACCCGGGCAAGTACTTGGGATTACCTTCAATATGGGGACGCTCAAAGAAGGAGGCTTTGGGTATCCTAAAAAACAAGGTCAAGGATAAGCTTCATGGGTGGAGGCCTAAGACCTTAAACCAAGCGGGGAAGGAGTCCTCATCAAGGAAATCATCATTGCGATACCTACATATGTAATTAGTGTATTCCGGTTACCAAAAACGTGGTACTCGGAAATAGATGCTCTCATTGTGGATTTTTGGTGGGGACAAACCGTTGAGGGAAAGAAAACTCATTGGTGGAGATGGTAGATTCTAACTAAGGCAAAGGAGGTGGGGCTTAGGGTTCCAAGAATTACAAAGCTTCAACACGGCTCTACTCGCGAAGATGGCGGGTCGCATGATGACCGAACCGAACAACCTATGTGTGCATGTCTTAAAGGGACTATATTTCCCGAGATGCTCCTTCCCAAAGGCAAAAAAACGAGGTCGAGCCTCGTGGGGGTGGAGTAGTCTAATTCATGGTCGAGAGGTGTTGAAGCAAGAAGGGGTGTGGATGATAGGAACGGGAGAAAGTGTTCGATTTTTTGATGACCCATGCATTTACACAAAGGAAAACAAAAGGGTGAGTGTCGAAACTAGGGTAGAGAACGGAGAGAATCTACTAGTTCGGGACCTTATACAACCGAATGGATCATGGAATGAGGGCCTTGTGAGAAGCATTGTATGCCGCGAAGATGTCGAGCACATCCTCAATATCCCGCTACCGCATGATGGGGCAAGTGATCGCTATATATGGCCACATACGAGGGATGGAGTTCCTATGGTTCGATCGGTATACCACAAAATATGGGAGAATACCGATCGAAGAGAGAGGCCGAACACATCAAGCCATGACGTGTTTTGGAAGGGTATTTGGGCAACAAAGACGATACCAAAGGTAAAAAAAATCATTTGGAGACTTGCAACGAACACCATAGACATCAAGGCGAATATGGTTAGACGGGGTATGAATGTAAGCCAAGGATGCCCCATATGTAGAGAAGTTGAAACGAGGGAACACATGATCCTCAAGTGTGGTTGGACCGAAAAAGTATGGCTCGGGGTGCTAGGGCTAAGAGTGGACCGACCAAACAACTTAGACGTGGTCAAATGGCTCGAGGAGAGAAGAACGGAACTGAGGGGTCAAGGTGTGGAAAGCGAGAGGAGATGGATACTCGTGTTGATCACGTGTTCGCAAATATGGAAGACGAGGTGCAATGCGGCTTTTGAAGTCAAGCAACCCTGTCCATGGGCCGTTATCGAGGATATCAAGCGAGTATATGCGGAGCAACAACCAAGTAACCGAGCTAGACATGCCGAGACCGACGGAAGACCACCGACCGACGACTGACCACAGCAAGAATGGCGACCATCGACATCAAACATAATCAAGATCAATTGTGATGCATCGTGGTGTCAATAATCGCGATGAGCCGGAATAGGAGTGGTAGTGCGGGATAAGCACGGCAAAGTAGTGGGAGGACTAAATCGGATATACGGGAGCGATGACATAAAAACAATAGAGGTCATGGCTATAGATGAAGGAGTAAGACTAGCGATAGAATCGGGATGGCCAAACATTGTCATAGAGACGGACTCACAAGTGGTTCACCAACAAATAGAGAATGGGACGAGGCATTGGAGGGTGTCAACCATCATCACAAACATCCTAGCACTAGCGATGCAACTCGAGCAAGTGCAATGACGAGCTATTCCAAGGACGCAAATGAATGTGCGAGTTGGATAGCAAAACAAGCAAGATTGGTAGTGAGTCGAAATGATTGGGTTGAAAGACCACCACTTCCATTTATATGTTTGGTAGCAAACGATTGTATGTACGAACAACCGTGATCATGAATCACAGCGTTTTATTTCATCAAGTAAAGCGTTAATTTGACCAAAAAAAAATATATTCAATAAAAATTAATGTGGATATATTTTAATATATAATACATCAATCAAATATAATTTGATATTAATTGTTTTATTGTATTTTAATTCAAAATATTTTCAAATGTGAACACTATAATTTTTCTAAAGAACTTCATGCAAAAACATTTGTTACATCACACTATTATGTTACTGTATAAATAGTTCTTAGATGTTTTAAAACAATGAATACAACAATAGGAAATAATTAACTACTACTAAATAAAATACTTACAACTAATGATTTATACTCATAGGATAAATAATACAAATTATAAATATAGAAAGAAAGTTAAATAGTATTAAATAAATGTGTATTAATAAAAAAAACTTTCATTTTATACATTAATTAAATTTTATCAATATAGTAAAATGATTGAAATGTTATTTAATGTTTTACTTATTGATATATAAATTTAAAGTTTATAATTACACTACATTTATATATATAAGGGTAAAATACAATGTTGTCTGGGGGGATTTTTCATCATGTTCAAACATTATGGGTACTTTAAACTTTAAGGGAAAATTTTAACATCGACAAAAAATTTACGGGGCAATATCGTATTTTACCCTTATATAATGATTACTTGAAAATGTTTTATAATTTTCGATAAAGAGAGGTTAGTTCTAACTTCTAAGTATATCATGTATTAGTTCACACCGGTTCAATCGGTTCTACCATGCATTTCGGTCTTTTGATTAAACCAAATCGTTCGAGGGGCCGGTTTAGAGTCGGACCCGATCAAACCGGTGTTCCGGACCGGTTCTTATAACTATTCTCGAACTTTTTCAAAAAGTGTATATGTCAGAAAACTTTTTTGAAAAAGTATATACCGTCCAGACATATTTAGGAAAATGGTAATAGGCGCATCCTGGGGATGCGCCTACTGCAGTAGGCGCATTCTGGGGATGCGCCTATTGCAATAGGCGCATTCTGGGGATGCGCTTATTGCAGTAGGCGCATTCTGGGGATGCGCCTATTTAATAGGCGCATCCCCAGAATACGCCTATTGCAATAGGCGCGACTTTGAAATCGCACCTATGAATAGGCGCATCCCCAGGATGCGCCTATTAACCAATTATATGCGTTTTCTGCCCATTATTGTACGAATTTAAACAGTAATAATCAATAATTATAACATTCACCTTCGATAAATATAATGATCGTCTGCTATTTGCGTTTGTCCGTTGCTCTTCTTCATCATCTTCTCATCTCTTGCGTAGTACATCTTCTTCCTCAGCATCTCCTGCGTAGCATATCCAAGGTAAGTAATTTATTTTTATATATTACATAATATTAATGTTGTAAAAATGTGTAGGAGTTATATTTACGTATATATCATATGTGATAAGAATTTTGATACTACTAATTTTGTTAGGATCAAGCATGACATAAATTGGTATAATTTGCTTATTTGGCGGCCAAATAGTGTCCGAGAATGGTAATGAGGTTTATGTTGGTGGTACATCCAGTATTACTACAGCTACCTTGGATATCTCTCTTTGTCGCCTAAAGGAAATTATATGTATGGAGTGTAGTTGGCCGGATGTTGAAGCCATGTCCATAAACATTTCATATAAATTTACGGATACTGATGGACTTTGCAAATTTGTGCGTATTCGGTCGGATTCAGCATTGTCTTTTGCTTTAGAATTAAGTTCTGCTAGTCGATTTATTGTGTTTAGCGTGACTAGAGAACTCAATTTGATTCCAAACATCGGGGATGGGGGTGAGGAGACAGTGAATATTTTGCATGGTCACAACAATGATATCTCAGATGACGATGTCGACGTTGACGCACTCTCAGATGACCATGTGGTTAATGCAGAAGATCCATATAGTCAACATTTTACAGGGCACATTGATGAAGACAACGAAGAGGTGTTTGAAGTTGGCGAGAATTCTGAAGATGTACACGGAGGTGGCCATGGTGGAAGTAGCTCACACGACGTGCAAATGATGCAACCCACTGCTGAAAATTGGGTTGATAGTAATTGGATAGACAACTTTCAATCAAGGGATGAGTGGTCTATGGCTGATGATGACACGTCGAGTGAAAGTTTCCTGAATACAAACATGAAGTTTAATAGTAAGGACGAGTTGGCTGCCGCTGTGAGGAAATGGCACATAGCAAATTCTAAGGTGTGTATTGTCGAGACATCCACTCCAAAGTCAATTGTTTTCAGGTGTAAAGTTGATCAAACAAATTGTTCTTGGTCATTGAGAGGAAGTTTGTTTAAGCATACTGGATTGTGGAGAATATCCAAACTGAATTCTCCACATACATGTGCTAATGAAGTCCTCATCGAGCGACACCAAAACATTGACTGCAAGATGATAGCGGCTTTAATAAGAAATTCTGTTTTAGCTGACACTGGACTGAAAATTTCAGTAATCCAGTCGATGGTGGAGAACGAGTTTGGCTCGAAAATTGGATATCCGAAGGCGTGGTACTCGAAACAAGTGGTGTTGGAGTCGTTATATGGAACGCACGAGGATGCGTTTGTAAACCTCCCTAGGCTACTTTCGGCTATGGCCGTATATATCCCTGGGACAGTGTATGATTTCATGGCCAAAAGGGTAAATGCGGAAACTGGAGTAGCGACCTTTGGAATGATGTTTTGGTCATTCGGTCCAGCCATTGAAGGCTTTTCCCATTGTCGGCCTCTTATAAGTATAGATGCGACACATTTGTATGGGAAATACAATGGAAAAGTGTTTGTAGCCGTATCGTACGATTCTAACAATGGCATATATCCTTTGGCATTTGGTATTGCAGACGGAGAAACAAACAAGAGTTGGAACTGGTTTTTACAGCATCTGAGGGATAACGTAACCAAGGATCGACATGTATGTCTAATGTTTGATCGGCACCGGGCAATAATTAACGCGGTCGAGGCTGTATATTGTCAATACGGGGTTGGAACACATCGCTTTTGTGCACGGCACATAGCAAGTAATTTCAATCACGTCTTCAAAAGTGTTATCCTGAAGAAACAGCTTTACATAATGGCAAGTACACCTGATAAACGTAAGTTTGATGTTTGGTATGCTAATCTATTGGAGATCCATGATGGAAAGTACAAGGATTGGATATCCAACATACCCCTTGAGAGATGGGCATTAGCGTACGATGGAGGAGCGCGGTATGCAAAACATGACCACGAACTTGGTTGAAGTGTTTAACGGCGTTTTGAAAGTTGCAAGGGCATTGCCGTTGACTGAGTTAGTCAAACTAACTTATTGGAGATCTAATACGTACTTCTTCACGCGTCGACACGAAGCAATGGTTGCCATTGAAGAGTCGAAGGTGTGGTCGGACGTTGTCCAAAAGACCATTTCTCGCGAAGAGAAACAGCTTGGCAGGATGCAAGTGGCCCAGTTCAGTCGAGAACACGGTGTTTTCCAAGTCCGTGATGTTGGTAGATTTGTACAAGGTGTCGGTTGGACCACTCCCGGAAATTATACAGTTAACGTGGTTGAGCAAAAATGTGAGTGTGGGTTATGGCAAATATATCATCACCCGTGTGCACATGGCATGGCAGCACTCACTAAGGCAGGGATGCAATGGGCTCCTCATGTTGATCCGCTATATTCAAATCATGCACGTCTAGCAGCATACTCACCATGTTTTCAACCAGTACCGGACGATTATTGTTGGCCACAGTTTGATCTTCCGACGTACACTCATGATCCGGATAGGTGGAGGACAAAGCGCGGTAGAAGAAAATCCAGTCGTATCCATAACGAGATGGACACTAGGGAAGGTTTTCCCAGGAGAAACAACTGCTCCAAATGCGGTGGAAGTGGACACAACCGGAAGACATGTAAATCTCCACATTAGGCTGCATAAGAAAAATGTTGTCATTTGAATTTGTTGTAATATGTAGTATATCGTACTTAGAAGATGTTGTAATTTTTAAGAGAAATGTACATGTCGAAATTGCATGTAACCAGTGGCATTACTCTTTTTATGTCAGTATTTGTGTCCAGTAAAATTTTAGGAAAAAAATAAAAACGTGAAAAAATTAGCATCTTCTCTAAACCACCGTTTTAGGGGGGTTAAATGGGTCGTCGGTAAGAAATGTCAATTTTTGAAGGTTGTCAAAAAAATCTAAAAAAATTAGGACAACTAACTAAATAACATAGAAGATGAATGCAATAGTTCTTACACGCAGTTAATAACAATACGGTCTAATATTATTTAATGCAATACTAAACTAGTCGGAACAGTCAAATTCACTATCATATTCACCTTCATCTTCCTCTTCCTCTTCCTCTTCGGTGTACTCCAATTGTTCAACAGCCCTAAATTTACGTGACGGTCCGCCAGACCCTCGACTTGAGGAGGCTTCCCCGATGTTCCCACGCCCGGGTGCTCCACGAACACGTCCTCCGTGAAGTACCCTCAGCTCACGATCAGTTAATTCATCCGACTGTCGGATGTGTTCGGCGTACACAGGTAGTTGGCCGATAGCATCGTAAGACGACCGACAATTTTCTAAGTATGCTTCGCCCAGTAATTTGAAATTTTTTTTGGTGAACTTGAGGGTACCTCTTGCAGCTTTCCGTGCAAGGTGAATGCCTCTAGACATGTATCCCATCTGCAATATTAACAACAATGATATTAAAGGATTAAAAACAATGAATTGTCAATTATTAACAACAATGATAGACATAAGTAATGACTACGTAGGTACTTACCACTGTCTCTACTTGTCCCCCGTGAGGGACAAACGGAGCTCTTGGATGATGAGCCGTACTAGCTTCGGCAAATGGAGTCGTAATGAATCGTCGGGTTATTTGCCGATACCATCCCATATAGTGCGAGACGTTCACCACCGGTTGGTCTTCCCGCCTCACAAAAGGTACACGGTTGTTCCATAATGCAATCATATTTTGATGCATTGTTGTCCAACGACGCTCCCCCTGCGGACCTTTACGTGTTATCTTATGCAGTCGCACATGATCTTGAACCTCATCACGTGTTATCTCTGGAATGTGCTGCTGCAGTCCAAATTGCCGCATAACTCTATCTGGACGGTGCCACTCGACCACATTAAAATAGATAAGTGGCACCTTCGCTCGGAATAACTCGGGGTGGTCACGACAGACAGGGGGTGCAGTAGCCAACCTAAAGGGACTGTACGGCACCCATGTCACCTAATATTGAAAGTTTTTCGCAATCATAACGTAGGGTTAATATTATTCGAAAAATAGATAAGAAAAATATCCTCAAATATGGTACCTGATCAGCTGACTGAGACTCCAAGTCATCCCTATAGTACACCAAATTCGTGGTTCGAATTTGGTGACTAAACGATCTTTTGAGAAATGCCCACCTATTAAGAAAAATATTCACCATTCATATTTCAGCAAAATAACGAATACACATGTTTGTGACAATCAATCCAAAAAAAATAAAATGAACCTGTATCCTAAGGGATGCATCTCTCCACCAGGAACTTCACCCTGGAGCACAGGACGACCAAGGTGAAGGTGCTCCCACGACCATAACTGTAGTGTAAAAAATTAATAACATTGTAAAATCAATTCTAAATATTCTTCCAAAATTTTCATATGGAATACCTGTACTAGGATGGCACACCCTGAGAATGTTGCAGCGTTGAGCTCAGAGGCATCACACAATCCCCGATATGTAGCCGCCAAAACAGCTGAACCCCAACTGTAATGAGCTGCTTTGTCTAAATCCCTCAGTAGGGGTAAGTAGATTAAAGACACCTTGTCTTTCTTTGTTGTTGTAAACAACACACGACCAAGTATCATGAGGATAAATGTCCTCGCTTGTTGTTCGGCGGTAAGATGAGGATGAAAAAGATGTTGTCGTAACGTAGTCAACTTAACAAAATCTTTACGACCTTGTAAGTTCAGACTCAATAATTCCATACTCGCTGCATCCATATCTGGCTCAACGGCGTAATCATCTGTTACGGCATCTCCGTGTATACGTAGTCCAAGTATCACGGCTACATCCTCCAGAGTGATCGTCGTCTCTCCATGTCTGAGATGAAAGGTGTGTGTCTCTGGCCGCCAACGCTCGCACAATGCGGTCAGTAACTTTGGATCCAGTTTGGGATGTGACATAATAACCACATCCCATAATCCAACTGCTTGCACAATCGCTTTTGCATTTTCGGAAATTAGATTTCCTTCGCCTTTTAGACATCGAAACGTTATTTGTTGATTATCGCTAAGATCCGACGAACGATGATTATCTTGACCCCAAAGGACCGATGGATCTAAAGGACCAACATCTATCACGTTTGTACCGTGCGACAAATTTGACATAACTACGCGCGGCTGCATGATAACTGTACAATTAAACCGTATAAATTTTTTATTTATACCAATTTATATTTTTGGCACAATTTTTTTACTAATCATGATCTAATTAGCACTATAATTTTACTATTTTAATTTAATATGACTAATTAGCATAACAATAAATATTAATAATCATAAATTTATAAAAAAAAATTAATTATTAAAAAAAATAATTGTTACCGACGGCTGCTGCGGAGGAGGCTACTGCGGAGGAGGCGAGGCGGCTGCTGCTGCGGACGTATGATCTGGAGGCTTGGGTGCGGAGGCTAGGCGAGGTGGCTGCTGCGGAGGCGAGGCGACGTCGGAAGCTGGCGAAGCGACGGAGAGGGAATGCAGGCGGAACCCGGCGACGGAATGAAGGCTGAACGGGAGGAGGACTGGAGCTGGAGACGGCGGGGCGAGGACCGAGCTGTAGACGGCGAGGCTGGAGTTGGAGCTGGCGAGGCGGGAGCTGGCGTCGGAGAGGAGGCGGGAGCGTGGGAGAGGAGCTGGCGAGGAGGGTGGCGGCCGAGAACGAAGACAGGGTTCTTTAAAAAGAACCCTAAAACGCCATAGGCGCGACCTGGGGAAGCGCCTATGGAATGGGCGCGTCCTGGGGAAGCGCCTATGGAATGGGCGCGTCCTGGGGAAGCGCCTATGGAATGGGCGCGTCCTGGGGAAGCGCCTATGGAATGGGCGCGTCCTGGGGAAGCGCCTATGGAATGGGCGCGTCCTGGGGAAGCGCCTATGGAATGGGCGCGTCCTGGGGAAGCGCCTATGGAATGGGCGCGTCCTGGGGAAGCGCCTATGGAATGGGCGCGTCCCCGGGTTCCCGCGCCTATACACAGTTTGCTAAAAAAAATTTGTTGATATTCACTTTTTTAAAAAAAATTTCTAAATTCAACAGATTTTGAAAAACTATTCTCAGGATAATACCCATGTCAGTATAATAATAATGCCATACTGCAGTCGGTACTGAATTGGGGGAGCACGTTCCAAAGAGTAATATTTATAAATATAATAATATAAGAAGATATATTCAAGAATGATACGTTACAAACTTAATAATTTGGAAGTTTAGAATCAATTCTATTTCTTTTGCTTCAAGTGACTATTATTTTACTATTTAACATAACTATCAATTCTAAATCTCTAAATACACAATATAAAAAATATATTATATTACTTTAATACAAATTAAGAACATTTCATTTTAATATATACTAGACACTAGGTATCTTGCTCGTACTTTGCACGGTAAGTCTTAATTTATGAATTATTCACTTTAAATTTTCTTAATAGTAAATACTATTACATTATTTATTAATTGAATATAGATTAACAAAATCTTTACTATTATAAAAGTTAAATTTTCTATAATAAACAATTATGAGAATTTATGAAAAACAAATTATATTATACCATAATTATGAGTGAAATAATATCAAAACGCTTAAAACTAAAAGGTAAATATATAAATATTGCAACGATAAATGTAAGAGGATGTTATTTTTTTTTAATTATATATACACATATTAATAGAGTTAGTGAATAATAATATTAGTTTGGCCAATCAGTGAATAATAATATGAGTTGATGTTAAAAATAATATAAATATTTACAAATATAATATTAATGGACATTTTTTAACTTATATTTTATATTATTTTTTATCGTATATTTATCGTAGATATTATGTTGAATATGCATATTTGTGTAATTGTAACTATTTTGATAGTAGTTATTATTTATTTTGAGACTTATTGAAAAAACTATAATGTATTTAATATTTAATTTACATATATGTATTTTTATAATTGAACATGCTAATATTCAAAATTTAATCTACGTTTATTTTATCATAAAATAAAACAGTAGGTTTATATTATTAATTATAAATAAATTCAAAAATATAAATATATATAAACTTTCATTCAAAAAAATCTCTAATTATTACATAAAATTTTAAAATAGAGCAAATATATTTAAAATGTTTTCTTATAAAAAAAATAGTAATACATTGATAAAAAAGAATAAAAAATTAAGACAATAAATGTGGTAGGTGAGATAAAATATTAAATATACTGTGAGAAGCTTCAGATGAATTTTAGAGTTTCGGGAGGTACGCGTAGTGAGTTAATGTCATCGTCGGTTACAATATTTTTAATTAACCAATGAAAATGCTTTCTTTTTGACAACTATGTAACTCAAAAGTTTATGGCTTCATTATAAAAGAGTTAACGAAATTAATATATATATATATATATATATATATATATATATATATATATTGTTACAATAACTCTTAGCTATATTTATTTAGTGTAATACTATATGTTTTTTTTAGTATATTAGTTGAAAAGTTATATTTTTAAATAAAGACATATTAGTAATTCTTATAACAGTTAATTATCTCTTTAATTACTTAAATTTGCGCAATATTATATTTTGATTATTTATATTTATTAATGTTATTAAATTATTGCTTATGTTTCGACTATTTGATTCAAACTTGTATTATTTAGTCACTTACGTTTCACAATATTACTTTTTATTAAATCTATAACTTCCATTATATGCTAATATTAAAACTTAATTTACCAAAAATGTATTTTTTCTTCACGTTTCTTGTTCGTCTTTGTCTTATATCCAAAGTTGCATTATTTGTTATTTAGGAAGAGAAAGAAAACTAAGAGAAAGCTTGAAAATAAAAAGAATAGAACAATGATATTTTCAATATATCATATTTTAATATTAGCATGTAAAACATCAACAGTGATATAAAATAACAATTAACCATTTAAACAAAAAAATAATATTATTAAATATAAATAATTAAATAACACAAATTTGAAGTAAAAAGTAGCATTATTAAGTCTATATATAAGTTCTTTTTAACATAATTTATGTAAACCGAAGGCATAAGTGAATAATTAATGATTAGAAATTTAGAATAGATGATAGTTTGTTTGACCGAAGAAGGTTTCCATAAATGGCAAAGTGTTCCCGCCCCACTGCTTCTGTCTCTCTCTCTCTCTCTCTCTCTCTCTCTCTCTCTCTCTCTCTCTCTCTCTCTCTCTCTCTCTCTCTCTCTCTCTCTCTCTCTCTCTCTCTCTGTATATATATATATATATATATATATATATATTTTTCTTTAAGTGAATCTCTCTCTCTCTCTGTCTTTTTATTTTTTTCTTTAAGTGAATAGAATGTGTTGTCAAATCAGCAAAAGCCATTACACATTGGGTTAGTGATTTGATGAGGAAAGGTTCCAAACTCACGTTCGTAGGAATTCTACCTTTTTTACTACATTTACGAAAGGACAAGGCTGCCGAACCTAAACCCTATTCTCTCTTACACTCAGGGGTTCAACTTCATTAATTTACACCCTAAAATCGAATCTTGTTCATATCAATAATCTGAGTTGCACTTTCAAATAATTTTGTTTGTATAGAGTGTGTTTATATACTATAATATTTACATAAATTTTGTTTAAGACGGTTAATTTCATGGTAATTTTGATGGATTTTGTAATTAAAGATTATTAGGGTGGTTATCTCCCTCCACCCGATTGCTGTGTTACGTTTCTTAAAGGAATTATCTCTACCATTTTTTATTTTTGTGAAGATCCAACCCTATTATTCTGTATGAGTGCAAAATCATGTTGGAGTCACATTAGAGCACATATTCTGAAGTTGAGATGATACAAATAAATCTCCGCTATTCTTGCACATGTTTCGCCAACTAACAAAAGTTCAATTACATAAGCAATTTTCTAATTTATAAAAGAACTCTCCCTCTTTAAAGGAGGTAAACTGTAAAATATAGGTATAATTACCTGTGTTGTTAGTTGATGTTTTAGTATTAAGACAATTTGCTAATTTGATTTTTCTTTTTATAATATATTACTAGATGACTTTAGTTGTAATATGCTAAATCGGTCTAATTAATTTTTACATGGTGAAGGATGCACGCACTTGTTAATCACATATCAACCAACAAATTATAAGTTTAATTTTTTCAAAGTTCAGCTAGCAAAATGTAAACTCAGCTATAAGTGCAAGTTTATTAGAATATTAGTTAATAATCTATATAAAAAAAAATAAAGTACGATAATAAATAAAATACTATGTTTTGTGATAATTTAATAATAAATTAGATTGAAGTAATAAATTATAACTTTATTTATACAAAATTAAATAATAAATTATTTGTACACTCTTAATTCAACTAGAAAATAAATAATTAACATTACAATATATAATGCTCGTTTTTTGAGTTTTTTCAAAAACTATACATATTAGTTTATTTTTTTTGAAAAGTAAGTATAAAAAAAAATATTTCGAAAAATAGGTATATGCGCACCCCTAGGACGCACCTTTTGACAATACGCGCACCCCCAGGACGCGCTTATTGCATAGGCGCATGTTGGCTGTCTATTTTTTAAAAAAAAAATTGTTCCATAATGACGACTCGATGTTTAATTAAAAATAAAATTATGTATCTATTAAAAAAATTTAAAAAAATTATAGTAAGTAGATATTTTAATTGCGATTCAAATGATGTAAAAAATATTAAATTTGGATTTACGGATTGCCCGTACGGCATGCCGTAAGTTGAGATATGAAAATTCGACTTAAAAAATTATAACTCGGACCATGTAAGTCCAAACTCAACAAGGTTAACGTCATTTAGGTCGTAAATCAATTATATACGTAGGATAATTTTTTCATTAAAAATACAGTGATTTTGTAACCTAACATCGTTTACACCCAAATTTGACCGAAATAAGTAAATGCATTAGGTGAGAAATTTAATTATAAACTTACTAAAAAAAAAACAAAAAAATTACGGTGCGTAGATAATTTAATTACAAATTAAATGACGCTAACTATGTGTTAATTTTTTACTTTTAGACTGACTGTATAATACGATACGTAAAAAACTCTACATACGATACAAAAACTCTCAAATAGTGTTTTGCATAGTAAAGTTACTGTTTACACAATGAAATTTACTATTTAAACAGTAACTTTACTATGCAAAACACTATTTGTAAGTTTTTGTATCGTATGTAGAGTTTTTTACGTACTGTATTATACAGTCAGTCTAAAAGTCAAAAATTAAACTCTGACTCTCCCACTCCAGTTGTTGCGTCATTTAATTCGTAATTAAATTATCTACGCACCGTAAGTTTTTTGATTTTTTTTGAGTAAGTATATAATTAAATTTCTCACCTAATGCATTTACTTATTTCGGTCAAATTTGGGTGTAAACGATGTTAGGTTACAAAATCACTGTATTTTTAATGAAAAATATTATCCTACGTAGATAATTGATTTACGACCTAAATGACGTTAACCGTGTTGAGTTTGGACTTACATGGTCCGAGTTATAATTTTTTAAGTCGAATTTTCATATCTCAACTTACGGCATGCCGTACGGGCAATCCGTAAATTCAAATTTAATAATTTTTGCATCATTTGAATCACAATTAAAATATCTACTTACTATAATTTTTTAAATTTTTTTTAATAGATACATAATTTTATTTTTAATTAAACATCGAGTCGTCATTATGAAACAATTAAAAAAAAAAAATAGACAGCCAACATGCGCCTATGCAATAAGCGCGTCCTGGGGGTGCGCGTATTGCCAAAAGGCGCGTCCTAGGGGTACACGTATACCTATTTTTCGAAATATTTTTTTTCTATACTTACTTTTCAAAAAAAAAAAATAATATGTATAGTTTTTGAAAAAAATCTCGTTTTTTAGTTAAAAAAACAAGGGCTTAACTGTATCGGTGGGTCTTCACCATGTGTCTAGATTCCATTTGCAAATATACTAATTTTGGAAAAGTGTAAGCGAGCAGATGGCATGTTATAGACGGAAATGGAAAAGGGAGGCAATGGCAGGCAGCAGGACGTGTCCATTAATTGGTCGTCGTAGCAGAGTCCTAGGAGGTTCTAACAACACGTGCACGGCGAGGGCTGCTTCCTTATTAGAAAAGGAAGAATGAAATTAGTAGTTAACATTGAATAAAAATCTTTGCCGACATGAAGAAGGAAATTAGTTTATTGTTTGGGAAAATAAAATTATGAAATTGATAATTATTTTTCTGTATTGTTTTCTATAAAAATAGTTCAAACTTAATATATTAATAGGTATAATTTGCTTATAGCATAAGTATGTTAACATATATCTTTAAAAATATACAAAAAATTGACAAAAACGTATATCCTAAACTAATAGCTAGGGATATCAAAATGTGTAAATTTAAATTTTATGGAGATCATTAAGAATAGAAAAAAAAAAACTATTTTGATGTTGAAGTATCTACACTAAAACTTATGATATGGACTCGAGCGAACAGTTGATATAACTCTAAACCAGCGTTAGCTTGACTATCAAAATATCCACCATAACTTTAACTCCCAAACGTCCATCATCAAAAACAAAACATTCTTTTACCTCAAAAGACACTAAAAAAGCGTATACTATATTAGTGTCCAATCTACTCGTCCTGGAAAAAAAAAAGTAGGAGAAAGTTGTAACTGATGGGTCATAAATATTGGACTGTGATATCTTTAAGTATTTGACCCAATAAGTACTTCGGATTGTATTTGCCAAAAGCCCAAATTATGTTTGGGCATCGCCCATGGGTATAAGAGCATAAAGGCGTCGCCCATGAGCATAGGAGCATAAAGGTGTCGCCTTTAAAGGCGGCGCCATAAGATGAATTGTTCAGTTTTAGTGCGTGACACCGCATCCACTAACCACCTCTGATGGTGCGCCTGTATTCCTACGAATTAGGCCGATTGCTTTTAGCACGCCTAGGATTAAACAAATACAAAAGATAATCTACAGTGGAGTAGCCACTAACAGAGAATATTCTTGAAAGTAACTATGGTCAGCTTGCCTTGGGGACAGCTAGGATAACCAGGGTATGTTCTGACTCGACTATGGTTACACGTATGCCATGTTATAAATAGTTCAATATCACCTTCATTAGAAGCAAGTATTCTCTGATACCAGAGCATTCCATACACATACATATTACAAACGAACCTCCGACTTACTTTGTCATCGGAGGGGAAACAACGGGACATTCCGGGCCTTCCCTTGTGCAGGTCAACGGAGCAAACGCCTGGAAAGAGAATACGGTTTATGTGATCCAACATAATTATATTTTAGTAAGATTCTATAATAAACACAAATCAGAGTTTTAAATGTCACATATTAAAGTTTTGTTTTATTTTCAAATTTCTAAAAAGAAAATTAACTTATATTTATTTTTTAGAATTTTCTAAATATATTTTTACACTTTTAGTAGTTTTGAGTTACATTTTGTATAACATGTATTGTTTAAAAAATATATTTATGAGTTTGTTTATTTTTAAATAAAATATAAGGTCATTTCATTATAGTAAAACTTTACGGTGTTTTTACAAATTTGAAATTATTTCTCAACTCAGATTAACGCAAAGATGGACGAAACTAATTTTTTCCATTATACGAAAAGTTCAACTAACAAATATAATTGAATAATCTAATAAAGTTTAGGCACAAATTTAGTATTTTCTGCCAAAATTTCTTCAGTTTTTGTGCATCCCAATTACTCAATCTTTACAAGGCATAATTAATTTTGCTAAAAATGACCAACATAGATTGATTTTATGGGATCATGACGATGCTTCTTATTCAGACAAAATCATAACACGACGAGATGTGCTTTAAATATACTTCGTATTTAAACAACTCTTAATAATCGTGTCTAAACACTTTTAATTTGTAGATATTTATATAAACACAATTAACTAATCGTGTCTAATTCTGTCGTGTATACTTGTGACACCTTTAGACCACCACGTGAGAGTATCAATTAACGTTGGAAAAAATATTTTTAACGGCTCATTAATTGAGTTGTTAAATATTCACGGCTCAACACAAATTCAGACGGTATGGGAAGTATCGGGAGAATTAACGCGACTCAAATTTGATAGAGCCGTGAAAATTAATGGCTCAAATAAATGAGTCGTGTAAAATATTTTTATTTTGTTTATTCCTTATTTTTTACGACGCATTAAATTGAGCCGCCAAAAATATGTATATTTTTTACAAACATATATACACATATTTTTTAGTTTCTTCGGTTCTCCGAGCCGCCAGAGGTTCTTTAGTCCGACGAGTCTTCTTCAGCTCCACCAGAGGGACGACGAGCTCCTGGTCGGACATCACGCGAGCTTTTGGTCGGACATCCAGCGTCCATTTGAGCTCCTGGTCGGACATCACGCGTGCGGGAAGATGAAAAGGAGGAACCGTTGTGGGGAGGCTATGCTCCGGCAGGGATGCCATGGATTGGGTATTGGTCACTGCGACTTCGAGGGTTGGGCTGAGCGCAAATGTGGTACATGCATCAATGGTCGGATCCGTCGGTGGAGAAGCTGGAGATCCTAGTTGAAGTTCACACCAGAGGTCGGTCCTAATCGAGGTTCTCCACCGTCAACTTGAGCTCGTTGGTCGCTCGAGGTTCCCATCCCGGTGCAGGCTTCATCCATGGCTCCTTCATCACAGTAGGAGTTCTCAACTTCCAATTCTCCTTCATCATGGCATCTAGCTCTCCTTTGCAGGGCGTTCTCGACCTCCAACTCTCCTTCTCGTAGGGTTTAATATTTGAAAAGGAACAGGGAAAAAAAGGAAAAGGAAAAGAAGATTACGGGACTGGGAAATGAACAGTTTTGAAAGTTTTTTAACGGTTGAATAGTGATTGAGCCGTGAAAAATAGAGAAAGAAAAAATAATAATTCTTTTAAAAAAAGGACGTCTCAAAAAAGGAGTCGTAAAAAATAATTTAATTATCTTTTATTTTGTGGCTCTAACATTTGAGCCGCAATTTTTTTTTAAAAAAAAAATGGTGTCTCATCTAAGATTAATCCGTGAATAATCAGATAAATAAATTATTCACGACTTAATAGTGTTTGAGTCGTCCCGTTGAGCCGTTATCTCACAATTCTCCCGTAGTAGACATGATTAACTAATCGTGTTGTGTATACATGTGACATGTTTAGATACATTTAAGTATAATAATAATAAAATATTATTAGAATACCTACTTATTTTTTAATATTGAATTTTGAAGACCTTACTTTGTATATATGGATTTGTGTTCTGAAAAATATGTGAAATTAGTGGATTCCGTATCGTATCGTTTCTAATCATGTCTTATCGTGTCTAACAGCTTCGTGTCTAATTGTGTCGAGTTTAATTGTGTCATGTCATATGACCCGATATTTCTTTTTGTTCACGAAAGTTAATCGTGTCACGTGTGATATGCTAGTTAATCGTGTTTGAAGTTTTGAGACACTTTTAAGACTTATCCACTTAAACATGACACGATTAATGACACAACACGATTAGACACGACACGACATGATTGCCACCCCTATGTGTAACCATATATGTCTTAAACGTGTCTTTACACTTCAAACATGACACCATCAATAAATAGATCACGCGTACACAAATGATAGTATGATTAATTTTTTAAACAAAACAGAAAATTCACATATATATATACATATATATATATATATATACATATATATATATATATATATGACACAAGTCGTGTAACATAAGACGAAAAATCCGACACAAAATGTCACATCACGAAATCCACAAATTTAAGAATTTAATTCCACTCAAGTTCCAAAATATACAAGTTGTGATTCAATAACAACTTCAAGAACCAATCCAAACATTAGGTAACATAAAATAAGGGCAAAAAGTAATTATGAATAATTTTTTGAACAGACTGCACCAACAGGATCAAGCGACGCCACAATTTAACGCTGAACGATAGACCTTGAACATGACAAGCTTGGCAAGTCTGAAAATGATTCAACATGTTTGCACAAAGTTTTAGTTGCACCAATATTTTTATTTGTTTGATGGTTCAACATGTTTGAAACGATGGTAATTGATACTTCTGTTAATTTTCTATTAAAATATTACGTTAAATAATTTTCATATTTGATAATTAACTGAATGTCACTAACGCCTAAAAGGCTACTGCCCCTAAAAAGGCCATTAACGCCTAAAAGGCTACTGTACCTAAAAAGTGTCACTGACGCCTTGAATGTCATTGATGCATACAAGGTTGTAGTCGATTAGTACGCGACACTCCCTATCATTTGATGAGTGAGGTCTCAACTTGATTAGGGGACAAAAAAGACAGATCGTACTAATTGTACTGATCCAAAAAATCCAAATGACAATTACTGTTTCAGGATAGAAAATTACCACAATTTATTGTGTCAACCTCACAACGTACTGACTATGTTGTAAGAAACTGACCTTAATTTGACTCATGTTAAGTATCCTACCCCATTTCTACCTCATTTGAGCATATCTGCTTTCATATATGTCTTATTTGCTCTCTAAAAACTCCAAGACTTTATCATCCGAGGGAAAACCACGGGTAAAACTCAGACTTTCCTTCTTGCAGGTTATAGAGTATCATTCGGATCTAATGCGTTGACATTAGAATCCAACACCATGGATGGAAATGAAGATCAATGAGACAAGTATGAATTAAGTTTCAATTATATTTAATTGATCGAAACCTGGCTTGAATACTATAAAATCAACAACACACAGAGGTTCTTAGGACAAATTAGAGTACGTATAAAATCATTAATGAAAAACCTTAAACTTAAAATTGTATAATAAGTGAATAGTTAATTATTGTTATAAGAGTGGACGGTCCACGTCATAGCAATGGAAAATATAAATAATAGTTAAAAGTCCACTTAAAATGAAAGGAATTCAAATTCACTTAATTGGAAAATTAAAAGTCCACTTAGTATGTACTTGGAATTTCCTGTCTCTCAATTTTGAGAAAATAAATGGGTACTACTTCATTCTGTTGTGTCAGGGTATAACACGTATCCCACCATAAAGATTGTAGTGGGTTCTTGTTTTTTCTCTTCCAAAAACAAAATTGGAATATAAACATCTTTAGAGAAAAAGAAAGGTGAGCCGACTTTGATGCAGGTGCAATGGGAAGAAAAGGGTGCTTTTGGCATGCATGGTCTAATTAAGTTACTGTCTGTCTGTCTGTCTCTCTCTCTATGTAGCTAGTATAAATAAGGTCTGCTCCTGCTTCTACTTCATTCATTAGAAACACACACCAAGGCTTCTTGATTTACAGCTTTGTTTTGTCTACTTATTGCTATTCCAACAACTACATATTGAGTGTGTCCTTTCCATTTATAGATAGTCCCGGTGAAGTTGTTACCATTTAAAGCTATGTCTACTGATCCACTTGTCGTGAGCAGGGTGGTTGGAGATGTGATAGACGACATCTCAAGAGGTACAGTGAGGATGCCTGTCACGTACAACTCCAACAAGCATGTCTACAATGGACATGAACTTTTTCCTTCCACTGTCACCGCCAAACCCAGGGTTGAGGTTCAGGGATCTGATCTTAGGTCCTTTTATACACTGGTACATACACTCGTATATTTATCTACGAAGATGCATATATACATACACATATAGACTGTTAGAGAAAGCTGCCAGACACCGTATTATCTTTAGCACAAATGAACGAATCTTATTGCAGGTAATGACCGACCCTGATGTTCCTGGTCCTAGTGATCCGTATCTGAAAGAGCACTTGCACTGGTACCAACCTATTCAAATTCTATATCTTACTCTCTGTACATATACAGCAGGATATATATATATATTTATTACAGGCATACATACATCAACCATGAACTAACACTTTGTATTGAATTGCCCATATTTCAGGATAGTGACCGACATTCCAGGCACAACAGATGCGTCATTTGGTAAATCTCTCTCTCTCTCTACCTTCCCATCTTGGCTTGTCTTATTTTTCTGTAAAACAATATTTAGGTAAAGAGCTTGTGAGCTATGAAATGCCGAGGCCGAATATCGGTATCCATCGATTTGTGTTCCTTCTTTTCAAGCAGAAGAGGAGACAGATGGTAATGAAGCCTCCATCAACAAGAGATGGATTCAACACCAGGAAGTTCGCAGAGGAGAATGAGTTGGGCCTTCCTGTGTGTGCTCTCTTCTTCAACTGCCAGAGAGAAACTGCTGCAAGAAGACGTTGACTGTGTCGTCAATGTGGAGGATCTCCGTGCATTCTTCAATAGTATTGTACTGTATTTTTCCATTTATAGTGGTTGTGTGTCTGTGTTGAATAATTTGGATGAGGTACTCTACTACCCATATAATATAGTAAGTAGTCATCAATATGATTCTCGAGCAGCTACTCTATACAACAGCATGGTGTATTTATTTAAGTGAGGATAATGAATTGAATTCCTTCTATGCATATGTAAATATATATATATATATTGCAAACTTTGTTTTGAAACTCTCCTCTCCCATAACTGTTTATTTACACACACTACATGAAAATCGGTACGGTATTTTGTGAAGGAAATTTTTCAAGGGAAATAATCCCTTTAAATTTAGAACTATTTGTAAGGGATTTGTTAGGGTTAAGTGAGGAGAATAATAATTAGGGAAATTCCTCACAAAATATATTTTCCTTACTACATTCCTAATAGATTTGGAAGGAAAAAATTTAGAAGGAATAATGAAGATATGTTGGGACGAATTTTTCTTAAAAATAGTTTTAAGGATAATCCCTCACTAATTACCTTTTTCAATCCTAAATTTTGTAAGGGATTTATAACTCCTTATAAAATATATTCATTTGCAAGGGATTTATATCTCCTTAAAAAAATATATTTTTTGTAAGGGAAAACCCTAAGAAATATTATATGATATAATATTAGCAACATGAGAACACAACCCTCGCTCTGTTCGGCCATTAACACAATCCTAAACTCTGCGGTCTACGACTCCAAAACTCTGCGGTTTGCGACTCCAAAACTGCTACTGTGGCTCCGAAACCGTACGATTCCGCATGCTTGTTCATTTAAATCGGTTTGGATGAACTTGTATGGTTCGAACCGGTTCAGACGAACTAGTATCAAAACTAGACCAGTTTTTTAGGGTTCAAGTAGACCAGTTCAAAATAGTACAAAAAATTCAGTTTGAATCGACTCATATTTTTAATACTGGTTTATACTTAAATTTAAATCAAACCACTTTAAACCATCTTTAATAAACCAAGCCGGTCTGATGTTTCTCAACCATCGATCCATCAAATAGACATTCCTCAGAGACGCTCATTCTAGGTTTTTGAAAAACAGAGCTCCAGCTCCTCTTCTCAAAAATCGGCGACGACGACGAAGCAGTCGAACTCCTCGACAAAGACACAAACCACGCAACCGAACTCCAGCAATCGAACTCCACGCAGTATTCCACCGTCTATTCGTCAGCATATCTTTTATCTATTCCATCGCTTGTTGTAGCTGATGTTGTCTTCTTCTTCGCGGTATTCCTCTATGCCTTTCGCTGTTCTTCAGCTTAGTTGAAACATAGGTAGCACTGAACTGAACTTGTATTAGTTTACGTTATTAGCATCTAAAAAGAACGATCTGAATCAGTGTTTTAGATTGAGTATTATGTAGTAGTCAGCTTTAGTTCATGAGGCGATTTTACGAAGGTAAGAAATTGACAAGATGAACAACACGACCTGCATATATGAAATGCGTAGCTTTCCTGCTCAAACAGATCAAGTTGCTCTTTGTATGAAGGTGTTCCATTAATATTTTTATTTGATGTTGTGTGATGAAATGAGATCAATTTGGTAGTTATCATTTGTGTATTTCTTTCCAGCATAGTAAATCGATATCTTTAAACACTTGATCATTTTTTTATTCTTCAGAAAATCATACATCCTATTCTCATATGAACATTTCTGTCTTTTTGTATTGCATGTCAATTTATTTGATTGTTGATTTGTTTGTCATCTTGAGTGGATGATTTGATATGTAATCATGTTTCTGGGGTAATATATAATTTGCTAAATAAAACTGATTTTTCATACTTCTTCTTTTCTTCTGATTTATTGACTAATTAGTGACAAATTAAATAATTTGTCCCTGGATGAACAGATAAAAAATCAAAAAACTTGAGAGAGTAGAGAACCATCGGTAACCTCTTTGTTGCTTCTTGGACTACTGATATTAAATTCTGATTTAGATTAGAACTTTTCTTTGGTTGTTAGTTATGTTTGTTATGCGTATACTTTTTGTAGGTGTCTAACGTTGAGCACTTTTAAGTTTAATGTTTAGCTTTTAGTACATAGCTAACAAATTTAGAGTTTGGAGCATGATAACATGGGAGGGTTCTATTGTCGGCTAGTAACTGAAGTAGGCCTCTATTGCCAATTAAGTGTTGTATCATGTCATGTGAAAAGGAAAAAAGCAGCATCAGAGGTGGTCTATGTTCTAGTGAAAAGTGACTCAAAGTGGATGGTAGTACATATGAATTAGGTGTACTTCCTAAGAATAAGCTTCTCAAAATGAAGCATCAGTGAGTTGCCGATTGTTCTCCTTCGTTATTATTATTCTTTGTTCTTTTACGTTGGCATCTTTAAATTTATCGATCCTATGGCTAATTATTAATTGATCATCGGTATTGACAGGACCCATTGGTATAGGCAACCTTCTTCTTCATCATGTCAATAGCTAGCTAGACTAAGACAAAATGGTTGGTGGGCCAATTTGGGGCAATATCAGGCTAGTTAAATGGTTGATGGGCCAATTTGGGACAAAATCGGTACTCATGAAACCCCTTACTAGTTTACATGAACGTGCTAGTTACATGTTTTGCTGATGACCAAAAAGGCTATCTGGTCTTAATATTTCTTACATGTTTTTATTTTTTATCAATTAAGTCAACTTTGTTACATGCAATACTTTTATTGTAGTATGTTCTACTAGTACTAATTTTCTATTTTCTGTTGCATGTATGGGTTAGGTGAGAGTGGGATTTGATGATGATAAGTATGACCTTATGGAAGCATTTGAGAGAACAGCTGCATCGCGTTACACTAGTAGGTTGAATGGTGCGAGGACTTAGAGTTTAATCAATTTTAACGGGATAATGGTTCCACTAAAGTTGTTGCATAGTTTATATTTAGATATTTTTGACTAAGTATGTATTATTTAGATACGTTGTTAATTGTTCTCTCTTTATAGTAGACTTTGAATGTGTAAACTATGAACTTGTTTCATATAATAATATATATATATATGTGTATTCTATTACATGTGATATTATATATATATATATATATGCATATATTTTTAAAATTATTTATAGTGATTTTCCTTGATAGTGCAACAAATTCCTCACAAATTCCTCACAAATTTAACTCAATATACTCCTTAATAATCCCTTAGTAAATTTATTAAATAAAAACCCTCATTATTTTCCTCAAAATTCTTGAAACTAAAACCCTTGAAAAAATCCTTTATAATTTACTTAGAAAAATACTCACAAAATTCCCTAAATAAGTTTGTGAGGGAATTGATTTTTAAAAGTTTGATATAGATTTATAAGGAAAATTTGTTGAATTTTTTTGCAAGGGATTTTCCTTTTAAAGTACTATTTTTCTAGCAAGCTTATTTGTTAAGGGTGGATCCCTTAGAAAATTCCTTACAAAGTGATATTTTTAAGGGATTTTTGAAATTCCCTTAGAAATTTGACCCTAAAAAAAATGTAAATTTCTTGTAGTGACATGTCGTAATAAATATGGAGATACGGTTAAAACTGTGGTTAATATCACGATTATAAATATGGTTATGGTATTGAAAATCGTACTCTTAATGGTTATGGTATGTGATTTAAAATATGATATGGTGTCTGGTCTTGTTGAGGCAGTGGTGGATGCTGAGGCTCTGTGATTGGTGTTGTGATTGTTGGAGGGTGCCTCGGCTTACCACCCTGTGGGGCTAAAACGCTGGGTAGCGTTGCCCTGAAGCATGATCCCTATACGGCATGAACATTGAGGGCATCAGGTGCTGCTGCAAACCGCGGAGGGAATCTTCTTTAATGGGTTCCTTGTTGTTTGTCTTCGCTCTTGTAGTGCAGAACCCATGGCTATAAATTTTAGCTCAGGTTCCCACAGACGGTGACAGATGTTGGATCGCGTTCTTCTCAAATACACGTGGCGTCACTCCTAGAATGTCCCGAACATGCAGAAGGGAAATCCTTGGGTGTTCCCGTTTGTTTCGTCTCCGAAGCTTAAGTTAGTCCGGAAATTCAGTAGTAAATGTACTGTATAAAAGTGATAGAATACTGTTCGGTAATAAATGAGCTGCTATTTATAGAAAGAATTAACCTGTTGACCGAGTTAACTTTCTCTACCGTAGTTAAATGCCTTAACCGTGGTTACTTATTATCGACTTGAGAAAGATAACGAGGTCACGTCATTGGTTTGAGGGATGACTGTCATGTCACGTCCCTTCACCAAGTGGTGCCTGGATTAAGGCAATTGTCACATCTCAGTATGAGATGGCGACACCTGTTTAAGGTTGAACTCATGTGATTCCTCGCTTTATCGTACCATCAAAGGCAAACACGAATATGATTTTTTTCGTGCGTGTCCGTATCGTGTTATCGTGTCGTGAGTGAAATTGTCAACCCTACGATAAACTACCTTTTACTTATGTTGATGTTTGTTCTTTTAAGGATATTAAAAGAAGAATATATATATGATTATAACTTTGGTTTTCAGTGATCTGATAGGTTAAGACGAATCAATCAACTTATGAGAATGATAATAATTAATCTTTTAGCAGCAAATTGCAATAACCTTTAAAAGACGCACGAAGCGATCGAAGAAGCATTGGGTAGTAAGAATTCACCCCTAGATGGGTTACCCACATTATTAATGGAAGTAAATTAAGGACTTTTTTGATTTGTTTCTTTCACGGAATACGAAATAAGTAATACGGATAGCTAATAAGAAATATGAAATAATAATAATATAAAGTTGTTTGGTTGGTAAATTGGAATTAAATGGAATAAAGAATTCCAATGTTTGTTTGATGAAATGGTATATGAAAATTTAATGAAATATGATAAAATTGACATATATCACCTTACTTTCATATGCGTAATATATAATACAAATAAACAACTTAATACGGAATATGTATCACCTATTCCGTCTCAAATCCGTGAAATAAACTATTCCGTCTCTAATCCGTGAAATAAACATGTTGTTAGTATTTTCTTAATAAAGTTTTTGATTGCTGATGATAACTAGGCACGAATCCCATCAGTAACTCAGTGCCTTATACGTTTTTTTTTCACCCATCAAAATAGAATTTTTTCAAAAACTATATACTTTAGTTTTTTTATTTAGGAAAGTATGTATAGAAAAAAAATATTTGAAAAAATAGATATACGCGCATCCCCAGGACGCGCCAATTGTATAGGCGCATGTTGGATAGGCGCACCCCCAACATGTGCCTATGCAATTGGCGCATGTTGGGTGTCTCCTTGTTTTTTTTTTAAAAAAAATTGTTCTATAATGACGACTCGATGTTTAATTAAAAATAAAATTATGTATCTATTAAAAAAATTTAAAAGAATTATAGTAAGTATATATTTTAATTACGATTCAAATGATGCAAAAAATATTAAATTTGGATTTACGGATTGCATGTACGGCATGCCGTAAGTTGAGATATGAAAATTTGACTTAAAAAATTATAACTCGGACCATGTAAGTCCAAACTCAACACGGTTAACGTCATTTAGGTCGTAAATCAATTATCTACGTAGGATAATATTTTTGATTAAAAATACAGTGATTTTGTAACCCCACATCGTTTACACCCAAATTTGACCGAAATAAGTATATGCATTAGGTGAGAAATTTAATTATATACTTACTCAAAAAAAATCAAAAAAATTACGGTGCGTAGATAATTTAATTACGAATTAAATGACGCTAACTATGTGTTAAAACAGTGTTTTGAACAGTGTTTTGATTACTGTTTAAACAGTGTTTTGAATAGTAACGTTTCTGTTTAAACAGTAACGTTAATGCTCAAAACACTCTTTGGAAGTTTTTGTATCGTATGTAGAGTTTTTTACGTACCATATTATACAGTCAGTCTAAAAGTAAAAAATTAACACATAGTTAGCGTCATTTAATTCGTAATTAAATTATCTACGCACCGTAATTTTTTTGATTTTTTTTGAGTAAATATATAATTAAATTTCTCACCTAATGCATTTACTTATTTCGGTCAAATTTGGGTGTAAACGATGTGGGGTTACAAAATAACAGTATTTTTAATCAAAAAAATTATCCTACCTAGATAATTGGTTTACGACCTAAATGATGTTAACCGTGTTGAGTTTGGACTTACATGGTCCGAGTTATAATTTTTTAAGTCAAATTTTCATATCTCAACTTACAGCATGCCGTACAGGCAATCCGTAAATCCAAATTTAATATTTTTTGCATCATTTGAATCGCAATTAAAATATCTACTTACTATAATTGTTTTAAATTTTTTTAATAGATACATAATTTTATTTTTAATTAAACATCGAGTCGTCATTATAGAACAAATTTATTAAAAAAAAAAAAAAAAAGAGACACCCAATATGCGCCTATGCAATTGGCGCATCATGAGGGTGCGCGTATTGCCCAAAAGGCGCGTTCTGGGGTGCGCGTATATCTATTTTTTCAAATATTTTTTTTCTATACATACTTTCCTAAATAAAAAAACTAAAGTATATATTTTTTGAAAAAATTCATCAAAATACATTTATATTTCTTCTATGTCACTATCTCCTTATAGTTGAATGTTTATCAATATTAAATTCTCTTCATATCATTAGTATCTTTGATATTCAGTAAAAAGTAACGTGGATATATTTTAATATATAATACATCAATCAAATATAATTTGATATTTATTTTTATTTATATTTTATTTTGTTTCAAGATATTTTCTAATGTGAACACTATAATTTTTATAAAGAACTTCATGCAAATTATTTTATTACATCACACTATTATGTTACTGTATAAATAGTTTTCAGATGTTTTAAAAGAATGAATACAACAATAAGAAATAAATAACTACAACTATATAAAATACTTACAACTAATGATTTATACTCATAGGATAAATAATAAAAATTATAAATTTAGAAAGAAAGTTAAATAGTATTAAATAAAATTGTATTAATAAAAAACACTTTCATTTTATGCATTAATTAAATTTTATCAATATAGTAAAATGATTGCAATGTTATTTAAATTTTTACTTATTGATATATAAATTTAAGGTTTATAATTACACTACATTTATATATATAAGGGTAAAATACGATATTGCCTGGGGGATTTTTCAACGGTAAATGTAAGAGAGTGTGTTATTTTTTTAAATTATATATACACATATTAATAGAGTTAGTGAATAATAATATTTTTTTGCCAATCAGTGAATAATAATATGAGTTGATGTTAAAAATGATATCAACATTTAAAAATATAATATTAATGCAAATTTTTTAACTTAGCTTTTATATTATTTTTATAGTATATTTATCATAAATATTATGTTGAATATACATATTTTGTAATTGTAACTATATTGATGGTAGTTATTACTTATTTTGAGACTTATTAAAAAAACTATAATGTATTTAATGTTTACAAATATTTATTTTTATAATTGAACAAGCTAATATTTGAAATTTAATAAACATTCATTTTATCATAAAATAAAAAAGTAGGTTTATAATATTAATTATCAATAAATTCAAAAATATATATAAACTTTCATTCAAAAAATTCTCTAATTATTACATAAAATTTAAAAATAGATAAAGATATTTAAAATGTTTTCTTATAAAAAAATAGTAATATATTGATTAAAAAAAGAATAAAAAAATTAAGATGATAAATATGGTAGGTGAGATAAAATATAAAACATACCATGAGAAACTTTAGAGGAATTATATAGCTTTTGGAGGTACACGTGGTGAGTCAATGACATCGCCAGTTATAATTGTTTTTAATCAACCAATGCAAATGCTTCTTTTTGACAACTAAGTAGCTCAAACGCTTATGTGTCTTCATTATAAAAGAGTTAACGAAATTAATATATATATATATATATATATATATATATCGGTCGGGGTGGCGCCTCGTCTTGTTGAGGCAGTGGTGGATGTTGAGGCTCCGTGATTGGTGTTGTGACCGTTTGAGGGTGCCTCGGCTGACCACCCTGTGTGGCTGAAGCTTTGGGTAGCGTTGCCCCTAAAGCATGATCCCTATACGACATGAACGTTGAGGGCATCAGGTGTTGCTGAAAAACGCAGAGGGAATGTTCTTTAATGGGTTCCTTGTTATTTGTCTTCTCTCTTGTATTGCAGAAGCCATGGCTATAAATTTTAGCTCAGGTTCCCACACACGGTGACATATGTTGAATCGCGTTCTTCTCAAATACACGTGGCGTGTCTCCTAGATTTTCCCGAACCTGCAGAAGAGAACTTCTCGGGTGTTCCCGTTTGTTTCGTCTCTGAAGCTTAAGTTAGTCCAGAAATTCAGGAGTAGTAAATGTACTGTATAAAAGTGATAGAATACTACTCAGTAATAAATGAGCAACTATTTATAGAAAGAGTTAACCTGTTAACTGAGTTAACTTTCTCTACCGTAGTTAAATGCCTTAACCGTGGTTACTTATTATCAACTTGGGAAAGGTAACGGGGTCACATAATTGGTTTGAGGGATGACTGTCATATGACGTCCCTTCACCAGGCGGCGCTTGGATTAAGGCATTTGTCACATCTCAGTATGAGATGGTGATGCCTGATTAAGGTCGAACTCATGTGATTCCTATACCAAGGGTAGTAGTAGGTGGCGCCCTACTAAGGGGTCCATGGTATGGTTATGGTATTTATCATACACACACCATACCTTAAACATTATCATCCCTAAGTCCTTCCTTTTTCAAAGTTAGGTCTTAGAGAAAAGAGATGAATGCAAAATTCAGTTGTAATGACTTGATGATTCCATGTGAAACGATCTCCCTCACATGAACTATATATATATATATATATATATATATATATATATATTAATTTGATTAGAATGTATAAAATTGTGACAAATAGTTTATTTTAATGTATTTTCTTACTCCTAGTGTAAAAATAATCTATTTTAATTGATATATGTCAAACATATAATTCTAAGTCCTAAGTGATATGTCATGTAAATTACTTTAAAATTTGTTAAACTTTTAATAATTTCTTTATATTACATGTATATTTATGATTTTGTCTTAAATATATTGTATACAGTAAATTTTATACCATACTAAAATATATAATATTATATTTGATGGATATTAAGTATGAACATACTTAAATTTACAATTACATATTCAATAAACTAATTAATTATACATTTAGTTGAGTAAATAATAATATTATCAAAGTTACACATCAATAACGTCTATACCTTACTACAAAATTTTAATATAAATTTCTCTCCTCTAGCCGAGATGTGTCGTCATTATGGCATTTCTCCCACCCAACTTTCACCAAACACCCTCCGTACTTGGGTGAGTTTCAGAGTCTTGTGCTTCCGTCGCGGATGGACATATTCTTTAAACATTTTTCGTTGTTTTTATCGCATGGATGCGAATCGTCTGGGGGTGCGCCTTTTTACCACTCGAGTGGCTCCACCTTTCAAAGACTGGTGTTGGGATTCTGCTCGTCCCTTGGTCACGGGTTTTCGAACGAGAAACTCGAATTGGAAGAATGCCTACTTATTTTTCCAAGGAGGCGTCCCCTGGTGTCTAGGATCGTCGCAGGCGAGCAAGGATCCCTGCCCCAGCGTCGAGGAGTTATCCTCGACAGACATGGATGCCTTAGCGACCATATATCTGGACCATAAAGCGAGTCACACTCAAATAATCTCCAAAGAGACCAGTGAGTCTGATTTAGAGCAAACTGGCGTGTCCCTTGTAGAGCGTCGCCATCTACCATTAACTCAAGTAAATGACTTATTCTTCTATTTTTGCAGAAAATGATTTTGCCCTAATTTCTCACGTCTTAGATGCACCACGGAAAAAGGTGCCCAAGGAGAAAAAGAAGGTAAAGGAGAATAAGGGCGATGCTCCTGAGGGCGAAGCCTATGAAGGATTCGCTTGACCTCCTCAAGGCCCCAGCTGAATTGTTCGGCGACACCACGAATGAGTCTGTCGTTGTCTTTAAAGGTGAGATTCCTAAATCCTATTGGATTAATAACAACGTCATTAGTAATAGGAAAAACGTTCTATTAACTAAAAAGTGGGGTCCCCTGTCTTGGCCTATGGCGACATCATGTGGACTTACACCGAATATCACAATGACGTCCTAATGACCCTTCCTTTGATCTGACAGGGGCGACGCTTGCAGAAGCATCAAGGTCCAAGGCTCAGACTCCTGCCCGGACTCCTGCTACTGGGTCCCAAGAGGTGATCTTGTTAGACAATCCTAAAGATGTCAATGAGGCACCCCCTCTCTGCCTAGAGTGACAAGTACCCCTCCTCAAGTTTTGGCGCGCGCTCGAAATGAATGTCCTCCACCTTACATGGGGCCTTATTTCGATCTCAGGTGAGACCTGCTGGAGAACGTAGGCGTCGCGAACCCTCAACAACGTTGGGTGCCTTGCTCTAAACTGAGGAAGGTTCCCTTGGTAGCTGGGAATTTCAATCAAGACCCCAACCTGGATCTTCATTTGCTTTCTAGGGCGTGCCCCCTAGCCAATAGGGGGCCTTTGAGTTTAGAGTGCGGAACTCTAGAGGGATTGGTTCGCCAATCCCTCTCATGGATGATGAGCCAGGTATATGCCTTTTAAAGTTCCTTTTCTTTTTCCTCTTAGGAACTTTTTAGACTGAAAATTTTCAAACATTTTGAAGTCAAAATCCTTCAGGTTATTCCCGCTCAGCTGAAGATGGGTGCCACAATCATAGGAGTGTCGAAGGAGAGGGACCACAACATCTCTACGATCCGCCAAGCGGAGGCTATAGAGTTTGAGCTGGAGCGAACTCGCCGCCGTCTCACCATTTCAGAGGCGGCGTAGAAGGAGTTGGACGCTGAGGTTGTCTAAAAGGAACAACTTGCCACTAACTTAAGGGAGGCACAGAAGAGGGAAACCACCCTAGTCATGGCGTTGGAAAAGCTCCAAAGGGAGAATGCCCAGCTAAAAGGGGATGCGACAACTTCCCAACAAGTGGCTACAGAGGCCAAGAAGGGCGCAGCGCAAGTGCTCAAGGAGGATGAGCTCCTAAAAACCGAACTTTCCAAAAGGTTGGAAGAAAGCGCCATAGAGGTCATAGAGACGTTCCGCAACCAACAAGGAGTTTGGACTTGCTGCTGGAGAGTGGAATCGCAAGGGACTGATCTCCATCTTCAAGAATGCGTCCAAGGACATTCAAAAGATCGACGCCAATTTTCCTTTGGACAAGCTGGACTTCCTAAAGAGCTACCTCGCTCTAAAGATAAGGGGGGAGGCTGAGGCGGCGAAGGAATCCGAAGAGGAAGAGTCTGAGGATGAGAGCGTTTCCTCTGAGGGATCTGACCCCGCCCAGGAGACACGTCTTGATCCAAAAGCCCCAGTGTCTACTCCTGAAACATCATCAATAGCCAACGCCCCTTCAAACGATCCACCACTGCTGCCTTCCCCCCCTAAGCATCCGCCACCACCATCTTCTTGAAGATTTTCAGTATTCTCTTTTCGTACTTATTTTATTTTGCTTCTATCGACTTAGTCTTTTTCAGATGTTTTTTTTGTAAATACTTGATCCATTGTGGCGCCTTTGGCAATTATATTTTGGGTACTTAGTTTTGTTTCATTACATTTTATATCCGCTATTAGCATGCTATGATTCGACGCTTCGCCTTTGCCACGTCGCCTTTATTATCTTCGAACTTAGCTTTATTTGAACTTTCCCCACTTAGCCTTATTTTGACTAAGTGTGGATATTATTATAATCACACTGCTTGATCATAATCATAAAGAAACGAGTCGCCATATATATTTCGATGAACGCCTCGCCTAACCAAAATTTAACTGGGTTGCTTTCTTTCACCATTAATCAAACTTAAGCATTCACCAATAAGTATTGATTTGCAATGCTTCAACATCAATTACAACGGCTTCGACATCACAAGATTACAATTCATATGCATGTAGCACCTTTCAAGCATAAAACGTTTTCAAATGCTCTGCATTAAAAGTATTCTTCAATACCTTCCCTTTTTGATCTTTTAGGACATACGCATTTGGATGAGGAATGACAACGACCTTGTAAGGTTCTTCCTATTTTGGAGACAATTTATTTATTCTATCTTGATGCGCAAATTCATGTCTTCTCCATACCCTCTCCTCCACGAAAATTGGCGAGAAGACACTCGCCTATTGTAGTATCTTGTCCTGGCTAGGCGCATCCTACCTTGTTTTTTTTTTCAGAAGCCCATCTCTTTTCATCAACCATATCCAATTCAAGACACCATTGGTCATCATTATTCAAGGCGTCAAAATGCTTTACCCTATGGGACACTACTTCTATCTCTGTTGGGGCCACACC
Source organism: Chamaenerion angustifolium (assembly GCA_946814005.1). NCBI lineage: Eukaryota > Viridiplantae > Streptophyta > Magnoliopsida > Myrtales > Onagraceae > Chamaenerion > Chamaenerion angustifolium. The sequence continues at coordinate 24,904,038 of OX328268.1, read as the reverse complement.
CTTAGAACCGTACACTAATCCACAAGGTGTTTCCCCAGTCTCCTTATTGGGGGTTGTTTGCAACGCCCAATATACATTTTCCAATTCTTATGTCCAATTTCCTCCAAAAGTGGCAAGTCTATTTTTTAAACCATTCATCACTGTTTTATTTGCCGCTTCGACTTGTCCATTGGCATGCGCGTGTTTAACTAAAGCATGTTGATGCTCAATTTTTAACTCTTCGCAAAACCATTTAAATTCCTTTCCGGCGAATTGTGAACCATTGTCACTGATTAGAACGCTTGGGATTCCATATCAGGAAACAATCCCCGGCTTAAGAAATTTAATGACTTGAAATTCTGTAGTAGACGCCAACGCCTTTGCTTCAATCCATTTTGAGAAATAGTCGATCACCACTATAATGTAACTGCGCTGCTTGGACCTTGGTAAGGGACCTACCAAGTTGATCCCCCATGGGGCAAAAAACCACGCAACACCTATACTGGTAAGTTTAGCTGGGGGACACACTATCTTCGGACAATACTTTTGGCATGATTCACATTTCATTACCAAAGTCATCGCTTCTTGATTCATTGTAGGCCAATAATACCCTTGATTCAAAACTTTTCTCACAATTGACCTAGCTCCTTCATGACAAGCCGCATATCCTTCATGTACTTCCCTCAAAATTGTAGTCGTCTCTAGATGAGTGACGTACTAGAGGTAGGGCGTAAAAAATTTTCGTTTATAAAGTGTTCCATTAATTATTCTAAAACTTGGAGCTAGGCGAACGATCTTCTTGGCTTCAACATCATCTTGAGGAAGCTCTATAGATTCTAAATAAGTGCGTATAGGCGTCGCCCAATCTACTGCCATGTTAATATTGACGCATAACATATTCATCTCCCCATGAATAAATTCTATGAAATGCACCTGTATAGACATTGTCTACCAGACATATTTGCTTAAGGCATCTGCTTCTTGATTCGCTTCTCGTGGGATGACCTCTATCTGAAACCTTTTGAATCCTTCTACTAATACCTTAGCATCTTTCCATTATAACTTCATTTTTTACCCTTCGCTACATGTTCACCTTTAATTTGGTTTACCACCAATTAAAAATCACAATACACGTGAAGAGAAGCAACACCTAAACCTTTAGCCAATCTTAAACCAGTGAGAAGTGCTTCATACTTTGCCTCATTATTAGTTGCCTTAAAGGTGAGTACACGAGTGTATCGTAACGGGGTGCCACCATCAGGTGGGATCATGATTAGTCCTGCCCCGATCCTTAAACTGATGAAGAACCATCTGTTTGAAGTATCCAAGGTTTCTCCTCTTCTTCTTTTTCCATAGGTGTTGCTGGTTAAGGACATGTTGATTCCACAATAAAATCTGCCAAAGCTTGTCCCTTAATCGCAGTTCTAGGGGCAAACTTAATCCGAAACTAATTTATTTTGATGGCCCATTTGACCATTTTTCTCGAGGCGTCTAGCTTTTGTAAGAAGTGATATAGCGGTTGGTTTGTTAAAATGGTAATTTCATGTTCATGAAAATATGAGTGTAGCTTCCTAGCCGATATTACCAACACATAATGATACTTCTCAAGCTCCAAGTAATTTATTTCAGCTTTGGCGAGGACTTTCGATACATAATACACTAGCACTTGACCGTTGCCTACTTCATTAACCAAAACCGAGTTTACAGCAACAGTAGTGATACTTAAATACAAAGACAAAGGGTCGCCTTTAGAGGGTTTCGCCAATGGTGGGAGCATCCTGAGATTCTGCTTCAAGTCTTGAAAAGCCTTCTCACATTTATACGTTCACTCAAATTTCTTGTTAGCCCTCAGCACCTAAAAAAATGATAGCGATTTGTCCCCTGCCTTCGCTAAGAAACGACTTAGCACCACTAGCCTTCCATTCAAACTCTGCACTTCTTTGTGGCAAGTGGGGCTCTTCATTGCTTCAATCACATCCAATTTCTCAGGATTGACTTCTATCCCTCTTTAGCTAACCATATATCCCAGAAACTTGCCTGACTGAACGCCAAATGCACACTTTGCTGGATTTAGACGCACTTGATAAATGCGCACCCTCTCAAAGGTTTTCCTCAAATCTTTAACATGGTCGAAATTTTTTATCGACTTCACCAACATGGAATCCACATATGCTTCCATGGTGACGGTCCAAACGGCATCACCGTCTAGTGATAAATATCACTGTCAATATGAAAGGATGTATGTTGATGATCACCATCATTCATTTGTATCTGGTTATAACCAGAGTAAGCATCCACGAAACTGAGAAGTTTATGGCCCAAAGTGGCATCGACCAATTGATCAATACTTGGTAAAGGATATGAATCATTTGGGCATGCCTTATTCAAATCACGAAAATCGATACACATTCTCCACTTTCCATTGCTCTTTTTTACAAGTACGGGATTCGCTACCCAGGTTTGGAACTTGATTTCCTTTACGAATTTTGCTTCCATCAATTTTCCGACTTCTTGTCTGATAGTGATCACCTTTTCTTCACCTACCGGGCGTCGCTTTTGAGTGATTGGTATGATGTTTTGGTTAAAGTTGAGTTCATGGGAAATCATCTCCTTACTGATCCCTGGCATGTCGCTTGGTTTCCATGCGAACAGTTCTTTGAACTCCACGAAAAGCATTGACAAAGCTTTCACCTATTCTTCTTGGAGCAACGCTCCATCTGCACTTCTTTTCCCGTACCATCCACTTCCACCTTCTTTAATCCTTCAATAGGTTGAGGGCGATTCTTCTTCTTGAGGGTCCTCCTCCATTTGAATCGCAAAGTTTATTTCTTTAGAACATGGCGTCGCATTGTTTGAACATAACAACTCTGTGCTTCTAGTTGATCTCCCTTCACCACTCCAATACCATGAGGCATTGGGAATTTAAGCTGCTGATGGTATGTGGAATGCACAATTTTGTTGGGATTTAGAGTCGAACTCCCTAATATGGCATTGTATGATGCATGAGAGTCGACTACGATATAGGTAACATCCAGATCCAATGACCTCCATCCTTCTCCTAAGTGTACATGAATAGTGACAACCCCTACAGGATACGTAGTATGTGAGGCGAATCACATCAAGGGAATATTGACCTTTTGTAGGTCCTTTTCTTTTCGTCCCATCCTTTTATACGCATCGAGGAACACAACATCTGTCGAACTTCCCGAGTCAACCAATACCGTCTTAACATTGAACCTATCAGCCCCCATCATAATTACAAGAGCATCATCTTTAGGGGAGGTGACATGTACCATCTCATTTTCTGAGAACGAAATGACCACTAACTCTTCTTCTCTAGGGCGTTTTCCCGTCTTGGAACTCCCTGAAATTTGAGAGGCATAGACCTCCCTGGCAGCGCATGTCTCTCCTCTAGAGGTGAAACCACCAGTTATTACATTAAGGTCTTCCATCTTAGATCCGGTTGCTTGACGATTGTTCTTAGACGACACCTTCCTTGGAATTCTAATCCTTTTATGCTGTGCCACGAAGTTTTTTAAATGCCATTGTTGGATTACTTTGTCGATATCCTTTTTCAGGATGGGACAAACATCCGTGTGATGCCCTTGGCAACGATGGTATCAACTGTATTGGTTGGGATTGTTTCCCATGACCGCATCACCTTTTCGCTGTGGTGTAGGCGTCACCAAATCCTTTCTTTCCATTTCTACAAGAACAACCAAAATGTCTCTATTTAACGGCGTGAAATTGTTGAACACTTCTCGTTGTGAGAGGGGCATAAATTGGCGACGCTTGTCATCATGCCCAGACTTTGAAGGACGCTGATCTGGCATTTTTCCATCTGGAACATCCTTTTTAAATACTTCTTTGTTTGCCTTCCTTCATTCCTTGGCAATTTCCAAGTCTATCTAAGCCTTTCCACGTGCCGCCATTTCCTCCACCATATTGACATGGATAATACTCAAACTATCGTACATGACCGAGCCTGTTGGTCCCAACGCTCTTACGAAAGCGCGGATAGTCTCTCTTTCGGTAATCTCCTGATCAATTCCAGTCAATTCCTTATTAAACCTGGTGTAGAAGTCACCTAAACTTTGATCATTCATTTGTTTTACGTGGTCCAGAGTCCCAACACTTTTTAGGAGTTGGCATCCTCCCATTTATTGCATACTAAATGTTTCTTTCAGATCTCCCCATGATTTAACTGACGCTTTAGGGAGACCGAAAAACCAATGAGAGTTGACGCCTGCGAGAGTAGTAGGAAAAAAGAGTGCAAAATGATTGTCATTATTTGTTCGTCCCAGTAAGGAGTCTTCTTGCTTCTAAATATATTCGACTGGGTCGCCTTCTCCTTGATAATAATCAATCTGAATTGTCTGCACATGATGTAGTATGGTGATAGACAAGATTTCTTGGGCAAACGGGTACGATGCCCTATCCCGCAAACGTGGCATGGCTCTTCCCTTTTGTTCCTTCATATTTTGAGCGACAAGCTCTTCGAATTCCTCCCTAGTCATTATGCCAGGAGGATGAGCCATTGTCTCCCCAGTTCCTACTGTTGCAGCGCTGGCAGGGAGAGGAGCTGCTGTGGAGCCCTTGGTAAATTTTGGGGCCTGGAGGTGACTTCTTCCATACTATGGGCGTCTACCTGTTGAGGTGCTTGTGTAACTGTTCTTTGATCTCTTCTATCTAAGAGCTCATCGAGGGTCGCCATAAATGCCAGTGTCAAAACAATTTATGGAGTTACCTCCAATCGAGGCGGCACCCTTTTCGCATAAAAGGCAATAGGAGAATGTGTTGGTCTTGGCATCTCAGACTCATGCCTTTGCTCTTCAGGGATGGGAGGTGTTTCCTGGACAGGTTTACATGGATGAACAGGTTGGGCTGGTATGAATGCTGATTGTCCCAGGTATTGTTGGAGGTTTTGGAGTGCATCCTCTTCATTAACCTCTCAGATTGTGTTTGCTTGAGTTGTAGGGGAACCATGGCTGATTTTGTTCAAATAGGTTCCCACAGATGACGCCAATGTGTTGGATCACGTTTCCGGTATAATTCTATTCGAAGCGTTCTGAGCCGGTATCCTTGCTGCTCCGATAGAAGAAAAGCCCAGGAGTTCCCGTTGTTTCCCCTCCGATGATTAAGCCAGTCGGAGGTTTGTTTGGGTGATCAGAAAAAAATGTATAATCACATGTTGTAAGAGAAGGTTTTTTCTTATCAGTCCTCTTTAATAAGATTGTTTGAGGGACATTTATGACAAATGTGTACCTGAACCATGGTAGGGTCAAATCCTACCATGGTAATCTCATATGTGACTGAGGCGAGCAAACCATGGTTACTAGGAGCCATGATTGTTTGTAGGAAGGCTACTCTGGTGTAGACTACCCTTTTAGTTAGTTTAATCATAGGACGACTAAAAGTGGTCGGGGTAAACCATAAGAGTGCATGCGTTTAGATTAGGGTAGTCATTAGGTGTTCTGGCATGCAATTAATCTTCGCACTTTTATGTTCTGGGCATCCTTCCGAAGATCATATGGGCGACGCCTTTATCGTGTTTGTATATGGTCAACACTTTCAACATCATATGAGGGACACCATAATACCATTGGGCCTATACGTCCAGTATTGAATGGTCTTGGGCCAAATGTGAAAATAACCAAACCTAAATCTCATAAGTCATCATAGCATTTTTATAATAAAATATAAAAATTATAAGTTTATTTACCCTATAAGTTTATCTCTTGTCTTTTTATGTATTCCATTTTTATATATCAGCCTTGCCTTTCTCCTCTTTCCTTTCTCTTCCTTTTATTCTCATATATCCTCTTCTATATGTCCTTCCCCTCCTCCTTGCACGCCCCCTCTTTCCTCTCCTCTCTATTTTGAATTTACACTAAATTCACTCAGAATAAAAAAAAAATCAGGTTATATGGTAACATTTATCTACACTGATAAATTAAATTTAATAAAAAAATTGCAAAAGTCATAGCAATCTCAGTATAATGATGTATAAGGAGCTCTGTAAGAAGGAATAACATGTGAGAATGAAGGAAGGGGAACCGAGGGGACGAAGAAACAAAGGTGGGGGCACATAGACGGTACGGGACTAACTAAGACAGACAAAAGGAAAAGGGCAAAAGGGATGGAAGAAATGGTACGAGGAGGGAAGGAAAAAATTTGGTGGTGGTGGAGATGAAAGGATGAAACTAGCGGGGTGGACATGATGGAAAGGAGGAGACATGAAAGAAGAGTAGATGTAAGAGATGATGGGTAATATGTAAAACACAAGTAGATCTTCTAGTTTTTTAAAAAAATAAATTAAAAATGGTTTTAAAAAAAATAATTATTAGTCTGCAAATAGAATTTTTCTTCAATTATTTGTTTTCTCTTATAACAGTTGTGAAATCTGGTATTTTGTTACATTTAAGATTCGTACTACATAATAAACTTAATTTATTATTTTTTTAATGTATTCTTAATAGTAAATGGTGTAAGTATTATTCAATTATTAATTACTTGAATATAAATTAAGATTAAAAAAAATATCTACTATTATAAAGCTTAAATTATCTTTAATAAATAATTATGAGCTATTATAAAAAAAAATGTACCATAATTATTAGGGTTGGGCATGAACCGGTTCGGGGCCGAACCGGTTCAGAACCGAATCTTTACCACATTTTAAAATGGTACGGTTTACCGCTCCATGGCTGATTTACCAAACCTGTTTTGAACCAGTTCAAAAACCGGTTCAGAACCAGTTCAGCCAAACCACTTCATACGAAAAAAAAATCAAACCGAGGTTCCAATTCCAATTTAGCAAGCACTAAGCAGCATCCAACTGATGTTCCGATACAAACATAAATCGAACTGGGGTTTTAATACAAATATAAATCCATGACAAACATAATACTACACTTAACACTTGTTAACACTTAACAGTCTAACCATAAATCCATAATACAAATACACGTGAAAACTGTAAATATAGTGGCAAAGGCACATCAATTTCTCTACTTTAGCTGCCAAAGATAAATAGGCAACAACTAACAGTTGGGTCATCCAAGCTATTCCTTCACTACAAGAAGATAGATAGAGTTTATACGAATTTAGAACAGAAAACATAAAAGCAACCAAATTTTAGAGGGGAACTTGACTTAGTTTGATCTCTTTACTTACTAGGAGGTCATATGCAGAAAGGAAGTATCCAAGTAGATGTCTGATAGATATGCACAGGGGTCCAAAGTTGAAATAGAATGCAACTGTTCAGTGATTAGTTATATTACATCAACTTTGAATCCCAAATGTGCTTGAATTGAAGATCAAAATGTTAAGCGATTTAACCATCACAAAAAATCATACCAAAAGAAACATGATCGAAAACTGAACGCGTTCTCTTAACTTAGACTTAAATTAATCAATTCAGTGTTGGATCTTAATCTCACTCATGATGGATAAATCCCAAACAGTGATGATTCTGTCTACAATATCTACAGAATTACCCCCAAATTTAACAGGATAATTATAAAACCCACCATGTTTGGATAAAAAGCATTTCTAAGAACAGAACACAAACAATAAAGAAGAAAAACTTATGATCTTTACTGTTAAACCAAAGTCATTTTGAAACCAACCCACTGTTTTAATCCAATCGATAGCAGGAACAGACGGGGATGGAACTTCTGGTATTGACGCACAAGTATAGCAATCAGTTTTCATCACAACGAAGATCAGTTTTCCTAACAACTAACAAGTGATTCGTGGAGAGTGGAGGCGGAGCCGTGGAGACTAAAGGCGGAGCCGTGGAGTCTGGATGGAGTCGTGGAGACTAGAGGCGCGAGGCGGGAGCAGTGGCTAGTGGAGTGTGACTGCGTGAGGACTCAGGCGTGAAATGAAATTAGGTCTGAAGACTGAAGCTGAACTTGTGATTTGTGAAGTTGAAAGAGAGACTGAACCAGTGAACTGTGAATTCAGAATTAGGTCTGAAAGTGGTTTGGTTTGGTTTAGAAGTATTTTAAGGTTAAAACTGGTTCGGTTAACCGGTTTTTTGTACCTCTTCTGAACCGCTCCATATTTTAAAAAAAAACATTTGTTTTGTGAACCGGTACGGTTTAGTATGGTTCAACCTAACCGGTTATTTTTGCCCAACCCTAATTAGGAGTGAAATACTAATATCAAAATCCTTTAAACTGAAACATTAAATTAGAAAATATTACAACGGAACGTGTAAGAGAATGTGATGTTTTGTTTAAATTCCACAGTTTGATATTAAAAACAAAACACAATATATTGGGTTAGTGAATAATAACATGAGTTGCTACTAAAAACAATATAAACATTTACTAATATAATATTACCGTTTGTTTTATAACTTAAATTTTATGTTATTTTTTCTATCATTTATTTATCATAAATATTTTATTTAGTATATATATTTTTTTATAATTGTAATTATTTCGACAATAGTTATTACTTACTTTTAGACTCATAAAAATATATTCGAAAATTGTATATAATATCTAGAAAATGTATCGTCAAAGTATTTTTATAATTGCACTTGATAATATGAGAAATCTAACATACAATTAGTTTTCATAAAATAGAATAGTAGGTTTTTTGTAGTATCAAAATATATATTGTAAATTGTAATAAATACAAAATATAACTTACTCAAAAAAATTATAATTCTAACAGAAATTTTTAAAAGAAAAACATAAAGCACTTAAAATTTTTCTTGTAATAAATAGTAATATATTAATGTTAAAAAAACAATAAATATGTAGGTGATATAAAGTGTGAAACGTATCGTGACAAATGACGAGAAGTTTTCGAGGAATTCTAGAGCTATTTTATCATTTATTACAAAAATATTAATAAATCAATTAAAATTTTTCCTTTTGACAACAAAGTAGATCAAAAGGTTGTCCTAAATATAAAAGCGCTATCCAAATTAATATATATTTTATACATTGTTCGAAACGTGTGACTCAACTTTATAAAATAGGTATATGGAGAGAGAATAAGATTCAAACAAAGTTACCCTTGATCTTTTCTTAAAGTTGCGAAAAATATATATACATATAACTAACTAAATTAATAATTCTATTAATTCTATTACTCAGTTAGTATTAATTATTAAAATATTTCATTTCATTTCATTATTAATCAATTATTATTTCAATTAAAGATAATTATTAATTAATTATTTGTATTCATATTAACGTAAATGTTATAATTAAGGGTTAATATATTCAATGGTTATACATCTTTACCCAATGTGTCTATTTAGTTATACATCTTTCTTTTGAGTAACTACAAGGTTATATATCTGTCAGCATGTGACTATTTGGTTACAACGTGTGCTATTTAGTTATTCATGTTTGACAAATTTGATTAAATGATCACTAAAATGATGAGTTTGCCATCCCCCTTATCTTCATCATGCTTCATATTCATCTTCATGCTCTTCATGTACATCTTCAAGTTCTTCATGTTTATCTTCAAGTTCATATTATTCTTTGCAAATCGAACCTAAAAATCCAGTATGAGTTCGTTTGAAGAAGAAGTAGAAGATTTCACAGAAGATTTTTCGATTTCGAATAAGATTTTGAAGAAGAAAAAGAAGATTTCGAAGAGAAAGAATAAGAAGAAAGAGAGGAAGATTTTGAACAAAGGTACCACGAATGAACAAATGAAAGAAGATGAAGAACAAGTGAAGAAGATGAAGATAAGTGAGAAGACTATTTTTGTCTTTTCATTTCATAAAAAATCAGTATAACCAAATAGTCACATGTCCAAAGAAACATAACCGTTCTCCACAAAAATAACAAATTAGTCACATGGAGAAAGATACGTAAACATTGAGTATATCTTTGTCATTTAAAATATTCAATTCCCTTTATATATGATTTTAAATCTATTTAAACTAGACTTGTCAATTATGTACTTGACTCCAAAATGACACGGACTTGATCCGGTTTCAGATCATGTTTGGGTGACTAGTCAAAATTGAGTTAACACGTTTGACCCGTCCATTAAATCATATTGGGTTTGGGAATTTGACCCCAACCTGCTGGCCGAAGCCTTTGGATAATGGGCTAACGTTTATTTAATTCGGCCCAGGAGCCAGTATTGTGTTTAATCCGGCCCAATGATGGTTTGAATGGGAAACGTAAATACTTTATCCCACGCAGGCAATCTTTTTCTTTTTGGCCAATATATATTGATTTTCACTTCATACAAGTGTAACAACTTGCTAGAAGAAAGATTCTCTTGCGCGTCTTTCGGATTTGTAACAACGTCGTCCGACCGAAGCTTTCCTTTCGGATTTTCAACCTAGCAGGGATTTGATTAATCTCCTTTTGCCACGATCACCCTTTTAGAATTTTTCATTCATGTTCCTATTCCCTAAATTTTCCCTAAGCCACCCTTTAGCGTTTTCGATTATGCGGAAATTTTCTCTCACTTTGGGAGACTCGCTTTCTGGTTACGAGCTATTTAAGGATAGTATTTTCTTACTATGTACATAATGATCGGACTAGGGAGTTCTTGGCCATCCATGTCAGTATTATCATGGATCCTTCGTTGAAAACCTCTTTGATGTCATATGACCCTTCATATTTAGAAACAAACTTGCCCCGAGAGTCTGGATTGACTTGAAGGATTTTTCTGAGGACTAGATAGCTTGCTTGTAACTCTCTAGCGCACCTTCCTATTAAATTCTTTAGTCATGCCTTGCTAGTATAATTGTCTGTGGCACAGTGCGATGAGCAGCCTTTCATCTATGAGGTTCAATTGCTCGTATATGCATCTCGTCCACTCTAACTCGTTTGTCTCTGCCTCAGCGAGGATCCTAGCTGACGGGATTTCTATTTCAATTGGCAACACACCTTCGGTACCGTAAACACAACCCATTGACCAACTTATTATTTAGATTTCAGGCATTGTCGGTGATGACTGACTTCGACACCCCATAACCTTTGCCGTTACTAACACCATGGTGATAGCCTCTACCCGCTTGGTAAAGTAATTGATCGTCATCAATATGAACCGATTACCGTTGGACGCCATTGCATAGATCATATCGATTACATCGATGCTCCACATTGAGAAATGCCATGGAAAAGTCGTGAGATAGAGCTCATGCGGTGGCGCGTGGATTTGGTCCGCCTACACTTGACAAAGGTGACAATGTTGGATGTGTCTAACATAGTCAGATGTCATGGAGGACCAAAGTATCCAAGTCTCATTATTTTTTCCGATAGCATTCGCCCGCTCATGTGTGGGCCGCAACAACTATCGTGAATTTCTTCCATCAGACGCTCAACTTCTTCAACATTCACGTATCTCAAAAGGGTATCATGAAATTATTTGTTTGTACAAAATCGGGTCACTGAGAAAATAATTTCAAGTCATTCTTCGCACGGCCTTTCGGTCATTTATTGTGGCAATTTTAGGAACTCTCTGGACTCCAGGTATCTTTTATGTTAGTGAAGCACGACTGGCCGTCTGACTATTCGGCTGTACAAAAATAGGTGGGAACCTCTTTGATCTTGATCTCCACTAGCAATATCTGGTTTCCCGAAGAATATTTACTCATTGATGCGAGTGTTGCCAATGCGTCTACGAATTGGTTCTTCTTTATCGACACACGAGTGAAAGTGATATCTTCAAATTCTGGAACTAGATCCTCAAGGTGCTCGTGATATGGCTGGAGTTTGGCACCCCTCATTTTCCGTTCCCCTATCGTTTCGAGGATGATTAACATGGAATCTACAAACACTTCTAATTTCTACACTTCAAAATCTAGTGTGACACGCATGCCGAGAACACATGCTTTGCATTCTGCAATGTTGTTGGTGTAGTGGAAGGTGACCTTGGCCGCCATTGGAAAATGTTGGCCTTTTGGTGAGATGAGTATTGACCTGATACCCCTTCCGACATGCGGTGGCGCGTGAGATAGAGCTCATGCGGTGGTGCGTGGATTTGGTCTGCAAACACTTGACAAAGGTGACAATGTAGGATGTGTCTAACATAGTCAGATGTCATGGAGGACCAAAGTATCCAAGTCTCATTATTTTTTTCGATAGCATTCGCCCGCTCATGTGTGGGCCGCAACAACTATCGTGAATTTCTTCCATCAGACGCTCAACTTCTTCGATATTCACGTATCTCAAAAGGGTATCATGAAATTATTTGTTTGTACAAAATCAGGTCACTGAGAAAATAATTTTATTGTGGCATAGCCTTTCGGTCATTTATTGTGGCAATTTTAGGAACTCTCTAGACTCCAGGTATCTTTTATGTCAGTGAAGCATGGCTGACCGTCTGACTATTCGGCTGTACAAAAACAGGTGGGAACCTCTTTGATCTTGATCTCCACTAGCAGTATCTGGTTTCCCGAAGAATATTTACTCATTGATGCGAGTGGTGCCAATGCGTCTACGAATTAGTTCTTCAAATTCTGGAACTAGATCCTCAAGGTGCTCGTGATATGGCTGGAGTTTGGCATCCCTCATTTTTCATTCCCCTATCGTTTCGAGGATGATTAACATGGAATCTCCAAACACTTCGAATTTCTACACTTCAAATCTAGTGTGACGCGCATGTCGAGAACACATGCCTTGCATTTTGCAATGTTGTTGGTGTAGTGGAAGGTGACCTTGTACGCCATTGGAAATTGTTGCCCTTTTGGTGAGATGAGTATTGACCTGATACCCCTTCCGACAAAATTCACAGCTCCATCGAAGTACATCTTCCAATTTGCCTTCGGCATTCCTTCGTATTGTACTTTCACGATCTCCTAGTCTGGGAATTCGGAGTTGATCATGTGATCTTCGTTTATGGGAAACTCTGCTAAATGATCGATAATTGCTTGCCCCTTCACCGAAATTTGGGGTACAAACACTATATCATACTCAAATAGTTTAACTTGCCACTTTGCGACCTTTTTTGCGCACGCTGGCTTCTCTAAGAGGCATCTTAGGAGATCTATCTTCGAATACACACGTATGTTCTAGCACAACGTATACTGGCAAAATCTCTGCATTAACCACACGAGTGCGCAACATGTCCTCTCTACCTCCTGGTAATTTGTTTCACCCTATGTGAATTTCTCGCTCAAATAGTATATGCCATGTTCGTTCTTTCCAGTCACATCGAGGTGTTGTCTCTTAGGTCGGAAGTTATTAGTGACTAATGGTAGAACGTGCTCCATGATTGACGAATCAAGGCCCGGCATGTCAGCGTATAACCAAGCGAGGATCTCCTGGTACTCTTTTAGTAAATTGATCATCCGAGTTCATTGATCATCCGAGTTCATTGATCAAGACGCAAACTTGTACTGATCTTCACTTCACGTGGTTCCTCGGGAGTGGCAATGTTTATGGCCTCAACGATTTCCATTGTTTGGAGATTGTCTCCCTCATACTTGTCCCAAATTTATTCAATTTCCTTCATGACACTCTCATCACCGGATCCTCCTTCGTATTGTATAGAGTCGTATTCGGCAAGGGTGTCCATCTACACGATTGAATCATGGTTCCCTTTGTGTTCTCTAGATGTGTGGTTCCTAGATAATGGAAGCATAAGAGAGGGGAGATTAATGTCAGAAGTATGTAGAAGGAGATATAATACTGGGAACACGATGATTTAACAAAAGAAGGAATTCATTTGATGTAGTCATGGTAAATTTTCCCTATTCCAAAAATGCGGGGCTCATGACATATGCCATACATGGTCACTTGTTCCTTGGTTCAAAGGAAGGTCGAGGAAATGCAGTTTGAAAAAAAAAAAAATTGACTCGTCCTTCATCTGAACTGTTCAAGGGTGCCATTCAACTAAGCTACTTTGCCCTCACATTTCTACAAGGTTCGATCCTGACCCCTCACTTTAATTTTCACACACCGTAACTCATTGCGTAAGTGTTGGATCTCTTTCTTGGACCTATAGTGTTCATTAGCTCAAACAATACTTTGAAGTTTCACCCTAGGTTTAATGATTGCATAGATATCCCCGTGATATGACGGTGGTTGTTTGGTCATATCCCCAATTATCTCCTCCGGTTCGAGAGGTGAACTTGTGGGTGCCGAATAGAACTTGTGAACGTACTCCGCTGTTGTTAATCACGAAGATGACGATTTCCACATTCCAGAAGTTAGACAAGGGATTAAGGAGAGCCTATTTTACTTTGTAGTTTGAGAGCTCGTGAACCTCACCAAACTTCTCGTTCACGTACTTCTGATCCTCTTTCATCATAACTTTCAATATTCGAGAAATTTCGACCATGGGGGCTGGATGGCCTTGGTGCGAGGACGCTGGTTTGTCTGCTTCATCCTTTACAAGAATGATGTGTGAAACGTCCTAAGGATACATGATAGAAGGAATGGAACTCACATTATTTTAAAGAAAAAATGCAATGCAAGTGCGAAAAAGTAAATGCCACTATTAAGGTTCGTATTACATTTACAGAAGTCTGGGAACATGGAATACAAAGGCCCAATCCTATACATGTTATGATCTAGGGCCAAAACAAAACACGAGAAATGGAACAAACACGCGACTCGTAGAAGGTTAAACATGGTGTGGAGCTTTTGTTCTAAAGGGTTGAAATTTCTAGGTCCTCTGAATTGATGGAACATCACCCCTATAGAGGATCACGAGCCTATTCCGATCATCGAGTTGAGTGTTTTTGGTGCGTGCCGATAGTCCAAACCGCTCCGGGTGCCCAAGCTATTAATGTGCTCAAGGTCCGAGCGGGTAATGGTAACCAAGGTGGTGTGCACAAAACGAGAATTAAATCTTTTTTGAATTATTACAATTACATTGTTTCTCGGGAAAATAAAATAAAATTGCAAGAGGTAACTGTTGGGTATTGATAGTGACGACCCAATATGGGAAAGGCCTCGAAGGCCCAATAAATTTGCAGGGGGTGAAACCCATACCATTTAAACAAGGCCAACCCACAGTAAGGTTACTCTGGCCCTCATAAAGTGGTCCAGTATCGAATCCAAACTAAAGTGGACGCCAAAGTGCCACTTCAGGTCGCCATTGGCCAATGTCAAAGCCTCCCACTGCTCGCCATGGGAGTGCTCGCCAACAATCAAGGTCGCAGCCATAAGAGTGCTCGCCATAAAGAGAGCCTTGCCTCTCTCCTCTGGTCCCACCAACCGTTAATAAGGATATAGCCACGATATCCCGCATATCTCGGGCACATATTCACTAAAGATTAGATACGGTAACTGCAATATCTCGCTGTAACCGCAATATCTACTATCTAAATCTTCAACAACACAATATTCACGAAGATATACAGTTACCTTATACGGTTTGGTATCTCCTACTCTATAAATACCTTTGCTTTACATACATTCAATACGTTTTGAGCTATATACACACATATACTCATTTAAGCATCGGAGAGGGACCCAGAGGCACCCCCTCTGTTGCGATCCCCTTCTTGCAGGTTCATCGGAGCTCAGGCGAAAGCGCGCAATCACCATCTCCTTGGCATTCAATTCATTGCCAGATCAGCATTCAGGAAATCACGATCCAACATTTGGCGCCGTCTGTGGGAAAACGAGCAAAACAGTCATACATACTCGCTCTAACCGCAATCATCGGAAAGAAGCTAACGAACAATCCTCGGATAGCTCTAATTCCGCTGCCGCTTCGCACTCCACCAAGAACCTGCTAGCCAAGCAGTCTGTGATGCCGTCCCTCCGAGACCGGCACGTGAACACATTGGCAATTCGAGAACGACCCCTGTTCCAAACGTCGCAGAGATTCCAGATCGACAAACCATCCAAGTGGCTTGGGAAACCATTCAGGTAACCGCAGAGATGATATCCCTCTTGGAAACCATCATAGGACAGGCCCGCAGAAAAACCCCTGCTCCTCATGAGGATCCTCGTCCTGCGGGGCCACCGGAATCAGAAACTGGAAATCCTGGCACCACAGCCCCTCAAGAAGATCAAGAGATGACTTTTGGACACCAATCCTTACCTCCGGCCTCCACTGAGACGCCGGCGGTCACTCGCTCTGTCAGTCCATCAAGTTCTGCACCGACTGGAGGACAGCAACCCCAATTCACTCTTGACCAAGTTGAGGAGCTTATCACTAAGAGACTCAAAGAACAACGCGTCAAGACCCCAAAGGATGTCGTCGTCAGGGCCATCCCCGAGTATAGAGGTGGAGGCGCCCCCATTATACATGTTAATAAGCATGAAGCCTCTCTGTTGGGTAAGTCGACTGATCCGAATCACTTAGCCCTATTATTTCTGTCGACCCTTTTGGGTTCGGCGCCGTCTTGGTTCTTTGGTGTCTCTGCAGGATCAAGAAGGGTAAGAAGGGTCGAGAAAAGCCTAGATCGGAAAACCCAGGACCAAGACATCCAGAGGTCCCCGAGTATTTCACGCCTTTAAACAGGCAGATCTCGGCGGTACTAGTCGAGATGGAAAGGTCTCTGGAAAGGCCACCGAGACCCCGCAAGAGTGGTCAGCCCATGGGGAATGACACCGAGAGCTATTGCAGATAGCACAAGCGCGACATCGAAAAGCTGATAAAGATAGGAATGTTGAAGGAATGAATTCACAAGGCTGGACAGTCAGAATAAACTTTCAGCTAAGTGGGAAGGACCATACAAGCAAGTGATTCCTTCATAAACATGTTCACTCGAAGCAAATCGAAGAAAAAAGCCCTGACGCCAAAGTCAGGCCAAAAGCCCTATCACCAAAGATAGGCCACAAAAAAGCCCTAACAACAAAGTTAGGCCACAAAAGCCCTATCACCAAAGATAGGCCACAAAAAAGCCCTAACAACAAAGTTAGGCCACAAAAGCCCTATCACCAAAGATAGGCCACAAAAGCCCTAACAACAAAGTTAGGCCACAAAAGCCCTGACGCCAAAGTCAGGCCAAAAGCCCTAACAACAAAGTTAGGCCACAAAAGCCCTGTCGCCAAAGACAGGCCAAAAGCCCTATCACCAAAGATAGGCCACAAAAGCCCTAGCAACAAAGCTAGGCCAAAAAGCCCTGTCGCCAAAGACAGGCCAAAAGCCCTAACAACAAAGTTAGGCCACAAAAGCCCTGACGCCAAAGTCAGGCCAAAAGCCCTATCACCAAAGATAGGCCACAAAAAAGCCCTAACAACAAAGTTAGGCCCCAAAAGCCCTATCACCAAAGATAGGCCACAAAAGCCCTAGCAACAAAGCTAGGCCAAAAAGCCCTGTCGCCAAAGACAGGCCAAAAGCCCTAGCAACAAAGCTAGGCCAAAAAGCCCTGTCGCCAAAGACAGGCCAAAAGCCCTAGCAACAAAACTAGGCCACAAAAGCCCTAACAATAAAGTTAGACCTCAAAAGACCTGACGCCAAGAGTCAGGCAAAAACCTGATAACCGAATCAGGCACAAAAAGCCCTGACGCCAAAAGTCAGGCCAAAAGACCTAGCAATAAAGCTAGGCAAAACAAAAAATCCCTGACGCCAAAGTCAGGCCAAAAGACCTAGCAATAAAGTTAGGCAAGATGAGAAGCAGACGCCAAAACTAAACAAAGGGATCTGCTAACAAAGAATTTTAGGCGATCACTATGGATGACAAAGCCTTAGGATGACCTCGAAGGTCTAAACTTCAAAGAGGGTAATATCTCTTTGAACTTAGAAGTTTATGCTTTTAAGTATCAGAAGTATTTTCCTTAGAAGGATCGACTTATGCTTGGTCTAAGACTTCAAGAGTCGAAGACATTACAAGTCAAAAGGAAGTCGAAGAGTAATTATGATTAAGACGTTGGATAAATAGCCAAGCATGTTCAAAGTCGAATAAAAGGCTTATGAATATAAAGGCATTCAATAAAAGAAGCCAAGTCTTAAATCAAATAAAAGGAAAACAAAAAATTACAAAGAAAAACAGCTATCCAAAAGGCAAATATTGTTAATAAAAGAGATGGAGACTTCAGGCTTGGGGATCCTCGGGGGCAGAGGCACTGGCTCGCCTTCAGGGGCAGGGACGATTTGCTCGCCTTCGGGGGCAGGAAGGCTTGGTCCGCCTTCGGGAACAACCTCTTCAGCCATAGCTGGAATAACCCCTTCAGCAACAAGGGTAGACTGAGAGTTACGACTCCGGAGGAAGCTCCTCAAGGACCCAACTTCCTCAAGGGGAAAATTGGGATCGACCGCCCGGACATCATCCACCAGGACTTGGAGAAAATCGGCGATCGCCGACTTTATCATCTTCAGAGCGCAGTCTTCAAAATCCTAAAAGGCGAACGAATCCATAAAGGATGACAGTTTCCTTAAAGGCATAATCCTTGGGTAACAGTTTCCTTAAGAAACATGGCGAAAGGAACGGACGAGCCGATAAGAGGCCACGGTCCTTCCCCCGAAACCTAAAGGAGCGAAAAGAACCTCTAAAGGGTAACGTTTCCTCCAAAGAAAGGTCCAAGACCCTTTGAATGAAAACAAAAAGGCGAGACTATTCTACAAAAGCTGAAGCGAAGTTGAAAACAAGTATGGTAAAACTTCCTAAAGCTTTCCAGCTTCCTAAAAAGGCAAGCGAATCTTGGGTAACAGTTCCCCAAAAAGGGAGAACGAATCCGAGGTAACAGCTTCTTAAAAGGCGAGCAAATCTTAGATAACAGTTTCCTACGACTAGGCGAACGAATCTAAGGACCAAAATCCTAAAAGGCGAACGAATCCATAAAGGATGACAGTTTCCTTAAAGGCATAATCCTTGGGTAACAGTTTCCTTAAGAAACATGGCGAAAGGAACGGACGAGCCGATAAGAGGCCACGGTCCTTCCCCCGAAACCTAAAGGAGCGAAAAGAACCTCTAAAGGGTAACGTTTCCTCCAAAGAAAGGTCCAAGACCCTTTGAATGAAAACAAAAAGGCGAGACTATTCTACAAAAGCTGAAGCGAAGTTGAAAACAAGTATGGTAAAACTTCCTAAAGCTTTAAAGCAAGATAGACATCGGAAGAACAACCAAGTATACTCGAAGTCAAACAAAAACCAAGGCTTACGAAACAAAAAGACCCGATACCAAAATTGGGCGAAAGACCTAACGCCAAAGTTAGGCAAAAAGACCTAACGCCAAAGTTAGGCAAACCAAAAGATCCGAAAGACCTGATGACTGAATCAGGTGAAAGACCTAGCACCAAAGTTAGGCGAAAGACCTGATGCCAAAGTCAGGCACAAGACCTGTTATCAAAATCAGGCGAAAAGACCTAAGGAAAAAGTTAGGCAAATAAGGCCTAAATATAAAAATCAGACATAAGTCCTAGCACAAAAGGCGAGCAATCCGTCAAGGAGTCCGTTCTCTTATAAGTTGGGCAAAAATTGAGAAGTAACATCCAAAGCGAATGAATCCATATCAAGGGTAACAGTTCCTTTGCGAAACAAACACAAAGAAAGTGGGCGAATGAACCTAGGGCGACCACTTACTAAAAGATGAATGAGCCTCGGGTAACAGTTCCCCGTGATTAGACGAACACTCCAAAGGTCTAAAACCTTAACAAAGCGAACACATCTACAAAAGATGATAGTTTCCTTAAAGGTATGATCTTCGAGTAACAGTTCCCTTAAAAAACTTTGGTGAAGGGAATGGATGGTCCAAGATCCTATATGGCGAGACTCTCCTACATAAGCTAAAGAGAAGTTGAAAACAAATATGGTAAAACTTCCTAAAGCGTTCGAACGAAAAGATATCGGAAGAACGACCAAACACATTCGAAGTCGAAAAAGAGTAAAGGCTTACGAAATTAAAGGCGTTCATTATAATAATATCCGAGTCTGAAATCAAAAGAATAATTACAACTATCCCAAAAACAAAGGGAAGTAAAAGTGATTATCGATAAAAAGAAGGATGAACAAAAAGCAGGAGGATGAACAGGCTCCCTTGACCTGAAACTCTGCATCGACTCGGTCGCCTGAAGGCCTGAGACCTCAAGGTCTGGGTTCATCAGGGGATGCAGTCTCCTTCTCGGCCTCGGGGGCAGCCTCATCGCCAAGGAGCTTCCTTGGTGTAGCCGCTCTCAATGAAGTCCTGAAGAGACATCACCTCCCATAGAGGAAACTTGGGATCAATCCCTTGAATCTCGTCGACCAAGATCTGGAGGTAGGAAGCAGCCGCGGCCTTTATCACCTCCAAGGCGCAGACAGAGAACTCCTTGGACTTCTTAAAGTCCACGCTAAGGGGGGTTGGGACAGCCTTATGATTTAAGGAAGGATGCTCCTGCTCAGCCATCGAGGCATCCCTCTGCACCCAGGACTCTTTCAATTGAGCCCTGAGGTCACCATTCTCTGCCTCTAGCCAAACAGAGTACTGGTCGACATCCTTGATCCGAAACTCATAGACGCCTAGGCAGCTAACAACCTCGTCTTAGCCCGCTTGGAAAATAGACTGAAGAATTTAGGTCCTCAAGTGCGGTCAATGAATTTAGGTCCCAGACTGATGGGTCAGAAATTTATCCAATCAATAAAGACTGGCGTGGAATGATGAACCCCGACCTTGAGCGTCAGTTGTTCGAACTGATGAATGCCCGCTAACCCAAGCATCGACTCTGAAGTTTCCGCCCCTGAGCGGATTGAACAGAAGTTTGGTTGCCTATGATGTCGGAAGAAGTCATCAATGATGTTCCGATCATTCCCCGACAGCTCTCCAAAGCTCGAAGGAGTATCCCGTTCTGGCTGAGAAAGCTTTTTCGAGGATAAAAAGAGAGAAATGAAAAATTGAAACAGAGGGCTGAAAGAAGATATGAACTCTGGAATGCAAATGAATTGAGTGCGTAAAAGACTAAATGCTAAAGTTCAGCCTTTTTAGCGAAAACGAAGGAAACCGAACGGGCATGTGAGAAACGGCTCAGATAATGATTACACCCTTTTTGGGTAAAACCGAAGTAATGTCAGAATTACAATGGTTACATCGGGGAGACAAAAGGTTGGAACGACACGAAAAACCTGTGAGTCTGCCCACTGGTTACGGAAGACAAAGAGAGGACATGCCTCAAAGGTCCTCTCGACTTTCGCTAACTGTCTATTCATTAAAATGTTCGAAATCTTACACAAAAAAGGTGATTGCCAAAAGCTATACCAGACCTCTCCTAACACCCTCGCAACGATAGTGTTCGCACAAAGAGTGAAGAATGAGCATCCATAAACCCTGGAAACCCAAAGCGTTCGCCTAATGGGGTAAGGTATCACACATTCCGAAAAACTCTACGCAACCAAAATCGTTCGCCAAAGGATACAGAGCATCAAAATGCACAAATAGCAGATAAGGAAAGCAAAAGATCCATTCCAAAAGTCACTATCTTAAACCCTATCACAGAATCAAGCTCGACCGAAGAAACTTCACTCAAGCTTCGGGGGCAAATGTTGGGTATTGATAGTGACGACCCAATATGGGAAAGGCCTCGAAGGCCCAATAAATTTGCAGGGGGTGAAACCCATACCATTTAAACAAGGCCAACCCACAGTAAGGTTACTCTGGCCCTCATAAAGTGGTCCAGTATCGAATCCAAACTAAAGTGGACGCCAAAGTGCCACTTCAGGTCGCCATTGGCCAATGTCAAAGCCTCCCACTGCTCGCCATGGGAGTGCTCGCCAACAATCAAGGTCGCAGCCATAAGAGTGCTCGCCATAAAGAGAGCCTTGCCTCTCTCCTCTGGTCCCACCAACCGTTAATAAGGATATAGCCACGATATCCCGCATATCTCGGGCACATATTCACTAAAGATTAGATACGGTAACTGCAATATCTCGCTGTAACCGCAATATCTACTATCTAAATCTTCAACAACACAATATTCACGAAGATATACAGTTACCTTATACGGTTTGGTATCTCCTACTCTATAAATACCTTTGCTTTACATACATTCAATACGTTTTGAGCTATATACACACATATACTCATTTAAGCATCGGAGAGGGACCCAGAGGCACCCCCTCTGTTGCGATCCCCTTCTTGCAGGTTCATCGGAGCTCAGGCGAAAGCGCGCAATCACCATCTCCTTGGCATTCAATTCATTGCCAGATCAGCATTCAGGAAATCACGATCCAACAGTAACGATCAAAACATATAGGGCAAAATATAATATGGCAAAGCAAACATGACAAAGCCTAAAACCTCTAAACACATAAGTCTCCATAAGAGTCGCCAAATTGTTGGACATTGGATCCGACTTTTTCACTTATTTGTTCTCTTGAAAAATATTGGGTCTTCGCGAGCAGCGGGTCCGATCGCCAAGACGGGCTGGCGTGGGATTTTTATTTATTTCATATATATATATATAATACTTATAATACTATATATATATATATATATATATAACTTAGTTATTATTATTATTATATATATTTTTTAAAATATTTCCTTTTAGTAAATCTAAGATGATTTTTTTTCCTATTATATACAAGTAATCCAAGTGGTGATCATTGGGATGGAATCAAAAGATTACTAAGGTGCTTGATATATACTCATAGTTATGGGTTGTATTATATGTGATATCCAACTATTATAGAAGAATACAGTGACGCTAATTGGATATTGGTATCAAGAGACTCGATATTCACAAGTGTATACGTTTTTACCCTTAGACGGTGCAACCATGTCGTGGAAATCCTCTAAGTAAACAGTCATAGACAGATCCACCATGGAATCTGAGATTATAGCACTTAATAAATATGCTGAAGAAGCTGAATGGGTATGCCATTTTCTTGAGGATATTCCTAGGTGGCCAAGAGCAGTGCCTGCAATCAGCATACATTACGATAGTCAATCTATGATTTTTAGGGTACAAAGTCATATGTATAATGGTATGTCTAGACATATTCATCATAGACATAATTCCATTAGACACTTACTCTCGACTGGAATTATCACAATTGATTATGTAAAGTCGAATGATAATATAGCGGATTCGTTAAAGGATTTTAAATCCCTAGTCCATTCCTATGATGAGAAATAGAGACTATAGTAGATGACGTTAAGCGAATGCTTTTAATAATTCAGAAATATAGAGTGTTGGAGTAACAATTGAGATAATGAATTACTTATCTAAGTTAAAAGAGAGGTCACATCAATCAAAAGCAATTGTTGAGGGCACAATTCTTTGAAACGTTTGCGGAACTAGGCAATGCCCATGACCAGAATGGGCATGAATGCGTGAACTTAACAATACTAGGAATATACCTGTGTGAGATATGTGATAATTTCCACCAATGACAGACAGTTCAAAGACATTGTGTCCACTAACTAGCTAGTAAAGCTGATGTAATTCCACAAGAGAAAGTTCAAAGGGTAACACCAACCCATCCTATGCAGGTGTCGACCGTTGAACTCTCATTCGGAGTTTAGAGCGTCTAGAAACTCAAATATTTATCCATTCATGTGGGAGATTTTTGGTCGAAGCCTTTGGATAATAGGTTAATTTTTATTTAGTTTGTCCCAGGACCGAATATTGTATTAATCCGGCTCAGTGATAGTTTGAGTTGGAAATGTATATTCCCTTGCAATGCTTTATCCCACACTGGCCAAGTTTTGTTTTTTTCGCCAATATATATTGTTTGTCACTTCATACAAGTGTAACAACTTGCTAAAAGAAAGGCTCTCTTGCACGCCTAGGGTGGTGCAGATCGATATAAAAGCAATTCCCGACTCGGGTCGACCCACGTTTGCGCTCATATCATGCTATCACGATTGTCGGTCCAAAAAGTCTGCCTTGCGCGAACTAGATTTTGCTAAACCCCACAATTATGTTTCTAAACCAATCTCGACACGACTCGATTTTTTTTCTTACCGTTAGGAAAATATTTTTTTCTATTAGAATTATTTTAGTTTTTTTTACTAAATTAATTATTCTGTTTTGTCAAATTTAATTAGGGTTAGTAGTACACTAATTAATATCATGGATGGTGAAAAAACCTAATAAATAGGGTATGATTCTTCACCAATTCAAAACACAGATATTCCGAAAATATTTCTTGCAAAAGTTACCCTGAGTTAGGTCATTTCAAGTATTTGTCCGAATTTTCGTCGAAGTCCGAGTTCAAGAATTGTACTGTTAAGGGAAACTCCGTGTTTATTGTTTCGTATTAAAGACACTGATTTTATCCTAGGAGATAATTGTCCCAATTTTCCTCTTACACGACCAATTACGGCGAGGGGGGCGAAATTGCCTTAAGGAGACCGTGTTTTTATTGGGGCAATTTCATCATTTTGTCAAGTTTCATGTTATTTACATTTTATACACTTTTTAATCCGATAATATTATTCAATTATATATTTAATTCTCATGTATTACTAACATAACCACCCCATCTGACCCATGAAGCCTTGAAGGAAAACCTAAATTAGCATATTTCCAATAGCAACTCTTAGACATAACAGAACGCTTAAGTCCTTTAGCTTCATTGTTTCAGTCTTCGTCACGCTTCAGCCTCCACGGCTCCAGCCAGACATGTCTAGCCTCGTCTCTCATTTCACGTTGCAGAGACATCGAGGATGCCTCCAGTAATTTCTCAAACTAAAGCTCATCCGGCAGACACAACTACCTTTATAACATTATAAGAAATTTTTCTTTTTGTGAGTGTCAAAATTATAAGGGAATATAAAAAATCCCTTAGAAATATCACTTTGTAAGAAATTTTATAAGAGATCTTCCCTTAACAAATAGGCTAGCTACAAAAAATAAAAGTTTCAAATGATGCAAAAACATTTTAGGAAACTTTCCTTATAAAATCCCTAGCAAACTTTTAAAAATCAATTCTCTCACAAATTTACTTAGGGAATTTTGTGAGTATTTTCCTCAAGTAAATTATTAAGGAATTTTATAAGGATTTATGTTTCAAGGATCATCATCATCCTCTTTATCATCCCCTTCCTCCTCCCCATCCCTCTCTTCTAGACCATCACCATCTACCATCATCCGTTCAAATTTCTTTCTTCGTTCCAACTCATGTATTTTATTCTGTATCTAACGCATTTGTATGATCTTTATCAACATGCGTATCTGGATTGTGAAGCTCAAAACTCATATCAATAGTGGCTACATGAGTCGTCACACCTTCTTGATAAAATCCATCATTTACGAGAGTTGAATCTTCACTCATAGGAATTTCATATCTAATTCTTGCTTTGATTTTCCATACAACCCACTAGTCTTTCTTTCTCTATTTTTTGATGGATAACTGAGATAGTAAACTTGATGAGCTTGTTGAGCCAACACAAACGGTGAGCCTGTTGACACTATTGACCGATGATTAATTTCAACGGTAGCATGGCGAGGATGAACTTTGATCCCTCTCTCTGTATCATACCAGTCACATTTGAAAAGAACAACTTTGCACTCATTACCCCAAGTATTCAAACTCCCAAATATCAACTAAGATGCCATAATAGTCACCTCTATCTTCATTGTAACAACTACCCCTCACACAAACACCGTAGTTCATAGTACATTTTCCTTGATCATATTCTTTTATATGGAAGTTAAAACCATTAGTGAAATATGCTTTGTAGCATTTTACTGAAGTTGATGGACCCAAAGAAATTGCTAAGATGTTTCTATCTACTTGACCTCCTTCTACTATCACCTATTATAAAATCATATGACATAAAAATATTAATTTATAAATAGATCAAAAAGTAATATGCAGTAAAAAAGACTTGTTATTAATAGCTTGAACTTACGTGTTTCTTCAACCAATCAACAAAATCATATGCACGTAATCTTTCTACTAATTCTTCATTTATGTGTGGCATTAACTGTCGAATGTGGTTATCAAATCTCTTACAAGTTCAAAATACATTATATAAATGTAATTGGTTTTCGTATCAAAATTTACATCAAATCACCCCTCTAACTAAACTTCCATTATTATTATTATTATATTCCTCACCTACATGAGTTCCTTTTTCACATCACCTATTTTTCACTGTCCCATCACCTTACCACCTTTTCACAGCCTAATATTATCTACGGAATAACATTCACGTTCGTGAACAACTGTCACCCACCCGTGAATAACATTCACGGGTGGAACGGTAATTCTTAACGATCATTTCACACGTGAATGACATTTGCGGGTAACTAAAGATTCGTTTTTGTAAACAAATGAGGTTATTTCGTATTTATTTTTAATTTAAGGTTCTTATTCAGAACTCGCCTTCTGCACCCAAACATTGCTCACGTTATGACAAATAGCTACACCAAAAAGGACAGATAGCTACACAGAACGATTCACATAGATAGCTACTCAAGGTTGTCACCAATCCAATGAAACAATGTGTCTTGTCTTTCACAAACAAATCATGCGACGACACAGATCATGCTACTTATATCAATTCAGGCTTAGAATTACTTTGCTTGACAACCCAACATGGTTGATTCGTCTACCTAACCCAGAATAATCAACGACCAACGAGGCATCTGAATACTATTCGCGGTTCATATCTGATTTCTCTCCATCGCCTCTATTGCTTCATTTCAGCTCAACTCTCTTATCTCTCTCTGTGTGGATGCAACGGAATCCCATTCAAGGGAGTTTCCGATCTAATTACGCAGTAGAAAGGTATTGTTGAATTCAAGCTAATATCCTAAGACTAGAGGTCTATCTGTTGTATTCTATTTGTATAGGGTGTATTATGTTTTATTTATTTTTTGGTTCAGATTATCTAGGGTTAGATGTATGTGGTCTTCTCTTATAATTAGTTATATTTTCATATTCTATATAAGTAGATGATCCGTGATGAATATAGCCGCACAACTTCAGTTTTCCAATTCATTCTTCATTCCTCACCTAGGGTTTCTTCCGCCGATTCTCTTCGTCTTCTCCCAAGCCTTCACGAAACGTTACATGGTATCATAGCGTCGTGCTCTGACGCACCTCCAAGGATCCTTCACTTTGCATTGTCCTTAGTGACGACTCCGTGTTTTTACCTCTTTTTGTTTACCATATCCCTCGTCTGATGACATCCAACTTTGCATCCATTTCCTCTAGTTTTACCACAATGATTGGAGTTACCGGTCTTCCGACTGTGATAACTCCAAATCCACCTGTGATAGACCTAACCATCCTGTATTCTTGCACCCCTCTGATACTCCTGCCCTTGCTCTTATATTTGAAAAGTTAACTGGATCTGACACTTATTCTTGGTCGTGCATAAAAGATAACTATAATGCTAGTTTACATCCAGTGTGGGATATGTGTAATGCCTTAGTCTTTTCTTGGATAATGAATTATGTATCTTGTGAACTCATGTATGGTATAGTGTATTCCACCAATGATTTTTGTGTTTGGAATGACCTGAAAGAGAGATTCAATAAGGTCAATGGCTCTAGGATTTTTCAGTTGCATCGTGAAATTTCTCTTGTTCAGGAAGGTGTATCAGATTCATTTCCTTGCTATGCACACTGTTTCAGATTACTACTTTAGGCTGCGTCTTTTATGGGTTGAGTTTGAATCCATATGTTGTCTTCCAAACTGTGGCTCTGAGCAGTTTCAACGGCATATTGAGCATGCCTCCAACCTGAAGCTTTTTCAATTTTTGAACGAGTCTTATTCTGCTGTTAGATCAAATCTTTTGATTAAAGAAAAGCTTCCAAACATTAATCAGGCTTACTATGTTCTTATTCAATAAGAACATCAAATAGGAATAATTGAGAATTCTATGGCCAGTATTGTGAACCAGTCCATACCACCTAGAAGGAACCTATTCTGTGAGTTTTGTAAAGGCAAAGGGCACGATGTGACCAAGGAAAGAAACCCTAAGCCAATAATATTTCCAGTACCAATTTGTCCCTTTTCTCCACACCTGAGTCCATTGACACGGGTTGCTCGACACCTCTGGATATACAGCACACTGAGCCTACGATGATCTGGACCGAGAGCTTGGAGGTAAGGTTGCGCAAATGCTGAGTAGACTTCAGGAGCAGCAGGAAACTCCATAGTCAAGCGCAAATGCTGCAGGTAAGATTCATTCCAATAATTATGTTCATAAAAATGATCATTGGATATTAGACTTAGGAGCAACTAATCATATGAGTAGTAGAATCGATTGTTTAGCTGATTTGAAAAACATCAGCTCTAGTGTTCGATTATCAAATGTACCATTTTCGAATGTTTCAAAATAAGGAAAATATTCGTTAGAAATCTAAAAGACCTGAACAATGTTTTATACTTACCTAATTTTAAACATAATTTGATGTCAGTTGCCAAATTAACTGCAGAGTTATCCTGTTCAGTTACGGTTTATCCTAAGATTGTGATACTGCAGGATCTTTGCAGTGGAATGGTATTGGGGATTGGTAGAGAGGCCAAATGACTTTATCTCTTCAAGCCTCATATACCATTTACTGCTCTTCATGTTTCTTCTACCTTGTATCCTGACTCCATGTTATGGCATAAACGCTTAGGGTATGCCTCGATTCAGACCCTAGAAAATATAGAATCCCTGAAATCCGTTTCTTTTCAAAATAAATGTTCTAAGACATCACTTATCACACACAATGAGTGACACAGACTGTTTCATACTTCCAAGTACCATCACATAAACTTCTTCAAAATAAACACACTAAGAAGAATCCAAATTCCAACCAAAAACATCTACATTCAAATCACACATAATTCCAAGTTTCATGGTTGTGACTCTTCCTCATTCAGAATAAAATCGTCAATCTCTTGTTTCTTTGTCTTCTTCTATGCAAACATATATTTGTCATATATATAATCATAAAACAGTAAGAGACTAAAATTTAAAAAGATTATAGATATTACTTGTCTCGTCTTCAATCCAATCTCTAGTGCACATAATAGCTTCCACAGTTTCCAGCTTGAGCGAGCTTCTGTATTGATCGAGAACACGACCACCAGTACTAAATGTTGATTCAGAAACAACTGTTGTAATAGGGATGCTGAAAATATCACATGCCATAGCAGAAATAATAGGAAATCGAGTCGATTCCCCATGCCAATAATCAAGAACATTCAAAGTCTTCTTCCTATCAACTAGTTCTTCTTCCAAATATCGATCAAGTTGCGATTTTTGAGTTGATTGACTGCTCGATCTTAAATCATCAAATTCCTAAACACACATATTAAAAAACATATAAAATAGTTGAAAGATTAGAAAAATAATAGAATTAAAGAAGACTTACATTGAGCACATTGCCTCCAACGGTCGAATGATGCAACACTTGATCAGTATAAGAAAAGGTTGAACGACCCTTTCTACCAACCTGAGATTTATTCTGTAAAGAAGAAGATGCTACAGATGACTTATCCATATACGCATTATATAACTCATACAACTTAGACCGAATCGTTTCAGCTTCAAAGACCTCATACTCTTCACCATGCAACCTTTTATAAGCGAACTCGATAAACTCAGACTTGTATCGAGGGTCCAAAAT
Source organism: Chamaenerion angustifolium (assembly GCA_946814005.1). Classification (NCBI taxonomy): domain Eukaryota; kingdom Viridiplantae; phylum Streptophyta; class Magnoliopsida; order Myrtales; family Onagraceae; genus Chamaenerion; species Chamaenerion angustifolium. The sequence goes on along the minus strand of OX328268.1, from coordinate 24,874,663 downwards.
AACAGCAATTGCCAACAAACACTCACCTTCATAATTTTTGGACCTCATACGATCAATCATACCTCTCATGAACAAGCGCTCACCATCATAATTTTTCTTCAATGTGTAATTGAAAACAAATACCAACGGAAGTACAAATTTGCAGTAGGATACTTCGTTCCCGAAAAACTCACAGTCAAATCATAGAAATCACCTACTTTTCAATATTGAAAAAGAAAAAAAATTAAAAGGTCGTTTTATTCAACCGTCTTTCTAAAAATAAAGAAGGGCTTGCAATCTGCAATTGCTTCCAACTTTGCCCATTCAGCCTGGTTAGGACACACCACTGAATTTCCTCAGTTCATGTGACAAATCACACTCTTATAGTATAAAGCTCTTTTAAGCATGAGAAATGTAGAATTCCACCTGGTTGGTACATCTTGTCGCAAACCTTAACGATTATCCAACCTCATATCACTGAAATGTTTAAGAAATTCAGTTTTTCTAATGTGCGAGCCGCCAATGTACTTGACAATTTCTCTGATAGTTTTCACCACATCATCAACTTCTTTCAAACCTTCTTGGACAATCAAGTTAAGAATATGAGCACAACAACGGATATGGAAAAACTCACCATCCAAGATAAGTGGATTGTTAAGTGACACCTTATCCTTCAACACTTCAACACAAACATCATTTGATGAGGCATTATCCAAAGTCAAACAAAACACTTTATCAAGAATTCTCCAACTCCCCAACTTGTCATAAATTTTGTCAGCTAAAGCCCTACCAGTATGTGGAGTTGGCATAAAGAAGAAACCTAAGAGGACCTTACGCAATACCCAATCAACATCTATAAAATGTGCAGTCAAACATAAATAACCATTAGTTGTAAGAGAGGTTCACAAGTCTGACGTTACACAAATCTTACTACGGGAACAACCTAACAACACCTTGATCTTCTCCTTCAAAGAAATGTACTTCTTCATAACATCATATTTAACTGTATTTCTACTAACCAATTGCACATTTTGTCGTAGATATTTGAAAACTTATTTGATAATAGCATACTCAACAAACTGAAAGGGCAAGTTATATTCTACAATAACATTTGTAAGCAACTCTCTATATTTTGGAGGATCAAACTGAGCACGAGTAACAGTGTTTCTATTTAGTTGCAATAAACATTTGACCTATGTCCATGAAATCTCTTTTTTCTACATTTCTTCAAATGACGCTTCATATTTCCAGTTCCATAACTAGCATCACAACGATATTGTGCTTTACACTTCGAACAACTACTTTTGGTTATCCTGTCTGTCTTATCTAACGGAAGAATTTCAAAATAATTCCAGACATCAGATTTCAATAAGTTTTTCATTCTCTTACTATCACCTTCGGAACTTTCTGGAATTAATTTTCCACTAACCTTTTCAACACTTTCTTCTTGTTTGCGCTTGCCTTTGGCTTTTTTAGTTGTTGATCCGGTCTCAAGTACCTCAACTTCGTCAACATTAACATCACCTTCATTAAATCTATCATCGTAAAAAACAAGCCTCCAAAGTTCGTCATCATCCATGTTCACTGCATATACAATTACCATATACCTTTTAGTTACCCGAAAATAATAGCAATACATACATATCAATTGTCACACAACATAATCAATGTTCCTTTTTCTATGTACGAAGCATCACTATCACAAATTCACAGTAGAAGCACAAGCACAATAGCAACACTTTTAGTTCCTAGTTCCTACCATCACTTGACACTATCACAGTAGAAGCACTTACAGAGAATGATTGAATCGCGAACAGAGACACGAGCAGCCGAGCAGCTGAGCAGAGAAACCATGAGCAACCGAGCAGCGAGCATTAGCAGGCACGAGCAGGCGAGCACGAGCACGAACAGGCACGAGCACGAGTAGGCACGAGCACGAGCAGGCACGAGTAGGAAATGGCTTAGGTTTAGGTTCAATAAATGGAAACGCACGTGGCATAATCACGAGCACGATGTGGCACGAGCATGAGGTGGCACAAGCACGAACAGAGACACGAGCAACCGAACAGGCGATGGCGAGCACGAGCAGGCAGCAGCGGTGCAACCGAGCAAGCAGGTAAGAATGAGAAGTAGCCTACTGTAGATAGTGAATGCAGGCGATAGGTTCACGTTCAGGCTTATTTTTTTTTGGAAAAAGGCAGAGCATCCACAAGCAATGAACGAAGGAAAATAGTAATGCCAGTATCACTAATGCAGTATTATGTATTTAGGTAAAGACTTTAGGTTTAATTTTTGGACGGGTCGGGTTCGGGTCATACGGGTCAACCCGAAAATGACCCACCGACCATTTTTTGGGACCTGAATCGAACCCGGTTCGATTTCGGGTCATTTTCGGGTCAGGTCATTTTTTTACAGGTCTAACTACTCTGAACTAGAGGGTTGATGTTCAATTTAATATTAACTATCTTAGTCCATTCTCGAAGGGCTACGTTAGATAATGCTCGAGTCCTGATTCTAGAAAAGAAAGTTAGATTTGACTGATAGGATCGTGTGAGGAGGAGGATCATTAAAAGAGCCTTTTATATTGTATTTACTAGACGGTCATCAGGTGCAATGTTGTGGTTGTGTATGCAATGATGTATGGTATGAAATACTAAATATAAACAGAAAAGTGAAGTCATATGGTTTGGATGCAAGCATACTTTTAAGGTCCACACGTAGAGACAAACTCTCTTGATTGACGACACATGCCGCCTAGTAGTGTATGTCTGTCATAAAACGTTTCATGTATGAAACTACTGTGAGATGTTTAGAATTATTTTCTTAGAGGTGACTACTAAGCATTCTCACTTGTGCGAGTGAAAAATGTAGAATTATATAATAATGAGTCACTCAATAGTAGGGTTGGGCATAAAATAGGGAAAAGTATGAAAAAGATATAACATGTTTGCCCTCGGTGGTAAATGCGGCCCAATGTTTGTTTTTGATGTAGTATGTTTGGTGGTGTAGGTTTTTGATTAATTCCGTTTGTGTCCGTTAAAAAATTCTCTTAACAGGATCCATGCCTTGCACGTGACTTTTTTTGTGTGTGAAAAGACAAAGATGTCCCTGACTTCTTCACCTATTATAACAGTCTTTCTCCCCCATTGAAGCATTCAGTTTCTTCTCCTTCTCCAAGAGTACTCTCCAAGGTATTCATCCGTCGATTCCCGAAGTCTTCGGCCCGTAATTGTCGGATCTCCTGTTCGCAGAGGAGGAATGGCACCACATTACTCAGGCACCACTTCATCCAACTCGAAGTCAGCCGTAGAGTACCCGACGTGGAGTTGCTACTGTGGGTTCACGACATGGAATAATTTCATTTGAATGATTTATGGGTGTCCCAATTACAAGGTTTATTTGCCGATTTGTTTGGTTTTGAAGATTAATTTTGTAGCCCTAGTCTTGAAAATGACTAATTTTCGAAGCCCTAATTTGGTGTTTTTGGTAAGCCCTAATTTGGTGTTTTTCGGTTGCAGAACCACAGTTGTAGTTATTTTAAGTGGTGTGACCCGCAAATGTGCATATACGGAAGGACGACAGTAAAATGTTTTTGATATATGCATGGCAAGATTGAAAGCGAAGTGGTTCTTGTACGAAGGAGGGAAAATATGTTGATTACTGCTGTTGGTGTTCTTGCGGTACTGCTGTTTACTGTAATCCTAAAATTCGTGATTGGGTGAACGTGTTTTAGGGTTTATATTTTAAAGACTTATGTTTGCGTGCCAGAGTGTTTTTAGTTAAGTATGTATCTGTTGTCTTAATACCATATGACATATGACACGTTTGTCCACTAGTTGAGAATAGATGTACTATGTTTTGACTGACTGGACAAAAATTCATCGACTAAATCCCAACGACATTCCACCTGCAATTAAACACATGTCCCATAACACATACACAATCGAGACAACCTCCACATAACCAACTATTTCCATTGTTAACTGTCAACTTACAATACCAAGTTCATCCTAAACAAAAAACGAAAGTTAACGCCTCAAATTAACAGCATAACCAACAATATGCGTCATTCCAAAATGGCATCCAAAATAAGTTATACTACTTTAGGTCCTGCATACGGAATATCTTCATTGACTCGGATATTTGGTGTATTTGCTTGACTTGAAACGAGGGGAACTCCTCGGCGGAATTTTCAACTTCTTAGGAATAGTCTTCTTCTTAGGTGTAATTGTGTGCAACGACATATCAACTGGCACGAGAGCTCAACAATCAGAAAGTTGTGGTGCACTTGAAGTTACTCAAATGCGTTCAGGCAAACTTTCCAGGTTTACCACCTTTTCAGGGGCATTTTGACCATATTACAGTACAAAAGTTAGATTTACAAATCATAATTGGTGTAAATGTGATAAGTCGTGAAGAGTTAAACCTATGTTTTTCTTCTAGTGGGCAGTTTTGCCATTTTGGTTTTAGGAATCCTCTTGGGTACTTGTTTCGGTATCTTGGGTCCTTCTTCGGCTTCATTGGGTAATTCTTCAGGTATGTTGGGAACTTCTTCATGTATTTCTTCCTGCAAAGGTAAAACAGGCTCGGGAAAGAGGAGTTTTTACCATCTGAGGTTGTGAATCTGGAACAGACTCAGGAATAAAGGTGTCCAACTCTTCACCCAAATCAGTTCTCTCTTCCTCAACCGGGCATGTCTTGCTCTTCGATTTACCTTTTAGAGCTCTACTCGGTCCTTCTTGTGAGACCCTTGCTCGTCTGACTCTTTTGGTGGGTGGCTATGGTGCATCAACTTTAGGCTGAGGGGTGTTGAGTTTCCTTCTAACTCGTTGTGACTATTGTCCTCCTCGTGTTTTTGAAGACTGATTTGCCGATGTTTTGTGTTGGCTAAGTTTGTTGGGTCGGCTGTGTTGGCTGGGTCGGCTGCGATGGTGCACTACTTTGAGATTGTGCGGGTGTCTGACCTTTCTTGTTTTGAACACTTAGTCGAAAGAGAGAGCAGAACTGTGGGAGACCATGCTTGGTCAATTTAGTTCCTGTTTTGTTCACCGTCTCGGTTGGAGCTCTCGTCCGTTTCTTCTTAGGTCGGCCTCCTTGTTTACGGACTTGCGGAGGATCAGTGGGTAACGAATCTAGCCTCATCCAAATGTCAACCCCCAGAATTGGCTGTATGACTAGACCGTAGATTCGTTGCATAGTCTCTTTTGTGGTATATTGTGTCCACATAATTCTGCACGTCCAGTCTAGATTTCAACAAATAGGCTGTAGCATGTGGACAAGGGATTCCGGTCAGACTCCATTCCAAACAGCTGCGTATTCTGGTGTTGATATCTACGGTGTACTGGTATTGTGTACCCACAAGCACTTCGTACTCACCCTCACCCGCGTATAGTACACCCATCCCTCTTGAAGCACCTTTTTTTTTTTTTTTTATATTTTCTAGCACATTGCTAAACAGCAACCCTTCGTGTTTGCTAGCCTCTTCCCTCCTTGTAGTGAAATTATTCATAACGATCCTTCGCAAGGTTTTCATAAGGGTTATTGACGACTTATCTCGAGCATCCTTAATCTTCACATTCTAGCTCTCTGCGACATTATTCACTACTAAGTTTGTCTTTCAATCAGGATGAAACTCGTACCTGCACCAGGTCTTCGTGTCTATCTTGTCCAAGTACTCCCATGCACCCGTATAGTGCTGTTTAAGGTAGTCCATGTGCGCCTTGTGCCTATGGAAATTGTACGAACAAGCCGCTGCCCAGAAACGTGACTTCACTCTAGCGTCATTGTGTTTGGCAGCCAACATGTTTTGATGAATGTGTCGTGCACAGAAACGATGCTCCGATGCAGGTAGGATCTCCTCTACTGCAGTTATTAAACCTAACAAACATATGTCATTGTACAATTAGAATTGCAAACATATGACATCAACTGTTTAAATACTGTAAACATAACACATAACATTTTTAAATTATGACAACGTAATACATAAAATATTTACAAACTGAACACATAATATACCTATTAGCGATCTGACATGATGATCCAAGGACCCCCATCATCATCATCGCTGTCAGACTCCTATTCACCCTTTTTGGCTTTCCAATTTGGGTTGGAAATGCCCTCAGAGTCGGAAGACATCACTTCGCCTCGTGAGGAAGCACTGGTCTCGACCATGGGTGTTTTTCCTTTCGCTTTCTCGTCACTCGTTGTTTGTTCAGTTCGTCTATCCTTGCGGATTCTATCCTTCTTCGATTTGCAATTGCTTCAACAACGTGTTGTTCCACAGTTCTTCCAACCACGGATATTTAAGACATGCTTCCTCATCAAATGGTGGAAGCACATACAAATTCACCTCCCGGACACCTTGTTGTTTATCCTTAATTAGTGCAATATCTTCATTGATACATACCACTTCGATGGCACGTACGGTATGACACCATCCCTCTTCAAACCGTAATACTCAAGGAGAACAACGACATTAAAGTACCAAAACAAATGGTCCGTCAAGTCCGTCAAGCATACCTTGCCCTTGTAAACACCGTCCACCCAATTACCATCGTATTGGATTTGCAGAAACCACTTATCCTCACTTGAAGTTGACATTCTGCAATTCAGTAATTACACAAACAACACACACATAAACATCCGGTAATTACACAAAAAACACACACATAAACATTCGGTAATTACACAAACAACACACACATAAACATCTTTGTAATTAAACATATCATAACTATATACAATCCGGATGTAAGTAATTAACCTTTCAACAACAATCGTTTTCGTCAATTTTGGAAATTTTCGAACATTTCATGCACAATTTTTCAGTCACTTTCGGCATTTATACAGCATATTTGAACATGGGGATGTTACCTATGAAGAGTAGCACAGTCTTGCCGAAGGGATCGGAAGAACAAGCACCCGTCGCGTTGGCTCGAAGGAGAAGGACGTGTCGATTCTGATTGAGCTGGAAATTGCAGAAATTGCACCAGCAAGGTCTTCCGATTATGTTTGGGTTTTGGTTACGAAGCAACAATGGCTTCAGTTACGCAGGCTTAGCTCCGATTACGGTGTTCAGTACGGCAGGCAGACCTCTGATTAGGGTTCGACAGCAACAAAGGGGAGGGGCGAAGTGAGAAGTTGACAGCAAAACGAAGTGACGACTTAGGAGTTGCAAGTGAAGGGGAAGCTCATGGGTTTTTTGGGAATAGACAACAGTTCGGTTTAATGGAGGGAACCGGTTCGGATGTATCTATTGGAGGGAAAACAACTATAGGGTACTTTTGGCATTTTTATTTTTTCTTATTTTATCATTCAAATGATCTACCACGTGGTCTGCACGTGTCAAATTTTAATGGATAAATAGACGGAAAAACTAACGTTTCTTCAAAAACCAACAGAATGCAACATAATACATCAAAAACCAGTGGCCCAAAACAAGTTACATCGATTACCACTTTGGGAAAACATCTTACATATTTTTCATACTTTTCCCCATAAAATACCGGTTCAGCCGAACCGAATCGTACATTTTGTAAACGTACTGGTTCACAAACTAAATGGTTATTTTGAAAATATATGGAGCGGTTCAGAAGAGGTACAAAAAAACGGTTCTCAAATGGTAAACCAAACCACCTGTTGTACCTGTTTTGCTAAAATGTCTACTCCTAAATCACTAACGCAATGAACCAGTGAACCAGAACGAACGACTTCGAGTCTTTGTCTCTTCGACACTTCCCCAACCCTAAATCAATTTTGCATCTTCTTCTCTTCACTTCAATCCAAAAGCTCCTTCTCCTCCAGTGCAACCACCATACACCGTAGCTCTAGTGCAACCACCACCCACCATCTCCAACCGTGAGCTTCGTGAGCTCCCTTCAGTAGAAGATGAGGGTTTTCTTTTGTCAAGAGTAATAGAAATACCAGAAAGAAAGAAAGAAGAAAGGATTGAAAGAAACTTACAGATGACGAAAGCAACTAAATCTTCATTTCACGGTAGGTAATTTTGTTAAATTTCATCTCTATTTATAGTACTCTAGAAATCAGAATTTACAATCAAATGCTCCTTATATTAACATAAAGATCCTCAATCTAATATTCTATTATTCATATATCCTAACATTCCCCAATCAAGATCCAACTTCTTTGCTTATCTAACATTCTTTGCTGATCTGTTTTATTCATTCATCATCATTTTTTTTCCTCGAACTGAACTTCAACTTTGAACTGATTTCCAACTTCAGCAAACTTCAATTTTTCAGAACTTCAACTTCAGTATCTTACTCACTGCTTCAGACGAAACATTCATATCTATTTCTAGTGATTTACTCTGTAATTGATTTCTTATCACAGTTTGACATATCATTCTTTTGATACAGCATAACCTCTGCATATTTCATCTACTGACATTTTACATTATTCACTGCATATTTCATCTACTGACACTTCCTAACTCATATACATATAGATCAGCCTTAGCATATATGAAACAACAAAGAACTATTTTTCAGATCATATAACATATCTTTATTAGACACTACAAGAAATTTGCTCTACAGCGATGGTAAATTATCGTTGCCGGAAGCACTGTTGGCGCTGCTAAAACCAATTGCCGATGCTAAGAGTCGTGCCAATAGACCCCGTGGCTAAAGGTATCGACGACGACATTATGCCGCCACTAAAGATTTGCCGTTGCTGGAATGAATAGTGAATGAATAGTCTGTTTGATCATTAGCATCGAAATATGCCGACTCTGTTTACGCATAATTACCGTCGATAGCTATTGGAGGGTAATACTGATTTACAGTGTCTACATATGTGAGATGCAGATTGGAGGCATTAGTATTCACGTATTGTTGTCCCTATTTGTATGATATTGTATCCAACTTATGTGAGGCAATATAGTTTATTCAACCACAACATTTCGTTGAAAGTAATTACGCATACTTAGCGACGGATGCATCCAACCTGTCGATGCTCGTCAATAGTATTAAAATATTACCCCGTTAATAATAGTTGATGCTAAAATCGAGTTTCAACTACTGTGAAAGTTGTTTCTATATACAATGTTTTGTGTCTGCGTGTTGTCATGGTTAAATGTTATATTAAGCATCAATTACGGATGCAATTACACTCCGTCGGCAATGGTTTGTGTTGATGCAAATTCTAATGTTTCTCTTTTCGAATTGTTGGCCATGCTAATGCTCGTAGCCAAGCATACCCAAACAGAATACATAAACAGACAATACACAAACAGGTAATACACAAATAGCTACTTATGTAGAACCATTTCCAACAGATCCGAATTTATACATAGCCAAGCATTTCAAACAAATGTATGGCAACCAAAACACAAACATAGATAACATGTTCACATTTACATCATGTCCAAAATATCCATTTACAATCAGTCAACACATAGTGTACCACCAGTCACTATAACTACTAAGCAGGAGTACTTACAGCACGTTTCCACGGTTCATGCATTTGGATCTGCAAACATAGAAATAACAACAATCATGGTAGCATCATACTATAGAATATACAATGACTTAATGGGTGTACACAATGCAATTAAATCAATACTATACGCACCGTTGCCAAAAATTGTACTTTTCATGACAGCAATGTCACATTGAAATTGTTCCATGCTGGCCTGGAACTCCTTGAGTTGATCACGGAGTGACTCACATTCGGCTGCATTTCTAGCTACCTCCTTCCTTGCCTGCTTTAACTGCTCACTTTCCATCATCCGTGCTGCCTTTGACACCCGACTTCGACGACGCTCAGGTTGGCGAACTTCCTCATACAAGACATCCTTGTCAACAGCAGACTCCTCCTCCCCAGTTGCCAACTGGGCAGCCCTTTCCTCCACTTGTTCCTATTTTGCAAACAGTGTGCCAAGAACATAAACGAGCAATCAGTTACAAATGTACAACACATGTGACTATATGGGTCGGCAATACTACTTACCAGTATTGATCTGGTTTTATCATCCAGCGGCTGTCCTTTCTTGTCCACATGGTTCTTCTTGAACATATGATATTCCCCCGGATGTTTCCCATTGTTCTTCTCAATCTGCAAGAGTACCATATACTTGTTCAAGGGTAGCTAACTATTTCTTAAACATAACAATTCAATGTTAGGATTACCTCTTCCTGTTCTCTCCTCGCAAATGACGAAGTGCCAGCAGTGTGCCTCATGACTTGGTGAGCTTTGTTGGCTTTGTTACGATCGCTCTTTAACTTCAAACAATTTGAAGTTACAACCAGTTTACGTTAAAAAAGTGCAGCAGTCATTAACGGTACAAAAAAATACAGTTGCAATAAGGAGGAAGGCACAAACCTTGAACTCGTCTGAGATGAACCAGTTAACAAGCTACACCCAATCCTCTTTTACCACGTCAGGAGGACACATTTGTAGCCTTTCTTCATTCGTAAGGTACTTGTCAAAGTACCTTCTCTTTAGATTCACCCTGTAGTTTCTGTACTTCTCTTTAAGAGTACAGATGATCAGCTGCTTCAGATTGTCATCATCCGGTATCACAAACTTCTCCTGCGAGTTTGAACAATATGGAAATGTTAGAACCAGTTCTTACAGCATTTACAAATAGACAGGTGCAATATGTATGTCCTAGTTCCATTTACAACTGAGACTTACCGCCACCAGCAAGAGCATCTTCGCTTCATAGTCTATTGGATACTTAGGAATCTCCTTCCAATCTTTCACCATGAGAGGTGCATTCGTTCGTTTCCTAACAATGCAACCACACCAACTTGCAAACATCGAAGCATTGTTACTGCAGACTTTACCTCGAGAGTTAAATTTTAGAACCTCCTTTTCGTTGACGCCATTTCTAGACAGCCTTATGCATCTAGTTCTCCCTCTACGTAGTCTTTCCAATTGAATAATTACTTCATCCTCTTCCGCAGCTGACACGTAAATCAGGTATCCATTAGAAAACCAAGTTGTACAAATGCATGCTTAGTAGTATGGGACAAATTAGAAGTTATTACCTATTTGGCTACCTGGTGGTTCCTCCACATAGGGGTCCTTCGGCTGGATTTCCTCTTCAGTAGACACCTCCAAAGGAGGTTCGACAGGCGGAGTGACTGCAGGGATGTTCTCCACAGGCCGAGGGACTGCAGGGATGTTCTCCACAGGTCGAGTGACTTCAGGGATGTTCTCCACAGGCGTAACCCCTATATCAATGTGTAGTGTGTTAGTTACCGAGCACCTAAAACAGAGGAAATACCTAAGTACAAGACGTAGTAGTGAAAAAACAACTTACTTGGGGCAGCCCTGTTTATCTTCCTTGGGGATCTACGGATGGGTAGCTTTGAAGCTACGGTTTTTCCGGCGACCATTCTCCGAGTACCAACCATACTGAGAATATATTAGTAAACACAGTAGCATAACTTGAAATTTGCGCAAGTTTCTGGTGTAAAGTTTCCATCTTTAACAGCACAAGTTTTATTCTCAGCATAACCACCCTTACTGAGCATTCCGTGACATGGTGCACATAAAAGAATAACAACGACATGCATGAAACTACGACTTCTTAGGGAATTGTTAATCAGCTATGGATCATCGACAGAGGTGAATCTTCGCTTCCAAGTAATGTTTTTTAAAACGAAAAACGTTTACAAATTGGTCGCAAATAGACGAGATCCATGGGGAAAGGACAGTAAACATGTAAGAGTCGTGCGACATAGACGAACAAAGGGTTTCCTGAACCATACCTTGCTCAACCATACCTTGCGCGCCACACAACAGAATCAGCCAACAGGAAATTAGAACCATACCTTGCTGAGGGAAAGTTAGAAGACCGTCTTGCACAGATGGAAGCGAAGCCTGGAGCTCTGGATGGAGGAAAACTTGGAGAGTGTTGGAACAGACCCAAATGCAGTGAAAATGAGGAGCGGGAAGGAGAAGAGAAGTCCACGGAAACAAGAAAGGACTGAGGCGTCAAATCCGTCTGGCTGTGATGATGAAACCTACTGCCTCGTGTAGGAACCGAGGCGTCGTAGCTGTTTGACCCGAGGAGACGCTTCAGCTTCGTCCTCATCCGTAGCAGCTGTTCACCATGGACTGGACTCTGCGCAATTGGGCCGTCTCATTGGATTGGCCCGGTCGAAAAGGTAATGGACAGGGCCGGTTTTGACATGGATTGGCCTGTGTATGCAAGGCCCGTTTCAGTGTTCATCTGATGTATACATCTAACATAACTTGTTTGAATTTTAAATTAATTTTTATAAATTTCTATATACTTATATTATAGCACAATATGTCTAAATCATGTTTAAAATGAAGTCCTAATTATCCTTATGTATGCAATTTAAATCATACTCATGTTATGTTTGAAATACAACTTTCTTATGTGTTATATCCATTGATGTGTCAAAGTGTCTTAGTGTATAACATTATAATACTATACTTTATACAAATGTCCACAAATTTATACAAATTTTACGTATTTTATGAAAAATATACTTATTATTTATATTTCCTAATGACATCATATGTATAATAACATCATTTGTATAACAACTCTCCTCTTAATTATTACAAATTATTATATACTTATATTATAGCACAATAATTCTACATAATTTTATAAAATCAAGACATATGTATCCTTATGTATTAGTTGATGTATCCTTATTCATTTTAGGTTTCAAATACAACTTTGTTATGTGATAGTCTAGTTGATGTGTCAAAGTGTACTATTGTTTTACTTTATACAAATGTATAGAATTGTATAGAAATGTATACAAATTTATACAAGTGGCTACAAATTTAATATCAACTTATACAAATTTTACTTACTTTGTTGAAAAATATAACTTTCAAAAGTGTATGGTGTTATTAATTGATGAAATAAATTTCTACCATGTGTCATGGTGTTATAACTATGTGTCAGGGGGTTACCAATATGTGTCAAAGTGTTAATCACTATGTGTCAAAGTGTTAACATGTGTCTACATGTTACATCTCATGTATATGACAGATAAACAATGTGGACACACAATTCGGTCCATAGTAGACTCGACACATTGCTCCCTGTCATCTTTCAACCCGACCTCTACATACAATTCCACCTCTGTCTACTGCAGTTCTTAAGCAGGCCGAGTGGAGCTTCAAGGAGACCCCAAGTAGTGCAGCTTCCATTTGCAGCAGGAGTTCCAACTTCTGCAGGACAGCCATTCAGCTTCCCCAAGTAGAGTTCTGTCAGTGGCCTGCAGAAGTGATCATGAAAAGTACAGCAAAGGAGTGTGTTGTGTGTTCTTGTTCAGATGCAACACATTTTAATGGCAAGAACGTGCAGATCGTGAGCTTTGGGTTGCATCCCTTCACTGTTTGACAATGTATTCTGTCCACATCGTGAGTTTCAATGTATTCTGTTTGCATCCCTTCATTTTGTCAGCACATGCTATCTATTTGCTGAGGATGATTTGGATTACATTTTGACAGCACGTGGATTGGATTGGATTAGAATGACATAGATAGGATTAGAATGACATAGATTGGATTGGAAACGGTTTTTACAGAGTGTAACACCACCTACAGTCGACAGCATGTTGTGTATGGCAGTGTTGGTCCAAAACAGAATGTATGACAGTCTTTTGAAAGTATTAATATATGTCTGTGTGTGAAAAACAACTGAATGTATGTTTTATTGAAGCTTAATGTATGGGAAGAGTTTTATGCTGTCAAGCTTACATTTGGAGGAGTTCTGCATTGATATATAGCTGCAATATTCATCTGTACAAGGAAGGATTGGATATATATACTGCTGTCATCTTCACTAACATGTTTTGTGAAAAACACCAGGGCACATCACAGTTATTTTCGTTTGACAGCATTTGAGCTGCAATTTCGAGCTGCAGCAGGCACACCTTTTGCCAGCATTTGGACAGAACGAGAACCAGTTTACAAGGCACAAGTGATGAGCTGCAATTGACTGCATTTTCGCCTGCTGTTTTGCCATCTTCCAAGTACAGAGATTCCAGCTTCCAAATGCAGTTTCGACTTACAACAACAGCATGACCAACACTTACAGCACACACGTACAACACAACCAGCTACACAACACAACCAGATGAGCTACACAACACTTATATGAAGTACTGATATTTCAACACAACAACTAGTGAACCAAACAATCTCAATACTGAACAATCTCAGTATGCAGCACTCAATTCAGACAAAACATACAAATCTGTAAGAAAGACAGCTCAGTATTGAACAATCTCAGCCGAACCATCTCATTTCGGACAGAACATACACATTTAGACAGAATAACAACTCAATATTGAACAATCTCAGTAAAACCATCTCATTTCGGACAGAACATACACATTTGGACATAATAACAGCTCAATATTGAACAATCTCAGTAAAACCATCTCATTTCGGCCAGAACATACACATTTGGACAGAATAACAGCTCAATATTGAACAATCTCAATAAAACCAACTCATTTCGGACAGAACATACACATTTGGACAGAATAACAGCTCAATATTGAACAATCTCAGTAAAACATACAAATCTGGACAGAATTTGGACAGAACATACAAATCAGTAAAACCATCTCAAATCTGGACAGAACATACACATTTGAACAAATTAAACAATTCTCACTATTGAGCAATGACAGAATTAAATTCCTAACTATTGAACAATTACCTTAAGAAACATACAAACACTTTTCTATTGCACACGAAGTTACGATGCAGCATCATCATCATCGTCATCCGCATCCATTTCACCCTCAAGGCCGTCCTCGTCATCGAACAAATCGTCCTCACATTATGTATCTGTGTCACTGTCTGTTCCATCATCAGTAATGTCCTCCTCATCTGGCTCAAGAACATCTTCATCGTCAAGGCCTTCAGTTGCTTCTGTCACGGCTTCAGTTGCGTCTGTCACGGCATCCGCAACAGATATTTCGAGAGCCTCAATGTCATTTCTACACCAATCAACCACATCATCGACAAGAACTACATTCGGTACATCAACAACCAGGGCTGATGTTTCCTGATATGGCTCCACTGACTCCCCACTCATTTGACCCCCAATCACAAATCATTTTTTGGACTCTGCCCTCAGCGCAGTGCTCCAATCAGGGTTAATGTTCTCCTGTAAGTAGAAAACTTGGGATGCTTGAGCTGCAAGTACGAATGGCTCATCGGTTGATAATTTTTTTTTGGTATTGACGCACACAAATCCGTACTCATCAATTTTCATCCCATTGAAGGATGAAAGTACGTTGTACCAATCGCATTTGAACAACACAACCGATAGGTTACCAAGGTACTGCAGCTCAACCACCTCCCTCAACACTCCGTAATATTCAATTGCACCTTCAATGGGGTTATTATCGGTTGTACTCGCGTAGCACGTTGTGTCAGCTTTGCACAACACACCGCTGTTGTCAAAACTCCTCATTACAGACCGCTCTTTGGTGTGGAAGATGAACCCATTTGCTTTATAACCAGTATATGTCTTAGCTCCATATAACGGTCCTCATGCCAAAGCCTTTAGTTGGCGACCTCTCGCATCCTCAGCCGATCCAACTATTCGACCAACCTGAGAATGCAAATACTCCAAACGTCAATAACGTTGACATTAACAGGAATACCCATTCCTATCCGTGTCATAGTGTCATACCCTGCCCTCCAACCATGGTATGAATGTTCTATTGTGCATGACATCGATGTTCCGCCTACTCACCCGTGTGCCTAGTAGTTGCCTCTTGTGTTCACTACGTACATGGACAAGACAACCAATTCGATTGTTAGATGTAATGCTGTTAAAAGTTTGAGAATACACATAACAGTAAAGGTGAATGACATACTCGATGAATGGCTTCACTTCTTCAGACTGATTAAGTACGTACAAGTGGCACTGCTCCCATTCCGTGTTTGACAGTTCACGGACAATTGCACGACCTATTGGAGCTCCTACCGGCTGGAAGATCGATAACCCATCTGCCGCCGTTGGAGTTACCTCAGTTACTATAACTGACTCATGTCTTGTAAATTTGGTTTCAATGTCATGGAGATATCTAGAACAAAATGTCAAACACTCCAGAGCAATATAACCCTCCGCTATTGACCCTTCCAGACGACTACGATTACGAACAAACGACTTCATTATCCCCATTATCCTACAATAAGAACATGTTATTAGTGAGACACCTCTTCTGTCAAAGGCATACTTCATAAAAGAGTGAAAAAAACTTACCTTTCGATTGAATACATCCAACGATATTGCACTGACCCAGCTATTTTTGCTTCCTCTGCTAGATGGATGATAAGATGGACTGTAATATTGAAGAAACTTGGTGGGAATATTCTCTCTAGATTGCACATTATCATGGGTAATTGCGACTCCACCTTCAACAAATCCGACGGGTGCAACTCCTTAGAGCATAGAATCCTGAATGTGTTAGTCATGTCTATCACAGCTTTGCATACATGTTTGGGGAGTAATCCTTTAATAGCCACAGATAGGATACGTTGCATGAGAACATGGTAGTCATGACTTTCAACCCAATCAATTTTCTGTCTTTCACCTTAACGCAACGTGAAATGTTTGATGAATCATTCGTTTAATCATTCAGTTCCTTTGATAGGGAAAAGCAAGCTGGTGGTAAGACCAATTTTGTTCCTCTACGGACTGGATGCAAGTTCGTTCTTATGCCTAAGGCCTGTAAGTCGAGCCGAGCATTAAGGTTGTCATTCGTTTTACCGGCAACACCCAATAACATCCCAATAAGGTTATCACACACGTTTTTCTCAATGTGCATCACATCCAAATTGTGAGGGATTAAGAGGTGCTACCAATAAGGTAGTTGGTAGAATATGCTCTTTTTTTTCCAATTTCCAGTAGTTGAGTCTATTCCAACCTGAATGGGCGGTTGAGTCTTACCGAACATGATTGGATCAAGATTCTCTAGCACATGTAACACTTCCTCACCCGATAGTCTTTGTGGGGCCATCCGTAACTCTCGTTTCCCATCGAATGAACTTTTGTTTCTTCTCCATGGGTGATCGGTGGGGAGGAATCGTCTGTGTCCCATAAAAGAACATTTTCTCCCATACTTCAATCGACAATAATGGGTGTCCATTTGACAGATAGGACATGCCAAATTACCGTAAGTAGCCCAACCGGACAAGTTCGCATAGGCAGGAAGATCATTAATGGTCCAAAGTACAGCTGCGCGCATCTGAAAGTTTTCTTTCTTGTCTGCATCATATGTGAGCACACCATTCTACCATAACTCATTCAGCTCTTCGATCAACGGTTGCAGATACACGTCTATGTCATTTACTGGAGCCTTTGGTCCGGGAATCAACATTGATAGCACGTAGTTTGTATCTTTCAAACACACCTCGGGAGGCACATTGTATGGAATAAGAACAACTGGCCACAGGCTATATGGGTGACTTTTATCACTGTACGGATCAAACCCATCCGTAGCTAGGCCAAGCCTCACATTCCGTGGGTCTTCCCCAAATGCAGGTAGTACGCTGTCAAGTTTCCTCCAAGCGTCTGTATCAGCAGGATGACGTAGAATACCATCCTTTAATCGTCGTGTATGGTGTCAGGTCATAGAGGAAGCCGTTTTGGGGGACATGAATAATCTTTGCAACCTTGAAGTTAGTGGAAAATATCGAAGTACTTTGACTGGTAGCTTCCCTCTTTGTCGCTTCGAATGCTCGGGTATATCCAGTCCTCCAGTGTTGTGTCGAGGTTTAATCCATCTTGACTCCCCACACTTTGGACACACATCCAAATTGGCGTACTCTTTTCTAAATAGTATACAGTCATTTACACAAGCATGCATCTTTTGGTAGTCCAGCCCTAACCCTCCTATAAATTTCTTGGCTTCGTAGTAGGACTTAGGGACTGTGTTCCCTGGTGGCAATACTTTACTTAACATGCGAAGTAGCTCATCAGCGAACTTGTTTGAAACCTTGTACAGTGCCTTGAGATGCAACAACTCAACTAAAAAGGACATCTTCGTGTAAGAGACACAACTGGGATATAAGCTCTTTTCACAATCTTCTAATAGCTTATAAAATGTCCTAGCATCGGCGTTTGGTTCCTCACCTTCGTCCACCCTCATACCACCGAACCCATCATGCACCATATCCTCCATTTCCCCACGAGAGGATGAATTCCTACCATTACAGATCACATCTTCGAATTCCTCCCCATGATCCACCCATGTAGTATAAGTTGGCAATATTCCCCATTTTTCAAGATGGAGCTTAACAGTAGTTCTCCCCATTAAGAAAGCACCAACACAGTTATTGCAAGGACAGTAAATCTTACCATCCCAACTGGAATGAGAGTAGGCAAAGTCGAGAAACGAAGCGACCCCTTCCTTATATTCCCCATTTTGCCGAGGTTTGGTCATCCAACTCTTATCCATCGCACTTCTATTTCTGCAAAGAAATATCAACCCAAATTTTTGGGATTAAAAAGACAGCACAACAGTTTAGAAACATGCAGTACATGAAGTAGCATTATCAGTTGTTGACAGTTATCCAGACCGTTTGTAAAAGTTCAAATATGCATTTTCGTTTATGTGTGGATCGAACCAAACGGAACCAGAGAGCTGTCCGTTGGAACCGTACGAGCTGCAGCTAGCTTAATTGCTAGTTAATTTATACGCAAGAGTAGAACTCCTTCGATTGACCTGTCCAATTTTATCAGCACAGTTGTTACTTGTCTGCAGCAGCACGTTTTTTGGGGCTAAACAGTACAACTCGTGACAATTCAATTCGCACAATTAAGCTCATGACTGTTGGCTATATATAACACACAATTAAGCTCATGACAATTCAATTCGCAATTACAAGAAGCCACATTCGACTACTCATACCAGCCTACCTGAGGAGAAATGCTTGCCGCGGGATACTGCAGCAAACGACTTCACGATTGATCGGCACCAGCTGGGTTGCTTCCTGGAATGTCTGCGCGCAACCTACGTGCGTCCTGGGAGTCGATCTGAAAGGGAATCCGTTCTTGGCAACGGTCGTTGATGGACTGACGAAGGCTCTGGTCTGCACGGGGGAGTTTTGAACTGTACTGGAAAAAACGGTATGTTCTGTTATAATTGCGGGTATAGAGTTTAGCAACGGCAATACCTACATTACCAATGAAGTTATGCCGATACTGTTTACCATTTATTACATCAATTAATTTTGAAAGTAAACATACTTTTTTGCAATAACAACATATTCTGTTACTAAATATCACTATTAACCTCGGTTGAGTTTTTGACACATGATTTTGATCGGCACAGACATATTGCGACGGCAAACGTCAATACTAAAGGATTGTTTGTGCTACGAAAAATGTGTTGACACTAAAATGTGTCTACTGGGACGTATTAAAATGTCGTCACTTATACACTGTTTTACCAACTCACTCCTTGTGTCGACAAATTAATTTCGTGGCTGTTGATACAGATTCTTGTAGTGAGACTTACTCAACTGAAATAACACATACAAACACATAATGAGTCTTATAGTAAAGAAAGCCCCATACAAAGACCATGCTGATGAAACACCTGTTATGGTACTCAATCTTCTTCTTCTTCTTTTGTTTTTCTTAGTCTCTTTGACCTTTTGTTTGCTTAATTCTGATTTTGTGTTTTCATTGACATAAGGGTTTGAGCCCTTATCTTACCAACAATGACTGGAGGGTTTTTGCCCTCATCTTTCCTTCATCAAGAGTCATTCCAAAGTCCTTTACGTTTTCTTTGGAATAAGCTCTGTTTTTGGAATCAAGCCATATGTCTTATGCCAATGTTGTTAAATCTCAGATTTTCTTTTCCTTTGTTTTTGAGATCATCATAGTAGATTTCACAACACCATCCTTGTACAGAACAAACTTCTAACACATGACCCACATATGTGACTGAAATGACACACAGTTGAATAATGTCTTCAAAGAATGAAATATATCCTCAAATAGACTTATCATGTTACTATAAATGCCAACACTGATCTATATGATATGAAATAGAATTTGTAAACAACACACTGAATGATGCTTATTCAGAAGACTACATATGACAAAGACACACACATATCTCAGAATAACCATGACAAACTGCTATAAAGATTACCAATTGCAGAGAATCACCTAGTTGCAGAAGATGAAGTTTCACCCATAGCAGCCTATAAGACAAGAAGAAAGATTCGGAATTACTCTTCTTGAGAATATTGATCCCTCGAAGTCCTGGCCAGTTCTGATACTGGAAAAACTCCTAGCTTTTTCCTACACGGAACAAATAACTATTCAGTTAAAGGCTTTGTCAAAATGTCTACAATTTGTTCACATGATGGAACATAGTTAATCAACACTTGTCCATAATGCACTTTTCCCTCACAAAAAACAGATCAATTTCTACATGTTTCATTTTCGAGTGTTGGATTGTATTTTCTGAAATGGCAGCAACACTTGGAACCGAGGAACTCTGAAGTCCCATTTCTGTAATGAGTGTTTTTACCCAAATGATCTCACAAACAGCATTAGCAATTGCTCTAAACTCAGCCTCGACACTTGATCTGGCTTCAACAGATTTCTTTTTAGAACTTCAAATGATAGGATTACCATTTAAGAGAAGATAATGACCATAAATCGATTTTCTATCTGCAATATCACTACCCCAGTCTGCATCACAATAAGATGTTAAAGAAATCTCTTTGATAGGAAAAGAATTATTTCAAAGCAAAAGACCATGATCAATTGTACCTTTCAAATATCTAACAATATGTAAGACCGTTTTCCAATGACTAGTTGAAGGAGTTTACATGTACTGGCTAAGCTTATTAACAGAGAAATTTATGTTTGGACGAGTGACACAAATGTGTTGCAACGCCCCTATTGTACTTCTATACAATGTGGCATCCTCAAATGAATCATCACAAGTAATAATACATGTTTTGAATAAACAATTACCTGTCATTGGCGTAAGAAACACCGATGCCTCATTAAGTCCCAACTTTGTAATCAGTTCTTGCACATACGTTTTCTGATTGAGCAACAAAAAATCATCAATAGTTGCCACTTCTATTCCTAAAAAATTGCTCAAACTCCCTAGATCTTTAAGTTTGAACTCATCATTAATAGCATGAATTACCTCACTGATTTCAGAAGATGATGGATCTGTTACCAAAATATAATCTACATACACTAGTAAAAACACATAACCAAAATTTGTTTGTTTGATAAAGAGACAACTATCAGACACTGAAGCTTTAAACTGTAAAGATTTTATGAGAAAATTTCTGAGTTTTTCAAACCAAGCACGAGTTCTTCTTTTAAATCATAAAGAGCCTTGGTAAGTTTACACACAAGAGGCTTTTCTCAGTTTGACATTTGTTCAAAACCAGGGGTTGAACCATATATACCTTTTCAGTTAAATCACCATGAAGATATGCATTATTGATATCAATCTGTCTTAAATTCCACTTGTGGGATAAAGCAAGAGATAGAATCACACTAACCGTAGCAGATTTAACCACTAGACTGAAGGTTTCCTGAAAATCAAATCCAGGTTTCTGTGAAAACCCTTTGGCAACTAACCTTGCTTTATACCGAGCAATGGATCCATCAACATTCTTCTTTATTTTGAATATCCATTTGCATCCAATAGGAATCCTTCCTGCAGGCAGCTCAACAACATACTAGGTTTTATTCATTTGAAGAGCATAATATTCTTCGTCTACTGCAGCTTTCCAATGAGGACTATTTAGAGCCTGATAGATGGATGTTGGTTCCTCATGACTAAGAATATCCTGATCATCTTTAGTTGCAAGAAGAGATTGAAAAGAGTAGTGCTGAATAGCTCTGGTTTTTGCTTTGGTCTGCATTGGATGACAATTTTGATTTGAAGACGGTAATGGAGAGACTATAGGAACAGAAGAGGTATGAGAATAATCTCTAGGAATAAGCATTGAGTTTTCTAGTCTGTAAGAAATTATATGAGGATAAGAAATAGGAGATGGAATATGAGCATCTTGCAACATGCTTTCATTGGGAATAGAGTTTTGAGAAGTAGAGTTTGCATTGGACAGAATAGGAGGATTAACAGAAGTAGGAAAAGGACAAGGATGATTTGTAGAAGCTTGCTTATGAGATGCTAAAGGAGATGATGACGATGTTTGACGAATGACTGATGGGGGTGTTATATCCTGAACAGATTCATTTCCTGATCCATGATTGTCAACCTGAACATCAGATAAGGTAAATTGAGAATCACATGGTAAAAAGAAAGGTTTAGACGTATAATTCTGAGTAAATGAAGCTGAAGTTAAAAAAACTACCTTTCGTATCAGCAAATGGAAATGTTTGTTCATGAAACACAACATTTCGAGTTGTATAAACTCAACCTGAAGAGGACAAACACTTGTATTTATGATATTTAGAACAATAATTTAAGAAAACACATGGTTCTGATCTAAAAGCAAGTTTATGTCTGGTATATGGTCTTAGATGTGGAAAACACAAACATACAAAAACTCTTAGAAATGAGTAATCAGAAGGTGATCCAAACAATTTCTCATGAGGTGACAATTTTGATAAACTATATGAAGGCATTCTGTTTATTAAGAACGAAGAAGTAAAGAAGGCATCTGACTAGTAATGTAATGGTACTAAAGATTGAGCTAACAGAGTACATCACAGTTCAACAATATGTCTATGTTTGCGCTCTACGATTCCATTTTGCTAAGATGAGTATGGACATGTGATTCTATGAGGTATACCAAGATGAGACAAATATGTAGACAAGAAACGAAACTCACCACCACCATCAGATTGCACAGCCTTGAGTGAATGCCCTAGTTGTTTTTCAGCTAGCCTGTGAAACTCTACAAAGCAGTGAGCAACATCAGATTTGTTTTTCAAGAAGTAAATCCAGTTATATCGACTGAAAGCATCTACTATGCTTAAGTAGTAGTTATGTCCATTTGAAGTGCATGATGCTGGACCCCAAAGATCTACCTGCACAAGTTCTAAAGAATGATTATACACGGTATCAGATGAATGAAAAGGTTACTTCTTACTTTTTCTACTGCATAGGATTCACATTGATTAGATAGATGAGTAGTATGCTGATTGTGAAGTCTTAAAAAACTAACAAGAATTTTATTAGATGGATGACCAAGACACATGTGCCACAAATGAGATGACTTATCAATTTCTAAAGCAGATAAGAAGCATTCAAGATCAGTGTTTCCAATAGGATCAGAAGTTATAATACCATATTGGTTCTCTATGGAATCAATTTGAATATAACTGAAATTGTTCTCATTTGTATTATCATCAGAAGAACTACAAGAAAACTCAGAAGCAACACCAGAAGCAACACCAGAAGCCTTACTATCATTATGATGTTTATTAGCAGAACCAGAAATGATAGAACTAACCACAGTATGAAATTGTTTACAACTATGATCACCAGAAATTTCAGAAACAGAGCTTTTACTCAAAGTAAAGCTGAATGAAGATCCACAAACTGACATCTCTTTAGTTTTGGCAGATCAAGCCTATACAGACGAGAACTTTCATATCCACGAAGCAGTTCATTGTGAGACTTTGAATCTCGAA
Organism: Chamaenerion angustifolium; assembly: GCA_946814005.1. Classification (NCBI taxonomy): domain Eukaryota; kingdom Viridiplantae; phylum Streptophyta; class Magnoliopsida; order Myrtales; family Onagraceae; genus Chamaenerion; species Chamaenerion angustifolium. The sequence continues at coordinate 24,851,040 of OX328268.1, read as the reverse complement.
CCGAACAATGAGCAGCATGAAACTCGAAGTCTACATCATTATCCCTGGCGAACTGAGAGGCAGATAATAGATTTTTAGTAACAGACGGAGTATATAACATATTATGAAGAAGTGATTGTCTAGATCCATCATTAATATGATGATTAATAGAAGGAACATTTGAAGAACCAATAGTAGAAATGTTAAGCTTGGAACTATGACCAACTGTAATTTTACCTTGACCATTGTAAGGAATACAAGCATTAAATGATGAAGTCGGGGCATTTGTCAAATGATGTGTCGCTTCTGAATCAACAAACCAAGTCGTGCCCTGATGATTATTTGGAGCAGCTGAGACTATGTGAGCCTGAGGATTGCTGGCGACTGATTGATTATCCACATTATTTCTAGCAAAAGAACTAGCTACAGATGGAGTATATGGACAACCATTTATAGATGAAAAGGATGAAGGATGGAGATAATGAGTAGATGGTAGATGATATACAGAAGATTACTGAAAGGAAGATGGATTGTAGGAAGCTATTGGAGGAAGAGAAGGTACTACATAAACTTGAGGATTAAAAGCTTGAAAAGGAGTAGTTTGAGAGTTAAAAGGCTTTTGAGAAACAAACGGCACAGAGGACATCTACACAAATTGACTGGAGAGATTTCCTGAAATATTTCCTTGAACTCCTGAAGTGTCACCTGCATCTTCCCATTGATTCGAACATAGATTAACATTCGGCGAAGTTGTACTTCCAGGATCAGTCACTCCAGTGAAGTTCACATTGAATCTGTGGTAACATCTGTGCACAAGATGCCCGAACTTTCCACAAAGTTGGCAGGCATTGTGCTCGATTATTTCCATATCCTCGACCACGTCCCCTGCATCTACCTTGATTTGAATAGTTGTTGTTTGAATTAGAGAAGTTCCTATTCTGAGCAGCAGAACTATCATCCTACACCGGAGTAGGAAGAAGACCATCATTTCTTGATTAAGAGCCAAAATTTCAAGCAGTAGATGAACCTGTGAAATCAATACCTCCATAACTATTTATTTTCCCAACAGAACCAAAATTAACAGCCACATTTGCAGTAACATTCAAATCAAACAACATATTTACTTGCCTTGTCTCTGCATCAAGCAACACAGAACTAACTGAAGTCAAGTCATAAGGATTTCTGCTTGCATGAATTACCGACACAACATTATCAAACTGGCCTTTTACTCCATTAAGAACAACAGAAATTTGTTGCATTTCTTCAATTGGATGGCTGCAACTAGCAAGACTATCGCATGCTGATTGAATAGCAGTTAAATAATAATGCATGCTTTGATGAGGAAGTTTTTCTGACCTTCAGTTTATCATACAAATGCATGATTCTCGTTGTTGACGAATAAGATAAGTCCCTATGGAGTTTCTGCCAAATGACTGTTGCAGACATGCAACCAATAAGACCTCTACTCACCTAAGAAGAGACTGAGGACAACATCCAAGAGGCAAGTGAACTGTCTTTCTGAACATATTTGTGATTTCTCGATCAGCACATTGTATGCGAGGAGGAATCGTCGTGTTTCCGTAGAGATGTGACTCATGGTTGTAACCACAAACAGCTAGCAGCACTTGTTGACGCCACGATTGGAAGTTTTCTTCTCCTTCCAGTTGCGACACTTTCTTGGTGAAAAACGATGCAGAAATTTCTTCCATTGATCGACAGATGCAGAGTGTAGAAGAAACGAATATTGTTTCACGCCAATTTGCAGAATCAAAGATTGCATAATCGAAGAAGCTCTGATACCATGTCAAGAGTAACAGAAATACCAGAAAGAAAGAAAGAAAAAAGGATTGAAAGAAACTTACAGATGAAGAAAGCAACTAAATGTTCATTTCACGGTAAGTAAGTTTGTTCCATCTCATCTCTATTTAAAGTACTCTAGAAATTAGAATTTACAATCAAGTCCTTATATTTACATAAAGATCCTCAATCTAATATTCTATTATTTATATATCCTAACATCTTCATTCCGACGAGGATGCAGACCTTAGATCTGTAAATCTCCCTGTCTTTTCCTGTGGCTTTCCAATATCCCGCCTCTGTGGCCCGGTTCGTCCTCAACCCCGTTGGGTACTTCCGGTCATGGAGGTTGAAGAAGTACCACTCTTTCTCCCCATTCTTCGCTTTATCTACAGAAACAAAAGAGAAGCATGATCCCATTTACTTGACCTAGCTAGCTAGTAGGTGTATGTTGCTTCATTGTTGGTGTACTTGCTTGCTTTGTTCACCAATTGAAGATGGATTGATTGTTATTGCTTCATTGTTGATTGATATTGCTTCATTGAAGATGGATTGCTTGCTTGCTCTGTTCACTCGAATTGTCTTCAGTTCTTGTGTTTTAAAAAAAAAAATATAAAGCAGTTCGGCCAAACTGGTTCTGAATCGGTTTTTAAATCAATTCATAAAAAGTTCGATAAATCAGTCAAAATCTGGAGCGAAATAAATTAGAGCGGTAAATTGTACCTATTTTAAAAAGTGGTAAAAGTTCAGTTTTGAACCAGTTCAGGCCTGAACCGGTTCATGCACAACCCTACTCAATAGTAGGAGTTCATCCCGTAAGCCTAGAAAGTAATGTTGATTTTATATTTTGACCCATAAGTTTTATATTACCAGTCATCCTTACACGAGCATTTCCCTTGTTTGAAAAAGTGGAACCGATTCTGATCTCTTACCGTTATTTCACGTTCATATACTAACGATACCATCTTGGCAAATGCGTGACAATCCAAACACATTCTCAGATTCTTGGCGATTCTTATCTTTGTCCTTTTAACCGTGCTGATTAGACCATAAGCAATTGCAACCTTCTCGCTATGTCGACCAAGCAGCAACTCTTTCTCTTGATCATCAACATCAACAAAAACATTTTCCAGATTCGGAACATGTCCAAACTGCCTCAATCTCCAATTCATCTCTTCTAGCATCAGCAGGATTTCAGGATCAGATTCATATCCAGATGTAAATTCACGAATCTCTCCACCAACCTCAATGGAGCTCGATCCTGGAACCTTATGCATCCCTCTCTCCTTCATCTCAACCCTCACTCTTGAAACATCAATCCATTTTCCTTCTGATGCGTATAAATTTGACAGAAGCACGGGAATCCCCGTTTTGAAAGAATCCAGCTCCTTGAGTCTATCAGTAACATATGCTGCTGCTTTGTCAGCAGCATGCTTGTGCTTTCTACAAGCTGCTACAAGTGCGCTACAGATGATGTCATTGGGCTTCAAACGCATCCTTTCCATGAAATCAAGGGCTTCTAGTACCAACCCTGCACGACCTAGTAAATCAACCATGCACCCATAGTGAACAATGGAAGGAGAAATCTCATAGATTTCCTCCATAGAATTAAAAATATCCCACCCTTTTTCCACTAATCCTCCATGGCTACACGCTGTAAGTAGCCCAGCAAATGTAACCCCATCAGGTTTCAAACCATCCTTAACCATTTCATCAAAGAGTTCAATAGCAGCTTCCCCATTTCCTTCCATTGCTCTAGCTCCTATTGCAGCGGTCCATGCAGATACGTCCCTGTGCTCCATCTCATCAAATACTAACATCGCACTCTCAGGATCACCGCACCTACCAAACATATCTATCAGAGCAGTATCAAGGTGCATGTCTCGATTGATTTGAGTGGTCTCTTGTATGTAGCGATATACCCATTTCGCAAGACCTGAGGCTCCTAAATACCCACAAGCAGATGCAATAGAGACCATAGTTACTCTATCCGCCTTGATTCCCTCGTTTTGCATTGTTCTGAAGAGCTGAATGGCTTCTTCGAACAAACTCTCTTGCACCAAAGCACCAATCATCGTGTTCCACGAAACAAGGTCTCTTTCTGGCATTTTAGTGAAGATTTCGCAAGCCAACTCTAAATTGCCGTTCCGTACATAACCCGCCATTAAAGAGTTCCAGGAGACTATTGTCTTGTTCGGCATGCAACCAAACACTCTCAAAGCTAGATTTGGCGTTCCACACTTCATGTACATGTCGATGATCGCATTACAAATACTTTCCCAATTTTCTAGCCCATTCCTCCACGCATAACTATGGCACCATTTTCCTAGCATTAATTCTTCCAAAGTTGCACATGCTGAGATTGCAGATAACATTGTAACTCTGTCAGGTCTAGATCCCTCTCTCAGCATTTCATCAAGTATAGCAAGTGCTTCACTTGCCATTCCCTTCCGGGCATAGTTTGACATGATGGTATTATAAAGAACCAAGTTTCTCTCACAGCATGCCTCGAAAATCCGTTTTGCATTCTCGAAAGCACCACATTTCATATACATATCAACAATAGCATTAACCATGTGAGTGTTAAGCTTCAATTCTGTACCTTCAAGGTAATCACAGACCTGCTTCCCTAATGCAAGATCCTGCAGCTTCGAGCATGCCGAGATAACACAAACCATTGTAACTGAATTGGGCTCAACACCCGCATCAACCATATCAAAAAATAATGAAACCGCCTCCCTTGGATGGTCCCTTCTTGCATACCCACAAATTAGACTTGTCCAAGACACAACATTTTTCTCAAGCATTTTATCAAACACCTTATGGGCATTGACAACATCACCACGTTCGAAATAGAAATGTATCAGGGAGTTCTGTACGTACATATCTGCATCCAAATTCATCTTGACTAACGCCCCATGAAACTGTAGACCTTCTCTGAACCCTGAAATCTTTGAGCAAGCACTTAACACAAACGGGAAAGTGTACTTATCAGGAAATAGTCCCTTCTGCACCATCTTTACGTATAGAGAGATACCACTTTCACCTAAATCCGCTAAAGAGTATCCTCTAATCAAGGAATTGTACATAAATAAAGACCCTTCCACGCCTCTTTCATCTGTGTACTGCTCCACTGCTTTTTGGGCATACTCCAAGCTCTCAGGCGTCGCCATCTCAAAGCATGCTGAGACTAAATTGTTCATGGTAGAGAGGGTGTTGAGAAGTCCCCTCGTAGAGAGATGTCTCTGTAATTGGAAGATTTCATCAAGAGTTCTGCAGCTTTTGAAAGAAGCGGATGGAGGAGGAACGTGGGATTTTGCGCCGGGCGGTGCTTCATGCTGGTGACGGCGAGTAGGGGAGTGAGAAATGGTTGCTGAGACATGAGGGGAGAAAAAAAGCGCAGTTATGGCCATGAGTGTTATCTTGACGTTGACGTTTCTTGTTCTGGACAGTCCCCCTAAAACAGCTCCGACTTGTGTCTATTGTCGTTCAATTCGGAAATTGAGTAGGCGATGATTTATTGGAAGAAGACGAACGAACGCGAGTAAATTCTCATTTTTTTCCAATTAATATATACTCGTAAATCTTAATCCTGTCTGTGCTTCACGAAAATAAATTAAATATAATAATTATATGAAATAAATTAATATGGTTATCTGTTAAGTATATTTAAGTCAATTATCTAGGTCTTAAAATCAAAACTGCATGCTATTTAAAAGAACAAAGAGATTTATTGGAAGCAGATGTCGAGGGTTCGGTGATTACGGGAAGGGGATAGGAACTCGAAATTCTTCTATCATACTACAATGGAAAGGCGTAGGCGCAACAAAATCTTCAAAACTCGGAGTAGGGAGGGGGACTGGATTGAGGAGGAACAAGGAATTATCGACGAGATTCACAGTTTCTTCTCGGGTCTGTTTCGAAGGGATGAGAATGTCAACCCGAGGATTGTGGGTGATGCCGATATCCTGAATTGCCTCCAACGTGACGTGACCATGCCTATAAATGAGAGTTTAACCAGGATGGTATCGGAAGGGGAGGTCCGAGAGGCAGTCAACCAACTTGGGGGGTCTAGGGCTCCGGGTCCGGACGGCATATCAGGTTCTTTCTTTCAACGCTCATGGAAAGTCATAGACCCAGACATCGTCACAATGGTTAAGGCCTTCCTTCAAACAAGTATGTTCCCCCCTCCTTAAACCACACCGAGAATACCCTTATTCCCAAAAATCCAAACCCCTTGAGTGCCTCCGATTTTAGGCCGATTAGCTTATGTAATTTCAGTTATAAAATAATTGCTAAGGTTCTGGCAAACAGGCTGAAAACCTGGTTGCCGGAACTGATCACCCCTTTCCAAAGCGCCTTTGTGTCAGGTAGGCAGATTCAAGACAACATTATAGTGGCTCACGAGATGATACACTACCTGAAGATAAATCAAAAAGAAAACAGGGCCACATCCGATTGTGCTTTGAAATTCGACATGGAGAAGGCATGTGACATAATCGATTGGATATTCCTTCGTCAGGTCATGACTAAATGAGGTTTTGATTCGCGATGGATTAATTGGGTTATGGCATGTGTTTCAACGGTGTCTTACCAGGTAATTGTTAATGGGAAACGCACCAACCGGATCAAACCAGAGAGAGGCATTCACCAAGGGGACCCATTGTCCCCATACCTCTTCATCTTAGTAGAAGATGTTCTATCGATGAGGGTGGAGCAACATATCGTCTCACGAGGATTGATTGGGGTAAAACCGGCGAGGGCATCTCCGGAGATACACCACTTGCTTTTCGCGGATGACTCCTTGTTCTTCATTAAGGGGACTTTGGAGAATGCTCGGGTGCTGAAATCAATCTTGGATGAATACTGTTCAGCTTCGGGGCAGAGGGTAAACTTTGCCAAATCATCTATTTTGGGTGGTGGAGCCGTGAGCAGCTCTTTGATCTCGGCGGTTGCTGCCCTGTTCGGCATGAATTTGGTTCAGGAACCTGGGAAATATTTGGGTCTCCCGTCTCTGTGGGGGAGATCCAAGTGCGAGGCACTCGCGTTCTTGAAGGAGAAGATCATCGGGAAAATTCAATGGTGGCGATCGAAACTCCTCAATAATGCGGGTAAGGAAGTGTTAATTAAAAGTGTCATCTCGGTTATTCCAACCTACATGATGAGTGTGTTCAAATTTCCAAAATCGTGGTGCAACAAAATCAATAGCTTGATAGCTTGGTTTTGGTGGGGGCACAAAATGGAGACCGAAAGATTCATTGGGTAAGGTGGGGTCAAATGACTAGATCCAAGCGTGAGGGCAGGTTGGGCTTCACGGAATTGGAATCCTTTAACCTTGCTCTCTTGGGGAAGTCTGCGTATAGAATCTTGCTTGAGCCGAATTCCCTTTGGGTTCGTGTGCTAAAGGGGATCTACTTCCCCAACTCCGAGTTCCTACAAGCGGGGAAGGGTAGTCGATCCTCGTGGGCTTGGTCGAGCCTAGTCAAGGGGAGAAGAGTCATAAGTGATGGGGCTCTGTGGTCTCTCAGGGACGGTATGTCCATTAGGCCCTTCATGGATGCTTGGATACCTGGAAGATACGACCATCGTTTGGGACCAAGACCAGTAGATCAGGACCAAGCTTGTACGGTTTTAGCTGATTGGATCGATCATGATTCGAGAGAATGGAAGGTAGATGTGGTCCGAGCTGCTCTGGATGAGTCAGAAGATCGGTGGGGTTTGACGGTCCCGATCCCGATTCAACCCAGGTATGATGAACTGCGATGGCCCTTTGATAGAAAGGGTAGGGTGACTGCCCGTTCGGCTTATCACTTCCTCCAAAGTCAGGACAGCAGAATGTTGTCTTTCAATGGCAGCATGATCGCGAATCAGGCGTCAGAATTGCCTCTGTGGTCGGCTATCCGGAAGTCGAGTGTAATGCCCAAAGTCAAGATGTTCATATGGAAGCTTGCGTCCAAAGCAATCACGGTAAGGGATTGCCTCTCGAGGAGAGGAATGCAGGTCCAGGTAAGCTGCCCAATGTGCTCTGTAGCTGAAACAATCGAACATTTGATTTTGGATTGTGATTGGGCGAAGGCTGTGTAGATCGACCTGCTTGGATTGGTGGACGTGAGGGACAGATGCAGCTCAGTCAACCAGTGGCTCATCAGGAGAATGTCGGATCAGTCTGGTTCGAGGGCTGGGTTCGAGTGGCGATGTCATACCATTTTGATAGCATGCTGGTCAATATGGAAGGGTCAGTGTGCCATGGCGTTTGAAGGTTCGCACCCTAACCAGTACCAGGTGGTTAATCAGGTACGTACCTCAGTTCGGGAGCAGTCGCTACTTGCGCAGCTCAACGTGCAGCAGAGCACTCAGCAGCACCGAATCCTGCAGAATTCAGTGCTGCAGAATGCTCAGCAGCACCATAGCCAGGCGATCGGTGCTGGGCTCGCGGCTGGTTCGTCGTGGGTGAAGCCGAGGGTCGGGATGATTAAGATCAACGTCGACTCGACTTGGTCTCGAATAGAAGGTAAAGGAGGTATAAGTGTCATTGCCTAGGATCACTCAGGTCGGATTGTCGCTGGTGCCCAAGTCTCGGAGATGTCAAGTTCAATCGACATCTTAAAGGCTCGGGCGATTTTGGTAGGTGTTAAACTAGCGATTGAGTTTTGTTGGGATTCGGTGGTAATCGAGTCGGATTCGGAAGTGGTGATTAACCACATTTTTGGGATAGTCCATTTTTGGGAGATAGAAACTAGTATACAAAATAGTTTATACTTGGCAGGGTCGGTTGTGAACCTGTCATGCATTAGGATACCTAGATCCGCAAATCAATGTGCGGATTGAGTTGCTAAACAAGCTATCTGGGGGATGTGTCCGAGTGATTGGGTTACCCAACCCCCAACCCCTCTCTTACAGTTGTTGCATTTTGATTCTGGGTGTATCGGGAACTCGTTCGTTCCCCAATTTTGTGAATAATATACGAAGATAGTTTGGCCCAAAAAAATATTATCTAGATATAAAAATATTTTTTTTTAATTTAGATTCTTCATATTATATCGACATAATATACAACATTTCTTATTTTAATTCAATTTATAAGGAAGTTGTAGTATAAAGATTTTATAAAGTGTTAAGTAAAACCTCGGTGGCGACAGTGTCCACGTGTTTCCTCTGTCCGACAACTGAAAACCCCTAAAATACTAGGTTTTCAGCTCGTGACGGATTCGAGCTCTTCTGCAATTGGACAATTCCCTTGGCATTTATTACGAACACGACAATCAACCAATCAAAGAGCACAAGGACGAAACACTGCAGCCGAAGGTGACATCCCCATGCAAGGAGGCATGAAGAAAAACCCTGGCGAAAGAACGTAACTCCGGTCAGCTTCTCTACCGTATTTTCGCCGAGACGCCACAGAACAACCTCGCAGAAGCGCATGACGAACCCACAGCTAGCCACACCAGCACGGGGGAAGGCGCCCACCAGCCACAGTTCGCCAGAAGCTGCTGTCAACAGCTCGGACACGCTGCAAGCATCGGCAAAGCCGACACCAATAATCCCTAGATCTGCAATCTTATTATCCGATTAACCTTGTCGTGTTTTCTCCTCTGTTTCTTGTAAGGAGCTGCCAACTGTGGTGATGACTCAGCCCCCCCGACGATAGGATGCAGGTCAGCTCCAATTCCGGCAGCAAAAACAGACTCGGCGGACCCGCGGTCGACCTCGACTCAAACCAGCAAGTATAGAATGAGGCGTGGTACGTTGGTAAGGTCATATCCCAAAAAACGATCAAACTAAGCATGATCAATGGGGTGCTTCGGTTGGCATGGGCGAGATACGGCAAAGTCACAATATCGGAAGCGGAGGCGGGTATAATGTTGTTCAATTTTGAACAACAAGAGAATGCAGACCAGATCCTAGACCGATCACCATGGGCAGTAAATGCCCACATCCTAAACATAAAAAGATGGGATCCGAGCGTGGGAGTAAGGAGGTGGAATACCACAAGGTAAATTTCTAGACTGAAGTTCATGACCTAGGGCTGGAAAAATTTAGTGATGTCAATGCCTAGAAGATAGGAGATGTGTTAGGAAAATGTATGGAGATTGAAAAGCATGTTGGGATAATAAGTAGGAGCTATATGAGAATACGGGTGGAAGTGAATGGGGGCAAACCGCTGATGGCTGGATTTTGGTGAAAGAATTCACACGGGGTGGATAGATGGGCATCGATAAAATATGAACGACTGTCGAATTACTGTTATAGTTGTGGCATGTTGGGTCACACGACTCAAGCATGCAAAGCGAAGGTACAAATGGCGGAGCACAATCCAAGTATACCAATGTATGGCCAATGGCTTGCTGGGGTGCGACCGAAGCAAACCACACTGAGGCAACACGTGGGAGGGGATGAGGGACAGGGATCGAACCAAAAACAAGGCGTGAGAAGATCATGGTTTGACATTATGGCTGAGGTGAGGGGAAAGAGCACGGATACGGAAAAAAAACAAGGACAACCGGAGGCACCACATGACCATGATATGGAAGGAGAGGACATACCCATGGTCCGAACGAAGAAACCAATGGAACCAGAGTCAATGGAGACCGATCTAGCCCGGGACCAAGGAGACCAAACCAGCCATAAAAACCGATTGTATGTTCTAGAGCCCGATGAACCACCAAACACCAAAGCCCTAACCATCCATCTAACCCCACACCGAGCCGACCAAACCACAATGCATAAGCCGAAATTAACCCTACTACCCCAATAGCTAAAGACTGAACCGATCTGAAGCTACCCACATCCATTGCATATTGACCACCCCACCGAACCAACCCAACCAATGATTACATACCTACCAGACAACCCGACCCAAGTAGACCCGATTGATGCCACCACCATCATCCACATATACATTGTAGAGAACCCACCCGACACACCACCCACCTCCCCCCAACAACCGAACCATAACCCTCCATCTGGCCTAAGCCCATACCTAAACAAGATGACTCTGAAGTGAACCGGGGAAGAGATAGAGGATCAATCCGGGACAAAATGTATGAGGAGACAGGAGGAACCGACCGAGAGCTCGGGATCAGGGATAAGGAAGAGCCCGAGGAGGAAACTGACCAAGATCAATCCCAACAGAAAGAAGAGAACCAAGAAGAGGGCACCGTGATAGCAGTAGTTGTTCCTCCGTACATCAATAGTGCGGATATTGTTAAGAGGGGATGGCAGCGGTACAATTTAAGCTTAGGTCTTGACCTTAACAAAGTTGCTGGGAAAGTTTTCAGAAAGGGCATCTTGGCAACCTGAATGGGGTAACAAACTTATTATGGATTCATAATTTAGAAGAAGGTAATATTATATATATTGAAACATATGAACCGTGTATGTTTTTCTTCTTCGGCTGCAATTGTTGGAAGCTCTTGCTGGAGTGGAAATGGTTCTCAAGGATGTTAGGGACCCAGTTAAGCTTGGAAGTGGTGTTGCAACTGCTTCTGCTTACCTCCAGAACACCACTCCGTTTATCACGGCTCAGATTTAATCCAATCCCGTGTAATTAATCCTTCCTTATTTTTTCATTTGAACTTTATGTAAAAACTATCATACATTCTGCGCCTCTTGCCTGCCTGCCTCTGTTTAAATAGATTTACTTACTTGGTTTGTTGGACTCAATATTTATTTGTGAATTTGCTCCTCAACACTATATACTACTTATATCAACATAATATGTTAACAAGTTGTAGAAGAAACATACCATGTTAGTTTATGATACACAGAGCTTGGCACACTCTGCAGTAGTTTGATTGCAGTTAAAATAGTAACTGCTGGACAGATCATAGAATGAGTATCAATGCACCCAATAATCACACACACAAAAAAAAAGGCTCTGATCTAGAGAGGTTTTGAACAACTATGAAGACACAACCCTCAAGAACAGCTGCGAAGACAGAACAACTTCGATTTGGAATATGAGGATCAAGCGACGAATCCGACAAGGCCACCCTCTTTAACACCCTCGCGACGGCAACAACCGTCAAGAAACACTCACGCCACCACCTTTGGAAACCCAATCTGCCACCACGAGCTTCCGCGCTCGACCTTCCCTCTTCTATACGACCCAACCGAACCTTGTTCCTGCAACAAAGCTTGAGGTTGTTTCATTCATGGAAAGTCCTAGGGTTAGTTCAATCTCCTCAATTAATGAAGGTGAAGGACATGGAGGAAGGGCAATTTCATCACTTCCATCCTTTAAAATATCACATGTCACGCACATGACAACATTCCGTTAATAATAAACAGTGAGCTGACGGAAAGGGTGTATTTTTCATTCGGTCCAAACATTATGACTAAAATTAAAATCTTAAACATTCAGGGGGAAACTTAAAAATAGAGTAAACTTTAGGGGGAAACTCGTATTTTACCCTTGTTTATAATAACAATACATATTGCTAGTTAGTTATAATACAATTTTATAAAAAGAAAAAAAAATAACTTCTGGTGTAGTGGTAACTGTGTTTTGTAATCTCGAATAGGGGTGAGTTCAATTTCCCACTAAAACAAAATCATTATTTTTAACAAAACATACATAATTGTAGCCGAAGAAACTTACATTTTGTCGGCAAAGAGATATTTTTAGCGATGACTATTAAGTTTCATCAGTTAAGACCTAATTATCCACGATAATTGCATATCGTCGGCAAATACATGACATTTTACGGACGACATTGTTGAATTTTGTCACTAAAAAGGTATTTTGCCGATAAACTTTGACATTGTCGGTGAAATATATTTTTGCCGACGAAAATTAACTTTGTCGGTAATTTAAGATTTACCCACGAACCTTTACCTACGAAATTAGTTTTTCGTCGGTAAAGAGGAGACTTTTAGTAGTGTGAACTAAACATGTCATGAAGCACAGGTCTGCTTCGGAGTCGGTTTTGGATCGGTTGTGAACAAATTTGAATTGTTTGGCTTGGAAATACATTGATCACGTTGGGTGTTGCTGCTGGAGTTGCATTGGAGTGAAGTAGAGAAAGAAAACAAAGTAATTTCCGCTAGGAAAACTCAGCACAATTACTAGAAGAAAAACTCGAGATGCAGTAAATGTGTTGAATACACGCAGCGAAACATAAACATGCATAAAACGTGATAAAGACAAGTAACAAAACATGGCGACTCGAGAAAGCAATAGAGAAGGAAAAAAAAATAGAGTGAAGGAATAAGGTTTGAATAAAAAGAACCAGAGTTGAAACAACACTCAACAACATGTTCGAAGGAACCAAGAAATAATGAACCAAATTTAAAACAACGGAAACAAACCAAACAACATCTGACAAAGACGTATTTCATAAAAACCAAAAAACATGAAACGAATGATAACAGGACGCAACAACGAAAATACCAGAACTCAAAAGCCAAAAATAGAACAGAAATCACTGACGACCATATGAACGTGAAACAGAACGAGCAAGTATACAAAATATAATGAGCAACAAGCGAGCAAAAGACCATAACAGACATAAAAAATTGTCAGCGGCGTAAACTGTGCCTTAGAGGCTCTGTTGTTAGATATGGGACTTAGGGACAAGAGTGTGAGCAATCAATCAATTATATATCACAAACCAACTACACAATATTCTATACAAGACATTAAAGCAAAGATATGAATTATGTCATACAGGACATTCAAGCAGACATTAATTATGGAATGCATAACATTAAATCGAATCTTGTTATACGATACAAAAATCTGAATTATATGATACATGAATTTTGAGCCAACATCGAATGATATGATACGGGGCATTGTACCAACATTGAATTATATGATACGAGACTTTGAGCCAAATTTGAATTGGTGTGATTTTGAGGCACATCGTGTAGACAATTTTCGAAAGATGTTATTTGCCCCTCTCGTAAACGAGTTTTGCAAACAGGTTATCAACAAATCAGCCCTGAGGATACAAAAAAATCACAAGTTCGACGAGTAGCAAAACTCGGAGACCTTCCTTAGAACTTCTATCGCGAGGAATATCTTTTATTAGACATTGCATGATCCAGAAGAATCACACATACTTGAGAGTAAGTGTATTGATTCTTGGATGAATTATTTGTGGGTATGTATTCCTATTTATAGATATTTAAGTGTCACTTCAAAAGGTTGCATCCTTTCATTTGTATCACTTCAAAGATATGCATCATTTCATTATATAAATTTAAAGAGTTATATCACTTCACAATAGATGCACCCTTTAGTCTTTTCTAGATTCTAGACATTTTATTTTGTCATTAAACTCTCTTCAATTGACAAATACATCATCATTCTTATTTGTCATGATACATTTACCCTTACAATAGTACAATCTACCACAAAGTTCCACCAAAGTCCTTGTACTTTAAAGTTCCACTATATAGGAGTAGCTAGAGATTAATATGCAAATACTCAAAATATTGAGACTAACCCTAGCATACTTTAAATCATAATCCGTAACCGTTATTAGCAAGGTGATTAACAGACCTCTGTTAACACGTGGTTAACGGGTCCTCGCCCATAATCCATCATTTGTCTCCAAGCCAATCAAAAGAATTTGTTTATGTTTGACTAAGACGTGTATATAGGTGTCCCCCGTTTAGCATTGGCATTAGAATTTTAGATTTTGGTGGGCTTATTTTTCAAATCTTGATTTGACGGGCTTTTTTATATTTTGAAACTTATCGTTTCATATTCAGGGTGTGACATTATCATCTATTTTACCGATTGCAATCCAACGGTTGATATGAGGTAACGTTTCATTTCAACGGTAACTGAGGAGTTACAGTTTTCCTCCCACACTATAAAGAGGCTTATTCTTCTCATTTTATCCATCTCCTTCCATTTTCTCTTTATTCTCTCTAAAATTTATTCATCTCTCTTGTATTAAAAAGAGTGACACTTAGTTTAGTCAAAATAGCTTGTTGCTATCTTACTCAAGTGGAGGTGCATAGGATATACAGAAAACCCAAAATAGCTTCCTCAAGCAATACCTCTTCACACGAACTAGGAGGAACCCTCACTACAGACCCACTTTGGTTGAACCTGTGACTGAAATTGCAGAACTGAGCTTTAAACTCTAAGAACCGTTTTAGTGCTACTTCATAATCGTTTCCTTTTCCTGTTTCTTGTAGGGAAGCTGCCATATGGGTTGAAGGCTATCAACCTACGACGATCCGATGGACAAACCATTCAGCTCCAGCTCCAGTTTCGGAGGGACAAACAGACTCGAGGGAACTGTGGTAGACCTAGAATCAAATCAACAAGTTCAGAATGACACATGGTATTTTGGTAAAGTCCTATCCCAAAAACCGATCAAGAAAAATATGATAATTGGGGTACTAAGACCGGCTTGGGCCCGATATTGGAAGGTTGGGATATCGGAATTGGAGGAAGGAATGTTGTTGTTTGACTTTGAATGACAAGAAGATGCCAATCAAATCCTTGACCGATCACCGTGGTCAATAAATGGCCACATACTGAACATCTAATGTTGGGATCCGATCATGGGAGTAAAGGAGATCGACTTCCAAAAGGTACTTATCTGGACACAAGTGAATGACTTAGGCCTAGATAAATTTAGTGATACAAATGCCTGGAAGATCGGTAACATGATAGGAAAATGCCTAGAGATAGAAAATAATATAGGGAGGATCAATAGGAGCTATATGAGACTAAGAGTAGAAGTTGATGGGGAGAAACCCCTGATGGCGGTGTTCTAGTGGAAGAACTCCCAAGGAGGGGATAGATGAGCATCTATTAAATATGAACGATTATCTGATTTTTGTTATGGGTGTGGCATGCTGGGTCACACAACTCAAGCATGCACAAAATATGTATGCTTTGCAGAACATGATTAGACCGTACCAATGTACGGACTGTGGCTTGTTGGGGTGAGGCCAAAACAAGACAAGGCCAAGAAAATTGTGGGAGGAGAAAAGGGCCAAGGGGAACAACATAAAAAGGAAGGGAAGAGGTCATGGTTTGATATCATGTCCAAGGTACGGGGAAGGATACGAGAGGAGACACAAAACCAGGGGCAACGTGGAACACCATGGGCAAAGCCCATGGCTAGGCCACATCCTCACCCGACCGATGCAATGGATACCGAGTCCATGGACGATGACACACCTCCACCACCACCACAGGACCAAGCTGAGCCAACACATGAGGAACCCCCTGATTCGAGAGCCATAACAATCCATATC
This sequence comes from Chamaenerion angustifolium, assembly GCA_946814005.1. NCBI lineage: Eukaryota > Viridiplantae > Streptophyta > Magnoliopsida > Myrtales > Onagraceae > Chamaenerion > Chamaenerion angustifolium. Next base: position 24,835,035 of record OX328268.1, on the reverse strand, counting down.
AACCAAAACCGACTCTGCAAGCCAAAACTGACCGAACCAATCCATCCCAACCCCACATCCCCCAACCGAAAGACAGAGACGAACCAAACCCAAGCAACCATACCACACAACAGAACCCCCACCGCACCAACCCATCCCATGAACATATGCATACCCGACTTTACCATGACCAAACCCGAACCCATCCATTCACATTCCATACCGCACACCTACATGATAGGGCAGTCCCAATCCCAACTACTCGACCACATCATGTACCCCACCCAACCCATGATCACATACCTACCTGACAACCCAACTCAATCACATGTGCTAGGCACCACCTCTTTAACTCACTCATACACCGTAGAAGACCCCCCCGACACACCACCCACATCTCCCACCCCCATGCAAACGAACCCCCCAACCGGCCTAAGCCCATACCTAGATAAGATGATACTCAAACAAACCGGGGAGGATATGGAGGAACAACCGATAATAAAAGGAAGGAGGATACTCGAGGGGGAGACCGAATGCAAGGAGGTTAGGGTTCGGAAGAGCCCGATAAGGAAAGAAAACATGTCAAACCCTAACCGAAAGAACCGTGTCACAAGAAAATTGCAAGGAGCAAGGGCACAAGATGAGGAAATTAAGAACAAAAAGGGTTCCGGTGGCTGTCCCCAAACAGCCACGGGTGCCCAATGAGTGCCATATTATGGAATTGTCAGGGTTTGGAGTCTATCTTGACAATCCAACATTTGAAAAACCTCAACAAGAGGTATCGCCCAAACATCATATTCTTAATGGAACAAAGAATGGGGATACCTACTGCGAGAATATACGAACATGGATGGGGATGGACAATATGAACTATGTGAATTCGAACGGTACGTCCGGGGGACTAGAATTGTGGTGGAAAGAGGATACTAAGGTTTCGATCCTATACACATATCAAAATTGCATGGATTGCGAGGTCTACATGGATATCTATGCTGAACATATGTTTATGACATGGGTATATGCAAGCACGGAGGCACGAGAGAGGACACATCTTTGGAACTTACTAAGGATGATAGGGCGGGGCCGAAGGGGGGATTGGACCGTACTTGGAGATTTCAATACCATATGCCACCCATATGAGAAACAAGGAGGACAGAGGAAATCTCAAAGGAAAATGGAGGAATTTAAGCAAGTGATCGAGGACTTAGGAATGGAGGATTTGGGAGCAAAAGGCAACTCGTTCACATGGTGTAATAACCGAAGTGGTGCGGAGAGGATAAGTGAACCCCTAGATCGTGTGTTGATAAACATGGGATGGGCAACACAGTATCAAAAGACGAGGTGAATAAATGAACTAGCCATTGGGTCGGATCATACTCCTATGGTGGTCCAACTCAAACAACCACGAAGGAGACACCAAAACCGTTTCAAATTCGAGGCAATGTGGCTTGAGAACCCCGAATGTAAGGAGGTAATCAAACAATCATGGGAAGGACCAACAACGGGAAGAGAAATCAAAAGAGTGTACAAAAAGCTCAATAGGTGCCGAACCAAACTCAAGGTGTAGAGCAAGGTAAAATTCGGCCACAACTTGCATGAGATCACCAAAACAAAAGACGCACTAAGGAGGACGAGATCACCACAACAGATGAATGATGATGCAATCCAAGAAGAGAAACGGTTGAAAGGCCAACTCAAACGGTTTAGGACGAGAGAGGAGAAATATTGGCAACAACGATCGAGGGTTAAGTGGCTCAAAGATGGGGACCGAAACACGACCTTTTTCCACCAAACCACCATATCAAGAAGGAGACGGAACCAAATATGCAGATTAAGAGGTGAAAATGGGGAATGGATTGATGAGGAAGGGAAGATAGCCGATGAACTCCATAGATACTTTGAAGGTATGTTCACCTCTGAACAAACCGAACCGGGGGATGAGTTTCTCAGATATGTACCAAATCAGATTACACCCGAGATGAATACAGAATTGACAAGGGAGGTGACAAATATTGAAATACGATCGACATCATTTCAATTGGGTGGGTCACGAGCACCGGGGCCGGACGGTTTCCCGAGTCTGTTTTACAAAATGAACTGGAACACCGTGGGGGAAGACTTCATCACCTCATCACCTTGGTTAAGGCTTTCTTCAGAACCGGTACTTTTCTAAACCCTCTCAATAATACAGATATAGTGATGATTCCAAAAATACCAAACCCGATGAGAACTGCTGATTTTAGGCCGATAAGCTGTTGCAATTTTCTGTATAAAATGATATTGAACGTTCTGGTGAATAGATTGAAATGTTATCTGTCAGAGCTTATCACCCCTTTCCAGAGTGCATTTGTATCAGGACGGCACATACATGATAACATAATGGTGGCCTATGAAGTGTTCCACCACCTGAACAGGAGACGATAAGAGAACAATGTGGAATGCGCCTTAAAGATCGATATGCAGAAAGCGTATGATAGGGTGGAATGGGAGTTCCTACCCACCACACTAAGGCAACGGGTTTTTGCCGAACAATGGGTGGGTTGGATAAGGGAATGCATAGCATCGACCACATATCAAGTGGTGGTAAATGGGGAACGAACGAACTCCATACAACCATCACGGGGTATACGACAAGTGACCCCTTATCCCCTACCTATTCATTCTACTTGCGGATGTACTGTCACGAAGAATGGAAGGTGCACATAGGGAGGGACATATATAGGGAATCACTCTAAGGATACGTTTCCACGAACTCCACCATCTGTTCTTTGCAGACGACTCATTGTTCTTCATAAGAGGTACGCCTGAAATGCTAAAGGCCTTTGGAGTATACTAGAATCATATTGCTAGGTCTCGGGACAACGGATAAATAGAGACAAATCGACCCTTTTTTTAACAAGGGGGCAGCTCCGAACCTGAAGAAAGGGGTGGAGGATGCGCTACAGATTAAGAGACCAAGAGTACAGGGAACCCCGGGTAAATACGTAGGTTGGCCATTGATTTCGGGACGATCAAAGAATGAGGCATTGGGATCTTTGAAAACAAAAATCAGGGACAAGCTAGGAGGGTGGAGGTCGAAAACTTTGAACCAAGCGGGAAAGGATGTACTCATCAAGGCTATAATAACGGTGATCCCCACGTACGTAATGAGTGTATTCCGGTTACCAAAAACATGGTGCTCAGAGATAGATGCCCTCATTGCGGACTTTTGGTGGGGGTAAACATCGGAGGGGAAGAGAACACATTGGAGGAGATGGGAGATACTAACAAAGGCAAAAGAGATTGGGGGACTAGGCTTCTGGGAACTACAAAGTTTCAACACGGCTCTACTAACCAAAATGTCGAGCCTAATAATGACAGACTCCGACACCATATGTGCACAAGTCTTGAAAGGACTATATTTTCCGCGATGCTCATTTCTAGATGCGAAAAAGGGGGGGCGAGCCTCATGGGGATGGAGTAGTATCCTCCATGGACGAGATGTAATCAATGATGAAGGGATGTGGATCATAGGCACGGGGGGAAATGTCTGAGTCTTTGAGGATCCATGGATATATACAAAGGATAGCAAAAGGGTAAATGGAGACGTCTTGGTGGAGCATGGTAGAATCCTAAGAGTAAGTGAACTCATACTCCTGAATGGCACATGGAATGAGCACCTAATGAGGAACATTGTAGACCAAGAAAATGCAGCCCATATTCTTAGTATGCCACTTCCACGAGAAGTGGGGAAAGACCGGTACATATGGCCACACACAAAGGATGGTAACCCACAAGTCTGCTCGGTCTACCATAAGATAAGGGAGCGGTCCGAACAAAGACCAAGGCCGAACCCAACCTATCGAGGCATGTGGAAGGCAAAGGTACTACCAAAGGTGAACAACTTCATATGGCGACTAGCAATGAACTCGATAGCCGTTAAAGCGAACATGGTGCGTAGGGGGATGAATTTTACCGCTGAGCTACCCTATATGTGGCTAAGTTGAAACACGAGAACACATGAACTTGGAATGAAGATGGATGGAGCAGATTTGGAGTGGCGCACAAGGGATCCAAGTGGAAAGGCCAAATGAGCTCGATATGGTAGAATGGCTCATGAAGAGGAAAGCGGAGCTGCATGAGGGCGGACCAACGAGCGATAAGAGGTGGGCCCAGATTTTAATCACGTGTTGGCATATATAGAAGGCGAGGTGCTCGGCGGCTTTCGAAGCAAAATAACCAAATCCGAGGGTCGTGACAATGGAGATCAAGCAAGCCTTCGAGGAGCAATTTGGGTCGAACCGAACAACACAACCGATGCACATACATGAGGAGAGGCCGATCCAACAATGGCAACCCCGACGGGTGATACGATCAAGATCAATTGTGATGCCTCATGGTGCAAGGAAACGCAAAGAGCGGGCATAGGTGTAGTGGCACGAGACAAAATGGGCAAGATAGTTGGCGGAATGAACCAAAGGCAAAGGAGCGACGACATAGAAACGATGGAAGCTTTGGCCATACAAGAAGGAGTACGTCTAGCAATTGAAGCGGGTTGGAACAACATCATCATAGAGACGGACTCACAAACGGTTCACCAACAACTCATGGAGGGGCCGAAACATTGGTGACTAGCAACAATTGTACCGAATATCCGAGTACTAGCAAGATAAGTTGAGCAAGTGCAATGGCGAGCTATACCAAGGACGAGCAACGAATGTGCAAATTGGATAGCAAAGCAAGTGAGGATGGGAGTGTGTCTAAATGATTGGGTCGAAAGACCACCACTACCATTTGTATGTTTAGTAGCTAATGTCATGATGTACGAACTCTTGTGATCCCGTGTCACGACGTTTTATTTCTTAAAGTAAAGCGGTATTCATGATCAAAAGGAAAAAAAAAAGTAACACCTCTTCAAACCTTACTCTTTTCAAGGCTCTCGTGACCATATTGATCACAACACCATGTGTACAAATTGTGAACATGGAATTGTTCTCGTCCATCACATGGGTGTTTCAAAAATAACCAAGGCGTCATGTTGACGATGAGTTTAACCTAGTAAGTGATACTCTATGTGCACCTATGCTAATTCAAGCGCTTGTAAAAACCAAGTATGTACGGCATTTGAAGAATATCTAGAAAAAGATTAAATCATTTAAAGATTTAGAACAATATGGAGACATTAACTACCCCTACCTTTGCTTCATCCCTAAAATGTCAAGACATGGAAAATGTAAGATTCCTGATTTCAAAAAATATGATGAAAAGAAACCCCATCATCCACCTCAGAATCTACGTAGGAAAGATGGCTCAATGCAAGCTCCATGAAAAAGTCTTAATCCATACTCTCCAAGAAAGCTTAGTGGGGGATGGCTCTTGTATGGTTTGGAAGGAGAGTGATATTTTGACTTGGGAAGAGATGGCCAATGCATTTGTCCACCATGTCCAGCACTACAAATTTAATCTTGACACGACTCCTACTCACCTAGACCTCCAGAGTATGGGGAATATGGAAGAATGACAATCGTTCAGGAGCTACATGCAATCATGGAGATTAAAAGTCACCGCAGTCAGACCATCGTTAGAGGATACCGAAGCAATGTCAATGTTCATTAATACTCTTAAAGACACATTTTACTCACAATTGTTGGGGATGTCTTTGTCAGTTTTGCTGATATAGTCAAAGTCAGAGAGGTGGTAGAACATGGAATTAAATTGGGAAAGATTGAAGATCTGCACAAAGGTTTTCAAGGCGAAGATGTCAGTGAAACAACCCTTAGGTTATATAAAGAGGGCCTAAGTTATGTTATTCATTATTCATCTTAGAATTCTCCATTTGGGGCACTCGAATACTTTTGTCTCAAATGTCCAATTGTCAATATTAAGAGGATCTTAATTTGATATTAGTATGTTATTTAATAAAGTTAAAAGAAAAAGAGAAAAAATAATTTCTCACTAGGTCGAAAAATCGTGAAGGTGACCTAAACAAAAATTATGGAATGAGGTGCACTGATTGAAAATTCGAAACGCAATTATGCTAAAAGGTGAGAAAATAAAATTCTCGTTTGATTTAAAACCTACATAGGCGGTCTAAATAAGTTTTTGGAAGAAATAAAAAACAAAGTCTCACTCGACACCATGATAACAGTGGTAAAAAAATTACAATATGTTTGAGCTACCTAAAAATACTACAATCGAGAGAGTCCTTTTATATACTTTATCTTACTCATGATTATATTTTCCCCTCTAACTTACTACATATAAATAGAGTTGTTTCCACGAATTGCAAAATATTTATGGGCCGCAGCCACCCTTCAATTGGCTATATATGAGATAATGCAGAGAGATAACCAAATTTGTAGGGGTCACAGTCACCCTTTAAATGAATACTTGAAAATATATTGTTTCCATAATGTAAAAAATAGTATGGGTCACAGTCACCCTTTAATTGTCTATACATATAAAATTCCACGATGTAGAAATTTATAATGGGTCATAGACACCCTTAAATTGGCGAAAATTTGTAAGGTCACAAACACCTTCAATTGGCTAGATATGAGCGAGTGTTTTTACAAGATAGAAAATTTTAGTTATGGGCCACAGTCACCCTTTTGATTGACTGCAGATAAATAGATTAGGTGTTCTTGTGAGGTAGCCACACTCATTTGTCTATATATAAAAAGAGATCAAAAAACTAAAAACTTGTAGGGGTCACACCCAACCTTCAATCGTTATAAATAAATAGCAATTTTGCGATTTGGAAAAAATAAAGCACAAAAAAAGTTAGAATGGGACATAGTCACCCTTTTAATTAACTACATACAAATAGAGTGTATGTTCTTGTGAAGTAGTAGGGTCACATCCACCCGTAAATTGGCTACCTACAAAAGAATGTATCCGTGAGGTGAGAATCGAAAAGGTTACAGTCACCCGTAAATCGGCTACTTACAAGGGAACGTCTCTGTGAGGTGAGAATTGAGAGGGGTCACACCCACTCATAAATCAGCTACTTACAAGAGAGCGTCTATGTGACGTGAGATCTAAGAGGAGTCACAACCACTCGTAAATTGACTTCTTACAAGAGAGTGTCTATGTAAGGTAAGAATTGAGAGGGGTCACATCCACCTGTAAATTGGTTACTTACAAGAGAGTCTCCACGAAGTGAGAATTAAGAAGGATTACAATCACCATTTAAGTGACTACCAATAGATAGAGTGGTCCTGTGCATATGTAAAATTTATAATGGTCACAGCCACCCACAATTGGCTACAAAACGAAGAGTGCTTTCTAGGTTGAAAACCCGAAAGGGCAGCCTATGCAAAATTTCGAGAGACATGATTGTACATTTGAAAATCACAAACACTTGGGAAATGGTGAGGAAAATTTTTTGATGGGCTAAAAACTTATAGAGTTAGTCTATGCAAAATTAGGGAAACCGAGGGGCACAGTCAGATAAATCTTGCAAGGATTACCATGGCAAAAGGAGAGAAAAAAAAAAGAATCCCGCTAGGTTTGTATCACAATGCGCATCCTGGGCAAAGGTTAGGGAAAACATTTGATATCATCATCTAGGTGTTAGCTCCCTGCGTCCAAAGTCACATTATCCCAGATATCCTATATTTTGTTTGCTCCAAGTTGATTTCAGTACCTCAGAGTTGTCCTAGATATGCTTATTACTGGATATGCTCATCATTAATGGCACAACGTTGTCTTGGATATGCTAATCATTTTACCGTCACAAGCAAAATCCTCGTGTCCAAAGTTGTGATGGCCCAGATATGTTAGTCTTTGGCTCACTCTAGTCGGTCAACTGTAGTTCCACGTTGTCCATGATATGCCCGATACTGGATACCATCATCAGAAATTGCAATGTTATCCCATATATGCTAGTCATCTTGTAATCACACATATAACCCCACTTCCAATGTCGCCCGGTCCCAGATATGCTAGTCATTTTGCCATCACAAGCATAACCTCACTTCCAAAGTTGAGTTGTCTCAGATACGCTAATAGTTGGCTTACGTCAGTTGGTATCGAGTAGCTCCGCGCTATCCCAAATATCTTTGCTACTGATTACCATCCTCTAGAAGGGGCAATATTGTCCCAGATATCCTAGCCACCAATCCATTCTAAACGTTTCATTTTTGGGTAAATTGCCCCACTGCACCCCGAATGTTTGGGTGATGTTGCTGAATGCACCCACTTGTTTTAAAGTGTTATTTTCTGCATCGTAATGTTTGAAGATATTGTTAAATTCATCCCACCTATTGTTTTGTGCACACGTATGTTTGGAATTATTGTTATTTGCTCAAAACAACAGGTGGGGTGCATTTAATAACATCTTCAAATATCACGGTGCACAAAACAACACTTTCAAACAAGTGGGTGCATTTAATAGCAATTCCAAACATACGGGTGAACAAAACAGTAAGTGTAGTGCATTTAATAACATCTCCTAACATCTGGGTGCATTTAGGCAATTTACTCTTCATTTTTTCCAAAGTTTGTGTTGTCCCTGATATGTTAGTCTTTATCTTGCTCATGTTCTAGCTGAAACACAGTCCCAAATATAAGTCTTCAACCATGTTCACTGGTGCAACGCTATCACAAATATGCATGTCGCCACTTCATGAGCATGTCAACTAATATAGAAACCTTCTAGCCCAAAATCGATGTCACCTTATCTTTGGACAAGCACTCCTCCAATATATTTTGCATGTGCATGTCCAAAGATAGACAAACTGTAGACACTCGATTTTGACCTATATGCGACGCGTTCAAAATAGTGATAGGTGGCGTGCCATTATGGAGATTCCAGATATGGTGGGTTGCTGAGTTTCCAAAAACAGGTATTGAAAGGACAGAATTTTAACTATATTTTTTTTTGTAATAGAATCCCTGAACTATGATTTCTGAACGTAGACCATTTTGAAATCCTAGGTGTATAATTTACTTTCCTAGGTAATCAAGGTTTCTAGTTAGTCTTAATTAACTATTGGTGACTTAAAAACATTTTTATTCAAATATCATCTTTAAGTCGGATTTTAGGACTGACACTTACAAGGAGAGCGATAACTTTGTAAAGTTTGAAGAGAACCACTATCGTGACTTGGAGGAACAGATTCAATAAGTTCTACCGGGTTTGCCTATTTAGGTTAAATGGCTTTGTGCCTTCCTCTCTTAAATAGGTGGCTTGTAAAGCGGCACAGGAGACTAATACGAACCGAGAAGGGAAAAGATATAGAACGGAGTGAAGGAAAACCAATTCAGAAGATTATCATTTCAAAAGCTGCCAATTCAGTACAATGCCGAGGAATAATATAGCACTGCTAACTAACTAATATTCTAGAAGATGATGGCAGAAGCTACGTGGCTTTCTCCAGCTTATTCTGTTGCACTACTGTTATTAGGCCTTCCAGTGGACTTCTTCATGGACTGGATTTCTCCTTATGGTGGTTGCTGGGCCAGCTGGTCCTGCAACAGAACCCCCCCCCCCTCCTTAGGAACCTTGTCCGCAAGGTTGAATTCAGGAAACCGAAGACGAAACTCAGCAACAGCTTCCCAAGTTGCATCAGCAGGAGAAAAACCTTCCCAATGTACTAACACTTGTTGAATACGGCGGTTGCGCGACTTAAACATGCGAGAGTCCAGAAAGGCAAGTGGAACCACCGGATTTGGATCACCAATGGATTGAGGCAGAGGAATGGATTGCAAATTCTCCCCATCAGCTTTCTTGAGAAGAGACACATGAAACACAGGATGTATACGTGAAGTATCTGGTAACTGCAACTTATACGCCACTTGACCAATGCGTTGCACAACACGAAAGGGCCCAAAGTAACACAGCAACAACTTATGGTTATGATGAGCCTTCAAAGAAGCCCTCTTATACGGATGAAGTTTCAAGTAAACCAAGTCACCCTCAGCAAATGAACGTTCGGTACAGTTTTTATCTGCATGCTGCTTCATTCTATTCCGTGTCCGTTCCAGTAAAAAATTCAATGTTAGAATCGATGCATCCTGTTACGAAGTAAGAGATCAGCTGCAGGTACCGTCGAATCTCTAGGGATGTAGGGAATATGAATTGGCGCCGGAAACCCATAGAGAGCCTGAAATGGGGTGGTTTGGATGGTTGAGTGTGGGGTGGTGTTGTACCACCATTCTGCTAGAGGAAGCCAGTCTATCCACTTGGTCGGTTCCTCACATGTCATGCACCGAAGATACGTCTCAAGACACTGATTAACCACCTTGGTCTGTCCGTCGGTTTGCGGGTGATACCCGGAAGAAAATTTCAGTTCGACTCCTTGGTACGAGAAGAGATGTTTCCAAAATGTGCTGACAAAAATAGAGTCCCGATCACTGACAATTGACTGAGGAAGACCATGTAAACGGTACACATTGTCAAGGAAAGCTTGAGCCACAGTTGCAGCAGAATACGGATGACTCAAACCAATAAAATGTGCATATTTAGTGAGCCTGTCGACAACAACCATAATCACTTCCTTACCCTTAGCCTTTGGTAAACCTTTAATGAAGTCCATAGACAGGTCGGTGAAAATCCCAGTAGGAGTCGGCAAAGGCAGCAGTAGACCTGGGCTAGCCATCGTTTCGTACTTGTGGGCTTGGCAAATGTGGCACTGGCGTATAAACTGTCGAATGTCCTTTTTAGCTCATTTCCAATATAACATAGCCAACAACCTTTGAGTCGTAGCATGTGCCCCGGAGTGACCCCCAAGCGCAGAAGAATGAAGCAATTCAAGTAAATCGTTGCGGAGAGCTATATCAGGGCCCACTACCAACTTCCCTTTTCGCCATAACAGATTGTCTTTCCATGTGAAGGACGAAGAACCTGAACCATCCTTAGCTTGTTGCAACAATCGACTGTGATCAGCATCCAAAGACCAGCTCTCTCGTATACGAGTTAACAACGCAGGAGGCATGAACGACAATGTCATAGAATGCAACCCGACCTCAGGCAGTCTGGACAAGGCATCAGCTGCAACATTCTCCTTGCCAGCTTTATAAAGAATTTCGTAGTCGAAACCAAGAAATTTGGTAAGCCATGTATGTTGGAGAGGAGTGGTAATCCTCTGTTCCAGCAAGTACTTCAAACTTTGTTGATCTGTGCGGATTATAAAACGACGGTCTACCAAATAATAGTGCCATTTTTTAACAGCAAACAAGATAGCCAATAATTCTTTCTCATATGCAGACAGCACTTGATGGCGATGGGACAGAGTCTGGCTTATAAAAGCAATGGGATGATTCTGTTGCATCAAAACCGCACCTATCCCAACAGCCGAAGCATCAGTCTCAATTTCAAACGGTTTACTGAAATCTGGGAGTGCCAGCACCGGTGCGGATTGGAGGGCCAACTTCAACTTAACAAAAGCTTCCTCTGAAGCAGGTGTCCAACGAAAACTATCCTTTTTCAACATAGTAGTCAATGGCTTGCTAATGGCCCCATAATTGCGAATGAACCGCCTGTAGTATCCTGCCAATCCCAAAAAAAAACCTTAATTGCTTCAATGATGACGGCTTGGGCCAATTTGCAATCGCCTCAATTTTCGATGGATCAGTTGAAACTCCTTGACCCGTAATAAAGTGACCGAGATATTCCACCCTTGATCCAGCAAACGAACATTTAGACTTCTTAGCATATAGTTGGTGGTCCCTCATCAGTTGTAGCGTTAGCCGAAGGTGTTCCAAGTGAGTCTCCAATGACGAACTGTAAACCAGTATGTCATCGGAAAAAATAGCAAAAAATTGCGTAGGAAAGGCTTAAAAATCACATTCATTAAATTCTGGAACGTGGCCGGGGCATTCGTCAATCCGAACGGCATAACCAAAAACTCATACAATCCTTCATGTGTTTGGAAAGCCGTCTTATGGACATCCTCATCCTTCATCCTGATCTGATGGTACCTGGATCGCAAATCCAATTTCGAAAAAACAGAGGCCCCATGGAGTTCATCCAAAAGTTCTTCAATTAATGGTATCAGGTACTTGTTCTTGATAGTAGAAGCGTTCAGTTTCCTGTAATCTACGCACATGCGCCACGAGCCATCCTTCTTTTTAACTAGAACCACAGGAGATGAGAAAGCAGATTTACTATGCTGAATGACTCCATTGTGCATCAGTTCTTGTACTAATTTCTCTAAAACCGATTTCTGGATGCTTGGATATCGGTATGGCCTGGAGGAAACAGGTGGTGTGTCGTGTAACAGTTCAATAGCATGATCGAACTCTCTTCGAGGAGGCAGAGTGGTCGGCACCGCAAATACATCATCAAAATCATCCAATATGGCTGACACTGCAGGTGAAGTCATATCTAAGACTTGCAGAGGTGGAGAAACTGGTGTTGCAGCAAGGGGCATGGTACACAGATGTATAGACGCCACAGCATGTGGTTTGCTCAATAGCTTGTCCAATTTGTCAGCACTAAAGACATCAAACGACTGTGATTTCTTCCCTTTAATTAAGCAGAGGTCATCACAATTATAGAACTTGAGATATAACTCATTAAAATTCATTACCACATCGCCGAATTGTGCTAACCACTGAGCACCCAGTATTAAATCATAATTCTCCAAAGGCAAGATCATAACATCCGCATGATAGCATTTCCCCTGAATCACCCATTCAAAATCTTTACAGGCCAAGCTACATCTCATCATATTCCCATTAGCCACTGTCACATTTAATGGCTCTAATTCTGTAGTGCGACAACTTAAACGAGCAGCCATATTCGAATCTAGGAAGTTATGGGTACTACCTGAATCCACCAAGATGTGAAGCTTGCGTTGCCCGACGAAACCATCCACTTTGAGCGTCGAGGTACCCAATGACCCCGAAATAGCATGCAAAGAAACCTGAGGTTGGTCATCCAACTGAAAACCTGTGTCATTGTCAACCTCAACCTCCTGATCACCATCGTCGACTTCAACCATAAACAAGTGATGCTTCTTACAATTGTGGTCAGGCGCATACTTCTCATCACAGCTAAAACAAAGACCCTTGGCCCTCTTCTCAGCAATCTCAGCTGGTGATAGAATGCGGCTATTACGAGCCTTGTTGAAACGATTGCCAGCTGGTAATGAATCCCCTACTATTGCCGATTTGGGTGGTGGTAACGGAGGAGGTGGTCGGGGACGCACACTCGTAGGCAGATGGTCGTGACGAATCTGTAAGGTAGCCTCCTGAAGTTTGGCCAGAGCAAATGCATCGTATAAGGTCTTAGGTTGAATCATACGTACCGGGCCTTGTAACACAGGTTGAAGTCCACCCACGAACAAGCTAAGGACCTGCCGTTCAGTTAATGGATCCGCCAGTTGTACTCTATGGAACAATGACGTGAATTCATGATAATACGCAGCAGCAGAACCTGTTTGTTTGAGATTCTTGAGCTCCAAATTCGGATCATCGAACGGTCCTTCTCCGAACCTTCCACAAACCGCCATACTATATTCATCCCAGGAGACCACAGCACCTTGGAATTCCTTCATTTGTATAAAGGATTGATGCCACAACAGATCCTCTCCCTCAACATGTATGGTGACCAGGTCTAGTTTCACACTTTCAGGGACCGAATCAACCTTAAAAAAATGATTACACCTATATAGCCACCCAATCGCATCATCCCCGTTGAATTTAGGGAAATCAATACGCCCAAAACGAAAAGTTCAAGTAGCAGAAGATCCACCATGTTCAGAAGCCGAGAAAGAACGCTCTACCTGAGGTTTGTCCACATCAGTTTCAATAACTCCTTTCTGCCTGAAATATTCAATATGCTTCAGGATCCTATGCATAGTATCCTTGATCTCATCCATCGTAGCTGAATGGTCATCAACCGTTTGACGCAAATCAGCCAATGCACGCTCCGTGGTTTGCCAACGAGTTTCCGCCATAATATCACAACGAGTTCAGAAAAAAAATTGGTGCAAAAATAGGGTGAATTTAGCCGCAGAGAAGGGTAGTGGGTTGGCTCTGATACCAAATTGATACGAACCGAGAAGGGAAAAGAGATAGAACAGAGTGAAGGAAAACCAATTCAGAAGATTATCATTTCAAAAGCTGCCAATTCAGTACAATGTCGAGGAATAATATAACACTGCTACCTAACTAATATTCTAGAAGATGATGACAGAAGCTACGTGGCTTTCTCCAGCTTATTTCCGTTGCACTACTGTTATTAGGCCTTCCAGTGGACTTCTTCATGGACTGGACTTCTCCTTATGGTGGTTGCTGGGCCAGCTGGTCCTGCAACAGAGACCGAGGTGTCACACCAAACTTCAAAAGACTCGAGTGATACTAATGAGTCACTCGAGAATATAGAGGATGAACGGTAGAAAAAAAAGAATATAGAGGATGATCATGCTCCTGTTGATCTTGAGGTGACGTCATATGTTCCTTGTTTTGTATGTAACTCCTTTTTTGTAACGAATCATATATTTATAATTGTTTGCCTTGATTTCAATAAACCATTAAGTACTAAGGCGCCGATCTTAATCCTTAATGAGTTTGGATATCTAAAACCGTTGATCACTAACCTTTTGTAATTAGATTTTTTAACCATTTACCAACTAATATGGGGTTTCCCTTTTATACTTACGTATAAGAATTCTTTTGATAATCTTCACCATTACGTAGTCGATGCATAATAAAAACAGATAAACCATAGTTGCTAATAAAACTGGGTCTTGGTCTTTATTCAATCTTTTTTATCATTTACAAGAAGTCGTCACCTTTTGACTTAAGCATATAACTCTTTTTAAGTGTTTTGCATTAAAAATATTTTTCAACTTATTTCCATGCATGTCTTCCAAAACATCAGTGTTAGGGTGCACGACAACAACGACATTGTAAGGTTCTTCCCATTTGGGAATAGTTTGTTGATTTTGTCCTGGTGTGAGAAGTTGTTTCTTCCCCACATCATATCCCCATAGAACGTTAGAGGGCAATGACTCATCTATTGTAATATCTTGTGGTGGTGAAATGCAATCTCCTTTGGGTTTCTTCTAAGGCATATCGTTTTTCATAGGGGTGGCAATTTGTGTGTGTCGTGTCAAATTATATCATATCATTAATCATGTCGTGTATAAACGGGTATCGTGTGTAAACAGATAAATCTTAAACGTGCATACACTTGTGTCGTGTTTAAACAGATAGGGTCTTAAACAGATTACATGTGGAATACATGTTAAGACACGATTAACTTTTTGAACAAAAATACTTTTGCTCTCCCAGGTTTTGTGAGAGAAAACTTCAGTGTACCCCTCGTCGGCAACCTTCTCCGGTGGTGTGAGTTTGCCAGAAAAATATAAGGAACTATACATAGAGTGCAGCGGCAAAAACCCTACATATATAGTAGGTCGGTTGGAATTTAAAGAAGCGTTGCATGCATGTGATGGAACGAACATGAAACCCTAACGAAAACCAGACTACAACCGCGCGGGAAAGAGACGAGAGAAGCTGGTTAAGTCAGTGTGGCCTCTTCTGGTCTCGCCGTGTAGATTGGATATCATCTAAAGTTAACGAGTGCGTGAGTTAGTGTAACTTTGGTGGAGGCCCCTGCAGAAGGGAAACTGAAGGTTGCTAGAGCTCGGCTAAACTACTGCGGTTTGGTGCAGCTCCAACGGATCATTCTTACGTCTTCCTTCGAACTGTAAGTGAGTCGGTGAGTTTGTGTTACCCTTTTCTGTTTTACTTGTGCTTGTATGAGAACATGATCGCCGTGAGGACTTTTGGGAGGCGAGGTCGTGCTGATTCTATAGGGCAGATGAGAACTCGAAAAATCACGCTGGATTTGGAATCGAACCCAAGGGAGGATGGGATTGACCGATATGTGAGGGTGATCATAGTGCAGAAACATGTGAAAAATGTGGCAATCATCAGTTTGTTACAGAAGGCATGCGAAGGGTTTGGGTCAATCAAGATCACGGAGGCAACATACAAAATCGTGATGTTTGAGTTTACAGATGAGGAGACCAAATATGGAATATTTCATATGTCCCCGTGGTCAGTCCAAGGACACTGCCTTAGCATAAAAAAATGGGCACCGAGTATTAGTCTGGAAAAATTCGAGTTCAGGAAAGGTACAATTTTGGGTTCGAATTCATGACTTACTGTTGGAGATGTTTAACATCACGAATGCGGAGACGATTGAAAAATTTGTGGAAATATAGAGAGATACTGAGAAAGCTGCCAATTGTTACTTGAGGATGAAGGTTGAGCTTGATGTTAAGCAATTATTGTTGACCAGATTTTGGTGGAAGAACTCTGAATGAAAAGAAAGTTGGGTTTCTATCAAATATGAGAGGATGTCAGACATTTGCTATGGATGCGGCAAACTCGGACATACCACACAAGGTTGTAAGGTGGAAGTTCATATGTCGGAAGCAATACCGGGACATCCAATGTATGGTCCTTGGATGAATGGAAGAAGACCGAAAAGATTGAGACCTAAAGGAGCAAAGGAAATGGGAACATCTTAAAGAAGCCCCACACAAAAGATTCGGAGAGTGGATATGTTTAGGTTAGCAAGCCGAGAGGTAGGCCCCAAAAGAAGTGAAATAGATAAAAAAAAAATGGAGAGGTCCAAAAGAAATGCTAAGAAAGAGGAAAAGGAAAGTAAAGAAGGCGAAAAAATGTAGTTGAAACGGTTTGTGGTGGTTGTCCTGAAATAGTCACACGGGAGCCATGAGTATATTATGCTGGAATTGTCAGGGTCTGGGGTCTTCCCTGACAATTCGCTATCTAAGGACCTCAACAGGGTGCATCAACCAGATATCATATGCCTAATGAAAACAAAGAATGGGGATGCATTCTGCGAAAGGGTACGAGAACAAGTGAGGATGAATTGTGCATATTATGTTAGTTTGAGAGGTATGTGAGGAGGAATGACACTCTGGTGGATGGATGATTGTCGAGTGACAATTATGCCGGTCACCCAAAATATAATCGACTCTGAGGTGAAGTTGAGTGACCAGCCAAACCCTTGCCTTATCACATGGATATATGTGGATGTAGATCCACAAAGGAGAAAACAAAGGGACTACTGAAATTCCTTTCTTTTACCGACATAAAAATAATATTGTGAGTAAAATTTGGTCGGTAAAACCTAATTTATTGACAAAACTAATTTTTTGTCAGTCAATAATGTTTTACCGACAATCTTTATTTCCGTCCGTAAAAATAATTTTTACCAATGACATTACGTAATATTGTTGGTAAAAATATATATTTTACCGATGATATGTACATTACGTCGATAAATATTAATTTATCGATGATTTACCAACAATTTATATTTTTTTTGGGTAAAGATATATAATTTTATACTGAGAGAACTGAAATTTCCGCCAGCAAAGTAACCGATTTTATTTTGTTAAAAAAAATCTATGCAACTAGTTTCGACCCATGAGCTTGTAGTACATACCAAGTTTCCTTACCACCAACAAATAACACTTGTATAACGTTTTATCAAATATTTAATATATATTAATCTTAATTTTTGTAATGAACTAAAAATTAAAAAACCTAACTGCTCCAGTCACGCAACTCAGAACAAAAATTATACAGTGATCTCCTTTCCTGCCTTGCAGCGTTCTCACTCCGACCTCTTCTTTCAGTGGCTCCGCGTCGTATTTTCGAAGCTTCGCCTCACCGCGTCTCTGTCCTGCCTCGCCAGTCTCCTTCAGGTAAGCCCTAAATTGGAAAACTCTCTTTAAATATTCTAATGTAGGGGATTCTGGAATCTGGATTTTAGTGATATAGGCGCTTCTAGGATCTGGAGAGAATCGCATGAAAAAGATGACAACTCGCTTCAAGAAGAACCACGAGAAATGTGGCCATGTCAATGTCGGCCATGGGCGTATCGTAGAGGAAAGCACCACAAGCATTCCGATGATCGCGGTAACGCAGGTGGTATGCACAACGACATGATCCTCTTCGATAAGTACCATCCTGGTAGAGCTATTGTTCTCACTGCTTAGGTTAAATTTCTTTTTCTATGGTACTTCATTTGCATTTATATTCTGTCAATTTTTTCTTTGAAGATTCTAGAACCTTCAATTTCTATGAGAACTATTTACATATGTTTGTTGTCGTCGGATGCATTCTACTGCTATGTTGCTCAGTATTTTTATTGGTAAATTCTGAGTGTCTCGATGCAGTCACTGGTTTGAAACTAATCATCTGTCGTTTTGTAATTAATAAATAATCCTGGCATGTGAAATAAATCCTTATAAGAAATTCAATTAGAATGCAGCCTTCTTGCTGATTTTGAAGTTAGGATAATGTTTCATGTTCTTGTAGTGTTTACAATCCAAGGTAAACATGTCGTTTGTACAGTAATTTTCTAAACTGATGTCCCATACTATATTACTCAGTTCGACCACGGTGGGATCAAAATTAGGGTAAATTGCAGGGAATGGGGGAGCTCAATTGTTGTTATTGCAGATTGAAGCTGAGGGGGTAAGTCAAATGACCTTTTCTTATGCTGCATGGTTATATAAATAGTGCAAACTATGAGTTTAACATGGCAAAATAGTGCACTTTCGAGCAACTAGTATATGTCTCCATGTTTGATATGTACTTGCATGGAATCATGGACACGATTTCTCAAAAGATATAACCTCTAAGACAGGAATCATGAAAAAATTATATATTTTTGCAGGAAAGCAAGGTCATTCACAAGAATAAAACAGAATCACCCAACATGTTGTACAATGGAACATCTAGCCAAGGAGAAACTGTTATTGGTATATACCTATTTGCTGACGAATTTGACTTTGTCGACGAAATTGATTTTGTTGGAAAAAATATAATTTGTTGACCAAAAACAGATTTTAACCTACAAAAATTCTGTCGGTAAATAAATTATTTTTAGCGATGATATATTTGTGACATATTTTGTATTTCCAGATGAAAGTTTTACCAACAAAATTATGTATTTACCGACGAAATATTTACTTTTCTCACCGAACAAATTTTGTTGGTAAAGAGGAGAATTTTGACAAAAAAATACTTGTGCGGATAACATTTTGTCGCTTAGGCTTATTTCACCAGTAAGGCGACACCAATGGAGAAGATGAAACATTCTAGATACATTTTTGAATTTTGTGAGCATTTTATCCAACATCTAGAGATTTATGACTCTTGATATTCATGGTCTACAACCAGTGACAGTTTGACCTTCACGGTTCATATCCTTTCAGCATTCTTTTTAACCCCCTTATATAAACCTTAAACTTGCCAAATGCAACCTCATTTGCTTCCATCACTTTTCTTCCCACCTTTTTACGTGTTTCCTTTCTTCATCAAGAACTTTACTGCGAATCTTCAATCCACCAATCTGGCCACCATATTCCGTCCAACACTGATGCAGGGAACGATATACTAGGTGAGGAGAATCTCTCATGTCCTCCCGCTTTTGGGGGGGGGGGTTAAAAGATCAATACCCTCTCACCCACGCCTTTTACCAGACTAAAATCTCAACGAAAAATTAACTATTTCAATGAGATGGTAGAAAGTATCCATATGGAAGATCTGTGTCTGGAGGTCTCCAGGTTCACGTGGTCCAATAACCGTCTAGGGGAGGAAAAGGTATCAGAAAGAATTGATCGGGTCCTTATCAATGAAGTTTGTGCTGCGAGACATCCAGATATCCAACGCACAAACGACATATCAATTGGAATAAATCATACGCCTCTTATCCTACACCATGTACTAGGATAGCATAGCAGGTGACACTACTTCTAGTTTGAAGAAATGTAGCTAGAAAATGTTGAGTGCAAAGAACTCATCAAAGATGCTTGGACCGAACGGGATGGTGGGTAAATGCAAGTGAACATTAATGTGAGGTCGGAGAGCTATCGTAGGAGATTAACTTGATGGAAGAGGGAGAAGTTCAGGAATAATCAAGTTGAATTGACAAAAGAAACCAATCGACTCTGGCGTGTCACGAGTGGTCGGCCGAACCTGAACAGACAAGTGGAGGAGGCCTCTCTAAAAAATCGGATAAATGAACTCTACCATCGTGAAGAGGTATATTGGAGGCAACGGTCAAGAGTTAAATGGCTCACTAAAGGGGACCGGAATTCAACCTTCTTCCACCTTACAACCAATGTCAGGAAAAGAAGGAATTGTATAACCAGAGTTCAAAATGATCAGGGAGAGTGGATCCATTCGGTTAAGGGAGTGGAATGGAAGATGAAATTTGTGGACATTTTAGGTCGGTCTTCAGGCTAGAAGGAGGGGATCTGAATGAAGGGGGGATTATGGGGGTCGTTTCGATACAAATCACTGAGGAGATGAACACTGACTTGGAAAGGAATGTATCAGAGGGAGAAATTAGGGTTGCGGTCTTTAGTTGGGAGGGGTAAGAGCTCCAGGTCCATATGTTTTCCGACTCTATTCTACCAAAGGAATCGACCCACCGTTGGTCCAGATGTAATCACGACAATCAAATCCTTTCTCAGGTCAGGTGTCTTTCCTTCTACTTTACATTATACAGATATTACCTTTATCCCTAAAATTCCAAGCGCAGCGAGAGTGAGTGCTTTTAGACCTATAAGCCTATGCAATTTCATATATAAAATTGTATCCAAAGTCTTGGTGAATAGTCTAACCCCCTATTGATAGGACCTTGTCACCCCCTATTAGAGCGCTTTTGTGGAAGGTCGTGCAATCCAGGACAATATTCTAATAGCTCACGAGGTGTTCCATCATTTGAAGAATCGAAGGGGATGTGGTACAATTGATTGTGCTCTGAAATTGGATATGCAAAAGGCATATGATCAGGTCGAATGGAGCTTTCTGTTGAAAACCCTCGAGAAAAGAGGATTCAGAGCGAAATGGATGCGACAATGCAAAATGAAGACATTATATCGAGTTTGATCAATGGAAGGAGAACAAGCACCGTTCGGCCTACAAGAGGTTGCCGAAATGTGATCCCTTTTCACCATATTTATTCATAGTCTTGATGGACCTGCTATCAAGACAAGTTGAGGAGGCCATACGGATGGAAAGGCTGCGTGGACTTACATTGAAAAAGGGATGTATAGAACTGCACCACCTATTTTTTGTAGATGATTCACTCTTTTTATTGAAAGGAACGGTGGAGAATGCCCAAGTTTTGAAGGATATCTTGACTAGGTACTGCAGGGCTTCTGGACAATGCATAAATAATGTGAAATCGAACCTGATTTTTAATAAGGGGGCGGATGATGACAGTTGTAAGGCAATTGAAGAGGAACTGCAAATTCAAGGTGTTTCGAACCGTAGACAAAATTCTAGACTCTCATCCATGAGGAGTTGGTCGAAGAAGGAAGATCTGGACTATATCAATAGCATCATCCGTGATAAGATCCAGGGATGAGGGTCAAACACCCTCAATCAGGCAGGAAAGGAAATTCTCATAAAGCCAGTAATCACGGACATTCCCTCTTTCGTGATGAATGTCTTTAAACTTCTTAGGATGTGGTGCTCGGAGATCAATGCAATGATTACTGACTTCTGGTGGGGGTATCAAATGAAGGAAACAAAATTCATTAGAAGATATAGGATATACTTACGAGATCTAAGCCGATGGGGGGGGGGGGTCTAGATTTCTGTGAATTGGAGATCTTCAACGAGACACTGGTTACTAAGATGGCTGCAAGAATTCTTAATGAACCATAAGATCTTTGGGCCCTAACCCTCAACGGTGTATAATTCCCCAACACCGAGTTCCGCTTGGCTAAGAATGGAGGTCTGGGATCTTGGGGATAGATTAGTTTGATCCTCGGCAGGGATATCTTGTTTAAGGAGAGGATGTGGCTAGTTTAAGATGGCACAGATGTGAAAGCATTCGTGGATCCTTGGGTGGTGACTAAGCTAGGGTTCATAGTGGACTGGCCAACTAAAGGAGGACAGTCGTCGAACATGAGAGTTCAGGAACTGATAGGGCTGAACCGAACATGGGATAAAGAAGTTCTCCGAGGAAGTTTCAATGACACAGATGCACGTTGTATTCTTAACATGCCACTTAGATCATAACCTTGCCCTTACCAAATGATATGACCCTACACAAACGAAGGGCAAGTTACGGTAAAGTCGGCCTATCATCGGTTAAAAGAGAAGGACAGAGCCATGGCGCAAGAGTTGGACCCTGATGATGATGTATCGAGAATGATATGAAAGGTAAACATTCTACCAAAGATTAAAAACTTTATGCGGCGTTTACTGTAAAATGCTGTTGATGTTAGACGGAATCTCAGGAGAAGGGGATGGTCGTGGAGATGGAGTGTCCTATATGTGAGTTAGAGGAAACAAGAGAACACATGATCAGTGGGTGCGGGTGGACAGAGGCAATGTGGTTCGGTGTCCTGGGAATACGGCAAACTCAGGGACAGGTTGCGGCATTTAATGTGTGGATCAAGGAAAGAATGACAAAAGGGAGTTCAATTGGAAGATCAAGAGAAGAATGACAAAGTCTATGTATATGGACTTGTTGTCACCTATGGAAAGCTTGGTGCAAAGCAGCCTTTGAGAGGAAGAGACCAAATCCAATGGAGACGGTTCTTGCCATAAAAGAAGCACATTCAGAGTTGTCAAGGGTCGAACCCCAGAGAAGCACGAGGAACAAGGGAGAGTCGAATGGCAAGGTTGACAAACCGGAAGTGGGTGTGATCCGGATCAATTGCGACGCGTCATGGTGCAATCAAACAAAACGAGGGGCACTGGCGTTGTGGCAATGGACGAGAATGGTCAGCTAGTGGGTGGACTAAATCGAACAGCATGTAGTGATAATGTTGAATGCTTTTAGGCTGAAGCGGTCTTGGAAGGTGTCAAGTAGGGATGGGCATAAAAAAATGGTTCGACCGAACCGAACTATACCTTTTGTGAACTGTACCGGTTCACAAACCAAACAGTTTTTTGCAAAAATATGGAGCGGTTCATAAGAGGTATAAAAAGTGGTTCTCAAATTGTAAACCGAACCACTTCTTGTACCGATTTTAATATAATATTGTATTTAATTACAAAACCAGACCGGACTAATCTAAATTACTTGAACGAACCAGACTCTTCCTTAGCAAAAAAAAAAAGACTCTCCACGCCTTTATGCCCAACCCGAATGTTCACTCTGCTTCATTCTTCAGTTGGTTCTTCACTCATCTTCCTCTTCAGCTCTTCGACATATTTTGTCCCAGGCAAGCAGAAGGTGGGGCGACAAACCGCGTCACATGACAAGAAATGACATAAAAGAAATAATACAATATGAAATTCACAAATTCTATAATTTAATTTCATAATCAAGTTTTAAAATCCATATGTTAATAAAAAATAAATTGAAATATTAGATAAATATACGTAATCGTGTATTTGCTTATTAGATCTGTTTAGACACGGTTATTAATTGTGTCAAAATGGAGAATAGTTTTTTAGACGTAGTTATTAATCCTGTCGTGTCATTATCGTGTAATGCGGATTGTTACAAATCGTTTAATCGTGTCGTGTCAGAAATTGTTGTAAACGCCTGATATTGGCTCAGGGTCAAAATACAGTACGTGAGGAACTGAGCAGAGAATAATATCTATATATATATACGTGTGTGTGTGTATAATATATATATATATATATATATATAAGAAAAACTTTCGGTGCCAGGCCATTCATTTTATCCACTCAACGTTGCTTTATTCATAAAACAATGGAAATATTTCTTGATAAGAACGAAAGCTTTACAAGGAGAAGAGGGCTAAAGGTTTCGCTAGAGAAAAAGTGAAGGGCGGACCTTCGCTTGAAGGGGAGAAAACCGATGGAAGAGAGACTAAAGGAGGGAGTGTGAAAATCATGGGGGTTTGTTCAAAACAAAAAAAGAGTTATATATATATATGTGTGTGTGTGTATGTTATGTATAATATACGTGATATTATATATATAGTATGTGATACATATATATGATACTTTATATATATCTATAATATCTATATTATGTATATGTAATATTATATAGGGTAAATGGTCAAAGTGCCCCCTAAAGTTTGATCGAAATTTAAGAATCCCCCTTAAAGTTTAAAGTGCCCCTTAATGTTTGAAAATAATGAAAAATCTCCCCTTGTCAGATGCTCTTTTAGGGGGAATTTTTCATCATTTCTTAACATTAGGGGGGATTTTAAACTTTAAGGAGAATTCTTAAATTTCGACCAAACTTTAGGGGGCACTTTCACCATTAACTCTATTATATATATATACACATATAATATATATGTGATACTATATGTATATGTATAATATTATATATTATGTATATGTGATACTATATAATATATATGTGCTACTATCTATCTATCTCTCTCTCTCTATCTCTCTCTCTCTATATATATGAAATAAAAACAAATATTTTCAAAACTGACTTAGGTCATTCACGAACTTTGATGAAGGTTACAACTCGGTCCTTGGACTCTTGGGTTAGTCTGGAACTTTATCGAGTGTTATAAACCAAACGAAAAAAGTTTTGGGACATTTCTACAATTTTTAAAACATATTTTCAATACAGCTTGAAATTTTAAATAGTTGCATTTTTATCCCTAAACTTTTCTGGACATCCCATGACTTGTCAAAAGTGCTTAATATCTTCAAAATCAATCGTGTATTTTTGACATGTTTAAAATGGCCCCAAAGTTAAACCACAATTTTCTCGAGCACGATTAACTTTATTCTCTATTGTATATTTATTTAAAATTAACTCGTAAATAAAAAATGATTGTATATGGTTTAGTTAGTTTTTTATTAAAAAAAACATGTAATTGTTTTGGTCAACCATGATCAAAATGGGCAATTCGGGTAAATTAAAAAAAAAATCAAAAGCAAATAAAGTACTGAAAGGGCGGATTATGGGCTCGCGGGCCATTAAGACGTAATCAAACCCCTGATAACTGTTTAGAGGGTTTAGGCTTTGTCATGTTTGATTTGCCATATTATACTTTGCCCTATCCGTTTTGGTCGTTTGCTCATGTTTTCAGTTTTAAATTTTGCCTGAAAAGCGATGTAATTGTAATAATTTATGACGATTTAAATTCTCGTTTTGCACACACCACGCTGGTTATTATTACCCGCTCAGACCTGGAGCACATTAAGAGCTTAGGGATTTTAGTAGGGCAATTCCCCCAGAGCGGTTTGGACCGTCGGTACGCACCCAAACAACTCAACTCGATGACCAAAATGGGCTCGTGATCCTCTTTAGGGGGTGAGGACCTAGAAATTCCATCCATTTAGAACAAAAGCGTTGTTAGGGTATATGTATAATTACATATGAGTTGAGGATCAGTTTAGAATTAGTCATAAGGATTGAAGTGAAAATAAATAGAAGTTGTAGGCTATAAATAGGAATCAATTGTACCGACTTCAACTAACTTGAAATGAAGATCAGTTTGATTTCTTAGATTGCAAGTAAGTTTTTCTTTTCTTTGTGTTCTTAATATGAGATTCATAACATGGTATCCGAGCTATCTATTTCCTGCGAATTCATTCATTATGAGTTTCTTGTTCGTCATTTTGATTAGTACGTTTGTACTCTGCTATTGTGAGTTGGTTTCGATTCTTGATTCTGTGATCTGTTGTACTTACGATTGCTGTTTCTGGTGTTGTTCTGTCAATGGAAGAAGTTGCATCAAATTTTTTCAGCAAGAAAGTCTCTCTGCTGGAAGGAGAAGAGAACTTTCAGTCATGGCGACAACAAGTTCTTCTCTCTGTCCGTGGTCCCAATCTGGAGTCACACTTGTATGGTAATGTCACCATTCCACCAACTATACCTGGAACTGATGGAGCTCCAGAGCCGAATTCTGATAATCAAAAGTACATTCAGGAGGATAGCTCATTAGCGTTGTGGATGCTGGCATCAGTTTCTTCTCAGGTCAGTCGCAGTCTCATAGGATGTATGACAGCGTCGTCAATTTGGCAGAAGCTTCACCGTGACTTATCATCGTCAGCCACAACAAGGATAATGCATCTTTATGATCGGTTAAAGGTTAGAAAATTGCCGCATCAATCTATGCGAGATTATCTAACATTAATTCAATCAGCTTGTGATAGTTTGGTAAATTGCGGACATCCGATTGAAGAAATGTAGCAAATATCCATAATCCTCAATGGAGTGAAGGGACAATTCGACAGTGTCGTCTCTATTATTCATGCCAGCAGAAATCCTTAAGATTTGGCGTCAATCAGTTCAGTTATTCTTGATGCGGAAGCAAGGCTTGGTGATCTGCTGTTTGATAATAATATTACAGCAAATGTGGCTATGAATCAATCGTATGTAGTGAAGAATGCAGGTTCTGCTTCACCAGATTCAAATGTTGCTTCAAACTCGTCTGAAGTTGTGATGTCTTCCACTGCTACAAATCAAGTTATACCACAGTCTCAACCTCATCAATCTTTTGGCAATGGAAGAGGACGAGGTTTTGGTCGCGACTATGGTAGCAACAGAACTCAATGTCAGCTCTGCGGGAAGTTTGGACACCTGGTCCATAGGTGCTATCACAGGTTCAACGTGAATTTCACTGGTGTGACTAATCGTGGAAATATCAGTCAGCCAAATGTCAACTTATGTTACTCGCAGTCGAATGATCCTATTGAATCTCAGCACGTAGTTTCATCTACTCATTCGTATGCTCCTGTCATGAATCAATCTCAACCTTAGTCTTCTATGTACCAATCTGTTATGCCTGGTCATCAGCCTTCTTTTGTTCAAACCTTTTCTCCTCAGCCTCATCAGGTGTTCCCTAACTCATCTTATCTTCCTGTTTCTCAACCTATAACACCCTCTGCATACCATCCTACTACACCTTTTTTTGGTTTTCATACTGCATCCTCTTTGCCTCAACATCTGTCAAATTCTTCAACATATCAGTCTTTGCCTCAAATCTACCCTCACGTCGTCACTAGCAATGCGTTTGTTCCATCAAGACCAGGTTCTATTACTATTGGAAGTGTATATAATATGGACACTCAGTCGATAAATGGTAATCCTCAGGTGAACCTAGCATTGGTGGCTCCTGTGATTCAAAATGATTCTAGTTGGTTCCCAGACTCTGGTGCCACTAATCATTTGACAAATACTCATCCCAATCAGTATCAAGCTCGTGTTCCATATTCAGGCCAAGGTAAGGTAGTGGCAGGTAATGGTTTTTCATTGAACATTTCTGCTATTTGTTCGGCAATTATTCCTTCTGCTACTAGACCTTTACAACTGAATAATATGCTTTTTACACCTGCAGTAACTAAAAATCTTATTTCTGTTTCACAGTTCGCCAAGGATAATGGTGCGTTTTTTGAATTTCATGCATCTCATTGTGTCATCAGAGATTCGAAGTCACATCAAGTCTTACTTCATGGATATGAGTGTTCGGGGTTATACAAGCTTGATTTGGATAAAGTCAGCAAGAATCATAGTATTCAGTCTAGTTGAAATGTTATGAACTCTGTTAGCAATACTTCGTTTGCTGTCAATAACTCTGTCAATATTGATTATAGTTCGGCATATGTTTTGTCTGATTCAAATGATAATAAAAATGGAGATGATATTTCTGGTTCCATGAGTTCTATTTCTTTGTGTAACACTATAAACATTGCCATTGATTCTCCAAAAGATTCTTCTGTCATAACTTCTGAATCTGTGTCTCAAGCTGAAATTGAATGTTTTGTTGCTACTTTGAAATTACATGATTCACCTCAGCTCTGGCATATGCGCCTTGGTCATACGTCTTCTAAGATTCTTACAAAAAATTTACGTCTGCACAATCATCCGGTGTCTCATGATCAGTCTCTTTGTCAAGCCTGTGCAGTAGGTAAAACTAAGAAGCTGCCATACCACTCATCCACTTCTGTTTATAGTCATCCTTTGGAATTGGTTCAAGTGGATGTCTGGGGGCCAGCTGCTTGTTCATCCAATGGAAACAACTATTATTTGAGTATAGTGGATGCATATAGCCGATACACGTGGATCTATTTTTTACATAAGAAAAGTGATGTTGCTAAATGTTTTGTTGAGTTTCATAAACTTGCAGAAAAGCAACTAGGATACTCTTTGAAAGCAGTCCAATTGGATGGTGGAGGATAATTCAAGTTTCTAGAAGTATATCTTCCTCAGTTTGGGGTGAATCATCGGGTTACCTGTCGTTATTCTTCCCAACAAAATGGGATTGTAGAGAGGAAAAACAGACATGTGGTTGAGCTTGGTTTGACGTTATTGTCTCAGTCATCAGTTCCTCTCCATTATTGGTCAGATGCGTTCTTTACTGCCACATTTCTCATTAATAGATTGCCTTCATCTAGTATTAGGAATCTTTCTCCTCATGAGAAGCTGTTTGGTTCTTCACATGATTATTCCTTTCTAAGTGTCTTTGGGTGTCTATGTTTTCCTCACCTAAGACCTTTTAACAGGAATAAGCTTGCTTTAAGATCTGAACCTTGCGTTTTCTTGGGATATTGTGCTAAGTATCAAGACTACAAGTGTCTATCTGCTTCTGGACGTGTGTACACTTCGAGAAATGTCATGTTTCATGAAAACGTGTTTGCTTTTGCTGATACTAAGAGTAGTTTTTTCACTTCTAATGCACCAACTCAGAACGACAGTTCTGTTCCTTTTTTCATTCCTTGTGATCCTGCTTTTAATCCAAACTATGATGTTTCTAATGATGATCATGTGTCTGATCAAGTTTCAATTCCTAATATAACTCCTCCATATGGTGTTAGAGATTCATCTTCTCCTTCTTGCTCGCCTATAGTAGATGTTATTTCTTCTGATAATGATTCTAGATTGCAGTCTTTTGATACTATTGTCGTGGATCAAACTGATAGCAGATATATGCAGCCTATTCATGAATCATCAATTCAAGAGGTTGGTTTTTCTTCAGATATTCCAGTTTTACCATCTGCTACTTATAGATTGCAAGGTTCAAGTCTTGTTCCTAGCTCAAGTAGAGTTTCTTCTGATACTATGCATTCATATGTTGTTCCATCTTCTGGTCCCATTTCATATGTTTCGGGTAATATTCATCTGATGCAAACCAGGTCAAAGACCAATGGTTTGAATAGCTCTTCTCTTCAGGCTTTACTCATTTCTATTGAATCACAGGATGCTATAATTCATGCTGAGCCAAAGTCTATTCATCAGGCGCTTCACAGCCCTCACTGGAAGGCTGCTGTTGAAGAAGAGTATACTGCATTACAGGATAACAAAACATGGTCTATAGTGGAGCTGCCTTCTGGTCGTATTCCAATAGGGTGTAAATTGTTATTCAAGATCAAGAAGAATGATGATGGCTCTATTGCTCGATACAACGCCAGGTTAGTTGCAAAAGGGTTTTCTCAGAAACCTGGGTTTGATTTTCAAGATACGTTTAGTCTAGTAGTTAAGTCTGCTACGGTAAGAATTGTCTTGTCTCTTGCTCTGTCTCACAAGTGGAGTCTTAGACAGATTGATATTAATAATGCGTTTCTTCATGGTGAATTGTCAGAAGAAGTGTTTATGATTCAACATCTGGGGTTTGAACAAGTATCATCTAATGAAGTTCCCCTTGTGTGTAAATTGAAATAGGCCATCTATGGTCTTAAACAGGCTCCTCGTTCCTGGTTCGAAAAGCTTAAATACTTTATGATATTTCAGCTTGACTTTCATGCCTCAGTTGTTGATAGTTGCTTGTTTATTAAAATCACATGTTTTTCTTTAGTATTTCTTCTTGTATATGTAGATGATATTGTTGTCACAGGTCCATCTGCTTCAGATATTTCAGATGTTATTCATGATTTTAATAAGGAATTCAAACTTAAAGATATAGGTAATCTGAGCTACTTTCTGGGCATGGAAGTGATAGCCACAGATGATTTCTTGCTGTTGAATCAAAAGAAATATGTTCAGGATCTAATTGATAAACTTGGGTTGACAGATGTGGCTGGTTTCTCTACTCCTATGACTGGGACATGTCTATCCAAGACAGGTATGATCAATTCATCTGATTTATTTAATGATGTTACATTATATAGAAGTACGATAGGTCCTTTACAGCATATATGTGTTACAAGACCTGCTATTAATTTCTCAATCAACAAACTTAGCCAGTTTATGCAGACTCCGAGTGATGGGCATTGGAAAGCTGTACTGCATATTGTGAGATATCTGAAGAGTACTATAGATCATGGGTTGATGTTTCGAACAAATTTATTTCATGTGAAGGATATATCACTGACTTCGTTTGCTGATGCAGATTGGGGAGGCGACATTACAGATAGAAAGTCTATTTCAGGACATTTCTTGCTGCTGAATGGAAATCCAATAATTTGGAGTTCAAAGAAACAATCTGTGGTGGCTAGATCTAGTGCATAAGCATAGTTTCGTGACATTGCAAATGCGGTTTGTGAAATCATATGGGTCAAGTCAGTACTCACTGAAATGGGATTGAGTTTGTCCACGGTACCAACAGTATGGACTAACAAGTGATGCTGCATTGTCTGCAAATTCCAATTTAACATTCTAAAATGAAGCATGTTGAGATAGATTTGTTTTTTGTTAGAGAGGAAGTGAATTCAGCGCATGTGTTAGTTAATTTTGTTCCTTCAAATGCTCAACTGGCTGATATTTTAACTAAGCCATTAACTCAGAAATTGTTTGTTCCATGTAGGAAAAAACTTGGAGTTTTTTCAGTAACTGAGTTGAGTAGTGATGGTATGAATTCTCAAACACACTCACTATATTTATCTGAAGTATATGAGTGACTTTTGTGCATTATATGGTGAGTCTTCTGATATATGTGTCTGATTAGATGTTGGTAGTTATGATTCTTTGTTGTCTATCTGCATTATGCGTTTACATGTGTTGTTTTGATTTTCTATCTGTCTTTTCTTTGAGCATGATCTGTCTATTATATGTCACGTTCTTTAGCATATAGTGTCAATCCTCTTTGGCTCATATGGTTCATGAATCATTGGTTTAATAATCGTTTTATGTTGATCAGACATTCATACTGTGATATATGCTGACATTCATGTGTGGTGCAGTGATTGGTGTGTGCATCATGAAAATTGAGTTTGTTTAATAACAGTTCTATTGATCATCTCTGCATCTGTCAATAACTTAAGAAAAAAAAACAAGGAAAAGCATTCAAACAGATAAGAAATCAAGGAGACTAATATCTTGGCATGCATCATGGCTTGATTCCAAAAATAGAACTCAATCTAAAGAAAACGACAAGATACTTTAGATTGATTCTTGAGGAAGAAAAGAAAAGGGATCAAACCCTTGAGTCATGGTTAAAAGAAAAGGGATCAAACCCTTCTGCCAAAGAGAAAAAAAAATAGTGTGATTAAAATCAGGAATAAAAGATTGAGCAGTTAAATGCAGAGAATGATCAGATGAAAGGTTATTCAGGCATTCTGGTTTTCATGATGTATGCTTTGTCTAAATGTCCATCATGTATGACAGTGTATACTGCATATGTGAATGTCTGATGATGGAAATCGTGTGTTAAATCAATTTGAGTTTGAATTATATCTGCTGTGGGAGATTTATATGTATATGTTGTAGAATGTGATAATATGATTAGTAGATATCATGGTTGGTTGAAGATGAGAGTGGAGATCAAAGTGATATGTGTATATGTCATAAAGTAAGGATGATTACTGAAAATCGTGAATATCAAATGTCATCAACATTTATTAAGAAGAATGCATCATATAGTATACAGATGGTCACGGTTTGCTTCAGGGATCAAAGGTTTGTGCCCTGCTGATTGTTGAAGATGTTCGAGTTCTGGGTAGTGATTTGAAGAAAAAGGTCAGGAAACTCAAGAAGAAATCAGATCTTGAATGGGGAATGTTAGGGTATATGTATAATTACATATGAGTTGAGGATCAATTTAGAATTAGTCACAAGGACTGAAGTGCAAATAGATACAAGTTGTAGGCTATAAATAGGAATCAGTTGTACCGACTTCAACTAACTTGAAATGAAGAAATCAGTTTGATTTCTTTCTGTTCTTAATCTGAGATTCATAACAAGCGTCACAACGTGTTTAACCTTTACCAGTTTTGTGTATTTCTATTTTTGGGCTCAACTGATGTAAATAGGAATTCGGCCCAAGTATTTGGATGCAAGATTGACCCACAATTCATGTAGAAGATTCGTCCCAACTGTTGTGAATTAGAATTCGGCCCAACAACTGTAGATGGGAATTCAGTCCATTATGGAAATGTGTTTTGTTTTGGCCCTAGATCATGACATGTATAGGATTAGGTTTTTTGTATTATATATTTCAAACTTCTGTAAACGTAATAAGAACCTTACTATTGAAATTTACATACTCGCACTTGCATTCCATTTATAAAAAAAATGTAAGTTATGTTCATTTTGTCTTATATCCTTAGGACGTTTATGCACCATCTTTGGTAAGGATGAAGCAAACAAATCATTGCCCGCACATTAAGGCCATACAACCCCTTTTGATCATCCTCATCTACTAGTTGGCCCAGACGACATTGCAATTTGGAACACAAAATGAAACGGAAACCAAATTGTATCAATTCCTCAATGTAGTGCGTGACGAGAATAATCAAGAACAACAAGATATACTCCAAGAAAACTCATTACCTGAGGTAGAATTGACTTATGCAACTATTCGATCAAGAGAGGGACCAGAGACAATTAATGGGTACTGCAGCAAGGAGAGACACCTAGGTTCACAACACCGTAATTAAGTCAAACTGACCCACGCCACCAGACCATAATTGGCCACCGAAAGAGGGAAGGTTGTTTTATAGAGTAAAAGAGATGAGAAAAACAACTATATGTCGTTCGATTGAGCTGAAGCAGAGGCGACTTAAATAGAGCTGAAGAAACTTCGTTGTTAACGCAGGGAGATATCATCGAGACACCATTGTTGACGCGGGGAAGACGTCGTTGTTGACTCATGCAGTGGAGACACCATTGTTGTCTCATGCAGTGGAGACACCATTGTTGACGCGTGGAAGACGCCATTGTTGACAACAGGGGAGACGTCGTTGTTGATGCAGGGAGACGCCACTGTTGACAAATGTGTCTCGCGGTGGTGGCATCGATCATAAGGGCAGGCGATGTAGCGACTACGGGAAGCTTCGTCACAGCAAGGCGGAGTGCTTCCAACTGATCGGGTTTCCCGAAGGGTTGGAGAAACCCATGGAGGGACAACAACGTCGTTGCCATGACGACGAAGCTCCGAAGAAGAAAAGCAGACTTGCGATCGCCTTGTGTTCTTATTTGCTTCCTTGCATACAAGAATATTGGCAAAGCTCGCACCCATGAGTAAAATCTGTCTGGGAAATAAAAAAAACTACTAGTGGATATCAAAATAAAAAAGGTTTTCCAATCAAAGAATCAAGCGGTCAGTTTTGGTTCACTGATGTAAAAAGATATTTAGAGTACGGATAGTTCCAAGAAAACGCCACAAGAAAATGAGTGAAAGGTCATGCGAGCTCAGAAGTTGGGTTTTTACATCGAGGTACCCCATAGACTTTTTGTTACTTTTAGGTACCCCATAAATTTTAAGTGGAGGTACTTTATTTTGACATCCAAAATGGATGGAAAACGTATGTGTCACGTGACTCCCTTAGGCGTATGTGTCACGTGACACATACGTTGAAGTGTGTGAAGACCAAAATACCCCTCATGAGTGATTCTCCTTATTCCCGTCACCTTTTCTATTCAAGTATCAGTATGAGAGATTTTCGTGGTTGCTCGTCTTCCCTCTTCGTTGGAGAGTCAAATTAGGTTTTCTGATTTTGCACATTTCGCAGTGGAAAATCAGACCTTTCCCCGCTATCGCATACCAGTTTCTCAGTCCCTTCCGTCTTCTTTGCCGAAATCGCATAAGGAGATTGCAAGGAAATATCTGATCTTTCTCTCGCAAGTCGATAATTCTGAAATCGTATTCTTCTTTACTTCCTTTAGTCTACATTTCTCCACTTCGTTGTATGATGTGTGCCTGATTTCACTTCGGGGATTTTATTTCACTTGCCTTGAGAGTGTTGGTGATTTGAATCAACTTCCCCTGTTCTATGTGTGCAATTCAAAGATGGAAAATATGTCAAGCGACCATGTTCTATTTGAAATACACTACGGAGGTGGGTTTTACACATCATTTCATTTGTTCGTGCTATTTTATATTTTGCGGTTTGGAAAAGGTTCTACTGAAGTTACGTCCTCAGGGGGGAACAATAAGATGAAGATTCTAGAGAGAAGACAAGTGAAACCCAGGGTACCAGGAACAGAAACAGCACATGCTGTCAACAGAGCAGAACCAATTGTAGAAAGACGTGTGACAAGACAGTAACATTCGTCCCAGGTAATGCAGGCACTGAGTCAACCTTTTACTCTGGATTCATAAGTAACAGTCGAGACAAACACCCCTAGGAAGACCAGGAAAGAAATCCCCAACAAAGAAATTATGAGATAGAGTGACTTTTGTGTTTTGGTCAAACTGTTTGGACAAATGACACTTTTTAATGATAGGTTTAACTTATTATGGGTTTGGTGTTTATGTAAGGGAAAACTACATCCCGTTTTGGTCGGTGCTGAGATAATGCACTTTTGACGATATCGGTATGATAATGTATAAAAGGTGGTTTTTACTATATTCTGTTGATGTTTTTATATACTCAATCGTGACATTTAAAATAGATTATACATCTAAGAGCAACATTTTACATTCCAGAGGTGCCTTAAAGCAACAATTTACAAACAAAAGGAACCTGATAGCAACATTAACAGAATGCTACCACATACAAACATACCAACTACACGCGGCATCCAACATAAAGAGCATTCCCACATTCAGTGGGTTGAGATTTTCCAGGTAAAACAACAAAGGACTAAAATCAAGAACATAATAACAACAATTTTGTACATTCGTTCCCTCTCATATTTCTCAAGCTTTTCTTCTGCAACATTAATCATCTTCTTCACCTTTGCAAAAATCCTCTTTGAATGAGGACAAACATTACCACTGTACCAATCGAAATATCCGCACCCTCCTCGCTTCGTAACAGGCTAATCACGCAACATTGGGTAAGCAATTTCCCAAAACTAACTTCAACATAAACTAATTAGAAGAACAGGAAGGACATACATTCAATAAGGGTCAGCTATAGAACCACTGTTGGAAGTTCTCCCAACAGTGGCACGCGTCTTCGTCTTTTCACAACAATTTTGAAGCATTTACCAAGATAATTTCTCCACAATCGTGTCTTAGTCTTTTCATCGCGGACGACATACTGCTACTGCATGAAGACGTTGATGGAAGATTGAGAGGATAAGGGGTGAAATTAACACAGAAAGAGGAGAGACTTTGAAACCCTAATTACTACTCAAATGGGAGGGAAACTGCTCAAAGGGGAGGGAAAGAACTGACTTGTACAGGCGTTATGTGAAGTATCAGCTTTTGAAGGAGGCTCACTCATTAGGGGTATTTTGGTCTTCACACACTTCAATTTGTGTGATTTCCGGCCTATGCGAGTCACGTCACAC
Source organism: Chamaenerion angustifolium (assembly GCA_946814005.1). Taxonomy (NCBI): domain Eukaryota; kingdom Viridiplantae; phylum Streptophyta; class Magnoliopsida; order Myrtales; family Onagraceae; genus Chamaenerion; species Chamaenerion angustifolium. The sequence goes on along the minus strand of OX328268.1, from coordinate 24,799,541 downwards.
GCACGCCTGACGTTTTCCATCCATTTTGGATGTCAAAATAAAGTACTTCCACTTAAAATTTCTAAGGTACCTAAAAGTAACAAATAAACTGTGGGTTACCTCGATGTAAAAAAACAATTTATGAGGTACTTGAATGCATTTAATCCCTAAAATGATGATGGAAAAAAAACTTTAGCATACAAAATATTAATCCCATGACATACAAAATATGCATATTAATTTTTTGTCTTAACGATCTAATTCAGCATAAATTGAAACCAAGCCAAAAAAAATATACCATATCGTATTAAATAATCTTAATGATCTTAATTTCAGTCTATGTCATAAGTCTGAATCGGGACTGTCTCTCTCACCCTTAATAATTAAGGGACACATAAGCTTACAGTATGAAAGTGCGACCTGAAGGAGAATTACAAGCAGATTCAAGTCGGAACTGGTTATTCTTACTAAGACTATGCTCAGTGGAGAAAAAATAATTCTGCAAGAAACAAAATTGAATTATGACCAATTTAAAGCGGTGGGTGGATTCTACTCAGGAACTCAAATATTTGGATCTTTAAATTCTAGGAACATTGGATCAGGAAATTCATGCGATCATTAAGGTACTTCTGTCAAACGTTTCTTGGGTCTTGTCTACCATTTATGCAAGTGTAGACAGTGCATAAATATTAATGCTCTGGCAGAATTTGAAAAATGTGGCTGATAGTATTAAATTTCCTTGGGTTGTTATGGGAGATTTTAACGACATTACAAGTCATTTAGATAAGAAGGCGAAATGGGCAAATAAATTTAAAAACAAAATATGTTAGATTATTGCTCCCTCGCCGATTTGGGGTTCACTGCTTCTAGATTTGCTTGGGCTAAAATGTGTAAAAGCGGTCCATATGTCTAACATAGACTGGATAGGGTAGCTGTCTATCTGAATTGGATCAGTAAATTCCCTAAGGATAAAGTTATCCACTTGCCTAGAACTAAGTCAAACCACTATCCTATACTTTTGTCCCTCTCAAGTAAGTTTAGTGGCTTCATAGAGACCTTTCAGACTTGACACAATGTGGCTAGACCATCCCGATTTTGAAAACTTGGTGGATCATACTTGGTCATATGCTTTGAACAATCATGAGTTTGCTACTTCTATTTTTCCTGATAGGGCAAGGGATTGGGACAAGCACACAATTAGTAACATTTTCATAAGAAATAAAAAAATTCTTGCTCAACATGAGGCAATTCAAAATAATCTTTGCCAAAATCCCAATTTGTTATTGATTGAGCGTAAGGAGTTTTAAGAAAACGATTATCTTGATATTTTACAGTAACAATAAAATTTTGGGCTATGAAATCTAGAAGCAAATGGATTTCTGATGGGGGATAGAAAACCCAAATATTATCATGTTACCACCATCATTAGGAGAATTCACTCTAAAATTGGTAGGATTAAATATAAGGAGTGGAATTTGGTTTCTGATCACAAACTTATCAAAATTTAATTTCAAGACTTGTTTCAAAACTTGCCTCTTCCAAGAAAATCCAGGTTCCTGTGTTATCAGTCTGGTCTCCCAACCAGGTCAATGTTCTCTCTCCCCAAATGATAATATCTCTGTATCTTAATGTCTTTATTAGGAAAGTTAAAAAAGGTCATCGATTCTCTTAGCCCATATAAAGCCCCGATACTGGATGGTCTGTGTTGGATCGTGAAATCTTGGATGCTGATCTGGCAGTGAATTAAATGCCAGACGAGGACGGAAAGACGCTTCTGCTCCAACTCCGGTGAACCTGCAGGTAGGGGAGCGCAACAGAAGGGGTGTCTCTGGGTCCCTCTCCGATGCTTAAATGAGTATATGGGTGTATAAAACTCAAAACGTAAGGAACGTATGTAAAGCAAGGGTATTTATAGGGTAGGAGAGATCAAACCGTATAAGGCAACTGAATATCTTAGTGTATATTGTGTTGCTGAAGATTCGGATCGTGGGATATGGCAGTTACTGCGAGATATTGCAGTTACAAAATCTAATCTTTAGTGAATATGTGACCGAGATACGCGGGATATCATGGCCACTTCCTTATTAACGGTTTAGTGGGACCAGAGGAGAGTGGCAAGGCTCTCTTCGGGGCGAGCACTCTCATGGCGAGTAGTGAAGAATGGCGAGCACTCAGGGCGTCCTCAGAGACTTTGGGCTCGGTTCTGGGCCATTCTATGGAGGGACAATTTTAACTCGTACTTAGGCCGATCCGGTTCGAATGTCATGGGTTTACCCCCTCTATGGTTATTGGGCCTTCGAGGCCTTTTCCTTACTGGGCTGTCAATATCGATACCCAACATTTGCCCCCGAAGCTTGATTGAAGTTTATTCAGTCGAGCTTGATTTCCTGGTAGGGTTTTAGATAGTGACGTCTCAGATTCGGTTTTCTTCGTCTCTTGTAATGGTTCATGACCTTTGAGGCATTTCGAGCTCGTTTGGCGAGCAGTTTCTTCTCTGTTCAAAACTGAAAAAATATCCTTCCTTTTATTCCCTTTTGGCGATCACTCGAGGTAACTTAGGCTTATGAAAGTCTATCTTTCTTGGTTAGGCAATCACTACCTACCCGAGGTATTTCTGATAAAGCCTATTAGTGCGATGGCGACCACCTTGTCTCCTTAGTGGACTTTTAGCATTTAATAACTGCACAGTTGTCCAGAAATCGAACGGTCACTTGAGGCACGCCTGTCATTTACTTTTCCGTAAACCTAGGGTAGTCTGACAGCTGCCTGTACCAGCCAACCGTTTGTCTCCCCGAGGTGTCTCTTGGAATTCTGACATTGCTTCAGTTTTTTCCAAAAATGTGCAATTATTCTCGTGTGTCGCTTTGATTCGCCCGTGGCGGTTACTCCTTTTTGGGCCTATATAAGAGACATCAGTTTCTCTGTTTTGTTTTTTACGCTCCTTTACTCCTTCAGATTTCCAGAGCTTTTTGTGTGGATCCTTCTCCTTTCCTCTTCAATCTTCTTCAATCTTTTCTCTCCACTGCTTCCATGGCTACCCGAGGTCAAAGAGTTAAACACACGGCCACAAAGGGGTCTAAAAATGCAAATGCCCCCAAGAGTACCCATGCCCCCCTGACCATTAGGGATGGCGCTGTGCCCCCCTCAGCGGGGGAACAGCCTGACGTGGGGAGATCCGCAGCCACCCCAGTGGTGGTGGATGGTCCTAAGCTTCAAACGCCCATCTTTTCTCCGAAAGGTAAATCTCTGTCCTTTTAGTGTTCTATTTTGGTAATATTCCTTGCTGTTCCTTGTTTTTTATGTTTGCCATTGCCATATCTGAGCTTATTTGAGTAGACGTCAAGCCTAATGAGTTGAAGCCGGCTTACTTTAAGACCATGGTGGCGCTTGGTGGCCTCAGTGTGGAGGATGCTCCTAGGTATCCTGGCTTAGGTCTGCACTATCATCACGATGGAGAGATTTACATTTATGCGGCCCAGATTGATGCTGGGTTGCGTTTTCCTCTTTGTGAGGATTTGCAGACATTGTGCCAGCCACGCAACTCGTTACTAATGCTCTCAGGATGTGGGTCGGTTTCAAGTTCCTGTGCATACGCCAGGAATGGGCGTATTCACTGGCCTTGTTCCGGTGTTTTTTCCGACTGGCAGCTGGGGCAAACCACCTCCATCACTTCTAACCACGCTGGCCGAAATTTACAGAGTGGGGAGTCCCTCAAGCATGGATTTGGAATGTTCATGTCCGTCTGGTCGATGATTTCCGGGCCACTAACTCCAACTACAAGAAGTTTTACTTCTTGTACAAGGGGGGCGTACCCTGGAAATTGTTTACCCCGGACAAGGATTTCCCTCCTTCCTTCAAAGAGCTGTCAGGGAGTGATCGGAACGCCATCGACGACCTATACCAGTTGCATCGGTCGTCCCAATTCAAATCCATTCGCTCAGTGGCGGAGACTACTGAGAACGCGCTTGAGATGGCGGGCATTCATCAAGCCACGCTAATCTTTGATGATTGAGTAATTTTCTAACCCTTTTCATGTTTTATCATTTGTAGGCAAGGTCGTAGGCAAGAGCCGAAAACTGATAGGTCTCTTTGATGACCAGGGATCGGCGGGGTTGTCCTCCGACCAGGCACTGTTGAGCTCTCCTCCTCCCCTCCTAGGCGTTCGTCCAAGAGGAAGTCTGAGGAGGTGGTTCCTTCGGCCACTACTGGACCTCGCCAACCAGGTATGTCGCCTCGCCCTTTGTGGATTTAACGTTTTCATACTTTGCAGTTTTTTGGTTTCTGACATCTTGTTTTGCTGTTTTGCAGAGAAGTCCTCGGCTGACGTGGCCCGGGACCCTCCTCCTCCTCCTTCTAAGAAGGTCAGGAGTGAGGAGCACCCTGAGGTCGACCAGCATCCTCCTCCTCCCCCTCCTAAGGTCCCTTCTGCCAGCAATGGGAAGGGTCTGGACGTGGCGCCTCCTTCTCCCTCTCCCCAGGGCCCTTCTGCCACTAAGTAAAAGGCTTTGGCCTTGGCGCCTCCCGCTCCTTCGGTGCCCACGGTTCTTCCTAAGGAGTCTGGGACCCAGAAGAAAGGGCCTACTGCTTCTAGCTCCTCGAGGGCTCCCGCCGAGGAGTACTGCTCCATGGCGAGCTTGTTACAGGCTTTTAAGGCTGCGGACTCTCGAGGGCCTTGGGGACCTTGTGGGGACCTTGCCAAGAAGGGGTACCCTGCCCAGAAGAGCCTCCGGGGTAGCCCGGACATGTGCATGCGGATCCTTGATGGGATAATTCCCCCCAAGGACCGCTCGATTGTTCCCACAGAGCTTCCTCATATCGAGGGATTCATGCGTACCCACTTCGAACGAGTCGCCCTGGTATGATCTCGCCTTCTTTCCGTTCTTTCTTCCTTGTCGTTCCCTTTTTGTTTGATGTCGTGACAATTTTTCTTGTGTTTTTGTTGTCAGCTCGTTCGGGAAGAGGTGATCCTTGGCCGCGTCTTCGGCGAGCTCGCCGACAAGCATTTTGACCTGCTTGTCGAACTGGAGCAGTACCGAAGCACGGGGGTCACCCCCGGGCAGTTGGAGGCCATCAAGAAGACCGCTGACGTGGCGATCGCTTTGGTGGACAGCACCCGGGAGGAGTACTTCAGGAAGGAGCAGCGTCTCCTTGCTGATGTCAAAAAGAGGGAGGCTGATGCTGCAGCCTTCCTTCAAGAAGCTGAGGCCCTTCATCGGTGCCTTGATGAAGGAGAAGCGGTCCGAGCTCGCCTATAGGCCGAGTTGAAGGAGGCTCGTGCTCAGGTGGCCGAGTCGGACGCTCTTCGGGTCGCCGCGGAGACCCAGAAGGAACCTGCTGAGGCCCAGAGGGGCATTGCTGAAGCCAGGGGGATCGCACTGGAGGAGGAGAAGAACCGGCTGTCTGATCAGCTAAAGGCGGTTCCTTCGCCCCCAAGCCGTGGTCGAGGAGTTCAAGGCCTCCGAGGACTTTGAGGACCAGGCTTTGAAGGTGATGAAGTCGGCGATTGCCGATTTTCTCCAAGTCCTGGTAGATGAGGTCTAGGCGGTCGACCCCAACTTTCCCATTGGGGAAGTTGAATCCCTGAAGGTTTTCTTGCGGAGTCGCCTTCCTCGGCTCGCTGTTGCTGAAGAGACTGCCCCTGAAGGCGAGCCAAGTACTCCTACCCCCGAAGGCGAGCAAAGCACCCTTGCCCCCGAGGATCCAAAAGCTTGAAGCCTCCAACTCCTTGGCGACCATATTTTCTTTGTCTTTTTAGATAACTGTTTTTCCTTTGTAATTTTTTTGTTTTACTTTGTAATTATTTATTAAGACTTGGTTTCTTTATATGCCTTTATATTCATGAGCCTTTAATTGACTTCGAACATATTTGGCTATTCATCCAATATCTTAATCATAATTACTCTCGACTTTTCTTGTTGTATAATGGCTTCGACTCTTAAAGTCTTAGACCAAGCATAAGTCTACGAACTTTCTCAAGACAATACTCTGACACTTCAAAGCATAAACTTCTAAGTTCAAAGAGTTATTACCTTCTTTGAATTTTAAACCTTTGAGGTGTTTGCATAATAACAGGGAATTTGTTAACTTTAAGGCTTCATCATCCATAGTGATCGCCTAAAATTCCTTATCCGCTGTTTAATGGGTCGATAGCAGATCTCTTTGTCTGGCTTTGGCGTCTGCTTTCCCGTTTTTGCCTAATTCTCTTGCTAGGGCTTTTTGGCCTGACTTTGGCGTCAGGGCTTTTGGCCTAGCTTTGTTGCAAGGGCTTTTTGGCCCGACTTTGGCGTCAGGGCTTTTTGGCCTAACTTTGTTGTTAGGGCTTTTGGCCTAGCCTTGTTGCTAGGGCTTTTTGGCCTAGCTTTGTTGCTAGGGCTTTTGGCCTATCTTTGGCGATAGGGCTTTTTGGCCTGACTTTGGCGTCAGGGCTTTTGGCCTAGCTTTGTTGCTAGGGCTTTTGGACTATCTTTGGCGATAGGGATTTTTGACCTGACTTTTGCGTCAGGGCTTTAGGCCTAGCTTTTTGTTGCTAGGGCTTTTGGCCTAACTTTGTTGTTAGGGCTTTTGGCCTGACTTTGGCGTCAGGGCTTTTGGCCTGACTTTGGCGTCAGGGCTTTTGGCCTGACTTTGTTGTTAGGGCTTTTGGCCTGACTTTGGCGTCAGGGCTTTTGGCCTAACTTTGTTGTTAGGGCTTTAGTGCCCGATTTGGTTATCAGGTCTTTGCCTGACTTTTGGCGTCAGGTCTTTTTCTTCGACTTGCTTCGAGTGGACACGCTTGATGAAGGAATGGCTTTCTTTTATTAACATAACAGTTTTATTACAAGCTATGTATGAAATCTCCTTAAATGCTCAGAATTAAATGGACGGGGTAACCTTTCGCCTTCGATGGTTTCCAAATAGTAGGATCCTGGTGCGGCGATCTCTACTACCTTGTACGGTCCTTCCCATTTGGCTGAAAGTTTATTTTTACTGTCCAGCCTTGTGAATTCATTCCTTCTCATAACCATCTCCCCCACGAAAAATTGGCGAGCGCTGACTTTTCTGTTGAAGTATCGAGCGGTCGCCAAGCGCATCTTTGCTTGTGTCTTTTCCGAAAGTCATCTCTTTTCTTCTGCTAAGTCGAGGTCAGTTCTGCGCTCGATCTCGTTTGCCTCCGCATTAAAGTTTAGGACTCTGTGGGTAGGCACTGCTATTTCGGCAGGTGCTACTGCTTCTGATCCGTACACTAGACTGAAAGGCGTTTCTCCTATGGCCGCCTTAGGTGTTGTTCTGATGGCCCATAATACGTTTTCCAGTTCTTCTGCCCAATTTCCTTTGAATGCTCGAACCCTTTTCTTGAGTCCTGCTAAGACAACCTTGTTGGCTGCTTCAGCTTGCCCATTCGTTTGAGGATGATGCACTGAACTGAAGCGATGGTCGACACGATATTCTTCACAGATCCATTTGAGCTCCTTTCCAATGAATTGCGGACCATTATCACTGATGAGTATTTTGGGAATGCCAAACTTGGAGAATATGTTGACCTGCAGGAACTTGATGACCTGGAATTCCGTTGTCGAAGCTAGAGCTTTCGCCTCTATCCACTTAGTGAAGTAGTCGATCGCCACTATAATGTGAGTACGCTGACCAGTGCTAATAGGGAAAGGACTCAATATATCGATTCCCCATTGAGCGAAAGGCCAGGCACCCGCCATTGGGGATAATAGTGTTGAGGGTCGACCCGATCGTGGTGCAAACTGCTGGCAAGTCTCACACTTCTGCGTTAATTCGGCTGCATCTTTTCCCAAGGTCGGCCAGTAATATCCTAATCTGAAGATTTTCATGGTCAGCGATCGAGCACCTTCATGACATGCTGCCGCCCCTTCGTGAGCTTCTCGGAGAACCTTTTCTGTTTCAGGATGAGCGACATACCTCAAGTAAGGAGTCGAGTAGCCTCTTATGTAGAGTTCCCCATCGATGATTAGATAACTGGATCCGAGTCTTCTAATCCTCGTGGATTCGCCTTCGTCATCTGGGAGGATCCCTTCTTTTAAATAATTCTGGAACGGGGTCATCCATGTGACCTGTCCTTGAATGTTGAAGACCTCTGCTCTGCTTTCCAGGACTGAACATAGGGCCTTTTCCAGAAATTGCACATCCTGGATTGTTGTCCCTCTGAATGCCAGTTTACTCAAGGAGTCTGCCATCTGGTTTTCTTGGCGAGGAATAGACTCAATCGGGAAATTTGGGATTTCCGCGACCAGTTTCTTGGCGATGCTGAGATATTTCTTCATCTTTTCTCCTCTTGCCTCGTAGGTGCCATTAACCTGATTGACAATAAGCTCTGAGTCACTCTTTACCTTAAGCACAGTTATACCCATTCCTTTTGCCAGTCTGAGTCCAGTGATAAGAGCCTCATATTCTGCTTCATTATTGGTCGCCGGGAATGTTAAGGCGGTCGCGTACTTAAAAGGCTCGCCCTCAGGAGGAATAAGAATTAAACCTGCCCCCGAGCCTTCTTTTGATGAAGACCCGTCCGTAAAGAGTTCTCATGGCTGAATTGCTCGTTCCCACAGGCGGCGCCAAATGTTGGATCGTGAAATCCTGGATGCTGATCTAGCAGTGAATTAAATGTCAGACGAGGACGGAAAGACGCTTCTGCTCCAATTCCGGTGAACCTGCAGGTAGGGGAGCCCAACATAGGGGGTGTCTCTGGGTCCCTCTCCGATACTTAAATGAGTATATGGGTGTATAAAACTCAAAACGTAAGGAACGTATGTAAAGCAAGGGTATTTATAGGGTAGGAGAGATCAAACCGTATAAGGCAACTGAATATCTTAGTGTATATTGTGTTGCTGAAGATTCGGATCGTGGGATATGGCAGTTACTGCGAGATATTGCAGTTACCAAATCTAATCTTTAGTGAATATGTGACTGAGATACGCGGGATATCATGGCCACTTCCTTATTAACGGTTTAGTGGGACCAGAGGAGAGAGGCAGGGCTCTCTTCGGGGCGAGCACTCTCATGGCGAGCAGTGAGAGGTCGCGGCCTAGTGAAGAATGGCGAGCACTCAGGGCGTCCTCAGAGACTTTGGGCTCGGTTCTGAGCCATTCTATGGAGGTCCAAGTTTAACTCGTACTTAGGCCGATCCGGTTCGAATGTCATGGGTTTACCCCCTCTATGGTTATTGGGCCTTCGAGGTCTTTTCCTTACTGGGCTGTCACTATCGATACCCAACAGTCTGCACCCTATTTTTAACAAAAAAAACATTGGGATATTGTGGGTAGTTATGTCTATACTACCATCTTCAACATTTTTCAAGGTAACCCGATTCCAAACAATCCCAATGACACTATTATTTGTTTGATCTCCAAAATGAACAACCTCTCTTTGGTTAGCCAATTTTGCCCCATCAGCCTTTGTAACACAGTTTATAAAATGATTTCCAAAGTAATTGTTAATGAGGCCCTTCATGGAGCATCGTATATCTCCTTTTCAAGGGAGTTTTATCCTTGGTAGAAGAGCAGATGATAATGTGGTTATTCTTAGAGAAGTTCTAGAGTCCCTTAAGAATAAAAAAAGGGAAATCTTCATTGATGGTTTTAACTTTTAAAACTGGATTTGGAAAAAAAATATTACGATAGGCTTGAATGGTAGTTTATCTATAAAAAATTGGGATTTTAAAAAAAAAATTTATCTTTGACAAAATTTATCATGGAATGTGTCTCTTCTACCAATTTATTCTGAATGGTGGTAAATTGCAGCAGTTATCTTCATCATATTGCATTCGTCAGAGAGATCTTTTATCTCCCTACCTCTTCATCTTATGCATTGAATACCTGAGCTTCGTCACTGAGGAGGAACAAATCAAGGGTAGGTGGATCCCCTTAAATTTGTGTAGGTGATCAAGTGCTCTATCTCACCTCCTATTTGCTGATGATCTGATTTTTTTAGGCAGTGCGTCAATTCGGAATTGTGAGACTATGAAAAGAACCCTCGATACATTATGGTCTATCTCAAACAAAAAGGTTAATCTTGAAAAACCACAAGTAGTATTTTCCAAAAATTTGAATGATCCTTCGGCTTTGGATTTGTGTAGAATGTTGGGCTTAAAAAAAGTGGACAAATTGGATTCTTATTTAAATTTTTCTATGAACTTGTCGAACAAAAGAGTCAACTCATTTAACTTCATTCTCGATAAAATCAGGAATAAACTTTCGGGTTGGAGGTCTAAATTGCTAGAGATGGCGAGCAAAAATGTCTTCAATTTGGTTATGGCCACTATTCCATCTTATATCATGCAATGCACGTTCCTTTTGGTTGGGATTTGTATGAGGTTGGACAAGTTCAGAGATTTCTTGTGGGGATCTACGGATGATAGGTGGCGACCAGAGACGCATACATTTCACCTCCGTTGGGGTGAAATAACTGTAACGATGAGGAAGATACACATTTTGTAAGGTCTACGAGTCAACAGTCCACCTGTATCCGATCAATACCGGTTGGGTCAAGAATAAATGATCGACATGCCAAATTTATGTCCACGATTATTGGGAGTAGTCCATTTGCGTGAGAAGTAGGATATTATTCAGAAGGCAAAAGTATGAAAAAGATGTAACATGTTTGACAAAATTGGTAACTGATGTAACTTGTTTTGGACCACGGGTTTTGATATATTATGTTTCATTCTGTTGGTTTTTGAAGAAACTTTTGTTTTTTCGTCAATTTATCCGTTTAAATTGAACATGTACAGTTCACATGTTTGATATTTTGAACGTTAAAAAAATAAAAACTGAAAATACCGATACTACCCTCTTCAGTAGATAATTTCATTTTCATCTTCACTCCATACGGCGAGGTAGACAGATGGAGAGGAAAGGAGCTCGAAAGTCGCCAATGGAGACCCTGTCGGGGCTAAGATGCTTCACCACCACCTCCAACTTCCTCTCTCGAAGAAGCAGTCTGTCTCGTCTCAGAAAAGAGTGCTTTTTTTGCTACCGTAATCTATCTCGTCTCATAAAACAAGCTTCAACCCAGGTGTGTCGATTGTCTAAATGTCGCGGTCATGAATTCACGAACTGAGCTGGATTAAGATTTCGTTATCATTGTGATTTTATAATTCTGATGAATTTGCTGTGCTTAACTGAATATGACTGAATTTTGATGATACGTTGAATTCTCACTGTCCATAATGTGATTCGAAGGATTGGGACGGTAACTCTATGTAAAGTTGTATGTACTCGATTTGTCGAAGTCGGTTTTCAAATGAATTTAGCAAAGTGAAAAATATGCTCAAGCTGCAGATACTATAAATTTCTTTGAATTTGGAACTGCTCTTATTTGTTGGATTTGTCTCTCCTGCTAAGGTGGTATTGGGAGTTGTATTATCTCAAACTTCTACCCATGACACTCAACTAAGGCGTTCTAACCTATTAAAGTCATAATATTTGCAAATAGAAACCGAAATTTAATGTCTATTTTGCTTGGTCTACACTGATTGGGGTTCTGCACATAATATGTGCAAATATATACCGAATTTAATGTCGACTTTGCATCATCTACACTAATTGAGTTCTAGACTAATAACAACACGCATTGCTGTCTGAGGCATTTGGTTTCTCTTCTTTCATTTCAGTGAGTGAATTGCTTGAAGAGGAAGTCCTCAAGACATTCTTGAAGGAGAGAAGAATGAGAGGTGATATTATAAGAATGAGAGGTGATATTATATCTAAAGCTTCTGATATTATTTGGCTGAGGGATTCACTGAAACTGGCTGGTGATGATGATGGTGATGGTGAAGTCCCTTATGATCCTCAACAAGAAAATGAGGTAAATTCACAAGGTTTAACTTAGCATACGAACGTGAATTATTTATCTTTTTTTTCCTTATTTCTATTCCCCACAATATAATATGCAGGTCATGGAAGGTGATGATGTTGGAGGATTTCTCAAACTGTCACAAACCCTTGATTGGGTAACAAGCGAAAACATTGCACCCGTAAATAAGAAAGATAGGGATAAGGTAGAGCACTTAACTCTTCTCCCAGTTTTCCACATCTCAAATTTACTTAATACATAATCTATGTTACCTATTGAAGATTAAGAAACTAATCCAAATATTTCCTTGTTTAGTTTCAAACATTTGCCTTCTTGACATGTTTATTGCAGGCAATGCAGGATGATCGGGAGAAGAGGAAGAAGCTAAATTTTCTACATGTTTATGTACCAGTAATTTGGAAGGCCTATTATGCTGTCATTTTGAAGTGTTAGGTTCTGTTTTGTGGTTTTCGTGAACTTGGTATTGTAAGTTGGTATTTTGTAAACGTGAATGACAGTTAACTTTGGAAATAAGTGGATCTGTCGAAATGATATTTGTTATGTGTGTATTCTGGGACAGGTTTTGAAATGCAGGTGGAATTCAGTGGGTTTTATTGGAAGACTTTTTGTCGAGTCAATCAAAACATAGTACATCTACTTTCAATTTGTCAACAAACGTTTATCATCAAAATCCAACACTTACAAAACGTATGTTATCAAGAACCAATAAATACATAAACATCATTAACTAAAAGTTGCTACGCTACGCAACTATAATTACTTTAAATACACATCCTAACACATTTCAACCAGTAACGAATTTTAATATTACAGCAAACAGCAGTACCAGAATCAATCCAACAGAAGTAAGCAACATCCTTTCCCTCCTTCGTACAAGAACCACTTCGCCTTCAATCTTGTCATGCATATCTCGAAATTTGTTTACGGCCCTCCTTCCGTATATGCACATTGGCGGGTGACACCACTCAAAATAATTACAACCGTGGTTCTGCAACCCAAACACTCAAAATTAGGGTTTCGAAGAAAGATTGGACAGTGATTTTCAAGACTAGGGCTTCAAAATTAAGGTTCAAAACCAAACAAATCGGCAAACATACCTTATAATTGGGACACCCATAAAATATTCGACTGAAATTCTTCCATGTCGAAGCGAGTTTCACATGCGTGGTGAACCCACAGTAGCAACTGCACGACTGGTACTCTACGGGTGACTTCAAGCTGGATGAAGTGATGCATGAGTACCGTGGTGCCATTCTTCGGGAGATCCGACAATGACGGGCCGAACACTTTGGGATTCCTACAGGGCGAAACTCTTGGAGAACTCTTAGAGAAGAACACAGACGTATGCTTCGAAGAACAAAGGAAGGAATACTGCATATAATAGCAGTGAAAAAGTGAGGGACATTTTTGGAATTTCACACCGAAAAAAAGTCACGTGCAAGGCATTTGCGGTATTAACGGAATTTTTTAACGGACACAAACGGAATTCATCAAAAACCTACAACACCAAACATACTACATCAAAAACAAACATTAGGCCGCTTTTACCACCATGGTCAAACATGTTACATCTTTTTCATACTTTTCTCTATCCAAAACGATATATTCTTATCCTAGCTGAAGAGGATTTTTTAGTAGAAAAAGAGTGACCGAGATTGGATCCCTGTTATTTTTACATCTCCTAGGTGCATTTTTATTTCCAACACAAGTGATAATAAAGTTGCTTAGAGTATCTCTCTACTAAAGGATTTACACCAACAGCTCAATACAATTGGGCTTTGGTTGTATTGAGTTATTTGTATTCCGAATTGTGTAAAGTCGTGGCCTCTAGGAGAACAAATGTCACTGAATGTGTTGTCTCACTACAAGTATATAGTCATCCCATTCATCTTATTAATTTTTTCTACACTCACAATTATACTGGATCACTTTTTCTAATGATTTATCTTAATATTATTTTTCTAATTATTGTCGCTAGACCATTTATCCGTTGGGAGACCCATGATCAAGAGTAAGGCGGCGATTTCTACCAATGAACCATTGGGGATGCGGTAAGAAAGTCTAATAATTATACATTGTGGACTCTGATCATGTGTTGTGTTTTAATATTTTGTGTTTAACATTCATCATCAGGTGGGTAACCCCAAAGATGCCAAAGAAATCAGATTTCGAGTTTGAATCAAGGAAAATGAGATTGAAGATGAATAACATGAAGATGAACATGAAGAACAGTGGAAGGGTATTTTAGTACTTTTTTGCATAATTGTTTTCCTTTGTAATCGTTCAGTCACATTTTAAAACATAAGTAACTGTTCACCACAAATTTCAACTGTTTAGTGACATGTGCCAACATAAGTGACTGTTAAGGTAATTTACCATAAAACATTAACATGTGATATGTGTAGATTATTTGGGACCCCTACCCATCTAACTTGTTGGTGCACCTTTCACCTATATGTACGGAAGATGGCTCGTGCTGCATATTTAGGTTGCCACTAATCCACTTCAACGTTGTGGAGTGGTACATGGTGGATCGAGTATGGAGACAATTCTCATGTATGCATCATATCCTAGGCTCATTTAAAGACCGTTAAGAATGGGATATAATGCACAAGTTGTGTTGGGAGAAGAACACACGTGAACCATGGATCACTCGTCACGCTACATATAGGGAATTATGGGAGAGTTGGGATGAAATGGTTTACCTAAACCAGATGGTGTACCCATAGTTGACTACTTAGCATGGTATACCTAAATGGTTGTCACGATGATCCAAGATAAATAACCCACAGTGGATCCTCCCATGGGAGTTGCAGCAGAAACGATGATTATACCTCTAGTCCAGTTTGAACCACATGAAAACCAATTCATGTTGTTGATGAGTGAGATTTATAATTGTTTAATATGCATTCTTTAGTTATTTGTACAATACTAATACCTTATTATGTGTGCATAATATGGATGAGAACTATCTGTCTCATGACCAAACTGGGTAAAAGTGGTTTAAGAAGACAACTGAGAGGCAAAAGAAGTATATAGAGGAGTTGATTGAAGATTCTCGCTACTCCCACGAGATCACTGGTGAGATGGAGCAATACAATCAACTCATGGCACAACCAGTGACGCCAAGTGGGGAAGAATACCTTCCCGGCATTAGGTTTGACGATCCGGATCTTCAGCCACTAATTACACAACATACGCAATAACAAATTGAAACTGGTAGACCCACCAAGATTAGGAATATCATGGGTCGAGATGGCGTTTGAGGTCGAGCGGGGAGAAGGGGTTCGTACTGAACAGATCTGCAAATACACAATTCGGCTTACAATCATTGTTTTTAGTTTGATTCGAAGTTTTTGACTGTTTCGTCTACGAGTCTATAAGACATGGGGTCCGATCCGACTGTTAATACACATATAGTTTTATATGTTATATTAATTAATATAATTAATCAATAAATACAAATTAATATGAATTTAGTTATTCAATAATTATTTTAGTTGTTTAATTGGTTTAGTAAACAATTATGTAAACATTGTTAAGTTGAGTTATTTTGAATACTTATTTTGGTTTTAGATGTGTATTTTTTGAATTTTCGGTTTAAACCGAAAAACTGGACGAATTATTTTTTCTTATACAATCTTTTGGTCAATTTTTTATGGAGAAAATTCAGTTTAACAATATTGTTACCCAACCAAAATAGTAAAATAATTGGTATGACCGATCCGATTTCACCCCTACAAGGACAAATGCAGACCACCATATCATCAAAGATACCAATAATTATAGTATCTACATATAGTTGGTGGTTTTGGACATGCGGAGGTGGTTCATCATGAGGTGGAGCACTACCTCTTCATGGAGTGGTATGATGAGGTGAGGTGGGACGCTCCCAATAATTATAGTATCTTCATACAATCGGTTGTTATTCTTGGAGGGGTTCCAGTGGGGGGTTCTTCTTGGACTGACATCGGATGTTATATTACTCTAGCATGTGAAAACAATAATTTTTAATTAGATCCATACAAAAGTTGACACATATAATTACTTTCTCAAATTTAACTTATTATTTACATTACTGTTTACATGGTCTTCTGTTGTGACCTCATTGCCTACATTTTCTACATTTCTTCTTGTCACGGGGTAGAATTAGAATTCATCTCATTGGGAATTCCAACCTTTCTCCAACCACATTTAGTAATCAATATTTGTGGATCACACCATAAAGTGGGACTATTCCATGCTAGCCACCAATATGAATCAGGTAAATGGTGGAATTTAGGAAGGTATGTCTGCATGTAGTAATCGAGACAAATATGGGGCTCAACATACGATCTCAAGTTCGATTTGGTGTATCGAATCGTTGTCATTGGATGTGGACATGGGCGTCGAAATAACGTTCATTCACTGCAGTCACATATCATTTATGGTAGGTTTACGATATATGTTTTGTCAACGCGCGTATGCATTCCATACTCTTTTCTGTAAGAATACATATCTACCTCAAAAATATGAATTTATTCCTTTGGTGATGACAATAACTCTCTCACTTTAGGTAGAAACTCATTTCTCAATGATCTTTCCTTTTTATATATGGCACAACGATCGACCTCATACATGTTCAATTAGGTGAATGTATTCTCTATCAATGTTGTTATTGGTAATGACCGAGCTGGTTTCAATACCTTGTTAAAGACCTCCGAGTGATTTATTGTCATTACGTCATATTTATATCCTTCATCACGCACTAGAGACCATAGGTTAAAATCTCTCCAATTGGTTAACCACCGAAGGAATTTTCAATAGTTGATTGTTGTGAAGGTTTACCAATATAAGTCAAACCTTTCCTTATATGTAGTCCATGTCATTTTTGAGAATTTCTTCTTGAATTCTCTATCTTTAAATTGGGAGATAACGAACACAGTATTTGTGAACACCTAACGATACTGGGAAAACCGTAGAAACTACAACTTTATTTTCTCTATGTTGATCATATATTAATCATACGTGTCATTGATCTCTCGTCACGCGTTGACGCAGGCCCTCTAATAACCATGTCCAAAGCAGTCTTAAAGTCTGCAAAGGCGAAACACAATGGGAAAATTTGATAGTCATCATTGTATGCCATTGTCGCTAATAATTGTTCTGTGTACTTTCCATACAAATGCGTGGCTTCAATGCTGATAAGGGGTCAATAATATGAGAAAACGTCAATTGAAGATGCCCAGAACCACTTACCAGCCATCCTCCGTCGCCACACATTTTCACTCATAGTCATAAATGGAACCAGGATTTGAATGACATAATCTGACTATCAACAATAGTAAACGCTGAAATGCACATGTGCTAAACATGGACGCAATTACATGATGCTTAACGTACCAAACTTTGTGGTACAAGGCACTTTGTGCATACTTATCTTTGACAACTTGTTGCAAGTCGCAAATTTTTATACACGTGTTATGATATGCCTATGGATATATCAAATCCACAATCATTTTGCAATCAAGTTGTCTATAATGTTGTTATTTGCATTTGTACAGGAGTGTGGATGACCTATTTCGATGATCTCCGAGTTTCCAATTTTCTTTGCGCTCTTCTTTGGATTAGATCTTGCAGTGGTGAATTCATGTGAATTACCAATATGTCACAACTTGACATGGTGTTGAAGTGCAACTATCTTGACATTTGTGCCTATTTGGAAATCATTTGCATCCATAGAGGATTCACACAGATTACTGTGTGTGACCATCCAATCGGTACATTCAAGCTCATCTTGTCAATCTTCCGATGTGAACTCGGGATGGAACTGTCGATAGGTCATTTGTTGACTTGATTGTTCATCAATACCGTGTCATCATCTGACAATGGTACCGCACAATCAACCAAATTTGTAGGAGAATTGACCGTTATGTCATCTCCCACAGAAGAATCTTCTCCTCCTTCTTCTTCTCCTCGGACTTTGCTTTCATCTTCTTCACCCACTTCATCTTCAGCTTATCCAACGACTTCAACTTTTGGGATCACGTATGTTAGGGTATATGTATAATTACATATGAGTTGAGGATTAGGTTGAAATTAGTTATGAGGATTGAATTGTAAATAGTAGAAAGTAGTAGGCAATAAATAAGAACAATTTGTACCGACTTTAACTAACTTGAATTGAAGATCATTCTGATTTCTTAGAACACAAGTAAGCTTTCCTTTTCTTTCTTTGATTGTTCTGAACTTCCTAACATGGTATTAGAGCTATCTCTTTCCGGCGAATCAGTTAGTTTCGATTTCATTGTTCTTCGTTTCGATTGCTGCGTTCGTGTATTGCTATTGTGATCTGTTTCTGAATCTTCGGTCTGTTGTGCTTGCGATTGTTGTTGATGGTTTTATGCTTTGTAAATGGAAGAGGCTACAACTTCTTTCTTCAACAAGAAAGTCCCGCTGCTGGAAGGAGAGGAGAACTTCCTGTCATGGCGATAACAGGTACTCCTTTCAGTCCGAGGTCATAATCTGGAATCACACCTATATGGCAATGTCACCATTCAGCCGACTGTTACTGGACCTGATGGAGCTCTAGGACCGAATCCTAAATATCATAAGGATAGTCAGAACGATAGCTCTTTGGCATCATGAATGTTGGCGTCAGTTTCCTCACAGGTTAGTCGCAGCCTCATTGGATGCATGACAACGTCTTCAATCTGGCAGAAACTTTACCGTGACTTCTCTTCTTCATCAAGGACAAGGATAATGCATCTTTATGATCGTCTTAAGGTTAGTAAGCTGCCTCATCAATCTATGAGAGATTATTTGACTCTAATTCAATCCGCATGTGATAGTTTGGTAAGTTGTGGACATCCGATTGAATAAATGCAGCAAATATCAATAATTCTTAATGGAGTTAAGGGACAGTTTGATAGTGTAGTCTCTGTTATTCATGCCAGCAGAAATCCTTATGATTTGACTTCTGTTAGTTCAGTATTACTTGATGCAGAAGCAAGGCAAGGTGATCTGCTGTTTGATAACACGTTAACTACAAATGTTGCTGTGAATCAACCTTCATTGACGAAGAATCTTGGTTCTGGTTCATCTGATGTATCTGTATCGCCAAATAACTCTGAAGGTGTTCTTTCATCTCCTGCAAATCAAGCTGTTTCTCATCCTCAATCACACCAGACATTCGCCAATGGCAGAGGGAGAAGTCGTGGCCGTGGATATGGAAGCAACAGGCCTCAGTGTCAGTTATGCGGGAAATTTGGACACCTGGTTCATAGGTGCTATCACAGGTTCAATGTGAACTTTACTGGTGTGACAGATCCTAGAAACATCAGTCAACCAAATGTCAATTTATGCTCTTCACAGTGGGATGATCCAGTTGAATCACATCAACCATCTTCATCAGCTCAATTGCCAAATGCTCCGGTTATTAATCGTGTGATGTATGCTACTGTTATGCCTCAGACTTCATATGTTATACCTCAACTTGTTTATCAACTTATTCATCAACCTTTTTCACAGTCTTTCTCTCCTCAGCAACATCAGTCGTTTTCTCACTCTGCATATCAACATATATCCCAACCTATGACTCCCTCTGCTATTCAGTCTACTACACCTTATTATGTTTTCCATAACTCAAATCCCTTTTCTTAGAACATGTAAAATCCTTCTGTGTATGTTAATTATCTTATTCCTCCTATATACTCACCCTATTGCCTAGTACTTCATATGTTCCATCTGGAGCTGGTTCAATTATAACTAGAAGTCTGTAAATGGAAATCCTCAGGCGAACTTGGCATCAGTGGCTCCTGTCATTCAAAATGATTCTAGATGGTTTCCCGATTCTGGTGCTACTAATCACCTGACCAATGCTCCTCCTACTCAATATCAAGCGTGTATTCCTTATTCAGGTCAAGGTAAGGTTTTAGTAGGAAATTGTTCATCATTGAATATATCTGCAACTGGATTTGCATTCATTCCTACTACCGATAGACCTTTGCATCTTCATAACATGCTTTATACTCCTCGTGTAACTAAAAATTTACTTTATGTTTCTCAGTTTGCCAAGGATAATGGTGTGTTCTTTGAATTTCATGCGTCTCATTGTGTCATCCGAGATTCGCAAGCACATCAAGTTTTACTTCATGGATATGAGTGTTTGGGGTTGTACAAGCTTGATTTGGCTAAATTCAGCAAGAACCATAGTGTTAAGACTAGTTCAAAAGTTGTGAATGATGTTAGGAACTCTCCGTTTGCTTTCAATAATACTGTCATTCATGATTGTAGTCCTGCTTATGACATTTCTAGTTTTACTAATAAAACTGAAGGTGTTGATTCTGGTTCTCTGCATTCTATTTCTTCTTGTAATACTATAGATATTCACATTGATTCTCCCAATGATTCATCTAGCATAACTCCTGAATATATTTCTCAAGCTGAAGTTGAATGTTTTATTGCTGCAATGATGTCTCAGGTAACAACTATTATCTGAGTATTGTTGATGCGTATAGTAGATATACTTGGATTTATTTTTTATAAAAGAAAAGTGATGTTGCTAAGTATTTCATTGATTTTCATAGACTTGGAGAAAAGCAACTTGGTCACTCATTGAAAGCAGTTCAATCGGATGATGGAGGTGAATTTAAGTTTCTTGCAGTGTATCTTCCACAGTTTGGTGTTCATCATCGTGTTATATGTCCTTATTCAACAGAGCAGAATGGAATTGTCGAGAGAAAGCACAGGCATGTGGTGAAACTTGGCTTGACATTACTGGCTCAGTCAGCGGTTCCTCTCTATTGGTCAAATGCTTTCTTTACAGCTACTTTTCTCATCAATAGATTACCTTTATCTAGTCTTCGTAACCTGTCTCCTCATGAGAAGTTATTTGGTTCTCCACCTGATTATTCCTTTCTAATAGTTTTTGGGTGTTCGTGCTTTCCTCACCTAAGACCTTTTAACAAAACTAAACTTGCTCTCAGGTCAGAACCATGTGTCTTCTTGGGATAATGTGCTAAGTATCAAGGTTATAAGTGTCTCTCTGCGTCTGGACGTGTCTATACTTCAAGGAATGTCAATTTTCATGAGAACACTTTCCCTTTTGCTGACATCAAGAGTTGTTTTTTCACCTCTAATGCACCAAATCAGAACTTCACCTCTGCTCCTTTCTTCATTTCGTGTGATTCAGCTTTTAATCAACCCTTTGATATTGCTAATGATGGTCATCTTTCTGATTAAGTTTCTTTTCTAAATATAACTCCTCCTCATGGTGTTAGAGATTCTTCTTGTCCTCCTAGGTTAGATGTTATTTCACCTAATAATGAGTCTAGTATTCATTCTCCTCATATTACTGCTTTCAATAATACTAATAGCAGGAATGTGGTTCATAAACCATTTGTTCAGACAGTTCAAGAGTATGTTCGTTCTTCTGATATTTCTATTTTACCATCACTGACTTACAGATTGCAGGGTTCTAGTTTGTTCCCAGTTCTGGTATAGTTTCCACTTATAATATTCTTTCATCTTCTGTTCTTATTTCAGCCACTTCTGGTATTATTCATCTGATGCAAACCAGGTCAAAAACCACTGGTTTGAATAGTTCTTCTCTTCAGGCATTGCTAACTTCTGTTGAATCTCAGGATGCTTTAATATTTGCTGAACCAAAGTCTATTCATCAAGCTCTACACAGTCCTCACTGGAAGGCTGCTATTGAAGAAGAGTATGATGCGTTGCAGGAAAACAAAAAATGGTCTATAGTGGAGTTACCTTCTGGTTGAATTCCTATAGGGTGTAAGTGATTATTTAAAATCAAGAAGAATGCTGATGGTTCTATTGCTCTATATAAAGCCAGGTTAGTTGAAAAAGGCTTTATAACCAGAAACCTGGTTTTGATTTTCAAGATACATTCAGTCCAGTTGTTAAATCTGCTACTATGATTATTGTGTTATCTCTTGCTCTGTCACACAAGTGGAGTCCTAGGCAGATTGACATTAACAATGCATTTCTTCATGGTGAATTATCAGAAGAAGTGTTTATGATATAACCTCCGGGGTTTGAACAGATTTCTTCTACTGAAGTTCTTCTTGTGTGTAAGTTGAAAAAGGCTTTATATGGACTTAAATAGGCTCCTCGTTCCTGGTTCGAAAAGCTCAAATGTTTCTTTTTATCTCAGCTTGATTTTCATGCCTCGGTTGCTGATAGTTGTTTGTTTATAAAAAAACACAAGTTTGTCATCTGTTTTTCTTCTAGTATATGTAGATGATATTGTTGTTACAGGACCATCTGCTTCAGATATTTCAGCAGTAATTCAGGATATTAATCATGAGTTTAAGCTCAAAGATCTAGGCAATCTGAGTTACTTTCTGGGCATGGAAGTGTTAGCTACGGATGAATACTTGTTGTTGAATCAAAAGAAATATGTTCAAGAGTTAATTGACAGACTTGGGCTGTTAGAGGTGGCTGGTTTTCCTACTCCTATGGCTGGTACATGTTTATCCAAAACAGGTATGATCAATTCCTCTGATTTGTTTGATGATGTTACATTGTATCGAAGTACAATAGGTGCATTACAACATATCTGTGTTACAAGACCTGATATTAACTTCTCGGTTAACAAACTTAGTCAGTTTATGTAGACTCCGAGTGTTGGGCATTGGAAAGTTGTGCTTCATATTGTGAGATACTTGAAGGGAACTATAGATCATGGCTTAATGTTTAGAACAAATTTATTTCCTGTGAAAGAAATATCATTAACATCATCAAATACAGGTGTTGCCTTCTCAAGATTCATCTGAAGTGTATGAGTGACTTCTGAGTATGATCTGTGTATTATATGGCGAGTCTTCTGTTATATGTGACTGATCAGATTGATGGTAGTCATGATTCATTGTTTTCTATCTGCTTTATGCTCTTACATTTGTTGTTTTGATTTTCTGTATGTCTTCTCTTCGTTCATGGTCTTTATATTATATTTCACCTTCTTTAGCATATCTTGTCAATCTTCTTTTGCTCATATAGTTCATAAGTAATTGGTTTAATCATAGGTGTCTGTTGATCAGATATTTGTGTTGTGATATATGATGTCATTCATGTGTGGTGCAGTGGCTGTTGTGTGCAACATGGAAATCGAGTGTGTTTAATAGCAGTTCTGATGATCATCTCTGTGTCTGTCAATATATCTGAGAAAAAAAGGGAAATGAAAGAGATATTCTATCAAGCTGTGTTCAACAGAATATAGTCTTGGCATGAAACATGGCTTGATTCCAAAAAAATAATTCAATCTAAAGAAAACGTCAAGATACTTTAGATTGGTTCTTGAGGAAGAAAAGAAAATAGCTCAAACCCTTCAGTCATTGTTTATAAGAAAAGGGCTCAAACCCTTATGTCAAAGAAAAAAAATCAAAGAAAAGAAAAAAAAAACAAGAGAAAGAAAGAGTGTTTCAAATCAATCATAGATTAGAGATTGATCAGTTAAAAGCAGAGGATTATCAGATGAAAGGTTATTCAGGCATTCTGGTTTTCGTGTTGTATGCTTCATCTAAATGTCCATCATGTATGTTAGTCTATAATGCAACTGTGAGTACCTGTTGATGGAGAACTTGTGTTAAATCAATTGGATTTTTGAAACATATGTGTTGTGGGTGATTTACATGTATATGCTTTAAAATGTGATAATATGGTTAAGAGATCATGTTTGTTTGAAGATGACAGAGGAGATCAAGATGATTTGTGTATCTGTCGTAAAGTCAGGTTGATTACTGAGAATCCATGAATATCAAATTTCTATCAGCATGTATAAAGAAGATTTCTGTCATATAGTGCACAGGTTATCATTTATCAGGTTCAGGTTCTGTTCTGAATTAGGAAGAAGGACTACTCTACTTGGTGAGCTGAATAAACTCTGTTTTGATTGATAATCTCAAGGAAAGATCATCGATATGAAGTTTTCAATAAAATCAAGAGAAGTGAAGTAGTTCAAATACATGAAGAAAATCATATCTTGAATGGGGAATGTTAGGGTATATATATAATTACATATGAGTTGAGGATTAGGTTGAAATTAGTTATGAGGACTGAATCGTAAATAGTTGAAAGTAGTAGGCTATAAATAAGAACAATTTGTACCGACTTTAACTAACTTGAATTGAAGATCATTCTGATTTCTTAGAAATCAAGTAAGCTTTCCTTTTCTTTCTTTGATTGTTCTGAACTTCCTAACAACGTATAATTCCATGTATTCACCACATATTTCAAAAACTTCATCCAGTGATTCTTCACTGTTCATTGGATACAGACTGTTAACCGATTTTCAATGAAGTTCATAATCAACTACTTCAAAACTAAATCTGCAAACTACGGTAATAAGTTCTTTTAATTGTGTTAGGTTCGTTGTTATTTTAGTGGAACTAATCGCAGATTGACCGTTGATATAATTAATAATTTTTTACGTCTAGTGTAATTCTACCACCATAACGAAATATGATAGTCACCATTTTAAGAAGAGTACTAACACCTAGTTAATAAAGAATACATAGTACACATACTTCGTGTTATAAAGAATAACAATGAAATGTTCTTTTCGCGGAATAGTAATGAAATAGGTGATACAGATTTCGTAAGAAGTTATTCTTTTCGCGGAATTGAAAAATTTTGGCTTACTGAATCCTAGAGGGCTAGTGTTAGACATTTTGTGCAAAAACCTCGGATTTCTTAAGCCTTGCACGCTAGAAATCCGGAATAAGTACGAAAAATATTTTTCTTGCACTCTTCGGCACTCCTCTTTCCTCATCTCGTTCATCATTCTCTAATTCCTGGAATTCAAACCCATAATCATCTCGTTAAACCTTCTCGTTCACTCCTCATCTCGTTCATCGTCATGTACGTTTACTCCTCATCTCGTTCATCCTCAGGGACATTCCTCCACATCTTTGGGTTCGATTCGAACCCAAAATCCTTTCTCTAAGTTCGATTTGAACCTGGAATCCTGTTTTGAACCCAGAATCACTGATGTTTGTGTTTGTGATGTTCACGATGTTGTGTTTACTGATTGATGTTGGTTATGATGTGCTTGATTGGATTGTTGTTTGTGATGTTTGTGGTTATCTTTGTTATGCTATGTTTATTGATCGATGTTGTGTATTATTTGATTGATTATTCATTTGTGTTCTTGGCATTGTTGTGTGGTTCGATGAATGGACAAATAATAGAAACATGGAAACTGTTGCTCGAGTAAATGAGTTTGTTGATTTGATCGGATTGTAGTTATGTTGCTCGGGTAAACATTGTTTGTTGGTTTGATTGGATTCTTGAATGACAGTGTCGAGGCTGCTGCACGAGTAAACGTGGCTTCTGTTTTGTTATTTGGGTAGAATCTTCTAACCAAAAATGTTGTTGTTTGACATTATGTATCCTATGTACATTGAAATATATATGAGTGTGCTAAGAAATACTCTTTTAAGTATTTCTCTTGTATATTTTAATAGTTTAAGGAATATGCAATTAAATGTTCGTGAAAAGTTTCATTATTTTGCATTATAATTTACCTTAATTAAAAACATTTATCATAAATATGTTAAGAAATTGTCATTTAAAATTAATTAAATAATTACAGAACAATTTTAGAATTTTTAAAAATTTAATTATTTATATTAAATTTTTTATTATTCTTAATTTTTAAAATAATTAATACAAATTAATTGTATTATATACTATACATATACATTCACGGGCAAATATGTCATTTTACCACATTTCATTCTCTTTCCATATACAATTCCACAAAAGAAACAATGAAATTCCTTATTTCATTCATTTCCATTCCACCAAAGAAACAACTTCATATTCTTATCTCATATTCCTTATTTCATATTTCGTATTCCGAATTCCATGACAGAAACACACCGTAAATATGCAAACTACGGTAATACGTTATTTTAACTGTGTTAGGTTCGTTAGGTTCGTTGTTAATTTAGTGGAACTAATCGTCGATTGACCGTCGATATAATTAATAACTATTTCGTCTAGTGTAATTCTACCACCATAACGAAATATGATAGTCATTATTTTCAAAAGAGTACTAATACCTAGTTCATAAAGAATACAAATTAGACATACTTCGTGTTATGTGATAGTTGAATATCTCTATATTAAAAATTATAAATAGTAATTGTATCGAATTCTATTTAAATAATTAATTATTACAAAGAAAGAAAAAAGAGTTTCAGACTATCTCAAGGTGCGACGCAGGTGATATCAAACAAATTGATTAACAGTGTTGAGGTTGAATCGATATAGGCGCGACGCTGGGGGTTATACGTGGGTGACCGAGCGCGGTAACAGATGGGAGAGGGATGGGACGGAGATGTGGACAATAGTTACATGAGAAATGACTGAAATGGTGGGTTATTTGTACTAAATATACCCGTGAATATCATGTGTGGATAAGACTTAAATGACTTTCTACCTGCGTCATCCGCGGGTAGGTATAAATTTATTTATTTTTTAAAAAAAAAGGAAAATTGATAATTAAGTATTTACATTTTATTTGGAGTATATTTTTGGAAGAAAAAAAACTCATCTGGACAATTCTCCATGAAAGAGGAGGATTTTGAAATAAACTCACAACATAAGCGATGGTTGTTGGGTTTATATCAGTGTTATCAAAATCGAATCGGCCTTCAAACCAGCGAGGGGGTCGGTTCCCAGTTTGGCCGATCGGACCCGGTTCGACGTGCGGTTCACTATTCACAAGCAAAAAAAAAATGAAAATACAATTACAAACTACATAGTCTCAAACACACACATAATTATCTTAAACTACATAGTCTCAAACACACACATTACTCTCACAATATAACGCAACATAATTACCTCAAACTTTGAACATACATAACACAGTAGTCTCAAAATCAAACACAATAGCTCTAAACTTTAAACATAACTTTTAAATCGAATAAGTTGCTCGGTCGAACCGAAGAAGTCGGTTTAAACTGAAGAGAACCACCCAAAAAAATTAAACCACCACAAAAAAAAACTAGAACCGGAAATCGACCTGTTTTTCAAATCTGGTCGGTTCAACCCAGTTCAAACACTGGTCATATGCATTTCGGTCTTTTAGCTGAACCAAACCGGAAGAAGTCGGTTTAAACTGAAGAGAACCACCCAAAAAAATTAAACCACCCCAAAAAACTATAACTGGAAAACGACATGTTTTTCAAATCTGGTCGGTCCAACCCGGTTCAAACACTACTCAAATGCATTTCGGTCTTTTAGCTGAACCAACCGGACATGGTTCCTAATCGGACCGCCGGTCTGATCCAGTGCTGATAACACTGGTTTATACAGAGTTTACTATCATATATAATATTTATCTTCTTAGAAACGTTACATATTCCACATAAATCATTGTAACGTCATCTTCCAGTTGAACACATATTCTTAATTGTAATTATTTTTTAGATTAAAAGTTTTTTTATATATAGAAAATAATTATTTCTAATTTTCTACTACACTTTTAATAAAAGAGGACCCAAGTATATTTAATACAAATTGTGAAAAAAAAAATTGTTGATGTAAACTAGGGTTGATCAGGGTTGGGCCAGTGATTTTTATAAGCTCTAATGTAAACTACTTTTGTAATTCAGTTGAGAATCAATGATTTCGTTAGGATTGTCGTAATGTGATTTATAGTAAAAGGTGATGTTTTTGTTGGTAAAAACTAAGGTGCTGTTTTTAAATTACCCCCACGTTAATAATAAAAATATTTAATAAATAATGTTAATGCATGAGCTTTAATTTAATTTGTACAATTTTTATTATTTATATGTCACCAATATTAAATTAAATATAATTATTTTAGTACTGCTAACTATTTTAATATTAACTATTATCTCATCATGTTGAGTGTATGAAATTTGCAATGCTATCATAATCAAATTGGTCCTCAAATCGACGAGGGGATGGTTCCTGGTTCGGTCGGTCTAATTCAGTCGGTCCCAGTTCAATGTGTGATTCATTGTTTATAAGTAAAAAACAAACTGTCCCCCTCTCCTCAGTTCTCCCGCCCAATCCAGCCCTCCTCTCCCCTACCCACCCCCTCTCCCTAGCCCCCACCTCCCCCCGTCTCCTCCAGCCGCCCTCTACAACCCCCTTGTCCCCCTTTTAGTCCGTCTGTCCCCGACCCCTGTCCCTGCCATCCCTCCCACCCACCCCCTCTCTCAGACCACTCCAGACTCCCTTCTCCCCTCGTCTCCTCCATCCCCTCTCGTCCCCCTTTCGGTCAGCCTGTCCCCTCTCCCCCTCCAATCCCCCCTCCCCACCATGCCATCCTCATCTCCCGATCACCCCTTCCTCCAGCCCACTCCAACCCCGCTTCTTCCAGCCCCCCTCATCCCCCCCGTCCCCTCTCCTCCTCCCCGCACCCTTCTCGCCGCCCTCCCGCCCACACCTCCTCCTCACTCCTTCAGTCCGCTCACTCTCATCTTGAACTTTGAAGACAAACCTTAAACTGTCGGACCAGCTAAACCAAATCGGACATGGGTCCGATTCCCGGTTGAACTCAATCGGACCGCCAGTATGGTTCGGTTCTGATAACACTGGAAATTTGAATATGCCAAAAAAGTTTCATTAAAGAATTATTTATGAAACTACCAAAAAAAAAGGGAAACCTCTGAAAAACGATGTAGCATGTTTGCTCGAATTTGTAAGTGATGTAACATGTTTTGTAAGTGATGAAACATGTTTATTTTTTGTACTTTTAGATAAATTATGTTTTTCCTGTCCAAATCAGTCGTTAACTACAAATCAGTCGCTAACAATATATTTGTTGTGTGTGAAATTCCTAAACCGCCTTTGTCTTTTCCTTTCATGTATATAACAGTTGTTATGTTCGTCTTTCCTGTGTCTCCATTCTTATTTCCTGTGTCTCCATTCCTCCTTGTCCGTTCTACCAATCATGATGGTAAAGAAATTCTTAAGCAGGTTTTCACAAAGCTTCGAGACCTAATTTGAGAACCCGTCGCTGCTTTGCTACTGTGGGTTCACCAGTCATGCTAAACCAGCTTCAACATGGATGAATTTCGGTTGAATGTTCTATGGTTGTCCCAATTATAAGGTATGTTTGTCGAATTCTTTGGATTTTAACCCTAATTGTATTATCAATTTGAAAATATATCCCAATCTCTCTTTGAAACCTTAATTATCAATCAAAGAAACTTGATTTCAGAACCACACTTGTGACTATTTTGAGTGGTATGAACCCCCAATGTGCATTTACGGAAGGAGTGCCATAACAAAATTCTGAGAAATGCATGCCAAGATTGAAGCCGAAGTTGGTGTTGTCCGACGAAGGGAAAATATGTGGATTACTGTTGTTGGAGTACTTGCGGTACTGTTGTTGGTTGTAATCACAAAACTTGTCATTAGTTGAAGTTTGTTAGGTTGTGAATTAAGTATAGTTCAGTTTGCGGAGAGGTTGTAGGTTAACGATGTTTGTGTATGTGTTTGTATTGGAGGAATGATGTTTTGTAATTGTAGTTTTTTTATGAAAAACGTTTAGTTTCAATTTCAACTTAGATATAATATGTTTGCACTAACTGGGGAAAAGAATCTTTCAACAGAACCGAATGGAATCCAACGTGCTACATTCAAACTCGTAACACAAAACACAAAGAACCCATGAAACTTCAAACCAACGGCAAATTTGTTACCTTAACTGTTTTTTACCTTCACAAAATGGTTATTTACAATGCCAAGTTCAACCTAAAAACCCAATGTAAACCCTCAAAATAAGTGTATATAATACCCTTTTCTCAAAATCCATCAAACACCAAAACATATCATAATGACATAATCAAGCTGACGTTAAATCTTCACTGAGTCGGTAATTTAGTGTACTTGCTTGACTTGAAACGAGGTGAACTGCATGACCCTACCGACTTCTTAAATATTTTTTTCCTTTGGGGTGATTGTTTCCAAAGGCATATCCATTTCCACGAGAGCTTTGCAATCAGACAGTTGTGGGGCACTTTGAGGTCACTCGAACACCTTCAACATCAATTTCAATATCAACAAATCTCTAGCTGAACACTCAACCTAAGTGTAAAATACATAACAATTAGCACACAACTCTAGCAAGGTTTCACAATTTTGAAAACTATAGAACCTGTTTTTTCCTCCTTATATGTTCTTCTTGGATTTCTTGGGGGTTCTTCTTGGATTTCTTGGGGTTCTTCTTGAGGTACTTGTTCCTGCAAACAATATAAAGAGTACTTAATAATTGTACAATTAAAGACATTGTATAGTAAACCCATTTTGACCACCTATGTATAGTAAATCCAGAACGTATGTATCCGAATCTTCAGCCACTTGACTTGTTTCTTCGTCAACCGGATGAGCTTTACTTTTTCCTTTTTCTTTGTTAGCTCTACTTTGGGAAGGAGCCTTCAGTTCTTCTTGTGAAGACCTTACTCTCGGTACTCTTTTGGGTTGTGGCTGAGATGTTTCAACGTGAAGCTGAGGTGCTCTTTTGAATGATACGAACGTTGAGATATATGACTAGGCTGCGACGATTCACTTGTCTGGGATGGTTGGGACCCCTGACATCTCTTGCTACAAAGCCTCTTGTTATGACCACTTAAATCACAGAGTGAGTAGTACTGTCGAAGTCCATGTTTGGTCAATTTATTACCTGACATGTTAACACTTTAGGTTTGCGCCCTTGTCCTCTTCTTCTTAGGCTTGGCCCCATTCTTAGGGCTTTCCCTTTTGCTTTCTCATCCAGTCGTTGTGATGAGAGTTTGGTTATCCTTGATGTAGCATTCCTCCTTCTATTGACAATATTCTTTAACAACGTATTGTTGCGAAGGTCTTCCATCCACGGATATTTAGCACATTGTTCCTCTTCAAAAAGTAGAACAACGCACAAATTCACGTCGCGAGCACCTTCCTGTTTATCCCTACCTGATGCTGAGAAATCGAGGCTAGGAAGAACAACGCAACCTTTCGCGCAGGTACGACAACAACGGCTTGAACGACAAACAGTTGGCCAGGACGATTTGCAAAATCAGTCATGTCGTTTCTTCTGATGAGTTTCCACGCTGGGAGAGTTCCGTAGAACTGAAGCAAATGAGGAAACTTCCACGAGCTAGGGTTTTAATCGGCTTTCGGTGCGGATGAGAAACTCCAGATTGAGGGAAGGGAGTGACGTTACTGACGAAGGTGGAGAGACAACAAATGGAGGGAAATACAACCATGGGTAGATCCGGAATTCGAAAAAAAAAATATTTCAAACTGTGACTTTGAGTTATCACGTGACTCTTACGTGACTGAACTTAACGGTACAACGGACAGAATGTGTAACGTTTCATCTAAAGCCAACAAAATAAAGCATACTACATTAAATACCTACAGCCGAAAACATGTTTCATCAGTTACAACTTTGGGAAAACAGATTACATCTTTTTCAAATTTAACCCCCCACAAAAATATTTATGATTATATTAAATTTAATTCACATACAAAAACTCTCGGTTTAGATGTTTTTATTCCTTGTAGACTTCCATGGATTTTTTTGATAAATAAACTTGTTAGAATGTTTTTAGAAAATAACTATACAAAAACAATATTTAAATTATAGGCATACGCGCTACTCCGAAATACGCCAAAATCAGAAGTCACACCCAGGGGTGCGAATTTCACAAAATGCTACTGTGAGTAGCGTTTTGTGCGTTTTTCGTTTTTTTATGACTCGACGTTTAATTATAAAATAAAGGGTTAATAGTCAAAGTGCCCCATAATGTTTGGGCGAAATTTAGGATTGCCCCTTAAAGTCTAAAAGTTTAAATATTAGTCCTAAAGTTTGGACGATTTCAAAAATCACCCCTTTCCGTCCTCTGTCCGTTAATTTGGAACGGAAAATGGTCATGTGCCTAGCACGTGACTTCACATAAATATTAAAGACCAAAATGCCCTCCTTCTATAACTATAAGACACGTCACATTTTTCCTTTAAATAACAACACAGATGAATAAATAATTATTTTATTCAATTAAAATACATAATAAATAATTATTTTATTCAATTAAAATACATAATAAATAATTATTTTATTCAATTAAAATACAAAATAAATCATTATTTAACTGTAAGCCTTCGTCGCAAGCCTCCGAGACAAGCCTCCGTCGCAAGCCTTCGTCACCGACGCCGTCGAGAACGGGATATTCATATGAAGAGGAAGTGACGCCGTCGAGAACGTGAGCAATGCTGTTGGCTCTGGAGATGCTTCTGTGAAGAGGAAGAACTACTTGAAATGCTGGCCTTCTGGGTCTATTGAGTCTCACTGCACCGATTGAGATCGATGACGATGTTGCAGAACAACAGCTGCGGTGTGTGCTCCAGCAGTGTAAAGACAGGCCAGGGAACAGCAATATACACATCAGAGTGCGGCCACGTCTTCCATTTCCCTTGCATCACCGATCACGTCCGCAACCTTCACGTACTGGTCTGCCCCGTCTGCAAGAGGAGGAGTTCCAGGGTTTGTCAGGCTTCTGCCTGAATCACGTCTGCAACCTCCGCGCAGTGGATGTCAGGCTTCTGCCCGAATCTGTTGTTGTCTTCGTGGGAAAGTCTCATGAAACGTACGCCGTTGTGGTTAGAGTGAAGGCGCCATCACCGCCTCCGGTTGGTGCAACCCTGCCCACCGCGCCCCCATCGATCTGGTGACGGTGCTTGATCTGAGCGGAAGCATGACTGGAGCAAAGCTGCAAATGCTGAAGCGCACAATGCGTCTGGTGATATCCTCCCTTTGCTCTGCTGATAGACTCTCCATCGTGGGCTTCTCCGCTATCCCAAAGAGGTTTCTTCCTCTCAGGAGAATGACGGCGCATGGACAGCAATCAGCACGGCGGATCGTCGACCGACGACCAGGGCAGCAGTCGGCTGAGCAAGGACGAAATCGAGCGGATGGTGCAGGAGGCGGAGAAGTACAAGGCGGAGGACGAGGAGGTGAAGAAGAAGGTAGAAGCGAAGAATTCTAAGGAGGGAAGGTAGAAGTACAGTTGTCTTGTCTTGTAAGGGCATTTTAGTCTTCGAAATTTAAGTGAAGTCACGTGCCTAGCACGTGTCAGTTTACCATTTCAAATTAACGGACTTAGGACGGAAAGGGGCAATTTTTGAAATCGTCCAAACTTTAGGACTAATATTTAAAATTTTAGACTTTAAGGGGCAATCCTAAATTTCGCCCAAACATTAGGGGGCACTTTGACTATTAACCCTAAATTAAATTATGTATCTATTAGAAAAAATTGTAGTAAGTAGATATTTTAATAAATGATGCAAAAAATATTAAATTTGGACTTACGGATTGACTATACGCTCTGCCCTAAGTTGAGATATGAAAATTTAACTTTAAAATATATAACTCAAACCCTATAAGTCCAAACTCAACACGGTTAAGAACATTTATGACGAAAATCAGTTATCTACCTACTCTAATTTTTTTGAATTTTGTTGATTAGATATATATTTAATATTTTAATTTAACATTATTTGTCCTATAATTTGAACAGAATGATTAAATGCATTAGGTGAGAAATTTAATTATATACTTACTAAAAAAATCAGAAAAATCAGAAAAATCACAGTGCGTAGATAATTTAATTACGACATAAATGACGCTAACTAGACGTTTATTTTTTACTTTGGAACTGACTGTATAATACGATGCTTAAAAACTATACACACATTTATATATACAATAAAGTTAATGTACATCGAGTCAAAACGCTAATGTGGGTAGCGTTTTGTGAAATTCACACCCCATAGTAGCGTGTATGCCCATATTTCTAAATATATTTTTTGTACATTTATTTTTCCAAAAATAAATTCTGACATGTTTATTAAATTAAAAAAAAAAAAAAAAAAAAAACTAGACTTGCAGTAAACAAGTTGGAGAGTGGATCAAAGTGCTATTGCCTAAATGGAAAAAGAGGATAAAATTTATATTTCAATATAATAATACTAAGATAGATAACACACCTCTTAATCTTTTATGCAATATTTTGGAAGTGTCATTAATATGTTTATTATAATTAATTTTTAATTATATATGTTAATATGTAAGCAAATATATTATTTCACAAAATATAATATTTGTAGTATTCTATTATTATTTTAAATTGTACAAAAAATATATATTATAAATAAATATATGCCTAAAACTGGATTTTTGCTTTGAGTATAACCGTGGTTTTAAACGTGGAAAAGTTAAATTTCTTTTACAAAAATTAACAATAAATAATTATATATTGAAAAAATAAATAAGGAACTGGAAAAAATGTGAAACGTACGATCATATTTAATAAAACAATTGGAAATGTTTTTAGAATTTGCGGTGACTGGTGAGGTGAGTATGGACGTATGGTAACGACTTACGAGTCCATTTTATTAATTGTCAAAAAAATTATTAACCAATGAAAATGTTACTATCTAACCAACTTAATATCTATTCAGATAGATAAATAAAATATTTTTATGATATTTTAAGAGGGTATACCTTTGATATAAACATTTGAAACATGTTTTTAAGAGGGTATAGCTTTGATATAAACAAGTTTTATGTATGTTCTAGTAACTAATACAAACGGATGGGTTCTTATTCAAAATTTAAATATTATGTTCGTTCTAAGGAGATTCCGAAGCCTTTTAAAATTATAGGATGCCCGTAATCACTCACTATCCTATCCTATGTAAATTTGTACTTTCTTAATATACATTATTTTCTACATGTATATTACTTACTTATATATATGTATATATATATATATAAATAATATTTCATTAATGGTTTTGAATTATTTTTTATTTCAAATTTTCTTGTCTAATTGAACGCAATATCAACGAGTACGGGATATTTGTTAAAGTTCCATGCAATATGGAATATATTGTGTTTGGTTTTATTTGCGCAATTTAGTTATGTCAAGGACTATATAATTTCATTTATTGTTTTTATTAGGATGTTAGTTTCTTTTTCGGATGACTTCAGTGTGTATTTGAACATTATTTCTTTAGGTTTTTATATTTAAGGGTGAGAGAAGTCCAAATGAAGGTATACTTCTCCATGATTCCCAAGTGCTGCATATTCTTCTCCATTCGCTGTGTCTGTTCGGTTCTAGGGTTTTTGTGGAAACCCTCAGTTTGATATGGTATCAGAGTCTCGAGGCGATTCTTGCATCTCGTATTCGATTCCTTGTTGTTGACTGCATGATTGCTTTCAGTTGTATATGTTCCAAAGCTTTTGCGATAATCTCAGTCGTGGTGAGTTTGCGTTCCTTCTTTGGTTCATATCAATCCTTACGTGACTATTTTTCGTTTTGTTGGACTTCTAGCTTCAATTGGTGACGGTTCGTTTGGATATTGATGGTCTTTGTTCAACTTGCACCTCTCTGTCATTAGTTAATGGCTACGGTGAGATCTAACCTTTTTTGAGATTCTTTCACCCTTAAATACAGTCAACCGGTGCTGGTTTTGCCATTCTGTGTCACTATTGGGTGGCTACGGTGAGACCTAATCTTTCCTTTGAAGGTTCTCTCTGATTTTTGAACTTCGGTTCTGCAGTTGTTTTCTGGATATGGTTCTTTGATCTATGGGTTGTGACGGTCCATCTGATAGTTATTTTTGTTACTAGATTTGACCTTCTTGAGTTTTTCAGTTGTCGTGTGTTTCTTCCTTGGTCCCGTGACAACCTTGTGAAAATTGCTGAGGATAAACCCATCTTGAAGGCAGGTAAATTTGCCACTGATGAGGCTAACCATGATGTCTTGGCTATGATAGATTCGCATCACCTCTTTACTTACATGCAAGTGACAATCCTGGTGCTAATATGATTTCTATCACATTGACTGGTCCTGAGAATTATGCCATGTGGAATTGGGCTATCTTATTTACCATGTTAGGCATAAATAAGCTGGGATTTATCACTGGTACATGCATGAAAGAAAACTATGAAATTGTACTTCACCATTTATGGGATAGGTGCAATGTAGTAGTTCTAGGTTGGATGATTAATTCGATATCAAAAGACCTTGGAAGTGGATATATGTATTGTGAATATGCCTTTTTTGTCTGGAAACATCTTAAGGAAAGTTTTGACAAGATTAGTGGACCTAGAACCTATCAACTGCATATGGATATCGTAATGACCCGTCAATGTTTAGATTCGATCTGCACTTTTTTCACAAAACTGAGATTGCTTTGGGTTGAGTATGAGGTTGCTTGTGCTTTACCGCATATAAATGGTGATGATTTTAAGAAGCATATTAAACATAGGGAAAATCAAAAGCTTTTCCAGTTTTTTATAGGTTTAAATGAGAACTATTCGGGGGTGAGAAGTCACATTCTTCTTTGGAATCCCTTGCATCTGTAAACCAGCCTTATAACTTGCTAATTCAGGAGGAAAGTCATAGGGGAATCACATCTGCAATGAATGCTTCTGTTGGTTCCACCTCTGCCAATATGTCCCTTAATGCTGATAGGCCGAAAAGGAATCAGAACTTGGAATGCTCTCATTGTCATAAGAAAGGGCATAGCATAGAAGTATGGTATTCCAGAGGCTGTGATTTTGTAAGAAAAAAGAGCACGTGAAAGATAATTGTTTCAAGTATAGAGATTTTTTGAAATCCAAAGGATTGAATGCTAAGGCTAATGCTGCTTCTAGTGACAAAATCCTAAACGTTTTGCTAACGATTCTTGTATGAGGTCTGGTGTGCAAGGTTTTGTCACTCTTTCACAAGATCAATTTAAAAGGTTGCTGCAAAACATTGGGGAGGCAGGCAGCATTGCCACGGCTTCAGGTGCTACCGCCCCTAGCGACAACCTTGTAAACACTACTATACGGGAGCAACGAACCACATGACCAACAGAAATGATTGGTTATGTGGGGAAAGAGTTGCTGCTGGAACTAAAGTTCAACTCCCCAATGGAAAATATACTGAGGTGAACAGTGTTGGAAAACTGCATTTTTTTATCTGATAGGCAATTGCAAAATGTGTTATATCTTCAGAATTTCAAACATAATTTGCTATCAATTTCAAAGCTTACTGAGAATTGAATTGTTTTGCAACATATTATCCAAAATATGTTATCCTGCAGGACCTCGCAAATGGAAAGGTATTGGAGACTGGTAGTGAAGATTTTGGACTGTATTTTATTTAGTTCTCCTAAATCGCATATAGGACCTACAATATTATCTTCGGTTGTTGAGAATGTTAGGTTGTGGCATAGGAGGTTTGGTCATGCTTCCTTGAAATGTTTAGAGCATGTAGTTTCCTTGAGTTTACCTAAGAATAATCTGTTGGACCTAGGAGACTGTCATGTTTGCCTAAAGGCCAAGATAATAAGAAATTCTTTTCCTATTTATGATTCAAGAGTTGATTCTGCATTTGATCTTATGCATGCTGATATTTAGGGACCCTACCAGGATTTTACTCATGCTGATAAATGTTATTTCCTAAATTTGGTGGACGATTTTTCACGTGTAACATGAATCCATCTGATGCAGTTCAAATCAGATGTATTCATGGTCCTAAAAGGTTTTATCAGTATGATTGAAACTCAGTTTAAAACGTGAATAAAATGTTTCAGGACTAATAATGGGAAAGAATTTTTTAATGACCACATGAACAAACGTTTTTCAACATAAAGGAATAGTCCACCAAAGTAGTTGTCCCTATACTCCCCAACAGAATGGTAGAGTTGGAAGAAAACAAAGATATTTGTTGGAAGTTGCTAGAGCATTGAAAATACAGGCTTCTATACCAAACTTCTTTTGGGGAGAATGTATGTTAACGGCTTGTTATTTGATAAACCTAATGTCATCTAAGATGTTGGGAGGGAAATCCCCTCTCGAGGTGTTGAATGGTAAGGAGACCAAAGTTAGTCATTTACGTACTTTAGGTTGTCTATGTTATGCCAAGAATATGGTGGTAGCTGACAAGCTGGCCTCCAGAGCAATTCCATCTCTTTTGATAGGTTAATCTGAGACTCAAAAGGGTTATCAGTTATATGATTTAAATTAAAACAGATTTTTTATATGCAGAGATGTTCAGTTTAATGAGAAAGTTTTTCCCTTTAAGAATGGTAGGCTTGATCAGTTGCTCGTATTCCTTGAGCCATGCATCGAATCTGATTCTAGCGATGGCTACAACCCTGAATTGGGTAAGACTGAGGAAAACAGAGGCGATGCAGGTACATCGCTAAATGATGAGTCTCAACAGAGGCCTCATGGAGGAACTTCAAATGATGAGTTTGTGATTGACTCTGATGAAGAAAATGCTCGTGTTGTGTGTGCCCCCCTGTCCCTACCACAAATAGATCATGGAGGACTATTAAACCTTCAATCTGGATGAAAGATTATCATGTTTCTAATGTTTCTCATTGTCATTCTATTGATCATTTTATCTTGTATGATGGGGTGTCTAATGAATATCAACATTATTTGAGTTCAGTTTCTCAATTGATTGAATCTGATAGTTTTTCTAAGCATGTGAAAGACATGGTCTAGGTGTAAACACCTGATTTTGGTCTGGGGTCAAAAATATCGTACGCGAAAAACCGAGCCGAGAGAAATCGAGATTTGAATATATATATATATATATATGAACACTTAAAAAAAGGCCAACTGTTGAGGAACATGTTCATGTTCCTCTTTTCCACCGATTTTTTTTAGGGACAAGTATGAAAAAGATGTAACATGTTTGCCCAATGTTGTCAAAGCGACACATTTGTAGTTTTTGATGCAACATGTTTGTTGTTGTAGGTATTTGATGCAGTCGTTATGTTTCCGTCCAAAATATCCGTTAAGTGTGCACATGTCCTGCACGTGACGTATTTGTATAGTGAAATTCCGGAAATGTCCCTGTCTTCTTCATATATCAGTTATACCACACTGTGTAACACTGAGTCTCAAGTTCAGAAATACGCAGAGTTGAACTTCTCAAGGAATCTTCGAGTTGGGCTGCTTTGTCCTCAGATTCCTTAACAAGACCGATCAAATCCTTCTTCTCACTCTCCACTGCGACCAATGTGTCACTCAGCTCTGAAATTTTATCAGAGAATTCCTTGAGCTCTCTTTCGGCATCACCAGTTTGCAGCACAAGCAGACTTAACTGTTTTTCCAACTCCACATTCTTCTTCTCAGCTGCAATAAAGCGCATCTCCAGCTCTCCCGATTGTGCCTTAGACTCCTCTGTTGCAGCTTGTATTAAGTTCTCTAGTTTAGCATTCCTCTGAGTGGATGCTTCAGCGGCAGCTGCAGCTGCAGAGTAAACTTCTTCAAGAGATTTCAACTTCTCCGCGAGCTCCGAGTTCTTAGACACGGTTTCAAACAAGAGAGATTCAGCATTACTTGATTTCTCATCTGAATGCTTCAATTTGGTCTCGAGCTCAGTGCACAGTTCCTTCACATGTGCTGCAGCAGCGTTGGTGTCCGCCACAGTCGCCTCAAGAGCTTCCTTCTCCTCGACTACTCCAGCCAATTTCTACCTGACCTCAGACAAGTCTGCTTTCTGGGTATTGCACTACACTTCAAACTTCTCCTTCAACTGTACCTCCTCCTGAAGCTTTAACTTGATCGCTTCTAACTCGGACACCTTTGCCTGGAGTTCCTCCATCGTTGAGGCTACAACTTCCTCAAGAGCAGAAATATCTCCCTTCACCTGAGATTCAGAGACCTTCCTCATTTCGAGCTCCTGGCTTAGTTCATCCACAAGAGCGTTTTTTGATATGATCCTTGCAGTGCTAGATTTTAGACCGCCACATAAGTTCTTGGATAATCACCTGTTAATGATAATGTACAGAACCTTGCAGTGCTAAGTACCTTCAGTATTTACATGTTTGAATGTGGGAACCTGAGATTACAATGAAAAGCACAGAAAGTGCAATAATCTTCACTATAACTTCCAGACATTAATCTTCACTTCTCCATTGTTCAAATCATTTTCACAACACTAAGGTGGTGGAGACAATATCCAAGCACTCTCCACAATATGCAAACACAAAGAGAGAGCCAACGTTGTCATCACCGACGACTTTGCAGAGACATATCTCACAGCTTCCCGGCCACTATCCACTACTGTCTCATGCACATGATTAGCACTCTTCGTCATTCCATCGCAAACCTTCTCCATCAAGAACTCCATCACAGACCGAACCGATTCGGAATTCATTCTCCCACTTAAATCAAGAACGAGACTCTGATTGCTTGGAACAGACGAAGTCGAAGAAACCTTAGTAACCCAACTATTATTGTTCTTCGAATCACAGTAAGAGTAGTCCAATTTACCACCTTTGAGCTTCGTTTCATCAATACTCAAATACGGAGAATCGGAATCATCACAAGATTTGCTTTTGGGTTTGGTTTTACCATTTGGGATTGTTAACACATGGTGTGATAAGAGAACGCTCTCTGTCCGAAGCAACATTTCTAGCCCATCGAATCGGAAGAAGCTTGCTACGGGACTCACTCAAGGATTGATGGAGTCGATGCCTCATTTGAATATTCTTCCTCGTAGAAGGACACCGTCGAGCTCGTTTTCACGTACATCGATTTCGTCATCTTATTCAGTATTTCTGCTTTGGAGGTTTGAGTCTTTCGGTGAAGAAGACAGTCGTGAGGTGCCCTGTCGTTGCTTTGATAGCTTGACGGAGTGGTTTTATATTCTTAGTATTTCAAGATTGCTTATGGAGGGAAGTAGGTGTAGGGGTATCTTGGGCATTTACAAAAAAAATTCATTAAATTCTGACAAATCATGTCACGTGTCTGGCACATGCTGGTTTTTAACGGGCAAACAAACGGAATAACAAACGTTTCCATCTAAAACCTACAACATGAAACGTGTTACATCAATTACCTACACTCCAAAACTAGTTCCATCAACCACAACTTTTGGCAAACATATTACATTTTTTTCATACTTTTCCCTTTTTTATTATTAAAAAAAATCATTAAATAAGAAGAAAATTGCTTCTATTAATATAAGGGGCGGTTGAAGGCCACGGAGGAAGGTGTGAACAATCTGAGTCTGAATCGGATTGAAAATCACCAGAGAAGATGAAGAAAAAGAAGATGACTTGCGCAGCAAGATATCGAGAGAATAACATAAAACAGAGAAACAGAATAACATAATGTAGAAACAGAACTCTTTCAACTTTACTGATGATCAAGAGTTAAGCAAAGAATACAATCCACCTGTATTTATATGAATAACAAAACACTAACTCCTTCTACTTCTATCTAGAATACAATAGAACACAAGATAAGCCTCTATAATCATCTTGAACATACATGAATCTTCTAGACCAGATTTTGGACGAACTCTGCTGAATGTTGATATGCTGAATGTACAATGCTGAGTTAATCTTTCATTGCTCTTATTCATTCATCCTAACATTCCTTTATGAAGATTTTTCTTCTTCAACTTCTTTAGCTCAATTTGTGACCATGAACCTGTACAACTTCTAAATCAAGAGTGAGATCAAATTCATTATATGAAATTTACTCAGTTAGCAAGATTTCAACACATATATACATCCATGCTTAACATATTATACGTCTCATAGGATCACATTTTCAAGACATCAAAAATCACTATAACTCAGTATGATCAGACCAAATCAACCTAATAACTCAACTCATTATGAATTCCTTGAGAGTACTTTCAACCTAAGTTTATACCCATTCATCAACCACATTTCTTATTTCACCACTATTATACTCAAATCTTTCTCAGATGAACTTGATACTTTTTAATTTTGATTTTTTCTTTACTTTCTTTAATTTTTTTACTGACATAGACGTTTTCATTTGCCTCTATCTTACCAGTGCATCTAGGAGATTTCAGTCTCCATCTTACCGTCCTCAAACCTTGACAAAGTATCTTGACGTTTTCTTTGAAAAGGTTGTTTTTGGAACCTAAGCATGCACCCTATGTCAGTGATTAATACCATCCAGCTGAGTAGAGCTAGGTGAAATATTAGATATGATTGAACAGGATAAACATAAGCAACGAACGATACTCAGAGGAATCATAATGAGCCAGTTAAAGAAGAAGATTATACTATTCAGTATGAGTTATAGTATCAAACTTCATGCTGAAAACAGATGCAAACTATTTAACATCTAATATGAATCACATGAGCTGTATAAGTATTGAACATCTTGCTAACTAACCAAATTTCACATAACAGAACTTAAACTCACAACATGATAAAGAAGAATGCCCAGGCATAGACACAAACCATGCTATTGACAGTGTGAGAGAAAAACAAATCACACACAAAAAAAAAAAAGATAAAGGGAGAACAAGTATAAAGATAGAGAAAAACACACCAGCTGAACATCAACCTATCAACCACTTAATGCAAGACTTGCTCAGAATCAGAGTCACATATCTGTTGTGACTCAGAGTTCTTTGTCTCACTCGACCTACCTTCTCCATGAACATCTTCAAAAGTCATAACTCCTAGTTTACTTCGAAATTGTAAAAACACCTTTTTTGTAAGAGGCTTAGTCAATATATCTGCTATTTGATGTGATGCAGGAACAAAATTTACCACAACTTGATCATTTTGAAATTTTTCTCGAACAAAGCATAAGTCAAGTTCAACATGCTTCTCTTTGAATGTTGAATAGGATTTTCTATCAGAACTACAGCACATGTGTTATCACACCACATAATAGGAATAGAAGACAAAGATATACCTAATTCAAAAAGAAGAGATACAACCCAAAGCACTTCACACACAGCATTAGCAACAGCCCTGTACTCTGATTCTGAACTAGAACGAGATATAACAGGTTGCTTTTACGAACTCCGCACAATTGGATTATTGTTTAATAGTAAGTAATGACCTGAGACTGATTTTATATCTATAGTATCAATTCCCAAATTAGCATCAGCAAATGATATTAGTGATACCTCATACGAAGGAACTGGAGTGGATCTAAACACCAAACCATATTGAAAGGTCCCTTTAAGATATCTCAGCACATGAAGAACAGCTTTCCAGTGCCTTTGTGAAGGATGCTGCATAAACTGACTGAGCTTATTAACTGGAAAATGTATATCAGGTAAAGAAGAAGCATTTACTAACCCAACTTTCAGTAGTAACTTTGTAATATATTTTTTCTGACTTAAAAGCAGACAATCATATCCTACTTGAACATCCATCCCTAGAAGATAGTTGAGAAGACCTAAATCTTTCAATTTGAACTCTTGATTGATTTGCATGATCACAGATTCCACAGCAACATTATCACTACCTGTAACAACAATGTCATCAACATATACAGGTAAGTACACACTACCTGAATCTGTTTTCTTGATGAACAAACAACTATCTGCAAGTGAAGTATTAAACTTAATTGAATTAAGTAAAAAATGTTTAAATCTTTCAAACCAGGCTCTGGGCGCTTGTTTTAAACCATATAATGTTTTGTTTAGTCTGCACACAAGCACTCTCTCATGTTCATCACATTTTTCGAACCCGGGCTGAGTCATATAAACATCTTCAGTAAGCTCACCATGTAGGAATGCATTATTAACATCAACCTATCTAAGAATCCATTATGAGTCAGAGCAAGAGTGAGTATAATTCGTACGGTAGGATATTTAACAATAGGACTAAATGTATCTTGAAAATCAAACCCTGGTTTTTTAGAAAACTCATTTGCTACCAATCTTGCTTTGTACCGAGCTATGCTTCCATCTGAGTTTTTATTGATTTTAAATAGTCATTTGCATCCTACTGGAACTCTTCCACCAGGTAGTGTTGTCAAACTCCATGTATTATTCAAAGCCAGAGCATTTAGTTCTTCTTTTACTGCATCTGCCCAATGAGTGATCTGCATAGCCGAGTAAATATCATTTGATTCATTGTGAACTAATTCTCATTGAGTCTGTAAAACACTATTGAGTGCATTCATGGATCTTGACTTGGATCTAGTCTGCATGGAGTGAACATTTTTTGAACAATTAGCAGCATCAGAAACCTGTTCATTAACAGAAATGCTAGACATGGTGTCTTTTGATTGAGGCATTAAGGCAGAGTTTTGCAGAGCATACCTAATACTATTCGATGGTAAATCAGAATTAGATGTAGGAACAATATTACCTTCAATGACAGAATTTCTACTAATGGTATTACCTGTAGTGACCGTAGCTTTACTTGAAGTAGTAACAGGCAATAGAGGTACTAAAGATAAGTCTTGTGAAATATAACGAACAACATTATATAATTCACTCAAAGGAGTCATAGATGACTTGTTATCATAAGCAGGTCTGGCTTGAGATTAGTCCAAGATATGAACAAGAGATACTGGAGTAATGAATGGCAATTCTGAGTTTAATGACCCATCTGGCTGATTATTAACAGGAATATTAGGTTGCCTATCAAAACTACAAGCAAATGTCATTGTATCATCAAACTGAGAACAAACTGTAGAATTGAATGGTAAAAAGAAAGGTATAGATGTATCTGCATTTTTCTTGGCTGAAGTCTGCATAAAGGAGCCCTGTGTGTTTGCAAAAGGAAACACATGTTCATGAAATTTAACATGACAAGAAACATACACACGACCAGGAGACTCTAAACACCTATACCCATGCTAGTTAGAGCAATAGTCTAGGAACACACAAGGAGCATATCTAAATTCCAACTTATGCTTGTTATAAGGCCTTAGAAGAGGAAAGCACATACAACCAAAAACTCTAAGGAAATCATAGTCTGGTGGTTTTAGAAAACGTTTCTCATGCGGTGATATATTCATCAAAACCTTACAAGGCAGATGTTAATCAAAAAAACAGATGTATCACTCCAATATTGATGAGGTAGAGAAGCTTGTTTCATTAAGGTTATCCCCATTTCCACAATATGCCGATGTTTTCTCTCCACAATTCCATTTTGCTCTAAAGTATACGGACAAGTAACACGAAGAGCAATCCCATATTGAAGAAGATATGGAGCAAGACTCTTAAACAAGTTTGTATAGCCTTTAAACTATGCCCAGTCTGTTTTTCAGCAGACATGTGAAACTGAGGAAAAATTCTCGAAACATCACTTTTCTTGTTTAA
This sequence comes from Chamaenerion angustifolium, assembly GCA_946814005.1. Lineage (NCBI taxonomy): Eukaryota > Viridiplantae > Streptophyta > Magnoliopsida > Myrtales > Onagraceae > Chamaenerion > Chamaenerion angustifolium. Next base: position 24,754,638 of record OX328268.1, on the reverse strand, counting down.
GAAATAGATCCAGGTAAATCTTGTACAGACATCAACAATGCTTAGATAATATAAACAGCCATTAGAAGTTACTGGAGTCGGACCCAAAAGATCCATCTCAACAAGTTCTAAAGGACTGTTATATATCGTTGTTGAATCTGTAAAAGGTCATTTACAACTTTTACCCATAGCACAAGTAACACATTTATCAAGATCTGAAGTTACCAACATGTTTTTATTTCGAACTATCATAGAAAGAGACTTAGAAGATGAATGACCTAAACGTTGATGCAAAACAGTAATGAAATTTTTGATTGAACAGAAAAGCACATCACATCATTACTCAATTCAGTATTATTAACATAGAAACAATCAGTTCTGCTACAATCCTTTTCTAATGACTTACTTTGCTTATTTCTATTATCTATTCTATCTTCAATTTTACTGAAAGCCAATTTGTACAAACCATCACACTCATGACCACTGAGAAGAATTTCTTGAGTAGAAGCATCTTTGACCAAGCAGCATGAAGGATGAAACTTGAAAAAGGCATGATTATCCTTGGTAAACTGAGAAACATAAACAATATTTTTTTGTTATTTGAGGATTATATAATATATTGTGTAATACTAAAGACTTTGAAGATGTATTTCTCACAGAAGTTCCTATACTATTTATATCTAGATAAGTACCATTTTCAACTTGTACTTTACCTGGTCCGCAATATGGTTGAGTGTTATTACCTGTAGGAGATCCTTGAGCAAAGTGGTTAGTGGCACCAGAATCTGGATACCAAGATTTATCAACATTTTTAATTGAATTGTTGACCACAACATGCTGTACTGAACTAATGTTGTTGTTGGCTTGAACCAAAGATTCTTGAGCAGGTGTCATAGATGTCTGCACTGCTGGTATTGATGCTTGAACAGCAAGATATGATGGAACAATATATGAGTAAGGGTTAGTCATGTATGGATTGAACATTTGTGGAGATGGAAACGTAGAAAAGGGAATAGTAGGCGAGTATAGCATGTTCTGAACAAGAGGAGCAGTAGGTTGCATCGAAGTGTATCATGTTGGAGTTCCTTCTCCAATATCAGCCCAATTCGTATAAGTGGTTAAATTCACACTCATCTATGAATTTTGAGCTGTAACACCTTAAAAATGTACATTAAACTTTTGAAAGCATCTATGTACAAGGTGTCCGAATTTACCACATAGCTGACATTGAGGTTTGTTGTTGTTGTTGTAACCTCTTCCTCTACCTCTTCCACGTCCAAATCCTGTGTGCTTTGCTTGATACTCTGGAGTAAGGTGTTGTTGTCCTGTATCTTTAGATCTGGATTGTCCAGAATCATTCTTCCCTTGAGGCTCACTTCTTGAAGACTGATCTGATGCTTGTTGAACAGACACATTAGCTACTGACAGAGCGTTATCAAACAAAATTTCTTTCTACCTTGCTTCTGCATTAAGGAGGACCGAGTTGATTGAAGATAAATCGTATGGATTCTTGCTAGCATGGATGACAGACACCACGTTGTCATATTGCCCTTTAACTCCATTCAATATTATCGAGATTTGTTGCATTTCCTCAATTAGATGTCCACATCCAGCAAAGCTATTACACACCAGCTGAATATCTGTGAGATATTCTCTCATTGATTGATTGAAGTGTTTCCTCACTTTCAACCTATCATACAGATTCATGATACGTGTTGTAGAAGAAGACGAAAAATGTAATAGAGGAAGCAGTCATACATCCAACTAATCCTTTGCTAATTGGAGTAGATATGGAGGCTAAAGAACTATCTTGCTGTGAGTACTTGGAGTATTCTGCATTTACAACCTTATTTCCTTCGCCATCATCTATCATAGGAGGAACATGTATTGAACCAAACAAATAGTCTTCCAGATTATGACCACGAACTGCTAAGATAACTTGTTGTTTCCAAGACTGGAAGTTATCTTCTCCAGTCAATTGATAGACTCTTTTGTTAAAAAAATGAAGCCTCCATGAGAAAAAGAAATATGAACCAGAGATGATTACCAGGAATGGAGATCACTGAAAGCTTTGATGATGCGCAAAAATGACAATGTTGAAGGAATCTTGACAAGCTTGAACATCTACTTGATTATCAGAAGCTCTTCTGATTTGAAGAAGACAGATCTGATAAATCTGAATGGCTTGAACGATAATACTTCAGAGTTTGAAAGTTGAGAGTTGAGTGAATGTCTCTGATACCATGTGAACAATCTGAGTCTGAATCAGATTGAGAATCACCAGAGAAGATGAAGAAAAACAAGATGACTTGCTCAGCAAGATATCGAGAGAATAAAAGAGAACAAGAGAAACAGAATAACAGAATGTAGCAAGAGAATTCTTTCAACTTTACTGATGATCAAAAGTTAAGTAAAGAATACCAATCATCTGTATTTATATGAATAACAAAACACTAACTCCTTCTACTTCTATCTAGAATACAATAGAACACAAGAGAAGCCTCTATAATCATCTTGAACATACATGAATCTTCTAGACCAGATTCTGGATGAACTCTGCTGAATGTTGATATGTTGAATGTACAATGCTGAGTTAATATTTCATTGCCCTTATTCATTAATCCTAACAGGAAGGAATTGGAGAATAAAGAAAGGGAAAGATAGGAGGAAAAATATAGAAAGGGAAAAAAAAGTGGAAAATATCGGTATCGGTTTCTTGTACGGTATTTAAACTCCGGACGATTTAGGTATATCTCTCTCGTATTTAATATTGTATTTGTATTTCTTAATGTTATTGACATTTATGTTATAAAAAAAAGGAGTTTATGTACATATATTATATATTTATGTATAATATACTTGTTTATATATATATATATATATATATATATGTATATATATATATATGTGTGTGTGATATTATGTTTATATGTATATATATATATATATACTATGTATATTTTATATTATATATATATATATGATACTATATGTATATATATAATATATGTATATTATGTATATGTGAAAAAATATTTTCAAAAATGACTTAGGTCATTCCCAAACTTTGATGAAGGTTACAACTCAGTCCTTGGACTCTCGTGTCATTTTGGGACTTTGTCGAGTGTTATAAACCAAACCAGAAAAGTTTTGGGTCATTTGTGCAATTTATGAAATATTTTTTTAAATCAGCTCGAATTTTTTTAAAATTAAATTTTGTTCCCTGAACCTTGCTGGACATCCTATCACATCTCAATATGTTACATAAGTCTAGAATATTTTTCTGGTTATTTTTTAAACTTTACCAAGTATTACAAATAAGTCCAGAATAGTTTAGGGTTAATTATGTAATTTTTTTAAAAAAAATAGTTCAGTTATAATTACATTTTTTATTCCTAAACTTTTCTGGACATTCCATGACTTCTTAAAGTGTTTCAAATAAGTCCAGAATAATTTTCGGGTTATTTGGAATTTCACCAAGTGTTACAAATAAGTCCAGAATAGTTTAGGGTCAATTCTGTCATTTTAAACAAAAAAATATTTCCAATTCAGCTCGAATTTTAAAAAAATTGCATTTTGGTCCCCATACTTTTCGCAACATCTCATGACTTGTCAAAGTGTTACAAATTGGTCCAACATGCTTAATATTTTCAAAATCATTCGTATATTTTTTACACGTTAAAAATGGCTCCAAAGTTAAACTACCCAGTTCTCGAGCATGATTAATTTTTTTTCTCTCTTATTTATTTGAAATTAACTCGTAAATAAAAAATGCTTGTATATGGGTTAGTTAGTTTTTTTTTTTAAGTGAACTATAGGCTCGCGAGCTCTTAAGACATAAACAAACTCCTGAACTCGATTCTCTGGACGTAGACCTTTCCAAGCCCTAGGATGTTAACTCCATGTATCCTAGGCAAATTTTAGGATTCTTATTAGCCTTTAATTAATCGGTGGCGACTCTTTCATTTTTCGGTATGGTTGATGACCCCGCTCAACTGGACACGTTGCTCGCCAAGACCCGACATTTTCGAGCGAGAGAAAATAAAATTATTTTTCAAACGGGTCGGGGATAGTTGGATCTGAAGTCCGGCACTGGGTACATGCAATGGAGGAAGAGTTTCAGACCCTAGAGGAGAATCATACCTAGAATTTGGTACCACTTCTGAAGGGTATGTGCGGTGAAAAAGCCATAACCATGGTTATAACTGTTACTGTTTAATATGGTTAACCGTACCATTATGGTGCGATGCGGTTATGGTGATGAATTTTCTACCCATAATGGTTAAGGTTATGGTATTTGAGTTATACCCATGGTTATAACCATGGTTATTGTATAAATATAATATTTATTTATTATTAATAAACTAATTTATATAATATACTAAATATAAATTATATAATTGAAAATTTGAAATTGTTGAAGAATGAAGGCGCCAAAGTCCAACGATGGTAATATAGATTGATGTATTTTTTAAAATAAAATTTTCGATCTTTTATTATATTACATGTGTAGAATGAATATGGGTATACGGGTAAAACCATGGTTAATAACCACAGTTATTTTAATGGTTATGGTATTGAAAATTATACGCATAATGGTTATGGGTATGGTATGTGGTTTAAAAATATGGTATGGTTATGGTATTTGTCATACCATCACCATACTCTAACCATCGACAGCCTTAGCTATTGGTTGTAAGTGATTGTACAAGTTAAAGTACAAATCTGATGGAAGCTTGAGTATACATAAAACCAGGTTAGTCGCGAAGGGGTATAATCAGAAATATGGAATAGACTATTTTGAAACGTTTTCGCTATGGCTAAAATGAACACAGTCCGAACTGTTTTGCCCTTAGCTTTAATTTTTAAATGGACCCTTTATCAAATGGATGTTTACAATGCGTTTTTACAATGGGATCTTGATGAGGAGTTTTTCATGCAAATTCCTGATGGTTTGGAAATTAAGAAAGTCATTTTATGGACTGAAACAAACGTATAGATAGTGGAACATAAAACTGTGTAGATTTCTTGTTAATGTTGGATATGTTCGGTTCAAACTTGATTATTCTTTGTTTACAAAACATGATGGGGATTAGATTATAGTGTTACTTGTTTATGTTGATGGTCTGCTTATATCTAGTAATAGTGAAAAAGTGATTGCTGACCTGAAACATGTGTTGGAATTGAGTTTTAAAATGAAGGATTTGTGCGAGTTGAGGTATTTTTTAGGCATTGAGATTGTTAGGTATGAAAAGGGTATTGTTCTCTGTCAAAGAAATGCTCTTGAGCTGATTTCTAGTGTTGGATTTTCGGGTGAAAAAACAGCAAGAACCCCTATGGAAATGAATTTGAAACTTACAAGTAGTAAATATGATGAGCACCTGCATGTAAATAGAGAAGATGCCCCCTAGATGACGTATCTCTATACAGGAGACTGATAGGGAAATTGCTATATTTGTCAATCACTAGGCCAGATATATCATATGATGTGCAAAATTTGAGTCAATATATACAGGATCCAAAGGATTCTTATTTGGCAGTCGCATTAAGGATAATCAGGTATATCAAAAGGGAACCAGGTAAAGGAATTTTATTGTCATCTGATTTTGAAACAGGATTGATCGGATATTGTGATTCAGACTAGGCTAGTTGTATTGAAACTAGAAAATTGGTAACTGGTTTTTGCGTTTTGTTGGGAAAATCACTGATTTCATGGAATGTAAAAAAGCATAATACAGTTTCCAGGTCGAGCCTGAATATCGAAGCATAGGTTCTTGTTTGACTGAAATTATTTGGCTTAGAAGTTTATTGGTTGAGTTGGGTTGTGCTTAGCATAGGCAGGTTGTTTTGCATTTTAATAACAATGTTGCTATACAAATTTCTAAGAATCCAGTTTTTCATGAAATGACGAAACACATTGAGATAGATTGTCACTATATCAGGGAAAAGTTGCTTGAATATTGTGCAGCTTCGGCATGTTAGAACATGTGATCAAGTGGTTGATTTGTTTACCAAGGCACTTGGGGGTCAACAACATTATTTGCTATGTGGTAAGCTGGTTTTGAAGAACCTGTTTGCTGGTAAGAGGGAAACGGATGAAGAAATTCCAAATTGAGAGGGAGTGTTGAAGTTCCATGCAATCTGGAATATATTGTGTTTGGTTCTATTTGTACAATTTAGTTTTGTCAATGACTATTTTCATTTATTGTTGTTATTAGGACGTTAGTTTTTGTCCGGATGATTTCACAGTGTATTTGAACATTATTTCTTTAGGTTTTATATTTAAGGGTGAAAGAAGTCCAAATGAAGGTATACTTCTCCTTGATCCCCAAGTGTTGCCTCTTCTTCTCCTTTCGCTGTAACTATTCAGTTCTATTCGGTTCTAGGATTTACGTGGAAATCCTCAGTTTGACTATATTAAAAGGGTTAAATATCAAGGAGCAACCTGAACTTTGGATGTTTTGCAACAAGCTACCCGAACTTTAAAAATCAAAACGGGCTACCTCAACTTTGGCGAAGGTGCAACGAGCTACCTCCATCCAAATTACCGTCAATTGTTGACGGAAATTCATCGAATATTCGTCAGAAATTAGACGGAGATAGCTCGTTGCATCTTCGTCCAAAGTTGAGGTAGCCCGTTTTGATTTTTTTTTTGTAATTAATTACTTATGTCCCTTGGTGGTATATGCATGCTGCTGCAGTTCCTCCTGCTTATTATGCTCATCTAGCTGCTTTCCGTGCACGGTACTACATTGAGGGGGATAAGGAGGTATCGGCTGGTCGGTCAAGTGCAAGTGCAAGTGGAGGAGTCAGGTTGGGCCGTGGAGGAGTAGGTGCTTCGCAGGTTGAGGTCAGGCCCCTCCCTGCTATCAAAGACATTGTCAAAGATGCTATGTTCTACTATTGATACATTCTAAAAGCTGGTGTTTTATTTAGTGTTCCTTTCCATCTCTACTATCTAGAACAATATCTGTTTGTAAACAAGCCAACCTTGTTTAAGGACACGTTTTGGTAGAAATTCTGGCCGAGCTTTTTTTAATTGTGGGTAGAACGTTTGTAACTTTTGAACAAGGTATAATTAATCTTAGAAACGTTCATGGGTACAATTATTTTACTTTTTAATTTTATTTTTCTGGGTTGCACTTTAAAATCCATGTCGTTTATTCTTTTGACCACGTTTAAATATCATTATTTGTGTATCACATTTAACAACAAGACCATTCCTCTATATCCATCATTCTTCATCCGGTAGAGGGTGAAATTTAGACAAGTAGAGTCTTGTGACACGGACCCGCGAATGAAGGAGGTTGAGATCGTTCACCTTGCGACACATGACGGTTTCTTATTAGAAACCCCCTAGAAGGTTCCGTGCAGAAATGGTAACAATCAAAAGATGTTCAGATTCGACGTACAAATTTAGGTTCATTGTACTAGAGAATATACATCACATATACTTGTTGTCATATATGACCCTCATTCATTGTATGCAATATATAGTTTTCCATAAGAGAGCTATTCTCACTTGTATATAAAGGAGACTCATCCATTTGTATTCACTAGAAAATTCAGATAGTAATATAAGTAGTGTTTCTTTCTTATATCTAGAGTTTGCTTATAGTTTTGCGTGTGAGTGAGTGAAAGGTTGCTTAGGGACAACCTCAAGCCGCACGAGTGAAGTGAGAGCGATAATATTTCTCTAAACCTGTGACACTTGTTTGTATATTTCGAGACCAAAATAAGGATTCATGTATTGGTTCCAAGTTATGTTAGCTACCTGTAAAGCGATCACGTGTGCATATGACCTATGGAATTACGTACAATCTCTGCATTCACATGACTTTTATACCAAGTTTATTGTATAGTGTCTCCCGCCACATGACCTAACTCTGTACTCCTCCCCTCGTACGAGTAAGTCTGGGCCTTAAATCTACTAAACATCTCCTTGCCAATAACTCTTAGAAATTTTTGTAGCTATTCATGTCCCATCGACCTTGCTCGCTCAAATCGTGCACAAATTTCAACAAAATAAGCATTGAAGCTTGAGAATGTTATTTCAATAATCGTGGTCACTAGTAACAAGAATGTTCCTTTAAAAAATTGTTAAACACTTCAAATTGATTGGTCATTACTACTCCATATATGTATACTACATTGTATGACTGCGGCCATTAGCTGAAGTCACTGCAATCTAACAATCAATGTTTGAACTAGGCGTTGTTTAAGGTGGTGAATATCATAAAAAGAAACTTATTGAATTTTCTACGGGATGTAGTCCAAGCAATCTTAGAGAAATTACTATTAAGATTTTGATCCTTGGAGATATTGTTAAAACTAATACCTATGGACAACCCAATGACTCGGGAAATATCCTGCGACCACCAGTTCTATCCCACCACAGCGATCAGAAAGTATACACACTTTGTGTTGATCACACATCACGTAATGACACTGTCACTCTAAAAACCACGTCCACGTATGTGCACTCTCAGAAGTAACGAAAGTATATCACAACGAGAATATTCTATTGCCAACGTCGAGGACAACAACAATTAAAAGTTTGCCTATGTACTTTACGTACATATGTGTACCGTTGACACTAATCAACAATCTACAGGGGGAAAACCTTGAATTGACAATTCAAAGGAGCAAAACCACTTATCGAAACAACATCAAGTTCAGTAGGTGCTCCCTTATACTTTGAATCGAACACTGTCCACGGTAGCGTTATAAAAATAAATATAACGGGGTAGCACTTATATACATATTTCTAAATAATTGTTTATATACTTACTTTTTTTAAGAAAAATATTGCACAGTGACTATTGTTTTTTAAAAAAAATCCAAAATTACGGTCAGGAAGCAAAAGCTAAAGTTTCATATAGACGAGTAGGGGTTGAATCAAATTTTAGAACCAATATCCGATCTAATTTGGCAAACGACAGTTTGAACGTGTCAACTTTTTTTACTCGTTCAATTGTTTTTTTACCTGAACCGATCCAATAATTTATCTATCTATCTATTAACTTGACTAAATCACATAGAATGTTGATAAATAAGCTTTTTAATGTATTTTATCACTCCAAATGTTAAATTAACATCTTATAATTAGTACATGTCAATCATAAATTTATCATTCCTATGTAGCATACCATGTAAATCACTTTAAAATTTTCCAAAGTCTCTCATTCATTTTCAAGATAAGTTACAAAACTCTTATCATTTCTCTTTATTTCACATTATAATTATGATTTCTCCTTAGGCATATTTTATGTAGTCATATTTATATAATAATAAAATACATAATATCATATTTTATGAATATCAAATATGCACATATTAAAATTTACTCTTATTAATTAAAATATAGATTAATTAAGGATACATTTCATCTATCACATAATACCCTTATTAAAATGAGACATAAGTGACATATCAATACCACCTAATTAATTACAATAATATCAAAATAAATTTAAACAATGTCACAAAATTAAATATTATATATTTATAAACTCAATATAATTTAAAATTAACAAAATAGATAAAATATAATATGTATACTAAAACATTAGGTTGTTATTATTGTTAGAAAAATTCTAATGCTTTTATGTGAACATTGATTGAAGTAATAAACCATAAAAGTTAAGAGTATTATATGAACATTCAACACACGCGCGCGCGCACACACACACACATATATATATATATATATTATATATTATATTTTTATGAAAAATAGTATTTTATGTCATACTTATAACTCAAATCTTTGAATTATTAAAATACTACTTATAGAAAATAATTTATTATTGCTTTTTCTAAAATAAATATAAAAAATAGTAATAATTTTAATAGTCTTTTGTAAACACATGCATTAATATAAAACTATTTAACTTAAAAGTATTAATTATTAATATTAACTTTTATTATTAACTTGTTCATTTTTAACTAATTGTTTGAACAAATAAACTTAATTTAATTTATAATTTTGTTTTTCATGATATAAATTATAATAACTTATCTATCTAATTAATTATTTCATGCATTTTTAAATTTTAATATTTTTATTGTAAGAAATTAAAAGTTATAACAATATATTTTTTAAAAAATTATAATAGTTTGTATTCACTTAAAAAATAAGGTTATAACACTAAACGTTTTTTGTTTGTTTTAAAAGTGTTACCGTCCATATTCATATAAAAATAATTTAAGTAAGTAATATAAATTGTACTATAAAAAATAACTTTTATTATTTATATAAAAATAAAATAATCTACTTACTGCTCTTTTGCGCATACGAGATATCTATTTTGCGCAAGATATATATATGTCATTTTCGGATTGATGGGAAATTATTACCTCTATGTGCTAAGTGACATGCCCAAGGAAATTTTTTTTGTCTTTTTCTTATTTTGTCTTTTATTTACGTTTTAAAAATTCATTAAAAATATTAATTCTCTTTATTCTTTTTGTGCTTGCACATCGTTGTAACGAGTAAGTTAAATATAAAGATTATGCATTACTTTTTAAATTTTAATTTAAAATTAAAATTCTTCCTCTTAAATCATATTGTGTTATTTTGCTCTAAAATATAACATTAAAATCATAAATTTATTTAAAAAATGACTTTAATATAGAGAATAAAATTAGATGTTATTTTTAAAGGAAAAACAAAAGACTTTTATTTTGAAAACTATTTTTATTTAATAAGAATATATTATATTTGTTCTTATATATATATAAATTTACCCATTCTCTTATTTTTATAATAAAAAATTAATACGATTTAAATATTATATTTATAATATTCATAATTTGAGATTATTACAAGTAATGTAGTCTTCATATAAATTGTTTTTCTTTTTGGGTGAAATTCAATGTCATCAAATTGTTGAAATTTGTCCTCAAAATTTGAAAAACAAAATCTCATCCTCATTAATTTGTTTATTCTTAAAATAAGTTTAGAAGAATAACAAACATTTCTCAAATGTAGAAAATAAAATAAGTTCATTTATGAAAACAAAAGATAACTTCAAATAATAAAAGGGTTAAATAGCAAGTAGCTACCTGAACTTTGGACATTTTGCAACGAGCTACCCAAACTTTGAAAATTCAAAACGAGCTACCTCAACTTTGAAAAATGTGCAAATAGCTACCTCCGTCTAATTTCCAACGATTTTCCGACGACTTTCCAACGATTTTCCGACGACTTTCCGACGGAAAATTGGACGAAGGTAGCTATTTGCACCTTCTTCAAAGTTGAGGTAGCCCGTTTTGAATTTTCAAAGTTAGGGTAGCTCGTTGCAAAACGTCCTAAGTTCAGGTAGCTACTTGGTATTTATCCCATAATAAAAGCAACAAAATCTGAACATTAAAAAAAAGTATAAAAAAAATTAATCCGTTATAAACTTGAAATAATCTAAAATTTAAAAAACAAAAAAGAGTTAATTTATACAATAATATTATCAAAGGAAAAAAAACTATAGATAAATAGTTCATGTTTGGAATAGCTCATAAACTTTTCAAATCTTATGAAGTAGGGCTTGGCAAAAATAACCGGTTCGGTCGAACTGTACCTGAACAGTACCGGTTTCGAACCGGTTCACAAAACAAACGAGTTTTTTCAAAATTAACTGGAGCGGTTCAGAATAGGTACAGAAAACCGGTTCAAAACCGGTTAACCGAACTTATTTTGTACCGGTTTTAATCTTAAAATACTATTAAATACTAAACCAGACCAGACCACTTCAGACCAGACAAAACCGATTTTTCTGATTCAGATGACCAGACCTAATTGAGTCTTCAATATTCAATAACCTCACTCAATTCAGAATTCACTGATTCAGTACGTTCTCAACTCACCGTGACGCCGCTTGTCTTCAAACTTCAACCTCAGTTCTCACGCCTCTCATCTTCACACCTCTCGTCTTCGCCAGGTTCGTCTGTCGTCACGCCTCTCGTTTTCGCCAGGTTCGTCTTCACTCTTCTTTGTTGGATTAGATCGTCGCTCGTCGCCTATCTTAGTTGCTGATTAGTGATTAGTTGTTGATTAGTTGCTGATATGCTGTGATATGTTGTGTCTGTGATATGTTGTGATTCATCTTCACTCTTTTTCAACTGGTGATATGCTGTCTTAGTAATTAGTGATATGATTACTAATCTTAGTGATATGATTACTAATCACTGAGTTGCTACCTTCCACCTCGGGCTATTCTTTGTTTGTGAAAGCTGAGAAGAAGCCACCTCATGATATTTATATTCTCCACCTCATGCTGCTGCTAACTCCACTCACGTTGTTCTAAATTTGTAAATCCACCTCAAGCTTCCCTATGTGAACACACTGACAACAATAATGCACTGAAATTGAATCTGTATATGGCTAAAATATGAATATGATCATTTAAAGATGCATTTTTATATAGTTCATACTTTGTAGACAGCATAAATAATAATTACTATCAAAGTAGAGTAGTTACAAATATGTATATATATAATTACTTATTTTATGCATTTTTCAAAATTTAATATTTTTCTTATTATAAAATCTCTCTCTCTCTTAATTTGGTTAGAATGTACGCAATTGCGACAAATAAGTTTTCTGGTGCATTTTCTCACTCGTTATATTAAAATAATTAATTTTAATTAGTCCATGTTAAACATACAATTCTCACTCCTAAGTGCTAAGTGGTATGCCATGTATATTCATGATTTTATATTAAATAAAATATAGTGAATTTATGAAATAATAAAACACATAATATTATATTTGATGGATAACAAGTATGAACATATACAAATTAAATAAACTAGTTAAGTATAAATTTAGATTATTAAATAATAATTTTATCAAATTGCATATCAACACTGTTTACCTTATTATAATTAAAAATTTAATATAAATTTAACTTATGAATAATATGAAGAGAAATTTTTGACATTTTTATATAAGTATAAAACTAATTGAAGTCATAAAAGTATAATAGTCGTTAAAAGTATTATATGAACATTAATATATTAAACAAATATGAAAACTATTTTTATATTTATTGACTCAACATATTTTATAAATAAAAAATAAATAAATTTTATTTGTAGATATTTTTACTATTATTACAATTAGTAAAAAATTACTAATGATTTTAACATTTTTATTAACATATTGTACAAATAGAAGTGACAAAACTACAAAAAAACAAATAACTTAAAATTATTAATTAATATTATATTAATACTTTTTACTATTATTTTTAAATAGTCATTCATGAATTTTTTTTATTAGTTTTATGAATAAATAGATTTAATCTTAATTTTCTTTAATAAATAAATAGAATAATTTATATTATACACAAATACTAATTGGGTTAATAGTATTTATAAATATACCTTATATTTTTATTATATAATATTAAGTTTAATTTATTGTTAATTAAAAATATTGCGAAAACACGTATAAAGTTTCTAATATATATATATAATTTTAAATTTACAACTTTTGTGCGCAGTAGTTGTTTTTTGTCTTTTTTTGGTAAATAACTAATTAGTAGTTACTATTATATTTTGAGTCTCCCCCTGTCTTCTCAAACGTCGTTTTGGCACTCAGACGCAGACCTGAGTCTCTTCCTCTTCATCCCTGCTACAAATAATCACTGCTCCCCACTCTTCCCCGCAGCACACGTTGAGAAAAAAAAAACAAAGAAGAGGAAAATCACCTCTCTTCCTTCTCCACCAACAAACAATGGTGAGGCGCAAAAGCCGTTCTGGATCTAACCGCCAACCTACATCCCATGCTGCCTCCGCCCTGGATAGCGGCTCTGCCCGAGGACCACAACGTACTGGATTACCTGGCGACGGCCAACCTCCTACTGCTCCAGATCAGCCATCCTCCTCTGCTCAGACAGCACCACTGTCTGCTCCTCCAGTAGTCTCTCAACAAACGATCATCGCTTCTGGAACCTCTACCGCTGATTCTGGTGGAGAGTCCTCCCATGTCGCCTCTTCCTCCTCAGCAGCTGCGTTGGCTGGAGATATGGAGAACCTTACTCTTCAGCCTCCAAACCCCTCGTCAAAGATCTTGAAGGTTCCCCGAAGGCCTGGACACGGCACGTTGGGGGAGAAGTGCGTGGTGCGAGCCAATCATTTCCTGGTAAAAGTAGCTAGCAAGAGCTACTTTCACTACGACGTAAGGAATTCTTACTACATTCTCCCACGTTCGTTCGTCTCTGTATGTTTCCCTAACACATCGATTGCTGTACATCTGGATACCGACTTTAGAGGCTATAGAACTTGAAGAAACTTAGATTTAGCATCAACATTATATGCTGGCCCGTAACATTTGTGCGTACGTAGTATCTTCGATCAAATTTTTGCAAAGTAATAACAGGATACGATTAAAAAATCTCATGCAGGGTTTATCTACTGAAATTTCTGCATCTTCTCTACGCGTGTCATTTTGTTTTTGTTTTCGGCTTCTGCAGTTTTCATCCGTTTCGTCAGATCCGGATATTTGCTTGTGTATTATTAGGTTGATGATGATGATGTGTTCCCTGCTAGTTGCTACTCATTTCTAGTTAGAGTTTAAGCAAATTTCTGTGTGGTTGGGTATTGAAATTGAAATTTTCGTCTCTTTCATTTCCGTAGACTGAGGCTGTGACCGATAAAACCAATTGATACGGACTTACCTTGACGGTTCGGTTTTAATTTACATCGAACTTGAACCTTTTCTTTAAAAAAGTTCTAATAATTTTTTTGCATGTACTTGATAACTTTTTCTAACATTATTGTTTCATTTCTTTAAAAATGAATAATATGTAAGTGTAATTTCGTTTTACAGTTTCACTCTCTTTTTAACAAATTAAATGAAATTTATTTAACCGGCAAATTGTTCAATATCAAGAATACTTGACCATCATCATCAATGCCAATCAACCAACAGAAGAATACATATAGTTGTAACTCTTAAACAACTAGCAAAATATAAACGTAGTGAGGCATGTAACTTCTTGTCCAAATGATAGCATGCCACTGTATATACATGTACTCAATCTCTTTATTAAACTTGGATTGATTCCAGCTTGGGTTTCGGTATTGCTACAGCAGTATTACATTCTCAGACTGAGTTTGTGTATCTGTTTTATTTTCATTTTTTATTTTAGTTGAGTGTCTATTTTGGTTTTTAGGTGTCAATAAGCCCAGAGGTTACCTCAAAAGGTGTTAACCGTCATATAATAAAAGAGCTCATCAAGCTGTACAAACTGTCTCACTTGGGCAATCGGATGCCAGCTTATGACGGAAAGAAGAGTCTATACACTGCTGGGCCACTTCCCTTTGAATCCCAGGAGTTTAAAATAATTCTAGTGGATACCAATGATGCCTCGAGTTCCAAGAGGTAATTTATGTTAATAGATATATCTTGCTGTATGTAAGCATTGAGAGATAATGAACGCACATAATTTGTTGACAGAATTCAGCGTCAGACATTTGTTTAACTGGGTATTTTAACTGCGTGAATCATGCAGGACGGGAAGGGAAAGACAGTTCAAAGTTACAATCAGATATGCTGCTAAAGGTGATCTTGATCACCTGCAGAGGTTCCTACAGGGAGAACAGTTGAACTGCCCACAACAAATAATACAAGTGCTTGATGTCGTGCTCAGAACTATTCCATCCTCTCAGTGGAGTTTCAGACTGTGCTGAATCATCTGCTGAGCAGTGTTTCTGAAATGCTGTTTTTTTACTAACCCTCAAACTTTGTTCTCAGGTACAATGTGGTGGGAAGGTCATTCTTTTCTACTGAATTTGGAGAGGGAGATCTTGGTGATGGTTTGGTTTACTGGAAAGGCTACTATCAGTCCCTTCGGGCAGCGCAGCTTGGGCTTTCTCTTAATATTGGTATAGTGACTTCTAGGAGCATATGCAGTTTGTGTTTGCATCTCTTACTCCAAAATACGGTCTGACCAACATATTTGCTATTTCAGATCTGTCAGCTACAGCATTCTATGATTCCATTGATGTGATTGACTTTGTCTCAAAGAATTTCAATTTTCGTCACTTCTTGAGGCCGTTACAGGATCATGACCGTGTTAAGGTACATAAATCGTTGCTACAGATTATGTAGGATCATTGTTGAGACTCATACTTATTTTTTGGATTTTTCAGTTGAAGAGAGCATTGAAAGGACGAAGGGTGACAGTCACACATTTACAAAATAGTCGGAGCTACAAGATTATTGGATTATCCAGTCAGCCAGTTAATAAGGCCATGTGAGTCATCGTTACATTCGGGATTATATTCCATTGAAAGATACTTGGATTGCAGTTACGTCAGTCAAATATTTTGAAGGACTTCACAATTTTTCTTGTTACTAAATGTACTGGATTATACAAAAGATTTCTGTGCTGATTTGGTTTGTGAAAAATTGAAATTCAAATTGCTTTGAAGTCGTTCATGCATTTTTCACTGTGAAACATATGTTGTATAAGTCTCATTATGTTTTGTTCCAAAGTTTGTCCACAAAAAATCTTCTAGATAATGCTGGTGTAAATAACTGACGTGGTTTCTTCATTATGACAATTAGTGATTAATTTAATTTGGTATTCCTTTGAAGGTTCTCACTTGACGGGCAGCAGACACAGATTTCGGTTTTCGAGTATTTTAAACAGAAGTACAATATTGTGTTGAAGTATCCAGCTTTGCCTGCTCTTCAAGCTGGCAGTGATGCAAGGCCTATTTATTTGCCAATGGAGGTATATCCTTCTATTGCATAGTTCCCCCTTGTATACAATACATTTACGGTGACATGTCACTTATTGTCATTTAACAACTCCTTTCTGATTTGATTGGCAGCTCTGCAAGATTGTCTCTGGTCAGAAGTACAACAAGAAGTTGAATGCGAAACAAGTGACCAATTTCTTGCGGGCAACATGTGAGCGTCCTAGTGAAAGGGAAAAGAATATCAAGGCTGTGGTGCAAAATGCATTTGGAGATAGGCATGACAATCGTGATTTGCTAGTGAAAACTGAGTTTGGGATCAGTGTGAAAACTGATCCAGTTGTTATCGACGCTCGTGTTTTACCAGCACCCAAGGTACGTAAATTCCTTTTACAAAATCAATGTTTATTTTCTTTGACCAACACAAACTTTTGCAGCTGTTGTATAAAAACCCTTCTGGAGGTGACCCATTTGTTGTTCCTCATGAGGGACAGTGGAAGATGATCAACAAGGTAAAATTATACAAAGTTTGTTACTGTTTGTATCTATAGAGATCAAGAGGTCTTTTCTTCTATACAAAGTTTGTTACTGTTTGTATCTATAGGGATCAAGAGGTCTTTTCTTATATTGTCCATCAGTTGTTTACTCCGATTTTCCTTTCATTTCAAAGACTTTTTCGCTGAAATTAATTCACTGATATGATGATAATTTCATTCTCTGAAGACTCACAACCTAATTTCCTTGATTATGAGAAGTCTGTCTGGCTATATTCTCTTTGCTAAATGTTTTTGTTTGTGAATTTTGCAGAAATTTTTTGATGGCGGCAGAGTTGATGCATGGGCGTGTATATGCTTCTCGAATAAGATCCACAGTAATATCCCACATAATTTTTGTGCTCAATTGGTTGACATGTGCATAAGCAAAGGAATGGTATGACTATACAATCTATAAATATCCTTTTAACCACTGATGTTTTGTCCTGACTTTTTGTGTTATGTGTGACTGCTGGATTATTATATTTGGTTTCAGGTATTCAACAGAAAACCCGTCATTCCTATAACAAAATGCAACCCTAATCAGATTGAGAAGGCACTAGTAGATGTTCACAAGGAAACACTGGCTACACTTGCAAAATGCCGGAAAGCAACAAAACAGATTCAACTGTTGATTATTATTCTACCTGATATGAGTGGGTCGTATGGTAAGCTAACATGAACCTTCTTCCTTACTAGTTGAAGCCATATCATGTCTGGATCTAAACTTACTATTTATTTTTATATAAAATAGGGAAAATTAAACGAGTATGTGAAACGGAGCTTGGCATTGTGTCTCAGTGCTGCCAACCATTCAATGCTTCACGACTAAGCAAACAGTATATGGAAAATGTGGCTCTGAAGATCAATGTCAAGGTTAAGTTCTTTCCCATTAATTTTATGCTTATTTTGTTTTTCTTTATGTGTTTATGGTATTAATTATTTATTATTACTTGTATCGTGTTATTGAAGAATTTTTGTTGGTGATGATTTACAATTTATTATCACTAGGTCGGAGGAAGAAACACAGTTTTGAATGATGCTATAACACGGAATATCCCTGGAGTTCGTAATGTCCCCACGATTATATTTGGAGCTGATGTAACTCATCCACAACCGGGAGATGATTCAAATCCATCAATAGCTGCAGTAAGTGAATTCTCTCACCTCTGTTTTGATGTTTCGTGCTTTAAAAGTACAAGGAAAAAAAATAGAAAGTAACACTTTGGATAATTAAGTTGGATGTCTGGGGAATAATGCAGGTTGTGGCATCCATGGACTGGCCTGAAATCTGCAAGTATCGAGGCCTTGTATCTGCACAAGGGCACCGAGATGAAATTATCCAGGACCTGCACAAGGCTGTCCCAGATCAAAAGGGTTCATTGACTCAGAAAGGAATGATAAGGTGGTAATAAATAACCAGTGCTCCTCTTCTACACCTTTTTTTTGTTCTCCCACTTTTGTGATTGCTGGCTTATGCTATTCTTTTACGTTTTCTTCATGGAACAGGGAATTACTGATAAGTTTCAGAAAAAGCACTAATCGGAAGCCAGAAAGGATTATATTTTACCGGTAACTTTTCCTTTTTTAGAATACAATCTTTGTTTTTGTTTTTTTAATAAATAATTCTCGAAATCCATGTTGTACTTCTTTTTTGTTGTATTTGAGGATGGATGTAGGGATGGAGTGAGTGATGGGCAGTTCAGTCATGTTCTACTTTATGAGATGGATGCTATTCGCAAGGTACAAACGTGTACATACATCTCCATTTCCTTATATCATCATCTTTTCGAAGTTATGTTTTTATTTTTCTTGAGGGAGAGCGAAGACATTGTCAGTGCATTTCATTTACTAAATAAATAAGGTTGATTGTGTCATTTTTCAGGCATGTGCGTCGCTGGAGGAAGGCTATCTTCCACCAGTGA
The DNA here is from genome assembly GCA_946814005.1 of Chamaenerion angustifolium. Lineage (NCBI taxonomy): Eukaryota > Viridiplantae > Streptophyta > Magnoliopsida > Myrtales > Onagraceae > Chamaenerion > Chamaenerion angustifolium. Next base: position 24,735,494 of record OX328268.1, on the reverse strand, counting down.
CTTTCATTGTGGTACAGAAGCGCCACCACACACGTTTCTTCCCCGCCCGCGGGTCTAACATGATGATGAATGGGAATATAATGCCAGGTTTTAATCCTCCGCCTGGTGCTATGTATTTATATTTAGTAATTAATTGTTGGAGTGTGTCTAGAGAATTTATTTATTTGTGTGCATCTTGAATCTTACTTTCTTATAATATTAAATTAATGGTTAGGCACAGTGGTTGACACTAATATTTGCCACCCTTCTGAGTTTGACTTTTACCTCAACAGCCATGCGGGTATTCAGGTGAGAAAGTTGATGATGTGTGTCTTCTCTCCTTTTTAAGTTGAAAAGATTTATGCTCCATGTATGATAGTGTTGAGAGTGTGTTTCAGGGTACGAGTCGTCCTGCCCATTATCATGTCTTATTTGATGAGAACAACTTCTCTGCTGATGACTTGCAGATGCTAACGAATGCTCTTTGCTTCACGTAAATCTTGTTTACTTTCCCTTTCACTGTTCTTCTCTTTCCTTTGTATTGTTATTGTTTGTGTACCTACCTAACACTGAAGTAGAACTTATTTACTTGTTTTTCACGTGCAGATTCGCAAGATGCACCCGTTCTGTGTCTGTAGGTATGTATGGCGGTGGCATGTCATGACACTATGTATGTTATGATAGTGTGTTTCTTTTTGTAATTAATTACTTATGTCCCTTGGTGGTATATGCATGCTGCTGCAGTTCCCCCTGCTTATTATGCTCATCTAGCTGCTTTCCGTGCACGGTACTACATTGAGGGGGATGAGGAGGCATCGGATGGTCGTGCAAGTGCAAGTGCAAGTGGAGGAGTCAGGTTGGGTCGTGGAGGAGTAGGTGCTTCGCCGGTTGAGGTCAGGCCCCTCCCTTCTATCAAAGACACTGTCAAAGATGTTATGTTCTACTGCTGATACGTTATAAAAGCTGATGTTTTCTGTAGTGTTCCTTTCCACCTCTACTATCTAGAACAATGTGTGTTTGTAAACAAGCCAGCCTTGTTTAAGGACACGTTTTCGTAGAAATTCTGGCCGATCCTTTTTTAATTGCGGGTAGAACGTTTGTAACTTTTGAACCAGGTACAATTAATCGTAGGAACGTTCATGGGTACAACTTTTTTTATTTTTAAAATCTTTTTAATTTTATTTTTCTGGGTTGCACTCTAAAATTCATGTCTTATTCTTTAAGGCATAAAGATTTCCGATCTTCTTCCCCATTCTCTCAAGCACTATCTTTTTCCTCTAAAGACCTTCATATTTATTTCATATTAAAAAATAAATTTTGTAAATCAAAATATAATAGAAAAATTTATATATTTTTGTTACAATATTTAAAATCAGAAAATATTATAATAAAAATATATTCATAAGCATCAAAATAACAAAATATTACATTGGAATAAAATATGCTTTTTAACTAAAATATATTGTGTTTTGCTTTACAAGCGTGTCTTTGGATCATGCAAATATGATTGTCGCTCCGAAAAGCCTACCTTGCATTGCGCAAGCCGCTCGATTAGACAAATTAAAGTATTCTTCTCATTTAGACTGACTTGAAAAACAAATATGAAAATACTCTCTAGGTTGCTCTTAGGTCCCGTCAAAATTTTGTCACTTTCCAGTTTATGTATGAATATTCGTCAAAATTCGAATTTAGGTACTATTCAGTTCAGTGTATACAATTTATTTATAAATTTAGTTCAATTATAATCTTTAATTTCTTATATCAATAAAAAAATCAAATATGAAATAAATTTTTAGTCCTATTATTATATTGATAATATTTATTCAACTTATAAAATGAAAATATTTTTCTTATTAATACCGTTTTAATTAATATTATTCATTTTACTTATTAAGTTTATAATATTGATAATTTATTATATATTCATTACAAACGAATATTAAACAAACGTCATATGCAAATATGAGGTTTGGTTTCTCTTAATGGGTTCTTTGGTTTGGACTAATTGATGCCTTAAAGTTCTTGTATTTTGTATCGATGAAGGTCTGATGGGGAGGAAGGGATGAACATTATGAAGATGTTGGGGGTAATCAGTATTATCTTTAATTGAAATTTATTGTTTAGACTGGTTTCCTCGATTGGGTGATGTGGTTGCTGGGTGTTATAACTCAGTGGGTGATGAGGTATTAAACTCATTGCAGGTAGATGTACCTTCGAAGATTGATTCTGGTTTTCCTTATCCAAAGCTTGCTCCAATGTCTGTTATGTAGAATGGAAAAGATGAAATAGACTGCATGAATAAGGGTAATTTGGTCACTAAAATAGCATGTGCCACACACATGATCACGTTCCGTTAAGAACAAACGGCTAAGTGACGGAAAGGGTGGATTTTTCATCCGAGCCAACCATTAGGACTAAAATTTCAAATTTCAAACAGTAATGGGAATCTTAAATTCCGCTTAAACTTCAGGGGGAAACACGTATTTTACCCTATTATGAATTAATCTTGACAAGTGATTTAATAGTTAATTATAATAGCAGAATGAGGTTAAAAAAATGATGAAAGATAATTACTAATAAGTAAATTATTTTACTGATTCATAAAGTCACAATTGATCAAATAGCCTAAGAAATGAACGTGCAATGTGTCCATCTTCCTATGTTATCCGCTTTATTCTCGCTAACTCGCTTCATCGTGACTAGCCAATGTTCGATCGTATTAGCTACAATCTTATTCAGTCCCACATTCCAGGTGCCTGACCAAACCAGGGTTGTCCATGGACATTGGAAAATTAGAGCTCCACACTCTCCTTCTCCCCACAAATCTGAAACCCTGGGCTAATATTCACCCCCTTACGATATAGATTCAGTTTGGTAGGTAGTGCTCTCATAATCAACTTCCACAAGTATATGTGAATATTCGGTAGTCTCTTTGTTTGCCAAATCCACTTCTGTTAGTAACATAGAATAATTAAATTTGTAATTTAATAATAAAATTTTCGGATTATAATGTGTAAAATTGTATAATAACATGCAGATTTACCAAATGATGAAATTTTGCCCTAGAAAATGATTTGTGTTTAAAATACTAAGTCCCGCAAAAAGTACGACCAACTTAAGACAAATTCGCCCCCCCTCACCGTAATTAGTTCGTATAAAAGGAAAATTGAGACGATTACCTCCTAGGATAAAACAGTGTCGTTAAGACAAAACAAACACGGTGTGTCATTTAAACGAACTGAACAATACCTCAACTCGAACTTCGACGAAAATTCAAACGTAAACAATAAATGGACAAATTTCTGACCAAACTTTTAGAGCAACCTAAAGAGGATTTTAAGATTTTTCAAGTGTACAAAATGAGAATAATGCTCTCCTATTTATAGGGTTCAAGGGTAGCCATTGTCATTAAGGTTACCCTTAATGATTTGTAACCCTGCAAAATTAATTCACTACAAAACAAAAATTAATTCTTAAAAAAACAAAAATCACCCAACAGAAAAATTCCAACAGTCACAAATAAATAACTTTCCAACAACTAGAAAAAAAAATAGAGTCGGATCAGAATCCTTTCTCCATGATGACATTGTCAAATTTTTTATGTCACTGTTTCGGTGTTTGTTTCAGACCGTACAGTGATTTCACTAGTTTACACACGGTTTTTTCTTATCCTAGTGCAACAAAACCATCAGGTTGTTCCATGCAGATATCCTCCTCTAAATCTACATTTAAGAAAGTTGTTTTTACATTCATTTGATGTATATTCAAATTTCGCAATGCCGTTGTTGCGAGTATCATCCTTATAGATGTTATTCTCGTGATCGGAAAATATGTGTCAAAATAATCAAGGTGTTCTTTTTGTTTGTAACCCTTAATTACAAGTCTACCTTTATACTTGTCAATTGAACCATCTGTTTTCATTTTTCTTTTGAAAATTCACTTGTAAACTAGTGGTTGGAGCTAGGAGGAAGATCCACTAGTTCCCCAAGTATGATTTTGCAAGATGGACTCAATTTCACTATTGATTGTCTCTTTCCATAGAGGTCCTTCTAAAAAATTTACGGCCTCTTGAAATGTTTTTCAGCTTACAACATACATGTTAAAAAATCTGGACCAAAAGATTTTTCGACCCGAGCTCGTTTGCTTTTCGTGGGTTTTACTTGAGGTTTTACCTCAACATTTTCTAGGTATAGACCATTATCTTCAATAGTCTCATAAATTCATTTCTATGAACTTGCATTCCCCCTATATTTAGTTGGAAATACTTCTTCAAATAAATATGTGTTTCTTGATTCCATTATCGTATCTTTATCTATATCTGAAATCTTCGAATCATGCTCAAGAAACCAATAAGCATTAATGTTTTGACCATATCCAATGATGATGCAATCATCAGTTTTTGGTCATACCCTAACATTTTTAGGATGAGGCACCACCTATTTAGCTAGACACCCCCACACTCGGAGGTGATTGAAAAAAGGTTTTCTTTCCATAATTCGAAATGTGTTTTCTCTTTTTTCTTTCGGGGTACCTTATTTAAAAGGTAATTGATACTTAAAATAGTTTCCCCCGCATGTTCTGAGGTAACGTAGAACTTACCAACATTGAACTCATCATCTCTTTCAATGTTCGAGTTTTCCTCTCTGCCACCCCGTTTGATTGGGGTGAATAAGGCGCGGTGACCTCATGTATGATTCCATGTTATTCACAAAAATCACTAAATAGAGCATCATACTCGCCACCTCTATCACTACGCAACATCTTTATTTTCTTGTTAAGTTGATTTTCAACTTCTTGTTTATAAAGCATGAACTTTTCTATAGCATTTACTTACATATCATATTTTGTACTATCATCCACAAAAGTGACAAAGTACTTATTTCTGCCTCTCGTTTGGACAAAATTTAAATCACAAATGTCGCTATGTATTAAATCAAGAGGTTCTGTATTCTTTTCAACTGAATCAAAGGATGACATGGTTAATTTAGCATCAACACATATTTAACAACCATTACATTCTTCTTGAACATCCCCCCACATTTGTACCATTTACCCACATACATTCCATTCTTTGTGAGTACAAATTTATCTCACTCAAATACAAGATGGAAGTCATGCTTGTTGAGGAGAGATCCTGGCACCAAGTTCCTGTGAATGTATGGCACATACATAACATTCTTCAATGTGATGTCTTTCCCACAAGTCATCTTTAGAATGACGCTTCCTTTGCCCTTGACCTCATATGAAACGGAGATTCCCATGTAGAAGCTCTCCCTAGAATCAACTTATTAAAAATTGAAGAATATTCCTTTATCCTAATAAATATGCTTGGTTGGAATCATCCATGATCACCTCAGAAACCACCGCAAACAAGTTGATGTCGTCAAGGTCTTCAGTGATTTCTTGGACCATGTTGGTCTTCTTTCTCTTGCGAAATCTGCAAGCATTAGATTTATGGCTAGTTTTACCATAGTTATAACAAGCGTCAATAAATTTTTATGGTTTGGATCCCGATTTCTTTGAGACTCTGTCCTTAGGACCCGTAATGAATCTTTTTTGCTGCTTCTTGCTTTTGGAAGCATGTCTGCTCTGCCTATGCTCCACCACATTTGCCTTGGTGGAGGCCATCATGTTCATGGAGCCGATTGGAATTCCTCGTGCAACATTCATGTATTGCTCTTCCACGTTCATCCTTTCGAGCAGCTCAACCATGGTCATCTTCTTCCACTTGTGCTTCAGGTAGCCCTTAAAGTTATTCCATGGCGCTAGGGCTTGGCATGAACAGGTTCAGAACCATACATTTACCACATTTTAAAGAGGTATGGTTTAACGCTTCAGTTTTTGGCCGCTCCAAATTTTGGCAGAATTACTGAACCTTATATGAACTGGTTTAGAACCGGTTCGACATAATCTTATTTGAACCCGTTCAAAAACCGGTTCAGAATCGGTTCGATAAAACCACTTTATTAACAAAAGAAATCATGGCAAATCAAGTTACCCAATAACTCCATCTAGGCGAAATCAACACAAATTGACAGAAACAACACAATTTCGACTGAATCAAGTTCAGTTTCGTCACAATTTCAGCTGAACCAAGTTTAGTTTAATCACAATTTCGGCTGAATTGACACAAATTGCGACAGAAACAACACAAATTGACAGACGAATCAAGTTCAATTTCGTTAATCAAGTTCGGTTTCATCAAACATGACAGAAACAACACTGTAAAATCACATTCACCAGTTTCGCCTTTACCACGAACGAGCAACGACGAAGACATGGCTCTGTTGCTGTTGTTAATGGATCGTTGTTGCTGCTCGCTGCGCCGCTGCTGTTATCGCTGCTCATCGCGTCGATGCCTTACTGCTGCCCTGGCCGCTGCTAATAAAGAGTGAAGCTGAAGAATTGAAGACTGATTTGTATTCAACTTCGGTTATTAGTTTTATAGGTGGTCAAACTGTCCGATCAGGTAACTCTGGTTTGGTTTAGGAGTTTATTAAAACCGGTACAAATATGGATCTACTTACCGTTTACGAACCGTTTTTTTGTACATCTTCTGAACCGCTCCATATTTTTGCAAAAATTGCAAAAAAACAGTTTGGTTTGTGTATTTTTTCAACCGAACCGGTTCATAATCGGTACGGTTTTTCTGAACCGGTTTTTTATGCCCAGACTTACACGTCGCGGGTAACTTCTCAATTATGATGGCTACTTGAAACGACTCTGCGAGTTCCATCTTCTTGGCATGGATACTTTAGAGGATGATCTATAGATCTATCAACTATTTCATACATGGTATGTTATCTATCATCTTATAGACAAACAATCGACTAACTAGGAATTTATTTTTTCCGACATCCTCAGACTCATATTTTTGGTCCAAGGCATGCCACAGCTCCCTAGGGTACTTCGTTTTACTATATACATCATACAGTGAATCAAACAAAGAGTTCATTACATAATGTCTACATAAATAAGAACCCTGGATCATCATCCTCAACTTGAGTTGGTGGTTATTCTGTCAAGAATCGAACCAAGATAAGAGTAGTCAAATAGAACTTCATATTCTCTTGCCACTTCTTGAAGTTGGAGCCATCGAATTTCTCATGGTTTTCAGCATGCACAAGTCCAGCCAGACGAATCCTGGTTATCCCCCCTCCCGGTTGGCGCAATGACGGGCGTGTTCATCAATGCATTAGGGGCTTCAATCTGAGTCAATGCTCCAGCGCTGATATCAAAATCATTGTTGTTTGCAACTATTTTTCTATAATAGAAAATGCTGAATTATTTTATCAAAAATTATTATTTTAGATTACAAAAAGTAATGAACCGATTCTTAGTCTCCTGAAATACTAAAGAAAAGGAATTTCCTTAAGATCGATAGTTATATAGGAGAAATAAATTTGTAATTTGTTCTATTATCCAGAAAAGTGATAAATTGCTTATTTCCGCCTCTCGTTTGGACAAACTTTAAGTCACAAATATCGCTATGTATTAAATCAAGAGGTTATGTATTCTTTTCAATTGAATGAAAGAATGACCTAGTTAATTTAGCCTCAACACATATTTCTCACTTATATTTGAGATCAATTTTAAATGTAGGGATGTGATTCATGTTAATTAACCTTCGCAAGGTATCATAATTAACATGTCATAATCTACCATGCAAAAAATTAGAAGACTCAATCAAGTAAGTGGAAGAAACAATTATATTATTGTTTATCTTAGGCGTAATAGTCATTACATTGAGTTTGAACATACCCCCACATTCATAACCCTTACCCACTAAGGTAGGGATGATCATGCGTGGGCCGGTTCGGTCTTGGAGGCAGGACCAAGACCAAGACCGACATTTCGGTGTTGACATTTGAAGGACCGAGATCGAGACCGACTTTGTCCAAAAAAGCCCTCCCTAGTCGATCTTTCTTGACTCGGGTAGATCTCGGTCTTGGACCGAAATGTTTGGTAAAAACAATTCAACTGAATTCGCCAAAAAAAATCATCGAAGTTTTGGTCTTGAACTCGCTCGCTTCTCGTTTTTCAAAATAAATTTAGCTATTTTCTTATTTTTAGAATAAAAAATGAATACGATTTAAATAATAAATTTATAATATTTATAACTTGAGATTTTCACAAAGGAATGCAGTCTTCATATAAGTGTTTTTCTTTGGGGGTGAAATGTCACCAAATTGTTGACATTTGTCCTCAAACTTTGACAAAAAAATAAATACATAATCTCATCCTCATTAGTTTTTTTATTCTTAAAATAAGTTTAGAAGAATAACAAAATTTCTCAAATGTAGAAAATAAAATAAGTTAATTTATGAAAACAAAAGATAACCTCAAATAATAAAAGCAAACAAAATCTGAACTTGAAAAAAAATATAAAAAATTTAAACCGATATAAAGTATAAACTTAAAATAATATAAAATAAAAAAATTGTACAATAATATTACCAAAGGAAAAAAGAAAAACTATAGATAAATGGTTCAAGTTTGTAATGGCTCATAAACTTTTCAAATCTTATAAAATATGATCAATTTGAAATGCTAATTTAATTATTTCTAATAAATTATTTCTTTTTCGTTTATTATCATTTGATCTGTAAAATATCGTCTCAATAAATTAGCTTTTCCTTTATGAACTATGAGTTTTTTTTTCAAGTTTAAATTACTATTTTCAAAAAAATAAACTAATAATAATGAAAACGAAACTGTTAGTGGTGATAGCTTGAGGATCAATGGAGATTTTTTTAAAACAAAATTATTTCCATTTGAAAATTAAAAATTAAAATAATAAGTGTTTAAAATTATTTATCAAACTATACCAACGTGAGACTGCTAGTCGCATGTACAATGTATTTTTAATCATACCCATGACTGATTTTTGTGTAATTTTGTATATTTTAAACTGTACATGAATTACATTTATTATTATAAATAGTGTAGTTATTGAATATGTTCTTTTCACATTTTGTTTGAGTTTGTCCCCAAAGAATAATTTCAAAAAGGCTATTATGGATACCTAAAACACCATATTGAAATATATATATATATATATATTTAAAACATCTACAAAAACATATAACAATAATACTTTCAATAAATAACTAAATTACAACTATATAACCAAACAAACAACATTATATTTTGATTTACACAATGGTACAAAATAATTATAGTATTTAAATTACTATTTGCAAGATCACTAGTTGGTATATATTGGTAAATAGCTTTGAAAATTGTTTATTTTGGTATTTGATTTTAAATTAGGGTATATTTTGAAGAAAAAAAATTCATCAATTGACCCTGCTTGCTTTATTTTGTTTTTCTTCTGGCTAAAACAGTGCTTGACCTGATTGAATTTTTTATGTTGAAATGTTTCATGATAATGGTAATGTGAATATTGCACTGTGACTATTTTTTGAAAAAACAAATCCAAAACTGGAGGTTAGAAAGCAAAAGCTAAAGTTTCATATAGACGTGTTGGGGTTGAATCAAATTTTAGAACCAATATCCGATCTAATTTGGCAAACGACAGGTTGAACGTGTCAACTTTTTTTACTCGTTCATTTGTTTTTTTACCTGAACCGATCCAATAATCTATCTATCTCTCTATATATTAATTTGACTAAATCACATACACGGTTGATAAATAAATTTTTTATTGTATTTTCTCACTTCTAATGTTAAATTAACATATTATAATTGGTCTGTGTCAATCATAAATTTATCATTCCTATGTGGCATACCATGTAAATCACTTTAAAATCATCTAAAGTCTCTCATTCATTCTCAAGATAACTTACAAAACTCTTATCATTTCACATTATTATTATGATTTCTCCTTAGGCATATTTTATGTATTCATATTTATATAATAATAAAATACATAATATCATATTTTATGAATATCAAATATGCACATATTAAAATTTACTCTTATAAATTAAAATATAGATTAATTAAGGATGCATTTCATCTATCACATAATACCCTTATTAAAATGAGACATAAGCGACATATCAACACCACCTAATTAATTACAATAATATAAAAATAAAATTTAACAATGTCACAAAATTATATGTTATATATTTATAAACTCAATATACTTTACAAATAACAAAATAGATAAAATATAATATGTATCCTAAAATATTAGATTGTTATTATTGTTAGAAAAATACTAATGCTTTTATATGAACAGTGATAGAAGTAATAAACCATAAAAGTTAAGAATATTATGTGAACATTCAACATAAATAAATAAAAAATAGTAATGATTTTAATAGTTTTTTTAAGTAAACACATACATTAATATAAAAAAAATTAACTTAAAAGTATTAATTATTATATTATTAATATTAACTTTTATTATTGACATATGCATATTTAACTAATTGTTTGAGCAAATAAACTTAATTTAATTTATAATTTGTTTTTTCATAATACAAATTATAATAACTTACCTATATAATTAATTATTTCATGCATTTTTAAATTTTAATATTTTTATTGTAAGCAATTAAAACTTATAACAATACATTTTTTGAAAAATTATTATAGTTTTTATTCACTTAAAAAATAACGTTATAACACTAAATGTTTTTGTTTGTTTTAAAAGTATTATAGTCTATATTCATTTAAAAATAATTTAAATAAGTATTATACATTATACTAGTGTTATTAGAATTGGACCACACTGAAGGTCGACCGGGAACCGGACCCCTGTCCGGTTTGGTTCATCTAAAATATCGAAATGCATATGAACAATATTTAAATCGGGTTGGACCAGACGTTTTTTGAAAAATCAGTCGTTTTTTTTAACTGGTCAGTTTTCGGTTCTAGTTTTTTGGAGGTGGTTAAATTTTTTGGGTGGTTCTCTTCGGTTTAAACCAACTTCTTCGGTTCGACTAAGCAACTTCTTCGGTTTAGAAATTATGTTTAAAGTTTAGACCTATTGTATTTGATTTTGAGACTATTGTGTTTTGTCTGTTCAAAATTTGAGGTAATTATGTTGTGTTACATTGTGTTTGAGAGTAATGTGTATGTTTAAGACTATGTAGTTTGTGTGTGTTTGAGACTGTAGTTTGAGGTAATTATGTGTGTGTTTGAGACTATGTAATTTGTAATTATATTTTCAGAATTTGTTTTTGCTTGTGAACAGTGAACCACACGTCGAACCGGGTCTAATCAGTCGAACCAAGAACCGAGTCCACATCGGTTTGATGGCCGGTCTAGTTCTCATAACACTGCATTATACTATAAAAAACTAACTTTTATTATTTATATAAAAATATAATATACTACTTATGTCATTTTGCGCAAACGAGATATCTATATGTCATATTCGAGTCATTTTCGGATCGAATGGAAATCATCACCTCTACTTGCTGAGAGACATGCCTAAGGCAACATTTTTTTGTCTTTTTCTTATTTTGTCTTTTATTTACATTTTACAAATTTATAATAAAAAATAAAAAACTTAATCACATTTATTCTCTTTGTGCTTACACATCGTTTTAATGAGTAAGTTAAATATAAAGATTACTCATTACTTTTTAAATATTAATTTAAAATTATATTTCTTCCTCTTAAATCATATTGTGATATTTTGCTCTAAAATATAACTGAAAAATCATAAATTTATTTAAAAAATAACTTTAATATAGAGAATAAAAGTATATGTTACCTTTAAAGGAAAAGCAAAAGGGTTTTATTTTGAAAACTATTTTTATTTTATAAGAATATATTATATTTGTTTATATATATATTAAAATAAATTTACATATTTTCTTATTTTTAGAATAAAAAATCAATACGATTTAAATAATACATTTATAATATTTATAATTTGAGATTATTAAAAAGTAATGTAGTCTTCATGTGATTTGTTTTTCTTTTTGGATGAAGTTCAATGTCATCAAATTGTTGAAATTTGTCCTCAAACTTTGACAAAGAAACAAATATCAATCTCATCCTCATTAGTTTTTTTTTATTTTTATAATAAGTTTAGAAGAATAACAAACATTTCTCAAATCTAGAAAATAAAATAAGTTCATTTATGAAAACAAAAGATAACTTCAAATAATAAAAGCAACAAAATCTGAACTTTAAAAAAAGTAAACCGTTATAAACTTGAAATAATCTAAAATTAAAAAAAAAAATTATACAATAATATTATCAGAGGAAAAAATAAACTATAGATAAATAGTTCAAGTTTGTAATGGCTCATAAAGTATGATCAATTTGAGATGCTAATTTAATTATTTCTAATAAATTATTTCTTTTTCGTTTATTATAATTTGACCTGTAAAATATCGTTTTAATAAATTAGCTTTTTCTTTCTGAACTTTAATTTTTATTAAAAATGGGCTTTCAAGTTTAAATTATTATTTTCAAAAAAATAAACTTGTGACTCAGTTTAAATCATTTGAAAATTAAATATTAAAATGATTAGTTTTTAAAACTATTTATCAAACTATACTAACTTGTGAGTAGGGGTGGGCATGAACCGGTTCAGGGCCGAACCGGTTCAGAACCGTACCTTTACCACATTTTAAAAATGGTACGGTTTACCGCTCCAGATTTTAGCCGTTTTGGACAATTTACCGTACCAGTTCTGAACCGGTTCGGCCGAACCACTTTATATATTTATACATTCACTTACTAACCCATCTCTGTCAGAGAATCCTATACTCTGTTCTCTGCATTGATTGCATACATACATTGGATAGACATTCACAAACTAGACAGAATATACTGCTTTCATCCATTGCTTCACATCCAATCCTGCAAGTAAGCTGTTCGATGAAATGCCTGATAGACACATAGTCACATGTCTCCTCCTTCACAGTAACCAATTATAATACATATGTAGCAACCCTAACACAGCATTAACATAAGCTAAAGTTAGGCACTGAGTTAGAGCTAGTAGTGCATATAGGATATGATAAGTCAAACCATAACATTTACAACAAGAATAGTGTAAAATCAATTAAAATGAAAGATATGTGCATCCAATTTAACGATCGCAAGTTTAAATATTGCTTACTTTCTCTACCCATGAATCTTTATAATCCACAATGAATGGATTCTTCATTCTAGATATAAGCTCCATCTGCCATTAGAGAAGTTAGGTTAACATTTACACAATCAGGACAAAAACAAATATTGAATTTACTTCAACAAGAATTTCCATAGCAGGGTCAAGTGGTTGAGATATAATGACTAAATAATCATGAATATGCTGTCAAATAAAATAATAGTAGGAAGCAGCTGTGCAATTATGGACCTCTCTTTTAGGAAGCAGGCAATGCAATAGCTCTATTGAGACACTCACTCGTACATAAGTACAATAAGTTGAAAGAATAACCTCCTGGTGAGCAGATCTGCGGGATCTATCAGTTTGTCGGGTAAGACGAATCTTCTTCAGTACATACCTAAATGTAGCCAGAAGCCAGATAAGATGTTAGATATAGCACAATTAAGAATCAACCGAACACAGAAAATGTTTCTTCTAATCTTACCTAAATATAGACACATAGTCACATGGAATTCCATGATTGCTGCATATACGCTATAAGCAGATTTTGACAAAATATAGACCACATGGCTACAACAGTTACCTCTACGTGATGGCGAAGGAAGAATTGGATCCTCTATGGTGGAACAACAGTTACCTCTATCATAAACTCTTCTTCTATTATGAAATAATAGCAATACCTCTTTGGAACCATGATTGTCGGGTTGCTTGGCGGATATGGCGTTCGTTCTTCTCTAAGAGCTCGTCTACTCCATGCTTTCGAGACAGCAACGGTCCAGAAAAGTCGACCTGATTTGCTGTTACAGAATATCCCTGCCATCATCCACAACGTGACACAGATCAATCAACATAAACAAACATCGAACTAAACAAAAACAAATGTTGTCTTGTCTTCATCTTTCTGTGACAACTTGCCAGAAAATTGCGACTATGCTTATTAGCCAACAGATCCTCTACGTGATGGCGAAGGAAGAATTGGATCCTTTTCATTCTTCTCATTGCCATGTTAAGGTTGATAAGTCCAAATGAAATCAAGGACTGCTGCGTACTGGCGACTGAGATCAATGAAGCAACGGATAAGGAAGACAAGCAAACGAATCAAATGAAATCGTCGGCAGGGCTTACCCATCTTGACGGCTGCGGACTGGCGACTGAGCCCTGCCAGCGACGAGAGGCGAGCGACGAACGGCGAGCGACGAGAGGCGAGCGACGAGAGGCGAGCGACGAGAGGCGAGCGACGAGAGGCGAGCGACGAGAGGCGAAGACAAGCGACGACCGACGAGCGTCGGAGCGGCGAGCAACGCGCGTGATTTACGTCTGAGATCGAGCTATGAAGATTGAAGACTGAATCAGTGAATTGAATAGGTAAATTAGGTATGGTCTGAAGTGAAGAAAAACCGGTTTTGTCTGGTCTGAAAGTGGTCTGGTTTAGTATTTAGTAGTATTTTAAGGTTAAAACCGGTACAAAAAAAGGTTCGGTTAACCGGTTTTGAACCGGTTTTCTATACCTATTATGAACCGCTCCATATTTTTTTGAAAAAACCGTTTGTTTTGTGAACCGATTCGACCGAACCGGTTATTTTTGCCCAGCCCTACTTGTGAGTGACTTTTGTGTATTTTTTATATTTTAACTTGTACATTAGTTAAAACTTATTATTATAAATATGTCGTTATTGGATATGATCTTTTCACATTTTTTCGAGTTTGCTCCCAAAAAATAATTTCAAAAAGGCTATTCAGGATACCTAACACACATTTATTGAAATATATACTTTTTTTAAAACATCTACAAAAAATGTAAAAACAATACTTTCAATAAATAAATAAATTCAATTATAACCAAACAAACGACATTATATTTCGAGTTACACAACTGTACAAAATAATTATAGTATTTAAATTAATGTTTAAAAGATCACTATTTGATATATTTTGATACATAGTTTTGAAAATGGTTTATTATATATTTTGATAAATAGTTTTGAATTTTTTTTATTTTGGTATTACATTTTCAAATAGGGTATATTTTGAAAACAATTCATCAATTGATCGTGCTTGCTTTATATATTTTCTTTCTGCTAAAACATTGCTTGACGTGATTGAATCTTGTATGTTGCAATGTTTCGTGATAATGGTAATGTGAAAACTCAAAAACTGCAATTTTTGGAAAGAATATTTTTATGTTTTAACCTCATTAGTCATTATTATAATGGAATACAATTATGAATTTATGATAATAAATTTTCTATTTATAATGATTATAATTACATTCAACACGCGCGCGTGCGGGCACACACACACACACACACACACACACACATATATATATATATATATATATATATATATATTATATGAAAAATAGTATTTTATTTCATATTTATAACTCAAAGTTTTGAATTATTAAAATACTACTTATAGAAAATAATTTATTATTACTTTTTCTAAAATAAATATAAATCAATAGTAATAATTTTAATAGTCTTTTGTAAACACATGCATTAATATAAAAATATTTAACTTAAAAGTATTAATTTTTAATATTAACTTTTATTATTAACTTATGCATTTTTATCTAATTGTTTGAACAAATAAACTTAATTTAATTTATAATTTGGATTTTCATAATACAAATTATAATAACTTATCTATATAATTAATTATTTCATGCATTTTTAAATTTTAATATTTTTATTGTAAGCAATTAAAACTTGTAACAATATATTTTTTGAATAATTATAATAGTTTGTATTCACTTAAAAAATAACGTTATAACACTAAACATTTTTTGTTTTAAAAGTGTTACAGTTTATATTCATTTAAAAATAATTTAAATAAGTAATATAAATTGTACTATAAAAAATAATTTTTATTATTTATATAAAAATAAAATATACTACTTACTGCTCTTTTGCACATACGAGATATCTATTTTGCGCAAGATATCTATATGTCATTTTCTCATTGAAGGGAAATTATTACATCTACTTGCTAAGTGACATGCCCAAGGCAACTTTTGTTTTGTCTTTTATTTACGTTCTAAAAATCCATTAAAACAATTAATTCTCTTTATTCTTTTTGTGCTTGCACATCGTTTTAACGAGTAAGGTAAATATAAAGATTATGCATTACTTTTTAAATTTTAATTTAAAATGAAATTTCTTCCTCTTAAATCATATTGTGTTATTTTGCTCTAAAACATAATGGGAAAATCATAAATTTATTTAAAAATGACTTTAATATAGAGAATAAAATTAGATGTTATTTTTAAAGGAAAAACAAAAGGGTTTTATTTTGAAACCTATTTATATTTAATAAGAATATATTATATTTGTTTATATATATATATATATAAATTTACCTATTTTCTTTATTTATACATATATTCTCACTTGTATATAAAGGCGACTCATCCATTTGTATTCACTAGAAAATTCAGATAGTAATATAAGTAGTGTTTCTTTCTTATATCTAGAGTTTGCTTATAGTTTTGCGTGTGAGTGAGTGAAAGGTTGCTTAGGGACAACCTCAAGCCGCACGAGTGAAGTGAGAGCGATAATATTTCTCTAAACCTGTGACACTTGTTTGTATATTTCGAGACCAAAATAAGGATTCATGTATTGGTTCCAAGTTATGTTAGCTACCTGTAAAGCGATCACGTGTGCATATGACCTATGGAATTACGTACAATCTCTGCATTCACATGACTTTTATACCAAGTTTATTGTATAGTGTCTCCCGCCACATGACCTAACTCTGTACTCCTCCCCTCGTACGAGTAAGTCTGGGCCTTAAATCTACTAAACATCTCCTTGCCAATAACTCTTAGAAATTTTTGTAGCTATTCATGTCCCATCGACCTTGCTCGCTCAAATCGTGCACAAATTTCAACAAAATAAGCATTGAAGCTTGAGAATGTTATTTCAATAATCGTGGTCACTAGTAACAAGAATGTTCCTTTAAAAAATTGTTAAACACTTCAAATTGATTGGTCATTACTACTCCATATATGTATACTACATTGTATGACTGCGGCCATTAGCTGAAGTCACTGCAATCTAACAATCAATGTTTGAACTAGGCGTTGTTTAAGGTGGTGAATATCATAAAAAGAAACTTATTGAATTTTCTACGGGATGTAGTCCAAGCAATCTTAGAGAAATTACTATTAAGATTTTGATCCTTGGAGATATTGTTAAAACTAATACCTATGGACAACCCAATGACTCGGGAAATATCCTGCGACCACCAGTTCTATCCCACCACAGCGATCAGAAAGTATACACACTTTGTGTTGATCACACATCACGTAATGACACTGTCACTCTAAAAACCACGTCCACGTATGTGCACTCTCAGAAGTAACGAAAGTATATCACAACGAGAATATTCTATTGCCAACGTCGAGGACAACAACAATTAAAAGTTTGCCTATGTACTTTACGTACATATGTGTACCGTTGACACTAATCAACAATCTACAGGGGGAAAACCTTGAATTGACAATTCAAAGGAGCAAAACCACTTATCGAAACAACATCAAGTTCAGTAGGTGCTCCCTTATACTTTGAATCGAACACTGTCCACGGTAGCGTTATAAAAATAAATATAACGGGGTAGCACTTATATACATATTTCTAAATAATTGTTTATATACTTACTTTTTTTAAGAAAAATATTGCACAGTGACTATTGTTTTTTAAAAAAAATCCAAAATTACGGTCAGGAAGCAAAAGCTAAAGTTTCATATAGACGAGTAGGGGTTGAATCAAATTTTAGAACCAATATCCGATCTAATTTGGCAAACGACAGTTTGAACGTGTCAACTTTTTTTACTCGTTCAATTGTTTTTTTACCTGAACCGATCCAATAATTTATCTATCTATCTATTAACTTGACTAAATCACATAGAATGTTGATAAATAAGCTTTTTAATGTATTTTATCACTCCAAATGTTAAATTAACATCTTATAATTAGTACATGTCAATCATAAATTTATCATTCCTATGTAGCATACCATGTAAATCACTTTAAAATTTTCCAAAGTCTCTCATTCATTTTCAAGATAAGTTACAAAACTCTTATCATTTCTCTTTATTTCACATTATAATTATGATTTCTCCTTAGGCATATTTTATGTAGTCATATTTATATAATAATAAAATACATAATATCATATTTTATGAATATCAAATATGCACATATTAAAATTTACTCTTATTAATTAAAATATAGATTAATTAAGGATGCATTTCATCTATCACATAATACCCTTATTAAAATGAGACATAAGTGACATATCAACACCACCTAATTAATTACAATAATATCAAAATAAATTTTAACAATGTCACAAAATTAAATATTATATATTTATAAACTCAATATAATTTAAAATTAACAAAATAGATAAAATATAATATGTATACTAAAACATTAGATTGTTATTATTGTTAGAAAAATTCTAATGCTTTTATCTGAACATTGATTGAAGTAATAAACCATAAAAGTTAAGAGTATTATATGAACATTCAACACACGCGCGCGCGCGCACACACACACATATATATATATATATATATATTATATTATATTTTTATGAAAAATAGTATTTTATTTCATACTTATAACTCAAAACTTTGAATTATTAAAATACTACTTATAGAAAATAATTTATTATTGCTTTTTCTAAAATAAATATAAAAAATAGTAATGATTTTAATAGTCTTTTGTAAACACATGCATTAATATAAAACTATTTAACTTAAAAGTATTAATTATTAATATTAACTTTTATTATTAACTTGTTCATTTTTAACTAATTGTTTGAACAAATAAACTTAATTTAATTTATAATTTTGTTTTTCATGATATAAATTATAATAACTTATCTATCTAATTAATTATTTCATGCATTTTTAAATTTTAATATTTTTATTGCAAGAAATTAAAATTTATAACAATATATTTTTAAAAAAATTATAATAGTTTGTATTCACTTAAAAAATAAGGTTATAACACTAAACGTTTTTTGTGTTGTTTTAAAAGTGTTACGGTCCATATTCATATAAAAATAATTTAAATAAGTAATATAAATTGTTTATATAAAAATAAAATATTCTACTTACTGCTCTTTTGCGCATACGAGATATCTATTTTTGGCAAGATATATATATATCATTTTCGGATTGATGGGAAATTATTACCTCTATGTGCTAAGTGACATGCCCAAGGAAACTTTGTTTTGTCTTTTTCTTATTTTGTCTTTTATTTACGTTTTAAAAATTCATTAAAAATATTAATTCTCTTTATTCTTTTTGTGCTTGCACATCGGTGTAATGAGTAAGTTAAATATAAAGATTATGCATTACTTTTTAAATTTTAATTTAAAATTAAAATTCTTCCTCTTAAATCATATTGTGTTATTTTGCTCTAAAATATAACATTAAAATCATAAATTTATTTAAAAAATGACTTTAATATAGAGAATAAAATTAGATGTTATTTTTAAAGGAAAAACAAAAGACTTTTATTTTGAAAACTATTTTTATTTAATAAGAATATATTATATTTGTTCTTATATATATATAAATTTACCCATTCTCTTATTTTTATAATAAAAAATCAATACGATTTAAATATTATATTTATAATATTCATAATTTGAGATTATTACAAGTAATGTAGTCTTCATATAAATTGTTTTTCTTTTTGGGTGAAATTCAATGTCATCAAATTGTTGAAATTTGTCCTCAAAATTTGAAAAACAAAATCTCATCCTCATTAATTTGTTTATTCTTAAAATAAGTTTAGAAGAATAACAAACATTTCTCAAATGTAGAAAATAAAATAAGTTAATTTATGAAAACAAAAGATAACTTCAAATAATAAAAGGGTTAAATAGCAAGTAGCTACCTGAACTTTGGACATTTTGCAACGAGCTACCCAAACTTTGAAAATTCAAAACGAGCTACCTCAACTTTGAAAAATGTGCAAATAGCTACCTCCGTCTAATTTCCAACGATTTTCCGACGACTTTCCAACGATTTTCCGACGGAAAATTGGACGGAGGTAGCTATTTGCACCTTCTTCAAAGTTGAGGTAGCCCGTTTTGAATTTTCAAAGTTCGGGTAGCTCGTTGCAAAACGTCCTAAGTTCAGGTAGCTACTTGGTATTTATCCCATAATAAAAGCAACAAAATCTGAACATTAAAAAAAAGTATAAAAAAAATTAATCCGTTATAAACTTGAAATAATCTAAAATTTAAAAAACAAAAAAGAGTTAATTTATACAATAATATTATCAAAGGAAAAAAAACTATAGATAAATAGTTCATGTTTGGAATAGCTCATAAACTTTTCAAATCTTATGAAGTAGGGCTTGGCAAAAATAACCGGTTCGGTCGAACTGTACCTGAACAGTACCGGTTTCGAACCGGTTCACAAAACAAACGAGTTTTTTCAAAATTAACTGGAGCGGTTCAGAATAGGTACAGAAAACCGGTTCAAAACCGGTTAACCGAACTTATTTTGTACCGGTTTTAATCTTAAAATACTATTAAATACTAAACAATACAAATAAGTTTTCTGGTGCATTTTCTCACTCGTTATATTAAAATAATTAATTTTAATTAGTCCATGTTAAACATACAATTCTCACTCCTAAGTGCTAAGTGGTATGCCATGTATATTCATGATTTTATATTAAATAAAATATAGTGAATTTATGAAATAATAAAACACATAATATTATATTTGATGGATAACAAGTATGAACATATACAAATTAAATAAACTAGTTAAGTATAAATTTAGATTATTAAATAATAATTTTATCAAATTGCATATCAACACTGTTTACCTTATTATAATTAAAAATTTAATATAAATTTAACTTATGAATAATATGAAGAGAAATTTTTGACATTTTTATATAAGTATAAAACTAATTGAAGTCATAAAAGTATAATAGTCGTTAAAAGTATTATATGAACATTAATATATTAAACAAATATGAAAACTATTTTTATATTTATTGACTCAACATATTTTATAAATAAAAAATAAATAAATTTTATTTGTAGATATTTTTACTATTATTACAATTAGTAAAAAATTACTAATGATTTTAACATTTTTATTAACATATTGTACAAATAGAAGTGACAAAACTACAAAAAAACAAATAACTTAAAATTATTAATTAATATTATATTAATACTTTTTACTATTATTTTTAAATAGTCATTCATGAATTTTTTTTATTAGTTTTATGAATAAATAGATTTAATCTTAATTTTCTTTAATAAATAAATAGAATAATTTATATTATACACAAATACTAATTGGGTTAATAGTATTTATAAATATACCTTATATTTTTATTATATAATATTAAGTTTAATTTATTGTTAATTAAAAATATTGCGAAAACACGTATAAAGTTTCTAATATATATATATAATTTTAAATTTACAACTTTTGTGCGCAGTAGTTGTTTTTTGTCTTTTTTTGGTAAATAACTAATTAGTAGTTACTATTATATTTTGAGTCTCCCCCTGTCTTCTCAAACGTCGTTTTGGCACTCAGACGCAGACCTGAGTCTCTTCCTCTTCATCCCTGCTACAAATAATCACTGCTCCCCACTCTTCCCCGCAGCACACGTTGAGAAAAAAAAAACAAAGAAGAGGAAAATCACCTCTCTTCCTTCTCCACCAACAAACAATGGTGAGGCGCAAAAGCCGTTCTGGATCTAACCGCCAACCTACATCCCATGCTGCCTCCGCCCTGGATAGCGGCTCTGCCCGAGGACCACAACGTACTGGATTACCTGGCGACGGCCAACCTCCTACTGCTCCAGATCAGCCATCCTCCTCTGCTCAGACAGCACCACTGTCTGCTCCTCCAGTAGTCTCTCAACAAACGATCATCGCTTCTGGAACCTCTACCGCTGATTCTGGTGGAGAGTCCTCCCATGTCGCCTCTTCCTCCTCAGCAGCTGCGTTGGCTGGAGATATGGAGAACCTTACTCTTCAGCCTCCAAACCCCTCGTCAAAGATCTTGAAGGTTCCCCGAAGGCCTGGACACGGCACGTTGGGGGAGAAGTGCGTGGTGCGAGCCAATCATTTCCTGGTAAAAGTAGCTAGCAAGAGCTACTTTCACTACGACGTAAGGAATTCTTACTACATTCTCCCACGTTCGTTCGTCTCTGTATGTTTCCCTAACACATCGATTGCTGTACATCTGGATACCGACTTTAGAGGCTATAGAACTTGAAGAAACTTAGATTTAGCATCAACATTATATGCTGGCCCGTAACATTTGTGCGTACGTAGTATCTTCGATCAAATTTTTGCAAAGTAATAACAGGATACGATTAAAAAATCTCATGCAGGGTTTATCTACTGAAATTTCTGCATCTTCTCTACGCGTGTCATTTTGTTTTTGTTTTCGGCTTCTGCAGTTTTCATCCGTTTCGTCAGATCCGGATATTTGCTTGTGTATTATTAGGTTGATGATGATGATGTGTTCCCTGCTAGTTGCTACTCATTTCTAGTTAGAGTTTAAGCAAATTTCTGTGTGGTTGGGTATTGAAATTGAAATTTTCGTCTCTTTCATTTCCGTAGACTGAGGCTGTGACCGATAAAACCAATTGATACGGACTTACCTTGACGGTTCGGTTTTAATTTACATCGAACTTGAACCTTTTCTTTAAAAAAGTTCTAATAATTTTTTTGCATGTACTTGATAACTTTTTCTAACATTATTGTTTCATTTCTTTAAAAATGAATAATATGTAAGTGTAATTTCGTTTTACAGTTTCACTCTCTTTTTAACAAATTAAATGAAATTTATTTAACCGGCAAATTGTTCAATATCAAGAATACTTGACCATCATCATCAATGCCAATCAACCAACAGAAGAATACATATAGTTGTAACTCTTAAACAACTAGCAAAATATAAACGTAGTGAGGCATGTAACTTCTTGTCCAAATGATAGCATGCCACTGTATATACATGTACTCAATCTCTTTATTAAACTTGGATTGATTCCAGCTTGGGTTTCGGTATTGCTACAGCAGTATTACATTCTCAGACTGAGTTTGTGTATCTGTTTTATTTTCATTTTTTATTTTAGTTGAGTGTCTATTTTGGTTTTTAGGTGTCAATAAGCCCAGAGGTTACCTCAAAAGGTGTTAACCGTCATATAATTAAAGAGCTCATCAAGCTGTACAAACTGTCTCACTTGGGCAATCGGATGCCAGCTTATGACGGAAAGAAGAGTCTATACACTGCTGGGCCACTTCCCTTTGAATCCCAGGAGTTTAAAATAATTCTAGTGGATACCAATGATGCCTCGAGTTCCAAGAGGTAATTTATGTTAATAGATATATCTTGCTGTATGTAAGCATTGAGAGATAATGAACGCACATAATTTGTTGACAGAATTCAGCGTCAGACATTTGTTTAACTGGGTATTTTAACTGCGTGAATCATGCAGGACGGGAAGGGAAAGACAGTTCAAAGTTACAATCAGATATGCTGCTAAAGGTGATCTTGATCACCTGCAGAGGTTCCTACAGGGAGAACAGTTGAACTGCCCACAACAAATAATACAAGTGCTTGATGTCGTGCTCAGAACTATTCCATCCTCTCAGTGGAGTTTCAGACTGTGCTGAATCATCTGCTGAGCAGTGTTTCTGAAATGCTGTTTTTTTACTAACCCTCAAACTTTGTTCTCAGGTACAATGTGGTGGGAAGGTCATTCTTTTCTACTGAATTTGGAGAGGGAGATCTTGGTGATGGTTTGGTTTACTGGAAAGGCTACTATCAGTCCCTTCGGGCAGCGCAGCTTGGGCTTTCTCTTAATATTGGTATAGTGACTTCTAGGAGCATATGCAGTTTGTGTTTGCATCTCTTACTCCAAAATACGGTCTGACCAACATATTTGCTATTTCAGATCTGTCAGCTACAGCATTCTATGATTCCATTGATGTGATTGACTTTGTCTCAAAGAATTTCAATTTTCGTCACTTCTTGAGGCCGTTACAGGATCATGACCGTGTTAAGGTACATAAATCGTTGCTACAGATTATGTAGGATCATTGTTGAGACTCATACTTATTTTTTGGATTTTTCAGTTGAAGAGAGCATTGAAAGGACGAAGGGTGACAGTCACACATTTACAAAATAGTCGGAGCTACAAGATTATTGGATTATCCAGTCAGCCAGTTAATAAGGCCATGTGAGTCATCGTTACATTCGGGATTATATTCCATTGAAAGATACTTGGATTGCAGTTACGTCAGTCAAATATTTTGAAGGACTTCACAATTTTTCTTGTTACTAAATGTACTGGATTATACAAAAGATTTCTGTGCTGATTTGGTTTGTGAAAAATTGAAATTCAAATTGCTTTGAAGTCGTTCATGCATTTTTCACTGTGAAACATATGTTGTATAAGTCTCATTATGTTTTGTTCCAAAGTTTGTCCACAAAAAATCTTCTAGATAATGCTGGTGTAAATAACTGACGTGGTTTCTTCATTATGACAATTAGTGATTAATTTAATTTGGTATTCCTTTGAAGGTTCTCACTTGACGGGCAGCAGACACAGATTTCGGTTTTCGAGTATTTTAAACAGAAGTACAATATTGTGTTGAAGTATCCAGCTTTGCCTGCTCTTCAAGCTGGCAGTGATGCAAGGCCTATTTATTTGCCAATGGAGGTATATCCTTCTATTGCATAGTTCCCCCTTGTATACAATACATTTACGGTGACATGTCACTTATTGTCATTTAACAACTCCTTTCTGATTTGATTGGCAGCTCTGCAAGATTGTCTCTGGTCAGAAGTACAACAAGAAGTTGAATGCGAAACAAGTGACCAATTTCTTGCGGGCAACATGTGAGCGTCCTAGTGAAAGGGAAAAGAATATCAAGGCTGTGGTGCAAAATGCATTTGGAGATAGGCATGACAATCGTGATTTGCTAGTGAAAACTGAGTTTGGGATCAGTGTGAAAACTGATCCAGTTGTTATCGACGCTCGTGTTTTACCAGCACCCAAGGTACGTAAATTCCTTTTACAAAATCAATGTTTATTTTCTTTGACCAACACAAACTTTTGCAGCTGTTGTATAAAAACCCTTCTGGAGGTGACCCATTTGTTGTTCCTCATGAGGGACAGTGGAAGATGATCAACAAGGTAAAATTATACAAAGTTTGTTACTGTTTGTATCTATAGAGATCAAGAGGTCTTTTCTTCTATACAAAGTTTGTTACTGTTTGTATCTATAGGGATCAAGAGGTCTTTTCTTATATTGTCCATCAGTTGTTTACTCCGATTTTCCTTTCATTTCAAAGACTTTTTCGCTGAAATTAATTCACTGATATGATGATAATTTCATTCTCTGAAGACTCACAACCTAATTTCCTTGATTATGAGAAGTCTGTCTGGCTATATTCTCTTTGCTAAATGTTTTTGTTTGTGAATTTTGCAGAAATTTTTTGATGGCGGCAGAGTTGATGCATGGGCGTGTATATGCTTCTCGAATAAGATCCACAGTAATATCCCACATAATTTTTGTGCTCAATTGGTTGACATGTGCATAAGCAAAGGAATGGTATGACTATACAATCTATAAATATCCTTTTAACCACTGATGTTTTGTCCTGACTTTTTGTGTTATGTGTGACTGCTGGATTATTATATTTGGTTTCAGGTATTCAACAGAAAACCCGTCATTCCTATAACAAAATGCAACCCTAATCAGATTGAGAAGGCACTAGTAGATGTTCACAAGGAAACACTGGCTACACTTGCAAAATGCCGGAAAGCAACAAAACAGATTCAACTGTTGATTATTATTCTACCTGATATGAGTGGGTCGTATGGTAAGCTAACATGAACCTTCTTCCTTACTAGTTGAAGCCATATCATGTCTGGATCTAAACTTACTATTTATTTTTATATAAAATAGGGAAAATTAAACGAGTATGTGAAACGGAGCTTGGCATTGTGTCTCAGTGCTGCCAACCATTCAATGCTTCACGACTAAGCAAACAGTATATGGAAAATGTGGCTCTGAAGATCAATGTCAAGGTTAAGTTCTTTCCCATTAATTTTATGCTTATTTTGTTTTTCTTTATGTGTTTATGGTATTAATTATTTATTATTACTTGTATCGTGTTATTGAAGAATTTTTGTTGGTGATGATTTACAATTTATTATCACTAGGTCGGAGGAAGAAACACAGTTTTGAATGATGCTATAACACGGAATATCCCTGGAGTTCGTAATGTCCCCACGATTATATTTGGAGCTGATGTAACTCATCCACAACCGGGAGATGATTCAAATCCATCAATAGCTGCAGTAAGTGAATTCTCTCACCTCTGTTTTGATGTTTCGTGCTTTAAAAGTACAAGGAAAAAAAATAGAAAGTAACACTTTGGATAATTAAGTTGGATGTCTGGGGAATAATGCAGGTTGTGGCATCCATGGACTGGCCTGAAATCTGCAAGTATCGAGGCCTTGTATCTGCACAAGGGCACCGAGATGAAATTATCCAGGACCTGCACAAGGCTGTCCCAGATCAAAAGGGTTCATTGACTCAGAAAGGAATGATAAGGTGGTAATAAATAACCAGTGCTCCTCTTCTACACCTTTTTTTTGTTCTCCCACTTTTGTGATTGCTGGCTTATGCTATTCTTTTACGTTTTCTTCATGGAACAGGGAATTACTGATAAGTTTCAGAAAAAGCACTAATCGGAAGCCAGAAAGGATTATATTTTACCGGTAACTTTTCCTTTTTTAGAATACAATCTTTGTTTTTGTTTTTTTAATAAATAATTCTCGAAATCCATGTTGTACTTCTTTTTTGTTGTATTTGAGGATGGATGTAGGGATGGAGTGAGTGATGGGCAGTTCAGTCATGTTCTACTTTATGAGATGGATGCTATTCGCAAGGTACAAACGTGTACATACATCTCCATTTCCTTATATCATCATCTTTTCGAAGTTATGTTTTTATTTTTCTTGAGGGAGAGCGAAGACATTGTCAGTGCATTTCATTTACTAAATAAATAAGGTTGATTGTGTCATTTTTCAGGCATGTGCGTCGCTGGAGGAAGGCTATCTTCCACCAGTGACTTTCATTGTGGTACAGAAGCGCCACCACACACGTTTCTTCCCCGCCCGCGGGTCTAACATGATGATGAATGGGAATATAATGCCAGGTTTTAATCCTCCGCCTGGTGCTATGTATTTATATTTAGTAATTAATTGTTGGAGTGTGTCTAGAGAATTTATTTATTTGTGTGCATCTTGAATCTTACTTTCTTATAATATTAAATTAATGGTTAGGCACAGTGGTTGACACTAATATTTGCCACCCTTCTGAGTTTGACTTTTACCTCAACAGCCATGCGGGTATTCAGGTGAGAAAGTTGATGATGTGTGTCTTCTCTCCTTTTTAAGTTGAAAAGATTTATGCTCCATGTATGATAGTGTTGAGAGTGTGTTTCAGGGTACGAGTCGTCCTGCCCATTATCATGTCTTATTTGATGAGAACAACTTCTCTGCTGATGACTTGCAGATGCTAACGAATGCTCTTTGCTTCACGTAAATCTTGTTTACTTTCCCTTTCACTGTTCTTCTCTTTCCTTTGTATTGTTATTGTTTGTGTACCTACCTAACACTGAAGTAGAACTTATTTACTTGTTTTTCACGTGCAGATTCGCAAGATGCACCCGTTCTGTGTCTGTAGGTATGTATGGCGGTGGCATGTCATGACACTATGTATGTTATGATAGTGTGTTTCTTTTTGTAATTAATTACTTATGTCCCTTGGTGGTATATGCATGCTGCTGCAGTTCCCCCTGCTTATTATGCTCATCTAGCTGCTTTCCGTGCACGGTACTACATTGAGGGGGATGAGGAGGCATCGGATGGTCGTGCAAGTGCAAGTGCAAGTGGAGGAGTCAGGTTGGGTCGTGGAGGAGTAGGTGCTTCGCCGGTTGAGGTCAGGCCCCTCCCTTCTATCAAAGACACTGTCAAAGATGTTATGTTCTACTGCTGATACGTTATAAAAGCTGATGTTTTCTGTAGTGTTCCTTTCCACCTCTACTATCTAGAACAATGTGTGTTTGTAAACAAGCCAGCCTTGTTTAGGGACACGTTTTCGTAGAAATTATGGCCGATCAACGTTCATGGGTACAACTTTTTTTATTTTTTAAATCTTTTTAATTTTATTTTTCAGGGTTGCACTCTAAAATCCATGTCGTATTCTTTAAGGCATCTCCCAATAAAGATTTCCAATCTTCTTCCCCATTCCGCTCCAGCACTATCTTTTTGCTCTAAAGACCTTCATATTTATTTCATATTAAAAAATAAATTTTGTAAATCAAAATATAATAGAAACATTTATATATTTTTGTTACAATATTTAAAATCAGAAAATATTGTAATAAAAATATATTCATAAGCATCAAAATAACAAAATATTACATTGAAATAAAATATATGTGAATATACTATATAAAATAAAATAATATTATTGAATGATATGAATTTTCTGATTCATTTTGAATTGCATGTCATATCAAGTGGTGAAATATTATAGATCTAGATACGAAAACTCTAAATTAGTTTTAAATTTCACACGTCATTATTTAAGTAAATAGTCATATATATGTATAACGTGCTAGAAAACTTTTAATACAAAATTTTGGACCTACCCCAATTGTTTAAATGGTGAAATACCACATTGGTTGGAAACATGCTTTTTAACTAAAATATATTGTGTTTTGCTTTACATACGTGTCTTTGGATCATGCAAATATGATTGTCGCTTCGAAAAGCGTACCTTGCATTGCGCAAGCAGCTCGATTAAACATTTTTTTCCCCACTATTGACAAATTAAAATATTCTTCTCATTCAGACTGACTTGAAAAAAAATCTGAAAATACTCTCTAGGTTGCTCTAAGGTCCTGTCAAACTTTTGTCACTTCCTAGTTTATGTCTGAATTTTCGTCAATATTCGAATTTAGGTACTATTTAGTTCAGTGTATACAATTTATTTATAAATTTAGTTCAATTATAATATTTAATTTCTTATATCAATAAAAAAAAATCAAATATGAAATAAATTTTTAGTCCTATTATTATATTGATAATATTTATTCAACTTATAAAATAAAAATATTTTTTTTATTAATACCGTTTTAATTAATATTATTCATTTTACTTATTAAGTTTAGAATATTGATAATTTATTATATATTAATTACAAACAAATATTAAACAAACGTCGTATGCAAATACTTTATCTCGTAGTAGTTAATTATATGTTATATTTTTTTGTTTTGTTTTTAACTACAAATATGTAAAACCTATATATACAATAATACAACGTAACAAATTATATAACAATTTTAAATTCTAATTATGCATTTGTATTTATATATAAACTCCCGAAAACATAAATATAAATGAATTATAGTTGAGGTAAAGACTAATAAATTAATTCCTAAAAAGTTAATTCGTCCAACAATTATGGTAATAATTAATTTCCAAGAGAATAGAATTAACTTATTTGAATATTAAGTAATATATAATTAATAACAATATAATTATAATTATGCATTAAGGGTAAAATACGAGTTTTTCCACTAAAGTTTGAGTCGAATTTAAGTTGCCCCTTAAAGTTTAAAATTTTAAATTTTAGTCCTAATGTTTGGACCAAATGAAAATTTCCCCCTTTCCGTTGAATTGCTGTTAAATTCAAACGGAAATCTCATCATGTGTTTGACATGTGATTTTTTTACATTTTGATATGATAAAATTGTGTTTCATTACAAACACTCTTCTTCTTTCTCCTTGTTCCTCTGTGGGCATTCTCTGGAGCAGCCTAGTCGGAGTCCAAAATTGTACTCTCCAGTTCCGACCTGGAGCAGCCTCGCTGGAGTCCAAACCTGGAGCAGCCTCGCCAGAGTCCAAACCTATAGTCCAGAGATTGGATTGAGGTCGGGTCCAAATCTCTGAGGAGCTTCGTGGCGACCATCCACGATCTTGCCGAAGATTCGAATCGCCTAAGGAAGACATCTCGAGGACCTTCGTCAAAAACTTCCATTTGAATTCGCATGGAAGCTTGCAGATTCCGTTTGGTATTTGTTTCTCGTTCCCCAAGGTGGTTCTGCTGGAAACTTAGGTAGGTTAGGTTTTTGAGGAGGGGCTGCGGTAAGGAGGAGGGTGGGGCTGAGGGAGATGTGGAAGGAGGTGGAGTGGAAGCAGTAGAAGAAGAAACCAGTTTTGCAGCAGTCTGAGATTGGGACTGTTTCTCAGCTTTTGACGGGTGGTATTGCCAGCGCTTTTAGAAAGACCTCCATTGCTCATTTTGCTCGCCTCACCATTCTTTTTGAGGTAAGGTTTCTCTTAATGGGTTCTTTGGGTTGGACTAATTGATGCCTTAAAGTTCTTGTATTTTGTATTGATGAAGGTCTGACGGGGAGGAAGGGATGATCATTATGAAGATGTTGGGGTAATCAGTATTATCTTTAATTGAAATTTATTGTTTAGTCTGGTTCTCCTCGATGATTGGGTGATGAGGTTGCTGGGTATTATAACTCAGTGGGTGATGAGGTATTAAACTCATTGCAGGTAGATGTACCTTCGAAGATTGATTTTGGTTTTCCTTATCCAAAGCTTGCTCCAATGTCTGTTATGTAGAATGGAAAAGAAGAAATAGACTGCATGAATAAGGGTAATTTGGTCACTAAAATAGCATGTGCCACACACATGATCACGTTCCGTTAAGAACAAACGGCTAAGTGACGGAAATGGTAGATTTTTCATCTGAGCCAACCATTAGGACTAAAATTTCAAATTTCAAACAGTAATGGGAATCTTAAATTCCACTTAAACTTCACGGGGAAACACGTATTTTACCCTATTATGAATTAATCTTGACAAATGATTTAATAGTTAATTATAATAGCTGAATAAGGTTAAAAAAATGAAGAATAAGATAATTACTAATAAGTAAATTATTTCGCTGATTCATAAAGTCACAATTGATCAAATAGCCTAACAAATAAACGTGCAATGTGTCCATCTTCGTATGTTATCCGCTCTATTCCCGCTAACTCGCTTCATCGTGACTATCCAATGTTCGATCGTATTGGCTACAATCTTATTCGGTCTCACATTCCAGGTGCCTGACCAAACCAGGGTTGTCCATGGACATTGGAAAATTAGAGCTCCACACTCTCCTTCGCCCCACAAAACTGAAACCCTGGGCTAATATTCACCCCCTTACGATATAGATTCAGTTTGGTAGGTTCTCTCAACATCAACTTCCACAGGTATATGTGAATATTCGGTAGTCTCTTTGTTTGCCAAATCCACTTCTGTTATTAATATAGAATAATTAAATTTGTAATTTAATAATAATATTTTCGGATTATAATGTGTAAAATTGTATAATAACATGCAGATTTACCAAATGATGAAATTTTGCCCTAGAAAATGATTTGTGTTTAAAATACTAAGTCCCGCAAAAAGTACGGACGACTTAAGGCAAATTCGCCACCCTCACCGTAATTAGTTCGGATAAAAGGAAAATTGAGACGATTACCTCCTAGGATAAAACAGTGTCGTTAAGGCAAAACAAACACAGTGTTTCCTTTAAAAGAACTGAACAATACCTTAACTCGAACTTCGACGAAAATTCAAACGTAAACAATAAATGGACAAATTTCTGACCAAACTTTTAGAGCAACCTAAAGAGGATTTTAAGTTTTTTCAAGTGTACAAAATGAGAATAATGCTCTCCTATTTATAGGGTTCAAGGGTAACCATTGTCATTAAGGTTACCCTTAATGATTTGTAACCCTACAAAATTAATTCACTAAAAAACAAAAATTAATTCTTAAAAAAACAAAAATCACCCAACAGAAAAATTCCAACAGTCACAAATAAATAACTTTCCAACAACTAGAAAAAAATTAGAGTTGGATCAGAATCATTTCTCCATGATGACATTGTCAAATTTTTTATGTCACTGTATCGGTGTTTGTTTCAGACCGTACAGTGATTTCACTAGTTTACACACGAATTTTTCTTATCCTAGTGCAACAAAACCATCAGGTTGTTCCATGCAGATATTCTCCTCTAAATCTCCATTTTAAGAAAGTTGTTTTTACATTCATTTGATGTATATTCAAATTTCGCAATGCCGTTGTTGCGAGTATCATCCTTATGGATGTTATTCTCGTGATCGGAGAATATGTGTCAAAATAATCAAGGTATTATTTTTTATTGTAACCCTTAATTACAAGTCTACCCTTATACTTGTCAATTGAACCATCCATTTTCATTTTTCTTTTGAAAATTCACTTGTAAACTAGTGGCTGGAGCTAGGCGGAAGATCCACGAGTTCCCCAAGTATGATTTTGCAAGATGGACTCAATTTCACTATTGATTGTCTCTTTCCATAGAGGTCTTTCTAAAAACTTTACGGCTTCTTGAAATGTTTTTCAGCTTCAAACATACATGTTAAAAAATCTGGACCAAAAGATTTTTCGACCCGAGCTCGTTTGCTTTTCGTGGGTTTTACCTCAGGTTTTACATCAACATTTTCTAGGTATAGACCATTATCTTCGATAGTCTCATAAATTCATTTCGGTGAACTTGCATTCCCCCTATATTTAGTTGGAAATACTTCTTCAAATAAATATGTGTTTCTTGATTCCATTATCGTATCTTTATCTATATCTGAAATCTTCGAATCATGTTCAAGAAACCAATAAGCATTAATGTTTTGACCATATCCAATGATGATGCAATCATCAATTTTTGGTCATATCCTAACATTTTTAGGAGGAGGCACCACCACTTTAGCTAGACACCCCCACACTCGGAGGTGATTAAAAAAAGGTTTTATTTCTTTCCATAATTCGAAAGGTGTTTTCTCTTCTTTCTTTCGGGGTACCTTATTTAAAAGGTAATTGATACTTAAAATAGTTTCCCCCACATGTTCTCAGGTAACGTAGAACTTACCAACATTGAACTCATCATCTCTTTCAATGTTCGATTTTTCCTCTCTGCCACCTCGTTTGATTGAGGTGAATAAGGCGCGGTGACCTCATGTATGATTCCATGTTGTGCACAAAAATCACTAAATGAAGCATCATACTCGCCACCTCTATCACTACGCAACATCTTTATTTTCT
This sequence comes from Chamaenerion angustifolium, assembly GCA_946814005.1. Classification (NCBI taxonomy): domain Eukaryota; kingdom Viridiplantae; phylum Streptophyta; class Magnoliopsida; order Myrtales; family Onagraceae; genus Chamaenerion; species Chamaenerion angustifolium. Next base: position 24,702,231 of record OX328268.1, on the reverse strand, counting down.
TGGTAAGTTGACTTTTAACTTCTTGTTTATAAAGCATGAACTTTTGTATAGCATTTACTTACATAGCATATTTTGTACTATCATCCACAAAAGTGATAAAGTACTTATTTCTGCCTCTCGATTGGACAAATTTAAATCACAAATGTCGTATGCTTCTTGCTTCTTGCTTTTGGAAGCATGTCTGCTCTGCCTATGCTCCACCACATTTGCCTTGGTGGAGGCCATCGTGTTCATGGAGCCGAATGGAATTCCTCGTGCAACATTCATGTATTGCTCTTGCACGTTCATCCTTTCGAGCAGCTCAACCATGGTCATCTTCTTCCACTTGTGCTTCAGGTAGCCCTTGAAGTTATTCCATGCCGCTAGGGCTTGGCATGAACCGGTTCAGAATAATACCTTTACCACATTTTAAAGAGGTATGGTTTACCGCTCCAGTTTTTGGCCGCTCCAAATTTTGGCAGAATTACTGAACCTTATATGAACTGGTTTAGAACCGGTTCGACATAATCTTATTTGAACTCATTCAAAAACCGGTTCATAACCGGTTCGATAGAACCACGTTATTAACAAAAAAAAAATCATGGCAAATCAAGTTATCCAATAACTCCATCCAGACGAAATCAACACAAATTGACAGAAAGAACACAATTTCGACTGAATCAAGTTCAGTTTCGTTACAATTTCAGCTGAACCAAGTTTAGTTTAATCACAATTTCGGCTGAATTGACACAAATTGCGACAGAAACAACACAAAATGACAGACTAATCAAGTTCACTTTCGTCAATCAAGTTCGGTTTCATCAAACATGATAGAAACAACACTGTAAAATCACATTCACCAGTTTCGCCTTCACCACGAACGAGCAACGACGAAGACATGGCTCTGCTGCTGTTGTTGATGGATCATTGTTGTTGCTCGCTGCGCCGCTCCTACTACCGCTGCTCATCGCGTCGATGCTCACCGCGTCGATGCGCTACTGCTACCCTGACCTCTCCTAATGAATAGTGAAGCTGAAGAATTGAAGACTGATTTGTATTCAACTTTGGTTATTAGTTCTGTAGGAGGTCAAACTGTCCGATCAGGTAAATCTGGTTTGGTTTAGGAGTTTATTAAAACTGGTACAAAAGTGGTTCTACTTACCGTTTACGAACCGTTTTTTTGTACATCTTCTGAACTGCTCCATATTTTTGCAAGAAAACTGTTTGGTTTGTGTATTTTTTTCATCCGAACTAGTTCATAATCGGTACAGTTCTGGTTAACCGATTTTTTATGCCCAGACTTACACGCCGCGGGTAACTTCTCAATTATGATGGCTGCTTGAAACGACTCCGCGAGTTCCATCTTCTTGGCATGGATACTCTGGAGGATGAGCTATAGATCTATCAACTATTTCATACATGGTATGTTATCTATCATCTTATAGACAAACAATCGACTAACTAGGAATTTATTTTTTCCGACATCCTCAGACTCATATTTTTGGTCCAAGGCATGCCACAGCTCCCTAGCGGACTTCGTTTTACTATATACATCATACAGTGAATCAAACAAAGAGTTCATTACATAATGTCTACATAAATAAGAACCCTGGATCATCATCCTCAGCTTGAGTTGGTGGTTATTCTGTCAAGAATCGAACCAAGATAAGAGTAGTCAAATAGAACTTCATATTCTCTTGCCACTTCTTGAAGTTGGAGCCATCGAATTTCTCATTGTTTTCAGCATGCACAAGTCCAGCCAGACGAGTCATGGTTATCCCTCCTCCCGGTTGGCGCAATGACGGGTGTGTTCATCAATGCATTAGGGGCTTCAATCTGAGTCAATGCTCCAGCGCTGATTTTAAAATCATTGTTGTTTGCAACCTTTTTTCTAAAACAGAAAATGCTGAATTATTTTAACGAAAAATATTATTTTAGATTACAAAAAGTAATGAACCGATTCTTAGTCTCCTGAAATACTAAAGAAAAGGAATTTCCTTAAGATTGTTAGTTATATAGGAGAAATAAATTTGTAATTTGTTCTATTATCCACAAAAGTGATAAATTGCTTATTTCTGTCTCTCGTTTGGACAAACTTTAAGTCACAAATATCGCTATGTATTAAATCAAGAGATTATGTATTCTTTTCAATTGAATGAAAGAATGACCTAGTTAATTTAGCATCAACACATATTTCACACTTATATTTGAGATCAATTTTAAATGTAGAGATGTGATTCATGTTAATTAACCTTCGCAAGGTATCATAATTAACATGTCCTAATCTACCATGTAAAAAATTAGGAGACTCAATCAAGTAAGTGGAAGAAACAATTATATTATTGTTTATCTTAGGCGTAATAGTCATTACATTGAGTTTGAACATACCCCCACATTCTTAACTCTTACCCACTAAGGTAGGGATGATCATGCGTGGGCCGGCTCGGTCTTGGAGGCAGGACCAAGACCAAGACCAAAATTTCGGTGTTGACATTTGGAGGACCGAGATCGAGACCGACTCTGGCCAAAAATGCCCGCCCTAGTTGATCTTTCTTGACTCGGGTAGGTCTCTGTCTTGGACTGAAATGTTTGGTAAAAAAAAATCAACTGAATTGGCAAAAAAAAATCATCGAAGTTTTGGTATTGAACCCGCTCGCTTCTCGTTTTTCATCACACTTACCTTATGGAACTGGTCGAAGAGTTGTTGAATGCTTCAAGTTCATGAATTATTAGTGTTTCAAGGGTTTGACCATCAAATTCTAGGGTTTTTTTCAAGGTTGGTCTAGTCCGGTCCTAGTCGGGCTTTTGGGAAAAAAACTCGAGACCGAGATCGACCTTGAAGGAAAACAAATGTCCGCTCGGTCCTAGTCGGGTCGGTCTTGTCGGAAATTCGGTTCAAACAGACGTTTTTTTATCAGATAGGTTGAACGTGTTAACTCCTTTTACTTGTTCATTTTTCTTTTTACACAAACCGATCCAATAATCTATCTATCTATCTCTCTATATATTAATTTGACTAAATCACATAGACGGTTGATAAATAAAATTTTATTGTATTTTCCCACTCCTAATGTTAAATTAACATATTATAATTGGTATGTGTCAATCATAAATTTACCATTCCTATGTGGCATACCATGTAAATCACTTTAAAATCATCCAAAGTCTCTCATTCATTCTCAAGATAAGTTACAAAACTCTTATCATTTCTCTTTATTTCACATTATTATTATGATTTCTCCTTAGGCATATTTTATGTATTCATATTTATATAATAATAAAATACATAATAACATATTTTATGAATATCAAATATGCACATATTTACTCTTATAAATTAAAATATAGATTAATTAAGGATGCATTTCATCTATCACATAATACCCTTATTAAAATGAGACATAAGCGACATATCAACACCACCTAATTAATTACAATAATATAAATATAAAATTTAACAATGTCACAAAATTATATGTTATATATTTATAAACTCAATATAATTTACAATTAACAAAATAGATAAAATATAACATGTATACTAAAATATTAGATTGTTATTATTGTTAGAAAAATACTAATGCTTTTATATGAACAGTGATAGAAGTAATAAACCATAAAAGTTAAGAATATTATGTGAACATTCAACATAAATAAATAAAAAATAGTAATGATTTTAGTAGTTTTTTTTGTAAACACATACATTAATATAAAAAAATTTAACTTAAAAGTATTAATTATTATATTATTAATATTAACTTTTATTATTAACATATGCATTTTTAACTAATTGTTTGAACAAATAAACTTAATTTAATTTATAATTTGTTTTTTCATAATACAAATTATAATAACTTATCTATATAATTAATTATTTCATGCATTTTTAAATTTTAATATTTTTATTGTAAGCAGTTAAAACTTATAACAATATATTTTTTGAAAAATTATTATAGTTTGTATTCACTTAAAAAATAACGTTATAACACTAAATGTTTTTGTTTGTTTTAAAAGTATTATAGTCTATATTCATTTAAAAATAATTTAAATAAGTATTATACATTATACCAGTGTTATTAGAATTGGACCACACTGAAGGTCGATCGGGAACCGGACCCCTGTCCGGTTTGGTTCAGCTAAAATATCGAAATGCATATGAACAATGTTTGAACCGGGTTGGATCGGACGATTTTTGAAAAATCGGTCGTGTTTTTTAACTTGTCAATTTTTGGTTCTAGTTTTTTGGAGGTGGTTTAAATTTTTTGGGTGGTTCTCTTCGGTTTAAACCAGCTTATTCGGTTCGACCAATCAACTTCTTCGGTTTAGAATTATGTTTAAAGTTTAGACCTATTGTGTTTGATTTTGAGACTATTGTGTTATGTCTGTTCAAAGTTTGAGGTAATTATGTTGTGTTACATTGTGTTTGAGAGTAATGTGTATGTTTAAGATTATGTAGTTTGAGACTGTAGTTTGAGGTAATTATGTATGTGTTTGAGACTATGTAGTTTGTAATTATATTTTCAGAATTTGTTTTTGCTTGTGAATAGTGAACCACACGTCGAACCGGGTCTAATCAGTCGAACCAAGAACCGAGTCCACACCGGTTCGATGGCCGGTCTAGCTCTTATAACACTGCAATACTATAAAAAAAACTAACTTTTATTATTTATATAAAAATATAATATACTACTTATGTCATTTTGCGCAGACGAGATATCTATATGTCATATTCGAGTCATTTTCGGATTGAATGGAAATCATCACCTCTACTTGTTGAGAGACATGCCCAAGGCAACATTTTTTTGTCTTTTTCTTATTTTGTATTTTATTTACGTTTTAAAAATTCGTAATAAAAAATAAAAAACTTAATTACCTTTATTCTCTTTGTGCTTACACATCGTTTTAATGAGTAAGTTAAATATAAAGATTACTCATTACTTTTTAAATATTAATTTAAAATTATATTTCTTCCTCTTAAATCATATTGATATTGTGATATTTTGCTCTAAAATATAACTGAAAAATCATAAATTTATTTAAAAAATAACTTTAATATAGAGAATAAAAGTATATGTTACTATTAAAGGAAAAACAAAGGGTTTTATTTTGAAAACTATTTTTATTTTGAAAAAAATCGCCCATTCACCACTACGTGGCGTTTTTTGATGGACAGAGACTTTGCGTTGCTTCATCTCAGTATTCATAGGTCCAAGCCTGCAACATAAATTATTAAAGAAAGTCTGTCAAACAAAAGAGTGCCAGTGCTACAATTTCAACTGGTTCTTTAAAAATGTGAAGTTTAGATACTAACATGGTACAACAACCAAGGTCTTTGAAGCGAATTGATGCTTGTTCATTCTCTAGGCTAGTCTCACCAAATTCCTCAACCGGTTCTCTAAAAATGTGAAGTTTAGATACTAACATGGTACAACAACCAAGATTTTTCAAGCGAACTGATGCTTGTTCATTCTCTAGGCTAGTCTCACCAAATTCCTCAAGTAAACAAGAAAGGAAGTTATAAGAAGTTAAATACTTTTTTCCTAGACAAATATTACCTGTCCTAAATTTTCCAACTTGTTCTGAACAACATCCGTGAGGTAAAACATTGAAACAAAGTTGTTTATTCACAAGTTTCTGAATGAGATTTTTCTTCAAATATACTAGCTAGTTTGACATTTTCAGGAATTACTGTTGCAAAAGAACTCTTTGGGGGTTTTTAGGTGCAAGAGGGCGACCGACTTTAACTGGTGCATCATCCTCACCCGAACTCCAAAACTCCTCATCTGAAGACTCTTGATTTTCTGCATAGTATACTGACAGCAACTCGTTGATTTTACGTCTGCTTATGGTTTTCCTCCTAAATAGAAATTGAAGTCTTTCATCACAAACTACACTCTTCTTCGTAGGGTGATTCAGTTTGTTGTCATTGATATACTGCGCTATAATTGCTCCAACATCTTGCTGAGAGATCTAATCATGTGTCTCTATACCAACCGATTTGAGAAACTCGATGAGATTACTCGATCCCCACCTAACAAATTCCATTTTCCTTGATTGATACTTCCTTTTTGGTTGTGAATGAGGTTACAATTCCGTATCCTGCTCCTCCATCCACTGAAAATCCGTTTACACTCTGATGTGTCTTCTCAAAGTAATCAAAATTGACTCATTTCTCTTGATCAAACCTTCCATTTTCCTTGATTGATACTTCCTTTTTGGTTGTGAATAAAGTTAAAATTCTGTATCCTACTCCTCCACCCACTAAAAATCCATTTACACTATGATGTGTCTTCTCAAAGTAATCAAAATTGACTCATTTCTCTTGATCAAACCTACTTATTAAAGACGCTATCATCTTGCAATATTTTCTTAAAATCGCTAATACCCTACCTGCGTAGATGCACATTTTGCTAAATATTTTTTTTAAATATATACTTTTTCAAAAAAAAAATCTAAAACAAACACTTTTTGAAAAAATTCTATTTTTAGTCCTACTCGTAACTGACTATTGTGTAATTTTATATATCTTAAACTTTACATAAATTAAAATTTATTATTATAAAATATGTTGTTATTAATTATGTTCTTTTCACATTTTTTCGAGTTTGCTCCAAAAAAATACTTTCCATAAATAAATAAATTCAACTGTAACCAAACAAACGACATTATATTTTGAGTTACACAACTGTACAAAATAGTTATAGTATTTAAATTATTGTTTACAAGATCACTAGTTGGTATATTTTGATAAATAGTTTTGAAAATGGTTTATTTTGGTATTTGATTTTCAAATAGGGTATATTTTGAAAACCTAATCAACAATTTACCGTGCTTGCTTTATTTTTTTCCCCGCAAAAACAGTGATTGACCTGATTGAATCTTTTATGTTGTAAACTTGTAATGTTTCATGATAATGGTAATGTGAAAACTCATAAAGTGCAATTTTTAGAAAGAATATTTTTATGTTTTTAACTTTATTATTGTAATGCAACACAATTATGATAATATATTTTCTATTTATAATTATTATAATTATATTTATAGTATTTAATTCAATTTTTTTTATTTTAGATATAACTTTTATATTAATATATATATACATAAACTTATCAGGTAAATATATTTTATTATGTATATCGAATTTGAGTTAGATCAATTTTGTTGAAATTGTAATGTCTTAGTTTAAATAATTAAATTAATATTGTTTACGACTAAAAAGTTCAAAATTTGTTTTAAAAGAACTAAAATAAAATATGACTATTTCGAATATGGGTTTAAAGATAAAGAATCGATTATAATATTAAAAATTGTATCCACAACAACTATAATTATATATCTGATTAAAAAATATTATACGAGATGCATTATTATAAATTAAAAACTAATATATAATACAGAATAGTTTTCATGTATAATATGAAAGAAGTTATATATCGCACAAAACACATATTATCTTTTTAGATTATATCAATATAAAAAGATTTAATATAAATAAATGCTCTAAAAATAATACTATCATTTTATCATCACGCGTCTAATTATTTAGATTTAGAATAGTTATAAAAACAAAACAAATTAATATAATCATAAATTGATCGTAATATGATGTTATCATCATTATGTATATAATTATGTGTATGTTTAAAGTTTAAAACGTGATCCAAAAGTATAATTACAATAAAAGATTTTTTAAAGATACATTTTTTTATATAGTTCATACTTTGTAGACAACATAAATAATAATTACTATCAAAGTAGAGTAGTTACAAATATGTATATATATAATTACTTATTTTATGCATTTTTCAAAATTTAATATTTTTCTTATTATAAAATCTCCCTCTCTCTTAATTTGGTTAGAATGTACGCAATTGCGACAAATAAGTTTTTTGGTGCATTTTCTCACTCGTTATATTAAAAATAATTAATTTTAATTAGTCCATGTTAAAGATACAATTCTCACTCCTAAGTGTTAAGTGGTATGCCAAGTAAATCACTTTAAAATTCTCTAAACTATCTCATTCATTCTCAAGATAAGTTACAAACCCTTAATATTATTTTATTTATTTTACATGTATATTCATGATTTTATATTAAATAAAATATAGTGAATTAATGAAATAATAAAACACATAATATTATATTTGATGGATAACAATTAACAAGTATGAACATATACAAATTAAATAAACTAGTTAAGTATAAATTTAGATTATTAAATAATAATTTTATCAAATTGCATATCAACACTGTTTACCTTATTATAATTAAAAAATTAATATAAATTTAACTTATGAATAATATGAAGAGAAATTTTTGACATTTTTATATAAGTATAAAACTAATTGAAGTCATAGAAGTATAATAGTTACGTTAAAAGTATTATATGAACATTAATATATTAAACAAATATGAAAACTATTTTTATATTTATTGACTCAACATATTTTATAAATAGAAAATAAATAAATTTTATTTGTAGATATTTTTACTATTATTACAATTAGTAAAAAATTACTAATGATTTTAACATTTTTATTAACATATTATACAAATAGAAGTGACAAAACTACAAAAAACAAATAACTTAAAATTATTAATTAATATTATATTAATTCTTTTTACTATTATTTTTAAATAATCATTCATGTATTTTTTTTAATTAGTTTTATGAATAAATAGATTTAATCTTAATTTTCTTTAATAAATAAATAGAATAATTTATATTATACACAAATACTAATTGGGTTAATAGTATTTATAAATATACCATATTTTTTTATAATCTATATTATTAAGGCTGAACATGTTTATGTAACCGCTGCCTGTAAATTGACACAAATACCCTTTAATAATCTAATTAATTTACATTTATCATGACTATTTTGGTCATTTAAATGTTTTCTCAAAATATTATAAAAAAATATTTCTACGGAGACTTGAACCTATAACCTTATAATTGAAGACATGCGTATTAACCAGCTAAACCCTTATCACTATCTCTGTCTTTTTTCTCATGCACCATTTTTTATATATATCGCTAACAAATGAAATTATGTTTTCACTTTATTGAACATTAAGAGAACAGTGAATCTAAAGACTTAAATCACTTATAAAAGTTATAATATCATCTACAAGTGAGAAAATTTAGATTGAATTAATATTTCAAATATGCATTATCTATTATTTGAAATTTAAAATGTACAATATAATCAAGTGTGAAATTTAAATTCGAGTAGAAGAAGAAAAACTATTTATTATTTATCAAATTTTTTAAAATTTATTTAATTTAATATATCTGTTATTTTATATAACTTTACAATTTTAAATAATAATGATAATTGTATATTATGTTCTCAAGTCGTCATATTTTTCTTTTGGTAATTGTGAATTTTTAATGTTTCTACAATTAATTATATATATGTTTTTCTTCAAAACATTCTCTCTTCTTTCCAAGAAGTTAAAAAAAAATTGAATTGTGAGCATTGTCATTATAAAAATACATTTCATCTATAAATTAAAATAGAATTATAATCGATCAAATTTTACTATATTTATATGTTGAATATACATAATCTATCGCGTGAAAAATAAATACAAAAACAAAATCAAATTGGAAAGAAGATATTTGATTAATGTAATATATTTTTTCATATTGATAATTATAAATTATGTAGTATTTTCAAATAATGATATTATTAAAATGTTTAAAAGATTATACTTTTTTTAATACTATTAATATTAATGCATAAATGATTCCAGTTGCCCAAAGTTGTTAATATGTTATTACTCCAAACTAATATTATCCAAAATTTAGGTATTACATGTCGAGAAAAAAGTAACATAAATATTTTACTACAAAATTAAAATAACTCTGGTGATGTGTTGAAATAATATTTTACGAATTACTGAAATATTAAAATAAATATTAATTTTCAGTTTTTATTATTTATTATTTATTATATTTACAAAATATTTTTGGGATTGGTTAAATTTAGATTCTATGAGTATTTCTTTACTTAACTCTACATTTTAAATATATCTAAAATTAACATATGAATTTACCTAAATCTCAACCCTACTTTATGAACTCATGAAATATTAAAGTAAAATAACTATGAAAATATAAAAATAAAAAATAAGGAAAAAGTTAATCAAATATATCTAATTTTATTTTTTGGGTTAATTTTTCTGGTAATTTCTTGATGTTGTCACAGTAGATGTTGTTAAGAGATCTTAAGAGTATATTAAATGTATTCACTGACATGTTCGAACTTATGAGACAGTTGGTTAAAGCGTGCGTCTTAAATTAAAGATACTGACAGCGCCCAGGTTCAAATCCCGGGGATATCGACAGTATAATAACTAAAGAAAGGTTGGATGTCGGGAGTATAATACTCAAAGAAAGGTCGGATGTCGAAAAAATTTGGATGTCGGGAGTATAATACTCAAACAAAGGTCGGATGTCGGGAGTATAATACTCAAATAAAGATCGGATGTCGGGAGTATAGAACTCAAAGAAAGGTCGGATGTCGTAATACTCAAACGAAGGTCGGTCGGATGTCGGGAGTAAAATACTCAAAGAAAGGCTGGTTGGATGTCGAAAGTAAAATACGTATTTTGTCCAAATATCGACATATATTTTTTTTGATAATATTCTTCTTATAAACAAGTATGATAAATAATTATCAAGCTTGAGGTGTTGATATGATAATTAAACAATTGATAAATATATATGAAATTAAAATATAATTAAACTTAACTCTGAAAATATCAAAGTAATAAAAGAACAAATAAATTGATCAAATATATAATTTTATTTTTTTGTGGAAATTAGTGGGAATTTTTTGATGTTGTCATGGTAGATTTGTAATAGTCATTATTTTATAGACATGGTAGTGAACGTGTTAAGATACCTTAAGAGTATATTGAATGCATTCATTGACAAGTTCTGACTTATGAGCGTACGTCTTAAATCTCAAATAGTATGAGCGCATAGGACTGAATCCTACGAATGTTGTCTAAGTGAAAATACTCATAGAAAGTTCGAGGTTGGTATGAATACTTATAGAAAGTTCGAGGTCGAGCATTAGCGATAGTTGGTATGAGATAAGATAGTATGACATGATACATGAGTGAAAATTACTCATACAGTGTTCGAGATTGAGCATTAAATGATAGTTGATATTATCATGATAGATTATAATAGTCGTTGTAATAACATGTATGAATACTCATAGAAATTAGTTCGAGGTCGGGCATTACGCGATAGTTGATATGAGATGAGATATTATGACATGGTATGCGAGTGAAAATACTCATAGTATGACTATAAACAATGCGCAATGTAGACTTTATCAAATATCGACATATATTTGTTTGATCATATTCTTAGTAGCAAATATTTTTAAAAAATTGCTCGAGCAACGGGGACCAAGAACCACTACTAAAGAGACTCCCGGTTGCTCGAATAATTTTTTAAAACTATTTACAACAAAATTAATTTTATTTAATTATATTACGTAATTTAAGTTTAGTTTTACAATTCAAATAATATTTGTAATCAAGTGTTTAGAGTAAAATTGGAATAAACTCAACGATGTACCTTCATAATATGTAGATATGTGTTGCGTATATATATATATATATCTAATTAACTACTAAACTATACTGAAATTTTTGTAATCCACTTAAGTGTATTTCCCTAATAGTTATACTAGACTCCGGCACGCGCTACGCGCGTGCACGTTGTCGTCGTTGGTCGTGCGTGAAGTCTTACGAGAACATGATCAACCCGACTCCTAGGATAATACAAGAATTGATCACTTCATAAAAATATTATTAATGTAAAACTAAACTTAATTTGTATAAGATAATGAAATAATAAAATTTAAAAACTCTTAAATATTTTTAAAAACTTGCTCGAGCGACCGGGATTCCTTTTGATAGTGTTATATGCTCCCGGTCGCTCGAGCAATTTTTTAAAAATATTTAAGAGTTTTTAAATTTTATTATTTTATGCAAATTAAGTTTAGTTTTACATTAATAATATTTTTATGAAGTGATCAATTCTTGTATTATCCTAGGAGTCGGGTTGATCATGTTCTCGTAAGACTTCACGCACGACCAACGACGACAACGTGCACGCGCGTAGCGCGTGCCGGAGTCTAGTATAATATTAAGTTTAATTTATTGTTAATTAAAAATATTGCGAAAACACGTATAAAGTTTCTAATATATATATATAATTTTAAATTTACAACTTTTGTGCGCAGTAGTTGTTTTTTGTCTCTTTTTGGTAAATAACTAATTAGTAGTTACTATTATATTTTGAGTCTCCCCCTGTCTTCTCAAACGTCGTTTTGGCACTCAGACGCAGACCTGAGTCTCTTCCTCTTCATCCCTGCTACAAATAATCACTGCTCCCCACTCTTCCCCGCAGCACACGTTGAGAAAAAAAAAACAAAGAAGAGGAAAATCACCTCTCTTCCTTCTCCACCAACAAACAATGGTGAGGCGCAAAAGCCGTTCTGGATCTAACCGCCAACCTACATCCCATGCTGCCTCCGCCCTGGATAGCGGCTCTGCCCGAGGACCACAACGTACTGGATTACCTGGCGACGGCCAACCTCCTACTGCTCCAGATCAGCCATCCTCCTCTGCTCAGACAGCACCACTGTCTGCTCCTCCAGTAGTCTCTCAACAAACGATCATCGCTTCTGGAACCTCTACCGCTGATTCTGGTGGAGAGTCCTCCCATGTCGCCTCTTCCTCCTCAGCAGCTGCGTTGGCTGGAGATATGGAGAACCTTACTCTTCAGCCTCCAAACCCCTCGTCAAAGATCTTGAAGGTTCCCCGAAGGCCTGGACACGGCACGTTGGGGGAGAAGTGCGTGGTGCGAGCCAATCATTTCCTGGTAAAAGTAGCTAGCAAGAGCTACTTTCACTACGACGTAAGGAATTCTTACTACATTCTCCCACGTTCGTTCGTCTCTGTATGTTTCCCTAACACATCGATTGCTGTACATCTGGATACCGACTTTAGAGGCTATAGAACTTGAAGAAACTTAGATTTAGCATCAACATTATATGCTGGCCCGTAACATTTGTGCGTACGTAGTATCTTCGATCAAATTTTTGCAAAGTAATAACAGGATACGATTAAAAAATCTCATGCAGGGTTTATCTACTGAAATTTCTGCATCTTCTCTACGCGTGTCATTTTGTTTTTGTTTTCGGCTTCTGCAGTTTTCATCCGTTTCGTCAGATCCGGATATTTGCTTGTGTATTATTAGGTTGATGATGATGATGTGTTCCCTGCTAGTTGCTACTCATTTCTAGTTAGAGTTTAAGCAAATTTCTGTGTGGTTGGGTATTGAAATTGAAATTTTCGTCTCTTTCATTTCCGTAGACTGAGGCTGTGACCGATAAAACCAATTGATACGGACTTACCTTGACGGTTCGGTTTTAATTTACATCGAACTTGAACCTTTTCTTTAAAAAAGTTCTAATAATTTTTTTGCATGTACTTGATAACTTTTTCTAACATTATTGTTTCATTTCTTTAAAAATGAATAATATGTAAGTGTAATTTCGTTTTACAGTTTCACTCTCTTTTTAACAAATTAAATGAAATTTATTTAACCGGCAAATTGTTCAATATCAAGAATACTTGACCATCATCATCAATGCCAATCAACCAACAGAAGAATACATATAGTTGTAACTCTTAAACAACTAGCAAAATATAAACGTAGTGAGGCATGTAACTTCTTGTCCAAATGATAGCATGCCACTGTATATACATGTACTCAATCTCTTTATTAAACTTGGATTGATTCCAGCTTGGGTTTCGGTATTGCTACAGCAGTATTACATTCTCAGACTGAGTTTGTGTATCTGTTTTATTTTCATTTTTTATTTTAGTTGAGTGTCTATTTTGGTTTTTAGGTGTCAATAAGCCCAGAGGTTACCTCAAAAGGTGTTAACCGTCATATAATAAAAGAGCTCATCAAGCTGTACAAACTGTAATAAGTAATTTCGTTTTACAGTTTCACTCTCTTTTTAACAAATTAAATGAAATTTATTTAACCGGCAAATTGTTCAATATCAAGAATACTTGACCATCATCATCAATGCCAATCAACCAACAGAAGAATACATATAGTTGTAACTCTTAAACAACTAGCAAAATATAAACGTAGTGAGGCATGTAACTTCTTGTCCAAATGATAGCATGCCACTGTATATACATGTACTCAATCTCTTTATTAAACTTGGATTGATTCCAGCTTGGGTTTCGGTATTGCTACAGCAGTATTACATTCTCAGACTGAGTTTGTGTATCTGTTTTATTTTCATTTTTTATTTTAGTTGAGTGTCTATTTTGGTTTTTAGGTGTCAATAAGCCCAGAGGTTACCTCAAAAGGTGTTAACCGTCATATAATAAAAGAGCTCATCAAGCTGTACAAACTGTCTCACTTGGGCAATCGGATGCCAGCTTATGACGGAAAGAAGAGTCTATACACTGCTGGGCCACTTCCCTTTGAATCCCAGGAGTTTAAAATAATTCTAGTGGATACCAATGATGCCTCGAGTTCCAAGAGGTAATTTATGTTAATAGATATATCTTGCTGTATGTAAGCATTGAGAGATAATGAACGCACATAATTTGTTGACAGAATTCAGCGTCAGACATTTGTTTAACTGGGTATTTTAACTGCGTGAATCATGCAGGACGGGAAGGGAAAGACAGTTCAAAGTTACAATCAGATATGCTGCTAAAGGTGATCTTGATCACCTGCAGAGGTTCCTACAGGGAGAACAGTTGAACTGCCCACAACAAATAATACAAGTGCTTGATGTCGTGCTCAGAACTATTCCATCCTCTCAGTGGAGTTTCAGACTGTGCTGAATCATCTGCTGAGCAGTGTTTCTGAAATGCTGTTTTTTTACTAACCCTCAAACTTTGTTCTCAGGTACAATGTGGTGGGAAGGTCATTCTTTTCTACTGAATTTGGAGAGGGAGATCTTGGTGATGGTTTGGTTTACTGGAAAGGCTACTATCAGTCCCTTCGGGCAGCGCAGCTTGGGCTTTCTCTTAATATTGGTATAGTGACTTCTAGGAGCATATGCAGTTTGTGTT
The DNA here is from genome assembly GCA_946814005.1 of Chamaenerion angustifolium. NCBI lineage: Eukaryota > Viridiplantae > Streptophyta > Magnoliopsida > Myrtales > Onagraceae > Chamaenerion > Chamaenerion angustifolium. The sequence goes on along the minus strand of OX328268.1, from coordinate 24,687,108 downwards.
TGCATCTCTTACTCCAAAATACGGTCTGACCAACATATTTGCTATTTCAGATCTGTCAGCTACAGCATTCTATGATTCCATTGATGTGATTGACTTTGTCTCAAAGAATTTCAATTTTCGTCACTTCTTGAGGCCGTTACAGGATCATGACCGTGTTAAGGTACATAAATCGTTGCTACAGATTATGTAGGATCATTGTTGAGACTCATACTTATTTTTTGGATTTTTCAGTTGAAGAGAGCATTGAAAGGACGAAGGGTGACAGTCACACATTTACAAAATAGTCGGAGCTACAAGATTATTGGATTATCCAGTCAGCCAGTTAATAAGGCCATGTGAGTCATCGTTACATTCGGGATTATATTCCATTGAAAGATACTTGGATTGCAGTTACGTCAGTCAAATATTTTGAAGGACTTCACAATTTTTCTTGTTACTAAATGTACTGGATTATACAAAAGATTTCTGTGCTGATTTGGTTTGTGAAAAATTGAAATTCAAATTGCTTTGAAGTCGTTCATGCATTTTTCACTGTGAAACATATGTTGTATAAGTCTCATTATGTTTTGTTCCAAAGTTTGTCCACAAAAAATCTTCTAGATAATGCTGGTGTAAATAACTGACGTGGTTTCTTCATTATGACAATTAGTGATTAATTTAATTTGGTATTCCTTTGAAGGTTCTCACTTGACGGGCAGCAGACACAGATTTCGGTTTTCGAGTATTTTAAACAGAAGTACAATATTGTGTTGAAGTATCCAGCTTTGCCTGCTCTTCAAGCTGGCAGTGATGCAAGGCCTATTTATTTGCCAATGGAGGTATATCCTTCTATTGCATAGTTCCCCCTTGTATACAATACATTTACGGTGACATGTCACTTATTGTCATTTAACAACTCCTTTCTGATTTGATTGGCAGCTCTGCAAGATTGTCTCTGGTCAGAAGTACAACAAGAAGTTGAATGCGAAACAAGTGACCAATTTCTTGCGGGCAACATGTGAGCGTCCTAGTGAAAGGGAAAAGAATATCAAGGCTGTGGTGCAAAATGCATTTGGAGATAGGCATGACAATCGTGATTTGCTAGTGAAAACTGAGTTTGGGATCAGTGTGAAAACTGATCCAGTTGTTATCGACGCTCGTGTTTTACCAGCACCCAAGGTACGTAAATTCCTTTTACAAAATCAATGTTTATTTTCTTTGACCAACACAAACTTTTGCAGCTGTTGTATAAAAACCCTTCTGGAGGTGACCCATTTGTTGTTCCTCATGAGGGACAGTGGAAGATGATCAACAAGGTAAAATTATACAAAGTTTGTTACTGTTTGTATCTATAGAGATCAAGAGGTCTTTTCTTCTATACAAAGTTTGTTACTGTTTGTATCTATAGGGATCAAGAGGTCTTTTCTTATATTGTCCATCAGTTGTTTACTCCGATTTTCCTTTCATTTCAAAGACTTTTTCGCTGGAATTAATTCACTGATATGATGATAATTTCATTCTCTGAAGACTCACAACCTAATTTCCTTGATTATGAGAAGTCTGTCTGGCTATATTCTCTTTGCTAAATGTTTTTGTTTGTGAATTTTGCAGAAATTTTTTGATGGCGGCAGAGTTGATGCATGGGCGTGTATATGCTTCTCGAATAAGATCCACAGTAATATCCCACATAATTTTTGTGCTCAATTGGTTGACATGTGCATAAGCAAAGGAATGGTATGACTATACAATCTATAAATATCCTTTTAACCACTGATGTTTTGTCCTGACTTTTTGTGTTATGTGTGACTGCTGGATTATTATATTTGGTTTCAGGTATTCAACAGAAAACCCGTCATTCCTATAACAAAATGCAACCCTAATCAGATTGAGAAGGCACTAGTAGATGTTCACAAGGAAACACTGGCTACACTTGCAAAATGCCGGAAAGCAACAAAACAGATTCAACTGTTGATTATTATTCTACCTGATATGAGTGGGTCGTATGGTAAGCTAACATGAACCTTCTTCCTTACTAGTTGAAGCCATATCATGTCTGGATCTAAACTTACTATTTATTTTTATATAAAATAGGGAAAATTAAACGAGTATGTGAAACGGAGCTTGGCATTGTGTCTCAGTGCTGCCAACCATTCAATGCTTCACGACTAAGCAAACAGTATATGGAAAATGTGGCTCTGAAGATCAATGTCAAGGTTAAGTTCTTTCCCATTAATTTTATGCTTATTTTGTTTTTCTTTATGTGTTTATGGTATTAATTATTTATTATTACTTGTATCGTGTTATTGAAGAATTTTTGTTGGTGATGATTTACAATTTATTATCACTAGGTCGGAGGAAGAAACACAGTTTTGAATGATGCTATAACACGGAATATCCCTGGAGTTCGTAATGTCCCCACGATTATATTTGGAGCTGATGTAACTCATCCACAACCGGGAGATGATTCAAATCCATCAATAGCTGCAGTAAGTGAATTCTCTCACCTCTGTTTTGATGTTTCGTGCTTTAAAAGTACAAGGAAAAAAAATAGAAAGTAACACTTTGGATAATTAAGTTGGATGTCTGGGGAATAATGCAGGTTGTGGCATCCATGGACTGGCCTGAAATCTGCAAGTATCGAGGCCTTGTATCTGCACAAGGGCACCGAGATGAAATTATCCAGGACCTGCACAAGGCTGTCCCAGATCAAAAGGGTTCATTGACTCAGAAAGGAATGATAAGGTGGTAATAAATAACCAGTGCTCCTCTTCTACACCTTTTTTTTGTTCTCCCACTTTTGTGATTGCTGGCTTATGCTATTCTTTTACGTTTTCTTCATGGAACAGGGAATTACTGATAAGTTTCAGAAAAAGCACTAATCGGAAGCCAGAAAGGATTATATTTTACCGGTAACTTTTCCTTTTTTAGAATACAATCTTTGTTTTTGTTTTTTTAATAAATAATTCTCGAAATCCATGTTGTACTTCTTTTTTGTTGTATTTGAGGATGGATGTAGGGATGGAGTGAGTGATGGGCAGTTCAGTCATGTTCTACTTTATGAGATGGATGCTATTCGCAAGGTACAAACGTGTACATACATCTCCATTTCCTTATATCATCATCTTTTCGAAGTTATGTTTTTATTTTTCTTGAGGGAGAGCGAAGACATTGTCAGTGCATTTCATTTACTAAATAAATAAGGTTGATTGTGTCATTTTTCAGGCATGTGCGTCGCTGGAGGAAGGCTATCTTCCACCAGTGACTTTCATTGTGGTACAGAAGCGCCACCACACACGTTTCTTCCCCGCCCGCGGGTCTAACATGATGATGAATGGGAATATAATGCCAGGTTTTAATCCTCCGCCTGGTGCTATGTATTTATATTTAGTAATTAATTGTTGGAGTGTGTCTAGAGAATTTATTTATTTGTGTGCATCTTGAATCTTACTTTCTTATAATATTAAATTAATGGTTAGGCACAGTGGTTGACACTAATATTTGCCACCCTTCTGAGTTTGACTTTTACCTCAACAGCCATGCGGGTATTCAGGTGAGAAAGTTGATGATGTGTGTCTTCTCTCCTTTTTAAGTTGAAAAGATTTATGCTCCATGTATGATAGTGTTGAGAGTGTGTTTCAGGGTACGAGTCGTCCTGCCCATTATCATGTCTTATTTGATGAGAACAACTTCTCTGCTGATGACTTGCAGATGCTAACGAATGCTCTTTGCTTCACGTAAATCTTGTTTACTTTCCCTTTCACTGTTCTTCTCTTTCCTTTGTATTGTTATTGTTTGTGTACCTACCTAACACTGAAGTAGAACTTATTTACTTGTTTTTCACGTGCAGATTCGCAAGATGCACCCGTTCTGTGTCTGTAGGTATGTATGGCGGTGGCATGTCATGACACTATGTATGTTATGATAGTGTGTTTCTTTTTGTAATTAATTACTTATGTCCCTTGGTGGTATATGCATGCTGCTGCAGTTCCCCCTGCTTATTATGCTCATCTAGCTGCTTTCCGTGCACGGTACTACATTGAGGGGGATGAGGAGGCATCGGATGGTCGTGCAAGTGCAAGTGCAAGTGGAGGAGTCAGGTTGGGTCGTGGAGGAGTAGGTGCTTCGCCGGTTGAGGTCAGGCCCCTCCCTTCTATCAAAGACACTGTCAAAGATGTTATGTTCTACTGCTGATACGTTATAAAAGCTGATGTTTTCTGTAGTGTTCCTTTCCACCTCTACTATCTAGAACAATGTGTGTTTGTAAACAAGCCAGCCTTGTTTAGGGACACGTTTTCGTAGAAATTATGGCCGATCAACGTTCATGGGTACAACTTTTTTTATTTTTTAAATCTTTTTAATTTTATTTTTCAGGGTTGCACTCTAAAATCCATGTCGTATTCTTTAAGGCATCTCCCAATAAAGATTTCCAATCTTCTTCCCCATTCCGCTCCAGCACTATCTTTTTGCTCTAAAGACCTTCATATTTATTTCATATTAAAAAATAAATTTTGTAAATCAAAATATAATAGAAACATTTATATATTTTTGTTACAATATTTAAAATCAGAAAATATTGTAATAAAAATATATTCATAAGCATCAAAATAACAAAATATTACATTGAAATAAAATATATGTGAATATACTATATAAAATAAAATAATATTATTGAATGATATGAATTTTCTGATTCATTTTGAATTGCATGTCATATCAAGTGGTGAAATATTATAGATCTAGATACGAAAACTCTAAATTAGTTTTAAATTTCACACGTCATTATTTAAGTAAATAGTCATATATATGTATAACGTGCTAGAAAACTTTTAATACAAAATTTTGGACCTACCCCAATTGTTTAAATGGTGAAATACCACATTGGTTGGAAACATGCTTTTTAACTAAAATATATTGTGTTTTGCTTTACATACGTGTCTTTGGATCATGCAAATATGATTGTCGCTTCGAAAAGCGTACCTTGCATTGCGCAAGCAGCTCGATTAAACATTTTTTTCCCCACTATTGACAAATTAAAATATTCTTCTCATTCAGACTGACTTGAAAAAAAATCTGAAAATACTCTCTAGGTTGCTCTAAGGTCCTGTCAAACTTTTGTCACTTCCTAGTTTATGTCTGAATTTTCGTCAATATTCGAATTTAGGTACTATTTAGTTCAGTGTATACAATTTATTTATAAATTTAGTTCAATTATAATATTTAATTTCTTATATCAATAAAAAAAAATCAAATATGAAATAAATTTTTAGTCCTATTATTATATTGATAATATTTATTCAACTTATAAAATAAAAATATTTTTTTTATTAATACCGTTTTAATTAATATTATTCATTTTACTTATTAAGTTTAGAATATTGATAATTTATTATATATTAATTACAAACAAATATTAAACAAACGTCGTATGCAAATACTTTATCTCGTAGTAGTTAATTATATGTTATATTTTTTTGTTTTGTTTTTAACTACAAATATGTAAAACCTATATATACAATAATACAACGTAACAAATTATATAACAATTTTAAATTCTAATTATGCATTTGTATTTATATATAAACTCCCGAAAACATAAATATAAATGAATTATAGTTGAGGTAAAGACTAATAAATTAATTCCTAAAAAGTTAATTCGTCCAACAATTATGGTAATAATTAATTTCCAAGAGAATAGAATTAACTTATTTGAATATTAAGTAATATATAATTAATAACAATATAATTATAATTATGCATTAAGGGTAAAATACGAGTTTTTCCACTAAAGTTTGAGTCGAATTTAAGTTGCCCCTTAAAGTTTAAAATTTTAAATTTTAGTCCTAATGTTTGGACCAAATGAAAATTTCCCCCTTTCCGTTGAATTGCTGTTAAATTCAAACGGAAATCTCATCATGTGTTTGACATGTGATTTTTTTACATTTTGATATGATAAAATTGTGTTTCATTACAAACACTCTTCTTCTTTCTCCTTGTTCCTCTGTGGGCATTCTCTGGAGCAGCCTAGTCGGAGTCCAAAATTGTACTCTCCAGTTCCGACCTGGAGCAGCCTCGCTGGAGTCCAAACCTGGAGCAGCCTCGCCAGAGTCCAAACCTATAGTCCAGAGATTGGATTGAGGTCGGGTCCAAATCTCTGAGGAGCTTCGTGGCGACCATCCACGATCTTGCCGAAGATTCGAATCGCCTAAGGAAGACATCTCGAGGACCTTCGTCAAAAACTTCCATTTGAATTCGCATGGAAGCTTGCAGATTCCGTTTGGTATTTGTTTCTCGTTCCCCAAGGTGGTTCTGCTGGAAACTTAGGTAGGTTAGGTTTTTGAGGAGGGGCTGCGGTAAGGAGGAGGGTGGGGCTGAGGGAGATGTGGAAGGAGGTGGAGTGGAAGCAGTAGAAGAAGAAACCAGTTTTGCAGCAGTCTGAGATTGGGACTGTTTCTCAGCTTTTGACGGGTGGTATTGCCAGCGCTTTTAGAAAGACCTCCATTGCTCATTTTGCTCGCCTCACCATTCTTTTTGAGGTAAGGCTTCTCTTAATGGGTTCTTTGGGTTGGACTAATTGATGCCTTAAAGCTCTTGTATTTTGTATTGATGAAGGTCTGACGGGGAGGAAGGGATGATCATTATGAAGATGTTGGGGTAATCAGTATTATCTTTAATTGAAATTTATTGTTTAGTCTGGTTCTCCTCGATGATTGGGTGATGAGGTTGCTGGGTATTATAACTCAGTGGGTGATGAGGTATTAAACTCATTGCAGGTAGATGTACCTTCGAAGATTGATTTTGGTTTTCCTTATCCAAAGCTTGCTCCAATGTCTGTTATGTAGAATGGAAAAGAAGAAATAGACTGCATGAATAAGGGTAATTTGGTCACTAAAATAGCATGTGCCACACACATGATCACGTTCCGTTAAGAACAAACGGCTAAGTGACGGAAATGGTAGATTTTTCATCTGAGCCAACCATTAGGACTAAAATTTCAAATTTCAAACAGTAATGGGAATCTTAAATTCCACTTAAACTTCACGGGGAAACACGTATTTTACCCTATTATGAATTAATCTTGACAAATGATTTAATAGTTAATTATAATAGCTGAATAAGGTTAAAAAAATGAAGAATAAGATAATTACTAATAAGTAAATTATTTCGCTGATTCATAAAGTCACAATTGATCAAATAGCCTAACAAATAAACGTGCAATGTGTCCATCTTCGTATGTTATCCGCTCTATTCCCGCTAACTCGCTTCATCGTGACTAGCCAATGTTCGATCGTATTGGCTACAATCTTATTCAGTCTCACATTCCACGTGCCTGACCAAACCAGGGTTGTCCATGGACATTGGAAAATTAAAGCTGTTTTTACATTCATTTGATGTATATTCAAATTTCGCAATGCCGTTGTTGCGAGTATCATCCTTATGGATGTTATTCTCGTGATCGAAGAATATGTGTCAAAATAATCAAGGTATTCTTTTTGTTTGTAACCCTTAATTACAAGTCTACCCTTATACTTGTCAATTGAACCATATGTTTTCATTTTTCTTTTGAAAATTCACTTGTAAACTAGTGGCTGGAGCTAGGAGGAAAATCCACTAGTTCCCCAAGTATGATTTTGCAAGATGGACTCAATTTCACTATTGATTGTCTCTTTCCATAGAGGTCCTTCTAAAAAATTTACGGCTTCTTGAAATGTTTTTCAGCTTCAAACATACATGTTAAAAAATCTGGACCAAAAGATTTTTCGACCCGAGCTCGTTTGCTTTTCGTGGGTTTTACCTCAACATTTTCTAGGTATAGACCATTATCTTCAATAGTCTCATAAATTCATTTTCATGAACTTGCATTCCCCCTATATTTAGTTGGAAATACTTCTTCAAATAAATATGTGTTTCTTGATTCCATTATCGTATCTTTATCTATATCTGAAATCTTCGAATCATGCTCAAGAAACCAATAAGCATTAATGTTTTGACCATATCCAATGATGATGCAATCATTAGTTTTTGGTCATATCCTAACATTTTTAGGAGGAGGCACCACCACTTTAGCTAGACACCCTCACATTAGGAGGTGATTGAAAAAAGGTTTTCTTTCTTTCCATAATTCGAAATGTGTTTTCTCTTCTTTCTTTCGGGGTACCTTATTTAAAGGGTAATTGATACTTAAAATAGTTTCCCCCGCATGTTCTGAGGTAACGTGGAACTTACCAACATTTAACTCATCATCTCTTTCAATGTTCGATTTTTCCTCTCTGCCACCCCGTTTGATTGGGGTGAATAAGGCGCGGTGACCTCATGTATGATTCTATGTTGTGCACAAAAATCACTAAATGGAGCATCATACTCGCCACCTCTATCACTACGCAGCATCTTTATTTTCTTGTTAAGTTGATTTTCAACTTCTTGTTTATAAAGCATGAACTTTTCTATAGCATTTACTTACATAACATATTTTGTACTATCATCCACAAAAGTGACAAGGTACTTATTTCCGCCTCTCGTTCGGACAAAATTTAAATCACAAATGTCGCTATGTATTAAATTAAGAGGTTCTGTATTCTTTTCAACTGAATCAAAGGATGACATGGTTAATTTAGCATCAACACATATTTAACAACCATTACGTTCTTCTTGAACATCCCCCCACATTTGTACATTTTACCCACATACATTCCATTCTTTGTGATTACAAATTTATCCCACTCAAATACAGGATGGAAGTCATGCTTGTTGAGGAGAGATCCTGACACCAGGTTCCTATGAATGTCTGGCACATACATAACATTCTTCAATGTGAGCTCTTTCCCATAAGTCATCTTTAGAATGACGCTCTATTTGCCCTTGACCTCAGATGAAGCAGAGATTCCCATGTAGAAACTCTCCCTAGAATCAACTTCTTAAAAATTGGAGAATATTCCTTTATCCTAATAAATACGCTTGGTGAAACCTGTGTCAACCCACCACTCCCAGGGGTTGGAATCATCCATGTTCACCTCAGAAACCACCGCAGACAAGTTGATGTCGTCAAGGTCTTCAGTGATTTCTTGGACCATGTTGGTCTTCTTTCTCTTGCAAAAATTGCAAAAAAACTGTTTGGTTTGTGTATTTTTTTTTCAGCCGAACCGGTTCATAATCGGTACAGTTTTGCTGAACCAATTTTTTATGCCCAGACTTACACGCCGCGGGTAACTTCTCAATTATGATGGCTACTTGAAACGACTCTGCGAGTTCCATCTTCTTGGCATGGATACTCTGGAGGATGAGCTATAGATCTATCAACTATTTCATACATGGTATGTTATCTATCATCTTATAGACAAACAATCGACTAACTAGGAATTTATTTTTTCCGACATCCTCAAACTCATATTTTTGGTCCAAGACATGCCACATCTCTCTAGCGAACTTCGTTTTACTATATACATCGTACAGTGAATCAAACAAAGAGTTCATTACATAATGTCTACATAAATAAGAACACTGGATCATCATCCCCAGCTTGAGTTGGTGGTTATTCTGTCAAGAATCGAACCAAGATAAGAGTAGTCAAATAGAACTTCATATTCTCTTGCCACTTCTTGAAGTTAGAGCCATCAAATTTCTCATGGTTTTCAGCAGGCACAAGTCCAGCCAGACGAGTCATGGTTATCCCCCCTCCCGGTTGGCGCAATGACGGGCGTGTTCATCAATGCATTAGGGGCTTCAATCTAAGTCAATGCTCCAGCGCTGATATCAAAATCATTGTTGTTTACAACCATTTTTCTAAAACAGAAAATGCTGAATTATTTTATCAAAAATTATTATTTTAGATTACAAAAAGTAATGAACCGATTCTTAGTCTCCTGAAATACTAAAGAAAAGGAATTTCCTTAAGATTGTTAGTTATATGGGAGAAATAAATTTGTAATTTGTTATATTATCCACAAAAGTGATAACTTGCTTATTTCCGCCTCTCGTTTGGACAAACTTTAAGTCACAAATATCGCTATGTATTAAATCAAGAGGTTATGTATTCTTTTCAATTGAATGAAAGAATGACCTAGTTAATTTAGCCTCATCACATATTTCACACTTATATTTGAGATCAATTTTAAATGTAGGGATGTGATTCATGTTAATTAACCTTCTCAAGGTATCATAATTAACATGTCCTAATCTACCATGCAAAAAATTAGGAGACTCAATCAAGTAAGTGGAAGAAACAATTATATTATTGTTTATCTTAGGCGTAATAGTCATTACATTGAGTTTGAACATACCCCCACATTCATAACCCTTAAAAGTATTAATTATTATATTATTAATATTAACTTTTATTATTGACATATGCATTTTTAACTAATTGTTTGAACAAATAAACTTAATTTAATTTATAATTTGTTTTTCATAATACAAATTATAATAACTTATCTATATAATTAATTATTTCATGCATTTTTAAATTTTAATATTTTTATTGTAAGCAATTAAAACTTATAACAATATATATTTTGAAAAATTATTATAGTTTGTATTCACTTAAAAAATAACGTTATAACACTAAATGTTTGATTAAAGTATTAACTATGTATTAGTATTAATTAATACATGTATTAACTAATACAATGTTTGATTAGAAATAATAGGTGGTACTAATTAATACCTATGTATTAGCTAATACACATTTCTAGTGTTAATTGTGTATTAACTAATACATTCTATAACCATGGTATTATTTAATACATAATAAAAAATTATCTAATTACCCTCAATTAACCCATACAATTTCTATCTATAACTCAATTACTTGATCGTTTTTGACGATTTTTTTTGAAACCGCATAACTTTTCGAATTCTATGAAACCGCATCGGTCCACGCCCCGAATCGATCAGTGGATCGGCTCATCACCATTCCACAGCCAACCAGGGCGCATCGCCGACCCCCATCCGCTTCCCTCCCGACAATTTCAAGCACTCTTTGTCTCTCTTTTCAAAATCATTTTTATCTTTCCCTCGCAGTACTTGTTTGCTATCGGTCTCTCGCCCGTATTTAGCCTTGGACGAAATTTACCGCACGATTGGGGATGCATTCTCAAACAACACGACTCGTAGACAGCTCCTCGTGGTGCAAAAAGGTCCGGACACGACGGGGCTCTCATCCTCTATGGCGCCCCTTTCTAGGGGACCTGTTATGGTCAATGATCCCCGTGTTTATTGCTGTCATATGAATCTTATCGAATGCCACTTATAATCTTTCATGGTCTTGTATGACTCCACTTGAGTGATTCTGGTGTTCATTTGCACATATTAAATCAATTTATGTGTACACAATTTTAATATTAAAAAAATAAATTTAAGGGTATTAATGTATTTTTATCATTTTACGAATAATTTTACATTGAATCAAACACTGTATTAAGTTATACACGTATAATTATATCTTAATACATGTTCCATTCAAACAAAGTATTAACTAATACGTGTATTAATTAATATGTGTATTAACTAATACAAGTATTAATTAATACGTGTATTAACTAATACATCCAATCAAACATTAATATTTCCAATCAAATGAAATATAATTAATTATTTCATGCATTTTTAAATTTTAATATTTTTATTGTAAGCAATTAAAACTTATAACAATATATTTTTTGAAAAATTATTATAATTTGTATTCACTTAAAAAATAACGTTATATATTAAAACGTATAATATTAATGTTTTTGTTTGTTTTAAAAGTATTATAGTCTATATTCATTTAAAAATCACTACAAGAATCTGTTGCAACATCAACGAAACTTCAGTGTTGACGCTAACAGTTGTAGTTAAATATATGTATATTGTGTCGAAAGTTTTTGCTGTCGTTATTATTACTTATTAGACACAATTTGTTTTCCATCGTTATAAGATACATTTAGTGTTAAGTTTTGCCATCACTTTATATTTTACATGGATGAATGTGTAATGTCGACCAACACTTGATGTTAAATAACTCCATCAGTAGTAGGTGAATTTTTCATTGCAAATGTACATATTCAAATGCGAAACGTTCTGTCGTAAATATAGTGATATCAGTAACGGTTGTTTGCCGTAACTAATCAATTTTTGTCGTCGTTAAAACATAAGTACCGGGAAAATGTAAGAATAGGTTTACGTGTCAATATAGTGTCGACATTAGTATAGTCATTCAACAACAGATTTAATTGTTGTTGTAAAATAGTTTATTTAGTGACGACTATTGTTGTTGTTAAAAAATCAAATTTTCAAATTTTTTTCCCGCTCTGAATGAAGTGTTGGAGCTGCTCAAACTTCCATGGATGAAGGCCTGCTGGAGTTGGAGCTGGAGAAGTCGAGCTGGACTTGTAGAAGGCGAGCTGGAGCTCGAGAAGTGCTGGTTCTCCGATGCCTTCACCATAGATGAAGCCATAGATGATGAAGTGACGATATATGGATGAAGAAGCCATGGATGAAGAAGGAGGAAGAAGCCATGGGTGAAGAAGGAGGAAGAAGCCATGGATGAACACAAATAATTTAAAATCGGACAAAAAAATCGCAGAAAAAAAATTGACCAACAACAACCTGAGTCCGCTTTAACATCGGAAAAGTGTTGTCGCCATTCATCTGTGTTTAACAACAACCTGATTCCGCTGTAAAGTTGACGTTGGGAGCCACATGCTAACATCGGCAAACCTTTTACAACGGCAAAGTGTCGACGTATAGACCTTTAACGACGGGGGCTACTGCGACGAAGATTTTGTCGCTGTTTAGACTTAACAAAGGTATTTATGCAGTTAGCAACGCATTTTTGCCGATGTGTATGCTCGAGTTTCTTGTAGTGAATAATTTAAATAAGTATTATACATTATACCAGTGTTATTAGAATTGGACCACACCGACGGCCGACGGGGAACCGGACCCCTGTCCGGTTTGGTTCAGCTAAAGATCGAAATGCATATGAACAATGTTTGAACCGGGTTGGACCGGACGATTTTTGAAAAATCGGTCGTTTTTTTTAACTGGTCAGTTTTCGGTTCTAGTTTTTTGGAGGTTGTTTAAATTTTTTGGGTGGTTCTCTTCGGTTTAAACCAACTTATTCGGTTCGACCAAGCAACTTCTTCGGTTTAGAAATTATGTTTAAAATTTAGACCTATTGTGTTTGATTTTGAGACTATTGTGTTATGTCTGTTCAAAGTTTGAGGTAATTATGGTGTGTTATATTGTGTTTGAGAGTAATGTGTATGTTTAAGACTATGTAGTTTGTGTGTGTTTGAGATTGTAGTTTGAGGTAATTATGTGTGTGTTTGAGACTATGTAGTTTGTAATTATATTTTCAAAATTTGTTTTTGCTTGTGAACAGTGAACCTCACGTCGAACCGGGTCTAATCAGTCGAACCAAGAACCGAGTCCACACCGGTTCGATGACCGGTCTAGTTCTAATAACACTGCATTATACTAAAACTAACTTTTATTATTTATATAAAAATATAATATACTACTTATGTCATTTTGAGCAGACGAGATATCTATATGTCATATTCGAGTCATTTTCGGATCGAATGGAAATTATCACCTCTACTTGATGCTACATGCCCAAGGCAACATTTTTTTGTCTTTTTCTTATTTTGTCTTTTATTTACGTCTTAAAAATTCATAATAAAAAATAAAAAACTTAATCACCTTTATTCTCTTTGTGCTTACACATCGTTTTAATGAGTAAGTTAAATATAAAGATTACTCATTACTTTTTAAATATTAATTTAAAATTATATTTCTTCCTCTTAAATAATATTGTGATATATTTCTCTAAAATATAACTGAAAAATCATAAATTTATTTAAAAAATAACTTTAATATAGAGAATAAAAGTATATGTTAAGTTTAAAGGAAAAACAAAAGGGTTTTATTTTGAAAACTAATTTTATTTTATAAGAATATATTATATTTGTTTATATATATATATTAAAATAAATTTACATATATTCTTATTTTTAGAATAAAAAATCAATACGATTTAAATAATACATTTATAATAATTATAATGTGAGATTATTAAAAAGTAATGTAGTCTTCATATGATTTTTTTTTCTTTTTGGGTGAAGTTCAATGTCATCAAATTGTTGAAATTTGTCCTCAAACTTTGACAAAAAACAAAAATCAATCTCATCCTCATTATTACTCATTAGTTTTTTTTTATTCTTATAATAAGTTTAGAAGAATAACAATCATTTCTCAAATCTAGAAAATAAAATAAGTTCATTTATGAAAACAAAAGATAACTTCAAATAATAAAAGCAATAAAATCTGAACTTTAAAAAAAGTATAAAAAAAATTAAACCGTTATAAACTTGAAATAATCTAAAATTTAAAAAAAAAACAAATTAATACAATAATATTATCAAAGGAAAAAATAAACTATAGATAAATAGTTCAAGTTTGTAATGGCTCATAAAGTATGATCAATTTGAGATGCTAATTTAATTATTTCTAATAAATTATTTCTTTTTCGTTTATTATAATTTGACCGGTAAAATATCGTTTTAATAAATTAGTTTTTTCTTTCTGAACTATAAGTTTTTTTAAAAATGGTTTTTCAAGTTTAAATTATTCTTTTCAAAAAAATAAACTTGTGACTTCTAGTCAGTTTAAATCATTTGAAAATTAAATATTAAAATGATTAGTTTTTAAAACTATACTAACTTGTGAGTGACTTTTTTTGTATTTTTTATATTTTAAGCTGTACATTAGTTAAAATTTATTATTATAAATATGTTGTTATTGGATATGATATTTTCACATTTTTTCGAGTTGCTCCAAAAAAATTAATTTCAAAAAGGCTATTCAGGATACTTAACACACATTTATTGAAATATATACTTTTTTTAAAACATCTACAAAAAATGTAAAAAAAAAATACTTTAAATAAATCAATAAATTCAATTGTAACCAAACAAATGACATTATATTTTGAGTTACACAACTGTTCAAAAATAATTATAGTATTTAAGTTAATGTTTAAAAGATCACTATTTGATATATTTTGATAAATAGTTTTGAAAATGGTTTATTATATATTTTGATAAATAGTTTTGAAAATTGTTTATTTTGGTATTAGATTTTCAAATAGGTTATATTTTGAAAAACAATTCATCAATTGGTCATGCTTGCTTTATAAATTTTCTTTCTGCGAAAACATTGCTTGACGTGATTGAATCTTGTATGTTGCAATGTTTCGTGATAATGGTAATGTGAAAACTCAAAAACTGCAATTTTTGGAAAGAATATTTTTATGTTTTAACCTCATTATTATAATGCAATACAATTATGATAATAAATTTTCTATTTATAATGATTATAATTACATTCAACACGCGCGCGCACATACACACATATATATTATATGAAAAATAGTATTTTATTTCATATTTATAACTCAAAGTTTTGAATTATTAAAATATTACTTATAGAAAATAATTTATTATTAATTTTTCTAACATAAATATAAAAAATAGTAATTATTTTAATAGTCTTTTGTATACACATGCATTATGTGTCACTTGTAATCTCTCCTAGAGACATTGTCGGTGACTCCGAAAGAAGTTCTTAATTAGTCTTGGGACCGAGTCTAGGTGAGGATCAACTTTGTTTGATGAGGGCAAACATGGGGTTCTCACTTCAGTTTTAAGCAAACATCGACATTTATCAGTTGCGCGTGCTCATTTTCCTTATCGAGGGTGATAATAAAGTACTCGCATAGTTGGATGGAGGTGTTTACATTTATGGGCCTCGCCTTTTATGTCTGATTGGGGCGAGCTTGAGATGTATGCCCTGAAATTTATGGATAACTCTACCTTGTCATGTGTGGGTCACGTGTTTTAGATTTTTCCGAGGTTGGTCATCTATTGTTTCTAGGAAATCATCACCTAGGCCCAACGTTTGCCCCCGAAGCTTGGGTAAAAGAAAATTCCAGTCGAGCTTGATTTCGAGGTTGAGGTGACGGCCTTTTCGCTAAAGAGTTGTGCGCAAGTGTTGTGATTTTTCTGTCCTTATTGGTGCAAGGTAAGTCCATCTACTAGTTGGTGCTCGTAAAATCAACTACATGTCACATCAGAGGCCAGGACACCTGCCAACACCCACTTGTTCAGGAGAAGTGACATCCTATCGCTTCAGAGCGATGAGAAGTAACCCGGTCAGAAGTCACCACTGATGTCATGATTAACCACGGTAATAACTTAACATATTCAATGGGAGCATTGACTCCTCTTTCATTCATTCATAACTACATTTTACCACTCCATACATCATTTGCACATTATTCTCAAAGTTTGGTATTAATTTTGTCATTGGAGGTGAAACAACCGAGTCAACACGAGATTTTCTTCCAGACGGTCTTGTGTAGCATTAAAGACTAGTAAAATCTGAAGTAGCAGAAGTCAACATCCTATTTCCAAATATTCACATTTTATCTTTTCTTGATCATGTTGTTCCTCTTTATGTATTTTGGAGGTCGTGAAACAAACATTTACCACATGTTTGACTGACGGAATAGGGAATAAAACATAAATAATAAAAATATGATGTTGTTTGGTTAAATGTTTAAAATGGAATAAGAATACAAAATTTTTGGTTGATGAAATAATATATTAAAATGAAATGGAATTAACTCCATTGACAAATATACAATTTACTTCAATATGTCTAATACCTAAGAAAATTAAATTATAAAAAATATATTAATTAATTTTAATAAAAGATAAAATTTATTAGATACTTTATAATAGATCAATTAAAATATAATTTATTATAAACTTTAGAATAAATTAAATTACAAATACGATACATTAATTTTTTAAAATAAATTTTTTATTAATATATAATAATAAAAATAATATATTGGAAAGTTTAAAATAAATTTGAAATTTTAGAATAAATTATTTAAAAAAATATTTGAATTACAAATATAATTTCTTATAAACTTTAGAATAAATAAAATAAAATTATTTAAATTAATTACAAAATATATTTAAACCTAAGCATTTTCGTACGTAATTAAACTAGTCGAGAATAATTTTATTATTTTGGTCTTATTCTTTATTCTGAATTGTAAGGGAATAACTATTCTGAGGCAAAAGACACGAATTTTTATTCTCACCTGAATTCCGAATTCCTGTATTTAGTAATTTCACTAATTAAATAAGGGAATACAATCTATATTTTATATCCTTGTTTGTTCATTTTCTCCTCCCGATTTGTACTAGTCATCTATTTTTTGTGTCTAGTCTCTATCAAATATCAATATCCGACTCTCATACGGTAAATTGTCATATATAAAATACATTATCAAGGGACAAGGGATGTATAATTTTGAATCTGTCTTCACAGTTTTCTTCGCACTTTCTTATTATTTGTTGTATCCGATGAAATGGGAGCCTTAGCCTTAGTAGTCGAAGTGCGCAGGGGAGTTGGTGATGTTTCCTATCATACTCAACGCTATGCAGGGTTGATCCACCGGAACCTGGTAGTCATTTCAAACGCCATCAATATTATTATATACTAATTGCACAATATAAAAAATAATAAGTTAAGTTGATCGTCATAGTTTAATATAAAATTTAAATTGTTATATTAATTAATAAAAATAAATCAAATCACATTATTTTTTAATTATATTATTATATTGATACGATTATCTCAACTTATAAAATGAAAATATTTTTACATTTTGTATTAATAGAATATTATTCAAATTTACTTTTTGTATAACGTTTATTACTTAAAGTATATTCATGGATTAAATATCAAATAGTTACCCGAACTTTCAATTTTTAAAAACAGTTACCTAAACTTTGGACGAATGTGCAAATAGCTACCTCAATTTTGACACATGGGGCTAATCGCTAACTTCATTAAATTTTCAGTTAAATATGGACGGAAAATGACGCGACAACACATGATTGATCCATAATTTTAAAATTTATATATATATTTTTTAAAATACTAAAAAAAAAGCAGAAATAATCTAAACAAAAAATAGGGAAAATAAGAATTTTAAATATTAGATTTTTATTAAAAAATGAAATAAAAATAAATGATTAGTTGTTTTTTTCATATTTTTCAATACAAAAATTATATTAAAAACTCTTATTTTTCCTATTAATTTTCTAGGTTTTTTAAGAATTTTGGTAGTATTTAAAAAAAATTATAGTTTTTAAAATTATGGATCAATCATGTCCTGCCACGTTATTTTCCGTCCATATTTAATGGAGGTAGTTATTTGTCTCATGTGTCAAAGTTGTGGTAGCCGTTTTAAAAAATTAAAAGTTCAGGTAGCTATTTGTTAAACGTCCAAATTTCGAGTAGCTATTTGATATTTAAATCTGTATTCATTACATATATGTTAAATTTATTAGTAATATCAGTATAAAAAAGTTATTTATAGACATTTTATTTATTAATAGTTAATTAATTTTTTTTCTTAGTTATAAATATGTGAAAATTATATACACAAACATAATTTAATAACTTATATATGCATATACACTATTTAGAATACTATTAGTTTTATTATATATATATATATATATAAATTTACTTCAAATATAATAATAATTGCTAAATAGCAATATTAAATAATTATTTTATAATTTTTTATGAAAAGTATCATTTTAATTTACTTCTATAATTATAAATACATAAATGAAAATCTAACATGTGAATTTATATATTTAACTTAAAAAAAAAATTATTGTATTATAATCTTTTTTCAAAACTTTTCTAAACAAACATGAATATATACACATTTAGAATTTTAGTTTAATTTTTTTTTTCTTGTCTTAATTTTAGAAATCAAATAAATAATTATATATTTTAATTCTTGGCGAAAAAAAATAGATGTTTACTATCTATTTAGTTCAGTTTTTAATTAACTTAGTTACTATTGTTTATCATTTTTTTCATTATAAATATTATGTACTTTCAACGCGTAATTCATTTTTTACAATAATTAAGCTAAACTATAAATTTAAATTAGGCCTATATGTATATTAAATATAATTTATATATCATAAGTCTTGTTTATCATTTATTTATTTCAAAATATTTTACAATTGTTTTTATAAAAATATGTTGTGTTTTCATTCTTATTTATTTATTTCACTCTTAATTTTTGTGTCATTTTCTACAATAAATTATTAGGTGCAAAATTGCAATTTATTATTGTTTGAAGGCAAAATTTAATTTGACATACTTATAAATGTAATATCTATTGAAATGAACGTGGAGTTTTTGATTAATTTTAGAGTGTTCATGTGGATGTGAGAGAATGATGACATAGATGTAACTTAATTTTTTTTACATAGACCAATCAAATTAAATTATTGTAATACTATGATAAAAAAATTTGTGTTAAAAGTTTACTTGTCAAAATTATAGGATACTTAGTCAAAATAATATTTATAGATAGATAGATAGATAAGGGTTAATAATCAAATGATTATTTCAATTTTTTTGATATTTTATAAATTACTATATAAATTTTACTACATGTATTTTTAGAGTTTGGGTAATCGGATACATCCGTTAATATTTTTGTTAAATATAAATGGAATTCACTTTTTAAATTTCTTGTATTTGTTTTCCAATTAATATGTATTTCTCTAAATACTAATTTTATAGACCTTCTTTTACTATTTATCTTTGCAATTTATTTTTAATTTTCAACTATCCGTTCTCAATCTATTTGTTATATATATATAAGACTTCAATGAATTTACTAAGTTTTTTTCTTTACATTTTCATAAATTAATAGCTTGTTTTAAGGTGAGATGGATGTGATGAGACCAAAAGAACTACTTTATGAATTCGAGTTATAATTGGTTAAAAAGAAGTTTTACTGGTCAGTCTTTGAAAACTCCCTCTCACCCTCTCATGAGCCTTATAAACTTTCCTTTGGGGTCCTCAACGTTTTAGTAGTTCATCACTTTTACCCACACTCGTTCCATGGATTGGCTGCTGCTTCTGCCAACAAATTTATTTTTTATTAAAGAAAATATTATTTCTATTTTCTATAGTCTAGGTCGGATATTAATTATTAAGGTAAGGTTATAGAAAAGTAGTTGTACACGTAAAGTGTAAAACAACAAATATCTCTGGGGCCCCTATTTACTGCAGAGAGAGACAAAAATTGAATAGTAACCTATCTTGCAAGTGGATTGAGTTGGTGGGCTATTTATTTGCTAAAAAGCATAAAACACTCCATTTAATAATAAGTCATTATAATCACTAAAGAAATACATCATCATTTGCTAAAACATATTACATAATATTAATTTGATTAAACTATATAGAATTATTACAACATAAATTTTTTAAGATATTTTTTTTATTTATAACTTTGAGTTGATTTATATTAATATATATATTTTTATGCATGTCACGTATCTTCATTCAATTCTCTTAATTTCATATATACAATTTTTTTATTATATACAATTTTATTTTTAAGACTAAATTATAGGTAATTTCATATATTACATATCATTTTAAAAGAATAGTTACATATTTAACATCACGTACTCAACTACATTGATGCATACAGTAATTATGCATACAATATAAATGTAACATATGAACAATAGTTTAATATAGTTTCTTAATACTTTCTTATATAATTTTGTGGAGCTTCGTTTTTTATTTTATTTATAAACTTCAATTATTTTACGAATTAAAAATATATTATTTGTATAAATATAAGTGAGTTACTATAACATATCTTTACTAATACTTACAACATATTTTATAAGTATATGAAAATAATAGACTTAAAGCAATAAATTTGAGAATTATAATACATATTAAATAAATATTTATTTTTATTATCAACTTATATAATTTTCACTTTCACATAAAAGTATACTTATTCTTTATAATTAATAACATAATTCGTGTAATTAAAATAGAAATGTACTTATTACAATTTAAATTTCAGACTAGATTATGTATAATTTGATATATTACATAACAATTTTCAGACAATAATTATTTTATGTCTAACATAAAATTGAAAAGGTTAACCAAAAATTGTTAATATTAAAAATAAATATATTTTTATTAATAGCTTCATTTTTTATAACTATTTGACAATCATAGATTTCGTTTAAAATAATTGATTAGCATGATATGTGGTTATTAGTATTTATTTTAAAAAGATTACTGTAATCATGCTATTTTGTACTTACAAAGTGTCCCGCCCCCATAATCCAATAAAAGCTGAAGTTTTTGAATGCTTTCTTGAATGCTTTTGTTCCTTGAGTCGTGATCTCCCCACAGAACAGAGGAGTCCTTTCCATTCCTAGAAACCCTGGAAGTCCATCCCATCTGCAACAAAATCACATTGACTTTCATGGAAAAATGTTGAGCAAGTTTAATTTGTATCTAGATAATTCTAAAACTAAGTAAATTCTAGATATTTTTTAGAGTTTCTTTTGATGTTCTATAATAGTTATTAGTTTTCAGGGAGTTCTTAGTCTAGAGATTTGTTTAGGTCTTATAAATAAGTGTTGAGTAACTTGTAACGAACAACCAGTAGGTCCAGTACCACCACAGAGAGTGAGTTGTCCAATATAGTTTCCAAACTCTTATATTTAAGAGTGTATATATATATTATATAATAGTGTGTGTATTTTATTAGCATTCCATACTATCGAAATCAGTGTCTTCTCTTTCTACTACTACTATGAGTCTATGATGATGATGGTCGGCGTACTTACTGTAGCTTTTCCACCCATGCTTCCGTCCCTTTGGTTGCACAGATGAGGTCCAGCTGAATACAACAAAATAAGTACACAGACATTTTCAGAATGAGTTCAGTGGATATCAATTTCATTATGGATAGGAGGTGGAAGTGGGAAAGAAGAGCAGGAGTCAACGAACGAATGGGATGGAAATTGGCAATGAGGGTGGGTGGGTGGGTGGGTGGGACACACAGACATGAAACCAAATAATGGAAATGTTTCCATTTGTTTTGTGTATTACCTGACCATTGTATACGGTGACGTGGACTCCCTTGGATAGAAGCTCATCCACCTGATCATAAATATTTGTAAGATGATTATTATTAAAAGAAGAAGAAGAAGAAGAAGAGATGGAGCAACCACCTCTTTGATCCTGGGTTTCATGAAATCCCCTTGTAGATGGTTGAAAACGGCATCTGACTGCCCTCCCCACCTAATTCCATTCCCATGAATGAATGAATGCAGTGTATATTTGTATTGTAATGAGTTGTGTTGAGTTGAGTTGACATACGTGACATTATTTGGAATTATCTTGAGTTTCTTCCGAATGGGACCTTCCATCAAGGTGGACAAGTCAGAATCGCTGCTCCCTGGTGTAAACTTCAAGTAGCTTGAATATCTTTTCACAGACATTATGGCATTCCAAGAAGACAAGGAGGATTCAGGATCCATAAAGCCATCCAGTAAGAAATTGTAGAAATCCTGAAAAACTAGACGTAAATCAAAACAGAAAGAGAGAGAGAGAAGGATCGTGTTGCAAATACATAATAATTAAGAACATGAATGAATGAATGAATGATTTACCACAGAGCTACTTTCACGGAGAATCACAGATTCCAGCTCACTCCAGGAACTCGTAGCCTCCACATACGATCCGTGAAGAAGCTCATCCCTTATCTTCTCCGCAATGCTGTCCATGAAATGAATGATGGATTATTCAAAAAATAACAAAACACATTTTGTGGAGAGGAATGAATATAAGTAGCATAGAATAATAATTGACCTAGTGGAACGCTGGACTCCATGGTTGTCCAGACGAGAGACGTCTTTCAGAAGAGGAGCCCATGAAAACTACACATCATCATCTACATCATTATGATGATGATTACCAAGGAAGGAAGGAAGGAAGAAGGAATCCTCCAAAATCCAAATAAATCAATGGAGTCGAATCATCACTTACGACAAAATCTTCGGGGGAAATCCAGCTATCTCCTAGCGCCACGCCTGGCAGAACAGGCAGGCAGAAGGTGGATTCATTAAAATATTAAGGAAGAAGAAGAAACAAGAGAAAAACACATGAAAATAAGTCAATCGTTACCTCCGAGGTTGAGGTTAAGCTTTCCAGAATCCATGGCTCGGAGTGCAGACAAGGCAAGAGTAACAGCGTATTTGCCGCCGTAAGACTCGGCCACGATGTAAAGAGGACTCTTCTGCAGAGTCGTGTCTCCGTTGAAGAGTTTCATGAGAAGTCGTGTCAGATCATCCGCTGCTTCCTTATCCGTCTTCACGAACAGATCCGACGCGGTTGGGTCCTCCACGAAACTGTATCCGGTTCCCACAGGATTGTCCTGAGACATTCAAATTTTAAATTAATTTTGGATTCATTGATCGTCTTCAAATCTCATTGGATCAACAGTAAATACCACGAACAGGAGATCTGCAATCTGCAGCCAGGTCGAATTCCGAGCATTAAGGTTGGTATCAAGAGGACCAATTTCTTCGAAGTTTCCTATTCCAACTCCAGACGCACCCTGAAACACAACGATTGAATGAAATCTCTTTCTATCTTCGACTTCACCAATCAAAATCTGTGACGACACTTACAGGTCCTCCCTGCAACCAGAGAATGATAGGCCATGGCTTGGAGGAGTCCTTCATTCTGTATGGACTTTTGTAGAGCCACCAGAACATGTGAGCCTCTGCATTCATTCACACAATTTTCAATCCAACACCCACAAAATCAGGAAGAAGAAGAAGAAGAAGAAGAAGAGGCTTACTGGGTCTGACTTCAACATATCCCCATGCTTCCGATCCATCATTACTTTCTATCCGAGCTTCCACTGTGCAACCTTGAAACAACAGAGCAGAAATCGCCACCACCAGGGCTAACTTTGGCATTCTATTCTTAATATACCGATTACCGAAAACTAACGAAAATGCTGAAGTTGAAAAAATCAATTTTGGGGAGCAGATTGAACGAAGATCACATCATATATCCTCTTTCTGTACTGTGTATTTATGTGTGCAAATCTTCCTTAACGGGCCCACAATAGATCGGATCATCGGAAAATCAGGGCCATTTTAATTTATATGAAGATAAATCCTTGAACTGGAAGACGAGTTTATTTATTATGAATAGACAATCCCTGTATTTATGAATATAGAATCTACTTGGCCAAAAAAAAAAAATGAATATAGAATCTGGACAAGTAGATTATAAAATAATAATTTAAAAACAATTAACTTTTCATACCTGTTTCTGGTACTTAATTGCCGAATGTATGAGTTTCTGCTATCTCATCAAAAGTTAACCCATAAGCAAAAAAGATGAAATATTCTCTTACGCAAACAATGATGATATCAGAAAATGTCATGTGAAATTAATGACATCTATTTAAGACAAACAAAGAGAGAGAATCCAGGTTTGTTGAATAAATTTTAATTCGTCTGTTGTCGTCTTTAATTGAATTATGCCACTAATCATGTTATATTATTGCTACACAATATTAATTCGAGAAACAGATTTTTTTCTCGAAATAAATATTCAGGGTCGGTATACTGGAAAAATAAATACCTTTAATGTTATTCGCGGGTGGTAAAAAGTTTCACCCGAAAATACCATTCTAAGGTTGTGCTGACATTTTGACGTAAAAAAAGAAAGCGATATTGGAGAGAATCACTACGGGAGAGGAGGCCATCACCGACCAAAAATACCATTTCTAACGGCTGGAATATCCAGCCGTTATAATGTGACGGCTCAACTGGATTTGAGCCGTTACAGGACGAGTCGGCAGCATTATCACGACTCAAATCCAGTTGAGCCGTCACATTTGCCGGCTCAACTTAAACGAGCCGCAGAATTAATTATCGCGGCTCGATTAAGTTGAGCCGCGATAATTAATTCCGTATATTTTTAAAGGCATTATTATTCACAGCTCAACCAAAATGAGCCGTCCAAAATATGTATTTTTTAAAAAAATAATTAATTGGATCATCTTCTTCAAGCGTTAGAGCAAGTTTATTCGAGAAACACACACGAGTAATAATACGAGATATTATTGCATGCACCCCCAACTCATAACCGAAATAACATAGATTCCACCTAAATTTAAGATTCGAGATAACTAATCAAAGTGAACAAGGAAGAAGCATATCTCTAATTGAGATATCATCGGTTTCATAGATCAGAAAGGCAGGCATATGATAAAATAGGCATCTACTCATCGTCTTTGTACGGGTACTCTTCTGGGATTTGCTTCACAAGCTTCACCTGTAACTCGTACGCATCGTCTCCTCGAAGCATATCCTTGATCCATGTCACTTCTGTCTTCATCGACACCTATATTGGACAGAGTTCCGGCGACGGCGAAGAAAAGGAAGGCAGCGATGGGGACCCATATTGGGCTAGAGATGAACAGCAGTGGTGTGAAGAAAATGAGGCCCATGACGACGACAGTGACCGCCAAGCCGGTGAGGAGGAGGAGTATGCCGCCAGAGACGACGAGGGTAAGGAAGCCCAGGAGCTGGGTCGGGGCGTGCTCGTGGAGACGTCGCATGAATGCACCACTGCCCTAGTGCGGGAGATCGGGTTGTGGGTTGCGTTCCGTAGGTAGGAGTTGTCGGACGGTCCGTCATCTGATCGGAGAAAGCTGGATCGAGAGAAGTCGATCGGTAGTAGAGTAAAGATTAGAAAGGAGAAACAAATAAAAGAGAAGTAATAGAAATGGGTTGCTCAAGGAGATAGCAGCAGATATTGGGCAGTGGGATGGGATATCGTGGGAGGCATACAGTGGGAAAGTTAAATAATGTGAGAAATTTGAGGACAGTGGGAAGTTGAGTTTTTTCAAAATCTGTTTATTTTAGAAAAAAAATTTGAAAAAGTGAATATCCAAATTTTTTTTTTAGCAAACTGTGTATAGGCGCGGGAACCCGGGGACGCGCCTATGGAATAGGCGCACGTGTCAGGTCGCGCCTATGGCGTATTAGGGTTCTTTTTATAGAACCGTGTCTTCGTTCAGCTGCCGCCTCCTCTCCCTCAAGCTCCCGCCTGTCTTCCCGCCTGCCGCCTCGCCTCAAGCTCTAGCCTCCTCGCCGCCGCCGTGTCCAGCGCCAGCTCCAGCTCCCGTCAGCTGCTCGCCTCGCCTCCTCGCCCTCGCCTCCCGACGATAGATCTCGGTAATATTTTTAAATTTTTTTTTTTTTTTAGAAATATCTGATTATTAATATTTATTGTTATGTTAATTAGCCATATTAATCTAAACTAGTAATTATAGTGCTAATTAATTATATTATTATAAATTAATTGTATATATTTGAATTATTATGATTAGTAAAAAAATTGTGCCAAAAAAATTAATTGTTATAAATAAAAAATTTATACTGTGTAATTGTACAGTTATCATGCAGCCGCGCGTAGTTATGTCAACTTTGTCGCACGGTACAAACGTGATAGATGTTGGTCCTTTAGATCCATCGGTCCTTTGGGGTCAAGCTAATCATCGTTCGTCGGATCTTAGCGATAATCAACAAATAACGTTTCGCTGTTTAAAAGACGAAGGAAATCTAATTTCCGAAAATGCACAAGCGATTGTGCAAGCAGTTGGATTATGGGATGTGGTTATTATGTCACATCCCAAACTGGATCCAAAGTTACTGACCGCATTGTGCGAGCGTTGGCGGCCAGAGACACACACCTTTCATCTCAGACATGGAGAGATGACGATCACTCTGGAGGATGTAGCCGTGATACTTGGACTACGTATACACGGAGATGCCGTAACAGATGATTACGCCGTTGAGCCAGATATGGATGCAGCGGGTATGGAATTATTGGGTCTGAACTTACAAGGTCGTAAAGATTTTGTTAAGTTGACTACGTTAAGACAACATCTTTTTCATCCTCATCTTACCGCCGAACAACAAGCGAGGACATTTATCCTCATGATACTTGGTGGTGTGTTGTTTACAACAACAAAGAAAGACAAGGTGTCTTTAATCTACTTACCCCTACTGAGGGATTTAGACAGAGCAGCTCATTACAGTTGGGGTTCAGCTGTTTTGGCGGCTACATACCGGGGATTGTGTGATGCCTCTGAGCTCAACGCTGCAACAATCTCAGGGTGTGCCATCCTAGTACAGGTATTCCATATGAAAATTTTGGAAGAATATTTAGAATTGATTCTACAATGTTATTAATTTTTTACACTACAGTTATGGTCGTGGGAGCACCTTCACCTTGGTCGTCCTGTGCTCCAGGGTGAAGTTCCTGGTGGAGAGATGCATCCCTTAGGATACATGTTGATTTTATTTTTTTGGGATTGATTGTGACAAACATCTGTATTCGTTATTTTGCTGAAATCTGAATGGTGAATATTTTTCTTAATAGGTGGGCATTTCTCAAAAGATCGTTCAGTCACCAAATTCGAACTACGAATTTGGTGTACTATAGGGATGACTTGGAGTCTCAGTCAGCTGATCAGGTACCATATTTGAGGTTATTTTTCTTATCTATGTTTCGAATAATATTAACCCTACGTTGTGATTGCGAAAAACTTTCAATATTAGGTGACATGGGTGCCGTACAGTCCCTTTAGGTTGGCTACTGCACCCCTTGTCTGTCGTGACCACCCCGAGTTATTCCGAGCGAAGGTGCCACTTATCTATTTTAATGTGGTCGAGTGGCACCGTCCAGATAGAGTTATGCGGAAATTTGGACTGCAGCAGCACATTCCAGAGATAACACCTGATGAGGTTCAAGATCATGCGCGACTGCATAAGATAACACGTAAAGGTCCGCAGGGGGAGCATCGTTGGACGACAATGCATCAAAATATGATTGCATTATGGAACAACTGTGTACCGTTTGTGAGGCGGGAAGACCAACCGGTGGTGAACGTCTCGCAATACATGGCATGGTATCGGCAAATAACCCGACGATTCATTACGACTCCATTTGCCGAAGCTAGTACGGCTCATCATCCAAGAGCTTCGTTTGTCCCTCACGGGGGACAAGTAGAGACAGTGGTAAGTAACTACGTAGTCATTACTTTTGTCTAGAGAAGATGCTAAGTTTTTTACCTTTTTATTATTTTCCTACAATTTTACCGGACACAAATACTGACATAAAAAGAGTAATGCCACTGGTTACATGAAATTTCGACATGTACATTTTTCTTAAAAATTACAACATCTTCTAAGTACGATATACTACATATTACAACATAGTGTTATTACAACATTTTTCTTCTGAAGCCTAATGTGGAGATTTACATGTCTTCCGGTTGTGTCCACTTCCACCGCATTTTGAGCAGTTGTTTCTCCTGGGCAAACCTTCCCTAGCGTCCATCTCGTTATGGATACGGCTGGATTTTCTTCTACCGCGCTTTGTCCTCCACCTATCCGGATCATGAGTGTACGTCGGAACGTCAAACTGTGGCCAATAATAATCGTCCGGTACTGGTTGAAAACATGGTGAGTATGCTGCCAGACGTGCATGGTTTGAATATAGCGGATCAACGTGAGGAGCCCATTGCATCCCTGCCTTAGTGAGTGTTGCCATTCCATGTGCACACGGGTGATGATATATTTGCCATAACCCACACTCACATGTTTGCTCAATCACGTTAACCATATAATTCCCGGGAGTGGTCCAACCGACACCTTGTACAAATCTACCAATATCACGGACTTGGAAAACACCGTGTTCTCGACTGAACTGGGCCACTTGCATCCTGCCAAGCTGTTTGTGTGCGCGAGAAATGGTCTTTTGGACAACGTCCGACCACACCTTCGACTCCTCAATGGCAACCATTGCTTCGTGTCGACGCGTGAAGAAGTACGTATTGGACCTCCAATAAGTTAGTTTGACTAACTCAGTCAACGGCAATGCCCTTGCGCCTTTCAGAACGCCGTTAAACACTTCAACCAAGTTCGTGGTCATGTTTCCATACCGCGCTCCTCCATCGTACGCTAAAGCCCATCTCTCAAGGGGTATGTTGGATATCCAATCCTTGTACTTTCCATCATGGATCGCCAATAGATTAGCATACCAAACATCAAACTTACGTTTATCAGGTGTGCTTGCCATTAGGTAAAGCTGTTTCTTCAGGATAACACTTTTGAAGACGTGATTGAAATTACTTGCTATGTGCCGTGCACAAAAGCGATGTGTTCCAATCCCGTATTGACAATATACAGCCTCGACCGCGTTAATTATTGCCCTGTGCCGATCAGACATTAGACATACATGGCGATCCTTGGTTACGTTATCCCTCAGATGCTGTAAAAACCAGTTCCAACTCTCGTTTGTTTCTCCATCTGCAATACCAAATGCCAAAGGATATATGCCATTGTTAGAATCGTACGATACGGCTACAAGCACTTTTCCATTGTATTTCCCATACAAATATGTCGCGTCTATACTTATAAGAGGCCGACAATGGGAAAAGCCTTCAATGGCTGGACCGAATGACCAAAACATCATTCCAAAGGTCGCTACTCCAGTTTCCGCATTTACCCTTTTGGGCATGAAATCATACACTGTCCCAGGGATATATACGGCCATAGCCGAAAGTAACCTAGGGAGGTTTACAAACGCATCCTCGTGCGTTCCATATAACGACTCCAACACCACTTGTTTCGAGTACCACGCCTTCGGATATCCAATTTTCGAGCCAAACTTGTTCTCCACCATCGACTGGATTACTGAAATTTTCAGTCCAGTGTCAGCTAAAACAGAATTTCTTATTAAAGCCACTATCATCTTGCAGTCGATGTTTTGGTTTCGCTCGATGAGGACTTCATTAGCACATGTATGTGGAGAATTCAGTTTGGATATTCTCCACAATCCAGTATGCTTAAACAGACTTCCTCTCAATGACCAAGAACAATTTGTTTGATCAACTTTACACCTGAAAACAATTGATTTTGGAGTGGATGTCTCGACAATACACACCTTAGAATTTGCTATGTGCCATTTCCTCACAGCAGCAGCCAACTCGTCCTTACTATTAAACTTCATGTTTGTGTTCAGGAAACTTTCACTCGACGTGTCATCATCAGCCATAGACCACTCATCCCTTGATTGAAAGTTGTCTATCCAATTACTATCAACCCAATTTTCAGCAGTGGGTTGCATCATTTGCACGTCGTGTGAGCTACTTCCACCATGGCCACCTCCGTGTACATCTTCAGAATTCTCGCCAACTTCAAACACCTCTTCGTTGTCTTCATCAATGTGCCCTGTAAAATGTTGACTATATGGATCTTCTGCATTAACCACATGGTCATCTGAGAGTGCGTCAACGTCGACATCGTCATCTGAGATATCATTGTTGTGACCATGCAAAATATTCACTGTCTCCTCACCCCCATCCCCGATGTTTGGAATCAAATTGAGTTCTCTAGTCACGCTAAACACAATAAATCGACTAGCAGAACTTAACTCTAAAGCAAAAGACAATGCTGAATCCGACCGAATACGCAAAAATTTGCAAAGTCCATCAGTATCCGTAAATTTATATGAAATGTTTATGGACATGGCTTCAACATCCGGCCAACCACACTCCATACATATAATTTCCTTTAAGCGACAAAGAGAGATATCCAAGGTAGCTGTAGTAATACTGGATGTACCACCAACATAAACCTCATTACCATTCTCGGACACTATTTGACCGCCAAATAAGCAAATTATACCAATTTCTGTCATGCTTGATCCTAACAAAATTAGTAGTATCAAAATTCTTATCACATATGATATATACGTAAATATAACTCCTACTTTTTTTTACAAAATTAATATTATGAAATATATACAAATAAATTACTTACCTTAGATGCTGATGAAGAACAATGCTGATGAAGAAGAAGTGCTACGCAGGAGATGAGAAGATGATGAAGAAGAGCAACGGACAAACGAAAAACGCATATGATCAGTATATTTATCGAAGGTGAATGTTAAAATTATTGATTATTACTGTTTCAATTCGTACAATAATCGACAGAAACTGCATATAATTGGTTAATAGGCGCATCCTGGGGATGCGCCTATTCATAGGCGCGATTTCAAAGTCACGCCTACTGCAATATAGGCGCATCCTGGGGATGCGCCTATTGCAAAGGCGCATCCCCAGGATGCGTCTACTGAAATAGGCGCATTCTGGGGATGCGCCTATTGCAAAGGCGCATCCCCAGAATGCGCCTACTGCAATAGGCGCATCCCCAGAATGCGCCTATTTCAGTAAGCGCATCCTGGGAATGCGCCTATTAACATTTTCCTAAATATGTTTGGACGGTATATACTTTTTCAAAAAAGTTTTCTGACACATACACTTTTTGAAAAAGTTCTGGGAAGTTTAATAATGTAATGCATAAATGGACAGTGGGCGGCAGCGAAAAATTTGAATTTGAGTTGGGCGGGAAAATTAAATAAATGGGCAATAATGTGATAATAATGTTTTTATCACGGCTCAACCCCAATTTGAGCCGTGATAAATAGGTAGAATAAAAAAATAAATACGTATTATTACGGCTCAAACCCCATTTGAGCCGTGATAAAGGTAACGACTCAGTGTATTGAGCAGTTAAAATAACGTAATAACGGCTCATTATCATTTGAGCCGTGATATTGAATTTTATTTAATTTATCACGGCTCAATGTGTATTGAGCCGTGATATTTAGCCGTTATTTTGCCCCTCTCCCGTAGTGAATGATAAAAGAAAACTCGAAAGTTGTTTTTGTCTTCACTAGTGCTCCACAGAGTAGTGAATTTATTTTAAAAGTAACTATATTACTTTTTTTATTTAGAAAAGTAACTATCCAAATTTGTTTTTTAGAAAAATAGGCATACGCGCACCCGGGGTCGCGCCTATTTGACATAGGCGCACCTCAGGGGTACGCTTATTGCCCTGTGAAGGTGATGACTTTTTTTTTTAAATCATTTTTTTTTTCGAAAATGATGACTCGATGTTTAATTAAAAATAAAATTATGTATCTATTAAACAAATTTTAAAAAGATTATAGTAAGTAGATATTTTAATTGCGATTCAAATGATGCAAAAAATATTAAATTTGGATTTACGGATTGACTGTACGGCATGCCGTAAATTGAGATATGAAAATTTTACTTAAAAAATTATAACTCGGACCATGTAAGTCCAAACTCAACACGGTTAACGTCATTTAGGTCGTAAATCAATTATCTACGTAGGATAATTTTTTTGATTAAAAATACAGTGATTTTGTAACCTAACATCGTTTACACCCAAATTTGACTGAAATAAGTAAATGCATTAGGTGAGAAATTTAATTATGTACTTACTCAAAAAAAATAAAAAAAATTACGGTGTGTAGATAATTTAATTACGAATTAAATGACGCTAACTATGCGTTAATTTTTGACTTTTAGACTGACTGTATAATACTGTACGTAAAAAACTCTACATACGCTTCCAAATAGTGTTTTGCATAGTAAATTTACTGTTTATTTACTATGCAAAAACTATTTGGAAGTTTTTGTATCGTATGTAAAAAAAAAAAAAAGAGTCATCACCTTTTCACATGGCAATATGCGCGACCCCGGGGTGCGCGTATGCCTATTTTTCAAAAAAATAAAATTTGGATAGTTACTTTTCTAAATAAAAAAAGTAATATAGTTACTTTAAAAAAAAAAAAATCAAAGTAGTATGACAATTCCCTACTTTTCAAACTTTACCGACAAAGTTTTTGTTTTGTTTTGTCTTTAATGCTGCTTCATTTAGGAGTGAGAAAAAATTTGTTTCTCACCCGCGAATCTCATTCGTGGGGGCATTTGTGAGTGTAAATTTTACACCCACAAATGACATTCGCGGGTGATACTTTTTATATCCACTTGCAAATGATATTTACAGGTCAGTATACTTTTTTTTTAACTAAAATTATTTCGGTATTTGCTTTTATTTTGATGAATATTTCGAGAAAATAAAACAACAATTTTGCGCAGTAAATAATAAATTTAGTTTCTTCTTCTTAATGCATATTATAAAATTTATTTAATTTAGTCAGTAAATAAACATAAATTACAAAAGCAAATTATTATTATAAAGTTTATATTGTTTATAATAAGACAAAATCATAACCATACATGTGCAATATATCAAAATGCTTAAAGATTTGTAACTTATCTTTACCATAAATAAGAATATTTAGACGTTTTTAAAGTGACTTAAATGACATGTCAATAAGACTTGTGTACTTAACATTGATCTATTAAAATAAATTAATTTAACAATAGGAGTGAAAAAATGCATAAAAAAATGTATCTGTCACAATTATAATTCTAGTTAAATTAATAGATATAAATTATAACTAAATTAATTATATAAAAATAATATCAAATTGTTGTTAATCTAAAGTATCGTTGTTACTATCGTAATTATTATAATCTCAATTTAATATGTATTAATATTATACCATATTACTATTTATTGTTTCATAAAATAAGCATGAAATATATTTAATGAAAAAAATAATTAAAAGTAAATGAGGAATGTATAAAATAAAAAATTATAATGTGAATTGTTCACTATAAATTAGATATTTAGATTTAAAACAATTGGTTGACAAATAATTTAATAGACAAATATCATAATAAAATTATATAGAGTGATAATATTTATACATTAATATTAGAGTTAATTACACATGTATATAAAAACAATAATAAGACTACATATTAATTACTATTATTATTATATAGTGATATATTAATAATGTTGTGATTATATATATATGTTTATTCATATTTTGAATATATATTTTTGTACGTAAGAAGTATACTATATTTTAATAATGGACAAAATGGAAAAACATGAATAAATAATATTTCATATTATTAATTTTGAAAAGAATTTAAAGTTTTTTTAACAAATATATAATTATATTGAAAATATACATTTAATTTATAATACTTAAAATTATGAAAAACTACCCGGATGGTTGGTCTTTTAGAGCAACTGCACTTGAATGTTTTTTGTCGCAAATAATCACACCGATATGTTTCATTTTGTTAATAACATCACCTTTCGTTTATTTGACCTGTTAATTGTCATGTAGATTGCACGTGTCACCGTTAATTTTGAACTGAAACTTGTAAAAAGACTTTTATACCCCTAACATCCATCACCTTTTGACTCTCTATCTTATTCGGTTCTTTCTTCCCTCAAAATCGTACCCAACTGAAGCTTCCCTCACAAACCACCTAAAACACTGTTGTTCTTCAAAAAAGAGGATCTCTTGCTTTCTTCACCCAAACCCTTAACCTGTTTCTATGAGTGTTGGAGACTCCATCTCAGTCTGCTTTGTCGTCCCGACTAATGTTTTGTTGTTGTTCGAAGAGTTTATCGTCACGCCGTTCGTCCCACCTTGCTTAGAACCGCTTAGAATTTTTTGTCATATGCATTACTAAAGATGTCAGGTGAAGATCAATGCCGTGAGCACAGATGAGTCCAGGATATGTGAAGAAGCTAGTGCTACAGATTGTAACCAAATGTGCATTGCAGTGAAACCGGTCATTTACAACATAACAACTTAATGGATGCACTGATAAGGTAAGAAAAGTTCTCAGTTTGTTGGAAAGGACTGTCACCTACAGATTACTCTGGTTGTTGCAATCTCACGAAGAAAGGATGGTCAACTCAAATCAAGATCAAGTATAGGGAATGTTAGGTTATAAGTGTGTCACACACTTATGTTTAGGGCTTATTTAACAATTGTCATTGCTTGTGTGTCGGGTTTCAATTATTGTTAGTTATAGGGACTATACAGCAATTATTATGTCCTTGGTTCAGTAGCTTTCTCTATATATGTCTACAGTGTAAGAGACAAAGATCAACCAATTATGAAGATAATATCCGTAGTGTTTATCTGTTCTTCATTCTTCACCTTATCCTTTCTTTCCCTAAAATCCAATCTAACCTCTAAACATCAACACGTATTCCCACAAACGAAGCTAAATGTTGGGTCTGAATTTCCTGAATACTGACTTGGCAGTGATTTGAATGTCAGTTGGTTGATGACCGCGAGCCTTCGTCGAAGCTCCAATGAACATGCAAGAATAGGAGCGCAACAAAAGGGGTTATCTGGGTCCCACTATGATGCTTAAATGAGTATACAGTGTGTATGAACTCAAAACGTAAAAATAACGTATGTAAAATAGGAGTATTTATAAGGATGGAAAACTAAACCGTTTTGGTAACCGAATATATCTGTAAATAGTGTGTCGTTGAAGATAAGGATAGCAGATATTACTGTTATTACATAATATTGCAGTTGCCTTATATGATTTTTGTAGCATATGTGCTCGATATACACGGGATATCGTGTCTATATATTCAGTGTCGGTTGTGGGACCAGAGTTGAGAGGTTTGACTCTCTTGGCGAGCGCTCCCATGGCGAGCAGTAGGAGACTTTGGCATTGGTCAATGGCGACCTGTACGGGCTTTGGCGCCCACTTTAGTTTTGAGTTTGGTGCTGGACCGCTTTGTGGGTGTCAGTTTACCATTAGTATGGGCTGACCCAATTATGAATGATTTGGATTTTACCCCTCTGAAAATTTATTGGATCTTTGATGTCTTACCCGTATTGTCTGTCACTATGCATACCCAAAAATATGTATTTAAAAAATGTTATTATGCGCGTTGGTATTTTATATTATTACCTCTTAAAAAAAATTTACAGATTAGTTTTTATATTATAATGTATTTTGCCTTATAAAAAACGATGCTCGATTATAATCCTTTCTAAGTTTATATTTCAATTTTCTTAAAACTCTGACTCATGTCGTCATTTATTGTCGTTCTGAACTGATTCAAGCTAAGTGTTTTTATGTTGGTTGATGGTGATTATAAAATAGCTTTTTTAAGATATTTGATAAATAGAATAGTTTGCTCAAAACAAAATCCTTGTTTAATTTGTTTCCTTTAGATCTTTAAGGGAATCTTGATTTATACAGAGTTGGCATGTGAGAGATGGAGACGTGAGGATTTAATTTATTGGTAGAATTGGTAGAAGAGCTTCAATTGTATGATAATGACAGTACAATCGATAACAGTATTATCAGAAACGGACAGGACCGACATTTTGATTGGGTCCCACCGGAAATCGAACTCTTGTCGGTTTAGTTCAGCTAAAAGATCATTTTGCAAATTAACAGTGTTTAAATCGGTGTGAATCGACAGATTTTACAAAATCTGACGGTTTTACAAAACCGATCGGATTTTTTAAAACCGTTCAGTTTCTGGTTCATTTTTTTTCAGACCAATTTTTTTGGGTTTAAACTTTAAACGGATTGTTTTTCATGATATCCGATTTAACAGACTAGTTTCTGGTTTTTAAAACTTAGGTTAAGACTTCGTTCAGTTCAATTCAACTTTCATTTCTCACTCAATAGTTCAATTCTTTTCTTCAAGAATTCGTTCACGCCGCAGCACCGCAGCACAACCGTCCGTCCTTCGCAGCACAGTCGTTCCTTCGTCCCAACCATACTGTTCCTTCATCCCAACCATACCGTTCCTTTTTCCAATCAAACTATTCTGCCGAAAACCATCGATCCTTTCCCATACAGAAGCTAAGCAAGGAAGAAGAGGAGGAAGAAGAAGAAGAAGACCAGAAGGTGCCGATGTTGAGCTTATTGGACTGACTCCTCCGGATTTCTCTTCCTTTTCAGGTGCGACTCGTTTTTCTTCCTTTAAATCAGAGATCCAAAACGCGGGCGTTCTTTCCTTTCTCATCAATTTAATCACATTATGCATTATCTTTTCGTTTAATTTGCGCTGATAAATGCTTACATTGTGTTTGGACTAATGGAAGATGCTTGCAAATTGTTCAATGGAATGACTGATAGATCATTAGTTTCTAAGAATTCAATGATATGTGGGTTTTCTAAAGCAGAACTGTTTCAAAGAATCTAATTATGAAATTTGTAGAGTATTTTTTTTTCTGTTTGAAGTGAGATGTAATTTCATATTTTGTATTTTGTCAGATTATTGTAATTCCTTAGATTCTTTAATGAATGGTTCATATTATTTCTGGTAAATGATCAGGCATCCATGTATTGGGGAGGAGCAGCTTCTAGGAAGGAAAATCTGAAGTGTCATCATGAATTAACCCAGCAGAAGATACAAGAGATCAAAGAAGAATTCGAGTTGTTTGATACAGATGGCTCAGGTTTTAAACTTACTCATACATCCGTATAAATTTCTCAATCATTTTATTGCAAGTGTTCTCATTAAACTTTGTTACCATGAACTATTGATGCCAAGGGGTTGAGTGTTGCCCTGTAGTATGAATAGAAACAACTCCTAAAAATATCATACTTTCGTTTTGTGCAGATAGAACTGAGAATAATACCATTTTAACAGGGCACTCGGGTTTGAAATGAAAGAAGAGGTAACCTCTTAACTATATCATCAAATGGTTTTGCCACATTTTTTTTCTTCTGTATTTTGAATTTATCTCATAAAGAACTGATGTTTGTACAATTGACTGCTCTGTTTATGCTTTGAACATATGGTTTGATTCTTTACCATAGATAACTTTTATAAATGAGTGAATACGCTGCTACCTAGACATAGTATAGGGTTTAGGTACGTGTGTTTGACAGTTTGAGACTATGTATGTATTTTCAGTTTTTTCTTCCTTGTGAACAGTGAACCACACGTCGAACCGAGTCTGATCGGGTTGGATCGTCTGAAATGAGAACCGGCCCCCTTACCGGTTCGAGGGCCAGTCTTGTTCTAATAACACTGATCGAAACTATGAATGTAGACTTTATTAAAAGCAACGAATTCAAATTTACCCGGTTTGTATAAAATTTGTTCATCCACTTTCACAGTAATAAACAACAATAATATCTATGTAATGTAAAATTAAAATATAAAATTTGAATTAATAGACTAATGTATTGGACTTTAACTTGTATAATACTTCAAACTATTTATTTTGAAGGCAACAGATGAATTATATATTCAAAATCAGTTATTAATAAAGTCAAGTTGAATATTCATTTTTTTAGCGCTTATACACTTAAAATCAACTATTAACGAAGACAAGATGCATAGTTATTTTAAGTTATTTTAAGAGTACCAATAAGGTCGGCAATGGTGCAGTGAAAAACTCATAACCATGGTTATAACTGTTACTGTTTAATATGGTTAACTGTACTATTATGGTGTGGTGCGGTTATGGTGATGAATTTTCTACCCATAATGTTATAGTTATGCTATTTCAGTTATACTATTTCAGTTATACTAATGGTTATAACCATGGTTATTATATAAATATAATATTAATTTATTATTAATAAACTAATTTATATAATATTCTAAATATAAATTATATAATTGAAAATTTGAAATTGTCGAAGATCGAAAGTGTCAAAGTCCAACGATGGTAATATAGATTGATGTATTTTTTAAAATAAAATTTTCAATCTTTTATTATATTATATGTGTGGAATGAATATGGGTATACGGATAAAACCATGGTTAATAACAACGGTTATTTTAATGGTTATGGTATTGAAAATTATACTCATAATGGTTATGATTATGGTATGTGATATAAATATATGGTATGGTTATGATATTTGTCGTACCATGACCATACTCTGGCCATCGACAGCCCTAAGTACCAACCTATTTATATATCCAAAATCAGTTATCACAAAAGCCATAGTTGTTCAATTTTGTTTCGGTTTTAATATATAAATTGATCATTAAATATGTAAAATAATTGTTCAATATTCATAGCTACGATTAAACTTGGGAATTTTCAATCCACTTAATAATTTATGTAATGCTTATAGACTTTGACTTAGGACTCATTTGCCGTGTGTGTGTGCGGTGTTCTGATGTCACGATCAAGTCGATTCCAAAAATTATATTACGAAATCGACGGTGAAATAGGACCTATAGTTAGTACTTATATATATATATATATATATTATTAATTATTATAATTATTATAATATAAAATTAATGTAGTTTTTTAATCAGTTTTAGTATGATTATATAAATATTGTTCTTTGAGTTATTTTATTGTTTAATGTGATTTTGAATGCTCATATTTTTTAATGTTTAATTTTTTGTTTAAACTGAAAATTCGTGATATGGACAAACAATTTATTTTTCCATGAACGATCCTTTGGTTCGGATATTTTTTTGAAAAAAAATATAAGCATCCCATTGAAATAGTAAAAAAAAAGTGTTTGGCCGAATCGATTTCACCCCTATATAATATATATTTCTAAATGAGATTCATAATAGAAAAAGTCCAGAATGATAATCATATATGATGAATATCAAGCGTCGATACTTGAAGGATCAAGACAAGATTATCTAAATGTACGACCCGCCCTTAACTATAGGAGACACGTGGCTACTTCCTCATGGAGTAACGCCTGAAGTGACATGTAAACGCTAGCTATGACGCCTCGTATGGAGCGACGTTGTTACGTTATAATGGTGACGCAGTCAAAGACCCTTCTGACCACGAGACAAAAGGGTCACAATGCCTTTAATGTACAAAATGCATTAATACGCCTATGTCAGACTAAAAGACAATCATGGTTCACCATATTAGACAAAGATATAACGATCTTTTTCAAAAACTATTCACTTTTCAAAAAATATTTGAAAAAGTGTATATCGAAATTTTTTTTTTAGAAAAGTATGCATACGCGCGACGCGCCTATTGAATAGGCGCATCCCTAGGACGCGCCTATTCAGTAGGCGCGTCCTAGGGATGCGCCTATTGCAATAGGCGCATCCCAGGGGTGCGCCTACTGCCTAAATTTTTTTTTTTTTTCGCAAAAACACCGGTCTATCAGAAACCACGTTGATTTTAAGTCTGCTTATGGTTTTCCTCCTAAATAGAAATTGAGAGATAGTCTCACGCGTATTCATAGGTCCAAACTACAAATTTTCCAACTTGTTCTGAACAACAATGAAACAAAGTTGTTTATTCACAAGTTTCTGAATGAGACTTTTCTTCAGATACACTAGCTAGTTTGACATTTTCAGGAATTACTCCTGCAAAAGAGCTCTTTGGGGTTACTTTAGGTTCCTGTCCTAAATTTTCCAACTTGTTCTGAACAACAATGAAACAAAGTTGTTTATTCACGAGATTCTGAATCTTCCGAATATCTTCTGTCGTACGGTGAGGACAGAAGAAAACTGATCCCCTTCCAATGGTTAGGAAGGTTCTTGAATCAAGAGGACAGAAGATCAATTTGTTAACAAAAGGGTCTTGGATCAAGAGGACAGAAAATCAATTTGTTAACAAACCACCGAGATGATTGTCTCACGCGTTGCTTTATCCCAGTATTCACAAGTCCAAATTCCTCTACGCGCACCAAATTCCTCCATGTATGCTTTTTTCCTACTATATGCTTACTTTTTGAAAAACATCTGATTTTGAGCCTGCTTATACGGTTTTCCTCCTACATAGAAATTGAGAGATAGTCTCTCCAATAAAGAAGAAAGGAAGTTATCAGAAGTTAAATACTTTAGGTTCCTGCCCTAAATTTTCCAACTTGTTCTGAACAACATCCGCGAGGTCAAACATTGAAACAAAGTTGTTTATTCACAAGTTTCTGAATGAGACTTTTCTTCAAATACACTAGCCAGTTTGACATTTTCAGGAGGAAAACCATTTCTTCTTAGAACTTCCTTTCTTCTTTACTGGAGAGAGTATCTCTCAATTTCTATTTAGGAGGAAAACCATAAGCAGGCTTGAACTCAGATAAAAAAGCTATAGTCATTGGAGAAGCTTTACAAGATATTCGGAAGATTGCAGCTGCAGGACCTTTCTAGCATGCCTGCCTCTAATGTGTTGCAGCTGTTAGTTAGCCTATACCCTGTTCGATTTTTCTTGTTGAATGTTCAGGTCAAGTGTGAGGCAAACATACCATACATTTTTTCGTGTTATAACCGTGCTCCGGAGCTTATATTTGGAGCAACATAAATACACATCATCTACCAACAACATGAACTTTGTTTCATTGTTGTTCAGAACAAGTTGTTCAGAAAAAGGAAGTACCAATCAAGAAAAATGGAATTTGTTAGATGGGGATCGAGTAATCTCATCGAGTTTCTCAAATCGGTTGGTGTAGAGACGCATGATTAGATCTCTCAGCAAGATGTTGGAGCAATTATAGCGCGGTATATCAATGACAACAAACTGAATCACCCTACGAAGAAGAGAGTAGTTTGTGATGAAAGACTTCAATTTCTATTTAGGAGGAAAACCATAAGCAGACTTAAAATCAACGAGTACACTATGCAGAAAATCAAGAGTCTTCAGATGCCGAAGAAAAAGGCAGTGGAAACCCCAAAGAGCTCTTTTGCAGGAGTAATTCCTGAAAATGTCAAACTAGCTAGTGTATCTGAAGAAAAGTCTCATTCAGAAACTTGTGAATAAACAACTTTGTTTCATTGTTGTTCAGAACAAGTTGGAAAATTTGGAGTTTGGACCTATGAATACTGAGATGAAGATACGCGTGAGACTATCTCTCAATTTCTATTTAGGAGGAAAACCATAAGCAGACTTAAAATCAACGTGGTTTCTGATAGACCGGTGTTTTTGCGAAAAAAAAAAAAAATTTAGGCAATAGGCGCACCCCTGGCGTGCGCCTATTGCAGTAGGCGCATCCCTAGGGCGCGCCTACTGAATAGGCGCATCCCTAGGACGCGCCTATTCAGTAGGCGCGTCCTAGGGATGCGCCTATTCAGTAGGCGCGCCGCGCGTATGCATACTTTTCTAAAAAAAAATAATCGATATACACTTTTTCAAATATTTTTTGAAAAGTGAATAGTTTTTGAAAAAGTTCAGATATAACTCGTTATGATACACAACTCAAAACTTTTTACTTATAATTATACATTCCAAGGTAATCAACACATTCAGTACATTTATTATTGTGGACCATGAGGACGCCGAGCACATCTTACGCATATCAATACCGCGGGACGGAGGGCAAGATCGATGTGTATGGCCACATACGAGGGATGGAACACCCATGCTCCGATCGGTATACCATAAGATACGGGAGACAACCGGAGGACACATTGGGCCGACCCAAACCGGTACTAGCGAAGCGTGGAAGGGCATGTGGGCTACCAAGGTAATACCTAAGGTAAATAATTTAATGTAGCGTCTTACTACGAATACACTTGTGGTTAAGGCTAACATGGTTAGAAGGGGCATGAACGTGACTTATGGATGCCCAGTATGTGGAGAAGTTGAGACACGGAACCACATGATATTAGGGTGCGAATGGACCGAGAGGGTGTGGCATGAGGTATTGGGGCTGCGAGTTAGTCGACCAAACAACATAAGCATGGTCGATTGGCTCGAGGAGATGACAACGGAGCCTAGGGGCCATGGTGCAGCAAACAACAAAAGATGAAGGCTCACGATGATTACATGTTGGCAAATATGGAAGACTAGATGCAAAGCGGCCTTTGAGGCGAAACAACCGTGCCCAGGGACCGCCATTGTGGAGATCAAGCGAATGTACGAGGACCAAGGTCAATGTGACCGAGCAAGGATGTATGCACATACCGAGGAACCGAATGGAGGGGACCGAGTGGAGCAAGATTGGAGACCGCCTCCGGAGAATGTCATAAAAATCAATTGTGACGCATCATGGTGTAAACGCACAAGCCGAGCCGGGATAAGTGTGGTGGCAAGGGACAACCACGGCAAGGTAGTTGGAGGAGTGAACCGAAGACACCGTAGCGACGACATCGATACAATGGAGGTCATGGCAACACACGAGTGAGTGAGACTCGCACTACAAGCGGGATGGACAAGCATAATCATCGAGACGGACTCCCAAGTAATCCACCAACAAATAGTACAAGGACCGACAAACATCGTCAAGAACATCCGAACTCTAGCGAGGCAAGTAAGTCAAGTAGAATGGCGAGCGATTCCAACGACGGCAAATGAATGCGCGAACTGGATAGCAAACCAATCGAGATAGAGAGTGAGTTTAAACGATTGGGTCGAGAGACCCCCACTTCCATTCATATGTTTAGTAGCTAATGATTCTATGTACGAACAACGGTGATCGAGTATCGCGACGTTTTATTTTATCAAGTAAAGCTAGGCTTGTTCATGAACCGGTTCGGAGTCGAACCGGTTCTGAACTGAACTGGTCTGGTTTGAAAAAAACCAGTACATTTTTCTGTTTCTAAAAAAACTGGTCTGGTTTAAGGAAAAAAGAACTGGTCTGGTTCGAACCGATTCAGAACCGGTTCGAACTGTTCTGGTCTGTTTTTTTTAATAACAATTTTGGTTCTGAAATAATTCGGTTCAAACCGAACCTAAACCGGCTGAAAATCCTGTCCAACACACTGAACCGTTTAAAAAAATACTGAACCAACTGAAAAACACTAAACCGGCTGAAAAAACACTGAACCGACTGAAAAATACAC
This sequence comes from Chamaenerion angustifolium, assembly GCA_946814005.1. NCBI lineage: Eukaryota > Viridiplantae > Streptophyta > Magnoliopsida > Myrtales > Onagraceae > Chamaenerion > Chamaenerion angustifolium. The sequence continues at coordinate 24,643,642 of OX328268.1, read as the reverse complement.
TGAACCGACTGAAAAACACACTAAACCGATTGAAAATCTGTTCCACAACCGACTAAAATCATGTCCAACATCAACATACGAGAGTCCAATATATCTCTAAGTTTGGTTTATTGAAGACATCTCTAGGTTTAGTTGATTTTGCTTCAAACCGGTTCTAAAATTATATAGGTTTAAAGTGGTTTGATTTAAATTTATGTATAAACCAGTATCAAAAAACGAGTCGAGTCGAACCGATTCGAACTGGATTTTTGGTACTATTTTGAACTGTTCTATTTGAAGGCAAAAAACACTGGTCTGGTTTTGGAACTAGTTCGGCCGAACCGGTTAGAACCAAACCAGTTCCAGACCAGACCAAACCAGTTCGCCCGAACCGGTTTATTTGGCCAAGCCTAAGTAAAGCGTTAATTTGACCCCAAAAAAAATACATTTACTTTTAATACTCCAACTGACAACCCAATTGGAGGAAAAATAATAAACAAAACTCAGTTGTTTTTTTCCTTTTGCAGGTTGTTGGAGCGCATTCGGATTCAGGATCCGCAACACCATAATCCAACAATATATATTAAGAAGTAAAGTAAGAGCATTTCTGTGCAAAGTTCCGTGTATGGAGAAAGGGGCCATAGCAAACTTAAGAGTTAAGACACGAGGGCCGTTTATGCCGTTTCTGTGCATAGTTTTTTTTTTAATCCTACTCCACATGGATCTTTGAACTTTTACCATCTTCTCAAAAAAGAAGTTATAAACTCTTTTAAAATACACTTTTAGGGTTGACAATATTGGCAAGATTTACACTCATTTCATGACACAAATCAAAATATCAGTGTCAAAATCTCTTGGAGAGTGTTGTTGCTCGCTTGTGTGCTTGATTATTTATTTTTTGCCTGTACATGTTGTTAAGGCTATTGAATCATCTCCCAAATACTTCTTTATATAAGGCTAAAACTTAGGGAAATGTTGAATTTAGCATTTGGATAATCCGTTATTCACTTCAAATAGTTGATTGTCTTTCACAAATTTACTGAATAAATTCGTTACAGATAGAATATCGTATTATTAAATATATATTTTTCTAGATGGTAGTTTGATATCGTGTGGACGAAACTACTTGAGGCCTAGGGGCAATTGTCCCCTCTCAACTTTTAATTATGTGTAAATTTAATCCTAAAATTGCAATGATTTTCATTTTAGCCTATTTGAATCATATATTTGTCTTCACTTGATTTTTTTTAGTTCAACTATTTACCCTTACTCTAATATTTACCCCCACTCGATAATTTTTCTGGCTTCAAACCTGGATATAGCTACTTAGGTTGAATATCTTTTAGTTGACTAGAGAAGTATGGTCATTCCCAAAACTATTTCGAACAAAAAATTTAAATGTGAATTTTGAATAGTCAGTGGTTCGATGCAATGTGATTATGAACGTCAGATCTTGGATAGCTAACTGTTTAGACTTGGATAACCAGTTGTTGAGGTTTGGATAGTTAACTATCTAATGTTAAAATGTACTGAAATTAAAGTGTTTTAATAGTTAAATTATTTATTTATGATAAAAAGTTCATTTTTTAATTTACAACTATAAAAATAAAACTTTGGTACCTTCGATACAGGGATACATGCAAAGATTATTGACTTTTTTCAAAAAGTATTTATTTTCACAAAAGAAATTGAAAAAGTGTATATATAAAAAAAATATTTAGAAAAATAACTATACACGCACCCTGGGGTCGCGCCTATTGGACATAGGCGCACCCAGGTGAATAGGCGCAACTTAAAAGTTGCCTGAGCAAAAGCTCTATCTTTTTTTTTTTTTTTAAATCATTTTTTTTTCGAAAATGATGACTCGATGTTTAATTAAAAATAAAATTATGTATCTATTAAAAAAAATTTAAAAAAATTATAGTAAGTAGATATTTTAATTGCGATTCAAATGATGCAAAAAATATTAAATTTGGATTTACGGATTGACTGTACGGCATGCCGTAAGTTGAGATATGAAAATTGTACTTAAAAAATTATAACTCGGACCATGTAACTCCAAACTCAACACGGTTAATGCCATTTAGGTCGTAAATCAATTATCTACGTAGGATAATTATTTGGATTAAAAATACAGTGATTTTGTAACCCCCCATCGTTTACACCCAAATTTGACCGAAATAAGTAATTGCATTAGGTGAGAAAATTAATTATATACTTACTAAAAAAAAATCAAAAATATTACAGTGCGTAGATAATTTAATTACGAGTTAAATGACGCTAACTATGCGTTAATTTTTGACTTTTAGACTGACTGTATAATACGGTACGTAAAAAACTCTACATACGATACAAAAACTTCAAAATAGTGTTATGCACAGTAAATGTACTGTTTATACAGTAAAAGTACTGTTTACACATTAAATTTCTCACCTAATGCATTTACTTATTTCGGTCAAATTTGGGTGTAAACGATGGGGGGTTACAAAATCACTGTATTTTTAATCCAAAAAATTATCCTACGTAGATAATTGATTTACGACTTAAATGGCGTTAACCGTGTTGAGTTTGGAGTTACATGGTCCGAGTTATAATTTTTTAAGTACAATTTTCATATCTCAACTTACGGCATGCCGTACAGTCAATCCGTAAATCCAAATTTAATATTTTTTGCATCATTTGAATCGCAATTAAAATATCTACTTACTATAATTTTTTTTAATAGATACATTATTTTATTTTTAAACATCGAGTCATCATTTTCGAAAAAAAAATAATTAAAAAAAAAAATAGAGCTTTAGTTGCGCCCATGAATAGGCGCCTATTCACCTGAGGTGCGCCTATTCACCTGGGGTGCGCCTATTCAATTGGCGCACCTCTGGGGTGCGCCTATATCCAATAGGCGCGACCCCGGGGTGCGCGTATAGCTAACTTTCTAAATATTTTTTTATATATATGAACTTTTTCAAATTTTTTTGCGAAAATAAATACTTTTTGAAAAAAGTCAAGAATATTATGGTATATATACATATATATATATAATTTGATTATGGTACTATTTACAATACACACCATTTTCAGACCTTCGATCGATCAACTCGATCAACTTTTGCTTCACTTCCCCGTGAGATGATTGTAAAGCAAGCATCTCATGACATGGACCAAAGTGTTACAACATGTTCTTTTCGGAATAGGGATGGAATAGGTGATACATATTCCGTATGAATTTGTTCTTTTCACGGAATTGAAAAATGTTGACTTACAGAATCCTAGCCCTTTAGTGTTAGACATTTCAGGCAAAATGCTCGGATTTCCTAAGACGGATGTGCTAGGAATTCGGAATTCCTAATGAGGCTTTTGTCGGAATTACCATTGTATCTAGTTTCTTTCTTGTCGGAATTCCTAATGAGGCTTTTGTTTTTTTTCATCTGCTTGAATTTTTTTTTGTCGTTGGTGTTTTGAACTGGCGTCTCTTCAGTAATAGAGAATGTGAAACATGGTGTAGGGCAGACGATGGTTAGGGTATGGTACGGGTATGACAAATACCATAACCATACTATATTTTTAAACCACATACCATAACCATAACCATAACCATTACTGGTACAATTTTTAATATCATAACCATTAAAATAACTGTGGTTATTAACCATGGTTTTACTCGTATACACATATTTATTCCACACATGTAATATAATAAAAGACCGAAAATTTTATTTTAAAAAATACATAAATCTATATTGACAACAATAAAAATATATAAAACTAACTTCATGGTTATTTATTACATGTATGTCCAGTAATTTCCATTATTTAGTATATATTAGTTTATTAATAATAAATAATTATTATATTTATATAATAATCATGGGTAAAACCATGGGTATAACTCAAATACCATAACCATAACCATTATGGGTAGAAAATTCATTATCATAACTGTACCGTACCATAATAATACGGTTAACCATATTAAACAGTAATGGTTATAACCATGGTTATGGGTTTTGAACCGCACCATTGTCGGCCCTAATATTATGGTGTTGGTTTTTTTTTATGAACGATGCTTTCCGTCTCGAGTGGCTTCAGACAATGGTGGTGTAGATGTATGATAGTATTATCCTTCAGCATATATGTAAAATTTTGATTTAGGACCCCACAATATTTTGTATAATGTATGTGTGGTCGGTCACTAACGATGTTTTGTATCATGTATGTGTGGTCATTTATGCTATACTTATAACAAATGACTAACACTTTGTCGGACCTTGTGTTGTCGTGTACTAATAAAATGTTAAATTGTGGATAGTGTAATTAACAATATTTATGATAAATATGCAATTGATTTTTTCAATATAAAAAACCTCTATTTTGCATTATAATTTACATTAATTAATTTTTTTATTAAAAATAAGTAACTAAATTGGTTAATTAAAATTTTTAATTATTAACTATGTATATTAAAGTTTTATTTATTCTTAATATTTAAAAATAAATAATACAAATTAATTGTATTATATACTAAACATATACAAGGAGGGGCAAATATATCATTTTACCACATTCCATTCCCTTTCCATATACAATTATATCAAAGAAACAATGAAATTTTTTATTCCATTCAATTCAACCAAATAAACAACTTCATATTATTACCTCTTATTCCTTATTCCTATTACATATTCTGTATTTCTTATTCCAAATTCCGTGAAAGAAACGTCTAGTTATTATCATATACAAATCGCTGTCAGAGACTATGGGTGAGCGAGTAACCATTAGACCATGTCCAAACGGTAACTGATCGCGACCAGACTGAAAAGATAAAATTGTTGTACACCGAAACTAATGGTCTTAACTTATTATTCTTTTCGGTGTTAGTCCTAATTTTGGTATTTGACTATTAAAGACTGTGCAAATCGAACTAGGGTTGTCGATGGTTAGGGTATGGTACATATTTGACAAATACCATAACCATACCATATTTTTAAACCACATACCATAATCATAAACCATTACGGGTACAATTTTCAATATCATAACCATTAAAATAATTGTGGTTATTAACCATGGTTTTACCTGTATACCCATATTTATTCCACACATGTAATATAATAAAATATCAAAAAAAATATTTTAAAAATACATAAATCTATATTGCTAACAATAAAAATATATAAAACTAACATCATGGTTATTTATTACATGTATGTACAATAACTTCCATTATTTAGTATATATTAGTTTATTAATAATAAATAATTATTATATTTATATAATAACCATGAGTATAACTCAAATACCATAACCATTATGGGTAGAAAATTCATCACCATAATGGTACAGCTAACCATATTAAACAGTAATAGTTATAACAATGGTTATGAGTTTTTCACTGCACCATTGTCGGCCCTAAACCGAACCATATTATTAAGTATTTTATAATGATTTATCATATATATATATATATATATATATAATACTTTTGAGGAAGAGGGTTGCTTTATTTTTAATAAAATTAACTACAAAATAAATCTTAATAAAATTCATATTATATATTGAATGAAAATGATTTCAGTCTATGATATATTATTGTAGTATTAATAAATTATGTTGATATTATCCTATTATAGTAATTTATCTAATATATATATATATATATATTAATTTGGCCAAATTACATACAATGTTGACAAATAAGTTTTTTGTTGTATTTTATCACTCCTAATGTTAAATTAACATCTTCTAATTGATCCATGTCAATCATAAATTTATCATTCATAGGTGGCATGCCATGTAAATCACTTTAAAACTCTTCAAAGTCATGTTATCATAATTGAATCGGACAAGCGGTCTGACCGGGAACCGGACCCCTGTCTGATTTGGTTCAGCTAAAATACTGAAATGCATATGAACAGTATTTGAACCGGGTTCACTTTTTTAAGGGGAGTTTTTTTTTAAGAGAGAAAATCCAAAAACGCATTTCCTACATGTGAAGTCCCGGACCTGAGATAGGGTGTTGCAGTGGCTGATATCAGCAGCGACTCCCTTCACATTGGCAATATCATATAAGTGCAAGTTCGAAACTAATGCTGATATCTTGATCAACAGGGTAAGAGGCTGACCAATCCCCCCAGCAGCACCGAGAATCGCCACTTTGTAAGATGCCACGACCTGAAGACCATTACGGAAATTCTGGGACTTTTTGTGAACTTTTGAGGCAAATGTGGCTCTAATTGCTGCACTAGTGTCGGGGGACTCTAAGCTCTAATTTGGTTGAACTTTTTCTCCGAGACACTTCGTTTATACCCATCCGTGCCGGAGGGCTCTAAGCACGTGGTGTCCGACGACGTGCTTCCCGACGGAACCGTCGTTCCGGCAGGGTCTTCGATAACGTACTCAATCTACGCAGCGGGTACGATGAGGACGACATGGGGAGACGACTGCCTCGAGTTCTGACCGGAGTGTTGGCTGTCCCCAGACGGCACAAGGTTCGTGATGCATGACTCTTTCAAAATACTAATATTATATTTTATGAATATCAAGGATACACATATTAAAATTTACTTTTACAAATTAAAATATAGATTAATTAAGAATCATTTTATATATCACATAATACTCTTATTAAAATAAGACATAAGTCACATATAAACATCACAATAAATTTTAACAATGTCAAACAATTAAGTGTATATATATTAATTTGGCTAAATCACATACAATGTTGACAAACAATTAAGTATTACATATTTGTAAACTAAATATAATATACACTTAACAAATAGATAAAATATAATATGTATACTAAAACATTAGATATTGTTATTATTGCTAGAAAAATACTAATATTTTTATATGTACATTGATAGAAGTAATCAACCATAGAAAATAAATCAAGAGTATTATATGGATATTAACATATGTTTTACTAGTTTGTGAAAAATGTTTTTTTTTTTAATATTTATAACTCAACCTATTTTTGAATTATTAAACTACTATTTATATAATAAAAATATAATATATTATTATTATTATTACTAACATAAATAGATAAAATTACTAATGATTTTAATAGTCTTTTGTAAGCATATGCACAAAATTAAGTCATAACATGATAACAATATTTAACTTAAAAGTATTAATTATTATCTTTTTATTAATTTTAATTTTAATTATTGACTCATGCATTTTTAACTAATTTTATGAACAAATGCATTTAATATAATATATAATTTTTGTATTTCATAATATAATTTATAATAACTTATCTATATAATTAATTATTTCATGCATTTTTAAGTTTTAATATTTTTATTGTAAACAATTCAAACTTACAACAATGAACTTTTTGAAAAATTATTATAGTGTATATTCACTGAAAAAAAAACTTTTTAAACTTTATAACAGTAAACTTATTATTTTATTTTTAAAATTATTTTACACTATATTCATTTAAAAATAATTTAAATATGTTATACTATGTAGTACCATAAAAAATAACTTATATTAAATGTAAAAAATCAAAATATTATGAAATAAAACATACTACTAATTGCGCAAAGCGTAGACCGTATATCTAGTTTTATATTATGCAAGTAAATTATATTGGATGGTATAATTATTTCGATTTCAACGTTGTTTTAGAAAAAAGATAGTCCCAACGATCCATTTCAATTTAAAATGAAATCAGACCGATTGAATAAAAGTATACTAGATATATTACATAATTTATAAATAAATAAACAAAATGGGTAAATTATCTCAACAGTCACTCATGTTGACACATGTGACTCAACAATTGAAACTTGTGTTGAACAATTATTTTTGTTTCAAAATGTGATTGAATGATTACAACGATTTTTTATGCGAAAAAATGACTAAAATACATTTCTCCTTATCTTATTCATCCTCATGTTCAATTTAATATTCTTCATCTTCAATATCTTCTTCCTCAATTCAAAACGGAAATCTAATTTCGAACCTAGAATCCGGATTCAGTTCGAACCCAGATTTTCGCAAATTTGATTTCAAATCATATTTTTGATATGACCATGTATAACAAGATAAAAAGGAAAGATCAAATCATTATTTTAGTAACCATTTAATCACATTTGTCAAACAAAGTAACTGAATATGACATGTTTAACCAGAAACTGAAAGTCACATTTCTGAAATGTAAATGGTCGTTTAGTTTCACACAAAAATATAAGTGGTCATTTAGTCACATAGTGCTAACATAACCGATGTTAAGATAGTTTCCCAAAAAGCTTAAATTAATGATGGAAAAGAAAACCATCTCTTTTAGCGAAAGAAATAATATTAAATATGCATGTTACATATAGTGTTTTTTTTGTCATAATGGTCCAAAAAGTCCAATTTGGTGTAGATTGACACCGAATCAAAATCAGATGTTATTAACGGCCTTGGTTTGAAGATTGAAACGACAAGACTGAAAATTTTAGTCCAAGTCTTAAGACCAGTGTTATCAGAACCGGACCGACCTTCGAACTGGTGAGAGAGTTGGTTCCCGGTTTGGACGGTCGGACCCGGCAGGACATGTCTGACCTGGCCGGACCCGTTGGAATGACATGTTTACCATGCATAAAAAAAAATAGAAAAGATAGAAAAGGCTCATAAGCATAATGAAGAAGGGATCATTCAGAGAGCAAACAGGAGCAACAAGAACTGAACACGGACGACTACTGAAACAAGTATGAAAACATTTGTAGTGGAAGGGGAAGACTAGGGTTTACCGTGTGAAGAGATGCAGCAACTATGCGGAAATGGACTCGATTGGAAGAGTAACATGTTTTTCTCCATTTCATTTTTCGATCAGAAATTCTCCCTTTCGTTCAGAGAGGTCTGCCCCTGCCCCTCCAGCCCTCGCTCCTCCACCCGCCCCTCCAACCCTCACCTCCAGCTCTGCCCCTCCAGCCACACACCTCCACCCCGCCACCAACCTTCCAGTTGTCCCTTTCGTGTAGAGAAGACTGCCTTTCTCCCTCCAGTCCCGGCTCCTCCACCCGCCCCTCCAACCTTTACCTCCAGCTCCTCCCCTCCAACTGTCCACCTCAACCCCAACTTTCCAGCTCCCCCAAACTTCCAGTTCTCCCTTTCGTGCAGAGAATATCAATGGATAATATTGGATACTGCGAAAATTTGGTGTCACGTGTCGAGCTACTGTGCTTCGAGGCATCGACTTTTATGCGGGCTAGGCTTGTTCTTTTAAACCGGTTCGGCCGAACTGACCTGGTCTAGTTTGAACCGATTCGATCGAACTGGTTTCAAAACCAAACTAGTTTTTTAAACTTCATGTAGACCATTTCAAAGTAGTACCAAAAATTCAGTTCGAATCGACTCGTTCTTTTATACTGGTTTATACTTAAATTTAAATCAAACCACTTTAAACCTAGATAATTTTAGAACCGGTTTGAAACAAAATAAACCAAACCAGCCTGAAATTAAACTAAATGTAGAGATTTTTTCAATAAACCAAACCTAGATATGTATATGTTGATGTTGGACATGATTTCAGTTGGTTGTGGAACATATTTTCAGTCGGTTCAATGTATTTCTCAATCGGTTCAGTGTGTTTTTCAGTCGGCTCAGTGTTTTTTCAGTCAGTTCAGTGTGTTTTTCAGTTGGTTCAGTGTTTTTTATTATGGTTCAGCGTGTTTGACAATATTTTCAGTCGGTTCAGTTTTGGTTTGACCAGATTATTTCCTAACCAAAATTGTTATTTAAAAACAAGATCATACCAATTCGAACCGGTTCTGAATTGATTCGAACCAGATCCCTTTTTTTAACCTAAACCTAACCAGTTTTTTTGGAAACAGAAAAAAGTACTGATTTTTTACAGACCAATTCAGTTCTGAACCGGTTCGGGGTCGAACCGGTTCATGAACAAGCCTAATGCGGGCTTCTTGAAAGAGTGGCAATTTCTTGACCTCCTTAAGCATGCAATAAGGAAATCCAGGTGGGTCCCTTTGTTTCCCATTCTATGCCTAAGTCAACAAAAGGTTTGTTTGAATATATATGTAGTAAAAGGCGAGAGAATATATTACCTTGTACAAAGGTAAGTAAACCTCCAACGCCACTATAAGAGAAGGGGTGATATGTGATTCCTTGGGGGAAGCATCCCTCGACGGTTGGTAGGAATCCTGTGTCCCCTTCCATTAGGTTTGTTCATTTAAATCGGTTCGGCTGAACTGGTCTGGTTCTACTTTCGTTCGAACTGGTTCGACATAACTAGTATCAAAACGAGACCTGTGTTTTTAGCCTTCAACTAGACTAGTTCAAAATAGTACAAAAAATTCTATTCGAATCGACTCGTTTCTTGATACTGGTTTATACTTAAATTTAAATCAAACCGCTTTAAGCCTATATAATTTTAGAACCAGTTTGAAGCAAAATCAACTAAAAGTCTGAAATTAAACCAAACCTAGAGATGTCTTCAATAAACCAAATCTAGAGATGTATTGGACTCTCGTATGTTGATGTTGGACAGGAATTCAGTTGGTTGTGGAACAGATTTTCAATCGATTCAGTATGTTTTTCAGTTAGTTCAGTGTATTTTTCAGTCGGTTCAGTGTGTTTTCAGTCAGTTCAGTGTGTTTTTCAGTTGGTTCAGTATTTTTTTAGTTGGTTCAGTGTGTTGGACAAGATTTTCAGCCAGTTCAATTTCAGATTGCATTGGATTATTTCTGAACCAAAATTGTTATTAACAAAACCAGACCAAACCAGTTCTAACCGATTCTGAATCGGTTCAAACCAGTCCATTTATTTTAACCTAAACCAGGTCAGTTTTTTTATAAACAAAAAAAAGTACTGATTTTTTACAAACTAGACCAGTTCAGTTCTAAACCGGTTCGTGGTTGAATCGGTTCATGGACAAGTCTACCTTCCATTCTCTTGGCTCGGAGTAGGTGCTTTTGAGGATGATGTATGATGGCTGTCATTCTCCCATTGACGAAACCTAGAGGATCCAGGTGCCGACACCTGTTCACTTTCATCCCCAGGCAGGGTAGGATTAAAGGACTGACCTTGGATAGAGTCAACCTAATTCGCTTTCTCGCTTGGTGTGCCCATAGTTTGTTGTAGTGCTTCCCACATGCGACGTCAATGTTGGATCCTGTGAAAATCTAGTGTCACGTGTCGAGCTCCTGTGCTACGAGGCGTCGACTTTTATGTGGGCTTCCTGAAAGAGCAATGACTCCTTGATCTCCTTAAGCTTGCAAGAAGGAAAGCCCGAGTGTGTCCTTTTGTTTCCTATCTGATGCCTAAGTCAATATGAGGTTCGTTTGAATATATATGTAGGTAAAAGACAAGAGATTATATTACCTTGTACAAAGGTAAGTAAACTAGAATTTATAGCCCATCATTGGTTACTATTCCATGTAAAAATATCTCGACAAGTGTATTGAGTATACTTCCAAAATATCTCACGAAGTGTCTCAAATACACTTTGCTAAGAGTGTTGTACACGCTTGCTATTTTTCAAGGTTCATAAATGCCTCATAAATGTCTGCTAGCACTTAGGTCGGGTCTGTCACTTCAGTCAGTTATGTCGATCTTAAAGGGTCAATACACGACGCCTTACTAGGAGACAAGACGTCGCCGGTGCTATCCCTTGGCGACGCGTGGTGATACATCAAAGCAATGCCCTAGGATCCATCATAGAATATATGCATTCCCTAATGGCGAATCCAACTGGGTTTATCCGCAATCATATTTTTCCTAGTTAATTGCATCAGAACTTAGCTCTCCAGCTTTAAAAAAAAACTACTTGACACACAACCTCATAATCGAAGCGTAAGCCACTTTATTAGTCGGTGTCAGAGGTTGAATTTTGATCGGGTTTGCAGTTTCAAAGGTTATGAGCAAGAATAGACTGATACTGGTGAATGCGGAAATTGCACACTACGATGGTGAAAACCCTAGATGATCGAAGAAATGTTAGATTAGTTAAACTGAAAGAGAGTGGGACGCACTGATTGCTTCCCTTTTAATCAAAGGTTGAGAGGAAAGTACCTCATCAAAGGATTGGGTGTTTAGATTCGAAAGAAGGAAACTGGAGGAAATGAATAAGGTGAATATATAATAATAATAATAATAATAATAAGGGGAAAGGGGAGTGGAAGATTCCAGTTAGGGAGTTGAATCAGAATTAGCGCTAGAGGGAGAAGCAGAGAGACGAGAGAATGGAAATGGAATGGTTATGAAAAAAGACGAACCGAACTCATAAGTGAAGAAAACTGAGGATTAAACCGAACCAAAAAGAACCGATCGGTTGGTTTAATAAAAAAACAATAAAAAAGAACCAGAAACCGAACGGTTCACATCGGTTCAACTAGATCCGTCATGCAAATCGGTCTTTTGATTGAACCAAACTGGATAGGGGTCTGATTCCCGATCGGACTATCGACCGATCCAGTTCTGATAACTATGCTTAAGAGCAACCTCCAACCAGAATTGATTCACCCATAGCGGAGAGAGAGACATCTTACATGAGAATTAGATTGCATGCATCCATGTAGGGGTGAAAGTGAAATCAGTGTTATCATAGGCGGACTGACCTTCGAACTGGCGAGGGGGCCGGTTCTTGGTTCAGCCGGTCCAACTCAATCGGACCCGGTTCAATGTGTGATTCACTGTTCATAAGTTTTAAAAAAACTGAAAATACAAAATAGAGTAGTTAACTCACCTTCTGTAACTATTGTCTGTGAATTTCCCACAAAGAGAAATGAAGAACCGAACTAAAGTTACAAAACTTAACATAAGTTTCAAACCGGCCAACTCTTAAAAAAAATGGTGATTGGTCTAATCAATCATAAACCTAATTACTGAAAATCAATCGGTTTAAACAGGGAAAAACTTATTGGTCTATTTACAAAAAAGCATCCAAAAAAAGCAAACCAAAACCGGTCGTTTTTGCAAAAATCGATCGGTCCAACCCGATTCAAACATTGTTACTATGCAATTCAGTCTTTTAGCTGAACCAAACCGGACAGAGGTCCAGTTTGCGGCTGAACCGTCAGTCCGGTCCAATTCTGATAACAGCGGCTGAAACCATTGTGAGACAATGAGATAATTATTTTTTCTTAATTTTGTACGTTGTACATAATTTAGGGTTAATTACCTCAACCGTTACTTATGTTTGACCCATGTGATTAAAAGGTTACTCATCTTTTTTTGTGTAGCTGAAACGTTACTTAAGTTTGAAGATGTGACTGAAAGGTTACTCCGTGAACTTTCCGTCAAATCTGACCGTCAAAGTGTCACGTGCAAGTCACGTGACCTAATTTAAAGAAGATTCTACCCCCTTTTATGTTTATGGATTATGAAGTAGTAACGGTTAGGTAAAAAAATGTTCAAACTAAAGTAACCGTTTAATAACATTTAGAAGAAGATAAAACATCATTTAACAACTTCTCCACAAACATAATTCACCACATTTGCAACCATTTCATTTTATTTTCTTCTTAATATCTAATTCTGTTTGATGAAAATCCAGTTAAATAAACATCAATTAGCATTAAACGAATTTATAATACATACAACAATTTTCTATTTTCTATATTTTCTCACTATCACTATTCCATTCATCATTAGCTAAGATATAGTTCTTCTTCAAGCTAGCAGAGTACACACCAGCACCACCGTTTTCATTTTCCAAGTCCTTCTCAGTCTTCCTCTTCTCCTTCGCAGCTGCTTCCTTAGCTTTTGCTTCCAACACTGCTTGAGGAATGCATGGTGGTCTCTCCTTCCCATCACGTGGTTTTTGGACTTCATTTTAATCTCCACTCTCTGCTCCAATAACCTCTCGCATGCTGCATTCTTCACAGAAATCACCCCTTCCTCTGTCAAGAGCAGCAACTTTAAGGGACTTGCAGCGGTACAGTGAATCACCATACCGATCCATCACGACCCCAGCACCATACTGATCCATCATCTGCAGGATAATCCAAACATTCAAGTCATCAGATAATTCAAGCAAATACTTCAAAATCAGATAATTAACAGTTGAAACTCACATCATCAGATGATGATGAATCACTGCTGGATTCAACAGGTGTCTTAGCTGCAACTTTACCATTCTTGGAAGCGATTTTAACCTACCATGTAATTGTAAGTGAGAATCCAAAGAATGACAGAATAAAACCATAGACAACAAGGACAATTTTCTTCAACCTCGAATTAATATTTATTCATATTAGCATAGGCATAAAGAGGCCTCCAATGCAAGGGACATAACCAATTCAGTAGAAACGAAATAAACGTAATGTGAATGAGATCTCCATAATAACAGTAACAATACATACTTTTACTTCCTCCTCAGAAGAGGAGTCATCTGAAGAGCTACTAGATTCTTTCTTTTTAGGCTCTACCACTTCATTTTTCTTCTGCTTCTTAGAACTCACCTTCTCGAGTGCCTCTTCTGCATCTGCCGAACGTAACAGGAACACAACGACGGTGATTCCCAGTAGTAGCTGTATCAGGCAAAAGCACAATGCTTTAAAAATCGACTTATCCAAATTTGTCTAATCAGCACAATCCAAACATTATCCTTGCTGGAACCATCTAACACAGGTCTTCAATCTCTTGTTTTGTTCAGACATTTGCTGCATATTCCCCTGCCAAAGTAGACCCATTAGCCTGAGCGAGGAAGATTATATCAAAGTGCAAAGTTTTAGCTTTTCCCCTGCCAAAGTAGACCCACTAAAATGCAAAGCTTCCAAGTGAGAGAAACCTTCAAGTCAAATTGCTTCATCTTTAGCTTTTCATTCAACAAAGCTTCCACTTCTTCCTTTGAAAACACAATATCCTTAGAAACCTCTGTATTGGACACGTCTGAATTTGCTGCTCTTTCCTTCTTGCCGTTCATATCTGCAAAAGGCTGCCTTCTAGCAACACCCACTTTCCTTCGCTTATCCAGAGGACCTTCTGTAGTACCATTTTTTTCTTCTGAATCCAACATATAGACAAAGAAAAAGTAGAGGAAAAATCAGATGAAAACATCAGTGAACGATTTAGTCTAGCAAAATAATGTACTCAAACAATCACTTTAAGCCCTTCAGATTCATTTATATAACAATAACACTTAAACGTGTCTGCTTTAACTGATAGATGGAAATACGCTCTGGAAGGTCAAGTAACTATGTCGACAATCACTTCCTGGCAAACTATCTACTATGGAAACACGTTGAAATTGAATAGAATACTGAAAGCAGACTGGCAAGCCCGATTAAAGGATTAAAGGAAACAAGCTAACATGGTGTTCAAATTACCGAAATCAACAATCAAGCCCGATTTTCATGATTTAGGGTTTTCAAACGATAGAATCAAGATCAAAGAAGAAATCAAGATGAAAGAAGGGGGCTTACCTTCACTGTGAGAACGGTTTCAAAATTCCGAGCGTCCATGGATGTACACTCACTCACCGTGTCTTATACACGTCGGAAGGGGTCCGACCACCGCCATTTCCTGTCCAGACCGAGGCAGTCGCCATTTCCGTTCCAGCTTCTTCTCCAGACCTAAGAACAACCTCTCTTAAGTAGACAAAGCTGTGTTTAGGGTAGTTTAGGAACTTCAAATTACAAGTTAATCACGTGACAAACACATGTCATTACTTAACGGGAAGAAATAACTGCAGTTAGGTGATAGTAACGGTTCAGTCACATGTGTCAACTTAAGTAACGGTTGAACTCAAGTTTGAACGGTTCAGTCACATTGTCAAACATAAGTAACGGTTGAGGTAATTAACCCCAGTTTTTATCTACAAAATATATATTCTATTTAATCCAAAAAATCATTATTTGTGTTATTCAAATTTTTGCATGTTCTGAACTCAAATGTTATAATTTTAGTTCGGTATCTGTACTTGGCCAAAAAAAAAAGGATCGGTATCTGTATACGACTTCTCTAACTTGGATAATAGGAGGGGAACTGGAAAAATATCCTTATTTTCATGCCATTGAATTTTGAAATTCCAAATATACAGATTTAAATAGATTTTGGACTTATTATTATTATATTACAGAGCAAGGATTTATTAGCTTATATAAAATATAATAGTAATAATACGAACTTTTTCAAAAACTATTCACTTTTCAAAAAATATTTGAAAAAGTGTATATCGAAATTTTTTTTTTAGAAAAGTATGCATACGCGCGACGCGCCAACTGAATAGGCGCATCCCAGGGGTGCGCCTACTGCAATAGGCGCACGCCAGGGGTGCGCCTATTGCCTAAATTTTTTTTTTTTTCGCAAAAACACCGGTCTATCAGAAACCACGTTGATTTTAAGTCTGCTTATGGTTTTCCTCCTAAATAGAAATTGAGAGATAGTCTCACGCGTATCTTCATCTCAGTATTCATAGGTCCAAACTCCAAATTTTCCAACTTGTTCTGAACAACAATGAAACAAAGTTGTTTATTCACAAGTTTCTGAATGAGACTTTTCTTCAGATACACTAGCTAGTTTGACATTTTCAGGAATTACTCCTGCAAAAGAGCTCTTTGGGGTTTCCACTGCCTTTTTCTTCGGCATCTGAAGACTCTTGATTTTCTGCATAGTGTACTCGTTGATTTTAAGTCTGCTTATGGTTTTCCTCCTAAATAGAAATTGAAGTCTTTCATCACAAACTACTCTCTTCTTCGTAGGGTGATTCAGTTTGTTGTCATTGATATACCGCGCTATAATTGCTCCAACATCTTGCTGAGAGATCTAATCATGCGTCTCTACACCAACCGATTTGAGAAACTCGATGAGATTACTCGATCCCCATCTAACAAATTCCATTTTTCTTGATTGGTACTTCCTTTTTCTGAACAACTTGTTCTGAACAACAATGAAACAAAGTTCATGTTGTTGGTAGATGATGTGTATTTATGTTGCTCCAAATATAAGCTCCGGAGCACGGTTATAACACGAAAAAATGTATGGTATGTTTGCCTCACACTTGACCTGAACATTCAACAAGAAAAATCGAACAGGGTATAGGCTAACTAACAGCTGCAACACATTAGAGGCAGGCATGCTAGAAAGGTCCTGAAGCTGCAATCTTCCGAATATCTTGTAAAGCTTCTCCAATGACTATAGCTTTTTATCTGAGTTCAAGCCTGCTTATGGTTTTCCTCCTAAATAGAAATTGAGAGATACTCTCTCCAGTAAAGAAGAAAGGAAGTTCTAAGAAGAAATGGTTTTCCTCCTGAAAATGTCAAACTGGCTAGTGTATTTGAAGAAAAGTCTCATTCAGAAACTTGTGAATAAACAACTTTGTTTCAATGTTTGACCTCGCGGATGTTGTTCAGAACAAGTTGGAAAATTTAGGGCAGGAACCTAAAGTATTTAACTTCTGATAACTTCCTTTCTTCTTTATTGGAGAGACTATCTCTCAATTTCTATGTAGGAGGAAAACCGTATAAGCAGGCTCAAAATCAGATGTTTTTCAAAAAGTAAGCATATAGTAGGAAAAAAGCATACATGGAGGAATTTGGTGCGCGTAGAGGAATTTGGACTTGTGAATACTGGGATAAAGCAACGCGTGAGACAATCATCTCGGTGGTTTGTTAACAAATTGATTTTATGTCCTCTTGATCCAAGACCCTTTTGTTAACAAATTGATCTTATGTCCTCTTGATTCAAGAACCTTCCTAACCATTGGAAGGGGATCAGTTTTCTTCTGTCCTCACCGTACGACAGAAGATATTCGGAAGATTCAGAATCTCGTGAATAAACAACTTTGTTTCATTGTTGTTCAGAACAAGTTGGAAAATTTAGGACAGGAACCTAAAGTAACCCCAAAGAGCTCTTTTGCAGGAGTAATTCCTGAAAATGTCAAACTAGCTAGTGTATCTGAAGAAAAGTCTCATTCAGAAACTTGTGAATAAACAACTTTGTTTCATTGTTGTTCAGAACAAGTTGGAAAATTTGTAGTTTGGACCTATGAATACGCGTGAGACTATCTCTCAATTTCTATTTAGGAGGAAAACCATAAGCAGACTTAAAATCAACGTGGTTTCTGATAGACCGGTGTTTTTGCGAAAAAAAAAAAAATTTAGGCAGTAGGCGCACCCCTGGGATGCGCCTATTGCAATAGGCGCATCCCTAGGACGCGCCTATTCAGTAGGCGCGTCGCGCGTATGCATACTTTTCTAAAAAAAAAATTTCGATATAGACTTTTTCAAATATTTTTTGAAAAGTGAATAGTTTTTGAAAAAGATCTAATAATACGTGTAAAGTGTAAACAGAATCTTAAATAACCTGTCAGTATTTAAATTTCAGTTAGAGTTGTTCCCGCGGAAATTGGCCGGGTTAGACAAGATTACTCATATTTTGCCTCGGGGCTCGTCCAGCTATTATTCTACTGGCCCTTCTACTTTTCATAGTTGCATTCTTAGTCCTCTTCGTCAAACATCTTAGCCCTGGCCATGCCATGTAGAATATACATGTGTCATGCAAATCATTATGAAACAAAGTTATGCAATTGAATCAACTAGGATCCTCGAGGAAGAGTAACACAAGGATAATAATAATAATAATAATAATAATAATAATAATAATAATAATAATAATAATATTAATAATAATATTAATAATAATATTAATAATAATAATAATAATAATAATAATAATAATATGTTATAATTTTTTTTTCATAACATACATATACTTCTTTCAACTATAACAATCACACAGTGTGGTGCATATCAAGTTAGCTTAGTAATTACCAATTGGGAAAAATGTCTAAAAATGACCCAATATATTTGCACAAAATGATTTTCAACCCAAAATGTTTCGAATGGTCCAAGATGTTTGAAAACAATGATAGTTAGTACTTTCGTTACTTCTCTGTTAAGAAATTCTGTAAAATATTTTTCAACCAAAAAACGTCTGATTCAACCCGGTTCAAACACTATTCATTTGTAAAACAGTTTTTTAACTGAAGCAAACCGAACAGGGGTCCGATTCCCGATCGGTCCGGTCTTGTTCTGATAACTATTGTTTTGACTTGTACTTTTTTTACTGAAATGTATTTTTTATGACATTATAATGGAATTATGTACCTATTAAAAAATAAAAGAAATCAAAGTGCATAGGTAATTGAATTACGACATAAACACTACAAATAATATTGAATTTTGACTTTCAGATTTATTGTATGGGTCACCCTAAATTGATATAAGAAAGTTTGACTACAAAAATTCAATTTGAACCGTACAAGGCATTAACAAAAAAAGAAGAAGAGAAGAACTGACCAAACCCCCCATACAATGCGAGCTTTTTAAACCAACAATTATGTATGCATGTCTGAGGCACACGCACACAATTCAAATGAATTGGTGTGCGAGAGAGTCTCTTGACTTGTGTTCTTACGTGTTTAAGTTTATAAACTCTCCCATACCTTCAAAATTTTCGGCGTGTTATTACACTTTTGCTATACTCTTTCACCCTTAATTGAGCTTTCTCAACCATTAGGCCCAAATGCCAAAATTTTTGCCCAAAGGCCCTCCTAAACTTCAAACCCATATTTTCCAACAACCACAAATGAAAGAGGATAGGCTAACTTGAAATATAGAAGATCAATAGTTGATAAGCGCATATATATATACTTCTTTGAACTTTCCCTAGAGCTAGTTAGTAGACACAATGTTCTTAAATTGTTTATTGTTGTTATAATAGTTCTATCATGATCCAGTTCAAACTATTTGTGTCTGTTATGACCATGAATCATGATGCTTAGTTCTCCAAGAGTTGCTAAGATCCATACCCACACAATTCTCATTGAAACAAACCATCTTCTCACATGCATAGGTGATTCCATGAGTAACTATATTACTCACTCGGATCACTGAGATCCAAAAATTATAAGTTTGTCCTTAACTTTACTAGAATTATTTCCAATCATAGGAATAGTTTAGTCTTTAGAGGTATCACTGTTTCCCTCACAATGACTTCTGTGACTTTTCTGATTATGTTGTCCATTTGAACCTAAATTTTGGGATCTCCAGTCAACTAGGTAGGGTTTATCCTTCACAAGAGAATTTCATTCGACAAGCTATACTGTTATTTCTCTTTATGATTTTACAACTTGCTTTTTTGTTGACCTTTTAGTTAGCCGATCCGCTATATTATCACTCGACCTCACATAGTCGCTATATTGCAATCGTGATCTTGTCTTATAGTATCATGTCTTCGACGTATATGTCTGGACTTACCATTATACATTTTACTTTGTGTTGTAACAATCGTAGATTAGCCACACAATGTATTAATGGTTGGTACATACTTTGGTCATCTTGGAATATCCTCTAAAAATTGACGTAGTCATTCAACCTCTTATCCGCACTTGTGTAAAGTTATAAACTCAGACTTCAGGATTGATTTGGCTATTGTAGTTTGTTTAAGGAATTTTTAATAAACGAAAACAATACCTAGGGTAAAGACAATTCCACTCCTGGATTTTGAGTATCCTGAATCGGTTATCCAATTCACATATGAGTATCCTTATATTAATTATGAAAAGCTCGTTTAGTGCAACCCAGAGTCATGAGTATATCTCACATACCTTAGTAATCTCATTATTATTTTATAATGATCCACGCATGGATTACTCGTGAATATACGCACTACCACAATAATATATGCTATTGTTAGGGTGATTCCCTATGATGTTTTTGTTATTTTTATTCCATGAATTACATTAGCGAGACTAATATCTTGCATATCAAACCTTAAATTCAAAATATCTTTCGCTGACTTAATCATCTTATTATTGCTTCCAACTATAAGCATATCATCAACGTAAAGATATTGCATGACATACCTATAATTTGTACCTTTTACATAGATACAATTGTCACACTCATTTATTTTGAACCCCTTCTCAAGCATGACATTATTAAACTTTTGATGTCATTCTTTAGGAGTCTGCTTTAAGTCATACAATGATTTAACTATTTTACATATTTTTCTCTCTTATTCTGGAACACAAAAACCTCTTCATTGACGAATGTTGTTTTCACATCTATTTAATGTATTTCTAGGTCATGTAATGTTGCAATTAAAAGAAGGATCCTAATGAATGTTAACCTCGTCACAGAAGAATACGTATCGAAGTATTCTAGGTTTTCTTTCTACTTATATCCTTTAATTTCAAGCTTAACCTTGTACTTATATATCACTCTATTTATTTTCCTTGTCTTTTTGTAGCATAGTGGTTAGCAACTAGGTGGAAGATCCACTAGCTCCCATGAATTGTTTTGCATAATAGATTCAATCTCATTATGAATCACCTATTTCCAAATAGAACCTTCCGAAGAACTCATGGCTTCTTTACACGTTTAAGGCTAAACTTTAAGCATATAAGATAGGAAATCTTGAATGAAAGATTTCTCAATGGTCACCCCTTTACTTTTCTAAAGTTCAACCACAACGTGTTGTTCTTGTAGATCTTGATTATATTTTGTATAATCTCATATGCTCATTTTGAGGAACTTGCTTCCTCTCTAAGCTTTTCAGGAAATACTCTTTAAGAATGATGCATCCTCTAATTATATTAGGGTATTCTTATGAATATCTGGAATCTTTGGATCATACACAAGAAAGAGATATCCATTAATATTTTGGACATATCCGATAAATATACAATCAACAAACTTTGTCCATATCCTTACTTTATTTGGTGGAGGTATTGCTACCTTATCAAGATACACACACACTCGAAGGTGCTAGTAGGAAGGTGTTCTTCTCTTCCATATTTCATAATAAGTTATCTTTTTCTTTTTTATTGTACCTTATGTAAAAGGTAATTTCTGCTTAATATAGTCTCTCCCACATGTTTTAGGGTAACCTAGAGCTTATTAACATTAAGTCAATCATTTCTTTCAATGTTCAATTTTTCCATTCCACATTCCTATTTGATTGCGACGAATATGGTGTTGTGAATTCATGAATAATTTCGCGTTGAACACATAATTCTTGGAACAGAGAATCATACTCCCCACCTCTATTACTTCTTGGCACCTTAATCATGTTGATGAGTTGGTTTTTAATTTCTTGTTTGTAGATAGTATATTTATCTATAGCCCCATGTTTATTTTTTATTAAGTATACATAGAAGTATCTTGTATTGTCATCGACAAAAGTAATAAAATATTTTTCATCGCACATCCTTCGTACGATTTTTAAATTACATACATCACTATGCATTAAGTCAAAAGTTCAGTTATCCTTTTAATCGAATGAAAAGAAATATTTCCTTGTTAACTTGGACTCAACACAAGCGACACACTTGTGTTTAAGATTTATTAAAAAAAAATAGGAATATGATTTAACACAATTAATTTGCGTATTGTATCATAACTAGCGTAACCAATTCTACCATGTCACACATTGGAAGACTAAAACATGTAAATAGAAGAAACATTTTTCATTCATCTTTAGTTTAATAACCATTGAGTTAAAGGGAGAAGTATGAAAAACCACCTGAATGTTTATTTTTTTTGTAATTGCAACCAAATTTTGTTTGCCTCAAATAAATCTACCTGAATGTTTCATTTTATTTGTAATTGCACTTTCCGTTAATGTTTCATTTTTCTGTTTCTACCCCCTTTTCACACCCCTATCATCTTTTGAAGTAGCTCATCGCTGATAACAGTCTCCTTGCTGATGCAGTAAGAAAAAGAAACGTCAATGCCAACTCTTTCCTGTAACAGATGACCCAGAGTGGGAGCTTGACTTCAGGGATGAATATGGTTAGGGAAAGGATGATGTATAAGAGGGTGAATGTTCATCTATACACAAATAGATAGAGAATTTCAAAATAACGCTACCATCTGTTCATGGCTTATGAAGTTCCCCGTGCATCAGTTAGAGATATCATTGATTTCAGATTATGATTGGAGGTCGGAGAACATGGCGAGACATCAATCGAACAAGAATAATCACATGATGGTTACCTCTTTCTGCCACCACGTTCTCTTAGAGACATAGCAATAAATTCACCATTGTCGATGTTGTAATACACGAGAGACAAGTTGTCCTTGAGGAAACCAGGTTTACTACTCAACCTATGTTTGCTTGAGGGTAGCTGTATCTCCCCAACAATCTTATCCTTCAAACTGCCCACAGTTTCCAACAGAGATTGCATTGTGACCTCCAAAAATTGTCATCTAAGGTTTCCTTCATCGACATTGGGGACAGTGACGTTGATCCGAGCTAAACCCTGAAAGGAAGAGTTTTGATTTCATCAACAATCGATTGTTATCACCCAATAGTAGTAAATTGCATAATCAAACTCATCTTTTGGGTTGAATACAGTTCTAATATTATTATCATATGGTTTGTAAGTTTTCATTAAATTGTAGTGATGTGGATGGTCACCAAATGAGGCATTAAAGTTCACTTCAGTGACCCAGTACTAAATTGATACTGACGACAAAAAAATGATCAATCCAAGGTTTACTATGAAGGATATATTAGTATAATGGAGTTACATACTGAGAGATTCTCATATGTTTAGACATTTCATTGGTTGGGATTAATTCTCCTGTTATAGGAGAAACAACATACTTTGTTGGGTCTTTCTCTGCATGTACTCTAGTTGCTGGTCTCTTACAGTTCTTAACAATTGTCATTGGAAGATCCTCATCATCAGCGAAATCAATTGATTCAACAACAACAGAATCATGACAATCGATCATACCATTTGCTCTATCTCATCTTCTCCCCGCTGCCTTGCTTGCTCTTGTGACCGCTCCCATTCTAATCGGTTCAAGCATCACTCAAGCACCGTAGTCATATCTGAAACACTTGCTTGAAGCTTGTCAATCAAGCCGTTTGGAGGCATCAATACTTTTGAGTAGGCATCAGTAAGACGAAGGAAAAAAAATTGAACATGGTGTTAGTAGGTTTAAAGAAATGGAACAGAGGGTTGATGTTCCCTCGAGCTGTTAATCCATTCAAAAATGTTATTATGTTCCTAGCTACAAATTGAGCAGTCAACCTTATAATATCCAGTTCTTCGCTTGTAATCCCCTCAAGAAGTGGAATCGTGTACGGATTTGGCTCTAGAGGCACAAGTACTTTAGCCACAGGTCTGAACTGTTCTTGAATATCAGTTGTTCACAAGCAGCTAGGGTATTTTGGGTATATAAATTTACAATTACATCACATGCATTGCACATGATTTCTATTTGACGGGAAACCAACGACTAGTGACAGAAATGTGCACTTACTAACAAATGGAAACATATGAGTGTTAAGACAAACATTATGATTGCAATTACCAATCCTAGAAAACATCATAGTGGTTTTTCATATTTTTCCCTTGCATTAAGTTTAAACATGCCCTCACATTCATATCTCCTTTCTTAAATTAGTTGCAGTGATTTTGCATTATGCACAACTGCATACAATATCTTTTAAAATGCTAACTTTTAAGTGTAAAGAAGGGGATTCATTTTTCTATAGTAAAAGTCTAGGATGTGATTTTTCTATTTGTAGTAGTGCAGGGATTGATTTAAATTAAATTATAAATTCCCTCTTAATTGTGGGTAGTTTGGTCATTCTCTCTCTCAATTCTTCTTGGTATCTTCTCTCATTCTTAATAGTTGCCTTATTTTGCAAAATTTTCAGTAACTAAGCTATAAAATAAAAATATTAAAAAAATAAAATTCAAAAAACCTATTTTTAAAAAGTGTTTATATGGGCTACCACCGAATAACGAGTTATGTCAACACAGCCATAAACAACGTATTGAAACAACACAGTGCTCAAAGAAGCACATGTGAGCAAACAACCCCATATCAAAGCAACACATGTGGTAAGAGGTGTTGGATTATAAGGTTGTTTTACCCAAAATAACAGAGTTTTTTTGAAAAATATACATTTCAGATTTTTTATTTAAAAAAGTAAATATACAAATTTTTTTAAAGAAAACTAGGTATACGCGCACCCCGGAGTCACGCCTTTTGGACATAGGCGCACCCCCTGTGCTATGTTTTTTTTAAAATATTTTTTTTTTGGAATATGATGGCTCGATGTTTAATTAAAAATAAAATTATGTATCTATTAAAAAATATTTAAAAAAATTATAGTAAGTAGATATTTTAATTGCGATTCAAATGATACAAAAAATATTAAATTTGGATTTACGGATTGACTGTACGGCATGCCGTAAGTTGAGATATGAAAATTGTACTTAAAAAATTATAACTCGGACCATGTAAGTCCAAACTCAACACGGTTAACGTCATTTAGGTCGTAAATCAATTATCTACGTAGGATACTTTTTTTGATTAAAAATACAGTGATTTTGTAACCTAACATCGTTTACACCCAAATTTGACCGAAATAAGTAAATGCATTAGGTGAGAAATTTAATTATATACTTACTCAAAAAAAATCAAAAAAATTACTGTGCGTAGATAATTTAATTACGAATTAAATGACGCTAACTATGCGTTACTGTTTAAATAGTGAAATATACTGTTTAAACAATAACTTTACTATGCAAAACATTATTTGGAAGTTTTTGTATCGTATGTAGAGTTTTTTACGTACCGTATTATACAGTCAGTCTAAAAGTAAAAAATTAACGCATAGTTAGCGTCATTTAATTCGTAATTAAATTATCTACACACCGTAATGTTTTTGATTTTTTTTGAGTAAGTATATAATTAAATTTCTCACCTAATGCATTTACTTATTTCGGTCAAATTTGGGTGTAAACGATGTTAGGTTACAAAATCACTGTATTTTTAATCAAAAAATTATCCTACGTAGATAAATGATTTACGACCTAAATGACGTTAACCGTGTTGAGTTTGGACTTACATGGTCTGAGTTATAATGTTTTAAGTACAATTTTCATATCTCAACTTACGGCATGTCGTACAGTCAATCCATAAATCCAAATTTAATATTTTTTGCATCATTTGAATCACAATTAAAATATCTACTTACTATAATTTTTAATTTTTTTTTTTAATAGATACATAATTTTATTTTTAATTAAACATCGAGCCATCATATTCCAAAAAAAAATTAAAAAAAAAACATAGCACAGGCGCACCCCCGGGGTGCGCATATGTCCAAAAGGCGCGACCCCAGGGTGCGTGTATACCCATTTTTCTAAAAAAAAAATATGTATACTTATTTTTTAAAATAAAAAATCTGACATGTATATTTTTCAAAAAAACTCAAAATAACATGGGATAAGTAAACTCAATTGTTTTTAAAATTACACAAAATAAATAAAAAAGTAATTACAAATTTATTGCCCTATATTAAATTGAGTTTCGACTTTCAGATTGACTATATACGACAGTTAAAGTTGAAGTATAAAATTTTTGAATTGAACATTTGAGTTTCAATTTCGACCGACTTGTGTGGTCACTAAAAAAGTTCAAACTCTATAATTTGTGATATTAAATCCGCAATTAAATTTTTATATATTTTTTTTGAGTAAGTAGATAATTTAATTTTTGAACATAAAATCGGAGACAATGTGAGTTACGTAATACCGAATTCGATGTTAGATTAAAAAATTAATTATTCAATACAAGACAGAAAAAATTTAATTATGAATTTAATATCGCAAACTATACTGAGTTTGAATTTTTGTAGCGACCATAATGTAGTCGAATTTGAATTTTGAAACTTTAAATGCTTCATCTTTGATTATCGTATATGTTTAATTCAAAATTGAATTCAATATAATTTACTGAAACTCAATTTAAATTTACTTTTTTTATTTAGCATAATTAAAAATAAAATAATGAAGCTGCTTATCCCGAGTAGAATACATTATCATAAGGAGCATGTTAAGACACGTGATATTAAACAGTGTTATCAGAACCGGACCGATCCTCGAAGCGGTGAGAAGGACGGTTCCTGATTCAGTCGGTCCAACCCGGTCAGACTCAGTCGAACCATACGATTCATCATGTATTAAAAAAAACTTAAAATACAAACTACATACTACTCTCAAAACGTCAAATAACCAAATAGTTACCAGCAAAATATGCAACCAATACTGCAACAACAATAGTGGTTGCTGAGGAGACCGGGCTCCATAAGTGCTTGATCTTCTTTTCCTTGTCCACATAATATTGCATAGTATCAATCTGACGCAGCAAATCATCCACCATGGACTCTTTCACTTGGAAACACTTCTTCATCCTATCCAACTCTTTCACAAAAACATCTTCCTCCTAAAAAACAAAACATCCTCTCTCGGATATCTTCTCCTCCGAATCATTCATCATGGAAAACACTAGTCTCCATCACAAAGGACAATGCACGACACGACTTCACATATGCTATTTCAATTTCAGACTTGTACTTATTTATACTCTGTTGCGCATCCAACAACTTCTCATCCAAGAATTCATTTTTCTTCCTCAGCTTCTCCAATCATTTTAGAGATTCTTCCTCATCAACTTCACCAACGCTACCGTGGCTTCTTACATCTTATTCTCTAACTTTAGATCTCAAACTCACAACATCCTAACACTTCTCAACAAACAATCTCTTAACACTGTCTCTCTCTAGCAAAACACGGTCAATGGCTTCCTTGTGTTCATTAATCTCACAGACCAACACACGATTCTTTCCAAATGAAATTTGCATCTTATTCAAGACAACCTAACTGAACCAAAACGAACAAAACAATACGGAACTGCCGGTCCGGTTCTGATGACTATGCTATTAAGTTACCTTAGGCAAAAAAAAAAAAAACATAAAAAAACGTGTATTATAAATATATACTTTTTAAAATATTTTTTATTTTATTAGATATTTTTTGAAATACTTCCTTCTTTTGAGAAGAGGCCGACCTTCAGACTTCCTTCCTCATTCCTGCTTTCTCCAGAATTTTCCGGCGACTCGAAACCCTAGAATTGTACATATTCGGTTTTCCTCTCCTCTACAATCACCGGAGACCTAATCCCGTAGGGTTTGTAGTCGGAATTGGAAATAACTTGTCTAATCGATTGTCACTGAATCAAAAGAATCAAATTTTCCGAGTTTATAATACACTCTTTTTCTTTGTCTCTCTCTCTCTCTGGTGGAAGTCGATGGCGAAAGGTACGGCATCAGAGGAGTATGTGGTACTGTCAAGCGTGCGTTCCGGATGTAAGCGCGAGCTAGCGTTCGCCTTGAAGGCACAATCTGAGATATCCGGTTCCATTGGTCGGACTAGGTTGCGGAGGACCCAGGCTAGGGTTCAGATGAGTCCTGCTCCCTTAGTTTCTCCGAACAAACGCTTGAAAAGCTCCGTGGATGATTTAGAGGAGGCCGATAGACATGCAGGGAGAATAATTTTTAGTGGCGCCAAAGTCATTGAAAAGGAGGAAGTGAGAGTTATGCAGGATAAATTGGCAGATTTGATGAGTGAAGAAGAAACGACGAGCAACGCTGTGGATTTAGAGGACGAGGACCAAAAAAACTGTGGAAGTTCCGTAGATTGCGAATTGAAGAGTGACATTGTGCCAGGCGAAGTAGAACATAGCTCAGCCGACGTGATAGTGGAAGGATTTGGATTTACTGCATATGAAGACGAGCCTTGCGAAGTTGTAACTGGCTCTACTGAAAACTGTAAAGATGATAGCAAGAAAGAAAATGAGTCTGAAAAAAGCGCCACATTTAAAGATGGAGTTTTTAGCAACAAAGGTTATTTGTTGATGCCTCAAAAGTCTATGAGGCGGGTCACGCGTTCACAGTTGAAGCCTCAGGCCGCCGAGATGGGGAGATCTGTGTCATCAGATGCAGAGAAATCAGCAAACTCGAAATTACAGTCCCGGGTTGATGACATGGAGAAAATTACGTCACTAGAATTTGTTAAACCAGCAAATTTGAGAGCGTCTGAGCTTGAAAGTACAGCCGCTCTTCCTGGATCAATGGCCACAAAGCTTGAGATGAAAATGTCCAAGAAGATTGGATTGAGGAAACCATTTTTCGCATTGAAGGATTTTCTAGACACAGGTTTACTTGAGGGACTCCATGTTAAGTACGCTCGGGGGTTGCGTGTACGTGCTGTATTCCTAATATAATCTAATGCTATATCCCATACAAGGGCACCCAACCTTATAGTAATAGAATTGCTCTTTATGTTTATTTCAGAGTTCTCATCAAGGAAGGACATGTCTTGAAGGAGTAATCAGTGGCAATGGGATTATCTGTTCTTGTATTAAATGTGAAGGCCTTCAAGTAAGCATTATGTCTGAATACATGTTAGCCTTTTCTTTTCTCCTTAGGCATGTTCCTTGTGGTTAACCTGAATGTTTCTTCAAATTCTGGTGTAGGTTGTTTCACCGTCCGTATTTGAGTTGCATGCCGGTAGTTCAAACAAACGTCCACCTGAAAACATTGTGCTTGATAATGGGAGGAGCCTCCGAGATGTGATGTCTGCGGTCAGGGATTCTCCACTGGCAATTATGGAGGAAGCTGTACAAGCTGTTCTTGGCCCTTTGTCTCTAAGCAAATGCACTCTTTGTTTAAATTGCAAAGGTTGGTGCCATCATTTTGTAAGTCTTTTTGGACATGTATCTTTGCAATAGGACCGTTGAGAAGAATGACCTTATTGAGGAATTTCAGGACCTATTGGAGAATCTTGTGGTGGAAGACTGGTGCTACTATGTCATGTATGCTCAGAGATGAAAGAGCGTCAAGTTTCCAGTACTGTTGTACCAAATGCAAGGTGCGCTTTGCTTCAACACCATTCTTCTGATTGACATATCATATGCGTTATAGAATGAAAAAAAGCAGCTGATTTTCTTGTCTATTGGGCAAACCGATTTCATTCATGAAAGCACATCGTTTTCACTGGACCTAAAATTATAATTCTACATGCAAGGGGTTAGGAGCTTGTAGGTTCTACAGACCTTTGCTGTTTTTATTTAAAGGAGCTAATCAGTTTTGTTGTTCTTGGAATTTGACCTGACAGCGTATGGTTTTCTCTTTCTCGCCTCTGTTATGGTCAAAACAGTGATCCAGTACGAATCATAATCCTAAAGTTTTTCTTCCTTGATCCTGTCTCTGGCAACTGACGAATCATGGATTACAACTGTGAACTTTCTGGCATAGTGCTGTCTATGGTGTTAATTGACCGAATGAGCATTGTCTTTATTGCACCTTTTTATCAAATCTATGTGGCAAACTCTGAGTTTTCTTGAGATACTTTAGCTCCGACAATATATTGTTACCTTACTTGCTGGGATGGTTTTCTTTTTACCTGTACTTTTTGGCAATTTTATAATTACGTAAGTGAGAGCTGATGCATTTGAACCTTGCTGAGTTCACATGTCAACCTAGACGTTCTCATTAGGTGCAATTTTGGAGTTATAGTTAGATTATTTTTTGTCTTAATAGCATTAGGACTTTCGGTGTGTATTATGGAAAACCCTACTTATACGCAGATATTGTACATTGCACATAACAATTGATTTTACTCTGATTATTCGGTGTAAGTTTGGCAATCATAGGTCGCTAGATTCATGCTCGAGTGTAAAATCATCTTCAAGGACATTGAAAGTGAGTTCATCTGATGGAAAGATTCAGGGAAAAGTAACCAGAAAGTTAGTATTTTGATTCTTGTTAATCATTTCTGTTCTTTTCTTTTTGATGGATGATGTATTAATTGATGTTAGTCATGGTTACGTAATGCTTACACTCTGAACTGGCTCATATTTCATTATCTTCCAAATGTTTATTTTTCCCCTCGAAGAGACCTGCGACTTCATAAGTTGGTCTTTGAGGAGGATGTATTACCAGATGGAACTGAAGTTGCCTACTACTCTCGCGGAAAGGTATGAATTAAGCAAAATGATTATTAGGGATGTCTAATGTCTTGTTATAACTACATATTTCTGTTGTCCAGAAATTACTGGTCGGCTATAAAAGAGGACATGGTATCTTCTGTACATGCTGTAGTTCTGTGGTAAGTTCCTTAAGTTTCCTACATGCTTTAGTTTATCCTTGTGTAGTGCTGATAAGTGTAATGTACTCAATAATTGTTGTGAGCAGATCAGTGCCTCATCATTTGAAGCTCATGCTGGTTTTGCAGCACGACGCAAGCCGTAAGTATTTTCATTTTCAATTTTGTAAGTAATATATTAGTTAATGATCTTGTCCAGCATGGGTGTTCTGTGCATTTGAAGACTAGCCATTATTAGCTGTAGGTCTGCTTAACAATGTTTCTAACAATCCAGTGTGCTCTTATTTTTTTGCAGTTATCTGAACATCTATACATCTAATGGGGTGTCCCTGCATGAACTAGCATTATCTTTATTAAAAACGCGGAGTGTATCTGTCAAGAATAATGATGATCTTTGCTCTATCTGTTATGACGGAGGGGATCTTTTGTGCTGCGACACTTGTCCGAGGGCATTTCACCTTGGTGAATATCAATTTCTGGTTTCTTGACTACATTTTCTTTCCTGATAAATAGCAGTGCAGCGTATTCTATTGACTATTTGGTTAGAGCAATTTGCAGATTTGAGATTCGTAGGAAATTCCCTGATATAAGGAAAATTGAAAAAAGATCTATAGTTTGCATACCATAGTCTATCTACTTCTTTCTTAGAATGGATTTATAGTCCTAATTCTTTTGTCTATTTCAAATTTAACTTTATCCATTTATGCCCTGTTCTTCTGAATTTTCAGTTGGAGTTTGTATTGTATGTGGAAGATGCTCTGGTTCTTCAAATTTGACAACATGCAGACCGTCCTTAATTACTCTTGCTTTATTGATCTGCAGAGTGTGTTCCACTACTGAGCCTCCCAGTTGGTGATTGGAATTGCAGATATTGCCAAAATATGTTCCAGAGAGATATATGTGGGGAGCGCAATGCCAATGCTTTGGCTGCTGGGCGGGTTGTCGGAGCTGATGCAATTGAAGAGATAACCAAGCAGCGCATTCGTATCATCAAAACTGTGGACACTGAAGTTGGTGGATGTGCATTATGCAGGTAGATTGTTCAGGGACTCACTCAGATTGATCAAATCATCTTTAAGTTGTACTCTAGATCATACATAAGGTTTCTTTTGGGAATACTCTGCTGCCTGACCCTTTAACATATTCAAGTTGGTCACTAACACCAATGTATTTATAACCTCAAGAGTTTCCTTCTTCTTTCCCCTTGCACGGTCTGCTCTCCAATTTAGAGTGCTTGTTTGGTTCTTTGCTGCTGTTTTATGTCTTTTAAGTTATCTTGAGCTTACTTCTTATACAAATGCCTTACATATGTGTAGAAGTCAATCTTTCACCAAGTCGGGGTTTGGTCCTCGTACAGTAATTATTTGTGATCAGGTATGTACTTTATGTGGCAGTGTTCATGCACAATCAAATTGGATTTCTGTTCTTGGAGCTCTTTGCTCACTTACAGTTCTACCCTTATGCTCCAGTGTGAGAAGGAGTACCATATCGGCTGTCTAAGGGATCATAAAATGGCCAACCTAAAGGTGTGGGAAGTATTTATTTGAAATACTATTGATAAAAATTTCCTTGCATTTGTTGTACTTCTTGTCATCTGTTTATTTAACTATAATAAAAATGCCAAATTATATCGTGTGGTAGGAACTGCCAGAGGGAAACTGGTTTTGCTGTGTGGAATGTGATCACATTCATTCTGTACTGGAAAAATTGGTGGGTCAGGGAGAACAGGAGCTTCCAGATTCTCTTGTGGAAATTGTTAGGAAAAAACTTGAGGAGAAAGATCCGACAAGTAGGCCAAATCTTGATATCAGGTGGAAGGTTCTTAATGCGAAGATGGATTCATCTGATGAATCTAGGCATCTACTCTCTAAGGCGGTTTCTATTTTCCATGTGAGAGAGGCACTTTTGCTTGTTTTTATGGTTTCAATTTGTTTGTCCATCTTGAAAATTGCCATACGACCAGCTTTTGAACAATATTTGTTTGGGTTGTGCCTGACGCTAAATCGTTTTGTATATTGGTATCTACTTTATCAGGAACGGTTTGATCCGATTGCAGATTGTGCGACTGGACGGGATCTCATTCCAGCAATGGTATATGGGTGAGTGATCTTGCTTCGTAAGATATGATTTTTCTCTCTTATTTCCTTTGACATGATTCACTTGATCAGGAGGTGCCACAAGGGTCAAGACTTCAGTGGGATGTTTATTGTGGTCTTGTTAGTCAAGTACGTACGTAGTTTGACGATGATAAGTATATTTGTTATGGTTATCGATTTAGAATGGTCAATAAGAATAAGGTATTGGGTGTCTCTTTCTCTTCCTTTGGTTGCAGCCAGTCAGTGGTTTCAGCTGGGTTACTCCGTATCTTTGGTGTAGAAGCAGCAGAGCTTCCTTTGGTTGCTACAAGCATCGATTGCCAAGGACAGGTCTGTCTGTCCAAATATGAGATGTTTTCCATTCAGATGATATTATTGTATATATACATTACAAGAAAGAGTGTCCATGAATGGTTGTAGGGTTACTTCCAGACATTATTTCTGTGTATGGAGAGATTTCTTGCTTCTTTCAAGGTGAAGAAACTGGTGCTCCCTGCTGCGGAGGAATCGGAATCCATATGGACCCAAAAATTCATGTTTGAAAAGCCAACCCCTGAAGAGGTCTGTGTTTGACTTTTTTTCCTTTATTTCATATTAACCCTGCATGTTGGCCCTTAGCTGTTGTGTGTCCTTGCAGTTGATGGAGTTGAGAGGCAAACAGCATATGATGATCTTTGATGGAACTTCAGTGCTGCAGAAACTGGTCCTCCCTGCGTGTGCTCCTTCTAAATCAGATGACAGCTCGATTGGCTAACGCACACAACCATTACAGAGAACCAATCAACCAGGCATGTGGTGTGGTCTTCCAATACACACAGTAAACACCCCCTCTCTTTTTTAAAATTCTTTTGAGCATAGGTATAATATTCTGATAATAAACATATATAATTGTGAAGGATGCAAAAAGGTAAATAGTCTTGTTTGTACAAGGGAACTACTTGTATTCAAAACAATCTTTAAAAAGTTTTGAGGCGCACCAAGCCACAAATGGTTAACTGTTGCCTTAGTTTTGAGACTCACACAAGGAAATCAATGGGGCGCACTGAATATATATAAAATTATGTAGCATATGTTAATAAAAATATGAATATCTATGGTAAATATCATTTATAATACTCTTAATAAAAAATTCTAATTCTATATGAACGAGAAATTTAACAAATTTATTTTTTAGTTTTGACACCTAGTAATATATACATTTGGATGCGTTCAAGTGGGATCCTCCTTTTGAATTCACAAGACCACCCGACAACTTGATTAAAAATATGACCGCCATGATGGGAGGAAGAGATACGATGTGGCCTTGTATTGTCAAAAAAATAGTGTCAAAGAATAAGAATGACAACTGCTGTAAGTCTACCATGGCAATATAAAGGAGTGTTTTATAATGTTACAAAACTAAACAGTGTCACAGTGCTGTGCTGCTATTGAAGCATAAGAATGACCACTGCTCTGCTGTAAGTCTAAAATTGCAATATAAATGAGTGTTTTATAATATTACAAAACCTTGTACATATCTAAACAAGACAGTGTCCATGATGAGGGATGACACGATCATCGCGTGGAGATGAAGTATGGAAGAGGAGTTGGTCTGTGAAGTGAAGTTTTGTGAGTAGTCGTTCCCAAGAAGAGGTATAGTGGGTTATGCCTCATTCAAGGAATAAGATTGCACGAAGTTGGAGTATGTAGACGTTGTTATTCTACTATGCTACGTGTTTGCGCCTCACACCACTGAGTTGAGGTGCATACTCAGTTTATCATCTCGCCTCAGGTGCGTAGTTGCTGAGATACAAAAAACTAAATGTATTCCTTTTCTGTGTTGCCAATATTTTTTTTTTATGGCTGTTGGTTATTCAAAGTAGATTGTAATGGAGGTCGATCGAGCATGAGAGTTGGGTTCAGACCGTTCAGCGTCATTCATTTTGCTCTGCATTCCCTTCTCCCATCAAAACGGGCTAGTTCTTCAAATCAACTACTACCGTTCGAATTCGTATCAATATATTAACTTGGATTATTCATTCAATGGCCAGGTATAGAGATAAGCAAATTAGCCATTTGGAACCGGAACCTATTCGAAACTGACATTTATGATAGATTTCGGCAGAATTTTAATAATAGGGTATTTTTAAAAACTTGTAATTTATGTTAGTTTCAGTCTAGGTGACAGGGTACCATGAATCTATCCGGAACCAATTATACATATATATAATATTAATATCAACAAAAAATAATTAGTAGTTGTCGTTCTATTCTAATTTCTAAGTTTCTAATTCTAAATTTATTGTTGCTCTATATAGTACAAACTGACGAAGTTCATTTTCTCAGTTGTTTCCTCACAGTTTTCTTCTCTCGCACGACCCACACAATCTTAGTTCTCTTACATGGATGATATGATTTTGTGAAAAATATTGAGATTGTTGTGTGATTGTATGATCCTTTTAAATGATTCTTGCAACTTTGTATTTGTTTTGGTGAAAAATTGGTTTCAAACTGTCGGACGTCGGATCCGACTTTCCCCGA
This sequence comes from Chamaenerion angustifolium, assembly GCA_946814005.1. Classification (NCBI taxonomy): domain Eukaryota; kingdom Viridiplantae; phylum Streptophyta; class Magnoliopsida; order Myrtales; family Onagraceae; genus Chamaenerion; species Chamaenerion angustifolium. The sequence continues at coordinate 24,608,107 of OX328268.1, read as the reverse complement.
CCTTTTTTTGAAAAATTATTTTTTATTTCGCTGGAAAATGTCGGGTTTTGGCAAGCGACGAGTTCGGTCGAGCGGGGTCATAAACCGAACCGAAAAATGAAAGAGTCGCTACCGATTAATTATGGGCTAATCAGAATCCTAAAATTTGCATAGGGTACATGGTGTTAACATCCTAGGGCTTGGAATGGTCTACGTCCAGATAATCGAGTTCGAGGGTTTGATTATGTTTTAAGGGCACGCGAGTCCATAGCCCGCCCTTTCGATACTTTAGTTTGCTTTTGAATTTATATTTTTCCAACTTGCCCGATTTGTCCGTTCTGACCATGCTTGACTAAAACGATTACATGCATTTTCTTTCAATTAAACAAACCATGTACACACATTTTTTTGTTATTTATGAGTTAATTTCAAATAAATAAACAAGAGAAAAAAATTAATCGTGCTTGAATAAAGGTGGTTTAACCTCGGAGCCATTTTAAACGTGTCAAAAATACACGAATGATTTTGAAGATATTAAACACGTTGAACCAATTTGTAACACTTTGAGAAGTCATGAGATGCCCAGAAAAGTTTAGGGACCAAAACACAATTATTTGAAAATTCAAGCTGTATTCAAAATATTTTTTTTAAAAATTATAGAAATAATCCAAAACGTTTCTGGTTTGGTTTATAACACTCGATAAAGTCCCCAGAATGACCCGAGAGTCCAATGATCGAGTTGTAAGCTTTATCAAAGTTCAGGAATGACCAAAGTCAGTTTTGAATTTGTTTTTTCAAATATATATATATATATATTATACATATACATATAGTATCACATATACACAATATATATATTATACATATAGATATAATATTACATATATATAAATATATAAGGGTTAATTGTCAATTTGCCCCTAATGTTTGGACCGAATTTAAGAATCCCCCTTAATGTTTAAAATTTTAGTCCTAATGTTTGGACGAAATAAAAAATTCTCCTTTTCCGTCATAAAACCGTTTATTTGAAACGGTAAACCCATCACGTGCCCTGCACGTGCCTTTTCTTAAGAAGAAAAGACACAAATGCCATTAGGTGCGAATCAATACCAAATGCTCTGTTCTTTGAACTTAACTTCCGACCTTCCTCCATGGCATATACATCCATCATCCCTTCTTCCAATGGAACACCTCCTTGTGTCAGAACAATGCAACGACCTCGTCCATATCTACACAGAAAGAATCATGTTGCAAGGCACTCATGTCTCTCTACACCGTCGCCTTCGCCCTACGACTCAAGGAGACCTCTCTGTTCCAGCTCCCGGACCTCAGCACCTCCACGAACTTGAACGCCCTCAGCAACTCGAAAACTTTCCTAGCTTTGAACATGTCTTAATCTCGGGCAACTGATTCAACAAGAACTTGTAAGTGAAATCGGAGCACAAACCCAAACTGGGTTCCTACCTCTAACAACTGATATGCCCTAAAATAGCCACTTGCCTTGCTGAGCATGGATGATAGAGTTGTAAGACACAAGTCTACGCTAGGTGTAAACCCTCTTTTCCTCATAATGTAAAAGATTCTTGAGGCTCCGTGATGCTTCCGGACTTTGCATAAAGAATCTATCATCTGTCCATATGCAAACTCCTCAGGAACACTCCTGCCCTGAGGCATCCCCTCTGTGAGTCGGAAGACTTCTGCTACGAAACCTTTCTTGCAAAGAGATTACATAAGGTTTTAAAAGGCCGCACTATTAACAGTGTGATCTTCTTCAACTTTCACTGATTCACAGAGCCTTTGAATAATTTCTGTCACTGCGTCGTATTTAGCCAAATTTCATCAGAATGCTCAATGTCAAGGAATTGGGAAATACACCACAGTGAGACATTCCGTCGAACAGGTTCTGGGCATTCTTGATGTCGGCTATCCAACTGCACCCTCTGATCAGAGTGGTGTAAGATATTGTGCTTGGTATGTGTCCCCTTCGGTTCATGTCAAACAAAAATGTATGCGTAGCAACAATGCTAGCGTTGGTGCTGGAGGCAGAGCATAACTGATTGATCAAACGATTGTAGCTTACCAAAGAAGGCACGAACTCCGGTTTCGTATAGAGACAGTTCAGAACCTCCAAAGAGCCATCCATATGATTGATCCAGGACTGTTTAGTCCAAACAGGAACTGAATAGAGCGTTTGGTATTGATTCGCACCTAATGGCATTTGTGTCTTTTCTTCTTAAGAAAAGGCACGTGCAGGGCACGTGTTGGGATTACCGTTTCAAATAAACGGTCTTATGACGGAAATGGGGGATTTTTGATTTCGTCCAAACATTAGGACTAAAATTTAAAATTTTAAACATTAAGGGGGATTCTTAAATTCGGTCCAAACATTAGGGGCAAATTGACAATTAACCAAAATATATAAATATATATATATATATATATAAGGGTTAATTACTTAATTGGTTACACATGTTTGACCAATGTTCAGAATGGTTACACATGTTTCAAAATGTGATTAATTGGTTTTGAAATGTGACTATTTGGTTTTTTCACTGTTCACCGTTAAAATCACAGTTAAGTCACTATTTAGATACGTAAAATGACAAAATTACCCCTAGAATCATCTTCAAGAACACATCATCTTCAAGAACAATAATTGAAGAAACCAGAAATCTGATTTCTAGGTCTTGAAGAACCCAGAAATCTGATTTCGGGGTTCTTCAAGAACCCAGAAATGCTGTTTCTGGGTTCTTCAAGAACCAAGAAATGCTGTTTCTGGGTTCTTCAAGAACCCAGAAATGCTGTTTTTGGGTTCTTCAAGAATCAAGAATCGCAATTCTGGGTTCTTGAAGTTCTGTATTGCAGTATATGTTATCACCAAATGTGATTAAATGATCATACATGTTTCTCTATAATGTTATTAAAATGTCATACATGTTTCTCTATAATGTGATTAAAAGGTCATACATGTTTCTCTATAATGTGATTAAATGGATACTGTTGTTTGAAATGATGTGATTAAAAGGTTCGACATGTTACCCACATTGTGAAGAACCCAGAAATGCTGTTTCTGGGTTCTTGAGGACCCAGAAATCAGATTTTTGGGTTCCTCAAGAACACAGAAATCAGATTTCTGGTTCTTCAAGAACCCAGAAATCTGATTTCTGGGTCTTGAAGAACCCAGAAATGCTGTTTCTGGGTTCTTCAAGAATCAAGAATCGCAATTCTGGGTTCTTGAAGTTCTGTATTGCAGTATATGTTATCACCAAATGTGATTAAATGGTCATACATGTTTCTCTATAATGTGATTACAAGGTCATACATGTTTCTCTATAATGTGATTAAATGGATACTGTTGTTTGAAATGATGTGATTAAAAGGTTCGACATGTTACCCACATTGTGAAGAACCCAGAAATGCTGTTTCTGGATTCTTGAGGACCCAGAAATCAGATTTCTGGGCTCTTGAGGAACCAGAAATCAGATTTTTGGGTTCCTCAAGAACACAGAAATCAGATTTCTGGTTCTTCAAGAGCACAGAAATCAGATTTCTGGGTTCCTCAAGAACACAAAAATCAGATTTCTGGTTCTTCAAGAACCCAGAAATCTGATTTCTGGGTCTTCAAGAACCCAGAAATCTGATTTCTGGGTCTTCAAGAACCCAGAAATCTGATTTCTGGGTCTTCAAGAACATCATAAATCAGATTTCTGGGTCTTCAAGAACCCAGAAATCTGATTTCTGGGTTCTCAAGAACATCAAATCGAATTTGATTCGATTTTGGTTCTTTAATCCTTCCAATCTGTTCTTCAATACAACTAAGGGCATAATAGTCATTTCACAATTCAATAATATGTTAAAAAAATGAATTAACGTTAAAATTAACGGTTTACTAACGGAATAACCAATTAATCACATTTGGAAAAACATGTGTAACCAATTAGTCACATAGCAAAACCAATTAATCACATTTTGAAACATGTGTAACCATTCTGCACAATGGTGAAACATGTGTAACCAATTAAGTAATTAACCCTATATATAAATATATATATATATAGTATTACATAGATATATAATATAGGGTTAAATATCAAGGAGTTACCTGAACTTTGGACGTTTTATAACGAGCTACCAGAACTTTGAAAATTCAAAACGGGCTACCTTAACTTTGAAGAAGGTGCAAATAGCTACCCCCGTCCAATTTCCGACGAATTTCCAACGAATTTCCGACGAACTTCCGTCAATAGTTGATAGAAAATTAGACGGAGGTAGCTATTTGCACTTTTTTCAAAGTTGAGGTAGCCCGTTTTGAATTTTCAAAGTTCGGGTAGCTTGTTGCAAAACGTCCAAAGTTCAGGTAACTCCTTGGTATTTAACCCTATAATATATGTATATAAAACCTCAATTTCATTCACATTAGAAAATACAAATACACTATTGAATATGATGGAGATATACATAAATCATTCGGGGTTTAAATACCGTACGAGAAACTAATACCGATAATTACCAATATTTTTTCACTCACTCTCATTTTTTATCTCCCTTTCCATGTCGAAGGCTTCATCATTCTCTCTTCCTCACCGTGGCTTTCTTCGTCAATCCCCTTCATTGTGTTGAAGTCGTGCTCATATTTATAGTGTTATTTAAATGTTATTTTATTATTTAGATAAGAATGCATGTAGGCAAAGACGGTGGCGTGGGAATTGAATATGCACCAAAACCTTTTTTTTTGTGTATATATGTAATATATATATATAACTTTTCTATCTCGATTTTTCTCGGTTCGGTTTCTCACGTACAGTATTTTGATCCCAAGCCAAAATCAGATGTTTACACAAACTGGTTAGTATAAACAAGGTTTAGATAATTTATTTTGAAATATGTTCCTAATAGGATATTCGGAACCGTTGGTATGAATAGGATCTCGGTAGGTTCCGATTCCAAATATAACAAGGTAGGTCCCGATTCTAAAATTTAATACCCTATTCACAATATAGTAGGCTTCGGGAACCCCTAATATTACATGATATCTGAAACCGCTCACCCCTCAAGTAATTATAAATGTTATATTATTTACAAACTCGCCATAATAAAGCATGCAAATACATCACTTAAAATCATACTATCATTTAAATATGTGAAAAGTATGAAAAAGATGTAACATGTTTCACCCCGGTTGTAAAAACGGCCCAATGTTTGTTTTTGATGAATTTCGTTTGTGCCCGTTAAAAATTTCCGTTAACACCGCAAATGCCTTGCACGTGACTTTTTTTTCGGTGTGAAATTCCTCAAATGCCCCTCACTTCTTCACTGCTATTATATGCAGTCTTCACTCCACTGTTGTTCGAAGCATACATCCGTCTTCTTCTCCAAGAGTGCCGCCCTGTAGGAATCCCGAAGTGTTCTACCCGTCGTTGTCGGATCTCATGGTCGTCCAACAACAATGGCACCACAGTACTCAAGCAACTCTTCATCCAGCTTGAAGTCACACGTAGAGTATCAGCCGTGGAGTTGCTACTGTGGTTTCACCACGCATGCGAAACCCGCTTCGACATGGAAGAATTTCAGTCGAATGTTTTATGTGTGTCCCAATTATAAGGTATGTTTGCTGATTTGTTTGGTTTTGAACCTTAATTTTGAAGCCCTAGTTTTGAAAATCACTGTCCAATCTTTCTTCGAAGCCCTAATTTTGAGTGTTTGGGTTGCAGAACCACGGTTGTAATTATTTTGAGTGGTGTGACCCGCCAATGTGCATATACGGAAGGAGGGCCGTAAACAAATTTTGAGATATGCATGGCAAGATCAAAGACGAAGTTGTTCTTGTATGAAGGAGGGAAAATATGTTGATTACTGCCATTAGAGTGCTTGTGGTACTGCTGTTTGCTGTAACCCTAAAATTGGTTACTGGCTGAACGTGTTTTAGGATGTGTATTTGACGTACTTATGTTTGCGTGGTGTAGTGTGTTTTAGTTAAGTATGTTTCTGTCTTGTTGGTCCATGAGAACATATGTTTTGTAATTGTTGGTATTTGATGAAAAACGTTTTTCGACAAGTTGAAAGTAGATGTACTATTTTTTGACTTACTGGACAAAAAGTTATTGAATAAAACCCAATGGAATTCCAGCTGCACTTAAACACCTGTCCTACAACACACATACAATCCATGCCACTTCCACATAACCACATATTTCCATAGTTAACTGTCATTCAGTTTTAGAAAAAGATTCAGTTTTGTGTATCTTGTTTTGTTTTTTCGAGTCGTTTATCATTCATTATATAGCTTAAACATCTACTGCAAAGAAAAAGATTCAAGAAACTTCATCAATACAAAGCACACTATGATCTTATTAAGTGCAACACTTGAAATATACAGAGTATGTAGATTGTGTTGTTAGTTGTATGATACGAGGTAAGGGATGACCATGGGCATGAACGTGTCGTAGCTAACTGTTGTCGAACCCGAGAATCTGACATCTTTCTTCTTGAATCCCTCTGCCAATCCCTGCAACATATGATTGAAATTAACCAGCTTTAACAGAGTAAACCTGGAAAGTATCCATGGAGTTTGGAGATGTACTGACCTTCAGGTTGTTGCAAAAACATGATTTTAACTAACACTCCTCCTAAATCAGGTTGTTGCAAACTCCCAATATCTCCCTAAGAAGTAATCTTTGACCTTGAAGTGTTTTGTCATTCCATTCATAGCTCACGTTTTATCCTGAAGAACCTTCTTAATTGCATTTGTCTCTCCTTTTTCATTCTTCTCAATCATGGCAAGCTCCTCCTTCATTGTAGCTAGCCATTTCTTATCAATCTTGGATTCCTCATATCCTTCACGTTCAAGGACTGCAAGATTGCATCTTTGATAAATCTCAACAAGATATCTTAACCCCCTAACAGATTGATCATCTGTCAGTTCATCATCATCAAGGCAGACACTTTCGCCTTCAACTGTAGGATAAACAAAAGAACAAGACTGGAAGGGTTTGTCCTTGATATGATCCCTCGACCGCTCCAACTCCGAGCGAAGCGTATCCATAGTCACATTTGCAATCTCAAGTTGACATTTGGTGTTCCTTATGACTTCCTTTGCCTGAGCTTCAGATTCTCTACGGTCAGCAAGTTCATTCCTTAGGGTTTCCACCAGGTTTAGGGTTTCAGATAGCTCCATACGGAGTGTATGGACATCGTGATGTGCAGACTCTGTGATGCCTTCTTTGATTGTGAAAGCAGATTGCTCCTCCTCCAATGGATTGAGTGCAAAACTCTTTCCCTTCATTTTGATCCGAAAGAGCTCCTTACCACTAGAAATCTATAAATAATGCACTTTTTATCTTCAAACAAAAACTTGAAATTGTTTTCTAGCAATTGACCAACACTAAGCAAGTTTTGATCAATTTCAGGCACATATAGCACTTCATCAATCAGCTTCGTACCTAAATTGCTATCTATAGCTACTGTCCCTTTTCCTTTAACAGATATGAACTTTCCATTTCCAATTTTTACTTTGGAAAGAACTGACCTGTCAAGTTGGTTGAAGAGTCTCATATCACCAGTCATGTGATTAGTGGATCCACTATCGACCACCCATCACTCGATCTTGTACTGTATATATCCACCCAATCCTCTACTGCTCTCTTCTTGAACCAACATACTGTACGCTTGATTCAGAGAGGGCAGTGAAGTCCAAAGCAACAGATTACTCCTCACGTTTGAAAAAGTTTCATTAAAACCCATAAGAAATTGAAAAAGGTGTTGATTATCTTGATGTTCAAGATGTTTTTTGAACTTCTCACATCCACAAGATGGCAAAGCACACGCAGCATCATACTCAGCCCACAAAAGTTTGAGTTTAGTGAAAAACGTTGCAACTGAATCAAGACCTTGTTGAGCAACAACAATTTCTCTATGCAGTTGGTAAATCCTAGATCCGTTAACCTTATCGAATTTCTCCTTTAATTCCTTTCACACTAAACATGCATCAGTGCATTACATAATACTGCTCAGCAAATCACCAGAAACAGAGTTCATTATCCAACCGAACACTACTACATTGCACCTATCCCAAATAGCATGCAATGATTCATCCAATTTCTCCTTAACACAAGTCCCATCAATAAATCCCAGTTTATTCTTTCCAACCAGACTAATGAGCATCGCACGACTCCATATGGCATAGTTATCATGGCCAATCAGTTTAATGGAAATGAGGCTCAAACCTGGGTTATCAAATGGATGTAGATACAACGGATGGTTCAAATCAATATCGTGTGCAAGATCTGTATCCATGTTTCCTACCCCCGTGTCTGCAGCCTTTACGACCACCTCCACGTCTGCAGTTTTTCTTTCCATTTCAATAATCGGGACAAAATCTGAAACGAACCATCAAGAAAAGAGCAATAGATCCCGATGCCTTTCAACTGTGGTAGCAGTGATTGCACATCAGATCTTCTTGCTCAAAAGGAAGGAGAAACAGAAACAACGAAAGAATCACAAGATTTCTAAGAAAGAAATCAAACTGAATGTCGTTGTAAACAGCACAGAAACGCAGCACAAGATCGGGAAGACTCCGGCACAAGAGACGTCTCAAGGAAGAGACACCGCACCAAGGAGTTTCTAGCCAGCGGAAGAGATATCGCACCAAGGATCGAAGAGACTCTGCAAATCGCCTCAAATCCTCTCTGATACCATGTTGGAAACCGTAGGAGGAATGAACGGTTTCATCAAAGAAACGGGAACGACGCAAGCATTTGACGATTTCTCAGAAGGCATTCTATTAATGGGTGCCTTCTCAATCATCAATCAAGTACTTAAATAGTACACGGAAATGAAAAACCCTAGACGATTGAAGAATATTCTAGACAACTAAAGAAGGACTCTAGAGAATGCTAGAAAGAAAGAAACACCCTATAACTATACATAATTAATATTTAGTCCCTAAAGATTGCTAACTCCAATAATTTAAGATAAAATCATATATATACATGTAAAATAAAGAAAAACTTTTAAGGTTTTGTAACTTATCTTGAGATTTTTAAAGTGATTTACCTTGCATGCCTTTGAGGAGTGAGAATTGTATGCTTTATATTGACTAATTAAAATTAATTATTATGACATTAGGAGTTAGAAAATGCATAAAAAAACTTATTTATGACAATTGCATATATTCTAACCAAATTAATATATAAAGAGAGATTATTTTTTCACCTCACCTCCTTAAATTTTTAGAAAGACGGCTCTAGCATTCTATTAATTAAACTTGAGTGAGTGGTGCGTATACTAAAAATGGTAACTCGTTAAATCACGAAACTAGTGCGTCCAAAGCATATAGATAGGTGCATAGAACCATTAACCCTTGTATATATACAATAAGGAGTCCTCTAAGTAGCCAATATATGTGCATTAAGTGAAATGGTCTCTGTTTTTTTTTATTACTGAAAATCATGAAGGATAACAAGAAGAAACTGACCGATCAAGGAATATCTACAGACTAGTTAACAAAAAAATATATCACATGAAGTAGTACATATGGTAGCCAACAACACATATGCGCTTAAGTCGATCCAATTCCTTGAAATTACCTTTGCCCTCATCAGAGTAAACTGGTAGCTCTTCAGTTGGCTGTATCGTTTGCACTAAGAAGGTTATTATTATTTAGAAATATTGGAATGTGTCCGACAAACAAGGCAACATGGCCCATGAGCTTGTCTTTCCGAGAGAAGGTTGTGCCGCAGGAGCATTGCCAGTTACTGTGTCCACAGTGTTTCTCGTGTGTCCTGAGGTCGGACAGCACGGAGAAGTGCTTCCTGTTGCACTGTTTGCACACGTACATTTTTGGACAGTGGCTTCGCTTGTAGTGGTTCTTTGCGCAAATCATGGACTTGAGAGGTTGGAACTTGGCGTGCCTTTGGTTCCACCGGCACCCTTCTTGGGGACACGAGTACTTCTTCTTCTTCTGGTTCACCATCAACTTGTTTACTCCATCGAAGTCGATGGTCTTGGTGAGAGCGATGGTGGTCTTATACTCATCTCCGTGGGCCCGCATGTGCATCCTCAGGTTGGCATCTCTCTTGAATCCTTTCCCGCAGATTTGGCAATAGTGAGTGTACTTGGCCAATATTTCTGCCACATCCAGCTCGATAATGTCGTCGTTATTAATAACAGTGCTCGACGTTTTGCTATGATTCCCTTCATCACCACCTATTCGTGGCAACGGCGGTGGTACACTAGCTTGGTGCTCTGATCTCTTAGGGTTTGTTGTGGCGATGGTACCTTGTTGATTGGGATTATACCAATCGAGGGTTTCAGAGAAGACGCTCGGAGGAGGAGAACTGTCGGTGGTTGCAGTTGTCATCATCTGTTGACAAGTGAACATCATGGAGGAAGCAGTGCCTATGATTTCCTGAACGATGGAGGTTAGTGTGGAGATCTGATGATCATCGGTTACCCTGGTTATTGGTGAGCTTAAGATGCTCAGCAGTGACTGCACCTCATTGACCTTGTTCTTGAGGAGGGAGAGGCTATAAAGGAGGTCCGCCTCTCCTGATGATGATGACCTCATTCTTCCTCGTACTGACTCCCAAGGAGAAGAGACAGTGATATGGTTGTGGTCGACGGCGACCTCACTGCTACTCCCGCTATAAACCACGTGTTGATCAAGAGGATGATGAAGCCCAGGTTGTTGCAAGCAGCTTGTTCTTGATATCATTTCTGGTACGCTACTCATCATCGTCTTCAGTACAAACCCAGATCTCGCCTTCTTGATCTTTATCTTTTCCCTGTCTGTTCTGTTAGCTTCGATAGAACATCTCTCAAATACATATATCTATGTGTGTGTGTGTGTATATGCATGCATTCATTCAATCTGTTTATATTATATGATGATGATGATGATGACGATGAGGATGAGGATGAGGATTTACAGTTAGCTAGCTATAAGCGAAGTCAACTTCATAGGGACAGTGAATAGTTCATCCCCACTTAAAGCCTCCCTCAGATATTACAATCTCTTGAGTACAGACTACAGAGCTCGTAGAGAAGAAGAAGCCGGGAACGAAAGGGTAAATACAATATTATACTACTATGAGTAGCTAAAGCATGACATCCACCCCATTCATTTTAAAATTACACTCCATTATTAATGTATTTATTCAGTTCAACTTACAGGCAAGATCGAATTTATACCTGCAACATTTTCTTCAGTTCAAAATGTTTCCGAACACTTTCTTTTCGGATTGTGGTTCGTTTACATGGTTGTCGAGAAGGCCCAACCAAACTTTGGATGAAACGAAGACATAATAAAGGAGGCCCATTTCCTCGTATCGGGGTCGACTCCCACAAACACGTAACCGGGCTTCTCCTCTCCCTCCTCTCCTCTTTTTCTTTGCCTCTGCTACGACGTCTGCGGTGGGTGAAACTGGACCAGATAAGATAGATACATTATATTAACGGAACATAAAGAAGATTGGATTGTATGAAGTTTTGAGAGAGGAGCAGGGGAAACATAGCGAGGATGTCATCATCACTAGCAGCGACGCTCTCATCTTCTTTCTTGCAGAGCTTCAGCAGCACTGGCGCTAATCAACCCTCTAAGTTGCCCTCCGGGGGAAGGAAAACGGGGTTTCTGATTGTCGCTCAGAAGAAAGCCAAAAAGACCCGCAAGGTGAATTTTGAATACACATGAATGCAGTCTACTACTCTTTACGATTTTCGTGGGTCATGCCGTAATGGTTCATAAGTTATGTTTAACTCGAAGAGAAATGGTTTAACATCAGTAGAACTGCTAATGGAAGGATTCCCTTGGTTATGGATATCATTTGATGAACTGTAGATAAATAGATAGCTTATTTTGGGGCAGAGTGAGTGAGGTCTCAATAGCTACACCTCAATTTCATAACAATGGAACGCTTTCATATGTAAATGGGAAATGTTGGGTTGTGTGTGCAGACAAATGTTTTTTGCGATACACGTTTAGCAAATTGTGGTTAGTTTTGATGTGGTTGAATACCAGATTATATTGAAAGAGGATATGGAGATTCTTGGGAAGAAGGGACAGGTTCTGGATGTGAGAGCTGGCTACTATCGCAACTATCTTCTGCCCTTAGGGATAGCTCAGATTGTGACTCCAACTCTTCTCAAGTAATGATCTCTTTTACTTCTACTCATGCTTTCTTAATATTCAGTTGGACCCTTTCACGCTCACTTCATCTCTTTGATATTTGGAAAGTTGTAATGAACTGGAGCAGCATCCTCATTGTAGTAGCAATTGCTATCTAGATCAGAAGAACATGGGAGGGATATTAATCTGAGTAAAATATTGTGTTGATTAAACTATTCACATGGAATTTAAATTAATAACTCTCAGTTTTTTTGCACTAGTTAACCTCCCAACTGTCAAGTTGAAAAAAAACTGAAGAAATTCAAAAACCGAGAAAGTTGAGGCAATTGCGTTAGAACTGAGAAAAGGAAACTTATGCTGTTGACATGATTATTAACTCCGGCATTCTGTTTTGAAATAGTGAAAACAGTAGTTTCCAATAGTTGTTAGAAAAACAACTCTTTCATGGCACGTACGTTTCGTTATAATGCTGTAACTTGTAAGTGTCCATCCTGTTTCTTAGTGACCATTGCAGGTTTGAGTCCAAAGTTAGGTCAGATTGCTCTTACTTAAGTATCCATGAGGAAACAATTTCAAATGAATGAAATGAATGTTGTTCTAGCTAGTATAGTATTGACTGCAAAGGTCCAGCTGATGATTCCTGTTGTAAATAAATAAATAAATGTTTTCTTGACTCATAATATGATTTGTCCAGGGAAATGAAAATGGAAGAAGAAAGAATTGAAGCGGAGAAGAGGAGGGTAATGATGCCTACTCTACATGGATCACAGCTTTTACTGCTACTCAAGTTCTATCATTACCCCGTTTTTGTTGTGTCTCCAAACCTCCCCCCGTGTTGTTTCAGGTGAAAGAAGAAGCGCAGCAGCTTGGTCTGATGTTTGAAACCGTTGGAGCATTCAAAGTGAAGCGGAAAGGTGGAAAAGGAAAGCAGATATTTGGAAGGTAAAGCTGACATGAATGCAGTATATGAGGTTCGTATAGTAAGTCCCGTGTGATGAAATAAAATCTGTTTGATTTTTCAGTGTGACGGCTCAAGATCTTGTCGACATTATCAAAGCACAACTAGGAAGGTATTACACTGACTGCATTATCTTTTGTATTCTATCTATCCTAATCTTACTTCCATTCTGTGTCTTCTGATTACTCCTCATGGGTTTGCCATGGACAGGGAGGTGGACAAGCGAATGGTGGAACTTCCGGAAATCAGGGAAACTGGAGAATACATTGCAGAGATAAAGCTTCACCCTGAGGTTACAGCTCGAGTAAGGGTCAATGTCTTTGCTAACTAAAATACCCTCTCTTTCTTTTCTCTCTTTCGTAGCAGTTGCATCACCACGAAACCCAGATTACCCTCTCTTTAGAGAAGGTGTAGCAGCTTGTTGTATGTTGTTTTTGTAGAAGAAGAAGTCTTTTCCCTTTGCCAGATTCAGTTTTGCTGTTATTAATCTTGTGTAGTTGACATTCATGTGCCTTTGTTGTATCCTCTTGATGTTAATCAATCATCTGAATCTATTCATGTGAATACAGCATTACCTCAATAACCCACATTGTACAAAAGATTCCTCCATTTGCATTGCATTGCAGACTAAATCAAAACTAATCATCCAACTGCTGACAACTCAAGTTCACATATAAACATTATATTATGTTAAAAAGTGTAATCTCCATTCACAGCTTCCAATACAAAACGCATTATTTATCAACTGAGTGTCTTTTACCTACACTATATATCTATATTAATTTTATTAATTTGGTTGGAACTTATAAAATTACGACTCGTGTTTATGAGGCACTTAGTTATCAAAAAGAAATGGTTACATTGGTTGTTAAATTTACTTGGCAACGTTCGATTATATGGACTCATCACGTATACCTCCATAAGCTCTAAAATTCATCCGAAATTTCTAATTGTTTCTCACTATACGTTTCTCACTATACGTTTCTCACTCATCACTATACGTTAAATTGTTCCACTCATTATTTTATTTATTAATATATTATTATTTATTGGCATAAGAAAAATATTCAGTATTTTATTAGTTCTACTTTTAAAATATATTACATAAACAGATATAAGTTATATATTTATTGTAGAAATTATAATAAATATTATAATACTAAAAGGAAAATATTTATGAAAAAAATTATACATGTTAGATTTCTTATAATAACATGTATAATTAAATATTAGTTGTAAAATTATATTGATATACCTTTTTAAATATTAATTTGGTTAGAATGTATACAAGTGTGACAAGTAATATTTTTATTACATTTTATCATTCCTAATGTTAAATTCATAACTTCTTATTGATTTATGTCAAACATATATTTTTCATGCTTATGTGGCATGTCATGTAATTCTATGTAAAATTATTCAAATATTCTCATTCATTTTTCACATAAGTTATAAGAATTCAATAATTTTTCCCTCATTCACATGTGCATTTATTAATTTTTAATTCAAATACTAAATTTCATAATATCATGTTTTATAAAAATCAAGTATGTGAACATATGAAATTTTGATATTAAGTTTTATTTTGAAGAATACATTATAATTAATTTTATGTATTACATATATATTTTTGTAAAAAAAAATAATAATTGCATGTCTAACATTATATACCCAATTATAATTATGCATGCAATATAAATGTTAACACATAGATTAAAAAATATTAATATTTTCAGTATAGTTTATTAATATATGTTATATAGTTATGTGGAGCTTTATTTTAGGCATAATTTCTACTTACTTCACATGTGAATTTATATTTTTTTATTGAAATACTCAAATTCATAATATTAAACTTTATAAAAATCAATTAAGTGCACATATTAAAATTTATTGAAAATACTAACTTATAACTAATTTTTTTGGTGTTATTTATCTTTTTTTATAATTAATAGTACCATGTCTAATATTATGTCCTCTATTATAATTATGCAAGGCAATATAAAACTTAACACATGAACAATAAATATTAATACTATCATTATAGTTTCTTGAAAAAAATTATTGTTTTGTAGAGATTCATTTTTATATATTTTTAGACTCTACTTATTTTACAAATTAGATAAATATAGAATACAACTAACTATAACTATAAGTAAAATAAACATAAATACTTTCAATGTTCTAACTATGTTAACAAAATTTAATTTAAAAGTATTAATTAGCAACATGTCAATAATTATTAATATTTATTTTTTCTATTGGCTTATGTAAATTTTAATTACTTATGAAAAATATACTTATTTTGTATATTTAGTAACATAATTTGTATAATTGAAATACAAGTCCAATTTCTGTACCTAATTATAATTATGCATGTGAGTGGATGTTTTGAGGGTAACTGCTCGAATCCATAAGTCGCTCGTTGACATGAAATCATTAATAACTATATTAAAATAAGTTCACAAAGTTTACTTATGAGTAGGATGGGAGTTACTGAACTCCAATTTAGATGCATGCAATGTATGGAAAACATCTACCCAACATTGTCTTTATAAAAAAATAGCATACACTCCTTGAGAAAAAGGAGAAGGGTGTTGTTACTTGTGACACACATTTCATATTGTGTGTACTATTAATCGACCACAGGTTTACACAAGCACAATTTCAACTTGTTGTAATGTGTGACCCAAGACTCCTTAACATGTTCTAGATTGTGTACCTCCATTACCTCGATCAGAGATTTAAGACCCGACACGATGTTTGCTAGCTTATTGTGTTAGCAAATGGTCATGCATACATATTCGTTCAGGTAGAACATGTATAGAAAAGCGAGCCAGATTGGTGTTTTATGGATCGTGAGAAGAGAAAAATTGTCAACGAAAACTCTTTTAAGAACTGGGTTCACAATGCGCATCATTCATGATTTAGTATTGGGATTGTGAATACAAGCACACTAAGGAGGACTTCATAGATACCTAAAATGAGGTTCGGTGATCTATATTACAAGCATACTTTTCTACTACAAGTTATACTCAAGGAGAGATTGTATACTCTTAATAGGTATACAACATCTAGCTCTCACAGAGTGTGTCAGTCACATGGAGGAGACCCTATATGAAAGACAAACGAGGGTGTAAAGAGTATGTTTTCTTACACACAAGCACTTTCATTATGTGTGAGCTGAAGATGTAGGAAAATGCACTCATAAGAGTGCCCGTGCAAGCCATAGAAATATTTGGGGACTGAAGTGTCAAGTTACGAAACATCGTAACTACTCTGGGTCTATAATGGGATTGCCCATTGCATAAGGCATATACATCACCTACACATATATTCTATCGATATAATGCTCTCTAGTCTTAGGATCTTATTCCGTGGAACCCTAGTGTACTCTGATTAAGTGACACACCCATCCAACCGACATTTTTGTCGTGACTCCGAACCGTCGACGATCTCGCACGCTTTTGCCAGTGCACGTCGTTATACGGAATAAGTAACTATAGTTTCAGTATTATATTTTTTTTCTTCATAATAACATGTTTATTTATTGTGCATGAACTCTGAATTCTAACATTATCTTTATTATTAACAAATTGATGTCGAGCTCGCGAGTTCATGATATATATTTAAGGGGATGTTTGTTTTGATGTATTAACTAATACACATATTAACTAAATATTAATTGACATTGTATTAAGATACTAATACATTTTTTCATATATACAATGTTTGGATGGATACGTGTATATAAATATATAAATATACTAATATATATTATGTATGCATAACTCAATACAATGTTTGATTAATTAAAAAGTTTTACATAAAGTGTCAAAACGATATAAATATCCTTACATTTATTTTTCAATGTAAATATATTTTATAGGTAAGCAAAATATATAATATTTTGCCATAAACCTTTTTAGATGTAACATATTTTTTTACGTTTGTTTTGGATATACTATGTTTCATTTGTTGTGTAGATGGAAATGTTAACTTTTCGTCCCACAATTCCATTAAGTTTGATGATTGTACAAATTTTAATTGCTTACAAAAAAAATATTAAAATTTAAAATTCATGAAATAATTAATTATATAGATAAGTTGTTATAATTTATATTAAAAAAACAAAATTATAAATTATATTAAGTGTTCATAAAATTAGTTAAAAATACATACGCCAATAATAAAAGTTAATATTGTATTTTATGTATTTTGTTAATTGTAAATTATATTGAGTTTATAAATAAATACTATTTAATTCCGTGACATTGTTAAAATTCGTTTTGATATTTTTGTAATAAATTAGGTGATATTGATATGTCACTTATGTCTAGGGCTGGGCAAAAATAACCGGTTCGATCGAACCGTACTGAACCGTACCAGTTCTGAACTGGTTCACAAAACAAACATTTTTTTTTAAAAAAAATATGGAGCGGTTCAAAACCGGTTAACCGAACCTCTTGTTGTACCGGTTTTAACCTTAAAATATTATTACTAAACCAGACCAGAGCAAACCACTTTCAGACCAGACCAAACTAAATTCACGGTTCGATGGTTCAGGCTCTTTTACAGGTCGCGGATCCCGACCATGCTCTGGCAGCTTTCTCCGATCACATGCAGCTCGGAGATACGTACTCGATGCTTGGCCAGGTGGATCGATCTAACGTTTGTTTTCGTAAACAACAGCTTCAGTGAATCCCGAAGTTCCCTGGAGAGCTAACAATAGCTGATGAAATGGCAAGTGCCAGGCTAAAGGCAAAGAGCATATTCCTGCGAACCTTCGTCGAGATTCGTTACTGTTGAACAGGAGGAAGAACAGCTTCTTCAACAAGAAAGAAGAGAGAGCTCCCGTGAAAGCCTAAGCCTAGAGAGGAAGAAGGAAGTCGGAATAGAAGCTCTTGTCTGTGTCTTTTTTTTTTGGCCAAGGCTCTTGTCTGTGTCTGTACCTACAAGGCTACGACCGTGGAATACTTTTTTTATTTTTCAAAGAATAACTCCAACTCCAAGTGGAGAACTTCGGGATGCTTGGAAGTGGAACTTGGAATATTGGAACTTGGAAGTTCTTTGTCTGAATTGGAACTTGGAAGTGGAACTCTTTTTTTTTGGATGAAGTGGTTCGGCTGAACCGGTTTATAACAGGTACGGTAAATCGGTCAAAATCTGGAGCAACAAAAATTTGGAGCGGTAAACCGTACCGGTTTTAAAGTGTGGTAAAGGTTCGGTTCTGAACCGGTTCGGGGCCGAACCGATTCATGCCCAACCCTACTTATGTCTCATTTTAATAAGAGTATTATATGATAGATGAAATGCATCCTTAATTAATCTATATTTTAATGTGTAAGAGTAAATTTTAATATGTGTTGGTTGATATTCACAAAAGATAATATTATGTATTTTATTATTATATAAATTTGACTACATAAAATATACTTAAGGAAGTAGGTGATGTTGATATGTCACTTATGTCTCATTTTAATAAGAGTATTATGTGATAGATGAAATGCATCCTTAATTAATATATATTTTAATTTGTAAGGGTAAATTTTAATATGTGCATAATTAATATTCATAAAATATAATATTATGTATTTTATTATTATATAAATTGGAATACATAAAATATACTTTAGGAAAAATCATAATTATAATGTGAAATAAAGAGAAATTATATGAATTTTGTAACTTATCTTGAGAATGAATGAGAGATTTTGAAGAATTTTAAGTGATTTATATGACATACCACATATAAATGATAAATTTATGATTGATATGGATCAATTAAAATATACTAATTTAACATTATGAGTGGAAAATATAATAAAAAATTTATTTATTAACATTTTACGTGATTTAGCCAAATTAATATATATATATAATTATGACAGTTACATTATTCGTAATGTTAAATGCTTGATAATGGTATTTGAATGAGCACTCTGAAATAAAAGAAAGACGACACGTCGCCTCGTTGAATGAGCCCACAAAGCACACCATATGAGTTGACTTTTAGGAACTTGTCTAGGAAATAACACCTACACCAGATCTGATCCAAATTTGGAGCGTCAACTGGTTGACTTTGTTTTTATATCTAGTGTCCGTTGAGATTCCCAAGAATAAGGAGGCTTCCCGAACTTAATCGATGCCGAATGCTTATGTTAAAAAAGAAAATTTTAAAAAGTGTATATTCGGAAAAAATATTTAGCAAACTATATATAAGTGTTACTTTAATTTTTATTTTGTTTTTACAAAAAAAAATGCAAGGTAAAAGCTACATGGTAGTGGCGTTCATCATGTATTTTTTTCTTTATTTTTTGACGACTCAATATTTAATTAAAAATAAAGTTATATATTTATTAAAAAAACTAAAAAATTATAGTATTTTAATTGCGATTCAAATGATGCAAAAAAATATTAAATTTAGACTTACGGATTGACTGTACGCTCTGTCGTAAGTTGAGATATGAAAATTTGACTTAAAAAAATATAACCCAGACCTTGTAACTCCAAACTCACCACAGTTAACGTAAGTTATGTCGTAATTCAATTATCTACGTAGAGTATTTTTTTTTATCATAAATATATTTAATTTTTTAACCTAACATCGTTTGTCCTATAATTTGATCGAAATAATTAAATGCATTAGGTGAGAAATTTAATTATATACTTATTTAAAAAAAATCAAAAACACTACAGTGCGTAAATAATTTAATTACGAATTAAATGACAGTAACTATGCGTTAATTTTGTAGTTTTAGGCTGACCATATAATACGATGCGTAAAAAACTATATATACGTATATATACACAGTGAAATCACTGGGTATACAGTAATTGTACTATTTAAATAGTGATTTTACTATATATACAATGATTCACTATGTATATATATATATAATTTTTTACGTATCGTATTTTACGGTCAGTCTAAAAGTAAAAAATTAACGTCTAGTTAGTGTCATTTAATTCGTAATTAAATTATTTACGCATTGTAATTGTTTTTAGTTTTTTGAGTAAGTATATAATTAAATTTCTCACCTAATGCATTTAATTATTTCGATCAAATTACAGGACAAACGATGTTAGGTTAAAAAATTAAATATATTTCTAATAAAAAATACCCTAGGTAGATAATTGAATTACGACATAAATGACGTTAACTGTGGTGAGTTTGGACTTACGGGGTCTGAATTATGTTTTCAAGTCAATTTTTCATATCTCAACTTACGGAAGAGCGTACAGTCAATTCGAAAGTCCAAATTTAATATTCTTTGCATCATTCGAATCACAATTAAAATATCTACTTAATATATTTTTTATAATAAATACAAAATTTAATTTTTAATTAAACATTGAGTCGTCAAAAAATGAAGAAAAACAAAAACAAAATACATGATGAAAGTCACTACCATGTAGCGTTTTTCTCAAACGCTACCGAGGGTAGCGTTTTTTGTATAAAAAAAATAAACTCTATTTGTAGTAGCGCTTATGCATAGATTGCTAAATTTTTTTTTTTTTTGAATATACACGTTTCTAACTATTATTTTTAACATGCCTACTTTTTGAAAAAATTCTGAATGGTTGGGTTGGTTTATACTCATGTCATCACTAAAATAAACCGATTTGGGGACTTCTTCAACACCAATACGTGTCTAATATTTTTGTCTAATGTTTCTGTTTTTTAAAAAATAAAAATTAAACAAAAATTGATCATGTGGGTAGAGAAGAAAAGTTACATGTTAGATTGGATTTGCAAACTACTTTTTTGTTAGGTCACTCAGAATTTGTGGTTCTTATGACAAATAGGAGACGCATCAATTAAATAAGGGTTAATAGGTCCAATGGTACCATAAGTTTGGGCCATGTGATCGGATGGTACCCCAATGTTGTTTTATGGTACCATATGTTTGGGCAATGTAGTTATTTGGCCTAAATTACTGTTGCCGTCAATGCTAACTAACAGAATGCTGACGTGGCGCTGACGTGGAATTGATGTGGCAATTGGAAAATACAAATAAATAGGAAATATAATAAAAATAGAAAAAATTGGGAAAAATCGGAAAAAATTGGGAAAAATCGGAAATAAATTATAAAAATATTTTAAAACTTTATATATTAATAAAATGTATTTTTTATAAATTGTTTTTCAAAAACCCTGGTCAATTGGACCCCAAGTTAGTTCGACCCTTGGGGTCCAATTGACTCAGCCAGGGTCGAACCCAGGGCTGGGTCAGACCCAGACCTGGTCGCCCAGGTCAGGCGACCTGGTGGGGGTCCAACCCAGCCCAGGGTTCGACCCTTTGCTGGGTCAATTGGACCCCAAGGGTCCAACCTAGTTTTTTTTTTTTTTTTTTCAATTTTCGATTTTTTTAAAATATTTTTTATAAAAAATACATTTTATTAATATATAAAAATTTAAAATATTTTTTATAATTTTTCCGATTTTTTTTCATATTTTTTCCCTATTCTTTGAAATTTCCCTATGTATTTTTATTTTTTAAATTAAATATTATATTATATATCTATGTGGCGCTGATGTGGCGCTGATGTGGCGTTGATGTGGTGCTGATATTGACCATTTAACAGAAAAATCTAACGGTTGACTAACAGAGTACCATAAGACAACATGCTCCAAACATAATAGACCATTTAACCACATCAAAAAACATATGGTACCATCCGATCACATGACCCACACTTATGGTACTATTGGAACTATTACCCCCAATAAATAACGAGATCCACATTGTTGTGATGGAATAATAAATTCTAATAGAGAGAGAGAGAGAGGAGCTGACAAATGATTATTAATTTACAAATAGTGATGTATGTGTATACATCAATAAACAAAGACATCTGAATCAGTCACTCTATGACACCAAATTTTAAACAAACCAGTTGAGTTTGATGAAGCAACACTAGATATTAGCACCACTTGGTGCTGTCGGCTGGTTAACTTCATGCATCTCTGCAGGTTCCTAACTTGGGTCACTCAAATGGAGGGACTTGGTGGGATGTTAATGATTAAATGGCGACCTCGAATCCTTGGTTCAGCAGCGCCCCAGTGATCCACAGTTTCATGTTTGGTAGGTTCATGTTCTGTTCACCGTCTTTGATCTGTGTATGTATTGACAGGAATTAATACTTATTATGTCAGACAATGGATTTCCTTATATTTTTATTTCGTAAGTAACTAAATGGGTCGATCCATGAATGAAGTGATAACGTACAGTTAAGTTGAAGGTGAGAACAAATCGGTCAGGTGAAGCAGAAGCCAAGTTTGAGCTCTCCACATTGAAGGTGGTTAGGGATTCCAAAGCTTTGTATAGAGACACCGCCAACCCAACTCCTCTGCTGCAGACCAATCTTGTGTAGAAACCTCGTTCTTCCACTTGAAACACATCCATCTGCGCATCATGTTGTTAATTATACGCCATTAAACTTACCTTCCAAACTAATTTTGAACAATAATAATCAATTAGAAACCAAAACTTGAAGGGCAAGAAATAGCTAGAAACAAGAACCTGCAAGATCTTTCGGCTAATACGAGTGTCATGTTTAGGGTTTGGGACATATTGATCAGTCCTTTTATTAGGAAGATTTTGAGGTGGGTATTGTCTTTTAGCACTGGACAGTGAAGCTTCAAGACCTGCGATCTCGGCCTTGAGTTTCTTGGCTTGTATTTGCAAATCCTGGACATAAAGAACAGCATCTCCAACGATAGATGCCTTGTCCATCTTTTCACATGCAAATGCATGACCAGATATTATTCCCACACATATCAGGACATAATTTATACATACAATTAATGTATAACCAACCATATAGATATATACATTAAGTTGATCATGCTAGCTAGCTAGTATTGAGAAAATAATCCCTATCTAAGTTACCTTTGTGATATTAGGGACTAGGGCACGCAAAGCATAGAGCTTCTCCTTCATTCGACCGCGCCTCCTCCTTTCAGATATCAGGGTTCTTGACCTATCAACCCTGCTCGTCTTCTTTGTTGTTGGTGTTGAAAGAGTCGTGTTGGTGGTGGTGGTGGTCGTGTCTGATGAAGAGTGGTTGTCTTCATCTTCTCCTCCATTCTTGTCTCTTTCATCAAGCTGGTTCAGCAGTCCATCCATGAGAAGGGAATTTGGATGCCCGATGGTGGAATCAGCATCGTATCCGGCGCCAAAGTTATCACCTTGACCGTGTGAAACAGTATTGCTGCCACCCACAAATTCACAGTCCAAGCTTGGAAAATCGACTTCTCCTGAAAGCAGGTGACTGAATGACTCGAAATCATCGACGTGCTCGACGAAATTGGGAAGAACAAAATCGTCAGATGAAAGAGTAAGGAGGTTCTTGGATGTATCATCTCCCATTTTCCAACAAACGACGATTGTACAGAAAGTTGACAAACGTTATATATATATATATATATAAATGCGGTTAAGGGATGTATCATGTAAAAAATAACCAAAGGATTACAAGTCCACGATAATGGCAAGGATGTGAATACTAATATAATAAGACAAGTAAAACAATATGTCTGACATGACTTGAAAACAAAACAAAATTATTAAGGGTTATAGATTGACAAATGTTGTGTTGTCAACCGTGCAGATAACAATTGGTTATCTAAACATTTTGTTATAGATTTTAATTGATGTAGTTAATCCATAGAGATTCCCTGAAAGCAACGTCCCACCTCTCAAGTTCATGCACATGCACATGGTGAAGCTTTGGTTTGGTAAATATGTTGGAATATAAAAACCGAAAATTGGGGTGTTTTACTGAAAATATTTCTTGTATTATTTCAGTTATGAGTTTGCAGTATGTATATACACTATTACAAGGTATGAAAGGTAATAAACTAATTAGGCTATTTTACTTTACTTCCTAATCTAGTCTATGTAAATATACTTTCCTTGTTCAAATCGTGTACATACGGAAACTAATATATTGCTGTATATTGCTATTGCTGACACTCCCCCTCAAGTTGAGTAGTAGGGTCGCTGATACTCAACTTGAAAAGAGTTTCTCGGAATACCCTTCCATTAACTGCCTTGGTGAGGATATCCGCAAGTTGATCTTCTGAACGGACAAATGGCAATGAGATGACTTTTCCTTCTAGCTTCTCATTTATAAAATGTCTGTCAACTTCCACGTGTTTGGTTCTGTCATGCTGAACTGGGTTCTCGGAGATGCTGATTGCTGCTTTATTATCACACATAAGGTCACTTGCTTCAGTTGGAGGGAAACCGATTTCTGTTAGTAAATTTGTCAGCCAAAGTATCTCGGTAACCCCTCTTGCTATCCCTCTAAATTCTGCCTCGGCACTGGAGAGAGCAACAACCTTCTGTTTCTTACTTCGCCATGTAACAAGATTATCTCCTACAAAAGTGAAATATCCTGCTGTGGACTTTCGATCATTTGGATTCCCTACCCAGTCTACGTTTGTATACCCTTTGATCTTCAGATGCCCATTGTTTCTAAATAGCACTCCATGCCCTGAGGTACCCTTCAGATACCTCACAATTCTCCATACAGCTTCCATGTGATCATTTTGCGGCTGATGCATAAACTGACTAACCACTCCCACTACATATGCAATATCAGGACGAGTGTGAGATAGGTATATAAGTTTACCTACTAGCTGTTGGTATTCTTCCCTGTCTGCAGGTACTCCATCTTCTCTTATTTGCAGACCATGGTTTACCACCATAGGAGTTTCCGCAGGTTTACATCCTAACATCCCTGTACCTGCTAGCAAGTCTAGTATGTATTTCCGCTGTGATATGAAGACTCCTCGTTTACATCTTAGCACTTCAATGCCAAGAAAGTACTTCAAGTCTCCCAAGTCTTTCATTTCAAATTCCCTAAACAAGCTTCCTCTTAATTGTCTCATCTCATCTTCATCGTCTCCAGTAATGACCATGTCATCCACGTATATAATTAAGAATGTCACCCCTTTATTTTTCTTCTATAGAAATAGAGTATGGTCTGAGTTACTCTGTGTGTATCCATATTTGCGCATAGCCACTGTGAATCGTCCGAACCAAGCTCTTGGTGATTGTTTTAGTCTGTATAACGCCTTCTTTAACCTGCAGACGTTTCCTTGTTTTGGCTTATTCTCATACCCCAGTGGGATTTCCACATATACCTCATCCTGCAAATCTCCATGCAAGAACGCATTTTTGACATCGAATTGTCGAAGCGGCCAACCTTTAGTTGCAGCTATAGACAACAGAACTTGGATCGTGTTGATTTTGGCAACTGGGGAGAACGTCTCCGAGTAGTCTATTCTGTAGGTCTGTGTGCATCCTTTTGCTACTAATCTTGCCTTGTGTCGCTCGATTGTACCATCAGGCTTATACTTGATGGTGTATACCCACCTGCACCCTACTGCTTTTTTTCCCGCGGGCAGCTGGCATAACTCCCAAGTCTCATTCTTCATAAGAGCCTCCATTTCGGTATCCATAGCCTGCTTCCATTGCTTGGATTGTTGTGCCTCCTTCACAGAGTTAGGAACACTCACTGTGTATACTACCATGATGAATGCCTTAACCTGACTGCTTATTCTTCCATTCATGACATTTGTCACTGGATACAAATCTTCCCTGGTTTCCTTCTCTGGTGTGTATCTCTTTGGCGGTTTTCCCCGATTGGCTTTTGGAGGTAGTACATATCTCCCCCTCTCCCCTGTTGCTTGGTTTTCTTCTTGGCCTCCTGCTTCCGGTATAATAGGATACATAACTTCATCATGATGAGACTGGGAAGAATTGCTTACCTCAGATACCTTAGGAGACGGATCGGGGGTCATGTCATCTGGCTCGCTGTCCTGTACTATTGTGTCAGTGGTCGGTCCGGTAGGCCGGCTAACTGACTCTGGAGGACCGACAAAGGATAAATATGGCTGGCCAACCCAATCTAGTGAATCTTGTGTGATTGTTGCCCCCTGATCACTAGATTGAGGATAGTAGAACTCAGACTCAAGGAAGTCACAATTCATGGTAGTGAACATGTGACCTCTTTTTGGATCATAGCAGCGGTACCCCTTTTGGTTGACTCCATATCCGAGAAAAACGCACTTTACCGCACACGGATCTAGTTTGGTGCGGTCGATTTTTGGAATGTGGACGAAAACAGAACATCCAAACACTGTAGGAGGAAGACTAAGTGTCGGAGGTATTCTGCTACGAGATTCTAGGGTTTGAATAGGCGTTTTTAGGCTGAGTATTTTTGTTGGAAGTCGATTGAGGAGGTAGGTTGCTGTTGCCACAGCTTCTGCCCAGAAAGATTTTGGTACTCTTGATTCGAACAAAATGGATCGGGTCATTTCTAGTAGAATTCTATTTTTTCTTTCGGCGACTCCATTTTGCTCGGGGGTATGTGGGCAGGATGTTTGTTGAATAATTCCTTTTTCAAGAAAGAAATTCTTCATTTGAGTGTTGATAAATTCACCCCCATTATCTGAACGTAGGGTTTGAATGTTTTTCTGAAATTGATTTTGGACCATATGGAAAAAATGCACGAATTTTTCGAACACTTCATATTTATTTTTGAGGAAATAGGTCCAAGTCATACGAGTGCAATCATCAACGAAAATAACAAAATACTTGAGACTAAGGGCTCCTGAAACAGGTGCAGGACCCCAAACATCAGAGTGTACTAATGAAAATATAGAATTTAGTCGAGTATTATTGGATTTAAACGACTGTCTATGGCTTTTTGCTAAAATGCAAGTCTCACACTCTAATGTTTTTTGCTTATTAAGAAACAACTTCAGAAATAAGAGTTTAAGATAACCAAGTGAAGGGTGCCCTAACCGCCTGTGCCAGAGCCATACTTCTTCTTTTGTCGATCCATGAGCCAGTAACACCGATCCTTTGTGGACAACCTCATCCACATAGTACAGTCCAGCTTGCTCAGTGCCACGCCCAATGATCGTCCCCGTCCGGATATCTTGCAGCATGCAAAACTTTGGATTCATTATCAAAGTACAATTCAGCTCCTTCGTCAATTGTGATACAGATAACAGCTTATTCGATAATGTCGGTACAAGTAAGCAATTAGAAATCTTAAGATTTTTCGAGATTTCTAATGTACCCATCCCTGTTACCGTTGCAACTCCACCATTTGCCGTATTAATATACTTAATCCAGGATTCTACTATATCACACAAGTCCCGAGCATCAAATGTCATACTATCAGTTGCACCACAATCAAATATCCAACAACCATTTTTTACGGCTACACATGTAACTGAATATCCGGCTTTATAAACTTCAGGGACTAAATTGGGTCTTTTAAAAACTTCAGGGACTATATTATTCAGTTCGGGGTACGAAATGTAATTAACAAGAGTTGAAGGGTTTGGTTTTGAATATCCAAACCCTTTACCTCTAGGGCAGCCTTCAGAATTGTGAGAAGCAGCCGCAGCAACTGGGGAGGCTCTACTAGGGTTTGGCGCGCCTCATTCGCCTGAGGCTCGGTGAGCCCCGCCTCGCTCGCCGCCGCCGTCCGATGCCAAGTAAGCCCTGCCTGGCTCGTCTCTGCTGCCGTCCGATGCCAGGTAAGCCCCGCCTGAGCTCGCCAGGTAAGCTCCGATCCCGAACTGAGAATGAAACGCGTCGCTGGCGTTGGTGGCCTCGTGGCCGCCCGCCGCCGCATCTGCCTTTGTTTCCGTTGTTTGTCCGTTTGTGACGTTATTCGCCGTTGCTTCGGCGACTCGTTTTTCCTTCGATTTACGGTTGTCTTCCCACCAATCCGGGTAGCCGACCAACCGAAAACACGTCTCCTTGGTGTGTTTGCCCATGCCGCAGTATGAGCACTTGAGCTTGCTCTTGTCACCGTGGAATGATGAATCACCGGTTTTTCCGTGAGATTCTGACCGCCTCTGTCCCGACCGAAAGTTTCTCACGGCATTCGCCTGAGCTCCGAGGTCTGTCTGATTGCCCGTTGTAGCCAGCCCCTCTCCCACACCTGATGATGGTCCAGGTGTGTTCGTTGCCGCTCCTAGTATATGGAGCCTGGCGGCTTCCTTCCGGATGGCCGCATATGCGGCCTCGACTGAGGGTAAGTTGTTCCCCCGTAGAATATCACGCTTGACATTGCCGAATTACTCATTTACACCACCTAGAAACTGGTACAATTTTGTCTCGTTCCAGATTTTATTGAATAAGGTAATGTCTCGGCTTCACACCATGGGGTTTGGCCTTCGGGCCTCAATCTCTCCCCAGATCGAGTGCATCTGCAGCCAGAATTCCTCGAGTGTTTGATTCCCCTGTGTTGATTTGGCTGCTTTATTATGCAAATCAAAGACTTGTAGCGAGTCCCGTCCACTACTGTATGTAACCTGCAGTGCATTCCACAAATCTTTCGATGTTTGATAATGAGCTATGTTGTTAGCAAGCTGAGATTCAACGTTTTGCAAAATCCATGAAAAAACGAATAAATCGTCTTGTCTCCATCGGAGGTATCCCGGTTCAGCTGGTTGCGGAGGGTCTGGTTCCCCCGTGAGGTGGTAGAGTCGGCCCTTCTCTCTAATTGCTACCTCCATCATTTGGGCCCACAGATTGTAGTTGTGGCCGTTTAGTTTTGTGTCCACCATGATTGTTTCGGGCAATTCTTTTGGTTTTTGTTGCTGGTTGAAATTTATCCCCGATCTGAGGATGCTTGCGATTTGGTCGGTCAGATCATCTCGGCTGATGCCTGAACCGATAGGGTTTTGTGAGTTACTCTCACTGTCGGACATAGTTGGATTTGTGGGTAGATGATGAACGGATTAAGGATCTTGCTCTGATACCATGTTGGAATATCAAAACCGAAAATTGGAGTGTTTTACTGAATATATTTCTTGTATTATTTCAGTTCTGAGTTTGCAGGTATGTATATAGACTATTACAAGGTATGAAAAGTAATAAACTAATTAGACTATTTTACATTACTTCCTAATCTAGTCTATATTAAATATACTTTCCTTGTTCAGATTGTGTACATATGAAAATTAATATATTGCTGTATATTGCTATTGCTGACAAAATAATCGGTTAATATAGCTGCAGATGGAATCAACGCTGCAAATAGCACTTCAATTATTTATTATCTTATTTAAACATATGTCAGTCTAAGTAATTATTTAATTTACTCTGAATTAATAGTCATTAAACAGACTGACTACTGTTAGATCATGAAGATAAATTCATTTCACATCTAAGATTTAATGTTCAAGACGAGATTTTGTTACCTCAGTAATTTGTATTTATTTATTGCAGGATGCACTGCGTTTACATTTACCAAACTTTCATTCATTTATCTACCTATGATCATTAATCATCAAAAGCTACTAAAAAAAACAATATTTCTTATTAGTAATAACAAAAAGTAAACATATGTGTTAGACTCTTTTGTAAAAATAGCTAAACCTTTAACTTTTATCACAAGAAAACACGTGATTTTAAATTTAGTCAATTTATACATTCTTTATCAAATTAAATTTATCTAAATGACGTCTCAATTGCTCTGAGTTATCCATGTCATCCACTTTAATTATAAATAGGGTTAATTACCTCAACAGTTACTTACGTTTGACACATGTGATTAAAATGTCACTCATCTTTTTTTGCATAACTGAACAGTTACTTAAGTTTGAGGATGTACGTGACTGAATGGATATTTCCGCCTGACTATCACGTGCAAGTCACGTGACCTAATTTAAAGACGATTCTACCCCCGTTTTATGTTTATGGATTATGATGTAGTAACGGTTAGGTAACAAAATGTCCAAACTAAAGTAACCGTTTAATAACATTTAAAAGAAGATAAAACGTCATTTAACAACTTCTCCACAAACATAAGTCACCACCTTTACAAACATCTTTTAAATAAATAAATAAATAATGAATTCCCTAAATTCGAGTTCACAATTGCATGTTAAATGCAGCACAACACATTAACAATGTCATTAAAATTGGTAGAATTACATTGGCATTATCATCTCAGACCATTACATTGTCATTATCATCAATTACCAACGCTACAACTAACTTCCGAGAAGCAACATCCGATTTTCCAGAACTCAATACAGCAGCCAACGACACATTGGACACCTTGCTGCATGAACCAACGATGTGACCATTCCTTTCTCTTCCTGATTACAACAACTTATTCAACCCTATGATGATGGCAATCGAACAAGGAACATGATAAACCATACCTGTAGGTCATACTAACAAATAAACAAGATAATGCCAATCGAACAAGGAACATGATAAACCATACCTTTAGGTCATACTTCATGTTCATAAAATGTTCATACTTCCTACAAGTCAAGAAAGGAGATAAACCACCTATCAATTTATGTTTGGATTGAGAATGAATGTCCTAATTGGAAACCTTTTTTTAACATAACAGTTCCGATCAACTAACTCCTTCATCGAACTTGAGAGGAAAAAATGCAATAAAATGTGAAGCATGAATTTCTAAGTGTCCAGCACTTGAGGCATATAAAATGTTAACTGAGAAACAGTTGTACCTTCACACATATTCAAACAGTTTTGGCAAGAGATTCCAGGGTGAAGTTAAAGTATTAAATTCAGTGTGTTGTTGTCAATAACTTTAAGGACTTGGATGGTTGGAACCATATAAGCATTTTATCTCAATACATCGACCTTTTTTTTTCATGGTGATAGATCCAGAACATGCTCAATATCTTTTGTATAACCAAACTAAAACACAAGAAGTTTGACACGAATTTTGATCCAGAAGCATTTTTAGCCTCAGTAATCACGATTTTTCCATAATCATTCCAAGAGTTTGACAACACATTCTTTACAGCAACAAGGCAGATTAATCTATTATATATCAGTTTCTCAACCAAATGACTCAGTACCTCTTTTCTAGGAGGAGACACTAACCGCATAACAAAGTCACCAAACAAACTTTTACCAAGATTTTGGGAAATGGAGCATCCAGCACTAGACGTTGTCATCAAAGCTGCAAATAGAGAATCAAACACAAACAGTAAGAAGCAAAAAGAGGAAAGGAAGAAAGAGGGAACAAAGGTCAAGAATAAAACGGAAGCAAGGCTATGGGAAGTAACACAAAAAGCAAGCTAAGGAAGACAAAACAAGAACGAAAATTCCACTCCGATACTCATGGGTCTAAGACAGCAATGGAGATGCACGAACCAACGCTGTAATTTCACGCAGCAATTTGCAGATAAAATCAAGAAATTGAATGGGATTGAGTGAAATCAAGATCTTAATTAGGCGCCTGGCTAAATAATTTCACCGACCCATAAGAGAATAATCAAGTGCACGAAGAATAAAGGGAGGGGAAATGGCATACCACATGCGAACGGGAGGGAGAAACTGGCGTTTTATGATGAACAAAGGATTTCGTGATGAGGACGGGAGGGAGAGCAACGAGGGGTCTGTGATTTATAGACTAATTAAGAAAAGTGTATATTAGTAAGTTTAAGTTTGAACTGTTAAGTCAAACAGAGATAATTAACGGATGTAACCGTTCAGTCACATCTGCCAACATAAGTAACGGTTGAGCTCAAGTTTGAACCGTTCAGTCACATGTGCCAACATAAGTAACGGTTGAGATAATTAACCCTTATAAATATACAAACTATTCAAATAAAAAAAGTATGTTGTTGGATGCCTTTCGTTTGAAAATTTTATAGTAAGAGATTGGAATAAAAAAGAAATTTAGGTATTACAAAATTACGTTTTTATAAATAAATATATGAGGATTTTTTTTATTTGACATGCTTTGTATTCTCGAGTTGTTTCGTCTTTTAATCAATCACTGTTTGACGAAATGTGAAAATGTGTAGTATTAAGGTATTCACACTTCACGTATTGTTGAAAATAGATATATGTACCGTGCCTTATTGTTTGAATATGGTATATATATGTATTTTGTCTTATTTCTCACATTCTGTCCAAAATTAACTAGTTAAAATACGGAGAATGCTTCGGGAATCTAAGATATCTAAAAGTAAAAATAAAAATCTCAAGTATATAAACATCAGAACAAAAATCTCAATTATCTATTTGTAAAAGACGTAACTTCCCATATACTTAAAAGAGTTTTAAACCTAAGAGTCACCTATGTGCAACGATTTTTGTATTATTGAAAAGGTCAAGGACCTATGTGAACATTCATTAGAATTTAGAACTTCTGCAATCCTATGGCCCTAATCCTATATATATATATATGAGTCTAGGGTTCATTCAAGATATACCGACACTACAAGAATGTTCCTATATAGTGACTAACTGGAATTTGTTCTATCACTAAATAACTGTATTTGCAACAACGAATATCATTGTCACTCTCATATATATATATATAGATGGGATAAAAATACAAATATTGAAATAACTTTTTAGTGATCATTCTTTTCGCCACAAAAATGATATAATTTAGTGATAACAATATATTTATCTCTAAAAAAAACTCTTTTAGTGATAGCAATTATTGTCGTTGCAAAATGTATGATTTAGGAGCGAAAATATTATTGTTGCTGAAGAGACTTTCTAATGATAGTTATTGTTGTCACTTAACTATGTTATTTAGTAACAACGTTGTGTTGCCACCATGAATATGAGTGAAGCACCACTTAAGTGATCATACCACAATTAATTATGCTAAAAGTAATTTAGTCATAAGCAATATTGTCAATGCAAAACATGTTTTTTTTTTGGTAAAGTATGCACTTTATTTGATAAAATATAACGTCGTGACATGTGTCACTGTGGTTCGGCATTATAATCATTTGGCAACAAACAAATAAATGGGAGTGGGGTCTAGAGACCCAATCATTCAGACTCACACCCAATCGGGTTTGCTTCGTTATCCAGTTCGCGCATTTATTTGTCGTCCTCAGAATAACTCGTTAGTGCACTTGCTTTAATTGGTTTACCAGTGCTACGATATTCAGAATTATTGCGATTAGTCTCCATGGAGGCGCCCCGTCACTTATTTGTTGCATTATTACTTGTAAATCTGACTGAACGACTATGTTCCTCCATCCTTTTTCCTTTGCCAGACGAAGTCCTTCATGAATTGTTGTGGCTTCCATCACTTCTATATTATCGTTGTGAAGTCTTCGATTCATGCTTTCAATAATCATTCCTTCTCTATCTCTTGCCACCACACCTATGCCCACTGTTTTTGTTCGCGTGCACCACGATGTGTCACAATTATTTTTTAACGTATTCAAACTCGTTTTTTCCCACTTCTGCTGCAGCCGAACATGTTGCTCTGGATGTTCCCTTTGACCGCAGTTCCTTTGTTCTTCATATGCTCGTCGAACTTCTAAAACCACCGCTGCCGAATTAGGCTATTTTGCTTCAAAGGTTGCCTTGCACCCCACCTTCATATGTGCCAACACGTGAGTAGGCATAGTGTCCACAATGTCCATATGTGCTCGTCGTACATACCCTTGAATACCCGGTTTCATCCTTCATATTTCAAGCCATTGCACCGTGTTCATTTGATGTATGCTGTCATGTCTTATGCCTAGAACCCCAAACCATACTGGTTCGGTCCATCTGCACCAAAAGACCATGTGCTCTCTGGTCTCCACTTCCTCGCACACCAGACAACTGGGATTGACATTCATTCCCCGTCGGCTTAAGTTGTACTTTACTGCTATGGCGTTTGCTGTTAGCCGCCACATGAAATTCTTCACCTTCGGTAGTCTTGGATGCCCATATGTCTCTCCAAACTAAGTTGTGCCGAGAAGATTGGTTCATGCCGTCAGTTGGTTGATCATTTAGCTCCCGTAGTCGATGGTACACTGGTCGTGCTTGTGTCGTCCCGTCCTTCGTGTATGGCCAGACATAACGGTACTTTCCCCTTACCTTGGGATCGGCGCCGAGTATGTATTCAGTATCCTCATGGGATACCTTCTCCCTTACCAATGCCGCGTCCCATTGTCTATCCGGGCCAATGAGGCCACTCACCTTTAAGTACCCGTCGATGGTATCTCTTAGTCCATCATTCACTTTAAAGCCAACTTTTGAGTACACCTAGGGGTTGTCATACACTCAAACCTCCTATCCCATTTCTATAGTCCATAACCCTTCTCGTTTTAGCACATCCCTTCCATGTATTAGGCTACTCCATCCCCACGACGCTCTTCCACCCCGTCTTGCATCTAGGAAGGTACCATTAGAGAAGTACAACCCCTTCAAGATCCGAACCCAAAGTGCATTTGGTTCAGCCAACACTCGGGTTGCCATCTTGGTGAGTAAATCCGTGGTAAAGCTTTGTAGCTCTCGAAACCCTAGGCCACCAAAGTTTTTGATTATGGTTAGGACGTCCCATTTCCTCCAGTGTGTTTTCTTTTCTTCCGATGTTAAGCCCCACCAGAAGTCCCCTATGAGTGAATTAATCCCCGTGCACCAAGTTTTGGGAAGATGAAAAGCGCTAATTCCCTGGATGCCTTGATCAAGACTTCCTTCCCTGTTTGGTTAATTGTTTTGGGCCTTCATCCTGCCATCTTGTCCCATATCATGTTTTGCAAGAAACCCATTGTTTCCTTCTTCGATCTTCCCCATATAAATAGTAAGCCTACGTATTTGCCTGGATCGTTTGTGCTCCTGATATTCAACACTTCCTCCACTACTTTTCTTTCATTCGGTCCCACCTCCCTATTGAATAAAATGGTCAATTTTGCTATGTTAATGCGCTTCCCGGATGCCGTACAATAATCCAATATGTCATTTAGGTGCTTGGCATTATAGGTTGATCCTGTTGGATCACGCTTTCCTACAAGACTCTTTCCGGTGCGTACCTGGTCGGTTTCCTTGCTGCTCCGTTAAGCTACACAAAAGGAAATCCCGTTGTTTCCCCTCTAACGATCAAGTCAGTCGAAGGTTCATTTATGGAGGAAGTATATGGAGTCAAGTGTGCAATGTTACATTAGTTTAGAATGAAGATGGGTGAGGGTATTTATATACCTCACCCCTAACCTAGCCGGATTTAAGCATGACCATGGTCATCCTAGGTGTCACCTAGTTAACTAACCATGGTCATGTCTTGAGTCCTGTGCTGCCTGGTGTCCTGTGCCTAGTGCCCTGTGCACAATGCCCTTGTTTTCTGGTCCTTTGTCCTACATGCATGTGTCCCATTACCCTATGTTTGGCCTAAAGCCTTGTACTGTTTGTGTTGTAGGAGGAATAAGGGAGGCTCAACTTCCAATTGGGCGTGCCTCCATGACACACTACTATGGTGCACCACTACGACGCACCCCTATACTGCAGCATCCAGGGTCGTGGCATGGCGTGTTGCTGGCTTGAAGTGGATATTGTATCCTGGGGAGCGTTCTGGGCGCGCCCTACATACATAAGTTAAGGACGCTCGCCCTT
This sequence comes from Chamaenerion angustifolium, assembly GCA_946814005.1. Taxonomy (NCBI): domain Eukaryota; kingdom Viridiplantae; phylum Streptophyta; class Magnoliopsida; order Myrtales; family Onagraceae; genus Chamaenerion; species Chamaenerion angustifolium. Next base: position 24,572,664 of record OX328268.1, on the reverse strand, counting down.
GGGTTTGAATGCTTTAATGAGTGATGACCCTTCTAAGAGCCGAGCTTCATGCTTCTTCAGTTTTCCTACAGGTGGCGCGCAGTAGGATCTACTGATATTGCTGCATGAACTAAACTACATGGTATGACGCGCCATATTACTTTGTTGTAATATTTTTGAATGTGTCGCGGGACGCTCCTTTTTGTCCTTTTCCGTCCGTTAGGATTTTTGGGGCTTGAGCTTTTGTCCGTTACAATCTCTTCGAATTTTGAACCCATCGAATGAGAAGATGACACCTGGTGGTGCAGTCATATATTTTTTTTTCAATTTTGAAAGCTGTCCGGCTGGGATCGTGCCACGTGGCAGAAGATATTTGCCTTTTCAAGGAAATCTTTAGGCTTCAAAGGAACGGTTTCAGAGAGATCGAACCGTTGCATGCGAACTGTTTCTTGGAGGGAACCGTTGCATGCGAAACGTTTTTAGAGGGAACCGTTGCCTGGTCAGGCCGTTGTTTTGCTCGAACCAGTCATCCGAACTGACACTTCTCCTCCTACAAATACCCTATTCCGACCATTTTCGGTCCTACTTCTCACTTTCAAGTTTTCTCTCTCTAAAAAATCCTCTATCTAGAAATCGGAACTTCTCTAGACCAACCTTCGCCATTCGCTCCTTTCGGCGCCCCCGTGCTCGAGACAAGATTGCTCCTGTTTCTTCGGATCGCATTAGTCGGCGCTTTCAACTCTTGTTATGCGCCATGTCGAAGAATACCGAGAGTTCTCGATTTTCAGGTGAGGCCAACGTTTTCTTTCCTTTTTCGGGAGAATACCGAAACCGAACATGCTTTCTAGAGCCTTTTTTGAAAAAGATGTCGAGGAGTCGGGGATGGATGAAACCTTTTCTCCTCAGTATCCCATTCCCGATGAGACGGACCCTCAAAACTCCCACCCCGTGAGTGTGCCTCAACCGGTGAGGAGACCATTTTCCCGCTTCAAATTGATGCGGATTTAAGGTTACCCTATTGTCCCGAGTTGGTGGAGATGTGTAAATTTTACGGTGTTTATCCAACCTAACTTTCCATGAACGCCATTCGCATTTGGGTCGGTTTTAAAATCTTTTGTCATGACCGTGGATACCCCTACTTCCTTTCCTTGTTTCAACATTTTTATCGTCCCGATTCCAATAATTTCGGCGTCTTTATTTTCGTTTCCCGTAGTCCCGATGTCAATAGTCAGTCGTGGGACACCTCTCGTCCCATCGTCCAAGGTTTTAAAACCCGGAATTCCAATTGGAAGACCCATTATTTTTTTCTTTAAGGGGGGCGTCTCTTGGTGTCTCAATTCCAAGGCACAGCGCGACCCTATTCCCTCTATGGAGGAGTGCACGTATGCAGATGTGGAGACACTCTCCCAAATAATTATAGAGCATGAACATGGGGCATCGTTTACATATCCAAGGCGACGACCAAGGCATATTTAAGGCGCACTGGCATTTCATCAATGGTGCCTTGCTCTTCTCCACCACCCCGGGTAATAACTCTTCCGTTTCCTTTTTGCATAGAACGATTTTGTGTGCCTCACTCACACCTTTACTATTATCCCGGAATAGCAATGTGGTCAGAAGTCGGCTTCGAGGAGCGACGACGCTCCTGAGGCTTCTAAGAGGAAACACATGCCCAATACGAGCGAGAAGAAGAAGGCACGTTATGAGGATTATGTCGATCCTCTTACGGTGCCACAAGAAGTTCTCAGTCCAAATACTCTGGAGGTTGTGGAGAATTTTAAAGGTGTGGTCCCTTATTCTCGATATGCTAACGATACACTTCTGCGTCGACAACTTAACATTATGTATACTAACAAATATGTCGTGCCCGTAGTGACAAATTCAATGCTTTCATGGTCTTATACCACGTTTTCTAGTGGTTCCACAACGAAGAAGATTGGTGGTGATGCCCCAGTGCCGTTGGGGTCATATTCAGGCACACCTTCCTGGAAGAAGGTTCGGGCGCGCCGGGTCAATGTCCCGATGCAGGAGTTTGAAGAAGAGGATGCCCTATTATCCTCTCTGGTGCACACATTTACCGTTTCTGCGGGTGAGTCCCCACATCGTGACGCCACTACAGAGTCTGAGGAGAAGGAGAATGTCCTCCCATATCTTAGCCCGATCTTCAATTTGCGCCGTGATTTGAAGGCAAATGTGGACGAGGAGGCTCTCCTAGAGGCTTGAACGCCCTGTGAGCGTCTCCAGGGCGTCTCCTTGGTAAAGGGGAACTCAATAGCGGACCCTAACTTATGGTTCCACTTGCTAGCGGACGCCTGCGCCCCCTAGGTGATAGGATGCCCATCTCTATTGAGGGCGACACTGCCGGGGGCTTGGTGCGCCGTGGGCTTTCCCTCTTTTCCCAAGTAAACTATTATTTTTGGTGGGTCCCCTCTATTCCCAGGTGTATGATCTTTACAGGCAAGAAGGTCGAGTGTGCTAAATAGGAGACACACACCCTATCTGCGGAGCAGAAGGTGTTCCAACAAGAGCAGGAGATGCTCAAACGCCTTGATAAGGCAGTTGAGAACTATAAGAGGAGCACTTCTTTTGATATGGACGCGGCCATATCGTGTCGCTCTACGTTTATGGAAGTGTACGACTCTCTTGAGGAAGACATGCAAAAGTTCTTCCCCGACTTCGACGTGGAGCATCAATGTAATCAACATGATTTCTCCAAAGGCTCCTAATGGTCATCAATTCATATTGGCGGCAATCGATTACTTCACCAAGTGGGTAGAGGCTATCACCCTAACGTCAATAACGACAAAGACCATCAAACGTTTCATTAGGCAGGACATCATCGTGTGTCATGGGGTACCGAAGTCAATCATCACCAGCAATGCCATAAGTATAAATAACAAATTGGTCGATGAGTTGTATGACCAATTTAAGATCAAGCATAAAGACTCATCTCCATATCGCCCACAAATGAATGGCTCAATGGAAGCAGCAAATAAGAACATTAAGAAGATCATAGAGAAAATGAATGTCAATTATAAAGGCTGACACGACAAGCTTCCTTGGGCACTCATGGCATACAGGACCTCAATACGGACACAGTCAAAAATCACCGATATGGACAACCAAGAACTCCCCAATCTGATCAATATGGACACAGTCAAAAATATTTAAAGAGCTCGTAATCAGAAAGCGCGCCTCCAAACATAAGAGGAAATTCCCGCAATATTAAAAACCCAAAAGGGCTGTTTAGGCAAAATTTTGGGAAGAGGGACATAATTAAAAATCCCTAAAAATGGCGATCATGGCAAAAGGAACAGAATCAAATCCCCGCTGGGTTGAAAACTTGAAAGGGCGACCTAGACAAAAATTAAGGGAACGGAGAGGTGCGGTAATAATATATATATCGTAGCAAAAGGAAAGAAAATTGAGAGATAAAAAAATGCTACTCAAAAGTAGACGACATTGTTTCTCCCACAGTAGCAATGAAGAGAAGTTGTGATTGACATTAGTCTGAGTTGTCTCGACCGACTCGCATGGATAGACCTTGTACAAGATTGAATCATGTGTATCCTTTATGGTCTCAAAGTCTTGTTTCAAATAGAATTTCCATGTCAAAAACATAATCTAAACGGATCACAACCTTCCATAACCGACTACAAGATAGCTTTTTAAATCCTTACATCCTTTTTCAAAACATGTCTATTCATGATAAAGAGAAAATTGTATAAACATGTATTGTCTCACGTTTGAGAATGTCCCCATGCGAAGATGACGTAGCATGAATGGATTTAGGTAACTCCATCAAGAAGGACTCCAACGTCGATTAGTGACAAAATAGTCTGAGAAGTCTGCGCAAGCAGTCAGACATCTCGATAGATTTTTTTAGCCCTAAAGTGAATTATAAGTCGACGAGCGGAGCCTTTAGCTGTTGTTCAGCCTCCGCAAGTCATCCTCGACGACCAGGACCTATAGATGTCCAACTTCTAGAGTCATAAGCCGACTAGCGGAGCTTTTAGGTGTTCAACCTCCGCAAGTCATCCTCTACGACTAGGACCTGTAGGTGTCTAGCTTCTAGGAGTCACAAGCCAACGAGTGGAGCCTTTAGGTGTTCAACCTCCGCAAGTCATCCCTAACAAGTCACAAGCCAAGCCTTTAGGTGTTCAGCCTCCTCAAGTCATCCTCGACAACCAGGACATGTAGGTGTACAACTTTTGGGAGACACAAGCCGACGAGCGGAGCCTTTAGGTGTTTAGCCTACGCGAGTGATCCCTAACAACCAGAACTTATATGTGTCCAGTTTTTGGGAGTCATAAGCCGACGAGCGGAGCCTTTAGGTGTTCAACCTCCACAAGTCATCCCCAACAAGTCACAAGCCAACAAGCGAAACCTTTAGGTGTTCAGCCTCGACAAGTCAGCCTCGACGACCATGACCAGTAGGTGTCCAGCTTCTGGGAGTCACAAGACGACGAGCGGAGCCTTTAGGTGTTCAGACTCCGCGAATCATCCCCGACGATCAGGACCTGTAGGTGTCCAATTTCTTAAAGTCACAACCCGACGAGCGGAGCCTTTAGGTGTTCAGCCTTCGCAAGTAATCCCCAACAAGTCAAAAGTTGACGAGCAGAGCCTTTAGGTGTTCAACATCCGTAAGTAATCCCCGACGACAAGGAGCTGTAGGTGTCCAGCTTCTGGCAGTCACAAGCCGACGAGCAAAGTCTGTAGGTGGTCAGCCTGCGCGAGTCATCCCCGAAGACTAGGATCTGCAGGTGGCTAGCTTCTGGGATTCACAAGCGATGATCGAAGTCTTTAGATGTTCAACCTTCGCAAGTCATCCTCAATGAGTCACAAGCCGACGAACTGAGCCTTTAGGTGTTCAGCCTCCGCAAGTCATCCTTTACGACCATGACCTATAGGTGTCTAACTTCTGGGAGTCACAAGCTGATGAGCGTTTAGGCGCTCAACCTCCGTAAACCATCATGAACGATCGAGACCTATATGTGTCTAACTTCCGAAAGTTACATAATGATGTTTGCCTACTATGTAAATAATGAATCAAGAGGAGCCAAAATCAGTTGTTTATCTTTGAACACACACTCATGAGATGACTTCCATGAGTGCGTGTTCAAATTGGGGCAACTGTAAACACCTGATTTTGACTTGAGGTCAAAATACTGTACGCGAGGATCCGAGACGAGAAAAATAAAGACGAAGAAAAAAGAAAAAGAAAAGAAAATAAACTCTAAACCTCAAACCCCAAACCCTAAAACTCTGAACCCTGAACCCTAAACCCTAAACCTTAAACCCCAAAACCCAAACCCTAAACACCAAACTCTAAATCCCTAACCCCCTAAATCCTTAAACCTTAAAACTCCCGGCCACAAATCCATCACCATGCCGTCCACTTAGCCACCCATCATGCCACCCTTTCTCACCATTGATCATTGTCCACCATGCCATCAACTTGGCCACCATGGCACCCTTTGTCAACATTGATAATTGTCGACCATGCCATCCACTATGCATTGTCCATGCTTTATCATCTACTTGCTCCAAAAATATAATTAAAAACCCTTATAAGAGGAAGCAAGCTTCGACAATTGAAAGGGGGGAAACCGAAGAGAGAGGAATCTGAATGCTTCGGTGAGGAAAGGAAGTCAAAGGTTTCGGTGAGGAAGAGAGAAAAAACGAGAGAGAGAAAGGAGAGAAAGAAGAAAAAAAATATTGAGTGAAAAATATCTGTGATTATCAATCTCAGTTTCTCGTATGGTATTTTAAACTCCGAATGATTTAGGTATATCACCCTCATATTCAATATTGTATTTGTATGTTCTAATGTGAATGAAATTGAGGTTTTATACACATATATTTTATATCTATGTATAATATACGTGAAATTGTTTAATTTAAAAAACAATGCATGTAATCCCTTCAGCCAAGCATGATCAAAACGGGCGAATCATACAATTCAGGTAAATCAGTAAAAAATAAGTTCAAAAGCAAAGTAAAGTACCAAAAGTCAGAATCATGGGCTCACGAGCTCTTAAGACGTAATCAAACCCCCAAAATCAGTTATCTGGACGTAGACCTTTCCAAGCCCTAGGATGTTAACACCATGCACCCTAGGCAAATTTTAGGATTTCGATTAACCTTTAATTAATCGGTGGCAACTCTTTCATTTTTTGGTCCGGTTGATGACCCCGCTTGACACGACTTGTCGCTCACCAAGACTCGACTTTTTTTCTAACGAAAAATATAAAAATAAAATCAAAAGGGTTGGGGAAAGTCGGATCCGATGTCCGACACCTTTCCTTAGATGAACCGCTCAACTAGAAACGACAACAATCTTACGTGAGATGCATGAAGGATACACTCCTTGTCACGAGGGGTCGAGATACGTTGTCCAAAACATCCTTAACCAAGGATATTACGCTTATCCCCAAGATACAAATTGATCGAGGGAACGATATACAATAAGGCATTCTCCACTCCTTTGCTTAGATGCACTACTCAACTATAAACGACAACAATCCTATGTGAGGTGCATGAAGGAAACGTTGTTTGTCACGAGGGAGCGAGATCCATTGTCCGAAAAATCCTTAACCAAGGATATTACTGGCCCACCATGAGTAAATAGGCAAAGAATATGGCTTTAAAATGTGAATCCGATCAAAATTATAACCCAAAAATAGTGCGCTACCCTGCGGAATTAACTAACATAGGCGTCGCTTGACCCTTTGCACAATGGGGAATTTATCGTGTGGTACATTTGCCCAGATCCAAGCAGTGTACCTATATCATCATTGTGATTTATTATTTTTCAAAGTGGATTGAAGCGAAAGCGTTGACATCTACTACAGAGTTCCAAGTGATCAAATTCCCAAAATCTAGAATCATTTCTAGATATAGAATCCCAAGTGTTCTTATAAGCGAGAATGACCCCCAATTCTCTAGAAAGGAGCTAAAGTGACTTTGCGAAGAACTGAAAATCGAACCACTATGGGAAAAGGGCAGTTTACCGGCTTAAAAATGGTTGAAAAATTAAGCAGTTAAATTATCACTGCTAAACTGAAGTTGAGCCGTGACATGAAGCGTCAGGACAATTATCACGGCTCATTATAAAATGATTCGTGATAATTCCCGGCCCAAAATCAAAAGTGCCGCCAAAATAATTATCGCGACACTTTTGGTTGAGCCGCCATAAATAATTGTTTTTTTTAACCCATATTATTCGCGGCTCATATATATATGAGCCGTGAAAAATTAAATAATTGTTTTTTTAACCCATATTATTCGCGACTCATATATATATGAGCAGTGAAAAATGAAATAATTGTTTTTAAAACCCATAATTTTCGTGACTCATTTCATATGAGCCGCGAAAATGATTTATTTTTAATAAAAAAATAATAACTTATACTATAATTCTTATCATACAACAATAACCTGAATAGTTTACATACCAAAATCATAAATTTTGCACACAATACATTACATATCTGTAAGTTCGCTTCATTAATTCAAAAACATATATTATAATAGTTCTTCATTCCTAACATTGTTTTGACTAAGACAATTCATTTTCTTCATCGTTTTCTTGACTTCCACTAGCAGATTGTTCACTACTAGATGTTGTTGATTGATGAGTTGCGTGACCATCCTATAAAAACATCCAAAAATCGAATTATAATATGCCCAACAATTAAGCAAATTAACTTATTAAACTAAACATCAATTCGCAGGCAAAACTAAAACATCCAAAACACTAAAAACACAGTGAAAATTGATTTTGGGTTGGTAAATGTGAGGAACTCAAACCAAGGTTGGTAAAAGGGGTGGACTGACTAGAATGATGATTTGTATGACCATCCTATATAAACATTCAAAAATTAAGTATAAGATGCAACATTTAAACATTAAACTAACTTAAATTATAAGATGCACAACAATTAAGCAAATTAACCTATTAAACTAAACCCCAATTCACTGGCAAGACTAAAGCATCCAAAACACTAAAACACCATAATAATATATTTGAACTACTATCCATCAAACAGTAAATGCATAAAGTGATATCATTGCAGAATGTAAACTATATACTTACTTGATTTCCAGTTGGTAAATGAGAGGACCCCAAACCAAAGTTGTTAAAAGGGGGGGACATCAGTAGAACCTTCTGTCATGAATCGGTGTAACACCAAGCCCATAACCTTTTACTCGCCCTGGTTTTTGTCCACCTACAACCCCACGATACACATCCTCCTCTCTTATAAGTGGATCCTCATCCGGGTTATGAGAAGCACGCTCTTGCATTTTAGATTTTTCTTTTTCCTACATCATACAGTTAAGAATGAAGATATAAATATAACTTGTACTCATAATTTAACTGAAAATCTCTTATATTACTACTATTGACGTTGTCTCTTTATCAACAAACGCACCACTTTTTTTATGGACATGGGCGTACTCATAAAATTCAAGACTCCCCACGGGTCTCTTACATTCAAGTTTCTATTAAATAAATATGATAAAATACATGGTAAAGCAACACTAAAATTATGTCAATTAATTTAAACATGTGTTTAGGATCATTCGTACCAATCTATATCTTGCAGAAGAAAAACTCTCTGACCCAGTGGTGTGAATATATGATTGTTGTGACCGAGCCTGTTTTCCCCGAGAGGATGATTCCTTCACATGAACCAACAATTAAATACAACACAATGAGAATCAATAATGTAAGAAAAATACACATTCTAACATGTCCTACATTAGAAAACCAATGATCTACTAGTAGTTCCTATTGCCATTTGTCCACTTCTTCAATGTTATTTGCTTTGATTTCTTCTTTTGTCGCACCCGACTTATAAAATATTGCTTTTAGAGAATTTTTGTGATCCTTCCATTTTTTAGCGACTGATTTCAGTATAAATTTGTCAAAGGATCTCCCAGTATCATCCAGACAAAAGAATTTCGTCTGCAAACATGTTTGTAACAAAATAGTTAATAAGTTAAATATAGAAATCATCATTTAAAAAAATAACATATAACTTACTTTTTTTCATGGCTAGTATTTGTTGTGTGAAGTTATCTGACATATTTTTCCATCCTCTGAAGTTCAAAGGGCATAGCTGGGATTTACGAGCACCTTGTCCAAGCCAACTTCCTAAAACATTTGTTGATTTACCATATGGTTGACTATATTGGTTACAGTAAATAACTATTCTACCATCTTGGAATTTTCATACTTCCATTGGGTTAAGCTTACTTTTTCTCCAATATCGACGACCAGAGTTATTTGTTAATCCAATTTCAAAGATTATGAGAGAACAACTATTTAAATTCATTATACATTAAAATATAAATTACATCATCTAAAATATCTGCATGAGTCAGTAACGATGTTGCATCGTCCTGTCCCTCAGATGTTGAGTTAGATAGAGTTTGTGTAGGACAACTAGCAGAATGTCCTCTGCTACCACCATCATTGTAACTACCAGAACCTGAATATGTGCCTGACATGTTTCTTCCACTAAAAGACACTTACGATATAATAGTGAACATAGTGTTAGATAATACAAAATAACACTATAAATTGACATAAGGTAAATTGCAAATAATAATATATATTCAACATACAGGATGAAGTACATTAAGTAAAGTAGAACTCATTCTCCAACATCTTCTCTACTCCAACGATGATGATTATTAAGTTCATCAACATATAAAATATGATAAGGCATACACTGCCTAGAATGATCATCCTTATCACCATCTTCAGTTTTTCCCATATCAAATGTGTCTCTTGGCTTCATCTCCACAACTAAGTGCCAATCCACATTTTTTGGATCTTGCACATAAAATACTTGCTTAACTTGTGATGAGAACACAAATGGATCATCACGAAATCGTTCTCCTGTGTGTATCAATATCAAAAATTAACTAATATTGTGCCATTTGAATCCTTCTTTAGCCCTCCCGGAGATTTCACATTAACTAAATCACATCGGAATAATATGACACAATATCTCCCATAATAATCCAGTTCAACAATGTCTGATAGTCTCCCATAGTAAGTTTGGTCATCTGCTTCAACTATTATACCACTATTATGACATTTTCTATTTTTCTCATGGTCTTTTGTGTGGAATACAAATCCGTTGATAGAGAATCCACTAAATTTTCGAACAATAGAATTTGGACTAGTCGCAAAAGCAATTTCTTCTTGTGAACAATTATTAACAATCATGTCAGAGACCTAGATTTGTAGAAATACTATAAGAATAGAAGTATTTAATAAGAAAACTATGAACGAAGAGTAAGAACAAGAAAGAGTTCATATAAACATTTCTATTAAGCCAATCTGCAAATTTATCTATATACCATTGACCCTCAATGCGAGAAGTTGAAACTAAATGGTACTGTCCTCGTTGAACATCAATAAATCTCATGCACAGTTCTATTTAATTCGACTTTATCCTTGAAATATTTGGTAACGAAACATATTCAAGTGATATAAAAAGAAAACTGACTGACGGTGTGGTTCGATTATATCACTATGAAGTAAGACATAACGATGTGCTTGAGCTAGCAACATCCGATCAAGCACTATTGTCTGAGCACTACCAATGAAATAACCACCCGATGAAAACCAATAGTTTTCACCTCCTACATAGGATAACATCCTTTTGGGTCGGTTAAAGATCGAGCCTAGTTCTCCCATAAACCTTTTGCAAAAGGTCATACACTCTTCAACAATATATCCTTCTGCAATTGAGCCTTCTAGTTGAGCTTTATTACGAACGTAATTTTTCAAGGTGACCAAAAACCTTAAGAAATCATTAGAGAAAAGAAAAAAAAGATTGTTACATTCTGCTTAACACATTGGATAAGGAAATTTAATTGAACTAACCTTTCAATAGGATACATCCGTCGGTATTGTACAGGACCACCTAGTTTTACTTCCACTAATAGATGTATAATTAAATGCACCATTACCGTAAAGAATCCTGGAGGAAAAATCTTCTCTAGATGACACAGAACCAGTGCTGCACTGTTCTGAAGTTCATCTAAATCCTCGAGATGGAGATTTTTAGAGCACAATTTCTTAAAAAACACTAACAGTTCATTGAGAGATAGAACAACATGTTTTGTCAATACACCTCTCAATGCAAGCGGTAGAATATCTTGCATTAGCACATGACTGTCATGACTTTTAAGATTGGAAAGCTTCCTCTCTTTCAGGTTTACTCCCCTTGATATATTTGAAGCATATCCATCAGGAACTTTAATATTTTTAAACAATGTAAGAAACCTATCTTTCTCAGCCAATGTAAAGGTGTAACATGCATAAGGCAAATAAGTCTTCCCATTGGGACAATCTACAGGATGAAGTTCAGGTCTTATACCCATAGTCTTTAAGTCGTGTCGAGCCTTCTCATTATCCTTTGTCTTCCCATCAACATTCAACAATGTTCCAATCGCGTTATCGTAAACATTGTTTTCTATATGCATCACATCCAGATTATGTCAGAGAACATTATATTTCCAATAAGGCAATTCAAAAAATATGATGTTCTTCTTCCACAAGATACTGGCTTGAGTAGATGTCGAGGCACCTTGTTCAGAGTAATCATCTCTCTCAAATATATCTTCATCCTCTAATATTGTATGAACAACTATGGTATTGCCATCTCTTGACTGCTTCTTACTACCTTTACCATAACTATTTGTTAACCTCCTCATTTGCTCGAAAACCTCCATACCAGAAAGAGTTGTTGGTGAAACTCGCATCTCAGTTGTACCATTAAACTTAGGTTTTTTGACGACGAAATGGATGATCTATGCGTAACCAGCGATGATGACACATATAACAATATTTGCCACCGTCATCCAACCACAAAGACTCAGGTGAATAAGTATATATATGACATTCAACCCGACCTTTAGTACTCCAGCCAAATAAATTAGCATATGCAGGAAAATCAATAACAGTCCACATGAGTGATTTGCGAAGAGTAAAGTTCTCATACTTTAACGCATCATATGCCTCAACACCCTTCCAAAGTTGTTTTAACTCTTCGATTAGTGGTTTAAGATAAACATCTATTTCATTTCCAAGACCTTTTTCACCAGGGATCGGATGACCATTGACAATATAAGAGACGACTTTTTCATGCACGACCAAGGCTCCATATTGTAAGGGATTAATAAAACAGGCCATGTACTATAAGTTACACTCATCGTCCTAAATGTATTAAAACTATCACTGGCTAATCCTAATCTGACATTACGTGGGTCAGATGCAAAATTTGGGTAACGCTCATCGAATGACTTCCACGCCAATGCATCAGCAGGATGTCTCAAGACTCCATCCATTGTTCGACCCTCCTTATGCCATCACATCGAAGATGCACTATCCTTTGACATGTATAGCCGTTTGAGTCTGGGAATTAACGGAAAGTACCGCAAAACTTTTGCAGGTTTTTTTCCCCAGAAGAAGTAGTGTCTTCTATATTATCTGCAACTATGTCTTTTTTATGTTTTTCCCACCTCGAATGACCACAAGTTGGACAATTGGAATGTTCAACATTTTCACCCCAATACAACGTGCAATCATTTGGGCATGCATGTATCTTATCATACCCAAGACCCAATTTTGTAATCAATTTCTTAGCATCATAATAAGAAACTGGAAAAGTTGCTGAATGAAATGCAATTCTTAAAACTTCAAATAACATATCAACTGATTTCCAAGACCAACCACCAACTATTTTTATATTCCAAATGTGTAAGATGAATGATATGATTGTGAATGATTCACAATGGGGATATACTGGTTTCTCACACCCACTCATTAATTTTTGAAGAGGTGAAATTTTTTCACAACCTGCATCATGTTGTTGTGATCCTGAAGCGCCATTATCTACAACAACTGACCTATTATCTTGCACATGAAAATAATTGCACCTACTATACTTGGGCATCATTATTGAGCTGAGTTTGTAGACACGATTCACCATGAAAAAACCATATTGTAGAGGGTGAGCCCCTAGCACACCAAGTTGTCCAAATAGCCCCATTTAAATTAATGGGTGTCCTGTTAGCAGGAGGACATACGCCCATGATAATATGTAGACCCAAGTTTTGGTTTAAGACAGTGTTCCCCCTCACCAGGGGAACGTCTTTGAGTCGCTACAATGCTCCAGGCAGTTTAGAAGGGGTGTCGCCTTCCTAGACCTTAAGGTCAGGATGAAAGTCGAATGGCAGACCAACATAAGGGGTGAATCGTCCCTCTGCATTATCTTCTTGAATCGCCAGTGGAGATGAATGTGCCACTAGCGGCTCCACGAGCAAATGAATGCCTGGTGAAGAAGGCGTCTCTTCAATAATAGTAGATTTGGACTCCCGCGCGGGAGTCTTCGCCTTCTTTTTAGAGGGAGCTTCATAGGACATCCACATGGAAATTGGGTTGTCATCCTTCACACTTTTAGTTGTGGAACAAGTGGAAAATTTAGTATAAGACCAACATATCATTGTGGGTGTTACCATAGGCGCATCATGTTTCTTGGTATTAAGAATGCTTAGCCTCTGATGAAGTAGTGTATCAAAGGCATATCTAGAGAATGGGAAGACACCTTTGTATGCAGCAATCACCTCTCGGGTGTCTGGGCTGAGCGGTTCAGGCGCTGCTGATAGAGGATCACTACTATCCTCAAGGCGCGCTGCTACTTCTCCCTGCGCCCCGAGGAGTGTCCCTTCATCCTTTTCCTCGACCCTTCAGAAGCGTCGCTGGAGACCTTATCCTTTTTCTGTTCAATTCGAATAAGCAAGGCGCGCAAAATGTTTCTCTGCAAAAAGAAAAACGTAGAGTTATAACCCATGACGAAGATGGACGACGCTTGACTAAAGAGATACCAACTGACTACAAGTTTAGCTCGGTGGCATCCTTTGAAATGTAAGGGGCGAGGTCGGCTTGGTGGTCAAGAAATATTAAGGTGAGAATCTCCAAATCGGACGACGATAACTATTCCGTGGAAGGAAGAGGGTCACACAACGCTTTTAAGGCTATACACTAGGAGACGCTCCCCTTAAAGAAAAAGTAGGAATTCTTTCAATTGGAATTCCTTGTTCTAAACCATGTAACTAAAGGGCGCGCGAAATCCCATGAATGATTTTTATAGTCGAGGTTGCTACATACAAAACTAAAGACACCAAAACGATTTGAATCAAGGCGATAGAAGTGGCAAAAGAGAACTAAGTAATATACCCAACCGCGCTTATCACACAAAATGTAAAACCCTACCCAGGAACAAATGGAATTGGGAGAAAGCTGGGTGTGGTAAATGTTATAATAACGACACACATTCTCCAAGTCTGGGCAAAGAGGAAACCTTAATCCCACATTAATTTGTAGGTGAAAATGGTTTCCTCGCTAGGACCTGAAAGGCTAGTGGGGCGAGTATTTCCGAATCTGATTCATCCTGAATGGAAAACAGTAGAGAGTAAGCTTCTATAAGGCACACTTCCTCCACAACTTTATTAAAAATAGCGCATGAAATAATATTAGGTTTTGGGTTTGTGAAACCCAGAGGGAAAAAGACATTTGCCTCACCTCGTCATGAGTCGCTTCCAGCCATGGTAGCAGGTAGGCTCTAAAGGCGTCTGGGGTGGAAGCATGGATCGAAGGGAAACCAACAAGTAATCTTGCGGAAAATAAAGAGTGGTCGGAAAAGAGGAGAGGCATACCGAAAAGCTAGAGAGAAGGAGAAGAGATTTCTAGAGAGAGAAAGTGTAGAGGAGAGTAAAAAGAACGAAAATGGTAAAATGAAGGGGGAAAGGTGAATTTATAGAAGGCCCGTAGGGGAGAGGTGAAAAGTCACCTAGGCTAGCCCTAGGGGTACTTATTACTAGAGGTGACAATTTGTGTCAATCAGACCCGTCGTACTGTGTGGGTCAACCCGACCCGCCATATTGTGTGGGTCAACTTTCATGACCTGGACCCGAACCGACAGGTCGGTGGGTTGACCCGTCTATTCTAAAATCAAATCTCTTTCTGGCATTTCGTCGAACACCTTCCGTCCAGACGACGAGAGCCTTGCGTATAGATATCAGAAACATAACATATGATCTCACAACTTCTGATATTGTAGATGATGAGTCTCTGTTGACATGGGTTGTAATGAGATGCGCATGAATCTATTTAATGGAGGCGAGTCTGGAGATTGGTTTCACGTACTTCATGATGGAAGGACTCAGTGGAGCTGTAGAGGTGGAGGCGTGGAACAGCTCTGCCTCTTATTGTTTCAGTTTGAAAGACAAATACTCGGTCACAAAGATGTGAAGTGGAACTGGACTACTGGTCCGAGATTGATTCCTTCTGTCACAGAGTTGTGTTAGAATTTACGTCAAAGTCTGACTTCATGTATTGTTTAGTTCAATTAAGGGAAGCACAGTTTAGTTTTGCCTTAACGACACTATTTTATCTTGGGTGGTAATCGTCCCAAATTTACTCTTACCGGAACCATTTACGGTGAGGATAGCGAAATTGCCTTAAGGAAGCCGTTTTGATACCAGATTTAGCATGTTTCGACAAAATCCATTTCTAGGTGCAATTACGTCATTTTCGTCAATTTGCATGCTATTCAACAATTTTATTCATTAGTGATTCAAAAATTATTATTAAATTAAAATTTTAATTCTCCTATATTACGAACAATCTTAAGGCAATTTTTGAGTTCAGTAATTTCAGGACACTAAGAACCAGTTCAGTTCATTAATTTGTGTAATCTGAAATAATAATTTTTGGTTAAATAATTCAACATTTTTTTGTTTCAGAATAATGGCTGCAAACATCAATTATTTTGATATCAGTGTCGAAGTAGTGACTCAGACTGAAGTCCTTAATGCATCATCAAACGTGCATGTCGTTGCACTGGATGGGGGATAACCTGATAACCATGAATCGTCCGGCTAGACCGATGCATTTGAGATGCTCGAGAAATTTGACGGCTACAACTTCAAGAGGTGGCAGGATAAGATAAAGTTCTATCTGACTACGCTGAGCTTGGCTCGATTGCTGACTAAAGAACCACCAACTCAAAGCAAGGATTATGATCAAAGGTTCTTCTTAGCTCTAGAAGCTTGGAATCACTCAGATTATTTATATAGATATTATGTAATGAACTGTTTGTCTGATTCATTGTATGATGTATATAGTAAATCAAAGTCCGCTAGGGAGTTGTGGCATGCCTTGGAACAAAAGTATTAGTCTGAGGATGTTAGGAAAAAGAAATTCCTAGTTAGTCACCTGTTTGACTATAAGATGGTAGATAACAAACCATGTATGAAACAAGTGATAAATCTACAACTCTTTCTCTAGAGTATCCATTCCGAAAAGATGGAACTCGCATAGTCATTTCAAGTAGACGTCATAATTGAGAAGTTGCCCCCGGCGTGGAATATCTTCAAGGGCAACCTGAAGCACAAGCGGAAGGAAATGACCATGGTCGAGATGCTCGAAAGGATCAATGTGCAAGAGTAGTACATGAATGTTCCCGAGGAATTTCAATCGGCCCCATGAACATGATGGCCTCCGCCAAGGCAAATGTGGTGGAACATGGGCAGATCAGATATCTTGACAAAGGCAAGAAAAAGAAGTAGAAAGGATTCACTATGGGTCCAAAGGACAGAGTCTCGAAGAAGTCGGGATCTAAACCACAAGGATTTATTGGCACCTCATATAACTGTGGTAAAACTGGTCATAAATCTAATGGTTGAAAGGAATACAAAACCTCTTGATTTAATACATAGCGACGTTTGTGACTTAAAGTTTGTCCAAACAAGAGGTGAAAATAAGTACTTTATCACTTTTGTGGATGATAGTACAAAATATTTATATGTATACCTGTTAAAAAAATAAAGATGTAGCTATAGAAAAGTTTGTGCTTTATAAACAAGACGTTGAAAATCAAGTTAACAAGAAAATCGAGATGTTGTGTAGTGATATAGGTGGCGAGTATGATGTTTCATTTGGTGAATTTTGTGCTCAACACTGAATCATACATGAGGTCACCGCGCCCTATTCAACCCAATCAAACGGGGTGTCGGAAAGAAAAAATTGAACATTGAAAGAGATGATGAATTCAATCTCAATAAGTTCTAGGTTACCTCAGAACATGTGGGGGAAGCTATTTTACGTAGCAATTACCTTTTAAATAAGATACCTTGAAATAATGATTCTCATGTCACGAGAATAACATCCATAAGAATGATACTCGCAATAGCGGCATTGCAAAATTTTGAAATACATCAAATGGATGTAAAAACAACTTTCTTAAATGGAGATTTAGAGAAATAAATCTACATAAAACAACTTGAGGGTTTTGTTGCGCCAGGGCAAAAAAACAATTATCTAAACTGGTTAAATCACTGTACAGTCTGACACGCACCGAAACAGTGACATCAGAAATTTGACAATGTCATCCTAGAAAAAGAATTTAAAATAAATAAATGTGAAAAATTCCCATGACCAGAACGGGCATGAACGCGTGAACTGAACAATACTAGGAAGATACTTGTGTGGGTTATGTGATCATTTACACGAACGGCAGATAGTTCAAAGACATCGTGTTTACTGACTAGCCCGTAAAGTCGACGTAATTTCACAAGGGAAAGTTCAAAGGGTAACACCTACCTATCCTATGCAGGTGTCAACTGTTGAACTCATATTCCGAGTCTAGAACGTCTGGTAACTCTTTCAATTCTCCATTCATGTGGGGGATTGTTGGCCAAAGCCTTTGGTTCATGGGCCATTTTTTTTTAATTCATACAAGGACCAAATATTTTATAAATGGTCCAATTTAATGCTTGAATGAGAATTGAAAATTCAGCATATAACTGAAGTAACAATTCTGCCAAATCTTAACTAATATAATATGTTAGAAAATATCCTCTAATATTATCCACAATATTACCTAGGATATCGTTACTATGTTTTTTATGTAACTTTATGCATTTCTTATGTTAAGGGAATATTAAGAGAATATTTTCTAATATAAAACAATTGTTGCTATATTATAATATTAAGAGAATATTTGCTAATAGAATATTATCTAATATAATATAGTCATTGGTAATTTTGGTTTTAATAATTAATTTAACTTCAGTTTTTATAAATTAATTTACGGATGACATTAATGACAATGAGTACCCTTAACCCTATAAATACAACTGGTTCTTCTCATTTGAAATAATCCTCAAAAAAATAAAAATAAAAATTATCATCAGATATATTGCTCTAGAGTTAAGTCAGACTCGAGTTCATAATTGTGTTCGAATTTCTGTCGAACTCCGAGCTCAGTTATTGTTCAGTTCGGTTAAGAAAAACACCGCATTAGTTTCGGCTTAACGTCTTTTATCCTGGGAGGTAATTGTCCAAATTTTCCTTTTACACAAACCATTTACTGTATTAGTAATCCCATAGCATATATGACTCATCCAACATACTAAGTCATGTGTGTTTAAAACAAGACGTTAAGAACTTCTCTTAGCATGCTTTGCTTTTCTTGTACCAACATAGATGAGTCTAAAGGTCAAGTAAGACTACAAATGTGTTTAGGTTCTAGTTCTACTTCTAATTTAGAGAGTTCAATGTATTCTAGTACTTGAGTAATCACATTTTTATAAATAGATACATCATTTTATTTTCAATTTTAGGTACTAAAGATAGCCAAAGTTTGTTATTCCGTGATTTGACCTATTAATTTTAAATCAATCACTAGAATAGATGATTAAAACTGATAAGGAATTTAGTTTTTTAAGTTGAAGGAATTAACTACCATACTTTACTACCTAAGGTTTTACTTTCTCTGTATAAAACTTATATACTCCTAGTTCTCTTTTCATTACTGAATTTGCATTCTCACAACACCTATGTTAATCCTAACAGTCATCTTCATTCGTTCATTCTTGTTCTGTAAATAGTTTCTACATGTTCTCGCTTATTCAATAGGTGTCTCAAACTCCTCTTTTATAGGAAAATCAGTTTGGAGAATATCCAAACCCTAATTGTACAATTCCTTTTGACTAATTTCTCCTCCACTAGGTAAAAAAACATTATATTTCCTACTTTAGTTAGCTCAGGCCTACCGGAGGGACTAAAGCTTTGAAGTCATACCAACTAGGGGTGATAAAAAAAGATTGTAGGACCGAATTCCCGACAAAACCGGTCCGAGACCGGCTCGACTAGGACCGAGACCGACTAGGACCGAGACTGAGCGGGCGTTTTTTTTTCTTCGAGGTCGGTCTCGGTCTCGGATTTTTTTTCCCGAAAACCCGTTTAGGACCGGCCCAGACCGAATGTATGTGGATTTGAGATTTTCATAATACCACACCGAAATGAATGTGGATTTTGGAGGTTTTCTATCTCTATAAAAGCTGCATCCTGATAAATTTACTAAAGAATATAGTGAATTCATAGTGTTTTTTTAAGAGGTGAACTATTCCTTCGCCTTTTACTAAAGAATACCGTGAATTCATAGTTTTGTTTTTGGGGTGCAGATTCGGTCCAGGACCGAGACCGTCCCAAGTCAAGAAAGACCGACTCGAGCGGGCTTTTTTGGCCGAGGTCGGTCTCGGTCTCAGTCTTGGTCCTCCAGAAGGCAAGACCAAAATTTCAGTCTCGGTCTTGCCTTCAGGACTGGACCGACCCGCCCATGATCAACCCTAATACCAACCAGTCGATCAGAGTCGTGTGGGTCACCCACTCATGTTGTCGTAGTATCCAACAATAAAAATTATAATGACATGTTCTTTTCGCGGAATATGAATGAAATAGGTGTTACAGATTCCGTAAGAAGTTGTTCTTTTCACGGAATTGAAAATTTCCGGCTTACGGAATCCGAGTCCTCTAGTGTTAGACATTCCGTAGAAAAAACTCAGAATTCCTAAGTCGAGCACGCTAGGAATCCGGAATAGAAGGTCAAATGACGAAACTGCCCTCATTAATTTTTCATATTGACAAACTGTCCTTGGCAATTGGGTTACCTCGATTCTTCTACTTTGTAGCATTCCTCCGTCACTTTCATCCTGCACTCTTCTTCCGTTCGGCCACCGCTTCACCGGTCGCGATTCCGTTCGGCAACCTTCTTCCGTAAGGTACGTTTCATTGGTTTGATTGAGCGTCTGTTCTTCGATTGTTTGAACCGTTTGTTGTTCGATCGAACTTAGAAATCAGATTTCTGGACCTTCACTTCCTGGGATGCCACCTCCGCCAAATGCTCCTCAGCAGTAGCCGCCGCCACAGTGATTTGGGTATTCCTTATTTCTCATATATGTAACTTTTTGATCTGGAAAAAATTGGAATTGCTTGATCTGATATCTTGTTGGTTGCTCACAGTTTGATGTTTTTATGGAAAAATCCTTTCCTGTATTATTTAGACATGTTCTTGGTCTCTAGAGTTAGTTTGATTTGCTCCTCCAGAAATATTATAGTGGGTTGGTTTAGAATGCCAATTAGTAAAGCACTTAGTTTAGTGTACATTTGTTGCAACTGGCATTTGATTCGATCTCGTTTCCTTGCAGTTTGTACTGACTAGTGCTCCTATTCTATACTTAGAACATGTTTTCTATCATCTGCAGACATAGTTATATGACTAGGGATGGATGACTTTGTGATTGGTTAGTCTTTGTATATAAAGGCAATGATGAAAGTATTCTGCAGTGGTTGCACTTCTTGTGTAAATATATGATATAGTGAGACATGCACAAAACTCGGCTCATGAATGTGTTTTCTAGAATAATTTTGCATTTCTAATTGGATTGACCATGAATTTGGTTTATGTTATATATGCTTATGAATTTGGATTGACCTTGGGAAGGAGTTCAGGATCTGGCAAGTGAAGAATGTTGACTTTTTGGCTTATTTCTTCTTACCATTTTGTACCACACTGATTGTTTGTGTGTTTGGGGGGGAGTTTGAGAGTTATAAAAGAACTCCTTCTCCTCCCATTGGATTCATTCCAAAATTGTGTATCTTCTCCAGATATTAGTAAGAGCGTGCTAATTTAGCGGTTCTCGGAGACTAAGCCTATTTGGCCGAACTCCGTTATCAAAGTTTCGGGTGTGCTCTCTTTCCTTATCTCTTTTATTCCGCTGTGTATTTACTGTTGTTATGCTGGTTCCTTTTTATGTAGTAATTTAGTATTCAATATTATTTGTCGGCTATCTTTGCAAGTGTTGTGTCCGGTTCATTTGTCTTAAACCGGTTCATTTCACTAGTTGATGTCTTAGTGGGAAAATTACCCGATTTTCCCAACAAGTGGTATCAGAGCCGAAGGTTCGTCCTTGAGTTGTCTGAAAGTTGTTGTAATATTGAATACTATATTTTGAGTCTGTAATGACAACCAAAAGTCAAGAAGAGGGTGCTGTCTCAGATATTCCATCCAAGGTGTCGGGCTCCTCGTCATCATGGTCGAGGTTCCCGGTGTCCAGTTTGAAGTTGGCGGTGGAGATATTTGACGGTAGTGGCCATTTCGGCATGTGGCAAGTAGAGGTGTTGGACTCTCTTTTCCAGCAGGGTCTTGATATTGCTATTGAGGAAAAGAAAGCAGAAGAGGTAGAGGACAAAGATTGGAGTATCATTAATCGATTGGCATGCGGAACTATTCGATCTTGTCTGTCCAAGGAGCAGAAGTATGCTTTTAAAAATGAGACTTCTGCATACAAACTGTGGAAGGCGTTGGAGGACAAGTTTCTGAAAAAGAGTGGTCAGAACAAGCTCCTCATGAAGAAAAGACTGTTCCGATTTGATTACCAACCAGGTACTACTATGAATGAACACATCACAATGTTTAATCAATTAGTAGCGGACCTGTTGAATTTAGATGTGAAATTTGAAGATGAGGATCTGGCTTTGATGTTGTTATCATCTCTTCCCGATAAATTTGAACATTTGGAAACTACGTTACTTCACGGGAAGGAGAATGTATCATTAGATGATGTTTGTTCTGTTTTATATAGTCATGAACTGAGAAAGCAGTATAAGATGAAAACCAAAGCAACAACATCAGAAGAAGCATTGGTGGCAAGAGGACGTCAGCAAAGCCAGTCAAAAGGGAGAAGAGGAAGGTCTAAATCCAAAGGTCGAGTTATTGCCAAAGATGAGTGTGCTTTCTGTCATGAGAAAGGGCACTGGAAGAAAGAGTGTCCAAAACTGAAGAAGAAAGGGAAGACTCCGCAAGATGCTAATGTTGCAGAATGCAAAACCGATGCGGAATCAGATATTTCTTTGATAGTCTCGTGTTCAGCATCACCGCATCCAGATGAGTGGATTTTGGATTCAGGTTGTACCTATCATATGTGTCCCATTAGGGAATGGTTCTTTGAATATCAGGAACTCGATGGTGGGGTTGTTTACATGGGTAATGATGATCCATGCAAAACAACCGGGATAGGTTCAATCAAACTGCGAAATCATGATGGATCTACCAGAATTTTGCGGGATGTGCGTTACGTGCCAAAGTTGAAGAAGAATCTCATCTCATTGGGGGCCTTAGAATCCCAAGGCATGGTGGTGACGATGCGAGATGGAGTTCTTAAAGCTACTTCAGGAGCTCTGGTATTGATGAAAGGCACGAGGAAGAACAATCTGTATTACTACCAAGGTAGTACAGTTGTGGGGGCAGTAGCGACAGCAACTTCTAGCATAAAGAAGGATGCTGAGGCAACGAAGCTGTGGCACATGAGGTTGGGACATGCTGGAGAAAAGTCCCTGCAAATTCTTGCCAAGCAGGGATTATTGAAAGGTACGAAGACTTGCAAACTTAAATTTTGTGAGTATTGTATTCTGGGAAAACAACGAAGAGTGAAGTTTGGCACTGCAATTCATAATACTGAAGGTATTCTGGATTATGTACATTCAGATGTGTGAGGACCTGCCAAGACTCCGTCCATCAGAGGTAGTCATAATTTTGTCACTTTTATTGATGATTTTTCCAGGAGAGTTTGGGTGTTTACAATGAAGAACAAAGATGATGTACTTGAGATTTTCCTTAAGTGGAAAGCTCAAGTTGAAAACCAGACAGGAAGGAAGATCAAGGTTCTCCGAACAGACAATGGAGGAGAATACAAGAGTGATCTATTCTTGAAGGTATGTCAAGACTGTGGCACAATTCAACACTTCACTGTAAGGAAAACACCGCAGCAGAATGGGGTGTCAGAGCGTATGAACAAGACACTTGTGGAGAAAGTTCGCTGTATGTTGTCTAATGCTGGATTAGGCATAAAATTTTGGGTTGAGGCTGTGACGTACGCTCAACATCTCGTCAATCGTTTGCCATCATCTGCCAAAGATGGCAAAACTCCATTAGAGGTATGGTCCGGAAAACCTGCAACTGATTATGATTATTTGAATGTTTTTGGTTCTATTGCATATTATCATGTGATTGAATCAAAGTTGGATCCACGTGCAAAGAAGGCTATATTCATGGGCTTCAATCATGGAGTGAAGGGATACCGTTTATGGTGTCTGGAGGCAAAGAAGACGATTATCAGTAGGGATGTTACTTTTGATGAATCTGCCATGTTGAAAAAGGTAAATCAAGAAGCTGATAGTACTTCACAGCAGGTGGAGTGTACTCCGAAGCAGGTGGAGTTTGAGCAGACAGTGGTGATCCCAGCACGAACCACCACTAGTGACTCTCCTGTGGCAGAAGAAGAGTCAGATGAGGAAGAGGTTTCTACCCAAGAACCTCAACAGGAATCGACGCCAATTGCAGTTAGGAGGCAGAGACTAGAAATTCAGAAGCCTGCTCGTTTCGCTGACATGGTAGCTTATGCACTTCCAGTTGTTGATGACGTTCCATTCACCTATCCAGAAGCTGTTCGAAGTTCAGAAAGTGGAAGGTGGACAGGTGCAATGGAAGAAGAGATACAATCTCTCAAGAAGAACAAGACGTGGAAGCTGACACAACTACCGGAAGGAAGGCAATTGGGTGCAAATGGGTATCTTTGCAAGTGTTGTGTCCGGTTCATTGGTCTTAAACCGGTTCATTTCACTAGTCCGTTGGATATTGTGATTCTGATTATGCAGGTGATTTGGATAAGCGACGGTCTACAACTGGCTATTTGTTCACTTTAGCAAATGCGCTAGTTAGTTGGAAGTCTACCTTGCAGTCAACGGTGGCTTTGTCTACAACAGAGGCCGAGTATATGGCAATTACAGAGTCTGTGAAGGAAGTAATTTGGCTTCATGGGTTGCTTAAAGACTTGGGAGTTGGTCAGAAACAACTTGAGGTATATTATGACAGTCAGAGTGCTCTTCATTTAGCAAAGAATCAAGTCTTTCATGCACGAACAAAGCACATTGATGTTCGCTATCATTTTGTACGGGAAATTCTCGAAGAATAGGAGATACTTTTCCAGAAGATTCATACGACGGAAAATCCTGCAGATGTGTTAACCAAGGTAGTTACAAGGGCCAAGTTTGAACACTGTTTAGACTTGGTCAATATCTTACACATTTGAGTTGGCGTCTCACGACGCAACATTTGGAAGCACTGCGAAGATTTTTTTTATTATTATATTTGTTTGAGAAGATTTGTATTTGGTAAGACTAGGAATTAAGCCAAGGTGGAGATTTGTTGACTTTTTGGCTTATTTCTTCTTACCATTTTGTACCACACTGATTGTTTGTGTGTTTGGGGGGGAGTTTGAGAGTTATAAAAGAACTCCTTCTCCTCCCATTTGATTCATTCCAAAATTGTGTATCTTCTCCAGATATTAGTAAGAGCGTGCTAATTTAGCGGTTCTCGGAGACTAAGCCTATTTGGCCGAACTCCGTTATCAAAGTTTCGGGTGTGCTCTCTTTCCTTATCTCTTTTATTCCGCTGTGTATTTACTGTTGTTATGATGGTTCCTTTTTATGTAGTAATTTAGTATTCAATATTATTTGTCGGATATCTTTGCAAGTGTTGTGTCCGGTTCATTTGTCTTAAACCGGTTCATTTCACTAGTTGATGTCTTAGTGGGAAAATTACCCGATTTTCCCAACAAAGAAGACACAAGGTTAAATTGAGAAATTGATCGGGTTGATTTGGTATGTATTAAAGGTTATGATGGCGGTGAGAAGGTCGGGATCGAGACATGAGTCAATGAGTACAAGAGATTGTAGGTGTATAGTCATTTGATTGTACGTGTATGGTCATTTGTAATGGAATATGTTCTTTTGGATGTTGTAATTACGGTTTTATTTATGCAAATATGGAAATTTACAAAAGATATGAAGAAATAGTTAAGTTTTTTTGAATATATTGTGGATTGTTAGAATTTATGAAATATAAGAGATTGTCTTTTAAAATTTAATTAAATAATTAAATAAATTATTTAAAAAAGTTTTTTTTTTTAATTATTAATTAATTATATTTAAGATTTTATTATTAGTTTAAATGTTAGCTCATGAGGAGGGCAACATTCATATGTGGGCCTTTTAGGTGATAAGCCTCATGAGGAGGACAACATTTTTCTTTTCTTTTTTTGGGTAAATATGGAGGACAATAATTTGATGTGTTTGTTTTACCCTAGAATAATCTCTCTTGTAATTTACTTTTATAAATGAGTGTTAATAACCAAATCATTACTTGAACTTCAACCATTTTATAAAAATATACATGAACGTTTTTGTTTTTCAAATTTTGCTACCTATATCTTTAGAGTTGGAGGAAAATGGTATCTCCGTTTATTTTTTCGTTAAATTTGAACAAAAAGTAACGTAATAATATATGATTGATCCATAATTTAAAAAAGAGTTAAATGCAATAGCTACATCAGTTGAATTTTCAAAATCGGCTACTTAAACTTTGACTTTTGGGCAAATAACTACATCAGTTTGGGGTAAATAACTAAATCAGTTAACTTTTCCGTTAAATATGGACAAAAAATGACATGATAGCATATGATTGGTCCCTGATTTAAAAAACTAAATACTTTTTTTAAAAAATACCAAAAAAGATAAAAAAATCAATAGAGAAAATAAGAATTTTTAATATAATACTTTTATTAAAATATGAAATAAAAATAATAAATAAATAATTTTTTATTTTGTTTCATATTTTCAATAAAAGTATTATATTAAAAACTCTTATTTTCTCTATTGATTTTCTAACTTTTTTGGTATTTTTAAAAAAATCATTTAGATTTTAAAATTAGGGATCAATCATATGTTGGCACGTCATTTTTCGTCCATATTTAACGAAAAAGTTAACTGAGGTAGTTATTTGTACCTTGTTCAAAATTGAGGTAGACGTTTTTGAAAATTCAAAATTGAGGTAGCTATTTGTAAACCGGTCAAAGTTCGGGTAGCTATTTACTATTTATCCCTTTAAAAAATTATATTATTTTTTACAAAATACAAAATAAAACTTGAGTTGAAAATTGATAAGAATAAAAGTGTTTTTCATATAATATTTTTAGTGCAAAAATGAAACAAATAATAATAAGGGTTAAATATCAAGTAGCTATATGAACTTTGGACGTTTTGCAACGAGCTACCCGAACTTTGAAAATTCAAAATGAGCTACCTCAACTTTGAAGTAAATGCAAATAGCTACCTCCGTCCAATTTTTCGTCAAATGTCGTTGGAAATTTTTCAGAAATTGGACGGAGGTAGCTATTTGCACCTTCTTCAAATTTGAGGTAGCCCGTTTTGAATTTTCAAAGTTCGGGTAGCTCGTTGCAAAACGTCCAAAGTTCAGGTAGCTACTTGATATTTAACCCTAATAATAATAATAACTATTTCAATTTTTTCTTATTTTTCTTCTATTGTTAATAATTGTTTTAAAATAATTTACTTTTTAACAATATAAACTAATGTCGTGTCGCTAATTATCGTTCATATTTATTGTAATTTAGTTATTAACACTATAGCTTAGAAGTTGTATTTGCATTATAAGCTATAAAGCAGCCACAGCTTCGTCTTCTCTCCAGGATAAAGAAACCAGGCGAGCTTCTTCTTTTCCGTCTCTAAGCAGCAAACCCTCATCAAACAGTGTGAATGACTGTTTCTTCGTTGATTCATTATGTCGTTTTTTTCCATCTGGAATTGTCGCAATTCTCAAAGCCCTCGCTCGTAAGTACATTTTCCCCATATTTCAATTCTTTTGCTCTTGTTTCGTTTACAGGAGTTGAATAGGTACAAGGCGTTTTCAATGGCGTCAGTGGACAAAGAATCGCCAGCTAACAACCCTGGTCTCCACGCCACCCCCGATGAATCTACCAAGGGTTACTTCATGCAGCAAACCGTGAGTCCCCATTTAAATTTCTTCTAATTGTTAATCCATAACCGTCTAATTGTTGTATTGGATTTACAGATGTTCCGGATTAAGGATCCTAAAGTCAGTCTTGATTTCTACTCTCGCGTTTTGGGGATGTCGTACGTTTTCTGTCATTTCTCCGTTTTTGACTGTCATTCATAGAATTTACCATTTTAAGATGAGTGCATTCGCTATATATAAAGAACCAACATGGTTAAAGCTTATTATTGATAGCTTTGCTCAATATGTAAGTAGCCCTTAATTTTCTAATGGACGTTGCAGAAAGAAAGTAATCGTATAATTTGTCTATTTAATATTCCAGGTTGCTCAAGAGGTTGGATTTTCCTGAGATGAAGTTCAGCCTATATTTTATGGGTTATGAGGTATCAACTGTTAATTTACTACTGGACTGATATGTGGCTTATTGAAGAAAAAAATTCTTACGGTTTTACTGTGATGTGTCTGCCATTCAGGACACTACATCAGCTCCAACTAGTGCAATCGATAGAACAGTTTGGACTTTTGGTCAGAAGGCTACGGTTGAGCTAACCCAGTTAAGATCCTAATCCTATGTGTATTTACTTTTTTAACTTCCTCTCAGACCCAGATAAGAAGACTTACCATTTGCTTTATTAAAAAAATTATTGCAGTAATTGGGGCACCGAAAGTGACCCTGAATTCAAGGGATACCACAACGGGAACTCGGAACCTCGTGGCTTTGGTATGAAACTTTGCTTCATAATCCTATGCATATGAGATAATGTATATTATAGCACTTTATTAATGCAATAAATAATCTATATATGGTTATATGAACTTGGTTGTTGTGGAGCATCTCAAAATTTGCCTCCAACAGCAGATGCCCCTGATTCTAAATCGGTTCATTTGTAATATATTTGAAGTTAACTTTATAGTGTACCTTAATCAATGGATTGATGCTGTCAGTACTCAGTAGTTTCTGAGTCTACAACTAGAATAGAAGGTAATTTATAAACAGTTTTGTAATATAAGAAGAGCATAAATAAATGATTCAATGAAATATCAATCCTTCTTGTTTTAATTCCTCCAATCTTATTCATAGTAGAATATCCAATGCTTGGGAAACCCTCATGATGCCACTTGTGAAACTTTCATTGTGTCCATGTAACATGGGATGCGAGGGTATATATAGTAGTCTCTCTTGTGGTAATTCGTGGAAACATTCTTTTTGTGCGTAGAACAGTGTGTGATTGATTTACTTTTATATTCTTAACTGAGACCGCTGATGACTACATTTCTTATTGCATTTGGAAGGACACATCGGCATCACTGTGGATGATACTTACAAGGCCTGTGAGCGATTTGAAAGACTTGGAGTGGAGTTTGTTAAGAAACCTGATGATGGTACATACATACATGCATGATTTTTGTTTCTCTTATTTTTTGATGCTTTTCATGTCTTCATTTTCATTAGCTAATTAATGAATGTGACAGGCGGTTGAGCATTTGGTGTTCAGTAGCAAGTAGCTTGTAAAATGAGTTAGCTTATGAGACTCACTCCATGGTCTGACCCAGCAGCTGTAATTTTGTATTATCTGGTTTTCAGGCAAAATGAAAGGGATAGCTTTCATCAAAGATCCAGATGGCTACTGGATTGAAATTTTCGACCTTAAGACTATTGGGAATGTTGCTGTGGTTGCTTGATTGAGGATAAAATAGGGGCAGGTAACCTCTTTGCCTTCAAGTTCCTACCTACCCTTTTACAAATTACATAGGAGAAAGTGTTCATCTTAGCTACACCCTGAAAAAGCTTGTAAATGGTATTAGAGGTTCATACTTCTGTATCATTTGATCTGCAGGTTAGGCATCCAGTGGATGGAATTCTGCGGCTTCTACAAGGAAGGCACACTTTGTTCTGTTAATGGCGTCGAGTCTCGTAGTACTTGAGAAGCAAAGATATACCTTTCTTTTCAGTTTTAAATGAAGTGTGTTCGTGGGAATACGTTTAAGAATAATATATGTGGAGTCTTGGATTATTATTATTATTATGAATAAAAAAGTGACAAATTGTAGTTTCTTTCTTCTGTTTTTTACTTTTATTTATCTGCGATATATTACATCTTGTTCTACGGATTCCTTATTTCATAATAACAAAATTTTATGGAGCGCCACACCAAGTGCATGTCTAAGCATCGTGCCAACATTTCATTTGGAACTCATTATATATATACATAAGATAGTGGTAAGTTTGATGTATACATCATTTAAGAAAATGGTTCTTTACTAAAATGGTTCTACGCGTTTGAATAAAATTTTAGTTGCATCAATATGTTTTCCCGTGATGGTGGTGAATATATCTGTTTCAAAATGATGGTAATTACACATTCCATTAAAAAAAATGTGTTAACTACAATTTTTTTTTATCACAAAAGAGTTCTACTCATTTCATTCCACAATATAGTATTCATCAAACAAAATACAATCGTTCCTTAAAATTTCAACTAGTGGGAGTGGTAGTGGGAGTGGGGTTTGTAAAACCCAATCATGTGAACACACTCTCATTCTCGACTGTTTGACGATCCAGTTAGCAATTTCATTCGCTGTGCGCCTAACTGTTGACCAATGTAAAGACTCAAAATTTCCCACCAATGCTAGGATATTCGAGCATACCACTTCTACCCCCCAATTTCTTACCCTCCCTTTTAGTTGATCCATGACTCGCTTTGTGTCAGATTCGATGATGATATTGCGACATCCTTGTTCCATCGCCATTCTCACTCCCAGAAAGATTGCCTCGGCCTCCACCACGTCCACGTTCCACCCTCTTGAGCGTCTGTTTGCACCCCCGATCATGCCTCCTCTGTAGTTCCTCGCAATTGCGCCAATCCCACTTGTCTTCGTTCGATCACACCATGATGCGTCACAATTATTTTAACGTACCCTTGGTTCGGTTTCTTCCACTTCTCCGACTCCCTTGGATGTTGGTTCGGTCCGGTAATGGTTTGGGCTCGTCGGAACTCATAATACGTCTTCCTCGTTTGCTCTATCACCTCTCTAGGGCTTGGTGTCTTATTTTCAAATGTCATCTTACATCTTTCTTTCCATATGTTCCAGCACGTCACCAAGCACAACCACCATCGTGTATCCTTTGTCTCCCGGTTTGTACTCGGTTCATCTCTCATTGCTTGGATCCACTCCTCAATTGATGTTTCAGTTTGGTTCATGTTGTTCAGCCCTAGCCACACCCTCCACACCGAAGAAGTCCAACCACACTTGAGGATCATGTGTTCGACATCTTCCTTTCCCCCACATATCGGACAGTTTGGCTCCACATTCATCCCCCGCCTCCTAAGGGTTGCCATCACTTGTACTGAGTTGGTAAGTAACTTCCAAATGAAAGTCTTTACCTTTGGTATTATGTTGGTTTTCCATACCTCCCTCCAGATTGTTTTCGGCCTGGTTCTATCATTTATGTCCCCTGACTCCCTTCCCGTCTCCATCTCCCTCTTTCGGTGATACACCGTTTTGACTGTCACCCGTTCATCGTTCGTGTATGGCCAGATTAGTACGTCCTCTGTTGGTTTTAAAATATGGGTCACATTGTTTGGTGTCACCAAGTCCCGGATTAGGTCTTCATGCCATCTCCCAGACATTTGATCATATAGGGACCCAACCTTTAGCTCCGGATTTGCAGTCCACCCCTCAGTTGGTTCTGGTATGAACCCCGACTTGGTGTAGAACCATGGGTCGGTTCCAGCACTGATCGTTGCTCCATCCCCAATCATCCACATGCCCTCCCGGATTAGGGTGTCTCTCCCTTGTAACATGCTCACCCATTCCTAATATGCTCGTCCTCCTTTCCCTGCATCCCTGAAGTTGCCTCTCGGGTAGTAGAACCCTTTTTGTACATTTACCCATAGTGACTTTGGTTCTCTGTGCACTCGTTCGGCCATGTTGGTTAGTAGGGTGGAGTTTAAAGTCTCCAATTCACGAAAACCTAGTCCACCCTCCTCCTTTGTTTTTGCAAGGTCCTGCCATTTCTTCCAGTGTATTGTCATTCTTTCGCCAATGTCGGCCCACCAGAATCTCGCAATGATTGCATTTATTTCTTTACAACAGGTCTTCGGGAGTTTGAAGATGCTCATCACATATGTAGGTATAGTTGTTATGACCGATTTGATCAGTACCTCCTTTCCCGCCTGGTTTAGTATCTTTGTGCGCCACCCATTCAGTTTGTCACAGATTATTGTCTTGAGGTACCCCAATGCCTCTCGCTTTGATCTCCCCAGACCGCTGGTAGTCCTAGATACCTCCCTGGATCGCTTGTGCTCGGTATGCCCAGTTTTTCCTCAATCACTCTACATATATTTCCATCGGCTCCATGATTGAAGACAAGGTTGGATTTCGCCTCGTTCAATTTTTGTCCCGAGCTCCTACAGTATGTCGTTAATACCTTCTTTAATCGACCCGCGTTCTCCACAGTTCCCCTTATAAAGAAAAGGGAGTCATCTGCAAACAGTAGGTGATGTAGTTTCGGGCACCCTATTTTTAGTATAATACTTTGTAGGCGATTTTCTTCCACTTCCTCCTCCACCTGTCTGGATAGCACATCCGCCATGAGGATAAATAGGTAGAGAGACAGGGGGTCTCCTTGCCTCAATCCCCTTGTGGGTTTTATGTAATCTATCATCTCCCCATTCACAAGAACCCGGTAGCACGACGTTGTGATGCATGCCCTCATCGATGTAATCCATTTTGCTCCAAATCCATGTTAACTACATTTCAAATGTATAAAATTAATTAAATACTTTTTAAAATGTTACAAATAAATCCTACTAATTTATCGTAATGTTATAATTGAGTTCATGGTCGAGACCCAATCAGGGGGATTCCAACCTGGACCAAGTCACACAAGGATTCAGACCTGGTCTAGGTCCCAAGTCAGAGACCTAACCTAGGTTGAGGCCCAGACCGGGAGACTGTCGATTCCGCCCCAGACGGTTGAGATTCTAATTAAGCCCCAATCAGGGTCCCGGGACAGAGTCTCGACTCATATCAGGTCCTCGAGGTCTAGGTCGGGATCCAAGTTAGGGGACTCCCGATTACGTCTAAATCGAGTCATGACTTAATTATACATTGGTGTGCGTTTTGTTGTAACATTTAGAAAAGTATTTAGTTAGTTTTGTAAAAAAAAATGAATGGAGAATTGACAGAAATACTAATTACCTTAAACCCTAAATTATCATTTTCAAACATGTTGAACTATTTAAACCATTTTGGGTTGAAACAACATTTTCTGCAAATATGTTAGACCATTTATAGACTTTTCACTTGCATTAAACTAGAAAATTGACCCGCGCCAATGCGGTATATAAATTTTATTTAAATTATCACTATAAAAAATTTGTTTAATAATAAAATTAAAATTATCATGAATAAGTAAAAAAATATATTTAATTATATTATTGTGTAGATAAGATTAACTCAACTTATAAAATAAAATTATTTTTTTAAAAATTTAATTTGAAATAATATTATTCAAATTACTTTTTATTTTTTCTAAATTTTATTATTTATAGTAAATACATTATAAATGTGTTCTAAATAATACAACCATAAAAATATTCATTTGCAAAGACTTTATTTAGTAGTAGTTGCTTATTTTTATAAATATAAATAAGTAAAGACTACATACCATAACATAAATTATGAAATTATTTATATATTATCTTATAATACTATTATTTTGAATCCCTATACATATATAACACCGTATAACTGGTACATAATAATATTTCATTATTATTTTTATAAAATTCCATGAAAAATATTATTCTAATATTAATTCTAAAATTATAAATGTACACATCTGCATATATACTTATTTACCATAAACTAAATATAATGGTATTATGGATGTTTGCATAAAACTTTACTTAGAAAAAATTATTAATATTTAGAAATGTTGAAAAACGAAATAAATACATCTACAATCGTTTCTATAAAATTTGTTGAAAAATATTTAGTAACGATTTTTTTTTAAAATTTATATGAATTAAACAAATAAATACATATTAATTTTATTGTGAAAGATACATTTATTACCGTTTAAATAATTTAGTTTTATTATTTTCTTTCTTGATGAACTTATTATTATTTTATATAGAAAAAATTGTTCAAAAACTTATGTGTAATATTTGAATTCTTATTTGTCTTCACATTTTCTGTTATAAATATAGAAATCAAACTAATAGTTATACAAATTAATTTTTGTCTAAAAGATATACGTGTTAAATCCATTTACTTTAGTTTTTCATATTAGCTTACCTACTATTATTTAAATCATTTTTTATATTATATTTTTTAGCATGCCTTGAATTTAGGGGTGGCAATTCGTGTCGTATCCTACTTAATCGTGTTGTGTTGTGTTTAATAGTGTACAAACAGATATGTATTAAACGTGTTTCAAAATTGCAAACACGAACACGACACGATTAATAAACAGATCACATCGGACACGACACAATAACAAGTTAGGAGAAAAAAATCTATATAGATAACGTACTGTGTAAACTAATTTCACACTCAATTCACAAATCAATCTGAATTTAATTACAAAAACATCATTAGACACGTATTATTAATTGTATCACAGGTGAGACACACATAATTAATCGTGTTTATGTGTATATCTGCAAATCAAATGTATATAGATGCAGTTATTAATCGTGTCTAAACGAATAATAGTTGTTTAAATAGTTGATGTGTTAAATACAAATCATTATACACTTAAATGCATATTGTTACATATCGTTTAATCGATGTCAGAAATTATCACCCCTACTTAAATTCCATGAATATCACCCATATATTTCCTTTTGGGTTGATTAGAAGAACTCTCCTCAAATTTAAGTGAATCTCACTCGTACCTTATTTTTTTTTTGTAGATCAAGAGACTTAACCTCTTATACATTTCTTTAATTGAAATTGATCTATGTACTTTACTTTTATTATTTATTAACTTCATATTAATTTATATATATATATATAATTTAAAACCTATAATGTTATAAATTCAGAAATCATGTTATAAATTCTCCCTTATCTTATTATGTTATAAATTCAGAAATCAAACAAATAGTTATATATTTGGAAAAGTATGATAAATATGTAATATGTTTGACTAAATCATGAACTGATGCAATTTCTTTTAGGTATGTGATGTATTATGTTTGATTTTGTAGGTTTTAGATGAAACGTTAGTTTTTCCGTTATTTGGGTCGTTAAAGTCAGTCATGTGTGATCCATGTGACGTCGAATTTGAACGTTAAAAAAATAAAAATGAAAATCCCTACAGCGCCCTTACTTGTTTCCCTACATTTGTTAGATGTCCCTCTACATTCTCTTCCTATTCTTTCATCTGCAGTTTTCCTTCATCCTTCACTCCTCTTCTTCACCGATCGAAACCCTAATCTTCCCTCTCTTAATCATCCGCCTCTCCTTTCGCCATTTTATAGTCCTTGAAAGCATTGCCATTGTGCCCAAGACAATAAACGAAGCACTTGAATGACCAACTCCACCAGCCAACTGCACCCACTAAACGCAACAGTTCAGTCGAACCCGCACGATTGTCTTCCTCATCTCCATTTTTTGTCGTAACAGAGAATCAACCATCACCAGGTAATATACTTAGCCACGATTTTGCCTAAAAATTACAGTTTTAGTGAAATTCTGTCGTTTAAGCTTTCAATTTTTCAAGTTGACGAAAAATACGTTTGTTCATTTGGGTAATATGTTTATAATTTGTGATCATTTGTTCATGTAGTTGGGATTTCTGTCCCATGTAGTTTAGTTGACTGAGAAACCACCCTTTTGCAGAATGGCCAGGTCATGGGATGACAATTACCATTTTCATATCCATTATGACGCAAATTGGGTTGATGGTGTATATAATGGAAAATTGTATTCCATGGACTTGAATGAAGACACACTCGCTTTCTGCAATGTAACCACATATATGGAGTATTACAGTCTAAAGAGGGATGGTGTTATCACATACATTCCACCGAATGGAGATCCCAAAAAAGACATAGAAGTTATTTGTAGTGAATAAGATTTGAAGTTGATTTTGGAGAAACAACAAGATGTATATGACATCAACCTGTATGTTGTTCCACCATTTGACAAGGAAGCATGTGGTAAGGATCCGTGGATGGAAGAAACTTGCAACAACACGTTGTTGAAGGATATTGCAAACATAAAAAAAAAGGCAGTAAAAAGGATAGCTGAACTAAGTGAGCAAAGTCAAAACGCTAAAGGGGAACCACCCATGATTGATGAACATGTGCAACAAGATGAGAAAGTGATGTTTTCACCTTCCAAAGAGATGTCTTCAGAATCCGAGGGTATTTTAGACCCAAATTGGAAATCCAAAAAGAGTGATTAGGGGTCATACACCGATGATGATGAAGTATGTCCCAATAGATCGAGACAACGTGAACCTAGGCGTATTAAAGCATGGTTAACTGAAGGTGGTGATGATATACCTGATTTAGTGGGCACTATGGAAGGGCACTTCAGTGATACAGCTACAACATTTGGGAGTTCAAGCTTCAATGTTGAACATCGATCACCAATGTTTGAGTGACACATTGAGGACGCCTTTTGAATCAGATGATGAAGAAGAATTTACAAGCAGACATAGGTCTTCCATTATTGATAAAAAAAAGTTACTACTAAGTTCAGTAAACCAACGAAAAGGTATGAACTTAATTTTGGTATGAAGTTTGTCGATGCAAAGGCCATTAGAGAATGCATTATTGATCATAGTATTCAAGAGGGTTATGAGATGGACTCCCAAGGAACAAATGATCCAAATCGAGTAGAAGTGTGATGCAAACAAGTAATGTGTAGATTCAAGGCGTGTGTTGTTAGACTGCAGAAGCAATCAACTTTTCAGTTGTGCAAGCAAGTGGATGAGCACAGCTGTGGTCGAGCATTCCACACAAAGAATATTGGAGGCAAGTGGATCTACGATAACATCATGAAGTTGATAGACAACGAACTGAAGGTCCTAAGTGCGACAATCGCTGAAGAAATCCAAAAACGTTTCAATTTTGATGTGAAAATATGGAATATTCTATTAAGGGATATAAGACTAGCCCGGGAGAAGTTATGAGGTGATAGGATCTGGCAGTTTGAACGACTAAGGGACTACGTCGGAACAATCATGATGCATAACCCAGGCAACACTCGCAATACAGGTTGATTCTGTTCCGAACCCACTAAAGTCATAGTTTGAGCGATTGTACGTCTATTTTAAAGGGCTCCGTAGAAGGGTTTAGAGCTGGTTGTCGACCCTTCATTGAGTTGGATGGTTGTCACCTAAAGGGCCTCGATGGAGGGTAGTTGTTGAGTGTTATGTGTAGGGATGTTGACAATAGAGTTTTCCATATATGTTATGCATGGGTGGAAGCACCTCGAGCTGTTAAAGACGGGCCTAGGTTAAAGACATGGTTCTTCTTCAATTGTCAAAGTGAAAAAGGTTTTACTTTTCAAATTTAAGAATTGGAATGGGGTCTGTGGGAAAACTATTTCTATTTTCATACAAACATAGTACATCTTCTTCCAAATATTAATTTAGCGTTGTTTACTTGAAATCAACAATAACAAAACATAGGTTCTCCAAGACCAACAAATTGACAAATATAATTAACCTACAAACAAATAGATTCTGAAACATAACTACTTTTAATTTATAAGCTAACACACTTCAATTTATAAACAATTTGAAGATTACAACAAACATAACTACCACAAGCACTGCAACAGCAGTAATCAACATCATATCCCTGTGACGTAGAACAACAACTTCTTCAATCTTATAATGCATCATATCTCGGAATTTTATTACGGCTCTCCTCCCGTAAATGCACATTGGGGGATCACACTACTAAAAAAATGACAACCGTTACACTGCAATCAATGTATTTCACTATAAAATTGGGGTTTCTAAGATTCAAATTGGGGGAATTTCAAATGGATACTACAATTAAGGTTTCAAACAAAAGAAATTAGAAAAACTTACCTTAAAATTGGGACACTAATAGAACATTCGACTGAAATTCTTCCATGTTGAAGTTGGTTTAGCATGAGTGGTGAGTCCACAGTAGCAAACCAAGGATTAATAGTCTACATGGGGTTGAAGCTTTGTGCAGAATTTGTGGAGTAATGTGGTGTCATCGGTGTTGATTCAGCCGAAAAGAACAACGAGAATAAGGATGGAATGAAGTGTTGGGTGGGTCGGGGAAAAAATTTAGGAATGGAGAAATAAAGATAGTAAAATGTATGTTGCTTATAACAAGGAAGAATATGACAGAGGCATGAAAAGTATTTCACTCTCTTCTCATTTAAGGGTCGTCACGCACCTTGCACGTGACCACTTAACGGAATTTTTTTACGACACATAACAAACTTCATCTAAAACCTACAAGAGTAAACATGTTTCATCTGAAACAAACAACGTCTATGCAATTACCACATTGGCCAACATATTACATATTTTTCATGTAAACGGATATGTTTTAAACATGTTTCCAAATTCCAAACACGAACACGACACGATTAATAATCAAATCACATGGGACACGACACAATAACACGTTTGGACAAAAAAATACAGCTAACGTATTGTGTAAACTAATTTCACAATCAATTCATAAATCAATCTGAATTTAATTACAAAAACATCAT
The DNA here is from genome assembly GCA_946814005.1 of Chamaenerion angustifolium. NCBI lineage: Eukaryota > Viridiplantae > Streptophyta > Magnoliopsida > Myrtales > Onagraceae > Chamaenerion > Chamaenerion angustifolium. Next base: position 24,534,652 of record OX328268.1, on the reverse strand, counting down.
TAAACACGCATAATTAATCGTGTCACAAGTGAGACACGCATAATTAATCATGTTTATGCGTATATTTGCAGAACAAATGTATTTAGACGCGGTTATTAATCGTGTCTAAACGAATAAAAATTGTTGAAATAGTTGATGTGTTAAGTACAAATCATTATACACTTAAATAGACTGTTACATATCGTTTATCCGATGTCAGAAATTGTCACCCCTACTTGAATTCCAATGAACATCACCCATATATTTCATTTTGGGTTGATTAGAAGAACTCTCCTCAAATTAAAGTGAATCTCACTCGTACCTTATTTTTTTTTGTAGATGAAGAGACTTGATCTCGTATAAATTTCTTTAATTGAAATTGATCTATGTATTTTACTTTTATTATTTATTAACTTCAGATTAATTTATATAAAATATTCTTTTAAAATTTATATTTAACGTTTGAAGTTTGTTTTTTTCTTTCTTTATCTTATTCTGTTATAAATTTAGAAATCAATCATTTAGTTATATATTTTAATTGTTGGCTAAAAGATGTATGAATTGCAAAAAACGTACACAAGTTTTGAAAATAAACAAAATAAATAAGTAAGCCAATAAGAATGAACTAAACTAAATTTTAGTCTACTTTGTCAATTGCGTAACCCTAGCTTGATCAATCCGATTGCAAATCCAATCTGAACCATCAATCGACCAATTCAACTCCAAAACCATGGCCAGAGGGTAAGGAGAGGACCAAACAAACCGACCCATGGAATGACTACCTCAAAGGACCGGGAAGCGATTACTTGTCAGTATAGATGTAATTAGGCATAATTCTTGGTATCTAGTGCAGGGATTAACAGCATGGAATACTCACGCCAACAACACGAGCCCAACGAAGCATATGATAGAAGGAGTCCGGAACGGGTGGTCGAAATCTCAGGAAATGCAGCCATACAAACAGAATTGTGCTGCATAGGGAAAGTGCTCAGTCCAAAACCGATCAGGGGATCAGTTGTTCACAATGTATTGCAGAATGCCTGAGCACGGTACGAGGGTGTAAGGATTCAGGAGATGTCAAAGGAGGTAATCTTATTTGAGTTCAATAATGCTTTAGACATGGAGGATGCCTTAGATTGGAGCCCTTGGGCGATCTAAGGGAGCTGTTTGTCGATGAAAAACTGGAATAGAAGCACTAAGATAGCTGAAGTCAAATTCCATATTGTCCACTTCTGGATTCAAATCCACGGTCTAGAGGTGGAAAAATTCAGCGAGCAGAATGCAATTAAGATAGGTGAATGTGTTGGGAAGGTATTAGCAGTGGATGAAATCTTAGGACCCTTGGGGCTGGATAGGGACTTCATGCGAGTGAAAGTGGAAGTAGACACACAAAAGCCACTCCTGGCGGGAATATGGTACACAGGTGCAACAGGAGAGAAGGAGAGGGCAGACATAAGGTATGAAAGACTACCTGACTTCTGCTTTGGCTGTGGGATGATCGGACATAGGGAAAGGGGCTGCAAAGAAGAAATCGTAATGTCAGACAAAGGGGAGGAAGGACCGATGTATGGGCCCTGGCTCAGAGTTGACACACCGAGGAAAAGAGGGCTCCGGTGTAGAATAATAGGGAACATGGGGAAACAAGCAGCACCAACACACAAAAGGAAGTCATGGACCGAGTTGATGCGAGAAAAGGAAGAAAGAGATCGGCAAAAGGAAAAGGCAGAGTCAAAAAATGAAGATGGTAAAGGAGAGGGGCGATGGAGAAAGGAGCAAGAGGCTGGGGATGAGAACGGGGAAAGTCAGAACTCAGGAAAGGGGAGGAGGGAGGAGGAAGGAACCATGAAGGAGGACAAGAGTCAGGAAGGTAACGATCAGAGGGACCAGAAAGGGAAAGAAACAGAGGTACAAAACCTTCATGAAGAAGAAAGTCAGTACATGGCCATTGACATATGGAAAGACCCAATGATGGAGGAAAAGGGGAGGAACTACATGAAGGAAAACAGGGGCCAGAGAACCCGAGCCTTATCAATAACAACGGGGGAGGAAAGAAGGGAACGATATGAAGTAGGGAAGGGGGATATGACAGAATCGGAAGCCAACAAAGTTAACACAGACAGAAAGCTGACAATTCACCACCCTAACCTATCCAAGATGCTGGAAAAACGCGAAGCCGTGAGAGGTGCAACATACCCCAGACCCGAGTATAGAAGGAGGGAGGACCAGTACAGCATGGCAGTCGAACTAAACAGAGCTGGGGGTACCCCCACCAAAACCCAGATGGAGAATCCGCCCAAATATGGAGATAACAGCAGGTGGGAAATAGTGTAGCTTAAAGAACAGGAGATTGAGATGGGACAGGTGAGGGAGGCGAAGGAGAGGCAAGAGATGGGGACACTGCGCTGAGACTATTACCTGGTGGAGTCTCCCGTAGAGTCACCGATCAAGCCCACGGAAATCTCTGCTATGCAAACTGGACTAAGTCCACTTTTCCAGAAAGTGAACTTGAAGAGGAAATATGATGAAGAATCTGAATCGGCTGAGGATGAAATGAAAACAACAAGGGCGAAAAGGCAGCGAATAGGGGTTGCAGTAGAAGAAGGGAGGCAAAGAAAGAAAGGGTCGAAAGGGGGCAACAAGAAGAGGGGGGAGTAAGAAGGAAGATAGAGCAAAGGATGAAGATGACAACACAATCAGGTTCGGGAGGCTGTCTTCAAACAGCCCCCCCCCACCAATGAATGCTCTGGTGTGGAACTGTCGGGGAATCAGATCGGCCCTGACAGTTCCGTACCTAACCGATCTGACAAGGAGGCATAAACCGAGCATAATCTACTTGATGGAGACAAAAAACAATGAAGCAAATTTTGAGAGAGTCAGGAGGAAGATGAAAATGGATAGTGCAAGCTATGTGGAACCGAATGGGATAGGAGGGGGCCTAGCAATTTGGTGGAGCAACGCAGTGGAAATTACGATACATAGCAAAGAGGAAAACCTCATTGATACATCGGTGAATTTGAAGGATGGGAAGGAGCCGATACACATCACATGGATCTACGGTAGCACCAAATGGGAAGAAAGAAGAGATCTATGGGATAGATTGAGGTCTATAGCTGCAAGAAGAACAGGATCGTGGCTTTTTATGGGAGATTACAATGAGATAGCACGGGTTGAGGAAAAGGAGGGGGTAGGCCAAAACAACAAAGGAAGATGGATGCATTTAATAGCATGATGCAGGACACCCAAGTGGTAGACTTGGGGTACAAAGGACAACCGTTTACATGGACCAACAATAGGGAGGGCAGCCACAGGATTCGAGAACGGCTGGATCGTGCGACGGGGAATGCAGAACTTATAAGTCGTTTTCCGAACCTCAAGGTAACACACAAGCCGATGATAGGGTCGGACCACTGTCCGCTAATTCTTGAGCTGGAACCAGGAGGGACAAGAGGGAAGAGGTACTTCCGATTTGAAGGGGTATGGCTGGAAAAACGTGAATGCGGAGAGATTGTGAAAGAGACGTGGGGTGAAAGGAGAAGGGCCGAGAGGGAGGACAACATACAGAATAAGTTGGGCTGCTGCAGAATACGTCTCCAAAAATGGAGTAGGGCAAACAATGTGAATTACAAGAAGAAGATAATGGAGCTGCAAGAAGAACTGAGCAGGATGCAAAGAAGGAATTATGCGGATGGCAACAGATAGGAGGAAATGAGAATCAAAGCTCAACTGGAGGAAGCATGGAAAAGGGAAGAGGAGTACTAGAGGAACAAGTCACGCATACAGTGGTTGAAAGGGGGAGACAAGAATACCAGATTTTTCCATCAGGCCACAATACAATGAAGAAGAGGAAATCAGATAAAAAGACTCCAGTTGGAAGATGGGAGATGGACAGAGAATGAAGCTCAGATCCGGGATGAATGCATTAGGTATTTTCAAGGTATCTTTAAAACAGAGGGGTGTGTGGGGATTGAGGATCAGCTAGAAAGTGTTCCAACTGTGATTGGCACACACATAAATGACAGGCTAACGAGGCTAGTGACTAAGGAGGAAGTTAAATAGGCGGCTTTCCAGCTAGGAGGTGACAAAGCCCCAGGACCAGATGGCTATACCGGACTCTTCTATCATCGCTTCTGGGACGTGCTAGGGGATGATGTCTTCCATGCGGTAAATTCCTTCCTAGCTACTAATGTTTTATGTCCTAGTTACTGCTATACTGACATAGTATTGATCCCCAAAGTGTCTAACCCCGTTAACCCTATGCAGTTCAGACCCATAAGCCTTTGTAACTTTAACTACAAAATAATATCCAAAGTGTTAGCCAATAGACTAAAGAGTGTATTACCTGATATTATAACCCCGTTCCAAAGCGCTTTCGTTTCTGGTAGGTTCATCCACGACAACATCCTTATAGCACACGAGGTGTTCCACCACATGAGAACAAACACGAGAGCGGACAGAGAGGAGTGTGCGGTAATTGCGATTCAAATGATGCAAAAAATATCAAATTTGGATATCTACTTACTATAACTTTTTTAATAGATACATAATTTTATTTTTAATTAAAGATCGAGTACTCATTATCGAACAATTATTATTTTTTTTAAAAAGGTGTTGTGAATAGGCGTCACCCTGTAGTGCGCGTATTGCCAATACGCGCTACCCCGGGGTGCGCGTATACCTATTTTTCGAAATAATTTTTGTATGCTTACTTTTCTAAAAAAAAAAACTAAAATTCATGCTTTTTGAAAAATTTGAAAATATTGAGTACATATAGAGACGTTACCTCTTATGAATTTCTTCAATTGAAATTGATCTATAATCTATGTATTATTTTTATTATTTATTAACTTAATATTATTTTATATAAAATATATTTTAAAATTTATGTTTAACATTTGAATTTTAGTTTTTCATTAATTTGTCTCTTCTATATTTAGAAATAAACTAATAGTTATACATTTTATTTGTTGGCTAAAACATTTACGTATATCAATCTATTTAATTTAGTTTTTCTTATTAGTTTACTTATTATTTCTGAATTTTATTTATTTTTAAACATTTAGTACATTTTTCACTTCTTAGTTTATTTTTAAATTTAGTCAACTAAAGTATAGTTATGAATTAGTTGTATGGATTTATCGATATAAGATATAATTTATAAATAAAACAATTTATTTAGTGAAAATGTTTTAGTTTTTTTTCTTCTAATTTTCTATACTATCATAATTATGTATTTTAATTTTACTCTAAATTTTGTGCAATTTTCCAAAGTAATTTGTTACGGTCCAAAACTTATGTGTTTTATTTACATGTGGGGATAAATTTTGTTTCAATAATGTCTTAAATAAAATGATTTTTGATAGTGAATAAAAAAATTTGAATTAATCTTAGACTCTCCATGTGAATTTTTAAATGATGACGATATGAATATAGTTCATTAAAAGTTTTTTTTTTTTGGTCATTAAAAGTTGTCATGAACTAAATGTATAGTCGAAACTTAATAAACTACTACTATTTCAAAAAGTTTCCAATTGATAAAATAGAAAATACTCTCCTATTTAAGCATTTTGCTTCATATAAAAAAAGTTGACCACCTAACAAAAAAATGAAAGTGTCAAAAAAAAAATGAAAAATCCAAATCATTCAAACTAAGTTACGTAGACTAATGGCATGTTCTTTTCACGGAAAGGAAAATGAATTCGGTTTATGGATTCCGTAAGAAGTTGTTCTTTTCGCGGAATTGCAAAAATTTGGCTTACGGATTCCAGGCGGGGTAGGCTTATGGATTCCGTCCAAAAACCTCGGAATTCCTAAGCCGGACGCGCTAGGAATGTGGAATAGAAGTGAAAATGACAAAATTGCCCTTAAGTACTTTTCATATTTACCAAACTAGCCTCCACAGATGATCCTTCAAGAAGCCCAACCGAAAGAAGAGCTATTCATGCATCCCTCTCCAACAGCAAGAAGAGCTTCTTTCCAGCATCTGCAAATTGTCTGAAGCGTCTCTACTGAGAGCAGCAAATTGTCCTTAATGATTTTTCAGCATGCTTTGTAGTTTCAATAATGCGTCTACCCATATTTCTTGTGGTTCCATCTATTGTTGCTTGAAATGTTCTAACAACAGCCTCTGTAATATTTTGGATTAAGGAGCTACAACCATTACCTTGTTACCTGGAAGCAGATTGCAAGAAGTTTCGCGAATGCTTCCCATCTTCGAAAACACTATCAAGTTGTTGAAGGAGTCGTTCCCAGACCTTCTAACTGTGATCCATGTCGCACCTAATCAGGACTTGAGGAATTATACGGACGAAGCAACACAGAATTCCCCCCCTAATATTCTCATGAATTCCCCCCATTATACCTGAAGCTCTATTTCAAGCTTGCACTCCTTCAAATCTAGCATTACTGGTCAGGTAAGATTTTACTCTAATCAGGAGATGACAATCTACAAATTCAAGCTTGTTTTACAGTAGCTCAAAAATTGAACTTTCCAATGAATTCTTTGTATCATTTTGCAGTGAGCCAAGATACTCGGGAAAAACAAATTCTTGCCGCTAAAGATGTCATGAAGCTTCTGTGGCCTTCAAAAAGAATTGCCGCTGAGTCTTCATCAGCACAGGATGATCAGACTAAAAACTGCTCTCAGTACAACCCCAGTATGATTGCTGCATCCACCATACTGCAAATCGAGCTTCATTTTTGTTGTTATCAGTGCCATTATTCAGATGCATGTATTTTAGTTAAAAATCATGCCCAGTATCATGTATGTGTGGTCATTTATGCCAGGTTTCAAGCAAATGACTATCACTTTATCGCGGACCGACTATTATCGTGTGTTCATGAAATGTTATATAGCGGATATTGTATTTAAAGTTTATTTCTAATCATGTTATGCAATCAATTGATTGTGAAAAGAAATATTATTTTGCATTATAATTTACATTATTAAAAAAGAAATGTCGAGATTGGTCTTTTAAATAAATTAAAAAAAAATAAAAATTTCGTTTTTTTTATTATTTATTTCATTGTTTTTATTATTCTTAATTTTTAAAATTATTTTTATTATATACTATACATATACAAGGAGGGACAAATATGTCATTTTACCATATTTCATTCTCTTTCCCTATCTAATTCCACCAAAAAAACAACAGAATTCCTTATTCCATTCCATTCCATTCCACCAAATAAACAACTTCATATTCTTAACTCCTATTCCTTATTTTAAATTCCTATTCCCAATTCCGTATTCCTTATTCCATATTACGTGAAAGAAACACCCCGTAAGTCCCATCAGAAATCCATTAACATTATTTGACTTTGCTGCTTTGTGACTTAACCAAAGCTTCAACTCATGCTTTCAAATATCTTCCATCCTATCAGATCTAACAATTTGGAAATGATGAATCAAACCGTCTAACAAGGAATTTTTTCAGAAAGTATGCACTTTCGAAATTATTTTTGAAAAAGTGTATATATAAAAAAAATATTTAGAAAAGTATGTATACGCGCACCCCAGGGTCGCGCCTATTCCACAGATTTTTTTTTTTAAAAATTAAAAAACTTATCCTACGTAGATAATTGATTTACGACCTAAATGACGCGTTGCTTCATCTCCGTGTTCATAGGTCCAAATTCCTCTAGGCTAGACGTACATCTCTGACTCAACATCTTCCTAATATCTTGTAAAGCTTCTCCTAAATAGAACTTGAGAGATATAATCACGCGTTGCTTCATCTCAGTATTCATAGGTCCAAATTCCTCTAGCCTAGACGTACATCTCTGACTCAACATCTTCCGAATATCTTGTAAAGCTTCTCCAATGAAACTTGTTCTAAACAACATCCCTAAATGCTCCATCGTTGCTCTCTTCCAAGCAGTGAGTGGAAGTGACACTCGCCGAAATAACAGTCTATCAGAAACACTCTGCTTAAGTCTATCAGAGCTCTTTTGCAGCAGTAATTCCTGAAAATGTCAAACTAGCTAGTGTATTTGAAGAAAAGTCTCATTCAGAAACTTGTGAATAAACAACTTTGTTTCAATGTTTTACCTCGCGGATGTTGTTCAGAACAAGTTGGAAAATTTAGCTCTTGCACCTAAAAACCCCAAAGAACTATTTTGCAGCAGTAATTCATAAAAATGTCAAACTAGCTAGTGTATTTGAAGAAAATTCTCATTCAAAAACTTGTGAATAAACAACTTTGTTTCAATGTTTTACCTCGCGGATGTTGTTCAGAACAAGTTGGAAAATTTAGGACAGGAAAAAAGTATTTAACTTCTTATAACTTTCTTTCTTGTTTACTTGAGGAATTTGGTGAGACTAGCCTAGAGGAATTTGGACCTATGAATACTGAGATGAAGCAACGCGTGATTATATCTCTCAAGTTCTATTTAGGAGGAAAACCATAAGAAGACTTAAAATCAACGTTGTTTTTGATAGACCGTTGTTTCCACCACTTAAAAAAAAATCTGTGGAATAAGCGCACCCCAGGGTTGCGCCTATTTCAATAGGCGCAACCCTAGGGTGCGCCTATTGAATAGGCGCGACCCCGGGGTGCGCGTATACATACTTTTCTAAATATTTTTTTTATATATACACTTTTTCAAATAAATTCGAAAGTGCATACTTTCTGAAAAAAATTCTCTAACAAGCAGTGTAGTTGGATTAATCATTTTATTGAGAATAATGATATTTTGTATCGTACTGTCCAGAGTTGTGAATATAATTAATTTATTGAAAATTAGAAATATTTTATATTTTTTTAATAAATTATATTTTATATTTTTTAAGAAATATATTGTTTAAATAGTAAATTTACTGTTTAAAACACTATTTGGTTGATTTTGTATCGTATGTAGAGTTTTTTACGTATCGTATTATACGGTCAGTCTAAAAGTAAAAAATTAACGCCTAGTTAGCGTCATTTAATTCACAATTAAATTAGTTACGCACTGTAATATTTTTGATTTTTTTGAGTAAGTACATAATTAAATTTCTCACCTAATGCATTTAATTATTTCGATCACATTATAAGACAAGCGGTGTTAGGTTAAAAAATCACTGTATTTCTAATAAAAAAAATTGTCCTAGGTAGATAATTGAATTACGACATAAATGACATTCACTGTGGTGAGTTTGGACTTACAGTGTCTGAGTTATACTTTTATAAGTAAAATTTTGATATCTCAACTTACGGCAGAGCGTACAGTCAATCTGTAAGTTCAAATTTATTATTTTTTGCATAATTTGAATCACAATTAAAATATTTACGTACTATATATATTTTTATTTTTTTCAATAGATACATAATATTATTTTTAATTAAATATCAAGTTGTAAAAAAAAAAAAAAAACTTACGCTAGTGCCTGGTAGCGTTTTAATTAAAAACGCTACCCCTAGTAGCGTTTTTTGTAAAAATAAAAAAACGCTACTTATAGTAGCGCTTATATATATTTTGCTAAATATTGTTTTTTGAATATACACTTTTCTAAAAAAAAAAAATTGACATGCTTACTTTTAAAAAAAAATCAACATTTTGCAGTTCGAATATTTTTATAAAGTAATCAAAGTTTGAGTACATTTTTGTTGATTTTATTTCTCCAGAATGTATTTCATTTAAATATCAAAATAATTAATTTTGAAAAGTATTTATTAAATTATACATACCCGTGACCAGATTCTACTCAAATTCTACTCATAACTGCTAATTATAGGTATGAGTTTTACTTTTAGCTCTTAACCGCAACGAACCGTCATAAATATAACTTCCGTTAAGTTTTTGTTTTTTTTGGCCAAATAACTTCCGTTAAGTGACAAGGCAAATAAGGGCTCAAAAAGGATGTTTTTTGAAAAGTATGTATGTCATAAAAAATATTTGAAAAAGTGTATATATAAAATAAATATTTAGCAAAATGTGCATCTGCGCAGGTCTACCACCTGCGTTTTTCATTTTTTTTTAGACTCATGTAAATGGATTTGGAGAATCGCTACTTTGAGAATACACAACCATTCACAACAGTATCAAACAAGGAAAATGAATTTTTTAAAATTTTGTTTCTAAAGAAATTGAAGTCTTTCATCACAAACTACTCTTTTCTTCGTAGGGTGATTCAGTTTGTTGTCATTGATATACCGCGCTATAATTGCTCCAACATCTTGCTGAGAGATCTAATCATGCGTCTCTACATCTTGCTGAGAGATATAATCATGCGTTGCTTCATCTCAGTATTCATAGGTCCAATGCTGCAACATAAATTAATAAAACCCTAAACCCTGCTGGTGTTGTTGGATATGCAAGCTCCATCGTTGCTCTCTTCCAAGCAGTGAGTGGAAGTGACACTCGCTGAAGCAACGGTCTATCAGAAACAAAATCTTTCAAGCGAACTGGTGTTTGTTCATTCTCTAGGCTAGTCTCACCAAATTCCTCAAGTAAACAAGAAATAAAGTTATAAGAAGTTAAATACTTTTTTCCTAGGCAAATATTATCTGTCCTAAATTATCCAACTTGTTCTGAACAACATACGCGAGGTATAGAGACGCATGATTAGATCTCTCAGCAAGATGTTGGAGCAATTATAGCGCGGTATATCAATGACAACAAACTGAATCACCCTACGAAGAAGAGTGTAGTTTGTGATGAAAGAATTCAACGAGTTGCTGTTAGTATACTATGCAGAAAATCAAGAGTCTCTTTTGCAGCAGTAATTCCTGAAAATGTCAAACTAGCTAGTGTATTTGAAGAAAAGTCTCATACAGAAACTTGTGAATAAACAACTTTGTTTCAATGTTTTACCTCGCGTATGTTGTTCAGAACAAGTTGGAAAATTTAGGACAGGTAATATTTGCCTAGGAAAAAAGTATTTAACTTCTTATAACTTCCTTTCTTGTTTACTTGAGAAATTTGGTGAGACTAGCCTAGAGAATGAACAAGCATCAGTTCGCTTGAAAAAAAAGTATTTAACTTCTTATAACTTCCTTTCTTGTTTACTTGAGGAATTTGGTGAGACTAGCCTAGAGAATGAACAAGCATCAGTTCGCTTGAAAAAAAAAGTATTTAACTTCTAATAACTTCCTTTCTTGTTTACTTGAGGAATTTGGTGAGACTAGCCTAGAGAATGAACAAGCATCAGTTCACTTGAAAGACCTAGGTTGCTGTACCATGTTAGTATCTAAACTTCACATATTTAGAGAACCAGTCGAGGAATTTGGTGATACTAGCCTAGAGGAATTTGGACCTATGAATACTGAGATGAATCAACGCATGATTATATCTCTCGGCAAGATGTAGAGATGCATGATTAGATCTCTCAGCAACAGTCTTCAGATGCCGAAGAAAAAGGCAGTGGAAACCCCAAAGAGCTATTTCGCAACAGTAATTCCTGAAAATGTCAAACTAGCTAGGGTATTTGAAGAAAAATCTCATTCAGAAACTTGTTAATAAACAGCTTTGTTTCAATGTTTTACCTCAGGTGAGACTAGACTAGATAATGAACACTCTGATGCTTTTAAAAAAAACATAAACAAAAAAAGGAAAAATGCTACTACCAGTGGCGTTTTGGGGAAAAACGCAGGTGGTAGTAGCGTTTTTGAAAAACGCTACTACCACCTGCGCAGATACACATTTTGCTAAATATGTTTTCTACATATATACTTTTTCAAATTTTTTTTCTAATATGTTTACTTTTTGAAAAAATTCCTCAAAAAGTGTATATGTTAGGGAAATGTTTTTGAAAAAGTAGATACCGTCGAACAAATTTTATGAAAATGTGAATAGGCGCTACCCTGGGAAGCGCTTATGCACCAATTATTTGCTACAAACGTCAATAATTACAGATTTTGTAACAGTAATTTCCAATTAGGGTTAATTACTTAATTGGTTACACATGTTTCACCATTGTGCAGAATGGTTACACATGTTTCAAAATGTGATTAATTGGTTTTGATATGTGACTAATTGATTTTTTTACTGTTCACCGTTAGAAATCACAATTAAGTCACTATTTAGATACGTAAAATAACGTAATGAACCAATTTATTCTTCATCAACGAATTGAAGAACCCAGATATTGCGTTTCTAAGTTCTTGAAGAACCCAGAAATATTAAGTTAAGTACAAAATAAACATATCTAATAAGAATTTTTATAATACTAATTTTTTAGGATCAAGCATGACAGAAATTGGTATAATTTGCGTATATGGCGGCAACATAGTGTATGAGAATGGTAGTGAGGTTTATGTGGGTGGTACATCCAGTATTACTACAGCTACCTTGGATATCTCTCTCTGTATACTAAAGGAAATTAAATGTATGTAGTGCGGTTAGCCGGATGTTGAAGCCATCTCCATAAGCATTTCATATAAATTTATAGACACTGATGGACTTTGCAAGTTTGTGCGTATCCGAACAGATTCAGCATTGTCGTTTGCTTTACAATTAAGTTCTGCTAGTCAATTTATTGTGTTTTGCTTTACCACTGTCTCTACTTGGCCCCCGTGAGGGATAAACGGAGCTCTTGGTTGATGAGCTCGTAAGGTCGTACCAGTCTCTGGAAACGGACTCGTGATGAATCGTCGGGTTATTTGCCGATACCACGTCATATATTGCGCGACGTTCATCAATGGTTGGTCTTCCTGCTGGACAAAAGGAACACGGTTGTTCCACAGTGCGATCATATCTTGATGCATTGTTGTCCAGCGATGCTCCCCCTACGCACCTTTCCGTGATATCTTATGCAGCCTCACATGATCTTGAACTTCAACATGAGTTAGCTATGGAATGTGTTGTTGCATTCCAAATTGTCGCATGACTCTATCTGGACGGTGCCACTCGACCATATTAAAATGGATAAGTAGCACCCTCGCTCGGAATAACTCGGGTCGATCATGACAGATAGGGGTGCAGTAGCCAACCTAAAGGGACTGTACGACATCCATGTCACCTAATATTGAAAGTTTTTCGCCAATATAACGTAGGGTTAATAATATTCGCAACATAGATAAGAAATATGGATTCAAATATGGCACCTGATCAGCTGACTGAGACTCCAAGTCATCCCTATATTACACCAAATTTGTAGTTCTAATTTGGTGACTAAACGATCATTTTAGAAATGCCCACCTATTAAGAAAAATATTCACAATTACGATTTCATCAATATTACTGATACAAATTTTTTTCAAATCAAAAAATCAACATGTATCCTAAGGGATGCAACTCTCCACCAGGCATTTCACCCTGGAGCACGGGACGACCAACATGGAGGTGCTCTCACGACCATAACTGTAGTGTACAAAAACTAATAAAATTGTACAGTCAATTCTAAATATTCATACAAAACTATCATATGGAATACATGTACTAGGATGGCACAGCCTGAGAATGTTGCAGCGTTAAGCTCAGATGCCTCACACAATCCCCGATATGTAGCAGCCAAAACAGCTGAACCCCAACTATAATGAGCCGCTCTTTGTAAGTAGATTAACGACACCTTATCTTTTATTGTCGTTGTAAACAGCACACCACCGAGTATCATGAGGATAAATGTCCTAGCTTGTTGTTCAACTGTAAGATGAGGATGAAAAAGATGTTGTCGTAACATAGTCAACTTAACAAAATCTTTACGACCTTGTAAGTTCATACCCAATAATTCAAGACCTGCAGCATCCATGTCTTCCTCAGGTGCATAATGATCTGTTACTGCATCTCCGTGTATACGAAGTACAAGTATCACGGCTACGTCCTCAAGAGTGATCGTCATCTCCCCATGTCTGAGATGAAAGGTGTGTGTCTCTGGCCGCCAACGCTCGGATAATGATGTCAGTAACTTAGGATCGAGTTTGGGATGTGACATAATAACCACATCTCATAAACCAACAGCTTGCACAATGGCTTTCGCATCTTCTTGAATTAAATTTTCTTCGAGTTTTAAACATCGAAACGTGATATGTTGGTTACCACTTAGATCCGGCGAACGATGTTGATCTTGTCCCCAAAGGACCGATCGATCCAAAGGACCAACATTTACCACATTTGGACCACGCGACTGATTTGTAACAACTACGCGCGGCAGCATGATAACTCTACAATTAAACAGTATAAATTTTTAATTTCTAACAATTTATATTTTTTCCACATATTTTTTTACTAATCATTATCTAATAATGATTAATTATATAATTAATTTTTAATAATATATTTAATTAGCACAATAATTACTAATATGTGTAATTACTAATAATTATCACAATCACAAATTTTATACATCATATATTTATAATATATATATATATATATATATTATAAAAATAAAAACTGACCTTTCATCGGGATGGAGCTGCGGCACAGCGGTATGGGTGGCGGGGTCGGCAGCAGTTCGGGGGCACGGGACCACGACGAGATCGGTTTGCACGGGGGCAGGACACAGCGGTATTGGTGTCTGGGTTTACAATCGGAGCAGAGTGGCGGGCTGGGTGGACGAATCGGAGCACAGCGGGTCTGGGTGGAGGAAGATCAGCTGAGCGGCGGGGCTGGAGCTGAGCGTGGAGACGGAGGCGGCGGCGGCTGAAGCTGAAGCTGAACAGAGGACTGGAGTTGTGGAGCTGCGTGCGGAGTGCTGAAGTTGTGCTTGCTGAGCAAAGGAGGGATGAGCGGTGTTGGATCGTGAAATCCTGGATGCTGATCTGGCAGTGGATTAAATGCTAGACAAGGACAGAAAGATGCTTCTGCTCCAACTCCGGTGAACCTGCAAGTAGGGGAGCGCAATAGAGGGGGTGTCTCTGGGTCCCTCTCCGATGCTTAAATGAGTATATGTTGGTGTATATCTCAAAACGTAAGGAACATATGTAAAGCAAGGGTATTTATAGGGTAGGAGAGATCAAACCGTATAAGGCAGCTGAATATCTTAGTGTATATTGTGTTGCTGAAGATTCGGATCATGGGATATGGCAGTTACTGCGAGATATTGCAGTTACCATATCTAATCTTTAGTGAATATGTGACCGAGATACGCGGGATATCGTGGCCACTTCCTTATTGACGGTTTAGTGGGACCAGAGGAGAGAGGCAAGGCTCTCTTCGGGGCGAGCACTCTCATGGCGAGCAGTGAGAGGTCGCGGCTTGGTGAAGAATGGCGAGCAGTCTGGGAGCATTTGGCGTCCCTAGAGACTTTGGGCTCGGTTCTGGGTCACTCGATGGTGGGCCAGGTTTGACTCGTACTTAGGCCGATCCGGTCTGAATATTATGGGTTTACCCCCTCTATGGCTATTGGGCCTTTTCTTTACTGGGCTGTCACTATCGATACCCAACATTTGCCCCCGAAGCTTGATTGAAGTTTCTTCAGTCGAGCTTCATTTCTTGGTAGGGTTTTAGATAGTGGCGTCTTAAATTCGGTTTTCTTCGTCTCTTGTAATGGTTCACGACCTTTGAGGCACTTCAGGCTCGTTTGGCGAGCAGTCCCTCCACTGTTCAAAGTTGAAGGAATATTCTTCCTTTTATTCCCTTTTGGCGATCACTTGAAGTAACCTTGGCCTGAGAAATTTTATCTTTCTTTGCTAGGCGATCATTACCTACCAAAAGTTTTTCTGATAAAGCCTATTAATGCGCTGGTGACCACTTTGTATGCTCAGTGGACTTTAGCATTTAATGACTACACAGTTATCCGGAAATCGAACGGTCGCTTGGGGCACGCCTGTCATTTATTATTCCGTAAACCAAGGGCAGTCTGACAACTGTCTGTACTCGCCGACCGTTTGTCTCCCCGAGGTGTCTCTTGGAATTCTGACATTGCTTCGATTTTTTACAAAAAGGTGCAATTATTATCCTATGTCGCTTCGATTCGTCCGTGGCGGTTACTCCTTTTTGCGCCTATATAAGAGACGTCAGTTTCTTTGTTTTGTTTTTTACGCACCTTCAATCTTTCGGATTTTCAGAGCTTCTTTGCGAACCCTTCTTCTTTCCTTTTCAATCTTCTTCAACCTTTCTCCCAACTGCTTCAATGGCTACCCGTGGTCAGAGGATCAAACATGCAGCTACTAAGGCATCCAAGAACGCCAATGCGTCCAGGAACGCGAATGCCCCCTTAACCATTAGGGAAGGTGCTGTGCCCCCTTCAACGAGGGAACAAACTGTCGTGGGGAGGTCCGTAGCCACCCCGGTGGTGGTGGATGGGCCTGAGCTTCAGACGCCCATCTTTTATCCGAAAGGTAAACTTCCGTTCTTTCATTGCTCTGTTTTGGTAATATTCCCTGCTGTTCCTTGTTTTTATGTTTGCCATTGCCATATCTGAACTGTTTGAGTAGATGTCAAGCCTAATGAGTTGAAGCCGGCTTACTTTAAGACAATGTGGCGCTTGGTGGCCTTGGTGTGGAGGATGCTCCTAGATATCTCGGCCTAGGTCTGCACTATCCTCGCGACGGAGAAGTTTACATCTATGCGGCCCAGATTGATGCTGGGTTGCGTTTTCCTCTTTGCGAGGATTTGCAGACGTTGTGCCAGTTCTATGGAATCCACCCCACGCAACTCGTTCCCAATGCCCTTAGGATGTGGTCCGGTTTCAAGTTCCTGTGTATACGTTAGGAATGGGCGTATTCACTGGCCTTGTTCCGGTGTTTTTTCCGACTGGCAGCTGGGGCGAACCACCTCCATCACTTTCAACCACGCTGGCCGAAGTTTGCAGAGTGGAGAGGCCTTCAATCGTGGGATTGGAACGTTCACGTTCGGTTGGTAGACGACTTCCGGGCTACCAACTCCAATTATAAGAAGTTTTACTTCTTTTACAAGGGGGCGTATCCTGGAAATTGTTTACCCCGGACAAGGATTTCCCTCCTTCCTTCGAAGAGCTGTCAGGGAGTGATCGGAACGCCATCGACGACCTTTTCCGGTTGCATCGATCATCCCACTTCAAGTCCATCCACTCAGTGGCGGAGACTACTGAGAATATGCTTGAGATGGTGGGCATTCATCAAGCCACGCCAATCTTTGATGATTGGGTAACTTTCTAACCTTTTTCTTGTTTACTATTTGTAGGCAAGGCCCGAAAACTTATAGGTCTCTTTGATGACCAGGAAAAGGCAGGGCTGTCCACTGACCAGGCACTGCTAAACTCTCCTCCTCCCCCCTCTAGGCGTTTGTCCAAGAGGAAGTCTGAGGAGGTGCTTCCCTCGGCCACTGTTGGCCCTCGCCAACTGGGTATGTTGCCTCGCCATTTGTAGATTTGACGTTTTCGTACTTTGCAGTTTTTGGGTTCTGACATCTTGCCTTGTTATTTTGCAGAGAAGTCCTCAGCTGACGTGGCCCGGGATCCTCCTCCTCCCTCCAAGAAGGTCAGGAGTGAGGAGCACCCGGAAGTCGACCAGCATCCTCCTCCTACCCCTCCTAAGGGCCCTTCTGCCAGCAAGGGGAAGGGTCTGAACGTGGCGCCTTCTTCTCCCTCTCCCCAGGGTCCTTCTGCTACCAAGGAGAAGGTTTTGGCCTTGGCGCCCCCTCCTCCTACTGTGCCCACGGTTCCTCCCAAGGAGTCTGGGACCCAGAAGAAGGGGCCCAATGCTTCCAGCTCCTCGAAGGCTCCTGCGGAGGAGTACTGCTCCATGGCGAGTTTGTTCCAGCCACTTAAGGCTGCGAACCCTCGGGGGGCTTGGATCCCTTGCGGGGATCTTTCGAAAAAGGGGTTCCCCGCCCAGAAGAGCCTCCGGGGTAGCCCTTACATGTGCATGCGGCTTCTTGACAGGATAATTCCCCCTAAGGACCGCTCGATTGTTCCCACAGAGCTACCTCAGATCGAGGGGTTCTTGCGGACCCACTTCGAACGAGTCGCTCTGGTAGGATCTCGCCTCTTTTTCCGTTTTTTTCTTCTAGTTCCCTTTTTGTTTGATGTCCTGACAACTTTCATTCTGTTTTTGTTGCCAGCTCGTTCGGGAAGAGGTGGTGCTTGGCCGCGTCTTCGGAGAGCTCGCCGACAAGCATTCTGGCCTACTTATCGAGCTGGAGTAGTACCGAAGTACGGGGGTCACCCCCGGGCAATTGGGGGCCATCAAGACGACCGCTGACGCGGAGATCGCCTTGGTGGACGGTGCCCGGGAGGAGTACTTCAGGAAGGAGCAGCGTCTCATTGCTGATGTTAAGAAGAGGGAGACTGATGCTGCAGCTTTCCTTCAAGAAGCTAAGGCCCTTCATCGGTGCCTAGATGAAGGAGAAGCGGTCCGAGCTCGCTTAGAGGCCGAGTTGAAGGAGGCTCGGGCCCAAATTGTAGAGTCGGACGCTCTTCGGGTCGCCGCTGAGACCCAGAAGGAAGCTGCTGAGGCCCAAAGGGCTATTGCTGAAGCCAGGGGGATCGCCCTGGAGGAGGAGAAGAACCAGCTGGCTGATCATCTAAAAGTCGTCCCTTCGCCCCAAACCGTGGTCGAGGAGTTCAAGGACTCTGATGACTTTGAGGACCACTCTTTGAAGGTGATGAAGTCGGCGGTTGCTGATTTTCTTCAAGTCCTGGTCGAGGACATTCAGGCGGTCGATCCCAACTTTCCCATTGGGGAAGTTGAATCCCTTAAGGGTTTCTTGCGGAGTCACCTTCCTCGGCCTGCTGTTGCTGCTGAAGAGATTGCCCCTGGAGGCGAGCCGAGTACTCCTGCCCCCGAAGGCGAGCAAAGCACCCCTGCCCCCGAGGACCCAAAAGCTTGAAGCCTCCACCTCCTTGGCGATCACCCTTCTTATATCTTTCTTGCCCTTTTTTATTAGACATGCTTTGTAATTACTTTTTGATAAAAGACTCGGTTATTATATATTGAATGCCTTTTTTATTCATACGCCCTTGGATGACTTTGAATGTGTTGACTATCTTTTCCGATATCTTGATCGCGTAATCGTAATTACTCCCAACTTTTTCTTGCGTTGTAATGGCCTCGACTTTTAAAGCCTTGGACCAAGCATAAGTCTTTATGAACTTTCTAAGGACAATACTCTAACACTTAAAAGCATAGACTTCTAAGTTCCAAGAGATATTACCTTTTCGCAGTTTAAACCTTTGACTTGTTTACATAGTAACAAGGAATTTGTTAACTTAAGGCTTCATCATCCATAGTGATCGCCTAAAATCCCTTATCCGCTGTTTAATGGGTTGATAGTAGATCTCTTTGTCTGGCTTTGGCGTCTGCTCTCCCGTTTTTGCCTAATTCTATTGTTAGGACTTTTTGGCCTAACTTTGGCGTCAGGGCTTTCATTTTGCCTAACTTTATTGCTAGGTCTTTTGGCCTGACTTTGGCGTCAGGGCTTTTTGGCCTATCTTTTGGCGATAGGGCTTTTGGGCTAACTTTGTTGCTAGGGCTTTTGGCCTATCTTTGGCAATAGGGCTTTTGGCCTATCTTTGGCGATAGGGCTTTTGGCCTGACTTTGGCGTCAGGGCTTTTTGGCCTAACTTTGTTGTTAGGGCTTTTTGGCCTAACTTTATTGTTAGGGCTTTTGGCCTAACATTGTTGCTAGGGCTTTTGGCCTATCTTTGGCGATAGGGTTTTTGGCCTAACTTTGTTGCTAGGGCTTTTGGCCTATCTTTGGCGATAGGGCTTTTGGCCTATCTTTGGCGATATGGCTTTTGGCCTGACTTTGGCGTCAGGGATTTTGTGCCTGATTCGGTTATCAGGTCTTCGCCTGACTTTTGTCGTCAGGTCTTTTTTCTTCGACTTGCTTCGAGTGGACATGCTTTATGAAGGAATGGCTTTCTTTTATTAACATAACAGTTTGATTACAAGCTATGTATGAAATCTCCTTAGATGCTCAGAATTGAATGGACGGGGTAACCTTTCGCCTTCGGTGGTTTCCAAATAGTAGGATCCTAGTGCGGCGATCTCTATTACCTTGTACAGTCCTTCCCATATGGCTGAAAGTTTATTTTTACTGTCTAGCCTTGTGAATTCATTCCTTCTCATAACCATCTCCCTCACGAAAAATTGGCGAGCGCTGAATTTTCTGTTGAAATATCGAGTGGTCGCCAGGCGCATCTTTGCTTATGCTTTTCTGATAACCATCTCTTTTCTTCTGCCAAGTCGAGGTCAGTTCTGCGCTCGACCTCGTTTGCCTCAGCGTTAAAATGTAGGATTCTATGGGTAGGCACTGCTATTTCGGCGGGTGCTACTGCTTCTGATCCATACACTAAGCTGAAAGGTGTTTCTCCTGTGGCTGACTTAGGCGTTGTTCTGATGGCCCATAATACGTATTCCAGCTCTTCTGCCCAATTTCCTTTGAATGCTCGAACCCTTTTCTTGAGTCCTGCTAAAACAACCTTGTTGGCTGCTTCAGGTTGCCCATTCGTTTGAGGATGATGCACCGAGCTGAAACGATGGTCGACATGATATTCTTCACAGAGCCATTTTAGCTCCTTTCCAATGAATTGCAGACCATTATCACTGATGAGTATCTTGGGAATTCCAAACCTGGAGAATATGTTGATCTTTAGGAATTTGATGACCTGAAATTCCGTTGTAGAAGCTAGAGCTTTTGCCTCTATCCACTTAGTGAAGTAGTCGATCGCCACTATAATGTGGGTGCGTTGACCAGTGCTAATAGGGAAAGGACCTAATATATCGATCCCCCATTGAGCGAAAGGTCAAGCACCCGCCATTGGGGGTAATAGTGTTGATGGTCGACCTGATCGTGGTGCAAACTGCTGGCAAGTCTTACACTTCTGCGTTAATTCAGCCGCATCTTTTCCTAAGGTTGACCAATAGTATCCCAACCTGAAGATTTTTCTTGTCAACGATCGAGCACCTTCGTGACATGCTGCCGCACCTTCATGAGCTTCTCGAGAACCCTTTCTGTTTCTGGATGAGCAACACATCTTAAGTAAGGAGTCGAGTAACCTCTTCTGTAGAGTTCTCCATCTATAATCAGATAACTGGCCGCAAGTCGTCTTATCCTCGTGGATTCGCCTTCATCATCCGGGAGGATCCCTTCTTTCAAGTAATTCTGAAACGGAGTCATCCATGTGACCTGTCCTTGAATATTGAAGACCTCGGCTCTGCTTTCAAGGACTGAACATAGGGCCTTTCAAGTCATCCTGGATTGTTGTCCCTCCGAATGCTAGTTTGCTCAAGGAGTCTGCCATCTGGTTTTCTTGGCGAAGAATAGACTCAATCGCGAAATTTGGGATTTTCGCAACGAGCTTCTTGGCGATGCTGAGGTATTTTTTCATCTTTTCTCCCCTTGCCTCGTAGGTGCCATTAACCTGATTGACAATAAGCTCTGAGTCACTTTTTACCTTAAGCGCAGTTATACCCATTCCTTTTGCTAGTCTGAGTCCAGTGATAAGGGCCTCATATTCTGCTTCATTATTGGTCAATGGGAACGTTAAGGCGATCGCATACTTCAAAGGCTCGCCTTCAGGAGGAATAAGAATTAAATCTGCCCCTAAGCCTTATTTTGATGAAGACCCATCTGTGTAGAGTTCCCAGATTTGATTGTCGTCTTCTGAATGACTTGGCCTGTTTTCTGCTTCTGTTTGACCATTACTCGTACTTTCCACAATGAAATCAGCTGGTGCTTGACCTTTGATGGCCGTTTTTGGCGCAAATTTGATCCTGAACTCGCTGAGCTCGATCGCCCACTTAACCATTCTTCCTGAAGAGTCTGGCTTGATCAGGAAGTTTTTGAGTGGTTGATTAGTGAGGATCGTGATGTCGTGCGCATGAAAGTAAAGTCTCAGCTTCCGAGCAGCAATAACTAAGGCATAAAGATACTTCTCAATCTGGACATATTTTATTTCAGCTGAGTTGAACATTTTGCTAATGAAATACACTGGACTCTGAATATTATTTTCCTCCCTTATTAAGACAGCACTGGCTGCCACCTCACTAATGCCTAAATAAAGGAAGAGCTGCTCGCCTGGAACGGGCTTTGCCAGAGCTGGGAGTGTTTGGATATGCCTCTTCAAGGATTGGAACGCTTCCTCGCAGTCTGGCGTCTACTCGAACTTGCGGTTGGCCCTCAGCGTTTTGAAAAATGGGAGGGAACTGTCGCTCGCTTTGGAGAGGAAGCGGTTGAGAGCAGCTAGGCGTCCATTCAGGCATTGGACCTCCTTGTGGCAGGTTGGCGACTTCATTTCTTCTATGGCCTTTAGCTTTTCTGAGTTTGCTTCGATTCCCCTTTCGCTGACCACGAAACCTAGAAATTTACCGGACTTGACTCCAAAGGCGCACTTGGCAGGGTTCAGGCGAACGCTGTGTCTCCTCATGCATTCGAAAGCCTCGCGGAGGTCTGTTGTGTGTGGATTTCCCTTGATGGTTTTGACGAGCATATCATCCACATAAGCCTCCATGTTTCTCCCCAGCATGTCCTGGAACAGGCGGTTCACCATCCGCTGATAAGTTGCCCCGGCATTGATGAGGCCAAAGGGCATCACCTTGTAGCACAGAATGTCCCCATCGGCATAAAAAGCGGTGTGAGCCTCATCGTCTGGATGCATTCTGATCTGGTTGTAGCCTGAATAGGCATCCATGAAGCCTAGCATCTCATGACCCGAGGTAGCATCGACCAGCTGATCAATTCTAGGAAGGGGGTATGAATCCTTAGGGCAAGCCTTGTTCAAGTCGCGGAAGTCGACGCACATCCTCCACTTGCCGTTCGATTTCTTAACCAAAACTAGGTTGGCGACCCAGCTCTGGAATCTCACCTCTCTGACGAAGTCAGCCTCAATCAATCTGCCGACTTCGTGCCTGATCGCCAAACGCTTGTCCGTCCCGAACGATCTTCTTTTTGGGGCGATCGGCTTAATGGAAGGGTCTATCCTGAGCTTGTGGGAGATGATGTCTGTGCTGATTCCCGGCATATCGCTTGGCTTCCAGGCGAAGAGCTCCTTAAATTCCTTGAGGAGGGCGGTCATGGCCTCCTTCTGATCCTCTTTTAAGGTGGTCCCAATGCGCACCTTCTTGTATGGACCATCGATCTCGACCTCTTCCAATTCCTCCATGGGTGCTGGCCGAGCCAAGTCCTCGCGAGGGTCGGCCTCTGTTTCAATGGTGAGGGCCTCCCTTTGGATGGCGTTGTAGAATGTAGGTGAATCGACCACCAGGAAAGTGACCGATACCTTGATGCTCTTCCATCCCTCGCCAAAAATAACTGGCATGGTCATAGCCCCCAGCGGATAAGTTGTCCTTCCCGCAAACCCAATCAGCGGAAAGTCGACCCTCTTCAGGTCTCGCTTGGACTTGCCCATCTTCTCGAAAGCGTCCAGAAATAGGATGTCTGTCGAGCTGCCTCCGTCGACCAGAATCCTAGCAACGTCACAGCCGTCAATATCTGCTGTGATAACCAAAGCATCGTTGTGGGGGGGGGGGGGGGTGACATGTGCCAAATCATCTTCAGAGAATGAGATGACAATGTTCTCCTCAGGTCGGGGTCGCTTTCCCAACTGAACTGCTGTGGAGATCTGAGTGGCGTAGACCTCCCTGGTGTGCGACCCCTCGCCGCCTGCACCGAATCCTCCTGCAATCAGATTTACTCTCCTCTTGCTTCCTGACTGATCAGTTTGCTCAGTAGGGGCCGGCGAACGATGTCTCCTAGGGGGCATTCGACTCCTGTCTCGCCCTGCCACGAATTCCTTCAGCATTCCCCCCCTGAATCAGCTTATCTATATCCCGCTTCAGAATGTGGCAGTCATCTATCTTGTGGCCCTTGCACTTATGGTATCTGCAATAGCTCTCGACATCCTTTCCCATGGGCTGACCACCTCGACGAGGCATCGGTGGCCTCGCCAAGGATCTCCTCACCATCTCGACTAGTACCGCTGAGATCTGCCTATTTAAAGGCGTGAAGTACTCAGGGACCTCTGGATGGCGAGGCGCCGGATTAGAATCGACTCGGGACCTGCTGTCTTTTCCCTTCTTCTCCTTATTCACCTTCTTCTTACCATCGCGTCGGGGTTCAGGAACCACCCTTAGCGAGGTCGTCAGGAAGTTAGCCTCTGTGTTCGCCCTTTCAAGGTCTATGAAACCTTTTGCTCTGGACGCCAACTCCTCCAGCGTTTCGATCTCCTTCACATGGTAGCTATTTCGCAGCTTCGTCGAGGTCTTGTTGGCCACATCCAGACCCCTGTAAAATGCTCGAATGATCTCCCCATCCGAGATTCGGCGATCTATCTCTGTGACGTTCTGATGGAAACGTCCATAAAAGTTGGTCAGCGACTCTCCAGGCTGCTATTTGACCGCATCCAGGGCGACCACACTCTTCATCAATTGGCGTTCGCCCATATACCTCTCCAGGAACTTGCTCCTTAATTCTGCCCAAGTTCCAATAGATCCTGCAGGGAGGCCGAAGAACCAGGACGAAGCCGAACCCGAAAGAGTGGATGGAAATAGTAAAGCCAAGTGATTGAGATTATTTGACTTACCCATGAGAGAAGCCTCGTGATTGTTGACGCGTATAGTAGGGTCTCCTCCGCCACTATACTCAGGTATGGCCCGAGCAACCACGTCTTTGGGAATCTTGATGGAGACGAGCTCGTCGGAAAAGGGGTTAGCGGATTGCTCCTTGAAGGGAGCTACGACTGTCAGTCATCTTTCTTGGAGCCGTTTGTTGAGGAGATCGTCCATCTGGTCCACAGTGCAGTACCTGGGCGAGGTCCCTGATGGAGGAGGACCGGAAGGGTTGGCAGTGTATGCAGCTGCTGTCTCCTTGGTGTATGCCGGAGGTATGGACTGTTGTCCTAATGTCATCTCCTGATCCTCCTGCGGTGCGGTGGTGCCAGGATTCGCGGCTTCAGAAGGCAAGGGCCCTGTGGCAGCAAGGCGGTTGTTTCCCTGAGGAGCAGGGGGATTGTTTTCTTGAGGAGCAGGGGCTTGACGGCGCGCCTGCCCTAGGATGGCCTCCAGCAGTGAAATCATCTCCGGAGTTAAATGTATGTTTTCCCCGGCGATGTGGACAGTCTGCGAAGCTAGAGTCTCGACATGGTTGGTAGCTGGGGTCGGTCTGGAATTACCGACATGCTCTCGGGCCGTCCGCAGGGGGACGACATTGGCTCCTGCCTGGCTGGCAGGATCTTATTGAAGCGGGAAAGCGGCGGCGGAATCGGAGCTATCTGAGGATCGCTCGCGAGTCTGGTTCCGACGATTGTTTTGGGATCGAGTTCTCATGGCTGAATTGCTCGTTTCCCACAGACGGCGCCAAATGTTGGATCGTGAAATCCTGGATGCTGATCTGGCAGTGGATTAAATGCCAGACAAGGACAGAAAGATGCTTCTGCTCCAACTCCGGTGAACCTGCAAGTAGGGGAGCGCAATAGAGGGGGTGTCTCTGGGTCCCTCTCCGATGCTTAAATGAGTATATGTTGGTGTATATCTCAAAACGTAAGGAACGTATGTAAAGCAAGGGTATTTATAGGGTAGGAGAGATCAAACCGTATAAGGCAGCTGAATGTCTTAGTGTATATTGTGTTGCTGAATATTCGGATCATGGGATATGGCAGTTACTGCGAGATATTGCAGTTACCATATCTAATCTTTAGTGAATATGTGACCGAGATACGCGGGATATCGTGGCCACTTCCTTATTGACGGTTTAGTGGGACCAGAGGAGAGAGGCAAGGCTCTCTTCGGGGCGAGCACTCTCATGGCGAACAGTGAGAGGTCGCGGCTTGATGAAGAATGGCGAGCAGTCTGGGAGCCTTTGGCGTCCCTACAGACTTTGGGCTCGATTTTGGGCCACTCGATTGTGGGTCAGGTTTGACTCGTACTTAGGCCGATCCAGTCTGAATATCATGGGTTTCTATGGCTATTGGGCATTCGAGGCATTTTCTTTACTGGGCTGTCACTATCGATACCCAACAAGCGGCAGGTTGAGAGGTAGGGTTGTTTATGTTTTATAAGCGTCTATTCATAGGTCACCTGTAAAGTAGCGCTTATGCAATAGGCGCAGCACAGTGCCCCTGCGCCTATGCATATTTTCTTTCAAAAAATTTGCGATATATAATTTTTCAAATTCTTTTTCTAATAGTAACAGTTTTTGAACAAATTCCAAAAATTTCCAACTACTGACCGGAATAAATAAACTTAACGCTCTCTCTTTCCAAAATAATAATTGGTGATAAACTGGGTGAGGAGAATTCAATGACAAAACAAAACATTTCCCTCTCTTTCCGTGCTCTTTCTCTCTCCTATTTCTACTAAACATTTATGTGTAGTTTTTCTTCTCTTTCCTTCTCTATCCCGCGAGTTTAAAAAAAGGAGGGACTCTACCAAATAAATTTGAAAAAAAAAGTAAGTATACGAAAAAATATATTTAAAAACTTGTATATAAGCGTTACTGTCATAGTTATCAGAACCGGACCGGACTGGTGGTCCGATCGGGCCCGATCGGAAACTGGACCCCTGTCCGATTTGGTTAAGTTAAAAGACCGTTTTACAAATGAACAGTGTTTGAACCGGGCGTTTTGGGTTCACTTTTTAGTTGTTGTTTTTTTGGTTTTCGATTTTTTTTCGACCTTTTTTTTTGGTCCGGTTTTGGGTTATGCATAAACCAATAGGCTTAACCCAATTGGTTAAACCGGTTCACTACTATTGTGCATTGTGTTTGAGAATTGAGAGTAATGTGTGTTTGATATTGAAACTATGTAGTTTGTGTGTGTGTGAGACTATGTAGTTTGAGGTAATTATGTTTGTGTTTGAAACTATGTATGTATTTTAAGTTTTCAATTTTTTTTCCCTTGTGAACAGTGAACCACAAACTAAACCGAGTTGGACCGGCCGAACCGGCCCCCTCGTCGGTTCGATGGCCGGTCCAGTTCTGATAACTATGGCTACTGTAGGTTAGTATTTGTTTTTTATTATTTTTTTTCGTTACTTCGGGTATGCATTTCTTTCCTTTTTTTTTTCCTTACTTTTTGATGACTCAATATTTAATTAAAAATCAAATTATGTAGATATTTTAACTGTGATTCAAATGATGAAAAACAATATTAAATTTGGACTTACAGATTGACTATACGTTCTGTCGTTACTTGATATATGAAAATTTGACTTAAAAAAAATATAACTCAGACCATGTAAGTCCAAACTCACCACGGTGAACGTCATTTATGTCGTAATTCAAATATCTACCTAGGGTAATATTTTTTATTACAAATACAATGAATTTTTAACCTAACATCGTTTGTTTTATAATTTGACCGAAATAATTAAATGTATTAGGTCAGAAATTTAATTATGTATTTACTAAAAAAATCAAAAATATTACAGTGCGTAGATAATTTAATTATGAATTAAATGACGCAAAATAGGCGTTAATGTTTAACTTGTACACTGACCGTATGTATAATACGATACGAAAAAAACTCTACATAAAAATCTAAATATTTATTTAAACAGTGATTTTACTGTTTAAACAGTAAATAAATACATAAATGTATTTTACATATGATTGGACCACACTGTAAAAATAACAATATATTATATAAAACATTAATAAATACATAAAAATCAGAATATGTTTTACAAAAATCAGAAAAAAAATACTAAAATGTTATTTTTATATATTTCCTATTTCATTGAAAAAACAAAAAAAAATATTTTTCATAAAATAAAATAAATAATATGAAGAAAAATACATAATATTTATGTGTATATTATTAATACAAACAAATTAAACTTATTCTAAAAAGCTGGTGAAATATTTTTTAGATCTTAGATTTTATTACAAACTGAAATAGAATATACAATAAATTGTATTTAAAAGTATTATTTTGATAATATATGCTATAAATAAAAAACAATAAGTAAAAGGTTTTCAAAATATTTTTATTTTAATAAAAACTATTTTTAAGAACAAAACATATTTGGTGATTTTTTCCTATATTTATATTTTATTAAAAATATGAAATATCTTATCCAAAAATATAGTTTCTTAATGATATATTTTATTTTTAAGTATACTTTAATTTATTTCATACTTTTTATTATTTATGAATTAAATGAAATTTATATTTTCAAACTTTTAAGTATTTTTATATTTATAATAATGTATTTTATATTTGTATAATTATTTATAAAAAATATTTAGATTTTTTTTTATTTAAGTGATTTTTTATTTCATATTATTTTTTATAAAAGTAAATTATTTATCAGTCACATCAGCATTCCACATGTCATGTTAATACGTTATCATTTCATCTGTCACTCATCAACTGTTAATTTTATTTAACGAAAATAATCTCAAACCAACAAAACGAAATAAATTACATCAAAAACAAATAAGGTCCATATTCTTACCACTTTAGTCAAACATATTACATTTTTTCATACTTTTTCCAAATATATATACATATATAATATGTAATATAAATTTCCGATGTCTTCTGTCTGCTCTAAATATTGAATATTTGGTGATTAAGTGAATGAATTCTAGTCTTCGGAATTTGAATTCGAGATTTTTATAAATAGATTTATTAATATAAAAGTTAAATAAGTGTTGAATGGTGGACTTGGTAAAATATATGAGTTCAAATAAGTGTTATAAGAACCGGACCGAACCGGCGGTTCGGCCGAAAACCAGACCCATGTTCGGTTTGGTTCAACTAAAAGACCGAAATGCATATGGACAGTTTTTGAAGCGGGTTGGACTGAACGGTTTCCGGTTCTATTTTTTTTTGGGTGATTATCTTCGGTTCGACCGAGCAACGTTTTCGGTTTAGAAGTTATATTTAAAGTTTATACCTATTGTGTTTGATTTTGAGACTATTGTGTTATGTATGTTCAAAGTTTGAGGTAATTATGTTGTGTTATATTGTGTTTGAGAGTAATGTGTATGTTTTAGACTATGTAGTTTGTGTGTATTTGAGGTAATTATGTGTGTTTTAGAGTATGTAGTTTGTAATTGTATTTTCAATTTGTTTTCCATGTGAACAATGAACCGCACGTCGAACTGGATCCAACCGAGTTGGACTGGCCGAACCGGGTTAGATCGGCCAAACCGGGTTGGATAGGCCGAACCGGGAACCGACCCCTTGTCGGTTTGAGGGTCGGTCTGGTTCTGATAACCCTAGTTCAAATGCGTTTTTTTTAAAATTTATTTATATTCGGTACTTAAATAATAAGTTTGTACAATTTATGTCATATGGACACTTATTTACATAGTAATACTCTTGGGTGAATATACAAACTAAATTAATATTTACTGTGCGGGGAGTTCCAATTCAACTATTATTATCTAACGTCCAATTTTGATATCTGTCCATCTAATCATCTATCTATATATCTATATAATATAAGAGAGATTCTATTTGCATACCATTGACTACTATATACATACCACTTTTGTTAAAAGTCTAAAATGTCCTAATAACTTTTTACATATTTGTCATTGCCTATTTTAAAAATAAAATAAAATTGCTAAATAAAGACCATTTAATATTTCACTCATTTTGCCTTCATATTCAAAATTATTATCTCACTATTTCAATATCAACACTCAATCTTTTAGCATATCTACACTACTTTTCATCACTTCCACTAGGGCTAGCAATTTCTGACACGACACGATTAAACGACACGACACGATCTGCTTTAAAGCGTATATGAGTTTGACCTTAATGGATCCCGTGTCTAAACAACTCTTATACGTTTAGACACGATTATTAATCGTGTCTAAACAACTCAGATCTGCGGATATCTGTATAAACACGATTAAACACGATTAACTATTCGTGTATAATCGTGTTGTGTATATATGTGACACGTTTAGACACATTTAAGTATAATAATAATAATAAAATATTAAAATAGTCACTTACTTTGTAATATTGAACTATGAAGACCTTACTTTGTATATTTGGATTTGTATATATATGAATTTGTGTATATATCTGATTTAAAACGTATATAAGTTTGAGATTAACGGAACCCGTGTCTAAACAACTCTATACGTTTAGACACGATAAACGACTTATACGTTTAGACACGAGACATGTTTAGACACGTTTAAAATTTATCCGTTTAGACACGAGACATGTTTAGACACGACACGATTATGACACGGCACAATTATGACACGACACGACACGATTGTCACCCCTAACTTCCACTCTCATTCTCCACCACCAACCACTCACTCTTTGCCGCCACCGCCACTTGTCGCTGTCAGTCTTCGTTAGGGGTAGGCATGAACCGGTTTGGGGCTGAACCAGTTCATAAACCGTACATTTACCACATTTTAAAGAGGTACGGTTTACCACTCCAGTTTTTGGCCGCTCCAGATTATGAAAAAATTATCGTACCTCTTTTGAATCGGTTCGACCGAACCACTTTATATATATTAAAAAAACTATAATAATACATAATAGTACTATGGTTTATGAATTATGGATTATTTATTATGTATTATGATAATACATAATAAATAATCCATAATCCATAAACCATAATCCTAATCCATAAACCATAATTTATAATCCATAATCCATAATTCATAAACCATAATTCATAAACCATAATTCATAAACCATAATATATAATTCATTATACTAATGTAGATTGTAAATCATCACCGAACCAACTTTGGTATAATGGTTTAGAGTATATATTTTAAAAATTAAATATAATATTATATTAAATCTGGTACAAGAAGTGGTACGGTTTACCGTTTGCGAACCGTTTTTTTGTAACTCTTCTGAACCACTCCATATTTTTGCACAAAAAATGTTTGGTTTGTGAACCGGGTTGGCCGAACCAGTTTAAAATTGGTACGGTTCAGGTACGGTTCGACTGAACCAATTTTATTATGCCCACCTAGTCTTCGTCGTCATCCCCGCTGCATTTGCACCTCGCCGCCAACAAATCAGTAGTCGTGTTTCTTCCTCCAACCACTTCTATGTTGGTACGTTCGCTTGCACTCCATTGATCGATATCAGGACGACTTAAATTTGTTGAGTTTTGCAGAACTTTCATAGAGAAAACGGAAAGTTCGGGTTGTTTGAAAAAGCAACAATCGGCAAGCTCTTGTCAAGTTTTTGTAGAAGAATTGACAAGCTCTTGTCGATTTTTGTGAAAGAATTGACAAGCTCTTGCCGATTTTTGTGAAAGAATCGGCAAGTTCTTGCCATTTTTTTGTGGACGGGTCGACAAGTTCTTGCCAATGTTTGCTTGTACAAATGTCACAGACTTGTCGTTTCCTCTATGAAAGTTCTGCAAAACTCAACAAATTTAAGTCGTACCGACATCGATCAATGGAGTGCAAGCGAACGTACCAACACAGAAATTGTTGGAGGAAGAAACACGGTTGTTGATTTGGTGGCGATAGATTGCAGATGCGGAAGAGACGACGACGAAGACTTAGAACGTCAAGTGGCGGTGAGGACAAAAAATGAATGATGGAGAATGAGAGTGGAAGTGATGAAGAGTAATGTAGATATGTTAAAAGATTGAGTGTTAGAGCGAAAGAGTGATAATAATTTTGAATATGAAGGTAAAAATGGTGAAAAATTAAGTTAGTTTGTTTAACAATTTTATTTTATTTTTAAAATAGGTAATGACAAATATGTAAAAAAAAAAACTATTTGACCATTTTAATATTTTAACAAAAGTAATATGGATATGGCATGCAAATAGAATCTCCTTATATATATATACATACATAAACGAAGCCTTTATAGGAGAAAGTGAGCGAAGAATAACTAATTAAATTAAATAAAAGAAATAACTGAGATATATATGACATTTTAAAGTTTGAATAATAAATAAATAAATATATTTTAGGACTAAAATTGTATAAGCCAAGATAAATGCCCCATTCGTCCTTATATAAAAGTAAGGGTTAATAGTCAAAGTGCCCCTTAAAGTTTGGTCGAAATTTAAGAATCCCCCTTAAAGTTTAAACTTGGAAATTTTAGTCCTAATGTTTGGACGAAATCAAAAATTCTCCATTTCCGTCCTAAAACCGTTTATTTC
The DNA here is from genome assembly GCA_946814005.1 of Chamaenerion angustifolium. Lineage (NCBI taxonomy): Eukaryota > Viridiplantae > Streptophyta > Magnoliopsida > Myrtales > Onagraceae > Chamaenerion > Chamaenerion angustifolium. The sequence goes on along the minus strand of OX328268.1, from coordinate 24,502,766 downwards.
AAACGGAAAACGGACATGTGCCTAGCACGTGACGTTTAAAGACAAAAATGTCCTTATGTCAGAGGAGAAGCCGGTTTGGGGATCAATGGCGACTTTTCCTCATTACCCAGATGGGAAAACCAGAGGAGCTGACCTCAAAGTGAAGATGAAGAAGTCGGGGTCGATCAAGCGTCACAGTCTCGGCATTTGCCTCAGGAGGGAGTGTCCAGTCCTCTATCACTTATTCTTTGCGGATGACTCTTTGTTCTCCGTGAAGGGTACATAGCCGAACATGCAGGTCCTTCGATCAATCATTGATGAATATTGTTGCGCATCTGACCAAGGAGTGAACCTGAGTAAATCAACATTTTCCTGAGTCTGAACGTTCAGGAGGAAGAAAGGAGAACCTTGAAACAGGTGATGGAAATTCAGAGTGTACAGAACCTCAGCAAGTACTTTGATCTTCCTTCAATGTGGGAAATGTCAAAAAGAGAAGCACTCGATTTTTGCAGAAGCGCATACAGGACAAAGCAAAAATTCTCAACAATGTAGGGAAAGAGGTCCTTATAAAAGCAGTAGTGCAAGTTATCTGTACATATGCCATGAACATTTTCAAGTTACATACCACATGGTGTTCTGAGATAAATGCTCTTGTGGTAGATTTATGGTGGGGTCTCTCCCAAACAGGAAAGAAGATTCACTAGAGGAGATAGGATGTGTTAACAAGACTGAAATTGGAGGGAGGACTAGGCTTTAAAGAACTACACAAGTTTAACATAACTCTTCTATCCAAGATAGCTGTGAGGATTATAGCTAAACTGAATGCTCTCTGGGTGTGTGTTCTTGGAGGAATCTACTTCGGTATTGGGGATTTGTTTGGAGCGGCAAAGGAAGGACGTGCCTCTTGGATATTGTCTAGTTTGATTGATGGTCGGGACATAGTCACGCGTGATGGCCTATGGATAATTGGAGATATTAGTCAACTCAATTTTATAAGGATGCCTGGATTCCAAGCAGGGAAACCCACCAAATTACTTCAGAGTTGAATAATAACATTGTGAAAACATCAAGGTAGCTGAATTTATTTGTCCAGAAAGAAGATCGTGGTGTGAAGATGATATCCGACTTGTCATATCAGAGGATGAATTGCGTGACATTATGGGAGTGTCGGTTCCCCTGTGCACATGCCTGGATAACGCCACACACAAGAGATAGAGGCGTATCTGGAAGGTCCTCTTACTGGCTCATCCGACAAAGTTAAAGACAACACCCATTTGATAATGATTTGAATATGTGGAAGTTGCAGAAGGAAGTTTGGAAAAACTGAACCCCACCGAAGGTAAATAATTTCATGTGGAGATTAATAACGAACTCCATTGCAGTGACAGCAAACCTTGGGCATCGAAGGATTGACACACCAACTACATGCCCAATATGTGGGGAATAAATATGAGAGAACATATGTTATTCTAGTACGAGTGGTCGAAACGGGTATGGTTCGACACCCTAGGGGTGAGAGCCGATCTTTCTACGGCTACTACAACTGTGGCATGGCTTAGGGACATTAACGGGGTTTCAATTACATGATCACAAGTCTGATCATGTGGAGTTGAAGAAGAATCACATAGAGCTAGATAAACAATGATGATCGCAGCACAAAATCACATATGCTGTGATGCACATACACAGACACACATAAGGAGATACGAATTCTGAAGAAACCCATAAAAGCATATACGAATTCTGACGAACATATGCGATGAATTCGAGTTGACTTGATGCTCTGCAGAATCGGTGATCTGTATTAGATCGGTGATATAGATTGGTGGTGAAGCAGGAGCTGTAAATTTTTGCAATCTGGATAGGCAGCAGAATCGGTTTGGATAGGCTGCAGATTCGGTGCTGCAATCTGAAGAGAACCAATGTATTTGGAGTTGCAGAAGCAAATCGATGCTTATATGATCTGGATAATCGGCGTACCTGAGCAGGAGGTGGCAATCATGTCACCGAATTGAAGTGATTTGGTGTAACTGAGCAGGAATTGAAGTGATTCATTGTAACTAAGCAGGAATAAACTGATTCAGTTGAAGCAGCAGGTGGCCAACTGTTACTGGAGGTGTGCACAATCAGGTGGCCAAATGTTGCTGGAGTTGTGCACGATCGCTGAATACAGCTGAAGCAGGGGCTGGAGATCAAAGCAGGAGCTGGAGATGACTGCAATATTGAAAGAACAAACTGAAAAACTGAAGTCAACAAGAAAGCTGAAGAAGAACTGGATCGAAGAACTGGTTCAGCCCTAGGAAAGCTTGAGATCTGATATCATCTTAATAAAACTAAAGCAAGTGAGGAAAAAATGAAGAGCTTAATGCTACAAACAAATTGAATTTTATCTTGTTAACACTAAGCTTGATTATACAATAGGTGTAATGGTCTATTTATAGGTAAAGCTAAAATAAATTATGCAAAAGTCCTAAACATGTGGATTTGAATGTAATTATCTTAAACATTTGGACTAAATCAACATTTATCTAAACCTTAATCCCTAACATGAAGGAGGCTGGATCGAATAGAACGTCTCTCAAAACCCGGTGGGTATTTGCGTGCTTACGTCATGACACATATGGAAAGAACGATGCATGAAAGTCTTTGAAAACAGAAATCCAAATCATGTCGAGGTCACTAGATGTGTGCTTTAACTATGGGTCGAATGCAGGCACAACTAGAGCAGATCACAAGGCTGCTGAACCAAACAGGTGGAACTAGTTGGATGAGACCGTCAGTAGATACAATAAATATCAATTGTGATGCTTCGTGGAGAAAAGAAATGCGCATGAGTGGAATTGGAGTCATTGGCAGGGATCATCGAGGTCAGGTTGTGGGAGGTATGAATAGAAGAATATGTGCCTCTGAAGTGGAATTCCTGAAAACAACGACTATCTTGGAGGGAATAAAGCTGGCAATTGAGCACAACTGGGAGGCTATTGTTATCGAATTAGAAACCCTGAATGTAATCCGATAGGTCGAGAAAGAAGACTATTATTGGAGAACGACAACCATAACAACCAACACTCTACAATTGGATGCATCTCAAAGGAAGGTTGTATGGATTGCCATTCCAAGATCTGCACACGAGTGTGCAAACTGAATTGCAAAAAATACTAGATTAGAGGTGTGATTTGATACTCAACTCTCACCTTCTCTTTTATATCTTATTAATACTGATTGTTTAGTTTATGTAGACTCTTTTTCATTTTCTGAAAATAATCAATAAAAGAGGTAGTCTTTTTTCGAGGGGAAAAAAATAACGAATGATGAAAAAATTACTAATAAAACATTTTATTTATCTTTCCTATATTTGTTCTTCCCTTTCTTCATGTTTTTATAAATATTCTTGTTATTTTCCTTTTTCCTCTATGGGTGGACAATATATAGTAAAGCAACATAAAAGTAATTTGGAGTTAAGTGAGGAGTATTTTTATCATCGCGCTTTGATTATTTCGTTAATTGTATATACTTAACTTAGGCACGCGCGCGTACACATTGTCGTTTTTCTTGCGTGGGGTGTTAGAAGGACATGATCAACCCGATTCCTAGGATAGTACAAGAATTGAACTCTTGATTAAAAATATTAGTGGAATTGTAAGAGTAAACTTAAATTACCTAATATAATGAAATAAAATTAATTGTATTTTAAATATTTTTAAAAAATTGTTCGAGCATGGAAGCAAAAACCACTACTAAATAGGCTCGCGGATGCTCGAGCAATTTTTTAAAAAAATCTAAAACAAAATTAATTTTATTTCATTATATTAGGTAATTTAAATTTAGTTTTACAATTACACTAATATTTTTAATAGAATGTTTAAATCTTGCGCTATCCTATGAATCAGGTCGATCATGTCCTTCTAACACCTCACACAAGAAAAACGACGACAACGTGCACGCGCGTGCCAGAGTCTAGTATAACCATTAGGAAAATACACTTAAGTGGATTCTAGAATTTCAATTTTAATTTTATTTTATATTGTATATGAATGCATTCAATATAAGACGTACGCTCATAAGTGAGAATTTGTCAATGAATGCATTCAATATACTCTTAAGATATCTTAACACCTCACGAATGATAAATATTTATTATATTTGTTTCTAAGAACATGATCAAAAAAATATATGTCGATATTTGGACAAAATTGAACTTGCTCCTTATTTATAATCAGGAGGCAAATGCGCTCCCTCGATACCTTTCTTTGAATATTTTAGTTCTGGCATTCGACATTTCTTTGAACATTTTACTCCCGACATCCACATCCGACCGACCTTTCTTTGAGTATTATACTCACGACATCCAACCTTTCTTTGAGTATTATACTCACAACATCCCGATGATTTGAACCTGGGCGCTGTTACTATCTATGATTTAAGACGTACGCTTTAACCAACTGTCTCATAAGTCTGAACGTGTAAGTGATGACATTCAAGATACTCTTAAGAAATCTTAACAATCTCACTGTCATGTCTATGAAACGACGACTATCAAAATTATATTGTGACAACATCAATAAATTACCATAAAATTTTGCACCAAAAAATAAAATTAGATATTTGATTAACTTCTTCCTTATTTTTTATTTAGATATTTTCAGAGTTATTGTTTACTTACATATTTTCATAGTTCATAAAGTAGGGTTAGTTAAGTATATTCACATTTTAATTTTAGATATATTTGGTATGTAGGATTAAGTAAAGAAATACTAATAGAAACTAAATTTAACCAATCCTAAAAATATTTTGTAAAAATAATAAAAATAAACCCTGAAAATTAATATTGATTTTTATATTTCAGTAATCCGTAAAATATTATTTCAACACATCACTGTGATTATTTTAATTTTGTAGTAAAAAAAGTTTGTTACTTTTTTCTCGACATATAATACCTAAATTTTGGATGATATTAGTTTGGAGTTATAACATATTAACAACTTTTGGCAAATATAAAATAAAATAACGAAGAAATATATTTTATTATTTTATTAAAATAACTTTGTCAAAGTGTTGGAATCATATATGCATTAATATTAATAATACTAAAAAAATCTAGAAGTTTTTTTAACATTTTAATAATCTCATTATTTGAAAATACTCTATAATACATAATTATCATTATAACAATTTATACATTAATCAAATTTCTTCTTTCAATTTGGTTTTAAGTTTTTAAGTATTCAAATTTGATTACTGTTTTTTGTATTTATTGTTTCACGCGATAGATTATGTATATTAAACATATAAATATACATCAATTTTGATCCATTTTAATTCTGTTTGAATTAATGTTTTTTATAACGATCGATAATGCTCACAATTCAAAAAATCTATAACTACTTGGAAAGAAGAGAGAATGTTTTGAAGAACAAAAATCTAAATAATTGTAAAAACATTAAAAAGTCACAATTACCAACAAAATATGACGACTTGATAACATCATATAAAATTATCATTATTATGTAAAATTGTAAAGTTATATAAAATAATAGATATAATAATTAATTAAAAAATCGGATAAATAATTAATGAGATTTCTTATTCCACTCTAATTTAAATTAAAACTTGATTATATTGTACATCTTAAATATTTATTGCTTCAAATAATAGATAATGCATATATGAATTTATTAATTCAATCTAAATTCACTCAGTTGTAGATGAAATTATAACTTTTATAAATGATCTAAGTGTTTAGATTCACACTTATTTTAACGTTCGATAATGTGAAAATATAATTTTATTTATTAGCGAGATATAAAAAAAAATGGTGCATGAGAAATGATGAATGCATATTGATAGAGAAATATATAATTATCATCTTGTAAAATTTGTAATGTTACATACGTGTACAACTGGTTAATATGTATGTCTTTAATGTATAAGGTAATATGTTCGAGTCTTCATGCATATAATTTTTTATAAGTTTTTGAGAGAATATTTGAATGACCAAAAAAGAAAGGGATAGTGATATAGAAAAATATAATTATCATACATGTGTAACAAGTTAATAAGTGTGTCTTTAAGTTATAAGGGCATGTGTTCGAGTCTTTAAGTTATAAGGGCATAAGTGTGTAAATGGTTAATATGTATGTCTTTAATGTATAAGGTAGTATGTCTTAATAATATAGATATATAAAATATGGATATAATCTCAACATTGTAGACACTAGACCCTACTCATTTTATATATGTATTTCCTTTTTTATTTTCATTTTCCAGGTATCACTTTACATTACTTTTAGGGTTAATGGTCAAAGTGTCCCCTAAAGTTTGGTCGAAATTTAAGAATCCCTTTTAAAGTTTAAAATTTGAAATTTTAGTCCTAATGTTTGAACGAATTCAAAAATTTCTCCTTTCCGTCCTAAGTCCGTTTATTTCAAACGAAAAACGGACATGTGCCTAGCACGTGACTTCACTTAAATTTTAAAGACCAAATTGCCATTAAGGTTCTTCATCGTTCAAGGTTGAGCAAAGGGGTGCTCCAAAGCCTCCATCTCACGCCTTCATCGTTAAAGGTTGAGCAAAGGGTTGCGAGATTGGATCCCTCGGAGTTTGTCACCTTCACCGTTGGTGATTTATCCAAATCAGAGCTCAAGGACCTCAGTACGACACCATGGTTCAAAGTCCCATCAGCAGCACCCTGGCCATGGAAAACTGGTGCTGAGGTCTCAAATATCGGATGGTTGTTGGGATGGAACATCTGAAATGACATTCTCGTAATTAGTTATTTAGTTAACCGAGATATCTGGTGAAGAAGCAACAAAATACACACTTACATCTTTGGATGATACGAGAGCTTCCATGTTGAAATCCATGGTGGTGGTGGTGATAGTAGACAACTTCATCGACAGAAATTGCATTTTTAAAATAATTTTTTCATATTTTCAACAGAAAATAACATCTTTTCTATTTCGTTCTATGAAATCCGATGACCTTATTGCATCCAGGAACGAGGTCTTGCAGCAGATTCATTCTCTCACTGATCTTCTCTCTTTGTACCTGAAAATTCATCGAAATCGTGTTTATGAACTCGAAACTGAGACTCGCAACTGATAATGGAAACTAATGTTGAACTCTAAGATACTTACCCAGCAAGTGATGATGGAAACTAATGTTGAACTCTAAGATACTTACCTCAACTTCACTGCATAAGTCCCCTCCGCCTCGGTTGCTCCAGCACTAAGCGTAAGGTACTGAGGAAAAGGATTGGATTGGATTGCATTAACTTTTTCTTAACAAATTGAAGGTATAGATTAACAAGCTAATCCTCATCCGAGCAGCTAGTGGACTTCATGTAATTAGGAACACCATCACCGCTGCTATCCTCATCACAGATTTGTGACCAGCGTGGGTGGTTTTCCAGGTTGTGGAATCTCCTTCCTGAAAGGTGATGACTTGAGAGAATCCATTAGTTTCTCCTCCGTGACCATTTTCTCGATCTGTCTAGATAGAACATCAACCATAAGAATGAATAAATATGGTGATATGGGGTCACCTTGGCGCAAACCTCGTGAGGGTCTGATCGGTTTAGTACGCTTCCCATTGACGAGGACTGAATAGAACACTGTTGATATGCACTCTTTAATCCAGCTGATTCATTGAGCTGAATCTTTTACGAGCTAGTACCTCAAGGAGATAGTCCCATTCCATCTTGTCGTAAGCCTTCTACATATCCAGCTTTACAACACAGTCAAATCTCCTACCTTTCTTTAGGTTACGCAGATAGTGAAGACTTCATGAGTGATCACAATGTTGTCTTGAATCATATGTCCCGCCACAAAAACACTTTGGTACGGCGTAATAATGTTCGACAGATAAGGTTTAAGCAAGCACTTTGGAAATAATTTTATAGTTGAAATTGCAAAGACTTATTGACCGAAATTTACTAGGGCAAGTAGGATTAAAAACTTTAGGGATTAAAGTAATGTCTGTATAGTTGACGGTCTCAGGGAGCTTACATGTGCTAATGAAGGATTTGACCGTAGTGATCACGCTTGTACCTGTCACATCCCATAGCTGGTGATAGAGTAGGCCAAGAAAGTCGTCCAGACCTGGTGCGCGGGAACCCTCCATTTGGAAGACAGCACACTTCACTTCCTCATCCGTTACCATACTTGTTAGATTGCGGTTAATTTTCTCATTAATTTGGTTCGGCACACAACTAAACATATCTTTCCAATCTTACCTCCTTTCCAAGTAGAAAAGATTCGAATAGTCATCGAACATCACAGTTCGAATTTCCCTTTCGTTGGTCACCTAGCCCATTTAGCATTTTCAGCATAAGGATCTTGTTTTGTCTGCGTCTACTCAGAGTGGTTAGGTAGAATAATTTTGAATTTCTATCACCATAGTTTAACCATTTGACCCAAGACCTCTAGTGCCAATAGACTTTTTTTCCCACAGCTCTTCCAGTTGTTTTTTCAAAACTTTTTCTTGATCATCATCGACTCTTATGCTAGGAGAGATTTGCATATTCTGAATTATTTTCTTGATTTCTCGAATCTTAGTACGATAATTCCCAAATTCCCTTTTACTTCATTTGATTCATGATTCGTTATTGGTTATTGATTTTTTTTCTTCATACCCGCAACTTTAGATTTTAATTTTAATTCTAACCTATTGTTGCCAGTCACATATATATAGTTTAATAAATAATTTTCAAAATTGATTATTTTAATTTTTGGTTATGAAATGAGTTATATTTTGAAGAAAAAGAGAAATCCCCTAACTTTAATAAACCAACGGAGTAATGTAATGGTTGAATGGGCCAGGCTTGTTCAGCGATCTTGAAGTTGCAACTCTTTAGGTGCTACTTGCTAGTCTCTCCGCCGTAACTCCCGAGTCGAACGATCGTAGAAGTAGAACCCTCGCCGCCATGGACGGCGAAAAGGCAGCAGCAACGACTACAACAACGGCGGTATGCACTATTGTGGCGATTGATCATACGAACCTCTTCTATCGTGTTTGCTCTCTCTGCGAAAGGTCTCTTCCCGACAGCCTTTTTTCCATTTCACGGTGCCAGTACTGCAGCGCCAGCAGCTCACGCACTCCCTCCTCCAAACGACTCTTCCGTGTCCTGGTAAGTATAAGTAGTACTCCATTTGAATTTTTTCATCTTCTTCATTCATTTTGGCTTATTCGTTGTTTACTTGATAAAATCTATTCACTTGTTATTGGGTAGATGTCGATAGCGACATGTGAGGATGTTATTACAGTGATCTGCTTCGATCGTGTGGCTAGATTTGTATTCGGTTGCTCTGCTGATGAATTTTTCGACTTTGCTAAACTTCATCCTTTTGCAGGTCGGTATATATTGTTTCACTCTTTTAGTGTAGTCTAAACATTGAAGTCAATGTCTTTATAATAACACTGGTGTCTTCATTTTTTCAGTAGTAGCATCAGGAAGAGTATTGGAAGGTGAAATGTTCAGAATGACACTTTCCAAACCCATGAATGGGAATGCTCAGCACATTCGTGTTACTTCATTGACTCCTCTGAGTTCCACTTATGAGCCCCTCATTCACACCTTAAGGAGGAGGATCACATAACAATAACATATTCTTGGTACATAACTTACCAGAAGTCAGTAAGTATCAAGTAATTACAACACTTCTTCGGTTGTATAGGATAAAAGATGACTGTTTCTTGTCTCAATGGGTCAATTCTTGCTTCAGTCTCAACATGGCCAGGACAGAAAGCCCTTGCTTTGAAGAAGAGATATTTCTCGTGCATCAGCTGATGAGTTCTAGAAAATCAGACTAAAATAAAATAAAATTAGATATTTAATTATTATTTTTTCTTTGATATTTTTATAGTTTATAAATTAGGTGTGGGTTAAGTATTATTTATATTTATATATATATATAATTTAGTATTTATTTATAATATCGATTATATGGATTTATTAATAAAGAGTTAAGTAAATAAATATGCACACTCTAAATTTTGATGAATCCTAAAATCTCATTAAATTTTGGAAATATAATAAATAACAGATCTTAGAAATTTAATTTACTTCACACTTGGAAATACATGAAAAAATGTAAATACAAACTAATGAATTCTAAATTTTAAACTTATTAACATTTTTTAATTAATTCTACAAATTAATCAATCAAAACATTGGGTTAAATTTATTTTTCTATATTGTATATTTGTTTGAGAAGAAAAAATTATTAGTTTTACTATCTAATATGTTTTAAATTTAGTTTTACATGTCAATAAATATTTTTAATTAAGTGTATTAGTTCTCTTGCGCAATCAAATATGTATGTTCAAATACTTAAAAAAGTAAATTGCTAAAAAACTTTATAGATTGATTTTTATACTTTAGTCATCCGTAGAATATCAATCCAACATATCATTGAAGTTATTTTAATTTGGTAGTAGAATATTTTTGTTACATTTTTCTTGTCATTTAATACCTAAATATTTGGATGATATTAGTTTGAAATGATAACATTAACTTTTCGCAAAAATACTAAAAAACAATAACAAATATAATTTATTATTTAATTAAAATACTTTTATCAAAGTGTTGGAATCTTTATTATTAATAATAAAAACAAGTGTATTCGTTTTTTTTAACATTTTAAAACTTTAATTATTTAAAAATACTCTATTATAAATCAACCAGTTAACTTGTAGATGATTTACATTGAGAACATAATATATAATTATCATTATAAAAACTGTATACATTAATAATAGTTCAAATATTTTCTTTCACTATGGTTTTATTTTTTCAAATTTAATTATTTTGTTTGTATTTATCGCTTCACACAAGAACTTATGTATATTTAGAGTTATCAATTAGGATAGACCCGTCAGGTTCAAATCAATCTGAAATTCCCACGGGTCAACACAGACCCGATCCGCTGAGTCAAACGAGTTAGGGTTTTTTAACCTGGACCCGACCTGGTGGGTCGACGGGTTGACCCACCTGACCCGCCATATTACAAAAGTGATGAATTATTAAAGTTGTTAAACACCACATATTCCCCATATATCAACATATTTAACAAGAAAAACTCTATTAGCAACAAAATTCACCATATTCAACGAAAATACTATACCAGGAACAAAATTTAGTATATTCAGCAACAAAACCACATATTCCCCAAGCCTATGAATCCAATTTTCTGTCCATATAATACTAGTCGAATCAAGAGCTGAGACAATGACTGAGAGCCGAAAGGACCGCGAGCTCAGACAGAGGACCATGAGGACGTGCAGGCGAGGACGGAGAACTGTGGACGGAGGCGTTGTTCGACTGCTGCAGTGCTTCATGATGGAGACAGATCGCTGGTCGAACGGTTGGGGGTTGCTATGCCGGTGCTTGTATATAGAGCGCGAGGAGAGGACGACAGGAGGACGTGTTGGCTAGTGCTTGGCTGTGTGCTGTGGTAATGTGGTTAGCTGGTTGTGGTTTGGTGGTTGACTGAACGGAAGCGGACACTGATAAAGTTGTAATATTCTGATTTCTATTTGGTATTTGTTGAATTGTTCTTCTCATTAATTAGGACGTCTTTTTTTTTTGGGTTGTGTTCAGGTTAGATGACCCAACCCAAGCCCGATTTGTGTTTTAAGGCGGGTCATACGGGTCAACCTAAAAAATGACCCATTTCTCTATTTTCTTAACCCAAATCCGGGTCAAGATCAGGTCATTTTCGGATCGGGTTCGAAATTCACAACTCTATGTATATTCAACATATAAATATACGCCAATTTTGATCGATTTTAATTCAGTTTAAATTTATAAATAAAATGTATTTTTATAACAACACTGTAGAGAAATAAAAAAGTCAGAATTACAAAAAATATGATGACTTATGTTGATAACATAATATATAATTATCATGATTACATGAAATTTTAAAATTCTATAAAATAACAATAATTAAAAAGGAACTTAAATTGATTGAAAAAAAATCTTTCAAATTAATAATAAAAATATTGGTATATGTTTGGGAAGACAAGGAGAAGATGATTTAATAGAAAGAAGGGTTTATTGTCAAAGTGCCCCTTAAAATTTGGCCGAAATTTAAGAATCCCCCTTAAAGTTCAAAATTCCCCCTAATGTTAAGAAATGATGAAAAAATCCCCCTAAAAGAGCATCTGACAATGGGGAATTTTTCATCATTTTCAAACATTAAGGGACACTTTAAACTTTAAGGGGTATTCTTAAATTTCGGCCAAAATTTAGGGGACACTTTGACCATTTACCCTAAAAAGAATAATGAAATCTAGAAAAAGGTTGAAGAGAGACGAAGAGTGGAAGACTTCTGCATAAGATTCCTATATGGCGTGTGTAGTCCACCGATTCCTCTGTCTGATTTGCGAAAACTCACAAATTCCTAGGGTTTCTAGACCGTGACAGATTACATTCCAGCTTCCCATTTGGTCCAGGATTTGTCTGCATTAATTGCAAACGGACAAATCCAAGAGCCAAGCAACAATCAGACCGAATTACTGCAGCAAGAAGGGACATTTCCATGCAAACCTTGAACACCAACAAAGCTCGCTGACACTGGACCTTGGGGAAAACTGCGTCAGAATTGCTGCGACCGAAAGAGCTCCGCCAAAAGCAAGCGTCGACTGGGTGTCCCCCAGACAGCTGTCGACATCACCACAACAGAGGAACTCAGACACGATCGTGCAGGAACCGAACGAAGGCTCGTCCCACAGAAACCGAGTGTGGGAGTGCCACCGATCATAGAGCTTTTAGCTCGGAACCAACCTGCGAGCTTCCCTGTACCAAACTCAACCCGTTTCCTTTGTTTTCCCTGTGTTTGCAGGAGCTGTCAGCTGTGGTGGCGACACCCACCCACCCCCGAGATACAATCCAATTCCATTGGCTCGAACAGAAACGGCAAGCCGGTGGTCGACTTGGACTCGAACGAACAAGTGCAAAATGAGACATGGTACATGGGCAATGTTATATCCAAGAAGCCGATCAAAATGAACGTGATCACAGGGGTGCTTAGGTCGGCTTGGGCTAGATATGGTTAAGTCACGATATCAGAAGCGGAGACGGGAATTCTGTTATTCGACTTTGACAAACAGGAGGTTGCCGACTAGATTTTGGATCGCTTACTATGGGCGGTCAATGGTCACATCTTAAACATCAAAAGATGGGACCCGAGCGTGGGAGTAAAGGAGATAGGATTCCACAAGGTAACATTTTGGATACAAGTGCATGACTTAGGGCCTGAAAAGTTTAGTGATGCCAATACTCAGAAGATAGACAATATGATAGGCAAATGCATTAAGATTGAGAAACATGATGGGAGGATAACTAGAAGCTATATGAGAATTCGAGTAGAAGTAAATGGGGAGGTACCGCTGATGGCGGGGCTCTGGTGGAAGAACTCCCAAGGTTTGGAGAGATCGGCGTCGATAAAATATGAACGACTATCATATTATTGTTATGGGTGTGGCGTATTAGGCCACACAACCCAAGCATGCAAGAAGGATATTCAGATGGCGGAGCACGATCAAAGTATCCCAATGTACGACCCGTGGCTCGTGGGAGTACGACCAAACCAAACCACAACCAAACAACATGTGGGAGGAGAGGAAGGACAAGGACCAAAACAGAACCAGGGGGCTAGGAGATCATGGTTCAATATCATGGCCGAGGTGAGAAAGAGGGACTCAGTCAAGTCACAGAATCAAGAGCAAAACGGGATTAGGGAAGAGACCGTAGAGGGGAAGGAGTACATATACAGGGATCAAGAAACAATGGAAACCGATATTGCTCCAGAAGGGGGTGTACAAACCAACCAACCATACCAACCGAATGAACCCAAGACAGACAACCCACCCACTTCGACAGCCCTAACCATCCATGTGCCACAATACCGAGCCGAACCAAGCTCAATGCCGAAGCCTAAACCACTCCCCAAGTGCCGAGCTGACCCAAGATACAATGACCGAAACACATTGCATAACATAGCTCTACCAAGCGAGCACCGAACCGAAACCCCCCAACTTGAGACCGACCAAACCAGCAAGCCTACCACACAAAGCCAACTTTTGATCACATATTTGCCCAATAATCCAACACCCATGGACCTGACCGACATCCCCATAACCTTCCAAACATATACTGTTGAAAACCCACCTGACATGTTAGCTTGAATGAAATCAAAGTAGTAGCTTGGATGAAGGCAACACACGGTGAAACAATGAACAATAAGGTGAGAAGGATGAAGACAATGCTTTGATTAAAGAGAACATCTTTAGAATTTCAGCTTAATTGTTCAATACAAGGTAAATGCTCTTTATATAGAGCAATTAGAATAAAACCCTAGACAAGAGACTACTTAGACTAATAATGATTAAACTAGAAAACATTAAGCTAATCTATGTGGTGTTCTCACATACACCCTAGTTCTTCGTTTTCTTGATGTTGTATGCTCTGACATTCATCCACGGTCTTTGTTTTTCTTGAGTTGCTGAATTTTGACCCCAAACTTCCAATGCTCTTTGCTCGTGACGAATCCCATGTTTAATCCCGATCAAACCTCTAACCTAATTGAGCTTGCACACCTTCATATTCAATGAGATACTCCACATTCAAACACAAGATCTTCAAGTTGATATCTAGACAAGAAGAGGGAGGATTCAGTCATGCCATCGCGGTGCCATCTCGGTCATCTCGTCGTGGTCATGCCGTTAAAGAAGAAACTACTACTAAAATCTCACTTCAACACTTCAAACTTGTATCAAATCTATTGTAGTCATCAAAACTTGGTTGTCCAAACTCAACGGGATTACACATCTTCACGTTACTAAGCCAGCAATTCGAAGCAAGTAATTCAGCATTGGTAGCAGGGTATTTAATCAGCAAATCTCAGTATGGAACCGGCAAGAAGTCGAGCACATTATCCATAAAATTCAGTAATGAACCAGGGCCAAAATTCAGCACACACAGCTCAGCATTTTAAAAAACAGCAACAGCAACTACTTGTATGAGTACCTCGGATCATGCCTCAGTCATTATATACCTCAGATTCATAAGTTCATTTCAGACAACCATAAGAATCTTGCTGCTATAAGAGAGGACAAACCACTTGCTTTAAGGGAAGCATCAAGCCCAACAGATTTTGTATTGAGATGCCTTGCAGATTTTTGCAGATGTCTTGAGATGTTGGAATCTCTCAGAATTCTATGCAGCAGCAATAGGCCTTCAACCAACCTTTTCAACATCCACCTGGTGGAAAGCAAATATCGCCTTTGAAGAACTCTCTACAATCTCCTCAGCAGTTAACTCCATCCTTAAAATCATAGCCTCAACCTGCCCAATCTCACCCTAGAAACCAAGTCTCCCATGGGCAACAATCTGGTCAGCTGAAGAGTCCTTTCACGCCACCTTCATTCGGGCAGTTACCTGCATCACAAGCTTCTGTCCAACATTTGATGGGAAGAAGGATTCTGATCTGTTGGGTATTAGAAGAACCAGTATCATGCTGCTGGAATGCCTTATGAAGAGGAATTCATATCTCAATCTTCCAAATCTTCCAAAACAGATTATCATATCAGATTTTGCCAATGGTTTTCAAAATAAAGTCTCTAACAGCATAGGAACTAAGGCAGGCAGAGACTTTTCCAGCAGCATGTAATCCAAGACTACTTAAGAGCAGGGTATTGAACAATATAGATGCAGTAAATCTAGCATTTGCATTTGGATTAACAGAACAGTTTGCTCCTGTGCTTTTGCTGAAATCCTATCTTGACGAGGCAAGAAAAGATGCTTCCCCTGTCAAACGAAGGCCAAATCCGAGAAGAAACAACAACAGCAACAGTTTCCACATTGAATCCAATGGTTGGAATGGTGGTAACAAACTCTCCCAGCTTGAGCTTGTAGAGGATAGTGGTCTTACCAGCAGCAAAGAGACGACTAAAAAGCTTAGTGAAGAACAGACCCATCTTCAACTTACCGACCACGAGATTATCGGCTTAGGCGACATTGTGCTGTACAACTGGCTTCGGAGGTCGCTGGCTTTTTCAGTGTGCTGCTCCAACAAGGAGCTTGCGCTACGATGGGAACAGCTGGTTGCAGCAGTCCCATACGACGGGGGAAGCAGATCCTTTGAGAACTCGTGTTGATCCCACACGACGAAGCTGTTCCGAGAAGCGTATGGCAATGACGGACAGAACAGGATCTGCAGCGAAGAAAATGAAGATTGAAGACCAGTGAGACTAAGATTTGCAGCGGATAAACAAAATAGAAGCCCTAATCGACAAGCTCTGATACCATGTTAGGTTGAATGAAATCAAAGCAGTAGCTTGGATGAAGGCAACACACGGTGAAACAATGAACAATGAGGTGAGAAGGATGAAGACAATGCTTTGATTAAAGAGAACATCTTTAGAATTTCAGCTTAATTGTTCAATACAAGGTAAAGGCTCTTTATATAGAGCAACTAGAATAAAACCCTAGACAAGAGACTACTTAGACTAATAATGATTAAACTAGAAAACATTAAGCTAATCTATGTGGTGTTCTCACATGACACACCACCCGATACTCCACCACCAACCACCGAACTACAACCCCCTTCCGGATTGAGCCCTTACCTGGACAAGATGACCCTAAAGCGCACCGACGATGAGATGGAGGAACAACCGGGGACTAAAAGAATGAAACGACAAGAGGAGGAGGCCGAACACATGATAGTAAGGACATGGAAGAGCCCGAGGAGGAAATTAAGTCAGAGAAACCCACACAAACACAAAAGGGCTGAAAGGAGGAAGACAGAAACAAGCACGAAGGAGGAATCACATGGCCTGAACAAGGGTTTTGGTGGCTGTCCCGAAATAGTCACGTGTGTCCAATGAATGTACTCTCATGGAATTGTCAGGGTCTGGGGTCTGCCCTGACAGTTCAACATTTACAAGACCTCAACAAAAAAATGGGGTATCGCCCGAGCTTCATTTTCTTAATGGAAACAAAAAATGGGGATACCTACTGTGAAAGGATACATACACGATTGAGGATGGAAAACAAATACTATGTAAGCCCAAATGGGGCAGCAGGTGGACTAGCTCTATGGTGGTCATTAGAGACTAGGGCTGTAATAACATATGGCGATGCGAATGTAATAGATTGTGAGGTCCATTTTGTAATGCAAACCAAAACCATGCACGTGACATGGGTATATGCGAGCACAGAGACACATGGACGTACCCAAAATTGGAACCTCCTACGTACAATAGGATTGGGCCAAAATGATAGGTGGATGGTGCTTAGAGATTTCAACACTATATGTCACCAACATGAGAAACAAGGGGCAAAAGAAAGTCACAAAGACAAATGGATGAGTTCAAACAAATTATCGAGGATGTCAATATGGAGGATATGGGGTTAACGGAAGCCCTTACACATGGTGCAACAATAGAAGTGGACCGAATCGAATAAGCGAACGACTTGATAGAGCCCTCACAAATGTGACGTGGATAATGAGCCACCAACAAGGGAGATGCATCAAATGGTGGTTCAACTCAAGCAATCGCCCAAAATGGCTAAGAGACGCTTCGAGTTTGAGGCGATGTGGCTAGAAAACCCGATGTGCAAGGAAGTGATCAAGAATGCATGGGAGAGACCGACATTACGAAGGAAAGCGCAAGGGGTACAAGTGAAACTAAACAAGTGCCGAAAGCAGCTCATGGCTTGGAGCAAGACATACTTCGACAATAACATGATCGAGGTGGCAAACATAAAGGCTGCCCTAAGGAGAATCGTCCAAGGGGGCATGGATGAGGAGGCGATCCGGTAAACTAGACTAAAGGGAAAGCTGAAATCAATATGGTCAATAGAGGAAACATACTGGAGACAAAGATCGAGGATCAAATGGCTAAGAGAGGGAGATCGAAACACCACATTCTTTTACCAAACAACCATAGCGAGAAGGCGGCGTAACCACATATGCCGATTGAGGGGTGCGAGTGGGGAATGGATCGAAAATGATGGTGCAATTGCTAAAGATCTCTATCGGTATTATGGACACATGTTCACCTCGGAAAGGACCGAACCGGGAGAGGAATTCCTTCGATACATACTGAACCATGTAACTGCCGAAATGAATGTTCAGGTAACAAAGGAGGTAACAGACTTATAAATCAGGTTGGCAACGTACCAAATGGGAGGATCATGAGCTCCGGGTCCGGACGGGTTTTCGAGTATGTTCTACCAACAGAATTGGAACATCGTGGGGGTGGATGTCATCACCACGGTCAAGGATTTCTTCATAACAGGTATAATCCAAAACACCCTCAATAATACCGATATTGTACTCATACCAAAAATCCAAAACCCGACCACACCTAGTGACTTTCGGCCCATAAGTTGCTGTAACTTCATGTATAAGATCATTTCAAAAGTGTTGGTGAATCGTTTGAAAATATATCTATCAGATCTCATCACTCCTTTCCAGAGTCCATTTGTATCAGGTAGAAATATCGAGGACAACATCATGGTGGCACATGAAGTATTCCACCATTTACAATCAGGCCGAAGTGGGAGTAAGATCTAATGTGCTCTAAAGATTGACATGCAAAATGCGTATGATAGAGTTGAATGAGACTTCCTACTGGACACGTTTAGGCGCAGGGGGTTTGTGGAACAATGGGTGGAATGGATTAGGGCATGTGTATCAACAACCACATACCAGGTGGTCGTCAATGAGAACCGAACGGATACTATACGACCAACACAAGGAATAAGCCAAGGTGACCCCTATCACCTTACATGTTTATACTACTTGCGGATGTTCTCTCAAGGAGAATGTTGGGGGCGGCTAGGGATGGGGAGATGGAAGGAATCACACTTAGAAGACAATGCTCGGAAATACACCACATGTTCTTTGCTGATGATTCCCTATTTTTCATAAGAGGGTCAATCGAAAATGCATTGAGGAGGATTCTGGATAATTACTGCAAGGTATTAGGGCAAAGAATCAATAGGGAGAAATCAACTCTATATTTCAACAAAGGGGCGATCACCAACGAATTTCAAAGAGTGGAAGGGGCGCTTAACATTAAGGTACAAGCGATCCGGGAAAGTACTTAGGACTACCTTCGATATGGGGACGCTCGAAGAAGGAGGCATTAAGGTTCCTCAAAACCAAGATCAATGACAAACTAAATGGGTACCGACCGAAGACTTTGAACCAAGCGGGTAAGGAAGTCCTCATCAAGGCGATCATCACTGCGATACCTACATATGTAATGAGTGTGTTCCTATTACCAAAAACATGGTGCTCGGAAATAAATGCTCTCACTGCGGGCTTTTGGTGGGGTCAAACCGTGGATGGAAAGAAAACACATTGGCGAAGATGGGAGGTCCTAACAAGGGAAAAGGAGGCGGGGGCCTAGGGTTCCGAGAATTACAAGATTTCAACACGACTCTACTCACGAAGATGGCTAGCCATATGATGATCGAACCGAAAAACCTATGTGCGCAAGTCCTAAAGGGACTATATTTTCCGAGGTGTACATTCCTAGAGGCGAAAAAAGGAGTCTGCGCCTCATGAGGATGGAGTAGTCTAATCCATGGTCGAGAGGTGTTGAAGAGTGAATGGGTATGGATGATAGGATTGGGAGAAAGTGTTCTATGATCCATGGATCTATACAAAGGAAACCAAGCGGGTGAATACCGATACGAGGGTGGAGAACGGAGAAAACCTACTAGTTCGAGACCTAATCAAACCGAATGGAGCATGGAACGTGGAGCTCGTGCGAAGAATTATCGACCTCGAGGATGCCGAGCATATCCTAAACATACCATTACCGCACGATGGAGGGATGGGTCGATACATATGGCCTCACACGAGGGATGGAGCACCCATGGTCCGATCGGTGTACCACAAGATACGAGAGACAATCGACCGAACCATAAGGCCAAGCACAACCAGAAATGGCGACGCAAGGAAGGGAATTTGGGCAATCAAGGTAATACCAAAGGTACAAAACTTCATTTGGCGCCTAGCAATGAATGCATTAGTCGTTAAGGCGAACATGGTTAAACGGGGGATGAATGTTAGTCACAGATGCCCTTTATATGGAGAAGTTGAAATGAAGGAGCACATGGATCCTTGGGGTCCATTGATGAATCAAGGTCCATCTGAACGGACCTTGTCCATATCACCCGATGAGACAAATTGGATAAGAGATTTTTTTTTTTTAGTAACAATATAAGAAATGTAAGGTGATAGTCTCCATAAATGTTTTAAGTTTATGAATCAAAAAATACTAATGAATTGGCTTTCTCATTAATTTTATGATTATAACAAGCTAATATTTCTTCGTTATAATGGATATTTCCACTCTAGACTGTGAGAATTTTAGTCTTCCCGATTGAATCAGTATGATTTCTACTAGGGGTGAGCGAGAAGATCACGAAGACCGAGACCAAACCGAGACCAAATCAAAAAGACCGAACCATTTATGGACCGAAACCAATGGTCTTGGCTTATGGTCTTTTCGGTCTTGGTCTTATTTCGATCCTAGACCGTTAAGACCATGGGGACCATTGAAGACCATTGACTATTTTTTAGTGAATTTATTATATGTCTTATTTCGATAGAATTAATTATAAAAGAACGCTTGAGAAAAAATATAATATAATTTGAATGAAAAACGTTTAGATCAGTAATAAATTATTATAACATTAATAAATTATATTAGATACTATCATGTTATAGTAATTTATATAATTCTAGATTATGATATTAAATTATTTTGGATAGTATAGTTATTTTAATTTTTAAAGAGTTGGTCTAATCGGTTGATTTCAATTTAGAACGAAATTATGTCAATTGAATAAAATATTATTTTGATACATTACATATTTTATAAAAAAGTAGTAAAATTAGGTTTTTATATTGTGTTCTTGTATAGCGATATACATACATAATAGAAAAATATATAAAATATTCTGTCTAACGGTCCAAATGATCTAGACCGAACCAAAACAGAAAAAATCAAGACCATATAAGTGGTCCAAACGGTTTCGGTTTTGGTCTAAAGACCAAAATTAATGGATCGAATTTTCCGGTCTTGATTTCAAGACCGGACCAGTCCGAACCAAACTGCATATTGCTCACCCCTAATTTCTGCCTCATCATCGGAATCAGAGGAACTTAGTTGTTCCTAGTAGAAAGCTTATTTATAAGCTCCCGTTCAAGTTATGTTTATAAATTTGTGTTTATTGGTATATCTTCATCCGTACGATGAGGTAGGTTATCAATCGCAGGATCTTGAGGCAACCTAAGATCCGCGTCAGATCACTTGAGTTTGATGTTGTTGTATGCTAAGTTTGAGCGTTAAACAGTAGAATAATCACAAAATTTGGATATAGTTATTTTGCTATATATCGTCCTTATTTTAAAAGAAAAATCGTCGGTCGTATACACCAACCCATAGCCAGGTGTTGACAAAATTAAGCCTTTCGGTCAGGATTTTTATTTTTTTCTCTTTAGTAGCAGTCAGCAGCTAGCAACTAGCAGATATATAATATTATTGCAACTTTTCCTCTATTGTTTGTTCAAGAGAAGGCATGCCTAAATTGTCTGTTCAAGAGAAGGCTCAAGGGAAGGGCTAATTATCATTCCCCATGAGGGAGAACCTTTGAATAATGCTATCGCCCTAATATTTCAGGCGACCAACAACGAAGCAGAATACGAGACTCTTATTACTGGACTCAGACTTGCTAAAGGAATGGGCATCACATCACTTAGGGCAAAAAGTGACTCCGAGCTAATTGTCAATGAGGTTAATGACACTTATGAAGCAAGGGGGAAAGAGATGAGGAAGTACCTCGACATTGCCAAAACATTCATCGCCGAAATCCCAAATTTCGCGATTGAGTCTATTCCTCGCCAAGAGAACCAGATGGCAGACTCTCTGAGCAAGCTGGCATTCGGAGGAACTAGAATTCAGGACGTTCAATTTCTGGAACAAGCCTTATATTCGGTTCTCGACAACCGAGCAGAGGTCTTCAACATTCAAGGACAGGTAACCTGGATGACTCCATTCCAGAACTTCTTGAAAGAGGGAATTCTCCCAGAGGACGAAGGTGAATCTACAAGGATAAGACGTCTCTCATCAAGCTATCTAATCATTGATGGAGAACTGTATAGGCGAGGATATTCAACTCCCTATCTAAGGTGCATCTCTCATCCCGAGACAGAAAGAGTTCTTCGCGAAACTCATGAAGGAGTTGTCGCATGTCATGAAGGTGCACGCTCATTGACACGGAAAATCTTCAGATTAGGCTACTATTGGCCAACCTTGGGCAAATATGCTGCTGAATTAACACAGAAGTGCGCGACTTGTCAACAGTTCGCGCCACGATCCGGTTGACCTCCAACACTGCTATCCCCAATGGCGGGCGCCTGGCCTTTTGCTCAATGGGGAATAGACATATTGGGCCCTTTTCCAATCAGTACTGGGCAACGTACCCACATCATAGTGGTGATCGACTACTTCACCAAGTGGATAGAGGCGAAAACTTTGACTTCTACAACGGAATTCCAAGTGATCAAGTTCTTGAAGATCAACATATTTTCGCGATTTAGCGTTCCCAAGATACTCATCAACGATAATGGTCCACAATTCGTAGGAAAAAAACTTAAATGGCTCTGCGAAGAATACCATATCGATCACAGCTTTAACTCAGTGCATCATCCTCAAACGAATGGACAAGTTAAAGCAGCCAACAAAGTTGTCCTAGCATGGCTCAAAAAACGGGTTCAAGCATTTCAAGGAAACTCAGCAGAAAAGCTGGAAAACGTACTATGGGCTACCGAACATCGCCTAAAGCAGCCACGGTAGAAACACCCTACAGTTTAGTGTATGGATCAGAAGCAGTGACACCCGCCGAAATAGCGGTGCCTACCCACATAATCCTACACTTTAACACTGAAGCGAACGAAATCGAGCGCAGAGCAGACCTCGACTTGGCAGAAGAAAAGAGGTGGCAATCAGAAAAAGCACAAGCCAAAATGCGACTGGCGACCGCTCGATACTTCAACAGAAAAGTTAGCGCTCACCAATTTTTCGTGGGGGGATGGTTATGCGAAGGAATGAATTTACAAGACTGGACAGCCAGAACAAGATTTCCGCTAAGTGGGAAGGACCATATAAGGTAGTAGAGATCGCCTCCCCAGGATCTTACTATTTGGAAACCACAGAAGGCGAAAGGTTAGCCCATCCATTCAACTCCGATCATTTAAGGAGGTTTTATACATAGATTGTAATCAAAATGTTATGTCAATAAAAGCAATTCATTCCTTCATAAAGCATGGCTACTCGAATCAAACCGTAGAAAAAAGACTTGATAACAAAATTGGGCGAAAGACCTGATGACCGAATCAGGCGTCGAAGAAAAAAGAACCGATAACAAAATTGTGCGAAAGACCTAAAGACTGAATCAGGCGAAAGACCTAGCAACAAAGTTAGGCAAAGCAAAATACCTGATATCAAAATTGGGCAAAATACCTGACGCCAAAGTCAGGCGAAAGACCTAACAACAAAGTTAGGAAAAACAAAAGACCTGATATCAAAATTGGCCAAAAGACCTGACACCAAAGTCAAGCAAAAGACCTAACGCCAAAGTTAGGAAAAACAAAAGACCTGACGCCAAAGTCAGGCGAAAGACCTAACACCAAAGTTAGGCAAACTAAAAGACCTGATGCCAAAGTCAGGCAAAAGACCTGACGCCAAAGTCAGTCGAAAGACCTAACACCAAAGTTATGCAAAACAAAAGACCTAACGCCAATTTTAGGCAAAACAAAAGACATCACGCCAAAGTCAGGCAAAAGACCTAAACCAAATTTAGGCAAAAGACGTGATATCAAAGTCAGGCCAAAGACCTAAAGTCAAAATTAGGCAAAAGACAAAACACCAATGTTAGGCAAAAGACCTGACACCAAAGTTAGGCATAAGACCTGTTATCAAAATTAGGCGAAAAGACCTAACGAAAGAGTTAGGCAAATAAGACCTGATATAAAAATCAGGCAGAAGTCCTAACGCAAAAAGCGAGCAATCCGTCAAGGAAATTGTTCTCTTATAAGTTGGGAGAAATACGAGAAGTAACATCCAAAGTGAACAATCCATATTAATGGTAACAGTTCCTTTGTGAAGCAAATTCAAGAAGGTTGGAAAAGAACTTAAAAGCGTTCACTATAGATGAAGAAGATTTGAGTAACAAGTTCCTCAGGATTAGGCAACACTCCAAAAGGTCTTAACCTTAACAAGGTAACACATCTTCAGAAGATGATAGTCTTCCTTAAAAGGTTTATACTTGGCGAGGGGAATAGATAAATCTATAAAGACTTATCATTCTAAGCCTAGAGAAAGGTCCAAAACCCTAAGGGTCGTGACCATTATAAAGCGAAGAGAAAGTTGAAGGTAATTATGATAAAGACATCGGAAGAATCACCAACACATTCAAAGTCAAATAAAAGTAAAGGCTTATGAATATAAAGGCATTCAATATTATAAATATAACCGAGTCTGAAATAAAAAAATAATTACAAAACATTCCTGAAATACAAGTGCAGACAAAAAACTATTATCTAAAAGAAAGATAAAGATATTATCGTCGAGGAGTTGGAGACTTCAGGACTTGGGCTCTTCAGGGACGGAGGCATCCTGCTCGACTTCGGGGTCCACCTCCTCGATAGCAGCAGGGGGAGCCTCCGTGGGGAAGTTGCTCTGGAGGAAGGGCTTGAGGGACTCGACTTCCCGAAGAGGAAATTTGGGGTCGATCGCCTGAATGTCCTCAACTAGGAGCTGGAGATAGGAAGCCACTTCAGCCTTCATCACCTCCAAGGCGCAGTCGGTAAACTCCTCGAACCTTTTAAACCTAGAGCACGCTCTGGGGTGATGGGACATACTTCAGCTGAAGGGCGAGCTGTTCCTTCTCCTTCTCCAGGGCGTTCCCCCTGGACTCAGAAGTGACCCTCTGAGCCTCATCAATGACTCTCTGGAGCTTAGTGCTCGCCCGCTTATTGTTGGTGAGGGTCGCCTCTTCCTCCTTCTCCTGCACGAAGGCAAAAAGTCTATGCTCCTTCTGGAAATACTCCTCTCGAGCATGCTTCACTAGAAAAGCAACTGACTCGGCCTTATCCTTCAAGCCCGCCATCTGGTCGGGGGAGAACCACAGACTCCAGTACTGCTCCAACTCGATAAGCAGGTCAGTCTGCTTATCGGCGAGCTCCCCGACGATCCGACCGATCGCCAGCTCCTCCCCGACGATCCGACCAATCGTCAGCTCCTTCTGGACGAGCTGACAACACGGAAAAGGGGCAAAGTACAATTAGTTCAATGAAAGTTCGAAAGGATATTTGAAGATAAGTAAAAACAAAAGAACTTAGCAGGGCGATACGCTCGAAATGCATCCTCATGACCCCCTCGATGGCGGGCAGCTCTGAGGGAATCAAAGCCCTGTACCGAGGAGGAACAATCCCCTCCAGGAGATGCATGCACAAATCCGGGTTACCCCGGAGAGTCTTCTGGTCGTAAATCTCCGCCTTTTGGAGATTCCCCTAAGGGGTTCAGACACCCTTGGGGTTCGCAGCCTTTGGCAGCTGGAATAAGCCCACTAGGGGGCAGTACTCCCCGAGGGAAGTCTTCGAGGAGCCCGTAGCGGTTGGCTCCTTCTTCCGAGCCCTAGTCTCCTTAGAAGGATTGAGATAAGCTCGATCGTAAGAAGGTGGGGCGACCTATGCTGCCACCATGGCCTTCTCCTTGGGGGCAGCAGGACCCTTAGGAGGGGCAGGGCGCTCTTCACCCGAACTCCTGGCCTTCTTGACATGAGTGGGGTTAGAAGCCACATCAGCAATGGTCTTCCCTGTAAAAGATCAATAAAGGTATTAGAAACCTAAGACTAAAACAGAGGAAAGAAAAAATCAAAATATAGTTGATTACCTTGCTGGCTAACGCTAGGAGTGGTAGAGGGACGATCCTCCTCCGGTTTGCGTATGGAAGAATGCCTGGAAAGAGGAGGAGGAAGGCTCAATGACGCCTATTCCGGAGACAGCCCCGCCTTAGCCTGATTGGAAAATGGACCAATGAGTTTGTGGCTTCGAACGCCTACAATCAACAGAAGAAAAAATTAGAAAAATACCCAGTCAATAGAAACGCATGATGGCCGCCCTCCAGCTCAAGCATCGATTCAGTGGTTTCCGCCACTGAACGGATCGAACAGAAGTTCGATTGCTTGTGCAATCGGAAGAAATCATCGATGGCGTTCTGGTCACTTCCTGTCAACTCTCGGAAGACAGGAAGAGTATCCCTTTCCGGTTGGAATAACTCCCACGTCACGCTCCCCTTGCAAAAGAAGTAGAAACTTGGGGCGCCGGGTTTGAAAATGCTGGATGTGGTTCGCTTCGGCGGCCAGTTGGTAAAAACAACGGAACAAAGCCAGTGAATACGTCCATTCTTGACGTAAACACATGAACTTGAACCCTTGTCCACATCCTAATGGCGTTGGGTACTAGCTGCGTAGGACATATCCCGTAATATCAGCAGAGTTCCTGTAAATCCTAGCAGTGAGGAAAACGCAAGCCAACATCGATCTGGGCCGCATAGACGTAAACCTGTTCGTCGTGAGGATAATGCAGCCCTAAGCCCGAATAACTAGGGGCATCAGCTTCACTCAGACCAGTTACGGCAACCACTGCGTTAAACTGAGTCAACTTCAATTCGTTGGGCCTGATATCTACTCAGGAAACCATGGTATGGCAAGAACAATATAAAACCAAAAAGAAGGAAGCATTATCTAAAAAGAAGTAAACGGAGAGCATCAATGTTTACCTTTCGGGGAGAAGGCAGGCACATTGGTCTCTGGCCCATCCACCACCACCGGTGTGGCCGCCGATTGTCCAGAAATCGGCCCGGAAGCAGGGTTCATTTGGCTAGAAGGCGACGAGGAACCGTCCCTGATTTTCAGAGGAGCGTTGGTGACCTTTGTAGACACCTTCTGATTGGAAGATGGTTGGTTTGAGGAAGACTTGTGGGATGGTGCCTTGCTCTTTCCGGTGGATTGGATCTTGGAAGCCATTGAAATGCTATCGAGTTTTTTAAATCGAAAGAAGAAAGAGGAAGTTTGAAGAACAGAGCACTGAGAAGCACTGAACTCTCTGGAATACGAATGATTGGAACACGTAAAAAACAAAAGGGTTGAGGTTTTGTTCCTTATATAGATAAAATAGAAAAAACCAAACAGACATAATCGAAACGGCTCAGAGAATGATTACTCATTTTGGGTTAAAATAGAAGCAATGTCAGAATTCTAAGAGACACCTCAGGGAGACAAATGGTCGGATGGTACAAAAACCGACAGCCTGCCCTTGGGTTACGGAAGAATAAAAGACAGACATGCCTAAATTGTCTGTCCAAGTGTCACTATCTCAAACCCTATCACAAAATCAAGCTTGACCGAAGAAACTTCACTCAAGATTCGGGGGCAAATGTTGGGAATTGATCGTGACAGTCCAATAAAGAAAATGCCCTAGAGACCCAATAACTTTGCAGGGGGTGAAACCCATGTCACTCGAACTAGGTCGGCCCATGTTAAGATTGATCTGGTCCAGTATCGAACCCAAGCCAAAGTGGACGCCAAATGCTCCATCACCGGTCACCATTAACCAAAGTCGCAGACTCCTACTGCTCGCCATAGGAGTGCTCGCCCAAGAGAGTCTAACCTCTCATCTATGGTCCCGCAAACCGTCACTAAGGATATGACCACGATATCCTGCATATCTCGAGCACATATTTTCTAAAGATTACATACGGTAACTGCAATATTACGCCATATTCGTAATATCCGCTATCCTAATCTTCACCAACACAATATTCACTAAGATATTTTGTTGCCTCTAACGGTTTGGTCTCTTTACTATATAAATACCTCTTCTTTTCATACGTTCAGTTAGGTTTTGAGTTCATATACACACATATATTCATTTAAGCATTGGAGAGGGACCCAGAGACACCCACTCTATTGCGATCCCCTTCCTGCAGGTTCACCGGAGCTAAGGCGAATGCAATCTTCATCCTTTCTTTGACATTTAATACACTGCCAAGTCAGCATCCAGAAGATTCAGATCCAACAATTTGGTCAGATCCAATTGGATTGGATGCAAAATTTTCCAAAATTGGCCACATTTATCATCGATAGTGTGGTTATAAATTCTTAATAACCAGTAGTGTTTCCAATTCTGTTGAGAATTTGGGCATCAAAGTATTCAAGGGAAGTTTGGGTAATCTTATCCAGACAACTATTTTAGTCACATTTTCTTTAGCCAGTTTGAATTTCGGTTCCCTGAGTTGGACTGTGTCCATTGATCAATCAAGGTCCATCTGAACGGACCTTGTCCATATCACCCGATGAGACGAATTGGATAAGAGAATTTTGTTTTCAGTAACAATATAAGAAATGTAAGGTGATAGTCTCCATAAATGTTTTAAGTTTATGAATCAAAAAATACTAATGAATTGGCTTTCTCATTAATTTTATGATTATAACAAGCTAATATTTCTTCGTTATAATGGATATTTCCACTATAGACTGTGAGAATTTTAGTCTTCCCGATTGAATCGGTATGATTTCTACTAGGGGTGAGCGAGAAGACCACGAAGACCGAGACCAAACCGAGACCAACCGAGACCAAATCAAAAAGACCGAACCATTTGTCGACCGAAACCAAGGGTCTTGGCTTATGGTCTTTTTCTGTCTTGGTCTTATTTCGGTACTAGACCGTTAAGACCATGGGGACCATTGGAGACCATTAACTATTTTTTAGTGAATTTATTATGTCTTATTTCGATAGAATTAATTATAAAAGAATGCTCGAGAAAAAATATAATATAATTTGAATGAAAAACGTTTAGATCAATAATAAATTATTATAACATTAATAAATTATATTAGATACTATCATATTATAGTAATTTTTATAATTCTAGATTATGATATTAAATTATTTTGGATAATATAGTTATTTTGATTTTTAAATGATTTTTAAAGAGTCGGTCTAATCGGTTGACTTCAATTTAGAACGAAATTATGTCAATTAAATAAAATATTATTTTGATACATTACATATTTTATAAAAAAAAGTAGTAAAATTAGGTTTTTATATTGTGTTCTTGTATAGCGATATACATACATAATAGAAAAATATATAAAATATTCTGTCTAACGGTCCAAATGGTCTGGACCGAACCAAAACAGAAAAAATCAAGATCATATAAACGGTCAAAACGGTTTCAGTTTTGGTCTAAAGACTGAAATTAATGGACCGAATTTTTCGATCTTGTTCTCAAGACCGGACCAGACCGAACCAAACCGCATTTTGCTCGCCCCTAATTTCTGCGTCATCATCGGAATCAGATGAACTTAGTTGTTCCTAGTAGAAAGCTTATTTATAAGCTTCCGTTCAAGTTATGTTTATAAATTTGTGTTTATTGGTAGATCTTCATCCCTACGATGAGGTAGGTCAATCGCAGGATCTTGAGGCAACCTAAGATCCGCGTTGGATCACTTGAGTTTGATGTTGTTGTATGCTAAGTTCGAGCGTTAAACAGTAGAATAATCACAAAATTTGGATATAGTTATTTTGCTATTTATCGTCCTTAATTTTAAAGAAAAATCGCCGGTCGTATACTATATTATATATATACACCAACCCATAGCCAGATGTTGACAAAATGAAGCCTTTCGGTCAGGAATATTTTTTTTCTCTCTTTAGTAGCAGTCAGCAGCAAGCAGCGAGCAGCCAACAGATATATAATATTGCAACTTTTCTTCTATTAATCAATAGATGATTATATTATACCAACTTTTCTCTTCTCTACTCGCTACCCCGGCCAGAGCTAACTAGCAATGGAGAAGTCAGGCTACTGATGCGACAACGTATTCAGGTTGCTCATGCCTGGGATGGTCCTCCAGAAGGACCCTAACCTCTCTTTGGTCTCCTTCCTCTTCAACAAAACGTCTTCCTACCCGACCAGGACAGCGTTGATGGATGCAGATTCCGGACAAGCCCTCACCTTCTCCGATTTCAAATCTACTGTAATAAAAGTCTCCCACGGATTTCTCCATCTGGGTATCAACAAAAGCGATGTTATACTGATTATTGCTCCAAACTTCATCCAATTCCCTCTATGCTTTTTTGGCATCACGGCGATTGGCGCCGTCGCCACCACCATAAACCCTATTAACACTACCACTGAGATCTTCAAACAAATGATGGATTCGAATCCTAAGTTGCTCATCACTGTCCCTCAACTATGGGACAAGCTGAAGATATTCAATCTCCCAACTGTGTTTCTAGGCTCCAATGAATTTTCCAACGTGTCATCAAGATCGAGAATTCTTGGTTTCCATGATCTGCTAGAGTTATCGGGAACACCACGTGATTTTCCCGCTGTGCAAGTGAAGCAAAATGACCCCGCTGTGCTGCTTTACTCGTCGGGCACAACTGGTACGAGTAAAGGCGTTATTTTGAGCCACGACAACTTCATTGCGTCATCATTGATGATGTCCATGGATCAGGAAATGGCAGGGGAGATGCACACCGTGTTCCTCTGCGTAGTTCCGATGTTCCACGTGTTTGGTCTGTCGGTCATATTATATTCACGGCTCAGAGTGGGGAACACCGTGGTGTCGATGGGTAAGTTCGATTTGGAATTGCTATTGAAGACGGTTCAAAAGTACCATGTGACTGATCTGTGGATTGTGCCGCCCATCATGATTGCTCTTTCCAAGTTGAAGACTGTGGTGAACAAGTATGATCTTTCTTCGTTGGGGCTTGTTGGATCAGCCGCTGCTCCATTGACAAGGACGTGATGGAAGACATCGCCTGGAACATCCCCAACGCTGCAATCTGTTAGGTATTATTTAAACGAATTCCATACTACACAGCTCCAACACAAGAAGATATTTCAGTTAAAACAAGTAAAGAATTCAGAGACTTACAACACCGCCAAGCCTTGAAATCAATCCTATAACCAACCAGGATGATATGATCAAGTGAATATGAGTAAGTTCGGTCGAGTTTTTTTGGGAAGTTACAAAGTTTTATTTTGGGCTTACTATTTAGGATTTAGCATTTAAAATTTAGGGTTTAGGGTTTAGTAACTTATGAAACTTGTTTTACGCTGCTGATTTATGATGTATTATGTTTCATTTTGTTGGTTTTTGATGAAACATTAGGTTTCTGTTATTTTTTCCGTTGAAATTGCTCACATGCATCTTACGTGACCTTTGTTTTCAATGTTAAAAAAAAATAGTTTAAAATGTCGAAACTATCCTTTCCGGTCTCATTCCATCAATCCTCACTACCCTACATAAGCTTCAATTTCTTAATTTCAGCTCCAATAAGTTTTTCAGAACCTTCTCGGATTTCTCTGGCAAGTTTCCGAACCTCACAAATTTCGAGTTATCCAAAAACCATTTTTCCGGTGAGATACCGAGTTCAGTTTCAGGTTATTGACCTTATCTTCACTATCTGTGAGCCAAAATTAGCTCACCGGGAAAATCCCCGACCAAATCAGGACATTGGAATCCTTTGCGCAGCTGCAATTATCCAGCAATCGATATTCCGATCCAATCCCAACTTCGATTTCTAAATTGACCAATCTCTGGTACCTTAATTTATCAAGAAATGTCTTCTTTGGTTCCTTACCGTATTCTTTGGGACAAGGTGTGCCTTCCTTGTCAACAATAGACTTGTCCTACAACAACCTCGTATTAGATACAGTTCCAGAGTGGATTCGCAACAGAAAGTTGTCTGTTCTTGGGATCGGGAGAGAAAATGGATCATTTTCGTGATGCTTACTATTTTCTTTACTAAATTTAGAAGCACACCCAATACACATACATGCTGATATAATTCATATGTTGTCTAACCCATGAGAACGTGTGTTCCCTCGGATGTTGATACATCTGTTTGTCTATGCATGTCTGTCACGGATATGGTATGACCGAAACTTGTGGAATAATTTCAGTAGAGTATCCGAGAATGGGTATTCGACATACGGGTTGCGTGGGGATGCTGGCTGCCGGAGTAGAAGCACAAATTGTGAGAGAAGTCGACACCATCCACACTCTTCTTCCACCCAATCAACTAGGTGAAATATGGGCCCGAGGACCCAACATGATGATAGGTATATATATATATATTAACATATATATATATATATATATATATCCAGAAACTAGGAAGGTAGGGAAGTAGCTAGCTAGAATGATTATGGAGTGACAACATCATTTTGTGTTTTTCAGGGTATTATAACAACCCGGAGGCAACCAATCAAACGATAGATAGTAAGGGTTGGGTACGAACGGGGGATCTTGGTTACTTTGATGAGGAAGGACGACTATTTGTTGTTGATCGAATTACGGAACTCATCAAATACAAGGGTTTTCAGGTACGTATTCTGATCATCACCACACGTACGTCTTTCTATCTATATAGTAATAATATTATATAACTTTCCAACTTGGTCTGCAAGATTGCGCCTGCGGAATTAGAGGGATTACTTCTCACACACCCTGAGATATTAGATGCCGTTGTCATTCCATAAGAATATCTATATTCCTTTTTCTTCACCGGCCCAATATATAGTATAATGTTGCATGAAGAATTATTATGTTTTTTAATGACATCATCGATCTTGTAGATATCCTAATGCTGAAGCTAGAGAGGTACCTGTTGCATATGTTGTTTGTTCATCTAACAACTCACTAACAATAGAGGATGTTAAGATATTTATGGAGAATCAAGTAATTAATTACACACAACTTCTATGACAGAAGAAAAAGAAATTAATGTCGGATTCAGTTCATCACCAATGTCGAATTACTTCATCTCTCTCTCTCCAGGTTGCACCTTTTAAGAGATTAAGGAGTGTGTCATTCATACAAACCGTACCTAAATCTGCAGCTGGGAAGATTCTAAGAAGAGAAATCATCATGAAAGTGCGGGCCAATTTGTGATAATGGATCGACATTTCATTACTTAGTTGAACAAATAAGAGTCTTATGTTGGGTCTGAATTTTTCCCGAATGCTGACTTGACAGTGATTTGAATGCAAATTGGTTGATGATCGCAAGATTTCGTCGGCGCTCCAATGAACCTGCAAGAAGGGGAGCGCAACAGAGGGGGTGCCTATGGGTCACACTCCGATACTTAAATGAGTATACTGTGTGTATGAACTCAAAACGTAATGAACGTATATAAAACAAGAGTATTTATTGGGATGAAAGACCAAACCGTTTTAGATAACTGAATATCTTTGTGGATATTGTGCTGTTAGAGATATGGATAGCAGATATTACAGTTATCGCATAATATTGCAGTTACCCTATGCAATTTTTGTAGAATATGTGTCTGATATACGCGGGATATCGTGACTATATATTCAGTGTCGATTGTGGGATCAGAGTTGTGAGGTTTGACTCTTTTGGCGAGCAATAGGAGGCTTTGGCCTTGACCGATGACGACCTGAAATAGGGCTTTGGCGTCCACTTTAGTTTTGGGTTAGGTGTTGGACCGCTTTATGGGTGTCAACTTACCCTTACTGTGGACCAACCAAGTACTGAATGATTTGGGTTTTACCCCTCTGAAACGTTATTGGGCCTTTTAAGCCTTACCCGTATTGGGTTGTCACTATCGATACCCAACATGTTACATCTCATGACAGCTTACACAACAAATTTAAGAAGATCATATACACAATAAATTTCTATGTTTAGTAAGATAATACATTTTAAAAATAAAATGTCCCTCGATGTATAGTTTTTTTTATAAGTACACCAATATGTTTTATTTCATAAATATTTCCATTACTATATTTTAATTTGTTTGTTATTGTACTTTCTATCCCAATTAAATTCAATAGTTAACTATACACGTGTAGTGCAAGTGGAGACTTCGATTTTCGAACAAAATAATAAAATTATAGTTATACCCCCCCTCCCCATATTTTCATTCAAGACTTTCAATTAACATTTGAGTGTCATCAATCCCTCATATTGGTCATCAATATTGTAGGAAGTCATCAATCCCTCTAAGCTCCGGCCAACCAGAGTTTCTAAAGGATTAAGATGTCTAATTTATCAAAGGGAGATGCTGCTCTTCAAGGTCCCTGCTCTGAATTGGGGGAACACATGGTTACTAAAGGGAGTCCAAGTACAAAAACAATTCAGGTAAAAATGTCATACAAAACAAAATTAACTGGGATTATACCAGGAGCTTTTGAGAAGGATTTCTACTTTGAACAACATCTGTATGACGCTGTTGAAGAAGAAGTGGATGAATTTCCAGAAGTTGATTGCATCAAACTCTTCTTTTCTTGTGAAGAAAAGATGGAAATGAGGAAGTCACATGCCTTAGACATTACCATAAAATTATTTGGCAAATTGATCGACTACACTTACTTAGTTAGACGTTTGTCGATGCCGTGCAAGACTCAAAATGGTTTTGAAGTTATGGACATTGGGTATGGTTTCTTCAAGGTTGCTTTCCACCCTAGGGAGGACCTTCATTCAGTCCTAAAAGGTGGACCTTGTTTCATCAATTCAGCCTTCCTAACCATGAGAGTATGATAACCCAAATTTCAACAGGCAACAACAAAACTCATGGCGACGACTATTTGGATGAGGATTCCCACGCTTCCTTCAGAGTATTATGAACCGGTCTACTTGGAAAAAATTGGTAACCACCTTGAACACCTGCTGAAAATTGATATGTCTACTGTCAATGGAGAAACAGAGAAATTCGCAAGATCTTGTGTTCAAACCAGGAGAAATCCATACTAATCTGAATTTGGAGGAGTAGAGTCAGCATCCATCGACCGTAGACAAAGTTGGGGACAGTAACCGTGGATATGAGCCTTGGATGGTGGTGAACCACCAGAAAAAGAAACCGATGAAGAAATCAGGATTTCAAAATCAATCGGTCACTGCTACCTTAGATGATGCCTCAACCGACGCGAAAATTGCAGTCGGAAAGCCTCCAGTGTCAGACACAACAGGAAAAAAAATATGTCGGGAAGGACCTTCCATGAATGTGGCGGAGTGGACAACGAATGGTGGAAGAGAAGATACTGAGGGAGCTCTCAGGCATGTGACTGAGTGAAGGAAAGAGGATGGAAATTAAGAGGATTGTTGTCGGGAATAAAGCAAATAAAGATGAGGCATACAGAAGTGCTTCAACGATGGGAATTTCCTCTGTTGGGCGGTCATTTGGGCTGGGCTGGGAAGCTGGAGCAGTGGTTGGACTGGACAACATGTTGCTGGGGTTCTCCTCGTTTGGGCTGATTGCTGGTGCGCAACATTCCAAGCTGGGCAGATTGATTACTTGTGGACATCACTCCAAGCTGGACATGCCACACATGGAAATAAAGTTGGCTGGGCTAAAATCGTCTGGGATACCCAAACAAAAATTTGCTCTTCTTGACAGCAATATTTTAGGTGGGCCTCTAGGTCCAGCCGATTCGTGTGTTTGACCCATAAAGCTTACGGCGATTACGGAAGATTTGAACTCCACCGACAACATTTTGAAGCATAATCTTATTACTCCTAATTATTTTCCTAATGTGAAAACTAATTTAACTACTTCTGTGATTTTTTCAAAGGCGGGGGATATAGGAAAATTGGGCAGTGGACGAAAAATGGTAGGGAATAGTAGAGAAAACCTTCAAGGATCGCCATACGCGAGAATTAACCTGGATATGGAATAGAAAGAATCAATCAACTTGTCTAATATCGAAAAGGCAACTACTGAGGAAGGGAGCCAAAGTGAGTTAACTAACATGAGTTTAGAAGTTATAAGTCATATGTAATTGGATTAGTCGTGTTTATAGCAGATTAATTATGAATCATATACAACTATCAACAAATATGATCCCTAAAAAAGCCCACATGAGATCCATAGTGTGGAACGTTAGAGGATTCGACAGCTGTCAATGCGGTTATACATCTTATCCGTATTCACAAGCGGTGTTGATCCTAATTGGCACTAGATTTAGTGGTCAAAGGATGGGTGAACAAGCAGGTAAATTACTTTTCAATAAGTTTCTAGGGGTGGAAGCCAGAGATTTTAAAGGAGGAATTCTAGTTTTGTGGAATGATCATGAGATTAATATTACGAAGATGACCTCTACAGAGCAGGAACTCCACTTCAAAATTCAGGTTTATCCCTAAAACCCGTTCTTGGTTCATGTCTGTGTTCTATGCTAGCCCTAAATTAAATGAAAGATTACTGTTGTGGGATAATCTTAAGTCAGTGGCATCTAATATATCTAGTCCTTGGCTAGTTGTAGGTGACTTTAATGATGTCGCAAATAGTTCTAAAACATGGGGGGGGGGGGGGGGGAGAATAGTGTGTGCATGAATAGGGTGTCTCTTTTTAGTGGCAGTAATTTGATTGACCTAGGTTTTAGGGGGCCTAAGTTTACTTGGGTCAATATGTGGAATGCGGATAGACTAATCCAACATAGACTTGATAGGATGCTTGGTAACTTGGATTGGAAACTCTATTTTCCTAAAAAGTCTGTCACTCACCTAATGAGAACACATTCAGATCATTGTCCCATTCTCTTTAAAAGTGGAGGGGAAAATGAGAATAGAAATTTTAGACCTTTTAGGATGGAACCAATGTGGCTGGACCACCCGGGGTTTGAAATCCTTGTCAAAGAAACTTGGAATGAGTGTAGCAATAGGATTACCCCTGCCATTAGCATATTCCTTGATAAAGTCAGATCTTGGAATAGAGGGTTTTTTGGTAATGTATTTCAAAAAAAAAAAAGATAAGGTTCTGAGGAAGATCCTGGGATCTCAAAGATGTATTGCTAATGCACCAAACAATTTTATCATCTCCTTGGAAAAGAATATTCACGGGACCTTTCGGATATTCTTGACCAAGAGGAAAAACTTTGGTCTGGCAAGTCTCGAACCATGTGGATTAGTGATGGGGACAAAAATACAAAATTTTACCATGTTTCTACTCTGGTTAAAAGAAGCAGGAATACAATTTTGGCTATTAAAGACTCGGTTGGGAATTGGGTTTTTGAGGGAAAACTTGTTCACGAAGTATTTCAAAATTACTTTTCAAATCTTTTCACAACCTCTAAGGTCATGTCTCTCATTTTTATGCTTGCCCCGACAACTGGAGAACTTGCTTAACTGATTACCAAGTTCGTCGTTTAAACAACTCTACCAATTTGGAAGAAATTAGGAAAACTACTTAGGACCTTAAACCTTTTAAAGCCCCCGGTATGGATGGCCTACACCAGACTTTGTTCCAAAAGCTTTGGAACTGTACGGGTAATTCTATGACTATCACTATTGATGAGGTTTTTGAAAAAGGAATTATTCCTACGAGTTGGAACAAAACTTTTGTGTGTCTGATTCCAAAATGTAGTAACCCTATTTCTATCTCTCAATTTAGACCAGTCAGTCTTTGTAATTCCATTTACAAGGTGATTTCAAAGATCCTTGTAAACAACATTAGACATTGCCTTAAAAATATTATCTCTCCTTTTCAAACTAGTTTTGTCACGGGGAGAAGGGGAACTGGCGATGTGGTCTTACTGAGAGAGGTCCTCCACTTTTCTAAGCATAAACAGGAGCACAAAGGATGCATGATCATTAAAATTGACCTTGAAAAATCTTACGACAAAATTGAATGAGATTTCATCAAAAATACTCTTTTTTGTTTTAAAATTTCCTGTAAAAATCATTAGGTTGATCATGAATTGTATTTGCACTTCTTCGATTGAAATTTTGTTTAATGGGGGTAAACTTAATACTTTTTACTCCACAAGGGGTATTAGACAAGGTGATCATTTATCCCCATATATCTTCATCATGTGCATGGAATATCTAACATTTCTTATTGATGACAAAGTGATGCAGGGTCAATGGAAATGAATAAAAGTGGGAAGAGGTAGTATGAATCTGTCACACCTGTTTAATTACATCAACTGGGTTTTGGAAAAAATTTGTGCAATTTCGGGCCAAAAAGTTAACCAGGGTAAGTCGACAGTTTTCTTCTCGAAAAATGTTTCACGCATTAAAAGAAA
Organism: Chamaenerion angustifolium; assembly: GCA_946814005.1. NCBI lineage: Eukaryota > Viridiplantae > Streptophyta > Magnoliopsida > Myrtales > Onagraceae > Chamaenerion > Chamaenerion angustifolium. The sequence goes on along the minus strand of OX328268.1, from coordinate 24,464,633 downwards.
CAATTTGTCAAAAGCTTTATCATTTAAAATGGTGGAAAATTTTGGGCCTTATCTGGGGTTCCCCCTTGAATTGTTAAACTCGAAAGTTAATTCCTTCAATTTTATCTTGGATAAAGTAAGGAACAAACTGTCGGAGTGGAGGGCTAATGTTTTATCAATGACAGGTAGAGTCACCTTGGTGAAGTCAATTTTTATCTAGTATTCCTTCATACTATATGCAATGTACTATGCTTCCTATTGCAGTTTGTAAAGAACTGGACATGATAAACATTCATTTTGATTGGGGATCCGCGTACCAGAAGAGGAAAATTCACCTTATTAGTTGAGAAGAAATTACATAACCGAAAAAGCTTGGGGGGCTCCGAATTCAATCGACAACAATTCAAAATAAAGCTTTGTTGGGTAACTTTGTTTGGAGAATGAAAAAAGAAAGGAACCCATGGACAACGATTCTTAGACAGAGAACTTTGAGGCAAAATGGCTCGAGATTGACTACTTCGAACAAAACTCCTTGTAATTGGAAAGCAATTAATGAATGTATGAATACTATGCAACTTGGAGTTGGGTGGGTGGTGGCAAATGGTAAGGACATTAAATTTTGGTATGATGTTTGGGTGGGTGATAAAACTTCGTGTTCGTCTATCTATGGACCACTTTCGCATGAGGAAGACAACCTAATGGTAGAGGATTTCTTTCTTAATTCTGAGTGGAACCTAGATAGAACAACTTTTTGAATTTCCTAAAATCATGTGGGATGAGTTGTTGAGCATTCCCGGTGACCGGACAAATGAATCTTTGGATAGACAAATTTGGAATTGCTACAGCTTATGTAACTTTACAACTGCTTCAACCTATTCTCTTTTAGCGGGTCACGATAGTAATAGGCAAGTTCAGGATCAATGGGATTTGGTATGGATAACTAAAACAATTCTGAAAATCCAGTACTTCATTTGGATGTGTCTCAAAAACAAATTAGCTACTTGCAAATTGTTGAATCATAGGGGTTGCAATATTAGCGATATCTGCAAAATATGTCAAACAGAAGTGGATGACATCAGTCACATTTTGCGTGGGTGTGAGCATGCAAAACAAATTGGCACTTCTTTATTTTGCCATCAAAACTGGCTCAGGCAGCTCATCTAGCTTTGAACGATTGGATCAAGCTTGGTTCTCAGGTATCAGAGGCTCCTATTCAAGGAATTGAATGGTCCCTATTCTTTCTCTATGTTATTTGCAATATTTGGAAAAACAGAAACTCTCTTATTTTTAAACATAAAACTTTAAATACTTCCATTTTTGAGCTTTCATTATCTCACGTCAGGTTTCATCAAAATGTTATTCAATTGATTGAGAACTCTAAGCCTCTTATATCTATTGACGTTAGATGGCAAGGGAGGGTGAAAATCAACACATATGGAACATCTAGGGGTAATATGAACCAGGCGGGTTCAGGAGGAGTGATAAGGGATAATATGGATCAATGGATAGTTGATTTCTCTAGGAAACTAGGATGCTCCAACAGTCGCGTAGCAGAATGTTGGGCCATCTGAGATGGATTACTGCCGGCAAAAGATTTCGATTTTAAATCAATTCACTTAGAAACAGATGCCCAGTCATCCCATAACCTCATCTCTGATGAAAATTCTTCAAATATTAAACTAATGCCCATCATTACGGATTGTAGGAAACTCATGCTGCAGTTCGACAGAATGAAGTTCCGAAATATCTATCGAGAAACAAATGTGATTGCTGACATCATGACAACTATGAGGATTAACCAGAGACAAAACTACGTTATCCACGAAACTCCACTAACGGAAACAACAAACACTATATAAAAGGACGTTGTGAGTTTTGTCTACCCAAGAACAGTAAAATTTAGCTAATTATTATGTTGTATTAAGGATTAGGATGTGAACTTCTCGTCACCCAGTTTGTTTATAAGTTTACCCTATCTATAAAAAAAACAATTGATTGTTTCCCACTTCTCTTTATAAATATAATAATAACTAGAAATCTAGTTCGCGCTTTGCGCGATATCTACTTTATTATATAATTATTAATATATATAAATAATAAAAAATAGTAATAAAAAATTTAATGATTATATATTGGTTTTTAATATATTATAAATTCTTATTATAAGAATAAAAAAAGTTACATTTTAAAAATTGTTAATAAAATAGTAAAAATATTATTTTTAGTAATACTTACACTTATATTTTCATTATACCAAGAATAGTACAAAACATAAAGATTAATTGTATTGTTTTCACAAATATTTTTTTTGGCCAAAACATAAAAACAATTGAAAAGTACATAGGTTGATAGTAAAAATAAATATCAATAATCATTTATGTAATGCTAATTACTATTTTAAATCTAACTTTATTATTTGAATTGCATTTAACAAAATTTGAAAGATATTAGTAAATATTTTTTTTAATAATAATTCCATTTACATTTATACTGTACGATTTTATATTATCAAATATAAAGATTAAGTATGGCTTTTGTTGGGTCTCAAACTCCTAGGTGCTGACTTGGCAGTGAATTGAATGTCAAAGGATGAATGATCAATGCTCTCGCCTTAGCTCCGATGAACCTGCAAGAAGGGGATCGCAGCATAGGGGTGTCTCTAGGTCCCTCTCCGATGCTAAAATGAGTATATTGTGTGTATGAACTCAAATCGTAATGAACGTATTGAAAAACAAGGGTATTTATAGAGTGAAGAGATCAAACCATTATAGGGAACAAAATATCTTGGTGAATATTGTGCCGGTAAAGATTAGGATAGCAGATATTACGGTTATGGCGTAATATTGTAGTTACCGTATGTAATCTTTAGAGAATATGTGCCCGATATACGCGAGATATCGTGGCCATATTTTTGGTGACGGTTGGTGGTACCAGAGTTGAGAGGTTAGACTCTCTTGGCGAGCACTCTTACGGCGAGCACTAGAAGACTGTGACCTTGGTTAATGACGACCTGTGATGGAGCTTTGGCGTCCACTTTGGTTTGGGTTCGATACTGAACCGCTTTATGAGGATCAGATCAACCTTAATGTGGGCCAGCCCGGTCTGAATGATATGGGTTTAACCCCTGCAAAGTTATTGGGCCTCTGAGGCCTTTCCCTTATTGGGTCGTCACTATCAATACCCAATATTTTCCCCCGAAGCTTGAGTGAATTTTCTTCGGTCAAGCTTGATCCTGTGATAGGATTTGAGATAGTGACACTTGGATTGAATATTTTTTGTCCTTATCTGCTATTTGTGCCTTCTTTGAGACTCCGTATCCTTTAGCGGGCGGTTGTTTGGTCGCCTAGAGTTTATGGAATATTCGACCATTTACCCTTTTTGGCGAACGCTTGGACTTGCTAGGGTTTATGAATGCTCATTCACTACTCTTTGGCGAGCACTACCGTCAAAAGGGTTTCCGGAAAGGCTTAGAATGGGTTTTGACAATCACCTTTTTTTGTATAAGGTCTTGAGCATTTAACGACTATACTGTTACCCAGAAGTTGAACGGGCAATTAAGGCATGTTTGTATTTTAGTCTTACGTAACCCGAGGGTAGGCTGATAGTTTTCGTATCGTTTCAACCGTTTCTCTCCCTGAGGTGTCTCTTGGAATTCTAACATTGCTTCGATTTTTACCGAAAATGGTGTAATCATTCTCTGAACCGTTTTGATCGTGCCTGTTCGGTTACCTCCATTTTGGCTATATAAGAAACCGAACCTTAGCCTTTTTGTTATTTACACGTTCCGGTAATTTGCATTCCAGACAGTTCATTGCTTCTCAGTGCTCTATTTCTAACTTTCCCGTTCTCCTTCTTCGATTTCGAAAAGCTTTCTACTATTTTCATGACTTCCAAGAACCAATCTTCAGGAAAGGGGTCAACCCACAAGTCTTCCTCCAATCTCAACCTTCTTCCGGTCAGAAGGTTTCAACCAGGGCTAACAACGCCCCTATGATTATTAGGGACGGTTCTTCTTCGGCGCATGGCCAAAGGAACTCTGCCCCCAAGCCGATTTCTGGCCAATCGGTCGCCACGCCGGTGGTGGTGGACGTGCCTGACACAAATGTCCCCATCTTCTCCCCGCCAGGTAAATTTCGATGTCTTCCTTTTGCTTCTTTTTAGGTAAAGCTTCATACTTTTTATTATTTTAGTATTGTTCTTGCCATACCCTGGTCTTTTGAGTAGAAATCAAGCCCAATGAAATGAATCCAACTCAGTTCAAGGCAGTGGTCGCCTTGACCGGCTTAGGAGAAGCAGATGCCCTTATATATCCAAGCTTAGGATTGCATTATCCTCGTGATGGAGAGGTTTACATATATGCGGCCTAGATCGATGCTGGGTTGCGTATTCCTCTCTACGACGATTTGCAGGAGCTTTGCTATTAACCACGGGATAGGCCCTATGCAGCTAGTACCCAACGCCATCAGAATGTGGATTGGGTTCAAGTTCATGTGCAGGATATCCTTGTTGACCTTTTTTAGGGAAGACTGTTGCTGAGGTGGCTCCGAGTCTGGCTCCCGCCAAGAAGGCTAGGAGTTCGAGTGAGGAATGTCCTGCTTCCTCCGGGGGTTCTGCTACTCCCCGGGAAAAGGTTGTCGTGGTCGCAGAGGTCGCCACGCCTGCCTCCAACAAGACTGTTCTCGATCCCTCCAAGGGGATTGGGTCTCGGAAGTGGGTTTAGACCATTGGTGCCGCCACGGGCACCTTAGACTCCTTTCGGGGAGTAGTTCCCCTTGGTGGGTTTATTCCAATCGCCCAAGGCGGCGAACCCCTAGGGCATCTGGGCCCCTTGGGGAAATCTCCAGAAGGTGGAGATTTCCTACCAGCTAACCCTCCGGGGTAACCCGAATCTCTACATGCATCTCCTCAAGGGGATTGTTCCTCCTCGAGATAGGGCGATGATCCCCTCCGAGTTGTCCAGCATCGAAGGGGTCGTGAGGACGCATTTCGAACGGATCGCCCGGGGAAGTCCTTCTTCATTTATTCATCCTTGAATCACTTTTTCGACCTATCTTTGATCTTGATTGTACATTTACCTCTTTTTCCTGTTATCAGCTCATCCGTGAGGAGTTGGCGATCAGTCGGATTAAAGCAGACTGACCTTCTTATCGAGCTAGAGCAGTACCAAATTGAGGGTTTGAAGGTTAGGGTTGAGGCGTCTACTCACTTGGTGGATCATGCTCGCAACGAGTATTTCAAGAAGGAGTAGAGACTTCTCGCCTCCATGTAGGAGAAGGAGGATGAGGTGGTCCTCGCCAATGCTAGGCGAACGAAAACTGAGCTCCAACTCAAGGCGGCCAACAAGTACTCTGCTGAGGTGGAGGCAACGAATGCTAACCTGAAGGCCAGCTGGAGGATTCTGAGGCTCCAAGGGAGGCCTTGCAAGAAGAGAGGCGTCAACTCGCCACGGAGAAGGAGCAGCTTGCTTTACAGCTGAAGTTTGTCCCATCCCCCAGAGTGTGGTCGAGGACTTTAAAAGGTCCGAAGAGTTTTCCGACTACGCCTTGGAGGTGATGAAGGTCGAGGTAGCTGCCTACCTCCAGTTCCTGGTCGATGAAATTCAGGGGATTGACCCTAAATTTCCTCTCGGGGAGGTGAAGTCTCTCAAGGACTTCATCGAGAGTGGCTACTCCAAGGAGGCTCCTACTGATGTTGGCGAGGAGGTTGCCCCCGGGGTTAAGAAGGAAGTTGCTGCCCCAAAAGAATCCAAACTTTGAAGTCCTGAGCTCCCCTGGCGACCATATCTTTATTCCTTATTTTTAATGATAATCACTTCCGTTTTACCGTGTTTTTTTGGGAAAGTTTGTAATTTCTTTTTGATATCAGAATCGGTTATAATTATTATTTTAATAATATAGAATGCATTTATATGCATAAGTCTTTGTATCTGTTTGACTTTGAATATGTTTGGCTCTTCTTTCGATGCCTTTCTCGTCTGAATGCTTTTGGAAGTTTTGATGTGCTTGTTTTCAACTCCTCTTTGCTTTGTGATAGTCTCGCCATTATAGGGTCTTGGATTTTTCCGTAGGCTTAGAAAGAAGAATGGCAATTCTTTATAGATCCATTTACTCCCTTCGCCAAATTATCTTTATGGGAACTGTTACTCGAGGATTATGCCTTTAAGGAAACTGTCATCTGTTGTAGATGTGTTCGCCTTGTTAAGGTTTTAGACCTTTGGAGTGTTCGCCTATCATGGGAAAACTGTTACTCGAGGCTCATTCATCTTTTAGTAAGTGATCGACTTAGGTTCGTTCACCCACTTTCTTGTGTTTGTTTCGCAAAGGGATTAACGGTTACCCTTGATATGAATTCGTTCGCTTTGGATGTCCAGTCTTACTTTTTGCCCAAATTATAAAGGAACAACTTGCTTAACGGATCGCTCGCCTTCTGCATCAGGACTTCTGCCTGATTTTAATATCAGGTCTTTTTGCCTAACTTTTACCTTAGGTCTTTTCGCCTGATTTTGTTATCAGGTCTTTTGCCCAATTTTGATATGGGGTATTTTGCCTAACTTTGACGTCAGGTCTTTTGCCTAACCTTGGTGTCAGGTCTTTCTCCTAAATTTGACTTTAGGCCTTTCGCCCAATTTTGATATTTTGTCTTTTGCCTAACCTTGGCGTTAGGTCTTTCGCCTAAATTTGACTTTAGGTCTTTTGCCCAATTTTGATTTTCAAGTCTTTTGCCTAACCTTGGCGGTAGGTCTTTGGCCTAAATTTGACTTTAGGTCTTTCCCCCAATTTTGATATCAGGTCACAAAAGTCAACGCACATTCTCCACTTGTCGTTTGATTTTTTTCACGAGATCTGGGCTGGCGACCCAGCTCTGAAATCATACCTCACTTACAAAGTTGGCTTCGATCAGCCTGCCTACTTCTTGCCTGATCGCCAAACACTTTTCGAGCTGCCTCCATCGATCAGAATCCTCTTCATGTCGCAGCCGTCGACTTCAGCTGTGATGACTAGGGAGGGCATCATTGTGCAGTGTAGTGACATGTGCCAGGTCAACCTCGGAGAATGAGATGATAATATATTCTTCAAGTCGAGGTCGTTTTCCTAGCTGGACAGCTATAGAAATTTCAGTAGCATATATTTTCCTTGCATTTGACCCCTCGCCTCCGGCACCAAACCCTCCAACAATCAGGTTTATCACCCTCTTGCTCTAGGATGGGCCAAATTGCTTATGCGGAGCTGGCGAGTGGTTTCTACGTGGGGGTGTTCCACTTCTGTCTCGTCCGGCCACAAATTCCTTCAACATGCCTCTTTGTATAAGCTTATCGATGTCGCGCTTGAGGATGCGACAATCATCTGTTTTGTGGCCCTTGGCCTTGTGATATCTGCAGTAGATTTCGGTGTCCTTACCCAAAATCTGAGCACTCTTGCTGGGCATTGGTGGCCTTGCCAGAGACCTTCTTTCCATCTCGATAGTACCGCCGAGATCTACCAGTTTAAAGGCGTGAAATACTCGGGGACCTCTGGATGTCTAGGTCCTGGGGTTTCTGATCTGGGCTTGTCTCGACCCTTCTTATCATTCTTTTCCTTCCTACCATCGCGTCGGGGCTCTGGAACCACGCTTAGCGAGGTTGTCAGGAAATTGACTTCAGAGTTCACCATTTCCAGGTCTATAAAACTTTTCGCCCTCACTTCCAGCTCCTCCATCGTCTCTATCTCCTGCACGTGGTAGCTGTTACGCAGTTTCCTCGAGTCTTTGTTGGTCACATCGAGTCCTCTGTAAAAGGCTCGAATTATCTCCCCATCTGCAACTCGACGATCTATTTCGGTGACGTTCTTATGAAGACGCCCATAGAAGTCAGCCAATAATTCTCATGGTTGTTGTTTGACTGCGTCCAAGGCGGCCACACTTTTCAGCAGTTGGCGCTCGCCCATGTATCGCTCTAGGAATTTGCTATTGAGTTCGGACCAGGTCCCTATCGATCCTGCAGGGAAGCCGAAGAACCTGGACGACGCCGAACCCGAAATAGTCGACAGAAATATCATGGCTAAGTGATTCAGATCGTTCGACTTACCCAACAGAGAGGTCTCATGCTTGTTGACATAAATGATAGGATTGCCTCCACCACTGTATTCGGGGATGGCCTTGGCGATGACATCCTTTGGAATTTTGATCATGACCAGATCAGTGGTGAAGGGATGAGTTGATCGCTCCCGGAAGGTAGGCATGACGGTCCCACGTTGTTCCTTGAGTCTTTTACTGATAATCTCCTCAACTTGGTCAAGAGTGCATTGATTCTGCTGTCCTCCAATCGGTAAGGAACTCAATGGATTGACAGAGTAGGTAGCTGTCGGTGCCTCAGTGGAATTCAGAGGTAAGGACCAGGGTCCAAAAGTCATCTCTTGATCTTCTTGAGGGGCCGTGGTGCCAGGATTTCCAGTTTCTGCATGTCTTGGCCCCGTGGGGCGAGGATTTTCTTGAGAAGTAAGGGCTTGTCGGCGAACCTGTCTTATGATAGTATTTAAGAGGGATACCAACTCCGGGGTTAACTGAATGTTTTCCCTAGCCACTTGAACGGTCGGTTGAGCTGGAATCTCTGCGGCGTTTAGAACATGGGTCTGTCTCGAATTGCCAACTTGTTCTTGTGCCGGCCTCAGAGGGACGACATTAGGGACTACTTGGCTAGAAGGTTCTTGGGGGAGCGGCGAAGCGGCGGCAGAATCAGAGTTGTCTGAGGATTGCTCATTAGCATGGTTCAGGCGATTCCTTTTGGAACGCGTTTGCATGACTGTTTTGCTCGATTCCCACAGACGGTTGGTGGGACCAGAGTTGAGAGGTTAGACTCTCTTGGCGAGAACTCCTATGGCGAGCAGTAGGAGACTGTGACCTTGGTTAATGACGACCTGTGATTAAGTTTCAATTATATAACCATAAAATTGACCTATGTATTCAATCATATAACCATAAAATTTTCATGTCTATTTATAGTATTAATTTTTTTGGTGTATAGTGAAGGTAAACTGGAGCCCATGCAGCCATGACCGATTACAAAATGTTTCCTCATTCTATAGAGAGGATGAGCATTTGTGCTTGGCCAAGGTGACACTCATACACTTTAACAATGTAGAGTGACACATGATGGATCGTGTAATGCAGCAATTCCGCCTCTGTCAACCTATCCCAGAACCATTTTAGAATAGACAATATTGGGATTGGTTGCACAAATTACGACGGGATAAGAAAATGCGTAAGCCATGGGTCATACAACACGCTACATGCATTCAACTATAATGCAACTGTGGTGTGCATCTAGTTAATAAACTAGAGATACATGTACCTCGTTCTAAATATTTGGCATGGTACTCCAGTATGATAGTTACATTAATTAGAGATGCAAAACCGCCAGTACCAGCAAGCCCAAATGTTGAATTACCACTGACCTTGCATTTCGAGCCACATGGGAACCGAATGATGTTGTTGGTAAGATTTTTGTTTAAATAAACTGTAATTGTTATTATCTAATGTACTTATAAATAGTACTTTTTATGATACAAATGTGAGGTTGGAAACATGTTGCTTGTTATTGCAAAACATTACTGAAAACAACAACCGGGAGATCAAAAAGTATGCGGACGAGATTATGAATGCTTGTCAGTTCTCCCACGACATAACTGGTGAACTAACGGGGTCCAATTAGATGATGGTGAAACCTGTGTCATCTAGTGAGGATGAACAAGTTGAATATACAAATCAACCAGAAGATATGTTTCAACATCATCAACATCCACTGCCTCCGGTCACCCAACAATTCCAAATTGATGAGGTACAACTGGAAAGCTCCAGAACAAAGAAGATAAGAAATATTCAGGGGCGGGATAGGTCACATCTGGTAGTAGTAGTTAGGGTGATAGTCGTAGGGGTTGGATACCCTAGATAATAAGAAACTTTACACATGTTTTTATTACTATATTTGGGCTAAATATATGAAAATTATTCATGTAGTATCTTATTTAAGTAATCAAATGAGTTATTTTTATTGTGTTATATTATTTTTGAAAAAATGAATCAGTTTGCATTAATGCATGTCGGTTCGTGTTTATTAAAAAAACATGATAAAAATGAACTACAATATTGGTGACCAAAACAATTAAAAATTGAACAAGGAGCGGGATACAACAAAATTGGCGTAAGGGCAAAATGTGGTTCGCGTTTAGAACGCCTCGCTTCGGTGGACGTCCTAAACGCGAATATGGTTCGCACATAGAGTTATATTTGTAAATTTAATTTTTAGAAGGTTATTCTGGTAATTATTTTTAAAAATAAAGCTAAATTATTTCCCTGTTGTGATTTTGTTGCTTGATAGGACTATAATTGCTCGGTGGAGTTCTTTCGCTAAACTTTCTTAGTTTGAGAATAAGAAGTGATAGATAAGAATGGAACGAAAAAAGAGAAGCTAAGGCTTGATATCGTTGAGGAATCATCTCCAAAGTACAAGGATGCAGGTGTTCTTATCGTTAATAAGGGTTATTGGTGGATTCATGAGAATACTTTTTCTAATGGATGATAATGTACCATTTTATTGAGTAATCCATGAAGATTCATTAATATGGTGAATTGGCAACTTGCATAAAGATGGTCACTATGTATACGACGAACTGAGTGGGGACTTAGCATTCGAGAAAGCATTTAACTACTTGGGAGTAAATGGAATGACACAAACATAAATAAACACTGTTTTCTTTAGGGGCTGGGCTACTCTCCTTCGCATTTCAGTTAAGCAAATCTTGTAATGTGACTTCTCATGGTTCTAATCATAGGTAGGATACAGAGTAGACATCCATATTCACGTCTTTAAAAAGTGAACCTCGACAGTGGTCCTCATTGTGTTGCTCATACAGTAATCTAGCCTCGTACTGGATCAATAGTTTTTCACAGTATTTAAAAAAAATAACTATTACCGATAATTAACATTAGAACCGTTTTCCAAAAAAATATATTTTATAACTAATTACTAAAGTAACCCCAGATTTCTAAAACGCCAAAATTAATAATACTCGCGAATGAGATTAGCAAGTATATGATTTAAATGGAGTATCAACTCATTTCCATAGTGTCACGGGCTTGGAGAAAGACTCTCACTCTCACCTCACTCGTACGACCTTAGGATGGATTCCTAAGAAGCCTTTCATACAATCTCACGAATAACACACGAATTTGAGAGAAATATCTCTACTTACAAATGAAAGTGAGACCCATTTATGTACAAGTGAGGGGAACTCCTAAAGGAAACTACTATCATTAATGAGGAGCTAAAAATGACAAACAATATATTCTCTGATACAACAAATCTCGTCGATGTGAATATTCTCTCCTCTTGTTGCCATGTTTGCAGGGATCCTTCTAGAACTTCCCATATGTAGGATTCGCCATGTGTTGAACCCAATCACTTGATTTTCTTATCCATGACATTCTCCCCCACCTAATCAAGTAACGCCCTCGTCGCGTCCCCCACAAATAATGGTTTGATCTCCTTTGTGAGCTACCAAAGATCTTATGTTGGCTCTTGAATTCTTTAAGAATTTGGTAGTCCCTACCATTTGTTAAGGTCTTCCGACTTATTGCCAATTTTCCCGCAAGTCTCTACTTACCAAGATTCTCCCAATGTCTTAATTGCATTCCTTTTTCTTATCGTTTGATATTGATGCCCCTTTCTCGACGAGTCAAGTGTTTATGGATGTCCTTATGTTGAAAAATGTTGTTTCTCCCCACCGTTGGCTTATCCCATGTCCAGTCGCTTGTGCTCCTTTGTATTGTCACGTTGTGATCCATTTGGAATTTAATCAGTGTGCTAAATACGGTCTTCGGAGGCTGAGTATGTTTTGCATTGAGAAGATCCTTTAGCTTCTTTTGAAGCTTGATCAGCGTGTCTCCCTTTAAGTCTTCGCGGACTAGGGCTAACTTCCTCTAGATGTCGCTCCTTCCTTCTTTGCATTTTTCTCACTCCATTTTTGTGGGGTAAGCAATCATGCATTCTTGAATGTCTTCCTTTAGTTGCATCAATGATAGTGTCTCTTCTATCTCTTTTTGAACGCTTAAATAGCACAACGCATTGGCACCTTGCATCCAAGATACATATATAATCCTCGAAATGAACTATCATGGCATTGATATGATTGAGAAGGTCCATCCCGATAACAAAATTGTAGTCGTCGAAAGGAACTACCTCCATTGTTTATCTGTTTCTCCATAAGCCCATTTTATGCTTACCTCGTGTATGACACCGCATGCCGGCATTTTCTCCAAATTTACTGTCTTGACCCACGTACTCGTTTCCTCCAAGCGTAGCTTCATCTTCTTCGTGACCGTCTCGAACATGAATAGGCTGGAAGCATCCATATTAATAAGTACTTGCATTTGTTTGCCTGAGATTTCCACGTCCGCGAACATTAACCTATTTGTCTTGGCCTTCCTGCTTTGGATCGCGTTAAGACTCCGCAGCGCCCCTAATCGTGCTATCTCATGTGGCTCCTTTTATTCTATGTCATCCAAGCTAATGCGAGCTGCAAGTTTCTCCTACATTGGGTAATCCCGCGCCAAATAGGGCCCCTTGAATAAGAAGTATTCTAACGGACTGTGCTTGCCTTTCCACCTTGGCAAGTTTTTCCACTGGGTCTTCCCTCCATCGACTTTCTCGTCATCAGACTTATTGTTGGACTGATTGGATCGTTCTCGATCTCCCTTATCGATTGGACCGATTGGCGCCATTTGAATAATAAGACTTGTCATGATCTCCTTCGTAATTGGCCTTGTAGGCCTTGCCATGATCTCATCCGTCATTGTACTTGTCCTTCGATTCATGCTTCTCCGATCGAAATTTGATTAGGGCATCAACCGTCGACATGGATTTGTCCACGTTTTCCACACTTCGACGCTCCAACTCCTGTTTCGCCCATGGATTGAATCCATCCATGAATTGGAAGAACGCTTCCCCTTCAGGCATGGACAGGATTTGTAGCATCAACTATGAGAATTTGTTCACATACTCTCGAAGTTCTCTCCTATGCTCCAAACGATGAAGCTTTCCAGACTCATTCTCCGCATACTCTGGGTAGAATTATTTATGTAATTATATTGTAAACTTTTCCCAAGTTCTAACCGGTTCGCCCATTTGTTTGTCTCATTTTTATACCACCAAAGTAATGTCGTGTTCTGCAAATATGAGGAGATCATACTTAAACGAGACATGTCATCCTCTACTCCTATTTCTTGGAAGTAGTCCTCAATGCCGAACATAAAGTTGTTCAAGTCCTTTGCCACCCACGACCCTTTGAACTTGTCAGGTTTAGGAACATCTATACGAGGGTCATGTTGGAATGTGCCTTCTTATTTGATGTGCATCCTCCGCACTTAGTTGAGCTCTCTCTTGAGCCATTCCATCTTAGTTCACAATCCCATAAATTTAGCAAGTTGATTTTTCATACCTGCAAATTCCATCATCTCCTATTGCATGTCTGTGATGACAGCTTCGAGCGAGTCGTCTCGTTTGATGAGTTCAACAGTGGTCGAGTTTAACGCTCCTTGCATGCCCCCACGAAGCTCCTCCAATTCAAAACGTAGCTTATCCACCTTGTTGAATGTGTCCTTGGCCTTCCTTTGGACTTCCACCATCACGTCTTGTAACTTCGTCATGCGGTGCTCTAACGCTCCCAACTGATCCCTTGAACTCTCGCGGGTCTTGTTCAACTTTGCTTGTCCCTCCGCATTCGTCAACTCCACTTGGTTGCTTGAAGTCATCGATAGCACTGAACTTCGCTTTGATATCACTTGTCACGGGCTTGGAGAAAGACTCTCGCTCCCACCTCACTCATGCAGCCTTAGGATGGATTCCTAAGCAACCTTTCCCACAATATCACGAATGACACTCGAATATGAGAGGAATCTCTCTACTTATATTACTCTCAGGTTTTCCAATGTGTTTACAAATGAAAGCGAAACCCCTTTAAATACAAGTGAGGGGAACTCCTAAATTAAACTACTACCATTAATGGGGGCTAAACATGACAAGCAATATATTCTCTCGAACAAAGAGTGTATATCCATACAACGAATCCGATCGATGTGAATATTTTCTCCTCTTGTTGTCATATTTGCAGGGATCCTTCTAAAACATCCCATATGTTGGATTCGCCATGCATCACCATGTGTTGATCTTGTCCGTGACAGTAGGCTGAATCCCTCGGTAACATCTCCGTTCTAGAGATGATAGATACCGAAGGGACAATAAGTATGAGTCATTAAATCCACATACACGTAGGGACATGGATTTTGCAGGTTTTGGATGAGCTTGATATTTTTTGCATCATCGTTAATGCTGGATTATTTCACTTACTCATTGAGAGGCTGCAACGACAGATTCACATATTTCACTTATAGTAGGGTGAGGAGATTGTCACACTCATGATGTGCAACTTCTACTAGGGTTACATGCAAGAGGACCTGATAGACACAAGCAATTTCGCAGTTGATTGTATGCATTTGTCTGATCCGTGCCCTCGATTATTTGGACACATACCCTATTGTGAGAGACATGAAATCAAGAAGACCGTGTCACCAATAGTACTAGTGGGAACAAAGTGATCTTAGAGTACCTTATGCTCTTAGTGGGTTTACAACAAACAACTCGATACAACTTATAATTAATTGTGTTGAACTATTTATACAACATGTGTTGAACTACTTATACAACGACTTATGTAAAGAGGAGTTGAACAAATGACACTAGATGTGTTACTACTTACCATATGTACTAAATGAACTATGATCGTAACTTCTAACTTCTTGAAAGTGATAACCTAATTATCAATGATTAAATGTGAGGGGTGAAAGTGATAACCTAATTATTTATGATTAAATGAGATAGGGGTGGTTGTGGGAACTATATCAGTGGGAGACAAATGCAACTGTAAGAGATCAAGTTCAACTATAAAGTCCTAAGTCGTCCACTTCAATTCACAGAAATTTACAGATACGACGTGATCGGAAATCAGTTCTTACAGTTGCTTCTAATTAATCGAACTCTACGTACTAGTGAAAACAAAATGGTACAAACTGTGCATAAAATAAAACAGTGCTCCCTAACTTTTGTGAGGAGGCCCCCCACCTGAGAGGATTGGATCGCTCATTATTGACCCTTCCATTCTTAAGGCTGGAATGCTCAGCGACCGTTTCCTCACATTCTTACCCAACAATGATGACACCAACCTCCTTTCGCTTCTCTCCATCATCACCAAAGAATTGTAAGAGCACAGAGGTTGTCGATGGGGTTCTTCTGCCAACAACTCCTCACTATTATTATTCCTGATTCTTCTAAGGAAGAGACTCATGTTTTGACTGTATTTATCGTCTACACCCGCATCAGTTGACATGATTTTGGGAAAGACTACCACTGTGTTTCTGTCTTTCCCTTCCTCCTCATAATCATTATTAAAATCATCATCGGAACAATACCCTTTACTTTGCATATCCTCCATTACCAGGTCACAATACTCCTCGTCTGACTGTGTGAATTCCTCATCAACTGACCCCACCTGCTCCACAAACACGTCACATGTTCCGAGTCAGTTACAATAATATATATATATATATATATATTTTATATATTCATCTAGACTTAAAAAAAGTTGATCAAAAAAAAAAAAAAATCTAGACTTAAAACTATTTCTTCTTTATTCATAGTTGATCTTTAATTTAGAAAAGAAAAGATACCATATGCTGCTTTTTACCTCATCATGGATCTGTTGATCATCATCGTCACTTAGGTCATCATCAGTGTCCGCTTCAGGTGGGTCATCCATCTCCTCCTCACTTCCATGCACAGATTGATCCTCCTTGAGCTAAGATGCAAGCAAACGAATACGCATCAGAATATAACCTAGCTATTCTAAGTCATATTAAATAAATCAATAAAAAAAAACTGATCGACCCACAAAATACTACATATATATATATACCTCCTTGGATGGTCCATCGGACGTCCTTGGTGAGCTGCAGCAGGAAGAGTAGTATCTGCTGCCAGTGTCGGTACCATCAGCCCTCGGTTCATCTACACTTCCAGCATAACTCGTGCCACCATCACTAGGGCATGCACTGATCCCAAGGTAACCAAACTGGAGGTTCACTGGCTCTGCTGTACCTATCTGCAACGGTCCATTCCATGTATTTCCTATTCCACTCTCCCTCTCCTTACCGTCTACGGAATTAACTGGCCAAGCTTTCACCACAGATTCATCATTATTAAGCAATGCCATCAGCCTAGACGAACTTTACCTCAGAATTAGTTAAAACGCACCTTTAGATCTTAATAAATTGGCTGCACAGTGGTGCCTGTACTCCTCGTCCACCACTCTTACTGTGTTTGTGCAGGCGTCGTAGAGCAGCTCTCTTGCCTCTCTCCTACGGAGGCAACTGAACACTGTGGCATGGATTGTTGCCACACTCCTATCAACATTTGTATTGTTTATTCTAGGGACCAGATGCTTGTCAGCCCTTTTGCAAAGATAATCCTGGATCGTCCTAATATTTCTTATGTACTTGACGTATTTGTTTTTCGTGGGGTCCAGCGTCATATATTTAGCGCGGACTGCAAACCTTTCAATGTGTTTGTGTTCATTTGTGATGTATATCATGAATGGTATGATCGAAGGGTGCTTCTTTGTCAGTCCCATCTGTACTCAAGTTACAAACCAACAGTAAATTAAATCAAAGCAAAACAGGGAAAAATCAAAGTAGTAATGCAAGGAGATTCACCTACCACGAAGTTAAGGCTCAGGTGAACACCCTCAATGACTACTGACTCCTTCCGCTCTTCCCATGCAGTAATCAACCTATCAAGACTATCAATCACCATTTCACTTTGTGCTTTGAATCCTTCAATTGCCATCTGTTTCGAACTGATCAACTCTCTACAAGTAGAACTCACTTTCAATGAGGAATCGTCACATAACCCATCTAATTTTTTAGCTTTTCTTTTGGCTTTCGCTTCTGCAACTGCTACAGGATCCAAGTACTCCCCAGCATGGTATGTGGAAGCCCAAAGTAGAGGGTTCTGTGTCTCATCTACAAAGCTTCTCATCATGTGCCGTATTGAATCAGTTGATACCACTGTAGTGATCCCCAACCTGCTTCCCTGTAGAGAAACCAACAATATATATCAGACATAATAGTCAACACGAGACATGCAAGTCCACATGAAAAGTAACTTGACGTCAGACGAGACAGAAATAAACTAGCAGCTTCTGTATTAGTATATCAGCATGAAGTTCCATTCCAAAATGCAGTAAAAATTGTCAGATTCCATAGATGAAGTAATACCAGCAATGAAGACAAAGTAGATTTTCCACAGCCACTAGTACCGCACAAGAGCACAGTGACAGATTCTTTCCTCTCACGGATTCTGCATCAAATAGGCAGGACATATTATACTTCAAAACATGAACTTATTTCTTCCTCCAAACAAACTGTGAAATTTATGTCCATCATGATCAGTTCCATAAGAATGTGATGATAAAGTTGAAGGATTATGAACTACAATACATGCTCTTTACAGAATGAAACACATGATAAAACAGTTAAAGAAGATGACTGAGCACTCAAGGAAACCCCTTAATAAAAGATACAAACAATATCTTAAACTTTTTAAGAAAGTAAATCACTGGGTCTATGAGAATTGTACGTTGCTGATAGCCCTGGTAGAGGCGCATATGATCTACAATTTACCTGCATGCCAACATCAAATCAGCCCTTTGATTAGGGCCCACATACTTGTACTCTGCAAGAGCGCTACATACATCATCCAAGAATGTTCTTCTTTTCACAACGATAGTTGTTTTCCTTTTGTACAGTTCAAATGGCCTGGACTTTCTCTTGTCATATTTATCTGAAGGTAAATGATTGTCAATACTTGTATTACTTAGGCCATTGCCATCTTCTTTCTCATGTTTCACCCTTTGAGGATCTGCTCCAGATGAAACTGTCAATGCTTCAGGAAGCAAGGCCTCAGCTGCTGGATCATTCCTCACAAGTTCAAACACCCTCTGAACTATCTAATTAAATAGATGTCAAAACAAAACTCAGCTTCAATACTTTCAGCAAAAATGTGCAAGATTATTTATTCAAAAGTATAGTGAAGTCGACAATTCAATCGTATCTAAGGAATATAAAATGATTTTTGACAATCAATGATCAATCACCATGGAAAGCTACACTGTTGACTATAAATATAAGTATAGCTACCCCGTTTTCTCCTGAATCCAAACAGTAATACTAATTGCATTACTAGTCTGAAACATCTGTTCAAAATTTAGCTGAGAGAGGAAAGCCAGGAGTCAAAATAATCTTCCAAATATAATATTGGGATTAATAGCACAGGAGTGGCTTTAGTGTGTCCAATCAATTGAGTATATAAAACGATATTTCATGGAGTAACGAGTCGAGCAGAAACAGTGTGAGGAATGTGCTCAGTATAAGTGTAAGCTTGACCAAAATCAAGACCTAAGTATATTGGGAAGCATGAGCGTGCAGGGTGTTGTTGACCTTATAAAAAATTTGGAAATATGATATCCACTCCACCTATGAGTCATGACAGTTCTGGAGAAAGAAAAAATCATACATTCACCGAATACCTCACATGAGACCTAGATCTGCTTCTGTACATGCCACCTAGATGAACCAGAGCATCAGAAGTTACACAGTAGTAGACAACAAACGGTAACAAGGAACACGCAGCTGCGACCAGATATCAAATACTTAAACGTAGTCAAGCAAACAGGAGCATTAAAATTCAAGGAAGTAGAAGTGCTTTCCATGTTTGGAGCCGAAAGAGAAATAGATCCCAACAAATTAAGGTTGATGATGATAAACCTTGAAGGCATGTCGAGGCTTGCATCCCATGAGCTGGAGAGCACTCTGAAGAACCGTACGCGTGTATCGGAAGGACTCTCTATCTTCCTCTGATCTCTTCTCCACATCGTCCACCACCACTATGTACAGCGCCTTTGCCATCTCAGTTGTGAACAAGCCACAGACCTGCGAGCAGAAACACGAACATCAGAAGCAATAGATGTCGATCAATCCAATCAATTACTGACATTCCACCTAGAAAGGCAGAAACGTTGTGAATAAACGCCGTTCCGGAACCACGTAAAAAACGATAATCAACCGTAATCCAGCGGAAAACAGATCATCAACAATACTGTAAGTACCAGGGCCAATGAACAATGCGAGCAAGAGATACAATATCAAACCTACACAAGAGTCGGAACAGATTTACAGAGCAAGAAGGGAGATCGTAAGCGATTGGTACCGCGAGAGCACTTCTTCGTAGTAGGCGATAGGAAGCCGAGGGTGGCAGGAAGAGAGACTGTGGTCGGAATAAAAACTTAATCGTACTTTTACAGTAAAACTTTCAATTATATATTAAAATAGTTTGAAAAATATCTATTATGTTGGATGAACCGACGAAGGTAAGAGTATAGATTTATATGTTTTAGATATTGGCCAAAAACAAAATATGTTTTAGATATAATATTTTTCGTTTTGAGGTTTAATTATTTTTGTTAAATAAAAGTAACGGTTGGAGATATAGGATGATTTGACAGATAAATAATTTATTTTAAAAAAAATATATTAAGAAAATTAAAAAAAAAATACCTAAACATAAGAAAAATTCTAAATCTTTTTTAAAATAATCATTCAAATAGAAAATAGAAAATGGTTAAGTACAAAGGAGCTATCTAAACTTTGGACGTTTTGCAACGAGTTACCTAAACTTTAAAAATTCAAAACGGGATACCTCAACTTGAACGAAGATGCAAATAACTATCTCTATCCAATTTTCAACGAATTTCCGACGCAATTATGTCAACAGTTGACGGTAAATTTGATGGAGGTAGCTATTTGCACCTTCGTCCAAGTTAAGGTAACCCATTTTGAATTTTTAAAGTTCGGGTAGCTTGTTGCAAAACGTCTAAAGTTCATGTAGCTCATTAGTATTTAACCGGGTAGAAAAATACTTAACAAATATGAAAATATTAATTTTATTTATTTCATAAATCACAAAAAAGTATGAAATAAATTTAAGTATACTTAAAGTTCGAAAAATATATTAAACGATATTTTTTTGAATATTATACTTCATATTTTTAATAAAATATGAAACCTAAAAATATAGGAAAAAATCAAAAAAATTGTTTTGTTCTTATAAACAGTTTTTATTAAAATAATAAAATTTGAAAACCATTTAAAAATGTCTTTATTTTTAATTATAGAATATATTATTTTATAAAAATATAAAATACACTAAATCATACTTTTAAAAAAAAACTATTTATTATATATTCTATTTCAAATTTTTGTTTTTAGAATAATTTTAATTTATTTATATTAATAATATACAAAAAAAAATTATGTAGTTTTCTTCATATTATTTAGTTTTTTATTTTATTTTATGACAAAAATAGTTTTTTAATAAAATATGAAATATATAAAAATAATATTTTAGTATTTTTACCCAATTTTGTATGTATTTATTCATGTTTTGTATAATATTTTATTTTCTTTTTACAACGAGGTTTAAACATGTGCCTTCACGGGTAGAAAACTTGTATCGTAATCAAAGTTAATGGAATAGTTGGATGGAAAGTTGAGGTTTCATTTAGAACCAACATAATGAAAATATAGTTTATTATAAACGAGGGGTTCAAAAGATGTAGTATTCAATAACGATTTGGCCAAACATATTACATGTTTGTTTTCCTCATATATAAATAAAGGTAAATAACTCCAATGCACAGGATGTTTGTCTATGTTGTTAAATGTACCACATATTTTTTGTGCACATAGATCTTTTAGAGTGTTGTTATTTATACCAACATTACTATTCCGCTAATTTTCTCTTAAATCCGTCAAAATTAAAATTTTGCCCTCATTGTCATCTTCAACACTTAATCAAACACAAAATCCAAATTCAATTTTGAAATCAACCTAATTTTGAACCGGAAACAACATTTTTTATAGTTTGAAATCAACCCATAACAATAGTTTTGGGTTCGAAATCAACTCAAAAATATTGTTCTAGGTTGATTTTGAATCTAGAAATATTGTTTTGTGTTGATTTCCAACTAAATAAAAATACATTTTCTGATTCGAATTCATACTCAAATTTGTTTTATTTGATTTGATTCGTGATTTGTGTTGAAAATGAATATGAGGGTAAAATTGGCATGTTAACAAAGAACAATCATGTCTAACGAAAGAAATTGACGGAACTCTAACGACAATGCATTTAACAAAAATCGGCAAACGTCTTGGTGAAATTTCAAACATGTTGGTGGAGTTATCAACAACACGCAAACATATTGGCGTATTGGAATATTTACCTATAAATAATAAATATCAAATTGTGTCCTAATAATTAACTAAATCTTGAGTTTTTCCTTTAAAATTTAGATCGTAAAATTTCATTTTTCAATGTTTGATCAAAGTTCATGTTGGTACTCTCTGTCATCGCCCAAAAAAAATATATGTTTTGAAATATGTAAAAATAATAGAAAACTAAAAAAAAATGTCACAATTTAACCATTTAAAAAAAGAATGTTACAATTGAGTGTGCTTGGGGCTAGGTTTTGACTCAAACTGACCTCACTGGGTGGGAGAGCAGGTCAAGGTTAGACCACGACCTGAGCCCCGTGATTGGAGTTCAATCGAGCCCCAATTAAATTGGGGGTTGGTTTGACCCCAATTGGGGGGGGGGGGGGGGGGGGGGAGGCTCATGTTTGGTTCTTGACTAAAACTTGACTCAATTGAATTGAGATCGAATCAACCTCTAATTCGATTGAGGCTCAATCAAGTCCCAATTGATTCGGAACTCAAGTGTAACATTTGAGAAAGTTTAGAATTGTTAAATTGTGATATGTTTGAAAATTTTCTATTTTTTTTTTACAATTTTCAAAACTTATTCTGTTAAATTTGGATGGAAAAGTTAACGGATGGGGCAAACGTAGGCTTGTTCATTTAAACCGGTTATGCTGAACTGGTCTGATTTGAACCATTCGACTGAACTAATTTCAAAACCTAACCAGTTAATTAGGCTTCAAGTAGACGAGTTCAAAATAGTAGTTTCAATTCGGTTCGAATCAATTCATTTTTTTATACTAGTTTATACTTAAATTTAAATGAAACCATTTTAAACTTATATAATTTTAGAATCGTTTTGAAGCAAAATAAACCAAATCGGTCTAAAATTAAACCAAACCTAGAGATGTCTTCAATAAACCAAACTTAGAGATGTTTTGGACTCTCGTATGTTGATGTTAGACATGATTTCAGTTGGTTGTGGAACATATTTTTAGTCGGTTCAGTGTGTTTTTCAATAGTTTCAGTGTTTTTTTAGTCGGTTCAGTATGTTGGAAATGATTTTCAGTCGGTTCAGTTTTGTTTTGAACCGGATTAGTTCATACCCAAAATGGTTATTACAAAACAGACTAGACCTGTTCGAACCGGTTCTGAATCGGGTCAAACCAGACCAGTTATTTCCCCTCAACCAGACCATTTCTTTTAGTGACAAAAAATACTGGTTTTATTAAAACCATACCAGTTTAGTTCTGAACCGGTTCGGGGTCAAACCGGTTCATGAACAAGCCTAGGCAAACTCGAACTTTGGTCAAACATGAAGGAAGAAAATTTTACGATTCAAGCTTTAACGTGAAAATCAAAACTTGGTCATACATTAGGGGACAATGTCGTATTTTACTTTATATATAATTAGATAACTAACCCGCGCAGTGTATAAATTTTAATGTTAATTACCTATTGGTCACTTATGTTTGGCCATGTGACTATTTGGTTGAAACATTTGCTATTTAGTCACTTATATTTGACAATGTGATTAAATGGTTACAATGATTTTTTATGAAACAAAATTAGAAATTAAACTAATTGTTATATATTTAAAAAACAATTCTAAAAGATATAGGTCTTATAATCTATTTGATTTAGTTTTCTTATTAGGTTACTTATCTTTTTTCCTGAATTTTATTTATTTTCAAAACTTGAGTATGTTTTTCACTTTTTATATTATTTTTAAATTTAGTCAACTAAAGTATAATTATGAATTAGCTGTATTGACTTAAAAATATATATTATATATCAAAATTATTATTTATTCAAAATTATTTTAGTTTTTCCTAATTTTATATGTTATCATAATTATTTATTTTTATTTTACTCTAAATTTTAGTGAAATTTTCAAAAGTAAAATGTTAGGGTCCGAAACTTGTGTTTTGTTGCAAAATTTCATTTGATAAATTCGTGCATGAAATGTATTTTTAATAATGAATGAGGAGTTTTGTATTAATTTTAGACTATTCCATTGAAGGTGAAATGATGACGTGGATGTAACCTTTTAAAATTTTCTTGGACTAATTAAATTGAATTATTTTGACACACATGATAGAGAAAATGTTTTAAAATGTGGTATATAGCCAAATTAATATCTAGAGACATATTGTATAATAAAATGATAAAGTTTGCATCAGAAAGGGATAAAGCCAGTTAGGTACCTCAGATGTCACACTTTTACAAATTAGTACCTCAATATTTTTTGTTACTGTCGGGTACCTCAAAAGACATAAATGTATTTATTTTTTATTAAGTAAACCTGCATGAAAAAACAAATATGAAAATATTTTGTTTTACCAAACTAAACCAACCTATGAATCCCTCACGGGTTAACTTTCTAAAAACGTTAACATGTGAATACCATTCACGATAGGGTTGGTAGTTGTTACTCGCGAATCCCATTTACAGGTGCAGGGATAAAAAGAAGCATATTTCCTTTCCCCTAGCTAGACATGCCTTGCCTCTGTCGTCTTGTTCATGTGTCCTCTTGTTGTGCACAATCAACCCCGTGCCCAATTCCTCAACTCGTAGTGCCTAATTGCGCTGCAGTTGTGCCTCCAACGTCTAATGTGCCAGGCTCGTGCTCTCGTCATACCGAGTCCGTGCCCAGTCATGGACTGTTAGCTTGGTTGAAATCAAACGAGGTAACAAACGGTGAAACAATGAGCAATGAGGAGAAAAGGATGAAGACAAGGCTTTGATTAAAGAGAACATCTTTGATATTAGGTTAACTTGTTCAATACAAGGTAAGGCTCTATATATAGAGCAACTAGAGTAAAACCCTAGACAAGAGACTAGATAAAACACTTAAACTAATAATGATTAAACTAGAAAACATTAAGCTAATCTATGTGGTGTTCTCACATACACCCTAGTTCTTTGTTTTCTTCATGTTGTATGCTCTGACATTAGACACACTTGTATCCTAACATTCCCTATGCTTGATCTTGACTTTGAAACTTGATCTTTGGTCGCCAAATGCACTTGTGGTCGCCAACTGAACTTGATCTTGTTATTGTGGTCGCCAAATGCACATTTGGTCGCCAAATGCACTTGTGGTCGCCAACTGAACTTGATCTTGTTATTGTGGTCGCCAAATGCACTTGTGGTCGCCAACTGAACTTGATCTTGTTATTGTGGTCGCCAAATGCACATTTGGTCGCCAAATGAACTTGTGGTCGCCAACTGAACTTGATCTTGTTATTGTGGTCGCCAAATGCACATTTGGTCGCCAAATCAACTTAATCTTGTCATTGTGGTCGCCAAATGCACTCGTGGTCGCCAAATCTTCAAAGTATGAGTGATGTGAGCTGATCCGTAACTTGATTTTCCCTTAAATTTGACAGTTTCATCCACGGTCTTTGTTTTTATCTTGATTTGCTGAATTTTCGACCCCAAACTTCCAATGCTCTTTGCTCGTGACGAATCCCAAGTTTAATCCCGATCAAACCTCTAACCTAATTGAGCTTGCACACCTTCATCTTCAATGAGATACTCCACATTCAAACACAAGATCTTCAAGTTGATATCTAGACGAGAAGAGGGAGGAATCGTTCATGCCATCGCGGTGCCATCTTGGTCATCTCGTCGTGGTCATGCCGTTAAAGAAGAAACTACTACTAAAATCTGACTTCAACACTTCAAACTTGTATCAAATCTATTGTAGTCATCAAAACTTGGTTGTCCAAACTCAACGGGATTACACATCTTCACGTTACTAATCCAGCAATTCGAGAACAAGTAATTCAGCATTGGATGCAGGGGTTTTAATCCACAAATCTCAGCAAATTTCAGCATGAACCGGGGTAAACTTCAGCATTTCAGCATCAGCAACAACAATCAGCAAATTTCAGCATATCAGCTTTCCAATTCAGCACAATTCAGCACATATCAGCATATCAGCTTTCCAATTCAGCACAATTCAGTATTTCAGTAATAATTCAGCACAATTCAGCATTTCAGCATCAACAATCAGCACATTAATCAGTAAATTTCAGCCCATTTCAGCATATTTCAACTCAGCATATTTCAACTCAGCATATCAGTATATTTCAGTAAATTTCAGCTGCATCTGTCAGGCATTTCGTCGAACACGTCTTGTGCATCTCGAACATGCCCAGTTTTGGCGTAGTAATTCATCAGGATGTTCATCAAGAATACACCCAGATGAAGACCAGACTTCATTACCTGAGCATGGACGGATTTAGGATTTAGTCGAAGAGCAGGACCTGAGCATGGACGTCTTAAGACAGCTTGAGCGTGAATTTGTTGATGCTGAGCGTGGGTAAATGTTTGCTGAAGAGACCTGAAAAATGCTTCTGGTGCAGCAGCTCCTTTCGTCAGTTCTGTTCAGCTCAATTCGAGATGAATGTGAGAAGATGCTGAGCTGAAAACGTGGATTTGCAGCGGATAAACGAAGAATGAACACCAGTGAGACCAGATTTGCAGCAGAGAAACGAACTAGGAGCCCTAATCGACAAGCTCTGATACCATGTTAGCTTGGTTGAAATCAAACGAGGTAACAAACGGTGAAACAATGAGCAATGAGGAGAAAAGGATGAAGACAAGACTTTGATTAAAGAGAACATCTTTGATATTAGGTTAACTTGTTCAATACAAGGTAAGGCTCTATATATAGAGCAACTAGAGTAAAACCCTAGACAAGAGACTAGATAAAACACTTAAACTAATAATGATTAAACTAGAAAATATTAAGCTAATCTATGTGGTGTTCTCACATGACCTCCTTGCCCAGCCGTCGAAATGAACGATTTAGCCACTTTGAGGTATTATGAACCTTTTTTTTGTTATTTTGGGGTTAAAATTTAATTATACATAACTTGTTGTTAGAAAACCTAATGTGTTGAAGTTGATTATTTAATATGAATTTTGTTTGAATTATAATGCATTTTTTAATTAATTGTGAAACACCAATTTTTTAATTTTGAGGTTATTTATTTATTTGAGTGTAATTGTACATAATTGTTAGTTGGAATGACTAATACGTTCAAATTTATTATTTATTATAAATTTTGCTTGAATTATAATGGCTTATTTGTTTAATTGTGAAAATCCTAATTTTTTAATTTTGGAGTTAATGGGTTGTAATTATACATAATTATTAATTAGAATGCCAAAGGGGTTAAAGTTGAGTATTTATTAGAATTTTTGCTTAAATTATAATGGATTATATGTGTAATTATGAAACCTCAGGCTCCTCGAGCCCCACAAGGATCAACCTCTCTGCCTAACCCACAAGATTCTGTCAACCGAGGTGGGAACCAAAGGAGATTTCGAAAGCCCCGACAATTTACCCCTCTTCCAATACCATTGGTTGAATTGTACAAGAAGGCTTTGGCTCAAGGGCTCATAGATCCTAAGGTTCTGAGCCCCGAAACGAGAATTCTGGCTAATGAACCAAATTCAAAATGTGAGTTCCACATGGGAGCACCTGGGCATACCACTAACAATTTCCCTCTCCTGTAGCACCGAATCCAAGACCTTATTGATCATAAATACCTTGTCTTAAATCCCATTTTGCCACCGAATGTCAATACCAATCTGCTACCCAACCACGCTTCAGGCTCAGTCAACATGATCTTCTTAGAAGAAGGACTAACCCCTTTGGTCAGCCCCATGGGTCAGGAGATGCTAAAAAATTACGTTTCGATGATCACCCCACTGATCATTGACTACGTACCCCAAGGACCAGCACCATTCAAGTACGAGAGCAACAAAAGTGTACCTTGGAACTATGGGGGGTACGCGGAAGGATCTGCGAAAAATGAAGACATTTTCAGTATGACTCGATCTGGACATTGCTATATCTAGCCATAAAACCGGCCCAAAGAGAAGGAGGTGGAGGGAGCCCAAAATAAGAAGGTAACTGAAGAATAAGCGAGCAATTTCATGAAGATTGTAAAATATGCTGAATACAAGGTCGTGGACCAGTTGCGCAGAACCCCAGCGCAAATATCTTTGTTAGCTCTGTTGTTGAGTTCTGAACCACACCGAGAGGCATTAATGAATGTTTTGAAGGAAGCCCTGGTACCAAAGGAAATATCAACCCGCCAAGTAGAGAATCTCATTGGTTCGGTTTTTGCTAGCCAAATCGCCTTCGGGGATGAAGAGTTGGGTTCTGAGGGACAACAACATGTTAAGTCCCTCCACATCGTGTGCAAGAGCAAGGGATACGTGCTCTCAAGAGTAATGATTGACAACGGCTCAGCTTTAAATGTATGCCCGATGTCCACCCTCCAACATATGAATATAGATCCGTCACTCATCCGTCCAACCAAGAGTGTTGTTCGAGCTTTTGATGGCAATATAAGGGAGGTAGAATGAGAAATTGAATTACCATTAGAGATTGGTCCATGCGTGTTTAGCGTAGCTTTCAAAGTCTTGGACATTCCAGGGGTCTACAGTCTACTTTTGGGAAGACCTTGGATACATGCCGCTGGTGCAGTGCCTTCTACCCTGCATCAGAAAGTAAAATTTATATATGAGGATCGCCTGGTTGTGATCGATGGGGAGGAAGATTACAACATCTATAAGCAGACTTCCGTACCTTTCATCGGAATCGAGACTGAAGATGTATTGTCTTTCCATGCCTTCGATCTCATTTCTGTGATTAGGGATTGGGGAGAGCCAGCACCAGACAGTGCCGAGCTAATGGTGGGGAAGATCATGTTAGGCAACAACTTCATCTTAGGACGTGGACTGGGAATCCACGGTCAGGGCATCATACACCCAATAGCTCCAAGGAAGAACAAAGACACTTTTGGACTGAGTTTCTATACTAATTTCAAAGATTACGAAGTCGCCCGAAGGAAACGTTAATAGGAAATTCACGGGCAATGCTATTTCCTCCCCTCGCTGTTTCATTTCCTGGCCCACCACAAATGATTCAACCCGACGACGTTGCTTCTCACGAAGGCTTATCAAGCTTGTTTTCGATCGGTGTCACCATTGGAGCCCTGCTTGATGAAGCTCCCTCATACCTTTTCTCTTAGTAATAATGAGAACAATACCTCTAGAGACCACAAGGGGAACCATGATTCAATCTCGTACAAAGACACCCTCGCCGAATCTGACTCTGTACATTACGGAGAAGGATCCGGTGAGGAGGATGTCACGAAAGAAATTGAAGAAAGTTGGGACAGGTATGAGAGAGACAAACTCCTAACAACAGAAGTCACTGAGGTCATAAACATCGGCACTCCCGAGGAACCACGCGAATTGAAGATTGGGACAAGTCTGAGTCCTAACCAAAGAAATCAGATGATGGATTTGCTAAAAGAGTATCAGGAGATTTTTGCCTGGTTATATGCTGACATGCCATGCCTTGATTCGTCAATCGTGGAGCACATTTTGCCACTAGACACTGAGAAGTTTCGACCCAAGAGACAACACCCGAGGAGACAAAGTCCCGACCTAATCCTTAAAATTAAGGAAGATATCATCAAGCAAATCGACGCTGGATTCTTAGAAGTTTTCAATTATTCTGAATGGGTAGCAAATATTGTTCCAGTACCCAAGAAGGACGGTCGCGTCCGCGTCTGTGTCGACTATCGAGATCTTAACAAAGCCAGTCCAAAGGATAATTTCCCTCTGCCTCATATCGATATGTTGGTCGACAACACTGCACGTCATACGATGTTCTCATTCATGGACGGGTTCTCAGGATACAACCAGATCAAGATGTCTGAGGCAGATAAGTCAAACACCTCATTTCTCACGATGTGGGGCACATTTTTTTACAGAGTTATGCCTTTCGGTTTAAAAAAGGCAGGGGCAACCTACCAAAGGGAAATGGTGACACTGTTCCACGACATGATGCACAAACAGATCGAGGTGTACGAGATGATATGATTGCAAAGTCTCAAGAAGGTGAAAATCACTTGATAAATTTACGCATGCTATTTGAAAGGCTCAAAAGTACAAGTTGTGTTTAAACCTGACTAAATGCACTTTTGGAGCCACATCAGGCAAGTTATTGGGCTTCATAGTCAGTGAGAATGGAATTGAGGTAGACCCTGACAAAGTCAAGGCGATACAAGAGTTACCACCACCATCGACCGTCAAGCAGGTCCGAAGCCTTTTAGGACGTTTGAGTTACATTGCGCGTTTCATCGCAAATATGACAACCAAGTGTCAAACTTTATTTCTCCTTTTACGTAAGAACGCTCAGATAATTTGGGATGAAGAATGCCAGAACGCCTTAGAGTCCATAAACAAATACCTGAAGAGCCCACTAGTCCTGGTGCCGCCAACTCCAGGACGACCGCTCATTATGTATTTAACAGTGTGCCAAGACTCGTTGGGTTGCATGTTGGGACAACTCGATGTGACTGGAAAGAATGAACATGCCATATACTACGTGAGTAAGAAGTTTAAGGAGGGTGAAACAAAGTATCAAGAGGTGGAAAGGATATGTTGCACACTCGTGTGGGTAATGCAGCGACTTCACCAGTATACGTTGTACTACACCATACGTCTGTATTCAAAGATGGATCCCGTGAGATACCTTTTAGATAAACCAGCATGGACAAAAAATATCGCCAAGTGGCAAGTTCAATTATCTGAGTATGACATAGAATTTGTGCCTCAGATTTCTATGAAGGGGCAAGCAATTGCCGATCATTTAGCGGAGTTTCCCATAGACGACGATCACTTGATCAACTCTGAATTCCCAGATGGGGAGATTATGCAAGTAGAAGAAGAAGGGATGCCGAAGGCAAATTGGAGGATGTACTTTGACGGTGCTGTGAATTCAGTCGGAGGGGGTATTGGGGCAGTGCCCATCTCACCAAAGGGGCAACACTTCCCAGTGGCAGCCAAGGTCACCTTCCACTGCACGAACAACATCGTAGAATACGAGGCATGTGTTCTCGGCATGCGAGCTGCACTAGACCTCGAAGTGAAGAAACTAGAAGTGTTCAGAGATTCAATGTTAATCATCCTCCAAACGACAGGGGAATGGAAGACGAGGGATGCCAAACTCCAGCCATACCACGAGCACCTTGAGGATTTAGCTGCAGAATTTGAAGACATCACTTTCACTCATATGCCGAGAAATAAGAACCAATTTGCAGACGCATTGGCAACGCTCGCATCAATGAGTAAAATTTCACTGGGAAATCAGGTACTACTGTTAGACGGTCAAGGTTCCAGCCTATTGTTATGCAGTCGAAGAGTCAGACGGTCAGCCGTGGTTCACTGACATAAAGAAATACCTGGAGTCCGGAGAGTTCCCAGAAGGTGCCACAAGAAATGACCGGAAGGTCGTACGAAGGATGGCTTGCAATTATTTTCTCAGTGGCCCGACCTTATACAAAAGATCATTTGATGATACCATTTTGAGATGCGTGAATGCCAAAGAAGCTGAGCATTTAATAGAAGAAATTCACGAAGGTTGTTGTGGCCCACACATGGGTGGGCGAATGCTATCAAAAAAGATAATGAGACTTGGATACTTTTGGTCCACCATGACGTCTGATTTTATGAGACACGTCCAACATTGTCACCTCTGTCAAGTGTACGCAGATCAAATCCACGCGCCACCACACGAGCTCTATCCCATGACTTCCCCGTGGCCTTTCTCAATGTGGGGTATCGATGTAATCGGTATGATCTCTCCAAAGGCGTCCAATGGTCATCAAATCATATTGGTGGCGATCGATTATTTCACCAAGTGGATAGAGGCTATCATCCTAGCGTCAGTAACGGCAAAAGCGATCAATCGTTTCATTAGGCAGGATATCATCACGAGTTATGGGGTGCCAGAGTCAATCATCACAGATAATGCCAAAAATCTGAATAATAAATTGGTTGATGGGTTGTGTGACCAATTTAAGAGCAAGCATAGAAATTCGTCTCCATATCGCCCACAAATGAATGGCGCAGTGGAAGCAGCAAATAAGAATATCAAGAAGATCATAGAGAAAATGACTGTCAATTATAAGGACTTGCACGACAAGAAGCCTTGGGCACTCATCGCATACAGGACCTCAATACGGACATCAACAGGGGCAACCCCATTTTCCCTTGTTTACGGGACTGAAGTTGTGCTGCCAATTGAAGTAGAAATCCCGTCAGCAAGGATCCTCATTGAAGTAGAGATAAACGAATCAGAATGGGCGTTATGCAGATACGAGCAATTAAATCTCATAGATGAAAGGCGGCTCATCGCGCTGTGTCATGGGAAATTGTACCAGCAATGCATGGCTCGTGCATTTAACAGGAAGGTATGTCCAACAGAATTACAAGCAGGCGATCTAGTTCTCAGAAAAATCCTGCGAGTCAATCCAGACTCTAGGGGCAAGTTCGTGCCTAAATATGAAGGGTCTTATGTTGTCAAAGAGGTTTTCAGTGGATGAGCCATGATCATCACCAATATGGACGACCAAGAACTCCCCAGTCCAATCAATATGGACGCGGTTAGAAAATACTATCCTTAAGGACTTCGTAACCAGAATACGAACCTCCAAAAGTGAGAAAATTCCCGCTAAATCGAAAACCCGAAAGGGAGGTTTAGGCAAAAGTTAAGGAAGAGGGGCATGATTGAAAATCCCCAAAAGGAAAATCATGGCAAAAGGAGAGGAATCAAATCTCTGCTAGGTTGAAAACCCGAAAGGGCGACCTAGGCAAAAATTAAGGGAACCGAGAGGTGCGATAAAAAAAAACGTAGCAAAAGAAAAGAAAATCGAGAGAAAAAAATATAAAACATTCGTCGACGACCAGGACCTGTAGTTATCCAGTTTCTGGGAAAAAACCCGATGAGCGGAGCCTTTAGGTGTTCAACCTTCGCAAGTCATCCTCGACGACTAGGACCTGTAGTTATCCAGCTTCTGAAAAAAAAAAACGACGAGCGTAGCCTTTAGGTGTTCAGCATTCGCAAGTCATCCTCGATGACCAGGACCTGTAGTATCCATCTTCTGGAAAAAAAAAAACTGAGCCTTTAGGTGTTCAGCCTCCGTAAGTCATCCCTAGTGAAGTCGCAAAAAAAAAACGACGAGCGGAGCCATTAGGCATTCAGCCTTCGCAAGTCATCCTCGATGACCAGGACCTGTAGTATCCAGCTTCTGAAAAAAAAAATCTAAGCCTTTAGGTGTTCAACCTCCGCAAGTCATCGCTAGTGAAGTTTCAAAAAAAAAAACGACGAGTGGAGCCTTTAGGTGTTCAGCATCCGCAAGTCATCCCCAGTGAAGTCGCCAAAAAAAAGACTAGCGGAGCCTTTAAGTGTTCAGCCTCCGCAAGTCACAAGCCGGCGAGCGGAGTCTTAAGGTGTTCAGCCTCCGCAAGTCATCCCCAACGAGTCACAAGCCTACAAACGGAGCCTTTAGGTGTTCAACCTCCGCAAGTCATCCTCGACGACCAGGACCTGTAGGTGTCCACCTTCTGGGAGTCACAAGCAAATGAGCGTTTAGGCGCCCAGTCTCTGCAAATCATCGACAAAGATCGGGTCCTATAGGTGTCTAGCTTCCGAAAGTTGCGTGATGATGTTTGTCTACTATGTAAATAATGAATAAAGAGGAGCCAAAATCAGTTGTTTGTCTTTGAATACACACTCATGAGATCACTCTCATGAGTGCGTGTTCAAAGAGGGGCAACTGTAAACACCTGATTTTGGCTCGGGGTCAAAATACTGTACGCGAGGAACCGAGATGAAAAAAAAGCAAAAATAAAATAAATCCTATACCCTAAACCCCAAACCCTAAAACCCTAAACCCCCAAACCCTAAAATCCCAAACCCTAAACACTAAACCTTAAATCCCAAACTCTAAACCTTAAACCCCAAACTCTAAAGCCTAAACCTTAAACTCCAAACCCTAAAACCCTAAACACTAAACCCCAAATCCTAACCCTTAAATCTCAAACTCTAAACCCTAAACCCCAAACCCTAAAATCCCAAACCCTAAACCTTAAACCCCAAACCCTAAACCCCAAATCTTAAACCCCAAACCATAAACCCAAACCATAAACCCCTAAACCCATGGCACCCATTTTTGGCCAAACATCCACCATTGCATCCATTTTCGTCTAAATTCCCACCATGCCCCAAATCACTCCCAATTTCTCCCAATTGGTACCAAAAGTCTCCTAATTGCCATCACAATTTGACCACTTGATCACCTTTGCTCATCCTTAGCCAATTTCTCTCAAATTATCATCAAAACTCGTCCTAATTGCCAATCACTTCCCAATTGTCAATCACCTCCCAATTTCCAATCACCTTTGCCCAATTGCTATCACCTTTGCCATCCACCATGTATTGTCCATGTTTATCATCTATTTGGAGGAGAAAACTCTATAAATACAAGGTGAATGCTATGGTGTGTGGAGGGAGGAGTTAGTGAAGGATTCAAGAGAAGGAAAGAATTCAAGAAGAGAAGAGTGATTGGAGAGAGAAAAAAAAAGAGTGAAAAAAATATATCGGTAATTATGGGTCTCGGTTTCTCGGACGGTGTTTAAGTTCCGAAAGATTTAGGTATATTTCTCTTGCATTTAATATTGTATTTGTATTTTCTAATGTTATTATTTATGTTATAAAAAAAAAAAAGAGTTTATATACATATATGATATATTTATGTATAATACACTTGTTAATATATGTATGTATAATATATATTTATATTATGTTTATGTATTACTATATCTATATCTATATGTATAATATATATTTATATTATGTAATACTATATATATCTATATGTATAATATATATTTATATTATGTTTATGTAATATTATTATATCTATATGTATAATATATATTTATATTATGTTTATGTAATACTATTATATCTAAATGTATAATATATATTTATATTATGTTTATGTATTACTATATATATCTATATGTATAATATATATTTATATTATGTTTATGTAATACTATATATATTTATATGTATAATATATTTTTATATTATGTCTATGTTATCTATCTATATGTATATGTATAATATATGTATATGTGAAAAACCAAAAAAAAAAAAATCAAAAATGACTTAGGTCATTCCCAAACTTTGATGAAGGTTACAACTCGGTCCTTGGACCCTCGGGTCATTTCTGGGACGTTATCGAGTGTTATAAACCAAACCGGAAAAGTTTTGGGCCATTTGTGCAATTGTTTTTCTTAATTCAGCTCATTTTAAAAAAAAAATTACATTTTTATTTCTAAACTTTTCTAGACATTCCATGATTTCTCAAAATGTTACAAATAAGTCTAGAATAATTTTCGGGTTATTTTTGGACTTTTACCAAGTGTTACAAATAAATCTAGAATAGTTTACGGTCAATTCTGTAATTTTAAAAAAATATTTTTCAGTTCAGTTATAATTTAAAAAAAAAATTACATTTTGATTTCTAAACTTTTCTAGACATTCCATGATTTCTCAAAATGTTACAAATAAGTCTAGAATAATTTTTGGGTTATTCTTGGAATTTTACTAAGTGTTACAAATAAATCTAGAATAGTTTAGGGTCAATTCTGTAATTTTAAAAATATTTTTCAGTTCAGTTATAATTTTTTCGAAAATTACAATTTTGATTCCTAAATTTTTCTGGACATTCCATGACTTTTAAAAATGTTACAAATAAGTCTAGAATAATTTTCGGGTTATTTTAGAATTTTACCAAGTATTACAAATAAGTCCATAATAGTTTAGGGCCATTTCTGCAATTTTCGAAATATTTGTCTAATTCAGCTCAAATTTTAATAAATTGCATTTTGGTCCCTAGATATATTTTTTGGACATCCTATAACTTCTCAAAATGGGACAAATTAGTTCAAAGAGCTTAATACCTTCAAAAATCATTCGTGCATATTTTGACACGTTTAAAATAACTCAAGAGTTAAACCATTTTTTTTCGAGCACGATTAACTTTAGTTCTCTCTTGTTTCTTTGAAATTAAAAAAAAAAAAAAATTGTTTGTACATGGTTTTTTTAATTTAAAGAAAAATGCATATAATCTTTTTGGGTCAAGCATGATCAAAACGGTCAAATTGAAAAAAAAATCAAAAGCAAACTAAAGTACCGAAAGGGTGGATTATGAGCTTGCGAGCTTTTAAGACGTAATAAAAACCCCGAACTCGATTCTCTGGACGTAGACCTTTATAATCCCTATGATGTTAATTCCATGTACCCTACGCAATTTTAGGATTCCGATTAGCCTTTAATTAATCGGTGGCGACTCTTTCCTTTTTTCGGTCCGGTTGATGACCTCGCTCAACCGGACCCTTCGCTCGCCAAAACCCGACATTTTCAAAAAAAAAATAAAAATATTTTCCAAAACGGGTCGGGAAAGTCGGATCCGACGTCCGACATCTACGATGGTAGAATTACTCGAGACAAATGGGGTCTTAAATATGTCGACATATTCCACGATAATAACCACCTCCAAGGAGTGCGAATATACTTAAGAGTGTCCTCCCAAATATTATAACCCCCTTCTAAAGTGCTTTCGTCTTTGGCATGTTTATTCATGATAGCATCCTTATTGCACATGAGGTTTTCCACCACATGAGAACGAACAAAAAGGCGAACAGGGAGGAATGTGCAATCAAGTTGGACATGAATAAGGCATATGACCGGGTGGAATGAAATTTTGTACTTGAACCACTCAAAGCATTGGGGTTTGCAAATGGATGGTGTAGGTGGATTAAAGAGTGCATGGCAAATGTACAATACAATGTGGTGGTAAATGGTGAGAAAACGACTAGGTTCAAGCCAACCGGAGGATTGAGACAGAAGATCCAATCTCACCGTACTTGTTCATAATAGTAGCGGACACTCTATCCAGACAGATAAGCAAGGCAGTGGAGGACAAGATGATAGATGGTATAAGGATGAAAAGAACATATCCAGAGATTCACCATTTACTGTTTGTGGACGGCTCCATCTTCTTTATGCGGGCAACGGAAAGGAATGCCAGGGTGCTTCGGCATATACTAGACGGATACAGTAAGGCATCCGGGCAGAGCGTTAACCTTAACAAATCTTGTATCCAGTTTGGTGCAACGGTCTGTGGAGCGACAAAAGAGGTTATCAAGGGAGCACTAGAGATCGAGGCGGTTGACAACGCAGGGAACTATCTGGGTATCCCGACCAACTGGGGAAGATCCAAGAGAGCTTCCCTAGGATACATAAAAGAAAGGGTTTTGAGGAAGCTACACGGGTGGAAATCACTGTTTCTAAACAACACAGGCAAGGAGGTGTTGATCAAGGCAGTCATAACGGTGATCCCGACCTATCTAATGACACTTTTCAAGCTTCCCAACACATGGTGCGAAGAAATAGCCAAGATGATAGCTAGATTTTGGTGGAATGGTAGAGATGGACGAAGGACCATGCACTGGATAAGTTGGAAAAAAATGTCTATGCCGAAGGACATGGGGGGATTGGGGTTCAGGTACTTAGGGGACTCCAACACGACGATGTTAACTAAGACGGCATGGAGACTACATGATAACCCGAAGTCTCTGTGGCCCCAAGTCATGAAAGGTTTGTACTATCCAAAATCCAATCTATTGGAGGCGAAGAAAGGAGCCTACGCTCATGGGCATGGAGCACTATACTGAAGGGTCAGGATGTCATGAAAGAGGAGGGAGTGTGGCAGGTCGGTAATGGCAAGAGCATACGAATATTTGGCGACGCATGGATACCGGGCAGGCCGAATATGCAACTGCACCAGATCGATGCCGAGGTCGGTGTGGGAGAATTGACGGTGGACCAACTCATATCGAAGGATTCGAGGAGGTGAGACCAGTTGATATCGAAGGATTCGAGGAGGTGGGACCTCCAGCCGATCCATAACAGCATATCGGAGCTTGACAAGCAGGAAATACATGTTATATATCTCAGTAAGTGTGATAAGGAGGACCGACTGGTGTGGCCATGGGCGAGAAATTGAAGGGTGGAACCTAACCTCGTATACCGCAAGCTAAGGGAGTTGGGTCGTGATGGTGCGATGATCGTGGGGCAGCTCAATGATGGACCGAGAACGAAGCGGTGGACCAAGCTATGGAAGGTCAAAGTAGCTCCTAAGGTAAAATCATTTCTTTGGCAAGTAGGTCACGAATCGATACCAGTTCGAGCGATCTTGGCGAGGTGTGGAATTGGTGTGACAAGTTGCTGCCCATTCTGCAACGAACCAGAGGACGTGGAGCATGCTCTAATGCAATGCGACTGGGCGAGATGCGCATGGCTCGGAGGGATAGGAGCAAGATGGGACGCGGATTGGCAAACTATTCGAGAGGAGTGGCTGTCCAACATCCTGAACATGGACGAGGACACATGCGAGGTGGGAGCGAAAAGAAGGCTGCGGGCGGATACCTTATTATGGGGGATATGGAAAGAGCGATGCCGAGCCGTCCACGATGGAGACCAGCCGAGACCAGATCATGCAATCAAGGCAGCCATAACCCTTTCGGATGAGTGCTGGAACATCACAAATGCTGTGCCGAATGCAGCAGCAAGGATCAGAAAGGAGAGACCAACCCGATGGAGGAAACCGCGCCATGGAACGATAAATGTAAACTGTGACGGGGCATGGGAAGGGAGGACGGGCAAGGGGGAACAGGTGTGCTAGCTCGGGACTATCATGGAGAAATAATCGCATGTCAGAACACATACGTGCGGGAGGTTAAAGCGATTATGACGAAGGCGAAGGCGGTGTACAAGGGGTCGAGCTAGCGGTGCAATATAAATGGAATGATGTAATAATAGAGATGGATGCACATGTGATAATACCAATGCTACAAAAACCGGAGGAAGGTATGGACTGGGAATACAACGAATTCTGGAAGAAACGTTGGAAGTGGCTACAGGCATACCTAGGTTGAAATGGCAGTTTGTCAGAAGAAGCGCAAATAGATGTGTTAATTGGGTTGCTAGGCAATCTAGACATGGGATGTGTCCAGTAAACTGGACATTTATACATCCACCTTCTCTTATATCGTTATGTATGATGGATAATTTGGTCTTGGATGATGAATGAAATTGAATGTTTTGATGTAAAAAAAAAGGACATAACGCTAACACATTTTAAAATAACGGTTTACCTTAGTATGTTGGTATAAAAATAAAAAAGATGATTTTGATCTCGTTTGGTAGTTGAATCTAGTTCATACCGTGATGATGAGCTACATAGAAGGTGGATAGAATGATATCTAGCTAGTTGAATAATAATGGAAAGTTACATCTGATGGTTAATACTCTTAGCAATAACATGAAGCAAAAATCGTTCTTATGGATGCTGTGTCTTCTTGTGATAATGATCATTACGATGATGACAATCCCCAACTGATGCAACCAATTGAGTCTCGTGCGATGACTTATAAACAATACCCTTATGACTTTACACTAGGAGGTTGGAGAGAGAGAGAGGTTCCTACAAGTATTGCGGATGATACACATCATTGATCATGTATTCATTTCATCTATTTGTAATTTTGCTTTAATATAATCCGAAAATGTTCATATTGATAAAGCATTCAAAATATCAATATTTACGTATAAGGCATGGTGACATGCAAGAAAGTGAATGTGAATTAGTGGTTGACAAAAGATGAATAAACGCATAAGTCCATGAAAACCCTCGTGAAGCGTTCATTCGTTGTTTTTTTCTTA
The DNA here is from genome assembly GCA_946814005.1 of Chamaenerion angustifolium. NCBI lineage: Eukaryota > Viridiplantae > Streptophyta > Magnoliopsida > Myrtales > Onagraceae > Chamaenerion > Chamaenerion angustifolium. The sequence continues at coordinate 24,425,578 of OX328268.1, read as the reverse complement.
ATGAAGCAAATGGTAACAACCGTTGCATAGACTAATGAGATTGAACACATCACAGTATTCATTTTGATCAATGAGTTTGATTTGAATACACACATGTTTATAATAATTGCTTAAGGCATTCATAATTTGTATTTAAATTCATGTCGAGTAAACTTAAGGTTCGCTCCCTCACATGAGTAACCACCTCCGTGTCTTAGTGGCATTGTGTCTATTTGATGAATGTAAATATGACAAGATTTTGAGTTGAAAATCGTCAAGCGAATGATTCAAGAGCTAACTACTCGAATTCATAAGTCGCCAGTTCACATGAGATCATCCGTAATTTTAATGGAATGTATTTCCAAGTAGTTTTACTTATGAGACGGATGGTAGTTAATGGACTTTGCATTAGATGGATACAGTATTTGGACAAACATCCACACAACACCGTCTTTATGACAAATGACATTACCTTCACGAGAAAATGAGAAAGGTGTTGTGGCACGTGTTTCAGACTGCATGTGCTATTAAAAGACCATGGGGTTTACACAAGAACGATATTAGCTTTTCGTAGTGTGAGACCTAAAGAACCTTGACAAGTTACAAATTGTGTGTCCTCTTGACTCCGATGAGAGAATTGAGACCTGACATGATGTTTTCTAGCTTAGTATGTTGCTCGATGGTCATGTATACAGATTCAACGGGAAGGAACATGTATAGAAAGCGAGTCGAAATAGTGTTGGAAGGATCGTGAGGAAATGAAGATTGTCAACATAATCTCTTTTAAGAATTGTGTTCAGCGGTTAACCAGTCATAACTTAGTATTATGAATGTGAATACCAGTTATGACTAATGAGGTCTTTAAATATACCTAAATGAGGTTCAACGGTCTAGGGTACAAGCATACTTTATCATTGCAAGTTGTTCTCAATGAGAGGTTGTATACTCCTAACAAATATGCAACAACTAGCTTTCATGAAGTATTCCGTTCGCACAAAGGAGATCCTGTATGAAAAGACATACGAGGTGTATGGAGTATATCCTCTTGTACACATGATCACTCACATTATGTGTGAGTGGAAGATGTAGAAAATTGACACTCATATGGGGTGCTAAGTGCAAGTCACAGAAAGATCATGGACTAACGTGTGAAATTATTGTGCAGTATCTCGAAATCTAACATGAAACGTTAAGAAAAAGTATGAAATTGTGAATAAGATAATATTTAATTAACGCCAATTCAAAAAAAAAGTCTAAAAAATATAAAAAAGAGCATATAATTTAATGTGGTGCAAATGAAATGATTCAACTTGTTTGAAGTGATATGTAGATGCATATATACAAAAGCACATACCTATAAAAATAAAAATTCTATCCAATAATTATTTCACGTACTCACGTACTCTTAAGTAAGTTGAATTCCTCTAACTCAAGCAATATTCAATAAAAGATTGATTCCTAGGCTTGTTCATTTAAACTGGTTCGACTGAACTAGTCTGTTTCTAGTCTGGTTCGAACCAGTTCGATCGAACTAGTATCAAAATCAGACTAGTGTTTTTAGGCTTCAAATAGACGAGTTCAAAATAATATCAAAAATTCAGTTTGAATTGGTTCAAATAGTATCAAATAGCATTTTTTTATACTAGTTTATACATAAATTTAAATCAAACCGCTTTAAACCTATATAATTTTAGAACCGGTTTGAAGCAAAATCAACTAAATTAGTATGAAATTAAACCAAACCTAGAGATGTCTTTAATAAACAAAACCTAGAGATGTATTGGACTCTCGTATGTTGATGTTGGACAGGATTTCAGTTTGTTGTGGAACAGATTTTCAATCGGTTCAGTGTGTTTTACAATCAGAACAAAAAAGTAATGATTTTTTTACAAACCAGACCAGTTCAATTATGAACCGGTTCGGGGTCGAACAAGTTCATGAACAAGCCTATCGATTCCAATAAAAGACCACAAAGAATGTTTTTTTAGTTTTGTTACTCATTGACCTTATGATTATGATATATACCATTTGATCCCTCTATTAGCCAAAACATTGTAATAAAAATGCATTATCTCATAGAGGGATTTTAACATGAATCCGCGGATAATATATGATTTATTTACACCCCTTTACTTTATTCGTACATGAAGTCGCGAGAATTTTTTTCTTTCACATGGCATGATGGATTATGCATTTATTGTACTGTATATCTAGATAGATTCACAATAGATAGATTCCCACAGGATATCTATCTATAGATAGTGATGGTATCAACTTATATGGCCATGTTCTATTCAGTGGAATAAATATGTAATAGAAATTATCTCTCGGAGAGATGGCCGAGTGGTTGATGGCTCCGGTCTTGAAAACCAACATAGTTCGTAACAAAGAACTATCGAGGGTTCGATTCCCTCTCCATCTCTCTTATCTTCGAGAATGATTTACTGTAAACCTATTACCTAAAATTGAATACGAGTAGGAGACATATATCTTTCAGAAAACAAATGTGTGCTTCTAAATCACACAAATTTGACGTTTTGTGTCCCATATAGTTTGATTCATGATTGACTTAATATCTTGTATCATATAACTTATGGATAAAAGTCTTCTAGGTACATCAGAAGTTACATTTTTACAAATAGGTAACTCATATTATTATTATTTTTACTTTCAGGTACCACATATGTCATAAGTGTTTCTTTGTCCATTCAGTCGTTAGTTTTGGATGAAAAACGAACACGTGACAAGCACGTGAGTAACTTTGCTTGAAATTCACACAAAACAAATTAGTGTGATGACCAAAATACTTTTATCAGTAACCTTTGTCTTCCTTCCCCTTTTCCACATTCCTCGCTTTCTCCACGAAACTTTCTTCATTCCATGATCATCTCCTTTCCTTCCATCTCTCTCTGCAATTACTCTTCTCCCTCCAAATCTTGACCACCATTAATAGTCAAAACCTTAAAATGACATTATTTCAACATAGTAACCAAAATGTAAACAATAACACTACCGACACAAAAGCCTATTCCTCCTCGTGTCTTCTATGGCTACTTTATTATTCGAGTCGTCATGGGAAGAAGAATGTGAAAAAATAATTATCGGGATGGGAAGAGGAATGTGAGTGCAGAGAAGGTGAACTAAAAGGAAGGGTTAATGATAAGGGTAATTTGGTCACCACAATAATTATTTTGTTTAACGAAAGTTAGCCACGTGATTGACCCGTGTTTGTTTTCCATCCAAAATTAACGACTTAATTGACATAGCAATGCCTATGACATCTTAGGTACTTGAAAGTAGAAAAGAAATGAGGTATCTATTTGTACAAACGTGACGTCTAATGTATCTAAAAGATTTTTATACCTATAACTTATGATTATCTCAATGTCGTGTATCGAGTATAGGTCATAGTTGGTTCAATCTCTTGTATTAGATAGTATATAGTTGACTATTGATATACATAATTGGCTGAATTACCAAAATATCTATTTGTATTTTGGTCACTTTACTGAAAGTTATCCCGAATTCTATATTTTCCAGTTTTTTTACGTGTAACTTCAACGGTGGAGCAAAAAGTAACATCCATTTTTATATTATTATTTTTTATTTTAAACTTAACGAAAATCGACTGTTAATACATGATCCATAATGTAAAAAACTTTATTTTTTTTTCTAAAAATACATAAAATGGGGGAATTTGGAATCTATTTAATAATATATTTGGCATAAAAGTCATTTATGTACATCAGAAGTCACATTTTTATAAATAGATACCTCAGAAAAAATTTGTTACTTTCGGGTACCTCAAAAGTCATAAATGTATCTACTTTAACAGGGTACCTGAAAGTAACAAAAAGAACAAGCAACAATTCAATAAAAACAAAGTAAATATATTTAATTGCTACGATATAACAACTTAGAGATAGCTGAAAACAATAATAAAATAAAATAGAGGTACCTTAATGGAACAAAATACTATACACGTGGCTAACACATGACTGAAATATTAGGGTAGATACATTTAAGATTTTTGAGATATCCGAAAGTAACAAATTTTTTATATTGTACCTATATGTAAAAACGTGACTTCTAATGTACCTAAATGACTTTATCCCAATATATTTCTATTGCAAATATGAAATATATAGGAATTTTTTTTAATTACTTTTTATATTTTAAATAAAAATATTATATTAAAAAGTCAGATTTCACTCAAAAATTTGTTTTTGTATTTTTTACAATAATAGAATTTATTAAAATATGGATTAATTACATGATGCTGCGTTAATTTTATTTTATATTGCCTTTCCTCTAAAAGTAAAGGGAAAAATTTTTAAAAGAGAAAAATCCAGGTAAATATTTATAAAACCGTCAACATTCATGTATTTTTTATGGTAATTAATTATGGGAAAATTTTATTCGCAAACTATCAATTATTTTATGCAGACTACTAGACTTACGCGAATAACTTTTATATATTTGTCCATACTAATTTTAAGGAAACCAATTATTAAACTACCTCAATATTTAACAAATTATTTGTGTTTTTTTGTTTTTGTTTCTAGCAAAATTTAAACTCCAAACCTCATATTCAATATATAGCTAAGGGTTTTACCACTATACTACTAATTTCAATTGTTTTTTTATACACTTCAAATATAATTATTAAATCAACTCTCAAATTATTGTATTAAACATCTCATATTTATTTATTAATGATCTTTTGTAGTTAACTTTCACTCAACATCGTTTGTTTAATTTTAATTTAATTATGTATCTATTGTATTTTTTTTAAACTGGTTTAAAAAACAGTAATGTTCTAAATTGAGTATTTATATGTTACGAAAATACTCATTTTGAAAATATGTTTTCAACAATCTTTAAAAAAAATCAGAAAAACGATAGTATGTAGATAATTGAATTCGAACTCTAACGACACATACGGTGTTAAGTTTCGATTTTTATATCGATCATAAAATTTGGTCAATGTAGTGTTGCTAATTTTTGAAAATTTTGCTAACTTTGACCGAATTTCATAGTTGATGAAAAAAATAAAAAGTCAACATCGTATGTCTAGTTAGAGTTCTAATTTAAATATCTATCTACTATTTATCTATCTACTATAAAAAAAAATATTTTTTGAAATGGTTGAGAAATATATATTGTTCTAAATTTAGTGTTTAAAGCTACCGAAATACTTATTTTGAGAATTTTGTTTACCATCTCTAAACAAAAATAAAAAATATTGTTGTAAATAATTAAATATAGAATGTTGAGTTTTGATTATCCCATCAACTATAAAATTTGGTCAAAATTGCAAAAAGAATAATTAGCAACGCAATTTTGACAAAATTTTATGGTCGATGTGAAATCGAAACTCAACACCGTATGTGTCGTTAAAGTTCTAATTTAATGAAGTACATACTAAAAAATAATAATTTTTTTTAGAGATGGATGAACAAAATATTATCAAAAATAGTATTTCGGTAGCTTATAAATGCTAAATTTAGAACATACTTATTTTTCAATCATTTAAAAAAAACGTTATAGTACATGGATAATTAAATTAAACATATAATTAAACAAACGGTGTTAAACTAAATTTAACTATTACTGAGTGAGAATAAATAAATATACGATGTTTAATACAAAAATTTGTGAGTTTCTGCAATTAGTATATTTGAGGTGTATAAAAAGATATTTGAAATTAGTAGCTTAGTGACAAAGTGTATGATTCCTACCGTGGATGTCCAAGGTTCAACTTTTGTCGTTATCATGATTTTTTCACCATTGTCTTATACAAGGACAAATATGTAAAAAATTATTAAGATATTTTAGTAATTTAACAAAACTGCTCTATATAAAGTAACTTACGTCCCTTAATCAATATCCTTTTTGGATACACAAATCGCAACTTACGTCCCTTAATCCATTCACTAATTGCTCATGGCTCCAATTTATTAGGTATATATATTCATTGACAAATTATACTGAAGTTAAAAGATAAAGAATAGTTTATATGGCATGCTCATTAAGCGACATTAACATAAAATTTACGAATTCTAACTAATTGAACAAAACAAATTAAGTCATAGTAATAAAAACATTAAATGAACGGTTAACTATCTCAACATTTATTTATATTTGACATATGTGATTAAAATGTTATTCTTTTTTTTATTTATTTATTTTGTGACTGAAACATTATTACTTAAGTTTGAGGATGTGACTAAATGTTTATCCCGTGAAGTTTTCGTCACATATTTCCGTTTGACTGTCACGTCAAAAGCATGTGACCTAATTTAAACGATTTGAAGTTAATTGAAATGACGATTCTACCTTCCTATCACCTTTGTGCTGTTTCCCCTTCCTTTTATTTTTATCAGTACCCACCCTAACTTCCTTTCAACTCCCATTTCTCTCCAACCCACCCTTTCATCTTCACTTCCGCAACATAGCTCTCACCCTTTCCAGTAACTGAACTCCCCATAAGCGACATTGCGGTTCGGAAACTACATCTCCATGTAAGTTCTCGTTTGCGATTCGGTTGTACTACAAGATGATTGTCTTTTCACATTCTAATTTGTGCTAACATTTCATTTTTAGTTCGTCTACCCTTTTCTCTTCGGTAATCTTCGATTCCTTTGAAGATTACAGTTTGTCTCTGTGCGTCAGCCGACTAAAGGTACACCATTTTGAATTTAATGCATATTGTTGTTCCAATTTGTGTGTGATTGTGCAATTTTGAGGTTCCTCATAGTTGTTTGGCTTGTGGGTTAGGGTTTTGTGTTCGTTTGCTTGGTACGTGTTGTAGAGTGTCGATTTTGTAATAAAATTTTGTTTTTTATTGTGAAAGTTTGTTTGTTTTTCCTCGAAGATTTGCTGTATTTGGGTTGATTCTGTCAGTTTGCTATTTATATATGTTGTTAATTGGGTTGATGCTGTCTGGTTTTGTGCGTTGTGGGTTACGTTTGTTTCACATTTTGTGATAAATTTGATATTTATGTTGAGGCATACCTTTGTCCTCAGGAATGACAAGCAAATACTACATTTATACTCTATACATTAGGTTATCTAAAACAGAAGTAACGATTAGGTAACAAAATGTTCAAACTTAAGTGACCCTTTAATAGCATTTCAAAAAAGATAACACCTCATTTAACAATTTCTCCACAAACATAAGTCACCACCTTCGCAAACGACACAATGTTCTTCATACTTCAGTTACAGACAAAGGTTACTGACAAATGACATACTAAGTAGCTACATACTAGACCTAATTCTTCACAATTGAACTTAGAGCAAAAACAACAATAACAATTACCAACGCTTTAACTAACTTCCGATTGAGTCAACTTTCAAGAGCTCGGGTTTTCGCAACATCCAATTGTTCTTTCAAATGTTTCTTTCTTTGTTGAAATTGCATCACTACAATTCAGCCATATGGACACATAGATGGATCTTCTGAATCAAAAAAACCGCATTCGGGGTTATGTGATGCAGCAAAACGAATTAGGGTTACCAATTAGGGTTACCCACTATGAAGTTACCTCAAAATTGGGCATCCATGGAAACGACGAGAGAAATTCTGCCACGTACCAGCAGATTTTAGGGAGCACACAAGCCCGCAGTAACACATTCTCAGACACGAAACTCCGTGACAGGGATTAGGGGAAGAGCTTGACAATTGACCTTAGAACAATAACAATTACCAACACTTTAACTAACTTATGACTGAGTCAACTTTCAAGAGCTCGGGTTTTCGCAACATCCAATTGTTCTCTCAAATGTTTCTTTCTTTGTTGAAATTGTATCACTACAATCCGGCCATATGGACACATAGATGGATCTTCGAAATCAAAAAAACGCACATTCGGGGTTTTGTACCGACTACAACAGAAAAAACAACAAACATGTACCACAAACTTCAAATTATGGTTCACAAAGGAGAAATTAGGGTTCAAAATTGTGCAGCAAAATGAATTATGGTTACTCACTATGAAGTTACCTCAAAATTGGGGCATCCATGGAAACGGTGAGAGAAATTCTGCCACGTACCAACATATTTTAGGGAGCACACAAGCCTACAGTAACACATTGTTAGACGCGAAACTCCGTGGCAGGGATTAAATGAAGAGCTTGACCGAGATCGAACCTTTCGACGGTTGTCAAACACCATAGGAACACATTGATCCTCAGACTTCATGGTTGCTTGTTGTTCTGTCTTCAACTCACCGTGGCTTCTTCGTTCTTCTTCCCAGGGTGGCTTCTCCAAAATTTTCGCGCCCAAAGATCTCCAACAACTAATAAGGAATAGACTGATTAAATAGACAAGGTTTAAGATAGTTTGGGAAGTTCATAATATAAGAAGGTCACGTGATAAGCACATCCCAATTGTTATCATTGAGAAATTACAGAAGTTAAAAAAACTGAGTCGTTCAGTCACATATGGAAACAGGAGTAACGGTTGAGCTCAAGTTTCAACGGTTCAGTCACATGTGCCAACATAAGTAACAATTCAGGTAATTAACCCTTAAATGAATCTTAAATACACAGTAGAGAGATACCAAATCATCTATTATGTTAAAGTAGAAGAACTAACTATAATTTACTTTTAATAAAAATAAATGTTAATAACTAAATCGTTACTCCAACTTTGGATACTTTACAAATTGCTACTTGAACTTTATTTTTTAAAATTTTGCTACATATATTTTTGGAATTAGGGTAAACTGCTAGATCAATTAAGTTTTCCATTAAATATGGATAGAAAATGACGTAAAAGCACATGATTAGATCCATCATTTTAAAAACTATATAATTTATTAAAAATAGAAAAAATAGAAAATTAAGAGGTAAAATATGAGTTGTTCAAATAATATTTTTATTAAAAATATGAAACAAAACAATATAAATATATTTTTATTTATTTCAATTTTTCAATAAAATTAGTGTAATATAAATTCATATTTTCCCTATTAAGTTTCTATTTTTTTTTTCTAATATTAATTTTTAAAAAAATCATATAGTTTTTAAATCATTCACTAATCACGTGTTGCCGCTTCATTTTCCGTCTATATTTAACGAAAAACTTACCAGATGTAACAATTTACTTCAAATATCAAAGTTCATGTATCAATTTTTAAAAATGTAAAGTTTGAGTAGCAATTTAAAAAGTGATCAAAGTAAAGATATAGGTCATCCCTTTGTGGTGAGACACTCTTATATTTATATTTATATTTGTATATACATAATTTAGACACTAAATGTATTCCAAATATTATATAGAGACCAATTTATGCATCATGTAAAATACAACATCCCATTGTAATATGTTTTCTGTATTAAAATCAATAAGTTAATGTCAGAGGCACCCATTAACGAATGGAGATACCCTTTCACATTATATTAAATTAATCAATAAAAAATGAGACGTTTGCATGAATTTAAGTTATTGAGACATTCAGTTAATTACATTGTGATTCGTGACCGTGGACGCATCTCAACTCCAAGCCAAGAGAAGGTGACATATAGAAGCATCTGTAGAGATGTAAGAATTAGTATAAAAATATTCTCGTTTTTAACATTAAAGCTTTTCTTTGACATCCCAACAAATGTGATTAGTGAAATATTTATTAAAATATATGTCTATTGCACATATATATAAGAATCCGAAATCACGATATCCCTTCACAATTTCATACATACAGTAGTCAGACCTGTTAAAACGATGGGCAAAACAATATCCAATACCATGGGAAAAGGACAGAATCTGTTGCTTTGTGCTCTCGTCTTGGTCATCACCCAAACCGTGTCCCAGGAAGTCGGTAAAGTCTGCAAAATGCATCACTTATCATGATCATATTTATATGTAATAGGTATAATATATACGTACGTATAAGTTAACGGTATTCTTATTCATGTCCCATGGGGATGGTGGTCTGCATATATAGAGCATCAGAACGACTTTAACTACGTACCAGGAAGTGTGAGAGGACCGGAACGGTGGGGGGTGCTTCGACCGGAATGGAAAGCATGTATGAATGGATCAATGCAATCTCCTATTGATCTAGTTGATGGGAGGGTCCAACTGGTCTCCTCCTTGGGAAAACTGAAAATCAGCTACAACCTTGCCAATGCGACACTCCTAAATAGAGGACATGATGTGACGGTACTTAGAGTTAGCTACATACTCAAACAATTTCATCAATATATATATATACATACATGTATGAATGTATCATTTCATTAGAGAGTATGATCCAATGGTGGATGATGAATTGCAGCTTCAATGGGAAGGAGAAGCGGGTTTTCTACAAATCAATGAAACAAAGTATGGACTCCGCCAATGTCACTGGCACTCTCCTGCAGAGCATACTGTCAATGGTAGAAGGTAGCTACAGATCTCTACCCAGGCTTACTTCAACATACTATTAGACTATATATACATAGGGTTCTCATTCATAATCATATATATATATATATATATATATAAATTTGTATGCCTCAAATACATCGTTTGTTTTATATATATATATATATATAGGTATGCCCTAGAAGTTCACTTGGTTCATGAGAGTCCCCAAGGAAAAGTAGCCGTCATTGGCATAATGTACAGGATTGGGGCAGCGGACCCATTCTTAGCATCGGTAAAGCTTACAAAGGATGTCAATGATCAACCTAATTTATAGGAGTTTCGACTATATCTAATATAATCTTTGCATCTTTTTTTTCTTTCAGTTTACGAATTCTATGTTAGATATGGCCAAGTCTGGAGAGACCAAAAGAGACGTGGGGATGGTCGACCCTATGGGACTGAATCCAGAAACCAAACAGTATTACCGATATATAGGCTCACTTACAACTCCTCCGTGCACGCAGAATGTCCGTTGGACTATTCTACGTAAGGTATATACATATATATCGAGGTTATACATGTCATTACATGTCAGTTGCCTGCTATTATATATATAAGTCATATGTATGATTAACATAATTACATATCGCAATGTCAGGTGAAGACTGTTACAAGCGAACAAGTCAAATTACTGCGGGATGCTGTTCGTGACGTAAGTGTGAAAAATTACTTAATAAATCTCAACTATATATGGCTTGCGACTCATCACTTCAAAAAAAAGTACTATAGAATACGGCAACATGGACACCTCCCTTTTCTAGGCATCCTTACATTGTCGGTCTCGGGTATATATCTCACCAATATACATGAAAACATATTGCAGGATGCAAAATCCAATGCCAGACCAACTCAGCAACTTAACAGTCGCAGAATCAAGCTGTATAGGCCACACAAGAGGGATTTATGACAAGACTAAGAAACATACTTCCTTTATCGTCGGTCCTTTTGGTACTCATAAGTCATAATGTGAATTACTTAAACTTCTTACTTTGTTGCATTCACAAATTCTACTATCCATTGAAAATCGAAAATTGTGAGTACAATCATAAATTAATTTATGAATTTAAACTTACGTGACAATAATATAGATAAGGAAACAGAAGTAAATCTATATGAAGTAAAATTACACTCTATATATTAATCGAAGGATAGCACCAAAGATAAATGAACATTCCTCAAGTTTTCACATCTAGTACCCTTTAATAATGTAAATGACTTTAACATTCTTTTATCTACTCTTAAGTCTATCAAATAAATTCAATAGAAAACCCTAAACCCTACGTACTCCTTATGTAGAATAGAGCAAACTTTAAGAGAACTTCCACTTAAGTTTGTAACTTTTTCAGTGATGCTTCTTAATCTAAACTCTTATTATTATACATCTCTTATTCATAGATAGTTGTAGTGCTCTTAAGTCAACGCTAAGAGAAAAACAAACAATAAAATCTCATATAAGGAAATAAATGTGTGACCAACAAAATAAACAAAGTGTTACGCATATGTTAGAATTTGTATCAACTCACGGATTCCTATCCCACGGTGAAAGAGTTTCTTTCGCCCTATGTAATCTTGTAGTTAGATTGTGGAGTCTGATTAATGTGTAATGTTAATTTATGTATTAATGTTCATATGTCTCGCGGTTCAATTCCCGCATTTTAGCGGTTGTACTGTATTTCTCCATATATATATATATATACGTATTTTGTAACAGTGTATTTATTCATCAATAAAAACCCTACTGCCGTGGAGGTTACCACTAAAGGGTGTTACTGCAAAAAATTGTGTTTCCTCTCTTCCTCTGCTCTCTGCAAAAAGTTGTCTTCCTTCTAATTTGTGTGCAAATTCTTAATCCGATTTTAGTGTGTTTGTTGTGAATCGATCCCAACAACTAGTATCAGAGCTAAGAATATTCAACACGACCACTGAATATGGAGAGTTTGAAGCCTGGAATCGAGAATTTTGATGGATCCCATTTCGTTTTTGGAAGATGCAGATCGAAGATTATATGTACCAGAATGACCTTCACGAACCTTTGCTCGGGGTGAAGCCGGATTCCATGACAGAGGAGCAATAGAAGTTGAAAGATCGTCATGCCATAGGGATGATCCGGTTGACCTTGTCGAAGAACGTGGCGTTCAACATCGTCAAGGAGAAGACTACGACCGATCTGTTGAAGGCACTATCAAATATGTACGAAAATCTATCTGCGATGAACAAGGTATTGTTGATGCGTAGATTGTTCAATTTACAAATGTTTAAGAGTGAATCTGTTGCTGGTCATATACACGAGTTTACTATGATTGTGAGTCAACTCAGTTTTGTGGAGATTAAAATGGAAGATGAAATTAAAGCATTGATTTTGATGTCATCTCTGCTTGAGTCATGAGATACTGTTGTTATTGCAATTAGTAATTCGTGTGGTTCTGAGAAACTGAAGTTCGATGAAATCTGAGATGTTGTTCTCAATGAAAGTTGCCAGACCTAAAATCTCACTTAAATGCGATATTTGAATATAAAAAATTAGAGTCGCCACTAGTTAATTAAGGCTAACTAGAAACCTTGATTACCTAGGAAAATAATTAATTAAAAACCTAGGATTTCAAAACTGTCTACGTTCAGAGATTAGAGTTCGGGGATTCTGTTACGGAATAAAAATGTAGTTGAAATTCCACCCTTTCAATACTCTATTCGCTTAATTTATCATTTTTTAAAAGATATTTACAGAAATACAATATATTGATTATAAGAAATTTAAATTCTTTATGAGTTAAGATGAAACTATAAAAAAAATACACAAGCATGAAATATGTATATATATAAAATGTGAGAGAACAATAACTAATATTTTCACAATTTAATAAATATAGAGAGAGTACAATAACTAATATTTTCACAATAATTTAATATTTTCACATTTTCACTAATATAAAATGTATTATAACAACATATATATATATATTAAAAAATAGAGAGAGAGAGAGATTTTATGCATAAATAAACAAGAATCATATACATGGAGAACTTTTCTTGGAGCAATGGTGTAATGGAATCGATCGAGAGAGCTTCTTTTATTTTATTTTATTTATGTTCCACCCTCTTTACACAATGCATAACACTTCTATTTATACAAGTTCATGAAGTTTTCTAGACTAGGAAGTGTATATGCAATACAATATATTATACAATATAAAACATTCATGAAATATTCTCTAAATATTTCACAATATACCCTATATATTAATCTACTTAATCAACACGAAACCTGTTTTTGGAAACTTCGTAACTCGCCATATATGGAATCTTCATAATGGCGCGCCACGTGTCGCGATCCTGAAAGCGTCACATCTAGGTCAAAATCGAGTGTCTAAAGTTTGCCCCTCTTTGGACATGCACATGGAGAACATATTTGAGGAGTGCTTGTCCAAAGATAAGGTGACATCGATTTTGGGATAGAAAGTTTCTAAATCAGTTAACATGCTTATGATGTGGCGACTACCATATCTGGGATAGCGTTGCGTCAGTGAATATGGTTGAAGACTGCATATATGGGACAGCGTTCCGTCTTCAACATGAGCGAGGCAAATAATAGCATATCAAGGACAATAACTTTGGAAAACTGAAAACGTCTGGGATGGTTTCACGACTAGCATATTTGGGACAGAATTGCGCCTTTTGGAGGATTGTAATCGATAGCAAGCATATCAAGGATAGCATGGAGCTACTCAAGACCAACTGGAGCAAGGCAAAGATTAACATATCTGGGACAGCGTGACTTTGGAAGCGAAGTTATGCCTGCGATGGCAAGACGACTAGCATATCTGGGACAGCGTTGCGTTTTCTGAAGACGATAACTAATAGCGAGCATATCTGGGACAGCGTTGCGTTTTCAGAAGACGATAACTAATAGCGAGTATATTTGGGACAGTACAGAGCTACAGTTGATCGACAAGAGTGAGCCAAAGACTAGCGTATCTGGGACAACATAACTTTGGACACGAGGATTACGTCTGTGATGGCAGGACAACTAGCATATCTGGGACAGCGTTGCGTCGTTTGTGTAAGGATATCTTGTAATAAACATATCTCGGACAACGTTGAGCTACTGGAAACCAACTTGGAGTTACTAAAGTATAGCATATCAGGGATAGCATGACTTTGGATGTAGGTCTAACACCTAGATGATGATATGAAATGTTTTCCTTAACTTTTGCCTAGGATACGCATTGTGCTACAACCTAGCGGGATTCTTCTTCTTTCGTTTTGTTTTCCTCTATTTGTTCTCTCCTTTTGCCACGGTAATCCTTGCGAGATTTTTCTGACTGTGCCTCTCAATTCCTTATTTTTGCATGGACCGCCTCTAAAGGTTTTCAGCCCATTGGGATTTTTTCTCACCTTTTGCCATGATTGTGTTTATCAAGTTTACAATCATGCCTCTCTAAATTTTTCTGGGCCGCCCTTTCGTTTTTTCAACCTAGAAAAACGCTCATTATTTCGTAGCCAATTGTGGGTGGTTGTGAGCCTTGTGTTTTTGTCGTCATGAAAAGACTTCATTTATTGGTAATCAATTGGAGGGTGACTGTGGTCCGTATGATTATCCATCTTCATGGAAACACTCCATTTATTGGTAGTAACTTCTCTTAGTTCTTACCTCGCGGTGACCCTCTAATGTTGGTAGTCGGCTTACGGGTGACTGTGACCCCTCTAAATTCTCACCTCATAATGACACTCTCATGTAATTAGCCAATTTACGGGTAGCTACGACCCTTGTCGATTCTCACCTTAATGACACTCTCATGTAAGTAGCCGATTTACGGGTGGCTGTGACCTCTCTCAATTCTCACTTCATAATGACATTCTCATGTCAGTAGCCGATTTACAGGTGGTTGTGACCCCTCTCAATTCTCACTTCTTAATGACACTCTCATGTAAGTAGCCGATTTACGGGTGGCTGTGACCCCTCTCAATTTTCACTTCTTAATGACACTTTCATGTAAGTAGCCGATTTACGGGAGCTGTGACCCCTCTTGATCCTCACCTCATAATGACACTCTCATGTAAGTAGCCGATTTACGGGTGCCTATGACCCCTCTCGATTCTCACCTCATAATGACATTCTCATATAAGTAGTTGATTTACGGGTGCCTATGACCCCTCTCGATTCTCACCTCATAATGACATTCTCATATAAGTAGTTGATTTACGGGTGACTGTGATCCCTCTCTGAAAATTCATTTTGCGGAAACACTCTCTCATATCTAGCCAATTGAGGGTGGTTGTGACCCATATAAATTTCCTATCTCAAAGGAACACTATTTTTATTTGTAGTCAATTTAAGGGTGGTAGTGACCCTTACAAATTTGTAATCTCTTTGCATTATCTTATATATAGCCAATTGAAGGGTGGATGCAACCCATACATTGTTTTCACTTCGTGAAACACAACTCTATTTACATGTAGCCAGTTAGAGGGTGACTGAGGCCCATACACTTTTATTACAAAAAGAAAATAATGAATAAGATAAAGGTATACAAAATGAATCCTTCGATTGAAGTATGTTAGGGTAGCTCAAATATATTGTGAATATTTTTATCACTGTTATCATGAATGTGAGCAGAGTGACACTTTGCTTCTTATTTTACTCCTAAGTTTCGTTTGGACAACCTCTAACAGTTTTTAGTCCAACAATGTTTTCACATAATGTCATGACTGCCCTTACGGGTTTTCAATCATGTCCCTCATTCCCTAATTTTTTCGAGAAATTATTCCCTGCTATGTATTCTCATTTTCATGCTCCATGCGGTTGATATATTTTTTTTACAAGATCAAAATTCTGTCAAAGTTACCTTGCAATACCACATACGAAAATTAGTACTAAAATATGTAATGGATGAATTGTTTTATATATATTAAAAACAACTTGAATGTCGTTCACTCCACTCTTAAAATTTAATTTTTTTTAAGGAAGAAATGTCAAAATGTATGATCTAAGCTATTTTCATTAGCATATCGATCGTCAAATTCATTAAGTGCTTGTACTTGGCAAAACAAAGGCTAATATCAAATCTTGTTTTTTAAAATAAAAAACTTGTTTTAGAGCCCACTTGGTTAGAACTGTTATAATCACACTCAAAAATCAAATTATCTTTGTAAACTCATGTTTTGTTTTTGTTATATTTGAAATGGCCGTGAAATATATTAGAAAAAGGTGAATGACAGTTTAAGTTTGTTTGTTTTTAAAGGAAAAAAAAGTAATTCATGTGATGTATGCATAAAAAAAAAATCATTACGAAACACATTTAGAGTTACCTGATCACTTTTCACAACTACAATATACAAAATGTGCATATGATATGTAATAAACATATTTAAGGGACATATAAAAAAATACAAAGACAATAGTGTGGCTTTGTTCTAAGGGAGGGTTCATTTGATAGGTTCCCGATTAGTCATTTATTCACCCCCATCATAGGGATCACAAGCCTTCCAATCGAGTGGAGTTTTTCAGAGTTGTACCGACTGCCCAGCAGCTTCGATCGTTTCCCCTACTAAATCTCTGGGGTTCCTAGTTGCCTTGTGTTTTAGGCATTTAGGACACTATTACTAATAGTGGTGTATGCAAAATCATGCAAGAAATAAATACAAAAATATTTACAGGAAAGAAACTCAACACCTGCATACACACACAAGAAAAGTTAGAATAATTAATAATAATAACTAATAGAATGTAAGCGAACATAATGAGCATGAATCCTCTAAATGTCCCCAGCTGAGTCGCCAAATTGTCAGACCTAAAATCTTACTTAAATGCTATATTTGAATATAAAAAATTAGAGTCGTCACTAGTTAATTAAGGCTAACTAGAAACCTTGATTACCTAGGAAAATAATTAATTAAAAACCTAGGATTTCAAAACGGTCTACGTTCAGAGATTAGAGTTCGGGGATTCTGTTACGGAATAAAAATGTAGTTGAAATTCCACCCTTTCAATACTCTATTCGCTTAATTTATCATTTTTTAAAAGATATTTACAGAAATACAATATATTGATTATAAGAAATTTAAATTCTTTATGAGTTAAGATGAAACTATAAAAAAAATACACAAGCATGAAATATGTATATATATAAAATGTGAGAGTACAATAACTAATATTTTCACAATTTAATATCTTAATAATAAAAATACCAATTAATTAAATGTTAAAGAAAATATAAGACAAAAAGTTAAAAAATGTAAATAAATAACTAAACATTCATATATATATATAAACTTAACCTAACATGGAGAACGTTAATGTATTATAACAACATATATATATATATTAAAAAATAGAGAGAGAGAGAGATATTTTATGCATAAATAAACAAGATTCATATACATGGAGAACTTTTCTTGGAGCAATGGTGTAATGGAATCGATCGAGAGAGCTTCTTTTTTATTTTGTTTTATTTTATTTATGTTCCACCCTCTTTACACAATGCATAACACTTCTATTTATACAAGTTCATGAAGTTTTCTAGACTAGGAAGTGTATATGCAATACAATATATTATACAATATAAAACATTCATGAAGTATTCTCTATATTTCACAATATACCCTATATATTAATCTACTTAATCAACACGAAACCAGTTTTTGGAAACTTCGTAACTCGTCATATATGGAATCTTCATAATGGCGCGCCACGTGTAGCGATCCTGAAAGCGTCTCATCTAGGTCAAAATCGAGTGTCTACAGTTTGCCCCTCTTTGGACATGCACATGGAGAACATATTTGAGGAGTGCTTGTCCAAAGATAAGGTGACATTGATTTTGGGATAGAAAGTTTCTAAATCAGTTAACATGCTTATGATGTGGCGACTACCATATCTGGGATAGCGTTGCGTCAGTGAATATGGTTGAAGACTGCATATATGGGACAGCGTTCCGTCTTCAACATGAGCGAGGCAAATAATAGCATATCAAGGACAATAACTTTGGAAAACTGAAAACGTCTAGGATGGTTTCACGACTAGCATATTTGGGACAACATTGCGCCTTTTGGAGGATTGTAATCGATAGCAAGCATATCAAGGATAGCGTGGAGCTACTCAAGACCAACTGGAGCAAGGCAAAGATTAACATATCTGGGACAGCGTGACTTTGGAAGCGAAGTTATGCCTGCGATGGCAAGACGACTAGCATATCTGGGACAGCGTTGCGTTTTCTGAAGACGATAACTAATAGCGAGCATATCTGGGACAGCGTTGCGTTTTCAGAAGACGATAACTAATAGCGAGTATATTTGGGACAGTACGGAGCTACAGTTGATCGACAAGAGTGAGCCAAAGACTAGCGTATCTGGGACAACATAACTTTGGACACGAGGATTACGTCTGTGATGGCAGGACAACTAGCATATCTGGGACAGCGTTGCGTCGTTTGTGTAAGGATATCTTGTAATAAACATATCTCGGACAACGTTGAGCTACTGGAAACCAACTTGGAGTTACTAAAGTATAGCATATCAGGGATAGCATGACTTTGGATGTAGGTCTAACACCTAGATGATGATATGAAATGTTTTCCTTAACTTTTGCCTAGGATACGCATTGTGCTACAACCTAGCGGGATTCTTCTTCTTTCGTTTTGTTTTCCTCTATTTGTTCTCTCCTTTTGCCACGGTAATCCTTGCGAGATTTTTCTGACTGTGCCTCTCAATTCCTTATTTTTGCATGGACCGCCTCTAAAGGTTTTCAGCCCATTGGGATTTTTTCTCACCTTTTGCCATGATTGTGTTTATCAAGTTTACAATCATGCCTCTCTAAATTTTTCTGGGCCGCCCTTTCGTTTTTTCAACGTAGAAAAACGCTCATTATTTCGTAGCCAATTGTGGGTGGTTGTGAGCCTTGTGTTTTCGTCGTCATGAAAAGACTTCATTTATTGGTAATCAATTGGAGGGTGACTGTGGTCCGTATGATTATCCATCTTCATGGAAACACTCCATTTATTGGTAGTAACTTCTCTTAGTTCTTACCTCGCGGTGACCCTCTAATGTTGGTAGTCGGCTTACGGGTGACTGTGACCCCTCTAAATTCTCACCTCATAATGACACTCTCATGTAATTAGCCAATTTACGGGTAGCTACGACCCTTGTCGATTCTCACCTTAATGACACTCTCATGTAAGTAGCCGATTTACGGGTGGCTGTGACCTCTCTCAATTCTCACTTCATAATGACATTCTCATGTCAGTAGCCGATTTACAGGTGGTTGTGACCCCTCTCAATTCTCACTTCTTAATGACACTCTCATGTAAGTAGCCGATTTACGGGTGGCTGTGACCCCTCTCAATTTTCACTTCTTAATGACACTTTCATGTAAGTAGCCGATTTACGGGAGCTGTGACCCCTCTTGATCCTCACCTCATAATGACACTCTCATGTAAGTAGCCGATTTACGGGTGCCTATGACCCCTCTCGATTCTCACCTCATAATGACATTCTCATATAAGTAGTTGATTTACGGGTGACTGTGATCCCTCTCTGAAAATTCATTTTGCGGAAACACTCTCTCATATCTAGCCAATTGAGGGTGGTTGTGACCCATATAAATTTCCTATCTCAAAGGAACACTATTTTTATTTGTAGTCAATTTAAGGGTGGTAGTGACCCTTACAAATTTGTAATCTCTTTGCATTATCTTATATATAGCCAATTGAAGGGTGGATGCGATGCAACCCATACATTGTTTTCACTTCGTGAAACACAACTCTATTTACATGTAGCCAGTTAGAGGGTGACTGAGGCCCATACACTTTTATTACAAAAAGAAAATAATGAATAAGATAAAGGTATACAAAATGAATCCTTCGATTGAAGTATGTTAGGGTAGCTCAAATATATTGTGAATATTTTTATCACTGTTATCATGAATGTGAGCAGAGTGACACTTTGCTTCTTATTTTACTCCTAAGTTTCGTTTGGACAACCTCTAACAGTTTTTAGTCCAACAATGTTTTCACATAATGTCATGACTGCCCTTACGGGTTTTCAATCATGTCCCTCATTCCCTAATTTTTTCGAGAAATTATTCCCTGCTATGTATTCTCATTTTCATGCTCCATGCGGTTGATATATTTTTTTTACAAGATCAAAATTCTGTCAAAGTTACCTTGCAATACCACATACGAAAATTAGTACTAAAATATGTAATGGATGAATTGTTTTATATATATTAAAAACAACTTGAATGTCGTTCACTCCACTCTTAAAATTTAATTTTTTTTAAGGAAGAAATGTCAAAATGTATGATCTAAGCTATTTTCATTAGCATATCGATCGTCAAATTCATTAAGTGCTTGTACTTGGCAAAACAAAGGCTAATATCAAATCTTGTTTTTTAAAATAAAAAACTTGTTTTAGAGCCCACTTGGTTAGAACTGTTATAATCACACTCAAAAATCAAATTATCTTTGTAAACTCATGTTTTGTTTTTGTTATATTTGAAATGGCCGTGAAATATATTAGAAAAAGGTGAATGACAGTTTAAGTTTGTTTGTTTTTAAAGGAAAAAAAAGTAATTCATGTGATGTATGCATAAAAAAAAAATCATTACGAAACACATTTAGAGTTACCTGATCACTTTTCACAACTACAATATACAAAATGTGCATATGATATGTAATAAACATATTTAAGGGACATATAAAAAAATACAAAGACAATAGTGTGGCTTTGTTCTAAGGGAGGGTTCATTTGATAGGTTCCCGATTAGTCATTTATTCACCCCCATCATAGGGATCACAAGCCTTCCAATCGAGTGGAGTTTTTCAGAGTTGTACCGACTGCCCAGCAGCTTCGATCGTTTCCCCTACTAAATCTCTGGGGTTCCTAGTTGCCTTGTGTTTTAGGCATTTAGGACACTATTACTAATAGTGGTGTATGCAAAATCATGCAAGAAATAAATACAAAAATATTTACAGGAAAGAAACTCAACACCTGCATACACACACAAGAAAAGTTAGAATAATTAATAATAATAACTAATAGAATGTAAGCGAACATAATGAGCATGAATCCTCTAAATGTCCCCAGCTGAGTCGCCAAATTGTCAGACCTAAAATCTTACTTAAATGCTATATTTGAATATAAAAAATTAGAGTCGTCACTAGTTAATTAAGGCTAACTAGAAACCTTGATTACCTAGGAAAATAATTAATTAAAAACCTAGGATTTCAAAACGGTCTACGTTCAGAGATTAGAGTTCGGGGATTCTGTTACGGAATAAAAATGTAGTTGAAATTCCACCCTTTCAATACTCTATTCGCTTAATTTATCATTTTTTAAAAGATATTTACAGAAATACAATATATTGATTATAAGAAATTTAAATTCTTTATGAGTTAAGATGAAACTATAAAAAAAATACACAAGCATGAAATATGTATATATATAAAATGTGAGAGTACAATAACTAATATTTTCACAATTTAATATCTTAATAATAAAAATACCAATTAATTAAATGTTAAAGAAAATATAAGACAAAAAGTTAAAAAATGTAAATAAATAACTAAACATTCATATATATATATAAACTTAACCTAACATGGAGAACGTTAATGTATTATAACAACATATATATATATATATTAAAAAATAGAGAGAGAGAGAGATATTTTATGCATAAATAAACAAGATTCATATACATGGAGAACTTTTCTTGGAGCAATGGTGTAATGGAATCGATCGAGAGAGCTTCGTTTTTATTTTGTTTTATTTTATTTATGTTCCACCCTCTTTACACAATGCATAACACTTCTATTTATACAAATTCATGAAGTTTTCTAGACTAGGAAGTGTATATGCAATACAATATATTATACAATATAAAACATTCATGAAGTATTCTCTATATTTCACAATATACCCTATATATTAATCTACTTAATCAACACGAAACCAGTTTTTGGAAACTTCGTAACTCGTCATATATGGAATCTTCATAATGGCGCGCCACGTGTCGCGATCCTGAAAGCGTCTCATCTAGGTCAAAATCGAGTGTCTACAGTTTGCCCCTCTTTGGACATGCACATGGAGAACATATTTGAGGAGTGCTTGTCCAAAGATAAGGTGACATTGATTTTGGGATAGAAAGTTTCTAAATCAGTTAACATGCTTATGATGTGGCGACTACCATATCTGGGATAGCGTTGCGTCAGTGAATATGGTTGAAGACTGCATATATGGGACAGCGTTCCGTCTTCAACATGAGCGAGGCAAATAATAGCATATCAAGGACAATAACTTTGGAAAACTGAAAACGTCTAGGATGGTTTCACGACTAGCATATTTGGGACAACATTGCGCCTTTTGGAGGATTGTAATCGATAGCAAGCATATCAAGGATAGCGTGGAGCTACTCAAGACCAACTGGAGCAAGGCAAAGATTAACATATCTGGGACAGCGTGACTTTGGAAGCGAAGTTATGCCTGCGATGGCAAGACGACTAGCATATCTGGGACAGCGTTGCGTTTTCTGAAGACGATAACTAATAGCGAGCATATCTGGGACAGCGTTGCGTTTTCAGAAGACGATAACTAATAGCGAGTATATTTGGGACAGTACGGAGCTACAGTTGATCGACAAGAGTGAGCCAAAGACTAGCGTATCTGGGACAACATAACTTTGGACACGAGGATTACGTCTGTGATGGCAGGACAACTAGCATATCTGGGACAGCGTTGCGTCGTTTGTGTAAGGATATCTTGTAATAAACATATCTCGGACAACGTTGAGCTACTGGAAACCAACTTGGAGTTACTAAAGTATAGCATATCAGGGATAGCATGACTTTGGATGTAGGTCTAACACCTAGATGATGATATGAAATGTTTTCCTTAACTTTTGCCTAGGATACGCATTGTGCTACAACCTAGCGGGATTCTTCTTCTTTCGTTTTGTTTTCCTCTATTTGTTCTCTCCTTTTGCCACGGTAATCCTTGCGAGATTTTTCTGACTGTGCCTCTCAATTCCTTATTTTTGCATGGACCGCCTCTAAAGGATTTCAGCCCATTGGGATTTTTTCTCACCTTTTGCCATGATTGTGTTTATCAAGTTTACAATCATGCCTCTCTAAATTTTTCTGGGCCGCCCTTTCGTTTTTTCAACCTAGAAAAACGCTCATTATTTCGTAGCCAATTGTGGGTGGTTGTGAGCCTTGTGTTTTCGTCGTCATGAAAAGACTTCATTTATTGGTAATCAATTGGAGGGTGACTGTGGTCCGTATGATTATCCATCTTCATGGAAACACTCCATTTATTGGTAGTAACTTCTCTTAGTTCTTACCTCGCGGTGACCCTCTAATGTTGGTAGTCGGCTTACGGGTGACTGTGACCCCTCTAAATTCTCACCTCATAATGACACTCTCATGTAATTAGCCAATTTACGGGTAGCTACGACCCTTGTCGATTCTCACCTTAATGACACTCTCATGTAAGTAGCCGATTTACGGGTGGCTGTGACCTCTCTCAATTCTCACTTCATAATGACATTCTCATGTCAGTAGCCGATTTACAGGTGGTTGTGACCCCTCTCAATTCTCACTTCTTAATGACACTCTCATGTAAGTAGCCGATTTACGAGTGGCTGTGACCCCTCTCAATTTTCACTTCTTAATGACACTTTCATGTAAGTAGCCGATTTACGGGAGCTGTGACCCCTCTTGATCCTCACCTCATAATGACACTCTCATGTAAGTAGCCGATTTACGGGTGCCTATGACCCCTCTCGATTCTCACCTCATAATGACATTCTCATATAAGTAGTTGATTTACGGGTGACTGTGATCCCTCTCTGAAAATTCATTTTGAGGAAACACTCTCTCATATCTAGCCAATTGAGGGTGGTTGTGACCCATATAAATTTCCTATCTCAAAGGAACACTATTTTTATTTGTAGTCAATTTAAGGGTGGTAGTGACCCTTACAAATTTGTAATCTCTTTGCATTATCTTATATATAGCCAATTGAAGGGTGGATGCGATGCAACCCATACATTGTTTTCACTTCGTGAAACACAACTCTATTTACATGTAGCCAGTTAGAGGGTGACTGAGGCCCATACACTTTTATTACAAAAAGAAAATAATGAATAAGATAAAGGTATACAAAATGAATCCTTCGATTGAAGTATGTTAGGGTAGCTCAAATATATTGTGAATATTTTTATCACTGTTATCATGAATGTGAGCAGAGTGACACTTTGCTTCTTATTTTACTCCTAAGTTTCGTTTGGACAACCTCTAACAGTTTTTAGTCCAACAATGTTTTCACATAATGTCATGACTGCCCTTACGGGTTTTCAATCATGTCCCTCATTCCCTAATTTTTTCGAGAAATTATTCCCTGCTATGTATTCTCATTTTCATGCTCCATGCGGTTGATATATTTTTTTTACAAGATCAAAATTCTGTCAAAGTTACCTTGCAATACCACATACGAAAATTAGTACTAAAATATGTAATGGATGAATTGTTTTATATATATTAAAAACAACTTGAATGTCGTTCACTCCACTCTTAAAATTTAATTTTTTTTAAGGAAGAAATGTCAAAATGTATGATCTAAGCTATTTTCATTAGCATATCGATCGTCAAATTCATTAAGTGCTTGTACTTGGCAAAACAAAGGCTAATATCAAATCTTGTTTTTTAAAATAAAAAACTTGTTTTAGAGCCCACTTGGTTAGAACTGTTATAATCACACTCAAAAATCAAATTATCTTTGTAAACTCATGTTTTGTTTTTGTTATATTTGAAATGGCCGTGAAATATATTAGAAAAAGGTGAATGACAGTTTAAGTTTGTTTGTTTTTAAAGGAAAAAAAGTAATTCATGTGATGTATGCATAAAAAAAAAATCTTTACGAAACACATTTAGAGTTACCTGATCACTTTTCACAACTACAATATACAAAATGTGCATATGATATGTAATAAACATATTTAAGGGACATATAAAAAAATACAAAGACAATAGTGTGGCTTTGTTCTAAGGGAGGGTTCATTTGATAGGTTCCCGATTAGTCGTTTATTCACCCCCATCATAGGGATCACAAGCCTTCCAATCGAGTGGAGTTTTTCAGAGTTGTACCGACTGCCCAGCAGCTTCGATCGTTTCCCCTACTAAATCTCTGGGGTTCCTAGTTGCCTTGTGTTTTAGGCATTTAGGACACTATTACTAATAGTGGTGTATGCAAAATCATGCAAGAAATAAATACAAAAATATTTACAAGAAAGAAACTCAACACCTGCATACACACACAAGAAAAGTTAGAATAATTAATAATAATAACTAATAGAATGTAAGCGAACATAATGAGCATGAATCCTCTAAATGTCCCCAGCTGAGTCGCCAAATTGTCAGACCTAAAATCTTACTTAAATGCTATATTTGAATATAAAAAATTAGAGTCGTCACTAGTTAATTAAGGCTAACTAGAAACCTTGATTACCTAGGAAAATAATTAATTAAAAACCTAGGATTTCAAAACGGTCTACGTTCAGAGATTAGAGTTCGGGGATTCTGTTACGGAATAAAAATGTAGTTGAAATTCCACCCTTTCAATACTCTATTCGCTTAATTTATCATTTTTTAAAAGATATTTACAGAAATACAATATATTGATTATAAGAAATTTAAATTCTTTATGAGTTAAGATGAAACTATAAAAAAAATACACAAGCATGAAATATGTATATATATAAAATGTGAGAGTACAATAACTAATATTTTCACAATTTAATATCTTAATAATAAAAATACCAATTAATTAAATGTTAAAGAAAATATAAGACAAAAAGTTAAAAAATGTAAATAAATAACTAAACATTCATATATATATATAAACTTAACCTAACATCGAGAACGTTAATGTATTATAACAACATATATATATATATTAAAAAATAGAGAGAGAGAGAGATATTTTATGCATAAATAAACAAGATTCATATACATGGAGAACCTTTCTTGGAGCAATGGTGTAATGGAATCGATCGAGAGAGCTTCTTTTTTATTTTATTTTATTTATGTTCCACCCTCTTTACACAATGCATAACACTTCTATTTATACAAGTTCATGAAGTTTTCTAGACTAGGAAGTGTATATGCAATACAATATATTATACAATATAAAACATTCATGAAGTATTCTCTAAATATTTCACAATATACCCTATATATTAATCTACTTAATCAACACGAAACCAGTTTTTGGAAACTTCGTAACTCGTCATATATGGAATCTTCATAATGGCGCGCCACGTGTCGCGATCCTGAAAGCGTCTCATCTAGGTCAAAATCGAGTGTCTACAGTTTGCCCCTCTTTGGACATGCACATGGAGAACATATTTGAGGAGTGCTTGTCCAAAGATAAGGTGACATCGATTTTGGGATAGAAAGTTTCTAAATCAGTTAACATGCTTATGATGTGGCGACTACCATATCTGGGATAGCGTTGCGTCAGTGAATATGGTTGAAGACTGCATATATGGGACAGCGTTCCGTCTTCAACATGAGCGAGGCAAATAATAGCATATCAAGGACAATAACTTTGGAAAACTGAAAACGTCTTGGATGGTTTCACGACTAGCATATTTGGGACAGCATTGCGCCTTTTGGAGGATTGTAATCGATAGCAAGCATATCAAGGATAGCGTGGAGCTACTCAAGACCAACTGGAGCAAGGCAAAGATTAACATATCTGGGACAGCGTGACTTTGGAAGCGAAGTTATGCCTGCGATGGCAAGACGACTAGCATATCTGGGACAGCGTTGCGTTTTCTGAAGACGATAACTAATAGCGAGCATATCTGGGACAGCGTTGCGTTTTCAGAAGACGATAACTAATAGCGAGTATATTTGGGACAGTACGGAGCTACAGTTGATCGACAAGAGTGAGCCAAAGACTAGCGTATCTGGGACAACATAACTTTGGACACGAGGATTACTTCTGTGATGGCAGGACAACTAGCATATCTGGGACAGCGTTGCGTCGTTTGTGTAAGGATATCTTGTAATAAACATATCTCGGACAACGTTGAGCTACTGGAAACCAACTTGGAGTGACTAAAGTATAGCATATCAGGGATAGCATGACTTTGAATGTAGGGCTAACACCTAGATGATGATATGAAATGTTTTCCTTAACTTTTGCCTAGGATACGCATTGTGCTACAACCTAGCGGGATTCTTCTTCTTTCGTTTTGTTTTCCTCTATTTGTTCTCTCCTTTTGCCACGGTAATCCTTGCGAGATTTTTCTGACTGTGCCTCTCAATTCCTTATTTTTGCATGGACCGCCTCTAAAGGTTTTCAGCCCATTGGGATTTTTTCTCACCTTTTGCCATGATTGTGTTTATCAAGTTTACAATCATGCCTCTCTAAATTTTTCTGGGCCGCCCTTTCGTTTTTTCAACCTAGAAAAACGCTCATTATTTCGTAGCCAATTGTGGGTGGTTGTGAGCCTTGTGTTTTCGTCGTCATGAAAAGACTTCATTTATTGGTAATCAATTGGAGGGTGACTGTGGTCCGTATGATTATCCATCTTCATGGAAACACTCCATTTATTGGTAGTAACTTCTCTTAGTTCTTACCTCGCGGTGACCCTCTAATGTTGGTAGTCGGCTTACGGGTGACTGTGACCCCTCTAAATTCTCACCTCATAATGACACTCTCATGTAATTAGCCAATTTACGGGTAGCTACGACCCTTGTCGATTCTCACCTTAATGACACTCTCATGTAAGTAGCCGATTTACGGGTGGCTGTGACCTCTCTCAATTCTCACTTCATAATGACATTCTCATGTCAGTAGCCGATTTACAGGTGGTTGTGACCCCTCTCAATTCTCACTTCTTAATGACACTCTCATGTAAGTAGCCGATTTACGGGTGGCTGTGACCCCTCTCAATTTTCACTTCTTAATGACACTTTCATGTAAGTAGCCGATTTACGGGAGCTGTGACCCCTCTTGATCCTCACCTCATAATGACACTCTCATGTAAGTAGCCGATTTACGGGTGCCTATGACCCCTCTCGATTCTCACCTCATAATGACATTCTCATATAAGTAGTTGATTTACGGGTGACTGTGATCCCTCTCTGAAAATTCATTTTGCGGAAACACTCTCTCATATCTAGCCAATTGAGGGTGGTTGTGACCCATATAAATTTCCTATCTCAAAGGAACACTATTTTTATTTGTAGTCAATTTAAGGGTGGTAGTGACCCTTACAAATTTGTAATCTCTTTGCATTATCTTATATATAGCCAATTGAAGGGTGGATGCAACCCATACATTGTTTTCACTTCGTGAAACACAACTCTATTTACATGTAGCCAGTTAGAGGGTGACTGAGGCCCATACACTTTTATTACAAAAAGAAAATAATGAATAAGATAAAGGTATACAAAATGAATCCTTCGATTGAAGTATGTTAGGGTAGGTCAAATATATTGTGAATATTTTTATCACTGTTATCATGAATGTGAGCAGAGTGACACTTTGCTTCTTATTTTACTCCTAAGTTTCGTTTGGACAACCTCTAACAGTTTTTAGTCCAACAATGTTTTCACATAATGTCACGACTGCCCTTACGGGTTTTCAATCATGTCCCTCATTCCCTAATTTTTTCGAGAAATTATTCCCTGCTATGTATTCTCATTTTCATGCTCCATGCGGTTGAAATATTTTTTTTACAAGATCAAAATTCTGTCAAAGTTACCTTGCAATACCACGTACGAAAATTAGTACTAAAATATGTAATGGATGAATTGTTTTATATATATTAAAAACAACTTGAATGTCGTTCACTCCACTCTTAAAATTTAATTTTTTTTTAAGGAAGAAATGTCAAAATGTATGATCTAAGCTATTTTCATTAGCATATCGATCGTCAAATTCATTAAGTGCTTGTACTTGGCAAAACAAAGGCTAATATCAAATCTTGTTTTTTAAAATAAAAAACTTGTTTTAGAGCCCACTTGGTTAGAACTGTTATAATCACACTCAAAAATCAAATTATCTTTGTAAACTCATGTTTTGTTTTTCTTATATTTGAAATGGCCGTGAAATATATTAGAAAAAGGTGAATGACAGTTTAAGTTTGTTTGTTTTTAAAGGAAAAAAGTAATTCATGTGATGTATGCATAAAAAAAAATCATTACGAAACACATTTAGAGTTACCTGATCACTTTTCACAACTACAATATACAAAATGTGCATATGATATGTAATAAACATATTTAAGGGACATATAAAAACATACAAAGACAATAGTGTGGCTTTGTTCTAAGGGAGGGTTCATTTGATAGGTTCCCGATTAGTCGTTTATTCACACCCATCATAGGGATCACAAGCCTTCCAATCGAGTGGAGTTTTTCAGAGTTGTACCGACTGCCCAGCAGCTTCGATCGTTTCCCCTACTAAATCTTTGGGGTTCCTAGTTGCCTTGTGTTTTAGGCATTTAGGACACTATTACTAATAGTGGTGTATGCAAAATCATGCAAGAAATAAATACAAAAATATTTACAGGAAAGAAACTCAACACCTGCATACACACACAAGAAAAGTTAGAATAATTAATAATAATAACTAATAGAATGTAAGCGAACATAATGAGCATGAATCCTCTAAATGTCCCCAGCTGATATGCCAAATTGTCAGACCTAAAATCTTACTTAAATGCTATATTTGAATATAAAAAATTAGAGTCGTCACTAGTTAATTAAGGCTAACTAGAAACCTTGATTACCTAGGAAAATAATTAATTAAAAACCTAGGATTTCAAAACGGTCTACGTTCAGAGATTAGAGTTCGGGGATTCTGTTACGGAATAAAAATGTAGTTGAAATTCCACCCTTTCAATACTCTATTCGCTTAATTTATCATTTTTTAAAAGATATTTACAGAAATACAATATATTGATTATAAGAAATTTAAATTCTTTATGAGTTAAGATGAAACTATAAAAAAAATACACAAGCATGAAATATGTATATATATAAAATGTGAGAGTACAATAACTAATATTTTCACAATTTAATATCTTAATAATAAAAATACCAATTAATTAAATGTTAAAGAAAATATAAGACAAAAAGTTAAAAAATGTAAATAAATAACTAAACATTCATATATATATATATAAACTTAACCTAACATGGAGAACGTTAATGTATTATAACAACATATATATATATATTAAAAAATAGAGAGATAGAGAGATATTTTATGCATAAATAAACAAGATTCATATACATGGAGAACTTTTCTTGGAGCAATGGTGTAATGGAATCGATCGAGAGAGCTTCTTTTTTATTTTATTTTATTTTATTTATGTTCCACCCTCTTTACACAATGCATAACACTTCTATTTATACAAGTTCATGAAGTTTTCTAGACTAGGAAGTGTATATGCAATACAATATATTATACAATATAAAACATTCATGAAGTATTCTCTAAATATTTCACAATATACCCTATATATTAATCTACTTAATCAACACGAAACCAGTTTTTGGAAACTTCGTAACTCGTCATATATGGAATCTTCATAATGGCGCGCCACGTGTCGCGATCCTGAAAGCGTCTCATCTAGGTCAAAATCGAGTGTCTACAGTTTGCCCCTCTTTGGACATGCACATGGATACCATATTTGAGGAGTGCTTGTCCAAAGATAAGGTGACATCGATTTTGGGATAGAAAGTTTCTAAATCAGTTAACATGCTTATGATGTGGCGACTACCATATCTGGGATAGCGTTGCGTCAGTGAATATGGTTGAAGACTGCATATATGGGACAGCGTTCCGTCTTCAACATGAGCGAGGCAAATAATAGCATATCAAGGACAATAACTTTGGAAAACTGAAAACGTCTTGGATGGTTTCACGACTAGCATATTTGGGACAGCATTGCGCCTTTTGGAGGATTGTAATCGATAGCAAGCATATCAAGGATAGCGTGGAGCTACTCAAGACCAACTGGAGCAAGGCAAAGATTAACATATCTGGGACAGCGTGACTTTGGAAGCGAAGTTATGCCTGCGATGGCAAGACGACTAGCATATCTGGGACAGCGTTGCGTTTTCTGAAGACGATAACTAATAGCGAGCATATCTGGGACAGCGTTGCGTTTTCAGAAGACGATAACTAATAGCGAGTATATTTGGGACAGTACGGAGCTACAGTTGATCGACAAGAGTGAGCCAAAGACTAGCGTATCTAGGACAACATAACTTTGGACACGAGGATTACTTCTGTGATGGCAGGACAACTAGCATATCTGGGACAGCGTTGCGTCGTTTGTGTAAGGATATCTTGTAATAAACATATCTCGGACAACGTTGAGCTACTGGAAACCAACTTGGAGTGACTAAAGTATAGCATATCAGGGATAGTATGACTTTGAATGTAGGGCTAACACCTAGATGATGATATGAAATGTTTTCCTTAACTTTTGCCTAGGATACGCATTGTGCTACAACCTAGCGGGATTCTTCTTCTTTCGTTTTGTTTTCCTCTATTTGTTCTCTCCTTTTGCCACGGTAATCCTTGCGAGATTTTTCTGACTGTGCCTCTCAATTCCTTATTTTTGCATGGACCGCCTCTAAAGGTTTTCAGCCCATTGGGATTTTTTCTCACCTTTTGCCATGATTGTGTTTATCAAGTTTACAATCATGCCTCTCTAAATTTTTCTGGGCCGCCCTTTCGTTTTTTCAACCTAGAAAAACGCTCATTATTTCGTAGCCAATTGTGGGTGGTTGTGAGCCTTGTGTTTTCGTCGTCATGAAAAGACTTCATTTATTGGTAATCAATTGGAGGGTGACTGTGGTCCGTATGATTATCCATCTTCATGGAAACACTCCATTTATTGGTAGTAACTTCTCTTAGTTCTTACCTCGCGGTGACCCTCTAATGTTGGTAGTCGGCTTACGGGTGACTGTGACCCCTCTAAATTCTCACCTCATAATGACACTCTCATGTAATTAGCCAATTTACGGGTAGCTACGACCCTTGTCGATTCTCACCTTAATGACACTCTCATGTAAGTAGCCGATTTACGGGTGGCTGTGACCTCTCTCAATTCTCACTTCATAATGACATTCTCATGTCAGTAGCCGATTTACAGGTGGTTGTGACCCCTCTCAATTCTCACTTCTTAATGACACTCTCATGTAAGTAGCCGATTTACGGGTGGCTGTGACCCCTCTCAATTTTCACTTCTTAATGACACTTTCATGTAAGTAGCCGATTTACGGGAGCTGTGACCCCTCTTGATCCTCACCTCATAATGACACTCTCATGTAAGTAGCCGATTTACGGGTGCCTATGACCCCTCTCGATTCTCACCTCATAATGACATTCTCATATAAGTAGTTGATTTACGGGTGACTGTGATCCCTCTCTGAAAATTCATTTTGCGGAAACACTCTCTCATATCTAGCCAATTGAGGGTGGTTGTGACCCATATAAATTTCCTATCTCAAAGGAACACTATTTTTATTTGTAGTCAATTTAAGGGTGGTAGTGACCCTTACAAATTTGTAATCTCTTTGCATTATCTTATATATAGCCAATTGAAGGGTGGATGCAACCCATACATTGTTTTCACTTCGTGAAACACAACTCTATTTACATGTAGCCAGTTAGAGGGTGACTGAGGCCCATACACTTTTATTACAAAAAGAAAATAATGAATAAGATAAAGGTATACAAAATGAATCCTTCGATTGAAGTATGTTAGGGTAGGTCAAATATATTGTGAATATTTTTATCACTGTTATCATGAATGTGAGCAGAGTGACACTTTGCTTCTTATTTTACTCCTAAGTTTCG
The DNA here is from genome assembly GCA_946814005.1 of Chamaenerion angustifolium. NCBI lineage: Eukaryota > Viridiplantae > Streptophyta > Magnoliopsida > Myrtales > Onagraceae > Chamaenerion > Chamaenerion angustifolium. Next base: position 24,392,301 of record OX328268.1, on the reverse strand, counting down.
TTTGGACAACCTCTAACAGTTTTTAGTCCAACAATGTTTTCACATAATGTCACGACTGCCCTTACGGGTTTTCAATCATGTCCCTCATTCCCTAATTTTTTCGAGAAATTATTCCCTGCTATGTATTCTCATTTTCATGCTCCATGCGGTTGAAATATTTTTTTTACAAGATCAAAATTCTGTCAAAGTTACCTTGCAATACCACATACGAAAATTAGTACTAAAATATGTAATGGATGAATTGTTTTATATATATTAAAAACAACTTGAATGTCGTTCACTCCACTCTTAAAATTTAATTTTTTTTTAAGGAAGAAATGTCAAAATGTATGATCTAAGCTATTTTCATTAGCATATCGATCGTCAAATTCATTAAGTGCTTGTACTTGGAAAAACAAAGGCTAATATCAAATCTTGTTTTTTAAAATAAAAAACTTGTTTTAGAGCCCACTTGGTTAGAACTGTTATAATCACACTCAAAAATCAAATTATCTTTGTAAACTCATGTTTTGTTTTTCTTATATTTGAAATGGCCGTGAAATATATTAGAAAAAGGTGAATGACAGTTTAAGTTTGTTTGTTTTTAAAGGAAAAAAGTAATTCATGTGATGTATGCATAAAAAAAAATCATTACGAAACACATTTAGAGTTACCTGATCACTTTTCACAACTACAATATACAAAATGTGCATATGATATGTAATAAACATATTTAAGGGACATATAAAAACATACAAAGACAATAGTGTGGCTTTGTTCTAAGGGAGGGTTCATTTGATAGGTTCCCGATTAGTCGTTTATTCACACCCATCATAGGGATCACAAGCCTTCCAATCGAGTGGAGTTTTTCAGAGTTGTACCGACTGCCCAGCAGCTTCGATCGTTTCCCCTACTAAATCTTTGGGGTTCCTAGTTGCCTTGTGTTTTAGGCATTTAGGACACTATTACTAATAGTGGTGTATGCAAAATCATGCAAGAAATAAATACAAAAATATTTACAGGAAAGAAACTCAACACCTGCATACACACACAAGAAAAGTTAGAATAATTAATAATAATAACTAATAGAATGTAAGCGAACATAATGAGCATGAATCCTCTAAATGTCCCCAGCTGAGTCGCCAAATTGTCAGACCTAAAATCTTACTTAAATGCTATATTTGAATATAAAAAATTAGAGTCGTCACTAGTTAATTAAGGCTAACTAGAAACCTTGATTACCTAGGAAAATAATTAATTAAAAACCTAGGATTTCAAAACGGTCTACGTTCAGAGATTAGAGTTCGGGGATTCTGTTACGGAATAAAAATGTAGTTGAAATTCCACCCTTTCAATACTCTATTCGCTTAATTTATCATTTTTTAAAAGATATTTACAGAAATACAATATATTGATTATAAGAAATTTAAATTCTTTATGAGTTAAGATGAAACTATAAAAAAAATACACAAGCATGAAATATGTATATATATAAAATGTGAGAGTACAATAACTAATATTTTCACAATTTAATATCTTAATAATAAAAATACCAATTAATTAAATGTTAAAGAAAATATAAGACAAAAAGTTAAAAAATGTAAATAAATAACTAAACATTCATATATATATATATAAACTTAACCTAACATGGAGAACGTTAATGTATTATAACAACATATATATATATATTAAAAAATAGAGAGATAGAGAGATATTTTATGCATAAATAAACAAGATTCATATACATGGAGAACTTTTCTTGGAGCAATGGTGTAATGGAATCGATCGAGAGAGCTTCTTTTTTATTTTATTTTATTTTATTTATGTTCCACCCTCTTTACACAATGCATAACACTTCTATTTATACAAGTTCATGAAGTTTTCTAGACTAGGAAGTGTATATGCAATACAATATATTATACAATATAAAACATTCATGAAGTATTCTCTAAATATTTCACAATATACCCTATATATTAATCTACTTAATCAACACGAAACCAGTTTTTGGAAACTTCGTAACTCGTCATATATGGAATCTTCATAATGGCGCGCCACGTGTCGCGATCCTGAAAGCGTCTCATCTAGGTCAAAATCGAGTGTCTACAGTTTGCCCCTCTTTGGACATGCACATGGATAACATATTTGAGGAGTGCTTGTCCAAAGATAAGGTGACATCGATTTTGGGATAGAAAGTTTCTAAATCAGTTAACATGCTTATGATGTGGCGACTACCATATCTGGGATAGCGTTGCGTCAGTGAATATGGTTGAAGACTGCATATATGGGACAGCGTTCCGTCTTCAACATGAGCGAGGCAAATAATAGCATATCAAGGACAATAACTTTGGAAAACTGAAAACGTCTTGGATGGTTTCACGACTAGCATATTTGGGACAGCATTGCGCCTTTTGGAGGATTGTAATCGATAGCAAGCATATCAAGGATAGCGTGGAGCTACTCAAGACCAACTGGAGCAAGGCAAAGATTAACATATCTGGGACAGCGTGACTTTGGAAGCGAAGTTATGCCTGCGATGGCAAGACGACTAGCATATCTGGGACAGCGTTGCGTTTTCTGAAGACGATAACTAATAGCGAGCATATCTGGGACAGCGTTGCGTTTTCAGAAGACGATAACTAATAGCGAGTATATTTGGGACAGTACGGAGCTACAGTTGATCGACAAGAGTGAGCCAAAGACTAGCGTATCTGGGACAACATAACTTTGGACACGAGGATTACTTCTGTGATGGCAGGACAACTAGCATATCTGGGACAGCGTTGCGTCGTTTGTGTAAGGATATCTTGTAATAAACATATCTCGGACAACGTTGAGCTACTGGAAACCAACTTGGAGTGACTAAAGTATAGCATATCAGGGATAGTATGACTTTGAATGTAGGGCTAACACCTAGATGATGATATGAAATGTTTTCCTTAACTTTTGCCTAGGATACGCATTGTGCTACAACCTAGCGGGATTCTTCTTCTTTCGTTTTGTTTTCCTCTATTTGTTCTCTCCTTTTGCCACGGTAATCCTTGCGAGATTTTTCTGACTGTGCCTCTCAATTCCTTATTTTTGCATGGACCGCCTCTAAAGGTTTTCAGCCCATTGGGATTTTTTCTCACCTTTTGCCATGATTGTGTTTATCAAGTTTACAATCATGCCTCTCTAAATTTTTCTGGGCCGCCCTTTCGTTTTTTCAACCTAGAAAAACGCTCATTATTTCGTAGCCAATTGTGGGTGGTTGTGAGCCTTGTGTTTTCGTCGTCATGAAAAGACTTCATTTATTGGTAATCAATTGGAGGGTGACTGTGGTCCGTATGATTATCCATCTTCATGGAAACACTCCATTTATTGGTAGTAACTTCTCTTAGTTCTTACCTCGCGGTGACCCTCTAATGTTGGTAGTCGGCTTACGGGTGACTGTGACCCCTCTAAATTCTCACCTCATAATGACACTCTCATGTAATTAGCCAATTTACGGGTAGCTACGACCCTTGTCGATTCTCACCTTAATGACACTCTCATGTAAGTAGCCGATTTACGGGTGGCTGTGACCTCTCTCAATTCTCACTTCATAATGACATTCTCATGTCAGTAGCCGATTTACAGGTGGTTGTGACCCCTCTCAATTCTCACTTCTTAATGACACTCTCATGTAAGTAGCCGATTTACGGGTGGCTGTGACCCCTCTCAATTTTCACTTCTTAATGACACTTTCATGTAAGTAGCCGATTTACGGGAGCTGTGACCCCTCTTGATCCTCACCTCATAATGACACTCTCATGTAAGTAGCCGATTTACGGGTGCCTATGACCCCTCTCGATTCTCACCTCATAATGACATTCTCATATAAGTAGTTGATTTACGGGTGACTGTGATCCCTCTCTGAAAATTCATTTTGCGGAAACACTCTCTCATATCTAGCCAATTGAGGGTGGTTGTGACCCATATAAATTTCCTATCTCAAAGGAACACTATTTTTATTTGTAGTCAATTTAAGGGTGGTAGTGACCCTTACAAATTTGTAATCTCTTTGCATTATCTTATATATAGCCAATTGAAGGGTGGATGCAACCCATACATTGTTTTCACTTCGTGAAACACAACTCTATTTACATGTAGCCAGTTAGAGGGTGACTGAGGCCCATACACTTTTATTACAAAAAGAAAATAATGAATAAGATAAAGGTATACAAAATGAATCCTTCGATTGAAGTATGTTAGGGTAGGTCAAATATATTGTGAATATTTTTATCACTGTTATCATGAATGTGAGCAGAGTGACACTTTGCTTCTTATTTTACTCCTAAGTTTCGTTTGGACAACCTCTAACAGTTTTTAGTCCAACAATGTTTTCACATAATGTCACGACTGCCCTTACGGGTTTTCAATCATGTCCCTCATTCCCTAATTTTTTCGAGAAATTATTCCCTGCTATGTATTCTCATTTTCATGCTCCATGCGGTTGAAATATTTTTTTTACAAGATCAAAATTCTGTCAAAGTTACCTTGCAATACCACATACGAAAATTAGTACTAAAATATGTAATGGATGAATTGTTTTATATATATTAAAAACAACTTGAATGTCGTTCACTCCACTCTTAAAATTTAATTTTTTTTTAAGGAAGAAATGTCAAAATGTATGATCTAAGCTATTTTCATTAGCATATCGATCGTCAAATTCATTAAGTGCTTGTACTTGGCAAAACAAAGGCTAATATCAAATCTTGTTTTTTAAAATAAAAAACTTGTTTTAGAGCCCACTTGGTTAGAACTGTTATAATCACACTCAAAAATCAAATTATCTTTGTAAACTCATGTTTTGTTTTTCTTATATTTGAAATGGCCGTGAAATATATTAGAAAAAGGTGAATGACAGTTTAAGTTTGTTTGTTTTTAAAGGAAAAAAGTAATTCATGTGATGTATGCATAAAAAAAAATCATTACGAAACACATTTAGAGTTACCTGATCACTTTTCACAACTACAATATACAAAATGTGCATATGATATGTAATAAACATATTTAAGGGACATATAAAAACATACAAAGACAATAGTGTGGCTTTGTTCTAAGGGAGGGTTCAATTGATAGGTTCCCGATTAGTCGTTTATTCACACCCATCATAGGGATCACAAGCCTTCCAATCGAGTGGAGTTTTTCAGAGTTGTACCGACTGCCCAGCAGCTTCGATCGTTTCCCCTACTAAATCTTTGGGGTTCCTAGTTGCCTTGTGTTTTAGGCATTTAGGACACTATTACTAATAGTGGTGTATGCAAAATCATGCAAGAAATAAATACAAAAATATTTACAGGAAAGAAACTCAACACCTGCATACACACACAAGAAAAGTTAGAATAATTAATAATAATAACTAATAGAATGTAAGCGAACATAATGAGCATGAATCCTCTAAATGTCCCCAGCTGAGTCGCCAAATTGTCAGACCTAAAATCTTACTTAAATGCTATATTTGAATATAAAAAATTAGAGTCGTCACTAGTTAATTAAGGCTAACTAGAAACCTTGATTACCTAGGAAAATAATTAATTAAAAACCTAGGATTTCAAAACGGTCTACGTTCAGAGATTAGAGTTCGGGGATTCTGTTACGGAATAAAAATGTAGTTGAAATTCCACCCTTTCAATACTCTATTCGCTTAATTTATCATTTTTTAAAAGATATTTACAGAAATACAATATATTGATTATAAGAAATTTAAATTCTTTATGAGTTAAGATGAAACTATAAAAAAAATACACAAGCATGAAATATGTATATATATAAAATGTGAGAGTACAATAACTAATATTTTCACAATTTAATATCTTAATAATAAAAATACCAATTAATTAAATGTTAAAGAAAATATAAGACAAAAAGTTAAAAAATGTAAATAAATAACTAAACATTCATATATATATATATAAACTTAACCTAACATGGAGAACGTTAATGTATTATAACAACATATATATATATATTAAAAAATAGAGAGATAGAGAGATATTTTATGCATAAATAAACAAGATTCATATACATGGAGAACTTTTCTTGGAGCAATGGTGTAATGGAATCGATCGAGAGAGCTTCTTTTTTATTTTATTTTATTTTATTTATGTTCCACCCTCTTTACACAATGCATAACACTTCTATTTATACAAGTTCATGAAGTTTTCTAGACTAGGAAGTGTATATGCAATACAATATATTATACAATATAAAACATTCATGAAGTATTCTCTAAATATTTCACAATATACCCTATATATTAATCTACTTAATCAACACGAAACCAGTTTTTGGAAACTTCGTAACTCGTCATATATGGAATCTTCATAATGGCGCGCCACGTGTCGCGATCCTGAAAGCGTCTCATCTAGGTCAAAATCGAGTGTCTACAGTTTGCCCCTCTTTGGACATGCACATGGATAACATATTTGAGGAGTGCTTGTCCAAAGATAAGGTGACATCGATTTTGGGATAGAAAGTTTCTAAATCAGTTAACATGCTTATGATGTGGCGACTACCATATCTGGGATAGCGTTGCGTCAGTGAATATGGTTGAAGACTGCATATATGGGACAGCGTTCCGTCTTCAACATGAGCGAGGCAAATAATAGCATATCAAGGACAATAACTTTGGAAAACTGAAAACGTCTGGGATGGTTTCACGACTAGCATATTTGGGACAGCATTGCGCCTTTTGGAGGATTGTAATCGATAGCAAGCATATCAAGGATAGCGTGGAGCTACTCAAGACCAACTGGAGCAAGGCAAAGATTAACATATCTGGGACAGCGTGACTTTGGAAGCGAAGTTATGCCTGCGATGGCAAGACGACTAGCATATCTGGGACAGCGTTGCGTTTTCTGAAGACGATAACTAATAGCGAGCATATCTGGGACAGCGTTGCGTTTTCAGAAGACGATAACTAATAGCGAGTATATTTGGGACAGTACGGAGCTACAGTTGATCGACAAGAGTGAGCCAAAGACTAGAGTATCTGGGACAACATAACTTTGGACACGAGGATTACTTCTGTGATGGCAGGACAACTAGCATATCTGGGACAGCGTTGCGTCGTTTGTGTAAGGATATCTTGTAATAAACATATCTCGGACAACGTTGAGCTACTGGAAACCAACTTGGAGTGACTAAAGTATAGCATATCAGGGATAGCATGACTTTGAATGTAGGGCTAACACCTAGATGATGATATGAAATGTTTTCCTTAACTTTTGCCTAGGATACGCATTGTTCTACAACCTAGCGGGATTCTTCTTCTTTCGTTTTGTTTTCCTCTATTTGTTCTCTCCTTTTGCCACGGTAATCCTTGCGAGATTTTTCTGACTGTGCCTCTCAATTCCTTATTTTTGCATGGACCGCCTCTAAAGGTTTTCAGCCCATTGGGATTTTTTCTCACCTTTTGCCATGATTGTGTTTATCAAGTTTACAATCATGCCTCTCTAAATTTTTCTGGGCCGCCCTTTCGTTTTTTCAACCTAGAAAAACGCTCATTATTTCGTAGCCAATTGTGGGTGGTTGTGAGCCTTGTGTTTTCGTCGTCATGAAAAGACTTCATTTATTGGTAATCAATTGGAGGGTGACTGTGGTCCGTATGATTATCCATCTTCATGGAAACACTCCATTTATTGGTAGTAACTTCTCTTAGTTCTTACCTCGCGGTGACCCTCTAATGTTGGTAGTCGGCTTACGGGTGACTGTGACCCCTCTAAATTCTCACCTCATAATGACACTCTCATGTAATTAGCCAATTTACGGGTAGCTACGACCCTTGTCGATTCTCACCTTAATGACACTCTCATGTAAGTAGCCGATTTACGGGTGGCTGTGACCTCTCTCAATTCTCACTTCATAATGACATTCTCATGTCAGTAGCCGATTTACAGGTGGTTGTGACCCCTCTCAATTCTCACTTCTTAATGACACTCTCATGTAAGTAGCCGATTTACGGGTGGCTGTGACCCCTCTCAATTTTCACTTCTTAATGACACTTTCATGTAAGTAGCCGATTTACGGGAGCTGTGACCCCTCTTGATCCTCACCTCATAATGACACTCTCATGTAAGTAGCCGATTTACGGGTGCCTATGACCCCTCTCGATTCTCACCTCATAATGACATTCTCATATAAGTAGTTGATTTACGGGTGACTGTGATCCCTCTCTGAAAATTCATTTTGCGGAAACACTCTCTCATATCTAGCCAATTGAGGGTGGTTGTGACCCATATAAATTTGCTATCTCAAAGGAACACTATTTTTATTTGTAGTCAATTTAAGGGTGGTAGTGACCCTTACAAATTTGTAATCTCTTTGCATTATCTTATATATAGCCAATTGAAGGGTGGATGCAACCCATACATTGTTTTCACTTCGTGAAACACAACTCTATTTACATGTAGCCAGTTAGAGGGTGACTGAGGCCCATACACTTTTATTACAAAAAGAAAATAATGAATAAGATAAAGGTATACAAAATGAATCCTTCGATTGAAGTATGTTAGGGTAGGTCAAATATATTGTGAATATTTTTATCACTGTTATCATGAATGTGAGCAGAGTGACACTTTGCTTCTTATTTTACTCCTAAGTTTCGTTTGGACAACCTCTAACAGTTTTTAGTCCAACAATGTTTTCACATAATGTCACGACTGCCCTTACGGGTTTTCAATCATGTCCCTCATTCCCTAATTTTTTCGAGAAATTATTCCCTGCTATGTATTCTCATTTTCATGCTCCATGCGGTTGAAATATTTTTTTTACAAGATCAAAATTCTGTCAAAGTTACCTTGCAATACCACGTACGAAAATTAGTACTAAAATATGTAATGGATGAATTGTTTTATATATATTAAAAACAACTTGAATGTCGTTCACTCCACTCTTAAAATTTAATTTTTTTTTAAGGAAGAAATGTCAAAATGTATGATCTAAGCTATTTTCATTAGCATATCGATCGTCAAATTCATTAAGTGCTTGTACTTGGCAAAACAAAGGCTAATATCAAATCTTGTTTTTTAAAATAAAAAACTTGTTTTAGAGCCCACTTGGTTAGAACTGTTATAATCACACTCAAAAATCAAATTATCTTTGTAAACTCATGTTTTGTTTTTCTTATATTTGAAATGGCCGTGAAATATATTAGAAAAAGATGAATGACAGTTTAAGTTTGTTTGTTTTTAAAGGAAAAAAGTAATTCATGTGATGTATGCATAAAAAAAAATCATTACGAAACACATTTAGAGTTACCTGATCACTTTTCACAACTACAATATACAAAATGTGCATATGATATGTAATAAACATATTTAAGGGACATATAAAAACATACAAAGACAATAGTGTGGCTTTGTTCTAAGGGAGGGTTCATTTGATAGGTTCCCGATTAGTCGTTTATTCACACCCATCATAGGGATCACAAGCCTTCCAATCGAGTGGAGTTTTTCAGAGTTGTACCGACTGCCCAGCAGCTTCGATCGTTTCCCCTACTAAATCTTTGGGGTTCCTAGTTGCCTTGTGTTTTAGGCATTTAGGACACTATTACTAATAGTGGTGTATGCAAAATCATGCAAGAAATAAATACAAAAATATTTACAGGAAAGAAACTCAACACCTGCATACACACACAAGAAAAGTTAGAATAATTAATAATAATAACTAATAGAATGTAAGCGAACATAATGAGCATGAATCCTCTAAATGTCCCCAGCTGAGTCGCCAAATTGTCAGACCTAAAATCTTACTTAAATGCTATATTTGAATATAAAAAATTAGAGTCGTCACTAGTTAATTAAGGCTAACTAGAAACCTTGATTACCTAGGAAAATAATTAATTAAAAACCTAGGATTTCAAAACGGTCTACGTTCAGAGATTAGAGTTCGGGGATTCTGTTACGGAATAAAAATGTAGTTGAAATTCCACCCTTTCAATACTCTATTCGCTTAATTTATCATTTTTTAAAAGATATTTACAGAAATACAATATATTGATTATAAGAAATTTAAATTCTTTATGAGTTAAGATGAAACTATAAAAAAAATACACAAGCATGAAATATGTATATATATAAAATGTGAGAGTACAATAACTAATATTTTCACAATTTAATATCTTAATAATAAAAATACCAATTAATTAAATGTTAAAGAAAATATAAGACAAAAAGTTAAAAAATGTAAATAAATAACTAAACATTCATATATATATATATAAACTTAACCTAACATGGAGAACGTTAATGTATTATAACAACATATATATATATATTAAAAAATAGAGAGATAGAGAGATATTTTATGCATAAATAAACAAGATTCATATACATGGAGAACTTTTCTTGGAGCAATGGTGTAATGGAATCGATCGAGAGAGCTTCTTTTTTATTTTATTTTATTTTATTTATGTTCGTTCCACCCTCTTTACACAATGCATAACACTTCTATTTATACAAGTTCATGAAGTTTTCTAGACTAGGAAGTGTATATGCAATACAATATATTATACAATATAAAACATTCATGAAGTATTCTCTAAATATTTCACAATATACCCTATATATTAATCTACTTAATCAACACGAAACCAGTTTTTGGAAACTTCGTAACTCGTCATATATGGAATCTTCATAATGGCGCGCCACGTGTCGCGATCCTGAAAGCGTCTCATCTAGGTCAAAATCGAGTGTCTACAGTTTGCCCCTCTTTGGACATGCACATGGATAACATATTTGAGGAGTGCTTGTCCAAAGATAAGGTGACATCGATTTTGGGATAGAAAGTTTCTAAATCAGTTAACATGCTTATGATGTGGCGACTACCATATCTGGGATAGCGTTGCGTCAGTGAATATGGTTGAAGACTGCATATATGGGACAGCGTTCCGTCTTCAACATGAGCGAGGCAAATAATAGCATATCAAGGACAATAACTTTGGAAAACTGAAATCGTCTGGGATGGTTTCACGACTAGCATATTTGGGACAGCATTGCGCCTTTTGGAGGATTGTAATCGATAGCAAGCATATCAAGGATAGCGTGGAGCTACTCAAGACCAACTGGAGCAAGGCAAAGATTAACATATCTGGGACAGCGTGACTTTGGAAGCGAAGTTATGCCTGCGATGGCAAGACGACTAGCATATCTGGGACAGCGTTGCGTTTTCTGAAGACGATAACTAATAGCGAGCATATCTGGGACAGCGTTGCGTTTTCAGAAGACGATAACTAATAACGAGTATATTTGGGACAGTACGGAGCTACAGTTGATCGACAAGAGTGAGCCAAAGACTAGCGTATCTGGGACAACATAACTTTGGACACGAGGATTACGTCTGTGATGGTAGGGCAACTAGCATATCTGGGACAGCGTTGCGTCGTTTGTGTAAGGATATCCTGTAATAAACATATCTCGGACAACGTTGAGCTACTGGAAACCAACTTGGAGTGACTAAAGTATAGCATATCAGGGATAGCATGACTTTGGATGTAGGGCTAACACCTAGATGATGATATGAAATGTTTTCCTTAACTTTTGCCTAGGATACGCATTGTGCTACAACCTAGCGGGATTCTTCTTCTTTCGTTTTGTTTTCCTCTATTTGTTCTCTCCTTTTGCCACGGTAATCCTTGCGAGATTTTTCTGACTGTGCCTCTCAATTCCTTATTTTTGCATGGACCGCCTCTAAAGGTTTTCAGCCCATTGGGATTTTTTCTCACCTTTTGCCATGATTGTGTTTATCAAGTTTACAATCATGCCTCTCTAAATTTTTCTGGGCCGCCCTTTCGTTTTTTCAACCTAGAAAAACGCTCATTATTTCGTAGCCAATTGTGGGTGGTTGTGAGCCTTGTGTTTTCGTCGTCATGAAAAGACTTCATTTATTGGTAATCAATTGGAGGGTGACTGTGGTCCGTATGATTATCCATCTTCATGGAAACACTCCATTTATTGGTAGTAACTTCTCTTAGTTCTTACCTCGCGGTGACCCTCTAATGTTGGTAGTCGGCTTACGGGTGACTGTGACCCCTCTAAATTCTCACCTCATAATGACACTCTCATGTAATTAGCCAATTTACGGGTAGCTACGACCCTTGTCGATTCTCACCTTAATGACACTCTCATGTAAGTAGCCGATTTACGGGTGGCTGTGACCTCTCTCAATTCTCACTTCATAATGACATTCTCATGTCAGTAGCCGATTTACAGGTGGTTGTGACCCCTCTCAATTCTCACTTCTTAATGACACTCTCATGTAAGTAGCCGATTTACGGGTGGCTGTGACCCCTCTCAATTTTCACTTCTTAATGACACTTTCATGTAAGTAGCCGATTTACGGGAGCTGTGACCCCTCTTGATCCTCACCTCATAATGACACTCTCATGTAAGTAGCCGATTTACGGGTGCCTATGACCCCTCTCGATTCTCACCTCATAATGACATTCTCATATAAGTAGTTGATTTACGGGTGACTGTGATCCCTCTCTGAAAATTCATTTTGCGGAAACACTCTCTCATATCTAGCCAATTGAGGGTGGTTGTGACCCATATAAATTTCCTATCTCAAAGGAACACTATTTTTATTTGTAGTCAATTTAAGGGTGGTAGTGACCCTTACAAATTTGTAATCTCTTTGCATTATCTTATATATAGCCAATTGAAGGGTGGATGCAACCCATACATTGTTTTCACTTCGTGAAACACAACTCTATTTACATGTAGCCAGTTAGAGGGTGACTGAGGCCCATACACTTTTATTACAAAAAGAAAATAATGAATAAGATAAAGGTATACAAAATGAATCCTTCGATTGAAGTATGTTAGGGTAGGTCAAATATATTGTGAATATTTTTATCACTGTTATCATGAATGTGAGCAGAGTGACACTTTGCTTCTTATTTTACTCCTAAGTTTCGTTTGGACAACCTCTAACAGTTTTTAGTCCAACAATGTTTTCACATAATGTCACGACTGCCCTTACGGGTTTTCAATCATGTCCCTCATTCCCTAATTTTTTCGAGAAATTATTCCCTGCTATGTATTCTCATTTTCATGCTCCATGCGGTTGAAATATTTTTTTTACAAGATCAAAATTCTGTCAAAGTTACCTTGCAATACCACGTACGAAAATTAGTACTAAAATATGTAATGGATGAATTGTTTTATATATATTAAAAACAACTTGAATGTCGTTCACTCCACTCTTAAAATTTAATTTTTTTTTAAGGAAGAAATGTCAAAATGTATGATCTAAGCTATTTTCATTAGCATATCGATCGTCAAATTCATTAAGTGCTTGTACTTGGCAAAACAAAGGCTAATATCAAATCTTGTTTTTTAAAATAAAAAACTTGTTTTAGAGCCCACTTGGTTAGAACTGTTATAATCACACTCAAAAATCAAATTATCTTTGTAAACTCATGTTTTGTTTTTCTTATATTTGAAATGGCCGTGAAATATATTAGAAAAAGATGAATGACAGTTTAAGTTTGTTTGTTTTTAAAGGAAAAAAGTAATTCATGTGATGTATGCATAAAAAAAAATCATTACGAAACACATTTAGAGTTACCTGATCACTTTTCACAACTACAATATACAAAATGTGCATATGATATGTAATAAACATATTTAAGGGACATATAAAAACATACAAAGACAATAGTGTGGCTTTGTTCTAAGGGAGGGTTCATTTGATAGGTTCCCGATTAGTCGTTTATTCACACCCATCATAGGGATCACAAGCCTTCCAATCGAGTGGAGTTTTTCAGAGTTGTACCGACTGCCCAGCAGCTTCGATCGTTTCCCCTACTAAATCTTTGGGGTTCCTAGTTGCCTTGTGTTTTAGGCATTTAGGACACTATTACTAATAGTGGTGTATGCAAAATCATGCAAGAAATAAATACAAAAATATTTACAGGAAAGAAACTCAACACCTGCATACACACACAAGAAAAGTTAGAATAATTAATAATAATAACTAATAGAATGTAAGCGAACATAATGAGCATGAATCCTCTAAATGTCCCCAGCTGAGTCGCCAAATTGTCAGACCTAAAATCTTACTTAAATGCTATATTTGAATATAAAAAATTAGAGTCGTCACTAGTTAATTAAGGCTAACTAGAAACCTTGATTACCTAGGAAAATAATTAATTAAAAACCTAGGATTTCAAAACGGTCTACGTTCAGAGATTAGAGTTCGGGGATTCTGTTACGGAATAAAAATGTAGTTGAAATTCCACCCTTTCAATACTCTATTCGCTTAATTTATCATTTTTTAAAAGATATTTACAGAAATACAATATATTGATTATAAGAAATTTAAATTCTTTATGAGTTAAGATGAAACTATAAAAAAAATACACAAGCATGAAATATGTATATATATAAAATGTGAGAGTACAATAACTAATATTTTCACAATTTAATATCTTAATAATAAAAATACCAATTAATTAAATGTTAAAGAAAATATAAGACAAAAAGTTAAAAAATGTAAATAAATAACTAAACATTCATATATATATATATAAACTTAACCTAACATGGAGAACGTTAATGTATTATAACAACATATATATATATATTAAAAAATAGAGAGATAGAGAGATATTTTATGCATAAATAAACAAGATTCATATACATGGAGAACTTTTCTTGGAGCAATGGTGTAATGGAATCGATCGAGAGAGCTTCTTTTTTATTTTATTTTATTTTATTTATGTTCGTTCCACCCTCTTTACACAATGCATAACACTTCTATTTATACAAGTTCATGAAGTTTTCTAGACTAGGAAGTGTATATGCAATACAATATATTATACAATATAAAACATTCATGAAGTATTCTCTAAATATTTCACAATATACCCTATATATTAATCTACTTAATCAACACGAAACCAGTTTTTGGAAACTTCGTAACTCGTCATATATGGAATCTTCATAATGGCGCGCCACGTGTCGCGATCCTGAAAGCGTCTCATCTAGGTCAAAATCGAGTGTCTACAGTTTGCCCCTCTTTGGACATGCACATGGATAACATATTTGAGGAGTGCTTGTCCAAAGATAAGGTGACATCGATTTTGGGATAGAAAGTTTCTAAATCAGTTAACATGCTTATGATGTGGCGACTACCATATCTGGGATAGCGTTGCGTCAGTGAATATGGTTGAAGACTGCATATATGGGACAGCGTTCCGTCTTCAACATGAGCGAGGCAAATAATAGCATATCAAGGACAATAACTTTGGAAAACTGAAATCGTCTGGGATGGTTTCACGACTAGCATATTTGGGACAGCATTGCGCCTTTTGGAGGATTGTAATCGATAGCAAGCATATCAAGGATAGCGTGGAGCTACTCAAGACCAACTGGAGCAAGGCAAAGATTAACATATCTGGGACAGCGTGACTTTGGAAGCGAAGTTATGCCTGCGATGGCAAGACGACTAGCATATCTGGGACAGCGTTGCGTTTTCTGAAGACGATAACTAATAGCGAGCATATCTGGGACAGCGTTGCGTTTTCAGAAGACGATAACTAATAACGAGTATATTTGGGACAGTACGGAGCTACAGTTGATCGACAAGAGTGAGCCAAAGACTAGCGTATCTGGGACAACATAACTTTGGACACGAGGATTACGTCTGTGATGGTAGGGCAACTAGCATATCTGGGACAGCGTTGCGTCGTTTGTGTAAGGATATCCTGTAATAAACATATCTCGGACAACGTTGAGCTACTGGAAACCAACTTGGAGTGACTAAAGTATAGCATATCAGGGATAGCATGACTTTGGATGTAGGGCTAACACCTAGATGATGATATGAAATGTTTTCCTTAACTTTTGCCTAGGATACGCATTGTGCTACAACCTAGCGGGATTCTTCTTCTTTCGTTTTGTTTTCCTCTATTTGTTCTCTCCTTTTGCCACGGTAATCCTTGCGAGATTTTTCTGACTGTGCCTCTCAATTCCTTATTTTTGCATGGACCGCCTCTAAAGGTTTTCAGCCCATTGGGATTTTTTCTCACCTTTTGCCATGATTGTGTTTATCAAGTTTACAATCATGCCTCTCTAAATTTTTCTGGGCCGCCCTTTCGTTTTTTCAACCTAGAAAAACGCTCATTATTTCGTAGCCAATTGTGGGTGGTTGTGAGCCTTGTGTTTTCGTCGTCATGAAAAGACTTCATTTATTGGTAATCAATTGGAGGGTGACTGTGGTCCGTATGATTATCCATCTTCATGGAAACACTCCATTTATTGGTAGTAACTTCTCTTAGTTCTTACCTCGCGGTGACCCTCTAATGTTGGTAGTCGGCTTACGGGTGACTGTGACCCCTCTAAATTCTCACCTCATAATGACACTCTCATGTAATTAGCCAATTTACGGGTAGCTACGACCCTTGTCGATTCTCACCTTAATGACACTCTCATGTAAGTAGCCGATTTACGGGTGGCTGTGACCTCTCTCAATTCTCACTTCATAATGACATTCTCATGTCAGTAGCCGATTTACAGGTGGTTGTGACCCCTCTCAATTCTCACTTCTTAATGACACTCTCATGTAAGTAGCCGATTTACGGGTGGCTGTGACCCCTCTCAATTTTCACTTCTTAATGACACTTTCATGTAAGTAGCCGATTTACGGGAGCTGTGACCCCTCTTGATCCTCACCTCATAATGACACTCTCATGTAAGTAGCCGATTTACGGGTGCCTATGACCCCTCTCGATTCTCACCTCATAATGACATTCTCATATAAGTAGTTGATTTACGGGTGACTGTGATCCCTCTCTGAAAATTCATTTTGCGGAAACACTCTCTCATATCTAGCCAATTGAGGGTGGTTGTGACCCATATAAATTTCCTATCTCAGAGGAACACTATTTTTATTTGTAGTCAATTTAAGGGTGGTAGTGACCCTTACAAATTTGTAATCTCTTTGCATTATCTTATATATAGCCAATTGAAGGGTGGATGCAACCCATACATTGTTTTCACTTCGTGAAACACAACTCTATTTACATGTAGCCAGTTAGAGGGTGACTGAGGCCCATACACTTTTATTACAAAAAGAAAATAATGAATAAGATAAAGGTATACAAAATGAATCCTTCGATTGAAGTATGTTAGGGTAGGTCAAATATATTGTGAATATTTTTATCACTGTTATCATGAATGTGAGCAGAGTGACACTTTGCTTCTTATTTTACTCCTAAGTTTCGTTTGGACAACCTCTAACAGTTTTTAGTCCAACAATGTTTTCACATAATGTCACGACTGCCCTTACGGGTTTTCAATCATGTCCCTCATTCCCTAATTTTTTCGAGAAATTATTCCCCGCTATGTATTCTCATTTTCATGCTCCATGCGGTTGAAATATTTTTTTTACAAGATCAAAATTCTGTCAAAGTTACCTTGCAATACCACGTACGAAAATTAGTACTAAAATATGTAATGGATGAATTGTTTTATATATATTAAAAACAACTTGAATGTCGTTCACTCCACTCTTAAAATTTAATTTTTTTTTAAGGAAGAAATGTCAAAATGTATGATCTAAGCTATTTTCATTAGCATATCGATCGTCAAATTCATTAAGTGCTTGTACTTGGCAAAACAAAGGCTAATATCAAATCTTGTTTTTTAAAATAAAAAACTTGTTTTAGAGCCCACTTGGTTAGAACTGTTATAATCACACTCAAAAATCAAATTATCTTTGTAAACTCATGTTTTGTTTTTGTTATATTTGAAATGGCCGTGAAATATATTAGAAAAAGATGAATGACAGTTTAAGTTTGTTTGTTTTTAAAGGAAAAAAGTAATTCATGTGATGTATGCATAAAAAAAAATCATTACGAAACACATTTAGAGTTACCTGATCACTTTTCACAACTACAATATACAAAATGTGCATATGATATGTAATAAACATATTTAAGGGACATATAAAAACATACAAAGACAATAGTGTGGCTTTGTTCTAAGGGAGGGTTCATTTGATAGGTTCCCGATTAGTCGTTTATTCACACCCATCATAGGGATCACAAGCCTTCCAATCGAGTGGAGTTTTTCAGAGTTGTACCGACTGCCCAGCAGCTTCGATCGTTTCCCCTACTAAATCTTTGGGGTTCCTAGTTGCCTTGTGTTTTAGGCATTTAGGACACTATTACTAATAGTGGTGTATGCAAAATCATGCAAGAAATAAATACAAAAATATTTACAGGAAAGAAACTCAACACCTGCATACACACACAAGAAAAGTTAGAATAATTAATAATAATAACTAATAGAATGTAAGCGAACATAATGAGCATGAATCCTCTAAATGTCCCTAGCTGAGTCGCCAAATTGTCAGACCTAAAATCTTACTTAAATGCTATATTTGAATATAAAAAATTAGAGTCGTCACTAGTTAATTAAGGCTAACTAGAAACCTTGATTACATAGGAAAATAATTAATTAAAAACCTAGGATTTCAAAACGGTCTACGTTCAGAGATTAGAGTTCGGGGATTCTGTTACGGAATAAAAATGTAGTTGAAATTCCACCCTTTCAATACTCTATTCGCTTAATTTATCATTTTTTAAAAGATATTTACAGAAATACAATATATTGATTATAAGAAATTTAAATTCTTTATGAGTTAAGATGAAACTATAAAAAAAATACACAAGCATGAAATATGTATATATATAAAATGTGAGAGTACAATAACTAATATTTTCACAATTTAATATCTTAATAATAAAAATACCAATTAATTAAATGTTAAAGAAAATATAAGAGAAAAAGTTAAAAAATGTAAATAAATAACTAAACATTCATATATATATATATAAACTTAACCTAACATGGAGATCGTTAATGTATTATAACAACATATATATATATATTAAAAAATAGAGAGAGAGAGATATATTTTATGCATAAATAAACAAGATTCATATACATGGAGAACTTTTCTTGGAGCAATGGTGTAATGGAATCGATCGATAGAGCTTTTTTATTTTATTTTATTTATGTTCCACCCTCTTTACACAATGCATAACACTTCTATTTATACAAGTTCATGAAGTTTTCTAGACTAGGAAGTGTATATGCAATACAATATATTATACAATATAAAACATTCGTGAAATATTCTCTAAATATTTCACAATATACCCTATTTATTAATCTACTTAATCAACACGAAACCTGTTTTTGGAAACTTCGTAACTCGTCATATATGGAATCTTCATAATGGCGCGCCACGTGTCGCGATCCTGAAAGAGTCTCATCTAGGTCAAAATCGAGTGTCTACAGTTTGCCCCTCTTTGGACATGCACATGGAGAACATATTTGAGGAGTGCTTGTCCAAAGATAAGGTGACATCGATTTTGGGATAGAAAGTTTCTAAATCAGTTAACATGCTTATGATGTGGCGACTACCATATCTGGGATAGCGTTGCGTCAGTGAATATGGTTGAAGACTGCATATATGGGACAGCGTTCCGTCTTCAACATGAGCGAGGCAAATAATAGCATATCAAGGACAATAACTTTGGAAAACTGAAAACGTCTGGGATGGTTTCACGACTAGCATATTTGGGACAACATTGCGCCTTTTGGAGGATTGTAATCGATAGCAAGCATATCAAGGATAGCGTGGAGCTACTCAAGACCAACTGGAGCAAGGCAAAGATTAACATATCTGGGACAGCGTGACTTTGGAAGCGAAGTTATGCCTGCGATGGCAAGACGACTAGCATATCTGGGACAGCGTTGCGTTTTCTGAAGACGATAACTAATAGCGAGCATATCTGGGACAGCGTTGCGTTTTCAGAAGACGATAACTAATAGCGAGTATATTTGGGACAGTACGGAGCTACAGTTGATCGACAAGAGTGAGCCAAAGACTAGCGTATCTGGGACAACATAACTTTGGACACGAGGATTACGTCTGTGATGGCAGGACAACTAGCATATCTGGGACAGCGTTGCGTCGTTTGTGTAAGGATATCTTGTAATAAACATATCTCGGACAACGTTGAGCTACTGGAAACCAACTTGGAGTGACTAAAGTATAGCATATCAGGGATAGCATGACTTTGGATGTAGGGCTAACACCTAGATGATGATATGAAATGTTTTCCTTAACTTTTGCCTAGGATACGCATTGTGCTACAACCTAGCGGGATTCTTCTTCTTTCGTTTTGTTTTCCTCTATTTGTTCTCTCCTTTTGCCACGGTAATCCTTGCGAGATTTTTCTGACTGTGCCTCTCAATTCCTTATTTTTGCATGGACCGCCTCTAAAGGTTTTCAGCCCATTGGGATTTTTTCTCACCTTTTGCCATGATTGTGTTTATCAAGTTTACAATCATGCCTCTCTAAATTTTTCTGGGCCGCCCTTTCGTTTTTTCAACCTAGAAAAACGCTCATTATTTCGTAGCCAATTGTGGGTGGTTGTGAGCCTTGTGTTTTCGTCGTCATGAAAAGACTTCATTTATTGGTAATCAATTGGAGGGTGACTGTGGTCCGTATGATTATCCATCTTCATGGAAACACTCCATTTATTGGTAGTAACTTCTCTTAGTTCTTACCTCGCGGTGACCCTCTAATGTTGGTAGTCGGCTTACGGGTGACTGTGACCCCTCTAAATTCTCACCTCATAATGACACTCTCATGTAATTAGCCAATTTACGGGTAGCTACGACCCTTTTCGATTCTCACCTTAATGACACTCTCATGTAAGTAGCCGATTTACGGGTGGCTGTGACCTCTCTCAATTCTCACTTCATAATGACATTCTCATGTCAGTAGCCGATTTACAGGTGGTTGTGACCCCTCTCAATTCTCACTTCTTAATGACACTCTCATGTAAGTAGCCGATTTACGGGTGGCTGTGACCCCTCTCAATTTTCACTTCTTAATGACACTTTCATGTAAGTAGCCGATTTACGGGAGCTGTGACCCCTCTTGATCCTCACCTCATAATGACACTTTCATGTAAGTAGCCGATTTACGGGTGCCTATGACCCCTCTCGATTCTCACCTCATAATGACATTCTCATATAAGTAGTTGATTTACGGGTGACTGTGATCCCTCTCTGAAAATTCATTTTGCGGAAACACTCTCTCATATCTAGCCAATTGAGGGTGGTTGTGACCCATATAAATTTGCTATCTCAAAGGAACACTATTTTTATTTGTAGTCAATTTAAGGGTGGTAGTGACCCTTACAAATTTGTAATCTCTTTGCATTATCTTATATATAGCCAATTGAAGGGTGGATGCAACCCATACATTGTTTTCACTTCGTGAAACACAACTCTATTTACATGTAGCCAGTTAGAGGGTGACTGAGGCCCATACACTTTTATTACAAAAAGAAAATAATGAATAAGATAAAGGTATACAAAATGAATCCTTCGATTGAAGTATGTTAGGGTAGGTCAAATATATTGTGAATATTTTTATCACTGTTATCATGAATGTGAGCAGAGTGACACTTTGCTTCTTATTTTACTCCTAAGTTTCGTTTGGACAACCTCTAACAGTTTTTAGTCCAACAATGTTTTCACATAATGTCACGACTGCCCTTACGGGTTTTCAATCATGTCCCTCATTCCCTAATTTTTTCGAGAAATTATTCCCTGCTATGTATTCTCATTTTCATGCTCCATGCGGTTGAAATATTTCTTTTACAAGATCAAAATTCTGTCAAAGTTACCTTGCAATACCACATACGAAAATTAGTACTAAAATATGTAATGGATGAATTGTTTTATATATATTAAAAACAACTTGAATGTCGTTCACTCCACTCTTAAAATTTAATTTTTTTTTAAGGAAGAAATGTCAAAATGTATGATCTAAGCTATTTTCATTAGCATATCGATCGTCAAATTCATTAAGTGCTTGTACTTGGCAAAACAAAGGCTAATATCAAATCTTGTTTTTTAAAATAAAAAACTTGTTTTAGAGCCCACTTGGTTAGAACTGTTATAATCACACTCAAAAATCAAATTATCTTTGTAAACTCATGTTTTGTTTTTGTTATATTTGAAATGGCCGTGAAATATATTAGAAAAAGATGAATGACAGTTTAAGTTTGTTTGTTTTTAAAGGAAAAAAAGTAATTCATGTGATGTATGCATAAAAATAAAATCATTACGAAACACATTTAGAGTTACCTGATCACTTTTCACAACTACAATATACAAAATGTGCATATGATATGTAATAAACATATTTAAGGGACATATAAAAAAATACAAAGACAATAGTGTGGCTTTGTTCTAAGGGAGGGTTCATTTGATAGGTTCCCGATTAGTCGTTTATTCACCCCCATCATAGGGATCACAAGCCTTCCAATCGAGTGGAGTTTTTCAGAGTTGTACCGACTGCCCAGCAGCTTCGATCGTTTCCCCTACTAAATCTCTGGGGTTCCTAGTTGCCTTGTGTTTTAGGCATTTAGGACACTATTACTAATAGTGGTGTATGCAAAATCATGCAAGAAATAAATACAAAAATATTTACAGGACACACAAGAAAAGTTAGAATAATTAATAATAATAACTAATAGAATGTAAGCGAACATAATGAGCATGAATCCTCTAAATGTCCCCAGCTGAGTCGCCAAATTGTCAGACCTAAAATCTTACTTAAATGCTATATTTGAATATAAAAAATTAGAGTCGTCACTAGTTAATTAAGGCTAACTAGAAACCTTGATTACCTAGGAAAATAATTAATTAAAAACCTAGGATTTCAAAACGGTCTACGTTCAGAGATTAGAGTTCGGGGATTCTGTTACGGAATAAAAATGTAGTTGAAATTCCACCCTTTCAATACTCTATTCGCTTAATTTATCATTTTTTAAAAGATATTTACAGAAATACAATATATTGATTATAAGAAATTTAAATTCTTTATGAGTTAAGATGAAACTATAAAAAAAATACACAAGCATGAAATATGTATATATATAAAATGTGAGAGTACAATAACTAATATTTTCACAATTTAATATCTTAATAATAAAAATACCAATTAATTAAATGTTAAAGAAAATATAAGACAAAAAGTTAAAAAATGTAAATAAATAACTAAACATTCATATATATATATAAACTTAACCTAACATGGAGAACGTTAATGTATTATAACAACATATATATATATATTAAAAAATAGAGAGAGAGAGAGATATTTTATGCATAAATAAACAAGATTCATATACATGGAGAACCTTTCTTGGAGCAATGGTGTAATGGAATCGATCGAGAGAGCTTCTTTTTTATTTTATTTTATTTATGTTCCACCCTCTTTACACAATGCATAACACTTCCATTTATACAAGTTCATGAAGTTTTCTAGACTAGGAAGTGTATATGCAATACAATATATTATACAATATAAAACATTCATGAAGTATTCTCTAAATATTTCACAATATACCCTATATATTAATCTACTTAATCAACACGAAACCAGTTTTTGGAAACTTCGTAACTCGTCATATATGGAATCTTCATAATGGCGCGCCACGTGTCGCGATCCTGAAAGCGTCTCATCTAGGTCAAAATCGAGTGTCTACAGTTTGCCCCTCTTTGGACATGCACATGGAGAACATATTTGAGGAGTGCTTGTCCAAAGATAAGGTGACATCGATTTTGGGATAGAAAGTTTCTAAATCAGTTAACATGCTTATGATGTGGCGACTACCATATCTGGGATAGCGTTGCGTCAGTGAATATGGTTGAAGACTGCATATATGGGACAGCGTTCCGTCTTCAACATGAGCGAGGCAAATAATAGCATATCAAGGACAATAACTTTGGAAAACTGAAAACGTCTGGGATGGTTTCACGACTAGCATATTTGGGACAGCATTGCGCCTTTTGGAGGATTGTAATCGATAGCAAGCATATCAAGGATAGCGTGGAGCTACTCAAGACCAACTGGAGCAAGGCAAAGATTAACATATCTGGGACAGCGTGACTTTGGAAGCGAAGTTATGCCTGCGATGGCAAGACGACTAGCATATCTGGGACAGCGTTGCGTTTTCTGAAGACGATAACTAATAGCGAGCATATCTGGGACAGCGTTGCGTTTTCAGAAGACGATAACTAATAGCGAGTATATTTGGGACAGTACGGAGCTACAGTTGATCGACAAGAGTGAGCCAAAGACTAGCGTATCTGGGACAACATAACTTTGGACACGAGGATTACGTCTGTGATGGCAGGACAACTAGCATATCTGGGACAGCGTTGCGTCGTTTGTGTAAGGATATCTTGTAATAAACATATCTCGGACAACGTTGAGCTACTGGAAACCAACTTGGAGTGACTAAAGTATAGCATATCAGGGATAGCATGACTTTGGATGTAGGGCTAACACCTAGATGATGATATGAAATGTTTTCCTTAACTTTTGCCTAGGATACGCATTGTGCTACAACCTAGCGGGATTCTTCTTCTTTCGTTTTGTTTTCCTCTATTTGTTCTCTCCTTATGCCACGGTAATCCTTGCGAGATTTTTCTGACTGTGCCTCTCAATTCCTTATTTTTGCATGGACCGCCTCTAAAGGTTTTCAGCCCATTGGGATTTTTTCTCACCTTTTGCCATGATTGTGTTTATCAAGTTTACAATCATGCCTCTCTAAATTTTTCTGGGCCGCCCTTTCGTTTTTTCAACCTAGAAAAACACTCATTATTTCGTAGCCAATTGTGGGTGGTTGCGAGCCTTGTGTTTTCGTCGTCATGAAAAGACTTCATTTATTGGTAATCAATTGGAGGGTGACTGTGGTCCGTATGATTATCCATCTTCATGGAAACACTCCATTTATTGGTAGTAACTTCTCTTAGTTCTTACCTCGCGGTGACCCTCTAATGTTGGTAGTCGGCTTACGGGTGACTGTGACCCCTCTAAATTCTCACCTCATAATGACACTCTCACGTAATTAGCCAATTTACGGGTAGCTACGACCCTTGTCGATTCTCACCTTAATGACACTCTCATGTAAGTAGACGATTTACGGGTGGCTGTGACCTCTCTCAATTCTCACTTCATAATGACATTCTCATGTCAGTAGCCGATTTACAGGTGGTTGTGACCCCTCTCAATTCTCACTTCTTAATGACACTCTCATGTAAGTAGCCGATTTACGGGTGGCTGTGACCCCTCTCAATTTTCACTTCTTAATGACACTTTCATGTAAGTAGCCGATTTACGGGAGCTGTGACCCCTCTTGATCCTCACCTCATAATGACACTCTCATGTAAGTAGCCGATTTACGGGTGCCTATGACCCCTCTCGATTCTCACCTCATAATGACATTCTCATATAAGTAGTTGATTTACGGGTGACTGTGATCCCTCTCTGAAAATTCATTTTGCGGAAACACTCTCTCATATCTAGCCAATTGAGGGTGGTTGTGACCCATATAAATTTGCTATCTCAAAGGAACACTATTTTTATTTGTAGTCAATTTAAGGGTGGTAGTGACCCTTACAAATTTGTAATCTCTTTGCATTATCTTATATAAAGCCAATTGAAGGGTGGATGCAACCCATACATTGTTTTCACTTCGTGAAACACAACTCTATTTACATGTAGCCAGTTAGAGGGTGACTGAGGCCCATACACTTTTATTACAAAAAGAAAATAATGAATAAGATAAAGGTATACAAAATGAATCCTTCGATTGAAGTATGTTAGGGTAGGTCAAATATATTGTGAATATTTTTATCACTGTTATCATGAATGTGAGCAGAGTGACACTTTGCTTCTTATTTTACTCCTAAGTTTCGTTTGGACAACCTCTAACAGTTTTTAGTCCAACAATGTTTTCACATAATGTCACGACTGCCCTTACGGGTTTTCAATCATGTCCCTCATTCCCTAATTTTTTCGAGAAATTATTCCCTGCTATGTATTCTCATTTTCATGCTCCATGCGGTTGAAATATTTCTTTTACAAGATCAAAATTCTGTCAAAGTTACCTTGCAATACCACATACGAAAATTAGTACTAAAATATGTAATGGATGAATTGTTTTATATATATTAAAAACAACTTGAATGTCGTTCACTCCACTCTTAAAATTTAATTTTTTTTTAAGGAAGAAATGTCAAAATGTATGATCTAAGCTATTTTCATTAGCATATCGATCGTCAAATTCATTAAGTGCTTGTACTTGGCAAAACAAAGGCTAATATCAAATCTTGTTTTTTAAAATAAAAAACTTGTTTTAGAGCCCACTTGGTTAGAACTGTTATAATCACACTCAAAAATCAAATTATCTTTGTAAACTCATGTTTTGTTTTTGTTATATTTGAAATGGCCGTGAAATATATTAGAAAAAGATGAATGACAGTTTAAGTTTGTTTGTTTTTAAAGGAAAAAAAGTAATTCATGTGATGTATGCATAAAAATAAAATCATTACGAAACACATTTAGAGTTACCTGATCACTTTTCACAACTACAATATACAAAATGTACATATGATATGTAATAAACATATTTAAGGGACATATAAAAAAATACAAAGACAATAGTGTGGCTTTGTTCTAAGGGAGGGTTCATTTGATAGGTTCCCGATTAGTCGTTTATTCACCCCCATCATAGGGATCACAAGCCTTCCAATCGAGTGGAGTTTTTCAGAGTTGTACCGACTGCCCAGCAGCTTCGATCGTTTCCCCTACTAAATCTCTGGGGTTCCTAGTTGCCTTGTGTTTTAGGCATTTAGGACACTATTACTAATAGTGGTGTATGCAAAATCATGCAAGAAATAAATACAAAAATATTTACAGGAAAGAAACTCAACACCTGCATACACACACAAGAAAAGTTAGAATAATTAATAATAATAACTAATAGAATGTAAGCGAACATAATGAGCATGAATCCTCTAAATGTCCCCAGCTGAGTCGCCAAATTGTCAGACCTAAAATCTTACTTAAATGCTATATTTGAATATAAAAAATTAGAGTCGTCACTAGTTAATTAAGGCTAACTAGAAACCTTGATTACCTAGGAAAATAATTAATTAAAAACCTAGGATTTCAAAACGGTCTACGTTCAGAGATTAGAGTTCGGGGATTCTGTTACGGAATAAAAATGTAGTTGAAATTCCACCCTTTCAATACTCTATTCGCTTAATTTATCATTTTTTAAAAGATATTTACAGAAATACAATATATTGATTATAAGAAATTTAAATTCTTTATGAGTTAAGATGAAACTATAAAAAAAATACACAAGCATGAAATATGTATATATATAAAATGTGAGAGTACAATAACTAATATTTTCACAATTTAATATCTTAATAATAAAAATACCAATTAATTAAATGTTAAAGAAAATATAAGACAAAAAGTTAAAAAATGTAAATAAATAACTAAACATTCATATATATATATATAAACTTAACCTAACATGGAGAACGTTAATGTATTATAACAACATATATATATATATTAAAAAATATATAGAGAGAGAGATATTTTATGCATAAATAAACAAGATTCATATACATGGAGAACTTTTCTTGGAGCAATGGTGTAATGGAATCGATCGAGAGAGCTTCTTTTTTATTTTATTTTATTTTATTTATGTTCCACCCTCTTTACACAATGCATAACACTTCTATTTATACAAGTTCATGAAGTTTTCTAGACTAGGAAGTGTATATGCAATACAATATATTATACAATTTAAAACATTCATGAAGTATTCTCTAAATATTTCACAATATACCCTATATATTAATCTACTTAATCAACACGAAACCAGTTTTTGGAAACTTCGTAACTCGTCATATATGGAATCTTCATAATGGCGCGCCACGTGTCGCGATCTTGAAAGCGTCTCATCTAGGTCAAAATCGAGTGTCTACAATTTGCCCCTCTTTGGACATGCACATGGAGAACATATTTGAGGAGTGCTTGTCCAAAGATAAGGTGACATCGATTTTGGGATAGAAAGTTTCTAAATCAGTTAACATGCTTATGATGTGGCGACTACCATATCTGGGATAGCGTTGCGTCAGTGAATATGGTTGAAGACTGCATATATGGGACAGCGTTCCGTCTTCAACATGAGCGAGGCAAATAATAGCATATCAAGGACAATAACTTTGGAAAACTGAAAACGTCTGGGATGGTTTCACGACTAGCATATTTGGGACAGCATTGCGCCTTTTGGAGGATTGTAATCGATAGCAAGCATATCAAGGATAGCGTGGAGCTACTCAAGACCAACTGGAGCAAGGCAAAGATTAACATATCTGGGACAGCGTGACTTTGGAAGCGAAGTTATGCCTGCGATGGCAAGACGACTAGCATATCTGGGACAGCGTTGCGTTTTCTGAAGACGATAACTAATAGCGAGCATATCTGGGACAGCGTTGCGTTTTCAGAAGACGATAACTAATAGCGAGTATATTTGGGACAGTACGGAGCTACAGTTGATCGACAAGAGTGAGCCAAAGACTAGCGTATCTGGGACAACATAACTTTGGACACGAGGATTACGTCTGTGATGGCAGGACAACTAGCATATCTGGGACAGCGTTGCGTCGTTTGTGTAAGGATATCTTGTAATAAACATATCTCGGACAACGTTGAGCTACTGGAAACCAACTTGGAGTGACTAAAGTATAGCATATCAGGGATAGCATGACTTTGGATGTAGGGCTAACACCTAGATGATGATATGAAATGTTTTCCTTAACTTTTGCCTAGGATACGCATTGTGCTACAACCTAGCGGGATTCTTCTTCTTTCGTTTTGTTTTCCTCTATTTGTTCTCTCCTTTTGCCACGGTAATCCTTGCGAGATTTTTCTGACTGTGCCTCTCAATTCCTTATTTTTGCATGGACCGCCTCTAAAGGTTTTCAGCCCATTGGGATTTTTTCTCACCTTTTGCCATGATTGTGTTTATCAAGTTTACAATCATGCCTCTCTAAATTTTTCTGGGCCGCCCTTTCGTTTTTTCAACCTAGAAAAACGCTCATTATTTCGTAGCCAATTGTGGGTGGTTGTGAGCCTTGTGTTTTCGTCGTCATGAAAAGACTTCATTTATTGGTAATCAATTGGAGGGTGACTGTGGTCCGTATGATTATCCATCTTCATGGAAACACTCCATTTATTGGTAGTAACTTCTCTTAGTTCTTACCTCGCGGTGACCCTCTAATGTTGGTAGTCGGCTTACGGGTGACTGTGACCCCTCTAAATTCTCACCTCATAATGACACTCTCATGTAATTAGCCAATTTACGGGTAGCTACGACCCTTGTCGATTCTCACCTTAATGACACTCTCATGTAAGTAGCCGATTTACGGGTGGCTGTGACCTCTCTCAATTCTCACTTCATAATGACATTCTCATGTCAGTAGCCGATTTACAGGTGGTTGTGACCCCTCTCAATTCTCACTTCTTAATGACACTCTCATGTAAGTAGCCGATTTACGGGTGGCTGTGACCCCTCTCAATTTTCACTTCTTAATGACACTTTCATGTAAGTAGCCGATTTACGGGAGCTGTGACCCCTCTTGATCCTCACCTCATAATGACACTCTCATGTAAGTAGCCGATTTACGGGTGCCTATGACCCCTCTCGATTCTCACCTCATAATGACATTCTCATATAAGTAGTTGATTTACGGGTGACTGTGATCCCTCTCTGAAAATTCATTTTGCGGAAACACTCTCTCATATCTAGCCAATTGAGGGTGGTTGTGACCCATATAAATTTCCTATCTCAAAGAAACACTATTTTTATTTGTAGTCAATTTAAGGGTGGTAGGTCACCTTACAAATTTGTAATCTCTTTGCATTATCTTATATATAGCCAATTGAAGGGTGGATGCAACCCATACATTGTTTTCACTTCGTGAAACACAACTCTATTTACATGTAGCCAGTTAGAGGGTGACTGAGGCCCATACACTTTTATTACAAAAAGAAAATAATGAATAAGATAAAGGTATACAAAATGAATCCTTCGATTGAAGTATGTTAGGGTAGGTCAAATATATTGTGAATATTTTTATCACTGTTATCATGAATGTGAGCAGAGTGACACTTTGCTTCTTATTTTACTCCTAAGTTTCGTTTGGACAACCTCTAACAGTTTTTAGTCCAACAATGTTTTCACATAATGTCACGACTGCCCTTACGGGTTTTCAATCATGTCCCTCATTCCTTAATTTTTTCGAGAAATTATTCCCTGCTATGTATTCTCATTTTCATGCTCCATGCGGTTGAAATATTTTTTTTACAAGATCAAAATTCTGTCAAAGTTACCTTGCAATACCACATACGAAAATTAGTACTAAAATATGTAATGGATGAATTGTTTTATATATATTAAAAACAACTTGAATGTCGTTCACTCCACTCTTAAAATTTAATTTTTTTTTAAGGAAGAAATGTCAAAATGTATGATCTAAGCTATTTTCATTAGCATATCGATCGTCAAATTCATTAAGTGCTTGTACTTGGCAAAACAAAGGCTAATATCAAATCTTGTTTTTTAAAATAAAAAACTTGTTTTAGAGCCCACTTGGTTAGAACTGTTATAATCACACTCAAAAATCAAATTATCTTTGTAAACTCATGTTTTGTTTTTGTTATATTTGAAATGGCCGTGAAATATATTAGAAAAAGATGAATGACAGTTTAAGTTTGTTTGTTTTTAAAGGAAAAAAAGTAATTCATGTGATGTATGCATAAAAATAAAATCATTACGAAACACATTTAGAGTTACCTGATCACTTTTCACAACTACAATATACAAAATGTGCATATGATATGTAATAAACATATTTAAGGGACATATAAAAAAATACAAAGACAATAGTGTGGCTTTGTTCTAAGGGAGGGTTCATTTGATAGGTTCCCGATTAGTCGTTTATTCACCCCCATCATAGGGATCACAAGCCTTCCAATCGAGTGGAGTTTTTCAGAGTTGTACCGACTGCCCAGCAGCTTCGATCGTTTCCCCTACTAAATCTCTGGGGTTCCTAGTTGCCTTGTGTTTTAGGCATTTAGGACACTATTACTAATAGTGGTGTATGCAAAATCATGCAAGAAATAAATACAAAAATATTTACAGGAAAGAAACTCAACACCTGCATACACACACAAGAAAAGTTAGAATAATTAATAATAATAACTAATAGAATGTAAGCGAACATAATGAGCATGAATCCTCTA
This sequence comes from Chamaenerion angustifolium, assembly GCA_946814005.1. NCBI lineage: Eukaryota > Viridiplantae > Streptophyta > Magnoliopsida > Myrtales > Onagraceae > Chamaenerion > Chamaenerion angustifolium. The sequence goes on along the minus strand of OX328268.1, from coordinate 24,361,074 downwards.
AATGTCCCCAGCTGAGTCGCCAAATTGTCAGACCTAAAATCTTACTTAAATGCTATATTTGAATATAAAAAATTAGAGTCGTCACTAGTTAATTAAGGCTAACTAGAAACCTTGATTACCTAGGAAAATAATTAATTAAAAACCTAGGATTTCAAAACGGTCTACGTTCAGAGATTAGAGTTCGGGGATTCTGTTACGGAATAAAAATGTAGTTGAAATTCCACCCTTTCAATACTCTATTCGCTTAATTTATCATTTTTTAAAAGATATTTACAGAAATACAATATATTGATTATAAGAAATTTAAATTCTTTATGAGTTAAGATGAAACTATAAAAAAAATACACAAGCATGAAATATGTATATATATAAAATGTGAGAGTACAATAACTAATATTTTCACAATTTAATATCTTAATAATAAAAATACCAATTAATTAAATGTTAAAGAAAATATAAGACAAAAAGTTAAAAAATGTAAATAAATAACTAAACATTCATATATATATATAAACTTAACCTAACATGGAGAACGTTAATGTATTATAACAACATATATATATATATTAAAAAATAGAGAGAGAGAGAGATATTTTATGCATAAATAAACAAGATTCATATACATGGAGAACCTTTCTTGGAGCAATGGTGTAATGGAATCGATCGAGAGAGCTTCTTTTTTATTTTATTTTATTTATGTTCCACCCTCTTTACACAATGCATAACACTTCTATTTATACAAGTTCATGAAGTTTTCTAGACTAGGAAGTGTATATGCAATACAATATATTATACAATATAAAACATTCATGAAGTATTCTCTAAATATTTCACAATATACCCTATATATTAATCTACTTAATCAACACGAAACCAGTTTTTGGAAACTTCGTAACTCGTCATATATGGAATCTTCATAATGGCGCGCCACGTGTCGCGATCCTGAAAGCGTCTCATCTAGGTCAAAATCGAGTGTCTACAGTTTGCCCCTCTTTGGACATGCACATGGAGAACATATTTGAGGAGTGCTTGTCCAAAGATAAGGTGACATCGATTTTGGGATAGAAAGTTTCTAAATCAGTTAACATGCTTATGATGTGGCGACTACCATATCTGGGATAGCGTTGCGTCAGTGAATATGGTTGAAGACTGCATATATGGGACAGCGTTCCGTCTTCAACATGAGCGAGGCAAATAATAGCATATCAAGGACAATAACTTTGGAAAACTGAAAACGTCTGGGATGGTTTCACGACTAGCTTATTTGGGACAGCATTGCGCCTTTTGGAGGATTGTAATCGATAGCAAGCATATCAAGGATAGCGTGGAGCTACTCAAGACAAACTGGAGCAAGGCAAAGATTAACATATCTGGGACAGCGTGACTTTGGAAGCGAAGTTATGCCTGCGATGGCAAGACGACTAGCATATCTGGGACAGCGTTGCGTTTTCTGAAGACGATAACTAATAGCGAGCATATCTGGGACAGCGTTGCGTTTTCAGAAGACGATAACTAATAGCGAGTATATTTGGGACAGTACGGAGCTACAGTTGATCGACAAGAGTGAGCCAAAGACTAGCGTATCTGGGACAACATAACTTTGGACACGAGGATTACGTCTGTGATGGCAGGACAACTAGCATATCTGGGACAGCGTTGCGTCGTTTGTGTAAGGATATCTTGTAATAAACATATCTCGGACAACGTTGAGCTACTGGAAACCAACTTGGAGTGACTAAAGTATAGCATATCAGGGATAGCATGACTTTGGATGTAGGGCTAACACCTAGATGATGATATGAAATGTTTTCCTTAACTTTTGCCTAGGATACGCATTGTGCTACAACCTAGCGGGATTCTTCTTCTTTCGTTTTGTTTTCCTCTATTTGTTCTCTCCTTTTGCCACGGTAATCCTTGTGAGATTTTTCTGACTGTGCCTCTCAATTCCTTATTTTTGCATGGACCGCCTCTAAAGGTTTTCAGCCCATTGGGATTTTTTCTCACCTTTTGCCATGATTGTGTTTATCAAGTTTACAATCATGCCTCTCTAAATTTTTCTGGGCCGCCCTTTCGTTTTTTCAACCTAGAAAAACGCTCATTATTTCGTAGCCAATTGTGGGTGGTTGTGAGCCTTGTGTTTTCGTCGTCATGAAAAGACTTCATTTATTGGTAATCAATTGGAGGGTGACTGTGGTCCGTATGATTATCCATCTTCATGGAAACACTCCATTTATTGGTAGTAACTTCTCTTAGTTCTTACCTCGCGGTGACCCTCTAATGTTGGTAGTCGGCTTACGGGTGACTGTGACCCCTCTAAATTCTCACCTCATAATGACACTCTCATGTAATTAGCCAATTTACGGGTAGCTACGACCCTTGTCGATTCTCACCTTAATGACACTCTCATGTAAGTAGCCGATTTACGGGTGGCTGTGACCTCTCTCAATTCTCACTTCATAATGACATTCTCATGTCAGTAGCCGATTTACAGGTGGTTGTGACCCCTCTCAATTCTCACTTCTTAATGACACTCTCATGTAAGTAGCCGATTTACGGGTGGCTGTGACCCCTCTCAATTTTCACTTCTTAATGACACTTTCATGTAAGTAGCCGATTTACGGGAGCTGTGACCCCTCTTGATCCTCACCTCATAATGACACTCTCATGTAAGTAGCCGATTTACGGGTGCCTATGACCCCTCTCGATTCTCACCTCATAATGACATTCTCATATAAGTAGTTGATTTACGGGTGACTGTGATCCCTCTCTGAAAATTCATTTTGCGGAAACACTCTCTCATATCTAGCCAATTGAGGGTGGTTGTGACCCATATAAATTTCCTATCTCAAAGGAACACTATTTTTATTTGTAGTCAATTTAAGGGTGGTAGTGACCCTTACAAATTTGTAATCTCTTTGCATTATCTTATATATAGCCAATTGAAGGGTGGATGCAACCCATACATTGTTTTCACTTCGTGAAACACAACTCTATTTACATGTAGCCAGTTAGAGGGTGACTGAGGCCCATACACTTTTATTACAAAAAGAAAATAATGAATAAGATAAAGGTATACAAAATGAATCCTTCGATTGAAGTATGTTAGGGTAGGTCAAATATATTGTGAATATTTTTATCACTGTTATCATGAATGTGAGCAGAGTGACACTTTGCTTCTTATTTTACTCCTAAGTTTCGTTTGGACAACCTCTAACAGTTTTTAGTCCAACAATGTTTTCACATAATGTCACGACTGCCCTTACGGGTTTTCAATCATGTCCCTCATTCCCTAATTTTTTCGAGAAATTATTCCCTCCTATGTATTCTCATTTTCATGCTCCATGCGGTTGAAATATTTTTTTTACAAGATCAAAATTCTGTCAAAGTTACCTTGCAATACCACATACGAAAATTAGTACTAAAATATGTAATGGATGAATTGTTTTATATATATTAAAAACAACTTGAATGTCGTTCACTCCACTCTTAAAATTTAATTTTTTTTTAAAGAAGAAATGTCAAAATGTATGATCTAAGCTATTTTCATTAGCATATCGATCGTCAAATTCATTAAGTGCTTGTACTTGGCAAAACAAAGGCTAATATCAAATCTTGTTTTTTAAAATAAAAAACTTGTTTTAGAGCCCACTTGGTTAGAACTGTTATAATCACACTCAAAAATCAAATTATCTTTGTAAACTCATGTTTTGTTTTTGTTATATTTGAAATGGCCGTGAAATATATTAGAAAAAGATGAATGACAGTTTAAGTTTGTTTGTTTTTAAAGGAAAAAAAGTAATTCATGTGATGTATGCATAAAAAAAAAATCATTACGAAACACATGTAGAGTTACCTGATCACTTTTCACAACTACAATATACAAAATGTGCATATGATATGTAATAAACATATTTAAGGGACATATAAAAAAATACAAAGACAATAGTGTGGCTTTGTTCTAAGGGAGGGTTCATTTGATAGGTTCCCGATTAGTCGTTTATTCACCCCCATCATAGGGATCACAAGCCTTCCAATCGAGTGGAGTTTTTCAGAGTTGTACCGACTGCCCAGCAGCTTCGATCGTTTCCCCTACTAAATCTCTGGGGTTCCTAGTTGCCTTGTGTTTTAGGCATTTAGGACACTATTACTAATAGTGGTGTATGCAAAATCATGCAAGAAATAAATACAAAAATATTTACAGGAAAGAAACTCAACACCTGCATACACACACAAGAAAAGTTAGAATAATTAATAATAATAACTAATAGAATGTAAGCGAACATAATGAGCATGAATCCTCTAAATGTCCCCAGCTGAGTCGCCAAATTGTCAGACCTAAAATCTTACTTAAATGCTATATTTGAATATAAAAAATTAGAGTCGTCACTAGTTAATTAAGGCTAACTAGAAACCTTGATTACCTAGGAAAATAATTAATTAAAAACCTAGGATTTCAAAACGGTCTACGTTCAGAGATTAGAGTTCGGGGATTCTGTTACGGAATAAAAATGTAGTTGAAATTCCACCCTTTCAATACTCTATTCGCTTAATTTATCATTTTTTAAAAGATATTTACAGAAATACAATATATTGATTATAAGAAATTTAAATTCTTTATGAGTTAAGATGAAACTATAAAACAAATACACAAGCATGAAATATGTATATATATAAAATGTGAGAGTACAATAACTAATATTTTCACAATTTAATATCTTAATAATAAAAATACCAATTAATTAAATGTTAAAGAAAATATAAGACAAAAAGTTAAAAAATGTAAATAAATAACTAAACATTCATATATATATATATAAACTTAACCTAACATGGAGAACGTTAATGTATTATAACAACATATATATATATATTAAAAAATAGAGAGAGAGAGAGATATTTTATGCATAAATAAACAAGATTCATATACATGGAGAACTTTTCTTGGAGCAATGGTGTAATGGAATCGATCGAGAGAGCTTCTTTTTTATTTTATTTTATTTTATTTATGTTCCACCCTCTTTACACAATGCATAACACTTCTATTTATACAAGTTCATGAAGTTTTCTAGACTAGGAAGTGTATATGCAATACAATATATTATACAATTTAAAACATTCATGAAGTATTCTCTAAATATTTCACAAAATACCCTATATATTAATCTACTTAATCAACACGAAACCAGTTTTTGGAAACTTCGTAACTCGTCATATATGGAATCTTCATAATGGCGCGCCACGTGTCGCGATCCTGAAAGCGTCTCATCTAGGTCAAAATCGAGTGTCTACAGTTTGCCCCTCTTTGGACATGCACATGGAGAACATATTTGAGGAGTGCTTGTCCAAAGATAAGGTGACATCGATTTTGGGATAGAAAGTTTCTAAATCAGTTAACATGCTTATGATGTGGCGACTACCATATCTGGGATAGCGTTGCGTCAGTGAATATGGTTGAAGACTGCATATATGGGACAGCGTTCCGTCTTCAACATGAGCGAGGCAAATAATAGCATATCAAGGACAATAACTTTGGAAAACTGAAAACGTCTGGGATGGTTTCACGACTAGCATATTTGGGACAGCATTGCGCCTTTTGGAGGATTGTAATCGATAGCAAGCATATCAAGGATAGCGTGGAGCTACTCAAGACCAACTGGAGAAAGGCAAAGATTAACATATCTGGGACAGCGTGACTTTGGAAGCGAAGTTATGCCTGCGATGGCAAGACGACTAGCATATCTGGGACAGCGTTGCGTTTTCTGAAAACGATAACTAATAGCGAGCATATCTGGGACAGCGTTGCGTTTTCAGAAGACGATAACTAATAACGAGTATATTTGGGACAGTACGGAGCTACAGTTGATCGACAAGAGTGAGCCAAAGACTAGCGTATCTGGGACAACATAACTTTGGACACGAGGATTACGTCTGTGATGGTAGGGCAACTAGCATATCTGGGACAGCGTTGCGTCGTTTGTGTAAGGATATCCTGTAATAAACATATCTCGGACAACGTTGAGCTACTGGAAACCAACTTGGAGTGACTAAAGTATAGCATATCAGGGATAGCATGACTTTGGATGTAGGGCTAACACCTAGATGATGATATGAAATGTTTTCCTTAACTTTTGCCTAGGATACGCATTGTGCTACAACCTAGCGGGATTCTTCTTCTTTCGTTTTGTTTTCCTCTATTTGTTCTCTCCTTTTGCCACGGTAATCCTTGCGAGATTTTTCTGACTGTGCCTCTCAATTCCTTATTTTTGCATGGACCGCCTCTAAAGGTTTTCAGCCCATTGGGATTTTTTCTCACCTTTTGCCATGATTGTGTTTATCAAGTTTACAATCATGCCTCTCTAAATTTTTCTGGGCCGCCCTTTCGTTTTTTCAACCTAGAAAAACACTCATTATTTCGTAGCCAATTGTGGGTGGTTGTGAGCCTTGTGTTTTCGTCGTCATGAAAAGACTTCATTTATTGGTAATCAATTGGAGGGTGACTGTGGTCCGTATGATTATCCATCTTCATGGAAACACTCCATTTATTGGTAGTAACTTCTCTTAGTTCTTACCTCGCGGTGACCCTCTAATGTTGGTAGTCAGCTTACGGGTGACTGTGACCCCTCTAAATTCTCACCTCATAATGACACTCTCACGTAATTAGCCAATTTACGGGTAGCTACGACCCTTGTCGATTCTCACCTTAATGACACTCTCATGTAAGTAGACGATTTACGGGTGGCTGTGACCTCTCTCAATTCTCACTTCATAATGACATTCTCATGTCAGTAGCCGATTTACAGGTGGTTGTGACCCCTCTCAATTCTCACTTCTTAATGACACTCTCATGTAAGTAGCCGATTTACGGGTGGCTGTGACCCCTCTCAATTTTCACTTCTTAATGACACTTTCATGTAAGTAGCCGATTTACGGGAGCTGTGACCCCTCTTGATCCTCACCTCATAATGACACTCTCATGTAAGTAGCCGATTTACGGGTGCCTATGACCCCTCTCGATTCTCACCTCATAATGACATTCTCATATAAGTAGTTGATTTACGGGTGACTGTGATCCCTCTCTGAAAATTCATTTTGCGGAAACACTCTCTCATATCTAGCCAATTGAGGGTGGTTGTGACCCATATAAATTTCCTATCTCAAAGGAACACTATTTTTATTTGTAGTCAATTTAAGGGTGGTAGTGACCCTTACAAATTTGTAATCTCTTTGCATTATCTTATATATAGCCAATTGAAGGGTGGATGCAACCCATACATTGTTTTCACTTCGTGAAACACAACTCTATTTACATGTAGCCAGTTAGAGGGTGACTGAGGCCCATACACTTTTATTACAAAAAGAAAATAATGAATAAGATAAAGGTATACAAAATGAATCCTTCGATTGAAGTATGTTAGGGTAGGTCAAATATATTGTGAATATTTTTATCACTGTTATCATGAATGTGAGCAGAGTGACACTTTGCTTCTTATTTTACTCCTAAGTTTCGTTTGGACAACCTCTAACAGTTTTTAGTCCAACAATGTTTTCACATAATGTCACGACTGCCCTTACGGGTTTTCAATCATGTCCCTCATTCCCTAATTTTTTCGAGAAATTATTCCCTCCTATGTATTCTCATTTTCATGCTCCATGCGGTTGAAATATTTTTTTTACAAGATCAAAATTCTGTCAAAGTTACCTTGCAATACCACATACGAAAATTAGTACTAAAATATGTAATGGATGAATTGTTTTATATATATTAAAAACAACTTGAATGTCGTTCACTCCACTCTTAAAATTTAATTTTTTTTTAAAGAAGAAATGTCAAAATGTATGATCTAAGCTATTTTCATTAGCATATCGATCGTCAAATTCATTAAGTGCTTGTACTTGGCAAAACAAAGGCTAATATCAAATCTTGTTTTTTAAAATAAAAAACTTGTTTTAGAGCCCACTTGGTTAGAACTGTTATAATCACACTCAAAAATCAAATTATCTTTGTAAACTCATGTTTTGTTTTTGTTATATTTGAAATGGCCGTGAAATATATTAGAAAAAGATGAATGACAGTTTAAGTTTGTTTGTTTTTAAAGGAAAAAAAGTAATTCATGTGATGTATGCATAAAAAAAAAATCATTACGAAACACATGTAGAGTTACCTGATCACTTTTCACAACTACAATATACAAAATGTGCATATGATATGTAATAAACATATTTAAGGGACATATAAAAAAATACAAAGACAATAGTGTGGCTTTGTTCTAAGGGAGGGTTCATTTGATAGGTTCCCGATTAGTCGTTTATTCACCCCCATCATAGGGATCACAAGCCTTCCAATCGAGTGGAGTTTTTCAGAGTTGTACCGACTGCCCAGCAGCTTCGATCGTTTCCCCTACTAAATCTCTGGGGTTCCTAGTTGCCTTGTGTTTTAGGCATTTAGGACACTATTACTAATAGTGGTGTATGCAAAATCATGCAAGAAATAAATACAAAAATATTTACAGGAAAGAAACTCAACACCTGCATACACACACAAGAAAAGTTAGAATAATTAATAATAATAACTAATAGAATGTAAGCGAACATAATGAGCATGAATCCTCTAAATGTCCCCAGCTGAGTCGCCAAATTGTCAGACCTAAAATCTTACTTAAATGCTATATTTGAATATAAAAAATTAGAGTCGTCACTAGTTAATTAAGGCTAACTAGAAACCTTGATTACCTAGGAAAATAATTAATTAAAAACCTAGGATTTCAAAACGGTCTACGTTCAGAGATTAGAGTTCGGGGATTCTGTTACGGAATAAAAATGTAGTTGAAATTCCACCCTTTCAATACTCTATTCGCTTAATTTATCATTTTTTAAAAGATATTTACAGAAATACAATATATTGATTATAAGAAATTTAAATTCTTTATGAGTTAAGATGAAACTATAAAAAAAATACACAAGCATGAAATATGTATATATATAAAATGTGAGAGTACAATAACTAATATTTTCACAATTTAATATCTTAATAATAAAAATACCAATTAATTAAATGTTAAAGAAAATATAAGACAAAAAGTTAAAAAATGTAAATAAATAACTAAACATTCATATATATATATAAACTTAACCTAACATGGAGAACGTTAATGTATTATAACAACATATATATATATATTAAAAAATAGAGAGAGAGAGAGATATTTTATGCATAAATAAACAAGAATCATATACATGGAGAACTTTTCTTGGAGCAATGGTGTAATGGAATCAATCGAGAGAGCTTTTTTATTTTATTTTATTTATGTTCCACCCTCTTTACACAATGCATAACACTTCTATTTATACAAGTTCATGAAGTTTTCTAGACTAGGAAGTGTATATGCAATACAATATATTATACAATATAAAACATTCGTGAAATATTCTCTAAATATTTCACAATATACCCTATTTATTAATCTACTTAATCAACACGAAACCTGTTTTTGGAAACTTCGTAACTCGCCATATATGGAATCTTCATAATGGCGCGCCACGTGTCGCGATCTTGAAAGCGTCACATCTAGGTCAAAATCGAGTGTCTACAGTTTTCCCCTCTTTGGACATGCACATGGAGAACATATTTGAGGAGTGCTTGTCCAAACATAAGGTGACATCGATTTTGGGATAGAAAGTTTCTAAATCAGTTAACATGCTTATGATGTAGCGACTACCATATCTGGGATAGCGTTGCGTCAGTGAATATGGTTGAAGACTGCATATATGGGACAGCGTTCCGTCTTCAACATGAGCGAGGCAAATAATAGCATATCAAGGACAATAACTTTGGAAAACTGAAAACGTCTGGGATGGTTTCACGACTAGCATATTTGGGATAACATTGCGCCTTTTGGAGGATTGTAATCGATAGCAAGCATATCTAGGATAGCGTGGAGCTACTCAAGACCAACTGGAGCAAGGAAAAGATTAACATATATGGGACAGCGTGACTTTGGAAGCGAATCTGGGACAGCGTTGCGTTTTCTGAAGACGATAACTAATAGCGTGCATATCTAGGACAGCGTTGCGTTTTCTGAAGACGATAACTAATAGCGAGCATATCTGGGACAGCGTTGCGTTTTCTGAAGACGATAACTAATAGCGAGTATATCTGGGACAGTACGGAGCTACAGTTGATCGACAAGAGTGAGCCAAAGACTAGCGTATCTGGGACAACACAACTTTGGACACGAGGATTACGTCTGTGATGGCAGGACAACTAGCATATCTGGGACAGCGTTGCGTCGTTTGTATAAGGATTTCAAAACGGTCTATGTTCAGAGATTAGAGTTCGGGGATTCTGTTACGGAATAAAAATGTAGTTGAAATTCCACCCTTTCAATACTCTATTCGCTTAATTTATCATTTTTTAAAAGATATTTACAGAAATACAATATATTGATTATAAGAAATTTAAATTCTTTATGAGTTAGGATCAAACTATAAAAAAAATACATAAGCATGAAATATGTATATATATAAAAGGTGAGAGTACAATAACTAATATTTTCACCATCTTAATAATAAAAATATCAATTAATTAAATGTTAAAGAAAATATAAGACAAAAAGTTAAAAAATGTAAATAAATAACTAAACATTGATATATATATATATATATATAAACTTAACCTTACATGGAGATCGTTAATGTATTATAACAACATATACATATATATTAAAAAATAGAGAGAGGGAGATGTTCATTGCATAAATAAACAAGAATCATATACATGGGGAAATTCTTGGAGCAATGGTGTAATGGAATCGATCGAGAGAGATTCTCCTTTTTATTTTATTTTATTTATGTTCCACCCTCTTTACACAATGCATATCACTTCTATTTATACAAGTTCATGAAGTTTTCTAGACTAGGAAGTGTATATGCAATACAATATAAAACATTCATGAAATATTCTCTAAATATTTCACAATATATCCTATATATTAATCTACTAAATCTGCACGAAACCTATTTTTGGAAACTTCGTAACTCGCCATATCTGGAGTCTTTATAATGGTGTGCCACGTGTCGCGATCCTTAAAGCGTCACATCTAGGTCAAAATCGAGTGTCTACAAAATTATTCCCATGCGAGAAGTGGAAGATGCATCAGCAGTGCTCTCAGCGTTGACAGAAGAAAGATAAGCAATTCGAAAGGTCAGAATCTACATGACTGATCAAAATCAAAGAATCGATGAAAATCTCCAAACAAAGCCAACATGATTTGTTGGAATTGTGGAGATAAAGGGCACTATCAGACAATCTGCAAGAAATCAAAGAAGCAGAAGCAGAAATTTAGAGATGATACTGATTATGTAAATTCAGCAGAAGACATAAGGGATGCTCTAATCCTTAGAGTGGACAACCTAGTTCAATCCTAGATTTTGGTGGTGATGTGGACTCAAGCAAGAGCACATCCGGATACATTTGCACCATAGGTGGTACAACATGCTTCATAAATGTGTTGCTATTTCATCAACTGAGACTGAGTACGTGGCAATAGCTGAATCTGGGAAGGAGATGATATGGCTGACAGATTATCTGGAAGAGTTAGGCAATGTTGGGTATCGATATTGACAACCCAATAAGGAAAAGGCCTCGAGGGCCCAATAACCCTGGAGGGGGTAAACCAAAGATATTCGAACTGGATCAGCTTAAGTACAAGTCAACTTGGCCCACCATAGAGCGGCCCAAGATCGAGCCCAAAGTCGATATGAACGTCAAAGGCTCCCCCAGACTGCTCGCCATCCTTCACCAGGCCGCTACCTCTCAATGCTCGCCATGGGAGTGCTCGCCCCGAAGAGAGCCTTTCCTCTCTCCTCTGGTCCCACTAACCGTTAATAAGGAAGTGGCCACGATATCCCGCGTATCTCGGTCACATATTCACTAAAGATTAGATATGGTAACTGCAATATCTCGCCGTAACTGCCATATCTTATTATCCGAATCTTCAGCAACACAATATTCACTAAGATATACAGTTGCCTTATACGGTTTGATCTGTCCTACCCTATAAATACCTTTGCTTTACATACGTTCCTTACGTTTTTGAGATATACACACACATATACTCATTTAAGCATCGGAGACGGACCCAGAGACACCCCCTCTGTTGCGCTCCCCTACCTGCAGGTTCACCGGAGTTGGAGCAGAAGCACCCTTCAGCATTCGTCTGGCATTCAATTCACTGCCAGATCAGAAACCAGGATTTCACGATCCAACATTTGGCACCGTCTGTGGAAAACGAGTGATACAGCCATGAGAACTCGATCCCAAAACAACCGTCGGAACCAGACTCGCGAGCAATCCGCGGATAGCTCTGATTCTGCCGGCGGTTCACCACTTCAACAAGAACCTGCCAGCCAGGCAGGAGCCAATGCCGTCCCCCTGCGTGCGGCCAGAGAACATGTCGGTAACTCCAGACAGACCCCGGCTACCAACTACATCAAGACTCCAGCTCCTCAGACCGTTCACATCGCAGGGGAAAACATCCAGTTAACCCCGGAGATGATACCATTGCTGGAGGCCATCCTAGGACAGGCCCGCCGTCAAGCCCCTGCTCCTCAAGGAAACACTCACCCTGCTGCCACAGGGCCCTTACCGTCTGAAAACCGCGAATCCTGGCGCCACAGCACCCCAGGAAGAGCAGGAGATGACGTCTAAACAACAGTCTCTGCCCCCGGCATATACCGATCAACCGGCGGCTACGTACTCGGCCAATCCTTCCGGTTCTCCTCCATCCGGGGCCTCGACAAAGTACTGCACTGTGGACCAGACTGATGACCTCCTCAACAAACGGCTCCAAGAAAGACGACTGACAGTCGTAGCTCCCTTCAAGTAGCTGTCTGCTCACCCCTTTTCCGACGAGCTCGTCGCCATCAAAATCCCTAAAGACGTAGTCGCTTGGGCCATACCAGAGTACAGTGGTGGAGGTGATCCCACCATACACGTCAACAAGCACGAGGCTTCTCTCCTAGGTAAGTCAAATGATCCCAATGACTTGACTTTGTTATTTCCCTCCACTCTTTCGGGTTAGACTTCGTCCTAGTTCTTCGGCCTCCCTGCAGGATCTATTGGAACTTGGGCGGAATTAAGGAGCAAGTTCCTGGAGAGATATATGGGTGAACGCCAGCTGATGAAAAGCGTGTTCGCCTTGGATGTGGTCAAGCAACAGCCTGGAGAGTCGCTGGCCAATTTTTACGGGCGTTTCCATCAGAACGTCACGGAGATAGATCGCCGAATCTCGGATGGGGAGATCATTCGAGCATTTTACAAAGGTCTGGATGTGGCCAACAAGGCCTCAAGGAAGCTGCGAAACAGCTACCACATGAAGGAGATTGAAACATTGGAGGAGTTGGCGTCCAGGGCAAAGGGTTTCATAGACCTGGAAAGGGCAAACACTGAGGCTAACTTCCTGACGACCTATCTAAGGGTGGTTCCTGAGTCCCGACGCGATGGTAAGAAGGAAGTGAAGAAAGAGAAAAAGGGAAGAGACAGCAGGCCTCGAATCGAGCCTAATCCAGCACCTCGAAATGCAGAGGTCCCTGAGTACTTTACGCCTTTAAATAGGCAGATCTTAGCGGTACTAGTCGAGATGGAGAGGAGATCCTTGGCGAGGCCACCAATGCCTCGTCGGGGTGGTCAGCCCATGGGGAAAGACGTCGAGAGCTATTGCAGATATCATAAGTGCAAGGGCCACAAGACGGATGACTGCCGCATTCTGAAGCGGGATATAGAGAATCTGATTCAAGGGGGGATGTTGAAGGAATTTGTGGCAGGCCGAGACAGAAGTCGAACGCCCCCCAGAAGACATCGTTCGCCACCACCTGCTGAGCAAACTGATCCATCTGCCAGCAAGAGGAGAGTAAATTTGATTGCAGGAGGATTCGGTGCTGGAGGTGAGGGGTCGCACGCCAGGGAGGTCTACGCCACTCAGATCTCCAAAGCAGTTCAGTTGGGAAAGCGACCCCGACCTGAAGAGGACATTGTCATCTCATTCTCCGAAAATGATTTGGCACATGTCACAACCCCCCATAACGACGCCTTGGTTATCACGGCTGATATAGACGGTTGTGATGTTGCGAGGATTCTGATCAACGGAGGCAGCTCGACATACATCCTATTCATGGATGCCTTCGAGAGGATGGGAAAGTCCAAGCGTGACCTGAACAGGGTCGACTTTCCGCTGATTGGGTTTGCGGGAAGGACAACTTATCCACTGGGGGCCATAACCATGCCCGTGATTCTGGGCGAGGGATGGAAGAGTATCAAGGTACCGGTCACTTTCCTGGTGTTCGACTCACCTACCTCCTACAACGCCATCCTGGGGAGGACCACGATCAATCCCAACAAGATTGTGGCCTTCACTGTCCACCAGAAGATGAAATTCCCCACTCCCAACGGGATCGGAGAAGTGCTGGCGACCAGCCTTCCTCGCGGCAATGTTGTGTGAACTGCATGCGCAAGAAGAACCAAAGGAAGGATCTCGCCATCGAGACAGAGCCCGGCCCTCGTGAGAATTTGGCTCGGCCAGTGCCCATGGAGGAGTTAGAAGAAGTCGAGATCGATGACCCAGACAAGAAGGTGCGCATTGGGACCACCTTGAAAGAATATCAGAAGGAGTCCATGACCGCTCTCCTTAGAGAATTTAAAGAGCTCTTCACCTGGCAGCAGAGCGGCATGCCGGGTATTAGCACAGACATCATTTCGCACGAGCTCAGGATAGACCCTTCTGTCAAGCCGATCGCCCAAAAGAGGAGATCGTTCGGAACAGACAAACGCTTGGCGATCAGGCAGGAGGTTGGCAGACTGATTGAGGCTGACTTCGTTAGAGAGGTGAGATTCCAGAGCTGGGTCGCCAACCCAGTTTTGGTCAGAAAATCAAATGGCAAGTGGAGGATATGCTTTGACTTCCGCGACTTGAACAAGGCTTGCCCTAAGGATTCATATCCTCTTCCCAGAATTGATCAGCTGGTCGATGCTACCTCTGGTCACGAGATGCTGAGCTTCATGGACGCCTATTCAGGCTACAACCAGATGAGAATGCATCCAGACGATGAGGCTCACACTGCTTTCTATGCCGACAGGGACATTATGTGCTACAAGGTGATGCCTTTCTGTCTCATCAATGCAGGGACTACTTATCAGCGGATGGTGAACCGCTTATTTCAGGACATGCTGGGAAGGAACATGGAGGCTTATGTGGATGATATGCTCGTCAAAACCATCAAGGGCAATACACACACGACAGACCTCCGGGAAGCTTTTGAATGCATGAGGAGACACAGCGTTCGCCTGAACCCTGCAAAGTGCGCCTTCAGAGTCAAGTCGGGCAAATTCCTGGGATTCATGGTCAGCGAGAGGGGCATCGAAGCAAACCCAGAAAAGTTGAAGGCCATAGAAGAGATGAAGTCGCCCACCTGCCACAAGGAAGTTCAGTGCCTAAATGGTCGCCTGGATGCTCTTAACCGTTTCCTCTCCAAGGCAAGCGATAGGTCCCTCCCGTTCTTCAAAACTCTAAGGGTCAACCGCAAGTTCGAGTGGACGCCAGATTGTGAGGAAGCATTCCAGTCCTTAAAGCGGCATATCCAGACACTCCCGACTCTGGCAAAGCCCATCCCAGGCGAGCAGCTTTTCCTCTACCTAGGCATCAGTGACGTGGCGGCCAGTGCTGTATTGATAAAGGAGGAAAATAATATTCAGAGTGCAGTGTACTTTATTAGCAAAATGTTTAACTCGGCAAAAATAAAATATGTCCAGATTGAGAAGTATCTCTATGCCTTAGTTATTGCTGCTCGAAAGCTGAGACCTTACTTTCACGCGCACGACATCACGGTCCTCACCAATCAACCTCTCAAAAACTTCTTGATGAAACCAGATTCGTCAGGAAGAATGGTCAAGTGGGTGATCGAGCTCAGCGAGTTCAGGATCAAATTTTCGCCTAAAACGGCCATCAAATGTCAAACACTAGCTGATTTCATCGTGAAAAGCACGAGTAACGGTCAAATAGAAGTAGAAAGCAGGCTAAGTCAGTCAACAAGCAATAATCAAGTCTGGGAGCTCTATATAGATGGGTCTTCGTCAAAAGAATGCTCGGGAGCAGGTTTAATTCTCATTCCCCTGAAGGCGAGCCTTTAAAGTATGCGATCGCCCTGACATTTCAAGCGGCCAATAACGAAGCAGAATACGAGGCTCTTATCACCGGACTCAGATTGGCGAAAGGAATGGGCATATCTGCACTTAAGGTTAAAAGCGACTCGGAACTTATAGTCAATCAGGTCAATGGCACTTATGAGGCAAGGGGGGAAAAGATGAAAAAGTACCTCACCATCGCCAAGAAACTCGTAGCAGAAATTCCAAATTTTGCGATCGAGTCTATCCCTCGTCAGGAAAACCAGATGGCAGATTCTTTAAGTAAGCTGGCATTTGGGGGAACAACAATCCAAGACGTACAATTCCTGGAAAAGGCTTTATGTTTAGTCCTTGAAAGCAAGGCAGAGGTCTTCAACATTCAGGAGCAGGTCACGTCGATGACTCCATTCCAGAATTATTTGAAAGAGGAGATCCTCCCAGATGACGAAGGCGAATCCACGAGGATAAGAAGACTAGCGGTCTGTTATCTGATTATTGATGGGGAACTCTATAGGAGAGGCTACTCAACTCCCTATTTAAGGTGTGTTGCTCATCCAGAAACGGAAAGGGTTCTTCGAGAAGCTCACGAAGGGGTAGCAGCATGTCATGAAGGTGCTCGATCGTTAACCAGGAAGATCTTCAGATTAGGATACTACTGGCCAACCTTGGGAAAAGATGCGGCTGAATTAACGCAGAAGTGTGAGACTTGCCAGCAATTTGCACCACGATCAGGTCGACCACCCACGCTATTATCCCCAATGGCGGGTGCCTGACCTTTTGCCCAATGGGGGATCGATATATTAGGTCCGTTCCCTATTAGCACTGGTCAATGCACTCACATTATAGTAGCGATCGACTACTTCACCAAGTGGATAGAGGCGAAAGCTCTAGCTTCTACGACGGAATTTCAATTCATCAAGTTCCTAAAGATCAACATATTCTCCAGGTTTGGCATTCCTAGAATACTCATCAGTGATAATGGTCCGCAATTCATTGGAAAGGAGCTCAAATGGCCCTGTGAAGAATATCATGTCGACCATCGTTTCAGTTCGGTGCATCATCCTCAAACGAATGGGCAAGCTGAAGCAGCCAACAAGGTTGTTTTAGCAGGACTCAAGAAAAGGGTTCGAGCATTCAAAGGGAATTGGGCAGAAGAGCTGGAAAACGTATTATGGGCCATCAGAACAACGCCTAAGGCAGCCATAGGAGAAACACCTTTTAGTTTAGTATATGGATCAAAAGCAGTAGCACCCGCCGAAATAGCAGTGCCTACCCATAGAATCCTACATTTTAACGCTGAGGCAAACGAAGTCGAGCGCAAAACTGACCTCGACTTGGCAGAAGAAAAGATATGGCTATCATAAAAAACACAAGCAAAGATGCGTTTGGCGACCGCTCGATATTTCAACAGAAAAGTCAGCGCTCGCCAATTTTTCGTGGGGGAGATGGTTATGAGAAAGAATGAATTCACAAGGCTGGACAGTCAGAATAAACTTTCAGCCAAGTGGGAAGGATCGTACAAGGTAATAGAGATCGTCGCGCCAGGATCCTACTCTTTGGAAACCACCGAAGGCGAAAGGTTACCCCGTCCATTCAATTCTGAGCATTTAAGGAGATTACATACATAGCTTGTAATCAAACTGTTATGCCAATAAAAGCAAGTCATTCCTTCATTCCTTCATAAAACATGTTCACTCGAAGCAAATCGAAATCGAAGAAAAAAAATACCTGACGCCAAGAGTCAGGCGAAGACCTGATGACCGAATCAGGCACAAAAGCCCTGTCGCCAAAGACAGGCCAAAAGCCCTAGCAACAAAGTTAGGCCAAAAGCCCTAGAAACAAAGTTAGGCCAAAAAGCCCTAGCAACAAAGTTAGGCCAAAAGCCCTAGCAACAAAGTTAGGCCAAAAGCCCTAACAACAAAGTTAGGCCAAAAAGCCCTAGCAACAAAGTTAGGCCAAAAACCTTAACAACAAAGTTAGGCCAAAAGCCCTGTCGCCAAAGTCAGGCCAAAAGCCCTAACGCCAAAGTCAGGCCAAAAAGCCCTATCGCCAAAGATAGGCCAAAAAAGCCCTAACAACAAAGTTAGACTGAAAGCCCTGTCGCCAAAGACAGGCCAAAAAGCTCTGACGCCAAAGTCAGGCCAAAAGACCTAGCAATAGAGTTTGGCAAAATAAAAAGACCTGACGCCAAAGTCAGGCAGCAGACCTGTTATTGAAATCAGGCAGGAGTCCTAACGACAAAGATAATCAACCCATTAAAGGAGTTATTCTCTTATACGATGGACAGATTTCAGAAGAATTATCGGCTAAGGAGGACAACTCCTTTGCGAAATAAGTTATCAAGAGCGGATAAGGTATTTTAGGTGATCACTATGGATGATGAAGCCTTAAGTTGACAAATTCCTTGCTATTAGGCGAACACCTCAAAGGTTTAAACTTCAAAAAGGTAATGTATCTTTGAACTTATAAGTCTATACTTTTAAGTCTTAGAGTATTGTCCTTAGAAAGTTCATACAGACTTATGCTTGGTCCGAGGCTTTAAGAGTCGAGACCATTATAAAGCAAAGAAAAGTCGAGAGTAATTATGATTAAGATATCGGAAGAATAGCCAACACATTCAAAGTCAAGTAGAGGCTCACGAATATAAAGGCATTCAATATAAAATAACCTAGTCTTCAATCGAACAATAATTACAAAGTAAACTTAAAATACAAAGGAAAAACAACTATCTAAAAGCAAAAGAAATATGGTCGACGGAGAGGTGGAGACTTCGAGCTTTCGGGTCCTTGGGGGCAGAAGTATTTGGCTCGCCTTCGGGGGCAACCTCTTCAGCCGCAGCTGGGTCAACCTCTTCAGTAGCAGGAGTACGCTGTGGAAGGGTTCGACTTCATAGGAAACCTTTAAGGGACTCAACTTCCCCAACAGGGAGGTTGGGATCGACCGCCTGGACGTCCTCGACCAAGACATGGAGGAAGTCAGCGATCTCTGACTTCATCACCGCCAAACCGCATTCAACGAAATCCTCAGATTCCTTGAATTCGTTGACAACACTCTGGGATGAAGGAACATACTTCAGCTGTTCAGCCAACTGTTCCTTCTCCTTCTCCAGGGCGATCCCCCTGGCTTCAGCAGCAGCCCTTTGAGCCTCAGCATCTTCCCTCTGAGACTCAGCGGCAACCCATTGAGCTTCCTACTCCGCCCTTTGGGCTCGGGCCTCCTTCAGCTCAGCCTCTAGGCGAGCCCTGACAGCCTCCCCTTCATCTAAGCACCGATGAAGGGCTACAGAATCCTGAAGGGCGACCGCAACATCGGCCTCCCTCTGCTTGACATCAGCAAGGAGCGGCTGCTCCTACCTGAAGTACTCCTCCCAGGCGCCATCTACCAAGGAGATCGCCGCGTCAGCGGTCGACTTGATGGCCTCCATCTGCCCGGGGGTGATCCCCGTACTCCGATACTGCTCCAGCTCAACAAGCAGATAGGAATGCTTGTTGGCTAGCTCTCCAAAGACGCGGCCAAAAGAAGAGTGAAAATTGTCAGGATACGAACAAAAAAGGGAACAATGCGAAAAATAAAAGAAAAAGGGGACAAAGTCTTACCAGAGCGACTCGTTCGAAGTAGGACCGCAGGAACCCCTCAATCTAAGGTAGCTCCGTGGGAACTAGCGAGCGGTCCTTGGGAGGAATTATCCCATCAAGGAGTCACATGCACAAGTCCGGGCTACCCCGGAGACTCTTCTGGGCAGAGACCCCCTTCTTCGAGAGGTCTCCGTAAGGAAACCATACCCCCCAAGGGTTCGCAGCCTTGAGTGGATTGAACATGCTCGCCAAGGGGCAATATTACTCAGCAGGAATCTTTGAGGCGCTGGGGGCGTCGGACCCCTTCTTCTGGGTCCCAGACTCCTTGGGAGGGACCGACGGCACGAAAGGAGGAGGGGGCGCCAAGGCCAAAGCCTTCCCCTGGATGGCGGAAGGGCCTTTAGGAGAAGGAGGAAGGGGCGCCAAGGCCGGAGCCTTCCCCTTACTGGCAGAAGGACCCTTAGGGGGAGGAGGAGGAGGATGCTGGTCGACAACCGGGTGCTCCTCACTTCTGACCTTCTTGGCAGGAGGAGGAGGAGGGTCCCGGGCCACGTCAGCTGTGGACTTTTCTGCAAAATATCAAGGAAATATGTCAGAAAAGTTCAGAAAGCTTGAAAATAAGGAAGAGTATGAAAACAATATGAGGCGAGACAACATACCTTGTTGGCGAGGGCCAACAGTGGCCAAGGGGAGAGCCTCTTCAGGCTTCCTCTTGGACAAACGCCTAGAGGGGGAGGAGGAGAATTCAGCAGAGCCTGATCAGCGGACAGCCCCGCCGTTCCCTGGTCATCAAAGAGACCTATGAGTTTTCGGCCCTTGCCTACAACTTTGCCTACAAACAGTAAAACAAGAAAAGGGTTAGAAGGAGGTACCCAATCATCAAAGATTGGCGTGGCGTGATGAATGCCCGCCATCTCGAGCATATTCTCTGTGGCCTCAGCCACAGAATCAATGGAGTTGAAGTTGGATTATCGATGTAGCCGGAACAGGTCATTGATGGCATTCCGGTCGCTCCCGGATAGCTCGTCAAACTCGGGAGGAAAGTCCTTATCTGGGGCGGACAACTTCCAAGGCACCCCCCTTGTAAAAGAAGTAGAACTTATTATAGTTGGAGTTGGTGGCTCGGAAGTCATCGACCATCCGGACGTGAACATTCCAATTCCACGATTGAAGGCCTCTCCACTCAGCAAACTTCGGCCACCGGGATTGGAAATGGTGGAGATGGTTCGTCCCAGCCGACAATCGGAAAAAGCACCGGAACAAGGCCAATGAATACGTCCATTCTTGACGTATACATAGGAACTTGAATCCAGCCCATATCCTAATGGCGTTGGGTACGAGCTGCGTGGGATGTATCATGTAAAACCGACATAGTGCCTGCAAATCCTCGCAGAGAGGAAAACGCAACCCAGCATCGATCTGGGCCGCATATAGGTAAACCTCTCCGCTGCAAGGATAATGCAGACCTAGGACCGGATATCTAGGGACATCCCCCGCACCAAGACCACCAAACACCACCATTGTTTTAAAATAAGCCGGCTTCAACTCGTTGGGCTTGACATCTACTCAAAACAGTTCAGATATATCACAACAAGCATAAAAACAAAGAAAAGCAGGGGATATTCTCAAAACAGAGCAGTGAAATAAAAGATTTTTACCTTTCGGAGAAAAGATAGGCGTCTGAAGCTCAGGCCCATCTACCACCACAGGAGTGGCTGCGGACCTCCCAAGGTCAGTCTGTCCCCCCGTCGAGGCGGGCACGGCACCATCCCTAATGATTAGGGGAGCATGTTGGAGGATGAGGAAGGAGCCTTGTTGGCTATCTGCTTGATTTTTCCAGTCTGACTGCGGGTAGCCATGGAAACGGTTGGAAGAAAGATTGAAGAAGCTTGATGAAAAGAGAGGAAGAGTTTGCGAAGGAAGTTCTGAAAATCTGAAGGAATGAATGCGTAAAAGACAAAATAAAGAAACTGATGTCTCTTATATAGGCCAAAAAGTAGTAACCGCCGCGGACAGAATCGAAATGACGCAGGGGAATAATTGCACCTTTTTGGGAAAAAATCGAAGCAATGTCAAAATTCTAAAAGACACCTTGGGGAGACAAACGGTCGGCCAGTACAGACAGCTGTCAGACTGCCCTTGGGTTATGGAATATTAAATGACAGGCGTGCCTCAAGCGACCGTTCGACTTCCGGAAGACAGTGCAGTCATTAAATGATAAAGTCCATTGAGCAGACAAAGTGATCGCCAGCGCACTGATAGGCTTTATCAGAAATACATTTTGGTAGATAATGATCGCTTAGCAAAGAAAGATAGACTTTCCCAGGCCTAGGTTACCTCGAGTGATCGCCAAGAGGGAATAAAAAGAAGAATATTCCTTCAGCCTTGGACAATAGGATGACTGCTCGCCAAACATACATGAAGTGCCCCTCAGGTCATAAACCACTACACGAGACAAGAAAAACCGAATTTAAGGCGTCACTATCTCAAACTCTACTAAGAAATCAAGCTCGACTGAAGAAACTTCAATCAAGCTTCGGGGGCAAATGTTGGGTATCGATATTGACAGACCAATAAGGAAAAGGCCTCGAGGGCCCAATAACCCTGGAGGGGGTAAACCAAAGATATTCGAACTGGATCAGCTTAAGTACAAGTCAACTTGGCCCACCATAGAGCGGCCCAAGATCGAGCCCAAAGTCGATATGAACGCCAAAGGCTCCCCAGACTGCTCGCCATCCTTCACCAAGCTGCTACCTCTCAATGCTCTCCATGGGAGTGCTCGCCCCGAAGAGAGCCTTGCCTCTCTCCTCTGGTCCCACTAACCGTTAACAAGGAAGTGGCCACGATATCCCGCGTATCTCGGTCACATATTCACTAAAGATTAGATATGGTAACTGCAATATCTCGCTGTAACTGCCATATCTTATTATCCGAATCTTCAGCAACACAATTTTCACTAAGATACACAGTTGCCTTATACGGTTTGATCTCTCCTACTCTATAAATACCTTTGCTTTACATACGTTCCTTACGTTTTTGAGATATACACACACATATACTCATTTAAGCATCGGAGAGGGACCCAGAGACACCCCCTCTGTTGCGCTCCCCTACCTGCAGGTTCACCGGAGTTGGAGCAGAAGCACCCTTCATCATTCGTCTGGCATTCAATTCACTGCCAGATCAGCAACCAGGATTTCACGATCCAACAGGCAAGAAGCAAAGACAGAACATTCTGTATTCAGATAGCAAAGTGTCATACAGTTGGTGAAGGATCCAGTCTATCATTAGAAGACTAAGAATCTCAGAAGGCGATATCATTTCACTCGCAAGGCAGTGGAAGAAGGCGACTTGTGCTTAAAGAACAAGTTGCCGAAATGTGTTGATGTTGGGAAACTGAGGTTGTGCAAAACCTCGGTTGGTCTTCTCTAGATGTATTTCTACATATAGTGCGGTTTGCTGAAGGTATTGGTGATGATGCTGAGAGAATAACATTTTGGTGACTGAATCAGTCTCCAAGTGGGAGAATTGTTAGGTTGTGGAGCCTGATTAATATGTAATATTTATTTTTGTATTAATGTTCACGCGTCTCGCGGTTCAACCCCCGCATTTTAAGCTGTAATATATTTCCCCGTATATACATATTCTGTAACATGGTATTTCATCAATATAAACCCTACTGCCATGAAGGTTACCCCTAAGGGGTGTTACCACGAAAAAACATGTTTCCTCTCTTCCTATGCTCTATGCAAAAAGCTGCGCTCCTTCTCATTTGTGTGCAGTTTCTTCATCCGATTTTAGTGTGTGTGTTGTGAATCGATCCCAACACTTCTTCGGATCTAACTTGGGTGATCTATCATATTGCGTCCACAACCGCTATCATTGTTGTGGTTAATGGTCATATAGTGAACACAATAAAAGAAGTTCCTAATATGATCATCCTCGTCATGCAATTCTGCCAACTCAATACAACATCCTTTTCTAGCATAGCGATCCTAAGCCAAATCTGACACAGTCCATTGGAAACAAAATTAGATAGCAAACTTGAAATCAAACCTAAAATAATTGTTCAGCATAGTCAGGGTACATATGGTGGGGTACAAGATGAATCACGAGTCTCACAAAATTTCGAGTTGTGATTCCATCTAGAGTCATAACCCTTGTTCGAATTGACATGTGCAATATGGAACAACGATATGGTTCAAGTGTTGCAACATGTCTTCTTTACTATGGATCATATGTCAAGATGTTATATGAACGTCGTCCAGTGACACAATATATCCTAAAGCAATAGGCTAGAGACTCTCATATGGCCTTTGTATAAGATTTGACATATCAAAATCCTTCTAAAGGTTCATGGTACTTAGCAATCCTGTTCCAGTGCAAAAATTTAACAGTTCCGGATCCATGACTCATTTTTTTATCATTCAAACATAATCAAGAACTTTCACAAGCCCATTTTGTCACAATAGTCAAGGACGTTATTATTGTGGGAGAGATAATCCAAAATTTGTTGATGTATCAACATCAAATAATCACAAAATGAACATAAACATATATTCAAATGGTTAACATGTATTGAAAATTCAATTGAATTGTAATAAACACTGTAAGAGAAAAGAGACCGACGAAGTACATCAATCAAGTGGATGAAGTCATTAAGACTTAACATGTCTCAAAATACTCCCTTTTCACGGATTTGATGAATGAATCTGCAACCATCTCATCAGTAGATATATACTTAATCAAATCAACCTTTGTTTAAGTATGTCTCTAACATAGTTATATTTGATATCTATGTGCTTGGATTTATCATGGTAATGCAAATCGTTTACTGAAAAGATCACGTTTTGAGTGTCAAGAAAAACTAAAAGAATAGGTTAGGTCAATTTCGTCATGTTAAGCAATCTATTCAAGAGACTCTTCAGTCACCTAGCTTCTTGTGGGAACGATGTCAAGCCAAACAATTTAGCATCCATCGTGGACAATATGATGCATGATTGTTTCTTGCCCATCCAATATATAATGTTATTGAATAACAAATGCATAACCTGGGTGAATTTTATTTCATCGTCACCGTACTCAGTCACCCGCGTTTTTGTGTAATTGACAATACCCTTCAAATATCACATGATTTTTTCATTGGCTTGCTAATATATATATTAGTTTGGGCTCAACTTGGTACCAACTTACTATATTAACCGTGTAAAAACTATTTGCCTGAGAGCATTGCGTTCTAAAAGCTTCCTACTCCTCTTAGATATATAATTTGTCTCATTACATATATTTCTTTTAAAGTCTTAGTGAACATACCTTCATTATGGGGATGACCACGTTTTATTAGATCATCAATTAGTTTGTAGTTATTCATGTTGAATTTCTCCAACATTTTATTTATGCAGTTGTTTGTGAGAGCCAGAACTACATATTGCGATAAGCTTGCAAAATTTAAATTGAAAAGATGTATGTCGTCGCACCCAGGTTTTTCATTTCATATTGAAAGGAGAGTCAAGACTTAGTTTGTGTGACCATACTGTTTAAGCCTATGAGTATGACAATAACATATAAAGTCATAAACACAAAGTGAGCTTTGGACCTCTTGGAGTACATGCAATGATCCTCATCCAACTTGAGTCTTTTTCATACAAGCAAG
Organism: Chamaenerion angustifolium; assembly: GCA_946814005.1. Lineage (NCBI taxonomy): Eukaryota > Viridiplantae > Streptophyta > Magnoliopsida > Myrtales > Onagraceae > Chamaenerion > Chamaenerion angustifolium. The sequence goes on along the minus strand of OX328268.1, from coordinate 24,335,672 downwards.
TGATGAAATCTTGTGTAATTGATCCAAGCAGATTCTTTATGACCATAGACAAAATTCTAGAAATCTTTGTTGCCTCACTCATATCCTCAATTTTGAATTGTGATGATAATCAAGACATAACTTGTGATAGGAACTCCATACTATTTCTGACTATGAGTATCTCATCTAAATATCTAGTAATACACACAAAGTTAGCCTCGAGCATGTGCTTGTTAGTATACACACAATGTTGCTCATCAAACACGATAAATTTATTTTACAAGACCAAATAATGGAAACATGTGTGCTTTCTTAGAAGATTGTTTAAGATCATAGATAGATTTTAAGAGCTTGCACACTATGTATTTTTGGCCTTAAAACACTAATAAATCAGGTTGTTCTGGGTAAATCTCTTCGGCTAAGTCATTATTGAGGAAGAGAGTATTAACCTCCATTTACTATAGTTCTAAGTACACTCTAGAAAAAATAACATGAATAAGGTAAACCGTTTGTTAATTGCATACTCCAGGAAAAAGTATTTTCATACTTAACTCTATTTTCTTGAGTAAATCCCTCTGTGACCTTTCAATCCATACAATGATCAATTGTGCCACCGACTTTGAGCATTGACATAAGAAACGATTTGACTTCTATAACTTTGCATTCTTTTGTGAGGTCAACCAGTGTACATACATTATTTGTCCTCATGGACTTCATCTCGTCCTTTATTGTCTCTATTTATTCATTTTGGAAGGGAATTACTAGTGCGAATCTGATTTTTGTCATTTGCTTCATTAGAGACAAAGAGTTCACCCCCGACTGGATATCATTGGCATGTGATTTTCTGTCGGATGTCACATCCTAGTTGTTCACTCTCACTAGAATTAATATTGTTCATCTCATTAATCCCAGTGGGCACAAAACGTATGTCACTCCAAACCTAGGTCTTTACCGCCACAAACAAAATCACCAGGGGTGTAACCTAATGCATTCATAACAATAGGGGGGACAACGAAAGCATTCATCATTTGCAGGATCTATCCCACTCAAATACATCGATGATGGTGTAATTTGATCCTACAACTCCTACATTGATCTGTTTGTTTCGATCGCACCCTTCAAAATATTATTCGCCACGAATGTCGCGTCTTGTAGTTCAAATTTAGTTACACTTCCAAATTTTTACTCTCCTATAATAGCATAACCCTTAGAAGTCTCATAGTATCCCAAAATGATGATCTTTTTTCCCTTAAGTCCTAACTTCCTAAACTTATTTGATGCGTCGTGATTATATACGACAGTATCCGACGATCACATATGATTAAGGTTTAGACTTTGTCGCGTCCAAAATTCATATGGAGTGATGACAGCTGACTTCAATGCTACTTGGTTTAGAATATACACATAAGGAAATAAGGAATTGTGTAGGAAACATCATAGAATGAACTCTTGAAGTTGCAGGTTGTTCATATTGGGCTAGTATTGTTGTTTTCTTATTGGGTTCAAATCTTTTACTTGACTCATTTTTATTTGTCTGGGCACAGAGCTTTATTGTATTTGTTTGTGGTGTTTCTCGAATATTCTGTTAGTTACAAGTGTAATTGAACATTAGTTTTCTCTAGGGTTTTGTATTTAAGGGTGATAGTCTGCCAAATGAAGGAACCAGACTAAGTGATCCCCAAGCGTTTTCTTGAATCCTCTCAGTCGTTTTTCTAAGGGTTCCTTTTAAGGGTGATAGTCTGCCAAATGGAAGAACCAGACTAAGTGATCCCCAAGCGTTTTCTTGAATCCTCTCAGTCGTTTTTCTAGGGGTTCTTTCATCCTTCTATTTGCCCCTGATTTTATCATGGTATCAGAGTCTGAGGCGATTTCGCTTCATCAGTGGCCCTCTCCTTGCCAGTCTGTCTCCTTGGTGGTGGTTGAGTTGCAGTCTTGCCCCGTATTCGTCCTGAAGGTTCATATTTTTCACGATTTTCTTGATCGTGAACTTGTTGGTCCTTCTTATTAAGGACTACCGGATCTTGCTCTTGTTTGTGGTTGCGTTGTGGTGGCTTCTTTTTCCCGACATTTCAGTGAAGGTTCATTTTTTTTTTCGATCAGACGATTCCGTTTCACCTGCCAACTTCTCTCTGCCGGATTCAGTCCTTGGTGGTGATTGGGTTGTAGTCTTGCCCCATAATCGGTCTCGACGCTTCATTTGATGATTTATCTTCTCTTCGATCTTTCGATCGTGTGGTAATCATATGAGTTACTGGTTCCTTCTATTTTTTCGCATGGCTGAGGAGAAATTTGTTAAAGAGGCAGCCAAATATGCCAACGATGATATTGATGATAATGCCATGGCTACGGTAGGGTCTCATCACCCTCTGTTTTTACATGTGTGTGATAATATAGGATTAAACATGATTTCTATTATCCTAACTGGACCCGAAATTATGCTACGTGGATTCGTTGCATTCGGTTTATGTTGCTAAGAATGAACAAGTTAAGGTTTATTTCTAGGTCTTGCATGCGTGTAAAATATGATCATGCTTTTCATTACCTATGGGATAGATGTAACGTTGTGGTGCTAGGATGGATTATGAACTCAATTTGAAAAGTACTTGCAAGTGACTTGATATATAGTGAAAGTGCCTTTTTAGTATGGAAAGACCTTAAGGAGAGATTCGATAAGGTTAAAGGGACAAAAGCTTACCAACTTCATTTGGAAATAGTCATGACTCGTCAAGGTCTTGACTCGATTTTCACTTTTGTTTAGTAAACTAAGACTCCTATAGGCCGAGTATCATGTTGTTTATGCTTTCCCTCATATTGAGGGTGAGGACTTTAAAATGCACATTGAAAATAAGAAAAATCAGCGTTTATTCCAATTTTTATTGGATTAAACGAGAACTATTCAGGAGTAAGGAGTCATTTGCTCATTTGGAACCCTCTACCATCTGTAAATCAGGCGTATACTCTGCTTATTCAAGAAGTGAGTCAGAGAGCGATAACCCCTGCAATGAATACTAGTTTGAATCCTGCATTTGTGAATGTGTCTTTTTGAGTTCGGATAGGCCTAAGGGTAATCATAATTTAGAGTGTACTCATTGTCGAAAGAAGGGGCATACGATTGAGTGGTGTTTTTCCTGAGGCTGTGACTTCTGTAAAAAGAATGGACACACGAAGGACAACTGTTTCAAGTACAAAGAATTCATGAAAACAAAAGGAAACGGTTTGAAAGATAATGTTGCCTTCTCTAAGACTGGTGACATTAATTTTGATTTTTCAAAAGTGTTTACTAATGACATCCATTTTAGTTCTGTTGTGCAAGGTACTATTACCTTCACACGTGGTCAGTTCAAGAAACCTTTACAAAATGTTGGACAAGTTGAAGGCACTTCAACAACAGCAGGTGCTACCCCTGTCGAAGATCATCGTGTGAACACAACAAGTATTACTCTTAACTCTGTAGTTTCATGTGATAGAGACTGTTGGATTCTGTAAACTGGGGCAACTGATCATATGACCAATAGAAATGATTGGTTATATGAGAAGAAGTTAATTCCATGTACTAGAGTTCAACTGCCTGATGGGGGTTATACGTCTGTTAAAAGTGTTGGAAATTTTCTCTTTAATAAGGACAAGAAACTGATGAATATCCTGTATTTTCCCAATGTTAAATACATTATTTTATCAGTTCTAGATTTACTAAAGAGATGAATTATTATGTGATCTTTTATCTTGACGTTGCTGTCCTGCAGGACCTCTCAAATGGGAGGGTCTTGGGGACTAGTGAGCATAGATCGGGTCTATACTTCATTAGGATTTCTTGTAATAATGCCCCATGTACTCTGTGCTTGTCTATTGTTTCTAGTCCAATGTTATGGCATTAGTGTCTTGGGCATATTTCGTTGAAGGCTTTAGATCATTTAGACTCTCTTTATTTACCTAAGAATAAACTGTCTTATATAGTTGAATGTTCTAGATTCCCTAAAGAAAATATTATAAGAAAGCCCTTTCCTGTTTCTACTTCTAGAGTTGATGCTATATTCTATCTTATTCATGCTGATGTTTGGGGACCATTCATAGTCCCACACACGATGCCAAAAAAAAATCTTGACATTGGTGGATGACTTTTCTAGAGTTACCTGGATTCATTTAATGCAATTCAAATTCGATACTGTTGTTGTTCTAAAACAGTTCGTTGCAATTATTGAAACACGGTTTGGTAAGAAAAGTAAAGGTTTCAGAATAGACAATGGTAATGAGTTTCTTAATGAGCACATGAAAAATATTTTTCAAGAAAAGGGCATTGCTTATCAGAGTAGCTACCCATATACTCTCCAACAAAATGGGAGAGTTGAAAGGAAACACACACACCTCTTGAAGTATCTAGGGCACTTAAGTATAAGCTTAACTTCTGAACGATTTTTGGGGGAATTGTGTTCTCACAACATGTTATCTGATAAATTTGATGTCATCTAAGTTGTTGGAATGGAAATCACCTATTGAGGTTTAAAGTAATATGAAACCTGTAGTTACCTTCGGGTGTTTGGATGTTTGTGTTATGCAAAAAATATGTAGGTAGCTGATAAATTTGCCTCTAGATCTATCCCATCCGTTTTGTTGGGATACTCGAAAACTCAAAAGGGTTATATAATTTATGGTTTGGCCGAAAAGAAATATTTTGTTAGTAGGGATGTTCAATTCAATGAAAAGGTATTTCCTTTGAGAATGGCAAATCAGATCAGTTGCCCGTACGTTTCGACTACCACACCGAGTCAGACTCCCATGATGTAAGTATTCCCTATAGCACTGATATCAGTGCAGAAATTCCATATGATGAAGCCCATCGTGGCACTGATGGAACCCAGCTAGATGATGAGTCATAGGATAACTCAAATAGCAATGTTCTCCCTGTTATACACAAACTTTGTGCACCTGTTTTCAGCAAGTCAGGGAGATCCATTAAAACTCCCCTTTGGATGAAGGATTATCAGACTTCGAATGCATTTTCTATTCATTCTATCGACAAGTTTATATCTTATAATGGTTTATCTAACAATTACAAACTAGGCTTGTCGAACCTGACACGTTTTTTGAGGTTATTAAGGATGAAGCATGGATACATGCGATGAAGGATGATATACATGCCCTTGAGCAGAAACATACCTGAGAGTTAGTTCCACTTCCCCAAGGAAAAAGGGCAATATGATGTAAGTGGGTTTATAAATTGAAGTATAAGGCTGATGGAACATTGAGTAGACATAGGGCTAGGTTGGTAGCTAACCGATATAGGCAAAAGCATGGAATGGAATATTTTGACAATTTCTCCCCTGTTGCTAAAATGAGCATTTTTAGAACTGTGCTTGCCCTAACCTCTGTCTATGACTGGTCGCTTTATTAAATGGATGTTTATAATGCTTTCTTACATAGAAACTTGGATGAGGAGGTGTATATGCATGTTCCCGAAGGCTTTATTGGTAAAAGTAATGCTCATCTTGTTTGCAAATTGAGAAAATCATTATATGTCTTAAAGCAAGCAAGTAGGAAATGGAATATTAAGTTGACAAATTCTTTAATTCGTGCTGGATATAATCAGTAGAAATTTGATTATTCTTTGTTTACTAAACGTGTTGGAGATCATTTGGTTATTATTCTTGTATATGTAGATGATTTTCTTATCTATGGGAATAATGATGGTTTAATATCTGAATTAAAGCATGTTCTGGAATCTAGTTTTAAGATGAAAGATCTACGTGAATTAAGGTATTTCCTTCGCATTGAGATAACTCGTTCCCAAAAGGGACTGGTACTCTGTCAAAGGAAGTATGCTCTGGAACTTATTTCTAAGGTTGGTTTATCGAGTGTTAAAACTTCTAGACCTCCTATGGAACTAAATGTGACATATACTAGGATTGAGTATGATAACCACATGAATGTGAATGTTGAGGATGTACCCCTAGATGATGTTACCCTTTATAGGAGACTGATATGGAAACTTTTGTACTTGACTATTATTCGATCAGATATCTCTTTTGTTGTGCAGAATCTTAGTTAGTATATGCAGAATACGAAAGTCTCCCATCTAGGATCAACCCTCAGAATTTCCAGGTATGTAAAGACAGAACCGAGTAAAGGAAACTGATAGGGAAGCTTTTGTACTTGACTATTACTCAACCAGATATCTCTTTTGTTGTGCATAATCTTAATCAGTATATGCAGAATCTAAAAGTCTCCCATCTAGGAGCTGCCCTCAGAATTGTTAGATATGTAAAAAGTGAACCAAGTAAAGGTATTCTATTATCATATGATTCGGCACCTATGCTTTTATTGTGATTCAGATTGGGTCAGTTTCATTGAATCTAGAAAGTCTGTCACGAGTTTTTGCATTATGTTGGGAAAATCATTGATAAGTTGAAAAGTTAAGAAACAGACTACTGTATCTAGGTCCTCTACAGAGTCTGAGTATAGAAGTATGTGTGCATGTTTATTTGAGATAGTATGGCTTAGGGATTTAATGCATGAATTAGGATTCAGCCAAGATGCTCCTGTTATTTTACATTGTGATAACAAAGCTGCAATTCAGATTACCAATAACCCTGTTTTTCATGAATGAACTAAGCATATAGAGATATATTGTCATTATATACGTGAAAATTTCTTGAAAAGGTTCTTCCGCTTGAACATTTGAGGTCAGGTGATCAATTGGTTGATCTGTTCACAAAGTCCCTTGGGACTCAGCAACATTTTTCGTTGTCTAGTAAGTTGGGAATGAAAAACATATTTGCTGGACAGGGAAAGTTACCGTAAGGAGTCTGATCAAGGTGGTTTCTAGCCTGAAGGGGAGTCTTGAAGTTGCAGAATGTTCATATTGGGCTAGTGTTATTGTTTTCTTATTGGGCTCAGTTCTTTTACTCGGCCCGTTTTTCTTTATCTTGTCCTGGAGCTTTATTGTATTTGTCTGTGGTGTTTCTCGAATATTCTGTTAGTTATAGGTGTAATTGAACATTAGTTTTCTCTAAGGTTTTCTATTTAAGGGTGATAGTCTGCCAAATGAAGGAACCAGACTAAGTGATCCCCAACTGTTTTCTCGAATCCTCTCAGTAGTTTTTCTAGGATATTGTTTGCCCCCGATTTTATCATGAACTAACTTAAGGAGTGTTTTCTTGTGTTTCTCTACAAAGGTTTTTTGATGTGGACGGTCGCCAAGTGATGTGTTATTCTATTTTCACCACTGAAATTGTTAAACTCCGTTGAAAGTTACTCTTTTCGACAATAGTTTTACTTCTCCAATGTAACATATTCTCAACTAAATTTACAAAGTTGTTGAAGCAACCGATTACCTCAAATTTATGAGAGATCAAGAAAACAAATAACATTGTAATCGTCTATAAAGTGTAATTATTGGCCAAAAAATCTATAAGTATAATAGATTAGCATCCTCTGTGTCAAGCTCTTACATTAGAGGACCACTAGCGCTTGAATCAAATAACTTAAATAGATATTTGGGTTAACAACCAAATCTCTACTCGAACATTAGACACTTTACAAATCACAATTCGAACTTTAATTTTTCAAAAACTGCTACCTGAACTTTCGAAGTTGCACAAATTGTTAGCTTTGTCAATTTGTTCATTAACTCTGAATGAAAAATGACGTAGCAACACATGATTGATCCATGATTTAAAAAAGTATAATATTTTCTTAAAAATACCAGAAAATAAAAAAATTTAATAGGGAAAATCGATTTATTAATATAATATTTTTATTGAAATATAAAAAATAATAATCTTTATTTTTATTTATTTCGTATTTTTAAATAAAAATATTATATTAAAATCTCAAATTTTGCTTACCAAATTCCCAATTTTTTTTTACAATTTTTATATTTTTGGGTATTTTAAATTATGGAACAATCATGTGTTACCACGTCATTTTCCCATCGATTTTTCTCATTTTTGTGAATAAAATAGTATAATTTCTCGAAGAGTGCTACTTTTACCCCTCAACAAAATAGTTTGGTGAAGCATAAGAACATAACATTGGTTGATATGGTGATGTAATGCTTTTGAGTGCAAATTAATGTTAAACTTTAGGGTGAGGCACTATTGATAACATGTCATTTGCATATAAGAATATCTTCAACAAAAAGACTGATACTTCCCTACACAAAATATAGAATGGTAGAAAACTAAACTTTAGTTAAAGTTTGGGCATGTTTAACATTCTATGGAGTAACTGATCCGCATAAGATAACGGTTTGAGAGCCTTTATAAGTGTCCTTGTGGGACATGTTGAAGATTCTAAGGCATATACATCGCTAGACTTGGACTCAAATGTCATAATTTAGTCTACAGATGTTAAATTCTTATAAATAAACTTAAGAAAGATGATAGTGCATCTTCCCCACAAGTGTCTTCGAATATATTGAATCAAGAACCAAGTGAGACGTCTAGGAAGAGTCAAATATGACTAGAAAAAAAAAGAGCCTTGGATCGAAGTATATATCATCTCAAGCTCTTATTTTCTTAGTTCAAGGAGATAAAAAGTAATATTTAATTTATGCAAAACTCAATTTGTCCTTAATATATGTTACAAATGATCCAAAAATTTCAAGGAAACTATGACTTCAAGAGATACAACTTTTTGAAAATAGGTTACTAATGATGTGATGGACTCAATATAAGGTAATAATACTTTAATACTTGTTGACTTGTTTCCCGGATCTATACCTATCGAGTTCAAGTGGGTATTTCAGGAAAAACAAAATACAACACTAATAGAACAATATCAACATGTAAGTCTAGATTAGTAGATAAATGGCTCACACAAAACAAGATATATATTATTTTGATACATATGTGTCAATTGCACGGATATCATTCATAAGTGTATTGATGGCATTAGTCTCAGTTTAACAACTTAATTCTTCATCAAATAGATGTTAAGACAACATTCTTGAATGTTGATCATGATGGATATGTTTATTTGGACCAATTGGAAGGATTCATACCACTATCAAATGAAAAGAATGTATGAAGATTGATTAAGCCTTTGCACAGAGTGAACTAAGCACCTAAACAGTGTCATGAAAAATTGATATGGTAATCTTGTCTTATGGTTCAACTTTCAAGCATAACAATTCAAATAAATGTGTATATTCAAAGTTACAAATGATTATGGTTTAATCATTTGTATATATAAGGATGATTTACTCATATATGGAACAATGATGAAATGCGCCATAGAAATTAAGAAGTGTTTATTCTCGATAAATAAGACCTGACGACAAGTATACATAAAAATATGTTGTACTATTATTCACAAAAGTGACAAAGTACTTATTACCGCCTTTTGTCTGCACAAATTTTAAATCACAAACGTTGTTGCGTATTAATTCAAGGGGTTCTACATTCCTTTCTATTGTTAGAAGATTGACCTTGTTAAGTTGTCTCACCACACTTTTACACTTATGTTTGAAATTAATCTGAAATGTACGTATGTGATTCATGTTAATTAACATTCGCAAGATAGCATAATTAACATTTCCTACTATATCGTGCCATAGATTTGGAGACACAATCAAGTGAGTATAAAAAAAACGTATTATTCATTTTTGACTTGATGGCCATTATCAACTTGAGTATATCCCTGCATTCATAGTCCTTACTCGCATAAAATGCCAGTTTTAGTGAGTACAAACTTATAAAATTGAAACACAAGATAAAACATGCTTATTGAGCAACAACCCTAACGCCAAGTTCGTACTGATGTTCGATACAAAAAACACATTCTTAAAGGTTAGATCATTTCCTAGTTAATAAATTCCCTTTTATTTTCCATTAGAGTTTACATAATCACTAAAAAAATCAACTGAGAGCAGTTGTTGATACGTGTATTTTACCGATTGATTATGATAATCATACAAATACATTTGTTCATGAGATACTCCCTATTTGAGTATAAATGCAAAGGTTTCACTACCTTTCACAACTTGTGCAGAGTTATCTACTCTTACTTAGGGTCCTCTCATACAAGAAATTGTTATTACATATCTACCCACGCTATACGTGACTAAAAACTTGGCCAGGTTGTTCAATTTGTTCCGAAATTTTAAGTGTCACAACACCAATTTAAACTCAAGATCTTATAGAATTAGTCACCTCAACATCGATTTAGTCCTCAAGCCGTCATTTTCCCTACAAAAAGTCAAATTATGTATGGGTATCTAAATTTCAATTAGAGTTATTCCAATGTCGTCGGAGGGTTTGCAGAGTGTCTCATTTCCAATCTTTTCTAAACAGAATCATAAGGTTCCTAGGTCAGGTAAAAGGTGCACAACTATTTCCAATTCAAATGAGGTCTCCTAGACAGAATCTCTAAAATTTAAATTTTATATGGATCACGCCATGATAGTTTCATCATATTAAGGTTCATACCAAACCTATAGATTTTTTACATGGACTAATCCAGCTGGACGAGTCAACGTTAGTTCCCTAGATGAAATTCATAATCCGATCATTGCTACAATGTATTGCGAGACTCATTTCTACTTTCAAGTGGGACATCAGTTACTTGTGTCGAAATCCAGTATTGATCTAAAAACCATTGTTCCTAGTCATTGTTCTGAAACATAGAAAATGCACTATTTTTTCAGAAATAATGTTTTTAGAATTAATTACACATAAGTCCAACCAAAATCTCCATTGTAAATAAAACGAAATTACCTTAAGATTGTTAGCAATCAGGACACTTGGACTAAATTGTAATATTTTAAAAGTAGATGGACTAATATGCAGAATAACCAAAATTCAAGATCATCAAGCCAATCGTTAAAATTGACAAATTTAAGTTAAGTTCCGTGAGATGCACAGTCTACTTAAGGTAATTTAGTCCCCCTAACTTACAGGTTCGTACCTGAGGGTTCATGGTAGACTTGTTCATTTAAACTGGTTCAGCTGAACTGGTCTGGTTTTGGTCTAGTTTGAACCGGTTCGACCGAACTAGTATCAAAACCAGACTAGTGTTTTTAAGATTCAAGTAGACCAGTTCAAAATAGTACCAAAAATTCAGTTCAAATCGGTTTGAATCGACTCGTTTTTTTATGCTGGTTTATACTTAAATATAAATCAAACCACTTTAAACTTATATAATTTTAGAATTGGGTTGATGAAAAATCAACGAAACCAGTCTGAAATTAAATCAAACCTAGAGATGTGTTCAACAAAACCAAACCTAGAGATATATTGGACTCTCATATGTTGATGTTGGACAGGGTTTTAATTGGTTGTGGAACAGATTTTCAGTCGGCAGTGTGTTTTACAGTCAGTTCAGTGTTTTTTCAGTCGGTTAAGTGTGCTTTTCAGTTACTTTAGTATTGTTTCAGTCGGTTCAGTGTGTTGGACTGGATTTTCAGTCCTTTTCGATTTGAACCGGATTATTTACTAACCAAAATTGTTATTAAAAAAACAGACCATACAAGTTTGAACTGGTTCAAACCAGACTTGTTTTTTTACCTAAACCAGACCAGCTCTTGTAGAAACAGAAAAAATACAAGTTTTATACAAACCAGGCCAGTTCAGTTATGAACCAGTTTGGGGTCGAACCAGTTCATGAACAAGCCTAGTTCATGGAACGGTCACCTCATAGTTTCGAATAGTGTCATCAGGTAGAAACTAACACAAACTTTCTCTTGACTGAACAATATTTGAACTCACACATATTGATTGACTGAATATGACAATCAATGTAAAGAAAAAATTGAACACGACGATCAAAGATACCCTAACAAAAGTCAACACGATCATTGAAGGAGAAAAATAAACCAATTGTAAAAAAGGTTGTCATTTTAGGATTCTCTTCTTCATGTTGGATTTTAAAGGTGAGAAAGTTTTCTATTTATAGAGTGAGAAATTTGAGTAGTAAGTGAAAATACTCAATGTGGTACAGGTGAGTGAACAGTTGAAACTAGGGGTGAGCGGTTCCGGGTACCCTGTAAATTTAGGGGTTCCCGGAACCTACCCAGTTTAATACTGGTATTAAATTTTGGAACCGGAACCTACCCGTTTAATTTTGGAACCGGAACCTACCCAGAACCTGTTTGTAGAAACGGTTCTGGGTACTCTGTTAGGAACCGATTGCTTTGCGTCCTCAATTCGGTTCCGGTTCGGTTCCGATTACACAATCCATTTCAGTTCCGAAATATACAATTCCAAATTAAAGTCCAAACTGCAATTCCAAATTGAACAGTTCTCAAATATACAATTCCAAATTAAAGTCCAAACTGCAATTCCAAATCACTACAAAACCTTGATGATATCTCTGTCCCAAAAATCTGTTTAGAGTAAACGGTTCAGGTAACGGGCATTGAATAGGTTGGTCATTATCAAGAGTCTCGACAGGATGTTCAACGGGTTTAAAATCAACCGCCACTTCAATACCATGAGAGCTTGCAGTTGTGGCAGTAGCAGGGCCGGTAGCCTCTGAATTTGAAGGCAATACTTCTGTCAAGTCTTGCAAATTTGATAAGAAGTAATACATTTTATTGTACTTTACACTTATTTATCCAATTAATCAATATGAAGAAGCTGACAGAAGAATCATCCTTTCATGAAGCCCAGAACCAAGCCAGGATGAATCCTGACCTTCACAATTGGATGCTCAACTTGTGAGGAAGGAATGAACTGCCAAAAACTTCATCACTTATATTATCCTCATCTAGAATTTTGAATTCATGCTTCTTTGAAGAGGAAAGTCAGAACTAAGATTATAGTCAATCGAATTGGAACAATGAATAGGATCTATTAGCAAACAGGTTATGGAGATGAATCAGGGGCTGAAACTTCACTCACTAGCAGTGGACTCCATCAATCTAATTCAAGAGTCATATCTCAGTCTATCAAGAATAAGTAGACCAAATCAAACCAATTTCATAACTTTAACTAATATGAATGAACCCAATTGAAAAGGTCAAACAAATCACCAACTACTTTCCCCAGAATTTCTTACTCATGAAGAAGCCCATTAGATTATAGCTGAGGAAGATTGACTGAATCAACGAAAGGTGCAACCTTTCCATAAGAGAGAACGAAAGGAAGCTTTAGGAAGTGAAAGAGAAGGGGATCTTACGAGGGCACTTTGTGCTCGCCGATGGCCACTTCTGACGGAGAATCTTGAGAACAAACTCACCATTGCTTAGCTTCTAGCAACGCAGAAGGTAGCAGATTGATCTTAGCTATGACTTTCTTTTCTCTCTGTAGAGTCTACTACAATAATAACTGAAGCCCTAGTTATTGATATCTCTGTCCCAAAGTTACATGGAGGTTGCGCTGCGGTTAGATAGTGTTTAGGGTTTCTATTTTTGTTAAATATATATATATATACATAGAACCGGTTTTGGTTCCTTTAGGGTAGCCATATAGAAGAACCGGAACCGAATAAATAGGTTCTCACTTTTTTTTCCCGTAACCTACCCGATTTTTAAAACGTCTACCCGGAACCTACCCGAAGTGTCGGTTCCGGGTAGGTTCCGGGTCCAAATGGGTAATTTGCTCACCCCTAGTTGAAACTTATGTTTGCACATGTAACTAAACAATTGAGACTTGAGCCCAACTGTTACTCATGTTTTAAAATGTAACTGAACGGTTCAAATGCCTAACTGCCCTCAAAGTTCTCCATTAAAAGTAGACATGTGTTGTGCACGTGATATTCTTTATACTTGAAATATATAATATTCCATTCTCTGTCTCCATTTACTTACACCTTCTGTTTACATAACAAGGTGTGCCAAAAAGGAGGAGATACCAACAAGGCATAACAGAGAAGAGAGACCAGCCCCTGCCATGGAGTGTCAAGGACGACATACCATAAAGATTGACGACGAAACTGCTCATATACTTGGTGACAACGGATGACACCCATTTCGTCTTGTATTTTCTCGCTCAAGATTTTCACCCAAACCTTGTTATGGAGTGTCAAGGACGAGATAGTGCTACTGCGAGCTTGTCTACTCCATGAAATCAGTCGGTACGTGGCCAAATGTTTCTCAAATTTTTCATGGTTGCTCCAATTTTGAGGAAAATTCATAGTAGGTAACCCTAATTGGTAATCCCAATTCGCTTTTCTTCAATTATGTAGCCTATTTCGAACCCTAAATTTGTTGCATTCTACTTGCTTGGTTCTGTTTATAGCTAGTCCGTACAAAATCCTGAATGTAGTTTTTTCTGATTGGGAAGATCCAGCTATGTGCCTGTGTGGCACGATTGCAGTGATGAAATTTCAACAAAAAGAGGCACAGTTGAAAGAATAGTTGGATTTTGTGAATGCCCCAACTCTTGAAAGTCGACCAAAATGGAAATTAGTTGTTGCGTTGATAATTGTTATGGTTGTTTTTCTTCTAAGTGTAATGGCGAATAAGTAGACCGTCTTGTTTACTTTGTAGTATTTCTCTGTAACTGAAGTATGAACAACATTTTGTCGTAAGTGTATATCTGTGTATGGGGTGACAACCTATGTTTGTGAACAAGTTGTTAAATGAAGTACTATGTTAACATAATTGTTATTAAAGAGAGGAAGACATGTGAGTTGGGTACTATTTTTCTTAATTTTCTTAATTATATATAGGGTTAATTACCAAAAAGCAAACCCAACTTTGGACCAAAACCAAAAAACAAACCGAACTTTTTTTTTTCCAAAAGCAAAACCGAAGATTATGAAATGAGCAATTAGGAAACCCGACCCAAACAGCCGTTAATTTCGACGGAAATTGTAACAGTTTTGAAGATTTGACGGTTCTGCCCTTCTAGGGTTCTTCATTTGAAGTTGTAAAACCCATGGCCTCTTACAGAACCACCATCCGGGGAGATCCGAGCCATCCCCGACCCCATCGAATTGGACCTGAACCCATTTCCAGGACTCTGATGTCTTGCATACATGTTGCAGAATCTTAATTGAAGAACCCTAGAAGGGCAGAACCGTCAAATCTTCAAAACTGTTACAATTTCCGTCGAAATTAACGGCTGTTTGGGTCGGGTTTCCTAATTGCTCATTTCATAATCTTCGGTTTGGCTTTTGGGAAAAAAAAAAGTTCGGTTTGTTTTTTGGTTTTGGTCCAAAGTTGGGTTTGTTTTTTGGTAATTAACCCTTATATATATTGTTTTAAGATTTTTTATCATTGTATTTTGCAGTGTGATTATAGTATTTTCAATAGGTAAAATAAATTATAGTATATTTCTATCTATAGGAGATTGAATAGTATTGTATTTTTCAATGTATGTAACTATGTATGGTGTGTAATAACATTCATTTAAATAATATAATAAATATTGGTCCAAAAACTAATATTTATAATTTCATGTATGCTTTCATAATATATTTTTTATATTGCTAAAAAAATTATGGTTTGTATTTTTATATTCTTATTTTTTTTATATTATGATGATGATGTGAGTATAGGTTGATCGATCAAGATTTAAAAAACAATTGTCTGGAATTATCGTGTTTGGTCCTAAGCATCTACAACAGTTCATAATATTATTTGATATTCCTAAAATAGTTGAAGGAATAATTGTTTTAGTCTATTAAAAACTAATATCTATATATATATTAATTTGGTTAACTCTTCTAAAATTCTGACAAGTAATAAAAATGTAAAAAGAGTAGTTCTATTGGTCCATCTCAACCTACATATTTCCTTGATGACATGACAATGACATGTAGACAAAGTTATGTACTTCGAAATCCTCCAAACATTCTCATTGCATCTCAAAAACCGTTATGCTTTTTGTTTGTCTGTTTAATTCATTTCAAATACTATAAATAATTAGTAAAAAACTGAACCAACACACCTAACAACCAGTTACGAACAACAATTTGAAGCATTCGTGACAGAGGATGATCAACTTCTGAATTGATGAGTCAACATCGATGTGATGAGAGATTTCATCAAATGAAGCTATAAAGGAGATGACGCTGAAGTATTTGAATTGCAACAAAAAAAATGCGTAATTTGAAGGAATTATGACAATGTGAGAAAAAATATATTTAAATATGCTTTGATTGAATCATAATGATGATATCTTAGGGAAAATGTAATAATTTGTTTAGGTAAGGTAATTTTCCTATATTCCTTTTAGGATTGCCATACGTTTTTTTGTCAACAACTTCAATACTTGTTAGTCAAAAGAGAAATCACGCAATCAAAGTGACCACGGAAGGTTACTATTACAATCAACTTCTAAAAATCTACTAACTTGGGGTGGGGGTTCGAGGACCCAATTATCTAAACGCACGCCCAATCTGGCTTACCTGGCTATCCAATTTGTGCTCTCATTGGCTGAATGCGAGATTGCCTTTGACAATACATCTTGCATTTGTTGCACCATGATCATGGTATTCTCACATGTGATGTCCAGTCTCTTGTAGCTTGTATTCCCTTGAATTTGCTCAACGACCCTCAAGAAATTTGTTTCTACTTCAATCTTCTGCCAAACTCTGTCAACTGCCAGCTTGATACCGTCTAATACCACTTGAGCCTCTAAACTTTCCACATTGTCACTCCAAGCTCTTCGGTTCAGTCCTCCCACCAACTGGTCATTCTCGTCCCTTGTCACCATGTCAATGCCTCATCGTTTCGTTTGGTTGCACCATGACGCGTCGCAATTAATTCAGACCACACCATGCCTCCTCGTTTGTTTTTGTCCATCTTTCGGTTATGCTCTTTCTTGTTTCGGTGCTTCTGAGAGGTTCGGTCCTTAGCAGCTCCAAATGTGTTCCTTTTATGGCAAGAACCATCTCCATTGGATTTGGTCTCTTTCCCTCAAAGGCTGCTTTGTACTGGACATTCCATATGTACCAACAAGTCCACATGCATAAACTTTGTCGCTCATCTCTTGCTCTGCCCGTGACTCCCCCTTCTGTCATTTTTTTTCTTGATTCACACATTAAGGGACTCATCCTGTCCCTCAGCTTGTCGGATACCCATGACACTGAACCACACTGCCTCAGTCTACCCCCACCCACTCATCATGTGTTCTCTTGTTTTCTCTCGCCCATGGATAGGACACTTCACTTCCACTGTCATCCCCCTTCGCCTGAGATTCCGTCTAACCGCAACCGCATTTGGAAGTAAACGACATATAAAATTCGTAACATTTGGTAGAGTGTTTACCTTCCATATCATTCTCCAGACGTAATCATCAGGTCCTAACTCTTGCGTCGTGGCTCTGTTTTTCTCTTTTAACCGATGATATGCCAACTTCACTGTGACTCGACCATCATTTGTATAGGACCATATCGTTCGGTGAGGGCTGGATTCTGATCATAGTGGCATGTTAAGAATGTAGCAAGCATCCGTGTCATTGAAGCTGCCTCAGAGAACTTCCTCATTCCATGTTCGGCTCAATCAATTCCTGGACTCTCGTGTCCGGCGAGTGTCCTCCATCACTTAGCCAGTCCACTATGAATCCTGGTTTTGTCACCACCCAAGGATCCTCAAAGATTTTCACATCCATGTCATCTCCAATTTTCCACATCCCCTCTGCAAACAAGATATCCCTGCCATGAATCATACTCATCCATCCTTATGAGGCTCGACCTCCCTTCTTTGCTGAACAAAACTCGGTGTTGGGGAAATATAATCCATTGAGGGTTCGGACCCAAAGCACTCCTAGTTCGTTGAATATTCTTATAGCCATCTTAGTAAGAAGTTTCACGTTGATGGTCTCCAATTTACGGAAGCCTAGACCCCCATCGACTTGGATCTAGCATGCACCTCCCATATCTTCTATTGAATTTTCTTTCCTTCATTCGACTCCCCCCACCAGAAGTTTGCAATCATGGCATTGATTTCTAAGCACCGCGTCCTATGAAGTTTAAAGACATTCATCATGTACGAGGGAATGACTGTGATTATTGCCTTTCTGAGAACTTCCTTTCCTGCCTGATTGAAGGTTTTAGACCTCCATTCTTGGATCTTGTCATGGATTCTGCTCTTGATATAGCCTAGAGCTTCCTTCTTCGATCGATCCCATATGGACGAGAGTCCAAGATATCTTCCAGGATCCGAAACACCTTGAGTTTGCAGCATCTATTCAATCGCCTTACAGTTGTCATCGTCCGTACCCTTATTGAAAACCTTTTTCGATATCACGTTGTTAATGCGATGTCCAAAGGCCTTAGAGTACCTGCTCAATATCTCCTTTAGAACCTGGACATTCTCCACCGTACCTTTCAAGAAAAAAGTGAGTCATCAACAAAAAATAAGTTGTGCAACTCTGGATGCCCCCGTTTGAGAGTGAGTCCACGCATCATCTCCATCTGGATGGCCTCCTCAAGTTGTCTGGATAGCACGTCCTCCAAGAAGATGAAAATATACGGAGATAGGGGGTCCCCTTGCCGCAGACCCTAGTGGGTTGAATGCTGCTTGTTCTTGTTCAATTGATCAAGATACGGTATGATGTCTTCGTTATGCATTGTCGCATCCATCAGATCCATTTCACACTTAACCCTCTCTTCTCGAGGCTTTTCAACAGAAATCCCCACTCAACCCAATCATACGCATTTTGCATATCTAACTTCAGAGTACATTCAATTGTATCGCCTCCTCTTCGATTATTCAAATGATGGAACACATCGTGAGCAATAAGAATATATTCATGGATTGCACGACCTCCCACAAAAGCGCTCTGATAGGGGGTGACAAGAGCTGATTTAGACTATTCACCAAGATCTTGGATACAATTTTATATATGAAATTGAAAAGACTTGTAGGTCTAAAATCGCTCACTTTCACTGGGCTTGGAATTTTAGGGATGAAGGTAATATCTGTATAAAGTAAAATGCAGGAAAAGTCACCTGACTTGTGAAAGGATTTGACTACCGTGATTACATATGGAATAATGGTATGCCAATTCCTTTGGTAGAATAGACCTGGAAAATCATCTGGACCTGGAGCTATTTCCCCTCCCAACTGGAAGACCGCAACCCTGATTTTTCCATCATACACATCCCTTTCCAAAGCAGTGTTCATCTCCTCAGTGATTTGTGTTGGAATTGTTAATGTTTAGGGCTGGTTGGGGAGAATTGAGAGTTTAGGGCAATAACTAAAGAGAATTTCATCTTTGCATTGCCTAAACTTGAAGATTACAAGAGGATATAGGTGACTATTTATAGAGTTTCTAGGTTGATTAATCAAGATTACCCTAGAATACTCTAGATCATATATGATCACATATCATATATCCTAACATTCACTTATCTAGAAAAACCTTCTAAAACTTGTAAAAAAACAAATCAGAATTTTAACTTTTAAAACTTGTTGAATCACTAAGGCTGGTCTGCACTAGGTCACCACTGGTGCTGCACTTGATTTGCACTGAGGATGCACTACAGATGCACTGCTGAGGCATGGCTGAGGCATTAGGCACGGCAAGAGCACGCATGGAGCACTGGAGATGCACACGCCTGGAACACTGAAGTGTACTACACTGACACAGCTTCGGCACGACAGATGCACGGCTGGAGCACTAGAAATGCACTGAAGCTGCCCTGGAGGTGAAATCAACCAAGCACAGGTCTGCTTGTCTTCCAAGGAGAACCGAACACAGGTATGCTCGTCTTTCAAAGGGAATCGAGCACAGGTCTGCTCGGAAGATGATCCAGTTGCTGTGAAGTCGGTTTTGAAACTACGAACTTGGAGACTCTATTGACTTGCTATTCTCGAGGTCTCAAGACTCATTTCTCGCAGCTCTCACGACCAAGCATAGGCGCAACTTGAATCACCGAATTGAGTCATGAATAATGCACACAACTCAACTGAGTTGCAGCTCAATGGCTACCTGACCACTGTAACCAATCTGAAGCAGCCCGTGAATAAGATGAAATAAAATGCTGCACCAATCACAGCAATGATGACGGTCAAACGCTGGGCTCAGAGTCCAGGGTCTCCATCTATTGGAAAGCCAGCTATTCATCCTGCCACTCATGTCCTTTTCCTACGGGCAATCATCATCACTCTAAAATTCAACACCTCTGTGCAGCAGCATTAGAGACTGGTTTGTTGTATCATGTTTTAATAACGGTGTAATACACTGAGACAGAGTTTGTGTATGGAGTGATTGATATGGCACCATATCCCTACAACACTTTCACAAGTGAAGCTTTTCTACACATCAGAATCCAGCCATAGTATCACATCCAAATCGAGCAGCATCCAAATCTCAGCAGCAGCATTAGAGAACCAAATCAACAACAGCAACATCCAGTATAGAGACAGTTTTGTATGCAGCAATTGAATGCTGAATGTATGCAGCAGCACCAGCAACCCCAGGACGCAGCATCAACAACAAATAAATGAAGAACCAGACCAGCCTGAAGCACATGGCTGCTTCATCAATCCACAAGGCACAAACGTGCTTTATCTTGGCACATAAACGCATCTAATCGACACAGCAATACAAGCAGCAGAACGCAGTAGAGCAGAGTCAAGCAGAGCAGAGCAGAGCAAGATACAGAAACATGATGAAATGCAACAGCAATATCAACGATCGAGAATAGCAACAAGATCAACAAGCTTAAGCGAAATCAACGCAATCTGAGCAGCAAGATACAGAACAGACCTCGAACAGAGAATCGCGAACAGAGAATGAAGATCAGCAGCAGATTAACCATACAGACCACGAATAGAGAACTGCTCGAACAAATCAGCCAGCAAATAGAGAATCTCGAACAAAAACATCAAGAAGAACAGATAATAGAATAGGAACAAAGATTATTTGCATTGATCATCTACTGATTGAACCGTATTGGAACGAAGCGCTGCATCGAATATCAGAAAGGAGTCCCCGAAGGAATCGTCAATTGCTGTTCGCTTCTGTAGAATTACAGAGAACTAATGTCCTTTATTTGCTTGGAATCGACCAATTTCACCAGGTCTGAAGTTGCTCATGTCAAGATCTGCTTGATTCGAACCAAAATCAGCTGCTGCAATGCCAATCGACTGAAAAACTTGTACGCGGGAAGCTGGAGCCTTCAATTTCCTAATTGTGACTGATTTCCAACGGAATTTCCAAAAGAATTTTGCAACCGAATCATGAAATCCGTCCCTAATCTTGTAGCTCTGATACCATGTTAATGTTTAGGGCTGGTTGGGGAGAATTGAGAGTTTAGGGCAATAACTAAAGAGAATTTCATCTTTGCATTGCCTAAACTTGAAGATTACAAGAGGATATAGGTGACTATTTATAGAGTTTCTAGGTTGATTGATCAAGATTACCCTAGAATACTCTAGATCATATATGATCACATATCATATATCCTAACAGGAATAACCCTCACAATCTCCCCTACATTCATGTCCTCCCCTTCTGACCTGAGTACCGACTCAAATTGCACATATATCTCATTTTCCACACTTCTGGCTGAACTGATCCACTCTCCCCGGTCATTCTGAACTCTAGTTATTCGGTTTCTTCTTCTTCTAGCATTGGTTGTAAGGTGGAAGAGGTTAAATTTCGATCCCCTTTCGTGAGCCATTTTACTTTAGACTCTTGTCTCCAATAAACCTCTTCTCGATGGTAGAGATCCTTAATTTTATTTTTTAGAGATGCCTCCTCCTCTTGGCTATTCGGGTTCGATCGACCGCTCGTGACATGCAGGAGTCGATCGACTGCTTTCCTTAGTTCAACTTGATTATTCCCGAACTTTTCCTTTTTCCACCGAGTTAGTCTACTTCAGAAGATCTCCAACCTCACATCAATGTCCACTTGTGTTTCTCTACCATCCCATTTGGTCCAGGCCTCTTTGCTTACTTATTTGCATTCGGTATTTTCAAGCCACATTTATTCACACCGGAAGTAGTGTCCTATTCTTTGCTCCTCTTGCTCACGATGAAGGATAATAGGTGTATGATCTGATCCAATTGCTATGTCATTTGTGCATTGGATGTCCGGATATCTCGCAGCCCAAGCTTCGTTAATAAGAACATGATCGAATTTTTATGATACCTTTTCCTCGCTTCTACGGATATTGGACCACGTGAACCTAGAGCCCTTCGCACCCAAATCTTCCATATTAATATTTTCTATCATCTCATTGAATTCATCCTTCTGTCTTTGAGATTTTCATCAGCCACCTACCTTTCCATAAAGATGGCTTATTGCGTTGAAATCTCCCATGCATATCCATGCCGCCTTTCGCGCCCTCCCAATACCTCGCAACTCATCCCAATTTTGTTTTCTCTTCTGTGGATCCGCATCTGTGTACACCCATGTGATCAGACAAGGGTTTGTCTAGTCACTCAATTTCACCTCGCAACCGATAATTTTATGGGTGATCGACTTAATTGTCACTCGAATATCATCCCTTCACAACAACGCCATTCCTCCTGACATACCTCTCGGATTAACATAGTTTGCACAATTCAATCCAACTTGTTCACGTACCCTTTCACAGAATGCATCCCCTTTCTTTGTTTCTATTACGCATATGATCTCTAGATGATGCACCCTGTTAAGACCTTTTAGATGGCGAATTGTCAGGGACGACCCTAGACCCTAACAATTCCAGCAGATTATACTCATGGCCCCCGTGTGGCTGTTTTGGGACAACCTCCACAACTTGTTTCAACAACAAATGTTTCATCTTCCTTATTTTTATTTTCCACCTTTTGATTCTAACCATATTTGATAGACTTCCTTTTTCCGAGGCATTCCTCTCGGTCTTCTCACTTGCACATCTCCACTCTCCGGATCTTTTTCTACTTGTTTCATGTTCAACCTCATCCTTTTTCCTGAGTTTCGGCTCTTCTCCTGACACCTTCGTTTCAGAGTCATCCTGGTAAGAATTGGGCTAAGGATGGTTATTTGGAGTGTTGATTCTGGGCTAGGGGTTCGGCTTTGAGGTTTTTTCGGTTCTTCTATGGGAATGTGTTGGTATGGTATGGTCTTGGTAGGGAGAACGAATTTATCTAAGGGTTTATATGATGGGATGTTATGTATGGTGGCTTGTCTATGTATGAGGTCGGTCGAGTTTAGCTCGGGGGTTTCAGGTTGGATACATAGGATGGTTCGCCTAGGGCTTCTGTTATGGGCTATGGGGGCTCGGATAAGGGTTTGTTGTATGGTGGTTGAAAGGATCATGAGAGGGTTAACTTCGTTGGTTGTGGTTGGTGTTGGAGAGGGTTCCTTGCATCCTCGGTATATATCCATTCACTAATGGTAATTTTCATACTCTCCAATCAGTCGTGGCTCACTGACTCAATTTCATGCTCCTCTATAACTTCATTATCAATTTCATTATGACAAACCAGAATTTCTTTCATGTGGGGCTTCTTTGAGATGTTCCCCCTTCATTTGCTCCTCCAAAATCCTATCTTTTTTGTCTTCTCCCATTCATCCAGGGACCATACATAGGATGTTTCAGTTTCTCCTCCGACATGTGAACTTCCTCCTTGCAGATCTGTGTAGTGTGTTCGAGATGTCACAACCATAGCAAAAGTCTTACGGCCTCTCATACTTTATGGAAGCCCAGCTTTCTTTTCCTTCAGAGTTCTTCCACCAGAAACCAGCCAATAATGATTGGTTGACATCAACCTCAACATTCATCCTCAAGTAACAGTTTGCAGCTTTCTCAGTATCTTTTTCTGCTTCCTCAAAATTCTCAATCCTCTCTACATTTGTAATGTTAAACATCTCCTACCCTATGTCATGAATTTGGACCCATAATTGGACATTTCTAAACTCGACTTCTATTTTTGTTAGGGTTTCATGTGACGTCCATCCTTTTGCATGCAACGTGCGTTGTATCAGCCTCCACTGACCTACAATATCTGTAGGGTTTCGTCGCTGCACTCTATCTATAATCCTTTGGTGTTTTTTCCGGCAAGCTCACGCCACATGAGATAGGGGTCGACGATGGACATGCTAGGAGACTCTCTCACAAACCCTACGAGAGAGATTATAAATAGAGTTCAATTGAATAAACTTGGATTCTCATAGTTCACTCTAAGATGTATTTTTTTTCCCTTGTTATATGATAATTAAGATTTATATTGTTACTATTACATACAATAAGTCTCTCTCTCTCTCTTTCTCTATCTCTATCTCTCTATACATATCTAGCTATATATTTTTCCCAATTATGAATCTTTAATTTTGAAACATACCTTAAATATTTAATTTAATTATATATTATTATTAAATTACAAATATTATCGTATATATTCCTTAAAATGCCTTAGTAATTCCTAATTGTTAAATTGCCTAAATTAATGTTTTTTTAATGTATACATTATTGTTAAAAATATACTATCATCCATATATATATTCATTGTAATTCTCAATTTTTAATCTTTTTTTTATTAAAATTATGAAATAAAAATAAAAGATTAGCTTTTTTAAAATTTTGTTTCATGTTTTTCAATACAAAAATTATATTACAAACTATTATTTTCCCTAATAATTTTTCAGTTTTTGTAAGAATTTTTCTGATTTTTTTAGTATCTTAAAAAAAATAATATAGTTTTTAAAATTATGGACCAATCATGTGCTGCCACGTCATTTTTCATTCATATTTAACGGAGGTAGCGATTTGCCCCATGTGTCAAAGTTGAGGTAGTTATATGCACCTTCGTCGAAAGTTTAGGTAGTCGTTATTGAAAATTCAAAGTTCGGGTAGCTATTTGTAAAACGTCCAAAGTTCGGGTAGCTATTTGGAATTTAACCCTTTAAATTAATACCTTCATTTAAGAGTAATTATCATGATAGGGTACTATTGATGACTAGATGTAATACTATTCTAGTCCTAATTAAATTAATCCTCAATTAATAACAGTTACTAATATTTATTTATGTAAAATTTAAAGATTTTTCACTAACTTACACTTACAAGAAAATATAAAGTAAGAACTTCAATTTATATGAATTCAATTTGATATTAAAATTCTTATTTATATGTATTTTTAGTAAATAATAAATAAATATAATTAGTTGATACTCAACGTTCTATATTAGTTTTATATTCTAATTGCTTAGATTTTCTTACAGGGTTTGCTTAGATTTTCTTACAGGGTTTGCAATGACGTGACAATATTCATTATAAAAACAATAATTTATTAAAACACATGCTTTTAAATTATTATTTTAATCTACATGGTTATATTATATTTTTAAAAATTCGTCGCAATGAATATTGTCATGTTATTTCAAACTCTATAAGAAAATTTAAGGAGTAATACCTATTGTATAAATACATGGTTCAAAATTGTTATTTTGTTATCTATAACTATATTTTGTAGAAACTATAAATTTGAGTTTGCTTCAACTTTATAGATTTATATTTTAGGTAATTTTTTAATTGGTTTTTGTAATTTATAATTTTGTGTACGTTAATATAATTCACAATTATAGTTTTAATATAAAAGTATATAACTTTTTTTGTAGTATAATATATACACTTTTTTACAAAGTAGGTTCCATATATAATTTATATTTTAAGTATATATTTTATTTTAAAATTTTCAAATGAGATAAATACATTTTCTGAAAATATTTAACAACATTATTTTTGTGAAATGATCATAATTAAACTTTCATTAGTTATAACATTATACGTAAATATATGTGATATATGAAGGTATTTTTTAAAATAAAGTGTATATATATATATATAATTTTGATAAAAATTATTTTTATGGGTGATTTAATTATTTAAAGCATATTTAAAAAGGGTAAAATACAATATTGACCCCTAAAGTTTTACATCTACTTTAAAATACCCCCTTAAAGTTTAAAGTCCCCCTAATGTTTGTAAATGATAAAAAATCTCTCATTACCGATGACTGGCAGATGCTATTCTAGGAGAGAATTATTCATCATTTTCAAACATTAGGGGGGGGGACTTTAAACTTTAAGGGGAATTTAAAATCGACATAAACTTTAGGGGTAATGTCGTATTTAACCCATTTAAAAGTTGTATAGTGACATATAAAATTGGGTTAATTACTTAAATGGTTACACATGTTTGTCCATTGTGCAGAATGGTTAGACATGCTTCAAAATGTGATTAATTGCTTTTGCTGATTGACTTAATGGTTACACATGTTTTTTACAATGTGATTAATTGGTTAATTCGTTAGTGAATCGTCAAATATCACTAATTTACGATATTTGAAAGACTTTTTTTACCCTTCTGTCACTTTCACGAGCCTATCCCTTATTTCCCCCTGCTCTACCTCCGTGCGAAGGCTCATAATTCTGAAACCGATGAAGATAAAGGGAAAAAATTATCAATTTTTCTAACGAATAATTTCAGTTACATTGATTCAATCAGAAAGACGAAGAAAATGATCGAGTCATTCGTCTACAACACGGTCAGCTCTTGAGTCGCTTCCACGGTTTGTCATATTCGCGAAGCGGTTGCTGAAGAAGGTCATACACCATTCTCAGGTCCGTGATTGATTATCTTCATGCTTAGTTCCACTACGTTTTAAGCTATATTTGATTTCCTCCCTTCTTCTTTCTGTATTTGATTGATAAGTGAATGTTGGTAGCTATTAGCTTAGAACTTCCTTAGTTATTTCTACAATTCCACCTCCTGCGTGGTGATGTTGATCAGAGCATCAAGTTGTGACTGAGAAGAAAATGCATTCATGTTAATGAGTTGGCTTTTTTTTCAGTAGATGAAGTGAAAACTAATTGAGATAAAATTCATAGTTGCCTTTTGTATGAGTGAGCAGAAAATGAGTGATGTGATTGTGAATGTATATTGCAACAAAATTTGCAAGGTGGTAGTTTGGAAACCAAGGATATAGATTTCCAAGTTTATGTTCATTATGGTATCCCATCCACATCATCAGTTCTCTCTGTTGATCCAGTCCAGCAACTTTTCGCAATCGGAACATTGTGAGTAAAATTCTGCATATTTCACTCCCAGTTGTTGCATGTCCCTCAGCAAGTTCATTTATGCACTCTTCTCGGTTCTGAATCCATATGTTACTTTCAGAGATGGTCGAATTAAACTAATTTGTGGTGGTGGTGATGGTATTGAAGGGCTTCTCATATCCCCAAAGCAGCTACATTTTAAACACTTGGAGGTGATGTTGCTTACATATTTGTTTTTCTCAGAGGTGATGGATGCAGCCACCTTTCGTGGAATGAGATAGTTGGTGTCTCATGGTGAATCAAGAACCCCTCAAACATATGGATCAAAGTTATGATGATGATGAAATTTGAAAAAAGTGCAGCATTCAACCATTATCCATATACTGTAGTGGTTAAATTTATGTTGTATTTAGTACTGACTTATAGGCCTTACCAGTTTGAAACTATTTTGTGATTTGATCTTGAACTTGTTCAGGATGTTTTGTTGTAAATGGGATGTTTCTGTGAACCTTGGAATGAAATGGGTTTGTTCATATTGTTACGGCATTTGATCCATTTAATCACATTTATATGAAACATGCTAATTAACTATTCAATCACATACTAACACTTACAATTTCACCTATTAACCACATTTTAAGAAAACATACGTAACCATTTAATCACATTACAAGGAAACGTATGTAACCATTTAATCACATTCTATGATAACATATGTAACCATTTAATTAAATTTCAAGTTAGAATGAACTCTTTAATTTATAAACTATTCAATGAAACCCGTTATTTGAACAACTGAAACCCAGGTTCTGAAGAACATCAGTACAGAACTGAAACCCAAGTTCTTCATCTTCATACTGTTCTTCATCTTTCTCTTTCACTATTCTTCATCTTCCATAGCAGAATCAGAAATCACAATTAAAGAAATTGAAGAAATCACAGTGGAATAAATTGAAGAAATAACAAGATCGATTCCGACTAATCTGACTGAAATTGAAGACCGATGCTCCAGAGACTCAAAATCGAGATGATTCCCGACAGAGATTGGGTTCACGCATCTAGGTTCACGCAGATTGGGTTCATGCATCTGGACAAGAACCTTCTGTTTGAGATTTTGAAGCACGGAACCGATGAGGATCTTCTGCTCTGGCACATCAACTTAGATCTTCTGCACTTGGCCAACATCGGTTGCAGCATACAACTCAGAGTGTTCTTCATGGTGTCTTCCTGATGAACAGTAGAAAAAGCAATTAGGCACATAGCAAAACCAATTAATAACATTTTGAAACATGTGTAACCATTCTGAATAATGGTCAAACATGTGTAACCAATTAAGTAATTAACCCTATAAAATTCATATAACAACAACATCATAATTAATAAATTTACATCAAAATAAACAAACATTGCATATTTTTAAATTAATTTTATACTTCTATAATTCTTTTATATGGTTTATTTATAATTCATTATATTTCTCTAATTTTATATCAAAATTTAATTTTAAAATATGTGTTATTTCAATTGATTGTTTGTACAACATTAGATGTAAAATGTGGGATTAGGGCTAAATAATTATGACAAATAGTGAAACCTTAATGGAACTTTTTTTGGCCAAAATAATCACTTTATTATTATTATTATTATTATTATTATTATTATTATTATTATGCTTCCGCTACATATTTCATATTATCTAATAAACATAATGAAACAAGAGGAGGTGGATGTATTAACGTCTAGTTATATGGAGACATCCATTGTCTAAATTTTCTAGCTACCCAATTGGCACATCAATTGCGTTTCTTTGAAAAAACATTCCACTGGAGCCTTGGTATCCTAGTCGCCAACTCAATAATATCTGCCACAATACCTCTTCAGTTCCCGGTCTATTCTTAGTTAGGGGTGAATGGTTCTGGGTACCCCGTAAATTTAGGGGTTCCCGGAACCTACCCAGTATGTAACAGTGTATTTAAAATTGGAACTGGAACCTACCCGTTTAATTTTGGAACTGAAACCTACCTGGAACATGTTTGTACAAAAGGTTTTGGGTACCCTGTTAGGAATCCTTTTTTTCAAAAAATCCGATTCTGGTTCGGTTCTAATTTGATTCCAATTACTATGATCAAAGATTGAAATATCACATAACTTAAAAGAGTAAGATTCAAAGTGAATACGACATCAAAAGCGTTGATCTGGAAGAACACACCACTAAGCACCAAGAAAATGATGGTATGCCTAAGTCGATGGATTCGTCCCTCTGCCATCATCACATGCCTGGAAACCAGAATCAATCCATGTTTTGACAAATCTAGATACTGTAAATATTGTAATCACTAGATGCTTTCCATAAGCATATCAACAAATAGAACCATCATATGGAATCACAATACCCTGATTTTAGCAGCGAGAGAGTGAATCTAAAAGAACTTTCTAGAATGTAACGAAAAGGAAATGTTTGAGAGTCGTATCTGCAGTCAGCCCTGGTTGGGATCGGGGGAGAGGTGAAGTAGGGAAGGAATGTTATATAGTAGTTGAAGAGATAGATCACAGGAGAGGATGGAACGTGTTGTGCAGAGAGGACTCCTCTCAAAGGAGAGTGGCTGATGTACTGTGCTGCTGATAGGAGAGTATGGTTGTGCTCAGTGTGCTGAGACAAGAGTTTCTGAGTGCTCTCATTTTATTTCTTTAGTTTTATTTAATAATATATATATATATATATATATATATATATATAGAGAGAGAGAGAGAGAGAGAGAGAGAGAGAGAACTGGTTCCGGTTAGTTTAGGGTCCCAAAATAAGATAACCATAATTGAATAAATAGGTATTTGCTTTATTCATGTCAAGTTTCACCGCGCATTCCTATCTTCCGCTCTTTATGTTAGTCCTCAAGTGATGGAATACCTCATGTGCGATAAGGATATCATCGTGTATGAACCTTCCAGAGCCGAATGTACTTTGGAAAGGTGTTATTAGGTTTGGTAGTATCAGCGCTAGGCGATTAGCTAGGATTTTAGATGTAATTCTCTAATTAAAAATGCATAAGCTAATTGGTTTAAACTGTGTGGTGTTAATAGGATTTCGTATTTTTGAAATTAAGACAATATCAGTATAACAGTAACCTGGAAGTAGTATGCCTGTTTCAAAGACGTTTTTAACTGAATGAAAGACGTCATCCCCTAGCACGTCCTAGAAGCGATGATAGAATATACCAGGGAAGCCGTCAGGGACCGGTGCTTTATTACTCCCGAGTTGGAATACTGTCACCTTAACCTCATCTTGATCCACCATTTTAGTTAGCATTTCATTCATTTCGTCCCCAACCAACTACGACACACACTCTAACTGATCATTTACTCCATTAAACCCTTCGATTTGAAATATTTGTCGGGAGTACTCCTCACATTCGTTCATGATATCCTTTTCATTTTCTAGCCATGATCCATCCCTTCTCCAGAGTCGGTATGTTGTGTTTTTCCTTCTTCTCTCCACTGTTGCTTGGTGGAAGAATTTACTATTTCGATCACCTGCTTTCAACCATTGGATTCTCGACCGTTGGCGCCAATATTCTTCTTCTTTATCTCACATTTCTTCCAATTGTCTCATCAACCCTTGTTCCACCTCACTATTATATTCACCATTACTTCCTTGTTGTACTTCTCTTAGTTGTCTTTGAATTTCATTTATGGCACTTCTATAGTACACTGCTTTGTTTCGGCTCCAACTTCTAAGTCATGGTCTACATCTCCCTAAGCGATCGTGAATTCCTCATTGCACCTTAGCACTACGATTTTCGTTTCATACCCCATTTACGATTTCCTTGTAGTCTTGTTGTTAGAGCCATATCTTCTCGAAGTGGAACGGTTTCCTGGTCCTATTGCTTTTCGATTCCAAGTTATCACTATGGGATAATGGTCTGATCCTATGTTTAGTTTGTCTATGACCACCGATCTGGGGAATGTGCAGATCCATTCAATATTCACTATGGCTCTGTCAAGTCTCTCCTTTATACATTCACTACATGTTCTATTGTTACACCAAGTGTAGTGGTGTAACTTATATCTCATGTCGACTAGTAGTGTGTCACTCATCATTGCATTAAAAGCATTCAACATCCGCGGTTGCTTCAGTCTTCTTCCTTCTTTCTCTGATACCACCAAAATTTCATTAAAATCCCCTACGCACATCCATGGTCTGCTTCTTGTCCCATATATGTACCTCAACTTATCCCAATAGAACTAACCGGGCATTCCAAGTTGTGCTTCCATAAACCCACGTGATATGAATTATACTGCTTCCATTATTCATGTTAATTGATGTATGAATCAACGACTTCTTCTTATGATGTATCACTATATTGATCTTCTTCTTCCAGTATAATGCTAGTGCTCTCGATAATCCACTTGTTTCCACATAGAATCCCTTGTCCATTTTAAATTTCCTACTAATTGTTTCGCAGTATCCTTCACTATTCTTTGTCTCAATCAGATAGATAATTTCTGGTTTGTTCCTCTTACCGACATGAACGGAATTTTCAAGGTCGATCTCAATCCCCGACAATTCCACACTATGAAAATCATTGATCCCGTGTGGCTGTAGAACCCATGTATTCCATTTTTTGTTTCACTCTAGTTATTATTTTTCTTCGTGCTCCACCTGAACGCCCTCCTCCTTTCCTATCTGATATGGTTATTCTTTTTTTTTTTACGCTCGTACTTCGCTCCTCCTTCATCTTTATATATTTTTTCACCCTTCTGGTTGTTCATTCTCCTCCTCCTCCTCATGCTTCCTCTTTAAATTTACTTTCTGCATGAGCGGACTTAGTCAAGTCGGCATTGTGATAATTGCTCGGTCTTTTTCAGGAGATTCGACTGGTGATTCCACAATAAAGCGGCATTTCGGTTCCATTATTCCTCTGAGCATCCTTTCTGTCGGTACTCTTAATATTTTCTCTCTCACACTCTTCATTTTCTGCTTCATGCTAATATCTACTTCCTGACCGAGTATCTCAGTTATCATCAACTGTATTTGCTCGTAACCTTCCGCACAACCCATTATCTCATCTGGTATTCCCTAACTTTGCACAATATCTTTGTCTCGTCTCCTTCCCTCTATGCTCTCCTTGTCTCGCAGTGAGGGTCTTGGTTGGTGTAAGGTTTTTTCATATCGGCTTTCCAGTATTTTGCTTAGGTTAGGAAAGTGATTAGGGTTACCTTTCTTCGACATGTGTATGGTTGTGTTGTGAGTGTGGTTATCTGCGTGACAGGTTTGATTTTTGAATGAAGCTATCGAATCAAACCTGCTGGAGTGTATACTTTCACTTTCATGGGTTATCTCATACGTTGGGTTTTGATGTTTTAGTGTTATCTCATCTGATACACTGCTTTTCATTTTTGTTCAATACAGTGTTGTGCATTTGGCCATTCGCCACCTATATGTACAATTGCATGGACCGTGTTGTCGCTAGGTTCACTTCTACCATTATTCATCGTAGTCGTTTTCTGTTGCATATCTCATTCATACTAGTTACAGACCACTTCTCCTGTGTTTATTGTTTGATTGTTCCTATTTTCACCCGCACTACTCACATCTGTCTCTTGATCTTTCCTTTCATCCCTTCTTCCTTCATTGATTCATCACACTTCTATTTTTCCTTCATTAAATCTCTCCAACTCCTTTTATTTGGTTCTTTTTTATTTTCCCCCCTTTACTTTGGTTCTTCTTTATTTCCCCCTTGGTTCCTCCCTATTATTCTACATTGTTGACCTCTTCTTTTTGGTGTATCTGCCCTCATCCATAGATCGTACATAGACCCTCCTTCTTCTGTATCTGACATGGTAATTTCATCTTTATACACCCTTTCAATATGTCCAACTTTTCCACGCTCGAAGCATAATTCAGATAATCGTTCATATTTGATTCCGGCTCGACCGATGCTCCCATTTCGCCTCGTGTACCAAAACTCTGCTAGTAACGGTTTCATGGTGCCTACTTCTACTTTTATCCTCACATAATCCCTCTCTAGTCCCATAGGCCCCCCAGTATTTCATCCACTTCGACAACTTTTCCAATGCTTTCCCTATCTCTTGGGAATTCTGTTTACTAAATTTGTCTACTTCTAGCCCATTAATCTGGACCAAAAATTGTATTAGGTGAAATTGAATATCAATGATACTCATACCTTGTTGCCATCTTTTAAGCGAGAGGCAATGTCCTTGTATTGCCCACGTACACCAATCCATTACATCATTTTGGTCCTCCCCACGTTCGAATTCAAAAAGAATCACTTCACCCGTAATTACATGTACCCTTACACCAGCATATCTCCCTCACTCATGTTGTAGCACATTATATACAATACTCATTTTAATCTGTTTATCCCATATAGCCTTGCCAACACAGATTCTCCGTCGGAATATCTGCATTATCTCGTATATCAATGAACTTCCCCTGTCTTATTCTATCATCATATTCTGGAGGATCGTGCTCTTGGCTTCGACGTTGCATCGGTTTCTCCTGTCAAAAACAGACACAATAAATGCAATTAGTAGTAATTATGGTACCAGGATTCGTGAAGATAAGATATTTGTTTTGTTTTTAGTTCGTTTGATTATGGTTTCCCTAGTTCTCGATTAGTCAATTCTGCATGAATTAATGGGGGTTTGTATTAGGGCTTTTTGGATGGATCGTAGGTTTGTTTCTTTAGATTTCTCAAAGGGATGGGTGTTGATCTGGAAATTTACAATCCTCTCTAGCTGCTTCGTCCTGAGAAGGATAACACGGTAAACACTTTATCGACGTAACCACCACAGAGGACGTTCTCGGCGGACGGCGGCTGCTTTGTCTCACGCTGGAAGAGACACCTCAATATTGAACAATCTCAGTCGAACCAACACATTTGGACAGAACATACACATTTGGATAGAATAACAGCTCAATGTTGAACAATCTCAGTCGAACCAACACATTTGGACAGAATATACACATTTGGACAGAATAACAGCTCAATATTGAACAATCTCAGTCGAACCATCTCATTTGGACAGAATAACAGCTCAAACGTGTACAATCTCAGTAAAACCAGCTCATTTCGGACGATCCATACAAATCTGGACAGAATTAAATTCCTAAGAAACAATGACAGAATGACAGAATTAAATTCCTAACTATTGAACAATTACCTTAAGAAACATACAAACACTCTTCTATTGCACACGAAGTTACGATGCAGCATCATCATCATCGTCATCCTCATCCGTTTCACCCTCAATGTCATCCTCGTCATCGAACAAATCGTCGTCAAATTCTGTATCTGTGTCACTGTCTGCTCCATCATCAGTAATGTCCTCCTCATCTAGCTCAAGAACATCTTCATCGTCAAGGCCTTCAGTTGCTTCTGTCACGGCTTCTGTGGTCATCTCTGGGGTGGCATCCGCAACAGATATTTCGAGAGCCTCAATGTCATTTCTACACCAATCAACCACATCATCGACAGGAACTACATTCGGTACATCAACAACCAGGGCTGATGTTTCCTGATATGGCTCCACTGACTCCCCACTCATTTGACCCCCAATCACAAATCGTTTTTTGGACTCTACCCTCAGTGCAGTGCTCCAATCAGGGTTAATGTTCTCCTGTAAGTAGGAAACTTGGGATGCTTGAGTTGCAAGTACGAATGGCTCATCGGTTGATAAAAAAAATTTGGTATTGACACACACAAATCCGTACTCATCAATTTTCATCCCATTGAAGGATGAAAGTGCGTTGTACCAATCGCATTTGAACAACACAACCGATAGGTTACCAAGGTACTGCAGCTCAACCACCTCCCTCAACACTCCGTAATAATCAATTGCACCTTCAATGGGGTTGTTATCGGATGTACTCGCGTAGCACGTTGTGTCAGCTTTGCACAACACACCGTTGTTGTCAAAACTCCTCATTACAGACCGCTCTTTGGTGTGGAAGATGAACCCATTTGCTTTATAACCAGTATATGTCTTAGCTCCATATAACATTCCTCGTGCCAAAGCCTTTAGTTGGCGACCTCTATCATCCTCATCCGATCCAACTATTCGACCAACCTGAGAATGCAAATACTCCAAACGTCAATAACGTTGACATTAACAGGAATACCCATTCCTATTCGTGTCATAATGTCATACCCTGCCCTCCAACCATGGTATGAATGTTCTATTGTGCATGACATCGATGTTCCGCCTACTCACCCGTGCGCCTAGTAGTTGCCTCTTGTGTTCACTACGTACATGGACAATACAACCAATCCGATTGTTAGATGTAATGCTGTTAAAAGTTTGAGAATAAACATAACAGTAAAGGTGAATGCAATACTCGATGAATGGATTCACTTCTTCAGACTGATTAAGTACGTACAAGTGGCACTGCTCCCATTCCGTGTTTGACAGTTCACGGACAATTGCACGACCTATTGGAGCTCCTACCGGCTGGAAGATCGATAACCCATCTGCCGCCCTTGGAGTTACCTCAGTTACTATAACTGACTCATGTCTTGTAAATTTGGTTTCAATGTCATGGAGATATCTAGAACAAAATGTCAAACACTCCAGAGCAATATAACCCTCCGCTATTGACCCTTCCGGACGACCTACGATTACGCACAAACGACTTCATTATCCCCATTATCCTACGATAAGAACATGTTATTAGTGAGACACCTCTTCTGTCAAAGGCATACTTCATAAAAGAGTGAAAAAACTTACCTTTCGATTGAATACATCCAACGATATTGCACTGGCCCAGCTATTTTTGCTTCCTCTGCTAGATGGATGATAAGATGGACTGTAATATTGAAGAAACTTGGTGGGAATATTCTCTCTAGATTGCACATTATCATGGGTAATTGCGACTCCACCTTCAACAGATTCGACGGGTACAACTCCTTAGAGCATAGAATCCTGAATGTGTTAGTCATGTCTATCACAGCTTTGCATACATGTTTGGGGAGTAATCCTTTAATAGCCACAGATAGGATACGTTGCATGAGAACATGGTAGTCATGACTTTTCAACCCAATCAATTTTCTGTCTTTCACCTTAACGCAACGTGAAATGTTTGATGAATAACCTCTAGGAAGTCTCAAGTTCTTAAGAAACTCACACAGTTTAATCTTCTGTTCCTTTGATAGGGAAAAGCAAGCTGGTGGTAAGACCAATTTTGTTCCTCTACGGACTGGATGCAAGCTCGTTCTTATGCCTAAGGCCTGTAAGTCGAGACGAGCATTAAGGTTGTCATTCGTTTTACCGGAAACACCCAATAACATCCCAATGAGGTTATCACACACGTTTTTCTCAATGTGCATCACATCCAAATTGTGAGGGATTAAGAGGTGCTGCCAATAAGGTAGTTGGTAGAATATGCTCTTTTTTTCCAATTTCCAGTAGTTGAGTCTATTCCAACCTGAATGGGCGGTTGAGTCTTACCGAACATGATTGGATAAAGATTCTCTAGCACATGTAACACTTCCTCTCTCGATAGTCTTTGTGGGGCCATCCGTAACTCTCGTTTCCCATCGAATGAACTTTTGTTTCTTCTCCATGGGTGATCGGTGGGGAGGAATCGTCTGTGTCCCATAAAAGAACATTTTCTCCCATTCTTCAATCGACAATAATGGGTGTCCATTTGACATATAGGACATGCCAAATTACCATAAGTAGCCCAACCGGACAAGTTCGCATAGGCAGGAAGATCATTAATGGTCCAAAGTACAGCTGCGCGCATCTGGAAGTTTTCTTTCTTGTCAGCATCATATGTGAGCACACCATTCGACCATAACTCATTCAGCTCTTCGATCAACGGTTGCAGATACACGTCTATTTCATTTACTGGAGCCTTTGGTCCGGGAATCAACATTGATAGCACGTAGTTTGTATCTTTCAAACACACCTCGGGAGGCACATTGTATGGAATAAGAACAACTGGCCACATGCTATATGGGTGACTTTTATCACTGTACGGATCAAACCCATCCGTAGCTAATCCAAGCCTCACATTCCATGGGTCTTCCCTAAATGCAGGTAGTACGCTGTCAAGTTTCTTCCAAGCGTTTGTATCAGCAGGATGACGTAGAATACCATCCTTTAATCGTCGTGTATGGTGCCAGGTCATAGAGGAAGCCATTTTGGGGGACATGAATAATCTTTGCAACCTTGAAGTTAGTGGAAAATATCGAAGTACTTTGACTGGTAGCTTCCCTCTTTGTCGCTTCGATTGCTCTGGTATATCCAGTCCTCCAGTGTTGTGTCGAGGTTTAATCCATCTTGACTCCCCACACGTTGGACACACATCCAAATTGGCGTACTCTTTTCTAAATAGTATACAGTCATTTACACAAGCATGTATCTTTTGGTAGTCCAGCCCTAACCCTCCTATAAATTTCTTGGCTTCGTAGTAGGACTTAGGGACTGTGTTCCCTGGTGGCAATACTTTACTTAGCATGCGAAGTAGCTCATCAGCGAACTTGTTTGAAACCTTGTACAGTGCCTTGAGATGCAACAATTCAACTAAAAAGGACATCTTCGTGTAGGAGACACAACTGGGATATAAGCTCTTTTCACAATCTTCTAATAGCTTATAAAATGTCCTAGCATCGGCGTTTGGTTCCTCACCTTCGTCCACCCTCATACCACCGAACCCATCATGCACCATATCCTCCATTTCCCCACGAGAGGATGAATTCCTACCATTACGGATCACATCTTCGAATTCCTCCCCATGATCCACCCATGTAGTATAAGTTGGCAATATTCCCCATTTTTCAAGATGGAGCTTAACAGTAGTTCTCCCCATTCAGAAAGCACCAACACAGTTATTGCAAGGACAGTAAATCTTACCATCCCAACTGGAATGAGAGTAGGCAAAGTCGAGAAACGAAGCGACCCCTTCCTTATATTCCCTACTTTGCCGAGGTTTGGTCATCCAACTCTTATCCATCGCACTTCTATTTCTGCAAAGAAATATCAACCCAAATCTTTGGGATTAAAAAGACAGCACAACAGTTTAGAAACATGCAGTACATGAAGTAGCATCATCAGTTGTTGACAGTTATCCAGACCGTTTGTAAAAGTTCAAATATGCATTTTCGTTTATGTATGGATCGAACCAAACGGAACTAGAGAGCTGTCCGTTGGAACCGTACGAGCTGCAGCTAGCTTAATTTCTAGTTAATTTATACGCAAGAGTAGAACTCCTTCGATTGACTTGTCCAATTTTATCAGCACAGTTGTTACTTGTCTGTAGCAGCACGTTTTTTGGGTCTAAACAGTACAACTCGTGACAATTCAATTCGCACAATTAAGCTCATGACCGTTGTGGCTATATATAACACACAATTAAGCTCATGACAATTCAATTCGCAATTACAAGAAGCCACATTCGACTACTCATACCAGCCTACCTGAGGAGAAATGCTTGTCGCGGGATACTGCAGCAAACGACTTCACGATTGATCGGCACCAGCTGGGTTGCTTCCTGGAATGTCTGCGCGCAACCTACGTGCATCCTGGGAGTCGATGTGAAAGGGAATCCGTTCTTGGCAACGGTCGTTGATGGACTGACGAAGGCTCTGGTCTGCACGGGGGAGTTTTGAACTGTACTGGAAAAAACGGTATGTTCTGTTATAATTGCGGGTATAGAGTTTAGCAACGGCAATACATACATTACCAATGAAGTTATGCCGATATTGTTTACCCATTTATTACATCAATTAATTTTGAAAGTAAACATACTGTTTTGCAATAACAACATATTCTGTTACTAAATATCACTATTAACCTCGGTTGAGTTTTTGACACATGATTTTTATCGGCACAGACATATTGCGACGGCAAACGTCAATACTAAAGGATTGTTTGTGCTATGACAAATGTGTTGACACTAAAATGTGTCTACTGGGACGTATTAAAATGTCGTCACTTATACACTGTTTTACCAACCCACTCCTTGCGTCGACAAATTAATTTTGTGGCTGTTGATACAGATTCTTGTAGTGTTGCTTTCTCTCGGTTTTGACACTTCCTAAAATCTTTATACTACAACTTTCTTATAAATTGAAATCAAAAAAGAAATGTTGTATATTATATCATACAAAGAATCTAAATTAAACAAATATTATATTTATATCTAATATAATTGACTTAAATATACTTAACAGATAACAATATTAATTTATTTTATATAATTATTATATTTAATTTATATACGTGCAAAGCGTGGGCCAAATTACTAGTATATATATATATATTAATTTGGTTAGAATGTATACAATTGTGACAAATAAGTTTTTTTATACATTTTCTCATCCCTAATCTCATAATGATTAATTTTAATTAGTCCATGTCAAATATACAAATCTCACTCCTAAGTGACATGCCATGTAAATTACCTCCAAACCTTCTTTTTCACTCTCAAAATAAGTTACAAAATTTTAACATCTTTTTTTATTTTTACATGTATATTTATTTATATCTTAAATATATTGTATTTAGTGGATTTTATAAAATACATAATATTATATTTGATGGATAACAACAAGTATAAACATATAAATACCTTCAATTAAAAATTAAATAGATTAATTAAATATAAATTTAGATTATTAAGTAATAATTTTATCAAATTGCATATCAACATTGTTGTTTAGCTTATTATAATTAAAATTGTAATATAAATTTAGCATATGAAGGAATAATAATAATAATAATAATATAATTTTTTACATTTTTATATAAGTACATAAAACTAATAGAAGTCATAAAATCATAATACGTAAGTTAAAACTTAAAAGTATTATATGGACATTAATATATTAAACAAATATGAAAATATTTTTATATTTATAGACTTAATATATTTTATAAATATAAAATAAATAAAATTTTATTTGTAGATATTTTTACTATCATTTTCATTCACATATTAAACAAATAGAAGTGACAAAAACAATAAATAACTTTAAAATATTAACTATATTGCATTTCAATAATCATTCATGTAATTTTTTAATTAGATTTATAAATAAATAGACTTAATCTTGATTTTATTTAAATGAATTATAATATTAAATATATATATATATATTATACACAAACATTAATAGGGTTAATATTATTTATAAATATACCTTATTTGTTTATTGTATAATATTAAGTAAAATTTATTATTAGTTAAAAATACTTTTATAAAATAAAAATCTAATAAATAATAAGTAAATTATACATAGCATTTAGACATAGCATTTAATATATAAAATAGTTATCGCGCAAAGCGCGTGTGAGATTTCTAGTATATATTAATTTGGTTAAAACTTCTAGAATACTAACACATAAGAATTTTAAGGTACTTTCTCTATCCTAATGTCAAAACAATTATTTGTTATTGATCCATGTCACATGTATTTCTTTTACATTTTACTCAATTTGTAACTGATGCCACATGGACGCTCTATAATACATCACAAACTTCTCATTTGTTCTCAAAAGATATTTTACTAGAAAACTCATTCGCATTTTGCCCAATATAAAATTCATTTTAGTTTATAAATTAATAATATTTTTTAATAAATATATATTTATAACATGATTATTTATACTTTATTAAAGTACATTTAATTAATATTAACTCAATTACACAACATAAATATTAATTATATTTATGAAAAAATGTTAAACTTATTTTATTTTTATAATATAATACAATATAACAATTATTTACATTTTATAAAACTTTTTGAAAATAAATGAGTAGATAATAAAAGCAAATGTAACCAATTATGAATATGATGCTAATCAATAATTTTAAAATTCATTTTATGATATCTATTATTTTCATATATTTTTAAATAAATACAAACTATTAGAATATGTATATATATATATACATAATAGTTATAGTAATTATAAATTATATGTAAATTTTGTAATATATGTTGATTCTAATAGAATATAACAATGATAGATTTATAAAAATTGTTCTAAGAAAAGTATGAAGAAATTATATTAAAAATATTATTATAATTTTTTCATACCCTAAATTTTATATCATAATTATAAATATCTACATAAAATTAACATGTGATTATTATTTTCTTAAAATTGATATATAATATACATAATAATCCTTAATTTCATCTTAAATTATCTTGATAAAAAATTTTCATAAAATATAAAATTTAGTAAATAAAATAAACTTAAGAAAAAACATAAATGCACTTAGAAAATAAGAAGATATTAATAAACTTTTGTAACTTATTGGGAGAATGAATGAGAGAGTTTGGAAGATTTTAAACTATGTGTACATGGCATGCCACATATGAGTGAGAATTATATGTTTGACATGGACCAATTAGAAATTATGAAATTGACATTAGGAATGAGAAAATGTCATAAAAACCTTACTTGTCACAATTCTACATAACTTAGCCAGATTAATATATAGATAGATAGATAGATTTTTAATGTGTTTTTTCATGTATTTTTTCTCTTAAATTTAATTTTTGATCTCATATCTCTATTATTTTATCATGACATAATATTGTAGACCTATAAAATAGATATGCATAAAATGTTACAAAAATAAGTGTAAATCTAATTGATAAATAAATATGCACACATATTAAGATATATAATACAATATATACCTTTTTTAATTCATTTCATCATCTCCAATATACTATTGGTATGTTTCATTTATGATAGAAAAAAAAGTTCATTTTTCACTGATAGAGAAAAATAATATTAGTAAAAAAATAAAAAAATCAACACACCTAACAACCAGTTAAGAATAACAATTTGAAGCATTCGGGTTAGGGGGTAATCAACTTCCGGATTGAAGATCCAGAAATGTTGTGGTGAGAGATTCCATCAAATGATATTATAGTAGAGACGACGTCAAAGAATTTGATGGATTTGAATTGGCATTGACAAAAAAAAAATATAATTTGAAAGAATTTAGAAAATTAATGTGAGAAAATAATATTTAAGCATCCTTTGAATCTTTGATTGAATCAGTAAAAAACTAAACCAATACAAGAAATTCTCTCTAATATACATATGTATTTTCCTTATTATATAAGAATTCACATTTATATTACTATTAGTACATACATAAATATCTCTCTATATATATTTCCTAATTCTAAAACTTTGATTTTGAAATATACCTTAAATATTTGATTTAATTATATATAATATGAAATTACAAATACTATCGTATATATTCCTTAGACTACTGCCTCCTTGGTTATTCTATATACCTTAAAATGCATTACTAATTGTTAAATTTCCTTAATTGTTTTTTTACTGTATACATTAAAAAAATGTTACCATATCATATTAAAATCATAAATCTAAATAGAAAACTAATAAGATGAAGAGTGATTTGAATGAAATTGCTAAAATATATAATAACTTAATTTAAGAGTAATTATGATAATATTCTATTACTAATCACTAAATATAATATTATAATTTTACAGCTAATTAAATTAATTTCCCATTAACAACCGTATAAAAATATATTAATTAATAATATTTATTATTATCCTTTTTAATATAAATTAACTACTGAAAAATAACTATTTAAATTAACTTAAAGGTTAATAATAAATGTTTAGTGGTTGTTATTAAAACTTACCAAAAAAATTAAAAAATCTTAAATTTATTTTGGAAACTTCTTGAGCAATTTCAAAGATTTTTTACTAACTCAAATATACAAAACGTTTATTAATAACTTTAATTTCTTATGAAATCAATTTGATATTAAATTTTTTATTCCTATTTTTTTCGTAAATAATAATTAAATATAATTAATTTATACACAATATATTATAAAAACAAATTAGGTGTGAATATCTTTATAACTCTTTTTAATTCTTCTAAATAATAAACTATATACGGTCATTATTATTTCAAATTTAATCAATAATAAACTTACGTAGTTAATTATTATTATAAAATCTTTATAATTTGATAAAATAGTTATTTGAACGAAAAATTTAAATCTATACATTAATTTAAGAGTAGTTGTGATAATACGGTACAATTAATTACTAGATATAATATTATTTTGTTTCGAATTAAGTTAATTCTCAATTAATAATGGTTACGAATATTTATTTTTATAAAAGAAAAACAAATTAATTACTAATAAATAATTATCTACACATATTAATTTGGCTACAATCTATATAATTAATTTACATAAGTTTTTGTCATGCTTAGTCGTCAGAAATAAAGATTTTCATTGGTTGATGAATAATATTTGTAACAATCGATAACGTGGATTCGCCATATGTGCCTCCAGAACCCTATAATTCTTCTGAAGCTTTTAATTGATTCTCACGATACGTTACAAATTCTTTCTAACCTCCTCATTTATTATATTCATTTTGTATTGAATATTATTATTTATTGTCATACAAATTAGTAAATGTTTCTCAATATTATTTAGTTT
The DNA here is from genome assembly GCA_946814005.1 of Chamaenerion angustifolium. Classification (NCBI taxonomy): domain Eukaryota; kingdom Viridiplantae; phylum Streptophyta; class Magnoliopsida; order Myrtales; family Onagraceae; genus Chamaenerion; species Chamaenerion angustifolium. Next base: position 24,292,340 of record OX328268.1, on the reverse strand, counting down.
TATAACTAAATAAATTAAATACATTTTCATTAATTAAAAAATACTAAATATATTTAAAGTATTTCGTTCTCATTAATTTGTCAATAAAAAAGTTTAAAACAATATATAATTATAATAAAAAATATTAAAATAATTGATAGATATTTTATAAATAAATACCTATAAATACTCTTAGATGGAAGTACCTCATAAAAATATACCATAAATAATAAACCTCATAAAATTTACAAGTAAGTTGAATAATATTAATTAAAATTATATTAAAAATTAAAATATTTTCATTTTGATTGTTCCTATAATAATTTAAACTTTATATTAAACTAATACTAGACTCTGGCACGCGCTTCATGCGTGCACGTTGTTGTCGTTTGTCTTGTGTGAGCTGTTAAGAGGACATGATCGACCCGATTTCTAAGATAGTACAAAAGTTAAACACTTGATGAAAAATATTAGTGGAATTGTAAGACTAAACTTAAATTACCTAATATAATGAAATAAAAAAAATTGTTTTAAATATTTTTAGTAAATTGCTTGAGCAATTTCTTAAAGAGACTCTCGGATGCTCGAGCAATTTCTTACAAATATTTAAAACAAAAATAATTTTATTTCATTATATTAGGTAATTTAATTTTAGTCTTACAATTCCACTCATGTTTTTCATCAAGTGTTTAATTCTTGTACTATCTTAGGAATCGGGTCGATCATGTCCAGTTAACACCTCATGCAAGACAAACGACGACAACGTGCACGCGCGTAGCGAGTACCGGAGTCGAGTATAACAATTAGGAAAATACACTTAAGTGGATTCTAGAACTTCCATTTTAATTTTATTTTATATTGTATATGAAATTGTTTTCTATAACTATTCATTTCGTGAATGAAAATTGACTCTTAGAGAATAATATAGATATATAAGCAATATAATTAGTAGTAAATGAAAAGAGTATACTCAAATTATCAAATACAATTAAAGAAAATTAAGATGTATATTTTTCTTCTCACTATAACAAAATTGAACAGTTAATTGATATAGTTAAATGAAAAAAAATATAATTAAAGAAAATTACGATGCACATTTTTGTCGTTACTATAACAAAATTGAATAGTTAATAGATAAACCTAACAAAATATTTTGTAGACTCTGTTCGAGTATATATATTGATAATTCTTTTAAAATCCATTTTCGTAACCAAAACTTTTGTTGGTGACTATATAATATTTTTGTTGCTATGCGTGAGAAAGTAACATATAATTATTTGTTACTAAGAATATGATCAAACAAATATATGTCGATATTTGATAAAGAGGTACCATGTCACTTATAGTTATACTATGAGTATTTTCACTCGATAGTATGTCACTTACTATGTACAATAAACTTGACATAAGTGAAAATACTCGTATATTTGATAAGTGAAAATACTCGAGTAGTTGACATACTATATTTGATAAGTGACTATATTTGATACTCAAATATCGGCATATCTTTCTTTGAGTATTTTACTCCCGCCATCTTACATTTTTTTGAGTATTTTACTCCCTACATTTGACATTTCTTTGAATATTTTACTCCCGACATCCACATCCGACCAACTTTTCTTTGAGTATTATACTCTTGACATCCGACCTTTTTTGAGTATTGTACTCCCGACATCCGACCTTTCTTTGAGAATTATACTCCCAACATCCAACCTTTCTTTGAGTATTATACTCCCGACATCCCTAGGATTTGAACCTAACACTGTTACTCTCTATGATTTAAGACGTACGCCTTAACCAACTATCTCATAAGTCCGAACATGTCAGTGAACACATTCAATATACTCTTAAGATATACTCTTAGAGCATTTGAGTCTTTTGACAAAAGTGGTTTGTATAAAGTAGTCACTGGTCTACAAATATAAATTTCCTAAAAATAAAGGGTAAAATATAACATTGCCCCTAATATTTGGTCGGATTTTCAGTTTTCCCCTTAAAGTTTAAATTGCAAACTTTCCTCCCCTCATTTTTGGCCAAAGTAAAACTTTGTCATAACCGTATACTTTGTCATCCAAATTTAACATAATGAGTTTTAAAAAGTACAAAATATCAGAAAACTTTTTAAAAAAATGTCACAATTTAACCATCTCAAATATTTTTCAAATGTTACAATTGAGTCATGATCGATCCAAACTCGATTGAACCTTAATCGAGGGGGCTCAGGTCTTGGTCTTGACCCAGACTGACCCCTATGGGTGGGGAACCAGGTCTGGATCAAGACCCAGACTTGAGGCACCCCGATTGGAGACGAACAAGCACCTAATTCGATTGGTGTTCGATTGAGCCCCAATTGGGGGATTCAGGTTTGGGTCTTGACCCAGACCTAGTCGCCCACCTATGGGGGGCCTGTCTTGGTCAAGACCCAAATCCAAGCCCCCTCGATCGTGGCTCAATTTAGGCCTAATTGGGGGGGCTCGGGTCTGGGTCTTAACCTAGCCCCGAGCCCCAATCGAAATGAGTTCGAACCAAACTCCATTGTGAGTGGGGCTCGGATTTGAGTCTCTTGACCCAGACCTGGTCCCCTTCCCATGAGGAGGTGATTCTGGGTTTAGACCCAAACCTGAGCCCCCTCGATTGGAGCACAATTGAATCGAGAATCAACTGTAACATTTGAAAATGTTTAAATTGTGTTATTTTTAAAATTTTATGTTATTTTAAAAATTTATCTTGATAAATTTAGATGGATAAGTTAACGTTTGAGGCAAAATTTCACTTTAACTAAACATAAAGGAAAGAAATTTTACGGTTTAAACTTTAAAGAAAAAACTAAAAATTTAATAAAACATTAAGGAATAATATTGTATTTTATTCTAAAAATAAATCAATTGTAATTTACTACCCTATATTTAATAACGCGCATGGCAATGATTATTGGGTTAATTACTTCAATGGTTACGTATTTTTGTGCATGTGACTAATTGGTTATAACTTGTGCAGAATGGTTACATAAGTTTTAGCATGTGACTATTTGGTTATTTTTACAGTTCAACGTTTATTTTCTCTGTTAAATTACTATTCCAACATGTGAAATGACTAAATTACCCCTTCATATACCAAATTACCCCTCCCTATACGAAATTACCCTTCAAACCTTCCTCAATCGTTTTCTATGTTCATTGTTTATGAAAATTCACCGTTTTTGTAAATACTCATCATTCAACTTTTTAATCGCAGTTCAGGAATAAGAACGCTAAAGCACTTAAATGAGCTACATTTGACATCCTGACTCAGTGGAAGTATCATCATCATCATCATCATAATCAACACTATCCTCATCCTCATTGAGCTCTTTATCTTCATCATCATCATCATCATCAACCTCTTGAATCTTTGCAATTTCAGCGCGCGCTTTCTCCAGAATCTCCTTCTTCTGCATCTCCATATCTCTATCGAAATATGCCTTCATATTCTTCAACTCCATCATCTGCTCCCTCTGCACTGTTTCGTGTCCTCCGTGGGGGCAAATCATCATACTCTTCCTCTTCAATCTCTGACCCACTCAGACTCTCCCTCATTTCATCGTAGATCGATCTAAATACACTCTTGTATCTGCAAAACAGTACTCCCATTAGCATCTCCATTTTCTTGTAGAACTTCCAGTTATAACAACTCACCCCAATCTACTCTAGAGCTAGCTTCATGTACTTCCTCCTTAATGCATCAAGTTGCTTCCTGTAGTCTACATCAGAAACCTCTATCCTGGACGCCACATACACTCTCTCTGCAACCTTGGGCCTCAAACTCCTCCTCCCTAGCTCTAGGCTTGTTCATGAACCGGTTCGACTCTGAAACGGTTCAGAACTAAACCGGTCTGGTTTGTAAAAAACCAGTACATTTTTATGTTTTTAAAAAAACTGGTATGGGTTAGGTAAAAAAAACTGGTCTGGTTCGAACTGATTCAGAACCGGTTCGAACTGGTTTGGTCTGATTTTTTTAATAACTATTTTGGTTTGGAATTAATCCGGTTCAAACCAAAACTGAACCGACTGAAAATTCTGTCCAATACGCTGAAGCGACTAAAACATACTGAACCAACTAAAAAAACACTGAACCTACTGAAAAAACACTGAACCGACTGAAAAATACACTGAACCCACTGGAAAATACACTGAACAGATTGAAAATCTGTTCCACAACCAACTAAAATCCTATCCAACATCAACATACGAGAGTCCAATACATCTCTAGGTTTGGTTTATTGAAGACATCTCTAGGTTTGGTTTAATTTCAGACCGATTTAGTTGATTTTGCTTCAAACCGGTTCTAAAATTATATAGGTTTAAAGTGGTTTGATTTAAATTTAAGTATAAACCAATATAAAAAAATGTGTCGATTCGAACTATATTTTTAGTACTATTTTGAACTGGTCTACTTGAAGCCTAAAAATACTGGTCGGGTTTTTATACTAGTTTGACCGAATCAGTTCAAACCAAACCAGAACCAGACCAGTTCAGCTAAATCGGTTTAAATGAACAAGCCTACCTAGCTCCATAAATCGCTCACCACACACATCTAACAGCAAAAACGACAGATGGTCGTTCCAATTCCAGGACCCGCACGATGAATTAGACCCAAACTCATTGACCAAATCATTGATCTTCTGCTTCTTCGCCTGTCCTTCAGGCTCTCTTCCATAATCGGATAAGCTAGTGTACTTTCTCGAGTGCTTAAGCGAATAAGGATCTGCCATTGATGATAACTCCTCGTCTTCTCAGCTAGAGAACTCAACCAGATCTCGAGGATTCAGCCAGATCTCAGATGTTCTCTGGGTTGACCCACTGAGCTGAATTCTCTAGGTTATCTAGGTCAGACAGATCTCAGATCTCAAAAGAACTCCACTGAGATGCACTTTTGAAGGTTATTCATTTCGCAGTGGCTTTTGCAGCTTGGTTTATCTTGTGTAAGATCTGGACACGAATGAAAAAGTAAGGAGGAAATGATCTTGTGTAAGATCTGGTTTCATCTTGCTGGGTAGATTGAGTAAGAATGAAGAAGATGATAAGAGGAAGAATTAGAATGACATAATATTCATTTAATAATTCAAAATACGTTAAAAATATTAACTGACGAAAAAAATTAATGATTTACTAACGGAGTAACCAATTAATCACACTAGGTAAAGATGTGTAACCATTTAGTCATAAAAAAAGATTAACCAATTAATTATACTGGGCAAAATGCGCGACTAATATGTAATTATTCAGGTTTATTTCCACTTGGCAAGTTGCCAAACTACCTCCCGTGTCGGCTTCATTTTTAAGGCAATTCTCTTCTTATTCTTCTTCTCTACCTATTCATGTAATCCGATCCGAGCTTGCACAGTGAACTCTCAATTCTAATAAACATCCGGCAATGTTGCCGAGCAAGATTCTGGGACGCACCCATTTCAGTATAAAGTTAGGTAACGCCGACGGAGCTTCACTAATTTAGAGCGATTGTCTTCGTTCGTTCGTCCTTCCTGAATTTGAAAGATTCTTTGCTGAGGACGGATTTGGCAGGACATTTTCTATCCAATTAATACCACATCATTTATTAATTAATAAAGATTTCTCAGATCTGGGTCCAGGAATCATTGATGACGTTGAGGAGTTCTTGTAATAATCTGATGGATGATGAATATACAATACCAAAACCCTCGAGTGGTCAACTTCCCCAGCCCCATTGCCGACACTGGAGAAAGTCCACTTTAGTCTGGTTTTGACGTTCAGCCCTATCGCAATCTCAACTCAGCTTCGCAATGCTGTGCATGTCTTGAAAGAGTATTTTCTCTGTTGGGGATTTGAAGATCCTGCAACAGTGAAATAAACCAGTAAAGGACCGAAAATCTATTCCCAAATTTTGAAATATTCCATCATTACTGTGCTCTAACAACTCAGCAGCATAGTCAGTAACAGGCTAACAGCGCGGTGGTTTGACCTTGGTGGGGGATGACATGATTGGGATATCCATTTATAAACGTTAGTTGAAGGGTCTCTATCGCATTGGAGATTTGGTTGCTTTCGAAAAGGTAGGTGATGGATTTTGTTCTCTAGCACATTTCCCTGTAGAATAATCTTGCCATTGTCATCAGACATCAGGTCTTTATCAAGATATATATTATCTTAATTAATTTTCAACTATTTATTGCGAAGTGATGATTCCTCCGTTGCCAAAATGTCGGTATGTATCTCATCTTGTAGGTTCAGTCTATTTTACCCGCTTCTTTGCTTTAACCCCACGTGAAAATTGACTATGTTGTGATGGACCTGTGTTGATTATTGACTGAAGAGGATCTTGAGTTCAGCTTTTAGTTTGTCTATACTAGATTGGTTAGTTATCATCTTCTCCTTTCTCATGTGAGGTTATAACTTCTCTAATTCAAGAATGCCGTTGTTTTCAGTTCCTGGAGCTGAGTCTTAAGTGCTAAAGGGGCATCGTCATGAAGCGCCTCCGACTATGGGGTCCAATGGCGTTGTTAAGGCACCCAAAAAAAATGCTGGTAATTACATACCCTTTCACTTGCACCCTTACGTAGGTCTTCTTTGTTCCTCGTTTACTATGTATGCGTGAATACATATAGGCTGAAACATCAATAGGTTGTTGTCCAACTTTTATTGTTGAGGCTTCCTTCCTTTCTGCACCCAAAGGCTGTAATGATCTTAGATGTGACTCTCTGGATCTACTTCCTTGACTGTGCTCAGGAAATTGATTGAGTAATAAGTCCCAAAGTCATCTGTAATCTCTAGCGAAATTCTTATATCAGGTTGAGTTTGCGGCATTTGGCTCCTATCATTCTTGGTAATTAGAATGTTTGTCACTATCACCTTCTTAATATCTGCAGAGGGAAACGTCTGCTAATTCATTACAATTTTGTGTTCAAGAACTTGCTAATCTTTATTCAAGCAAGAGATTTTCCATTGTCTGATAATGTTTCTTGATACTTCTTTCATGCAGCTAGGTAGGTTGATGATTGAAGCTGAAACATAGCAAGTAAACATCTTCTATAAGGTATGTTCTCATTTTTTCTTGTTTGCTTTGTAGATTGATTTCTGGATACATTATTTGAAATGAAACCAACAAAAAATCCTCTGCTTCATTTACTTTGATGCTCTTTAGGTTGGAATAAATGAAGCTTCAACTGCAAATTGCCCAAATTTATCTGATCAGTCTGATTCTGGTTGTTTTATTTGGTTAGTGTCTCTCTCAACTTCCCAATATTTATTTACTTATCCAGTACACAGGATCTGAAATTCAAGAGCATACATTCCCTTCGGCAGGGGGAGTACGGGATGTAGACAATTCTGAATTTAATGGAATAATAATGCTAGATTTGTTTTTTTACAGAACCCTGTCCTTTAGTATTGCTTGTTTAATTCTCAGTATAATGTTTGATTTGGTTCCTTCTTATTTTTGCAAAACTTTTATTATCTTGTACATTCTTCCCCGCAACAGTTGAAATCTCCAATACATCAACACCAATCAATTGGACTTGTGCTTGCTCTTCCGACGAACGGGACCAAACGAATTTTCTCCAGTCAAACTGTTCTAATTCTTGCAGTTGCAAAGGTTTGCTGCCCATTTTCCATTCTCATTTCCTAAAATCTGTGAATTGCCTTTATGTTTACTTTCTGCCACTACAGCTTATGTGTTGTTTTCTGCTAAGATCCTGATGAATGTGCAGTGGTATAGTTTTTCAGGATTGTTTGGAAATGCCATTCTGAAAACACATACTTGAACATCCTGGACCTGTTTAGATCTTAACTTTTTTTCTTTTTCTGGGTGGATTTTTTTTAGCAACTATTCTGTACATGTCCTTTCAAGCATGCGATAAGATAAGCTTTTTCTATTGTTTAACATCTAAGGGTATCGTTTTCCTGTCTTTTATATGCTATCTGAATTATTTTCTTATATCAACAGCTGATGAAGCTAATGGACACCAATGGTACTGCTTTTGTAATGAAGGTGCATTTCCTAAAATAGCATCTCAAAGTCAAGGTGGCACTTGCTTTGCTGCTTGCAACTGCACTTCGGGTACTGTCATATACTTCCTAACAAACCACTCTTTTTAGTTTCTCGATTAGTTTTTATTTGACATCAATGTGGTCTTTGGTTTTGATTTGACAATATCTTCGGCAAACTAAGGTGCTAAGTCTCCATGAGTTCAATTCATTGTATAGATTATTATTGTATTAATGATAATATTGTCAAGAGTATCACTTTCATTAAGAAATAAATAAGTTTCTATGTTAAGTTTCTTTTTAAGTAGTACAGTGACTGAAATATCAAGAGCTACAAAACAGTGCCCACCTTTTCTGAGATGGCATTCTATTCTTACTCTATCTATACAATCGTCTAAGATGTTCTATGTTTGGTTCTGTGTAAAGATTTGAGAAAAGCTTACATTTTATTTGGATATGATTTATTTGAACAGGGTCTTTAAATGAGGTGCAAGTCTCAGGAGTAAAACATACTTCTTCAAGTAAAGTTGTTGTGGTTGTACTACCGCTGTGTGTCATTCTTACAACCATCGCGGTGGTTTCATCAATTACATGTTATTTTCACCGAAAGGAAAAGTACCCCATCGAGGCATCAGCCCTATCATCAGAAGAGGCATTAAGCTACAACAGTGCCACTAACTTAATCAATAATGGAACATTCCTGACCCAAACCAAACTTAATATTACTTCACCTATCCATCCTTCTACAGGTACTCATGTTTCTAAACCAATACCTCTTCATGCATTTGTCACGTTATATGTATATGTCTGGTTAGTTCTATATGCTGTACTTATTATTGACTATAAGAAACTTTCAAGACTGTGCACATTCTTTCATAACCTTGTTTGTATTTTCTTCTTCTCAATCATCACCAAGCTCCTTCCTTTTTTATTCTGCAGGGTGCTTTCGAAATGCATGTTTTATATTAAAAAATAAACCCAAAACTATACGCGGAACTATATGTCAGTTTTCATACGCTGAATTGGAATGTGCAACTGATCTCTTCTCCAATTCCGCTCTTATCGGACTTGGCGGAAGCAGCTGTGTTTATCGTGGAAGGCTTAGGGATGGTAGAACTGCAGCTATTAAGCGGCTTAAAGATCATGGAGATCCTGAAGCTGACCTTTTGTTTTCAACAGAGGTATCAAAATTAATTACGATAGAGATTGTAAGTAATCAGCTGATAACTGTATGTTTTTCCGCTCAGGTGGATTTGTTATCAAGGCTTAATCATTGCCATGTTGTGCCTATGCTTGGTTACTGCTCAGAGTTTCAAGGGAGACACGTTGAGAGGCTGTTGGTCTTTGAGTACATTCCGAATGGTAATTTACGAGAATGTCTGGATGGTGTTGTAGGAGAAAGTCTGATATGGGAAACCCGTGTCTCTATTGCAATTGGAGCTGCTAAAGGGTTGGAATATCTGCATGCTGCAGCTGCTCCCAGAATTTTGCACAGAGATGTCAAATCAACAAACATTCTTCTTGATGAGAATTGGAGAGCAAAAGTAAGATCATTTCTCATGAACAAGGTTGATCATATGATTTATATTATTTTTAATACCAGTGGTAATGTCTGCAGATCACTGATTTAGGAATGGCAAAATATCTAAAAGCGGACGGCCTTGCCAGCTGTTCCAGTTCGCCAGCAAGGATGCAGGGAACATTTGGTTACTTTGCACCAGAGTATGCAATTGTTGGGAGAGCCTCTCTTAAATCTGATGTTTTCAGCTTTGGTGTAGTTCTTCTTGAGCTTATCACTGGTCGGAACCCCATACATAAATCTAAATCCATCAGCAAAGGAGAAGAAAGTCTTGTGATATGGGTAGGGTTCATTTTCCACACTAAATTAGTTTTCCAGATTCTCATCACAAGGGTAGTCGGTTCAATATATTTCTCAGTTTTAGGTTATCTAGCTTATATGCTATTCATTTTTTAAAGTGTTAGATTGGATGGAAATTTAGGAAAAGCTTGTTGGTTTGTTACTGTGCAGGCTGCAGCGCGATTACAGGACAGCCGGAGAGTGATATCTGAGTTGCCAGACCCGCGGTTGAAGGGAAACTTTCCAGAAGAGGAGATGCAGATCATGGCTTATCTTGCAAAAGAGTGCCTGCTACTTGACCCTGATGCCCGACCAACTATGACTGAGGTGCTCCAAATCCTTTCATCCATTGCATCCGATAAATGTAGAATGAGAAACATTCATGCGGGTCTTTACCAGGTATAACGTCTGCTGCTGCTGTAGCAAGCAATAATAATTTCCGAGTGTTGAGGTAAAATCTGATGATGCTTCTTCTATGCAAATGGCTCTGCTGGTATTGTACAGTGGTCATCCATTCAGTTATCAAGAGCTGAAACCAATTCATCCGGACTTGACGACATTCAAGTGAAGCATCCAATTGAGGAACCATGGAAGGTTGAAGAAGAAGGCAGACCTGTAGAGGAAGAAGCAGAAAGGCGATTATCTTCAGAAAAGATGATCCTTCTCTCATCAAAATCCCGGAGTTGGCGGGCCCAAGAGGAAGAAACAGTTGACCTGGTGGAGCCTCGATTTGAGTCCTTCTGCATGGAGAATTTTAAGTACCCTTGACGTTTAAGTATGTCATGACATAACTAGTTGGTGATTCAAGCAAGCATAAGGGGGAAAATCCATGTAATATTTACTCAAGGGCAGTATTATTACTGAGCTCAACAAACCCAGGTTTCTCTTCTTTTATAAAAAAAGTGAGAATATTGAAGGTTATAGAGTATATTATACCCTGCTGCTGTTCGTGTGGTAATAGCTGTTTCTTTATATATATATATATATATATATATATACGTTAGAATGGTCTCCTCCCTGTACAGTAAGAAGACTTATTGTAGAGATATAAAGTATTATTGCTAAGATCAATTAAGTCTGCTTCAATGAAATTGTGAGAATTGTTTGTTGAAGAGTACGTACTATTAGAGAGAGAGTGATGGTCAACTGTGTTTGTTTTTTAAGGTGGTAGGATGGGTAGGTAGGCGCCATCCTCTGCAATCACTAGCCAGCCGGTAGATCGTGTCGTGCGTTGTTCCATTTGACTGGTAGTTGAAGGGTGATGATGATTCAGTAAGGGAAGGAAGGTTATACCATACCATCCTCTGACCCATTTTCAGTTCCACTTCTATATAACTGGTAGGAAAAGCTGTTGATTGTCAGGGACAGACATGGATCCACCGCCACCAAGCACCCCACTGCTGTCTCCGGCGCCACCTGGTGAAGGAGGAGGAGGAGGATTCTTGGATTGCTGGTAAGACTACTTTCCTTTGTTACTTTATGTTGGTCCTCTCTTCCTTCCTTTCCTTGTATAGTAGAATCTGTCTGAATTTTGTGATTGTGTCAGCTTGTGGTTTCTTTGCTGTTGTGGTCTGTTTGGAAGCTGCTGTCCTCCGCTGTTCGAGCCAGGGCCACCTCCTCCATAGTCGATTCTTCAGCCATCTCTTCCACTCCTCCATAGCCGATTCTTCAGCCATCTCATCCATGTTTTGTTTGAATTGCAAGCAGACGACATTATTGGATTGGATTGGATTCTCGGTGGGAAGAAACTTGTAGTGTTTAAGCATTCAGTATAAATCATTCAATCGGTGTACGATTTCACATTGACATTCCCTGCTTGTATTGTAGGGTGTAGGGATTTCTCTTTTCTTAATAATCCAAGTGATGGTGATGGTGATGGGCATCTTCTTCAAAACTTAGTGTACCCAGTACGGACTGAATTAAAAACAGAGTTTTATGTCGAAATTAAATTTTAAAAATAAATTTTAAATTAGTCTTGTAGCATATGGGGATGTTCAATGGTTAGGGTATGGTACGGGTATGTTATAACATACTATATTTTAAAAATGAATATCATAACCATTACGAGTACAATTTTCAATACCATAACCATGTCCATAACCAAAATTATTAATCACGGTTTTAACCGTATACTCATATTTATTACCACCATGTGAAATGTAATGGAACATTATAAATGTTATCTTAATGGAACATTATAAATGTTATCTTAATAAATACATAAATTTATGTCACAAGTAATAAAACTATTCAACATTAATATCATAACGGTTATAACCATGGTTTTGAGTTTTACATGTGTTGGATCGTAAACTTCTGATTGCTGATCTGGCAGTGAATGGAATGCCAGGTGACGGTTGAACAGTGTTTTCGCATTAGCTCCGGTGAACCTGCAAGTAGGGGATCACAACATAGGGGGTGTCTCTGGGTCCCTCTCCGATGCTTAAATGAGTATATGTTTGTGTATATAGCTCAAAAACGTAATGAATGTATGTAAAACAAAGGTATTTATAGAGTAGGAGAGACCAAACCGTATAAGGTAACCGTATATCTTAGTGAATATTATGTTGTTGAAGATTTGGATAGTAGATATTGCAGTTACGACAAGATATTGCAGTTACCATATCTAATCCTTAGTGAATATGTGCCCGAGATATGCGGGATATCGTGGCCACTTCCGTATTAACGGTTGGTGGGACCAGAGGAGAGAGGCAAGACTCTCTACGGGGCGAGCACTCCTATGGCGAGCAGTAGGAGGTCGTGACTTTGTGAAGAATGGCGACCAGCTATGGAGCCTTTGGCGTCCATATCAACCTGGGCTCGATCTTGGTCCACTCTATGGTGGGCCAGATTGACTTTGATGTAGGCCGATCCAATTCCAATAAATTGGGTTTACCCCCTCCATAGTTATTGGGTCTTCGATGCCTTTTCCTTATTGGGCTGTCACTATCAATACCCAACAACATGCAGTGATTACTTTATTGGGTCTTAGTGGCCTTTTCCTTAGTGTTATAGAAATGATCCATGTTAATTATTTTATTCTAACATTCTAGGTGCTTGAAGTTTCATTCCTAAACTAATTAAAATTTTAATCAGTCAGTCAATGAAAAAAAAACACTCAAATATGTATGTATATAGACTCAATTGTAGATACAGAAGAATTTACACTTATTTTTAATTTTATCTAATACATAATGTGCCAATACAAACTAAAAATAATTACGTAATGATTTGAACTCATAAATTGTGTTTTCAAAAGCAATGATATTAATGGTAGACTTTTGTTTTTGGTCCAAAAATAATGGTAGACTAAGTTAACTTCTTTTTTAGATATGCAATATTTAGGATTAAATAAAATTTAATCATAAAATGAAATATATAAATATGTACTATTGAAGAGAATATTGTCTCTCTTGCATTGGTATCAGAACCGGACCCGCTCTCGAACCGGCAAGGGGGCCGGTTCCCAGCTCAGCCGGTCCTACCCGATAAGACTCAGTTTAATGTGTGTTTCACTGTTCATAAGAAGAAAAAAAAACTGAAAATACAAACTACATAGTCTCAAACACACACATAATTACCTTAAACCATATAGTTTCAAACATACACATTACTCTCAAACACAATATAACACAACATAATTACCTCAAACTTTGAACATACATAACACAATAGTCTCAAAATCAAACACAATAGGTTTAAACTTTAAACATAATTTCTAAACCAAATGGTTTAAAACCAATAGGTTTGTGCCGAACAAAACCAATCGGTTTAAACCGAAACAAATCTATTGATCTGTAAAAAAAGAACAAGAAACTGGTCGGTTCGCACTAATTTAAACACTGTTGATATACAAATCGGTCTTTTAGCTGAACCAAACCGAACAGGAGTCCGGTTCCCGATCGGACCGTCGGTCCGATCCGGTTATGATAACGCTGCTCTCTTGTGTATATATGTCAGACTCAAAAAATCATAGGGAAAGCTAGGAGCGATCGTTACTATTTACTAAATTAGTAGTAAATAATGAAGTCTAAATCTTTATTTAAACACAAATCTAATACTCAAACATACTTTAATATGAAAAATCATGATAATTACATAATTAAGTTATTTCATACATATTAATGCAATTGGAAAATAAAATGTGTTAACTTCACACTGTGGTTCACACTTTGTATGATCTAGAATTTGGCATCCTCAATATTCTAGCATCCCAAGCATATATCACCTCATTCTAAAATGGAGACATTTTATCATTATCAAATCAAACTTTAAGAAAACACATATTGAAAAAAGATACACAATCAACACGAAGACAATGCAAAGTTTAAAAACATTTACGAAACATAAATGATCAAAATTAGAGGTGAAAATAAGATTATGACATTATGAAAATTTAAAAATAATTCATAGTGAGAGCTTAATCAGAATATGAGGTTTCAAACTCATCGAAAATCAAAATTGAACAATAAAAGAGGTTACTCTAATTTTTTTCACCACCTTATTGTGTCATAGGAAAACTTCGATGTTTAATCATCATTGGAAGGATGAAGAACCTATTTATATCCGTTGGGGATGCCAAAATGATCATGATCTTCATATTAATATGTTAGGGTCGCCAAAAGGATTTTAAACTCTAGCGGATTATGAGTATAGAATAAAAACTGAACTTCGAAAAAATGATTTAAAAATCATTTTCAATTAAAACATGCTTTTAAAAAATTAGTGAAATATGTTCTGAAAATCGGAACACCATATCAAAAGCTTATTGAATGGCAAAACTTCAAGCACTTGAGCTGGATTGCATAAACGTAATTTATATTCACGCTATTAAATAGCCATAACTTGTCTTTAAAACTTTATGCAATGCTGAAAATGATTTGTTTCACAAAATAGAAATAAACTGAAAATAAGAAAAATTGAACCCGAAATTTAATGTTGATAACTCTATGAATCTAAACTTCATAAAATCAATACGAACGAGAGTATCAAATACCTATGTGTTGGAAGACATGCAAGGCAAGAAGCTCAATAATACGTTCAATACAGAACACTTGAAAGAATTATGCATGAAAAGACACCACCTTATGTAAATCCTTAATGGTATATGGACATCGACTTAGATCACCTCTCATAACTTAAGGTATCAAAGAACTAGTTGATCCAATAACATGTCATTTGAATAATAAGGAAGCGTCGTCACTTAAAGATTTCAAATACAAGTAAGGGTCTTGAAGGCGTCGACCTAATAATTTCAAGATTTTATTTATTATCAACCTTAGAAATTCAACTTACAAATACGTGAGCATTAACATAACGTCGACTTAATATAAAAGTGATGGCATTCATAAGAAAAGATGCACACTTAAAATAAAAATCTTATTTCATTCAATTGAAACATTTAGATTACAGAAGGAGCAATAAAAAAAATCAACAAGATAACAGAAGTACAAAAACTACTATGTTTTAGCCTCGGGCAATGCCTTATCGTATTAGAATTGTGCCTCCAACTCCTGCTACTCTCTGTTACTATCAAAGGAAAATTCACTAAACCCTTCCTCGTACACCGCTTGTTGAGCCTTTGCCTACGCACGAGCCTTGAAGACCAGGTACAGCTTCAAGGAAATGATTCGACCAAGGGAAAAATTAGTGTCAACCTCATTTATCTCAGTTGTCAGGGCGTTGAATAATTCGACAATCTAATCCTTGTAACGCAGACCGACGACGGATTCAAACTCGAGACTATAACAAAAACTCTCCACGGCCTCCAAGAACCATTTTGATAGGCATTAATTCAATAACCTCACCTCCGCCCTCGCATCTTTGGCCTCCTTCTTGTTTTCCTTGTGCTTCTTTGTCAACTCAACCAATTGAGCAAAGAGTTTTACATTTTCATCTAAGCATCCCTCACCATCACCATGACATTTTTCCCCATAGATTGGGCGTCGCCTAGACGCCATTCGAGGAGTTTGACTTCTCCAGAAAGGCTTTCAGCCTTATATGCCTTAGCCTCTGGGGCGACACATTTATAAGCTATTTGCAGCCTCGTTGCCCTAACCTTCATCTGAGAAATGATTATTTATGAGTGCTACAGTTGGTCTAACGAGAGGAATGAAAGTGATTGACACAGGAGGTCTTCTAAGTGTTCCAGTCGGCGAAGAAGCACTAGGACTAATTTTCAACGTGCTTGGAGAGCATATTGATGAATTAGGACCCGTAGATACTCGTACAACATCTCCTATTACTACGCCATACCTCGTCTCTGGGTGCCTAGGTAACCACCTTAAGTCTTTCCTTGTTTGAACCTCGCCTTTAACTTGAAGGATGCACCATCATATGGTAGTGCTAAATGGAAGGATCGTATCAATATCCATGAATAAGAAATCATATATTGAACTGTCGAATCAAACAAATGGGCTCCGCCATCATAAGGTGCTGCTAAATGGAAGGATTGTATCAACGTCCATGAATAAGAAATCATATATTGAATTGCGGAATCGAAAAAATGGGTGCTATCATATAGCTTTGTATAGACTAAGTTCACGAGTTGGAGATAAGCGGACTCAAACCGCTGACATACGTCATAGGGTAAACAACCGCCTCTCTGGCCCCCTGACTAATTCTACCATATAGGCTAATGATAGACAATAACTACCCCTCGAATTAGTTAGAAGTACTCAAAAAAAAGTCAAAGTAAAATATTATTGAAGTGAGCTAAAATGGAAGAGCTTATATTGGTGAAATCATTAAGATGGTGGCACACCATTCCTCCATTGACTTTGTATCGAGGTAGTAAGTGTAGGGGTAAGTCGTCAGTTTTCAAGGAGTTACCCTCTACCAACTTGAGTGACTTTAAATGGGGGCAATTCTCCTAGGGTTGGCAATGCCTTGATATGTTACTCTTCTCATGCATATGTGTTGATAATTGTCTGAGAAACTACAGAATAATAAGTCAAAATTCAGCATTTTGCACATGTTTTTTTACTTAGTTAATTCGTTAGGATATTCAGGTGGGTAGTTTGCTATTTTTGTTATTATGTTGCTTAACGTTAGGAGGTTGTTTTCTCAGATGAGAGAAACCCTACAGCTATATAAAGTTGGATTCTCAGTCAATAAACGTATGAGATAGATCAATACATTCTTTTTCATTCAATAACCAAAACTCCACAGAAGAATATTGCTCTGTTCTTTATCCTTTGCTTCCAAAAACTCTAACAAACTGGTATCAGAGCACTATTTCTTACGGGACCAAAAATCAACAAATGGATTATGAAGCTTCTCTTTCTCAGTTTCTCCCTCAATCTTCAATGGTGATAATTATCAACATTGGTCAGTTCGAATGGAGACTTACCTAGAGGTACTCAATCTCTGGGAAGCAGTTGAAGAATACTATGAAGTCGTTGAATTACCAAACAATCCAACGATAGCTCATATCAAACTGCACAAGGAGAAGAAGACGAGAAATGCAAAGGCAAAAACAACTCTTTTTGCAGCAGTTTCCTCGACAATCTTTGCCAGGATTCCGACTCTTAAAATTGCAAAGGAAGTCTAGGATTACCTAAAGAAAGAATATGTCGGAAATGAAAGAATTCATGGTATGCAAGCTATGAATTTGATGCGAGATTTTGAACTACAAAGGATGCAGAAGTGTGAGGCAATCAAAGAATACTCAAACGGGCTTCTCAACATTGCCAACCATCTAAGACTGTTAGGATCATCATTCCTTGATAGTCGAATTGTTGAAAAATCCTTATAAGAGTACCTAGGAAGTATGAAGCTTCAATTGCCACTCTCGAGAACACGAAGGACCTCTCAAGCATTATTTTGGTTGAGCTCATTCAAGCACTTCAAGCTCAGGAGAAGAGAAGATTGATGAGACAAAACAATGTTGTTGAATGAGCTTTTGCTGCAATTCTTTCAGAAGATGGCAAAAGCAACTTTGAGCACAAAAAATCCTCTAACAAAGAACCGTGGAACAATCCAGCAAACAAATGGAAGAATAAAAATTTTGTATCCTGTAACCACTGTGGAAAAAAGGGTCACCCACCCTTCAAACGTTGGAAGAGACCAGATGTGAAATGCAGCAAATGTAGGCAGCTTGGGCATGAGTTAATCATTTGTAAACAACAAATACAAGGAGACAAATCTCATCTTGTGGAAGAGCAAGAAAAGACTATCTTTGTAGCTCAATGTAACGTAACATGCAGACATTCAGAAATGTGGCTAATTGACAGTGGGTGTGCAAATCATATCACATATGATAGAACACTCTTTAAGGAACTAAAGATGTGCGCGGTTACCAAAGTGAAGATTGGAGGTGGTTGAACTGATGTGATCTATGTACCCGACATCGATCAAAACCTCCTCAGTGTTGGTCACTTAATAGAAAAGGGTTTGAGTGTCTCCTACAAAGGAAATCAATGCCTCATCACCAATGAAGTCGGCTCAAACATACTAAGTGTGAAGATGAGTGGAAGAAGTTTTTTTTTATCCCACCATAGAAAGGCACTCTGTGTACAACTCTCAAGAGAACATCACAGAGATATGGCACAAGAGACCCAGTCACTGGAATTTGCAACAAATGGTGAAGTTAAAGACCAAACACATGGTAGAAGGTCTTCCATCTCTCACAACTACAATAACAGATTGCAACCCATGCAAGATGGGAAACCTAAACTTCAAACCATTCTACAACTCGTGCTAGAGAGCAAAGCGGAAGCTGCAGCTCATACATTCTGACTTGGTTGGACCCCAACGCACTGCAAGGCAACAAGTTCTTCATCCTATTTATAGATGATTTCAGTAGAAAGTGCTGGATATTTTTTTTAAGACAAAAACAGAAGTACGAAGGATATTCCTAAGATTCAAAAACCTCGTGGAGAATCAAAGTAACTGCAACATCCAAACACTAAGAACGGATAATGGATAAATAAATCTTGAGTAATCAAGTTGAGATACTACGACACTTTTATTAGGTAGGAGCTTGAAATGTTCTTTTCACATAAATGAAAAGGAATTTGGCTTACGGATTCCATAAGAAGTTGTTCTTTTCGCATGATTGGAAAAACTTGGCTTACGAATTCCGGGCGGGGTAGGCTTAGATATTCCATAAGAAAACCTCGGAATTCCTAAGCCTAGAGGGCAAGGAATCTGGAATAGGGTGCACAATGATGAAACTTCCCTCATTCATTTTCCATATTGACAGCCCTATCCTCACTCCTTATCATTGTGTCTCCTTCATTTGACGAGGAATCAACGAACGGAACTCCTTCATCCTCAGGTACGACTTCTCTTCCTCGTTCCTCCTTCTTCTCATCCTTAAATCGAACTCAGAAACATGATTCCGGGTTCGAATTGAACCGAAGCTCCCTACCCTCTACGTTATTCTGGATTCGTGGCGAACCCACAAATCGTCGATTTTGGGTTCGTGGCGATTGGCGAACCCAAAAATCACTTACAGTATGCTTGAAAGAGAATTGTTGCACTTGCCGCCTCTCATTTCAATTCAAATCTTGGAAAGCAGAGTAAGGTTACTGGTGGGGTTGGAGTTGAATCTGATAAAGATGCAGCGAAGCCGTTTGATATTGTAGCAGTGAGTTGCTCTGATTTCCACATCAATGGATTTGCTTATGGGTTATTGGTAGTAGTACTTGAAGTAACTTGCATATCCTTGCATTGAAATTCATTTTAGATGAGACTATTGATGAAGGGCGTGGAGCTGCTTAAGTTCTTGAATTTCGAAAGCTGCTAACTTTATGAATACTGCTAATACTAATGTAACTTCTGTGTTTAGAATAATTATCTCTTTGGTTTTTGGTTATTTAGAGATGGATAGAATACAATCTATCATATTTATTTGTCCATGTCATGGTTTGATTTTCTGTCCTATGAAGAAACATGGTATTAGGTATCAAGCTTTTGCTGTTTTGAAATGAAATGGAGTTTGTGTCTTGATTGGTCTATTTACATACAATCATTTTGATTAATGGAAGAACTTTTCATGATCAAACTCCCATCTACATTTCTGTGGCAAATGATCTAAATTGACGTTTTTCAAGCAGAAACAGATGTTGATAATGGTTTATCATTTGTTGATATGAACTCTTCATAGTGATTGTCTACAGAACAACATGATCTTGTTCTCTCTCCAGAACTCGGGGAAAGTTTCTGTCATGGCTTCTGAAGAAGATGATGCTCCTATTTGGATATGTGATTGTTGTTCATGTGTTATTGTTGTTCGTGTGTTATTGAGATTGTAATTGTTGTTCGTGTGTTATTGAGATTGTAATTGTTGTTCGTGTGTCATGCTGTTATTGAGATTTTTATATGTTGTTCTTGGGTTGACATTGAAGTGTTATTGCTGTTATTGCTCGGATTTATGTGTTCTTGTTCGAATATGTTGATCTTCTTCTTGTTTGTTTTGGGTTGATTCGGGTGAATTGATTGATGTTCTTGGTCTTTGATATTGAAGGTTATGAAGGCGATGAGAAGGTCGAGATTGGGACATGAGGCAATGAGGACGAGGATTGTAGGTGTATGATCATTTGATTGTACGTGTATAGTCATTTGATTGTGTTATTGAGATTGTAATTGTTGTTCGTGTGTCATGCTGTTATTGAGATTTTTATATGTTGTTCTTGGGTTGACATTGAAGTGTTATTGCTGTTATTGCTCGGATTTATGTGTTCTTGTTCGAATATGTTGATCTTCTTCTTGTTTGTTTTGGGTTGATTCGGGTGAATTGATTGATGTTCTTGGTCTTTGATATTGAAGGTTATGAAGGCGATGAGAAGGTCGAGATTGGGACATGAGGCAATGAGGACGAGGATTGTAGGTGTATGATCATTTGATTGTACGTGTATAGTCATTTGTTTGTATTATAAGTTACAGTTAATTATAAAGATGGTTATATTGTAATTACGGTCATGATTGTAATTAACTATTTTATCTTAATTAGTTAACTATATTAATTAAGGGTTAAATACCAAGTAGCTACCTGAACTTTGGACGTTTTGCTACGAGCTGCCCAAACTTTGAAAATTCAAAATGGGCTACCTCAACTTTGAAGAATGTGCAAATAGCTACCTCCGTCCAATTTACGGAGGATTTACGACGGATTTACGACGGATTTACGAAGGATTTACGACAGATTTACGATGACTTTTCGATGACAATTGACGGAAAATTGGATGGAGGTAGCTATTTGCACATTCTTCAAAGTTTAGGTAGTCCGTTTTGAATTTTCAAAGTTCGGGTAGCTCGTTGCAAAACATCCAAAGTTCAGGTAGCTAGTTGGTATTTAACCCATTAATTAATTCAATTAATTATTTTAAAAGTGTTTTTTATTTATTATTTAAATATATTATAAGTTTTATTATTCTTAATTTTTAAAAATAATTAATACCAATTATATGTACTACATACTATACATATACAAGGAGGGGCAAATATGTCATTTTTACCACATTCCTTTCCCTTTTCAGATACAATTCCACCAAAGAAATAACTAAAATTCTTATTCCATTCCATTTCATTTCACCAAAGAAATAACTTCATATTCTTATCTCATACTTCTTATTCCCTACTCCTATTCCTATTCTCTATTATGTATTCTTATTCCAAATTCTATTAAAGAAATACACTGTAAGACTAGGATCTATGGGAGTGCTAATTAGAAAACAATCTTTAAAGTTTTTTTGTTTTTTTTTCAGAATCTTCTCAATATAATGGGATTGAGAGATTGAAATACCATTGTTTTTTCGATTGATGTTTATATCAAGAATCACCTCAGCCTCCCCCAAATCCTTCATATCAAAATTAGATGACAAGAATGTTTTGGTTTTATCAACTTGATTTTGGTTAGTACCCAAAGTCAACATTTCATCTACATGTAGACAAATCATAACTCCTTTACCAGAAGTATCAAACTTGCTATATACACACTTGTCTGCTTGGTTAAATAGAAAACCATTAGACAATACCACATCATCAAAAACTTTATGTCATTGTTTTGGTGCTTATTTAAGACCATACAAAGATTTCTTCAACTTGCACAACTTTTTTCATACTCAGACATAACAAACCCTTCTGGTTGTTTCATATAAATCTCCTCATCCAAAACACCATTCAGGAATGCGGTTTTCACATCTATTTGATGAATTACAATGTTGTGTATAGCTGCAAGTACTATCAATAACCTAATAGTGGAGATCCTAGCAACATGAGCATAAGTATCAAAGTAATCAATCCCTTCATTTTGCCTAAAGCATTGGATAACCAACCTGGATTTATACTTATCTATGGTACCATTCACTTTTCTTTTTCTTTTGAAGATCCATCTGTTTCCCAAAAATTTACAGCCAGGAGGTAGATTAGTCAATTCTCATGTATTATTATTCATGATAGAATCCATCTCATCTTGGATAGCTTCTTTCCAGAATGCAACATACCTTGATGCCATAACTTCACTAAATGTGCTTGGACCCTCTTCAATAATAAAACAATATTGATACTAATACCCAATCTCATCTCTTGACCCTTAAACCAAATAAAGTTGAAAGTCAGATCCAAAATATTTGGCTTTTCTAGCTCTAGTCCTTCTTCTTGGTTCAGATGGTCCAGGTACAGAAACAGTACCACCAGATACATCTTCAGCTTGAACTGAGTTCCTACTGAAATAATTCTGAAGCATGTCTCTTGGTCTAGGTATAGATGTAAACCGACCTTCATCAAAGTCATCATCTCTTGATTCTATAACCGTGTTCACAGACACATAGTCATTAGATTCTAATACATAGAACCTATATGCATAGGAATGCTCAACATACCCAATGAAGATGCAATGTATACCTCTTTCACCCAAGTTTCTCCTTTTGGGTTTAGTGAACCTTATAACTGCTCGACATCCCCAAACTCTCAAAAAACTTAATTTTGGTGATTTTTTATACCACAGTTCATATTGGGTAATCTTATTCCTTTTATTAGAAATTCTATTCAATAAATATCAAGTTGTTAACATAGCCTCCCCCAAAAAACCTTCACTTAAACCCGAATATGATAACATGGAATTAACCATCTCTTACAAAGTCATATTCTTCCTTTATGTTACACCATTTTTTTGTGGTGTATAAGGAACTGTGGTTTGATGTATTATACCAGTAGCTTGAAAATATATTGGATCATAATACTCACCTCCTCTATCAGTACGTAGATTTTTAATCAAATTAGTTTGATGTAGCTCAGCTTCTTTATAAATTTTAAATTTATCAAGAGGTTCATCCTTAGCATGCAACAAATAAACATAGCAATATCTAGATGCATCATCAATAAAAGTAATGACATACTTTTTATTTCCTAATGAAGCTAAGCATGCAAATCACATAAATCGCTATGTATTATTTCCAATACTTTTGATACTCTGTTAATATCCTTGAAAGGTATAAATGAAAGGTATGAGACTTATTTTATACATATATTTTATTATTTTATAATGCACATATCCTAGTATAGCATGCCATAATTATGATTTATTCAAATTATTGCTAGTACTAGTAGAAGTCATACAAGCAGATTCATCATCAAGCGAAACCTTAACATTCAACATAAACATACCATTACATAAATAATCAAACCCTACAAAAGTACCATGTTTTGACAAGATATACTTGTCATTTTCATACACATGTTTGTAACCAAAATTATTCAAGACAACACTAGACAAGAGATTATTTTGAATCCCGGAACATACAATACATTGTTTAAAGACACATTTTCCAGACGTAAAAACAAGCTTTACATTTTCTAGTCATTTGATTGGTTCAGTCGCAACATTTCCCATCTTTACCACAGATTCATCTTCAATTGGTTGAAAGTCTTTGAACCAAGGAAGATCTTTACACACATGACTTGTTGCTCCTG
The DNA here is from genome assembly GCA_946814005.1 of Chamaenerion angustifolium. Taxonomy (NCBI): domain Eukaryota; kingdom Viridiplantae; phylum Streptophyta; class Magnoliopsida; order Myrtales; family Onagraceae; genus Chamaenerion; species Chamaenerion angustifolium. The sequence continues at coordinate 24,268,589 of OX328268.1, read as the reverse complement.
AATCAATCCACTACACAACATGATCATCCTACACATAAAATGCCTCATATATTAATGATACATAATTCTGACCTGAATTATAATTTTTTATTAAAATCTGACCTTTTTGATTTAATGGATCCTTAGATTCTCTTGGACCAACATTATACTTGCATTTACCAACCCGACAATCCTTCTTGAAATGACTAGGTTTGCCACACTTCCAACATGCCACCTTAGGCTTCTTGTTAGAAGACTTGTTGTCATCTCCTTTAAACTTCCGTTTGTTACCCTTGCCTTTGTTCGAATTTGAAAATCGACCCTCTTCAATCACGTTCAGAGAAGAGTTACCAATTTGGTTCTTACCCTTAGGGTTATTGTCGACTTCTTGAGCCCTTAAAGACTCTTCAATCCTGAAGTGACTTCCAAGTTGAACAAGAGACATCTCTTCCTTATTATGTTTCAGGGTATGTTTGAAATCTTTCCATGATGGTAGCAGTTTGTCTATAACACTAGAAACCGAGGTGGATTCATTCATTTTCATGTTATGATGAACAAACTGCCCCAGAATCCTTAACAGTTCATTGTACAGTTCCATGACCGGTCTAGAATCAACTATCTTTTAATTATTAAAATTACTAACCAGAAACTTCTTGCTTGAAGCAGCTTCGGACATGTACTTGGACTCAAGGGAATCCCACAACTCTTTTGCAAACTCAAAGTTTTAGTATATGTCAAAATGGGAATTAGACATACCATTCAAGATGTGACCACACAAATATAGTCATCGTTCTCCCATTTGCAGCGCCTTCTAGTTTGTTCTACCGTTTCATTCTCGAACACTTCTGACATAGGGGTACTCAACATGTACACAACTTTCTGTCTTGTCAAAAGAAAGTGCATCTTCTTCTGCCATCTTCGAAAATTCATTGCCTTCAAATTTATCTAGTTTCGCAGACTTGCTTGTCATATCCCTAGCAGATTCTCTGTTCGTCATGTTCAGAGAAATAGTTTCAATCTTTGTAGAAATTCGAGAGGATTTCTTGGATTGATCTGAAGTCGTAACAACACTTTCAGATTGAAATGATTTGGTGGTTCACCCAAAATTTCAATCGGATAAACTCAAAATCTAAACAATAGCTTGAGCACGAATGTTTGTTTGTTGTGTCATCATTCGAACCAGACAATTGATCAATTTATAGAGATTCTCACCCCTTTTGGAAGAAATTTGGCGTCAAAATTACTGCACCTTTTCGGATAAACTTGGCGCCAAATTCACTTGTACCTATTCGGATCAACCTTGACGCCAAAGAATGCAAGTGTCCTAAACCGGGATTTTTGAGGTAAAAAATAAGTGATTAATTCCAAAAATTTAAATTTATAATGAATTTTTGGAATAGTTACTCTATCAAAAATAAAAAAATTCCTGACCCAGTCAGGGGCTCCCGCCCAAGGGCGCTGCCCCCAGACCCCCGCCAAGGGTTGCCCCCTTGAAGCCCCCATTGCTTAGGGGCTTCGACCCTAACAACCGATGAGGTTACGATACCATGAATCATGATAAACTAAAACAACCCTCTTGACATGTTTGATGAAATATTATGATCATATTGGTCAACTAGTCAATCCAATTACACTAAAATATCTAACACAAATGTGGTTGAACAATTGAAATTTGAGCCCAACCGTTATTCATGTTTCAAAATGTGACTGAATGGCTAAGATTAGTAACTGTCGTTAATTATCCCCATTAAAATTAGGCATGTGTTGTGCACGTGACCTTCTTCAAACTTGAATTTCCTATTTTTCCCCTCTCTTTCTCTATTTACATACATCTTTAACCTTCGCAGCATTTGCAAATCTGAAGGTGTGAAAGAACAAGATGGACCAAGAAAGAACAACTCACGTAGCTACGGAAGAAAGAATAGATTGGAACAGCCCCACACAGCTTAGAGCATGAAGACTGAGGATGAATCTGCTCATTTTGAGCTAATTTCATAGTGGGTAACCCTAATTGGTAACCCTAGTTCGTTTTGTTTCAATTATTTATCATATTCGAACCATAATTTGTCAAACATTCTACCTGTTTGTTGTTGTTCATGCGGTAATCAGTACAGAATCTCGGATGTGGTAGTTAGTACAGAATCTCGTACGGCAGGATTGCAGTGATGCAATTTCAACAAATAGAAAAACATTTGAAAGAACAATTGGATGTTGTGAAAGTTCGAGCTCTTGAAAGTCGACCCAATCGGAAGTTAGTTGTTGCGTTGACAATTGTTATTGTTGTTTTTGTTCTAAGTTCAATTTCGAATAAGTAGGTCGAGTATGTAGCTACATAGTATGCCCTTTGTCTGTAACTGAAGTATGAAGAACATTTTGTCGTTTGCGTATGTGGTGACCTATGTTTTTGGATAAGTTGTTAAATGAAGTTGTATGTTAACTTAAATGTTATTAAAAGGTTACTTTGGTTTGGATATTTTGTTATCTAATTGTTACTTGATTCGAAAATGACGAATCGTGGCACACAGCATACATCCGAAAACATACATCCCAAAAACAGGTTCTTAATTCACAGGAAAATCAGCCACAGAACACACCACTAGAATCACAGACACGTTGAGAATGACGAATCGTGGCACCCTGTAAGTAATATTGTCCAGAACTTACCAATTTATTTGTTCTCAGTATCATGTTCATCAATTCTGTAGAATATTAATGATGTGGGTGATTTTGCTTCTCTTAAATTTTGCTTGTAGGATTTTCTTCTGCAATGGGTCTTCTTCAAGTCCTTAAACTATATGGAATTCCTTACTCGGTAATTCTCCATTGCCCTTCATTCTTTTGATTCCAAAATGCAACTGTTGGTAAAAAGCAGTTCTTGAATTTAGTTATCTCCTTATGTTCTAATTCAAATTTTGCGCAAAATGTTCATGTTTTTGTTATGTGGCTAGATTTTGTTACATACTTGCACCATCAGGGTCATGATGATAAACTCCCTGGGCAGATTTCTGTGAGTACACAGTACCTCTTCCGCGATTTTGGCTTCGAGGTCTTCTTTATTAGTCTCAAGCTTCTTAATTTCTTATCTAAACAACAAGGGTAGCACAAAGCATGAGAATTTGAATGATACAAGAAACAGGGTGCACAATCGCAAACAGGAATCGATGTGAAGATGATTCCCATAAACTCCAACAACAATGAAACTTCAGACCGCAAACAGAAGTCAAAACGTCACTAACCCATGAATCGAAACACGCCAGAAACTGGAAACTTGCTTGGAGAGAAGGGTTCCACACCACAATGTTGAAAAGGGGAAAATGAGAGTTGAAAAGGGAGGAAAACTCGAAAGAAAATGACAGGGGTAAAATTGTCCTTCCATAGAAGTTTAATTTGTTTAAATGAAATCACATGCTTTGGTCGTGAAAGTTAAGTGAAATTTCACGGAATAACATTTCAATCACATCCTCAAACTTAAGTGACTGTTTAGTTACACAAAAAAACATAAGTAATCGTTTAATCACATAGGGCAAATATAGGTAACTGTTGAGGTGGTTTACTCTTATTCTTATTCTTGCATTAAATACAGTACTATGTAGTTTTGTTACAACACATTATTAAATTTGTATCAACATATTTATAATTACTCGCTCATGAGTATAGTTATAAACTTATTTTTTATGTAATTAATTTGCCTTGTCAATTATTTATATATATGTATACGTGACTATATATTGCGATAATTACTTGTATAGTCTAACTCTTAGGTCCTAAATGGACAGTGATCATAGTTAGAGGTGTCAATTTTCAACCCGACCCAGGTTCGGGTCAGGTTTAGGTCATCTAAAAAAAAGAACGGTGGGTCATTTTCGGGTTGACCCTTCTGACCCGTCGTAAAACACAGGTCGGATTTGGGTTGACTCGTCTGACCCGAACCCAACCCGTGGTTTAAAAAACAATTACTAAGTGTGTTAACACTTGACATAACGTTTCAGCGGTTCGGCCTTTTCCAGCTCCAGATAGTGCTCACAGTCCCAACTGAAGAGTGAAGAGAAAGTGAGAAACCAGCTCGACAGCTCCAGACCCACTGCCCCAGCCTCCAGTGCTTGGTGCTCCACCACCACTCCTCTGTTGATCTGCGTCTTGGCTCTGGTCGTCCAGGTCCAGCAGAGCAGCAGCACTCCAGTCCAGCTTCACTGCTCCAGCGTCCAGCTCCACTGCTCCAGCGTCCAGCTCCAGCCTAGCAGCCTCCCGTCCCGTCTGCGTCCAGCAACTGCAAGCATCTTATCTGCGGGCTTCTTCTCGGCCTTTGGCGCCTTCCTCTGCGGGCTTCTTCTCCTTTGCGGGCTTCCTCTTGGCCTTTGGTGCGATCACGATTGTGATTTCTCTCTATTGATATTGAAGAAGGGTTCACGATTCGAAAGTAGTGCAAGAATCAAGAGACAATTAATTGACTTCATTAGGGTTTAGGGTTACTTGTTTAATTGTTTTGAACAGACGGGTAGACCCGCTGACCTGCCAGATTGGGTCTGGGTCGTGAAAGTTGACCCGCATAGTACGGCGGGTCAGGTCCGGGTTGACCCGAGAATTGCCACCTCTAACCATAGTTAGTGAAACATTTTGTTGTTAATGATGTATATACTCTGTCGGTATAACATTGTTAATACATTTAGATGATTTTGTTTTAATTTTTAGTACCTGAATACACTATCGATGTGAGGGGCCAAATCAACCATGTTGAAAGTGGTAGTCCTAATGTTATTTATCATAATTCAGGTCCCTTAATCGGACTTGTGTTAAATCAACAACATCATTTCATTGGTATGGCTTATTTTGCTGGACTTGAGAATTTTAGTCTCGTGAATTAATCATAATGCATTTTCCCGTTTATTTGAACCAACTAATGTGGCAATGCAATTATTCTCGTGGTAACGCTTGATTGGTCTAATTATAATGACAGGAGAAAGTCCTTAGACATGTATCTAGTGCTATGTTAGAATTGGCCTTGAGGATACACAACTACTGCATTAACGGGGACGTGCACTGTTGCTTAGAAAAACTTCTTTGAGAAATGACACAACTCTAATCGAGTTTGTGTAACAGTAATCAAATATACTATTGACAAATCTATCCAGCAGGGCATTATGAAAAAAGAAATAGCAAAGGAGTCCTTGAGGGTGTAGCGGACAAATTCAAAACAATTGACAAGATGCATAAGAGTCACTGTCTTTCTCTTCTAAGCACAATCATTTTCGTCTAACCCTAACTTGTTTTGAATCCAATATTATTAAGAGCTAGTGTAGTTGTGTTGATTGAACTGGTAACCTAAAATCTATTTTCTGGATATGTTTCGTCTCTTAATAATATTGGTTGCATTCCTTCTGATTGCATTTTTCAGCCACTAATTTCGCTTTATATCTCGGACGTTGTCTTAAAACTGATTTGCTACCACTCTTCTATCTTCAGAAGCTCAACAAGATCTCAAACTTCATTGTGATACATAGATGCTAATTCATCTTGCATTGTAGTTATCCAAGCAGAAGATTTATGATGAAAAACAAACCCTTTTAAAATTCATGGGAACACATTCCTCCACATACTACTGGGAGAACATACGAGAAAAAATACAACATTAAATTTGAAACTCATTATAAACAGATATGTATTTGATATAGTGCTTTTTCTCCATTTGCACAAAGCATTGGAAGGTTGGATTTTAAAAGTCACTTCTATAAAAGCAATTTTAAAAATTCCAAAACACTCCTAGAACATTTATAAACTTATATTATTAAATTTGCAAATATATTGTATTTTATATTAACTACTATACTTATTATTAGTGATAGTATATTATAAGATATCAAAAGATAAATGTATGGAAAAATGCATTACATATGCACGAGTTGGTAAATAGTCATAAATGTTTAGATTGGATATAATATTTTTATTAATAACTAGTCATTTCCCTTAAACATTACTAACACGGTGGATGAAAAGATGACTGAAAATAAATGTGAAGTTCAAAATATGTTTAAAAATAAAATCAAACAATACTTAAAATAAATCTGCAAAAATAAGATACATTTAAAAATGAAAGTTTTCAGAAAAAGTAATTAATACTCTGTTGATTTTTCATTAGTTTTAGGTATGCCTATCGTTCATTGTACGAAGGAGAGGTAGGTAAGACGATGGTTGGGACTCAGCCCTGCAATTGTGTACACCCAAAACAAAGTAGGAATTACTTTGCACACTTACCTGGTGAAATGAATCCATATTCGGCTTTCCAGTAAACCATCAGAAATGATTACACGATCCCAGCATAAAAATGAGATGATGAAATACCAAATCCCTCACAATCATGAGTTGCGGAGACGAAGAAGCTTGCAGGCAGGCAACAGGCAACACGAATCATTCACAGCAGTCAGAGTTTGTATACTACAAAAAATTAAACCTCAGGAACGCACCTCACAGAAAGCCAAAATACTTGCAGATTGGAGGTCGTTAGTAAAGCAACAAGCATTATTTGGTGCGGTCCAATCTCTCTATATATAACATAAGATTCACAATCAACAACAGATTCAGATAGCATAAAGTATCAATAACATTGTATGAAATACTAACTCAGACCTAACATTAATTCAGTTGAAACGAAAAACAAGTCACAACAACGGAATAGAGTTATTCCAAACACTCACTCCTAGAGATCAATCATCGACAGCAAAAAGAAAACATTTTCTTTACCTAATTCGGAAACAAAAATTATATGTACATACACGTACCTGGAACTACATGATGTGTCTGACTTGGGTAAGGTTTAAGGATGTCAAAACGACTTCAAGGTCATTTCGCCATTCATACGTCATGAAGTACCCACCATCTTCAAAGGTTAACTTTTTCAACATATCTTTATATAAACCACAGTATTCTTTCACTCATGCACAGGAACCTCTTGATCGAGCTTCCAGTAGTTGGTATCATTGAACTCTTGGACACCCCCGGCATCGGCCTCACTTGTGTTTTCATTATCAAGGAGCATAGGGACGAGGTTCCTCTTGAGTGGGCCCGCTTCCCCTACAATTCCCTCCTTGAGGGCATGCTCCATTGCCTTCTCCGTCCCTTCAGCTTCCACACCTATAAATTCTAAATCCTCTTCAAACAATGAGGGCACTGAATTGGTCGATCTCTGGCTCAAGTCAGCCGAGCCATCAGGAACAAAGTCACCAGTTGTAACACTAGGAAGAGGACTTTCACCATCACCCATGTCAGGATCATCAATAAATGGGTTCACACTTGATCCTCCTATCTGTAGTGCATCCAATGACTCTCCCCATCCAACCCATTCTGGTAGAGGCATGTCTCCTTCATTCTCAGGAATCTCAAATGGAGTACCTGATTTTGCGGCTTCTGAACCCCCCATACTGTTAGGAATTTCTTCAGAGACAGAATTGGAGGTGGAGGTATTGTTGTTGGAAGTAGATTTGTTTCCAATCTCTTCCATGTCCTCTCCAACCACAACCTCATCATCACTGCTATTGTTCCCACCACCAGCTGCAACTCCTCCATTCGGGTTTATATCGTCCATCATCTCAGACGACAAAGTGTCCAAAGACGAACTCTTCATTCTATCATCTTGGAAAGCGAACCAGTTCGAATTTGTGAACAAACTGCTTCATAACAAGAAAGAATGCATTACATCTCCATTGGTAGGGAACAATGGTTGAAGAGTAGCAAATCACACATAAAGATCTACTTTTCTACCCTTAACAATCTTAAGACCTTGCTGATGCAGCAGCTAAAACAAGAATAAAGCTACCAAGTAGAGCAGTTTACTCACTCTAGGCTTTTCTTTTCAAGTGGAAACCAAAGGATCCATATATATATATATAAGTTATGAATAATGATGAAAACAGAATAAGATACTACTGATTCCTTATAAGAAGAAACATTGCTCTTTCAGTTGCTGAAAATTGCATCATGGATAGCCCTGGAATTTCTGTAATCCATTTCCCCTGCCTCCTCTTAAAAAACAAAAAGTATTTTACGGAAGGAACTCACACAAATGATAACCCAAAAACCAGAATTTGGTACACCGGCGAGAAGAGCCAATAGTCATCTATATGTTCGCTTTAATTAAAAAACATGTTTGGCTATTAAAGGATATATGCTAAAGGCATCAGAATTACCTCCCCTGGTCATCACCTAATCTCAACGATGATATAACTACTTCAGCAGATTCATCATCAAAGTAAACATCCTGTATTGACAGAATAAAACTCAGTCTCAGACCTCAAATGCCAGTTGTTTAGGTTTTGTGGCGAACTTTGCCACTCTTGGTTCTTTATATAATCACAGTAGTCAAGCCATGGTACGTTGTAACAGGAGATAAAACAAATCGATGATATTTTTCATTACTAATGTTGTAAGTTAATCAGTAATAATGTACCAAGAGGGTGGCAACTCATTTACAAAAGGAGAGGTATCAAAACAGCTAATGTACTGGAAAAGATAAAAGGAAAACCAACTGCTTCTAAAAGTGAACATGAACACATAAATGTCCTATTGCACACCAACCAAATTTTCTTCGAAAGTCAGTTAGAATCATTGCCCTCAAAGATCTTTTGTTTCTTCCCAGCATTATCCAAAAAATTGCAAGACAGATCTTTATCATCCATCCTTGCACAAAATTAGATAGCTGATGTACCCTTGCTAATGGGTTTGGGAAAGTGCATCCATGAGGCAGTCTCTAATACCACATAAATGATATTCATAAGTAACAAACAAGATGAATCATGTTCAACCAAAGTTTTAATCTGATAAGTGGTGAGATCTCTCTCATTCATATGCACATATTTTTCTCTTCACTATTCCATGCTCATAACAGTTCTTTTCCCTGAGAACAAGAAATAGAAACATCAGAAAATTTAGATATACAAATGAAAGTATACCTCATCATCTCCATCAAGGGGCCTTCGGTCCTGCATTAAAAAAAAAGGATTGCTAGGTGAAGTGGTGAACATATGATATAAGGTGCTAGAGTCAAGCTAGAATGTCTATACCTCTTCAGCATCTTCATTTTCATATATGTTGTAACTAAAAGCTTGACTTAGACTATTAGCCAAGGCTGCTACATCATAATCTCTATCGTGGATGTCTTCTTCATCACTGTCCTTCGCCCTATCCAGTAACGCAGTTGGACGGCTGCAGTGGTAAGAGGAAGGTTATGTAGTCACGATAATCAGAAGTGCAAGATACTGAAGGAAAATCATATTTGAAAGAAAAAAGAAAAGACCGATGCTGATCAGTTGGGCGGTTACAGCGATAGGAGGAAGGTTACGTCGTCACGATAATCAGAAGAATAAGATACTGAAGGAAAAATGTATTTGGATGAGAAAAGAAAACTCCGATGCTGATAAACCATAGTTGAGAACACTCTCATTTGGGGGAAAATCAGCTCAAGCTAGTTAGAATAGCAATTGTAGAAAAAACTCTTTTGGAACCTGTATTCTGTATATACATTCAGTGAACACAAAGTACCCCATTTTAAGCTTCAACTTATACATTTGCCCAATTTCAAGGTAAGAAAATCAAGGAAAACTACTTTAATGAGGAAAGTAAGATTTCCTACCGGTTGTTAGTAATAGCAACTTCCCGTTACAGATTTATACATTGGAAACATAAATTTTGGACAAAAGAAAATTATTGACAGGATGAAATAAAAAGAACATACAAACCCCACCAGAATGTGAGCAATGGTTGAACAGGTTAAAGCCAAGAGCTTACCCACAAGCCCAACGTAAGACGTTTTCAACTGCAATACGCTCTTGTAAGACAGTGGCTTGCCATTCACTCCATTCACTATTTTCCTTAGGAGTTGAAATTAAAAACAGACTCGTCAGTACAGGATAAAAGTAAAGGAAAATGATTACTCCAGGGTTGATAATTCTCAGTCTTCTCTCAAGACTAGAACATACAAAAGAACACTCCTACCTGAAGAAATCTTTGGATCAGGCTGTTGATGCTTCCAAGCTGGTTAATCTTTTTGGAAATTCGTGTTATATGACCAATATTTCCTGCTCTTGGCTTAAACTTACCAACAGAAGGTAAGGTTGGCTGCAGAAATCAACATGCACTGAATAATTACTTAATGGCAAAGTGACTCAAATCCATAAAGATATTTTCAACAATAAAATAATGTATGTTAAATGCTACCATATCATCTTTCATCCAAGAGTATCAACCAACCTGATCAAATTCATTAGAAAGTTTAGGACTTCTATCTGTTCTTAGCATTTTTTCAATTAAACTACAGTCACGAAACAGATGCTCAGCTAGCAGATCACTCCTGCTTTCAAGACATGAAATGATAATACTCTCAACATGATGGTGCAACGCGTTGTTGTATGGGTATCTGCATAGTCAAACAATCGCAGAATAAAAGTTAGCTTCCCATCAACTCCAAGAACTCGTCCTGTATTACACAACATTCAACAAGAACCCACTCAAAGAAAAGATCAAGAATCCTCAGAATTGTTCCTGAGCTAATCAATTCCTTTTCTGCATCTTCGCTTCCAGATTTCATAAGAACAGCAATGAACTCTACAACCTAATCAAAGCATAACAAGAAAATTAATAATCACGCAGGGTAGCATATCATCTCATGAGTTGACTACTGTAGATTTTCTCAATGTATATAGAAAGCTATATCAAGTTCAACCTCATTCCACAAGCAATAAACTATCAATAAGATTATGAAAACAAACCTTCAAACGATGTTTTCCAAGAGGTGGCCTCAATTCTCCATATGTTGTAGGCAGTATATTTTCATCAGATGACACATTCAGAAGCAATAGCAAATCACCTGAACAAATGAAGCCAAATCAGTGAAGTGAAAAATCTAACAGAATACATTTGTCTATCCATAGGAGACACCATCAACTACGAGACTATAACTCCATTAGATGCTCAGAGGCATAGAGATCCCAGCGTGTATGTGAAAGACTAAATAACATATCTGGGATAAAACAAGAATAGCACCAAAGGTCAGAACTTACCAAGTCTTGAAAGCATCGCATTGATTGTCTCCGGATTGACAGGGACTGGACACTCATACATGTGCTGACTTCTATAAGAATGAAATAGAGAAGAAGAAGCTGTTGTCCTTCTTGGATCCAACAAAGAAATACAGACTGAAAGTGAGTTGACAATTCCAGATTTTGAACATGATTCTTCTAGTGCATGACCAAAGACTCTTTCAACAAAGCTGCATCCGCAACAAAAAATATGAAGCTTAGTAAACAGCATGCAGCATATGCAATATAACATACAAAAGGATCAAATACAAAGGAAGAAGATGCTCTCCAAAAGACATTTACAATGCATTAGAAAATGTAGCATACCTTGCTGAGGAGAGTTTTGTGGCCAGAGCAGACGGAGCATTGCGAGTAATAGCACACAGAGTTTCAGAAGCATTACAATGAACTTCAGGAGGAGCCTGCCCAAGTAAGATGAAAGGGTTCACAGAAAATGCTCACGTACAGCCAGTAAGCACTAAATGCAAATGACAAATTAAGTAGCTTGACCAGCATATCATACCCAAATTATCAGTGACATCCACAATTAGTTCGTAAAACATGTAGCGCAATAAATGTAAATCTTTTCAAGCCAAAAGCTATATATAAGGGTAAATAAACCCTGACTATCACCAAGATGTTTCACATCATACGACTCGAGATAACGCATCGATGAAATACGATACAAAATTAGCCACTACGAAACAGAGTTGCCAGCTACCTGATCCAACATAACTCATAAGTGATCTCACTCTATCTAAATGCATAGACCATGTGGGTCAAAATAGGATTTCGGAAAAGACCAATTCTTGAATAAAATCTAAGCTCAATCAAAGTGGGGCTCAACTGAGCCATCAAAAGAATTTGAGGTAATTTTGCAAATTTTGAAATTCATTTCCTCAACTTTACCGGAAAAGAGACCCAGTGACCGTACAAACCACTTACTACTTAACGAAAGTAAATCTGGAACAATAAAATACAAGGGGGATCCTTCAAATGGGCCAAACACTAGGGAGTGAAGTGACATACCACTCTATTATATTGTACTAATATAAAAATAGTCATGGACCTGTACGTTGTGCAAGATTTTACTTAAATGAGAAACTGTGTTATAATAAATCATTAACTTGTGCTTCTATGCAGAAAAATTATTTAAATTAATATACTAAAAATACATGTGTTACATTCTTAATTAATTTATCACAGTACTTAATGTTTGTAATTATAAATATATGATATCATATGTTATTTGAATTTTTTCTTAACATCTATTTTTACATGAAAAACAGTTCATAAATCAAAGTACCACGATATTCAAAATTAGATAATATTATCATATAGTAAATAAAAGCAAATGATATATAATATACTTACTGTCATTGAATTTTTTTTAATGCAATTTAAGATTCAGAATTGTTGTTTGTGCCGCATAGAGACATATTACGGATTTGGGACCAGAAACTCTAGAATTGATTTGAAACCACAGAATCTTCACCTATCATTTTCTGTTACTCAAGCATAATTTTATTTTTTTTTAAGATTATATATGGGCCTAGAAACTGTATTATCGATATTAAACCTCAAAATTGTTGGTTTGGACACATATCCCTATCTGACTTAATCAAGAAGATATGTAGTAAATGTGTAGCTAAGGGAGATTCATAATATAACTAATAAACAAGTTTCACTTGTACAAGTCCCAATGTTGGGTAACCATACCAAGCTTATCAAAAAGTGATACACAAGAATAGCCAACGAGGTTAAAACAAATAGTAAATAAAAGAAAGTTAATAAGATCAACTTCAAAAAGTACCTCCACAATACATAATTAAGACTTACAGATGGACTAAGCTTATCCACAATCATTTCAAGCAAATTGCTATCCGCTAACCATTGCATCACGTCCAAAAAATTTGGATAGACGTGGTCATCCGCACCAACTAGTCGAACTAGTACCTGCAATAAGATGATTATTTAATACACATGATACATGAAATAAATGAACAAGTCTGAAGTTGCAATAACTTCTTTGATAAAAGTGGTTATGTTAGTAGTAAACGGTGAGGTAGGTAAGCACACCACCTTCACAGGGACACATGCTGATAATATTTTGACGGTGAACGGAAAGGACACCTTCTTAAATGACTTATATACATATACCCACAGCTTCATAATGACTCGCACTATATAAGTGCGGACAGAAAGTTACCTCCATGATTGAAGTGATTCCTATCAAGTCAACCAACTGCTGTAAGATGTCTTGATGGGCCTACAACATGAAATATCCAAATAGTTTCTTCAAAGAGAGATCACCATGAAAAGCAGTATATTATTTTGTGAGACAATAATGTTGCATCCATGAGGTTGGTTTAGCAATAGAGATGTATGCAAATAGATGCACACAACATAGCTGTCAAAATGCATATAACTTCACGTTGTCATACATCAGGCAAAAGGCATGCACCCCTAACTTACATGTTATATTATTTAAAGATAATAATAAGATCTACTGCAAATAATATTTATAATGATTCAATGAAAAATTTAATCATAAAGAAAAAAATAAACGGTAAACCTATTGTAATAGGCAGTTTACTCTAACTAAATAGAGTTAGCCTTGTATCACAATTCACTAAGCAGACTATTAAAACCACAATTTCTACTTCTTAGTTTTTAGTTTTTAGTGAAGTCACTAGCATACAGGAAGACCATATAATATCTAAGTCAACTAAATAACTAATCATCTTCATAATCCTCAACGACATAAAAAAGTTAATTATGTTCTTCGTTCTCATTACCTGGTTCATAAATCTCTCTTTAACTGTCTCATACTCATTTATATTTGACTCCATCTTCTCAAAATTATCCCCTATCGACAATCATTTGTCTTTGGCCTAGGAGTTAGCCCTGAAACTACGACCACAATACTAGAACAAGGGAAATGAAGAGACTTACAACACAAAAGCTAAAACTGCAATCTGTGTCGGCCTGTAAGATTAAAACACACTCAAACCAACTTAGGCGCACTGAAGCGCAACGAAACACAACAAGGGGAGCGCCTAATTGAAGGGTTTGTGCCTCAACATGCTAGAAGGGCAGACCCTCTGCTGAGTCGATCGCTCTTCACAACACTATATATATTCGATATTTGGATGTGAAATATGTGAGCCTGACTGTGCGAAAGCTAATGAAAAAAGAGACCATTTTACTAAGCTCAAATAAGCAGAATGGTGGAAGTGGAAAAATTATCCAAGAAACTGATTCAAGCACATGTATGGTGTCTCGTTATTAAATGAATTCATGGCATTTTGTTTTTGTATTACGTACCACATTATATACATTACAGGCTTAATCAATGATAAAAGCCAACATATATTCTGTTCTTATTTCTCTCTCATCAATGTATGACTTCACGCAGAAGCTTAACTTTCCATCAAAGTATACTGCAGAAGTTCAATACACTTAATTGTACATTTTTCACTTACCTAACTAACAGGAATAGAAAAATATAACTTTCTAAATTGATGTTGATCTGCTTTATTATCAATTATGAACTGCATCAAAGGGTTAATAACATAAACTTTTATGGGTACGATTATTTGAAAATTAATTTTTCTATAAAGACCATCAAGGGAGTTGATTTTTCTTTACAAATACAACCATCTAAAACGTGATAACATAAAGTGTATGTGATCTATCAATGATATCATAGAACCCCATAATGAGAGAATTTATTATTATTAACAGAAAAAAAAAATTATCTTAGTGGAAATTGCTAGTACAAGGCCATCTCAAGCTTGCTTGAGTAACTTACTGAGGTGAATAAAAGAATTTGCTTACTTTATCTCGGTCCTGCCTTTATATTTAAATTTTAATTCATATTCAATGAAATGTTCCTATTTCATTAATCAGAAGAAAAGGTCATGTTAAAGGTTCAGAAGGTCAACAGATTAAAAAAAGAGGAACTGCAGTTACATACCTGAACATAATTCATAAGCAAGGCAGTCTTCCGCAACATAAGGCATACAACTACCTAAATGAGTAAATGCCACATAAAATACCACTGAGGAAGTCATTTAACAAGACTAATTGACAAGACACCAATACAACAGATAAATACAAAAGACTAAACCATTACAGCCAACCTTACTGAAATATCCAGCAAGCAGAGCACTATGAGGACGGTCTGGATTCAAGAAGGAGAAAAGTAAGTCCATTAACTGCAATAAAAGTAACGCATTAGAAACTATACTGCAGAAAAGTTAACTAGTATTAAACAGGCAAAGGTACCATCATATCCAACCCAATACCTCCTCTTCCTCCACTAATGTCTTCAGGATAACATCAATCTCACATGTAAAAACCTCACAGGCAATGAATGGGAACCTGAAAATATACAGATGATAAAATACAAAAAAAAAAATGCAAAACTAGAACTGTCACTGTAAATCAAGAAAAAATAAGCTACTCAAAAAAGAAAACATTGGAACAAAATTTACTTGAAAGTGCATTTGCTATCAGCATCCTCTGCTGGTTCTTCAATAATATAATGCAACAACTGTTCTACTTGTGCCCTATCTCGTAGGCTGCAATACAAATATAGACAAGCATCAAAGAGAACCCCAAATGATTGGTACTACAGTAAAGTGAAAAATGTAACCATCCACGCTTAACTACCTGAATATAAGAGTAAATTTAGAAGAAGATGATGAAGATATCCAGTAAAGCAAC
This sequence comes from Chamaenerion angustifolium, assembly GCA_946814005.1. Lineage (NCBI taxonomy): Eukaryota > Viridiplantae > Streptophyta > Magnoliopsida > Myrtales > Onagraceae > Chamaenerion > Chamaenerion angustifolium. The sequence continues at coordinate 24,252,816 of OX328268.1, read as the reverse complement.
ACAAAACAAAACTAAAAGCTGTAGTGACAAAACAGAAACTGAAAAAACATACAAGTTAATTAAACGGCTGTTTAATGCTTTGCATTCTTGGATAACCTCTTCTTCATCCAAAAGCTCCTCCAAAGTGAAATTTTCCTTATCAAGAATCGCCTCCACCTACAGAGCATCAGAGGATAGTTTAGGCTAGAAAAGCAAGTAAACCAATAACCTTAAGTTTATTTCAAAACGGCCGTCCAAGGATATTTTCACCAGAAGTATAAATAGAAGCATCTACACCAAATGAACTGCCGTTACATTCTAAGATATTTAACGGTCTTTACAAATTTTAACCATTAACGACAAAAATGAACACGGAAAATGTTTCCATAAATATAGACGACCAAAGTTTCAGTTAAAATGCATTATGATGATGCATCAAGACATGACCGAAAGAACCGAAGTCAACAAAAAAGGACAATACTTGAAGTAACTAGGCAAGCATACGGTAATTTAAGTTAAATAACAATGAAAGCAAATTAAAGCAATCAAACAATCTCTTATTACATAATATAAAGGGTGAGAATCACTGAACAAGACATGAAGTGAGACAAGGAGCTGAGACTGATTCCATGTGAAGTATAGCAATTACGTATCGAAGGCATCACTCAACCTCACAAAACACAGAAACTAAGTTGAATCCGACAGCATTTCAAATTTATATCTTATTCTCTTCTTCATCTTCAACAAGCACGGTATCCGGACAATCGACAGGAACCGAGAGGAGAAAACATAGAAGAATTGAGAACTCACTGGAGAGGAGGCAGACAGAGTAGGAAGCTTCCAAAACATCTTCAAAGCTGCTGTAGAACTGAAGTCGAAAAATGAGGAGCAAGTAGATTAGATCCGTGACGCCCTATCAAACAAGGCGAGTCCAAGTGCTATGCAGAGGGGAGATGGGCTCGAGATTCGAGGACAAAAGGGAAAGAAATGAATACTTGTGATCCAAAGCTCCAAACCCTGATTTTGTGGGAGAGATCGAAAACGAGCGTGGCCGTGAATATCGAGAGACAAACTCCAACTCGGAGAGAGAAAGAGAAGCTCCCTTTCATTTTAATTTTTAAGTTCTCTGTTTCTTTTATTTATTTTAACTTTACCTTAGGGGACTGGCATTGGTGGAAAAGTACAAGTGAGGCATTCAACATTTGGAATTCCACTTTCGCCCGCTAATAAATGGAATATGTTCACTTTCTGCACCCTAAACTTTCATCTTAGAATAGCTCGAATATTTTTGTTTTCTAAATATACCTTATTTGAAAATCAAATATCAAAATAACCAATTTTCAAAATTATATATCAAACTATATCAACTTGTGATTGTTAGTCGCGGGTAGGATGTACTCGCAGGTAAACGTCCGTTAAGTTTCATCTGCAACTGGCAGTCCCGAGTACGTATATAATTATTATTTTGCAACTTTTTTATATTTTAAACTTTACCCAAGTTAAAATTTATTATTATAAATTATATAGTTATTAAATCTGATTATTTTACATTTTTTTAGTTTGTCCAAAAAAAATTAAAAATGCTATTTAGATACTTAAAATTCTCTTATTAAGATATATAAATGTTTAAGGCCCATCTCCAAAAAAAATTTAAAAAATTAGGTTCAATAACTAAATAAATTATAACTACAAACAAACAAACGACCTCATATTTGTAGTTACACAACGATACAAAATAATTATAGTATCATCATTTAGCAGATAGTTATCATTCGGGATAAAGTTGGTGGTTCTTTGGGGTTGTGTGATGAGGGAAGGTGGGACACTCCCAATAATTATAATATGTGTACTAGATTCCGAAATTCGTCGTTCAATTGTTACGGTATCCTCAACTAGTAACAAAATGATGGTGGTGATGAGGTAAAGTGGCACACATTAAAAAACTTGAAACCCATGCGTGGTGATTTTTTGGGGATTGGATGAGGAGAAAGGGAAGGCTCCAAGTGTTAATGTATCTCCATATAAATCAGAAAATTCTTCTTCAATGGTTATTGTACCTGAACATAGATGAGTGCATAGCTGTTAACAAATATATACTATTAATTATAGTATCTTCATATAGGAATTATTTTTGCTTGTGAGACGTATAGTATCTCCACATAATTGGTATTTCTTTGTGAGGTGGAACATGGTGGGTTTTTTTACGTGATAATGTGAGGTGGTGGGATGCTTCCAATAATTATAGTATCTCATATAGTCAGTAATTTTTCTTGTGGGTGTTTGGGCAATGGTTCTTTTTAGGTTAAGTTAGTCCATGACTGTTTGTGTGGAGGCTCGGTGAAATGGAAAAAAACGATGGTGGAAAGAAATGTGGGTGACATATATGAAACTCTCATACATTGGTAGAATCAGGAATACACAATTGAATGAGTACTTAATTGCTAATTATATGTAACTCTCAATAATTATAGTGTCTTCATATAGCCAATTGTTCAACTTGGGGTGGGTGGTGGTAACTCTTCTTGGGAGTGTGACAAAATAAACTAGAACGCTCCCAATAATTATAGTATCTTCATATAATCGGTTATTCTTCTTGTGGTGTTTGGGCAATGGTCCTTTATTAGATTAAGTCAGTCCATGACCGTTTCTGTGGAGGCTCTGTGGAAGGGAAACAACGATGGTGGAACGAAATGTGTGTATATCACATTTATACACCTTATATTGTTAACTAGTAGTCACGAGTGGAATGTTAACTGCTACCAAACCGTGACTGTCAGTCCCGGTTGGAAGGTTAGTTGCATCCACCCATGACTGTTAGTCACATGTAGGTAGCAACTAACATTCTACCCATGACTGGAAGTCATGAGTTGGTAGAAGCTAACACATGTAGAAGGTGTATAAATGTGTCTGGTCGACCAGACACATTTCCTTCCACATCGAGCCTTCAATTTGCCTAGACTTTGTTTGAGCAACCTCTAAACCATCAAGCAATTGTCATAGAAGAAGCTTGCATCATCAACAGATGTGGTCCAAACATTTCATTTTTTGTCTTGATAAATTTAGAATGCCTTAATTTTTAGAATGTTTGATATGTTAGAATGTCTAACTCATATTTTAAAATCAATTAGGTGGTATTACTCTTGAAATGGTTACTATATGGTGGTAACAATAACCTAGACCCATGGTTGGTTAAGTACTTCAACGGTGAATTAGCGATAACTACCGTTCAAAGAGACATTACCCTAATACAACTAAAAGAATGGGTTACCGCTGTTTGCGGATTTAGTAGTCGAGTAGCTAACTTCGACCTAATTTGGAACGCGGGTCATAAACTATTTTCAATTATAGATGAAGATGCATTAAAGTCAGTTTTCAAAATATGCGACGAATATACAGAAGTATTTGTCATTATAAAATTATAAGTCAATGGAGAAGAGGAAGAGGAAGTCTATGGAGAGAGAAAGAGGGAGTCTATGGAGAAAAGGAAGAGTAATTCGATGGTGAAGAGGAAGAGAAAGTCGATGGTGATGGGGAAGAGGAAGTTGGTGGATATGAGGAAGAAGGAGATTTATCTTTGGCATATGACTCTAAGGCAGAGCATCCCATAGTTTTGAACGAACGTTAAGATGCCCCGTCAGATGATGAAATCGGTAATGATCTTTTGGAGTTGACCGAACTAGTGACAACTTACAATATATTTCTTAATTTACATTGGGTTATTGGCAAGAAGGGTTTGAATGTACTGATTGGACAGTCAGGCGATGCAAATTATCCCAGAGTGAAGGTAATTTCCAAGTTAGCGCACAATATGATAATTAAAGTTTCAGTTCAACATCACGTCAAAATGTAACATATTCATAATTCTCATTAATGTGTCATGACAAGATCCAGTCCTACCATAGTAGCATTTAAGTATGCTAACGGTCATTGTTCTTAGTCTGTACAAGGAGCGCAAAAGTAAATGGGTAACTGGGCGATAACCAAAATCGGCCCTACACACTAATGTACAAATCCTGCTTCGATCCAGCATCATGGACAACTTGAATGCAAAGTCATTGTTGATTTAATATATTCGTACATGTATAAACACACAAGTATTAGAGTTTTCGACTTGCAAGAAGTTTTGAAGGACAAGTATGCGCAAACCCCCTTGTATCGCAAGGTGTGGTATACTAAACAGAATGTGATCGAGAAGATGTTTGGTACACACAAGAATGTATTTCAGCATTAGCCACAACTCATGGTCGTGATTTGTCATTTTAATCTTGACACTATTTATGACTATGAGTGGAAATGTATACTGCCAGAGGGATGTGCCATTTTTGGAAAGTGGTTATGGGCATACATACCCTCAATTGAAGGTTTCCACAATTGTTGACCATTAATCAGCATCGATGACAGGCATTTGTACGGAAAATACATGAGAAAGTTATTAGCGGCAGTGACATACGATGCTGGCAATCAAATAGTTTTCACTATGCTTTGGCTTTGCAGTCTGTGAGAGTACAACGAGTTAAACATATGGTTTTTAGAGCGTTTGCGCAAACATGTGGTGAAGAATAAATGCTAGGTATGTATTATATCTGATCGTCATGGGAGTATTGAAAAGGTTGTTGCAACTGTTTTACCAAAACAAGGGGACTCCATAGATATTGTGCTTGTCACCTTGCCAACAATTTCAATAATAATTTTAAGGATAAACATATAAAGAATAAATCTTTAAAATGACATGGACGACATCGAGGAAAAAGTTCAAGTCGATGTGAAAATTATTCAACAGTACTAACAAGGGCAAGTATCATCAATGGTTAGCCAATTGTAGGGATTTCAGCCTATGGTCTCAAGCGTATGTTGGTGGACATATATACAGTGTCATGACAACAAATCAGTCAGAGGTCTTCAATGATGTTTCGAAAGGAGCTCGATCATTACTCGTAATGGAATTGGTAGATGTTACATTTAAAAGACTGAACATGTAGTTTGTCGACCGTAGGGCCAAGTATGAAAATGAGGTAGCAATGACAAACGACTTTTCTTAAGAAAGTAAAACAGTTATTTGCGACCTTGATGAGGCTTCTCAGCCTTTTGAAATGGATATTTACTTGTACGGAGAAGAGTACAGAGTAAGAACGCGTGTTGGAAACTCTTATCGTGTAAACCTACCACAAATGGCACGTGACTGCAATGAATGAATGTTGTTTGAACGACCATGTAAACGTTCCATGGCGGTGATTTGATGCACAAAGATGTCAAACCATACGTTGATCCACCTTTTGGTGTTGATTACTACACGCGGACATAACTTTCTAAATTCTACTTTCTACCAGAATCATATTGGTGGCCAGAGTGGAATGGTCCAACAGTAAGGTGTGATCCTCAAATGATAATTTCTTCACGTGGGCGTAGAAAAGTGAGAAATCACAATGAGATGGATTCTATTAGTACACCCGATGAAAAAAATGTCATAAAAATGGTCAAACAGGCCACAACAAGAGATCTTGATGTTGAGTGAGCGCAATTGAGCAACCGTATTGACACCAAGTCTAGATTGCAAAGCATCTCACAACTTTTTAGTACTCACCAAGGATATTATCATCCATTATACTTAACCCTGTTACGCACACCTCAACATCCTTAGCATTAGACTAGTCATGGAACTCCTTTTGTTGATTCGTTATTCCAGAGTCGGGTCCTTAAATGTGGTCAAGCAATTTGTGCTCAACTAGGACCATTTATACATACTTGTTTATGAATTATATAATTATCACTGTTAACTTTCATTCTTTTGTTCAACTTAGTGATGATGTTCTTATTGGCAGTCAAGTTCCTATAACCAAAGAAAATTTAATTCTATTAGGATCATACATACACAATGAACAACGTTCAAATGCACGTTAAAGAAAAAACAAAGTCTCAAGAGAATTAACGTGGATGAACAATTTACACACATAGTATGTTGGGATCTAAATGAATATATTCAACATAGTCATGTCTAATGTTAGAGTCTCAAGAGGTCAACCAATTAAAGTATGACAAAATTATCTACCATGGTCCATGCAGACATCTGAAAGTAATTTAGGGATCTCAAGGAACTGTCACACTAAGATGTATGTTTCCAATCATGCTTCATAAACACAAATCAAGGTTCTCCCAACATTTAAATTGGCTCAATGGTTAATTTAAACAACTCGTAACTATTTATAAGGTACAATTACTTGACAATAACAAACTACTAGAACCCACATAGGGTCCAAGATCATAATCAAGTTTGTTTTAGGACCGATCTAGACAGACTTGGCCTTCTGAATTAGTCTGGGTTGATCCAAACAACCTCAGCCCTCCGAATCGGACCATACTAGACTAAATCGGTCACCCTCAATCAACCGGACTGAATCTCTAAACCTATTTGGATCGGTTCACACAGAATTGGTCCAGAGTTCTTCTTCCCAAATTGAAGGGCAACAACTAAGGTTTGCAAATCCCTAGCCGCCACTCCTAAGCAAACCATTGTGTCTGGAAACTTAGGGGGCTTGCCACTAATATTGGTCCCCCAGGGGGTATTCCACCACAGTCGGCCCCCTCACGTAGTCGCACTGCATCCTCGTGACTGCAGTGGCTGCCAGGGCTGCTGTTAGAAAAACAACACCCCACCCAACTGCGATTCAGTCGCATGTGGCAGCTAAAGCCACGAAGGCTTTGGTTGCACAACTATTGCGGCCAACCACGAAGGTTTCAAGGTTTGGGGATATTTTTGTGAATTTTGACATTCATAAACCATCCTATGAGGCTCATATACCAATGTTGGATTAATACATGCAATTTTCTAAGACATAGAATAAACACATAATTTAGGCTTACCACCTTTAATGACTGACGTATAGAGAAAGAGGGTTTGACTTAGTGCAATCACGGTATGTCGGTCAGAGGAGACATGACAGGTTTACGAAAGTTGATCTAAGTTTTCACAGCTACTGACCTACGGTGGTTAGTATTTCTCTATTAGAAGAAGTCTTTATTCATTATGTTTTCTGCTTGGAGCACACCTATATATAGACATATATGAGGAATGGTTTTGGGTCAACCTATTATTACTCAACCTTTTAAACTGGGCTCCGACAAATGGGTGATCCAATATCACAAAACCAACACTATATATACAATAACATATCTTATAAATTATATACAGTATTTTATAATTCTATGTTAACTACCTCTGTTGTTACTCATGTTTGGTCAATGTTACATTTTAGTTATTTATGTTTTCTACCATTGTTAAATAGTTACTTACATTTCAGGATGTAACTATATGGCCACTCTCTCAATTAACAGTTAGTTTTTTCTATCAGTTGGTCACGTGAGAAACACGTGTTATCTTCTTGTTCTAATAATGGATTAAGAAATTACAAATTTGCCCTCTTCTTCTCCAAGTCTCCACATTCTTCTTCACCTCCTCTTCTTACAAAAACTTCACCCCCAAGAACTTCCTTTTTGCTCTCCTGTAAATCTTTTTGTGTCACCTCCATTGATCTTGACTCCATCAACCTCTCCACTGATTTCCACTTTATCGCCTCATTCTTACTAAATTTGGATTGTTTGGAGTTGCTCTCGCTCAAATCAGCAATCGTCGAACCATTGTCGTGTCGACCGACTTCAAATGTGGAGCTCTTCTTTCCAGGTTAGATCTATCGTGGAACAATTTGTTCGTAAGAGTAAAAGGTATGCGAGTGTCAAGAATAAAAAAAAGGGAAAAGTATGAAAAATATGTAACATGTTTGCCAAAATTGGTAACTGATGTAACTTGTTTTGGATCGCGGGTTTTTGATGTATTATGTTTCATTTTGTTGTTTTTTGAAGAAACGTTTGTTCTTCCGTCATTTTTTCCGTTTAAATTGGACACGTGCAACTCACGTGCTTGTTTTTTTAACATAAAAAATAATAATTAAAAATACTGAAACTACACTCGTCATATTTTCCCTCCAATATCTGAACGGTGTCCCTCTATCTCCTCCCCAACCTATCCATCACTCCAATTACTGAACTGATCTCTCTTCCCCCAAAATCTTGAATCGGTTCAATCCTCCCTTCTTTTGGAACCCTAATCCTCCCCGCTGGTGCGACTCCTGGAGCTCCGCGAAGACCTCCCACTGGTGCTACGATTGAAGCGTGATGAATAATTTCACTTTGCGAAGGATTGTGATGAATAATTTCACTTTGCTTGTTAATTTGCGAAGGAGGAGTCTCTCTGAATGCTCCTATGGTTGAGGCAAATGATTGATTCTGAGGTAATCATTTCGCTTGTCCCGTTCAGCTGCAAGATCGAGCTTTTAGGTGAATGATTGGTTTAACTTTTGTTTGCCATTCTGTTATATGCATTTAGATTTCAAGGTTAATTTTTCTTTAAATTACTTCCAATATGGCCTTATGGTGTCACCCTTCCTCGGTTGCTTGGTAAATCCTTAAGCTGCTCCAGAGACCCATTGTCCATCATTGAAAAAGATTGATCTGCGGATGAGGCTAGAGTGATCTTTGCCTTGAATTATCTCACCTTCTATATGATTCGTCTTTCCATGTTGCATTTCTTAATTTGGTTATATATTATGATTTGTTGTGCTAAGTTTCAAAAGTACTAAACAACCTTTCTGTTTCCTTTCCCAGACAACTGAAGTAGAGATTACTTGTATAAGTCAGAGAAGAAGGATAGAATAGCTCGAACAACAGCTAGGAGAAACCGAGGACAAGATATTAGAACTTAGGGAGAAAGTTAAAAACACAACGGATGATCTACACAATCAAATGAAAAATGAACAACTTCATGATAGCCTTAAGACCATAGAAACTGCAACAGTTGCTTCTGAAGATGAAACACTTCAGACTATTGTGCCTTATTCATCTGACTCCAATCATGTATCCACGAAAAATACAGATAAAAGATGTCTTTGGTTTGATCAAGGAAGCAAACAAAAAAAGAGTTTTTCTCATTTAGTGAGTTATCTCTCTCATGGGTTTGATCGGTGTTGCTTATCTAATCATGGCAAGTGTGGAAGCTGAAAAGGATTGATGACAATGAGAACTGATAGAAAATGATCTATTAGTTAGAAAGATTGGATTTCCACATTGAGTTGATAATTATTCGAATCTATCAGGTTGCTGAACTGATAGAAAAGGATCTTATACTGATTGGGTGCACTGATATTATGCTGATAAAATTATGTTGTCATTTTGAGGTGTTAGGTTCTGTTTTGTGGTTTTTGTGAACTTGGTATTGTAAGTTGGTATTTTATAAACGTGAATGAAAGTTTTGGAAATAAGTGGTTATGTTGAAATGATATTGGTTTAGTGTGTATTCTCGGACAGGTTTTGAAATGCAAGTGGAATTCAGTGGGTTCTATTGGAAGACTTTTTGTCCACTCAATCAAAACATAATACATCTACTTTCAATTTGTCAACAAACGTTTATCATCAAAAACCAACACTTACAAAACGTATGTTATCAGGAACCAATACATACATAAACATCATTAACTAAAAGTCGCTACGCTACACAAACATAACTACTTTAAATACACATCCTAAGACATTTCAACCAGTTACCAATTTTAATATTACAGCAAACAGCAGTACCAGAAACAATCCAAAAGCAGTAAGCAACATCCTTTCTCTCCTACGGATAAGAATAACTTCGGTTTCGATATTGGCATGCATTTCTCGAAATTTGGTTACGACCCTCCTTCCGTAAATGCACATTGGGGGTCACACCACTCAAAATAGTCACAATTGTGGTTCTGCAATCAAGTTTCTTCACGGTAAAAATAGGGTTTCGAAGAGAGATTTGGGAGGAATTTTCAAATTGATACTACAATTAGGGTTAAAAACCAAAGAAATCGACAAACATACCTTATAATTGGGACACCCAATTATAATTGTTGTTGGGAGAGACGGAGATCCGAGAAGAAGGGGACGAACACTTCGAAAATTTGAATGCTTCGAACACTTCGTGCAAGGCATGAATGAAGAACAAGCATGAAATGACTGCATATATGAAGAAGACAGGGGCATTTGAGGAATCTCACACCAAACGAAGGTCACGTGAAAGGCATGTGCGGTGTTAATGGAAATTTTTAACGGACACAAACAGACTTCATCAAAAACCAAAAACACCAAACATATTGCATCAAAAACAAACATTGTGTCGCTTTTACCACTTTGGGCAAACATGTTACATCTTTTTCATACTTTTCCCTAAAAAAATGGTGAAGTATGGAACATAGAAAATGAAACAGTGTTTCTATTCCCCCATCAATACATCTCCACCTACAAATCAGTACTGGTCGGGGACCTGAAGTTGTTTGATTTCAAGCAACATCTCACTTATATGGACATTCGGGTACTAAATTCCCTCCCTTACTTGGGAAATTTATCGCAGGTATGCAACAAATAGCGCAGGAAGGACCGAAGGACGGTTGTACGAAGATTATTACAAGATTTGGGAATATATGTATTCACATTATTACTTGCTCTAAGTTGCAAAGGTTCTTCAACTTTTTGTTCTTTTAAGCCATTCTGATTGTGTAAGGTGTAGGAACCTTGCTAAGTATGTTTCTTGTTAAATATTGTTTTACTTATTTATTAGTAATGGAATATATCAACATTAATTAGGGTCAAAATAAAAAGTATAATTTTAATTATTATATTTTTAATATAAATACATAACAGTTTCAAAGAAAATGATTAAAAAAATTATAGTATAATGTTTTAATAAAATAAAGTAAAATATACTTATATTTTTAATTGCGCATTAATTAATTGTCATATAGATTGATCATGAATGTTTTTCTCTTTAAAAAGTTCTTCATGAAAACTTGTAAAATTCATATTAAAAAATATTAAACGTATAAAACAACGGTAATTAGTAGACCTTCATGTCCACAGTTAACTTCATTTATGAGATCTCTCTTCCACATACGAAGAGTAAAAGTATTATGTGCTATATATATATATATGTGTGTGTGTGTGTGTGTGTAGTTCGATATATAGTTGAGTATTTATAACAAAAGTAATTCATTTTTGTGAAAAAATGATGTTTGTCGAAAGTTTGAGCTAACAAACTAAGTAACTAACAAATACATACTCTGAGTTGCAACTTTGAAAATGACATAATGAAGGTAAAGAAACATTGAGCTTGCAAAATTGAATTTGGGCACTTTGAAAAATGATGATTTACTTTTTGAAAGAGGAGAAAGAGAGGTCGAGACTTGAAGAAGCATCCGCATGAGAATAATAGAAGCTTCAAAAATCAGAAGTTGCATGAAAGAAGAAGAAGAAACAAGTTACAGAGTGGTTGAAGTAAATATGTATATATTTTGCAAGAGAAGATACTAGTAAAATGAAAATAAAGAAATAAGTTTACTAGTAATGTGAATCAAACCACTTACTTTTTTTATTTATAAAAATTGAATGTTTTTCCACAAGTTACACAACATTTTATGTTACGTGGTGTCTTTAATAAATATTTAACGATGTCCTAAAAGTTTATACTAGAATTTAAGTCGGGTCCTAGGACCCCCCCCCCCCCTTAGTACATAGTGGATCTGCCACTTATGTGTAGACTGATCGTAATAGAACTGTTCTTAAGTTTTTCATTGCACTGAAAAATTTATAGTACTTGAACGTATAGAACAACAACTTCCATGGAGTAATGTCGTTCAAGTAATCATTCCTCAAGAGTTTATCAGTGTTTAAGATTGACGAGCACTCTAATATGTGCTACAACTATTCGACCGATGAAGATGGAAAAGAAGATAATAACAAGGGGTAATTTTGTCATTTTATGTATTCAAATAGTCATATGCAAGACACATGACTCACTTAAAGATCTAGGGTTGAGCATAAAAAATTAGTTCGGTTGAACCGAACTGTACCTTTTGTAAACCGTACAGGATCGACTGAACCGATCAAACGTTTTTGTTTTTGCAAAAATATGGAGCGGTTTAGAAGATATATAAAAAATTGGTTCTCAAATGGTAAACCGAACTACTTCTTGTACCAGTTCGTCATCTCCTTTTCCCTCGTCCACTTCACTTCTCCTCGTCTCCATTGAACACTCTTGAACTCACCAGAACAATCATTTCTCTCTCTTGTATTCTCTCTCCAGATTCTCCATCATCAACAACAAATCTGCATAACCATTCTCTGCAAGGCATTTCGATTATCGTGGAGGAGGAAGGCAATCCATTCTCCATCAAGGTGGGTCTCACTCAGCTCCTCCGTGGTGGTGCCATTGTTGAGGTATCCCACGTCCAACAAGCAAAACTCGCCGAGGAGGGTGGCGTGTGCTCGATCGTCTTCTCAGAGCCTCTATTAGGCGATGGTCGCATCACGCGGATGCCGGATCCGACCATGATCAAGGAAATCAAGTGTGTTGCCTCCGTCCTCTTCATCGCGCGGTCCCGCATTAGCCATTTCGTCGAGGCTTAGATCCTCGACGCCCTTGCAATCGCCAACGAGGACCACTTTTTCCCTCGATTTGCATAATTCATTTTTTTAATAAAGTGGTTCAGCATAACCGGTTTAGAACATGTACAAAAATCGGACAAAATCGGGAGCGGATAAAAACTGGAGCGGTAAAACATACCTCTTTAAAATGTGATAAATGTACGGTTTAAAGAAAAATGATATTATTTGTAAAATAGCTAAAAGAAGAGAAGAGATAAATATATTTTAGAAAAATTTATTGTGAAATAAAAACGTCCTGCAATAATAAAGGAGAGAAATTCAAATAATTTTAAAGTTTCTTGATGATGAGACTTAATTATTTGAAATTTACAATCCGATTAACAAATAAAATTATTTATTTTCACAACCAAATCGATCAAAATGCTGTGTAACATTCTAAGGCGTTAATCTATATAAAAAAACATTCTAAGGTGCTTAGCTAAATTAGGGGTGAGCAGAAAAGACTTTTGGACTGAATTTTCGAAAAAAATGGTTTGAATAGCCCGTTCCGAGTTTAACCGATTCAATACGGGTGAGTTTTTTTTCCCTATAAGTTGAACTTGGGCTGGAGCTCGGTTTTTAAGCCCAAATTCACGAATGACCCAGCCCCCCGAGTATTCTGAAATCTTAACCAGATCATATCATTAGGGAGGTAATTTGATTATCCAGAGCTTTCGTTTCCCTTCAAATCAATCGCAATTTTAGCACTAACAGAACTTCACCTACGAAGCAGTTTGTCAGTAAGGATGTCTCCTCTCTAGCAGGATCGATGGAAAGGAAGGTTGACAATGTCTGTGCTGATAGTAACCAGCTTAGGGGATATCGTCGTCCACTTGCATACAGACAAGTGTATTCATTGAGAATGATAAAACATCATAATGAATTAAAAATATCATAACAATATTGACAATGTCGGTGCTAAATAGATATATAGATATTAGGTGAAAATGCATAAAAAATCACAAATTAATTAAAAACATCATAATGCTAAAACAAATATGCGTACACTTTTTTTCCATGATATTCATTGAGAAATATTTAATAGTGGACAGATTTGTTTTTAATATATATAAATAAAAATAGTCATATAACCATTTTACTAATTAAAAGATAGACCTATTAAAATCTATGTATTTTACTTTTATTATCTTCATTAATTATTAAGGTAAATTTTAACAATCTTACAAAAATTATGTACATAATAAATTTTAATAAAACATATATATTATTGACTTTAATATACATATATATAATATTTATTTATTTCCTTAGTAATAAATTTATCCAAAATAAGTACATATATTAAAATTACAAATTGATATAACTTGTTTCCCTACAACTTTGTATGTAAAAATAATAATATTATAATATATAATATGCTACTAAAATAATTAGAGTGATTAAGTCACAAATAATTAATTTTGTCTAAAGTGAAACTTAAAACAAACATATAACTTGGGGGATTTTAAATTAAGTTATGTGGAAATCTACTTAGAAGTGATTACTAGAGTTTTGACATTAACAAACTAGAAAAACATATTTTTAATGATAGCATGGAGAAAATATTACAAAAATATTACTTATCCAAATTAGAAGGTATTAAGTCAAATCAATATATAAATGGATAGATAATAAAATTATAATGTCTTAATATAACTTTCCAAAAGTGTAAAAACTATCATTATAATATGTTAGATTCAAAATATCGAGAGTGAAAAAAAAAATATAATACGTAAATATTAATATAAATGTCATAAACCTTATAAATTTAGTTGAAAAATATAATATCATTTTAATAATTGTTGATATTTTCTTTAGGATTATATCGTGCTAAATCATTATAATTTATTTGAACTACAACACATACAAATTTTGTACATTCTACGCAAAGCGTAGATCAGTTTCCTAGTATATATTAATTTGGCTTAGAGACATAATATGTTGACAATTAAGAAAAATGTGATTTTTTTCTTCAATTTGATTGGTCCAACACAACCATATGTTAGAAATACTTGCGTGACATCACATTTTTGCTTAGGTGGACAAGTTTAAATTGCTCTGAAGCTCCTCATTCAATCTTAAAAACCATTTTGTTTTATCGTAATTTATCACTTATTTCTCTTTGAAGAAAATAATTGTTAACATTTTTTTTCTCACAAACTTAGTTCTCTAATTTTTCATTTTATATTTGTTAAAAAGAACTCTATTAATAAGTCCAATATTTTGAACAAAGTTTATTAACAAAAATTTTTTTATGTAAATCATCTCATATATTATAAACTAAACGTATATTTTTAATACACGCATATATTTGATAAAAGTTTTAAATTATTTTTAAAATTATCACAATATAATAAAATTTTAAGTATATTATATATTAATCTTTTATTTTTTCTATTATAAAAACATTTCTAAAAATATATACTCTTTTAAGGAATCTAAAAATTCTAACATTTAGCATCACATAAATCTATATTAAAAATACTAATAATTGATCAATGATTTATATTTATATATATGTATATATATTCACAATACTATTAATGCATCACTATATTATAATACATGTGTAGTTTTAACATTAAAATATAAGTAGTTTCATTATATATAATTTTATTATGATATTTGTCAATTAAAGTAATTGTAAACCAATACTTGAGTGGTCATAATTTTAATCTAAATACCTAGTTTTTATTTAACAATTAACTTTATAATTTATTTTTATGTTTCATATATTGATTATCTACTTCTAATTATTTTTCCATTAAATATATTTTATGTCATTCATATTTTATGAAATGGTAAATAAATTTTATCTAAAGATTAAAGTAAATAAATTTTATAATATGCATTACAAAAAATAAAATAAATGTATTACCTACTATGCAAAGCGCGAGTCAGATACCTAGTGGTTATATATGGTTAAAAGACAAAAAAAATATATATGGTTAAAAGATATTATACTAGAAAACTGATCCGCGCAAAAGCGTAGATATAAAATTTATTCAAAAAATATTACATTATAAACTTTAATTTCTTATATCGATAAAAAAATCAAATATGAAATAATTTTCTAATCCTATTATTATATTGATAAGATTTATTCAATTTATAAACTAAAAATAAATTCTTATTAATACAGTTTTAATTAATATTATTCATTTTATCTATTAAGTTTATAATAGGGTTAATTACCAAAAAACAAACCGAACTTTGAAGAAAAACCAAACGGCAAACTGAACTTTTTTTGTTGACAAACAACAAACCAAACTTTTGGAATTGAGCAAACAACAAACTTACCTCAATTTTTCATCATGTTTGAACATATTTTTCAAGGGTGAATTACCAAAAAAACAAACTGAACTTTGAGGAAAAACCAAATAACAAACCGAACTTTTTTTGTTGACAAACAACAAACCAAACTTTTGGAATTGAGCAAACAACAAACCTACCTCAAATTTTCATCATGTTTGAACAAATTTTTCAATGTTTGAGAGAGTTATTAAGACAACATTAGTTAAATTATTCTAAGGAAAGTGTATCACGACTTAATAAATCTCTCAAACAATGAAAAATCCGTTCAAACATAATGAAAATTTGAGGTAGGTTTGTTGTTTGCTCAATTCCAAAAGTTTGGTTTGTTGTTTGTCAACAAAAAAAGTTCAGTTTGTTGTTTGGTTTTTCCTTAAAGTTCGTTTTTTTTTTGATAATTATCCCTTTATAATATGATCATTTATTGTATATTCATTACAAATGAGTATAAAACGTCATTTGCAAATACTTTATTTAGTAGTAACAAATTATATAACAACTTTAAATGCTAATTATATATTTGTATTTATATATAATCTTTGAAAAACATAAATATAGATGAATTATAGTTGAGGTAAAGATTAATGAATTAATTCCAAAAGAGTAAATTAATCCAACAATTAAGGTAATAATTAATTACCAAGAGAATATAATTAATTTATTCCAATATTAAGTAATAAGTAATTAGTTACAATATAATTATAATTAAGTATTAATGAATTAATCTTGAAAATAATTTAATAGTTAATTATAGTAGCTCAATAAGGTAAAACATAATGAGTAAATTATTTATCTGTTTTATAAAGTTACAATTGGTTATAATTAAATGTATACATTATAAAAGGAAATGACTAATAATATTTTGTAAACTGTATAAATGGAGATAAAATATTTTTTTATATCTTTCTTATTTTTAAGCCTAACTAAAAATAAAAAATGATTTAAAATCACACTTTTATTGCTAGTGAGAGCTTACTATTTTTTTTAAATCTCTGATTGAAAAATAAAACATATTAAATAATTTTATTTCGCGCTTATTTTCAGCTAATAAATACTACAAAAAAAAACATACGAAATATAAATAATTTATATGATTTATACAAAATTTGTATAAAGAAACATATATAATATATTGTTATTTATTAAATTAACTTCTAACTTTTTGTTAAGTATATATATATATATATAATTTAGATATATTTTAAGTATAAGTTTAATTTAGGTAGTATAAATAATAAATTGAATGAGAACATCTATTGAAACGAAGTATATTCTAGAATAACTAATAACAATTATTAATGATTTTAGACCTTTTATGAATATATATTTAATAATTGTAGTATTAAATATAATTAATGTCATATATAACATAATATAACAAAATAACGATATACTATATGAAATGATTTCAAGATATTAAATTTAATTAATAATATTTATGCAATATGGATTAACTTAGAAAATTATTAAAGGTTTAATATTATAATTTATTAAATATTAACTTCATTTAGTATTAGTGTCAGATAATTTTTTAAAACAATTACACTTATTTATTAATAGATGTAATATTATTTTAATTTATGATTTTTTATTTAAGTGAAATTACACTATTACGTAGGGTTGGGCAAAAAAAAAACGGTTCGGTCGAACCGTACCGGTTTTGAACCGGTTCAGCCGAATTGGTTCACAAAATAAACGTTTTTTTTGAAAAAATATGGAGCGGTTCAGAAGAGGTATAGAAAACCGGTTCAAAACTGGTTAACCGAACCAATTTTTATACCGGTTTTAACATTAAATATACTACTAAATTAGACCAGACCATATTTAACAGACCAGTCACCAGACCACAAACTAGACCGAGTGACTCTTGACCTAATCATCAAATGCCTTCTTCACTTTCAGTCTGAAAGTTTCAAACTTCAGTGTTGTTGTGGTTGCGGCTCTTCCCCACCGAACTACCTCTAAGGCTCTAAGGTAAGCTCTAGCTCTTGGCGTGTGAGCAAAGATCCGTTGTGCCAAAGAATAGAGGCCTTCAGAGGTTTCCCTCGCTTCAAAGATTCTCGTGGTAATCTTGCGATTTTGATCATAGTTGAATTTTGGTTGCTTGCAGATTGTAATCATCCGCAGACAGCATAGGATTTCTTGAAATCAACCCCGCGGTCTAAGGTTTTGCATCTTTATCTCTCTTGTTTGAGCTAGATGTGAGGTGCTGTATGAAATATGAATAGCAAGATCCTAGAAGCAATTATAGAAATGATTGTTAACTAAGATATTGGAGTTAGATAAGCATTTCTTGATTGATTTCCATCGATTTCACAACCCTCGATTCTCATTCTGGATATTCACGAGAGTACCATATTTCTGATTCACGCACACAACAAAGAAATCCCAATTACTTCTGCTGATAGATAAATTGAATAGATTAGCATTTCTTGAAAAAGAGATTTCGTGATTCACTCAAATTCGGAAATACCATCTTTATGATTCTAAAAGAGAAAACTAAATCACTGTTAGTTCTGTTGCTAGATGAAATGAATGTGATAAATTTGGAAGTTTTATTTTTCATTGATTATGTATTAATCATGATGGCTGTATTTTGTGATTTTTGTTTGTCTGCTGATTTGCATGATATGACAGAAACAAGCCAATGCCTACAAGACTCTTCTATTGGGTGAAATGAATTATCAAAGATACTATTATCATCATCCATCTTGATTCGTATGAACAGTTCAAATTTAGTGACTTCCCTAAATTATTATTCCACTACAGATGACAAGCTTTTGATCCCACTTGAACCTTTAATTATTATTCATTTCCAGCCAGTCCTTAATGACATGTCATGATTATATGTCTCAGTATATTGAATTTGGTATCAATGTTATGCACATGTATATCTATTCGTGCATGTAGTGATCTAATATAACGAAGCAGTGATTTCTGTCCTTGAGTAGGCCATTCAGATTATGAACTGTATAATTAGTTGTAGTTGTAGATTATGCACATGTTTTCTAGGTTTGTTACCCAAACCAACATGCTCTACTTTGTAAAACAAGAACAGAGACATCTCTAGGTTTGTTTAAAATCATAATCCTTACAGAGACATGTTCTAATATAGAGTTTCTTTCTTACTAATAAAAAACCAGAAATTTGTTGGTGTTTATATTGCATAATGAAGCAGGGCATGTTCTTACACCGTCCCAGTGAATGAAAGGAATAGTCAGAATAGTCTGTCTCCAACAATTTCACTTGTACTATCAATTTGGTGTTTGCTTCCAATTTCGTTGTGTAATCAGGAATTTGTTCGTCTGGTTTTATTTATTTGTATTTAATAATTGAAATATTTAAGTCGACTAAATGTAAAAGGATAATTGGATGGGATGCTGCTTGCCCATTCAAATGGAACCTCAGTTTTTTTTTTTATGAAGTGGTTCGGCCGAACCGGTTCTGAACCGGTTCAGAATAGGTACGGTAAATTGGTCAAAATCTGGAGCGGCCAAAAATTGGAGCGGTAAACCGTACCGGTTTTAAAATGTGGTAAATGTTCGGTTCTGAACCGGTTCGACACCGAACCGGTTCATGCCCAGCCCTACTATTACGTTTATTTCATATTGAACTATTATATTATCGTTATAGGATAAGAATGTAAGGTAGAAACATATATTGTATATGAAATATTTTTAACGTAAAAGATGAAGTAAACTATATATAAACATTTATATACACGAATATAACATAAGGTTTAATTTATTACATATTAAATGAAACTTTAAATACTACTTATGTATTTTTATTTATATATACTTATATGAAAACATGAATATAGAACATTTTAATAAATTATAGTCCAGATAAAAGAATAATAAATTATTATTGAAATAACAATTATTTAAATAATTACATAAGAAATTATTTTAAAAAATGGAATTGGTCTATTTCAATATTAACCAAAAAAAATTGTTTGCAATATAATTATAATTAACAATTTATGAATAAATCTTGAGAATTAATTATAACAAATGAGTAAGGTAACAAAATCATAACTATGGTAAATTATTTAACTATTTTATAAAATCACAATTTATTATAATTAAATTTATATAATATAAAAGGAAATGACTAATAAAGTATATTTTTTTAAAGGTGTCTAACTTAAGCTATAATGCTTTTATATCATAATCACTTCTCACTATTTTTCTATGAAATAGCAAAGGTTTTGAGATCATACCTTTATCTGTTAGCGAGAGTTCGAACATTCGTGAAATAATTATTTAAATAATTACATAAGAAATTATTTTTAAAAAAAATGGAATTCGTCTATTTCAATATTAACCAAAAAAAATAAATTGTTTGCAATATAATTATAATTAACAATTAATGAATAAATCTTGAGAATTGATTTTATAATTAATTATAACATATGAATAAGGCAACAAAATCATAACTATGGTAAATTATTTAACTATTTTATAAAATCACAACTTATTATAATTAAATGTATATAATATAAAAGGAAATGACTAATAATGTATATTTTTTAAAGGTGTCTAACTTAAGATATAATGCTTTTATATATATTTCTTAGCATAATCACTTCTCACTATTTTTCTATGAAATAGCAAGGTTTTGAGATCATACCTTTATCTGTTAGCGAGAGTTCGAAGATTCAAGAATATACGATTTAACAGCGACTGTGGGAGGTGAAATTGTGACATGTTTAGGGGCGAGAAGAAGATCAATCTGAAGTGAACGGTCACATCAATAACTTCCATTAGAGTCGATTGATGGTTGTATAAATTTGCAATTGAATTCCATGCAGATGCAAGCACTGATGTGGATAGACCAAATCTGAAACGAATGATTACAGTGATTGTTATAGGATTGAGTGATCTCTTCTTCATAGTCTTTTTTTTTAATGAAGTACTTTAACTATTTTCTAGTAGAAGTTGTATGATTGCTTAATAATAATGAATATCAAAATATTTAATATATATAAGAGGCATTAAAATGGTTTCTAAGATGCAATTCAATAGATTAATTTACAATATTGCTATATCAAGGTTTCAAGTAATTTTATGTGGATAAATTTCATCATCCCTTTATTACATGTAGGCACTCCATATTCTTAGGGAAAAGTATGAAAAAGATGTAACAAGTTTGCCTAAAGTGGTAAATGCAACGCATTGTTTGTTTTTGATGTAGTATGTTTGGTGGTGTAGGTTTTTGATGAATTCCTTTTGTGTCCGTTTGAAAATCCCGTTAACAGCATCCATGCCTTGCACGTGACTTTTTGTGTGTGTGAAAAGACAAAGATGACCCTGACTTCTTCACCTATTATATGCAGTCTTTCTCCCCCATTGAAGCATTCAGTGTCTTCTCCAACATTCTTCTCCAAGGTGTTCGTCCGTAGTTTCCCAAAGTCTTCGACCCGTCATTGTTGGATCTCTTGGTCGCTGAGGAAGAATGGGACCGCATTACTCAGGCAGCACTTCATCCAGCTCGAAGTCGGCTGTAGAGTACCCGACGTGGAGTTGCAACTGTGGGTGAACGACACATGCTAAACTCGCTTCGACATGGAAGAATTTCATTCGAACGTTTTATGGGTGTCCCAATTACACGGTTTGTTTGCCGATTCATTTTGTTTTGAAGCTTAATTTTGAAGACCTAATCTTGAAAATCACTAATTTTCGAAGCCCTAATTTGGTGTTTTTCTGGTGCAGAACCACGGTTGTAGTTATTTTGAGTGGTGTGACCCGCAAATGTGCATATACGGAAGGAGGGTCGTGAACAAATTTCAAGATATGCATGTCAATATTGAAAGCGAAGTGGTTCTTGTACGAAAGAGGGAGAAGATGTTGATTACTGCTGTTGGTGTTCTTGCGGTACTGCTGTTTGCTGTAATCCTAAAATTGGTCATTGGGTGAACGTGTTTTAGGATTTGTATTTTAAAGACTTATGTTTGTGGGTCAGGGTGTTTTAAGTTAAGTATGTTTCTGTTGTCTTAATACCAGATGACATATGTTTTGTCATTGTTGGTATTTGAGGAAACACGTTTGTCCACGAGTTGAGAATAGATGTACTATGTTTTGACTGACAGGACAAAAAGTCATCGACTAAATCCAAACGACATTCCACCTGCAATTAAACACTTGTCCCACAACACACACACAATCCAGACAACCTCCACAGAACCAAGTATTTCCAAAGTTAAATGTCAACTTACAATACCAAGTTCATCCTAAACATAAAACGAAACCTAATAATGTTCACAAAACGAAAGTTAACGCCTCAAATTGACAGCATAACCAACAGTATGCGTCATTCCAAAATGGCATCCAAAATAAGTTATACTACTTTAGGTCCTCCATTCGGTGGCACGTACGTTATGACACCATCCCTCTTCAAACCGTAATACTCAAGTAGAACAGCGACATTGAAGTACCAAAAGCAATGGTCCGTCAAGTCTGTCAAGCATACCTTGCCCTTATAAACATCGTCCACCCAATTACCATCATAGTGGATTTGCAGAAACCACTTATCCTCACTTGAAGTTGACATTCTGCAAACAAATAATTACACACATAAACACACATAAACATTCGGTCATTACACAAACAACACACATAAACATTCGGTAATGTCACAAACAACACACACATAAACAGCGTTGTAATTAAACATATCATATCTCTATACAATCCGGACGTAAGTAATTAACCTTTCAATAACAATCGTTTTCGTGAACTTTGGAAATTTTCGAAAATTTCATGCACAAATTTTCAGTAACTTTCGGCATTTATACAACATCTTTGAACATGGGGCTGTTACCTATGAAGAGTAGCACCGATTCGCCGAAGGGATCAGAAGAACAAGCAGCCGTCGCGTCGGGTCGAAGGAAAAGAAAGTGTCAATTCTGATTGAGCTGGAAATTGCAAAACTTGCAACAGCAAGGTCTTCCGAGTTGGGTTACGCAGCAACAAAGGCTTCTCCAAACGCAGTCTTCGCTTCGATTAAGGCTTCGGTTAGGCAAGCAAACCTCCGATTAGGGTTCGAAAGAAGCAAATGGACGGGGAGAACTTAACACATGAAAGAAACCGAAGTGACTGAGGAGTTCAAGTGAAGGGGCAGTTCATGGGTTTTTTGGGAAACGACAACGGTTCGGTTAAATGGAGGGAACGACAGCGGTTCAGTTCAGATGTAGGTATTGGAGGGAAAACAACTAGAGGGTACTTTTGGCATTTTCATTTTTTCTTATTTTAA
The DNA here is from genome assembly GCA_946814005.1 of Chamaenerion angustifolium. Lineage (NCBI taxonomy): Eukaryota > Viridiplantae > Streptophyta > Magnoliopsida > Myrtales > Onagraceae > Chamaenerion > Chamaenerion angustifolium. Next base: position 24,229,776 of record OX328268.1, on the reverse strand, counting down.
CGTTCAAATGATCTACCACGTGATCTGCACGTGTCTAATTTTAATGGATAAACAGACGGAAAAACTAACGTTTCTTCAAAAACCAACAGAATGCAACATCGTACATCAAAAACCCGCGGCCCAAAACATGTTACATCGATTAACACTTTAGGCAAACATGTTACATCTTTTTCATACTTTTCCCATTTTCTTATGTGTTGAAATTTTAGAAGATTCAACCAAATTAATATATATATATATATATATATAGTTTATTTAGAATTATTTAGTATTTTCTTCTAATTTCATATTTTATCATAATTTGTTTACTCTAAATTTTAATGTAATTTTCTATAGTAAATTGTTTAATTTAATAAATTGATAAATGAAACGGTTTATGATAGTGAATGAGGAGCTTTGAATTGATTTTGTTGGAATATTGGGCTTAAAAAGTGCTTGGAAGCAAATTGGACAAGTTTTGGACTTTGGGCTCAAATTTAGCATAATCAATGTGGAATGGAAGAGAAGTGTATTTCTCTTGTGAAAAACAATACCACATCGATCGGATATACTATTAGGGGTGCATATATATGATAATTCACTTCTCAAGTGTGCAAGTAATCAAGTCAAGAGGTTCTCTCTTGCGCACAGGGGTGTGTGTGTGCAAACCACAGATTTGGTTAGCACTTCAGACCATTTGGCTTGTGTGCGTGCCCGCGACATGCGTACACGATTGTCGGACCGGAAATCTTGCCTAGCGTGAGCCGGTTTTTGCTAAACCGGATAATAAAAGTTGTCCAAATTCAATGTAATTTTCTTTTTGTCTAAATACATTGAACCGGTGTAATTAATGAATTAATTACCGTTTGTATTAATTTTCGGAATTAATTACAATTTGTATTAATTTTCGGAATTAATCATAGAATTGCATTTATTCCAAACCTCAAAATTGAGCCTATATATATCCCTCTCATATCTGTCATTTGACACACCAAAACCTCTCAAATCCTCTCATATTTCTGAAGTTGTTCTTCGTGTTGACGATTGGCAAAGTTCTCTAAGGTCGTCGTGTTCGATCTTTCTAGTCTTTTAATTTTCAAGCCGTCGTGTTCGGTATTGAAAGTAGTCGTTGTGTTCGACTGATTTCCTTTGGAAATTGAACTTGGTTCAGTTTGGTCGGTCACTACTTCGTGCTAAGTAAAAACCAGCGTCGTCGTTGAATCCTGGGAGGTAATAGGCCTAAGATATACCCTTGCACAAACCGTTCACGGTTGGGTAGGACTAACTTACCTTAAGGAAACCATGCTTAACATGGGCCTCGACTTGTTATTGCCACTTTTGCATGGTTATAAATTTATTTACTGTTTAGTCCTTGAACTTTTGATTAATACAGATTGGTCTTTAATATAATTATTATTTGTAACAATCTTAAGGTAATTTGTTTTTGTTTCAAAGGACAAATTCGTGTATTAATATAAGTTAAGGATTAATTGTAAGTTTTTGACGAAAAATATTCCAATAAAACTAACTAAATTTATATCCATCTTTCAGAAATGGCATTGAATGAAAATTTGGACAAATTGAACCAATTGGGCCAAGATGGGGCAAATCTGAATGATGCCCAAGAGCCTGTCCAGCATAACCTTATTAATGAAAGCTCAAGTGGAATGTCCAGACCAGTGGTCCGACCTCAAGGTCCACTGGTTTATGCAGAGAAACCAGAAAAATTTGACGGTTCAAATTTTAAGAGATGGCAGATGAAGATGCAATTCTTCCTAACAACCTTAGGGTTGACGCAATTTTTGATTGATGATCCCCCGGTCCAGGGAGAAAATGAACCAGAATATATAATGGGTAAACATTAGTGGAATAATTTTGATTACTTGTGCAGGAATTATGTCATGAACTGTTTGACTGAGTCCCTGTACGACGTCTACCTAGAAAAGAAGACTGCCAAAGAACTGTGGGAAGCCCTTAACAAAAAGTACAAGGATGATGAAGCCAGCAAACAAAAGTTTGTGGTAGGACGATTCCTAAGCTTCAAAATGATCGACTCCAAACCGGTCTTACCCCAGGTGCATGAACTTCAACTTTTAATACAAGAAATAGAGAAGTTGAACATGCAGTTTGGCAAACCCTTCCAGGTTGCGTGTATGATTGAGAAACTACCTCCAAGTTGGTGGAAGTTTAGGGAAAGTCTAAAACAAGAGACTCGGTAAATAACAGTTGAAGACTTTGTTCGCCGTGTTTCAATCCATGAGGAGACAATGAAGGCTGAAAAGGCGGTTAACCCCGTAAAAGCTAATGTTGTGGAGCATGGTCAAAAGGGCAAACAAAAGGGTCATAAATTTGGACCAAAAGGTGGAATCTCCAAAAAGCAGAAGATCCAACCTCCAAAAGGCTTTCAAGGATCTTGTTTTAACTGCGGTAAGACAGGTCATATGTCTAATGTTTGCAGATTGCCTAAGAAGAAGAAGCAAGAAGCAAACATGATTGGAGCGGTCTCTAAAGAGACAGAGAAGTTGGACCTTTCCGCAGTTGTGTCTGAGGTGAACCTGGTTGACTCCAACCCACGAGAATGGTGGGTAGATACTGGGGCCACCAAACACATCTGTTCTGAAAGGGGAATGTTCACCAACTTTGAAGAAGTTGAAACTAGAGACAAGATTTTCATGGGAAATTCAACTTTCTCAGAAGTCAAAGGTAAAGGCAATGTTATCGTGAAGATGACATCTAGCAAGGAACTAACTCTGAGGAATGTATTGTTCGTGCCAGACATCCTAATAAATCTTGTCTCTGGGTCCTTGCTCAACAAACATGACTTTCGCTTAGTCTTTGAGGCAGACAAATTTGTATTGACTAAAAATGGGGTGTTTGTGGGAAGGGGATATGATTGTGGGGGCATGTTTAAGTTGAATGTAATGGTTATTAAACCTAATATGAATAAAGAAAGTTCTTCTGCTTACATGTTTGAGTCTTCCGATGTGTGGCATGGTAGACTTGGTCACGTCAATTATGATACAATACGTATATTAATTGCGCTAAATCACATTCCCAAAATTTTAATAGACTCCAAACATAAGTGTGTCACTTGTGTTGAAGCTAAATTAACAAGGACATCGTTTTATTCAGTTGAAAGGAAAACTGAACCCCTTGATTTAATACATAGTGATGTATGTGATTTAAAAATTGTGCAAACAATGGGTGGCAATAAGTATTTTATTACTTTTGTCGATGACAGCACAAGATACTGCTATGTATACTTGATGAAAAACAAAGATGAAGCTATAGAGAAATTTATTCTTTATAAGAAAGAAGTTGAAAATCAACTCAACAAAAAGATTAAGGTACTAAGAAGTGATAGGGGAGGAGAGTATGATGCGCCCTTTCAAGAATTATGTGCGAAACATGGAATCATTCATGAATTCACAACGCCTTATTCTCCACAATCAAATGGAGTTGCAGAAAGGAAAAACCGAACATTGAAAGAGATGATGAATTCAATGTTATTAAGTTCTGGGTTACCCCGGAATATGTGGGGAGAAGCTATATTTAGTAGCAACTACCTTTTAAATAAGGTACCACGGAAAAAGGAAAATAAAACTCCTTGAATTATGGAAAGGTAGAACACATTCATATCATCATCTTCGAGTATGGGGATGCCTTGCTAAGGTGGGAGTACCTCCACCTAAAAGAGTAAGGATCGAGCCAAAATCCGTTGATTGTATATTCATAGGATATGCCAAGAATAGTAATGCATATCGCTTTCTGGTATATGATTCCAAGATTCCAGATATTCATAAGAATACTATAATGGAATCTAGGAATGCATCTTTATTTGAATATGTATTTCCTGCAAAGATCAGGGAGGAAGCAAGTTCTTCAAAACGAACTTATTAGGAAATAAAATATGATAACCAGGAAGAAGAAAATGTTGAGATTGAGCTTCGGAAGAGCAAACGGATGAGAATTGAAAAATCTTATGGCCCAGATTTTCTAACATATATGTTAGAAGTAGAGCCTCAAACTTTTCTAGAAGCCGTAAGTTCTCCGGAAGGTCCTTTTTGGAAAGAGGCGATTCAAAATGAAATCGAATCCATTCTGCAAAATCACACTTAGGAGCTAGTGGATCTGCTACCAGGATGCAAACCACTAGGCTACAAGTGGATTTTCAAAAGGAAAATGAAAGCAGATGGAACGATAGATAAATATAAGGCCAGACTTGTAATCAAAGGATTCAAACAAAAAGAAGGCCTAGATTATTTTGATACGTACTCTCGGGTAACGAGAATAACATCCATTAGATTGATTATTGCTATTGCAACATTGAGAAATCTAGAAATCCATCAAATGGATGTAAAGATTGCTTTCCTCAATGGAGATTTAGAAGAAGAAATCTACATGGAACAACCTGAGAGTTTTATTGCTCCAGGACAAGAGAGGAAAGTATGTAAGTTGGTTAAGTCATTGTATGGCTTAAAACAAGCCCCTAAATAATGGCATAAATTTTTTGACAATTTCATGCTTGAAAAGGGGTTCAAAATAAATGAACGTGATAAATGTATCTATGTAAAAGATACAAAAGATGGGTATGTCATGCTATGTCTTTATGTTGATGATATGCTTATAATTGGGAGCAATGAAAAAAATAATCAAAACAACTAAAGACATGTTGAACTCAAAGTTTGACATGAAAGATATGGGTCTCGCTGATGTGATTCTTGGAATCAAAATAACAAAAACATCAGGCGGAATTATCTTAAGTCAAACTCATTATATCGATAAGATAATAGAAAAGTTCAATAAAGATGATGTGAAAATGGTTGGTACTCCAATAGAGGGCAAACCATTTTCTAAAAACACTGGGGATAGTGTTTCTCAATTGGCATATTCCAGGATTATTGTAAGTGTAATGAACTGCTGAGTTGTACACGACCAGATATAGCCTACACTGTGGGGGTATTAAGTAGATTCACTAGTAATCCAAGTGTAGACCATTGGAAATGAATTACCAGGTTGCTAAGGTATTTGAGATATACCCGTAACTATGGATTGCACTACATGAGATTTCCTTCTGTAATAGAAGGATACTCAAATGTGAATTGGATAACCGATTCAGGAGACTCAAAATCCACGAGTGGATTTGTCTTCACTATGGGTAGTGCAGCTATATCTTGGAAATCCTCTAAACAAACCATTATAGCCAGATCAACCATGGACACTAAGTTCATAGCTCTAGACAAATGTGGAGAAGAGGCTGAATGGCTACGAGAAATTTTAGAGTATATTCCTAGATGGCCAAAGCCTGTACCTGCTATAAGTATACATTGTGACAGCCAATCTGCGATTGGTAGGGCACAAAGTGAAATGTATAATGATAAGTCTAGACATATACGTCGAAGACATGATACCATAAGACAATTGCTCGGAACTGGCATTATTAGTGTAATTTTCTATAGTAAATTGTTTAATTTAATAAATTGATAAATGAAACGGATTATGATAGTGAATGAGGAGCTTTGAATTAATTTTGTTGGAATACTGGGCTTAAAAAGGGCTTGGAAGTAAATTGGACAAGTTTTGGGCTTTGGGCTCAAATTTAGCAAAACAATGTGGAATAGAAGAGAAGTGTATTTCTCTTGTGAAAAACAATACCACACCGACCAGATATACTATTGGGGGTGCATATATATGATAATTCACTTCTCAAGTGTGTAAGTAATCAAGTCAAGAGGCTCTCTCTTGCGCGCAGGGGTGTGTGTGTGCAAACCATGGATTTGGTTAGCACTTCAGACCATTTGGCTTGTGTGCGTGCCCGCGACATGCGTACACGATTGTCGGACCGGAAAGCTTGCCTAGCGCGAGCCGGTTTTTGCTAAACTGGATTATAAAAGTTGTCCAGATTCAATGTAATTTTCTTTTTGTCTAAATACATTGAACCAGTGTAATTAATGAATTAATTACCGTTTGTATTAATTTTTAGAATTAATTACCGTTTGTATTAATTTTCAGAATTAATTACCGTTTGTATTAATTTTCAGAATTAATTACAATTTGTATTAATTTTCGGAATTAATCACAGAATTGCATTTATTCGAAACTTCAAAATTGAGCCTATATATATCCCTCTCATTTCTGTCATTTGACACACCAAAACCTCTCAAATCCTCTCATATTTCTGAAGTTGTTCTTCGTGTTCTTCATCCTCTCCTTTGCTCTTCGTGTTGACGATTGACAAATTTCTCTAAGGTCATCGTGTTCGATCTTTCTAGTCTTTTAATTTTCAAGCCGTCTTGTTCGGTATTGAAAGTAGTCGTTGTGTTCGACTGATTTCCTTTGGAAATCGAACTTGGTTCAGTTCGGTCGGTCACTACTTCGTGCTAAGTAAAAACTGGTGTCGTCGTTGAATCCTGGGAGGTAATAGGCCTAAGATATACCCTTGCACAAACCGTTCACGGTTGGGTAAGACTAAATTACCTTAAGGAAACCGTGCTTAACACGGGCCTCGACTTGTTATTGCCACTTTTGCATGATTATAAATTTATTTACTGTTTAGTCCTTGAACTTTTGGTTAATACAGATTGGTCCTTAATATAATTATTATTTGTAACAGATTTTAAACTATCCATGTGGAGGTCAACTAATAATGACAAAGATGTAACTTATTAAAATTTGACATAGACCAATTAAATTGTACTATTTTGACACATATGAGAGAAACAATAGTGTAAAAAGCTTACTTATCAAGTATCTAGAAGATTTAGCCAAATTAATATACATATATATGGATATTAATTTTTTTTTTTTTTTATTAACTATCATTTAACTCTTGAGTTTTTTTCGTTTTTTTAAAGGAGGGGCTCGGTTTTTTTATTTTATCAAACTAAATTATAGTTACGAATTAGTCACACCGACTTAGAGATATATTAAATATAATTGATATGTCATATTTTTTTATTACTTTGTCAAAACCGTGTTTAAAGAAAATACAATTTTGTGTTTAAAGAAAATACAATTTACTAGAGACCTGACACGCGCTTTGCGCGATAAATATTTTGTATATTACATATTACATGAATATATATATATATATTATATATGTATATCTTATTTATTAGTTTTTAATTTCATAAAATAATATTTATAAAAATAATATTAACTCTATTAGTATTTTTGTACCGTATAAATTATTTCATTTGTTTCAATATTATAACTTATATCATAAAATATTAAGATTATGTCTATTTATTTATAAAACTAATTAAAATACATGAATAAATATTTAAAATTAATATTAACAATTATTAATACAATTAATTAATAATTTTTAGTTATTTGTTGTTTTAATTTCTATATTGTAATACGTTTATAATTATATTAATATCATTAGTATTTGTTTTTACTTATATTAGTAATAGTAATATTATCTAAAAGTTTTATTTTTTTGTTAATTAATAAAATATGCTGAATTTTTAAATATATAATAAGTGTTTTCCTATTTTTTTTAAAACAAATTAATGTTCATATAATACTTTTAATTTAACTTTTATGACTTAATTACTTGTATTAGTTCCATACACTAAACTTTAGGTAAATCATAGTTAATATAAAATCTATTAATTTTAATACTTTTACATATAATAGTATTAAAAAAAAACTAATTCGTTTTAGTATTTGTATTTGTACCGAATTATTATTAATAAACTATTATTAAGTATAAAAAGCGTAACGGTTTATGAGAGTCAATAAGGATGGTTGGAGGATTTTTAAGTGCATGACTTTGTCTACATGTCATTGCCACGTCATCAAGAAAAGATGTAAGTTGAGGTGGACCAATAGAACTAATTTATGTTAACATGTATCCGACTCATTTTAGTACTTGTCAAAATTTTAGAAGATCTATCCAAATTAATATATAGATAGATAGTTAGATCATGCTTACATCATAATTTTTTTTGTCTCTCTGAATTTTAGTACAACTTTTCAAGTTAAACTATTATTGTTAAAAGTGTGCATGCTTCTATTGACGTGAGACCAGGGAGACTCTAAACGCCCTGGAAATTCATTATATGAATAAAAGGAAAATCACACTCAAAACGAACTATCAGACTATTATTAGCTTTTATGACAAAATTAGCAGCAAGAAACCCCAAGGGTTAGACGGGCCAATTTTGTCGTAAAAACTAATAATAGTCCGACAGTTCGTTCTGAGTATGGGTGACAAAACCTGACCCAACCAGTGGGTGACCCGCCCACGGGTTGTGTTTGAGTAAGAGTTTTTGACCCATGAATCATTTTGACCCAACCCGTAGATGACCCGTGATACCACGGGTATGAAGGTTTGACTCATGGGTCAAACCGTGACATTTTTATATTATATTAAAATAACAGTTCATTCTGTTTTTTTTGGTATGCGTGGGTCGAACGGGTCATAGGGGTCTAACAGGTCAGTCTGACCCAACCCTTTCATTCCTGACGGGTTATTCTGACCAGCGGATTGACCCACCAACCCGCAGGCCAGATTTGAGTTTGAAAAATTGGCCAATACTATTACATGGATCGTGTTTGGGTCAGGGGGTCCCTGACACGACCCAAGGCCGACACGACCCATGACCCGTTTTCCCACCCCTAGTTGTGAGTGTGATTTTCCTTTTATCCATATACCGAATTTTAAGGGTACTTAGAGTCTCCATTGCTGCGTTAATTTCCGCATCTATGGTAGACTTAAGGGTTGGGAATTTGCCACTAGCATAAACAAAAACCATTTCTGTCCCTCTTGGGGCAACCTTACACTACTATAAATACTCTATGAGAAAATATTCGCTAGTAAATATATTTACCGGCGGCGTTAATCACCTTGCTGACAAAAGTGCTTTTACCGGCGAGGCTAGTATCCTAGCCACTAAAAGTCATTTTTTACCGGCGATGCTAATAACCTCTCCAGTAAAAGTACTTTTACCGACCGACAGTTTAAAATTCGCTGAGAAAAATATTTTACTGGTGAATTTTAATTTTTGTCAGTAAAAGTCTTATATACTAGGTTAGGTTTACAACAACTCCTTCGTTTTTTTGGGAAAAGTATGAAAAAATGTAACATGTTTGCCAAAATTGATAATCGATGTAACTTGTTTTGGGCCGCGGTTTTTGATGTACGATGTTTCATTCTGTGATGGTTCAAGCAACTCGTGGGTTGTGGAATCATCAACACCCTCATCTCCAAACGAGTCAAATTTCAAGAAGCGAAGACTGTAGTATTAGCTGGTCCTTCATTGTCCAAGTTTCATTATTGGACATGGTTACTTTGTAATTTGGGCATAGTAGTCAACAGTTAATGGCATAATAGTCATTTGATAATTCAAAAATATGTTAAAAATTTTAATTAACGGTAAAATTAACGGTTTACTAACGGAATAATCAATTAATCACATTGGGGAAAACATGTGTAACCAATTAGTCACATAGCAAAACCAATTAATCACATTTTGAAACATGTGTAACTATTCTGCACAATGGTGAAACATGTGTAACTAATTAAGTAATTAACCCTTTAAACTATCACAGTAGAGCCCCTCTGTATTACCTTGAGATGTTTTTAAATTTCCATACATTATATTACACATGCTGATATGCAGTGATCTATTTGAAGAGTGACATTGTGATCATATCTGAGTACATTGACATTTAGGATTATTATAACTTTTCTTAACTTAAGATAAAAAAAAAACTTTCCTTTACAGAAAGTGTGATATCTTACCTGTTATTTCATTTTTCTATGAGATATGGAGAGCTGGTTATTGGATTAGGAGAGATCGGAATCCCCAAGTGAGGTAGTAAGTTTACTGTAAAATGTAGAAATTAGTGTTGAGACCTTTCGATGGGAAAAATGATTTTTGGTTCCTCCTTTCCTCGGTTCAAGTAGGACGTCCTAAAAATAATAGCATAAATGGTCTCTATTTATTAATCATTTCCCCAGCAAGGAAAAGAGAGTTTTGGCATTAGAAAAATTTATAACGTATCATAGTTTGATTCAAACATCGGTCCTTCAGTCTTTCCAATTTAGGTCACTCGGTTCGTGATTTTATATATTTCTTTGTGAGTCTGAACATGGTGTGAGTTTTATCTTTTTATTCAGTGGGCAAGTACTGTCATTTGTTTGGTTTGTTATTTTCTTTTAGCTGTATTGAGACCTGAAGTGGATTCTCCCCATCTACTGTTTTCTACTTTTCCCTCAAAAGAATTCATTTTGTATTTAAGTTAGTGTGACGTTTTATTACTACTTTAATTTCTCTCATGCAAATATGTTGCGCTTTAGTTTAGGGGTCTGTAACAACTCCTCAAGGGCAAGCTGGTGACCATAGGATTGCCAATTCGAGTATAAACCCGGCAGCACCTACTCGTCTAGCATATATAAACTCTGTCTTATACCACAAACCAAACCTTTTCTCCTTTCTTTGATTCTTTTCGGGATTTTTTCAAGTCACTATCACTCTCCCTAATCTTCTATCTTTACATTAATTAAATAGAAATTGTTAAATTCTGTTTGTTAAATCTGAAAGAAGCGTAAGAGATGCCAAATTTTTGTTGAATTTCTGCTGTGATCGATTAAATTCTGTTTGTTAAATCTGAAAGAAGCGTAAGAGATGCCATTGTTAATTTATTTTCAATAATCATACAAAATGGATAAGAGTTGGATGTCCAACTCTAGATTAAGTGAATATTATCACATTGGGATGAACAACTTTCTAAATTTCGCCTTTAGTAATAGGACTATTTTAGATGCAGAAGGAAACACTACAATTCGTTGTCCGTGTATGCATTGTAATAATCTTTTTCATCAACCAAGAAATGTTGTGGAAAATCATTTATTATGGAAAGGTATTGTGCAAAGTTATACCAATTGGATTTATCACGATGAAGAGTTTGTACCATCTTCAAGTAGTAGTGTAAGAAATGTCGATGAAATGCATGAAATGGTTTATGATCTCACTGTGCACGAGAATGGACGAATGGAGAAGAGCAACCAAATGCCTAATGCTTCAGCGTTTTACAAGCTTATAAAGGATTGTGGAAAAAGTGTATATGCAGAGTGTCCGAATTATTCAAAGATATCGTATATGACTTATTGCACATAAAGTCTCTGTATAGAGTGAATAATTCAGCAATGGATGAGTTTATAAAAATTTTCAAGAAATGTCTGTCAGAAGGAAACATTGCATCTGCCACATATACGAATGCCAAAAAGGCCAACTTCGAATTGGGTTTAAAATATGACAGGATTGATGCTTGTCCAAATGATAACATTTTGTTTACTAAAGATCATTTCGATGTAGATGTTTGTTCGGTATGTGGTGAGTCTAGGTGGGTGAAACCTAGACCCATGATTGGGTCTAATAATAGAAACACTGATATGAAGAAGAAGCAGCAAAGAGACTACACTATTTCCCTATAATCCCAAGGTTGCAAAGGTTCTTTATATCAACAAAGACAGCAAAAAGTATGAGCTGACATGCAGAAAAACGCATTAAAGATGATGTGATGAGGCATCCAACGGATACTGCCGCTTGGAAATTGCTTGATGGTGTATGTCCTGAATTTGGTTTAGAACCTCGAAACATCAGGTTGGGACCATCAAATAATGGTTTCAATCCATTCTCTAACAATACCAAGCCTTACAACATGTGGCATGTGATTCTTATACCATACAACTTGTCACCCCAAGAATGTATGAAGGATCCAAATTATCTGCTCTCTATGATAATTCTTGGCCCAAAATCTCATTGTAATGATATTGATGTATACTTGCAACCGTTGATAGATGAACTGATTATGTTGTGGGATGAGGTAGTGATTACTTACGATGCCTCTGCGAAGGAGAACTTCCGACTTCGTGCAACCGTTTTGTGGACTATAAATGGTCTTCAAGCATATAACAATTTATTTGGAGGGTTAATAGGTCCAATGGTACCATATGTTTGGGCACTGTGATCAGATGGTACCCCTATGTTGTTTCTTGGTACCTTATGTTTTCATAATGTTGTTATTTAGTCCAAGTTACTGTTGCCGTCAAGTTTAACTAACGGAATACCGACGTGGCGCTGATGTGGCGGATGGAAAATAAAAATAAATAGAAAAAATCGGAAAAATTATAATTTTTTTTTAAAACTTTATATATTAATAAAAATTTTCATACATTTGTTTTAAAAAAATTGAAAATCATGGGCTGGGTTGGACCCCCACTAGGTCGCCTGACCTGGGCAACCAGATCTGGGTTGAACCCAACCCTGGGGTCGACCCTAGCTCGGTCAATTGGACCCCAAGGGCCCTGGTAGAGGTCCAACCCAGCCCTGGGTTCGACCCTTGGCTGGGTCAATTGGACCCCAAGGTCGAACCCTAGTTTTTTTATGTCTTTTATTGTTTTTCGATTTTTGATTTTTTTTTTTTAAAAACAAATTTTTATTAATATATAAAGTTTAAAATTCTTTTTTTTTAATAATTTTTCCGATTTTTTCATATTTTTTTAATTTTCCTATTTATTATTTAAATTACATATTATATTATATATATACGTGGCGTTGATGTGGCGCTGACGTGGTGCTGACATGTACTATTTAACAGAAAAATCTAACGGTTGACTAACAGAAAACCATAGGACAACATCCCCTAAACATAACAAACCATTTGACCACATCAAAAAACATACGTTACCATCCGATCACATGACCCAAACATATGGTACCATTGGAGCTATTAACCCTTTATTTGGATGCTCAACCTCTGAGTTTTTTTAGCCTGACCAATATGTAACATGAACACATGTTCACACCATTTGCCAAATGGGAAAAAGATTGCATATATGGGTCATCGAAGATTTTTACCAAATGATCATCAATTTCAAACCAATATAGTCTTGTTTGATGGGAGTCAAGAATTTCGTCCACCACGAAGAAGATTGTCTGGTCATGAGGTGTTAGCACAACTGCAGGGTTTAAACAACATCACTTATGGGAAAACACAATGTTGGGTATCGATAGTGACGACCCAGTAAGAAAAGGCCTCGAAGGCCCAATAACTATAGAGGGGGTAAACCCATGACATCCGAACCGGATCGGCCCAAGTACAAGCCAAACTTGGCCCACCATCGAATAATCCAGAATCGAGCCCAAAGTCTATAGAGACGCCAAAGGCTCTCAGACTGCTCGCCATTCTCTACCAAGTCGCGACCTTCCACTGCTCGACATGGGAGTGCTCGCCCCGAAGAGAGCCTTACCTCTCTCCTCTGGTCCCACTAAACCGTTAATAACAGAGTGGCCAAGATATCCCGCATATCTCGGTCACATATTCACTAAAGATTAGATTTGGTAACTGCAATATCTCGCAGTAACTGCCATATCCCAAGATCCGAATCTTCAGCAACTCAATATACATTAAGATATTCAGTTGCCTTTATACGGTTCTATCTCTCTTACCCTATAAATACCCTTGCTTTACATACGTTCTTTACGTTTTGAGTTTTATACACACATATACTCATTTAAGCATCGGAGAGGGACCCAGAGGCACCCCCTCTGTTGCGCTCCCCTACTTGCAGGTTCACCGGAGTTGGAGCTGAAGCGTCATCCCAACCTTGTCTGGCATTCAATTCACTGCCAGATCAGCATTCAGGATGTCACGATCCAACATTTGGCGCCGTCTGTGGGAAACGAGCAATTAAGCCATGAGAACTCGATCCCAAAGCAACCGTCGGAATCAGACTAGGGAGCGATCCTCAGATAGCTCTGATTCCGCCGCCGCTTCACCGCTTCAACAGGAACCTGCCAGCCGAGCAGGAGTTAATGCTGTTCCTCTGCGGACAGCCCGAGAACATGTCGGTGATTCAAGACCGACCCCAGCTGCTGATCAAAACGGAGCCCCTGCACCGCAGACAGTCCACATTGCGGGGCAGAATATTAATTTAACCCCCGAGATGGTCTCCTTGCTGGAAGCCATCCTAGGACAGGCGCGCCGCCAGGCCCCTGCTCCTCAGGAAAACAATCCCTCTGCTCCTAAGGAAAATCACCGCCCTGCTGCCACAGGGCCTTCACCTTCAGAAGCGGCCAATCCTAGTCCTGCTGCGCCTCAGGAGGATCAGGAGATGACGTCAGGTCAGCAGTCCCTACCTCCAGCGCACACCAAGGAGCCAGCAGCCGCATATACTGCCAATCCTTCCGGTCCGCCTCCACCCGGAGCCTCTCCCATGTACTGCACTGTGGATCAGATGGATGACCTCCTCAACAAAAGGCTCCAGGAAAGACAGTTGACAGTCATAGCTCCCTTCAAGGAGCAGTCCTCTCATCCATTCACCGACGCGCTCGTCGCTATCAAAATCCCGAAGGATGTGGTTGCTCGGGCCATACCTGAGTATAGCGGTGGAGGAGATCCCACCGTACATGTCAACAAGCATGATGCCTCCCTTCTGGGTAAGTCAAACGATCCCAATCATTTGGCTTTGCTATTTCCATCTACTCTTTCGGGTTCGGCTTCGTCCTGGTTCTTCGGCCTCCCTGCAGGATCAATCGGAACTTGGGCAGAGTTAAGAAGCAAGTTCCTGGAGAGATACATGGGCGAGCGCCAGTTGCTAAAGAGCGTGGTCGCCCTTGACTCGGTCAAACAGCAGCCTGGAGAGTCGCTGTCCAACTTCTACGGGCGTTTTCATCAAAACGTCACAGAATTAGATCGCCGAATCTCGGATGGGGAGATCATTCGAGCATTCTACAGAGGTCTGGATGTGGCCAACAAGGCCTCGAGAAAGCTGCGAAACAGCTATCACGTAAAGGAGATAGAGACATTGGAGGAGTTGGCATCCAGAGCGAAAGGTTTCATAGACCTTGAGCGCGCAAACATCGAGGCTAACCTCCTGACGACCTCGCTAAGGGTAACCCTTGAACCCCGACGCGATGGTAAGAAGGAGGTCAAGAAGGAGAAGAAGGGAAAAGAAAGTAAGCCGCGAGTCGAGTCTCTTCCAGCGCCTCGCCATCCAGAGGTCCCTGAGTACTTCACGCCTTTAAATAGGCAGATCTCAGCGGTACTAGTCGAGATGGAGAGGAGATCCTTGGCGAGGCCACCGATGCCTCGCCGAGGTGGGTTACCCATGGGCAAGGATGTCGAGAGCTATTGCAGATACCACAAGTGCAAGAGCCATAAGACAGACGATTGCAAGATTCTGAAACGAGATATAGAGAGGCTGATTCAGGGGGGAATGTTGAAGGAATTTGTGGCAGGGCGAGACCGAAGTCGAACGCCCCCCAGGAGACATCGTTCACCAGCCCCTGCAGATCAAGCTGAGCCTTCTGGAAGCAAGAGGAGAGTGAATCTGATTGCAGGAGGATTCGGCGCAGGCGGCGAGAGGTCAAACGCCAGAGAGGTCTACGCCACTCAGATCTCTACGGCAGTTCAGTTGGGGAAGCGACCCCGACCTGAAGAAAACATTGTCATCTCATTCTCTGAAGATGATTTGACACATGTCACCACGCCCCACAACGATGCTCTGGTCATTACGGCAGATATTGACGGCTGTGATGTTGCAAGGATTCTGGTCGACGGAGGCAGCTCGACAGACATCCTGTTTCTGGACGCCTTCGAAAAGATGGGCAAATCAAAACGCGACCTGAAGAGGGTCGACTTTCCGCTGATCGGATTTGCGGGAAGGACAACTTATCCACTGGGGGCTATAACCATGCCAGTGATTTTTGGCGAGGGGTGGAAAAGCATCAAGGTGTCGGTCACTTTCCTGGTGGTCGATTCACCTACATCCTACAACGCCATCATAGGGAGGACCACGATCAACCCAAATAAGATTGTGGCCTCCACTGTCCACCAGAAGATGAAGTTCCCTACTCCGAACGGGATTGGAGAAGTGCTCGGAGATCAGCCTTCCTCGCGGCAATGTTATGTGAACTGTTTACGCAGGAAGAACCAAAGGGAGGCGCTCGCCATCGAGACAGAGGCCGATCCCCGCGAGGACCTGGCTCGACCAGCACCCATGGAGGAATTGGAGGAGGTCGAGATCGATGGTCCAGACAAAAAGGTGCGCATTGGGACCACCTTGAAAGAGGATCAAAAGGAGGCCATGACCGCCCTCCTCAAGGAATTCAAAGAGCTCTTCGCCTGGAAGCCGAGCGACATGCCAGGAATCAGCACAGATATTATCTCTCATGAGCTCAGAATAGACCCCTCCATCAAGCCGATCGCCCAAAAGAGAAGATCGTTCGGGACTGATAAACGTTTGGCGATCAGGCAGGAAGTCGGCATGTTGATTAAAGCTGACTTCGTCAGAGAGGTAAGATTCCAGAGCTGGGTCGCCAACCCAGTTTTGGTCAAGAAATCTAACGGCAAGTGGAGGATGTGCGTCGACTTCCGCGACTTAAACAAGGCTTGCCCCAAAGATTCATATCCCCTTCCAAGAATTGATCAGCTAGTCGATGCTACCTCGGGTCATGAGATGCTGAGCTTCATGGACGCCTATTCAGGCTACAACCAGATCAGAATGCATCCAGACGACGAGGCCCACACTGCTTTCTATGCTGACGGCGACATCCTATGCTACAAGGTGATGCCCTTTGGTCTCATCAATGCCGGGGCAACTTATCAGCGGATGGTGAACCGACTGTTCCAGGACATGCTGGGAAGGAACATGGAGGCCTACGTGGATGATATGCTCGTTAAATCCATCAAAGGCAATCCTCATACCACCGACCTCCGTGAAGCTTTTGAATGCATGAGGAGACACAACGTTCGCCTGAACCCAGCAAAGTGCGCCTTTGGAGTCAAGTCCGGGAAGTTCCTGGGTTTTATGGTCAGCGAAAGGGGCATTGAAGCAAACCCGGAAAAGCTAAAGGCCATAGAAGAAATGAAGTCGCCAACCTGCCATAAGGAAGTCCAATGCCTGAACGGCCGACTAGCTGCTCTTAACCGCTTCCTCTCCAAAGCAAGCGACAAGTCCCTCCCGTTCTTCAAAACCTTGAGGGCCAACCGTAAGTTCGAATGGACGCCAGACTGCGAGGAAGCATTCCAGTCCTTGAAAAGGCATATTCAAACACTCCCAGCTCTGGCAAAACCCGTTCCAGGCGAGCAGCTTTTCCTCTATTTAGGCATTAGCGATGTGGCAGCCAGTGCTGTTTTAGTAAGGGAGGAGAATAATGTTCAGAGTCCAGTGTATTTCATTAGCGAAATGTTCAACTCAGCAGAAATAAAATATGTCCAGATTGAGAAGTATCTCTATGCCTTAGTTATTGCTGCTCGGAAGCTGAGACCTTACTTTCATGCGCACGACATCACGGTCCTCACCAATCAACCTCTCAAAAACTTCCTGATGAAGCCAGATTCTTCAGGAAGAATGGTCAAGTGGGCGATCGAGCTCAGCGAATTCAGGATCAAATTTGCGCCAAAAACGGCCATCAAAGGTCAAGCACTAGCTGATTTCATAGTGGAAAGCACGAGTAACGGTCAAGCGGAGGCAGAAAACAGGCCAAGTCAGTCAGCAAACGACAATCAAATCTGGGAACTCTATACGGATGGGTCTTCATCAAAAGAAGGCTCGGGGGCAGGTTTAATTCTTATTCCTCCTGAGGGCGAGCCTCTGAAATACGCGATCGCCTTGACATTCCCGGTGACCAATAACGAAGCAGAATATGAGGCTCTTATCACTGGACTCAGACTGGCAAAAGGAATGGGTATAACAGCGCTTAAAGTAAAAAGTGATTCAGAACTTATTGTCAATCAGGTTAATGGCGCCTACGAGGCAAAGGGAGAAAAGATGAAGAAATATCTCGGCATCGCCAAAAAATTAGTCGTGGAAATCCCAAATTTCGCGATTGAGTTTATTCCTCGCCAAGAAAATCAGATGGCAGATTCTTTGAGTAAGCTAGCCTTCGGAGGAGCGACAATCCAGGATGTGCAATTTCTGGAAAAGGCCCTATGTTCAGTCCTTGAAAACAGAGCGGAGGTCTTCAACATTCAAGAACAGGTCACCTGGATGACCCCGTTCCAGAATTATTTGAAAGAAGGCATCCTCCCAGAGGACGAAGGCGAATCCACTAGGATTAGAAGACTCGCAGCCAGTTATCTAATCATCGATGGAGAACTCTATAGAAGAGGTTATTCGACGCCTTACTTGAGATGTGTTGCTCTACCCGAAACAGAAAAAGTTCTTCAGGAAGCTCATGAAGGGGCAGCAGCATGTCATGAAGGTGCTCGTTCACTAAGCAGGAAAATATTCAGACTGGGATATTACTGGCCGACCTTGGGAAAAGACGCAGCCGAATTAACACAGAAGTGTGAAATTTGCCAGCAGTTTGCACCACGATCGGGTCGACCATCGACATTATTATCCCCAATGGCGGGTGCCTGGCCCTTCGCTCAATGGGGAATCGATATATTGGGTCATTTTCCCATTAGCACTGGTCAGCGTACTCACATTATAGTGGCGATCGACTACTTCACTAAGTGGGTAGAGGCGAAAGCTCTAGCTTCGACAACGGAATTCCAAGTTATCAAGTTCATGCAGGTCAACATATTCTCCAGGTTTGGTATTCCCAAAATACTCATCAGCGATAATGGTCCGCAATTCGTTGGAAAGGAGTTGAAATGGCTCTGTGAAGAGTATCATATCGACCATCGCTTCAGTTCAGTACATCACCCTCAAACGAATGGGCAAGCTGAAGCAGCCAACAAGGTTGTCTTAGCAGGACTCAAGAAAAGGGTTCGAGCATTAAAAGGGAACTGGGTAGACGAACTGGAAAACGTATTATGGGCAATCAGAACAACGCCTAAGGCGGCCACAGGAGAAACGCCTTTCAGTTTAGTGTACGGATCAGAAGCAGTAGCACCAGCTGAATTAGCAGTGCCTACCCACAGAGTCCTACACTTTAACGCGGAGGCAAACGAGATCGAGCGCAGAACTGACCTCGACTTGGCAGAGGAAAAGAGATGGCTCTCGGAAAAAACACAGGCAAAAATGCGCTTGGCGACCGCTCGGTATTTCAACAGAAAAGTTAGCGCTCGCCAATTTTTCGTGGGGGAGATGGTTATGAGAAGGAATGAATTCACAAGGCTGGACAGTAAAAACAAACTTTCAGCCAAATGGGAAGGACCATACAAAGTAGTAGAGATCGCCGCACCAGGATCCTACTATTTGGAAACCATCGAAGGCGAGAGGTTACCCCGTCCATTTAATTCTGAGCATTTAAGATGATTTTATGCATAGTTTGTAATCAAACTGATTATGTCAATAAAAGAAAGCCATTCCTTCATAAAGCGCGTCCACTCGAAGCAAGCTGAAGCCAAAAAAGCCCTGACGCCAAAGTCAGGCCACAAAAGCCCTAGCAACAAAGCTAGGCCAAAAGCCCTAACAACAAAGTTAGGCCAAAAGCCCTGACGCCAAAGTCAGGCCACAAAAGCCCTAGCAACAAAGCTAGGCCAAAAGCCCTAACAACAAAGTTAGGCCAAAAGCCCTGACGCCAAAGTCAGGCCACAAAAGCCCTAGCAACAAAGCTAGGCCAAAAGCCCTAACAACAAAGTTAGGCCAAAAGCCCTGACGCCAAAGTCAGGCCACAAAAGCCCTAGCAACAAAGCTAGGCCAAAAGCCCTAACAACAAAGTTAGGCCAAAAGCCCTGACGCCAAAGTCAGGCCACAAAAGCCCTAACAACAAAGTTAGGCCAAAAGCCCTAACAACAAAGTTAGGCCAAAAAGCCCTAGCAATAAAACTAGGCCACAAAAGCCCTAACAACAAAGTTAGGCCACAAAAAACCTGACGCCAAGAGTCAGGCAAAGCCCTGACGCCAAAGTCAGGCCAAAAGACCTAGCGAAATGTTAGGCAAAATAAAAGCTCTGACGCCAAAGTCAGGCCAAAGAAAGTTTAGGCGATCACTATTGATGATAAAACCTGACAAACTCCAAATCCCCTGTTATTAGGCCAACACCTCAAAGGTTTAAACTTCAAAGAAGGTAATATCTCTTTGAACTTAGAAGTTTACGCTTTTAAGTATCAAAAGTATTATCCTTAGAAAGTTTAACTTATGATTGGTCTACGGCTTTAAGGGTCGACGACATTACAAAGCAAGAAAAAAGTGGAAAGTAATTATGAGTAAGATATTGGATAGCTAAATATGTTCGAAGTCGATTAAAGGCTCAAGAATATAAAAGCATTCAATAGAAAAATCCCAGTCTTCGACAAATAATTACAAACCAAAAACAGAAAATACAAAAATGGCTATTTAAAAAAGAAAAATACGGTCGCCAAGGAGTTGGGGACTTCAAGCTTTGGGGTTCTCGGGGGCAAAGACGCTCTGCTCGCCTTCGGGGGCAAAGACGCTCTGCTCGCCTTCGGGGGCAGAAGTACCGGGCTCGCCTTCAGGAGCAGCCTCCCCAGCAACAGAGGGCTGCGAAGGCTGACTCCGCAGGAAGGTCTTCAAGGAGGCAACTTCCCCAAGAGGAAAGTGGGGATCGACCGCCTGGACCTCCTCCACCAGGCCTTGAAGAAATTCGGCAATCGCCGACTTCATCACCTTCAAGGCCTGGTCCTCAAAGTCTTCGGAGGCCTTGAACTCCTCAATCACGGCATGGGGTGAAGGAACCGCCTTCAGCTGATCAGCCAGTCGGTTCTTTTCCTCCTCTAGGGCGACCCCCCTAGCTTCGGCAGCATCCCTCTGGGCCTCCGCGGCGACCCTAAGAGCGTCTGACTCGACCAACTGGGCACGAGCTTCCTTCAACTCGGCCTCCAGGCGAGCACGGACCGCCTCCCCTTCATCAAGGCACTGATGAAGGGCCTCAGCTTCATGAAGGAAGGCTGCAGCATCAGCCTCCCTCTTCTTGACATCAGCAAGGAGGCGCTGCTCCTTCCTGAAATACTCCTCCCGGGCGCCGTCCACCAAGGTGATTGCCATGTCAGCGGTCTTCTTGATGGCCTCCAACTGCCCGGGGGTGACCCCTGTGCTTCGGTATTGCTCCAGCTCGACAAGCAGATCAGAGTGCTTGTCGGCGAGCTCGCCGAAAACGCGGCCGAGGATCACCTCTTCCCGAACGAGCTGACAACAAAAGCACAAGGAAAATGTCAAGTCATCAAAATGAAAAGGAATGACAAGGAATAAATAATGGAAAGAGGGCGAGATCATACCAGGGCAACTCGTTCGAAGTGGGTCCGTAAGAACCCCTCGATCTGAGGAAGCTCCGTAGGGACAATCGAACGGTCCTTGGGAGGAATTATCCCATCAAGGAGCCGCATGCACATATCCGGGCTACCCCGTAGGCTCTTCTGGGCGGGGTACCCCTTCTTGGCAAGGTCCCCACAAGGGACCCAAGGCCTCCGAGAGTCCCCAACCTTAAAAGGCTGGAACAAGCTCGCCATGGAGCAGTACTCCTCGGTGGGAGCCCTCGAGGAGCTGGAAGTAGCAGGCCCCTTCTTTTGGGCCCCAGACTCCTTAGTAGGAGCCGTGGGCACTGAAGAGGCGGGAGGCGCCAAAGACAAGGCCTTCTCCTTAGCGGCGGAAGGGCCCTGAAGAGAGGGAGAAGGAGACGCCGTGTCCAAACCCTTCCCTTTGCTGGCAGAAAGGCCCTTAGGAGGGGAAGGAGAAGGATGTTGGTCGATATCAGGGTGCTCTTCACTCCTGACCTTCTTAGAAGGAGGAGGAGGAGGGTCCCGGGCCACGTCCGCCAAGGACTCCACTGCAAAGCAACAAGACAATAAGTCAGGAGTCAGAGAACCGCAGAATGTAAAAACATTAAATCAACAAAAGGCGAGGTAGTACCTGGTTGACGAGGGCCAGTAGTGGCTGAAGGAAGCGTCTCCTCGGGCTTCCTCTTGGTCGAACGCCTAGAAGGAGGAGGGGGAGAGCTTAGCAGCACTTGGTCGGAGGACAATCCCGCCGATCCCTGGTCATCAAAGAGACCTATCAGTTTTTTGCTCTTGCTTACAACCTTCCCTACAAGTAATAAAACAAGGGAAGAGTTAGAAGATTACCCAATCATCAAAGATTGGCGTAGCTTGATGAATGCCCGCCATCTCGAGGGCATTCTCGGTAGTCTCCGCCACTGAGCGGATGGACTTGAACTGAGATGACCGATACAGCCGATATAAATCGTCGATGGCATTCCGATCACTCCCGGACAATTCTTCGAAGGAGGGAGGAAAATCCTTGTCCGGAGCAAACAATTTCCAAGGTACGCCCCCCTTATACAAGAAGTAAAACTTCTTGTAATTGGAGTTAGTGGCCCGGAAATCACCGATCAGGCGGACATGGACGTTCCAAGCCCATCCTTGAGGGCCTCCCCACTCCGAAAACTTCGGCCAGCGGGATTGGAAGTGGTGGAGGTGGTTAGCCCCTGCTGCCAGTCGGAAGAAGCACCGGAACAGGGCCAGTGAATATACCCATTCCTGGCGTAAGCATAGGAACTTGAAGCCGACCCACATTCTGAGGGCATTCGGGACAAGCTGTGTGGGGTGAATCCCGTAAAACTGACACAAGGTCTGTAAATCCTCACAGAGAGGAAAACGCAACCCAGCATCGATCTGGGCCGCATAAATGTAAACCTCTCCATCGTGAGGAAAATGCAGACCTAGGCCAGGATACCTAGGAGCATCCTCCGCACTGAAGCCACCAAGCGCCACCATGGTCTTAAAGTAAGCCGGCTTCAGTTCGTTAGGCTTGATATCTACTCAGAATGATTCAAGTATGGCACAGCAAGTATAAAAACAAAGGAAAACAGAGGATATTGCCAAAATAGAGCAATAAAATGGCGAAAGTTTACCTTTTGGGGAAAAAATAGGCGTGTTCAGCTCAGGACCATCTACCACCACTGGGGTGGCCGCAGACCTTCCCACGTCAGGCTGTTTCCCCGCTGAGGAGGGCACAACTTCATCCCTAATGGTCAAGGGAACACCGACATTCTGAGGGGCGCTGGCTTTGTTAGCACCCTTGATGGCCATGTGCTTTATTCGCTGACTTCTGGTGGCCATGGAAATGGTCGAAATGAGAACTGAAGAGGATTGAAAGAGAAAGGAAAGGTTTGCAGCGAAGTTCTGAAAATCTGAAGGAGTGGATAAGCGTAAAAAACAAAATGCGGAAACTGACGTTTCTTATATAAGCCCAAAAAGGAGTAACCGCCACGGACGAATCGAAGCGACACGGAGAATAATTGCGCCTTTTTGGAAAAAACCAAAGCAATGTCAGAATTCCAAGAGACACCTCGGGGAGACAAACGGTTGGTTGGTGCAGACAGCTGTCAGACTACCCTAGGTTTACGGAAAAGTAAATGTCAGGCGTGCGTCAAGTGACCGTTCGATTTCTGGACAACTGCGCAGTTATTAAATGCTAACAAGTCCACTAAGGAGACAAGAGGGTCGCCAGCGCACTAATAAGCGCTATTAGAAGTACCTCGGGCAGGTAATGATCGCCTAACTAAGAAAGATAGACTTCCATAAGCCTGGGTCACCTCGAGTGATCGCCAAAAGGGAATAAAAGGAAGGATATTCTTTCGGCTTTGAACAGATAAGGAATTGCTCGCCAAATGAGCTAGAGGTGTCTCAAAGGCACTGAACCATTACCAAAGACGTCACTATCTAAAACCCTACCAGGAAATCAAGCTCGACTGAAGGAACTTCAATCAAGCTTCGGGGGCAAATGTTGGGTATCGATAGTGACGGCCCAGTAAGAAAAGGCCTCGAAGGCCCAATAACTATAGAGGGGGTAAACCCATGACATCCGAACCGGATCGGCCCAAGTACAAGCCAAACTTGGCCCACCATCGAATAATCCAGAATCGAGCCCAAAGTCTATAGAGACGCCAAAGGCTCTCAGACTGCTCGCCATTCTCTACCAAGTCGCGACCTTCCACTGCTCGACATGGGAGTGCTCGCCCCGAAGAGAGCCTTACCTCTCTCCTCTGGTCCCACTAAACCGTTAATAACAGAGTGGCCAAGATATCCCGCATATCTCGGTCACATATTCACTAAAGATTAGATTTGGTAACTGCAATATCTCGCAGTAACTGCCATATCCCAAGATCCGAATCTTCAGCAACTCAATATACATTAAGATATTCAGTTGCCTTTATACGGTTCTATCTCTCTTACCCTATAAATACCCTTGCTTTACATACGTTCTTTACGTTTTGAGTTTTATACACACATATACTCATTTAAGCATCGGAGAGGGACCCAGAGGCACCCCCTCTGTTGCGCTCCCCTACTTGCAGGTTCACCGGAGTTGGAGCTGAAGCGTCATCCCAACCTTGTCTGGCATTCAATTCACTGCCAGATCAGCATTCAGGATGTCACGATCCAACACACAACAAGTAGTTAAGATTGGTCGGGAGTCCTCTACTGATAATTAGAAGAAAATAAGCATTTTTTTAACTTACTCTATTGGAAGTCCTTACTGCTGCCCTACAATTTGGATGTCATGCATATAGAGAAAAATGTTTGTGAAAATTTACCTAACACATTGTTGGGAGTGCCTGGTAGGAGTAATGATAATTTGAATGCTCGTTTTGACTTGCAAGTCATGGGGATAAGACAATCACTCCATCCAATAACAAAAGCAGGGAAGAAGGTGATACCTGCGGCCAATCATACCCTATCAAGCGATCAAAAAACTATTATGTGTAGGTTTTTGAAAGACTTGACAATTCCTGGTGGATTCTCGTCAAATATTTCACGTTGCTTTTTAGTTAAGGAACACAAAATCATTGGGTTGAAAAGTCATGACTATCATGTAGTTATGCAACTTCTCTTGCCAATAGCCGCCCGGGGTCTTCTACCTAAAAATGTGGTGATTACACTTGTGCAGCAAAGTAATGCTTCTAAAATACTATGTTCGAAAGAATTGAGGAAAGATGACTTGGACAGATTAGAGCGTGATATGCCAGTGATATTGTGTAACCTCGAAAGGATTTTTCCACCAGCATTTTTTAATATTACTATGCACTTAACGATTCATCTAGTGGAAGAGGCCAAACTTGGTGGACCAGTTCAATTCCGGTGGATGTACTTCAGTGAAAGGTAAACACAAACTTCTATACATAATGACATATTTTGTACAACTACATTGCTAAATGTTATTACATTTGCTTCATAGGATAATATGCGTAATGAAATCATTTGTTCGCAATAGACGTCATCCAGAAGCTTCTATAGCAGAAGACTATATTTCCAGAGAGTGCATGACGTTCTATTCAAGGTATCTACGTGATGTTGAAACTAGATTTACAAAAATTGAGCGAAACTATAGGGCCGATCAACAACACAGTGAACAAATTTTGTCAGTCTTTCAAAGAATCGGCAAACCATTAGGGGGTTGTGTTGTTCGTGAATCAAGTCCTGATGAAAGACATAAATGTCACGCGTATATATTGAATCAATATCAGGAGGGGCAACCATTCATTGAGTAAGTACTATTTCTTGAATACTAAATATTTGTTGTTATAAAAAATCAGTTACTTATGAATTGTGTGTTGTAATGAAGTGAACATAAACGCATGTTACGACGAAGAATGTTGAATCCTCGAGCGTTGGAGTTAGTACACAACAAGGAGTTTCCAAATTGGTTTGAAAATAGGGTTAGTGCTTGTACCGTGGGACTATTATTTAATTACATATATTATGACACTAATATTCACCAATTGTTCGTAACTTTTTCAGATTGCTCGCATGCTTTGCGAAAGACTAAACAACAAAACAAAACAGTAAAAAACACTGGCCAATAAAGCATTATTCAGATTGAAGACTTATAGTGGTTACGAAGTAAACGAATTTAAGTTTCAAACTAAAGAGAGAGAGCTCACGGTTAGTACAGAATTGTGGAGTCCTCACAACCACTCATACAGCATGCTTTTCTATTGCTTGAGATCATAATCCCCAATTGAGTAATGTTGATTACTTCAGAGTAGTGCAAGAGATCATCAAACTTCCTTACTTAAATTCTAATCACGTTATTCTTTTCAAGTGTGATTGGTTTGATGTGGTTAATAGAATAAATGTTATGCATGATGAATTTGGGTTTACTTCGGTAATGACATCATTTTTTTGCAGATGAATGAGCTTATATTTTAGCGAATTAGGCCCGACAAGTATTATATGCAAAAGAACCCATGGATTGCGAATGGAGTTTAGTATTAGATGTGGAACCCAAAAAACAGTTCAACATGGGATTACATATGTTGGCATAAGGCGTTGAACCACATCAAAAGACCATCTCACATCAGTACTATACCGAGATGAATCTGGATTATAGTGAATTCATGCATAGTCGTGCTGATGTAGAAAACGTTAAGGTTGATGCAATAAATGTGTATGATATGGTGGAAGATATGGACGAACTAGAAGATTTGTTTGGATAACATATTTGTGTTTTTCTGTATTCTTGTCTTTGTTTAAAATTTTCAGTTTAAGGTATACCTGTCAATGTTCATGTGTATAATTGCAAGATTATTTTGGTACTATGATACTAATATCATTCGTCCGTTGCAGGTTAAAATGACAAGTAGAGAAAGAATAACCTCTAAAGGTTCAACAAGACAGATTGCAGAAGTTGTACATCCACCATTAATAGAACATCCCAGTACTGATGAACACGTTGCAATGGAGGGCTCATTCGTAGGAAGTTTGTATTTTTTTTCGTCTTTTATATGAGTAATAAGTATTGGTTCAACATATTAAACTTTAATTTGTTTGGCAGGAACCACCAAAAAGCCTGGAAGAGGATCCACAAGGAATGTGGAGCTAATGAAAATGCTTGCGGGAATGAAAATGCCAATGGAGTTTAATGCAAAAGTAGAATCAATTAGAAAAAATACAAGTAGGTTCAGTAACTATTGTGGTTGGTTAGTCCGTATGTCGGAAAATTCCACATCATGTGTGCCAAGTTGGTGTGGAAGAGGCGACGATGCAGGTAGGGGTGTCAATTCGTGTCGTGGGTTGACTCATGGGTCGTGTCAGCCTTGGGTCATGTCAGGGACCGTCTGACCCAAACACGACCTATGCACTTGTATGGGTCAGTATTTGAAACATAAACTTGACCCGCCAGGAATAGTAATGCTTGGGTGAGACTGACCTGTTCGACCTACTTGACCCACGAGTCAGACTGATCCATTCGACCCACCATTAGTTAAAAAACCAGAAATCAGACTGAGAGTATAAGTGCACAAATCTAATTCCACTATATGAACTATCATACTCACCTAACAAAGCCATTTCTGTGATATACCAAACAAAAAATCATACTCACCAAACAAACTATCATACTCACCAAACAAAGCCACAAATCTAATTTTTTTATTGATCAAATCTAATTTCACTCTAATTATAAGTGCACAAATCTAATTTCACTCTAATTTAAATATAAGTGAGATGAACCAAAACTTACTAAGATGAACCAAAACCCGCTTGAATGATGTGAAATTTTCTAGTTGTGATAACAAAATTACCTTTGTACAACCATTATAGGGGGAGAACAAGTGCCGAAATGAAAATTATGAATTTATAGAAATTGAAAATTTGCATAAAAGATAAATGCCTTTCATTTTCATGTGCCAGTTGCATTTACAGGGAACAACAACATTTGCCTTGCTATCTTCTTTCTATCTTGTTAAGCTCATAAATTTCATGTATTCTTGTTTTGGAAACAAAAGAGGGAACAAGTCGACATCTTCAAGCAGGCAACTGAAACAACAACTGAAACAACCGAATCAACCGATACAACAACCGAAACAACAACAGTAAGCAAGCAAGCCATCCGAATGTATACCCTAAGAGTGAAGGTCCAAAAAACTCACCATTGTTCGCTTCATCCGTCCGCTTCGTTGTTCAAGAAACATAGATGAAAACAGAGATGAAGCAACCATCCGCTTCTCTTCAGTATTTGGAGAGTTTTTCGCTTCGTCGGTGTTTGGAGTGTTTGACTACGCTTCTTATGCCAACAACTGCGTTAAACTTATTTTAGGTTTAGGGTTTTCATTTTTCAAGAGGGCTTTTATATTTAATAATATATACTCAATGGGTCACGTGTTGACCAATGGGTTGAAACTTTTGACCCAAACATGATTCGTGTTTGAACGGGTCAACCATGGGTCTTGTCAAAATGACACATGAGTTAAAAACTTGGACCCAAACACGACGCGTGGGCGGGTCACCCACGGGTTGGGCCAATTTTTGACACCCCTAGATGCAGGGGTACCAGATAGGCAGAAACATAAGATGTGGGAAATTATTTGTGTAAGTGGATTTTTCATCTATCATTATATATTCAATTCATCCTAATAGAATTTGAATGCATCTAATTAGATCTAATTTGTGTAGGATAAGTTTGACATTGACAAAGACAATGAGATGATAAAATGGGCTACCATGAAAAAGTTATAAAAGTAGTTTAATGATAATAGAGATAGAATTAAGGCATTGTACTACACACCTTACGATACTGATGCTGTGCAATTAAGGAAGAGGCCAGAGGGCTACTCAAATACATAATGGAAATACCTAATAAAGCACTTTAATTCTAAAGAGCACCAGTTAAAATCTTTCATTCTTTGATTATGTTATGTTTCAGTTATGTTTCATAGATTTATATATTCAAGGAATACTTTGTCATTAGCTGGTTCATATAAGTCAAATCCAACCGCAATAAAGGAAATCGAGAAAAGCAATTAGCACTACACACCTTTGGAAGTGTTAGCCATACTAGGATTTATCATGAGAAGGTAGGTATAAGTCTGTTTATAACAAATGCATTTATTTTTTTTAAATTTTTTTATATTGCTTTAAGTAACACATTCATTATAGACGGAGAAAAATAACGGTGTTCCACCGTCAGAATATGCTCATTATCATCAGGTACATACACATCGAAAAGATGGCACCCCCGTGATATTGTTGCAGATGAAATTATGGTAAGTTTGGAAAATGCCATTGCATTCAAATGAGAACTTTATCATATTTCATAGTTTATGTAGTTTGAAATTTGCATTGCAGACACAAGTGGATCAATGGATAACGCAGGATGAGTCTGAATGGGTATCTCATAACGTGGATGAAATATACTTAAAAGTACGAGACCAATGGAATAAGCCATCAAAGTATAAACGACGTCCATATTGCACTACTGATACAGGTACTTCACAGATGATGAAATACAAGAAAATAGTTGAAGAGTTGCATACTAAAAATAGCACCTTGAAAGGGTGTCTACAAGCATAAGAAGAGAAAACTTTAGTTATGCAACTAAACTTCCAAGCACATAGTCAGAAGGTTGACTTATTGATGAATGCTAGACAACCTCCGGTTATCAACACTAATGAGATTCAAGGTACGCGAAAAAATTACAAATTTCATATGTTGATACTTCTTTTATCTCAAATTCACATATATGTCTATTTTGATTGCAGATAGGTAACGACGAATGCAGAAGAAAGAGATGGGAGACGACTAACTTAGAAGAAGCAGATGCATATGTTACTAATGTATTGTAAGTTGTCACTATGATGAGACAAAAACTTCAATATTTTGTAAGTTATGACTTTGATGGGACAAAAGTCGTCTATTGTGTATTTTGACTAAATCGAGATGGCTATTATATGTAAATTTTGGGTTATGTATGAAAAGCAAATTGATTGTATATTTATTTAACATGTTAAGTTGATATTTCTACAAAACAATATAATTACATAAAATTATATACATTTACAGGCGACTTATTTCGCTGACAAATTTTCACATTTACCGACAAAGTTATTAAGTTAGTCGGTATAAGTATTCTTTTACCGATGTGGTTTTCAAGTTTGTCGGTAATTTTTATTTTTTTAATATTTTTATTTTTTTAGTTGGTTCTAAAATTAAATTACCGACAAAGTAAATAACATTGTCGGTAATTTTTATTTTTTTAATATTTTTATTTTTTTAGTTGGTTCTAAAATTAAATTACCGACAAAGTAAATAACATTGTCGACAAAAAATAGATTTACCGACGAAATTAATTACTTCGTCGGTAAGTGTTTTTTTGTTAATACTTAATTTATTATTTGGTCATAAATTTATATTACTGGCGACTTTACTTCGACAGGTTTAGCCGATATCGATCTGATTGATTCCTGTTCGGTTCAAGAAATTTATCATTTTATTTAAAGATAATGAGGACGATGCCCAATCTTAGCTCTGGCGGCGGGAGGTCGGAGACAGGGGAGAAGTGGGAGATGCAGCCTGGAGGAATGTTGGTCCAGAAGTGTATTCCAGATATCGACTAGATGTCCGGCCACACCCACCCACCTTTAATTCGGGTCCGAGTCAAGCATGTATCGATCTACCACGAAATCATCATTAATGCTCATGCCACGTTTGATATGTTGAATCCCATCCCATCCAAACCATTCATAATTAAAAAAATCATTCAAATTTTAAAATCATCAAAGGTGTTATTAGCTGAGTTCAGGTTAATTGATAATTTAGGGGAGTTGGAGAAAATGTTGAGTGACCCGACAGGGTTGCACCACAAAGATTAGAAGCTGATGTTCAAAGACAAGAAGAGAGACTCCAATGCCTTTCTCGACACGGTCGGAGTCAAGGATAAGTCAAAGCTGGTTCTTGTCGAGGACCCTATAAGCCATGAACGGCTGCTGCTGGAGATGCGCAAGACCTCCAAAATGGAGAAAGTCCAAGTACATCTCCCATATCAGCTTTGAGGTCAATAGACTGGCCGACAAGGTTAGTTAACATTTTCAATCTGTGATATATATAGAGCATTAATACATATATAGAAAGAATGATTCGTGTTTTACAATAGGTTTCGACTCTAGAATTGGTGATCTCCAAGGAAGGTAAGATTGCAGAAACAGATATGCTGCGGTTGTTGATTGAGTTGTTGATGAAGCGGTTCCTCAAACTAGACGACATTAATGTTGATGTAGATGTTAAATTGCAGCGGAAAATTTAGTGTTTTTTTTTCCTCCGACATCTCTACTGACATGTTTTGTTTTATTTTCCTTTTCTCGACGGTGTTTGTATTTTTAACATGAACCTACCATTTTTATATGAAGGTAAGAAGAGTTCAGAAGTACGTGAAGGTAAGAAGAGTTCAAAAGGTAGTTGAAGGTAAAAAGAGTTCAGAAGTACGTGAAGGTACGCAAAAAAATTACAAATTTCATATGTTGATACTTCTTTTATCTCAAATTCACATATATGTCTATGATGATGCATTTTACATATTCTTTGATCAAATGCGTGGGTAGACAGAAATGTTACTGAAACAATATCAATTTTGATTGCAGATGGGTGACTACAAATGCAAAAGAAAGAGATCGGTGATGACGAACTTAGAAGAAGAAGATGCGGATGTTATCAATGTTTTGTAAGTTGTCACTTTGATGAGACAAAAACTTCCATATTTTGTAAGTTCTGACTTTGATGGGACAAAAACCGTCAATTGTATATTTTGGACTGAATCAACATGGTTATTATTATATGCAAATTTTGGCTTATGTATGAAAAGCAAATTAGTTGTTGTATATTTATTTAACAGGTTAAGTTGATATATATATATATATATATATAAAATGTAATTACAAAAACTTATATACATTTACCGGTGAAATAACTCGCCGATGAATGTATACATTTACCAGCGAGTTATTTCCGCCGGTAAATGTACACATTGTCCGACGATTTATTTCGCCGGTAAATGTATATAATGTTTTGAAAATATATAATTTACGATCGACAAAACATCGTTGGTAAATGTCTATATTTGTCGGCGAACTTATCTCGTTGGAAAATGTACACATTTACCAGCGAGATAGGTCACCGGTAAAAATAGACATTTACTGACGTGGTTTAGTCGTCGATAAGTTGAAAACCTTTACTGGCGAGTTTACCTCGCCTGCAATAGTAGATACCTTTACCAGTGAATTACTTCGCCGGTAAAAGGTTAATTTTTTTACCGGCGAAACCTCATTTCACCGGTAAAACGTTTATTGACCACTTTATATCGACGTCTTTTACCCACGAAAAACATCGCCGGGATGACTTTTATCGGCGAAAAATGTGTTTTACCGGCGACTAAGCTTCATCGGTAAAAATAACACCCTAGTAGTATTACTGCCTCTCCACTTTGCTATTCCTCCCCATCCTTCCATACATCCATCCGTTTTCAGGATGATGTATGTTCCTTTGGCTGGTAGTTCCAGCGGGGGTAGGTTTAGCACCAACCTCTTTACCTCAGAGATTGTCTTCCAATCTTCTGGGTTTAATTTTACCCTTATGATCTGATTCCTTTTTCTTTCCTTAGATTGAGTTGTTGATAGCTTGTTGTATAGGGGAGCTACCAAAACTCCCAATCTTGGGATATAACTCCTAGCATAGTTCCGGACCCCGAGCAATGACTGTAATCCCTTTAGTTCTTGTAAGTTTTCATCCGGATAGTCTGCTATCTTCTTGATGATGTTGGGCTGCAACTCTATCTTTCCCTATTCGATGATGGCTCCTAGGAACTCAATCCTTGGGATACTTACTTTCATTTTCTCTGAGGACAATAGCAATCCTTCCTTATCACAAATATGAAGAAAGTGGTTGAGGTGCCTGGCATGTTCTCCCTACGATTATGAAAATATCATAATGTCGTCAATGTATGCCGCTAAGAACTCCTCCGTGCCTTTGAAGCAGTTGTCCATCTTTCGTTGAACACTGCTGGCGCATTCTTAAGTCTGAATGGCATGACTAACCATTCGTATGATCCTCCTGGGACGAAAAATGTTGTCTAGGGGATTGATTCTTCCTCATTGGCTACGTGGTGGAAGCCACTCTTCAAGTCGAATTTTGAGTAAATTTGACTTCTTCCCAACTTCTTAAGGATGGTGTTAATGCCAAGCAATACGTACTGATCCTTGTAGGTGTTCTCATTGAGCATTCGGTAATCAAAAACTATTCAAGGCTTGCCTTTTACCTCCTTCCCTGTTTTTGGGTCTATACTGGTACCAGAATTGACCATAACAGCCTTAGTCCGGTGTTGGCTCCTTGATGCCCAGTGCCCAGTGCTTCTGGGGATCTTTTCCTATAAATCCATGTTGTTTCAGCTTCTCCAAGAGTCTCGTTAGGTGACCCTTGAAGCTAGAGAGTAGTTTCCCTATGTTGTATAAATCCGCCTCCTGTATGAAAAGGTAGTCATTTTCTTCCATCCCTAATTCTAGCAGGGCCATATGGGCTAAATCCCTTGTCTGTATGACAGTGGTCTTCTTATAAAAGGTTACTATAACACCTTTTATCCTCAACCCTACTTTATTTCTCCTTATGAAGTTGCAACCAAGTAGCATTTGGATACCACCCGCCACCTTTAGGTCTATGGCTTAGGTGAATGGGATAGGGAATTTGGTTCCCCCGATTAGCATGTAGTCGTTCTTCAATTTCTTAGTGGCTATAGTCTAGGAGGCAACTCCCCAAGCTGTTATAGGCCACTTGCTTTCTTCCAATGCCTCATTTTGCACGACCTTGGTATAGATGCAACATTTGGTTGCACCCATGTCTTGTATGGCATCGACCTTGAAATCCTTTATTCCTGGGATTATGAAGGCGACCTCCAGGTTGTAGGTTCCATAAAAGGTTGCTCCTGTCATTTCTTCTTTCTCAAGGAATGAGTTTGTCGTAAGTTGGTCGCCTTGGCCACCCTTTACATGCTCATCTATCAGAACTAGACACCTTTAATTTCTTCAAATTCTTGGGATGAATGTTCTGCTTAATTATGAATCTTGTTTCTGTTTAAAAGGTTTCATCCATTTTTTGAGCCCTTGCTAAGGCTTCCATTTTTTCTTCCTTCTGGATGTTCCTAGCCCTCTGTATTAGGGTTTGGATCCCTTCAATCATTATGGGATCCGGTGGCTCATTTAAGAGTCTGACCAGTTCTTCCCTTAATTGCATGTTCTCCTGTCGTAGCTCCAGGATGTAGGCGGCTAATCCTTCCAGAAGTCTATCCTTGGAGTGATGGGTTGACACTTGAACCTTCTTTTGTTCCAGTTTTAGGTGATACTGGAAACAAACTCTCATGCACATATGGCAGGATTTTAGCCCACACTTGTTGCATTGTGTGTTGAACCTTGGTTGGCAGGAACACTTACAGGAGTTACACTGTAAGTGCGCTTCCTTTGTTCCTTCTATCCTTCTGTCATTACATTGATGTGAACAATCTTCTTGTTCCTTTGGAATGCGAGCTTTTGCATCCAACCATATCTAATTGGTCCACTGCCATACAATTTAGCTCATAGGACATTTCAGAGAGATATTCAGTTACTTCTTGAGCGGTGCTAGCTTCTCCTACATTGGCGCTGCAAATCCCATTAATGTCTGGTTCGTTGAGGTCTATTGATACATCGTACCATTCTTCAGGGAGGTCTAACCCATCTACCAGGGTTGCCCTGGCTAGGTCGTTAGTCTTCATCTTGCAATCGCGGGCGTAATGCCTCTCCTATACACATACAAAACACTTACATTTGTGCGTCGGTGGATTTTTGCGCTTGAAGACCCTAACATGGGAGTTATGGGTCTTTCCTTTGTAGGTCGTTGCCTTTTTTTATCCCAAACCTCTTGCTTGTTTTTTTGTAGTGTCCGGGAATTGGGAATTCGGAATTCTTGGCAGAAGCTGAGATCCTTAGTACCCCTATGCATAGAACCTGCCTTGCACATGTCTGTGAGGTATTGCTGCGTGAAGTGAATCCTCAACATTACCCAGATGGTGTTGCCTGGATGCTTCTGTTGGAAGACTTCTTCAATTGCCTTTTCATACAATGGTGGGCGCTTCTTGAAGTACTTCTGGGATAACTCCGCATCAATGAAGGACCTCCTCGTTCTTGCTGCTAGATCCTTGTATGTGTTCATGTATTGAAACACATATTTGATATCTACACAGGTGAGCCTGTCCAAGTTTGCATAGACCCTTTGCAGTTCTGCTGTGGATCCTTGATAGAAATCCTCTAAGGTGAAGATTCTCCTGATTTGAGAGATGACATTGGTTATGTCATCCGCTATGGCGATTAACCCTTCATATTCTGTTGGGTACGTTGTTCTCCATTATTGGAATAGCCTTTTCTCCATCTTTCCCAGGAGGTTCTCTATGTATTGAACCTTGTTTGCGATGTCAGGCCATGTCTTTGTGTTGACATGGTTGATGGTTATTGATTCCCATCTGAGTAGCACGTCTTCGTATTTGCTAATATCATCTGGTAAGACTTGAACCTTCTGTGCACGTGGTAGCGTCTGTTGAGTCTGAATTTCTCAAATGCTGACTTGGCAATGATTTGAATGCCAATTGGTTGATGATCGCGCGCCTTCGTCGGAGCTCCGATGAACCTGCAAGAAGGGTAGCGCAACAGACGGGGTTCCTCTGGGTCCCACTCCGATGCTTAAATGAGTATACTGCGTGTATGAACACAAAACGTAATGAACGTATGTAGAGCAAGAGTATTTATAAGGATGGAAGACCTAACCATTTTGGGTAGCTGAATATATTTGTGAATATTGTGATGTTGGAGATAAGGATAGCAAATATTACGGTTATCACGTAATATTGCAGTTACCTTATATGATCTTTGCAGAATATATGTCCGATATATGCGGGATATCATGGCTATATATTCAGTGTCAGTTGTGGGACCAGAGTTGAGAGGTTTGACTCTCTTGGCAAGCGCTCCCATGGTGAGCAGTAGGGGCTTTGGCCTTGGCCGATGGCGACCTCTAATAAAGTTTTGGCATCCACGTTAGTTTTGGATTTGGTGTTGGACCGCTTTATGGGTGCCAGCTTACCCTTACTGTGGGCCGATCCAGTTCTGAATGATTTGTGTTTTACCTTACTGAAAAGTAATTGGGCCTTTGAGTCCTTATCCATATTGAACTGTCACTATCGATACCCAACACTTGCCCTCGAAGATTGAGTGAAGTTTATTCGGTTGAGCTTGATCTTGTGATATAGGGTTTGAGATAGTGACTTCTTGGTTGGACCGTTGATGTTCTTTACTATTATTTGTGACTTTCGATGCTCCGTACCGTTTAGCGAACGATTTTGGTTGCTTTGAGTTTTTGGAATGTCGATCTCTTACCCTCTTAGGTGAACGCTTTGTGTTGCGAGAGTTCATGGATGCTTATTCGCCACTCTTTAGGCGAACGCTACCGTTGCTAGGGTATTAGGAGAGGCTTGTTATAGCTTTTAGCGATCAAATTTATTTGTAAGGTTTTGCGCATTTAAAGGATGCACTGTTTGGCGAGAAGTCGATAGGACGTTTGATGCATGCCTGTCACTTTGACTTCCGTAAATAGGGGGTAGGCTGACAATTTTTGTATTGTTTCGACCATTTGTCTCCCCGATGTAAACCTTTCAATTCTGACATTGCTTAGATTTTACCCCAAAGGGGGCGTAATTATTGCTTGATTTTTTCTGGACATACCTATTTGGTTTCTCCAGTTTTGGCTATAAAAAGATACACTTTGGCACTTAGCCCTTTACGCGCTTAAGATTTTTCATTCCAGAGTTCAACTGATCCTTTCTGTGCGTTAATTCTCTGTTTGATCTTTTTCTTTCCTATCTTTTACTCACGGTAAAAACCTTCCTTTTATTACCATGGATGGCAACACGAATCAATCTTCCGGCAAGGGTTCATCTTCCAAACCTTCTCCTGCCCAGTCTTCTTCTGGGTAGAAAGTTACGACTAGGGTTTAAAATGTCCCTCTTACTATCACGGATGCTTCTACCCTGGCATAGGACCAAAGAGCCTATGTGCCGAAACCGATCTCTGGAAGTCAGGCGGTCACACCGATTGTGGTGGACGTGCATGAGACCAACGTTCTGGATTTTTCTCCGACATGTAGTTTTTTGCCCTTTCTGCTACTTTTTAATGCGGTAAAGCTTCCTTCTTTTTGTTATTTTAGTATTGTTCTTGCCATGCCATGATGCTTTTATTATATATAAAGCCCAATGAGTTGAGGCCAACTTAGTTTAAGGTTGTGGTCGCCCTGACGGATTTAGGAGAAACAGACGCACCTGGGTATCCGGGCATAGGGTTGCATTATCCCCGCGAAGAAGAGGTTTACATTTATGCGACCCAGATTGATGCTGCATTGCATTTTCCTCTTTGCGACGACCTGAAGAACATTTGTTGCTATTATAGGATAGGTCCCACGCAACTGGTGCCCAACGCGATTCAGAGTATGGGTTGGGTTTAAGTTTAGGTGCTTACGTTAAGGATGGATGTATTCCTTTCCATGTTCCGATGATTCTATCAGTTGACTAGCGAGGCTAACCAGCTTCATCATTTCCAAACTCGATGACCGAATTTTGAGGAATGGAGGGGCCAGGCATGGATCTGGAATGTCCACTTTCGATTGGTGGATGACTTCCGGGCTACTAACTCCTACTACAAGAAGTATTATTTCTTATGTAAGAGTAGTGTGCCTTGGGAGCTTTTTCAACCGGAGAGGGATATTCCTTCGAGCTTTAGCGAGCTGCCGGGGAGTGATCAGAATGCCATTGATGATTTTTCCGACTTCATAAGCAAGCAGACTTCTATTCGGTTCGCTCGGGGGTAGAGACTTCAGAGTCCATGCTTAGGGTGACGGGCATTCATCAGTCCGCGCTAGTCTCTATTGATTGGGTAATTTTCTGACCCTTTTTCTTTTTTGGCTTTTGTGTTGTACACACTCGGGGACCTAATATTCTCAGTCACTTTTCCAAGCAGGCTAGGGCATGCCTATCTGCTGGCCAAGTGACTTTGATTCCACCTCCTCCTCCTTCTATGCGTGCGACCAAGCGTAGGCCTGAGTAGGAACATTATGGGGTTGCCTTTGGCGATTGTCCAAGACGTATTATTTAAGATATAACCTTTGTTTCAATAACTCTTAATGAAAGATTATGAAGAAAGCTTAGAGATGCAGAAAAGAGAGAAAACAGAAATAACCAACTTGAAACTCTTTCTTTTCATTCAAGTTACCTCTAAGATCACCAATCAATCCTATTTATACTACTTGTACAACCAGAATTCTATACTCAACAACTAACACTCTCTAATCTTCTAGCATATTCTTGCATATTCTCACATAATCTTGAGACACACGGCACAATGCCTTACAAACCAAGTAACCACACTATACATGTATCCTAACATTCCCATAAGAAGTTTGTTTTTCTTCTCTGAAAAAACAACAAAGCAATTTCACCAAGTGACTTTTCTATCTATCTACATTTGGATTCCTGAACTTCAGCTGCTTGCAGGACTTTATCATTTCATTCTATTTAACATCCATCAATGTTTCCCCCGAACACCTGTATACACAAGAATACTCCAACAACAATTATCATCCTTAAAAACAGATTTTACCACACTTATTTCTCATACATGATAGCACATTTATCTTTTTACAAGACGAGTCTTTTGAACAATCAATACATCTGCTATCACACCATCCAATCTACCATCCTTATATGTATTCATCCATATATGAGATAATGATCACACCTAGCAGAATAAAAACATAGTTTTCACCCTGTATTCAATACTTTTCTTATTGAATTCAATTTTTCCTTTTTTTTTTTTTTTCATTTCATCCTTTTTTATGAAAGTTTATTTCCTTTTGACAGAGAGGCTTTCACGTGCCTCTATTTTACCAGTCAAGTGTGGAGGTTTTCATTTTCCTCCATCTTTACATCCTCAAACAACATCTCAAAGTATCTTTGACGTTTTCTTTGAGAAGTGTTATTTTTGGATTCAAACTTCACCCTATGTCAGGAACAAGTAGGTGAAAACTCAGTCTATTCAAGCAACGGTGATCAAAAATCAACAAACACAGAGAAAGCTAATAGAACAAGTAGCTGGACTATGAGAAGCAGAACATACTGATAACCAAGACTCAAGTCTGAAAAGAAAAAACTCTATCAATCCAACAAACAAAAATGAGATAAGTCTGTAAGAACACATAACACCCACCAGAGTATCCATGAGTATACCATATTCAAGAAGACATAGATGAATTATTAAATCAGAAGAAATAAAAGCCAGAACAGACAAATGAAGATAATCCAAATGAAGACACATAAAAGAAAACATACATCACATGATAAACCAGAGAAGAGAAACAACCAACTTAACCTAAATCTTAGGAAGC
Source organism: Chamaenerion angustifolium (assembly GCA_946814005.1). Lineage (NCBI taxonomy): Eukaryota > Viridiplantae > Streptophyta > Magnoliopsida > Myrtales > Onagraceae > Chamaenerion > Chamaenerion angustifolium. The sequence goes on along the minus strand of OX328268.1, from coordinate 24,190,648 downwards.
ATGAAACAAAATTATTCATCATCAGAACCATTTTCCAAATCATCATCATTAATTACATCTTCATTCCCATATTCGGACAGACATGATAATTCTTTGAAAGACATCACACCAAGCTTCCTGAGAAACGGAACAAAACATTTTGCAGTAATAGGTTTCGTCAATATGTCAGCTAGTTGGTCAGTTGCAGGCACAAAATTCACCACCACTTGACCATTATGAACTTTTTCCCGGACAAAACACAAATCGATTTCAACATGTTTCATCTTAAAATGATGAATAAGATTCTTAGTTAACGCAACATCACCTGTATTATCACTCCATATAAAAGGCACAGAAGTAAGTTTTACATCTAACTCGGACAACAAAGAAGTAACCCACATTACCTCACATACCGCATTTGCAATAGCCCTGTATTCTGCTTCAGCAGATGATCTAGATATCACAGGTTGTTTTTTTGAACTCCACACAATAGGATTACCATTAAGTAACAAGTAAAGGCCAGAAACAGATTTGCGATCTAGCAAATCACTACCCCAATCAGCATCTGCATAAGAGATTAGAATAACATCTGATGAAGCCACAGAATTAGATCTAAACAGCAACCCATGATCAATAGTACCTTTGAGATATCGTAGCACACGATGCACTGCTTTTCAATGACACACCGTCGGTTGTTGCATGTACTGACTTAGTTTAATGACTGCAAAATGAATGTCAGGTCTTGTTATGCAAACATGCTGAAGAGCACTAACTATACTCCTGTATTGATGTTCATCTGCAGGTGGAGAATGCTCATGTAATTCAGCAACCTTTGCCAAAAAATTACCTGACATAGGAGTAGGTAAAGACGCAGCATGAGTTAGACCCGTTTTGTGAAGAAGATCAGAAACATATTTTCTTTGACCAAGAATCAGACTATCATCATTAATCTGAACATCCATACCTATAAAGTAGTTTAAGGAACCAAGATCTTTCAACTTGAATGTATCATTAATATCTCTAATAACAGATTCTATAGCAGAACTATCACTACCTGTAATACCGATATCATCAACATATACAAGAAGGAAAACATTACCTGAACTAGTCTTCTTAACAAACAGACAACTATCTGCAAGAGAAACTGTAAAAGACAAAGATGTAAGTAAAAAACATTTTAATTTTTCAAACCAAGCTCTTGGAGCTTGCTTAAGACCATACAATGCTTTGTTTAGCTTGCAAACCAAAACATTCCCATTAGAATCAGACTTTTCAAAACCGGGTGGCTGTGTCATATACACATCTTCCGATAGCTCCCCATGTAAAAATGCATTATTCACATCTACTTGCCTTAATTTCCATTTGTGTGTCAAAGCAAGAGTGAGAATTATCCTGACTGTTGGTGCCTTAACCACAGGACTGAAGGTGTCTTGAAAATCAAATCCCGGTTTTTGAGAAAAACCCTTTGCCACTAGTCTAGCCTTGTAACGAGCAATGAACCCATTCGAGTTTTTCTTGATTTTGAATAACCATTTGCATCCTATAGGAATTCTTCCACCAGGTAAAGTAACAAGCTTCCAAGTATTATTATGAAGAAGAGCATGAAGTTCCTCTCGGACAACAGCTGACCATAGAGGACAACGCATGGCAGTATGAATATCAGGAGGTTCAGATTTAGCCAACTCAGATGTCTCAATGACAGATGATGTCAATGCAGCTAATGTTCTTGCTTTTGATCTAGTCTGCATATGATGAGTATTTGTTCTAATAGTAGACGAACCAGGAAGATTGTCAGTCACATTTATAGTAGAATCAGAATTCAGATTAACAGATTGAGATGCCTCATTTCCTGATATTAAGGGCACAAGAGCTGAATCTTGAATGACATACCTGACAGGAATCAGATTTGTTGGTATAGATGTACCTGAGGAAGGCACATTTACATCTGGACTAGACTGTAGATGCACTTGTTCTGTCACAGGTGGACTTCGAGTAGGAGATGAATCCGAACACACTGAAGGCTCATTAACTGATGGAATGAGCTCACGAGCAGAGGAAGTTCCTGACTGCTGAGCTGCAGGACACAACGGAATAACAGACGGTATAATATAAGTAGTAACACAACCTCTATTATCTGCAAGAATATCAACTGGATTACACATAGAAGAATTGAAAGGTAGAAAAAACGGTAAAGAAGTGGTTGTGTTCTTGACTGCTCCAGACTGCATAAACGGATCAGACTTCTCAGTAAATGGAAAAACATTTTCATTGAATCTAACATGTCTGGAGACATAAACTTTGCCCGATTCATCAATGCACTTGTAGCCATGTTGATTAGCACAGTAACCAATAAACACACAGGCTGTAGACCTGAAATCCAACTTGTGTTTGTTAAAGGGACGAATATAAGGGAAGTAAAGACAACCAAAAACCCACAGAAAATCATAGTCAGGAGGTTTCGAAAAGAGTTTTTCATGAGGTGATACATTGTCCAGAACATTGATGGCAAACGATTTATTAAAAATACAGCAGTGAAAAATGAATCACTCCAATACTGCATGGGTAAAGACGATTGTTTCAACAATGTTAAGCCCATCTTCACTATGTGCCTGTGTTTTCGCTCAACTATACCGTTTTGTTCGGATGTGTATGGACAGGTGTACCTATGATTGATGCCATGTTGAAGCAGATACGGGGATAAAGCTTTGAACTCCCCACCACCATCCGTTTGAACAACCTTGATGGTGAAGCCAAGTTGATTTTCTACTGCTTTGTGAAACTGAGGAAATATGACTGAAACATCTGATGGAAGTGTCGACTGAAACTGAGGTACATATGATGTTGTTGTAGATGTACCAGGAAAACCAGGTTGAAGAGTATATGGATAAGCTGCAGCATTTGTTGAAGAAGTAAAACACGGGTTGATCAGTTGATGCTGATAGGGAGCCATGTACATTGGGAGATTGTGAGACATTGTATTCGGTGGAATCAGCTGCATTCCATATATAAATGACGGAACCATAGCAGTAGTTGGTGAGTATCCTGATGACAACGGAACCATTGCAGTAGTTGGCGAGTATCCTGAAGAGTAGTTTTTGGTTGAACCTGATGTTGTGAAGGACATTGCATCATCTTCATTCCACTGAGTCGTCGCAAGGTTTGTCTCCAGATTGTGCCGTAACTCCTTGGTAGTGAACGTTAAACCGATGGTAACACCTATTTACCAAGTGTCCAAACTTTCCACAAAGTTGACACTGCGGTTTGTTGTTCCCTCGACCCCTGCCTCTTCCACGTCCATAGGCAGGCTGATACTCTGGAGTATTGCTAGGAGGCACAGATTGTCCAGTATCGAATTGCAATTTGGACTGACTTGTGTTTCATGAGGATTTTTCTTCATGATCAGCTCTTTTTATCGCCACATTTGCAGCACCTATTGAGCTATCAAACAACGTGTCTCTTTGACGAACCTCAGCATCCAGAAGTACAGAGGAAATCGATGCAAGATCGTATGGATTATGACTGGCATGGATTACTTCCAGAACACTGTCAAATTGTCCTTTTACACCGTTCAATATAATCGAGATTTGTTGCATTTCCTCTATCGGATGTCCGCAACTTGTTAAGCTATCACATGTAAGTTGAATTTCTGTAAGGTAATCTCTCATAGATTGGTTAATAAATTTCCTAACCTTCAATCTGTCATACTGACTCATTATTCTTGTTGTCGACGAAGAAGAGAAGTTCCGATGAAGCTTATTCCAGATAGCTGCAGCTGTCATGCATCCTAACAAACATTTGTTGATAGGTGAAGAGATGGATGCCAGCAGCCACGAAGCAAGTGAGGAATCTTGCTGATAGAACTTCGAAAACTCCAGATTAGGCAGCTTATTGCCATCGTCATCTTCAATGTATTGATGAACCTGCAGTGTGACGAACAGATAGCCTTCCAGATTGAGTCCTCTAATTGCTAACAGGACCTGTTGCTTCCAGGCTTGAAAATTGTCTTCGCCTGTCAACTGGCAGACTCTCTTATTGAAGAAAGCAGGAATGATCTCATCCATGTCTTTGATCCACACTGATATACAGAAGATTGACAAATACAGATCAGTCGAAAGAACAGAGCAACATAACAGATGAAACCTGATTAGCAATTCGATAATTTCTTCAAATCAGATCAACCAGAGTTGCAGCAGAGATGAATCAGCACGCTAGGAATCAGGTAGCTGAAATGATCTCATCCATGTCTTTTATCCGCACAGATATACAGAAGATAGACAAATACAGATTAGTCGAAAGAACAGAACAACAGAACCGAAGAAACCTGATTAGCAATTCGACGATTTCTTCATATCAGATCAATCAGAGTTGCAGCAGAGATGAATCAGCACGCTAGGAATCAGATTCGCTGTGATACCATTTCAATAATCTGAGCTTAATGAAGGTTTATGAAGAAAACTTAGAGATGAAGAAAAGAGAGAAAACAAAATAACAGAAATAACCAACTTGAAACTCTTTCTTTTCATTCAAGTTACCTCTATGATCACCAATCAATCCTATTTATACTACTTCTACAACCAGAATTCTATACTCAACAACTAACACTCTCTAATATTCTAGCATATTCGAGCATATTCTCACATAATCTTGAGACACGCGGCACATTGCCTTACAAACCAAGTAACCACACTATACATGTATCCTAACACTTTGCTTTATCGTCTTCTGAATTAGCTTTAGGTTTTATACCATCTTTGCTTGTTTTTAGAGAATGTCACATCCGAGGAGGCTTCTGCTTCCACTCCAGCCAAGAGGGCGAGGAGTTCTGGCGAGAAGTGTCTTGCTGCTGCTGGGGGATCTTCTACTCCCCGGAGCGAGGCTCCTGCCCCCGGGCAGGTTGATGATCCTGCTTCCGATCATGCTGCTCCCAACTCCTCCAGGGGAGCTGGGGTCGGAAGAGGGTCCTGACCCGGGGTGCCGCAACGGGCACTTCGAAGACTCCCTTTGCTGGGGAGTACTGTTCTTTGGTGGGTCTTTTCCAGCCACCAAAGGTGGCAGATCTGAGGGGTCTCTGAGTCCCTTGCCACAGTTACTTTCTCCTCTTTATTCCTTTATAGACTTCCTTTTATTCCTTTCATTGTTTGCTCTTTTGTAACTCCTTGATTTGTTTTAACTTTATCCCTTTTTTTTTCGGTTGTCAGCTCGTCTGAGAGGAGACGATGATCGAGCGGATTGTAGGGGAGCTCGCCAATAAGCAAGTTGATCTGCTTATCTAGATGGAGGACTTGAAGAGGAGGGTAGAGGCGTCCACTGGGCTGGTGCAACAGGCTCGACGGGTGTCTGCGGAGAGGGAGAAGGAGTTGCTCGCCTCCATTAAGATTTGGGAGGATCAGGTGACGCTCACCTAGGATAGCAGGCTCCGGGATGAGCTGCGAACCAAGGAGGTGGACAAGTACTCCGCTTAGCTGGAGGCAGAGATCGCTTGCCTTCAGGGCTAGCTGAAGGAGGCCTGGTCTAAGAGGGATACCTTTAAGGATGAAAAGGAGCAGCTTGAGCTGAAGACTATCCCATAGCCTAGAGCGTGGTCGAGGACTTTAAGTAGTCCGAGCAGTTCTCAGACTGCGCCTTGGAGGTGATGAAGGTTGATGTAGCTGCCTATCTACATGTCTTGGTCAACGAGATCCAGGGGATTGACCCCAGAAAGAGACTACAACCCCTGGTGAACCCAAACCTTGACGCTCCAGGCCCCCAGGTGATCAAGTTGATGGAGAGCTTCAAGTCGAAGGAGCCTATTCGTACTAAGAAGGATTACAACCTTGCAAAGTTACTTGGCATTCTCATGCTTTTGCTCATCCTCCTCCTATTTGTTGATGATAGTTTGTTTGACTTCATTTTATTTCAGGAGTCTTGTAATTATTTTTTGATTGTTGACTCAGATATTTCTTTTAATATAATGAACGCCTTTTGTTTAGTAAGCCTTAACTTTTATTTGACTTCGAATATACTTGGTTGTTCTTTCAATGTCTATCTTGTTTGAAAGTTTTACGTTATTTGTTTTCAACTTCGCTTTAGCTTATGTATGATAGTTTCGCCTTAAGGGGTCTTGGACCTTTCTTTGGAGGAAACGTTACCCTTTAGAGGTTCTTTTCGCTCCTTTAGGCTTCGAAGGAAGGATCGTGGCCCTTTATCTGCTCATCCGTTCATTTTGCCAAGTTTCTTAAGGGATCTATTACCGAAGGATTATGCCTTTAAGGAAACTGTCATCCTTCATGGATTCGTTCGCCTTTTAGGATTTTGTTCCTTAGATTCGTTCGCCTAGTCGTGGGAGACTGTTACCTAAGATTCGCTCGCCTTTTAGGAAGCTGTTACCTCAAATTCGTTCGCCCTTTTCGGGGAACTGTTACCTAAGATTCGCCCGCCTTTTAGGGAGCTATTACGTTAGATTCGTTTGCCCACTTCACTTTTCAGGGAAACTGTAACCTTAGATTCACTCGCCTTTTAGGAAGCTGCTACATAAGATTTGTTTGCTCTCTTAAGCTTTTCTTTGGAGAGACTATTACCTTATTGGTTCGTCCCCTCCATTGTGCCCAACTTGTATGGAAACTGTTACCCTTGATGTGTGTTCGTTCACCTTTTATATCAAGTCTTTATGTTGCCCAACTTGTAAGGGAACTGTTACCTTAATAGTTCGTTCGCATTTTATATCAAGTCTTTATTTTTCCCAACTTGTACATGAACTGTTACCTTGATGGTTCGTTCGCCTTTTATATCAGGTCTTTATTTTGCCCAACTTGTAAGGGAACTGTTAACTTGATGGTTCGTTCGCCTTTTATACCTGGTCTTTATTTTGCCCAACTTGTAAGAGAACCGTTACATTGATAGTTTGTTCGCCTTTTATATTAGGACTTTCGCCTACTCGTAAGGGAACTGTTACCTTGACGGTTCATTCGCCTTTTTGTGTAGGTCTTTCTTTTGCCTAACTTTAAGGGATTTGTTACCTTGATGGTTCTTTTGCCTTTTAGGGTAGGTCTTTCTTTTACGTAGTTTGGGGGAAACTATTACCTTGATGATTCGTTCGCCTCTCGTTTTAGGTCTTCGTGGGAGAGGAACTGTTACCCTAATAAGGTTCGTTCGCAATCGTCGCCTGATTGAGGAGATTGTCACCTTTGTTGGTTCGTCTACCTTTATGCGTTAGGTCTTATCTTTCGAAGATTTGTCCATTCTTTGGGACTTTTCGTTTTGGTTCGAGTGACTATGTTTTATATGAAGGAATGGTTTGTTTTATTGACATAACATTTTGATTAAAAGCTATGCATAAAACCTACGTAAATTTTTGGAGTTGAATGGACGAGGTAGCCTTATACCCTCTGTGTTTTCCAAGTAGTAGGACCCTGGTGCGGCGATCTCTACTACTTTGTATGGACCTTCCCACTTAGCTGAGAGTTTGGTTTGGCTGTCCAGTTTCGTGAACTCATTCCTTCGCATAACCATCTCCCCCATGAAAAATCGGCGAGCGCGGACTTTTCTGTTGAAGTACCGAGTGGTCGCCAGTCGCATTTTAGCTTGTGCGTTATCTGATTGAACCCCGCTTTTCTTTAGCAAGATTGAGGTCTATAAGTCGCTCGATTTTATTAGCTTCGACATTAAAGTGTAGGATCATATGGGTAGGCACCACTATTTAGGCGGGTGCTACTACTTCAGATCCGTACACCAGACTAAATGGCGCTTCCCCTGTTGCTGTTTTAGGTGTCGTTCTGACAACCCACAACACGTTTTTCTGCTCATCTACCCAGTTTCCTTTGAAGGCTTGAACTCATTTTTTGAGTCCTGCCAGGACAACTTTGTTGGCTGCTTCGGCCTGTCCATTAGTTTGAGGATGGTATACCGAGTTGAATTAGTGATCACTATGGTACTCTTCGCAAAGCCATTTGAGTTATTTTCCCACGAATTGCGGGCCATTGTCGCTTATGAGTATTTTGGGAACGTCAAATCGCAAAAAAATGTTGATCTTTAGGAATTTGATCACTTGAAATTCAGTTGTCGATGTCAATGCTTTCGCCTCTAACCATTTTAAAAAGTAGTCGATCACCGCGATAATGTGGGTTCGTTGCCTAGTGCTTATGGGAAATGGCCCCAAAATGTCTATTCCCCATTGGACGAAAGGCCAGGCGCCTGCCATTGGGAATAGCAATGTCGGTGCTCGACCGGATCTTGGTGCGAATTGTTGACAAGTTATGCACTTCTTTATTAATTATGCTGCGTATTTGCTCAAGGTTGGCCAGTAATAGCCTAATCTGACGATTTTGCGCGTCAGTGAGCGTGCACCTTCATGGCATGCATAGAGATATTTTTCAATCTCGATATATTTTATTTAAGCTGAATTAAACAATTTGCTTACAAAATAGTCTAGACTCTGCTTATTTCCTTATTCTTTTGTTAAAACTGCACTGACTGTGACTTCACTAATACTTATATAAATAAAGAGTGGTTAATTGGGAATGGTCTTCGCCAAGGACGGAAGTGTCTGCAAATGTTGCTTAAGTGATTGAAAGGCTGCCTCGCACTCCGACATGAACTCGAACTTGCGGTTTGACCTGAGAGTTTTGTAGAATGGGAGGGACCTCCCGCTCGCCCTTGAGAGGAAACGATTGAGTGCGGCAAACGACCATTTAGACTCTGTACCTCCTTGTGCCAAGTAAGGGACTTCATCTATTCTATAGCTTTTAGCTTTTCGGGGTTCGCCTTTATACCTCGTTCGCTGACCATGAAGCTCAAGAATTTGCCTGATTTTACTCCAAATGAGCATTTTGTTGGGTTCACGCGAACGCTATGCTTCCTCATGCATTTTAATGCTACTCCAAGGTCTTATGTATGAGGGATCCCCTTGATTGACTTGACGAGCATGTCGTTCACATAGGCCTCCATGTTTCACCCCAGCATTCCTTGGAACAACCGATTTACCATTAGATGATAGGTTACCCTTGCGTTTATCAGGCCGAAGGGCATCACCTTATAGCAAAGTATATCTCTATCGGCGTAGAATAATGTGTGGGCTTCATTGGTTGGGTGCATTCAGATTTGGTTATAGCCTAAACAGGCATCCATGAAGCTTAGCATCTCATGATCAGAGGTTGCATCCACAGCTGATCAATTCGCTGAAGAGGATACAAATCTTTGGGACATGCTTTGTTCAAGCCGCAGAACACATTCTTCACTTTCCATTCAACATCTTCACAAGAACTGGATTGGCGACTAAACTTTGAAAACATACCTCCCTGAAAAATTTCGCTTTAAGTAGTCTGCCTAGTTCTTGCCTGATTGCCAAGCGTTTGTCTGAGCCAAATGACCTGCTTTTTTGAGTAATAGGCTTGATCGAAGGATCTACCCTTAGCTCATGGGACATTATGTCGGTGCTGATGTCTGTCATGTCACTAGGCTTCCAAGCGAACAATTCCTTATATTCTTTTAATAGGGAAGTCAAGGCATCCCTTTGGTCGTCGTTGAAGGTGGTTATGATGCGCACCTTCTTTTCTGGACCATCTATCTCGACTTTCGTCAGTTCTTCCATTGGGGCTGGTCGAGCTTTGTCCTCACGAGGGTTAGCCTCTGTCTCGATGGCCAGGGTTTCCATTTGGTTCTTCTTGCGAAGGCAGTTCACGTAGCATTGTCGTGAGGACGGCTGGTCGCCTAGAACTTCTTCAATCCCATTCGGTGTGGGGAACTTCATTTTTTGGTGGACCGTGGAGGCCACGATCTTATGCATTGATGGTGGTCCTCTCCAGGATGGATTTGTATGAGGCAGGTGCGTCGACCACTATGAAGGCAGTCGTCACCTCTATGCTCTTTCATCCTTCGCCTAGGTTACCGGTAGGATTATAGCTCCCAGCGGATACGTTGTTCTCCCATGGAATCTTATGAGTGGAAAGTCGACTCGCTCAAGATTTTTTTGGATTTGCCCATTTTTTCGAAGGCATCAAAGAATAGAATGTCTGTCGAACTCACTCTATCGATCAGGATTCTTTTCATATCACATCCTGCGACGTCTGGCGTGATGACCAAATCATCATTGTGCGGAGTTGTGACATGTGTCGAGGTCTCTTTCCCAGTTGCACAGCTGTGGAGATTTATGTGGAATACATTTCCCTTGCATTGGAACCCTCGCCTCTGGCTCTAAACCCTCCGACAATTAGGTATATTATCCGCCTGCCCTGGGATGGGCCACATTGTTCTTGAGGAACTGGCGAGTGGGTTCTACGTGGAGGAGTTCAACTTTGATCTCTACCCGCCACAAACTCCTTCATCGTGCCTCACTGGATTAGTTTCTCGATGTCGCGCTTAAGAGAATGACAATAATTAGTCTTGTCGCCTTTCACTTTGTGATAGCGACAATAGATCTCTGTTTCTTTGCCCATAGGCTGAGCATTATTTCGGGGCATCGGTGGCCTTGCTAAGGACCTTCTTTCCATCTCGACTAGTATCGCCGAGAACTGCCTGTTTAAAGGCGTGAAATACTCGGGAACCTCTCGATGGCTTGTTTCGAGGACTTCGGATCTGGGCTTCTCGCGACCTCGCTTATCCTTTTTTTTCCTTTCTACCATCGCGTCGGGGCTCGGGAATAGCCCTTGGTGAGGTTGACAGGAAATTAGCTTCAGAGTTTGCCCTTTCCAGGTCGATGAAACATTTTGCCCTTACTGCCAGCTCCTCCAATGTCTCTATTTCCTGAACATGATAGTTGTGGCACAGTTTTCTTGAGGATTTGTTAGCCCCATTGAGCCCTCTGTAAAAAGCTCGGGCGATCTCTCCGTCTGTGACTCGACGATCAATTTATGTGACGTTCTTATGAAAATGCCTATAGAAGTCGGGCAAGGTTTCTCCTGAATGTTGTTTTACTGCGTCCAAGGCGACCACGCTCTTTAGCAATTGGCGTTCTCCCATATACGGCTCCACAAACTTGTTTTTTAATTCAACCCATGTCCCTATCGATCATACATGGAGGTCGAAGAACCAAGAAGACGCTGAACCCTAGAGGGTTGACGGAAATAATAGGGCTAAGTGATTTTCATCGTTCGACTTACCCAACAAAGAAGCTTCATGCTTGTTGGCATGGATCACAGGATCTCCTCCGCTACTATATTCAGGGATAGCTCTCGCCGCCAGATCCTTTGGTATTCTAACTGCTATAAGGTCAGAGGTGAATAGATGGGAGGATCATTCTCGGAAGGGAGTCATGACGGCTCCGCGTTGTTCCTTAATCTTTTTATTAATAAGCTCCTCAATTTGTCCAAGAGTGAATTGGGTTTCTGTTCTCCGGTCGGTTAGGTAGTCGACGGATTGACAAAGTGAGTGACTGTCGGCGCTTCGGTGGAGGCCAGAGGCCTGGACTTGTGTCCAGAGGTCATCTCTTGGTCTTCTTGAGTAGCAAAGACACTCGTATTTCCAGTTTCTGCTTCCTATGGTCCCGCGGGACGAGGATCTTCATGAGGAACATATGCTTGTCTGCGGCCCTGTCCTATGATAGTTTCCAGGAGGGATAACATCTCCGCGGTTACCTGAATGGTTTCCCTAACTACTTGAACGGTTGGTCGAACTGGAATCTTCATGGTGGGCAAAACTGGGATCGGTCTCAAATTGTCAATGTGTTCATGTGCCGGTCTCGGAGGGACGACATTTGGGATTGCTTGGCTAGCATGTTCTTGATGGAGCGGTGAAGCGATGACAGATTCCGAGCTATCTGAGGATTGCTCGTTAACCTGCTTCCGACGATTGCGGTTAGAGCGAGTGTGCATGACTGTTTGCTCGGATTCTCATAGACGGCGCCAAATGTTAGGTCTGAATTTCCTGAATGTTGACTTGGCAGTTATTTGAGTGTCAATTGGTTGATGACCGCACACCTTCACTGGAGCTCCGATGAACCTGCAATAAGGGGAGCGCAACAGAGGGGGTTCCTCTTGGTCCCACTCCGATGCTTAAATGAGTATACTGTGTGTATGAACTCCAAACTTAATGAACGTATGTAAAGCAATAGTATTTATAGGGATGAAAGACCAAACTGTTTTGGGCAGCTGAATATCTTTGTGAATATTATGCCGTTGGAGATAAGGATAGCATATATTACAGTTATTACGTAATATTGCAGTTACCTTATATGATATTTATAGAATATATGCTCGATATACGCGGGATATTGTGGTTATATATTCGGTGTTGGTTTTGGGACCAGAATTGAGAAGTTTGACTCTCTATGCGAGCGCTCCCAAGACGAGCAGTAGGAGGCTTTGGCATTGGCCAATGGCGACCTATAATAGGGCTTTGGTGTCCACTTTAGTTTTGGGTTTGGTGTGGACCACTTTATGGGTGTCAGCTTACCCTTACTGTGGGTCGACCCAGTTCTGAATGATTTCGATTTTATTCCTCTGAAAAGGTATTGGGCCTTTGAGATACCGATATTGGATTGTCACTATCGATACCCAACAACGTCCAGTAGTTTGCGGTTTCATAGGCACGCGGGGATGGAACCTTTCTTCAGGTATTCATGTTTCTACCACTAGCTGTGGTACCGGTGGGATGGAGCTTGTGGCTGGTCTTGCCTGGTGGGTAAACGAAAAGTTGTCCCATTGATGTGTCTTGTGGTGGTTGGTAACCAGAGTTGTCTGTTGATGACATGTATGTCGTTTCTTTAAAGATTTTTTTGAAGCTTAGGGTAAACGTGCTCTGTTCCAACTGTCACTGCGACTTCCTGAGTGGTTTTGGTGGTTTTCTCCTCATAAGAGATGATAAGTTATTTATAAGATGATAAGTTGCTCAACTTCATATTTAATTAGAAAAAGTAAATATCTGTACATTTTGCAATATAGTTTATTGATAAATATTTAATAGTACATATATCTATTTTGAAAGAGTAAACTTTAACAAATGATCCTTCAACTTGAAAACTTACCCACGCTTTTGCGCAGAGTATAAAATTTATTCAAAAAAATATTATATGTATTTAGTTTAATTATAAACTTTAATTTCTTATATCAATAAGAAAAAAAGAATCAAATATGAAATAATTTTCTAATCGTATTATTATATTGATAAGATTTATTCAACTTATGAAATGAAAATATTTTTCTCATTAATACAGTTTTAATTAATATTATTCATTTTACCTATTAAGTTTATAATATGATCATTTATTGTGTATTCGTTACAAATGAGTATAAAACGTCATTGCAAATGCTTTATTTCATAGTAGTTAATAATATATTATTTTATTTATTTATATACAATAATATAACTTAACAAATTATATAACAACTTTAAATGTTAATTATGTATTTGTATGTATTTATAATTTCGGAAAACATAAATATAGATAAATTATAGTCGAGGTAAAGACTAATGAATAATTAATTCCAAAAGAGTTAATTAGTCCAACAATTATGGTAATAATTAATTACCAAGAGAATAGAATTAATTTATTTCAATATTAAATAATAAGTAATTAATTACAATATAATTATAATTAAGTATTAATGAATTAATCTTCAGAAATAATTTAATAGTTAATTATAGTAGCTCAATAAGGTAAAAAACTAATGAATAAGTTAATTACTAATAAGTAAACTGTTTAACTGTTTTATAAAGTTACAATTGGTTATAATTAAATGTATGCATTATAAAAGGAAATGACTAATAATATTTTGTAAAGTGTATAAATAGAGATAAAATATTTTTTTTATCTTTCTTATTTTTAAGCCTAACTAAAAATAACAAATAATAACAAAGAAGGATGGTATCATAACGTACGTGCCACCGAATTGAGATCCGAAAAAGGACATTGAAGTGTTATGTAGTGATTAAGATATTGCACTAATCAAGGAGAAACAACAAGGTGTGCGGGAGGTGAATTTGTATGTGCTTCCACCATTTGATGAGGAAGCATGTCTTAAAGATCCGTGGTTGGAAGAACTGCGCAACAACACATTGTTGAAGCAAATTGCAAATCGAAGAAGGATGGCATCCGCAAGAATAGCTGAACTGAACAAACAGCGTTTGAGCGAGAAAGCGAAAGGAAAAGCACCCATGGTCGAGAGTAGTGCTTCCGAAGAGATGTCTTCCGACTCCGAGGGCATTTCCGACCCAAATTGGAGAGCCAAAAAGGGTGAAGAGGATGATGGCACCGATGATGATGTGGATGATGAAATGTCACCAAACCGAGGGAAAACGGATGGGCAGCGACACAGAACACGTAAAGCCGAAGGTGATATACCCGACTTAGTTGCTGCGATGGAAGGTGAGTGGGGCGATACTGCGGCGGGTATTGGGGTGAACATGGATGTTGAAATGTTAAACCTTGAGCATGACTGTCCGAGCGACACCTTAAGGACTCCCCCAGATTCAGACGTGGAAGACGACGTGACAAGCAGACATAGGACAAGTGTTATTGGTGAAGAGGTGAATGCGGAGTTCGGTCTACCCATCAAAAAATATGAGCTGAAACTTGGTATGAAGTTCGTAGATGCGAAGGCGTTTAGGGATTACATGATTGGACATAGCATCCAAGAGGGGTATGAGATGGAGTCGAAGGGATCAAATGGTCCCAAACGAGTAGAACTCCGGTGCAAACAATCCAACTGTGGCTTCAAGTCTTGTGCGGTTCGTGTTCCTCAACAAGCGACTTTTCAATTACGCAAGTTGGTGGAGGAGCATTCATGCGGTTGAGCATTCCACACCAAGAAGATTGGTGGTAAGTGGATATGCGAGAACTTCATGGAGTTGATTAGGAACGAACCGAAGGTCCGAAGTGCAACCATAGCTGATGAAATTCAAAAAAGATTCAACTTCGATGTGAAGCGATGGAATATCTGTGAAGGTATAAGATTAGCGAGAGAGAAGCTATGTGGCGATAGATTATGGAAGTTTGAACGCCTAAGAGACTACGCCGGGACAGTGATGATGCATAACCCATGAAGCACCGTTTACATACAGGTTGATCCGATGTCGAACCCTTTAAGACCAAAATTTGAACGTATGTACATATGTTTAAAGGGATGTATGGAAGGGTTTAGAGCTGGTTGTCGACCCTTCATTGGGTTGGATGGGTGTCACTTGAAAGGCCTGGATGGGGGACAACTGCTAAGTGCCGTGTCTCGGGATGCTGACAATAGAGTCTTCCCTCTATGCTATGCGTGGATAGAAGCTGAAACGAGAGAGCCGTGGACGTGGTTCCTGGACATCTTTAAGACAGACATTGGTGATGGGGGGGGGGGGGGGGGGTCCTTGCATCGTCATGTCAGATCGACAAAAGGTATATTACGTCTGCACTTTTTAAATATTTTATGTATTACGTTGTTATAATTTAAAAATGTTATGTGTTTTGTTTGAAGTATTTAAACAGTTGCTGTAACATGTTTGAAATTCTAATTGTATGATGAAACATGGTTGCTAGGGTTTAATAACTGTAGTAGAGGAGATCCTACCTGCATCGGAGCATCGTTTCTGTGCACGACACATTCATCAAAACATGTTGGCTGCCAAACACAACGACGCTGGAGTGAAGTCACGTTTTTGGGCAGCGACTTGTTTGTACAATTTGCATACGCACAAGGCGCACATAGACTACCTAAAACAGCACTATCCGGGTGCATGGGAGTACTTGGACAAGATAGACACAAAGACATGGTGCAGGTACGAGTTTCATCCAGATTCAAAAACAGATTTAGTCGTGAATAATGTCGCAGAGAGCTGGAATGCGAAGATTAAGGATGCTCGAGATAAGCCTCCAATAACCCTTATGGAAACCTTGCGAATGATCGTCCTGAATAATTTCACTACAAAGAGGGAAGAGGCTAGCAAACACGAAGAGTTGCTGTTTAGCAGTGTTCTCGAAAAATCAAGAAAAATAAGGATGCTTCAAGAGGGATGGGTGTACTTTACGTGGGTCATGGTGAGTACGAAGTGCTTGTGGGTACACAATACCAGTAAACCGTAGATATCAACACCAGAGTATGCAGCTGTCTGGAATGGAGTGTAACCGGAATCCCTTGTGCACATGCTACAACATGTTTGTTGAAATCTAGACTGGATGTGCAGAATTTTGTTGACACAGTGTACCACAAAGAGACTATGCAACGAATCTACAGTCCAGTCATACATCCAATTCATTGGGGTTGACGATTGGATGAGGCTAGATTCGTTACCCATTGATCCTCCAGTAGTCCGTAAACAAGGAGGCGGGCCTAAGAAGAAACGGACGAGAGCTCCAACCGAGACGGTAAACAAAACAGGAACTAAATTGACAAAGCATGGTCTCCCACAGTTCTGCTCCCTCTGTCGACTAAGTGGTCATAACAAGAGGGCTTGTAACAAGAGATGTCAGACACACGCACAATCTCAGAGCAGTGCACCATCACAGCCTACCCAGCCAACATGGATTTGACGCACCACAGCCACCCACCAAAAGGGTCAGACTACCAAGGGTTTCACAAGAAGGACCGAGTAGAGGTAAATCGAAGAGAAAGACACGCCTGATTGAGGAAGAGAGAACTGATGTGGGTGAAGAGTCGGACACCTTTATTTCTGAGTCTGTTCCAGATTCACAACCTCAGATGGTAAAAACTCCTATTTCCTCAAGACGTGTTCAAACATTGTTTAAGTGTTCACTAATATTATACTTGTTTGCAGGAAGAAGTACGTGAAGAGGTTCCCAACATACCTCAAGAAGAAGTACCAAATGAAGCCGAAGAAGGACCCAAGATACCGAAACAAGCACCCAAGAGGATTCCTAAAAGCAGAAGGGCAAAACTGCCGACTAGAAGAAAAACACTGGTTTGTAAATCTAACTGCCGACTTATCACATTTACACCAGTTACGTTTTGTAAATCTAATTTTTGTACTGTCATAGGGTCAAAATGCCCCTGAAAAGGTGGTAAACCTGGAAAGTTCGCCTGAACGTGTACGAGTAAGTTCAAGTGCACCACAACTTTCTGATTGTCGAGCTCTCGTGCCAGTTGATATGTCATTGCAGACCATCGCACTGAAGAAGAAGACTATTCCTAAGTCGACAATGCTGCCGAGGAGTTCCCCTCGTTTCAAGTCAAGCAAGTACACAAAATATCCGACTCAATGAAGATATTTTGTGATTTCAAGACCTAAAGTAGTATAACTTATTTTGAATGCCATTTTGGAATGACGCATATGTTAGGATTAAAAGAACATGAAGACGTGAAGGAGATGAATAAGAACAACATCTGACTCCATTATTGAGAAACTTGGTGTTTAGTACATAGAGAACTATATATATATATAGTATAGAGCTAACTATCTATATATATTGATTCTATCTATAAAGATACTCATATTATCTATCTAACTATATATATAATAAACTAAATCTAAAAGGATAAACTAACTAATATAGATAAACTAAAGATAAAGACTAATCTAGACTACATAATACTCTAACATTCACCCATGTTCTTTGTTTTTCTTGAAATTTGCTGAATTGGTCCCTAAATTTCCAATGCTTCTTCGCTTGTGTCGGATCCCAAATCCAATCTCGATGAAATCCTCAAACGAATTGAGCTCACACATTTTCATCATTGGTGAGATATTCTACATTCGAATACAAGTTTTTCAAGCTAAAATCCAGATGAAAAGGAAAGAAAAAAAGAAGAAAAAAAAACTCGGTCATGCCATCGCGGTGCCATCTCGGTCATCTCGTCGTGGTCATGCCGTAGTAGCTAACAAACTAATCTAAAATCTGAATTCCAGCATTCCAATATTCTATTGAATCCATTGTAAATCATCAAAAAACTTGGTTGTGCAAACTCAATTTGATTACAGATCTTCACGATACCGATCGGGATTTCAGCACAATTAATTTAGCATTGTTGAAGAGACATTGCATCAGCAAATCACAGATCAGCAGCAAGAATGATTCGGTCGTTGGAAAGAAGGCTCTGATACCATGTTAGGATTAAAATAACATGAAGGCGTGAAGTAGATGAATAAGAACAACATATGACTCCATTATTGAGAAACTTGTTTTTTAGTACATAGAGAACTAGTTATATATATAGTATAGAGATAACTATCTATATATATTTATTCTATCTATAAAGATACTCATATTATCTATCTAACTATATATATAATAAACTAAATCTAAAAGGATAAACTAACTAATATAGATAAACTAAAGATAAAGACTAATCTAGACTACATAATACTCTAACAGCATACTATCAATTTTAGGCGTTAACTTTCGTTTTGTGAACATTATTAGGTTTCGTTTTATGTTTAGGATGAACTTGGTATTGTTTAAGTTGGTTCTGTTGAAGTACTTGGTTCTCTGGATTGTGTATGTTGTATGCATACTGGAAATACTTGGTTCTGTTGAAGTTGTCTGGATTGTGTATGTGTTGTGAGACAGGTGTTTAATTGCAGGTAGAATGTCGTTTGGATTTAGTCGATCACTTTTTGTCCTGTCACTCAAAACATAGTACATCTATTCTCAACTAGTGGACAAACTTGTTTCATCAAATACAAAAAATTACAAAACATAGGTCATCTGGTATTAAGACAACAGAAACATACTTAACTTAAAACACCCCGACCCACAAACATAAGTCTTTAAAATACAAGTCCTAAAACACGTTCACCCAATGACCAATTTTAGGATTACAGCAAACAACAGTACCGCAAGAACACCAACATCAGTAATCAACATCAGTAATCAACATCTTCTCCCTCCTTCGTACAAGAACCACTTCGCTTTCAATCTTGACATGCATATCTCGAAATTTGTTCACGACCCTCCTTCCGTATATGCACATTTGCGCGTCACACTACTCAAAATAACTACAACTGTGGTTCTTCAACAGAAATACACCAAATTAGGGCTTCCAAAATTAGTGATTTTCAAGATTAGGGCTTCAAAATTAAGCTTCCAAACAAAAAGAATCGGCAAACAAACCTTGTAATTGGGACACCCATAGAACATTCAACTGAAATTCTTCCATGTCGATGCGGGTTTAGCATTGGTCGTGAACCCACAGTAGCAAGTCCAACTCGGGTACTCTACGGCCGACTTGGAGTTCGAGCTGGATGTAGTGCTGCCTGAGTAATGCGGTCCCATTCTTCCTCGGCGACCAGCTTGAAGATCCAACAATGAAGGGCCAAAGACTTCGGGAAGCTAAGCTACGGACGACCACCTTGGAGAACAATGTTGGAGAAGAAACAGATTTGATTCAATGGGGGAGAAGGATTGTTATAATAGGTGAAGTACTAAGGGGCATCTTTGTATTTTCACACGCACCAAAAGTCACGTGCAAGGCATGGACTGTTAACGGAATTTTTAAACGGACACAAACAGAATTCATCAAAAACCTACACCAACAAACATACTACATCAAAAACAAACAATGAGCCGCATTTACCACTTTGGGCAAACATGTTACATCTTTTTCATAATTTTCCATATAGAATAACTAATAACAAGTATTAATGATTTTAGACCTCTTATGAATATATATTTAATAACTGTAGCATTAAATATAATTAATGTCATATATAACATAATATAACAAAATAATGATATAATATAAATGATTTCAACATATTAAATTTAATTAATAATATTTATTCAATATGGATTAACTTAGAAGATTATTAAAAGTTTGATATTATAATTGATTGAATATTAACTTCATTTAGTATTAGTGTCAGATATTTTTTTTAAAACATTTACACTTATTTATTAATAGATGTAATATTATTTTTAGTTTATTATTTTCTATTTTTGTGAAATTACAGTATTACGTTTATTTTATATTGAACTATTAGATTATCGTTATACAATAAGAATGTAAGGTAGAAACATATATGGTATATGAAATATTTTTAATGTAAAAGGTTTAATAAACATTTTTACACACGAATATAACAAAAGGTTTTATTTATTACATATTAAATGAAACTTTAAATACTACTTATGTATTTTTATTTATATATACTTATCTGAAAACATGAATATAGAAAATTGTAATGAAATATAGACTAGCTAAAAGAATAATAAATTATTATTCAAATAAGAATTATTTAAATAAATACATTAGAAATTATTTTTAAAAAATGGAATTGGTCTATTTCAATATTAACCAAAAAACTTTGTTTGCAATATAATTATAATTAACAATTAATGAATAAATCTTGAGAATCAATTTTGTAATTAATTATATCATATGAATAAGGTAACAAAATCATAAATATGGTAAATTATTTAACTATTTTATAAAATCACAATTTATTATAATAAAATGTATATAATATAAAAGGAAATGACTAATAAGGTATATTTTTTAAAGGTGTCTAACTTAAGATATAATGTTTTTATATACATTTCTTAGCCTAATCACTTCTTACTATTTTTTCTATGAAATAGCAAAGGTTTTGAGATCATACATTTATCGGTTAGCGAGAATTCGAAGATTCGTGAGATGATTAAAATAGAAGATTTAGTAGCGATGATGGGAGGTAAAATTGTGACATGTTTAGGGGCGAGAAGAAGATCAATTTGAAGTTGACGGTCACATCAATTGCTTCCATTAGAGTCGATTGATGGTTGTATAAATTTGCGATTGAATTCCATGCAGATGCAAGCACCGATGTAGATGGACCAAATCTTAGGAATGATTACGGTGATTGTTATATGATTGAGTGATCTCTTCTTCATAGTCTTTTTTTTATGAAGTACTTAAACTATTTTCTAATAGAAGTTGTATGATTGCTTAATAATAATGAATATCAAGAAACTTAATTAATATATATATATAAAAGAGGAATTAAAATGGTTTCTAAGATGCAAGTCATTACATTAATTTACAACATTGTCATTGAGGTTTCAAGTAATTTTCCATATATATATATAAGAGGAATTAAAATGGTTCCTTAGATGCAAGTCATTAGATTAATTTACAACATTGTCATCGAGGTTTCAAGTAATTTAATGTTAATAAATTTCATCATCCCTTTATTATATGTTGAAATTTTCATATAAAAATTTATTATGTGTTGAAATGTATGTGTAAATTTTCTTATATGTTGAAATTTCCATTTTTATGTGTTGAAATTTTAGAAGATTCAACCAAATTAATATATATATATATATAGTTTATTTAGCATTATTTTGTATTTTTTCTAATTTCATATTTTATCATAATTTTTTACTTTACTCTAAATTTTAGTGTAATTTTCTATAGTAAATTGTTAGGTCTAAAACTTACATTTTTACATTATTTGGGGTGAAGTATAATTTAATAAATTGATAAATGAAACAGTTTCTGATAGTGAATGGGGAGCTTTCGATTGATTTTAAACTATCCATGTGGAGGTGAAATGATGATGGCAAAGATATAACTTATTAAAATTTGACATGTACCAATATAAGTTGTATTATTTTTACACAAATGAGAGAGAAAATGATGTAAAAAGCTTATTTTCCAAGTATCTAGAAAATTTAGCCAAATTAATATATATATAGATGAGTTATCTTTGCTTCATCTTCTTAAAATTTATATAAAAGAAAGATTTATACATTAATTGTATAGGCGAAAATGTATATTTCTTTTTACAACCTATTCATTATAGTTATATTCTATTTAGTATTTAATAAATATGAATTAATATTATTTTATCATTAAAATCCTGAGTTTTATGTATTGTAATACTTGGATATATTTTTCTTGTTTTTGTTCTCATTTTTTCTTTTAAAATAATCGTAACATTAAAATATAATTATGTATACGTGTGTTGGTTTAAATACATATTAATTAAAACTTATAAAATTATTTCTTTCATTATATTCATTTTATAAACACATTATTTCATACAACTTATTAATTTGTCTGATTTCATAATTTGTTTACCTCTGCATATTTTTATTATTAATCCTCCTAAACATTAACGCAATTTTTCAAATAACTTCGTAGAGTGTAAAATTTGCATTTCTCCTTGTTAGGATGTAAACCCTAAACTCTTACACAAACTTTAATACGGACCAGTAAAAATCAGTTATTTTAACCAGTGTTATCAGAATCGGACCGACTGGCGATCCGACCGGGAATCGGACCCCTCTTTGGTTTAGTTTAACTAAAAGATCGAAATACATATGAACAGTGTTTGAATCGGGTTGGATCAGCCGTTTTTTGGAAAACCAAACGATTTTACTAAAATCGAACATTTTTACTAAAACCGTTTGGTTTCCAGTTCTAGAGTTTTGGGGGTGGTTTTTACATTTTTAGACCTTTTCGGTTCGATCGAGCAACTTCTTCGGTTTAGAAGTTATGTTTAAAGTTTAGACCTATTGTGTTTTATTTTGAGACTATTGTGTTATGTACAAAGTTTGAGGTAATTATGTTGTGTTATATTCTGTTTGAGAGTAATGAGTATGTTTTAGACTATGTAGTTTGTGTGTGTTTGAGGTAATTATGTGTGTGTTTGCGACTATGTAGTATGTAATTGTATTTTCAATTTTTTGTTATTGTGAACAGTGAACCACACATCGAACCGGGTTCACCGGGTTGGACCGGCCAAACCAGGAACCGTCCCCTTCACCGGTTTGAGGTCCGGTCCGGTTATGATAACACATGATAGAGAAAATTGTGTAAAAAACTACATAAAAAAAAAAAATTATCTAATCATTTTATGAATACTTTTAATATTAAATCTGTACAGTAAATACTTCTATACATTTTTATTTTATTATCATTTTTTTTATTTTAAAAAATGTCTGATATTAAATTATAGTTATCTATAGTTGCTCAACATATATTCTAACTACAACGTATATGTTTGTACTTTTATTTTTCATTACATATTTTATCAAATATTTTTTTTCTTATGATTTAATATCTTATGCTATTATTATGTATATATATATATATATTATAATTTGGCTAAGAGACATAATATATTGACAAGTAAGCAAAGTGAGATTTGTTTTTCAATTAGATTGGTTTAACACTTACCATATGTTACAAATCCTTGTGTGAGATTAGGTCTGGGCAAAAAAAACCGGTTCGGACGAATCGTACCGATTCACAAAACAAACATTTTTTTTCAAAAAATCTGGAGTGGTTCAGAATAGGTACAGAAAACCGGTTCAAACCGGTTAACCGAACCTATTTTTGTACCGGTTTTAATCTTAAAATACTAAACCAGACCAGACCACTTCAAACCAGACAAAACCGGTTTTTCACTCTGTCTTCAGACCAGATAACTTCAAACCAGCAGAAGACCTAATTGCGTTCGAAGACTCTTCACTTCACTCTGTCTCAGACTTCATATCGAACTCTTTCCTCTCGTCGCCGCCCGTCGCCCTCGTCGCCGCCCGTCGCCCTCGTCGCCGCCCGTCGCCCTCGTCGCCGCCCGTCGCCCTCGTCGCCGCCCGTCGCCCTCGTCGCCGCCCGTCGCCCTCGTCGCCGCTCGTCGCCCTCGTCGCCGCTGTCGCCGCTCGTCGCCCTCGTCGCCGCTCGTCGCCCTCGTCGCCGCTGTCGCCGCTCGTCGCCCTCGTCGCCGCTCGTCGCCCTCGTCGCCGCTCGTCGCCCTCGTCGCCCTCGTCGCCGCTCGTCGCCCTCGTCACCGCTCGTCGCCCTCGTCGCCGCTCGTCGCCCTCGCCGCCGCTCGTCGCCGCTCGCCGCCGCTCGTCGCCGCTCGTCGCCCTCGTCGCCGCTCGCCGCCGCTCGCCGCTGCTCGTCGCTCTCGTCGCTGCTCGTCGCTCTCGTCGCCGCTCATCGCTCTCGTCGCCGCTTGTCGCCTCGGCCGTCGACCAGGTTCGTCTTCACTCTTCTAGTCTTCTTCCGTTCTTTGATTAGCTCGTCGCCTTGGGAAGTCTATGCAATGTTGCTCATTTTGAAATGCTGCAGATTTGAAAGTAATCAAAGAATAAGTGTGTTTAGACATGGTGTGTTTAGACGTGCTGCAGATTTTGAAATGCAATGAAATGTCATTGCATAGTCTAAGAATTGGTGTGTTTAGACGTGGTGTTTTTAGATTACTGTGTGCAGAATCTGCAGAAATCAGTTTACTGTGTGTTTTTAGATTACTGTGTGCAGAATCTGCAGAAATCAGATTTTGTAATGCAATGAAATCAGTTTAGACGTAATCTGCAGAATCTGCGTTACTGTGTGCATGACTGCATGGTGTGTTACTGTGTTTAGACGTAGTGCATGGTGTGTTACTGTGTTTAGACGTGAATTATGGTATATATAGTGCATAGTGCATGGTGTGTATCTGCATAGTGCATGGTGTGTGAATTATGTTTGCATATATTACGTAAATTGAATAATAATAATTATGAATTTCTCAAAAATGTATAAATCAGAATTTCAAATCAGATTTGCATATTTTCAGATTTGCATATATATTATGCCTAGTTAAGTTTATTAAAAGCTAATATTATCGGCCAATTTCAGATGTCTTTGCCTTCAATATCGTTTGATGGTAAACAAAAGGGGAGTAGTTTAGAAGGTGGATCTCAAAAGAGAAAAACTAGACTTATTGAGGGAACTGCCTCTTCTGATTCAGATGGATCGCCACCTGTTGCATCAGGACCGTCACCAACTATAGCTCGAAAGCAAGAGCAAGGTAGTAGCACGCAAGGTGGTTGTAGTTGGCAGAAATCTAGGAAAAATGAATCTCCAGCATGGCAACATTTTACCAAACTCAAACATGTTAATTCCAAGGGTAAGGCGATTGGTAAGTGTAATTACTATGGTGAACACATTGTAGCAGATGGGACAAGTGGCTTGAAAAATCACACAAAGAGATGTAACAAGTCACCTTTCAAGGTCACATTAGACAGCTTTTTCACCAAAGAAGGGGATGGGGGTAGTTCTAGTCGTCCACCGACACATCCGAATACAACAACTAAATTTGATCAAAATCTTTGTCGAAAGGAGCTTGTGCGGATGTTTATTGTTGCTGAACTCCTGTTCCGGTTCATTGAGAATGAAGCATTTCAGAAGTTCCTTAAGGTATTACAACCAAGATTTGAGATTCATTCACGCAGAACACTGGCAAGAGATATTCTTCAAATGAATGTTGAAGAAAAAGAAAGGTTAAAGGATTTCATAAAATGTCTTGGAGGTAAAGTTTGCCTAACTACTGATATGTGGACTTCTTGTCAGATCTATAGTTACTTGAGTCTTACTGGTCATTTAATTGATAATGAGTGGAAATTGCATAAGAAAATCTTGAACTTTACTCAAGTTAGTAGTCACACAGGTGATCATGTGGGTAGGACGATTGAGGAGAAACTTAAAGAGTGGAAGATTACAAGGGTTTTAAGTGTTACAGTGGACAATGCTAGCTCGAACAATACTGCAGCTAATTACTTGAAAAAATGTTTCATGTCTTGGGACCTTTGGTATGTCTTGAAAGGTGAATTTGTTCAAATGCGTTGCTGTGCTCATATCTTAAATTTGATTGTTCAAGATGGTTTGTTAGGAATTGATGAGTCCATATCTAGAATTCGTGCTGCAGTTAAGTATGTCAGATCATCCACATAAAGATTTGGTAGATTTAAGACTCATGCTAAATCAGAAAATATTACAAGTCAACGCATGGTGTGTTTAGACGTGGAGACTCGTTGGAATTCTACATATAAGATGTTGGACGTTGCTTTAATATATCAGAAGGTGTTTCAACGACTAGAAGGAGAGGAAGTTGAGAAATACACTGAAGAGCTTGAAAAGGGGGTGGGAGTTCCTACTGAAAATGATTGGAATCAAGCACGTAGTATTTTGCCATTTCTAAAGGCATTTTATAATGCTACTTTACGTATTTCTGGAGCGTCATATGTTACTGCCAGTACTTACATGGTTGAAGTGTCTGCTATTGGGATGGCGATTACTAGACATTTGACAAATCGAAACAATTGAATAAAAGATATGGCGGGGAGGATGAGATTGAAGTTCCTGAAATATTGGGGAGATCCCAAGAAGGTGAATATGTTGTTGATGATTGCCTTAGTTCTTGATCCTAGGCAAAAGATGAGTGGTGCACACTTCTATTTTCAATCGTTCTTCGACTCTACCAATGCTGAGATGTTGGAACAAAGATTGATTGAGTCTGTAAAGTCAGTTTTTGAACAGTATAAGACAATGACAGATGGTGTAACAAGTATGCAACCGATGTGTTTAGATGATGCGGATGAGGATGATGATGACTATACCAATGCATATTGGTGAGCAACCGGTAATACCATGCAACGAAATTCAGCAACAGAACTTGATAAGTATTTGAGAGAAGATCGAGAGCCTTATAACCGTGAAAGTGAGCTAGATTTATTGAATTGGTGGAAGGTTAATGCAAATAGGCTTCCGATACTTGCTTCTATTGCAAGGGATGTGTTGGCCATACCGGTTTCCACTGTGGCGTCTGAAAGTGTTTTCAGCACTGGAGGTAGAGTTCTCAGTGAGTATCGAAGTTGTTTGGATCCTAACATGGCTGAAAGTCTTATTTGTACGCAAGATTGGATCAGAGGATCTCAATTCACCTTTCTATCAGATGAGGATTTTGAAGAGCTTGAAAAGTTTGAGAATGGTAAGTCATTTTCTTAAACTTATTTATGTATTGTTACTTTACTTATGTTGGTTTACTTTTGTAGAGTTCAATTTAGAAGACAAGGCCCAAGGAGTAATTTCAAGCCAATAACATCGTTTGTGTCATTGTGCCTTTGTGATGTATGTCCTCTCTTATCTTAGTAAGTTTGTGTCATTGTATTTGTTTTGTTGTGCTGATTTAGATTTACACTTGATTGGTGATACTGATGAGTTCTGTTCTCATTCCATGCAGACATTTCATGAGGAAATTGGTGGCTTGGTTGACACATTATTGGAGATTTTGATAGAAGCTGAAGTAACTAATGTTAAGTTTTAAGTGTAGTATTATGTTTGATTATTTGTAATGGATTTATGTTTGTATTGGAACCTGAGTTGGATTTATGTTTGTATTGTAATCTCAATTGGATGCTTGCTGAATTGGGACCTCAAATTTTTTTTGGGTAAAAACAGGTTCAGGTTTTTTTTTTTTTTTTTTTTGTATAAACAGGTTCAGCCGAACCGGTTTTTGAACCGGTTCAGAGCAGGTATGGTAAATCAGCCAAAATCTGGAGCGGCCAAAAACTGGAGCGGTAAAATGTACCGGTTTTAAAATGTGGTAAAGGTACGGTTCTGAACCGGTTCGGGGCCGAACCGGTTCATGCCCAGCCCTATGTGACATCATATTCTTGCTTAGGTGAACATATTTAAATTGCTTCAAATCTTCTCATTCAATTTTAAAAACCATTTTGTTTTATCTTAATTTATCACTTATTTATCTTTTAAGAAAATAATTGTTAACATGTTTTTTCCCACAAATTTAGTTGTCTAATTTTTCATTATATTCTTTTTTAAAAAATCTATTAATATGTATGATATTTTGAACAAAGTTTATTAAAAATAATTTTGTAAGTAAATCATCTCATATACAATAAAAAAAAATTATAAATTAAATGTATGTTTTTAATATAAATATATATTTAATAAAAAGCTTTAAATTGTTTTTATAATTATCACAACATAATAAAATTTCAAGCATAATTATCAGACCCAGATCAGAAGTCGAATTGATAAGGGAGTCGGTCACGGTTCGTAAGGTCAGACAGCGACCCGTCAATTGAACTGACAAGTTCAGAGTATTCTTTCTTCTTCTATCTGCAATCAGTCCACCCTCTCTACAATCCAACACTTCTCTGCATTTTGCAATAACACCTTCCTCCTCGGACGACAGACTCACAAGGCACCACTGGAACGACATCGTCCCACCGAAGTGTCTCCCTTAACCCTCCGTCCTTCATTTGAGCTCATCCCTCTGATGGGAACCCGCCCACGAGCCACTCCACCACAACATCGACATGAGGAAGGCGAAGGTCTGCGACGTAGGTATGGGGATGGAATTCACAAACGTCGTGATGGAATGCATGACGGAGGATGAGGCGGTAGTGGGTCTAGTGTCATGCGCCGTGAATGACGTCGATTAAAGAGCCGTGCGGTGAACACCTTCTATTTTACCCTCCGACGAACATCATCCCTCCTTGTTAGAAGATATAAAGCTGTTAGAATATAACGCTTAGGATATAGCCGTTAGAAGATGTAGTTGTTAGAAATATAGCGGTTAGACAAATATAATTGTTAGGATTAGTGTATAAATAGACACCTTACTTGTACCGAAAAAATAGATTGACAATATACAATTCTCTATTCAATCCAACATCAATTTCAATTCAATCCAACATGGTATCAGAGCAGAGTTTATCGATCAGTTATGACTAAATCAACAACAGTCATCATCTACCGATTACCTATTTGAGTAGTCAGAATCAAACGAAAGTTGTCAGCCTCGACAATCACCAACTCAAATACAACAACCAACAACAACAAGCTCCACCACAACCAATCAATCGAAAATCCAACGACGACCACAAAAAGGGAGGTCGAACCACATAGTACATGAAAATCACTATTTTGTTAAGGAAATTTTGCAAGGGAAGTAATCCTTTTAAATTTAGAACTATTTGTAAGAGATTTGTTAGGGTTAATTGAGGAGAATAATAATTAGAGAAATTTCTCACAAAATGTATTTTTCTTACTACATTACTAACAGATTTGTAAGGAAAAGATTTTGGAGGAATAATGAAGATATTTTGTGACAGATTTTCCTTATAAATAGTTTTAAGGATAATCTCTCACTAATTACCTTTTTCAATCCTAAATTTTGTAAGAGATTTACAGCTCCTCAGAAAATATATTCATTTGCAAGAGATTTATATCTCCTTAAAAAAATATACTTTTTGTAAGAGAAAACCCTAAGAAATATTATATGATATAATATTAGCAACAGGAGAACACAACCCCACTATGTTCTGCCGTTAACACAATCATAAACTCTGCGGTCTGCGACTCCAAAACTGGTACTACGGCTCCAAAACCCTACAATTCTACATGCTTGTTCATTTAAACCGGTTCGACTGAACTGATCTGGTTTTGGTCTGGTTCGAACCGGTTCGTCCGAACTAGTATCAAAACTAGACCAGTTTTTTAGGCTTCAAGTAGACCAGTTTTTTAGGCTTCAAGTAGACCAGTTCAAAATAGTACCAAAAATTCAGTTCGAATAGACTCGTTTTTTTTATACTAGTTTATACTTAAATTTAAATCAAACCACTTTAAACCATCTTTAATAAACCAAGTCGGTCTGATGTCTCTCAACCATCGGTCCATCAAGCAGACTTACCTTAGTGACTCAGTCATTCCTCAGATTTTAAACAGAGACGCTCATTCTAGGTCTGCAACTTTCAATGGAAGCAGAGCTGGTCTCTTCTTCCGAACCAGATCGTTGCAAATCTTAATCACCACCACACCAGCTTCGATATCCCTCTGTTGCCATGGCTCAACGAGCTCTAACACATTCTGTCCTGAAGCGTCTGGTAGGCGACAGCTCACGCGATGGCACTCCACGTCCCGTGACTCTGATTCCCGGAGACGGAATCAACCCTCTCGTGACTAACGCCGTGGAGCTGGCCATGTCGGCGATGCATGCGCCTATTTACTTTGAGAAGTATGATGTCCATGGAGACATGAAGCGCGTGCCTGAGGAGGTGATGGATTCTATACGCAAGAACAAGGTGTGCCTCAAGGGAGGGTTGAAGACTCTGGTGGGCGGTGGTGTTAGTTCGTTGAATATGCAGCTCAGGAAGGAGCTTGATCTCTCCGCTTCTCTTGTTAATTGCTTCAACTTGCCTGGTTTGCCAACGCTTCATTCGGTTGTTTGTTCCATCCTTGACATTTTATAGAGTGTAGGCTGCTAATTGTGATAAATTTGAAAAGTTATTCCCTGTTAGAGTTGGTTTCTATCTGTTTAAATGCTCGGTCTCATAATTGGTGTTCTATGTTTTTTGGCGGTGCAGCTAGAGAAGGCTTTCTCTGCGATACGCTCAGAGTATGCTGAAGTTAAGTTTACGTCTGATTCGAAATTGGATGAAGCAAATGAATTGGTTGGTCGTATTCATGAGAAGTCTCTAGAGCTGGAGATGAAATCTCACAGTGTTGATGCCAAACTTGCTGAGATAAGCAGGAAGAGTTCAGAAATAGAGAGAAAGCTGCAAGATATTGAGGCTAAAGAAGCTGCTTTACGAAGGGAACGATTATCTTTTATCTCAGTGTATGCCGATCTCTGATCTTATTTTCACAGTGTCTATCTGCACAACGATTTTGTTTTATTCCGTTAAGCTAAGATAGAGTTCTGTGTTTGTCAGGAAAGAGTCACATGAGAAGGAAAGATAGGGAGAAGTTGCTAAGATCTGAAGAGAACAATCTAGAGGCTGAGAAAAAACGGTTAATGTATGAGAAGGAGGAATTGGTTAAGACTGGACTTGAGAAGATAATGTATGATAATGAGGAACAGTAATTGAAAATATGTGAAGAGATGGAGCAACTTAAACTGACCGAGGAAGAAAAGGCAGACTATCTGCGCTTGCAGTCAGAACCGAGACAAGAAATAGACAAATACAGGGAGCAGAAAGAACTGATTTTGAAGGAAGCTGAGGACTTGAAGCAGCAAAAGGAAATGCTTGAGAAAGAGTGGGAGGAGCTCGATGACAAAAGAGCGGAAATTGAGAAAGGGGTTAAGGATTTTTGTCTAGAAATGGAAAAATTAATGAGATCAGAAGAAGAGAAATTAAACCAGGAAAGGCGATCAAGTGAAGATTATTTAAGGAGGGAGAACGAAGAGCTGGAATTGCAGAAGCAATCATGGAGCAGGAGAAGATGGTGTCATCTAAAGATAGTGAAAACAACAAGAGCCAAATGCAACGTGATTTTGAGTTGCAGAAGAAGGAGCTTGAAAGTAAAATGCAGAGTAGATTGGACGCATTGGAGAATGAATTGCAAAAAAACAAAATTGAAGTGCTTTGAGGAAGAATTTGAATGTTTAAAATAAGTATGTATTATTTAGATGTAGGGGTGATCAAAAAATAATGTAGGACCGAATTCCCGACAAGACCGGCCCGACTAGGACCGAGACCGACTAGGACTGAGACCGAACGGGCGGGTTTTTTTCTTCAAGGTCGGTCTCGGTCTCGGGCTTTTTTCCCGAAAATCCGTTTAGGACCGGCCCAGCCCGAATGTATGTGTATTTGAGATTTTCATAATACCACACTGAAAATAATGTGGATTTTGGAGGTTTTCTATCTCTATAAAAGGTGCATCTTGATAAATTTACTAAAGAATATAGAGAGTTCATAGTGTTTCTTTGAGAGGTGAACTATTCCTTCGCTTTTTACTAAAGAATACCGTGAATTCATAGTTTTTTTTATTTTTTTGGTGTAGATTCGGTCCAGGACCGAGACCGGCCCGAGTCAAGAAAGACCGACTCGGGCGGGCTTTTTTGGCCGAGGTCGGTCTCGGTCTTGGTCCTCCAAAAGGCAAGAACGAAATTTCGATCTCGGTCTCGGTCTTGCCTTCAGGACCGGACCGGACCGCCCATGATCAGCCCTATTTAGATGTAGACTTTGTATGTTTAATCTATGAACATGTTTCATATAATATATATATATATATATGTATGTATTCTATTCTATTACATGTGATATATATATATATATATATATATATATATATACATATATTCTTAAAATTATTTATATTGATTTTCCTTGATAGTGCATAAAATTTCTCACAAATTTAAGTACTCTTTAATAATACTTTAGTAAATTTACTAAATAAAATTCCTCACTATTTTCCTCAAAGTTCTTGAAACAAAAATCCTTGAAATTGTTTTTTATAATTTACTTCGAAAAATACTCATAAAATTCCCTACATAAGTTTGTGGGGGAATTGATTTTTAAACGTTTGCTAGGGATTTTATAAGGAAAATTTGTTAAAATTTTTTAAGGAATTTTCCTTTTAAAGTGCTATTTTTATAGCAAGCTTATTTGTTAAGGGTAGATTTCTTAGAAAATTCCTTACAAGTGAATTTTCTAAGGGATTTTTAAAATTTCCTTAGAAATTTGACCATCACAAAATGACAAAATTCTTGTAGTGACATACAGAAGAGGAAGAGCAGCCACAACCGTGAGCAACCAAGAGGTCAAGAACACCAACAGAGGAGGCTACAGAAAAACGGACGAAGGGGGAGCCTTCGGAGGAGCAGCCGTACGCAACATCGCCACCATCAACGAAAACCGTAGAGGATCGAAGGAGCTGCAGAGGACCGAAGAATATTTTACAATTATCCATGGAACGAACGAAGATGGCGAGAACGCTGTGGGAGACACGATGCGGAGGAGAAGGAGCGGTCAGTCGAAGAAGAATAAGAGAAAAAGAAAGGTAAACAAAGCATAAGCAAAATGTCAAAACAAATAATGATAATGTTGACAATAATGATGGTATCGGTATGACCACCTTTATTAAAGGTAAATGATGATGTTGCTCGGTTGGACCACTTATGTCGTTTTTTGTATAAAAAAAAAAGAATAAAAAAGGGATCAACGAAGAAAAAAAACTCGACACTCCTTGAGCAGTGAATGCTGTGCAAGTTGAACATTGAAGATCTCACCGCTCAACTTGAGGAGGAGTGTTAACAACAAACAAATTGAGAGCACCCCTAGCTTCGATAGAGTCAAACAAAAGCAGAGCAACCCTAGCTCCGATAAAGTTAAACAAATCAAAGCAGCCCTAGCTTCGATATTGTCAAATAAATCAGAGTAAACCTAGCTCCGATAGGGTACAACAACAATAACAGAGCAACCCTAATTCTAATAGGGTCCCAAACCAATCCGTCCAAATAGTATATTCACTCCAAATAGTATTTTCATGAATGAGATATTCTCACAAGTCACTCAAAGGAAGAATTTTTAAACAATTTGCATGAATGCATAAATTATAATCTGTTCCTTACTCAATAAACTTGAAATGACATATCCAAGATTGCCAACAGAAATAGCTGACTATCATAGAATGTAAAGAGTGAGCAAAAACCATTTAGTTCCTCCCCACCCGCCACTCCCACCCTTCCAAAAAAAACTTAAATCCAGAGACTCGAAACCTTAACAGTAAAAGCAGATTTTAATCAGGATAACATCTAATTCATTCTCCTAATGAGCTCGTTGTTGTAGCTCTCACGGTTGCGAGCGTCTCCACCTTAAACATAGTGGTTCCTCTTCTTCTCCATACCACCCAAAGGAGCTTTCAGCTTGAATGGCCATAGGAAGTTGTTTGCTTCCTTGAAGTGAGGTCCCACTGTCATGATCTCGATCAAATCTTAAGCGCAGATGATTCCACACTTGCCCAAAGCCTGCTCAATAATGGAGTTATCAGTCAATGGAGTCCTCTGATGGTTCAGCTTACCGTATCCCCTCTTGTAGATCAGCTCCTTGACACTCTTTAAATTCGGGTATCCATAAGTCACATATGGTTCAACCCTGTGAAGCATGTTCACTGTTGCCTTGTTCACTTTGAGGAAGACACCGTTGAAAATCTGTCTCAAACGCAGGAGCTGCAAGATCTTCCTTGACTTTGGGTCCATGGCATTGATACCACGAATACGGATTATAAACAGGAGCTTAGCTTCGGGGTCCACATAGAATCCTCCATTCAGCTTTGCCTCCCCCTTCAAAAGTAGTCAACTCCTTCTTCTGCTCAGCGTATTCGATGGAATACTGCTTTGCCCTCTGAAAGATCAATTTTCTGTTCTCTGCATTCTTCTGCTTGGCAGCATCACACCCATCTCCAATAAAGGAGTAACAAAAGTAGGTTTGTGGAAACGAAAATAATTCCAGAACTGCCAAGCAGTTACCTAGTTCTATATTTCATCACTTTCAAATGTTCAAAACAGCAACTAGTTAAGAGGACCATGTCAATATTATTGTTTGTTTGGTCATTATTGACTAGAACGTGAGAATTGTTTTGTGAGACGGTTATTTTAATCATTTTGTACAATCGAACCGACTAACTGCTGTGGAAAAAATAAATAAATTCCATCACTCATAAAAAAAAAGGCACTTATGAGCACAGAATGTTGTGGTTGTACAATTTGAGTATTGAAGATCCCACCGCTCAACTTGAGGGGTATCAACAACAAGCAAATTCAGAGCAACCCTAACTCCGATAGAGTCAAACAAAAGTAGAGCAGCTCTGGCTCCGATAGAGTCAAACAAATCAGAGCAGTCATAACTCCGATAGAGTACAACAACAACAACAGAGCAACCTTGACTCCAATAAGATCCCAAACCAATTAATTCAAATAGTATTTCCAGGAAGGGGATATTCTCAAACAGCAGTCTACGAAA
Source organism: Chamaenerion angustifolium (assembly GCA_946814005.1). Lineage (NCBI taxonomy): Eukaryota > Viridiplantae > Streptophyta > Magnoliopsida > Myrtales > Onagraceae > Chamaenerion > Chamaenerion angustifolium. Next base: position 24,156,303 of record OX328268.1, on the reverse strand, counting down.
GGATATTTAACAATATCCTTGACAAGTTAAACATTGGAGATCCAATTGTTTAACTTGGGGAATGTTAGAAGATATAGAGCGGTTAGGATATAGCCGTTAAAAGATTTAGCTATTAGAAATATATCGGTTAGACAAATATTAGTGTATAAATAAACATCTTACATGTATCGAAAAAATAGATGGGCAATATACAATTCTCTATTCAATTCAATCTCTAATCCAATATCAATCTCAATTCAGTCCAACAATCCCGGCCCTCCTCCTGCCATCTTTTTTCCTCCTCCGACCCCAAGTCCGTCCGCGTCCGGTGCCAAGTCTGACCGTGTCCAAGGCCAAGTCTGATGCTGATTCCAATGCTGACTCGACACCGACTCTCTCATCCTAGTCATCACTGTCACAAAGCCTTTCTATATCTCTTCTTTTTCTATTTGACCGATGAACCAATTGGTTCTTTGAAAATCGTCCGGTTCTTTGAAAACCGCTTGGTTCTCTGAAAACTGTCCGGATTTCACCTTTTGAATCGGGTTCACATTGCAATTTGGTCTCTTCAATGAATCGTACAGTCGCCATGACCAGTCACGGTCAAATCGGGTTAGACCGTTGGTCCGATCCAATTCTTATATACTGATTTCAAGTATATTATTTTATCATTTTGACCATTATTAAAATATTTCTCAAAAGATATATTTTTAAGGAATCTAGAAATTATAACATTTAAGACACATGAAATTTTGTTATGCTTAGTTGTAAAATAATATTCATTGGCTGACGAATTAATTTAGTAACGGTCGATGAGCGTGAATTTGTCATATGTACCTTTAAAAGCCCTAAAATTCTTTTAATCCATTTTCTAGGTACGTTATAAATTCTTTCTCGCCTCCTCATTTATTGTATTCATTTTGTATTAAGATATTGTTATACTAGTCTTAAATATCCATTGAAGTTTACTCTTAAATCATAGTATTCACTGAAATGTTTAAATTAATACTGTTAATATATGGATTCAAGGAACTGTATATGTTATTTTTAAATTAAATTTGCAATACTAGAATACATAATATTATATTTTATGAATATGAAGTATACACATATTAAAATTTACTTTTACAAAATAAATTTAAGATTAAGTAAAGATATATATCATTAATTCTCTTTACAAAATAAGTCACATATCAACATCATCTACTTGATATATGTGATGTTTTTGACAAATAATTTGCTAACTTTTAAATAGAATTAATTAAAAAAATAACTTGTGAAAACGTTTAATATAAATTGGATGAAAAAATGGATTTACAAAAAAGTTTACATAAAAAGATGTAATCAATCAATTTCGTTGAATCTAGTCTGATTGGAAAAAAAATGTTAGTTATATTACTTATTAATAAGTAGTGAGAAAATTCAAATTTTTGACAAAAGAAAAATGAATCTTTAAGAGAAAAAAGTAAATTATTTAACAAATTATTTTAATGGTCCAATTGGTGAATTTCGTTCGATAACGAAATTAGATTTAAAAACAACATATAAAATGATCTTAACGAACTGAACCGACCAAGAGCAAATTGTTCTTTCCCTAGTGAATACTAATATGATAATACCAATATATATATAAAGGATTGCTTATATATATTTTTTATAAGCAATCCTTTATATATATATTGGTATTATTAGATTAGTATTCACTAGGGAAAGAACAATTTGCTCTTTGTCGGTTCAGTTCGTTAAGATCATTTTATATGTTGTTTTTAAATCTACCTTGATGCATTTTCATTTCTCTAGGAAGATGATATCCATCATTATGAATTGCGTCTGCTCCACCTCTGTCTCCACTCTATTGAATTGGGGTAAACTGGAGCCTTTCTCTCCCTCCAGGGGACTTAGGCAGGGGGACCCCCTTTCCCCGTACCTCTTCATTTTGTGCATGGATTTTCTTAGCTTCCTCATCGAGGAGAATGTTAAGAGAGGTCAGTGAAAACCACTGAAATTAGGCAGGCAGTCCCTCCAGTTATCGCACTTGCTATTTGCTGATGATCTGATTCTTATGGGTGAAGCCTCGTCGCCAATTGTCAGTCGATGACAAGGATTTTACAGATTTTCTGTGAAAAATCCGGTCAAAAAATTAACTTTGAGAAATCGCAAGTGGTTTTCTCAAAAAATATGACCACAGAGTCAACTAACCAGTTGGCGGGGTCTTTGGGCCTGACTAAAGTGGAAAAACTGTCTAATTACATGGGGTTCCCTATGAGCTTGTCCAGTAAGGAAGTGAAGTCATTCACTTTCATCCTGGACAAAGTCCGGACCAAGCTTGGGGGTTGGCGTTCTAAGCTTCTATCTATCATGGGTCGTGGGATCCTCATTAACTCGGTTATGACCTCGATTCTGGATTATTATATGCAATGTACTAATCTCCCATCTTATACTTGCAATGAGTTGGATAAATTGAACAGGAACTTTCTCTAGGAAGTGGTAACTCTACCAAAGGATAAAGGGGGGCTAGGAATGACGCAGACCAGGGAAAGAAACAATGCCATGTTAGCTAATCTATCCTGGAGAATGGAGAGGTCGGAGGACCCGTGGGCAAGTATCCTTAAGAATCGGTACTTCAGATCAAACAGGAGGGAGATGAAGACTGGATCAGTCACTTGGAAAGCGCTGAGAAATGGGAGGAGCTGTCTGAAGGAAGGTGTAGGGTGGATTGTGGGAGACGGAGCTAGTGTTAACGTCTGGTATGATAAATGGTTTGGCCCTAACTCTTTACGTAGTATGGTGCAGGGTCCTCTGGGCATCGGAGAGCAGGATCGTAAGCTGCAGGAGTTAATCTCAAATAATGGGGAGTGAGACGTCTCAAATCTGTCACTCCAGATCCCGAATTCCATTGTGGAGATGATAAGAGCGACTCCTAGGAGTATAGGCCAAGGGGGCCAAGATAGGAATGTATGGTGGGGCTCTCCGACAGGTACACCGTCAGTAGTCATGGTTCATAGGAGTATCAGCCAAAAACGGCACAACCACATCGAACAGGATCGGAGTAAGTGGAACTGGATATGGGAAGGTAAAAACTTACCCATAATCAAACATTTTTTGTGGTTGTGTAATCATGATCGCATACCTACTGCTTGCATGCTTAGGAAGAGAGGTATGAATATTGACCCCGTTTGTAAAATCGGTGGCCTATTTGAAGAGAACACCCTGCATGTCCTGCGGGATTGTCAGTATGCTAGGCAGGTCTGGTCGGACATTGGTATTCCAGGGTACATATATTTTCATGATAACCAATTAGCGGGTTGGTTGAAAGCTAACAGTCAGGATGATAGGGAGCACCACGACGGGATGAATTGGGGTTTGATTTTTTCCTCTGCTCTGTGGTTTATTTGGAAAAACAGAAATTCGTTTATTTTCACTAACAAATTCCTGGATAGAGATATTGTATGTCTAACATTTTCGCAGGTAAGAGAAATCTCGATTGCATTGGAGAAGTCACAACACTCACGGAGTAGGACGGAGCTCGAGATTCGATGGACTACACCAGAGTTTGGTTGGACCAAACTGAACACAAATGGATCGCCGATAGGAAATCCGGGACCAGCTGGATGCGCGACGATCGTAAGAAATCACCTAGGAGGTTGGGTGAAAGGGGTTCAGAGAAGACTGGGCATCACAAATAGCTTGGTCGCAGAATTATGGGGAATAAGGGACGGTCTCATGTTGGCAAAGAAGATGGGAATTCAGGACCTCCATGTGGAGTCGGATGCTAAAGAGGCGATAGGTATGATTCTGGAAGAGAATTTGGAAGACAGACCGGTAACCCCTATTATCTGTGATTGCAGGAGACTGATGTTGGGATTCAGGAGAGTAAAGCTAAGGCACGTGTTCAGGGAAGGAAACGGAGCAGCAGACATGATGTCTAAGGAAGCGGTCAACCTGGAATTAACATTTGTTGAGTTGGATCAACCACCGAGGAGTGTTGTAGCGATTCTTAAACTGGATAAAATGGGTGTGGCTAGGACTAGACTTGTAACTCTAGAGTAGACTAGTTTGTATGTTTTTGTTTTAGTATTTACCAAAAACGAAATCCTTTATTATCAACTAAAATATTTGATCGTACAATTTTATTCGCCCATTAACTTTACAATAAAGTTTATACACGCTTTGCACGATAATTATTATTTTTATATTAAATAGTAAGTGAAAATATATGCATAGTTTATTTATTATTTATTAGATTGTTATTTTATAAAAGTATTTTTAATTAAGAATAAATTAAACTTAATACTATACAATAAAAAATAAGGTATATTTATAAATAATATTAACCTTATTAGTATTTGTGTATAATATAAATTATTCTATTTATTTCAATATTATAATTCTATTAAAGAAAATCAAGATTAAGTCTATATAGTCATAAAATTAATTTAAAAAAATACATGAATGATTATTAAAAAGTAATAGTAATAATTATTAATACAATGTTAATTAATAATTTTAAGTTATGTTTTGTGATTTTGTCAATTCTATTTGTGTAATATGTTAATGAAAATGTTAAAATAAATTGTATTTTTTTTACTAATTGTAATAATAGTAAAAATATATACAAACAAAATTTTATTTATTTTCTATTTATAAAATATGCCGAGTCAATAAATATAAATAGATTTTTCATATTGTTTTAATATATTAATGTTCATATAATACTTTTAACTTAATATTATGGTTGAATGACTTCCATTAGTTTTATACACTTATATAAAAAATGTCAAAAATTTATCTTCATATTATTATTATTATTATTCATTCATATGTTATACTTATATTAAAATTTTAATTATAATTAGGTAAACAATATTGATATGCAATTTGATAAAACTATTATTGTATAATATAAATTTCTACTGAATTATTCTATTTATTTTTTATATGTTCATACTTGTGATCCATCAAATATAATATTATGTATTTTATTATTTTTATAAAATTCAATATATACAGTATATTTAAGAAAAAAATTTAAATATACATGTAAAATAAAGAAAAATATGTAGCACTAACATCATTCAACATTAACACTAACATCATTCAACATTTATATGATTCAACGTTAACATTCACACCACTGAATTAACATTAAAATTCAACAAACACCCATAACGAGTAATGATTCAACACCCCTAACCATTTCACACTTGTCGTATTTGTTTCTATCAATCATCATCTTCCTCAATATCATCAATTGATTTCACTTTTATGCTGTAATTTATATTTAGTATAATATATATATATTAGTTTATTAATAATAAATAATTATTATATTTATAAAACAACCATGGTTATAACCATGGGTATAACTCAAATACCATCACCATCACCATAACCATTATGGGTAGAGAATTCATCACCATAACCGCACCGCACCATAATGGTACGGTTAACCATATTAAAAAGTAACAGTTATAACCGTGGTTATGGGTTTTTCACCGCACTATTGCCAGCCCTAAATTCTCTCTCTATTTATCAATATATATAGATAGATATTATCATACAAAAGTATTTTATTTTTCTTAAAGATTTTTCATTATTGTATAATTTTATAATTAAATAAATATTAAATATACTCAAAAGTATTTCATTCTCACTAGTATGTTAATATATAAAAGTTTAAAAGTATGTACAATTATCATGAAACAAAATTTGACAAATATTTTATAGAACTATCTCATAAATCAATACCAACTTAACTTTAAAACTATAGTAAAATTAGTTTTTGAAAAATCATATGTATATTCACTTAAGCATTATTTTAAATAAGTTTTACACCATGAAGTATTAATGAGAAATTAAGATTAAAATAATAATAAAATATTAAATTAACAACTTAACGCGCTAAGCACGGATCTACCACCTAGTATTTCTTTATCAATTTGTTAATGTAAGAGAAACTCAAACCGAATGAGATGAGTTTGCGTAATTTTAGAGATCCATGTGGAGGAGTCAAAATATTGATTTAAATGTAATTTATAAAATAATAACGTGGAATAATGAAAATGAGTTATTTGAACACGTATGAACGATAAAATGACATAAAAAACCTTAATTATCATGATTTTAGACTAACCAAATTAATATATAATAGAAAACTGACCCGCGCTTTGCGTAGAGTATAAAAGTTATTCAAGTTGTCATCATGTAAATTTAGTCTCATATAAAATAAATCAAAATACCTTTTCATCATATTATTATATTAATATAATTAGCTCAACTAAAAAAATAAAAATATTTTTATTTTTGTTATTGATATAATTGTTTTCAACTTACTTTTTAATTTTTGTAATGTTTATATTGTTTATAGTGTATTAATTACATATATGTTAAATTCATTTAGTAATAGAACTATAAATAAAAGTCATTTATAAACATTTTATTTAGTAATAGTTAATTGTTTCTTATTTCTTATTTCTTTGTTTTCTTAGTTAAAAATATGTGAAGACTATATACATAAACATAAGTTAATAAATTACATATACATATACACTATTTAGAGTATTATTATACATATAAAATTTACTCCAGATATAATAATAATTGATAAATAACAATATAAAATAATTATTTTTCAAAATTCTATGAAAAGTATTCTTTTAATTTAATTTTATAATTATAAATACATAACTCAAAATCTAACATGTGTATTTATATACTTAATTTTATAAAATATAATATTATTATATTATATTTTTTTCCAGAAAAAAACATAATTGTGTACACATTTATGGATGTCAATATGATAATAAAAATTATCAAGTTACATTTGATTGGTATTTTTATTATTAAACAATGTATAAATTCAAACATTTTAATATTGTTATTAACAAATATTGAGATACCTAAAATCATTTGCCAAATATGTATATATGTTTTTTATTGTCTAAAATAGAGACTTGTTACATTGTAATTTTTAAACTACTTTTTTTTAATTTGATTTATTTATGCCCTTTTTTTTTTTATTTTAATTTTAGAAATCATATAAATAGTTATATAGATTAAATCTTGGCGAAAAGATATATACATTACCACCATCCATTTAGTTTATATTTTAATTAACTTAGTTAGTATTATTTATCATTTTTTTCATTATAAATATTATGTACTTTCAACACTTAGTTCAATTTTTAAGTTAATTAAGCTAAACTATAAGTATAAATTAGTTGTATTGGCCTTAATATATATTAAATACAAATTATATATAAGAAGTCTTGTTTATCATTTATTTAAAATTATTTTGCAAACTAAAAAAAATTGTTGTGTTTTATTCTTATTTGTTTATTTCACTATTAATTTTTGTGTAATTTTTCAAAGTAAATTGTTAGATGCAAAACTTGCAATTTACTATTGTTTGAAGACAATTTAATTTGACATACTTGTAATACATATTTTGAAATTGAATGTGGAAGTTTTGATTAATTTTAGAGTGTCCATGTTGATGTGAGAGAATGATGACATGGATGTAACTTATTTTTTTACATGGACCCATCAAATTAAATGATTTTAACACTATAATAGAGAAAATTGTGTTAAAAGCTTACTTGTCAAAATTATAGAATACTTAGTCAAATTAATATATATATATATATATATGTGTGTGTGTGTGTGTGTTGTCATAAGAAATAGTTATAAGAATCCATTTTATTCTTCTGAATAAAAATAAACCATCAAAATCTTTTTTTCTCGACAAAACGCATAAATAAGTTAAATACCTTTCTCTTTTCCTATGGTCTTCTTTTCTTTTCTCTTACTACAACATATCCAAATCAAGCCTAAGACTGCAACCTAACTTCCATATGCATTTGTTGGGTAATCGATACTGACAGCTCAATACGGGTAAGACGTCAAAGACCCAATAACTTTTCAGTGGGGTAAAATCCAAATCATTCAGAACTGGACCGACCCACATTAAGGGTAAGCTGACACCCATAAAGCAGTCCAAACACCAAACTGGGAACTAAAGTGGACTTCAAAGTCCATACAGGTTGCCATCGACCAATGCCAAAACCTTCTACTGCTCGCCAAGAGAGTCAAACCTCTCAACTCTGGTCTAGGGCCAGCAATGGTGCGGTGAAAACCCCATAACCATGGTTATAACCGTTACTGTTTAATATGGTTAACCGTACCATTATGGTGCGGTGCGGTTATGGTGATGAATTTTCTACCCATAATGGTTATGGTTATGGTATTTGAGTTATACCCATGCTTATTATATAAATATAATATTTATTTATTATTAATAAACCAATTTATATAATATACTAAATATAAATTATATAATTGAAAATTTGAAATTGTTGAAGATTGAAGGCGCCAAAGTCCAACGATGGTAATATAGATTGATGTATTTTTTAAAATAAAATTTTTGATATTTTATTATATTACATGTGTGGAATGAATATGGGTATATGGGTAAAACCATGGTTAATAACCACAGTTATTTTAATGGTTATGGTATTGAAAATTATATCCATAATGGTTATGGTTATGATTATGGTTATGGTTATGGTATGTGGTTTAAAAATATGGTATGGTTATGGTATTTGTCATACCCTGACCATACCCTAACCATCGACAGCCCTACTCTGGTCCCAAAACCGAGACCGAATATACAACCACGATATCTCGCGAATATCGGTCACATATTCTACAAAGATTACATAAGGCAACTGCAATATTATGTGATAACCGTAATATCTATTATCCTTATCTACAACGACACAATATTTATAGATATATTTGGTTGCCTAAAACGGTTTGGTCTTCCATCCCTATAAATACTCTTGCTTTACATACGTCACATTACGTTTTGAGTTCATACACACAATATACTCATTTAAGCACCAGAGTGGGACAGAGAGGAACCCCCTCTGTTGTGCTCCCCTTCTTAGAGGTCCATTGGAGCTCCGGCGCAAGCGTGCGGTTATTAACTAATTGACATCCAGAACACTGCCAAGTCATCATCCAGTCATCACCTGGGAAATTCAGACCCAACATTTGACGTCGTCTCTGGGAATACGAGCAAACATTCATGCAAACTCGCTCTAACCGCAATCATCGAAAACAGGCTAACGAGCAATCCTCAGATAGCTCGGAATCCACTGGCACTTCGCCGCCCCATCATCAAGAACCTTCTAGCCAAGCAATCCATAAATTCGTCCCTCTAAGACCAGCATAGGAGCACATTCAGAATTCGAGACCGACCCTGATTCCGCCTACCACCGAGATTCTAGTTCGACCAACCGTTCAAGTGACTCGGAAAACCATTCAGGTAACCGCGGAGACAAGCCCCTGCTCCTCATGAAGATCCTCGTCCCGTTGGGCCACTGGAAGCAGATATTGAAAATCCGCGTGCCACCGCTCCTCAAGAAGACAAAGAGATGACCTATGAACATCAGTCCATGCCTTTAGCATCGACCGAAGCGCTGACAGTCACCAACTCTGTCAATCCGTCGAGTGCTTCATCGACTATAGAGCAACAACCTCAATTCACTCTTGACCAAGTTGAGGAGCTCATCAACAAAATGATGATGGAACAACGTGGAGCCGTCATAAACCTATTTCGAGAACGATCCTCCCATCCATTCACCACTGCACTCATAGCAGTCAGGATACCAAAGGATGTGGTAGCAAGACCCGTCCCCATTTACAGTGGTGGAGGAGATCCTCTGATCCACGTCAACATGCATGAAGCCTCTCTTTTGGGTTCGACGTCATCTTGGTTCTTCGGCCTCCCTGCAGGATCAATAGAGACATGGTTCGAGTTAAAGAACAAATTCCTGGAGCAATATATGGGCGAGCGCCAGCTGTTAAAGAGCATGGTTGCCTTAAACTCTGTTAAACAACAACAAGGAGAAACCTTGGTCGACTTTTACGGGTGTTTTCATAAAAACGTCACGAATCGATCGCCGAGTCCCGGATGAAGAGATCGTTCAAGCCTTTTAAAGAGGGGGGATGTGGCTAAAAATGTTTCAAGAAAACTGTGCAACAACTACCACGTTCAGGAAATAGAGAATTGGAGGAGCTGACAGTAAGGGTGTAGACCTGGAAAAGGCAAATTCCGAAGCTAATTTCCTGGTGTCAACCTCGCAAAGGGCTATTCTAGAGCCACAACACGATGGAAAAAAAAAAAAGACAAATAAGGACAAGCTAGGTCGTGAGAATCCCATATCTGAAGCCCCTAGACCAAGCCATCGAGAAATTCCCGAGTATTTCACGCATTAAAACAAGTAGATCTCAGCGATACTAGTCAAGATGGAAAGAAAGTCCTTAGCAAGACCACCAATGCCCCGAACAAAATGTTCAGCCAATGGGTAAAGATTCAGAGAGCTACTGCCGCTATCACAAAGCGAAAGGCCACAAGACCGATGAAATCTGTATCCTCAAGAACGACATCGAAAAACGCATCCAGACAAGAATGCTGAAAGAGTTTGTGGTAGGAAGGGAGCGTAGTCGAACGCCTCTACGTAGACCCCACTCGCATATTCCCTAAGAACAATATGACCCATTTTAGAGTAAAAGGGTGATAAACTTAATTGTTGGAGTGTTTGGCGCCGGAGACGAGGGGTACAATGCAAGAGAGATATATGCCACACAAATCTCCCCAGCTGCGCAAATGGGAAAGAGACCTCGACATGAGAAAGATATCATCATCTCATTTTATGAAGAAGACTTGACACATGTCACAACTCTGCACAATGATGCTTTAGTCATCACGGCAGACGTCGCAGGACGTGATATGAAAAGAATTCATATCGATGGAGGGAGTTCGACAGACATTCAGTTCCTGGACGGTTTCAAAAAGATCGGCAAGTCAAAAAGAGATCTCAAGCGAGTCGACTTTCCACTCATCGACTTTGCTGGGAGAACAACGTATCCGCTGGGAGCTATAACCCTGCCGGTAACCTGGGCGAAGGATGAAAGAGCATAGTGGTGTCAGTCGCCTTCATAGTGGTCGACACACCCGCCTCATACAACACCATCCTAGGGAGGACCACCATCAATCTACATAAAATCGTGTCCTCTAATGTCCACCAAAAAATGAAGTTCCCTACACCGAATGGTATTGGAGAAGTTCTAGGCGACCAACCGTTCTCACGACAATGCTATGTGAACTCCCTTCGCAAGAATAACCAAAGGGAGTCTCTTGCCATCGAGACAGAGGCTGAACCTCATGAGGACAAAGCTCGGCCAATCGCGAGGCTGACCCAAAGGGACGCCTTGACCTCCCTACTAAAATAATACAAGGAATTGTTCGCTTGAACGCTTTGAAGAAGTCAAACGAAAAGTGGAGAATGTGCGTTCATTTCCGCGACTTGAACAAAGCCTGCCCCAAAGATTCGTACCTCCTGCCGCGAATTGACCAACTGGTTGAGGCAACATCTGGTCATGAGACGATAAGCTTCATGGATGCCTATTCAGACTATATTCAGATCTGAATGCACCCGACCGATGAAACCCACACATCATTCTACGCTGATGGAGATATAATTTGATATAAGGTGATGCCCTTCAGCTTGATAAGCTCAAGGCTATAGAAGAGACAAAGTCCCCAACTTTCCACAAGGAAGTCCAAAGTCTGAATGGTTGTCTGGCCTCGCTCAATCGTTTCCTCTCAAGGGCGAGCGGCAGGTCCCTCCCGTTCTTCCAAACTCTCAGGGCAAACCGCAAGTTCGAGTGGACGCCGGAGTGCGAGGCTGCTTTTCAATCACTTAAGCAGCACCTTCAAACACTCCCACCATTGGCGAAGCCCATTCCTAATGACCCACTCTTTCTATATATAAGTATTAGCGAAGTCGCAGCCAATGTAGTTTTAGTAAAGGAAGAGGGAAGTAAGCAGTGTCCAGTCTACTTTGTAAGCAAGTTGTTTAATTCGTCTGAAATAAAATATATCGAGATTGAGAAGTATTTATATGCCTTAGTTATTGCTGCTCGAAAGTTGAGACCATACTTCCACGCCTACGCCATAACAGTCCTCACCAACAAGCCCCTCAAACACTCTATGATGAAGCCAGACTCTCCAGGAAGGATGGTCAAATGGGTGATTGATTTGAGCGAATCCAAGATCAAATTTGCACCGAAAACGACCATCAAAGGTCAAGCTTTGACAGAGAGTACTAGCAATGGTCTCATAGAGGTTGAGAAACGACAAGAACAACCAAAAGATGAAGGAAAAAGCTGGGAACTCTATACAGATGTATCCTCTTCCAAAGAAGGCATGGGGGCAGGATTAGTCCTCATTCCTCCTGAGGGTAAGGCTTTAAAATATGCGATCACCCTCACATTCAAGGTGACCAACAATGAAGCTGAATATGAACAACTTATCACTAGGCTGCAACTCGCTATGGGAATGAGTATAACAACGATTCAGAGCTAATTGTCAACCAAATCAATGACACATATGAAGCAAAGGGGAAAAAAAAGGAAAAAGTACCTCAACATTGCCAAAAACTCATTGCCGAAATTTCGACTTTCGCGATCGAGGCTATTCCTCGACAAGAATACCAGCTAGCAGACTCCTTGAGCAAGTTGGAGTTCGGAGGAACCAAACTACCGAAAATACACTTCCTGGAACAAGCCCTAAACTCGGTTCTCGAAAATCGAGCAGAAGTCTTCAATATTCCAGAACAGGATAATTGGATGACTCCATTCCATAACCTTTTGAAAGAAGAAACTTACCAGAAGACGAAGGCGAGGCCACAAAAGCAAGTCACCTAGCCGCAAAGTATCTTCGCATAGATGGAGAACTCTATAAGCGAGGATACTCAACTCCATATCTGAGATGTATTTCCCATCCTGAGACTGAAGGAGTTCTACGCGAAGCTCACGAAGGAGTCGTCGCATGCCATGAAGGTGCACACTCATTAACGCGCAAAATCTTCAGACTAGGCTATTATTGGCCAACCTTGACCAAAGACGTAGTAGAGTTAACAAAAACGTGCGTGACTTGTCAACGGTTCGCACCAAAATCTGGTCGACCACCAACATTGTTATCTCCAATGGCTGGCGCCTGGCCATTCGCCCAATGGGGAATATACATATTGAGACCCTTTCCCATAAGCACTTGGTAAAGAACTCACATCATTGTGGCGATCGACTATTTCTCCAAATGAATAGAAGCGAAAGCATTGACCTCCACAACGGAATTTCAAGCGATCAAATTTTTAAAGGTCAACATAATTTAGCTATTTGGCATCCCAAAGACACTTAAAAACGATAATGGCCCACAATTTGTGGGAAAAGAACTCAAGTGACTCCGTGAAGAGTACCACATTGATCACAGTTTCAGCTCGGTACATCATCCCCAAACCAACGGACATGCCGAAGCAGCCAATAAAGTTGATCTGGCAGGACTCAAAAAGAGAGTTCAAGCCTTATAAGGAAATTGGGCAAATGAGTTGGACAATGTGCTGTGGGCTATCAGAACGACACCCAAAACAGCAACGAGGGAAATGTCGTTCAGTCTGGTCTACAGATCCGAAGCAGTGACACCTACCGAAATGGTGGTGCCTACCCATAGGATCCTGCACTTTGATGCCAAACCTAACGACATCGAGTGACTTGCAGACCTCAATCTTGCTGAAGAAAATGAAGGCAATCAGAAAACGTACAAGCCAAAATGCGACTGGCGATCGCTCGGTACTTCAACAGAAAAGTCAGCACTCGGCAATTTTTCATAGTGGAGATGGTTATGCGAAAGAATGAGTTCACAAATTTGGACAACCACAACAAACTCTAAGCTAAATAGGAAGGCCCATACAAAGTAGTAGAGATTGTTGCACCACGGTTTTATTACTTGGAAAATATATAGGGCATAAAGCTACCCCGTCCCTTTAACTCCGAACATTTACAGAGGTTTTATGTCAATAAAACAAACCCTTACTTCATAAAAGCATAGCCACTCGAACCAAAACGAATAGTTCCAAAGAATGGACGGACTATCGAAATATAATACTTGATACAAAAGGCGAACGAACCGTCAAGGTAACAGTTCTCTTACAAGTTGGGTAACATAAATACCTGATACAAAAGACGAACAAACCGTTAAGGTAACTGTTCCCTTACAAGTTGGGCAACATATAGACGTGATACAAAAGGCTAAGGAACAATTAAGGTAACAATTCCCTAAAAGTTGGGCAAAAGACCTAATATAAAAGCAGAACAAACCGTCAAGGTAACAATTCACTTACAAGTTAGGCAACATAAAGACCTGATACAAAAGGCGAGTGAACCGTCAAGGTAACAATTCCCTTATAAGTTGGGCAAAACTAAGACCTAATACATAAGGTGAACGAACCCATTACAAGGGTAACCGTTCTCTTACAAGTTGGGCACAATGGAGCGGACGAACTGACAAAGTAACAACGTCTCCAAAGAAAAGCTTAAGTGAGCGAACGAATATTAGGTAACATCTTCCTAAAAGGCGAGCGAACCTAATGTAACAGTTCTTCTAAAAAGTAAAGTGGGTGAACGGATCTAAGGTAACAACTTCCTAAAATGGAGAGTGAATCTTGGGTAACAGTTCCCCATTCTTAGGTGAACAAATCCATCAAGGATAAATGTTTCCTTAAATGCATAATTCTTAAGTAACAGTTCCCTAAAAAGGAGCTTGGCGAAAGGAATGGATGAGCCTATAAAAGGCAACAGTCCTTCCTCAGGAGCCTAAAGGAGCGAAAAGATCCTCTAAAGGTAACATTTCCTCCTAAAAGGTCCAAGACCCATTAAACAAAAAAGGCGAGACTATTATACAAAAGGTAAAAGAAAAGTTGAAAAAAAGTGTGGTAATACTTCATAAAACGTTCAGGTAAAGATCGACATCAGAAGATAACCAAATATATTCGAAGTCATAAATGAAGGCTTACGAAATAAAAAAGGCATCCATTATGTTCAAGGAAGATATCTGAGTCAATGATCTAGAAATAATTACAAAGTTTCCGAAACAAAAGGAAACTAAAATGAACTCTCATCCATAAAAAGGGGGAGGGACAACATGTCAACAAGAAAGATGAGCAAAAGCATGAGGAGGCCAGGTGACTTTGCAGTTGCAGACTCCTTCTCGGCCCCAGGGGCAACCTTCTCGCTAACAGCAGTAGAAGGAGCTCCCTTGGTGTAGGTGCTCTCAATGAAGTCCTGAAGAGATTTCACCTCCAGGAGAGGAAACTTAGGGTCAATCCCCTGGATCGCGTCGACCAAGACCTGGAGATAGGCAACCACCTCAGCGTTCATTACCTCAAAGGCGCAGTCGTAGAACTCTTTGGACTTCTTACAGACCTCGACCACGCTCTTGGGGGATGGGACAACCTTCAGCTTCAGCTCAAGCTGCTCCTTCTCAGCCCTAAAGGCATCAATCTCAGCCCAAGCCTCATTCAGCTCGCCCTAAAGGTAAGAAACCTCTGCCTCCAGCTGAGCGGAGTACTTGTCAGCTTAAATAGTCCGCAGCTCATCCCGGAGCCTTCCGTCCTCTGCGAGCGCCACCTGATCCACCCTCATCTTAATCGAGGCAAACAAATCCTTCTCGCCCATTGATGTAAATGTGTTTTGTTTTGGCCCTAGATCATGACATGTATAGGATTGGGCTTTTGTATTATATATTCAGACTGTTGTAAATGTAATACGAGTCTTACTAATGAAGTTTACAATCTCGCACTTGCATTGCATTTTTCAAAAAAACAAATGTAAGTTCCATTCATTCAGTCTTGTATCCTTAAGTCGTTTCACGCACAATCTTTGGTAAGGATGAAAAAAAAATATTGCCCTCACTTTAAGGGCATACAGCCCCTACTGCCGAAATTTCCCGAATTTGGAAAGCTATGACAAAAGAGAATCAGAAATACGTGAACAAGAAGATTGACGAGGTTAATGAGCTCGTAAACTACAAAGTCAATTGGATTCTCCTTAACGCCTTGTCTGAATTATGGAATATGGAAAAACGCGTCTGCGTGATTAACAACAACGGAATACGTTCACAAGTTCCATTCGACACTAGCAAGTCCGTCTGTCAACCCGGATGAGATAATCAGGGATAGATCCGAACAACCACCGTCATTCTAGCAATGTGGGAGCACCTTGGAAAAATGTGGGGGCAACGTAGCTAAGTTGAATGCCACCCTTGAACAGTTCATACGAAGAACAAGACAAATAAAAAGATTTTCAAAATACATGTCCTCGACCTTCGTTCGAACCAAGGAACAAGCAACAAATGCACTCAATGAGCTACGTCATTGTGTGAAACGTCTTAAGAACTAGACATCGATTGGCCAAATCCTTATAAAGTATTTTTGAAAAAAACAACTTTTGCCATACATGCAATCAAAGTCTATGAATGGAATGAATGGAACATGCAGAATTTTTTAAATCAATCATGCATGATCAATTGTGTATTCATCCTTCTTACTACGGTATTTTGGATTTAGGTTTCCGGAAACCCATGCGACATTCGATGACTCCAGCACCTCAAAAATACGAGGAGAAATTCATCAAGCTAGAGCAAACCATGCACACCATGAGTTCCCGCACAGTACAATCAATCATTGACATGACCTCCCAGGCCGAGCAGATTTTGCTCTTTTGAATTCCAGGCAGCCATGACTACCACAGTATCCCCGACCTCATCTTCCCGAGGAACACTGCTGTCGTGGCACCTCATCAATCCATGTCATGAAGTTTTGCCATCCTAACGAAGCTCCACCTCCCACATATGGCCATCCTAACCAAGGTCCACCTCCCATAGATGACCATCACACACCCGAAAGTAAAAAGACACTTTTAGGACTAGATTTTCGTCCTAATTGCAAAGATTATGAAGTCGCCCGGAGGAAACGTTTAGCCAAAAATTCAAGGAAATTGTTGTACCCGGACCAAATCCACGTGTCACTGCACGAGCTCTATTCCAGGACTTCCCCACGGGCTTTCTCAATGTGGGGCATCGATGTTATTACTCTGGCGTCAATAACGGCAAAAGCCATTGAATTTTTCATCAGCCAGGATATCATTGTGTGTCATGGGATGCCGAAGTCAGTCATCATTGACAATGCCAGAAATCTAAATTGGATTGAGTTGTGATCAAGTATAAAAATGCATCTCCATATCACCCACAAATGAATGGCGCAGTGGAAGCAGCAATTAAAGGACTGACATGATAAGCTATCTTGGACACTCATGGCATACATGATCTCAATACAGGCACCAACATGAGCAACCCCATTCTCCCTTGTTTACGGGATCGAAGCCGTGTTGCCAATTGAAGTAGAATTCTCGTCAGCTAGGATCCTCGCTGAGGAAAAGAAGGACGAGTCAGAGTAGGCGAAATGCAGATACGTGCAATTGAACCTCATGACAAAAGGCGGTTCATCGTGCAGTGCCACATGCATTTGTACCAGCAACGCATGGCTAGTACATTTAACAGGAAAGTCAGTGCAAGAGAATTACAAGCAGGCAATCTAATTCTCAGAAAAATATTTCTTCGAGTCAATCCAGACTCTCGGGGCAACTTTGTGCCTAAACATGAAGGGTCTTATGATGCCAAAGAGACTTTCAGCAGAGGAGCCATGATCGTCATCGACATGGACGACCAAGAACTCCTCAGTCCAATCAATATGGATGCGGTCAGAAAATACTATCCTTAAGGAGTTCATAACCATAAAGCGAACCTCCAAAAGTGAGAAAATTCCCGCTAAATTGAAAATCTGAAAGGGCGGTTTAGGCAAAATTTAGGGAAGAAATTCCCAAAAGGACAATCATGGCAAAAGGAGAGGAATCGAATCTCTTCTAGGTTGAAAACCCGAAAGGGCAACCTATGCAAAAATTAAGGGAACCAAGAGGTGCGGTAAAAAAAATACCGTAGCAAAAAGATCGAAAAGAGAGAGATTTAAAAAAAAAACTTCAAGTCAATCCAGACTCTCGGGGCAAGTTTGTACCTAAATATGAAGAGATTTATGTCATCAAAGATATTTTCAGCAGGGAGCCATGATCATCACTGACATGGACAACAGAGAACTCCCCAATCCAATCAATGTGGATGCGGTAAAAAAGAACTGTAACAAAAAACAACTCGTAATCAGAAAGCGAGCCTCCAAAAATGAGAGAAATTCCCGCTAAATCGAAAACCCGAAAGGGCGTTTTAGGCAAAATTTAGGGAAGAGGGGCATGATTAAAAATCCCAAAAAAAAGGGTGATCATGGCAAAAGGAAAGGAATAAAATCTCTGCTAGGTTGAAAACCCAAAGGGGCGACCTAGGCAAAAATGAAGAGAACCGAGAGGTGCGGTAAAAATAAAAAAATACCGTAGCAAAAGGAAAGAAAAACAAGAGATAAAAAAAATACTCAAAAGTGGACGACATTGTTTCCCACGGTAGCAATAAAAAGAAGTTGTGATCGACATTAATTTGAGATGCCTCGACAACTAGCATGGATACACCTTGTGAACATAGCATGAATGACTTTAGGGAACTCCATCAAGAAGGACTCCAAAGTCGATTAATGAGAAAACAGGTTCAGAAGTCCGCACAAGCAGTCAGACATCTCGAGAAGATTTTTTACCTCCAAAGTGAATTACAAGCTAATAAGAGGGGTCTTTAGGTGCTTAACCTCCGTGAGTCATCATCAACAATCGAGATTTGTAGATATCCAACTTCCGAGAGTTATAAACCGACAAGCGAAGCATTTAGGTGCTCATCCTCCGCAAGTCATCCCCAATGATCAGAACCTGTAGATGTCCATCTTCTGAAAGTTACAGGTCAACGAACGGGGCTTTGAGGTGCTCAACCCCCGCAAATCATCATCAACTTCCAGCTCGTTGCTGGCAAAAAAAAAAATCATTGACGACCAAGACCTGTATTTATCCAGCTTCTTAGAGTCACAAAAAAAACGAGTGGAACCTTTAGGTGTTCAGCCTCCGCAAGTCATACCCAACGAATCAAAAAGCCGACGAGCGGAGCCTTTAAGTGTTCAGCCTCCGCAAGTCATCCTCGACGACCATGACCTGTAGTTATCCAGCTTCTAGTAAAATAAAAAGAGCGGAGCCTTTAGGTGTTCAGCCTCCGCAAGTCATCCTCGGTGACCAGAACCTGTATTTATCTAGATTCTGGAAATCACAAGCCGACAAGCGGAGCCTTTAGGTGTTCAACCCCCGCAAGTCATCTCCAACGAGTCACAAGCTGACGAGCGGAGTCTTTAGGTGTTCTGCCTCCGCAAGTCATCTTCGACGACCAGGACATGTAGGTGTCCAGCTTCTGGGAATCACAAGATGGTGAGCATTTAGACGCTCATTCTCCACAAATCATCGTCAACAATCGGAACCTATAGGTGTCTAGCTTCCGAAATTTGCGTAATGATGTTTGTCTGCTATGTAAATAATGAATAAAGAGAAGCCAAAATCAGTTGTTTGTCTTTGAACACACACTCATGAGATCACTTCCATGAGTGTGTGTCCAAAGAGGGGCAACTGTAAACACCTGATTTTGGCTCGGGGTAAAAAAAAAACGTACGTGAGGAACCAGGCAAAAAAAAAATCGAGATAGAAATATATATATTTATATATATTATAATATATAATATATATATATATATATATATGGCCGAAAGAACAAACATGGGCACATCCATGTTTGTTCTTTCGGTGCATTATATATTATAAAAAACAAAAATTAAAATAATAATCCATTATATATTTCTGCAATTTTCAAAAATATTTGTCCAATTCAGCTCAAATTTTAATAAATTGCATTTTGGTCGCTATATTTTGTTGGACATCGTATAACTTTTCAAAATTAGTCCAACGAGCTTAATATTTTCAAAAATTATGCATGCATGTTTTGACACGTTTAAAATGGCTCGAGAGTTAAACCATTTTTTTTTCGAGCACGATTAACTTTAGTTCTCTCTTGTTTATTTGAAATTAACTCATAAAAAAAAAGTTTGTACATGGTTTGTTTAATTTAAAGAAATTGCATATAGTCTTTTTGGGCCAAGCATGATCAAAACGGGCAATTCGGGTAAATTAAAAAAAAATTCAAAAGCAAACTAAAGTACCGAAAGGGCGGATTATGAGTTTGCGAGCTTTTAAGACGTAATCAAACCCCCAAACCCGATTCTATGGACGTAGACCTTTCTAATCCCTAGGATGTTAATTTCATGTACCCTAAGCAAGGATTCCGATTAGCCTTTAATTAATCGGTGGCGACTCTTTCAAATTTTTCGGTCTGGTTGATGACCCCGCTCGACCGGACCCTTCGCTCGCCAAGACCCGACATTTTCAAAAACTAAATTTAAAAATATTTTCTAAAACGGGTCGGAGAAAGTCGGATCCGACGTCCGACAATTTGGCGACTCTGCTGGGGATGTCTTTTCGAGGGTTTAGGCTTTGTCATGTTTGCTTTGCCATATTATATTTTGCCATATCCGTTTTCACCGTTTGCTCATGCTTGCAGTTTCAAATTTTGTCGAAAAGGCGATGTAATTGTAATAAGTCCAAAAAAAAAATGTAAATTCTTATTTTGCACACACCACGCTGGTTACCATTACCCGCTCGGACCTGGAGCACATTAAGAGCTTAAGGAGTTTAGTAGGGGAATGCGATCGGAGTGGTTTGGACCGCCGGCACGCACCCAAACAACTCAACTCGATGATCAGAATGGGCACGTGATCCTCTTTAGGGTGTGAGGTTCCGCTGGTTCATAGGACCTTGAAATTCCATCCATTTAGAACAAAAGCTCCACACCGTGTTTAGTCTTTACCAGTTTTGTGTGTATTTCCATTTTGGGCCCAACTGATGTAAATGAGAATTCAACCCAAGCATTTGGATGCGAGATTGGCCCTCAACCCATGAAGAAATTTGGCCCATGAAGAAGTTTGGCCCATTGATGTAAATGTGTTTTGTTTTGGCCCTAGATCATGACATGTAATGGACAGATTTATGCAATGACTCGACGAATGATGAAGCGTTGAATGCAGTTGTTTCAAGTAACATATTCGTAAATTGCAAGCACGCTCATTTATTAATTGATCTTGGTGCCACTCATTCCTTCATATCTCTCGCTTTTGGTACGAAATTTGATGTGTGTCCTAAGCGGATGGAATCTGAATTATGTGTTGCTATACCTAATGGTGAATGCTTAGTCTGCAACCTTGTCTACAAAAAATGTATAGTGTGCGTTGAGGAAAGAAAGTTGTATGCCGACCTAGTTGAGCTTGACCTAATTGATTTTGATGTCATATTGGGGATGGACTGGTTGGCATCTCACCACGCCATTGTGGATTGTTTGACGAAGAAAGACACAGTTTGCATCCCAGCCCAACCCGATTTTTTTTTTTTGGAGACTTCACTAATGCTAGTCAAATTTCCCCTATCTTTATATCGTCTTTAAAGGCAACACACCTTATGAGAATAGGGTGTTGTAGTTACCTTGCACATGTTAGCGGGAATTCAAAGGTAGAAACCATATCTCATGACATTTCGATTTTTAAGGAGTTCCCCAACGTCTTTCCTAAGGAATTACCAGGCTTATCCCTAGATCGAGAAGTTGAGTTCTCAATTGAATTGGCACCTTACACCACGCCTATATCAAAGACACCATGTAGGATGTCCCCGTACGAACTCATAGAACTAAAGGTACAACTGGAAAATCTTTAAGATAAAGGATTCATTCGATCAAGTGTCTCACCCTGGGAACTCTAGTATTGTTTGTAAAGAAGAAAGATGGCAGTATGCGACTCTATATTGACTACCGATACCTAAACTGAGTTACTATAAATAGTAATTATCCATTACCTAAGATCAATGACATGTTCGAGGAGCTAGGGTATTCTCAAAGATCGACCTAAGGTCGGTCTACTATCAATTGAAGATCAAAAAGGAGGCTGTCCATAAATTGGCCTTCCAAACAAGGTATGGTCATTATGAGTTTCTACTTATGCCTTTTGGTCTCACGAATGGCCTTGCAACATTCATGGATATGATGAACATAATGTTCAGGGAATACGTAGACCAATTCATAGTTTATTCATTGACGATATATTATTATATTCGAAAAGTCGTGAAGAACATGAAGAACACCTGCGAAAAGTATTACAAACGCTTCGAGAGCATAAACGTTATGCTAAATTAGGTAAGTGTGAATTTTGGTTGGATACTGTGGGTTTCTTGGGCATATAGGTTGACCCAAAGAAGAATGAGGCGGTCGTGCAATGGGGTAGACCTGTTAATGTTGCTGAGATTCAGAGTTTCCTCGGGTTAGCTGGATACTATCGGAGGTTTGTGAAGAAATTTTCAAGGATTGCCGCACCTCTAACAA
The DNA here is from genome assembly GCA_946814005.1 of Chamaenerion angustifolium. Taxonomy (NCBI): domain Eukaryota; kingdom Viridiplantae; phylum Streptophyta; class Magnoliopsida; order Myrtales; family Onagraceae; genus Chamaenerion; species Chamaenerion angustifolium. The sequence goes on along the minus strand of OX328268.1, from coordinate 24,133,976 downwards.
AGTTAACCCAAAAAGGAGTCAAGTTTGTATGGTCCGAAGAATGCGAGAATATTTTTCAAGAGTTAAAGAACCATCTTACCTCAACTCATATACTTACGATACCATCGAGTGGCGGTGGTTTTACCATTTTTAGTGATGCGTCTAAAAAGGACTTTAAATTGTGTGTTAATGCAGAATGATAAAGTGATTGCGTACACATCAAGACAACTGAAGAAGCATGAGCAGAATTATCCGACACACGACTTGGAGCTTGTCGGAATCATATTTTCTTTGAAGATTTGGAGACTTATATGTTGAACGGTGCAAGATCTTTACATACCACAAACGTTTGAAGTATGTATTCACCCAGAAAGAGCTTAACATGAGACAACGGAGATGGTTAGAATTGATTAAGGACTATGAATTGACGATTAACTACCATCCTGGAACAGCTAATGTGGTGGAAAATGGGTTAAGAAGGAAGTCAAGAGGAAACTTGGCGATGATGCTTACCATTCATAGGCATATCCTGGTAGATATGATGGAGTTGACCTTGACATATGGATCTGTCGAAATGGAGCTCTATCGGTGAGTATTCAAGTTCAACCAACCTTAGTGGACCAAATCAAGTCTCAACAATCTTGAGTTGACACAAACTTTAGTATCTATGTTGATGGGTCACTGAGGTTCAATGGTCGATTATGCGTGCCTAACCTTCTGAGCATCAAGAAACAAGTGTTTCATGAAGCTCACAATACTTGATATACAATTCATCCTGGAGGAACTAAGATGTATTGAGATCTAAAAGAACATTTTTGGTTGATCGGAATGAAGAAAGACATAGCAAACTTCATATCTTAGTGCTTATCGTGTCAACAAGTAAAGGTGGAGCATCAACGACCCCCTGACCCGTTGCAACCTTTGGCCATACCAGAATGGAAGTGGGAACACATATTAATGGATTTCGTGCCAATTCTACTAAGGTCTCCTAGCGGAAAGGATGTGATATGGATAATTGTGGACTCACTGACGAAATCCGCACATTTCCTACCTATTAGGAAGGATACACCCCGAGATAAACTTGCAAAACTATATGCGAAAGAAATCGTGAGATTGAACGGAATTCAAGTGACTATTGTCTCTGATAGAGATACTCAATATGTGTCTAAATTCTAGAAAGGTTTGGATCAGGCTTTAGGAAGGACTTTAAATTTTAGTACAACCTTCCACCCATAAACTGACGGGAAATCAGAGAGAACAATACAAATTTTAGAGGATATATTGCGAGCATGTGTGATAAATTTTGCATTGAGCTCAATCTCTGTTTTTATGGAAAAAAGTGCAGAATGTCAGATACTTATTAACTATGTACCTGCAGCGGACCAAGTATGTGATATACTTAAAACAAACTGACAAAAATTACCTTTGCTCCATTTAGTACAAACATTTGTGTAGCTTCTATTGATGAATTGCAAAACGGTTCTACCACTAGGACTCAACGTATGCCATGTAATCACGCATCAACCAAAATTCACTTACAGAATAACTATACTTGTGCAGTGAGTAACACCTTCCACCCCCTCTAAGTTGATGACCCTGAATATCTCAACATAGTGACTAAAGACACACCTCAGACACAACCAATTGTAGCCCACTTCCAATGTGAAATGCCTTGTACACCTGCTGCCACTTGATCTGTCCCCATGACTCACAGTTGTCAACTTATGTTGGTCATCTTTAGCATCCTAAAATATCCAAGGTTTGCTTGATGTCTCAAGATCCTGAATTGTAACTTCCGAAATAGGAACAATGAATATGGCTAGTTTTTACCTAACTAAACACAAACTTTGCTTCTCCCATAATTAATCATAAGGCAACGTAACTCTCCTTCAAAAAATGCTAGCTAATCTTTTCAGTACAACTGAGTTTGAGGTTTCTTCTTGAACAAACATCTTAGTGTTATATCTGGAATTACTTAAGAGTTTTTAACTGTGAATAGTTCTTACTTACAAAAGTGCAAAAGATTATTTTATTCCTGTGATTGAACAAACGAAAGATAGAGGCTATAGCCTCCCAATCACATGGAAAGATGGAGGCACAACCCCCTTCACAGAAACGATGAAGGCAACACCCTACCCAAACCTTTTGTATTTTTCGATTTTGACACTGTCACTGCTTGATCCCTCAAACTCTCTTTGTGCTAAGACTTGCTAGATTAATCCTTTCTTTGAATTTTTTAAGAAGCATCATATATATCTCTTCCTATTTATGTCATAATCATTTTTTTGGGGTTAAATACCAAGGAGCTACGTGAACTTTGAACGATTTGCAACGAACTACCCGAACTTAAAAAATCAAAATGGGCTACCTCAACTTTGGTGGAGGTGCAACGAGCTACCTCCGTCCAATTTCTAACGGATTTCTGACAAATTTCCGACGAACGTTTAACTAATTTATGTCAACAGTTGACTGAGGTAGTTCGTGGCATCTTCACCAAAGTTGAGGTAGCCCGTTTTGATTTTTTAAAGTTCAGGTAGCTCCTTAGAAAATGTCCAAAGTTCAGGTAGCTCCTTGGTATTTAACCCTTTTTTTATCTCCTTTGTTGGAAGTTGATTCCAGTCTTGCAAAAATTATTTTTTATGTTTCTGTTCTGTTTTCGTGTTAGCTAAAATTAGGAATGTCAAGTTAGTTGGATCAGTTAGTGGCTAAGAAATCTGAAGTTTGTGGAGTTAGTTTGTTATTCCCTTCCTATAAATGTTGTATTTCTTTGGTTGAATAAAATACAAGTCGATTACAACAATCCCAAGTTTGATGTCCTATGTTCTTCGATAAAGCCTTCACCTCCAACATCTGGTATCAGAGCTGTTTTGTCTTGAGGGAATTGTGAGGTTGAGAGCTACCCTAAAAACTAGAAATCCCCCACCAAGTCATCCCTATATCGATTCAAATGTAAGACATATCATTCTCAGGCATGTCACCACCAAAATTCGATGGTGATAATTATCAATCTTGGGTAGTAAAGATGGAAGATTTCATGGAGGGTGGAGATTTGTGGGAAGGAGTTGCGGAAGATTATGAAATCCCAGCTATTCCTGTCAATTTCACACTAGCTTAAATAAAGGTGCAAATGCAAAAGACCAGAAAGGTAAGGGCTTGATCTTGTCTATATTCAGCTGTCACTCCTGCAATTTTTAGCAGGATCATGTCATTCAAGTCACCCAAAGAGATTTGGAATTTTCTCAAAACCGAATTTGAAGGAGATGAGAAGATTAGAGTCCTAAAGGCACTGAATTGAATCATAGAATTCGTAAGGGATAGGATGAAGGATTCATAGACCGTCAAAGAGTACTCTGATCGACTTGAGAGCATTGCTAATCAAGTAAGAGCTCTTGGCACTCAAATGGCTCACAGCAGACTCGTGGAGAAGATTATGGTTAAACTAACTGAGAAATTTGAGGCTACGATCGCATCCTTGTCTAATACAAAGGACCTCGCAACCTTGAAGCTATCAGAACTTATCAGTGCTCTGCAATCTCAAGAACAGAGGAGCCTTATGAGGGAAGACAAGGTTCTCGAAGAAGCCTTGTTTACAAAGTCGCACAGTGCTGCCAGGAAGATGCATGAAAATGGTGAGCACAATCAAGCCTCTTAGAAATGGAAACACCATAAGAAAAGCTACCCACCATGTAATCATTGTGGAAAGAAATGTCATGCACCATTCAAGTGTTGGAAAAGACCAGACGCTAAGTGGTCCAAGTGCAACCAAATGGGGCATGAAGTTGTAATCTGCAAAGCACATAAGCAAGTTGCAGTAGCTCAAGTAGAGGAGGAGAAAGATGAAGATTATGTCTTCGTGGCTCAATGATTTGCCACCTGTGAAAAATCGTAAGATTGTCTCATTGACATTGGTTGCTCACACCACATGATATACGAAAAAGCATTCTTCAAGGACCTTAAACCTTGTGGAGATGTCTATGTTCGTATTGGAGATGAAAGAAAAGTGGTGACCAAATCAAAAGGAATTGTGACTCTAACATCTAAATAAGGTACAATAATTCTTTAGGATGTTCTGTAGGTTCCTGACCTTACTCAAAATCTTCTAAGCGTAAATCAACTTGTCCAAAAGGGCCTCACACTGACATTCCATGGAGGATACTACATCAGACAAGATGCAAGAGGACAGGAGGTTCTGCGAGTTAAAATGAAAAATAAAGGCTTCTATTTTGATCCCACTTAGGAGGACTATTATGCACATCATGCTCAAGCCAACAACTCGGAAAGATGGCATAAGAGGCTGGGTCACTGTAGTATTCAGAGGCTTTTGGCTCTGAAATGTCTTTTAAAGGGCCTACCAAATTTTGAAGACAACACACCAGATTGTGCAACATGGCAATTTGGAAAACTAAGTAGAAAACCATTTCCTAAGGAAGTCAAGAGAGCAACTCGAAAGCTAGAAGTGATACATTCTGATTTGGCAGGACTGCAAAGAACACCATCTCTCCATGGAAGTGTATATTTTGTGACTTTCATTGATGACTGTACAAGAATGTGCTAGATCTACTTCTTGAAGGCCAAGTCAGAAGTGTTCGAGGTATTCAAAAAATTTAAAAGGGCGGTGGAAAATAAATGTAGCTATCGAATTCAAGTGCTCAGGATAGACAATGGTGCTGAGTATGGCTCCCATGAGTTCAATAACTTCTGTGATGAAGAAGGAATTCAAAGGCAACTCACAACTCCTCATACACCTGAGCAAAATGGTTTTGGCGAAAGGAGAAACAGATCCATCCTCGGAATTAATGGCCAGAAGCATGATTCACGAGAATAATCTACAAAAAGAATACTGGGAAAAGGCAACAAATACCGCAGTGTTTCTGCAAAACAGACTGCCAACCAAGGCAGTACAGGACTCGACTTCATTAGAATTTGGTATGGTTACAACCCTCTCTTAAATTCCTAAAGTTTTTTGGGTGTGTATGCTTCGTTCATATTCCTCAGATCAAGAGGGATAAGCTCGACAAAGAGGCAGAACCTGACATCTTTGTAGGCTACAACACTACATCAAAGGCCTACAAAGTCTATTATCCTCAAACCAAAAAGATGTTAATCACTAGGGATGTCCATTTCAATGAAGATGGTGAATGGGATTAGCTAGGCTCAAACTCAATGGAGATTCAATCACATGAATCTGCATTTGAGAAGGAAGAAGACAAAGATGACACACTAGTGAGAGGAACCTGATCCCTCTCATATATTTACCTAAAGAGTTACATGACCATCTATGAGCCCGCTGGACCTGAAGAAGGTCTCAAATTCTCAGAGTGGAAGAGAGACATGGAGGAGGAAATGCAAATTATTCTGAAGAGCTACACCTGGCAGCTCGTTGATAGACCAATAAACAAAAAGGTTATTGGAGTCAAATTAGTGTATAGAACCAAGCTAAATGCAGACTCATCCATAAACAAGCTCAAAGCAAGGTTAGTAGTTAAGGGTTATGCACAGATTTTTGGTGTAGACTACTCCAAAACCTTTGCCCCAGTAGCTAGATTGGAAACGATTAGCCTACTACTTGCTGTTGCAGCACAATATGAATATTGCAGCTTGATGTTAAATCAGAATTTCTCAATGGAGTGTTGAAGGAAGAGATCTTTGTGAAACAACCATATGAATTCCAAGTAGAAAGAGCTGAAGATAAAGTCTATCTACTTAAGAAAGCTCTTTATGGGATTAAACAAGCCCCTAGAGCTTGGTATAGCAGTATTGACGAGCACAAGCTGAAGTTGGGATTCAAGAAAAGTTGCTCAGAAGTAACCTTGTATGTCAAACATGAAGGAGGTCACATAATTATCGTATCTCTTTATGTTGATGACCTATTGGTGACTGGCGACAATGCATAGCAGATAAAAGGCTTCAAGAAGGAGATGATGAAAAGCTTCGAAATGAAAGATCTTGGACTAATGAATTTCTTTATGGGAATGAAGATAAAACAAGGCAAGGATGAGATCGTAATCAGTCAGAAGAAATATGCCCAAGAAATCCTCAAGAAGTTTACAATGGAGAAGTGCAAGGAGATCATCACTCCCATGAATCAGAAGAAAAAACTCTGTCAAGAAGATGGGTCAAGCAAAGTCTTTGAAGGATACTACAGAAGCTTAGTAAGATGTCTATTGTATTTGACTGCTACCATACACGACATTCAACATGATGTAAGTACTCTGTCTCGTTTTCTGCACTGTGCTAGTGATACGCATCTAAGTGCAGCAAAAAGGGTGCTGAGATATGTCAAAGGCACTGTGAATTATGGTGTCAAATTTAAGAAAGATCAAGCTCTTCATATAAATATGAAGTTAGTGGAGTCAGTTTGTTATTCCCTTCTTATAAATGTTGTATTTCTGTGGTTGAACAAAATACAAGTCGATTACAGCAATCCCAAGTTTGATGTCCTCAGTTCTTTGATAAGCCCTTCACCTCCAACATCCTCCACCACTGTACCACTGTCCTTCCTTGTCTCTATTTGGATATTATCTATTCTAATGTTTTGTAAACTTTAGAGCAAAAATCTTGATATGGGAATGTTAGAGGTACATTATGCTCTCATGAAAAGCTCAATGAGTCCAGCATAAATTCCAGAAGCTAGCTAGCTTATATCTTTAGCCTTAAAAGAAAAATTGTCGTTCATGTAAAAACGTTCTGCATCTAGGGTTTTGGTCTCTCACCTCCCTTTATCTAACTCGCTCTCTTTGTAAATAAGAAAAACAAAAGAAGATGAATGAATGAATGAAATCACTTTTAGATTATTCCTCAAGTTATTTTCTACAACTACGTTTATGTAAAACCCTAAGAAACTACGCGTGTCTTATTCATGTACTTGGAAATAAGATATGGCGCCTATACATGTTAAATAATTGTGTTTTAACGCAACAATACTGTTAGACATAAAATTGTATTTATGTCATACATATATTTATATAAGAGCGAATTGTTAGATATAATTATACGTGTTGATAAAATATATGAGTCGTAACAAAAATTTTGTATTTCCTGACAAGTACGACTTCACGATCTGATGGTGGAAGGAAGGAAAACATACACAAGGGATGAAGAAAAGAAGTTTAGGTAAAAGATGGGGGTACAAGCTTGCAATCACTACTAGAACTAAGGCTTTTACTAACGATAAAAAAATAGTTACCCGTAAAAATCGCTGACAAAAGTCTTTTACCGACGACTTACAAAATGTCGCCGCTATAAACGATATTTAGCGGCCACATTTGATGATTCATCGGTAAATTCTTACAATTACCAATGCAATTATTACATTCGTCGGTAAAAGTATATTTTTACCGATAAGGGTATTTAATTTGCCAGTAATTGTTTTTTTTTCATAAAAAATTACCGGTGAAGTTATTAACCTCACCGGTAAAACTGTACTTTTACCGGCGACATTAATAATATCGTCGGTAAAAGCATACTTTTACCTGCGACCTGTTAACATCGCCGGTAGAAGTATACTTATACCAGCGAGGTTAACACAGTGTCGGTAATTGTTTTTTATAAAAATAAATAAAACAAATATTAAAAAAGAAATCAATTACCAACGAAATTTACTCTTACCGGCGAGGTTATATGCTAGTCGGTAAATTTTTTTTAATATTAGAAATAATTTGATTATACTAAACCAATAACTTTTTTGGGGCAATAAATCAATATAGTGAACTTAGTTGCAAATAAACATGTTTTCTTTTAAGAAAGAAGTATGTGTGAAAAAAACAATGATATAGCGATTATTAATGTACTCTATGTGTTTTTATGTATAAATTATCATATTTTTATCAATATTATCATATTTTATTTTGTGAGAAAATAAATCTAGTCTAAAATCAGAACTAACAAATCTAATAATTTGGTAGAATAAAAAAGAAAAAAAATTTATATAAATTTTATAATAACAAATAAATTGAATAATATATGACTCTTTTTTAGATTAATTAAGATTATATTTTTTGAAGAAATTATAATTCAATTTAGTATATACATGATAACGTAATGTCGATAAGGAAAAATATGCATTAATGTGGATTGAATAAACATAGTTATGAAATAAAATCATTGAATGTATCCGTTATTCAATGAATAATACAAAGCTTTACGTATTTCTGGGATAATTGTACGAACGTCATATTCAAGAGTATCAAAAATGAATATAATGTACTACGTGTATATACATTAATTATGATACTTATTATAATTATCATAGTCTCATTGGTAGGTTTAGGACTTCAAACCTACTAGAAATTGACATATAAAATATGGTTCAATTACAGTATTTAATTAATAGATAAAGTGTAAAAAAATATAAAAATCGCTAAAATAATAATTTTCAATTTTAATCTATTACTAAATAAATAAATATTAATATATCATACTTACTATTATATTTGTTACTTAGATTTTGTTTTAGTAATTTCTGTCATTAATTTTATTTATTATTATTTATATTATATATTTCACTTCCAAGTACATAATCAAAAATGTTTATATTAGGAAACAAAATCAATATAATCTAAATACGTACTTAAAACTAGGGGTGAGCTTGAGCGGGATGGGTCATGTTAATTTCTTCGCCGGTAATTGTTTTTTTTTTAATATTTAATTTTTTAATTTGATCATAAAAAATTACTGGCTAAGTAGGTAAGCTCGCGGGTAAAATCATACTTTTACCGGCGAGCTTAATTGATTCGCCGGTAACAGTTGTATTTACCGACGAGGTATACCTCGTGGGTAATTCAATTTTATAACAAAAAAAATATATATATTAAAACAAATATAATTCCCAGCGAATCAATTAATTTCGCCGGTAAAAGAATTCTTTTACCGACGAATCAATTAAGCTCGCCAGTAAAACTATGCTTTCATCGGCGAAGCAATGAAGTTCGCCGGTAAATATTTTTTATGAAAAAATAGAATCATAAATCGGGGTCTCTGACTTAGGAGGTAGGAGCCGTAATATAAGTCCCACCGAAGAGAAGAAGAGAATGAGTGCTGTCGAACTGCGACTGGACTACTGCCGAACTGTTGCGCTGCCGAAGAAGGGCCGACCCCGACTGCTACTACCGAACCTACACGCTTCTCGTAAGTTCGATGGTTGGGTGGCGGGATGGTGGGGAAAGGGGGATAGAAGGAATATAGGTGTTAGGCGGGAGTTAGATGGGGGTGGGGTGGAGGCTTGTGTGTGAGGGTGGGGATGAATGTGTTGGCGGGATGGAGGTGTTGGGGGCGATGGAGCTGGGGAATGGGGGGGGGGGGGGGGGGGGGCGACGAAGCAGGAGGTGTATTCAGGTGGTGGGTGGCGGCTCGTGGGGGGGGGGGGGGGATGAATGTGTTGGCGGGATGGAGGGATTGGGCGCGACGGAGCTGGGGGGTTGGGTGGGGGGCGACGGAGCAGGGGGTGGATGCATTTGCCGGCTAAATACCTCTCCGATAAATGTATATAAATTTCAGGAAATATATAATTTACCGGCGACTAAACATCGAAGGTAAATGTCTATATTTTTCGGCGATGTTTAGTCCCCGGTAAATTGCAAACATTTACCGACGAGTTTAGCTCGCCCGCAATAGTAGATACTTTTACCGGGGAATTGCTTCGCAGGTAAAAGGTTAATTTTTTTCCCGGCAAAGACTAATTTCGCCGGTAAAACGTTTATCAGTCAATCTATAACAGCGAAACCATTGTCGACATGACTTTTACCGGCGAAAAATATTTTTTACCGACGACTAAGCTTCGCCGGTAAAAACAACACCTCTAGTAGTGAATATCATCATATATTTAGCAAATTCATTTGTTGATAAGGATGCTTATAACAATCAACTAGATCAAAGTTGTGTATCAAATCAATAATGTTAATTTATTCTTCTTTACTTGCACTTTCAAATTGATATAATTATATTAGTGTCTCTTATCCTTCGTATTTAAGAGTCTTAGTATTATCCGTTGGACGAAACGAAGAAGCAAGCAATTTACCTTTTCTTAACTCTATAGAGAAACTGCACAACAAACATTACAAGAGGAAAAAAAAGAAAAATATGTTTAAATTAGAGAATAATGTTAAGACCAAAGTTAATTAGAACGAGAGTCCTGTAGAGCATGGATACAATAATATGAGGAAAGGAATCCACGTTGTTCCAGAGGAGTTGTCGTTAACATGTTTGTGGAAAGTGAGTGGCGACATTACTTATGTTTGGCTTCGGAGAAATCTATGTTCAGGAATCACATTGCTTCAGAATGGAACCGACAATTTCTTGATATATTTATCATGTAAGCATCAAATCAGAATATATATATGTATGTACCTTTAATTATTAGTTGGTCCTTGAAGTTTAAAAATATTCATCTTAAACTATCTTATGTCTTAACACCAATAATGATAAATAATAAATAGAATACGAAGCATACGGACAAAAATAAAATGGGTCTTCATCTGTTCCATTGGAATTAACAAATACTTCAAGATTTATCAAAAAAGTGTTGGTCTTCGTCAGAAACTAAACTGAGTTTTGCAAAATAATAGCATCTGCGAAATCTAGATTTTGAAACCGATAGGTAAATTGCTTGAACTAGATCAATTGTCAATTTTTAGAAAAGAAACACTTTATTAAGATGTCTATTACAGCCTGAAAACGCCTAAACTTGGAGTTTGGTTTGTAATATTGTATTAAGTACAAGGATTAGTTGTGGAATTAATCTCCTAAAATTAAAATTAACAAAGATGTACAAATAGTAGAATCTAGCTCGACAGTCGTGTTTTTTTTGTACGCTAAAGGTTACCTATGGAGAAGGTAAGTGTTTTATACTATTAATTTGAGGTGAAAAAAAAATACGTTGACCAAAAATCCCGAGTTTAATATTGAGTCAAAACGGCTAAACAAATATAATCTAAAACTCGCGTTCGGACTCGATTTTTTTGGCCAAAATACTGATTAGGGCTCATTTTTTGGCCTAAAATACTAAATAAATTGATCCGACCCGAGTACAGATTGAACTCAATATTTAATGTGTTTTTTGAATTAATTTATTGTGCGTCTGAAATATAAACTTTTTTATATTCCATATTTGGTATGGTTTGTATTATGTTTTGTATTGGATACTTGGTATGATGTTTGCATTGTGTTTTGTATTTAAAAGGTTTGGATATATATTTTTTTCTTAAGAGAAAAAGTTAGTCCAGGACCAAGACCGACCCCAGTCAAGCAAGACCAAATCGAACTTTGTTTTTAGATGGACTCGGATTTGGTTATCCAAGCATGAATTCCGAAATATTTTGATCGGACTTTTTTTTTTCTGGAAAAGTTTGTCCTGCCCATCTCAAGCTCACCCCACTATTGAATAATTCTATAGTGTTAAATTTAATATTGAGTCGCACCAAATCAAAAGAACAAATAAAAGACAATCACTCATAGAACTTGGATTTCATCCTAACATCAATTATGATAGAAGTAGTTACCCAAATTGTATATATATGGTGGCCAATTATTTTCCGAATTACCAATTTGGTATTCGTGACAATAGAGGATTTTAACACTCTCTACTCGGTGAGAGCTCTTTAATTAACGCACGACAACAACATCTTTTTAATTATTAACAAATCCCTTTTCACAAACTTGATAGTAACTATGGTACGTGAGAGTAAATGAAAAACACAACAAACCCACAACGGGAAACCCATATTGAGAAACAACACAACTCAACATTGTCAATTAGCATTGGACTCTGATAATATATTAAATTCTATATTGGGTCGAGTCAAACTCAATGGATAAACAAATGGCAACCACGTATACAACTTGAGTTCAATTCTAAAATTAATTATTAAAAATAGGAGGTAACCAATTTGTATATATATTGAATAATACTTTGTAAACCCACCTATTTGGGATTTGACTCATGGCGGGTAAAAATCATAACTTCCACTCCCTGCACACACCTTGGAGACTCTTATTTATTAAAGATATGACACTTGCACTTTTTAATCTAGGTATTATTAATATAGATTCCCTCTTACATCTAGTCCCAACTCAGACTCTGATACTTGGAGTAAACAAAAAACACAACAAACCCACATCGGGAAACAACCCAACCTAGCGCTGTCAATCAGAACTGAGTTCTGATACTGTGTTAAATTCTATATTAGGTTGAACCAAGTTCACGGGACAAATAAAGACAACCACTTATACAGTTTGATTTTCATGGTAAAACCAACTAGTAATAAGAGGAGGTAACCAAATTATTGGATATATGATGCCTAATTTTATAGGAACTACTTATGTGTATTTATATAATTCATGCTGATTTCAACATATAGTTCCGATAAGGAAAATAAGGAAAGTGAGGGAGCTAGCTAACATGTAAAAAGAACAAGGTGAAAGATGAGCTAATTGCACTACACTACATAATTTGGAGAGGCTAATGAAGATCATGATTAGATGATCATATAACTATTAATGTGTGCATATGCCTCAAGTTGGAAGCCACCCGACCTCATCGCCTCTCCTCTATGTTGCTTAACAATGAATGAACATACCCAAACCATCAGTCCGTGGTGAAGACAGAAGAGCTGCTATATCCAACTGATTAAAACTTGAAACTTTTGTTTACTTTTAATATAATTCTAGTCTGCTTAGATGTCTGCATCTGCATGTCCCCCCTCCCTGCCTATATTGCATCGACACTGTGTCTCTCCTCGGTTCTCTTTAAAAGCTAAACTCTCCAACAATGCAATTCCCTTTTCCTTCCCATCGATTGCCCTTCACAGAAAGGGTCTCTCTTTTTGGGTTCATGGATTGTTTGAGCTTTGGGGGGTTCCCTCCTGGTTTCAGGTTCCACCCTTCTGATCAAGAACTCATCCTACATTACTTGCACAACAAAGTGACTTCCCATCCACTTCCTGCTCACGTCATTGCTGACATCGATCTCTATAAGTACAATCCGTGGGAGCTGCCCAGTTTGTTCTTCCACACCACTTACGTGCTCACAACTCCTTCTATTTTGACATCCTCCTCTTGAAATCTCTTATTTTTCTTATTTTCTACAGAGAAGGCCTTGTCGTTTGGGGAAGATGAATGGTACTTCTTCAGTCCTAGAGACAGGAAATACCCTAATGGAGCGAGACCGAATAGAGCAGCTGCTTCCGGCTATTGGAAAGCTACAGGAACAGACAAGCCAATACTTGCCTTTGGTGGATCCAAGAACATCGGTGTCAAGAAATCTCTAGTCTTCTATGGTGGTCGTCCTCCCAAGGGGATCAAAACAGACTGGATAATGAATGAGTATAGATTACCCGACTCGATGATCAAACCATCCAGGCGAAAGGGTTCCATGAGAGTAAGTGGATACGACTAACAAAATCTGGTAACATCATGGTTGGTGTCCACCACTGCTTCTTCTTTAATTAATCTGAATGCCATCTATTTACAAGTTGAAGTATTCTTCATGAAAAAGGTTGTTATTTGTAACAGCTGGATGATTGGGTTCTATGTCGGGTACGACACAAGGGCAGCATGCCTATGTATGCAGGTGACGATCAGCAAAGTGAGCACAACTTTGGGGGTTTCCCAAGTTACGTACTACCAGAGATGGAGACCACAGTAGGAACCCCATTAGTACACAGAAGAGTCGAAAATAGGAGCATTGTGGATCATCAAAGCAAAGATTTTCAACGAATGGTCTCCCTAATCACTGGTAAGTCTCGTGTACATGCCACGGAGATCATTACAAGCTTCAGCGTTCAAGGGAGCAACAATGGCTCTGATGAAAATGCAGTAACTAATCCCATATATGAGAACACATTGAAAAGGTCAGCGCCGGAGGATAACAGAAACGAAGAGGGTTTTCTTCATCAACCTAGGAAGAAGCAATACATAGATAGCAGTGATGAAGATCTGTTAAGCAAGGTTCTTGGTGAGTGTGGTGGGCTTGAGCAGCAATGCAACCAACAGAAGCAGTGTCAAAACTATAGCTTCAACCTGCAAACATCGGATTCCATCATTGATTTTCAGGCACTCAATGATTTGACCTTCCAATGATTCAGACCAAATCACTCAGGAGGTTGATTATATATCAGGGAGTACAGCATAAAAGTACATATTGGTTGATAATTATCAGTTCATAGGAATCTGTCTGGCCATGTATACTCTAAGTAAGAACACCTTGTGTGTGAAGTATCTGAACAGTATCTGAACATTGTTTAGTTAATAAGAATGAAGCTTTCAGGCCTCTTGTAGAAAGTTAACAAGGCTCTTCATGCATGTATCATACATACATACAAATTATTATGGTTGGCTGTATTCAGTGTCATTGTAGTTTCTATTGCCTTATATTGCCTTTAGGTGCTATCATTTAAACTGCTTACACATCCCCGATGAAATCAAAACATCTTCTGACAAGACGAAGAAGAACATGCATGCTTTCAGCACCAGCAAATATATGCAATGTCATTTTGTATTGAAGTATTGTTCAAAGCAAATTAAATATATTACAACGTCTTCACAAGATAGTGTAAGAGGCTCCTAACTTAGTAAGATTGAATTAGCTTTTGTGAATGTGAAAACGTTGAGAAAGAACAAATCTTTCACATAAGTAATTGATTCTTGAATAAAGGGCGTTAAGCAGTTCAGCAGCCATTCGTTCACTATCTAAGGTTATAGCTGATTCAGATCAACAGGTCTGATGCGCAAAAGATGATAATCTAGGTAATATTCATTACCGATGCTCGGATGGGAAAAGCTAAAAATTGTTCGAAAAGTCTAAGGCATACATTATGCAGTTTTTTCTCTTTCCAATTAGAGAAGGAAAATACATTGGAATAAATGGGATGACCTCGCAAAAACAAAAGAGGACGGTGGTTTAGGGTTTCGAGAACTGGAAACATTCAATACAACCCTACTAACCAAGATGACAGACAGAGTGAATAGGGAACCAAATTCGCTATGGGTAAAGGTACTAAAAGGTCTATACTACCGGAGAGGAAATTTCAGGGAAGATGGAAAAGGAGGGAGAGCATCATTGGGATGTGTGAGTATGTTGCAAGGAAGAAACACACTAGTCCGAGAGGGCTTGTGGACGATAGGGGAGGGTGCTATGATCAGCGCGGGAACCGACCCATGGACTTATACCAAATCGGATTTTAGACCCGAACTGACAGAGGGGTGGAGAGATAATCCAGAATTGAAGGTAGGGTCCCTATACGGTCGAACCAATGGGAGGTGGCACGAGGATCTAATATGCAACTTGGCAACACCGAATGATGTTGTCCACATCCTGAAAATACAACTGCCCACATACCTAACACCAGATCAACTCATTTGGCCATACACGGACAATGGAATGGTATTGGTCAAAACGGTTTATAGACGACTTAAGGAGCCGGAAACGGGAAGGATGTCGGGGATCGGAAACGATGGGAATAGACGTGCGACCATATGGAGGGATGTGTGGAATACAAACATAATGCCAAAGGTAAAACTTTCATTTGAAAGCTACTTACCAACTCTATATCGGTGATGAAAAATCTTAGGAGGAGGGAGATGAATGTGGAGCCGAACTGTCCAGTGTGCGGGCGGGAAGAAGATTTCGAACACATGTTACTTGTTAGAGTATAAGAATAATAGAATATTAGATTGAGGGCTGTTATGTAAATATGAGGACTTAGTTGTAAATTTCAATATCTATGGTTTTATAAATATCGTTGAGTTGTAACGAACCAAACTACCTTGAAATGAATTTTAGTTGATTAATTCTTCTGTAAGTTTCTCTCTTCTTTCTTCTTCTTCTGTTAATTCTGTTATCTTTACATGGTATCTGAGCTTCTTCAATTCTGCAACATCCGATTCTGCAATCTGTGATTCTGCATGTTGGCGCGAAGAATTCTTCGCTTCTTCTACACTCGACAATTGTCTATCAATGGAGGAAATCTCAGCATCTTTCTTCAACAAGAAAGTATCACAGTTGGAAGGAGAAGAGAACTTCCAATCGTGGCGACAACAAGTATTACTAGTTGTTCGTGGCTATAATCTAGAATCGCATCTCTACTGCAACAATACGATTCCACCTCGCATACAAGGTGCAGATGGAAATGAAGAACAAAATCCGGATTACAGCAAGTATGTACAGAAGGACAGTTCGCTTGCCTCTTGGATGCTAGCTCCGGTCTCTTCTCAGGTGAGTCGTGGACTTATTGGCTGCATGTCTGCAACAGCAATTTGGCAAAATCTCCATAGAGACTTTTGTTCTTCGTCTACAACAAGAATTATGCATCTGTATGACAAACTGAAGGTAAGAAAACATCCTCATCAAAGCATGCGTGATTATTTAACTGCTATTCAATCAGCATTCGATAGTCTTTCTAACTGTGGACATCCAATAGAAGAGATGCAACATATTTCTATTATTCTTAATGGATTTAAAGGATAATTTGATAAAGTGGTATCAGTAATACATGCGAGCAGAAATGCTTATGATCTAGCCTCGGTTAGTTCTGTATTGCTGGATGCAGAAGCTAGGCAAGTTGATATGCTATTTGATGCGAACGTGACTGCCAATGTAGCAGTTAATGTTGGTTATGTCAATAAATCAAATGGTTCTGGAAATGCTAGTTCTGGAGGTGTTGAGTCTACAGGTTCATCAACCATGGGAAATTTTGGTTCACAAGCAAGAAATGATTGTCTTCTCCCTAATCTAGGATATACTTAGGTATCAGTTCAATCGAATAACAATTGCAATGGTTCAAACACCAATTATTCCAATCAAGGCAGAGGCAGGGGACGTGGTCGAGGTTTTGGAAACAATCGGCCACAATGCCAACTCTGTTGAAAATTTGGACATATTGTCCACAGATGTTACCACAGATTCAATGTTAATTTCATAGGAGTCACTGATCCTGGAAGCACACAAGCCCTGAATGTTAATCTGTGTTCAACTCAGTGGGATGATGCAGTCGATGTTTCAAGTGGTCAAGGTCATATGTCAGGGAATTTCTCTAATCAACCTCAGCATCCTCAACCTTGTAACTCTCAAAATCAGTTTACCTCTCCAATGTCGTTCAACTATCAAACTACTTCCCCTCAAATTTTCAATCCTCAAGTATATGTTGTTCCTCTTGTTACTTCAATTCCTTACAACCTACCTTCTGTTCCTCCAATGCATACTTACAACATACCTTATGTTTCTCCAATACCTTCCTACAATCCGTCAGCATTTCAGTATTCTCATCCTCTAGCACCAAATCAGTATATTCACTCTTCTTCTTTTTCCTCTATACCTGGTTCTCCATATACGCCATGTGTAGCAAGTTCATTTGCTGGAAACAATATGGATGCTCAATCAGTTGTAAACAATCCTCAGGCTCACATTGTATCAGCAACTCCAAACAATCATCAGGACACGAGTTAGTTTGCTGATTCAGGAGCTACAAATCATTTGACAAATGCTTCGACTTCATCATTCAATACATGCATTCCTTACAATGGTCAAGGTAAAGTTACAGTTGGTAATGGTTCAACTTTAAACATTTCAGTTATTGGTTCTGCTATAGTTCCTTCTGTGAACTCTCATAATAATGACGGATCTAGACAATTACTGCTTCATAATATGTTATATACTCTATCTGTTACTAAAATTATATTGTCTGTATCTCAGTTCGCTTGGGATAGTGTTGTTTACTTCGAGTTTCATGCTAGATATTGTTCTGTTCAAGATTCAAAGTCTCACAATGAATTGCTTCGAGGGTATGAAAGCTCGGGTCTGTATAGGCTTGATCTGTCAAAAATAAAAAGATGTCAGTTTGTGAATTCTAGTTCAGGCTTTGTCTCTGAAATTTCTAATAATTCTAAATGTAATACTTTTGATACTGTAGTTAGTCCTGCTATATATGATATTAAGGATTCTAATAAGGTTTCTGAAACATCTTGTAGTTCTTCTGATGCAAAAATAAATGATAACACTTTCATTTATATTCAAATTGATTCTATAAAGAACCAATCTGCGGTTATAACTTCTGATCCTATTGGAAATAAAAATCTTGAATGCTTCTTATCTGATTTAGAAACAGGAAAGGAGTCTCAGCTGTGGCACATGCGTCTTGGCCACCCTTCTAACAAAATCCTTGTTAGTTTTTTAAGACTTCACAATTAGCCTACAACTCACATATCTAAGCAATGTGAAGCATGTGCAGTAGGAAAAAGTAAGAAGTTACCTTTTCAGTCATCAGATACTGTCTATACTCATCCTTTAGAGTTGGTGCAGGTAGATCTCTGGGGTCCAACAACATGTACTTCAAATGGACACAACTACTACCTCAGTATAGTAGATGCTTTCAGTCGATACATTGGATAAATATTTTGAAAAACAAATATGATGCAACTCAATGTTTTGTAGAGTTTCACAAGTTAGCTGAAAAACAAATGGGACAGTCACTCAAGGCAGTTCAATCTGATGGGGATGGTGAGTTTCATTTTCTATCTACATATCTATCTCATCTTGGTATAGCTCATAGAATTACATGTCCATATTCATCAGAACAAAATAGAATAGTTAAGCGCAAACACAGACATATTGTCGAATTGGGATTAACTCTGTTAGCCCAATCCTCAGTTCCTTTACATTACTGGTTTGACGCATTCTTTACTGCTTAATTTTTAATAAATCGAATGCCATCATATAGCTTATCCAAACTGTCACCTCATGAGAAGTTGTTTCGTTCAACTCCTGACTATTCTTCTCTCAAAGTTTTTGGTTGATTGTGTTTTCCACATATTCGACCATATAATAAACACAAACTTGCCTTTAGATCTGAACCATGTGTTTTTCTGGGTTATTGTTCTAAATATCATGGATATAAGTGTCTATCTTCTTCAGGACGAGTTTATACAACTCGAAATGTTGTTTTTCATGA
Organism: Chamaenerion angustifolium; assembly: GCA_946814005.1. Classification (NCBI taxonomy): domain Eukaryota; kingdom Viridiplantae; phylum Streptophyta; class Magnoliopsida; order Myrtales; family Onagraceae; genus Chamaenerion; species Chamaenerion angustifolium. The sequence goes on along the minus strand of OX328268.1, from coordinate 24,115,059 downwards.
ACAAACATTTCCATTTGCTGACACAAAAGGTAGTTTCTTTACATCATCTTCACCTACTTAGAATTACACTTCTAAAACTTTTCTTTTTACCTTGTGATTCTCACTGTACTTTACCGGATATTCAGGTGGACAATCATGAATCAGGAAATGCATATGTGCAGGATATAACACCTTCATCTGTCATTCGTCAAACCTCATCATCATCCCCTTTAGCTTCTACAAATCATCCTTGTCCATTACCCGATTATGTTAATTCTCCTATTATGTCAAATGATCACTTTTCTTCTCAAAACTCTGCTCCCAATGAAAGCATGCTGCAAGATACTCATGTGGCCTCTCCTATTTCTTTGCCTCACATAGTTTCTAACAGACTAGAAAATGAAATGCTTGTTTCCAAAGATTCTACTAATATCACTTCTACTCCTATAGTTTCTTCTGTTCCTATAGTCTCTTCATTATCCTCTTCAAATAAAAATTGTCATCCAATGCAAACCAGGGCCAAAAACAGAACAAATTAGCACCAATCTATTCAATCTCTTCTTGCAACTGTTGATGATCAAGATAGTCTTAGTCGTGAAGAACCAAAATCCATTCATCAAGCTATACAATGTCCTCATTGGAAAGCAGCTGTAGATGAAGAATATTATGTTCTTCAAACAAACAAAACTTGGTATGTTGTTGATCTGCCTACAGGAAGAACTCCAAAAGGTTGCAAGTGGATATTCAAGATAAAGAAGAATGTTGATGGATCTATTGCTCGGTATAAGACAAGGTTAGTTGCCAAGTTTTTTCCACAGAAACCTGGATTTGATTTTCAGGAAACATTTAGTCCAGTGATTAAATTTGCTACGGTACGTGTGGTGTTATCTCTTGCTTTATCTAAAAAATAGAGTTTAAGACAGATTGATAACAATAACTCATTTCTTCGTGGTGATTTAACTGAAGAAGTATATATGATTCAGCCACCTGGTTTTGAACAATTGTCATATTCAGAAAAACCTCTTGTCTGTAAACCTACCAAGGCTCTTTATGGGTTAAAACAAGCACCTCGTGCTTGGTTTGAAAAATTCAGAACCTTTCTTATAACAACTTTACAGTTTAAAGCTTCAGTAGCTAGTAGTTGTCTTTTTATAAAACAAACGAATCTGGGTTCTGTGTTTTTACTAGTGTATGTAGATGACATTGTTGTAACAGACCCATCATCTTCTGAAATCAGTGAGGTAATTTGTATTATTAATGATAAGTTCAAACTTAAAGCTCTAGGAAGTTTGAGCTATTTTTATGAATGGAAGTGATAGCTACTGATGAATTTTTGTTACTAAGTCAGAAAAAGTATGTGCAAGAACTGATTACAAAGCTGGGACTTAATGAGACATCATGCTTTCCTACGCCAATGAAAGGTAATTTCTTGTCAAAAATAGGTATTATTACATGTGATGAATCATTTGAAGATGTTACATTGTATAGAAGTACAATTGGGTCATTGCAGCACATATGTGTCACTCGGCCAGACATAAACTTTTCTGTTAACAAGCTTAGCCAATACATGCAAAATCCTTCAATCAATCACTGGAAAGCAGTTCTTCATATTGTTCGATATTTGAAAGGCACTATTGATCATGGTCTTCTGTTTAGGAATAATTCATTTCCTATCAAAGAGATATCGTTAACATCTTATTGTGATGCAGATTGGGGTGGTGATTTTGCAGACAGAAAATCAATATCTAGTCATTATCTTCTCTTAAATGATAATCCTATCATTTGGAGTTCTAAAAAGCAATCTGTTGTTGCCAGATCAAGTGATGTGGCTGAGTTTAGAGCAATTGCCAATGCTGTTTGTGAAATCATTTGAGTAAACAACTCATCACTAAAATGGGTCTTCAGGTTTCATCTGTTCCAACGGTTTGGACTAATAGTACAAGTGCAGCTTCCATTTCAGAAAATCCTATTCAACACTCGAAAATGAAACATGTAGAAATTGATATGTTCTTTGGAAGGGAGAAGGTTCATTCTAGACAAGTGTTGATTAACTATGTTCCATCAAGTGAACAAATTGCAGATATTTTGACAAAACCATTAACAGAAAATTATTTGTTCCTTATAGGAAAAAGTTAAGAATTTTTTCGGTATCAGAAATGGATAGGATTCATTTTGCTTAGGAAGAGTAACTCTGATGTTCCTTTCTATCTTGAAAGCTGCTTTGGACGAACCTTCAACTTCTGCAAATAGGTGATTCTTTGCAATTGGTAATTCTTATAGCAAGTTGTCAAATTTATTCTGCGATATATGTGTTGCTTTGTCATAAGTATTCTAATGCATAAGCATTGTTCAGTGCATTTTTACAAATTCTAATTCATATTGTATAGATCAGTGTTGGCATCTATAGTAACGAGATAAGTCTATTTGCAGTCATGTTTCATTTTTTTGAAGACATTACTCATCTTCTATCGTCTCATTCACATGTGTGGGTCATGTGTTGGATGTTTGTTCTGTATCAGAGTGATGGTGTGAATTATGCTATGATGATCATAAAAATTAGAAACTCTGGCTGAGATATATCAATATTGGCATAAGACATGGCTTGATTCCAAAAACAGAGATTACACCAAAGAAAACGTAAAAGACACTTTGGGGTGACTCTTGAGGAAGGAAGGATGAGGACTGAAATCCTCCAGTCATTGTCGGTAAGATAAGGGCTCAAACCCTTCTGTCAATAAAAAAAATGAAAAGACAAGATCAAAAGAAAAAAAAAACAAGAGAAGAAAGAAAGTTGAAGATTGATCATCATAGCAGGTGTTCATAAGTCTGATCTCTGTATAGAATCAACTCTACTATAAGACTCATTATGTGGTCGTGTATGTTAGTAAGTTGAGTAAGTCTGATTGAGAAATGTTATATGATATGACAAATAGTTCTTTGATTGTTTTATATATGCTGAGATTGATCTATAAGAATATAAGTTAGAAAGTGAAGATATGCAGTGGATAATGTGAGTGTTAGTAGATGAAGAATGCAGAAGCTATGCGTATATCAGAAGAATGATTTGTCAAATTCTGGTAAGATTCAATTGCAAGATTCAGATTGCATATGTGAATGGTTTGTCTGAAGCAGTTGTGTAAGATACTGAAATGGAAATTCATCACGAAAGAGTTGAAGATAATAGAAATTGGAATCAGTTCAAAATGAAGAATCAGTTCAAAGTGAAAATCAATTCAAAGTGAAGTTCAGCTTCAAAAGAACAAAAATTAGATCAAAGGAATGTTTGATCATCAAAGAGAAGCAAAGAAATTGGATCTTGATTGGAGAATGTTAGGGTATAAGAATAATAGAATATTAGATTGAGGCCTGTTATGTAAATATGAGGAGGACTTAGTTGTAAATTTAAATATCTACGGTATTATAAATACCGTTGAGTTGTAACGAACCAAACTACCTTGAAATGAATTTCAATTGATTACTTATTCTGTAAGTTTCTCTCTTCTTTCTTATTCTTCTGTTAATTCTATTTTCTTGACATTACTCAAGTGTGGATGGACTGGTTTAGTATGGATGGAGTGCCTAGGGCAGGATGACAATAGCCAAGACTACACGTCGATTGGGGAGTGGATCTGATCAAGGAGAAACGAACTGAGTACAAACCGCGAAACCAAGGAAACAAGGTGGTGGTTGTGTCTAGCAACGTGCTGGAATATCTGGAAAGAAAGGTGCAAGGCGGCGTTCGAATATAAGAGACCAAACACGAGGGAGGTGGTAGAGCAAACGAGGAAGGTGTATGACGAGTTCCAACAAGCTCAAACCATACCGGTCCGAACCAAAATACCAGGGGCCCGCAAGCGTGGAGGAGACTGAACCAAGGGTACGTAAAATAAAATGTGATGCATCACGGTGTAGTTGGACGAATATGAGTGGGATAGGGGTGATCGCGAGAAACTGTAGGGGTGGATTGATTGACGAACGAACAAATGCTTAAGGGGATGAAATGTTGATGTAATGAAAGCTGAGACAATCCTCTTAGGGGTGAGAATGGCGATAGAACAAGGATGACGCAAAGTCATAATAGAATCCGACTCGAAGAGGATCATGGAACAACTACAAGGGCGAGCACAAAATTGGCAAAGTGTAGTGGTATGCTCTAATTGTCATAATAATGGAGCATAAAGTAAAGAAAGTCAATGTTCAACAAAGAAAGTCAATGTTCAATATTGTCAAAAGTGTAATAGTAAGTAAGCTATTGTCAAAAAGAGAATAGTACGTTATTGGTAAACATCATGATTATCATAGCCACTAAATATAGAATAAGGATGCAAGCCAGCTGAAACTCCAATGGTAGTAAATCATGACTTACAACTATCAGAAGGAGCAAGACGTGAAGATAAAGAAAGATATCAGAGACTGGTGGTCAAACTTATATATTTGTCACATACCCAACCCAACTTAGCGTATGCGGTCGGAGTAGTAAGCGCATCAACCTCAGGTTGAACATATGGAAGCAATCATGAGAATTATGAGGTATTTGAAGGGCACCTCAGGACATGGAGTTTTGTTCAGGAGAAATGATCATCTGGAAATCCAAGGATACAGAGATGCTGACTGGGCAGGCAACCTAGTTGATCGGAGATCCATATCCGGATATTTCACTTTTATTGGTGGCAATCTGGTAACCTGGAGAAGCGAAAAACAAAAGCTAGTGGCTCTCTCAAGTGCAGAAGCAGAGTTTCGTGGAATAGTGAGAGGATTAACTGAAGTGTTATGGCTAAGGAAGTTAATGACAGAAATTGGTTTTCCACCAACCAAGTCATGTGAACTACGATGTAAAAACAAAGCCGCGATAAGTATTTCAGAAAATCCAGTTCAACATGACCAAACCAAGCATATTAAAGTGAACTGACACTTCATAAAAGAAAATCTCGAAGTAGGGAGCATAAAGTTGCCATTTGTTCATTCAGAACATCAGCTAGTAGATATACTGACCAAAGCAGTGAACTCGAAGATTTTCAAGGAAGTACTGGGCAATCTAAGTATCGAAGATCCGACCACTCAGCTTGAGGGGGAGTGTCAGAATAATGGAGCATAAAGTAAAGCAAGTCAATGTTCAACAAAGCAAGTCAATGTTCAATATTGTCAAAAGTGTAATAGTAAGCAAGCTATTGTCAAAAAGAGAATAGTAAGTTAGTGGTAAACATCATGATTAACATAGCCACTAGATATAGAGTACGGTTGTATAAGTATTACCTTGTTTGAAAACCTGAAATTTTAGATTATGAGAGAAACAAATTTACCTTATCTGTGTTTTCATGAGACAATTTAATCATGTTTTCATGGATCATACAAAACGTGGAATTAAGGTTAGCTAACAATGTTGCTCACTATCCTACATCAAAAGATTTGTGGACAGTATTGCAGGTAACCGATGGTAGTGGCAAAGACTCACTACAAGTGTTCGATCTACATAACAAGGAAGAAAAAACAATACAAGGCAGTTTCAACATGGAGGATTTCTGGCTAAGTATGCAGTCCCTTTAGGGGGGGGGGGCGGGGAAATTGAAGCCCGAACGCCAAACCCGATGCGATGCACAACCGACATCGCATCATACAATAAAATCTGAAATGAGACCAAGCTCTTCCAGTTTTTCGGAGGTATTGATCCGAAATTTGACAGAATCAAATGGGACCTCCTTGGAGGTCCCGTTTTCCTTAGTCGAAGCTACCTATGCCTCGGTGAGGAAGGAGGTCGCCCAACTCTAGATTCTCCGAGCGGCACCCATTGTCAACGGAGCATCATTGGGCATAGGGTACGGACTAGCAACAATAACCGAGCATACACATATCAAAGGGACAGCAAACGCAGAAAACAAATTCATTCAGCCGGGACAGCAAACGGCCAGAAAACAAATTCATTCAGTCGTCAACCCGAATCGACAAATCGAAACTGAAATGTACTCACTGTGGGAGAAGCCGGCACACGAAGGAAGGTTGTTTCCATCTCGTCGGATATCCCGATTGGTGGGAGAAGAAGCAGCGGAGACGAGTCGCCACCGCGGTGAGCAACCCTGTGGCCACCAGCACCCACGGTGGCGGAGAGAACTCGGCGCAACCAGCAGCAACTCCTCGCCGAAACCTACCAATAGAAGAAGTAGACCATCGCTTCACCGGAGTCGTTGAGAGTGGAGGCAAAGACCATCTCCGACCAGACGGAAACACGAGGCGAGGACCAGGCGGAAACCCTAGGCACGGGGAGAATCGAACGAGGCTGGAGATGAGCAGCAGCAATTGGAATGAAGATTGTGGCTGCTTTGGGGAGAAGGAATCAGGTAAAGGGACTTGGTATTTGCAACAAAGTCCCCCAACTTGAAACCCTAGGAACTGTGGCCCGAAAGTTGTAAAAATGACAAAATAGCCCAAAAAAATTGCAGTTCAGCCTCTGAACAATTGACGAGTGCATATTCAGTCCATAATAACACCAAAATTAAAAATCACCAATGGATTTTTGATTGTGGTGCAACCTACACTATGACATATGATGCACGTGATCTGAAGAATATTGTCAAGTCCCGTATTGAGTATATTAATACTGCAGATAGGGCTAAGGCTCAAGTGACGGGAATGGGAAGAGTGGAAATATCTCCAACCCTGAGCATTTCAAACTGTTTACTAGTTCCAAACCTCTCACATAAATTGTTGTCGGTATCTCATGTCACTAAGGAAATGAATTGTACTATGGTGATGAATCCGAATTTTTGCATACTGCAGGATATCCAAACGGGGGTGGGTGATTATTGGGCGCCGCTCTGAATGCGATGGCCTGTACTACGTTGATGAAGTGGCTCGACAAGGTTTGGTGTCGCTTGCTCATGGGACGTTAGAAAGAGAGGCTTGATTATAGCATAGGAGATTGGGTCAGCCATCCTCGGGTCATCTTAAACTTTTATTTCCTAAGTTGTTTTTGAATAAAAGTGATAATATTTTCTGTGAGACTTGTATTCTTGCAAAAAGTCATAGGCAAACATTTAAGCCAAGTAGTACTCGTATGAATTCCATGTTTGCCTTAGTTCATTGTGATGTGTGGGGTCCAGCACCTATATTTGGGGGTCAAGGTCTTAGATATTTTGTGTTTTTTATCGAGGGTCGCACTCGCATATCATGGGTGTATTTTTTAAAACAAAAATTCCAAAGTGTTTGACAAGTTCACTCACTTCTTCCAAATGATCCAAAATCAGTTTCAGACAAACATTCAAGTCTTTCGATCTGATAATGTGGGGGAATTTGTCAATCAACAGATGAAGAATTTCTTTTAAGAAAAATGAATTATTCATCAAACCCCTTGTCCACACACTCCATAACAAAATGGTGTGGCCGAAAGGAAAAATCACATACTTCTTGAAATGACAAGATCCCTACTCATCGTGTCCAAAGTACCAATAACATTCTGGCTTGAAGCTGTTGCTTCAGACCAGAACTGATACTCCACCATTTGAGGTATCTTAGGTAAGCGCGGTAAGTTCATCTGAACCTCAAAATCTTCCTGTTGAAGAATCAGAAGAACAAGAGGAGGAAAAGAACGGAGGATACAAATTACCCTCAAGAGAAAATCGAGGGCGTCAACCCAAAAGATATACACCGGATAAGGGAACAAGCAAATCCAAGTATCCGGTGGCAAACACGGTAAGGGGGAGGCTAAGCAAGGAAACAAAAGCATTCACAATGTCTATTATCCAAGATGAAATTCTGAGAACAATCACGGAGGATCAACAATCCAAGAGTTGGCAACGAGCTATAAATGTTGAATTAAAGGCACTAGAGAAGAACAAGACATGGGAGATTTGCAAACTACAGGTGGGAAAAAACCCAGTAGGTTGCAGATGGGTGTATACTATCAAATACAAGCAAGACAGATCCATTGATAGATACAAAGCAAAATTGGTAGCAAAATGATATACTCACACATACAGAATTGATTATTATGAGACATTCTCACCCGTAGCCAAGATAGACACAATTAGAGTATTTTTGTCTATAGTTGCAATTAAAGACTGGCCTTGTAGAATGCATTTGTTCATGGAGACCTTGAAGAATAAGTGTATATGGACATCCTTCCAGGATACAAAAATGAGGGTCATGAAGAAAAGGTGTGTAGACTGAAGAAGGCGTTGTATGGTCTGAAGAAATCTCCTCGAGCATGGTTTGGGAGGTTCACTATAGTCATGAAAAAATATGGGTATAGTCAAAGCAACTCAGATCACACCTTATTCTTGAAGAAGACAGGAGCCCTAATCACCTGTTTGATAATTTATGTCGATGACATGATTATCATAGGAGATGACATAGAAGAAATGCGCAGGCTCAAGAAGAACTTGTTTGAAGAATTCGAGATGAAGGATCTCGGGAATTTGAAATACTTCCTTGGAATTGACGTACTAAGATCCAGAGAATGAATATTTATATCTCAAAGGAAGTATATTCTGGATTTCTTGACAGAGACAGGGATGCTAGAATGCAAGCCAGCTGAAACTCCAATGGTAGTAAATCATGACTTACAACTATCAAAAGCAGCAAGACGTGAAGATAAAGAAAGATATCAGAGACTGGTGGGCAAACTTATATATTTGTCACATACCCGACCCGACTTAGCGTATGCGCTCGGAGTAGTAAGAGCATCAACATCAGGTTGAACATATGGAAGCAATCATGAGAATTATGAGGTATTTGAAGGGCACCTCAGGACATGGAGTTTTGTTCAGGAGAAATGATCATCTGGAAATCCAAGGATACAGAGATGCTGACTGGGCAGGCAATCCAGTTGATCGGAGATCCACATCCGGATATTTCACTTTTATTGGTGGCAATCTGGTAACCTGGAGAAGCGAAAAACAAAAGATAGTGGCTCTCTCAAGTGCAGAAGCAGAGTTTCGTGGAATAGTGAGAGGATTAACTGAAGTGTTATGGCTAAGGAAGTTAATGACAGAAATTGGTTTTCCACCAACCAAGTCATGTGAACTACGATGTGACAACAAAGCCGCGATAATTATTTCAGAAAATCCAGTTCAACATAACCAGACCAAGCATATTGAAGTGGATGGACACTTCATAAAAGAAAATCTCGAAGCAGGGAGCATAAAGTTGCCATTTGTTCATTCAGAACATCAGCTAGCGGACATACTGACCAAAGAAGTGAACTCGAAGATTTTCAAGGAAGTACTGGGCAAGCTAAGTAGCGAAGATCCGACCACTCAGCTTGAGGGGGAGTGTCATAATAATGGAGCATAAAGTAAAGCAAGTCAATGTTCAACAAAGCAAGTCTTTGTTCAATATTGTCAAAAGTGTAATAGCAAGTAAGCTATTGTCAAAAAGAGAATGGTAAGTTAGTGGTAAACAACATGATTAACATAGCCACTACATATAGAGTATGGTTTTATAAGTATTACCTTGTATGGCTGAATTGTAATGAATGGGAGTGAATGAAAAACCTGAAATGTTAGATTATGAGAGAAACAGATTTACCTTATCTATTTCTACACTAACGGGGCGTTTCTTTCACAGAATTCGGAATAAGAAATACAAAATAGGGTATAGGAATTGGGAACAATGAATAGGAGTTAAGAATATGAAGTTGTTTCTTTGGTTGAATAGAATGGAATGGAACAAGGAATTCTGTTGTTTCTTTGGTGGAATTGTATACGGAAAAGGAATGGAATGTGGTAAAATGACATATTTGCTCCTCTTTGTATATGTATAGTATAGAATAAAAACATTTTCTATCAATTAATTGTTAAAAATTAAAAATGTTTATTTAAATAATAAAAAAATTAAAAAAAAAAACTAATTTATTTAATTTTTTTAAAAAGACCAATTTATTATTTTTTAAAAAATTAAAAAATGTAAATTTCCGTGCAAAATAATATTTCTTAAACAATCAATTGATTACATAACATTAACATGATTAGAAATATCGATAAATACAATATTCGCAATATAACATTTCATGAACCTACGACAATTGTCGTTCCGAATAAGTGTTAAGTCATTTGCTTGAAACCTAACAAAAATGACCACATACATAATACAAAATGTTGTTAGTCACCACACATTATACAAAACGTGGGTTTGTCCTTAATCAAAATTATACATATATGTCGATCCGATAAAACTATCATACATCTACAGCTTCATTGGACGCAACCACTCGAGCCGGTTGCCAGGCTCCATCCCAAAAAAAATCAGCACACTTTTCTCATGGTTTAAGCACATATGGTGAGCCTTCCACACATCATCCATGGTGACACCTTCTAGACTACGAACCGCTGCATCCACCAGAGGTAGTTGTTGCTGAATTGGATCCGTTAGCACCACTATCTTCACTAACGAATCAGATATCATGGTTCCAACATTGTTCATCTCTGAGCAAATATGTTGCAGGTCTTCGCTAATTCTCTTTCTTTTCCGACTTGAAGCCGTGTTACCTTGTGACATACGATTAGCTAAGTCTCGGGTATCTCCCTCCGGTTGGTTAACATAATCTGGCTCAACTGAGTCCTCGTCTAAGAAGTTTGATTGTTCATTCTCGGCTGAGGCAAGCACCTCTTGCACAGTTTGAGAGTGCAACCCCGTTGCTCTATCCCTGGCATAGATGCGTGTCATTTCATTGAAGTACGAGAAGCTCTTGTTTTTAAACGGTGCAACTTCCTTATGTGCCTAAAACATCATATAACATAAATACTTTAGGGTCAAATTAGACAAGTATTCTAAAGCCAAAAATATGTACACAACTTACTTGCACATGGACAGACCAAACTTCCTCTTCTGCAACCACGCATTGTTTGATTTCATCCCATCCAAAGCCATATGTATATTTTCCATGAACCATATCATACACAATACTCCATTGACCCTTCAAATTCTTCAACTGAGATTCGATGTGTGGTTTAGCCTTCAAACCACAACCCGGAAGCCTAAGGTTCAACAACTTCTCGAGTTTCGGTAAAAAAAATCCACCTTGAAACCTGTTTCGGCATTACGATGCCCTTGGGCGTGCAACTCAGCCATTGAAGCAACCAATGCTGCATCTTCAACTGCTGTCCATTTATGTCTTGAAGTAGACATACTAAAACAATGAAAAATTATAGCATCATATGTACGTACAATCTCATCCGAAGCATATAAACCAACAAAGAAGAAGGTCATAATAAACCATACAAATGTTTCCAATAAACAAACATAAGTAATTCGAAGCATCCACGAACAATTACATGACAGGAATAAGATAAACTCACATATTTTGTAAAAGCATCCTCTAGAAACACAAATACATAACTAAGCATGATTGTTAACGACATTTCCTATCCAGTCATTATACATAGATTCCGCCAACTGATCTATCCAAAGGTTCCTCTCCGCTGAAACACGAACCTCGCTAATAAAATCCACAGAATCAGGTTGAGTTGATTCATAATCAAGAGTTATATCATCCTCTAAGGGATCATACATCTCACTTATGATGAAATTTTAGAGCAGGAAACAACCGTGGACAATTTTGTTGTGAACTTCCATTGGATAATAAGACGTGCTCCTTAGTATGGACCATCTCATCTTAAGCAGACCAAAACAACGTTCTATCACATTCCGAGCCCTCGCATGTGTCATATTGAAGTATTCTCTAGCATTTGCAGGTTGATGCCCAATGCGCCATTCATTCAAATGATAACGCACTCCTCTATACGGGGCCAAAAAACCCTCAGCATTGGCATATCCAGCGTCAATGCTGGACCACGAGGGACCCTAAAACCGACCTCTCTAGATAGAGCATCTCGCAAAACTCTACTATCAGCAACCGAACCTTCCAAACCTAGTTGAACATATATGATTTGCATATCTGGGGAACAAGCAGCTAGGACATTGGTGGTAACCTGCCCTTTCCTGTTTCTATACCTAGGTCTGTCAGTCAGAGGGACTCTCAACTCAATGTGAACCCCATCGATGGCATCCAGACAATTCTAAAAACAACTCCATTTTTCATCGTTTCCATCCGGTGTGATTTGATCAAGTTTTTAAGTTAGCACGTGGTGACACCGTAGGATACTCAAGATAACTTTGTTAAACTAACGACTAACATTTGATCCTGATCTACCAAAGTCAAACTTGATCACCCTAATCTTAATGTGATGAGCAAGTATGTATAATGTCATTGTCATGTCCCGTTGACCTAAGACCAATAACCTCGCCTAACATTTCACAGAGCTTGCTAAAGCAATGCCTATTCATTCTGAGTTGGTCTCTATAATCGGTATCATCCGAATGTAGTAGGCCCTCAATATAGTTTCTTTTTGCCACCTCATACATCGAAAATGGTCGATTGGGTAGTCTTAGGCGTTTCATTTGCAGGAACACACACAAAACAACTCTCATCAGAAGATGTTATATGTTGTTTTATACTCTCGGCATTTTAGGCATAACTGAAAATATACATAACATTTTAGATGTGGGTTCATTTTTGGGTTCATAACGTGAACCCATCATCGATTATGAGTTGAACTGAACCCAGAATCAGCTGAATCTAGGTTCAGTTCAACCTAGAATCAGTGATTCTGGGTTGATTCTTGGTTGAACTGAACCCAGAATCAACTAATTCTGGGTTGAACTGAAACCGAAATCAACTGATTATGGGTTGAACTGAACCCAGAATCAACTGAACCAAGAATCAAGATAATTCTGGGTTCATTTCAACCCAGAATCGACTGATTCTGGGTTTATGTATAATCGAGAATGCATAATCAGCATAAACACAGAACCGTAAACACATAAACACAACAATTTAACAATTTTAACACATAAACGCATAACAATTTAAAGGAACGCAGCAATTGCAGCTGAATGAACCAAATCACTAACCTGTTGAGGAGACCGAACTGGGTGCAGCTGAAGGAAGAGTCGAACGGAAGAGCAGCACCAAGTGATGAAACACATCAATTGAAGGAGAGGGGCACAAGCAGAATCGATGGAAGTCTGGGTTAAATGGAATGGAGAGGGGTGCAGCAATTTAATGGACAACAGAGGGCAGACTGGGTTGCAGATGAAGAATTTACCACGCTTCTTCAATTCGAAGACGCCAATTGAAGACGGAATGGATGGTTCAGTCAAGGAGAAGAGACTGGGTTGCAGAGAGGGGTTGATTAGGGTGGTTGGAGGCAATTGAAGAAGCTTCGGTCAAGGAGAAGAGACGACGCAAGGAGGGGCACGCTCGACATAATCGTCTTTTGACCCTCTATTCCGAATTCCAAGCCTTCTAGGTTTAGGAATTCCCAGGTTTTCTCCCGGAAACCCTAAGCCTACCCTGTCCGGAATTCCTAAGCAAATGTGGAGCAATTCCGTGAAAAGAACAAGGGCTTACGGAATCCGTAAGCCCAAATTCTTTGGAATTTTGTCAATAGAACGGGCCATAATTTTCTAACTTCGGTAGGAAATTTTGAGTCGGTACATTGGTCAACAGTTAGACGCACAACGAATGAATGAGCTAACTGGATTGCAAAACATTCGAGATTGGGAGTGAGGTTACATGATTGAGTTTTACAGCCCCCACTTCCACTAGATGCAATTTTAAGAAATGATTGTATTTCGTTTGATGAAAACAGTATTGAGGAATGAAATGAGATAACTCTTTTGTAATCAATTTTGTTTTTCACACTTTTTAGAAAACTAAATACCAAACTAATATAACATTTTCTAGACTTACCTGAGAAAGGATTTTTTCACCGTTTTGATTTTTTTTTTTGTCAAAAAATTTGTATCCTAAAACCTCGTTCGCGGTTATAAAACGTTGTTTTGGGGGAGAATCAACGGGGATTTGTTGTAGTTTAGTAATTATTTTTTTGTTACAAACAGAAAAAGTTGCAAATAGATAAAAATCCCAAGAATTAACATAAATAGATAATAAAATTAAAATTCTAGCTAATAAACGAAAGTTGAGTTTTAACTTTATGATTAACCATAAAATCCAGTCAGTATTATGGTAAAAACAAAATGGTCAACATTATGAACTAACATTCACCGAATTTTATAGTTGATTAAAAATTTGAAACTCAAATTTGTATATTTTGTTAAAGTTCTAATTTTATTGTTTATATAATATAATTTGTTTTAGAGATTATTTAAAAATAAGTAATCTTTTAAATAAAGTGTATATAAGTCACCGAAATAATTAGAGAGATTTTATTTGCAGGCTATCGACTATTATATATAGACAACTTTTGTCAAAAGATGTAAATGCTCTGATAGCTTTTTACATATTTGCCCTTATTTATTTTAAAAATAAAATGAAATTGCTACACAAAGAACACTTCAATTTTCACCCATTTTACCTTCATATTCAAAATAAATATCCAACTCTTTCACTATCGATACTCAATCTTTCAACATATCTACACTACTCTTAATCACTTCCACTCTCATTCTCCACCACCCACTTTTTGCCGCCACCGCCGCTACCAGTCTTCATCGTCATCCCCGCCGCATTTGCAATCCGCCGCAGCAAATCAGAAACTGTGCTTCTTCCTTCAACTACTTTTGTGGCAATATATTCGTTTGCACTCCATCGATCGATGCTAGTACTACTTAAATTAGATGAGTTTTGCAGAACTTTCATGGAGAAACGATAAATTTGTGTCGTTTGAACAAGAACAAATCGGCAAGAGCTTGCCGATTAGTCCACACAAAATTGGCAAGCTCTTGCCGATTTTTTGCAGAAGAATCGACAAACTCTTGCCGATTGTTTGTGGACAACTCTACAAAATCTTGTCGATGTTTGTTTGTTCAAACGACACAGACTTGTCATTTCCCCTATGAAAGTTTTGCAAAACTCAACTAATTTAAGTAGTACGGGCTTCGATCAATGGAGTGCAAGCAAACGTACCGGCACAACTTGCCAATTTTGTGTGGACGAATCGACAAAATCTTGCCAAATTTTGTTTGTTCAAACGACACGGACTTGCCGTTTCCTCCATGAAGGCGAATGAGACGACGACAACTGCTGGTTGGCGGCGACGACAGTAAAAACTGTCGTTGCTGGTTCGCGTAAGCGGTGACAAAGTCTGAGAGCGGCAAGTGGCGGTGACGACAAAAAGTGGGTAGTAGGTGATGGAGAATGAGAGTGGAAGTGATGAAGAGTACTGGAGATATGTTGAAAGATTGAGTGTTGATAGCGAAATAGTGAGATAATAATTTTGAATATAAAGGTAAAATGAGTGAAAAATTAAGTGTTTTTTGCTTAGCAAATTTATTTTATTTTTAAAATATATAAAAAACTATTAGGGCTTTTTAGTCTATTGACAAAAGTAGTATGTAATGTCAATGATATGCAAGTAGAATCTACCAATAATTATTTTGAGAATTGTTTTTTCAACCATGTCTAAAACACTTTTTTATAGTGTATCAATAATAAAATTAGAACTCTAATAAAACAAACAATGTTGTGTTTTGACTTTCCGATTGAGTACAAAATTCGGCCAATATAAGTTCATAATGTTGACCATTGTTTTTACACTAACGTTGATCATATTTTATAGTCGATTGGAAATTCGAAACTCCACATTGTTTGTTTCGTTAGTGGTCTAATTTTATTATCTACCTATTATAAAAAAAATTATATAGTTGATGAGAAATTCGAAACTTAATAGTGTATGTTGCAATATTTGTTTTTTACTATTTGTAACAAAATTAATTACTAAACTTTAACAAGTCTCAATTGGTTCAATTATTGTTTTTAGAGATGCACACACTAAACCATGAACCATAAACCATAATCGAGCCGACATGTACGATATACCCACTAATTTTATTCACATGTACTATTTTTGTTATAAAGAAAAGTCAAACTAACGAATCCCATTCGCGATAAGGTTTAGATTTGTAAAAACAATTAAAAACAAAATAGCGTGTTAGTTTGATATTTTAGTTTCCGTCCTAATTTGGAAATAAAATCCATTATGCAATTAGTTATTATGTCAAATTCAACCAAAATCATGTACATATGTTATATGTGTCATACCTTGCTTGGCTATATTATAACAAACAATTCTTCCATTGGCCGAGTGACAACCATATTAATTAAGTCGTGGATGCACCCGGATCTCACGTCTTCTGTTCCATAAATCGTATGTGTGAAGAAGGATTCAGAGTTGTATCTGAACCTCAACTCTAACCACATGTAACATCAACATATTTAGTGGTGGTGGAACACAATTGTCTCGTTTGCTTTGTTTCCCTGTCTTTTTCGCAGCAATATCGTGATCTACAAGTGTTAGCCATCCAACCTACTTTGAATAATTTGTAGGTCATATATATATATATATATATGAGTTAGTGTAGAAAAGACGTGGAGAAATGAATGAATGAATCGAAGCATTAAATTAATTAGATAATCAAATGATTCAATCCATAGTTTTCGTGATGAGGTAGCGATTGGAGCAATGTTGTTCTTCGTCCCCTTTCTTTCTTCCACTTGCATATGTAACCTGCTATGCCGCTGTCAGTCATTTTCACTCGATTAAACATTCCATTTTATAGGGTAGGAAAATGCACCCATAAGGGGTGCTCATGTAAATTACGTAAATTTCGGGGACCAAAGTAGATAGTCACGAAAAGTCGTAACTGCCCCCGGGTTTATAAATAGACCCCTCGGGGGATGCCCTAACATATATCCATACACAATCTACATACTCTCAAGAGACACTTCTACACTCAACATAGATGCTCTCTAGTTTGTCTCAGGGAATCCACTCTGGAAACCCGAGGGACGCTCCGTTCATGTGACGTCCCTCTCAACCGGTATCGTCGCTGTGACTCCAAACCATCGACGATCTCGCACGCTTCTGCTACCGCACGTCGAAATACCGATCGATGTAAGTATAGTTTCGGTATTACATTGTTTGTCTTATTAACATGCTATTTCTCATGCATGTGAATCTCGAATTCCAACATTGGTATCAGAGCCATAGGTTCGGTCTCTGGCTCCGACAACATCTTTGTGACGGTTGCTATTCTTCAGACCGATATGCGTTGGTCGCTTGTAGCGAAGGTTTACGGTCATACGAGCCACAAACTTTAACACCCGCAATTTGATATTGTTCCACCGACAGCTAGACAAAGCACCTCCGGGAACCTCCATGTCTGTAGAACCGTTGATTTGGAAAATTTGGAAATGGTGCGGATCTGATCCACTGGTTGCATGTCTATGACGATGCCTACTTACGACATGGCTTGACGGTGAAGCGAGTGGCCATTTCCTCTCACAACAAGAATCAAGTTCGGTGAATTGTACACCGTTTTAACTATGGTCTTCACAGAGGTAGTATTCGCTGGACTACATGTGATGTTTTGACATCATGTCATTGGCCTTCGAAGTGCTCACTCTCTTCGAAAGCATTGCGGTACTGAGTGGTAGAGACAAGGGAGCCCAATCCAGATCTAGGAACCTTTTGGAGACCAGTGCAGTTGTCAACATGCTTGCAGATCCTGTCCAAGAAGAGCCATAAACTCTTTTCCGATTGTGTAGTGTCCACGAGCGAAGTTGTTGACAATGTTATCCTTACCGTTGATGAGTTTCTCTGCGTAAAGGAGTTGGTGGTAGGTTTCAGGCCTCACTTCATCGATGATGGAAGGTTCCAAGTCTACGAACACATCACGAAGTACGTGCTTCCCTGCACCTCTATCACTGTAGAAGTTTTTTTAAGGCGTCGTCTCATTAAGGCTCGACTGTAAACAATGTGTGACCTTCATATTCCTTTGGGAAAAGTATAAAAAAGATGTAACATTTTGCCCAATGTGGTCAAAGCAACATATTTGTAGTTTTTGATGCAACATGTTTGTTGTTGTAGGTATTTGATGCAGTCGTTATGTTTCCGTCCAAAATAGCGGTTAAGTGTGCACATGCCCTGCACGTGACGTCTTTGTATAGTGAAAGTCCTGAAATACCTCTGTCTTCTTCATATAGCAGTTATAACACACTCATTCGGTGTAACACTGTCTTCTCCAATCTTCGGCACCTCCTCTTCATCCTGCTCTCCAAACAATGATGTCACCGCACAACTCCAGCATCTCTTCTCGAAGCTTGAAGCCGCATGAAGAGTACCAGCTTCCACATGGAAGAATTTCGGTCGGTTTTTCTAAGGGTGTCCCAATTATAAGGTATGTTTGTCGATTTCATTGGGTTTTTACCCTATTTGTAGAATGAATTTGAAAATTGTTGCCCAACCACAGTTGTAAAGGTCCATTCGAAACCCTAATTCCCAAATTTGATTACAGAACCACGGTTGTAACTATTTAGAGTGGAGTGACCCCCCCCCCAATGCGCATATACGGAAGGAGGACCGTAAGCAAATTTTGAGATATGCATGGCAAGATCGAAGACGAAGTTGTTCTTGTACGTAAGAGGGAGAACATGTTAATTATTGCTGTTGGAGTGCTTGTGGTCCTGCTTGTTTCTGTAATGTTAAAAGTTGTTGTCAGTTGAGCTATTTTTGTGTGTAAAGTTTGCGGATCGGTTGTAGGTTAATTATGTTAGTTAGTGTGTTGGTGTCAGAGAACATAAGTTTTGATGAAATATGTTTCTCACCCAGTATAACAGAGATGTAACATGTTTGGCAAATTGGTGCAAACCATTACCAACAAAACCGAATAGAATGCCACCTGAAAATCAAAACCTTCAACCCAGACCATACAGAACCCATACAAAACCTTTCAAAGTACTTTCATACAATACCCAGTCCACCAAAACACATACTAGTTCATCAAAATCCACCATAATCCGCAAAACACATTATAGTTCATCAAAATTACAGCATGCATGCATGCACTCTTCCGATTTTGATTCTGTGGACAACTCGGTCATGTGAGCTTTCCCTTTAGCTTTCTCACTTAATCATTGCGCACTAAGTTAAGCTATCCTTTCAGATGTCATCCTTCTTCTATTTGCAATACTCTTCACCAAAGCGTTGTTTCGAAGTTGTTCTAACCAAGGATCATTACCACATGCAGCCTCATCAAACGGGGGAACCACGTACAAACTGATTTGGTGATTATCTTGTTGTTTGTCCCTAATTAGCTACACGTCTTCGTTGCTCACAATAATTTCAATGTCTTTCTTCGGATCTCCGTTGGGTGGAATGTAGGTGATAGTCCCATCCCTCTTTAGACCGTAATACTCTAGAAGTGCAGCGATTGTGCAGTAAGCGAACACGTCTTCTGATATATCCATGCAATACAATTTACCGTTGTAAACACCATCGACCCAATTGGAATCGTAGTGGATCTGCAGTGTCCACTTATCAGCCTCTGAAGTCGACATTCTTACCTGCAAAAGAGTAAACAACAAACCAGTAAAACATACCAGTCAACAACCGAAACACATTCGTTTTACCTTATAAACATACAAGTAAACATACAAGTTAACTCCTTTGTTTCACCCAGCAAACATCTGCAATCGGTTATCCACTAAACATACAAGCCGCAATCGACTTCGGTAAACAACAATTACACTCCAAATCTGTCACCTTTGGAAAATTGGAAACATACAACTCCAATCGGACAAAAGCTTGCATTTATACAGCATGTAGGGGTCTAAGGAAGTTACCTGAGGCGGGATAATTAACGGGTAAGGCGACGGATGACACGGAGGAGTCGATTGGCGATTCGCGGCTGACCTGAAGACGTTTTCTACAATCGGTTCCGTGCGAGGAGACGAGACGACACTTGGGTTCACGTCGGAGGGGTGGGTTCAAGTTTGTCTTCGCAAGCAGCTTCTCGTCGCAAGGAAGTTTCTCTTCGAACTAGGGTTTTTCTTCGCAAGGAAGCTTCTCGTCGCAAGGAGTGGATGGATGGACTTCTTCAGTATGGGTGATATAAAGAAAGAAGGCTTATGGAGGGAAGTAGGTGTAGGGGTATCTTGGGCTTTTACAAAAAAATTTCATTAAAATCTAACAAATCATGTCACGTGTCTAGCACATGCTGGTTTTTAACGGGCAAACAAACGGAAGAACAAACATTTTCATCTAAAACCTACAACATGAAACGTGTTACATCAATTACCTATACTCCAAAACTAGTTCCATCAACCACCACCTTTGGCAAACTTATTACATTTTTTTCATACTTTTTCCTATTCCTTTTACCAAGTGGAGAGTAACCACCTTTCGTGGCCTTAGTGGCCTCAGTAACTATTTCGTTATGGCGAACGTTCATTCTTGGCTTAGTGCCTCAGTAACTGTTTCGTTATGGAGAACCTTCATCTTTGACTTATTGCCTTGTTTGTAGCTATCCTTCGAGATGCAAATTTTTCAGTTATTTTACTAGAAACGTTTAGTAAAACTTGTAAGGGTGGTGATGAGTTTCTCCCCTCCAATGGAATGTAACAGTCGATAGAGAAAGTTGTAGTTACCGGAATGAGTTTCCTATGACAGTTACCATAGTCTAAGGTGATAGGTCGTCGACGACGGTTACTTGGGAAGATGGTTATCGAACCATTCCACAAAAGGAGGTTGAGGGAAGTTTTGGCCATCAAGGAAATGCTTCGTCGTTCGTCGTGGGTGGAGGTTTTAGAAGTTGATGTTGATGGGTGAGAGAAAATATTATTTATTAATATCGGATTTAATTAAAAAAAACTCCTTAAAGCGGTCTAGGATCTAGCCAGACCGGTCTGAGCATTGGACCAGACAATTCGGTATGGGCTGCTGTTGCTCAGCAGCATGGGCTACTGCCCAGCCAACTTGGGTGGCGACCCAAATGAAAACTTAGGTTGTAGCCCAATCGGTTTGGGTTGTGACATAATATGAAATTGAGTTTGGCCCAATCGGATATGGGTCGTGGTACGATTCGAAATTAATAATTTTTTGGACCTTTCACTTTTGAAAATGTTCAATTAGCTCCTCGAACTTTATTTAGGGATAAAATACTTTTTTTATTTCAAAATGGTCAATAATCATGTAAAAAGCAATGAGTTGCTACTTGTATTTATTAGTATCATGATTAGGAGACTATAATCTAAAATAATTTATTTTTGATAAATTGCATGATGGGCATAATAGTTTAATTTGTTTGAAATATACATGAATATTTTTTGCTAAAGTCTTAAGGGATTCAATTGTGATATTCTTGAGCTTAAATTGAGTAAAAATTATGTATATAAAGATCAAGCTAGAAGAGGAAACTTGACACCGTGCCCCTTCTTCCCTGGCCTGGGAACCTACGAGTTCTGTCTAAGAAAGAGGAGGATTTGAGCCCGTCAAGCAAACCCTTCGGTCCACCTGGGAATTTTTGCTCTAAGTGTAACTTTTGAGAATATTACATTTTGGTCCTTATAGTCTTCGAAAGTAGAATTTTGTGCAAGTTAGTCTTGTCGAATTCGAAAAGGGCACTAGATGTTTGTTAAGTACATATTATGTTATTTGATGTTTTGTTATTTATCAAGCATGATGCATCTTAATGCATGTTATTTCATATATATAAACATCATGTGTTCTTACTCAATTTTTTATTACACATTATACATGTTGATTTGATTTGATTTAGTATCTAGTATCCATGTATAGGGACGCATGATAAAATAAGCAAGTACGATGATACGTTGTCACACCCCAATATCCACCCAGGAAGTTAGAGGTGACGATTGTTGTTGACTAGTAATAAACTGGTAAATAACGAAATAGAAAAATCCTTTATTGAAATATAACTCTAATATCGATTACCTTCTCACATAAATAATCATGTCACTTACATATTCAACATAGCTTCTTGTTCCATGCATTTGTTGCGCACTCTTATACCTTCTAAAATTCAGCATCCTCAGACATCAAACATCCAACACAAATCAACTTCTCCTAAAACTATAGAGTTGAATGGGGTAAGTTGCTTGGGTTCAACTTAGTAAGTAGTCTTAACTTATCCCTACCTAATCAAGCTCTTAGAAAACATATTTTGTAATAAGTATAAACCTAAGACTTACCATAAACATTTAAACAATGTAGAGTTCAAAGGATTTACGAAACAGAGTTTGTCAAAATGAGATGATGAAAACTTACTAAAATCAATAAATAATTCAGTCATAGTCTAATCAAAATTTATATTTCAAACTTATAAAAAATTCAGAACTGAACGAAAACGGAGGTTCAAACTTGTCGAATTTCAGAACGGAACAGAAATTGAGGTTGCTTTAGTTTTTTTTACCACGCCTACTGTGTCGTAGGAAGGCTCCAATGTTTAACCCCCATTGGAAGGATGCGGAGCCCATATATATCCGCTGGGGCGTCGAGAATGACCATGATCATTACGTATTGGTACGTCAGTGGACCCTCGTAAGGGTTTCAAACCATAGTAGACTTACGAGCATAAAATAAAAAACAGAGGTCGAACTTTCTCAAATAGATTTCACTAAACTGGTTTCCACTAAGATTCTATACCAACTATCTCACAAAAAAACATACTAACAAACTCGAACAACATATCAAAAGCACACTTTATAAAATAACTTCAATCACTTGATCCGAATTTTATAAAAGTAAACTCATATTCATGCTCTAAAATAATCTTAGCTTATCTTTAAACTTTCATGCAATGCAGAAAATATTTTCTATAGTAAAAGTAGAAATAAGTTGAAACTACTTACCTAAATTGAACCCCAATTCTAATACCAATAGCTCCGTCAATTCAAATTCCCTAAAATCAACGCGAACGAGAATATAAGTTTGCCATTCAAACCATAATATCCAATCACATCTTAGTCATATATTCAGTACTAGCATCCCGTTAGTTTCCAAATCAAGTTCCAAATTTACTATTCTGTTCATGACACGAAAAACGAGAGAAAAGCCTATAGCTCATTATTCATTGATTTTCGACCATCTCAGAAAAATCCCCAAAAAATACAATAGGTAGAGGGTTGCCTTAAAAGCCTCACGCCGCAAATGGCATTGTGTTTTGACCTTAGGGCGACCTCCACACACCGGTCAAACTTTCTCGTACGTGGTCAACTTCATCTTCAACCTAGAGACAGATTTTGCAGATTACAGAGCCGATTTTGAGAGCTTCGTTCTCTCTCGTACGAGCTTCGTTTTTGGTGTTTTGGGTATCTGTTGAAAGATCTTACAATGAACTACAGTTGTGCTGATTCCGTTTTGGGAAATACCGAATAAAAACATAACCTTTGAGGCCTCAAAGTATCGGTTTACAATGTGTTCTGAATTTTCCAGACTTGATATCTAATAAACAGCTCAACCAAATTCAATTCCGTCACTTGGGTTAGGTTACTTAGAATCGCTAGAACCTAACCATGTCCAGAAACAAGAATAAAAACTCACATATCAAAATTCACCAATAATGATCTTGGAAGCTTTCTCTCTCTATAAGATTATTCATTCATGGCGGAAACTAAGCATAGATACGAGCTCTTACCTTAGTCTTGCCTAGTGCATCTGTTGGTAGCTTGTGGTTGCTCAATTTTGTCCGATTCCATGATCGTTTGAGCGAACATCAAATTTTCGTCGATTTAACTTGCTAGACCTCTCTTGTTTGTCCCAAGCCCTCTACGGTTTGCTAGGTTTTCGAAATTATAACATTATCGGCCCTAAGTTGCAGACCTAAATAGAATATCTCCTCCAAATTGTGATCTTTGAGATTTTTTGTTGCCCAAATCTTAACCACATCAAAACATGTCTTCCCATACGAATGGTTATTTTATCCTTAAACTTTACCATTAATTGTCATTAGCCTTTGAATTTCTTTTCTTGCAAAGTTTAGTCCTCAAAAGAGTTGTGGGCGTTACAATCTACCCCCTTAAAAAAATTATCGTCGTCAAAATATTTTTTGCCAATTGCAAAGCATTACAATCCATTATCCTCGTTCAAATTTTGACGTTACTTGATTTCTTGAACAATTTAATGATACTTACCCTGAATGTCCTTCATATATTCCAACTTGATTCTCTTTTGTTGTGTTGTTCCCCCTTGAACGTTCACGTATGGAATAACATGATCTATTAATTTTGATCTTTATTTTCTTGCTGTCAGAATTTACCGTTTTTCAAAATTAACTCATTCCAATGAACTGATAATTTTCTCATGCAATCTGTCTTTCAAGAGATCCACAATTATTTTAGTTTTCATAATTCTTAACTTGACGTCGACCTTCATTTACTTTCTCAATGCAAGACAATTGTTTTTCATTTCTACAAAATGTCGGACTTCCTCTTTCGCGCCGTCATTTTCTTATCATGCCTAAATTTCATTCTTCTTCCTTAGGTAATACCTCTTAAAACAAGTTCATCCAACTACATGATGATCTCATAACGAACCTTGACAAGTAATATTCAAGGAGTTTTCCTTGACTTCAACTTTATCTGTTTAATTATTGAACAAGTCTTGATCTACCCAACTCTGATTGGTCAGTCTCGCTCCTTCAATCCACTATTTATATTCGTCAAGATTTCCATTCTTATTCAGGAAATTGAGCAACTTTATTTTTTTTCAATGACATAGCAAGTCCTTACCATGCCACAATTTAAACTTCCCAATAGGACATCGTCCACCTCAATTTCTTCACTGTTGTCATGTCATTCGCTTCAATTTCCTTGCTCGTTATATTCTTAATAGTAAAATTCGTTCGTAAAAATTATTGTATTTTCAATCCTTCGTAACATGATATGGATTTGTATCAACCATCCAAAATTTATGTCATTGCCCATATGAAAGTTCTCCATAATCAAATCTTACTCCAAGATCTTCCTCGTAGCATAGCCACGTGAATCCTTAAAAATTCTTTATCCTACTGTGTTTCATATTTTTAGTTCAAGGGTCCTCACTTGACTAACATTCTTAAATCACATGGTTATGGGTCTAGGCTTAACTCTGATACCACTCTAACATGTTTTGCTATGCATTCCTAAATCACTTGACTAACATTCTTAAATCACTTGACTAACATTCCTAAATCAAGTGTGAAACATGTTTTGCTATGCATTCATGTGTAGATTGGGTCATAATTGCTTGTTGATGTGAATGGAGTACTTAACTTAATTATTAGAAAAATTCATTTTTGTTAAGCATATACCTTGGACGATGATTGGTAACGTAGTGAACTTTTAACTCCGGTATATGCTTGCATTAATTGATTTGTTAATAAGACAGTTAAGTATAATATGTGTATGTATGTTGAACAATGAATCTTGCATGACTTGTTTGTATATGTTGATCCTGACATGATGATCTTTTTTTATGAATGAACGATGACATTAATGCTCCAGAAAATAATCTTGGTTAAAACCTTAGTTCAACTGGGAGCAAGAAGTTGATACTATAAAGAAATGATTGAAAACGTATCGTTCTAGTGAGAGCGTGTATAATATTCTTAATCCCAGTGGAAGCCTATTGTGACTCCTTATACTTCACCCTTTTAAGGAAAAATGGACGATAAGATAAAAATGTGTCAAGCGTAAATGGATCCTAGAAGGCATGACTCTATCATGTCTCGATTGATTACGTATATCAGTTTCGTATAAACCCATAAAGGTAGATCTTAAATATAAATGTTTCTCAAGAAGTATTAGAGTATGAATCGAGGTGCTTCTCTATATTGATTATCAGAATGTAACTTTAGAACTTAGTGGTCCCTTAGAACTCTATGTTTCTCTCGAGACATTAGTATCACTATTAAACGTGATTAGTTCATGTTAAATAGGATAATCGCTATGGACTGTTAGTAAAATATATGCAAGATCTTGCAACAAAGTGTTTGTCACATAATATGGGTTGGGTCGGTACAAAGTTCATCAATGAAGGATAAGACCTAATTGATGTTTAAAGGGTAAACAATAATATATTCTTGGAATTGAGATTCTGAGAGAGACCACTAGGGAAATAGAGTCCTTAGGTGATAAATTAAAGTATTACCCATTTAAAACTCTTGTATCTAAAAATATTCATGGCGTAATGTGTCAAGTGTCTTAAATTGGCGGAAGTTGTATGCATGTTGTGACATGTACTAGACCAACTACTAAATTGGCTATATGACTCAACTTGATTTGATGCTCAAGCATCACATAGTTAATCGTTGTTGAAGCACTGTGTATATGTGCATGATAGAATGTTGTGAAGTTATTCCTAGTAGGAGTTAAGACTCATCAGAATAAAGTTTGTTTCTAGAGATGACCATATGATAAGATCAGTGAGAAACAAGTGAAAACTTCACTGTAGGCGATTGAAGCTATGCAAGTGGCTCTCACACCAACAACTAGAATTTAGTTTGGTCTAATAGGTTCCTACAAGTATTGCGAATGATATACATTATTGATCCAGTGTTTGTCTACTGGTGGTTGTATTTTCAATATCTTCCTAAAAGGATCCTATTTATAATAAGAACATTCAAAAGACCAACATTACTATGCATAAGGCATGGTGACATGCAAGAAAGTGAATGTGAATTGGTATTCAATAAAAGATTGATAAAACGGATAAAGCTGTGAGAACTCTTATGTAGGAATGCATTCATCAGAGTTTTTTTTGTCTTAATGAAGCAAATGGTAATGACCATTGCGTTGACCAATGAGATTGACCACATCGCAGTGTTCATTTTGATCAAAGAGTTTGATTTGGATACACACATGTTCATTAAGATTCCTCAGTGCATTCTTGATTTGTGTTTTAATGTATGTCAAGTAAACTTAAGGTTAGCTCACCTACACGATTAAAAACCTCTGCGACTTAGTGGTGTTGCGTCTATGTAACAAGTGGAGACGAGTCAGGATTTCGAGTCGAAAATCGTAAAAGATAAAATTTGAGAGCAAACTAATCGAATTCAAAAGTCGCCCGTTGAGATGAGGCCATCAATATAATGTTTTTATGGTCGTTGATATGATGTCATTAGAAATTTTAATTGAATTTATTTTGAAGTAGTTTACTTTTGAGCGGGATGGGAGTTAGTGTACTCTGGTTTAGATGAATTCGGTATCTGGACACACATTCACACAACACCGACTTTGTGACATAAGACATACACTCCATGTGAAATTGATAAGAGTGCTGTGACACGCATTTCATAATGTGTGTGCAATTAATCGACCACGAGTATTTCATACTGCGTGTGCAATTAATCGACCACGAGTTTACACAAGCACAATTTCAGCTTGTTGTAGCGTGAGACCCAAGGATCCTTAAAAGGTTCAAAGTTTTGTGCCCTTATGACTCCGATCAGAGACTTAGGACCTAACACAATGTTCTTTAGCTTAGCGTGTTACTCGGTGGTCATGAACATAAATTCGGTCGGGAGGGAAATGTCTAGAAAACGAGTCGGGTTAGTGTTAGAAGGATCGTGAGAAGAGGAAGAATGTCGACATAATTTCTTTTATCATTTGTGTTCACTGGTGCACCAGTCATGATTGTGAAAACAAGGTATAACTAATGAGGTCCTTAAAGATACCAAAATGAGATTCGACGATCTAGGGTACAAGCATACTTTCCTATTGCAGGTTATTCTCAATGAGAGGTTGTATACTCCTAACAGATATACAACAACTAGCTCTCACGAAGTATGTCGGTCGCACGGTGGAGCCTTGTATGAAATACAAACAAGATGTTAAAAGTTCGTCTTTTTACACACTGAGCACCCACATATGTGTGAGTGAGAGATGTAGGAAAATGCACCCATAAGGGGTGCTCATGTAAATTACAGAAGCTTGTGGGGACCAAAGTAGACAATCATGAAAAGTTGTAACAGACCCCGGATCTATAAATAGACCCCTAGGGGGGCTGCTCTAACATATATCCACAATCTACATACTCTAAGAGACACTTCTACACTCAACATAGATGCTTTCTAGTTTGTCTCAGGGAATCCACTGTGGAAACCCGAGGGACGCTCCATTCATGTGACGTCCCTCTCGACCGATATCGTTGTCGTGACTCCGAACCACTGGCGATCTAACACGCTTCTACTACCGCACGTCGAAATACGTACTGATGTAAGTATAATTTCGGTATTACATTGTTTGTCTTACTAGTGTGCCATTTCTCGTGCATGTGAATCTCGAATTCTAACATAGAGTATTCCTTGTACCAAATTCTTTGATCATCAGTTAGCGCTACTTGGTCTCGTAACAATATGGTGGAAATCTTATCATCAATTTGCTCCCATGAAGGGGGTTCATTTATCCAATAATAATAATGGAGACAGTAACCACCAACTACATGATGGATGGACTAACATATTAATTACTGAGATGTGCCATAACAAAATCATAATCACAATTAAGCAGTGTCCCTTGATACGTCAAAATTATGGACATAAACCAACCTAACCTCAATAATTGAGAGACACAGGCTCATTATCACCGTTGAGGCACTACAAGAATGTTGAACTATAACCGCGACAGAAAGTTGTCACTAAAAGGGTATCTGTCGTCACTAATCTTTAGCAGCGGGCTAAGTCTCGTAGGATAGGTTCCGTAACTAAAGGTCTCCCCGACAACAATATGCCGTCACTAAATGGTTTGCCACCACTAAACGTTTGTCGTCACTAATAGGTCACCGACATTTAATTACAATAAATGTCATCACTATATACGTTGTATTAACAACGATAACAATTGTCACTATAAAACTTTGCTGAAATTGCGTATGGATATCTCGACAGACACTTCCCCACAATCTGCAAAATCAGATTGTAACATCCAGTCACCATATTTCATTAACAACCGAGATTGTATCTAATGACCCTTTCTCACAAATTGAATTAAATAGAAAATCAAGAAAGTAGATTTATAATGAAGCTCAATTGACGCCAATTATTAAGAAAAAGAAACCAAAATTCTTGTCAGAAAGAGCAGCAACACCAAAAGCAGTAATAAACACACTCTCCTCATAACAAAAGTCATATGATTGAGCTTGGGGGGACAAAAATGTAAACCCTTTCCAGCATATTCTTGTAATGCCTCTTGAAATCACTAACTTCCATTGTCGTCCTTTCCAGCAGAGGCAGTGCCTCCTACCCTAAACCCTAGACAAGATTTGGACAACATGGATAAGGGAAGATGTTGTTTGTTTGAAACTGAAAAACTTCTTATTTCCTCCGGTATATATAGTATACATTGTAGCTAGAGTAGGACACTATGAAACTAGGAAAGTATATAATACAAAAGATTACATTCCTAATTGTTTTATTTCCTATTCGAACACTCCCCTCAAGTTGAGCAGTGGGGTCTTCAATGCTCAACTTGCACAGTATTGCTTCAAATATCTTCCCTGTAACCACCTTTATGAGAGTATCTGCCAGCTGGTCTTCTGATCTTACAAATGGTAGTTCAACAGTACCATCTTTGATCTTCTTCTTTATGAAATGTTGATCCACCTTCACATGTTTTGTTATGCCACGTTGGACCAGATTTTCTGAAATTTTGATTGTCGCCTTATTGTCACACATCAATCGCGCAGGGAGTCTTAAGGGAAAACTAATCTTACCCATCAACCTCTTTAGCCATAGGATTTCTATGATTCCGTTTCCAATTCCCCTGAACTCTGCTTCTGCAGCTGATACGAACACATTACAAAAATGTATCGGTTCGTGTTAATCATTTTCGTGTCGTGTTAAAATTGTGCTAAAAAATTTCGTGTCGTGTTCGGATTTAATATCATTAACACGACATGGCAAATTATATATATATATATATATATATTAGCTATAGAGAGAAAGAGAGAGAGAGAGAGTAGTTTTATATATGTATGTGTGTGTGTGTATTACAATGATAAAGGTTGGTTATTTTTCTGCTGCACACTTCAATTAATTCAATACACAGTTCCACATGCTTTAGGCAGGTTTATCCTTTATCTCCTTGATTATCCATCATAAATCCAGACTTCTCCGTTACATATGCTGTCTTCTCCGTTTCTCCATGTTGTCTTCTCCGTTTCTCCATCATAAATCCACGAGACTCTTCATTTTCTTACATCCTTAACGTTTTAGAGTTTTCTGTAATGTTATGAGTTTTTGGTCCAATTTATATCAGATTGTTCGTTCTAATTTTCATTCTGTGTCGTGTTCATTTCAAATTAATTTGGCACACATTCATATTGTGTCGTGTTCAGACTGACCCACTATAACACAATAATAACCTATCATGACCACGACTCGCACGAATTGTCAGCCGTACTTTTCCACTAATCTTTGGTACTTCTCCCGATCTGCTAGTCTGACTTCTCTAGTCATCTTGAGTTTGTGGTTTACCATCATTGGGGTATCACTGGGTTTGTAATCTAGCATACCGGTTTCCGCCAATAGGTCTAATATGTATTTTGGTTGAGAAATAAAGATTCATTTTCTCGAACGGAGAACTTCGATTCCTATGAAATATTTGAGTCCACTAAGATCGTTCATCTCAAACTCTGTAAAGTGATTTCTTCAAAGTTGTGCAATTTCTTATTCATCACTTCATGTTATGATGATGTCATCCACATATATTATTAGGCAAAATACCAAGCCTTTTCTCCTTTTAAAGAATAGGGTGTAACCCACATTGCTGTTTGTACCCGTATTGATTCATTGCCATCGTAAACCTCCTGAACCATGCTCGTGTAGATTGCTTGAGCCCGTATAAAGCCTTCTTGAGCTTGCACACTTCATTTTCTCTGAACCCATCCGAGAACCCGGGTGGTGCTTCCATATACACTTCTTCTTTCAGGTCTCTATGAAGGAAAACATTTTTAACGTCGAACTAATGAAGTGGCCAATCTTTATTTGCATCCACTGAGAATATCACCCTGATAGTGTCGATCTTGGCAACTAGAGAGTAAGTTTATGAGTAGTCAATGTCATATGCATGTGTGTACCCTTTTGCTACCAACCTCACTTTGTATATCTCAATGACTCCATTTACTTTATATATTATGAAAAAGACCCACATGCAGCCCACTGGTCATTTTTTCGGCTGGCAACACACACTTCTTCCATGTTTCATTCTTCTCAAGTGCTTTCATTTCAACATTCATTGATTCTCGCCATTCAGTTTTCTTACTTGCATCCTAAGGTGTTTTGGAGATATCCTCTGACAGGAGGGTGGCAGAAAATTCCTTCGCAACATCAACAATTCTCCCCCTAGCAACATTTGTTAGGTATCTTGAAGCACAGGGTACATGCTATGGCGAGTATGGATTAGGCGACACATCTCTATTTCTTCACAGAGGCAAAATATATGTCTCTGGTTCTTTTGGTTCCAGAGCTAGGCTGTCATCATGATTAGTGACACTATTTAAATCAGATGATGAAAAATCAGAGTACAACTTGTTTGCCTCTAGTTGGACATCATCCGAAGTAGATTAATCATTTGTGTGTACTGGTTGTCAGCCTCATCCATGTCGAGAGAATCAGACGATGTGGCTCTATCTACTTGCTCTATTGGAACTATCTCAGGACAACCTAGGCTAGTTAGCCAACTTAGTAGTTCACTGGTATTCTCCCCTAGACCACTAAGTTGGTGGCAGAATAAGAAATTAGACTCTAAAAATTCACAATCCATAGTAGCATGGATTCGACGAGTGACTGGGTTGTAACAACGATATCCTTTCTGGTGTAGGCCATATCCCATAAAGACACATTTGTTTGCACAGAGATCGAGTTTATTTCAGTCTTTGGTTGGAATGTGTACGAATGTTGAACAACCAAAGACTCGAGGTGGAAAGGTTAGGATGGAAAGAATTCTAGCTTGTGTAGCTAGTATTTGTAATAGAGTTTTGTGACTAAGAACTTTTGTGGGAAGGCGGTTTATTAGATAGGTGGATGCAACTATAGATTCATGCCAAAAAGACTTAGGAACTTGAGATTTAATCATCATGACACCTGTCATCTCAAGTAGGATTCGATTTTTTCGCTCGGCTAAACAGTTTTGTTGAGGTGTATTAGGAATTTGGGACAGGACGTTTGATGAACAAGGTTGCTTTCGTGGAAAAACGTTTTCATGGAATGGTTTACATATTCTCCACCATTGTGAGAGAGGAGAATCTGTTTTTTTAATTGAACTGAGTATATATCATTTGGTAAAACATGAAGAATTTTTCAGGGACTTCTCGCGTATGTTTCATGAAATATATCTAGGTCATACGGGAGAAATCATCCACAAACCATATAAACTATTGAAACTGACTATTATTAGAATTTGGAGTTGGACCCCAAACATCATAGTGAATTAATGATAAGGTAGTATTATTTTGGGAAAAAGGAACTCTGTGACTTTTCGCATGAATGCAAGTTTCACATTTTATGTGAACGGATTTATTTGTAAACTAACTCGGGAATAAAAAATTAAGATACCCAAAAGACAGATGACCAAGACGTAGATGCCATAGCCAAAGTTGCTTGTTAACTGTTCTGGGAGCAAGCATGGAATTTCCCTGGTGAGTCACTTCATCAACATAGTAGAGGCATCCTCGCTTTGTACCACGCCCATTTATCTTATCCGTAAGAATGTGGATAGATCAGTACAACACATTTCAATTCCCTGGTCACCTGACTAAGTGACAGCAATTTTGATGACAATGCGGAATGTATAAACAATTATTTAGTCTCATCCAATCAGATAATACGACCAAGCTTCCTCCTTTTACTTCCATCATTTCTCCACTACAGGTTTCAATACGGGACTTTAAAGGTGGTGATAACTACAAAAAATCATTAGGATCATATGACATAGTATATGTAGCTCCGCAATAAAAAATCCAATCGACTGATTTTTTTACTATTGGTGACAGACCAAGCTTAGTACACTTTGGGCTGGACAGAATTTCCATAGGTTGAAGATGAAGTTGACCACGCCCGACCAACTTTGACAGGCGTGTGTGGGTCATCCCAATGTCAAAACGCAATGTCATTTGAAGTGTTAGACTTTTAACTCAACCCTCTACCTACAGTAAATTTTGGGAATTTTTCGAAGATGGTTGAAAAATCAGTAAATAAGGATATCATGTTTAGTCTCGTTTTGCATGCCACGAACAAAACAGTAAATCTGGAACCTGATTTAGAAACTAAGGGGATGCTAGTACTGAATACATTACTGAGATGTTATTGGATATCATGGTTTGAATGGTAAACTTATACTCTCAATCACGTTGATTTTAGGGAATTCAGATTGACAAGACTATTGGTATTAGAATTTGGGTTCAATTAAGGTAAGTAATTTTAATTTATTTGTACTTTTCCTAAAGAATTTTTTTTTCTGAATTGCATGCAAATTTAAAGATAAGCTAAGATTATTTTAAAGCATGAATATGAATTTCGTTTATAAAACTCGGATCACGTGATTGTAGTTGTTTAATAAACGGTGTTTTTGATATGTTGTCTGAATTTGTCAATATTTTTTTATCAGATAGTTTGGTATACGATTTTAGTGGAAAATAGGTTAGTGAAATTCATTTTTAAAATTCCAACCTCCGTTTCTGATTATATGCTCGTAAGTCTACTGCGGTCTGAAACCCTTACGAGAGTCCACTCTATCGATACGAAAAGATCATAATCGCTCTAGCTTCCCCAGTAGATATGTATGGACTCTGCATCCTTCCAATGGGGGTTAAACATTGGAGTCTTCCTACGGCACAGTAAGCGTGGTAAAAGAACTAGAACAACTTATGTTTCTATTCCGTTATGAAATTCGACAAGTTCGAACCTCCTCTCTCGTTCAGTTATGAATTTTTATAAGTTTGAAATCTACATTTTGATTAACCTCCTACTTTGAATTAATTATTAATTTAGTAAGTATTGTATCATGTCATTTTAACAAACTTTGTTTCATGAGGCTTTTGAACTTTGCATGGTCTAAAATTGCAAGCCTTAGGTTTATATTGGTTACAAAATGATTTTATAATAGTTTGATCCATTAGGGATAAGTTAAGAGTACTTACTAAGTTGCTCCCCAGCAACTTACCCCATTCAACTTCGCAGTTTCAGGAGAAGTTGATTTGTGTTGGATGTTTGATATATGAAGATGTTGGATCCTAGAGGTATCGCGGTTTCCTGGTACTTTATGTTTCAAAATGTTGTTATATAGTCTAAATTATTGTTGACCATCAAGTTTGACTAACGGAATAGTGACGTGGCACTGACGTGGCAGATGAAAAGTAAAAATAAAATAAATAGGAAAAACCGAGGAAAAATTATGGAAAATTGAAAAAAAAATAAGAAAAAGTAAAATTTATATATTTATACATATAAATAGTCAAATAAAATTAATTATTTATACATATAAATATATATATATATATTTGGAAAACAAACTTAGTAAAATTAAAACTCAAAAAATAAAACAAAATTCTAAAAAAAATAAAATAATATAAATTCTAAAACACAAAAATTATTGATAATAAAATTAGTTTTAAATACAAAATCGAAAAACAAATAAAAAAATAAATAGTCAAGGACCCATGAGTCCAATTGACCCAACCTAGGGTCGAAACCCTGGGCTAGATTGAACCTTGGACCCACCCACGGTTAAACCCATAACTGGCCAGGTCCAACCCAGCCCATGGTTCGACCCTTGGCTCGGTCGCCCAAGGATCCTTAACTAGTATTTTTTTTATTTTCATTTTATAAAAAAATATAAAATTATAAATGATATATTTTAGAATGGTAAAATACGACATTGCCTCCTAAAGTTTACTCTATTTTTCAGTTTCCCCTTTAAAGTTTAAAATTTTAAATTTTAGTCCTAATGTTTGAAGCGAATGAAAAATACCCAATTTCCGTGACTTTACCGTTAATCTGTGACAGATTGGAGATCATGTGTAAAACACGTGAATTTTTAATATTTTGAATAGACCAAATTGCCTTCCAATTCTATGTATTGTGACTGGGAGTGACTTTGAAGCAGTGGGCTCTATAATTCTAAACTGAGGGAGGATCAGCAACAGAAGCGGGATGAGCAACAACATCATTGATCAAGATGCAAGCCAGTCTAGTGATAGGATGAGCAACAACACCAGTGTGTTTCTGCCGCACATACCATCCTCCCCGATTCAAGCGGCGCCATTGAAGGTCATCTCCGCGAGGTAGGGCTCACCTTCCAATTTTAATGCAGCAGTTACTATCTTAGTGCATGGTTTCATCAATATGGCCATCCTCGCGAGGTAGCCCCTTTATGTTGAGTTCTAAGTAAATAGATAAGAAGAAACCACAAGTCGGGGCCAATTTTATGTTCCGTTTTAGAATTTTGTGATCCTATAAAGTTCATATGACATTTTGTTAGATTCTGGAACACTTATGATTTGAAATCATCTCTATGGTTGTATGTGCAAGCGCAACTGCAATGTCGAATAATCCCCAAGGCTTGCTTCTAGAGAGAATCCACTCTTCTAGTTATGCTGATGGATTAGGGAATCCCCTTCTAGCTCCAGTATCTGCAATAAACAGTTTAAATGGCACTATACTGGATGGATTTGTTTTTGTAAGTTCTGCATAAACTTAGTGTTCTTCACTTTCATTTAGTTAGTTATGCATATTTTGTTAACCAGTAGTCTTCAAACAATTTGGATGTTTATGAACACTTGCTTGTGATCCTTTTCTGCAAGAGTACATAGACGAGCATAACTACAGCAACATGTGATGCTCCCTGTTCCAGTGGATCATCCATCTTTAGCTCCCCCATCCTTCTCAATCTCCAACGTTGGATTTTCCGACTTGATTTTAGGGTTATGAGCAGACGAGTTCTCGAGGCGAGTGGCTGTGAAAGCTCAGAACTTCATAACTCAACCAATAAAATCTTCAAATGAAGATGGGTTTCGGTTGGAAGTCGACAAAGCTTGGAAGTTTGGATCTTGTAAAGACATGGACACTAAAAAGAGTATCCAAATAAGTTTGGTTGGCGTGAAGAAGAAGATGGGTGTGGAGGGAAGTTTGGTCATTTCAAAATATTAAACAAACACGTGTTTGCACATGATCTCCAATTCGTCAGAATAAACGGCAAATTGATGAAAAATGGGGATTTTTTACCCGGTCCAAACATTAGGACTCAAATTTAAAATTTTAAACTTTAAGGGGGAAACTTAAAAATGGAGTAAACTTTAGGAGGCAATATCGTAATGAACCCATAGCTAGGTCTGACCCATACCTGGTCAAGGTCTAACCAAGCCCAGGGTTCGAGCTTAGGCTCGGTCACCCAAGGGTCCTTGACTAGTTTTTTTTTTCCTGTTTTCATTTTTTTTTAAACTTAAAATTACAAATAATATATTTTAGAATTTAGAATTTATTTTTTTGATTTTATTTTTTTTAATTTCCAAATAACAAATTTTTTAAAAAAATATTTTCTAATTTTTAGATTTGTATTTGAAATTTATATATTTATATTAAATATTATATTATATATCTACGTGGTGCTGATGTGGTGATGACATGAACCATTTAACAGAAAAGTGTAACAGTAGCCTAACAGATGAACAAACGACAACATCTTAAAACATAATGGATCATTCGACCACACGAAAACACTTATGGTACCATCCGATTACATGACCCAAACACATGGAACCATTGGAACTATTAAACATTCTTTATGTGAGAACATGATTGGTATTAAAATTATGTTTCAATAAAGAATTTTTGGGTTTCGTTATTTACCGATTTATTATTAGTAAACGACCAGCACCCCTAACTTCCAGAGTGGATTTTGGGGCGTGACATCTAGACACTTGCTCTTCGATTCTGGGTTCGGATGGTACCCTAAAGCTAATTCTGGTTTCAGATCTGAACCCAGAACCTTGAATCTGGGTTCCACCTGAACCCACAATCGAGTTTGTAGGCTCGAATCTGAACCCAAACCTTGAATTTGGGTTCAGATTTAAACTTAGGACCTCAATTCTAGGGTCAAACTGAACCCACGACCTTGATTATGGGTTCAGTTCGAACACAGAATCGAGGTTCTAAGGTCGACGACGCAGAGAGGTCGTTGAGTTCGCCAACACAAATCTAAACAAAAGAATTGAGATGTTTAAAACAATAACTTATCGATTCGAGATCGAAACTTCAATTATGAGGATCCATATGTTGTTGTTCTTAAGGAATAACAAGCTAAAGATGCTTAGAAGGAAGAAGTTGATTCTCAGTGACATTTTGCAGGTATAGGAAAAACAACAGTGTAAGGTTATAATATAACTGAAAGGGAAACTGAAAAATGTGTAAAGGATAAACTATTAGGATTTTAGGTAGGTTTTGGTTTGTAATTAAAATTGGTTCAGTCAATTTAGGAGTGTTTCAGCCGTTTTAGTGGCGGTAACTCAATTGGGTGAACATTTCTGTTAGAAAAAATGAACTACTCACCCGCTAATATATACGAGCCCTAAAATAAACTAAGCTTTGAAGTATATAACCTAATGAAATTACCCCCTCAAACCATGAATATATAAAAGTATCGAATTGTGTTTCTGTGCCAGTTCCACGTATGGAAGCGGACTACAACTCAAGTAACCAATGATCATCAAACCCACGAAGAATAGGAGACCTGAAACCTTTTAAAGCTCTAGGACGAGATGGTCGTCACCCAGCTTGCTTACAGAAGATGTGGAACTGTATTGGTAGCTCGTTGACTAATGTTGATTTAAAAAAGGGTTAATTCCTACAACTTGGAACGAAACTTTTCTTTGTTTGATTCCCAAGTACGGTAACCCAGTCTCGGTCTCTCAGTTCAGGCTTATCAGTTTGTGTAATTCCACTTACAAGGTGATTTAAAAAAATCCTTGTAAACAGAATTAGACCGACTCTAAAATACTTATCTCTCTTTTTCCAGCTAACTTTGTCTAAGGTAGAAGAGACTCTGACAACGTGGTTTTACTTAGAGAAGTACTCTATTTTCTAAGCATAAACAGAGTGCATGATCATGAAATTGATCTTGAAAAGACTTACGATAGAATTGAGGGGAACTTCATTAGAAACACCCTTCAATTTATTAAATTCTCTGATAATATCATTAAGTTGATCATGAGTTGTATTTCCACCTTGTCGATGGAGATTATTTTTTAATGGGCGAAACTTGAGAAATTTTACCCTTCTAGGGATATCAAACAAGGTGATCATCTATCTCATTACATTTTTATCTTTTGTATAAAATACCCAGCGTTTCTTATTGATGAGCAAGTCATGCACGATCAGTGGAAATGAATTAAAGTGGGAAAGGGTAATATAAATCTTTCTCACTTTTTTTTTTGCAGATGACCTCATTGTCATGGGGAAAGTGACCCTTAATAATTGCAATTGCATCAACTCTGCTTTAGATAAATTTTGCAGTCTCACACCAAAAACTTTAATCAGGCCTACTAGATCATAGTTTTCTCGAAAAATGTATCCGCTACAAACAAATCGAGTTTTCTAATGCTTTAAACTTTGGGATTTATATTGATTTTCCTCGACTTGTCCAACTCAAAAGTTAGCTCCTTCAACTTTATTCTAGATAAAGTTAGGAACAAATTGACAGGGTGGAAAGCAAACCTTATTATGGCTGGGAGGGTTACTTTGGTGAAGTCGGTTTTGTCTTTGATTCTGTACTATTATATGCAATGTACTTCGTTTGTTAGGACAAAATTACAAAGCCAAAAAGGCTTTAGGGGCTTGGAGTTCAATCTGCGGTCATTTGGAATAAAGCCTTGTTGGGTAGATTCTCTTGGAGACTGAAAAAGAAAACGACTCCATGGACTATTTTGCTTAGAAACAAATCGTTGAGGCGGAATGACTCGACTTTGACTGCTTCAAACAAAACTCCTTGCAATTGGAAAGAAATCCACGAAGGTATGAACACCTTTAAACTGGGAGTTGGATGGGTGGTGGCAAATGGCAAAGATATAAAGTTTTGGCACGATAGTTGGGGGTGAGAAAACATTGCGATCCTCCATTTATGGCTCTCTTACACAGTAGGAACCTAGATAGAACATCCTTTGAATTTCCTAAACGTGTTGATTTTTTTATTTTAAGAATATAGGTGATTGAACTAATGAATATGCGGACATGAAAATTTGGAGTTTCTCATATACATGTCATTTTTCAACTGCCTCTGCGTACTCTATGATAGCGGGCCAAAATTCTAATAGACAGGGTCAGGATCAATGGGACTGGGTTTGGAGAATGTTGACAATTCTCCAAATTCAGTATTTCACTTGGTTGTGCCTCAAGAACAGACTTGCCACCTACAAATTGTTGAATCATAGGGACTGCAACTTGAGCCCTATCTGCAGGATTTGTCATACAAACATGGAGGACATTAATCACATTCTGCGTGAATATGAGCAGGCAAAAAAGATGTAGAACTGGTTCAATTAGTTGACAAAAATTGGTCAATC
This sequence comes from Chamaenerion angustifolium, assembly GCA_946814005.1. Lineage (NCBI taxonomy): Eukaryota > Viridiplantae > Streptophyta > Magnoliopsida > Myrtales > Onagraceae > Chamaenerion > Chamaenerion angustifolium. The sequence goes on along the minus strand of OX328268.1, from coordinate 24,075,739 downwards.
AGTCAACCTTCCTTTAAATGAATGGATCAAGTTGGGCTGTCAGGTATCTGGTGCTCCTATTCAAAGAATTGAGTGAAGACTATTCTTCCCTTATACCTTATGAAATATTTGGAAAAACAGAAACTCAATCATTTTAAAGATAAAATTTTGACTACTTTTATGTAGGGTTGATCATGAAGGCAAGACCGAGACCAAAAATTCGGTCTTGTCTTCTGGAGTAACGAGACTGAGACCGACTTTGGCCAAAAAAGCCCGCCCGAGTCGGTCTTACTTGACTCGGGCAGGCCTCGGTCTTGGACTGAATTTTTTGGTAAAAAAAAACGAATTTGGCCCAAATGTTGAGAGGTTGATGCAGTCTCCTGAGGTTATTGTGAGAACTAACCTGCAAAAATATGACTCCTCAAGGATGAAAACAGAAATCAAACAATACCAATTTAACTAGAAGAATGCTTGCTGAACATTTACCTCTATGCTACTGTCAAATAGATTAAATCTCTCATCCATCTGAGTAGCAAAAAATGAAAAGCAAAGTATGTGAGAGAACTAAACAGGATCACATCTATAGAGAGACCAACATACATATAATTTAATAATACAAACAGATAAACAAAAGTAGGTGAAGCAGCAACGAGATGTTCCATATTTGTCCAAAACATATCGTACTCAAGCTACAAGCAAGCTCATATTATCAAGTGAAGATTCCAATGATGAATATGGACAAATCGATATCTTACTTGGCTGCAATATGTATTGTTTAATAAGTAAAGGTGAAAAAAAATAATGTAAAAGCTTAAAGTCAAACTATGCCTAAGATCAACTACCGTAAACCAACCAAGAGAATATGAACTCAGTATTTCACCTGAAGAGTGAACGCCGAGCAACAGAGTTTCAGTTCAAGCAAAGAATCGACGAATTGAGGTGAAACTTAGTGAAAATGTTGCAGGGGTCAGCAACAATCGGAAGAAAGACAAGGTCTTTACTCTGTATAATGGTGAATGGTAATCCAACTGATAGAGGAAATGATGATTTAGAGTGAACCTAGGGTTCTTGCATTGAAGAAGACGAAGGCTTTGGTTCTACTACTTCCGACTCAGAAGTAGTAGAACCAAAACAGAGAAGAAATTCAGCAAAAACGTAGACTTGCGATCTTGATTGCAACTTCCCCATTGTTGTACCTGCAGCACAATCACGAATTTGTTGAAGTGGTGTATTAAGGCCAAACTCCGATTGGCGCAATAACAAAATACTAACAACAGAAATGGGAGAGAAAACAGAAGAATATAGAGAGAAATAGACAGAATTGGTTATTTTATTGGATAATTCGAAACAGAATTCCCTTGTCTCCTTATAACATAGACCAATAACCGGTTACGGTATTATTCTACCCGATCCGGAACTAACCCGATAATCCGACCCGCATGTCTGACCCGATTCGAACATCTGCATCTGCAATTTATTAACTAGAACGTAACAATACTCCCCTCTTAAGCCACGACCTTGTCCTCAAGGTCGAAATCCGGATATTTACGCTTGAACTCTTCAAGAAATTCCCAAGTAGCCTCCTGCTCTTCGGTTCCTTCCCATTGCACTAGGACTTTCGTTGCCGCTTGGTTACCTCTACGGACCATCTTACGATCAAGTATCACCTTAGGAATGCGCGTAGAACTGGTGTGGAATCCGTTCGGAAGTGGTGTGAATTGCCTTGTTTCTCCGTGAGCCAGCTTCAACTGGGAGACATGAACGGTTGGATGTATGAGAGCCGTTTCGGGCAGGTTTAGCTTATAGGCTACCTCACCTATCTTATCCAACACCTCAAATGGACCATAATACCTCGGTTGAAACTTCTGTTTGCCCCTCTTCCTCATAGAATGTTGGCTATAGGGATGAAGCTTGAGGAAAACCTTATCACCAATGTTAAAGCTTCTATCGGATCTCTTTTTGTTCGCCGACTGACTCATACGGTTCCTTGCACGCTCCAAATAAAATTTGAGCAGCTTGATATGCTCTTCCCTCTCTCGTAACATTCCATCCACAGCTTAGATCTTAGAATCCTTTGAAATATAAGGTACGTGTAGTAGAGGAATTAACCCGTATAGCGCCTCGAATGGTGTCATCCTTATCGTAGAATGAAAGGACGTATTGTACCACCACTCTGCCAATGGTAACCATTTAACCCACATCGTCGGTCTCTCTCCCGCCATACATCTTAGGTAAGTCTCTAGGCAACGGTTGACTACCTCTGTTTGCCCGTCCGTTTGCGGATGGTATGAAGATGACATGCATAGGGAGATTCCGAGTTGCTTAAACAACTCTTGCCAAAAACTGCTGATAAACACCGAATCTCGATCACTAATGATGTTACTCAGAAGGCCGTGCAAACGGTAAATCTGATCAACAAATGTTTGGGTCACTCCTGCAGTTGTATATGGGTGCTTCAAGGGCATAAAATGTGCATATTTTGACAACCTGTCCACCACCACAAAGATGACTTCATAACCTCCCGACTTTGGAAGTCTGGTGATAAAGTCCATGGAGATGTCCGAGAATATCCTCTGGGGCACGGGCAAGGGCTGCAACAATTCGGGTGATGCCGAACGGTCGTACTTGTGCCGCTGACAGATGTCACAGTTTCGGATAAACTCTCGCACCTGCTTCTTTAGACCCTTCCAATACAATAATGGTTTTATACGCTGCAATGTCGCTGTTACTCCTGAGTGACCTAATGGAGAATCGTGAAACAGTCTCAGTATATCATTCTTAAACTCTTCTTCGTGACCCACCACTAAGCTCCCTTTCCTCTTAATTCCATCTTCAGTCCAAGAGAATCGGGAAGACCCCCTGTTACTACTGAGTTCCTGAATCAAGTTGCAACAAGTAGGATCCGTAGTCCACGAGTTCTTAATCCGGTCCATGAGGTCTGTCGAAACTGACACCACAGCAAGTGCCAATAACTCTGGACCTTGAATTCTGGATAGAGCATCTGCAGCAATGTTCTCCGTTACTTTCTTATAGGATATCTCGTAGTCGTATCCTAACAGTTTAGCGAGCCAGGTGTGTTGCAAAGGAGTTGTCAACTTCTGCTCTAATAAATACTTCAAGCTTCTGTGATTCGTTTTTTATCACAAAGTGTCGGTCAATCATATAGAAGTGCCGCTTTTTTATCGCCAAAAGGATGGCCAATAGTTCTTTCTCGTAAACTGAAAAGACTTGCTGCCTTTGGGAGAGTCCTTTGCTTATAAACGCGATGGGGTGACCCTTCTGCATTAATACAGCTTTGATCCTCTTATTTAATGCATCCGTTTCTATAATGAAGGTTTCGTTCGTATCAGGCAATGCCAAGACCGGTGCAGAGATCATGGCCCTTTTCAGTTCTTGAAATGCCTCCTTAGCTTTATCTGTCCAACTGAATGAGTCTTTCTTCAATAACTCTGTGAGAGGCTTGCTGATCGCCCCGTAGCCTTTAACGAACTTGCGGTAGTACCCTGTAAGACCCAGAAATCCTCTTAACTGTTTGAGGGATTAAGGAAGAGGCCACTCCTTAACCGCCCTGACCTTCTCCGGATCTGTAGAGACCCCCTTACATGTGACAATATGCCCCAGATACTCTACTCGATCACCTCCAAATGTGCATTTTGACAGCTTAGCAAACAATGTGTTCTCCTCTAATAACTCCAGAACCCTCTCAAGGTGCTCAAGGTGTTGTGGCAAGTCCTTGCTATAAACAAGGATGTCATCAAAGAAAACTAACACGGACTTCCGCAGGTGCTCCTTAAAGACCCGGTTCATAAGTCCCTGAAATGTCGCTAGAGCATTCGTCATGCCGAAAGGCATCACTAGAAATTCGTAATGTCCCTCGTGAGTCCTAAATGCTGTCTTATGAGTATCTTCCTTAGCAATTCGGATTTGATGGTAACCTGACCTTAGATCTATCTTTGAGAAGATGGTGGCTCCATGTAGTTCATCCAATATTTCCTCTACCAATGGTCTTGGGAACTTATCCTTGATTGTAATGTCATTCAACCTCCTGTAATCGATACAAAGCCTCCATGATTGGTCTTTCATCCTCACGAGAATCACAGGCGACGAGAAGGGACTGGAGCTTGGTTTGATAATCCCTGAATTCAGCATGTCTCTTACCATCCTCTCTATGATATCCTTCTGTGGATTTGGGTGGCGGTATGGTCGAGAACTAATGGTGAGGGAGCTATCTTTGAGTGGTATCCTGTGATCAACTTCTCTTGTCGGAGGTAATCCTCGGGGTTCTTCGAACACTCTCTTGAACCTGGACAGTAACTCCTGGACTGCCACGGCTGGTTTTCCTCTTTCTTCCACCCTTGCTGAGAACAAGAAACTGTGTTGCCCTATTTGCGCTTGTATCGACAAGTGGACCGAGGCTACATCATCCTTCTTCTCTAGCAACTTATTTATATTGTTAGGACTGTTCAAGTGGACCGAGTTGGTTCTGGATCCTTTCAACTCGCACAATTCGTTATCTCTTACAAACTTCATAGTCAATGTGCCGAAGTTCCACAGTATATCGTTCAAAGTTGTCAACCATTGCACTCCCAACAACAGGTGATAACTTTCTAAGGGTACCAAGAAAACCTTTGCAGTGAATCGCTTGCCCTGTATGCTCCAACTGAAATCTTTGCAAACCCTGTCACATGACATTTCACTCCCATTAGCCACCAACACTTTCAATGGCAACACCTGTTCTGTATTACAACCCAATTTTGCAGCTATCGACAGATCGAGGAAGTTGTGTGTACTTCCCGAATCTATAAGAAGCTGGATCCTTCTTCTATTTACCTCACCCTCGACTCTCATAGTCGAACAACCAAAGGTACCTGCCAGGGCGTGCAGAGAAATTTCTGGTGTTTCCCCTGCTTCTTCCCCTGTTTCCATACCGTTCACCTTATCCTCTTGTTCTTGAACTAATCCTTCGGTGTCTCCCTCCTCAACTTCGATCAGAAAGACTTGTTTTCCCCTACAATTATGCCCAATCGTGTACTTCTCTAGACACCAATAGCAAAGCCCTTTTGCTCTTCTCGCTTATAATTCTTTGCTATGTGTCAACCTAGTTGTTCTGTTCTCAGCATTGCTAAGATTTCCATTCATCAGTCTAGGCATGGCATTATTAGCATTAAAGGCAGTTCCCTTGGCACTAAACGCAGCATTATAGCTCTTAGACATAGGGGAAGGTGAAAAAGACTTAGCTGGTGATGGTAGTCTAGGCCGAGCGGATAAAATGGTGTCATGAAGTTTAGCCACTGCATAGGCTTCTCGCAGAGTCTGGGGCTGCTGCATTCTTACTGGACCTTGTAGTTGAAATTCAAGACCACCGATGAATTGACTCACAGACGACTTCTCCGACAATGCTTCAATCAAGCTTATTCGGTGCAGTAATGAATCAAACTTACTCTGGTATTCTGATAGGAAACCATCCTGCAACAGGTGTTTCATCTTCAATACGGGATCGCCGAATAACTCATCCCCGAATCGAGCTTGTAGCACTTCCATATATTCATCTCATGATACCTTTTTTCCCATCTTCGCTTGAATCCGCATGAATCCTTGATGCCACCTTAGTGCTTCCCCCTCCAAGTGGATAACCGCAACCTTCAACTTGGCCTCCTCCGGTGTTCCGTCCACTTCGAAATAATGCTCACATTGGAAGAGCCAACTGGATACATCTGTCCCTGAGAACCTTGGAAAATCGAGACGTCTGATTCGATACACCTACTGGTATTGAGGATCCTTACCTTCAGGTGGTCGAGGTTGAACGTTATGAGTCGTGATTCCAGTCGATACCGATGTTGATTTGGGAGTTCCCATGGCCGACCCCAGTACTCCGGTGTCACGCATCGCCTCAGAGACCTTGGACGTGAGAGCCGAGATCATCATCTCCATTTTGGCAAAAGAAGCTTGGGTGCGCTCTTCTGTGACGTCCATCCTAGCCGTGATACTGTCTAGAACTTTGGAATGTTCTTGTAATGAAGCCTCATACCTTGCATCCTTCGCAGCTCTGGTTTCATTAGCAGCGGCCATGGCTGGATCGTTTGTAGATATGGAGCTTCCCTACTAGGTAGATCCTCTCCTTACCTACAACACAATTCCGACGATGGAAGGTGGCGGCTGAACCTGGGCTCTGATACCAAGTGTTAAGGCCAAACTCCGATTGGCGCAATAACAGAATCCTAACAACAGAAATGGGAGAGAAAACATAAGAATATATAGAGAAATAGACAGAATTGGTTATTTCATTGGATGATTCGAAACAGAATTCCCTTGTCTCCTTATAACAGAGACCAATAATCGGTTACGGTATTATTCTACCCGATCCGGAACTAACCCGCTAACCCGACCCGCTTGTCTGACCCGATTCGGACATTAGCATCTGCAATTTATTAACTAGAACGTAACATGGTGACGGGAAGAGAACCAAACCGAATTGAAGCAAGAGCAGAGAAGCAGAAAACTACGAAGTGGAGTAGACCGTACCAAGATAAATCTCCCCGAACGAGGAAGACGAGGGGACGGACGGTCCTTTATCTTCAAGAGTATGGAGTAGGCTGCTGCTTCAAGAGAGTATGCTGGTCCGGACTGATTTTTTTAATAAAATTCGGACTGGTTCGGTCTGATCATAGTCGGGCTCTTGGGAAAAAAGTCCGAGTCTGACTTTGAAGAAAAAAGCATGTCCGCTCGGTCTCGGTTTTAGTTGGCCTAGTCTTGTCGGAATCTCGATCTAGGTAGTCTTTTTAGATCACCCTACCCTACTTTTATGTTTGATTTATCTTTTTCTCATGAAAAGTTTTACGAAATTGCAGTTCCTTTAACTAACATCACGGTTCCGATTTTCTGTATTGATATTTGCTGGATTCCTCCTGATCGGGTTTGGATTAAAATACGGATGCAAAGAAACTGCAGGTTTGGACCAATCCCATTTACATGCATGCATCCTTCACACCACGGTATCATCCAATATTTGCAGTAAAGACAGTTATCATTAAAAATAACGCGTGATTTGTCCTGCAGACAGCTATATTATGGTCATTGAACATCCCGAGATATTAGAAATAACCATTGAAATAAGAGAAGGCCAGCAGATGAAAGGGAGATGACTTCTCCTCACCAACTGCGTGGTGTACTGACTACTGACAACATCATATGAATAATCCTGTTCTATTTTATACTTCTATAATAATAATAATAATAATAATATAATTAAGCTCTCAAATGAAGGTACAGAGGAACTTTTAAATAAACAAAAAAGGCATTCACTAGGTACATTCCCTTGACATTCCAACAGGTATCCATCCTAAACTCCATTACCCAAAGGTTATCTATCGAACAAATATTCCTTCTATGATCTACTCTATCACTTTACACCTTTTACCCGTTACAGGTACTGTACCAGTCAGATCATTGTTGAGTTGATCCTGTTCCTAACGGAACCTATGCAGCAGCAGAACAGAGACAACACTTGATACCACAAAATGATGAAAGAAACCCAACTTCTGCATCTAATATAACATGGGAACCGATTCACCAACTTCTAGAGTATACTACTCTTTACCAACTGTTAATTTTCCATTGATAACTGTCCCCGACTTGGATTTCTTCAAGTTTCACTTGTAGTAAAACAACTATGCAGTGCCGCTCTTCTTTCAACAACTATAAGTTAACAGTGATGATGATGCAAAGCTGAAAGATCACCAGATCTGCCGATGCATGCGAGGAAGAAACTAGGTTTCCTAACAGCATGATGGATTTCCTCTTCTGCTAATCAGAATTTGAGTCAATAGAAAGATACAACCGCGGCCTCACTGAACGCTTTTGTCGTGGAAATGAGAAAGGGCTATTCAATTCCGACCTCTGCCTGCTTGCCTTGTCAGATCTACTACCACCATCATTCATTCCAAGGAGCAGAGATGCTGCAGCATTAGGAAAACATACAAATGTACTTAGCAGTTGGAATGAACCGGGAGGGGGATTTCATATATATACATATATTCTTAGATGACCCAAAAAAAACATGAGTAGATCTACGTGCTGGGAGAAATAATTATCTTCTGAACACAACACGGAGTTGGGCCTGAATGAATTAAATCTTGATAAATAAATAAAAAAGACTCTGTGAAGCCGTAGTTGTAAAAGACCTAACATCTCCTTGAAACTCCTAATAAAGAAGTTCCCATGGAAGATAATTTTCCAAAATCATTTGTGGAAAGAAGCATATGTGTTATACTAACATCCAATGAAAAATTCAGAGCAGAATCAGCAGATTGCAACAAACAAGAATAAGACAAAAAGCCCAACGCACCATCATTTGTAGGAGGAATATGCTCCCTTTGATTGAACCCATTAGCCACTGCAGGCTCACCATGTCCACCAGAGACCCCACCCCCGAGTCTCAGAGATAAGTAGTCTTCTGTATGAATACCACTTGACATTTCAGCTTGATCTGTTATCATGCTGGACTGGATAGGTGTTCCGGAAGGGCTTGTTGGGAGGAAGATTTGAAGTGAAGGATCTTCCCTACCCATTGCTGCAGCTAAAGGGTTATTAACCAAATTACCAGTTACCTGATGAGAGTCAGAGGGAGCAAATGAAGCATCTCTGAGAAGGGAACAACCAGGTCCCACGGCAGAATCATTGTACCCATTCATTGTAGGACAGGCCATGGAACTATGTGGCATATCAACCAGAGCATCAGAGACATCACCATCTGGACAAAATAATTGAAACTCAGGGCCAGCCCGAGATCCTTGAGGCAATGGCCAGAGAGGAATCCCCCCAAATTCATCATTGGAATTAAAAAGACCTAAGCATGAATTTGAACCATTCATAAGGATGGGATCTTCAAAAGAAACGGTAATAACAGGATGGTGGGGTAGAGCAAAACCAACACCACCACTAGGATCCTCATCTTGGTTGTTGCCCTTGTAGCCATTACTAGGATGGGGCAGGGAAAAACCAATACCACTAGGATCATTTTCTTCGTCCGAATCACTGAGGACAATAATCTCTGCATCGCCCACAGGAGCAGATGAAGTTGGCTCTGCAAAGCCACCAAACAAGGGATCAACATTGAATGCTGAAACTGAATCAAACTCTAACCCGTTAGTATTGGTAGAAAAATCAAAGGTGCCACCATCCTGATTAACGCTAGGATCATCACCGTCTCTAAGACTACCAGTGGCACTACTGCTCATGGGGATAACTTTTGGTTCATGATTCCCAAATGCATCGTGTAATCTATTATTGCTTGGAGGATTATTCGTGCCACCTGGCTTGCTGACTTTCCAAAGGACTCCTGGATCCTGCCTTATCCTGAGTTTCAGACCGCTACTATGACCATCTGAACCCCCCTCCTGCTTAATCTGTTTCATTAGCTCAGGCTTTGGCTCAACCTTTTCGTCAGCATGAAGAATACATAGCATGCCATCAGGAAGATGCCACTGGCACAGATCTCCAGCCTCTCTGCACTCACTTTCAGATTTGGTCTTTAATCGCCAACAACCATCAGGTTTAACATCAAGTTCAGTCATATCTTCCCCACAATGCCTTGTCTGCATCCAATTCAATTATTCAAATAGGCACATCATGCATTTCTCATCTGATTTATATTTCTACAATGCTAATGGAATTCACACGTTTCATACCATAGATGTGATACGGTTGAAGTATGGATCAATAATGATGTTCTCTCGTGAGTAATTCTTGAGACAAATGGGACATTGCCACTGCAGCCACAACATTAATATGATAAGACAAAAATGTCATAGTAGGAAGTTGCCACTGCAGCCACAACATTAATATGTTAAGACTAAAAGGTCATAAAAGGAAAAACTTGTATAGAAAATTAATTGCTTGCCTTTCTAGAACGCTGATTCATTTCAACAAAAACTTCAAGGTCAAAGCATCCCATGTGAGCACAAGGCTTAAACCTACCAGCAACTTTCATCCTTGAACCACTCATCTGAAACCCAGAAAAATAAATTATCCCAAGAAATCGATGTACTCTGCATATACTAATAATAACGAGTGTCATACATCACATTCTCTAAAGTTTTCTATTATCTCTCCCCATGCTACAACCTTGCAAAAGTTTGAGCAAACATGCACTGTAACACATGTAGGTAACTCCCTCTGCCATCTTAACGTAAATGCAGTTTTTCCTTACTTATTCAGGGTTTTTATAGTAAATGTTCAAAAAGTAAGTCCATCATAAAATTATTAATTGAATTTGATGTGACTATTATCACTCAGTCATGTGACAGTACACCTAATGATATAGAGATCTAAACTCTGAAGACTGTACAACCAACAGAAGTCAAAGGTCAAGAAAAAGGGGATTAATTAAATAATATATAAGGCATACTAATCATTAAACATATTTAGAATATTGCATCACGAGCTAGCATTGGACTGATGCACTCAAATGTCGCTAAGATGCGCATGGGCATTTGAAAAGATGATGCACTTTTTCACTTACAGGACAGCGGAGATTTACAGTAATTGAATCAGCTACAACTTCAATGTCACTATCACTGTCAGCTTCTGTTGGACCACCACCACCAACACAACGACAAACACGAGCTAGAGCATCTTCAAAAGTTTCTCCCTCAGTTTCTTTAGGTATCAGATTAAGGATCTGCATCAAATTAAAAGAATGAGCACGAGTACAGGCCAAAAAGAAACTGAACTTGCTGGAATTCACTTTTTCACATTCTCTCCTTGTCATACTTAACTATTAACCCAGTAGACATCAAGGGTGATCAATGGAAGTAAATGCACCATTTTATGACATACTATATATACTTAGATATCCTAATGTATGCAAAATGGACTAAATAACAAGTATTGAGTATTGACATCAGAAACAGCTAAAACTCAAGGTTTAGTTATGGACGGCTTGATTTTCCAAGTACATAAATCCTATACAAGAAAGCTAGCAATATCATTTTCAACCAAAGTCTCCCTAAACACACAAGATTATATTAGCTAGAAAACACACAAACACAGACATGATATTTATGATGATGAAATACTACCCATCCTTATTTTTTTTATATAAGAAATGCTAGATACATATAACTGCTAGAGCTTCATAACCAAAATTCAATCAGCTTAACTGATTAGGCACTCTAATTAGATCTACAACTTATACAGATATACATTGAATGAGTGGAGAAAGGACCACCTAAGTGTTTAAATATACTGGATAACTGTGATAAAATGTATCACCGGTACATTAACTCACCTACTTGCTACCAAGTAAAACATTGAATTGAACTTTATCCATGCTTGAGAAACACTTTGTGCAGATGCAATTAACACTAAACGCCTTTAGTTACATAGTTAAAATAATGTTTTTTTTTTTAATGTAAAACAAGATATTTTCAAAATCCGTACACCAGCAAAACCACGTGCGACCAAGAAAAGGTCCTCTTATGTCAGAAGACAATAGTAGTGGTAAAAACCACCCTTAAAATGCAAGCCTATTCTCATCTAACGCAATACACATCACTGGAAATTTCATTATAATCCATACTTCTGAACACATAATGGATGTGGACAAGAACCACCAAAAAAAAGAAAGAAAGCTAAACTACCTGCTGAACTGTGAGCCTTTTCACAATTCTTACTCCAATACAAAAAACTCGTGCATCGCATCCTGTCAAGGAGATCTTGTTCATTCCATCTTTAGTAAATGGTGTAACCTACCAAGAAAGAGGAAAAGCCAACTCAGAAATTAATTCAAATAAAACAAAAGCAATAAAACATTCGAAAAATCAAGAAACACGCATCTACGACAGGGTGCAATTGTAGCAAAATAAAGTTTAGACTTCAGACTAAGGGAAAGAACACACAAATAACTCCATACGGAAATCAACTCACAATTGGACCATCATCACGGCCATTAGCCCCCAACATTTGCGAGCCAGGCCTATTAATCACACGTGTAGGCACCCCTGTCAAGTTATATGAAGAATTATAGAAGTGCCTGTAAAAGAAATTACAGGCCCAAAATCCAGTTAAGCTGCATACATGGGTCTCTCAGACACCACTTCTGGGTATAACAAGGCATAATGTAAAGTACGCATTACAAATGGGATACCATTGATCTGCAGATCTGCATATTGGGGCCACTGCATCCTAAAGGGCACCTTGTCATTTATGAGCATACACCACGCCTGCACCCCATTTTACCATGTGTCACATACTTAATAGCCATCTAGATACACTCTCAAATATACAAAAAGTTGTACTAACTGCAGCCATACCTGAACATCACACTCCCTTTTTGCCAGCAAGTCTTTGTCCGCCCTTGTCAGCTGGAACGTCTTCTCCACACTCTGCATTGGGTTTCCACTGTAGCATTGATATTTTGGATTCAGATACCAAAGACAAGATTTAGACATCTGTAAACCTAACTTGCACTGGAAATACAGTGGACTGTGGAATCCATTACCATTATTCAGCGGCACAACTATAATCTACACCAAAAAAGGAACTTCCAACATAATGAGGACTGGCTATGACATAATGCCAGCAACTAATCCAGTATTTATCTGGACAGGAGAGGTAAGCAAGCGAAACTCAATGAAACTCTTTCTAATGATAATGTTCTCAAAAATAAAAATGAAATACCAATGTCTGTACATACGCTATTAAAAGAGAAACAACAGTGACACTGTGAAAACACACATTGATCAACCAAAAGTGTTTCAACACAGACATCCAGAAAGTAGGCTCCAGAGTTTCTCCTATGCATTAACGCATTCAAGTGAGGTTATTGTGTATAATGACCACTCCAACTGAAAAGGCAAACCTTCAAACTCTATCCACAGCTATCCAAGGACAATGGCTAAAAATAATTTCTGCTGAAGAGAACAAGAAGAAAGAATGCACTAGAAAGGCAAGACCAAGTTGCTAGTAACTTATGCACTACTAAAGAAATGTTTGCTCTCCCCAAGCTATAAAAACCAATGAAGCATCCAAAAATGTCCAACAGTTCTTGAATAATTCGCAAAGTGGAAAAGCGTCAAACTTACCCCTCAGTTGGAATACCAGAAATAGTAAGCTTGACAGGATTTAAAGGATTAGCTACTGTCATCCAAAACCTGCAAAAGGTGGAGCAACGAACTTGAATAGCCAGCGACATTATTCAGCCACAGTAAAATAGAATGACAGAAAAATACTCATCCAAGAGAGAAATAACTTATAGTATCCACAAAAATGAAAATATTTATCAGCACAAATGAAGCCCAAATAGAGGAATCACGTAAGTGTTACACCAGGTCCAGCACAGGACTGATCTCTAGAAAAGCCAAACTTTTTAATGGTTAGGTTAATACATCATTTACTGAGGCACCAAGAAGTTGCAAGACATACAAAAGGGTATAGATATGGTTTACAAAAGGTGAAAGATACAAAGGATGTATATAGAAACCTTATGGACACTCCCAAAAATCTATAGTGACCACATGTACCTCGCTATACAAAAAATGTACATTCTTAACCCAGTTCTGTTCTCTCTGGAAAAAACAAACTATTTGCCACCTTTTTTTTTACTAGTGAATCGGGTATTACTTTATTTGTTGATATAAATCATAAATTAAGAGAATATGGTTAAAATAAGATAAGATAGAACTTACGGATCAGCTCGACTTAGACGACACAGTTCACAATAAAATACTTCAGGAATTGGTAGATGATTGCCCTCAATGGGTTTCTCTGGGATTAAAACACAGTTCATGTGTTGCCAGACATGGCACCTTGGATCTTCACACTGCAAACGGGTAGAATAGTATTGGAAATAGAAGAAATAAAATTAGTAAAGGCACAAACACATCGCCCAGATGGGAACCTCGCAGCAACCACAACTAATTGTACTAAGAACCCATCACCATTTTCTTTAATGTAAAAACACTATAAAGTACTGAAAAAGAAGCAAAATATCCAGATTAAGGGAATTGATTCAGACAATAGAATACAGTAAATACATACTAAACAGCTTGATTCAGATGGATCTCACAAAATAAAAAATTGTTGGTTTCAAATTACGACCTGCACATATCCTACTCCAAAGTCAAAAGTCAAAAAAATAGTGTCATAGAAAAATGGAACAGGTGCAGAATCTATAATAAGGTGAATAAGTTAGGTAGGATACCTTGATCATTGAGTCGGTCTCCAAGCAACTTCCACATGGGCATCTGACCTGTGCATCTGGCCGATAAGGATCTTCAAACTCCCCATTAATTTTAACAGTACTAGTCTCTGACACAACTTGTCCCTTAGATGCCAAGTCCGTGGCACCAGAGACCTGCATTTTTCTGAAATAATAATTTAAAGAGATTTAGCATGCCAAAAGGCAAGTAAGATAAAAAGAACTTGTCATAACTTTATTTATTTTTAAAGAAAAAGTAAAGCAAACCTATAGATATCATCTAACAGTCTGGCAACTTCTTCCTTTCCAATGTTCTTCTTTGACCACATTCTTGACACTATGGGTATACAGTCTTTAGTCAAACATATGAACATGAAGGTAAAAAATGATAAGCTAGATCCACAATTAAGAAAAATACAGACATATAAAGTCACTGAAGCACAATTATAGGCAGTTACTAGGACAAAAACTTCCAACAAAATTTAGAATAATAAAGAGTGAACTGTGATCAACTAAAAAACTTAATTTATCACAACAGAACAAATAAGTAGCATGTCAGTACAAATCAGTCTGAATCATCTTAATATGCTAACAATCAAAACAAAGCTATCGCCATAAATATATAAACGTTAAATTAAATCAATTATAGTTTTTTCCTAGGAAATGTTAACGGTGAGATTGGCATTGCATTTACAAAGTGCTTTTACACCTAAAAACACTTTGAGTGAAAGTTGATGCGTTTGGTAACACCCCAAATGCTATTTTTCAAAGCACTACTTTCTGAAAGAAAATTTTACAAAGCAGTACTTTCTAAAAGTCACTTTATGGAAAAACCCTTTTATTATATTTTGATATTTCTCTTTTACCATAAAAACACTTCACAAAAGCCTAAATTAGCTTTAGAAAGATATATAGACTTATATTATACATATATTATAATAATATAATTCTACGTCACTATATACAAACTTGTACTGATTTTAATATGTCATATTATATATATATTCATAAAGTTAGTAACTTATATTATTATATATTAAAATAATAATACTTATAATTTTATTATAAGATAATACATGTTTAGAAACACATACACAAGTGTAGATAGACTACATATTGTTTAAATATTATTAAATAACTTAAATAAGAATGTATATAAAATATATCTATAACTAATGTATTTATACATTTTATGCTCATATAATATATGGGTATGGTATATTGATTATTCTACAATATGTAGGTACCGGAAAAACAAATCGAGATTATTATACCAATAGCCGCATTGTATAATTATATTCAACGAAACTGTAAAGTGACCATCATCATTTTAGGAAAAAGAAACTGCATCTAAAGTACAAAAAACGCAATGATTATAATGATGACATTAGTTCGACAAATAACACAGCAGTAGCGATGTAAAATTTACGTGATAAGATAGCTACAAGTTTGATAAGATAACTAAATGCTACTGTGTTTGATATCAATTTTTTAATCAATTTTCTAAAAATTACTTTACTAAACTATGTGTTCAATAATGTTTTATGTTTATTTAAGAAAATCCTTGCATTTTAATTATTGTGTATTTGTTTATCTTATGTGTATATATAAGATAAATATGCTACATAAATATTTGAGAAAAAAACACATATTATATATAAATTTTAAAACAATATAATATATTGTATGTACTATACAATTAATATATAATAAATTGTTAAAACAAATTTTATACTAATATTTTGCCAAACATATTTCTGTGGAAAGTACTTTCTACTACAATTCTAAAATGTTACTCTTCCAAACATTGATTGCATTGTTTTAATCCAGTTTTCCTAATCGCCTTTTAATAAAACCGCTTTCCTAAGGTAATATACAGTCAAACCCACCCTGACAGCTAATACGACATTCGGGGCTAGATCAACATTTTTATAAATCTATGTACACATATCTGTGAAAGCAATCTGCTACATCTAACAGGTCTGAATCAAATAACTGTCGCAAACTCATAATATATTCTACATTAGCAGGACCAGTCTAGAACTTCCTACCAACTAAGAGTGCCTACGACATGACACACTAGAGAGAGAACAAAAACGAATATTTAACATATTGCCAGAACAGACGTCACAGAAAAAAGAAAGATGATCCATACCTTGGTCATCTTCGAGAATGCCTAATATCCGGTCAACAAGATCCTAGTACCAAATAAGTTCTTATAAATAATATATATAATGAGCGAAAAATTTCAGGATCAAACAAGAAAGATTGATGATTGAGCTATGGCCTATGAACTTGAAGCAGAAGTTAGTATGCTTCTTATACTAATCAAGCAAGATAAACATTCTATTCTAGGAAGCAAAAAATATTTAAAACAATAGTCCACCATAATAGTTCTACAAAATCATGCTTGTAGATATAGAATTTCCCTAACTAGAAAATTTGACATGCAAGATAGACTCTCTAACTCATGAGAGCAAATACAAAGTATCAAACCTGCTTCTTCCCCTGCTTTGATAGACCTAACTGAGTGAGCACATCTTTAAGCTCCTTTATTCTGAAATGTGTTAATTTATCCTGCATAAGCAACCCAAGCAGGTAACTAAATTAAAATAGTCGACTGCAGTGACTCTTAATTTTTTTTAAATACCACATTACACCCCCAAACTTCATGATTCACAAAGGATGAATATGACGAAGTATAAAATGAATAAATCAGAGTAAAACTAAAAGTTGAACATGGAGAAACAAATGTACGGGAAACCATTCAGTATGAATATATAGCACATAACTCTTTATCTATACGGAAACGCTGCTGCAAACAACTGTTTATAATTGGCCCTTCTACAGTTCTAGGGCTCTAACATGCTTCAAGTGAAACCTAGGATAATATCACCGTAGATTATTGTCGAGACCGACTGTTGCATATTGTGGGAAAACTTCAATAGAAGAATTTCACTTGACACTATAGAATAACTAGTTGATTACTTGATAAAGCAAAAACGGATTCTAAAGCTTCAGGTATTAGTATTACAATAACATGTCAACCTCTCCAACTGATATATCCTGGTTAAAACAGCTACCTTGATCATGCAGTTATTCTCCTGCCACAGTCATGAGCGGAGTTCTATCTAAAGCTTACTGTATCTTACTATCTTCCACTTAGATTATGAACACTGAATAGCATGGTCCTAACAATTTAGCCAGTGGCAAGTTCACTTCATATCCCACCATTCTCATAATCTAATATTGCATTTTTCTCGAATCACCAAAAAAAGACCATGATAATATGCTCAAAATTATCTGCACTAAGCTCAAAGCAACAAGCCAACATGTCTTGTCGGCAATTTTACACAGCTCCTAAGTCATACAAGAAGAGGTTCAAAACCCTCCACTTCGGCGCCAGCAACTAAAAGTATGTACTAATGGCAAAATACATACTCCTCCACTCTACATAGAAAGAAAAATTCAAATTGGACAGCATATCATCAGAGAATTTTTTAACAACCGACTGGAAGTACCTTGCAGCTAGCCACCAAATCCATCTCCTTCACTTGCCAAAACAAGCGTCGAAAAGGTCTGTGTCCCGTGAACACAATCAATCTCCAATTTCTGTAACAGCAGACCAACCAATACCGATGAGATTGCAATCGATGAAAACAACGAAGAAACCGAAATCGAGGCCGGAAACATCAACCAACAACAACTCAGCAACAGCACATAGTGAAATGCTTGCCTGTGAGATAGATATGGTGGAGGGTATCGATGAAGACGATAGTAATGAATAATTGATCGATCATCCAGTTGCAGTGCACGGACCTATTGCGGGTTATCCAATCGAGTTTCTTCACTGGATCATGTCCGGGTTTACTTCCGGTAAGCTTGCGTACAGAGCTTTGCCGTTATTTAGAAGACCCGACTAAACATACGATAAGTATAATAACAAAATATTTAGAAAAGTAACTAAAAGAAATAATTAGAAAACTGAATATAAGTGCAATAACCAAGTCACAAAAATTATTCACTCGGGTCAATTATTAGAATAAAAGCAAATTCTAGAACTAAAAAAAAATCAGTAGATACATATATATGATTTAAAAAGATTAAATTAAAAATTATTACATTTTTATAGTCAAAATTACAGAAAATAAAAAATTGATGCACCATCCGTGGGTGCATTTGATGAGTGTGAATTATGCTTAAAAAAATATACAACCCATATCTTAGGTGGCGAGTTGTGCTTAGATAGCGTGTTATGTTAAAATGACATATGGTGGTGTATTAGTGTTAGTTATTATTTTTTTCAACGAACTATGTTTGGTTAGAAATTAAAGTATGTACCTATTAAAAAAATTAGAGTGAGTAGTTATTTAAATTGTGATCCAAACAACACAAACGATTTTGAATTTGGACATACAGATTGACCATATGTTATGTCCTAGGTTAAATCTAAGAAAATTGACTTAAAAAAGTTCAACTCACACCCTAAGTCAAAACACAATATCGTTGACATTTATAGAAAATTTAAATTATCTACATACTATAAAAAAATCAATAAAAATTTTGACCTATGTTATCGGATGATACTTTAAGAATTTTTGGGTTAACGTATGGTACCCTATATTTGAGAATGTTGTTCTTCGGTAACTTCGTTTGTTTTCTATTACATTTTCCTGTTAAGTAGTCATGTGACTTGCACATGTTGTGCCAAATTAGCACTACGTCAGCTCCATGTCATTGTCACATAGATATATAATATAATATAATATTTAAATAATATAAATATATAAATTTTAAATAAAAAAATCTAAAAATTATAAACTAATTTATAAAAAAAGAAAAAAAAATAGTTATTTGGAAATTAAAAAATAAGAAGAATAAATGTAAATAAAGAAATATGGATTTATATTAAAAATTAAATTATAAAATTTATTATTTATAAATTTATTTTAAAAAATAGAAGAAACAAATCTAGGCTAGACTCTTGGGTCCAAATTACTCAGCCAATGGTCGAACCCAAGGTTGGGCTGGACCCCGACCAGGTCTCCTAACTTGGACAACCAGGTCGAACCCTAGACCGGGGTTCGATCCAAGCTGGGTCAATTGGACCCCAATAGACGTTCACCCTTAGTTAGGCGACCTGGTTAGGGTCCAACCTAGCAAAGGGTTCAATCCTTGGCTGAGTCAATTGGACCTAAGGGTCTAGCCTAGTTTTTTCCCATTTTTTATTTTTTATTTAAATAAATTATAAATAATAAGTTTATATTTATATTTTAATTAAGTTTTAATTTTACTAATTTTATATATAAATATATTTATACATATATATATATATATATATAATATATAATATATATTATTTTTATATTTATATTTATATATAAAGTTTTAAAATATATATTTTTAAGTTTTTCCTAATGTTATTTTCATTCCCCCCCCCCCCCCAATTGTTTTATATTTATTTTTAGTTAACATCCACCACGTTAGTACCACATTACTATTGTGTTAGTTAAACTTGACGATCAACAGTAATTTGGACTAAAGAACAACATTTTTAAAAATAAAGTATCATGAAATAGTATAGGAGTACTAACTGATAACATGAGTCAAATATATGGTATCATTGGAAGCATTAACTCGAAAAAAATGAGGCATATAATTAAAATTTTAACACTGCATCATTTTTCATATCATTTGACTGAAATGCTAAAATAATTTAGATAAAAAAAATTAATTGTATATTTAATCAAAAAGTTAGAGTACATAAATAATTAATTAGTACATAAATGGTGTTAACAACGTTGAATTTCGACTTTCAGAATGACAATACGATACGATAGACTAAATATTATATACTATCGTATTGTATGGTTAGTCAGAAATCGAAATTCAACGTTGTTAGCGCTATTTATATTGTAGTTCAATTATCTACGTATTGTAAATAAATTGAGTAAGTATACATTTAAATTTCTCATCGGAATTATTTTGTTCTGTCAAATTATAAAACAAACGATGTTAACTTAATATTTTAATAATACACCTCACTAAAAGAAATTTAAAAAAATACAATAGGTAAATAATATAATTTCGCCATAAGTGTCACTAATAGTGTTGAGTTTGAACTCAGGGTCTCAGTTGAGATTTTTTAAATCAAAGATTTGTGGGTTTTTCCTTGTGAGTGCAAGCACGTCGTGCTCCTCTCAATGGATCCACTACAAGAAACTTGAGCATACACATCGGCAAAAATGCGTTGCTAACTGCATAAATACCGTTGTTAAGTCGTAACAGCGACGAAATCTTCGTCGCGGTAGCCCCCGTTGTTAAAGATCTATACGTCGACAATTTTCCGTTGTAAAAGGTTTGTCATTGTTAGCATGTGGCTCCCCACGTCAACTTTACAGCGGAATCGGGTTATTGTTAAACACAGATGAACGACGACAACACTTTACCGTATCATGGTTCCAACATTGTTCATCTCTGCACAGAGATGTTGCACATCTTCACTAACTCTCTTCCTTTTACGACTTGTAGACGTGTTACCTTGTGACTGACCTTGTGACTGACGTGCTGCAGAGTCTCGTGTGTCGGGCTCCGGTTGGGGAACAAATTCTGGAAGTTCTGCGTCCACGTCTGGGTTGTTGGACAGTTGTATCTCTGCTGCAGCAACAACTTCATGAACCGTTTGAGATTGCAACCCCGTCGCTCGATCTCTTGCGTAGATTCGTGTCAGCTCCTCAAAGTGCGGGAAACTCTTGTTCTTAAAAGGCGCAGCTTCCTTGTGTGCCTACAACATCATATAACAGAAAAACGTCTTGGTCAAACTAGACAAGTATTGTTAACCCGTAAATGTAGTTCCAACTTACTTGGACGTAGACTGCCCAGACGTCATCTTCTGCAACAACACATTTCTTGACCTCATCCCAACCAAACCCAGAGGTATTTTTTCCGTGAACCATGTCGTACACAGTACTCCATTGTGCCTTCAACGTCTTCAAACGAGACTCGATGTGCGGTTTCGCCTTCAAACCACACATCGGGAGCCGTACGCTCAACAACTTCTCCAGTTCAGGTAAAAAACCCACCTTGAATCCTGTCTCGGCATTCCGGTGGCCTTGTGCGTGCAACTCACTCATTGATGCAATCAATGCTGCATCTTCAATTGGAGTCCATTTATGTCGGGATGTAGACATACTAAAACAATGAAGACTTTAGCATCACATGTACGTATCGGTCATCACATATAAATAGACAACGTATGAATGCATTAATAAACCGAACAAATGTCTCCAATAAACAAACGTACATACTTTGAATAATTCAAGTACCATTACATGACATCAACTAAATAATAAAACCTTGTTTGTGAAAACATCATCTAGAAACAGGTTGAACATAACCAAGCATTACCCGGTAACTACATTTCCAATCCAGTCGTTATACATAGTTTCCGCCAGCTGGTCTCTCCAAATGTTCCTCTCCGCTGAAGCGCGTACCTCGCTGATAAAGTCCACAGAATCAGGTTGGTCTGATTCAAAATCAAGAGGTATATCATCCTCTAAGGGATCATCCATCTCCCTTCTGATGAAATTTTGGAGCAGGCAACAAGCGTGTACAATTCTGTTGTGAACTTCCATTGGGTAATAAGACGTGCTCCTTAGTATGGACCATCTCATCTTCAGTAGCCCAAAACAGCGCTCTATCACATTCCGAGCTCTCGCATGTTTCATATTGAAGTACTCTCTAGCATTTGTTGGTTGATGCCCAATGCGCCATTCATTCAAGTGATAACGCACTCCTCTATACGGGGCCAAAAAACCCTCAGCGTTGGCATATCCAGCATCAACTAAATAGTAACAACCACGAGGGACCCTAAGCCCGTGGTTTCTAGACAGCGCATCTCGCAAAACTCGACTATCAGCAGCTGATCCTTCCCAACCCGGTTGTACATAAATGATTTGCATATCAGGGGAACACGCAGCTAGAACATTGGTTGTAACCTGTCCTTTCCTGTTTCTATACCTAGGTCTGTCAACCAAGGGGACTCTCAGCTCAATGTGGACCCCATCGATGGCACCCAAACAGTTCTCGAAACAACTCCATCTATCATCGCTCCCCGCTCGTGTTATCGGTTCAGGTTTATGGGTTAGCACAGTGTGACACCGTAGGATACTCAAGATAACTTGGTTAAAATATTTACTGACAGTTGAACCGGATCTCCCAAAGTCAAACTTGATCACCCTATTTTTCTTGTGATGCGCAAGAATGTATAATGTCATCGCTACTTGCTCATCTACGTTGACATATCTCGTCGACCTAAGACCACCAACCTCGCCTAACATTTGACAGAGCCTGCTAAAGCAGTGCCTATTCATTCGGAGTTGGTCTCTATAATCGGTGTCATCCGAATGTAGAAGGCCCCTAATGTAGTTTCTTTTGGCCACCTCATACATCGACAAGGCTCGGGTGGGTAGTCTGTGCAGTTTCATGTGCGCCCACATACGCAAAACAACTGTCATAATCAGTTGGAGGA
This sequence comes from Chamaenerion angustifolium, assembly GCA_946814005.1. Taxonomy (NCBI): domain Eukaryota; kingdom Viridiplantae; phylum Streptophyta; class Magnoliopsida; order Myrtales; family Onagraceae; genus Chamaenerion; species Chamaenerion angustifolium. Next base: position 24,053,033 of record OX328268.1, on the reverse strand, counting down.
ACCTAACAGCACACCTCCTCCGCAGTGTTATATGTTGTTTTCTACGCTCGGAAGGCATAACTGAAAACGTACATAACCATTTAGACGGTGTTTCATCTGCGGGTCTCCTAATATAACTATGTCGAACATCATGGATTCTGGACGAACCCAGCATCAGCTGTTCTGGGTTCAGGACGAACCCAGAACCCAGCATCAGCTGTTCTGGGTTCAAAACGAACCCAGAATCAGCTGATTTTGGGTTCGTTTTGAACCCAGAACAGCTGATTCTGGGTTCAATCCGAACCCAGAACAGCTGATTCTGGGTTCGTTTTGAACCCAGAATCATCTGTTCTGGGTTCGTTTTGAACCCAGAACCCAGCATCAGCTGTTCTGGGTTCAGTCTGAACCCAGAACAGCTGATTCTGGGTTCGTTTTGAACCCAGAACAGCTGATTCTGGGTTCAAAACGAACCCAGAACAGCTGATTCTGGGTTCGTTTTGAACCCAGAACAGCTGATTCTGGGTTCGTTTTGAACCCAGAACAGCTGATTCTGGGTTCGTTTTGAACCCAGAATCATCTGTTCTGGGTTCGTTTTGAACCCAGAACCCAGAATCTGCTGATTCTGGGTTCACACGAACCCAGAATCTGCTGATTCTGGGTTCACACGAACCCAGAATCACTGATTCTGGGTTCACACGAACCCAGAATCACTGATTCTGGGTTGATATGAACCCAGAATCAGTGATTCTGGGTTGATCATCTACCCTGAATCACTGATTCTGGGTTCATATCAACCCAGAATCAGTGATTCTGGGTTGATTATCAACCCAGAATCGATTCAGGGTTGATTATCAACCTAGAATCACTGATTCTGGGTTGAACTCAACCCAGAATCATCGATTCTGGGTTCAATTCAACCCAGAATCGATGATTCTGTGTTGAATATGCAACGAAACCTACTTATTTCCACAATTAACAGCATATCCAGACAGTATAACGAACAAGAACACCATAATGAAACCAGTGGACATACAGAAATCGGAAAACAACATACATACAGTCTTTGAAATCAGCTCAACATACAGGAACCAATTGACGAACACGAAAACAAACAACAATTGAAGCAGAACGTACCTGTTGTTGAAGCAAATCGCAGACGAATTGAATCAGCCGGACGAACCCTAATTGCCGAAGAGAAGTCGCAGAAATCAACCGTGATCGAGTGCAGAATCTGAATCGGCTGCTGCAATTCGCAGTGGATGTTTAAAGAGCTGTTCGTCTGAATCGAAATCAGACAAACAGGTAGGTGGAATTGAAGAGCAATGAAGATGGGTCTCCTCACTTCAAATCGTTCGCAGGATCTCCCTCAGAATCGCCAGAGTAATGAAGACGGTGGCATTTTCGTAAATACGTCAAAAGCAAGAGGGCAATTTAGTCATTTGGGTTCGGAATCCGGATTCCGACCCGTGTGGGCTTAGGGAATCCGAGGTTTTTACCCGGATTCCCTAAGCCCGGACCGCCCGGATTCCCTAAGCCACGGAATACCCAATTCCGTGAAACGAACAACGTCATATGTATTCCCTAAGCCCAAATCCGGGCCTATTCAACAAAACGAACGGGCCATTAGTGTTGTCAATTGTTTGTCGATTTTTTGACCGATTTTTTGGTCGATTTTTTGGTCGATTTTTTGGTCGATTTTTTGGTCGATTTTTTTATGCGAATTTTTGGCCGATTTTAAGTTATTTGTGTTCATCCATGGTTTCTTCTCTACGTAGGTTCCTGCATGTTGTCTTCAACATCATTCACCAGTTTGAGGCTCATCCATGGCGTCTTCGGTTCCAGCGAACGAGACGAGCTCCAGACGAGACCATCCGAGCTTCGTCTTCATCCATGGCGTCTTCGATTCCAGCGAACGAGACGAGCTCCAGACGAGACCAGTCGAGCTTCATTTTCATCCATGGCGTCTTCGGTTCCAGCGAACGAGACTAGTCGAGCTTCGTCTTCATCCATGCTCCGACGGGACGAGACGAGACTATCTCGGTTCCACACAAGACCAGCTCGGTTCTAGACGATACGAGACTTGCAGCTCGGTTCCATCTCGGTTCTAGACGAGACCAGGCGAGCTTCAGTTCCAACTCCGATGAGAGGGAGATGCCGACGAGAAGAATATGAGAGGGAGAGGGAGAGGGTGAGGTGAAGTGAAATGAGAATAAAATGAAGTGGGGCTGTGAAGTAAAGCAAACTAACACTGGGGCGAGGGAAGTTAAGAGCGGGAAAATTTTGAATTTTTTTGAAAACAAATTCACGGCAACAACAATAGTCGTCACTATATAAACTATTTTACAGCAATAATTGAATCTGTTGTTGAATGACTATACTAATGTCGACAGTATATTGACACACAAACCTATTATATCATGTTGACAATATATTCTCGGTACTTATGTTTTAACGACGACAAAATTTATTAGTTACGACATATATCTGTTGTTGTTATAATTATATTTACGACAAAACTTTTCGTATTTAAATATGTACATTTACAACGGAAAAGTCATCTGCTACTAATGGAGTGATTTAACATCAAATGTTGGTCGACATTACACATTCATCAGTGTAAAAAATAAGGTGACGGCAAAATTTAACACTAAATGTACCTTATAACAATGGTAAACATATTGTGCCTAATAAGTAATAATAACGACAACAAAAACTGTCGACACAATATACATATATTTAAGGGAAAAGTATGAAAAAGATGTAAGATGTTTGCCTAAAATGGTAATCGATGAAATTTGTTTTGGGCCGCGAGTATTTGATGTACAATGTTTCATTATGTTGGTTTTTGAAGAAACATTAGTTTTTCTGTTAATTTATCTGTTAAAAGTTGACACGTGCTGCTCACGTGACATATAATTTGAACGTTGAAATAACAAAAAACGAAAATACCCAAACTACCCTCTATGTATTCCCTCATTTATTCTTTGCGAACCGAACCATTTCCCTCCAAAGATGGGCATACCCTGGTCACATACTCATAACTTGCCAACTGGGCAGAGTGTTCTTCATGGTCTAACTTCACTGCAACCCCCCTTCACGGCTGGGAATCACGTCGTCAACCTCGCCAACCCATGCGACTACTTCCATGCAGGGAAGGTGAAGGCCATGACACTCTCCCTATCCGTAGCAATCTGTTTATTTTTTGCCTGAAGACAACAAATCTGTTCTCCTTAACTTAGCCCTGTAGCTTCTTCGAATCAAAATCTAATTCTTTCTGATCTGCATCAATGATAAGAGTCCTTCAATATTTATTAAACCAAAATGCTTTTCTTATTACATTCTTAAACATAAACATATACGTATGCGGGTCAAAACACAAATATGCTATAAACTACATAGAACACAGCAGAATTAAGAATTTGGTCATGACAGAACACAGTGATAACATTATTTTCATTTTCTCTTATACTTATTAGCATTAATCGAATTCCACTGTGTAGGATGATAATAGAACAGATGCATTTTAAGAGATCCATAGTTCAACAAAATGAAGGATATCGATTCAAGCCAAAACATGATATAAAAGTTGCCCCAATTATCACTCACAAAGTAAATGTAGATATCACGAATTCCATTAGCAGAGAGATCTTTCAGCTAAAATATATTGCAGTGAAAATAAAAGGGGACAAAAAGGAAGCAACAAGTACCTTCTTCTAAGATTGTATGAGCAGCATGAAATGGAATACTGGCAAATACATCAGTGCCTGGGAACATCATCCAGGTTCGTTCATTCGTGTCATGGCTGCCACATGATGTACACACCTCTTGCCCCAGGGATCTCGACCCAAAGCCACCCATGTCCTTCATCAGTGCCTCGAAAGGAGTTGGAACACTAGTTCTTGTTGTACGAGCCCTCTTTCGCAATGCTGTTAGTGCCTCCCGATTTCCATTTCGTAATCTAACATTTTCAACAAGCTGCCTCAACAACAGCAACAAAAGTAATGAGCAACTTATTTAATATTTGCACAAATAGAAAGGGAAAGCACGTACTAACAAGCAAAACAAGTCTAATACTTTGTTACATCTTTGATCATAACAAAAAAATGGATAAGTCCAAGTAGTGAGTAAGAACTTGATAAGGAACTGTCTACTTGTTTTCTTTTACAATCAATGAATGCAATGGGTACGTAGTCCCTGAAAGAGATAATGGTTGAAGCATCTCTTGTTAATTCATCAAAGACTGTTAGCATTTTTTTATCAAATGAAATACGATTATAAAAATACATCAAATGGGATAATTATCAAAATCGGTTTTGAATCCTCAACTTCTTCACCAATTCAGCCAGGGATAAGATTTTTATCAGAGTGTAATGATAAACAAACAACATATATTGCTTTCTCTTTGTTTGCTTTGACTACCTGGTGTCGGGCTAACAGAACATTCTCAGCTTCAGCCTCAAGCTCAATTAAATTACTTTGGAACTGTCTCATGACCGGGTCCCATTTTTCCTCGGCGACCAGGAGATCCGACAATGACGGGCCGAAGACTTGGAGAAGCTACGGACGAACACCTTGGAGAAGAATGTTGAAGAAGACACTGGATGCTTCAATGGAGGAGAAAGATTGAATATAATAGGTGAAGAAGTCAGGGTCATCTTTGTCTTTTCACACACACAAAAAGTCACGTGCAAGGCATGAATGCTGTTAACGGAATTTTTAAACAGACACAAACGGAATTCATCAAAAACCTACACCACCAAACATACTACATCAAAAACAAACAATGGGCCGCATTTACCACTTTAGGATGTTACATCTTTTTCATACTTTTCCCTATATTTAACTACAACTGTTAGTGTCAACACGGAAGTTTCGTTGCTGTTGCAACAGATTCTTGTAGTGGTATGAGAAAAGTTAAACTTTTTCTAAGGACTTTTGCAAATAACGAGTTGTTTCTAATAAAAGATATCAGAAAAGATTCTCTCTCCAAGGTTTAGCCATGTGGGATATTCCTCCGCTCTGTCACTATCGGAGCCGCTACCAAAGCTTGACAAAGTGTGGTTGTACTGTTCGATTGCTAGACAAAGTGAAGTTCCAAGATTGTGTCATCATGCAATCATTCTCCAAATAATTGTTCTTGTTATCTTAAACATGGTCTTTTCGACACAGAGAAGTCTTCCCCATTAAACAACAATCCTTCTCTCTCAAGCACTCTAGGATTTCCTTCATTATCTCCTTTTTGTTTGCCCCGTTTCTTGCTTTGTTTTCGACTCTATTATGCAGGTAGGTGGAGGCTGAAGTGAAGGTGTATGGACATTAGTTGGGATGAACATCCACCTAGGAACCAGAGATAGGGAGGTCCCCCGAATGGCCAAACTGAATCTGGTATCTAGACTCCCCCCCCCCCCCCCCCCCCAACAATAGAAAGGAGACCGAGTTCTAGAGAAAATAATCTCCCAGAAGAAGATAAAGCTGAATGCAATGAACAACGTATTGAAAGTAGCCTGGTTAAACTTCAGATTGGTGAAACAAACAGAACTGGGAGAGGGGTTTCTGGCGTTTCATTTTCATAATGCAAAGGACAGGGGCCATATCATGGACATGTCCCCCTGGGGAATATAAGCGGGCGTCCATAAAGTTTGAGTGACTTTCGGATTTATGCTATGGGTGAGGACGATCGGGACACACATCGCAGGTCTGCAATTTGGAGATCGTCTTGCCGGAAGTCAACCAAAAGGGTCCTATGTATGGACCATGGATGAGTGCAACACGACCTAGAAGGCAAAATGTATGGCAGTCGATAGGAGGTGGAAACCATATCCACAACCGACTCAGAGACCCAAATAAAAGAACTTTGAAGGAAGTCATGAAGGAGGGAAATGAAGCCATTGTGGAGAAAGGTGGGATGACAGCAACAACAAAGGATGAGACTGGATCATCGAGGGCTGGAATGTATGAAAAGAAACTCCACTATCAGAATGAGGAAACCACAACAGTGAGTGCGGAGTCAAAGGACCTGGACCCAAAGGTTGTTGAAACCCCAGTTGCCATAACAGTCTGAAACATGTCTCTAGAACCTTCATTCCCTGACCATCCTTTCCTCGCATCCAATTTCGACCCTCAAGCTAAACATTCACATACAGAATGCCCTGTCATCAAAGTTGTTATCCCAAAACAGAGCCTTCCTTTACACCAAAACCTACAAAGGAAGAACCCAAATGACTAGAACAAAAAAGAACAACCATATTATCCCTTACCCTGGCCTAAGCCTATCTTCGAGAAAGCCCCAACAACCCCACCCCAGACCGACATTTGTATTCACTAGGTTTTAGGAACAAGAAACACCTATGACCAGGGTTTGAATGGGGTTTATGAACACCTCTTTGAACATCCACCAGATCGGTTGGCCACAATAAGAAAAGTGGAGGCTGCTAAAGGATACGAAGAAATCATGCAGCAAAGAAGAAAAAGGAAAATAACGAGCAGTTCAGAAGCTAAGAAGGAGGAAGCATATCAAGGGAGTGATCTCAAAAGACCGGGACGCAAAGGCTTAAAGAGAACCGAAGGTATGACACTAAGGAAGAGGGTAGGAAGGGTTGTCCAAAGTGGTGAAAAACAGGGATCCGAATGTCAGGAAGTTTGCACCTCAAGTGTGTCGATAAGGGGTTCTGGTGGCTGTCCCCAAACAGGCACAAGGACCCAATGAGCATCTTCAGTTGGAACTGTTAGGGGTTGGGGTCTCCCCTCACAGTTCACCACCTAAAAGACCAAATAAGAAGATTCCGACCATTGCTAGTTTTCTTAATGGAAACGAAATAACTGAAACCTTTTCATGAAAGAATAAGGAGGCATGTAAAAATGAAGAACTCAGTGTTTGTCAATCCAAGTGGGATTAGGGGGTTTAGCCCTGTGGTGGACAAATGAAGTATTAGTTGTTTGTGGACGTATAAGCAAGAACATTATAGATAGTGAAGTAAAATTGGGGCTCGAGGAGGATAATATGTTTATATCTTGGATTCATGGGGACCCGGATTTTGGAAAACGTATTCACAACTAGAATATGCTCAAAGGGATAGGTGTTAATCGAAGAGACACGTGGATATGTATGGGAGACTTTAACGACATCAGTAATCAACATGAGAAAATCGGAGGCCGACGAAAATAGCAAAGAAAAATAGATGAGTTCATAAACCTACAAGAGGAACTCGACCTTGGAGATATAGGCTTCAAAGGTCATATGCACACACAGTCAAATAATAGACTAGGGTGTGCAAGAATTGAGGAGAGACTATACCAAGTCTTAGCAAATGAATCTTGGGGTGGTAGATTTCATCGAGCACAATGTGTAAACGAGCTACCCATAGGATCAGATCACTCAGCTATAACACTTTGGCTTGACCATTCGGATTCAATAGGGAGTAGACAATTCAAATTTGAGGAGACGTAGCTTGAAAAATTGGAGTGTTTTGAGGTGAGCATGGAGTCGGGGAGGAAACATTCAAAGGATGGAGGACCTAAAGCCCAAGCTGAACAAGTGCCGAAAGGACCTCATTGGGTGGAGTAAATTTCGATTTGGGAATAACTAGGTGGAAATAGAGAAGGTTAAGAAAAGACTGAAACAACTAGGAAGACTTGCACCAAATCAAGAAAGATGTGAAGAGGAGAAGTCTCTAAACTCTAAATTAAACGCTTTATGGAAGAATGGGGAGATTTATTGGAGGAAAAGATCAAGAGTGAAGTGGCTCACTCAAGGGGATCAGAGTTCTTTCACCAATCAACACTAGACCGAAGATGAAGGAACAAAATCATTAAAATTTGGGACGAAGAATCCATTATGAAGGAGATCCATTCATTTTATTCGAACATATTGAAAACCGAGAGGGAGAGAGGATCAGACAACAGAAGGTTTGGCGAAATGTTGCAGTACCTCCCTTTGTAGATAGATGTCGTGACCAATGAATCTCTCATCAGAGAGGTGTTAGAGATGGAGATTAGATAGGCAACTTTTCAATTGGCGGGTTCTAGATCACCGGGTCTGGATGGCTACTCGGAATCCTTCTATCAAAGGAACTGGAATGTCGTTGGCCCAGACAGCGTCACCTCGGTCAAAGCCTTCCTCACAACAGGTAACCTTCCATATTTTCTTAACTCTGACATCACACTTATTCCAAAAATTCCTAATCCTGAGTGTGTTTCAGATTACCGCCCGATTAGTTTGTGTAATTTTAGTTACAAAATTGTTCAAAGGTTTTGGCAAACAGGTTGAAAGCTTGTTTACTAGAACTAATCATCCCATTTCAAAGCGCTTTCGTAGCAGGGATACACATTCATGATAACATGTTGATAGTGCATGAAATGGTTCACTTCTTTAACAGTAAGAGAAAAAGAGGATAAAATAGAAAGAACACGGGGTGTGCCTTGAAAGTTGACATGGAAAAAGCTTACGACGGGGTAGAATGGGATTTCCTCCTAGCTGTATTGGAGAGAAGAGGTTTCGATCAGAGATGGGTGACATGGATTAAGGCGTGTATCTCATCCGTCACATATTGAGTGATAGTAAATGGTAAGAGAACAAACGTGATCGAGCCATTCAGGGGTCTTAGACAGGGAGACCCTCTCTCCCCATACCTTTTCATCATAGTGACAGATGTATTATCAAGGATGCTGGATCACAAGGTTCGAAACAAAGAGTTACAAGGCATTAAACCGAGGGGGACCTGCCCGGAGATCCATCATTTATTATTCGCATACGATTCTATGTTCTTTATAAAGGGCTCGGTGTCAAATGCTCAAGCTCTCAAACAAACCCTCGATATGTATTGCAAGGTATCAGGACAGAAGGTAAACTTTAAAAAATCATCCATTTATTGGGCATCTGGATCCGATCAACAAGTATCATCGGAGGTGGCCGAAATCTTTGGTATGAGGGTATCGAGTAACCCGGGAAAGTATTTGGGGAAACCCTCTATCTAGGGTAGATCAAAGATAGAGGCGCTGGATTTCCTCAAGGATAAGATAGTGCATAAATTGTAGGATGGAGGACTAAACTCCTCAATAATGTGGGGAAATAAGTCTTAATCAAAGTAGTCATTACAACAATTTCAACATATGCGATTAGTGTGTTCTATCTATCGCAAACATGGTGTAAAAAGATCAATGCTCTAATAACGTGCTTTTGGTAGGGATTAGCGAGTGGGGAGAGTAAGATCCATTGGAGGAACTAGGAGTCAATGACACATTCCAAACAAGAGGGTAGATTTGGATTCGAGACCTTCAATCTTTTAACAAAGCTCTATTGGGGAAAATGGAGGCTAGGATCATATCAGAACCAAACGCCTTATGGGTAACATCCTAAAAGGTATGTATTTTCCTTCCTCAAAATTCATTCAATCGATGACAGGAAATAGAGCATATTGGGGGTGGGCAAGTCTTCTAGCAGGAAGGGACATCATTCATTCGGCAGGGGTCTGGTCACTAGGGAATGAAAAGTCCATTTGAGCATACATGGATCCTTGGAGCCCTAACCATTATGACCTCCGAATAGGGGAACAACCGGTGACAGAAGCCAAAGCTCAAACAAGGGTAGATGATTGGATCGACCCTGAGAACAGAACATGGAAAGTAGATGTAGTGAGGAATGAGGTGTCAGGAGAGGAAGCTCAGCTCATCCTCAATGTCCTGATACCAACTGAACATAAGGAGGACGAGCTGATGTGGCCCTTCGAACGTGGAGGTAGGATCTCGGCAAAGTCAGCCTATCATTTCATTCAATCCAAAGAGACAAGACCAGACATTGGAGCAGCAGATCAAGCGTCCGTGCAGAAGATGTGGTCCGCTATCTGGAAGGTACGTATGCTGCCTAAGATAAAAGTGTTCGTCTGGAAGCTTGGAGCGAAGGTTGTGGCAGTGAGGGAAAGTCTAGCACAAAGAGGTATCCAAGTCTATCTTTCATATACGATGTGTGACCACGCTGAAACTCGGTAACATTTGATTTTGGGGTGTGCTTGGGTTACAACAATATGGAGATATTTGTTGGGACTCCATGATGCTTTTGATGGATGTACCATGATGGAATAATGGATGGATAAGAGGAGCTCGGAAGAATGCAACTCTCGACTACAAGCTTAAATGAGATGGAGGATCACCTTAGCAACATGCTGGACAATATGGAAGGCGAGGTGTGACTTGGTTTTCAAGCAGAAACCTCCAAATGCAATGGACGTCGTTTAAAGTGTAAGGAGGATCATGCAAGAACTACAGTAAACAAAGGTAGACCAGCATCCGACCTCAGGGACAGACGAAAGGCGAGAAAACATGACTTGGGAAAGACCAAGTAGGGATGCCATTAAGATAAATTATGGTGCGACCTCGTGCAACTCCACGAGAAGGGGAGGCATCGAAGTCATAGCAATAAACCATAGTGGTGATATAGTTGGAGGTTTTCACGGCTCGGAGGTAGCGGACAACATTGAGTACTTAGAAGCTCGGGCGATCTTTGAAGGAATAAAGCTAGCTTTTTAGGAAAAAGGAGACAACGTGGTGATCGAATCAGATGTGATCTCAGTCATAAACCACATGAGAGGGATCGACCGGTCATGGAGCATAGAGACTATCTTATAAAATGGTCTCATTTTGGCAACCACCATTGAAAACATTTCATGGAGGTGGATTCCTAGAATTGAAAACCAATGCGCGGATTGGATTGCGTAGCATGCCCTCTCGGGGATGAGTCACATCGACTGAGTTCATAACCCCCTCCCCCTGAGCTTATTGTCTTAATTTAGATTTTAAACTATATTCAGAACATCTTATTGCTATTTGAATGATATGCATTTTTGATTGGCCAAAAAAAATGGATAAAGAAAGGTTAACTTCATTAATTTTGTCTTGTTTGTTTGATGTACGCAAGTATGAAGTGCTTACCTTAGTGTGGACGCAGCTTGACTGTACCGTGTCGATATGTGGCTGGTTATCCCGTAGGTGTTCAACTCTATGTATGAACTATTGGATCTCAAAGTCACCTTCGTTCTCTAGAATCTCGTTTTGGGCGCTCCACGGACCTACAAGAAGGAAATATCAGAGTGTTCCCGTCGTTTCCCCTCTGATGCCTAAGTTAGTCGGAGTTTGTGTATTGTAGAGAGTGTATGTAAGGTGACATGTATGTTGTCACATTAGTTTTAAAGTGGATATGGGTGAGAGTATTTATAGCTTTCACCCCTAAACTGACTTAAGCCACTTCTGACCATGGTTGTCCTAGGTGGCGCCCGATTATTTGAGTGGGATTGTCTCGAGCCTTGTGCTACCTGGTGGTTCGTGCCTAGTGACATTGTGCCATGTGCCACGGTTCCACGCCAGACGTGCTAGTCCCCTCATTCCCTACTATCGGACCTCGAGTCTTGTAGTTGTCAAAAAGGAATGTAGGGGAGAACTTGCCTCCATGGCCCGTCTTGATGGTCTTGGCACGCCTTTAATGATGCGGCCCTATCATATGGGTTTCATTCTTGAGTCTGATACCCAATTGCCTGAGCCTGATACCCAATTGCCCGGGCCCAAAGGCCAGGATACATCATCTGCCTCTGAAGCCCAATATGAGCGCCGCTCATGTTCAGTTTGATCGGTATTATTGGCCCAGGGTTATGGTGCTCTTCTGATTATTGGCGAGTGTAGCCTTTGGGTTAGTGCCAAATTTGAGTCACGCTTGGTGCGTCTTTTTTTGGCAGTGAGGCGTCCAATTTTGAAATTTAAATTTGAATTTTCAAACTGAGGCGGGAAGGAGGTGAAGAGTCTCTACCCATCTGTTATAATCACTTGGCTTCCCGAGAACATTTCAGACAATCATAGGCATAGGGATAGCGTGACCGTTCATCTCCCATAGGGAGCTCCTTTATAAATTGGCATTTGCCCCTTCATTTTTTCACTTTTACTTTTCCGAGTTTTTCTATCTCTAGAATTTGCTATGTCTTCTCTCTAGGATTCCAACAGCTTTTCGTTCTTCCTCCGATCACCCTAGGTTCTCCGGTCGCCCAAAATAGCTCGTTGTTTTCCTTTCGAGCCAAGCCTCTACCCTAGTCGTGAGCGCATTCTCTTTTCAATGGCGAGCGAATCGGCAAAGGGTGGGGCTAATGTTTTCTTTCCCCTAGCTTTAGCGACCCTAAGCCCAACATAATCTCTAGGTCTATATTTAATAGAGTTCTAGATGAGGCGTGTATGGGCGACACTTTCTCAACCCGTTTTTCTTTTCCGGATGAGCGTGACTCTAAGAACGCCCATTCCATTTCTAAGCCAGGTGAGGAAACCATCTATCACTTGCAGATAGATGTGGGGTTGAGGTTTCCAATATGCCCAAACCTGGTCGAAGCCTGCCAATATTATGGCGTCTCCCCTACCCAATTTCCCCCCAATTCCATTCGCATTGGGGTAGGTTTTAGGGTGTTGTGTGAGAAGAGGGGTTATACATACTCTTTAGTCTTGTTTCGCCATTTCTATAGGATAGATTCGAATCGCTTTGACGTTTTTAGTTTTGTCATTCGATTCCCTGATGATAAATATCAGAATTGGCGCTCCGTATGACCCTTAGTTTTAGGACAAGGAACTCCAATGGGAAGAGTTCCTACTTTTTCTTTCAAGGGGGGGGGGCTCCTTGGTGTATTACTTCCAAGGCGCTCCGCGACCCTTTCCCTTCTGACGATGAGTTATCCCTTTGGGATAAGGAGTCTCTCCACCTGGTATATGTCGACCATATAGCTAGGTGCGCCACGTGGATTTCCAAAGCAACCGCGGAGGAAGATCTTTTCAATGTTGGCATCTCTCCAGTCCAGCGTCGCTCTTCCACTTCACGAGTAATAACTTGTGTTATTTTCTTTTGCAGACCACACTTTTTCGCGCCTTGACGTTACGTTCAATCTGCCGATTGAACAGGAACTGGAGCAACAAAAGGGGAAGGCCCCGAGCGATGCCGCATAGGGTTCAAAGAAAAGGAAGAGGAAATCTTCCAAGAAGAAAACGCGTCGAGGATGAGGTGGATCCGTTGTCGGCGGATCCCTCAACGCTGAGTCCTGCTTCCCAAGAGGCGATGACTCTTTACAAAGGTGTGGTCCCTTACTCTCGCTATTGAACCGATTCCCTCTTAGCTATACGGTTAAATGTTCTCCATACTATGAAGTGGGGTGCACCTGTCATGACGGACACGTGGATAGACCGGACGTACCATCTGTTCTATGATGGTACTTCAACAGAAAAAGCGCCAGGGATGACAGATCCGTGTACGTTGGAAAAAGTCTCAGAGCTACCTCTTCAAAGAAGAAGAATACTCCAGCGAGGGAGTCCCCCTATGGGGCGGATAGGGTGTTGCCCTCGTCCGTTCCTTCCAACCTAGAGACTCCTTCACTTCTGTCGGGGGTCCAATAGGGGCGTTATAGATTGTACGTGGGTCCGACGTTTGACCTGCATCAGGACCTCAAGGTGGATGACGTCCCCGATTGGATCGCTCGTGACGATCCAGGTGATGCGCCTTGGACTCCTTGTGGGCGTCTCCAAAACGTTCCCCTATTGAGGCGGAATACTTTGTTGGATCCTAACCTGGGTCTCCACCTCCTGACTGACGCCTGTCCTCCTGTCGACCGGGCACCAATCGACAAGTCTGGTGGCCCTCTCGACAACCTTGTGCACCAAGGTGTCACCCTATTCTCGCGGGTATCCTTCCTACCCGTAAGTCTTTCAATATTTTTCTAGAACAATTTACTTTTAGCTCATACCATTGCAACTCCAAATGGGAAGCATCATTATGGAGATTTCGGTGGAGCGAGAGGCTACTGCCGTGCAGCTCAGGCCGGTTAAGGAGCTGCAGTTGCAGCGCGCCCAGCATTGTCTGACTATTGAGAGGGACGCTAGGGATTAGCTGGATCTTGAGACCTCGCGCCACGCCCAAGAAATGCAAGGCGTTCAGGCGAAGCTGGCTGAGGAAGCGAAGGCGCAGACAAGGGTTTCTAAGGCGACTGGAAAGGTCATGGACCTTCTTCAACAACTTGAGTTGGAGAAGACTAAGACTGCCTCCTTTGACCACTGCGCCGTTAAGGATCAGCAGCGCGCCGATAAGGCGGAGCAGCGCACCGATAAGGCGGAGCAGCGCGCCGATAAGGCGGAGCAAGCCGCCGATAAGGCGGAGCAGCGCGCCGATAAGGCGGAGCAAGCCGCCGATAAGGAGGAGCAGCGCGCCGATAAGGCGGAGCAAGCCGCTGATAAGGAGGAGCAGCGCGCCGATAAGGCGGAGCAAGCCGCCGATAAGGCGGAGCAAGCCGCCGATAAGGCGGAGCAAGCCGCCGATAAGGCGGAGCAGCGCGCCGATAAGGCGGAGCAGGAGGTATCACTTATCAAGGAGGAAGTTCCCCAACGCCTTTCTGAGGCGGTTGAGGAATTCAAAAGTAGCGCGGCTTTCAACGATGGGGTGGCGTTATGGGGTCGCGGGGCCTTGGTAAATGCATTCATGGATATCCTGGATGTAGATGCAGCCTTCCCTGTCACGACGCTTCTCTCCTTCACCAAGTTCCTAAATTACTAGGCCTGGTGGAAGCGGCCAGAAAGAGAGTGATTGAAGCGGAGGCATCCAAGAAGAAGGCAGCCGAAGAGGAGAGTGAATCATGGGACGAATAATAAGAATCTTCTGAACCCTCTCCCCTTCGCCGCTCCAAGCGCGCCTCTCTGTCTGTCTCTGAAGCTGTTCTGTCTGAGGTTTCGATAGAAACGCCTCCTTTGCCCGAAGCCGAGGCACCTCTCCAGCCTGCTCCTTCTACCGAAGATCCTCCCTCCGATGAAGTTGTGAATGTTTAGTCTTAGTATATTTACTTTTACTTTTGTAAGTCCTCCTTGGCGAGGCACGTTTTGTAATGACAATGGCGTTTGTTGTTATAGATTTTAATTCACTTCCATTTCGTATTTTGAACAAGTGTTGTACCACGCTTTTAGACATCCATTCACCTTTGCATTTAGATCACTTTAGGCTTAGTATTTCCATCATCTGGAACGCCTGTAGTATTCTAGTTGCTATAATGAATCAACATTGTTTTGCATGCAATTCATTCGTCTTCTAAATTTTTGCTAAGTACCAATTGTTTGTGTTTGGTAATGAAGCGACGCCTAATAGTACAAGCTTCTTTAAAACGTCATAAATTTGATTAAGTACCAATTGTTTGGTGACATAGCGATGCCTAAGAGTATAACTTCTTTAAGTGATCCGCATTGAAGGTGTTCTTCAAAGTCTTCCCTTTCTCATCTTCTAATATGTAGACGTTTGGATGGGGAATGGCGAGGACCTTGTATAGTCCTTCCCGTTTTGGTGACAGCTTGTTGATTTTATCTTGATGGGCAAACTTGTTCTTCCTTCATACTCTCTCCCCCACAAAAAATTGGCGAGCAGAGACTCGCCTATTGTAGTATTGTGGTGTGGCGAGGCGCATCCTTCCTTGGAGTTGTTCAGATACCCATCTCTTCTCCTCCACCAAGTCTAATTCCAAACGTCTTTGACCCTCATTTGTCAGAGTGTCGAAGTGTTTTACTCTATGCGAAGCGACCGCTATTTCGGTTGGCGCTACTACCTCTAAGCCATACACCAAGCAGAAGGGCGTCTCCCATGTTGCTTGTTTGGGTGTTGTTTGTACCGCCCATAGGACGTTTTCCAATTCTTTTGTCCACTTTCCTTGAAAAGCGTCTAGTCTCTTTTTCAACCCGTTCATAATCATTTTGTTGGCCGCCTCAGCATGTCCAGTCGCATGTGTGTATCTTACGGAGGCGTGCCGATGCTCTATTTTCAACTCATGACAAAACTATTTAAGCTTTTTACCAGTGAACTGAAGGTCATTGTCACTCACCAGTACACTTGGAATCCCGTATCTAGAAACAATTCAAGACTTTAGGAACTTGATCACTTGGAATTCTGTAGTTGATGCTAATGCTTTCGCTTCAATCCATTTAGAGAAGTAGTTAAGCGCTACTAGGACGTAGGTTCGCTGCTTAGACCTAGGAAGGGGTTCAACCAAGTCGATTCCCATTGCGCGAAAGGTCAAGCGACACTAATTGAAGTTAGGGTTGCCAGGTGGCGTGCTATATTTGGACTGTATTTTTTACATGAATTACATTTCTGAACCAGTTCCTTCGCCTCTTTGTTCATGGTAGGCCAATAATATCCCTGATTGAGGATTTTTCATACAATGGACCGCGCCCTTTCATGGCAAGCGACGTACCCCTCCTGAACCTCTCTAAGTTTGGTGGTTGTCTCTGGTTGAGTGACGCATCTTAGGAAAGGCATGGAGAATCCATTCTTGTATAGTTCCCCTTCAATGATATTGTTTAACTTGGGGTGATCCTCAATATTCATATGGATTCGATTTCTTCCTCTGGTAGCTCACCGTTTTCCAAGTATATCCTGATGGGGGTCACCCAATCCACTGATTTTTCAATGTTAGCAAAAATTGCTTCGTCCCTTTCTCTATATTTTCCACGAAGTGTACTAAGAGAAATCGCCTGCCATGCATATTTACTTATCACACCATCTTCCTTGTTTGATTCCCCGGTATGGCTTCTATTTAGAAGCTTTTGAATCCCTGTGTTAATTTGTACGCTTCCTTCAGGTATATCTTCATCTGCTCGCCTTTTGCAGTGTATTCGCCTCTGACTTGGTTTACCACCAGGTGTGAATCGCAGTAAACGTCGAGATGAGCGACGCCTAATCCTTTGGCGAGTTTGAGGCTCGTAATCAGCGCCTCGCATTCTTCTTCGTTGTTGGTCACCTTGAAGGTGAGTATCAATGCATATCGAAGGGAGCGCTCCCGATTTGAGGTGTTAATACTAATCCTTCTCCCGAGCCATCGACTGAAGATGATCCATCTGTATGGAGCATCCAAGCTTCCCTTATTTCTTCTGGCTCTTGTGGCGGCGCTTCAGGTGGACATGTGGATTCCACAATAAAGTATGTCAACGCCTCCCCTTTTATAACGGTTCTAGGTCTGAACTTGATCCGAAATTCACTTAGTTCGATCGCCCATTTAATCATTCTTCCTAAAGCATCTGGTTTTTGCAGGAAATGTTTTAGCAGTTGATTTGTTAGGACCGTGATTTCATGTTCATGAAAGTAAGGGCGAAGCTTTCTTACCGAAACTACTATCGTATAGAGGTACTTCTCAACTTCTACATAATTCATTTAAGGTTTTGCAAGAACCTTGGAAACATAATACACGGGCACTTGTCCCTTTGCAATCTCCCTTTTCACTAATACAGAGTTTACAGCTATTGGACTGATGCCTAGATACAGAAAAAGTGTATCGCCTTTCGCAGGCTTAGGCAACCGGGGGGAGTGTCTTGAGGTGTTGCTTAAGGTCTTGAAATGCATTTTCACACTCAGGCGTCCACTCGAACGTCTTATTGGCGCATGACTGGAAAAAAGGGAGCGATTTTTTACCAGACTTGGCCAGAAAACAGCCTAGCGCCGCTAATCTTCCATTTAGGCATTGCACTTCCTTGTGGCATGTCGAGCTCTTCATCATCTCGAACGCCTCCAACTTATCTGAGTTTACCTTGATCCCGCTTTGACTGACCATGTAGCCTAGGAACTTTCCAAAGTGTATGCCAAAAGCGCATTTGGTCGGGTTGACGTGTACTTAGTGGAGCCGCGTATGCTCGAAGGTTCACCTTAGATCCTTCACATGATCAACACCCTTGACGGATTTGACCAGCATATCATCTACGTACGCCTCCATGGTGTCGCCTATCATTCCTGCAAAAAGCTTGTTCACCATCCTTTGGTAGGTCGCCCCTGCCTTGATCAAACCAAAAGGCATCATCGTATAATGGTAGACGTCGCTATCTACGTAGAATGATGTGTATTGTGCATCTCCCTTGACCATTTGGATTTAGTTATATCCTGAATAGGCATCCATGAAATTGAGAAGCTCGTGGCCTGATGTGGCGTCCACAAGCTAATCGATCCTTGGCAAGGGATAACAATCCTTGGGACACGCCTTGTTTAGGTCTCTGAAGTCTACGCACTTGCGTAATTTTCCATTTCTATTCTTTACCAAGATTGGGTTCGCCACCCACGTCTGGAACCTGATCTCCTTCAAGAAGTTAGCCACCCATTTTTATATGTGGTAAGCAAGGCGAATCCCATCAGTGAGAAATTGAAATTCCTCAAATCATTTTCCTTATTCCCCATCCTCTTGTAGGTTTCCAGACATAGGACATCCATTGAGCTTCCCGAGTCGACCAAAACCCTCCTCATGTTAAACCTATCCACTCCCATCGTGATAATAAGCGCATCTTCACGAGGCGAGGTGACATGTTCCATCTCCTTTTCTGAGAAGGAGATGACCACCTCGTCTGCTTCTCTAGGGCGCTTCCCGACCATGCAAGTTCATGTGATTTGAGCATCGTAGACTTCTCTAGTAGCGCGTGGTTCTCTTCCTGTGGTGAAACCGCCACTAATCACATAGAACTCTTCCTTCGTAGAGCCAGATGCCCCCGGGCCTTTCTTTGGAGACGCTCTTCTATCCCTCCTAGGACTCCTACTCCCCTCCCGGGGAGCGATGAAATTTTTAAGACATCCTCTTTGGATGAGGCTCTCTATATCCCTTTTTAGGATCCGACAATTGTCTGTTGCGTGTCTTTTACATTGGTGATAGTGGTAGTAGGTTGTCTAGTCGTTACCCAACAGAACGTCGCCGCTCCTCACCGTTGTAGGCGTTGCCAGATCCTTCTTCTCCATATCTGATAGGATAACCGAGATATCTTGGGTAAGTGGCGTATATGTCTCATACACTTATCTATTGGCGCGTGTAATCATGGGGTGACGCCTCGAGTCATCATTTCCTACCTTTCGATGACGCTGAGCCCCTCTCTTTCCTTCTGGGATGTCCCTCTTCGATTCCTTCTGAACCGCTTTTCTTCTTTCTTTGGCGATTTCTAGGTCGATGTAAGATTTGACCCCAGCTGCCATATCTTCCACTGTATGGACGGGGATCACACTCAGCCTATCATGCATAGCTCGTATAAAAGCCCGGATAGTCTCGCCCCCATGATGACTTGGTCGATCCCTCCCATTTCTTTGTTGAACATGGTATATAAATAGCATAGGCTTTCGTCAATTCCTTGCATGATGTTGTCCAAATTCCCTACACTCGTGAGAAGCTATCGCCCCCCATGTACTGGACGATGAACTTCTCCTTTAACTCACCCCAACTCCTGATGAAGGCCTTGGGGTGTCCGAAGAATCAATGTAAGGCCACTCCGCCAAGTATTGCTAGGAAAAATAGCGGGAAATGATTATCATCATTCGTTCGCCCCAAGAGAGAGAATTCATGCCTCTGAATGTGCTCCACCTGATCTCCTTCTCCCTTATAGCGCTCGATCTTAGAGGATCGCACATGATGCGGGATAAACAGGTTCAGTATTTCGGGAGCGAAGGGATGTGAAGCCCTGTCACGGAGGCGAGGCATTACCCGACTCTTCTGCTCCTTCACCTTTTGGGAGATCATCTCCTCTAGTTCCTCCTTCGTCATAGCACCGATAAGTGGCGCCAGCGAAGTAGCATCACTCATTGGCGGAGCGGGCTGTTGTGTTGGAGGTCGTGGCCTAGAGGTAGCTTCCTCCGTCGTTGTGGCCTCTGCCTGGCGAGCGACTTTAGCATCAACTCTCTGCTATCTCTTGTCAAACATGTCTTCTAGTGTCGCAATGAGTTTGGGTGTTAGGGCGTTTGCTGGTTGCACTTTCACCCTCGGAGACGCCCTTACTGACGAGGTAATCCGAGATTGTGTAGGCTTAGCAGTCTCGGCTCCTAAGGTGGTAGGTGGTATGGATTGTGCGCCTTGACAGTTGAATTCAGAGGTTTGCCCCTCCTGAATGACCTCATTTGGAGGTATAACAGTTGTGCCGCCCAGGTGCTGTTGTAGGACGAGGACCGAGTCATTTTCCATGACTTCTCGATTGTTCTTTGCTCTGGTGGTGGGGGATCCATGGATGATTTTACTTAAGGTTCCCACAGATGACGCCAATGTTGGATCTCAAAGTCACCTTCATTCTCTGGAATCTCGTTCTAGGCGCTCCACATACCTGCAAGAAGGAAATCCTGGGGTGTTCCCGTTGTTTCCTCTCGGATGCCTAAGTTAGTCGGAGTTTGTGTATTGTAGAGAGTGTATGTAAGGTGAAATGTATGCTGTCACATTAGTTTTAAAGTAAAAACAAGAACCACGAATGGAACAAGATAAATTGAAAGCAGTTTCTCTCACACTCACTAGCAAGGAGAGAGATTCTTAGAAGTCAAAAAATTGTATTATGAAGTTTGAGAGTGCAAATTAATCTATATACGAAATTCAAAATTAGTTGAATCCGCCTTATGATTTTGTTCACTCCAAGATATACCATATTTGAAAATCAACATGTGTCTGTCAATGTGTCTGTCGGTCGCTAGTGAAACGTCCGTTACGTTTTATTCACGACTATTAGTCACGAGTAAGTTTTATTACCCTACCGGTGACTACCAACTCGAATAGATGTCTGAATTTGTTTGTTAATTTTTTATATTTAAAATTTCATTTTAAGATCAAATTTAGTGTAATAAGTTATGTAGTTATTGAATCTATTTTTTTTTCATATTTTGGAATTTGTCCAAAAAAAATACTTTAAAAAATGTTATTTGAGGTACCTAAAACACTCTTATTTAGAATTATAATATTTTGAACATCTCCAAAAAAAATGAAAAAATTAGATTCAATAATTAAACAAATTACAACATAACCAAGTAAACAATATTATATTCTGAGTTACACAACAATACTAAATATGTATAGTATCTCCATCTAGTAAGTAGTTCTTCCTTGGGGGATAGACATGGTCCTTCTTCGGGGTGGTGTGATAAGGTGAAGTGGGAGACTCACAATAATTATAGTATCATCCTGTACGTAGTAGATTCTAAAATTCGATGTTCGATGGTTATGATATTCGCAACTGATAACAAAAAGATGGCAGAGGTGAGGTAAAATGTCATGCATTAAAAATCATCTCCACTAGTGTGGTGATTCTTTACGAGATTTGATGAGGACAAAAAGGACGCTCACAATTGTTATTGTATCTCCATTTAACCCATAAATTCATTTTCAATGGTTATTGTACATCAACATGCATGAGCGCATAACTATTAATAAAGAGATACTATTAATTATAGTATCTCCACGATTCTGACAATCATTGTTTTTTCATTGTGCTTCACCTTTGCCGACTCTGAGAGTACCACGAGTTGGACATGATTTTTATAGTGTTTTCACCAACGCGTGACGAAGGATTAACGCTAGGTATGTATAATATCTTATCATCATGCGAGTATTAAAAGATATGTTGCGTTTGTTTTCCCAAAAACCATCAGGCTCCATAGATATTATGCCACTCACCTGTCTAAAAACTTCAAAAAACAAATAGGGATAAAAATCTAAAGAAACAATTCTATGCAATAGCAAGGATAACATTGAGGAAAGGTTTTAAGAAGTTGTGGCAATTATTCAACAATGCTAATGAAGGCAAGTTTCGCTAATGGTTAGCCAATTGTGGGGATTTCGAAACTATGGTCAAGTGTCTGGATATAGATACAATGTTATGACAACAAATCAGTCAAAGGTCTTCAACAAGTTTTTTAAGGGATCTGGGCCATTACTCATAACGACATTGATCGATGTTACATTTAAAATACTAATAAACACGTATTTTGTTGACTGTAGGGCCTGCTATGAAAATGACGTAGCGATGGGAAACGAATTTCTTGTGAAAGTGGGACAATTATTGGCAACCACTGAAGAGGTTGCTCAGACATTTGAAACAGATACTTACTCGTACGGAGAAGAATACGGTGTAAGAACGTTTTTTGGTAACAACTATCATGTAAACCTGCAACAAATGTCATGTGATTACGGTGAATGAACGTTGTTTCAATGATCTTGTAAACATGTCATGACAACAATCCAATTCACAAATACGGATATGTAAACATACGTTGATCCACATTATCATGTTGATTACTCCATGCGGATATAGCTTCCTAATTTCCACCCTCTACCAAAAACATATTTGTGGCTAGAGTGGAAACGATCCAACAGTAAGGTGTGATTCACAAATGTTAATTTCTCCACGTGGGCGCAGAATAGTGACAATTCACAATGAGATGGATTAGTAGTATGCAACGACAATTTTTTTTAGTAAATGTGGTCAAACAAGACACAACACAAGAGATGTTCTAAATAGTAATGTAAAAAGTACTGTAAATACCGGTGTAACTATAATTATTTATTACTGTTGTGTAACTTGGAATGTAACATCGTTTATTTGGTTATAGTTGTAACCATAGTTATCATAATTGGACCGACGGTCCAACCGGGTCCGATCGGGAACCGGACCCCTGTCCGGTTTGGTTCAGTTAATAGACCGTTTTACAAATGAACAGTGTTTGAACCAGGTTGAACCAGGCGTTTTTTGGAGAAAAAAAACGGTCGGTTTCCGGTTCACTTTTTAGCTGATTTTGTTTTTTGGTTTTAGATTTTTTTCGGCCATTTTTTTTTTGTTTCCGATTTTTGGTTCCACATAAACCAATCGGCTTAACCCAATTGGTTAAACTGGTTCACTACTATTGTGTTTGAGAATTGAGAGTAATGTGTGTTTGATATTGAAAATATGTAGTTTGTTTGTGTGTGAAACTATGTAGTTTGAGGTAATTATGTTTGTGTTTGAGACTGTGTATGTATTTTAAGTTTTCAAAATTTTCCCCTTGTGAACAGTGAACCGCACACTGAACCGGGTTGGACCGGGTTGGATTGGCCGAACCGTGAACCGGCCCCTTCACCGATTCGATGGATGGTCGGGTTCTGATAACTATGGTTGTAACTTGTTAAGTTATTGAACCTAACATTTTAATTTTTTGGGGGGAGATGTTATGAAAAAATTATATATCTCAATAAGGGTGTTTAAGGTACCTCTAATAACATTTTTTAGACAAACTCAAAAAAATGTGAAAAAAATAAGATTCAATAACTACATAGCTTATAATAATAAATTTTAATTTAAGTGCTATTAAAAGTGTAAAAAAGTTACGATATATATATATACCTATACATGACTAGTAGTAAATTTAATTAATTAAAACTACCTAATTTAACAAAAGAAATACTATAGACCTTAGTACACCCCAAAAGTAATGGCATAAGTTAGTTAATTTTAAATCTAACTTACTAATTTTCGAAATTTTGACCGAAAAAATAACAATAAAGACAATGGTATCCAGAAAGAATTTAATGAAATAGTTTATATTAAGATTGCGCATATTTAAACCAAACTACTGAACCATTTAAGCCTAATTAGTGAACCTGGCATATGCAACGCATATGTGATAAATTTAGTATTAAACTGAATTAACTGAGAGCTGTAATTTAAAATTATTGAATTAATCTATTTAGAAAAAATACAATTTTTGAAATATAAAATATAAAATTATATTCTTAACAAGAGAAAGATTATTATAATTGCACATGTGCTAAATTTAGAATTAAACTGAATTAAGTGAGAGTTGTAATATAAAATGATTGAATTAATCTATTTAGAAAAATTACAATTTATGAAATATAAAATTGAGAAATATAAAATTATATTCTTAACAAGAGAAAGATTATTATAATTGTTCGTTCGGAAGAAAAAACAATAATATTATCATTGTTAATTTTTCTTGCTAAATTGACTAAAACATAATTTTTATCAAAATGTAGAATGAATTTATTAAATATAATAATACGAAACGTCAATTAGTATTTTATTTAAATATATATTTTTATAAGAAAAATATTTTTTCCAATTAAATTTAAAATAATAACAAAAACTTACTTTAGTACAATAGATTTACTAAAAACATATAATAATATATACTAATTAGTAAATGTAATAATTCTTTTGAATTTGTTTTCATGTACGTTGTTGACAATATGAAATATTTATATATTTTTTAACTTTTTAATTGTTTATAGTTATTATCTTTATTAATATATCTAATATTATTAATGTTGACTTAGTAAGAATCATTAAAACTGATTTTGTATAAATGAACAGATAAATATCGTGCATAATACAAAATATGTTTGTATTATGCATAAATCAACATTTTGTTTACGTGATAAGAAACCCTGTTCTTGTTTCCTATCCAGCAAAACGTAATTTAAATTAAACATTGGTTGTTTGTATTATCAAGGGATAATAATAAAAAATGATGCACTGTACCATATATACATATGTATTATATATATATCTCTTAAATACATCTTTATCGTTTTGGTCGTCTCCAACGTAGATGAGAAACACATTGTTAAAATTACCAAATCCTAAGAAAACAATAATATGACATTATAATATGTACTAGTTAAATCATGCAAATTTGGTAAAGATTTTCATGCCAATAGAAAAAAACCGGTAGAATAGAAAGAAAAAAATCAATTAATTTTCCAAATTAATTTATTATATTAACTCACCAAGTGATTCTATCAAATACTCAAATGTCCCATTTAATAATTGGACGGATCTTTAAAACCTAATTTTTATACAATGTATTCATAAATGGATTACACATGAAAATTAATAATGTATGTGAGAGTAACTTTACTAATGAAACCAAAAATATAGAGTAATAAATGACGTAAAGGTATTTTACGTCAAGAGAAAGATGAAAATACCATAAAGAGGAGAATATTTAGGTACTCTAAAGAAAACAAATATAAAGAACATGAAAATGTTTGTATTGTATAGATATGACTATTGGTAGAATTGTAATGCATGCAAATTATAAAGTTATAATGAGTATAATTACGTGAAGAGTTTTGTAATGTGATGGTTGACTATTGGTAGAGTTGTGATGATTGACAATTGCAGATGTATAAGAGGTATAATTGGAATAATGAAAAATGGAAAGACTAACCTTGACATTTAAAATTGAGGATATATATATATATATACTCTCTAATAACTACGATTTCAAATATTAATTAATAAGTTGATAGAAATAAAGCTATTATATTATATAAAGATAATAAAATATTGACGTAACTTAGACGGTTGTATGAGGGTCAAACTGGACCGTTATTGAAGTTGACTTGTTTTGTTGTTATCTCCGAATTTTAGGATTGCTGTTTTTTCTTTAGGAATCTTTAGTGTGTTTCTTAAAACATTTGCATCTTTTTAGCTAAGTTTTGTATCGTTTTGCACTTACGTAGTTTTAAGGTTCATGGGGGATTAAATGCTATTGATTTGAATATCAAATATGACTCCATCAAATCTTGTGCAATTGTTTTCTTCTTCACGTCTTCACTCCTATGTTTACTGATTTTTTTTTTTATTCTTGACATGTTATCATAGCAGTAGTAATGATTCTTGTCTCCTTTCTAATCACCGCATTCGTATCTTCCTCTTTTATCTTGTGTAGACTAATTCTCGAATTTGTTTTAACTTTCTTCTCTCGCCACTTGGCTTTGCTTCGGTTTTTTTGTTTGCACCGATCTTTCTTCTTTGCGTATGCTCCTTGTTGCCAAATGCCCATACCTGAGCTTTCCAAATCGGTTGATTTATGTTACTAGACTTGCAATTTCCTTTTCTTGGCGACAATTGGTAGAAAATCCTCGACTTGACAGATTTGTACCCCTTTTATTACCCTTTGGTGTTTTCCCTCTGATGTCCCTTTGACTTCCTCACTGATCTGACTCTCCTTGCTTATGACTCCTTATTTCCGCCTTGGTTATCAGAATATATCAATTTTGTGTTTCTTATTCTTGATGACTACCAAGTCTACAAACGTGGACGTAGCGATTCCCATTGCACGGATGGAGGTGATCCATGCATATGGCCTAATTTCAAAGTGAACCTTACTCACAGTCACACCATTCCAATAACTCAAGTGTGAGCCTTATATCTATGAAAGTTTGTGGCACTGAAAACTATGCTATATGGAGTCACGTCCTGCTCAAACCTCTGTAATAAAATAACAAAATTGGCTTTGTGGATTGTTGTCTTGATGAGGATTTGTTTGATCCTTCCTTACCTATGTTCTGGGACATGTGCAATAATGTCGTATTTAGATGGATTTTAAATTCGCTACTAGGAGACGTTTATAACAATATGATGTACTCTACGAGTTCTTACTTAGTATGTGTTGGAAATCGAGATACATGCACGCTAAATAGCACGTGAGTACGACAAACAACGTTATACGAAATTATACTTACATCGTTCGTATGTAGTGACGTGCGATAGCGGAAGCGTGCGAGATCACTGACGGTCCGAAGTCACGGCGGGAGCGTGATAGTCAGAAGGATACGTCACGTGATCGGAGCGCACCTTAGGTTTCCACGGAGGAAGACCGAAATATTGGAGAGCAAGTTCATCGGGTTTTCGGGATTGTATATATCAGTATATTCTCGTTATGTGCAACCATAAGGGGTCTATTTATAGGCCCCGATGTTTTTACGGTTTGCACTTAGCACCCCATATGGGTGTCAATTTCCTAGATCTCCCTCTCCCACATAATGTGGGTGCTCATGTGTGCAAGAAAACATACTCCATGCACTTTGTTCGTCTTTCATACTGCGACAGACATACTTCGTGAGAGTTAGTTATTGTATATCTGTTAGGAGTATACAACCTCTCACTGGGATCAACCTGCAATAATAAAGCATGCTTGTACTCTAGATAGCCGAACCTCATTTATGTATCTTTAACGACCTCATTAGTCATACCTCGTATTCACAATCATAATGCTAAATCATGATTGGTTAACCGGTGAACACAATTCTTAAAAGAGATTCCGCTAATAATCTCCCTCTTCTCACGATCCTTCAAACACTAACTGGAATCACTTTTCTAGGTATGTTCCTCTTGGCCGAATCCATGTACATGACTATCAGGCAACATACGTCTCAAGTCTCTGATCGGAGTCATGAGAGCACATAATTTGGAACCTATTAACGATCCTTGGGTCTCGCACTACAACAAGCTAAGATCGTGCTTGTGCAAACCCGTGGTCGTTTAATAGCACGCGTAGTATGTAATACGTGTCACAACACCCTTATCTTTTTATCATGGAGTGTATGTCAGTTGTCATAAAAACGGTGGTGTACATATGTTTGTCTAAATATTGTATGCATTTAAACCAGAGTTCATTAACTCTCATCCCATTCATAAGTAAACTACTTGGAAATAATATTTCATTAAAATTATCAATGACCTCATATCAATGGACAAAATTTTACCGATGATCTCATTTCAACGGTCGACTTATGAATTCAAGTAGTTAGCTCTCAAATAATCCACTTGACGATTTTTGAATTGAAATACTGTCTCATTTCCACTCGTCACATAGATGCGATATCACTAAGACGTGGAGGCGGTTACTCGTGTGAGTCAGTTAACCTTAGGTTTACTGGACATACATTTCTAATACAAATCATGAATGCACTAAGCAATCATTATAAACATGTGTGTATTCAAATCAAACTTATTGATCAAAATGAACAATGCGATGTGATTAATCTCATTGATCTATGCAACGGTCGTTACCATTTGCTTCATTAAGACAAAAATCTCAAATGAATGCATCCCTATTCCCTACATAAGGGTTTTCACAGGCTTATCCGTTTTATCCATCTATTGTCGACTACTAATTCACATTCACTTTCTTTCATGTCACCATGCCTTATGCATAATAATGTTGGTCTTTTGAATTCTCTATCATCAATAGGATCCATTTAGAAATATATGAAAACACAATTATCAATAGACAAACACCGAATGAATAATGTGCATCATCCACAAAACTTGTAGGAACCTATTAGACCAAACTAAATTCAGTTGTTGGTGTGAGAGCCACTCACTTAACTTGAATCACCTATAGTGAAGTTCTTACTCGTTATCGCTTATCTGATTAGATGGCCATCTCTAGCTAGTAAGAAACCTTATCCTAAAAGGAATTAACTCCCACTAGAAAAACTTCACAACATTCTATCACACGCATATACACAATGCTTCAACAACGATTAATTATGAGATCCTTGAGCAACAAATCAAATCAAGTCATATGCCTGATTTGGTAGTTGGTCTAGTACATGTATCAACATTCATACAACTTCCAACTTAGCTCATCTTTAAGACACTTGGCACATTACGTCATGAATTTTAGACACAAGAGGTTTAAACAGGTAATACTTTAATTTATCACTTAAGGACTCAATTTCCCAAGCGACCTCTCTCATAATCTTAATTCCATGAATATATTACTGTTTACCCTTTAAACATCAATTAGGTCTCATCCTTCATTGATCAACTCAGTAATTTATCAGTATATACTATGTGACATTACACTTGTACATTGCAATATCTTGTCGATATTCACTAAGGAACGTAATCCATAGTGTCTATCTCATTCCATATGAACTAATCACGTTTGACAATTATAATAATGTTTCAAGAGAAAACATAGAGTTCTAAGGGACCACTAAGTACTAAAGTTGCATTCTCATACTGAATATAGAGAAACACCTCGCTTTATACTCCAATACTTCATGGGCAACATTTATATCCAAGATATACATCTGGGTTTATACGAAAGTGATACTCGTAATTAATCGAGATAAAATTCTCAAGATGAGTCATGACATCTAGGATCCATTTGATCCATTCACGCTTGACATTTTTCATCTTATCCTCCATTTTGTTTTAACAGGGTGAAGTATAAGAAACCACAAAGGCTGCCACTGGGATCAAGAACATTGTACACGCTCCCACTGGAAAGATATATTTTGATGACCAACTTAGAGTAACATCATATTGCTCCCACTTGAACTAGGGTGGTAAACCAAGATAATTTGTATTCGTACTAGATGATGAAGAAGGGAAGTTGTGATGAGAAACTAATTCAACATCTACATAAATCTCCTCCCACTCGAATCAAGTTATGTTGGTGGATCCAGAAGAGAAACTAATTCATCATCTGCTAAATCCTCCCACTCAAATCAAGTTATCGTGGTGTACCTTAACGCAAGAACTCGAATATGGACGTAATCCACTTTTTCCTTTATAAAAATATATTTCACTTTGACAGCTTTCATTCGAGGAACATTAGTAAACCCCCATTCATACTTTTCCGGTTCATAACTTAAATGAAGGGTTACGTGATTGATATTCTGGGCACTCAATTAAGTTGATAAACATTTGTCCCGAACATAGTGGGTGCTATTAATAGAGTGACCCTTGCATTACCGTGGGTAAGGTACAATTGGACAATGTTATCACTTTACTATTTGTAGAAGTTTTTCTCACAACTTCTAACAAGAACACTAAGTTGTATGATGCAAAAATATAGTCAATGAATGAGATATCCTCTTTGGAAAAAAAAAAGAGATATCCTCTTTATCTTGTATCTCATTAAGTTGAATCGATGATCTTAATTAATGTCTCAACGTATCTACAAACTGTAAGTGAGTTATTTATCCACAAGATTCGCATAGTCATTGTAGAAAATCAAATAAATATACTTATATGAAGCATAAATATACTTTTCCATAACAAATATGGAGTAGTACATGCTTAAGTGAATTATTTCTGGTTGCCTGCGTGAATACTTCCGGTTAAACACACAAAATAACATAAATGAAATATACAAATATATTGATATTTTGGTAGGAACAAATCATGCAAGTTTGATATTCAATAAATTCACCGGAATTGACCATATATTACAAACTCAATAACATGAATACTACACACGAAAAACTTAGATTTAATATAAACAAAATAAAATTGAAAAACAACTCATGAATTAATTAATAAAGTAGTGATGACTCAGTTGTCACATAGACATAGCTTGCGGACACCGACTCCTTCAGTGACAATTCTCAAGTTTTCTACTTCTTCATGCTTAGGCTAATTTTCAAAGATTAATGGTATTGCTTCATGTTTGTGGCTCAATTATGACATTTTGGTGCAGTGCAATCTTTAGAGTTGTGACCCTTCCAGTTACAACTATAACACTTTCTTTTAGCCATCTGGACACGACGCGGTCATTTCCGTTAGCTAATTTCATTAGTATGTTGTTTTGACTAGACTTATCAAACTCGTCTTTCTTACCACTATGCCACTTTTTAGGTCTCTGTTGGGTCTTGGAGGATGTTGACATATGCAACTCAGCTAGAGTTCATTTACCCATATGTTTTTCCTCATTGAAATTTAAGAGTATTTGGACTTTTTCCAGTGTGCCAACCCAATCAGAGCGGGACAACTACATTTAACATGCTTCCAAGAATTGTGTACTGAATGTATCACTACTTGGAGTTGCTGTTGTTTAGTGAGAACCTGGCCGGCGTGTTTCAGTTCAGCTATCATATCGACCATGTGTCGAACATGTAACTTCAAGGAGTGTTTAGGGTATCTTTTGTATGAGACTAATTTCATAGTGAGGAACTGCATCATTTCTGTGGAATAAAAAACAAATTTCTTTATCAAAGCTTCCCAAAGTGACTTTGCACTTTGATAATCTTAAATTCCGTAAACACATCGTCATCCATTGTACTTAGCAAAATGATGCACGTGGTGCGATTCTGCTCTCTCACGTGGTCCGATTCTGTAACATTGCTTCAACCTCTCTTCCACGAGCGATTTCTTCTTCCACCATGGCCAAACCTTATCATCCTCTATTACCATTCCTCCTTAAATTGTGGAACCATTTTTCTAATATGCTGGTAACCGTCTTTAACTTCCCGAGTAACCGTCGCCCACGACCTATCACCAGCGACTACGGTAACTGTCATCGGAAACTCATTCTGATAACCACTGTTAGAGGTTATGATGATGTCTTCAATATTCTTGGATGTTCTTGTGTATGATTAGAATGTTCTATACTCATTTGTAATTTTTGAAAGTCTATTTTCTCCTATAAATAGTGTTCACGGTCTTTAGTTCATGTAATTAGAACTTTTGGTTCAATTTTGAATTTCATTTAATGTTCTGTTATTACCGTTATTCTCGTTTCTTCTCAAACTTGTACTCAGTTCATCATTTCTTCATTCGATTCATCGAGGAATTCATCTTTGCTTCACCTGAGATATCCAATATGGCATCAGAGCCACTCGATCGAGTAGTTTGTAAGTATTGATATATGCTTTTCTCTAATTGCGTTGCAATTGCTCTAATTGAGCTTGTCGATTCTGCCGTTGAAGTTTAAAGTTGTTCTTGGCTATGGATGAGTCTTTTCCTATAGTCTCTAATAAGAGGATTTGCCAGTTAATAGGAGACAAAACGTTTCAGTTGTGGAAGCAGCAGGTCCTCTTACTTGTGTGCGACTTCGATTTGGAATCGCACCTCGTTGCTCCTTGTACGATTCCTTGATTGTAGCTAACATATGATGGTGTGAATGTTGTCAATCGAGAGTTAACAAAGTTTTAGCAACGTGACAGTGCCTTGCCGTCGTGGTTGTTTGCCTTAATCTGTTCACAGGTCAACAAAGGCTTAATTGGATGTATGACAACCTATTCAATATGGAGTAAACTTCATCAGTTATTCTCATCCTCTTCGACAACTAGGATTATGAGTGTCTATGACCGATTGAAGATTCGTAAACTCCCTCACTAGTCTATGAGAGACTATTTAGCTAAAATTCAGTCTACTTGTAATAGTTTTACTAGTTTTGCTCATCCAATAGAGGATATCTCGATTATCCTAAATAGTGTGAAAGGTCAATATGATAACATTGTGTCAGTTATTCATGCAAGTAGGAATCCTTATGACCTCGCTTCAGTAAGTTCAGTTTTGTTAGATGATGAGGCTCAGATGCGTGATCAATTGTTTGATCCAGCCATGTCTGTAAGTGTATATGTGGCTCCGCAAAGTGTTGTTTATTTTGTACCAAACTAGTCAATAAGTGTTCAATCTCCAAGTCCGTCCCAAGCTCATCCACCAACCTCCACAACTCAAGGAGCTCAGACTAGTTCTGCACAGACTCAGGGTTATTCTGTGCCTGAATATCAACCTTCAAGTGCTCGTAGATGTAGAAGAAGGGGAGGTGGTCGTGCCAATAACAGGTATCAGTTTCAGTTGTGTGGGAAACTTGGTGACTAAGTTAATAGGTGTTATCAAAGATTCAACATGAGTTTTAATGGTATCAACAGTCAGTCAACAAGTGAGATCAGTGCAAACGTATGTGAGTCTCAGTGGTCTGATCTAGAAATCGTTCATATCAATTCTGGATCTGTTGCTTCATCTGCACCTAGAACTGTTGCTCCACATGTGCCATCTTCTGTGATACCTTCCCATGTTCCTCCTCTCTTGTATCCTCCATTTTATCCAAACCAGTTTGCATATCCAAATCAGTTTCCCAATATGGTAGTCTACCCAAATAAAGTGTCTTATCCAAAGCTTTCTCCTACTCTTATCCTTCCAACTATCTTGTGCATGTGCCTACAAATGGTTCATCAAGCCTGCTGTCAAGATCTCAAGCCAATGTTTCAGTGACTACACAGTCTGTTATTCCTGAGGCTGCTTGATATCCAGATTGAGGAGATACGCATTATTTCACGGACTTGCATCCTCCTCCTGTTGGTACAATGTCGTATACTGGTTCAGGTAAGGTCCAAGTAGGTAATGGAACTCAGTTGGATATTTCTAGCATAGGTACATCTGTTGTTAATATTCCAAATTCTAAACTTCTGTTGTTACATAATCTTTTGTATACGTCTAACATTACTAAAAATATGGTGTATGTTTCGCAGTTCATAAAGGATAACAGTGTGTTCATTGAGTTCTATGCATCTCATTGTTATGTTCATGATTCAGTCACTAAACGTGTTCTGCTACAAGGCTCTGAATGCGGTGGTTTATACAAGTTAGATTTGAGTCTGTTTGCAAACAATACTGTTAGGAAGTTTGGTCTAAGTTCTTTTTCGAATTCATTTGCGTGTTTGTCTCAATCTGAGTTTGTTGTATGTTGCGTAGGACAACTTAAGGTTTCCTCAACTGTTTGGCATCGACGTTTAGGGCATCATTCACATAATGTCTTGTCTTATTTGAATCGAATAAATGGTATTAGTGTTGCTTCTGCTGTTTACAAATGTGTATCATGTTCTGTTGGAAAGAGTTGTAATCTTCCTTTTGTTCATTTAAAATCTGTGTATTCTGAGCCTTTGGAACTGATTGAAATTGATCTTTGGGGTCTAGCTTCTGTTGCATCAAATGGAAATATATATTATATGAGTATTGTTGACCTTGCCACCAGGTATACAAGGGTTTATTTTCTGAAGAAAAAGAGTGATGTGGCTAGGGTTTTTGTTGAATTTCACTCGAATGCTGAAAGACAACTCAGTCACCTCGTTAAGTCCATTCAAAATTATGGTAATTTAAATTTTATGAGTTGAAGTGATCCCACAATTTCAATTTTGGATCGGTTCAATGCAAAAAAAATGAATTTCAAAATATTTTGGTTTGAGTTTGGGGTTAGGACATATGAACAAAACAATGATTACGCTCGATGGGGAAGTGGGGGAAGCAACAACAAGAATAGTCGAAGGAGAAGGCTCGGTTGGATTTGTTGCTAACAATAAACCAGATTTATTGAATTCTGGGTTCAATTTCATGGATTTGTTGCTAATAAAATTCATCATCTCTTCATAGGTAAGAAGATGAATAATGCTGAAGAACAGGTGAATAAGGGAATAATAGTCATTTAATAATTCAAAAATATGTTAAAAAGGTTGAGTGACGGAAAATATTAACAGTTCACTAACGGAGTGACCAAATAGTCACATGCTAAAACATAAATGACCATTTAGCCATGCAAAAAATATGAATAACCAAATAGTCACATTGATCAAACATGTGTAACCATTGAGTATATTAACCCATAATAATATTACCTCTTTCTCTCCATACTCTCATCAAAGCAAGCTCCCTCAAGCTCATCCACAAGCGCTTGTTCCACTCCAAAAAGGATCTCTCCCTCTAGTTCAGATCTGACCCATCTTCCGTCAGCTACGATTTTTCCTCATTTAACGCATTGTCTTTCGTCTAATACAAGGGCTCTACAGTTATCGAAGCGAGGACACCCACCAACGTTCTCCCTGACACTTACCTTTCGAGGAAACAACTTGCGATCCTCCTGTGTTGTCTGGGTTTACAGTCGATGTCATGAGACTAGGTGGCTCTAATGTTGCAGGAAGTTGAATGTCGTGATGGAGATAACACATGTGTTAACAAAGCTACAACCTTCCTTTCCTTCCTAATCACTAACAGAGAAACAAATGAAACCCTTTTTATCGGGTCGGGTTAGGGTCAGACTCTTAAACCCAAATTGTTTTTAGGACGGGTTAACCCAATTTTGATCACTACCTAAATGTGTTGACCTGGACCTGACTGCTACCCAAAAATTTTACCTGGACCTCACCCGAACCCATGTCAGGTTCGGGTCATTTTGGGGTCGGTCTATAATTGACATGTCTATTTTCACTTTGTGTGATGAGTCGCAGATTAATTCTTAACAACGAATTACGACATAATTGTTTTTAACAACGTTGCGTTTTGACTTTCGAACTAACCGTACGATACAATAGACCAAATGATATATATTTACTTTATATACATATTAATAGATACATTATGTATAATGTATAACATATGGTTTATCGTACCGTATGGTTAGTCCGAAAGTCAAACTCAATTTCGTTAGCGTCACTTATGTCGTAATTCGATTATC
The DNA here is from genome assembly GCA_946814005.1 of Chamaenerion angustifolium. Taxonomy (NCBI): domain Eukaryota; kingdom Viridiplantae; phylum Streptophyta; class Magnoliopsida; order Myrtales; family Onagraceae; genus Chamaenerion; species Chamaenerion angustifolium. The sequence continues at coordinate 24,018,268 of OX328268.1, read as the reverse complement.
TATGTACTATATTTTTTTTCAATAAGTATACAATTAAATTTTTAATCTAAATCATTTTGTCCTTCTAGTCAAATTATAGGACAAATGATGTTAAGTTAAAACTTTAATTATATACCTAACTAAAAAAACAAAAACATACAGTAGTAGATAATTCAATTTTTTAGATCACAAGTTAGAATATACTGTATGGTCAATTTGTAATTCCAAATTCAATAGGGTAAATCATCTCAACAGTTACTTGTGTTTGCCATATGTAATTAAATGGTTACTTATCTATTTTTGTGTAACTCAACAGTCACTTAAGTTTTAGGATGTGACTGAAAAGTTATTCTCTGAAGTTTCTGTCAATTATTGTCGTCTGACTGTCACGAGCAAATCACGTGAATTAATTTGAACGAATTAAACTTATATGGAATGACAATTATATCATTCTACACCTTTGTGTCGTTTACCCCATTTTCATATTGTATCACCCATTTTCCTATTTCCCTCCTTCCCACCCTTCCAACTTTCGTCCTTGCACATACCCTCTACAATAAGCACAAACTTCCTTCTTATCAACTTTGCGGTGCAGAATCCTCTTCTCCGTGTAAGTTTCCAATTTGCGATTCGCTTAGGCTTCTAGGTTAGTGTCGTTTCACCTTCTTCTCCATTCTTTCCTTTCATTTTCTATTTCACAAGATTTTTGCTCCAGGAAGGATCAGTTTCTTTCAAGATTAGTTTGTTCCTCCGTGTGTGACAAGTTTGCAGGTACAAAATTTCATTTTTTTCGCAACATCAGTTCCAATGTGTGTGTGCTTCGTAGATATTGATTGTTGTTGGTTCGGCAAAACGTCTGGGTTAGGGTTTTCTTTTTTCAGTTGCTTGTTACGTGTTTCTTTGCGAATTATGAACTGCTGTTTTTTAGAGATTGCTGATTTAGTTCTAAAGTTTGAATTTTTACTGTCAAAGTTTGTTTATTTTTTGCGAAAATTTGACCCCTGTTTTGTTTTCAGTTCGTCATTACTGTTTATGGGCTTACTTTTGTTCCCTTTCTGTGTGTATTGGGTAACGTTTATTTCACATCTTGGTATCAATTCATTATATATGTTTGTCGAGAGACAGACCATAACAAGAGAGGATGTGACCTAAGACCTGGACAGACAAATGTTGAGGTACAGTTTCCGCTTTTTTATTCATTATCTTGGTAATACATTGTGCCCACGTTTATTTTGTGTTTCTTGTATTTATACATTTACTCAGGGGAATGAAGAACAAAGTGAACAACAACATACTGTTCGTGAAAAACAACCACCAACAAAGAAGCCGAGAAGAGTACCTCGAAGATTAGAGGAAGATGGGGTTCTAACATAGTCAAAGTCAAACAGTCGAGACTCTCAAAGCTCAAGTCTACTAAAACAACCACTCAAGCACAATCTCAAGGTACGAGTATAGTGCAATATAACATTCTCAAGGTCCCAGTAGAGCGGAGGCAAAAGCTACCAACCAGAAAACACGACCCGAAGGTACCACCAACAGAACAAGAAGAACATGGTGAGGGACACATGAATGAACAGAGTCAAGAAAATATTGCTGCAGAACATAAGGGACAAGATGTGATTGTCACACCGATGAAGCGTGTGAAAATACTATCCAAAAAGGTTAGTCAATTTGTCTTTCATAAGTTGTTGTCTTATTATTGGGTGTGATAACTAAAAACATATGGTATTGGTATGATTTAGGCACACTCAAGCAGTCCTACAAAACTCAAGAAAAGAACAGATAAACTAACAGTCATTGAAATTGACGATAGCGTAACCTCGAAACTGGTCCTTTCAGACTCAAGAGCTTTGGTTATACTGGATCAACCACTCAAGACTGTCCCTCCAAAGAGAACATGACAATATTAGAAGTCTACAGAGTAGCTTCCGGTTTAGGGTTTTGGACATATTTCGTATATGACATTGTTTTGTGGTTCATGTTGGATTATAGTGTTTGTTAGGAAGGTTTGTGTTAACGAAACCTATTTTTGGGATGTGTATTTTCATATGTATGTTAGATTATGTTTATAGATTATGATGTAGGTTTTCTAATACATAAGTAACGGTTAGATAAAAAAATAGTCAAACTAAAGTAACCTTTTAATAACATTTAACTTAACATAAAACATCATTTTACAATTTCACCACAAATATAGGCCACCACATACGCAAACGACATAATGTTCTTCATACTTCAATTCCTAACAAATTACATACTACGTAGATACAAACTCGACCTACGTCTTCGAAATTGAACTTAGAAGAAAAACAACAATAACAATTGTCAACGCAACAACTAACTTCCGATTGGGTCAACTTTCAAGAGCTCGGGCTTTCGCAACATCCAATTGTTCTTTCAAATGTTTCTCTCTTTGTTAAAATTTCATCACTGCAGTCTTGCCATACATGCACATAGATGGATCTTCCCAATAAAAAAAAAACATACGGGATTCTGTACCAACTACCACATAAACAATAACAAATAGGTAGAATGTATGACAAATTAGGGTTAAAAATTGATAAATAATTTAAGCAAAATGAAATAGGGTTACCCACTATGAAATTACCTCAAAATTGGGGCAAGCGTGGAAACGTCGAGAAAAATTATGCCATATACCAACTGATTTCATGGAGCATACAAAAAATGTAGTAACAACTTCTCGTACGCGAAACTCCATGGCAGGGGGTTAGGGAAAGAGGTTGACCGAGAACACACTTTTTCTTCGGTTGTCAACCACCATATCAGCATATTCGTCATCAGTCTTAATGCTCCAAGTTGCGTGGGGCTGCTCCAAGTTGTTCTTCTTCCGTAGCTGCATGGGTTGTTTTTCAATGGCCCAATATGTTCTTTCATGCCTTCAGATCTGCAAATGCATCGAAGGTTCAAGTTGGATGTAAATAGAGAAGGAGAGGGGTAAATTGGGAACTTCAAGTTTGAACAAGGTCACGTGCACAACACATGTCTAATTTTAACGGGGATAATTAACGACACTTATTAACCTAAACCATTCAGTCACATTTTGAAACATGAGTAACGGTTGGGCTCAAATTTTAACTGTTCAGTCACATTTGCCAACATAAGCAACTGTTCAGATAATTAACCCAATTCAATATCATTCGCATTGTTTAGATATCAATTTGAATATATACTCACTCTAATTTGTACTTATTTTTTAATACATACATAGTTTAATTTCTAGCCAAACATAATTCGTCGAAAAACAATAAAAACTCTAACACCCCACCCCTTTGTAAACTATTGTGCCATTTTGGCACAACACGTCACCTTGTAATGCGGGTTGTGTATTTGTTTTAGCTCAAACCGCACCCCCGCACCCTTAAGGTACATTGATACATACTTTTCTAAATATATTTGTTCAGACTCTTTGATTTCGTGCCCACGTCGTGCCTCATCCTTCTGTCGTCCTCGCACCATGCTCGCGTCGAGCCTCGTCCTGTAACTTTAGTCATGCTCCTAAGGTGGCTCCAGTAGTCCATCGTGCTGAGTTTAAGGTTCGTTTTTTTTTGCAAATTATTAATTGTTTTAATTGTTATTTAGGATTCTAATTAATCAAATTATTTGTTTTGTTTTAATTAAAAAGCATCATTCGATTAATATGTGAAACCCTAATTTTTCAGATTTTGGTGATAATTATAAAATAGAGCAGTTAATATTTGAAATCGCTAAATTTTTTAAATTGATCAATTTTAGTATGCTTAGTTTTAATTAAAATGCATTATTTGGTTAATATGTTAAACTCTAATTTTTTGAATTGAGGCTAATTGTTAAATAGAGTGTAATTGAGTATAATTAATATTTATAATGATTAATACTAGAAATTGATCAATTTTGGTGAATTAAAATACATCATCTGATTAGTGTGAACCCCTAAATTTTTTATTTGGGAGTAATTATTAAATTGAGTGTCATTATGTATAATTAGTATTTGGGTATAGACAATGGATCATGGTCACGAAAGGTCATCTAGATAGTCATACTCTTCATAGAAGGAACCGATAAATTCTTCTATTTTATATGGTCAACCACACCATATGTCACTACATGCCGTTGCAGATACGGTAATCCTAAATATCTCTTGGATTAATTGTTATTATTATATTATCAATTAATATTTTGAAATACTTAATTAAAAATAAATTATAGATTCAAGCTAGTGCTAGACGTAGCCGTATATATAATAAGACTATTTGGGCGGGTAATTGTTGAGTGGTAGATTCGATGACCCAACATTGGGTCAATTTGGTTGGGTTTCATATATATCCTGATTGAAATTCAAAGCAGAATTTCTTCATGCTCATGTCGAGAGGCGCCCACATACTAATACATTTCACCTTCCTAGAGGCGAAATATCTGTAACCCTAAAGGATGTCCAAGTGATCTTGGGTCTACAGATCAACGGTTAACCTGTGATCGATGACTACAAATTGAGCGATGAAGAGGTAGACGTGGTTGTCCTATGCCCACGACTACTGGGAGCATCACTGTCTCGTACACTAGGAGAGATAAACAAGGCTGATGTTCAGTTATCTTGGTTGACGGTGTTGTTTAAGTGGAAACACATTCACGAGGACTGGACCCAAGCGACTAAAGAAGAAGCCAAACAAAGAGCCAAATGGTATACTTTATACCTTCTTAGTGCATGTTTTTTCTCGAACACAAGCAAGGATAAAGTGACACTTGTGGACCTCTCTTTTCTGGAAGACTTATACTAAACAACTCAATCCAACGAGGCTCTTTTGTATTGAACTATACGCTAGTCTGTGTAAGGGTGTGACCCTCAACAGAAAAGTATCATGGGATGCATTGTACTACTACAAGTACATGTTATTAGCTAGAGCAGTTTCACTTTAAAAGATTGTTTTTTGTTCTAATCCTACCTAATAATCTGTGATGTTGGGAGCATCTATCTGTAGGTAGACTTATAATTCACCCTACTCCAACGTTTTCTACACATCAACCGGTTGGGACCTGGTAAGGAAACACATACATATTTCCTTAAATTAACTATGTAAAGTACAATTTGTGATGTTTCACGTTCTATTTTCTAGGATAGAAGACGTCAAAGAAAAAATAAACACCTCACAACCGTCCGTTTTATCGAGATGGGCTGAGGGCACTTAATGATGCCCATGTATGCTATATTTGAATTTGACTATTAGATTTATTCCATCTTATTAAGCAATATGACATACATTTTATATTTTTAGATACCTCTCACCCGCTTGTACAAACTTGGGTTGGCTAAGCGTGCTTCAGTTGCAACTGATCCAATTCAACAATGATAAGTGACACATGTCCGACCGCGTTGAGAGCAATGGGTCGGTCGAAGAAACACATAGAGCATTTGATATAGACTTGTCGTTACAGTCACGAACTCAATAGTGAGCTTGATCACTTTGATCAACTCATGACACAACTAATGATGTCGAGTTTTGAAGAGGATCTCAACTCAACTGACAATTTCACTAACCACTCTTCAACCATAAGTAATTTATCCTACTCAAGTAGAGTAAGAGGTAACTGAAGTACCAAGACTTGCCAAGATAAGAAACGTTCGGAGCGGAGATAGGAGTTGCGGTAGAGATAGGAGGATAGAGGGTTATCAAGATAGGGGTGGTAGGGGCAGATCTATTAACTTTGGACAATATTATTTTATTATGTGTATGGTTTATTTTAGTTTATAGGTGAGTTAATTTTGGAAAAAATATTAATGTTTGAAAATTTGATTTAAATCGAAACTTAATGACGTTGATTTGTATAGACTTTTAAGTTGTTTATCCATTCAATTGATTTGTTTTTTCATTTTTTTTATAGATAGTACCAAAAACTAATATTTCTAAATTTTATGGTTTTAAGATACTTTGAATAACATTTTTTAGAGTAAATATTTTTTTTATCATCTCCAAAAAACAATTGAAAACTAAGAATAGCTAAACAAATTAGATGTACAAAGTAATATATTTTTTAATAAAGTTATCAGTTAAATACCAAGTAGTTACCTGAACTTTATGGACGTTTTGCAACGAGCTACCCGAACTTTGAAAATTCAAAACGGACTACCTCATCTTTGAAGAATATGTAAATAATAACCTCCGTCCAATTTTTCGTCAACTGTCGTCGAAAAGTCGTTGGAAAGCCGTCGGAAATTGGACGGAGGTAGCTATTTGTACATTTTTCAAAGTTGAGGTAACCCGTTTTGAATTTTCAAAATTCGGGTAGCTCGTTGCAAAACGTCCAAAGTTCAGGTAGCTCTTTGGTATTTAACCCTAAAATAATTTTATTTTTAAATAAATCCTACCCATGTTTGTCAGTTGTGTGCAAGGTTTCGTTAATTTAGGAACGATAATTAATACTACAGTTACACTCACGACTGTTAATCACAGGTGAAAGCAAATTTCACTTTCACATGTGCTTGTTAGTCATGGATAAGAGTAAACGCTCCTATTCACAATTGTTAGTCACGAGTTGGTATAGTTTGATAAATAATTTTAAAAATCGATTATTTTGTTGTTTAATTTTCAAATGTAGCATATTTTGAAAAAGAATTGAGGCTTGCCGTGCTGTCTGTGGTTAAGATGAGGTGGTCAGAGAATGGTGTTATATGTTTATAATTTTCTTATATAGCACTTTACGTTTTATATGTTTTTTTAGTATATATTGATTTTTGAATGCTGGCCATAAAAAGTAAACCAAAATTGTCATGACCTATTAATTAAGGTACCACCGACCTATTAATTAAGGTACCACCGATGGATCTGAAGCCATAAACGAAACAGTGTTGCAAAGTGAAGTCTATGAATAAGTTTGCATGTTATTCCACCTGTGTATGCTCCAATACCATTTCCATTGTGTGCATAGAGCTGCAATTCTTAGAATCCCTGCCGACACAACCTCTAAAAAGGCCATCCCCGATGATGTCTGAGGAGATAAGCCTGATGTGGCTAAAGCGAGTGCAAAACCCTCCAAATTGCAGTGAACAACGAAACTTCCCTTTTGAATCCCATTCATTGTCTTCCTTGCGACATCATCAACTTTCATCGTCGAACCGGAAGATCCCGCGATAATCCTTGTCAGTTCAGGCCTTCTCTTTCGTTCTGCAAGTACATATAGCAAGTTTTACATTCCCAACAATGCAAAGCTTCAAGTTGAACGTAGGTAAGTAAGGTACCTTGTAATAGTGTATCAGTATCTGTTTCAGGTGGGCAGACGAGGGAAACATGAATGCCATCAGTAATCACCTCTTGCTGCAGCGCTTCTGCTAGACCTCGAAGGCCGAATTTAGTGGCAGAATAAGCTGTATAACCATATATACCAACCTTCAAACAGAAAAAATCATTGAATTCCATGGAGTAGATCTATATCTATATATTCTAGGAATTGATAATATAAAACAAACCTGTCCAGCTAGGGAGGACATGAGAGCTATTGAAACGGGTGTCCGGTCTTCTCTGCGCCTCATTCCAGGCAAGGCAGCCTTGATGACGTTGAAACTTCCCATCAAATTCACGTCTATCATGAATTTGACATCGTCCATTTGGAGCTTGTCAAGATCCTCTGCCCGGAAAACGCCATGATTTACCAATAGCACGTCGATTGGCCCAGCCGCATCCACCGCTCTCTGAACCGATTCAAAGTCCCTGACGTCAGCGGAGAAGGTTGCCACCTCAGTTCCTGTCCAGTCTTTCAGTGCTTGCTTCGCCTCCTCTAGCTTCGACTCGGATCGAGCAAGGATCGATATGCGTGCTCCTTGCGAGGCTGCCAGTCGGGCGATAGCAAGACCAATTCCACTCGATCCACCCGTGATGAAAACGTGGCGGCCCTTGATTGGAATCTTGACGGGACGAGGACGAATGATGAATCTTAGGAAGAGGAGAAGCAGTAAGGGGATGATGATCAGGAGGAGGAGAAACAAACAAAGAAGGCGGTCCGCCATTGATGGGCATTGACCGAGGAACACAACTGTGCTTATAGTCCTGATGGCGGAGGTTGGGAAGCGCAGTTTTATCTTTTTTTGTTTGTTTACTTTTTAAAGATAAAGATGTTTTTATTTTATTTAATTAGACATAGGAAGATGGACGAACACTAATGGACTGACATCAATAAAGTCCGAAGGAAGTGGTTAGATCGTAATTTAATTTCGTATAACAGTGTTGAAAGCTTCATACTTCAATCACATGTTTGAGGTTGTCTGAATAAGTGATACTTGTGATCAGTATTTTACTTTTTATCAACCGACTACAGAGCGAATAAACATTATTTTAGATTTAGAGGTGCCAATAAGAATTATTATACAATGTGAAGTAAATATATTAAGAACGATTCTTGACAAGTCCCTGGGGACACTCCACAAGAAAAAATTAAAATAAAATTTGAAATTAGGGTTGAGTAAAATAACAACTAGGGGGTGAGTAAAAAAACCGTTTAGATATAATGACTCGACCATAACCGAATTAAAAAGTCTAAACCGTTTGTGAACCGAATCCAACGGTCTTGCCTTAACATTCTTATCGATCTCGGTCTTAATTTTGATCTTAGACCATTTGAGATCGTTAAGATCGAACCGTTAAGAAGAATTTATTATTTTTATTTTATTGATTAAATTAATTTTAGTTTTAGTTTTATTGATTAAAATATTGTTAAAATATAAAATTATATAAATATTAGGGGTGAAAGATAAATCCGACAAAAACAGTACTGAACGGTACCAAAAAACCTGTATGATAATACATGGTTTGTTTTACGAACGTTTTTTAGGTTGATTTGGATTTCTGGCCTGTTCGGTCTACGAGTCTGAAAGACCGTGAGGTCCGGTTCAACTATTAATATACATACAATTTTATATAGTGTATGAATAAGTATTAATATAATTAATCAATAAATACAAACTAATGTTAATTTAGTTATTTTAGTTGTTTAATTGGTTTGGTAGAAAATTATGTAAAAATTATTAGGATTAATTACTTAATTGGTTACACATGTTTCACTATTGTGCATAATGGTTACACATGTTTCAAAATGTGATTAATTGATTTTGCCATGTGACTATTTGGTTACGCATGTTTCTTAGAATGTGACTAAATGGTTAATCCGTTAAAAACCGTCAATTTTTCCGTCAAATTCGCATGTGTGTAACACACATGTTTATAATGGTATGTTTTTGTTATGTTATTTTGAAGTTGGTAATTCAGTTTATAATGGTAAAGTTTTGTATTGCTTAATCATGAGAAGTTTAGAAGAGTGATTGTTTGCAGTTACTGGACATGGCTACCAACTATACAGTTGTTATCCGTCACGGTGGGAAGTGGATTGACAAGAGGGAACCGAATATACGAGGGTTAACTTGAGTCACTCGATGTCGCGTACAATAAGTTGAACTACTCCGCATTGACCGAACTAGCTGAAGTGTACTCCGATCTTGTGACGAGCGGATGTATCTTTTGGTTGCATCCTGGTGGAAATCCAAACACCGATCTTGAAGTCATTACTTCAGACGCGGATCTGAAACCAATATTAGAGCGTCAAGGAACAACAACGGATATTACTATGTAAGTAATGCCTCCATTTGATCGAGAATCTTGTGCGAATGATCCATTCCTTATGCAGCTCCGCAACAAGGTCATAGACAAGAGTCGTGGATCATGTCGTGCGAAGGATCCTGAATTGATTATTGTCCGAAAATCAACAGATCAAAAAATCAAGAATCGAGTCCCAGATACTGAGAAGGGTAAGCAGAAAATGTTTCCTGAGATGAGCGATGGACTCGGCGAAATGAAGAATCTTCTCAATGATCTAAGGAACTTCTAGTTTCCGAGTGACAATGATGATGAAGAAGAAGATTCAGATTTTGTACCGAAGGAGGGGACCGACGAGGACGATACAAGTACGGATGATGGTGAGGAAGTAAGTGAAGAAACGGGCAAACAGGAGAAACCATACGGTTCAGTTGGTGAGGAGACAAAGCTACGCCCACAGACCAACACTGATACGAAAGCCAAATCTGACAGAAAGAGTAAATCAACAGACAAAGTCGACTCCATGTTTGACTGGGAAGAAGCCAGATTTGGATATGAAGTTAGCGAATGTGGAAGAGACAGTCTGGAAGTTGGAACGAAAGCTGATACGGGCGAAGAAGCGAATAGTGCTGAAAGGCGTAGGTTTTACCAACCTGACAACGATGATGCAAACCTGGATCTTAGCCTTGGAATGATGTTCGGTAGTGTGGCAGACTTTAGGATGGCAATGCGGGACCATGTGATAGTAAATGGGAATGATGTCGATTTCATCGTGAACAACGCAATAAGAGTGGAAGTTGTTTACAAGCACAAATGCATATTTAAAGTTATTGCCCGAAGACTTAACTGTGAGATGACCATGCAAATCAGTCATCTAGTTAAAGACCATCAGTGTCCCCGCGCACATAATAATCACAATATTGGGATGAAATGGGTTTGCAACAATTTCATTGAAATGCTTCGTGATGACCCAAAATTAAAGGTACATCAAACAACTTTATGTCAACTATACTGTTTAACAACTTTAACAACTATATTGTGCTGGTTTTTCTTATTTCTCTTGGAGAATAGTATCATTTGAGGTGAGATACAACGAAGATTTGGATGGAATGTGAACAGTTATACTGTTAGCCGTGGACTACGGATGGCAAAGGAGAAGCTTGCCAGAAATAGTATTGAGGAGTATAGTAGGGTTCTGACTATGCAGCAACACTGATGGAACATAACCCTGGAAGCACCGTTGTCCTACATGTGGACTCAGTTTCAAGTCCTTTACGACCCAGGTTTGAGAGACTCCATGTGTGCCTGAAGGCTTGTGTAACTGGGCTGCGAAATGGGTGTAGACCTTTCATAGCCCTGGGTGCGCCATCACAAGAGATGCAGATAATGCGTTGTTCCCGGTTGCATTTGCATGGGTGGAAGTTGAAAACCACCAATCTTGGAAGTGGTTTCTAGACATTCTGGTTGGAGACATTGGTACAGATAGGATATGGACAGTGATGTCGGATCGACAGAAGGTATGTTTTGGTTTATATTTGATTAAATGGTTAGTCTTGTTAAGCAAAATGTGGTTAATTGATGCATCATGTTTATCTGTTTGTGATTATTTGGTTAGACATGTTTAGTCTAGATTTGATTAAATGGTGATCTCCGTGTTAAGCAAACTGTGGTTAATTGATGCATCATGTTTATCTGTTTGTGATTATTTGGTTAGTCATGTTTAGTTAACATTTGATTAAATGGTGATCTGTAGGGTCTGATACAAGTTGTCCAGCCTATAATACCACAGTCTGAGCATCGGTATTGCATGCGACAGATCTACCATAATATGCAAGTTAGAGGATTAGGACAAGCAGAGGTCAGGAAACGTGTTTGGTCAGTTGCATGTGCGTATACCTATACAAGACACAAATGTCATATGGACTTGTTGAAGAAAGCATGGGAGTTTGTAATAGGCATAGACACAACTGCATGGTGTAGATATCCATTTAGGCGTTCTTCAAAAACTGATTTGTTTGAATAACATTCGCGAGAGCTTTAACAATAAGATCATCAATGTTAGAGACAAGCCTCCAGTTACATTAGTTGAGGAACTCCGAAAAATATGCGCGACTTCGCTAAGCGACGACTGACCGCAGAGACTTAGTTAGGGCAGCTCGGGAGGAATATAGTGAAGAAACTCTGAAAGATGACAGCAGGGATAGGTGGTTGTCAGGTATTGTATGTTGCGAACGGTGAGTATGAGGTACATACTGGACCGAGTATTTCGTATAAAACCAATGTTTACAATAAAACATGTAGTTGTGGCGCTTGGGAATTAAGTGGTCTACCTTGTGTTCATGCAATTGCGTGCTAGTCGTACTCCCGTGTTCATGAAGTCGCACCATTCTGTCATCCTTTCTATCATAAACATGCATATGAACAGACGTATGCATGTGTCATACACGCGATGCCGGGGCGTGATGACTAGGCACATACCAATTCCTTACATGTGGATCCACCGGTTAAGGCACGTCGAAGACCAAGGAAGAAGCGAGTTCGTTCAACCATTTAAGACTCCCACGTAGGTAGTTCTAGAATTAGTAAAACTGGTTTAAAATAGTTTTGTTCAGAATGCGGGGAACACAGCCATAATAAAAGAGGTTTCTCACAAAGAGTTGAGGCTGAGGTATGTCGGTTCTTAACCTTTTTTTTTCAAACATAGATACCAACTGATTTAACGTGCTTTTGGATCGTACTTTGAATAGGAAACGACTATTCCAAAACTCCCAAAGAGGCCTACCAAAAGAAAGTTACAGAGCAATGCGCATCCTGAGAGTTCACCACCTCTGGGGAAGGCGAACACACGGTCGCAATCTCAAACATCCATACAAAGTAGCGAGTCAAAGAAAGTTAGAACTCTTGTTCGAAGGAAGAAATTGCATATCCGAAAGAAAGGTGGACCGATGTCTGCTTCACAACAAATACGTCTGAAGTTGAACCATAATCACCGCCTCTTGTACCTTTGGGAACACCGAATGCAGTAGAAGGTGTACCTGTTAGAACTGAAAATGAGGGGTTCACCACTCCAAAAAGGCGTTTGAAGACATTAGCCGTCAAATCATCATCGATTAGTATTCCAACACAATGTAAAATCAGTTTACTATAAGTATTATACTAATTAGTTACTGTCGTGTGAACTAGATGAAAAAAGAAGGTAAGGGACGAAAGTTTAAAGCTTCTCCAAAGCTGATTTATGTGGATATCGAAGACGATGTCATATCTTCGACACCACTCCTATCTGAATCAAGAGAAATAATTATGCATGATCTACCACTGAAAACTGTTTTACCCAAAAGGTCAAGACAACACAAAAGGTCAATGGGTCAGTTTGGATATCTGGGTGATAGACGAGTTACACAGTGAAAAAACTGTCAAAATTGTAAATATGTTTTGTGGTAGCTGGAAATATGTAACCAGGTTTAGTACTGACATATAGTCGTACAAGGTTAAAACTGTTTTGTCACTTGACGGTGAACTTGTTCTGCGTCTTTTGTTGTAAATGGGTGTGTGAACCTTGTTGTTCTGGAGTTTTTTTTTGTGAAATTGAGATGTTTATGTGGGGACGTTTCTGTGTAAAAGTGTTTTATGTGGGAATGAAATGGATTTGTTAATGCTGTCACAACATTTTGTCTATTTAATTGCATTTATATGAAACATGAGTAACCATTTAATCACATAATAAGAAATATAGATAACCATTTAATCACATTATATGCATATATACGTAACCATTTAATCACATAATAAGAAACATTGATAACCATTTAATCACATTATATGCATACATATGTAACCATTTAATCAAATATTTTTTTTGCATGAACACTTTAATTAAGAACAACATCAGTGAAACCCATTCAATGAAACCCAGGTTCTGAAGAACAACATCAGTTTCAGTTCATCTTCTTGCTTCCATTTCAAGAAAATATTCAACATCAAATGGAAAAACTACTTTTTCATTAGTACATTGATCAAAAGTAAAGACACACAAACATTAATGTATCACACAACTTCGATTTGCAGCAACTACAAACATTAATGCAGCACACAACATTGATTTGCAGCAACTGGCATCACCTCTTGCATTCACAACTTCAAATTTCACTTCTCCCTATAGAACTTGAACTTGAAAATGGCGTATCTTCCATAGGGGCACATGGGTAGATGCTCCCATTCCAAAAAACCCGCACCAACTAGTACCTTCCATGAACCACTGAAAATTAACCATAATTTTGTCAATTAGGGTTCTTACCAGACTAATTGTGACAGAATAATCAAAATACAAGAGTGGGAACGAGTTTTGCGAACATACCCAGACTCATCTCGATGATTGAGGAGGACGAACTCAGTGCTTTCATTCTTCATGGCCATCTTCGAAGTAGGTGGGAGTGCGGGACTCCATATGTCCAAGTGATTCAATTATAAGTAAGGAGACAAGGGTATTTTCATAATTTCATATGGGGGTGCATAAATTAACGGTGATTTCTGACGGTAAACAGTAAAAAAAAAAATTAGTCACAAAGCAAAACCAATTAATCACATTTTGAAACATGTGTAACCATTCTGAACAATGGTGAAACATGTGTAACCAATTAAGTAACTAACCCAAATTATTAAATCGTGTTATTTTGTTGTTTAATTTAATTTTGAATAGTTATTTTGATTTTGGATGTTTTTTTTAGATTTTCAGTTTAAATCGAAAAACTAGCCCGAAATCCTTAATACGAATGGACGGTTTAATTTTTCCTATACGGTTTTTTGGTCGAATTTTTGTGTGGAGAAAATACAGTTCGAAAACATATGTACCCGACCGAAATAATAAAAAAATGTTGGACCGGTTTCTACCCAAATAAATATATATGCTTAAACGGTCCACACGGTTTAAAACCGAGCAAACCAAGATCGTATCAAGCAGTTCCGGTTTCAGTCTGAAGATTGAAAATAGATGATCAAAAAATTTGTTCTCAGTATTAAGATCAAAATAGACAAGGACCGAACCAGATTTTGTTCACCTCTATATGAAACAACAATGGCAACTTAATGGTCTTTTACACATAGTTATCAGAAAAGGACCGACCATCGAACCAGTGAGGAGGTCGATTCTAGGTTCAGATGGTCCGACTGCTAGTTCATTGGTCGGACCGACCGGTTCACATGACCTATTATTTTACACGTAAGTGATAAGTCACGGTAAGGAATAGAGGAGGAAGAAGTTAAAAAAACTGGAGATTAATCGAAGAACTGGAATCAACTGATTCTTAAAACAACAGTGTTTCTTTAAAAATTGATCGGTTTTCACCTACTAAACCGAATTCAGTATGCATTTCGATCTTTTGTAAAAATTTGACCGTCCATCCCGCCAGTTCACGGTCGGACCGGATCGACCGGCGATCCGGTTATGATAACTAGGGGTGAATAAAAAAGACTGTCGGGACCGAAATCCCGACAAAATCGGCCTGAGACTGGCACGACTAGGACCGAGACCGAGCGGAAGTGTTTTTTCCTCTAAGATCGGGCTCGGGCTTTGGCCTGAAAAGCCTGATTAGGACCAGCCCATACCGAGTTTTATTAAAACCTAACAGTTAATAATTTACGTTGATCTTCTTCTCTTCTGTTTTCTCGTTCAACTCCACTGCCACAACACTCTTGCACTTAGTAGCCACTAGTACCCTCTCCTCTACATCTCTGCTTGTTTCAATTCGTTCGTGGCCTTCTCCTTCTGTTGAATATATATGTCTTTGTTTCTACAACCGTGTCTGTGGTAACCCCTGTGGAATGAGCCGAAAGTATGGTCTCAACTGCTGCAAGCAATGCTTCTACAGCAACGCCAAGGAGATTGGCTTCATCGAGGTAAAAAACTCCTCATATATATATATATATAAGGATTTTGTGATTTGGATATTACTAATGATGCTCATTGTGTTTGTCTATGCAGTATCGTTAATCATATCACTACTGCTATGAAGTTGGCAAGAGTCGCCTCTTTGGAGTTTTACTTGCTGATTAACAACTATTTGGATTGAATTTGAGATGCTTTCTAGTATGAAGAAATACTATTATTATCTGCTTCGGGGAATGAAAAAACTTATAGTTTATTAATGGTTTGAGTTTTTGTCCAAATTCTCAATTAATAGACTAAAAGATATTATTATATGTCATTTCATATGAAAATTTGTACTGATGTTTGGACTTGAATCGATGGATGGAGTGATGTAGTGATTCAAACATTTTTTTTACAGAAAATTTAAGACAATTTTTTTACTGAAAATTTCGGTCCAAGACCGTGACCGGCCCGAGTCAAACAAGACTAACTCGAGCGGACTTTTTAGAGCGAAATCGGTCTCGGTCTTCCACATGTGAGGATCTATAAACCATCTGTCTCTGTCCTTTTGCCAAAAAAACTGGTCTGGCACACCCAAGCTCACATGTAATGATAAGTATGCTTTTACAATCTATCCATGAAAATGCAACTTAACTGCAATTCGAGCAATAAAGTCGCCAACTACGCATTGGCCTCCCATATTGGAACCTCTCTGAACTTAAATTTATTTTCATATAATCCAGAATGGTAGTTCGGCCTCCATGTGCACCTCCCTGAATTTGAAATTTATATTCATCTAATCCAGAATGGCAAAAAAAAAAAAAAAAAATCTAACCCAGAATGGTAGAAGTCATATATGCGCAGAAAGGTTTACCATTAGAGATGAGTTCACGTGCGAAAGTTTCAAACATGAAAATAATAATTCGTACGACTTATATGTTCGGAATCTTTGGAAAAACTTCGAAAATTTTCAGTAATCATTGATTTTAAAAAAATTCATAATTACCGTGTAGGTATTCATTAAGTTAATTTTTTCATCCAAATATAACAAAATATATTTTTAAAATTATACAAGTAATAAAATAATTTTAAGAAGGTTAGAATTAAACTTTTCAAAAAAATAATATAATACAATTGAGTTTTTATTTTATCAGTACTCAATTCAGTTCCAATAGAAGAGGTAAGATATGAGTGTTGACCTAGACGAGTTAGTCCATTGATAGCTCTAGAATCCAATCGAAGGGGTTAGCGTATGAGTCTTGACCAAGACCATTTCCCAACCATGGTTGAGCTGGTCTAGGTAACGACTACCCTAGCCCCTTCGATTAGGGTTCGAGTTTCGATCAAATCAAGACTCAATTGTAACACATCGAAAAGTTTTGAAGAGTTTTGTTTTTCCTGATATTCTTAAAAGTATTTATTATTTTTGCAATTTTTCAAACATATTCTATTAAGTTTGGATGAAAAATTTGACGATACAGGGAAACTCAAAACACGGCGACACGAATAACATCTCATAAGTTAGTGAATGACCGATACAAAGAAAATCTTAATAAGTTCAATAGAGGACGTTAGAAACGGAGATGAAGATCCGTTTTGATAAATTAAAGATTAAACGCTACAAGTAAAGTTTGGATAAATATGGGAATGAACAAAACCTCCCTTTAAAAAATCACTTAACTATATGGGAATAGTTTATTCTATTACAAATCCTGAATATATTGAAAAAATCTAACTATATAAAATCAAAAGAAAAATATCTTAACTAAAAAAGATAAAATTTTATTTATAAATACACTACTAAATGAAAGGACCTATATTTCCATAAAATTTATCTTTTCTTTCTTTATTATAATATAATAAGAAACTAAATAATGATTGATATTCGTACATTTGATAAAGAAAGAGATTGATATTCGTACATATATATCTAAAAAAATAGTTTTTTTTTTATTGTCTTATTTATTTTACAATTAATTATACTTTTCAATTAATATTTTTATTTTAGGGTTTAGTTCACTTATTGTTCTTGTATTATTCTACTAGTTAAAACCAATCACAACTTCGTAACAACTCTCGCACGACAAACAACGATAATGCACACGTGTGTACCACATACCAAATTATTTAATAACTAGATATCTTATCATAGCAAATTAAATATATTATTTTTTATTTAGCTTAAGTTATATTTTATTGTAACAAAATATTTAATTTAAACAACTCATAAAATAATTATATATATATATAATTGGTTATGAAATATCCAATATAGATTTTTTTAAATAGATTTTTTTAATAATAATAAATATATAATTTTATCATCATCATGATAAGTATGTTGAACTTGAAACTTTTAGCACTAACGATTTATTAATGGAGAGAAATTATTAAAAAATATTTATTAAATAAATATCTATTTTTATGTTAATGGTAATTACAGTTATTTGAAATTAAAATTTCACATACAAACACACGTATATATATATATATATATATATATATACATTAAATATATTTTTGGGAAAAGTCTGAAAATGGTACAACATGTTTGCATAAAATGGTTTTCGGTGTAACTTGTTTTTTAGTGATGGTTAATGGTTCAATACGTTTGAAAATGATGGTAATTGGTACATCTGTTACTTTTCTGTTAAATATTTTTCATGTTTGCAAAATTAACCAAATAGTTTTCTAAATGTTACAAGTACACTCTATAAACTTACACTAATGTTTCAAACAAGTCCTAACTCGATTCGAGACACACCTGGGGTCCCCTAGCCAGAGTCCGAACCAGACCAAGTCACCCAACCCTGGGAAGCTGGTCTGGGCTCAGAACCAGACCAGTTCGCCCAACCATGGAGACTTAGTCTGGGTTCAGACCCATACCATAGGACCCCCGATTGGAGCTCAATCTGAGCCCCAATCAGATTGGACCGAAGCTGGCTGGGTTCGGGTCAAACGATTGGGGCTCCAATTTAGCCCCAATCGGGGGTCCTATGGTCTGAGTCCGAGCCCAGACCAGGTCCTCAGGGTTGGGTGACCTAGTCCTGGTTCGGACCCTGGTTAGGGGATCCCCTATGTGCCTCAAATCGAGTCGGGATTTGTTTGAAACATTAGCGTAAGTTTGTAGGGTTTAATTGTAACATTTAGAAAAATATTTGGTTAATGCTTTAAATAAAAAAAAATATATAACAGAGTTGTTTAATAGAAAAGTAACGGAAGTACCAATTACCATCATTTTCAAACATGTTTGACCAAAAACAACCGTTTGACTTGGAAAACCATTTTTGTCTGTTGTACCATTTTCACACTTTTTCATATATTTTTTGAATATTTGTATTTATTGATTATGATATTATGTATTAATAATAGGGTTAAATACCAAGTAGCTATCTGAAATTTGGGCATTTTGCAATGAGATACCCGAACTTTGAAAATTCAAAACGGACTACCTCAACTTTGAAGAAGGTGCAAATAGCTACCTCCGTCCAATTTTCCGTCAACTGTCATCGGAAATTCGTTGGAAAGTCGTCAAAAATCCGTCAGAAATTGGACGGAGGTAGCTATTTGCACCTTATTCAAAGTTGAGGTAGCCCGTTTTAAATTTTTAAAGTTCGAGTAGCTTGTTGCAAAATGTCCAAAGTTCATGTAGCTACTTGGTTTTTAACCCTTAATAAAATGGAGTTAATGCATGCTATTCAACTTAGCTTTTATGTTATTTATTGTTATCGTATGTTTGTCACAAATATTAAATTGAATATACGTGTTTTAAATATTGTAACCACTCTACTTTGATAGTAACTATTACATATATTATCTACCAAGTATGAATATATAAAAAAGATGTATATTTTAAAAATTATTCATGATAATTAAAATTTTAGTTCATATGATAAGTTTTAAACATACTTATAATTAGATTTTTTAATTTATTATTTTTATTTAGAAATTTAATATATTAAAATTAATAAAATCCTAATGAATCAATTTTAATTACAACTTTAAAACCTACAAATATAGATTTGTGAATAAAACGTACTAAAAAAACATAATTATCTATAGATATTTTTATTAAAAAATATAGAAAACTAAACTTGAAAAAAATTAAAAATTATTGAACAATTGGTTTGTATTAAATATGATAAAATGAAACGGTTTTTAAGGTTCAATGTGTTGCTTTGAAACAATTTGAAGTGTCCACATGTACAAATATATGAAGTCACATATGTAATTGTAAAATACAATCTAGGTAAACCAATATAATTTATTAGAAAAATTCATTTTGCTTACTTGTCAACATTATATACATCTTACCTAAATTAACATATATAGATATAGATGTTAACATTATTATGTAGACTTTACATCACCAACTTATATTTACGTGCAACTACCTCATACGCTACCCTTACTTTCATTTTTTCTTCTTCATATATTTACTATAAGTAGTAGTTATTCCATTTACTATCTAATCCAGAAAATGGAAAATAAGTTACAACCTAGCTAGATGTTTATCCTAATTTATTATTTTATCAAATTTGTAAGGTTTTGATTTTATTTTAATAATACAAGGTTAAATCTTGTAGACACCGGTCGCCCATAGTAGACTTTGTTGGGTATTGATAGTGGCATCCCAATAAGGAAAAGACCCCAGAGGCCCAATAACCCTAAAGGGGATAAAACCCTGGTTATTCGAACCGGCCCGGCCCATGCTAAAGTCGATCTTGCCCTCGATAGAGTGGACCAATGTCGAGCCCAAGCTAAAGTGGACACCAAAGGCTCCATCGCTGGTCGCCATTAATCACTAAGTCGCGAAGAGGGACGTAGAGACACCCCCTCTGTTGCGATCCCCTTCCTGCAGATTCACCGGAGCTAAGGCGAGAGTAACTTTCATCCATCCATTGACATTCAATTCACTGCCAAGTCAGCATTCAGGAAATCAAGATCCAACATTTGGCGCCATTTGTGGGAAACGAGGGATACAACCATGCAAACTCGATCCCAAAGCAATCGCCGGAACCAAACCAATGAGCAGTCTTTTGACAGCTCTGATTCCGCAGCAGCTTCGCCGCTCCACCAAGAACCTGCTAGCCAAGCAGCACCTAATGCCGTCCCCCCAAGGGTGGCCCGAGAACACGTCAGCAATTCCAGACCGGCTCCCGTTCCCAACATCACTGAGACTCTAGCACCGCAAACCGTCCACATCGCCGGGAATGATATCACTGCTGGAGGCAATCTTAGGGCAGACTCACTGACAAGCCCCTACTCCTCAGGAAAACGCTCGCCCCGCAGCCGCAAGGCCCATGCCGACAGAAACTGGAAATTCGGGCACCACAGCCCCCAGGAGGATTAGGAGATGACATCGGGACACCAGTCCCTACCCCGACGTCCACTGAGCCACAGGCGACCACCTATTCTACGATTCCATCCAGTGCCATGCCGAATGGAGGGAAGACCAAGCAATGCACTCTTGATCAGGTGGAGGAGCTTATCAGCAAAAGGCTCCAGGAAAGGCGAACGACAGCCGTAGCTCCTTTCAGGGAGCGATCAAATCATCCTTGCACTAACGAACTGGTCGCCATCAAAATCCCCAAGAATATGGTCGCCATGGCGATCCCCGAATACAGTGGCGGGGGCGACCCTGTTATCCACGTCAACAAGCATGAGGCCTCGCTGTTGGGTAAGTCAAGTGATCAGAATCACTTGGCTTTATTATTTCAATCGTGCCTTTCGGGCTCGGCGTCGTCCTGGTTCTTCGGCCTCCCTATAGGATCAATAGGGACTTGGTCAGAGCTGAAGAGCAAGTTCCTGGAGAGATACATGAGCGAGAGCCAACTGATGAAGAGTGTGGTCGCCTTAGATGCGGTCAAACAGCAACTTGGAGAGTCACTGACCGACTTTTACGGACATTTCCACAAGAACGTCACAGAGATAGATCGCCGAGTCTCAGATGGGGAGATTATTCGAGCCTTCTATTGAGGAGTGGATGAGGCCAACAAGGCCTCAAGAAAGCTGTGCAACAGTTACCACGTGCAGGAGATTGAAACGATGGAGGAACTGGCAACGAGGGCGAAAGGTTTCATAGACCTTGAAAGGGCGAACACCGAAGCCAATTTCCTAACGACCTCGCTAAGGGTGGTATCTGAGCCCCAACGCGATGGTAAAAAGGAAAAGAAGGATAAGAAGGGACGAGATAGCAAACCCCGAGTAGAGAACCCAGGGCCTAGAAATCCAGAGGTCTCCGAGTATTTTACACCCTTAAATAGGCAGATCTCGACAGTACTAGTCGAGATGGAAAGAATGTCTCTGGCAAAGCCACCAATGCCTCGAAGGAGTGGTCAGCCTATGGGGAAGGACACTGAGAGCTATTGCATATATCACAAGTGCAAGGGCCATAAGACTGATGATTGCCGTATTCTGAAACGGGATATTGAGAAGTTGATTCAGAGGGGAATGTTGAAAGAGTTTGTGGTGGGACGAGACAAAAGTCGAACGCCACCACGACGAAACCACTCGATAGCTTCGCCTGAGCAATCCGGCCCATCTCAGAGCAGGAGAGTTGTCAACCTGATTGCTGGAGGGTTTGTCGCCGGAGGCGAGGGGTCACATGCAAGGGAGGTTTATGCAACTCAGATTTCTACAGCGGTCCAGCTGGGAAAGCGACCTCGACCTGAAGAGGACATTGTCATTTCATTCTCTGAAGATGACTTGGCGCATGTCACCACCCCTTACAACGATGCCTTGGTTATCACAGCCAATCTCGACGGTTGTGACGTGAAAAGAATATCTTGTTTCTGGACGCCTTTGAGAAGATGGGCAAGTCTAAGCGTGACCTGAAGAGGGTCAATTTTCCATTGATCGAATTTTCTGGGAGACCGACTTATCTGCTGGGGGCAATAACCTTGCAAGTGATTCTGAGCGAAGGATTGAATAGCATCAAGGTGTCAGTCACCTTCCTAGTGGTCGACTCACCTACATCATACAACGCCATCCTGGGGAGGACTACGATCAATCCCAATAAGATTGTGGCCTCCACAGTCCACCAAAAAATGAATTTCCCAACACCCAACGGGATTGGAGAAGTACTTGGCGATCAGCCTTCCTCACGACAATGCTATGTGAACAGCCTGCGCAGGAAAAATCAAAGGGAAACTCTCGCCATCGAAACAGAGGATGGCCCTCGTGAGGATTTGTCTCGACCAACACCTATGGAAGAGTTAGTGGAAGTGTAGATTGATGGTCTAAACAAGAAGGTGCGCATTGGGACCACCTTGAACGATGACCAGAGGCAGGCCATGACTGCACTCCTCAAGGAATTCAAGGAGCTTTTTGCCTGGAAACTAAGCGACATGCGAGGTATTAGCAATGACATCATCTCTCACGAGCTGAGGATAGATCCATACATCAAGCCAATTGCTTAGAAAAGGAGATCATTCGGGTCAGACAAGCGTTTGGCGATCACACATGAAGTAGGTTGATTGAGGCCGATTTTGTCAGGGAAGTGAGATTTCATAGCTGGGTCGCTAACCCAGTTCTTGTCAAATAAATCAAATGGCAAGTGTAGGATGTGCGTCGACTTCCGCGACTTGAACAGAGCTTGGTGTCAATGCCGGGGCGACCTATCAGTGGATGGTGAACCGTCTGTTCCAAGACATGCTGGGGCAAAATATGGAGGCCTATGTGGATGACATGCTTGTCAAAACAATCAAGGGCAGTCCTCACACAGCAGACCTTCGAGAAGCGTTCGAATGCATGATGAGGCACAGTGTTCGCCTGAACCCAGCAAAGTGCGCGTTTGGAGTTAAGTGTGGTAAATTTCTGGGCTTCATGGTAAGTGAGCGAGGTATTGAGGCAAACCCAGAATAGCTTAAGGCCATTGAAGAGTTGAAGTCGCCGACTTGCCATAAGGAGGTCCAATGTCTGAATGGTCGCCTAGCTGCACTCAACCGTTTCCTCTCCAGGGCGAGTGACATGTCATTACCCTTCTTTAAAACACTAAGGGTCAACCGTAAGTTCGAGTTGACGCCAGACTGCGAGGATGCCTTCCAATCCCTAAAGCAGCATATTCAAACACTCTCAACTTTGACGAAACCTATTCCTGGCGAGCAGCTCTTCCTTTACTTAAGCATCAGCGACGTAGCAGTCAGTGCAGTCTTAATTAGGGAAGAAGATAATGTCTAGGGTCCAGTGTATTTTGTTAGCAAGATGTTTAATTCTGCAGAAATAAAATATGTCCAGATTGAGAAGTATCTCTATGACTTAGTTATTGTTGCTCGAAAGCTAAGACCTTATTTTCACGCGCACGACATTACAGTTCTCATCAATCAGCCTCTCAAAAACTTCTTGCTGAAACCAGATTCTTCAAGTAGAATGGTCAAATGGGCGATCGAGCTCAGTGATTTCAAGATCAAATTTGCGCCGAAAACGACCATCAAAGGTCAAGCACTGACTGATTTTATAGACGAAAGTACAAGCAATGGTCTGGCAGAAGCAGAAAGCATGCCAAGTTCATCAGCAGACACCAGCCAAATCTGGGAACTTTATACAGATGGATCTTCTTCAAGAGAAGGCTCTGGGGTAGGTCTAATTCTCATCCCTCCCGAGGGCGAGCCTTTGAAGTATGCGATCGCCCTAACGTTTCAGGCGATCAATAATGAAGCAGAATACGAGGCTCTTATTACTGTTCTCAGACTTGCAAAAGAAATGGGCATATCAGCACTCAGGGTAAAAAGCGACTCTGAGCTAATTGTCAACCAGGTCAATGGCACTTACGAGGCAAGGGGGAAAAGATAAAGAAGTACCTCGACATCGCCAAGAAACGCGTCACCGAAATTCCAAATTTTGCGATTGAGTCTATTCCTCGCCAAGAGAACCAGATGGAAGATTCTTTAAGTAAGCTGGCATTTGAAGGGACAAGAATTCATGATGTACAGTTCCTGGAAAAGCCTTATGTTCAGTTCTCGACAACCGAGCAGAGGTCTTCAACATTCAAGGACATGTAACATGGATGACTCCATTCCAGAATTTCTTGAAAGAGGGAATTCTCCCAGAATACGAAAGTGAATCCACAAGGATAAGATGCCTTTCAGTCAGTTACTTGATCATAGACGGAGAACTCTACAGGCGAGGCTACTCGACACCTTATCAAAGGTACATCACTCATCCCGAAACAGATAGGGTTCTTTGTGAAGCTCATGAAGGAGTCGCAGCATGCCATGAAGGTGCACGATCATTGACACGAAAGATCTTCAGACTGGGATATTACTGTCCAACCTTGGGAAAAGATGCGATTGAATTAACATAGAGGTGCGCGACTTGTCAACAGTTCGCACCACGATCCGGTCGACCGCCAACACTGTTGTCCCCAATGGCAGGCGCCTGACCTTTTGCTCAATGGGGAATGGATATATTGGGTTATTTTCGCATTAGTACTGGGCAGCGTACTCACATCATAGTGGCGATCGACTATTTCACCAAGTGGATAAAGGCGAAAGCTTTGGCCTCTACAACAGAATTTCAAGTGATCATGTTCCTGAGGATCAACATATTTTCCAGATTTGGCATTCCTAAGATACTTATCAGCGATAATGGTCCACAATTCGTAGGAAAATAACTTAAATGGCTCTACGAAGAATACCGTATCGATCATAGATTCAGCTCAGTGCATCATCCTCAAACGAATGGACAAGCTGAAGCAGCCAACAAAGTTGTTTTAGCAGGACCTAAGAAAATGGTTCAAGCATTCAAAGGAAATTGGGCAGAGGAGCTGGAAAATGTACTATGGGCTATCCGAACAATGCCTAAGGCAGCCACGGGAGAAACACCTTTCAGTTTAGTGTATGGATCAGAAGCAGTAGCACCCGCCAAAATAGCGGTGCCTACCCACAGAATCCTACACTTTAACACTGAGGCAAACGAAATTGAGCGCAGGACAGATCTCGACTTGGCGGAAGAATAGAGGTGGCAATCAGAAAAAACACAAGCCAAGATGCGACTGGCGACCGCTCGATACTTCAATAGAAAAGCCAGCGCTCACCAATTTTTCGTGGGAGAGATGGTTATGAAAAGGAATGAATTTACAAGACTGGACAGTCAGAATAAACTTTCAGCTAAGTGGGAAGGACCATACATGGTAGTAGAGATCGCCGCCCTAGGATCTTACAATTTGGAAACCACCGAACGCGAAAGGTTACCCCGTCCATTCAACTCTGAACATTTAAGGAGATTTTATACATAGCTTGTAATCAAAATGTTATGTCAATAAAAGCAAGTCATTCCTTCATAAAGCATGACTAGTTGAATCAAATCGAAGAAAAAAGACCCGATAACAAAATTGGGTGAAAGACCTGATGACCGAATTAGGCATTGAAGAAAAAAGGCCTGACGCCAAAAGTCAGGCGAAATACCTGATGACCGAATCAGGCATCAAAGACCTGACGCCAAAAGTCAGACGAAAGATGTGATGACCGAATTATGCATCAAAGACATGATATCAAAATTGGGCGAAAGACCTGACACCAAAGTCAGGAAAAAGACCTAGCAACAAGGTTAGGCAAACCAAAAGACCTGATATCAAAATTGGGCGGAAGACCTGACGCCAAAGTCAGGCAAAATACATAATGACAAAGTTAGGCAAACTAAAAGACCTGATATCAAAATTGGGCGAAAGACCTAACAACAAAGTTAGGCAAAACAAAATACCTGACGCCAAAGTTAGGCAAAAGACCTAACGCCAAAGTCAGGCAAAAGACCTAACGCCAAAGTTAGGCAAAACAAAAGACCTGACGCCAAAGTCAGGCAAAAGACCTAACGCCAAAGTTAGGCAAAACAAAAGACCTGATGCCAAAGGCAGGCAAAAGACCTAGCAACAAAGTTAGGAAAAACGAAAGACCTGACGCCAAAGTCAGGCAAAAGACCTGACACCAAAGTCAGGCGTAAGACCTGTTACCAAAATCAGGGAGAAGTCCTAACGACAAAGACAATCAATCCATCGAGGAATCCATTCTCTTATAAGTTGGGCAAATTTTGAAGAAGTTATCCATACTAAGGATAACAGTTCCTTTGGGAAGCAAATTCTAGAAGACTAGAAAGGAACCTTAAGCATTCACTATAGATGATGAAGCTTTAAGTAACAAGTTTCTTGCGATTAGGCGAACACTCCAAAAGGTTTAAACTTCAACAAGGTAACACATCTTCAAGCCTAAAAGTCTATACTTTTAAGTCTTAAGAGGTTTTACTTAAGAGGTTTATACTTGGCGAGGGGAATAGATAAATCTATAAAGACTTATCATTTAAGCCTAGAGAAAAGTTCAAGACCTAAGGGTCGAGACCATCATAAAGTGAAGAAAAAGTCGAAGGTGATTATGGCTAAGACCTCAGAAGAATCGCCAACACATTCAAAGTCAAATAAATATAAAGGCTTATGAATATAAAAGGCATTCAATATTATAAAAAATAACTAAGTCTGAATTCGAAAAATAATTACAAGTGAACCCCTAAAATACAAGGCATGATAAAAAAAACTATTGTCTAAAGCAAAAAAAAAGGTATGATCGCCGGGGAGATGGAAACTTCAGGTCTTGGGCTCTTTAGGAACGGAGGCGCTCTACTCGCCTTCGGGGGCAGTCTCCTCGACAACAGCAGCAGGAGGAGTCTCCTTGGGAAGGGTGCTCCGGAGTGAAGGCTTAAGAGCCTCAACTTCCCGAAGAGGAAAGTTCGGGTCGACTGCCTGGATGTCCTCGACCAGGAGTTGGAGATAGTCAGCTACTTCAGACTTCATCACCTCCAAAGCACAGTCGGTAAATTGTTCAGACCTGTTAAAGTCCTCGACTACACTCTGGGGGGATTGAACAAATTTCAGCTGCAGGGCAAGCTGTTCCTTCTCCTTCTCCAGGGCATTCCCCCTGGCCTTAGCAGCAACCCTTTGAGCTTCCTCAGCAGCCCTCTGAGCCTCCGCGGTAACTCTTTGAGTCTCCGCAACTGCCCTCCGAGTTTCAGCCTCCTTAAGCTCAGCCTTCAGGCGAGCATTGGTAGCCTCTACCTCGGCTGAGTGCTTGTTGGCCGCCTCAGACTTATTGAGGGTGACCGCTGCCTCTCCTTCCTTCTTCTTGACCAAGGCAATGAGCCTCTCCTCCTTCTTGAAGTACTCCTTTCGAGCGTGTTCTACCAAGAAAACCGCCGCATTGGCCGTTTCCTTTAGACCTTCCATCTGGTCTGGGGAGAACCTCAGACTTCTGTACTACTCTAGCTCGATAAGCAAGTCAGTTTCCTTATCAGCAAGCTCCCCGACGACCCGACCGATCGCCAGCTCCTCTCATATGAGCTGACAATAAGTGAAAAATGGGCAAAGTACTGTTAGTCTAAGGAAAATTTAACAAGTAATATGAAGACAAACAAATATGGGAAATCTTACCAAGGTGATCTGTTCGAAGTGCGACCTCATCATCCCCTCGATGGAGGGAAGTTCTGAAGGGCCCAAGGCCCGGTCCTTGGGAGGGACTATCCCCTCGAGGAGTTTCATGCACAAGTCCGGGTTGCCCCGGAGAGTCTTCTGATCAGACCCCCCTCCCCCCGCCTTCGAAAGGTTTCCACATTGGACCCAGACGCCCCAGGAGTTCGGCAGCCTTGGGCGGCTAGAACAAGCCCACTAGTGGGCAATACAACCAGAGGGAGCCTTCGAGGGGCCTGGGGCGGCTGGCCCCTTCTTCCGATCCTCAGTCTCCTTTGGAGCAATGGGGGTCGGGCGATCGGAAGGAGGAAGGGTCGCCGTGACCACAGCTAGCGCCTTCGCCTTAGGACCAATAGGACTCTTAGGAGCAGCAGGGCTCTTGGGAAGAGCAGGGCGCTCTTCGCCTGAACTCCTGACCTTCTTGGTAGGTGTGGGGTCAAGAGCCACCTTAACAATAGGTTTCTCTGCAAAAAATTAACAAAGGTATTATAAACCTAAATTTAAGGCAGAGGAAAAAGAAGTAAACAAGACAGTTATGTAGCTGGATGGCGAGAGCCAGGAGTGACTGAGAGACGATCCTCCTCAGGCTTTCGTTTGGAGGAACGCCTGGAGGGAGGAGGAGGAAAGTTCAGCGACGCCTGGTTTGAAGACAGCCCCGCCTTACCCTGGTCATCAAAGAGACCCATGAGTTTGTGGCCCCGAGCGCCTACAACCAATAAAATAAAAAACATTAGAAAATTACCCAATCAATAAGAAGTGGCGAGACCTGATGAATGCCCGCTATTTCGAGCATGTTCTCAGTGGTTTCCGTCACTGAATGGATCGAACAAAAATTTGATTGTTTGTGCAATCGGAAGAAGTTGTCGATGGCGTTCCGGTCGCTCCCAGATAACTCGCCAAAGACAGGGGGAGTATCCCTTTCCGGTTGAGACAACTCCTAGGTCACGCCCCCTTGTAGAAAAAGTAGAACTTCTTGTAGTTGGAGTTGGTGGCACAGAAGTCATCAACCAACCGAAAATGAACGTTCCAGCTCCATGCCTGGCCTCTTCATTCTTCAAACTTGGGCCATCGGGTCTGGAAATGATGAAGGTGGTTCGCTCCAGCGGCCAATCGGAAAAATCATCGGAACAAGGCCAGTGAATACGTCCATTCTTGACGTAGACACATGAACTTGAATCTGACCCACATCCTAATGGCGTTGGTTACGAGCTGCGTGGGACCTATGCCATAATAATGACATAGTTCCTGCAAATCCTCGCAGAGAGGAAACGCAACCCAGCATCGATCTGGGCCGCATAAACGTGAACCTCTCCATCGCGAGGATAATGCAGCCCTATGCCTGGGTACATGGGGGCATCCGTTTCACTCAGACCACCTATGGCGACTACCATCTTGAACTGAGTCGGCTTCAACACGTTAGACTTGATATCTACTTAGAAAATCAAGATATGGAAAGAACAATATAAAAGCAAGAAAAAACAGGTGCCATTATTAGAAAAAACAAGCGAACAGAAAACCTTGGTGTTTACCTTTTGGGGAAAAGAGGGGCACGTTGGTTTCTGGCCCATCCACCACCACAGGTGTGGCCGCTGATCGTTCGGCGTCAGGGTTCCTTTGGCTGGAAGCCAGAGAGGGACCATCCCTAATTTGCAGGGGAGCATTGTTAGTCTTCGGGGGCACCTTTGGGTTTGAAGAAGAAGACCTGTTAGCAGGTGCCTTGCTCTTGCCTGTGGATTGATTTCTTGAAGCCATTGATGTCCTGGTTGGAGTTTTTGGAAATCGAAAGAGGGAAGGAGAGGATTGGAAAAATAGAGTGCTGGAAAACAGAGAAGGCACAAACTCTCTAGAATTTGGATGACTCGGACGCGTAAAAGACAAAGGAGTAGAACTACCGTTCCATATATAGACAAAATAAGAGTAACCGCCACAGACAGAATCGAAACGACACAGAGAATGATTGAACCTTTTGGGAAAAAATCGAAGCAATGTCAGAATTCTAAGAGACACCTCGGGGAGACAAACGGTCGGCCAGTACAGAAACTGTCAGACTACCCTTGGGTTACGGAAGAATAAACGACATGCGTGCCTCAAATGTCCGTTCGACTTCTGGATGATTGTGCAGTCATTAAATGCTAAGGTCCACTATGCACATAAAACGATCGCTAGCGTATTACTAGACCTTTTTGAAAAACCCTTTCAAAGGCAATGATCGCCAAATAGTGAATGATAAACATCCATAAACCTAGACAACCTCGAGTGGTCGCCCAGAAGGAATAAAATACTGAATATTCCTTCAACTCTGGGCAACCGAGCGACTGATCGCCAAAGAAGCATAAAGTGTTCATAAGGGTACAAATAGCAGAAAAGGACAAAGAAGACCTAATTCAAGTGTCACTATCTCAAACCCTATGAAGGAATCAAGCTCGACCGAAGAAACTTCACTCAAGCTTCGGGGGAAAATGTTGGGTATTGATAGTGACAGTCCAATAAGGAAAAGACCCCAGAGGCCCAATAACCCTGGTTATTCGAACCAGACCGGCCCATGCTAAAGTCGATCTGGCCCTCGATAGAATGACCCAATGTTGAGCCCAAGCTAAAGTGGACGCCAAAGGCTCCATCGCTGGTCGTCATTAATCACCAAGTCGCGGACTACTACTGCTCGCCATAGGAGTGCTCGCCCCAAAGAGAGCCCTGCCTCTCTTCTCTGGTCCCACCAACCGTTCCTAAAGATATGGCCACGATATCCCGCATATCTCGGGCACATATTCTCTAAAGATTACATATGGTAACTGCAATATTACGCCATAACCGTAATATCTGCTATCCTAATCTTCAGCAATACAATATTCGTTAAGATATACTGTTGCCTTTTACGGTTTGGTCTCCTTACTCTATAAATACATTTGCTTTACATACATTCAATTTATGTTTTGAGTTCTACACACACATATACTCATTTAAGCATCGGAAAGGGACCCAGTGACACCCCCTCTGTTGCGATCCCTTTCGTGCAGGTTCACCGGAGCTAAGGCGAGAGTAAGTTTCATCCATCCATTGACATTCAATTCATTGCCAAGTCAGCATTCAGGAAATTAAGATCCAACAGACTTTAAGGTTTAAGATAGGTAATAATATAAAAATTGAAAGGACAAAATAGTTGAGGATGAATTAAACCTAGGGATGAGCATAAAAAACCGGTTTGATCGAATCGAATCACACATTTTGTGATCTATACCGGTTTTGAACCAGTTCCACCTAATCGGTTCACAATCCAAACTTTATTTTACACAAATATGAAGCGAATCAGAAAAGGTACAAAAAACCGGTTCTCAAATGGTAAACTAAACCACTTCTTGTACTAGTTTTAATATAATATTCTATTTAGTGATTAATATATTTACTCTAACCAGATGGTCCATGGCTGCCAATTTCATTCGACACTCCTCTACATCTCCCTCTAGCGCTCTGCTTTGCTTAACGCGACAATGGCTGCCACCGCTGCTACTCTAAGTCCTGTTGTTGCTCTCAAAGCTCAATGCCGCTGTTGCTGGCCTTAACCAGATTAGGTTTCACTTCCCCTTCCCGACTATTTCTCTTATCCGATCTGATCTACGCATTGGATTTCCCTTCCCTTCTAATTTCTGCGACTTGCTTTGCAGCGAGAACGAGAAGCCCAGATTCATCAACCTAGTCAGTCGTTGCCTAAGGTTTGCAGCACTTCTTGTAATTGAAATCTGATAGTATACATCCATGACTATTGACTGGTGTACTGCCGATTTTGGGCTAGACTTGCTCTTTGGGTTCGACACTCTCATAGAAAAGTTGAATTGCTATGTTTAATAGGATAATCTATATCTCTATCTATTGCACCTGATCCACCTAATCCTTGCTCAATTTGACTTCATTGGATCAGAGGCATCAATCAACCGACTTTTTTTCTACTTTTTTTTGTGTATGTTAATAAAGTGGTCCGGCTGAACCAGTTCATATACGGTTCGGTAAATCGGCAAAAAAGTGGAGCGGTAAACTGTACCTCTTTAAAATGTGGTAAATGTACGGTTCTGAACCGAACCGATTCATGCCCCGAATCGATTCATGCATGATGGGGTTTATAAGGGACGCCTTATTTTAATAAACCATTAATCACTAACCTAAATAAAATCAAGAAGAATTATAAAACCATTTATATAAGGCGTCGCCCCTATGATGTTAGAGTGGCGTCAGCCTTAGAAGGCGTCGCCTCCACGTGTCAGGATAAAACCGCATTAAATGGGGATCAGACAACATTAAATAAGACCAGACATCTCTGATATTTGAGGATAATGATCCATGTCCCATCCGAAAGTCAGTTTGACCTAAGTTAAAAGGCTAACCATGGTAAAAAGGTAACACTATTCATCAGGTTAAACAAAGCCTATAAATACCAGCATTCATTATCATTTATTACATTCTGAAATTTACCATATCCACATAAAAACTATTTAAAGCCTCAGACTGACTTAAGCTTCAGAGTGGAATAAACAGGTTAGCTCGAAATTGTCAATCTGTGCAGGTCCAATCCGAAAGGAGCGACGCCTCTGCCAAAGGAAGATTTTCAGAAAGCAACAATGCCCATTCCCAATTAAACCAAATCAGTGGACAAATCCAATTTCCAAGTGTATTTTTAGTTGTATATTTTAAAAGATATTTTTTTGTAAAATAATTAATTAATTATATATTTGCTAATTGAACTTCAATAGTTAACTTAGATCATTTATTAATTGGACTTTCTTTGTAAAATAATTGTTAGCTAACAATACATAAAGTTAAATTTGTTGATTCATTTAATTTTTTGTTAAATATTAATGAAGACATGCACGTGTCAATCACGTATCAGCTAACAAATTGTATTTTATTTTTGAAAAAATCAGTTAGCAATGTTCAACTTTTTTACAAAATCCAGTTAGTAAAGTGCAAAATTTTCAAGAGTTTAACAAATAATTTAACAAAAATAGAGAAAATTTTTATTTTCATTGTCATTTAACAGTAATTAAAGGAATTTTATATAAAGTTAGCTATAACAATATGTTAAAAAAATCAACTAATAAAGTCCAAACACTCAGAGTTTAACTAGAAAATTAGTAATTAACTAAAAAATAATTATATATCACCAACAATACATTTCTTTTTTGAATTTGTACAAAATATTCGAATTAATTTTTCCTTCAATTTGGAGATAGTCATTAATGATGGTTATTGTTAATCAATTGATGATTAGCTAGATATTAACGGGTAATGACAATTGTTCTATTCCCCAAATCCCAAGTGCTATTCCATTCCTTATTTGAGTTATTTAGTCACTCTTGGATATGTTGTTTTGAATTAGTCGGTCCACTACTCTTCGCTTTTTTGACTCGTTGCTCCGTTTTCACTCGTGCACCTGCAGGAAGGAAAATTCAAATTTTGCTCGTTATGTCTCCTTCGATGATAGAGTCGGCAGAAGAATGTTTGGAGAGTAAATGTGATATTAGAACATTGATTACTTCTTTAAAGTGGGTAGGTGGAGAGTATTTTTAGATAAACTCATTGCCCTGTTCATCTAATTCGGTTTTTGCCCTGGTTGACAATACTTGCTGATTAAGAATATGACTAGGGTTATTTTTGCCATAGAGGGTCATTAATGGCCATTGTAAGAGCCATTTATAGTAGAAAAAGGTATCAGGTATACTCATTACTTACATTAAATGAAATATGTAGTTCGTCCGAGTCTATCAGGAGGTGTGTAGGGAGCAACGCTTTAACACCTCCACGCGATGCTCAGGTCATCTTCCATGCTACACAAAGTCGATGACATGGAGGATCTCTGAGGTAACCAAAGCGACGCCTAGGACCCATCAGTCACCATCTACTAATACAACTACTCAAGATTTCAAAGCTTAATATTTGGATAATTGTTCTTTACACCAAAACTTTAATATTTGTAGCAACTTGCGCCCTAAATTTTTAAGTGGATCTACTTAGGTACCTTATTTTTTCAATATACTTTTATTCTTATCTATTTTTCTAGGTTTCCACGCAAATTTCTGAACATTGAAATTCCTTGTTGGATCCTTGCGATTCAAGTCGTCAGGTCTTGGATGCTCCGCAACCCGCAAGAAAGAAAGCCTGAGTTTTGCTTGTGGTTTCTCCTTCAATGCTAAAGTCAGTTGAAGTAGGTGGGAGAATAAATGTGTGTACTGAATGTATTGATTACCTTTGAATGTTGGTATATTTATTGATGAGGCTTTAATGTGATCCTAAGGTAGACTTTGTACCATTGTTAACTTTACCTTTTGACTGATATGGTGAACAATAGTTGATTTTTCCATGACATAGTCCTTTACCGCCATATGTAATCGTATTTGTACAAAATGTACTCATTTCGTACATTTAATGCACTTTATCCTTAAGTGATTGTTCAACAGTTGAAAAGTTTCTTTACATTTAAGTGTCCACTCGAACATTTTATTCGCTCAGACCATTTTGAAAAGGGTAGTCACTTCGCATGACAATGAGTTTTTATGTGTTAATCTAAACCCCCCTTTGACTTACCACACAACCTAAGAACTTCATGGAGTTGACACCAAAAATGCATTTGGAGGGTTTGAGGCAGACATTGTGCAATTTCATTCGCGCAAATGCACATTCCAAATTCCCTTGGTGGTTGAGGTTGCTATCCACATAGAAGGAAGGTTGTGTGTGACACATGAAACTCATGACGAGATGTGGCTTCGACTAACTGGTTGATATGAGACATCATATAGCAGTCCTTGGGCCATGTTTTGTTCAAGTCCCTGATTTCGACACAGATTCTCCATTTACTCGTCAACTTCTTCGTAAAGACTAGATTTTCCACCGAAGTCTAAAACCTGATTTCTTTTATAAAGTTGGCGGTGACTAACTTTCCTATCTTAGCCATGATGGCCAACTTCTTTTTGTTGCCCATTACTTTTTATTGTTCTTTCATTGAGCCTAAGCTTGATGAAAGGGTCAATGTTGAGTTCACGAGTGATAATCAAAGTGGTAATGCATGACGTATCACTGGGATTGTAGCGAACAACTCTTTAAAATTTGCCAGTAGTTTAATCAGAGTTGTAACTTACTCTTTTGGAAACGCCATTCCAAATCTTCATTATTCTGTCATGTTTGTCCATCTTCGCTTCAACCTACTCTTTCACGGAGGTAGGCCGACATCTCTTTTCCATGCTTGATCACACTCCATACTTATATAAGAATGTTGAATATCATGAGCTCTCTAGAAAAGTCTCTATCTCTCAAACTTTTCTTTAAGTGTATTTTGTGTTGGGTATCAGTCCACATATCCTCGATCGACCTGGTTGAAGACCGACCTAACTCAGAGGGATTGGTGGCGCCGCCTTGACCCACCTAGGGATGGCGCGCCCCATGACCCAAGTGTATATCACCACCATCATCCTATAATGCCGGTACGACATTTCAGGCCAAGCTTCCGGACGTGACAACGTGAAGGCGCGGGAAGACCACCATAGAGGCAAGCCACTTGGGAACATCCTTCTCTTAGAGGCCTTTCTGCGACACAAATACAGCACAAGGCGTGATGCCAGACACGAGGGAATGGGGCACACATGCACTAGGTACAAAGACCCAGAAAACATGGGACACAAAAGCACTAGGTGTGGGACAGAGACACTGGGCACAAGGGCACTATACACAGGACACCATGCCGCACATGACTCAAGGCATGACCATGGTCAGTTGACCAGGCGATACCTGGGATGACCATGGTTAGGATTAACTCAACCCAGGTTAAGGGTGAAGGTTATAAATACCCCCACCCATCTCCAAACTAAGACTAACGTAACATTGCACACCTTGACCCTCTATACACTATCTGCTCCTATAAACGAACCTTCGACTGACTTAATCATTGAATGGGAAACAATGGGAACTCCCGGGCTTTACTTATGTGCAGGTTATCGGAGCAGAAAGGAGACCAACCCGGAATGCCCTGAAGAGAGATCTACTGAAAAACGTGATCCAACATCTGGCGCCGTCTGTGGGAGCCTTGAGCAAAATCATCCATGGATCCCCCAACACTAGAGTAAAGATCATCCATGTAGAAGTGACGGAAAATGAAACCTTCCACCACCTCAAGCAACACTTGGGGCCTCGACGTACTTACCCTACCAGCTTGACAGCCTAAGGGACATACCTCTCATCCGCCCACGTACCAGGCATCGCCCGTGCCCCAACCAGCGGCCTTAGCCGAGCCTGAGGTACACATACGTAGCGGAGTCATCGATAGCATCCTAAGGCAAGGCCCCATCCCGAGTAGAGGTAGCCCCAGAGGCGGTCCTAACACCTGCCTTCATGGCAGCGTTGAACGAGATCATTGAACGCAGGCTCCGTACAACCCAACATGCTGACATCACTCAAGTGGAGGAGGTAACGTCTCAGCACCATCCTCATCGGGCGCCGCCCCCGCCAGCTCGGCCTCCCTTGAGTGCCGCTGTGCCATCCACAGGGATGATAACGGCTCATCCCCCTGGTTCGATGAGCTTGTCATCCTCATCGAGGAGCTTGTCGCTCGGAAGGTTAAAGAGCAGAAAAGCGGAGTCATGCCTCACCTTTGCGATAGAGCATCACACCCGTTTGCTCCTGAGATATTGGCGATCCCCGTGCCTAAGCACGTACATAATCCGTGAATTGACTGTTACCATGGGGAAGGCGACCCAGCCGAGCACATCCAAAGGCATTAGTGTTCACTCCTAGGGCGAACGAGTGATGACAACCACTTCACTATGCTTTTTTCGACCACCCTGGGAGGTGTACCCAAAGCCTTCATTTGGTCTTGGGGAGACTTGAGAGAAAAGTTCATTGTGCAATACATGGGTGGAAGACAATTCCTGAAAAGCGTGGGTACACTATATCACCTCAAGCAAATAAATGAGGAAAGCTTGGCGGACTTTTACTCCAGGTTCAAAAAGGAGTTGGCAGGAATCGACCAGGTCATCACGGGAGATGAGATCATACATGCATTCGTCAGGGCACTCGGTCCGCGAGGATCATCCTTGTATGACAACCTAAGTATCATCCCGGTCAACACCGCAGAAGATTTAGTGACGCGTGTAAAGTCATACGTTGACTTGATAATAGAGGAGGAAGGGAGAAGGTAGCCGAAAGAGTCGAAGAGGGAAATCCAGGAAGGCAAGAAGCCCGAACACTGTCCCTCGAAGGTGTCGCATGAACATCGTCATCCCTTCTTGGCGCGCCCCAACCAAGATGTCTACGAGAGATTGTTCACTCCCCTGAATAGAGACATCTCTGTGGTACTGGCGGAGATGGAAAGAAAAGACTTGGCGACTCCTCCGACCCCAATGAGCCAAACAAGTATTGTCGTTACCATTGATGTAAAGGCTATATCACAAATGATTTCTATAGAGAGGTTAATTCAGCAAGGCCACTTGAAAAGCTTTGTGGCGTGCTGGGAGAGGAATCGGAGCCCTTGAAGGGAGAGACAAGCATCGCTTAGAAGGGGCAGTGAGTAGTCAAAGGGCACACACGGGACTCTCAACATTATTAGCGGTGGTTAAGTTGCTAGAGGGGAGACGGGCGCCGTGCGTGAAGTGCATGCAACCCAACTCTCGGGAATGGCTAAGGTAGGAAAGTGTTCTAGAGAAGACGACGAGGTCATCATCTCCTTCTCGGAGTCCGATATGAGGTATTTGACATGCCCACATGAAGATGCATTGGTAATTACTACAGACATGGAAGGCTATACAGTGAAGAGAGTGCTGATAGACTCGTGGAGCTCGACCCACGTGCCTTTTTTAGAGGCATTGCAGAAGATGGGAAAGTAGGTAAAAGAGTTGAAGAAGGTGAAGTTCCCCCTGATGGGGTTCGCATCAAACGCTCCGTACCTGGTAGGGTCCATCACCCTACCAATAGAGATTGGCGACGGATAGAGGTCGCTGAAGTTTGATGTCACCTTCATTGTGGTGGTCGCTCCGACATCATATAATGCGATTTTGGGGCGCTCCACGGTCAAATTACATAGGATGTTGCACTCTACCTACCATCAAATGGTAAAGTTACCCCCCCCCCCCCCCCCCATGAGGTAGGAGTGGTAAGGGATGACCAGCCTATAGCATGCAGCTGTTATGTACATTCGATGCGTCGCCATGTATTGAAGAAAAAAGAAATTCTTGCCATTCAGACAGAGGAAGAACCTAAGGAAGAAAGAAGTTGACCCAACCAGTTGAAGGAATGAAAAGAAGTCGAGATCGATGGCCTGGAAAAGGTCGTTCAGATAGAAGTGATGCTACTTAACGGATAAGCCTAGAACCCGAGCGACATGCCCGGGATAAGCCGAGAAGTGATTGCCCATGAGATCAATATCGACCTGAGCATCAGGCCGATTTCCCAAAAGAGGCGCATCGTGAGAGAGGAAAAATCAATAGCAATCCACCAAGAGGTAAGCAAGCTGATCGAGGCAAATTTTGTGGATTAAATCCGATTCCAGACATGGGTAGCAAACCCGGTCTTGGTTAGAAAAACTAATGACAAATGGAAGATGTCCATTGACTTCAGAGACCTTAACAAGGCGTGTTCTAAGGACTCCTAGCCTTTGCCTCGCATCAACCAACTGGTCGATGCCACATCTGGTCATGATCTCTTAAGCTTCATGGATGCTTACTCCAGATACAATTAGGTCCAGATGGCAGAGGGTGACGCTCAACACACTGCATTCTACGTTGATAGTGTTATCTATCACTACACATTCATGTTGCTTGGGCTGATCAACGCGGGAGCCACCTATCAGAGGATGATGAACAAGCTATTTTTCAGAATGATTGGAAATACAATGTAGGTTTATGTTGATGACATGCTGGTAAAGTCTGTAAGAAGCGTCAACCATGTGGAAGACCTGAGGAAAACCCGAGAGCGCATGCGCCTCCATCAGGTGCGCCTCAACCTCGCCAAATGCGCCTTCGGAGTCCACTCGGGTAAGTTCCTGGGCTACATGATTAGCCAAAGGGGAATCGAGGTCAATCCCGAGAAGCTGGAGGCAATCGAGATGATGAAGAGCCCAACATGTCACAAGGAAGTGCAGTGCCTAAACGGGAGATTAGCGACGCTCAGTCGTTTCCTGGCTAAGTCTAGTGAAAAATCACTCCTCTTTTTCCAAGTCCTGCGCTCCAATAAGAAGTTTGAGTGGATCCATGAGTGTGAAAAGGTGTTTCAGAACCTTAAGCAGCACCTCAAGACGCTCCCACTTCTGACCAAACCGTCAACGAGCGACCCCCTTTACCTTACTTAAGTACTAGTCATGTAGTAGTCAGCTCAGTCTTAATAAAGGAGTTAGAAAATGGCCAAGTCCCAATCTACTATGTATCCGTCACCACATTTTAAATGAACTACATCAAAGTTGAGAAGTATCTCTATGCGTTGACAATTTCGGTTAGGAAGCTTCGCCTTTACTTTCATGAGCACGAAATCACTGTCTAAAACACTTCCTACAAAAGCCGAACGCATCAGGACGGATAATAAAATGGGAAATCGAGCTAAGTGAATTCGAAATAAAGTCCACTCCGAGAACCGCAATAAAAGGTGAGGTATTGGCAGACTTCATCGTCGAATCAACCTGCACGACTAAGGCGTCACCCAAATTAAAAAAATTGGAAAAACCATGGACGCTACACACCGTCGGATTTCATCCATTGATGACTCGGGGGCGGGACTTGTCCAAACCTCACCAGATGGTGGCGCCCTTATCCGATATGCATTAGTATTGACCTTCAAGACCACCAACAACGAAGCCGAATACGATTGATCACCGACCTAAGACTAGCAAAAGAAGTAGGCGCTGCCTCCTTACATGTTGTTACTCATAGCTGATGGTAAACCAAATTTAAGGAGAATACGCTGTAAAAGAAGAGAAGATGAAAGTGTATCTAAGAGAGACGAAGGTCTTGGTAGAATGGTTCGACAACTTTGAAATTGAGGCAATACCACGTGAATCGAACCAAGAGGCGGTACACTTTGTCTGGCAGGCGCCACTCTTGGAGGTACACTTTGTGGAGAGCATGAAGGAGAAGATGGGCTCAGAGTGCGCTAACATTGACAAACCGGTCGATTAGGCGACCCCCATCCTTACCTACTTGGAATCGGGAGAGCTACCAGAGGATAAACTCAGACGAGACGAATCGTAAGGATAGCGCCAAATTACAAAATAATCGACGGGGTGCTCTACAAAAAGGACTTTTCAGCACCCTACCTCAGATGCGTCACTCATCTGTAAGGGAGGTACACGAGGGGTACGCCGCCTTCCTTAAAGGCGCGAGATCAATTATTCAAAAATTCCTCAACCAGGGCTACTATTTGCCCACCATGAACAAGGAAACAATCGACATAGTGTCAAAATGCGACTCATGTCAAAGGTACGTACCAAAATTGGCGCGCCACCCTTCAGAACTTACAAGCATTAGCGTCGCGTGGCCATTCACACAATAGGGGATTGACTTAGTGGGACCTTTGCCAAAGTCGAAGCAACACTCTTACATAATAGTGGCCATTGACTATTTTTCGAAATGGATCGAGGCAAAGACACTGGCATCCACAACGGAATTCCATGTGATAAAGTTCATCAAGTCAAAAATCATTTCAAGATACGGGATCTCGAGCATCCTAGTCAGTGACAATTACCCACAGTTTGCGGGAAGAGAATTAAAATGGTTCTGTGAGGAACTAAAAATCGAGCACAGACACGCCTCGGTCAAGCATGCGCAAGCCAGTGGACACGTTGAAGCAGCAAACAAGACCGTCCTAAACGGGCTGAAGAAAAGTGCGGATGCCCTAGGAGGAAAATGGTAAGAGGAGCTGGCAAATGTTCTCTGCGCACTACGAACCACACCCAAGGAGGACACACGGGAAACACCATTCAGACTCGTTTATGGATCAGACGTTGTTGCTCTAACTGAAATAGTCGTGCCGTCTCATATGGTCAAATATTTCGGGGTAACGACCAATGATGAGCAAAGGCGTCTCGAGCTAATCTGCTGGATGAAAAGAGATGGACATCTGACCAATTACAAGCCAAGATGCGGTTCGCTACAACAAGCGAGTCTCATCTCGCCAGTTTTTCGTGGGGGAGAGGGTGTGGAGAAGAACTGAGTTCTCGCTACAAGACCGGAAGAATAAACTATCACCAAGGTGGGAAGGAACCTATATGGTCATCGCTATATCCCACCTAATGCATACATCCTCGAAGACGAACATGGAAAAATGTTGAAAAATACAGTCAATGCGGAACACTTGAAAACATTTCATGCTTAAAAGCGCGCCGCCAAATATCAACATGTATTTTGAAAATTCATGTTTATGGAATAATTATCGCGTCGCCTACTTCGGAATAACTACTCAATGACAAAATGCTTAAGTATGAACTCACGACTCAAGTATAGCGTCGTTACAGGCCCCTTAACATGTCTTAATCGAAAGATGCGAATTGCTAGACCCTTTAAAAGCGCCGCTATTAGTGAGGTAACCATAACTTAATGGCCAAACGCTTAAGTCTAAAGGGTTGAATGCAAAAATGGTGACGCTACAAGTATAACAATGTCATTATTAATAAATTAGAATCAACAGTTAGCCAAAGATCAAATAAAATGAAGTTGCAATATATATATAAAGAGCGTTGCATTTACAAATCGCCACTTGGGGAGAATTAAAAACGACATCTCTACTTGTAAAAAGAAAGAAAACGCTACTCTTGAGTCGGGGTCACCGCATCTTCACCGGGAGGAGGAGGAGTTGGAAGTCTCTCGCCTTCGGGCAGGGGCGACTGCCATGCTCAACCGTCGACGCACTTGTAGGAGGGGGAAGAGGCGCCTCAGAAGACTCCGCTTCACTGTC
Organism: Chamaenerion angustifolium; assembly: GCA_946814005.1. NCBI lineage: Eukaryota > Viridiplantae > Streptophyta > Magnoliopsida > Myrtales > Onagraceae > Chamaenerion > Chamaenerion angustifolium. Next base: position 23,976,492 of record OX328268.1, on the reverse strand, counting down.
GAAGTAATCTGCTTCCTGTTCCATGTGCCGCATTTCCAGGAAGCTCTTCATGCACTGAAGGCGCGCCAAGTTAAAGTCTGGGAATAATTTTTGCATGTCTTTCTCGATTGAACCATAGACAACCAAAAAGGTGGAGTGACACGCTATGACCTCATCCATGTCAAAAGAGGCGCTCACCTTGTAGTCCTTGACCACCTTATCGAGGCGCTTGGGCATCTCCTGCTCTTGTAGAGTCGCCTTATGTTCCGCGGAAATGACGCGCGTCTCCTACTAGGCACACTCGATCTTCGAAAGATTGAGTTGCTTGTGAAGGTCGTCAACTTGGGAAGAGAGGTGACCCACCTCCGCAGGCGCCGACTTCAAGCGCTCCCCCTTCTCCGCCACCTCAGCACAAAGATATTTCGTCTCAACTTGCTTCTCTGCCAACTAACGCTCCAGATCCTTGAGGTGACACTCTTGCTCCTCTACATGGCACATCTTATCAGATGTGATCGCCTTCTCATCGAGCAGACTGATTATATACTCGCTCATCTGGAGTTGCAACGGGAGCATCTGAAGAAAACAAAGTGTCAGCAATGTTAAGGCTGAAAAGATAAAGGCTAGGGCATACCTGGGAAAAGAAGGAGAGCCCACGGCGCATTAAACCCTCGGTGGCACCACCCTTAGTCAACATAGGCATCCTATCACTTGAGGGGCAAGCACCCGCTAGCGGATGGAACCCTAGGTTAGGGCCCGCTACCGAATTCCCCTTCAAGAGGGGATTGCCCTTGAGGCGCTCGCATGACGCCCAAGCCTCTAGGAGCGTCTCCTCGCTCACATCCGCACGCGGCGCAAGTTGAAGACCGGGCCAAGATAAGGAAAGTCATTTCCCTTTTTAGGCTTGGGAGTGGCGTCACAACGCTGAGACTCGTCCCGAACTTCATCAGTAGTGCATGGGGGAGGAAAATAGCGCATCCTCCTATTCAAATTCCTGTACCGGGACATCGACCCGGAACGCCAGACCCTTCTTACGAGTAGGCGTACCTAAAGACGACCCCAATCGCACAGGGGCGTTACCACCTACCTTCTTCACTGTAGAACCAGTAGAAACTCAGTGTAAGACCATTCAATCATTGAATCTGTCACTACGGGCGCACCATATTTCTTAGTATGGAGAATATTAAGTTGTCGACGCAGAAGGGTATCGTTAGTATATTGAGAGTAAGGGACCACACCTTTAAAGGCCTCCATTGCCTCCTGTGTGTCGGGGTTGAGGACCTCTTGCGGCGCCGTAAGAAGATCGACGTAATCCTCGTAGCGCGCTCAATGTCAGGGGGCGCTTCCGCTTAGACGCCTCAGGAGCGTCGTTGCCCCTTGAAGATGAATTCTTGCCACACTGCTGTTCTGGGATAATAGTAAAGGCATGAGCGAGACACGCAAAATCTTGCTGTGCAAAAAGGAAGGGAAATAGTTATTATTATTTGAGGAAGAGCAGCGCACTGCTGATGAAATGCCGACGCGCCTTAAATCTTCCTCGATCGTCGCCTTGAAGATGTAAACGGCGTCCCCATGTTCATGCTATCATTATTTGAGAGAGTGTGTCCGCATACATGCACTCCTTCATAGAAGGAATCAGATCGTGTTGTGCCTTGGTATTGATGTGTCTTATCGTGTCGTGTTTTATCATGCCGTGTCGTGTTTTTCGTGTCGTGTTTTTCGTGTCGTGTCTATCGTGTCTGCTGTGTCGTGTTTTATCATGTCTTATCGTGCCGTGTCATGTGTCATGTGACACGTTTATTAAACGTGTCGTGTATGACATTTAGAGACACGTTTAAAACTTATTCGTTTAGACACGACACGTTTATTAACACGACACGATTACTGACACGACACGGCCTGTTTGTCACCCCTAACTGTCGAGAAACATGTTGGAATATCATGAACTATGGTGTTAGAGGGGTTCATAAGATGGCATGGGTTGTATGTACCATCCTTGGCCCTTGTGCACATGGGATGTGTTTTGGATTTAGGAGGAGGTTCCGCGGGAACAATTGATGATTCAATTGATGGGGAGGGATTCGGTTCGACTGAGGGAAGGATAGTGGGACTAGGGTTGGTTCGGGTAGAGGATGGTGAATCGGTTCGGTCTGGGATGGGTTCAGGCTGCAGAGATATTGTGTTGGGTAGTGAGATTGCCGAAGATAATTCGGTGGGTTGGGGTAATGGTGATGAAAGAGTGAGAGGTGGGTAGGCGATGCTTGGTGTGGGTTCTGCTGACAAAGTTTTTGGGTTGGATTCGGATAAAGAAAAACGATCTTCATCGAACACCACAGGTCGACTTGTAATCACCCGACCACTAGCACGATCCAGACAACGATATCCTTTGTATTTCGGAGCATAACCAAGAAAGAAACAAGGAGTGGAGAATGAGGAGAGTTTGCCACGAATTCGGGACCCTAAGTATGGATAGCAAGCATAACCAAATGTTTTAAATCAAGAACAATATGGATGGACTCCATATAGACATTGAAATGGGGAGATGAAACTAAGGGTTTGAGAGGCAAGACGATTTATGATGAAGAATGTTGTCTATAAGCTTTCTACCCAATAATGCGAAGGCATTTTTGCATGGAATAACATTGTACGTGTGTTTCTATTAGATGACGTAACTTATGTTCGGTTAGACCGTGTTGAAAGGGCGTTTCTGGACATGAAATACAATATTGAATGCCTAAGTCACGTAAACAATTTTGAAACGCATGACTTGCATATTCACCACCACCATCAGTTTGTAAGAAACAATTTTTTGTATTGAAGATGGTTTTAACAGAAAGTCGAAATGTTTTGAAATGTGTAGGAACTTCAAATTTATTTTTCATGGAAAATATCCAGCAAAATAAAAAGTAATTGTCCACAAATAAAATAAAGTATTTGAATCGAGATAACAATTTAACAGGACTTGTCCAGACATCGGAATGAATTAAATTTAAAGGAAAAGACACTCGATGATTCTTGGAACTAAATGGTAATCTATGATATTTTCCTAAGCAACATGATACACATTTAGACTTGGTGCTACCTTTGGGGCTGAATTGAAGACACGGACGGAGTCGGGTGAGAGACTAATAGTTGAGATGACCAAGGCGATTATGCCAGCGATCAAAGGATGCTACCAAGCCAGCAGTGTGATGTTGAGAAGACTTCATGCGGGACCTCGAAATCGAATAGAGCTCATTGGGGGTGATAAATTTAAGAAGAGGTGTCCCCATGAATGTGTCCTTTATAACAAAACAACGGTTATAAAAGGTAATGGAGCATGAGTTTGTTTGACATAATTGATGTACATATAGTAAATTATGTGAAAGGTTAGGGACATAGTAATCAGGACTATGCATTAGTTTCCTAGAAGGCGTATGCAAAATTAAAGTTCCAACATGTGTAATAGGCAGCGAATGACCATTCCCTACTATAACTCTGGTAGAATTGGAAAAGGGAACAGGGTTAAGGCTATTACCAGGATCGTTGGTCATGTGTGATGAGGCGCCACTGTCAATGAACCACTGAGAGTCATCACTTTCCTAAACCGAGAGTGCATGATGATAGTCAACGATGTCAGAGGTTGCATACACACGATTGAAGCGATGAGGACATTGTGTACATGTATGTCCGATCGCATGGCAGAGTTGGCAGACCGACGAGGCTGTTTTAAGGATACCGATTTGGGTGATGAAATGTTTCTTAACCCTAATAGAATTTAATTGAATATAGAGAAAGTTGGTTGTTTTCTTATTATATCTTAAAGAATAGGTAGAATGGTATTTATATAGTAAAACCTTACTAGAGATTTTAATTAAATCCTACTAGAGATAATAGTAAACTCCAACTAGAGATATTAGTAAAATCCTACTAGAGATATTAGTAAAACCCTACTGGAAATATTTTATACTAATTACAAAACAATACTTTAACTACAAGTAAACTAAACATTAACTACTTAACTTCCGTCTAAACTACATCCTCTAACATTCACCAACGCTTTTCACTTTCTTGAGGGTTCCATTCTCAATTTGAGTAAAAAATTCCTCTTTGCTTTGCTTGATAATTTTCCACTCGAGCTTGGGCATCCTTTCCATCAAAGTGCCAAGAAACCAGAAAACAACACCATGTATAGTTTATACGGTGAGAAATCAAGTTTAAAACATTTCAAACTTCAACCACATCTCATCATACAACCACAAATCTTTTCGTCATTCAGTGGAGAAGTTATGCTTGTACACACATATGAGCCTTTTCTTGTTCAAGTGAAGTGCCATCATGGTTATTGTCTACACACAACTGACTAGGTTTGTGGCCAATTTCGTCTTTTGGCTTTTGATATCCACTGTGTTTGTATTGCACAAATGTGCTGCCTAAGTCATCATTCAACTATTTTTCTCCTTGATGACTGGTTGGGTTCGTGCCCAACATCTTCTTTTGGCTTTTGTTTCAAACACGGGATAAGTGATACATGCATGAATCACACGTTACTTAATTTTTCTCCTTCTTGATATTTAAAATTTTCAATCCAATGTAACATGTGATTGGCTGGGTTTGTGCCCAAGAACCTCTTTTGGCTTTGTAACCTGAACTTTGTGTATGACCACTTGACACAAGCTGACCAATAATCAAACTCATTGTATCATCTGAGCATAACAAACCACAAATATGAAAGATATACATTTGCAAATCAATATATAGGTGCTTTGATACTTCAATATATTCTTACCATGAAAACATATGAGAATATAGCATCGTGAGAATCTGAATTCCAACACATAGAGAACATTCAATCCACACGCTTAATGTATTCATCATCAACAAACAAATTATCAACATCATCATCATTTAGAAAATGATCATGAGAAGCATTAGAAAGTAAGATCAATTGGGAGAGATTAGAGTATACTTGTGATAGAACATCTTCAGCAGAAAACTGATGAGCAGAAGTAAGGTAAGACAAGTTAGAAGTCACGCTTGATCCTTCAGACAAAGAATAGACACCCAACTTTCGGCGAAGATGAATGAAATATTTATCAATTAAAGGTTTGGTGAGTGCATCAACAAGTTGTTCTGTACGAGGAACATGATTGACATGGACCAGTCCCTGTGAAACCTTTTCACGATCAAAGAAAAGATCCAATTCAACATGCTTCATCTTAGCATGTTTAATTGGGCTAGTCGCAATAGAGATAATACTAGTATTGTCACACCAAAGCACAAAAACAGATGACAATGATAAACCAAGTTGAGTTAGTAAAGAAGTTAGCCAAATGAAATCACACATAACATTAGCTAATCCACGAAACTCTACCTCAGTTGTTGATATAGACACCACGACTTGCGTTTTCGAACACCCATCAATTGGATTTCCTCCCAAGAACAAGCAATGTCCACTTGTAGATCTTCTGTCATCAGTATCAGCTCCCCAATCTGAGTCTGTGAAACCAACAAGATCAAGGGATAAAGATGGCATGAATATTAGGCCATGATCAAAGGGCCCTTTTAAATACATCAACACCCTCTTAGCAGCTGCCCAATGAGCCTCTTTAGGTCTATGAAGAAACTGACTAAGCCTATTGATACTATAACTAATATTTGGACGAGTATAACAAACGTGTTGCAAGGCTCCAACCGTGCTTCTATATAGAGATGGATTAGACAAAGGCATACCTGATCCAGAGGTGGATGTAAGGGGAGAAAACCAACCAGTGAAGTAGGACAAGGTTTAAAATTTGACATGTTGACACGAGACAACATGTCACATATGTACTTCCTCTAGCTTAACACCTTAAAATCAGGTTCAGATTGTATTTCCATTCCAAGGAAATAGTTGAGTTTCCCTAAATCCTTACAGGAAAAATGCTTATTCAAGTTGGTTATGGTTGATTCGATGAGATAATCACATGATCCTATCACAACTATGTCATCTACACAATGTTGATAAAGCATTATTCAGATCTATTTTTCTTAATGTCCAATTAAAATATAAATTTATAGATAGAATGATTCTAATTGTGGCATGTTTCACAACTGGACTGAAGGTATCCAGGTAATCATATCCCACCCTCTAGGAGAAACCTTTGGCCACTAGTCTAGTCTTGTATCTTTCCACAGTGCCATATGTTTTTATTTTAATCTTGAATATCCATTTGCAGCCCTCATGAGTTCTACCAGGAGGTAAAGATGTGAGAGTCCAAGTGACTTTCTCATGGAGTGCTTCGATCTCTTTCTGTATGGCTTCCCTTCGTTCTGGATATTGAAGTGCTATGTAGACATTCAGAGGCTCACTCACATCAGTTGTGGATGCTAGCAGAGCATTTGCATAAGATCTAGATTTGGACCTGGTGATCATGCCATGTTTAGATGGTTGCGGCACAAGTTTTGAGTGTGGTGGATCATTGAGCATGGATGATGATGGAGGAGGAGCTCTAAGTCCTGAAAGAATCACAATATATTCATTAGTAGACTGAGGTGTATTAGATATTGATAGGCTCATAACTAAGAAAGGAGAGGAAATATTAGGTAAATAACTTGAGTCATCAGTTAAAACAAGTGGCAGTTTTTTATTATTCGAAGCTTGACCTTGTGGACTATAAGCATCAGTTGATATTCCAGTTGAAGAGATTACGTTGGGATCCTGAGTGGTCCTTTGAGAACATACAACTGAGGAATCTAAGTTCCTGATTTGAGAATGTGGAGAAGTGAACTCTCTTATATCCACGTGTGCTTGTGACATGGGATTAGTATCATTGCTTGCAACAATTAAAGTGGGCATAGGAATTCTTGTTGATTCTAACATGAGACATGAATATGTGTAAGATGAATTAACTGGGCAGGATTCATATGCATCAAACGAAAGAGAAGAACATATTCTTTAACATGGTACGAAAACGCATACTCTTCAAAATAAACATGTCTAGACATGTAAACTCTTTCGATTCGATGAATACACTTGTAGCCTAAATGTGTTGACAAATATCCAAGAACAACACATGGACTAGACCTATAATTGAACTTATGTTTATTAAAATCACGAACGTGAGGAAAAGATAGACATCCAAACACACGTAATGAATTATAGGCAGGGAGTTTGTTGAACAATTTTTCAAAAGGTGATTTATTGGTCAACACATGCGTGGGTAACCTATTAATCAGATAACTAGCAGATGCAAATGAATCCGTCCAAAACCTGAATGGGATTGATCCTTGGGCAAGCAAGGTAAGACGAAGCTCAACTATATGTCAGTGTTTCCTCTCAACATAATGGGATGTTGAGAGGTGTAAGAGCATGTAAACCGATATTGAATACCTACAGAGACTAAGTAAGAGTGAAATAATCCTAGAAATTCACCTCCATTATCGGTATGAACAACTTTTATTTGATGAATTAATTGCTTTTCAGAAAACGAATCGAAGGATTTAAGAATACTCACAACATCACTCTTGTTAACAATGAAATATACCCAAGTGAACCGAGAAAATGAATCCACAAAACTTATGTAGTATTTACAAACATTTGAACTGACTGGAGCAGGTACCCATATATCCACTTGAAGAAAATGGAGAGGAGCATTGTACATTCCCTCAGCAGGACCGAAAGGTAACTTGTGACTTTTCCCTACTTTGCATGTCACGCATAGGTGAATTTTGTCGATCTTGTCAGTGCAGGGTAATCCAGATTGAATTACCTATTGCAACACTTAAGAAGATGGGTTACCAAGTCTTTGATGCCAGACATACGATCAAACATAAGAAACATGAGCACTGGTACTGATAACATGCGCATTAGAAATAGAATTTTCAGAACTAGGAACATAATTTTTAGTTGTAGAACACGCATTCACTTTATTGAGACCACTTGAATTATTTAAATATAAAGGTTGAGTATCAGAATTATCTAAGGCAGTAGGATACACATCACGAACAACAGTTGTATTACTGATTCTAGGGACTAAACCAACACTAGCTTTAGACATCGAACTATCAGCAGAAGTGGTTCCTAAATCACTATTATATTTATTGAAAATACCATCTTTATTTATATGTACATGCTTATTACTACTAGCTAGAAATGAATAGCACACAGAAACAGCAAAAGAGCCAGACTGAACACACTCATTGGGAGATAAGAGTATCTTGTAGAGTCCACCGAACTCACATCCCTATAAGAGCACTTCGTGCGTTTTCTGATCCTTTGCAACACAACCATTTAGGAAGAAAACAAAGTAAGCATCATTGTATTTAACAAATTGAGACACATATAAGAGATTCTTGGTAATGTGAGGTGCTACAAGAACGTTACGAAGAATAACAAAAGGATTGTTAACATGTAGTTTAGATGTCCTATATGAGTAATTTGAATTGTATTACCATTGCCTACACTAATTTTACCTTGACCTGTATAAGGGGCTGCATTGGAAACATTGAAGGAGGAATTGGTAAGTTGATGTGATGCTCCAGAATCGGGAAACCATGCCAGATTCGACCCTCCAGTGTCAGATGAAGTGTTGAAGGTTGCATTGAGAGTTGTGTTAGATGCAACATGTTAATAGGCTCTTATATTGTGTTTGTGACTGGTGGAAGGTAGATAAAGATGAGGATGAGTTGTTGTGGAAGTGTTTTGATAAAACACTTGAGGTGAGACCTACGAAGGAGGAGGAGGATGCTGAGCTTGTTGACTGGTATTGTTTTGTTGTATTTCCGGAGGTATAAAGCTAGCAGGAATTTGATTTTGTGATAGGATCGCACGGAAGGACTGATCAAATTTGTACCAGCATCGAGCCACAAGGTGTCCAAGTTTCCTGCACAACTGACATTGTGGTCGGTTGCTCTTGAAGCTATTACCGCATCCTCTTCCTCTTCCATGCGATCCAGGAGTGTCATTTTGATGATTGTACATGTGTGCTGACTTTGATGGATTATATGGAGCTCCTTGATGAGACTGGTATGTGACAAGAGGTCCGGATGAAGTTGACTGTCCCAGAGTCGGTCCAAAGGTGGCTTGAGCATTGAATGTTGTCGAGTTAGTGGTGAGATGCATACGGTTGTCCTGTTGGCGCGCCTCAGCATCAAGGATTACACTGGACACACCTTCAAGATCCTAAGGCTGACGGCTGATTGTGATTACGTCAACAACATGCTCAAAGTCAGGTGTAAGACCCGCTAGAATTGTACTAATTTGCATTGTTTCGGATATAGGATGATTCGAACTTATGAGGCTGTCACAGAGGAGTTGAATCTTACAAAGGTATGGTCTCATAGATATATCACGTTTTCTTTGTGATTGAAGGGAACACAAAACCCTCATCATACGAGGAGAAGAAGCAACCAAAAAATGTTGATGCAACACATTCCAAATCTCAATGGATGATCGACATCGCACAAGGTTAGGAAGTAAAGAAGATGATACCGATGTTAGAAGCCATGAAGCCAGCGCACTATCCTGTTCTTTGAATGCACTGTAGGCTGGATTAACAATCTTATTTCCCTCCGCGTTTGTTGTGCCCTCATCTACACGGGCTGAGCCATCGAGGTATCCTTCTAACCTGTGTCTGCCTATTGTAAAGATGATTTGCTGTTTCCACTGTAGCTAGTTGGTCTCATGCAGTTTCAAGTGAATTCTCTTATTAGTGAAGTTCTTAGGACTGGAGTCCATGATCGAATTCTTAGAGAATCACACAAAAACTGAGTGTTGCGCGACAAATAGCTGGAATTTGAAGAAGACGAATTTGATCAGGAGGCCGTCGGTGCATCGTGATAGAGTGACTGTGTGACGACAGTGGGTGGGCGGTGGGCGGGACTGACTGCGTCGACGGTGACTGATTGTGCGAGTTGAACGGTAGACTTAATTTCTAAAGCTTTGATACCATGAAAGGTTTCTTAACCCTAATAGAATTTAATTGAATATAGAGAACGTTGCTTGTTTTCTTATTACATCTTGAACAATAAGTAAAATGGTATATATATATATATATTAAAACCCTACTAGAGATTTTAATAAAAGTATACTAGAGATATTAGTAAAACCCTACTAGAGATATTAGTAAAACCCTACTAGTACAAAACGATCCTTTGACTTGAAGTAAACTAAACATTGACCACTTAACTTCAATCTAACTATATCCTCTAACAGGTGAATGGTGGTTCATACGATTGTCGTGCTATCTTGGAGTGATCACGTCGGCCCTTTTGTTGACTGAAAAGGTGGTTTGTTGAGGGGTCGAAGGGCAGATGTCCTCCTGGACTGTGTGGCTGACCACAACCATCGAAGAGTCGGTTGGAAGAACCAGTGTGACTACCAAGATTGTTGCGGCCACCCTGGTTTCACCATCTGGATGCTCGTCTGCGACCACGATGAGGAAGATGTTGGTGCTCATTGTCAGCCTCGACACCGATGAGAGCGTGGTGGTCGTCCTGCAGATTGAAATGCATTCTCCTGGAGAGCTGTTGTTCCAACACGAGTAACTTGGTACGTAAGTCATCAAAATCATAGGTAGACTTATTACCATAAGTGGTGACGAACGAGTCGTATTCCGACAGGAGTCCGGTCAAGGCTTGCACGACGAGATCCTGATCTGTGATAGAGTAGTTGATGGCATCAAGGGTGTAAGCAATGTCCTTTAACACAGTGAGTTACTCAACCACAGACTGGTCCGACTTCTTGACAAAATTATGGAACTCTCGTTTCAACATAATTACTTGGGCCTAGCAGCGATCGGTGAATCGTCGGGAGAGTACGTGCCATACGTCTCGAGATCTCCGTTGCTTATGGACTTCTCTCAGGAGAGGGACAGAGAGGGTGGTCATGATCATGCTTCGAACGAACTGATCCAAATGAAAAATCACAAAGTTTCCTTACATGTTTACACAAATTAAGGAATGTAATAAAGCTACATAAATTACAACTAATGACAATGACAAATATGGCAATATAAGATATATGCTCTAATAGAAATGTTTAAGGTGGTTCAAAGATATAATTGTTTCCCAAAAGGAATAGTAAAGGGGGAGGGGGTTGTAACACCCATTTGTCCACCACTTCCCCCTTTAGGTTTGAGTCGCAATCCAGTTCACACACTCGTTATTACTACAATGGAAACTCGATCATGTGATCTTGGTATAACTTCTAGCAAGAGTTCCCATGTTGGCCACGTACGTCCTAACCCACCATCGCATTTTCGATGACGCCCCCGGTCGCACATGGTTAATTACAATTTTCGAGACCGATTCAATGGTCGCCTTCGACCATCCATGATTATATGCAAGCTTTAGACTTTCCACAATCGCCACAGCCTCCAGAGTGTTTTCCCTATGCACCCTCGTCCGTTTATTTGGATCGTCAGTGATGCACCTCTAATCGCCTCAATCAATAAACTCAATAGCGTCTATTTTGGTTCTCTCATCCCAGGAGGCTTCGCAATTCAACTTAATAGTTCCAACGTCCGGTAGGCGCCATTGAGCCCTGTTCCACCCTGGTTCGAGGGTTAATGTCCTTCCGTTGACCGCCTCCCTAGCATCTAGGAGCTCCTGATAGGTACGGATGAACTCTATCACCATGTGAGTAGGGTCAGGTTGTTTGTTATTGAAGAAGGCTCTGCACCGTTCCATCTAGATGAGCCAACATGCAAAACCACATTTCTCCCAATGCCTCTCATGCACCTACAGATATGTCTGAGCTGCTTCCCATAGTTGTGTCACCCACTCCTGCACTCAGTTGATTAGTGTATGTCTATCACACCAAACCATACTCCTCATGTCCATTCACATTGTTGGATCATGTGAAGAACAGTCTCACAATAGAACGAGCACAAGCGACTCATCATCATCCCTCGTGCGTGGAGGTTTACACGTATCGCCAAGCAATAACTTATAGTCTACACATAAAGGCCTGGCCTTTGACGTCGTTTCCATTTTCCAAATCTGATGCCATGTTTCCGTTGGGACAAATCCATTTTGCCACTCCCCCGATTCTGAAAGCTTTAGTTGTTTGTAAAATGAGCTTACTTTCGGCCCCCCAATTAAAGTGTGTGGTAATATGAGTTCATCTTTTGTCCTATCCATTTGTACGGGGATTTGTTTGATCGCTTTCAATTCCGTCAGCGTGGCCCATTGGCGAATAACATCAATATACCATTAAGCGAGATCCAAGTGAAAAAGTGTGCTCACTCTAGTACCATGAGGCTCCAGATCAACGTGAAATACATTGAGACGCTTGGATTGTGGGGTAGGTATCCATCTATCACGAAGTACTCGTACGATTTTGCCATCCTCGATTGTTCATATACCCAACATTACATCATCTCTTCTTCACGGAAGGCTCCATGTTCTTCATTCAGGCCACCCTGAAAAATCCGTTGCGACTGAGGTGCTTGCTCAATCAATATTGTGGGGCATCAGGACAAGCAGTAAACCTGGAAAAATCGATTCTCTTTTTCAGCAGCATTTCCACCATTGAAATGCGACACATGGTTGGAAATACTATATGAGTATAGGAGGTGACAAAACCTAGAAGGTACCTAGGACTTCCGTGTGCGGGTTTTCCAAAAGGGAAGTATTAGCTTTTCTCAGAGACCATATTTGTTAGAAGATTCATGGATGGAATCAAAATTTCTTAACCATGCTGGAAAGGAGATGTTGATCAAGGCGGTGCTCACCATAATAATAAAATACACCATGGGCCTATTTCTTTTAACGAAAACATGGTGTATGAAGGTTAATGCCATGATTGATAACTTTTGGTAGGGGTCAAGAGGAGGGAGAGCGGAAAATACACTGGTTCACATGAGGCACGTTGATGCGAACAAAGGATTAAAAAGGTCTTGGGTTTAAAGAGCTCCAAATTCAAAACGTTGTGTTTCTCGCAAGGATGGCATGGCAGGCTGCTCAACACGAGGGGCATTTTTGGTTCGAATAATACAAGAAATTACTTTCTGCACGGGAATTTCTAGATAGGCATGTACGCTTGATTCTTATCCCTTCCAAAGTCTACTCTGTGATAGCTTGTGCGACCATACAATATAACAAGTTTGACACCAGTATAAACAAGTACACAGAGATGGGGACACTTTGAAGGAGTCCTCGTGTAACTTTAAAGGGAGTTGACCTTTTCCCATTATCACCACCCTACTGCATCAACAACCACGAAAAAAATGTGTTGTCACAAGGATTTCGTTGGTAAAAATCTTCTTCTATTTCAATAATATATTACGAAGAAATATACCATTTTTAGATTCGACAATTTTGTCATAGCTGAAACGTTGTTTTAGTGTGTACTTTTGCCGCAGCAATTTGTGTAAGTACCAAAAACATATGTGTATGTGTCAACTAAATATCTAATGGTAATATACATAAACATCAATAGAAGTGAAGGATATTGCAGATGCATTGTTTTACTATCAACATGTATTGATGCTATATAACTGTAAACAGTATTAACGTTAAAACGTAGTTAATACTAAATTTGTCGTTACTAAATTGGATATCCATGTCTAAAACTAACAGAACCGACTCGATTTCACAAGAAGCTGGAACATAGGAAAACAAAACAAAAAAAAAGTCGTCCATTTTTGGATTTAAAATAAAAAAGATCTCCATTTTTTTTTTGTCCGCAAAATTAAAGAGAACCGACCGTGCTGGTCTCCTCCTTACTAAGGATATCATTTCTTTGGGAGAGGAATGAGGAATCTCAGAACAAAAGTTCTCCAGAAGAAAGACAGAGAAAGAGATAATGGTCGAGACTATCGATCCATCGCAGTCTCAACAACTGAGAGCGCAACTGGGCCAGGACCTCTCTGGCAGCCTCAACTTCGCTGGAAACCTGTCGCAGGATGATGAAGATATGTCTAAATCATCACTTTCCACATTCAAGGCCAAGGAAGATAAGATCGACAAGAAGAAGCTTGAGGTGTGGGAGAGAGTTATGTCTCAATTGGTTCGCATCGAGGAAGAAACCAAACGATTGGCCTTGATTAGAGAGGTAAGTAGGAAAAACTTCCTACTATTACCGTTTATTGAGGATTTAGAGACTGTCGACCTCATTTATCTAGGTTTTCGACCTGAAATGTTCAAGATTAAATTTCGAGCTCAATCTTTCCATAATTGAAGTTCATGTAGTGAAGATTTCGAACTTTGTAGTTCAATTTTACCCAAAATATGTGGTAATTGTTTCATTGTCGTAGAGATTGTAATCACAATTTTATATCTTTCTTTGGGAGTTAGACCAAAATCCAATTTTTCTACCCATAATTGATGGACTAACGAGGTTCATACTAATTGAAGTAGAAATTATCAGATAAACCTACGGTTTCATGTGAATCTTGGTACGAAATACTTTAGATTGAATGTGTTAGTATTCTGTCAATCTTACAAACCTATATAATATGTACATCTGATGTCTCAATTACTCATTCATTCATGAAAATTAGGGTTATTGGACTGTTTGCTTCATGTAAGTTGATTTCGTTTCCTTTTTTACTACTTGCTCAAGATAAGCCAATGTGGATTGCTTAGCTACAATTCAGATACTTCAATAATTTTGCATTAAATTGAAAAAATTCTTACATGAAACCTTAAAGTTAATTGTATGGTTAGTTATAGGAAATGGGCAGAAGAGAGAATTGAAGAGTGTAAATAGTCCTAAAGGCAATTAAAGACGTGTTTACCAAAATAAGGCAGAGGAGATGTGATGGAAACCATGTTGTTCATCTCTCGAACCTCAAAGTGTATAACGTGACTGTTAGAGATCTGATTTCACCAGGAAGAGCTCTTGTCCTCAGAGAAGATAAACAGGTACTGTCTCTTTTTACCGATATCTAATGTATGGAAAGCAACAATGATACTAAATCTATTGATGTTGGTTACTCAGTTTAATTAGGGATGTCCTTTAGGGAATAGTTGCAGCTGGATTGATGCGGTACAGAGCTTATTCAACTAGTGAAGTAACGTTTTTACTCCTCTATGTAGTTACCTTCTGAAAATATGAATATCAGATACTTATCCATAATGGATTTTTTTTTTTTTTCTGGAGTACGTTATGGCATTGCTTTTCCTTCTCACGGCTAGCATTAGCTGCTCAGCAACTTGTGATTAAAATGTAAGATATGTTCTTACCAACAATTTATCTTTCAACGTTCATTTACATTTTTCGTCCCTAGGTCGGTCCAATATGAATTAGGCATTGTATTTAACTTCAGTAACAGTGTATTATCTACATGTCTTGTTCTCCAGAAATATCTCAAGTTCGTCTTTGAAACGGTTGTTCTAGTGGCTCCATTTTGCACAATGCTCTGGCTTCATTTTGACCCGTCAAGGAAGCTTCGCCAGGAAGGCACTGGTTCTATTTTCAAAGGGACTCTTCCAAATGGGAAGATTGTAGCGGTTAAGAGATTGGTTTTCAACACAAAGCAATGGGTTGATGATTTCTTCAATGACATGGATCTCATCACTGTGATTGAACACAAGAACTTAATGAAACTCTTGGGGTGCAACATCGAAGTAGATGCTGCAATTTCAGGAACACTGTAAGAAATTCATTTTGTTAGTGACTAGATTCAAAGTAGATGCACCTCTTTTTACTATTAGATGATTGTCTGGTATGTGGTTTTAGATAGGGTACATTTTGTTGTTTGAATATGAGACTTTGTAGGAACCGGTATTATATATATATATATCAATGTTTGGGCATATGTTATACATACTAATTTTGACAACGAAATTTTTGGTTGCTAAAGGAATACAAACATTGCATTTACCTTTGTCTGGTAATACATTGTTCTATCATTAAAAAAGGTTGACGGTAATTACGCATGAACACCATTGGAAATTTGTTGATGCTAAAGGCGAAGGAAACTGTTCATTCCAACAATAGCATACATTTAGTCTCAGCATATTTTTGTTGCTTAGACTTTTAGCACCGGGGCCTACAGGCACGATTCTGAGCATCGACTTTTGAACTTAGCAGCGGTAAATGGACACTTAACAACGATTTTACTCTATTACTATAGAATAACTTTCTTGTAGTGACTGGATAATAAGACTAATTGTGGTAGGGTTATGTATTAACACAATGTCGGTTTGGCAAAGAGAAGGAGGAAGAATACTTGAGCGAAGGATGAATTTGATCGTTGTGATAACTTTTGGACCGACAACCTACCAGAACATCTGGTAAAACATGCCTCGAAACCCATCAGTCCTAGGGCCTTCGTCCCACCAAGTTGAAAGACGACATCTACCACTTCCTTGTCCGTGAACACCCTCGTTAAACTCGCATTATCCATATTTGTCACCACTCTCAGTACACATCCTCCCATTCATCCTCTCCCACTGATTCAAAAAAAATTTCCAACGCATCCCTACATTCCATGATGATTTTTCCCATTTAAGCAATAATTTGTGACGCCTTGTAGTCGCACAACCTTATTTCATCGTCTTCAATCTAAGTTGGTGAAGTGAAAAAACTTTGAATTTCGATCACCATATTTCAACCATTTGTCACGTGGTCGTCGGTGTCAGTATATCTTCTCATGCTTCCACATCGACTTTATTTGGCATTTAACGTACCATTCTTCCTTTCGGTCGTAACCTCCTACCCTCTGAATATACTATAACTTGTCATGCAGTGCTCTCAGATTATGCCAGGAATTTCCTAAATGAATTATGCTCCACGACTGCAACGGACAATGACATCGAGTCAACCTTTGATCCATATTACCTGGTATCCCTGTGTTTGACCATTCACATTTCCATGCAGATTGAATTATATCACCACAAGACGGGTCTTTTCGACACATCTCTTTGAAGCGAAACAGTCGTTACTCTCTCCCCTCAACCCGACTCGTTGTGATGTACACCAGGCTGTGGTGTGAGCCTATGGCCAGTTCGTTAGACAATGTCTATTCCAAATTTATAAGGTCTCTATCGAGTTTTGCTTGCACCCGAATCGATCCTTCTCAATTGTTGCACTACATGTATCAATCATCCTGAGATCCCAAATAAGCTCATTGAAAGTGTCTATTTTTGCCTGAGCTTTTAAATCCCCTCTCTCCTTCTTACTTTGGTAATAAATGTCATTAAAGTCCCCGATGCACAATCATGGTTCCCTTTGGCCCATCGGCCAGTTCCTCAGCATGTTCCAAATTGCCTTTTTCCTTTCTAATTTGGTGTCCCTATATACGCACGTTACATAGTTTGTTTCCTGCAGGCCTCACAACAGTTATTTTTCGTATCAATGGCATTTCAATGTTTATTGAGATCACCATAGTGCTCATCCCCCAGAAATTCCCATCGGTTCAACGTATACACTATGTTCCATCCCAGTTCTCCTTCTCACCTATTCTTACGCCTCCGTCTTATTTTTCGTTTCCATGTGAAAGATACTTGACTACTTGTATCTCCTCCTCATGAGATCCTTCGAGTAAGGAATTGTTAGGTCAGATCCAATGGCCTGACAATTCTAGCTGAGTAGCACTACTGAAAATCTGGTCCTTACCAACGAAGTTATTTCGTTGGTAAAATGATATTTTCCTCGATAAAGGTATCGTCGACGAATGCCCCATCGACGGAAGTTTACCGACGAAATATGACACAAATGTATCTTCGGTAAAAACAATTTATTTGTCAATGGAATTTTTGTCGGCAAAGATATGTTTTTTTTCAACAAATTATATTTTTGCCGACAAAATTGATTTCGTCGGGAAAGTAAAATTCGTCGGTAAAAAAAACATTTACTGACGAAATGAGAAATCTTCGGTAAAGACATTTTACCGACGAAAGATGAACTCGTTGGAAAATACATATTTACCGACAAAAGGTTTCGTCGGTATATAGATTGATTACCGACGAAAAGTACCGTTGGTAAAACCCTCATTTAAAAAAATAAATAAATAAAAAAATTACAAATAGAGCTAAGCTGAGTCCCCAATCCAGCTAATGGCAAAGAATATTATTGATTGTACATGTACTTGAATAACTAATGGCAAAGAACATCCAACCAGTCTCTTCATGAGACGTTCAAAGCACCAGAATTCATCCGCTTCATCATCAAGAACCATGATCATCGGGGAGCAGAGATAACTCATTCCTGCTTCATATTATAACATCAATCAACGAAAGAAATAATTTAATGATGTGTTTGTTAACTATAAGGAAATGGTGTGGGTGATAACAAAACAAACCTCACCAATTTGATGCAAGGTCAGCTTCCACTGGATCTCTTTATTATCAGATAAAGGATCAACACTGTTATCGGTAAAGGATCTATTTTGAAGTTCAAGCGTATGAAATATATGAGAGGATTCCAATAATGAAGTTTATACTTGCTGACTAGTTGTTTAACAGGTGAGTGCCCCTTTATAACCTGCATAAGAATTTTGTCAGAAAGCAAGCTGAACCTTCATAATTATCAAATCGAAATATCTCATGCGGAGTAATCTATACAGGTCAAGTTGATTGATACTTTTAGCTAGTGTAGGTAATAAACTGGTGAGCCCAAAACTCAATAGCAGCTGACAATATCGAGAGATCCATCACACAGATGGAAAATGCATCAACTAATTCAACCCTAATCAACTTTAACCAACTCTAATCAACCGATTCAACCCTAATCAATTGATTTAGGAAGGATCAAACCCGCGAAGAAGAGAAGACCTAGCAAATACTCCAAATGCAAATATGTGTTTTAGGTAAATCTCTACTCTAGAAAAATAAATAATCTATGTCATTGCAAGCTGAGCCGACCCAACATAGGTGTTTTTTTACAATAAGATGTTTAATTTAAAAAGTTAAATTATGTATCTATTAAAAAAATTAGAGTAAGTATATATTTTAATTACGATTCAAATGATGCAAAAATATATTAAATTTGGACTGACAAATCTGCCCTAATTTGAGATATGAAAATTTAATTTAAAAAAAATCTAAATAAGGCTCTATAAGTCCAAACTCAATACGGTTAACGACATTTCTGACGAAATCCAATTATCTATCCACTCTATTCTTTCTTTTTTGGGATTTATTCGATTAGATATATATTTACTTTTTTAAACTAACATCAGTTGTCCTATAATTTGATTGAAATGATCAAATGAATTATGTAAAAAAAATTATTATTTACTTACTCAAAAAAAAATTACAGTACGTAGATAATTTAATAACAACTTAAATGACGCTAACTATAATGTTTTATCTATTGCATCATACAGTCAGTCTGAAAAGTCAAAACTCGATGCCTAGTTAGCGTCATTTAAGTCGTAATTAAATTATCTATGTACTGTATTTTTTTGAGTAAGTAAGTAATTATTTTTTTTCCCTAATTTATTTTATCATTTCAATAAATTTATAGGACAAACAATGTTAGATTAAAAAATTAAATATATATCTAATCAAATATATCCAAAAAAATAGTGTGGATAAATAATTGACTTTCGTCATAAATATCGTTAACCGTGTTGAGTTTGGATTTACAGAGCCTCATTTAGATTTTTTTAAGTCAAATTTTCATATCTCAAATTAAGGCAGATTGTATGGTCAATCCGTAAGACCAAATTTAGTAATCTTTTGCATCGTTTGAATCGTAATTAAATGTATACTTCCTCTATTTTTTTTAATATATACATAATTTAGATTTTAATTAAACATCGTATCATCGAACAAAAAAATGTAAGCGTGGACTCTAACACACCACCCCTAGTGTGCCATTTTGGCACAACACGATACCCTAGGGTGAGAGTTGTGGTTTAACTCGCATTCGGTGGTAGCGTGTATGCCTACTTTTTGAAAATATTTTATATAATATATTTTTTTTATATTCACTTTTGGAAAAACAATTCGCAAAATTAACATAAATCTTAGTGAAACTTGTTTTTATGACAAAACTAGTTACTTAACGTGACTAAGACATATGAGGACTACAAAATGTACGTTTTTTGATTTTGATTTTACTATGGGAAAAGTCTGAAAATGGTCCAACATGTTTGTACAAAACTTTAGTTGTACCAACATGTTTTTTTGTGATAGTTAATGGTTCATCATGTTTGAAAATTATGGTAATTGGTACTTCCGTTACTTATCTGCTAAAAAAATCTGTTACATATTTTTCATATTTACAAAATTAACCGAATATTTATCTAAATATTACAACTAAAGGCTACAAACTTACACTAATGTTACAAACAAGTTCCGACTTGATTCGAGCCACACCGAGGGTCCAAACCCAGACCAGGACAGCCAACCATGGTGACCTGATTTGGGCTCAGACCCAGACCATAGACCTCCAATTGAGCCTCAATCGTGGGTACTATGGTGTGGGTTGGGACCCAGATCAGGTCGCCCAACCATGGGGACTTGGTCTGGGTTGGGACGCTAGCTAGGGGACCCCATATGTGGCTCTAATCGAGATAGGACTTATTTGTAACATTAGTGTAAGTTTGTAGGGTTTAGTTGTAACATTTAGAAAATATATTCAGTTAATTTTGCAAATATGAAAAATATTTAACAGACTTTTTAACAGAGAGTTAACAAAGGTATCAATTACCATCATCTTCAAATATGTTGGACCAATCAAAACATTTTGGGTTGAGATCATGTGTTAGACACGTTCTTTTTTTATTTTTCTAAGTGACCAAACTCCCTCGTCCTCTCCTTCGGGATCCTTACAGGGATATTAGTATTCTGATCACGCTGCAACGATGATTAACTTTGACCGGAGGAGGGACCACAACCTCCTCGGCGAGGAGACAAAACATTATTATTGCTCTGTCCGGAAGATGAGGTGACAACAGGGATGTCCTTGAAGTTAAAGTGGGATGTCCCCGTCCCGGCGTTGGCGCCGCCAGTGCGGAGTAAGTCGAAACCGAGAAAGGTTTTTTTAGCATCTGGGTATGAGTGCGGCGGGTGTGGGAACTTGACTGAGTTGGGTTAGCATCATTAATTCAACATGATTTAAGGCTGAGTTGGGTTCTCATGGATAGGAGGAAGAGCAAAATCATTAATTTGTCCAGTTGGGACCCAATTTCGATTAAGAGGACCTTGTCTTTTAATGGAGATTACAGAGTTCAATTTGGATGCATTGTGGAAGACAGCATACTGGGGATTGAGTTGAATTGAATTGTTCAATTCGAAGGATAGGTTTGCATATAGAATTGATTTGATTTGGATTGAGTTGAGTTGAGTTGTGTTATGTTGTTGATCGAGCATACTTTTAGTCTTTGTATGTTTTTTCACTCTGATTCTAAGTACGCGCGTCCGCTTGAGATTTCTTGGAACATCCCATTGCCATTGAAATCTTGACGCAGAGAGTAGCACAAAAATAGGGGAGCTTCTTGAAATAGATCATAATATAAGGTTTTTTTTTGTTTTTGTTTTTTGTTCGATATCGGCTTTATTGTTTTGGGAAAGTTATCCAATTCAATTCTATTCACAATTCAGGGGGGATTATTCAACAAATGTCATACATTGAGGGATATAGTTAATGTTTATGGGCATCTTCAAGAACAACCAACCGTAGTTAATGGAGGGCACTTTGGTCATTTAAGAATATTAAAAGTCACGTGTTACTCACATGACCACATTTCCGTCACTAGTAAACGACAAAGTCACGACAAGAGAGTATTTTTAATTTGGTCCAAACATTAGGACTAAAATTTAAAATGTTTAGAGAAAAACTTAAAATAAGAGTAAACTTTAGGGAACAATGTCGTATTTTACCATTTTATTTATTTAAATTCTTGCTCTAATATGTATGGTTTCCTTCCTAACTTGCTCATGACATTTTATTGAACATTACCAAATCAGGAAATTGTGTTTTTCTTTTCTAAAGAAATAACCCCTGTATGGAAAATAATTAAATAAATACTAAAAGAAACACCGAATTATATATATATATATATAATCTATAAACATAGGTATAACTGTTTACTCAACCCACAAATACAATTTCTTGATTTGATTAAGTTTTTGTCAACTCCCAAATATCAATCTAGATTTGACCGAGGTTTGACAACAACAACAAAAAACACTAAAACAATGGAAAATTCGTACAAATTCGGAAAAAAAACAAAAAATCTAAATATATGTCTAAATTTTGTTCGTATTTTTATTATATAATGTAGTTTTTGATTTGTCAATGTTGGTCAATTCTTAGTTTTTATTTTGGCCATAATGGTCAATTCCTAGTTAGACAATAAAAGTTCAACCTTTTTTTTGGAATTGTTTTCAAGTTTAACCCTAATTTAGTAATGAAAAAAGTATGAAAATGGTACAACATGTTTGACGAAAATGGTTTTCCAACCCAAACGATTAATTTTAGTCCAACATGTTTGAAAATAATGGTAATTGATACATCCGTTACTTTTCTGTTAAAAGATTTCGTTATTTTTTTTATATCTATAAAATTAACCAAATATTTTTCTAAATGTTACAATTAAAACCCACAAACTTACACTAATGTTTCAAACAAGTACCGATCCGATTCGAGTCACACCGGGGGTCCCTTAGCCAGGGTCCGAACCCAGATCAGGTCACCCAACTCTAAGGACTTGGTATGTTCTCAGACCCAGACCAGGTCTCCCAACCATGGGGACCTGGTCTGGGTCCGAGTCTAGACTAGGTCCCAGGGTTGGGTGACATGGTCTGAGTCCGGACCCTAGCTAGGGACCCCCGGTGTGGCTTGAATCGAATCAGGACTTGTTGAAATATTAGTGTAAGTTTGTAGGGTTTAATTGTAAGATTTAAAAAAATTGGTTAATTTTGCAAATATGAAAAATATTTAATGAAATTTTCTAACTAAATAGGAACGGAGGTACCAATTACCATCATTTTCAAACGTATTGAACCATTAACCATCACTAAAAAACCAGTTGCACGAAAAATCATTTTGTACAAACATGTTGGACCATTTTTAGACTTTTCCCTTTAATAATTAATTACCAAACTAACCCTCGCATTTTCGAATGTACGAAAATAAGACAGAACGCTCACGGTGTTAGCGTTTTTGAATTTGAAAAGGCAAAAGCACTGACCCCATCAACATTCACATCTAAGTGAACGCTGATGCGCTCAGTGTTTTTTGGTATACTACAAGAAACGTGTGCATTAGCGTCGGCATAAATCGTTCTTAAGCGTTGAAATGGCGCTGCTATCACTTAGCAGCAACGAAATCTTTGTCAGGGTAGCCTCTGTCGCTAAATCATTTACCCATCGACAATTGACCGTTGCTGCCGCTGCTAAGATGACATATCCGATAACCGGTTGACAACAAGTTACGCTGCTGTTATACCCATTCAATCGGCAACGAACCCTTTGGCGAAGTTGTACATCGACTTTACCAATGAACATACCTTAACGTTAAACATCCATTTTGGCAATGTCATTTCTAAGCTGCCTAATAAGTTGAACAATGTCTAAAATACTGCATGTTAAAAATGCTTATCTTCTATAAGATTATAGTTGAAACAAATCAACTAGTCTAACGTTCGACTTAAATTGTCACCATGCGTTGTATACGTTGATGGAAAACGTTTGTCTAACCCAAGTGGGTTTTGTTGTCCAGTGTTGGTATTATCGTCTCTAAAGGACGATGGTTAGCTGTGTGTTTCATGTACAACAAAGTCCGATGCAAATTATCACAAAAATATGTTTTGATCATTTGGGTCGTTGTAGATTCGCAGAAAGAGTGTCTGAACTGACGGGTTCTTAAATCCGCGCATCTGTTTAAGTATAGTCCACTGCTACAGCAGTGATTTTCAGTTGGGTTTTGCTGCTGTTGTCGTTCTTAGTTTGTCAAGTGTTTTCATGAACAACTTTTGTCGCTAAACAGTCGGAACAATGTCCATAAATACCAAAGAAGGAAAGTGCCATTAACAATTCACAAAGTCCACAAACCGGGTAAACCAGAACTGAATTACATGTGCGAGTACATAATATCTAGATAGCCCTTCCAACCAACAACAAACAACAAAGACAAATGTTCACCATTGTTCAGACATAAGCAATTAAATAGAACCTACTTAAAGACAACATAACCTAACACATGCAGTTGTTCGGAAAATTCACAAAAAACATGCATGGAGTTTACAACAACGATCGGTTGTACCCAAAATGTGTGCATCATCCCAGTATGAACCCCAAAATAGGCAGCCCATTCTTGTCAAGGTGATTTTTCCTAAAGAGGTGATACTCCCCGGGATGAACCCCATTGTTCATCTCAATCTTTTACCATACGCTGACTTCATTATAAGAACACATTCAAACCCAACAATATTTAACAAATAGTGGATCACAATATTTACCTCATGTTGTTCACGCTTAGCAAAGCTTACCAACCCGGATGTATGCGCATAACCTGGTGAGACCTATTATGCTTGTTCCTTTCGCTTATGATCTACAACATGAGGCAAATCTGTCAGAATATCTGATGGAGTGTCATGAATAAACAGTTAACGTGTAAAGACATACATATACAACATTGCTTTAACCAACTGACCTTAAACTCGTCCGAGCTAAACCAATTTACCAAGTAGATCCAGTCTTCTTTAACAACATATGCAGGACAATGGAGCAACACATTCTTCATTGGTGCTGTATTTATCCAAATGGTGGCGCTTGAGATTTGCCCTATAGTTTCTGTACTTGTCTCGCAGGACACAAACAATTAACTTCTTCAGGTTGTCATCATCTGGGACACCAAACGTTTCCCATCAACAATGAAACATAGCAGCCGAACGTATATTACCGAACTGATATGATAACATTCATGAAGGCTAAAACATAACATGGACTGGACAAACTTACTGAGACCACTTCAATCATCTTCGCCTCATAGTCTATTGGTTCCTTCGGTATGTCGTTCCAGTCTTTCACCTGCAACGGTGCGTTTGTACGCTTACGAACAATACATCCACACCAGGATGCAAACGTTGAAGCATTTTTGCTGCATACTCGGCCCTGGGAATTAAACTGAAGCTCCTATTTCTTGTTTATCCCATATCTAGACAGTCGGATGCATCTTTTTCTACCACGTCGTTTGGGAGGTGCCGGTGGAACGACATTCTCCATTTCTGGTATAGGAACTGCAAATTGGAAAACATGATATAAACGCCACAGTAAGTGAGCTTTCCACGATGGATAAACACCAATAAAGGTTAGCAACTGTCCACAACATTGAGTACCTTGCATGTAGGACTCAAACTACGTTTCCTTTCTAGTTTCCACCGGCGCAGGTTCTTGTTGTGTGTCCTCGCAGAGTGTCTCCCCATCAGACGAATCCAAGCTTCTCTCTGCTGGTTCAAACAATAACATCAAGAACAACTGGTACTTTAAGGAAGCCTAAAACGGTCATTCATAACAGTCACTTCAGTTTGGACGAACTTTACTTACGAAAGATGTTTCGAGCAAGTTTCCTCGGTGATCGACGTAGGGGAACTTGACTTCCTTTAGTCTTCCGACTATTGACACGCTTGGAACCAGCCATGATTCCCCAAAAACCTACGATGCAGACGACCTTGACAACTTAACCAAGACACTGATTAATGGATGGTAAACATGGAAAAATCAGAACCTGCATTCTCACTCTGTCCACACAGAACAACAACTTAACAGCATCAACACAAGTTGTCAGGTATATCAAATCCAGAAAAAACCCACATCACACAAACTGTAGTTTCGACTAAACAAAGCATCAACCTCTATATTCGGAAGGAAATCTCGAATCTTCCATGCAAAATCAAGTTTAAACCCTACATTCGTTAAAGGTTGCAACTTTACACCACTGTCGTTTGACCTACACAACCGTGGGATCCCATGGATGTTAGAATCGTCTAGAGGTTACCTTCTAAGTATGAAGGCAACCTTTCAGTGTGTAGAAGACAAGCTACATGTAAAAGTACGCATTTTGAAGACCACGAAAATGGGGAGGAGACCACGTACCTTGCGCTGTGCGTCTGTTCTGCTTCTTCGGTTGTTCTTTGTACAGCAAATGGAGGAAATGTCCGTCTTACACTTAGAGATGATGAAGATGGAGGGAAATCTTGGAGAATTGGGTATAAATCTTCCTTGGGAGTTGATCACTGAACCTTCCCGAAGCTAAAGCATCGGATTGGTTGCAAATGCTACCAATTAATGTTGACAGGTCTGGCACTTGAAATGCCGCGGCTGTTGGTCTTCAAATTTGAAATGGGATCAGTCGATGGGTTGTGCTTGGGCTCGAATGCAACAAATGACCGACCAATGGATGGGCTCTGCTTGGTCTTCCAACTTTCATCCAACCCAACTGCAACAGATTTGCTGAGAATGGGCTACGAGTCATTTGACATGTGCACACTGCATTCTTATAACAACAACGAAGTTGGTTTAAGTCAGACAGCAATATAGGCAAACAAATCAGTAGGTTGTAACAAGAAGTTATATCAGTACAAACCAGTTTCCATTTGTTATATCAGTACAAACAACAAGTTTTACACTCGCACAACATCTACGAATAAACTAACTACATCACACCCTTTTCACATTTTACAGACCATCCGACAGCTCAGCTCCCTCAGATTGCACCTCGTAGTCAGCCACCGAATCGGAGCTGGTGAACTGGGTGCTGACAGAGTCAAACTCCTCTGAATCACTGCTGTTCCAAGTGACTTCAACATCTCCATCTTCTTCCTCCAAATTTTGTTCCATATGCAACTCCGTCTGTTCATGAACATTAACTTCAACCTGTTCGCCATCTTCGTCATGCCTATCCCACTCTAATAGATCCTATGCGCCTTCCTCTATCCTAGAACAACCAACGCCAATCGTACCTTCTTGGTATGCCTCAAGTTCAAAACTCATAGATCGTCCATACAGCACTACCTGTCGTTTTAAGGCTATTGTCAAGACAATGCTCCAGTCCTGGTTGGTGTGGTCCTCCAAATAAAATACCTGCGCAGCTTGGGATGCCAGAATGTACGGCTCGTCGGTTTGGAGGAAATCGGTGTGGTTTACACATGTGAAACCATACGCATCAACCTTAATCCCGTTCCCGTCAGATAGGACATTATACCATAGACAGTTAAATAGGACAACCTTATGGTTATCTAAGTACTGAATTTCGAAGACATCTAGGAGAACCCCGTAGTAGTCAATATCGCCTGAGATTGGATTGATATCTCTAGTGTTGTTATAACCCGTTGTATCCGCTTTGCACATTACTCCACTATTGTCGAATGTCTGCATCATTGAGCTATTTTTGCAGTGGAAGACAACGTCGTTGAGTGTATAGCCAGGATACCTCTTCACATTATATAGAGGGCCTTTTGATAGGGCTCTCAATTTCTTGACCGACTCAGTGTCTGCAGCCCCATCTAGATGCGAGATCTGCTCATTAAACAGTTGTTAACGTTGTATACAACTTCTCTACAGTTGTTAAAAAAAGTGGACTTACCCGTCCTTCGAACCAGTTTCCAAACGTCCTGTTGTGCATGACATCTATTACTCTACTATTAACCTTAGACCCCATTAAAATTCTCTTATGCTCCCTGTAAAAACCGTCAGCACATTAGATTGGAATATACACGCAAATTAAATCATGGTGATTGACCATACTTATTTGACATATACTCGATGTAGGGTAATGCCTCAACACACTGATTTAGTATGTACCGATGAGCTTGCTCCCATTCCTCATCCGTTAAGTCTCTTGATTGGGGCCCACCCAATGGTGTTTCGTTGAGTTGAAAAACATTAAGGAGGGTCGGCCTTGAAACAGACTCTTTTGCTGCGTCGTCATGTGGACCCCTTTGAAACTTGGTATTATCATTGACTAAGTATCTTGAACAAAAGGTCAGACACTCTATTGCAATATAGTCTTCCGCAATGGAACCTTCAGTCTGACTTCGATTGCGCACAAAACTTTTCATTATGCCTATTATTCTAATGGACCAAACAAAGTTTGGGATGCAAATAAGCAACCTTTACATATTTTGCATAGCAATAATGACAGCACAACAAAAGGTAAGGCATACTACATGTAAAAGTAACAGACTGTTATTGACATACCTCTCAATGCTATGCATCCAACAGAATTGAACTAGGCCACCCAGCTTGGCTTCCTCTACTAGATGTACAAGTAGATGGACTGTTATATTAAAGAATGTCATTGGGAAAATGCGTTCTAGATTACACATTATCATCAGTAACTGTTTCTCCAAGTTGTTAAAATCACGAAGGTCCAATTCTTTCGAACAAATTTGTCGAAATGTATTTGACATGTCAATAAGGGCACTGCACACTGGTTTTGGTAGTAGTCCTCTAATTCCAACTACGAGAATACGCTGCATAAGGATGTGGTAGTCATGGCTTTTGAGTCCAACAAGTTTCCGGTCGTTCAAGTTCACACAACGAGAGATGTTCGACGAATATCCGCTCGGTAACCGCAGATTTTTAAGAAAGCTGCAGAAAGTCGTTTTATCGGCTTTCGACAGGGTATAGCTCGCCGGTGGTATGATCAGTTTGTTACCTCAAAGAATGGGATGTAGCGGTGCTCTTATGCCCATGGTCTTCAAATCCAGCCGTGCTTTGACATTGTCGTTGCTTTTACTCGGCAGACCTAACAGTATCCCAACCACATTAACACAAACATTCTTTTCAATATGCATGACATCTAGGTTGTGTAGGAGTAACAGTTATTTCCAGTAGGGTAGTTGGAAGAAAACAGTCTTCTTATTCCAATTAGCAGTCAACAAATCAACACCAACCTTTCTTGTTGGTTGTGTCTTTCCAAAGGGGATCTCCTCAAGAGTGGACAACTGATCAAGGACATGCAACCCTGATAACCTTTGTGGAGGGGATCTGAATTCTTGTTTTCCATCAAAGGAATATTTATTCCTACGCCATGAATGGTTGTCTGTTAAAAAGCGACGGTGACCTAAAAAAACACACTTTCTCCCATTTTTGACCCGACAGTAATGTGTTTCCATCTTACAGACCGGGCATGCTAGATTACCATATGTAGCCCAACCGGATAAATTTGCATAGGTCGGTAAGTCATTTATTGTCCATAGAACGCAAGCATGCATTTTGAAGTTCTCCTTCTTCGAAGTATCATATGTGTCAGCTCCATTCTCCCATTGGACAATTCATCTATCAATGGATGTAAGTAAACATAAATGTCATTGGTGGGCGCCTTCGGTCCTGGAATCAAAAGGGAAAGAAGGTAGTTGGTATCTTTCAAACACTCTGGTGGGACATTTTACGGAATGACTACAACAGTACACAAACAATACAAATGACTTTTGTCACTAAACGGATCAAATTCATCCGTTGCTAGTCCTAATCTGACATTCTGTGGTTCTGCACCAAATGACGGATGATTCTCATCAATTTGTTTCCACGAACGACTATCAACTGGATGCCTAATTACTCCGTTGTTGGTTCGTCCTTCATGATGCCAACGCATTGTTGCTGCAGTCTGAGGTGACATAAACAAGCGTTGAGGTCGGGTTGTTAGTGAGAAGTATCTTAACACTTTGACAGACACTTTTTTGGTCTTTCTCCCGGTGTTGACAACCCCATCCTCCACATTCCTCCCAGGTTGAGTTTCTTTCCACCTAGAGTATCCACAATTCGGGCAGAGATCCAAATCTTTGAACTCCTTTATCAATAAGATGCAGTCGTTCCTAGAGGCATGAATCAGTTTGTAGTATAAGCCATGATCCCCTATAAATGTTTTGGCTTCGTAATAAGACCTCGGGACAGTATTGGGTTCTGGCAGGACCTTGTGCAACAGTTGTAGCAAGTGATCTGCAAACTTGTTTGATACTTTGAATAGTTCCTTTAAGTGCAGCAGTTCAACTACAAACGACATTTTCGAGTACGACGAACAACCGGGGTATAACTTCTGTTCACATTCTGACAACCGTTTGTAGAACGTCTTTGCATCCTCATTCGGTTCCTCCGTAGTTTCCATAATACCACCCCTGAATACGTCGTTCACCATGTTAAACATTTCGGCCCTACTACCAGTGTGTTCCCTATTGGTTACCACATTTTCGTACTCTTTTCTATGGTCGACCCATCTCGTGTAAATTTTCACTATTCCAAACCTCTCTAAATGCAGCTGAACATCCATTCTTGACATTAACAAACAACCATTACAATTCCTGCAAGGACAGTATATTGTACCTCCCCAAGACGAATTCGTAAAGGCGAATTCCAAAAATGTCGAAACACCATTCTTATATGCAAGGCTCTACCGCGGTTTGTTCATCCAAGTCTTGTCCATTCTGCACTCAGTAATCACCTACTGCAATTGCTGTTATATGAATCTAAATGTTACATCATACAGTCCATCTTCAATAAGGAAAGACTTAGAACACACAGTGATGACATGTAGTTCAAATAAGCTTTATGACAGCATAATATGCATACTTTTGACAGCAATTTACTAGTAAGACGTCGGAATTCCAACAAGCACTAATGCATGAATTAACACAATAGGCGATTTCATGGATGAATCGGCTTACAATAGGCGATTTCATGGATAGACACAAAAAGAAAACACAACACAAACAACACAAGTCAAGTTGTGACTTTACTTAGTACCATGTTGCAGCAACTCCACTACGACAGTGACCTAGGGATCAGGACCGACGTTGCAACCCATAACTATTGTTTCAACGGTACTTACTTAGGGACTTACCTGACAATGTTTGGGGCGGGGGGGGGGGGACTTCCAAAGGCCATTCCTTCACAGATTGCTCCCGCACAAGATGAATGGTTACTGTTGAAACATCCTCAATTCGACAAAAACTTGCATTAACAGGGGGTGGGTGATGTTCATTTACTATGGGTGTCAATGAAAAGGATGGAGCTGCCTTGAATCGGACAATGGGGACAAAATGTTGGACTGTTATCTAAATGTGCGAAGCTCATTTATGTTGGTGTTACTATTCAAGATTGTGGTTTTAGTGACAGCAACAAGCTTCCGCAACACCACTATTCCATTGTGGTTGTAGCTACATCAGCGATAACAAATTCCATTGTTTAATACTAATTATTTCTTCAGATTAAATTGCTGCAACTAATGGACTCTTTTAATATCAAAATTGTCTTGTTGTAAGTCTTTCATTCATGTTAAACACTTAGTGATGGCAAAAGGTAACGGTAAATGTAACCTATACTGATGGAAAAACATTGTGTCTAATAAGTAATAATAACAGCTCAAAAAAATGGCGTCACAAAAGGAGATTTTTAACTACAAATGTTAGCGTCAACACAAAAGTCTAATCGCTGTTGCAACAGATTCTTGTAGTGATAAAACCCAAAAACGCTGATGGCATTAACGTATACGCATTTTTTCAAGTTCGAGCACTAATTGCAAAACGAAGATAAAAAGCAAAGTGGGTCAGAGTAAGAAAGAAAGTGGAGTACTATCGTTCAAATAGAGGTAATACCAAAATTCACTACATTGGGACATTCAAACATTTACTATCGTGGCAGTACATATAAACTTAAAAGTCACCATTTTTGGTTGTCGTACATATAAACTTAAAATTCACTTCTTTTTCTATCTATATTAAGTAAATAATGTACGCTGGCGAGTTTGCTTTTTATCTTCACTTATTTCTCCACTTCCTCTCTTGCTCGTGACCCACTTTGCTTTTTATCTTCGTTTTGCAATGCATAAACAAAAATGCATAAACGCAGATGTTATCAGCATTTTTGAATTTTTCCCAAGAACGTTGTTCGCATCAGCGTTTAGGACGTCCTTCTAACAGACGTCCTAAACGTTGTTTTTGACTTTTCAAAGTAAAAAATGGTAACT
Organism: Chamaenerion angustifolium; assembly: GCA_946814005.1. NCBI lineage: Eukaryota > Viridiplantae > Streptophyta > Magnoliopsida > Myrtales > Onagraceae > Chamaenerion > Chamaenerion angustifolium. The sequence continues at coordinate 23,944,688 of OX328268.1, read as the reverse complement.
CTATCAGCGTTCTGTCCTATTTCCCTACATTTGAAAATGTGAGGGTTTGTTTGGTATTTAATTATTAAATTAGGGTTAAAATTGAAAAAACAATTTTGGGGGGGGGGGGGAGGGGGGGCTCATATTAGAGTTCAACTTTGATCCGCGTGTGTAATCATCATGTAAGTCAAAACTCGATATCGTTTACTTTGGTAGTCCTAACTCAATTACATTTTTAAATAGTACAAAATTTAGTACAGCCTAAACGTAAAATTACAAAATGAACTAATTTTTTGACAAACACAACAAAATGTAAAAATTTATAGAAGGTGTATAACTGAAATATGACTATAACGAAGAAAATGACGTCGAGTTTCAACTTTCAAGTTGGCTATATGTTGGTCAAAGTTGAGTTCTAAATGTAATAGCCAACTTTGATCGAGAAATTTTGCATATTTTTTTTAAAAAATTGATCAAACCCAGGAATGAGAGTTGGTTGACCAAAACTTGCTTAAACTCATGAATGCCATTTGTGGTAGTCCTAAATTAAGAGTTTTGAAAATTCTGTACTTATTCTGTTTACATATTTTTTAAAATAAAATCTATGAAGTGCTTGCTTGACCAGGTAGAAAGACATTATCATAGTGTATAAGTTGACTTGGTTATGAATTACGATGCTATATTTGGGAGGTTTCAACAGTTATCTTGGAATAGATATCTTTGTTTTCGTACTCTGGCTTAATTAACTTCCGCCGTAGACCTTAATTTAGCATAAGAGAGAAATCCATTTAATTTTCTAATTACAGGTGGAACTATATTAGACATAGACTTCTGTTTTTTTGTATAACGCAGCAACAACAGCATCATAACATACATGATATCTGATAACGAAAACTATGGAACTTCCTCAACCGTATAAAGCGTATCTCAAAATCTTCATCCACGATCGGTCCCATGGATGTGGATGCAGACAGGATGCTTCTGGCGTCCATACAAACCGTATTGTAAAACAAATAGAGATTCATTATCATAATACTGCTTCTATCATTGTTGTTGAAGATTGGCATTACTCCAAAAATTCCACTCCTTTTCCTCTTTATATCTGATTCTTTCTCCATCCCAAAAACATTAAATAGTAAAGATAAATCTACAACCTTACTGCAAGACTAAAGAAAAGTCCTCTCTTATTAGATTCAATGGCCATTTTCAGGTTCTTCTGACACTTGCCGCTGACAATCTCGTGCATTTTCAGGCAGGCTCGTCTACAGCGTGAGATTATCTATAGGTAGGGCTGTACATTCCTGTCGATCTGTTGTGTTTTGAGTTACTGTTTCTCGAGAAATCATGCAAGTCGTGCTGCTTGAGGGTTGTACTTTTAGGGTTTAGGATGCGTCATTCCTTATTTTGCATGCACTTGTTCTTCGTAGCTCCTAAACACGGCACTTAGAGAGGGCCTTCTTGTTCTCTTCATGTTAAAGATAGACCATCACTAATTATAGCATTAAGAGGTTTGTCTATGTTTCACGTTTTTTACTTGTAAATATATTCTCTTCAACTCCACGAAACAATAAATAAATATTTGTGTGTGTTGATGTGTCCTTTGCATGATAAAAAATCACTTGTGTCCCTCTGTGGGTTGTTGTTCATTTGGTGGTTTCTATAATTAGTTTTTTTTGTAGGAGGGGAATTCTTTAGTGGCACCGTATTCTTCAGTTTCATTGACGTACACTTGTATTTGCACATGTCCTGTTCTTGAGCAACTTTAACTTGATTTTTTTCCTTACTAATCATTCCTCTTCGACCTTGTGGCTTCCGTTCTATACTTCTGCTTCATAGTTTCTCGTGAAGACTACAGCTCCTTCTTCACCTCTATCACACGGATCATTTTGTTACATCATGCAAACTCCGAAAGCTAGGTGAGTCTTACTATTTTACGAAATGTTGTGGTTGGATTAGTTGAGGGGGATTGTCTTCTTTGTATCAGTACAGCATCTGCGTTTCTTCATTGGTTGCATCTGATTGAAGTGCACCAACAAGGTCATGACATTAATGTAGAATGTCTCAAATAAATACAAATTAACAAACACATATATTATAGCTTGGCTTGGCCTGTCCTTGCAATTGAGAACAGACACACCTCTCGGAGTAAGATGGTGTGTTCCTGATAATGGACAGGCAGAGTCTCAATATTCTCTTCTAAACATGTTCCAGTTTAGATTGAATTTGAGTTTTTTGTTGGTAAATTTATCGTTCTACTTTGGAGACAATTTTGGGGAATGTTATTTCATTAATGGGGGTTTGATAATTTAGTTGCAGAAGAATCCCGGAGACCCCTCCTAAAATCTGCGTAAGAGCTATGCGTCACCAGAGGACAACTCCTGGTTACTCCTCCGATTCCGCATCCCCTTCTTCATCTCGAACACCTAAACAGAGAAGCCCTAACTCTAGCTCTAAGGTGGTGGTGCCTGACCACCACAGATCGCCAAGAAGCCCCACAGGCAACAATGTACGAGTTGCCTATTTGAATAGCATTATAAGTCAACTAACTAACTTTATTTTTTGAACTACTTCCTAGAGCTAGGATCATTTAAATGACCTAAGAAAAGGTTTTTTCTTTTCCACCATACGATTTACTAAATTCAGAAGAAGCGTCCGGGAAAAATATCAGAGTTGGAGTCTCAGGTGTTGCAGCTTCAGGAAGATCTCAAAAAAACAAAAGACGAGCTAAGTTCTTCAGAAAAGAAGCTGACATGGCAGTTGAACGAGGTTGAGGGAGGCCTGCAGAAGCAGTGGTCGGTGGAATCATTGTCTGCCTTGGCCTCTGCAAAGGAAGAGATACATAGGCTGAAGCAGGAGCTCAAGATTGTTGCAGATTCTGAGGCTGCTGAGACAAAGAAGGCACAATTTGCAAACCTCGACCTCAAGGATTTGAATGGAACTTTGTCGCAGACACTGTCCCTTGTGGAGAGCATAAAAAATCAACTCATAGATTGCAAGGAAACAGAAGCTCAGGCTCATTCTATCGTCACTGAAACTCTCCAGCAGCTCGGGAATGCAAAGGCTACCGTTGAGGCACTCAGGATCGAGGGGATGAAAACCACCGTCGTGTACAGCTCCATTGTGTCAGAGCTTGATCAGTCCAGGGCAAGGGTGGCCGTGCTGGAGGATCTGGTCACCAAACTCGACAACTCTAATGACATCGTCACCTTTTCACCACTACGAGACAGAAGGGAGACCATGAACCATCCTGAGGAGGTGGAAAATGAAACCCTCAATTCTCTCATAGATGAAGCGGAAAACATGAGATGTGCTTTCCAAACTGCAGAGACAAAGTACCATGAAGAGCACAAAGTGCTGGAACAGGTAACATACACAATTATAGTCATCAATGGCAACATATGATATGAAATTAATGACGAGTCATCTAAATTCTTACATTTAAGTATCTATTCTAATATAAATCACAGAACTGGCTTTGTGGTCTCCGTTTTCATATTAATTATCCCATATAAATCTTGAAATTCAATGATAACTTTGGGATACAAAACTATAATCTCTACAAACACAAGTAAAAATAATTAGTTATCAGTCACCAAGGTATAAGGTCAACTCAGTATACATCACCTTTAGTAATATATTATCGTATTAATTACTATGTTTAACAGGCAAAATATCGAGAGTGTGAGCTGGAGATGGAACTGAAGAAGGCTATGTCTTCCATTCAGGAGTTGAAGTTAAATCTGATAAACAAGGAGATGGAAATTGGTGGAGTCTTGGAAGAGAATGAGGGTCTGAGGCGTAAGCTAGAGAAGTTGAAGATTGAGGTATGTGATACCAAAGCCAAATTGATAGATAAAGAGATGGTACTTGAGATCATGGTAGAGGAGAATGAGATGCTCAAGGAGGAGGTGAAAGAGAATCGAGTGATTGCAACAACAGTTAGCGGTAAGATCGCTAGTGAACTTGAGGCGGTAAGACTGAAGAAGAAGGAGGCACTCGTGAAGGTTGATGTTCTCAAGGGTAATAATATAATTAAGTTATACTTTCCTTATCAAGTTTTCACGCATTATCTTCTAGAACCCGATTTTTGTAATGGCAGAAGAGGTAGAGAAGAGCAACAGGAAGGCTGCCACGGTGGAGGAGAAGCTTGAAGCAGCTCAAGCAACAGAGTCGGAAATGGAGTCAGAGCTTAGGAAGCTCAAGGTGCAAACTGAGCAATGGAAGAAGGCTGCTGAGGCAGCCGTTTCAATGCTCTCGGTCGGCACTCAAAATGAAAGAGGTGGCAAGTTCTTGAAGAGATCGGGTTCATTCGACAGTAGCTACAACAATACTCCCTATTCTGCAAATTACATGGATGATGACGACATGATGCAGGTGAAGAAGAAGAAGAATATGCTCACCAAGTTTGGAATTCTCCGGAAGAAACATCATAAATAGGATATCTTTCATTCTCATTCCCATCACCATTGTTTCCCTGACTTTGCTCTTAATGACTGCTGAATTAAAGCGGTTGTTGAGCACGATATTCTCAGTAAACATCAAGGGTTGGAGAATTAAAATTCGCGAAATGTAATCATGTACCTAGAAGGCCCCTGGACTTCATCTAATGCAGAGTCCTCCCAAAAATATAAGTGTATTTTTGGGAAGTGGCTTATCCTGTATATATGGCATATATGCAACAACCTAATAGGAGTTTGATCCACCATCTTATTTTTGTCATTATTTGGAAAATAACAAAACGTGATTATTGAGAACTAGTGGTATTTAGCTATCTCTATTTGATATAGTGTCATCTGATGAAATGAATAAGGACTCTTGTGGTCATGACCAATATAGTTCAGGAGGCTATGCTCTAATCAGGAAGAGATATTAGGCAGGTAAGCCGTTGTAACTGTTTTTGGTCCAACCTACATTTGCTAAGCTTCTACGGAAAATAAGAGTTTCTGTGCATTCATCCTTTTTAATTCTTCATCGTTCATCTGTATTTCTTTTGCGCTTATGGTTGAAAAGTACCATGTTGAAATATAATCGTTAAAGTAGCAGAATTCACTCAACGAAAAACTTCATTGAAAAAGGATACAAAGGACACAAGGAAGGATAATAAGTAAAACGTAGACAAAAATTCTAACACTTGAGCGTCTTTTCATGCATGTATAATAATAATAATACAGACATACTCAATCTTCTACATCCTTACTACTCCCTCTCAAGTTGAATAGTGCGGTCTCCAATATTTAACTTGCACAATACATCTTTGAAGATTCTTCCATTCACGATCTTTATTAGAATAATATCTGTCAATTGATCTTTAGAGCGTATAAATGGGAGAGCGATGATTCCACTTTCTAACTTCTCTTTGATAAAGTGGTGATCCACCTCAACATGGTTCGTTTGGTCGTGTTGTACCAGATTCTCTGAAACACTAATGGTCGCACGATTATTACACATTAGTCGACACACTTCTTCTACCGCAACACCAATCTCGGTTAGCACCATCCGTAACCACAACACCTCTGTTAAGCCACAAGTTATTCCTCTGAACTCTGGTTCAACACTTGAATGTGCTACAACCTTCTGTTTTTTACTCTTCAAGATGACTAAGTTCCCTCCGATTATAGCAAAGTAACCTGAAGTTGATCTCTTATCCACTGACCTGTCTATCCAGTCTTCATCAGTATATGCTTCTAATCGTAAGTGGCCATTTTTTTTTTCCGAAACAACACTTCACTTACGGGAGATCCCTTTAGATATCGAAGGACTCTCAAGGCAATTTCCATGTGATCAATCTATGGTTTATGCATAAACTGGCTTAACACACGTACTGCGTATGCGATGTCGGGTCTCATGTGAGGGATATAAATCAACTTCCCTACTAGATGTTGATATCGCGTACGATTGATCACATGTCTTCAACCTCGACTATTATCTTCAACCTGTGATTCATCGTAATAGGCGTATTTGCTGGCTTGCAATCTAGTAACACATGTCTTCACAAGTAGGTCCAAAACATACTTCCTTTGAGAAATGAAGATACAGTTTTTAGAACGAAGTACCTCTATTCCCCGAAAATACTTGAGCTCTCCCAGGTCCTTCAACTCAAATTCTTAAAATGTTTTGTCTAAGCTGGGACATTTCCTCCAGGTCATCTGCTATAATGATCATGTCACAAACATATATAACTAAACATGTCATGTGCCTTTCTTTTCTATTCAGAAATAAAGTGTGGCCTGAGTTGCTTTGCCTATATCCATATTTCTTTATGGCAACTGTGAATCTCCTAAACCAAGCTCTAGGTGACTGTTTTAGCCCATATAAGGCTTTCTTCAATTTACATACTTATGTGTCCCGGAACCCTACCTTAAAACCTAGAGGAGGCTCCATGTAGACTTCTTCTTTTAGGTCACCATGCACGAATGCAATTTTAACATCGAATTAATGAGGTAGTCAATCACGGTTAGTTGTTATTGAAAACAAGACTCTTATAGTGTCAATCTTAGTAACTGGAGAGAAGGTCTCAGAGTAGTCAATAATGTATGTATGGGTATACCCTTTTTCTACCAAACTTGCTTTGTACCTTTCGACTGATCCAAATGCTCTATGTTTTATGGTGAATACCCATCGACATCCAACCACCCTTTTCCTTGTGGTAGAGCATACTTCTCCCAAGTTTCATTATTGTTTAATGCTTCCATCTCTACTTGCATAGCTTGGCATCACTTTGGATTCTCAAGTGCTGCTTCTACTATCTTAGGAACTTACTGAGCATACACGACTATTGCAAATGCCCATGTCGTTTGTGACAAGTTCCCTATGTCTATGTTTACAACTGGATGTCGACTCGCCTTTGGTGTATACTCAGGTTCTTACCTGACCGAAGGAATACCTCTAGTTCGCCTGGGTGGCAGAACATACTTCTCCTGGGGTGAGACAACTCTCTCCTGGGCTGTTTCAATTTCTGAACTGGCACTACCAGAGTTATGCATAAAATTGGTAACATCATCAAAAGAAGGAGTATCACTAACCTCGACGATATTAGTAGAGAGTGGTGGCGTGTCCAAGACATTTAATACTGGTATTATGTGAGTCAACGTCTCGGTGGTTCCGCCTACTTGCTCTTTTGGAACTATCTCAAGCAACAGTTGGGTGGTAAACCAATCTAGTGGACTACTAAGACTCTCCCCCTATACCGTAGATTGTGTTGAATAGTAAAACTCAGTTTTGATGAAAGTACAATCCATCGTGGTATACATACAATGGTTGTGAGGGTTATAGCAGCGGTAGCCTTTTTGGTGAATTCCGTACCCCACAAATACACATTTAATGGAGAATGAATCAAACTTTGAGCGTTCTGTTTTCGGGATAAGAACAAAAACAGAACAATCAGACACACGAGGTTCAAATTTTAAGGATGTGGGAACACTCATATGAATCGATAAGGCTTGAATTAGTGTTTGAAATTCTAACACCTTAGTCGGTAATCTGTTAAGAAGATATACGGAGGGTGCAACTACTTCTTGCCAAAAAAACGTAGGGAAATGTGACTCAAGCATAATTATCCTTCTTATTTCAAAGATATGAAGATTTTTCCTTTCCGCCACTCCATTTTGTTGAGGAGTATGCGGGCAGGAAGTTTAATGAATAATACTTTTTTCCAGGAAAAAATATTTAAGAGCGCAGAATTAACAAACTCACCTCCGTTGTCACAACGAAGTACTTGAAACTCAATGAACTTATACGAGACATCTGATTTATGATGGAGAAATATACCCAGGCCATTTTAGAGAAACCATCAATAAAGACCACAAAATACTTAAAGCCACTATTTAACATGCATACTCCATTATTTGGAGCAGGACCCCAAACGTCTGAATGGATAAGAGAAAATGCAACCTTTGGTCTAGAATCAGATTGTAAATACGACTGACTGTTTATGTTTTTTAGCAAGAATATACGTTTCACAAGAAATACTTTTATTTAAAGGAATCAATTTATGAAGATACTCTGTGGACAGATGTCCCAACATTCGGTGCCACAACCACTGTTGCGTATTGACTATTCTGTGAGCAAGCGATGAAGTTTATTGTTGAGCCACTTCCTCCACATAATATAGTCCTTGATGCTCAGCACCATGTCCAATTACTCTCCCTGACTGAATATCCTGCAACAGACAAAAATTCGGGAAAATTAATACCAAACAATTCAACTCCTTTGTTACATGGCTAATGGAGAGTAACTTGCAGGATAAACTGGGCACATATAAGCAATTCTGTAACTTAAGTGTTGGAGACAAAATAATTGTTCCCGCTCCATGGACTTGTCAAAGATGTGAATTTGCATTTTGTATCATCTTCTTGTTTGAGGCTGAACGACTAACAAAATCATTTTATCATACGTCATAGAGTTAGTGGCACCACAATAAAAAATCCATCGGTTCCTGTTTGTTGTCCATAATTACTACTTTCAGGGTTATATATACTAAAATAGGAACTTGAAGGACCATAAAATATATATTGATCTTTCTGAGGGTAAGGAGGTAATTTTCCAGCTAACCCTAAATCACCTTCAACTAATTCCTCATTTGCTTCCTCCCGCAGCAGCGGTTCCTTCTCTCCCAACCGAATGTGAGAACCCTAATCTGGTTCTCGATTCGGTTCCTCCTCACCGTGGTTCCGGTCAATCGTGGATGTCGTTTGAGGGAACACCTCCTTCTCCTTTGCCTCCGGCTGCCGTGGTGACTACGTTGTCGGCACCGACCCCGTCTTTTCAATGACTTCTCCACCCTTTGGGGAATCCGATCAACTCGAAGCATTCAGCCCGCCTGTGACGAAACTTCCCAAAGTGGTTGCACCTCATGTTCTTCTGGTCCATGTCGTCGTCGCGAGATGACGATTTTGCTCTTCCCGTGGCCGTTTGCGGCATGGTGGCATGGCTCGTGGAGAATTCGGGGTCTTCTAAGCCAGGTAAGTGCTTGATCCGTGAAGAATTTGTTTGGTCTCACAGTTCGGTTCCAAATCCAGTGTTCGTGGCTGGTTCGGTTGGTTCCTTTAGTGATGCTTTCATGATTAACTTCCAGTCTCTCTCGGACTGTATTGTCGCATACGCTGATTCCACCTCAGGAAGACACTACAAGAATGTTCAACTACACCTACAAACGAAGATCATTAAAGGTCCAAAGTACGGCTGCACGCATTTGGAAGTTTTCTTTATTGTCTGCATCATATGTGAGCACACCATTCGACCATAACTCATTCAGCTCTTCGACCAACGGTTGCAGATACACGTCTATGTCATTTACTGGAGTCTTTGGTCCAGGAATCAACATTGATAGCACGTAGTTCGTATGCAATAAGAACAACTGGCCACATGCTATGTGGGTGACTTTTATCACTGTACGGGATCAAACCCATCCGTAGCTAATCCAAGTCTCACATTCTGTGTGTGTTCCCCAAATTCAGGTATTACGCTATCAAGTTTCTTGCAAGCGTCCGTATCAGCAGGATGACGTAGAATACCATCATTTAATATCGAAGTACTAGGTTATAGAGGAAGCAGTTTTGGGGGACATGGATAATCTTTGCAACCTTGAAATTAGTGGAAAATATCGAAGTACTTTGACTAGTATCTTCCCTATTTGTCGCTTTGATTGCTCTGGTATATCCAGTCCTCTAGTGTTGTCTCGAGGCTTAATCCATATTGAATCCCCACACGTTGGACACACATCCATATTGGCGTACTATTTTCTAAATAGTATACAGTCATTTACACAAGCATGTATTTTTTGGTAGACCAACCCTAACCCTCCTATAAATTTCTTTGCTTCGTAGTAGGACTTAGGGACTGTATTGCCTGGTGGCAATACTTTACTTAGCATGTGAAGTAGCTCATCAACGAACTTGTTAGAAACCTTGTATCGTGCCTTTAGATGAAATAGTTCAACTAAAAAAGACATCTTGGTGTAGGAGACACAACCTGGATATAAGCTATTTTCACAATCTTCTAATAGCTTATAAAATGTCCTAGCATCTGCATTTGGTTCCTCATCTTCGTCCACCCTCATACCACTGAACCCATCATGCACCATATCCTCCATTTCCCCACAAGATGATGAATTCCTACCATTAGAGATCACATCTTCGAATTCCTCCCCATGATCCACCCATGTAGTGTAAGTTGGCAATATTCCCCATTTTTCGAGATGGAACTTAACAGTAGTTCTTCCCAGTAAGAAAGCACCAACACACTTATTGCAAGGACAGTAAATTTTACCATCCCAACTTGAACGAGAGTAGGCAGGGTCTAGAAACGAAGCGACCCCTTCCTTATATTCCCCACTTTGCCGAGGTTTGGTCATCCAACTCTTATCCATCGCACTTCTATTTTTGCAAAGAAATATCAACCCAATAAAAAGTTAGATTGGGATTAAAAGTACAGTACAACAGTCCTAGTTAATCAAATAATTTATGAAACATGCAGCATAGGAAGTTCAAAATCAGTTATTGACAGTTATCCAGACCATTTGTAAAAGAGACAACATTCATTTTCGTTTATGTGTGGATGGAACCAAACAGAATCAGAGAGACAAGTTTCCTCAATTAGACATGCATAATTTTGGGACGCTAACACAAATAGTTGACAGAGAACTCCAAGAAGGTGAGTAATTCAGTTTCTTGTAAGTTAATCGGTTGTTAGACTCAACAGTAGAACTCCTTCGATTAGGGTTTAGTTCAGTTTCTAAAACATGCTTCAATTCAAAAATCAATGTATCACTATTCCCACATATAAGCAAATCATCGACATAAATAAGAAGAACAACCAGTTGATGACCATCATGCTTTGTGAACAAGGAATAATCATACCTCAACTCTTTGTATCCAGCATTAACAAGAGAATCAGTCAACTTAATGTTCCATTGCCTACTTGCTTGCTTTAAACCATATAATGACTTTCGCAATTTGCAAATAAGCGGACAATTATTTTTATCAACAAATCCTTCTAGAATATTCATATAAACCTCTTCATCCAAATCTCCTTGCAAGAAAGCATTATAAACATCTATTTGATAAAGGGGCCATTGATATATAGATGTCAAAGCTAAAATCACTCTCACAGTATTCATCTTTGCAACAGGAGAAAATGTGTCAAAATAGTCAATTCCGTGTTTCTGACTATATCCTTTAGCCACTAATGTGGCTTTATATCTATTTAAAGTTCCATCAGATTTGTATTTTAATTTGTAAACCCATTTGCAACCAATCGATTTCTTACCTACTGGAGTGGTACCAACTCCCAAGTTTAATTATGCAGTAAGGCTTGTATTTCATCCTCCATGGCCTGAATCCAAGCCTTATCTTTCACACCCTCAGAAAAGGTGCCATGTTCGGTCAACTTAGAAACTAGACTCAATTAAGCTTGATAACCATGAGACAATTTATCATATGATTCAAATTTATCAATGGAATGAGTACATTATACATTTGAAACCTGATAATCCTTCATCCATATTGGAGGCTTTACAATCCTTCCAGATCTGCTCATGACAGGTAGAATGCCTTCATTTATATCCGAGACAGCATCACCATCAGAGTCATTTCGAGACTCATCATTCGGTGAGGTTTCATCATTGCTATCATTAGCAACATCATTTGGATTTCTTGCACTGATATCAGTGCTATTATCCTCAGTATTTGCGTCTTGTGGGACACTCACATCACAGGATTCCAACTCATCACGATACTCAAAAAATATGCGTAACTGATCTGATTTGCCATTCTTAAAAGGAAATATCTTCTCATTAAATTGCACATCACGACTAACAAAATATTTTTTCTTAATTAAATCATAGAGTCGATAACCTTTTTGAGTCTCAGAAATTCTAATAAAACAGATGGTATTGCTCTGGAGGCAAATTTATCAGTCACCAACATATTTTTTGCATAACAAAGACACCCAAACACCCTAAGGTGAATCACAGGTTTTCTTTTACCTAAAACCTCAATGGGTGACTTTCCATCCAACAACTTAGAGGGTATCAGATTAATCAAGTAACATGCAGTAAGCACACAATCACCCCAAAATTCATTTGGAAGAAAAGCTTACAACTTAAGTGCCCTAGCTACTTCCAAAATATGCATATGCTTCCTTTCTACCCTCCCATTCTGTTGGGGGGGGTATAAGGGCAACTGCTTTGATGAGCAATTCCCTTTTCATTGAAAAACTCTTTCAGTTGTTCATTAAAAAACTCTCTGCCATTATCTATTCTGAAACCTTTAACTTTATTTTGAAACTAATTTTCGATCATAGCAACAAAATGTTTCAGAACAATAATGACATCAGATTTAAACTGAATTAGGTGGATCCAGGTAACTCTTGAAAAATCATCCACCAAATTCAGAAAATAGCTTTTATTTTCATGTGTTGGAGAATGATAAAGCCCCCACACATCCGCATGTATAAGATCAAACGCAGCATCAGCTCTAGAATCACAAAGAGGGAAAGATTTTCTAATGATCTTAGCCTTCAGACAGATAGAACACTCTTCCATATCAAAAATATTATTATTAGGTAAATCAAGAGAATCAATATGTTCCAAGGCTTTTAAAGAAATATTCCCAAGACGTCTATGCCACAACATTACATTGTTAACAACAAAAGAACACATATCCAATGCAACATAGTCACAACAATTCTTAAAGAAATATAGCCCCGCAAACTCTTTACCAGTCCCCAAGACCTTCCCATTTCAGAGGTCCTGCAGGACAGCAAACTTGGGGTAAAAAACCACATAACAATTTAACTCTTTAGTAAGTTTAGAAACTGATAAAAGATTATATTTAAACTCGGGTATATAAAGGACATTCATCAACTTCTTATTCTTACTAAAGATCAAATTTCCAATATTGGTCACATAGGAATATCCCCCATTTGGCAATTGAACTTTAGTCCTTGGAACCAACTTGTAATCACATAATCAATCATTTTTGTTGGTCATGTGATATGTTACCCCAGTGTCTAAAATCCAATAGTCATTATTATGTGGCACCAAGGAATTAAGGGGTATACCTACTGTGTTAACACGATGTTCCTCGGTAGGGGTAGCACCTACTGAAGCAGTGCTTCCAACTTGTCCAATACTATGCAATAGCTTCTAAAATTGATCTCGGGTAAGGGTGATAGAACCTTGCATAGAAGAACTCGAAGATGCATCATTAGAAACATTTTTATGGAAAACCGAGCTAATGTCACCAGTCTCAGAAGATGCAACATTAGCTTTCTAATATTTCCCTTTTGCTTTCAAAAAACCTCTATGTTTAAAACAGTTTTCCTTTGAGTGCCCCTTCCTTTTCCTGAAGTCACACCCTCGGGAAAAACATCTTTCAATAGTATGCCCTTTTTTCGAATCGTGGTTTCAAGTTTCCATTGAGCCGGTTCCGTTCTACTTATTTGTTTGTGGATCGTTTGTGAGTTCGTCTCCATGATAATATTATTCCATCCTCGTTCGGTGGTGAGCCTTATGCCTTTATGCAGTGCCCTAGCTTCCATGATGTCGATGTCGTTGCTCCATTCCCTCCGATTTAAGCCGCCTATCAATTTACCCTCGCTGTCCCGCGCAATGATACCAATACCAGGCCTTTTTGTGAGCTTACACCACGATCCATCACAGTTGATCTTGATGGTATCTCCGGTTGGAGCCCTCCATGTTTCTGTGATTCCCCCTTCTTGGCGTGGCGGTGCATTGTGGTTGCTTGTTGATTGTTCGGCCAGAGCTTGGGTAATCTCGAAGATAACTTCCGTTGGGTTCGGTTTCTTGTCCTCGAACGCGGACTTGCATCGTGCTTTCCATATGTGCCAGCATATGATAAGGGGCTTCCCTCATCGGAGCTCCCGTTGCGGTCCATGGATTCATTGTTTGTTGCATGTTATCTCAAGCTATGACGGTATATCCAGGATGTTTGTACGGTAGGTGTGTATTCCAAGTAGGCCGAACCACACTGGTTCCATCCAAGCACATCCAAGTAACATATGTTCCTGTGTCTCGTCCTCCTCACATATTGGGCATGCAGGGCTAACATTCATCTTTCTCCGAACCATAGTAGACATCACGGCTAGGGAGTTCGTGGCTAGTCTCCAAATAAAGTTTTTTTACCTTGGGGAGTACCCTAGATGCCCATACCTACTTCAAAAGGTCGGTTCGGTCCTGAGTACCCCTTGGTTGGTTCGGCTCCTCCCGTAGTTTGTGGTAGATCGAGCGGACTTGGGTCGTGCCTTCCTGTGTGGGGCCAAATGAACTGATCATTGCCCCCTTCCATCGGTAAGGGCGTATTGAGAATGTGTTCAGCATCTCCGGGGTTGATAATGCTTCAGAGCAACGGTTCATTCCATTTCCCCCCGGGTAATGTCAAGTGGCTAACCCGAAGGTCTTCTCCATGCTCAACACCGTGTTCAGTGCCGACCCGCCATCCCTCCTTCCATTCGGTAGTGGCGTATTTAAAAAATTAATAATAATAAAATTTAAATATAATTAATAATTTAAAAAAACTTTTTAATTAGTTTATTTAATTATTTAATTAGTTTTAAAGGACACCCTGAACTTTATTTTTTGTAAATATTTTGGGTTCTCGGTAAATTATAATCTAAATTCATTCTTTTTCCCACGATCTATTGAGTTATATTTATGTGAACCGTAATATCTTTAATTACACTATTCACAATATAACATGTCATTGCTACACAACAATATATCCTTGTTTGGATAGTAAATTCATGTTGTTATCTAGAAACAAAAACAGCAAGAAACGTTGGATTTACACAATACTGCAAGCAACTCTTTGGCACACCAAGACAAGCTGAATCCTTTTTGTCCGACTGTTGAACTCGTCTTGCAACAAAAAGCATGTATAGGCCACTGAGTTCCCAAAACAGAAAAAAAAAAACAAAAAACTTTCATTGTATGCTGAAAATGTGGATAGCTCAGTGCGAAGGCAAAACTCAGAGCATTTGCTTTCTCCACATCTACTCAGGGTAGAACAGTAAGAACACATTACACTCTGTTGTAGACATAATGTGCATCTATCTAGAGCAAACATAATGGACAATTGCAATCAAGAGCATAATTCAAAAAATTAGTCAACTAGGGACACCAATCTACTATAATTTTTCTGGAAAAAATTATATATTAGAGTGCCTCCATTTTCAGAACTACCATAGCCACGTGAAGATGCAATAGTGTAAGTATTGTTTTTTGTTCATACTGTATGATTACAACTTGAGTCTATTCTATTGGTAAAGGTGTTCAGAAATTCATGGAAACCCATGAATATGGATAAGGTATATGATTACATGTTTCATCTCACAAGTGAGTGTTTCATCTGCAAAAGAAACTTGTTTCAAAACGATTCTTTGCTTTGTGGATAGTCTCAACCCCTCGTCTCAATTAAAAAATATTAACAATGTCGTCCATTATAATCTAAACAGCAAGTAACAACAGGAAACAACAAATCAAAATTCTAATCACCTGTGCAGATAACAACATCAAGTAAATCAGCAAACAACAAACATCAATTCAACCGAACCACAATTCAACCGAACAACATTTATAAAGAAAAATCCAGCAATTCAAACAACAAACAACCGAACCCAGCAATTCAAACAAAAAACATCATTCAACCGATTTCTGGGTTCGTTCTGAACCCAGAATGGATTTTAAGTTCATCACGAACATAAACGATTATCGGTTTATGTTGAGGATTGGAATGAGTAATCACGAAGTATACCTGATATATCTGAAGGAGTAATCGAAGAAGAAGAACTTAGGAATCTGAGGGAGCTTCATGAAGATGAGGAGAAGAGCTGGAAACGAAGATGAGAAAAAGAGGAGCTTTAGTCCGAATTAAGAGTAGGGATGGTAGATTCGGCTTATGAGAAGTTTATAAGGTAAAATAGTCATTTACCCTCCAATTCTGGATTCCTTGCCTTCTAGCCTTAGGAATTATGAGCTTTTCACACAAAATATCTAAGCCTACCCCGCCCTGAATCCGTAAGCCAAATTTTTACAATTCCGCGAAAAGAACAAAACTTATTATGAAATCTGTAAGCTAAATTCCTTTTCCTTTCCGTGAAAAGAACATGCCATTATTTTTGAATACATGAAGGAGAAGTGTATACATAGTACAAAACCTTGGTTGTGTAAAACAACAACTTAGCTATGTTTATGTGAATCGCGTATAGGATTCGCGTTTTGTACATATAGTTTGCGTTCCTAGAATAGTACACCATTCACAAAAACCAATTGTATGATTCACGTTCCTAAGATAGTACACCATTCACATAAACACGATTCCTAGGATAGTACAAAACGTGATTCCTAGGACACCGTGCACCGTCCAAGTCACCCGCGTTTGGCCACCGTCCAACCGAGTTGTCCATGTGCACCATGTGCATTGTCCAATACAATGTATCTAAACAAGTTTATTTCCTAACATTCCCCCTTTAAAATTGCTTATCGTATTACAGTGATGCCAAGCATTTTCCGTAAGTGTTAAAAGTTATCGGTCTTCAGAGCCTTTGTAAATATATCGGCAACTTGATCATTGGTTTTCACACGTATGAGCTCAACATCCTTGGACTTGACATGTTCTCGAATGGAATGGAACCTAGTCTCAATGTGCTTGGACCTCTCGTGATGAACCAGATTATTTGCTAAGGCAATAGCCGACTTGTTGGTGACATCGATCTTGGTCGGGCCTTCTTGTTGCACCTTGAGGTCCTCCAATAATTTTCTTAGCCAAATGGCATGGCATACACATGATGATGCAGCTACATACTCTGCTTCACAAGTAGATAATGCAACAATTGGTTGCTTCTTTGATGACCAAGGTAGAAAACATACCCAGTTGTGCTTTTACGATCGTCGAAGCATCCGTCCCAATCACTGAATCCGAAAAGCTCCACATCTTCTTTTGTTGAATAAAACATCCCATAATCGAGTGTTCCCTTCATGTACTTGAGGATTCATTTGGCTGCCTTCATGTGAGAGGTCTTCAGAGTCTCCATGTATCTACACACCAAACAACCTCCAAAGAGTATGTCGGGCCGAGTACACGTCAAGTAACGTAGACATCCCACGAGGCTCTTGTAGTGAGTAGGATTCACCAAACTTTCTTATCTATCTGTTGTAACTCATACTCCACACTGGACAGGGGTGTTGGTTGCCAATCTTCCATTGAGAACTTCTTCAAAGTCTCTCTTGCGTATTTGTTTTGAAAGACGAATATCACATTTTCTGCTTGTTTCATCTCAATGCCGAGGAAATAGGCCATAAGGCCCAAGTTCTCCGTCTCAAACTACTTCTCCATGGATTGTTTGAAATCTTGAATCATGGCGGGATTGTTGCTGGTGAACACCAAATCATCTATGTACAAACACACAATCAAAACGTCTCCACAGGGGTTAGTTTTTGAGTATAAAGCATGTTCGTATGGGCACCGACTGAAACCACTTTTAATAAAGTAGTAATCAATTCTGAAATTCCATGCTCTTGGAGCATGGTTTAGCCCATAAAGCGCCTTTCTCAACCGATACACCTTATCTTTTTTGCCTTTGATAATAAACCCTAGAGGTTATTTGACGTAGACCTCCTCTTCGAGATTCCCATTCAAGAATGTTGATTTCATGTCCATTTGAAATATTCACTACTTCTTTTGAGAGGCAAGTGAAAGACATAACCTTACCGTATCTAGCTGAGCCACCGGTGCAAAGACTTTTTCATAACCCACCCTGAACTTTTGCTTGTATCCTTTCACGACAAGCCTCACTTTGTATTTCTCTACTTGCCTTTGTCTTCCTCTTGTACACCCATTTCACTCTAATGGCCTCATGCCCTTGAGGGAGTGTAGTGAGCTTCCAAGTCTTGTTCTTCTTAATGGCTCTGATCTCTTCCTCCATCGCCTTCTTCCATTTTCTTTCCTTAGAGGCTTCCTCGAACGTTAACAGATCATATCTTGCGAAGAGAGAAAGGTTACCATATAGTTCTTCATCATTTACATCAACTTCCTCCGTAGAGGTATATATGTCCTATATTCGCCTTGTCTTTCTCATAGGTGATTCGCTCGAGCTTTGTTCTTCTGATAGGGTATCAACATTTGTGTGTGTATATGGCTCTCGATCTTCCTCATTTCAGACAGTCTCCTTCTCCAACTCATCCGCCTCTAAGTTCTCCTTTTGCGGGTTGATATTTCCCCAATTCCATGCACGCTTCTCATTGAATTTGATGTCTCGTGACATCACAATCCTTTTTGTGAAAGGACTGTATAACTTATAGACATTAGAGTTCTCTTCATAGTCGAGTATGACACATTTCATACTTTAATCCTCGAGCCTCGTCCGCTTTTATTCTTACACTTTTCATACGCCACACACCTGAAGGCACGAAAATGCTCGACACTTGGCTTGTGCTTGCTCCATGCTACCTCTGGCGCTATGTTCCTAATCCTCTTCGTAGGAAACTGGTTGAGTAAGTAAACAACACATGCAATTGCGTATCCCGAGAATTCTTTCGGAACTTCTCTCACTTTGAGAATGCATCGAACCAAATTCAAGATGGTCATATTCTTTCTCTCGAATACACCATTTTGCTGAGGCGTTTGAGGCATGGTGAATTCATGCACGATTCCGTTTTCTTTACAAAAGTTGTCCAATTCACGTGACGTATATTCTTCTAAGCCATGTTTTTAAACTCCTCTCACTTCGTCAAAACTTCGCTCTTCTCCTACATCATATGGATATAGGAGTCATTGGCCCGCAGACATCCGAGTGGATTAAGTCAAGATGGTCGTTTGCTCTCTTGGAAAGATACTTCTTGAATGGTTCTCTTTTTTGCTTTCCGATGACACAAGTTTCTCATACGCAATTGGGACGGTCGATCTTCGGCAAGCCTCGTACCATGTTGTTCCGTTCCAGTAGCTTTAACGCCTCAAAATTAATATGGCCATACCAGATGTGCCAGAGAGTTGAGTTGTCTAGGGTTTTGACCTTCAAGCAATTCTCCTCATGTGTGTTCAGCCGTAGAGGAAACATTCTATTCTTGGTCATGGTCACATTCGTGATAAGTTTGCTATTCTTATCACGGATGCTAAGAGCATAATCCTTCATGTGAACGTCATATCCCCTCTCGATCAATTGTCTGATACTCAAAACATTATTCTTCATATTTGGAACATAATAGACATCAGAGATGCAGAGTTGTCGCACGTTCTTGAGTGCAAAGGAAATTTTATCTTTCCCTTCGATTGGTCGCCGGGAAAGATTGTCGAAGGTAACATGCCCATCTCGCCTTTCGCCGAGCTCCGCAAACCAATCTTTTCATCCATACATATGATTGGACGCTCTCGTATCAATGAACCATGTGACGGATTCTGATGTCACTGCTCCATCGTCATATGCCATCAAATGTACTCCATCATCGTCGGTCTTCTCCGCAAGATTCACCTTCTCTCCGCCATTGTCGGTATTATACCAACATTCTGCTGCATAGTGGTTGTATTGTTTGCACACATAGCATTGACCTTCAAATTTGTTACTTGTCCATCCTGTACGGCCTCGTCCACGGCCTCGACCATGACCACGACATCTCATCTAAATCGTTGGATTCTTCAATTGCCACGGCCAGAAGATCGAACTTAGGATCGAGGGATCTAAAGATCTTCTCCATGACACGAACATCTTCAAACGTTTCTCCGTTTCTCCGCATTTGATTCACAATTGAGATAACCCTCGTAAAGTATTCAAAGATGGATTCTGAGCTTTCTTGATGGAAAGCCTTAAATTGAGCATGGAGAGGTTGTAGTCGAATTTTCTTCACCTTTTTGACGCCACTGAACGCCTTTTGAAGTGTCCCCCAAGCTTCGTTTGATGTCCTAGACGGAGTGACAATCTCGAACGTGGCTTTATCAAAACCTTGATATATTGTGAACAAGGCCTTCTTCTCCTTCTTTCGGTGCTCCTTCAATTCATCCTTATCTTCTTTTGTCATTTCTATCGCCGCATCAGGTTCCTTGAACTTGGTGTCCACAAAATCCCACACGTCAAGCGATCCCAAAAGGGCCTTCATTTGGATACACCAAATATCGTAGTTAACCTTCGTCAATCTCGGTACTTGCATACTTGTCGATGCCATCACGATCTTTGAACCTTGCTCTGATACCACTTTGCTGGTGTATATGTATATGAGTGTGGGAGAGAGGTGGAGAATATGTATTGATTATTGTTCAACTCTTATTTTAGAATACATGAAGGAGAAGTGTATATATAGTACAAAACCTTGGTTGTGGGAAACTACAAGATCAACACATTTTCCATGTGGAAAACATGCATCGTCCAAGCCGCCCGTGTTTGACCACCGTCCAACCGAGCCATCCATGTGCACCATGTGCACCATTCAATACAATGTATCTAAACAAGTTTATTTCCAAAACACATAGTGCCCAGCTTCTCTAGTACACCGCTAACGACATTAGGCTAAACTAGTAGAAGAACAACCATAATATATTTTTATTTTCAATTGTTCTTCCTGTCACTTTTCTCTACTTCCTATCTATTTTAACTATTCTTACTCTCTCTTTCTTAAAAATACAAAACTCACTGCTTTACTTAAACAACAATAATGTGTAAAAATATAAAAACAAAGCAACACATTAATATAACACTCCCTCTTAATGTGTTATTCTTGAACTTCTAGTAGCTCGTGAAGTTTCTCGAACATGTCCTTCGACAATACCTTAGTAAGGATATCCGCAACTTGATTTTCGGACTTGACGTACACCATCTTGATCTCTTCTTCGTTGATCTTCTCACGAATGAAGTGGTGCTTCACTGCTATGTGTTTTGTCTTGCTTCTATACACCGGAATCTTTGCCATAGTAATAACTAATTTGTTGTCACAAAATATCAATGTCGCATTTTCTTGCTTCTCGCCAATATCTTTCAAAATTCTCATCAACTACATTGCTTGAGAACATGCCATAGGCGCAAAATATTCTGCTTCCACAAAGGATTGAACAATTGATTATTGTTTCTTCGATTGCCAGGAACCACACCCGAGCCAAGAGAAAACACATATTCGGTTATACTCTTCATATCATCCCTACATCCGACCCAATCACTATCACAAAAACCAATTAGCTTCTACTCATCACCTTTGCAATACTTGATACCATATGCCAAGGTCCCAAGAATAGAATGGAGAACTCGTTGGCATCTCCAAGATGAAAGTAACTTGGACTTTGCATGAATCTCTACAACATACTCGAAACAAACATAATATCTGGTCTCGTGGCAGTGAGATACATCAAGCTACCCATAATACTCCTAAAATATGTGTTATCCACTTTTCTACCTACTTCTCATTTGAAGCAAGTGGTGTTTCCATTGCTTCACAACCAAACATATGAAACCTCTTCAACATATTCTCAGCATACTTATTTTGACAAACAAACACTTCATCTTCTTGTTGATCTATCTCTAAACCAAGAAAGTTATGCAGTAACCCCATATCACTCATATCATATCATTCTTAAACTCACTAATCAACTCCTCATTATTGCCAGTGAATATCAAAGCATCAACATCTATAACAACAACAAGAATTGAAGTACTCTTCATATTAAGAGTAGACTAACTTTTGCTTTTGTTGAATTCATGAAAAATGGGGTTGTGATACCCCGTCGCACATCGGATAGAAAGAAGTGATTTGCAACCATATAAGCAGAGATGTACTACTCAAATCTAACACGAATTCCTCCTTTTTTGGGCCCAAGTGAGGACAACGAGCTAAACTAGGCTAGGTTTGGGTAGTAGGGATAGACGCTCGGGCTTAGGGCATTACAAATGGTATCATAGTTGGGTTACAAATGGTAACTGAGCCGACCCGGGACCATGATCGGTCTTGCAAGGTTGAAGGCTTGTGCCAACGAGAGAAAATAGTTGGCCAAGCACTGGAGGGTATTTGAAAAGTGTAGAACTTGCAAGACCGAGTCACCTACCGAAGGGCAAAGATTATGGACTGGGTCGCGACGAGGACATCGTGCGCTTTACAGGGGGTAGATTGTGATACCTCATCCTACATCAAATAAAAAGATGTAGCCACATAAGCAGAGATGTACTACTCAAATGTAACATGAATTCCTCATTTTCTGGTCCTAAATGAAGGCAACTGGCTCAGTTAGGCTCACTTGGGCTAGTGAGGATAGTCGCTCGGTCTTGGGGTGTTACAAATGGAATTAGTGTCGCGTTACAAATGAATTGTGATACCCCGACCCACATCGAATACAAAGAAGTGATTTGGAACCAATATAAGCAAAGATGTACTACTCAAGTCTAACAAGAACTGTTCCTTTTCTGGGTCCAATTGAGGACAATGGGCATAGTCAGGATGGATTGGGCTAGTGAGGACATTCACTCATGATTGAGGCGTTACAAATTGTGTTAGATCCGACCCCGAACAGTGGCCATGTTTGTAAGGTTGAAGGCCCATGCCAATGGGAGAAAATAGGTGGCCAACCTTATAGCGTATCTGGAAATATAGGTCTTGCAAGACCAAGCCACCTACCGGGGGCAAATATTCTGGACTAAGTCGTGATTTTGAACCCATATAAGCAAGATGTACTACTTTTAGTCCCACAATAATTCCTCCTTTTTTGGGCGTAACGGAGGACAACGGGCTCAACCAGGCTGGTTTGGGATTGTGAGGATAATTCTTCGGGCTTGGTCTGTTACAAATGGTATTAGAGCCAACCCAGGTTTGTGACCGGGCTTCCAACGTCGAAGGCCCATGCCAACGGGAGAAAATATTTTTACAAGCCCGGAAAGGGTATCTGAAAAGCATAGGACTTGCAAGACTGAGTCATCTACCGGGTCAAAGATTCTGGACTGAGCCGCGACGAGGACGCCGCGTGCTTTAAGGAGGTAGATTGTCATGCCCTGTCCCACATCATATAGAAAGAAGTAATTTGAAACCCATATAAGTAGAGATGTACTACTCAAGTCTAACAGGAATTTCTCCTTTTCTGGACCTAAGTGAGGACAACGGGCTCAGTCAGGCTGGGTTGGACTAGTGAGCACAGTCGCTGATGTTGAATATCTCTGATCAAACGAAGATGAAATAAAGGTTGAATCAGATGAAGATTTGAATAAAAGAAGTATGAATAGTGAAATCGAAACAAAGTAACAAAATAGTATAAATGAACTAGAAAACTAAGATTGAACCAGGAGATTTTTCTTACATATATATTAGATCATCTAGTCTTTTTATAGCTGAAATACAACATTTCGGTAATTATAAACACATCCTAGAACATTCTAATAAACTCAGTTGTATCCTTAAGCTTGTCCACATCATCATAACCTCCAACATTCCCCTGTGAAGCATGTTTTTGACAAACCGCATCATCACAACCTCCAACATTCTCCTTTGTAGTTGAACACGTTCAACCCTGCTATGACACATACTACAAAGAAAAAGAGAAGAAGCACAAACCAGTGTACTAGTGCTGAACAAGTAAGAATTTTATATGTATATCAGTATCACGCCACACTTAAATCAATTTCTGCAAACATCCTGTTATTGATTTTCCACCTAGATCACAACAACAGATAGACTGCAATCCTTGAGTCTTCAAAGCTAACCTAAGAAACGAGAAGAAAACACACATGTGCCTTCATATGTATACAACCATACTTCTCATAGATCCACCATACTTGTACAAGCTGTGTTCATACATTCAATGTTCCTGTTGTAATGTTTTCTTTTAATTGTTTTTTTAAACTCCTCTTTGGCATTCCCAATCTTTTGCTTTGCTTATATTTTTTTTACTCTTCGCAGCAAGGACAAGCGAGGTTTGTTTGAGCCTCCATCTTTTCTTACTGAAGTGCTCTGAAGAGTGGTTTGACGTTTTCTGAATAATGCCACTATTTTTGGAATCAAGCCTTACCTATTGTCCTAATAGTTTGCACTGAGGCTATTACACAACAACACCAATTTTGAGAAATGTTCACACAGAAACACAGACCGGTAGAAATAATGAACTCATATGAGAACCACGGAAGATACAGAGAAGAATAACAAGTGAAATCCATCATCAATTAGATCAGATCGAAGACTTAAGACTCACAACATTTATGACTCAGCATGACTAGGGGCAAAGAACAAAATCATCAAACAAATTTCAGAACATAACATGATCAAGATTGCATGTACAAGATAGGCATATAGAAGATAAGAAAAAGAAACAACACAAGAACACAAAGTTCAGACCCTTCAATTTTGTAGGTCCTATAGCAGAATAGAAACAAGTGTCTAGTAACAATAAGAACAATTATTAGATATAAAAAATAATGTGAAAGACACACGTATCACAAAAAATATAAAAAAACAAACGACTCCATAAAAGCATCAATGAAACTAATATCATCAACGACAGATGCATTATCATAAGAAAAATAGGATTGAATATCTGAACCATTGATTTCAGCAATAGAAGAGACTCCACATTTGCGTTTGAATGGAAGAAAAATCTTAGTTGTGAGTGGTTTAGTGAAAATATCAATTGTCAGTTCTGTGTCTGGAACAAAATTCATGAGAATTTGCCCATTCTTTACCTTTTCCTTGACAAAACATAAATCAATTTCAACATGTTTCAATTTAGAATGCTTAATAGAATTCTCAGTTAGAGCTACAACAATACTATTATCACTCCAAATAATGGGAATTGAAGACAACTAGATTCCTAACTCAGTTAACAAAGACACAACCCAGATTACTTCACACACGGCATTAGCAGTAGCTGCATACTCAGCCTCTGCAGTCGACCTAGAAATGATAGACTGTTGTTTGGAGCTCCATATTATATGATTCCCATTTAAGAGAAGATAATGACTAAGACTGACCTTCGGATCCAGTAGATCACTACCCCAATCAGCATCAACATATGAAACAATACTCACATCACAAGAAGCAACATGTGTGGATTTAAACAACATACCATAACTCAGGGTGCCTTTCTAGTAACGAAGAACACGAGTAACAACTTTACAGTGACAAACCGAAGGAGACTTCATGTATTGACTAAGTTTGTTGACAACAAAGTTAATATCAGGTTGAGTGACACACACATGTTGTAAGTCACCAATAGTACTTCTATACATAAGTGCATCGGGCATAGAAGAATAATCACAACCAGAATCAGACTTAAAAGGAAACGTACCACACATAAGAGTGGGAAAAGGAGTAGAATAAGTTAAACTAGTTTTGTTCAACAAGTATTTGATATACCCCCTTTAACAAAGGAGAAAATAACCATCGTGAACCTAAACATAGATACCCAGAAAATAGGTCAGATCACCCAAATCTTTAAGCTTAAATTCAGTGTGTGATTGAGCAATGAGCTGCTCAATTTCACTGGAATCACTATCTATGATGACAATGTCATCAACATAGACACACAAATAGACAACACCAGCAAAAGTAGATTTCAAAAACAAACAATCATCAGTTAGAGAAGCGGCAAAATGAAACTAGTTGATTAAAAAATCCTTCAGCCTTTCAAACTAGGCCCTAGGAGCTTGCTTCAACTCATATAGAGCCTTATGCAGATTACAAACTAACACATTACCAAAGTCATCATGTTGTTCAAAGCCAGGAGGCTGAACCATATATACATCTTTAACTAAATTGCTATGAAGGAAAGCATATTGTTAGATGGTGTAAGTGTAGAAGGCTTCAATCCTCAGAACTATTCTTCCCATTCATATGGTAGAGGACGAGGTAGAGGAAACAGCTTTTCCAGCAACAAACCATAGTGCCAGTTGTGTGGAAAATTCAGGCATCTTGTTCAATGGTAATGGTATCGATTTGACCATTTGTTTAATGGAATCACTTCTCAATCTCAACCTCAAATTAATAACAGATGCCAAGCTAACAATGCATAGTTTTATCTGTCACCTGAGATGCACCCAAATTTCAGTTCCATTCTACCTCCATAACAACATTTTCAACCTCTTCAGCAACATCAACTTCAGCCTCAACAAGCTCAACAACAAGTTTTCTATCAACATACTTCTCCTGAAACTCACCTACACTTATACTTGCCTCCTAATACGTGCCTGGAACAAGCTTTTATAGTGAATCGAAGTGGCCTCACATTAATGCACTCAATGTTCATAGTTTGTCAAGCACCTCATCTGAAGTAGGAGGAGCAAATGTAGCTTGGTTTCTAGATTCCGGAGCCTCACATCATCTCATTAACTCCTCCGATGAACGTTACAAGGGATACTCTACACACAGGAGAAGGTAAGATTTGTGTAGGTAATGGCAATACGATCCATATAACTCACACAGGTACATAACACCTGCATTTCAACAATCGATCAGTTATATTGTGTAATATACAACACCTAATATTACTAAAACCCTTTTGTCTGTTTCTCAGTTTGTTATGGATAACAATGCTTATTTTGTGTTTTTTCCTAATGGTTGTGTTGCGGAGAATCTGGGAACACGCCAAGTGCTACCGAAGGGATGTGAATAAGAAGGGTTGTACAAGTTACTTGTTTTTCCTGTTACGTCTGTTAAGTTAACCTCAATTGTATTACATGTGTGTTCACCTTTAGATAATAATGTTTGTTTTCAAAGAGTGGAGGTTCACTCTAGTGTTTGCAGTAAGTCTACGCTTCCTATTAGTAAAGTGTGTAATGATAATGCTATGTGTGACAAGTCGGGTGTCAAGCCTAGTATGTCTATTAAATATGTCAATAGTGACGATTGCAATGGATTGAGTTCTAATGATATTAAGATGAATGTTTTTGTAGAAATTAAATCAATACATTCACTTCACATGGGTTCAAAGGAGCAGGTAGTATTTGAAAATGGTGGTGTTCATGCAAATGTTCTCACATCTTGAATTTCTGTCTCATCTCTTCTTTGGCACCAAAGACTAGGTCATCCCTCGTCTCAGACATTACAACAGGTCCTTCCATTTGAAATTCCCTGCAGTGATAATATAGACAAATCTCACTTGTGCGCATCTTCAAGTAGGGAAAGAGTCATGAGCTTCCATTCAGTCCAACAGAGGGTGTTTATACTTCTCCTCTTCAGTTGCTTCAAGTTGACATTTGAGTACCTGCCCCGATCATATCAAATGGTTTGAGGTGCTACATAAGCTTTGTTGATGCGTATTCTAGATTCGCTTAGTTATATTATTTAGCTAACAAAAGCGATGAAGACTCTGTTATGAAATCGTTTTAATTTTTGCGGAAAACAATTGAATTGTGAGATGAAAGCGGTACATACAGATAATGGAGGTGAGTTTCTTGGATGTTTTCATTAACATTTGATTTTTTCTGGTATTGTCCACAGGTTCACTTGTCCCTACACCTCTCAACAGAATGGCATTGTTGAGAGGAAGCATAGACATATAGTGAGGCTTGGTCTTATTCTTCTTGCACGTTCATATATTCCTTTTAAGTTTTGGATAGATTCTTTTGCTACTGTTGTATACTTGATCAACATATTACCTACTCCTGTGTTATCCAATCAATCTCCTTTTGAAAAACTGTTTCATAAATCTCCTTCATATTCTATTTTACGGGTGTTTGGTTGTCTATGCTTCCCACATGTGCGTGATTTCAATAAACACAAGTTTGATTACAAGTCCACACCCTGTGTATTTCTAGGATATTTTGCTGCTCCTTTAGGATACAAATGCATTGATAGATTGGGTAGAGTATATACTTCTAGACATGTTCAATTTGAAGAGGTCGTTTTTTTTCTTATAGCACCACAATCCATTAGTAACATCTCCTTTGCTCCAGTGATTCATGTCGAGGTTGTCCAACTATGATAGACACATGGATGATATCAGGAGCATCAGGAGTTCCAGTGCATACTCTATCTTCTGAAACTGCTACTCATCTTCCTCATAGTAACTCTCTTAGGTCATCCAATTTGAACCAACATCCTAGTAACATTAATTTTGAGTTGTGTCCTTCTCCTGGACAAACCCAAGTGGATCGCAATTCTTCTGAACAAACACCAGTTGCTTACGATTCTACAAGCCTTAGATGTCAAGTCAATATGCCAGATTCCCCTGTTTCAGGTCTTCTAGTTTCAATTCCATGACTCCAAAGTGAATCCCCACATTGTCAAGTGCCCCTATCCAACAAAAAACTATATTGATACACAATAAAACAACCCATCTGCCAGAGCTTCTCCTATCTTAGATATGAGTTTCTCTAATCATAATATTCCATCATCTACTTATGATAGAACTATTGTTGTAGCATGTATTCAAGCTCCAACATATGGTGCTTCTACATCTATGACAAATGTTCCTTCCAGACCAGCAGTATCAAGAACACAACCATCTTCTCATGTAATGACCATCTACTCAACCTATGCTAATGCATTGATGGCATCAACTGTTGATGTAGATGAACCAACACATGTTTATATTGTTCTTCAGTATCCAGTGTTAGGAAGCTTGGAACAAACAAGGAAAGAAAAAGAAAGCTTACTTGAGTTCTAAGAAGTCAGAATGATCTTCTATTCAAGGTAGTTAAAGTCGGTACAAGTTGTTCTTATTTATAGCCTACTACTTTCATCTATTTACAATTCAGTCCTCATAACTAATTTCAAACTAATCCTCAAATCATATGTACTTATACATATACCCTAACAGTCCCCATTCAAGATCTGATTTTTCAATGTATTTTAACTGCTTCACTTCTCTTGATTTCATTGAAATCTTCATTTCGTTGATCTTTCCTTTAGAACATCAACCAGAAACAGAATTTCTTCAGCTCACCAAGCAGAGTAGTCCTTCTTCCTAATTTAGAACAGAACCTGAACCTGATAAATGATAACTTGTGCACTATATGACAGAAATCTTCTTTATACATGTTGATAGAAATTTGATATTCATGAATTCTCAGTAATCAACCTGACTTTATGACAGATACACATATCATGTTGATCTCCTCTGCCATCTTCAAACAAAAGTGATCTCTTAACCATATTATCACATTCTAAAGCATATACATATAAATCACCTACAGCACATATGTTTCATAAACTCAAAATTGATTTAACACAAGATATCCATCAACAGATACTCACAGTTGCATTATACACTAACACACATGATGGACATTTAGATGAAACATACAACACGAAAACCAGAATGCCTAAATAACCTTTCATCTGATCATCCTCTAATTTTAACTGATCAATCTCTAATCTCTTATTGGTTTGAATCACTCTTTTTTTTTTTTTTTTTTACTTTGATTTTTTCCTTAACATAAGGGTTTAAGCCCTTTTCTTTTAAACAATGACTGAAGGGTTTGAGCCCTTTTATTTTCTTCCTCAAGAACCAATCTAAAGTATCTTGACGTTTTCTTTAGATTGAATTCGTTTTTTGGAATCAAGCCATGTTTCATGCCAAGACTATATTTTGTTGAACACTGCTTGACAGTATATCTCTTTCACTTCCTTTTTTTCCAGAGATATTGACAGACACATAGATGATCATAAAAACTGTTATTAAGCACACTCGATTTCCATGTTGCACACAACAACCACTGTACCACACATGAATGACAGCATATATCACAACGCAAATATACGATCAACAGACACCTATGACTAAACCAACGACTTATGAACTATACGTGCCAAAGATGATTGACAAGATATGCTAAAGATGGTGAAATATAATAGAAAGACCATGAATGAAAAGAAGACAAACAGGAAATCAAAACAACACATGTAAGAGCATGAAGCAGATAGAAAACAATGAATAATGACTACCATCAATCTAATCAGTCACATATAACAGAAGACTCACCATATAATACACAGATCATACTCAGAAGTCACTCATTCACTTCAGATGAGTCTTGAGAAGGCAACACATGTATTTGAGCATTTATACCATCACCAGTCAACTCAGCTACCAAGAAGATACCAAGCTTTTTCCTGCAAGGAACAAACAATTTTTCTATTAGAGACTTAGTTAAAATATCACCCAATTGAGCATTTGAAGGAACAAAATTAACTAACACATGTCCTTAATTCACTTTTTCTCTAACAAATAACAAATCTATCTCAAAATGCTTCATTTTTTGAATGTTGGATTGGATTTTCAGACGAAGCAGTAGTACTTGTACTGTCTGTCCAAACCGTTGGTACTGAAGACAGACACAATCCCATTTCAATGAGTAATTACTTCACCCATATAATTTCACAAACCGAATTTGCAATAGCACGAAACTCTGCTTATGTACTAGATCTAACCACAGATTGCTTTTTAGAACTCCAAATAATTGGATTTCCATTCATCAACAAGTAATGTCGTGAAATAGATTTTCTATCTGTGATATCTCCTCCCCAATATGCATCAGCAAATCACATCAATGATATTTCTTACATAGGAAATAAATTTGTTCTAAACATTAATCCATGATCTATAGTTCCCTTCAATTATATCGCAATATGAAGCACAACTTTCCAGTTCCCAATACTCAAAGTCTGCATAAATTGACTAAGTTTTTTAACCGAGAAGTTAATATCAGGTCTTGCAACACAGATATGTTGTAACACACCTATTGTACTTCGATACAATGTAACATCATCAAACACTACAAGAAACTCGTGCATTAGCGTCGACGGAAAATCGTTGTTAAGCTGTGAATTGGCGTTGCTATCACGGGGCAGCAACGAAATCTCTGTCAGTGTAGCCTCCATCGCTAAATCGTTTAAACATCGCAAATTGACCGTTGCTAAGATGTTGCCGCTGCTAAGTTGATAAAACCCCAAACCGATTAACAACAAGTTACGTTGTTGTTAAACCCATTAAATATGCAACAATCCCTTTGGCGAAGTTGTACATCTATTTTACTGATGAACGTAAGTTAACGTTGAACAACCATTTTAGATATGCCCTTTCCAAGATGCCTAATAAGTTTAACAATGTCTAAAATATGTACTGTTAAAGATGCGTATCTTTTATAATATAATACTTGAAACAAATCAACTAGTCCAACTTCCGACTTAAATTGTCACCATTGTTTGTATACGTTGATGGAAAACGTTTGTCTATCCAAAGTGGGTGTTGTTGTCCACTGTTTGTGTTATCGACAATTTCTCGTATGATGGTTAGTTGTGTGTTTTATGTTCAACCAAGTCCGCTGCAAATTAAGCAAATCTATGCTGATCCTTTGGGTCCGCTGTAGAATCGCAGAAATGGTTTCAGAACTGACGGGTTATTAAATCCGTGCATCTGTTTCAGTATATTCCACTGCTACAGCAGTGTAATTCAGTTGGTTTTTGTTGCTATTTTAGTTCTTAGTTTGTATACAGTTTGCATTAACAAATGTTGACTCTAAACAGTCGGACCACTTTCCATAAATACCAAAGAAGTAAAGTGCCTATAACAATGAACAAAGTCCACAAAGAGGGTAAACCAGAACTTAATTACATGTTCCCTTACATAACATCCAGATAGACCCACAAACCACCAAGCTTTCTTTCAAGGGCGAGCGACATGTCACTCCCGTTCTTCATGACTCTTAAGGCAAACCGCAACTTCGAGTGGACACCGGAGTGCGAGGCTGCCTTTAAATCATTAAAGCAGCACCTGCAGACACGCCCAACTTTGGCGAAGCCCATTCCCGGCGAACAACTCTTTCTTTATATAAGTATTAGCGAGGTTGGAGCCAGTGTCGTATTAATAAGAGAAAAGGAAAATAAGCAGAGTCCAGTGGATTTTATAAGCAAGCTGTTTAGATCAGCTGAAATAAAATATATCGAGATTGAGAAGTATCTCTATGCCTTAGTTATTGTTGCTCGAAAGTTAATACCGTACTTCCACGCTCACGTCATTACAGTCCTCACCAACCAGCCTCTCAAACACTTCCTGCTAGAGCCAGACACTTCAGGAAGAATGGTTAAATGGGGAGTTGAGTTGACCAAATTCAAGATCAAATTTGCGCCTAAAACGGCCATCAAAGGTCAAGCATTGGCAGATTTCATAGTGGAAAGTGCGGGCAATGGTCTAGCAGAAGCAGAAAACCGGCAAAGTCAGTCACAAGAAACAAGCAAAGGTTGGGAACTTTATACTGATGGATCCTTTTCAAGAGAAGGCTCGGGGCAGGATTAATTCTCATCCCCCCTGAGGGCGACCCCTTAAAGTATGTGATCGCCCTTACTTTTAAGGCGACCAACAATGAGGCCGAATATGAAGCTCTTATCACTGGATTGCGACTCGCTAAAGGAATGGGCATAACGTCACTCAACGCAAAAAGCGCCTCAGAGCTAATTGTCAACCAAATCAATGGTACTTATTAAGCAATGGGGGAAAAGATGAAAAAGTACCTCGATATTGCTAAAGAACGCATCGCCGAAATCTCAACTTTCGCAATTGAATCTATTCCTCACATAGACAACCAACTAGCTGACTCTCTAAGCAAACTGGCGGTCGGAGAAACAAAATACAGGAAATGCAATTTATGGAACAAGCTCTATACTCGGTCCTCGACAACCGAGCGGAAGTCTTCAACATTCAAGGGCAGGACAACTGGATGTCTCCATTCCAAACTTCTTGAAAGCAGGAATACTTCCAGAAAACGAAGGTGAGTCCACGAAAATAAGCCATCTATCTGCAAGTTATCTTCTCATAGATGGAAAGCTCTATAGGCGAGGATATTGAACTCCCTATCTAAGGTGCGTCTCTCATCCCAAGACAGAAAGAGTTCTCCGCGAAGCTCACGAAGGAGTCGCCGCATGCCATGAAGTTCGCACCACGATCCGTTCGACCACCAATGCTGTTATCACCAATGGCAGGCGCCTAGCCTTTTGCCCAATGGGGAATAGACATTTTGGGCCCCTTTCACATCAGCACTGGGCAAATAACCCACATTATCGTGGCGATCGACTACTTTACCAAGTGGATAGAGGCGAAAGCATTGGCCTCCACGACAGAATTTCAAGTGATTACGTTCTTAAAAATCCACATATTTTCGTAGGAAAATAACTCAAATGGCTTTGCGAAGAATACCATATCGATCACAGATTCAGCTCGGTACACCATCCTCAAACAAATGGGCAAGCCAAAGCAGCCAACAAAGATTTCCTAGCATAACTCAAAAAGCGAGTTCAAGCCTTCAAAGGAAACTGGGCAGAAGAGCTGGATAATGTACTTTGGGTTGTTCGAACAACACCAAAAATAGCAACGGGGGAAACGCCATTTATTTGAGTGTACGGATCGGAAGCAGTAGCACCCGCCGAAATAGCGGTTCCTACCCACAGGATCCTACACTTTAATACCAAAGAGAATGAAATGGAGCGCAGAACAGAGCCCGATCTTGCAGAAGAAAAGCGATGGCGATCAGACAATGCCCAAGCTAAAATGTGACTGGCGACCGCTCGATACTTCAACAAAAAAGTCAGCGCTCGTGGGGGAGATGGTTATGCGAAGGAACAAATTCACAAGATTGGACAGCCAAAACAAACTTTCAGCTAAGTGGTAAGGTCCATACAAAGTAGTAGAGATTGTCGTCCAAGGGTCCTACTACTTGGAAAAACCAGAAGGTGTAAGGCTACCTCGTCCATTTAACTCTGAACATTTACGAAGGTTTTATGCATAGCTTGTAATCAAAATGTTATGTCATAAAACAAATCATTCCTTCATTCAAAGCATAACCACCCGAACCAAAACGAAAGGTCCCAAAGAAGGGGAAAAGAGGATTGCGAACGAACCATCAAGGTAACAGCTCCTTTCCCTAAAAGGCTTGATATAAAAAGGTGAATGAACCGTCAAGGTAACAATTCTTTTACAAATCTGGCGAAAGACCTGACAAAAAAGGCGAACGAACCGTAAAGGTAACAGTTCCCTTACAAGTTGGGAAAAAACAAAAAGATCTAATATCAAAATTCGGCGAAAGACCTAATGTTAAGACTTAACGCGAAAGTTAGGCAATAAAAGACCTGATATCAAAATTTGGTGAAAGACCTAATGTAAAATTTAGGCGAAAGACCTAACGCGAAAGTTAGACAAAAAGACCTGATATCAAAATTGGGCGAAAGACCTAATGTCAAATTTAGGCGAAAGACCTAACGCGAAAGTTAGGCAAAAATACCTTATATCAAAATAGGGTGAAAGACCTAATGTCAAATTTAGGCGAAAGACCAAACGCGAAATTTAGGCAAAAAGACTTTATATCAAAATTGGGCGAAGGACCTAATGTCAAATTTAGGCGAAAGACCTAACGCGAAAGTTAGGCAAAAAGACCTAATATCAAAATTTGGGTGAAAGACCTAATGTCAAATTTAGGCGAAAGACCAAACTCGAAATTTAGGAAAAAATATCTGATTTCAAAATTGGGCGAAAGACCTAATGTCAAATTTAGGCGAAAGACCTAACGCGAAAGTTAGGCAAAAAGACCTGAGATCAAAATCAGGCATAAGACCTGAAATCAAAATTAGGCAAAAAGACCTGATATAAAAGGCGAACGGTCCGTTAAGGTAACCGTTCCCTTATAAGTTGGGCAAAAACTAAGGTTGGATACACAAAGCGAACGAACCCATATTGAGGGTAAAAGTTCCTTTACAAGTCAGGCACAAGAAGGCAGACAAACAAATCTAAGGCGATCAATTACTAAAACACGAATGAGCCTCGAGTAACAGTTCCTTATGATTAGGTGAACACTCCAAAGGACTTAAACCATAAAAGGCGAACAAATCCATAAAGGGTGATAGTTTCGTTAAAGGTATAATACTCGAGTAACAGTTCCCTTAAGAGAATTTGGCGAAGGGAATAGATGGATCTATAAAGAATTACCATTCTTCCTTCTAAGCCTAAGGAAAGGTCCAAGACCCTATATGGAGAGACTATCCTATATAAAGAAAAGAGAAGTTGAAAACAAGTATGGTAAAACTTCCAAAAGCATTCAAACGAGAAAGACATCGGAAGAATAGCCAAACACATTCAAAGGCAAACAAAGGCAAAGGCTTAAGAATATACGGGCGGTCAATATTATTAAAATGATAATAACCGAGTCTGATATAAAAAAGAAAGGGTAATTAAAAACTTTACTATAAAACAAAGGGAAGTAAATGTGATTATAACAAAAAAAAAAAAAGGAATGACAACTCGATCGCCTGGGGAGCTCGGGACCTCAAGGTCTGGGTTCATCGGGAGCAGCAGCTTTCTTCTTGGCTCCGGGGGCAGCCTCCTCGCCAACAGCAGCAGGGGCCTACTTGGTGTAGTCACTCTCAATGAAGTCCTAAAGAGACTTCACCTTCCGGAGAGGAACTTGGGGTCAATCCCCTGAATCTCATCGACCAAAACCTGGAGGTAGGCAGCCACCTCGGTCTTCATCACCTCTAAGGCCCAGTCAGAAAATTCTTCGGACTTCATAAAGTCCTCGACCACGCTTTGGGGGATGGGACAGCCTTCAGCTTTGAGGATAGCTACTCTTTCTCTACCTCTGAGGCATCCCTCCGAGCCCAGGACTCCTTCGGCTGAACCTTGAGGTCAGCATTCTCTTACTCTAGCCGAGCAGAGTATTGATCATCTGCCTTCACCTGAACCTCAGCCCTCACCCGCCTGTCCTCGACGAGAGCCATATGATCCTTCCTCTCCTTGAGGGTGCTGAGCAACCTCTTCTCCTTCTCAAAATATACCCGACGAGCATGATCCACCAAATCGGTGGCCGCCTTGGCCCTCTGCTTCAGGCCCTCCATCTGATCAGGAGTGAAACCCAAGCTCTATAAGTGTTCCAGCTTGATAAGCACATCAACTTGCTTATCGACGAGCTCCCCCACGATCCGACCGATCGCCAACTCCTCATGGACGAGCTGACAACAGGAAAAAAGGAGACAAAGTTCAAGCAGATCAAGGAGCGGTCAAAGAACGACACAAGGGTAAATATAAAGAAGGAAAAAAAAAGATGAAGGACTTACCAAGGCGATCCGCTCAAAATGAGACCTCATGACACCCTCGATGTCATTTAGGTCCCAGGGTGGAAGGATTCCATCAAGTAAATGCATGCAAAGGTATGGGTTACCCCGCAGCATCAACTTGTGTGAAATCTCCATCTTCTGGAGATTGCTCCAAGAGGCCCAAAGACCCTTTGAACTCCTGGCCCTCTTAGGGGGAGCAGTACTTGGAGGCACCTCAGCAGCAGCTCTCCATGAAAACAATCAACAAAGGCATTAAGTCTAAGACTGAAAAAATGAAAGGAAAGTCAAAAGACAGTTGTATGCATAACTCTTTGGCGATTGCCAGGAGCGAGCCCAGGTTGTACCTCCTCAGGCTTGCGCTTGGACGCTCGCCTAGAAGGAGGAGGAGGACTCAGCGAATCCTGAGCAGCGGATAGCCCCACCTTAGCCTGCTTGGAAAACAGTCTGATGAGTTTAGGTCCCCGAGTACCTACAACCAACAAAGAAAAAGGGTCAGAAATTTACCCAATCAATAGACACTGGTGCGACCTGATGAATGCCCGCCAGCCTAAGCCTCGACTCTGAAGTTTCCTCCACTGAGAGGATAGAACATAAGTTCTACTGCCTATGAAGTCGAAAGAAGTCATCGATGTTGTTCCAATCACTCCCCAACAGGGCTAGTGAATACGTCCATCCTTGACGTAAACACATAAACTTGAACTCAACCCACATCCTAATGGCATTGGGCACCAGTTGTGTAGGGCCTACCCCATAATAGTAACAGAGCTCCTGTAAATTGTCACAGGGAGGAAAACGCAACCCAGCATCGACCTGGGCCGCATAAATTTAAATCTCTCCTTCACGAGGATAATGCAAGCCTAAACCCAGGTACGGGAATCTGTTTCTCCCAAGCCAGTCAAGGCAACCACGGCCTTAAATTGAGTTGGCTTCATCTCATTGGGCTTGATATCTACTCAAAACACCATGGCATGGCAAGAACAATACCAAAATAATAAAAAGGAGGAGAAGACGGGGACATTCGTGTCAGGCACGTCCACCACCATTGGCGTGGCCGCCGATTGCCCAGAATTCGGCTTGGGTGCAGGATTCTTCTGGCCCTGCGCAGGGGAGGAGGCATACCTAATGGACAAAGGGGCATTGGCAGCCCAGGCTGAAACCTTCGGTCGAGAAGAAGGTTGAGTGGAAGTGCACTTGTTGAATGATCCCTTTCCATACGATTGATTCTTGGAGGTCATGGTAGAAGAAGAAGCTTTTTTGAGTTCGAAGATGGAGAAAGGGAAAGTTCAAGCAGAGGACTGAGGAGGATATGAACTCTCTGGAATGAAAATTGCTTGAGTGGGTAAAGGACTAAATGCCAAAGTTCGGCTTTTTATAGCCAAATTGGAGGAAACCGAACAGGCACGTCTGAAATGGCTCAGATAATGATTACATCCTTTTAGGTAAAATCGAAGCAATGTCAGAATTCCAAGAGACGCCTTGGGGAGACAAACGGTTGAAACGGTACGAAAAACTGTCAATCTACGCTCTGATTACGGAAGAGTAATAGACAGATATACCTCAATTGTCCGTACAACTTCTGGATAACAGTGCATTCATTAAATGCTCAAGACCTTACACAAAAAAGGTGATCGCAAAAAGCTACACCAAGCCTCTCCTAAAACCTTCGTGATGGTACTCCTCGCCTAAACAGTAACGAATGAGCATCCATGAACCCCGGCAACCCAGAGAGTTCGCCTAAGAGGGTAAAGGATCAAACATTATATAAAATCTAAGCGACCAAAAAACCGCTCGCCAAAGGACACGGAGCATCAAAAGGAACAAAACGCAAATAAGGACAGAAAAGATCTAGTCCAAAAGTCACTATCTCAAACCCTATCACATAATCAAGCTTGACAGAATAAACTTCACTCAAGCTTCGGGGGCAAATGTTGGGTACTGATAGTGACGGCCCAATATGAGAAAGGCCTTGAAGGCCCAATTACTTTGCAGGAGGTAAAACCCATATCATTCAGAACTGGGCCGACCCACAGTAAGGGTAATTTGGCACTCACAAAGCGGTCCAGTACCAAACTCAAACTAAAGTGGACACCAAAGCTCTATGTCAGGTCGCCATCGGCCAAGGCCAAAGCCTCCTACTGCTCGCCATTGGAGCGCTCGCCAAGAGAGTCAAACCTCTCAACTCTGGTCCCACAAACCGACATCAAGTGTATGGCCACGATATCCCGCGTTTATCGGGCATATATTCTATAATGATTACATAAGGTAACTGCAATATTATTCCACAACCGTAATATTTGTTATCCTAATCTTTACCGACACAATATTCACAAAGATATTCAGTTGCCTATAACGGTTTGATCTCCTAACTCTATAAATACTCTTGCTTTACAATACGTTCATTAAGTTTTGAGTTCATACACACAGTATACTCATTTAAGCATCGGAGTGGGACCAGGAGGCACCCCCTCTGTTGCGATCCCCTTCTTGCAGGTTCATCGGAGCTCAAGCTAAAGTGTGTGATCATCAACCCTTTGACATTCAATTCACTGCCAAGTCAGCACTTGGGAATTTCAAACCTAACAATTATCAATACTCTAGCATCTCTAGCATTAGTAGTGCAACATTACAAGTTGAATTAGTCGTGTTTAATCCCTTCTTATTCATTTACCCGCCGGTTAGAGTTCTTTGGAAAAAGTTAATTAATGGAAAAAAATAATATATTTGACCGAAATTATAATAGAGTAAACTTTATTTGTTTAAGAGATAATATGTTTCATTTTTTATTTTAGATTAACAAGATAAACGCTTGATGACATGGCAGTTATAATGATATCCTTACAAATAATTAATTTGTATATATGAATAAACAAATATTAAAAAAAGGGTAAACTACGAGTCCCCCTCTCTAAAATTTGATCTGAAATTAATATTCTCTCTTAATGTTTGAAATTTGCAGTTTTAGTCCTAATGTTTGGACACAATTAAAATTTCCCCCTTACCGTCATTTATCCGTTAATTTCATGCGGATTCGTTTACATGTGTGGGGCACGTGAGAATTTTATCGTGGGAATTGACCAAATTGCCCTCCTATTCACTCCTTTCACTACCACATCTATTCCTAAAGCCCCCGTCGCTACCCCAAGGCCACCGGCACCAGTAAGCGCTCCGGTTAGCTCACCACCTCCAGTCCCTGCTCCGACCATATATATATATATCAAATGGTTTCAGTTAGTCCATATTCACCATTTATTGATTCTTCTCTACTGTGTCGAAGTTTTGTTCATGTTGTTGGTAGAACTTACTTGAAATATTATGGTGCTTGGTGCAGAACATCCCCGACAGAGATACCCTTAATTCCGATATCCGAAGCCTACTGAACTGCCTAAATCCCCTTATCCAATCCGAAGAGGAAATCAACATTTCCCTGCGGAAGCTATGGAGCGGATTTGGTCGACGAAGATTCTAGATTTTGAATCTGGACGGAATTCAGAGCATCCACGAACCACTGGCCCTCTGATTTGAAGAATTCATCACATGAAATAACCTAATCGAATTAGAACATGGATCCGATTCAGAACCCAATCGAAGAATTCCTCTTTCGAGAATGATTTTCCTGATTTTGTAATGTCTTACTTCAAGTCGCTGAAGTTGGTCCCAAGAGGTGTGGAGTCGCCGGAAGGAGGGAGAAGGAGATTCAGCTGTAATGCCACGACCGAATGAAGAAGAAGAGTATTTGTAATGAAGGGCAATTTTGTCAGTTCAAAATGTAAAATAATCACGTGCCAAACACATGATAGGATTTCCGTTTGAATTTAACAGCAATTTGACGGAAATGGAGAAATTTTCATTCGGTCCACACATTAGGACTAAAATTTAAAATTTTAAACTGTAAGGGGGAAACTTAAATTCGTCTCAAACTTTAGGATGAAACTTGTAATTTAGCCTTAAAAATATTAAACCAATAAGAAAAAGTTTTGATTATTTTTTAAAATATTTTTTTGTTAAAATAAAATATTTTTAAAACGTATTACGCAAATAAAAAAGCATTATTATAAATATAAAATAGAGTAATACTTAAAAATATGAACGTATTATTTTTATTTATTTCAAATATCATAAAAATATATCAAACAAAAAAAGTATACTTAAAATTCGAAAATTACGAAAAACTGTTCTTTGGGTATTATATTTTGTATTTTCAATAAAATAAGAAAATTTAAATAATAATAAAAATCAGCGGGTCAAAATGTATTTTTTTTCTTAGTACCTTTTATTAATATACAAATATTTTAAAACATATTATGTATATATTATACATCGAAAAAATATGAGAAAATTATTATTATTATTATAAAATATATTATAAATAAATAAATATATATATATATATATATAAACTTAAAATTCGAAGAAAAAAAACAATTATTGTCTTTTGTATATTCTACTGCATTTTTTAAAATAAAATGTGAAAAAATATTTTCCCATTGTGTTAGAATATGTTTAATTTATTTAGATTACTAGTACATTTTGAATTTTTAGTTCATATTTTTAAATTTTTATTTCTTATTTGAAAAAACAAATCAAAATTCGTTTTTAATAAAAACATGAAATATAAAAAATAAAATTATTATTCATGTTTAATATAATATATATATATATATATATATATATGTATGTATATATGTATGTATATATGTATATATTTGACAAGATTGTATGCATTTGTGACAAGTACGACTAATGTCCAATTAATCAATTCTAATTGGTCCATGTGAGACATACAATTTTCATTCCTAAGCGGCATGTCATTTAAATCATTTTAAAGCTTTCAAGTTTTCTCATTCATTCTCAATATAAATTACAAACCCTGAATTATTTCTCTTTATTTCACAAGTATATTTATAATTTTGTGTAAAATATATTTTATGTGGTGGAATTTATACAATACTAAAATACATAATAATACACTTTATTAATATAAATTATGAACATATGTTATATATTTATAGACTTAAACACATTTTTTCTACTAACAAAGCATTAAAATAAATAAATGCTAAGTTTTCATATGCTAATAAATATATGCTAATAAATAAATAAATGCTAAGCATTAAAATAAGTATATAACACTACTAGCTAGAAATCATAAAATTTAAGTTAAAAGTAATAATGAACATTAAGATACTGTTTTGCAATTTTATGATAAATATCTCTTAATATATTTTGTAGGTTACGAAAATAAAATAGTGTTTGTATGATTAAAATAAGTAAAATGAATAACTAATAATGATTTTAACATTTTTCTAAGCATATGACACTAATAAAAATATAAAAAACATTAATAAAAACTATTAATTAGCAGTCTATGAATAATTTTTATTATTGATTCATGTATTTTCAATT
Source organism: Chamaenerion angustifolium (assembly GCA_946814005.1). Taxonomy (NCBI): domain Eukaryota; kingdom Viridiplantae; phylum Streptophyta; class Magnoliopsida; order Myrtales; family Onagraceae; genus Chamaenerion; species Chamaenerion angustifolium. The sequence goes on along the minus strand of OX328268.1, from coordinate 23,903,302 downwards.
AATTTATAAATAATTATACGTAATATTTTTTTCTATAATATACTTTATAGTATTGAAGCATATGGAGTAGATGATATTATATAAAAAATATACTAATAGTTTTAACATATTTAGAAATATGCATAATTGTTATTATATAATATGAAATTAAATTTATCCATAATAATTTTTTAAAAAATTGAAAAAATAATATATATTAAATAAGTTATATATATTTTATTTAATATATATATATAAATCGCGCAACGCGCGTATTTTTCTAGTATAATTATTTTTTACACTGTGGTCTAATCATGTGGTGTCACATGTAAAAAACGTGTACATTTATCAAAGTTAAAGTTGACGTTTTATCTAAAACAAACAAAATAAAATATAGTTTATGACAAACTAAAGATCCAAAACAAGTTGCATTCAATAATGATTATACAAAATATATTATATATTTTTCATACATTTTCCTTAAATAATTGTGTTCAAATGTAAAAGTGTTGATTACACAGATTTCTATAACATAATATCATTACATATCGTTTAATTGAGTTGTATAAGAAATTGTCCATCATACAATTTAAGACAAGATCATGTATATTATAAACCGTGTATATATAATATTCTAAATTGACCATGTGTCATACCTTTTTTTTTGGCCAATAAAACACACCATATTTCATTCAATAACCAACGAAGAAACCGAATACAAGATATTATCCGCATAAATACATCTAAGAAGGGGGGTTGGGGGTGAAGACACCCAATCCGAAGGACACAACCCCGCAAGAACATTCTTTGCAATCCAATCCGCACAAGAGTTGGCTGAACGTGGCGAATGGCCCCAAGCGACTTCCCTAATCAATGAAGACCGAGAAACCGCATTAGACAAAATAGGGGCCATCCTCCAAGCAAAGTCATGACCCCGAATGTGATTGATTACATTCAAAGAGTCCGATTCGAAGAAAACCGTCGACCATTTCATGTCGATAGCTAGTTGGACCGCATGGAAGACCGCATGAGCCTCGATCTCGTCCACCGATCCCGCAAAGAGAATCCCCGATAGGCCTCCAATAAGACGACCCCAATGATCCCTTGCAATGACACCAAAGCCACCCCTCGAGGAAGAGTTGTCCCACGCACCATCGCAATTTACCTTGATAGTTCCCGGAGGAGGAGCCACCCACGCGTGAACGCGCCTAGGCGCCGTAGCCGTAGCATTCGCCGAACCCAACTCCTCCGAAATGGAGCCGATTTCTGCCAGAATCGCCGGAACGAAGGGGACGGTTCCCTCATAAGCGAGCTTACATCTCGCTTTCCATATGACCCAACAGACCACCATAAGCCTGTTCCAATGATTTGCTTTTTGTGTCCTCCCCGAGCCCGAGAAAGTGGTGGCCTCTGTCAACCAATCGTCCATCGAGGTAAGTCCAGCCAGTATCCTGTCATGATCAATGAAATGCATCCACACCTGCTGAACCCAAGGACAAGCAAACATCATATGTTCCCGTGACTCAAACGTAAAGCATAACGGGCATGATGGGTCCACGGCGAGGCCCCTCCTGGCTAACGTCCTCCTTGATGGGAGTGCATCGTTGGCCAGCTTCCACATAAAGGCCTTTATCTTAGGCCACGCCTTTGACCCCCATATCGCTGGCCAAACCGAAGCTAGGCCCTGCCCCGAGCGAACATTACCGACCCCCATCCGATCTATGTTGGAATGAAGGTGGTGATAGATCGAACGGACAGAAGTCTCGCCAGACCTGGAGTAGGGCCACCTATTACGATCCGGTCCCTGACAAATCGGGATGTGTTGTTGTAGGACCACCTGAACATCATCCCTGTGAACGGCCTGTCAGACCGTGGCCTCGTCCCACGATCCCGACTCGTGGTTGATCCAATGGGCAACCCTCGGCGACGAGGGCTGGGGTCCTTCGTCTCTCGGCCGAATCCTCCGATGGTTAAGCGCCGTGACCCAGTTGTCCGAGAAAGGGCTAATAGTCCTCCCATCACCAAGCATCCAAAAACCTGCCGAACGGATAACATCCCGTCCCTCAAGCAAGCTCGACCACGCCCAAGAGCCCCTACTCCCCGTCGACGCCTGAAAGAAAGAGGAACCCGGGAAATAAAGTCCTTTAAGGAACCTTACCCATAATGCCTCCGGTTCAGATAGGATCCGAGCCGCCATGTTAGCTAGAATAGCCCTATTGAAATCGACCATGTCCCTAAACCCATATCCGCCCGCCGATTTGTGGTAGGTCATAGATGTCCAGTTCTGCCAATGTATCTTCCGGTTTCCTTCACGCGATCCCCACCAGAAGCGGGCAATAATGGCATTAATCTCCTTACACCACGAGACCGGAAGCTTGAAGATATGCATGACATATGTAGGGATTGCTACGAGAACAGACTTGATGAGCACCTCCTTACCCGCCTGATTAATAAGTTTGTACCTCCAACATTGAAGTTTGTCCCCGATTATTTCTTTAAGAAAGTTCAGCGCCTCCCTCTTCGATCTACCCCAAACCGTGGGGAGACCAAGATAAAGACCCGGATCAACACAGTTGGGCACCCCAAATAGCAATGAAATGTCCCTTTTGAAATCATCTTTCGCCCCCGAGTTGAAATAGAGGCTCGACTTTGAGAAATTGATCATCTGCCCTGATGCGTGACAATACATATCAAGGGCATTCTTCAGGTTAGAAGCATAATTCATCGCGCCTTTGAGAAAAAAGATCGAGTCGTCCGCGAAGAATAAGTGCTGAATCTGAGGACATCCCCGCCTCGGTGAAATACCCCGGATATTCCCCTGTCTAACCTGATCATCAAGCAGTCTAGAAAGAACATCAGAGACTAAAATAAACAGGTAAGGTGATAGGGGATCACCCTGCCTTAGGCCACGAGAGGGAACGATAGTCGCTGATTGCTTCCCGTTTGCCAATACTTTATAAGAGACAGTAGAGATACAAGCTCTGATCCAGCCAATCCATCTATCGTTAAAGCCCCGCTTCCTCATACCTTCCAGAAGGAAATCCCATTCGACACGATCATACGCCTTCTGCATATCAATCTTCAAGGCACACTCCGTACGACCAGAGGTAGTTCTAGGCTTGCCTCTTGTCTTTAGGTAGTGAAACATCTCGTGTGCTATGATAATACTGTCCTGAATCCTTCTCCCTGAAACGAAAGCACTCTGGAAAGGGGTAACCAGTTCAGGCAAACAGGTTTTAAGCCTTTTTGCGAGAACCTTAGATATGACCTTATAACCGAAGTTACAAAGGCTAATCGGTCTAAAATCTGAAGCACATACGGGGTTAGCAATTTTAGGGATCAAGGCAATATGGGTTTGATTTAGAAAGGAGGGCATGATACCTGATGTGAGGAAGGCGTTGACTGAGGTGAGCATATCTGATCCGATCGTGGCCCAGCTCTTTTGGAAAAACGACCCCGAGAAGCCGTCTGGACCTGGAGCCTTTGATCCCTCCATCTGAAAACAGGCCCTCCTAACCTCATCCATCGATGCCAACCCCGAAAGACTGCCATTCATCTCACCCGTGACTTGTAAAGGCACACAAGATAAAACCTGATCGGGCCACTGAGCCTGACCCCTATGATCGCGCTCCGAAGTGAACAAAGAGGAATAGAAGGCATGAAGTTCCACCGTAATCTCCTGCTCGGACTCCATCCACCTTCCCGACCCATCCCTAAGCCTCAGGATCTTATTCCTTCTACGCCGGGATAGGGTCGTTTGGTGGAAAAATTTTGTGTTTTTGTCCCCATGGCTCAACCACTTAACCCTAGACCGTTGCTTCCAGAAAATCTCCTCACGTTTCCATAAAGCATGAAGCTTCGACTTAAGGGCCCGATCCCGATCGAAAGCGTCTTCCCCGTCGGCCAGAGATGGGGGATTTGCAAGAAGACGTTTCACCTTAGCGATCTCCACAGTATTGTGCTTGAATTCTATCGAACTCCACTCAAGAAGAGCCGACTTGCATCTCCCCAATTTGATTCTGATTTCTTCGGTGGACCGAATGGGACCTCCCCGAGTCCAAGCCCTATCGATCACATGAAGGCATTCGTCGCTCTCAAGACACATATCCTCGAACCGGAAAACCTTCTTACTCTTACCCTCCAACGGAAATAAACGCATCGAGATCGGGGCGTGGTCCGATCCCACCATGAGCTCGTTGAAGCATTGAACCGAAGGGAATATGGAGAGCCACACTTGGTTTGCAGTTGCACGGTCAAGCCTCTCCCGAATCCGGTCCCCTCCTCGCCTATTGTTCGACCATGTGAAGGTCGACCCCTTGTATCCCAAGTCCTCAAGAGCGAGGTCATCTAAGAGGGAGTTAAACCCGTCAATCTTACGTTGGTCCTTTCGTCCACCCCCCTCTTTCTCCCTATGGTGTGAGATATCGTTGAAATCCCCCCCACAAACCCAAGCATCCGAGCGGTTTAATCCCAACACCCTAAGGGTCGCCCAGTTTTGCATCCTCCTTTCGAATACCGAATCAGCATAAACCCAAGTAAACCTACAAGTACCTCTGAACTCCGAGCTCGACACCGAAGTGTCGATGAAATTCTTGTCTTGAAAATGAATTTGAATGTTGACCTCCTTTGTCCACCAAAGGGCCAACCCGCCACTAGCACCAATAGGATGAACATACGTGGCCATGTCCATCCCGACTTCCCTCCGAACCTTTTCACAGTGGGCGTCATTCTTCTTTGTCTCCATTAAGAAGACAATAGAAGGCCGAGAGCCCTTCACCAGGTCTTTTAAGTGTCGAATTGTCAGGGGAGACCCTAACCCCTGACAATTCCAACTAAGCGCATTCATTTAGGCCCCGTGGCTGTCTTTGGACAGCCATCGGAACCTTTTGATTTGTCGGAATTTTTTGCAACCCGACCACTCTTCCTTGTTGCCACATGCCTCTGCTCGGCCATATCCATCTGAACCTCCCTTTGGCCACTAGGTAGAGCGAATGATATCATCCCCCCGTGCCCAAATGCCGAAGGACCACTCTGCGTTTTTCTTTTCTTGATCGGGCATTTGTCCTTCTCGCCATCCGCACCCCTTTTAGAGATTGTTCCTGTCACAACTTGATTAACCACAGCATTCTGGAAATTGCACCCCTCATTTCCAGTCATATCACGCCCCAGAGCAGCCCCTAGCCTCACGCCAGCCCCTGTCTGATCCCCTACACACTGCGCTCCGGCTCCCACAACATCCACAACAGCATTCGAACCCACAGATTTGTCCAGTCCAGCTTTGTTCCCCATCTCAACTCCCAAAATTGCTCCCCTGTTATGAACAAGGCACACCGGGTTGATGGCCTTGTTAACAAGGTCACATGGTATGCAGTCGAGAATACCTGGCTTCCCAGTCGGGGCAGAGCTAAGGTCCGATGAAGCTGGTGCAAGACGAGGTTCGGACCTCCCCTCTTCAGAGACCGAGTCTCCCTTACTCCCCGCATTGATGATAGGTTGATCGAGTGTTCTCTCATCCTCGCGGTTAGCTTGATCAGAAATGAGACCAGTTCATCTCTCATCATGTGTCATACCTAAGTTCAACCTAAATGCGATATTTTGAAGAAAAAAAAACATTTTAAAAATGTCACTAGTTAATTACGGTAAACTTGAAACTTTAATAGCTAAGAATAAAATACCATTATTTTTCCACAATTTCAATACTCTATCCACTCATTTGAAATTTTTAAAATAATAAATGGATTAATAGTGTTATTTAATAATTTTGTAAATAAGTACATCAAAAATCATGGTTTTAAAAATGGGTCTTGTTGAATCTTGATTTCCTGAATGCTGACTTGGCAATGAATTGAATGCCAATGGATGGATGAAGATTGCTCTCGTGTTAGCTCCGGTGAACCTGCAGGAAGGGGATCGCAACAGAGGGGGTGTCTCTATGTCCCTCTTCGATGCTTAAATGGGTATATGTGTGTATAAAACTCAAAAATCGTCACTGAATGTATGTAAAGTAAAGGTATCTATAGAGTAAGTAGACCAAACCATAAAAGGCAACAAAATATCTTAGTGAATATTGTGTTTGTGAAGATTTGGATAGCAGATATTACAGTTATGGCGTAATATTGCAGTTACCATATGTAATCTTTAGAGAATATGTGCCCGCGATATGCGGGATATCGTGGTCATATCTTTAGGAACGGTTGGTGGGACCAGAGAAGAGAGGTAGGGCTCTCTTTGGGGCGAGCACTCCTATGGCGAGCAGTCGGAGTTCGCGCTTGGTGTTTAATGGCGACCAGCGATGGAGCCTTTGGCGTCTACTTTAGCTTGGGCTCGATACTGGGCCTTTCTATCGAGGGATAGATCGACTTTAGCATGGGTCGGGCCAGTTCGAATAACCTGGGTATCACCCCTCCATGGTTATTAGGCATCTAGGGCTTTTCCTTATTGGGATGTCACTATCAATACCTAACATTGCCCCCGAAGCTTGAGTAAAGTTTCTTCGGTCGAGCTTGATTCTTTGATAGGGTTTGAGATAGTGTCACTTGAATTGGGTCTTCTTTGTCTTTTTCTGCTATTTGTACCCTTCTGAACACTTTATGCTTCTTTGGCGATCAATCGTTCAGTTGCCCAGAGTTTATGGAATATTCGGTCTTTTATTCCTTCTTGGTGACCACTTGAAGCTGTCTAGGTTTATGGATGTTTATCCTTCACTATTTGGCGATCACTGCCTTTGAGAGGGTTTTCCAGAAAGGCTTAGCAACGCGCTGGCGATCACTTTATCTATATAGTAGACTTCAGCATTTAATGTATGCACAGTCATCCAGAAGTCGAACGGACATTTGAGGCACGCCTGTCGTTTATTCTTTCGTAACCCAAGGGTAGTCTGACAGTTTCTGTATAAGGAACATACCTTCTACTCCTTTGTCTTTTACGCATCCCAGTCATCCAAATTCCAGAGAGTTTTGTGCCTCCTTGGTTTTCCAGCACTCTGTTTTTCCAATCCTCTCCTTCCCTCTTTCAATTTCCGAAAGCTCCAAAGCAAACATCAATGGCTTCCAGAAATCAATCCACGGGCAAGAGCAAGGTAACTGCTAACAGGTCTCCTTCTTCAAATCCGAAGGTGCCCATGAAGGCCACCAACACTTCCCTGCAAATCAGGGACGGTTCCTCCCTGACTCCCAGCCAAAGGAACTCTGCTTCTGGTGGTGGACGAGCCAGAAACCAATGTGCCTTTTTTTCCTCAAAAAGATAAACACTAATGTTTTCTGTCCCCTGCTTTTCCGATAATGGCTCCTGCATATTCTTGTTATTATATTGTTCTTGTTATACCCTGATTTTCCAAGTAGATAATAAGCCCAACGAGTTGAAGCCTGCTCAATTCAAGATGGTGGTCGCCATAAGTGGCCTAAGTGAAGCCGATGCCCCCAGGTATCCAGGCTTAGAGCTGCATTATCCTCGCGACGGAGAGGTTTACGTCTATGCGGCCCAGATCAATGATGGGTTGCGTTTTCCTTTCTGCGAGGATTTGCAGGAACTATGATGTTATTACGGGATATGTCCTACGCAGTTAGTCCCTAACGCCATTAGGATGTGGATAGGGTTCAAGTTCATGTGTTTACGTCAAGAATGGACGTATTCACTAGCTTTGTTCCGCTGTTTCTATCGATTGGCTGCCGGAGCAAACCACCTCCACCATTTCCAGACTCGGTGGCCCAAGTTTGAAGAATAGAGAGGTCAGGCATGGAGCTGGAATGTCCAATTTCGGTTGGTTGATAACTTCCGTGCCACCAACTCCAACTACAAGAAGTTCTACTTCTTATGTAAGGGGGGCGTGACTTGCGAGTTGTCTCAACCGGAAAGGGATACTCCCCCTGTATTTGGCGAATTATCCGGGAGCGACCGGAACGCCATTGACGGCTTCTTCTGATTGCATAAACAATCGAATTTCTGTTGGATCCATTTGTTGGCGGAAACCACTGAGTTGATGCTCGAGATGGCGGGCATTCATCAGACCTCGCCAATTCTTATTTATTGGGTAATTTTCTAACATTTTCTTTTATTGGTTATAGGCGCTCGGGGCCACAAACTCATGGGTCTCTTTGATGACCAGGCTAAGGCGGGGTTGTCTTCAGACCAGGCGTCGCTGAACCTTCCTCCTCCTCCCTCTAGGCGTTCCTCCAAATGAAAGCCTGAGGGGGATCGCCCATTAGTCGCTCCTAGCTCTCGCCAGCCAGGTACATAACTATTCTGTTTACTTTTTTTTTTCCTCTGCCTTAAATTTAGGTTTATCATACATTTGTTAATTTTTTGCATATAAGCCTATTGCTGAGGTGACTCTTGACCCTACTCCTGCCAAAAAGGTTAGGATTTCAGGCGAAAAGTGCCCTGCTCTTCCCAAGAGCCCTGCTGCTCCTAAGGGTCCTGTTGCCCCTAAGAAGAAGACACTAGTTGTGGTCACGGGGACCCCTCCTCCTATCGAAGAAGGGACTGAGGCTCGGAAGAAGGGCCTAGCCACCCCAGGCCCTTCGAAGGCTCCCGCTGGGGAGTACTGCCCACAAGTGGCCTTGTTTCAGCTGCCCAAGGCTGCGAACTCTAGGGGTGTTTGGGTCCCTTGTGGAAACCTCTCGAAGGCGGGGGTTTCTGATCAAAAGACTCTCTGGGGTAACCCAGACTTATGCATGCAACTCCTCGAGGGGATAGTCCATTCCAAGGAACGGGCCTTGGTTCCCTCTGAACTGCCAACCATCGAGGGGATGATGAGGTCGCATTTCGAACAGATCGCCTTGGTAAGATTTCTCATCTTTGTTTGTCTTCATATTACCTGTTCAATTTTCCTTAGACTAACAGTACTTTGCCCTTTTTTCCCATGTTGTTAGCTCGTTCGAGAGGAGATGGCGATCGGTCGGGTCGTTGGGGAGCTCGCCGATAAGCAAACTGACCTGCTTATCGAGCTAGAGCAGTACAGAAGCCTGGGGTTCTCCCCTGACCAGATGGAAGGTCTGAAGGAAACGGCCAACGCGGCGGTTTTCTCGTTGGAACTTGCTCGTGAGGAGTATTTTCGGAAGGAGGAAAGTCTCCCCGCCTTTGTCAAGAGGAAGGAAGGAGTGGTAGCGGTCGCCTTAAAGAAGTCCGAGGCGGACAACAAGTACTCAGCCGAGGTAGAGTCTGCCAATGCTTGTCTGAAGGCTGAGCTAAAGGAGGCTGAAACTCGGAGGGCAGCTGCTGAGACTCAAAGAGTTGCCGCGGAGGCTCAGAGGGCTGCCGTGGAAGCTCAGAGGGTCGTTGTTGAGGCCAAGAGGAACGCCATGGAGAAGGAGAAGGAACAGCTTTCCATGGAGCTGAAATCTGTTCCATCCCCCCAAAGTGTAGTCGAGGACTTTAAAAGGTCCGAGGAATTTACCGACTGCGCTTTGGAGGTGATGAAGGCTGAGGTAGCCTTCTTAGTAAACAGAGATGAATATGGAGGAGGTTGAAGATGAAATTGAATTGTAGAGAATGAAGAGAAAGAAACTGAAACAGAAGAAGCTTATGAGCTAAACTATCTAACCGAAATAACAGAAATGAATCTGAAATCTTACTATTGATTTGAGTTAATGAAACTATTACACCTTGATCCTATTTATAGTAAACCATCTAAGCACAAGCTAAGCATAATTACAGGTTCTTGAACTTTCTATAATCTTCTAAATCCTTCTAACTACTTCTAAAGGCTTCTAGGAGACATTCCTTGAGCTGCACTCTTTTATGCTTGGATTCCAAGATATTGATGTATATCATACATCCTAACATTCCCTTGCGAAGTTTTCTTTTCAATTCCATTTTGATCATCTAATTCTCGATCATAGTTCTTTATTTTCCTGAATTCTGGCTGCCATGACTCAATCAGTCTGTCGTTCCATCTATAGGAGTTGAACATCTGCAATCATTCAACACACTTGAATATCCAGACATATCATTATTATCATTACATACCATGGATATTCAGGCTTAGCTGAAAATTTTGTCAGATAAAACATGTATATTATCATTATCTACATATATCAGAACAATCCTCATATTGCAATTAAACAAATTTCTGAACAAACCAACAGACCACAGAATCATTGTCCCTGCATAATCACTTCACAAATCTTGATTTTTTTTTTCTCTTTTTTTTTTTTTCTGACAGAGAGGTTTTCAATTTTCCTCTATCTTACCAATGAAGTTGGGAGGTTTCCAATTTTCCTCCATCTTTTCATCCTCAAACACTCCATAAAGTATCTTTGACGTTTTCTTTATGGAGTGATATTTTTGGATTCAAACTTCACCCTATGCCAGATTTCCAATAGAACTGATTTAATCAGTAAAAGACATCTTTTATTTTGAAGTCATCCTATGCAGAGACAAATCATCATTAAATCAATGTCGAATATCAGAAATCAATGAATGACAAGAAGAAGATAAGTACCAATACACGTAGACACATGATAAGACACAAGTCTCAAATCTGAAAAACAAACAACCAAGCAAGAAACCCAAGCTGAGATGATGTAGAGATAAACTGAACACAAGTGTAATTGAGTGATTGAAATATTCAAAACACATAGAGAAACAGAAAGAAAGACAGTTTCTAGGCAATCATAATTACAGAGAGAATAGAACATATAATAGAGAACAGATAAGCAATCAGAGAAGAGAAGAAAACCACACATAGAACAGATAGGATATATTACTCATCATCTGAATCAATATCATGATTCTGAACATTTTCACTGATTTGATCTGAATCGCCAGATGTTAACTCTTTAAAGGACATCACTCCAAGTTTTTTCCTGAATGGAACATACAACTTGGCAGTTATGGGTTTGGTCAGAATATCAGCAAGTTGTTCTTCAGCAGGTACAAAATTCACCACTACTTGACCAGCCTGTACTTTCTCCCTGACAAAACATAAATCCAACTCTACATGTTTCATTTTTGAATGATGAATGGGGTTCTCTGTCAAAGCTACTGCACCTGTATTGTCACTCCAAATGATAGGCAAAGAGGTTAGTTTAACGTCAAGTTCAGAAAGAAGAGATTTTACCCACATGACTTCACAAACTGCATTCGCAATTGCCCTGTACTCAGCTTTAGCTGACGATCTGGAAACAACAGGTTGTTTTTTCGAGCTCCACACTATAGGATTGCCATTTAGAAGGAGATAATGACCAGACACTGATTTTCGATCAGCTAGATCACTACCCCAATCAGCATCTGCATATGAAACTAACTCCACGTCAGAAGATATGACAGGTTTAGCACGAAAAAGCAATCCATGGTCAATTGTGCCTTTAAGATATCTTAGAATACGTACCACAGCTCTCCAATGACAGATAGCAGGATGTTGCATATACTGACTCATTTTATTAACAGCAAAGTGTATATCAGGTCTAGTAACACAAATATGTTGTAATGCACCTATGACACTTCTGTACATGTGCTCATCTGCAGGAGGAGAATCATCCTGTATTGAATTTAGTTTAGTAAGAAAGTTACCTGCCATTGGTGTAGGAAGAGGCTTAGCATCCAACAATCCAGTCTTTTGCAGCAATTCATTGATATACTTCCTTTGTCCTAAGATGAGACTGTCCTCAGCAATATGCACATCCATTCCGAGAAAATAGTTAAGCGTACCAAGATCTTTAAGTTTGAATTCACTGTTAATAGCAGAAATAACCTTCTCAATTGCATCTGTATCACTACCTGTAATAACAATGTCATCAACATAGACTAAAAGAAATACCATACCTGCAGTAGATTTCTTAATAAAAAGACAACTATCGGCTAAGGATACTGAAAACTGAAGAGATTGAATCATAAAATTTTTGAGTCGTTCAAACCATGCTCGAGGGGCTTGCTTGAGTCCATAGAGTGCCTTGTGTAGTTTGCATACATGAACATTACCTTGATCATCTGATTTTTCAAAACCAGGTGGCTGATTCATATAGACATCCTCACACAACTCACCATGTAAGAAGGCATTATTGACATCTACTTGTCTAAGCTTCCATTTATGCGTCAAAGCAAGAGTCAGAATGATTCTTACAGTGGGAGCTTTCACAACTGGACTGAACGTGTCCTGAAAGTCAAATCCTGCTTTTTGAGAGAAGCCCTTAGCAACCAAACGAGCCTTGTATCGTGCAATCGAACCATCTGAGTTCTTCTTGATTTTGAACAGCCACTTGCAGCCAATTGGAATTCTGCCACCAGGTAACCTTACTAAGGACCATGTTTGATTATCATCCAATGCCTTAAGTTCATCATGGACAGCTTGGGACCATTGAGAATATTGCATAGCAGTATGCACATCATCCGGAGCTGTGTGAATAAAATCTGTAGAAGCAACCAAAGAAGTAGTTAATGCAGATAAATTTCTAGCTTTAGATCTAGTTTGCATTGAATGACTGTTATTTCTAGATTTAACATGAGCTGCATTAGATAACTCGGAACCAGAGGGAACTGAAACATCAGTCTGAGACAAAGGAATTGGAACAAGAGATGAATCTGAGAGACCATACCTGACAACAGTTGGGCCTACCTCTTTATCAACCCCGGAAGTAACAACATTATCAACAGGAAAGGAGGAATGATGGATGACATGATCTTCTAAAGAAGATTCAGTATGAATAGGTGGAGGATCCTCAGGAGATGATGTATCATACCTGGGAATACTAGGAGTGGATTGCATCCGTGGTTGAACCTGAGGCAAAACAGGTAAACTATCTAGATAGTCATCAGTAGGATCACAAATTGATGAATTAAAAGGAAGAAAGAAGGGAAGAGATGTTGCAGTATTTTTAACCGCACCTGATTGCATAAACGGACCTGATTTCATAGCAAAAGGGAAAACAGATTCGTTAAACCTGACATGTCTAGATATATACACTCTACCAGAATCATCCATGCATCTATAACCATGCTGATTTGCACAGTAACCCAAGAACACACAAGGTGTCGATCTGAACTCAAGTTTGTGCCTGTTATATGGTCTGAGAAAGGGAAAACACAAGCACCCAAACACTCTTAAGAAGTCATAGTCAGGAGGTTTGCAAAATAACTTCTCATGTGGTGAGATATTGTCCAACACTCGAGTAGGTAGTCTGTTTATTAAAAATACTGAAGTAAAGATTGCGTCACTCCAGTATTGCATAGGTATAGAAGCTTGATTAAGCAATGTCAATCCCATCTCAACAATATGGCGATGTTTTCTTTCAACAACACCATTTTGTTCAGATGTGTAAGGACAAGTTAACCGATGCTTTATACCATGATGAATAAACAGAGAAGATAATGCCTTGAACTCGCCACCACCATCAGTCTGAATAGATTTGATTTTAAAACCCAACTGTGTTTCAACTGCTTTTTGAAATTGAGGAAAAACTCCAGCAACATCACTCTTGTTTTTCAAAAAATAAATCCATGTGTAGCGTGAAAAGAGATCAACTATGCTAAGATAATACCTGTTACCATTAGATGATGTTGGTGCAGGTCCCCAGAGATCCATCTCAAGCAATCCCAGAGGAAACTGATACTCTGACTGAGAAGCACTGAATGGCATTTTACAGCTCTTTCCAATAGCACATGCACTGCACATAGGAATCTGAGAAGAGAAATTCAAGTTTGACTGTTTAATAACTATAGATAGAATGTTCTGAGATGGATGTCCTAGTCTCTGATGAAGAGTAATTGGAGAGAGCTTCATTTGAGTAACATTGCAAACAGCTGTACTATCAATGTTCAAATCAGTCTTATTACAGGAAGAAGTAAGACACACATTACTCTTATTATTAACATTCATTACAGACTTATGAAAATCACTAAAGTCTAGCTTATAAAGGCCTGCAACCTCTGATCCTGTAAGCAGCACTCTGTGAGTATTTGAGTCTTTTACCACGCAATGAGTGGCATGAAACTCAAAGTAAACGTTGTTATCCTTGGTAAACTGCGATACAGAAACCAGATTCTTAGTGATTTGAGGAATATAAAGCAAATTTTGTAAGATCAATGGTTTTGATGAAGTGTTAATAACAGATGTACCAATACTCGTGATATCTAAGTATTGACCATTAGCAACTTGAACCTTACCAGATCCATTGTATGATTGAGCACCTGAGGGTACTCCATGAGATAGATGATTCGTAGCGCCGGAATCTGGATACCATGCCTTGTCTATGGAGGTAGAGCCATTGACAGAAGTGTTGACGAGATGAACTTGATGCATATTGTCCATGGTGTTGACAGGGTTGACAGGTTGAGCTGGTGCCGATGGTAGACTGAAGTAAGGCATAGCAGGGTAGGAGGAGTTGGTGCTATTCAAGGAAAACTGATTGTTGGCATGGAGAGGTTGAGGAGGAGGTACGAACATGGGAGGATAACCAGCTGAATAGTACATAGGATTCTGAGGCAAGCAAGAACCGAAGGACTGGTATGAATTAATCGAAGCAGCAGGCATTGAGGGCATTTGCATTGGCGTGGCTGATTGAAAGGCTTGAACAGGCTTTGAGGTCATTGAGTTTGCAGAGGTCATGGAGTGAGCAGATACTGAATCATCATCGTTCCACTGGACATTCGCTATGTTGACACCCATGCTGTCAGGATGCTGATTTTGTGCAGTCACTCCTTGAAAGTTGGTGTTGAACCTTTGGTAACACCGATGGACCAGATGGCCAAACTTCCCGCAGATTTGGCATTGGGGCTTGTTGTTTCCATAGCCTCGGCCTCTACCTCGTCCACGTCCATATGTATTAGAGGTTGATTGATGATACTCATAAGAGTTGGTCTTCTGTTGGCCTGTATCAACCGCAGTAGACTGGCTTGAATCCTCTACTGACTTGATGGCATGATCCGTGTTCTTCACAGCTACATTTGCAGAGACTAAATATGTATCGAACAACACCTCTTTTTGCCTTGCCTCAGCATCTAACAGGACCGAGGAAATTGACGACAGGTCATACGGATTCCTACTCGCATGGATCACCGCAATGACACTGTCGTATTGTCCTTTTACGCCATTCAAGATAATAGATATCTGCTGCATTTCTTCTATAGGGTGGCCACAACTGGCCAAGCAATCACATGTAAGCTGTATCTCTGTTAAGTAGTCTCTCATTGGTTGAGTAATCAGTTTCCAAACTTTCAATCTGTCATATAAACTCATAATGCGTGTTGTTGAGGAAGAAGAAAAATTCTAATGCAACTTGTTCCAAATCGATGAAGCAGTCATACATCCTACTAAACCTTTGCTTATAGGATATGCAATCGATGATAGCAACCATGAAGCTAGAGAGGAATCTTGCTGATAGTATTTAGGAAAATCAGGATTAGGTACCTTATTTCCTTCGAGATCGTCAATCAATCGAGGAACGTCCATGGTTCCAAACAGGTAAGCTTCCAAATTCATACCACGAACGGCAAGGAGAACCTGATGTTTCCATGCTTGGAATGTGTCCTCACCAGATAGTTGGCAAATTCTTTTGTTAAAGAAGGACGGGATATCGTCTTCCATGACTCCAACAAATGAAGGCAGTAAAACAGGTCACCAAAACAACAGAACAGAGTATGAATGTAGATCAATGAAACTCACAGCACGTCTTGTAACGAATGATGGAAGCAATGGATCGATCACACCAAAGATCGATCACACCAAAGATCAAACCAAAGATCGAGCAGCCAACAATGACAGACACAAGGTCGCAGCAAACAGAGCAAACAGAATTCAGCAAATACAGATTGGAGCGAATGATCAGAGCTTCTTACAGTGAGGATGCAAGGATCACAGAAGCAGGTATCTTCACAGCTGCAAGGATCTTCCCAGAATCAAGAATCCTCTCAGCAGCAACTCAGCAATGGATCGATCACACCAAGACCGAGCAACCAGCAATGACAGACACAAGGTCGCAGCAAACAGAGCAACAGAATTCAGCAAATACAGATTGGAGCGAATGATCAGAGCTTCTTACAGTGAGGATGCAAGGATCACAGAAGCAAGTATCTTCACAGCTGCAAGGATTTTCACAGCATCAAGAATCGCAGCAACCTCTCAGCCAGATCGCAGTAACGACAGAGACAGATTGCAGCGAAGAACAGCTCTCAGCAAGGACAGAGTTGCACCAACAGCTTGCAGCGAAGAACAGAGTTGCAGAAGACAGAGTTGCAGAATCCGAATCAGATCTTGAATGCAAGGCTTGAATCAATCTCAGAAGATGAAACTGAATCGAGCAAGCTCTAATCAGCAAGGATCGCAAGAAGCTCCTCAGCAACAGCTTGCAACGAAGAACAGAGTCGCACCAACAGCTTGCAGCGAAGAACAGAGTTGCAGAGGACAGAGTTGCAGAATCCGAATCAGATCTTGAATGCAAGGCATGAATCGATATCAGCAGATGAAACCGAATCGAGCAAGCTCTGATACCATCTTAGTAAACAGAGATGAATCTGGAGGAGGTTGAAGATGAAACTGAATTGTAGAGAATGAAGAGAAAGAAACTGAAACAGAGGAAGCTTAGGAGCTAAACTATCTAACCGAAATAACAGAAATGAATCTGAAATCTTACAATTGATTTGAGTTAATGAAACTATTACACCTTGATCCTATTTATAGTAAACCATCTAAGCACAAGCTAAGCATAATTACAGGTTCTTGAACTTTCTATAATCTTCTAAATCCTTCTAACTACTTCTAAAAGCTTCTAGGAGACATTCCTTGAGCTGCACTCTTTTATGCTTGGATTCCAAGATATTGATGTATATCATACATCCTAACAAGCCTTCTATCTCCAACTACTGGTTGAGGACATCAAGGTGGTCGACCCCAACTTTCCTTTTCGGGAAGTTAAGTCTCTCAAGTCTTTCTTCAGGAGCACCCTTCCCAAGGAGACTCCTCCTACTGCTGCTGAGAAAGTTGCCCCTGATGGCGAGCCGAGTGCCACCCTTCCTGAGGAACCCAAGACTTGAAGTATCCTACTCGCCCGACGATCATATCTGTTACTTTTACTGCTAGTTTTTTTCTTTACCCTCCCTTGTATTCTGGGAATGTTTTGTAATTATTTTTCGATTTGAGACTCGGTTATGTTTTATAATATTGAATGCCTTTTATATTCACAAGCATTTATCTTTATTTGACTTTGAATGTGTTGGCGATTCTTCCGAGGTCTTAGTCATAATCACTTTCGACTTTATGATGGTCTCGACCCTTAGGGTCTTGGACTTTTCTCTAAGCTTAAAATGATAAGTCTTTATAGAATTATCTATTCCCCTCGCCAAGTATAAACCTCTTAAGGAAAACCTCTTAAGACTTAAAAGTATAGACTTTTAGGCTTGAAGATGTGTTACCTTGTTGAAGTTTAAACCTTTTGAAGTGTTCGCCTAATCACAAGGAACTTGTTACTTAAAGCTTCATCATCTATAGTGATCGCTTAAGGTCCTTTCTAATCTTCTAGAATTTTCTTCACAAAGGAACTGTTATTCTTAGGTATGAATTGTTTGCTTTGGATATGACTTCTTCAAAATTTGCCCAATTTATAAGAGAATGGCTTCCTTGATGGATTGCTTGTCTTTTTCGTTAGGACTTCTGCCTGATTTTGGTAACGGGTCTTATGCCTGACTTTGGTGTCAGGTCTTTTGCTTGACCTTGGCGTCAGGTATTTTGCCTGACCTTGGCGTCAGGTCTTTCGTTTTGCCTAACTTTGTTTCTAGGTCTTTTGCCTGACTTTGGCGTCAGGTGTTTCGTTTTGCCCAACTTTGGCGTTAGGTCTTTTGCCTGACTTTGGCGTCAGGTCTTTCACCCAATTTTGATATTAGGTCTGTTGTGTTGCCTAACTTCGGCGTTAGGTATTTTGTCTGACTTTGGCGTCAGGTCTTTCGCCCAATTTTGATATCTGGTCTTTTGTGTTGCCTAACTTTGTCGTTAGGTATTTTGCATGACTTTGCCGTCAGGTCTTTCGCCCAATTTTGATATCAGGTCTTTTGGTTTGCCTAACCTTGTTGCTAGGTCTTTTGCCTGATTTTGTCATCAGGTCTTTCGCCTGACTTTTGGCGTCAGGTCGTTTTTCTTCAATGCCTGATTCGGTCATGAGGTCTTTTGCCCAATTTTGTTATCGGGTCTTTTTTCTTCGATTTGATTTGAGTAGTCATGCTTTATGAAGGAATGACTTGCTTTTATTGACATAACATTTTGATTACAAGCTTTGTATAAAATCTCGTTAAATGTTTAGAGTTGAATGGACGAGGTAACCTTTCGCATTCGGTGGTTTCCAAATAGTAAGATCATGGGGCGACAATCTCTACTAATTTATATGGTCCTTCCCACTTAGCTGAAAGTTTATTCTAGATGTCCAGTCTTGTAAATTCATTCCTTCTCATAACCATCTCCCACACAAAAAATTGGCGAGCGTTGACTTTTCTGTTGAAGTATCGAGCGGTCGCCAGCAGCATCTGAGCTTGTGTTTTTTCCGATTGCCACCTCTTTTCTTCCGTTAAGTCAAGATCTGTCCTGCGCTCAATTTCATTTGCCTCAGTGTTAAAGTATAGGATTCTGCGGGTAGGCACCGCTATTTCGGCGGGTGCTATTGCTTCTGATCCATACACTAAACTGAAAGGTGTTTCTCCAGTGGCTGCTTTAGGCGTTGTTCGGATAGCCCATAATACGTTTTCCAGCTCCTCTGTCCAATTTCTTTTGAATGCTTGAACCATTTTCTTGAGTCCTTCTAAAACAACTTTGTTGGCTGCTTCAGTTTGTCCATTCGTTTGAGGATGATGCACTAAGATGAATCTATGATCGATATGGTTTTCTTCGCAGAGCCATTTAAGTTCTTTTCCTACGAATTGTGGACCATTATCGCCGATAAGTATCTTGGGGATGCTAAATCTGTAAAATATGTTGATCTTCAAGAACTTGATCACTTGAAATTCCGTTGTAGAGGCCAAAGCTTTCGCCTCTATCCACATAGTGAAGTAGTCGATCGCCACTATGATATGAGTACGCTGGCCAGTACTAATGGGAAAAGGACCCAATATATCTATTCCCCATTGAGCAAAAGGCCAGGTGCCTGCCTTTGGGGACAGCAGTGTTGGCGGTCGACCGGATCGTGGTGCGAACTGTTTACAAGTCGTGCACCTCTGTGTTAATTCAGCTGTATCTTTTCCCAAGGTTGGCCAGTAATATCCCAGTCTGAAGAACTTTCGTGTCAATGAACGTGCACCTTCATGGCATGCTGCAACTCCTTCATGAGCTTCATGAAGAACCCTCTCTGTTTCGGGATGAGAGATGCACCTTAGATAAGGGGTCGAGTAGCCTCGCTTATAGAGTTCTCCGTCTATGTTCAAGTAACTGGCTTAAAGGCGTCTTATCCTTGTGGATTCACCTTCATCTTCTGGGAGAATTCCCTCTTTCAAGAAGTTCTGGAATGGAGTCATCCATGTTACCTGTCCTTGAATGTTGAAGACCTCTGCTCGGTTGTCGAGAACTGAACATAAGGCTTTTTCCAGGAACTGTACATCTTGAATTCTTGTCCCTCCAAACGCCAGCTTGCTTAAAGGGTCTGCCATCTGGTTCTCTTGGCGAGGAATAGATTCAATCGCAAAATTTAGGATTTCGGCAACGAGTTTCTTGGCGATGTCGAGGTACTTCTTCATCTTTTCCCCCGTGCCTCGTAAGTGCCATTGACCTAATATGTCCATACCTTTTGCAAGTCTGAGTCAAGTAATAAGAGCCTCGTATTCTGCTTCGTTATTGGTCGCCTGAAACATTAGGGCGATCGCATACTTCAAAGGCTCGCCCTCGGGAGGGATGAGAATTAGACCTGCCCCCGAGCCTTCTCTTGAAGAAGATCCATCTGTATAAAGTTCCTAGATTTGGCTGGTGTCTGCTGATGAACTTGGCCTGCTTTCTGCTTCTGCCAGACCATTGTTCGTACTTTCTACTATAAAATCAGTCAATGCTTGACCTTTGATGGCCATTTTCGGCGCAAATTTGATCTTGAACTCGCTGAGTTCGATCCCCCATTTGACCATTCTTCCTGAAGAATCTGGTTTCAGCAGAAAGTTTTTGAGAGTCTGCTTGGTGAGAACAGTAATGTCGTGCGCGTGAAAATAAGGTATTAGCTTTCGAGCAGCAATAAATAATGCATAGAGATACTTCTCAATCTAGACATATTTTATTTCTGCAGAATTAAACATCTTGCTAAAAAATTACACTGGACTCTGGACATTATCTTCTTCCCTTATTAAAACGGCACTAGCTGCTACGTCACTGATGCTTAAGTAAAGGAAGAGCTGCTTGCCAGGATTAGGTTTCGCCAAAGCCGGGAGTGTTTGAATATGCTGCTTCAGGGATTGGAAGGCATCCTCGCAGTCTGACATCCACTCGAACTTGCGGTTGGCCCTTAGTGTTTTGAAGAATGGTAATGACCTGTCGCTCGCCATGGAGAGGAAGCGGTTGAGCACAGCTAGGCGACGATTCAGACATTGGACCTTCTTATGGCAATTTGACGATTTTATCTCTTCAATAGCCTTTAGCTTTTCCGGATTTGCCTCAATACGTCGCTCACTTACCATGAATCCCAGTAATTTACCAGACTTATCTCCAAACGCACACTTTGCTTGGTTCAGGCGAACACTATGCCTCCTCATGCATTCGAAAGCTTCTCGAAGGTCCGCTGTGTGAGGACTGCCCTTGATTGTTTTGACAAGCATGTCGTCCACATAAGCCTCCATATTTCGCCCCAGCATGTCTTCGAACAGGTGGTTCACCATCCGATATTAGGTCGCCCCGGCATTGATTAGAACAAAGGGCATCACTTTGTAGCAAAGAATGTCCCCGTCTGCATAAATAGTTGTATGGGCCTCGTCATATGGGTGCATCCGGATCTGGTTATAGCCTGAATAGGCATCCATGAAGCTCAGCATCTCATGACCAGAGGTTGCATCGACCAACTGATCAATTCTAGGAAGAGGGTAGGAACCCTTGGGGCAAGCTCTGTTCAGGTCGCGGAAGTCGACACACATCCTTCACTTGCCATTTGACTTTTTAACAAGAACTGTGTTGGCGACCCAGCTCTGAAATCTCACTTCCCTAACAAAATCAGCCTTGATCAACCTGCCAACTTCTTGTCTGATCACCAAACGTTTGTTTGGCCCGAATGATATCCTTTTCTGAGCGATTGGCTTGATGGATGGATCTATCCTCAGCTCGTGAGAGATGATGACGGTGCTAATACCTGGCATATCGATTGGTTTCCAGGCAAAAAGCTCCTTGAATTCCTTGAGGAGTGCAGTCATGGCCTGCCTCTAGTCATCGTTCAAGGCGGTCCCAATGCGTACATTCTTGTCTGGACCATCAATATCAACTTCCACTAACTCCTCCATAGGCGCTGGTCGAGCCAAATCCTCACGAGGGTTAGCCTCTGTTTCGATGGCGAGGGCGAGGGATTCCCTTTGATTTTTCCTGCATAGGCAGTTCACATAGCATTGTCGCGAGGAAGGCTGATTGCCAAGTACTTCTCCAATCCCGTTGAGTGTAGGGAACTTCATTTTTTGGTGGACTGTAGAGGCCACAATCTTATTGGGATTGTTCGTGGTCCTCCCCAGGATGGCGTTGTATGATGTAGGTCAGTCGACCACCAGGAAGGTGATCGCCACCTTGATGCTCTTCTATCCCTCGCCCAAAATCACTGGCAGGGTTATTGCCCCCAGCGGATAAGTCGTTCTCCCAGCAAATCCGATCAATGGAAAATCGACTCTCTTCAGGTCACGGTTAGACTTTCCCATCTTCTCAAAGGCGTCCAGAAACAGGATATCTATCGACCTCCCTCCATCAATCAAAATTCTCTTCACGTCACAACCGTCGATATCGGCTGTGATAACCAGGGCATCATTGTGAGGGGTGGTGACATGTGCCAAGTCATATTCGGAGAACGAAATGACAATGTCCTCTTCGGGTCGAGGTCGCTTTCCCAGCTGGACCGCTATAGAAATCTGAGTTACCTAGACCTCCCTTGCATGTGACCCCTCGCCTTCGGCACCAAACCCTCCAGCAGTCAGGTTGACTACCCTCCTGCTCTGGGATGGGTCAGATTGCTCAGGCGGAGCTGACGAGTGGTTTTGACGTGGTGGCGTTCGGCAATCATCAGTCTTATGGCCCTTGCACTTGTGATATCTGCAATAGCTCTCAGTGTCCTTCCCCATTGGCTGACCACTCCTTCGAGGCATTGGTGGGATTATCAGGGACCTTCTTTCCATCTCGACTAGTACCGCCGAGATATGCATGTTTAAGGGCGTAAAATACTCAGGGAGCTCTGGATTTCTAGGCCCTGGGTTCTCTGCTTGGGGCTTGCTATCTTGTCCCTTCTTATCCTTCTTTTCCTTCTTACCATCGTGTCGGGGCTCAGGAACCACCTTTAGCGAGGTTGTCAGGAAATTGGCTTTAGCGCTCGCCCTTTCAAGGTCTATGAAACCTTTCGTCATCGCTACCAGTTCCTCCATTGTTTCAATCTCCTGCACGTGGTAACTGTTGCGCAGCTTTCTTGAGGCTTTGTTGGCCACATCCAGTCCTCGATAGAAGGCTCGAATAATCTCGCCATTTGAGACTCGACGATCTATCTTCGTGACGTTCTTATGGAAACGTCCGTAGAAGTCGGTCAGTGACTCTCCTGGTTGCTGTTTGACCGCATCTAAGGCGACCACACTCTTCATAAGTTGGCGCTCGCCCATGTATCTCTCTAGGAACGTTTTTTCCAGCTCTGACCAAGTCCCTATTGATCCTGCAGGAAGGCCGAAAAACCAGGATGACGCCGAGCCTGAAAGGGTCGACGGAAATAATAAAGCCAAGTAATTCGGATCATTTGACTTACCCAATAGCGAGGCCTCATGCTTGTTGACGTGGATAACAGGATCGCCTCAGCCACTGTATTCGTAGATCGCCCTGGCGACCACATCCTTGGGGATTTTGATGGCGACCAGCTCGGTGGTGAAGGAATGAGTTGATCGCTCCCTGAAGGGAGCTGCGAATGTCGTTCGCATTTCCTGGAGCCTTTTGCTGATAAGCTCTTCCACCTGATCAAGAGTGCACGGGTTGGGCTGCCCTCTATTCGGCATGGAACTAGATGGATTGACAGAGTATGTGGCCGCCGGCGGCTCGGTGGACGCTAAGGGGTGGGGACTGGTGTCCCGATGTCATCTCCTGATCCTCCTAGGGGACTGTGGTGCCCGTATTTCCAGTTTCTGTCAGCATGGGCCCTGCGGTTGCGGCGCGAGAGTTTTCCTGAGGAGCAGGGGTTTGTCGTCGAGCCTACCCTAAGATTGCCTCATAAGTGATATCATCTCCGGGGTTAACTGGATGTTTTCCCCAGCAATGTGGACGGTATGCGATGCTGGAGTCTCCGTGGCTTTGGGAACGGGAGCCGGTCTGGAATTGCCGATGTGTTCTCGAGCCGCCCTCGGGGGGACGACATTAGGTGTTGTTTGGCTAGCAGGTTCTTGGTGGAGCGGCGAAGCTGCTGCGGAATCATAGCTGTCAGAAGACTTCTCATTGGTCTGGTACCGGCGATTGCTTTTGAATTGAGTTTGCAAGGCTGTAGCACTCGATTTCCACAGACGGCGTCAAATGTTTGATTTCCTGAATGCTGACTTGGCAATGAATTGAATGTCGATGGATGGATGAAGATTGCTCTCGCCTTAGCTCCGATGAACTTACAGGAAGGGGATCACAACAGAGGGGGTGTCTCTGGGTCCCTCTCCAATGCTTAAATGAGTATGTGTGTGTATAAAACTCAAAAAAGTCACTGAATGTATGTAAAGCAAATATATGTATAGAGTAAAGACACAAAACCGTAAAAGGCAACAGAATATCTCAGTGAATATTGTGTTGGTTAGGATAGCAAATATTACGGTTATGGCGTAATATTGCAGTTACCATATGTAATCTTTAGAGAATATGTGTCCGAGATATGCGGGATATCGTGGTCATATCTTTAGGAACGGTTGGTGGGACCAGAGACGAGAGGTAGGGCTCTCTTTGAGGCGAGCACTCCTATGTGAGCAGTAGGAGTCTGCGACTTGGTGTTTAATGGCGACCAGCGATGGAGCCTTTAGCTTGGGCTCGA
Source organism: Chamaenerion angustifolium (assembly GCA_946814005.1). Lineage (NCBI taxonomy): Eukaryota > Viridiplantae > Streptophyta > Magnoliopsida > Myrtales > Onagraceae > Chamaenerion > Chamaenerion angustifolium. The sequence continues at coordinate 23,879,213 of OX328268.1, read as the reverse complement.
TACTGTGTCACTCTATCGAGGGCCAGATCGACTTTAGCATGGACTAGTCTGGTTCGAATAACCTGGGTTTCACCCCTTCATGGTTATTGGGCGTGTGGTTTTTTTTCCATATTGGGCTGTCACCATCAATACCCAACATGTCTAAGAGATTTTTTTAATTTTAGGTATCTAATATTCTTAAAGTATTAGTTTTTTGACTCGTCACTTTTAAAAGAAATGTGAAAATATGTGATGTTATACAATTTTAAAAACATGAATTCTTAAGTACCTAAAAACTTTTATCCCTAACAAAAAGTATAATACATGAAAAGAAACAGCCCAAATTCGTCTCAGAAATCAACTATAAAAAGTCAACAATGTCCAATTGTTGCCACTGCCTAGTGTGGAAGGGAAGGGAGGTCTGTGCTGTCAGACCCGGTCTCATATCAAGTTGTCTCAAGCATGGTTATAAGAATGGAACTGGTTACCAACCCGATTAAGATGTCGGTTCCCAATTCATTTGGTTAGAACGATAACAACATTCTCCCCTCCTCTCCTCTCCTCTCCTCTCCTCTCCTTCAAAAGTGGAAGACAAAGTCAGGGTTTGCATTTTCCGTCCAAAAAGAGTGAACCAGGAAATCTGTCCATTCTTAAAAACCGCACAATTTTTACTCATCGAACTCGGTTCATAGTCCATTTTGGTCTTTTGAAAAAAAACAGACCGTCTGTGTGATCAGTTCACGGACCAACCGACGGTCCAATTCGGTTATGATAAAACTGTCTCAAGTCTAATGTAGTCAAGCCTAGCCTAGCCGGCCTGTCTCCAACAAAATAAACACGCCGAATACACACATTTCTTATGATTTAAGTTTGAAACAACCCATTCTGCAACACTTGATATATGCTATTGAGAGAGAACCTTTGACATGTTTATACAAGGTAGTCCTCTAAACGACTCTACTAGAAACCTCTGCAGTGTGAAACAAAGCATAGGCGGCTGGGCATTTCATGCAGACGACGCTTCAATCGATGTACCTATTATTTAGAAGTGAATGACTTGTTTAGGGTGACTTCCCTGTTTCCCCAGTGCTCTATCCAGTGACACCTTGAAATCACTCCATGCCACAAACTCCATACTGGACAAGTACACACAAAAACAAATTAGTGCATGTTAGTTCAGTTAAATTTATCCCACAACCACGGCTAGTACTACAGTCATTACTAGCAACAGCAAACACAAGAAATCAATCAAAGTTATCCAAACGGAAAGACCACAACAAAGAGAGTGAGAGAGAGACTCGTATTTTAATTTGCCCTCTCGGGCTAGTCTCAGCAGGTAATCTATCATCTGCCTGCACTCAGTTGCTCTATCCAAACTCATCCATTTCTGCAGCCAAAATCCCCTCAATGAAAGATCCTGGACAGATACATCATATTGCCATTACCTACTGTACCGGGAAAAAATATCCAGTCATCTTCAACATATTTATATAGACACCTAGTATTAAGTAGATCACAGTCACCTAGAATTTTATGGAGAAAACTCGAAATCTGGCCAAAGATTAGGAAGCAATGTGATATTTTACCCTAATAATAATAATAACCTGAAAAGGGAAATTGTTGTTTATGTTTGGCATAGACATGTAAGATTAACCTCCAGCAAGGATATTCTATTCAATATCTAACTCACTTGTCCCAATTTCATATATAAAGCATGGTGGATTGAAGAGTTCATCCATTAACCTTAAAGATGAACGCTGAAGTTGATGCAGTAATCGGCTTTTTGGACATTCCACCATAAGTGACCATTGTTCCTCCTTGCCTGAAGAAAAATGAAAATTGGCTCAACTTCACTATGACTAGAGGGAAGTCCAACTAATTTTTATGTTCTTATAACATATATTGCACACCTCAAAAACTTCATAACCAATGAAGCTGCGTTACCTCCAATGCAGTTGAATCCCAGAGGAGGTTCCGGTAAATTGCCCTAGAATTTCAACCACTAAATAATTCTTAAGAGAATCAACTCTAAAAGAAGTGCGTGCATGTCTGTTTCTTTTTGATGTGCAGAAAATTATGCTAATTCATTTTTAGATATATCACTGAGTCCAAAGATAATACCAGCAGACCCTTGAAATTCTTAACATCTAGTTGGCTTTCAGTGAAAACTTCATTAGCGCCAAGTTTCTTCAACATTTTTGCCGCTTCATCTGAGCCCGCTCTACAAAATAAGGAGGCCACAGTGTCACTTAACAAACGTATGAACAGAGTTTGTGAATAAACTAGCATTTATCTTCAAAGGTACTATTTGAGAGTAATGATACCATTCCTTTTTCTGATGGGAAAATTTATGAGGAACAGACACATGAACAAAGACTAGAGAGAAATACACACAGGGAAAAGAAAATAGTGACCTCAATAACAATCCCGGACTAAGATTATAATTCTCAACTACAATTACAGTCAAATGCATAATGAAATCATCAACACAGGGTAGAAGTGACTTGAATGTGGGTGTGTTGCAAATATATATTACAGATGTCTAATGTGAAAGAGAATGGAATATATCTCTACTTACTACTTATCACATAAACTAGTTCAAAAGAAAGGGTTCTCACAAACTTAAAGACAAAATTGTGAGAAATCACCTGTCACGAATCACATTAATGCTATGTATGCCACGGGACTTCGCAATTTGTATAATGCATTGGCCAACAATGCTTGTAGCACCATTTTGCACAATGGAATCACCTGTTTGTTCCAACTATATAATAAGAAACAGCTGAATATATAACTATGTGAGATATCCTTGTATATAATTCGGAGTTAGTCTAGCATTAGATGCAATGTACCTGACTTCAAAGAAACAAAATCTTCCAACATTCTCAAAGCAGTCAACGGATTGACAGTGATAGTGGCAGCATATTCTATAGGTGAATCCTTGTCAATTTTGTGCCATGCATTCTGGTCCTTAACGATGAAGGTCTGCCACGTCCCTAACAATAATGAACACCATTAACTTCCAATGTGATGAACAAATAGCATAGGATAATTCAGGGAAAATGAAAGCTCTTGCTCTGCCATATAGACAAGATTTAAAATAACAGATACTAGTCACGTTTACAGGATAACACGGTTCGAGATGTGATACTACAGATCACAAAAGCACAGCTTACTGCCCTGTTGAAGTTCAAGTCTCATTTATTTCTTGTTGAAAATTCTTACAAACCTGTATGTTGCTCCTCATTCAACTCAATAATTTTAAAATCCCTTAGCGAAACAACATGGTTTATCATCAGATATTAGACTTACAACCTCCCCATGCAATGAAAAATTGTTTCTTTAAGTCGGAGATGATCAGGAAGAGTCTGTTAACTATCTTCTTCTTCGCAGCCCTTGGTCCAGAAAATCTGGACCACAGCAATCAACTTTACAAGCCTTTGTTGGTAACAAACCTCTACTTGTTAATGTTGTTGACATTTTAGCTTTGGCACTTAGAATTCAGAGTTAGTATTCAGTTTCATTTTCCTATTTCCTCAGGATTAGGGTTATGCTCAACTTTCTTGGTATATACAGCCTCTTTAGATATAAGCACCTTCTTCGACGTTTAGATTACGTTTGTATGCATTAACTTTTACTGATTAAAGAAAATGTCTTAGACGGGAGAAATAGAGGACCTCACATTCAGTAAGCTGAACTTGGTGTTCAATTTATATGATCAGAGGTCACATAGAAATGAAGTCCTATAATATATAGTCTATACAAATGCCATAGAACTGACTTGGTTGTTAGAAGCTACTTAATTTGTTCTTTTTCTTAATCCCCACTTCACTTTCATCTTTAAAGACATGAGAGAAACTAATTCAGCTCTTTCATGCATGTGGTTGATACTCATATGCTTGTCATTTCACACTAGAAGAATCTCTAAATCAATGACAATAACCAGACACAAAACCATACCAAAAGAAGGAGGTGACGGGATGACCAAATCACCAGGTGAAAGATCCTTAACTTCAGGCCCCACCAAGTGCACCTCTCCAACGCCTTCATATCCTCCAACAGCTGGTACTTGTGGTCTCACAGGATATACTCCTGGAATACAGCTGTTTCATAAATTTCAAGCACCAAAAGAACAAAAAGGCCCTAAGATTAAGGAAGATGTGGTAAAATGAACGATCAAATTTTCATATGATCTAACTTAAGGAATACGAGGAAAATTACTCGCTTCAATCAACAGCTTACTACACAATCAAGCGCATAACTCAGGTTTACGCCATGGTCAACATACTAACTGCTGATGATACTGGTGGAGAGACCTTCGATCAATTCAAATCACATTGTGACACAAAATTAAAGCATCAGCTATGAGAGGACAGCCTGGGAGTTTAACATTATACTATAATGAACTATGAAGCCTGGGTTTTAACATCACTACAAATCGGCCAAAAGATGATTAAAATATCAACGGCGCAAGAGAGTATCAACCCTTTTTTTTACCAAACTCAGGAGTTCTAAGAGCGAATGCTACAGAAAGTTTTTAACTAGTACATCTGGAGAGTGTATCACTGCCATTTGAGAGGAGAGTGTCACTAAATCAAAAGGTGAGAAGGTAAGACCTTCAATTCTATTGATATCGGAGGGGTTAATTGGGGCAGCGAGCATTTTGACGCACACATCATTTTCCTTCACGGCGACGGGTGGTACCTCAATCATTCTGCCGTCCAGACCAGAATGGAGAGCATCAGTACAATAAAACAGCATAAAAGCATTTACAACAAATGAACGAGGATGGAAAAATAGTAAGAGAAATGACAACAAACCTTGTAACTGCGTCAGGAGGGCCGTGATGCTCGTAGACAACCGCCATGGACGGTGGTGACATGAGAGCGGAAAAGGCTCTCCTCTGAGACAGCGGAGGAGAGAACATGGAGTTCCTCCAAAAAGTATGCGACAGAGAGAATGATCCATTCAGTGATTTCGCGGCGAGTGCAGTAGCTACTCCTGCAGCTCTCACTATCTCCATTTCTGATCTCCCCACCTTTGTTCTTCGGTATTCTAAGAAGTGGAAAAGTATGAAATTGCATCCGTATTTTTTATTTTGTTGTTAAGTGGACATTTTCGTCATTATCAGTTGTTGTCCATTAAATTACTCTTATGTGCTCTTCATGTGTTTTAAATATGAATGGAAAAGTATGAAAAAAATGTAATATGTTTGCACAATGTTATCAAAGCAACACATTTGTAGTTTTTGATGCAACATGTTTGTTGTTGTACGTATTTGATGTAGTCGTTATGTTTCCGTCCAAAATAGCCGTTAAGTATGCACATGCCCTGCACGTGACGTCGTTGTAGAGTGAAAGTCTTGAAATGTCTCTGTCTTCTTCATATAGCAGTTATAACACTGAGGAGTCTTCTTCATATAGCAGTTCTCTCCCATCAATAATATTACCGCACTCCAGCAGCTCTTCTCGAAGCTTGAAGTCGCACGAAGACGGCATCTGCATTTTTCACTTAAATGAGAACCAGGCCAAGTCTTGGACTCTTCAGTTCACTACCAAGCTGGGAACAGTAACATGGTCGGCGGCGATCTCATGGCGCTAACTTACATTCTATACAAGACCAGCTCCACCAAAATCATTTTCTCCGGCCACCGGATCCTCTCTGCATTCTTCTCCTCTGTATGCAAAGAATCCATTTTCGCGCTCCCAAACCAACTCCCTCCTTCGCCCAAGAAAGTCCGTTTCAGAGTGTCGGCGCATGGCAGAACTTGGGACGATCTCTACCACTGGATGTCCAACAAGAAAGACCCCGATTTCTTCAACTACCTCCATGAAGAAAACTCGTATGCAGAATCTTTCATGGCTGATACGGCGGACGTGCGTGGCAAGCTGGTGGCAGAAATGAAGAATCGAATGCCCGTAGGAGTCGCCTCTCCTCCAGAGCGTTGGGGGCCCTAGTAATATGTTTTTCCTAATTTTGTCTGCTTCACCAGTAAGAGAAGTTGAAGTGTGATTTTGATGCTAGTTAAATATTGGAGCTTTTACATTGATAAATTATTCCATTGTATTGCTGAAATATTGAAAACAGGTTGTATTATTAGTACATACCAGAGGGGAAAGGGAAGTGAAGAGAAATTTAGTTTGCTAACTTCCGTTGCCAATTATTTGAGGAGAGGAATGGGAAGTGAATAAATCTTACTTGATTGGAATGAGATTGCAGAAGAATATGGTAAACTGATGTTACTTATGATCCACCTGAGTTGTTTTTGTATTATTTTCTTGCATTTGTTTGTTGAAAGAAGGCCATGTGAAAATTTGACTAAGGTTTTCAATTTTGCTTACTCATGGTAGGCTATGTTCATGTTGGTACATGCCGGGTTTCACCAGACCATAAATTTCTAGCATATACAGTTGATATCACTGGAAGTGAACTGTTTAAACTTCAGATAAAGGCGCTCGAAACATGTCGTGTTCTTCCCAAGTTCCAAGTTGAGGGTGTTGTTAGCCTCGCTTGGGCTCTAAATAGTCGTACCCTCTTTTACACTATGGTTGATAACAGTCAAAGACCGTATAGATAAACCATATTACTCTTGCTTATAGTGGATACTATGCTCTTATATAATGGATCATCTCACCACCTTCAAAAAATACAGAGTTGTCTCTCAAGATTTATGGGAGGACAATTTAGGTGGCGATGTCTATACAGAATCTGATTCTGGATTTTGTGTGGATATATCACTGCAACAAAAGATGGCAAGTTCATAACTGTGAATTCAAATTCAAGGACTTCCTCCGAGGAAGGCACTTACCTATTCTTACTGGGTGGGTTCAAGTTTCTCTTCGCAAGGCAGCTTTTAGTCAGGGGGGGGGGTCACGATGGGATGGATGGGCAAGTTGGACTTCGGTATGGGTGATGAAGAAAGAAGGCTTGTGGAGGGAAATATGTGTAGGGGTATCTTGGGCATTTACAAAAAAAAAATTCATTAAAATCAGACAAAGCATGGCACGTGTCTGGCACGTGCTGGTTTTTAACGTGCAAACAAACGAAATAACAAACGTTTTCATCTAAAACCTACAAAATGAAACGTGTAACATCAATTACCTACACTCCAAAACTAGTTCCATCAACCACCACTTTTGACAAACATATTACATTTTTTTCATACTTTTCCCAAATATAAATGGATATACCGAAAATACCTAAGCTCATTCTTCTTTAACAAGTGTTGATCTCTGTTTGATTTGTCTGCTTACTCCTTCTAAGATCTAACCCGCAATTCTGATTTCACATCCTTAACATCTATCACGTAACAATGGCGTCTACCCCTTCACCTCCATGTTCCTCATCGGCTACTGCTTTCTCCCTGCACTGTTCCTCTTCTCGGGGAGCTTCATCGTACAGACTCTCAACATCGGATTCTTGGTCTATCTACTCATCATCACGATCTGCCTTACTGTGTTGGGCATCCTCGAGGTGAAGTGGTCGGGTGTCACCCTCGAGAAGTGGTGGAGGAACGAGCAATTCTGACTAATTTCTAGAACAAGTGCCCACTAAGCCGTCGTGGTGCAAGGCCTCTAAAAGTGATTGCGGGTATTACTCTCCCTCCATGTATTCACCGGAGCAAGAATCGAAGCAGATGACTGCTCTTCCTTACAAGTAGCTCTAGTCGATATCCCAACATGTTAGATCATCACCACTGGACACGAATCACTTGTCAGGATCGAGATCGTTGTTCTCGAAGGAGACTTTGATGGTGATGAGAGCAATCACTGGACCATCGAGGAATTCAGGACCATTGTCGTTCGAGAGAGGGAAGAGAAGAAGTTGTTTCTCACTAGAGAAGCAACTTTGAATCTCAAAGATGGGATCGGTTTGTTGTGCGAGATTTCATTTTTAGATAATTCTAGCTGGACCAGAAGCCGCAGGTTCAGACTCGGAGCTAGAGCTTTAGATTGCTTTGATGGTATTCGAATAAAGGAAGCAAAGACTGAACCGTTTATCGTCAGAGATCATCACGGGGAGCGTTAGTATCTTTATCAACATGAAGATGATGGATTATGTTCTTCTGCGTTGTATGAATGAGATTCCTTTCTTTCCTTATAGTATACAAGAAGCATCATCCACCATCCTTGCTTGACGAAGTGTGGAGGCTCGAGAAGATCGGAAAACACAGCGCTAACAGTGCTCTTCTTAGATCCATCATCCTTACTTGTAGATTCTTGGGACGGGGATGTCAACGAAGATGTGGGAAGTATCGATCGAACATGCTCGGACATGTGTTCTTGATAAGCGGGTCTACTTATACTGCTTACCTAAATCTCACCTCAAAAGTGGAGTCGTCTTCAACGTCGTCGGACAAGTCATGGGAGTTCTGTCGGAGTGCCAGTATGTTCCCATAGACAAACTCGCCTGAAAATTAGAGAGAGATAGATGCAATCATCTCCACTGTTATTGTACTCACCTGCCTGGTTGTCTTGTATGTATGCAGGTGATACGAGGACCTAAATTAATCTTTTTACTTTGCATAGTTTCGAAATAAACGGCTCCACATGACTTTCACGTGACACTTAACGAGAATTATTACCGTTTGGTACAATTACCAAAAAAATGAAACATCCGAGTGTAATTAATTGCGACAAAAAACATATAGGTCAAGTTACAAAAAACGGTAAAGATCCGGAGCAATTTCATACTTTTCCCTTTTTATAAATCCCTAATTCCTAGTTTTACGGGGCAAAAATAAATTCTATTGTTTTTTTTGTCCAAAATGAATTCTAGTTAAACCAGTGTTATCAGAACTGGACAGGTGGTTCAACCGAAAATCGGACCCAAATCCGGTTTGATTCAACTAAAAGGCCGACTTGCATAGTAATAGTATTTTGAACCGGTTGTCGGTTACTTTTTTGGGGGATTTAAAAAAAATAACGACCAATTGATTTTCTTCGGTTTAAACCGACCAACTCTAAACCGATGTTAAACCTTAAACCGATTTCTTAGTTTTTTTTGTGTGCTTCGGGCGAGTGGAGGGGTCGGAGAGGAGGTGGGGCGAGCTAGTGGCGGGAGGTGGGTGGACGGAAGGGAAGCGAGTGGAGGGAGGGTTGTAGGTGGCGAGAGATGGTCGACGGAGATGGGGCGACAGGTGGGGGACGAGAGGGGGTGAGTGGAGGACGGGCGGTAGGAAGGGGGTGGGGGGCGGGAGATGGTCGGCGGTTGAGAGGAGGGGCGGCGTGGGAGGAAGGAAAAAGGCGGGACGGAATCGTTGAGAAGGAGACAGGAAACGGCGGGCGGGAGGAGGTGGGAGTTGAGAGAAGAAGAATAAGAAAAAAAAGTGAAGTCGTAAAGAAGGAAGAAGAAGAAGAAGATGAAGAAGAGAAGAAGACGTGAAGAAGGAAGAAGAAGAAGAATGTTATTTTTTTTTAATTTATGTACATTGAACTAGCAGGTCAGACCGTGTTTAGTCGGGTTTGACCGGACGAATCGGGAAGCAGCCTTTCCCACCGGTTCGAGGGTCGGTCCGGTTTTGATAACACTGAGTTAAACACTTATGCTTTCTAGGGGTGAGCAAATTACCCATTTGGACCCGGAACCAACACTTCGGGTAAGTTTCGGGTAGAAGTTTTAAAAATAGGGTAGGTTTTAGGAAAAAAAATCCAAGAATTTATTTATTCGATTCCGGTTCGCCTATCTGGGTACCCTGAATTAACTGAAACCGTTTTCCTATATATATATATGTATTAAAAAAAAAGGCGTAAACAGATCATAAGTATGAAGTAAGAGAGCCTCACCACAATTGGTAACGTCAGTGGCGTGAATCAAAGAAGTTGTCAAGTAAAGCACCAACACGATCAACTTCATATGCATCATCTCCATTTGCTTCTTGTTTTGATCGGTCAGTTATACTCGAATAATAGCATATAAGTATCGAAAATATGCAATTTGGACGGTGGTTTCGTAACTAGAACCGAAACGGAACCGAAATCGTTTTGGACAAAAAAAAAGGTTCCTAATAGGGTACCCTGAACCGTATGTACAAACAGGTTCTGAGTAGGTTTTGCTTCTAAAATCAAACAGGTAGGTTCCGGTTCCAAATTTAAATACTCTGTATTGTACTGGGTAAGTTCTGCGAATTCCTAAATGTATAGGTTACCCGGAACTGCTCACCTCTAACGCTTTCACTTGCTCAAGCAGACTAAGATGGTTCTTAAGCTGATTTTGTCTTCATTTCACGAAAACCATGAATATCACAATTTATATCATTTTAATTTGTATTACTTTGGTTTTGTGGTAATTTGGTAGGGTTGAAAGAAAATTTTGAGTGATTCGTAAATTCAATAGAAAATGTATTGAATCGTATTAAAATAAATCTAAAAATACACAGTTCAGTTTAAAGTCATATTTTTTGTTTAATTTGAAATTTTGGATCGTTCGGTCTACAAGTCTAAAATGTCAACATTCTCGGATTAGGGTTGGATTTAGGGAGAATAAACAAAATGAAAAGAAGAATAGGAGACAAAGAAACAATATAGACAACAATTCTCAGATTGATAGATTAAAGATGTCTCTACACTTTTTGTCATATATATAGAAACTAGCCGATATAAAGAAATGCATAATTGCAAGATAACCCCTAAACTTAAGTGCATGACACACTTATATCCTAACATTCCCCATACTTGATCTTGTGAGATTAGAGTGACTTCCTTGTTCATCCTTACTTCTTGATTTCTTCCTTGAAGCTTACACTTACCAGTGTAGTCCATAAGTATCATCCTGTCTCACAGACTGAAGAATCCCTTGCCTTCACTGCACACACATTAGGTGGTTCTGAATAGATGACTGATTTCACTGCATTGCACAATTGGATATAATTGCAGCACTAACTACTCACACGTCATAGAAGCACACCTATACCCATAGAATTGTTCTACACATGACATCTTGATAAGGCATATGAATAACTGACAGTTCTGTAAACCAGAAGGTAACATGAGCATATGTATAAATCTCCTTATATGTGATCCTTCATGATTGCCAAAACGCATCAACCACAGCCATACTGATGAATTTTCTTTGCTGTTATGGATTTCATCATCATTTTTGCATTAAATTTTGTTTTGATAGAACTAGATAATTGACAAGAACTGTCTTTCTTTTCTTATTTTTATGACAGAGGAGTTTGGGCTCCTATCTTACCAGCACGATTGCAAGGTTTGAGCCTTGATCTTTTCTTCCTTAAGGGTGAAAACCGAAAGTATCTTGCCATTCTCCTGCGGTATCACCCTGTTTTTGGAATTAAATCTATGCCAGCACAAATTCAAGCTAATAGGAAAATACCAATGGTAAGGCTGAGAAGATGCACAAAGGCAATGACTAGGAAGCAGAGATAAGAAGAGTGACATATGACACAGAAACCTAGCTGATTTGCAGAAAAAGAGGAGTTAAACACATGCATACCAGGATGAGCATGAGGAGACCAGTAAAATTAGGAAGAGGTGCCTAGAGTGTGAGGTGACAGACAGTAACTAATAACTAAGAGGCAATGAGAAAACCAGGATATACCCACTTAACTACACTAAAGATGTGGTTGATAAAGGGAAGCTCAGTTAGAGAGAGTGTAGGATGTACTTACAGACTACCCTGAAGCCCTAGACAGGGCCAGCAGTACCTTGGAGGAAGGATGAGGCCATGAGGTCTTCCAGTTCTTCAAGAGAAAAGTTGTCAAGTTTCTTCCTGCAAGGAATGAAATGTTTTTCAGCTAGAGGTTTTGTTATAATATCATCAGTTTGTTCAGAAACTGGAATGAAGTTAGCTAAACTGTCCCCTGAATAGACTTTTTCCCGGATATAGAACAGGTCGATCTCCACGTGTTTCATCTTGGAGTGCTGAATAGGGTTCTCGGATATGGCAACTGCACTTGTGTTGTCAGTCTATATGACAGGAGCAGTGGGAGTATGCAGGCCAATTTCTTTGAGTAAGGACTGTACCCACATGATCTCACACACTGCGTTTGCAACAGCTCGAAATTCAGCATTAGCACTTGATCTGGACACTACAGACTGTTTCTTGGAGCTCCATACAATAGGATTTCCATTGAGTAAGAGATAGTGTCCTGAGATGGACCTACAATCAGAATAGTCACCCCCCCCCCCAATCAGCATCTGAATACGAAGTTAGAGAGATGTCAATTGTAGGGGAAGGTTTAGTTCGAAAGAGAATACCATGATTTAGAGTACCCTTGAGGTATCTAAGAATATGAAGAACAGCTTTCCAGTTGCTGGTGTTAGGGGCCTGCATGTATTGGCTGAGTTTGTTCACTGCAAAGTGTATGTCTGGTCTCGTGACACATACATGTTGGAGAGCACATATTGTGCTCCGGTATAATGTTTCATCATGAAATGATTCTTCACATATACCCATACCTGATTTGGACAGACACGTACCTGTCATGGGAGTGGGGAAGCTGGTTTGATCAGCAATGTCAACCTTGTCAAGCAGGTCCTAGATGTGCTTCTTCTGGTTGAGCAGAATAAAGTCTTCCCCGGAGACAACTTCCATGCCAAGAAAGTAGTAGAGACTCCCTAAATCCTTGAGTTAAAACTGCATGTTAATTGAGTCAACTATGTTAGAGACAAGATGATAAGAAGTGCCTGTTATGACTATATCATCAACATAAACTAATAAAAGCACAAAAGAATCTGAGTCAGACTTAATGAATAAGCAACTATCAAACATTGACACTTTGAAACCAAGAGAGTTAAGGAAAAATGATTTAAGCTTTTCAAACCATGCCCTGGGAGCCTACTTAAGACCGTAGAGAGCTTTTTGAAGTTTGCAGACCAGAGTAAGAGAAGCAACCGAGTGGATCTTAAAGCCTGGGGGATGCACCATGTAGACCTCCTCTTGAAGATCCCTATGGAGGAAGACATTGTTGATATCCACCTGTGTAATGCACCATTTATGAGTTAGAGCCAATGATAAAACAATGCGAACAATTGCCGATTTGATAACCGGACTAAATGTTTCCTGGAAGTCAAAACCTGGTTTTTGGAAGAAACCTTTGTCCACAAGGCGAGCCTTATACCTGACAACTTCCCCTTCAACATTTCTCTTAATGCGAAAGAGCCATTTACAACCTATGGGAATCCTCCCTGCAGGGAGAGTTACAATGCTCCACGTGTTGTTGGAGGATAGTGTTGTGAGCTCTTCCTGAACTGCCTTGGACCAGTGTGGTGATCTAAGAGCATCATGAATATTGCGAGGCTCAGTGTGAGTGAGGTCAACAGGATGCACAAGGGACATTGTTAGCCCTTGAAGGGAGGTTTTGGATCTTGTTAGCATCGAGTGCACATTGGCAGAGGATTTAGAAAGTGCAGGAGCATATGGCGAAGGTTGTTGATCGTTATGAGTAGCAGGGAAGGACTGATCAGATAGGGAAGGTGGGTGAGCTAATGTTAAAGGGCCAGATGATGCAATAGGAACAAGGGTGGATCCAGAGGGAACATATCTACAGACACCAGTAGGGGAAGACAAGTCTAGAGCTGAGGAAGGTAATGATGGTGTAGGAGCATGGATGGGAGGTACCTCTGGTGACTGAGCAGGGGTGGTGGATGGCATGCTGGACTCACCAGAGGTGTGAGTAGGGGAAGGACGTCCAGAAGAATTAGAAACTGTCGTAGGGACAGAGGTGGGCTGCTGGAAGAAAGGATCATAAGGAATAAAGAAGGGTTTCGAATGAGCTAAACTTTTGGGAGTTTTGGAAGCATAGAAGGGTCCAGTGGTGTCAGCAAAGGGAAAAGTTGTTTCATGAAAAAAACGTTACGAGAAGCATAAACACGACCATAGGAGGAGAGACAACGATACCCATGATGATCAGAATAGAAGCCAATGAAGACACAGGGTTCTGATCTGAACGAAAGTTTGTGAGAACGATAAGGACGCAAGTGAGGAAAACATAAACATCCAAAAACACTTAGAAAAGAGAAGTCAGGTTTAGAGTGAGAAAGAAGCTCATGAGGTGAGTTGTTGCCCAAGGTTTTAGAAGGGAGTTTGTTTATTAGAAAAACAGCAGTTAAAAAAGCATCTGTACAATATTGCAGAGGGATAGATGATTGTGCGAGGAGGGTAAGGCAAAGCTCAACAATATGGCGGTGCTTACGCTCCACCATACCGTTTTGTTGTCTTGAGTATGGACAAGTGACTCTGTGAACTATTCCATACTAGGCAAGATAATTAGTAAGAAAGTGGAACTCACCTCCCCCATCGGATTGAACTGCCTTCAGTTTGGTTCCAAGCTGTTTTTCTGCCATAACATGAAAATCACAGAAAACCTTAGCTGCATCAGATTTAGAATGTAAAAAATAAATCCAAGTATAACGACTAAACACATTAACAATACTTAAGTAGTAATTGTTGTTACTCGAGGAAAATGGGGCAGGTCCCCATAGATCTACTTGAACCAGCTCCAATGGATGAGAGTAGACAGTGTTTGAGAGGGGGTAAGGTTGAGTTTTACTCTTCCCAACTGCACAAGTAGCACAGTCAGCAGATATATGGTTAATGGGGATATTTAGAAGTCTTAGAAAGTTAACAAGAATGTTATTTGAGGGATGGCCTAACCGCATGTGCCACAGCTTAGAGGAATCGGTGGACTTAAGAGTAGAGACAAAGCAATTGAATTCAAAATCAAGTAAAATAGATAAAGACTGAGCATCAAAACTATTAGCAGAAAGAGTGTAATCATAATCAACATAAACAGATTCTGAACAGCAGGATCAATCATAAACTGCAGAGATTTATTATCATTAAGTTGATTACCATTCAGATGAAAACTTGAAGGTGCAGCAGGCAAAACCGCATTATTGCATAAAGACTCAAAGTTGTTTTCAAGACTCAAACACTGATTTGGACAGACATCAGCAGACACTCCTAAGCTATTACTAGGAAACTGAAAACTTGACAAATCAAGATGATATAAACCCCCCAGATTCAAACCCCTTGAGCAGCACACGGTTGGAGATGGAGTCCTTGACCAAGCAGTGTATCGCATGAATTTCAAAGTAAACCTAGTTATCCTTTGAAAACTGGGACACAACAAGTAGATTTTTAGTGACAGCAGGGCTATAAAGCATGTTATTTAGAATAAGCTGTTTTTCAGATGAATGTATAAATGATGAACCAGCAACAGAGATTTGAAGGGAAGAACCGTTTTCAACAAGTACATTACCTGGGCCAGAGTATAGAGCTGTCATGTGTGGGGCAGGCTTGGCATTGGTCAGGTGGTTTGTAGCTCCAGAGTCAGGAAACCAGCCACCTTCAGTTGGAGCAGCAGTTGAAACGCTGGCCATGTTAGCTTGGAAGTGTGATGGTGATGGGCGCTGAGGTGAAGCAGAAGCAGCTGGGAGCTGAGGACTGGGAAATGCATTGTATGGAGAAGCAGTGTTGGCAAAGCAAGGGGTGAGTACATGTATGGGTAAATGGTTGGTGCTGGTTGGGGATAAGGGGAGACAGGGTAAAGAGTGTACTGCACCATTTGGTGAGACTGTGCAGCAGGGAATGAGACAGTATTGGTTTGAGCAGATTGAGGGTGAACCTGAGACTTGTTCACTTGAGAAGGAAATGGGTAGTGAGCTTGTTGTGATGAAGGTTGTTGCTGAGGGAAGGAGTCAGGCTCATAGTCATACGAGGCAAGGTTGACTGATGGTGCAGGAGGGTTTGAAGCTAGATCTGTGACCGCTGTGAAGTGCACATTGAACCTGTGAAAGCATCGGTGCACCAGGTGGCCAAACTTACCACATAACTGGCACTAAGGCCTGTTATTTCCAAAGCCACGGCCACGCCCCTGCTTGTACCAAGTTGCTGACTTCCAAAGACAGTAGGATGTGGTGTGGGCAACATACCCGTATTGACAGGCAGCATGGGCAAACCATCTTTTACCCCTGAACTACCTTCCTCATAAGCTAGAGCAGGTTTAGCATCAACAAGTAACTTAACAGCATAAACATTTGCAGAAACATTCGAATCAAACAGTAAATCTGACTGTCTAGCCTCAACATCAAGGAGAACAGAACTCACAGAGGCATGAATCACAACTATCACATTATCATACTGACCCTTTACAACATTTAAAACAATCGAGATTTGCTGCATTTCTTCTATTGGGTGACCACGGCTAGCTAAGCTATCACAGGTGGTTTGTATCTCAGTGAGATAGTCACGCATACACCGGTGAACATGTTTTCTAACCTTAAGTCTGTCATACAGATACATTATCCTAGTAGTTGACGATGAAGAAAAATCACGATGCAACTTTTTTCAGATAGCAGCAACAGTCATACAACCTATTAAGCCTCTACTGACCTGTGACGAGACTGACGCAAGGAGCCATGAAGTAAGGAAGCTATCCTGCTAAAGAAACTTGGCATATGCTGGGTTTGGTATAGGCGCTCTTGTCTCATCCTCCAGGTATTGAGGTACGTTCATCCCATGAAGATGGTTTTCGAGGTTGTAGCCTCGAACAGACAGCAAGACTTGCTGCTTCCATGACTGAAAGTTCTCTTCACCAACATGCTGCGCAACTTTATTGTTGGCGAAGGCAGGTGAGGTTTCTTCCATCGATTCGAGCAAGAACAGAACTTTGGTGAGGATTCAGGCTCGATTTAGCTCTGATACCATGTCAACATTCTCGGATTAGGGTTGGATTTAGGGAGAAGAAACAAAATGAAAAGAAGAACATGAGACAAAGAAACAATACGGACAACAATTCTCATATTGATAGATTAAAGATGTCTCTACACTGTTTGTCATATATATAGAAACTAGCCAATATAAAGAAATGCATAATTGCAAGATAACCCCATAAACTTAAATGTATGACACACTTATATCCTAACATAAAAGACAATAGGGTTCGGTCCTACCGCTAATACACATATAATTTTATATATTATTTTAATGAATGTAATTAATTGATGAATACAAACTAATATTAATTTAGTTATTCAATAATTATTTTAGTTGTTTAATCGGTTGAGTAGAAAAACATTGTTAAATCGAATTATTTTGTTGTTTAATTTGATTTTGAATACTTATTTTGTTGTTGGATACTTATTATATTGGAATTTTTGGATTCGTTAGATGAGATAACTTAAATTATTATTTGTTTATGTTGTGTCTTAGATGATTGCATGCATATTTCATATATTTCAACACTATATAATGAAAGTGGACGCATTATCGATGATAAATTGTTTTGCGTCATTAATCATGTTGTTCTTATTCATGAACCAAACTAGAATTAAAATCCAAGAGTTAGGATCATTAAAAACCCTAATACTCTTATAAAAAATAATATTTTCTTCTTCATCAAACATATAACCTTTAATCCTCAATCCTAAGAATACAGATTTTTTCCCAGCATGTAATCGAAGCATGACTCCACTTTTTCTAGCATTCCAATCTGCATGTAAACATAAATCAACGTGCTCTAATATTCTATTGCCAGCTTTGACATTCCATGTCGTGCATATCCACAAATCATGGATTCCCATATTGTACGTGCAAAAATATTGATGAATGAATGTTCGGTGCGGGCAAAAACTAAAGTATAATTAAGCACAGTGAACAATATTCATACATGACATGCAGGCCTTCAGAGATGACTCAAATAATGTTCTTGTGTTCCTATACGTGTCCAATCCTTATATAACTCTTGATTATGCCATGCCATGATACCAAATTTCTATCGGGCATTATATTAATCAACCGTTGATCAACAACTTCTTCATACTTATTCACGCAACAAAATCATTCCATTGAAAGAACAATGTCTGTGTCAGAAGCTAAGGAACGGGTATTAACCCTAGAAGCATTTAGCGGATCATTTGGGGTGTTGCTTCATATGCACTCCATCACTGCTAAATATATAGCAAACCCTAGAAGGGAAATGTTTAGTTACACCTGAAAATTCTCAAGAAGCATATATCAATCCTCAATAAACAACTAATGTTTGAGAATATCAGATACATCCTGAACTAAAAAGTAGCAGCTTGCAGTTTATACTTCAACACTCCCCCTCAAGGCTAAAGCTGATACTTCCAAATATATCTCTAAGTCCAAGCTTCCTCATCAAATATTCATATTGTGAATCTCACAATGCCTTGGTGAATACAACCGCTAATTGCTTAGACAAACGTACAAACTCGGTCTTAATTACACCTGCATTAATTATCTCGCTAACAAAATGACAGTTTATTTCTACCTGTTTTGTACGCTCATGAAAAATAGGGTTAGCAACAATTTGAATAGCAACTTTATTATCACAAAACAACAAAATTGGAGAATCATGACTAACACCAAGTTCATGCAAAATACCTTTTAACCAAATAATCTAAAAAACTGTGATTCCCATAAACCTATATTCAGCTTCAACCGAGGATCTAGGTATAATACTTTGCTTTTTTACTTTCCATGAAACTAAAGAGTCACTTAGCCTAATACAGAAACCAGAAACTGAACGCCTAGTTTCAGGAAAAACTATTCAATCTGAATCACAAAATGCACTAAACCTTAACCAGCAAGATGCAGACAAGAAAATACCTAAACCAGGTTGCTTCTTAATAGGACAACCCTAAAGGCAGCATCAAGATGAGACTTTTTAGGAGCTTGCATAAAATAACTTAGTCTTTGAACAACAAAGGAAATATCAGGCCTAGTAACAGTTAGGTACACTAGTTTGCCAATTAACTTTATGTATATAGTTGCATTAGATAACAATTTATCATCATCAAAACTCTTTTTTGCTGAATCATCATATGCAACAGAAGTTAATGACAAAGTTACTTCCATAGGAGTTTTACTGGGTTTAACACCTAATAAACCAATCTCAGACATCAATTCAATAGCATACTTACGTTGATTCAATATAATACTAGCAGATGATCTCGCAACTTCAAGGCTGAGAAAATATCTTAACTCACCTAAATCCTTCCTCTTGAAGCTATTTTCAAGTACATATTTTCATTCATCAATCAAACACTGATTGTTTCTTATTATTAACAGATCATCAACATATACTAACAATATAACAACCTCAGAACCTCTATGTTTAGAAAACATAGAGTAATCATACTTACTCTGTTGATACCCATAACCAACAAGAGCCTCGGAAAGCTTGATGTTCCATTGCCTTGGAGCTTGCTTAAGTCCATACAAGGAATTTTGTAATCTGCATACCAGGTTAGTATTCTCCCATGATTACGAAATCCTTATGGGACTTCCATATATACTTCCTTAGTTAAATCGCCTTGTAAAAATGCATTAAAAATACCATTTGAAATAAAGGTCAATTTTAAATTTCATCAACAGCAATAACAGTTCTAACAGTGGCCATTTTAGAACCAGGAGAAAATGCCTCAAAAAAATTCAATACCTTCATGTTGACCAAATCTTTTAGCCACTAGTCTAGCTTTATATCTTTTGATTGAGCCATCAACTTTATATTTAATTTTATAAACCAACTTACAGCTAATGACATTTTTACCTTTAGGAAGAGGAACAATAGTCCAAGTATTATTTTCTTCCATAGCCACATTTTCTTCTTTCATTACCTTTACCCATTCATCACTTTTCATTGCTTCCTTAAACAAAATAGGTTCAACAGTTTTTGAATGCAATAAACTGTTTATATTTATCAGAGAAATTAGCATATGATAGAAAATGATTAATTGGATAGGTAGTCGAGGGATTATTAACATTATTGATAGAAACAACATAATCATGATGCCAAGAAGGAGTTCTACTTATTCTAGTTGAGCTCTTAAGCTAAGTGACATCAAGTTCATCATTGCTTGGAGTATCATCAGATTGTAAGGCTTCAACCTCTTGAACATCAGATCGATTTGTTTTATCATAATCCACATTTTGAAAAGAGGATTATCATCTAACGCACTCGCAACACCATCAAACAAGGCACGACCATCATCATTGTTCTCAAATTTAAAGGGAAATATATCTTCCTTGAACAAGACATCACGAACATAGTTTTAGTTTCCAAATATAGCCGTTTATCCCCTTTTGGGGTTAAAGAGTAACCCATAAACACAAATGGAATAGATTGTGAACCAAATTTATCATAAGTATTCAACATCTTATCAAAGGACAGACAGCCAAACATTAAATGCTTAACAAGTGAAGGTTTTCCAGTTAATTTTTCATAGGGTGAAATACCATTAAGAACATCCGTGGGCAATAGATTTAACAAATAACAAGCAGTTAAAATACATCCACCCCATAATTTTATAGGCACACCACTTTCAAACCTCAGAGCCCTAGCAATTTCTAGTAGGTGTCTATGTTTTCTTTCTACTATTCCATTATGTTGAGGGGTATATGGACAAGTGGTTTCATGAATGATACATTTTCTTTGAAAATGTTTGCGCAATTATCATTTAAGAATTCGCCTCCATTGCCTGTCTTTATTTTCTTCACATCACAATCAAATTGATTCTTAATACGAATAAGGAAATGTTTTATCACATACACAACATCAGACTTTAAGGATAACTTGATAAGTCCAAGTATTTCTTGAAAAATCATCAACAATATCAAGAAATACCATTTATTGTCATGAGTATTTACACTATAGGGTCCCCATACATCCATATGTAAAAGGTCAAACATCCTAGAAATAACGTTAGTGGTCTTTGGGAAAGGTAGTCTAGACTGTTTAACAAGATGGCAAACATGAGAATGAGACACATACTTATTGAAATTTTCACCAATTTTCAAATGAGGGAATTTACACAAAACATGAAAGGGAACATGTCTAAATTGTGTGTGCCATAGTAAAGATCCAGTAAAGGGTATAGAGGATACTTGTAAGCTTAAACCAGTTACACTACTTGATCCAAAAAAGTACAAACTGACAGCTTCTTTACCAATCCTCAACACCGTTGTAAAGGTCATGCATGACCACACAATTGGGATAAAACGTAACAGAGCAACACAAATCACAAGTATGTTTGGCCACATAGATTAAGTTGTATTTAAAATTGGGTATATATAATACCCCAGATAGCTTTCTATTGTTTCCTAACATGAAATCTCCCATAACTTCAACATTTGAATAACCAACATTAGGCAAATGAACTTTAGAGTTATCATATTTCAGATTAGATAGTCATTCTAACTTATAACACATATGATTTGTTGCTCCAGTATCAAGAATCCATACTTTATCATGCATATATATATAGCGATGGTTCAGATATACCTGAAACATTAACCTTAGCCTCAATTTTGGAATCTCTGCCCAACTTCTGAGTAATATGCTCCAAGATTTCCGTGGATAACATCCCAAGCATGTTGAATTGCTTATCAGATGATTAACATGGAGTGGAGCATCCTGAGGACACATGGGTCAGTGTGGAAGCTCTTGAAGAAGCCTCAACAACACTGTTAGATGTATCTGATTTGTTTCTAAATTTTCAGCCAGGAGGATAACCTTTTCATTTAAAACATCTATCATAATCATGCACTTTTCCTTTGCAGTAGGTGCACACAAGGTTCCAGTTTGTCTTATTGGGCGGCTTACCAAAATTAGACATGGAAGCCAAGCCATCAACATAAGATGAGAAGGAAATCAGGTTATTAGAAAAACCTCTTTGATTTTCTTCCTAAACAAGAACAACATATGATTGATTCAGGGATGGGAGTGGCTATCTCATAACCAGGTTTGAACGAACAACCAAATAAGAGTCATTCAAACCATTCAAGAACTGGAACAACTTCAGGTTATTTGCATGTTCAATATGTTTCTTAAAAAGTTCACAACCACAACAAGGAAGGCACGTAATAGCAGCAAATTCATCCCATAAGATGCACAATCTATTAAAGTAAACAACAATAGTATCTACTCCTTGTTGAACCAAGCAAATTTCCCTAAGAATCTGAAAAACTCTAGATTCATTGGTTTTATTCAATATTTCCCTAAGATCTGATCAAACTTGAATAACCTTGAATCAATAATATCCTTGAATCAATTTCCCTAACCTCCTTTTAACTTAGGCTTGTTCATTTAAACCGGCTCGACCGAACTGGTCTGGTCTGGTTTGAACCGGTTCGGTCGAGCTGGTTTCAAAATCAAACCAGTTTTTTAGACTTCAAGTAGACCAGTTCAAAGAAGTACAAAAAATTCAGTTCGAATCGACTCGTTTTTTGATACTAGTTTATACTTAAATTTAAATCAAACCACTTTACACCTATATAATTTTAGAACCGGTTTGAAGCAAAATAAGCCAAACCGACGTGAAATTAAACCAAACCTAAAGATGTCTTCAATAAACCAAACCTAGATATGTATATGTTGATATTGGATAGGATTTCAGTTGGTTGTGGAATAGATTTTCAGTCGGTTCAATGTATTTTTCAGCCGGTTCAATGTTTTTTGTTCCGGTTCAGTGTGTTGGACAATATTTTCAAACGGTTCAGTTTCGATTTGAACCGTATTATTTCCTAACCAAAATTGTTATTTAAAAAACCAAACCAAACCAGTTTGAACCGATTCTGAATCGGTTTGAACCAGACCAGTTCAGGGTCGAACCGGTTCATGAGCAAGCCTATTTTAACTCCATTTTCTAAACATCTAGTTGTATCAAAATTAAGACTCACTCTTCCTCAAGATTATTATTATGATACACAAATTTTTTTAAAACATTTATTAGATATATCTATGAACGGGTAATTGTGTATGACAATATAGTTCACTTGTTGTTTTTTTAAACTATTTATGTATGTACATATTTTTAAATCAACTTATTAGTTAGTATTCAAGTTTGTACGTAAAATATATTTGTGTATTAATTGATTCGTCGATTTAGGAGAACTCGGTGGCAACTGATGTCCACGCGCTTTCTCTGCTCGAAGATTGCCGAAGCCCCAAATACCTAGGTCTAGCAGCTTCGTGGGGGATCCCGTTCCGCTCTCCACGACAATTGGTCTGATTCCTTTGGCATTTATTGCCCAGCATCTATCAACCAATCACAGGAGGACAAAATCAAGTTACTGCAGCTGGAGAAGACATTTTCATGCATGGAAACGTGAAGAAAACCCTCGGCGAGCTGAAGCAATTCTACACAGAAGTTTCACCGGATTCTCATTGCGACAGCACAGCAACTTCGACGAGAACACAAGACCCGATCCCTTAGCTATCCATACGAGCTCGGGGGAAGGCTCAAGACTGCCAGAGGAAGTCGGAACCTGCGGCGAACTAGTCCCGAAACAACTGCAAACTTTCAGCAGGGCCGATTCCAGTAACCTGACGAGCCCAATCCTGTTTTACCTGACTAAGCTGTACCTTTGTTTGTCTCCTCTATTCTCTGTAGGGAAGCTGCCAGCTACGGTGACTGCTCGTCCCTCCCCCCCTCCGACGACAGAATGCAGGTACCTCTGGTTCTACCGGTAAAAACAGACCCGTCGGACCTTCGGTCCACCTCGACTCGAACCAGCAAGTACAGAACGAGACGTGGTACGTGGGCAAGATGATATCACAAAAACCGATCAAACCAAACATGATCAATGGGGTACTCCGTTCGGCTTGGGCGAGGTACGACAAAGTAACCATATCGGAAGTGGCGACATGCAGAATGTTGTTCGATTTTGAACAACAAGAGGGTGCAAACCAGATTCTTGATCGGCCACCATGGGAAGTAAACGATCACATCCTAAACATAAAGATATGGGATCCGAGTGTGGGATTGAATGAGGTGAATTTCCAGAAGGTAAACTTTTGGATTCAAGTACATGATCTAGGGTTGGAGAAATTAAGTGATGCCAATGCCTGGAAGATAGGAAATATGATAGGCAAATGCCTAGATAATGAAAAGCATGTTGGGAAAATAAGTTGAAGCTACATGAGAATACGGGTGGAAGTGAATGAGGAGAAACCACTAATGGAGGGATTTTGGTAGAAGAACTCCCAAGGGCCGGATAGATGAGCATCAATAAAATATGAATGTCTGTCGGATTACTGTTATGGGTGTGGCATGTTGGGTCACACGACCCAATCATGCAAAGTGGAGGTATAAATGGCGGAACTCGACCAAAGCATACCAATGTACGGTCCATGGCTAGTTGGGGTTCGGCCAATGCTAGTCACGCCAAGGCAACACGTGGGAGGGGATGGAGGCCAGGGCTCGAACCATAAGAAGGGTAGGAGACAATCGTGGTTTGACATAATTGCTGAGGTCAGGGAAAGGAACTCAGATCCGAAAAGAAAACAAGGAGCACCTGAGGTACCACATGAGCATGGCATGGCAAGCGAGGGAAACCCTATGAACCGAGAGGGAGACCCATATCAAATGGAGACCGACCTAATGGGGGAAAAAGGAGACCAAACCACCCAAGAACCCGATGAACCACTAAACCCCCAAGCCATAACCATCTAGCAAACCCCACATATAGCTGAACCAGCCACAATACAAGTACCGAACAAATCCCTTACCACAATGGCTAAAGACAGACCCAATTCGAAGGTACCCTAACCCAATGCAGCTCGACCTCCCCATAAACCGAACCCAACCAATGATCACCTACCTATCCGATAACCCATCCCACACAGACCCGATTGAAACCACCACCAGCATACACACATACCTTGTAGAGAACCCACCTGACACACCACCCACCTCACCCAAACAACTGAACCATAACTCCCCATCCGGCCTAAGCCCTTACCTGAATAGGATGACCTTGCAACGAACCCGTGATGAGACGGAGGAACAGCCCAGAATAAAACGTGTGAAGAAAAATGAGGCACCAACCGAAAGCTCGAGATCAGGAATAAGGAAAAGCCCGAGGAGAAAATCGTCCAAGACGAACCAAAATATAAAGAAAAGAACCGTGAGGAAGAAGGAAGCACAAGACGAGCATGAGATATCAAATGAACTGAATAGGGGTTGTGGTTTCTGTCCCGGAACAGCCACGGGTGACCAATGAGTGCAATCTTCTGGAACTGTTCGGGACCAAAACCTGAAAGACCTCAATAAAAGGTATCACCCAAACATCATATTCATTATGGAAACAAATAATGGGGATACCTACTGTGAAAGGATAAGGAAAAGACTGGGGATGGAGAATAATTTCTATGTAAGGCCGAATGGAACGTCGGGCGGGCTAGCGTTGTGGTGGACATCAGAGACGAGGGTATCCATCCTATATGTTAATCACATGTCATTGCTTGTGAGGTCCAGTTTGATAAACATGCCGAAACAACACAAGTCACCTGGTTACATGCAAGCACGACAGCTCAAAAACGAACACAAAACTGGGATATCCTTCAATCAATAGGTACGGGCCGAGTAGGGAGTTGGATGGTACTAGGTGATTTCAATTGCATTTGTAACCAACATGAACAGCGAGGAGGGAGGCGGAAGTCTTGACGGCAAATGGATGAATTCAATAAACTGATCGAGGATCTTAACATGGAGGACTTGGATGCCCACGACAGCCCGTTTACTTGGTGCAATAACAGGAGTGGGTCAGAGAGAATAAGTGAAAGGCTCGACCGGGTCCTCACAAATGTGTAATGGGCAATGCGAAACCAACAAGGGAGGTGCATTAATGAACTTTGAATAGGGTCGGACCATGCACCAATGATGGTCCAACTCAAGCAACCAAGGAAAGAACAAAGGAGACGCTTCAAATTTGAGGCGATGTGGCTAGAAACCCGACATGAGAGGAGGTAATTCGAGATGCATGAGAGAGACCAAACCGAAGGGAAATGCAAGGAATATACAACAAACTCCAAAAATGTCAACAAAAACTCACGGTATGGAGCAAGGTGCATTTTGGAAACAACATGAAAGCGGTAACGAATATAAAGGCAGCCCTACGAAGTAACAACCAAGGGGTAATGGACCAATAGGCAATGCGGTAGGAGAAAATGTTGAAAGGGGAACTCCAAGCCGTATGGACTAGGGAGGAAACGTATTGGAGAGAAAGATCGAGGGTCAAATGGCTAAGGGGGGGGATAGGAATACCACCTATTTCCACCAAACAACAATATCAAGGAGAAGGATAAATAAAATATGCTGCCTAATGGGAACCAACGGTGAATGGATTGAAACCGATGGGAGGATAGCCGGTGAGTTACATACTTACTATGGGGACATGTTCACATCCGAGCAAACCGAACCGGGGGAGGATTTCCTCAGGTACAGACCGAACCAAGTAACACCGGAGATGAATTAAAACCTCACAAGGGAGGTAACAGACATGGAGGTTCAAACGACAACATACCAACTAGGAGGATCACGTGCGCCGGGTCTGGACGGTTTCCCGAGCCTGTTTTACCAAAAGAATTAGAACATCATGGGGGCGGATGTCATCACCACGGTCAAGGCTTTCTTCAGAACAGGTACCCTTCTAAACCCCTAAACAATACTGATATAGTTCTCATTCCAAAAGTGCAAAACCCGACAAAACCAACTGATTTTCGGCCCATTAGTTGTTGTAACTTCATGTACATGATTATCTCAAAAGTATTGGTGAATCGTATGAAAACATATCTATCAAATCTTATCATTCATTTCCATAGTGCATTTGTATCAGGTTGGCATATCCAAGACAACATCATGGTAGTATATGAAGTCTTCCACCATTTACAAATGAGCCGAAATGAACAAAAAGTCGAGTGTGCCCTAAAGATCGACATGCAAAAGGCATATGAAAGAGTGGAGTGAGATTTCCTAATCGCCACCCTACGAAAGAGAGGTTTTGCGGAACAATGGTTGGGGTGGATAAGGGCATGCATAGAGACCACCGCGTACCAAGTTGTGGTCAATGGGACACGAACTGAAACCATACGACCAACACGAGGTATCCGCCAAGGTGATCCCCTATCACCATATCTATTTATCATGCTTGCGGATGTACTATCAAGGAGAATGATTGGGGCAGCAAGGGAGGAGGAGATCGATGGGATAACACTAAGGAGACAATGGCCGGAACTACACCACCTTTTTTTGCAAATGACTCGCTCTTCTTTATCAAGGGAACCACCACCAATGCCGAACAACTGAGGAAGACACTTGACAACTACTGTCAGGTATCCGGACAACGAATCAATAGGGACAAGTCGACTCTCTACTTTACATTGGCGGAGAGAGGAGACTCTAACCAAGTCTAAGGAAGCGGGGGGACTAGGCTTCCGTGAATTACAAAGTTTCAACACGACACTACTCACGAAAATGGCGGGGCGAATTGTGACCGAACTGACTACCCTATGTGCACAGGTGTTGAAGGGGTTATATTTCCCGAGATGCTCCTTCCTAGAGGCGAAAAAAGGGGGACAAGCGTCGTGGGGATGGAGTAGCATGATCATGGCCGAGAGATGATGATACAATAGTGCGGGGGGGGGGGGGGGGGCGATGATAGGCACGGGGGAAAACATCCGTGTGTTTGAGGATCCATGGATATACACAAAGGAGAACAAAAGGGTGAGTGTCGAACATGGAGTAGAGAATGGAGGCGAGCTTCGGGTCCGAGAGCTCATCAAGCCGAACGGGATGTGGGACGAGGGGCTTGTAACGAGTATTGTCAACCATGAGGACGCCGAGCACATCCTCAATATCCCACTACCGCATGAGGGGGCATGGACCGATATATATGGCCCCACACAAGAGACGGAACACCAATGGTTTGATCGGTTTACCATAAGATACGGGAAAGAGCCGATCAACGAGCAAGGCCGAATCCTCCTACTCACGGTACGTTTTGGAAGGGCCTTTGGGCAACAAAGACGATACCTAAGGTGAAAAACTTTGTATGGCGACTTGCAACCAATGCCCTAGCCGTCAAAGCAAATATGGCTAAAAGGACTTGCAATCGAATCGGGATGGTCAAATGTTATTATAGAAACGGATTCGCAAGTGGTACACCAATAGATCGTGGACGGCCCGAAACATTGAAGGGTGGCAAATATCATAACGAACATCCGAGCACTAGCAAGGCAAGTCGAGCAAGTGCAATGGCGAGTGATTCCAAGGACGGAGAATGAATGCGCGAATTGGATAGGCAACCAAGTGAGATTGAGAGTGAGTCTAAATGATTGGGTCAAAAGACCGCCACTTCCATTTGTATGCTTAGTAGCAAATGATTGTATGTACGAACAACCGTGATAGAGTATCACGACGTTTTGTTTCATCAAGTAAAGCGTTAATTTGACGGAAAAAAAGAAAGGTAAGTTTAGTAATCAAGATTATATCAAATCTACGAGTCAACATTTTATAGCAAATTTATAGGAATTAAAGGTCAATCTGTCGAATCTAGTGTGCATTAATATTTTTTCTAGTTTTTATTCTTTGCATAAAATCAAAATATAACGATTAATGAAATTGAAATTCTTGTAATGCAATCCTTAGAAAATCTAAGAAATAATTCTATTCATATTAAAAAAATTATTTAACATTTATTCCAAAATTTATGTAAAAATCTAAATCAAATTATGATTACTTTATTAGGTTTTGATAGATATTTCATTTAGAAACTGATCATAAACTATTTTCAACATCGATAATTTCACAAATACAACTTACTTTCTTTTCACTTAAATTCCCATATTCTAAAAAAATGATGTAAAATTGAACATTGGGTGGAACTAATTTTCTTCATTTTATCCACAACTATATAAACAAAATTGTTTCTTACAATATTCAAAACACTTTCACACAATTCTTTTTTTTTTTTTGGCCAAGACTTTCACACAATTCTCATTTTGTAGGTTTTGTATCTCGAGCTCTATCCTACAATTTGGTCTAATTTTAGCGTCACACTATCATCACCTCCAACATATGCATTTGATAGCTTGATTACTAACTAAATCTATAACTATTTTATATATAGAATCTTACCTTCAAATATTTTTATCTTATCTGTAAATTTCAAAGATCAAATTTTACAATATTATATTCCCTAAATCACTGCTGAAAATTTAGTCGTTACCGACGCAACTATTCCGTCGGTAAAAATAAATCTGTAAAATGTTATTTTTGCCGGTATAGGTCTCGCCAACGAATGCCCTGTCGACAAAATGGAACAAGCAATGACCTCGACATTCAAAAGATGCACATGATATAAAAGATAAATTAGGTGAGTACCTCCACAAATATAGGGGCCAATCTGGAGCATAAGAAGGAGATCAAGTTTCCTGCATATTATCAAGAATGATTCTATAACTGCAATCCTCTCAAAAACCATCTTTCCAGTCTTTGGTTCATGCAAATTCCATGGAACATAAGTTTGAATTGTATTGAATCCCAAAGCTTTTGCTTTCAATAACCTATCTTTCCAATACTGCATTATCTAATGTCCTCCAAGCAAATGAACCACAATTAGTGAAACCGTGTTTCTTGATTCTGGAGCAACCTCAATCATTAACACTATAATAAATAACAAATGTAAAGGAGAGAACGAACTCGGTAGCCTATATCAGTAGCTATTGAATTTCAACGTTGAAGGGAACGAACTCATAAACCATAAAGCAATTCACTGAAATTAAGCCACACCATATTTCAATTCACAATTCACCGATAATACATCAAGATATGCCATCTATCTACTTCAACTCAATACCAATATACACTAAAACTCCAGCTAAGTTCCAAGTACTCTTGACGCGATCATTCAAGTAACCAAAAACCAATTTCACAATCAGAGCAGACGGACAAGTGATTTCAAGCGGGTACGAGATAATTGCCATAATCTAATCAAATCCCGGACTTACATTCTTGGAATGTAAGTTGTTTGAAACGTCGTCAGATGCCAAGACACGAAGGGATTGTTTGCTGCATCAGAGAGGTCGGAATCGGAGGGAGGAGAGGCCAGAATCATAGAGAAGTAGGAAGCATCCGCCAGGTGGAGGGTCGGTGATCGAATTTTTTTCGTCGGGAGCAGATACTTTTGCTGACAAAATATTTACGTCAGTATTTATGTCTGGCGGCTTTACCGACGATTTAAGGAATTTCGTCGGTAATGATATATTTATTGCCAATGAAAATTAAATATCGTCGTTAAAAATATATTTTGGCCGACGAAAATTGAGTTTCGTTGGTAAAATTTATAGTTGATGTACTTATTTGCCGACGATACATTAATGTGGTCGGTAAAAACCTAATTACAGTTGATAATTACATTTCATCGTCAAAGAAGTGAGATTTTACCGACGAAATTTCTGGATTTTGTCGGTAATAATATCTTTTGCTGATGAAATTTGATATGCTCGATAAAATATTTTTGATATCTTTATTACAGACATAATTATTTTTCGTCGGTAAAAGTCAGTTTTTGAGTAGTGAATTGACCTAAGTTGATTTAGTTTGAAGCAATAATTGGTATAAACTACAACGTCTTATTTAAGTGACTGTATCTTCCAAACCAGTTTCGAAGATATGATAAGAAGAGAATAATTGTCAATTGTGTTTGACAAGTTGATGAAATGATATAGAACTATCAAATATAATCTGACAACATAAATAATAAGTGCTCAATAGTTAACTATTCATACTATATGAACATCTAATGCATTGATAGTAAAATGTTTATGTACTAAACTAAGAATTTTGTTTTATTTTGTAATTAACAAGAAATAATTTTTAGCGTGTTTCTTCCAACAAGATTTGAGATCGTTTTTAACAATTCAAAACAAAAACATTATTATTTATTATTTTCGATCAATTTCTTTATTTGTATTCGTATTTGAGGTCATACATATTTTGTCTAATATTTAATATTATTCAACAATTACTCAAGCTAAATGAACAAAATCAATAATTTGCTTTATGTTTGCTTCTCATTTTTGTAGAGGTGCCAATTTCTTACAGAACACGATTAAACGATATGACACAATATGTTTTAAAGCGTATATGAGTTTAACCTTAAAGGATCCCGTGTCTAAACAACTCTTATACATTTGGACACGATTATTAATCGTGTCTAAACAACTCAGATCTGCGGATATCTGTATAAACACGATAGAATACGATTAACTAATCGTGTCTAATCGTGTATAACTGTGACACGAATAAAGACACGGTTAACTAATCGTGTCGTGTCTAATCGTGACACATTCATAAAAATATATAAAATTAATGTTTTTCGTGTTAATCGTGTCGTGTAACGTGTCGTTTCGTGTTTAATCGTGTAAATTCTTATCAATCAGGTCGTTCTTAACCGTATCGTGTCGTGTTAATCGTGTCATATCGTATCGTGTCTATCCGTTATGTTTTTCGATTTTTAATTTCCAAGAAAGTTAATCATATCCCGTGTCGTGTCACGTGTGATCTGCTACTTAATCGTATCGTGTTTGTGTCTGATGTTTTGAGACACGTTTATAATATCCGTTTAGACACGAAACCTATTAAGACACGACAAGATTAATAACACGATACGATTAGACACGACACGATTGCCACCTCTACATTTTTGTGTGTTTTCGGTCGATGTTATGAAATGGCGGAACAATTGTAGACATTTAAATAAGATTTTACTAAAACAAATCAATTTTCAGTACTAATATTCCAAAATAATAAAAACAATATGTGTAAAAAAAACATTAAAAAATAATTATTAGTGTACTACTTCCATTTTTATATTTTCTTTCATTCTTTATTATCATCAACTTCAATAATCATAGATTCTTGCTCCCTCTTTTTTTTCGCTATATAAACTTCCATTCAACTTAAAACCTTACTCGATTTGTCTAATAACAACAAAGATAGTAGAGTAGATGGTGGTGTACAAATCCAATTTACCGAACACATCTCTCTTTTCGATTGCTTCGCAATCCAATCCGCACATCTATTGGTGGTTCGTCCGACCCAACTCCATTTGACTGTTTCTATATGGGATGCCACCTCTTGGATCGAGGTGACTATATTCTCCATCCACCAGTCCATGTCCTTGGCCGATCCATCTAGCATCTTGATCATGTTTTCGGAGTCTAACTCGATGGTTACCTCCTTTCATCCTTTCAGATGATTCGAGAACAGAATTTGATATAAAGGGATGAGAATCAAGATTGGTTGGAATCGAAGCAATGTACCTTGAAGAAGAAGCAACTGGATTCTGTTATAACAGAATAGAGAAACTGATTTCACATTGATACAAGAAGATGATGATTACAAGACTATCACAGTCTATTTATAGTCTAAGTTGAATAACAGATTTAACTAATCTGGAAAACTCAAGAAGATTCAAGAAGCTTAGACTATCAAACACACATAAGGAAAACAATGAACATACGATTTGAACTAATACATTTTCATAACCCCTAACATTCCCTATCAAAGATCTTTTTCTTAACCTTTTTTTGATTGCCTCTCCTTTATCATCTTCATTTTGAATTCTCGTTCAGCTTGCAATTTTGAAACCAAAAAACCAGAACTATTCTTGTTCTCTAAACACAGCTCGTTTGATCATATCCAAATCTTGATATCAGTTCTACTACTCTTCATCACATCATCACAATCCTAATAAGAGATATCATATAGAATCATCACATTTCACTACCAAAGGTAAACAGATCATAAACCAGACTCATACAGAAAGATGTATTGAACGATATACAAGCTGTCATACAGTCTCACAACTATTCAATATGCAATACAATATTTAAGTTCAGCTTTTACATATGTATAGGTGAAACTAACTTCTAAAGACCCATGATACACATCAATTTTGATATCATGAATCATCCATGAGACTATTCAACATCATATTTGTTTCATCAATCTTCAATTCCATCTTTTCCTTCCATCCTTTTTTTTTCAGTAATTCTTTTTATTGACAGGAAGATTTGATTTTTCAATGACAGGAAGGTTTGAGCCTTCATCTTTTCATTGGGATTGGAGGGTTTGAGCCCCCATATTTTCTTTCACAAATCAACAAAGAAGTAGCTTTGACGTTTTCTTCTTCATTGATTATTTTTGAAATCAAATCCCATGAGCTGTCAAACTATTTGGCTAACAGCAGATGATTCAATATCAGACTGAGATCAATAAGATCAGAAGAATACCAAACTTCACCTATACACAATCACAAAGAGAACTGAACATTGCAAGCTAAAGAACAGAGAAGAAGAATGAAAGCTCAGAATAAACAAGCAATACAACACTGTATGAGAAATGTGTTATGATCTAAACCAAAGAAGTGAAAGAATGACACATCGAGATCACAAGTTTTGAAAATGATAATAGTTCAAGAACACCGAACTGATGACAAATTTGAGCAGTGTAAACCAACATCAAGTTAGAAAACAGAACATTCTACCCAAGGTATCAAAACACAATCAGACGAGTTATTGAAGTAACGAACAAGAGCCAACCAAAACAATACCACATATATCAAACACCTTCTTTTAAATATTTAGAAAGAACATCAACTTCCTCAAGCGAATAGACCCCAAGTTTTTGACGAAGAGGGACAAAGAATTTTTCAGTCAATGGCTTTGTAAGAATATCAGCAAACTGATCATTAGAAGGTACAAAATTAACTAACACATGACCACTAGAAACTTTTTCACACACAAAACTTAAATCTATCTCAAAATGTTTCATTTTTGAATTATGAATAGGATTTTCATTTAAACCAACAATACTCGTATTATCACACCACATGAATAGACGACAGAGGAACATCAAGTTCTTGAAGAAGAGACTTAACCCACAGTACCTCACAAATAGCATTTGCTATGGCTCGATAT
Organism: Chamaenerion angustifolium; assembly: GCA_946814005.1. Taxonomy (NCBI): domain Eukaryota; kingdom Viridiplantae; phylum Streptophyta; class Magnoliopsida; order Myrtales; family Onagraceae; genus Chamaenerion; species Chamaenerion angustifolium. Next base: position 23,845,483 of record OX328268.1, on the reverse strand, counting down.
TCAGCCTAAGCTGACAACCGTGAGATGACAGATTGTTTCTTAGAGCTCCATACAATCGGATTACCAATGAGTAAGAGAAAATGTCCAGAAATTGATTTTCTATATGTTGGATCACTGCCCCAATATGCATCTGCATACGAAACCAGAGAAACTTCATTAGAAGGAACCAATGAAGCTTGAAACAACAAACCATGAGAGATAGTGCCTTTAAGATATTTCAGAAAATGGACAAGAGCATTCCAGTGACATAGTGCGGGGGATTGAACAAATTGATTTAATTTGTTGACAGCGAATGCAATATCTGGTCTAGTTGCACATATGTTCTGAAGAGCACCAACTGTGCTTCGATAGAGATTATCATTAGGACAGGGAGAACTGTCTTTATCAGCCATAACTTTAGAAAGAAAATTACCTGTCATTGGCTTAGGCATTGAACAAGAATCAGACAAACCTGTTTTTGTAAGAAGTTCTGCAATATATTTGTGATAACTCAGAAGAAGACACTCATCTTTCTCCTGAACATCCATACCTAAAAAATAGTTAAGCTTCCCTAGATCTTTTAATCGAAATTCAGAATTTATTCGACTGATAACTCCCTCTACTTCAGAAGAACTACTTCCCGTGATAACAATATCATCAACATATACAAGAAGAAACACAGAGCCTTCAATAGATTTCTTGATGAACAAACAATTATCAGATTTTGAGACTTGAAACATAAGTTAAAATAAAAGAAAATGCTTGAGTTTTTCAAACCACGCACGGGGTGCCTGTTTTAAACCATATAATGCTTTATGAAGTTTACAAACTAAAACATTACCAGCTGCAATTTTCTCAAAACCAGGAGGTTGGAGCATAAAAACTTCCTCGGTGAGATCACCATGTAAAAACACGTTATTAACATCAACCTGTCTGATTTGCCAGTTGTTTGTTAGAGCTAAAGAGAGGATAATACGAACAGTAGGTGACTTTATAACTAGACTAAAGGTTTCAGAAAAATCAAAACCAGGCTTTTGTGAAAAAACTTTAGCAACCAGACGAGCTTTATGTCTAGGTATAGAGCCATCCGAATTACGCTTGATTTTAAAAATGCACTTACAACCAACAGGAATGCGTCCTTTAGGAAGAGACACAATAGACCATGTCTTGTTGGCTGACAGAGCTTGAAGTTCATCATTTACAGCTTGAGTCCATTGGGAAGATTGAAGAGCTGCATGAATAGATGATGGCTCTGATCCAGCTGAGTCTACTTCAATTTCTTTAGTTGTTGTTAAAGCTGAAAAAAGATAAGGTTATGCAGCAACACTCTTCGATCTGGTTGTCATAGGATGAACATTTTGTTCATGATTCAGCTGACTAGATGACTCTATAGGTGTTGAATCAGAGTTACTAATTTCTCTTGCTGGAAACCTTACTACCTCAACCAGCTCATTCTTAGAACAAGGAACATATCTAATAACATAATCATCATGAACTATTGAATCAGATACAGGTAATACAGAAACAGATTGATTAGAAATATCCCTAGGCGAAACCTGATCACAATCAATAGGATTTTCATGTGAAACAGCAGCAGCAATGTCCCTAGGAGAACCACCTGTTGAGCCTCCTGAGAGTTCAGAAGTAGACGTAATATGTGAAGGCAAAGGATATGAAGGAGATATAGAACACCTGTCCGAACCAAGATTATCAATACAACCAAAAGGTAAGAAGAAAGGCTCACTTCTATAGGTGTTCTTAGGTGCAGCAGACAGCATGAACTTACCCTTTTTATCAGCAAAAGGATACCTATCCTCATGAAATCTAACATGTCTTGATATATACAATTTTCCATTACTATCTAAGCATTTGTATCTGTGTTGCTGCGAGCAGTACCCAAGAAAAACACAGGGTGTCGATCGAAAATCCAACTTATGTCTATTAAACGGTCTAGTAAATGGAAAACACAAACAACCGAATACTCTAAGTATTGAATAGTCAGGAATCTTACCGAATAGCGTCTCATGGGGAGAGACATGATCAAGGACTTGAGTAGGTATCCCATTGATAAGAAACACAGTAGTATAAAACGAATCACTCCAGTATTGCATCGGTAGGCTAGCTTGGTACATGAGTGTGAGACCCATCTCAACAATGTGTCTATGTTTCCGTTCGACTATTCCATTTTGCTGAGATATATATGGACAAGTAACCCTATGAGCAATACCATGTTGAGAAAAATATGAAGACAAAGACTTAAACTCTCTACCCCCATCAGTTTGAACTGATTTCAAAGAACATGAAAGCTGCCTTTCAGCTAGTTTGTGAAATTGAATAAACAAACTTGCAACTTCACTTTTCTGATTTAAAAAACAAATCCAAGTATATCGAGAGTAAACATCAACAATACTCATATAGTATCTCTTACCATTTAAAGCAACAGGAGCAGGCCCCTACATATCAACTTCTACTAGTTGCAGACGTTTAGAGTAAACCGTGGTTGAAGTTGAAAATGGAAGACTAATGCTTTTTCCAACAGAACAAGCAGAACACAATCCATATGAGGAAGAACATTTTAAACCAGAATTTTTGAAAACATAAGACATAATATTTGAGGATGGATGGCCAAGTCTTTTATTCCATAAGATTGATGATTCAACTTTATTGACAGTTTGACATTCAACACGAGAAACAGAGTTTTTATTACATTTATTCGAACTAAAACTGCTGAAATCTAACTTGTATAGATCTCATTTTTCTTCTCCTTGCAGCAAAACTTCAAGAGTAATTGAGTCACGAACAAGTCAGTGTGAAGGATGAAATTCAAAGTATACACCATTATCCCTGGAAAACTGCGAAACAGAGACTAAATTCTTGGTAATATCTGGTGTATAAAGCAAATTGTTAAGATATAAAGGTTTAGAATGAGTATTGATAACAGAAGTAACAATGCTTGAAATATCTAAATGTGCTCCATTACCAACTTGAACTGTACCTGCTCCCTTATACTGCTCGGCTCCTTGCGGTGGTTGTCCATTTGTCAGATGGTTGGTTGCCCCTGAATCAGGATACCACGCTTGATCACTTCTACATGATTGAGGAATTGGTAGTGACACATAATTGACTTGCGGATTGAAGCCTGTCTCTTGCATAGAGCCTGCATAGGAGGAAGGATTTCCAACATATCCAGGCATCATTCCATAAGGAAGCATGAAAGGATACTGAGAATAAGAGGGAGTTGTTCCTGTTGGTAAAAAGACTGGATGAGGTACATTCAAAGTATTCACAGGATTGGACAAATTGTTCACAGTAGAGGTTGTATCTGCAGAATCATTCCAGGAAGTTTGACACATGTTGGCAGCCATCTGAACATTCTGATTATTGGAAGATGTAACTCCATGAAAATTTACATCGAATCTTTTATAGAACCTATTGACCAAATGGCCAACCTTCCCACAGAGTTGACATTGCGGCCTATTACCTATCTCTTCCACCAACTCCTCTTCCTCTATCAACCATGAGAGGATGTGGTTGATTCTAAATGTTCGACTGTTGATGACGGATTGGATCTGACCTATACCAGTGACAGAGTTTGGTAAGTTCTTCTTAAAATCTTCAGAACTATGTATCATTGCTTGAGGCATCAATCTTGAATCAAATAGTTGATCACGACTCCTAGTCTCAGCATCAAGCAGGACTGAGCTAACAGAGGCCAAGTCATAGGGATTTCGACTTGCATGTATCACATAAACTACATTGTCAAACTGACCTTTAACTCCATCAAGAACTATAGAAATTTGCTGCATCTCGTCTATTGGATGGACACAGCTTGCTAGGCTATCACATGTAGACTGAATATCTGCTAGATAATCTCTAACAGATTGTGTAATTAGTTTTCTAGGTTTTAACCTACCAAAAAGACTCATCACATGAGTTGTAGATGATGATGAAAACATTTGGTGAAGTTTCAACCAGATTGCGTTAACAGTCATGCAGCCTAGAAGATATCTCTTAACTTGTGGACATATGGACACTAACAAACAGGAAGCTAAAGAGATATCACGTTGTTGATATTTGGCAAAAGCAGGATTAGGAATGTTGTCACCATTTTCATACGTGATGTGTGGAGGAACAACTTGAATTCCATATAAGTGAGATTCCAAATCAAAACCACGAACAGCAAGCAATACCTGCTGTTTCCACGACTGGAAATTGTCGTCTCCAGTCAGATGGCATACCTTCTTGTTTGAGAAGGCCGGTGGCAGAATATCCTCCATAACCAGACATCAACAGTAATGCAGAACTGATTATGTTCTTCAGATGATGAATTCACAGCGAGAAATCGATTTACTCAATGTATTTCTCAGATTCGTATAGCTCTGATACCATTTCAGATGAATCGAGAACAGAATTTGATAGAAAGAGATGAGAATCGAGATTGCTTGGAATCTAAGCAATGTACCTTGAAGAAGAAGCAACTGAATTATGTTATAACAGAATAGAGAAACTGATTTCACATTGACAAGAAGATGATTACAAGACTATCACAGTCTATTTATAGTCTAAGCTGAACAACAGATTTAACTAATCTGGAAAACTCAAGAAGCTTAGACTATCGAACACACATAAGGAAAACAATGAACATACGATTTGAACTAATACATTTTCATAACCCCTAACACATCCACATTGGACGACCATTTCCACGCCTTGCAAGATTGCCCGGGCCTCCATATTCTCCTATGATATGTCCCTCACTGTCGAGTTTCTCCGCGCGATCACGTTGCCCTTATCGTCTCTTCCGATCACCCCCGTGCCTCCCTTTGCCGAGCTATCGTACCATGCGCCATCACAATTTATCTTTATCGTACCTTGATCCGGTGGTCTCCATGCCATGTTTCGGTTGGTGGTGCTTCTTGGTTGAGCTTTTCGGCTCGGTTGCCCTACCGACCCCGCTTCCCGGACCAATTTGAGGCCTCGCTCGAGTGTAAGGGTCGGTCGGGGTTCCTCATTGTTATGGTATGCCCAACATCGTTCCTTCCAAATCTTCCATGCCACGGTTTCCACTGTCGTTTTTAGGGTGGCCCCTCCTCCCGTGCTTTCCCCTCCTTAACCATCACTTCTGTCACCCATTCCTTCCACTTTGGTCTCTCGGCCTCGTCCCATCGTACTCCAACCCCTCCGAACCAGATCGGCCTCACTCATTGAAACTCCATTAGTGCGTGGTCGATTGTTTCCACCTCAGCGCAGAAGGGGCAGGTTGGTGCCACGTTGATTCCCCTCCTATGTAACTCGTCTTTCACCTGTGACGTAGGTTGGTGCCGCGTTGATTCTTGCTCCCTCTTCACTTAAGTTATTATACTTCCGTGAACGTTACTATAGTAGAACTTGAATTGTGTGAAACCAATATTATTCCTCGTACTCGTAAAAATACCGACAAGCTGTTATTTTTATATAGTATCCAATATACATTCACGTCAATCACCATGTTTAGATTTTTAATATCAAGAATCATCTGATTTATTTTTCTTATTTTTCATTAGCCAACTCCACATTCGTCGCTTTGGCCAAAAAAAAATAACTCCGCATTCGTCACAACTTAATGTACTTGTATATTTTCATTAAGGAATTCCATATCTTTTAGGTTTAGAAGTTAGACTAAATATATTACTCTTTACTAAGTTTACATAATATATCTGATTCCATTTTCATTTGACCAACTCGTCCGGGAGAGAATCTCGTCCCATATTTGGTGTGCATTGGTATATGTTCTATTTGTTTATTCTTTACATAATAGCTAGTTATAAAGATGATTGAACTTGTTGAAATGCAATCCTTAGAAAATCTAAAAATATATTTCTATTCGTATTATAAGCAAATTATAACACTCTTAAATTGTTGCAATAAAATTATTAGAAACTCAAAGACATAATTATATAATGTCTTAGAAACATTTTTTTTATCATATATGTTTCTTCCACTAAGATTTGAGATAGTTTTTAATAATTCAAAACATTTGTTTTTAGAATTTATTATTTTCCATGAATTTCTTTTTTTCATTCATAATTGAGCTCATACATATTTGTTTGATATTTAATATTATTTAACAATTACTAAAGCCAAATGAACAAACTCAAATATTTCGGTTTCTATTTGCTTTATTTTTTCTGTGTTTTTGGTAGATATTATGAAATGGTAGAACAAGTGTAAACATTTAAATATGATTTTACTAAAACAAATTAATTTGCAATACTAATATACCCAAATAATAAAAAATAAATGAGTTCAAATATACATTCACATCAATCTCCCTCTTTAGATTTTTCATCTCAAGCATCATCTGATTTTGTTTTTCTTATTTGTCACTAACCAACTCTACATTCGGCACACTGAACAAACTTGTATATTTTCATTAAGGAACTCCATACCTTTTAAGTATAGAAGTTATAATAAATATATTACTCCTAACTAAGTTTACATAATATCTCTGAATCACATTTCATTTGACCCACTCGAGCGGGAGAGAATCTCCTCTCGTATTTGGTGTGCATTGGTATATTATACTAAATATATTCTATTTTTTTTATTCTTTACATAATAGCTAGTTATAACTATGGTTGAATTTGTTGCAATGCAATCCTTAGAAAATCTAAAAATATATTTCTATTTATATTAAAAAGAAAGTATAACATTCTTAAATTGTTGCAATAAAATATTAGAAACTCAAAGAAATAATTATAGATTGTCTTAGAAGTTTTTTTTATCATGTTTCTCCAAACAAGATTTGAGATAGTTTTTAATAATTCAAACATCTGTTTTTAGAATTTATTGTTTTCAATCAATTTCTTTTTTGCATTCATATGTGAGCTCATACATATTTGTTTCATATTTAATATTATTCAACAATTACTCAAGCCAAATGATCAAACTCAACAATTTCGTTTTTTATTTGCTTTAATGTGTTTTTGGTAGATATTAAGAAATGGTAGAACAAGTGTAAACGTTTAAACATGATTATACTAAAACAAATTAATTTGCAGTACTAATATACCCAAATAATAAAAAATAAATGTCTAAAAAAATATTACAAAATAATTCGTACTGTACTACTTCCATTTTGTTTAATTATTTATTATCACCAACTTCAATAATAATAGATTCATGTGCCATCTTCGCTTAAACTGTTATAATTTCGTCAACATTAATATTGTTGCACTTGAACAGTGTGAAATCAATTTCATTCCTCGTACTCGTAGAAATAGGGGTGAGCAATAAAACCGTTTGGACCAAGATCAGAGCAAAATCGATCGAGACCAAACCAAAAAAAACAAATCATTTATGGACCGAAACAATGGTTTCACTTCAATGGTTTTACCGATTCTGATCTAAATTTCGGTCTTAGACCATTGGAGACCATTTAGACCGAACCAGACCGGTTTATTTTAAAAAATATGTCGCTTTCAGACTTACGTACAGTACCACTCAAAGACACTCACCTCCCAGACCGTCACAAAAACCTCACATGCACTTACTCTGACACCTCCACACACACTCATTAATATAATATATAAATATATATAACTTTTGTGTTTTTGGCCTACCTTCGATTTGGTTATGAAGTTTTTTTTAAATGTGGAGATTATTGGGAAGTAGTAGTGTTTGCCAATAAAATTTTAAAATTTTAAAAAACAGAGCTGTCCATTTATCAAACAAATTTAAATCTATTAAAAATTCTGCCGTTAAGCCTAACAATCTAAATGTGCATTCATCTAAAAAAGAATTACGAACTTATCTTCATACAAACACGCATTAAAACAATTATAAAGATATTTTTGAAAATAAATAAAAAGTAATAATGGTTGTTATATATATATATACACACGTAAAATAATATAGATTGTGCAAGTTAAAACCAAAGAGAAAGAACATGCAAAAATTCAAAATGAGATGATATTTTGATGAAGTATGAGATAAATTCAAAATGAGATGATACTCAACTTCCTATCTGAGATGCATCTCCCATCCAGGGACAATTTTTTTTTGCGTGAAACTCATGAAGATGATTTCGCTTTCCATGAAGGTGCGCGCTCATTGATGCGAAAGATCTCCAGGCTAGGCTATTAATGGCCAACTCTTAGCAAAGACGCAACATAATTGACAAAGAAGTGTGAAACTTGCCAACAGTTCACACCAAGATCCGGTCGACCACCCACATTACTATCCCCAATGGAAGGCGTCTGGTCGTTCGCCCAATGGGGAATAGACCTCCTGGGACCCTTTCCCATAAGCACTGGGCAAAGAACCCATATCATAGTGGTGATCCACTATTTCTCCAAATGGATAGACGCGAAAGCATTGACCTCTACAACCAAATTTCTGATCAAATTTTTAAAGGTCAACATAATTTTGATATTTGGCATTCCCAAGATACTTATAAGCGACAAATGGCTCTACGAAAAATACCATATTGATCACAGATTCAACTCGGTGCATCATTCCCAAACAAACGGACATGACAAAGCAGCAAACAAAATAGTCCGGCAGGATTCAAGAAAAGAGTTCAGGCCTGAAAAGGAAATTGGGTCAACGAGATGGACAACATGATGTGGGCTATCAAAACGACACCCAAAACAGCTACAGGGGGAACACCATTTAGTTTGGTATACGGATCTGAAGTAGTGACACCTGTCGAAATAGTTGTGCCTACCCATAGGATCCTACACTTTATTGACGAAGCTAATGACATCGAGCGACTTATAGACCTCGATCTCGTTGAACAAAAGCGAAGGCAATTAGACGAAGCACAAGAAAAAATGCAACTGGCGACCGCGTGGTACTTCAACAGAAAAGTCAGCGCTCGCCAATTTTTCGTGGGGGAGATGGTTATGCGAAGGAATTAGTTAACAAATCTGGACAAACACAACAAACTCTCAACCAAGTGGGAATACATGTATAAGGTAGTAGAGATCGCTGCATCGGGTGCATAATACTTGGAAAACATGGAGGATGTAAGGCTAGCTCATTCCCTCAATTCCGAACATTTACGGAAGTTTTATGCATAGCTTGTATTTATGTCAATAAAACAAACCATTCCTTCATATAAAGCATAGTCACTCGAACGAAAATGAAACAAGCTCTAAAGAGCGGACAGACCAACAAGGTAACGGTCCCTCTAAAAGTAAAGACCTAATGCATACAGGCAGACGAACCAACCAAAGTAACAGTCTCCTCAGTTATGCAAAAAGAAGATTGCAAACGAACCTCCAAAGGTAACAGTTCCATTCCCAAAAATACCTAAAACAAGGGTCAAACAAACCATTAAGGTAACTGTTCCCCCCAAACTAGGCAAAACAAATAAAAGGCGAACGAACCCACACCAAGGGTCACAATTCCCTAAAATCCAGGCAAGACAAAGACCTAAGATAAAAGGCAAACAAACCCATCTCAAGGGTAACAGTTCCCTTAAATTAGGCACATTGGAGAACACGAACTGACAAAATAACAGTCTCTCCAAGGAAAAGCTTAAGAGAGCGAACGGATCTTAGTTAACATCTCCCATAAAGGCGACCGAATCTAAGGTAAAAATTCCTATGAAAAGCTAAGTGGGTGAATAAATCTAATGGCGAGCAAATCTTAGGTAACAGTTCCCCATACAAAATGCGAACGAATCCAAGGATCAGAACCCTAAAAAGCGAATGAATTCATCAAGGATAACAATTTCATTAAAGGCCTAATCACTGGGTAACAGTTCCCTTAAGAAACTTGGAGAAAGGAATGGACGAGCTAATAAGCAACAATCCTTCCTCAAAAGCTTAAAAGAGTGAAAGAACCTCTAAAAGCTAACATTTCCTCCTAAAGTCTGACAACCTTTAAATAAAAAGGCGAGACTATTCGACAAAGACTAAAGCAAAGTTGAAAACAAGTATGGTAAAACATCCTAAAGCTTCCAAGTAATTCGACATCGGAAAACAACCAAATATATTCGAAGTCAAACGGTTGAAAGGCTTACGAAATGAAAAGGCATCAATTATATTAAAGAAAAATATTTGAGTCAACATTCAACTGAAAGAATAATTACAAGATTCCTATAGCAAAGGGCAAAGAAATCAACTCTCATTCATAAATGAGGGGCAAAAAGCACAAGGAGACAAGGTGACTTTGTAAGGTTGTAATCCTTCTTAGCACAACAGGCTCCTTTGACTTGAAGCTCTGCATCAACTCAGTTACCTAGGGGCCTGGAAGATCAAGGCCTGGGCTCATCAGGGGATGCAATCTTCTTCTCTGCCCTAGGGGCAGCCTTCTCCTTGCCAATAGTAGTAGTAGGAGCTTCCTTGGTGTAACCACTCTCAATAAATTCCAGAAGAGACTTCACCTCCCGGAGAGGAAACTTGAGATATATGCCTTGGATCTCATCGACCAAGACCTGGAGATAGGCATCCACCTAAACTTTCATCACCTCCAAGGCAGATTCGGTAAACTCCTCAGACTTCTTAAAGTCCTCGGTCATACTTTGGGGTGACAGGACAAACTTGACCTTCAACTCGATCTTCTCCTTCTCGACTCTGAAGGCATCCCTCTAAGCCCGAGCCACCCTCAGCTCACCCTGATAGCGAGTGATCTTCACATCCAGCTGATCGGAGTACTTGTCATCCTTCTTGGTCCAAAGCTCTGCTCGGATCCTGACATTCTCAGCGAGCGCCACCTGATCATGCCTTACCTTGATCGAGAGGAGCAATCCTTCTCCCTCAGCGTAGACTCCCACTGAGCCTGCTCCACTAGCTCCGTGGAAGCTTCGTTTGTCTGTCTTAGCTCCTCCATGTCCTCGGGAGTATACCCCAAGCTCCGAAACTGCTCCATCTCGATAAGCAAATCCACCTGTTTATCGGCGAGATCCTTTACAATCTGCCCGATCACCGTCTCTTCGCGCACGAACGGACAATTGGAAAAAATGGACCAAGGAGTTAAAAAAGACCAAGCAATAAAGACAAAAAGTGAAGTCTATAATGGATCAAGAGTGAGAAATGTGTCCTCATCACGACCTCAGTGTCGTTCAATTCAGAGGGGACATTCCCCGCTCTTGAGGGGGAATGATCCCATTCAACATATGCATGAAGAGGTATGGGTTACCGTGCAACATCGTCTTATAATAAATTTCCATCTTCTATAGATTACGACAAAGGTCCTAGAACCCCTTGGATCCGCCACCTTCGACGGCTGGTGGAGAGCCACCAAAGGACAGTACTCCCCAATGAAGAGAGTCTTTGGAGCAATGTCTATTGCAGAGCCCCGGATCGGGACCCTCTTCTGAGCCCCAGCTCCACTAGAGGGGTTGGGAGCAGAATGATTACCCACGGGGGCATAAACCGGCCCAAGCGTAGGAGCCTCGGTCCGGGGAGAAGAAAACCCCCCGTCAGCAGAAGGACGGTCCTCGCCTGAACTCCTCACCATCTTGGCTGGAGCAGAAGAACGAGCCACCACAGTTGTGACATTCTCTGAAAACAAGTAAACAAAGGCGTCAACTTTAAAATGAAGTCAAATACTTCTTGGGCGATCGTCAGAGGTAGCCCCAGAATGGTCCTCTTCTGGCCTATGCTCAGTCGTGCGCCTGAAAGGAGGAGGAGGTGAAATCAAGGTTGCCTGGGCCGCAGACAACCCTGCCTTAACCTGCTTAGAAAAGAGACTGATAAGTTTAGGTCCCCGAGTGCCTACAACAGAAAAACTAGAAAGAGTAAGGGTCGGAAAATTACCTAGTCAATAGACACTAGCGTGAACTGTTGAATGTACGCCAGCCTAAGCTTGGACTTTGAAGTCACCGCGACCGAGCGGACCGAATAGAATCCCAACTGCTTGTGGTGTTACAACAAGTCATCAATAGTGTTTCGGTCACTCCCCGACAACTCACCAAAGCTCAGGGGAATAACCCACTCCGCCTGATAAAGGTCCCACGGCACACAAACTTTATAGAAGAAATAATACTTCTTATAATTTGAGTTAGTGTCCCGGAAGTCGTCCACCAGCCGTAAGTGAACATTACAGTTCCATGTCTGGCCCCTCCATTCCTCAAACTTCGACCAACGAGTTTGGAAATAATAAAGATGGTTAGCCCCAGCAAAAAAATAGTAAAAAACCCGGAAAAGATAAACGGAATACGTCCACCCTTGGTGTAGGCACATGAACTTGTACCCAACCAACATTCGGATGGTGTAGGTACCAGTTGCTTGGGACCTATCCCGTAATAACAACAAAGCTCCCTCAAATATTCGCAAAGTGGAAAACGCAACCCAATATTAACCTGGGCCACATAAATGTAAACCTCTCCTTCCTACGGGTAATGCATCCCTAGGCCCGGATACCTAGGTGCAAACATACTTGGGTTTAATATCTAAAAAACATCATGGGAATGCAAGAACAAAACTGAAATTGCAAAAAAATGAAACTTTACCATTCAAAGGGAAAGCAAATACAAGCAAACTACTTGTCGAGGAAAAGCCTGAACATTGGCCTCAAGAACGTCCACCACGATCGGTATGGCGGTATGAATCCCGGAGGTTGGTTTCAGCATAGAGGCCCTATGGTCCAGCACCGGAGTTGAAGAATCCCTAATAGAAAGAAGGGCGTTGGAAGCCCTAGGAATAACCTTCTGCCCATATGAAGAATGGGCAGGGAAATCTTGGAAGATGAACCCTTACCAGAGGGTTGACTCTTGTTGGCAGCCATGATTGTAAAAGAATTTTTTTACTGTGGATGAAAAATCTTGTGGAAAAGATTGAACAGAGGATGAAGGCACGAATGACAGCAAAAAACACTTGAACTCTGAGAAAAAGAAATCTTGGGACGCGTAAAGTGCTAAGTGACAAAGGTTGGCTTTTTATAGCCAAACCTGGGGAAACTGAATTGTTGTCTTTGAAAATCTCAGGCAATGATTATAGGCTTTTGGGTAAAACCGAAGCAACGTCAAAACCCAAAGGGTTACTTCGGAGAGATATATGGTTGAAACGGTATGAAAAGTTGTCGGCCTATCCCCTACTACAGTAGTCAAAGAGACGCGCATGCAACAGACGTCCTTTCGACTTCTCATCTATAAACAGTGAATTCATTAAATTCCCAAAACCCTACGAATAAATGTGCTGTCTAATGAGCTTAAACATCCCTCTCCTAAGATCCTAGCAACGACAACGTTCACCAAAAGAGTAGCGAATGAGCACCCACTAACGAAAGTGTTCGCCAAAAGGGTAAAAGATCAACATTCCAAAACTCTAGAATTAAAAACTGTTTGCCAAAGGATACAGAGCATTGAAAGGCGCAAAGGTTAAATAAGACATCAAATGTCCAATCAAGACTCAAGAAGTCATTATCTCAACCCTTCCTTTCAGATCAAGCTCGACTAAAGAAACTTCACTCAAGCTTCCGGGGAAAATGTTGGGTATCGATTGTGACGGACTAGTACGACACAAAACCCACCATGCCTCTGAGGCCCAATATCACTTCAGAAAGGGTTAACCCAAATCATTCAAGACTGGTCTGATCCACACTAAGGGTAAGCTTTAACTCATAAAAGCGGTCCAATATCAAACCCAAAATCAAGCTAGTCGCCGAAGTCCCTACTAGTCACCAATAGCTAGGTTAAAGCCTCCCATGGGAGCGCTCGCCAAGAGAGGTCAACCTCTCAACTCTGGTCCTACAACCGACTCTGAATATACAACCACTATGTCCCGCATATCTCAGGCGCTTATTCTACAAAGATTACATAAGGCAACTGCAATATTACATGATAACCATAATATCTGCTATCCTTATCTCACACAATAGGCACAATATTTACGGATATATTCGGTTACCAAAAACGGTTTGGTCTTCCATTCTTATAAATACTCCTTCTTTACGTATGTTACTTTACATTATGAGTTAATACGCACAATATACTCATTGAAGCATTAGAGTAGGACTCAGAGGAACCCGTCTGTTGGGTTCCTCTTTTGCAGGTCTATTGAAGCTCCGGCGAAAGCTTGCAGTCATCAACCAATTGACATGCAAATCATTGTCAAATCAACATACAGTCATTATTTGGGAGATCCTGTCCCATCTTTTGCCACCCACCTACGACTTGTTTAAAGTTGTTTTAGATGTCATTATTCATACTAGAGTTGTAGATGTGATCAACCATCTCTTTTGATGTTGAGGGGCAAATTATCCCTAAATTTGTAAAAGACTATGATGCTTAGTTAGTATTACTAATAGTCATATTTACCAAAAACAAATCATACTAGAATTGCAAGCCAATCTAGAGCAGTCATCTGCAAAGTTTAACACCTTACTTTTTTTTGGATCAAATTCCCGCTTTACTTTAAGAAATAAAACGCAGGTGAGTTCGTACATCATATCGTTTGCAATTAAAAATACAAAGGGTAGTGGTGGTCTTTCGACCCAATCATTAAGACACATTCCCGTTCTCGATTGTTTCGCTATCCAATTCACACATACGTTGCTCGTCCTTGGAATAGCTCGCCATTCTACTTGCGTCACCTGTCTTGCGAGTGCTCGGATGTTTGGTATGATCGTGCAAAGTCTCCAATGCTTCGGGCCTTCTATGATTTGTTCGTGAACCGTGTGTGAGTCCGTCTCTATTATAATGCTTTGCCATCCCGCTCCGATCGCTAGTCACACTCTTTCTTGTACATCCAATGCTTCCATTGTTTCTATATTGTAGCTCCATTTCTTTTGATTCATCCCGCCTACTAGCTTTACTCGGTTGTCTCTTGCCACCACTCCTATGCCAGTTGTTTCTATATTAAAGTAAAGACCCTTTAAGACTCGTGCACAAATTGTGTCGGGATCGGTCATGATTCGGCTCGCCAATTTGGTAAGGAGCGCCATGTTCAAACTTTGGAGTTCCCTTAATCCTAGCCCCCCCCCCCCCCCCCCCCCCCCCCCGCCTCTTTGGCCTTTGTTAAGACCTCCCATCTTCTCAAATGCATTCTCTTCCCTTCCGTAGTTTGTCCCCACCAAAAGTCATCAATGAGGGCATCAATTTCCGCGCACCATGTTTTTGGGAGGCGGAACACACTCATGACATACGTGGGTATCGCGGTGATGATAGCCTTGATGAGCACTTCCTTCCACGCTTTATTCAAAGTTTTCGACCTCCACCCTCCCAACTTATCTCTGATTTTTTATTTCAGAGATCCCAGCGCCTCCTTCTTTGATCGTCCCCAGATTGATGGCAAACCTAAGTATTTTCCCGGATCCCCCGTGCCTCTTATGTGTAACGCATCCTCCACCATTCTCTTCTCATTTGGTCCAGCACCCTTGTTGAAAAATAGGGTTGACGTGTCTCTGTTTATCCTTTGTCCTGATACCTGACAATAAGACTCAAGGATACTCCAAAGACCTCTCGCGTTCTCGGGCGTACCTTTTATGAAGAATACAGAGTCATCTGCAAACAATAAATGGTGGAGTTCTGGGCATTGTCTCCTTAGGGTGATCCCCTGTATCATTCCTTCCTTAGCCGCCCCTTCCATTCGTCTTGATACCACATCCGCAAGTAGAATGAAGAGGTAGGGTGACAGTGGGTCTCCTTGTCTGATGCCCCTCGTTGGGGAGATGGATGCAGTACGTTCCCCGTTAACCACCACTTGGTACGTTCCCCGTAGATATGCATTCTCTTATCCATCCCAACCATTGTTCTGCAAAACCTCTCTTCCTAATTGTGGTGATTAGGAAATTCCATTCCACCCTGTCATAAGTCTTCTACATGTCAATCTTCAGTGCGCATTCTACTTTGTGTTCGTGCCAGTTCATGTTCAGGTGATGGAATACCTCATTAGCTACCATGATGTTATCATGTATGTGACACCCTAATACAAATGCACTATGAAAAGGAGTGATAAGATCTGATAGATAACCTTTCCATCGGTTCACCTACACTTTTGCTATGATAGTATACAGAAAATTGCAGCAACTTATTGGCCTTAAGTCCGCAGGTCTCATCGGGTTTGGAACTTTTGGGATCATCACTATATCTGTATTATTGAGAGGAAGAGTACCTGTTCTGAAGAAAGCCTTAACCGCGGTGGTGACCTCTGCACCCACGATATTCTAGTTCCTTTGGTAAAACATACCCGGGAAACCGTCCGGACCCGGTGCTCGAGATCCGCCAAATTGGTTTGTAGACGATTTTATTTCCTTGTCCGTCACCTCCCTCGTCAATTCTGCATTCATTTCCGGTGTGATTTCTTTCGGTATATACTTTAGGAACTCATCCCCCGGTTCGGTTTGTTCCGATGTGAATGTTTCCCCAAAGTATCCGTGTAGCTCATCAGCTATCCTCCCTTCATTTTCTATCCACTCTCCCTCCCCTTAGACGGCATATTTGGTTCCGTCTCCTTCGAGCTATTGTGGTATGATGAAAGAACGTAGTATTGAGATCTTCGTCCCTTAGCCATTTGACCCTCGACCTTTGCTTCTAATACATCTCCTCCCTCGCACAAAGGCGTTGGAGTTTCCCTTTCATTCTTTTTCTTCTTGTATCGCATCGTCGGTCATCCCCCCATGTGTGATTCTCCTTAGTGCCTCATTCGTTTTTCTGATCTCGTGCATGGTATGGCCGAAAGTACCCTTGCTCCACACCGTGAGTTTCGATCGGCATTTGTGGAGTTTTTGTAAACCCCTTGGATTTCTCTTCCCGTATTCGGCCTATCCCATGCTTCTTTGATTACTACGATACATTCTGGGTTCTCCATCCACATATCCTTGAATTTGAACCATCTTCGAACTCTCTTCCTCGGTTGCTTGAGTTGGACCACCATTGGTGCACGGTCCGACCCAATTGCTAATTCGTTGATGCATCTCCCTTTTTGGTACCGTGATGCCCAATCCGTATTTATCAACACCGGGTCTAGGCGTTCACTTATCCTCCCCGCCCTACTTCTATTATTACACCAAGTGAACGTGTTACCGTTAGCTCCCAAATCCTTCATTCCTAGGTCCTCGATCATTTGTTTGAATTCGTCCATTTGCCTTTGGGATTTCCTCCTTCCACCTTTTCTTTCATGTGGGTGGCATATAGTATTGAAATCCCTAAGGACCATCCATCCTCCTCTTCGGCCCCTCCCAATTGATCTTAGGAGGTTCCATAACTGTGACCTTCCCGTGTCTCCGTACTCGCGTATATCCATGTCACAAACGTTGGTTCGGCATGGTTGTCCATGTATACCTTGCAATCAATACAATTTGGTTTGGCATGCAGCACCGAAACCCTAGTGTCCTTCATCCACCATAATGCAAGTCCTCCCGACGTGCCATTCAGGCTAACATAATATGCATTAGTCATCCTCATCCGTGTCCGTATCTTCTTGCAGCAGGTATCCCCATTCTTTCATTCCATTAAGAATATGATGCTAGGGAGATACCTCGTGTTGAGGTCTTGTAAATGTTGGATTTTCAAGGCAGAACCCAAACCTTGACAATTCCATGAGATCGCACTCATTGGGCACCCGTGACTGTTTCGGGACAGCCACCAGAACCCATTTCATCAATGTTCACCTCCGCTTTCGCCCATGTGCCTTTCCTTTTCGGGTTAGTTATGTTCGCCTTTCGCCTCGGGCTAGTGCGAGCCATAGTCTCCTTTCCACCAGTGGCCTCCTCGGGTCCCCTCATCCTTTTCAACATTGGTTGGTCTTCCATTTCCTCCCCGGTTCGTTTGAGCATCATCTTGTCTAGATATGGGCTTAGACCGGATGTGGGGTTTTGTATCAAGGGGGAGGGAGATGCGGTTGGGGTGTCGGGTGGATTTTCCACAATGTAAGTTTGGATTAGTGGGGGAGTGTCGGTCTCAAGTGAGGGGGTTGGGCTATCGGGTAGGTACGTGTTCCGAGGTTGGTTCAGGTGTATATAGTCGGGGGGCTGGGGTGGCTGGTTTTTTTTTATGGAGGGTTTGGAGATGGTAGTTAGGTGGATCGGTTCGGGTTGGGGTGTGGTGATATATATGTTCATGGGGTGGATTGGGGTAGGTAGGCTTCAGCTTGGCTTCTCTCCTCGGTTTGGGGCTTGGATGGTTTCGGAGTTAGGTTTGGTTAGTGGTGGCTTCTGGGGTATAGCTTGGGTAGTGTGTATGGTTAGGGCTCTCGTATTGTGGGGTTCCTCATGTGTTGGCTCGGGTTGCCCTTGTGTTGGGGCTGATTTTGCTTCGGTTTCCACTGGATCATCATCCATGGTGTTGGTCGGTTGACTCATATATGGCTCATCCCCATCTGTGGTCTTACCGGAAGGTGTCCCATACGCCCCATGTTTTCGTGCTTCCTCTCGGGTCCTTCCCCGTACCTCGGCCATGATATCAATCCATGACCTCATTCCCCCTGTTTTTTTTGTGACCCTTGTCCCTCTTCCCTTCCCACAGTTTGTTAGGCCATGACATGTTTTGGTTTCACCCCAAAAAGCCACGGGTCATACAATGAGACTGTCTGATCATGTTCTGTCATTCGCCAGCATGCAACAACCATAACAATAATCAGATAGACGCTCATATTTAACTGATGCCCATCTATCCTCATCTTTGGAATTCCTCCACACGTATCCCCATTTAGCTCCTACAAATCTTCCCAACATGCTTTTCTATTTCTAGGCATTTACCTAGAATATTTCCTATCTTCTAGCCGTAACCATAATCCTCATCGGAGATGGTCTCCGCGTTCATGGTTCTGTTTGCAGAGACCAGTGAACTCAGTGATTTGCAGTAACCAAATCAGATAGAAGATTATCTCCCGCAGATAAATCGAAATCGAAAACGAGAGTCGCATACCGCTGAGTTTTGAAGTCGCATATTGTGTTATTATATCGTATGATATTTCTTAGGGTTTCCTTACAAAAAATATTTTTTAAGGAGATATAAATCTGTTGTAAATGAATATATTTTATGAGGAACTATAAATTCCTTACAAAAATTTTGATTTAAAAATGTAATTAGTGAGGGATTATCCTTAAAACTATTTATAAGGAAAATCCGTCATAAAATATCTTCATTATTCCTCTAAAAACATTTCCTTACAAATCTGCTAGGAATGTAGTAAGAATTCTTTTAAAAACAGCAAGAATTTGTGATGCAAACTGCATTTCAAATAATGATGAAGTAAATTCTATTAATGGTTATGTATTTACTTATGGTAGATGTGCTATGTCATTGAAATTGTTAAAATATATATGCATAGTACGCTCCACCATTGAATTTGAGTTCTTTGCTTTTGAGTTGGCAGACACGAAGCTGAATGGTTGAGAAGTCTCTTGGTGGAGGTGCCACCGGAAGGGAGACGAACTGTTCATATATTTTTTCATTGTGATTCACAAGTAACGATTGAGGTAGACCAAGAATAATGTATTGGAATATATAAGATTTAAAGAAAAAAAATAACCAAATCGTTGACTAAAAAATTGATTATCGAATTGTCGAGGGGGATGGGGTTAAACCATGAATTGGTTTTAATCCCTATGGTGTTTTTCATAGTACCATTTGGGTGGTCCAAATGAAACGGACGTGATGAAATCACCGACTTAACTTCCATAACCTAATTTGGGTGGTCCTATAGAGACGGACTTGATGGAATTACCTATTTAATAATTATCCATAGACCCTTTTGGGTGGTCCTACTCAGACAGACTTAATGGAACAACTAAATTAATGATATCCATAACTTATTTTGGTGGTTCTATTGAGATAGACTCGATGGAATCATTTATTTGAGTGTGAAAGTGAGAGGATCACCTTCTAGGATATGTGTGTCTTAGACATATATTTCAAAATATTTACTATGTAAGTTGTATAGACATTGCGAAATTTGCAATTTGATTTTAAGGAGAGGTATGTGTTGTGTGAGTCTCAATAAAACTATAATTTGATGAGTTTTTAGGATTCGTTCACTCATTGGATTATTTATTGTCTGTCTCACATCACTATGTGTTAATTCATATTGAAAGATATTAGCACTTAAGTATATGTTCTCCTTTCGCTCAAGTTTCCTTCCCGTGTCTTCTGTCATCATTCTTTTTGGCCAAGGTCTTCTGTCGTCATTAGTGGGGGATTATTGGATAATGACTCCTCATGGGTTGCAGGTTTGTGAGTTATGGGATTCCTTAAAACTTATTTTTGGATACATCCCAGTTTATGGTTAAAATCCTACTAAATATATTTATGGTCAAAATTCTAACAAATATATTTATCTCTAACGATTATATCCTTAAAATATACATATATCCATATTTGATCTCGTATCAAATATTTATTTATGTATATTTATCGCTAACAAATTATATCCAGAAAATATACTTGTGTCCATAGCTGATCCTTATCAAATAATCCTCATATCTTCAACCTGATTTCTCTCCTTAGAAAATCTATTTTGTTAGGGATTTACACGTATAAATAGAGGTCAGTCCTAACTCATTCATCTATTTAAAAATCTATCAACCTTAAGTGTGACAAAGTTCAACTCCAAGTTTTTCGTTGTGAGTGTACGCAATCGGAGGGCTAGCTGTTTTAACCTTGGGCAAAGACCAACATGAGGATTTAGCACCCGGATTTTCGGTGAATTTGTTGTTAAGGCAGACGAATTTATGACGGCGTAACTTTTTTTAATTTCCTTTTTCATTCATTTCCTTTTTATTTATGCATAGATCAGACTTTATATCCCAACATCATGACCCTATAAATTTGATATGCTTAAATGTTGACTAGAAGCGTTCAACTATTACAGTTGATAATTGCTTTATGAATGTATGCTATGATTTGTAAGATGCTAAAGAGGTTTGATCCCTCTAAATTTGTTATTATATGGATCAATATTTCACATGACGTGTGTTGAGCATATATTGAATTTGATTGTGAAGAAAGGATTGAGTTAGATAAAAGGATATATTAAGAAGATTCGCATTGTTTCATTTTAGACTGCTTCTCGTAATAGAATTCAAATACTTGAAGAGGTTGCTTGACAATTGAAAAAAATCATCCAAGAAAGCTAGGTCTTGATTGCAAGAGCAGGTGAAAATTGAGTTGCTTGATGTTATGTGTTGCACTAGAGTGTAAATAGACATTCAACCACTTGAAACAGAGAGAATCTATTTGTCGGATGAAGATAATTGGGAGCTTGCAAGAAATATTGTGGGCAAGTTTCAACTGCTTCATTCACTAATAAAGTTATTTTTTAAAAGTTAAAATTACATTGAAATAGTGGTTAAACGAATTTAAGCAATTCATCATACGATGGTTGGTAGTACATTGAGTAAGTTTTTTTTTCATATTGGAATAAGATTCATAGATTGATGGTTGTTTCTTCCATTTTAGATCGTAGATTAAAGATGATGTTGGTTGAGTTCAATTTTTTCAAAAATCTATGTCAAAGAAGATGATTATAAGGAGATTGCAAAGGTTTAGATTAGATATTGGGAACGTTTAGGATTATTGCATAGAATTTGTGCATCTATAGTCAACTAAGATAAGTCGCGACAAACAAAGAAGATCTTCAATGACGTTGATGTTTAATGATATAATATGGAGCATTGGATAAAGACGACACTTTTACACAGTTTATTAATTATGTGGCAAAGAGAAGGAGAAAGTTAATTCGCCAAGCAAAGGGTCAATTAGAAAGTTATTTAATTGTCGATGTCAGTAAAAGCAGTAACGATTTTGATTTGTTAGAATGGTGGCGAAAGTTGAGTGAGATTAACGCGGTTGATCCTTGCTAGAGAGTAAGGTGTTAAAAACAAAACCCAGATCCACGCGGTTGAAGTCACGCGCGTCTCTCTCTAGCAAGGATCTTCCCCCGTGAATCTAGGGTTTCCTGTGACAATTCAAAATCTCGTCATTCCAATTTTCACACCTCCTTGGCATTTACTGCCAATAATATCACCACCAATCACAAACAGCCAAGGAATGAAGACACTACTTCTGATTTGATATTTTCATGCAAGGAAAACGGAAAAACGACACAACCAACTGAGGAAACTCCACCACCAAGCCAACCAAGGCCCGAAACCATCTGCCCAGGTTCCCACCTAATCACCAATCCATGAGGAGGCAGGGCAGAGGCGTGCTAAACTGCAGCACAGCAGCCAGCGTTTCCTGGCGCGACAGAATACCGAGCTAATCGCGTTAGTGAACGAACCATCTACCAGCCAACCATCGGCCCGAGCCTCACCAACAGAGGCCCCCACCGATATTCCCAGCAGGATGGAGACAGGGTTGAGGCAAATAGAACTCGGCATAGCCATTGGCACACCTGCAACGGAAGATCACAGAATTGCAGCATAGCACATATCTGCTACACGAAAACTTCCCTGACATCATACACTATATCATCACTCACCCTTTCATTTTCATGTTCTTGTAGGGAGCTTCCACCCGGGGTGAAGGCGCTACAATCGCGATGAAACGATGGCAAAACAAATTGGTTCCAATTCCAGTTCCGATGGGACAAACAGGTTCGGGGTACCGGCAGTCGACCTTGACTCGAATCAGCAGGTCTAAAACGAGGCATGGTATGTTGGGAAGGTGCTCTCACAGATACCACTCAAGCAAAGTATGATAAATGGCGTCATATGGACGGCATGGGCCCTATATGGGAAGGTTTCTATATCGGAATTGGAGGAAGGGATACTGTTGCTCGACTTTGAACGACAAGAAGATGCCGATCAGATTATAGACCGATCACCTTGGTCAGTAAGTGGCCACATTTTGAACATAAAACAATGGGACCTGAGTGTGAGAGTGAACCCTCTCTCTAGAGTTGACCAAAATTACGATATTAAGATTTTATTTACCTAACCAATAACTTACATCCCTGTTATAACCTCTCTCTCTTTGCAAAAGCCAAAATCTTCGAAATCTCCAATGACTAAACGCATGTAAGCATTGTCTTAACTCTTAATGCATATGGATTTTACCTAATTCATAGAGAAACTCTTAATGCATTGTCTTAATTGTAATTGTTGACTAAGTTCTGTCTAGAAATTAGCTTAGAGTCTGCATTTATTATGTAGAGTGTTGGCAATTTAGGCGCTAGCTGCAAATCGAACTGAAAACTGCTTCAGCCTGTAGGATGATTTGATTATGTTGCAATTGCAATATACAGATACCTGATCCGCTGTAGTGCAGTTTCCCATGGTCTTAAAGCCTGCATTCATCTGGTAGTTTATAGGTTAGAGAACTGCTCTTTTGCTGCTCTGAGCTTATTTTTTATTGAGATATACAGATAGGGGTAAGCAAAAACCGGTCTGGTTCGGTCTTAGAACCGAGACCAAAAAATTCGGTCTATTGATTTCGGTCTTGAGACCGAAACCGAGACCGTTTGGACCGTTTATATGGCCTTGGTTTCTTCGGTTTTGGTTTGGTCTAGACCATTTTGACCGTTTGGACCATTAGACATAATTTTTATATACTTTTATATTTTACCAAAAATATTAATCAAATAAAACAAAATTAAATTAATCAACAAAATATATGTACAAGTAAGACTTCTTGACTTTTACACTTTTTCCTAAAAATAATATTCTAAATATTTTGTTTAAATGTAAATGTCGCTCATGATATTAAAAAATAATATATATAGGTTCTTTTTAAAACTGAAATTATTTATAAAACAAACTCCTACGGGTAAACCTTTTTATTTTGAAAACAATGTTTTCTGTATAAACAATATTTTTTTGTTATTTTTTAGAGTAAAATAAAATAAATATTGTTATGCATTGTGATTTAAAAACATAGTAAGTTTTTTTTCTCGTATTGCAAAAATCGTGACCGTGCATATATGTAATCATCGTTTCAATAGTATATCTCTATTATGTATGTATATCGTTATACAAAAAAACAATATAAAAAACTAATTTTATTACTTCTTTATAAAATATGTAATATATCAAAATAATATTTTATTCAATTGACATAAAATTGACATAATTTCGTTCTAAATTTAAATCAACCAATTAGACCGACTTTTTAAAATCATTTCAAAATCAAAATAACTGTACTATCCAATATAATTTAATATCATAATATAGAATTATATAAAGTACTATAACATGATAGTATATAATATAATTTATTAATTTTATAATAATTTATTATTGATCTAAACTTTTTTCATTCAAATTATATTATATTTTTACTCGAGCGTTCTTTTATAGTTAATTCTATCGAAATAAGACATTTCTAATAAATTCACTAAAAAATAGGTAATGGTCCCCATGGTCTTAACAGTCTAGGACCGAAATAAGACCAAGACCGAAAAAGACCATAAGTCAAGACCATTGGTCTCGGTCCACAAATGGTTCGGTCTTTTTGGTTTGGTCTCGGTTGGTCTCGGTTTGGTCTCGGTCTTCGTGGTCTTCTCGCTCACCCCTATATACAGAGAATTGAGGACGGTGTCAAAGCTTATGAATTATGCACTAGGAGGGAATATGCACGGTGGCTGGTAAGCACTTGAAGCTAATATTTCCTAGGATGTCCAAAAAAACTTTGTTATTTCTTTTGTTTGTTTGTATATTGGGTACAAGATTTTAATTTATTTGAGAGCTTACCCTGTTAATCGGCTTCAGGAATCCAAAGCACATAATTATCTCATCAAGAATTGCTGCATTTGATGATGTTAATGTTGAAGATCCTGATTTTGAAGATATCCAAGGTATGGTATGCCAATTCACTGCTTTCCCAACTTATTCACTTTTAAGCAATAAAATAGTGAATTTATGTTCTTTGTTATATTAGCCTTAGCGAAGGCTGGTGTCATGCCGAGTAAGCTATCAACTCTAGTAGTTCTGAAACTGAAAAAAGGATCAACTTTTCCCCTAAGAGGTACGATGTCATCTTTTCAATTCTAAACTTTTTCCTCTCTCTAAAATACAATTCTCTTGTCAGCTTTATCTTTCGACAGGATCTGATAAATTGGAAAGTTCAGTTAGAATATGACGTTATTCCAGAAATAATCGAACATGTATTTATCACATTGACCAGTTATTACATGTCTAATGCATCTTGAGCGTTGCTTAGTTCTTAAGCCTGACTTGTTTACAGTACAGATATCAAGGATAAAAGTTGTGTGAAGGAGGCTAAATCGGGCATATCTCTTGAATTTTTCATAGACCTGTTGTGTGGTGATAAGAGCATTATCATAAGAGTGTTTGGTCTCTCTCTTACCGTCCTCCCCCTATCTCTAAATAAAATCCATTAGACTGATTCAATGTTCTTTACAGGAAACAGTAGAAGATTCCAGCCCACTAAATCTTCAACAAAAGCCCAAGCTGCTGTAGCACTGACCAGTGGGAGAATGATGGAAGCAATCCAAATTGAACTATAAAGAATTGAAACTGTGAATGTATCAAGGATTTATATTTAGATATTTTTGACTAAGTATGTATTATTTAGATACATATATATATATGTATTCTATTACATATTATATATATATATATTCTTAAAATTATTTATAGTGATTTTCCTTGATAGTGCATAAAATTCCTCACAAATTTAACTGAATATACTTCTTAATAATCCATTTGTAAATTTACTAAATAAAAACCCTCACTATTTTCCTCAAAATTCTTGAAACAAAAATCCTTGAAAAAATCATTTATAATTTACGTGGGAAAATACTTACAAAAATTCCGTAAATAAATTTGTGAGAAAATTGATTTTTAAAAGCTTGCTAGGGATTTTATAAGGAAAATTTGTTGAAACGTTTTGCAAGAGATTTTCCTTTTAAAGTGCTATTTTGCTGGCATGCTTATTTGTTAAGGGTAGATCCCTTAGAAAATTCCTTACAAAGTGATATTTCTAAGAGATTTTTTAAATTCCCTTAAATATTTAACCCTCACAAAAAGACAAATTTCTTGTAGTGACTATCATTCACAAAGCTAGAAAAAAAAAGCAATAACAACAACATGAATTTTAGCATACAAATGGACATGTTCAATTAATTGTGCTTTAGAAAATATGTTATAAGAATCCAACATCCTTAAATTCAATCATTAAAGAATTCTTTAAAGACATGATTCTATACGCAATTCTATTATAGGCATAACCAATAAAAGCACATCCAATAGTTATAGATCCAATAATAACCCTTTTAAAAAAACAGATAACTCTACATTTGTCAGACACACTCACATTTTTAAGTATTTCAGATTATAAGTTTTTCCACAATTCATGAGGTCTTATTTAAGATTTAGTGAAGTATCTTGTTCGATATATAACAAATAGACAAAATAACTCCCCATATGTTGTTAGATAAGTTTGAACAAGGAAGGATAACACTCACAAACTTTTTGAGGAACTATTTATCATTTCAATCATTCTATTTTGTTCATGTGTAATATATCATTCTATTAGTGTTATATTCACATCATCTATCATAGATTAACCTTTTAATTTTCATGTCAATTTGATTTTCTACTAAACTTTAAATTTCAAGAACAGACATTTAACTTTTATAATACTTAGATCTCAAGAGGTAAACATTACTATACCTAAAGTAATCAAATATATATACTAGAATCATATAATTACATTTACCTTATTCACTGTCTTGTATTCAATTAAATCAGAATGCGTAAGTTCTAACAATTTTGTATTTTTAGTTCTCATTAATTTAAAGTGGTTCTTAGCATGCTTAGTCTCACACAAGTAACACAACTAGAAATATATTTATCACTCACAACATGTATTAAGTCAAGATCCAAGGCTTGTAATAGAAGAAGCAATATTCACATAATCTACGACGTTCAAGTCCTGTAATTGAAACAACTTTTCCATAGTCTACCATGTGAGAGATAAGTTTAACAAAAACCTTTTACTTTACTAGTACTATGTAGTTGGAAAGATTTTCGTGTAGACTCATTCGCTGTTTATTTATGTAATTCCTTTAAGTGGAAAAACGAGAGCACTGTAGTAGACATCCCAAGATATTAAAATTATTGTGCAATAGTTAGTTGGTTGTTCTCGCATAATATCAAACCAAAATTGCAAGTGTTAATAATGTCATTTTTTTGGGGGCCAAAAATGGTGTCATTGAAGTAGTAGAAAAATAGTGATTGATTAGATGCACCCTCTCTCTCATTGTGAAATCACCCCTTCTCTTTTTTCCATACATTCAACCATAACAAGAAAAATTCACGGTTAAATTGTAGGAATATATGGTTTGGTTTATGTTAAATTGTAGGAATATAAGGTCGAGTCTCTTGATGCAAATGTTCAATTAACATCACTATATCCTTCTATAACAGTGGAATATCTCGTCTAATGCGTCCCATAACTACAAGTATATCTCAAGTACCTAAGTAATCTTTTGATTCGATCCAAATGATCATTTCTTGGACTACTCGTATATTTACTCAACACACTAACATCGTGTGCTATATCAGGTTTAGTACATATCATGAAGTACATGACATTTCCAATGAGCCTAGCATACTCCACTGACACTTTCTCATATATTTCTTGAGAAATACTTATTTGGATTAATTGGAGTGCAGGACTTCCATTTTTTCATCCTTGTTCAAATTTCTATAATATCTTATCGATATAATGAGATTTACTTAGAACAATTCCTTCTTATGTTCGATTAATATTTATTCCAAAAATTACATCAGCTAGGCCCATGTCTTCCATGTCAAATCTCCAATTCAACATATGCTTAGTGGATTTAATGATCCTATCGTTACTCCCAATGATAATCATGTCATCAACGTAAAGACAAAAAATGACAAAACATTTATTTGTATCTTTCACGTAGATGAATTTGTCAAATTCATTTATTTTAAATCTCTATTCAAGGATAACATTGCCAGCTACTGTTCATTGGCGCACAATAAAATTCTCATGTTATTCCATGTTGATTTCTTCCTCTACATCTAGATTTAAAAGAGATGTTTTTACATCCATTTGATATATTTACAAATTTTACAATGTCGCTATTACGAGTATCATCTTTATGGATGTTATTCTCGGGACCATAGAATAGTATCAAAGTAATCAAGGTCTTCTTTCTGCTCTTAACCCTTAATTACAAATCTAGATTTATATTTGGTAATTGATCCATCCGTTTTCATTTTGAAAATTCACTTTAAGCCTAGTGGCTTGGATCCGAGAGGAAGATCCACTAGCTCCCAAGTATAATTTTGCAAGATGAATTCAATTTCACTATTGATTGTTTCTTTCCATAGAGGCCTTTTATAAGAATTTACAGTTTTTTGAAATGTTTGAAGTTCAACTTCAAGTATATAGGTTAAACGATCTGGTCCAAAAGATTTCTCTACCAAAACTCGTTTGCTTTTACTGGGTTGTACCTCGAGTTCTACTTCAACATTTTCTAGGTTTAGACCAATATCTTCAATAGTTTTATAAATTCATTTCGACAAATTTGCATTTCCCCTAGACTTAGCTAAAATACTTCGTCAAACAAATGTGCATTTCTTGATTCCATTATCGTATCCTTGTATACTTCTGAAATATTTGAATCATGGATAAGAAATTGATAAGCATTGTTGTTTTGAGCATGTCCAATAAAAATGCAATCAACAATATTTGGTATAATCCTAACCTTTTTAAGAAGAGACACCATTACTTTAGCGAGACACAACCATTACTTTAGCGAGACACATGCACACTCGGAGGTGAATGCAAGAAAGTGTTCTATTTTTTCATAGTTCGAAAGTTGTTTTCTCTTTCCTTCTTTGGGGGTACCTTATTTAGAAGGTAATTGCTACTTAAAATAGTTTCCCCACATAATCTGACGTAACCCAGAACTTATGAACATTTAATTTATCATTTTTTCAATGCTCAATTTTCTTTTTCTCCACCCCGTTTGACTAGAGTGAATAAGGTATGTTGACCTCTTGTATAATTTCGTGTTGAGTACAAAACTAACCAAAATGAGCATTATACTCGCCACCTCCATCACTGTGCAACACCTTATTTCTTGTTAAGTTGATTCTCAACTTATGGATTATAAAGAATGAACTTTTCAATAGCTTCATCTTTATTTTTTAACAAGTATACACAACAATATTTTGTACTATTATCCTCAAAGGTGATAAAGTAGTTATTTCCGCCTCTTGTTTGGACAAATTTTAAGTCACAAACGTCACTATGTATTAAATCAAAGGGTTTCATATTCTTTTCTACCAATTGAAAAGACGATTTGGTTAATTTAACATCAATACATATTTCACACTTATGTTTGAGATTGATTTGAAATGTAGGGATGTGACTCATGTTAATTAACATTCCCAAGGTATCATAATTAAAATTTCCTAATCAACCATACCAAAGATTAGGAAGCTCATTCAAGTATTCTTACTTGTTTTTGGTTTAACAACTATTATCAACTTGATCATATCCCTCACATTCATAGCCCTTACCCACATAAAACCACTTTTAATGAGTACAAACTTACCATACTCAAACACACAAAAAAAACATGTTTGTTGAGCAACGACCCTAACACCAGGTCCTTTCCTGATTAACATATTCCCCTTTCTTTTACATAATCACCAATGACAAATTCAATTGTTGGTCTGTGTATTTTATCGATTGGTTACAACAATCATACTAACAGACGTTTTCCTGACACACTCCCATATTTTAGTATAAATGCAAAGGTTTCAATACCTTCACAACTGGTGGAGAGTTCTCTATTCTTTTTTGGGGTACTTTGATATAGAAAATTTCTATTTCATAGCTATCCACACTATACGTGACTCAGAAATTGGTCATATTGTTCAATTTCTTTCGAAATTTTAAGCATTACAACACAATTTTGGACTCAAAATCTTATAGACATTAGTCATCTCAACATCGATCTCAACCTTCAAACCGTCTTTTTCCCTCGGGAAAAAATCATATGATATATGGGTATTGAATGTTCTATTTATATTAATTCCTAGATCGCTGGAGGGTTCGCAGAGTGTCCCATTGCCAATCTTTTCTAAATAGAACCATAAGGTTCCTAGGACAGGGGGTGCACTACTGTTTCCACTTCAAACCTAGTCTCCTAAATAGAATCTCTAAAGTTGAACTTTTATATGGATTACACCACAATAATTTTCATTATATCCAGGTTCATCCCAAACCTATTGATTTTTCTACATGGATTGTTCCAAACATTTTGTCCCCGAGATAAGCTCCCCAATCTCATCCGTTGTAATGGCAGACTAAGAGACATGTCTCTATTTTCAAACATAACATCTTTCTTATGAGTCAAATCTCAGTACTAATCTCAACACCATTGTTCGTACTCATCTTTCTGAAACATAGAAAATGCACTATTGTTTCCCGAATAAATA
Organism: Chamaenerion angustifolium; assembly: GCA_946814005.1. NCBI lineage: Eukaryota > Viridiplantae > Streptophyta > Magnoliopsida > Myrtales > Onagraceae > Chamaenerion > Chamaenerion angustifolium. Next base: position 23,815,183 of record OX328268.1, on the reverse strand, counting down.
TTTTCAGAATTAAAATATCCATTGCAAATGCTAAAATTGCCTTAAAGATTGCTACCAATCATCAAAGTTGGACTAAATTGTAATATTCTAAAAGTACGAGGATCAATATTCATGATAACCAACATTCTAGATCATCATGCATATTATTGAAATTGACCCTGAAATAAACAAAATTTAAAATTGAGCCCCATAAGCTGCACAATCTTCTTAAGGCAACTTCCCCTTCACCCGCAAGTTCGTACTCGAGGTTTCATGGGATAATCACATCCTAGGATACAACAATGTTGTCATACAGAAACTAGCACGAGGTTTCTCCTAACCGAACAAAACAACTCATGAACTCAAATAGACCAACTTTCCGAACACAACAGTGAACATAGAAGTAAGGTCGAACACAACGACTAGAAAGACTTTCACAAATGTCAACACAATCAACGGAGGAAAAGAGAAATAACTATAAAAAAAATTATCATTTAGGATTTTCTTATTTTTCTAGGATTTTGAAAATGAGAAAGTTCACTCTTTATAAGGTGAAAAACTTGATGAGATTGTGAAACTACTCAATATTTTACAATTTCCATTCACTTTAGGTTTTGTGAAAGTTTGCCTTACTTACAAAACTAACTCAAACTTAAAACAAAAAACCATTCCTTTGGTGTGAAACAATGATAATTGTGGATGAGGTTAAGCAAATGTTTTTCATTATTCGAAAATTAAGAAATCTCAGTAGAGTGTTGGAGCAAACACTTGACATAATGAATCACTTATGTAAGTGAGAAGAGGGGTCACTTTGAAAAAGATTGTTGAAGGCACAATTCTTAGAAACGCTTGAAAAACCAAGCAATGTCCATGATCAGAAATAGTGGAAAATAAAAGTTTTTCATCTTATAAATAGTGAACATTCTCACCTTCAAAATCCAAGAAAAATAAGAAAATCCTAAAATAAGAATTTATTCTATACTTATTTTTCTCCTCGTTTGGCATTTGTGTTGACATTCATCGGAGTCTTTTCGGTCGTTATATTCGACCTTTATTTGGCATTGATTATTTTGTTCATTCAATTGGTCTGTTTGAGTTCAGACGTTGTTCAGTTCGATCAGGAGAAACTTCGTCCAAGTTTCTGTGTGACGAAACTATGGGTGAAGGGTGAAGCAACTTCCCATCCAAAACAACAACATTGCCATAAGCAAATATGGGTTGAAAGTGAGATCTAATACTCATCCCGCCAAGAACCCCGGCACAATTAATCTCTTCAAATAGATCACTGGTTGTTGATGAACTGTTCCCACCTGCGACATATACCATTCCATGGATGACACCACTCCCAAAGAAGAACCATGTTGTCATTATCTTCTTCGTCATGCTCCAACGAGTCCTCACAATCTATATTTCAACATCATTCTTCCATCACACACAAATAGAATCCCATCTTGTGGAATCAATAGACATTGAAACCCGTGGGGAAACACTTTGTTCTTGCAAGTAGGCAGGGGAGGAATTGTATGCCATGAATAGTGACTTAGATAAGAACTTGCAATTCAAGCTTTCTACTACACTCATGAAATTAAAATATTAATAAGCATGGATCTTTAAACCCCAATTGCTTTCTATTGGTTTTGGGGGATTGGGTCGCCCATTAGTAGAAACCCATTCTAATAAGTCTAGTATTGGATACTGACTCAAACGATTCCATCTATGTATAGGTATGCTCAGGGTTGGAAAACCTATGCTTGATGCTATTATCACTTTCGCCAAGAGTAGAGAAACCCTGCAACCCTAGAGTTTAGACTAAGGTAACTAGCTATGGAAACCTAAGTCATTGCCCGTTAACCCGTGGCGTGTTCTCCCATCCGGCAGACCGTGATCTCAACCTCAGCGAGATAAGGCAATAGTTCAAGGAGGTAACTTAAATATGTGTATATGTTGTGCCCTAAACTATTGTGTGTTTAATATATTCCCGCATTGTTATCAAAGCCATAGCAGGTTGGTTTCCTAATGGTCGAACCCCATTAAAATTCCCAACGCGACAAACCTAACGTCGAGAAACCAAGGTCGCAGCCATGGTGGCTGAACTATGGTGGTTGTGCCCCGACATGGTGACTGCGACATTTCTGGTCGGGGTCTGGACCAGGCATGGTCACAGCTTTGGTGGCTGCAACTTGGCCCGAACCAGGGCCCTGGGAGGGGGAGGCAGATCGCACCTTCTGTGGTTGTACCATCCCCCACCTAGCACCGCCGCAGCCTCTAGGGCTGAGTACACGATGAGCCACAACCTCCTCGGTCACGGGGGGGGGGGGGGGGGGGGGGGGGGGGGGCATCCTGACAGGAAGAAGCGAGGGAAGAGGTTGGTCACAGTAGCCGACCCCGGGAAAAGGGTGGTGAGTCACGCTGACTCCCTCCCCGTGGTGGTAGGCCTTAGTGGCCAGCCATCAAGCCCGGCGGCTAGGGTTTCAAAACCCTAGGTGCCCCTCCCTAAATGGTTTGCGGGAGGATTCAATCGGCATGTGCGGGTCGGTCCAGGTCGGTATGGTTTGCAAAAGCGGACCAGACCGATTCATTCACCTTCGATTTGTTAGACTGACTGGATCGGTTACGTCCAGACCGATTAGCAGAGCCTAACCGATTCGGTTCAGAAGACAAAATGCTGTCTGGACCGGCCTAAGCTGATTAGTGGCTCCAGGCCACCTAAATTGATCCGAAACGAACTTGGTGTCGATCTTGGACCCAATATAGGTTCAAATAACTTTATTTAGTTCGGTAATGTGTGGGGACCTTTTCATTAATAATATTTTGGGCTATTTAAATTTATTGTTAGACCAATTTAAATTGTTGGAATAGTCTTATATTGTTTTATATTTGATGATTGGATAGATAGAACACTGTGTGGGTTCCTTGAGTTCTTCCCTGGATTACTTTGTGTTTTCTTCAAGGTAGATAGTCTTTCTTTATTTGATTGACTCTTAACTCCATGATTGGTAGAATTGACTAGGTTATGACTTGTTGAGATCCCAACATACTGTTTGAAAATTTTAGCATGTTAATTACTTTTATTTGTTGAGTCTTAAGCCACTACTTTAGTTTGTTGACACTTTAGTGAGTTTTTTTAAAAAGTAGGCACTGTGCCAAAAAAAATTGAAAAAGTAAGTATACTGAAAAAATATTTAGCAAAATGTATATAAGCGCTACTAGGGTTTTTTACAACGTGCCCTACTTTGAGTAGCGTTTTTATGAATTTCGCAATCCCTAGTGGCATTGCTTTTTACGTTTTTTTGACGATTCAATATTTAATTAAAAATAAAATTATGTATTTATTAAAAACAAATAAAAAAATTATAGTAAGTAGATATTGTAATTTCGATTCAAATTATGCAAAAAAATTTAAATTTGAACTTACGGATTGACTGTAGGCTCTGCCATAAGTTGAGATATGAAACTTTGACTTAAAAAAATATAACTCATACCCTGTAAGTCCAAACTGACCACAGTAAACACCATTTATGTCGTAATTCAATTATCTACCTAAGGTATTTTTTTATTAGAAACACAGTGACTTTGTAACCTAACATCGCTTGTCTTAAGATATGACCGAAATAATTAAATGCATTAGGTGAGAAATTTAATTATGTACTTACTCAAAAAAAATCAAAAAAATTAAAGTGCGTAGATAATTTAATTACGAATTAAATGACGCTAACTAGATGTTAATTGTTTTTACTTTTAGACTGACTGTATAATACGATATAATACAAAGTAAATTATGTATTGTATTATACGGTCAGTCTAAACTTAAAATATTAACGTCTAGTTAGCGTCATTTTATTCATAATTAAATTATCTATGCACTTTAATTTTTTTGATTTTGTTTTAGTAAGTACATAATTAAATTTCTCACCTAATGCATTTAATTATTTCGGTCAAATTTTAAGACAAGCGATGTTAGGTTATAAAATCACTGTATTTCTAATCAAACAAATTACCCTACGTAGATAATTGAATTACGACATAAATGGCGTTCACCGTGGTCAGTTTGGACTTACACGGTATGAGTTATATTTTTTTAAGTCAAATTTTCATATCTCAACTTACGGCAGAGCCTACAGTCAATCCGTAAGTCCAAATTTAATTTGCTTTACTATATCTACAGTCATCATTTGAATCACAATTACAATATCTACTTACTATATTTTTTTAATAAATACATAATTTTATTTTTAATTAAACATCGAATCGTCAAAAAAATGTAAAAACCACTAGGGGTAGCGAAATTCATAAAAAAGCTACCCCAAGTAGCGTTTTATGAAAAACGCTACCCCTAGTGGCATTTTTTGAAAAACGCTAAAAAACGCTACCCCCAGTAGCGTTTATATACATTTTGCTAAATGGCGTTCACCGTGGTCAATTTGGACTTACACGGTATGAGTTATATTTTTTTAAGTCAAATTTTCATATCTCAACTTACGGCAGAGCCTACAGTCAATCCGTAAGTCCAAATTTAATTTTTTTGCATCATTTGAATCACAATTACAATATCTACTTACTATATTTTTTTAATAAATACATAATTTTATTTTTAATTAAACATCGAATCGTTAAAAACACGTAAAAAAAACGCCACTAGGGGTAGCGAAATTCATAAAAACGCTACCCCTAGTGGCGTTTTATGAAAAACGCTACCCCTAGTGGCGTTTTTTGAAAAATGCTACCCCTAGTGGCGTGTTTTGAAAAACGCAACCCTTAGTGGCATTTTTTGAAAAACGCTAAAAAACGCTACCCCCAGTAGCGTTTATATACATTTTGCTAAATATTTTTTCAGTATACTTACTTTTTCAAAAAATAATTGCACAGTAACTACTTTTTAAAAAACTTCCACTTTAGTTCCAGAAATTTGTTTGTAGAGACTTTAGTCTCCGAATTTTCATTAGTTGCCACTTTGCTCCCTAAAGTTTTAATTCACGGTGATTTTAGCCCTCGAACTTTTATTCATGGTGATTTTAATCCCCCAGACTTACGGTTAGGGTGATTTTGGTCTTCAAAGTTTTGAAAAATTACAAATTAACCCTAAATTAATTTATTTTTTAAATGTATCAATATATATATATACATATATATATATGTATGTGTGTGTGTGTGTGTGTGTGTGTGTGGTGTTATTTCTTTGCTTGCATGTATTAGATTACCTAGATAGGTATATCTAGTTTTCACTTACCATAGATAATAAACCTTTAGGATTGTCCTTAGTAACCTTTCGGAAGTTTGGATAAGTACGAATTACACCTAGGGAAATGTTCCGAGTTTGAACTGATCGGTTAGTACGTGAGATTCTCCGAATTTCCTTGAATAATGCTAGGACGATTCTTTTGTGTAAGAGTCGCACACTTTGGTTTAGTATGATATGTTCAACTCCGGTCTGTTAAAGTTTGTTGGTATAAACTGTGTTTCAATTGATAATAGTGGATTTATGGCATGCTTAAAAATTGGGAGTGCTTCTTGGCATAATTAGGGTTGTCCTCTGGATTTAAGTATGTTATTGAGTCTGTCCTATCGATTTGAGACTTGTCTTTCACATGCAATAGAACAATGTTCCTTGTGTCTCTATGATCCTATTAGCATTTCCTTTAGATGGAGAAGTTAGGCCGCCACGAAGAAAATCATCGTTTTGTTGAACAAAGGTCTTAAACTTAATGGTGACAACTATAAAATTCGGAGGAAGCGTGTAAAGATGGTCCTAATTGAGTAGAAGTCCATTAACCACATCAAGAAGATTATGAAAAGAACCAACTCTGGAATGACGCATTAGTATAAGGCTTTCCATTCGAGTGGGATGTTAATGATGCTGAGACATACGCCATGATGTTGAGTACGGTGGATGACGACATCCTGTATGGTGGATGACGACATCCTGGAAAAAGCAATACAGATTTTCATGAGGAGGAGCAACAAAAGTGATGCGATGAAGGTAGCGCATCCTATGGGTGGAGTAGTGTGTCACATTCGAGGATCTCTGTATCTCGGAACGCGACACCCATCTGTGAGGAGTATCAACTATTGAATTTGACTAGTTTTCTTGTGCGTGTAAACAAGCAGGTAATGGAGTCATCAACTAAGGTGTGACACATCCTTTGGGCCACCTCCCTGATGAGGGTCAAAGAAGGATGAAAACTAGTTGGTGTTCTATATCGAGTTGGACACCCTAACGACAATACATTCTACAGGAAGGCGAACCTGCCTAAGTCCCCGAGACACGCAGAAAGACAAAATTTACCCCCATTCAGTAAAATAGAAACTGAGCTGGAGCTAACACATTCTATAATAACCTTGATAAAGATTAAAGGAAAGATAAAATGAATCAAAGTTTTACATATAAAATCTCATTCCAGTCAGTCATAAGCTTTCTTCAAATCCAATTTAAGAATCATAACAACAGAGTTTCCTTTTCTTATTCTTGAGAGGTTCAAGAACTTCTTTGAGGATCACAACATTGATCTTCTACCCTGGATAAAGCTACATTGGAAAAAAAAAATGAGATGCTCCATGAGAGGTCTCATTCTATTGATAATAATTTTGGAAATGATGTTGAAGACTGTGTTGCAAATGCTAATGGGACAGAACTGCTTGACCGACTGAGGATTGTTCCATTTGGGAATCAAACAAATGAGAGTGTTATTGATTTTACTTGGGATAGGATTCCGTGCAAAATCTTTTAAAATAATGGAGCAGGCCTAGTCCCCAACAATGTCCCATTTCTTTAGGTAGAAAATGGGGTGAAGCCCATCTGACCACGTGGATTTAATGGGGCGCAATGAAAAAAGAGTCGTCTTTATTTTCTCCACCGAGGCTTTACAATCCAAGGATCTAAACAGAAGAGGATTTGCATTAATACTAATGCAAAACTTAGTGGACTCAAGCATAGCAAAACTTTTCTTCTTCCTAGTAAAAATATTACTGAACATGCACTTGTTCCATTCCGTCACCCTCTTAGGGAAGATAGTATTGGAATTTTGGTGGTTGTTCCTGCGCGATTTCCAAGTATGAGCAACTACATTATTAAAATTCAGATACTCCAGACACATCGTTTCAAGTCTGAAAGGTCTATTGTAGTTCTCACTAGGCTTGTGAGCAAGGGAGAGGAGCAAGGGGCAATGGTCAGATCTAGTTTTAAGCAAATGGCAGACTTTAACTTTAGAAAATTTCAAAATCCAATCAGGGTTAGGAACTATCCTATCCAACTTTTGTTTCACAAAATGACAACTTCTACACATTTTGGCTCAACTGAACTAAGATCTCGAGAACCCCAAGTCAGCAAGAGAACAATAGTCAAGCATATCCCTAAAATTATTAATGCAATTCATGATAGTTTTATTGCCCCCACTCTTATTCAAATGACTGGTAATATCATTAAAATCACTCATAACCACCCAAGGCAAGTTCATCGAGTTAACTACATTTTTTTAATTTTGGCATAAAATAGATCTTCTAGCAATATCTACACTAGCGCAACATGTAGACAACACATACGTGAAATTGCAAAAATGGCACAATAATAATGACATGTAATTCTTGGTCTGAGGTTCCTACGATTTGGAGGTCCATGGAAGACAAATTCAATAACACCAAGATACACCCACTAAGACCTCTCGCATCCACACTCTTGTGTCTGTCGAATTTGAGCTTCTTGACTTGCAAATTGATTTGTTTTCCCCCATTGAGCATGGTCTAGGTAAGGATGAGCAATTTTGGTTTATGCCTGCGGATCAAATCATTTATACAATTAATTGATATATTACTCCCTAGTCCTCTATAGTTCCAAGAAAAAATGTTCATCTTGCTCTCTTTTTTTGGTAAATACGTAACTCAAACTACAAGTGATTAACTAACACAATCCTTGACTAATCTATAGGATTTTCGACCCTTTCCATCGAATACAAGGAGTTCCAGAGTCTCCATGGCTGGATTTGAAATAACACGTAATGAATCTGCCAAGTCTTCCAAGTTGACTGCTTCTTTCGCCAAGAATTCCGCTACAAAATTCACTTTCCTAAGCACGTGTTGGATTTTGAATCTCTTGAACCCAAAAGTAGTTTCTGTTGAACATGTGTTGAATCCACTTTACAACAAGCAAGCATGTGTCTCCAAGTGTTGAACAACTAGGATAGAATCCACTTTACAACAAGCAAGCATGTGTTTGTAAGTGGAAAGCAAGCTCAAGCCAACCCACATTACATCGATAATATGAGACTAGGAATAGAATAAGTGTATTGAATGTAATAAATAGTAGACTTGTATGTGTTAGAATTAAGTTTTTTGAGTGAATGAAAGTATGAGCTTATGCTCTTGTTCAAATGTGTGTATGATTATCTAAATTCAACATGGTATCAGAGAAAGTTCGAGATTAGGGTTACCTGTTCATCATCAAGTACTCGTAAGCTCGCCCCGAGCTTCCAGCACAGCATCCCAAGTCCGAAGCTTGTCCATTCCGCAGCTCGGCCTAGTCTCAGTCCAGCTTCTTGGTATAAGCTCGCCTCGGAGCTCCAGTTCGCCTAGCTCGCCTAGCGCCAGCTCAGTCCACCAGATCCGAGCTCAGTCCGAACGCTCCTTCCGTGCTCAGTCCGAACATTCCTGTGAGCAGCTCCTCAACAGACGTTTTGTCATGTGTGCAGCTCCACGTCTCCACGCCTGGGAGACTGAGATTCACGCTTGAGGAATCCTCTGTCTTCAAGGATTCGCGTGCGGCTCAACCTTCAAGGATTCGCGTGCGGCTCAACCTTCAAGGATTCACGTGCTGCTCAAATCCCGTGTTATTCCTCTCCCAAGAGCTGTCATTCCTCTCCCAATAAGTGGAGTATCGTGCTGTCTCCTGAGGTCCCAGTGGTTCACATCACGTGGGAAAGGCATAACTAAGGATTAAACTGGTTTGATTGGTTGGTTTAATACGTCCGGTTCAGTAATCCGGTTCAGTAATCCGGTTCAGTAATCCGGTTCAGTAATCTGGATCAGTAATTCGGTTCAGTATACAGGTTCAGTAAACTGGTTCAGTAATCCGGTTCAGAATTTCGGTTCAGTTCAGCTTTGAATTCTAGTTTGGTTCACTAATCCGGTTTTTTTTGCTGATTCAGTGTACTATATCAGCTTGTGACTAGTTATGGACCGGAGGAACATGAGATGCAACCATTGTGGAAAGTCTCGTCACAGTCGGGACGAATGCTTCGAACTCGAAGGATTTCCCGAAGGGTGGAAAAGTCAACGACGAGACCGTGTTGATCGTGGATTCGGTTCCAGGAACTCAACCACAACATCAATCGGCACCGCAAACCATGTAGGAGTCACTGAAAACAGTAAATGGCTCTTTGATTGTGGGGCCACAGACAGTATGAGTTTTGACAAGACAGATTTTATAAGTCAGTCGGCACCAAGAAAGGATATGGTCCAGACAGCAAATGGAGACTTAATGCCGGTTCAAGGAACCAGAACCATTGATATTTCTTCAACAATTAAATTGCATAATTGTCTTTATGTGCCTAGCTTAGCCTGCAAGTTACTATCCATAAGTCATGTAACAAGAGAGCTAAACTGTATGGTACTGATGTATCCCAATTTCTGTCTTTTACAGGATATTCAGTCGGGGAAGGTTATTGGACGTGGAGTTGAACGTCAAGGCTTGTATTATGTGGAGGAAGTGACTCAACACGGAACTGCAATGCTTGCTCACGGGACAGTCACCAGACAACAATGGTTGTGGCATCGACGGTTGGGTCATCCATCTGCCGGGTACCTTCATAAATTACTCCCTAATATATTTCCGTCAAATAGCAAACTTGTGTGTGAAACCTGTATTCTTGCTAAAAGCCATAGACAATCATATCCAGTGTCTGAATCTAGAGTCAAGTCTGTGTTTTCCTCAATTCACTCTGATGTTTGGGGACCAGCTCCAAATAATGGTACATGTATGTCGAACACTGGCTTTAGGTATTTTCTGTTTTTTATCGATGATTATTCACGCATGACCTGAGTATACTTCCTTAAGCATAAATCCGAAGTCTTCAACAAGTTTGTAGAATTTACCAATCTAGTTCAGACCCAGTTTAGTAAACAAATCCAGGTACTCCGTTTTGACAATGGCGGAGAATTCGTAAATTCCTTAATTCAACAGTTTCTTAAAACCAAAGGCATCATACACCAAACCACTTGCCCACATACTCCTCAACAGAATGGGGTAGCAGAAAGAAAAAATCGTCATCTTTTGGAAATGACAAGGGCATTAATGCTGGAGTCAAATGTTCCAAACTCTTTTTGGCCAGAAGCTGTGGCAACGTTAGTCTATCTTCTTAATCGTCTACCAACTAAGGTGATCCAGCTCCAAACACCACTTCAAGTTTTATCCAGTCATATGAGTGTTCCAATAGCCTTAACACTCCAACCACATATCTTTGGGTGCTCTGTCTTTGTACATATTCCCAAGTCGGATCGATCCAAGTTTGATCCTTGTTCAGTCAAATGTGTGTTTGTCGGGTATGGGATTCATCAAAAAGGCTACTGATGTTTTAATCCAAAAACCAATCGCATGTATATCACGATGGATTGTACTTTTCTGGAAACAGAATTCTACTATTCATCCCAATCTCATGTCCAGGGGAGAGTATTAATGAAGATAGTCCATTAGATTGGTTGAACTTGACGACTTTAACCACACCAATGTTGACTGAGATAGTTCCAAAAGAGCAAGTTGGTGGAACCACCGAGACATTGACTCCCATAATACAGGTCTCAGATGATTCAGCTTCCACTTCAACGCCAACCTCGATTGATATCCCCGAGGTTAGTAACTCTGAAGTGACTGCTTGTAATGATACTTCTAATGATGTTGTGGAAGAATCACCTGTACAGGAGAGATATGTACTCCCGACCTGGAGAAACAGATGTGTTCCTCTAGTACGATATGAACCGGAGTATAGTCCAAAAGCGAGCCGATATCCAGTAGCAAACCTAGCCAGGGGGAGCTTATCACCAACGGCGCGTGCTTTTGCTGCTGCAGTATATTCTCAGGATATACCTAGTACGGTGGAGTCAGCAGTTAAACATCTGGAATGGAGGAAGGCAATGCAAGTAGAAATGGAGGCCTTAGAGAAGAATAAAACGTGGGAGAAGTGCGATCTTCCATACGGGAAGAGGGTGGTTGGATGCAGATGGGTGTTCACCGTGAAGCATAAGGCAGATGGAACAATTGAGAGATACAAAGCACGACTCGTGGCAAAAGGGTATACTCAAACCTATGGTATTGACTATTCCGAAACCTTTTCTCCTGTTGCTAGAATTGGTACTATACGTGTCTTGTTTTCTATAGCGGCAAATCAAAATTGGTCGTTACATCAGTTCGATGTAAAGAATGCTTTCTTACATGGCGATTTAGAGGAAGAAGTCTATATGGAACCCCCTCCAGGGTTCATGACAGGATTTCAGGGATCAATGGTGTGTAAATTGAAGAAGGCTCTATATGGTCTGAAACAATCACCCAGGGCATGGTTTGGGAGATTTACGGTAGCCATGAGAAAAAATGGTTACAGACAGAGCAATGCGGATCATACCTTGTTCTTCAAGAAAAGAGGAAGTCAGGTAACCTGTTTAATTATATATGTGGATGATATGATTATTACAGGTGATGATGCAGAAGAAATATCCATACTCAGGAAAAATTTATTTCAGGAATTTGAAATGAAGGACTTGGGGGAACTCAAGTATTTCTTAGGGATTGAAGTTCTACGATCTAAAACAGGTATTTTCATTTCACAAAGGAAATACATTTTAGATTTGCTAGTAGAAACTGGATTGGTGGATTGCAAACCAGCAGAGACACCAATGGTGTCGAATTATGGGCTTCAGATAGTGGAAGGGGCCGAGCTTACAGATCAAACTAGATTCCAACACTTAGTAGGAAAGTTGATTTACTTATCCCACACCAGGCCAGATATTGCATATGCAGTAAGTGTGGTAAGTCAATTCATGCACAGGCCATAAACAGATCACATGGAAGAAGCAATCAGAATTCTGCGGGGGTGATGTTAGCCTTCACACAAAAAGGATCATCATGTCAGGATCAACATATACAAACAAGGCATGCAAAATTTATTGTTTAACATACATACACATCTCATACCTAACTTTCTTATTAACAAATAAATTAATGCAAGCATATCCCAGAGTCAAAAGTTCTCTATGTTCCCAATCATCGTCCAAGGTATATGCTTAACAAAAAATTAATTTTGCTAATAATTAAGTTAAGTACTCCATTCACATCAATCCAAACAACATATAATCATGATTTAATGTACACATGAATGCATAACAAAACATGTATCATGCTTGATTTACATAAATATTAAAACAGGTAAACATGTTTTATAATTGATTTATACATGGAGTCTACATTAATAATCACAAAGATTATAATTATTTATTAAGTAATCATGCTCTTTATTTACCAACACATGGAGTTGAAACAAATAATCAATAATTTTTCATGTTAGGGACGCACAACAAACATGAAATAATTCAACATGTATGCATGAATAAATTGTACATAGATGACGTATCATCATACTTGCTTATTTTATCATACGTCCCTATACATGGATTCTAGATACTAAATCAAATCAACATGTACAACGTGTAATAAAAATTGAGCAAGCACACATGATGTTTCTATATATGAAATAACGTACATTAACATGTATCATCTTTGATAAATAACAAAACATCATGTAACATAATATGTACTCAATTAACATCAAAGTGCCCTTTTTGAATTCGAAAAGACTAACTTGCACAAAATTCTACTTTCGAAGACTATATGGACCAAAATGTAATATTCTCAAAAGTTACGTTTAGAGAAAAAATCCCCAGGCAGACCGAAGGGTTTGCTTGACGGGCCAAAATCCTCCCCTTTCTTAGACAGAACCCGTAGGTTCCCAGGATAGGGAGGAAGGGCACGGTGTCAAATTTCCACTTCTAGCTCAGTCTTTCTAGACATAATGTTTACTCAATGTAAACTCAAGAATATCACAATTGAATCCCTTAAGACTTTAGCAAAACATATTCGCGTATAATTCAAACAAATTAAACTATAAGGGTCGTCATGCAATTTATCAAAAATCAATTATTATAGATTATTCTTTCCTAAGCATAATACTAATAAATATAAATAGCAATTCATTTCTTTGAAAAGATTGGGGAACATTTTAAAATAAAATAAACGTATTTTATCCCTAAAAAACGTTTGAGGATCTATTTGAACATTTTCAAAAAATTACGGGTCCAAAAAAATATTTTATTCACGGACTGGGTCACGACCCAATGAATATGGGCCACACCCCATTACTGGGCTGCGTCCCATAGGATGACTGGGCCAGGACCCAGTCGACTTGGACAGACAAGCTGTTGATTGGGTCAGGGCCCAGTCGATAAGCCTCTGCCTAGTCCGGTGGGCATCTTTCCAGTCTGGTGGGCCTCTGCTCAACCCGGTTTGGGCTGGTGCCCAGATCGGTTTGGACCAGTGCCCAGACCGGTTTGAAAAAAAATTATTATTAAATCTGAAATTAATAAAAAAAAACTTTCTCTCTCCAATTAACATTAACTGCTTCATCTCCCCAACAGTTTCTTCTTCAACCTTCATGGCCAACTTCTCTCAAGTTTCTCCTTATTTTGTGTAACCGTTATTCCACTACTTCAACTTCCCGAGTAACCGTCGGAGACCCTATCACCGATGAGACATCGAGGGAAAGAAACTGATGACGAAGCTCTTAACCACCATGGTTTCTATAGAAACTCATTTATGAAAAAAAAATGGAACGACACTTTAGTGGGAACCGACGGGTAACACATTGGTGGTAACCGTCGCTGAAAACGCGTTTCCAACGAGTCACCGGAAAGTCATTTCCAACGACCCAACATATATAGCGGTTGCATATGGGGTTTGCTCGCTCACTAAGGAGAGACAGCCACTTGCAAATGCAACGCCGCACCACTTACAAATGCATGCCACGCCACAACAAATGCAAATGCATGCCATGCCACGCCACTTGCAAATGCAAGGTTCTTTTCACATGCATGATGCTGAGAAGACGTAGCCAACGAATCGAATTCGACCTCCCTTCTTTTTCTCTTGCATGAAGGGTTGAGATAATGTACTGAGTTTAAAGACAACCGACTAGGATTGGCCACGGCAACACATGTTGCCGCACCGTACAAGAATGACCACGCAATGATGGCGAAGTTTTGCCGATGAAGGCACTGTGAAGACGTGAAGGCCCTTGTTTGATAGCACCTCACGTCGGCCGATGGGATTAGTGGCCATTGCCACATATGAAGTACGTACACGACCACAGACATTGTGCCTTTCTTCTCGCACGGATATCGCATGAAGGTTGGGAGAAAGATTTATGCCACTCCTGCGATCACTACAACACATATCAAAGCATAGGTGTCATGTGAACTCCCAAAGAGATTGATGAGCGACGAAGCGATCATCGGGCGACGAAACGTTCATCGGGCGACGAAACGTTCATCGGTGGGGAAAACAACCGGCACGAAGACGATGACGGAGACCGAACCTGGGGCTCTGATACCAATGTTGGAAATTGAGATACATGAATGAGAAATAGCACGTTCGAATTACAAAACAACGTTATACCAAATTATACTTACATCGTTCGACGTGTGATAGCGGAAGCGTACGAGATCGACGGCGGTTCAGAGTCACGTAATTGGAGTGCACCTTAGGTTTCCACGGAGGATTAACCAAAGATTGGACAAGAGTATCGTCATAAAGTTTTCGGGAGTGTAACAATCTCTATTAATTGTATATATTGTGTATTGTTGTATATGTCCTTAATATGTGCAGCCAAAGGAGTCCTTTTATAGGCCCCAGGGAAGTAACAATATTTGTAACTTTACACTTTAGTCCTCGATCATTTTATGGCTTGCACTTAGCACCCCATATGGGTGTCAATTTCCTACATGAAGCACTATAGAACAATGAAATTGAAGCAGCATCACTACAAGAAATTTGCTCTACAGCGATGGTAAATCATCGTTGCCGGAAGCACTGTTGGTGCTGCTAAAACCCCTTGTCGATGCTAAGAGTCGTGCCAATAGACCCCGTGGCTAAAGGTATAGACGACGACAATATGCTGACAGTAAACATTTACTGTGGCTAGAATGAATAGTCGGTTTGATCATTAGCATCGCAAATATGCCTACTCTGTTTACGCGTAATTACCGTCGACAGGTATTTGAGGGTAATACGGATTTAGAGTGTCTACATGTGTGAGATGTAGAATGAAGGCATTAGTATCCGCGTAGTTTTGTCCATATTTGATTGATATTGCATCCAATTTATGTGAGGCAATATAAGTTATTCAACCACAACATTTTGTTGAAAATAATTACACATACTTAGCAACGGATGCATTTTGATGGAAAACAAATTAGACCACGTCATAAGTAACATGTCGATGCTCGTCCAATATTAATAAATATTACCCTGTTCATAATAGTTGATGCTAAAATCGAGTTTCAACTACTGTGAAAGTTGTTGCTATAGACAATGTTTTGTGTCTGCGTGTTGTCATGGTTAAATGTTATATGAAGCATCAATTACGGATACAATTACAGTCTGTCGGCAATGGTTTGTTTTGATGCAAATGCTAATGTTTCTCTTTTCGAATTGTTAATCATGCTAATGCTCGTAGCCAAGCATACCTAAACATAATACATAAAAAGATAATACACAAACAACTACTTATGTAGAACCATTTCCAACACATCCGAATTTATATATAGCCAAGCATTTCAAACAAATGTATGGCGACAATTGCAAAACACAAACAAAGATGACATGTTCAAATTTACATCATGTCCAAAATATCCATTTACAATCAGTCAACACCTAGTGTACCACCAGTCGACATAACTACTAAGCAAAAGTACTTACAACATCTCTCCACGGTTCATGCATTTGGATCTGCAAACATAGAAATAACAGCAATCATGGTAGCATCATACTATAGAATATACCCTACAATGACTAAATGGGTGTACACAATGCAATTAAAACATTACAATACGTACCGTTGGCAAACATTGTACTTTTCATGACAGCAATATCCCGTTGAGATTGTTCAATGTTGGCCTGGAACTCCTTGAATTGATCACGGAGTTGCTCACATTCGGATGTGTTTCTAGCTACCTCCTCCCTTGCCTTCTTTAACTGCTCACTTTCCATCATCCGTGCAATCTTTGACACACGACTTCGACGACGCTCAGGTTGGCGAACTTCCTCATACAGTACATCCTTGTCAACAGCAGACTCCTCCTCCCCAGTTGCCAACTGGGCAGCCCTTTCCTCCACTTGGTCCTATTTTGCAAAAGGTGCGAGAGGAACATAAGCGAGCAATCAGATACAAATGTACAGCACATGTGACTATATGGGTGGGCAGTACTACTTACCAGTATTGATCTGGTTTTATCATCCAGCGGCTGCCCTTTCATGTCCACATGGTTCTTCTTGAACATATGATACTCCCCCGGATGTTTCCCGTTGTTCTTCTCAATCTTCAAGAGTACCCTATACTTGTTCAAGGGTAGCCAACTATTTATTAAACATAACAATTCAATGTTAGGATTACCTCTTCCTGTTCTCTCCTCGCAAAGGACGAAGTGCCAGTGGTGTGCCTCATGACGTGGTGAGCTTTGTTGGCTTTGTTACGATCGCTCTTTAACTTCAAACAATTTAAAGTTACAACCAGTTTACGTTTAAAAAATGCAGCACTCATTAACTGTACAAAAAAATACAGTTGCAATAGGGAGTAAGGCACAAACCATAAACTCGTCAGAGCTGAACCAGTTAACAAGCCACACCCAATCCTCTTTCACCACGTCAGGAGGAATGTTTTGTAACCTTTCTTCATTCGTAAGGTTTTTGTCAAAGTACCTTCTCTTGAGATTCGCCATGTAGTTTCTGTACTTCTCTTTAAGTCCTAGTTCCATTTGAACGATACCGTGTAGGGTTTGTCAACAACTGAGACTTACCGCAACCAGCATGAGCATCTTCGCCTCGTAGTCTATGGGAGACTTTGGAATCTCCTTCCAGTCTTTAACCATTAGAGGTGCATTCATTCGTTTCCTGAAAATGCAACCACACCAACATGCAAACACCGAAGCATTGTTACTGCAGACTTTACCTCGAGAGTTAAACTTCAGAACCTCTTTTTCGTTGATGCCATTTCGAGACAACCTTAAGCAACGAGTTCGCCCTCTACGTAGTCTGTCCAATAGTGGCCTTACCTCTTCCTCTTCCGCATCTGACACGTAAATCAGGTATCGATTAGATAACCAAGTTGTATAAATGCAAGCTTAATAGTATGGGACAAATTAGAAGTTACCTATTTGTATACCTGGTGGTTCCTCCACATAGGGGTCCTCCGGCTGGATTTCCTCTTCAGTAGACACCGCCAAAGGAGGTTCGACAGGCGGAGGGACTGCAGGGATGTTCTCCACAGGTGTAACCCCTATAGCAATGTCTAGTGTGTTAGTTATCGAGCACGTAAAACAAAGCAAATACCTAAGTACAAGACGTAGTAGTGAAAAAAACAACTTACTTGTGGCAACCCTGTTTATCATCCTTGGGGATCTACGTGTCGGTAGCTTTGAAGCTACGGTTGTTCCGGCAACCATTCTCCGAGTACCCACCATACTGAGAAGATATTGTTAAACACGGTAGCATAACGTGAAATTTGCTCAAGTTTGTGGTGTAAAGTTTCCATCTTTATGTGTTGTTGCAACAATTATCCAAGTTTTATTCTATGCACAACCACCCTTACTGAACATTCCGTGACATGTTTCGCATAAACGAATAACAACGACATGCATGAAACTACGACTGCTTAGGGAGTTGTTAATCAGCCATGGATCATCGACAAAGGTGAGTCTTCGCTTGCAAATAATGTTTTTTAAAATGAAAAAATGTGTATAAAATGGTCGCAAATAGACGAGATCCAGGGGGAAAGGAGATTAAACATGTAAGTGTGAGCACCATAGACGAACAAAGGGTTTACTGAACCATACCTTTCTCAACCATACCTTGCACCTCCCAAAACAAAATCATCCTACATGAAGTTAGAACCATACCTTGCTGAGGGAAACTTTGAAGATCCTCTTGGAGCACTCGAAGATCGTTCTGGAGCAGTGGTTGGAGGGAAACGCGCAGAGAGTGAGAAGCAGACCCAAATGCAGTGAAAATTAGGCACGGGAAGAAGAAGAGAAGACCACTGAAGGATGAAAGCACTGATCCGTCAAATAGCCCTGTATGTGATGATGAAGCCTACTGCATCGTGTAGGAACTGAGGCGTTGTAGCTGTTTGAACCGAGGAGACGCTTCAGCTTCGTCCTCATCCGTAGCAGCTGTTCATATGAGGCCAGACTCAAACAATTTGCCCATTAACACCAATTGGCCTGTAGAAAATTTGATGGAAAGTGGCTCGTGTATGCAAGGCCCGTTCCAATGAGTTCATAAGATGCATAATTCTAACACAATTTGTTTGAATTTTAGATTAATTTTTATATACTTATACTATAGCACAATATTTCTAAATCATGTTTAAAATGAAGACCTAATTATCCTTATGTATGGAATTTAAATCATACTCATGTTATGTTTGAAATACAGCTTTCTTATGTGTTATATCCATTGATGTGTCAAAGTGTCTTAGTGTCTTAGTGTCTTAGTGTATAACATTATAATACTATACTTTATACAAATGTGTACAAATTTATACAAATTTTACATATTTTATGAAAAATATACTTATTATTTATATTTCCTAATGACATAATGTGTATAATAACATCATTTGTATAAATTTCATTTTAATTTTTATAAATTTGTATATACTTATCTTATAGCACAATATTTCTAAATCACGTTTAAAATCAAGACATATATTTCGAATAATCTAACAGGACATATGTATTAGTTGAGACCCAAAATCAAGACATATGTTTCTAAATCAACTAATACGTTCTGGAGCAGTGGTTGATGTATCCTTATTCATTTTATGTTTCGAATACAACTTTGTTATGTGTTATATTAGTTGATGTGTCAAAGTGTCCTATTGTTATACTATATACAAATGTATACAAATTTATACAAGTGGATACAAATTTTACTTACTTTGATGAAAAATATAACTTTCAAAAGTGTATGGTGTTATTCATTGATGTAATAAATTTCTACCATGTGTCATGGTGTTATAACTATGTGTCAAGGTGTTACCACTATGTGTCAAAGTGTTAATTACTATGTGTCAAAGTGTTAACATGTGTCTAAATGTTACTACTCATGTTTATGAAACATAAACAATGTGTCACTCCATTCAGTCAATAGTAAACTCGACACATTGCTCCTTGTCATTTTTCAACCCGGCCTATACATACAAATCCACCTCTGTCTACTGCAGTTCTTAAGCAGGCCGAGTGGAGCTTAAAGAAGACCCCCAGTAGAGCAGCTTCCATTTGCAGCTTCATTCCAACTTCAGCAGGATGAATGAGGTTAATGAGGTTAGTACCCGAATCCAGGATGACCCTTTTTTGTCCATTGTTCGGTCAGATGTTTCAAATCCAGGTTGACAACTTTGTTTCAAATACAACTTCTCTGTTTCTTGTGTGATCACTGCATTCAGTTTCACAACATCTCTCCTTCAAAACGACAGCAATTCAGCTTCAATAGAGATAGCATACAGTAGAGTTCTATCAGTGGCCTGCAGAAGTGGTCGTTAAAAGTTTTGTAAAGGAGTGTTTGTTCTTGTTCAGATGCTACACAGTTTCATGGCAAGAATATGCAGATTGTGAACTTTGGATTGCATCCCTTCACTGTCTTCAGTGTATTCTGAACATTTTGGATTATGAACTTTGGATTCTGAAGTTTGGATTGGATTCTCAACATTTTTACAGCACATGGTATCTATGAACATTTTGACAGCATTTTGGTATCTATGAAAAACAGAGAAACAAAGAAGTGTTTGATAGGAGAATGATATTGAATTGTGTTAGAATGACATAGATGAGGATGAATTGTAGTCGAGCCGAGTTGATGATCCATTTGCTGACAGCATGAATTTACGGTTTTTTCAGAGTTCCGCAACACATACATTCGACAGCATCCAATGTATGACAGTATTGGTCCAAAACAAAATGTATGACAGTATTTTGAAAGTATTAATATATGTCTGTGTGTGAAAAACATCTTAATGTATGGTTTTTGAAAAACACCTTAATGTATCTTATTTTCATCCACAGATTCCAGCTTAATGTCTTTGTGTGAAAAATACCTTAATCACAGCATCCACAGATTCCAGCTGCCAAGTGCAGTTTCTGCCATTTTTCTAGCACTCCACACTCCATAGGAAACTGCAATTTCGAGGGCATTTGACGGCTTGCAAATGCAGTTTCGACTCCATTTGATAGGAGGCCACAAGTGATGAGCTGCAGTAGGAGAACTAGTTAGTAGTACTCCTCCTACAAATTTTCGACTGATGAGATGCATTTGACTGCATTTGAGCTGCAGCGGGAGAACCAGTTAACAGGCCACAAGTAATGAGCTGCATTTGACTGCATTTTCGACTGCATTTGACATCTTCCAAATGCAGTTTCGACTTACCAGCTACACAGCACTCCACAACCAGCTACACAGCAACACAACAACACTTACAACAACGACATTCTACTTACAGATAAGCACACACGTACAACACACAGCCAAAAGGAAGTACTGATTTCACATTAAGGTGAACCAACAGATATTTCAACACAACAGCTCGTGAACCAAAATATTTCAATAAAACCATCTCAATTCGCTATTCGAAACAATTTTCAATAAAACCATCTCAATTCGGACAAAACATACAAGTCTGTACAGAATAACAGCTCAGTATTGAACAAAGTAAACAATTCGGACATTGACAGAATGAAAATCCTCACTATTGAACAATGACAGAATGAAACTCCTAACTATTGAACAATTACCTTAAGAAACATACAAACACTCTTCTATTGAACACGAAATTATGATGCATCGTCGTCATCCTCATCCATTGTTCCCTCAAGGCCGTCCTCGTCATCGAACAAATCGTCCTCAAGTTCTGTATCTGTGTTACTGTCTATTCCATCATCAATAATATCCTCCTCCTTTGGCTCAAGAATTTCTAATTCGTCAAGGCCTTCAGTTCCTTCTGTCAAGGCTTGTGTGGTCATTTCCGGGGTGGTATCCTCAACAGATATTTCGAGAGCCTCAATGTCATTTCTACACCAATCATCCACATCATCGACAGGAACTACATTCGATACATCAACAACTAGTGCTGATGTTTCCTGATACAGCTCCACTGACTCCCCACTCATTTGATCCCCAATCACAAATTGTTTTTTGGACTCTGCCCTCAACGCAGTGCTCCAATCAGGGTTAATGTTCTCAGGTAAGTAGAAAACTTGTGATGCCTGAGCTGCAAGTACGAATGGCTCATCTGTCGATAAAATATTTTTGGTATTGACTCACACAAATCCATACTCATCAATTTTCATCCCATTGAAGGATGGAAGAACGTTGTACCAATCGCATTTGAACAACACAACCGATAGGTGACCAAGGTACTGCAGCTCAACCACCTCCCTCAACACTCCGTAATAATAAATTGCACCTTTAATGGGGTTGTTATCGGATGTACTCGCATAGCACGTTGTGTCATCTTTGCACAACATACCGTTGTTGTCAAAACTCCTCATTAGAGACCGCTATTTGGTGTGGAAGATGAACCCATTTGCTTTATAACCATTATATGTCTTAGCTCCATATAACGGTCCTCGTGCCAAAGCCTTTAGTTGACGACCTCTGTCATCCTCAGACGATCCAACTAATCGACCAACCTGAGAATGCAAATACTCCCACCGTCATTAACGTTAACATTAAATGGCATGGATATTCCTATCTGTGTCATAGTGTCATACCTTGCCCTTCAACCATGGTATGAATGTTCTATTGTGCATGACATCGATGTTTCGCCTACTCACCCGTGCGCCTGGTAGTTGCCTCTTGTGTTCACTACGTACATGGACAAGACAACCAATCGAAGTGTTAGATGTAATGCAGTTAAAAGTTTGAGAATAAACATAACAATGAAGGTGAATGCAATACTCGATGGATGGCTTCACTTCTTCAGACTGATTAAGGACGTACAAGTGGCACTGCTCCCATTCTGTGTTTGACAGTTCACGGACTATTTCATGACCTATTAGAGCTCCTACCGCCTGGAAGATCGATAACCCATCTGCCGCCCTTGGAGTTACCTCAGTTACTATAACTGACTCATATGCCTTGTAAATCTGGTCTCAATGTCATGGAGATATCTAGAACAAAATGTTAAACACTCCAGAGCAATATAACCCTCCGCTATTGACCCTTCTGGACGACTACGATTACGCACAAATGACTTCATTATCCCCATTATCCTACAATAAGAACATGTTATTAGTGAGACACCTCTTCTGTCAAAGGCATACTTCATAAAAGAGTGACAAAATTTACCTTTCGATTGAATACATCCAACGATATTGCACTGGCTCAACTATTTTTGCTTCCTCTGCTAGATGGGTGATAAGATGGACTGTAATATTGAAGAAACTTGGTGGGAAGATTCTCTCTAGATTGCACATTGTCATGGGTAATTGCGACTCCACCTTCAACAAATCCGACATGTGCAACTCCTTAGAGCATAGAATCCTGAATGTGTTAGTCATGTCTATCACAGCTTTTCATACATGTTTGGGGAATAATCCTTTAATAGCCACAAATAGGATACGTTGCATGAAAGCATGGTAGTCATGACTTTTCAACCCAATCAATTTTCTGTCTTTCACCTTAACGCAACGTGAAATGTTTGATGAATAACCGCTAGGAAGTCTCAAGTTCTTAAGAAACTCACACAGTTCAATCTTCTGTTCCTTTGATAGGGAAAAGCAAGCTGGTGGTAAGACCAATTTTGTTCCACTACGGACTGGATGCAAGCTCGTTCTTATGCCTAAGGCCTGTAAGTCGAGTCGAGCATTAAGGTTGTCATTCGTTTTACCGGCAACACCCAATAACATACCAATGATGTTATCACAGACGTTTTTCTCAATGTGCATCACATCCAAATTGTGAGGGATTAAGAGGTGCTGCCAATAAGGTAATTGGTAGAATATGCTCTTTTGTTTTCCAATTTCCAGTAGTTGAGTCTATTCCAACCTGAATGGGCGGTTGAGTCTTACAGAACATGACTGGATCAAGATTCTCTAGCACATGTAACACTTCCTCCCCCGATAGTCTTTGTGGGGCCATCCGTAACTCTTGTTTCCCATCGAATGAACTTTTGTTTCTTCTCCATGGGTGATCGGTGGGGAGAAATCGTCTGTATCCCATAAAAGAACATTTTCTCCCATTCTTCAATCGACAATAATGGGTGTCCATTTGACAGATAGGACATGCCAAATTATCGTAAGTAGCCCAACCAGCCAAGTTCGCATAGGCAGGAAGATCATTAATGGTCCAAAGTACGGCTGCGCGCATCTGAAATTTTTATTTCTTGTTTGCATCATATGTGAGCACACCATTCGACCATAACTCATTCAACTCTCCGATCAAAGGTTGCAGATACACGTCTATGTCATTTACTGGAGCCTTTGGTCCAGGAATCAACATTGATAGCACGTAGTTTGTATCTTTCAAACACACCTCGGGAGGCACATTGTATGGAATAAGAACAACTGGCCACATGCTATATGGGTGACTTTTATCACTGTACGGATCAAACCCATCCGTAGCTAATCCAAGCCTCACATTCCGTAGATCTTCCCCAAATGCAGGTAGTACGCTGTCAAGTATCTTCCAAGCTTCTGTATCAGCAGGATGACGTAGAATACCATCCGTTAATCGTCGTGTATGGTGCCAGGTCATAGAGGAAGCAGTTTTGGGGGACATGAATAATCTTTGCAGCCTTGAAGTTAATGGAAAATATCGAAGTACTTTGACTGGTAGCGCTTCTCTATTTGTCGCTTCGATTGCTTTGGTATATCCGGTCCTCCAGTGTTGTGTCGAGGTTTAATCCATCTTGACTCCCCACACGTTGGACACACATCCAAATTGGCGTACTCTTTTCTAAATAGTATACAGTCATTTACACAAGTATGCATCTTTTGGTAGTCCAGACCTAACCTTCCTATAAATTTCTTTGCTTCGTAGTAGGACTTAGGGAATGTGTTCCCTGGTGGCAATACTTTACTTAGCATGCGAAGTAGCTCATCAGCGAACTTGTTTGAAACCTTGTACAGTGCCTTGAGATGCAACAATTCAACTAAAAAAGACATTTTCGTGTAGGAGACACAACCTGGATATAAGCTCTTTTCACAATCTTCGAATAGCTTATAAAATGTCCTAGCATCTGCGTTTGGTTCCTCACCTTCGTCCACCCTCATACCACCAAACCCATCATGCACCATATCCTCCATTTTCCCACGAGAGGATGAATTCCTACCATTAGAGATCACATCTTTGAATTCCTCCCCATGATCCACCCATGTAGTGTAAGTTGACAATATTCCCCATTTTTCCAGATGGAACTTAATAGTAGTTCTTCCCAGTAAGAAAGCACCAACACAGTTATTGAAAGGACAGTAAATCTTACCATCCCACCTTGAACGAGAGTAGGTAAAGTCTAGAAACGAAGCGACCCCTTCCTTATATTCCCCACTTTGCCGAGGTTTGGTCATCGAACTCTTATCCATCGCACTTCTATTTCTGCAAAGAAATATCAACCCAATAAAAACTTGGCATGGGATTAAAAAGACAGCACAACAGTTTAGTTAATCAAATAATTTCTGAAACATGCAGTACATGAAGTAGCATCATCAGTTGTTGACAGTTATTCAGACCATTTGTAACAGTTCATATATTCATTTTCGTTTATGTGTGGATGGAACCAAATGGAATCAGAGAGCTGTCCGTTGGAACCGTACGAGCTGCATCTAGCTTAATTGCTAGTTAATTAGTTGTTATACGCAATAACAAAACTCCTTCGATCGAGTTGTCCAATTGGAGCAGCACAGTTGTTAATTGGTTGTAGCAGCACATTTTTTTGGCTCAACAGTACAACTCCTTCGGGTGAGTTGTCCGAAGGAACCGTTGGCTATATATAACACACAATTAAGCTCATGACAATTCAATTCGCAATTAGAAGAAGTCACATTCGACTACTCATACCAGCCTACCGGAGGAGAAATGCTTGTCGCGGGATACTGTAGCAAACGACTTCACGATTGATCGACACCTTGGTTGCTTCCTGGAATGTCTGCGAGCAACCTACACACGTCCTGGGAGTCGATCTGCAAGGGAATCCATTCTTGGATATGGTCGTTGATGGACTGACGAAGGCTCTACTCTACACAGGGGAGTTTTGAACTGTACTGGAAAAAACGGCATGTTCTGTTATAATTGCGGGTATAGCGGTTAGCAACGGCAATACATATATTACCAATGAAGTTATGCCGCTACTGTTTACCGATTTATTACATCAATTAATTTTGAAAGTAAACATACTGTTTTGAAATACCAACATATTCCGTTACTGAATATCACTATTAACCTCGGTTGAGTTTTTGACACATGGATTTGGTCGGCATAGACATATTGCGATGACAAACGTCAATACTAAAAGATTGTTTGTGCTACGACAAATGTGTTGACACTAAAACTTGTCTACTGGGACGTATTAAAATGTCGTCACTTAAACACCGTTTTACCAACCCACTCCTTGTGTCAACAAATTAATTTTGTGGCTGTTGATACAGATTGTTGTAGTGCTCCAAGCATCATTCAAAAGTGTTCTTCTATCATAACAGCCAAAGTGTCTCCTCAATCAATCCAAAAAAGGATGATTAACTATGATACCACATAACATCTCCCTCTCTATATATTACATTGAACACTGACGTGCGAAGGAAACATTGGATATATAGGAAACCTTTGTCTTGTGTGCTGTACATGATAAAACTGGACCCGTTTTCGTGTGTTGTGTGAACATTGTTGCACAATAGACAGACAAAAGAAAAAATCTGCTTGATCTATCACCCCAACTGCCCACACATCTAATTTTTGTACTGTGAGTTTTTTTTTTTGTATGGATTCAGAATCCTTGCTTGCTCGCTCTCACCATTCAGTAACCTCGCCTTCTCTACACTGGCTGACACGTATGTACATAACCCCGTTCTTGCGTGATGGAAGTACCTTACAACAATCCCTCCTCGGCGACTGGATATGAAAGAAAAATAAGATTCAAAACAAAACCTTATTACTTAACCATCACTAAGAAGTATCAACATAATTAAAGTAGGTAAGGTTTCACTCACATTTTGCCACCGAAGAGCATTAGGCCTTTTTAAAACAACCACAGAATTGATGCTCCCTGGGGAGTCCATCTTCCACCTGCAATAAGGGTGAGCAGATCTTCTCCGACTATAAAATCCAACAGTGTCCCTCTTAGATCTGTCATGCCGAACCGAGTTCATGTAAAAGATAAAGGGCTTTTGACAAGGATGCTTCATTACAGGGCGGGTGTTGAAGGTATATGCAGTATAGTCGGCTCGTTTGTACCAATTAAGGAATGTTCTTGTGGGCATCTCCAGCTCTCTTGGAGAAACGACTCCTCTTACTATTTGGACAACATAGCCCCACGAGATCGAGATGGACCATGATCGTTTGGGGTCGTAACAGATGGACTGTTGCATTACGCTTGCAGAATCCAACTTCACAGACTGGAATAGGTGCTTTAGAGCTCCTACTCGGGTCATGCGTGGGAATATGGGCTCCACCACGTCGAGGTGGTGGAGTGAGACAAGCGGTGTCACTGGGTGGGCTGCCAATAAGCCGAGAAGATCTCCGTAAACATCATACTGTCAAAATCAACAAATGTATCGTCTGCTTAACCTTAGCACTCGAATAATTGGTCTTAAAAACAATGGAAATTCTACATAGTGCGAAACTTAGAGTGAGAGAAAGCGGCATTTTCAAGAAAACGGTGATTCCCTCTGAAGTTCCGCATTTTGCAGCATCGCTCAATAAACTGAACTAAATTGAGTTCAATAAAAATCAAATTATAAGCTGAACTAAATGAGTTTAATAAAAATACACGTCTTGACATGGTTATGTAACCTGGTTACATCACTACTTTGGGATCCCTCATTCAATAGGGGTCTAGGAGTTGAGTTTGAACTTATCTCTTTTCCCGACCCATATGAATATGATTGTTGAATGATAGATACTAAATTATGTCCCTTCAACTGTGTAAGTTCTTGGATTGAAGGTGAATGATCTGAGAAAGATATTCCCCAAACGAACATCTAGACTTTGATATTTTTTTTAATTAAGACAAGTTCTTTTTTGATGTTTCATTGAATTCATCTCATGCTCAAATATGAAAAACAATGTCAAAAAACATTTTTTTGTATTTGATTACCTGGTGAAACCCAGCTTGACGGGTGAGTGGAACCCCTAACTCAGCCATACAAGCCTGCATTCTATCATCACTACCATACAACCCTGGATACCTCTGGATGCACCGGTCCTGCATCTTAGACAACTCCTGCGCCAATGGATAGCTAATAGCAAACCCACCTCCTCCATATGCCATTGCATATGAGAAATAGATATTTTGGATATGACTCTCCGAGGAACTCCCGATGTAATAGAACTGCCTGTGGTCGTACTTGGAAAGCACCCTCACCACATTATCCACAATGAACACAGTGTCGTCATCTCCCATCACAAACCACCTGACATCCTTGAGCCCGAGTCTCAGGGTCTCTGAGATAACTCGAGAGATTCTTAGCGCTGATCTGTCCCCTTGCTTGTTTGTGTACTTGAACTTGGTTGTGCTCGAAGATACCCGTACCATGGGTAGGTGGTCATTCGTATACGTTCTCACCTACAATGTTTAGGTTAGTATGTCTCCGATGAAACAGAAGATGAATCGATGTACTTTGCACGCTATATTATAATCTCATGTTGATGCCTAAGGATTTCGCTGAGAATTTCCATCGAACAGTTTGCACACATGAAAAACTAACCTTTTTATCCACCCAGACCACTCCTCTAGTTTCTGTAGGCCTCCACCATAGCTTAATGTATTCTTTTCTCTTGTCCCATAACTTGGAAGAGGCTGCAATCCCAAAAACAATGTGTTTAAGTTGAAGTCCAGAATCAACAGCAATGGGGTTTGGTTTGCGAGCCGCAACCTCCTCTTCTTCCTTGTGAAACTCATCTATAATAGAAGAAAGGTTATTGAGGGTCAATCCGATTTTTTCTTGGAATGAGATTTCATTGCATTGGTTACGGTCACGCGAAAGGAGGAGAGAAGAAGAGTAGAGAATGTAAACAACGGAGGTGACGAAGAAGAACCAGGAGAGGAAAGTTGTAAAGCCAATTATTCGCATGCTTGGAGATGATGGAGGTGTTCATTTGATGATCTTGATTGGCAACTATGAAGTTTGTTTTTAGAAATCTTTCCTGTCAGCAATAGCGGTCTGGAATCCATTCCCAAATTGTGGTGTTGAAGTTGCGAAGATGACGAGATTGGAGCTTGGACTGAGAAATTTTCGGGTCAGAGTCGTAGAGATAGAGAGAAAGACAAAGAAAGAACCAAAGAAAGCAGAGAGAAAGTGGGGTTGTAAAATGTAAACGTAATCAATACAATACTAATTAGGGGTATAGTACCATTTTTGAAGACCCCAAAAATGAAATATTAACAATTAATAAAACTAACTAGTAATTACATTAAAATGCATGTACCTAATATACTACAATTTCCTTTAAATAAAAAGTGTGTGCACCTGGGGTGGAGCATTTGTCATTGTTAGATTTCGAAATATATATATGCATAAGAAATAACTCGTTAGTGTGATAAACATTGTAATATAGACTTTTACATCGCTTGTGTGTAGCGATGTGCACTGACAGAAACGAGTCAGATCGTCAGCAGTTTAGAATTACGACGATGATACCGGTCGAGTGGATGTGATAATCAGAGCATCCGAAACAAAGCACAACTAGGGGGAAACTTTCGGCAATTTTTTTTTCTTGTATTTCTCATTACACTAGTTTACACTTATAACATATAAAATGTGGAGAAAATGAAATATTACAATAAGAAAGCATATTAATGTGATTTTGTTCCTTAAGCGGAACTTTCCTATTGTCATTGGTTTTTTATTTATAACTTCTAAAACTCCACCTCAAGTGGAATAGTAAAATCACTCATATTCAACTTGCACAAAACATCTATGAAGAACCTACCATTCACCGCCTTGGTGAGAATATATGTCAGTTGATCTTCAAATCGTACAAATGGCAAAGCGATGATCTTGTTCTCAAACTTTTCCTTAAGGAAGTGTTGGTCAACTTCAACATGCTTTGTGCGATTGTGCTGCAATGGATTCTCAGAAATGCTAATTGTTGTATGATTATCACACAACAACTTGCATTCTCCTTTTACAAGGAAGTCAATCTCGTCTAATAGCTTTCGCAACCACAACACTTCTGCTAATCCCCGAGTTATCCCCCTAAATTCTTCTTCAACACTTGAGAGAGAAACTACTATCTACTTTTTTTATTTTTCCAGGTTACTAGACTCACTCCAACCAGGGTGAAGTCACATGAGATTGACATTCTATCTATTGGATTGTCTGCTCAATCAACATCTATATATGCTTCTATATCTAGGTGACCTTTCTTATTGAACAAGACTCCCCTTCCTGGAGACCCCTTGAGGTATCTGAGAACTCTTAAAGCCATTTCCATGTGATCTTTCTGAGGCTTATGCATGAACTAGCTCAGAACACCTACTAAATATGCGATGTCAGGTCGTGTGTAAGACATGTAGATCAGCTTCCCTACCAAGTGTTAGTAACGAGTTTGATCTAACAGTTCTGCTCCCTCCACCCTCCACTTTATTAAGCCCATTGTTTAACACAAAAGGTGTGTCTGCTGGTTTACAATCCATCAAGCTTGTTTCTACCAACAGATATAAGATGTATTTCCTATCGAAAGTCCAAGGGGTACCATCACGAAAAATATACGTTTTGGGGTCCAAACAATGTTGTGATATTGACGTTACTACACTAATATACATCGATTAGGAATGCAAATAAAATTTATTTCATCAAAACCGGACTTCCGAGTGAGGAGATATTAAACCGTTTCGAAGTTATCTCGGGTAACAATTTGATAAACGTGATTTGCGGTAGGAAATTAAAAACTAAATAGGTTATGGTGATCATATGTGTTAAGGTAGAATGCGTATGCAAGGATTTTAGAGTAACAATGTAAATAGAACTGATTTGTTAAAAATACAATTCCTTGAAGGAAATATTTAAAATCTAGGAAAACGGTCGAAACTGAACGACTTACCTTCATGAGCAATGAATAAGTTTTTTGGGGTCCGAATATGGATAGGATTTTAATTATACTATGATTATGTACGTCTTGTAGGATTATGAATAAAACTTATTTCATTGAAAAACAAATTTTGAGTGACAAGATACTAAACGTTGCGAAATCAGTCGAAAATTGAGGGGTAACATCACGTAGAAAAGTGTTATTGTTGTAGGAAATAAAAATCAATGAATTTTTCTCAGATATACAGTAAGCAACAATGTATATAAAACTTATTGTATCAACAAATAATCTAAATAATGTCCATTTGGTTGAAAACAGGGTTCTGACTCACGAGATGATGAAAATCTCGAAAATCTGTCGAAAGTCCAAGGGGTACCATCACAAAAAATATACGTTTTTGGGTCCAAAAAATGTTGTGATATTGACTTTACTACACTAATATACGTCAATTAGGAATGCAAATAAAATTGATTTCATGGAAACCGGAGTTCCGAGTAAGGAGATATTAAAACGTTTCGAAGTTATCTCGGGTAACAATTTGAAATTGTGTTTTGGGGTAGGAAATTAAAAACTAAATAGGTTCTGGTGATCATATGTTTAAAGGAAGAATGCATATAAATGTATTTTAGAGTAATAATGTAAATAGACCTGATTTGTTAAAAATACAATGCCTTGGAGGAAATATTTAAAATCTAGGAAAACAATCGAAACTGAATTTAGGTGGTTGTACTGTGGAATTTAGCGTCTCAGTGGTTTCACCTACATACTCTTTTGGGACTATTTTGGGCCACATTGGAGTGATTAACCAATCTAATGGACTATTCAAGTTGCCCCCAAAATAGTAGATTGGTTGGACCTGACTTGCCCTGGGTAGTAAAATTATGTTTCAAGGAAATCACAATCCATCGTGACATATAAACGATGGTTATGAGGATTAGAGCAACGACAGACTTTTTGATGTATCATGTATCCAACAAAAACACATTTTACGAAACATGAATCTAATTTGGAACGTTTTGTTTTAGGAATATGAACAAAAATAGAACATCCAAAAACACGTGATTAGACTGTTAAGGTTGTTGGAACACCCATACGACTCGATAGTATATGTAGGAGAGTTTGAAGATTTACTGTTTTAGTAGGAAGGTGATACAAGAGATATATGGAGGTTGCAACTGCTTCTGGCCAGTAGGAAATAAGGACCTGAGACTTAAGCATATTAGCCCTTGTCATTTCTAGGATATGACAATTTGTTTCTCTCGAATACCCCATTTTGTTAGGGCGTATAAAGACAAGATGTCGGTGGATAATCCTTTTTTCCTATAAAGAACTTTTTAGGATAGAGTTGACGAAATCTCCTCGTTTTCGGAGCGGAATACCTAAATCTGGGTATGAAACTGATTTTGTACTAAGTTATGAAATTCTACAAACTTAGATCAGACTTCAGACTTGTGTTTTAGAAAATATACCCAATTAATATGAGTAAAGTCATCTATGAATAACACGAAATATTCAAACCCATTGTTAAACATGCATCTACCATCATTTGGGGCAGGACATCATACGCCTGAATGAATAAGTGAAAAAACAATATTAGCTCTAGAATCAAATTGAAAATAAGGTTGTTTATGACTCTTAGATAAAATACATATTTCACATGAAATATTTTTATTCGATGGAAATAACTCAGGAAATAACTTATGAAGGTACCCTGCGGACGGATGTTCCAATCTCCGGTGTCATAGCAATTGTTGCTTGTCAACTGTCCCGCGAGCAAACATTGCAGTTCTGCGCTGAGTCATTTCGTCCACATAGTACAAGCCATGATACTCATCACCACGTCCAATGACTTTCCTCGACTGAATATCTTGCAAAACACAGAAACTTGGATACATTACCATCATATAGTTCAATCCTCTTGTCACATGACTAATAGATAAAAATTTGTATGACAATTCCTGCATGTAGAGGCAGTTCTGTAATTGTAGCGTCGAAGACAGTTTAATAGTTCCTGCTCCATGAACCTTTGATAAATATCCATTTGCACTCTGAGTCATATTCCTACCAGGCATTGATTGACTAATGAAGTCATTTTTATCATAAGTCATTGTGTCAGTAGCACCACAATCAAATAACCATCTACTGCTTTTCGTAGATAGCTGATTATGCATAAGTTCAGGGTCTGAATCAGATATTTTAAAATTTATGGGTACAAACTGATAAGACATAAAGTTCTTAGGGCAAGAGGGTAATTTTACTCCTATTAACCATATACCTCATCTCAAAGCTTCTTACGTTCTCTCCATTTGTGTCACTCCTTTCATTCTTTCCTTATGTGCGGCTCCCTTTCTTACTGCGGCTTCACCAGCAAACCCTAGCTTCTTCTCCATGCTTCCGGCGGAGCCTCCTTCTCCATCGATCATGGTTGCGTCCATATTGACCGTTTTGATACCGTCCTTCCTTTGGATCCTCCACCCATCTGGGCAATGACTTCCGAGCACTTGGCCCCCGCAATGACTGCACCAAACGTTCTGCCAAGCGTCGCGGCTGCGAGATGATGTCCATCCTCTTCCAGTGGTTGATTGCAACTTGGTGGCGTGTCTCATGGAAGAGTCTTCATCTGGGCGGGAACTCCTAGCTGGAAAGGATGCTTTGGCTGAGAATCCAGACCCGATTCCGGTCTCGGTAGGAGCAACTATCGATTCGGTGTCTCGATTCCTTGTGCCCATCACCTGGAGTCGGTCTCTTTATGACAGAATCGTGGTGTATGCCATATCGACCTCAAGTAACGGATTCTCACAAAGTATGTCCCACTTCACTTGGTCGAAATGATCGTTGACTGCATGCAAAAGTTGATATAGCTTAGTTTCTATCCGCTTCGCGTTCCAAATTGTGATGTCTTCGAAATGTTTCATGGGATTAGGATTCTGTAGCTCAATATCCCTTCGAATCCTCTGCATTTTACTGTATAATGTCTCAAGAGATACTGACCCACTATTTTATGTTTGCTTGAAAAATTAGATCGAACAATTGAATGCCATCTTTAGCCTTACTGTATGTTGCAAAAAGTCTTTTCCACATTTTTTTTGCAGTTGGAAATTCCGCATACTGATGTATCAAATCCGGCTCCATATTATCAAGCATCGAGAAACAAACGATTAAGTCATCCTTTTCTCATTAGGAGTAATCTAGATCTTCAGTTCTAGGTGTCTCTAGCACGCGTAAGAGGTGGTGCAGCTTCCTCTGTACACCAATTTTCATATGGACTAATTGGGACCACATGGTTTAGTTGTGCTCATTGAGTTTGACACCCAAATTGATCGTCTATACTAAAACTAACTCTTATGTGTGTGGTTATTTGACTGTGGCAAATTCTATACCAAAGTGATTTTGTTCCTTAAACATAACTTTCCTATTGTCATTCGTATAAATTTCTCACTTCTAACAGAATGTGACACGTAATCGAATATACCTAGGTTTGTACAGTAGAAGACCCTAGGACAACTAGAGAGCAAGTATGGTGAAGAGAATGTATGTAGCATCAATGGACAACACCAAGGTATTTATTTTCTAGATCCAGGGTGGTTACAACATTTCACAACTGAAGACTTTAGTCTGCGTTTTGTTTGTGACTTACACGAGCAACCTTTATGGGTGCATTTTCCTACATCTCCCACTCATGCATAATGTGGATGCTCAATGTGCAAAAAGACATATTTTTAACACCTCGCCTTTCTTTCCTTAGGGATTTCCACCATGCGTCTGACATAGTGAGAGCTAGGTGCTACATATCTGTTAGGAGTATACAATCTCTCATTGGGAAAGATTTGCAATGAGAAAGTATGCATGTATCCTACATCGTTGAACCTAATTTATGTATCCATGAAGACCTCATTAGACCTTGATTCATAATCACGATACTAAATCATGACTGGTGTGCACCGTGAAAACAATTCATAAAAGAGATTCAGTGACAATCTCCCTCTTCTCACAATCTTTCAAATACTAACTCAACTAGTTTCTCTAAACTGGTCCCGACCGACCGAATCTGTATACATGGCCATTTGGTAATACACTAACCTAGCAAACATATTTTGTCAAGTTGCAAATCTCTGCTCGAAGTTAGTAGGCCACAGAATTGATAACTTTTTAAGGATCCTTGTGTTTCACAGTACAACAAGATGAGATCGTGCTTTTATAAACCCGTGGTCTATTAATAGCACACACAGTATGAAACTTTTACCACAACAATTTTCTCTTTTTCTCATGGAGTATATATGTCATTCATCATAAAGACAATGTTGTGTAAATGTTTGTACACATACCACATGCATGTAACCCAGAGTCCATTAACTCCCATATCGCTCAAAAGTAGACTATCTGAAAATAAATTCCATCAAATTGTTAATGACCTCATGTCAACGGACGATTTATGAAATCGAGTAGTTAGCTCTTAAATCACGCACCTTACGATTTTTACTCAAAACCTATATCATCTCCATTCATCACATAGAAACAATGCCACTAAGATGTGAAGGTGGTTACCCGTGTGAGAGAGTTAACCTTACGTTTACCCCGCATACATACAAATCATTTATGCACTAAGAAATTTTAAAAAGCATATGTATAATCAAATCAAACTCATTGATAAAAAATGACCATTGTGATGTGATCACGCTCATTTCTCTACACAATGTCAAGACCATTTGCTCAATTGAGACAATTATCATATGAACACATCCCTACACAAGAGTTTTCATGGGCTTATCCGATCATCCATCTTTTGGAGACTATCAATTCACATTCATCATCTTGTAGATTACATGCCTTATGCATAGTAATGTTTGTGTTTTGAATGGTTTATCATAAATATCATCATCTTCAGAAGATATTAAAACATAATTACCAGTAGACTAACACTGGATCAATAAGCATCATCTGTAATACATGTCAAGTTATAGTTGTGAGAGCTACTTGCTTAGATCCAATCATATATGGTGAAGTTTTCACTTGTTTCTCACATATGTAATCATATGACCATATTTTCTAAGAAACCTTAGCCCAAAAAGTCTTAACTCCTACTAAGAACAACTTCACTATACTCTATCATACACATATAATACAATGCTTGAACAACGATTCACTATGTGATCTTTGACTTCTTGAGCATCAAATCAAGTTGAGTTATACAACTGATTTAGTAGTTGGTCTAGTGCAAGACACGATATGCATAAAACTTCCAACTTAGGCACTTGGTGAATTATGTCATGACTTTAAATATAAGAGTTTTAACCGAGTAATAATATAATCAATCAGTTAACAACTTAATCTCTCAAGCGACCACTTTTGGAATCTTAATTCCAGGATTGTATTGTTGTTTACCCTTTAAACATCAATTATGTCTTATCCTTCATTGATGAACTACGAAACTTCCCAACACAAATTATGTGACAAATAATTTTATGTTGCAATATCTTGTGAATATTTCACTAATTTTATGTTGCAATATCTTGTCAATATCTTCCCAACATCAATTATTTAAGCGACCACTTTTATGTTATGAGAGAAATGAAGAAAAGAGGAAGAACTATGGAGAGGATTCTATCTAGCCGAGAGAACTTTTTGTAAAATGTAAAGTTGTATATTAGAATTATACGTAGAACTTCCTTATATAGGAAAGGAAGTTGCTGAAATTACAAAAAGGCCATAACAGAAAAAAAACTAACTAAAAAAGACTAAATAACAATACACTCTAGACTAATCTAAATATACATAATAATCCCTAAACTACCAAATCATCTTGTAATTTAACACTCCCCATCAAGCTGAAATTTTGTTAAATATTTTTCATTCCTAATTCATTAAGTAAATAATAATGTTGCTGACTCCCTAGAGCATTCGTAAATACATCTACAAGTTGTTCATTTTTCCTCACATACTTTGTCTTTATAATACCTGCATTAATCTGTTCTCTAACAAAATGACAGTAAATCTCAATATGTTTAGTTCTTTCATGATAAATAGGGTTAGATGCAATCTGTATGACAACTTTATTATCACAAAATAAAATTACTGCATTTTCAGATAAAAAAATATAATTCCTTCTCAACCAAATAACTTCAAAAACGGTAGACCCCATGCTCCTATATCCAGCTTCAGCTGAAGAACTGGAAATCGTGACTTTTTTTTAACTTTTCCAGGAATTTAAGAATTACCTAATTTAATACAATATCCAGTAACAGATTTTCTGCTTTCTGAACAACTACCCCAATCTGAATCACAATACGCATAAATTTCATTATTATTATCACAGGATAATAAGATGCCTAGACATGGTTGGTTTTTAATATCTCTAATTATTCTATAAAAAACTTCTAAATGTGATTGTTTTGGTGATTGCATGTACTGATTCAAACACTGAACTAAAAACGCAATGTCCGGCCTTGTAACAGATAAATACAATAATTTTCCCATCAATTTTCTGTACATAGAATGATAAAAAATCAAGGCATCATCATTGTTCCGCTCAAAACTTTCATCATATCCTTTACTTCTGAGCTTTAAATTCTGCTCCATTAGAGTTTTGCTCAATGTTTCACCTAACATTCCAACTTCATAAAGAAGTTCAAGTGCATACTTTTTTTGGCACAAAATGAGACCTTTATAAGATCTTGCAACTTCTATACCAAGAAAATATTTTAGTTCACCCAAATATTTCATTCTGAAATTTGTTTGCAAGATGGATTTTAGTTCATCTATTAATGATTTACTATTTTCAGTTATTAGTAAATTATCAACATATATCAGCAAAGCAACAATTTCAGATCCATTTCTCTTTGTAAGTAGAGAATAATCATGCACACTTTGAACATAACCATTTTTTACCAACGCCTCAGTGAACTTGACATTCCATTGTCTGGAGGCCTGTTTTAGTCCACGTAAGGTCTTTTGTGAACGATATATTAGGTGGTTCTCCATCTGTTTGCAAAAACCAGGTGGAACCTCCATATATACCTCCTTGTCAAAATCACCTTGCAAAAATACATTAAATACATCCATATGATACAAATGCCTATTCTATTTAAATGCAATGGCTAAAAGGGTCCGAATAGTGACCACTTTTGCTACTGGTGAAAATGTCTTAGTATAATAAATTCATTCCTTTTGACTATATCCTTTTGCAACCAGCATGGCCTTACATCTTTCTAAGGAGCCATCAAAGTTATATTTATCCTTATAAACCCATTTACATCCTATTGCATGCTTACCCACACGATGGGGAACCAGAACCCAAGTTTTATTCTCTTATAAGGACCTAATTTCATCTTTCATTGCAGAAACTCAATTTTCATTTTTTTGAAGCCTAAAAATAATTCCTGGTTCAGTTATTTTATGGAATCTATTAAGAAAGCATTTATATGCAGAAGTAATCGAATCATAACAGACATGGTGATGAATAGCATGCAAAGTCGAGTAGTGATAAAGGAAATATGGATCTGGATCTATGTTCATGCAACTGCATAGTCACAATAAATGTAGCAGGAAATAAATGTTCTTACTGAAGCGTGTCTAAGTTTACAGATCTACAACGAGAAAACACAGATATTGTACAAATATTTCATGAAAAAATAAATAAATCCACACAAAATACGTACGCATGGATGGATTTCAGTACAAATAGAACATATCTATGGATGTAACATGCATAGACATAAATATCTGGTATACATGAGTATCTTTCTGATTGAAAGGTTGAAAACCTTACGGAAAGAAGGTTTCCAATGCAAGCTTCTCGAAAGAAAACTTACGAATCAGCTAGAAACTTACAGGTCAGCAAGAAACCACAGATCTGCTTATGAGACAAAAAATTTCAAATGTGCATGAACTGAAACAATATAGGTGAATAATCACAAAGAAGCTTACGGATCTTTCAAGTATGCAGTAGTAAACCACATATCTATGTATATAAGATACGTACAGACATAAACCTCATGTATAATTTCGATTTACAGGCCAGCAAGAGGATCTTTCACAAACAAAAATTGGAATGAAAGAAAATGTTTAGATTTTTAACATCAGCATGTACAACTTCATGCATAACAAATAGTTTTAATGTCCTAACAAAAAACGAGTAAGATCGGCCAGTAAAGAGAAAAACATACGAAGAACATGTTTGTGCCAAAAACAAGTAAATCTACAACGAATATTACATGCGTGTTAATATTTCAGTCATCGGATAACAAATCCATGAAAGAAACGCATGTATCTTGCAGATACAACTTCATGCATAGCAAAACAGTTTTACCGTCTTAAAAAATTGTTGATGCCAGTGTGAATAAATCCCACAACGGTGGGTTTCTAATATATTAGGCACCTTATATACAATAAGGCTACCTCCTCTTATCATCAATTGGTTTTAGGATGGAATCCAAGTTGTAAATTGTGGTTGCTAGTTAGGTATGCCTCGACCCCGATATTAAATTTAATATGGTATCAAAGGCCGGTTACATTTGACGCTGCTGGGTTGTTTCCCGTTATGGGTACCCAATGTGGGTTTGTTGTGTCCCGTTTACTCCGCGTACCAGAGTCTGGGTTTGGCTTGGACGTGATGGGGGATTTGTTGGAGTCCCAACACATCTGGATTAAAAGAGTTGGTGTCATGCCTTAGAGCTTTTATGGTGGCGGGTGAATGTTGAAGTCATTGTGAAAGAAATCCCACATCAGTGGGTTTCTAAAATATTAGGCACCATATATACAATAAGGCGATCTCCCCTATCACCAATTGGTGTTAGGATGGAACCCAAGTTGTATATTGTGGTTGCTATTTGGATGTGGCTCGCTCACGATAATAAAATTTAACAAAAATGAGTATAGAAAGTGTTTTAAACAAAAGGAAGAAAACACAAGTGCATCAAGGAGAACAAGACGTAAGGAACTCAAATATGTACCATATAAAGGTCCACAAACCGAAAACTCAAGGAAGAAAAACTCACCAGCATGTGAACAACAAGAAGATCTTAAAAGAAAGAAAGAACAAAAAAACAGTAAGTAAGAGATATACCTGACCGACGTGGAAGTACGATGATGATCGAAAAAAACTATCAAATATTTAATGGCTCTGATACCATGTGAAGAGATAGGGTGGAAGGATAGAAACAAAGAAATAAGGAAGAGCTATAGAGAGGATTCTATGTAGCCGAGAGAACTTACTATAAAATGTAAAGTTGTATATTAGAATTATACGGAGCACTTCCTTATATAGTAAAGAAAGTTGCTAAAATTACAAAAATGCCATAATAGAAAAACCCTAACAAAAAAAAGACTAAAAAACAATACACTCTAGACTAATCAAAATATACATAATAGTCCCTAAACTACCAAACCGGCTTGTAATTTAACAATTATCCCATTAAAATGAATTAATCATATCACATGAACTAATCATTAACATCTATAATGTTGCCTCGAGAGAAGGCATTGAGGTTACTACTAAATTCCAAAAGCTGCATTCTCATAGTCAATATATAGAAAGACTTCATGTTCTACTTTGTGATTTCTAGGGAAATATTTACATCCAATATATGGCTTTATGTGAAATTGATGATTACAATTATTTGTGACACATTTCTGAAGTTGAGTCATGACATTAAGGACACCAATTGATCCTTATATGCTTCACATCTTTCATTTTATTCTCCATTTTGTCTTTAAAAGGGCGAGGTATAAGAAGCCACACTAGCCTCCCACTGGTATTGTGAACAATGTACATGCTCCTACTCGAACAATGACTTTTAGATTACTCACACTTGGAGTAACGACATGAACATCTTGCTCCTACTTGAACTAGGATTTTAACCAAGATCATTTCATTCATAGTTGATGATGAAGAAGGTGAATTGTCATAAGAAACTTATTCTACATTTGCTAAAATCATCCTACTCGAAACAATTTATCTTGGTGGATCAAGATGAGAAAGTAAGTCAACATCCGCTAAAATCCTCCCACTCAAACCAAGTTATCTTAGTGCGCCTTAGCTCAAGAGCTCACAAAATAATATTAATCCACTTTTCACCCCTATAATAACATATATTTCACTTTGACATCTTTCATTTGAGGAACAATCTTATACTCACATGCAAACTATTCCAGTTTCATAACTTATATGAATTTATATGTATTTGATATTTTCGACCCTCGATTAAGTTGATAGACATTTGTCACGATACACAATCGGTGTTGCCAATGGAGCAAACCACACATTCTGGTAGGGAATGTGCAATTGGACAATGTTGTCAATTACTTAACCCTTTTAGAAGTGTTTCCCCTCACAACTTCTAACAATAATATTATGTTGCATAGTGTAAAACATAGTCAACGAAAAAAATTTCCTCATATATCACAGATCTTGCTAAGTTGAGTCGATGATCTCATTAAGGACTCAACATATCTGTTAACTCTAATTTATTATTTGTTGAATTTATCTACAAGATTCACTTAGCAGTTGTAGAATATCACATAAATATAACTGATACAAATCCTATACATATATATATATATATATACTTTTCCACAAAAAATTTGGAATAGTAGATGTCTAAGTGAACTAATTCTAGTTGACTTCGTGAAGGCTTCTGGACACATTTAAAGATGTATTGACATCATTTCAAGAATAGATCATACAAAGTCGATACAAAATAATTCCACTGGACCTAGCCATATATGTACAAACTCAATAATGAAAAATATACTTAGGCCTAATAGAAACAAAAAATTTGAAAATTAGCTCGTCGACTAATCAACAAAGCATTGATGACTCGACTATTACATAGACATAGCTTGCGGTTACCGACTCCTTCTGTTACAACTCTTGAGTTTTCTATCTCATCATGCTTAAGTTGAATTTCAAAGATAATGATAATGCTTCATGTCTA
This sequence comes from Chamaenerion angustifolium, assembly GCA_946814005.1. NCBI lineage: Eukaryota > Viridiplantae > Streptophyta > Magnoliopsida > Myrtales > Onagraceae > Chamaenerion > Chamaenerion angustifolium. The sequence goes on along the minus strand of OX328268.1, from coordinate 23,773,732 downwards.
AGGCTCATTTCCGATGCTTCAGTATAGTGCAATATTTTGAGTAATGACCCTTCCGGTTATAACTATATCACTTTATCTTATCCACCTATACACGATGCAGACGTATGTACTTGCCAATTTCATTAGTGGATTCAGCAAGCTCATTCTTACCAGGATCCGTCCTTTTTGGTCTCTGTTGGGTCTTGGAGAAAGTTGTCACATGCAACTCAGATAAATTTCATTAATTCTTATGCTTTTCCTTTAAAACAATTAGGAGCCCTTGAACTTCTTCCAAAGTGGCAACCCAATCACAACACGATATATGCATTTTAACTTGCATCCACGAATCATGTAATGAACATATTATTGCTTTGAAATTGTTCTTTTGAGTGAGAACATGACCAACACTATTGACTTCATTTATCACATCGACCATGTGCCAAGTATGTAACTTCAAGGGGTGTTTAGTGTGCCTCTTGTAAGAGACTAATCTCATAGTAATGAATTGTATCCTTTTTGTGGAATATAAATCAAATTTCTTTCTCAAGGCTTGCCAAAGCGTCTGTGCACTTCGGTAACCTTGAATTTTCGTAAACGTCATCATATATTGCACTTAGCAAAAGGATGCATGCAATGCAGTTATGCTCTTTTTAGGTTTTATATGCATTCATTCCTTGCTTTTGTTGGCCCCTATTCCCGTTTATAAGCTCTTCCATGTCATTGGATATGGTCTCGATAACATATGGAGTAAGTACTTAACTTTCTCCTTCCAGACTTCATTGTTGTCACCATTTAACTTCAATACACAATTGAGTTTGACAAATTTCTAAAGAACTGATGTTATCCTTCACACAAAAGATCATCACGTGAGGATCAACACATACAAATAAGGCATGGAAGATTCATTTCAACATACATACACATGTTATAATTATCTTTCTTACTAACCAAATCAATTATGTACGCATATCACAGATTCGAAAGTTCACTATGTTTCTACTCATCATTCAAAGTATATACTTAACAAAAATTAGTTTAGCTAATAATTAAGTCAAGCATTCCATTCACATCAACCAAATCAACATGCAATCATGACTGGATTTAAACATTAATGCCTAATAAGAAAATGTTTCATACTTGATGTATCGTAAGCTTTAAACAGGTAAACATGTTTGAGTGGTTGATTTGCGAGCTTGAACGAGTTATCACAAAGATTACATTTATCAACTAATTCAACATGTTTTTGATTTACTAACTCATGTAGTTGAATTAATCAATATTTTTCATGTTAGCACACACACAACCAATATGAAATAATCCAACATGTATGCATGAATAACTTGAACATGGATGAATTATCAATATAACACATCATGCTTGTATATTTATCACACACTCATGTACATGGATACTGAATAAATCAACATGTATCATGCGTGAAAATAAACAAACTTACATACTCAATAAATATTTATATACTTGAAACTAACAGACATTAACATGTCTCATACATAGGAAACAATAAAACTTGTAGCATGTATGGTACATAAAAAATATTAAATGTCTGTTTTGAATTTCACAACGCTAACTCGCACCAAATTCTCTTTCCGAAGACTATAGGAATCAAAATGTAACACTCTCAAAAGCAAAGTTTAGAGAAAATATCCCAGGTAGCCCGAAGGGTTTGCTCGACAGACTCAAACTCTTCATTTCTTTAGACAGAACCTGTTGGTTCCCAGACCATAGATGAATGGGCAAAGGGACAAGTTTTCTCATATAGTCAAGAATATTACAATTGAATCCCTTAAGACATGACAAAAAGAATTTCACACATAGTTCAATCAAATAAAACTGTAAGGTTCAACATGCAATTTATAAAAAATAATATAAATTATGCAAAACTAATTTAAATTTAAACTAAAATGAAAAAATTCACACTACTTCACCACTCATTGGAGTTTATGAGTTAAAATAACAATAAACAAAACGTATTCGCTAAATGTGTTAAGTTACCCTAATTTAGAGGGACATTTTTTTTCTTGTGAAATTCGTAAGAACTAACCTTGAATTTAGAAAACTAACTCTCAAAATTCTTTTTGATAAATTAATTTAGGTCGTATGTACCCAATTAGAAAATATAGGGGTCATTTGGAACCTTTTAAAAAAATAGATAACCTCTTTCAAATCTAAGGGTAAAAAATTTGAGGACCTATTTGAAATTTTTTAGAAATTAAGGGTCCAAAAAAATCACACATGGGTTTTACATCTCTTTCATATATGGGTTTCAAATTAATTCTTCCTATCTTATGTGGGACATCCCAGCTCTGGCGAAACCTATTCCTGGCGAGCAGCTCTTCCTTTACTTGAGCATCAACGACGTAGTAGCCAGTGCCGTCTTAATAAGGGAAGAGGATAATGTCCATGTCCAGTGTATTTTGTTAGCAAGATGTTTAATTCTGCAGAAATAACATATGTCCAGATTGAGAAGTATCTCTATGCCTTAGTTATTGCTGCTCGAAAGCTAAGAGCTTATTTTCACGCGCACAACATTACAGTACTCACCAATCAACCTCTCAAAAACTTCCTGCTGAAACCAGATTCTTCAGGAAGAATGGTCAAGTGGGCGATCGAGCTCAGCGAGTTCAAGATCAAATTTGCGCCGAAAACGGCCATCAAAGGTCAAGCACTAGCTGATTTTATAGTGGAAAACACAAGCAATGGTCTGATAGAAGCAGATAGCAGGCCAAGTTCATCAGCAGACACCAGTCAAATCTGGGAGCTTTATACAGATGGATCTTCTTCAAGAGAAGGCTCCGTGGCAGGTTTATTTCTCATCCCTCCTGAGGGCGAGCCTTTGAAAAATGCGATCGCCCTAACGTTTCAGTCGACCAATAATGAAGCAGAATACGAGGCTCTTATTACTGGACTCAGACTGGCAAAAGGAATGGGCATATCAGCACTCAAGGTAAAAAGCGACTCTGAGATTATTGTCAATCAGGTCAATGGCACTTACGAGGCAAGGGGGAAAAGATGAAGGTGTACCTCGACATCAATAAGAAACTCGTCGCAGAAATTCCAAATTTTGCGATTGAGTCTATTCCTCGCCAAGAAAACTAGATGGCAGGCTCTTTAAGTAAGCTGGATTTTGGAGGAACCAGAATTCAAGATGTACAGTTCCTGGAAAAAGCCTTATATTCAGTTCTCGACAACCGAGCAGAGGTCTTCAATATTCAAGGACAGGTAACATGGATGACTCCATTCCAGATTTCTTGAAAGAGGGAATTCTACCAGAAGATGGAGGTGAATCCACAAGGATAAGACGCCTTTCAGCCAGTTACTTGATCATAGATGGAGAACTCTACAGGCGAGGCTACTCGACACCTTATCTAAGGTGTATTGCTCATCCCGAAACAGAAAGGGTTCTTCGTGAAGCTCATGAAGGAGTTGCAGCATGCCATGAAGGTGCACAATCATTGACGCGAAAGATCTTCAGGCTGGAATACTACTAGCCAACCTTGGGAAAAGATGCGACTGAATTTACACAAAGGTGCGAGACTTGTCAACAGTTCGCACCATGAACCGGTCGACCACCAACACTGTTGTCCCCAATGGTAGGTGCCTGGCCTTTTGCTCAATGGGGAATGGATATATTGGGTCCTTTTTCCCATTTGTACTGGGCAGCGTACTCACGTCATAGTGACGATCGAATACTTCACCAAGTGGATAGATGCGAAAGCTTTGGCCTCTACAACGGAATTTCAAGTGATCAAGTTCCGAAGATCAACATATTTTCCAGGTTTGGCATTCCCAAGATTCTTATTAGCGATAATGGTCCACAATTCGTAGGCAAAGAACTTAAATGGCTCTGCGAAGAATTCCAAATCGACCATCGGTTCAACTCAGTGCATCAATCTAAAACGAATGGACAAGCTGAAGCAGCCAACAAAGTTGTTTTAGCAGGACTCAAGAAAAGGGTTCAAGCATTCAAAGGAAATTGGGCAGAGGAGCTGGAAAACGTACTATGGGCTATCCGAACAACGGCTAAGGTAGCCACTGGAGAAACACCCTTCAGTTTATTGTATGGATCAGAAGTAGTAGCACCCACCGAAATAGCGGTGCCTACCCATAGAATCCTACACTTTAACACTGAGGCAAACGAAATGAGCGCAGGACTGACCTCGAGTTGGCAGAAGAAAATAGGTGGCAATCAGAAAAAACAAAAGCCAAGATGCGACTGGAGACCGCTCGATACTTTAACAGAAAAGTCAGCGCTCACCAATTTTTCATGCGGGTGATGCTTATGAGAAGGAATGAATTTACAAGACTAGACAGTCATAATAAACTTTCAGCTAAGTAGGAAGGACCATACAAGGTAGTAGACATCGTCGCCCCAGGATCTTACTATTTGGAAACCACCGAAGGCGAAAGGTTACCCGTCCATTCAATTCTGAACATTTAAGGATATTTTATACATAGCTTGTAATCAAAATGTTATGTCAATAAAAGCAAGTTATTCCTTCATAAAGCATGACTGAATCAGGCATTGAAGAAAAAATACATGATGCCAAAAGTCAGGTGAAAGACCTGGTGACCGAATCAGGCATTGAAGAAAAAAGACATGACGCCAAAAGTCAGGCGAAACACCTGATGACCGAATCAGGCATCAAAGACCTGATATCAAAATTGGGCAAAAGACCTGACGCCAAAGTCAGGCAAAAGACCTAACGCCAAAGTTAGGCAACATCAAAGACCTGATATCAAAATTGGGCAAAAGACCTAACGCCAAAGTCAGGCAAAACACCTAACGCCAAAGTTAGGCAGCATCAAAGACTTGATATCAAAATTGGGCAAAAGACCTGACGCCAAAAGTCAGGCGAAAGACCTGGTGACCGAATCAGGCATTGAAGAAAAAAGACCTGACGCCAAAAGTCAAGCGAAAGACCTGATGACCAAATTATGCATCAAAGACCTTATATCAAAATTGGGCAAAGGACCTGACGCTAAAGTCAGGCAAAAGACCTAATGCCAAAGTTAGGCAACATCAAAGACGTGATATCAAAATTTGGGCAAAAGACCTGACGCCAAAGTCAAGCAAAAGACATAACGCCAAAGTTAGGCAACATCAACGACTTGATATCAAAATTGAGCAAAAGACCTGACGCCAAAGTTAGGCAAAAGACCTAATGCCAAAGTTAGGCAACATCAAAGACCTGACGTCAAAGTCAGGCAAAAGACCTAGAAACAAGGTTAGGCAAAACGAAAGACCTGACGCCAAATTCAGGCAAAGGACCTAGCAACAAAGTTAGGCAAACCCAAAGACCTGACGCCAAAGTCAGGCAAAAGACCTAATAACAAGGTTAGGCAAAATAAAAGACCTGACACCAAATTCAGGCATAAGACCTGTTACCAAAATCAGGCAGGAGTCCTAACGACAAAGACAATCAACCCATCAAGGAAGCTATTCTCTTAAAAGTTGGGCAAATTTTGAAGAAGTTATCCATACTAAGGATAACAATTCCTTCTAGAAGATGTGCAATGAACCTTAAGCAATCACTATGGATGATGAATCTTTAAGTAACAAATTCCTTGCAATTAGGCAAACACCCCAAAAGGTTTAAACTTCAAAAAGGTAATATATCTTCAAGCTTAGAAGTCTATACTTTTAAGTCTTAAGATGTTTTCCTTAAGAAATTTATATTTGGCGAGGGGAATAGATAAGTCTATAAATACTTATCCTTTCAAGCCTAAAGAAAGGTCCAAGACCTTAAGAGTCGAGACCATTATAAAGCGAAGAAAAGTCGAAGGTCATTATGATTAAGATATCGGAGGAATCGCCAACACATTCAAAGTCGAGTAAATATAAAGACTTATGAATATAAAGGCATTCAATATTATAAAAAGTAATCGAGTTTTTAATCGAAAAATAATTACAAAGCATCCTCAAAATACAAAGGAATATAAGAAAATAATTATCTAGAACAAAAAATATTATCGCCGGAGAAGTTGGAGACTTCACTACTTGGGCTCTTCAAGAGTGGAGGCACTCGGCTCGCCTGCAGGGGCAACTTCTTCAGCAACAGGAGGAGTCTCCTTAGGAAGGGTGCTAAAGAGGAAAGCCTTAAGAGCCTCAATTTCCCGAAGAGGAAAGTTAGGGTCGACTGCCTGGATGTCCTTGACCAGGACTTGGAGATAGTCAGCAATATCTGACTTCATCACCTCCAAAGCACAGTCGTCAAACTCCTCAGACCTCTTGAAGTCCTCGACCACGCTATGGGGGGATGGAAAATACTTCAGCTGCATAGCGAGCTGTTCCTTCTCCTTCTCCATGGTGGTCCCCCTGGCCTCAGCAACAACTCTCTGAGCCTCCGCATCTGCCCTCGGAGTTTGAGCCATCTTAAGATCAGCCATCAGGCGAACATTGACATCCTCAACCTCGGATGAGTGCTTATGAACCGCCTCAGATTTCTGGAAGGCGACCGCTACTTCTCCCTCCTTCCTCTTGACGAAGGTAAGGAGCCTCTCCTCCTTCCTGAAGTACTCCTCTCGAGCGTTCTCCACCAGGAAAACCGCCGAGTCAGCAGTTGACTTCATGCTCTCCAAATGAACGGGGGAGAACCCCAGACTTCTGTACTGCTCCAGCTCGATAAGAAGGTCAGTCTGCTTATCGCCGAGCTCCCCGACAACCCGACCGATCGCCAGCTCCTCTCGAACGAGCTGACAACAAGGGAAATAGGGGAAAAGTACTGTTAGTCTAAGGAAAAATACAAGTAATATGAAGACAAAACGAAGATGTAAAATCTTACCAGGGAAATTTGTTCGAAGTGCAACCTCATCATCCCCTCGATGGCGGGCAGTTCTGAGGGAACCGAGACCCGGTCCTTGGGAGGAACTATCCCATCAAGGAGCTACATGCACAGGTCCGGGTTGCCACAGAGAGATTTCTGATCAGAAACCCCCGCCTTCGAGAGGTTTCCATTGGGGATCCAGACGCTCCTGGAGTTTCCAGCCTTGGGCGGCTGGAACAAGCCCACGAGTGGGCAGTACTTCCTAGAAGGAGCCTTCGAGGGGCCTGGGGCATCTGACCCCTTCTTCCGAGCCTCAGACTCCTTTAGAGGAATGGAGGATGGGCGATCGGGAGGAGGGGTCGTCGTGACCACAGCCAAGGCCTTCTCCTTAGGGGCAGCAGGACCCCTAGGAACAGCAGGGCACTTGCGAAGATCAGGGTGCTCCTCGCCTGAACTCCTGACCTTCTTGGCAGAAGAAGGGTCACGCTCCACATCAGCAATGGGCTTCTCTGCAAAAACATTTTTTAACAAAGGTATTATAAACCTAAATAAAACACGGAGGAAAAAAGAAGTAAACAAAACAGTAATGTACCTGGCTGGTGAGAGCCAGGAGTGACTGAGGGGCGATCCTCCTCAGGCTTTCTTTTGTAGGAACGCCTGAAGGGAGGAGGAGGAAGGATCAGCGACGCCTGGTCCGAAGACAGACCCGCCTGGTCCGAAGACAGCCCCGCCTGGTCCGAAGACAGCCCCGCCTTACCCTGGTCATCAAAGAGACCCATAAGTTTACAACCCCGACCGCCTATAACCAATAAAAGGAAAAAAGGTTAGAAAGTTACCCATTCAATAGGAAGTGGCGAGGTCTGATGAATGCCCGCCATCTCTACCATGTTCTCAGTGGTCTCAGCCACTGAATGGATGGAGCAAAAATTTGATTGCTTGTTCAACCGGAAAAAGTCGTCGATGGCGTTCCGATCGCTCCCAGATAGCTCGCCAAAGACAGGAGGAGTATCCCTTTCCGGTTGAGACAATTCCCAGGTCACGCCCCCTTGTAAAAGAAACAGAACTTCTTGTAGTTGGAGTTGGTGGCACGGAAGTCGTCAACCAATCGTAAATGGACGTTCCAGCTCCACGCCTTTCCTCTCCATTCTTCAAACTTCGGCCATCGGGTCTGGAAATGATGGAGGTGATTCGCTCCGGCGGCTAATCGGAAGAAGCATAACAAGGCCAGTGAATACGTTCATTCTTGACGTACACCAACATTACTAATATGCCAACTCCTTTCCTTTGGGTGAATAAAGAATAGTCATAATGACCTTGAACATATCCACTATTGAGAAGAGCCTTCATTAGTTTTCGATTGCATTGTCGAGATGCTTGCTTGATACCATATAAAGATTTCAGTAGTTTGTTGGCATTACGTATAGTAGAACTACTATCAAGGGAAAAACCTTGAGGAATTTCCATGTAAACTTCTTCCTCGAGATCACCATGAAGTAAAGCATTATACACGTCCATTTTCCACAAAGGAAAATGTGAAGCAGCTGCGCTTACGAATAATGTCTGAACTGTTACCATTTTTGCCACTAGAGAGAAGGTTTCCTTCAAATAAACCCCTTCTAATTGTGTTTAGCCTTTTGCTACAGGATGCATTTTATATCGTTCAATCAAGCCATTCGAGTCGTACTTAATCTTATAAACCCACTTAATCCTTTTGTTCAAAATGTGGTATGGTTCATCAAAGTATCCAAGAAATACCGAGGGAATTGAATGAGAAACACATTTATCCCTTTTGTTCAGAACAACTGTGTAACACAAACGCCCAAAATTGCAAAGATGTTGCGACTGAGTTGGTCGTTTGTGTAAATGTCCGTACAAACTTTCCCCTCATCTAACAGACTTCAGAACATGGTTGATAAAATAGCACGATGTTAGGACATAAATGCCCCAAAATCTAATCGGTAATCCTGCTTGAAATCGAAGAACCCTTGAAACATTAAGGAGGTGTCGATGTTTGCATTACACAACTCCATTTTGTTGAGGAGTATGCACATAACTACTTTGATGAACCATACCACATTCTTGAAAGAAACAAGCACACTCATAATTGAAAAATTCGGACCCATTATCGCTTCTCGCGGATTTGATCAAAACACTGGACTGCGTATACATCATCGTGAATAATTGTCGAATGAAAACAATTGCATCACTCTTTAGATTTAATAAAATAAACAAGTGCATCGACTATAATCATCTACTATCGTAAGGAAATAACATTTGCCATCGTAAGTCTGAGTTGCATAGGGTCCCCATAAATCCATATGAATGAGGTTGAAACAAGCGGAAGTGGAACTAGTCGATCTAGGAAACGACTAACGTGTTTGTGAAGATATAGGATAACTAGAGCACTTGATCTTGTATCATAGCATAATCAGGTCAAAAGAGAATCGAACAATTCCAATCCCGCGACAAACGAGAAACAGATGTAAGAGTAGACTGAAAATATGGAACAAACAATACTCCTTTCAGTACATGTCCAATGGACAAAGTATGATTCCCAAAGTAAGTTACTACAAACCGCATTCTGTTAGGTAGTTGAACTCCATACAAATCAGAACTGACAGTACGAGTATTAATAAGCCAATCAAGATACGAGATCATATGATTCGTTGCTCTTGAATCCAAAATCCAAGTGGAGACGAGAGAGATAGTAGAACAAGAAATCATGCCTGCCATATTGGCATGAGCATCCAATTGATGAGCTTCCTTTTTTGCTTTGCGAAGAGAAACAGTTGAAGCAACTTTTCATTTGTGAAATGCAAATCATGATCAGTTAACATAGGAGTGGCAACATTATCGGCATGAACGTCAACCTTTACTTATGAAATATGTGCATGAACATTATTACAATGATTTCCTTCTTGTCTTTTAAAACTTGATGTAAATCCCCACTTTTGGTAGCATTTATCCACCATGTGGTCTTGATGACCACAAAAAGAGCAGATGATGGCAGGTCTAGAGCAAGAGCCAACGTTCTGTGGCCAGGAATTACGAGTGGTCCTGGAATGTAAGGAAAATAATGTCGTAGATTACATAGGATCAGGTAAGAGACCTACAACAATTCTCTAACTCTCTTCGTGAAGAAGTAAGGCATATGCTTGTTTAACAGTAGGCAAGGGACTGCGGAGCAACAAATTTCCACGAACAACATGATAAGATTCATTCAGTCCCATGAGAATTTGAAAAAGGTGTATATTCTCCTGTATACGAATGAACTTATCAAGTCTTCCGCATTCACAATCTAGAAGATCGGGCATCGCACCAAATTCATCCCAAAGTTTCCTTAACTTAGTAAAATATGCAAAAATATTGAGTGAACCTTGTTGTATAGTACAAATCTCTCGATGAACATGAAAGACTCTTGCTCCATCCACCTTATCAAAACATTCAGATAGATCTGCCCAAATCTGAGTTGTTGTAGAAATATAGAAGACTCGACTTACTATATCTGGCGTAACTGAGGCCATAATCCAAGATCTTACTACTACATTGCATCGATCCCATTTAGCATATTGTTTTGGAACCAGAGAAGGTCCCATAAAGGTTCTGTCGATGAAACCTAGCTTGTTCTTTACCATCAACATGTTCAAAGTAGCTCTGCTCCATAACATATAATTATCATAGTCAGAGAGCTGAAAGGATACTATCGGCATGCCTGTGGACACCGACAGATGGAGATAGAGTGGATCATCCGGAAAAACTGGAGCTGGAAAAACGCGAATCATCACCATTAGAATAAACGCATAAGAAATATAACAGAGCACCAGGTATCAATCCAACTCTGATATCATGTAAAGAATAGAGAAGAAGATAACAGAAGCCTCACTTTACCAAAGGAGTGAGGAATTTCTACTGATAATTCTAGAGAGCTTAGATGTATATTCGGTTACATTCTGACTCATTGAGGTCTTGTATTTATAGTAATCTATCTAACTAACTTCCTAACTCATCAATGACTCACTAACGACCTTAACCAACTCTGACTTTAGACTAAATAACCAAGAGAACATTTAATCAACCACTTCCACTCTTAATACAGTCTCACACATATCCTTGATCAGTTGTTTTAATGTGATTCCTAACTAAATAGTATGTTATGTTGAATTTTGAGTCTCTATAATTAATGAACATTTCTACTAAAATAATCTTCAACCCCAACAATATGACTATAGTTAAAACTTGTATATAGGGGCCTACATTGAAATGAAGCCCAATCCCACCAACAGGTGCTAAAGATTCTTACAGGATGAAAATTATACATTCTTATGAAGTTGGAATCACTAATGAGAGATATAATTTATGGAACCTAGGCGTCACCCCCTGTTTATTCGGATGGCGTCGCCTGTGTCTCTATAAGGCGGTGCCTATCATTAACCAAGGGATCCACTGACAACACCGTGAAAAAATAGATTGGGGGCATTTATTAAAGATATCAAGTGTACCTAGCACACTTGGTTGGCGTACCGGGTACACTTTGTTGATATTTGGGACCCCCTGACCTTAGTTAATTCTCAGTCAACTAGCAATACTAACTAGGGTACAACCTTAATTGGATGAATAGTACACTGACTTTTTATTATAAATACACCTGCACCTACCTTTGTTTCAGGTTATCAACTCTCTCACATACACATTCCCACGCTTAAAACAACCTCTTACTGACTTAGTCATCTGAGGGAAAACAAAGATCAAGACATAGGCTTTCCTCATTGCAGGTCATTGAGGCTAGGAGGAAAGTGGATGACTGTATAAGCCAACTAGCAGAGTCATTGACTAAAAGAACACCAGGAACCAACACTGGCGCCGTATATGGGAAATCTGTGACAATAAATCCATGGGCCCACCAAACACCAGGGCTAATCCGGGAAAGAATGTTAACCTTCCGCCCAAGATCAGGAGTGTGATAGGGAAGCTAAGGGTCCCTACCAGCCGTCAAGGGAAGTTCCTTCCCAAGAGTCAGACTGTACTTCTTCTCTAATCGCCGCCATAGAAGAATTCCTCCAGGAGGAGCGATATCCGTCGGGTCCGGCAATGGTCCCCTCAGTTCACACCATCTCCCCAGGTAGGAAAAGGTTACCTCCATCCCTTAGGTAGATGCCTCGTATAGAGCGCATGCATTTCCTCCAGCCCAAACGTCTCCTCAGCACACGACATCACATTTTAATGTGTATGTACCACTGGCTAGCACGGTCTCTTGTGGACTGAGCTATATGTACGTATAGCTCGTTGCTCCACATGCAATGCTCATCATGACCCAAGTGAATGAACTGATAAACAGCAAGCTCAATGAGCAAAAAGGCCCTATAATGTCCACTTTTCATGACATGGCATCACATCCCTTCACGATAAAGATTATGTCGATCATCATCCCTCGTGACGTGACGGCTCGACAAATTCCATACTATACAAGAAAATAGGATATGGTACAGCACATACAGAAGCATGAATAGTCATTGCTAGGTCGATCAAGTTATGACAATCACTTCGCCGTTATTTTCCCGGTGACCCTTTCAGGAGTTGCTCTCAGGAAGGTAACTGGGTCGACGAGTTAGAATATATCTTATGGGAAATCTGAGCCATGCTAAAAAAGTTAACGGGAGAGACGCCTTTCTACTTTGTTTACGGATCAGTAGCCCCGGTCAAAATAGCAGTATCAACCCATAGGCTACGACGCTTCAATATCGATATCAATAATGATGAGCGATGGCTCGAGTTGGACATTGTAGATGAAAAACATTTAGCATCTGAAGAAACCCATGCCAGAATGAGACTAGCAACGACGTAATACTACAACCGTCGAGTCCTCGCTCACCAGTATTTGCTGGCGGAAATGGTGTTAAGACGGAACGAGTTCACACGTCAGGACAAGATAAATAAATTGTCACCCAAATGGGACGGACCATATAAATTCATTGTTATAGCCCACCCCAACGTCTATGCGCTCGAGATATGCATGGAAAAAGGCTGAAAAAACGTTCAGCGTGGAGAACTTGAAGAAATTCTATATGTAAAAATCATTAACAGTATCAACCCATAGGCTACGACGCTTCAATATCGATATCAATAATGATGAGCGATGGCTCGAGTTGGACATTGTAGATGAAAAACATTTAGTATCTAAAGAAACCCAAGCTAGAATAAGACTAGCAACGATGTAATACTACAACCGTCGAGTCCTCGCTCACCAGTATTTGTTGGCGGAAATGGTGTTAAGACAGAACGAGTTCACACGTCAGGACAAGATAAATAAATTGTCACCCAAATGGGACGGACCATATAAATTCATTGTTATAGCCCACCCCAACGCCTATGCACTCGAGGTATGCATGGAAAAAAGCTGAACAAAAATGTTCAACGTGGAGAACTTGAAAAAAATTTATGTGTAAAAATCATTAACTGGTTTATAGATCACTCATGCTAAAAGTCATAGGTGTGGTTTATAGGATTATTATTTGTGAAATATATGGAATTATTAATGAAGTGTATATGTGAATCAAAATTATTATTTGTAATGAACAAGTTGGTATGATTAAACGGTGGATTGGTGTTAAGGTCGTCGACTGGTTCATCAATTGTTTGGATTACTTGTTGAAATTCAAGATCAAAGTCATCTAGTTTTCGTGGGCCAAGTCGTTAACAACCTATAGGATGATCAATGAGGGAATCGTCAGCTTTCTATGAATGAGTATTCACGGGCAGAGTCGTTGGCATCCTATAGGATGGTGATCAGTCAATATCAGTGAGTCGTCGAATTTCTATGAACACTGATGGTATTAACCCGTATATTTCAAAAAGATAAGGACACAGGGAATAAGTCGATGAATTTTCAAATAGGGGAAAAAAGGCCATGATAAAGTAGAAATTTCATTAATATCCAAAAGTATTTACAGGAGCAAAACTTGGATAATTGCAAGAGAAAGGAAATAGAGTAAAAAAAAAAACTACAACCTAAGTCTTAGAGCGTTGGAGTTTCAAGGGGAGACATGTTACATTCCGGACCTTCAGAGTCGTCGTCTGACGCAGACTCATCATCGGGAGTAGGGGAGGTAGCCTTCCTCTCGGCCTACCATTTTTCCATAAATGAAATAAGACATGACTTCCATATGATCCAAAGGAAATTGGGTATCGACCGCCTAGATCTGGTTGATACATCCTCATTTAGTTTGAGTCTTTTATCGGAGATGAGCCTCTCAGCAGTGACATTGAAGTCATGATTCGCTTTGAACTCCTCCACCGCGTGGTGAAGCAGTTTATCCTCGAGAAGCACTGCCCTCCCTCGGCCAACGAGACCCGATGCCCTGCCTCATCGCGAGCGGCTAACTCTCGATGATGGTCTTTCTCCAACTGCTTAAGAGAGTTTCCCAAGTCTTCGGCCTGAGCAGTGAAGTCCTCTTTATCCCTCTTATCCAACCTATAAGCCTTCTTGAACTATAAGAAGGCTTGCTCGAGCTCTGCCTTGTTTTTCGCCTCTTGCTTGAGTTTCTTGGCACCCCCTTGATGGGGTGTAGGAATCATCAGGAAGTTACCTCTCCCTGGAGTCAACTAACAAGACTACCTAGGGTACAACCTTAACTGGATGAACTGTGCAGTGACTTTTTATTATAAATACATCCTCACCTACATTTGTATCAGGTAATCAACCTTATAAAACAAAGATGAAGGATCATTGGTTTACTGATGTAGGACAAGGTACAATGTGTCTTTTTCTTACAATTCATAATATTGATTCCTATTGTGTTGTATTTAGTTGTTGTATTGTTTATGTGTAGAAATAATCCAAACATGGAAAACATGCTCGGTCACAACAGTCATCTCTTCACACCACTAGGCCAGAGAGTTTTGCTTCTGCAAGATATAGATTGGTACGAATGCTCCTAACACATTTTAAAATTAATTGACATAATTTTTAGTGTTGCTTTGCAATCTATTATCGTGTTTATTTAATAGGAACACGAACGTAAAAGACCGCTGAGGAGTCTTGGATTTTATGAGTACGACCATGTCCCTAAATAATGGTGCAATTGTTGATAAAATGGTTGTCATTAGTGGTAATATAAGAAATTTTCAAAGTTCAATTATGAGTACAAGTTATATTTATAGAATATGTTGTAATAAACATCATCATCATCCTTAACTGTATGATGTAGGAAAAAGTAAAATCCAAATTGGAAAAGCGTGCTTCTCATAACCCGGATGAGGATTCACTTATAAGAGAGGAGGATGTGTATCGTGAGGTTATAGGTAGAGAAAATGCGCGGTGAATCAAAGTTTATGGGCTTGGTGTTACACTGACCATGGTACGTTGGTTTAAAAAACCTAGCCTGAATGACGAAGAAGTAGAAAAACCTGTACGAGTACGTCTCTAGATAGTTTATGATGAGAAATTGAGACAAATGCAGGCACAAATGAGGTAGATGTATAAACAATTCTAGATGCAATTACAGGTTATTCAACATAATATGAACGGATTTAATTCTTTTCAAAGCTTCATGACAGGATGTTCTAGTGATTTCACGCCTTTTACCAACCTTGGTTTGGGTTCCTCGCATTTACCAACCGGAAATCAAGTAAGTATATAGTTTACATTTTGGACTAATATCACTTTGTGCATTTGTTGTTTGATGGACAGTAGTTTGAATATATTATTATGGTGGTTTTTGTGTTTTGGTTGCTTAAGTCTTATCTGTGAATTGGTGTTTAGTTTAATAGGTTAATTTGCTTAATGGTTGTGCATTTTATCAGGAGATGAATAGCATAATTTAAGTTAGTTTGATGTGTAAGTGTTGCATCTTATATTTTAATTTTTGGATGTTTTTATAGGATGGTTGGACAACTCATCAATCTGCAGGTTCTGTAGTGAACAATCTTCTGAACGTGGAAGTCGGATAACAATCAATCAAATGGATCGCCTTAGCTGATGATGTTAGAGACTATTTTTTCGGTGTTTTAAGAATGAACAACTATGAGAAATTATATTTTTAAATTAATGAAGCATACTTACAGATATGTAATGTATTGTATGCAAAAATATAGATTTTGGTATGTAAACTATTCAGGTTGTATGATTATAATTATGGTCTAAATTAGTTTTTTTTTAAACAATTTTCCTGGCTGAAAATAAAAATGTCGCCATTAAAATTTATCTTCATATTTGGTGGCTCATATAAACAGACGCCAAAAATAAGGATTAAAAAATAAATGTATTTTTCTCTACTCATTATAAGAGTCACCATAATTATTTTGGCAACACTTTTCATTTGAGCCGATAATTTCCAAGGATGTTCAAATTTCGAGTCGTGATAAATCCTGTGACACTATTTGTATTGAACTGTTAAAAAAGTTTTTTTCAACCGTTATCATGACTCCCTCCCACCGTGGATATATTCTGAAACATTTCTTTAGGACAGAAAAAAAAAATCAGAGTAATTCGAATAACAATGAACTAAAGATCGTGTGTTAGACAACTTTGTATTTTTTATTTCCGAAATTCTGTAAAAGTGTTTTCTGCTATACTAGTTCATGATTATCTTATTTGGTGATGTCCGTGCAATTTTCAGGGGGCTCTATCACAAAGAATGACAAAATTTTCTGGGAAATCAATTCCTTTTAGTAAATGAGTTTGCGTGAATGGTTGTAGATACTCCTTTATCATGGAGTGTCTCCTCATTGTGAGAACTGATAAGATGGTTAATCAAAATAGGAATAAGGTGTCAATTGTGTATTAGTGATCTGAATTTCAGGTAAACCCAGTTCTACTCTTAAAACAATTTGTTTTCTTCTATCTGACATGTTTGAATCTGTTCTTTTGGTAATGGAACTGGGATAGTTAGAAATAGACGTGGTTTCAGCCAGTTTTATTTAAGAAGTCAGGTATCATGTTGTAACGCCCACAACTCCTTTTGAGAACCAAGCTTTGTAAGAGAAGAAAATTCAAAGGCTAATGACGATTAATAATAAGGTTTAAGGATAAAACAAACTTTTGCATGGGAATGCATATATTTGACGTGCTTAAGATTTGGGCAACCGAAAATCCTCCAAGATCATGGAATAGATGATATATTCTGTTTTATAACTGCAACTTAGGTTAAATTATTCTATTTTCGCAACCTTATCAATCCCTAGAGAGTTGGAAACAAAGGAAAAGAGTTTGGAGAGGGAAATCGGCAAAAATTCGGAGTCAGGCAAAATTACCACGAAAATGATCGAAGTTGAACGTGCACAAGCCACCAACAAAGGGGCATATCACGACAAAGGTAATACTCTTTAGTCATGCTTATTTTCCTCTTCCATGAATGCATAATTTTAGAGAGAGAAAACTTTGGTCGTTAATGGTGAATTTCACTATTGTAGAGTTTATTCTCCTTTATTATCATGGTTAGGTGCTAACGCTCCTAAGTAACCCAAGTGACGGAATTGTATTTGATTGAGCCGTTAATCAGATTTCAAACTTAAAATATTCAGCCACAATTTCAAAATAGAGACTTTGATGCCCTAAAAGTATCGTTTTTATTAATGATTTCATTAAATGGAATCAACGGCCTCGTAGTTCATTGTAAGAAATTTCTATAGACACTAGGACCACCCAAATCTGAGCTCCGAAGAGAGAGACCGAATCCCTCAAATTCGGCTCTGCAATCTGTGAAAAATAATATGCCCTTACGTTGAATATGAAGTTCATTACGACCGACCAAAGTTGACCAGCGCGTGTGGGTCACCCCAATCTTGAAACACGACAACGTTTGCAGCGTTAGACTCATAACGCAAACCTCTACCTACGGTAAAGTTTGGGAATTTTGATGAGTTGGCCGAAAAATTAGTGAATAATGGGATGTTGGGTTTTGTCTCGTTTGCGTGCCACTAGAACGTGGTTTGGAAACTAAAGGGATGCTAGTACTGAATACATGACTTAGATGTTATTGTATATCACGGTTCGAATGGAAAACTTATACTCTTGTTCGCTTGATTTTAGGGAAATTGGATTGACGGAGCTATGGGTATTAGAATAGGGGTTCACTTAAGGTAACTAGCTTCATCTTATTTCTACTATTACTAAATAAAATAATTTTCTACATTGCATGAAATTTTAAAGATAAGCTAAGATTAATTTAGAGTATGAATATGTGTTTCATTTATAAAATTTGAATCAAGTGATTGAAGTTGTTTTATAAAGTGTGCTTTTGATATGTTGTCCGACTTTGTGAGGATATTTTTGTCAGATAATCTGGTATAAGATTTTAGTGGAAAACAGTTTAGTGAAACTCATTCTTTTAAAATTTCAACGTTCGTTTTCGATTTTGTGCTCGTAAGTCTACTACGGCCTGAAACCCTTACGAGGGTTCACTGGCGTATCGATACAAAAAGATCATGATCACTCAGGTCGCCGCAGTCGATATATCTAGTATCTGCATCCTTTCAGTGAGTGTTAAATATTAGAGTCTTCCTGCGGCAGAGTAGGCGTGGTAAAATTACCAGAACAACCTCTGTTTCTGTTCCATTATGAAATTTGACAAGTTCGAACCTTCGCTTCCGTTCAGTTCTAAATTTTTATAAGTTCGAAACCTACATTTTGATTAACCTCTAACTCCGAATTATTTATTAATTTTATTGAGTATTGCATCATGTCATTTTAACAAACTATAGTTTGTGAATCTTTTGAACTTTGCATGGTCTAACTGTGTATATTGGTTACAAAATGTATTTTCTAAGAGCTTGATCTGATAGGGATACATTAAGACTACTTACTAAGTTGCTCTCCAACAACTTACCACATTCAACTCCGCAGTTTCAGGAGAAATTGATTTGTGTTGGATGTTTAATATATGAGGATGTTGGATTCTTAGAGGAATCAAAGTGTGCAACAAAATAATGGAATAAGAAGTCGTTTGATTATGTAAGTATCGTGATTCTTTATGTGAGGATGTGATTGGTATCAAAATTATATTTCAATAAGGAATTTTTTGGCTTCGTTATTTACCAATTTATTACTAATAAACAACGATCGCCCCTAACTTCCAGGATGGATTTTAGGGTGTGACACATGCATGGGACGTTTTACTTGCAAAAAGAAGTCTCTCATTCTTTAAAGGATAGAATGAATTATTTGATGAGTCATGAGTATGGCTTATAATATCTATCATGATTATGTCATCATAGAATGTTAAATATAAATCCTCATACAGTTTAGTGGAGTATTATCATGCTTGTGATATCTTACTTGATAATTTTGTGACAAACATTACAGTTATTCTGCTTTATCTTGTTTAAGTTAAAATCTCAATGAGTGAGGTATCATTTTATTTTCCCTTATCTAGGATGAAATGCGGAATCTTGTTGCAACATTTAATTAGCATGAAATTAACATCCATATATATATATACCACAACAATGGAGAGCTTTTGCAGATTCTGATTTACACAAAAAATAATTATCCCAAAATACATGGGGACTTGTAGAATTACTTAGTTATAAGATCATATACCAATGGTAATTTGCTCACCCCTATATACCATAACAAAGTTATGTTGTTATTGGAATATTTATCACTGATGTTGTGATTTATTTATTATTTATCTTTTACTCCATATCAAATTCAGTGAATTTGTTGGTAGATACAGCGGGTAGAATAAATGTCTTATGTTAGATGCTGGCATTACTGAAAATTCCGTATTTATCAACGAAATTATTTCGTCGGTAAACGGTCTAAATTTCGTTGCCCAAAGTAATTTTCGTCGGTAAAGATATCGTCGGCGAATGCCCTGTCAGCGAAGTTTACCGACGAAAAAAGACATAAATTTTTCGTCGATAAAAACATTTTTTACGAACAGAATTTTTGTCGGGAAAGATGATTTTTGCGTAAGAAAAATGTTTTTGCCGACGAAATTTGATTTTGTAGGTAAAATAATTTATTACCAACGAAAATTAATTTTTTCGGTAAATTAAGATTCATCGACGAACTTTTAGCGACGAAATTAATTGTTCATCGGTAAAGGCCTGATTTTCAGTAGTGTGAGTTGGGAGATTACTTGGGTAACCATCGAGGCTACTAGTTTTATACAATTGGTCAACGCCAAAGACTTCAACTACCTAGAATGGAATAATTTGGGATTGTGTCTCAACTCGACCAACTATATGTAATAATACAATTAATAAACATACACCACAGAAGTTTATATTTTGTAATAAGTAGGATTTGATGCCACAAAAAACTTGTGTTTAGCAACGACATTAACTAATATTATTAAATATTTTTAATTATGTATTGCTAGTTGGTTATCACTAAATAATTATGTTTAGTGACATTGTATTTAATGACATTGTATTTAGTTCACAATCACTATTTACTCGTAAAGAGACGATATACGTATCATTACAAGAATATTGATCAAAACGACGAAAATAAGATCTTGTCACTAAGGTAATGGTGGTAAAAAGATTATTTAGTTGCAGAATTATATGATGTAACTGTATATAGTCTATAGCGTCACAAAAATTCTCAAAGGTAAACCAGATGTTTAGCGTGTATTTTTGCCGCAGCAATTTAATATACTTGAAGAAATCCTGGTGGCAAATACCTATTCGATAGTAATATATACAACCAGTTATACAAGTTGAGGTTATTGAGGAAACAACGTTTTAATGTTAAAATATGTTGATGCAATATAATTGTTAACAATGTTGGCGTTATGTCGTAGCTGGTACTGTATTTGTCGTCATTAAATGTGTTTCTCACTTAACATTACAGAATAGACTAGATAAGTGAACTAACCAGAAAAGCTATTATGCACGTTACGCAGGAGAGCCTTCCTTGTAACACCTATGGGCTAACCTAGAAATCGATTTTGAACGAAACACAATTTGTTTAACAATCGATTGAACCGTCCGTTTGAAGACTCCACCTCCTTGCAACGGATGTAATGTGCAAATTCGATGCCCTGTTTGGAAACTAAGGTAAGTAGTGTTGTTTATTATGTTTCCCAAATTGTGTGTGAGATTTGTTTACTGCAACTATTAAAAATTGATGTTTGGGATGATGCCAACCTAATTCCTATCTCATTTGTTGTCATTAACTCTGTTATTTTCGTTTGAATAACTAAAACTGCTCAATGGTGTCAATTTCTTGATTAAATTGTTTGGGTGACTTAGCAATGTTTTAGGCAAATGCATGGTACTGTCATTTTCCTTCATTAGAGAAGTATTGTGAGTTACCTTCATTAAGTTGTAATGGTTGTTTATTGTTGATAAGAAGTACTGTGAAGTTGCATCTTGAAAAATTTGGAATATTACCCACTTACACTACATGGGTTGATCATGGAAAGGTATTAATACGAAAATGTCATGACTAACAGAGAGAATACAAAAGGGTATTTTTATTATAACATGTATACAAATATATAAAAAATTAATACTTTATTGTAATGAAACTACGGATACGAATTGCTAGGAAAAGGGGGTATTTTAGCATGAAGAACATCTTGATGCAAATTAAGTATAAGCGGTGTCAAACAATGTTTAGTCATTGATAAATATTTATGGCATCAATATATAGGGATGCATAATAACTGTTATGGTATCAACATTTAGGTATTACAGATGTATTCAATTACCAACAGATAATTTCGAAACAATATACATGGTTTCTCAACTAAAACATGTCGACGGTAATTAGGAATGAACACCTTCGGTGCAGTTTGTTGATGCATAAGGTCATAGGTACTGTTCATTCCAGCAACATTATCGTTGAACATTATCGTCGCGGAAACCTTTAGCCATAGTGTTTATTGGGACAAAACTTTGGTCGACATTGATCTTTAGTTATGGCAAAATTAAAATTAGTAACGATTTTTACCCGTCGCTGTAGTGGTACATTCTTGTAGTGTATGTTAACGATAACATATCAAGATTTTCAACTCCTCGCCTCCACCATGTGGTTAATGAAAACGATTTGTAACGATTAAGAAGAGAATCAACACCATGTGTTGCTACTATCATTCCATCTCTCATTAAATGAGAGTAATATTTGCAAATAATAACATTTAAAAACATCGTTTTTGTCTATCTATCAACTCTATTTTTAAAGTGTGTCACGACGTTCATTTCATCCCTATTGTCCTCATTTTATAATTACAAAAACTTATATGCATCTGTAAGTCGTACCACGTTACAAGATTTATTGGGACGTCATATAACACGAGTGTATCAAAATTGATTAATTTTAACATGTACACAGTTTTGTGACATATCAAACTAGGTGTTTTAGCAGTTCCGTGGGTTGGGTTGCATCTTAAAAAACGGTTATTGCAGGTACACCCAATCTACTTTGTATGTGTACTTACAAAACCTCATTAAAAGTTTTCCTTGTGGAATTCGAATCGAGTAGTCGAATTTAGTGTAAATTCTCGACAGAGGTCCTTCAGGGTATTCGTAAGAGATAAACTTCCACAGTAGAAAACACCTGCAAGGCACACACTCAATATCAATTTATTCATGTCTTCAACTTAATGCTCTATACCTTTCGTCCTTACCTATAGTTGAATCTCCGTGGGTGGAAACCAGTTGGGAAAAGATCCTTCTCCAATTAGGCCGTGCAAAATGTGTCTTGATCTATTGAATGGAAACAAAAGACGGCAGGTATATACGTATACATACATATTATATATATATTAGAGAACCAAATTGAACTTTAGAGGTATATATATATAATACCTGACTTTCGGAGAAAATGTCGACCCCGTTTCTTGCATGTTGCAGCTTCTGAACCATTGCTATAAGTGCAGACCGAGCATCTCCTTCTTCATACACACAAGTTAAGTAATTGTGCATGTCTATTATTTTCTGCATTAGGAGAACTTTCAATGAGAAAAACCTATACATACATATATATATATATATATATATATATTGATTTCTATGCATAATAATGCTGCAGACTGACATCCGTATCGCTTGCGGCTATATCATCCATGACGCCTTTAAACCACTCGAATGAGGCTTGCTCCCTTGTTACCCAATAAAAGTATGCCCTTTGGGGACCCTTCCTTGCTCCCTTATTTGAGTTCTGTAATCAAATGTTGTCTGTTACAAAGATTCAAAATATCATCCATTCTAAAGGAATCACTGAATCATTACTTTGTTCAGATAATTTGGTTGGACATGGTACAGGATATCTTTTAGGATGCTTATAAATGGTGTTGCACCAATCCCAAGACCAATCAGCAACAAAATGTCATACTCTTTATAATCCTGAGCTGGGGCTCCATAAGGTCCTTTGATTAAAATGCTGGGAAAAGTCCTAAGAACAAAAATAAAAATATTGTTGTTAATCAAGCAATATAATTTGAAGAGCAGTAGAAAACATAAGCAAAATATGCAGAAATTGGATTAATTTTATTCGATTTACAATTGAGAATTTATACAAGAGATAGGACCTATTTTTAGCTAATTAATCCAGTG
Source organism: Chamaenerion angustifolium (assembly GCA_946814005.1). Lineage (NCBI taxonomy): Eukaryota > Viridiplantae > Streptophyta > Magnoliopsida > Myrtales > Onagraceae > Chamaenerion > Chamaenerion angustifolium. The sequence goes on along the minus strand of OX328268.1, from coordinate 23,750,462 downwards.
TCTCCACTACTTCAACTATTTTTAGTTAATTAATGTACTACTTCCACTACTTCAACTATTTTTAGCTAATTAATTCACTACTTCAACTATTTTTAGCTAATTAATCCACTACTTTCACTAATATGGAAACATGATTTCAACTAACACTCCTCCAAAATCAGGTTACTGCAAACTCCCAATCTTTCCCTAAGAAGTAATACTTGACCTTGAAGTATTTTGTCCTTCCATTCATAGCTCATGTTTTATCCTGAATAACCTTCTTCATTGCATTTGTCTCTCCTTTTTCATTATTCATGGCAAGCACATCGTTCATTGCAGCAAGCAATTTCTTATCAATCTTGGCTTCCTTTCAAGGACTGCAAAATAGCATCTTTGATAAATCTAGCAAGAGATCTTGACCCCCTAACAGATTGATCATCTGTCAGTTCATCATCATCAAGACAGACGCTTCCGCCTTCAACTGTAGGAGAAACAGAAGAACAAGTGATTGGAAGGGTTTGTCCTTAATTCCATCCCTCGGTCGCTCCAACTCTGAGTGAAGTATATCCGCAGTCAGATTTTGCATTCTCAAGTGCCTCTCGGTGTTCCTTATGACTTGCATTGCCTGAGCTTCAGTCAGCAAGTTCATTCTGTAGGGTTTCCACCAGGTTTAGGGTTTCAGAGAGTTCCATACGGAGTGTATGAACATCGTGATGTGCAGACTCTGGGATGTCTTCTTTGATTGTGAAAGCAGATTGCTCCTCCTCTAATGGATTGAGTGCAAAACTCTCTACCTTCATTTTGATTCTAAAGAGCTCCTTACCACTAGAATTTATAATGATGCACTTTTTATCTTCAAACAGCACCTTGAAATTCTTTTCTTTTTTATTGATCAACACTAAGCAAGTTTTGATCAATTTCAGGGACATATAACACTTCATCAATTAGATTCGTACCTGAATTGCTATCTATAGCTACTGTCCCTTTTCCTTTAACAGATATGAACTATCCATTTCCAATTTTCACTTTGGAAATAACTGACCTTCCAAGTTGTTTGAAGAGTCTCATATCACTAGTCATGTGAATAGTGCAGACACTGTCGACCAGTCACCCATCACTCGATGCTCCAGTTGTGAACTAAGAGGCCGCAAACAAATGCTTCTCCTATTCTTCATGAACAGCAGCTTGAGTTTTTCTCTTCGGATGATTGTATTTTTCAGTTCAAATCTTTTCGACATGCCCCATCTTCTAACACCTCCTGCATTTTATGTCTGGTTTCTTCCAACATTTGTAGTGAGAATAGTTCTCCTTACCACAATGCTTACAAGAAGGAAGAGTTCCTCCTTTTTGGCCCATTATTGTCGCACTTGACTCACCATCACTAGAATTAGGCTCGCCTTTGCACTTCTTCTCCTTACTCTTTTGGTTTAAGTGCAACTTGGCCTTGAAAGCATCTTCAATTGCCCTTTCTTCACGCATCAATCTTATTTTCTCTTGAGCTTGACGAACAATGAAGAGCTCTGCCAATTTTAGAGTTGACATGTCCTTGGTGTGCTCCAATGAGGCAATGGTTGCTTCAAATCTCTCAGGAAGATAGACTAATATCTTCTCCACAATTCTGCTATCCTTCATATCCTTACCAAATATTCTAACCTGGTTTGCAAGTCCCACCAATCAACCTGAGTATTCTTGGATGGTCTCATATTCTTTCATTTGCTCCTTTTCGAATTCCCTTATCAAGTTCAAAGATTTCATGCCCCTTATCCTCTCATCTCCTTTCTATTCTTCTTGGAGAAAGTCCCAAATTTCATTGGTTGACTTTATGGACATGATTCTGCTAAAAATTACAGGTGAGACAGATGATTAAAGGCATGACTTGGCTCGTGCCTTTCTCACATTCTTCTCCCTTTGAACCCTGATTTGAGCAAGTGTGGGGTTGGGTGGAAGTGTGAAATTTCATAGTCTTCTGCAACAACCTTCCATGGATCAGTGCCCCCCATGTAAGCTTCCATTTTCAGCCCAAGCTTGGTAGTTGGAGCCATCAAAGTTTGGTGGAGCTACACCTGAGAAGGATTCTTCCATTTGAGGAGAGTTTACAAGGTTTATGAGTGGATGATCTCAAGAAATCGACAATAACACAATCTCACATATCCCTCAAGCATTTAAGCTCTGATACCACTGTTGTTTATCAAGCAAGATAATTTGAATAACAAAAGAAAACATAAGTAAAATATGCAGAAGTTGGATTGATTTGATTCGATCTGCAATTGGGAATTTATAGAAGAGATACTGTCTATTTTTCGGTAATGAATCCACTACATCCACTACTTCAACTATTTATAGCTAATTAATTCATTACTTTCACTACTTTTAGCTAATTAATTCACTATTTCCATTGCTTCAACTATTTTTAGCTAATTAATTCACTACTACTTCCACTATTTTCAGTAATATGGAAACCAGATTTCAACTAACAAATATTGATGATGATAGAACAAAAAACAATTAGGAAGAAAACAAAAATACTTTTACTTACATGGTGGCCTCTGGCAGATCCTTGAAGGCCGACGATGCCGTAGTAGCAATTTTTAGAAGACTACCCATTTTTTGTTCTTCAGCAGGAGCTAAGCAAACCTTCAAATAAATTCCAATTTTAAAACTCATACAAACTTAACTTGGGAGAATGAATGCTCTCCTTTCCATATTTTTTATGATGATGAATGTCATAACTAAAAACCCTACCTTATTGAATTGTTTTTTAAGCTCTCCCGTCCAATCTCCTAAACATCGTATGTGAACACTTAAGAAATCATCATCTGGGGCCGAAGTAATGGAGAATGGATGCCTAGGATGACCAAATTATATAATGATGAATCGAAACCATAATGTACCCAAACTACATACATTATGTAGAAATCGGTTTCAACGAACCATTCAAATGTTGAGATTTCGGGACACTTGACAAACACGTACATTCCGCTACGATACTTGAATCCCATAGGTTTGCTCATATATAATGCAAGGACATTCCCTGAATATATGGTTGCCTGCAAAACTTACAAAGTAAACTACATTGTATTATTTAGGGATCCGATAGAACGGACAAGCTAGCTTCTTACCTTCATAACATCTACATTGTATTTGACTTCGCCCTTGGTATAAAGTCTTTCCCACGCATAGAGCAAGATTGGGATGGAAATGTACATCCATGTCTGCATCAAATTAATATTGTAAACCCTTTCCTTATACTAAAAAAGATGTCTATTGAAAATGTGTGTTACCGTTTTTGTGTACCATGGCCGCTGAAAGATGAGAAACAATCCGTGTATTACGAGGAACACATAAACGATGACGAGCAGATGATGAGCATACCAGAATGCATTGAATCCTGCAAACCAACGGAATGGCCCGGGAAATTTGATTATGTTCCTTCTGAACCAATGTGTCGCCAAAGTGAAGGAGATAGCCATCAGAATAATCATCACAATCCCGCTGATACTACACATATTGTTCATCAAGTCCATATAGCTGGGTTGCTTGTAGTTGAAGTTGGGACCAAAAACATTCATAAATAGTTGTGTTGGACACGTGGATATCCTCCAATAATTACACCCAATATGGAGAGCTGTGTGTATGGAAGCTTGAATAGCGATTGCTAAAGCAATCACCTTGTGGAAGTTTATGTTGTCGTCAAATGGAAAAAACTTTTTTAAAAAAGTGGATCGAAGCCTTGTTAGGGTTCTTCGGCATACAGGGATGAGAATGAGAGCCATGTTGAATGCCAGGTCTTCTGCTGTTCCCTTGGCAACGCAAAGGCAGTATCCATTGACTTGAAATGCTTCCGTTTTTCTGTACATATCGAACTTATACATAAATAGAACTGAGTTAATGTTGGCCCATAGCACGATCACCCAAATCCTTTTCCAGTTGTCGTAAATACAGTCCACTGTTTTAACTACGGGTCGAGCAATAGGGTTTCTATAACACGTAGGAATCATGGTCCTAGTAAGTGTCGCTGCAGATTTCTTTTTCATTAAATTCTCGTCTTCGGAACGATTCATTTGTCTAAATAATGTTTTGAGTTGCCACAACTGCAGGCAAAAATACATTTCAATATGTTTATATATATATATATTCAAATAAATGTTACGTCTCGATGCAGTACCTCAATGTATCCTCGATGATCTGGGTCCAGTTCTTCCATGATCAAGGCTGCATAAGACGCAGCATGCTGCTTGAGATTGGACAACCTATTGGACGAGGCACTCAACACTAGAACCTTTGAATGAGACAACAAGTTTAGTGTATATATATATATCAGCGTACGTACGTGCCGACTGAATTATGATGAAGAAGAGAGGAATGGAAGTTTTTTTCCTTACTTCTCTAACCTCTTCCTCAGATAGAGTCCCATCCCCATCCTTGTCACACCTACATAATGCATCACCATTATTATTATTTTGTTAAGGATCATCATTTCCCTATCTCATTTATATTTGGAACTGTGTAGGTTACATGTCAAAGAAAATACGAAGACGTGCTTCGATATCCTTGCTCGTCATCTCTTCCCAAAACTTTCGCAAGTCAGATTTCCCAACCCCGTCATTGACATCTATGTTGCTACGCCTGGTTAGTGTCTCAAATAACTCTCCGGCAAATTCGTTGGAGTCTCCCAGACCTACCTTATTGACAATAATTTCAGGAAAATAAATATATTAGACTTATATTCCTTTCTATAAATTTTTATTCTATTATATATGATCCATGTGTCGTTGTTCTCTAACCAATGCAGATTCCAAATTTCTCCTTGGAGAGTTTCCCGTTGATAGCGAATTGATTGAATCGCATCTCAATATCTCTCCATGCGTTTTCTTCCTTCCCTGTCAATGTCCTATCAAGAAATCTTAAACTCATCAGACCTCTGGAAGCCGTCCTCTCCATTCTACCACTGCTTGATGGCGTGGATCTTGTGCTGTTCATCTTGGTTGATCGAAGCATGTTTGAATCATTATTAGGGGGACTCTCAATCTGAACACTCTCGAGAGGATAACTCGATGGATGATTTTCATGCTTTTGACTCATTTTAATCACGAAAGCATCAAGATTGTTGATACAGGAGAGGAGGACCCATGCAAGGGAAGGGAGAAAACAAAACAAAAATATACAAATGTCGTCGGAATAGTTAAGATGCTGGAATGGAAACATAAGTAATTATGAAGGAGGGTTCCGTTTTGTCAGTTTCCATTTAATTTACTGGTTTAGGATTTCAATCGTCAAAATGTGTGTTGAGTTAGATTGTAACAACATGACAACCATCCATTTCATTTCACCATTTTTGTGGGTCGTCTTACGTTAAAAACATACAATCAGTAGTTCGACTTCGATCACTAACACTAGAGTATCATTCTATCTAACCAAATCAAGATGCTTAAGGAAAGGCATACTCTAAATAAAATCATCTCCAACCTTAAATATTAACCTTAAAATCTCTTCAATTTTCATTCTACTAATTCTCAATCAGTAGTACACTTGTAAAATTCTTAATCATCACACATACAATTATCAAATTTGTACAATCTTATGGTTTCATTAATCTTTCTTTCTCTTCTGACTCTTCATGTTTTCTTCTTTTTCTCTCCGACTATTCATGTTCTTTTCTTTAAAATAATTTATTCAATTTATTTGATCTATTCAAGCATTTTCCTATTTCTCTTCTTGCATCTTCCATCATTCTCTTTTTGAAAGTTTTGTTTAACAATTTGTGAGAATAATCAGCACAATCAAAAAACCAAACAAGGAAAGAAAGAAGATTAGCGAAATAGTGATTGTGTAATATACATGTAATATCTTCTTACCATGTCTAGTCTTACCGTATCTAAAAGTGTGTACAACTATATAGAAGATAGTTTGTAAAGTTAAAAATACTACTAAAAAAAACAGAGGAGGTTTTATTCAGAAATTGTCGTGTACTTAAGAACATGGTATCACAGTAGTGTCAATCTTGGTCAAGCTGACTACTACATCATCATCTACCAATTTCTCATGTCTTGAGACTAGAATTACATCTCTCGACCGAAGGCTTCTCAAAAGAATTCTCATCATTGAAGCCCAGCGGATTCATCATGAATTTCACACCGGAAATCGAAAAATCCAGAAATATTGAAGGGACAAACGATTTAGCCACAACACTACTCAATATGTTGAAAAGTGATCTGGTAAATTCAGCCACAAGCAACCCAAATCAGCAAAACCAGAATGCATCAGAGACTTTAAGAGACGCAGTAAATTTAAACGAATCAAATTACCCACTATGGATGATTGTGATGAAGGCAGCAATTGGAGGGCGGCGACGACCCAAACACATTACAAGAGTCCCACCCCCACCAACCCTAACATGACCAACATACTCGGAATGGAAAGAACCTGATTTGTGCGTTTTCTCATGGAGTCCGATCCAATGTCACATCGAACATGACTAACATGACCGTTTGGTCTACAACTCTAAAAGACCGTGGAGTCCGATCCAACCATTTATATGTATATTATTTTATATATTGTATTAGTTAGTATTAATTAATATAATTAATCAACGAATACAAACAAATAAAACTTTTATTATTTAATAATTATTTTAGTTGTTTAATCGGTTTAGTAGAAATCTATGTAAACATTGTTAAATCATTTTTATTTTGTTGTTTAATTTGATTTTGAATACTTATTTTGGTTTTGAATGTGTATTTTTTTGCTTTTTCGGTTTAACCTGAAAATCCGGTCCGGAAATCTGAAATCCGAATGGACGGTTTATTTTTCCTTATACGGTTTTTTGGTCGGTCTTTTTTTAAAGAAAAAGCCGTCCGGAAATATAGGTTCCCGATCGAAATAGTAAACAAATCGGTCTGATAGGTCTGGTTTCACCCCTATCGCAACCTATCCAAGTGCCAAAGCATTGTGGAAGGCACTCGAGGTGACCTATGATGCCGGAGGAGATGCCCTATAGATATACGACTTGCATGCCAAAGCCAGCGAGCTAAGGCAGGAAGAGATGCCCTTAGAACACTACTTCAATACCCTGCAAGGAATTTGGTAGGCAATCGACAGACAACACCTAAACCCTACGAAATGTAAGTCAGACATTGTAATTTATAACGAAGAACGACAGGAAACCCATTTATTTCCATTTCTGGCAGGATTATCTAACAGGTATGAAACGGTCAGAAGGGACATACTCAAGGAGGAGTCACCGCCCTCGGTGGAGCGGGCATACGCACAGGTCCGACGGGAGGCATCCAGGGTCGGCATACTCAACTAATCAACAATCGGAGAGATCCCGATCGGTAGTGGCCTCAAAGTAAAAAACGGGATTAGTACCACCGAGCTCGGCAAAGCACATGCAACAAAGCGAGGAGGACGATACCGGTTAGAAGATACCAGGAACAACCCTAGGTTGCCGTCCCGAGAAGACCGAGCAAAACAATTGGAGAAGAAGGACCGACTCTATTGCTCTCACTGCGGGATGAGCCGTCACACCAAAGAGGTGTGTTTCAAGATCGTTGGATGCCCGTACTGGTGGGAGGACGGACATAAAAGAGCCACTGGATCAAGCAAATCGGTCGCCGCTGCTGCGGGTAACCATGTGGCCACCGTCGACAGGAGGAGTAGCCGAATCAGAGTGGACAGAGGAGAAGAGACCTTAGTCGCGACGATTCTCGGGGGGAGTGAACTAATATGCTCAAATCGGAGAATCCAGAAGAGGATAGAAGTTGTCTACGGGAATGAAACTGTGGCACAAAGGAGGAACAGGTGAGGGTGAAGGAAAAACCTTACCCTAACTACAAAAATGTCCATGCAGTTTATAATGTGCAGGAACTTAACCCGGATAAATGTTCCAACTAGACATTCAATTGTGGAGCGACGCATACGATGACCTATGATGATCGATATATAATTTCTTGGACAATCCCGTGCAAAGAAAAAATTCAAACTGTTAACGGGAGTATTACACCTGTAATGTGTGGTGGAACTATTAAAGTTTCTTCAACTTCGAAAATGTCTTATTGTCTCTATGTGCCTTCATTATCGTGCAAATTATTATCCGTCAGTCACGTCACTAGAGAATTGAATTGTACAGTACTGATGTACCCGAATTGATGTATTTTATAGGATATCCAGACAACAGAGATAATTGGGCGTAGAATAGAGCGAGATGGACTGTACTATGTGGATGAGGTGGCTCAACAAAGGAATGTGGCAGTGGCTCACGGGACGGCAGAAAGGTAGTTCTGGTTATGGCATCGTCGATTAGGACATCCATCAACCACTTATCTCAGGATTTTATTTCATAGTTTTAATAGTAGAAATTGTGACCCATACGAAACTTGCATTTATGCTAAGAGTCATAGGACTACTATTCCAGCAAATAATACTCGTGTTAATTCAGTCTTTGTGTTAGCTCATTCAGATGTCTTGGGTCCTACCCCAAACTCCATAAGTAGTCATTTTTGGTATTTTTTGTTGTTTATTGATGATTATCCAAAAAAAAATCAGATCCTTCTATAACATTGTCCATACCCAATACCAGAACAAATTTGCATTCTTCGATCAGACAATGGAGGAGAATATTTAAATCAAACTCTCACCGATTTGTTTTTTCAGAAAAAGGGTCTCATTCACCAAACCACATGTCCAAATTCTTCACAACAAAACGGAGTTGCTGAACGCAAAAATCGGACTATCCTAGAAATTATTTGAGCCCTCATGCTTGAATCTCATGTGCCTCAATTATTTTGGCCAGAAGACGTAGCTACAGTTGTATATCTTAGTAACCGACTAGCCAAACAAAATCTTGATTTTCGCACTCTGTTCCACATATTATGCAAACAAACCACAACATCTCTAGCCTCGACCCTGACACCAAGTGTTTTTGGGTGTTCTGTGTTTGTCCATATCCCAAAGTCAGAAGGACCAAATTCGAGTCTTGTGTTGTCAAATATTTTTTTGTCGCGTATGGTCCACATCAAAAAGGATATAGATGTTACAATTCAGTTACACGCCGTATCAATACTACACTGGATTGCGATTTTATTTAGACTAAGTACTATTACACACATCAACTTGCGGGGGGAGAAGTATATTAGTCATTATGACCGTCTAATTTGGGTTAAGATGTCTGACCATCACCAAAATCTGACTATTGCTAACCTAAAAGAATTTGATATCAATCCAACTGATGTAACCTTTGAAACAGAAGGACGACCCATCAGACTTAGTGATACGTCCCAAGAACCTCTTACATGTAGAAATCCTGAAGTATGCACTTCTCCTGATATAGATCATCAAATTCCCTCTTTTGAAATAGATGATTCAGATAAACCAGAAGAAAAAGTAGAAATGCATGAGAACTCTAGGAGATACATACTACCTCCACGAGCGACCAGGGGAGTCCCTCCCAAGAGGTACTGACTAGATCACAAACCGAGCAAACCACAGTATCATGTTGATAATGACAGCAATGGGAGTCTATCTACGACAGCCAAAACGTTCAGAGTCGTGCTCTACCATGAGAAGCCCCCAAGAACCACTACGGGAGACCTCTTATTTAACGGCTAGAAAATCCAGTTTTAACGGCTCATTAATTGAGTCTTCAAATTTTCACTGCTCTAAAGAAATTGTGAGCCGCTATAGGTACTGTCGCGAGATTTATCACGACTCGAATTTGGTAGAGCCGTGAAAATTAACGGTTCAAATAAATGAGTCGCAGGAAATACTTTTATTTTTTTATTCATTATTGTTTACAACTTATTAAATTAGCCACCAAAAATATGTATATTTTACAAAATATATTTACATCTTTGTCGGTAGTAAGGCCACCTCTGTAGACTCTTTTCTTTCGACACACCTTCTTCTGCTGTCAGAGGTTCTTCAGTCGAGTCTTCTTCTGCCGCCGGAGGTTATTTGTAAGTGGTTGGTCTCAGTCGAGTCTTCTTCAGCCCCAGCCGCCAGAGGTTCTTTAGACCTAGCTCTTCGTCAAGTCTTGAGCTCCACCAGATCCATATGCCACCAGAGGGACGATGAGTCTTTGTCCATTCTATGTCGCATCTCCAGCTCCATCCACCGTTCCAGATCCAACTCCACCAGATCCATATGTTGCACCTCCACCACTGCCACCAGAGGGACGACGAGTCTTCTTCAACATCAGTCGTTCCATCCACTGTCCACTTAAGCTCCTAGTCAGACATCACGTGTGTGGGAAGATGAAAAGGAGGAAGATGAAGAGGGAAGATGAAAAGAAAAGAAACGTAAGGGAAGAAAAAGAGTGACGAGAAAATTTTGAAAAGTTGAATTGTTTTTGTTAAAAAACAATCATGGCTCAAAAAAGGAGCCGTGAAAACTAATTTTATTTTATTTTGCGGCTCTGACATTTGAGCCCCCAAAATAATTTCTTTTTTTAAAAAATACAAATACAATGGCGGCTCATCCAAGATTGAGTCGCGGAAAAGACAAAATAAAAGTGAAAAATAAATTGTAGAACGACTCAACTATTTTTGAGTCGTGAATAATCAGATAAATAAATTATTCACGAATCAATAGTGTTTCGGTTGTGAACAGTAGAGTAAGCCAAATGCAACAGGCAATGGAGCCGAGCAATGCATGTTGAGATGGATGCTCTCATGAAAAATCAAACATGGGAAAAATGCAAGTTACCCACAAAAAAACCTGGTTGGATGCAGATGGGTATTCATAGTAAAAAAAACAACGCATATGGAATAATAGAAAGATACAAAGCTCGGTTGGTGGCGAAAGGGTATACTCATATATACGGAATCGATTACTCTGAGGCATTCTCACCAGTAGCCAAAATAGACACAATCCGAGTTCGATTCTCAATAGCAGCAAAATATTGGCTTCTTCACCAATTTGATGTGAAGAACACTTTTCTGCATGGAGATCTTAAAGAAAAAGTGTATATGATATCTCTACCAGGCTTTGAATCTGACTTTCAGCCAAATGAAGTCTGCACGCTGAAGAAGGCACTATATGGTCTCAAACAGTCACCTAGGGCCTGATTTGGTAGATTTTCCATTGCGGTGAAGAAGTATGGGTACAAACAAAGTAATGCAGATCATACGTTGTTCCTCAAACGCAAACGTGAGTTGATTACTTGTCTAATTATTTATGTGGATGACATAATAATTACTGGGAGCGACAGAGAAGAAATTAGTCAACTCCAAAAGAACCTATTCATAGCCTTTGAAATGAAAGATCTGGCAAGTCTCAAGTATTTTCTGGGAATCAAAGTTTTGAGATCAAGAAGAGGTATCTATATTTCTTAGAAGAAGTATATACTCGATCTTCTAGCTGAAGTAGGGTTAATGGATTGCAAGCCAACGGACCAACAAGTGGATGGAGCTAGACTAGTAGACAGTGAAAGATATCAATGGTTAGTTGGTAACCTTATCTACTTGGCTCATACAAGACCAGACATTGCATATGCAATGGGAGTAGTGAGTCAATTCATGCACAATCATCAAGAAGATTGCATGGAAGCTGCGTTACGAATTGTTAGATATCTTAAAGGGTCCCTAGGCAAAGGAATTCTGTTTAAGAAAAATGGACACATTGATGTTCAAGCATATACATATGCAGCCTGGGTTGGCAACCCAGTAAACAGAAGATCTACCTCAAGGTACTTCACTCTGGTAGGTGGAAACTTAGTAATCTGGAGAAGTAAGAAACAAAAGGTGGTAGCTCTCTCCAGCGCAAAACCAGAGTTTTGACGGATCGCAAAAGGACTAACTGAAATTTTGTGGTTGAGAAAACTTTTGGTAGATTTGGGATCCCTAATCAAGCATACATGCAAGTTGATGTGTGATAATAAAGTTGCCATGAGTATATTTGAAAATCATGTGCAACAAGATAAGACGAAGCACGTTGAAGTAGGCCGTCACTTCATTATAGAAATGTTATATGAAAGACTAGTTGAATTCCCATTTGTCAAGTCAGAGAACCAATTGGCAGATATCCTAACCAAAACAGTTACTGTGAAAGTGTTAGAGGAAGTCTTAGCAAGTTGAGTATTGTGTACTCCACTAATCAACTTGAGGGGGAGTGTGACTAAACCAAACACTAAAAGAAATAACATTAGGGAAATAGTGATTGTGTAATATACATGTAATATCTTCTTACCATGTCTAGTCTTACCATATATAGGATTGTGTAGAACTATATAGAAGATAGTTTGTAATGCTGAAAATACTACTAAACAATTAAAAATAAATAAATAAATAAAACATAGGAAGTCTTATTCTGAAATTGTCATGTACTTAAAAACACCATTCACATTTGTCAGTGCATCAATAACCGTCAAAATTAACAACTACAAGCACATTTTCCCGATGCACGCACTATGTTGCATCTCATTGGTCCATTGTAAACGGGTATACACTAATCTTTACTTCCCTCTCGAGAAATTCCTAATTGGATTCGCCTTCTTAATAAACATGGGTTGTTATCTTACTATCACCGTATCCCTTGTTTGTCAACTGTTCCACGAAATACCTACCGCAAAAAATTGTCGTCCGACTCTATGTTCACTGGGGCCGCCTTCTTCGAAGATGGGCGTGGAACCTACATAAATATAAATATATTTAGACGTTGTCCATATGTCCATTAATCATAAATAGCCAAATTTCATACCGTCACAAAATCATCGTCCGATCCGATATTGATTGGGGTCGCCCTTGACGAAGATGGGGTCGCCTTTGACGAAGATGGTCGCCCACCCCTTGGTTTGGTTCTTCTCACTGTCAACTTGGCCCTTCTTGTTCTCTTTGGAGGCTCCACATGTGTTTCTTCTGCTGCTTCCATATGTTCGTCGGCCATTGGTGGGCGACTTGGTCGAACAGTTTCCTCCATTGGGGTCTGACTTGTTGCAAAGGTGTCATCATGTGGAGGCTGAACGGTTTCTTCGGGGTTCAACTTTCGCCGAACAGGTCCCTTTCGCTTCTTTGAAACCTAAAAATTAAATGTTTATTAATGTAGTTTAAATGCAGTAATTTCAATGCGATAAGCGATCGTACCTTTCTTTTCGACGCAGTAGCCTGAGACTGCTGCGTTGCCGCATCTTCGGTTGCATGACTTGTGCATCTCGATCCCACGCCACTTGTTGTTCCTCCCATGTTTGCCTTCGGACATCCTCGCTTGTTGTGGCCCGTTTCATGGCAAGCCGAGCAAAACTGTTTTAAGTCATGCTTTGTCATCTTAGATGTGCTTTTGTTGCTTGGTTCATGAGCTTCCCTAGTGCGTTTCTTCTTCGGTCTTCCACCTCTCTTCCTAAACTCTGGTGGATCAATAGGCAATGACTCCACCCGGACCCAGTCGTCCACACCAGGTAATGGGTGTATTATTGGTGAATAAATCTTCCTCATAGTGGCTACATGATAACATGGATCAACATAGCCCGAGAAGTCGAACATTCGTGCACTCATCAAACATGCAGCTGCATGAGGGCATGGAATCCCCGATAGATCCCATTCTAGACAACTACACTGTTTAACATTCAAATCTACCTTGTGTTGGTATGACGTTCCAATCCGGACCTCGTATTCTCCTTCACCTGCGTATAGAACTTGCATTCCACGTGCTGAAGCTTTTTTCTTCTTTATCTTCTCCAGAATGTTTGACATTAACAGACCTTCGTGACTATCTGCCTTCTGCCTCCTTGTTTGAAAATCCGTCATTAACATACGCCTTAGACTCTCCATGAGTGTTATGATGGGTTTATCACGGGCCAACATAATCTTACTGTTCCAACTTTCTGAACAGTTGTTCACTACTAGATCAGTCTTCGACTCCGGATGAACTCATACCAACACCATGTCTCCGGATGAAACTCCGTGAGGTATTCTCAGGCAGTCTTGAAATGCACTTTTAACCACTCCATGTGAACTTTGTGCCGATGATAATTGTACGCCCATGCTGCTTCCCAAAAACGTGATTTTATTCCAGCATCGTTGAAACCTCTGGACATCATGTTTTGGTGTATATGCCTAGCACAGAATCTGTGGTCGCTAAAAGGCATGATTTCTTCCACTGCAGTTATTAAACCATGTAACCAGACAAATATTATTTCATACTGGTGTAATAACAAACACCGATGCAAACATGTTATATTTAAATATTACATGCATATTTCATTAAGGTTGCATGATTGTGCATGAACTAACCTTCTGTCTGTCTGACATGATTACCCAGTTCCGGTTGTTACGCACGTCGTTACTCAATAACTCTAGCACGGAAGTCCACGAACTGCCAGTTTTAGCCTCAACCCATGCGTAAGAAAAGGGAAACACACGGTTATCTACATCTCTTGAAACTGCAGATAATAGTTGACCACCATCAATTCCCTTCAAATGACACCCATCCAAGCCTATGAATGGTCTGCATCCTGCTCTAAACCCATCTACACATGCCTTCAAGCAAACATACATGTGTTCGCTGAAGTAGAGATGGGATAGGGTCTACTTGAATCACAACAGTAGTTCCTGGGTTGTGCAACATAACAGTTCCGGCATAATCACGCAATCTCTCAAATTGCCATATGCGGTCTCCTTCTAGGGCTTTCCTAGCCAGCTTTACCCTCGCACATATTCCACCTTTTAACATCAAAGTTGAACATCTTTTGTATCTCATCGGCAATAGTCTTACTCTTGATACCTGGTTCGTTGCGAATGAGTTCCATAAATGTATCCGCAATCCACTTTCCGCCGATATTCTTTGTGTGGTAAGCGTGTCCACATTTATGTTCCGCTACCAACTTTCTTATTTGAAAAGTCTTCTCCCTATTCATTTGGCACCAACAACCACGAACCCACAATCTTGCTTGCAAACAACTTCTACACGGTCAGAGTTGTTTTTTTTTGCTGAAATCGGGTTCGTAACCCTCCTCAATACTGTGTTCGATGACGTATATCCTAAATGCTTTCCCATCTATAAACCTCATCCCTAACTTTAATTCATGCTTCGGCCGCTGATTTCACGTGGTTTCTGCATTCACAGCATCATCAAATATCTTGTAAGTCCGTGTACTTGTGATGTCGCCTTCAACGTCTGAACCAATTGGTGTGGTTAAGGTGTCACTTCGGCATGCAGCTTCTGCCAGCTCCACTGGTTCTACAACATGAACTTGCCTCGTCAAGCTATCATCAATGTTCACCCTGTATAGGAGATCATCAAAACTGGTCTCATTTAATGTGGCACGTCCAACACTAGCACTTTCACCTGCTGTGGCATTTGTTGGTGTTTTCTCCATCGCCGACCTAACTTTGGTATATAAATCATCCTCAACATCTTCATCATCGTCATCTTTACCCGCTTTCCAATTAGGATCGGATATAGGATCTGATAGTGAATCAGTTTCATCTGATGATGAATCGGTTTCCTCGGGCTGCATTGGCCTCTTTCCATTGTCTACTGAAACTTGCCTCTCCAATTCCTCTTCTATCCGTTGAATGACTTTTATGCGAAGACCCTCCATAAATGGATCCTTCTCACACACAACGGGATCAAATGATGCCAAAACATACAATGCCAATTCCATACTTCCATCTTGCTTCACCAACATACGTCTTCGTTACTTTTCACAACTTCCAAATCTGATTTACCATCACCATTAGGAGGGAGATAGCAAATACAACCCCCGGGGACTAAGCCATAATACTCCATGAACACTTCGATTGTCTCATAACTTAGTATATCCCTCCCTAAATCAGTAACTTCGGACTTCCCAACCCAATTTCCATCAATAAAAACACTGTCGTAGTGAATCCTCAAGTCGTAACTTTGGTTGTCCATTTTTTATCCTAACAAAACATAAATACAGAAACAATCAGCAACAAGAAAGGGTGCAACAATCAACAATCAGCAACAAGAAACCAAGATGACACTAACAAACCGTGACACTAACAAACCGAGGAACACGGCAACAATAAACAGCAACAATCAGCAACAAGGCAACAATCAACAATCAGCAACAAGGCATCAATCAACAATCAGCAATAAGGGTGCAACAATCAACCGAACTCACATTCTGAACCGAACAGCAAACGAACAATCATACCGAACAGCAAACGAACATCACGGTGCAATCAACAAGGTGAAATCACCAATCAATTAAACACAAACGAACGAGAAGCAGCAAAGAACGAACTGAATCAGTTGAACGAACCGAATCAGTTGAAAGAACTTACTCAAAGACGCGGGAGAGAAGAGAAACAGTAGTGGGTCGAGCAGCAGTTCCCAACCGGAGATGAAGCCAGGCGCGGGAGAGAAGACCGACCAGCAGCACTGTCTCGAGCAGAAATCGAACGACGAACGACGGGAGGGAGGGAGAGGGAGATTAGGTTTCAGTTTTCGAATGAAGCCAAGCGTGACTTTTGGGAATGAGGAGAGTTCAGTTCCAGTTTCACACGCCCAAAGGTGATGGTTTGCCTTAGGGGTAAATTGGTCATTTAACATGGCATTGTTTCAAAATTAACGACGACACGTGCCCTTCACGTGACACTTAACGGGATTTTTTAACGTTGGGTGCAATTACCAACAAAATGTAACATACGAGTGTAAATAATTGCGGCAAAAAACATATAGGTCCAATGACAAAAAATTGCAAACATCCAGATGCAATTTCATACTTTTCCCTATGTTTATTTATACCTTTTGTTATGGTGAGATGGATGATTCTAGTCCAAAGTCCTCAGATTCCACAAGGATTGTGAATTTGTTTAGGGTCATTGGTTCTCGAGCAATGTAATAACGTGAGATGATTTTTTTTTGTCTAGGAGAGCATGGAATAAGTTTGGTGAAATGCCTCTTGGAGCAGCAATGGAGAAGTATATTGACAGAATACATATATCGTTTAGACAAAACTTATGACTGGTGTCTGTTTCTAACTAAAACAAAATACAGATGTCATTGTTTCATATGAATAAATTGTTAACATGTATATTCGATGAGATTAGCAGTGGCACAGCAAATAAGGCAATGTAATTCTACGAATTTTAATGACATTGTTAATACGTTGTGTTGCATTTCACATGCCATTTTGAACTCGAATTTAGATAATCCATTATTTATTTATTTATTAAAAATTTGTTGCTTGTGAAACTTAGTTTCTACTTGAAATACATTTACCCAGAAAGTCTTTACTGAAAGTTTATGAACTGTGTATGTCATTTGTCAGTAACCTTTGTCAGTAACTGAAGTATGATGAATATTGTGTCGTTTGCAAATATGGTAACTTATGTTTGTGGAGAAGTTGTTAAATGACGTTTTATCTTCTCTTAAATGTTATCAAACGGTTACTTTAGTTTGGACATTTTGTTACCTAACCGTTACTACATCATAATCCATAAACATAAAAGAGGGGTAGAATCGTCTTTAAATTAGGTCGCGTGGCTTCCTCGTGATAGTCAGACAAAAATATGTGATGGAAACTTAACGGAATAACCGTTCAGTCACATCCTCAAACTTAAGTAACAGTTCAGTCACGCAAAAAAAGATGAGTAACCTTTTAATCACACAGGTCAAAGATAAGTAACTGTTGCGATAGTTAACTTTTTGTTTTAATTTCACCATGCAACCTGTCATAGGGGCTTAACTTAGGAGTAATTTTTCCGCCTAAGTAAGGACCTGCTGGCGTGATTGCACGACCAATCACAAGCCTGAACAGAAACGCAACGCATTTCAGATCACTTCGCACACAAGACCAACACAAAGATGGATGTAGGACACTTGACTTTATTAATTATAAAGTCTAGAAGTTAGATTACACGCTCACAATTTAGCTTCTCACAATCACTCTCAGTTTCCTCTGTAGGCGTGGATGAAAATCTGATTACACACTTGGGTTCAATGCCCTTTTATAACCCCCATTATATCTAATAAGACTATATCCCTATTTATATCTATAACAACCTAGATATGATTTATGATATAATTTGATCACCAACTCCTTTGCGGATAGAATTATATCCTTAAGGATATCACAAACATACCCGAGAGGATTCTAATCAACATCTTCGATTTTGGACTTCGCAACTCAGTCACTCGCATAAGTTCCCGCATTCTTCAATAGGCAAAGGCTTTGGTTGAAACCAAGCCTTACCGCTTGTATCACTTTAGCGCTTTCATCGTACCCTACTACACTTGCCACGCACGTTCACTGCACGTACATTGCACTTTCACTGTACAATCACTTCGGGGCTTCTCATCAAGGGACTTCGTTCGCGGTACATTTGCTTACACGTTGCTTCGAACGCTTGACATATCTGTCAACGCTCACATTCTGCATGCTCGCTTTGAATGCTTTCCCTCTTGCGAAGGTATGAACTCTTCACGCTTCACTTCGCGTTTCTTCTACAATTCGTTCCGCGATTCACTTATGATTGCATGTCTTCCTTGCCAAGGGCCACACAATGCACTATCGAGGGACGCCCGCTGCACCAGCCAAGCCGCCCCAAGCATTATTCCATCCGTAAGTATCTTGATCCTTCTCGATACACCAACACGTTGCTACGATCACTTTCTTTTGCCCTCCATTTGAATGTTAGGCATTGGTTGACATGTCTCTCATAGCAATTTCACGCCATCAAGCATAGTCGAGTTTTAGGGGTGTCACACAACCTCCTTTATCTTATTATGCATTTAGCTTTAGTATGAATGTTTTTATCTCACAATGCACAAAGAGTCAGAAAGATTTTTAAGAAGAAAAACATAATATTAAAATACGCATGTAAAACATAGTAATGATATTTTTTCTTAATTCACGTATTCATTACTTTCATATTGTTCTTATGTTTTATATCCTTAGTTTATATTATTAATTGTTTCATATATATTTTATAAACAATTGTTCTAACACTATTGTAGGAACGATGGGAAAGGGAAATATACTTGAAGAA
This sequence comes from Chamaenerion angustifolium, assembly GCA_946814005.1. NCBI lineage: Eukaryota > Viridiplantae > Streptophyta > Magnoliopsida > Myrtales > Onagraceae > Chamaenerion > Chamaenerion angustifolium. The sequence goes on along the minus strand of OX328268.1, from coordinate 23,731,530 downwards.
AAGTTGATTCAAACTCTTATGGTTTCAATTTTCAAAGTCAAAGTGACAGAGTATAAGGATAAGAATAACTACTTTGTAAGCATATAAATATCAAAATGGATAATTTTACTCTTCAATCTTCCATTTGAGATTCTCCGATAGATACTCTTTTGTCATTAATGTCATTTACAACAATTATCTTTGATACATCCGTTCAAGAAATTTCGGGCTTTAAGAAAAGGTATTTTCACCACATACCCTTAATCACAAATTATTGATTTTACTATAACAAAAAACAAATTTGTTTATCTCTATAACAAGATCTACAAATCATAAGAGTATGGCAATGGAATTCAAACAATGTACTAATTAATATACAAGATATAGAAGAGATGAAAATTTTAGAATTGTTTGATCGTGAATTGTCTATTTTCAAAGTTAGTACCCAAATAACGGCTAAACTCCGTTAAAACTACATTTTTAATCTATATCCTTTATTTACTTTTGCAAGCATATCAATTGCTCATTTAGACCTAGAATTGTTGGAGTTGAAAATGTATCACAACCATGGTATAAAACTTGTAAGAGATGCACTTAAAGTGTATATCGGATGATGGTCTATATACTTGTGCAAAAATTGTTCCTTACTCCACATGTTAGTAAGCATTTTCAATTACAATGCATCAAGTATTTACAATGTGTCATAGTAACATAAAATTATACTAAGATGAACAAATATAACTTAAAGTTGTTTATGGTTTAGGGGATACCGCAAATGTCACCATGTTTGATGTTGTTGAGAGTATAATTAGTTGTTTATCCATAAAGTTGCAATTTATTAGCTCAGTTTAATTTGTTATTAATTGATAACGAACACATACATGTATTGTCACATGTCAGCTAATAAGTCACAATTTTTCTCAAAATTTAACTAGCATAATGCAATTTTTTACAAAATTGTAAATTTCTCAAAAGTTTTTGTCACCAATTACGAGTAAATTGAATGAAGTTAGCAGGATGTAATTTTATGTAAAATCAGTGAACAAATTATTCAAAAACAAATTATTACACTATCATATTTCAATTACCAAAGTATGTTTTCTTTCTCTACACTTATTATGGTATTTATAAATTACTATTAATGAACAACAATAAGTATACATAACATTCTACAAAGAGCATAGTTGGAATAACATCTATATTATATGCGTGCATTGATAAAACAGATGTAAGAAATCGCAACATCGATAATATTGTTGCAGATTTAACAAAAAAGACTGAAGAAAGATGATACCATTGTTTTTTATTCTCAAGAAATAATTACAATATATTTCTCTTATTAGTAATATTTGTTAATTTTATTTTGTTCAGTTATTAACTTAAATTAGATCACCATTATATTTACGTTTAGTTAAAATTATAATTTTTCAACACTCATTAATTGAGTCATTGCATATGACAACTCTTAGTTAATACTATTTCAATAGTAAATTTGTCGCATGCACATCTCACATGTTAAATTCTCTAGTTTTTTTTTAAAGTAGGACATCGAACTGCGTGTTTTCCTAATTTAAAAAGATTATTCATTTAAGTAAGTAATATGTTTCGTTTTCTAAGAAATGGTATCTTAGCTTAATTAGTTGTAATTTGAAAATGACGTGAATGCATATGTTATCCAAAATTACATTAAATACTTTTTAAATTGAAAAAAATAATCATTTTTTTCAATATCAGAAGTAAACTCTAATATTTTTCACTAAATTAGTAATTGAGTTCCAAGTAAAAAAAATTCAATTAATTTTATTAAGAGTAAAATATGACATTGTCTCTTAAAGTTTATTCTATTTTTTATTTTTCCCCTTAAAGTTTAAAATTTTAAATTTTCCTCCTAATATTTGGATCGAATAAAAAATACTTCATTTCTGTCCAATTGTCATTTACTTGTGACACAAATGTGGTCACGGAAGTAACATGTGACTTTTTAATTTTATTTTTTTGAATAAAGTGCCCTCCTTCTCCACTACTCCATAATCTTTTCCCGACCTTCGCCTCCAACAGACCCCGTTACCTCGCCATCACAATCTTTACCCTCGTCCTCTCCTTTCCTGAATTACACCGAACTGACCATCATCGGGTGGACATGGGGTGCTCTAGGCATCGTCTCCCTCCTCCCGTTCCTGCTAATGTCCGCCATCGCCATCCCCAAGATCCGCCTACACTGGTGGCTCAGTATTGGCCAGAAAGGCGAAAAAAAGGACTGGAATCTCTACCTCAACACTCTGTTCTGGAACCTCAACATGTGACAACGTCAACACTCTCGTTGGAGAAGTTGACAAGCCCCAAAAAATCTTCCTGGTGACCTTGTTCTTCGTCGTCATATTCACCTGCGTCACGTACCTTATTCTTCTATTCGTCGTCACCGTCTCCGTGGCAGTGAATCAGAACTTGTGGGAGATAGGGTTCCACGCTAACGCGACGGAAATCCTCGCCAGAAAGTGTCTCAAGATCTGGATCGAGGTCGGGGTCGTCCTGTCAGCGATCGGACAGACTTATATTTAATAACACATGACAGTAAATAGTGGGGATTTACGAACTTGACGGATCTCCTGGTATATGAATTTCTCAGCATTTGTTGATCCTTTATTCAATTCTTCAATCTGAATATCTCTACATTTCACCTCGGTTAAGAGAGTCTCGGTCCGAGCATTCATGACTCAACTATCATATCATGACTAACCTTTAGTCTGTCAGTGTCTTTATTTTGACTGTCAATTTGGTTATCTTTCTCAATGACGGACATTTTCAACTAGTGAAGATTGATCTGCAGTTAGCTCAAATGGGTATCACGGAGTACTTTAGCAGATAAATTTTCCACCTCACACTGCCTTAGTTTTGCTTCCAATGCTACACAACAAGGGGTGTCAATTCGTATCAGTCGATCCATGGCCGTGTCAGAAATTGTATGGCCCAAACACGACCTGTGAATTTGTATGGGTCAATTTTCGAAACCCAAACCCGACGTGCTAGTCGATGGGTCAACCCGTGGGTCAGGGTGACTCGACAGTAATAGTTTTGACAAATGCATGGTTCAGACTAAACCGCTCGACCCACCATATGTTAAAAACCCAGAAACATCTGCAAGCTTGACCCATGGGTCATGGGTTGACCCAAACCAGAAACAGTTGTAATGCTTTATTAAATAATATATAATAATTCAGTGGGTTACGAGTTGACCCATGAGTCAAGACTATTGACCCAAACCTGACTCGTGTTTTCACGGGTCATTTATGGGTCGTGTCAAAATGACCTATGGGTCAAAATGTCTGACCTAAACATGACCTGTGAGCGGGTCACTCACGCGTCACCCACTGGTTGTGTCCATTTTTGACACCCCTATACAAACCTCAACTCTAACTCTATTAGGCTTGCTTTGGTTGTTTGTAGCTGTTGGGTATTGATAGTGATGACCCAATATGGGAAAGGACTCGAAGACCCAATAAATTTGCAGGGGGTGCAACCCATACCATTTAAACAAGGCCAACCCACAGTAAGGTTACTCTGGCCCTCATAAAGTGGTCCAGTATCGAATCCAAACTAAAGTGGACGCCAAAGTGCCACTTCAGGTCGCCATTGGCCAAGGCCAAAGCCTCCCACTGCTCGCCATGGGAGTGCTCGCCAAGGGAGTCCCAGGGAGTGCTCGCCAACAATCAAGGTCGCAGCCATAGGAGTGCTCGCCATAGGAGTGCTCGCCATGAAGAGTGCTCGCCATGAAGAGTGCTCGCCATGAAGAGAGCCTTGCCTTTCTCCTCTGGTCCCACCAACCGTTAATAAGGATATAGCCACGATATCCCGCATATCTCGGGCACATATTCACTAAAGATTAGATACGGTAACTGCAAAATCTCGACGTAACCGCAATACCTACTATCTAAATCTTCAACAACACAATATTCACGAAGATATACAGTTACCTTATACGGTTTGGTATCTCCTACTCTATAAATACATTTCTTTACATACATTCAATACGTTTTGAGCTATATACACACATATACTCATTTAAGCATCGGAGAGGGACCCAGAGGCACCCCCTCTGTTGCGATCCCCTTCTTGCAGGTTCATCGGAGCTCAGGCGAAAGCGCGCGATCACCATCTTCCTGGCATTCAATTCATTGCCAGATCAGCATTCAGGAAATCACGATCCAACATTTGGCGCCGTCTGTGGGAAACCGAGCAAAACAGTCATACATACTCGCTCTAACCGCAATCATCGGAAAGAAGCTAACGAACAATCCTCGGATAGCTCTAATTCCGCTGCCGCTTCGCCACTCCACCAAGAATCTGCAAGCCAAGTAGTCTGTGATGCCGTCCCTCCGAGACCGGCACGTGAACACATTGGTAATTCGAGAACGACCCCTGTTCCAAACGTCGCAGAGATTCCAGATCGACAAACCATCCAAGTGGCTTGGGAAACCATTCAGGTAACCGCAGAGATGATATCCCTCTTGGAAACCATCATAGGACAGGCCCGCAGAAAACCCCCTGCTCCTCATGAAGATCCTCGTCCTACGGGGCCACCGGAATCAGAAACTGGAAATCCTAGCACCACAGTCACTCAATAAGATCAAGAGATGACCTTTGGACACCAATCCTTACCTCCGGCCTCCACTGAGACGCCGGCGGTCACTCACTCTGTCAATCCATCAAGTTCTGCACCGACTGGAGGACAGCAGACCCAATTCACTCTTGACCAAGTTGAGGAGCTTATCACTAAGAGACTCAAAGAACAACGTGAAACCGTCATGACTCCCTTTAAGGAACGATCAGCTCATCTCTTCACCACTAACCTGGTCATCATCAAGACCCCAAAGGATGTCGTCCCCAGGGCCATCCCCGAGTATAGTGGTGGAGGCGCCCCCATTATACATGTTAATAAGCATGAAGCCTCTCTGTTGGGTAAGTCGACTGATCCGAATCACTTAGCCCTGTTATTTCTGTCTACCCTTTTGGGTTCGGCGTCGTCTTAGTTCTTTGGTGTCCCTGCAGGATCAAGAAGGGTAAGAAGGGTCGATAAAAGCCTAGATCGGAAAACCCAGGACCAAGACATCCAGAGGTCCCCGAGTATTTCACGCTTTAAACAGGCAGATCTCGGCAGTACTAGTCGAGATGGAAAGGTCTCTGGCAAGGCCATCGAGACCCCGCAAGAGTGGTCAACCCATGGGGAATGACACCGAGAGCTATTGCAAATATCACAAGCGCGACATCGAAAAGCTGATAAAGAGAGGAATGTTGAAGGAATGAATTCACAAGGCGGGACAGTCAGAATAAACTTTCAGCTAAGTGGGAAGGACCATACAAGCAAGTGATTCCTTCATAAACATGTTCACTCGAAGCAAATCGAAGAAAAAAAGCCCTAACAACAAAGTTAGGCCACAAAAGCCCTGTCGCCAAAGACAGGCCAAAAGCCCTAACAACAAAGTTAGGCCACAAAAGCCCTGACGCCAAAGTCAGGCCAAAAGCCCTAACAACAAAGTTAGGCCACAAAAGCCCTGTCGCCAAATACAGGCCAAAAGCCCTAACAACAAAGTTAGGCCACAAAATCCCTGACGCCAAAGTCAGGCCAAAAGCCCTAACAACAAAGTTAGGCCACAAAAGCCCTATCGTCAAAGACAGGCCAAAAGTCCTAACAACAAAGTTAGGCCACAAAAGCCCTGACGCCAAAGTCAGGCCAAAAGCCCTATCACCAAAGATAGGCCACAAAAAAGCCCTAACAACAAAGTTAGGCCACAAAAGCCCTGACGCCAAAGTCAGGCCACAAAAGCCCTAACAACATAGTTAGGCCACAAAAGCCTTATCACCAAAGATAAGCCACAAAAGCCCTAGCAACAAAGTTAGGCCAAAAATCCCTATCACCAAAGATAGGCCACAAAAGCCCTAGCAACAAAGTTAGGCCAAAAGCCCTATCACCAAAGATAGGCCACAAAAGCCCTGACGCCAAAGTCAGGCCAAAAGACCTAGCAATAAAGTTAGGCAAAATAAAAGCCCTGAAGCCAAACTCAGGCCAAAAGTCCTAACAATAGAATTAGGCAAAGACAGGTCAAAAGCCCTGACACCAAAGTCATGTCAAAAAGCCCTGACACCAAAGTTAGGTCAAAAGCCCTGACGCCAATGTCAAAAAGCCCTGTCACCAGAAGTCGAACGCCCCCACGTAGAAACCACTCTCCGGCTCCGCCCGAGCAATTTTGCCCATCCCAGAGCAGGAGGGTGATAAACCTGATTGCTGTAAGGTTTGGTGCCGGAGACGAAGGGTCCAATGCAAAAGAAGTCTATGCTACCCAAATCTCTACAGCTGTCCAACTGGGAAGAACAAAGACCTACACTAAAAGGCGAACGAACCCACATCAAGGGTAACAGTTCCCTTACAAATTGGGCACAACGGAGCAGACGAACCAATAAGGTAACAGTCTCTCCAAAGAAAAGCTTAAGAGAGCGAACGAATCTTAGGTAACAGCTTCCTAAAAGGCGAGCGAATCTAAAGGTAACTGTTCCTTTGAAAAGCGAAGTTGAAAACAAGTATGGTAAAACTTCCTAAAGCTTTCCAACTTCCTAAAAGGTGAGCGAATCTAAAGGTAACTGTTCCTTTGAAAAGCGAAGTTGAAAACAAGTATGGTAAAACTTCCTAAAGGTTTCCAGCTTCCTAAAAGGCGAGCGAATCTAAAGGTAACTGTTCCTTTGAAAAGCGAAGTTGAAAACAAGTATGGTAAAACTTCCTAAAGCTTTCCAGCTTCCTAAAAGGCGAGCGAATCTAAAGGTAACTGTTCCTTTGAAAAGCGAAGTTGAAAACAAGTATGGTAAAACTTCCTAAAGGTTTCCAGCTTCCTAAAAGGCGAGCGAATCTAAAGGTAAATGTTCCTTTGAAAAGCGAAGTTGAAAACAAGTATGGTAAAACTTCCTAAAGCTTTCCAGCTTCCTACAAAGGCGAGCGAATCGTGGGCAACAGTTCCCCAAAAAGGGAGAACGAATCCGAGGTAACAGCTGCCTAAAAGCGAGCAAATCTTAGATAACAGTTTCCTACGACTAGGCGAACGAATCCGAGGTAACAGCTTCCTAAAAGGCGAGCAAATCTTAGATAACAGTTTCCTACGACTAGGCGAACGAATCCGAGGTAACAGCTTCCTAAAAGGCGAGCAAATCTTAGATAACAGTTTCCTACGACTAGGCGAACGAATCTAAGGACCAAAATCCTAAAAGGCGAACGAATCCATAAAGGATAATAGTTTCCTTAAAGGCATAATCCTTGGGTAACAGTTTCCTTAAGAAACATGGCGAAAGGAACGGACGAGCCGATAAGAGGCCACAGTCCTTCCCCCGAAACCTAAAGGAGCGAAAAGAACCTCTAAAGGGTAACGTTTCCTCCAAAGAAAGGTCCAAGATCCTTTGAATGAAAACAAAAAGGCGAGACTATTCTACAAAAGCTGAAGCGAAGTTGAAAACAAGTATGGTAAAACTTCCTAAAGCTTTCAAGCAAGATAGACATCGGAAGAACAACCAAGTATACTCGAAGTCAAACAAAAACCAAGGCTTACGAAACAAAAAGACCCAATATCAAAATTGGCCAAAAGACCTAACGCAAAAGTTAGGCAAAAAGACCTAACGCCAAAGTTAGGCAAACCAAAAGACCCGAAAGACCTGATGACTGAATCAGGTGAAAGACCTAGCACCAAAGTTAGGCGAAAGACCCGATGCCAAAGTCAGGCACAAGACCTGTTATCAAAATCAGGCGAAAAGACCTAAGGAAAAAGTTAGGCAAATAAGGCCTAAATATAAAAATCAGACAGAAGTCCTAGCGCAAAAGACGAGCAATCCGTCAAGGAGTCCGATCTCTTATAAGTTGGGCAAAAATCGAGAAGTAACATCCAAAGCGAATGAATCCATATCAAAGGTAACAGTTCCTTTGCGAAACAAACACAAGAAAGTGGGCGAATGAACCTAGGGCGACCACTTACTAAAAGATGAATGAGCCTCGGGTAACAATTCCCCGTGATTAGACGAACACTCCAAAGGTTAAAACCTTAACAAAGCGAACACATCTACAAAAGATGATAGTTTCCTTAAAGGTATGATCTTCGAGTAACAGTTCCCTTAAGAAACTTTGGTGAAGGGAATGGATGGTCCAAGATCTTATATGGCGAGACTCTCCTACATAAGCTAAAGAGATGTTGAAAACAAATATGGTAAAATTTCCTAAAGCGTTCGAACGAAAAGATATCGGAAGAACGACCAAACACATTCGAAGTCGAAAAAGAGTAAAGACTTACGAAATTTAAGGCGTTCATTATAATAATATCCGAGTCTGAAATCAAAAGAATAATTACAACTATCCCAAAAACAAAGGGAAGTAAAAGTGATTATCGATAAAAAGAAGGATGAGCAAAAAGCAGGAGGATGAACAGGCTCCCTTGACCTGAAACTTTGCATCGACTCGGTCGCCTGAAGGCCTGAGACCTCAAGGTCTGGGTTCATCAGGGGATGCAGTCTCCTTCTCGGCCCCGGGGGCAGCCTCATCGCCAAGGAGCTTCCTTGGTGTAGCCGCTCTCAATGAAGTCCTGAAGAGACTTCACCTCCCAGAGAGGAAACTTGGGATCAATCCCTTGAATCTCGTCGACCAAGATCTGGAGGTAGGCAGCAGCCTCGGCCTTTATCACCTCCAAGGCGCAGTCAGAGAACTCCTCGGACTTCTTAAAGTCCTCGACCACACTAAGGGGGGGATGGGACAACCTTAAGATTTAAGGAAAGATACTCCTGCTCATCCATCGAGGCATCCCTCTGCACCCAGAACTCTTTCAGTTGAGCCCTGAGGTCACCATTCTCTCCCTCTAGCCAAACAGAGTACTGGTCGACATCCTTGATCCGAAACTCATAGACGCCTAGGCAGCTAACAACCTCGTCTTAGCCCGCTTGGAAAATAGACTGATGAATTTAGGTCCTCAAGTGCGGTCAATGAATTTAGGTCCCACACTGATGGGTCAGAAATTTATCCAATCAATAAAGACTGGCGCGGAATGATGAACCCCGACCTTGAGCGTCAGTTGTACGAACTGATGAATGCCCGCTAGCCCAAGCATCGACTCTGAAGTTTCCGCCCCTGAGCGGATTGAACAGAAGTTTGGTTGCCTATGATGTCGGAAGAAGTAATCAATGATGTTCCGATCACTCCCCGACAGCTCTCCAAAGCTCGAAGGAGTATCTCGTTCTGGCTGAGAAAGCTTTTTCGAGGATAAAAAGAGAGAAAGGAAAAATTGAAACAGAGGGCTGAAAGAAGATATGAACTCTGGAATGCAAATGAATTGAGTGCGTAAAAGACTAAATGCTAAAGTTCAGCCTTTTTAGCCAAAACGAAGAAAACCGAACGGGCACGTAAGAAACGGCTCAGATAATGATTACACCCTTTTGGGTAAAACCGAAGTAATGTCAGAATTCCAAGGGTTACATCGGGGAGACAAAAGGTTGGAACGACACGAAAAACCTGTGAGTCTGCGCACTGGTTACGGAAGACAAAGAGACAGACATGCCTCAAAAGTCCTCTCGACTTTCGCTAACTGTCCATTCATTAAAATGTTCGAAATCTTACACAAAAAAGGTGATTTCCAAAAGCTATACCAGACCTCTCCTAACACCCTCGCAACGATAGTGTTCGCCCAAAGAGTGAAGAATGAGCATCCATAAACCCTGGAAACCCAAAGCGTTCGCCTAATGGGGTAAGGTATCACACATTCCGAAAAACTCTACGCAACCAAAATCGTTCACCAAAGGATACAGAGCATCAAAAGGCACAAATAGCAGATAAGGAAAGCAAAAAATCCAGTCCAAAAGTCACTATCTTAAACCCTATCACAGAATCAAGCTCGACCGAAGAAACTCCACTCAAGCTTCGGGGGCAAATGTTGGGTATTGATAGTGATGACCCAATATGGGAAAGGACTCGAAGGCCCAATAAATTTGCAGGGGGTGCAACCCATACCATTTAAACAAGGCCAACCCACAGTAAGGTTACTCTGGCCCTCATAAAGTGGTCCAGTATCGAATCCAAACTAAAGTGGACGCCAAAGTGCCACTTCAGGTCGCCATTGGCCAAGGCCAAAGCCTCCCACTGCTCGCCATGGGAGTGCTCGCCAAGGGAGTGCCCAGGGAGTGCTCGCCAAAAATCAAGGTCGCAGCCATAGGAGTGCTCGCCATAGGAGTGCTCGCCATGAAGAGTGCTCGCCATGAAGAGAGCCTTGCCTCTCTCCTCTGGTCCCACCAATCGTTAATAAGGATATAGCCACGATATCCCGCATATCTCGGGCACATATTCACTAAAGATTAGATACGGTAACTGCAAAATCTCGTCTTAACCGCAATACCTACTATCTAAATCTTCAACAACACAATATTCACGAAGATATACAGTTACCTTATACGGTTTGGTATCTCCTACTCTATAAATACATTTGCTTTACATACATTCAATACGTTTTGAGCTATATACACACATATACTCATTTAATCATCGGAGAGGGACCCAGAGGCACCCCCTCTGTTGCGATCCCCTTCTTGCAGGTTCATCGGAGCTCAGGCGAAAGCGCGCGATCACCATCTCCCTGGCATTCAATTCATTGCCAGATCAGCAATCAGGAAATCACGATCCAACAGTAGCTACTCCAATAAAGTGGAGTTACTTGATAGCAGATGTTCTTTCTCGACAATGGACCTTAGTTGTTCCTCAGAAATAGCATGTTGCAATTCCAAGATCTTAGTTGTTAGAAAGGTTGAGGGAGCGGAGGAGGGGAAGGGTGGAGATCTAGGGAGGGATGGAGCTAGAAAGGTTGTTGGCGCTATTGAGGACACTTTGGTCATTTATAAATATTAAAATAAATCATGTGTTACTCATGATCACATTTCTGTCAGTATTAAAAGGCAATTGAAAGAAAATGGGGTATTTTATTTTGATACAAATATTAAGACGAAAATTTAAAATTTTAAAGTTTAAGGGGAATACCTAAAAACGGAGTAAACTTTAGGGGATAATGTTGGATTTTACCATTTTATTAAACTGAGAAATATAAAACGACACTTTGAAACAGAGAATTAACAAAAACAAAATGCATTTAGCACTACTTTCAAATATATATGGGCATTCAGCATATGGCCAAAAAAACACATGAATATAACAAATAGTTAGCTAAACATGTTGATGCATTTTCAATTTTTTATCTTTTATTTTAAATGATATATATATATATCTTTGAAAGTCAATGAAATGTAAGGTGATACTCATGCAAATCAGAAGAAGATTTTTAAAAGTAAAGAGATTGACATTTCATAGAAAGATAAAGTATTTAAGCAGTACAGCTTATAATAATATACTGAATTGATTTAACTGTAGTTAGAGATCTGCCATATATACCTACACTCTGGCGAAAGTACAAAGATTATTCGAACTTTTTCAAAAACTATTCACTTTTCAAAAAATATTTGAAAAAGTGTATATCGAATTTTTTTTTTTAGAAAAGTATGCATACGCGCGACGCGCCTACTGAATAGGCGCATCCCTAGGACGCGCCTATTCAGTAGGCGCGTCCTAGGGATGCGCCTATTGCAATAGGCGCATCCCAGGGGTGCGCCTATTGCCTAAATTTAGTTTTTTTCGCAAAAACACCGGTCTATCAGAAACCACGTTGATTTTAAGTCTGCTTATGGTTTTCCTCCTAAATAGAAATTGAGAGATAGTCTCACGCGTATTCATAGGTCCAAACTACAAATTTTCCAACTTGTTCTGAACAACAATGAAACAAAGTTGTTTATTCACAAGTTTCTGAATGAGACTTTTCTTCAGATACACTAGCTAGTTTGACATTTTCAGGAATTACTCCTGCAAAAGAGCTCTTTGGGGTTACTTTAGGTTCCTGTCCTAAATGTTCCAACTTGTTCTGAACAACAATGAAACAAAGTTGTTTATTCACGAGTTTCTGAATCTTCCGAATATCTTGTAAAGCTTCTCCAATGACTATAGCTTTTTATCTGAGTTCAAGCCTGCTTATTGTTTTCCTCCTAAATAGAAATTGAGAGATACTCTCTCCAGTAAAGAAGAAAGGAAGTTCTAAGAAGAAATGGTTTTTTAGCAAACTATGTATACGCGCACCCCGGGGTCGCGCCTAACGGACATAGTTACTTTTTGAAATTTATCTAAAGTAACCCCAAAAGAGTTATTTTGCAGCAGTAATTCCTGAAAATGTCAAACTAGCTAGTGTATTTGAAGAAAAGTCTCATTCAGAAACTTGTGAATGAACAACTTTGTTTCAATGTTTTACCTCGCGGATGTTGTTCAGAACAAGTTGGAAAATCTAGGGCAGGAACCTAAAGTATTTAACTTCTGAGAACTTCCTTTCTTCTTAATTGGAGAGACTATCTCTCAATTTCTATGTAGGAGGAAAACCGTATAAACAGGCTCAAAATCAGATGTTTTTCAAAAAGTAAGCATATAGTAGGAAAAAAAGCATACATGGAGGAATTTGGTGCGCGTAGAGGAATTTGGACTTGTGAATACTGGGATAAAGCAACGCGTGAGACAATCATCTCGGTGGTTTGTTAACAAATTGATTTTCTGTCCTCTTGATCCAAGACCCTTTTGTTAACAAATTGATCTTCTGTCCTCTTGATCCAAGACCCTTCCTAACCATTGGAAGGGGATCAGTTTTCTTCTGTCCTCACCGTACGACAGAAGATATTCGGAAGATTCAGAATCTCGTGAATAAACAACTTTGTTTCATTGTTGTTCAGAACAAGTTGGAAAATTTAGGACAGGAACCTAAAGTAACCCCAAAGAGCTCTTTTGCAGGAGTAATGCCTGAAAATGTCAAACTACCTAGTGTATCTGAAGAAAAGTCTCATTCAGAAACTTGTGAATAAACAACTTTGTTTCATTGTTGTTCAGAACAAGTTGGAACATTTAGGACAGGAACCTAAAGTAACCCCAAATAGCTCTTTTGCAGGAGTAATTCCTGAAAATGTCAAACTAGCTAGTGTATCTGAAGAAAAGTCTCATTCAGAAACTTGTGAATAAACAACTTTGTTTCATTGTTGTTCAGAACAAGTTGGAAAATTTGTAGTTTGGACCTATGAATACGCGTGAGACTATCTCTCAATTTCTATTTAGGAGGAAAACCATAAGCAGACTTAAAATCAACGTGGTTTCTGATAGACCGGTGTTTTTGCGGAAAAAAAAAACATTTAGGCAGTAGGCGCACCCCTGGGACGCGCCTATTGCAATAGGCGCATCCCTAGGACGCGCCTACTGAGTAGGCGCATCCCTAGGACGCGCCTACTGAGTAGGCGCATCCCTAGGACGCGCCTACTGAATAGGCGCGTCCTAGGGATGCGCCTATTCAATAGGCGCGTCGCGCGTATGCATACTTTTCTAAAAAAAAAATTTCGATATACACTTTTTCAAATATTTTTTGAAAAGTGAATAGTTTTTGAAAAAGATCAGATTATTCAAACTATTATATAATCTTAGACTAATTATAAAATTGAAAATTTTCTATATTAACTAGAAGAAAAAAAATAAAATACAAAAATGAATCAATAATCGCATATATATATATATATATATAAGTATTTAACTAATTAAAATGAATTCAACTTACATAATATAATACTGATATATTTACATAAAATAAATTAAAAAAGAGCTAATATAAATTTCAACATGATTTAATTATTGTTACTCAATTTAATTTTTAAAGTTTTATAATGTTATTACCATCGTATATTCAGGTACGTTAGAGCGTTATAAAAATGTTGATCGATAACGACGAAATAAATTGATGTCACTAACAGTGTGTTTCTTTCACGGAATAAGGAATACGAAATACGAAATATGGAATAAGGAATATGAGATAAAAATTTAAAGTTGTTTCTTTGGTGGAATGGAATGGAATGGAATAAGAAATTTCATTGTGTTCTTTGGTGGAATTGTATATGGAAAGAGAATGGAATATGGTAAAATGACATATTTGCCCCTCCTTGTATATGTATAGTATATAATACAATCAATTTGTATTAATTATTGTTAAAAATTAAGAACAATAAAAACTTTAATATAAATAATTAATAATTAAAAAAACAATTATTTAAATAATTTTAAAGACGAATTTCTTAATTTTGTTTAATAAAAAATTTAATTAATGAAAATTATAATGCAAAATAATTTTTTGCATGATCAATTAATTGCATATTTATCAGAAATATCGTTAATTACACTATCCTCGGTATAACATTTTATTAGTACACTACATTACAAGGTCCCACAAAGTGTTAGTCATTTGCTATAAACTTAGCATAAATGACCACACATACATGATACTAGGGGTGACAATTCGCGTGTGTCGTGTCTAATCGTGTCATGTCATTAATCTTGTCGTGTTTAAACGGATGTCGTGTGTAGACAGATAAATCTTAAACGTGCATAAACGTGTGTCGTGTTTAAACAGATAGGTTCTTAAATAGATCACATGTGAAACACATGTTAAGACACAATTAACTTTTTGAACAAATAAAAAAATTCATATATTCACGAAACAAACTGTATCATGTGATAAGAAATGACACGAAAAAAATAATACAATATGAAATTCACAAATTCTATAATTTAATTTCATAATCAAGTTTTAAAATTCATAAGTGATTAAAAAATAAGTTCAAAAATAAATCGAAATATTAGATAAATATACTTAATCATGTTTAGTTGTGTTTAAGCATGTATTTGCATGTTAGATGTGTTTAGACACGGTTATTAATCGTGTCAAAACGGGTAAGAGTTGTTTAGACACAGTTATTAATCGTGTCGTGTCATTATCGTGTAAAATGCAGATCGTTACAGATCGTTTAATCGTGTCATGACAATCTCATCTTGGTGGAGATGGATTTTATCTGCCATCTCAAATTATATTCTACACTCATACCCTCACGAATAAGCAATATCTGATTTATACAATGAGAAGGATCACACCTTGGACATCACTTACCTGCTGTGTAAGACTACACTACATCATCAAGTATATCGAAATCTAAACATCAAAGAGAATCATGGACATTGGTTAATTACATATATCTCAGGCAAAAAACTGAAAATGAAATATTTGGGTATTCAAAATTTCCATTTTCGTCATTAGCCAAAAAATCTAGTTTAGATCAATAAGTCGATAACTAACACGATTTGGATATTGCTGAATTACACAATTTTCTGTAAGAGCTACTTTATAAACATACGAAATTGATGCCACAAATGACATATTTCACAATAACATAATTCTTCTAGCAAAGCTGTGATTAAAAGGTATAAACACAGTAAGCAATAAAGATCCAAGAAATGCATAAATGAGAACCAATAGACACCTCAAGACCAATCTACATGGCTAATAGACAGCTCCAAGAAACAACCTCCTGAAATCAATCACATATTGCAAGAATCGCGGCATGCAAATTGCAAAACTGTGCAAACCGAGACAATTTATTGACAGCGACTCAAACCCCATCTCGAAAAACAAGACAAAATTAGAGAAATCGTACTCGACAGAGAAGGATTTACGAAGGAGTTGAGGACAGTTTTGGAAATACAAAACATAAATGAGGATATAACTGTCTTTTGTATTTCTATTATGTATTCCCACCCCACCATCCGTAGGAAATCCTTGGTATTTTGCTCGGAATGTCTAACACTAGCCCTCTAGGATTCCGTAAGCCAAAAAATTTCAATTCCCCGAAAAGAACAACTTCATACGGAATTCGTATGACACATTCCGTTCCTATGCCATGAAAAGAACATGTTGTAAGAACTTACTAAATAAATTATTTAGTTGCAGCATCATATTTTGTAACTTTACACTGTATTTAGTGTCGTAAATTTACCAACGCTAAACCAAGTGTTTAACGTGTACTTTTGCTGCAGCAATCTAGTAAACTTGAAGAAAGACCAGTGTCAAATACCCTTGCAGATAGTAATATATACAATCATTTATGCAAGATGGCGTTATTGCAAAAAAAAACGTGTTTAATGTTGCAATATGTTGATGCAATTGCCCTATTAATAGTTTCGGTGTTATGTCGTTGTTGTTAAGGTATTTTTTTGTCACTAAATGTATTTTCCACTTAAAATTGAAGACCATCAGCTCGCGACGTAGGAGATCATTCCTTTCATCACTAACTGCTAACCTAGAAACCGACTTTTGTGGCCAATGAAGTGCAATTGGTTCAATAATCTATTGAACTGACAAATTGAAATCTCCAATTCTTTGCAGTGGATGTAATCTCAAACAATCGTTGCACTATGGAAAAATTTGGTAAGCCTTTTTTTTTTTTACGAATTGTTTGATGCAACTGTTAAAAAACAATAATTTATTGTGTTGGGGATGATGCAGAGCTATATTCCACTATCATTTTCTGTAAGTAAGTGTGGTATTTGCGTTTGAATTAATGAAAGTGCTCAATGGCATTCAATTCTGCATTCAAATTATTGGGTGATTTAGAAATGTTATAGGGAAATGATTGTTTTGTAATTTCCTTCATTTTAGGATGTATGATGGATGGTGTAGGCATTTAGTTTTAAGCTTTTATTTAGATTGCAGGGCAACTGTATTGGTTACATTGCGAATTTAAGAACATGTTTTCAGTACATCAATGGTTTATCAGTTGTGCTGTCATATAATGTAGCATGATTCTAACAATTTGTAATCATTTTTATGAAGAAATAAATTAGACATGGATAAGACTTGGATGAACAAACCTTGACAAATCATGGAGTATAAGCAAGGTGTAAATGCATTTCTTGAGTTTGCCTATGCTCGTTCAACTTGGGAAGATATGATTTATTATATGTGCATAAGTTGTAATGATTGTTCGTTAAGGGCAAGAAGTACTGTGAACTTGCATTTGGAAAGATTCAGAATATTACCCACATATACTACATGGGTTGACCATGGTGAGGAATACGAGCAAGTTATGTCTAACCGAGTTAATACAATATATGGGGAAGAAATGGAGAATATGGTCAATGATGGGTTTGGTGGTATTAATATCAATAATGGTGAGGAACCGAATTCAGAGGCTAGATATTCTATAGTCTGTTAGCAGATTGTGAGAAGATACTATATCCTTGTTGTACTTCATCTACGAATATGTCTTTTATAGTAGAAATGTTGCATCTCAAGGCACTTTACAAGGTCTTTAACAAGTTTTCGGATGAGTTGTTTCACATAAGGTACTGCCACCCAACAATACAGTACCTAATTCTTATTATGAAACAAAGAAGTTCATTTTACGGATGGGTTTAAATTACCAGAAGATACATGTTTATATAAATGACCGCGTTCTATTTAGGAATGAGTACAACAATGTTGACATCTATCTGAAATGTGGTAAATAAAGATGGATTTTACCTAAAGTCAATGTTAAGGGATCTGACATACCAAGGAGACAAACTAGGAAAGCCAAAAAGGTCCCCGTTAAAATTTTACGCTATTTTCCACTAACGATAAGGCTGCAAAGATACTTCATGTTACCCTAAACAACATCATATATGATCTAGCACGATGCAAGTAGAATTAAAGATGGCATACTAAGGCATCATGGTGATACAAGAGATTGGAAGAAGCTTGATAGTGTTTGGATTTCCTCTGTGGAGGATCCACGCAATATCAAACTCGTTTTAGCCACATATGGATTTGATCCCTTTAGTGATAAAAATCACCCTCACAGTATGTGGCCTGTAGTTTTAATTCCTTACAATGAATCCCCTTAGATGTGTTTGATTAATTACTCTCCATGATGATCCCTAGACCAAAAGCTCCCACAAACGATATTGATATGTATTTGCAACCATTAACCGAGGAAATCAATGATTTATGGAAGCATGAGGCTTTGACATATGATGCTCACCAAAAATAGAATTTCCATATGCATTCAGTGATACTATGGACCATCAATGACTTGCCATCTTGTGCTAACTTGTCTGGTTGGGCAGTTTATGGTAAAATGGCTTGTCTGATGATGTACCAAGTGGAGGTTGCCAATCTTCCATAAAGCTTGGAATCCGATAGAAGGTTCAATCGTGTGTGAGTTAATGAAAGTGGAGTTTCAACAATGTCATTTGTATGTTCTAAATCAGTATGAATAAACCAAAGAATTCATAAATTAAGATTGACCACATCTTTAGAATACCATTAGTTATGGATTTCTTGAAAAGTTAGGTTACTCGTGTAACGGAATTACATTAGAGTAAAGAGTTACAAGTTTCACCATTAATGGGTACAACTTCCACAACAAAGAAAGGTCCTGGAAGAGTTGTGTTTTATGTAAAGCATATACAACTTGTTATGCTAGTACATCAGGTAACAATCTGATTTCTAGCGTTATTGACTATTATGGTGTGTTGAGGGAAGTAATTTAACTCCAATATCTTCAAGGTTTACGGGTTGTGTTATTTAAATGTCATTGATATAAGTGTTGCCCTCTGCAAATGGTGTGAATGTAGACGAGTACGATTTTGTCTCATTGGTATAATGTGTTATATGATGAATGAAGAAGGTCTACCAGCTTTTTGTTAATATGGATGTGTGATAAATTAAGAACATCTACCATCTCCCTTTTTATGTTTTCTAAATGAACACTTCTAGTAGTTAGCTTTTGGATCAAAACATGCCATCTTTTGTTAAAATTAGTGGTAAGTTGGACTTAGTATTGGTCTAGTTGTGTGTTAAAGCCATATAATCTATAAGTGCGTATGCTTCTGTTGTTTAGTTAAAAGTGCAGGTATGTTGTTGTTAAGTTGTTATGGACATATTATATGTGCATAGTTTGAACGTTTTTTAAGCGATGTTGAATGCATGACTTTATTAGTGTACCTTCACTGAGAATCATTAGTTAGGTCGACTCCTGGAAAATATTGTCAATTGGAGTAAACAGACATCTGCAACGAAAGAGTAATGTTCAAACACAATGGGTTACTTTCAACAATAAGTGTTATAGTAACTACAAATTAGCAATCACCTCATCGTCTCATATGAAGGTGGATTGGCAGAACTTAATGTGGTTGAATAAGACAATTAAAAAAACAGAGAGTTGTAACATAAAAATTATCTTCGGTTTAATATGCAATGTCGATGACTTTTTGTATGAAAAACTAATTAGATGAATGAAAATTACCTATATTTTGTGTCAAATATGTAGTCATTGATAGATGTTGGTTGCAACAATATTGTTTGTTGAGTAATGTATGTTATTGTATGACAAAATATCTGAAATGGATGAATCAAATTTGCATCAGCATATATCATACTAGTATATACTCTTAAGCATCAACATCACGTTGACACTAAACAACACACAAACAGTTATGTGTCTATGTTGATGCAAAAAGTAGGGAGCCAAGTCAATTTAGTGGCGGCAGTCTATTAGTTGCGGCTAAATGTCGTCGCAAAAACCTTTAGCAACGGAGTGTATACGAACTATCATTTGGTTGACACTACTATTTTGTGATGGCAAAAACATTATTAGCAACGACGTTTGAACATCACTGTTAGGCGAATATTCTTGTAGTGGAGCCATTTATCAATACATTCACGTCATTTTAAAAAATAATTAACTAGCATACACTCTTTTTCTTGTTCAGTTATTTAGTATCTTGATTGCAAATAAGTTGTCTAACTATATTTCTGTTTAATTAGGTGATATAATGACTCGTACCTTCATCAAGATTCTAGAGGTCTAAAATTAGTTCAAGAAATCCTTATTACACAACTTGCAATATTAGAAATAAATGCACTAAAAAAAGCACATTATCAAATTGTTGGGTCTGAAACTCTCAGGTGCTAACTTGGCAGTGAATTGAATGCCAAAGGATGGATGATCACACGCTTTCGCCTGAGCTCCGGTGAACCTGCAAGAAGGGCATCACAACAGAGGGGGTGTCTCTGGGTCCCTCTCCAATGCTTAAATGAGTATACTGTGTGTATGAAATCAAAACGTAATGAACGTATTGAAAAGCAAGGTTATTTATAGAGTGAAGAGATCAAACCGTTATAGGCAACATAATATCTTGGTGAATATTGTAGCGGTAAAGATTAGGATAGCAGATATTAGGGTTGATCATGGGCGGTCTGGTCCGGTCCTGAAGGCAAGACCGAGACCGAGACCGAAATTTCGCTCTTGCCTTCTGGAGGACCGAGACCGAGACCAAACTCGGCAAAAAAGGCCCACCTGAGTCGGTCTTTCTTAACCGATGAGATAAAGCTAGCTCAGTTCAAGGCAATGGTAGCCTTGACTGGCTTGGGAGAAGTATATGCCCCCAGATACCCGATTTTAGGTTTTCATTATCCTCGCGATGGAGAGGTTTACATTTATGTGGCCCAGATCGATGCTGGGTTGCGTTTTCCTCTCTGCGAAGATTTGCACGAGCTCTGCTGCTACTATGGGATAGGCCCTACGCAGCTTGTGCCCAACACCACTAGGATGTGGGTTGGGTTCAAGTTCATGTGTTTACGTCAAGGATGAATGTATTCACTGGCCCTGTTAAGGTGTTTTTACCGATTGGCCGCCAGAGCGAACCATCTTCACCACTTCCAGACTTGGTGGCCCAAGTTCGAGGAATGGAGGAGGCAGGCTTGGAACTGGAATGTTCATTTATGTATGGTGGGCGACTTCCGTGCTACCAACCCCAGCTACAAGAAGTTTTACTTCTTTTCTAAGGGTAGTGTATCGTGGGAGCTCTTTCAGCCAGAAATGGATACTCCTCCAAGCTTCGGAGAGCTGTCGGGGAGCAATCAGAACACCATCGACGATATCTTCCGACTTCATAGGCAGTCGGACTTCTGTTCGATCTGCTCAGTGGTGGAAACTTTAGAGTCAAGGCTTAGGTTGACGGGTATCCATCAGTCCACACCAGTTTCTATAGATTGGGTAAATTTCTGACTCTTTTTCTTTGTTGATTGTAGGCACTCGGGGACCTAAACTCATTGGTATGTTTTCCAAGCAGGCTAAAACGGTATTGTCTGCTGCTTAGGCGTCCTTGAGTCCTCCTCCTCCCCCTTCTAGGCGAGCGTCCAAGCGCAAGCCAGAGGATGAACAACCTGGGGTCGCCCATGGCGATCGCCAAAGAGGTATACGACTATTTTTTGTCTTTCCTTCCTTTGTTTTAGTCTTTAGGCTTTAATACCCCTGTTGACCATTTTCAGGAAAAGCTGTTTCTGAGGTGGTGAGGCTCTAGGAAAAGCTGTTTTAGTCTTTAGCCTTCTCCCGCCAAGAAAGCTAGGGGTGAGGCTCTCGTGGTTGGAGAGGCCGTCACGCCTGCCTCCGACACGACTGATCCCAATCTCTCCAAGGGGACTGGGACTCGGAAGAGCATTCAGACCCTTGGTGCCGCCACGGGAACCTCCAAGACTCCCTTCACCAGGGAGTATTGCCCCTTGGTGGGTTTGTTCCAATCGCCGAAGGCAGCGAACCCGAAGGGCGTCTAGGCCCCTTGGGGAAATCTCCAGAAGGTGGAGATTTCTGACCAGTCGACGCTGAGGGGTAACCCGAACCTCTGCATGCATCTCCTCGAAGGGATCGTTCCTCCTCGGGATCAGGCGATGGTCCCCTCCGAGTTGATTGGCATCGAGGGTGTCGTAAGGTCGCATTTCAAGCGGATCGCCCTGGTGAGTCCTTCTTCGTATATTCACCCTTAAATCGCTTTTTTGCCCTCTACTTGATCTGATTGTACCTATATCCCTTTTTTCCTGTTGTCATCTCGTCCGCGAGGAGTTGGCGATCGGTCGTATTATAGGGGAGCTCGCCGATAAGCAGACTGGCCTGCTTATCGAGCTGGAGCAATACCGGAGCCTGGGGTTCACTCCTGATCAGGTGGAGGGTCTGAAGGAGAGGGCTGAGGCGGCTACTCAACTGGTGGAGCATGCTCTCCACGAGTATTTCGAGAAAGAGAATAAGGTTATTGACTCCATGAAGGAGAAGGAAGATCAGGTGGCCCTCGCCAATGACAGGCGGGTGAATACTTCTCCAGCTCAAAGCGGCCGACAAATACTCTGCTGAGATGGAGGCAGCGAATGCTGACCTTAAGACCCAGTTGAAGGAGGCTTGGGCTCGGAGGGATACCTCGGAGACAGAGAAGGAAGAGCTCACCGCGAAGAAGGAGCAGCTCGCCTCAAAGCTGGAGGCTGTCCCATCCCCTCAGAGAGTGGTCGAGGACTTTAAGATGTCCGAAGAGTTATCCGACTGCGCCTTGGAGGCGATGAAGGCCGAGGTGGCTGCCTACCTCCAGGTCCTCGTCGACGAAATTCAGGGGATTGACCCTAAATTTCCTCTCCGGGAGGTGAAGTCTCTCCAGGACTTCATCGAGAGTGGCTACTCCAAGGAGGCTCTTGCTGAGGTTGGCGAGGAGGCTGCCCCCGGGGTCGAGAAGGAAGTTGCTGCCCCTGAAGAGCCCAAATCTTTAAGTCCCGAGCTCCCCAGGCGACCATATTATCATTCCTCCTATGTTTTTGATAATCACTTGTGTTTCCCTTTGTTTTTTGGGAAAGTTTGTAATTATTTTTTATATCAGACTCGATTATTATTATAATATTGAATGCCTTTATATTCATAAGCCTTTGCCTTTATTTGACTTTGAACGTGTTGGCTATTCTTCCGATGTCTTTCTCGTTTGAATGCCTTTGGAAGTTTTAACATACTTGTTTCCAACTTCTCTTAACTTTATAATAGTCTCGCCATATAGGGTATTGGACCTTTCCTTAGGCTTTACAGGGAAGAATGATAATTCTTTATAGATCCATCTACTCCCCTCGCCAAGTTATCTTAAAGGAACTATTGCTCGAGGGTAATACATTTTAAGGAAACTATCATCCTTTAGAGATGTGTTCGCCTTTTTAAGGTTTTTTCCCTTTGTAGTGTTCGCCTAACCGTGAGGAACTATTACTCAAGGTTCATTCATCTGTTAGTAAATGATCGCCTTAGGTTAGTTCGCCCACTTTCTTGTGTTTGTTTCGCAAAGGAACTGTTATCCTTGATCTGGATTCGTTCTCTTTGGATATAAAACCTGAATTTTTGCCCAACTTATAAGGGAACGGCTTCCTTAATGGGTCGCTCGCCTTTTATATCAGGACTTCTGCCTGATTTTAATATCAGGTCTTTTGCCTAACTTTTACCTTAGGTCTTTTCGCCTGATTTTTTATCAGGTCTTTTGCCTAACTTTGGCGTTAGGTCTTTCGCCTGATTTTGTTATCAGGTCTTTTGCCTAACTTTGGCGTTAGGTCTTTCACCTGATTTTGTTATCAGTTTTTTTGCCTAACTTTGGCGTTAGGTCCTTCGCCTGATTTTGTTATCAGGTCTTTTGCCTAACTTTGGCGCTAGGTCTTTCGCCCAATTTTAATATCGGGTATTTTGCCTAACTTTGGAGTCAGGTCTTTCGCCTAAATTTGTCTATAGTTTTTTCGCCCAATATTGATATCGGATCTTTTGCCTAACTTTGGCGTCAGGTCTTTCGCCTAAATTTGTCTTTAGGTCTTTCGCCCAATTTTGATATCGGGTCTTTTGCCTAACTTTGGCGTCAGGTATTTCGCCTAAATTTGACTTTAGGTCTTTCGCCCAATTTTGATATCGGGTCTTTTTGTTTTTGCCCAACTTATAAGGGAATTGTTACCTTGATTATTCGTTCGCCTTTTATGTCAGGTTTTTCGCCCAATTTTTAAGGGAACGGTTACCTCGATGGTTCATTCACCTTTTATATCAAGTCTTCTTGGGTAAGGATTTGTTACCTTGTTGGTTTTTTCGCAATCCTCTTTCTTCCTTTGTTTTGGTTCGAGTGGCTATGCTTTATGAAAGAATGGTTTGTTTTATTGACATAACATTTTGATTACAAGCTATGCATAAAACCTCATTAAATGTTCAGAGTTAAATGGACGAGGTAGCCTTACACCTTCTGTGGTTTCCAAGTAGTAAGATCATGGGGCGGCAATCTCTACTACTTTGTATGCACCTTCCCACTTAGTTGAAAGCTTGTTCTGACTGTCCAGTCTTGTGAATTCATTCCTTCGCATAATCATCTCCCCCACAAACAATTGGCGAGCGCTGACTTTTCTGTTGAAGTATGGGGTGGTCACCAGTCGCATTTTAGCTTGGGCCTTATCTGATTGCCATAGTTTTTCTTCCGCAAGATCGAGGTCTGGTTTGCGCTCGATTTCGTTCGCTTGAGTGTTAAAGTGTAGGATTCTGTGGGTAGGCACCGCTATTTCGGCGGGTCCTACTGCTTCTGATATGTACACTAAACTAAATGGTGTTTTCCCCGTTGATGTTTGGGGTGTTGTTTGAATAGCCCACAGTACATTATCCAGCTCTTCTGCCCAGTTTCCTTTGAAGGCTTGCACTCGCTTTTTGAGTCCTGCTAGGACAACTTTGTTGGCTGCTTCAGCTTGCCCATTCGTTTGAGGATAGTGTACCGAGCTGAATTTGTGATCGATATGTTATTCTCCGCAGAGCCACTTGAGTTCTTTTCCTACAAATTGTGGACCATTATCGCTTATGAGTATTTTGGGGACGCCGAACCACAAAAATATGTTGATTTTCAGGAACTTGATCACTTCGAATTCAGTTGTAGATGCCAAAGCTGTCGATTCTATCCACTTGGTGAAGTAGTCAATCACCACTATAATGTGGGTTCTTTACCCAGTGCTGATGGGAAAGGGGCCCAAGATGTCTATTCCCCATTGGGCAAAAGGTCAGGCATCCGCCATTGGGGATATAAGTGTTGGTGGTCGACCGGATCGTGGTGCGAACTGTTGACAAGTCGCGCACTTCTTCGTTAATTCTGCCGCATCCTTGCTCAAAGTTGGCCAATAGTAGCCTAGCCTGAAGATTTTGCCCGTCAATGAGTGTGCACCTTCATGGCAAGCGAAGACTCCTTCGTGAGTTTCATGGAGAACTCTTCCTGTCTCGGGATGAGAGATGCACCTTAGATAGGGATTTGAATATCCTCGCTTATAGAGCTCTCCATCTTTGAGAAGATAGCTTGCAGACAGACGACGTATTTTCGTGGACTCGCCTTCGTCCTCTGGCAGTATCCCTTCTTTCAAGAAGTTATGGAACGGGGTCATCCAGGTTACCTACCCTTGAATGTTTAAGACTTCTGCTCGGTTGTTGAGAACCGAATATAGAGCTTGTTCCAGAAATTGCACATCCTGATTGTCGAGAAATTCTTGTTCCTCCGAACGCCAGCTTGCTTAGAGAGTCTGCTAGATGGTTGTCTTGGCAAGGAATGGACTCAATCGTGAATATTGAATTTCGGCGATGAGTTTTTTAGCAATCTCGATGTACTTTTTCATCTTTTCCCCATTTGCTTCATAAGTGCCATTGATTTGATTGACAATTAGCTCTGAGTCGCTTTTTGCCCTGAGTGACGTTATGCCGATTCCTTTAGCGAGTCACACTCCAGTGATAAGAGCTTCATATTTGGCCTCATTGTTGTTCGCCTTAAAAATAAGGATGATCGCATACTTTAAAGAGAAACCATCAGTATAGAGTTCCCAGCCATTGCTTGTATCTGCTGGCTGACTTGGCTGGTTTTTTGCTTCTACTAGACCATTGTCTGTACTTTCCACTATGAAATCTGCCAATGCTTGACCTTTGATGGCCGTTTTTGGTGCAAATTTGATCTTGAATTCACTAAACTCGGTCGCCCATTTAACCATTCTTCCTGAAGAGTCTGGCTTCAGTAGGAGTGTTTTAGAGTCTGGTTGGTGAGGACTGTAATGGCGTGCGCGTGGAAGTATGGTCTTAACTTTCGAGCACCAATAACTAAGGCATAAAGATACTTCTCAATCTGGACATATTTTATTTCAGACGAATTAAACATATTGCTTACAAAAGATACTGGACTCTGCTTATTTTACTCTTCTCTTATTAATACGGCACTGGCTGCAACCTCGCTAATACTCAGATAAAGAAAGAGTTGTTCATCGGGAATGGGCTTCGCCAAAGCTGGGAGTGTTTGAAGGTGCATCTTTACGGATTGGAAGACAACCTCGCACTCCGGTGTTCACTCGAACTTGCGGTTGACCCTGAGAGTCTTGAAGAACGGGAGTGAACTGTCGCTCGCTCTTGAAAGAAAGCAATTGAGTGCGGCCAGGAGGTCGTTCAGACATTGGACCTCCTTGTGGCAAGTTGGTGACTTCATCTCCTCGATAACTTTGAGTTTTTCCGGGTTCGCCTCTATTCCGCGCTCGCTTACCATGAATCCCAGAAATTTGCCTGACTTGACTCCGAAGGCACACTTTGCTGGGTTTAAGCGAACGTTGTGCCTCCTCATGCACTCGAATGCTTCTCGATAGGTCTTCTGTATGAAGGTTTCCTTTTACTGTCTTGACGAGCATGTCGTCCACATAAGCCTCCATATTGCATCCCAGCATGTCCTGAAACAATCGGTTTACCATTCGTTGATAGGTTGCCCCGCATTGATTAGACTGAATGACATCACTTTGTAGCAAAGTATATCTGTGTCTGCATAGAAGGATGTGTGGGCTTCATCGTCCGGGTACATTCAGATGTGATTGTAGCCTGAATAGGCGTCCATGAAGCTCAGCATTTCATGACCAGAGGTTGCGTCGACCAACTGATCAATTCGAGGAAGAGTATTTGAATCTTTCGCGCAAGCTCTGTTCAGGTCACGGAAGTCGACGCACATTCTTCACTTTCCATTTGATTTCTTCACGAGAAATGGGCTGGCGACCTAGCTCTGAAATCACACATCCCTTACAAAGCCAGCTTCGATCAGCTGACCTACTTCTTGCCTGATCGCCAAACGCTTGTCGGATCCAAATGACCTTCTCTTCTGAGCAATCAACTTTATCGAGGGATCTATCCTTAGCTCATGAGAAATTTTATTGGTGCTGATGCCTGGTATGTCACTGGGTTTCCAAGCGAAGAGTTCCTTGAATTCTTTCTAGAGGGAAGTCAGGGTGTTTCTCTGGTGGTCGTTCAAGGTGGCCCCAATGCGCACCTTCCCTGGTGGTCGTTCAACCTCTGCTAACTCTTTCATTGGCGCTGGTCGAGCCTGGTCCTCACGTGGGTCAGTCTCTGTCTCGATGGCGAGGGTTTCCCTTTGGTTCTTCCTGCGGATGCAGTTCACATATCATTGTCGTGAGGAGGGTTAATCGCCTAGAATTTCTCTGATCCCATTCGGTGTGAGGAACTTCATCTTTTGGTGGACTGTGGAGGCCACAATCTTATGAGGATTGATGGTGGTCCTCCCCAGGATGGCATCGTATGATGTAGGCGAGTCAACTACTAAGAAGGTGACCGACACATTTATGCTCTTCAATCCTTCGCCCAGAATTACTGGCATGGTTATGGCTCCCAGCGGATAGGTTGTTCTCCCAGTGAAACCGATGAGGGGAAAGTCGAATCGCTTGAGGTTTCCTTGGATTTGCCCATTTTTTTGAAGGCGTCCAGAAACAGAACATTTGTCGAGTTGCCTCCGTCGATCAGAATCCTCTTCATGTCGCAATCATCGACTTCAACTGTGATGACTAGAGCATCATTATGCGGTGTGGTGACATGTGGCAGGTCGTCCTCGGAGAATGAAATGATGCAATCTTCTTCAGGCCGAGGTCGCTTTCCCAGCTAGACAACTGTAGAAATTTGAGTAGCATAGACTTCTCTTGCATTGGACCCATCGTCTCTGGCACCAAACCCTCCAACAATCAGGTTTATCACCCTCCTACTCTGGGATGGGCCAGATTGCTCAGGCGTAGCTGGCGAGTGGTTTCTACGTGGGGGAGTTCGACTTCTGTCTCGTCCGACCACAAATTCTTTCAACATGCCTCTTTGTATCAGCTTCTCGACGTCGCACTTGAGGATGCGACAATCATCGGTTTTGTGGCCCTTAACCTTGTGATATCTGCAGTAACTTTCCGTGTCCTTCCCCATTGGATGAGCACTCTTGCGGGGTATTGGCGGCCTTGCCAGAGCACTCTTGGGGGAATACCTCCGAGATCTGCCTGTTTAAAGACGTGAAATACTCGGGGACCTCTGGATGTCTAGGCCCTGATATTTCTGATCTGGGCTTGTCTCGACCCTTCTTGTCCTTCTTTTCCTTCCTACCATCGCGTCGGGGCTTTGGAACCACCCTTAGAGAGGTTGTCAGGAAATTGGCTTCAGAGTTCCACCTTTCCAGGTCTATAAAACCTTTCGTCCTCACTACTAACTCCTACATCGTCTCTATCTCTTGAACGTGGTAGCTGTTTCGCAGTTTCCTCGAGGCTTTGTTGGCCACATCAAGTCCTCTGTAAAAGGCTCGAATTATCTCTCCATATGCGACTCGATGGTTTATTTATGCGACGTTCTTATGAAAACGCCCGTAGAAGTCGGTCAATGAGTCTCCTGGTTTCTTTTTTACTGCGTCTAAGGCGACCACACTTTTTTGCAGTTGGCGCTCGCCCATGTAACGTTCCATAAATTTGCTC
The DNA here is from genome assembly GCA_946814005.1 of Chamaenerion angustifolium. Classification (NCBI taxonomy): domain Eukaryota; kingdom Viridiplantae; phylum Streptophyta; class Magnoliopsida; order Myrtales; family Onagraceae; genus Chamaenerion; species Chamaenerion angustifolium. Next base: position 23,703,010 of record OX328268.1, on the reverse strand, counting down.
TAGAGTTCGGACCAGGTCCCTATTAATCCCGCAGGGAGGCCGAAGAACCAGGACGACGCTGAACCCGAAAGGGTCGACGGAAATAACAGGGCTAAGTGATTCGGATCGTTCGACTTACCCAAAAGAGAGGCTCCATGCTTGTTGACATGTATGATGGGATCTCCTCCACCACTGTATTCGGGGATGGCCCTGGCAACCACATCCTTTGGAATTTTGATCATCAACAGGTTAGTGGTGACGGGATGAGTTGATCGCTTCCGGAAGGGAGGCATAACGGTCCCACGTCGTTCCTTGAGCCTTTTGCTGATAAGCTCCTCAACTTGGTCAAGAGTGCTCTAATTTTGGTGTCCTCCGATCGGTGCGGAATTCGATGGATTGACAAAGTGGGTAATTGTCGGCGCCTCAGTGGAAGCCAGAGGTAAGGACTGGTATCCAGAAGTCATCTTTTGATCTTCTTGAGGGGCAGTGGTGCCAGAATTTCCAGTTTCTGCTTGTTGTGTCCCCGCGGGGCGAGGATCTTCATGAGAAGCAGGGGCTTGTCTGCGAGCCTCTCGTATGATGGTCTCCAAGATGGATATCATCTCCGCGGTTAACTGAATGGTTCCCCTAGCCACTTGGACGGTCGGTCGAGCTGGAATCTCTGCGGCGTTTGGAACGGGGGCCGGTCTAAAATTTCCAACATATTCTCGTGCCGGGCTTGGAGGGGAGGCATTAGGGTCTGCTTGGCTATCAGGTTCTTGGGGGAGTGGCGAAGCAGCGGCAGAATCAGAGTTGTCTGAGGATTGCTCATTAGCCTGGTTCCTGCGATTGCGGTTAGAACGAGTCTGCATGACTGTTTTGCTCGTTCTCACAGACAGCGCCAAATGTTGGGTCTGAAACTCTCAGGTGCTGGCTTGGTAGTGAATTGAATGCCAAAGGATGGATGATCACACGCTTTCGCCTGAGCTCCGGTCAACTTGCAAGAAGGGGATCGCAACAAAGGGGGTGTCTCTAGGTCCCTCTCTGATGCTTAAATGAGTATGTTGTGTGTATGAACTCAAAATGTAATGAACATATTGAAAGCAAGGGTATTTATAGAGTGAAGAGATCAAACCGTTATAGGCAACAAAATATATTGTTGAATATTGTGCCAGTAAAGATTAGGATAGCAGATATTACGGTTATGGCGTAATATTGCAGTTATCGTATGTAATCTTAAGGGAATATGTGCCCGATATACACGGGATATCGTGGCCATATCTTTAGTGTCGGTTAGTGAGACCAGAGTTGAGAGGTTAGACTCTCTTGGCGAGCGCTCCTATGGCGAACAGTAGGAGGCTTGGACCTTTGTCAATTGCGACCGGCGATGGAGCTTTGGCGTCCAGTTTGGCTTGGGTTTGATACTAGACCGCTTTATGAAGGTCAAATTAACCTTAATGTGGGTCGGCCCGGTTTGAATGATATGGATTTTACCCCCTGTAAAGTTATTGGGTCTTTGAAGTCTTTCCATTATTGGGCTGTCACTATCAATACTCAAACACAAATATTTTTATATTATATATATATTATTTGATTTGATTATGATATTTTATTTTCATATAATTTTTACTGTTACTTACTCTAATAGGAGCGCTCGCCAAGAGAGTCTAACCTCTCAACTCTGGTCACACCAACCGACACTAAAGATATGACCACGATATCTCGCGTATATCGAGCACGTATTCTCTAAAGATTACATACGGTAACCGCAATATTACGTCATAACCATAATATCTGCTATCCTAATCTTTAACGGCACAATATTCACCAATATCTTCTGTTGTTTATAACGGTGTGATCTCTTCACTCTATAAATACCATTGTTTTTCAATACGTTCATTACATTTTGAGTTTGAATGATATGAGTTTTACCCCTGTAAAGTCATGGGGTCTTTGAAGTCTTTCCCATATTGGGCCGTCAATATCAATACTCAAACACAAATATTTTTATATTATATATATATTATTTGATATGATTATGATATTTTATTTTCATATAATTTTTACTTTTACTTACTCTAATAATTTTCATTTTGACTTGTAATTTTTTATACAAGTCTAGTTTAAAGACTTTATTATATGTACAAAATAGACGTGCAAAACTTTCTAATAAGTTTGCATCACTAAATATAATAAATCAGTCAAGAAAATAAAAAACATGCTCTTTTTAGTATAACCATTTTAAACAAAGTTTCTACACAAATGACGTTTTAGTAATTATTATAACATAAATTCTCGTTTATGAAGAATGATGTGCAATATTGCATCCCTTAAGAAATTGTTATATACATACCTTAAGTGATCGTACTATTTTTTTTGGTTCGTGTGTCGATAAAATTTATTTTTGATATAATTAGAATTCATATATATATATATCGCACGTATAATTTGATACATAATACTAGTGAGCTATTTTTACTATAAATCATACGAAAAGTATCATTCTTAATTTATTTTTTATAATTCAAATTGTTTATATGAAATTTATAGCATATTTTTATATATACATACTTTTTTTATATATAAAATATACAATTATTATATTATACAATTCTACTCATCAATGATTCTTCAGAAAGAATTTTTGTTCACAATAAAGATTCATTAGCGGAAATGAAATATAATAGTATTAAAAATAGTTAAAGTTATACGTTATTGCTATATTTCGTACTAAAATATACATAAATTCGTTTTTATTTAAAATTAAATTTAATACAAAATGAATTTTAGTACGCAATATAGCAATAAAGTATAACTTTAACTATTTTAATAAAAACGAATTTATTTTGAATAAAAACGAATTTATGTATATTTTAGTACGAAATATGAGAAAAATACGAATATTTGAATAGAAAACTTTAAATTGAATTATTTGAAGAAATTTTGTACACATGTGTTCTATTTATACAGTTACTACTACTTAATTAGGTCTAATCAGTCCCTTAATTCTCTTAATTGTCTAACAATTTAACAGTTCTATTTACATTTATTGTCTAACAATTATTTTTTGTGTTTTCCTTTTTCTAACACTCCCCATCAATTTGAGCACTGAGATCGTCGATGCGTAACTCGCTTAGAAAGTTGCTGAAGATTCTTTCGTTTACCGCCTTTGTTAATATGTCTGCTAGTTGATCTTCAGACCGTACAAATGAAAATTCGACAATTCCCGCTTCGAGTTTCTATTTGATGAAGTGTATATCGTTTTTTGCTTGTGTTTGTACGATCCTCGTGTACCTAATTTTCTGATATGTTAATTGCTACTTGATTATCGCACATGATTTTACTTGAGTTAGATGGTGGGAACCCTATTTCTATTAGTAGCTTTCGTAGCTATAATACTTTGGTCAATCCTCGTGTTATTTCTCGGAATTTGGCTTCTGCACTAGATAGTATCACCACCTTTTGTTTCTTGCTTCTCCAGGTAACTAGATTTTCTCTGATAAGGGTGAAATACCTTGATGTAGATCTTCGGTCTCTTGAATTACCTTCCCAATCCGCATCGGTGTACCCTTGTATCTTTAAGTGTCAATTTGGTTTGAAGAGTATCCCGTGATCTGATGTCCCTTTTAGGTATCTTATAATTCTCCATACGACGTTGATATGCTCTGTTTGAGGTTGATGCATGAACTAACTTACTACTCCTACTGCATATGCGATATCTGGGCGCGTATGTGAGAGAGATATTAATTTTCCTACCATCCGTTGATATCTTTCTATTTCAGTCAGTTTTGTTCCTTCCACTATATGAAGTTAGTGGTTTATCATCATTGGTGTGCCGGCAGGTTTGCAGTTGACCATTTCAATTTCTGCTAATAGATCTAAGATATATTTTTAATATAAATAAAGATTTGTTGCTAATAGATCTAACATGTTACTAATTTACCTTTTATCTTGAGGAGAAGAGTGTGATCTGAATTGCTTTGTGTGAATCCACATCCTTTCATTGCTAGAGTAATCCTGCCAAACCAGTCTCGGGGTGATTGTTTGAGCCCCTAAAGTGATTTCTTTAGTCTACATACTTCTCTTGACTGAAATCTGTTTGTGAATCGGGCGGTGCCTCCATGTATACTTCTTCTTTAATAATCCATGTAGGAAAGCGTTCTACTCATCGAACTGGTGGAGTGGTCATCCTTCACTTACAGCTATCGAGAAAAGGACCTTAATCGTGTCGATCTTGGCTACTGGAGAAAAATGTTTCTGAGTAGTCAAGTTCATATGTTTGAGTGTAGCCCTTTGCTACTAGTCAGACCTTATATCTTTAGATAGTTCTGTCTGGTTTGTGCTTTACCGTAAATACCCAGCGACATCCAAGTCATTTTTTTCCTATTGGTAGGATGTACGTTTCCCATGTATCATTCTTCATTAGTGCTCTTATCTCTGTTTTCATTATAGCTATTCAGTTTTTTTATTCTAAGGCTTGTTGTACTGTGGTCGGAATTTGTTATGAATATAGTGAGGATACAAATGCCTTAGCTTCTTCGAATAAGCTCCTCTGGCTATATTTCCTATTGGATACTTCGATCCTTGAGCTTCCTTTACTAGGGAGTATCGTTTGGGTGGAACTCCTATTACTTCTTAGTGGTAGGGTATATCTTGTTGTTTCCTAGTGTATTGGTTCAACATGTTCTCCTGCTATCTCATGGTCACTATGGTTAAAGGAAACAAATGAATTTTCATTGTTTTCAGTATTACTTACCTCAGACACCAAGTTGAGTATGATATTTTCAGTGACTCTTGGTTCTGCCATAGATTAGATGGAAGTTTCAGGAGGTAACTCATCTTGAGGCTCATCTTCAAGAGTATGATTGTTTGTTATAATTTCTTTCAAGGACGGAAGCCAACTTAGTGTGTCTATATATTATATCTTCCCCTGACCACTAGGTGGGGTATGATAGTAGTACTCAGTTTCAAGAAAGTCACAGTTCATGGTGGTGAACATGTGATGAATTTTTGGATTGTAACACCTATAGCCTTTTTGGTTGACTCCATAAGCCACAAAGGCACACTTTTCAGAACATGGATCAAATTTGGTACGGTCGTGTTTGGGGATATGGACAAAGACGAAACAACCAAAGATTCATGGGTAAAAAGTCAGAGTTGGGGGTATTTTAGTAAATTCAAATAGGACATGTATAGGAGTTTTTAGTTTAAGCATCTTGGTGGGAAGTCAGTTAAGAAGATAAGTGGCTATATAGCAAGAGCTTCATACCAAAAAGTTTTAGGAACCCTAGACTCAATTAAAAGGGTCTGAGTCATTTCCAAAAGGATTCAATTTTTTCGTTCAGCCATACCATTTTGTTCAAGAATATGTGGGCAGGTGGTTTGATGGATTAAGCCATTGGTTTGAATAAAATTGTTTCATGGATGTGTTGATAAATTCCCCCCATAATCAGATCGCAAAATTTGAATTTTTTTTGGAATTGAGTTTGAATCATAGTATAAAATGTGGTGAATTTTTCAAAGACCTCAAATCTTTTCTTCAAAAAATATACCCACATCATCCTAGTACCGTCATCTACAAATATGATTAAAAAATCGGAAGCCTTGTCGTCCTCCTATAACTGGAGTCGGCCCCCAAACATCAAAATGAATTAACGAAAAATGTGAATTAACCCTTGTAGTATTAGGTTTGAATGCTTGGCGATGACTTTTGGCTAACACATAAGTTTCACAATTTAAATTATTGAAAGTAAAAAGTTTGGGAATTAAAAGTTTTAAATAGGGAAAAGTATGAAAAATATGTAAGATTTTTGACCAAAGTGGTAAGAGCATAGAATTTCTTTGTTTCACATGTAATATGTTTCGTTTTGTTGGTTTTAGATTACTTATGTTACGTAAGACTAACGAATGATGATGTGGTAGATGGACCGGTGAAATGGTAGATGGACTGATGATATGGCAGGTGGAATTTGATGTGGTTGATAAATAATTTACTTTTATGAAAACAATTATTAAGAAATTAAAACAAATACTTAAAATTTTAAAAAGAAATCTAAATATTTTTTATAAAATAAAAATATTTTAAACAAATAGAAAATACATTATTGTAAATACAAAATAGAAAAATACTTTAAAAATCTGAAAATATACATTTTATTAATTTCATAAATAAAATAGAAGTATGAAATAAATTAAATTATACTTAAATTTAAAAATAATTATTTTTTAAAAAACTACTTTTCGATATTATATTTCATAGTTGGAATAAAATATAAAATCTAAGGGTTAATGGTCAAAGTGCCCCCTAAAGTTTGGCCGAAATTTAAGAATCCTCCTTAAAGTTTAAAATCCCCCCCTAATGTTAAGAAATGATGAAAAATTCCCCCTAAAAGAGCATCTGACAAGGGGGAATTTTCATAATTTTCAAACATTAAGGGGCATTTTAAACTTTAAGGGGGATTCTTAAATTTCGGCCAAACTTTATGGGGCACTTTGACCATTTACCCAAAATCTAAATTTAGGAAACAATCAGCAAATCTGTTTTGTTCTTGTAAATAGTTTTTATTAAAATAAACATATTTTGAAAACCATTTTATGTTACTTATAGCATATTCAAAAATATAAAATAAACTAAATTATACTTTTAAATACTATTTATTGTATATTCTATTTCAAATTTTAATAAAATCTAAGATCTAACAAAAACAATTCCCCCAATTTTTAGAATAGTTTTATTATACAAATAAAGTGTATGCATTTTTCTTCAAATAAAGTGTATGAAAAATTATTTTTATTTTATTTTTTAATACAATATGAAATATATAAAAAATAATATTTTAGTATTTTTTTATGTTTTTTCTAAAGTGTGTATGATTTTTTTTATGTATTTGTTCATGTTTTAAATAATATGTTGTTATTTTTACAACGTGGTCCAATCATATGCCGTCCGTGTACAAAGTTTGTGCAATCATCAAAGTTAACGGAATAGTTGGACGACCGTTTCATCTAAAACCAACAGAATGAAACATAATTTATCATAAACTAGGGGTATAGAACAAGTTACATTCAATAATGATTTGGTCAAACATATTACATCTTTTTCATACTTTTCCCTTTTAAATAACCCGTAGATGGATGTCCCAATCTTCTATATCATAGCCAGGTTTCATGGTTTGTAGTCACGTGTGTTAGCATGCTAGTGCCTTGATAAGTCACCTAGTCTGCGTAGTACAATTCTTGACTTTCAGTGTCACGTCCAATAATCGTACTCGTCCTGATGTCCTGCATAATACAAAAGGTTGGATGCATAAGTACAATACAATTATGTTCTTCTGTTACATGGCTAATTGATAATAACTTATGTGTTAGGGACGGGACATACACACAATTTCAATGGTTCTTCCTTCTTCTACAAGAACTATTTCCCCATTAGTTGCTTGAACATGTGTTTTATTAGTTTAGATGGTGATCCAATGTCATATTTTTCAGAAGTCATCATATCAGTAGCACCACAATCAAACATCCGTATTCTATTTGATTTTTTTATCATATTTTTGGACCATATTCGTTGCTCCTAGACATTTTGGTTTTATGTTGACATTGTTTAAATTTTGTTCGGTTTGATTTAAAAAACCAATATTTTTTATATATTTGTTTTTTCATATTTAGAGTTTTCAGGTTTAAAAAATTTCGGGTCATTTTAAATAATGCTCTATGATAATGCTATACGTTAAATAATTGCTCTATGATAATGCTATCATTTATCATTATGCACGTAATTATTTAGGTTTGAAATGATTATAAAAAAAAAGGGAAAATCTAAAAATGGTTCTAACATGTTTGCACAAAATTTTAGTTGCACTAACATGTTTTTTTTTTGCGATGGTTAATGGTTCAACATATTTGAAAATGATGTTAATTGATACTTTCGTTAAATCTCTATTAAAAAATCATGTGAAATATTTTTTATATTTACAAAATTAACCAGATATTTTTCTCAACATTACAGCGGAACCCTATAAATTTACACTAATGTTATAAACAAGTCCTGACTCGATTCAAGCCACACTAGGGGCCCCTAGCTTGAGTCTGAACCTAGGACCCACACTAGGGGACCCCGATTGGGGCTCAATTGGAGCTTCAATCAGTTTGAACCAGGTTTGGTCCAAACCTACTAGGGCTTTAATTGACCCCAATCGGAATCATCTGGCCTGGCTCCAAGCCCATATCAAGTCCATGACCTTGGGCGACTTAGTCTTGGTTTAGACTCAGGCCAAGGGACCTTATTGTGGCTTGAATTAAATCGGAATCTGTTTGTAAAATTAGTGTAAGTTTGTAGGATTTAGTTGTAACATTTAAAAAATATTTGGTTCAATTTGTAAATACGTGAAATATTTAACAGAAATTTTAACATAGAATTGACGAAAGTATCAATTACCATCATTTTCAAACATGTTGAACCATTCAAAACATATGGAGTTGGAAAAATATTTTGATCAAACATGTTCGACCATTTTCAGACTATTCTCAAATAAAAATGATATAATAATAATAGTTTCTAACATGATATTATTGTCATAGTTATGAGAATCAGATCGACGGATAACCAGGTCGGACCGTGAACTAGTCATAGTGAATGTCTGGATCTTTTAAAAGTCTGAAATGCAAAGTGATCCCGATTTACCAGTTGAAAACTGGGCAGTTTTTAGAGAACTGACCACTTTATAGAGAATCAACCGATTTATAGAGAACCAATCGATTCTCCGTTCTAAGTAAAAAAAAACATAAGAAGAAATAGGGAGGAGCGGTAGGTAGGTAGACATAAATGATGTATGGTTAATACACAATATACATATATATGTATGTATATATGCAAGAAGAAATAACTACAAAAATGTAGTGGAGCGACTGAAGGAGGGGTGTGCTGGAGGGGAGGTGTGCTAGAGTCGTGGAGGTCAGGACAGCAGCGTGTGAATAAGGGCGAGTAGGAGGTGAACATGCCAGAGGTGGGGGTGAGGAGGTAGGTGGTTGGAGGTGGGGGAGGAGATGGGTGACTGGGTTGGGCACGTGCTGGAGGAGTGAAGCTGGAGGTGGGGAGGGGTATGCTGAGAGAAGGAGGAGGCAGTGGACTAGTTGGCTAGGAGCAGGAGGCTGGGGGAGGAAAGTATAAGAATATATAGAATTTTACAAAAATATAGACATGTTAGGAAAAAAATGGAGAAAAGTATTTATGTGCGAAAAGTATTTTTAAAAATCTGAATATGTGTTACGTGGGTACTGAATTTAATATACTTCGCTACCCCAAGTAGCGACTTTGGTCAACACGTTACCCCAAGTAGCGCGTTTATCAAAAACGCTACATGTGGTAGCGAATTTAATAATTTTGCTACCCCTGGTAGCGAATTAAACCAATACGCTACCCCAGTAGCGAAATGAGCCAATTAAATGGCAGCATGTCGCTCTACATGACATTTTGTACCCGTGATATTCGATTATTCGATCTAATTATTGTAACAGTAATTTCATTTGTCTCTTTAAATTGTCATCCTTCACCATATCTTCTTCTGCCTATCTTCCTCCCTTTTCTCTTCTGCAGTACTTTTCCATTGTTAGTTATAGTTAGTTCAGTCCGAGCAGAGTTCATCAAATTCACTAATAAAAGGTATGTTATATATTCTTATTTAATAGTTAATTACAATTGCTATAAAATTATTATTATTTAAATTTATATTAATATTAGGTTAACAATTAGATAAATACATTTGGTAATAAATTTTATAATGCCAATTATTTAGGATCAAGCATGACTGACAGAGATTGATATCATTTGCTTGTACGACAACGAAATATTGCCACAAAATAGTAGTGAGGTTTGTATGAGTGGTACCTCTAGCAGTACTACAACTACCTTGGATATCTCACTTTGTAGACTAAAAGAAATTATATGTATGGGATGCGGTTGGCTTGATGTTGAAGCTAGGTCCATCCACATTTCATATAAATTTGTAGATACTTATGGTATTTGCAAGTTTGTAAGGATTCGATCACAAAGTGCATTGTCTTTTGCTTTACAATTAAGTGTTGCGAGTCGATTTATTGTGTTCAGCGTGACTAGAGGACTCAACGTAATTCAAAACATTATGGACCGTCATGAGACAATGAATGTTCTGCATGGTTACACCAATGATGTCTCAAATGATGAAGTCGACGTTGATGCACTATCAAATGTTGGAGTTTGTCGGACGTCGAATCCGCCTTTCACCGACCCTTTTAAAAAATATTTTTATTTTGTTTGCTAAAAAATGTCGGGTCTTGGTGAGCGACGAGTCCGGTCGAGCAGGGTCATCAACCAGACCGAAAAATGAAAGAGTCACCACTGATTAATTAGAGGTTAATAGGAATCCTAAAAATTGTCTAGGGTACATGGTGTTAACATCCTAGGGCTTGGGAAGGTCTACGTCCAGAGAATCACGTTCAGGGGTTTGATTATGTCTTAAGAGCTCGCGAGCCGATAATCCACCCTTTCGGTACTTTAGTTTGCTTTTGAAATTTTTTTTTTACCGATTTACCCGAATTGTCCGTTTTGTTCATGCTTGGACAAAAGGATTATATGTGTTTTTTCAAAAATAACTAACTAAACCATATACAAGCATTTTTTATTTACGAGTTAATTTCAAATAAATAACTCGCCAAAGGAAGAACCAAAGGGAGACTCTCGCCATCGAGACAGAGGTCGACCCTCGCGAGGATTTGGCTCGACCAGCGCCTATGGAGGAATTGGAAGAGGTCGAGGTCGATGGCCCAGACAAGAAGGTGCGCATTGGGACCACCTTGAAAGAAGATCAGAAGGAGGCCATAACCGCCCTCCTCAGGAAATTCAAAGAGCTCTTCGTCTGGCCGCCGAGCGACATGCCGGGAATTAGCACAGACATCATCTCTCACGATCTCAGGATAGACCCGTCTATCAAGCCGATCACCCAGAAAAGGAGATCGTTTGGGACGGACAAGAGCTTGGCAATCAGACAGGAGGTTGGCAGGCTGATTGAGGCAGACTTCGTCAGAGAGGTGAGATTCCAGAGCTGGGTCGCCAACCCAGTTTTGGTCAAAAAATCAAACGGCAAGTGGAGGATGTGCGTCGACTTCCGCGACTTGAACAAATCTTGCCCCAAGGATTCGTATCCCCTTCCCAAGATTGATCAGCTGGTCGATGCTAACTCTGGTCACGAGATGCTGAGCTTCATGGACGCCTATTCAGGCTACAACCAGATCAGAATGCACCCAGACGACGAGGCCCACACTGCTTTCTATGCAGACGGGGACATTCTGTGTTACAAGGTGATGCCCTTTGGTCTCATCAATGCCGGGGCGACTTATCAACGGATGGTGAACCGCCTATTCCAGGACATGCTGGGAAGAAACATGGAGGCTTATGTGTACGATATGCTCGTCAAAACCATCAAGGTCAATCCGCACACAACAGACCTCCGCGAAGCTTTCGAATGCATGAGGAGACACAGCGTTCGCCTGAACCCTGCAAAGTGCGCCTTTGGAGTCAAGTCTGGCAAATTCCTAGGATTCATGGTCAGCGAGAGGGGCATCGAAGCGAACCCAGAAAAATTGAAGGCCATAGAAGAGATGAAGTCGCCCACCTTCCATAAGGAGGTTCAGTGCATAAATGGTCGCCTAGCTGCTCTCAACCGTTTTCTCTCCAAGGCGAGCGACAGGTCCCTCCCATTTTTCAAAACTCTGAGGTCCAACCGCAAGTTCGAGTGGACGCCAGATTGTGAGGAGGTATTCCAGTCCTTGAAACGGCATATCCAAGCACTCCCAGCTCCGGCAAAGCCCATCCCAGGCGAGCAACTCTTCCTTTATCTAGGCATCAGCGACGTGGCAGCCAGTGCTGTTTTGATAAGGGAGGAAAATAATGTTCAGAGTCCAGTGTACTTTATTAGAAAAATGTTTAACTCAGCAGAAATAAAATATGTCCAGATTGAGAAGTATCTCTATGCCTTAGTTATTGCTGCTCGAAAGCTGAGACCTTACTTTCATGCACACGACATCACGGTCCTCACCAATCAACCTCTCAAAAACTTCCTGATGAAACCAGATTCTTCAAGAAGAATGGTCAAGTGGGCGATCGAGCTCAGCGAGTTCAAGATCAAATTTGCGCCGAAAACGGCCATCAAAGGTCAAGCACTAGCTGATTTCATTGTGGAAAGCACAAGTAATAGTCAAACAGAAGCAGAAAACAAGCCAAGTCAGTCAGTAGGTAATAATCAAGTCTGGGAGCTCTATACAAATGGGTCTTCGTCAAGAAAAGGCTCGGGGGCAGGTTTAATTCTTATTCCTCCTGAAGGCGAGCCTTTAAAGTATGCGATCGCCCTAACATTTCAGGCGAGTAATAATGAAGCAGTGTACGAGGCTCTTATTACTGGACTCAGACTGGCGAAATGAATGGGCATATCTGCACTTAAGGTAAAAAGCGACTCGGAACTTATCGGCAATCAGGTCAATGGCACTTATGAGGCAAGGGGGAAAAGATGAAAAAGTACCTCAGCATCGCCAAGAAGCTCGTCGCAGAAATTCAAAATTTTGCGATTGAGTCTATTCCACGCCAGTAAAACCAGATGGCAGACTCCTTAAGTAAGCTGGCATTTGGAGGGACGACAATCCAAGATGTACAATTCCTGAAAAATGCCTTATGTTCAGTCCTTGAAAGCAGTGCAGAGGTCTTCAACATTCAAGGGCGGGTCACATGGATGACTCTGTTTCAGAATTACTTGAAAGAGGGGATCCTCCCGGATGATGAAGGCGAATCTATGAGGATAAGACGACTCGCAGCCAATTATCTGATTATAGACGGAGAACTCTATAGGAGAGGCTACTCGACTCCTTACTTGAGGTGTGTTGCTCATCCAGAAACAGAAAGGGTTCTTCGAGAAGCTCATGAAGGGGTGGCAGCATGTCATGAAGGTGCTCGATCATTAACGAGGAAGATCTTCCGACTGGGATACTACTGGCCAACCTTGAGAAAAGATGCGTCTGAATTAACGTAGAAGTGTGAGACTTGCCAGCAATTTGCACCACGATCAGGTCGACCGCCAACACTATTATCCCCAATGGCGGGTGCCTGGCCTTTTGCTCAATGGGGGATTGATATATTAGGTCATTTTCCTATTAGCACTAGTCAACGCATTCACATTATAGTGGCGATCGACTACTTCACCAAGTGGATAGAGGCGAAAGCTCTATCTTCTACAACGGAATTTCAAGTCATCAAGTTCCTGAAGATCAACATATTCTCCAGGTTTTGCATTCCTAAAATACTCATCAGTGATAATGGTCCGCAATTCATTGGAAAGGAGTTCAAATGGCTCTGTGAAGAATACCATATCGACCATCGTTTCAGTTCGGTGCATCATCCTCAAACGAATGGGCAAGCTGAAGCAGCCAACAAGGTTGTTTTAGCAGGACTCAAGAAAAGGGTTCGAGCATTCAAAGGAAATTGGGCAGAAGAGCTGGAAAACGTATTATGGGTCATCAGAACAACGCCTAAGGCAGCCACGGGAGAAACACCCTTCAGTCTAGTGTATGGATCAGAAGCAGTGGCGCCCGCCGAAATAGCAGTGCCTACCCATAGAATCCTACACTTCAATACCGAGGAAAACGAAGTCGAACGCAGGACTGACCTTGACCTAACAGAAGAAAAGAGGTGGCAATCCGAAAGGACACAAGCAAAGATGCGCCTGGCGACCGCTAGATACTTCAACAGAAAAGTCAGCGCTCGCCAATTTTTCGTGGGGGAGATGGTTATGAGAAGGAACGAATTTACAAGGCTAGACAGTCAGAATAAGCTTTCAGCTAAGTGGGAAGGACCATACAAGGTAGTAGAGATCGCCGCCTCAGGATCCTACTATTTGGAAACCACCGAAGGAGAAAGGTTACCTCGTCCATTCAAAACATTTAAGGAGATTTCATACATAGCTTATAAATTCAAATGTTATGTAAATAAAAGCAAGATGTTCCTTCAAAAAGCGTGTGACCACTCGAACCAAATCGAAATAAAGCCCTAACAACAAAGTTAGGCCAAAAGCCCTGACGCCAAAGTCAGGCCAAAAGCCCTGACGCCAAAGTTAGGCCAAAAGCCCTAACAACAAAGTTAGGCCACAAGCCCTGACGCCAAAGTTAGGCCAAAAGCCCTAACAACAAAGTTAGGCCACAAACCCTGACGCCAAAGTTAGGCCAAAAAGACCTAAACAAAAAGAGTTAGGCAAAAAAACAAAAGCCCTTACGCCAAAGTCAGGACAAAAGCCCTGTCGCCAAAGGCAGGCCAAAAAGACCTAAACAACAAGAGTTAGGCAAAACGAAAGCCCTAACGCCAAAGTTAGGCCACAAGCCATGACGCCAAAATCAGGCCAAAAGCCCTAACGCCAAAGTTAGGCCACAATCCATGACGCCAAAGTTAGGCCAAAAGACCTGACGTCAAAGTCAGGCAGAAAGACCTGATATCAAAGTCAGGCAAGAGTCTGGACAACGAAGATAAGAAATCTATCAAGGAAACTGTCTTCTTATAGGTGGGACAGATTTTAGAAAAGTTATCTTCAAGAGTCAAATTATCGAGGATGGATAAGGAGTCTTAAGCGATCACTATGGAAAGTAAAGCTGCAAGTAACAAGTTCCTTTCGAAGAGGCGAACACTCCAAAAGGTTTAAACTTTATTAAGGTTATTTATCTTCAAGCCAAGAAGTCTATACTTTTAAGTCTTAAGATATTTTCCTTAAGGAGTTTATACTTGGAGAGATAAACGAGTGATTCTATGAAATCTCATCATCGTTCGCCTAAAAGAAGGTCCAAAGACCCTAAGGGTCGAGACAATCATGAAGCGAAGAAAAAATCGAAAATTGCTATGGCCAGGACCTCGGAGGAATCGCCAAACATATTCAGAGTCAAATGAAAATAAAGGCTTGCGAATATAGAAGGCATTCAATATTATAAATAACCGAGTCTGAATTCAAGAAATAATTACAAGGAAAGAAAAAGAAAAAAAACTATCATCTAAAAACAGAAGGGTGGTCGCTGGAGAGGTAGAAACTTCAGGCTTTCGGGTCTTCGGGGGCAGGAGTGTTTGGCTCTCCTTCGGAGGCAGGAATGCTCAGCTCGCCTTCGGGGGCAACCTCTTCTACAGTTGCAGCTGGGTCGATCTCTTCAGCAACAGGGGTAGGCTGAGGATGAGAACTCCGGAGGAAACCCTTAAGGGACTCAACTTCCCGAATAGGAAAGTTGGGATCGACCGCCTGGACGTCCTCGACCAGAACTTGGAGGAAGTCGGCAATCTCCGACCTCATCACCTCCAAAGCACAGTCAACAAAATCCTTAGAGGCTTTGAATTCGTTGACCACACTTTGGGGTGAAGGAACAGACGTTAGCTGTTCAGCCAGTTGTTCCTTCTCCTCCTCCAGGGCGATCCCCCTGGCTTCAGCAGCAGCCCTCTGAGCCTTAGCAGCTTCCTTCTGAGCCTCAGCGGCGACCCGTTGAGCGTCTGAATCCGCCCTTTGGGCTCGGGCATCCTTCAGCTCAGCCTCCAGGCGATCTCTGACAGCCTCCCCTTCATCCAAGCACCGATGAAGGGCCTCAGACTCTTGAAGGAAGACTGCAACATCAGCCTCCCTCTTCTTTACATCAGCAAGGAGTCGCTCCTCCTTCCTAAAGTACTCCTCCCGGGCACCTTCCACCAAGGAAAGAGCCGCGTCAGCGGTCGACTTGATGGCCTCCATCTGCCCGGAGGAGAGCCCCGTGCTTCGGTATTGCTCCAACTCAACAAGCTAATCAGAATGCTTGTTGGCGAGCTCTCCGACGACGCGACCCATCGCCACCTCTTCTCGAACGAGTTGGCAACAAAGAAATAACAAAGATTGTTAGGCTATGGAAAAGAGGGAACAATGCGAAAACATAACAAGGAATCGAAATCTTACTAGAGCGACTCGTTCATAATGGGACCGCATGAATCCCTCAATTTGGTGCAGCTCCGTGGGAATCGCAGAGCGATCCCTGGGAGGAATTATCCCCTCAAGGAGTCGCATGCCCAAATCCGGGCTGCCCCGGAGACTCTTCTTGTCCGAGACCCCCTTCTTCGAGAAGTCTCCGCAGGGGAACCAAACCCCCCGAGAGTTCGCAGCCTTGAGCGGCTGGAACATGCTCGCCAAAGAGCAGTACTCCTTAGGAGGAGTCTTCGAGGCGCTAGGGGTAACGGAGCCCTTCTTCTGAGTCCCAGATTCCTTCAGAGGAATAGGGACCGAAGACTCGGAAGGAGAAGGGGCCGCCAAAATCAAAGCCTTCTCCACGGGGGCAGCGGGTCCCTTAGGAGGAGGAGGAGGAGGATTCCGGGGGAGAACCGGGCGATTCTCACTTCTGAACTTCTTGGTAGGAGGAAGAGGAGGGTCCCGGGCCACATCAGTAGTGGGCTTCTCTGCAAAATGACAAGGAGATATGTCAGAACCCGAAGATTGAAAAGTATAAAAACAGCAAATCAGTAAATGACGAGACAACATACCTGGTTGGCGAGGGCCAACAGTGGCCAAGGGAAGTGCTTCTTCGGGCTTCCTCTTGGATGAACGCCTGGAGGGGGGAGGAGGAGCATTCAGCGACGCTTGATCAGCAGACAGCCCCGCCTTGCCCTGGTCATCAAAGAGACCTATGAGTTTTCGGCCTCGGTTTCCTACATCCAATAAAACAGAAAAAGTCAGAAGAGTTACCCAATCATCGAAAATTGGCGTGGCCTGATGAATGCCCGCCATCTCGAGCATGTTTTCAGTAGTCTCCGCCACTGAATGGATAGAATGAAAGTGGGACGATCGATGCAACCGGAAAAGGTCGTCGATGGCATTCCGGTCACTCCCTGACAGCTAGGAGGGAAATCCTTATCTGACGTAAACAATTTCCAAGACACGCCCCCTTGTAAAAGAAGTAAAATTTCTTATAGTTGGAGTTCCGACCAACCGAACATGGACGTTCCAATTCCACGATTGAAGGCCTCTCCACTCCGCGAACTTTGGCCACCGTGACTGGAAGTGGTGGAGGTGGTTCCCCCCAACAGCCAACCGGAAAAAGCACCGGAACAAGGTCAGTGAATACGTCTCTTCTTGACGTATACAAAGGAACTTGAAACCGGCCCATATCCTAATGGCCTTGGGGACGAGTTGAGTAGGGTGGATCCCATAAAACTGGCACAACGTCTGCAAATCCTCACAGGGAGGAAAACGCAACCCATCATCGATCTGGGCCGCATAGATGTAAACCTCTCCATTGCAAGGATAATGCAGACCAAAGTCTGGGTATCTAGGTGCATCCATCGCACCAAAACCACCAAGCGCCACCACCGTCTTAAAATAAGTCGGCTTCAGCTCGTTGGGCTTGACATCTACTCCAACAGTTTAGATATAGCAACAATAGGTATAAAAATCAAGGGAAAACAGGGAAAACCCTCAAAATAGATCAACAAAATAGAATGTTTACCTTTTCGAGAAAAGATGGGCGTCTGAAGTTCAGGCCCATCCACCACCACAGGCGTGGCTGCGGTCCTCCCAAGGTCAGCCTGCCTCCCCGTCGAGGCGGGCAGAGAGCCATCCCTAATGGTCAGGGGGCATTGGTGTTCTTCGGCACCTTGAGGGTTGAAGAAGAAGCCTTGTTGGCTGTCTACTTGATCTTCCCGGATTGACTACGAGTGGCCATGGAGTCTGTTGGAAGGAGGTTAGGAAGGATTGACAAGGAGAAAGGAAGAGTTTGCAGAGAAGGATCTCAGGAAATGAAGAAAGCTCTGAAAGTCTGAAGGAATGAATGCGTAAAAAACAAAATAAAGAAACTGCTGTTTCTTATATAGACAAAAAATGAGTAACCGCCACAGACATAATCGAAACGACGCAGAAGCATAATTGCACCTTTTTGGAAAAAATCGAAGCAATGTCAGAATTCTAATAGACACCTCGGGGATACAAATGGTCGGCTAGTACAGACAGCTGTCAGACTACCCTTGGGTTACGGAATATTAAATGACAGGTGTGCTTCAAGCGACCGTTCGACTTCTGGATGACTGTGCAGTTATTAAATGCTAAAGTCCACTGAACAGATAAAGTGATCGCCAGCGCACTAATAGGCTTTACCAAAAATACCTTTTATAGGTAATGATCGCCTAGCAAATAAAGATAGACCTTCACAGGCCTAGACTGCCTCGAGTGATCGCCAAGAAGTAATAAGAAGAAGAATATTCCTTCAACCTTGGACAAGGGGATGACTGATCGCCAAACAAACATGAAGTGTCCCTGAGGTCATGAACCTCAAAAAGAGACAAGGAAAATCAAATCTAAAGTGTCACTATCTCAAACCCTTCCAAAAAGTAAGCTCGACCGAAGGAACTTCAATCAAGCTTCGGGGGCAAATGTTGGGTATCGATAGTGACGGCCCAATAAGGAAAAGGCCTCGAAGGCCCAATAACCCTGGAGGGGGTAAACCCAAAATATTCGGATCGGATCAACCTCAGTCAAAGTCAGCCTGACCCATCATAGAATGACCCAGAATCGAGCCCAGGGTGACATGGACGCCAAAGGCTCCCCAGCTGATCTCCATCCTTCCTCAAGTTGCGACCTCCTACTGCTCGCCATGGGAGTGCTCGCCCCGAAGAGAGTCTTGCCTCTCTCCTCGGGTCCCACCTACCGTTAATAAGGAAGTGTCCACGATATCCCGCGTATCTCAGTCACATATTCACTAAAGATTAGATATGGTAACTGCAATATCTCGCCGTAACTGCCATATCTACTATCCAAATCTTCAACAGCACAATATTCCCAAGATATACGGTTACCTTATACGGTTTGATCTCTCCTACCCTATAAATACCTCAGCTTTACATACGTTCATTACATTTTGAGATATATACACACACATATACTCATTTAAGCATCGGAGAGGGACCCGGAGACAGACCCTCTGTTGCGCTCCCCTACCTGCAGGTTCACCGGAGTTGGAGCAGGAGCACCAGTCAACCTTCGTCTGGCATTCAATTCACTGCCAGATCAGCAACTAGGATTTCACGATCCAACATGACCTTTATTTGAACCAAATTTTTATAGTTTATTTTGTCATCCTTTTATACTCATCCATAACACTCTTATTTATACAAGTGTTTTAGTGTTTTCTTAAATAGTGAGTATATATGTAATAAAATATATTATAAAATATAAAATATTTTCTAAATGTTTCATTATATTTTTAACAAAAAAAAATGTTTCATCATATACTCTATATAATAATTTACTAAATTTGCACGAATCATGTTTAGGAAAATCCGTCATATCCGAAATCTTCATAATGGTGTACAACGTGTCACGATCCTAAATACGTCACTTCTATGTCAAAATTGAGTGTCTACACTTTGTCTCACTTTGGATAGGCACCTGTAGAACATATTCGAGGAGTGCTTGTCCAAAGATAAGGTGAAATTAATTTTGGGTTAGAAAGTTTTCAAATTGGTTGTCGTATTTATCATGTGGCGACTAGCATATTTGGGACAAAATTGTGCCGATGACTATGGTAGAAAATTAGTTAATCGGGGTCAGCGTTGCATCTTCTGAAGAGGAGAGATCGTACCCGAAAGTGAGCATATTTGGGACAGCGCGAAGCTACAATTGACCAAATAGAGCGAGTCAAACACTAGCATATCTAGGAGAGCGTAACTTTAGACATGAGGATTACATTTGTGATGGCAGGACAACTAGCATATCTGAGACAACGTTGCGTCATTTGTGTGAGGATATCCAGTAATAAGCATATCTAGGACAACTCTGAGCCACTGGAAACCATCTTGTAGCAACCAAAGTATAACATATCTGGGATAGCACGACTTGGAAGCAAAACTAACACATGGATGATGATTTGAAATGTTTTCCCTAACTTTTGCCTAGGATGCGCATTATGCGACAACCTAGCGGAATTTTCTCTCTCTCATTTTACCACAGTAATTTTTACGAGTTTTTTCTGATCATGCCCCTCAATTTCCCTATTTTTGCATGTACCGCCTCTATAAAGTTTCAGTCCATCAAAATGTTTTTTTCTCATCTTTTGTCATGATTGTGATTTTCAAATTTACAATCATGTCTCTCTAAATTTTGCCTAGGTTACCCTTTCGGGGTTTTAACTTTGAAAAACATTCTTCATTTCGTAGCCAATTGTGGGTGGTTATGACCCTTGTGAATTTTCTATTTTCGTGGGACCATTCTATATATTGGTAGTCAATTAAAGGTTAAAGGTTGAATGCAACCCTTTCTATTTTTTTGTGCTTTCAAGAATTTGCCAAATTGCTCTATTTATTTATAGCCGATTGAAGGGTGGTTGTGCCTCGTTCTAATATTTTATACTTTCAATAATCTTCTAACTTGCAGCAACACTCTCTTTGTTATAGTCCATTAAAGGGTGGTTGTGATCCGCACAAATTTATCTTTTCTCAAACACACTCTCTTGTAAGTATTTGATTTAAGAGGGGTTGTAACCCCCCCCCCCCCCCGCCCCGAAATTCTCAATTTGTGGAGTCAATCTTTTGTAAGTAGTCGATTTGAAGGGTGGTTGTAACCTCTACGAGTTTTCACTATGTTGATCTCTCTTTATATATCAGTCATCACATATAAATAGACAACGTATGAATGCATTAATAAACCGAACAAATGTCTCCAATAAACAAACGTACATACTTTGAATAATTCAAGTACCATTACATGACATCAACTAAATAATAAAACCTTGTTTGTGAAAACATCATCTAGAAACAGGCAACACATAACCAAGCATTACCCGGTAACTACATTTCCAATCCAGTCGTTATACATAGTTTCCGCCAGCTGGTCTCTCCAAATGTTCCTCTCCGCTGAAGCGCATACCTCGCTGATAAAGTCCACAGAATCAGGTTGGTCTGATTCAAAATCAAGAGGTATATCATCCTCTAAGGGATCATCCATCTCCCTTCTGATGAAATTTTGGAGCAGGCAACAAGCGTGTACAATTCTGTTGTGAACTTCCATTGGGTAATAAGACGTGCTCCTTAGTATGGACCATCTCATCTTCAGTAGCCCAAAACAGCGCTCTATCACATTCCGAGCTCTCGCATGTTTCATATTGAAGTACTCTCTAGCATTTGTTGGTTGATGCCCAATGCGCCATTCATTCAAGTGATACCACACTCCTCTATACGGGGCCAAAAAACCCTCAGCGTTGGCATATCCAGCATCAACTAAATAGTAACAACCACGAGGGACCCTAAGCCCGTGGTTTCTAGACAGCGCATCTCGCAAAACTCGACTATCAGCAGCTGATCCTTCCCAACCCGGTTGTACATGAATGATTTGCATATCAGGGGAACACGCAGCTAGAACATTGGTTGTAACCTGTCCTTTCCTGTTTCTATACCTAGGTCTGTCAACCAAGGGGACTCTCAGCTCAATGTGGACCCCATCGATGGCACCCAAACAGTTCTCGAAACAACTCCATCTATCATCGCTCCCCGCCCGTGTTATCGGTTCAGGTTTATGGGTTAGCACAGTGTGACACCGTAGGATACTCAAGATAACTTGGTTAAAATATTTACTGACAGTTGAACCGGATCTCCCAAAGTCAAACTTGATCACCCTATTTTTCTTGTGATGCGCCAGAATGTATAATGTCATCGCTACTTACTCATCTACGTTGACATATCTCGTAGACCTAAGACCACCAACCTCGCCTAACCCAGCATCAGCTGATTCTGGGTTCGTTTTGAACCCAGCATCAGCAGATTCTGGGTTCAAAACGAACCCAGAACAGCTGATTCTGGGTTCGTTTTGAACTCAGAACCCAGCATCCGCTGTTCTGGGTTCGTTTGAACCCAGAACCCAGAACAGCGGATGCTGGGTTCTGGGTTCAAAACGAACCCAGAACAGCTGATTCTGGGTTCGTTTTGAACCCAGAACAGCTGATTCTGGGTTCGTTTTGAACCCAGAACCCAGCATCCGCTGTTCTGGGTTCAAAACGAACCCAGAACAGCTGATTCTGGGTTCAAACGAACCCAGAATCAGTTGAGTCTGGGTTCAGATCAACCCAGAATCATCGATTCTGGGTTAAACTCAACCCAGAATCGATGATTCTGGGTTCAGACCAACCCAGAATCATCGATTCTGGGTTAAACTCAACCCAGAATTAGCTGATTCTGGGTTCATATCAACCCAGAATCATCGATTCTGGGTTGAATATGCTCGTAAACCTACTCCTAAACACAATTAACAACCTTGCAAGAACAAGAACAACATTCAGAAACCGGATGAACAACCGAACGTAGCAATTGAAAACGAACAACAACTTAAGGGCAGCTCAACATACAGAAATCAGCTCAACAGCAAGAACACGAACAACAATTGAAGCAGCACTTACTTGTTGTGGCAGCTGATTGCAGACGAACAAGAATCAGGCGGACGAATTTGTCAACAGCAACCCTAATCTATCACGAACGCAGCAGCTGATTCTGTTTCCGAATCGATATTTAAAACAAAAGGGAAATCCGACAAACCGTTCGCTGGAATTGATGAAGCTGAAGCCGACAAACCGATCGGTGAGATGTGACGGTGGCAGCAGCTCCTCGGATTGAAGACGAACCCCAGCAGCTCTCTTCCTTCAGCTCTGTCCGTAATGAAGACGGTGGCATGCCTCCGTAATTCCGCCAAACAGTCGAGGGCATTTCAGTCATTTGGGGTCGGAATCCGGATTCCGACCCGTGTGGGCTTAGGGAATCCGAGGTTTTTACCCGGATTCCCTAAGCCCGGACCGCCCGGATTCCCTAAGCCTTAGCCACTCCAATTCTGTGAAACGAACGGGCTCATATGGATTCCTTAAGCCCAAATCCGGGCCTAATCCAGAAAACGAACGGGCCATTAATAAAGTATTTATTTTATTTCCTATAGTGTCGCAGACTCGCAGCAATTCTCGATCTTTTTCTTTTGTCTGAGAAACCCTAATCTTCTTCTTCTCTCTCTCCTCTTTCCATAATTCCAATTTCCCATCCCCTCCCTCTTGTCTCTCTGTCTCTGAATCTCCACCCCATTCAAACACCTATAGGATTTGCCTCTTCTATCTCAAGATGTCTAGCGCTTTAGATATGTCACTCGATGATATCATTAAGAACAACAAGAAGTCCGGATCTGGTAATCCCGGCGGCAGAGGTCGCGGCCGCGGCTCCGGACCCGGTCCTACTCGCCGCGTGCAGAATCGCGGCGCCAATCGCGCGGCTCCTTATTCTGCGCCGAAGGTCAGCTCACCATTGAATCTCGCTGTCCGCTGTCGTTAACTTCATAGATTTCCTTCGATCCGTTCACGTACTTGAGTTTTTCCGTCGATTCGAACTTCCGTTGAGGGGATCTTTCTGGTTGTTTCTGATTTATTGGAGTTTAGGCGCCAGAGACTACGTGGCAGCACGATATGTACGCAGATCAGGGATTTCCAGGACAGGTGAGTGGAGCGTCCGCCATAGAGACCGGGACCAAGCTCTACATCTCTAATCTGGATTACGGTGTCTCGAACGAGGACATAAAGGTAGATCTCTTTTTCGTCTGCATTTAATTATTATTTACAACCTCGGTTAGAATTGGAATAACCCTTCGAAGGAGTTTTCTGTGTTTGAGGTAATACGGAAGCTCAATGTGACAGTTTAATAGTCCATAATAAAATATAAGTTAGTCGACGTTTTTGATGGTCGATGATTTGAAAAGATGGTCGATTTGAATCATGGCTATTGAACTTCAAGCCAAAAAAAGATGATTTTTCCCTACACCTCAGTTCTGTGTTACTTGAGATTTTTTTGGCCGATGTTTTCAGAAATGACAAACCAAACACATAGTGGTTATATTTTAGGTCTATAGAAAAGCTATGGTTACACTATTTTCCTGTATACATGTCGTTCTGATGTATTCTACTTTTTTTCAATACTGTATAAGGCTTTAATTATGTCGAATCTGTTTTTCTTTGTTTACAGGAACTCTTTTCTGAAGTTGGTGACCTAAAACGCTATTCAATCCACTATGATAGGAGTGGGAGATCGAAGGTATCTCAATCAGTCAAATACGTATTAAATATCTATTACACAGCCATTTTTGCAGTAGCTTAAGACATTATTTTCTTTCCTTTCTTTAGGGAACAGCAGAAATTGTTTTCTCAAGACGTTCAGATGCAGTATCCGCTGTCAAGAGATACAACAATGTTCAGCTTGATGGGAAGCCAATGAAGATAGAGATTGTTGGAACAAACATAACAACTCCTGCTGTAGCTCCTGCTGCTATTCTTGCTGCTAATGGTGCTTTTGCAAATCCATATGGAGTTCTCCGAGGGTATTCATTCTTTTTGTTACTGCAACTGTGGATTCTTATAAAAAATCAGCTGTTCGACTTTCATTATATCTTTGTGCAAGAGGAGTCGAGATCGTCTGGAAAATTGTCATAACCACTTTATAGACTTTTTTCAAGCCCTATCCTGGTAGTGGTCCTCAGAACTCCAGTCACTGAGCAATTTGGTGTAGAGCAGCTGTTCGACTTTCATTATATCTTTGTGCAAGAGGAATCGAGATCGTATGGAAAATTGTCATAACCACTTTGTAGACTTTTTTCAAGCCCTATCCTGGTAGTGGTCCTCAGAACTCCAGTCACTAATCTCTTAGTTTCCTTTAATGGTGGCAAATGAGCGATAAATTATTTTGCATGCAGTGTGACATGTCATGGAGCCAGTAACTCCAATTTTTATCATTCCAGGCAATTTTTGTTATATGTTAGTTTGATGTCAACGTCTGTGTGTGACTATTGTGATTCCCATGTGCATGTTTTGATGATGCAATCTTTATAATGTTTGAGCAGTGGACAAGGTAGGGGCGGAGGAGGTTTGGGTCGGTCACTTGGTGGGCGTGGGGGCCGTGGGCGTAGCAGGCTCGGAAGAGGTGGAGGTGGAGGTCGAGGAAGCAAACGTATGGAGAAGGTTTCTGCTGATGATTTGGATGCCGATCTCGACAAGTATCATACATCAGCAGCAATGGAAACAAACTGAATAGTCTGGTGGTATTTGGGTATGCTTGGGTGTTTATCCATTGTTATTTTCATTCTATGGTCCTGGTTCTGACTTGTCCTCGTGGGTTTGCTCTAGTAATGGGAACTTGGACATTGGTAGACAGATTGTGAACCCTTAAAT
This sequence comes from Chamaenerion angustifolium, assembly GCA_946814005.1. Classification (NCBI taxonomy): domain Eukaryota; kingdom Viridiplantae; phylum Streptophyta; class Magnoliopsida; order Myrtales; family Onagraceae; genus Chamaenerion; species Chamaenerion angustifolium. The sequence continues at coordinate 23,677,816 of OX328268.1, read as the reverse complement.
TGTGAGTTGTGGTTGTAATTTTGTTGTCTACTCTGAATTGTGATGGTGAAAATAGGTGGGTTGTAATCAGCACTCATAAGAAACAGTACCTTTAAGATATTTAAACTACTGCCCACATCCGTGACTGTCGGTTGTAGCTGCGTTTGGTCATTCTGGTCCATGCAAGAGATTCTGCGTGATCTGTATGGAGGAGATTGTGTGGAACTGATACGATGAGGTTTGATCTCTCTCTCCCTCTGTCTGTCTATCTTGCCTCTATTGAAGGAGGGTAGGAATTTTGGTTTTGGACTCAGCTATCCACTGTTGTAGAATCATGTTGTTTTCGTAATGGTGATATTTTGTTACTTCGATAGTTCCATTTTATTATGTGATCTGAGTGATTTAACTTTCTTTGTGTGGTGGTCATCTTCTTTTCAATTGTGCATTAGAATCCGTATTCCTTATTCCAACTCTATTCCACAAATCAACTAGGCCATTAGAATTCAATTTGATCTTCAAAAGGATTCCATAGTTGCGGCTTTGTGGAGTTGGCTGTGATGATTGATTGATGAGCTGTTGTCCTTGTGGAGTAGATAGATCTTCCTTTCTTGGTCCAACTGTCTCTGCATTCCTCTCATAATGGTACCTACCGACCGTTTGAATTTTGATCCGATCTTTGGTTAAACCCATGGAGAGAGCCCTAAAAGCAGGCATCAATCTCGTTTGCTGATTGGAGTGAAGGTGATGCAACTCACCATTAGAGCTGACTCCTAAGTTATTTTTTTGTTAGACTAAGTGGTGATTTGATCATTCATAAACCATTGGGACCAAGAGCAAACAGTCATGTAGACTCGCTCTAACCGCAATCGTCGGAAACAAATCAACGAGCAATCCTCATATAGCTCATAATCCGCCTCCGCTTCGCCACTTCATCAAGAACTCGCTAGCCAGGCGATCTCAGCCAATGAGAAACGAAACAGAGATCTATTGTTGCTATCATAAGACTAAGGGCCACAAAACCGATGATTGCCGTATCCTTAAACGCGACATCGAGAAATTGATCTAGAGAGGCATGCTGAAAGCATTTGTGGCCGACCGAGAACGAAGTCGAACGCCCCCATGTAGAGCTCACTCGCCAGTTCCGCCAGAAAAATCTGGCCCATCCCAGGGCAGACGGGTAATAAACCTAATTGCCGGAAGGTTTGGTGTCTAAGGCGAGGGGTCCAATGCGAGAGAAGTTTATGCCGCCCAAATCTCAACAACTGTACAACTGGGCAAGATACCTCAGTTTGAAGAAGATTGCATTATTTCATTCTCCGAGGAAGACATGACATGTCACAACTCCACACGTTGATGTCTTAGTCATCACGACAGATGTAGATGGGTGCGATATGAAAAGGATTCTGATCGACGGAGGAAGCTCGACAGACATCCTATTCCTGGACGCCTTCGAAAAAAATGGGCAAATCCAAAAAAGATCTTAAGCGAGTCGACTTTCCCCTCATCGGCTTCGCTGGGAGAACAACATATCCGCTGGGAAGCATAAATATGCCGATAATTTTGGATGAAGGATGGAAAGCATAAAGGTGTCGGTCGCTTTCTTAGTGGGCGACGCACCCACCTAATACAACGCCATCCTGGGGAGGATGGCCATCAATCCTCACAAGATCGTGACTTCCACAGTCCACCAAAAAATGAAGTTCTCCACGCCGAATGGGATTGGAGAATTTTTAGGCGACCAGCTGTCCTCACGACAATGCTACGTGAACTGCCTTCGCAGGAAGAACAAAAGGAAACCTTGGCCATCGAGACAGAGGCTGACCCGCGTGAGGACAAAGATCGGCCAACCCCAATGAAAGAACTGACAGAGGTCGAAATCGACGGTCCATAAAAGAAGGTGCGCATCAGAACCACCTTGAACAACAACCAAAAGGACGCCTTAACCTCCCTATTGGAAGAATACAAGAAATTATTCGCTTGGAAGCCCAGTGGCATGTCAGGCATCAGCACTGACATAATCTCCCACGAGCTAAGGATAGATCCTTCGATCACGCCTATCGCTCAAAAGAAAAGATCATTTGGATTAGATAAGCGCTTGACGATTAAGCAAGAAGTAGGCAGACTACTTGAAGCCAATTTTGTCAGGGAGATACGTTTCCAAAGCTGGGTCGTCAATCTAGTGCTCGTAAAGAAGTTGAACGGAAAGTGGAGAATGTGCGTCGACTTCCGCGACTTGAACAAGGCCTGCTCCAAAGATTCGTACCCCCTTCCGCGAATTGAGCAGCTAGTAGATGCAACCTCTGGTCACGAGATACTGAGCTTCATGGACGCCTATTAAGGCTATCACCAGATCTGAATGCATCCGACCGATGAAGCCCACACAACCTTCTATGCAGACGGAGATATACTTTGCTATAAGGTGACGCCCTTCGACATGATAAACGCGGGGGCAACCTATCATCGAATGGTAAATCGACTGTTCCAAGAAATGCTGGGGCGCAACATGGAGGTCCATGTGAACGACATGCTCGTCAAGACAATCAAGGGAAGACCTCATATAGAAGACCTTCGAGAAGCATTCGAATGGATGAGAAGGCACAATATTCGCCTAAACCCAGCAAAATGCGCATTTGGGGTAAAATCAGGCAAATTCCTAGGATTCATGGTCAACGAGCGCAGAATAGAGCAAACCCTGAAAAGCTCAAAACAATAGAAGAAATGAAGTCCCGAACTTGCCACAAGGAAGTCCAGAGTCTGAATGGTTGCTTGGCCGCACTCAATCGTTTCCTCTCAAGGGGGAGCGACATGTCCATCCCGTTCTTCAAAACTCTCAGGGCAAACCGCAAGTTCGAGTGGACTAATTACCCGTTCTTCATAACCTTTTGTATTCAACGATGAAGATGAGAAGTTATTTTTTTCCCTCCGTTTTAGCCTTATTAAAAATAAGGCAGAAGGATGGTGAACTAATCCCAATGTGGGGTGTGGTGGGGTGTGGTGAGCAAAGGCAGTGTTGGGTCACGAAACTGGTGTCTCTTCTTCCGGTGTCTCCTAGCTGCTCTGGTGACCTGCACATAAGGAAATCCTGGGGTGTTCCCGTTGTTTCCCCTCTGATGATGAAGTCAGTCGGAGGTTCGTTCGAAATGGGGAGTAAATGCAGAGTAATATGGTGTGTGGAAGGAGTAAATGTCAGTTAATGTTAAAATAAGGTTGGTGGAGGGGTATTTATAGCCCTCCATACCTGTACCATGGTAAGGTTAGATCCTACCATGGTAATCCGAACTGTCTCTAGGGCGAGCGGACCGTGGTTGGTAGAGGTAATGATACGGTGTAGGACAACTACCCTGGTGTAGGTTGTCCTTCTTATCAGTTTGATAATTTCCTTGCCATAAATGGTCGAACTAAGCAATAGGAGCGTTGACGTCTGGACTAGGGTAGTAACTAAGTGTTCTGACATGCATTTAATTCTCGTACTTTTGTGTCTGAGGCTTAGGAGGAGATCAATGACATTTGGCGCATCCTCTAGGGGCTGATGGGGTTTATAAGGGATGCCTTATTAATTAAAACCTTTATATCACTGACCTAAAAACATAATCTTATTGATTTATACAACCCATTCATGTAAGGCGTCGCCTCTTAATGATGAGCCTGTGGCGTCAGCCTACACGATGGCGTCGCCTAGGTAAAGTCTGGATAAGGACGCATTAATTGAAGGCCTGACAGCATTAAATGGGATTAAATATCTCCGATATTTAAGGAATAAGGACTCCTGTCCCATCAGAATGTCAGTTTGACCTCAGTTAAACTGATTAACCAGGGTAAGAAGGAAGCACTGTTCATCAGGTTAAGTGAAGGCTATAAATAGCAAACATTCATTATCATTTATGACATTCTGATTTTCACCACATCTACATAAAAGCTCTAAAAGTCTTAGAACTGACTTAAGCTTCGGAGTGGAATAAACGGGTCAACCTGAAGTTGTCAATTTCACGCAGGTCGACCCGAGAGGAGCGACGCCTGTAGCTGAAGAAGTTTCACAGGATCCAACATCTGGCGCCGTCTGTGGGAAACCTTGAGCAAAATATTGCCATGGCTCCTACCAATACACAAGCTAAACAAACACAGCAACCGGAGGAAGGAAGTTCCCTCCACAATCTTCAACAACACCTGACGCCTTCCGCTTTTATGCCGAGGCTTCGGGGCAATCCAGGGGCGTCGCACCCAAGTGCTTCAGCCCCAATAGGAGCTCCAGCTAGAGTACTGTCGCATCCACAGACTCGAGCGCCGCTCCTACCCGCGCAATCCCATATAGCCTCATCTGGAGGAAGAGCACATTCAGCAGTCCCCACTGTCCAAGAAGTCGTCACGCCAGCACTTATAGCTGCGATAGACGACCTTCTAAATCGAAGAGAACTCATGGCTGTCGCTCGTGCAGCTCGTCTTAACGAGCATCACCGCACGGATGAGGCAGCCTCAGAACCTCGGGAGGTTCCCGTAATAGGATCACCTATTAAGGCGGATCCTTCGCCCAGAAGCGTTGAAGCAACGCCAACCCCAGTGGTAATGGCTCCTCCTCAAACTGAGGTAACCCTGGATAAAGTGATGGAGCTTATTGCTGATTCAAAAAAGGAAGATACGGGTAAAGTCATGCTGGAAGCAAGAGATAGGGCATCACACCCTTTCACAAATGAAATATTGGACGTAGACATACCATCCGTCCCGATCCCAAGGATTGATGTGTATAGGGGGGAGGGTGACCCTGTGGAGCATGTTCAAACTCATGAATCTTCCCTATTGGGAAGGTCAAAAAATGAAAAGCATTGCGCAATACTCTTTCCTTCAACCTTGAGCGGCGCCGCCTCTCACTGGTTTTTTGGATTGCCAAAAGCTTCAGTTACGTCCTGGACAGACTTGAAGGACAAGTTTATCATCCAGTACATGGGTGGTAGGCAACTGCTGAAAAGTGTGGGTACTTTGGACCATATTCGACAAGCAGGAGATGAAAGTTTGGGGGATTTTTATAAACGCTTCAATCAGGCCCTAGCCAGTATCGATCAGGTTATCACAGGAGGTGAGACCATTCGAGCTTTTGTTAGAGCACTTGGGCAGAGAGGATCAGCTTTGCATGATAGTTTGAGCGTCATTCCCGTCCATACTCTATCTGGCCTGGCGGCGAAGGTCAAGTCATATATTGACCTCGAGATAGCCCGTGAGGGAAGGAAATCTTCTAAGGATCTTCGAAAGGAGATACAGGAGGGAAAAAGGCCAGAGCAAAAATCGCAAAAAAGTCGTCCCCAAGACGATAGGCGAAGTCATCCACAAGAGGACAGGCGACGCCCAAATATCCCGCGACCACCACGAGAAGTTTTCGAGACTTTCACGCTCTTAAACCAGGACATTTCGGTAATCCTCAACGAAATGGAGAAGTAGGATTTGGCGTCGCCACCATTACCCCGCAGGTCAGGAGGACCTATGGGCCCTTATCACGAGCAGTACTGTCGATATCATCGAAGTAAAGGGCACAGCACTGATAATTGCAAGATCCTGAAGAGAGATATCGAGACGCTCATCCAAAGGGGGATCCTCAAGAACTTCGTGGCAAAGAGGGATCGTAGTCCCAGCCCACGAAGGGACAGGAGGGTGTCGCCTAAGAGGGAAGGAGGAGATGAGGGTTCAAGAGGCAAGCATGGGCATGTACGGGTGATTAGTGGCGGGTTTGCTTCGGGAGGAGAAACTAGTAGTGCTAGGGAGGTATACGCTACTCAGTTATCTGGAACCTCTAAAGCAGGAAAACGTCCTAGATCACCGGAAGAAACCGATATTACTTTCAAGGAGGATGAGATGAATCATGTGACATGCCCTCATGAGGACGCATTAGTCATCACGGCGGAGATTGATGGATATGATGTAGAGCGAGTACTTATTGACTCGGGAAGTTCAACGGATGTCCTTTTTCTCGAAGCATTAAAGAAAATGGGACGGAATGAAAAAGACCTGAAAAAAGTGAACTTCCCACTTTTAGGCTTTACTTCAACTCCAACCTACCCGGTAGGAGCCATCACCTTACCAGTATTTTTGGGGGAGGGATGGAAATCTTTGACAATTGATGTTACATTTGTCGTGGTCGACGCCCCTACTGCATACAACGTAATTTTGGGACGGTCCACATTGAATCCGCATCGTATGGTTCATTCAACTTATCATCAACTCCTAAAATTTCCAACGCCTCATGGAATAGGAGTGGTAAAAGGCAATCAGCCGGGGGCAAGGAATTGCTACGTGCAATCCACCCGGCATCGAGTTTTGAAAGGAATGGAAGCTCTATCTATCCAGGCAGAGGAAGATTTGAGAGAAGGGAAGGTTCGCCCAACACCAGTAGAAGGACTGGTAAAGATATCGATAGACGGTCCTGAAAAGGTCGTCCAAATTGGGGCGACGCTTCCGGAAGAGCAGGCTACGGCTTTGACTCTTCTACTCATTGAATTTCGAGAACTCTTTGCTTGGAAACCGAGTGACATGCCGGGTATAAGCGAGGAGATAATTACTCACGAGCTCAACATTGATACCAGTATTAAACCTCTCGCTCAGAAGCGACGACCGGTGGGGGAAGAAAAGTCCATTGCCATTCGACAAGAAGTGGCAAAGTTAATAGAGGCTCGATTCATTAAGGAGATCAGATTCCAAACATGGGTCGCAAACCCTGTATTGGTAAAGAAGGCTACGGGCAAATGGAGAATGTGTGTCGACTTTAGGGATTTGAATAAAGCATGCCCTAAGGATTCATATCCTTTGCCACGGATTGACCAGCTGGTCGACGCCACATCAGGGCATGAGTTATTGAGCTTTATGGATGCCTATTCAGGGTATAACCAAATCAAAATGGCAGCATGCGACGCTCATCATACATCTTTTTATGCAGATAGTGATATATATCACTATACTGTCATGCCTTTCGGACTCATCAATGCTGGGGCCACCTACCAAAGGATGGTCAACAAACTCTTTGCAGGCATGATAGGTGTAAACATGGAGGCCTATGTCGATGATATGCTGGTAAAGTCCGTCAAAGGCGTCGATCATACAGAAGACCTCAGGAAAACTTTCGAAGTTATGAGGCTTCATCAAGTACGGTTAAACCCCGCCAAATGCGCATTCGGAGTCCAGTCTGGAAAGTTCTTGGGATACATGGTGAGCGAAAGGGGGATCGAAGTAAACCCCGAAAAGCTAAGCGCTATTGAGGGCATGAAAAGTCCCACTTGCCATAAGGAAGTACAAAGTCTGAATGGAAGGTTGGCGGCGCTGAGCAGATTTTTATCTAAAGCTGGGGACAGATCCCTACCCTTCTTCGAAGTATTAAGGGCCAACAAAAAGTTCGAATGGACATCAGCATGCGAAGAAGCGTTTCAAGAGCTGAAGAAGCATCTACGAACCCTACCGCCATTGGCTAAGCCAGAAAGGGGCGACGCTTTAGTTCTATACTTAAGTGTCAGTCCAATGGCTGTAAGCTCTGTACTTGTAAAGAACGTAGAATCTGGCCAGGTGCCAGTTTACTATGTATCTAAAGTCCTTTCAAAGGCAGAAATAAACTATATAGAAGTTGAGAAGTATCTCTTTGCGTTGGTCGTTTCAGCTAGGAAACTACGCCCCTACTTCCACGAGTATGAAATCACTGTATTAACTAATCAACCACTAAAACATTTCCTACAAAAACCAGATGCGTCTGGAAGGATGATAAAGTGGGCGATAGAGTTAAGTGAATTTCGAATCCAATTTGCGCCCAGAACCGCCATAAAAGGTCAAGCTCTGGCTGACTTCATAGTCGAGTCTACCCATAGCCAGGAAGAGGCGCCGCCCTCACTCCAAATCAATAAGGAAGAATCCTCACCTGAATGGAAGTTATATACAGATGGATCGTCATCCATTGAGGGTTCAGGAGCTGGTTTGGTACTCACTCCACCAGATGGGGGGGAATCTCTGAAATATGCCTTGGTTCTAACCTTTAAGGCCACCAACAACGAATCTGAATATGAAGCGTTGATTGCGGGCCTAAGGATAGCTAGAGGTATAGGCATCGAGGCTATCAAAGTATATTGTGATTCCCAATTGGTGGTAAACCAAATAAAGGGGGAATATACTGCTAAAGGAAAGATGATGAAAAAATATCTAAGTGGAGCCAAAATTTTGATTGAAGGCTTCGCCCAATTTGAGATTAACGCCATTCCAAGAGAGGAAAATGAAGAAGCAGATGCTTTGAGCAAATATGCCTGGCAGGCAACGCCTATAAAAGTTCATTTTGTCGAAACTGTTTCATCTCAGGAAACCTATGAGCGCCATGTTTATAGCATTGACTCATGGGCGACGCCTATAAAGGCCTACTTGGAATCAGGAACTGAACCCGTAGAAGGGGCAGAGTTGAAAAGGATGAGACGTATAGCTCCAAGCTACACCTTGATTGAGGGAGTCCTTTACAAAAAGGGATTTTCTACTCCTTTCTTAAGATGCGTCGATCCACCTGAAGCTACCACTATCCTCAGAGAATTGCATGAAGGATATGCTGCTTGCCATGAAGGAGCTAAATCCATTGTTCGGAAAGCTTTGAATCAGGGTTTTTATTGGCCGACAATGGTAAAGGAAGCAGAAGAAATGGTGAGAAAGTGTGAGTCATGCCAAAAGTACTCCAAGGATTGGGCGTCCCTCATCAGAATTGATACCTATGCGCGTCGCTTGGCCATTCGTGCAATGGGGAATTGATTTGATGGGACCATTCCCCAAATCTAAACAGAAATGCTATATTATAGTAGCAGTGGATTACTTTTCAAAGTGGGTAGAGGACAAAGCTCTGGCGTCAACTACAGAATTCCAAGTGATAAAATTCCTAAAATCCAGAATTATTTCTAGGTATGGAATTCCGAGCATTCTCATCAGTGATAATGGTCCTCAGTTTGCTGGAAGGGAGCTAAAATGCTTCTGTGAAGAATTACATATTGACCATCGCCATGCCTCAGTAAGACATGCCCAGACAAATGGTCAAGTAGAAGCAGCAAACAAGGTCATCCTCAATGGTTTGAAAAAACGAATAGACGCCTTGAAAGGAAGATGGACGGATGAATTGGATAACGTTCTCTGGTCCATAAGAACAACACCAAAAACATCTACGGGTGAAACACCCTTTGGATTGGTGTATGGTTCGGAAGCTTTGGCCCCTACTGAAATAGCAGTATCATCACATCGAGTGATCCATTATCAGGCGACGCCTAATGAGGAACAGAGGCGCATCGACCTTGACTTGGTGGAGGCTAAAAGATGGATCTCTGATGAAACTCAAGGACGCATGCGACTAGCCACGGCTAGATATTATAATCGACGAGTTTTCTCTCGCCAATTTTTCGTGGGGGAGATGGTGTGGAGAAGAAATGAATTCTCACACTTGGATAGGCTAAATAAACTCTCCCCGAAATGGGAAGGACCCTATAAGGTCGTCGCTGTTCCCCACCCCAACGCCTATGTCTTGGAGGATGAGGAGGGAAGAAAGCTAAGAAATACTTTCAATGCGGAGCATTTGAAAAACTTCTACGCTTAAGTTATGATGTACAATACTATTGTAACTCTACTTGATTATTACTAATAAGTATCGCAAGTTTTGGAAGTCATTGATTCAAACAATAAAGTCGACGCCTTGATAAACATGCCTTAATTATCCGAAAAAGATAATTTACAAGGGAAAATGTTCAAGCGTTAAAACTACAAAAATCAAAGCCTAGAAAGCAATAAAATATTCTAATGACCCTGGGAAGGAGGGGTCTTCGAAGGAGCCTCAGTGCTCGGCTCTGGCGCCGCTCGCTTCTGCCCAGCCTTTGGAGGATTAGTGGTGGATGGCGATGCTCCAGAAGCTTTGGCAGCAGCTTCAGCTCTCTTGTTCTGCTGTTGCATCTGCAAGAAGGCTTTAAAGCCTTGTACTCGCTCCACGGGGAAGTCAGCTTGAACTTCGCGGATCTGGGCAACTAAATTTCCGTGTACACGGATAATCTTGTTGAGTAGATGCCTCTCCGCAGCTTCCTCGAAGGCGGCAGTCTTCTTGAAGGAGGTCACCGCCTCCACTTTAGCAGTCTCAAGTTGAACGAGCGCCGCCTCCTTCTCCTTTTGAACGGCTTGAAGTTGGCCAAAGGCTGCCTCTTTCTCCTTCTGGAGAGTTTCAGCCTGAAGAAGCGCCGCCTCCTTCTCCTTGGTCGCAGCAGACAAGTTCTTCTCGGCCCGGCGAGCGTTCTCCCTGTTCTGGTTGGAGGCTTGTTCACACTCTGCAAGTTGCTGGGCAAACTTGTTGGCTTTTTCCACAGCGAATTGAGTCTTCTCAATAGCACCATCCTTCAACTCAACCTCTTCGCCAAGGCGTCGACGAAGGAGGACTATATCCTCTTCAAGCTTCGCCTTCTCCTTCACCCAATCAGCCTTTTCCTTTTCAAGATAAGCAGCCTTGGCTGCCCTTGCAGCTTGGTCTTCCATAGCCGCGCATTTGTGGGCCAACTGCACTGCTAAGGCGCCAACCTGAGTTTCTGTGGCCAAAAGCTGTAAACAAAAGGATTAGACAAGCGAAAGAAGGATGGAGGAGTGGACAAGCGAAAGAAGGATTAGACTTACAGAGGCGACAGAAGTGAGGTGGTTTTTAACAGCTCCTTCGACCCATTGAGGATCGAAGTGAAGCTGGCAACGATCGCCAGGAAGAACTGACCCACTCATAAGATGAAGAGCTAAGTCAGAATTGGCGAGGGTTCCTTCAGAAAGCTTCGCTTGAAGGGAGGTCCCTTCGGGGATGTTTATACCTTGCAAGCGGCGCCATGGTTCCCAATTCATCAGTCGGTTCTCTGGCACTGGTGTCTCGTAGAGGTGCCGCCTCAAATCAAACCCAGGGCCTTCAACAGGACCCAAAGGAGTCATAGAGGCAGACGGAGACATACCTGGCGTCGTCGGGCGGACAGATGACCTTGGAGACATACCAGGCATCGACGCTTGGGGCATGGTGGGTGTCGCTGGAGATGGGGACCTTCGAGGCGGAGCTTGCCTGAGAGGTGAGGGATCAAGGGTGGAAGATGAATTCACCCTATCCCCTAGCGACGCTCCGGACCCTAAAAATAGGGCTGTTAGAAAAAGAAGGCATCTTGGCCAAAACCTAAAAACAGTATAAATTCTTATTAAAGAAAAAATACCTGTTGGTAGCGCCGCTTCTTCTGCACTCTCGTCCAACACTATAGTGTTGGAAGGATCAGCAGGATTTTTCTTATGCCTCTTAGAGCGTCGCTTTGGAGCCATGGTTTTCGCTTTATGTTTCTTCTTGGATGGTTCCTCTTCTTGAATGGGAGGAAGAACTCCAGTCGACGCCTGGTCATAACAACCGGAAGGTTGAAATAAATAATCAAAATCGCTCTCTGCAAATAAGAAAAAGAAGAGGATTAGAAAAATACCCAATCAATCTCCGGCTGAAAAGTCGACGACTTTATAGAGGCACTAGCAAGCATCGCCTCCGTCGTATCCTTGGAAATAAAGGATAATTGTCCTCCGGAATGTGCCTCATATATGAGGTTAAGGGTATCGAGATCCTCTTCTGAGTATTCAGTAAAGAAGGGTAGGGGATCGGTCCGAGGATTTCGAAGAGGCCAGGCGACGCCCCCAAAGAAAAAGAAATATTTAAATTTCCAATTCGAATTAGTGGATTTAAAACCACTAACCAGAGGTTTTTTGGCATCCCAGAACCAAGGGTTCTGACCAAGGCGTCGCACATTCCAGCCTTTGGACTCGGGAAAGCGGGTTTGGAAAAGGAAAACGCCAAAGGCGTTGAATTGAAGGCGATAGAAGGATCGAAATAAGGACAGGGAATAAGACCAGTTATTTTCGAAGCAAAGAATTGAAAATCCTACCCACATCCGTATGGCGTTAGGCGTCAATTGGGTAGGGGTAATGCCGTAATAACGACATAGTTCTATTAAGGCGTCGCAAAAAGGGAAACGAAGCCCAGCCTCGATTTGGGCCAAATAAATTGTGGCTTCGTCATCCCTAGGAAAACATACCCTGTCCTCGCCCATGGACTCAGGGTATGGGAATCGAGGTTGGTCCTCATTACACATACCTGAAGTTTCTACGGCTAAAACGAAGTTTTCTCGGGTAAGAATGTTTGGTTTAGGATCAATTGCAGGAAGAGGAAAGTTAAGATTCTTACGAGAAGTGTTGCTGGAAGACGCCATGACGACTTTGATTACCTCTGTGGTTGGGGGACGCTTCAAGAGAAAAAGGCGATAACTCTGATTCTAGAGAGAGAAGTTAGAGAGAAGGCAGAGCAAAATATTTGAAGGTATGTTGACATAAAGGGACCACTTCTTTTTATAGTGGACCCATCTGAAACGTCACTCCCAACTGACCGTTGGATTGAAACAAATTCTGAAACGCTGCCTTTTGACTAGCCGTTGGATTGCAACGGTCACTAGGATTGCTGACGTCATCACACTGTTTCATTCAAATTCAAACAAAACCAAAAGTAGCACACAATGTGAACCGTTGGATCAGTAGAGATCACACGGATGGCCAAGGCCAAAGAAACGAATTCAATTTTGAATTCCACCGCCAAAACATTATGGCATTCCCGCCATTAAAGGCTCATCGACGCCTGAGGCTCATCGACGCCTATAAAAACTCCAGGTGAACCTGGGAAAATTAAAGGCTCATCGACGCCTGAGGCTCATCGACGCCTATAAAAACTCCAGGTGAACCTGGGAGAATTAAAGGCTCATCGACGCCTGAGGCTCATCGACGCCTATAAAAACTCCAGGTGAACCTGGGAGAATTAAAGGCTCATTGACGCCTGAGGCTCATCGACGCCTATAAAAACTCCAGGTGAACCTGGGAGAATTAAAGGCTCATCGACGCCTATAAAAACTCCAGGTGAACCTGGGAGAATTAAAGGCTCATCGACGCCTGAGGCTCATCGACGCCTATAAAAACTCCAGGTGAACCTGGGAGAATTAAAGGCTCATCGACGCCTGAGGCTCATCGACGCCTATAAAAATTCCAGGTGTCAACCTGGGAAAATTAAAGGCTGATCGACGTCTATGAAATATCATAGATGAGCGACGCCTTGAAAAATGAATCCAATTGAGACAAATTAAGACTTCCATAGTCGTACTCAGTGAGATTCTATCCAACCAGGACTGATACTCCTGCTTGGCTTGGGGGGCAGATGATGGGGTTTATAAGGGACGCCTTATTAATTAAAACCTTTATATCACTGACCTAAAAACATAATCTTATTGATTTATACAACTCATTCATGTAAGGCGTCGCCTCTTAATGATGAGCCTGTGGCGTCAGCCTACACGATGGCGTCGCCTAGGTAAAGTCTGGATAAGGACGCATTAATTGAAGGTCTGACAGCATTAAATGGGATTAAATATCTCCGATATTTAAGGAATAAGGACTCCTGTCCCATCAGAATGTCAGTTTGACCTCAGTTAAACTGATTAACCAGGGTAAGAAGGAAGCACTGTTCATCAGGTTAAGTGAAGGCTATAAATAGCAAACATTCATTATCATTTATGACATTCTGATTTTCACCACATCTACATAAAAGCTCTCAAAAGTCTTAGAACTGACTTAAGCTTCGGAGTGGAATAAACGGGTCAACCCGAAGTTGTCAATTTCACGCAGGTCGACCCGAGAGGAGCGACGCCTGTAGCTGAAGAAGTTTCACAGGATCCAACAGGGGCGACACTCTCAAGTGATCATTTGTCTCTTGCGGGTCAAGATCCGACTGGTCTTGGTCCGGATACGAAAATACCCGGGGTGAAACCCATAACCCATCAGGCAGTTCTCCTTCCAAGACAAAGTTGGAAGTTAGGACGAGTTAACTAGAAAAAAATACCCTCATATTTTGCACCTTCAAAGTTGGTGATTTGAGTGACCTTCAGATACCTGCTTATTCTTCCACACTCGAGTGTTTAAAAACATGTCTTGCTTGTTGGACTCATACAGACAATGCTGATATTGGATCTATTTCACATGTTTTGGATCAAATTCGAACCTACACCAAGGAAAGTTCAGGACTGTACCTGGTGTTTTTCCTATGATACAAAGTTAATACATGTTTTAGATAGTAACCCATTAACAAAGCTTTGGTTTTTCCTGTAATTGATCTTGCTTGATTTGTTCAAGGACTTTTACCATTGGTTACTTTTTATATCACCACTAGATGCAATTTTGGGTCACCTCATGGATGCGAATGACGCGTCAAGCATTGAGAAAAAGTTGATACCATCTTTTAGGAGGCGTTAACTCCCAAGAACTGTTCAGAGTCCGAAGTCTCCCTCCCGAGGTGTCGCCTCATGTGTCTACGTGATTCCATCGATTTCAACTATGTCCACGATTATCCTTGACCTATCAATAAATGTCTTTCACAACTTAACTCTCTGTCTATTTTGCTAAAAGAAAAATCTTCTAATTCAGTATTTGAAAAACGCATCACATTAATGAATGATGTCGTTACAAATAATTGACATACCATACAAAAATGGTCGTTACAATCCGAGCCTGACAATTTCACATATGCTCCCGCCTAGGCTGTTAGCAGGCAGGTAGAGGAACAGATGGATTCGTTGATATCGTTTGTAGTTATTATAGCATCAAGAAGCATCATTGCCAACAGAGTTGTTATAAGGTTTTGATACGATTCCGGAATTCAAGTGTTCTGTTGAACTGAAGATACGAGTTCATCCTTTCATTTAATTTATCACCAATAAGCTTGCATTGCATTCCGATGTTGCAACTGAAAACATTACCACCAATTCCTGAGAATGATTCATAGTTTACTCACCCACCCATACTACATACATAATACCTCATTACAAACATCAATGATCGATCCAATCAATACCAAGCATATAAAATCAGTCAACTGTTGCACTAACACACCTTGGGCCTTCTAAGCTTCACCCAACTAGAGAAAATGTAACCCAACACAGAATATATCACAGCTGTGATGCAAGACACTACAAAGTTCCAACAGGAGGACGGCCAGTACCAAGGATACAGCAATCGGAAGAACAAACTGATGATATGACGAGGGTATCGACCAACCTGGTTGGGTATATAACATTCACAAGAACACGCATTATCAATGTCATCAACCCCATCTTACATTTTCAATTTTTACTACATAGCAATAATATAAAAAGCACAAGCAGATTCAACTGTCATGTTCTTACAAAACCAAAACAAAACAACTGGAATGGGATGTGTATACTCACAGGGAAAAGCAGATCAAGGGCATCCCAAGCAGCATGGCGAACAACTCTCGTGGGATACATTGGTCCACCTGGAGATGTGAAACTGTACAAACAAGTCTTTAACCTTGTACTTGTTGCCATCCTTAGCTCCAACCCTGTCAGCGTATCATGGCAATGCTCTTAATACAATAACCTCAAACATCCTCATTTTCTAGGAAAAGTAAATCATAACGGAGCATCATTCAATATAAATAAGGGAATGGAAAAAGTAGGATGGACAGGTACAACTGTGGAAGTGGGTATGGTTAAGACTATAATTTATATAGATTTGTTCAATGTGATGGTATTAACAATGAAGTTTACCTTGGAGAACTTTGAGATTCGAAAGGTAATGCAGGAGCACAGGTTCCACCTTCAGCTTCTGAAGCTGAATAGGAATGGAAAATTCGTCATGTAATACTTACTATATGAGGATATAATAATAGACTAAAGCACAGAGTAGGATATGACGTGACCAACAATCTACCTGATCTGCAAGTTCTGTTACAAAGAAATCTGCTGGACCACCAATCAGGAAAGCATTTGGAAAAGCCGGACAATGCTTTAACAACCCATCTAATTTGTCATCTGCATTCATCCCCGCCAATTAAATTATATATGTGAATGAGAGGTATTGATATGAAACCCAGTTCAATAACTACTCTGTAATCTCTCTCTACCTGAGGGATCGTAGAACAGCATGAACCTTGAAAGTAACAGATACAGATCTCGCTGAGCCTGAAGAGTGGGTAAAATCAAAGCAGGAAGTTAAAACAAGGAATAAATGAAATAAACACAGGGGTCGTATTAAGGTATACAGATATTAAGATACAGCTACATAGAAGCATGGTGGTCATGTTACAAGATGCGCTACCTGTAGAGGAATCTTGTTCAGCCGTGTAGGCTCCAATGCTACTTCTTCAAGGAGATACTAGGATATGATAAAAAAATAAATTATGACGTGGGCATGAAGAGGTCTATCTAATGGACCAAGCTCACGGATTGAATAAATTCTATACTCTGACAAGAAGACTCACACAAAAGAGAGATTGAAAACGCCTAGTGTTGCTTTGTATGTCAATCCTGCGACAAGGAAAATTCCATTAGTACAACAAAGCTTTACAGCCCTCTACCTGGAAGAAGAGAGATTTCACAGGAAGGGATCTAAAGCATCTTCAATTTCGAACTAGCATGCTTCATTGTTCTCATTACTGTACCTCAAAAGGTAGTACATGTTACTTCTAGACCTACTGTAAATACGCCACTGACTTTTTTTGTGTGTGTGGGAAGGGGGTGAGGAAACACTGTCTGCTGACTAATACTTATTAACAATACTATATCTTCATGTTATGGAGACGTGCTTGCATCTATTCACATGCATCTGGAAAACAGCAGATGCATATCATAAGAAATGCTACAGAGCTTGTAATCCGTTACGAACATTACATCCATCATGTTAATGAATTCAAAACAAGAGTTCACACTTTCATTGAGTGAATGCTAAGGAAAAGTAACGGAGAAGAGAAGCTGCACTTTAGTATGACAAGTAACCTGAAACGGAATGGATTCCAGGGAACTAGTAGATTAACTTGTCCTAGACCTTAATGCCAATGGTCGAATCGAAGCAAACCCTTTCATTCTCAATTAATTTTCATTCATAGTTTGGGTTCCTAGAGTATGACGAATTTTGAACTTTCTATTTGGTTACCGAAAGCCCAATTAATTGGGATATCCTGATTGGGCAAAGTCATAGTGGGGAAAGCAGATAATTTATGACGAAAAGGATGAGAGCTTTGAAAGAATGGTTTTAGAACAACAAAATGAAGCTTACATAGCAATAAGTGATTAAATAGGAAATGGTGTAGAACTATAATGAACATATCAATCATGGTTTTATTAATGTGATGACCGGAGCTAACTATTTAGGCTTTGATGACACATACTTCATGAAATGTTTGTTTCCAGGAGGAAAAGATCTAGTTGGTAAGGATTTAAAATATTCCTTTACGATCTAAAATAAGTTTTTTTTTTTGCTCAGAAAACAGTAAGAATGAGTTGTTGCTTCCTTCGTGTTCCTCAAATGTTTATATTTATTTATGAAAGAAACCTAGCATATCATCATTGCGTTTACTTCAAAATAACCCCCAATCATTAATTTCCATTCCTGGCAATTGCACATATTCGTACCAGAAAACATTTGTAGCACCTTGAGCAAGTGCGGATGAGTAGCGAAGCAATACTTCAGGCTTGTCAAGTTGGACTTCGAAAAGCTGAAAGACAGAAAAGGAGAAATTACTAGGACGTCACCTAAAGTAATATATTTCTTATCCTAATGATGCAAGTCTTTTCTGGTTTAACAAACGAATGTTAAACACTGCAGATATTTTTTTTCTTCCTTTTGTGAGAATGTCAAACAGACTTAAATCAAAATTTTAATTCCTAGGAAGTAAATTTGAATAATTTGTTATTTTTCAAGAATTCAAAACTTAAGGCAAGCTGATTTTGTTATCAATTTAATCCCTAGATGAAAATCAGATGTACAAGTTAGCTTCTTAAAAGGAAACTTCAGGTTCTTAATATTGTTATACGATCATCAAGGCATCAAGTCAACAAGTAATACACGTCGAGAACTTTACCGGATATATCATATAAAGACCTATAGTAAGCATAAAATCCGTACCCATTTATGGAATAAGAGGGAGAAAATATGAGACGCGAATGACTGACTCCAGAGCTGGACGATCATATCAAGAATTGGTTTTCCACTATCAGATGCCTGAACATAATAATCGGCAAGGACATCATAGTAGCATAATTGATTATTGACACCGTCTTCTGCTGGAGAAATTATATCTTCTTCATTGCTGAGAATTATATCTGCTTCCAATTTCAAATAACCAAAATTTTAGTAATCTCTGAAAACTCAATCCTGCAAAAGCAACAGCCTTGGTCTACTACTAAAAATTAAATATCAGAGGACCATCACAAACTGGAAGATCGTGCATGCAACCTCGCATCGATCAATAAACAAGAAGGAGACAAAGAAATCATTTTGGGGGTGGGGGGTGACCGCAGCTCACCTTTGGCTCTATCATCGACTTCTAGAGCAATATCAGCAAACAATTCCTGCAACAAGTTGCGTCTCTGTGATGGAGAAGCTAGCGCCTACAATACAAAATCAATAATTCAACCGCAGCAAGCAAACTCAAAGTAAACAACTTAGGCCCGGATGACACAACACCATTTCGTAATGGTTGATCTAAAAATTGAAACCTAAATCCAAGAACATCAACTTTCCATGATTGAAGTTACTTATAATTAATGTAATCAACCAAATAGGAAAAGTAATAGAATAGAAACCCGCTGAAGCTTTTTCTCGATCTCGAGGGAGAGGGCGCTCAGATAAGCAGAACTTCGAGGACTCTTCAAATTTCGCGGCATCACGAAAACTTCACAGTAAGGCAGCACCTGGCTTCGATTCAATCAACCATCAATCAAAATAGAATCAAATCCACGACTGATTGCTTGCGCTTGACCGACTTGTAATCGAAGCAATTTAATTCAGTTGTTGTGGCATTGAATGACGATTATCATCATTAACCAGAAAAATAACAATTAACAAATCCGAAAGGAATGATTTTCTGTACGTGCGTCGGCGTCCAAGAAAGCAGCAAGCCTCGTCTAGAATGAGACGATGTAAATAAATGGGAATGCCGAATGGTGTGCTTCGTATGCTTCTGTTCTTTGTTCAAAATCCACGTGGTCCATGCTGACGCATCAGATTGGATAAGCTCAATTGTTTTAGGCTTTTAGCCAATTATTATTGTTAATAATTTGATGAGGCCGTATTAAATAATGGAATAATAAAAAGTACGAAACAAACTATAATATGTTTAGATGAATTATTATTCATTATAATTTGTTTTGGGTTTTATATTTGTGTTAAATAATATTTTGTTGGTTTTAGTTGAAAATATTATTTTTACCGTCTGTATTACCATTAAGTCATAATATGTATGTCACATCTTTTTTTGTTAATATATTTAATGATCACACATGTTTACCCAATCACTACGGGAGGAATATCAAATACCGGCTAAAATAGGTATTTTTAAGGGCTGGAAAATCCAGCCGTTAATTTATCACGTCTCAATTTAAAATGAGTCGTGATAATTCCCGGCCCAAACTCAAAAGTGCCGCCAAAATAATTATTGCGACACTTTTGAGTTGAGCCGCCATACATTTTTTTTTAAACTCATATTTTTCGCAGTTGAGCCGCATGACCTTCCAGTTCCGGTTAATCACTAGAGCAGCGTGACATTCTGTTGAGCAGCGTGACCTTCCAGTTCCAGTTGAGCCGCGTGACCTTCGGTCGAGCACCTACGACCCACGAATACACCAGCTGAGCAGTGTGACCTTCCAGTTCCGATTAATCACTGAAGCAGCGTGACCTTCCAGTTCAAGTTGAGTCGCGTGACCTTCGGTCGAGCCCCTCCGTCCCTCGAACACACTAGCTGAGCAACGTGACCTTCCAGTTCCGCATTACCTTCGGTACTCTTGCTGGAGGCGTAGTAACTTTCATACCAGCAAGAGTCTCTGAAACACACCAACAATCTTATGTTAGAATAGAGAACGTTTACTTTGGTCTTGTTGATAAGTCATAGTTTTACGTGAAGGTGACAAAGGGTCTGAATATGAAAAGGAGTTGGGTTGTGTGTGGGAGAGACTTTTGAGGCAATTGAGTTGTGTGTGTGAGACACTTTTGAGGCAGTTGGGTTGTGTGGGGAGAAGTTTAAAAATTTGAATTATTTTACGGGAAACAGAGCGGAGTCGTGAAAAAACTATCATGAGCCGTGAAAAAACTATTTTTTCCTATTTATCGCGGCTCAAACCAAAATTAGCCGTTATAAATCTTTAAAATGAAATCATTATAACGGCTGGAAACAAGAATGAGTCGTGATAAATAGAAAAATAACGGCTCAATGTTATTTGAGCAGTTATATTCTATTTAAATTAATTTATAATGGCTCAATATACATTGAGCCGTTAGATTTAGCCGGTAAAATACCCTTCTCCCGTAGTGAATGTGACTATTTGGTTAATCATATATTTTCACGTGAATTAATGGTCACTTATGTTTCAGCATGTGACTATTTGGTTATTTCGTTAGTGAGCCGTTAATGTTTTCCACCAGTTAATAATTTTAGCATATTTTTAAATTTTTAAATGACTATTATGTCCTCCACTTGTTCATATTCTTCGTCTTTCTTCCTTCTGTTCATCTTCTTCGCTTGTTCTCTTTTTCGTTGCTTTTCATCCTCCTCTGATTCTTCTTCTTCGTCTTCTCCTTTCGATTCTTCTTCTTCGTCTTCTCCTTCCGATTCTTCTTCTTCTTCTTTCTATTCTTCTTCTTCTCTCTGGACGAACAATGTTGTTTTCCAAAAGTTGTAACCTTTGTTAGGAGCCTCAAATCAAACGAAAGAGAAGAGAAGAGAAAAGAGAACTTACTTGAAGATTAAGAAATCAACTGAATCTTCATTTCCAATTTTTTTGAAATCAGTTAGAAGTATCTCTATTTATAGCATAATACTTTTCTATATTTACATATCGCTCCTCATCAGCAATTACTAATAAATCTTCAACTCATATGTAATTATACATATGTTCAAACATTCCCCATTCAAGATCTGATTTCTTCATCTCTTCTTGTTTAAAACATCCACAGATTTCTTCATATCTTCTTGATTCAAACTTCCATCGACAATTTCATAGAAACATTGAGATATGAAGATCTGTGCATCATATAGATGATACTTGCTGCAATACATGCTAACAGAGACTAATTGATATTCACATACTCAGTTAACAATCTGATCACAAGACAAGTGCACATATCATTTTGACAAACTTTGCATTCTTACTTAATAGACATGCCCATTAAACCATATTGACACCATCTAAGTCATATGCAAGTAAATCATCCATAGCATAAATGTTTCATAAGATTAGATTTTTTTTTAACACATAGCAAACCATCAAAAGATACACACATTTGCAACACAAACTACCTAACATGATGGACATTTCAGCTGAAGTAAGCAACCAATGAAAACAAGAGACCTGATAACATCACAGTTGATCTTAACTCTGAACTACAACACTGATTTTCATGAATTATTTTCCCTCTGTTTTTTTCCTTTGATTTGCTTTTCTTCACTTGACAGAAGGGTTTGAGCCCTTATCTTACCAACAATGACTAAAGGGTTTGAGCCCTTATCTTACCAACAATTCCTCAAGAATCAAACTAAAGTATCTTCTCGTTTTCTTTACATTGCATTCTATTTTTGGAGTCAAGTTACGTTTTATGTCAAGGAAATGATCTGCTTTGACTTTGATCTTTGGTTGTTTTTTTTCTTCTTTTTTTCAACAGAGAAGATCTTCAGTGATGCTATTAGAGACACAAGATTTCCATGGTGAAAACAACTAGCCATTGCACCACACATGAATGTGAGAAGATATCACAATGCAAGCATCTTTCAGATAGTTAACCATGATTAAAATAACGACTTATGAACTATAAATGCCAAAAGATGATTTAAATGACATGACAAAGACAGTAGAAGTAAACATGCACTGCTCAGAGGATTGAAAGAATATCAAGACAACATATGTAAAGACGAGAATCAGACTGAACAACTATGATAAATATGAACACAACCAATCACTGCAAAAATATATATCAGTAGAGACTCATCATATAACACACAGATCAGATACTCATAAATTACTCATCAAACTGATGAGCTTCTTGTGAAGGCAAGACATGAGTTTGATCATTCAAACTATCACCACTCAGCTCAACTACGGAGAAGATGCCAAACTTTTTCTTACATGGTACGAACAACTTCACAGTTAAAGGTTTGGTTAGAATATCAGCTAACTGAGGAACAAAGTTAACTAGCACATGCCAAGAATTCACTTTTTCTCTAACAAAAAATAGATATATTTCAACATGTTTCATTTTTGAATGTTGTATTGGATTTTTTTGACAGAGCTGCTACACTTGTGCTGTCAGCCCAGACTGTTGGAACTAAGGACAAACAAAGACCCATTTCCGTGAGCAACAACTTCACCCAGATGATTTCACATACAACATTTTCAATGGCACAAAACTCTGCCTCAGCACTGAAGCTAGCCACATCTGTCTTCTTCTTAAAGCTCCAAATAATCGGATTTCCATTTAGTAAAAGATAGTGCCCAGGTAAAGACTTCATGTATGTGATATGTCCACCCCAACCTGCATCAGCAAATGAAATCAGAGAAATTTCTTTAACTGGAAATAGATTTGTTCTAAACATTAAACCATGATCAATAGTCCCCTTGAAGTATCTCACAACATGTAGAGCTGCTGTCCAGTGCTCAATACTCTGAGTCTGCATATACTCGCTAAGTGTATTAACAGAAAATTTAATATCATGTTTAGTAACACAAATATGCTTAAGAGATCCTATTGTACTACGATACAGTGTAACATCATCAAACAATGCAAAACAGTTGATCATACCTGCTTTTGTTTTAACAAACACACACCTGTCATAAGTGTTGGAAAATCAGAAAAATCCACAAGACTAAGTTTATCAATTAGATCTTGAACATACTTCTTTTGATTCATAAGTAAATAATGATCAATATCTAAGGCTTCCATACCAATGAAGTAACTCAGATTGCCTAAGTCCTTGAGTTTAAACTCTTGATTAATAGACTGAACCACATCTGAAATAGTAGAAGCAGATGGACCTGTGACAACAATATCATCTACATACACTAAAAGAAATATAGATGAAGAACCAGTGTGCTTGATAAACAAGCAACTGTCAACTATCGAAGCCTGAAACCGCAGATGTGACAACAAGAAACATTTGAGCTTCTCAAACCAGGCACGGGGTGCCTGTTTGAGACCTTATATGGCATTTTTCAGCTTACACATAAGAGGAACATCTGTAGAAGATCCCTGTTCAAAACCCGGGGGTTGAACCATGAACACTTCCTCGAATAAATCACCATGAAGAAAGGAATTGTTTATGTCAATCTGCCTTAGATTCCACTTGTGAGACAGAGCAAGAGACAAAACAATTCTCATTGTAGCAGATTTAACCACTAGACTGAACGTGTCTTGAAAATCAAAACCATGTTTTTGAGAGAATCCCTTGGAAACTAACCTGGCCTTGTATCGAGCAATTGATCCATCTGAAGTGATTAGAGCAGCATCAGATTCAACAGATGACAGAAGAGCCTGGAGAGAGGATTGACTCAGACCATGAGTTTTAGACCTAGTTTGCATCACATTTACATTATCAGTAATCACTGGAGAATGACATTAGATGGAGTAGTAGTGGCACCAGGAGGAGAGATAACTCAACTAGGGACAAGTCTGGAATCCTGAAGTTTATAGGTCACGGTAGGTATACAAGGAATCAAAGATGAATGAGAAGAAGAACACATAGACTAGGGAGAAGACACTGGGGCAACATTAGTGTTGTGATCAACAGGAACGGAATTTTGAGGAGAGTAGAGAATAGAAGCATTGTTAGGAGAAGTATTATATAAAACATGATCATGAGAAGGAGAGGAAGAATCTTTAACAACATAAGGAAGAGTAATGTTAGGGAGAGAGGCAGGATCAGACACAGGACTACCATCAACTGGAGTAGAAGACCGAGTGAAATGAGTATCACATGGAAGAAAAAAGGGGGTTGAGGTGTATTTATGAGTTGGAGCAATTGAAGTGAATAAGTTACTTTTGGTGTCAGCAAATGGAAAGGTATTCTCATGAAAATTTACATTTCTTGAAGTGTAGACACGACCAGATGCTGAGAGACACTTATAACCTTGATACTTAGCACAATAGCCTAAGAACACACATGGTTCAGATCGAAGAGCAAGTTTAGTTTTGTTGAATGGTCGTAAGTGAGGGAAGCACAAGCACCCAAATAGACGCAGGGATGAATAGCCAGGAGGTGATCCAAATATCTTTTCATGTGAAGATAACTTGAGTAAATCGAATGATGGAAATCTGTTAATCAGAAAGGTCGTTGTGAAGAAAGCATTTGACCAGCAGTGAAGAGGAACTGAGGCTTGAGCTAGCAATGTGAGTCCATTTTGCTCAGAAGAGTAAGGGCAAGTGATTCGATGATTTATTCCAAACTGAGGAAGATATGCTGCCAGGAGTTGGAATTCACCTCCACCATCAGATTGTACTGCTTTCAATGAGTGCCCAAGTTGCTTTTCTGTAAGCCTGTGAAATTCAACAAAACACTGAGCAACATCATTCTTCTTGTGAAGAAAGTAAATCTAGGTGTATAGACTATATGCATCTACAATGCTCAAATAATATCGATGTCCATTAGATGCACACGTAGCTGGTCCATTTCCCACAACTACTTTACCTTGGCCTGAGTAAGGAACACATACTTTATAGGTGGAAAGAGAAGCATTTGTGAGATGATTCGTGGCACCTGAATCAGGAAACCAACTTGAATCATGCTGTACTACCGGAGCCACAGATGCAATATTATCTTGAGGGTTGCTTATGAGAGACTGTGTATCCAAATTGTAACCACTTCCAGCAGTGACAAAACCTACTACTGATGGATAAAACGATGTTCCAGGCACAGATGTAGGATATATATGAGATATAAGTTGAGTGTGATACATGGAAGGATATGATATAGGTGAGATATGACGTGAAGGAGCAAAAGCATTATAAAACTGATGATAGTGTTGAGTCGATTGATGAACTGACATAGACATAGGCTGAGGCATATGTTGATGAGCAGATTGTGAAATGGTTGAGGAATAGGCTGATAAACTGACTGAGACAAGGGATGATGTATATAGGGAGTATACATCATAGGATTAGGTGTAGAGGAAACTGGCTGAGGTGCTTGTGTAGATTCAACTGGATCATCCCACTATGAGGATCATAAATTCACATTTTGACCTGCATTACTGGGATCTATCATACCAGTGAAGTTCACATTAAATCTATGATAGCACTGATGGACAAGATGTCCAAATTTCCCGCATAATTGACACTGAGGCCTGTTGCTTCCATAACCACGACCACAACCTCTTCCTTTGCCAATACTGAAGTTTTGTTGTGGTTGAGACATAGAAGTATTTGAAGGAGTAGGAAGCAAACCTTCAGTGTTATTTTGAGGAGAAGTAGATGAATCAGATGAACCAGAGACAGTGTTATATGAACTTTGATATACAGCAACATTGGCAGTCAAATTGATGTCAAACATCAGATCACCTTTTCTGGCGTCTGCATCCAGAAGCACCGAACTAACGAAAATCATATCATACGAATTCTTGCTAGAATGAATCATAGACATAACACTGTCAAAATGACCTATCACTCTATTAAGAACTATAGAAATCTACTGCATCTCTTCGATCGGATGACCGCAGCTTGCCAAGCTATCATAGGTAGATTGAATCAAGGTCAAATAATCTCGAATAGATTGATATGGAAGCTTTCAAACCTTAAGTCGATCATAGAGATGCATTATCCTACTCGTTTACGAAGAGGGGAAGTCTCTGTGAAGCTTATGCCAGATGGATGATGTTGTCATGCATCCGATGAGACCTCGACTGACCTGTGAAGAAACAGAGGCTAACATCCAAGATGCTAAGGAACTGTCCTTCAGGATAAACGTTTGATATTTAGGATTTGGCTCTTCTGTTCCTTCTGGTCCATGTATAGTAGGATGAATGATGACATTTCCATATAAATGTGACTCAAGATTATGACCTCTGACAGAAAGTAGGACCTGTTGACACCATGACTGGAAGTTCTCCTCACCTTTCAGCAGAGATACTTTCTTGTTGAAGAAGGACGATGTAACTTATTCCATTGTTGCAGAGAACAGAGAAACAGACCAGACAAAATTTTAAAAACAATTCACCAGCACGAGTTGAAGACGCATCAATCGAAAGCGTAACGAACTGAATCACAATGAACCGATTTGCAGGAACGAGATAGCTCTGATCCCATGTTAGGAACCTCGAATCAAACGAAAGAGAAAAGAAAAGAGAACTTACTTGAAGACTAAGAAATCAACTGAATCTTCATTTCCAGTTATTTTGAAATCAGTTACAAGTATTTGTATTTATAGCATAATACTTTGCTATATTTACATATCGATCCTCATCAACAATTACTAATAAATCCTCAACTCATATGTAATTATACATTATCGTGAACATTATTCTTCCCATGTTTGGAGTCAACAGGCATGTCCATGCGTACAAAAAAAAAATGCTATGGATGATGAGTGTAGAGGCTTCGCTCGTATAACATGCCCAAATGCTTGCTATGTAGATGGCCCAAAGGAATCGCCTTACTTGACAAACGGATGCCGCCTCGTTTGTATATGAAAAGGCTTCACTTTTTGTTCTCCTTGTATAGATGAGGCTTTGCACGAGCTCGACCTTGAGCAGGTGTCGTCATCTCATATTGAGATGTGATAGTGGGCTTAAATCCAGGTGTCGCATGGGGAAGACACGTCACATGACAACTATCTCTCTGATTGGTGATGTGCCCCCATTTTCTTTCCCAGGTCAATAATAAGTAACCACGGTAAAAATATTTAACCCCCGTCAACGGGTTAACCCTTTCTATAAATAGCAACTCATTTATTATAGCACATCGTTCTTAGATTTACACACAGTACATTTATCGCTCCTGAAAACCCGGACTAACTTAAGCTTCGAAGAGGAAACAAACGGGAACACCTGGGGGTTTCCCTTGTGCAGGTCTTGGGGCAATCAGGAGTGACGCCACGCGTATTTAAAATAATGTGATCCAACATATGGTGTTGTAAAGAATTTCATATCAAAAGAAGATAAATGAGAGAAATCAAATCAAATGAAATTGAAAATAGGATAAATTGAATTAGTTAAATCTATTACAAGACATATCTATTTATACTTAACTTGCCGTAGGTAACTTCTCCTAATTACACTTTGATCCTTAAACTTTGACATAATTGCACTTATATCCTAACATTCTACATGCTTGATTGATCTTATAATTGTTGAAAAATTGAATTGCTGAATGAATGGTAGAACTGCTGAGAGACACGAAAACATCCTTGACATCAGAACTTGAACCTTTGCTTTGCTTGAACTCATGAAACATAGAGTTCAAATTATCTATTGTTGCTTCTCTGATCAACCTCCCAAGTTATCTATCAAGCAAGCCAAAGCACCCGTTTTTTCTACACACACAAATGTATTTCATATCAAGACAGATCAAAGCACAATCATATACGCAAGCACAATCATATACGCATAATGCTATTACATTAGAACAATCACATATGATATTATCACAAGCACACATCATTAATCATTCCATCAACATTTTCACTATAAAACTCCTGCAGATGCATCATTGATTACACATAAAAAATGTCACACAACTGTACTTAACATGCCTGAACACTTCTGAGATATCCATCTCATCATCATACTAACAAAATTACAGTCCCCTTTTTTTCAGTCCCACTTTTTCTTCTTTTATGTACCTTTTTTCATTTAATTTTTTCTTTGATAGAGTGATCTTATTTGATTCACTCACATATTTTCACTGCAATTTTACCTTGATAGAAGAGTTTTGGCTTTGGTCATACCATTACAGTTGGATGGTTTCATCCATCATCTCTTCTTCCTCAATAGCATCAACATAAGTATCTTGTCATTCTCTTGTGAAGATGACTCTATTTTTGGAATCAAACTGTACCATATGCCAAGTCAGTGATCTAATATTTCTTGTAGAGCATAAAAAGGGAGAACAAGTATAGACAGTAGTACACATGATTAGGAGAATCTCATAGAATGATCAGTTACGTATCAGTACAAGCAAGAGACAATTCAATGGAACTCAGAGATGTATAAGAAGCAGTATTTATAGGAAAATAGAACAATCACAACAGATGTAATACTCAGTGAGATAACATCAATGATCATGAACTTATGACTGCAGAATGGAATAATCACGATGCAATTAAACTAATCGAACAAGATCATTCAATGGAATAGAACAATGAACTTATAAACTGTAGATGATATCAACTTAGAAAGATAGAACAGAGAGGCATACTAGAATTACCTGAACATATGCATACATTCAAGGCAAAGGTGAGGACAACTCCTGAAGTTCCTGAAAAGAGAACGCACCAAGCTTCTTTTGGTATGGTACAAATGTCTTCTCTGTTAAAGGTTTTGTTAACACATCAACCACATTATCCTTTACTGGGACAAAGTTAACTATGAGCTCCCTAAATTGTACTTTCTCACGTATGAAGAATAGACCAATCTCAACATGCTTCATCTTGGAATGATGAACTAGATTTTCTGACAATGCCACAACACTAGTATTATTACTCCACAACACATGAGGAGATAGAAGTTTCAGGCCTATTACATGAAGAAGAGACTTCACCCACAAAATCTCACAAACTGAGTTGGCTATGACTCAGAACTCGGCTTCAGCACTGGAACGAGAAACAACTGACTGCTTCTTGGAGCTCTAAACAATTGAATTGCCATTGAGGAGAAGATAATGGCTAGATACAGACTTCCTAACAAGAACATCCCCTCCCCAATTAACATCTGAAAGGGAGATAAATGACACATCATTAGACAGACTAGGAGATGATCGAAACAACAACCCATGATCGAGTGTACCCTTCATGTATATGATGAGATGAAGAACAACTAACCAGTGGCTGGATCATGGTGGCTGCATATACTGACTTAACTTGTTGACAGGAAAATTAATGTCAGGTTTGGTGATACAGATATGTTGCAATACACCTATAGTACTTCTATAGAGGGATTCATCATGAACCAGTTCGGTGCACACATCCATACCTGATAGAGTAATGCACGTACCTATCATGAGAGTGGGAAAAGACTTTGCATCAGACAGACCAACCTTCGATATCAGCTCCTAAACATACGTTTTCTGATTAAGGAGTAAATAGTCATCACCAGTGGATACTTCCATTCCGAGAAAGTAATTGAGACTCCCTATGTCTTTTAGCTTGAATTGTTCATTTATAGAGGAGATAACTTGTTCAACCATTGTAGTGGACAACCATATGATGCCAATATCATCTACGTAAACGAGTAACAAAACAAAGTCAATATCACATTCTTTGATAAATAAGCAGCTATCAATAATTGAAACATGAAATGAAAGAGGATGAATTATGAAGGATTTCAATTTTTCAAACCAGGCACGAGGAGCCTGCTTCAAACCATACAATGCTTTCTGTAACTTACAGACCAAACCAGCTGAACCAGATGAAGAGAGCTACTCAAATCCAGGATGTTGCACCATATAAACCTCCTAAGTTAGGTCTCCATGAAGAAATGTGTTATTAATGTCCACCTTCCTTAAGCACCACTTGTGAGTTAATGCAAGGGACAAGACAATCCGAACAGTTGCACACTTCAGAACAAGACTGAAAGTCTCCTGAAAATCAAACCCTGCTTTCTGAGAAAAAACTTTTGCAAGCAACTGAGCCTTGTACCTATGCTACCATCTGTATGCCTTTTTATTTTAAACAACCACTTACACCCTATAGGAATCCTACCAGTAGGCAGAGAGACAACTGATCAAGTTTTGTTGTCCATCAAAGCACTCATCTCATCATTAACTACACTGGTCCACTGTGGGGAAAGCAAGGCTTCATGAATGGACAAAGGTTCTCTGTAAAGTAAGTCCTCAGCAGAGACACAAGCAGACGTAAGAGCTTAAAGATATGTCTTAGACCTTGTCATCATAGGGTGAGTGCTAGGAACTGGAGCAGAAGGTTTAACCCTCGGTTTACACATAGACGCAGACACAACATGAACAAGAGAAACCCCTGAGGAACATGTCTACATGAAGATATATCAGTTGGAACTATAGAATTGGACAAAGAAGAGAGATACTCATTAGGAGGTAAGGATGCAGACTGAGATACACGAACCAACGAACTGTTATGAGGAACATAACGCACAGAACCAGGTTCTAGAGAAGTAGGATCAGCTGGAGCAGAAGAAGAAGTAGGAGATACTGAAGTAGATGAGAGAATAGGAGAACTTGAGGACTGAACGGGGGAAAGGTAGGCCTCAAGCACAGGCTGATCCGGATAAGGGGACGATGAATTGGAGACCACATTATGAGAAGGAGCAAACTCATGTGAGGTGGGAATATCAGGAGATTCATCAGAAGACAAGACAGCTCGAAACATAGGACCAACAGGAATTTAAAAAAAAAAAAAGGTTTTGAAAGTGGAACATATATCGGTGAAAGAGAACCAAAGAACTCACAACGAGGATCAACAAAAGGGAATGTATTTTTATGAAATACAACATTCCTTGAGACATATACACGACCAGACGAGGAAATACATTTATATATGTGATGTTGGGAGCAATACCCTAAGAAGACACAAGGCTCAGATCGAAAAGAGAATTTCTGAGTCTTAAAAGGCCTAAGATGAGGAAAGCATAAACAACCAAATACTCTAAGGAAAGAGTAATTTGGTTTAGTCTTAAACAAAAGCTCGTGAGGAAAAAGATTACCAATGGAAGAGGAAGGTAAAGGGTTAATCGGGAAGATAGAAGTGAAGAAAGCATTTGTGCAGTAATGAGGAGGGATTGAGGACTGAGAAAGAAGTGTCAACCTGAGCTCCACAATGTGATGATGTTTGCGTTCCACCATGCCATTCTGTTGACTGGTTTAGGGGTAGGTGACACGATGAAGAATTCCATGTTGAGCAAGATATGTGGACAAGAATTTAAACTCCCATCCATTATTAGACGGAACTGCTTTCAGGGAATGACCAAGGTACTTTTCAGCAAGTAAATGAAACTCATGAAAGGCCTGAGTTGCATCACTCTTCTTGGCCAAAAAATAAATCCACATATACTGACTGTAAGCATCAACCACACTAAGGTAATAGTTGGAATTGCTTGATGTATAGGGGATGGGCCCCAAACATCAATCTGAACCAGCTCAAGAGGAGCATTATATTGAGTTGCAGATGACTTATTAGGTTGATGTTTACATTTTCTAATGGCACAAGCCGAACATTCACACAAAACATGCTTAACAGGAAGATCATGAAGACACAGGAATTTTGTCAAAATTAAATTAGAGGGATGGCCAAGTCTCATGAGCCACAACTGAGAAGAATTTTTGGAACTTAATGAATCAATGAAACATTTAAAAGAAGGAGAGAGATCATCATACATCATATCACGATCAATACTCAAACAATCTGAATCAACCTCAGGCTTAACACACAGAGTATCATGAGAAAACACACCATTCTTATTAACAAATGTAGTTGAAGATATAACAACATCATCAAACGCATCATTCTTATTGGCATATTTTTTTTGAAGATATAACATCATTTGGAACAACATCTATGGTATAATTCAAATGAGCATACACTTCAACATTATTAGAAAATGCAGTACTATTTCGATGTACATAATTGAAAGTCATAAAAGCTGATAGATCATGCTTTTATAAGCCATCACACTCAAGCCCTCATTGACGCACTCTGTGCGAAATGAAGTCTCTAACTAGACTGTGACGCATGAAACTAAATGTAGACTTGACTTTCCTTGGCAAGCTGAGAGACATATAGTAGATTCTTAGTGACATTTGGAGTATATAACATATTGTTTAACATTAGTTGCTTCGACTGAGTAGGAATCATTAATGAACCAATAGCTGAAATATGTAAAGACGAACCATTCCCTACCAACACTTTATGTAGAACTGTGTAGGTGGTTGTCATCTGAGGAACTTGAGGAGCATTGGTGAGATGGTTTATTGCGCCTGGGTCAGGGTTCCAATTGGCATCAGCATGAACCACCGGAGCAACACAAGCAATGTTCGCTTGAGGTGAACTGTTAGGTTGACCAACAGAATGACCACTTGATGAGGCAGTAGCGCGAAACACATAGGATCCAGATGTATTAACATTGGCAGGAAAAGGAAGAATAAATTGACCATACGTGGATGTTGGTGTAGGTGCGGGATAAGGAGCATGATAAGGCATGCGAGCTGAATAAGGAAACATGTAGGAATGAACTCCAAGAACATGTTGTTGAACAGCCGGTGGTGAAGCTGAGTGAGGAACAGTATGAGCAGAATAAGCAGAAGATTGATATGCAGGGACAGGAGGTTGATATGCATAGACATCATCAGAGGAGTCATCCCATTGAGAAGAGGACAAATTGATTGAAGGAGCTGGAGTTGAGGAATAGGCAGGATCTGTGACTCTTGTGAAGTTGACATTGAATTGATGGGAGCGATGATGAACCAAATGCCCAAATTTTCCGCACAATTGACATTGTATCTTATTACTCCCATAGCCCCTACCACGACCACGTCCTCTGCCAAGATTGGCTTGTTGGTATTGTCCTTGTTGGTATTGTCCTGAAGTGTTATGCTGCTGAGCCTGTGTCTGATAGGCTACTTGATTGTGAAGACTACCATCACTAGAAGCATAAGAAACGGGAACATATTTCACAGAATCAGAGGAGTGAGGATTAGCATATTGATTTATCGCAACATTAGTAGCAACAACAGAGTCAAACAACATTTCTGATTGCATAGATTCTGCATCCAACAGAACCGAGCTCACAGATGCTATGTCATGTGGATTCCTACTTGCATGAATCACTAAAATAACATTATCGAACTGACCTTTCACGCCATTGAGGATGATCGAAATCTGCTGCATCTCCTCAATTGTATGTCTACAGTTGGCCAGGCTATCACATGTTGTCTTAATGTCAGTCAGGTAGTCACGCATTGACTGATGGAGCAACTTCCTTGCTTTCAGGCGATCGTATAGATGCATAATCCTTGTGCTTGAATATGACGAAAAATCCATGTCCAACTTCTGCCAAATAGACGAAGCATTCATGCATCCGATCAGACCGCGACTAACCTGAGGAGACACGGAAGCTAACAACCAAGAAGCTAGTGAGCTGTCCAGCTGCATCAATTTTGCATATGCTGGATTGATTTGATCGATTACATTCTCATCATAGTTTCGAGCAGATAGGCTTCGAGATTGTAGCCACGCACTGAGAGGAGAACCTGTTGCTTCTAGGACTGGAAGTTCTCTTCTCCAACTAATTGTACGACCTTCTTGTTTGCAACAGTAGAGTAATGTCTTACATTGTTGCAACCGAGAAGAAGACGAGGCACAAAATCAGCTGAGCTCTAATACCATGTGAAGATATTCAAATAAAAAGAAGAGAAATGAGAGAAAACATATGAAATTGAAAATATGATAGATTGAATTAGTGAAATCTGTTACAATACATATCTATTTATACTTAACTAGTCGTAGGTAACTTCTCCTAATTAAAGTTTGATCCTTAAATTTTGACATAATTACCGATACATCGTAACATGCGCCATTTGCGTAAAATTGAGCTAAAGATTATAGTCATTGCTCCCGCCAATACAAGAGCAAAGACAAACCACAAGGAGGCCGTCGAATGAGATTCACTCTACAGCATGCAGCAACACCTAACGCCCTCAACATTTATGTCTTAGAGGGACTAGGCTCTAGGGTCGACGCTCCTAAGCGTCTCAGCTCCCATGGGTGGTCAGCAGAGGCCCCCGCCTACAACAACCGCACCAACCATAGATCTCTGACATCCATTACCGCCTCGACACGATCCAGTCACACCTTGCCCAACATAATATCATATAGCTTCTTATGGAATGGTGCCTCCACCTAGAGAGGCTACTCGGGAAGTAGTCCTCACACCAGCATTTCTCGTCGCACTGGAGGAGCTCTTGGATAGGCGACAGCGTCAGGCGGCCGCCCAGGCAGCCTGTCCCATAGAGTTGTACTACACGGAGGAAGTGACCTCAAGGCCCCAGGCCGTACCGATGCAGACACCGTGTCCGCAGGTATTCCCCCTACTAGCTAGCGCCGCTAGTCAAGGAACATGTGCAACAATGGCTCCACCCCTGGGGATAATGACCCGAGAGGAAATAAAAAGAGATTGTCACCCGGACCGTAAAGGAACAGAAGGGTGGAGTCATGCCACGCTTTAGGGATTGAGTGTTGTACCCTTTTACCCCAGAGATATTGGCTATAACGGTACCACCGCATGTCTAGAATCTATGAATTGCCTGTTATCGAGGCGAGGGTGACCCGGTGGAGAACATCCAAAGGCATGAAGCCTTTCTCTTATGAAGGACCAATGGCGATAATCACTTTGTGCCACTCTTCTCGTCAACCGTTGGAGGCATCACCTCCAATTGGTGCTTCGGCCTACTGAAGGCATCAGTCAAATCATGGGGGGACTAGAAGGATAAATTCATAGTACAATACATGGGCGGATGGTAGCTTCTTAAGAGCGTCGGTACCCTAGAC
Organism: Chamaenerion angustifolium; assembly: GCA_946814005.1. Lineage (NCBI taxonomy): Eukaryota > Viridiplantae > Streptophyta > Magnoliopsida > Myrtales > Onagraceae > Chamaenerion > Chamaenerion angustifolium. The sequence continues at coordinate 23,643,054 of OX328268.1, read as the reverse complement.
CACATCATACAGAAAAATAAGGAAAGTTTCAAAGACTTCTATACATGTTTTAACAAGGAACTGGTTGCCATCGATCAAGTTATAACAAGCAGCGAGACCATCCGTGCCTTCGTCAGAGCGCTAGGCCCCAAAAGCTCCTTCTTGTATGATATCCGTAGTGTCATACCCGTCAATATGGTCGAGGAGATGGCCGAGAGAGTCAAGTCGTACATTGATCTCGAGATAGCGAAATATGGGAGGAAAACCAACAAAGAATCCAAGAAGGAAAGCCAAGAGGGGAAAAAGCAAGAGCAATGCTCCCAAAAGAATCAACAGGACGACAAGTGTCGCCCCTGTTGTTGCCGCCCAATAGAGAGGTTTACAAAACCTTCACTCTAGTAAATAGGGATATTTCAATCATTTTAAACGAAATGGAGAAGAGATATTGGGCATCGCCTCCACCTCATCGGAAAAACGGGGGACTCATGGGGGCCGACCATGACCAGTATTAAAATATAACAGGTGCAAGGGACATAAAACCGATGATTGTAAGACTTTGAAAAGGGATATCAAAGCCCTGATCCAGAAGGGGATTATGAAGAATTTAGTTTCCAAGTGAGGGCGAAGCCTTAAGGGCGAAGGGCGTCGCCTAAAGCACGGGAGAGGAGTCAGTAAGCCCCAAGGGCAAAGAAGCGGCCTCTTAACGTGATAAGTGGTGGCTTCGTCTTTGAACGAGAAATGAGTCGCGTCAGATAGATCTACGCCACTCAGATCTCGGTACTGCCAAAGCGTGAAAGTGACCAAGATGGGACATGTTACCGATCCACAGGAAGATGCGTTGGTTATCACTGTTGAAATTGATGGTTTTGATTTGAAAAGAGTGCTCATCAGCTCAAGAAGCTCGACAGATGTACTCTTTCTTGATGCTTTGAAAAGCATGAGTAACAGCGAAAAGAACTCCAATAGGTGAATTTTCCATTGATGTGCTTCGCCTCAACAATGACATACCTAATCGGAGCAATCACCCTTCTCGTTTACCTGGGTGAAGGGTGGAAATCACTATCTATGAGCGCCACCTTTATTGTGGTTGATGCCCCAACTTCATATAACACATCACTGAATGATCCACTCTATATATCATCAACTCCTGAAATTTCTGACGCCTCATAGAATAGGAGAAGTAGGAGGATCAGCCCGTCCCAGGAAGTGGTATGTTCAACCAGTGCGTCGCCGCTCAATCAAGAAAGAAACGCTGTCCATTCAGACAGATGAAGATTTGAAGAAAGAGAATAGTTATCCAACCCCGGTGGAGGGATTGAGAAAGGTTCAGATTGACGGACCAACCAAGGTGGTCCATATTGGGGCGACGCTCCTAGAAGAGCAGGTTACAACCCTGACATTATTGTTGATCGAGTTCAAAAAACTCTTTGTATGGGAGCCCAGTGACATGTTGGGTATCAGTAAAGACATCCTCACCCATGAGTTGAGGATCGACCCAAAAATCAAACCCATCGCTTAAAAGCGACGACCCGTTGGGGAAGAAACGGCTATAGGCATAAGGTAATCGGTGGGAAGATTGGTTGACGACAATTTTGTCAAAGAGATAAGGGTTCAAACTTGGGTGGCCAACCCGATTATGGTTAATAAGAGTAATGGAAAGTGGATGATGTGCGTTGACTTCAGAGATCTCAACAAGGCTTGTCCGAAAGATTCGTATCCTTTACCCCGAATTTAGCAGATAGTCTATGCCACTTCGGAGCATGAGCTCTTAAGATTTATGGATTCTTATTTAGGATACAACCAAATCCAGATGGCAGAAGGCAATGCCCCAATACAACATAATATGCAAACAGTGACATCTACCATTCCACAGTGATGCCCTTTAAACTCCTCAATGTGGGCAACACCTATCAGTGAATGGTTAACAAATTAGTTGAGGGCAGGATTGGCGTCATCATAGAGGCATATGTGGATGACATGTTGGTGAAATCTATCTGAATCATTGACCATGTGAATGATTTGAGGAAACCCTTTGAGAGGACGTGACTCCATCAAGGTGAGGCTCAACCCAATAAAGTGTGCATTTGGCGTTCAATCATGTAAATTCCTAGGATGTCTGGTCAATTAAAAGGGAATTGAAGTAAACCCGGAAAAAGCTGAAGCCATCGAAAACATGAAAAGCCCCACCTGCCACAAAGAGGTCCAAAGACTGAATGGAAGACTAACGACGCTCATTCGATTCCTAGCTAAGTCCGTCGACAAGTCATTGCCTTTTTTTGAAGTACTAAGGGCCAACAAAAATTTGAGTGGATGCCAAGGTGCCAAGAGACTTTTCAAGACCTCAATTAACACCTGCGAACGCTCCCAACCCTAGACAAGTCTACCAAGGGCGACACCCTCATGTTATACATTAACATCAGTCAAGTTGTTGTAAGGACCAAGTACCTGTTTACTATGTATCCAAAGTCATATCCAAGGCAGAAATGAATTTTATGGATGTTGAAAAGTATCTCTATGCATTGGTAGTATCAGCTAGGAAGCTTCGCTCGTACTTTCACGAACATGAAATTAGTGTGCTAACTAATCAACCTTAAAACAGTTCCTCCAAAACCAAGACACATCAAGCAGAATGATAAAGTGGTCGGTTGAGTTAAGTGAATTTTGAATTAAGTTCACTCCCAGAGCCACCATAAAGGGATAGGTGTTAGCATATTTCATTGTAGAGTCTACATGCGTGGAGAAGGCGCCGCCTCCAATTGAAGAACGAATCGAAGGAGAGGAGATGCAATCAACTGTGTAGGAGTTGTATATGGATGGTTCCTATTGTGTTGAAGGCTCAGGGGCAGGGCTAGTATTAACCCCACCGGATGGAGGAGAGCCTTTGAGGTATGCTTTGGGGTTAACCTTCAAGGCCACAAACAATGAAGCAGAATATGAAGCCTTGATAGCAGGACTTCAAATTGCGAAGGGGGTAGGCGCCACCTCACTCAAGGTCCATTATGACTCTAAGTTGGTCGTCAAACAAGTAAAGGGTGACTATGTGGCAAAGGGTCAACAAATGATAAAATACCTAAAGGAGGCCAAGGCTCTCATCGAAGGCTTTGCTAGGTTTGAGATCAATGCTATGCCTAGAGATGCAAATAATGACGCTGACACCTAGAGCAAATACGCATGACAACCAATTACAATTCAGGTGCAATTTATAGAGACTGTCACCCGACCGAGCTCTATCCAGCGCTTCAGTATGGATAAAGCAACAGATTGGGTGATTCCCATCAGAGAATACTTGGAAACTGGGATTGAGTCGCAGGTCGAAGCCGAGGCAACAAGAATCAAGCGCTTGGCGTCGAATTACACTTTCATAGATGGGATACTCTATAAGAAGGGGTTCTTGACGCCTTACCTAAGGTACATCACTCCTCCTGAGATCACTACCATCCTGAGAGAGTTGCATGAAGGGTATGCAACATGTCATGAAGGAGAAAGGTCAATTGTTCGAAAACCCTTGAATCAAGGTTACTATTGGTCTACAATGAGTCAAGAGGCTTCAAATTTAGTACAGAAATGTGAAGCATGACAAAAGTACACCCCACAAAATTGGGTGTCCATCCTCAGAATTGACTCCCATACGCGTCGCCTGGTCATTCGTGCAATGGGGAATTTATTTGGTTTAGCCCGTTCGCTAAGTCAAAACAGAGAAACATCATCGTCGTCATCAATTATTTCTCAAAATGGATTGAGACAACAGCCCTGACGTCGACTACCGAATTTCAAGTGATTAAACTTCTCAAGTCTCCGATCATATCCAGATATGGAATAGCCAGTGTGTTGGTTAGTGACAACGACCCTCAATTTGCATGAAAGAAGCTTCGCTGGTTTTGTGAGGAGTTAAAATTTGAGCATCGACATGCATCAATTAAACATGCCCAAAAAAATAAACAAGTAGAAGCGACAAACAAAATCTTTCATAAATGGACTGAAGAACTCTAAAATACTCTATGTGTTGTACGAACAACGCCTAAAAAGGCTACAGGGGAAACCCCTTTTGATTTGGTGTACGATTCAGAAGCAGTCGTTCCCACGAAAATAGTTGTTCCATCTCACAGAATAACACATTTTGAGGTGATGCTTAATGATGAACAACGACGCGTCGACCTTGATTTGGTGGAGGCAAAAAGATGGGCTTTAGAAAAAATCCAATCAAGTATGGGACTAGCCACTACTCAATACTATAATAGGCGAGTATCCTCTCTCTAATTCTACGCGGGGAAGAGAGCATGGAGGAGAAATGAATTCTCACACTTAGATAGAATTCTCCATGGGGATGGGGTATCGCCGATAATGAGCGTCGCTCATGCCCGATAACTCCACCCTCAGACAACGTTTTTGGGGTGGGGGTGAAAATGTTGGGCTTGGGATCTAAAGGGGGAATAGGTACATAGGTCTTACCATAAGCGTCGCCTTCATCCATCTTCCTTCTCTTCAAGACGAGAAATGTCGACGCCTTGAGATTGCACCGTGCAATTATGAAGACCTAGGAGCTGCGCCTCGTGATTTTAGAGAGAGAATTGACTTTTAGAGAAAAGGCAGAGCGAATGGATTTCCAAAGTTTGGAAATAATGGGGGCACAACCTTATTTATAGTTGTCACCCAAAGTCATCCAACAGTCATCTAGAGGAAGTCAAATCGTCACGCAAATCTGACCGTTCGATTCCAACGGTCATGATAGCTGATGACGCCAACAAGAGAAGATGAAATAACTCTGCCCAGTTTAAAATTTCCCGGATCGAAAACATTTGAATTTCTGACTCAAAAATTGAATTTCGAATTTCCCGCCATGGACATTTGAACTTCAAGGTCAAATATCGAACAGGCGTCGCCTACAAAGGATATTCACCCGAAGTGGCTCCGACGAAATAACTGAATACCCAATAAGAAGGAGACGCCTTCCATAACAACTCAACCAACCAAGAGCATGCTTCTACTTGGCTCGGGGCCAGATGATGGGCCCAAATAGCAGGCCCAAATGCTTGTTATGTAGATGGCGCAAAGGCATCGCTTTACTTGACAAACGGGTGTCCCCTCATTTGTATATGAAAAGGCTTTGCCTTTTGTTATCCTTGTATAAATGAGGCTTTGCACGAGGCCAGCCTTCAGTAGGCACCGCCATCTCAATTGAGATGTGACAGTGGGCTTAAATCCAGGCACTGACTGGTGAAGGGACGTGATATGATAGTCATCCCTCTAACCGGTGATGTGACCTCATTTTGTTTCCCAAGTCGATAATAAGTAACCAGAATAAAGATATTTAACCCTGGTCAATGGGTTAACCCTTTCTATAAATACCAGCTCATTTATTACCACACATCGTTCTTACATTTACACACAGTACATTTATTGCTCCTGAAAACCCGGACAAACTTAAGCTTCAGACAGGAAACAAACGGGAACATTCAGGGTTTTCCCTTGTGCAGGTCTTGGGGCAATCAGAAGCGACGCCACGCGTATTTAAAAGAATGTGATTCAACAATGGACATGAGCATATAGACCTGGTGCAATAGTGAACTATATTTGCAAACCTCTCATGTGGAGTTTGTGTCTTACCAATAATAATAGCAAGAACAGTAGCCATCTTCAAAATGATAAAAACGATACGGGTCCCGCAAAATTATTTTTTGGCCAAATATTTTGCTCACAATATTATAAATAGAACGACAGTCTCTACATACACGGAGATTCATAAATACTCGGATTGGCATATTCATTGGTATAACTAAGTGCAAGAGTAAGTTTTTCAATGTGGTTCCATAGATTAAGTTCCTTGTTCTTCATTTGTGTTCTGAAAAACAAAGCTTGTCTCAGTAACATAACCTACTCTTTGATAATCTTCTTAATCACCTCTAACTTTGCGTATATTTGTTTCATTTGAGATCAGTGAATTCTGCACATATCTAGTTGATTCATACCTAGATGAAACTAGATGAGCATGAAAAACTACTCCACATTTTACATCATTTGAAGTCAAGCAAGCACCAAGAATATTTGTTATAGTAATATAATTGACATAGATGCTTTCCTCTCTCATTAACTTAAAAATTCTCATTGGCCCTCCGCATTCTTCATTTTTAGTTTAACCCCTAATAAGTGTATAGTTTCTCATAGAGGTCAGCCTGAGGTAGATGGATGAGCTTTCAATCCTAAAATTCAAATGAAGTGTAGTTAATCATAAACTGTTGTCATATCCATAAAAGTTCATAACCTTGCAGAAACAATATATCCATCAGTAATAATAATTTTATATAATTGTTAATTACAGGGTTGCATCCTGAACTCTGATGAGCCCGTGCCAAGCTTTCAAAAAAGGAGATTCTTCTAGTTGGACCCATTGAAAACTATTGGAAAGATGATCGTTTGGCAAAATAACCTGATCCTGGAACATGGTTTCCTCTTGTCCGCCCAAGTATGAAAACTTGAAGTTGGAAGCTTTAATGTGTGGGGTTTTATTGCTATATGAATTTGCGCTTTGTTTTTTCTTATGAAATTACTTACTACATTATAACGAGGAAGACCGGGACCGGAAGGATGCCATGGAAGAAGAGAAAAAGAAAAGAGAATGAGAAAAAGAAGTTGTTGCAAGCTGAGGAAGATGGTGTTGCAAATCAGATGTTCAGACAATAGTCAGGGACAATACAAGTATTTCACCTTCCTTTTCTTTCTTTTTTTTTTGGGTTAATTACTTCAATGGTTACACATCTTTGCGCATGTGATTATGGGTTATAACTTGTGCAGAATGGTTAAATAAGTTTCAGCATGTAATTAATTGATATTTTTTTACTGTTCATCGCCAAATATCACAGTTAAGTCTACCATGTGCCTTACACGTGAACATAAAACCATGTGAACTTCCGAAAATACCCTAGTCTCCTTTAGGGATTAAATGCATTTAGGTACATCAGAAGTTGAGTTTTTACAGCGAGATGCCCCACATATTTTTTGAAGTCTTAAGTGTAGCTACTTTAATTTCACTTTCAAAATGGATAGAAAACGCCAGGCGTGCGTGTCACGTGACCAACTTAAACCGAATTTCAGACAAACTCAATTCTGTGAAGACCAAAATACCCCTCATGACACAACCTCCCTCTTCCAGCAAATTAGGTTTGTATTCTCTGTTCCTCTTCAAATTAGCCTCCCTTTTCCTGTGAAGCCCCACAAATTAGGTTTTTTGTATTCACATATTTCGTTGCGCAAGATCTGAACTTTCCCCCTCATCGCCTACTCGTTTTCTATGTCCCTTCCGTGTTCTACACCCATCACATCAGGATATTGCAAGGAAAGATCATAACTTTCCTCCCCAGGTTTGTGGGCAATATCAGTTATTAGGAAAGAAATTCCCCGCAAAGAAGTTCTAAAATGGAGTGACTTTTGTGTTTTGGTATAACAAGTTGGAGACATGACAACTTTTAGGTTTAAATTAGTATGTGTTGTGTGTTTATGTAAGGGAAAACACAATTTTATTTTGATCGGTGCTGAAATAATGCACTTTTGACAATACACATGGTATGTTGATGTATAGAGGGTTGTTTTAACTATATTCTGTTTCATTTCGAGATACTAAACTGTGACATTAAAAAAAGATGATATATTTTAGAGAAACATTTTACAAACAAAAAGTACATGTAAGCAACATTTTACAAATAAAAGGTATCTGACAACAACATTAACAGAAGGATCTCACATACAACCATACCAAATACACACAACACATCCCACATAAAGAGCATTCTCACATTCAATTGGTTGACATTTTGTGGGTTTCTCCACAGAATCTGCAATAGCAACAAATGGAATGAGAATTGATACTATCCCCCAAAGAAAAGTAGTGATTCTCTAACTGAATTTGCAGTATCCAAAAACAAAACAGATAAACTTCTCCTAGGCTAAGAGACCAAGTTCACATGACAAATCTTATCGTGAAAACTCTCTGAGCGGAGAGTACTCATGACATGTTCTCTCTCCAAGTCCTAACTATACAGTGTCACTCAAAAAACTTACACTCTCAATTTACAACCCAAGACCAAGAGGCAGACATCAAGTGATCTCCAGGTCTCCAATTGATGTTGAATACTTTAAGGAAAATGCTCCAAATACTTATAAGATAATTATGTAGCGTACACCTAACCAGCAAATTCAAGAGTTGAAATAATTGTAATCAAAACCGAATATCATAAAGAAAAGAAGTATCATAACTCATAAGCATGCGTTCTCCAATCAGGAAATAGTGAATCAAATAGTAAGAAATAAGTTTGAATCTCCCGCTTCCCAACTATCTAGTAGCATCACTCAATTCTATCATAACATGTACACGCAGATGATTCAACCATATACAAGAGATGCAGGACGAGCATTCTACAGTGATTTCAAGGACGCAAAATTCCTAAAGAATGAAACTGGAGAAGTCCTGCATTTCTAATCATTAGTTTCTAAGAATTCAAGAAGCATTACAAGAATTAAGCATATGAGGAATAAACAGACAATTCTACTAGCTAGAGACGAGACAAAATTCCAGATCAGGTCAAATGAGGCAGCGATTGAGAGGGAAGCTGCTCAAATGAGAGGGAAAAGATCAAAATAATGCAGACACAATAGAGCGAAACTTTATCAGTTGAGGCTGTGTCAGTTGAGACTGTGTCATGAGGGGTATTTTGGTATTCACAGAATTGAGTTTGTGCGAATTTCGGTTTAAGTTGGTCACGTGACACGTAACCTGACGTTTTCCATCCATTTTGGATGTCAAAATAAAGCAGCTACACTTTTGGGTACCTAAAAGTAACAAAACATTTGTAGGGTACCTCGATGTAAAAACCCAATTTCTGAGGTACATGAATGCATTTAATCTCTCTCCTTTATTATAAGTGAATACAATTTTGAACTCATGACGAGAGACGTCCGCCTGGTTAAAGATGAAGCTAAAGAAGGACACCAGTGAGTTTATCCCCCAATCACCGAGAGCAATCTAGAGGTTCCATGGTTGCTCCAATTTTGAGGTATTTGCAATCATTTTGAGTATTTCGTCCTAATTTGTCATTCGACTGTGAAAAAACTCTAATTTTGGTAAGAACCTAATTGGAGTGGAAGCATGAATAAGAGAAATCTCAAAATTAGGAAGCAAACCGAGGTGGGAGTGAAGGAGAGGCATTGAATCGAGAATTTCGATGACAAGAAGCATGTATTTGAACTTGTTGATGCATCTTTTGTTGAAATGGAAGCAAGAAATGTATTATGTACTTTATAACTTTTTTTTTAATATTATCTAAATTTAAGATGTGATTCTCGACTCGAAATGTGATTAAATCATTACGTATGTAATCTTATAATATGATTAAATAGTTACGTATGTTTGCTTGCAATGTGTAAATGTTACATATGTTTGCTTCAAATGCATAAACATGCAATTGTAGTAAATGTTATTAAAATGTGTTTACGATGTGTCATTCAAATGTTCCCACAAAAATCCATATAATCGCGAAACATTCTTTTTCTTTTTTAATAACTAGACTTAGTTCCATGTTCGCAGCATCTTTGGCACGTTGATCAACCTTGCACTTTTCTTCACTCTTCGCTTCGTCCACATGATCAGATTTCAATTCACCTTCCAGTTGGGTAACTGACAACAATGAAAGTCTGTATGTAAAACAACAGGTCAGGAACACTAGGTGATTCGATTCACGGTGTTATTCGATTCAGGAACGAGTGATGAATTACAACTGAAGATGAAATTCTTTTTAGTTGTCTTTTCATGAGAATGATATCGTTCCCGGACAAAAACACTTGGTTGATTCCTTCTGTAGAACTCAAACCCAAAGATTTTAGCAGCAATAAGAAATGAGATTTCGTCAGGCGACTCGGCCTCATACGCAATATCACTAGTTTCTTTGTTTACTTCAGGGATAGTAGTACGACACAGAGTCAGTATCCTCAAAAACATAAAATCTCATTAACTCTCGGTTCCTTCATCCAATTCCCATCCATAAGCATGATGTCTTCAAAGCTAAACCCTTTTATATTCACCTTCCTATCTTTCCCCACATTGCTCGTTGTCACTATCGTCTCCAATTCAATCTCGGATCCCCCAAATTCATTTCTTCCACGCGTATTTGAAAACCCTGAGTCTTCCTCAAGATCAATCGCTATATGCTTGGCCACAACAAGCTCGACCTCGCTGGAGATCACCTTACTGTCCTCATCGTACATGTCCAAATCCCTGTTAACGAAAATTGTCTGCGAAAACTTTACCATCTCAATCGAAACATAGAGCGAGATTGGTATTAAGTACCCATAGAGGATAAAAGCAGTGGAGAATCGAAATGAGTGCCCAGTTCAATTCACCGATCTTGTTTCGTCTGTATGTAAAACCTAATCCATGAGAGTCTTCACTCGTTTAACCGCCGAAAAAAAACAACCCTAACATTTGAACTGAGAAGGAAGAGGTAAGGGACAGAGATTACCTGAGGAGAGCATGGATGTGGAGCAGTTGGGGAGAGGAGGAACGAACTGGAGAGTCGGAGAGCCTAAACCGCAATGATGTAATATGATAGAAGGGCAGCATATAATATGATAGTAGTCATATGTGATTGTCACGTGATGTAGTTGTAATTTGTAGTTCCGAAACTACCCTAAACAACTTCTCTACTTAAGAGTTGTTGGTTCTTAGATCTGGAGAAAGTTACGCTCGACTGACTCTGTTTCTAGGTCTGGACAGGAAATGGCGGAGCTTGGAGTACCTCTGTCTGGTCCGTATTCTCAGTTCTTAGTGCAAATTCAGAGTTCATTGAAGCACAACAGGTGTGTGTTCATCACTGTTTTTGGCTTCTGGGTTGCAATTAAACCGGAAGTTTAATTGAAATCCAGGGGCTTCGTAGTAAGCAGCATGCTGCAATTATGTATCTCCACTGTTGTCTTCTTAAGAATAGAAGGTGGATTTCTACTCTTGGTCATCACCAGATTAGTGGGTTGGGTCCAATTTCGTTGATTGTGCTGTAGATTGTGCTGAATTGAATTGGTGAGGCTATGGTGAGGCTTCTTTCTTCTTCCCGTGTGTGTCTCAAATATAGTGTTACTGATGTATATTGTTTCTCAATGCAGTAACTTGCATCCAGTTTAACCCATTTGATGACAATTACCTCATAAGTGGATCATTAGATGCTAAAGTTCGTATATGGAACATTGAGGAGCGCCAGGTTCATACAAAATTTAGATTTTGTAGTTATTTCTGGATTAATAATTAGATTTTGACAAAGGAAGCTGCCGTCTGTACAACACATCTGGTATCCAACGATGATATGCAGATTTGTTTAATCCAAAGTACACAGAGAGACAATAATTAAGAGATTGAAAGAATCTCTTTGAGAGATTGAAAAGGCTCAAACTCTGTATGTGTATATATGATTACGTTTCTGAAGCCTTCAAAATAAAATATGGATGTTAAACTATTTGACTTATTTACAACTACATATTGTTTCTGTACATAGATTAATATATGGGATGAACGGAAAGTTTTTGGTTCGAGGGGCCAACTTTTGAAGGAGGAATTTCAGGGAAGGCAGATGGAAAGCACCAAGAAAAAGGGGAATGATTTAGAACTGAAGATGGTAAGTCATGTTTTTTTGTGTGCCCTTCCTGATTCTAAGATTCTTGTTGTAATGTGCCATGCTATTCTTATTGGTTCAATCATACAGAAACCATCTATTGGAAATACTGCAAACAAGATAGTTTTAGGATAACCAAATGGCTAATGGACCCCAAATTGATGAAGATGTATCAGGCAAATGTCAGAATGCAATTCCCTGTCTTGAAAAAATGGAGAAGGAAATCGGGAGCCATCGTAATTCAGGTATCCGAGTGTAATTATGTACATATATTTTTCAATAGCAATAATATCTGTAGAATTTAATAACTGTTGGATAATTCAACTCGAGCATCCATCTCATCTTTCTGAAGTAATTGAATATTTTAAAATTGTTCGATAAATATTTTTAAAAAATTGCAGTTGCAAAAGTAAGAGATGTTTCTTTTGCAAGGTCCATTTCTTTTGCAATTAAATGGCTGAAAACATTGGTGTTTGGGCGTGATATTGAAGTGCAGACATCTGAAGCGAAACATGAGTCTTCCCTAGAAACAGAAGAGAAGAATGATCAAGTTGAGGTGTCAACCGAGTAGGAAAATATTGCCTTGACAGATACCAATAGGAATAGTGATAGTGAGAAAATATAGAAAATAAAATGAAATGGTTGCAAATGTGGTGACTTATGTTTGTGGAGAAGTTGTTAAATAATGTTTTATCTTCTTCTAAATGTTATTAAACGGTTACTTTAGTTTGGACATTTTGTTACCTAACCGTTGCTACATCATAATCCATAAACATAAAAGGGGGGTAGAATCGTCTTTAAATTAGGTCACGTGACTTGCACGTGACAGTTTAACGGAAATATGTGACGGAAACTTTACGGAGTAACCTTTCAGTCACATGTTCAAACTTAAGTAACGTTTCAGCTACACAAAAAAATATGAGTAACCTTTTAATCACCTGGGTCAAACATAAGTAACGGTTGAGGTAATTAACCCTTAACTTTTTTTTAATGGTAACATGCATGGTACGTGATAACTCAACAGTCGTTTGGGACGACAACTGACAGACTTCATTTAAAATCAACAACAACAAACATGTTCAATATAAAACCAACAATGTATACACTCTTATAACCTTGGGCAAACATAGTACATCTTTTGCATACTTTTCCCTATTAAATAACTACATAAATCAAATTATACAAAAATGACCAACTTACAGAAACAAATTGAGTAAGTTGGGTGGTTTATTTCTCAGATTTTTGGATTTAAGGACATTTCTCATTCCTTATTGACAGTGGGTTAGGTCAACATTTTTCGTCTCGTTGCTGCGAGGTTTATACTTTTTCGTCTCATTCCTCAAAGTCGATCATTCTATATTTGCTCCTCATTCTAAGTCTTTTAGGTGATTGGACAAGAGATGCTGTGCCTCAAAGTATACTAATCCTTCTTTGATAGAGGTGTCAATACGGGTTGACCCGACCCGCAGGTCAAGAAAGATTGACACAAACCCGAACCGTCAATCTTCACAAGTCACCCATTATGACTCGAACCTGACTCGATGGGTTGACGGGTTAACCTGTATGACCCGAACAAATATATTATTTTTGAAAAAATATTATAAAATATAAACAAATATTAAAAGTCATTAGATCTTATAATTAACTGGTTAACAATCACCCTTAGTTTTAATAATGACATCCAAACTAAACTTTAAAGACTCTAAATTTTTTATAATTAATAAAATATTTCTAACACTATTATCTCCAAACTGAAAATTATCTATCTTGGTAGACTATTAAACAAAAACTTTTTTCTCATATTATAGTATGTTTAACCTAAGGTAATTAGAGTATTCTTAGTATTAACATATGTAGTATCCTAGCAAAAATATATATATTTTAAAAAAATAATTTTGCCATGTCAGCGGGCGGGTCTGGGTCCATACGCTTAACCCGAACTTGACCTGTCATTTGCACGGTTTAGACGAGTCGACCTGAAACTGACTCGTGACCCCTATTTTTATGACTCGAATTCGGGTCGGGTACGGGTCATTTTCAGGTCGGGCCAGTTTTTGGCATGTCTATTGCTTGATCGTCATTCCAAGTCTTTTATTGATATAAATGTTAGAAGATATATTTAGAATTAAATATTCTTTAAAGTAGAGAGGATCACTGGGATCTTCTATGGTTCATCATCATTTCTAAGTTGGTGTTCGCTTTTGCCAGGTATATAAAAACCTTCGCCCGGATAGCGAGATCTTCCAACTTGTTTATCGCAATGGTGTGATAGATATTTCTTAGCTTTCTTGATACCTTGTTCAACAGATTCGGGTTACGATTTAATGCTTGTATGATTTCACCGCCAGTGATCTATTTGTCTATCTCACTACCATTCTTGTGAAACTGTCTGTAGAAACTTCATAGGGTCTCGCCTGGACCCTAAAAAGTCTCATCCGTCATGACTTCATAGACTCCGACAAGAGTCTAAAAAAAACAGGAGGAAACTTCTTCTAAGAGGTCGAGGAGAACAAGAGGTTGGGTGGTCTTCCTCGTGGGTTTTACCTAAGAGTGAGGCATCGTGGAGGTTGATTTGTGTTCTCCACTCTAATTGTATTATAGTACAGAGATGGAAACCACGTGTTTTGCAATCTTCACTATAAAAAACTCGTTCTTTAGGGTCAGCACAAAATCACCAGTAAACGCATAAATGGTGCTGCTAACGTTTAGCACAATGAAATTTTTGTTATGGTAGCTCTCGTCTCTAAAGGTTATACCTACGACAATTGACCATTGCCAAATCTCTGCCGCTCCTAGAATGACACTTCCCACCCATCTATTACCACCAAAATATGTTGTTATTAAATACACTGAAAAGACGACTAACAATTTTTCGATGTTATAGATGACATTTGCTGATGAAAACGCTTCATCGTTAAATTGCTACTTTAGCTATGACTTTCAGCGTCTGCGTTTGATTTGAAACAACATCTATTAACTGTGTTGTAAAAAATGTATATATGTTATACGATGAAATCTGTTACAATTCATTTATTATTGACTTCCACTTATTTTGTAATCAATTCATACTATTTATATCTAAAAAATTGACATGTTGTCAATTCATGTTGAAGAATGTACGTATTGTCTTTTACATTTTTAGGATGGTTATATCTGAGTTTCACTTTCAACAAAATCTTATGCAAATTCTAACAAACTCGGTCCGTTATAATATATGTCCGACGTAAACTCAAGAGGACAATAACAAAACATTTGGGCAATTAAATCTGTCCTTTTGTATTAATTTCTTTTGTCGCTACATAAGTTATTTTAATTGGGATATGTTTTTTTAGTGGAAGTTTGTCGCGAAGGTTTTGCAGCATACATTGGCACCATTAAACATCAAAACCAATGACCATAATAAAACAAACACGGAATAAGCCATTAAAGGATGTTTTCCAACCATAAAATAAACCCAAATGACAAACAACAATCATGTGTGGAATCAATTTCCATGCAGGAGTTTGGCCAATACACAAAAGTGTTGCATGCATATTGAAAACATACATAAAACTACCCAAAAGTTGTCAATGCTCCAAGCTCTTTCCCACGATCAGTTCAAGCATTCAGATCTGCAAAATGAATCACTCAAATGTCAGTTCATGGAAAGTTCGATAAGTGTATGCCACTGAAACCGAAATGCATTACTAGAATTACATGTTGGTTTACCTTGAGTTTCAGAATCATCTTCAAGGTGACAATTTGATTGCAAATCACTTCTCACCATCATCATGTCCTCTGAAATGACTGCATACTTGCCTAAAATTTCGCTAATTTTCAAGTTGTTTCATCCGCCTTAGGAGCACTTTCTTCAGCAATGGCACGGAACTCCTTTGCTTCAACTCTAGCCTGTTTCAACTGTTCACTCTCCATCACTCTTGCAACCTTGGAAATACGAATTTTGCGACGCTACAACATTCTCACTTCCTCATATAATGCGTCTTTGTTCACTGGCACATCCTCCTCAGGTTCAGCCCCGACAACCAACTCTTCCACTTGCTCCTACGAGGAAACATTTCAGTCTTATACCTTGAAGCATATCAGACAAAAGTTTGCTAATAAATTTGGTATACCATTATGTACTTCGAATTTTCATCAATTGACTTCCCATTATTGTCAAGATAATTTTTCAGAAACAGGTGATACTCTGCAGGATGAATCCCATTGTTTTTCTCAATCTTGACACATACATAAAGTGAATTAACATTCTAATCATACCCTAAACATTGACCAAGAACCGGTTCAGGGGTGTTATCTCTTATTATTCACGCTTAGCAAAGCTTACCGACCCATATGTATGTCGCATAACCTGGTGAGACCTATTTTGCTTGTCCCTTTCGTTGATGATCTACAAAAATATGTAAATATTTCAGCTACGAGTTTTTGGTCATTAGCTATTCAATAACACATAAAAAAATAAAATGTGGTCGTCAGTGATAGATATAAGACCTTAAAATCTTCAAACCTAAATCAATTCACCAAGTATATCTAGTGTTTTTTACCACATCACGGGGACAGTGAAGCAAACGCTCTTCATTGGTGATGTACTTATTGAAATGGTAGCGCTTGATATTGACCCTATAGTTTCTGTACGTTTCTCTTAGGACACAAACAATTAACTTCTTCCGGTTTTCATCATCTGGGATGACAAAAATTTCCTACACACGAAGAAATACCACATCAGATAGTATCTAACCAAACTTAAATAAAAAATAATCGTACTTTTTCACCGATGGGTTTCACTTACTTATACCACTTCAATTATCTTGGCCTCATAGTGTATTGGTTCCTTTGGGATGTCGTTCCAATCTTTGACTTGCAATGGTGCGTTTGTGCATTTTCAAACAATACATCCAAACCAGGAGGCAAACGTGGATGCGTTTTTACTGCAGACTCGGCCTTGTGCATTAAATTCAAGCTATTGTTTCTCATTTATCCTATTTCTCGACAACCTGATGCATCGTGTTCTACTACGACGTAACGTCGGGGCCAGTGGAGCAACATTTCCCTATAAAGGAACAGGAACTGCACAAAAGAACGTGTGTGTATTATGATCTGTAATACAACCACCATTCCGCACGAAGAGGAGTTCAACCCTTACCTTGTGCATATTTCTCATACTGTGTTTCCTGAACCGGCTCCTCCAGTTGCAGATCTTCATATGTGTTGGGACACATTGTCTCTCCATCAGACAACTCCAAACTCCTCTATACACATTGAAATACCCAGTGATAGTCAAGCAAGACTGAACAATTACTAAGAATGGAACACATTTAAATTTAAGTTGTTCAGTTTAGACTTTCTTTGCTTACGAAAGAGGTTTTGCCCAACTTTCCTCGGTGATCTACCAAGGGGTACATGATTGCCTGAAGTTTCCTGCTATTCATTCTCTTTCTTTCGGCCATGGTGTAGGGAAACCCTTCGTGTTGCCGAACATCAAAGTATTTGATGGAAATTGAGTGATATCATACGGAAATTACCAGAACACGAAGAAAACTGAAGAAACCCTAGCAGATGAAAATAACAACAGACGTGGGAATCATTGGAATCAGTTCCTTCATTTGGCGATTCCTCATCCGTTAAATAAAACCCGACACTATAATATTTACAGAAGGAACTGATTTGTTCAGAAATAACAAAAAGATCCACAAACAATTTGTCTGAAATATAACAGAATAACAAAAGACACCCGAAAGATTAATAATTGCAAAAGAGGACCTAGACTATTTAAAGAATGAATAAAAGTCACTAAAGAATAAATGACAGCTTGCTTATAATCTCAATACTCCCCCTAAAGCTGGAATAATATTTCCTCTTGAATATCTTCAAATCATTCAGTCATATGGACTCCCCCTGTCCTGCATATATGTTCTTCATTCCCAATTTACTGCACAGCAAATGATGCTGCTGTGTTCCCAAGGCTTTCGTAAATATGTCTGCCAATTGTTCACCTGTTCTAATATGATGAAGCTGCAAGATTTTATAAAGTAATTTCTCTCTAATATAGTGACAGTTAATCTCAATATTAGGGCTGGCAATTTCTGACACGACACGATCTGCTTTAAAGCGTATATGGGTTTGACCTTAATGGATCCCGTGTCTAAACAACTCTTATACGTTTAGACACGATTATTAATCTTGTCTAAACAACTCAGATCTGCGGATATCTGTATAAACACGATTAACTATTCGTGTCTAATCGTGTTGTGTATACATGTGACACGTTTAGACACATTTAAGTATAATAATAATAATAAAAAATTAAATTACTCACTTACTTTTTAATATTGAACTATGAAGACCTTACTTTGTATATTTGAATTTGTGTATATATGTATTTGTGTATATATCTGCTTTAAAGCGTATATGAGTTTGACATTAACGGATCCCGTGTCTAAACAACTCTATACGTTTAGACACGGTTAAACGACTTATACGTTTAGACACGAGACATGTTTAGACACGACACGATTATGACACAACACGACACGATTGCCATCCCTACTCAATATGCTTAGTCCGTTCATGAAAAACAGGATTGTTTGCAATTTGAATTGCTGCCTTATTATCACAAAATAAGGTAACAGGTTCAGATTGCTCACAATCTAGTTCTTTCAATAAATTCCTAAGCCATATTATTTCAGAGACAGTTGATCCCATGCTTCTATACTTAGACTCAGCAGATGACCTAGAAACCGTGGTTTGTTTCTTGACTTTCCATGAAATCAATGACTTACCCAGCATAATACCAAAGCCAGTAACAGACCTCCTGGTTTCTATACACCCTGCCTAGTCTGAATCATAGTAACCAATCAACCTAGGATCAGATTCACTAGATAATAAAATACCTTTACCAGGTTCCTTCTTAACATATCTCACAATTCTCATTGCAGCTTCATAATGAGATTCCTTGGGATCCTGCATAAATTGACTCAAGTGTTGCACAACAAAAGAAATATCAGGTCTGGTTATAGTCAAATAAAGCAGTTTCCCTATCAGTCTCCTATAAAGGCCGACATCACATAGGGCTTTATCATCTCTGTTAACATTCAAATGCTCATCATACTTTCTGCTAGTTAATTTCAGATTCATTTCCATGGGAGTCTTGGCGATTTTACCACCAGATAAACCGACAGAGGAGATCAATTCAAGAGCATATTTCCTTCGATCTAGCAATTTCAATACCTAGGAAATATCTCAATTCACCCAAATCTTTCATTTTGAAACTAGATTGCAGCATATGTTTCAATTCAGCAACAAGTTTACTACTATTACCATAAATCAGTAAATCATCAACATAAACCAACAAAACAACCAACTGATTTTCATCATGTTTCGTGAAAAGAGAATAATCAAGTTTAGACTGACTGTATCCAACTTTTATTAACGCATCAGATAATTTCACATTCCACTGTCTACTAGCCTGTTTCAATCCATACAGAGATTTTTTCAATTTGCAAACCAAGGTTTTATCATTTCCATTATAAAAACCTTCCGGGACAGACATGTAAACCTCTTCATATAAATCTCCCCGTAAAAACACATTATGCACATCCATTTGATATAAAGGTCATTCATAGACAGAGGCTAAAGCAAGCAAAGTACGAACAGTGTTCATTTTTGCGACTGGAGAAAAGGTCTCAAAATAATCCACACCATGTTTCTGATTATAACCTTTTGCAACTAATCTTGCTTTATATCGGCTTAAGCTTCCATCAGATTTAAACTTAAGCTTATAAACCCATTTGCATCCAATAACAGACTTACCTTGTGGAAGAGGAACCAGGTCCCATGTTTTATTTTCTTCCAAAGCATCTATCTCTTCTTGCATGGACTGAACCCAAGATTTATTATGGACAGCATCTGAAAACCTTTCTGGTTTGACCAGTTTAGAGATTGAAGCAACACAACTTCGATAACAATCAGACAGATTATCATATGAAATATATTTCCCAATAGAATAAACATGTGAAGAATTAGACATATCATAATCATTCGTCCAAATTGGAGGTCTAATCATTCTACCAGACCTGCTCGTGTTTGGTCTAGCAGAATTAACAGCAGGTGCATTCTGCACAAAGGATCCATAAGAGTCGTTATTGGAATCATCATTTGGTACTGTTCCATAAGAGTTTACATGAAACTCATCACTTGGAACATCCGCAACATCGAAGGTGTCATCCTCCTCAGTCAAGTCAATTTGTCTATTGACATCACAGGAGTCTACCTCAGTATAGTGCTAAAAAAATATGGGCATCTATTCAAGTTCGCCATTCTCAAAGGGAAAAATACTCTCATAAAACTGAACATCTCTGCTTATAAAAAAAAATAAAAAAAAATTCAGCAATATCATAGAGCCTGTAACCCTTCTGAGTCTCAGAGTATCCCATCATTACTGATGGGATAGCTCTGGAGGCAAACTTGTCAGTCACAACCAGATTTTTTGCATAGCACAAGCATCCAAAAACCCTTAAGTGATTAACTTTGGGTTTTTTATTACTCAAAATTTCTAAGGGACTCTTACCATTCAGCAACTGGGAGGGCATCAAGTTGATCGAATAACATGCAGTAAGAACACAATTCCCCCAGAAAATATTCGGAACAAAACTTTGCAACTTCAAGGCCCTTGCTATTTCTAGCAAGTGCCTGTGTTTTCTCTCTACCCTATCATTTTTCTGTGGGGTATATGCACAACTACTTTGATGAACAATCCCTCTATCATGGAATAAGGAACTAACATGTTCATTGAAGAATTCACCACCATTATCTGTTCTAAAACACTTAACTTTCTTACCAAATTGAGTCTCAATCATCACAACGAATCTTTTCAATATCACAACAACATCATATTTGAATTGCATCAAATGAACCCATGTCACTCTAGAAAAATCATCAATAAGAGTCAGAAAAAAAACGTTTATTGTCATATGTTGAAGTATGAAATGGACCCCATACATCTGCATGAACAAGATCAAATGCAGCATCTGCTTTAGAATAGGACACAGGAAAAGAATTTCTTACAATCTTTGCTTTAGGGCAAACAGAACAATAACCTATTTCCAAACCCTTATTTTTACACAGATTCAAGGAGTCAATGTTTTCTAATGCCTTTAACGATGCATGCTCAAATCGCATATGCCATAACATGATATTATTAACCGAGGGACAAGAAACAGCAGATCCAACAGACTTGCAAGGCAATCTAATGAAATACAATCCTGATTCTTCCTTACCAGTCCCCAAGACCTTCCCACTTGAGAGGTCCTGCGGGATTGCAAGGTTAGGATAAAACCGAACACAACAATTCAAGTCTCTGGTGAGTTTTGCAACATATAACATATTGTACTTGAAGTCAGGAAGGTATAAGACATTATTCAATTTTCTGTCCGATTCCATCAAAACATTTCCAGTTCCACAAACTTCCGAATAACCACCATTGGGTAATTGAACTTTGGTTCCCGGGACAACCCTTTTTCCATCTAACCAATCATCTATGTTGGTCATATGGTTGGTTGCCCCAGTATCCAAAATCCAATATTCACTATGTATTAAGGAAGTAGAATTAAGAAGAATACCAGATGTATTTGCATGATGATCCACGGAAGCGGTAGCACCTGCACCCGAAGCAGTGCTGCCAGCATTCCCAACTGTGGCAAGGAACTGATCAAACTGTTCTTTGGTAAATGTTATCCCACCTTGCATAGCACAACTCACAGAAGGATTAGAAATAATTTGCATAGAAGAAGTGTCAACATCACCAGTCCCTGAGGAGGCAATATTGACTTTGGAAACATTTCCTTTTGCCTTCAATTGCTCCTTATACTTAAAACAATTATCTTTGGCATGCCCCTTCTTTTTACAGAAGTCGCATCCCCTAGATTAACATCGATCTATGGTATGCCCCTTTTTATGACAATGTGAACATTCCAAATTTTGGTTTCCCTTTGGTTTGTTTGAAATTACAGAATTCCCAAAATTCGTGTTCACAGTCCCATTTAAAACAAAAGCTATACCCCTTTGACTCTCATCTTGAGTCAAAAGGTTATAGGCTTGATTTACTGATGGTAAGGGACTCCAAAGGAGCAAGTGACTTCTAACATTAGCATAATTCTCATTTAATCCCATAAGAAACTGAAATAACCTTTGATTTTCTTTGTACTCAATATGTGTTTTAAAATCTTCTCCCTCAATATGAGGGAGAGCACATGCAGCATCATATTCAGCCCAAAGATCTTTCAGTTATGAAAAAAAAGGTTGAAATAGAATCTAGTCTCTGTCTAGTCATGACAATTTCCATATGCAATTGGTAAGTCCTTGGTCCACTAACTTTATCAAAACGTTCTTTCAATTCCTTCCAAACGAGAAATGCACTATCAGTGTACATCATCCCGTTTGCAAGGTCTTTTGCAATAGAAATAGTAATTCAACCAAGGACCACGACATTGCATCTATCTCAGAGGTGATGATATGCCGGGTCAAATTTTTCACGCATACAAGATCCAGTCACAAATCCCAACTTATTTCTTCCTAATAACATGAATCTAATAGATCTACTCCACATCACATAATTTTCAGGTCCAGTCAATGTAATCGAAATCATATTGACATTAGGGTTATCACTCAGATGAAGATACAAAGGATGGTGGAAGTCTACCTTGGCCATGGCCTCATGATTTACCTCATCAATGTCATTTTTGTCCACTTTCTCAACAGGCTTTGTTTCTGCCATGATATAACCACCAAAACAAAATAATCGAAGGAAAAAACAAGGAGGAACAAGATATACCTCACAGGATAAAGGCAAGCCGGTTCGCGTTCAAGAATCCGCAAGCCAAGGCTTGTCTCAAGATTATATCTGAAGCAAAGAGTCACAAGGAACACCAAAGGTCACAACCGAAGAATCGGAAGAACAACCAATTCAGCGAAATACCAAAGGTCACAACCGAAGAATCGGAACCGAATCGTTTTCTTTTTTTCAATTCAGAAACCGCTACACAGAACCTTGTTCCAAGATCGAAAAAGACTCCAAGCAGAGAAACAACATCAATCAGAACAACAACAAAATCGAAATACAAGAGGCGAGTTACCTCAGGGCTCTGATACCATGATGGAAATTGAGTGATATCATACAGAAATCACCAGAACACGAAGAAAACTGAAGAAACCCTAGCAGACGAAAATAACAACAGACGTGGAAATCATTGGAATCGGTTCCTTCATTTGGCGATTCCTCATCCGTTAAATAAAACCCTACACTATAATATTTACAGAAGTCTTTGATTTGTTCAAAAATAACAAAAAGACCCACAAGGCCACAAACAATTTGTCTGAAATATAACAGAATAACAAATTTAAAAGAGGACCTAGACTATTAAAAGAATGAATAAAAGCCACTAAAGAATAAATGACAGCTTGCTTATAATCTCAATAGTATTTTCATAGTCAAAGTTACAACCCTAAAATTAATCAAAGTTCGTTTTTTTAGAGCTTCAAAATTTAAACTGTTGAAGTAAGCATTCAGGAGGATGGACATGCATACTGATAGCAATTTCAAAAAACAAAGGTTTGACCATACATGCTACAAATATGTCCCTAAACACATCGTAGTGCTGAACATATTACAGATGAGGTAGTAAAAGTTAGACCCCGTGAAACCATCTCCAAAGTATATTATTTTTTTGGAGAGACTCAAAAACTTGAACTGTTGGAAAAAGTATTAGGCCAGATGAACATGCATACACTAAGCAGACACCAAAAACGTAGATTTTCAACACACAACATACAAATGTTTCCTGTTTCTTCGAAAAGTTAGAGTTTTATCGACTCTTACAAAAAACCCTAGTCAGTACCACAAAGTTGTTTTAGATTTTTTAGAGAAAACATTTAAAACCTGAAAAACACAACCGTCGGAACAAAATATCAAAAACCAAACGTAACTAGAGAAGAAATCTGATGACGCGGAAATATGTATGACGCGGAAATATGTATGAAAGAGAACTTTGAACCATCTACACTTAAAGGTCAGAAGAAAGAACTCCACATTCGGAGAAACCAAACATGACTTACCCGGTGAAGATGAAGACAGTGCTCCACAATGTTATATGACGAAGAGATTGGACTGTCCGGGTTATGAACTTAAATTTTGCCAACACTTAAAGAAAATTGCATGGAGGGAAACGAAGGGTTTGGTGGGAAATATCTTTCTTGGGATATGGTTATGCTAACGTCTCTGCTATCAAACGTCTCCATTAGACACACCATCTGTGTTAATGATTACACTTGGCCTTCATCTTCAACTTTCTTGGTTGCTACCGAATGAATTGCAGGAACAACACCATCTGGGCTGCGTAGCATGCGTTTGTCCATCACTCTATCGGGCTTTCACTGCCACAACAATCAGGCCTTGAAGCAAATACATTCTGGGTCAGATCATGCTGTTTATAACCGAAGGAAACACCAATCCGACCAAAAAAACAACAACGGAAATTTATACAAAAACCTGATAAGAGAGATAGAGACAGCATATAGAGACAGCACACACTAGAACAAATCTTAACACACTATTCGACTACTGATATTGTTCTAGCATACATAGACAGCAAATTCAAACAGTAGAATAAGTTCACCCAAAAACTTCTATCAACTTCTTTTCATATTTACAGAAACATGGTAAAAGATGCTGCATATTATGCTGCTTAGCTAATCAATACACATGTTTAATCATCACTTATGGAATCATCTGCAGAATCACCATGTGTGGTGTGGCTTCATGGTCTGTGTCAAAAAAGGTACTGTCTGTACTGTAAGTTAGCTTACATTCGGATGATAATTCGTCATCGGAAGTTGTAGGCACACCTCCCACATCTACTGTTAGTGATGTTCCTGCACCTTCATCAGCATCATCAAACAGACCAGCCTCTTCATCCTATCTGTCCCATTGAACAATCTCATCTTCATCAACCAAATCTGTGTTGTTTTGCAAACCGGTTCTAGATTCTTGGTATGACTCCACTTCCTCGCCTGACATACGACTACTAAGCCCAAATTGCATTTTAACTTCTGCTGTTAGCACAACGCTCCAACTGGGATTGTCATTGTCCGTCAAGTAGAACACCTGGTTTTCTTGACTCGCAAAAATGAATGGCTCGTCCGTCTGGAGGAAATTGGTGTGGTTCACACAGGTGAAACCATATTCATCAACCTTTAAACCGTTTACTTTTGACAACACATTATACCATAAGCAATTAAACAACACCAATTGAATATTATCTAGATATTGAAGTTGCATCACATTTAGCAAAACACCATAGTAGTATATATCTCCAGAAATTGGATTATTATCCAAGGTACCACTTTAGAAGGATGTATCCGCTTTGCATAAGACTCCACTATTTTCAAGTCACCTCATCATAGACATGTCTTTACAATGGAAGACCAAACCATCCATTTTATATCCAGGGAACCTCTTAACAAAATAAAGAGGGTCTTTTGAGAGAGTTCTAAGTTGTTCTACAACTGCAGTGTCTGTTGTGGCGTCCAATCAACCAATCTGTTTATGCATGGTATTTATCAGGTGTCCACAAACAGTTATTTCAAAATAAAACATGATACAGAATAGAGCCCAATTACGGACGCATCGGACAAACAAGAAAACAGTGTTGTTTAACAACTGTCATATAACAAAGCGCAAATTGTCTTACCCTTCCTTAAGACCCATTTGAGAACGTCATGTTGTGCAATACATCAATGACACGCCTATTAACTCTTGACCCAAGTAACAAACTCTTATGCTCCCTGCAGAAACAAAACAGGTTTTATGGTGTTTTATTGAGGAAATTTCATCCTATTTAACAATATTTACCAACGGATGAGCTTACTTACTCTATATAGGGTCTCGCCTCTTCACATTCGTTTAGAACATATCGATGAGCTTGTTCCCATTCTACATTGGTTAATTCTTTTGATTGTGCACCACCAATCGGTGCTACAACGGTTCGAAAAACACCAAGGACCGAATTTGTGGACTCATTGTGTATCCCTAGTGTGAACTGCTCTCCTTGATTAAAATTTGTGTGAAGGTCCACCAAATATCTTGAAAAAAATGTTAGACACTCTATCGTTATATACCTTCAACTATTGACCCTTCTGGACGACTTCTATTGTGCACGAAGGATTTCATTATCCCCATTATCCTATTTGGTAGGTTAAAAAGCCAATTCAGTGCGGAACCAAAGAAACAACATATCAATATGGAGAACCTTCCTCATCCTTGTACTTGTATTAAACTTGTGTACCTCTCAATGATGTACATCCAACGGTACTGAACGGGAACACCCAGCTTGGCTTCCTCGACTAGGTGGACAAGTAGATGGACAATTATATTGAAAAATGTCGGTGGGAATATCTTTTCCAAATTACACATATATAATGGTAGTTCTTTCTCCAACATTTCCAATTCACGTACGTCCAATTCTTTGGAACATAGTACCTGAAATGTATTTGACATGTCTATTAATGAAGAACACACTTGTTTGGGCAACAGTCATCTAAGTGCTACACCCAAAATATGACAGATGAGCACAAGGTAGTCATGGCTTTTCATTCCTACTATTTTCGGTCTTTCAAATGTACACAACGAAAAATGTTAGATGAATAACCGCTAGGGGGTCTCAAACCTTTGAGAAATTCACAGAAGGTTGGTTTTTGGGTTCTCAAGTTCTCATTCTTGGAGGCATCATATGTGTTAGCACCATTCTCCCATAGGTCGAAAAATTCATCTATTAATGGTTATAAGTAAACATCAATATCCTTGGTGGGTGTATTGGGTCCGGGAATCAAAAGAGATAACATGTAGTTTGTATCTTTCAGACACAGATCAGGTGACACATTATAAGGAATCACCACAACAGGCCACATGCTAAACGGGTGACCTTTGTCACTGAATAGATCAAATCCATTAGTTGCTAAACCCAGTCTGACATTACGGGTTTCCTCAGCAAATGTTGGGTGATTCTCATCAATCTTTTTCCACGATAAACTATCGGCGGGATGCCTAAGGACGCAATCTTTCGTGCGACACTCGCCATGCCACCTCATTGTTGCAGCAGTCTTAGGTGACATAAACAACTGTTGAAGTCGGGTAGTTAAGGGGAAGTAATGTAACACTTTGACAACGATTTTTTTTCGTCTTTGTACATGCGTTTATTGAACCGTCATCACCATTAAGGTGTCCTAGTGTTGTTTCCATTTGAACTCACCACATTTAGGGCACATATTCACAGTATGGTACTCCTTCCTAAATAATATGCAGTCGTTCCTACATGCATGAATCTTTTAGTAGTCTAAACCCAAATCCGATATGAAATTATTTGCTTCATAATAAGACCTTGGCATGGTATTATATTTTGGTAGTACCTTGTGCAAATTTGAAGCCACTGATATGCAAACGTTTTGGACACCTTGTAAAGTGCCTTCAAATGAAGCAGTTCTACTACGAAAGACATTTTCGAATAAGGCAAACAACCGGGATATAACCTCTGCTCACAGTCTTCTAGCCTTCTGTAGAATGACTTTGCATCTTCATTACGTTCCTCCGTAGTTTCCATATTAGCACCTCCAAACACATCGTTAACCATGTTAAATATTTCCTTTCTACTACTAACGTCCAGTTTATTGGTTACCACATTTTCGTACTCCTCTCATTGATCGCCCCATGTAGTGTTTGTTTGGAGTATTCCATACCTCTCTAAATACATATTTACATTGGTTCTTGACATTAACAAACAACCATTGTAATTCTGGCATGGACAGTATATCTTTCCTCCCCAAGACGAATTAGTAAACGCAAAGTCCATAAATGCAGTAACGCCATCTTTATATTCACTATTTTGTTGTGGTCTGTTCATTCAAGTCTTATCCATTGCTATGTAATAAGAAAGCGTTTAAATATTGTTAGTTATATAAATGTGCCCCAGACAGTGTAAGTAAGCATTACAGATAAACTTCAACGTAGAGTGAATATAATCTAATGGTGTAGATGTTCATTTGGGGTCAATAAATGCAAGTACACGTTAGGTTATGTGGTTATTCACTAAACGTAACCTTCAATACTATAACAGCTAGTCTAGAGCACCAACAACATAACATACTCATATGTGAATTCCAATCGGCCAATACAAATGCATCTACAGAATTATCGCCTTAAAATGAAAAGAAACTCAATGAGTTAATTAGCTTATAGAAGCACTTGGTAGCAACTGTAGGACGAAATTACGCAGTCCGACTAAAGTTATCCTCAGTCTGGACGCAGTTTTGATAGATCATTGGTAAAAGGGGTATACATGAAAAAAACATTCCAAACCAAGTGACTCTCTACTTCAATGACATATCATTTTTCCATTAACCAAACCATTTCTATTAGCAAATTCAATGAAGTCTTTGACACCGGATTGATACTCTTTGCTAATTCTTGGTTTTGTTATCCAACTTCTATCCATGCCAACAAATTTTAAAGTTCCTAACAGTCAAAAAACGTGAATATGAAAGTTAGGATACTCAAAGCAGCATTAGCCGTCCATACTCCCACGTTTATGAGGTTAATGTTAATGTTAATTCTAAAGAGCAATTTTCTCATAAGCTACCTTCAACATTTTTTTGTCTTCCATTTAATTTATACTAGGCAACATAAATTCATCATGAGGATGTATATATATGACTAATTTCTGCTATACATGTCAACCAACAATAATTTTGAATGTGTTACCTTCGAATTCAGAACTATTCTGGAACTATTCTTGAACCAACCATAAACATTTTTTAGTCTGTTCTTCAACGCATTCACATTGAGCAGAAGCAACAAAAAAAACAGCAACTTTGAATCATTTCAGCATATACCCAGGCTAGCCAGCAACATCTCAGTGACTAATCACAGTTAACAAAGACTAATAAATTGAAAAATATAGAATCTCAGTGAAAAATCATACGAAGATCTGAATCGCGCAGAGCTGATCGGACATGGAAGGGGCCACCAGCAGAGAGCGAGCTTCGAGCAACGAACACCCATTTGTCGATTAGCTTCGAGCAGCAAACAGCCATTGGTCGATTAGCTTCAAGCAGCGAACTTCCGAGCAACCAACACACAACTTCTTTTCTTCCTTCGGTCAGGGGGGGCAAGTGATGAAGTATACACTACTTATTAGTAAAGTCAGTGGGGACAATTGCCCCCCCTGGACCCCAAGTAGCTTCGTCCCTGTTCACGGGTGTCGTGTTTCTATTTTATCACCCGTGAATGAGATTCGTGGATAAGTATACTTTGATATTTTTATCAAAAGTGAGAATATTTCGATATTTATATTTATTTTGAGGTAATTTTTGAAAAAAAAAAATCAAAAATTGACTCAATACAATCTTAATTTATAATCAGGTTTACATTTGGGTAGACTAATATTATTAAAGTTGTACGTAAAATTACGATCCATTGAATGGCATAGTGCCCCTAATGCTGGAAGCAACCATGTGTCGGATTCAAGTATAACCCGCCCCCTCTCTACTCCAGCACTAGAGGTGAGCTCGGGATGAACTTTTCTCCAAGATAACCCGAGCCTGAAATTTCGAGATTCATGTATGAAAGACCGAGACCGAACCTGAGATCGAGTTCATCTAAAAAAATCTGCCCAAGACAGTCTTTCTTGACTAGGGTCGGTCTTAGTCGTGGACCAATTTTTTATTATTAAAAAAAAGAAAAACTTTTAAATACAAAACACAATACAAATATTATACCAAGTATTCAATAATAAACAAAATACAAATATCCAATACAAAAAAGTTCAAATTTCAAACATAACTCTAAACACACAATAAACTAATTAAAAAGCACAATAAATATTGATTTCAACCTGAGTCAGATCGGTTTATTCGTTTTTTTGGGTAAAAAAAATTTGAACCCGACTCGAGTTTGGGATAAAAAAAATTGTTTATTTTGACTCGATCTTAAATTAAGAACGGTTCGAAATAGCCTTGGGATTTTTTTTTTTTTTCGTTTTTTGGGTTGATCTTTCTTTTTTTGTCACCCTTATCCAGCAGTACCCATTATTTAAAAGGTTAATAGGTCTAATGGTACCATATGTTTGGGTCATGTGATCAGATGGTACCCCTATGTTATTTCTTGGTACCTTATGTTTTCATAATATTGTTATTTAGTCCAAATTACTGTTGCCATCAAGTTTAACTAACGGAATGCTGATTTGGCGCTGACGTGGCGCTGGTGTGGTGGATGAAAAATAAAAATAAATAGAAAAATTAAAATAAATCGAAAAAATAGGGACGAAATCGAAAAAAATTATAAAACAATTCAAAGAAATATTTTAAATCTTTATATATTAATAAAACATTTTTTTAATAAATTAATTGTTTAAAAAAATCAAAAATCGAAAAAAAAACGTTAGGGTCGACCCTAACGTTTTTTTTATTATTTTTTTTAAAAAAATAAATTAATGAAACATAATTTTTATTAATATATCTAGTTTAAAATATTTGTTATAATTTTTGAGATTTGTTCCCTATTTTTTAAATTTTCCTATTTATTTTTATTTTTTAAATTAAATATTATATTATATATTTACGTGGCGCTGATGCTGACATAGACCATTTAATAGAAAAATCTAACGGTTGACTAACATAATATCATAAGACAACATCTTCCAAACATAACGAAATATTTGACCACATCAAAAAAACATACGTACCATTCAATCACATGATCCAAATATATGGTACCATTAAAGTTATTAAGCTTTATTTAAATTAAAATATTGAGCCGATTAATCAGTTCTTTCCTGTTCGTTGAAAGCACCCACCCCGGTGTCGTCGTCCGTCCGTCTGTCTGTTTCTGTTACATCTTCCGATAGAGACGCCTATGATGCGACCAACGATACTGTTCGCTCTTGGGTCGTTCACTTCATCATAACACGCAATTGGAAGCCCAGATCTCCATTGAGCAAGAGTTACTTTCATCACTCTACACTTTGATCTCCTGCGATTCCATACACATACTTACCCGGGTAAGTTATCTGTCGCGATGTCTTGCTGAATTATGCTTTGAAATTGATGCATCATTTTTAGGCAATCTTTCACAACTTGAGAATGACCAATGTATCGAATTCATTGGTAAAGAGATTTAGCTGAATTGGCTCGGTTGATTGGGTTCGATTGCACCTATCAGATAACTGCAATTTCAATCTAATCCTGATGTAAACTTGGGTTAATAAAATGCAAATACCCACCTTTATCTGTAAATATAACCATCCAAAAGAAGTTCATTAGTTGCGAAGTGCCGATCAATTTATTTCAGTATGTATATGGGTTTATATATGAGATCTCTAGTGCAGCACTATGTTTGGACATACTTGTGTCAGCGTTATGTTATTAGAGTTTCTGTTGTTTGATGCTAAGAGACAAGACAATTTAAATGTTAAAACGTGTACATCTCTCTGCAGAGCAGCTGAGGAAGCATGGCAAGTTTAGATCTTTGAAGAACTAATAAAAGGGTTTGGGAGCTCATTGCAAGACCCAATTCATATAAAAAATAATGGAAGACCATAAGAATGTCCCAAACAAAAATGCTCGGACTAGTAAATCTCTAGTTGCTTCTAGGCCAAAAGGATTTGCTTCACTAGGGAATGGTATGACTGGTGGTAGTCTGGTTGGAGGTGCAGCAGCAGTTTTACTCAAGGTCGCTGCATTAGAAGTTGTGCGGAGGTTCTCTAAGGCTAAGTGTCCATTTGCTTGGCGCGGTCTGCAGGCTCTGCAACTTCTGTGCTATCCCCCGTTGAAGTGGATTCAGAGATGGGCTCCCTTTAAGGGTCTGATAAAGAGTATGGAGGTATGCCATTTTAATATCTTGTCAGCATTATTAGCTGCCATTGATTAGTTTCTTTGAAAAGATAAAACAGATGTTTTATCTAATTGGTTGACTTGGCTATATTATTGTAAATAATTCTATTTACTTAATGCAATGTCTGTTGCTCATTCCATAAAACATATTTTTTTGCGGAGTTCAGATCAACGCTATTAAGGAGATTCTGCCTGCCTTTCGAGCCTAAAAAAGAACTCTCGCCTATAGCAGTTACACCAATTGGCATAGTCACACACAAAAAATAACCCTCGCATTTAGATAGATAAACATAACATATATGCCTTTTTGGGTATGTGTATGTAATTGGTGGTCTGAGCCATTTGCTCTTCTTCTCAGTTAAATCTCTGTTCTTAGAAATAGAAACATTTCTGCAAGCATTGGCATCTGATTTGAACCTTTTCGTGTGTGGCCAATGTCTTGATATTGCAAGATCAAAAAAATTCTTTGCATGAGATTTTATTATCTTACCATGGATAGTACTCAATTTGAACTAGAAATTACAGTTGCTTGACATATATCGAACTTCTTGCTATCTGGCTCATGCATGTATTTTGTAGTTGTATACATATATAGGGATTTAAGGCTCACCAGTATGGAGCTAACATACTCAGATTGCTCATTCATCTGCAGTCACTGTCCAAGCCTTTGTTGATCCTTTCAATAGCAACAGCACTTTCTGAGGAGTTAGGTTCTGCTAATGAAAACACAGATTCTAACAATGAATCTCAACCAAACCCTGATGGGAGTTCAGATCAAGCCCCCACTTCTGATGCAAGGTGTGAGTCGCCAAATGTTTCAGTCTGGTTCATCTACTCTCTTCTAATTTTTCTACCCTTTTTTGTTTTGGTTAAACAAAATAGAAAGCTTGCTGCCTCATTTGTGGAACAAACCCAGGATCTCAAAATCCTTGACAGATCAGATCATTTTGCGACTACTCGTGTTTCTTTTCCACCATGGGATGAGACAGATAATAGAGACAAGTGTAACATTTATGGTTTCTATTACATGGGCATGTGATACATTCAAAAAGTGCCCTCCATGCATGCCAAGTCACTTTAAACTCTTATGCTTCATGCAATGTGTATAATTCGTATGCTAATTTAAAGTTAACTTGTGTGATTATCGAGGTTGGCACGTACTTTGAGCTTCAGTGGATTCACTTGATTTTGCAGAAAAAAGTTGTATTTGTTACTTTTTATACAATCTAAAAGACTTTTCAATTTTTTATCTACAGTTTTTCTAATATATATAGCATTTTATATTTCCGTTTCATGAAATACTTGTGACTCCGCACCTGTATCTCAAAATAGACATAGACAACTGTTAAATTCTATAGGACGTTACGATGTACAGTGACCACAGCGATACTAATATAATTGTAATTTGCAGGAACAGCAACGATGTTTCTCGAGTAGGGCCTTTAAATTGGTTGTTCCATATACGGAAAGAGATGGAAAGTCAGGGCATTAACATACCGGATAGGTATATCAGATAAGCATTTTTGAGCTGGCAATAAGGGTTCCCTTTAATTTATCTAAAACTCACAATATATAGAGTAGGTCCTTTTAAAAGTATTTATGGGTGTTACCCATCTGTTATTTGTGCTGCATGTTTAAATCCCTTTCCTCATTTAGCATCCTTTCTTCTTCTTTGCTAGTTGATGTAAAAGGATGAATGGTTGTTTCTGCAGAATCAATGATGATGAACTCCGTATGTTTTATGATGCTGCAAATGGGGACATGTCAAGCTGTTTGTCATCACTTAAGAAGACAATTCATTGGAGGGAGACTTACAGGATTCTTACTGAGGAGGAGCTCCAGCAATGGTCAGATATGCTATTCTGGCATGGTTTTGATGTGAATCATCGGCCATGTCTTATAGTGCGTCTCGGCCTTGCTTGCTTCAGCTTGCCTTATTGTGAAAGACCCCGCTTTGCTCAGGCAGTCAGTATGTTTCCATTCTGTCTGTCCAACATAAAAATTAGCCCTTTGAATTTCTTTATTGCCGCCTGTGTATATAATATTGGGAATATTATAATCAAAGATGATGTTTGTTTGAAACTATTGCAGTATCTCAGATGGAGTACGGAGTTATTCACTTGGTGAATGCGGAAAATACGCAGATAACAGTTATAGTAGACTGTGAAGGATTACCGCCTTACCGAATCCCCATGCAGATGCTGCGATCCTGTTTCTCCCTTCTGCAAGACCACTACCCCAACCGTCTTGGATGTTTGTTTGTCATACGTCTTCAACCAGTAGTTCGGGTTATTGCTCGGACTCTGATTCAAGTGAGATGGATTAGTTGTTTTCCCAAAACACAATTTGTTTCAATTTTAGTATAAATGACCTCCTATCCCTCCCAGGTTTTAAGACCCGCAACTCGGGAGAAGCTGAGGATTGAAGGCGAGATGTATCAGAAGGTTCTGTCTGAGTACCTTCAGATTCTTCCTTTGTACCTTGGTGGGAAATGTAGTTGCGACAGATGCAGACATGTTGGAGACTGGAATTCTGATTCGCATCACATGTACAGATCAAAGACGAGGAGTGATGACACGGATGGTGGCAGTACCACTGAGGATGCTACTGGGTCACTGCATTCTAGTTTTCAATCGGATATAGACAGCAATGACTCGTTCAACCAAGTGGTCAGAACTTCTGTGATAGCAATGCTCATGCTGTGGCTCTTTTTTGTTCTGCTTGCTGGATTATGGGATCCTGAGACCCGACCCTTCTCCTCCCATCATTACTATTGATGTTGAAGAGGTTGGGTGAGTTCTCTTTTTTGTTTGTTTGTTGATCCATCTTTCTTTTTTACATATATTAGATTATAATGAATAATAGGAATGCAGCAGTAGTGGCCACTTCTGCTGCTACAGCCGTGGTTGTGGTTTTATGTTGAAAGGCAGAGAAACTAAACAAGCAGTGCCCTTGACAGTTAACTGTATTATTTTCCCAAAAGTTGGTTATGGTGAGTGCAAGTGATGCCTCCCGCTGTTGGACTGAGCATATATATTTATATATATATATATATATGTGTGTGTGTCTATGTGTGTATGTATATGTACCAGTTTAGACAAGCTGTATGGTCCTCTTGTTTTGGTCTTACCTTGTTGGGAAGACAAGACCCAAGAGTCCATTTGTGAATTTCTAAAAGTGTTGAAAACAACGATGGACAGACACATCAGGACGACGCTTGCGGAATCCTGAGTAAAAAGAAATATGGATTAATAATTAAATTGGTACCCCAACCGTTGACATTTTACCTAAATTTTATTTCTATATTTTTGGAGTTAGATTAAATTGCTACCTTCGTTAACTTTTTCGTCAAATATGAACGGAAAATAACGTGACAATATATGATTGAAGTATAATTTAAAAAATTAAATGGTTTTTTAAAAAAATATAAAAATAAGAATAGAGAAAATAAGAATTTTTAGTATGATATTTTTATTGAAAATATAAAACAAAAGTAAAAAAAAATGTTTTATTTTAATTTTATATGTTTAATAAAAATATTATATTAAAAACTCATATTTTTTTATTAAATTTTTAGTTTCTTTTAATTTTTTTTTAGTATTTTTTTAAATATAATTTATAAATTATGGACCAATCATGTCATGTCCTATTATTTTCTACCATATTTAACAAAAACCTTAATTGAGATAACAATTTCTCTCAGCAGACCAAGTTTAGATAACAATTTTTTAAAAAATAAGTTTGGGTAATGATTTGTAAAATTTGGATAACCAAATTGATACCGTCGGCCTGACCTACAAAAGTAGGATACCTTTTAAAAAATTATAATATTTTATTAAATTCTACTGAAGATATTAGATTTACATTTGAGTTGAATTTATGATTTTTTATATTAAACAAAAGGGTATAGTGAAAAAAAGTGTGCATACTTCTTTTTTTTTTTGTCATTTTTAAAGATTGCTTTTTCTCTTAAGTTTCAGATATTTTTGTTTATGTAAAATTTTAAAAATTTCCATTTGAAATTATTAAAGTTCTTATATATATTTTTAAGATGTAAATTATCATTTACCCATAAAATTTGGATGTGTTTTTAAAATTCCCCTTTTTACATTTACATTTTTATTATTATTAATATTCGGATAATGTTTTTAAAATTACATAAATAATATGTTTAGAATATCACTATTAAATCATGCTAAAAATTTTCATATGTTATAACGGAGTCTTGATTTAATCAAAATTCGATTAAGTACTAATGAAAGAGGTTAAAGTTTGATTCAAAATATTCACACATTAAACATTAATGAAAATTTAAATAAGAAAAACAAAAGTGTCCACCAGCACTTTACCCATAAATTAAGGAGAAAGTGTGAAAAAGATGTGATATGTTTACCCATTGTTGTAAAAGCGACACTTTGTTTTTGATGAAAATGTTTGTTGTTGTTGGTTTTAGATGAAGGTTGTTTGTTTCTATGAAAAATTGTAGTTAACTTCTTACATGCAAGGAGCGTGACGTCCGTTCAGTTAAAAGAATATGTGAAATACCTGAAATGCCCATGTCTTCTTCATTGATGTTGAGCAGTTATTCCTTCGTTCCTACGTTCCTTCGTCTCCTTCCTTCCATGACACTCTGAGCATCCACCATCCTGTCTCATTCCACGCCCGATCAGTTTTACGCCTCAAACCTCATGCCTCAGTCATTACACCATTTCCCGACTCTTTCTAGAGATGTGGGAAATGAGGAGACACCTTGTTTGTGAGGCGATCAGTGAAGAGGGACAGCTCTGGTGCAATGGTTGGGTTTCACTTGGTTCCAAACTCTTTAGTTGCTGGTGCCTTTGATTTGCAATTAATAAGTCGATTAAATTGTATGAGGTTCCTAAACAATTGCTTGCACCTTTGATTTTGCAGCTTCATTTGCTTTATCTCCGGGTTAGCTGTGTTGCTCCTACTACCAGTTCTAGCCAAGAATACCTATATCTCAGAAAATGCCCCGATGGAGAGGATTTCAGCTTCAGAACATACACACAGCATTCCTCAGGATAAAAAAGAATAAAAACATTGCTCTAGCTCAAGAAATTGGTCGGATTTCCTCTAGTTGATTCAGAACCATCTCAATGTCACTATCGAGCACTAACTTTGGGCAACAAACTAATTAATCCCACTTTATTTGGTCATATACGCGTTCTATTTGATGAAATAAAACGGCGTGACATGGTGTCACAGATGTTCGTTATTACAATCACTCAACAATAAATAGATACAAGAGAGTGGGGGTTGGGTAACCCAATAATTTAGACTCACTCCCGTTCGGGTTTGCTTTGTTATCCAATCTGCGCATTTGTTTGTCGATCGCGGTATAGCTCACCATTGCACTTGCTCTATATCATAAGCTAGTGCTCGTATGTTCGATATCATCGTCGCTAGTCGCCATTGTGCCACTCCTCTCTTATTTGTTGCATCACTACTTGGGAGTCTGATTCGATCGTTATGTTACACCATCCTTTCTCTCTAACCGAATTCTTTTGTGAATTTTCATGGCTTTCACGGAGGCTATGTCATCACTTTGCAACTTTTGATTCATGTCTCCCACTATTTTTCCTTTGTGATTCCTTGCAACCACCCCGATACCTGCAGTTTTGGTTCATGTATCCCATGACGCATCACAATTTATCTTGATCGTGTTGCTCGTCGGTGTCTCCCATTGTTGTTGTGTTCGATGAGGTGTGTCTGGGTTGGGTATTCCGGCGTCCCTAAGCTCGGTGAAGGTTCGACGTGTCTCCTCCACCACCTGCATTGGATTCGGCTGCTATGCTTCGAAGGCGGTTTTGCATCGCACGTTCCATATGTTCCAGCAAGTGAGCATGCAGAGTGTTGTCTCCCTCGCCTCTCCGTCTGCACATGGTTCCTTACGCCGCTCCTCCATCCATTGTTCCATGCCCGGTTGCTGGTTTCAGTTGGTCCTGCTCCCTAGCGTCTCCGCCCACACTGGTTCTGTCCACCTTCAACCAAACACCATATGTTCGCTCGTCTCGACCTCTCCACACATAGGGTAGCCCGGGTCAACATTCATACCTCGTCGCACTAGTTTTTGTTTGACCGCTATGGCATTCACCACTAGTCACCATATGAAGTGTTTTACCTTTGATGTGGTTTTGGCTCTCCAAATATCTTGCCATAGGTCTCCATTCCGTGTGTTGCTATTGGCTCGGTCAATGGCATTGGCTTGGACCTCGGCAAGTCTGTGGTAGACTGACCTTGCGTACGTTTTACCATATCCTTGGAGTACGGCCATATGAATTGGTCTGTCATCTGTTCATGTTGAACCGGCATCCCCAGTATCCGTTCTACATCTCCTTGCAACATAACTTCCCACACTTTTGGTTCGTTCCACCTTCTCTCCGGTCCTATTAGGTCTCCCACCCAGAGTTCGTCTTTAGTTGTGTCTCTTGGTCGTTCACCGGCCCAGAATCCTCTCTTGGTGTATAGCCATGGATCCGTGTACACTCTAATCTCTTCCCCCGTTCCGATTGTCCATAACCCTTCTTGTTTGAGCATGTCCCTCCATTGATTATGTTGTTCCATCCCCATAATGCTCGTCCACCACGGCTCACCTCTAGGAAGTTGCAATTCGGGAAATACACCCCTTTAGTATACACAACAATAATGCATCCGGTTCACTGATTATTCGAGCTACAATCTTCGTGAGTAGTGCCTTGTTTAAGGTCTTGAGTTCACGGAATCCTAGTCCACCCGACTTCTTAGATGTTGTTAAGAAATCCCATTTCCTCCAATGCATCTTCCTTCCTTCCTTCTGATGTTAAGCCCCACCAAAAGCCCTCTATCAATGAGTTAATCTCCGAGCACCATGTCTTTGGAAGGTGGAATATGCTCATTACGTACGTGGGTAGGGTTGTGATTAGACCTGTCAATTCGGGTCAACCCGCCGGGTTCGACCCAACCCGACCTGACCCGCCGTGTTTTACGGGTCGACCCGGACCCGACCCGCCGATCGGCACGGGTCAGTTTATGCGACCCGAACCCGACCTGCCGGGTTGACGGGTCGACCCGCCTGACCCGCCTGACATACCATTACATAATTTACATCCAATATATTCATTCATTTTGTAATAACACATTTTGTAATAACACAACTGACCCATCAACCATCATATTCAATCATTCAGATACAGAAAAATACCAATACCACACACCAACACACCATACATCATTACATCCAATGATCCAAGTACCATTGTACCATCACCTAAACTTCTTCAAAATAAACACACTAAGAAGAATCCAAATTCCAACGAAAAACATCTAAATTAAAACCACATAATTTCAAGTTTCATGCGTGTGACTCTTCCTCATTCGGGATAAAATCGTCAATCTCTTGCTCCAAATTTGTTTCTTCATCTTCTTCTATGCAATTGCAAACATATATTTGTCATATATATAATCATAAAACAGTAAGAAACAAAAATTTAAAAAGATTATAGATATTACTTGTCTCGTCTTCAATCCAATCTCTAGTGCACATAATAGCTTCCACAGTTTCCGGCTTGAGCGAACTCCTGTATTGATCGAGAACACGACCACCAATACTAAATGTTGATTCAGAAGCCACTGTTGTAATAGGGATGCTGAAAATATCACATGCCATAGCAGAAAGAATAGAAAATCGAGTCGATTCCCCATGCCAATAATCAAGAACATTCAAAGTCTTCTTCCTATCAAGTAGTTCTTCTTCCAAATATCGATCAAGTTGCGATATGGAACAACGGATATGGAAAAACTCACCATCCAAGATCAGTGGATTGTGAAGTGACAACTTCTCCTTCAACACTTCAACACAAACATCATTAGATGAGGCATTATCCAAAGTCAAACAAAATACTTTATCAAGAATTCTCCAACTTCCCAACATGTCATAAATTTTGTCAGCTAAAGCCCTACCAGTATGTGGAGGTGGCATAAAGCAGAATCCTAAGAGGACCTTACGCAATACCCAATCAACATCTATA
Organism: Chamaenerion angustifolium; assembly: GCA_946814005.1. Taxonomy (NCBI): domain Eukaryota; kingdom Viridiplantae; phylum Streptophyta; class Magnoliopsida; order Myrtales; family Onagraceae; genus Chamaenerion; species Chamaenerion angustifolium. Next base: position 23,603,474 of record OX328268.1, on the reverse strand, counting down.
AAATGTGCAGTCAAGCATATATAACCATCAGTTGTAAGAGATGTCCACAAGTCTGACGTTAGACAAATCTTACTACGGGAACAACCTAGCAACACCTTGATCTTCTCCTTCAAAGAAATGTACTTCTTCATAACATCAGATTTAACTGTATTTCTACTAACCAACTGAACATTTTGGCGTAGATATTTAAAAACTTCTTTGATACCAGCATGTTCAACAAACTGAAAGGGCAAGTTATGTGCTACAATAGCATTTGTAACCAACTCTCTAAATTTTAGAGGATCAAACTGAGCACTTTCGAGAGTAACAGTGTTTCTATTTGCTGCAATGAACATTTGACCTATGTCCTTAAAGTCTCTTTTTCCACATTTGTTCAAATGACGCTTCATATTTCCAGTTCCATAACTAGCATCACAACGATATTGTGCTTTACACTTCAAACAACTACTTTTGGTTATCCCATCTGTCTGATCTAACGGAAGAATTTCAAAATAATTCCAGACATCAGACTTCAATAGTTTTTTCCTCTTACTATCACCTTCAAAACTTTCTGGAATTGATTTCCTACTAACCTTTTCAACACTTTCTTCTTGTTTGCGCTTGCCTTTAGCTTGTTTAGTTGTTGATCCGGTCTCAAGTATATCAATTCCGTCGACATCAACATCACCTTCATTAAATCTATCATCGTCAAAATCAAGCCTCCAAACTTCTTCATCATCCATGTTCACAGTTCACTGCATTGCATATCACAGCACAAATCAGTTATATATCAGTTACATATCACAGCACAAATCAGTTACAAATCATCCTTCACTAATCTATCACATATCACAACACAAATCAGTTACACATATCAGATACAGTGATACACAGACACAAATACAGAACACAGTAGTAGCAGCATTCAAACTTTCGAATAAACACTGAACACAGATACAACAGTAGTAGCAGCATTCAAACTTTCGAATAAACACTGAACACAGATACAACAGTAGTAGCAGCATTCAAACTTTCGAATAAACACTTAACACAGATACAACCGATTAGTAACAGGTAAAATAAACACACATACACAGACACAGTCACACAAATACAGAACAGACACAAATACAGAACAGAACACAGATACACAGACACAATAGTAGCAGCATTCGAACTTTCCAAGGACACCATCATGTGTTCCCGAATCAATATCATGTTCTCCAACTTAGTAGCAACATAAACACATGAAACAACCAGACCCAACCATGTACAGAAGGACTTACACGAGGTACGAACTACGGAGGTCAGCTGCGAGCCTGCGACGATCAGGCGAGGTCAGCTGCGAGCCTGCGACGATCAGGCGAAGGCGAGGTCAGCTGCGAGGATCAGGCGAAGGCGAAGGTGAGGTCCAAGGGAGACGGGAGTCAAGACGAGCTGACGAGGGCTGGCTGAGAGTGAGACTTGCGATCGTCCGTCGTCAAAGACAGAGAGACAGAGAGCTGACGAGGGCAGATGGCTGGCTGTGTTCTTTCTGAGACTTGAGAGACAGAGAGTAAAAGACAGACTGACTGAGGACTCAAAACAAGAGAACGAAGAATAATACTAGGATTTAGGGTTGAGTTTTTGGCGGGTCGGGTCCGGGTCATAAGGGTCAACCCGGACTCGACCCGTCTCTTGTGGCGGGTTAGACGGGTCAACCCGAAAATGACCCGCCATCCATTTTCTGTGACCCGACCCGACGCCGGGTCGATTCCGGGTCATTTTCGGGTCGGGTCATTTTTTGACAGGTCTAGTTGTGATGACCGCTTTGATGAGTACCTCCTTTCCTACCTGGTTCAATGTTTTCGACCTCCACTCCGCAAGCTTGTCTTGAATCTTGCTCTTCAAGTAGTCCATTGCATCTTTCTTAGATCTTCCCCATATTGTCGGTAGCCTTAGGTATTTGCCCGGATCGCTTGTCCTTTTGATGTTTAGCACTTCTTCTATTTCTCTTCTCTCATTTGAACGTGCCCCTTTATTTAAATAGATCGTAGACTTTGCTTCGTTGATACGTTGGCTAATATTACTCTAGTATTCCTTTGAAGTGTCGAGCATTGGTTGTCATACCCTGCATGAAAAATAGGGAATCGTCTGCAAAGAGCATGTGGTGGAGTTCAGGGCATCCTCTTCTTAGCACTATCCCTCTACGCCTTCTTTCCTACGCTTCCTTCTCTATGTTTCTTGATAATACATCCGTTAGCAGTATAAACAGATAGGGTGACAATGGGTCCCCTTGTCGGATCCCTCATCTCGGCTTTATGATCGTGGACCTGTCACTATTAACCACCACTCTATATGTTGTCGTTTCAATACACTCCTTAATCCACCTGACCCATTGTTCAGCAAAACCTCTCTTCCTCAGGCTTTTGATAAGAAAGTCTCATTCCACTCTATCATATGCCTTCTGCATGTCTAACTTTAGGGTGCATTCTACTTTGTTGGACGCATGGCGAGATTGGAGGTAGTGAAAAGCCTCATGTGCTACCAATATGTTATCCTGTATGGCTCTTTATGCTACAAATGCACTCTAAAAAGGTCTGATCATTTCTGACAAGTAAGTTTTCATTCTATTCGCCAAAACTTTTGATATTATTTTGTATTAGAAATTGTAGCAACTAATCGGTCAGAAATCAGTGGGTTGAGTAGGGTTTGGTACTTTTGAGATCATAATCAAATCTGTTTGGTTTAAGGGAGTATGAATGGTACCTGTCCTGAAGAAGGATTTGACTGTGGTGATGACAACTGGTCCCACGGTTTGCTAATTCCTATGATAAAACAGACCTGGGAAACCGTTCAGACTTGGAGCCCTAGATCTTCCAAGTTGATGATCTGCTGTCCGTTTCTCTCGGTCTGTTACCACTCGAGTGAGCTCCCTGTTTATGCTTTCCCTGTTCTAGTTTAGCAGACATTCGAGTATTGCATCATTTGTTTGTGGACATTAGGTTGTGAATAAATCCTCAAAATTGTTCCTTAGTTCCGCGGTGATTCCTTCCTCATTAGTGATCTACCTTCCGACCCTTCCCTTCAATCGACATATGTTGTTTCTCCGTTGTCTCGATGTCGTGGTGAGGTGGAAGTAAGTGGTGTTTCGGTCCCCTGGAATCAACCATTTGACCCTAGATCTTTGTCTCCAAAACATTTCATACCTCGTCCCTATTTCTCGGATCTTTTGTTTGATCCTTCGTTCTTCCTCCACCTCGGGTTGGCTCATGCTTGGTCGATGGCATTGCCATAGTTCTCCCTTCAATTTAACCAGTTCTTTGGCATTGTTTTCGAAATGTGCCTTGCTCCACTGCACCAGAAGCTTTCGGCATCTGCTTAGTATGTTGCATACCCCGTGCCCTTCTCCTCTCGAGGTGGTGGTTTCCCACGCCTGTCTTATGACCTCCTTGCAAGCAGGATCTTCGAGCCACATCTCCTCAAACTTAAACCTTATTCTTGTTTTCTTCTTTTGTGTCTTTGTCTGCACTACTAGTGGAGAGTGATCCGATCCTAGTGCAATCCCATTGATACATTGTCCGTTCGGGTGTTCTGCAGACCACTTCGAGTTGATCAGGACAACTCTTTCCCGACTCTTTGATCTTAGTGCAAGCTCATTGATGCATTGTCCGTTCGGGTGTTCCCGGCTCTATATGGAGATGCGGGAAACGAGGAGACGCCTTGTTTGTTAGGAGATTGGTGAAGAGGGACAACTCTGTTGCGGTGGTTGGGTTCCACTTGGTTCCAAACTCTTTAGATGCTGGTGCCTTTGATTTGCAATTAATAAGTCGATTAAATTGTCCGAGTTTCCTAAACAATTGCTTGCGCCTTTGATTTTCCAGCTTCATTTACTTTATCTCTGGGTTAGCTGTACTGCTTCTACTGCCAGTTCTAGCCAAGAATACCTATATCTCGGAAAATGCCATAATGGAGTGGATTTTTGCTTCAGAACAAACACACAACAATCATCGAGATAAAAAAGAATAAAAACATTGCTTCAGCTCATGGAATGGTCATATTTCCTCTAGTTGATTCTGAACCATCTCAATGTCACTATTGAGCACTAACTTTGGGCCACAAACTAATTAATCCTAGTGACTAGTTCTGAAATATACGATGGTTTTTCAATATGTGCCTCGAATGAACTATCTATTTTAACAAAAATGAGTCTAAGCACCTCGAGAGATATCTCATTGGGGAGCATGAGGATTATGTGTTGAAATCCATGTCTTTAAGTACATGTGAAATATAATCACTTAGTATAACAGAAAACATATATTTGATTGCAGTGAAATCTCATGATCTGGACACTGAAATACTTACGACAGAAAAGGAGCAACCATGTATAGCTTGAGGTTGGTGGCTCCACGCGATATCACATCATCGCTGACTGGATGAAGATCATCTAAATCCTGCCATGCAATTTCTTGGAAGAGGACAGGTAAGAGAAACAGACTGGAGTGGACACATTCAACTCATCACTTGCTCTATTCATTTCATCAGGTAAGATACAGTAGACACAATACATCCAACAAACTAGACTGCTAAGATTGAATCCTATATGCACACTATAATGCACTCTTTTTGCAGTGAGGAAGAATGATGTTGAATCCTCCAAGGTTGCGTTCATGTCTTCAGCTGCTGCATTTGAGAGATGGACAACCTTGACTAGATTGGTTGGTGTGCTGCAAGGACTATAGAAAAATTGTCTCGATTAGGGAGATGAAGTCGAGAGCTGAAGAAGAACGAATTAGAACCTTAGTCGCGAGTTGGAGATGTAAGGAACATAGACTGCAATTGGAGAGAAACAGAGGTAATGTCAATTTCAAGATTTCAATTTTTTTTATTAAAGTTAAAATTAGCGGATTTTAACAGAAAAGTAATGGAAAAACACACGTTTTATCTAAAACTTACAAAATGAAACATAGTACATCATAAACGGCCCAAAACAAGTTGCATCACTTACCAATTTTGACAAATATATTGCTTTTTTTTTCTTCATATTTTCCCATAAATTAACTAACATTTGAACTAAAACTGAATATTGGCCAAAAAAAACACTGAATATAAAGTAAGTTTAGGGTTAAAATAGTATTATTTCAATTAAAATCTATAGAAAAGTTGAAGAAGGATTCTGTATCGTTCAGGAAGTACCTATGTCATAATTAAAAACAAAAATAACTTCTTATCAAACGTTCAAAATTTATTTATCGATTTCTCATAATTCTAGATAAAACACTAAATCAATTTATTTTTTCCCCAAATAAACACCTATAAATACCTACTGTTTAGCCTATTTTTATTTTTTTGAAAACACAACACAGTTAATAAATAAATAAAACACTAAGTGAATAATTATATTTAGACCAAATATAATAATACAAACATATGTCCAAGTTTAGAGGTATCAATTGACCCGGACTCGAGCCGGGTTTGGGTCAGAAATATGGTGACATGTCATTTTCAGGTTGACCCGTCTGACCTGCCTCAAAGAACGGGCCAGGTCCAGATTGACCCATCTGACCCGAACCCAACCCGTCCGACCCGTAATAATTAAAAAAATGAGGCAATAAGTCCTGAGTCAACAGACTCAATATCTAGAGTGTAGTCAGGGACGAAGTCAGGATGAAAAGTCAGGTGGGCCAAAACTTAGTTTTTAATTATATTAAATACACATAATAAATAATTTAACTTAGTTTTTTAGCCTAAAACTAGGATGATACACGGCTGCCCATCAACCCATGTAAAATCAGCTAATTGACATAACTGTAATGAATTATACCACAACCCAAAAAATCAGCACAATCAGCCCAACAACTTGGAAAATCAACTTTCAACTATCTAAACCTAGTTTTTCTTCACGAACAATACGGTCAAACATTTAGGATTTGGGAGATAAAAGATTAAAGGAGCAGCATCCTTGAATACATACAACACCCTTGACAATATGTGATTTATACTCCATCGCGTCTCTGAATCTTTTGCTGTCTAGTATGAAGGTGCTAATTGTTCTAATAGTGATACTGATTCTCATTTTTCAGCATGTCCCAAAGATTAATACTTACATCCCTAATATAAGTGATGCAAGCTTAGATTACCAGCGGCTTTATAAAGTGTCTCAGTTGATTCTTCTGTGTTTAGGCTGAAAATTTATGGTTTGTATGAGGTGAAGGTCTCGGGTGATGGAAATTGTCAGGTATTACTGAATACTTCATTCCATAGCTTTACGTTCCAAGGATCGCTAATTTTGAACACATGTATTGCAGTTTCGTGCCTTGTCAGATCAAATGTACAAATCACCTGAATATCACAAGCATGTGAGGAAAGATATTGTGAAACAGGTACTAGTTGAATCCATGCGTCAACTGATAAAGCTAAGCTGGTTACAGTGTTTATAATGGATGCTATATAACTTGGCTAATGGTGTATAGATTTGACTGTTCACTACAATTCTCTATACGAGCTCCGAGGTGCTGCAATTTACTTTCCAATTACTTATCAAGAATCAATATAAGCTACGTATTGTCCATGTATATAACAGTTGGTTCATCTCTTTTGTTTCTGCAGATGCTCCAATCAACCGTAATCCGAAAAAGAAGCATTGGTTGTTCTAAAGGAAGTAAACACAGTGAGAAGATGCATATTTCTTGCTGATTTACACTACAAACAGCAGCAGCATTACTGGATCATGAATACCTACCTTTTACTACTAAGATTAGATTACATTTTTTTGCTACAAATTACGTGATAGAACTTCCCGATATACGTTATTACGTATTATGTTGCTGCATTTTTCCTTTCCTTGGAAATATTTAGTTGTAAATAATCATTTCTACATTCTTGAGAAATATACTGAAATTTTGGAGAAAATTGGAGAAATATTCTTACTCCATCTGTCGAGATTCGAAGGGTGGGCTTAGGAAATCGTTGAGGTATAGATTTCTTTATTTCAAGTCCAGAATCCTTGATTTTGGTTTTTGAAATCTGACTGTGGTGGCGAAGCTGAAGCTGCAATTTTCTGTCGATTTGCAAATGAAAGTTCACCAACTAAGAAATCTGTTTCGTTGATTGTAGCGGTTGAATATGTTTTAGTTGGTTTGAGGGTTGGTTTCACTTCAATTGGAAAATTATAGTTCACTTGTTCTAATTAATAAATTGGCCTTTTTAAAAAAATTAAATAAATAAAAAATTTCGTTTTTAAATTTTTTTATTATTTAAATAAACATTTTTAATATTTTTAAGTTTTATAATTAATTAATACAAATTATTTTTATTATATACTATACATATACAAAGAGGGGCAAATATGTCATTTTACCACATTCCATTCCTTTTCCGTACACAATTCCACCAAAGAAACAACAGAATTCCTTATTCCGTTCTATTCAATTCCGCCAAAAAAACAACTTCATATTCTTAACTCCTATTCCTTATTCTCAATTCCTATTCCGTATTCGGAATTCCGAATTCCGCCAAAGAAACGCACCGTTATTTTTTATTCCGAATTCCGTGAAAGAAACGCATCACTAGAATCTAATCCGAATTATTTTTTCCTTAAGTTTTCCTCACTTTGTCGTCTCCTTTTCGTGGGTTCATCTTATGATCTTTGCCGTTTCAGTCCCTCTCGAAACCTTATTGACTATTGGTTTTTCAAAATTCGAATTCTGTAAATTCAATTATCAAACCCTAACGGGGCGTTTCTTTCATGGAATTCGGAATTCGGAATACGGAATACGGAATAGGGAATAGGAATACAGAATAAGGAATAGGAGATAAGAATATGAAGTTGTTTCTTTGGTGGAATGAAATGGAATGGAATAAGGAATTATGTTGTTTATTTGGTGGAATTGTATATGGAAAGGGAATGGAATGTGGTAAAATGACATATTTGCCCCTCCTTGTATATGTATAGTATATAATATATATAATTTGTATTAATTAATTTTAAAATTAAGAATAATAAAAACTTATAATATAATTAATTAATAATTAAAAAAATAAAATAACTTATTTAATTAATTATTAATTAAGATAAAATTGTTGAATTAATATAAATTTTGAATTAAGAACTCCATTTGGTAATTAGAGGTGAGGGGTATAATTTGAATAAAATTAATTTTTTATGTTATTGAAAGTGTTTTCCAACAAAATTAACGGCAACCGAGTTTGAATAAATTATATATTTTTCTTAAATTAGTATTTATAAGTTTCGTTCGTTACTTTAGTAAGGGTTAATTATTCATTTGCTAGCTGAATTTTAAAGATTTGACAAATTTGCTAACTGAAACTTTTTGAGGTAATTCCTAGTTGTCCTTACATAAAGTTATAATTTGCTATTTTTGTTTACTTTGTTGTTAAATAGTAACAGAGACATGCATGTGCTCATGAGGTGTCAATCATCAAGTTGCTTTTTTTCATTTTCTTTAAAAAATATAGATAGCAAAGTGCAAAAACTATTCACTTTTCAAAAAATATTTGAAAAAGTGTATATCGAATTTTTTTTTTAGAAAAGTATGCATACGCGCGACGCGCCTACTGAATAGGCGCATCCCTAGGACGCGCCTATTCAGTAGGCGCGTCCTAGGGATGCGCCTATTCAGTAGGCGCGTCCTAGGGATGCGCCTATTGCAATAGGCGCATCCCAGGGGTGCGCCTACTGCAATAGGCGCACGCCAGAGGTGCGCCTACTGCCTAAATTTTTTTTTTTTCGCAAAAACACCGGTCTATCAGAAACCACGTTGATTTTAAGTCTGCTTATGGTTTTCCTCCTAAATAGAAATTGAGAGATAGTCTCACGCGTTGCTTTATCTCAGTATTCACAGGTTTTCCTCCAAATTTTCCAACTTGTTCTGAACAACAATGAAACAAAGTTGTTTATTCACAAGTTTCTTAATCTTCCGAATATCTTCTTTTGGCTCAAGATACTCCATCAAGCAATTATGTTTCTCTTCCAACTCAGGGCTACCATTCTTTTCCATCTCCATCCGGAAATGCAGAAGCTTTCGTACTTCTACAAAGCCACTCCTCCCTGCCTCTCTCCACAGATATCTCACTACATATCTATATCTTTCATTAATGAGACAGAAAAATCGAACAGGGTATAGGCTAACTAACAGCTGCAACACATTAGAGGCAGGCATGCTAGAAAGGTCCTGCAGCTGCAATCTTCCGAATATCTTGTAAAGCTTCTCCAATGACTATAGCTTTTTATCTGAGTTCAAGCCTGCTTATGGTTTTCCTCCTAAATAGAAATTGAGAGATACTCTCTCCAGTAAAGAAGAAAGGAAGTTCTAAGAAGAAATGGTTTTCCTCCTGAAAATGTCAAACTGGCTAGTGTATTTGAAGAAAAGTCTCATTTAGAAACTTGTGCATAAACAACTTTGTTTCAGTGTTTTACCTCGCGGATTTTGTTCAAAACAAGTTGGAGGGCAAACTATGTATACGCGCACCCCGGGGTCGCGCCTAACGGACATAGTTACTTTTTGAAATTTATCTAAAGTAACCCCAAAAGAGTTATTTTGCCGCAGTAATTCCTGAAAATGTCAAACTAGCTAGTGTATTTGAAGAAAAGTCTCATTCAGAAACTTGTGAATGAACAACTTTGTTTCACTGTTTGACATCGCGGATGTTGTTCAGAACAAGTTGGAAAATCTAGGGCAGGAACCTAAAGTATTTAACTTCTGAGAACTTCCTTTCTTCTTTATTGGAGAGACTATCTCTCAATTTCTATGTAGGGGGAAAACCGTATAAACAGGCTCAAAATCAGATGTTTTTCAAAAAGTAAGCATATAGTAGGAAAAAAAGCATACATGGAGGAATTTGGTGCGCGTAGAGGAATTTGGACTTGTGAATACTGGGATAAAGCAACGCGTGAGACAATCATCTCGGTGGTTTGTTAACAAATTGATTTTCTGTCCTCTTGATCCAAGACCCTTTTGTTAACAAATTGATCTTCTGTCCTCTTGATCCAAGACTCTTCCTAACCATTGGAAGGGGATCAGTTTTCTTCTGTCCTCACCGTACGACAGAAGATATTCGGAAGATTCAGAATCTCGTGAATAAACAACTTTGTTTCATTGTTGTTCAGAACAAGTTGGAAAATTTAGGACAGGAACCTAAAGTAACCCCAAAGAGCTCTTTTGCAGGAGTAATGCCTGAAAATGTCAAACTACCTAGTGTATCTGAAGAAAAGTCTCATTCAGAAACTTGTGAATAAACAACTTTGTTTCATTGTTGTTCAGAACAAGTTGGAAAATTTAGGACAGGAACCTAAAGTAACCCCAAAGAGCTCTTTTGCAGGAGTAATGCCTGATAATGTCAAACTACCTACTGTATCTGAAGAAAAGTCTCATTCAGAAACTTGTGAATAAACAACTTTGTTTCATTGTTGTTCAGAACAAGTTGGAACATTTAGGACAGGAACCTAAAGTAACCCCAAATAGCTCTTTTGCAGGAGTAATTCCTGAAAATGTCAAACTAGCTAGTGTATCTGAAGAAAAGTCTCATTCAGAAACTTGTGAATAAACAACTTTGTTTCATTGTTGTTCAGAACAAGTTGGAAAATTTGTAGTTTGGACCTATGAATACGCGTGAGACTATCTCTCAATTTCTATTTAGGAGGAAAACCATAAGCAGACTTAAAATCAACGTGGTTTCTGATAGACCGGTGTTTTTGCGAAAAAAAAAAAAAATTTAGGCAGTAGGCGCACCCCTGGGATGCGCCTATTGCAATAGGCGCATCCCTAGGACGCGCCTACTGAGTAGGCGCATCCCAGGGACGCGCCTACTGAATAGGCGCATCCCTAGGACGCGCCTACTGAATAGGCGCGTCCTAGGGATGCGCCTATTCAATAGGCGCGTCGCGCGTATGCATACTTTTCTAAAAAAAAAATTTCGATATACACTTTTTCAAATATTTTTTGAAAAGTGAATAGTTTTTGAAAAATATCTGCAAATTTCTGAAAAGTTCAACTAGCAATTTGCAGAAAATGGAGTTAATAATAAATAAGATGTAGATTTCCGTCATAATTAATAGTAAATTTGACAGAGTTAACAAATTGTAACTTTATTTTCAATTTACTAGCAATTTGTTAAGAAAAATCAGCCGTAGCCGTAAATTATCAAGACCTTCAAATTCAGCAAACAATTTGATAGTTAAACCAACACAATATGATATATTGTTTGGATATTTTATCTTTTAACTAGAAGTTTCAAATTCAAGGTTTGAGAATGGAAATTTTTTCTGCCTAGCACACTACCCTTAAAAAGTAATAACATTTATAGCCTTGAAGGTAGGACCGACAATGGTGTAATGAGACCCCAAAAAATGTGATTTTCACACCGTTGTTTATGTGGTTAACCACATTATTATGGTGCATTGCAATTGTGGTTCTGGATGAAGTTGATCCAGCCATACCTGTTTTTTTTACTAATTCGGTCGGGTATCTATATTTTACAAATAAATTTGCTCCAAAACGAATCCGACCAAATGATCGTATAGGAAAGAATTCGTCCATTCGTATTACGGATTTTCGAAACATTTTTCGCTTTTGTTGAAAATCCAAAAAATACACATCCAAAACCAAGTATGTATTCAAAATCAAATTAAACAACAAAATAACTTGATTTGACAATGTTTACATGATTGTTTACTAAACCAATTAAAGAAGAAAAATAACTTTATTTGTTAGTTATTTCATTAATTAATATAATATATACAATTATATTCGTATTAACGGCCGAACTGGACCTCACGATCTTTAAGACTTATAGAACGATCACTACAAAAGTCTAAATCAAACTGACCCCGTATATACTCAAATAGTTTTTTCAAATCCACTTTGGTACAGTTTTCACCGAATATTTGAAAAATCCTTAATTTTTATTTCACTCCTAGTTGTGGAAATAAAATTTTCACCTATAATAGTTATGAACTTATGGCAGGATCAATAACCCTAAACTGCATATATATATCTGAAAGAATTTATTATGGTAATAATGTTAAATTATAATATTTTAATAGTTAAGTTAATACATGTTTAGATAAAAGGTTCAAAAGTGAATCGATTCTTACAATTTTTATTTGATAAACACAAAAATAAAATATTAACTTTTTTAATATAAATGTATATAAAAAATCATAATTTATAATTTCTATTGTAAAAACAGTTATAATATAAACAAAACATTTTAACCACTTATGGTTATAATTATACTATACTATATATAATTAAAAAATATAATACTAACTATAAATTTACAAAACCTCCACTAAATCCGCAACTCGTCTCAACAAAGCACAATCCTTGTGATGCTTGTTGGGTCTAAATTTCCCGAATGCTGACTTGACGGTGATTTGAATGTCAATTGATTGATGACCACAAGCTTTCGCCGGAGCTCTGATGAACCTGCAAGAATGGGAGCGCAATATAGGAGTTCCTTTGGGTCCCACTCCGATGCTTAAATGAGTATACTGTGTGTATGAACTCAAAACGTAATGAACATATGTAAAACAAGAGTATTTATAGGGATGGAAGACCAAACCATTTTAGGAAGCTGAATATCTTTGTAAATATTGTCCTGTTAGAGATAAGGATAACAGATATTCCGGTTATCACGTCATATTGTAGTTGCCTTATGTAATCTTTATAGAACATGTGCGCGATATACGCGGGATATCGTGGCTATATATTCGTTGTCGGTTGTAGGACCAGAGTTGAGAGGTTTGACTCTCTTGGCGAGCGCTCCCATGGCGAGCAGTAGAAGTTTTTGGCATTGGCCGGAGGCGACCTGTAATAGGGTTTTGGTGTCCACTTTAGTTTTGGGTTTGGTGATGGACCGCTTTATGGGTGCCGACTTACGCTTACTGTGGGACGGCCCAATTCTGAATGATTAGGGTTTTTCCCCTTTCTGAAAAGTTATTGGGCCTTTGAGGTCTTACCCTTATTGGGATGTCACTATCGATACCCAACATTTGCCCCCGAAACTTGAGTGAAGTTTTTTTGGTCGAGCTTGATCTTCTGATAGAGGGTTTGAGATAGTGACTTATGGGTTGGATTTTTGCTGTCCCTGACTGCTATTTGTGCATTTCAATGCTCGGTATCCTTTGTCGAACGTTTTTTGGTTGCTTATAGTTTTTGGAATGTTTGATCTCTTACCCTATTAGGCAAACGCTTTGGGTTGCCAGGGTTTATGAATGCTCATTCACCACTCTTTAGGAGAACACTACCGTTGCGAGGGTCTTAGAAGAGGCTTGGCAATCACCTTTATGTGTAAGGTTTTAAGCATTTAATGGATGTACTATTTGGCGAGAAGTCGAGAAGACGTTTGACGCATGCCTGTCTCTTTGACTTCCGTAAATAGGGGGTAGGCTGACAGGTTTTCGTACCGTTTTGACCTTTTGTCTCCCTAATGTAACCTTTTAGATTCTGGCATTGCTTCGATATTACCCTAAAGGGGGCGTAACTATTGCCTGATTTGTTTTCTGGACATACCCGTTCGGTTTCTCCAGTTTTTGCTATAAAAATCCAAACTTTGGCATTTAGCCCTTTACGTGCTCAAGCTTTTTCATTCCAGAGTTCGAGTGTTCCTTTATGTGCCTCAATTCTCTGTTTGAGCTTTTCCTTCCCCACCTTTTACTCACAGTAAAAACATTTCTTTTCACTACCATGGCTGGCAACAAGAATCAATCTTCCGGCAAGGGATCACCTTCCAAACTTTCTCCTGCATTTTCTTCTTCCAAGCAAAAAGTCGCGACTAGGGTTTCTAATGCCCCTCTTACTAATAGGGATGCTTCTTACCCAGTACAGGACCAAAGAGCTCCTGTGCCGAAACCGACTTCTGGAAGTTAGGCGGTCGCACTGATTGTAGTGGACATGACTTAGAACAATGTCCCTGCTTTTTCTCCAACAAGTAGTCTTTTTATGTTCTTTCTACTTATTTTTGTTATTTTAGTATTGTTCTTGGCATGCCATGATGCTTTGTTTAAATATCAAGCCCAATGAGTTAAGGACAGCTCAGTGTAAGGTCGTGGTCGCCCTGACTGGTTTAGGAGAAGCAGATGCACCTAGGTATCCGGGCCTAGGGTTGCATTATCCCCACGAAGGAGAGGTTTACATTTATGCGGCCCAGATTGATGTTGGGTTACGTTCTCCTCTTTGTGACGACCTGAAGAATCTTTGTTGCCATTACGGGATAGGTCTCATGCAACTGGTGCCCAACGCCATTCAGATGTGGGTTTAGTTTAAATTTATGTGCTTACGTCAAGGCTGGACGTATTCACTTTCGCTATTCCGATGTTTCTATTGGTTGGCTGCCAGGGCTAACCATCTTCATCATTTCCAAACTCGATGGCCGAAGTTTGAGGAATGGAGGGATCAGACATGGAACTGGAACCTCCACTTTCGATTGGTGGATGACTTCCTGGCTACCAATTCCAACTAAAAGATGTATTATTTCTTCTGTAAGGGTAGTTTGCCTTGGGAGCTTTTTCAGCCGGAGCGAGATATTCCTCCGAGGTTTGGCGAGCTATCAGGGAGTGATTAGAATGACATTGATGACCTTTTCGGTTTTGGTAGGCAATTAGACTTCAGTTCGGTCCGCTATGTGGCGGAGACTTCATAGTCCATGCTTAGGCTGGCGGACATTCATCAGTCCACACCAGTTTCTATTTATTGAGTAATTTTCTGACCCCTTTTCTTTTCTGGCTTTATGTTGTAGGCACTCGGGGAACAGATTTCGTAAGAAGTTGTTATTTTCGCGGAGTTGGGAAAAATTGGCTTACGGAGGGCAGACTTAGAGATTCCGTGTGAAAACCTCGGTTTCCTAAGTCTAGAAGGCAAGGAATCCGGAATAGGGTAGTTAATGACTATTCTGTCCTCAATAACTCTCGTTATTTCCACGCTTGCCCTTCAGTTATTTCTATCCAACCCCAACCGTGTTTCTCTGCGTGACTGAGCTACCCAGTTACCCCTTCTGCGTGCCATAACTTTCCCTAACCAGTTCATCATTTCTTCCTTTGCTCATTTTAGCCTTGCTCACTCACCAAAGTCGCATCAGAGCTTCAATCTGTCGGCCTGCTCATCACAACAGCTTAGTTCTCCTCATCACAACGCCTGTTTTGTTGTTTTTGTCTTGAATTGGTGTTGTTTTACCGGATTAGGATTTCATTGATTGTGTACCAAATTAGGATTTCATTGATTAGGCTCGTTGCTGCTGTTGGAACGAATTGCTGTTTTTGGAAGGGACGAATTAAGGTTGTGAACCCAAAATCAACGATTCTGGGTTCGGGGATTATGTAGATTAATGCAGCACAGGTAATGCAAATTATGTTTGTTTCCCATGTTTCCGTATGATTTGTTGATTGTGTTTGTGAGTTGAGCTTTCTGTCTATTGCTGAAAAACGAAACAAAAATGAGTTGCTTCATCAATTGATTTGCTGTTTAAGTATGTTGTACATGCTGTGTTTGTGATGTTAGAGTATGATGTCTATGTTGTGTCTATGTTGTGTCTATGTTGTCCATGTTAGTGATTTTACCTCCGCAAAGTGTAACCAGCAGCAAATATGATATCAAGTCAAGCAATTATAGGGAGAAGGGGATTGGAGGTAGGTTTGTGTGATTTTGCTGTTCTCACTCAGTAGCTTTTGTGAAATATGTTGGACTAATTTAATTGATCATGATTTAGGTCCAACACATGTTCTGGTCGTTCGTGGATTGGATGAAAATGCTGATGAAGAAATGCTTCGATATGAATTTTCGACACATGCACCCATTAAGGTAATGCTAGTTTCTATGGAGTTTGCCAAAGATTTGAGTATGTTGTTTGCTAATGGATAGTTATCTATGCAGGATCTTTGTCTTGTTAGAGACAAATTTACTCATGCGTCTAGCGGGTTTGAGTATTTTTATGTCATGTTGTAATGATATATTGTCATGTGTGTTGAATTATATGTTTAAGGTCGGTGTATTGTCATGTTGTAATGGAATTGTGTTTACTAATATTATGGTTCAGATAAATATAGAGTCGGGTATTGGTTAAAAGAATGAATTTATATTAAAATTTACATTAATTCAACTATTTTATCTTAATTAATAAATCATATTAATTAATTAAATTAATTATTTTTAAAGTGTTTTTTAATTATTAATTAAATATATTATAATTTTTATTATTCTTAATTTTTATAATTAATTTATATAAGTTATTTGTATTATATACTATACATATAAAAGTAAGGGCACATATGTCAATTTACCATATTCCATTCCACCAAAGAAACATTGGAATTTCCTATTCCATTCCATTCCACCAAATAAATCAATTCATATTCTTATCTTTCATCTCTTATTCCATTTTTCGTATTTATTATTCCGAATTATGTAAAAGAAACGCCTTGTTAGTTTCTGTTAATAATTCGTATAAATAAACTTGAATTCTAACCTAATTGTTGAACAACAATTAACCCCAAAATGTATCACGTAAAAAGAAAACTAACCGTTCAAATGAGAGATATTACATATATGATAATGATTAATACCTAATATACTCGGGTGAGAGCTCTTCCATCCACGACACCAACAATCTTCACGATTAAGGACGGTGACGGTGACGTATGTTAGGTCAATGCTCAATGCATGGAATCAGTTCATTAAACTGATAATCTATGACAATTATCTTCCTTTTGGAGTGGATTGATGGATTATTGGTAAGTTTAGGCAACAAAATATGAAAGGTTCACGGATGAAACGCTTTTGAGAGAAGAAATGAAAATGTTTGAAGTGTAGAGTTTCTTTTTCAGTGTAGAACTCGAAAAGATTTTCCTTGAAAGACTAATTTAATCATTTCAAAATTCAACCAAGTTTTTACACCATAAACAGATATCACATAATTTACACGTGTCTCATTGCATCTAAATTAAACAGGAAGTTGGAAGGAATTCTACTTGTTTATATAGCAAAGTTTAACATGTTTACCTAAAACAAAATGTTCAATTACCTAATTACCAACACTATAAAATTATAAATGCCTATTTCAATATTAAACCTTCCAATTTTGAATAGTCTCTTATTTTGAGTGGACTTGGCAACAATGTGAGGTGTCCGATTCTAAGCGTACGTGTTATCTTCTCCTTGAATACACGTGTGCGTATTGCCGCAACTGATCTCGATGTCTCTTGAGCAGTAAGCAGAGACATCACCGCATCTATTTAACTATTATTATTAGACTGGAATAGAATTCTTACAAGAGATAAGGGAATCGAGAACTCCATGGCTTCTGGTTTATCTCCGTGTTTTGGTTATACGGTGGTGTATGTCAAAGACGTCGCTAAATCGGTTGATTTCTACGCGAAAGCTTTCGGCCATAATGTTCGGCGGTTGGACGAGTCCCATCGGTGAGTACGTACGAAACGTTTTTGTACCTACCTACCTATTTCAAGATATATATGCTTGTTTATATATATATATATATAGGTGGGGAGAGCTTGAAAGCGGTCAGACAACGATCGCCTTCACGCCTAAGCACCAGCACGAGACGGACGATTTGACTGGTATGGTTCAACAGCCCAAGTCGGAGAAAGAACGATCACAGATTGAGATTTGCTTTGTGTACCATGATGTCGATGCTGCTTACAAGGTATATATATATATAATGGAAACAAATTTTTATATTATATTATGCTGAATGAATGATTCCATAAGACATACATGCGTGCATACATGCAGAGGGCAGTGGAAAATGGTGCGGTGGCAGTGAGCGAGCCTACACAGAAAGAATGGGGACAGAAAGTGGGGTACGTACGGGATATTGACGGGATCGTAATCAGGATGGGGAATGACGTGCAGCCAACGAAACACACTATTTAAAGATTTCGAGAATGGACGACGTCATAGGGGATCCACACTCTCTTTTCTTGTATATGGGTGAAGTTAATAGTCTGATGAAATAAAGATGAATCCGGACGACACGTGTGCATGAAAATAATAAGAGTTAAATATGACATTCCTCCTAAAGTTTACGTCGATTTTAAAATTTTCTCTAATGAAAAATCTCCCTGAAAGAGTCTATCGTTAATTAGTTTTTTTCATAATTTACAAACATAGAAAAACATAAGGTAGACTTGTTCATGAACCGGTTCGACCCCGAATCGGTTTAGAACTGATATGGTATGGTTTGAAAAGAACCAAATCATTACTTTTTATGTTTCTGGTCTAGTTCGAACCGATTCAGAATCTGTTTGAACTGGTCTTATCTATTTTTTTTAATAACAAATTTGGTTAGAAAATAATTTGGTTCAAACCGAAACTGTATCGACTGAAAATCATGTCCAACACACTAAACTAACTGAAAACATATTGAACCAACTGAAAACCACACTGAACCGACTGAAAAAATACTGAACCGACTAAATAACACACTGAACTGACTGAAAAATACACTGAACCAACTAAAAATCTGTTTCACAACCAGCTGAAATCCTATCCAATATCAACATACGAGAGTCCAATATATCTCTAGGTTTGGTTTATTGAAGACATATGTAGGTTTGGTTTAATTTTAGATCGCTTTGGTTTATTCTGCTTCAAACCGGTTCTAAAATTATATAGGTTTAAAGTGGTTTGATTTAACTTTAAGTATAGACCAATATAAAAAAACGAGTTGTTTTGAACTGAATTAAAACTAGTATTTTGAACTGGTCTACTTGAAGCCTAAAAAACTGATTTGGTTTTAAAACCAGTTCGACTGAACCGATTCAAACCAAACCAGAACCAGACCAGTTCATCCAAACCGATTTAAATGAATAAGCCTACCTAGGGGAACTTTAAATTTTAAGGGAGAATTTTAAAATCGGCCTAAACTTTAGATTATAATATCGTATTTTACCCAAATAATAATTAATTAGGAAAAATAAAAGATACCAACATACAAACATGAACTACAAATGAAAGGGGTTAGTTAGGCGGCTAATATAAAGTAAAATATTCTAATAATGAAATGCTTGTAGGGTAAAACAAGAAAGATCTACATGAACGAGAATAAAGGAGAACGATGCACTATAATTTAATAAAAATATTTAATTTGGGTAGGAGTTTTTATTTGTTGGATCAACGTTTTCGGTCGAACTCGATTCGGTGCGTCTAAATCAGTCATCTTACTGCACAGAAGGAAAACTCATGATTTTTCCGTTGTTTCCCCTCTAATGATTAAGTTAGTCGAATGTTTGTTGGTTGAGAGTAAATGCAAGGGGAGAGGAGAGTAAATGCAAGGGGGAGTATTAAATGTTGAATTAGGAATCAGTTATGGGATTGGTGAGCGTATTTATAACCCCTTATCTGGGAAATGAGTCAGGTCATGTCTTACCCTGGGTAACCTAGGTGTCATCTGGTGAAGCAACCATGGTTCAATGATCATTAATGAGTTGAATGACATGTACTTTTGTCAGGGTGTCCTTTTGTTAGACCTGTCCCTGTCATCCAATAAATGGTTGTAATGGGTCAGAGGGACGTCGTATTGTAGGCTGAAGGTGCTCATTTGTCCCCTGACATTCTCTGTACCTAATGTCGTCTTGTTTCCTGTAGGGGTACCTATGCTCCGAGTGACGGGCGTTCGGATTAATGGCGCGCCCCTTAGCAGGCGTACCTGGTGAAGACGCATGCGCTCAAATGTTTTTCAAACAAAGGCGCACCTTTGCTTCTTTCAGGTACATCTTCAATTTTTCTCCTTTCGCAGCGTACTCTCCCTTGACTTGGTTTACTACCAATTGAGAGTCGCAATAGACATAGAGGGAAGCGATGTCAATCCCTTTTGCAAGCCTTAAGCTTGTCATCAACGCTTCATATTCTGCTTCATTATTCGTGACATTGAAAGTTAATACTAAGGTGTATCTCAACGGAGCGCCGACATATGGAGGGGTGAGTATTAACCTTTCCCCCGAGCCATCAATCGAAGATGATCAATCTGTGTGGAGGGTCCAAGGGTTTCCAATATCCTTGGGTTTGGGCGGCGCCTCTTGTGCACAGATGGACTCCACAATAAAATATGCCAAAGCTTGTTCCTTTATCACGGTTATTGGAGCAAAGCTTATCCGAAATTCACTTAGTTCGATCGCCCATTGAATCATCCTTCTTGATGTGTCTGGCTTTTGTAGGAAGTGTTTTAATAGTTGGTTCGTTAAGACTCTGATTTCATGTTCGTGAAAGTATAGGTGGATCTTCCTGGTCGAAATTATTAACGCATAAAGGTACTTCTCAACTTCGAGATAATTCATTTATGACTTGTTAAGAACCTTGGATACATAATACATGAGTACTTGACCTTTGGCTAATCCTTCACTAAAACTGAGCTAACAACTACAGGACTGATACTCAAGTTAAGATAAAGGGTGTCACATTTTGATGTATTTTCCAATGGAGGGAGATTCTTGAGGTAGTGCTTAAGGTTTTGAAACGCCTTTTCGGAATCAAGTGTCCATTCAAAGTTCTTGTTAGCCCTCAACACTTGCAAGAAGGGTAGTGATTTTTCTTCTGATTTTTCCAAGAAGCTGGTGAGCACCACCAATCTACCGTTCACACACTGCACTTTTCTGTGACATGTGAGTCTCTGCATTCCTTCTATGGCCTCTAGCTTCTCCGTGTTAACCTCAATACCCCTTTCGCTGACCATATAGCCTAGGAACTTCCCCGATTGAACTCCCAAAGCGCACTTGGCCGGGTTGAGGTGGACCTGATGAAGGAGCATGCACTCAAATATTTTCCAAATGAAAGCGCACCTTAGCTTTTTTTAGATACATATTTATTTTTATCCCTTCGCAACGACTCTTCCTTGACTTGGTTTACAACCAATATTAATGTGTATCTCAACAGAGCGTCGGCATATGGAGGGGTGATAATTAACCTTGCCCTGAGCCACAAATCGATGATGATCCATCCGTGTGGAGTGTCCAAGGTTTTCCAATATCCTTGGGTTTAGGTGGCGCCTCTGGTGCACATGTGGACTCCACAATAAAGTGTGTCAAAGCTTGTTCCTTTATCACAGTTCTTAGAGCGAACCTTATCCAAAATTCACTTAGTTCGATCACCCATTTTATCATCCTTCCTAATGCGTCTGGCTTTTGGCTAAAAATCGTGGATACATAATACATGGGTACTTGGCCCTTGGCTAACTCGGTCACCAAAACTGAGCTAACAAGTACATGAGTAATACTCAAGTAAAGACAAAGGCCGTCACATTTTGATGGTTTTGCTAGTGGAGGGAGATTCATGAGTTGTTGCTTAAGGTCTTGAAACATCTTTCCATACTCAAGCGTTCATTCAAAGTTCTTGTTGACCCTCGGCACCTGGAAGAAGAGTAGTGATTTTTCTCCTAATTTTGTCAAGAAGTTGCTGAGCGCCGCCAATCTACCATTCATACACTGTACTTATCTGTGACAGGTGAGACTCTTCATTCGTTCTATGGCCTCTAGCTTCTCCAGGTTGACCTCAATACCTCTTTGGATGACCATATAGCCCAAAAAATTCCCCGATTGAACTCTGAATTCTCACTTGGCCAGGTTGAGGCGCACTTGATGAAGGGGCATGCACTCAAATGTTTTCCAAGCGAAGGGGCACCTTAGCTTGTTTCAGGTACATGTTCAATTTTTCTCCCTTCACAGCGTACTATCCCTTAACTTGGTTTACCACCAATTGAGAGTCGCAATAGACATGGAGCAAAGCGACGCCAATCCACTTTGCAAGTCTTAATCCTGTCATCAACGCTTCATATTTTGCTTCATTGTTCAGGGCCTTGAAAGTTCATACTAAGGCGTATCTCAAAGGAGCGCCGACATCTGGAAGGGTAGGTATTACCTTTGCCCCTGAGATATCAATCGATGATGATCCATCTATATGGATTGTCCAAGGTTTTCCAATATCATTGGGTTCGGGCGACGCCTCTGATGCAAAGGTGGATTCCACAATAAAGTGTGTCAAAGCTTGTTCCTTTATCGCACTTCTTAGAGCGAACCTTATCAGAAATTCACTTAGTTCGATCAACCATTTTATCATACTTCCTGATGCGTCTGGATATTGCAGGAAGTGTTGTAATAGTTGGTTCGGTAAGACTTTGATTTCATGTTCGTGAAAGTAAGGACGGAGTTTCCTGGCCTAACTTATCAACACATAGAGGTACTTCTCATCTTTGAGACAATTCATTTCAGACTTGGTAAGAACCTTGGATACATAATACACGGGTACATGGCCCTTGGCTAACTACTTCACTAAAATTGAGCTAACAGATACAGGACTGATACTCAAGTAATGATAAGGGTCGTCGCCTTTTGATGGTTTTGCTAGGTGAGGGAGATTCCTGAGGTGTTGCTTAAGGTCTTGAAACACCTTTTCGCAGTCAAGCGTCCATTCAAAGTTCTTGTTGATCCTTAGCACCTGGAAGAAGGGAAGTGATTTTTATCATGATTTTGCCAAGAAGCTGCTGAGCGCCGCCAATCTACCGTTCATATATGCACTTCTTTGTGACTAGTGAGACTCTTCATTACTTCTATGGCCACGAGATTCTCTGGGTTGACCTCAATACCCCATTGGCTGGCCATATAGCATAGAAACTTCCCTGATTTAACTCCCAAAGCGAACTTGGCTGGGTTGAGGTGCACATGATGAAGGCGCATACGCTCAAATGTTTTTCAAACGAAGGCGCACCTTAGGTTCTTTCAGGTACATCTTCAATTTTTCTCCATTCGTAGTGTTCACTACCTTGACTTGGTTTACCACCAATTGAGACTCACAATAGACATGGAGGGAAACGACGACAATCCCTTTTGCAAGCTGTAATCCTGTCATTAACGCTTCATATTCTGCTTCATTGTTCGTGGCCTTGAAAGTTAAAACTAAGGAGTATCTCAAAGGAGTGCCGCCATCTGGAGGGTTGAGTTTTAACATTGCCCTCAAGCCTTTAATCGATGAGGATCCATCTGTGTGAGTGTCCAAGGTTTTCCAATATCCTTGTGTTCGGGTGGCGCCTCTGGTGCGCAAGTGGATGGATCAAATCAAATTAAATCAAGTCACCGGAGCCTCTGGTTCAGGGAAGGGAATGGATGGATCAAATCAAATTTGCTCAAGCTGAAAGGAAATACAAGTTCATGAAAAACAAGCTATTCAGACCCCTTCCATAAGTAATTATTAGTACATACAAGACTTCCTTTAGACCCCTTTCAAAGATCTTTCCTTTCGTTCTTTATTATTATTATCTAGACCATACAAGCAAGCTCTCCGCTTCATAGATTCGAAAATCTCCATCCTTTATTATCATTTTAAAATGTTCATCGACACTGTTCATTTTGAATTGTTCATCGGCATTGTTTATCTTCAACCTCGAAACGAACGAACTTCTGCGAGAAACAGAGTATGCACAGAGAGAAACAGAGCAAGGCAGAGGCAAAAATCAATGATGCTCTGATACTAAATGTAAAACTTATGTATCTAAGATCGATTTAAACATGCTTTGAAACTGAAAAAATACATTCAAATCACAGCGGAAGCTATAATCGAATTCTTGAACTTACCTCTAACCATTGCAAAACCGAGTTTCGTGAATCGTTTGGCGCTTCTAAACCCTTACTCTTCACTGTAGATGGTGTATTCGAAAGTGGATTCAACAGTGTTAGGGACTAACCGAGAATGCCCTTATATAATACTCTATCCATCAAAGAGCATGACCGAAAGCATTGGAGGGCTAAATTCGTTGCTAAAATCGTGGACGAAATGGTTGTTGAAATCGTGGACCATATTTTGTTAGTTGTTGACTTGGTTAAACCGAGATTACAGAATAAGAAAAAGCAACATTCTCTCACTTGGTCCACATATATATTCCATCATGCATTCACCTTAATGAGAAAAACAAATATATGAATCATGGCTATATGTCCTCTTATTGTGAGTATTATCTTCCATGTATTACAATACATCAAGTTTCTCAACGATAGCCCATAAAACTTAATGAATAAACCCTATGTTCATTCAAGGTCCAAACTTCAGTGATATGTTTCTCGAAATTAACAAACAAACATATATGTGCACATAACCAAATGAGAAAACGTCGATTGAATAAGAATATCACAAAAATAAAATGTATGTACAACGAATACTTACATCATGGAACCAAGTCTCATTCTTCCTACATGGTCCTTGAAACTCTTTGGTGGCATGCCTTTAGTCAAAGAATCAACAATCATCAACTCAGTGGTAATGTTCTCAATGACCACTTTCTTTTTCTTAACACGCTCTCTAATGGCCAAGTATTTGATGTCGATGTGCTTACTTCGACTACCACCTTTATTGGTCGTAGCCATAAACACAGTAGCTGAGTTGTCACAATACAATTTTAGTGGCCTAGAAATAGAGTCAGCTACTCTAAGCCCGAAAATGAAACTCTTTAACCATACACCATGTGATGTAGCCTCAAAACATGATACGAACTCGGACTCCATGGTGGAAGTAGCAGTCAAGGTATTCTTTGCACTCCTCCAAGACACGGCTCCACCGACAAGCATGAAAATGTAACCTGATGTTGATTTACGTGAATCAACACAACCAGCGAAGTCCGCATCAGAGTAGCCAATCACCTCCAATCATCGGTTCGTCTATACATGAGCATGTAATCCTTTGTTCCTTAAAGGTATGTCATCACCTTCTTTGCATCTCTCCAGTGGTCAACACATGGGTTACTCTGATATCTCCCAAGAATCCCAACAACAAATGCAAGGTCAGGTCTGGTACAAACCTGAGCATATATCAGACTTCCAACAGCTGAAGCATATGAAATGTTTTTAATATGTTTCCTATCAAGCTCATTTTTAGGACATTGGATTAGACTAAATTTATCACCCCTCACAGTGGGTGCTATACTTGACGAACAATCCTTCATCCGAAATCTCTCTAAAACCTTATTGATATATGTCTCTTGAGATAAACCCAAAATGCCTCGAGATCTTTCCCTGTGGATCATAATGCCAATGACATAAGATACCTTACCCATAACCTTGATACCAATGTTCTTCGAGAGGAATTGTTTCACCTCATATAGCAAACCCTTATCATTGGTTGCAAGTAAAATATCATCCACATATAGTACCAAAAAACAAGTCTTGCTCCCACTGACCTTCTGGTATATAAATTGATCCATGACGTTCTCTTCAAAACCAAATGAAGTGATGACATTATGGAATTGAAAATACCATTATCGAGAAGCTTGTTTTAATCCATACATAGATTTATTAAGCTTACAGACCAAGTGCTTACCATTAATAGAGGACAATCCTTCAGGTTGTTTCATATAAACGTCTTCCTCTAGGTCACCATTAAAGAAAACCGTTTTCACATCCATTTCATGCAAATCCAAATCAAAATGGGAACCAATGCCATGATCACCCGAAGTGAATATTTCTTAAATACATGAGAGAATGTTTATATGTAGTCAATTCCCTACCTTTGAGTGAATCCTTTGGTAACGAGTCTTGGCTTATGTCTCTCAATGTTGCCTTGTGAGTCTTTCTTTATCTTGAATGCCCATTTACTTCCAATGACTTTTACACCATCAGGCAACTTGACGAGATCCCAAATTTGGTTAGATGCCATCGAATCCATCTCTTCTATTGTGGCATTGTGCCACAAGTTCGAAACCTCAGAACTCATGGCATGTGAAAACCTCTCAGGATCATTTTCGGCTCCAACATTGTAGTCACACTCTTGTAGACACACACCATAATCACTAGGAATCACCGATTTCCTTACTCTAGTAGATCTTCTTAATGTTACATCAACATTATCATGAGGTGTAAGATCATGTTGTTCAACAGGTTGTTCAACAGTTTCGGGCATCTGTTAAACTTCAATATCTAATGGATTAGGATCAACAACTTGTGGTACTTCTAGGACTGGTTCTTCAACACGCGTTTGTACTCGAGGCGCGTTGTTAACAACAATGATCAGTCCATTATCTTTCTCACGACCTAGGCCGTGGGATCGATCGCTCCCACTTATCAAGTCATTCTCAAGAAATTTTGCATTTCTTGATTCCACAAACCTAGTTCTATGAGATGGACAATAAAATCTGTATCCCTTAGACCTTTCGACATATCCAACGAAATACCCACTTATGGTCCTTGGGTCCAACTTATTTACTTGTGGATTGTAGACACTTACTTCATATGGACAACCCCAAACGCGTACATGTCGCAAACTTGGTTTCCAACCTTTGAATAACT
Source organism: Chamaenerion angustifolium (assembly GCA_946814005.1). Lineage (NCBI taxonomy): Eukaryota > Viridiplantae > Streptophyta > Magnoliopsida > Myrtales > Onagraceae > Chamaenerion > Chamaenerion angustifolium. The sequence continues at coordinate 23,577,223 of OX328268.1, read as the reverse complement.
CAAAAGGTATATTTGGGACAGGCTTGGTTGGAACTCAGTTTAATATGTACACGATCGTCTTAAAATCTTCTGTCCACAAGGACTAAGAAAGTTTGGTGATAGCAAGCATGCTTCGCACCATGTCCAATAATGTTTGGTTTCTTCTTTCAGCTACTACATTTTGGTTCGGAGATCCAGGCAAACTGTATTGGCCAACAATCCCATTCTCTTGAAGGAACTTCGCAAATTTGCCACTCGCTTGTTCACTTTCAGTGCATCTACTATAGTACTCTCCGCCTCTATCGGATCTCACGATCTTAGTTTGCTTAACACATTGTTTTTGTACTTCAGCTTTAAACACCTTAAAAGCATCTAGTGTTTCATTCTTATTGTTGAGCAAGTAGAGATACATGTATCATGAGTAGTCATCTATGAAGGAGACGAAGTATTTATTATGGTATGCATCCATGTATGGACTACAAATATCTGTATGTATGATTTCCAATAACTCAGAGCTCCTCTTGGCACCTTTCTTAGACTTGTTAGTCTGCTTACCCTTAATGCAGCTTATACAAGTCTCGAAGTCAGAAAAATCCAGAGTACCAAGAACCCCATCATTCAATAACCATTTAATTCTCTCAATGGAAATATGTCCCAATATCTGATCCATTTTCATGAGCGTGCATAGAAGTATGGTTATCATCATTTTGCAAATTAAGGAGAAAAAGACAATCATACAAAATACAAAATCAAATAACATCATATTTATAAATTAAATTAAATTTGGAGTATGAAAAGCTAAAGGATTAACCATCTTGTACAAGTATAAAAATTGAAATTAAATTCCTAGAAACACTGGGAATATAAAATGTATTTTTAAAATTCAAATTGAAACCACTACTTAAAACCAATATGAACATCTCAAAGGCCTATATATGCGAGGGCATCTGATTTTCTGAATAGACACTACGCTCACTTCCCAACGGTTTCCGTAGGTCTCGCAAATCCTGCAATGAATTGGTAACATGGATTGTAGACCCAGAATCAATCCACCATGTATTATGATTTACATCAGTCATATTGGATTCATAACAAACAAATGAAAGTTGAGTAGCTTTCTTATCAAGCCAATTCATGAACTTGGAGCATTGTTTCTTAACGTGCCATTCTTCTTGCATAGGAAGCACTCAATCTCCTTCTTGATGTCCTTCTGAAGATGCAATTTTCCATTCCCCTTGTCCTTGGCTTGATCCTTCTTCTTGTTCTTCCCAAGAGTTGTCAAGATCACATTTTTCGTTTCCCTATCCTTTTCCTCCATAAGCAGTTTGCCCTCTTCCTGAACACACATGGTCAACAACTAATTGATCGACTATTTATCATTACGTGTGTTATAGAATATCTTAAATGGGTCATACTTTTGAGGTAAGGTACAAATGACGTAGTGAACCAAGAAAGATTCAGGCATCTCAACCTCTAATGTTTTCAATTGGGCCGATATATCCCTCATGTGCATGATATAACAACGCACACTCTAATGCTGGTGAGCTCAGGGACGAAAACTGTATGATGAGGGTGCTCGCCATTGCTTTATCTGAAGTAGTGAATTTCTCATCAATATCCTTTAGTAAGTCTTAGACCTTGTCACACTTCTTGACGGAGCCCCTAATACTAGCAAATTTAGTTGTCTTTATGAACATAACAGAGAGACGATAAGATCGCTCCCACTTATCATAAAGAACAACTGCATCTGGAGAGCTGGTTATAGTTACTGCAGGGGGCTCCTCCTTCCTATTGGCATAATCTATGTCCATCCAACCTAAGTGAAGGAGAACTCTTTCCTTCTAGACCTTATAGTTACCGCCTTTGAGCTCGGGAACATCACATGTCATATCAGAGTAATTAGCAGGTTGAATTGCTGCAATAAATTAAATATTCATGCTCATGTTACTGAATTTGAAGCTATAAAAATATGACATATTCTACCAATGTAAAATTATGCAAAATTACGAATCTAGTGACATAAAACTTGCATGTAGGCTAAAGTTCTATTTCACTTAGATTCATCTTAACGTTTACAGTAAAATAATCAAATTATGTTCATTTTCCTAATTACTGTGGGTAAATTAGAAAATATAATTTGATATTCTATTCTGATGTGTGGGAGACTTGGTCTGACCTCAAGACCCAGACCCAACCCACCCGATCGGGGCTTGGGTCTAGGTTTTGATCCAGATCTGGTCGCTCACCCATGGGGGATCGGTTGTGGTTTTGACCCAGACCTGGTCCCCTACCCATGGGGGGTCAGTATGGGTCAAGAGCCAGACCCGAGTCTCCTCGATTGAAGCTTAATCGAGTCTCAATCGAATCAGGACTCAATTATAACATTTGGAATTTTTGAAAGGGTTAAATTGCGATATTTTTTAAAGTTTTCTGTTATTTTTGTAATTTTGGAAACTAATTTTGTTAAATTTGGATGGAAAAGTTGACGCAAGGGTCAATCTTACACTTTTTCCAAACATGACAGAAATAAATTTTATGATTTAAACTTTAGGGGGAAACTGAAAATCGGTTCAAACATTAGGGGACAATGTCGTATTTTATCCAAAATAATATAATAACAACTTAACCCTAATTGACCCATTAGTAATTTTATAAATAAATTACTTGCAGGTTAGACAATCCTAAACTATCCTAATGAACGGTAACAACCTCTCCTGCCAGATCTGATGAATTAAGCATGTGAATAACAAGTACAATACCTCCGATGACATACAAAAGTGTAGAAGAATATATTTGTATGTGAATGCATTTCATTAATTGAATCACTTGTAGCTCACCGCTATTTATAGGAGGATTCTTGACTAACTTATAATATTTCACTATTTTTTTAATCTCAGAATAAAAACTATATATTTTATAAACATAGTAATATATATATTGTTTAATTATAAATATAGTAATCCAAGAGATCCAGAAGTCCCTGAAGTCGTAAGTAAATACACAGTACCATAGTTATCTGGACCAGACCAGCGGTCCGACCGGGGATCGGACCCCTGTCCGGTTTGGTTAAAGACCGTTTTATAAATAAATAATATTTAAACCGGATTGAACCGTACAGTTTTTGGAAAACCGACCGGTTTCCGGTTCACTTTTTAGCTGAGTTTTTTTAATGACGAATCGATTTTTCGACCGAACTACCAAAGTCATCTCTCACACTCCTCAAACTCTACTTAAAATTGGTCGGTCGCAAATAGAACCCAAATCATAAGGTCACTAAAAAACCAAACGAAGTTTTTTTAGAGGAAAAAAAAGTGTTACTGCATTATAACTTTATAATGTTACATAGATTTATGTGTATTTTTCTAAATATAATGTTGAAAATTGATGTACAAAACATGCAATCGATTAAGGTACAACATAACACATAATTAAGTAACTTCCTGAACGATTGCCTTAGCGGAAGCAAAAGCGGATCTGCCTGAGGTTGGGATCACGGTATGTCGGACGGGAGGACACGCCACGGTTTGACGGGCAATGACCTATAATACCACATCTACTGACCTCTGTCTAAACTGTAGGGCGGCTAACTATTTAGCATCGACATCTGACATCATAAGGTTTTCCAAACCCTGAGCACCCCTATATATACTGATATATAGAGGGATAGGTTTTAAGGCCAGATTCACAACTGGGCTTATGTAAATGGGCTCCCACTTACGGGAGACCCATTATCCTAAAACCAACATCTCCCACTTGCACAAAGTGAGGGGCGCTCATTCATTAATCCAACACAAAGAGAACGAATCTCATTATACAGTAAAGTCACATACGAGGAGGCATCCGTGCGACCGACAGACACAACGAGCAAAGTGCTACGCACCAGTTAAGAATACGTAGGGACCCGCGGATCCCACACCAGCAGTGGAAATGTGCCCTGCACCCTTGGTCATGTAATCTTTCTCCAGGTCTGACCACACAAGGATCTTTCAGACCTATACATGTATTGCGCCCACAACCGCAGCCGATGCCGCGGCTGGTGACCACCTAGTGGATACAATATCGAGAAGATCCCATAATGACCATCCTCTTCCCACAAAACCACCAGCACAATTCAACTCGCTTTTCTAGAACCGGGACCCGGGCGGAATACGTCGAAGGCCCATCGAGCACGGACTAAGATAGCAAACACTGAACTGAACCTCAAGTCTCTGTTCAGAGTACCGAGGGTACGTACGCGGCTCTTACACAAAGGGCTCTGGGTCTCACACGACTCCGAGTTAAGATCACATCTCAGGTCATACCCATGGTCGTATTTGGGTGCGCCGTGGTATGGAACGCGCGCTACAGCATATCTCCTCTCCCATTGAGCATATGTCCATATGCTGTACAGATGTCCACCAGGCACACAAAGTACCCGAACCAAAAGTCACAAAGACTATCATCCAACCCCTGAATGGATTGACAGACCATAATCTGTCGTAGTGCGAAATCAGATAGTTCCGGACACAAAGTCCTTTCCGGCATCCCAACAGACTTCCAAAACTAGAAACTATCACCAGCCTCACCTAGCCACAAAGGCATAGAAGCCATCACCCGTGTGAGAGGGCGATCTAATCCATTTTGACATATGTCAATAAACAATCACAGTAAGAACACACAAAACACTCAAACTGTGAAAACATGCATACTCAAATATAATTCAAGTTAAAGAACATTGTATGGGAAATAAAACCAATGAAGTACATCAACTAAGTCTACACAATCCTAGAGACTACACATGCCTCACTAAAGACTACCTCTTCAAGGTCGGAGAGACGGTCCACAACCATCTCATCCGTAGATAAGTAACTCAAACTAATCACCTTGTCTAACCATGTCTCTAACATAGTTTCGCTTGATATCTACTTGCTATAACTTGTTATGATACTTGAGTTTCTATATCACGGAGATTGCGACTCCAATGACTCAGCAATCAATCCGGAAGTCTCTTCAGCCATACAACGAACTGAGTGCTCCACACAAAACCCACATATTTGGCTTCAATGGCAATTAGCACAATGCGCGGTGGATTTTCTCTCATCAAAGTCACCACCATAGTCCGCATCGTTATACCCAGTCATCCAGAGATTCTCGAATCTCTAGCAAGTCTCAAGCACAAAGCATGACGATGCCCTTAAGATATCACATGATCATATTTACTGCCTACCATTTCTTCAATTCGGGTTCAGCTTGGTACCTATATACCATATCGACTGCATGACAAATATCAGGCTGAGTACACACAATTGCGCACATCAGGCTTCTGACTGCACTTAGCTACATAATTTATTTATCTGAGAGGTTGATCAATGTAAACTGGAGTTTCAATTGGTTCGCAGTTACTCATGTTGAACATTTCCAACACTTTGTTTATGTAGCTTTCCTATGAAAGCCACAACTGTCTCCTACGGCGATCTCTCGAGATCTAAATCCCAAGGATGTGCGCCGCCTCACTCATGTTCTTCATCCCAAACAGAGAAGACAATCAAACCTTTATCTGTGTGAGGAACTCCAAGCTATTTACAGCTATGAGTATGTCATCTACATATAGAATCATAAACACAAAGTTCGATCTAGACCATTTTGGTGTACACGCAATGATTCTCATGCTTCAAGAGAAATCCATTTTCCACGAACAAATCATGAACTCTGCGGTATCACTGCATAGCGAACTGTTTCAGACCATAGATCAATTTGTGAAGTTTGCACACTAAGTGCTCATGGTCTTTCTGCACAAAGCATTCAGACCGCTCCATATAGATCTCTTCTTCTAACTCACCATTGAGGAAGACGGTCTTAACGTCTATCTAGTGCAGTTCCAAGTCTAGACTCACTCCAATAGCCATAATCTTAAGAACCCATTTAGCTCTATTGCTCTATGTACTCTCAAAGGTTGACCAGTGTCCAAACACCGTTCTTCCTTATAGATTCCATCTAGTCCAAAGTGTTCATCTCATCTTCCATTACTTTCATCCATTCTTCTTAGAAGGTTCCATTGAGAGTTTCTCTAACATTTTACGGCACAATAACCATATTGTCAGATATTAGGGTGTTTAGTTCTCCATCACCTTCGAATGCATATCGTCGGGAGGAAAACTTATGTTCTAGCCCACGGCCTAACAACTCACTACTACTAGGGTATGACCATGATCACTCCCACTGAGAATGAGATCCCTAATGCTCCCACTGTCAACAAGATCATCAGGAGCGGAATCTGTTCCATTCGCTTCAGCAGGCGATGAATCCGGCAAACGACGAACTGATTCATCATCTGCGGTTTCAACTCTCCCACTCGAATTAACAGGTATCTGCTCAACTTGATCTTGAATCTCAAATAGAGATCGATCCAAATCAATCTCCCCCTTCTTAGGAAATTCGTTCTCTACAAACGTTACGTCTCATGATTCGATCTCGGTAACACTCCCACTGTCCTACTCGGCTATAAACACATAACTCTTGGAGGTATCAGAGTAACTAAAAATACTCTTCTTTCCTCTAGGTCCAATCTTTCCCAAACTTATTTGAGAAATCATGGGTGTAAGCGAGACAACCCTATGGGCGCATATGGTGAAGGTCCAGAACTTATTCCAGACCAAAACTCATATGAAGTGGAGTTAATCGTCTTCGTCGGCACATGGTTCAGGATGAGTGATCCCTTTTCATTACATAAACCGTTAAATTCCGCTAAAAGGTACTCTTCTTCCACAATCAGGGTGGAGGGTATTTACCCTCCTATCTAACAGGTGTAATCATCTGTAAATGTAATGAAATTTCGCGCTCCGTGCCGAACCCTAGCACTAAGAGGGTCACAAACATTAGAATGGATGAATGGCAAGGGAAATTCGGCTCTAGGTGCCTAACCAAAAGGCATTCCGGTGGAATTTTCTGCTAGACAACTTACACAAGTAGACGACTCCACTTGTGGAATGTAGAACAGCAAACCCCATTGGGCTAGCCACTGCATTCTATGTTGACCTCTGTAGTCAAGTCTAGTTTGACTTTCATTCACATCGCAAACATATCCGCAAGTAGAAGAAAAAACATGAAATTATTATTGTTGCCTGAATCCAAATCCGAAACAATAAATCCACCAGAAATAATACTAACGCCAAACGAAGTTGAACCTAAAAACAATTGGACGGAAGATACATGAAAAGATAATATAAAACAGAGTTTCATTAATCCTAAGACTGAAATAACATATCGGCGAATCTGCAGAGCATAGAGGATATGACTTCAGACTAAAACTCTACCGCCGCGCAAGCGCAGCTCACGAGTTCTAATCCCTTCGACTTCAACACGAAAGTTGTTGTCGATGTAAATCCACCTAATTTCTCGCGGGACTCTGTACTCTACGAAAACGTCACGATCCTTGGCTATGTGATTTGTCGATCCTGAATCCAAAATCCACAAAGGACATGACTCAGTCAACATATCTGTACTAGAAACACAAAGTTCACTAAGTAGCCAACAAGACATCTAGGTCGGATCAATTTAGGACATGCCTTCACAAAGTGTACCCACTGGCCACAGTTGGAGCATTTCCTGTACTTAGGCTTCTCGGCCTTACGCAAACATTTTTGCGGTGTTGTTTTCGGAGGAGTCCTTGGGTTCACCTCAGTCTTTGTCTACTTTGCCTTCAATGCATTTGCGCCACCGCGTTGTCCATTACTCCTTCGCCTTCAGCGACTCTTCTTAGGTCTAGAGGATGGCGCCACACGCACCTCAACCTTAGGTCCAGCGACCTTGGGTTTGTCCTCTTCAACTCAATGTGCCTTTGAACTTGTTCAAAGGTATTGAGGGTCTTAGAAGTAGTTATTTAGATTTTCATCTGTATCCAGGAGTTAGGCAAAGAGCGGATTACGACCTGGATTTGCTGCTCATCGGTCATTGACTGACCGTTCTCCTTGAGTTTCACAATCATGTTGGCCATATGCCTCAGATACTATCTCGCGGAGTGCTGAGGATTCATCATGTATGAATCAAACTTAATGTTGAGTGAGCACAACTAAGCAGTCGTATAGAACCATTTATAGCCTGCAGAGTATCCCACAACCCTTTAGCCGTGTGTTAAGCTCAAACTCATCCACCGTACTGAGCATCATGGCGCACGTCTCAGCATCATTAACCTCCCACTCAAATGGAAAGTCTTCTGCTAGTTCGTTATTCCAGAATCGAGTCTTTTCATAATCTTCTTGATGGGTTAATGGATTTATACTTAGGACCATTTTTATATGCTTACTCCGAATTTTATAGTACTCACCATTAAGTCTAAGACCTTTGTCCAACTAAGCGATGATGTTCTATATGGCAGACTAATTTCTCTAACTAAAGAAAATTCTAATAGGATCATGGAGACACAAAGAACAATGTTCTATTGCATGTAAAAAGACAAGTCTCAGACCGATAGGACAAACTTGAGAACATGCTTAAACCCGGGGGACAACCCTAGCTATGCCGAGAAGCACTCCCCATCTCTAAGAATGCCCTAAAGTCACTACTATCAATCGAAACACAATTTATACAAACAGTCCTCAAAGGACCGGAGTCGAACATATCGCACTAAACCAAAGTGTTCGACTCTTACACAAAACAATTGTACTAGAATTATTCAAGAAAATTCGGAGAACCTCGCAGACTAACCGACCGATTCACACTCAGGAACATTTTCCTAGGTGTAGTTCGTACTCATCCAAACTTCCGAAAGGTTACTAAGAACAATCCTAAAGGTTTGCTATCTATGCTAGACAAAAACTAGATTTACCTATCTAGGTAATCTAATACACACAAATAAATATTGATACCTTTCAAAAATAAATTAAATTGGGGCTAATTTGTAATTTTCAAATTTTTGAGGACTAAAGTCACCCTAACCAAAAGTTTGGGGATCAAAATCACCATGAATAAAAAATGGAGACCAAAGTCTCAACAAATAAAAATTCAGGGACTAAAGTCACAATAAATAAAAGTAATTAACATGTTACACCAATTTTCACACACTATGCTAGGATCTAAACAATCACAACCTAGTCAATTCTACCAGTCATGGAGTCAAGGGTCAATCAAATAAAGTAAGGCAAAACTATCTACCCTGCAGAAAACACAAAGTAAACCAGGGAACTCAAGAAACCCACACAGCGTTCTACCTATCCAGTCATGCAATGTAAAGCAATATAAGGCTCTCCCAGCAATTTAAATTGGTCCAACAATTAATTAAATTAGCCCAAAAATTATTTATGAAAGGGTACAGGCACATTTACCGGACTGAAATAAATCACTAGGACCCACAGAGGATCCAGGATCGGCACCAAATTTGTTTCGGACCAATTCAGGCGCCCTGAGGCCTCCGAATTAACTCAAAACGGTTCAGTCAACACGAAACCATCTGAATCGGTCCAATCAGTCGGTATGAACCGAACCAGTCCGATCGGACTGAACCGCACTGGTCCGGTCGGCTCAAACCAGCCGGACTAGACTGAACCGAACCGGAATGGTTCACGAAATAAACCATTCTGGTTCACGTCAGGCCGGTCCGGTTCACAAAGAACCGGAACGGCACTGTTTATCTTCCCCAACGGGAAGATGAACTTGCTGCTAGGGTTTTGAACCCTAGCAGCCAGCCACCAGCCGCTAGGGCCATGGGAGGTGGCCAGCCACCATGGCTGGCCACGAAGGGAGGTCGACCACCAAGGGTCGACCTCGCCACGGTGAGGGAGTGGCCAGCCACGAAGGTTGGCCACGGGAGTGGGTCGGCCATCACTGGCCGATCTCACCCCAACCTCGGCGACTGGAGCCGTGGCCGAGCCGCAGCCTGGCTGCGGCCTTTAGTGGCCGAGCCGCAGCCACGAAGGCTGCAGACAGCTGTGGTCGAGGCTGCGGTCAGCCTCGGCTTGGCGGTAGCCACGGAGGCTGCGGCCAGCAAGGGCTGAGCTGCGGCCACGAAGGCCGCCGCCACCCCTGGTTCGGCCTCGGGTGGTGGCTGGGGCTCGTCGCGGTCACAACTGACGGCGGTGGAGATTTTCCTCTTTGAATCCGACAATTTGGAAACCAACCTACTATGGCTCTGATACCAATGTTGGAAATTGATGTACAAAACATGCAATCGATTAAGGTACAACATAACACATAATTAAGTTACCTCCCTGAACGATTGCCTTAGCGGAAGCGGAAGCGGATCTGCCTGAGGTTGTGATCACGGTCTGTCGGACGGGAGGACACGCCACGATTTGACGGGCAATGACCTATAATACCACAGCTACTGACCTCTGTCTAAACTGTAGGGCGGCTAACTATTTAGCATCGACATCTGACATCATCAGGTTTTCCAAACCCTGAGCACCCCTATATATACTGATATATAGAGGGATAGGTTTTAAGGCCAAATACACAACTGGGCTTATGTAAATGGGCTCCCACTTACGGGCGACCCAGTATCCAAAAACCAACATATAAGAAGCAAGAAATGCTAAAAAATATATACCTCAGACAAGACTAAATCTTCTTCAGGTGACCAACCTCCTTTTTTAAAATCTGAATTCAAATAAGTGTAGCATTTGCATTCAAGATCCGAGTTTTCTCAGTTCTATTGATTGAGTAATCAAAGATTCGGGATTCAATCTGTGGTTCGCACCTTCTTCTGCACTGTCTTGTTGTTTTATCCTTGAACTTTGATGCAATGAATGGCCAAAGGCATTGACATCATCCCAAGTTCTTAAATCAATCATCCATATACCAAATGGTAAATTGAATGCAGAAAAGAAGAAGAAAAGAGGCCTTACTTCTCTGTGCCATGGAGATCGAGTTGTTTCCTCAGTATATCATCCTCCTGCATCAAATGATGAAAATACCATCAGAACCCGGAACGGAAAGGAGAAGATGAAGAAAGATAGAGGATAGAGGAAGTGAAGTGAAGAACCTCAGTGGCCCAAGAGACGATATGTCTCTCTTTCTTCTTCGATTGAAGAACCTCAGAACCTCAGTGAAGAACCTCAAGAACCTTCTTTCTTATCTGCATCGATTTCTTCAAGCTCTTTTCAAGGAGTGCGAGCTCGTTGATCTCGCGGTGGAGCGCGGTAGCTGCAGAGACGTAACTGCTCCATCCTCTTGAGGACGGAGTCCATGTCCTTTGACACGAGGGCCCAGCCGTGGAGGTCGTGGCTGGAGTCTGCAAACTCTTCAACAGATCGGTCGAAGTTGCGGAGGGAACCGCTGTGGCAGCGTCGGCAGAAGCAGGTGACGGAGGTGGTTGCGGATCTGAGGCTCTCAATAATTTCAGAACAGGTGAGGCTGAGGAGGAAGGTCTCGTCATTGGAGACGATTTTTCGGACTCCTTCAACGGAGATGGACTCGTTGCGCAGTTTGACGATGTTCTTTCCATAGAGTGATTTCCAGAGATGGATGAGCTTTGACATTAAGACAGCCATCTCAAAGGAAAGGACTCCGGCATTGGATTGCCTAGACGGACGGGGGATGGGAGCGGCAGATTTGACGGCCTCGAGGCTGTGGTAGAGAGCGCTTTTTGTGAAGAACCGTACGTCGAACCGGGTCTAACTGGGTTGGACCGGCCGAACTGGGAATTGGCCCCTCGCCGATTCGAGGACCGGTCCGGTTCTGATAACTATGTACAGTATAGAGTTATAAATATAATTAATATTATTTAATTCAGTAGTATATATCGTATGCTAATTGTTTTTTACTGATGTATGTTAAATGTTTTAATAAATATTATTTTGTATATCTAATGTTATTTTAAAAAAAAATATCTAATACGAATACCATACATACATATACTATTGTATCTATACTTTACAATTATAATATAATATATATTTATGTTAATTTTGTTAATTTTTAATATGGATTATCCTTATTAGCAATAAATAATTTGATTTGATGGGCACCCATCCTTGAAGACCCTGATTAGTTTGACCCAAAAAAACAAGACTCTGCTTAGTACTCAATTTATGCTTCAATTGTTTGGTTCTGAAGCGAGACTCATTGAGTCATGATTAAGTAAGGAGCTTTTCACCAATCTATAGCTTAAATAAACAATATTTACGCAAATATCCTCAATTAAAAAAATAAAATACCAAAGCATACCTATCCGCGACTGCTCCCATTCGCGGGTGGAAAAGCTACCCGCGAATTGGAGCCACGGGTAAATTTTTTTTCTTTCCGTCAGTTCAACCCACGACTCTCATTCGCGGGTGGAACTATACCGTTAGTTCCACCTGCGAATTGGAGTCGCGGATGGAACTGATGAATAGTTTTTGAATTTACAAAAAACAATTGTAAGTTTTTTGAATTTAGTAAATTATTTCGTAAATAGTTTTACATATATTTGAATTTAACTACTCCTTAAATAAATTAAGAATTGGGGTTTAATTATTTTGAATTAACGACTTATATTAGAAGTATTAATTTTGGGCAAGATTTATAATTGATTTGTTATTATCTTTTATTCGGTATAATATGTATTTGAAAATTTTCAGAATTAATATTTTTTAGATCGATAATTAATTATTTAGTTTATAAAATATCAACAAAGTTGATTAACTTAGGAATGTAAAAATGAATATTAAAAATGAAAAATTATTCAACAAGTTATACTGTTGGGTACATTTAGTGACGACCCAATAAGGGAAGGGCCTTAAAGGCCTAATAACTTTGCAGGGGGAAAACCCCATATCATTCAAACTGGGTCGGCCCACAGTAAAGTTAATCTGACCCTCATAAAGCGGTGCAGTATCGAACCCAACTAAAGTGGACGCAAAAGCTCCATCACAGGTCGCCATTGACCAATGTCAAAGCCTTCTACTGCTCGCCAAAGGAGTGCTCGCCAAGAGAGTCTAACCTCTCAACTATGGTCTCACTAACCGACACTAAAGATATGGCCACGATATCCCATAGATATCGGGCACATAATCTATAAAGATTACTTCTGTTAATAACCGTAATATTTGCTATCCTAATCTTTACCCACACAATATTCACCAAGATATTCAGTTGCCTATAACAGTTTGATGTCTTCACTCTATAAATACCCTTGCTTTTCAATACGTTCATTAATTTTTGAGTTCATACACACAGTATACTCATTAAAGAATTGGAGAGGGACCCAGAGACACCTCCTCTGTTGGATTCCCTTCTTGCAGGTTCATCGAAGCTCAGGCGAAAGCGTGTGATCACCAATCCTTTGACATTCAATTCACTGCAAAGTCAGCACCTGGAGTTTTAGAACCAACATTTGGCACCGTCTGTGGGAACGAGCAAAACAGTAATGCAGGCTCATTCTAACCGTAATCGCAGAAACCAAGCTAATGAGCTATCCTCAAATAGCTCTGATTCCGCCGCCGCTTCGCCGCTCCCCCAAGAACCTGCTAGCCAAGCAGTCCCTAATGCCGCCCCTCCAAGGCCGGCACGAGAACACGTTGTCAATTCCAGACCGGCCCCCGTTCCAAACGCCGCCGAGATTCCAGCTCGACCAACCGTTCAAGCGGTTGGGGAAACCATTTAGCTAACCACAAAGATGATATCCCTCTTCGAAACCATCATAGGACAGACCTGCAGACAAGCCCCTGCTCCTTAGGAAGATCATCGCCCCGCGGGGCCACAACAAGCAGAAACCGGAAATCCTTGCACCGCTGCCCCTCAAGAAGATTAAGAGATGACTTCAGGACACCCGTCCTTACCTCTGGCTTCCACTGAGGCGACGACATCTACTCACTCTGCCAATCCATCGAGTTCCGCACCAACTGGAGGACAGCAGAATCAGTGCACTCTTGACGAAGTTGAGTAGCTTATCAGCAATAGGCTCAAGGAACGGCGTGGAACCGTCATGCTTCCCTTCCGGGATCGATCCGCTTATCCCTCCACCACTGACCTGGTAATGGTCAAAATTCCAAAGGATGTAGACGCCAGGGCCATCACCGAATACAGTGGTGGAGGAAATCATATAATCCATGTCAACAAGCATGAAGCCTCTCTTTTGGATAAGTCAAATGATGATAATCACTTAGCCCTATTATTTCCGTCGACCTTTTCAGGTTCGGCGTCGTTCTGGTTCTTCGTCCTCCCTACATGATCAATAGGGACCTGGTCCGAACTCAAGTGTAAATTCCTGGAACGATACATGGGCAAGCGCCAACTGCTGAAAAGTCTGGTCGCCTTAGATGCAGTCAAAGAGCAACCAGGAGAGTCATTGACCGACTTCCACGGGCGTTTTCATAAGAACGTCACAGAAATAGATCGTCGAGTCACATATGGGGAGATAATTCGAGCTTTTTATAGAGGACTTGATGTGGCCAATAAAGTATCGAGGAAACTGCGAAACAACTACCACGTTCAGGAGATAGAGACGACGGAGAATCAAGGCGAAAGGTTTTATAGACCTCAAGAGGGCGAACTCTGAAGTCAATTTCTTGACAACCTCGCTAAGGGTGGTTCTAGAGCCCTGGCGCGATGGTAAGAAGGATAAGAATGGTCGAGACAAGCCCAAATCAGAAACCTAAGACCTAGACATCCAGAGGTCCTCGAGTATTTCACGCCTTTAAACACGCAGATCTCGGCGGTACTAGTCAAGATGGAAAGAAGGTCTCTGGCAAGGCCACCAATACCCCGCAAGAGTGCTCAACCAATGAGGAAGGACACAGAAAGCTATTGCAGATATCACAAGGACAGGGGCCAGAAAACTGACGATTGCTGCATCCTTAAGCGTGACATCGAGAAGCTGATACAGAGAGGCATGTTGAAAGAATTTGTGGGAGGACGAGACACAAGTCGAACGCCCCCACGTAGAAACCACTCGCCAGCTCTGCCCAAGCAATCTAGCCCATCCCAGAGCAGGAGGGTGATAAACCTGATTGCTGGAGGGTTTGGTGCCGGAGGCGAGGGGTCCAATGCAAGAGAAACGTATGCTACTCAAATTTCTACAGATTTTCAGCTGAGGAAGAGATCTCGGCCTGAAAAGGATTGCATCATCTCATTCTCCAAGGATAACCTACCACACGTCACAACTGCGCACAATGATGCTCTAGTCATCATAGCTGAAGTCGACGACTGCGACATGAAGAAGATTCTGATCGATAGAGGAAGCTCGACAAACATTCTAGTTCTGGACGCCTTCGAGAAGACGGGCAAATCCAAGCGCGACCTCAAGCGAGTCGACTTTGCCCTCATCGGTTTCGCTGGGAGAAAAACTTATCCGCTGGGAGCCATAACCCTGTCGGTAATTATGGGTGAATGATGGAAGAGCATAAAGGTGTCAGTCACCTTCTTAGTGGTCGACTCGCCTACATCATATAACGCCATCCTAGGGAGAACCGCCATCAATCCCCACACCAAATGGGATCGGAGAAGTTCTAGCGACCAACCCTCCTCACGATAATGCTATGTGAACTGCCTCCGCAATAAGAACCCAAGGGAAACCCTCGCCATCGAGATAGAGGCTGACCCGCGTGAGGACCAGGATCGGCCAGCACCAATGGATGAGTTAGCAGAGGTTGAGATCGATGGTCCAGAAAAGAAGGTGCGCATTGGGACCGCCTTGAACGACGACCAGAGAAACACCCTGACTTCCCTCTTGAAAGAATTCAAGGAACTCTTCGCATGGAAACCCACTAACAGCACCAGCATATCTCTCATGAGCTAAGGATAGATCCTTCGATAAAGCCGATTGCTCAGAAATGTCATTCGGATCCGAAAAGCGTTTGGCGATTAGGCAAGAAGTAGGCAGGCTGATCGAAGCCGATTTTGTAGGGGAGGTGTGGTTTCAAAGCTGGGTTTCCAACCAGTACTCGTGAATAAATAAAACGGCAAGTGGAGAATGTGCGTCGACTTCCGCGACCTGAACATTGCCTGCCCAAAAGATTCATAACCCCTTCCTCGAATTGATCAGTTGGTTGACGTAACCTCTAGTCATGAGATGCAAAGCTTCATGGACGCCTATTCAGGCTACAATCAAATTCGAATGCACCCGTCCGATAAAGATCACACAACCTTCTATGCGGACGGAGATATACCTTGCTACAAAGTGATGCCTTTCGGTCTAATCAATGCGGGGGAAACATATCAGCGAATGGTAAACCAACTGTTTCAGGACATGCTGGGGCGCGACATGGAGGCTTATGCGGACGATATGCTAGCCAAGCCAGTAAAGGGAAGCCCTCATATAGAAGACCTTCATGAAGCATTCGAGTGCATGAGGAGGCACAACGTTCGCCTAAATCCAGCAAACTGTTCCTTCGGAGTCAAGTGAGGCAAACTTCTGGGATTCATGGTAAGTGAGCGCAGAATTAGAGAAGAACCCGGAAAAACTCAAAGCCATTGAGGAGATGAGGTCACCAACTTGTCACAAGGAAGTCCAATGTCTGAATGGCTGCCCGGCCGCACTCAATCGCTTTCTTTCAAGGGAGAGCGACAGGTCACTCCAGTTCTTCAAGACTCTAAGGGTCAACTGAGTTCGAGTGGAGACCGGAGTACGAGGATGCCTTCCAATCATTAAAGCAGGACCTTCAAACACTCCCAGCTTTGGCGAAGCCCATTCCCGGCTGAAATAAAATATGTCCATATTGAAAAGTATCTCTATGCCTTAATTATTGCTGCTCGAAAGTTAAGACCATACTTCTACGCGCACGCCATTACAGTCCTCACCAACCAGTCTCTCAAACTCTTCCTGTTGAAGCCAGACTCTTCAAGAAGAAAGGTTAAATGGGCGATCGAGTTGAGCGAATTCAAGATCAAATTTGCACCGAAAACGGCCATCAAAGGTCAAGCATTGACAGATTTCATAGTAGAAAGTACAGACAATGGTCTAGCAGAAACAGAAAACCGGCAAAGTGAGTCAGCAGATACAAGCAAAGGTTGAGAACTCTATAGTGATGGATCCTCTTCAAGAGAAGGCTTGGGGGCATGATTAATTCTCATCCCCCGGAGGGCTAGCCTTTAAAGTATGCGATCGCCCTTACTTTTAAGGCGACCAACAATGAGGCTGTATATGAAACTCTTATCACTGGACTGCGACTCACTAAAGGAATAGGCATAACGTCACTCAGGGCAAAAAGCGATTCAGAGCTAATTGTCAATCAAATCAATGGAACTTATGAAGCAAAAGGGGAAAAGATGAAAAAGTACCTCGATATGGCTAAAAATCCATCGCCGAAATCCCAACTTTCGCGATTGAATCTATTCCTTGCCAAGACAACCAGCTAGTAGACTCTCTAAGCAAACTGGCGTTCGGAGGAACAAGAATTCAGGGTGTGGAATTTCTGGAACAAGCTCTATATTCGGTTCTCGACATCCAAGCAGAAGTCTTCAACAGTCAAGGGCAGGTAACCTGGATGACTCTGTTCCAGATCTTCTTGAAAGAAGGAATACTGCTAGAAGACGAAGGCGAGTCCACAAAAATAAGTCGTCTGTCCGCAAGTTATCTTCTTATAGATGGAGAGCTCTATAGGCGAGGACATTCAACTCCCTATCTAAGGTGCATCTCTCATCCTGAGACAAAAAGAGTTCTTTGCGAAGCTCACGAAAGAGTTGCCGCATGCCATAAAAGTGCACGCTCATTGACGCGCAAAATCTTCAGACTAGGCTACTATTGGTCAACTTTGAGCAAGGATGCGGCGGAATTAACAAAGAAGTGCGCGACTTATCAAAAGTTCGCACCACGATCCGGTCGACCACCAACACTACTATCCCCAATGGCAGGCGCCTGGCCTTTTGCCAGGTGGGAATAGACATCTTAGGCCCCTTTCCCATCAACATTGGGCAAAGAACCCACATTATAGTGGCGATCGACTAGTTCACCAAGTGGATAGATGCGAAAGCTTTGGCCTCCACGACTGAATTCCAAGTGATCAAGTTCTTGAAAATCAACATATTTTTGCGGTTCGGCGTACCCAAAATACTCATAAGCGATAATGGTCCACAATTCATAGGAAAATAACTCAAGTGGCTCTGCGAAGAAAACCATATCGATCACAGATTCAGCTTGGTAGACCATCCTTAAACGAATGGGCAAGCCGAAGCAGCCAACAAAGTTGTCCTCGCAGGAATCAAGAAGCTAGTTTAAGCCTTCAAAGGAAACCGGGCAGAAGAGCTGGATAATGTACTGTGGGATATTCGAACAACACCCAAAACAGCAACGGGGGAAACACCATTCAGTTTAGTTTGAACGACCACTTTTGTCCTTCATCACCTCCAAGACACAGTCGGAGAACTCTTCAGACTTCTTAAAGTCCTCGACCACGCTCTGGGGGGATGGGACAGCCTTCAGCGGTGAGCTGCTCTTTCTCTGCCTCTGAGTCATCTCTCCGAGCCCAGGAGTCCTTCAGCTCAGCCTTAAAGTCAGTATTCGCTGCCTCCAACTCAACGGAGTATTTGTCGTTTGCGTTGACCTGGAGCTCAGCCCTCAACCACTTGTCATCGGCGAGGGCCACCTGATCCTCCTTCTCCTTGATGGAGTTGAGAAGCCTCTTCTCCTTCTTGAAGTATTCATGGCGAGCATGCTCCATCTGGTCAGGAGTGAACCCCAGACTCCGGTACTGCTCCAGCTCGATAAGCAGGTCAGACCGCTTATCGGCGAGCTCCCCTATAATCTGATCGATCGCCAACTCCCCACGACGAGCTGGCAAAAGGAAGAAGGGGATAAAAGTACAGTCAGAATAAGGAGAGGTCAGAGAACGACCCAAGGGTAAATATAAGGAAGGAATGAAAGAAAAAGGACTCACTAGGGTGATCCGTGTTAGAGTATTATGTAGTCTAGATTAGTCTTTATCTTTAGTTTATCTATATTAGTTACCATTTATATTTTTAGATTTAGTTTATTAAATATATAGTTAGATAGATAGTATGAGTATCTTTATTGATATAATAAATATATATAGATAGTTATTTCTATACTATATATATATCTAGTTCTCTATGTACAAAATAACAAGTTTCTCAATAATGGAGTCAGATGTTTTTCTTATTCGTCGGCTTCACGTCCTTATGTTCTATTATATCTATCATTTTATAAGAGCCTTCTTTCCAAGGGCCGAATCATTCCTGCTGCTGATCTGTGATTTGCTAATACAATGTCTATTCAACAATGCTGAATTATTTGTGCTGAAATCCCGATTTGGTATCGTGAAGATGTGTGATCAAATTGAGTTGGAACAACCAAGTTTTTTAATGATTTACAATGGATTCAATAGAAGATTGGAATGCTGCAATTCAGATTTTAGATTATTTTGTTAGCTACTACGGCATGACCACGACGAGATGACCGAGATGGCACCGCGATGGCATGACAGAGTTTTTTTTTTCATTTTCATCTGGATTTTAGCTTGAAAAAATTGTATTCGAATGTGTAGTATCTCACCAATGATGAAGATGTGCGAGCTCAATTCAATTGGGGATTTGATCGAGATTGAATTTGGGATCCGACACAAGCGAAGAAACATTGGAAATTTAGGTACCAATTCAGCAAATTTCAAGAAAAGCAAAGAACATGGGTGAATGTTAGAGTATTATGTAGTCTAGATTAGTCTCTATCTTGAGTTTATCTATATTAGTTAGTTTATCCTTTTAGATAGATAGTATGAGTATCTTTATAGATAGAATAAATATAGATAGATAGTTATCTCTATACTATATATATATATAGTTCTCTATGCACAAAATAACAAGTTTCTCAATAATGGAGTCAGATGTTTTTCTTATTCATCGGCTTCACGTCCTCATGTTCTATTAAATCTAATAATCTGCTCGAAATGCGACCTCGATGCCAGTCAACTCGGAAGGGACCATCGCCCGATCCCGAGGGGGAAGGATCCCTTTGAGGAGATGCATGCAAAGGTCCGGGTTACCCCACAACGTCAACTCGTCGGAAATCTCCACCTTCTGGATATTTCCCCAAGGGGCCCATACACCCTTGGGGTTCGCCGCCTTCGGCGAACTGAATAAGCCCACCAAGGGGCAGTATTCCCCGGCGAAGGAAGTCTTGGAGGTGTGCGTGACGGCACCAGGGGTCTGAACCCCCTTCTGAGTCCCATCCCTCTTGGTGAGGTTGGGAGTAGTAGAATCGGTGGTAGGTGGGGTTGCCTCTCTGGTAGCGGGAGCCCTTCCCCGAGGAGCAGCAGAACCCCCGGAGGAAGCAGGGCGTTCCTCACCCGAACTCCTGGCTTTCTTGGCGGGAGCCTGACTCGGCGCCACCTCAGCAACAGTCTTCCCTGAAAAGGTCAACAAATATATTAAAACCTAAGACTAAAACAGGGGAAGGAAGGTCAAAAGACATTCATATACCTCTTTGGCGATCGCCAGGAGCGATCCCAGGTTGTTCATCCTCTAGCTTGCACTTGGATGCTCGCCTAGAAGGGGGAGGAGGAGGATTCAAGGACGCCTGAGCAGCAGACATTCCCGTCTTAGCCTACTTGGAAAACAGACTGATGATTTTAGATCCCCGAGTGCCTACAACTAACAAAGACAAAGAGTCAAAAATTTACCTAATCTATAGAAACTGGTGCGGACTGTTGAATGCCCGCCAGCCTAAGCGTTGACTATGAAGTTTCCGTCACTGAGTGGATCGAACAGAAGTCTGGCTGCCTAAGAAGTCAGAATAAATCATCGATGGCGTTCCGATCTCTCCCCGAGAGCTCTCCGAAGATTAGAGGAGTATCCCTTTCCGGCTGAAAGAGCTCCCATGATACACTACCCTTATAAAAGAAGTAAAACTTCTTGTAGTTGTAGTTGGTAGCACGGAAGTCATCCACTAGACGGAAATGAACATTCCAGTTCCTCGAAGATGTTTGAGCCACCGAGTCTGGAAGTGGTAAAGATGGTTCGCCCCATCGTCCAATCGGTAAAAACATCGAATATGGCCAGTGAATACATCCATCCTTGACGTAAACACATGAACTTGAACCCAACCCACATCCTGATGGCGTTGGGCACCAGTTGTGTAGAGAGATCCTGCAAATCGTCGCAAAGAGGAAAACGCAACCTAGCATCGATCTGGGCCGCATAAATGTAAACCTCTCCATCGCGTGGATAATGCAAACCTAAGCCTGGGTATCTAGGGGCATCTTCTTCTCCCAAGCCAGTCAAGGCGACCACTGCGTTGAACTGAGCTGGCTTCATCTAATTGCGCTTGATATCTACCCAGAACACCATGGTATGGCAAGAACAATACAAAAATGATAAAAAGGAGGAAGCTTTACAGCCTAAAAAGAAGCAAAAGGAAGATATCGAAATGTACCTGTCGGGGAGAAGACATGGACATTGCTGGCAGGCACGTCCATCACCAACGGCGTGGCGACCGATTGCCCGGAAATCGCCTTGGGGGCAGGATTCCTGTGACCCTGCGCCGGGGAAGAACCGTCTCTAATGACCAAAGGGGCGTTGGTAGCCCTGGTCGAGACTTTTTGACCAGAAGAAGGTTGGTTAGAGGAAGGCTTGTGGGAAGACCCCTTTCCGGAGGATTGATTCTTGGAAGCCATGAAAATAGTATAAGCCTTTTGAAATCGAAGAAATGAAAAAGGGAAAGTTGAAAGCAGAGAACTGAGGAACAATGAACTCTCTGGAAGGAATATGGCCTACGTTTGTAAAAGACTAAATGCCAAAGTTTGGCTTTTTATAGCCAAAATGGAGGTAACCGAACAGGCACGTCTGAAACGACTCAGAGAATGATTATACCCTTTTGGGTAAAATCGAAGCAATGTCAGAATTCCAAGAGACGCCTCGGGGAGACAAACGGTTGGAACGGTACGAAAACTGTCAACCTAACCTCTAGTTACGGAAGACTAAAAGACAGATATGCCTCAATTGTCCGTTCAACTTTTGGGTAACAGTGTAGTAATTAAATGCTCAAGAACTTACACAAAAAAGGTGATCGCCAATAGCTACACTAAGCCTCTCCTGAAACCCTCTTGACGATAGTTCTCGCCAAAGAGTAATGAATGAGTATTCATAAACCCTAGCAAACCAAAGCGTTCGTCAAAAAGGGTAAGAGCACAAATAGGCGGCCAAAATATCGCTCGCCAAAGGATACGGAGTATCAAAAAGGCACAAATAGCATATAAGGACAGAAAATATCCAGTCCAAGTGTCACTGTCTCAAATCCTATCATAGATTCAAGCTTGACCGAAGAAACTTCACTCAAGCTTCAGGGCCAAATGTTGGGTATTGATAGTGACGGACCAATAAGGGAAAGACCTCAGAGACCCAAAAAGTTTGCAGGGGAAATCTGACCCTCATAAAGCAGTCCAGTATCAAACCAAAACTGAAGTGGACGCCGAAGGTCCATCACATGTCGCCATTGACCAAGGTCAAAGCTTCCTACTGCTCGCCATAGGAGTGCTCGCCAAGAGAGTCTAACCTCTCAACTCTGGTTTCACTAACCGACACTAAAGATATGGCCACGATATCCCGCGTATATCGGGCACATATTCTATAAATATTACTTATGGTAACTGCAATATTACGCCATAACCGTAATATTTGCTATCATAAGCTTTACTGGCAGAATATTCACCAAGATATTCTGTTGCCTATAACGGTTTGATCTCTTCACTCTCTAAATACTCTTGATTTTCAATACGTTCATTACGTTTTGAGTTCATACACACATTATACTCATTTAAGCATCGGAGAGGGACCCAGAGACACCCCCTCTGTTGCGATCCCCTTCTTACAGGTTTATCAGAGCTCAGACGAAAGTGCGTGATCACCAATCATTTGTCATTCAATTCACCTACAAGTCAGCCACCTGGAGTTTCTGAACCAACATATACCAAGAAGTTATACATATATATTTTATATATTCAATATATATATAATAAATTATTAAAATTGTGCAGCTTTTCACATAATTGTATACCAAGTAGTTATACCAAGTAAGTGCATAATTTTAACTTTAGTGTAAGTTATTAGCTTTAGTTGTGATATTTAAAATATTTGTTAATTTTGTAAAGTATTTAACAATTTCTTTTACGGAGGATTGTCGAATGATGCATTTACCTTCATTTTGAAACCTGATGATGCATGCACCATCACAAAAAAAAATATGTTGGTGCATCGAAAATTTATTATAAATATATTGGACCATTTTTATTGTTTTTTCTTACTAATATAATGATTTTAAATATAGGGTTTCCTATTTGAGTAATTTTAGAAACAGAGATAAGTATAATATATAAGTTTTGTTTTATATTATATTTTAATTAATATTTACAATTGTCTGTTACCTCCTTTAAATGTAGTGCTCTTTCTATTTGTATTCGTGAAAATGTATTATTCTATAAAAAAATTAAAAGTTAAAGTATTGTAATTTGATTTCCATTTTTAAAAAAACTCATAATAATACACAAGGTAGGTTCCTCCTTAAATTTAATTTACAAATAAAATATAACTATCTAGGTTGAACTAATTTAGTAGATCTAGCTCGGTGCCCTCAAGTTGGATCAAGCAAACTCATGGTTGATCTAGGTCCAAACGTGCCATAGCTTTAGCTTAACAAAGAATTCACCCAGAATTATACTATGATTCTGGGTGAGAGAAAAGACCGCGACCAAACAGCGACAAAACTAAGAAGACCAGACCATTTGTGGACTGAAACCAATGGTCTTAGCTTATGGTCTTTTCAGTATTGGTCTTATTTCGGTCCTAAACCGTTAAGACCATGTATACTTATTTTTTAATGAATTTATTATATATGTCTTATTCCAATAGAATTAATTATAAAAGAACGCTCAAGAAAAAAATATAATATATCTTGAATGAAAACCGTTTCGATCAATAATAAATTATTAAAACATTAATAAATTATATTAGATACAATTCTGTTATAGTAATTTATATAATTTTATATTATGATATTAAATTATATTGGCTAGTGTACTTATTTTGATTTTCAAATGCTTTTTAAAAAGTCGATCTAATCGGTTGATTTCAATTTAGAACCAAATTATGTCAATTGAATAAAATATGGTATTGATATATTACATATTTTATAAAGAAGTAAAAAAATTAGGGTTGGGCACGAACCGGTCTGGGGCCGAACTGGTTCAGAACCGTACAGGGGCCGAATCGGTTCAGAGCCGTGCATTTACC
Source organism: Chamaenerion angustifolium (assembly GCA_946814005.1). Lineage (NCBI taxonomy): Eukaryota > Viridiplantae > Streptophyta > Magnoliopsida > Myrtales > Onagraceae > Chamaenerion > Chamaenerion angustifolium. Next base: position 23,553,118 of record OX328268.1, on the reverse strand, counting down.
ACATTTTAGGTAGCATTTCAGTTAGTAAAAGGTACTCTCATCTGAAGATTCATTGTCTACTAAGTTTGTTTTAGGTCTCACGGGGACGACATTAGCCAAGTTGTGGAGACTTACAGGTTATGTCTTGGTTGTAATAGAACAATGCTAACCTAAAAGAAACATATTATTGCTGCATTTCAGTACAGGTCAGTTTCTGTACTAATTACTTTTTTGCATTGTGTTATTGTAGAGCAATATACATACATAATAGAAAAATAAATAAAAAACATTATGTCTAACGGTTCAAACGGTCTAGACCAAACCAAAACCAAAAAAATCAAGACCATATAAATGGTCCAAACGGTTCCGGTTTCAGTCTCAAGACCAAAATTAATGGACCAAAATTTTCGGTCCCGGTCTCAAGACCAGACCAAATCATACCACTTTTTGCTCACCCCTTTCTATCTGATATAGCTCGGACCTTAACAAGGATGAGCATCTTGGATGTGTCCATTCAGCGAGTTAGAGTATGTGTGGATGTCAAATACCATAATCGTACCATATTTTGAAGTTACATGCAGTAACCAACGTAGGTACAATTTACAATACCATAACCACAGTTATTAAGCACGGTTTTACCTGTATACCCAAATTCAAAATGACCATATTTTATTCAAGTTACTATAAACCAAATTTTAAACATCTCCATCCAAAAAGATCAAATCAATTATAAAAAATACAATAATTTGAACATAATCGAGATTTAATTAAAAAACTGTAACGGGAAGCACATGTCACTACTTAACGGGAAGAAATAACGGCAGTTAGGTGATAGTAACAGTTCAGTCACATGTGTCAACTTAAGTAACGGTTGAGCTCAAGTTTGAACGGTTCAGTCACATTGTCAAACATAAGTAACGGTTGAGGTAATTAACCCTAATATAATTAACGCAAGAGTATTTTAATTAATAATATGAGATGTGCGATATAGAGTGCTTAGCATATGCAAAACAACTAATCAACATCTAAATATGATATCCATAATGTGGAATGTTAGATGATTTGGTAATCCGGTAGTTGTTAAGGCAGTTAAGCATCTCATCCATACTCACAAACCTACAGTGTTGATCTTAATTGACACTAGACTCAGTGGCAAAAACATGGATGAGCAAGCAGGAAAACTCCCGTTCAACAAATTTCTAGGGGTGAGAGCTAGAGGGTTTAAAGGAGGAATCCTTATGCTCTGGAATGATTATGAGACAAAAATTACGAAGATGGATTCTACTGAGAAGGAATTACATTTCAAGATCCAGGTTATCCATTCAAATCTATCTTGGTTTATGTCTGCGATTTAAATGAAAGATTACTGTTGTGGGATAATCTTAAATCAGTTGGAGCTTCTATATCTAGTCCTTGGCTAGTAGTAGGGGATTTTAATGATGTCACAAATAGTGATGAAAAATTGGGGGGGGGGGGGGGGGAGGGGGTAATAGTGTATGCTTGAATATGGTGTCTCTCTTTAATGATATGATCAGTGATTGTAATTTGATTGACCTAGGCTTTAGGGGGCCAAAGTTTACTTGGATCAATATGTGGAATTCTGATAGATTAATCCAGCAGAGACTAGATAGGATGATGACGAATATGGATTGGAAATTTAGCTTTCCCAATGCATCAGTAACACATCTTACAAGAACCCACTCTGACCATTGCCCGCTTCTTATAAATTCTGGTGGAGATGGTGGCAACATGGTAATTAGACCGTTTAGGATGGAACCTATGTGGCTTGGTCACACAAGTTTTGAATTAATGGTTAAGAATACTTGGATTGAATTAAGTAATATGATCACGCCTTCCATTAACCATTTCCCTCATAAAGTTAGAGCCTGGAGTAAAGAAATATTTGGTAATGTATTTCAGAAGAAAGAAAAAATCCTTCGGAGGATCTCAAGAGCTCAAAAGTGTATTGCTAACTCCCCAAATGATTATATTGTCACTCTGAAAAATAATCTCCAGTCAGAACTATCTGAGATTCTTGACCAGGAAGAAAAACTTTAGGCTGCAAAGTCGCGCACAAAGTGGATCAGAGATGGGTATAGAAACACATAATTCTATCACATTTCTACTCTTGTTAAAAGAAGAAGAAATGAGATCTTGGCAATTAAAGACTTAATTGGAAATTGGATGTTTGATGAGGGACTCATTCAGGAGGAATTTCAAAAAAAAAATTCAAATCTCTTCACAACTTCAAATGTTTCATCACCTACGGTGGTTGATCAGTCTGATTCTTGGAGAACTGCTCTATCTGATAATCAAATCCGTCGCCTAGATAACTTTATCACTTTAGAAGAAATCAGGAAAGCCACTTTGGATGTTAAACCGTTTAAAGCTCTGGGGCCGGATGGCCTCCACCCAGCTTTCTTTCAAAAACTGTGGAACTGTAAGGGTAGCTCTCTGACTGAGGCTATCAGTGAGGTGTTTAAAGGGGGTCTATCCCTACAAGTTGGAACGAGACGTTTATCTTCTTAATCCCAAAATGTAGTCAGTCTAATTCAGTCTCACAATTTAGACCTATAAGTCTTTGCAATTCTATTTACAAGGTCATATCAAAAATCTTGGTGAATAGAATCAGACCAATTCTGAAAGATATCATTTCTCCTTTTTAGACTAGTTTTGTCCCAGGGAGAAGGGGTTCGAATAATGTAATTTTGCTTAGAGAAGAGCTTCATTTTTCAAAGCATAAACAGGGAAAAACCGGGTGCATGATCATTAAAATAGATCTTGAAAAAGCATATGATAGAATTGAGTGTGTCTTCATCAGAAGAACACTCCATTTCTTTAAATTCCCTAAGAAAGTCATTAGGTTGATTATGAGTTGTATCTCCACGTCTTCAATTGAAATCCTGTTTAATGGGGGGAAACTAGAAAAATTCTACCCGTCCAGAGGCATTAGACAAGGTGATCCTTTCTCTCCGTACATCTTTATTATATGCATGGAATATCTGTCATTTCTTATCGATGAGAAATTTATGCAAGGACAATGGAAAGGAATAAAAGTGGGAAGAGGTAGCTTGACCTTATCCCATCTTTTCTTTGCTAATGACCTCATTCTAATGGGAGAGGTGACACCTGAAAATTGTAACTGTATCAACTCGGTTTTAGAAGAGTTTTGCGGCATTTCAGGACAAAAGGTAAATCAGGGGAAGTCTGTCATGGTTTTCTGAAAAAATGTACCCTCTACCAAAAGAACACAGATGTCAACGAGTTTAAAGTTTAGAACAGTTGAAAACTTTGGGTCTTACCTTGGTTTTCCTTTGGAATTGTCAAACTTGAAGGTTAGCTCATTTAACTTTGTTCTGGATAAAGTTAGAAAAAAACTTTCAGGTTGGAGGGCAAAGCTGTTATCGATGACGGGTAGAGTTAAGATGGTCAATTCGGTCTTGTCCACGATCCCCTCCTACTATATTCAATGTAGTTTCCTACTTCACTGTGTAAAGAACTGGACAGGATTAATAGAAATTTTGTTTGGGGATCCACGGACCAGAAAATAAAAATCCACTTGATCAATTAGGAGGAAATAACAAAGCCAAAAAAACTAAGGGGACTTGGTCTGCAATCGGCGTTGTATCGGAACAAAGCACTCCTGGGGAGTTTGGCATGGAGATTGAAGAAGGAAACAACTCCTTGGGCTGGGATAATTAGAAACATAACGTTTAAGCAGGATGAAACTTCTCTCACTACTTCAAATAAAACGCCTTATAATTGGAAAGCAATTAATGAAGGTATGAACACCCTTAAATTAGGATTAGGGTGGGTGGTGGCAAATGGTAGGGATATTAATTTCTGACACGATAACTGGGTGGGTAATCAACCTCCGCGAGCTGCTATTTTTGGTCCACTGAACTATGAAGAAGACAAATTGATGGTAGGAGATGTCTTCCACAATGACGAGTGGAATATAGATAGAACTTCTTTTGACTTCCCCAAAAAACATTTGGACATTTGAACTTCAAACTCTGCAAATGATTTTGAAATTGTACTTTGCGTCTTAACCTTCCAAGACACTAAAGAATTACCAAATTTAATGCAATATCCAGATACAGACTTTCCAGATTCTAGGCAACATGCCCAATCTGAATCATAATATGTTGTTAAATGTATGTCACTTTCAATTGGGACAATCAATCCTAAACCTAGCTTATTCTTGGCATATTTCACTATCCTAATGCCATTCATGTGTGAGACCTTTGGTGCTTGAAGAAATAGACTTAGGTGTTGCACACCAAATGATATGTCATGTCTTATTACAAGCACGTAAAGAAGCTTACCAACCATATGCATATATGATCCATCTGCAGATAACTCATCATCCATATTAATCATAGTTGTTAAAAGTAAACCGTTGTCATTTTTCATTGGTGTTTTCACTAGTTTTGCACCCATCAAACCAACTTCCTGTATCAAAACTAATGCGTATTTACTTTGATTCAAAACTAATTCATCCTTGTATCAAGCAATTTCAATACCAAGAAAGTACTTCATTGTTCCCAAGTCTTTCATTTTAAAGATTGTTTTAAGAATTTCTCTTAGTTCAAGAATCATTTTCATGCTACTTCCTGTAATCAACATACACAATTAAAACAAGAATATCTTAATCGACCTTTTTGGTGAACAATGAGTAATCAAATTTACATTGATCATAACCACTAGATACAAGTGCTTCAGTTAATTTCAGATTCCATTGGCGTGAGGTATGTTTTAATCCATATAAAGATTCTAGTAACTTACACACTTTGTTTCCTTCGTGATGATCCATTTCTTCTGGTATATGCATATATCCCTCTTCGTGTAGACCTCCTTGTAGGAACTATATCCATTTGAAACAAGCTTCACATTTAAACAGAAGCTAATGCCCAGATTATTGTAGTAGTCACCATCTTGGCAACAAGACTAAATGTGTTCATATAATCGATTCAATAAGTGTGATTATATCCCTTTTCAACCAATCTAGCTTTACATATCTCAACAGATCCATCAGAATTGTATTTAACTTTGTAAACCCAATTACATCCTATTGATTTCTTACATTGAAGCATGTCAACAATGTTCCAAGCTCCCGTCTCTTCTAAGGTTAATACTTCTTCTTGCATAGAAGAAAACCATCTTTCATCTTTCACAACCTCATTATAACTTTGAACATCCTGAATCTGGTCTTTTCTAGAAACAAAACATTAATAATCTCCTTTGAAATGTTCATAAGATGATATATTAGAAAAAGGACGTGCACTGGTCAGATTTCTAGAAATAATGTAATACTTATGCTAAACAGGTACTATAATCGATCTGTTGAATTTTCTGGCGAAACATTCTATTGCAGTCTCATCCTGCACATTAGTAACATTGTTCTCCCTTTCTTCGGTTGGGTCAGAGTCAACAGTTATATGGGGAAAAATATCCGTGAAGAGAGTACAGTCAACAGTATTGACATACGAGTAAGGAAAAAATTGTTCATAGAAGGTTAGATCCTTGTCGATATAAAGTCGTTTTGATTCTAAATTTAGTAGTTTGTATCCCTTCTCTGTCATGGAATATCCAAGTAAAATACTGAGAAGATAACGAACATCAAATTTATTCCCATGTGTGAGATTTTTTCCATAGCAAAAACATCCAAATACAATTAAGTGTGCAAGACTTGGCACAAAACAATATAATTCTTCATGGGGTGATTTTAATTTTAACACTATAGAAGGAATGTTGTTGATTATAAGATGCAGTAAGGATATATTCCCCCAAAACTCATCAGGCATACAACTTTAAATTTTCAAAGCTCTACCTACTTCAAAGAGGTGTTTGTCTTTCCTTTCTACTATTGCATTTGGTTGAGGAGTATATGGGGAAGATGTCTAATGAGTAATTCCCCTATTGGCAAGAAAATTTCTACTTTCTTCTTGAGCAATTCTTCTTCATTATTAGTCCTTATACAGTTCACAAAAGTAGAAAATTAATTTGGTATGAATGTAAGAAAATCCTTTATTATGAGAACATAAAATTCAAGTTGAATTAGGTAAACCCATGTTCAACTAGAAAAATCGTCAACAATTGTGAGAAAAAAAACGTTTATTATCATGAGTGTTGCATTTGAAAGGTCCCCATACATCATGAGTGTCTACCAAACTATAGTGCTCTTATATCAGAGAGGTCCTGAAAAATAAAAAAATATAGGGTAAAATATTATAGAACATTTCTTGTATTCATATAATTTTGAAACAGATAGCAAGTTATATTTAAAATCATGTCTATATAAGACATTCTTAATAATGAAATCCTTTTTAATCAGGTGACTCCCATGTGATTGGCTTTAGAAAAGGTCCCATTAGGGAGATGCAAAATGGTGTCTGATATCTTTTTTATATTATGAAGTCAATCCTTCTTATATTTTATATGATTACATGCACATAGGGCTGGCAATGGTGCGGTGAAAAACCCATAACCACGGTTATAACCATTACTGTTTAATATGGTTAACCGTACCATTATGGTGCGGTGCGGTTATGGTGATGAATTCTCTACCCATAATGGTTATGGTTATGGTATTTGAGTTATACCCATGGTTATTTTATAAATATAATAATTATTTATTATTAATAAACTAATATATATATATTATACTAAATATAAATTACAGCATAAAGCATTAAAGCTGTCGAAAAAAAAAGATAAAGCTATCTTTTATAAATATATTATTATTATAAAGAAGAAGGTGTTGAATTGGATGAAGTTGACAACGGTAGAAAGAAGAGGACATCGAAGGTATGGGAAAGAAGTTCGTCTACAACAAGTTCAAGGTTTAATGCTAGTACAGTGGATAAAGACGACACTTTTTCAGAGTTTGAAAATTATGTCGCAAACAAAAGGCGGAAGCTAATTGATCAAGCAAAGGGGGAGTTAGATACCTACCTAAATGCAGATGTCCATCCAAGGAGTAATGACTTTGACTTTGATTTGTTAGGATGGTGGAGAATTGAGGGAGTAAAGTACCGAACTTTGCAAATGATTGCGCGGGATTTGCTCGCAATTCCAGTCTCAACTGTGGCGTCAGAATCAGCATTTTCAACAAGTGGTAAGTGGGCAAGTAAACATCGGAGCTCCTTAACTGCAAATACTGTGGAAGCACTAATGTGCACCCAGGATTGGATGTGGATGGACGCTCAAAAAGGTAGTAAAATGTTTATTTCTTGCTTAATTCACTTCATTACATAATTTGTACTAATACACTATTTTTCTTTGTTATAGTTGCATCTATTAAGATAAGAAAAGTGAAATCAATTGATGATATTGAGGAAGATGATGATTGATAGAAACAAATACGACAAGTGTGAAATGGTTAGGGGTGTTGAATCATTACTCGTTATGGGTGTTTGATGAATTTTAATGTTAATTAAGTGGTGTGAATGTTAATGTTGAATCATATGAATGTTGAATGATGTTAGTGTTAATGTTGAATGATGTTAGTGCTATATATTTTTATTGTTGGTAATATAGATAGATGTATTTTTTAAAATTATATTTTCGGGCTTTTATTATATTACATGTGGAATAAATATGGTTATACCGTTAAAACCATGGTTAATAACCACCGTTATTTTGATGGTTATGGTATTGAAAATTGTACCCATAATGTTTATGGTTATGGTTATGGTTATGGTTATGGTATGTGGTTTAAAAATATGGTATGGTTATGGCATTTAGCATACCCTAACCATTGCCAGCCCTACATGCACCTTTGTTCTTGTCCTTTTTTTTTTGTCAAGATGATGCAAGAGAGATTGATTTCTTTAAGGTATAACTGTCATGTTTGCTCTCACTTTTTAGGTTAAGCTGTTGGAATCTGAGCTTCCCAATATTTTGATTATCTGATCGTATTCGTCTTTGGTGAATAGTTCAATCATTGAGAGGATCCTATGAAAGATTCTTTCACATAATTTTGCACGGATCCCTGCACAAATGAATTATCAGAAGAAAAAATATTGCAAGTTGCTTGTGAGTTTGCCCCAACACTGTTATTCGTTTTGGCTTTTAATTCTGGGTGTAGGCTCCAACAAAAATTTATTGTGTGTCCTCTTATATATCAATGGTGTGTTAGGAGATAAACTTGTAATATTCAAGAGTACTCTAGAAGTCTCTATGTGTAGAAGTCTCTATGTGTAGAACTCTCTAAGTGTCTAGAAGTCTCTTAAGTAATTAGGAGTTTGAATAAGTCACTAGAATATGAAGCTACTAGAACATGAAATCACTAGAACCTCAAGTCTCTAGGGTCTTCTATATGTACCTATAAATATGTGATGGAATGAATGATAAGTCATCCAGTTGAGTAGACAAACAACAAGTCTCTCACTCCACATCTCTCACACACTCATATTCATATACACCAACAAGTGGTATCAGAGCAATGTTCAAAGATCGTAATGGCATCGACAAGTATGCAAGTACCGAGATTGACGAAGGATAACTACGATATTTGGTGTATCCAAATGAAGGCCCTTTTGGGATCACTTGACGTATGGGAGTTTGTGGAGACCGAGTTCAAGGAACCCAATGCGACGACGGTAATGACAAAAGAAGAGAAGGATGAATTGAAGGAGCAGCGGAACAAGGAGAAGAAGGTCTTGTTCACAATATATCAAGGTCTTGATGAAGCCACGTTCGAGATAGTCGCTCCGACTAAGACATCAAACGAAGTTTGGGGGATACTTCAAAAGGCGTTCGGTGCCGTCGAAAAGGTAAAGAAAATTCGATTACAATCTCTCCGTGCTCAATTCGAGGCCATCCATCAAGAAAGCTCAGAATCCATCTCCGACTACTTCACGAGGGTTATCTCAATCACGCATCAAATGCGGAGAAACAGAGAAACGTTGGAAGATGTTCGTGTCATGGAGAAGATCTTGAGATCCATCGATCCTAAATTCGATATGGTGGCTGTGGCGATTGAAGAATCCAAGGATTTAGATGAGATGTCCGTGGAGAAACTTATGGGTTCTCTACAAGCCCATGAACAACGACTTATGAAGAGAGGAGAATGAAGATCCTTGGAGCAAGCATTACAAGCGAAGTTGACGCTACAGAATGACGGATCACGAGTCGGCTTCCAAAGAGGAAGATTTTCAACGCGGAGAGGAAGAGATGGCCCGTCAACAACAACCAACGAAACTGATGTTCGAGAATCAGCTGGACGAGGAGCAAGTCGAGGAAGAGGTCGCGGTCGTGGTTGAGGTCGTGGACGAGTCCGTAACGGATGGACAAGTAACAAATCCGAAGTACAGTGTTATGTGTGCAAAAAATACGGCCACTATGCAGCATAATGTTGGTATAATACCGACAACGACGGAGAAAAGGCGAATCTTGCGGAATATACTGATGATGGAGTACTTTTGATGGAGTATGATGGAGCGGTGACATCAGAATCCGTCACATGCTTCATTGATACGGGAGCGTCCAATCATATGTGTGGACAAAAAGATTTATTTACGGAGCTCGGAGAAAGGCGAGATGGGCATGTTACCTTCGACGATCTTTCTCGGTGACAAATCGAAGGGAAAGGTAAAATTTTCTTTGCACTCAAGAATGGGCGAAATCTTTGCATCTCCGATGTCTATTATGTTCCAGATATGAAGAATAATGTTCCGAGTGTCAGACAATTGCTCGAGAAGGGATAAGTTGTCCACATGAAGGATCACGCTCTTAGCATCCGTGATAAGAACAACAAACTTATCACGAATGTGACCAAGACCAAGAATAGAATGTTTCCTCTACGGCTGGCAACCCTAGACAACTCAACTCTCTGGCACATCCGGTATGGTCATCTCAATTTTGAAGCATTAAAACTACTAGAAAGGAACAACATGGTACGAGGCTTGCCGAAAATCGACCGTCCCAATGGCGTGTGCAAAACTTGTGTCATCGGAAAGAAGCAAAGAAAACCATTCAAGAAGTATCTTTTGAAGAGAGCAACCGGTTGTCTCGACTTAATCCACTCGGATGTCTGCGGGCCAATCACTCCCATCTCCATTGGTGGAAATAGGTACTTCTTGACCTTTACCGATGATTATAGTGGTAAGACCTGGATTTATATGATGAAGGAGAAAAGCGAAGTTTTGACATAGTTCAAGGAGTTTAAAAACATGGTCGAGAAGCAAAGTGGTTGTCATTTGAAGTGCTTGCGAACCGATAGAGGAGGCGAATACACGTCGCGTGAATTTGACCAGGTTTGCAAAGAGAATGGGATCGTGCATCAACTCACCATGCCTTAAACGCCTCAGAAAAATGGTGTGTTCGAGAGAAAGAATAGGACCATCTTGAATTTGGTTCGATGCATGCTCAAAGAGAGAGGAGTTCCGAAAGAATTTTGGGGAGACGCGGTTGCATGTGCCGTTTACGTACTCAACCGGTTTCCTACGAAAAGGATTGGGAACATAACACCAGAGGAAGCATGGAGCAAGCGCAAGCCAAGCGTCGAGAATCTTCGTGTCTTTGGGTGCGTGGCGTATGCAAAAGTACAAGAAGAAAAGCGGACGAAGCTCGAGGATAAAAGTATCAAATGCGTCATGCTCGGCTATGGTGAGAACTCTAATGGCTATAAGTTATACAATACTGTCACAAAAAGGATTGTGATGTCGCGAGACGTCAAGTTCAATGAGGAATATGCATGGAATTGGGGAAATATCAACCCTCAAAAGGATATCTTAAAGGCGGAGGAATCGAAGAAGATTCTCCGAAATGAGGAAGATTGGGAACCATCTACACTCACAAATGGTGATGCCCAATTAGAGGAAGAAAGCTCGAGTGAATCACCCGTGAGAAAGACATGGCGAATACGAGACATATATACATCTACGGAGGAAGTTGATGAAGAATTATATGGTAACCTTTGTCTCATCGCAGGATATGATCCATTAACCTTTGAAGAAGCCTCTAAGTAGACAAAATGGAAGAAGGCGATGGACGAAGAGATTGGATCCATTAGGAAGAACAAGACTTGGGAGCTCACTACACTCCCTCGAGGTCATGATGCCATCAGAGTAAAATGGGTGTATAAGACGAAGACAAAGGCAAATGGAGAAGTGGAGAAATACAAAGTGAGGCTTGTCGTGAAAGGATACAAGAAAAAGTTCGTGGAAGATTATGAAGAAGTCTTTGCACCGGTGGCTCGGCTAGAGACGGTAAGGTTACTCCTTTCACTTGCCGCTCAAAATAAGTGGAGAATATTTCAAATGGACGTGAAATCGGCATTCTTGAACGGGAATCTCGAAGAGGAGGTCTACGTCGAACAACCTCCAGGGTTTATTGTCAAAGGTCAAGAAGACAAGGTGTATCGGTTGAGAAAGACGCTCTACGGTCTAAAACAAGCTCCAAGAGCATGGAATTCCAGAATGGATGACTACTTTATTCAAAGTGGTTTCAGTCGGTGCTCGTACGAACATGCTTTATACTCAAAGACTAACCCCCGTGGAGACGTTTTTGATTGTGTGTTTGTACGTAGATGATTTGGTGTTCACTGGCAACAATCCTTTCATGATTCAAGATTTCAAACAATCCATGGAGAAGGAGTTCGAGATGACGGACCTGGGCCTTATGGACTATTTCCTCGGCATTGAGGTGCAACAAGGAGAAGATGGGATATTCATCTCTCAAAACAAGTACGCAAGAGAGATTTTGAAGAAGTTCTCAATGGAAGATTATCAACCGGTCGACACCCCCGTCGAGTGTGGAGTACGAATTACAAAAAAGGAGCAGGAAAATTGGTGAATCCTACTTACTACAAGAGCCTCGTGGGATGCCTACGTTACTTGACGTGTACTCGACCCGACATACTCTTTGGAGTCTGTTTGGTGAGTAGATACATGTAGACTCCGAAGACCTCTCACATGAAGGCAGCCAATCGAATCCTCAAGTACGTGAAGGGAACGCTCGATTATGGGCTGTTTTATCCATCAAAAGAAGATGTGGAGCTTTTTGGATTCAGCGATAGTGATTGAGCCGGATGCTTCGACGATCGAAAAAGCACAACTTGGTTTGTATTCTACTTTGTAGGTACGGCATTTACTTGGTCATCAAAGAAGCAACCAATTGTTGCATTATCTACTTGTGAAGCGGAGTATGTAGCTGCATCATCGTGTGTATGTCATGCTATATGGCTAAGAAGATTACTGGAGGAGCTCAAGGTGCAACAAGAAGGTCCGACCAAGATCCATGTCGACAACAAGTCGGCTATTGCCTTAGCAAAGAATCCGGTTCATCACGAGAGATCCAAGCACATTGACACCAGGTTCCATTTCATTCGAAAACATGTCAAGGCCAAGGATTTTGAGCTCATACATGTGAAAACCAATGATCAAGTTGCAGATATATTTACAAAGGCCCTGAACACCGATATTTTTCAGCACTTGCGGAAAATGCTCGGCATCACCGTAATAGGAGAAACAAGTTTAAGGGGGGGAAATCTTAGGAAATAAACTTGTAATATTCAAGAGTATTCTAGAAGTCTCTATGTGTAGAAGTCTCTGTGTAGAAGTCTCTAAGTGTATAGAAGTCTCTTAAGTAATTAGGAGTTTGAAGAAGTCACTAGAATATGAAGCTACTAGAACAAGAAATCACTAGAACCTCAAGTCTCTAGGGTCTTCGATATGTACCTATAAATATGTGATGGAATGAATGATAAGTCATCAAGTTGAGTAGACAAACAACAAGTCTCTCACTCCACCTCTCTCACACACTCATATTCATATACACCAACATGGTGACATCTCTAGATTCTCATTATATTTCCTCCATTGTTTCTTGTACTTGTGGTATTCGAATAAAAGGATGATGAACTTGTTGAGGCTGCTACAAAAGACAATAATCCAAATGACAAAGAATGATATCATCTTTGGTTCTCCTCCTGGATGAGAGCTGAATATGCCTCATTCAATGTTGGTAGAGGAATTCACATGAGATTTTTTATGAAATTCTCATAGTTCTCATTGAGTTCAATAAGAAATTCGTATAACCTTATGTTTCTAAGTGAGCAACTTGAAACTTGGATTGTTCGCAGATGCAGATGGGAACTTCACATATAACATTGAATTTGTCCTACAGTATCTTCAATTTGTTGAAGCATATCATGATCGAACCTAATACTTGTTGCGTGACTGATATCTCACGATGCAATTTATATATTTGAGATCAATTAACCTTATCGAATTTTTCCTTTAGTTCAATCCAAACGAGATATGCTTCAGTGGAATAGATAATGGTGCTAAGCAATTCCTTTGATACTCATTTCATAATCTAAGCAAATACCATGGCACTGCATCTGTCCCATTGATGATGCATAGATGGATTAACACTCTCTTTAATGCAAGTAACATTATTGAATCCTAGGTTCTTTTTGGCGAGTAGGGAAACTTTCATCCCTTAAATCCACTTGAAGTAATTCTCTATTCCAATGAGTTGTATAGAAATTAGAGAGAGGCCTATCGTGTATGAAGGATGGAGGTATAATGGGTGATCCGAATCAATCACAGAACTCCAGTCATAGCATCAACCATGGTTGTGAATCAAGAAGAACAAGATGAATATGATGATCGAAACAAGAGGACACAATTTAGATGATCATGAAAAACAAGTGGTACAAAAACTCGACCTTTAATCAACACGAATTGCACAGAAAAGAGAAGGTAATAAACCGAGATCACAGATTTGAATGTGGAAAAGGGAAACAGAGGAATTACACTCCTCACGACTCTGATACCATGATGAAACTTGAATTGCAGAAAAGAATGAACATATTTCGTGGAATCACATTTGATATTCTAATATATGGATCAAGTCATCCACAATAGCTTATATACATCAAAAATCAATAAGAGAAAATGTTTGACAACTTGCAAACAACAGAAACAGTTAGAACAGACATAATAGAAATAATAACCATAATTACAATTACAACTTAAACTTATAATGATTGGCAAAAACATCCTTAATCAATCCTAATGGCTAGTAACAGAATTGGAATTGCGACTCACTACACTTGATCATAACTTCCTTATCTTCAACGACAACTTTACAGTTCCAAACTAAACATTGTCTCAATCTTTAACATCAAATTGATCTTCAATACGATAGATGTTGCACTCCACATTCAAGAGTTCCACGCAATCATGGTTGAGCATTCAAAGAATGATAATAATGTTGCCCATGCACTGTCTTCTCCATAACCTTCTTAGGGGTCAAAATGTATTAGTTTATAAAGTATTGGAATATTTTTAGGATTTAATTAATTTCCCTATTTTCTATTTTTAGAACTACTTGATTAGTGGTTATTAATGGATTAGTGGTTTTTAAAATCATGTGTTAATGGGGAGTAGTGCATTAATTAGTAGGTTGTTATTTTGCGCCCTATTTAAAGGGTTCTATATCCTCAGTAGAAGAATAAGGTCTCTCAAATAAAATCAAGATCTTTTGAGCGAATAAAATTCTATCCTTATTTTATATGCTTTCAAACTTAACAGTGGTATCAAAGCAAAAGGTTCACAGAGGAGAAAAACATTTAGGGCATCTTCCATGGTTGATTCAATTTTTGCCAATCCATTATTCATCGCTTTAAGGATGGTCACTACGATAACTAGAGTATGATAATGGAGAATTTCCTGGGGTAAACGAAATCTGTTCTCTCATTGAAATAAACATTCAACAGACACCTGAAGGTGCAACATTGGTATAAACCTATAAAGCTTAACAAAAAGGAAATTGGACAATCTGAAGGCTAAACACTATCTCTTTCAGGGAGTTGATCTTCCAACGATATATGGGACTGCATGAAGAAGAATTGTATGGGCTCGACTAGAGTGAACATAACTTCACACCTTGAGAAAAGATTATGAGATGCGGTAGAAGATAGGAAATGGGAATCTATCTTCAATTATTTTCCCTAGGACGATTGAGGTAAACAACAAGATGCATTGCCACAACGAGAAGATGCCACTATTGTGAAGAAAATATTGCATTATGTCGCCTCATATTCAATTATGTCGTCTTCTCAATTAAAGAATAAGAAGATATTGATTCACTCAGCCTTGATGAATTGGATAATTCTTTATTGGTTCATGAATAAAAGATGGATCAATGTCCAACTAGTGAGGAACAAGATTTGAAGGCTTCTACTAATATTTTCCCAATATCTAGAGGTAAAAGTAGGAGAAGATGAATAAACCGAGGAATTCGTGGATGTAGAGATGATGCCAAAAATACGGATGATCACGGCAGTAGTAGAAGATGAGATTATGATAAATCTCAGGCATAATATTTTAGTTGTTGTAAATGTGGTCATTAGGCATCTAATTGTTAAACTAAGTTGTCTAAATAAGAAAATAGAGAAAATTTAATTGAGAATCGAGATGAAGAGACATTCTTGTTGACCGTCCAAGATGTTAAACAACTCGATACGTTATTTCAATTAGAGATTGAAAGCGCCCAATGTAACTTGATGACGAAAATGAAAGATCTATTTTGGTTGTGGCATCTAAGGTTTGGACATTTAAATATTTGAGGTTTGAAGATACTCCCACATAAGGAAATGGTAACTAGTCTTCCGAAAATTTTGGTTCCCCCTAAAGTAAGTGAAGAATGTGTTGGTTAGCAAACAAACACATTCTAAATTTGATAAAGGAAAGTTCAGGAGAACAAAACAGGTTCTAGAATTAGTGCATTCAAACATTTGGGATCCCCTAAATCCATTTTTGAATGAAGGTAGAAAATATTATATTACCTTCACTGATGATTTTTCAAGGAAGACTTGGATTTATTTTCTACAGGATAAGTCTGAGGCTTTTAGTGCATTCGAAATATTTAAGACTCTTGTGGATAATGAAAATGACAAAATAATTAAATATTTTTGGGTCTACAGTGGAGATGAGTATTGCACAAAAGGATTCTGAAGGATTTATTGCAAGACATGTCATCTAGAAGGATTTTGGATCAACACACCTTAGGAGAATGGTGTGTCAAACACAAGAAATGGAACCATTATTAATATGGTTAGAAGTTTCCTCAAAAGAGGTAACGACACGAAAACATTTTGACCTGAAGCCTTAAATTGGAGTGTTCATATTTTGAGTAGAAGTCTAACAACTGCAGTTAAGAATATGACACATGAGGAGGACTAGAGTGGTAGGAAACCTGTTGTGGATTATTTTAGAATTTTTGGATCTATTGCTTATGCTCATATCCTAGATGTGAAAAGGAAGAAGTTTGATGACAAACTTGATAGATGTATCTTTCATGGTGTAAGTGAGCAATCCAAATCACATAAATTATTTAATTCATTAACAAAGAAGGTTGTGAAAAGCACATATATTAATTTATGAGAAAAACACTTGGGATTTGAATAAGCCGCAACTTATCCAAGATGTTCCTGTAAATGTTTGAGATACACAACAATCCTCACTTGCAGATGGCGTAATTTCACCTACAGTTGAGATTTTATCTTATAACACTACAATTTTATCAACAAATGATAAATTCTCCTCCTTAGCAGTTGCAGTCAGAGAAAATGAAAGCTTTCACCGAACTAGAAAGAGACATGCATGGATGATAAATTATGATGTATTTGTCTCACACGATGAAAATGCATATATGGCATTATTTGCAAATTATAATCCTAGAGATTTTGAAAGTGTTATTGACAAAGAAATATTTAAGGATGCAATGGATTGGTCTTGAAATGCTGCCCCGTTTTGTCTCCATCACCCTAGTTTTCTACTGAATTTACGGGATTACTTGCTGGTTCTATGCTGCGATATGTTGAGTCAATACCCCTGCAACCAATGCTGATTTATTTGTGCCGAATTGCTGGTTTGGTGACGTGACGATATGTGATCACGTTGAGTTTGGGCAACCAAGTTTTGATGATTTACAATGGATTTGATACAAGTTTGAAGTGTTGAATTCAGATTTTAGTATTAGTTTCTTCTTCAACGGCATGACCACGACGAGATGGCACCGCGATGGCATGACCGAATCTTCTCTCTTCTCGTTTAGATATCAACTTGAAAATCTTGTTTTGAATGTGGAGTATCTCACCGAAAATGAAGGTGTGCAAGCTCAATTAGGTTGGAGATTTGATCGAGATTGAACTTGGGATTCGCACGAGCAAAGGAGCATTGGAAGTTTTGGGGTCAAAATTCAGCAAATCAAGAAAAGCAAACACCGTGGATGAATGTCAGAGCATACAACATCAACAAAAACAAAGAACTTGGGTGTATGTGAGAACACTATATAGATTAGTCTAATGTTTTCTAGTTTAATCAATATTAGTCTAAGTGTTTACTTATCATGTTACCTAGGTTAGTCTAGGGTTTTATCTTAGCTTGCTCTATATAAAGAGCCTTATCTCCTTGTATTGAATTCAACCAAGTAATCACAATTTTTTCCTTATTGAAAGCCATATCCTCATCATTCTCTCCTCACCGTTTAGCCTTACATGGTCGACCTTAGACTAAGTCTCAACCATGAACTAAGACGCAACCATAAAGGTTGCAATCAACTACTAACTAGGTCGCAACCACGAAGGTTGCAAATTCCATGGCCATCCCAGCCTTGGCCGTAGACATAAAGGTTGTGGTTTTGGGATCACAATAGTTACTGGCTTCCTTGCTGCCACGACTGTTTTTTGTTAGGGACGCCAACGTGGTTCGACAATTCAGAAACCAACCTACAAGTATTTGATCTATGTCTAAAATAAAAAATGCAGTCATCATGGGAACATATAAACACATAGTTTAAGTTTATGTTGTCTAATAAATAATTAAGCGACAACTGAGCTTCCTAAGGTGGAATCACTGTTTGACACGTCACGAGTTTACAGACGGTGATCCAAGTTTCAATAAACCCGACCTAGGTCTAAACTGTAGTGTGACTAAAACTGTTTCTCTAGTGCCTTGAGTACACCTATATATAAGAATATATTGAAAATGATTTTGGGCCAATCTATTACAACTAGAGTTATAAGTATAGTTATCACAACCAGACCGGACTGTCGGTCCGGCCGGGTCCTGTTAAGATATAAGTGTGTCACACACTTAGGTTTATGTGTCGTTCTGCAATTATCATTATGTATAGGGACTATCCTACAATTATGTCGTTCTTGAATTTCTGTTTGTTTTCGTTATATATGTTAATAGTGTAAGGGACAAGATAACATTCAGTCTGAAATCAATCCGTAGTGTTCTTTGTCACTATTCTTCTTCTCCTTCTTCCTTCTTCATCTTCTCCCTAAATCCAACCCTAATCTGTAAATGTCGACATGGTATCAGAGGTAAATCAAGCCTGAATCCTAAACCAAGTCCTGTTTCTTGCTCGATTCTATGGAAGAAACCTCACCTGCCTTCGCCAACAAGAAAGTAGCTCAGCTTGTTGGTGAAGAAAACTTCCAGTCATGGAAGCAGCAAGTTTTCTTGTTGTCGGTTCGAGGCTACAATCGCGAAAACCATCTCCATGGGATGAACATACCTCAGTACCTGGAGGATGAGACAGGAGCTGCCATACCAAACCTTGCGTATGCTAAGTTTCTTCAGCAAGACAGCTCCCTAGCTTCATGGCTCCTGACGTCTGTCTCCTCACAGGTCAGTAGAGGTTTAATAGACTGTATGACAGCTGCTGCTATATGGCAAAAACTTTACCGTGATTTTTCCTCATCCTCAACCACTTGGATTATGCACCTGTATGATAGACTCAAGGTTAGAAAACATGTTCATCAGTCTATGCGTGACTATCTCACTGAAATACAAACCACATGTGATAGTCTAGCTAGCTGTCGTCACCCAAGAGAAGAAATTCATCAGATATCGATAGTTTTAAATCGTATTAAGGGTCAGTATGACAATGTGATAGCTGTTATTCATGCCAGTCAAAACCCTTACACGATTGCCTCTGTGAGTTTTGTTCTTCTCCATGACAGTCAGATTTATTGTTTGATGCGAATGTTTCTGCCAATGTTGCTGCTACTAAGTTACCCACTGCTGCTAAACATGTTATTGCATATGAGGAAAGTAGTTTAGGGGTGAAAGACAGTGTGTCTGTGATGCCTATCAATACTGGTCTGCTACCCACACCACAACACCACCATCCTACATTTGGTAGTCAGCAGACTGGGATGGGCAGGGGTCGTGGCCGTAGTTTTGGAAATAACCGGCCTCAGCGCCAGTTATGTGGTAAGTTTGGCCATCTAGTGCACATATTCTTCAACAGGTTTAATGTGCACGTCACAGGGGTCACAGATCCAAATTCCACATCTTCAGCACCCTCAGCTAACCTTGCCTCGTATGACTATGAGCCTGACCCTTTCTCGCAACAACAACCATCATCACCACAAACCCACTACCCACCTCAGCCTCAAGTGAACAAATCTCAAGTTCATCCTCAATCTGTTCAGACCAACACTATCTCTCTCCCTACTGCTTAGTCTCATCAAGTGCTGCAATACTCACCACACTCTATTTCACCATATCCCCATCCTGAACCACCCATATACCCTTATATGATTTATCCTCCTTGATTTGTCAATCCAGTTCCTCCATACTCTGCACTTCCTAACCCTCAGCTCCCAGCAGCTACTGCCTTACCTCAGCCCCCATCCCAGGCACCCTTCCAGGCAAACTTGGTCAGTGTCTCTAACACATCTCCAACTGAAGGTGGCTGGTTCACTGACTTTGGCGCTATGAACCACTTGACTAATGCCAAGCCAGCCCCACACATGTCAGCTCCATACTCTGGCCCAGGAAAGGTCCTAGTTGGTCATGGCTCTTCTCTTAAAATTTCTGCAATTGGTTCATCATTCATACCTTCATTTGGAAAACAACTTGTTCTAAATAACATGCTTTATACCCCTGCTGTTACTAAATATCTTATTTATGTGTCTCAGTTTTCAAAGGATAACCAGGTTTACTTTGAATTTCATGCGACACACTGCTTGGTTAAGGACTCCAACTCCAACTGTGTGCTGCTCTAGGGGTTTGAATCAGGGGGTCTATATCGACTTGACCTGTCTAGTTTTCAGTCTATTAATAATAGCATAGTAGAGTCTGCTGATGTTTGTCCAGACCAGTGTCCGAGTCTTCAAAATTACTTTCAGTCTTTTTATAATAATGCAGTTTTACCTGCAGAAACTTCGAGTTTTCAAGTGAATGATAATAAATACTCCCAGTTTATGATTAATCCTGTTGCTTCTGAATCTGTTTCTTATGATTTTTATGACTCTCCTTCTACTATTTGTTCTACTAATCAGTCCACATCTGCTTTACCTGATTTTGAGTTCAACTGTCTCTTCTCTACACTTAAGACAACTGAATCATCAAAACTGTGGCACATGAGATTGGGTCACCCCTCAAAGAACATTCTTTTTAACTTCCTTAGGCTTCAAAATCTTCCCACTAACTATGTTTCTTCTGAGTGTGCTGCCTGTGCAGTTGGGAAGAGCAAATCCCAGCCTTACCCATCCTCGGATACCATCTACTCTCATCCTCTTGAACTGGTATAGGTAGACTTATGGGGACCTGCCCCTTTCCCCTCTAGCAACAACAATTACTACTTAAGTATTGTTGATGCTTTTAGTCGTTATACCTGGATTTATTTTTTACATCGCAAATATGATCATCCTAAGGTCTTCTGTGAGTTTCATGTTTTGGCAGAAAAACAGCTTGGAACTAAACTCAAGGCAGTTCAATTCGATGGGGGAGGTGAGTTTCACTTTCTTTCCGAAAAGGAATTTAATTTAATTCCAAAATCATGTTTTAAAATTCATAAGTGATCAAAAAATAAGTTCAAAAATAAATTTAAATATTAGATAAATATACTTAATCGTATTTAGTTGTGTATTTGCATGTTAGATGTGTTTAAACACAGTTATTAATCGTGTCTAAACGGATAAATTACGTTGTTTAGACACAGGATGTGATTAATGCAAATCATTTTCGTATAAAATGCAGATCGTTACAAATCATTTAATCATGTCGTGATATAAATTGCGTGCCCTAAATACTAGCAGCTTGGGCACACCACAGCGTGCTTCATGCCTTTTTCTTCTTGTCCCCCCTCCGTCAAAATCCATGACCCCTTCAAAGTCTACTCCATACCTATTCAATATATATATATATATATATATATCCAATCCTAGCTAGACACGGTACCTCCACTACAATTTCTTACGTGTGAATGAATGTAAGTGAGTAGATAGATAATCAAGGACCTCAGCCAATATGTCACGATTAAGACCTAAACCCTAAGACACGTGTACGGTTGGATGCAATGATAGCTCTCATGAATCACTCTATATATATCACGAATCTGTGTAACCATTTCTGTGTATCATCATCAATCATAATATAAAAGAATTTTGTTGTTGTCTCTCATAAAAACATGTCTTGCGGAGGTAACTGCAATTGCGGATCAAGCTGCGGATGCGGCAGTGGGTAAGGGAAAAACCATCTCTCTTTTTGTATTTTCATAATTAGTCATCCATAATAGTATGAGGTATTATCATCTGCTTCTGCAGATGTAAGAAGAACCCTGATTTGGGTTACACCGAGTCTGCAGCCACCACCATGGCCATCATTATTGATGGAGTCGGACCTTTCAAGACGTGAGTCATCTCGGAACATATTTATATTTATATATTTATCCATAGAATCAAAATTTGTTGGTTACAACAAAAAAGTCTCATCTCTACGTTGACTTTCTTTGCAACCAGACACTTTGGGGAGAGTCAAGAGATGAGCACAGAAGGTGGACATGGCTGCAAGTGTGGATCAAGCTGCACCTGTGATCCTTGCAACTGCTGACCATCATGAAATAGATATATATAATTATATGTTATGTTGAAATGTGCGTGTTGTGTGAAAGTGGGGAACCTTCGTTAATAAGGCATAGCTTGCTAGCTAGATACCTATCCATGACTAAGATCTCTGCCCATGTACATGCAGATTTTGTCCGAGGATAGTGAATTAGCAGCCTGCTGCTTGCATTTGTTTGTAACTAAATAATGATATCCCACGGGGAACATCAATATATGTAAAGCTAAAGTGATGATTGGAAGGAGATACCTTCTTTTGCTTCTACGTAATCTGTTATTTGTAAATGCTTCCTACCTGCAGTACCAGTGGAAAAATAAGGTAAAACTATCAATATTATCTCTCTCTCTATATATATGTATACATGAAAAAATATATATCATATCTAATTAAGCTGTGTAAATCGGCTTGATGGAGCCATATAATAACACATATTCAACTTGGTAGCAATACAGTGGATATATCATAATATATAATACAATATGAGGAACTAAATTGTAATATTATAATAGTTTAAGAACTAATATATAGAATCATTACAATTTTAGGATCACTATGCAAAATATGCACATAATTGATCCCAAAAGTGACAAATTAAACTGAAGTTCATGATGTGCATGTTTTTTTAAGGCAATTTCGTCATTCTCACCATCGCAACTTCGTACCTGGGGGTTTGCTCGATAATCAACTCTCAAACTAACAGTATCTTATGGTAAAAATTAGTGAGACAAACGGAAGCCAACGACCAATACAAATTGCAACAATCGTAATCTAGATCGATGTTCACCTTCAATGTTTCAACATGTTCTTCATACACCTTGCTTCTCTCAGAATCACTCCATTTACCGTTCTACCCATAGTTATCAGAACCGGACCCCTGTCCGCTTTGGTTCAGTTAAAAGACCGTTTTACAAATGAAAAGTGTTTGAATCGATTCACATTTTAGTTGATTTTTTTTTTGGATTTTTTTTTTCGGCCGGTTTAATTTGTTTTTTTTTGGTTTCCGGTTTTTGGTTTTGCACAAACCAATCAGCTTAACCTAATTGGTTAAACCGGTTCACTACTATTGTGTATTGTGTTTGAGAATTGAGAGTAATATGTGTTTGATATTGAAACTATGTAGTTTGTGTGTGTGAAATTATGTAGTTTTAGGTAATTTGTTTGTGTTTGAGACTATGCATGTATTTTAAGTTTTCAATTTTTTTCACATTGTGAACAGTGAACCGCACACTGAACCGGGTTAGACCGACCGAACCTTGAACCGTCCCCATTGTCGGTTCGATGGCCGGTCCGGTTCTGATAACTATGGTTCTACCATATCTGAAATTTGGTAAATATTGTCCTTATCCTTCACCACTTATGCTACACCTAAACAGTGTAAATTTCAAACATATTAACAAAGACTAATTTAAATATGTAGAAACGATAACTTTGACTTGTAAAACATTAAATATTTTAGTTCAAATTCATTCCAACAACTATATTATATTTGGTTTCAACGAGTATAAATGAAGTCGCCTCTTAAGTAAAAAAGTGAACTTTAAGTTTGTATAAACTATCATTTTTTTTACCAGAAAAGATTATACGGGGATGCCACCTCGTTTGTATATTAAAAGTCTTCGCCTACTATTTCTCTTCCATATGATAGGCTACGCATGAGACCGACCTTGAGCAGGCACCGCCATCTCGTATTAAGATGTGACAAGGGGCTTAATCAAGGCGTCGCTTGGTGAAGGGACGTGACACGACAGTGATACCTCTAACCGATGATGTGACCCCGTTTTCTTTCCCAAGTCGATATTAAGTAACTAGTTATGTAATTAAAAAACAAAAAAACTTTTATACTTAAACCTACCCGCATTAACAAAATTTTGCCATGACCCAAAATTCATCTTGGAAGTTAGGGGTGATTGATCGATATTTGATAATAAATTAATAAACAACGAAGCACAACTTTATTCATATCATAAGCAACTGTGATACCAATACTAACTTTCGTAAACATGTGCAAGTATAACACAGAAATATTAATTCTTGAAATGAGGTTGTTGTTACGTACTCTGATAGTTTGTTAATTACACATGTTCTTCTGTTGCGCACTATAATATCACAACTGTCTCATTTATCCTTAATTCGAGCGATCCATAAGTGGTAATTCACTTTTGATCTAAATACTTGAAATGTATTACTTTCCAAGCATGTAATATAATGTCCTTTGTTGTGATAATACTGCCATCCATATTTTCTTGATTTTTGAAGCATGATCCATTCATATAACTAACACAAGGAGTTCGGTTCTTACCTTGACGTTTGATGGGCCCAGAGGCTTCGCTCACATGGCCAACCCAAACACTGCACCCATGTAGATAGCCCAAAGGGCTCACCTTTCCTTACAAATGGGGATGCCACCTCGTTTGTATATTAAAAGCCTTCGCCTACTATTCCTCTTCCTTATGATAGGCTACGCATGAGACCGACCTTAAGCAGGCACCGCCATCTCATATTGAGATCTGACAAGGGGCTTAATCCATGCGTTGTTTGGTGAAGGGACGTGACATGACAGTCATGCCTCTGACTGATGATGTGACCCCGTTTTCTTTCCCAAGTCGATATTAAGTAACCGCCGTAAAAAAAGTTAACTCCGTCAACGGGTTAACTCTTTCTATAAAGAGCAGCTCATTTATTACCAAACAATATTCTGACATTTACACATACATATATTTATCATTACTGAAAACCCGGAATAAGTTAAGGTTTAGAGAGGAAACAAACGGGAACTTCCAGGGTTTTCCCTTATGCAAGTTGCGGGTCAATCATGAGCGACACCATGTGCATTTGAAAGAACGTGATCCAACATTTGACGCCGTCTGTGGGAACTTGAGCTAAAGATTATAGCCATGGTTCCCGCCAATACAAGAGCAAAGACAAACCACAAGAAGGTTGTCAAAGGAGATTCTCTCTACAGCCTGCAGCAGCTCCTACGCCCTCAACTTTCATGCCTCAAAGGGACCATGCTCTTTGGGCGACGCTTCCTAGTGCTTCAGCTCTCATGGGTGGTTAGCAGAGGTACTCGCCTACATAGAGTGAAGCCCCAACGTCCATCGGGGCCTCGGCACACTCCCACATAGCCTCTTCGGAAAGGGCTTCACCTCCTAGAGATGTCGCTCGAAAAGTAGTCCTCAAGATGTCACTTCTCATCGGCTTGGAAGAATTCCTGGATAGACTAGAGCATCGGGTGGACGCCCACACAGCACGTCCCACGGTGTCGTACGATACCGAAGAAGTGACCTCAAGGCCCCAGGCCGTACCCATGAAGGCCCGCCTCCATAGACATTCCCCCTTCCTACTAGCGCCACCACTCAAGGAATAGGGGCGACAATTACTCTTCCCCAGAGCATAATGACTCGGGAGGAAATAGAAGACTTTGTCGACAGGACCGTCAAGGAGCAAAAGGGAAGAGTCATGCAACATTTGAGGGATAGGGAGTCAAACCCTTTTACCCCGGAAATACTGGTTGTAACAGTAGAACCACGTGTTCAGAATCCTCGAATAGAGTGCTACCGAGGCGAGGGTGACTCAGTGAAGCACATTCAGAGGCATGAATCCTCCCTCTTAGGAAAAACTCATGACGATAATCACTTTGTGCTACTCTTCCCATCAAACCTTGGAGGTGTCGCCTTCCATTGGTTCTTTGGCCTCCCCAAGGAGTCAGTCAAGTCATAGGGGGACTTGAAGGATAGGTTCATAGTGTAGTACATGGGTGGACGACAACTTCTTAAGAGCGTCGGTACTCTGAATAACATCAAACAGAAAAATAAGGAAAGTCTCCGAGACTTCTATACGCTTTTTAAAAAGGAATTGGCGGGCATCAATCAAGTTATAACAGGCGGCGAGATCATCCGTGCCTTCATCAGAGCGCTAGGCCCTAGAGGCTCTGCATTATATGATAACCTTAGTTTCATACCCATTAATACAATCGAGCAGATGGCAGACAGGGTCAATTCGTACATTGACCTCGATACAGCGAAAGAAGATAGGAAAGCCCACAAAGAATCGAAAAAGGAAATAAGCAGGAGCAACACTCCTAAAGGGGCATCAGGATGACAAACGTCGCCCTCTGTTGTATAGGGCGATATCATTCGGTCAGGGCATGATTCTGATCTTAGTTGCATGTTCATAATTCAGTGTGCATCCGTGTCATTGAAGCTTCCTCGGAGAACTTCTTCATTCCATGTACAGTTCAGCCCAATTAATTCCTCGACTCTTGTGGTCGGCGACTGCCCTCCTTCACTTCGCAATTCCACTATGAATCATGGTTGTATCACCACCCACGAATCCTTGAAGATTTTAAATCTGTGCCATCTCCAATTTTCCACATCCCCTCATTAAACAAGATATCCCTACCATGGATTAAGCTCGTTTAGCCCCAAGAACCTCGACCACCCTTGGGGAAATATAATCCCTTGAGGGTACGGACCCAACCTGGTTCATTGAGTATTCTCGTAGCCATCTTGGTAAGAAATGCCCCCTTGAAGGTCTCTAGTTCACGGAACCCTAGACCCCCCCACATCGACTTAGATATCGCAAGCACATCCCATCTCTTCCAATGAATTTTCATTCCTTCATTTGATAACCCCCGGCAAAAGTATGCAATCATAGCATTGATCCCCGAGCACCACGTCCTACGAAGTTTAAAGACATTCATCACGTAAGAGAGAATGGCCATGATTACTGCCTTTATGAGGACTTCCTTTCCTGCCTGATTAATGGTTTTTAACGTTCACCCTTGGATCTTATCACTGATTATGCTCTTGATATATCCCAGGGCTTTCTTCTTTGATATGACCCTACATGGGTGAGAGACCAAGATATCATCCCGGAACCGATACACCTTGAATTTGTAGAACCTCCCCAATTGCGTTGTAACTATTAAAATTCGCCCCTTATTGAAAACCAAGTTTGATTTCGCATTTTTAATGCGTTGTTCATAGGCCCTACAATACCTGGTCAAGATCTCTTTAAAAACGTGGGCATTTTCCAACGTAGCTTTAAAGAAGAAAAATGGGTCATCTGCCAAAAATAAGTCATCTGCCAAAAATGAGTCATCTGGACATCCCCTTTTAAATGTGAGTCCATGCAACCTCTCTACCTGTATGACCTTCTTGACCTGTTTAGACAACAAGTCCACCAAAAGGATCAATAGATATAGTTAAACGGGATCACCTTGACGCAACCCCCTTGTAACCCGAACAGTGTTTGTTCTTATTCCATTGATCAAGCCTCGATCATACACCTTTTGTATATCCAACTTCAGAGCACATTCAATTGTTCTATTTCCCCTTCGATTCTTCAAATATTGAAACACCGCGTGAGCAATAAGAATATTGTCCTAGATAGCACGACCTGTCACAAAAGCGCTCTGATAGGGGGTGACAATGGACGATATATAGGGCTTTAGACTATTCACCAAGACCTTGAAAACAATTTTATATATGAAATTGCATAGACTTATGGGTGTAAAATCACTCACTCTCGCTGGTCATGAAATTTTAAGGATGAGGGTAATATATGTTTAATGTAATGTGGATGGAAAGTCACCTGACCTAAGAGAGGATTTGACTGCCGTGATTACATCTGGACCGACGATGTGCCAACTCCTTTAATAGAATAGACCCAAAAAACCATCTGGACCTGGAGTTCTTGCGCCTCCCAAGTGAAAGACTACAACCCTGATTTCTCCATTAGACACAACCCTCTCCAAGTCTGTGTTCATCTCCTTAGTAATTTGACTCGGAACGACCCCTAGAATCTCCCATTCATTCAAGTCCTCTCCTTCTGACCGACCTAAAGTGCCTAAAAATGTCATCTTCCACTCCCCTGGCCGAACCGATCTACTGTCTCGATAAATTTGAACTCTGGTTATACTATTCATTCTTCTACTAACATTGGCTGTTAGGTCGAAGTAGGTTGAATTTCGGTCCCCTTTCGTGAACCATTTAACTCTTGATTGTTGCCTCCAATATACCTCTTCACTATGGTGGAGATCCATAATTCAATTTTTTAGAGTTGCCTCCTCCTCTAGACTATTCAGGTTCGGTCGACCACTCGTGGCACATCGGAGCCGATCGGTTGCTTTTCTCAATTCAACTTGATTATTCCCGAACTTCACCCTCGGAGCCACATTTTTCACCTGTTTCTTCGCTATGATCGCGCCCACATATCGGTCAACCTCATCCTACCTTGGGTTCGATTCCAAGTCCAGTGTGGGTTTTCGAGTTGTCATTTGTCCTCTAGAATCCGCACGGCTTCGCCGCCGAGAAGTCCTCACGACGGTCGTGTCCTTCTGCAAGCACAGGTAAAACAGAAAAAGGTAACACAAACCTACACACTCACTTACAACCCGAAGAGATGCGTCGAAGTGATCCGTCGAAGCTACACCAGACGGTAGCAGTGCAGTCGAGCCCTCCCTAGCCGCCTTCGGTTTCTGCACGGGGTTCCACCGAGGCTGCATTCACTTTCGCATCGGTCACACTCGTCAACCCTAGCTGCTCTCCAACCCGCGCGGCAAGATCAGGTGAGGCCACACCGACTTTCAGCTTCTCACATATAGTTCCCGCGCAACTCTGGTCTCTTCTCCGTTAGGGTTTCACGTTAGGTTCATACTTGCATGCAACGCTTCTTTAAAACTACATCGATCTACAATATGTGTAAGGTTCCGCCGCTGCACTCTATTTGTAGTCCTTTGTTATTTTCTAGCAGGCTCACGCCACCGGGGTTGGTTACCGGCGATGGGTACGCCAGAGCTTTCTCTCACAAACCATAGGAGAGCAAAAATAAAGTATTAACAAAGTTCCATTCACCAAATAAACGGAGTTGATGATGCGTTCGTGATGATAAGGAAACTGCTTAATGTTTAATATTTTTTAAACTCTTGTTTGCAACATCAGTTTAAGGGAGTGAAGGTTGGAATATTTTTAGTATTTAATTCATTTCCTTATTTTCTATTGTTAGAATTGTTGGATTAGTGGTCATTAACGTGTTAATGATTATTAAAATCATTTATTAATTGGAGTAGTGGTGGATTAATTAGTGGGTAGTTATTTTTATTTCCGTGTCAAGGGTTTTGTCTCCTCGGTAAAGGAATAAGGTCTTCCAAATAAAATCAAGTCTTATGAGCTAAACGTTCTCTCCTTATTTTCTACACTTCCAAACTTAGCATAAAGTTGGAAGTGACTCACTTAAAAGCTACGACCAACTGAAAGATTTGCCTGTGGAATGTTGTGATAGAATACGTACTAGGGTGACTAACAAAGACATCTGAATTTCAACATTTCAAGGTAACGATGGTTGATCCCACATATGCTTATACACCACAAGAAACTATCCCTACAACTTACTTTCTTTTGCTTTCAGTAAATTTGTGAATAACTATATATTTTTGCAAGAAATATAACTTTTAATATTAGATATACATATATAGAGTTAAATATACAGTCATTTCAAGTCATTTTTAGTGTCGACAGGTTTTATCATAAAAAGTATATAATTTAGTGATAATAAAGTATTATCTCTAAAAAGATATTTTAGTGTTAAATTTTATTGTCGCTGCAAAATTGATAATTTAATAGTGAAAATTTAATTGTTGTTTATTACTTATTTTTCTGACTATAATGTTCGCCACTAAAACACCTTATTTAGAACAAGGAGGAGCTACGATCACTAAATGCTTGAACCGCTCTTAAACCGTGTGAACCAACATTAATTAAAAATAAAATTCAACTTGTATCCCGTAATCCTTAGTCGTTATCTTCTCACCCAAACCATATCCCCCAATTCTTTTCTCCTCATGCTCTAGACTTCACCTTTACGTTCGCATAACTAATCATCGGGTTCTCCGCAATTGTTTCCTAAACAGTTACGCAATCATCGGGTTCTCCGCAATCATCAGATTTTTCTTTTTCCTCTCCACCTACATATTTCCATGTGTCTGATCATGGATCTGGGTTTAGATTGAACTCATAAGCAAGGTTTTGGCTTTGGATGACTGTGTTATGACTAAATCCAGAATCAAGGCTATGGTTAAATACAAACCCAAAAAACCTAGAATCGAAGTTCTTGGTTTAAGGTGACTGTGGCGGTGATGACAAAGGAGTCTTCGAGAGGGGTTGTGACGTTGGCCATGTCTTCCTCTTAGAAGGTTATGGCCTCGCCTTCAGTCGTTCTTGGGATATCTCTCGACCCCTGTTTTTTGCGTCTCTTGTTGTGAAAACACTGTGAATTGTATTGATAATTCCATTTTGTTCTTGCGAGGAACTCATTTGTGTCTGGTCTCTTTGGGGCATAGGTGAATGACTGGATTCTTTCATGGATTCTTTAAACTTTTATAAAATGTAAAGTCTGATTTGTATTTTTTACAAGCGGTGATCCAAGTTTCAACAAACCTGACCTAGGTCTAAACTGTAGTGTGACGAAAACTGTTTCTGTAGTCCCTTGAGCACACCTATATATGAGAATATATTGAAAATGGTTTTGGGACAATATATTACAACTAGAGTTACAAGCATAGTTATCATAACTAGACCGGACTGTCGGTCCGACCGTAAACTGCCCCCTGTCCGGTTTGGTTCAATCAAAAGACCTAAATGCATGGTAGACCCGGTGAACCATATGGTTTTCAAAAAACTGGTCAATTTTTTATTTTTTTGAGTGATTTTTAATCATTTTTGTTAACCCAACTGACCGGTTCTCTTTGGTTTAGACTTCTTCAGTTTGATTTAATTACATCAAGTTTAAGATTTCAACCGGTTCTCTTTGGTTCTTCACTTCAATTAGGTTAAATTCTATGGCCATTCCCATTTCATTTCACTTTGCAGTCGTTCCTGCTTCTAGTTCCTGAGGATTTTAATTCTTCACTTCTTCTTCAACCTTCGGTTAGGTTCTTCAAGCTTGGATTGAAGATTGCGTTGGTCTGTTGGTACCAGTCTGAGCATGGCTCGCACTGGAGCCAGTTTATGTCGGTGTCGGTGTCCAGAGCTAAGTAAAAATCCCTTCGCTTCGTTGACTAGTCCTCGAAACCACCAACACTGCCGAGTCATCAGGACGTAATAGATGAGACGAACGTTGAAGTAGTAGTTCTGAGTGGGTCACGTTGTCGACGGCTAGAGCCACCCTGGATATGATGGAGCTCACACACGTAGAATCTCGGTCGAGCCTGCTCAGAATCAAGGATATGTAGTCCTTTTGAACGTTTCTTGAGAGGGACTCACAAGGATGGAGTGGTAAATAGAAGGAAGTCGGAGGGTAAGCAGTTGAAGTGAAACTTCGAAGTTGTTCGAAGAAGGACTGGTGTTTTTGGCGATCGGAGGACAGGACGTTAAGCGTTTGGTCGAGGGAGGAGTAGGCGTTGAGGATGGTTGTATCAATTCAGGAGAGTTCGTTCCATATTGTCCAACGCTGGGACATCATCGGAAAAACATAATGGTGGTACGGAAAGATACAGTTGTAGTCTGCCGGACGCAGACGCCCTTTTTCTGTAGTGTTGGGAGTTGCAGAGAGAAGTGTAGATTACCAATAGATATCTCAATGATTTATTGGTTAAGCATACACATACAAAGGAGGTTATAAATTATGTTAAAGGGGCCCTCATTGATAAACAAAATGTTAGATTCTTATGCATATTGGAGTGGGATTGATCAAAGAGAATCTTAGAAGTTGTGTTTAAGTCTATTGTGTTTAAATTTGAGACTATTGTGTTATGTATGTTTACCATTGTGTTATGTTGTGTTTGAGAATATTATGTTAAGATAATGTTGTTACTGTATTGAATCTATGTAGTTTGTATCACTACAAGAATATTCATCAACACCGATTAAAATAAGTTGTTCTCGTTAAGGTTTTGACAGTAAAATGGTTATTTAGTTGCGACATTATATTTAATAAATGCATACTTTATTTACTTACGGAAAATTTGCCACCACTAAACCAATATCTTAGCATGGACCTTTGCCGCAACAATCTTGTAAGCTTGAAAAAATTTCAGTGTCAAATATCTTTCTCATAGTAATATATACAATCAGTTATAGAAGATAACGTTATTGCAAAAATCACTATTTAGTGTCTGAATATGTTGATGCAATATCATGATTAATAGTGTCAATCTAATGACGTAGCTTTTACTGTATTTGTCATTACTATTCAATATTACTGTTCCATTATTAATGTCGGAATGGTAAAACCACTTTTTAGTGTCTTAATATGTTAATGCAATATCATGATTAACAGTGTCGAAGTTATTCCATAGCTCCTAAGTTATTTGTTGTCACAGTTCAATATTACTGTGTAATTCTTAAAGTTTCAATAGTAAATACTTGTTTAAAATGTGTAAACCGTGTGTCTTGAAGTCTTGATCTTTTGCTTTTTAAGCTAACATACTAACCATTGGCAATGTGATATTTTACACTTTTAAATATTATGTGTAGTTCAAATTAACATATGTTGACTATAAATTTTACCGACTAAACTCAATAGTCATCGTTAAAAGGCATGTCTTTACTGACGAAATGTAAGTTTCCTCGACTATCATAATGTCTGTTTTTATTAAAATTAAAAATATTCATTTTGTAGATTTTGAGAATTGAATCCATGACCTTTAGGAGATCCCCAAGTACTCTTACCACTTAACCACATGTTATATTGTTTATTTTTTCTAATGGTATTATAAATAGCTATCAACATATATTATTATAAAGGGAAAAGTATGAAAAAATGTAATATGTTTGCCCAAATTTGT
The DNA here is from genome assembly GCA_946814005.1 of Chamaenerion angustifolium. Lineage (NCBI taxonomy): Eukaryota > Viridiplantae > Streptophyta > Magnoliopsida > Myrtales > Onagraceae > Chamaenerion > Chamaenerion angustifolium. Next base: position 23,520,469 of record OX328268.1, on the reverse strand, counting down.
AAGTGATGCAACATGTTTTGGGATTCTGGTATTTGATGTAGTATGTTTTGTTTTGTTGGTTTTAGATGAAACGTGGCTAGTTCCGTCAGATGTTCCGTTAGATTCAATCAGGTGAGAGACACGTTATTACTAAATTGAACGTTTTGAAAAAAATAATTTTGGAATCCCAGAATTACCCTTGCTTGTATTTCCCTCCAACACCAATTTAGACAACCTGAAGTTGCGATTAAAGCCACCCGCCCACCTCCATTAAGGTTAGGTTTCGTTCATTCACAATCTTCTATGTGGAGGATAAGACCTCTGTAGCCATGGAAGTGAAGAAGGTAAGGGTTGTTTCATATTATTATTCTTAGGGAAAAGTCTGAAAAAGGGTCATGATGTTTCAATAAAATGGTTTTTGGTTCCACATGTTTTGTGACGATTGTAAATGGTACATGATGTTGCCAAACGATGGTAACCGAACCTTCCGTCGACCACCCGTTACCTTTTACCGTTAACTTGTCACGTTTTTGTCACGTGAGGTTGTATTTCATTTTCGGTTTGTACGAAAGACTAAAATACCCTCTTCACTATGTATAGCCTTTTGATCTCCCACTCTCACATTCTGTTTCTTCAACATCGGTTATCTTCTTCTTCCATTGAACTCCCGAGGGTTCCGAAGGCTTCCGAATGGCTTCGAAGGCGTAAACGACGAGGGCTTCTTCTCCGTTCGAGTTCCCGTGCTGTAGACGACGAAACAGAGACCGATTTCCAGAAGCGGCTCGATTTTGAGGCAGATTTGCCGAGGCTTCCTCCCCAATCATTGGGTTGTTCGGAAGAACTCCGATCAAGAAGGTTTCCGCATCTTCCTTGTCGCCGAGCAACTGTCGCACCTTTAGGTTAGCATCCTCGTTGTGATAGAGCCGTAAAGTTTCGGTTTTTAAGTTTACTCGGTTTGTTGAGCACCACAAATTGGAAACGGGTTTGCTTTGCTGCTGTGTTATTGTTCATTTACTTGAAAATGTGCTGCGTTATTCGGTTATTGGTTTCTGATTAAGGGTTTTTGTTGGTGTTTGCTGGTTATTCGGTTATTTGTTGATTTTTGCTGGATATATTGATGGTGTTATTGATTTTTGCTGGTTATGTTTTTCTTGTCATTCGGCTCTGTTTTGGTATTTTGATGTGTGCTTGTTGATTTTTGCATATGTCAGTGATGACTATTGACAAAGGAAAGAGACCTATGGAAGATGAGGGCATTGACGACTTGGCTGACAAAACAGAGACCGATTGGGATTCTGATTCGGTGTCAGATCCAAATTGGAAGCCAAAACGGACAGACAATGTAGAGTCTACTGATGAAAGTTCTGAAGTTATGAACGTCACTAAAAAAGGGAAGGCACAGCCGAATGTGCATGAGAGGGATGAGGATGTCGAGATTGGAGTGGACGCAACATTTGGAATGGATGCGGAGGAAAATTTTCAGTCTTTTCAAGGGGTGGATGCAAGTAACTTCTATGAGGGTGAGTACCCCGAGTGATACATTACGAACCCCACCACTGTCGGATGTTGAGGATGGATTGACGAGTTTACCAACAAGTAGATGGTGAGAGTAACCGTGGTAAAACGAAGAAGGAGCTTCGACATGGGATGTTGTTTGTGGATGCCAAGGCTTTTCGTGAGTACATGGTTGAACAGGACATAACAAGCGTGGTTGTCCGTTACGTAAAGAAGGCTCCAGTTCTCAGACAACCCAACAAAGGGAAGCTACCCAAACGTCTACTGCACCTGAAACGCAGGTATACATGTTTCCTATTTTCCAGTTTTTTCAGATTTTCATATTTTTCAGTTTTCAGTTTTTTCCAGTTTTTTCAGATTTACATTGGTCATACATGCTGATATATTTGACAGAGAAAGAGGTTACCAAGGGGGAGTCATCGCAATCCAGAAAGCCAGGACCCGTCAAGAGGAAACGGAAGGCAGGAACCTCCAGTCAGGGCACACTAAGGGATGCACCTCCAGTGATGTCACCTCCAAGGGAGGTACCTCCAGTCACGGAACCTGAAATGGAGGTGCCTCCAGTCACGGTACCTGAAATGGAGGTGCCTCCAGTCACGGCACCTGAAACGCAGGTACATCCAGTCCCGGCACCTCAACCTATCAACATTGACAGTGACGATGATTTCCAGTGTGCTTCAAGTGCCCCTCCCGTTCTGTCCGACTGCAGAGACATAGTACTTCTACCCCAACCATTGAAGACTAAGAAGACAAAAGTGTTTCGAGAAGGATTTCGGAAATCACCAAGGAAAATAAAACGTCCGAGGACCTCCAAAGCTAGATCTACTCAATGATTTAGTTTAGTGTTAAAAATTGTTAGAACATGTTGGGGCTGTTTCGGTTCTACTATTTTGAGACATTTGCTTAGTGTTCGGTTCGAACATTTGTTGTGTTCGGTATGATGACGGTTGTTAACATTTTGGGTCATAACATTTTGTGTGTTTGGTATGACAGTATTTGTCAATTTAGGGTGTTTGGTATGACAGGTTGTTTTGTGTTGTAATGGTTTGACGTTTATGTCAATGTTCTACACTTCCTTTGAATGGCAAACTTGGTGGTTTTTGGTACACAATGTTTCCTTCAACTCATAGTTACGGTACAACATGTTTGTTGTACTTGTCAGTAATGGTCCACCATGTTACAGAATGATGTGAAAACAGGTGACACATGTTCCTATATCCGGTGCTGTTAAACCAAATCTGCATTTTCACAGAACTGCATGTTGATGACAGAACTGAATTTCAACATGTCCAACTTCAACACATACAAAGCACAACATGACTACAACAATTAGACACTAAATAAAAACACAAATATGACTACATAATGACCCAAAAAAGAAGACCTACTATCACAATTGAAATTGACATTACAATTTTTTTCAGAAATTGAACCCTCATACGCAGTGTCAGAATTTCTTCATTCAAATCCGTCTGGATTGCCTCGAACTTCATCAGAGCCCTCCTTCCATACTCGCACATTGCAGGGTCTGCCCATTCAAAGTAATTGCAGTGACTACTACCAACTAGACCAGTCTTCCACTGCAAGAACCGAACTGAAATTAACATAGTGCTAAAATTAGGGTTCCAACACCAAGCACCAAAACCCATAAATTGACAAATTAAACACAAATTACCGAGTATCTTGGGCACCCATAGAACATACGGCTGAAGTTCTTCGACGTGCCCGCGGGAATTGCATGGGATATCAGCCCACAGTGGCACGTCCGACTCTCATACGATGGGGATGAGATCGACTTCGCCTTCTGCTTAAATGAGGAAGATGTACATGGAGAGTACTTACCAGGACCCATGGATGGAAAGCTTCGGACTGCCTGAGGAGAAGGATCGGCTTGGCACTCTTCCTCCGTTCGTTACTCTTCAAAGTTGGCAACGTATTGTGTGAAGAGAGGATTTCTGGCGGGATTAAAAGGAGGAATAAGGGTAGAATAGGTATTACAAATAACATGTCAGCAAATGGGAACACGTGCCATCGCACGTGATGACATCACGTCTAATTCCAACGGAAGTGAGACGGAAGGACCAAAAACCATCTTTTCAAAACATGTTGTACCATTTACCATGACTAGGGTTGGAAAACCATTTTGGTCAAACATCATGACCCTTTTTCAGACTTTTCCCTTATTCTTATGGAATTTTATGCTTTATTCATATGTTTACTTTGAATCTAATCTGATCATGATTAGACACCCGAAAGTCAAGAGAATCACACTGAAGTCACCCGAAAGTCAAGAGAATCGACACTGTTCGTGCTTACACCTTTGGTGTTCTGTATTTTGTGGAAGTGAGTCCCACCGAACCTATATGCCTTGATCATCTTTAGCAATTTGGAATCACTAGACATCATTCAATCGAATTAGGTATTTTTCTTTTTAACTGCAAATGAAAATGCAGGTTGATATTGAACTACCAGAAAACTTACTGTTGGTGGACACACGTGCAATTGGAGGATTCTTGCAGATCAAATTTGAAAAACTTCCCCAAGTTGAACGTACCTTTGTGCATATCGATTACGAGTGTGATCACAAACCCTAGCACTCAATTCTCAGCCGCCTACTGAATCTTGACTAGGAGTGAACCCTCATGTTTTGCTGATAAGAGAAGTCTGAGACCAGGTGTTCGACGAAAAGGCCAACACGGTGTTGATCACAGTGGTGTGCTACAACCTAGAAAAGATTAAGAACAAGATATGCCGCAAGGGGAAGGATGTGATCATTTTCATTGACATAGTTGTCGACTATCCCAAACCGTTCTAGATGAAGCCAGAAGGTGATTTTATTAAACCACCAAATAAAACTCCCAAGTCGACACTAGATGATGAGACATCAATAATTTACGAACACCTGAATCAACGACATCATGTCAGACATCAATAATTTACGAACATTTGAAGAATCAAAACTTAAAATTTCACCTTCTTGGTCTTTCCGTCGAGCTCTGGAAGCTCCAGTTCAGGCACAGTAGCGGGGTAGGTAGCCATAACGTCAAACTGGAGATTGAACTTGTAATTGAGAAGGTTTTGGACGTACCAATGATTTTCAGTCCAACGGGTGGCCTCAGGATTAGCGGCGGAGATGTGAAACCAGTCGTTATCGTTGGATTTGTTCATCTGGTATATGCGAAGAATGGAAACGCAAGAATTAAATAGAGGAAGATAGGGGCATCTGAGGAGTTAATAGCCATTTTTCATGGACACAAACATGTTTCATCAAAAACAAACAATGTGTCACTTTTACCACTTTGGGCAAACATATTACATACTTTTCCCAATTATAAACTTATAATACACAAAACCTAAAAAAACTAAGGTACAACTTACATTCAAAAAGAATTTCTCTGTCGCACAACCTAAAGGCCGTTCTTCTTCTAACACCAAGCTTACCCTCTCCAGTCAACTCCCATGCCTTCTCTATCGTCTCGCCTCGTCCTTCGCCGCGTCGCGCCTCGATTCGTTACTTTCGTGTTAATCCTTAGCTTCCTGTTCGTGTCAAACCTTACATTCTTCTTCGTTGCCCAATATCTCAAATCTTCGTGTCAATCCAGGATCCTCGCAATTGAAGCTTTCGATCTCAACTCAGTAAATTATCGCTCTCAAACCTGTCAATCCGTTCATTTAGCTCTTTGTCAGCGAACTCAACAACCTCTCGGTGTAGAAACTCTAAAGGGGGATGAAGGCAGTGGAGGTGCCCATCGTCAAATTGTTCATAATCTAATATTTTGGTTAAATCTTTGTAATGAACCCACGTACAATTTGGTTGAGAAGAATCTTTCATTTGATTACGGGGAGAAATGCATGGCTTCCATGTGGGTGAATCCTGGACTTCCATGTTGGTGAACCTAGTACCGCATTGTGGAGTCCTGTAGGTAGGTTTTAAGGGAATCAGGTTTCAAATTTCGCGACAAATGGGCTTTTGTAATTACTGGTACTGATGTCTCCTTGCTTCATTCCGTGAGCATTTTCAAAACTAGTGATATTTTCCGTACCTTGTGCTTGACACATTTGAAGGTTAATTGGTTTCTACTGGTACGATGAGTTGAAAATCATCACTCATCTCTTAGAAAATTTGGTCAGTCACTATTTTTTATTGCTTCCACTCTGCTGGAGGATGATGGGCTTCCGAAAGGGACTAATTCAACGACACTTGTTAAGGAAGCAATTCATGTTATCACTTGTCGCTATGATGAGAAAATTGAATGGGGAAAATTAGATATAAATATGGTTTTACTATGTGTTTTCCTTGACTAATGTTAAATCATTGCTTATGATTGATTCTAGATTGGATTGATTGATTATTCTGTTGTAGAAAATATCTTGACAGCATTCAAGATGCACTGCAGATGTTGGAAGTCGGTCTATTGTATGCCAAGGAGACCAACTTTCGGTGGATTAGCCCCCATTATTCCGTCTAATTGACTTCACCAAGTTCTAAGATGGGCTCTTGGTTCTGTTCAGATCTTCGTCAGTCGTCTGATTCCAACAACGGCAAAATTTTAGTCACAACATATTGTCCGTGCATAAACCTTTAAAAACAAAGATTTCGTTGACGCAAGTTTTCCTAGCAACGCATATTGCCTGTCGCTGTAGAGCAACTTTCTGGTAGTTTATATATATATATATATATATATATATATACACTGTGAACCAGCCGGTTCGACTGTGTCCAACCGGATCCGACTAGCCGAACCGGGAATCGGCCCTCTCACCAGTTCGAGGGTCGGTCTGGTTTTGATAACACTGGTTATAAGAATGATTTCCCACAGATGTGCAAAAAAAAAAATCATCCACGCCCATATTATTTACTTCCTTTGCATGTAGATAAAATTTCACCTTTTTTTAACGGGGTTAATCAATTAAGATAATAAGTCTTTAGGTAGATATCTCAATTTAGGCTCCCCATTCCTTGACAGATCATTCTTAGGTAATCTAAACATTTTAGGTCACGATCTGGCGGCCCCATCACACTACAAGAAACTCGAGCATACACATCGGTAAAAACGCGTTGCTAAATGCATAAATACCATTGGTAACGTTTAACAACGACGCGATTTTCGTGACGGTAGCCCCCGTCGTTAAACGTATATTGGTCGACAATTTGCCGCTGTAAAAGGATTGTTGCTGTTAGCATGTGGTTCCCCACGTCAACTTTACGGCGAAATCAGGTTCTTATTAAATACAATTCAAAGACGACAACTGTATATCGATATTTTAGCTCACTATTAGTGATGACAATGTTCTGTCGTACAAGTATTGTTTTAAACACGTCTTATAGTTGTTTCCTTTGAAAGGAAACAAATTCCATTTTCATTGTCGTTAAAAATGTAAATCTGCAATAGGATTTCAATTGTAACGATACCTGTGTTTTTAACGTCCACGACATTAGTAATGAATCAAGCTTATTTATGTTCACTCACACATTGTTTTCGTCAATGTATGTATCCGATTGTTGGTATTGTTGTCCAAAATTTTTCTTTGTTACATGTTTGTATCCGTGTCAACATAAAGTCGATTCAAGTTGTTATAATTTGTTACAATCCTAATTTATCTGTGCTGCCAATTGTGTATGTATAACAAGAGTAATTTTAGACATTATACATGTTATTTTCATGTATATGTGAATCCATTCCCTGCTGCTATAAGTGCATTCGGTCAACCACCTTTGCTGACATTAATCTACCAGGACAGTAACCATAATTGGTTGAAGTTCATAAGCTGAATACATATCATGCATAACAACCACAAAAACATGAACCAAGTACATATCCACGTCATAAGTTGAATACATATCATGCATACTAACCATAAAACCAAGTAGGCATACACAGAGCCACATGTTGATCCCAAAAAACATACACATCAACTAAAGCATGGCCTATCTAGCAGTCTTCTTACACCAAATATAAGCATGGTGATAAAAAGCTTAACAGTACCCAAAATAAGTCACTAGTGCTCCCACCTGGTGATTCCACAATTGTTCAAACATTTGGATCTGCACATCAAACCACCCAAGTGTTAGTCGAAATTGAATAATATTTTCGTATGTGATAATAGCTGAAATGCTCATCAACATGTTTGTATGTCGGTTTACCTTGTGTTTCAGAATAATCTTGGAGTTGGCCATTTGCAATAATAGCCCTTCTCATTATAGACATATCCCTCTGAATTGAAGCCATACTTACCTGAAATTCAGCCAGCTGCTGAGTGGCTTCTTCAACCTTACGAGCACTTTCTTCAAGAATTGCCCTAAAACCCTTTGTTCAGCCCTAGCTTGTTTCAGCTGCATACTCTCCATGGCCATTGCAACCTTGGAGATACCGATTCTATGCCTCTCCGGCATTCAAACTTCCTCGTATAAGGCATCCTTGTTCAAAGGCAGATCATCCTCAACTTGTACTTGAGCAGCCATCTCTTCCACTTGGTCCTACAAGCAATTATTTACATTATATTGGATTGACCAAAACCACATTGAATAAAAAGATGTTAGAGTGTATACATACCATGATGGACTTTGACTTTGCATCAATTTGGATCCCATTTTTGTCGAGATGATTTTTTAGGAACATGTGATACTCCCCAGGATGGACACTGTTGTTCTTCTCAATCTGTTCCACAACAGATAATATAAGGATAATTGTCAATCAACAATAAAACCTGAAGGTTAAATCGGTATTAGTTGCACGGTTACCTCCTGCATTTCACGTTTTACAAAGCTGCATGGTCCAGATATGTAGCGCATAACCTCGCTAGACTTTTTTTTTTTGTTTCGTTCGCTTATGCTATAACCGGAGAAGTAGAAAAATAATTAGCTTGAGATATACTTACTTGATCCTAATGTATGTGATAAATAACAAGTTTTGATTAGAGATAGATTTAAGACCTTGAATTCATCATAACTGAACCAATTAACTAAATATACCCAGTCTTCGTTTACCATATGTGGAGGAAAATGTTGGAGACGCTCTTCATTTGTAGGGTACCTATCATAGTGGAAACACTTCAAATTTGCATGGTAGTTTTCGTACTTGTCTCTAAGGACCATGACAAATAGCTTTTTCAAGTTATCATCATCAGGAACCACGAAATGTTCCCAAACATATACAAACACAACATCATCCGCCCACCATTCCGTTACAGTAAAAAAGGTGATCAATGAAAAGAGTGTACTCCTATATACTTACTGATACAACCTCAAGCATCTTAGCTTCATAGTCTATTGGTCCCTTGAGAATATCACCCCAATCTTTCACTTGCAAAGATGCATTTGTCCGTTTACGGACAATACATCCGCACCATAATGCAAAAGTTGACACGTTTTGAGAACACACACGACGTTGGTCATTAAACTGGAGCATTTCTTTTTCGTTTATACCGTTTCTTGAGAGCCTAATACAGCGGGTTCTCCCATGACGTAACTTCGGGACACTTGGTGGAGGGACATCATCAGGTGTAGGGACAGGAGTTGCATGCCTAGTCGCCAGGTGCATGAATAAACGAAAATAGGCTAAATACGATCACAAATATTTCATTAATGCTAGGCATTTCAATAATGCTGATATATATATAGTATGTTTACTGATTCTTCAACAGGTGTTGGAATAGCTGGTTCCTCCCTCGGCGTTTCTTCAAACGTGTTGGGATAGAGTGTTTCACCATTTGACGACTCCAAGCTCCTCTATGCTACATGCAAATTAACATAGAAAAAAATTAGCCATTCAACACGAACAATCATTTTTTGGTGACCACTGAAGCATATGTCCATCAGAATGAACTGACGAAATAGGTTTCGTGCAAGCTTCCGTGGAGTTCTACGAACAGGCACTTGCTGTTCATCTAGTTTCCTCCCATATACACAACCAAACTTATTTTTTCGGTCAGACACATTATAGGTTAGAGATAAAGGTCGAAACTTTCACAAGAAAGAACACCCAGTCAGAACATACTCTATGATCGAACCAAAGAACCGGACCAAAGACGGTGAAGAACAAGAACCGGATAACAAAAGAACAAGCTTGAACCAAAAACCGACCTGCATAAAGAGAGTTAAAAAAGCATGCCTAACAGAGAAACCTAAACACAGGTATGCAATTATGCTGCATAAATTGTCATGTTAACTCACCTGTAATCATTCTTCTAACATTCATCAGAGAGTTCTGCTTCATCCGACCCCCCATCATCATTATCCTCTGAATCATTGTTTATTGAATCAGTGCTAACATGGTCATTATCCTCAAAATCATAGCTACCCTCATCAGTGCTAACATGGTCTTCATCCTCTAGATCATTGCTAGACAAAAAATCCACATGATCCGAATCTCCCAAATGATTCTCCCGTGTCTTATTTAGTGATTGCAGCAACATTAACGTCAAGCATATCCCCTTCTTCATCGTCTCTGGCCCCACTGAACTATTTTATGTTGATCATCAACTATCGTAGAACGTTGAAAACTGGTGCTCCCTTCTTGGCATGCCTTAACTTCATCCCCATATGTTCATCCAACACGAACTACCTGCCGTTTTATGGCTGCTGTCAAGACAATGCTCCAAGAACGGTTTGTGTGATCCGGAAAATAAAATACTTGCGTACCTTGATATGAAAGAACTCAACTATTGTCAAAGGACTTCATCATGGATAGTGTGTTAACGTGGTACAAACTCGCAACTTGTAATATATAAGGCTGCATACTCACCCTTCCTTCGAACTAGCTTGCAAAGGGCATGTTGTGCAAGACGTCAATTCCTCTCCTACTATAACTCTAACCCCCATTAACATCCTCTTATGCTTCCTGTCAACCAACATACCCACATTAGATGGAAGTCTGCAGGTTTAGTCAACAACATCAACCTGAAATATTAAAGAAGACATACTTTATGTATGGCACAACCTCTTCACATTGATTTAGTTGGCATACGTAGCCCACCTGATAAGTTGGCATAAGCTGGTAAGTCATTAATGGTCCATAAAACGCAAGCATGCATCGTGAAGTTCTCCTTCTTCGATGCACTCAGATGTCTCACCACCATTCTCCCACAGATTGTACAATTCATCTATTAATGGTTGTAAGTAAACATCAATATCATTGGTCGGAGCTTTTGGTCCAGGAATCAAAAGAGAAAGAAAGTACTTTGTATCTTTCAAACACATATCTGGTGGCACGTTATAAGGGATGACGACAACAGGCGACATACTATACAGATGACTTTTGTCACTGAAATGATCAAATCCATCAATTGCTAGACCCAATCTGACATTCCGTGCTTCTGAACCAAAAGCTGGGTGAATTTCATCAAGTTTTTTCCACGAAGAACTATCATCTAGATGCCTAAGGACGTCATCCTTAGTGCGACCTTCCTTATGCCACCTCATTGTTGCTGCAGTCTTAGGGGACATAAACAAGCGTTGAAGTCGGGTTGTTAATGGGAAGTATCGTAACACTTTCACAAGCACTTTTTTGGTCTTTTTACCAGGGTTTAGTGAAACATCATTCCCACTACCACTAGGTGTTTGGTCTTTCCACCTGAACTGTCCACATTTAGGGCACATATCAGCACAATGGTACTCCTTTCGAAATAAGATGCAATCGTTCCGACAAGCATGAATCTTTTGGTAGTCTAACCCCAAATCCGCTATAAATGTTTTGGCTACATAATAAGACTGATGCACGGTATTGTCTTTTGGGAGTACCTTGTGCAACAGTTGAAGCAACTGATTTGGAAACTTGTTCGATACCTTGAAAAGTATCTTTAAGTGAAGCAATTGTAAGTAAATGACATTTTCGAATACGACGAAAAACCTGGATATAACCTCTGTTCACAATCTTCTAACCTTTTGTAGAACGTCTTTGCATATTAATTTGGTTCCTCAGTAGTTACCATATTACCACCCCTTAACACATCGTTCACCATGTTGAACATTTCATCCCTGCTACTACTATGTCGTCGATTGGTTATTACATGTTCGTACTCTTCTCCATGATCGACCCATGTAGTGTATGTTTGGAGTATTCCATACCTCTCTAAATGCATCTTCACATTTCTTCTTGACATTAACAAACAACCATTGCAATTCTGGCATGGACAATATATTGTTCCTCCCCAAGACGAATTAATAAAGGCAAAGTTCAAAAAGGAAGTAACACCATCCATATATTCACTGCTTTGTCGGGGTTTGTTCATCCAACTCTTATCCATTGCTAACTATGTAATAAGAAACGTAGAAATAGTGTTATTTTAGTTTATACGTTATATCAAATTACTCTCATGGCAATAAGGAAAGAACAACAATGCAGAGTCATGTAAATGCAGTTTTAACTTGTTTTACAACAACATAATAACCTGATTGTAACAGTGACTGTACAATTACAGCTAAAAAGGTCAAACAACACAATGTAAAGAACTCAATTACATATCGGCACTGTAGCATGTTATAGCAAATCCATACACAGAAACACTACATGATACGATTCAAGCGGGCAATATGTTTAACCAACTGTAGAAATGAACGAGCCAGGCCTTGTTTTGGTTCAGAGGGTGAACTTACATTCCATCCAACCTGCAGATTAAAGATGCAGCAGATGACAAAGTGTGTAACCTCCTCAATTAGAAGACATAATTGAGAAAGAGGAGTTGGTATATGGTCCTTTATATCAGTTGTCACTAATTGGGAAGGAGTTGCCTTCAATCAGAGAATGGGTGGAACAAAATGGTGTTTCTTCAGCTCAAGTGTGTACCTCAATTTACGTCTGTTACTCTGCCTGTCATTCATGTTTTAGAGAAAACAAATTTCATTGCTATTTAACTACAATAGCGACAACAAATTTCATTGTTTAATACATATATTTTCTTCAGACAAAATAGCTGCAACTAATGAACTCTTTTAATATCAAAGGTTGATTGTTGTTACACTTTCATCCATGTTAAAAATTAAGTGACAGAAAAAACTCATACTAAATGTACCCTACAGTGATGGAAAATATATTGTGCCTAATACAGAATAATAACAACAAAAATAACTTTGGACACAATAGACATATTTTTAACTACAACTGTTAGCGTCAACACGAAAGAACCGTTGATGTTGCAGCAGATTCTTGTAGTGTCACACTGTTTTTTAGTGGACTATATTTAGTTTCTTGCGATTGTCATAATCCAACCAACGTAGTGTAGAGGGAGCATCATGACTCATTCACTCAACATCTACTAGCTAGTAGATTTTTATTATCTTTGATTTGTATCTACCTGCTAATGGTTTGTGTTTAGTCCTCTTTCATTATTATAGTTATATCAATACATGTATGCAAATACTAGTAGGGGTAGCAATTCGTGTGTATCGTCTTTAACTGTGTCGTATTATTATTCGTTTCGTGTATAAACGGATGTCATGTGTAAACAGATAAATCTTAAATGTATATAAATGTGTGTCGTGTTTAAATAGATATGGTATTAAACAGATCACACGTGAAACACACCAACATGATATTTTGAAACAATAAAGTATGTGTAGCAACTAAAACATGTTGAGGGCAATGGCGCATGAACACCACTGACAATATGTTGATGCTAAAGGTATAGACAACTATTCATTCCAACAACGGAAGAACTTTAGTCGCAACATATTGTCCGTGCATAAACCTTTAGCAGCAAAGATTTATTGACGCAAGGTATTAGCAGCCATAAAGATTTTCCTAGCAACGACTATTGACTGTCGTTGTAGAACAACTTTCTGGTAGTATATATATTATTTCTACATTGTGAACAGGTCTGTTCGACCGTGTCCAACCGAATTCGACCGGCCGATTCAGGAATTGGCCCTCTCACCAGTTTGAGGGTCGGTCTGGTTTTGATAACACTGGTTATAAAAATGATGTCCCACAAATGAGCAACCCAAAAAAAAACTCATCCACGGCCATATTATTTATTTTCTTTGTATGTATATAGAATTTCACCTTTTTTTAAGTGGTTAATCAATTAAGATAATAAGTCTTTAGTTAGAAATCTCAATTTAGACTATAATGAAATAATACAATATAAAATTTACAAATTCTTTAATTTAATTCCATAATCATGTTTTAAAATTCATAAGTGATCAAAAAATAAGTTCAAAAATAAATTTAAATATTAGATAAATATACTTAATCGTGTTTAGTTGTGTATTTCATTTTTATATGTGTTTAAACACTGTTATTAATCGTGTCTAAATGGATAAACGTTGTTTAGATACAGGATGTGAATAATGCAAATCATTTTCGTGTAAAATACATATCGTTACAAATCATTTAATCATGTTGTAATATAATTTGTATGCCCTAAATACTAGCAGCTTGGGCACACCACAGCCTGCTTCATGCCTTTTTCTTCTTGTCCCCACTCCGTCAAAATACATGACCCCTTCAAAGTCTACTCCATAGAGTCCATACCTATTCAATATATATATATATATATATATATATATATATATATCCAACCCTAGCTAGAAAACGGTACCTAGCTCCACTACAATGTCTTACGTGTGAATGAATGTAAGTGAGTAGATAGATAATCAAGGACCTCAGCCAATATGTCACGATTAAGACCTAAACCCTAAGACACGTGTACGGTTGGATGCAGTGGATAGCTCTCATGAATCACTCTATATATATCACGAATATGTGTAACCATTTCTGTGTATCATCATCAATCATAATATAAAAGAATTTTGTTGTTGTCTCTCATAAAAACATGTCTTGCGGAGGTAACTGCAATTGCGGATCAAGCTGCGGATGCGGCAGTGGGTAAGGGAAAAACCATCTCTCTTTTTGTATCTTCATCATTAGTCATCCATGATAGTATGAAGTATTATCATCTGCTTCTGCAGATGTAAGAAGAACCCTGATTTGGGTTACACCGAGTCTGCAGCCACCACCATGGCCATCATTATTGATGGAGTCGGACCTTTCAAGACGTGAGTCATCTCGGAAAATATTTATATTTATATATTTATCCAAAGAATCAAAATTTGTTGGGTACACAACAAAAAAGTCTCATCTCTACGTTGACTTTCTTTGCAACCAGACACTTTGGGGAGAGTCAAGAGATGAGCACAGAAGGTGGACATGGCTGCAAGTGTGGATCAAGCTGCACCTGTGATCCTTGCAACTGCTGACCATTATGAAATATATATATATAATTATATGTTATGTTGAAATGTGCGTGTTGTGTGAAAGTGGGGAGCCTTCGTTAATAAGACATAGCTTGCTAGCTAGATACCTATCCATGACTAAGATCTCTGCCCATGTACATGCAGATTTTGTCCGAGGATAGTGAATTAGCAGCCTGCTGCTTGCATTTGTTTGTAACTAAATAATGATATCTCACGGGGAACATCAATATATGTAAAGCTAAAGTGATGATTGGAAGGAGATACTTCTTTTGCTTCTACGTAATCTGTTATTTTTAAATGCTTCCTACCTGCAGTACCAGTGGAAAAATAAGGTAAAACTATCAATATTATCTATCTATCTATCTATATATATGTATACATGAAAAAACATATATCATATCTAAGCTGTGTAAATCGGCTTGATTGAGCAATATAATAACACATACTCAACTTGATGGTGGCAATACAGTGGATATATCATAATAAATAATACAATATGAGGAACTAAATTGTAATATTATAATAGTTTAAGAACTAATATATAGAATCATTACAATTTTAGGATCACTATGCAAATTATGCACATACTTGATCCCAAAAGTGACAAATTAAACCGAAGTTCATGATGTGCATGGTTTTTTTAAGGCAATTTCGTTAATATCACCATCGCAACTTCGTACATGAGGGTTTGCTCGACAATCAACTCTCAAACTAACAGTATCTTATGGTAAAAATTAGTGAGACAAACCAAAGCCAACGACCAATACAAATTGCAACAATCGTAATCTAAATCGACGTTCACCTTAAATGTTTCACATGTTCTTCTTACACCTTGCTTCTCTCGTAATCACTCCATTTACCGTTGTACCATATCTGAAATTTGGTAAATATTGTCCTTATCCTTCACCATTTATGCTACACCTAAACAGTGTAAATTTCAAACATATTAACAAAGACTAATTTAAATAAGTAGAAACGATAACTTTGACTTTTAAAAAATTAAATATTTTAGTTCAAATTCATTCCAACGACTATATTTGGTTTCAACAAGTATAAATGAAGCCGCCTCTTAAATAATAAAGTGAACTTCAAATTTGTATAAACTATCATAACTAGTTATGTAATTGAAAAACAAAAAAACTTTTATACTGAAACCTACCGGCATTAACAAAATTTTGCCATGACCCAAAATTCATCTTGGAAGTTAGGGGTGGTTGATCGATATTTGATAATAAATTAATAAATAACGAAGCACAACTTTATTCATATCATAAGCAATTGTGATACTAAAACTAACTTTCGTAAACATGTGCTAGTATAACACAGAAATATTAATTCTTGAAATGAGCCTGCTGTTACGTACTCTGGTAATTTTCTTAATTACACATGTTCTTCTGTTGCACACTATAATATCACAACTGTCTCATTCATCCTTTACTTCAAGCGGTCCATAAGTGGTAATTCACTTTTGATCTAAATACTTGAAATGTATTACTTTCCAAGCATGTAATATAATGTCCTTTGTTGGGCTAATAATGTCATCCATATTTTCTTGATTTTCAAAGCATGATCCATTGATATAACTAACACAAGGAGTTCGGTTCTTACCTTGAGGTTTGATGGTCCCAGAGGCTTCGCTCACATGGCCAACTAAAACCCTTCACCCATGTAGATAGCCCAAAGGGCCTGCCTTACCTTACAAACGGGGATGCCACCTCATTTGTATATTAAAAGGCTTCGCCTACTATTCCTCTTCCATATGATAGGCTACGCATGAGTCTTACCTTAAGCAGGAACCGCCATCTCATAATGAGATGTGACAAAGGGCTTAATCCAGGCATCGCTTGGTGAAGAGACGTCACACAACAATAATGCCTCTAACCGATGATCTGACCCTGTTTTCTTTCCCAAGTTGATATTAAGTAACCACGGTAAATAAAGTTACTCGGTCAACGGGTTAACTCTTTATAGAAATAGGTGCTCATTTATTACCAAACAATATTCTGACATTTACACATACATACATTTATCATTCCTGAAAACCCAGACTAACTTAAGCTTCAGAGAGGAAACAAAAGGAACACCCAGGGTTTTCCCTTATGCAAGTTTTGAGTTAATCAGGAGCGACACCACGTGCATTTGAAAGAACGTGATCCAACATCTGGCGCCGTCTGTGGGAACCTAAGCTAAAGATTATAGCCATGGTTCCCGCCATTACAAGAGCAAAGACAAACCACAAGAATGTTGTCGAAAGAGATTCTCTCTACAGCCTGCAGCAACACCTAACGCCCTCAACTTTCATACCTCAAAGGGACCATGCTCTAGGGGCGACGCTTCCTAGTGCTTCACCTCTCATGGGTGGTTAGCAGAAGCCCTCACCTACATACACCGCACCAACAGTGAAGCCCCAGCATCCATTGCCGCCTCGGCACGAGCTAGTCACGCCTTGCCCGACGCAGTCCCACATAGCCTTTTCGAGAAAGGGCTTCACCTCCTAGAGGCGTCACTCGAGAAGTAGTCCTCAACATGTCACTTTTCATCGCCTTGTAAGAACTCCTAGATGTATGAGAGCATCAGGTGGACGCCCACGCAGCACGTCCCACGGTGTCGTATGGCACCGAAGAAGCGTCCTCAAGGCCCAGGTCGTACCCATGGAGGGCATCGATCAAGTTATAATAGTCACTGAGATCATATTTGCCTTCGTTAAAGCGCAAGGCCCAAGAGGCTCTCGCTTATATGATAACCTTAGGGTCAAGTCGTACATTGACCTTGAGACAACGAAAGTAGAGAGGAAAGCTCACGAAGAATCGAAAAAGGAAATAAGCAGGAGCAACACTCCTAAAAGGGGCCCCAGGATGATAAACGTCGCCCTGTGTCTCCGACTTCACCATGACTCGTCCATCATTTGTATAGGGCCATATCATTCGGTCAGGGCATTATTCTGATCTTAGTGGCATGTTCATAATGCAGTGTGCATCTGTGTCATTAAAGCTTCCTCAGAGAACTTCTTCATTCTATGTACGGTTCGACCCAATCAATTCCTGGACTCTTGTAGCCGGCGGCTGTCCTCTTTCACTTGGCCAGTCCACTCTGAATCATGGCTTTGTCACCACCCACGAATCCTCGAAGATTTCCAATCTGTGTCATCTCCAATTTGTAACATTCCCTCATTAAACAAGATATCCCTGCCATGGATTAAGCTCGTGCATCCCCAAGAACCTCGACCACAAATATAATCCCTTAAGGGTATGGACCCAAAGAGCACCTGGTTCATTGAGTATTCTCGTAGCCATCTTAGTAAGAAATGCCCCGTTGAAGGTCTCCAGTTCACGGAAGCCTAGACCCCATATCAACTTAGATATCGTAAGCACCTCCCATCTCTTCAAATGAATTTTCATTTCTTCATTCGATACCCCCTACCAGAAGTCCGCAATCATAGCATTAATACCCGAGCACCACGTCCTACGAAGTTTAAAGACATTCATCACGTAAGAGGGAATGGTCATGATTACTGCCTTTATGAGGACTTTGTTTCCTTCCTGATTAAGGGTTTTTAACCTTCATCCTTAGATCTTATCACTGATCCTGCTCTTGATATATCCCAGGGCTTTCTTATTTGATATGACCCTACATGGATGGTAGACCAAGATATCATCCCGGATACGGTACACCTTTAATTTGTAGCACCTCCTAAATTGCCTTACAACTATTAACATTCGCCCCTTATTGAAAACCAAGTTTGATTTCGAATTTTTAATGCGTTGTCCATAGGCCCTACAATACCTTGTCAAGATCTCTTTGAAAACGTTGGCATTTTCCACAGTAGCTTTAAAGAAGAAAAATGAGTCATCTGCCAAAAAGAGGTGGTGCAGTTCTGAACATCCCCTTTTCAATTTGAGTCCACGCAACCTCTCTACGTGTATGACCTCCTTGACATGTTTAGACAGCAAATCCATCAAAAGGATGAATAGATATGGTAAAAGGGGATCACCTTGACGCAACCCCCTTGTAAACCGAACGGTGTTTGTTCTTCTTCCATTAATCAAGAATCGATATGATGTATTCGTTATCCATTGTCGCATCCATTCAATCCATTTTGCTATGAAACCTCTCTTCTCGTTGGTTTTCAACAAAAAGCCTACTCGACCCGATCATACGCCTGTTGTATATCCAACTTGAGAGCACATTCAATTGTTCTGTTTCCCCTTCGATTCTTCAAATATTGAAACACCTCGTGAGCTATAAGAATATTGTCCTAGATAGCACGACCTGTCACAAAAGCACTCTGATAGGGGGTGACAATTGACGATATATAGGGCTTTAGACTATTCACCAAGACCTTGGAAACAATATTTTATATGAAATTGCATAGGCTTATGGGTGTAAAATCACTCGCTCTCGCTGGTCATGGAATTTTAAGGATGAGGGTAATATCTGTTCAATGTAATATGAAGGGAAAGTCACCTCACCTGAGAAAGGATTTGACTAGCGTGATTACATCTGGACCGACGGTGTACAAATTCCTTTGGTAGAATAGACCCGAAAAACCATCTGGACCTGGAGCTCTTGCGCCTCCCAACTGAAAGACTGCAGCCCTGATTTCTCCATCAGACACATCCCTCTCCAAGTCTGTGTTCATCTCCTTAGTAATTTGGCTCGGAACGACCCCTAGAATCTCCCATTCTTTCAAGTCATCTCCTTCTGACTGACCTAAAGTGCCCAAAAATCTCATCTTCCACTCCCTTGGCCGAACCGATCTATTCTCTCGATCATTTTGAACTCTGGTTATACAGCTTCTTCTTCTACTGACATTGGTTGTTAGGTCGAAGAATGTCGAATTTTGGTACCCTTTCGTGAGCCATTTAATTCTTGATTGTTGCCTCCAATATACCTCTTCATGATGGTGGAGATCCGTAATTCAATTTTGTAAAGTTCCCTCCTCCTGTAGACTGTTCAGGTTCGGTCAACCACTCGTGACACCTCGTAGTCGATTGGTTGTTTTTCTCAGTTCAACTTGATTATTCCCGAACTTCTCCCTCAGAGCCACATTTTTCACCTGTTTCTACACTATGATCGGGCCCACATATCGGTCAACCCCAACCTACCTTGGGTTCGATTTCAAGTCCAGTGCGGTTTTCGAGTTTGCATTTGTCCTCTAGAATCCACACGGCTTCGCCGCCCAGAAGTCCTCACGACGATTGTGTCCTTCTACAACCACAGGTAAAACAGAAAAGGGTAACACAAACTCACACACTCGCTTACAACCCGAAGAGATGCGTCGAAGTGATCCGTCGAAGTTATACCATACGGCAGCAGTGCAACCGAGGCCTCCCTAGCCGTCTTCGGTTTCTCTTCTGCAGGGTTTTCCACCGAGGCTGCATTCACTCTCGAAACGGTCGCACTCGTCAACCCTAGCTGCTCTCCAACCCGCACGGCAAAATCAGGTGAGGCCACACCGACTTTCAGCTTCTCACGTATCCTTCACGCGCAACTCTAGTCTCCTCTCCGTTAGGGTTTCACGTTAGGACCATACTTGCATGCAACACTTGTTTAAAACTACACTTATCTACAATATCTGTAAGGTTCCGCCGCTGCACCTTATTTGTAGTCCTTTGTTATTTTCAGGCAGGCTCACGCCACCGGGGTTGGTTGCCGGCGGGGTACACCAGAGCTTTCTCTCACAAACTGTAGGAGACCAAAAATAAGTATTAACAAAGTTCAATTCACCAAATAAATGGAGTTGATGATGCGTTCGTGGAGATAAGGAAACTACTTAACGTTTATTTTTTAAACTCTTGTTTGCATCATCAGTTTAAGGGATTTACCGTTGGACTATTTTTAGTATTTAATTCATTTCCTTATTTTCTATTTTTAGAATTGTTGGATTAGTGGTTATTAATTTGTTACTGATTATTAAAACATGTATTAATTGGAGTAGTGGTGGATTAATTAGTGGGTAATTATTTTTATGAGCTAAACGTTCTTTCCTTATTTTTCTTTCGAAGTGACTCAGTTAAAAGCTACGACCAACTTAAAGATTTGGTTGTGGAATGTTGTGATAGAGTACCTACTAGAGTGGCTGACAAAGACATCTGAATTTCAACATTTCAAGGTAACAATGGTTGATCCCATAGATGCTTATACACCACAAGAAACTATCCCTACAACTTACTTTCTTTTGCTTTCAGTAAATTTGTGAATAAATATATACTTTTGCAAGAAATATAACTTTTAATATTAGATATACATACATACAGTTAAATATACCGTCATTTTTAGTGTCTTACAGGTTTTATCATAAAAATAATATAATTTAGTGATAATAAAGTATTATCGCTAAAAAGATATTTTAGTGTTAAATTTTATTGTCGCTGCAAAATTGATAATTTAACAGTGAAAATATAATTATTGTTTATTACTTATTTTTCTAACTATAATGTTCGCCACTAAAACACCTTATTTAGAACAAGGAGGAGCTATGGTCACTAAATGCTTGAACCACTCTTAAACCGTCTGAACCAACATTAATTAAAAATAAAATTTAACTTGTACCCCTTAATCCTTAGTCGTTATCTTCTCACCCAAACTATATCTCCCAATTATTTTCTCCTCGTACTCTAGCCTTCACCTTTACGATCGCATAACAAATCATCGGGTTCTCCGCAATTGTTTCCTAAACAGTCCCGCAATCATCGGGTTCTCCGCATTCATAAGATTTTTCTTCTTCCTCTCCACCTACATCTTTCCATGCGTCTGATGATGGATTTGGGTTTAGATTGAACTCATAATCAAGGTTTTGGGTTTGGATGATTATGTGTAATGACTAAATTCAGAATCAAGGCTCTCGTTAAGTACAAACCCAAAAAAACCTAGAATTGAAGTTCTTGGTTTAAGGCGATTGTGGCAGTGATGACAAAGGAGTCTTCAAGAGGGGTTGTGACGTTGGCCATGTCTTTCTCTTAGAAGGTTATGACCTGGCCTTCAGTCGTTCTTGGCATTTTCCGTACTTGTGAATCTGTGGACGTATATCTCTCGCCCCCTGTTTTTCACGCCTCTTGTTGTGAAACCACTCAGAATTGTATTAATAATTCCATTTTGTTGTTGCGAGGAACTCATTTGTGTCTGATCTCTTTGGGGCGTAGGTGAATGACTGGATTCTCTCCTCGATGCTTTCAACTTTTATAAAATGTAAAGTCTGATTTGTATTTTTTTTTTTAAATCAGAGACTAAAGTCTTAAATGATTAATTTGGAGGATCGATCTCAATGAGCACATATAACCTAATCATGTCTAACAGTCATGGAGTCAAGAGTCAACCAATTAATGTAAGGTACGAATACCTACCCCGTAGATAACAAAAATTAATGTAGTGATCTCAAGGAACTTGCACATGCCGATTTAAGTATCCAGTCATGCTACATAACCATAATAACTCAAGGGTCTCCCAATATTTCTAAATTGGTCCAACAATTACATGAATGACTCCAAAACTATTAATAAAATGGTTCAAGAACAATTACTCGGCAATAAGAAACTACTAGATTGGTAAAGACAGCCTCGACCTGCTGAATCATTCTAGATTGGTCCAGGTAATATAGTCCTCTGAACTTGACATAACTAATATGGTCAACTTAAGTATGCTAGACCGAATTGAACCGTTCTGACTCGTCTAAGTAATCCAGACTGAAACTGGCCCGCCTCAGCATACAATACCAAAAATGGCCCAATCGAACCCAAGTGACCGAACTGGGTTACTGTTCTGGATCTCCGTAGTCGGGATGAGTGTTTTCCTCCCTTTGGGCTATGGTCGACCTTAGACTAAGTCGCAACCACGAACTAAGCCGCAACCATGAAGGTTGCAATCAACTACGGACTAGGTCACAACCACAAAGGTTGCGACTTCCATGTACATACCAGCCTGGGTTGTAGACACAAAGTTTGTGGCTTTAGGATCACAATAGTTGGTCGCTTCCTTGCAGTCACGACTGTCTGTGAAACCAACCTACAAGTCTTTGATCTATGTCTAAAATAAAAAATGCAGTTATCTTGGGAAGATATAAACACATAGTTTAAGTTTATGTTGTATAATGAATAACTAAGCCAAAACTGATCTTCCTAAGGTGGAATCACTGTTTGACACGTCACGAGTTTACAGGCGGTGATCCAAGTTTCAACAAACCTAAGCTAGGTCTAAACTGTAGTGTGACTAAAACTGTTTCTCTAGTGCCTTGAGCACACCTATATATGAGAATATATTGAAAATGGTTTGGGGCCAATCTATTACAACTAGAGTTATAAGAATAGTTATCAGAACCAGATCGGACTGTCGGTCCGACCGGGTCCGACCGTGAACTTCCCCTGTCCGGTTTGGTTCAATAGAAAGACCAAAATGCATAGTAGACCCGGTGAACCGGATGGTTTTCAAAAAACTGGTCAATTTTTTATTATTTTTTGAGTGATTTTAATCTTTTTTTGTTAAACCGACTAAACGGTTCTCTTTGGTTTAAACTTCTTCAGTTTGGTTTAATTACATCAAGTTTAAGATTTCAACCGGTTCTCTTCGGTTCTTCACTTCGATTAGGTTTAATTCTATGGCCATTCCCATTTCACTTCACTTTGCAGTCGTTCCCGCTTCTAGTTCCTGAGGATTTTCATTCTTCACTTCTTCTTCAACCTTCGGTTAGGTTCTTCAAGCTTGGGTTAAAGATCGCGTCGGTCTGCTGGTACCAGTCCGAGCATGGCTAGCACTGGAGCCAGTTTATGTCATTGTCAGTGTCCAAAGCTAAGTAGAATTCTCTTCGCTTTGTTGACTAGTCCTCGAAACCACCGGCACCCCCGATTCCTCAAGACGGAATAGCTAGGACGAACATTGAAGCAGTAGTACTGAGTGGGTCACGTTGTCGACGGCTAGAGCCACCCTGGATACGATGGAGATCACCCACGCATAATCTCGGTCGAGCCTGCTTAGAATCAAGGATCTGTAGTCATGGTGAACATTTCTCGAGAGGGGCTCACGAGGGTGGAGTGGTAAATAGAAGGAAGTTCTAGTGTCAGAAGTTGAAGTGAAACTTCGAAGTTTTTCGAAGAAGGACTGGTGTTTTTGGCGATCGGAGGACATGACGGTGAGCGTTTGGTCGAGGGAGGAATAGACGTTGAGGATGGTTGTATCAATCTGGGAGAGTTCGTTCAATACTGTCCAAAACTGAGACATCATTGTAAAAACATTAAGTGATAAAATGAGGAATAGTGGTACAGAAAGATACAATTGTAGTCTGGCGGACGCAGACACCCTTTTCCTTTGGTGTTTGGAGTTGCAAAGAGAAGTGTATATTACAAATAGATATCTCAATGATGTATTGGTAGAACCTACATATACAAAGAAGGGTCTGCATAATGTTAAAGGGGCCCTCATTGATAAATAAAATGTTAGATTCTTATGCATATTGGAGTGGAATTGCTCAAAGAGAATCTTAGAAGTTATGTTTAAAACTATTGTGTTATATATGTTTACCATTGTGTTATGTTGTGTTTGAGAATATTATGTTAAGATAATTTTGTTACTGTATTGAATCTATGTAGTTTGTATCACTACAATAATATTCATCAACACCGACGTGAATAAGTTGTTCTTGCTAAGGGTTTGACATTAAAATGGTTATTTAGTTGCGACATTATATTTAATAAATGCATACTTTCTTTAGTTACGGAAAATTTGCAACCACTAAACCAAGATCATAGCATGTACCTTTGCCGCAACAATCATGTAAGGTTGAAAAATTTCAGTGTCAAATATCTTTCTCATAGTAATAAATACAATCAGCTATAAAAGACAACGTTATTGCAAAAATAACTATTTAGTGTCTGAATATGTTGATGCAATATCATGATTAATAGTGTAAATATAATGACATAGTTGTTACTGTATTTGTCATCAATATTCAATATTACTGTTCCGTTATTAAAGTCGGAATGGTAAAACCACCTTTTAGTGTCTTAATATGTTGATGCAATTTCATGATTAACAGTGTCGCAGTTATGCCATAACTCTTACATTATTTGTTGTCACGGTTCAATATTAGTGTGTAATTATTAAAGTTTCAATACTAAATACCTATTTAAAAAGTGTAGATTGTGTGTCTTGAAGTCTTGATCTTTTGCTTCTTAAGCTAACATACTAACCATTAGCAATGTGATATTTTACACTTTTAAATTATATGTGTAGTTAAAATAAACATATGTCGACTATAAATTTGACCGACTAAACTCAATAGTCATCGTTACAAGGTCTGTCTTTACTGACGAAATGTAAGTTTCCTCGACTATCAT
The DNA here is from genome assembly GCA_946814005.1 of Chamaenerion angustifolium. NCBI lineage: Eukaryota > Viridiplantae > Streptophyta > Magnoliopsida > Myrtales > Onagraceae > Chamaenerion > Chamaenerion angustifolium. The sequence goes on along the minus strand of OX328268.1, from coordinate 23,495,458 downwards.
AATGTCTGTTTTTATTAAAATTATTCATTTTGTAGATTTTGAGAATTGAATCCATGACCTTTAGGAGATTACCAAGCACTCTTACCATTTAACCGCATGTTATATTGTTTCTTTTTTCTAATGGTATTATAAATAGCTATCAACATATATTATTATAAACTTATAATACACAAAAACTAAAAAAAACTAAGGCATAACTTACATTCAAAAAGAATTTCCCTGTCGCACAACGTAAAGCCCGTTCTTCTTCTATCACCAAGCTTACCCTCTCCAGTCGACTCCCATGCCTCCTCTATTGATTCGCCTCGTCCTTCGCCGCGTCTCGCCTCGATTCCTTACCTTTGTGTTAATCCCTAGCTTAATGTTCGTGTCAAAACCTACATTCTTCTTCGTTGCCCAATATCTCAAATCTTTGTGTCAATCCAGGATCCTCACAATTGAAGGTTTCGATCTCAACTCAGTAAATTATAGATCTCAAACCTGTCAATCCTTTCGTTTAGCTTTTCGTCAACAAACTCAACGACCTCTCGGTGTAGCAACTCTGAAGGGGATGAAAGCAGTGGAGGTGCCCATCGTCAAATTGTTCATAATCTCATCTTTTGGTTAAATCTTTATCATGAACCCATGAACAATTTGGTTGAGAAGAATATTTCATTTGATTACGGGGAAAAATCCATGGCTTTCATGTGGGTGAATCCTGGACTTCCATGTGGGTGAACCTAGTACCGGATTGTGGAGTCCTGTAGGCGGATTTTGAGGGAGTCGGGGTTCAAATTTTGCGACAAATGGGCTTCTGTAATTATTTGTATTGATGTCTCCTTACTTCATTACGTGAGCATTTTCGAAACTAGAGATATTTTCCCTACTTTGTACTTGACACATTTAGAGGTTAATTGGTTTCTACGGGTACGATGAGTTGAAAATCATCACTCATCTCTTAGAAGAATTTTGAGATGCGATTTGGTCAGTCACTATTTTTTATTGCTTTCACTCTGCTGGAGGATATTGGACTTCTAAAAGGGTCTAATTCAACGGCGCTCGTTAAGGAAGCAATTCATGTTATCATTTGTCGCTATGATGAGAAAATTGAATGAGGAAAAGTAGATATAAATATGGGTTTACTATTTTTTTCCTTGACTAATGTTAAATCATTGCTTATGATTGATCCTCAATTGGATTGATTGATGTTTCTGCAGATGTTGGAAGTCGGTCTATTGTATGCCAAAGAGACGAACTTTCGGTGGATTAACCCCCATTAATCTGTCTTATCGACTTCACCATGTTCTGAGATGGGCTCTTGGTTCTGTTGAGATCTTCCTCGGTCGTCACTGCTCATTGTTGTATGCATATGGAAGAAAGCTTCAATGGCTTGAGAGGCTTGCTTACTTCAACACAATTGTGTGCCCTTTCACTTCCAATCCACTGTTCGCTTATTGCACCCTACCAGCTGTCTGTCTTCTCACTTGAAAATGTATCATCCCAACTGTTAGTCAGTCTAGTTTCTCGTACTATAACAACATTCAACGTGTTTGTTTGTTTTTTTATATTTTAATTTAGTCGTTGATTAAAGTTTATTGCATCAATTGTAGGTGATGCAATATACACTTCAATGGTTTCGCCGATATGCTGACACTGATATGTCTAATTTACTGACATGATGTTTTGAAACAATAGTGTATGTGTAGGAACTAAAACATGTTGAGGGTAATGATGCACGAACACCATTGAGAATATGTTGATGCTAAAGGTATAGACAACTGTTCATTCCAACAACGGCATAACTTTAGTCCCAACATATTGTCCGTGCATAAACCTTTAGCAGCGAAGATTTTGTTGACGCAACGTATTAGCAGCGACAAAAATTTTCCTAGCAACAACTATTGACTATTGCTGTAGAGCAACTTTCTGGCATGTATTTATATACATTATTTCTACATTGTGAACCAGCCAGTTCCACTATGTCCAACCGATTCGACCAGCCGAAACAGGAATCGGCCCTCTCACCAGTTCGAGGTTCGGTTTTGATAACACTGGTTATAAGAATGATGTCCCACAAATGTGCAAAAAAAAAAAAATCATCCACGCCCATATTTATTATTTCGTTTGTATGTAGATAGAATTTCACATTTTTTTAAGGGGGTTAATCAATTAAGATAATAAGTCTTTAGGTAGATATCTCAATTTAGGCCCCTCATTCCTTGACTGGTCATTCTTAGGTAATCTAAACGTTTTAGGTCGTGATCTGGCGACCCCATCATACTACAAGAAACTCGAGCATAAACATCGTCAAAAACGCTTTGCTAAATGCATAAATATCGTTCTTAACTTTTAAGAACGACGTGATCTTCGTGACGGTAGTCCCCGTCGTTAAAGGTATAATGGTCGGCAATTTGTCGCTGTAAAAGGCTTGCCGCTATTAGCATGTGGTTCCCCACGTCTACTTTACAGCGGAATCAGACTGTTGTTAAACACAATTGAACGACGGCAACTGTATGTCGACATTTTAGCTCACTATTAGTGTTGACAATGTTCTATCGTACAAGTATTGTTTTAGACACGACTTATAGTTGCTACCTTTGAAAGGAAACAAATTCCATTTTTATTGACGTTAAAAATGTAAATCTGCTATAGGATTTCAGTTGTAATGACACGTGTGTTTTTAACGTCCACGACATTTGTAATGAATCAAGCTTATTTATGTTGAGTCACACATTGTTTTCGTCAATGTATGTATCCGATTGTTGGTATTGTTTTACAAAAGTTTACTCTGTTACATGTTTGTATCTGTGTCAACATAAAGTCGATGCAAGTTGTTATAATTTGTTGCAATCCTAATTTATATGTGCTGCCATTTGTGTATGTATAACAACAATAATTTTATACGTTATACATGTTATTTTTATATATATGTGAATCCATTCTCTGCTGCTATAAGTGCATTCGGTCAACCACCTTTGCTTACATTAATCTACCCAATACAGTAACCATAATTGGTTAAAGTTCATAAGCCGAATACACATCATGCATAACAACCAAAAAAACATGAACCAAGTACAAATCCACGTCATAAGTCGAATACATATCATGCATACTAACCCAAAAACCAAGTAGGCATACACACAGCCACAGGTTGATCCCCCAAAAAATACACATCAACTGAAGCATGGCCAATCTAACACTCTGTTACACCAAATATCAGCATGGTGATAAAAACTTAACAGTACCCAAAATAAGTAGCTAGTGCTCCCATATGGCGATTCCAGAAGTGTTAAAGCATTTGGATCTGCACATCAATCCACCCAAGTGTTAGTCGAAATTGAATAATATCTTCGTATGTAATAATAGACGAAATGCTCATCAACATGTTTGTATGTTGGTTTACCTTGTGTTTCGGAATATTCTTGGAGATGGCCATTTGCAAGCATATCCCTTCTCATTATAGACATATCCCTATGAAATGAAGCCATACTTGCCTGAAATTCAGCCAGCTACCGAGTGGCTTCTTCAACCTTACGAGGACTTTCTTCAGCAATTGCCCTAAAATCCTCTGTTTAAGCTCGAGCTTGTTTCAGCTGCACACTCTCCATGGTCATTGCAACTTTGGAGATACGGATTCTACGCCTATCCGGAATTCGAACTTCCTCGTATAAGGCATCCTTGTGCAAAGGAAGATCATCCTCAACTTGTACTTGAGCAGCCATCTCTTCCACTTGGTCCTACAATCAATTATTTACAGTATGTTGGATTGACCAAAACCACATTGAATAAAAATATGTTAGAATGTATACATACCATGATGGACTTTGACTTTGCATCAATTGGGATCCCATTTTTGTCTAGATAATTTTTCAAGAACATGTGATACTCCCTAGGATGGACATTGTTGTTCTACTCAATCTGTTCCACAATAGATAATATATGGCTAATTGTTAATCAACAGTAAAACCTAAAGGTTAAATTAGTATTAGTTGCACGGTCACCTCCTGTATTTCACGTTTTGCAAAGCTGCATGCTCCAGATATGTGGCGCATAACCTTGTTAGACCTATGTTTTTTTGTTTCATTCCTTTTTGGTATAACCGGATAAGTAGAAAAATAATTAGCTTGAGATAAACTTTACTTGATCCTAATGTATGTGATAAATAACAAGTTTTTATTAGAGATAGATTTAAGACCTTGAATTCATCAGAACTGAACCAATTCACTAAATATACCCAGTCTTCCTTTACCATATGTGGAGGACAATGTTGGAGACGCTTTTCATTTGTAGGGTACCTATCATAGTGGAAACACTTCAAATTTGCAAGGTAGTTTCTGTACTTGTATTTTAGGACCATGACAATTAGATTTTTCATGTTATCATATACAAACACAACATTAACCGCCCACCATTCCGTTACAGTAAAAAAGGTGATCAATGAAAAGAGTGTACGCCTATATACTTACTGATACCACCTGAAGCATCTTAGCTTCAAAGTCTATTGGTTCCTTAGGAATATCACCCCAATTTTTCACTTGCAAAGGTGCATTTGTCCGTTTACGGACAATACATCCACACCATGATGCAAAAGTTGAGGCGTTTTGAGAACACACACGACCTTGTTCATTAAACTGGAGCATTTCTTTTTTGTTTATACCGTTTCTTGAGAGCCTAATACAGCAGGTTCTCCCACGACGTAACTTCGGGACACTTGGTGGAGGGACAACATCAGGTGTAGGGACAGGAGCTGCATGCCCAGTCTTCAGGTGCATGAATAAACAAAAATAATGCTGGACATTTCAATAATGTTGATATATATACAGTGTGTTAGAATAACCTGCTACTGATTCTTCAATATGTGTTGGAACAGCTGGTTCCTCCCTCGACGTTTCTTCATAGGTGTTGGGACAGAGTGTTTCACTATCTGATCACTCCAAGCTCGTCTCTGCAACATGGAAATTAACACATAAACAAATTACCCATTCAACACGGACAACCGTTTTTTGGTACCACTGAAGCATAGGTCCATCTTAATGAACTTACGAAACAAGTTTCGTGCAACCTTCCGTGGAGATCTACGGACTGGCACTTGCTGTCCATCTAGTTTCCTCCCATTTACTCTCTTCGAACCAGCCATGCTTGTTTGAAACACTTTAAGAAAACATAAATAGTCATGGGACTGACACAACCGAACTTATTTTTTCGGTCAGCCACTGTATATGTTATATATAAAGGTCGAAGCTTTCACAGGAAATAACACCCAGTCAGAACATATTCTATGATCAAACCAAAGAACTGGAACCAAAGACGGTGAAGAACAAGAACCGGATAACAAAAGAGAAAGCTTGAACCAAAAACCGACCCGCAGGAAGACAGTAAAAAAACCATGCCTAATAGAGAAACCTAAACACATGTATGCAAGTATGCTGCATATATTGTCATGTTAACTCACTTGTAATCATTTTTCTAACATTCATCAGAGAGTTATGCTTCATCCGACCTCCCATTGTCATTATCCGCTGAATCTCTTTTGCTTGAATCAGTGCTAACATGGTCATTATCCTCAGAACCATAGCTGCCCTCATACGTGCTAATATGGTCTTGATCCTTCAGATCATTGCTGGACGAAAAATCCTCATGATCCAAATCTGTCAAATGTTCTCTCGTGTCTTGTTTAGTGATTGCACCAATATTAACGTCAAGCATATCACCCTCTTCATCATCTCTGCCCCCACTGAACTATTTCATGTTGATCATCAACTATCGTAGAACGTTGAAAACTGGTGCTCCCTTCTTGGTATGCCTCAACTTCATCCCCATATGTCTGTCCAGCAAGAACTACCTGTCGTTTTATGGTTGTTGTCAATACAATGCTCCAATCACGGTCTTTGTGATCCGGAAAATAAAACATTTGCGTAGGTTTAGATGAAAGAATGTACAACTCGTTGGTTTGTAGAAAATTGATGTGGTTAACACAGGTGAAGCCGTAATCATCAATCTTGAACCTGTTTCCTTCCGACAGGACATTATACCATAGACAGTTAAACAGTACAACCTTATGGTTTTCTAAGTACTGAATTTGAAGAACATCTAGCAGAACACCATAGTAGTCTATATCTCCATAGATTGGATTGTTATCTCGAGTGTTGCTATAACACGTTGTATCCGCTTTACAAAGAACTCTACTATTGTCAAAGGACTTCATCATGGATCTGTTTTTGCAATGGAAGACAACGCCTTCTATTTTATATCCAGGGTACCTCTTCACACTATATAGAGGACCTTTGGATAGTGCTCTCAACTCTTTGTCTAACTTTGTGTCTGCTGAGGCATCCAGTCGGCTTATCTATTCATAATAGTGTGTTAATGTGGTACAAACTCGCAACTTCTAATATATAAGCCTGCAAACTCACCCTTCCTTCAAACTAGTTTGCAAAGGGCATGTTGTGCAAGACGTCAATTCCTCTCCTACTATAACTCCAGACCCCATTAACACCCTCTTATGCTCCCTATCAACCAACATACCCACATTAGATGGAAGCGTGAAGGTTTAGTTAGCAACATCAACCTGAAATATTAAAGAAGACATGCTTTATGTACGACACATCCTCTTGAAATTGATTTAGTATATATCGATGAGCTTGTTCCCATACGACATTCGTTAAGTCTCTTGATTGTGCACCACCCAGCGGTGTTCCGTTTCGTCGAAAAATAGATAGGTAAGATGGTATGCACACATTTTCGGTCGCTCCTTGAGAAAGTGGTACCCTTCGAAACTTTGTCTAAGTATCAACTAAATATCTCGAACAAAAGGTCATACACTCTATCGCAATATAGCCTTCTGCAATTGACCCTTCTGGACAACTTCTATTGCGAACAAAATTTTCATTATTCCCAATATCATGTTCCACAAGTAACAATTTCATTGAAATCAATACAACGATAATCACATTTTGCCATTCCATTAGCTTGCGGGTGGTAGGATCAATTTGTTTCCTCTCTGAATAGGATGTAGGGGATATCTTATGCCCATGACTTTCAAATCCACGCGTTCTTTAAAATTGTCGTTGCTTTTCCCTAGCAAGCCTAACAATATCCCAACAACATTAACACAAACATTCTTTTCAATGTGCATCACATCCAAGTTATGTGGGAGTAACAAATCTTTCCAGTAGGGTAGTTGAAAAAAAAATACTCTTCTTATTCCAATTACCTGTAACTGAATCAACACCAACCTTGCGACTTAACTATGTCTTTCCAAAGGGAATCACGTCAAGATTTTGCAACTGCTGCAATACTTGCAGCCCTGATAACCTCGTTGGAGGAGTTCTAAAATCTTGTTTCCCATCGAAGGACGATTTATTCCTACGCCAATAATATAACCTCGTTGGAGGAGTTCTAAAATCTTGTTTCCCATCGAATGACGATTTATTCCTCCCCCAAGAATGATGTTCTGGTAAAAAACGGTGGTGACCTAAAAAGGCACACTTCTTCCCATTCTTTAGCCGATAGTAATGAGTATCCATATTACACATAAGGCATGTAAGATTACCATACGTAGTCCACCCTGATAAGTTGGCATAAGCTGATAAGTCATTAATTGTCCATAGAACGCAAGCATGCATCTTGAAGTTCTTCTTCTTCGATGCATCATATGTCTCAGCAGCATTCTCCCACAGATTGTACAATTCATCTATTAATGGTTGTAAGTAAACATCAATATCATTGGTCAGAGTTTTTGGTCCGGGAATCAAAATAGAAAGAAAGTAGTTTGTATCTTTCAAACACATATTTTATGTCTCTGTTACTCTGCCCTTCATTCATATTTTAGAGACAAAAAACACCATAGCAACACCTTCGTTCCGTTGCTGTTTAACTACAATAGCGACAACAAATTTCATTGTTTAATACTTAATACTTTTTTCAGACAAAATAGCTGCAACTCATGAACTCTTTTAATATCAAAGGTTGATTGTTGTTACACTTTCATCCATGTTAAAAATTAAGTGACGGAAAAGCTCATACTAAATGTAACCTACAGTGATGGAAAATACATTGTGCCTAATACGGAATAATAACAAAAAAATTAACTTCCGACACAATAGACATATTTTTAACTACAACTGTTAGCGTCAACACGAAAGAACTGTTGATGTTGCAACAGATTCTTGTAGTGTCACGCTGTTTTTTAGTGGATTATATTTAGTTTCTTGTGATTGTCATTATCCAACCAACGTAGTGTAGAGGGAGCATCATGACTCATTCACTCAACATCTACTAGCTAGTAGATTTTTATTATCTTTGATTTGTATCTACTTGCTAATGGGTTGTGTTTAGTCCTCTTTCATTATTATAGTTATATCAATATACGTATGCAAATAATAGTAGGGGTAGCAATTCGTGTGTATCGTCTTTAACAGTGTCGTATCATTAATCGTGTCGTGTATAAACGGATGTCGTGTGTAAACAGATAAATCTTAAACGTATATAAATGTGTGTCGTGTTTAAATAGATATGGTCTTAAACAGATCACACGAAAAACACATGTTAAAAGACAATTAACTTTTTGAACAAATAAAAAAGTCATATATACACAACACAAATCGTGTCACATGACAGAAAATGACACGAATGAAATAGTACAATATAAAATGTACAAATTCTTTAATATAATTCCATAATTATATTTTAAAATCCATAAATGATCAAAAAATAAATCTAAATATTAGATAAATATACTTAATCGTGTTTAGTTGTGTATTTGTATGTTAGATGTGTTTAGACACGGTTATTAATCGTGTCTAAACGGATAAAAGTAATTTAGACACGGGATGTGATTAATACAGATAATTTTCGTGTAAAATGCAAATCGTTACACATCGTTTAATCGTGTCGTGTTAGAAATTCGGTTCCCTAAATACTTGCAGCTTGGGAACACCACAGCGTGCTTCATGCCTTTTTCTTCTTGTCCCAACTACGTCAAAATACATGACCCCTTCAAAGTCTACTCCATACCTATTCAATATATATATATATATATACAACCCTAGCTAGACACGGTACCTCCACTACAATGTCTTACGTGTGAATGAATGTAAGTGAGTAGATAGATAATCAACAAGGACCTCAGCCAATTTGTCATGATTAAGACCTAAACCCTAAGACACGTGTACGGTTGGATGCAGTGATAGCTCTCATGAATCACTCTATATATATCACGAATCTGTGTAACCATTTCTGTGTATCATCATCAATCATAATATAAAAGAATTTTGTTGTTGTCTCTCATAAAAACATGTCTTGCGGAGGTAACTGCAATTGCGGATCAAGCTGCGGATGCGGCAGTGGGTAAGGGAAAAACCATCTCTCTTTTTGTATCTTCATCATTAGTCATCCATGATAGTATGAGGTATTATCATCTGCTTCTGCAGATGTAAGAAGAACCCTGATTTGGGTTACACCGAGTCTACAGCCACCACCATGGCCATCATTATTGATGGAGTCGGACCTTTCAACACGTGAGTAATCTCCGAACATATTTATATTTATATATTTATCCAAAGAATCAAAATTTGTTGGTTACACAACAATAAAGTCTCATCTCTACGTTGACTTTCTTTGCAACCAGACACTTTGGGGAGAGTCAAGAGATGAGCACAGAAGGTGGACATGGCTGCAAGTGTGGATCAAGCTGCACCTGTGATCCTTGCAACTGCTGACCATCATGAAATAGATATATATAATTATATGTTATGTTGAAATGTGCGTGTTGTGTGAAAGTGGGGAACCTTCGTTAATAAGGCATAGCTTGCTAGCTAGATACCTATCCATGACTAAGATCTCTGCCCATGTACATGCAGATTTTGTCCGAGGATAGTGAATTAGCAGCTTGCTGCTTGCATTTGTTTGTAACTAAATAATGATATCTCACGGGGAACATCAATATATGTAAAGCTAAAGTGATGATTGGAAGGAGATACTTCTTTTGCTTCTACGTAATCTGTTTATTTTTAAATGCTTCCTACCTGCAGTACCAGTGGAAAAATAAGGTAAAACTATGTATTATCTATCTCGATATATATGTATACATGAAAAAACATATATCATATCTAAGCTGTGTAAATCGGCTTGACTGAGCCATATAATAACACATATTCAACTTGGTGGCAATACAGTGGATATATCATAATAAATAATACAATATGAGGAACTAAATTGTAATATTATAATAGTTTAAGAACTAATATATAGAATCATTACAATTTTAGGATCACTATGCAAATTATGCACATAATTGATCCCAAAACTAACAAATTAAACTGAAGTTCATGAAGTGCATGGTTTTCTTAAGACAATTTCGTCATTCTCACCATCGCAACTTCATACATGAGGGTTTGCTCGACAATCAACTCTCAACTAACAGTATCTTATGGTAAAAATTAGTGAGACAAACCGAAGCCAACCACCAATACAAATTGCAACAATCGTAATCTAGATCGACGTTCACCTTCAATGTTTCAACATGTTCTTCTTACACCTTGCTTCTCTCATAATCACTCCATTTACCGTTGTACCATATCTGAAATTTGGTAAATATTGTCCTTATCCTTCACCATTTATGCTACACCTAAACAGTGTAAATTTCAAACATATTAACAAAGACTAATTTAAATAAGTAGAAACGATAACTTTGACTTGTAAAATATTAAATATTTTAGTTCAAATTCATTCCAACAACTATATTTGGTTTCAACGAGTATAAATGAAGCCTCCTCTTAAGTAAAAAAGTGAACTTTAAATTTGTATAAACTATCATAACTAGTTATGTAATTAAAAAACAAAAATACTTTTATACTGAAACCTACCGGCATTAACAAAATTTTGCCATGGCCCAAAATTCATCTTGGAAGTTAGGGGTGGTTGATCGATATTTGATAATAAATTAATAAACAACGAAGGACAACTTTATTCATATCATAAGCAACTGTGATACTAAAACTAACTTTCGTAAACATGTGCAAGTATAACAGAGAAATATTAATTCTTGAAATGAGCCTGCTGTTACGTACTCTGGTAATTTTCTTAATTACACATGTTCTTCTGTTTCACACTATAATATCACAACTGTCTCATTCATCCTTTACTTCGAGTGACTTATGTGGACGTCGAAGACGCTGTCGCCTCTTCCGCACCGGTACTTTCAGATTCGAGAGAAATGATTATAACAGATTTACCACTGAAGACGGTTATACCAAAAAGGACAAGACAACACAGAAGGAGCATGGGTCAGTTTAGTTATCTGGGTGACAGACGATATACCCAGTAAAACGACCACATCATGTTTTGTGCAACAGGTCTTCTGTGTTTGTGTGGTGGTGTTTTGTGAACTTCTTATAATTTGGTGGTGTTTGTACATGTTTTGGGTCCAAGATGGGTACTTGGTGACTTATGTATGTTTAACTTGTTCTCTGAAGTCTATGGATGTCTGTTTCTGGTTTTGAATGGAATATGTTTGGGCAGATCTGTTACGACTGTTTAACCTTTTAATCACATTTATATGATACATGATGTACTATTTAATCACATTTGTGGGTAACATGTCGAACATTTTAATCACATCATTTCAAACAACAGTATCCATTTAACTACATTATAGAGAAACATGTATGACCATTTAATAACATTATAGAGAAACATGTATGACCATTTAATCACATTTGATGATAACATATGTAGAAAATCAGCTTCTCAACAACTGAAACACAGATGCAAAACAACTGTAATACATAACATATACATAACTGCAATTGCAACATACACCATACAACTTCCTGTCTTTCAATTGCAGCATACAGAACTGAAATCCATTTCCACAATGTTGATCAACTAATTCAAATACATCTACTTGTTTAGTACATTAATGAAAAGTAAAGAACACTGAACGACAATTGCAGCATACAACTTCCAGTGTTTTTGTTTCGCAGAAGCTTCTGCAGCATGTGCAGTCGCAAGTTCTGATCGAAGCTGTCCCTCTACACCTTGAAACTTAAACACGACGTTTCTTCCATATTGACACATAGGTGGATCTTCCCATTGGAAAAATCCGCACCCGGGATTTTGTACAGACTAGACAACACAAAAATGGAACAAGATGTTAAAATTAGGGTTCTTAACAAAATTAGGGTTTCTAACATAACAAACTAATAGGGACAACATGGTACCAAAAACGTGCAATTACCTCAAAATGTGAACACCCATGAAACCTACGACCGAAATTCATCCAAGTACCCGCACATTTGACCGACGAAATCTCACCGCAGAAACATAGTCGGGTCGTTGATACTAAACGGGACGAATCTTGGATGCTAGAGTGGGAACGCAGAGACGCCGAGGGCTCTCGCTGAGGGGAGGGGCCAAACCCAGTCCATGGTTCCTTCTTCATCTTCAAAGGAACGCTCTGCTGCTTGAAGAATGCAAATGTCTTCTAATATACAACATCAAGGACATTTTGGGAAGTTAGGGCTGGAAGTAACTCACGTGCACGGCACATGGACATACTAACGGTGATATTTAACATTGAACAGTAAAAATGACGTTTCTGTCACGTGCTGAAACATGTATAACCATCCTGCACAAGTTATAACCTATTAGTCACTTGCGCAAACATGTGTAACGTTTCAGTTAATTAACCATTCTGAATAAAATGAAGAAGACAGACTAGGTGTCGCATCCACCTCCTCGGAAAAGGAAGATCATAGGGACCGACCATGACCAGTATTACATATATAACCATGCAAAGGCCATAGCACCGATGATTGTAAGATTCTGAAAAGGGATATCGAAGCCTTGATCGAGAAGGGGCTGCTGAAGAATTTTGTTGCCAATCAGGGGCAAAGTCCTAACCCTATTAGAATATTACGAAGGGCATCGCCCAAAGAACGGGAGAGGAGTCAGGAAGCCCCAAGCACGGGAGAGAGATCAACGCCACTCAGATCTCGGGCACTGCCAAGGTGGGAAAGCAACCAAGAGGGGAGGATGAGGTAATTATATCCTTTTTATAAGATGAGATGGAGCTTGTCACCTGTCCCCATGAAGATGTGTTGGTCGTCACTGTTGAAATTGATGGTTTTGATGTGAAGAGTATTCTTATTGACTCAAGGGGCTCGACAGATGTACTCTTTCTCGACACTTTGAAAAGCAGGGGCAAGAGCGAAAAAGACCACTAAAAGGTGAATTTTCCCTTCCCGTACACATGGACCTTGCCTCAACACTGACATACCTAATCGAAGCAATCCCCTTCCCGTATACATGGACAAAGGGTGGAAATCATTATCTGTGAGTGTCACCTTCATAGTGCTCGACGCCCTGGCTTCATATAACGCCATCTTGGGGCGATCCACTCTAAACCCTTAGCGTATGATCCACTTTACATGTCACCAGCTCCTAAAATTTTTGACACTGCATCGAATTGGAGTGGTAAGGAGGATCAACACGTTCCACGAAAGTCTTATGTTCAATCGGTGCATCGCCGCACACATAAGAAGGAAGTGTTGTCCATTCAGACAAACGAGGATCCAAGGGAGGAAAAGAGTTGTCCCACACAGCTGGAGGGATTAGGAATGGTTTAGATCGATAAACCAACTAAGGTGGTCCAGATTGGGGTGACGCTCCGAGAAGAGCAGGCTGCAGCCGTGACATTACTGTTGATTGAGTTCAAGGAACTCTTTGCGTGTGAGACCAGTGACATTTCGGGTATTAGCAAATACATCATCACTCATGAGTTGAGGATTGACCCGAAAATCAAACTCATTCCTCAAAAGCGACAACCCATGGGGGAAAAAACGTTATAGTCATAAAGCAAGAGGTTAACAGATTGGTCGATGCCAAATTTGTCAAAGAGATAAGGTGTTAGACTTGGGTGGCCAATCCAGTTCTGGTAAAGAATAGTAATGGCTACTGGAGGATGTGCGCCGACTTCAGAGATCTCAACAATGCTTGTTCAAAGGATTCGTATCCCTTGCCTCGAATTGATCAGTTAGTCGACGCCACTTCGAGGCATTAGCTCTTAAGCTTTATTTATGCTTATTCAGGATATAACCAGTTACGGATGGCAGAAGGCGTCTCTCCCCACACAACCTTCTATGCAAATAGTGACATATACCACTACACGGCCATGCCTATTGGGCTACTCATTGTCGGCGCCACCTATAAGTGAATGCTCAAAACATTATTTGTGGTCATGATAGGCATCACCATGGAATCTTACGTGGATGACATGTTGGTAAAGTCCATCTGAGAAGTCGACTATGTAGAGGATTTGCGGAAAACGTTTGAATCGATGCCACCCAATCAGGTGAGGCTCAATCCCGCAAAGTGTGCATTTGGCATTCAATCGGGAAAGTTCCTGAGATATATGGTTAGTCATAGGGGGATTGAAGTAAATACGGAAAAACGCGACGCCATTGAAAACATCAAAAGCCCCACTTGCAACAAAGAGGTACAAAGCCTGAATGAAAGATTAGCGGCGCTCAGTCGATTCCTAGCCAAGTCTGGAGACAAGTCGTTGCCCTTTTTGTGAAGGTTTAGAGGCCAACAAGAAGTTCAAATGGACCCCAAGGTCCGAGGAGTATTTTCAAGACCTCAAGCAGCACCTTCAACATGCAGCAACTCCTTCGTGAGCTTCGCGCATAACTCTTTCTGTCTCGGGATGGGAGATGCATTTCAGATAGGGAGTTGAGTATTCTCGCCTATAGAGCTCTCCATCAATGAGAACATAGTTTACGGCTAGGCGACTTATTTTCGTGGCCTCGCCTTCGTCTTCTGGCAAGGTTTCTTCTTTTAGAAAGTTCTGGGATGGGGTCATCCAGTTATCTTGCTCTTGGATATTGAAGACTTCTGTTCGATTTTTAAGGACCGAGTATAATGCATGTTCCAGGAATTGGAAATCATGTATCCTTGTTCCTCTGAATGCCAGTTTGCTTAGGGAGTTAGCTAGCTGGTTGTCTTGGCGAGGAATGGACTCAATCGCGAAAGTCGGAATTTCGGCGATGAGTTTTTTTGGCAATGTTGAGGTACTTTTTCATTTTTTCCCCTTTTGCTTCATATGTGCCATTGATTTGGTTGACAATTAACTCAGAATCGCTTGTTGCCTTTAGTGACGTTATGCTTATTCCCTTAGCGAGTAGCAGTCCAGTGATATGTGCTTCATATTCAACCTCATTATTGGTCGCCTTGAATGTAGGGGCGATCAAATATATTAAGAACTCGCCCTCAGGGGGATGAGAATTAATCCTGCCCCGAGCCTTATTTTGAGGAGGACCCGTCAGTATAGAGTTCCCACCTTTTGCCCTTGTCTTCTGGCTGTTCTTGCCGTTTTTCTACTTCTGTGAGACCATTGCTAGTACTTTCCACTATAAAATCTACAAATGCTTGACATTTGATTGCCGTTTTCGGAGAAAATTTTATCCTGAATTCGCTCAGCTCAATCGCCCATTTGACCATCCTTCCTAAAGAGTCTGACTTCAGCAAAAAATGTTTAAGGGGCATGTGGTTGAGGACAGTTATGGCATGGGCGTCGAAGTATGGTATCAACTTTCGAGAAGCAATAACTAAGGCATAGAGATACTTTTCAATCTCGATATATTTTATTTCACCTTAATTAAACAATTTGCTTAGGAAGTATACTGGACTCTGCTTATTTCCCTATTCTTTTATTAAAACTGCACTGACTGCGCCAATGCCGGGAGTGTCTGCATGTATTGCTAAAGTGATTGAAAGGCAGCCTCGCACTCCAGCATCCACTCGAACTTGCGGTTTGCCCTGAGAGTTTTGAAGAATGGGAGGGACGTGTCGCTCGCCCTTGAGAGGAAACGATTCAGTGCGGCCAGGCGACCATTCAGACTTTGGACATCCTTGTGGCAAGTCGGGGTTTGCCTCTATACCTCGCTCGCTGACCATGAATCCAAATAATTTGCCTGATTCTACCCCAAAGACGCATTTTGCTTGGTTTAGGAGAAAGTTGTGACTTCTCATGCATTCAAATGCTTCTCGCATGTCTTCTGTATGAGGGCTCCCCTTTATTGTCTTCACGAGCATGTCGTCCACATAGGCATCCATGTTTCGTCCCAGCATTTCCTGGAAGAGCATCTCCTTATAGCAAAGTATATCTCCGTCGGCGTAAAATGATGTGTCGGCTTCATCGTTCGGGTGCATTTGGATCTGTTTATAGCCTAAATAGGCGTCCATGAAGCTCAGCATTTCGTGGCTAGAGGTTGCATCCACTAACTAATCAATTCTCGGAAGGGGTACGAATCTTTGGGGCATACCTTGTTCAAGTTGTGAAAGTCGACACACATTCTCCACTTTCCGTTTGACTTCTTCAAAAGTACTGGGTTGGCGACCCAGCTTTGGAAACGTACCACCTTTACAAATTTGGCTTAAAGTAGTTTGCCTACTTCTTGGTTAACTGTCAAGCGTTTGTCTGATCCAAATGACCTTCTTTTTTTAGCAATAGACTTGATAGAAAGATCTATCCTCAGCTCGTGGGAAATTATATCGGTGTTGATGTTTGACATGTCACTAGGCTTCCAAGCGAATAATTCCTTGTATTCTTTTAATAGGGAGGCCAAGGTGTCCTTTTGGTTGTCGTTCAAGGTGGTTCCAATGTGCACCTTCTTTTCTGCACCGTCAATTTCGACTTTTGTCAGTTCTTCCATTGGGGATGGTCGAGCTTTGTCCTCACGAGGGTCAGCCTCTATCTCGATGGTCAGGCATTCCCATTGGTTCTTCCTGCGAAGGCAGTTCACGTAACATTGTTGTGAGGACGACTGGTCTCCTAGAACTTCTCCAATCCCATTCGGCGCGAGGAACTTCATTTTTTGGTGGACTGTGGAGACCACGATCTTATATGGATTGATAGTGGTCCTCCCCAGGATGACATTGTACAAGGTGTATGCGTCGACCACTAGGAAAGCGAATGACACCTTTATGCTCTTCCATCCTTCGCCCAAAGTTACAGACAGGGTTATAGATCCCAACGGATACGTTGTTCTCTCAGCTAAACCGATAAGGGGAAAGTCGACTCGCTTAAGATCGTTTTTGGATTTGCCCCTTTTTTCGAAGGCGTTCAGGAATAGAATGTCTGTCGAGCTTCCTCCGTCGATAATAAGCATTTTCATATCACACCCCTCTACTTTTGTCGTGATGACCAAGGCATCATTGTGTGGAGTAGTGACATGTGTCAGGTCTTCCTTAGAGAATTAGATAATACAATCTTCTTCAGACATAGGTCTCTTGCTCAGTTGTACAACTGTGTAGATTTAAGTGTCATATATTTCTCTTACATTGGACCCCTCGTCTCAAGCACCAAACCCTTCGCCAATTAGGATTATTACCCTGGGACGGGGCAGATTGTTCTTGCTGAACTGGCGAGTGGTCACTACGTGGAGGCGTTCTACTTCGCCCTCTGCCAGCCACAAACTCCTTCAACATACCTCTCTAGATACGGCAATCAACGGTTTTGTGGCCTTTAGCTTTGTGGTAGCGACAATAGCCCTCGGTTTCTTTACCCATAGGCTGAGTATTTTTCTAGGGCATCGGTTGCTTTGTCAGGGATCTTCTTTCCATCTCGAGATCTGCCTGTTTAAAGGTGTGAAATACTCGGGAACCTCTCGAAGTCTTGGTCCGGGGGTTTCGGATCTATGCTTTTCGCGACTCTTCTTTTCCTTTATACCATTGCGTCAGGGCTATAGGATAGCCCTTGGCGAGGTTGACAAGAAATTAGCTTCAGAATTTCCTCTTTTCCGGATCTGTGAAACATTTCGCCCTTACTGACAGCTCCTCCAATGTCTTTATTTCTTGAATATGATAGTTGTTGCGCAATATTCTTGAGACTTTGTTGGCCACATTGAGCCCTCTATAAAAGGCTCACATGACTTCTCCATCTGTGACTCGACGATCAATTTCTGTAACGTTTTTGTGAAAACGTCCATTGAAGTCGGCCAAGGTTTCTCCTGGATGTTCTTTGACGGCGTCCAACGCGATCAAGCTTTTTAGCAATTGGCGCTCACCCATATACCGCTCCATAAACTTGATCTTCAACTCAGACCATGTCCCTATCGATCCTGCAGAGAGGCCGAAGAAGTAAGACGACGTCGAACGCGAAAGGGATGACGTAAATAATAGGGCTAAGTGATTTTCATCGTTCGACTTACCCAACAAAGAAGCTTCGTGCTTATTGACGTGGATCACAAGATCTCCTCCGCCACTATATTCAGGGATGACCCTCGCCACCACATCCTTTGGTATTCTAACCGCTATAAGGTCGTCGGTGAATGAATGGGATGATCGCTCCCGGAAGGGAGTCATAACGATACCACACTGTTCCTTGATTCTTTTGTTGATAAGCTTCTTAACTTGGCCAAGAGCGAATTGGGGCTGTTGTTATCCTGTTGATGAAGTACTCGGCGGATTGACAGAGTGAGTGACTGTCGGCACTTCGGTGGAGGTCGGAGGTAGGGACTGGTGTCCAGAGGTCATCTCTTGGTCTTCTTGAGGAGCAGCGACACGCAAATTTCCAGTTTCTGCTTCCCGTGGCCCCGCGGGACGAGGATCTTCATGAGAAGCAGTGGCTTGTCTACGGGCATGTCATATGATAGTTTCCAAGAGGGATTGCATCTCCGCGGTTACCTGAATAGTTTCCTAGCCACATGAAAAGTTGGTCGAACTAGAATCTCAGTGATGTGTGGAACAGAGGTCGGTCTTGAATTGCCGATGTGCTCCTGCGCCGGTCTCGGAGGGACGGTGTCAAGGATTTCCTAGCTAGCAGGTTTTTGCTGGAGTGGCGAAACGACGGCAGTTTCCAAGCTATCTGGGGAATGCTCGTTAGCCTATTTCTGACGATTGCGGTTAGAGCGAGTCTGCACGTCTGTTTACTCGTGTTCCCACAGACGGTGACAAATGTTGGGTCTGAATTTACCGGATGCTGACTTGGCAGTGATTTGAATGTCAATTGACTAATGACCACACGCTTTCGCGGGAGCTCCGATGAACATGCAAGAAGGGGAGCGCAACAGAAGGAGTGCCTCTAGGTACCACTATGATTCTTAAATGAGTATATTGTGTGTATGAACTCAAAAACGTAATGAACGTATGTAAAGCATGGGTATTTATACGGATAGAAGACCAAACCGTTATAAACAGCTGAAGATCTTTGTGAATATTGTGTCGTTAAAGATAAGGATAGCAAATATTATGGTTATTACGTAATATTGCAGTTGGCTTATGTAATCTTTATAGAATATGTGCCCGATATACGCGGGATATCGTGGCTATATATTCAGTGTCGGTTTATAGGAGTAGAGTTGAGATGTTTGACTCTCTTGGCGAGTAGTAGGATGCTTTGGCCTTGGCCGATGGCGACCTGTAAGGGCTTTGGCGTCCAATTTAGTTTTGGGTTTGGTGCTGGATCGCTTTATGGGTTTCAGCTTACCCTTAGTGTGGGTCGGTCCAATTCTGAATGATGTGGGTTTTACCCCTGCAAAGTTATTGGCCTTTGAGGCCTTACCCATATTGGGTCGTCACTATCAATACCCAACAGTTCTCGCTTTGCACAGGTAGTTGTCAGCGTTGTATGACACATGACTTGTTGAACCCTATTTCTCTTGTTGTGCGTACTCACAATCTACCCATGCAATGCATAAATATATGAATTAGACTTACATTGATATCCATTTTATTCATAAACAGTTGGAGTGTCTACCAATCAATCACGAATTAGAGTTACATTGATATAAATTTTATTCATAAACAATTGGAGTGTCTACCAATCAATCACCTGAAAGTTCTCTGAACTAAACCAGTTAACCAAATAAGCCTAGTCCTCTTTAACTATATCAGGCGAAACATGCATTAAGTTTTCTTCAATTATACAATACTTGTCAAAGTAAAGTCTCTATGAGAACACATATGATTCACTGCTTCCTGTTTTCATCATCCGGAACAATAATGTTTTCATGTACATGGTGAATTACAATCCAGTTAATATTGGGTGCTTAATGACCCGGCTACTTAAAACATAAAAATAAAAATCGTAAAAGGGTTATATGTATAAGTATCGAAACAGGTTGTAGCAAATCTTTTGCTAATAAGTTGTAGGCTATTTATTTATGTCCTTCCAATCTTTCATCGTCAACGGTGCATTTGCACATTTCAGTATAATATATCCATACCAGCTGGCAAACACATGTGTGTTCTTCCTACAAACCATGGAAATTTCGATTTGATTTTGTTAGAATAGAAAACTTTGCATTGAACTTCGGTGGTATTTTCTCAATGATTCCAGACAACCTTAATTATACATGTTATACGCCTTCTATGCAACTTGATGTTACATTTTCCAGTCAAGCAAATTGATGCTAATCCATTAGACCCAAATACATGTACTAATTCAAGGAACGCAAACTGACCTAGTACAGTTCTACCTGGAGCTTGTAGGTCAGCATCGACATTCGGTTCCAAAACGTCATCTAACACCTCCATCTGTGGGTTCTGTAAGATTTTGAACATAAACACATAAAGTTAGCAAGGGAATATGTATATTTAAGTAAAAATGAACACTAATGTGGTTGACTAGCATGCTTCCTTAGAGATTGACGAATGCTGATCTTCCTTTGTTATTATGCATACACGGACTAAACTTTATAGAGAATAATTCGTTGTGTTGTTTTCATACATCTAATTAATTGTTCAACAAGTAAACCCTTTGGGGAGAAGAACATATTGTATGCAAAAGAAGTTTCCCTTAATGGGATGAAGCTTGCCTAGTGAGAGATTCGTTGAACTGGAAAGAAAAAATGACGTACAAGAGTGACCTTTCGACTTTTAAGCTAGTAGAAGCTTTATTCGGATGAGAAGAATGAAGTACCACTTATCCCCTAACTCCCTTGGACTGTGTGAAGATCGTTTTGGAATGGGAAAACCACCAAACAGGTACCCCAACTTGTCACTGATAACCAAGTAGTTACCTTAACGTTTTTTTTGTAGCAAGTAGGTATCCGAACTTATGAAAATTAGCACATAAAGACCTCCGTCTGAGCACATGTTAGTTTTGGATGGAACTCATCACGTGCTGAGCACATGTGGACCGGATTTGGCGCCTATTATAGGTGGAATTGCAAAATGACGAATCTGCCCTTATTTCTTATAGTTGAGAGTCTCTTCGGTATATCAGCATTCTGATAACAAATCCTCACACAAGAAACCCTTCATTCTCTCTTTCACATCTCTTCGGTTCATCTACTTCCTTCGACAGTCCGATTCAGAACAATGGAATAAGTGCATGCACTGATCGTCGTTGAAGATTGTTCGTGGTTTTTCTTTTCACGTACGTGCTCTGTTTCTTGTTCGGTTTCTGTGTTTCGGCATTCCGATTATTTTTTTCTCTTTTGTTGAAGATTATTTCTCTGTTTTAGGTTATATGTTTTCATTTGGTTTACTTGTTATGCCATAGTAGACCATAAAGATCATTTCTTTACTTGCTAGGTTTTAGATTATTGCTCAATCGTTGAAGATTGGTTCTTTGTTTTAGGTTTCAGTGTTTGTTTTAGGTTTCAGTTCATAGTTGTTATCTTGAGTGCTCCATAAATTGATGGGTTTAGGGGTTTGCAAATGGATGTTGAAAAGAACTTGTTTTTTCGTATGACTTTGCAGAAGTGGAAGAATGGATAATCGACCCTTACTTTTGGAAGTTCATTTCGATGGACACTTTGTTCTACTATCGGGCAAGACCTATATCGATAAGTTTGATTATATTGAAGATGTTAGGGGTATGAGTTATGCACGTTTGGTTGGGCTGCCGCAGAAAAAATGTTGTTTTACTTGCGATGGTGAAATCTACCACAACCCATCCTTTGAAAAGCTGGAAAGTGGGATGTATAGAATTAGTTGTGAGAGTGAACTTAGGACTGAAATCAACAAGGTAGGTAATGGAACCATCATGAGGCTATACCTGTTTGGTTCAGGCCAAACTCCTCATGATGCAAAAGGGTTGAGGACTGAAAATAATATTGTCCCTATTGCTGCTTGTGGCAGGTCCACTGCTGGGGAAGAAGAAGTTCATAGAAGGGATGAATCCGTAGGTTGAGTCCGTAGTTCTGAGGTACTACTATAAAAGTGCAAGTGGATTCAACTGTAAACAGTCTTCGACCGATGTTTGAACAGATGTACTTGTGCTTCGAGGCATGTAAGTCTGGATTTCTGGATGGTTGTAGGCCCTTTTTTAGGCTACATGGTTGTCATATATGGATGGTGGTTAGTTGATAAGTACAATAGGTCGGGATCAAAACAATGGAATGTTTCCATTAGCCGTGGCTTGGGTAGAGGCTGAAACAAGAGAATCACGGACTTGGTTTTTAACTTTACTTGTTTGTGATATTGGATATAGATATACTCAATGTGTGTGGACTGTTATGAGTGATTGGCAAAAGGATCTTGTAGCTGTTGTAGAAGAAGTTCTACCAGATGCTGAGCATAGGGCGTGTGTGGGGCATATTTATTCAAATATGGTCACAAAAGCGTTTAGGGGAATTGAGATCAAAGAGTTATTATGGGGAGCAGCTTCTGCGTACGATAACATCAAACACACACTCAGCCATATGCATACTTGGATGCGATCCCAAGAAGAGCCTGGGTCAGGGCACACTTCCCATTGATATGCAATATGGATCTCATTGTGAATAATATCAACGAGAGTTTCAACTCTCGAATCTTGGATGCAAGGAACAAGCCTATAATTAGGATGTTGGAAACTCTTCGGACTAAACTCATGAGAGAATTTCAATTGAAGAGTGAGGCCATAGCCAAATATCAAAGCCAAATTTGTCCCAAAATCTTGAAAAAGTTTAATGAGTCAAAGAAGAATGTGCATTGGTGCAGGACAATATACGTCGGGGATAGCCGATTCCAGGTTTCACTACTTAATAGGACATTCATAACCACCCAAGATAGACATTGCAGCTGTGGTGAGTGGCAACTCACCGATTTACCATGTGTGCATGCAATTTCAGCATTCTACACGGATAAAAGAACACCAGAGGACTACATTGATGAGTGTTACGCAGTTCCTGCCTACCTTAGAGTATATAAAGGAGTGATATATCCAATTCCGTCCCAAGAAGATTGGGTGCCGTCATCGCCATTGCCCATATCTCCACCTTTAAAGAGGGTGCAACCAGGAAGACCAAAGATGAAGCGAAAAAGGGATGCTTAGGACCCTGCTCCTAATAAGTTGAAGAGAACACCAAGGATCAGATGCTCAATCTGTGGGCAGCAGGGATGCACCAAGAGTGGTTGTCCAACAAGACTGCCATCATCATCTCAGGTATGTCTAACACAACAATATTATGTCATCGGTTGAAAACATATGTTAACTACACATCTCATGTAAGGAGCATCTGGAAGCCATCAACAATGTGAAGCACATCCAGCAGCTAAAGTCCCAGATGAAATTGCATCACAACCAAATCTGCGTCCATTCAATCAACAGCCAGTTACTCGTGCGTTCTCAACCAGACAATCAACAACCCGTAAGAAGAAGGATCAGTTCCAGGACAACAAGCAGGATCGGTTCCAAAAGGCGCGTGGTTGGTGGAATTTTCTCTAAAACAATGAGCAGAGATGATGGACCGACAGAGGTGCCGTTTGTGGGTAAACTTCAGGTACCATATCAATATTCTACTTTGACAATAACGTTACTTGTACCGTTTGTGGGTTCACATTACTGATTTTAATTGTGTAGAGGTCTGGTCAAAGTAGAAAGACAACCGCACTTCCAATGATTGAACTTGATGGTACAGAACGAATGCCATAGGTACGTGATTCTTATGCGGTCCTTGGTGTTGTTTATGTGCTGT
This sequence comes from Chamaenerion angustifolium, assembly GCA_946814005.1. NCBI lineage: Eukaryota > Viridiplantae > Streptophyta > Magnoliopsida > Myrtales > Onagraceae > Chamaenerion > Chamaenerion angustifolium. The sequence continues at coordinate 23,471,570 of OX328268.1, read as the reverse complement.
CAAATATATGGACCGAATGTTAAAGCATTTTTGTCCTGTTTTAGGTGATGTTGGATCTATTCGGATGCTTGTTGGAGCTATTTTAAAGTTGTTTGCTGCATTTTGAAGTTGATGGAGCCTCAACTGTTTGCTGCATTTTGAAGTTGTTGGAGATATGTAGTTGTTGGAACTGTTTGGATATTTGCTCTTTTGGGAACTAACATGTCATGTTGTTTTGGGTAATTCTAGTGTGTCATGGGTTGTAAATAACTTAGTTCATGAACTAGTGTGTTTGAACTGTGAATCTTCAGACCAATGTAATACTCTTTCATTGAATGAAATATGAAGGCTCCAACGATTTTGGTGAATGAGTGTGAGTTCTTTGTCTTATGGTGCTGCAGTTTTGTACTTGTGCTGCAAAATACAGCACAATGTGAATTAATGCTGCAAAATACAGCACACTTGTTAATCGGTGAGGATGTTCACTGGACTGAATGCTGTCAAAATACAGCATACCATCATAGACAGGAAAATACTGAATGTTGTCAACAAAATGTGGAAAATACTTAATGCTGTCTTCATCCATCCATAGATTGTGCAAAATGTCTTACAAATAAGGATACATACCAGCATCCATCCTTACAAACACTATACATACACTAAACTAAACAACCATCAAACACTACACATCCTTACAAACACTACACATACACTAAACAAACATCAAACCGTAAACAACCATTCCTAACACAAGTGCAACCACAATGCACATTAATACAAGAATAATCAAGTACATTTTCTCCCTTCTTTTATACTTCTCCAAATCTTCAACGGTTTGAGCTTGCATTTTTCGAAATTTACCTACCGCCCTTCGCCCATGAGAGCACATTTCGGGATCATACCATGAGAAGCAACGACAACCCGAACCAGGTTTTTTCTAAAATTGAAACATGTGAACCAAAATCAAACTTACGAAAACGAAATTAAACACTACAAAATTACTCACCTTTTCGAAGTTAGGGCAACCATAAAATCTCCTTGCTAAATTACCCCAAGTATAACCTGGAATTACTTTGGCAACGAGCCCACACTTGCAATACTTCACAATTTTCGGTTGAGACTTGAGCGAAACAGAGGAAGACGACGCCATGAAGCTCTCCGGTTTCTTCAAGCAGTCCTCACCGAAGCAGCTCCTTCTCAGATGTTTGAATTTGGGTAGACCTAATATACATTAAACAAGGGTATTTTGGTCACAACAACGTATCTTCACCAAATCCGGTCCACATGTGATCAGCACGTGATGAGTTCCGTCCAAAACTAACAGCAAAACTGACGGAGGTCTTTATGTGCTAATTTTCATAAGTTCAGATACCTACTTGCTACAAAAAAAATGTTAAGGTACCTACTCGGTTATCAGTGACAAGTTGGGGTACCTGTTTGGCGGTTTTCCCGAAAAGTAAATATACAATTATTTATTTTCTCTCTCTAAAATAATATTTTTTTAAAGAATATTTTCTATTTTCTCCTATCAAATTCATAACGTTTAATTAGTCCATATTAAATATACAATTTTCATAAAGATAAGGCACGCCATATATCTCAGTTTAAAGTCTTTCATTCGTTCTTCACATAAGTTATAATAGTCGAATCATCCCTCCTTTTTTCACATGTACATTTATGTTTTTGTCTTTCTTAAATCAATTAAATTAAAATGCTAAAACCAATAATATTATATTTTGAAGACATCAAGTATGTGTTCATATGGAAATTTATTATTATAATTTAAATTTTAGACTTAATTGAGTAGAATTTCATATATTACGTATAATTTTCTGAAAACGATAGTCGCGTGTCTCACATCATAAACCTAGTTATAATTATGCATGAAACAAAAAATTTAGCAAGTGAGCAATTATTTTTATAATATTAATATAATAATGCTGTTATATTTTGGGAACTTCATCTTTTAATATTTGTAGAACCAACAAATATTTTACAAATTAAAAAAAACATGTCTTAATTGAATATAAGTAACAACTACTATTGGAAATGAATATATCCAATATTTCCATTGATATTAGTTGGGTTCCTCCAAAAGAGGATTGGTTTAAAATTAACACAGATGGAGCAGTTAAAGGAAATCAAGGATTTGCAGGAGCCGGTAGGGTCATCCGAGACTACAGGGGTCAATGGGTTGCAGGATTCTAAAGGAATTTGGGTTGCTCAAACAGCGGAATGTTGGGCCATCCGAGACGGACTGCTTTTGGCAAAGACACTCGGATTAAAATCTATTCACCTTGAGACGGACACCCTCTCAGCCCATAAGGTAATCGCTGATGAAAATATGTCAAATCAAAAACTAATGCCTATCATTGCGGATTGCAGGAAGCTATTGATGCAGTTCGAAAGAATGAAGTTCATACATATTTTTCGAGAAGCGAACGCGGTAGCGGATATCATGGCGGGTATGGCGCTCAAACAGCGGCATGTGTTTGAAATTCATAGCTCTCCTCCGAAGGAAACTATTAACGTGCTCCGAAAAGACGCTGTGGACTTTTCTGTTTCTAGAATTGTTAAACTTAGCTAGTTTTTGGTTGTGTAATTTGAACTTGGGTGATTTGTTTTCACCTATAGCGGTTTTAATCCATAATTATCAAAAAAAAAACTATTAGTAAAAGAAACATATTTTTGCCAATACTTTTCTATAACCACATGTTTAATGGCAGAATTTACGAATTCATTTAAATTAATTAGAAATACATCAATAATTATTAATATTTTTTTTATTATCGACTTATGTACTTTCATATTTTTTATGAAAAATAGAATTCGTATTTATATTGTAAAACATCATTCTTATAATTGAATAACAAATGTAGTTATTACAAATTACATTTAAGACTAAATTAATGGTAATTTACATATTGTTTTCTTGAGAGTAAAGGTTGCATGTCTACCACCACGTACCTAATTATAAGAGTTAAATACATCTTTGCCCCTAATATTTTAGTCAAAATTGAGTTCTCCTAATATTTAAAAATAAAAGGTTCAGTCCTTAATGTTCGGCCACAAGTTCACTTTCCCCTTTTCGTAAAATTTTCCACCAAAATTTAACATAATATAATTTAAAAATTACAAAAATAACATAAAACTTTTAAAATGTCACCAGAAAATACTTCGAAACTTTTTTATATGTTACAGTGGAGTTCTGAATCGATCAAGATTCAATTGAGTCACAATAGAAGGAGTTAGGGTTTGAGCTTGACCTAGAACAACTTGCCCCATGGGTGGAGGTCTGGCTTGGATAAAGACTAAGACCCTAGACCCTTCGATTTTGGCTAAACTAAGTCCCAATTGAATGTGCTGCTAGTCTTGCAATGAAGATCCTGGAATATGAAGCAAGTTGGTCATAACATATTGTTAAAATCAATTCAAATGTAAACATATGGGAAGGACAGAGTGCGAATATATATATGAAGACTTAAGATACGCTATTGAAGAAAATTCCGAAATATGATCAAAGATTAATTGTCTAAACTTAATGAAATTGAGTTGGTTCAATATTTGAGAGGTTAAGAGATTTGACAAAATAACGATGAAAGGTACACTATTTATGTATGAAATGATTAAGATATCAAATCTACTAGTAAAAGAACGAGGAATACTTAAGAGAATGGTAGATTGCAAGACCTAATTGTGTCTTGATGAACTTATAATGTAATCAAGCATAAAGCATGAAGCATACGTTTGCAAAGGGAATGACTCTAAGGATCTATATTTCCAAAAGAAAAAGCAATAGTCGAAAATTGTAAATAATCAGTTACACTGGAAAACAATTAATAAACCTGATTTGGTACTCCATGGAAGGAGTCGATGGTTAAATTCGCGCCAGACTAAGTGGATATAAATAAAAAGATATTCCGTGGAGAATTATAAATATTGATGATGAGCAAATAAACACTAAATTTGTTGTTTAGCAGGAAAATAATTATTTATAAGGTGGGTAGATTGCAATACCCCATAGTTATGAAGAGTTCACAAGAAACTTGAAGGAAATAGAAGGACTTGGCGATAAAAATAAAATAAGTGTCAATTAAGTTTAGATATATAAGAAGTTGATAGACTAAAGAATTCTCTTAACAAACTTACGAGAACTAATTGAACTTTGTGATTGTTGATTGGAAATGAAATAGAAGAAGACCATCTTTCTTCTATTTGTAGTGAATGAGATTGAAACAATATATATATTTAGACGAATCAAGAAAAACAAAATGGAGTAGATCCTTAGCTTAATTTTATTAGTCCACTGTTCTCTTAATTTAGATAAACTAAACGAAAATGAGAAAAATAGAGACGGACTAGAGATAATGGGGATGAAAAAACCCATTGAAGAAGGTTGTGGTGTTTTGGATCAGAACTAGTATAAGATACATCATGTTCAAATTTGTTGGATCACGTTCTTTCAAATGCATGTGGCGTCGCTCCTGATTGCCCTGAAACATGCCCAAGGGAAAGCCTCGGGTGTTCCCATTTGTTTTCTCTCCGAAGCTCAAGTTAGTCCGGATTTTCAGGAGCGATAAATGTATGTATGTGTAAATGTCAAAATACTGTTCGGTAATAAATGAGTTGCTATTTATAGAAAGAGTTAACTCGTTGACCGAGCTAACTTTCTTTACCGTAGTTACTTACCATTGACTTGGGAAAGAAAATGGGGTCACATCACCGGTCAGAGGGATGATTGTCGTGTCACGTCCCTTCACCAGGCGACGCCTAGATTAAGCCCCTTGTCACATCTCAATATGAGAAGGTGGTGCCTGCTTAAGGTCGGGCTCATGCGAAGCCTCTCCTATGAAAGAAGAATAGTAGGCGAAGCCCTGTTCGATATTTTCCCGTGAAATTCAAGTTTTTGAGGTACGAAATTCAATTTTTTGGAGCGGGAACTTTTGAATTATGCTGAGTCGGTTCATCTACATGCACTGAATTCATCAGTTGACATGACTGTTTGAATCTAACGGGCATATTTGCATGACGTTTCGAATTCCTCCAGATGATCATTGGTTGGCTTCTGTGGACCACTATCAATAGGGTTGTACCCCCATTTTTTTTTCTCCAAATTTTGGAATTCCATTCACTTTGCCTTCTCTTTAGAAGTCATTCTCTCTCTAAAATCACAAGGCGTCCCTATTAGGTCTTCATAATTGCACGGTGCAATATCGAGGCGCCAGTGGTTCTATGTTAGAGTAGTGCGTATACTAATCTAGTATGTTCAAGATAAGTTTAGAATAATCAAAACTAATTTAGGTTAGTCTAGGAGATTACTTGTTAGTTACCTAGCATCTCCTATATAAGGACTTCTAGTGTTTGTATTCATTTTATCTCAATGCAATACAATGTTCTTCATAGTTAAAGCATTGAGTTCTTTATTCTCTCCACATATTCAAGAACACTAACATGGTATTAGAGTCTCCTTTCCAATGGCTAAATCAGTTGTTGATCATCTTCCTTGTTCTGTTCATGTTGTGTTCTCCCGAGAGTTCAATTCCAGGTTTCAAATTTTGCTTCATCTGATCGCATTCGTTGCCATCAGATTGTCCAACATCAAATCTGCTTCATCAGCAATCCTTCATTTGATTCAGTGACCATCTTGCCGCCTCCTGCTAGTCTTCCATGCCACCTCCTGCTGCAAGAGATCACCAAACAGATTCCAGTTCAGTAGTTCTAGCACAGATCATCCAATCTCTGTAACCAAATTGCCACCTCCTGCTGCAAGAGATCACCAAACAGATTCAGGTTCGGTAGTTCCAGCACAGATCACCAAACCGAATCCACATCATTCATCTTCATCGATCACTGTAATCGAATCCAGCAGCTTCTCTATTCTTCAAAGTCACCAAATCCAGCAGCGCTCCTCTATTCATCGAGGTTATCTGATTACTCCACTTCATTCGGTGATATGTTTTCTCCAATTCGGCATCGGTGATCATGACATGGTATCACTGGAAGCTATTGTCCAATTCTGATTTGATTCCACCGTTTCATCCAATTACATAAGCTAATGATCATCACACGGTCGCTGTGATCTTCAACTTTGCTTCATCCAATTACGAAATATTTGCACGTGATTTCATGATCCAACTCCAACTCATGTTGTGATCCTCATGTTGTTATTCACGCTCCAACTTCGCAGCTATCGAAGCAATCACCTGTTGTAAGTGTTATGCTGCCACTCTGTTTTGCTAGCTCTGTATGTTACTGGAATTGCTGCAACAGATCATTCCAATTCTGCTATGTTATTGCTAAGAAATTTCAGCTATTCTGCTTTATGATTGCTTCTGTGATAATGCTATAATTTTGCTATACAATTGTCGGATTACCTGATCATTGTTGCCCATTTGGTACTAGTTTTGTTGGATTCAGTTTTGCTGGATTTGCCCATTTGGTGCTGGTCTTGCTAGATTCGGTTTTCCTGGATTTAAGCTGCGATTCTTTTCTCAATTTAGACTGGCTCATTGCTGTGATTTGTTGATCCAATACCTCTTGAAACAATGTTGAATTGCCATTTTGATATCGTGAAGATGTGTGATCACATTGAGTTTCCACAACCACGTTTTTTATGATTTACATTGGATTTGATACAATTGAAGTCTTGGAATTCATATTTTAGATTAGTTTTTAGTCGCGATGGCATGACCACGACGAGGTGACCAAGATGGCACCACGATGGCATGACCAGGTTGACCCTTCTTTCTTTTACGACATGACCACGACGAGATGACCGAGATTGCACCGCGATGGCCCGACCAAGTCTTCTTCCTTCTCGTCTGGATTTCAACTTGAAAAACTCGTATTCGAATGTGGAATATCTCACCAATGATGAAGATGTGCAAGCTCAATTCGATTGGAAATTTGATCGAGATTGGATTTGGGATCCGGCACAAGCAAAAAAGCATTGGAAGTTTGGGGACCAATTCAGCAAATTTCAAAATTAGAGGATCAAAATCAAGAAGAGCAAAGACAATGGGTGAATGTTAGAGCAATACAAAATCAAGAAGAATAAAAAACTTGGGTGAATGTTAAAGTAGTATGTAGACTAATCTAGTATGTTCAAGATAAGTCTAGAATAAGCAAGATTAGTTTAGGTTAGTCTAGGAGATTACTTGTTAGGTACCTAGCATCTCCTAAATAAGGACTACTAGTGTTTGTATTCATTTTATATCAATGCAATACAATGTTCTCCATAGTTAAAACATTGAGTTCTTTAACACTAACATGGTATCAGAGCCTTTTTTCCAAGGGCCAAATCGGTTGTTGATCATCTTCCTTGTTCTGTTCATGCTGTGTTCTCCCGAGAGTTCAATTCCATGTTTCAAATTCTACTTCATCCAATCGTATTCCTTGCCATCACATTGTCCAGCATCAGATCTGCTTCATCAGTAATCCTTCATTTCATTCGGTGACCAGCTTGCCACCTCCTGCTAGTCTTCCATGCCAGCTCCTGGACGTTGACGACGATAAAAAGTCGTTGAATTTCATATACTTGGACCATTCCAATAGAATTTCCCCCCACATTTCCCACAACACCTCCGAGGCGTCGCTTGTTAATGCATGGATAAAGTCGTCGCTTCCAGTCCCTCCAATTGATTAGGTATTTGTCCTATCCCTTCACTTTTTTAAGTAGGTCTTTTTGGCTATTTATTTAAAGTCTCTGACTCCGACCAACCTCAGGCGGCAACCGAAGTGGTTTATGCTGAGGATTAATCCCAAGGCAAGAAGAGAAAAAGGAAGGGTGGACACCCAAGGAAAAAAAAGCCGCAGCCTCTGGACCACCCATGTTGTTGAACGATGAGACCAACGTCGCCATTGCAGCATATAAAGGTGTGATCCCTTACTCACTTTACATGAATGATGGGGTTTATTGTCGAATCTCTTCTGTTTTGGCAACGAAATGGTACAGGCCTCCCATTTTACATGAGGAACGACACTCTAATTATTGGAATAAGACCTATGCTTACAGTCCATGGTCTCCAGGTCCTAAGAAGGTGGCGCCTAAAGAGAGGACACCTTCCAAGGTGTCTTTCGCTATTGAGGACTTCGTCATTCCAATGGAGGAGGAGTCGCCCCGGAGGTCTCTAATTCCACTGTCGTCGCCTGAAGCATCGACAGAGGCTTTGGGTCCTTATGAGGGTCCCTGCTTTAACATGAGGGAACACCTTCATGAGGCACCCATCAAAGAAGGGAGCCCTGTCGCCGCATCACGAGGGCAAAGTTGGTGAAGGGTCAGAACTTTTACCGCACCGATCTTTCCCATCACCTTTTTAAGTTGGATCGTTCCTCCAGGGGATCAGTGCCCACTACAATATGACCCTCGGTGGGTCGAAGGGGTGGTGAGACGACACCTGGCGACTTTGGCCACAGTGAGTTCCTAATCCCCTTTTTGCTGAAATTTATCTAAGCGTAGATTTTTCAACGACCTTAAATTATTCGGAGATAGAGATTGAGGTCTTTATCTATCAACCTCGCCCACAAGTGCGCCGCCCTTGAAGAAGAGGCCTCCAAGGAGAGCAAGGTGGCAGACCTTGAGAAAGAAAACAACCTTATCAGGGAATACTTAGAAGAGGAGCGGCGCCATAGAGGATGCGTCTCAAATGTCCAGGGAGGTGGTCCCATCTCAGGAGGCTACGGAAGTATTTGAAGAGGATGCTCACAATTCGACAAGCAAGCAGCAACCCTTGCCAAGGAGAAGAAGGTAGAACTCCAGAGGCAGGAGGAGCTGGAGAAGGAATTGGAGGCTGCCAAAGCATACACGTCGATCGTTGTGGTGTCTTACAAGAAGACTCTGGAGTTTGACCGGACAACCGAGAACCACTGCTTGTCCAAACTCATAAAGATATATGGTGATTTGGTCAAGTAGATCCAGGGAATTCAACCAGATTTCCCAGTTGGACAACTGAAAGGGCTTCAAGCCTTCTTGAAGTGGCATAAACACGACAGGGAGCTGAAGGCTAAACAAGAGAAAGGCAAACCAGCGATGCACAGGACTGGTGAGGCTGATCCAGCGAAATATGAGGCGTCCCAAAATAGGAACAGTTCTAGCAACTCTTTCGAAGATGATGATGCTGACGCGACGCCATGAATTAGGCCACCTTTTCCTTATTCTTTAGCATGCTTTTGTAAATGCTTAGTTGTAGTTGTTTTAGAGGCGTCCATAATTCCGTAATTGGAATATTTTGTAAGAACCCTTTTGTAATGTAACCTCTTTGTTGTTCAAATTTCCATACTTAGAATTTGTTTTCTTTCATATGGATATTTGTTCTTCAGTCGACGCTCTCACCTATATATACCTTTTCCTTTCATATGGATATTTTAGTATTTCTTGACGCCCATCATTAATTTCAATTGATGCCCTTTCAATCCATGAACCTCATAGGCGTCGCCTTATGTAGTCGATTCTTAGGAACTTAAGCTTTCAGAATGTATGTAGAACCAATGTTTAGACTATGAAATTATTTCAATGGGTAAGCGACGCTCTTACCCATATACCTTTCAAATTTCCATACTTAGAAACGTTTAATTTCATATGAATGTTTGACTCATGTAGACGCCGCTCACATAATCGATGAACATTTCACCCAATGTAAACTTAAATTTTTAAACTGTTGTCTTGAAAAATGCAACTAATGTATGCGGTGACACCTTGAATTTTTTAGCCAGAATGCCTATGGGTATAGGCGACGTCTTTAGGTGTCCATGATTTATATTGATTGATGCGACTCATTTACTCATAAATATCCAAACAAGGTATTTACTCGCTATTACACTTTCATATACATGTCATTTATGCAACGCCTTAAGAACTTGTATTTCATTTTTGAATAGAACTCACTCAAGCTTTGAACGCGGCGGTGTTCTTATATTCGTCCAAACGTAATTTCATTTTGAACATGTTTTTCGATCTCAATGGTTTATAAATACATAAAGGCGACGCTTATGCAAAGAAATTTTTCAAATATTCAACATTGAAAGTGTTCTTCAATTTCTTTCCGTCCATGTCTTGAAGCACGCAGGTGCAGTGAAGAATGACGACGAACTTGTATGGCCCCTCCCAATTATAGGACAACTTGTGTTCATTTTATCCAAGTGTAAGAGCTCATTCGTCCATCAAACTCTCTCCCCACATCAAATTGGCGAGAGGAAACTCGTGTATTATAGTACGGAGCGATAGGTAGTCTCATACTTGATTGGATCTTTTCTGAAGCCAATCTCTTTGCCTCCACCAAATCAAGGTCAACGTGTCGTTCTTCATCATTCAGGGTCGCCTCAAAATTCGTTGTACGGTGAGATGGAACGACTATTTCTATGAGACCGGCCCCTAAACCCTAAACCCTAAACCGTACACCAAACCAAAAGGAGTTTCTTGGGTAGCCTTTTTAGGCGTTGATCGCACAACCCAAAGAACATTTTCAAGTTCTTCAGCCCACTTCCCTCCTAAGGCATCTAGATTTTTCTTTAATCCATTAAGGATGATTTTGTTTATTGCTTCTACTTTTCCAGTTGTTTGGGAGTGTTTAACTGATGCTTGTTGATGCTCACATTTTAACCCCTCGCAAAACCAGCGAAGCTTCTTTCCAGTAAACTGAGGGTCATTTTCACTGATCAACACACTGGGTATTCCGTATCTGGATATGATCCAAGACTTAAGAAATTGAATGACTTGAAAGTATGTAGTCGACGCCAAGACTTTTGCCTCAACCCATTTTGAGAAATAGTTGATGATGAAACTTCAATGTTTTGACTTGAGGAATGGGTCGACCAGATGAATTTCCCATTGCACTAATGGCCAAGCAATGCATATATGAGTCAATTCTGAGGGTGGACGCCTTATTCGCGGGTATATTTATGGCATGATTCACATTTATGCACTAATTATGTTGCCTCTTAGCTCATCGTACGCCAATAGTAAACTTGGCTCAAGACTTTTCGAACAATTGATCTTGCTCCTTCATGGCATGTCACATACCCTTCATGCAACTCCCTTAGTATGGTTGTGGTCTTAAGAGGGGCAACGCAACTGAGATAGGGTGTCGAGAAACCCTTCTTATAGACTATCCCATCTATGAAATTGTAGTTGAGTGTCACGGGTTTGACTCTTTTAGCCTTAGCTTCGTTCGACGACTCAACTTTTGTTTGTAAGTAATCTCTTATGGACATCGCCCAATCTGTTGCTTTATTTATACTGAAACACTTGAATGAGCATGGTCGAGTGATGCTTTTAATAAAATGAGAGTGAAGAGTCGTCGCCTGCCATGTGTATTTGCTCAAGGCGTCCGCTTCGCTATTTGCATCCCTCGGGATGACGTTGATCACCCTTTGCCATATAGTCTTCCTTTACTTGGCTGACCACCAGCTGAGAGTCACAGTGGACCTTGCGTGAGGCGGCGCCTTCCCCCTTCGGGATTCAAAGTCCTGCTATCAATACTTTGTATTTTGCTTCATTGTTAGTGGCCTTGAAGGTTAACACCAACGTATACCTCAAAGGTTCTCCTCCATCCGCTGGAGTTAGTATCAGTCCTGCACCTGACCCCTCAGCATAAGAGGACCCATCAGTATACAATTCCCAAACAGGTGTTTGCATTGCCTCTTTGGTCACTAGCTCTTCTGCTCGAGGAAGCACCTTCTCTACGCAAGTAGACTCAACTATGAAATATTCTAGTGCCTGTCCCTTTATGGATTTCCTTGGGGAAAACTTGATTTGAAATTCACTTAACTCAATCGAACACTTTATCATTGTGCCTGAGGTATAAGGCCTTTGTAGAAAGCGTTTTAGGGGTTGATTAGTTAGTACAGTAATTTCATGTTCTTGGAAATATGGGCGAAGCTTCCTAGCTGAGACTACCAACGCATAGAGATACTTTTCAACTTCCATATAATTCATTTATGCCTTGGATAGAACTTTGGATACATAGTAAACATGTACTTGAGCATTTCCCACAGAACGAGCTCACGGCAACCGAACTTATGTTAAGGTATAACATGCGGGCTTCACCCCTTGTTGGCTTGACCAGGGGTGGGAGTGTCTCCATGAAGGTGCGCGCTCGCTGACACGCAAAATCTTCAAACTAAGCTATTACTGGCCAAGCTTGAGCAATGATGCAACATAATTAACAAATAAGTGTGACTTGTCAACAGTTCGCAACAAGAATCGGTCGACCACCAACATTATTATCCCCAATGGCAGGCGCCTGACCTTTCGCCCAATGGGGAATAGACATTTTGGGGCCCTTTCCCATAAGCACTGGGCAACGAACCCACATTATCGTGGTGATCGACTACTTTTCCAATCGGATAGAGGCGAAATCATTGACCTCAACAACTGAATTTCAAGTGATCAAATTCCTAAAGATCCACATATTTTCGCGATTTGGCGTCCCCAGAATACTCATAAGTGACAATGGTCCGCAATTTGTGGGAAAAGAGCTCAAATGGCTCTGTGAAAAGTACCATATCGATCACCGATTAAGTTCGCTACACCATCCTCAAACTAATGGACATGTTGAAGCAGCCAACAAAGTTGTCCTGACATGACTCAAAAAACGAGTTCAAGCCTTCAAAGGAAACTGGGTAGATGAGCTGGATAATGTAATGTGGACTGTCAGAACGACACCCAAAACAGCAACAGGGGAAACACCATTTAGTCTGGTGTACAAATCCGAAGTAGTAGCACCTGCTGAAATAGCGGTGCCTACCCATAGGATCCTACACTTTAATGACGAAGCTAATGAAATCGAGTGCCTTACAGTTTTCGATCTTGCCGAAGAAAAGCAGTGGCAATCACAGAACGCACAAGCTAAAATGTGACTGGCGACCGCTCGATACATCAACAGAAAAGTCAGCGCTCGCCAATTTTTCGTGGGTGAGATGGTTATGCGAAGAAATGAGTTCACAAAACTAGACAACCAAAACAAACTCTCAGCTAAGTGGGAAGGTTCATACAAAGTAGTCGAGATCGCTGCACCAGGGTCATACTACTTGGAAACTACAGAGGGTGTAAGGCTACATCGTCCATTCAACTCTGAACATTTAAGGAGGTTTATGCATAGCTTGTAATCAAAATATTATGTCAATAAAACGAACCATTCTTTCATATAAACATAGTCACTCGAACCAAAACGAAAAGTCCTAAAGAAAGGATGAATCATCAAAAGATAAGACCTGATATAAAAGGCAAACGAACCGTCAAGGTAACAGTTCCCTTACAAGTTGGGCAAAAAACCAAGACCTGATATAAAAGGCGAACAAATTATCAAGGTAACTGTTCCCTTACGAGTTAGGCAAACCTAAGACCTAATATAAAAGTCGAACGAACCGGCAAGGTAACAGTTCCCTTACAAGTTGGACAAAAACCTATGACCTTATATGAAAGGCGAACGAACCGTCAAGGTAACAGTTCCCTTACAAGTTGGACAAAACTAAGACGTGATATAAAAGGCGAACGAACCGTCAAGGTAACAGTTTCCTTACGAGTTGGGAAAAAAACTAAGACCTACTATAAAAGACGAACGAACTATCAAGGTAACAGTTCCCTTGCAGGTTGGGGAAACTAAGGACCTGATATAAAAGGAAAACGAACCAACATAAAGGATATCATCTCCCTTACAAGTCGAGCACAATAAAGTGGGCGAACGAATCAAAGGTAACAACTTCCTAAAAGGCGAACGAGTCTTGGGTAACAGTTCCCCAAAAAAGGGCAAACGAATCCAAGGTAACAGCTTCCTAAAAGGCGAGCGATCATTAGGTAACAGTTCTCCACGATTAGACGAACGAATCTAAGGACTAAAATCCTAAAAGGCAAACGAATACATAAAGGATGACAAGTTTCCTTAAAGGCATAATCATTCGGTAACAATTCCCTTAAAAAACTTATCAAAAGGAACGGATGAGCCGATAAAGGGCCACGATCCTTCCTTCGAAGCCTAAAGGAGTGAAAAGAACCTTTGAAAGGTAACGTTTCCTCCAAAGAAAATTCCAATACGCTATACGGCGAGACTATCCTACATAAGCTAAATCGAAGTTCAAAACAAATATGGTCAAACTTCCTAAAGCGTTCAAACGAAAAAGACATCGATAGAACGACCAAATATAATCGAAGTCAAACAAAAATCAAGGTTTACGATATAAAAGGTGTTCACTACAGTCAAAGAAATATATGAGTTAATAATCAATGACAAAATAATTATAAAACTCCTGAAACAAAAGGAAGTCAAACAAAGCTATCATCAATACATGAGAAGAGGGGGAGGAGCAAAATCATAAGGAGACCAGGTGACTTTGCAAGGTTGTAATCCTTCTTAGCACGAACAAGTTCCTTCGACTTGAAGTTCTGCATCTACTTGGTCACCTGGGAACCTAGGACATCAAGGTCTGGGTTCACCAGAGCCTGCAGTTTCCTTATCAGCCCAGGGGCAACCTCCTCGCCAACAGGAGCAGAAGGAGCTCTCTTGGTCTAGCCACTCTCAATGAAGTTCTGAAGAGACTTCACCTCCCGGAGAGGAAACCTTAGGTATATCCCCTGGATCTCGTCGACCAAGACCTCTAAGGCGCAGTCAGAGAACTCTTCGGACTTCTTAAAGTACTCAACCACGCTCTGGGAGATGGGACAACCTTCAGCTTTGGGTCGAGCTGCTTTTTCTCAGTCGTAGAGACATCTCTCTAAGCTCAGGACTCCTTCAGCTCGCCCTTGAGGCGAGTGATCTCTGTCTCCAACTAAGCGGAGTACTTGTCGGCCTCCTTGGTCCGCAGCTCAGCCCTGAGCTGACTGTCATCGGCAAGGGTGATTTGATCCTCCCTCACCTTGATGACGGCACGCATCCCCTTCTCCATCTCCTCAAACTCCCGTTGAGCCTACTCCACCAGCTCAGTGAACGCCTCCACCCTTCTCTTCAAGTCCTCCATCTCCTCCGGAGTATATCCCAAACTCTGAAACTGCTCCAGCTTGATAAGCAGATCAACTTTCTTATCGGCGAGCTCACCTACAATCTGCCCGATCGCCGTCTCCTCGCGCACGAGCTGACAATAGGAAAAATAAAAAATAAAGTTAAAAGAGAGCAAGGTGCTACAAAAAAGCGAGCAATGAGAAAAATAAAGGGTAGTTTATAAAGGAATAAATAGGAGAAAGGAACTTATCAAGGGGAGGTGCTCAAAATGCGACCTCATAATGACCTTGATGTTGTTCAAGTCTGAAGGGTCCTCCACCCATTCCTGAGGTGGAAGGATCCCATCCAACATATGCATGCAGAGGTATGGGTTACCCCGCAGCGTGTTCTTATCCGAAATCTCCACCTTCTAAAGAAAGTGGCAAGGAACCTAGCGACCCCTCGGATCTACCATCTTCGGTGGCTGGAAAAGGCCCACGAAAGAGCCGTACTCCCCGGTAAAGGGATTCTTCGAAGTGCCCGTTGCGGCACCTTGGGTCTGGACTTTCTTTGGAGCCCCGGCTCCCCTAGAGGAATTGGGAGCAGCATGATCGGGAGCAGGGGCATCAACCTGCCCGAGTGCAAGAGCCTCGTTCCGGGGGCAGGAGCCTCGTTCCGGGGAGCAGAAGAACCCCCGGCAGCAGCAGAGCGCTCCTCGCCAGAACTCCTCGCCCTCTTGGCTGGAGCAGGATTAAAAGTCGCCTCAGTTGTGACATTCTCTAAAAACAAGAAACAAACGTATTAGACCTAAGGTTGACTCAAAAAAATAAAAATAGACATATCTTGAATATTACCTCTTGGGGGCTCGCCAGAAGCGGCCCCATAATGTTCCTCCTCAGGCCTACGCTTGGTCGCGCACGTAGAGGGAGGAGGTGGTGAACTCAAAGACGCCTGGGCACCAGACATCCCTGCCTTAGCCTGCTTTGAAAAGAGACTGATAAGTTTAGGTACCAGAGTGCCTACAACACAAAGCCAACAAAAAAAAGGTCAGGAAATTACCCAATCAATAGAGACTGGCACGGGTTGATGAATGCCCGTCAGCCTAAGCATCGACTCTGAAATCTCCGCCATCGAGTGGACTTAACAGAAATTCGCTTGACTATAACGTCGGAAAAAGTCATTGATGGCATTCTGATCACTCCCCGGCAGCTCGCCAAAGCTCGGAGGAATATCCTGCTCCGACTGATAAAGCTCCCAAGATAAACTACCCTTACAGAAGAAATAATACTTCTTGTAGTAGGAGTTGGTAGCCCAGAAGTCATCCACCAATCGAAAGTGGACATTCCAGTTCCATGTTTGACCCCTTCATTCCTCAAACTTCGGTCATCAAGTTTGGAAATGATGAAGGTGGTTAGCCCCGGCAGCCAACCGATAGAAAAACTGAAACATGGAAAGTGAATACGTCCATCCTTGACGTAAACACATAAATTTAAACTCAACCCACGTCTGAATGTTGTTGGGTACCAGTTGCGTGAGACATATCCCGTAATAGCAACAGGGATCCTTCATATTGTCGCAAAGAGGAAAGCGCAACCCAGCATCAATATGGGTCGCATAAACGTAAACCTCTCCTTTGCGAAGATAATGCAACCCTAGGCCCAGATACCTAGGCGCATCTGCTTCTCCTAAACCAGTTAGTGCGACTACGACCTTAAACTGAGCTGGCCTCAACTCATTGGGCTTGATATCTAAGCAAGAACATCATGGCATGACAAAAGCAATACTAACATAACAAAAAGGAAGAATCTTTACCGCCTAAAAAAAAGCAAAGAGAACACAAAAGACAACTTCTCGGATAAAAAGCGGGGAAATTGGTTTAAGGCATGTCCACCACGATCGGTGGGACAGCCTGTTTGCCACAGGAGCTCTCTGGTCCTGCACTGGGGAAGAAACATCCCTAATAAGGATAGGGGCATTAGAATCCCTAGCCGCAACTTTCTTCCCGGAAGAAGACTGGGCGGGAGAAGGTTTGGATAATGATCCCTTGTCGGAAATTTGATTCTTGTTGCCAGCCGTGGTAGTAAAAAGGAGATTTTATTTAAATTAAAAAATGAGAAAGGAAAAGCTCAAACAGAGGATTGAGGAACACTTGAACTCTGGAATGCAAAGGCTTGAGTACGTAAAGGGCTAAATGCCAAAGTTTGGCTTTTTATAGCCAAAATTGGATAAACCGAACGGGTACATCCGAAAAGGCTCAGGCAATGATTACGCCCCCTTTGGGGTAAAATCGAAGCAATGTCAGAATTCAAAGTGTCACATCAGGGTGACAAAGGGTTGAAACGACACGAAAACTGTCACCTACCCCCTATATACGGAAGTCGAAAAGACAGGTCTGCGTTAAGCGTCCGCTCGACTTCTCGTCAAACAATGCACACACCCTTACAAATAAAGGTGATCGCCAAAAGCTACAACAAGTCTCTCCTAAGACCCTAGCAATGGTAGCATTCGCCCAAAGAGTAACGAATGAGCATCCATAAACCCTGGCAACCCCAAAGCAATCGCCTAATAGGGTAAGAGATCAACATTCCAAAAACTGTAAGCAACCAAAAACCGTTCGCCAAAGGATACGGAGCATTAAAAGACACAAGTAGCAGTCAAGGACATCAAAGGTTCAACCAAAAAGTCACCATCTCAAGCCCTCTATCACGAGATCAAGCTCGACCGAATAAACTTCACACAAGATTCGGGGGCAAATGTTAGGTATCGATAGTGACGACCCAATACGGGTAAGGCCTCAAAGGCCCAATAACTTTGCAGGGGGTAAAACCCACATCATTCAGAACTGGCCTGACCCACAATAAGGGTAAGCTGGCACCCATAAAGCGGTCCAGCACCAAACTCAAAACTAAAGTGGGCGCCAAAGCCCTTACAGGTCGCCATCCTCTTACTGATCGTCATGGGAGGGCTGACCAAGAGAGTAAAACTTCTCAACTCTGGTCCCACAAACTGACACCGAATATATAGCCACGATATCTCGCGTACATCGAGCGCATATTCTATAAATATTACATAAGGCAACTACAATATTACGTAATAACTGTAATATCTGCTATCCTTATCTTTAACGGTACAATATTCACAAAGATATTCAGTTGCCTATAACGATTTGGTCTCCCATCCCTATAAATACTCTTGCTTTACATACTATCATTACGTTTTTGAGTTCATACACACAGTATACTCATTTAAGCATCGAAGTGGGACCCAGAGGCACCCCCTCTGTTGCGCTTCCTTTCTTGCAAGTTCATCGGAGCTCCGGCGAAAGTGTGCGTTCATCAGTCAATTAACATTCAAATCACTGTCAAGTTGGCATCCAGGAAATTCGTACCCAACAAGAACATGAGGAGGTAATCAATCCATTTTTTTATATTCTTACTAAAGTATTTAATATTTTAACATGTATAAGATTTTTGTTCTAGTATTGTAAGTTTTCCTACATATTGAGAAAAATAATGGCAAATATTGGGGCGAATATCATATGTTCCTGAAAAACTATTTAGACAAGAATGTGAAACCCAAAGTTTTGAAGACCTAGTATATATTGGTAAGTATAAAGCCTTCTTCTTAATACTTTACATATTACAAATAATTTTACAGTCCATTTGTTTGTATGTTGGATCAAGTTGTGGAGAGAGCATCTTAAGTGTAAATTGGAGATGATGAAGCGTCAATTCACAAAGATGGTTTACATGGGCAAGTTTGAAATCTTGACAAGCGTAGGTTTAGGGTTTCTAAAATTGCAAGGTTGATGTAGTGTGAGCGATCAGCAAGATAAGAAGTTCTAAAGTCAAGGGCTGAAATAGCATAACTTAGAGCTATAGTTGAGTCGAGTGCGCGTAAGGCAGAGGACTCAGCTAGACAGTTAACAGAGTTTCAAGACAATATGCTATAATTTCAAAGGGATATGTCTCTGACACGCAAGGAGTTGGTCATTTAAATAACGATTATGCCACGCAAAGTAAGTCATTGAATCTTCATTCAACCTTCGGTTAAATTATAATTATACCAACTTTTTTTTTGTGATTGTAGATCCATATGCTTGAGGAGCAGTATGTGGAGGGAGATAAGTGATGATAATAATATTGATTAGTGGGTGATATATTTTGTTGACCATTTTGGGACAAGCATACATTTTTTGGTTGTGTTAGTAGCGCAAAATTCGGGCCAAAAAAAAAAAGTAGCGCAGAGACATGGTGTTTTCTTCTTTCTTTATGTTACCTGTTTTATTCTGTTGAACTTGACTTGGGTTATTCTGCTTTATGCTTTTTATATTGGAAAAAAATAGTATTTGTAACAGACAATACTTTGTTGCAACTAGGGTGGTCGATGGCTAGGTTATGCCAAATACTATAATCATATCATATTTTTAAAACACATACCATAACCATAACCATTATGTATATAATTTTCAATACCATAACCATTAAAATAACCGTGGTTATTAACCATGGTTTTAACCGTATACCCATATTCATTTCACACATGTAATATAACAAAAGATCGAAAATTTTATTTTAAAAAATACATCAATCTATATTGTTATCGTTAGACTTTGGCGCCTTCAATCTTCAACAATTTCAAATTTTCAATTATATAATTTATATTTAGTATATTATATATATAGTTTATTAATAATAAATAAATATTATATTTATAGAATAACCATGGTTATAACCATGGGTATAACTCAAATACCATAACCATAACCATTATGGGTAGAAAATTTATCACCATAACCGCACCGCACCATAATGGTACGGTTAACCATATTAAACAGTAACGGTTATAACCATGGTTATGGGTTTTTCACCGCACCATTGCCGACCATAGTTGCAACAAAGTAAAGTTGCAAGATAAACATTATATGTGCATCATAGTAAATAGCTGTAAATCGTCGATAATTTGCAACAGTGTATCATGGGCACAGAAAAACATATTTTGCCGTAATACTATGTTATTTGCAACAAATGAGCAAAATGACAATCACAGTAGAGTAACATATACAATAACAAATACTGCAGCAAATAGTATTAGATAATATCTGTAAAGAGTTCATACTGAAAGAGTAAACTCGAATTATTTGCAGCGGAAGTGAACTAGTATACACATGAAAAAGCTTGCAGCAACAACGATTATTGATCCAATTGTGCTGAAATTGCAATAAAACTGAACAATTAGAAATTCATGTTGTATGTAATAATACAAATGGTTGCAGATCATGTTAGTATACGTCAGACAATTTTTGAAACAGATATCCACGTTTAGTAGCAAACATTGAAGACACAACATACTTGATTTGGTGGCACTAAGGGGTTGTAAATAATTACAATTAAACAAGGACGTCACTAAGTCATTGTAAAATGCGTGTGGACGTGGTCATTTAGTGGCGACAAGTTTGTAGTGACGACATTTTGTCTACTCGTTAACCATTATTCATAGGGTCTACTGGGAGAAGAAAAATTTTGTCACTAAATATTAGTGGTGGCTATAAAACATTTTTTTTTTCTTAGTATTTCGGAGGGGGGACTGGAGCAGTTCCACATATGACCATATAACCACCACTAACCCTTCAATTTTAATCATTGTGAAAAAACATACTACTTACTTTATATCTCTAACAAAATATATGCCATGAAAAAAACTGTAAGTGCGTCGAAATCATAGATTATGCACTTATTAGTATGCTCTTTCTAATGATATGACACAATGTCGCAACAAAGTATATGAACATAACATTATAATCTATGATTCATCATTTACCATGATAAACATCAATAGGGCATAAGCATATGGAAACATAAGGAACTGACAATCAATCACTACAGCTAAATGCAGAATTCATGTCAGTAAGCATTGAAAATAAAAGTTCAAGTTAGCATGAAGTATAACAATAAACATAGATAAAGTGCATGGAATAGAGTGTATGAAATCATAGTCTTGAGGTGCACTTTCTTTAAGATTACTGACTTGAAAAAGAGACATATTAGAAAGACTTATAGATATCATTTTTCTAATAAGATATGTAATGTAACGCATAGCAAGAATTCTTAGTCTAGATAAAAGATGCTCATTATTGTTTATTGTGTCATATGCTTATATACTAAGGATTTAAATTAACTTTAAAGACCAAAAATATTGTGTCGGGCATAGCATTATCTGATTTAATTTATGAAAAGTGTATTCTTATGATCAGTGTTATCAGAACCGGACCGGTGGTTCGATCGGGAACCGGACCCCTGTCCGGTTTGATTCAGATAAAAAACCGTTTTTCAAATGTATTGTGTTTGAATCGGTTTGAACCGGCCAGTTTCTGGTTCATTTTTTAGAATGTTTTTTTAACAGACCAATCGGTTTTTTCGATTTAAATTGATTGGTTTTGTTCTGCACAAACCGATTGGTTTAAACCACTAGGGTAAGTTCCGCTTTGTTGAACTTCATTTTAGTCATTCACTTCATTTCAACACCAGAGCCACGCCAAGTTCCAACTCTGTTCTTCTTCATTCACTTCATTTCAGCATTGTTGTTACTGCATCAGCATATGAAACTAACACCACATCAGATGTAACTGTAGGGTTAGAACGAAAGAGCAGACCATGATCTAAAGTTCCTTTAAGATATCTCAAAATACGAACCACAGCCTTCCAGTGACAAACAGATGGAT
Organism: Chamaenerion angustifolium; assembly: GCA_946814005.1. Lineage (NCBI taxonomy): Eukaryota > Viridiplantae > Streptophyta > Magnoliopsida > Myrtales > Onagraceae > Chamaenerion > Chamaenerion angustifolium. The sequence goes on along the minus strand of OX328268.1, from coordinate 23,449,961 downwards.
GTTGCATATATTGGCTCATCTTATTAACAGCAAAATGTATGTCTGGTCTAGTGACACAAACATGTTGTAAAGCACCTATGATACTTTTATATAAGTGTTCATCAGCAGGGGGAGACTCACCTTATATTTCACTTATCTTTGTAAGAAAGTTACCGGACATTGGAGTAGGAAATGGAGACGCATCCATCAAGCCAGTTTTATGCAAAAGATCAGTAATATACTTCCTTTGTCCCAGAATTAGACTATCCTCCGTAACCTGCACATCCATTCCCAAAAAATAGTTAAGTGGACCAAGATCTTTCAATTTGAATTCATTGTTAATAGCTGAAATGACAAATTCAATAGAATCAACATCACTACCTGTAATAACTATATCATCAACATATACTAAAAGAAATACCATACCTGTAGCAGTCTTCTTGATAAAGAGACAATTATCAACTAAGGAGACCGAGAAAAGAAGAGTTTGAACCAGAAACCCTTTGAGTCGCTCAAACCAAGCCCGAGGGGCTTGCTTGAGACCATATAGGGCTTTATTTAACTTGCACACAAGTACATTACCTTGCTCATCAGTCTTCTCTAAGCCAGGTGGTTGATTCATGTAAACATTCTCAAGTAACTCACCATGTAAAAACGCATTATTTACATCAACTTGTCTAAGCTGCCATTTGTGAGTTAAAGCAAGAGTTAAAATGATTCGTACCGTAGGAGCTTTGACTACTGGACTGAACGTATCCTGAAAGTCGAACCCTGCTTTTTGTGAAAATCCCTTGGCAACCAGACGTGCCGTGTACCGCGCAATTGATCCATCTGCATTTCTTTTGATTTTAAAAAGCCTTTTGCAGCCTATTGGAATTCTCCCAGCAGGTAACTTGACAAGCGACCGTGTATTGTTCATATCCAAGGCATGAAGCTTATCCTTAATGGCAGAAACCCATTCAGGATGTTGCATTGCAGTATGCACATCACCTGGAGCAGTGTTGGTTAAATCTGTAGAAGACACCATCGAAGTTGTTAAAGCATTTAAACTCTTTGATTTCGACCTAGTTTGCATGGAATGAGTATTAAATCTGGATTTATCACGAGAAGTATGAACACCAGATGAAGTTGCCCCAACATCATGAGAAATATCTGTCACAGTAGGATCTGTAGGTAACATAGATGCAGGTTGACCATCCATTATCGGAACAAGCAGAGAATCAGACAAACCATACCTAATAACATTCTGTCTATTGTCCACAGACGAAGTATCAACATTATCAGCAGGAAAAGATGTAACCTGAACATGAACCTGATCTATGAAGGCTGCATTGGTGTTGATGGAAGGTTTGAACTGATAGGCAGGACATGACATGAGAAGGTGCTATTCGGTGTAGGTAGCTGCGGAATGGTGTTGTTTGGCAAGTTGTAAGGAGACATAACCGAATAAGGTGGATGTAGAGAAGGGTAAAAGACAGGTGAAGGAGGAATATATTGATTGATCAGATTGGTAGGATATGCAGATCCATATGGCTGTAATGGATTAACAGATGATACTGCAGGACCATGTACGACGGTTGGAGGTACTGAGGTAAAGGAAGGACTGATGGCTTGGTTGTAAGTCGGTTTGGACACAGAGAAGATGCAGCTGACGGTGCATATGACATGGAGTCATCATCCTGCTAGTGAACTGAGGAGAGATTTGCACTGAAATTCTCATTCGATTGAGCAGTGACTCCTTGAAAGCTCGTGTTGAACCGTTGATAGAATCGGTGTACCAAGTGACTGAACTTCCCACAAAGTTGACATTAAGACTTGTTGTTACCATAGCCTCTACCTCTGCCTCGTCCTCGACCATATGCAGCTGTGTTTGATTGATACTTATAGGTGATCGTCTTCTGAACAGGCTGACCAGTATCGACCGAACTGATCTGTGGAGGACCATCTGCAGGCTTGATATTCTGATCCGTGCTTTGAACAACAACATTTGCCGTGACAAGGGAGGTATCAAATAGCAGCTCCCTCTGTCTAGCCTCAGCATCCAGTAATACAGAAGATATAGAAGATAAATCGTAAGGATTCCTACTGGCGTGAATCACATCAATCACACTATCAAACTGTCCTTTGACACCGTTTAATATAATCGAGATCTGCTGCATTTCTTCGATAGGATGGCCACAACTTGCCAAGCTATCACAGATGAGTTGTATCTCGGTTAAGTACTCTCTCATTGATTGATTCAACAATTTTCGAACCTTCAACCTATCATAAAGACTCATGATGCGTGTAGTTGATGATGATGAAAAGTTCTGATGAAGTTTGTTCCATATAGAGGCTGCAGTCATACATCCTACGAGTCCTTTGCTAATAGGTGAAGCAATTGAGGCAAGCAACTAAGAAGCAAGAGATGAATCTTGTTGGTAGTATTTAGCAAAATCAGGATTTTGTACCTGATTGCCTTCATCATCTTCAATCAGTCTCAGAACTTGTAGAGAACCGAACAAGTAGTCTTCTAGATTAAGTCCTCGGACTGCTAGCAGGACTTGATGCTTCCACGCTTGGAAGTTGTCTTCTCCAGTTAATCGGCAAATCCTCTTGTTGAAGAAGGCTGGAATATCTTCATCCATGGCAGATATTCTTGTAGAATGCTCGCAACATAATGCAGCAATGAACTGAATGCTTGCAGCAAATGCTTGCAACAGAATGCTTGCAACGAAGGACTTCTTACAGTGAACACAGGATGCTGCAACAGAATGCTGCAACAGAACACAGGTCTTGCAGATGAAACAGACTTGCGATGAGATGAAACAGGGACTTACAAATCACAGCTTCTTGAACAGAATCACAGAGGATCAGCAGGCGAACAGAGGATCAGCAGGCGATGAGATGAGATGAAACAAAGGATCAGCAGGTGAACAGAATCACAGCTTCTTGAACAGCAGGCGAACAGAATCACAGCATGCGAACAGAATCATAGCTTGCGGATGAACAGAGTCGCGGATGAACAGAATCACCGATGAACAGAGTTGAAAATGAACAGAATCGCAGCTTGCAGAAGAACAGCCGGCGAAACCGAATCAAATCAGCAGGTGAAGCAGAATCTAGAGAGCTCTGATACCATTTTAGCAATCTGAATCTAAGCAGGATGTTGATGATGAAGATAAGAAGAAGAATTGAAGGAAACTTAGGTTCTAAGCAACCGAAATAACAGAATTCTAAAACTGAAATCTTACTATTGAATTGAGTTTCTTAAACCATTACAAATGAGTCCTATTTATACTAATCAAACAGATCTAAAGCTACCTATAATTACAACAATCTTGAAGCATCTACAAGCTTCTATAAGCTTCTAACATCTTCTTGATCTTCCTTGATGACTTCGGCACATGATCTAGAGATACTTGGATTGCAAGCTATTCATACATCCTAACACTATGGCTTCTTGGATACTAAAGGATGAGCCTTCAACCTTATCAAATTAAGAGTTAGAAGTTTTCGTCGTGAATTGGAAAGATGTTCCATTAATGAGTTGTCTGATGATGGTAAGATAATTATATTTCATTGTTACCATTGGTTTAAAATGATTAATGTTTTTTTATCTTTATGCTTAGATGAGTTAAATCTTGATAATCTTGATGATGGTGATCACAATGAAGATGAATATGCAAACTTAACAATAAATGTTGTTGGGGTTGAAGAGAACTTACACTATCACAATGAAGAAACTAGTGGTGGGTATACATATTGGAGTGGAGGTGATCAAAGAGAACTTTAGAAGTTATGTTTGAAGTTTAAACCTATTGTGTTTGAATTTGAGACTATTGTATTATGTATGTTCAAAGTTTGAGAGTAATGTGTATGTTTGACACTATGTAGTTTGTGTGTGTTTGAGGTAATTATGTGTGTGTTTGACAGCTTGAGACTATGTATGTATTTTCTAAAATAATAGGCTGCTTCATTCGATATCATCAATTTGAGCTACATTGTAACATTCGCTACTTAAAATATATAACAATTGGGGTGGGGTTGTAATACCCAGTCATTTAGACACACTCCCATTCTTGACTGTTTTTCAATCCAGTTAGCCGCTTCATTCGTTGTGTAGTTGACTGTCTTCCTTTCAATTGAAATAAACTCACGTATCAGGTCGTTGATGTTTGAGCATATGGTATTAATGCGCCAATGAGCTCGTCTTCCCCTTAGGTGGTTGATGGCCACTTCGGAGTCTGACTCAATGATTACTTGGTTCCATCCTTGTTCCTTTGGCATGACACCCAAGTTAATTGTTTTCTCTTCCAGCTCATCGATCGCTTCTCCATTCAGTCTTCGGTTTGCTCCTCCCATGAGTTGGCCGAGATGGTTCCGGGCCACATCACCAATACCTTCTATCTTTGTTTGTTGGCACCAAGAAGCATCACAATTTACCTTGATTAAGCCTTGATTTGGTCCAGTCCATGTTTCAGTCTCCCTCCTGGTTTGGTTTGGGTTCCTTTGTCGTGGTCTCGTCCTGTATTCTTCCTCCGCCTTGGTGATTTCCGCAACGATCTAAGTAGGGTTCAACAAGTTTGACTCGAACATGTCTTTGCATTTTGCCTTCCATATATGACAACAGGTCATCATGCATCGGCTCCATCGTTCTTCCTTTGTGCTTCTCCCAGGGTTTGGCTCAAGCCTTCGGTCGTCTATCCACTCTGTGATGTTTCGCCCGTGAGGTATGTGTACTGACAAGACCCAGACTTCCTAGCCATACCACCTCTGTCCACCTGCATTTATAAACCATGTGTTCTCTATCCTCCTCCATACCACAATTCGGGCAGTTCGTTGTCACATTCATCCCACGTCGTTTTAGGTTGTCCGTGACCGCAATCGAGTGTGTGAGCAACTTCCACATGAAGGTCTTGACCTTTGGTAGGGTGTCGCCTTTCCACACTACGCTCCATACTATCATGGACCTGCTCCCATGGTTGTACATGTTGGTTTCCCTTCCATCATTGGCTTCCCGCAAACGGCGGTATTAGGGGTGTCAATTTGTGTCGACGGTTCAACCGTGGGCCGTATCAAGTACGAATCATGTCAAAATATGCTCAACCCAAACACGACCTGTGATTCATGATGGGTCAATCCACGAGTCAACCTGTATGACTAGTGTCATTTTAATTTGTACAATATAAAAATTGTGGGTCAACCCGCCGACCCACGTGATCCATTGACCCGTTGATCCATATTACCCACTGATTCATGCAACCCATGTGACTCATGCAACTGAAGTGACCTATGATACCCGCGTGACCAATATGACCCACATGACCCGTGCAAACCATGAACTGTTATATAGTATATTTAGTTGTATGGGTCCACGAGTTGACCTACACGTTGAATGGTAAGACCCAGACTCGGCCCCATTTTTCATACGGGTTGAATGAGTCGTGTTAAAATGACCCGTAATCCAAAATATTTGCCCCATACACGACTCATGAGTGGATCACCCACGGGTCATCCATGGGTCATGTCCAAAATTAAAACCCATTGGTTAAAATCCAAATCACAATCTCCTTCCTTGAACTTGATCGTGTCAAACACAATTATAATATATATTAGTTATAATAATTTTAATTGCAACATTTAAAAATAATATTAAACAATTTTTGCAATTTTTTAGGGCCACACAATAGAACGAAACTTGAAGTTGCCATAAAGCATGGACAACATAAGAACAATACTTTTTCTTAAGAGGAAAATAAGATATTGTCCACTAATGTTTGACCGAATTTTCAGTTTCCCCTTAAAGTTTAAATCGTAAAATTTAATGCCCTCATGTGTTTTTGGTCAAAGTGCAAGCTTACCCTCTCCATCAACTTTTCCATCCAAATATAATAGAATAAGTTTTGAAAATTGTAAAAATAAACAAAAAAAATTTCAAAAATGTCACAATTTAACCATCCCAAACTTTTTCAAATATTACAGATCGGAGCTCAATTGAGCCCTAATCTAGAGATCTAGGGTTTGGATCTTGACCCAGACCTGGTCCCCTACCCATGAGGGGTCTGTCTGGGTTATGACCCAAACCCGAGCCCCCTCGATTGGAGCTCAATCGAGCCTCAATTGACTTGGGACTCAATTGTAAGATTTGACAAAGTTTAAAAATGTTAAATTGTGATATTTTTATTTTTGTTATTTTTCCAATTTTTGAAACTAATTCTATTAAATTTGGATGAAAAAGTTGACAGATAGGGCAAACTTTTAGTTTAACTAAACATGAGGAAAACAAATGTGCGATTTAAACTTTAGATGAAAAACTGAATTTTTCTCAAAATATTTGGGTCCAATATGATATTTTACCATTTTCTAAATGTACAAATAATACGGAGGAACTGTCTACTTATTTACTAAGGAAATGAATTGGACAAAAAAATACTAATAATAATAAGTAAATGGGCACTTCCTTCCTCGTGTCTTGTCCTTCAAGTAAGGCTGTCAATTTCTGACACGACACGATTAAAGGACATGTAACTTTTAGTGATTTGAGAGAAATGGAGATGAAAATGAAGAATACGGAATCTTGGAGAAGAAGAAAAGTAACTAAATGAAATAACAACCTCTTCCATTAAACTTCTAATCCAAGTTACCTTCAACAATGTATCCTCTACCTATTCATACAAGATTACTAATATGAGTACAATAAGAAGAAAACTAACTAGACTCATCTACAACATTCGACAACCTTCTCAAGTATTCTTGAATCCTACGGAACCTTCATCTTCACTAACTTGCAGCACAAGTCACCTATATACATACATCCTAACATTCCCTTAAGAAGTTTGATTTGCATCTTCTTTTTTCTATGATCCTCTATCAACAGTTTCTGCACTTGGAATAACATTGTTCGAAACACTTTCAATATCTTCATCTATATACATTAGACCTGCAATACATTTTATAAAACTTGCAGGACTAGATATCATCACTTCAGTATTCTCAACCAACTGATTCTCAATCATGATTACTATTTCATTCATTAAAACAAATCTTAAACAGATCAACAAGACAATCAATCAATCATTAATCATACTAACATTATATCAAACTTACCAATCCTGATGCATACTGAGCACAGACATCAAAGGAGGACTCCCTTGATCATGACTTTTTTTCTTTTGAACACTTTGTGTTCTTCATTCTTTATTCATTCATCTTAACATTCTCTTCGACCTTTTTTTTTATTGACAGAGAGGTTTCCACGTTCCTCTATCTTACCAATGAAGTTGGGAGGTTTTCACTTTCCTCCATATTTTCATCCTCAAACATCTTCTCAAAGTGGCTTGAATATTTTCTTTGAGAATTGTTATTTTTGGACTCAAACTTCACCCTATCTCAGTATAAAACTGAATACAGAATCCTCTCCTTGCTGATGCTCAAAACACAACATAACTGGCTCATTAGAATCTAACTCCGATGGAAATGAATAACAAACAAATTGATCAAGTTGAGTGGTAAGACTCAATTCTGATAAAGCAACAGAATCACAAATAGAATCAGACGATTAATAATACCTCATGAAAAAAGACAGCCACAAGTGTTAACAAATGTAACCAGTCTAATATATATAGAGAAAAGTAAAATATATTAAGACCAAGATCATACCAAATAGCAAGAAACGATTGACAAGAAACAGAAAACAGAGCAAACCAAAACAGAGAAGAACATATCAAACATCTTAACACAATTAACAATAAACGTGACAGACACTTACCAAACCAAACCACAAACAACTAGCACAAAACTAAACTTATTCATCATCAGACAAATTTTCCTGACAGCCTTCAACCACATCTGCAGAATCAAAAGAACTAGTTAGTTCTTTAAAAACCATTACTCAAGTTTTCTTCTAAATGGAACAAACTATTTCTTAGTGATTGGTTTTGTCAAAATATCTGCTAATTGATCTACAGCGGGTACAAAATTTACCAGAACATGTCCATTTTGAACTTTTTCACGCACAAAACATAAATCTATCTCAACGTGCTTCATCTTCGAATGATCAATTGGATTTTCAGTCACTGACACAGCTCATGTGTTATCACTCCAAACCATTGTTATCAGAACCGGACCATCCCTCAAACCGGCGAGGATCTGATTCCCGGTTCGGCTGGTCCAACCCAGTTGGACCCGGTTCGATGTGTGGTTCACTGTTCACAAGCAACAAAAATTTAAAATACAATTACAAACTACATAGTCTCAAACACACACATAATTACCTCAAACACACACAAACTACATAGTCTAAAATATACACATTACTCTCAAACACAACATAATTACCTCAAACTTTGAACATACATACCACAATAGTCTCAAAATCAAACACAATATGTCTAAACTTTAAACATAACTTCTAAACCGAAGAAGTTGTTCGGTCGAATCGAAGAAGTCAGCTTAAAACGAATAAAACCACCCAAAAAATTTAAACCACCCCAAATAAACTAGAAGCGAAAACCGACCGGTTTTACTAAAACCGTCCAGGCCAACCCAGTACAAACACTGTTCATATGCATTTCAGTCTTTTAACTGAACCAAACCCGACAGTGGTCCGGTTCCCGGTCGAACCGCCAGTCCGGTCCAGTTCTGATAACACTGCTCCAAACTATGGGAACATTTGTTAATTTGATATCAAGTTCAACTAAAAGAGAAGTTACCCACATAATCTCACAAACAACATTCGTTATAGCTCTATAGTCATCTTTAGTTGAAGACCTAGAAATGGCAGGTTGCTTCTTGGAGCTCCACATAATGGGATTACCATTAAGCAATAGATAATGTACAGAAACAGATTTTCTATCGACTAATCACTGCCTCAATCAGCATCAACATAAGATACTAGAGTGATATCAGACGAAGCTACAGAATTTGCACGAAATAAAAGACCATGCTCTATGGTGCCCTTGAGATATCGTAACACTCTAAGAACTGCTTTCCAATGACACACCAAAGTATGTTGCATGTATTGGCTCAACTTATTAACAGCAAAATGAATATCAAGTCTAGTCATAGAAACATGTTGTAATGCACCCACAGCACTCCTATATAAGTATTCATCAGCAATAGGATAATCATCATTCAATTCAGCTACCTTTGTAAGAAAATTACCTGACATCGGTGTAGGAAGAGGAGCTGCATTAGTCAAGCCAGTTTTATTAATCAACTCAGTAATGTACTTTCTATGACCAAGAATCAAACATTCATCCATAACCTGCACATCCATACCCAGAAAATAGTTAAGCGATCCAAGATCTTTCAACTTGAATTCCCTGTTAATATATGTGACCACCGATGCAATAACAGTATCATCATTACCTATTATAACTATATCATCAACATAAACCAAGAGAAACATAGAACCAGAATCAGTTTTCTTAACAAACAAACAGCTATCCGCTAGAGAAACTAAGAAATCCAAATTGTTGAGTGAAAAACATTTGAGTCTTTCAAACCAAGCCCGAGGTGCTTGTTTAAGACCTTATAACGCCTTGTTTAATTTGCATACCAGAACATTACCATGATCATCAAATTTTTCAAATCCAGGTGGCTGAATCATATAAACATCTTCAGCAAGCTCACCATGCAAGAAAGCATTGTTTACATCGACCTATCTGAGCTGTCATTTATGCGTCAGTGCCAAGGTAAAGATGATTTTCACTGTGGGTGCCTTAACCACAAGACTAAAGGTATCCTGAAAATAAAATCCCGGTTTTTGTTAAAGCCCTTTTGCCACTAATCGAGCCTTATATCTAGTAATAGTTCTATCATAATTCTTCTTTATTTTAAACAACCACTTGCACCCTATAGGTATCCCTTCCTCCAGGTAGAGGTACTAAAGTCCATGTGTTATTATTGAATAAGTCTTGAAGCTCATCTTGCACAACCAAATACCATAAAGGACACTTCATTGCCATATGAATATCAGCAGGTTCATTCTGATCCAAGGTTGCTGTAATAACAGCTGAAGTAGTCAAGGCAGCAAGATTCCTAGACTTTGATCTAGTCTGCATAGAATGCTTATTTTTGTTTTCAGAGACATGACTATTAACAACAGTAGAAGTAGAATCATTAGGCATAGATAACTGAACTTGATCAGTAATTGAACAGGACTGACTAACAGGTACCGTCACAGAATCTTTAATAACATACCATACCATTGATGGTCTACCAGAAGATGTACCAGGAGAGGATATCTCATCCACAGCTTGCTGAGGTATAGACTGATGCAGAACAGACTCTTCACGAGAAGAATCTGCATTCATAGGTAAAGAATCTGTAGGAGATATGATGTCTGGACCATGAGTAGCAATTAAACCATGAGACACATTGGATAGATGCTGAAAACCATTTGCATGTATTGAAGTATAAGTATTTTTTGATTGCAGCACACTGCATAAATGACCCTGACTTCTCTGCAAACGAAAAAATAGATTCATTAAAACGAACATGTCTCGAAACATATACCCTGCCAGAATCATCAAGACATTAATACCCATGTTGATTTGCACAATATTCAATGAAAACACATGGTGAATACCTAAAGTCCAACTTGTGTTTATTAAATGGTCGAAGTAAAGGAAAACATAAACATCCAAACACTCTCAAAAATTGATAATCTGGGGTTTTATCAAACAATTTTTCATGAGGAGACAAATCATTTAAAACCTTAGATGGGAGCCTATTGATCAAGAACACTGCAGTAAAAAATGAATCACTCCAATACTGCATAGGCAATGAAGCTTATTTCAGCAATGTCAGACCCATTTCAACTATATGATGATGTTTGCGTTCAACAATGCCATTTTGTTCAAACGTATATGGAAAAGTGAGTCTATGATTGATACCATATTGCAGAAAATAAAGAGCTAAGTCTTTAAACTCCCCTCCCCCATGTGTTTGAACCGATTTAATATTGAACCCCAGTTGGTTTTCAACAGCTTTGTGAAATTGAGGAAAAACATGAGCAACATCACTCTTTTTCTTTAAGAAATAGATCCACGTATACCTGGTGAAGACATCAACAATTCTAAGGTAATATAGATTAGCATTAAATGAGAGCGGTGCAGGTCCCCATAAGTCCATTTCCAGCAATTCAAGTGGTGCACGATATTCAGTAAAAGATGCTGAAAACGGATGTTTACAACTCTTCCCTATAGCACAAGCAATGCATTCTGGAATATTAGCAGTCAGATTTAGATTGTTTTATTTTATAACCACAAAAAGAGTTTGATTAGAAGGATGACCAAGACGTTGATGAAGAATAACAAGAGACAATTTTATTTTTGTCATATTACAGACAGCATTCGAAAACTTACAAACAACAGAATCAAAGCTTTTATGTATCGTAGAATCAGCTAACACTGCTATTATTCGCAAAAGAGCAAAAATTTAGTCTATATAAGCCACCACTTTCTGATCCATGCAGTAAAACTTGATGAGTGCGAGAATCTTTAACCAGGCAATCACTACAAGAAACTCGAGCATAGACGTCGGTAAAAATCGTTGCTAAAGGCATAAATACTGTTGTTAACTTTTAACAACGACGATATCTTCGTGACTATAGCCCCCGTTGTTAAAGGTTTATAGGTCGACAATTTTCCGTTGTCAAGGGCTTACCGCTGTTAACATGACACTCCCCACTTCGCCTTTACAACGGCATCAGGTTGTTGTTAAACACAGATGAAAGACGACAACGGTATGTCGAAATGTTAGCTCACATTTAGTGATGAAAAATTTATGTAATAGAAGTAATGTTTTAGACACGATTTCTAGTTGCTACCTTTGATAAGAAACAATTTCCATTAACTATGTTGTAAAAAAGGTATTCTACGATAGGATTACAACTGTGACGATACCTATGTTATTAACGTCCACGACATTTGTAGTACATGTAAGACCGTCACTTGAGAAGAGAGAGTAGTCGCTTCTGTCTGAAGTGTCTGCACCTTCCTTTCAAGTTCACTTGTATATCGTAATTTCCTTTCCTTTGAAAATGCTACTGACTGTCTATTAGCAAGAACCCTGCAACAAAAAAAAAAAATCCAACAACCCCTAATAGATTACTATGTGTGACTTTAATCACACTTTAAATGGTTATAGTACTGAATTTCACTGTGCCTGGAAATACTGAAACTGAAGTTTGCAGTGAAAATAACTACAACGGCATAACCCACGCATCTAGAATAGCTCAATGTTACATCATGAACCATTCTCATTTTTATTTACTTAGGCCATCAAAGTACAGATGCAAAAAATTACCATGAGGCCGATAACAGAGTCAAACCATAGCGAAAAATCCAGAGTGTATACCAATATTAAATATATTTTGAATCTTTGATCATAAGAAAAGGGCAACGAAGAACTGAAACCTTGTAAATTTCGGCAATTTGATCAAACCCACTACATATTATCAGTAAAACAAGTTAATAGCTTAATCATCTACCAACTACAATATTGAATTGAGATGCGAAATTTACTGAGTTTCAAGCATATTAGTAACTTCTGAGTAGCAGAACAGATTCGAGGGACATTTTCTACCTTATAGCTCTTTTTGGATCGAGCAAAGAAAGCTCCGCTAATTTTTCATCCCCCATCGCCTTCTTCATCCCATTGAATCTGTCCTCAAAAGATTCCGTGGAAGTGGCACCATCCATAGAGTTGATGTGCCAGTGAAAAAGCCCTCTTCTCCACCTGCCTCCCGCTGAATTTCTCATCTCTGCCAGTCAAGTTCAAGCCTAAACCGTTAAAGAAGTCTAAGTCAATGGATAGGCTACAGAAGTGGTTGGTGACGGGCGGGGAGGGCGGCGGTCTAGGGTTCGACGACGAATCGTCGGAATCGACCGCCATCGGGGCGACAGACTGCGGGGTGGTAGTAGCGGGGATGTCGAGGGAGGCGAGGTCGAAGTCGTAGGGGTCGAACACAAGGTCATCGAGATGGTGGAAGGAATGGAATGGAGTGGAAGTCTAACATAGTAGGGAGTTGAGGTCAAACACGAGGCCATCGAAGTCGTAGGGGTCGAACAGAGAAAGGAGTGGAGTGGAGGCGTGAGTTGAGTTGAGTGAATGGATGATACCGTGATAATAAAGAGTTAGGTTAATAATTTTTTGTTTTTTATTTTTTTAAATTAAATGGTGGTTCAATTCGGTTTAGTGACGGTTCTATCGGTTTAGTGGGGGTTCTTAACATTTAGTGACGACAACTACTAATGTTAGTCGACAATATGTCATAGTTGTTTGTGCATTATTGACATCAATAATAGTCGCCACAAAAAAATTTATTTTACCAAAATAATTGAATATGTTACTGAATCACTAAACTAATGTCGATAATATAATGACACGCAAACCTTTTCTTACATTTTCTTTGCTACTGATGTTTTAACGACGATAAAATTGATTAGTTACGGCAAACAACCGTTGCTGTTATTGCCATATTGACGACAAAATGTTTCGCATTAATGTACATCTACAACGGAAAAGTCAGCTGCTATTAATGGAGTCATTTAACATCAAGTGTTAGTCGACATTACACATTCATCCATGTAAAAACTAAAATGACGACAAAAATTAACACTAAATGTATCTTATAACGATGGAAAACATATTGTGCCTAATAAGTAATAATAACGACAACAAAAACTGCTGACACAATATACACATATTCAACATCAATTCTTAATTCCCAAAGATGTTGCACAAGTTTCTTGTAGTGAATGCGATGAGTGAAACTCAAAATAAACTTGATTATCCCTGGTAAACTGCGAAACAGAAACCAAGTTTTTAGTAATTGCAGGAACACATAACATATTATGTAACACAAGAGGTTTAGAAGCAGAGTTAATAACAGATGTACCAATGCTACTAATGTCAAGAACATTACCATTTGCGACCTGAACCTTACCTGACCCCGAGTAAGATTGAGCCCCTTGCAGATTGCCTTGGGAAAAGTGGTTTGTAGCACCTGAATCTGTATACCAAGCTTTATCTGTGATGTTGGATCCTGAGACTGATGTAGTTGTGGTTAAATGAGCTTGAGCAGAATTGTCCATCATTGTTGATGTTGCTGAAGAGCTTGTTGGATCATAAGGTAGGACAAAATGATATTGAGGCATAGCAGGATGAAACTGAGTCATAGTAGGGTGAGTAGCTATGGTAGAAGGTAGAGTGAACATTGGGGGCATGACAAGATAGGTTTGGTAAGGAACAATATATGGAGGTAAACAAGGATTGTACGAAAGCGTGGGATATCCAGACATGTATATATGACCAGAACCAGAATTAGCAGAAGCAGCAGTATTCGTAGAACCAGAAGCATAGTTTGAAGAACCAGCATGATTAACATGGTAGTTTTACCCCTTGGAAGAGCCAGAACTTGAGTATGAAGCAACATCTTCATCATTCAATTGAAGAGAAGACAGATTGGCACTCATGTTCTCATTCGACTGGGTTGTAACACTTTGGAAATGAACATTAAATCGCTGATAACATCTGTGCACTAAGTGACCGAATTTGCCACAGAGCTAACACTGTGGTTTGTTGTTTCCAAAACCTCTTCCCCTGCCTCTTCCTCTGCCATAGGCAGGTTGATTAGACTGATACTCTAGAGGAGGATTTGACGACTATTGGTGATGCATTTGTCCAGATTCAACACCATTCAACTGACCAGAATAAACTACAGATTTTACACTTTACCAGCACTCTTCACCACCACATTTGTCATGGTTAAAGGAATGTCAATCAACATATCTCTTTGCCTCGCCTCAGCATCAAGCAGAACAGACAAGATAGAAGCAAAATCATATGGATTACGACTGGCATGAATAACAATAACAATACTATCATATTGACCCTTAACTCCATTCAATATGATCGATATTTGCTGCATTTCCTCTATACGATGACCACAGTTTGCCAAACTATCACATGTTAGTTGAATATCTGTAAAGTAATCATGCATAGCTTGTAGGAAGTTTCCGAACCTTTAGCTTGTCATACAAGCTCATGATGCGAGTTGTAGACGAAGAAGAGAAGTTTTCATTAAGTCTGTTCCAGATTGAAGCCGATGACATGCAGCAACTAAGCCTTTGCTGATTGGCGATGAAATAGAAGCTAATAGCCATGACGCCAATGAAGAATGTTGTTGCGAAAATTTTCAGATATTCAGGATTTGGTATTCTTTTTCCATCTTCATCCTCAACATGTCGAGAAATCTCCAAAGTACCGAATAGATATCCTTCTAGATTTAGACCTCTGACTGCAAGCAGAACCTACTGCTTCCATGACTGGAAATTGTATTCTCCAGTCAGTTGACAGATTCTCTTGTTAAAGAAAGCGGGTCCAAGTTCATCCATTTCAACAGAATGAAACAGAACAGCTTATATGAAGCAGAAAGAAACACAGCACGAAGAAACTTCGAATTACCGAAGAGATGATCAGAGAATCACTGAGCAACAAATCTTGATGACCGAAATGACAAATCAGAATAGCTTTGATACCATTTCAGTGATTTGAGAGAAATCGAGATGAAAATGAAGAACATGGAATCTTGGAGAAGAAGAAAAGTAACTAACTGAAATAACAACCTCTTCCATTAAACTTCTAATCCAAGTTACCTTCAACAATGTATCCTCTACCTATTTATACAAGATTACTAATCTGAGTATAATAAGTAGAAAACTAACTAGACTCATCTACAACATTTTACAACCTTCTCAAGTATTCTTGAATCATACGAAATCTTCATCTTCACTAACTTGAAGCACAAGTCACCTATATACATACATCCTAACAGTAACGATCTACATTTTACAGGATAATAACACGATATGATTACTAACAGTGTCAAAACAACTCTTATACGTTTAGCCACGATTAATAATCGTTTCTAAACACATCTAACATGCAAATACACAACAAACACATGTTTAAACACGATTAATTAATCGTGTATAAACGTGTCGTGTCTAACCGTGTCGTGTATAATTGTGTCGTGTCTGATCGTGTCTCATTTGTACACGATTACTAACCCTAATGTATTCCCTCTCACACACACTGTTTTCACTTTTCACTTCGCCGCAAATTTCATTTTTGAAGTCTCAGTTCTCCCTCCCCACTTCGACTTCTCCCTCCCCTGCTTCTCCGACCTCCCCTGAAGACTCTCAGTTCTCCCTCCCCTGAAATCCGACTTCTCCCTCCCAGGACTTCTCCCTATTCGAAGCTTCTCAGTTCTCCGACTTATCCGACTCTGACTCTGACTTCGACGCGTCAGGTAAACAGTCTGACTTAGTTTTGTGGTTTCGTTTCTGGTTTCTCTGGTTTCGACCCTTGGCGACTCCAACTTCTCTGGTTTCGTTTCTACAGTAGGGATGATTTTGTGTCTGATTTGCGTTTCTCTCGTGTGATTCTGTGATTTTTGTGAACGAAATCAGATGATGCTTTTAAGTTTGAACTCACAAAAACAGGTACGATGTGTTGTATTGAGTCCCGTTTTTTCATGCTTAAATGGTGTAAGTTTTGCTCACCTATATGTGATGCTAGATGCGACTATCACAGTTGGAGGATGCAATTTTTCTCTGCAAATGGTATTTGATGTGATTCGTACCTCAATGCTAAGCATGGGCGTGTTTTGATTGACCAGTGACTATGAGCTTCTGTTTATGCTAAGAATGTTGAGTTTTGTTCTTTGTGTTTGAACTTTTTTTTGCTGGTTTTTTCTTTGTGATATCTTGAGCATACTAATATCTTCAGTTGCTTTAGAGTTTGCTTTTAGTGGTGGAGGTCGAATACTTAGTGGAGAATGAGATTCCCTGATTTGTGTTGAATATGTTAATTATACGTTGATTTTACCATGTCGTGTTTTATCGTGTCGTTTCGTGTATGTCATGCGTGTTTTATCCCGTCTTATTCGTGTCGTGTTACCGTGTCGCATGACATGTTTAATAAACGTGTCGTGTACGTGTTTAACTGTTATAAACACGTTTAAACCTTATCCGTTTAGACACGACACGTTTGCCATCGCATTCGAGCCAACAAATTTACAAAATCCTCCGTTTTGTGAGCAACCAGACCGCATTTACTGGGAATCCATGGAGGCATGGACCCAATCAAGCCAACACAATCAATCCCCAATTCTCTCTTCCGAAAGAAAGTAAACCCTATGTCTGCTCATCTTTCTTCTTCTTCCTCTTCCTATACAATGCTCTAACTCATACTCATCATCTTTTCTTCTGCCTATCATTTTATTGAAAGAAATAGCGACGCCACCCAACCTACCTCTGTTTGCGAGCTTAAGCTATGATTTTTTCCAGGATTGTCCGTTCAATATCGCGATGTCCTCGCTCTAGGGTTAGTCTCAGCTCCTGCTAAATGGCTTCGGAGTTTCTGTTTTGGGGTTTCGTGATGCTTGTTTTTCATTAATCAGGTTTCATTAATTTTAGAATGGATTGCTCACCAGTGGATCTCTATCGAACGGCACTACATTGACACGACAGAGCAGCGACACATACCTTGGTAGATTAGAGACAAACTTACAGTATTTGAGGGGATATGTAGCTTCTGTCGGAGCTCACAGGGCATTTGTTCCAAAGTCATACCTATCTGATTTGAATGGCATTGCTGCGAACGCTAAGTTCCATCGTTTCTTCTCGAGTGAAACCCCCAAGAAAAAGAGTAAGTTTTAGAATATTGATGTCCTTTGGTGAAATTAACTTCCTTTGAAATATCTCTGATCTCATTGATATTGGGCAGTCTCGCTGTATGTAATCAATCAATGTTTATTTTTTCTGTCGATGTGCAGATTACGAGAATTTCTATCCTAAGGAGAAGAAAGAGATACCGAAAGGTGATGATGAAAAGGCGAAGTCAAAAGGTGAAACGTTTGTTTGCTCTTATTTTTTTTGGGTTAATAGGCCCACTATTACCGTATATTGTATCGAATGATACCATAATGTGGACGATGTTGTATTATGTTAGTCCATCTTTACTTTTTTTTTTGTTAAATGGTTTATGACATCTTATATAATATAATATTTAATTAAAATAATTAGGGAAAATAGGATTTTTTTTGGAAAAATCGGAAAAAGTTTAAAAAATATTTTTAAACTTTATATATTAATAAATTTATTTTAAAAAAAACGAAAACTGAAAAAAAAAAAAGTTTGATCGACTTGGATCCAATTGACCCAGCCGTGGGTTCGACCCTAGGCTGGGTCAATTGGACCCAAGTCGGTCGAACCTTTTTTTTTTTTTCAATTTTCGTTTGTTTTTAAAAATAAATTTATAAAAAATAAATTTATTAATATATAAAGATTAAAAAAATATTTAAATTTTTTTTTCGATTTTTCCATATTTGTTTCCTATTTTTTCTATTTATTTTTATTTTTCATCCGCCATATCAGCGTCACATCAGCATTCTGTTAGTTAAATAACAACATTCTAAAAACATAAGGTACCAAGAAACAACATAGGGGTACCATCCGATCTAATGACTCAAACGTATGGTACCATTGGACCTATTAACTCTATTTTTTTATTCTTGCATTTTTTGGCTGGAATTGTTGTTTAGGTTTTATCTCTTAACTGCTTATATGGAGGTGAAGGTTAATCTGGATGAATGACTTTGTCTGCTTGAACTATTGGCAATAGATTTATTTTTCTTTGGCCAAATATCTGTTTAATTGAGTAATCCTCTCGGGTTGAAATGCTCGGTAGCACTGGTTGCGAGACCAATAGTTTATCATTTTATTGTTTAAGCTTGTTTGCATCCCGGAGCTCATAAGCTAATACACATACTCAGCATCCTAAACTGCTTGTGTTGCAGCAGTCTGCAATGACTATTCGAGGTTCAGGATATATTTCATTTCAGGTCTATTTAAGCCCCACAGCTAATGATTTGAGCTCTTGTAAGCTGTACATTAATACTGGTAACCAATTCCTAGCAGATGCAAGTTTTGGAAACACTCTGGTTTGTGGATGTTTGTTGATTCCTAATGTTGTTATTTTAAAATTATAATTCTCCAGAGAGTGTGCAAAAGAAATATTATATCATATGCTAATTGACTTTTCCTTCCCTTTGTATTTTCAGAGGATTCAAATTCAAATGATCAAGAAGATTTTCAGAGTTTGCTTACAGCATTTATAGTGATGGGAATACTTCTATCTTCCTTTCCTTTTGGACCTCGTAAGGAGCAGCAGGTAGATGTGATCGCTTATACCGTAGGAAACTTCTTATTAGCAATAAAATCTAATTTATGTACAGCTGTGGAGCAGTTCATACTTATTTTGGTTTATTTAAAATCACATGTTCTTTGTAGGTCAGAGAATTGAACATTACAGGACTTCCAAGTTCCAATATAATGAAAGGGAGTTAATGGCATTAATAGGCTCTAAATCTTGCCAGTTTTATGAAATTATTTGGCTGAAAATTTCATCTTTGCGATATATCAAGCAACTACTGCTTCCATGCATATGAGACCAGATAATTTGCGTTTAGTTAACTAAAATATTCCTTTTTCTAGGAAATCAGTTTGCCTTGTTTTAAACTTTTCACATGCCTTTCCTTCCGTACTGGAAGTAGATGCATACATATTTTACCATAATGTACAAACATTTTCAGTTATGAAGGTGTTGTGTGTACCTGTTTGTGCAACTTCGTTTGATAAAATTTCGTTGAACACTCTTGATGTTCAGGAAGCTGTGCTGATTTTCTGTGGAATGTTTTTTTGCAGATTAGCTTTCAAGAGTTCAAAAATAAGCTCCTTGAACCTGGTTTGGTGGACCATATAGTTATTTCGAATAAATCAGTTGCAAAGGTGTATGTTAGAAGTTCACCACACAATCAAACATCTGAAGATTCTGTCCAAGGTAGCATCCCAGCAAGAGGGCATAGTGGTCAGTACGAGTACTATTTCAATATCGGAAGTGTGGAATCCTTTGAGGAGAATTTGGGGGAAGCCCAAGTAACTTTGGGGATCGATCCCCATGATTATGTTCCCGTTACCTATGTTTCTGAAATTTCCTGGGACCAAGCGCTGATGAGATTTGCACCAACTCTTCTGCTTTTGGGAACCCTCTTTTACATGGGACAAAAGATGCCGGGTGGATTAGGTGGTGTGAGGGGTGGTCGAGGAATCTTCAACATTGGAAAAGCGCACGCGAAAGTTGATAAAAATTCGAAGAACAAGGTTTGTATATTCAATTTCTCTTCTTGTAGATGAAAAATGGTCGTCCATTCATTAAATTGATCTCTCTGCTCATTTTATTAATTTGGACTATCAGACTTGGGATCAAATTAAATAAGGGCTTGCAAATCAATTTAATTCATATCATGCGGGCAGTGATAGATGGGTTTGTAAAAGCTAATACTGTATCCTTTCCTAATATTGTTGTATGGTGGTGATCAGGTATATTTCAAAGATGTAGCTGGCTGTGATGAAGCAAAGCAAGAAATTATGGAGTTTGTGCATTTCCTAAAGAACCCTAAGAAATATGAGAATTTGGGAGCTAAGATTCCTAAAGGCGCTCTATTAGTGGGACCTCCAGGTACCGGCAAAACCCTTTTGGCAAAAGCCACGGCTGGGGAATCTGGAGTTCCTTTTCTTTCGATATCAGGGTCTGACTTCGTGGAGATGTTTGTTGGAGTGGGTCCATCTAGGGTTAGAAATTTGTTTCAGGAAGCAAGGCAGTGTGCTCCTAGTATAGTTTTTATTGATGAGATTGATGCAATTGGAGGAGCAAGGGGACGGGGACGTCTCACTAGTTCCAACTCTGAGCGTGAAAACACCTTGAACCAATTGTTGGTAGAAATGGATGGATTTGGAACTACTAGTGGCGTGGTTGTTCTTGCTGGTACCAATAGGCCTGATATCTTAGACAAGGCATTGTTGAGGCCTGGTCGGTTTGACCGTCAGATCAGTATTGACAAGCCTGATATCAAGGGCCGTGATCAAATCTTCCAGGTGTACCTGAAGAAGATCAAACTTGACCAGGAGCCATCATTTTACTCTCAAAGGCTTGCTGCCCTTACCCCAGGATTTGCAGGTGCAGACATTGCCAATATTTGCAATGAAGCTGCTCTGATTGCTGCCAGGCGCGAGCATGCTGAAGTGAACATGGAACATTTTGAGGCTGCTATTGATAGGGTTATTGGTGGTCTGGAGAAGAAGAATAAGGTATGTTCCTCCTCTACTGAAAATGAAAATATTTTTCTACCCATGCACGATTATTTATAATTTAGATAGATAGATCTACAAGTTGTCCTTTTTGGTAAAGCAGGTAATAAGCAAGGTAGAAAGGAGAACAGTTGCGTATCATGAATCTGGACACGCTGTTGCTGGATGGTTCCTGGAACATGCAGAACCACTACTGAAAGTGACGATTGTTCCTCGTGGAACAGCTGCTCTTGGTTTTGCACAGTATGTTCCCAATGAAAACCTTCTCATGACAAAGGAGCAACTCTTTGATATGACATGTATGACCCTTGGTGGCCGTGCAGCAGAACAGGCTAGTCTTGCTGCTTGCTTGTATAGCAATGACTGTGTAACTTTTTGATTTAAGATTAAAAGAGAGTGGTGAATCATTGATTGATGGTGGTGGTGAATGCAGGTTATGTTGGGCAAAATTTCAACCGGTGCTCAAAATGATTTGGAGAAGGTAACAAAAATGACGTATGCTCAGGTAGCTGTTTATGGATTCAGTGATAAGGTGGGTCTTCTGTCGTTTCCTCAAAGAGAGGATGGTTTTGAGATGAGCAAACCATACAGCAGCATGACAGCTGCCATCATTGATATGGAAGTCCGGGATTGGGTAACCAAGGCATACAAGAAGACGGTTGAGTTGTTAACTGAGCACAAAGAGCATGTTTCTCAGGTTGCAGAGCTGCTACTGGAAAAGGAAGTTCTTCACCAAGATGATTTGCTTCAGATCTTGGGTGAGCGTCCATTCAGGTCAAGCGAGGCCACGAACTATGATCGGTTTAAGCAAGGTTTTGAAGGAGATAATCCAAGTAAGCCTGCTGCTGCTGCAGAGGAGAAAGGAGTTGTTGAGGATGATGATGATTCTTCTCTTGATCCTCAAGTTGTTTAATTGGTTACCCCTTTAATTGTCTAATTGGTAAGCATGTGTTGATGGTGATCCTCAAGTAAGCACCGGTGAAGATCTTTCAACCTGCAGAACAAAATTAGACTTGGACACATTTTCAAAGAAAAAGGAAAGGAAAAGGAAATATGAAAAACCTATACTGATAACTTACATTTTCAAACTTTCGTAACATCACCACCATGGTCATCTTTTTGTAGTTGCTTAGTTTATCACAACTTCAACAAAATCATTAATAGAAATCTCTCCATTCTCTATGGTCAATTGAGGTAAGTAAGATTAGAGCTTTTATAATAACCAATGAGTAAAATATGAGAGAATGATATTATATCTATATTTCCATAAATTCAATATCTTTAATACATCAATGCTTCAACCACCTCACGATGTAATGTACTCGTGTACTGATCAAGTATTCAACATCCACCACTAAAAGTCAATTCTGAAGCGACTGAAGATATTGATATGCTCAAGATATCACACAGAAAAACCCATAAAAAAAAAGTCCAATCACAAAGAACAAAACTCAGCATTCTTAGCATAAACAGAAGCTTATAATCACTGGTTAGTCAAAACACGCCCATGCTTAGCGTGTTTTGATTGACCAGAAATGCTTAGCGTGTTATTAGTATAAGTTTTTCATATTTCCTTTTTCTTTGAAAATGTGCCAAGTCTAATCTTGTTCTGCAGGTTGAAATATCTTCACCAGAAATGCACCAATGAGACGAAAGCTTATGTGTTGATTTATGTATGGAGAATGAGATTTTACCGTGTGTTGATTATACTGTGTGGGTGCAATGTCCTATATTGTGGTTTGTACTAGCAACCCATATGGGTGCAATGTCCTACATGTCTAACTCACACATAATGTTGTGTTCATGAGTGCAAGGAGACATACGCATAACACATCGTCTTGTCTTTCATACAAGGTCTCGTATGTGCGACCGACATACTTCGTGAGACTTTATGTACAAACGGTTATTGAGACTATATGACAGAGTAAATTTAGTACGAATAAGTTTTAAAAAAACACATTAAAATTTTAGTCTCATGCAGAGTTTGGGCCGTTAGGTCTAGAGATTTAAGTGGTTAAAAATAGATTCTAACTTAGATGGAAAAAAATAACAAAAAAAGGTAGGGTTATATTTCAAAAATGGATGAAACTATAAGATTATATATAATAAAAGTCGTCGTAAAGTGAGATTTTATTTGCCGACTATCGACTACTATATACATACCACTTTTCTCTAAATACTAGAATGCCCTAATAACATTTTATATATTTACCCTTGCCTTTTTTAAAAATAAAATAAATTTGCTTAACAAATGCCACTTAATTTTTCACCTCTTTTACCTTCATATTCAAAATTATTATCCCACACTCTCACTTTCTAACATTCTCACTTTCTAACACTCTCACTTGAGCTATGGCTGCCTGACCGATGGAATTTTCCATCTTTAGAAGGAGAAGAACTCCATAAGTGATCTGACCTATTGAATCAACTTCAGATTTACAGGGGAACACGAGATGTTGAAGCTCTTCTTTTGTTACAACATTCTCAATCTGGTGTAGTATGTATTATATTTAGTCGGATGCATGTCATTATGATGTATTAGTAACGACGACAGACAACAGAGATATATATGGTTTAGAATCCGTGATTTTGGAATGCGGTAAGAATAAAGATAAAAGGGTGAAACTAATTTTAATTAAATTTGTAACGAGTGATCTTTGTTTAGTAATTTTATTTTATTTTAAAAATAGGTAAGGGTAAATATGTAAAACGTTATTAGGGCATTTTAGTCTTTTGACAAAAGTTGATTGTATATAGTAATTGATGGTCTGCAAATAGAATCCCTCTGTCGTAAATTATCCTAAACACACTTACACCTTTTATTTATGAGAGTAACAAATGAGAATATTTGTTTTAAATATATCCCATTTCAAAACCACGACTTACATGAGTCCAATTGGAGCATCCGGGGGCCTAGCTCTTTGGTGGGATGAGGATACAACAATCTGAATCCTACACAAGGATACAAATATAATTGATTGTGAATTC
The DNA here is from genome assembly GCA_946814005.1 of Chamaenerion angustifolium. Classification (NCBI taxonomy): domain Eukaryota; kingdom Viridiplantae; phylum Streptophyta; class Magnoliopsida; order Myrtales; family Onagraceae; genus Chamaenerion; species Chamaenerion angustifolium. The sequence continues at coordinate 23,425,791 of OX328268.1, read as the reverse complement.
TGGGGGAAGAATGACATGGAGCCGAGTTTGGTTACATGGATCTATGCGGACACGGATGAACAAAGAAGGATGAGCAATTGGGACATGTTAAGAGACACTGGGAGAAATAGAAGAAACAAATGGCTAATAGTAGGAGATTTCAACACTATTCGGTACCCACATGAGGAGATAAGCGGTCAACCAAAATCCAAGCGACAAATGGAGGTGTTCAACAAATTATTGGAGGACATAGGCGTCGAAGACATGTAGTCGAAAGGGAAACCTTTTACATGGTGTAATAATAGGAGCGGGAGAGACAAAATTAGCCAACGACTCGACCGGGCGCTCCTCAACAACCGGTGGGCTGCAGCCTATCCAAGAAGCCGGTGCATAAACGAGCTTGCTTTAGGCTCGGACCACTCCCCGTTAATGATCCAAATGAAGATACCGCAGCCTAAAAGACAAAGGAGATTCAAATTTGAAGAGATGTGGCTTGAAGACCCGACATGTAAATATGTGATCGAGGAGGCATGGACCTCAACAGAACCGAACCGTGATGGGTATGGTACAATCCAAACACTAATAAAATGCCGAGACAAGCTAGCAAAATGGAGCAAGGGTCACTTTGGAAATAATGCGAGACTCTTGGCCGAGAGCAAGGAACTACTACGTCGGTGCACGGGGCCGAACATGAGCCAAACGGAGGTCGATGAGGAGAAACGACTAAAGGGCCGAATCACATCCTTATGGAAAAGAGAAGAACTATATTGGAGGCAAATATCCCGGGTTAAATGGCTAAAGGAGTGGGACCGGAATAGTACATTCTTCCACCTCACAACCTCCTCATGCCGTCGTCAAAACAACATATGCCGAATCATAGGAGGGGATGGGCAATGGATCACATTCGAAACGGGTGTGTCAACGGAACTTCGATATTTTGGCAACATATTCCAAACGGAGGATACTCAACCGACTGAAACAATCCTGGACTCTATACCCACCCAAGTCACCATAGAAATGAACCGAACTTTGACCCAAATGGTCCAGATGATTTCCCGGGTATGTTCTATCAGCGAAGTTGGCAAACCGTGGGTCCAGATGTCAACAACACAGTCAAGGCTTTCTTCAGATCAAGTATTCTTCCACAATTCCTTAACCATAGATATATAATATTGATTCCAAAGGTGCCGAACCCTACCATGCCCACTGAGTTTAGACCCATAAGTTGCTGCAACTTCCTATATAAGATTATCTCAAAAGTGATGGTAAATAGACTGAAAGTCTATCTACCAAAGCTTATCACCCCCTATCAGAGTGCATTTGTGGCAGGTACCTCCATCCATCAGATACCCAAGACCTGTCCCTCATCTCGATATAGCTCACAAGGCCAGAAACTTACTGTGTGTGGAGTAGAGCAATGTATGTGTCCTTACTATGCAAGAACAAGTTTGGATACAATAATGGATCTTGCGTGAAGGATATTCCTCATCCCAATCTCCATCATGTGTGGATTCATGTAATGCCTTTGTATTTTCCTAGATAATGAATTTTGCATCCGAAAAATTATTGGGGAGCATGGTATACTCCACCAGTGCCTATCTAGTTTGGTAGGATTTAAAAGAAAGATTTAGCAAGGTTGTTGGATCTCGGATTTATTAGTTGCAATATGACATCTATTTCAAGCAATAGAACCTTGACTCCATCTCTACATACTATGGAAAGTTGAGACTCTTCTAGGATGAATTTGGTGTTGTTTGTTGATTGCCCAACTGTGGGTGTGAGTTGTTTAAAGCTCACATCAACCATTCAAACAACCTTAAACTGTTTGAGTTCTTGATGGATCTCAATGAAACATATGCAAAACAGTCAGAAGCAACCTGTTAATGAGAAAACCTTTGCCCGATCTGAATGAAACATATACCCCTTTAACTTAAGAAGAAAGACAACGAGGAATTGTAGGATTGCTATGAGTTGGTTCTAATGGATTTGTAAGTTCCAACACTTGTTGTAGTTCAACCTATAGTTTCCCTACTATAGCAAGAGGATTTGAAACATCCCCATCAATATTCTCCTCGAGTGTTCAATCCAATTCAAGCTGGAATCAATCGAGAGCTCTGCAAAATAAGCAGAAGAATAATCTTCAACCTTGCACCTTCCGTCTTATGAGAGGACGTCATGAAGGGATTTGTTTCAAAAAAACATGGGTACCCACCAGGTCATGTGCCAAGGAGGAATGCAAACAATCAAGTTCAAGCACACAATGCTATGAAAAGTGGAGATGAATCAGTCAATGAACAATCTCAGTCATCATCAAATTTTACACAAGAACAAGTGAATCATCTTCTACAAGTCATTCCATGAAAATCAGAACTCCAAGCAAACATGGCAGGTATGACCATACTACTATCAAATACTAATCATAATGATTCTTGGATTCTTAACACAGGAATTACAAACCACATAACATATAATAAGGATTGGTTGAGTAACTTGCACAAATTTGATAATACGATAGTAAAACTTCCAACTGGGAAATTCGTCTTTGTTGTTGCAAACATTGGAAATGACAACCTGACAAATGAAAAATTCTTGAACATTGTCTTACATGTACCTGATTTTAAGTTTAACTTGTTATCTGTTTCGAAGCTAACAAAATATCTTTCATGCTCTGTGATTTTCTTTCTAAAATTCTTGGCTCTGTGGGAAGGTATTGAGGACTGGTAGGGAATCAATTAGACTCTATTTATTTGATAGTCATGAACAAACCTTGTGAAAAAAATTGTTTGAATCTTGAAAAATGTATGTCAAGCTGGTTATGGCACTAACGTTTCAGGCATCTTTTTTATCATTCGATGAGGCTTATGCGTGGTTTGAAATGTTACTATAAACTGGATGATATTAAAAATAGTCAGAAATGTCCTATGGCTAAGATAAACAAATTGCCTTTTCTTAACAAGGGTTCTCGAGCCTCTGTTCTTTTTGAATTAGTTCATCCAGATGTATGGGGGCCTTACCAACTTCCTTCACATGACAACAAAATGTATTTTCTTATAATCATTGCTGAATTTTGAAGGGCAACATGGGTTTATATGATGCAACAAAAAAGTGATGTTATCATTGTGCTTAAGACGTTCTTCAAGCTATTTGAGAATCGATTTCGAACTGCCATAAAGAAATTTTGATAGGATAACAGTGGAGCCTTCTTCAATAACCACCCGAAAGGGTTTTTTCATGAAAAAAGGATCATACATCATAGTATTTTCCCTCACACACCGTAACAAAATGGTTTGGTCGAACGAAAACACAAACACTTATTAGAGAAAGCTAGAGCTTTGAAAAATTAAGCTCACCTCCAAAAGAGCTTTTGGAGGTGCTGCATTACTACAAATGCATACCTAATAAATCTTATTCACTCTCCAGTACTAAAAGGTTAAACTCCCTTTGAAATGTTATATGGTCATCCTCCTTCGATCACTCATCTCCGAGTTTTCGGATGCTTGTCTTTTGCTAAAGATCTCGCTAATAATGACAAGATAGCACCCAAAGGAATTGTGAGAATATTTTTGGGTTATGAAGCAAAGCAAAAGGGATATAATCTGTATAATCTGAAAAACAAATCTTTCCTTCTGTCAAGAGATGTAATGTTTTACAAAATGTATTTTCTTTTAAGGTATACCACACTAATGAAAAACCTCTCTTTGTTGAAGATGTTAGACAATTTTTTATGCCCCTCTTGTAGATAATTTTGCAACATCTGAGATTGAAACTTCTCTTGATAATGAAGATAATGTTGATGATAGAAACACAATTGACATTAGTAATCAATATACGTTCTGGAGATCTTCAAAAAGAACTGTTCCAACTATATGGCACAAAGACTATGCGATGAAAGGATCTCATGTATCTTATCATATTTCTAGTTACATTGGTTGTTTTGCACTCTCAATTAGGCACCAATGTTTTCTTTCAAATATTCCCAAATTAACTAAGCCTAATTCATTCAATGAAGCAGTAGCAGATAAAAGGTGGATACAATCGATGCTAGAATAAATTAAGGCTTTAGATGATAACAACACTTGGAGTCTCGTTCCTCTCCCTAAACACAAACATACCATTAGAAGTAAATGGGTATTCAAAATCAAATATAAATTTAATGGCTTAATTGAAAGATTCAAAGCACGGCTAGTGGTCAAAGGTTATAATCAAGAGAAAGGAATCAATTACACTCAAACTTTTAGTATAGTGGTAAAGATGGTTGCAGTACGTGTTGTTCTTGCCATTGCTACAAAACAACAATGACCCTTGTTCCAAATGGATGTACACAATGTTTTTTTGCAGAGAGATTTGAATGAAGAAGTTTGCATGGATTTGTCACAGGGATTTCACAATCAGGGGGAGAATCTTGTGTGTAGATTACATAAATCCCTATATGGTTTGAAGCAAGCAAGCAAACAATGAAATGTGAAGCTCGCTGATTTTTTCTATCTCATGGTCGCACTTAGTTGAGGTTCAATTATTCTTTATTTACAAAGTTTGTTGGAACTAAAATAGTAGTTGTGTTAGTCTACGTAAATGATATACTAATAACAGGAAATGATATAATGTTGATTAATCAGTTAAAGGATATCTTGTGCAATTGTTTCAAAATGAAAGATATAGGAGAGCTGAAGTATTTCCTAGGTATACACTTGTGTCAAAGAAAATTTGCTTTAGAGCTAGTCTTTGGAGTAGGCATGTCTGCTGCGAAACCTTGCAATACTCCAATGGAAATGAACTTGAAACTAACCAACAATGATTATGATATATAAACATTTTAATGTGAACAAATCTGATAGACTATTAGTTGATCCAAAGTCTAATAAAAGATTGACTGGCTAGTTATTATATTTTACAATCACAAGACCAGTTATAACTTATTTTGTTCAGCATCTAAGTTAGGTTTTACAAAATCCAAAGGTTTATCATAAGCATTGTAAAATATGTCAACCAAAGACTCGATCAGGGTATTTTGTTATCTACCAATGCAGATAGAAGTCTCGTTGCCTTTTGTGATTCTGATTGGGTAGGGTGTGTAGAATCACAGAGATATATTTCAGGTAACTGTGTGAAGTTTGTTGGTTCTCTGATTTCATTGAAGGCTAAGGAGCAACCTACAATTTCAAAGTCCTCTGCAGAAGCAGAATACAGGTGCATGGGTTCGACAGTTTCCGAAATCATTTGAATCAGAGGTTTCTTAGTTGAATTATGAGTTATTTAAAGTCAGGCACTACAAGAAATTTGCTCTACAGCGAGGGTAAATTATCGTTGCCGGAAGCACTGTTGGCGTTGCTAAAACCCATTGCCGATGCTAAGAGTCGTGCCAATAGACCCCGTGGCTAAAGGTGTCGACGACGACATTATGCCGCCACTAAAGGTTTGCCGTTGCTGGAATGAATAGTGAATGAATAGTCTGTTTGATCATTAGCATCGCAAATATGCTGACTCTGTTTACGCATAATTACCGTCGACAGGTATTTGAGGGTAATACTGATTTACAGTGTCTACATATGTGAGATGTAGATTGGAGGCATTAGTATCCGCGTATTGTTGTCCTATTTGTATGATATTGTATCCAACTTATGTGAGGCAATATAGCTTATTCAACCACAACATTACGTTGAAAGTAATTACGCATACGTAGCGACGGATGCATCCAACCTGTCGATGCTCGTCCAACAGTATTAAATATTACCCTGTTAATAATAGTTAATGCTAAAATCGAGTTTCAACTACTGTGAAAGTTGTTTCTATAGACAATGTTTTGTGTCTGCGTGTTGTCATGGTTAAATGTTATATTAAGCATCAATTACAGATACAATTACAGTCTGTCGGTAATGGTTTGTTTTGATGCAAATGCTAATGTTTCTCTTTTCGAATTGTTGGCCATGATAATGCTCGTAGCCAAGCATACCCAAACAGAATACATAAACAGACAATACACAAACAGGTAATACAGAAACAGCTACTTATGTAGAACCATTTCCAACACATCCGAATTTATACATAGCCAAGCATTTCAAACAAATGCATGGCAACCAAAACACAAACATAGATGACATGTTCACATTTACATCATGTCCAAAATATCCATTTACAATCAGTCAACACCTAGTGTACCACCAGTCACTATAACTACTAAGCAGGAGTACTTACAGCACGTTTCCACGGTTCATGCATTTGGATCTGCAAACATAGAAATAACAGCAATCATGGTAGCATCATACTATAGAATATACCCTACAATGACTAAATGGGTGTACACAATGCAATTAAATCAATACTATACGCACCGTTGCCAAACATTATACTTTTCATGACAGCAATATCACGTTGAAATTGTTCCATGCTGGCCTGGAACTCCTTGAGTTGATCACGGAGTGACTCACATTTGGCTGCATTTCTAGCTACCTCCTCCCTTGCCTGCTTTAACTGCTCCCTTTCCATCATCCGTGCTGCCTTTGACACCCGACTTCGACGACGCTCAGGTTGGCGAACTTCCTCATACAAGACATCCTTGTCAACAGCAGACTCCTCCTCCCTAGTTGCCAACTGGGCAGCCCTTTCCTCCACTTGTTCCTATTTTGCAAACGGTGTGCCAAGAACATAAACAAGCAATCAGATACAAATGTACAGCACATGTGACTATATGGGTCGGCAGTACTACTTACCAGTATTGATCTGGTTTTATCATCCAGCGGCTGTACTTTCTTGTCCACATGGTTCTTCTTGAACATATGATACTCCCCCGGATGTTTCCCGTTGTTCTTCTCAATCTGTAAGAGTACCATATACTTGTTCAAGGGTAGCTAACTATTTCTTAAACATAACAATTCAATGTTAGGATTACCTCATCCTGTTCTCTCCTCGCAAATGACGAAGTGCCAGCGGTGTGCCTCATGACTTGGTGAGCTTTGTTGGCTTTGTTACGATCGCTCTTTAACTTCAAACAATTTGAAGTTACAACCAGTTTACGTTAAAAAAGTGCAGCAGTCATTAACGGTACAAAAAAATACAGTTGCAATAGGGAGGAAGGCACAAACCTTGAACTCGTCTAAGCTGAACCAGTTAACAAGCCACACCCAATCCTCTTTCACCACGTCAGGAAGAATGTTTTGTAACCTTTCTTCATTCGTAAGGTACTTGTCAAAGTACCTTCTCTTTAGATTCGCCCTGTAGTTTATGTACTTCTCTTTAAGAGTACAGATGATCAGCTGCTTTAGGTTATCATCATCCGCTATCACAAACTTCTCCTGCGAGTTTGAACAATACGGAAATGTTAGAACCAGTTCTTACAGCATTTACAAATAGACAGGTGCAATATGTATGTCCTAGTTCCATTTACAACTGAGACTTACCGCCACCAGCAAGAGCATCTTCGCTTCATAGTCTATTGGAGACTTAGGAATCTCCTTCCAGTCTTTCACCATGAGAGGTGCATTCGTTCGCTTCCTAACAATGCAGCCACACCAACTTGCAAACATCGAAGCATTGTTACTGCAGACTTTACCTCGAGAGTTAAATTTTAGAACTTCCTTTTCGTTGACACCATTTATAGACAACCTTATGCATCTAGTTCTCCCTCTACGTAGTCTTTCCAATTGAATAATTACTTCTTCCTCTTCCGCAGCTGACACGTAAATCAGGTATCGATTAGATAACCAAGTTGTAAAATGCATGCTTAATAGTATGGGACAAATTAGAAGTTATTACCTATTTGTATACCTGGTGGTTCCTCCACATAGGGGTCCTCCGGCTGGATTTCCTCTTCAGTAGACACCTCCAAAGGAGGTTCGAAAGGCGGAGGGACTGCAGGGATGTTCTCCACAGGCCGAGGGACTGTAGGGATGTTCTCCACAGGCGGAGGGACTTCAGGGCTGTTCTCCACAGGCGTAACCCCTATAGCAATGTGTAGTGTTTTAGTTACCGAGCACCTAAAACAGAGGAATTACCTAAGTACAAGACGTAGTAGTGAAAAAAAACAACTTACTTGGGGCAGCCCTGTTTATCTTCCTTGGGGATCTACGGATGGGTAGCTTTGAAGCTACGGTTTTTCCGGCGACCATTCTCCGAGTACCCACCATACTAAGAATATATTGTTAAACCCAGTAGCATAACTTGAAATTTGTGCAAGTTTCTAGTGTAAAGTTTCCATCTTTAACAGCACAAGTTTTATTCTCAGCATAACCACCCTTACTGAGCATTCCGTGACATGGTGCACATAAAAGAATAACAACGACATGCATGAAACTACGACTGCTTAGGGACTTGTTAATCGGCCATGGATCATCGACAGAGGTGAATCTTCGCTTCCAAGTAATGTTTTTTAAAATGAAAAAACGTGTATAAAATGGTCGTAAATAGACGAGATCCAGGGGGAAAGGACAGTAAACATGTAAGAGTCGTGCGACATAAACGAACAAAGGGTTTGCTGAGGCATACCTTGCTCAACCATACCTTGCGAGCCACACAACATAATCATTCAACAGGAAATTAGAACCATACCTTGCTGAGGGAAAGTTAGAAGATCGTCCTGCACAGATGGAAACGAAGCCTGGAGCAGTGGAGGGAGGGAAACTCGCAGAGTATTCTAGCAGACCCAAATGCAATGAAAATTAGGCGCGGGAAGAAGAAGAGAAGTCCACTGAACAATGAAAGGACTGAGGCGTCAAATCGACCTGTATGTGATGATGAAACCTACTGCCTCGTGTAGGAACCGAGGCGTCGTAGCTGTTTGAACCGAGGAAACGCTTCAACTTCGTCCTCATCCGTAGCAGCTGTTCATCTGAGGCCAGACTCTGCGCAATTGGGCCATCTCATTGGATTGGCCCGGTCGAAAATGTGATGAACAAGGCCGTGTTTGACATGGATTGGCCCGTGTATGCAAGGCCCGTTCCAGTGTGCATCTTATGTATACATCCAACATAACTTGTTTGAATTTTAGATTAATTTTTATAAATTTCTATATACTTATATTATAGCACAATATGTCTAAATCATGTTTAAAATGAAGACCTAATTATCCCTATGTATGCAATTTAAATCATACTCATGTTATGTTTGAAATACAACTTTCTTATGTGTTAAATCCATTGATGTGTCAAATCGTCTTAGTGCATAACATTATAATACTATACTTTATACAAATGTCTATACATTTATACAAATTTTACGTATTTTATGAAAAATATACTTATTATGTATATTTCCTAATGACATCATATGTATAATAACATCATTTGTATAACAACTCCTCTTAATTATTATAAATTATTATATACTTATCTTATAGCACAATATTTCTACATCATTTTATAAAATCAAGACATATGTATCCTTATGTATTAGTTGATGTATCCTTATTCATTTTATGTTTCAAATACAACTTTGTTATGTGATAGTTTAGTTGATGTGTCAAAGTGTACTATTGTTTTACTTTATACAAATGTATAGAATTGATACAAATTTATACAAGTGGCTACAAATTTAATATCAACTTATACAAATTTTACTTACTTTGTTGAAAAATATAACTTTCAAAAGTGTATGGTGTTATTAATTGATGAAATAAATTTCTACCATGTGTCATGGTGTTATAACTATGTGTCAAGGTGTTACCACTATGTGTCAAAGTGTTAATCACTATGTGTCAAAGTGTTAACATGTGTCTACATGTTATATCTCATGTATATGACAGATAAACCATGTGGACACACAATTCGGTCCATAGTAGACTCGACACATTGCTCCCTTTCATCTTCCAACCCGACCTCTACATACAAATCCACCTCTGTCTACTGCGGTTCTTAAGCAGGCCGAGTGGAGCTTCAAGTAGACCCCAAGTAGTGCAGCTTCCATTTGCAGCAGGAGTTCCAACTTCTGCAGGACAGCCATTCAGCTTCATACGGTAGAGTTCTGTCAGTGGCCTGCAGAAGTGATCATGAAAAGTACAGCAAAGGAGTGTGTTGTGTGTTCTTGTTTAGATGCAACACATTTTAATGGCAAGAACGTGCAGATCGTGAGCTTTGGGTTGCATTCCTTAACTGTTTGACAATGTATTCTGTCCAGATTGTGAGTTTCAATGTATTCTGTTTGCATCCCTTCATTTTGTCAGCACATGCTATCTATTTGCTGAGGATGAATTGGATTACATTTTGACAGCACGTGAATTGAATTGGTATCTATTTTGACAGCACGTGGATTGGATTGGATTAGAATGACATAGATGAGGATGAATTGGATTAGAATGACATAGACAGGATTATAATGACATAGATTGGATTGGAAACGTTTTTTACAGAGTGTAACACCACCTACAGTCGACAGCATGTTGTGTATGGCAGTGTTGGTCCAAAACAGAATGTATGACAGTATTTTAAAAGTATTAATATATGTCTGTGTGTGAAAAACAACTGAATGTATGTTTTGTGAAAAACACCAGGGCACATGACAGTTATTTTCGTTTGACAGCATTTGAGCTGCAATTTCGAGCTGCAGCAGGCACACCTTTTGGCAGCATTTGGACAGAACAAGAACCAGTTTACAGGCCACAAGTGATGAGCTGCAATTGACTGCATTTTCGCCTGCTGTTTTGCCATCTTCCAAGTACAGATTCCAGCTTCCAAAATGCAGTTTCGACTTACAACAACAACATGACCAACACTTACAGCACACACGTATAGCACAACCAGCTACACAGCACAACCAGCTACATAGCTACACAACACTTATAGGAAGTACTGATATTTCAACACAGCAGCTAGTGAACCAAACAATCTCAATACTGAACAATCTCAGTATGCAGCACTCAATTCGGACAGAACATACAAATCTGTAAGAAATACAGCTCGGTATTGAACAATCTCAGTTGAACCATCTCATTTCGGACAGAACATACACATTTGGACAGAATAACAGCTCAATATTGAACAATCTCAGTAAAACCATCTCATTTCAGACAGAACATACACATTTGGAAAGAATAACATCTCAATATTGAACAATCTCAGTAAAACCATCTCATTTCGGACAGAACATACACATTTGGACAGAATAACAGCTCAATATTGAACAATCTCAGTAAAACCATCTCAATTCAGACGATCCATACAAATCTGGACAGAACATACAAATCAGTAAAACCATCTCAAATCTGGACAGAACATACACATTTTAACAATGACAGAATTAAATCCCTAACTATTGAACAATTACCTTAAGAAACATACAAACACTCTTCTATTGTAGACGAAGTTACGATGCAGCAGCATCATCATCGTCATCCTCATCCATTTCACCCTCGAGGCCGTCCTCGTCATCGAACAAATCGTCCTCATATTCTGTATCTGTGTCACTGTCTGTTCCATCATCAGTAATGTCCTCCTCATCTGGCTCAAGAACATCTATGTCGTCAAGGCCTTCAGTTGCTTCTGTCAAGGCTTCTGTGGTCATCTCTGGGGTGGCATCCTCAACAGATATTTCGAGAGCCGCAATGTCATTTCTACACCAATCAACCACATCATCGACAGGAACTACATTCGGTACATCAACAACCAGGGCTGATGTTTCCTGATATAGCTCCACTGACTCCCCACTCATTTGACCCCCAATCACAAATCGTTTTTTGGACTCTGCCCTCAGCGCAGTGCTCCAATCAGGGTTAATGTTCTCCTGTAAGTAGAAAACCTGGGATGCTTGAGTTGCAAGTACGAATGGCTCATCGGTTGATAAAAAAATTTTGGTATTGACACACACAAATCCGTACTCATCAATTTTCATCCCATTGAAGGATGAAAGTACGTTGTACCAATCGCATTTGAACAACACAACCGATAGGTTACCAAGGTACTGCAGCTCAACCACCTCCCTCAACACTCCGTAATAATCAATTGCACCTTCAATGGGGTTGTTATCGGATGTACTCGCGTAGCACGTTGTGTCCAAAACACACCGCTGTTGTCAAAACTCCTCATTGCAGACCGCTCTTTGGTGTGGAAGATGAACCCATTTGCTTTATAACCAGTATATGTGTTAGCTCCATATAACGGTCCTCGTCCCAAAGCCTTTAGTTGGCGACCTCTCTCATCCTCAGCCGATCCAACTATTCGACCAACCTGAGAATGCAAATACTCCAACCGTCAATAACGTTGACATTAAAAGGAATACCCATTCCTATCCGTGTCATAGTGTCATACCCCGCCCTCCAACCATGGTATGAATGTTCTATTGTGCATGACATCGATGTTCCGCCTACTCACCCGTGCGCCTAGTAGTTGCCTTTTGTGTTCACTACATACATGGACAAGACAACCAATCCGATTGTTAGATGTAATGCTGTTAAAAGTTTGAGAATAAACATAACAGTAAAGGTGAATGCAATACTCGATGAATGGCTTCACTTCTTCAGACTGATTAAGGACGTACAAGTGGCACTTCTCCCATTCCGTGTTTGACAGTTCACGGACAATTGCACGGCCTATTGGAGCTCCTACTGGCTGGAAGATCGATAACCCATCTGCCGCTCTTGGAGTTACCTCAGTTACTATAACTGACTTATGTTTTGTAAATTTGGTCTCAATGTCATGGAGATATCTAGAACAAAATGTCAAACACTCCAGAGCAATATAACCCTCCGCTATTGACCCTTCCAGACGACTACGATTACGCACAAACGACTTCATTATCCCCATTATCCTACAATAAGAACATGTTATTAGTGAGACACCTCTCCTGTCAAAGGCATACTTCATAAAAGAGTGGAAAAACTTACCTTTCGATTGAATACATCCAACGATACTGCACTGGCCCAGCTATTTTTGCTTCCTCTGCTAGATGGATGATAAGATGGACTGTAATATTGAAGAAACTTGGTGGGAAGATTCTCTCTAGATTGCACATTGTCATGGGTAATTGCGACTCCACCTTCAACAGATCCAACGGGTGCAACTCCTTATAGCATAGAATCCCTGAATGTGTTAGTCATGTCTATCACAGCTTTGCATACATTTTTGGGGAGTAATCCTTTAATAGCCACAGATAGGATACGTTGCATGAGAACATGGTAGTCATGACTTTTCAACCCAATCAATTTTCTGTCTTTCACCTTAACGCAACGTGAAATGTTTGATGAATAACCGCTAGGAAGTCTCAAGTTCTTAAGAAACTCACACAGTTTAATCTTCTGTTCCTTTGATAGGGAAAAGCAAGCTGGTGGTAAGACCAATTTTGTTCCTCTAAGACCTGTAAGTCGAGCCGAGCATTAAGGTTGTCATTCGTTTTACCGGCAACACCCAATAACATCCCAATGAGGTTATCACACACGTTTTTCTCAATGTGCATCACATCCAAATTGTGAGGGATTAAGAGGCGCTGCCAATAAGGTAGTTGGTAGAATATGCTTTTTTTTTCTTCCAATTTCCAGTAGTTGAGTCTAGTCCAACCTGAATGGGCGGTTGAGTCTTAACGAACATGATTGGATCAAGATTCTCTAGCACATGTAACACTTCCTCCCCCGATAGTCTTTGTGGGGCCATCCGTAACTCTCATTTCCCATCGAATGAACTTTTGTTTCTTCTCCATGGGTGATCGGTGGGGAGGAATTGTCTGTGTCCAATAAAAGAAGATTTTCTCCCATTCTTCAATCGACAATAATGGGTGTCCATTTGACAAATAGGACATGCCAAATTACCGTAAGTAGCCCAACCGGACAAGTTCGCATAGGCAGGAAGATCATTAATGATCCAAAGTACAGCTGCGTGCATCTGGAAGTTTTCTTTCTTGTCTGCATCATATGTGAGCACACCATTCGACCATAACTCATTCAGCTCTTCGATCAACGGTTGCAGATACACGTCTATGTCATTTACTGGAGCCTTTGGTCCGGGAATCAACATTGATAGCACGTAGTTTGTATCTTTCAAACACACCTCGGGAGGCACATTGTATGGAATAAGAACAACTGGCCACATGCTATATGGGTGACTTTTATCACTGTACGGATCAAACCCATCTGTAGCTAATCGAAGCCTCACATTCCGTGGGTCTTCCCCAAATGCAGGTAGTACGCTGTCAAGTTTCTTCCAAGCGTCTGTATCAGCAGGATGACGTAGAATACCATCCTTTAATCGTCGTGTATGGTGCCAGGTCATAGAGGAAGAAGTTTTGGGGGACATGAATAATCTTTGCAACCTTGAAGTTAGTGGAAAATATCGAAGTACTTTGACTGGTAGCTTCCCTCTTTGTCGCTTCGATTGCTCTGGTATATCCAGTCCTCCAGTGTTGTGTCGAGGTTTAATCCATCTTGACTCCCCACACGTTGGACACACATCCAAATTGGCGTACTCTTTTATAAATAGTATACAGTCATTTACACAAGCATGCATCTTTTGGTAGTCCGGCCCTAACCCTCCTATAAATTTCTTGGCTTCGTAGTAGGACTTAGGGACTGTGTTCCCTGGTGGCAATACTTTACTTAGCATGCGAAGTAGCTCATCAGCGAACTTGTTTGAAACCTTGTACAGTCCCTTGAGATGCAATAATTCAACTTAAAAGGACATCTTCGTGTAGGAGACACAACTGGGATATAAGCTATTTTCACAATCTTCTAATAGCTTATAAAATGTCCTAGCATCGGCGTTTGGTTCCTCACCTTCGTCCACCCTCATACCACCGAACCCATCATGCACCATATCCTCCATTTCCCCACGAGAGGATGAATTCCTACCATTACAGATCACATCTTCGAATTCCTCCCCATGATCCACCCATGTAGTATAAGTTGGCAATATTCCCCATTTTTCAAGATGGAGCTTAACAGTAGTTCTCCCCATTAAGAAAGCACCAACACAGTTATTGCAAGGACAGTAAATCTTACCATCCCAACTGGAATGAGAGTAGGCAAAGTCGAGAAACGAAGCGACCCCTTCCTTATATTCCCCACTTTGCCGAGGTTTGGTCATCCAACTCTTATCCATCGCACTTCTATTTCTGCAAAGAAATATCAATCCAACTCTTTGGGATTAAAAAGACAGCACAATAGTTTAGAAACATGCAGTACAGGAAGTAGCATCATCAGTTCTTGACAGTTATCTAGACCATTTGTAAAAGTTCAAATATTCATTTTCGTTTATGTGTGGATCGAACGAAACGAAACCAGAGAGTTGTCCGTTGGAACCGTAAGAGCTGCATGTAGCTTAATTGCTAGTTAATTAGTTGTTATACGCAAGAGTAGAACTCCTTCGATCGACTTGTCCAATTTTATCAGCACAGTTGTTACTTGTCTGTAGCAGCACGTTTTTTGGGGCTAAACAGCACAACTCATGACAATTCAATTCGCACAATTAAGCTCATGACCGTTGGCTATATATAACACAAAATTAAGCTCATGACAATTCAATTCGATATTACAATAAGCCACATTCGACTATTCATACCAGCCTACCTGAGGAGAAATGCTTGTCGCGGGATACTGCAGCAAACGACTTCACGCTTGATCGGCACCAGCTGGGTTGCTTCCTGGAATTTCTGCGCGCAACCTACGTGCATCCTGGGAGTCAATCTGAAAGGAAATCCGTTCTTGGCAACGGTCGTTGATGGACTGACGAAGGCTCTGGTCTGCACAGGGGAGTTTTGAACTGTACTGGAAAAACGGTATGTTCTGTTATAATTGCGGGTATAGAGTTTAGCAACGACAATACATATATTACCAATGAAGTTATGCTGATACTGTTTACCCATTTATTACATCAATTAATTTTGAAAGTAAACATACTTTTTTGCAATACCAACATATTCCGTTACTGAATATCACTATTAACCTCGGCTGAGTTTTTGACACATGGATTTGATCGGCACAGACATATTGCGACGGCAAACGTCAATACTAAAGGATTGTTTGTGCTATGACAAATGTGTTGACACTAAAACATGGCTACTGGGACGTATTAAAATGTCGTCACTTGTACACCGTTTTACCAACCCACTCCTTGTGTCAACAAATTAATTTCGTGGCTGTTGATACAGATTCTTGTAGTGAGGCTTTTGTTTTGTATTGTGATAATAAGGCAGATATACAGATAGATGCAAATCCAATGTTTCATGGGAGGACTAAACATATAGGTATAGATTGTCACTTCATTAGGGAGAAATTGCAGCAAGGAATCATTGAAACAAGATTCGTGAGATCTAAGGAACAACTAGCTTATATATTTACTCAACCTTTGAGTAAGTTGCAGCATCAGTTTTTAACACGCAAGCTTAGTGTGAAGAATATATTCAGCTGAAATCTTGAGGGGGAGTGTGAAAGTTAAAGGTATCTTGCATAGATGGTACTGCAACTTGAGGATGGAATGGAGTTGTTGGCCAATAGAGTTATGAAGAAAATAGGAATATATCTAGGGTTAATTACCTCAACCGTTACCTATGTTTGACAATGTGACTGAACCGTTCAAACTTGAGCTCAACCGTTACTTAAGTTGACACATGTGACTGAAGCGTTACTATCACCTAACTGCCGTTATTTCTTCCCGTTAAGTACCACCATGTGCTTGTCACGTGATTAACTTGTAAGTTGAAGTTCCCAAACTACCCCCAACATACTGTCTACTTAACAACAGATGATTCTTAGAATCAAGGAACAAGAAGAAGAAGTTTGCGCGCGAAGAACCTCCAGAATCGAAGAACTGAAGAACCGAAAATCTCCAGCCATGAAGTCTGATGAATGCTGTCCTATGGGTTCTAAGAACAGTAGAAAGGTTAGATCTCGGTCCATCTCTTCTGCGTCTGCGAATGCCAACCACGGAGCTTCGCGTCTGCGAATGTGCTACTGTGGGCTTGTGTGCTCCGTGAAATCAGCTGGTACGTGGCAAAATTTCTCGCGCCGGTTCCATGGTTGCCCCAATTTTGAGGTAATTTGACAGTGGGTAACCCTAATTTGCAACCCTAATTCGTTTTGCTGCAGTAATTTGAACCGTAAATCCTTATTATCGAACAATTGGAGGTTGCAAAAAACTGAGTTGTTGAAAGTCGACCCAATCGGAAGTTAATTGTAGTCTTTGTCATTGTTGTTGTTGTTGTTTTTGTTCTAAGTTCAATTGCGAATAATTAGCAGAAGTTAGTTGTAGCTGTGTCTGTAACTGAACTGTGTCTGTAACTGAAACTGAAGGATGAAGAACAATGTGTATTTTGCGAAGGTGGTGACTTATCTTTGTGGACATGTTATTAAATGAAGTGTTATCTTTTCTGAACTGTGATTAAAATGGGACTTAAGTTTGTGAATTGTGATTAAAATGTGACTTATGTTCGACGTACTGTGATTAAAAGGTTACTTAAGTTTGGACATTTTGTTACCCAACCGTTACTAAAACCAGAATACATCCGAAAACACAGAATCCATAATGATCCATCAAAATACAGAATTCTGAATACATCCCAAAACATGATCCATCTTATAATCCCAAAATAGGTACCTTCATATAAAACAAATCCTTCTGTCACACCAGAAAGCAAGTCATCATCATCAGGAAGGAGGTCCCCGATAGTCCGTGCTTCAATTTCTTCATTAGATGTAAAGGGTTCCCCTTCATCGTAGTGAATCAGAGCAGTGTCCATGGACTTATCAAAATGAGTGCCTCTTGTTGACAATTTCACTGCATAACAAAAACGAAGTTCTGTTTAAACAAAAGTCACTCATTTTTGGGCTAAAATATAAACCAGCAGCTTAATCTCAGCAGCATTAATGAAATTTGCAGCATGCTAAAGCAAAAAAGATCTTTATCCCCAAAAATAATAATGAAGACACACGAAGAGATACGAGTTTCATCAAATGGAGGATGAATCAAGTGGAGAGAGGCAATACATTTCCTACTAAATAGCTCGGGCAGTACATATGGAGGAACTCTGCCATAATGGGGATAATTTGCAAAATACACCTCGAGAGAAGCAATGATAGGGTTATCAGAAACTCAATAATTTAACAAGAAATTATTTTTAAGGAAAGATTCAAGGGACTGACCATATTGTTCGAGAAAAACCTCTGATTTGCAAGATCTAACCTGAGACTGCAAGTATGTATACAGTTAGTGCTACAAAGAGAAACAACGCATAACGGGACAAAATTTACTATGCTCGTAAGGAATAAGAAACTATGGATTTCAATAAAAGGGATAAGTTTTTAAGTACCTGGCTGGGGAAACACGAATCCTGAGAAAAGAAGGATGGAGAAGACAGTCCCTTCAAGTCCATACTTGGGGTCGGCATTATAGTTAAAAGGGCACAATCCACAATTGAAGAAAAAATTAATAAAGATTGTCCATCTTCTTCAGAAAGAATAGCAGAAACTTTGAGCAACCAAGGATTCATAATTGGAAAATCATTCAAAAATAAATAAAAACAGCAATTATACTTCATGAATTCACAGAATCTAAGGAGTTGATGGTAATCATTTCGGAATTATACCCGCATGACGCTAAACTAAACTACTTTACCATCAATAGAACCAAAAACAACTTGCAGATAACATAGACGAAGCTCAGATCAGCAAGATCACGACTCAAACCGAGCAAACCCACAAGACTTAAGGCACCAAATCTCCTAAAAACCTTAATTCAGCTCAATTTTGAAGTTAGGGAGCTGAAATCCTGAGATTTTGAATTCTGACATCGATGGCACAGTACACCAAAAAAATCACCAGATTGCAGCAAGAAAAGTCCAAGCTTTGACCACCAAACGGAGCCGAAGAGGGAAATCAAGGCAGACCCAGTATAAAACAAAACGAACCTCAACGACAATTCAACGCACAAACCGACAAAAAACGCAGCGTTCGGTGACGTCGAGGTCCCGATTTGGGATGCGGAAGCAAGAAGGGAAGAATTTAAAGCTTAGATGCAAGACAGAGAAGCAAGAATGAATTACGGCTAAAGGCAAGGGAAACTGGAAGTGGATCGCTTAGGCATCTGTAGCGTGTGAAATCCTCCCGAGCTTAGCCTTCGATTCCTCTGTGTTCTTGAAATGGGAGTTGATGGGAGTTGAGTGTGGGAATGACGAGGGGAAACATTGCAAAGGTGACATGAGGGCATTATTGTCCTTTCAAATGTCTTCAAATCGTTTTAATTGGATCATGTGATGTGCACGTGACACTTTGACGGTCAGATTTGACAGAAAGTTCACGGAGTAACAATTTTTGTTTGAGCATATATACTTATTGTGAAGGATGAGGCCAGACAGATGAATTCACTAAATCTGTTGTTGGATTCTTTACCTTTTGAGCCAAGTCGAGAAATTTGTTTCATCCTTCAAACAATTGACGCCGACAAACTTTCTAACTCTTTGTAGGTTTGCTAGTTTCTTTTTATCACCCAAAAGGTAACGAATTGGACAAATGTCCTACAACGTAACCTTTCTTACCCCAGTCATCTTTTTGCCTGAGGCGAACTGTCAACTATCATGTTAATCATGAAACTTAAAGTGGAGACAATTCTTTTCATTATTCGACTACTATTTAAGTGAAGCAGTTGTTCTTATTTGAACCCGAAAAATAAGAAATTCATGTTGGACTTAAGTAAGGTTGGCAATCGTGTGTCAATCGTGTTGTGTCAATCGTGTCGTGTCGTGTCATTAATCGTGTCGTGTCTGTTGGATCTGAATCTCTTGAATGCTGACTTGGAAGTGAATTGAATGTCAAAGGAAGGATGAGGATTGCTCTCGCCTTAGCTCCGGTGAACCTGCATGAAGGGGATCGCAACAGAGGGGGTGTCTCTGGGTCCCTCTCCGATGCTTAAATGAGTATATGTGTGTATATGAACTCAAAAACGTAACTGAACGTATGGAAAGCAGAGGTATTTATAGAGTAAACAGACCAAACCGTTAGAGGCTACATAATATCTTAGTGAATATTGTGTTGGTGAAGATTAAGATAGCAGATACTACGGTTATGACGTAATATAGCAGTTACCGTATGTAATCTTTAGAGAATATGTGCCCGCGATACGTGGGATATCGTGGCCATATCTTTAGTGACGGTTGGCAGGACCAGAGATGATAGGATAGACTCTATTTGGCGAGCACTCCTATGGCGAGCAGTAGGAGTCTGCGGCTTTGGTTAATGGCGACCGGTGATGGAGCCTTTAGCATCCACTTTGGCTTGGGTTCGATACTGGGCTTCTTTATGAGGGTCAGATCAACCTTAACATGGGCCGGCTTGG
The DNA here is from genome assembly GCA_946814005.1 of Chamaenerion angustifolium. Classification (NCBI taxonomy): domain Eukaryota; kingdom Viridiplantae; phylum Streptophyta; class Magnoliopsida; order Myrtales; family Onagraceae; genus Chamaenerion; species Chamaenerion angustifolium. The sequence continues at coordinate 23,405,578 of OX328268.1, read as the reverse complement.
TTCAAGTGACATGGGTTTCACCCCTACAAAGTTATTGGGCCTCTAGGGTATTTTTCTTTTTGGGCTATCACTATCAATACCCAACATTTTTCCCCCGAAGCTTGAGTGAAGTTTCTTCGGTCAAGCTTGATTGTGTGATAGGGTTTGAGATAGTGACACTCGTATTGGATCTTTTCTGTCATTTTCTGCTATTTGTTCCCTTTTAGATACTCCATGTTCTTCGGCGATCAGTCGTTTGGTCGCTTAGAGTTTATGGAATATTCGATCCTTTATCCCTTTTGGCGAACCCTCGGGGTTACCAGGGTTTATGAATACTTATTCATCACTCTTTGACGAACACTACCTTTGAAAGGGTTTTCAGAAAGGCTTAGAAGAGTTTTGGCGATCACTTTATCTGTAAAGGGTTTTGAGCATTTAATGACTGCACGGTTATCCAGAAGTTGAACAGACAATTGAGGCATGTCTGTCTTTTATTCTTCCGTAACCCAAGGGCAGACTGACAGTTTTTGTACCGTCCAAGCGTTTGTCTCCCCGAAGTGTCTCTTAATATCCTGACATTGGTTTGATTTTTACCCAAAAGGTGTAATCATTCTCTAAGCCGTTTCGATTCTTTCTATTCGGTTTCTTCTATTTTGTCTATATAAGGAATAGAACCTCAACCCTTTTGTTTTTTTTACGCGTTCCAGTTATTCATATTCCAGAGAGTTCAGTGCTTCTGCATTTTCTCAGGAAAGAGCAAGGTACCAACCCACAACTCTTCCTCAAACCAATCCTCTTCCAATCAGAAGGTGTCTACAAAGATCACCAATGCTCCCCTGAAAATCAGGTACGGTTCCTCGCCAACTTCTAGCCAAAGGAACCCTGTTTCCAGACTGATTTCTGGACAATCGGCGGCCACAACGATGGTGGTGGATGGGCCAGAGACTAACGTGCCCGCTTTCTCCCTGAAAGTTAAACATTGATGCTCTCTGTTTACTTCTTTTTAGATAATGCTTCCTTTTTTTTGTTTTTATATTGTTCTTGTCATACCCTAGTTTCCTGAGTAGATATCAAGCCCAACGAATTGAAGCTGGCTCAGTTTAAGGCAGTGGTCGTCGTAACTAGCTCGAGCGAAGCTAATGCTCCCAGATATCCGGGCTTAGGGCTGCATTATCCTCGTGACGGAGATGTTTACGTCTAGGCGGCCCAGATCGATGCTGGGTTGTGTTCCTCTCTGCGAGGATTTGCAGGAGCTCTGCTGCTATTATGGGATAGGTCCTGCGTGGCTAGTACCCAACGCCATTAGGATGTGGATCGTGTTCAAATTCATGTGTTTGTCAAGAATAGACGTATTCACTGGCTTTGTTTCGTTGTTTTTACCGACTGGCCGCCAGAGTGAACCACCTCAATCATTTCCAAACCCGATGGCCCAAGTTCGAAGAATGGCGAGGCCAGGCGTGGAACTAGAACGTCCACTTTCGGTTGGTGGACGACTTCCGCGCTACCAACTCAAACTACAAGAAGTTCTACTTTTTCTGCAAGGGGAACGTGACTTGGAGTTATTCCAACCGGAAAGGGATACTCCTCCTGTCTCCGGGGAGTTGACAGGAAGTGACTGGAACGCCATGGACGATTTTTTCCGGTTGCACAAGCAATTGAGCTTCTGTTCGATCCGTTCAGTGGCGGAAACCAGCGAATCGATGCTCAAGTTGGCGGGCATCCATTAGGCCTCGCCAGTTTCTATTCACTGGGTAATTTTCTAACTTTTTCTTCTGTTGATTGTAGGCGTTCGGAGCCACAAACTCATTCGTCTGTTTTCCAATCAGGCTAAGGCGGGGTTGTCTCCGGACCAGGCGTCGCTGGGCCTTCCTCCTCCTCCTTCCAGGCATTCCTCCAAACGCAAACGTGAGGAGGACCGTCCTTCTACCACTCCTGGTGTTAGCCAGCAAGGTAATCAACCGTCCGTTTACCACTCATCGCCTTCGTGCAGGAGAAGGAGGAAGAGGTGGCCCCTGCCAACAATAAGCGAACGAGTACTGAGCTCTAGCTTAAAGCGCCCGACAAGTACTCTGCAGAGGTGGAGGCGGTCAATGCTCGGCTGAAGGGTGAGCTGAAGGAGGCTAAGGCCAGAGAGCCGCTGCTGAGGCTCATAGGGTTGGTGCTGAGGCCAGGGGGAACGCCCTGGAGAAGGAGAAGGAACAACTTGCCCTTCAGCTGAAGTCTGTCCCATCCCCTATAGCGTGGCCAAGGACTTTAAAAGGTCCGAGGAGTTTACCGATTGTGCATTGGAGGTGATGAAGGTTGAAGTGGCTTCCTATCTCAAGCTCCTGGTCGAGGACATTCAAGCGATCGACCCCAAATTTCCTCTTAGGGAAGTCGAGTCTCTCAAGTCGTTCTTCTTGAGAAACTTCCCCGCGGAGGCTCCCCCTACTGCTGACATCGAGGAGGTGGCCCCCAAAGTCGAGCAGCATGCTTCCGTCCCTGAAGAGCCCAAGTCCTGAAGTCTTCAACTGCTCGACGATCATATCTTTATCTTTCTTTTAGATAATAGTTTTTTGTCTTCCCTTGTATTTCGAGAATGTTTTGTAATTATCTTTTGATTTCAGACTCGGTTATTTTTATAATATTGAATGCCTTTATATTCATAAGCCTTTACTTTTATTTGACTTTGAATGTGTTGGCGATTCTTCCAATGTGTTTATCATAATTACCTTCGACTTTCTCTTCGCTTTATAATGGTCTCGACCATTAGGGTCTTGGACCTTTCTCTAGGCATATAATGATAAGTCTTTATAGAGTTATCTATTGCCCTCTCCAAGTATAAACCTTTTAAGGAAGACTATCATATTCTGAAGATGTGTTACCTTGTTACGGTTTAGACCTTTTGGAGTGTTCGCCTAATCCTGAGGAACTTGTTACTCAAAGCTTCATCTATAGTGATCACTTTTAAGTTCCTTTCCAACCTTCTTGAATTTGTTTCACAAAGGAACCGTTACCCTTAATATGGATTGTTCGCTTTGGATGTTACTTCTCGTATTTTGCCCAATTTATAAGAGAACGGTTTCCTTGACGGATTGCTCGCCTTTTGCGTTAGGACTTCTGCCTGATTTTTATATCAGGTCATATTTGCCTAACTCTTTCCTTAGGTCTTTTCGCCTGATTTTGATAACAGGTCTTATGCCTGTCTTTGGCGTCAGGTCTTTTGCCTAACCTTGGTGTTAGGTCTTTTCTTTTGCCTGACTTTGGCGTTAGGTCTTTTGCCTCACTTTGGCATCAGGTCTTTCGCCCAATTTTGATATCAGGTCTTTTGTTTTGCCTAACTTTGGCGTTAGGTCTTTTGCCTGACTTTGGCGTCAAATCTTTTATTTTGCCTAACTTTGGCGTTAGGTCTTTTGGTTTGCCTAACTTTAGCGTTAGGTCTTGTGCCTAACTTTGGCGTCAGGTCGTTTGCTTGACTTTAGCGTCAAGTCTTTCGCCCAATTTTGATATCAAGTCTTTTGTTTTGCCTAACTTTGGCGTTGGGTATTTCGCCTGACTTTGGCATCAGGTCTTTTGTTTTTCCTCACTTTGGCGTTAGGTCTTTTGGTTTGCCTAACTTTGGCGTTAGGTCTTTTGTCTGACTTTGGCGTTAGGTCTTTCGCCCAATTTTGATATCAGCTCTTTTGTTTTGCCTAACTTTGGCGTTAGGTGTTTTGCCTGACTTTGGCATCAGGTCTTTTGTTTTGCCTAACTTTGGTGTTAGATCTTTCGCCTGACTTTGGCGTCAGGTCTTTTGCCTGACTTTGGCGTCAGGTCTTTCGCCCAATTTTGATATCAGGTCTTTTATTTTGCCTAATTTTGTTGCTAGGTCTTTCGTCTGATTCGGTCATCAGGTCTTTCGCCCAATTTTGTTATCGAGTCTTTTTTCTTCGACACTTCATTCAGTCATCAGGTTTTTCGCTCAATTTTGTTATCGGGTATTTTTTATTCAATGCTTAATTCAGCCATCGGGCCTTTCGCCCAATTTTGTTATCGGGTCTTTTTTCTTCGATTTGATTTGAGTAGACATGCTTTATGAAGGAATGACTTGCTTTTATTGACATAACATTTTGATTACAAGCTATGTATAAAACATCCTTAAATGTTCGGAGTTGAATGGACGGGCTAACCCTTCGCCTTCAGTGGTTTCCAAATAGTAAGATCCTGGGGCGGCGATCTCTACTACCTTGAATGGTCCTTGCCACTTAGCTGAAAGCTTGTTCTGGATGTCCAGTCTTGTAAATTCATTCTTTCGCATAACCATCTTCCCCATGAAGTCACGCACTTCTGTGTTAATTTAGCCGCATCTTTGCCCAAGGTTGGCCAATAGTAGCCTAATCTGAAGATTTTCCGCGTCAATGAGCGTGCACCTTCATGGCATGCGGAAACTCCTTCATGAGCTTCACGAAGAACTCTTTCTGTTTCGGGATGAGCGATGCACCTTATATAGGGAGTTGAGTAGCCTCGCCTATAGAGTTCTCCGTCTATGATCAGATAACTTGCTGAGAGACGTCTTATCCTTGTAGATTTACTTCGTCTTCTGGGAGAATTCCCTATTTCAAAAAGTTCTGGAATGGAGTCATCGAGGTTACCTGTCCTTGAATGTTTAAGACCTCTGCTCGGTTGTCGAGAACTGAATATAAGGCTTTTTCCAGAAATTGCACGTCCTGAATTCTTGTTCCTCTGAACGCCAGCTTGCTCAGAGAGTCTGCCATCTGGTTCTCTTGTCGAGAAATAGACTCAATCGCGAAATTTGGGATTTCGGCAACGAGTTTCTTGGCAATGTCGAGGTATTTTTTCATCTTTTCCCCTCTTGCTTCATAAGTGTCATTAACCTGATTGACAATTAGCTCGGAGTCGCTTTTTGCCTTAAGTGATGATATGCCCATTCCTTTAGAAAGTCGGAGTCCAGTAATAAGAGCCTCGTATTCTGCTTCGTTGTTGGTCGCCGGAAATGTTAGGGTGATCCCATACTTCAAACGCTTGCCCTCAGAGGGGATGAGAGTTAGCCCTGCCCCGAGCCTTCTCTTGAAGTAGATCCATCTGCATAAAGTCCCCAGCCCTGGCTTGTGTCTGCTGATGAACTTGGTCTGTTTTCTGCTTCTGCTAGACCATTGCTTGAACTTTCCACTATAAAATCAGCCAATGCTTGACCTTTGTTGACCGTTTTCGGCGCAAATTTGATTTTGAACTCGCTGAGCTCGATCGCCCATTTGACCATTCTTCCTGAAGAGTCTGGATTCAGCAGGAAGTTTTTGAGAGGTTGGTTGGTGAGAACTGTAATGTCATGCACGTGGAAATAAGGTCTTGACTTTCGAGCAGCAATAACTAAGGCATAGAGATACTTCTTGCTAACAAAATCAACTGGACTCTGAACATTTTCTTCTTCTCTTATTAAGACGGCAATGGTTGCTACGTCGCTGATGCTTAAATTAAGGAAGAGCTGCTCGCCAGGAATAGGTTTCGCCAAAGCCGGAAGTGTTTGAAGATGCTGCTTTAGGGACTGGAAGGAATCCTCACACTCCGACGTCCACTCGAACTTGTGGTTGGCCCAGAGAGTCTTGAAGAACGAGAGTGACCTATCGCTCGCCCTGGAAAGGAAGCGATTGAGCGCGGCCAATCGATGGCCTTGGGCTTTTCCGGTTTTGCCTCAATGCCATGCTCGCTTACCATGAATCCCAGTAATTTTCCGTATTTGACTCTGAATGCACACTTTGCTAGGTTCATGTGATAACTGTGCCTCTTCATGCACTCGAAAGCTTCTCGAAGGTTCGCTGTGTGAGGACTTCCCTTAATTATTTTGACGAGCATGTCGTCCACATAGGCCTCCATATTTCGCCCCAGCATGTCTTGAAATAAGCAATTTACCATCCGCTGATAGGTCGCCCCGGCGTTGATTAGACCGAAGGGCATCACTTTGTAGCAAAGTATGTCCCCGTCTGCATAGAAAGTTGTGTAGGCCTTATCATCTGGGTGCATCCGAATTTGATTATAGCCTGAATAGGCATCCATGAAGCTCAGCATCTCATGACCAGAGGTTGCATCGACCAACTGATCAATTCGAGAAAGGGGATAGGAATCCTTTGGGCAAGCTCTGTTCAGGTCGCGGAAGTCGACGCACATTCTCCACTTTCCATTTTCTTTTTTGACAAGAACTAGGTTGGCGACCCAGCTCTGAAATCTCACCTCCCTGACAAAGTCGGCTTCGATCAGCCTTCCTACTTCCTGTCTGATCGCCAAACGCTTGTCTGACCCGAATGACCTCCTTTTATGAGCGATTAGCTTGATGGAGGGGTCTATCCTCAGCTCGTGAGAGAAGACGTCAGTAAGGATACCCGGCATGTCGCTGGGTTTCCCGGAGTGCAGGCATGGCAGGTTTCTTCAGGAGGGCAGTCATGGCATGTTTCTAGTCATCGTTCAAGGTGGTCCTAATGCGCACCTTCTTGTCTGGACCATCAATCTCAACCTCCACTAACTCCTCCATTGGTGCTGGTCGAGCCAGGTTCTCACGAGGGTCGGCCTCTGTCTCGATGGCGAGGGTTTCCCTTTGATTTTTTCTGTGTAGGCAGTTCACGTAACATTGTCGTGTGGAAGGCTGATCGCCAAGGACTTCTCCAATCCCGTTAGGTGTGGGGAACTTCATCATTTGGTGGACTGTGGATGCCATGATTTTGTGAAGATTGATCGTGGTCCTCCCAAGAAGGCGTTGTATGATGTAGGCGAGCCGACCGCTAGTTAGTCGTTCTCCCAGTAAAACCGATCAATGGAAAATTGACCCTCTTTAGGTCACGCTTGGACTTGCCCATCTTCTTAAAGATGTCCAAAAACATGATATCTGTTGAGCTTCCTCCGTCGATCAGAATTCTCTTCATGTCACAACCGTCGACTTCGGCTGTGATAACCAGGGAATCATTGTGAGGGGTGGTGACATGTGCCAAGTCATCTTCGGAGAATGAAATGACAATGTCCTCTTCAGGTCGAGGTCGCTTTCCCAGCTGGACCGCTGTAGAAATCTGAGTTGCATAGACCTCCCTTGCATGTGACCCCTCGCCTCCGGCACCAAACCCTCCAGCAATCAGGTTGATCACCCTCCTGCTCTAGGATGGGCCAGAATGCTCAGGCGGAGCTGGCGAGTGGTTTCGTCGTGGTGGTGTTCGACTCCTGTCTCGTCCAGCCACAAACTCTTTCAACATTTCTATATGTATCAACTTCTCGATGTCGCGCTTGAGGATACGACAATCGTCAGTCTTATGTCCCTTGGATTTGTGATATCTGCAATAGCTCTCAGTGTCTTTTCCCATGGGCTGACCACTCTTCTGGGGCATCGGTGGTCTTGCCAGAGACCTTCTTTCCATCTCGACTAGTATCGTCGAGATCTGCCTGTTTAAAGGCATAAAATACTCGGGGACCTCTGGATGTCTAGGCCCTGGGTTTTTTGTTCAAAGCTTGATGTCTCGACCCTTCTTTTCCTTCTTAACATCGCGTCGGAGCTCAAGAACCACCCTTAGCGAGGTCGTCAGTAAATTGGCTTTGGCGTTCACCCTCTCAAGGTCTATGAAACCTTTCGCCCTTGATGCCATCTCTTCCGTCGTTACTATTTCCTGCACGTGGTAGTTGTTGCGTAGCTTCCTCGAGGCTTTGTTGGCCACGTCCAGACCTCGGTAGAAGGCTCGATTTATTTTCCCATCGGTGACCCAGCGATCTATCTCTGTGACGTTTTTATGAAAACGCCCGTAAAAGTCGGTCAGTGACTCTCTTGGTTGTTGCTTGACTGCATCTAAGGCGACCATGCTTTTCATAAGTTGGCGCTCGCCCATGTATGTTTCCAGGAATCTATTCTTCAACTCGGACCAAGTCCCTATTGATCCTGCAGGGAGGCCGAAGAACCACGACGACGTCGAACCCGGAAGGGTCGACGAAAATAACAAGGCTAAGTGATTCAGATCGTTCGACTTACCCAACAAAGAGGCTTCATGCTTGTTGACATGGATAATGGGGTCGCCTCCACCACTGTATTCAGGGATGGCCCTAGCGACGACATCCTTTGGGATTTTGATGGCGACCAGGTCACTGGTGAAGGGATGAGCTTATCGTTCTCTGAAGGGAGCCGCGACGGTCCCTCGCCGTTCCTGGAGCCTTTTTCTGATAAGCTTCTCCACCTGGTCAAGAGTGCATTGGTTCAGTTGCCCTCCATTCGATACGGAACTTGATGGATTGACAGAATAGGTGGCTGTCGGTGGCTCAGTGGACGCCGGAGGTAAGGACTGGTGTCCCGATGTCATCGCTTGATCTTCCTGAGGGGTTGTGGTGCCCAGATTTCCAATTTCTACCGGCCTTGGCCCTGCGGCTGCGGGGCGAGAATTTTCTTGAGGAGCAGGGGCTTGTCTGCGAGCCTGCCCCAAGATGGTCTCCAGGAGTGATATCATCTTCGGGGTCAACTGGATGCTTTCCCCGGCCACATGGGCGGTTAGCGGTGCTGGAGTCTCCGTGGTGTTAGGAACGGGAGCCGGTCTGGAATTGCCGACGTGTTCTCGGGTCGGCCTCGGGGGGCAAGCATTAAGTGCTACTTGGCTAGCAGGTTCTTGGTGGAGCGGCGAAGCTGCGGCGGAATCAGAGCAGTTTGAGGACTGCTCAATAGCCTGGTTCCGGCGATTGCTTTTGGATTGAGTTTGCATGACTATTTTACTCGTTCCCACATACGGCGCCAAATGTTGGATCTGAATCTCTTGAATGCTGACTTGGCATTGAATTGAATGTCAAAGGAAGGATGATGATTGCTCTCGCCTTAGCTCAAGTGAACCTGCAGGAAGGGGATCGCAACAAAGGGTGTGTCTCTAGGTCCCTCTTCGATGCTTAAATGAGTATATGTGTGTATATGAACTCTAAAACGTAACTGAACGTATGGAAAGTAGAGGTATTTATAGACTAAAGAGACCAACCCGTTATAGGCAACAGACTATCTTTAGAGAATATGTGTCTGAGGTATGCGGGATATCGTGGCCTATTCTTTAGTTACGGTTTGCGGTACCAGAAATGAGAGGTTAGACTCTCTTTGGCGAGCACTCCTATGGCGACCAGTAGGAGTCTGCGGCTTTGGTTAATGGTGACCGGTGATGGAGCCTTTGGCATCCACTTTGGCTTGGGTTCGATACTGGGCTGCTTTATGAGGGTCAGATCAACCTTAACATGGGCCAGCCCGGTTAGAGTGACATGGGTTTCACCCCTGCAAAGTTATTGGGTCTCTAGGGCCTTTTACTTATTGGGATGTCACTATCAATACCCAACAGTGTCTAAACATGTGACTTGTCTAAACAGATAAGTGTGAAACATATCTAAAACTTCAAACACAAACACGACACGATTAACTAGCATATCACACATGACACAATTAACTTTCATGAAGATAAAAAATTGAAAACATGTCGGGTCATACAACACGACACGGTTAAACAAGATACAATTAGAAACAAAGTTGTTAGATATGATACGACACGACAAGACACGACACGATTAGACGCGTAAGTCACTAATTTTATAAGTGATTTCACAAATTTTCATATATATACAAAGTAAGGTCTTCCAAGTTCAATATTAAAAAGTAGGGTTAATGGTCAAAGTGTCCCCTAAAGTTTGGCCGAAATTTAAGAATCCTCCTTAAAGTTTAAAATCCCCCCTAATGTTAAGAAAATGATGAAAAATTCCCCCTAAAAGAGCATCTGACAAGGGGGGATTTGTCATCATTTTCAAACATTAAGGGGCACTTTTAAATTTAAGGGGGATTCTTAAATTTCGGTCAAATTTTAGGGGGCACTTTGACCATTTACCCTAAAAAGTAAGTCAGTATTCCAATATTTTATTATTATTATTATGGGTTAATTACCTCAACCGTTACTTATGTTTGGCCCATGTGATTAAAAGGTTACTCATCTTTTTTTGTGTAGCTGAAACGTTACTTAAGTTTGAAAATGTGACTGAAAGGTTACTCCGTGAACTTTCCGTCAAATCTGACTGTCAAAGTGTCACGTGCACAGCACTTGACCTAATTAAAACGATTTGAAGACATTTGAAAGGACAATAATGCCCTCTTGTCACTTTGCAACGTTTCTCCATCGTTTGATAACCATCTCCACACTCAAAACTTCCTATCAACTCCCATTTCCCTCCAACTGAATCTTGCAGACCTCCTTCCGCCCCGAGAGTGTCGATTTTCAGCACGGAAGGAACCCTCCTCGGCGACATTGCGTTTCGGAACTGCAACTTGAAGTAAGTTTGTGTTTTTGCTTCGATTGAACTTCGGTTTGTGTGGATTTTCGCATTCTTTCTGTTTTCGGACTTGGGTTTGTGTTCTTCTACCCTGTTTCACTTCGTTAATCTTCGATTCGGTTGAATATTAGGGCTTTGATGTTGGTTTGCGGTACGAAATGATGAAATTGCTGCATAATATGTTTGTATTTGGGCGTGTATTCAATAATTGTTGTAAATTGCTGCATAATTGTTGTAAATTGCTGTAAATTGCTGCATAATATGTTGTTTGTCGTGAAGATAGTGGGTGGTGGTGATGATTCTGCTGTTAATTCGATGAAATGTGCAGTGATCGATTGAACAAACTTGATGAAGTTAATTGATGAAGTGGGTGAGAGTGACGAGAATGAGATTGAACAAATGAGAATGAGATTAGGCGGTCGGATAATAGTATGGAAGGTATTATCGAAGGCACATTTTTTAGTTTGTTCTTGAAAGGATTTTACTGCTATACCCACTTTTAGACGCCCTTCTCGAGTTGATGAGTATGGAAGGTTTGGCTTCTTTACCGTTCAGTTTTCTCTTTTGCTGTAAATTTCTTAATTATGGTTCTCACTGCTCATGTTCTGTCCCAGTTGCACATAACTTCATAATTTATCTGCTTTTATAATTTCAACAGGGAAAATAACGAACCTGCCAATCATTGAGGTGTCTAAGATGCACTGCTGACCTGTCAAGAACACATCACCAAGGGAACAGTTTCGCAAATTGCAGCATCAAGTTCTGTTATAAATGAAAAGTGAATGGCCTGGATTTAGGGAGGTAGATTAAATGTATTTGTGTTGAATTCTTTGACAATTCATTAACGGAACCTATTTTGGGATTATAGGATGGACCATGTTTTGGGATGTATTCTGAATTCTGGATTTTGATGGATTATTATGGATTCTGTGTTTTCGGATGTATTCTGTATTTTAGTAACGGTTGGGTAACAAAATGTCCAAACTTAAGTAACCTTTTAATCACAGTACGTCGAACATAAGTCACCTTTTAATCACAATTCAGAAAAGATAAGTCACCACCTTCGCAAAATACACATTGTTCTTCATCCTTCAGTTTCAGTTACAGACACAGTTCAGTTACAGACATAGCTCTAATTACTGCAATTGTTCTTTCAAATTCCAATTGTTCTTTCAAATTACTGCAGTAAAACGAATTAGAGTTGCAAATTAGGGTTACCCACTGTCAAATTACCTCAAAATTGGGGCAATCATGGAATCAGCGCGAGAAATTCTGCCACGTACCAGCTGATTTCACGGAGACGCGAAGCTCCGTGGTTGGCATTCGCAGACGCAGAAGAGATGGACCGAGATCTAACCGTTCTACGGTTCTCAGAACCCATAGGACAGCATTCATCAGACTTCATGGCTGGAGATCTTCGGTTCTTCAGTTCTTCGATTCTGGAGGTTCTTCGCGCGCAAACTGCTTCTCCCTGTTCCTTGATTCTAAGAATCAGCTGCTGTTAAGTAGACAGTATGTTGGGGGTAGTTTGGGAACTTCACCTTACAAGTTAATCACGTGACAAGCACATGGTGGTACTTAACGGGAAGAAATAACGGCAGTTAGGTGATAGTAACGGTTCAGTCACATGTGTCAACTTAAGTAACGGTTGAGCTCAAGTTTGAACGGTTCAGTCACATTGTCAAACATAGGTAACGGTTGAGGTAATTAACCCTATTATTATTATACTTAAATGTGTCTAAACGTGTCACATGTATACACGACACAATTAGACACGATCAGTTAATCATGTATAATCGTGTCTATTCAGATATCTACAGATAAAAAATGTTTAGACAATTAATAATCGTGTCTAAACGTATAAGAGTTGTTTAGACACGAGATGTTTTAAGGTCAAACCCATGTATATTTTAAAACAGATTGTATCGTGTCGTGTCAGAAATAGTGTAACTAATTATTTTTTCTGATGTGACAAATTTGTGCGTCATAAGATTGTGACATCTTGAAAAAGTCTCATAACGATCAGAAAAAAGTGATTTAAACCACTTTTAAGCAAGAGAAATATTACTCGAGTTTAACATGAATTCTTTTGTTTGGCCAAGTGAAAACACCAAATTTATCAAAACAAGTTGAATTGGTGAGGCCAATCACATAGATTTGGAGCGTTTTCAATCGTATAAGAGTTGCTTTGTTATCGACTTTCAAGTTCTCGCCTGTTGGAACCTGACTTTTCACGCCTTGTCTCTAGGTGCTACTCCAGCGACCTGCAAGAAGGAAACCCCGAATTTTGCCTGTGGTTTCCCCTCTGATGCCTAAGTTGGTCGAAGGTTCGTTTTTGGGAGAGCATGGAGAGTCATCTCTAAAATCGGTCCCCTCAAATGAAGGGAGTAAGAAGTATATATAGGGATACTTAACTTGAGTCCATGGTCAGGTCTTTACCATAGTCAGACCTTTGTGAGGTTGACGCCACTAACCGTTGTAACTTTTTATCCTACATTGTGCTTTGGGTCATCTTGTGCCTTGTGCCATCTTGTGTCTTGTGTCATCTTGTCAACTTTAGGCATTTTGATTGAAGACGAGTCAGTTAAATGTGTTTCGACCATCGGCAAGTCTATGAAGGCGTCGCACAATTGGAGGTCATCATCTGATTTGTGCTTTGGGCTTTAGCTTTGGGCCCAATATGGAGATTCAAAGGTAAGAGTCGCCTTTCTTCTACAAGCAGATGAAGGAAACCTTCGACATGGAGAGAACTTTGCAGAGATGTGAATGAGAGGAGGCGTCGCTCGCCTCTGCTGGAGTTAGGTCAGGTTGTCGCGCCAGGTGAAATAGGGTGACAACGTAAAGAAGGGTCGCTCGCCTTTGTTGGAGTTCGGCCAGGTTGGCGCGTCAAGTGAAGGAAGGTGGCAACGTGACGGAGGGTCGCTCGCCTCTGCTGGAGTTCAGCCAGGTTGGCGCGCCAGGTGAAGGAGGTTGGCTCGCCTCTGCTAGAGTTCGGCCAGGTTGGCGCGCCAAGTGAAGGAGGGTGACAATGTGGAGGGTCGCTCGCCCCTGATGGAGTTCGGCCAGATTGGCGCGCCAGGTGAAGTAGGGTGGCTCGCCTGGTCCCTTCAAGCTGGAGTTCGGCCAGGTTGTCGCGCCACGCCTGGTGAAGGAGGGTGGCTATTAGGATACATGTATAGAACGATTGCTTCAAGTGTAAGTCATGGCTGATTACTTCAAGTGTAAGGCATGGCCGATTGCTTCAAGAGTTAGGCATTAGGCCAATTGGTTCAAGAATGTGCTAGAGTATGCTAGAAGATAGTAGAGTGTTCTAGTTTTGGATAGATTGTTGATTGTAAAATTAGTATAAATAGGGATAGATGTAAGCTTCAAACTTAACTTGAATCTGAAGTAAAGTTCAAAGTTCTTAAATTCTGTTATTTCAGTTACTCATTCAGTTCTTCATTTCAAGTTTTTCCTTTCATTTCTACCTTGAGTTCAGTTTACTCACATGGTATCAGAGCTGATCTGATCCTTTCCCTCGCTTCACTTCTTCTTGGCTAAGTTTCATCTTGTTGCGCCTCCTCCTGCTGCAAGTCTTCTCGGATCATCCTGCAGAAGAAAGCTCATCTTGCTGCGGTTCAAACTGAAGAAATTCTGCTGCTTTTCAAACTGAAGATCAGTCTGTCTTCAGAAGATCATCCTGCTGCGTCGTCAACTTGCTGAAGAAATTCGTCCTGCTTCTGTTCGTTACTCTGCTATCTCTTAATCAGACATGGATGAGGTTATACCTGCGTTCTTCAACAAAAGAGTCTGTCAGTTGACAGGCGATGATAATTTCCAAGCGTGGAAACAACAAGTGTTGCTTGCAGTTAGGGGTCTAAATCTGGAAGGATACTTGTTTGGAACGGTGCAAGTTCATAAGTTCATTGATGATGAAGAAGGCAATAAGGTACTTAATCCTGAGTTTGCTAAGTTCTATCAGCAAGACTCGTCTCTTGCTTCGTGGTTACTCGCTTCCATTGCATCTCCGATCAACAAGGGCCTGGTCGGTTGCATGACTTCAGCTTCCATTTGGAATAGACTTCATCAAAACTTTTCTTCATCGTCAACCACGCGAATAATGAGCTTGTACGATAGATTGAAGGTAAGGAAACTTCTCAATCAATCAATGCGCGATTATCTAACAGAAATTCAGCTTACCTGTGATAGTCTAGCGAGTTGCGGACATCTGATCGAGGAAATGCAACAAATCTCGATCATATTGAATGGGGTAAAAGGCCAATACGATAGTGTGGTTGCAGTCATTCACGCCAGCCGAAATCCATATGATCTAGCATCAATCTCGTCTGTTCTACTTGATGCGGAAGTTCGGAAAAGAGACTCTTTATTTGATGGTTCTATCACTGCTGCAAATGTGGTGGTCAAAGGAGATGATCAAGAGAACACACTTTCGGGAAGTACAGGACAGTCCAAGCCTCAATTCGACACTGGTCCAGTTGTTGCTCAAATGCAAACACCTGATTATCAACCTGCCTATGGACGGGGAAGAGGCAGGGGAAGAGGAAATAAACCACAGTGCCAACTTTGTTTGGACACTTGGTTCATAAGTGTTATCGACATTTTGATGTGCATTTTCAGGGAGTTACAGCTCAATCTGGGGATCAGATCAGTGCGAATATTGCCACAGCTCATTGGTCTGATGACGATGCTATGTCATACTCCACTTCTGGTCCCTCAAAAGGCTATTCCTCCAAGTACTTGCCAAATAATGCTACAATGACAGCCTTGCCTACCGGAATGCAGTTTGTCCCCGTTAATCCTTCTCACAGTTTTTCCCCAG
Organism: Chamaenerion angustifolium; assembly: GCA_946814005.1. Taxonomy (NCBI): domain Eukaryota; kingdom Viridiplantae; phylum Streptophyta; class Magnoliopsida; order Myrtales; family Onagraceae; genus Chamaenerion; species Chamaenerion angustifolium. The sequence continues at coordinate 23,390,496 of OX328268.1, read as the reverse complement.
CCACACCAATGTATATGCCTGTACAAACTTACTCCCATCCGCTTGTCAATCAATACATCCCACCATCAGCTGCAGCTACTCCTTATCAGTTTACACCACTCCAAACTGGTCATCCTGGAGCTTATATGTCTCAGTTTCAGTCCACGGTTCCTTCAGCCCCATCTCAAGCTGGTTCGACTACTAGTCTGAATGACAATGCTGTTCAGGCCAATCTATCATCTGCAATGCCATCTGGATCCAACATTCCGAACAAAGCCTGGTATCCAGATTCAGGTGCAACAAATCATTTCTCCTCCAACATGCCTCCAGGTGCTCAATCATATTCTGGTTCTGGTAAGGTCCAAATTGCAGATGGTACTTTTCTTGATATTAGTGGTATAGGTACATCTGTTATTAATACTTCAGTTAAACCTCTTGTGTTACAGAATTTACTTTGTATACCTCAGATAACTAAAAACTTGGTTTCTGTCTCGCAGTTTACCAAGGATAACCATGTGTACTTTGAATTCCATCCAACATATTGCGTGGTTAAAGATTTGAGCAGTCATCAGGTTTTACTACGTGGATCGCAATCAGGAGGGCTATATAAACTAGACTTTAGCTGTTTTTCGAATAAGCATGTTATGCAATCGGTTAATAAGTTTGATAGTTGTTTGTCTGTTGATTGTAAACCCTCGGTTAATGACACTCAGTTTGCTGTTTGTAGTGCAGCTCAAATAAAAGTCTCTCCTACAGTTTTGCATCAACGTCTAGGACATCCTTCTAAGCAGACTCTATCCTTTATCATCAAACAAAAAAATTGGAATTTGTCAGCTCAAATCCATATGTGTTCGGCATGTTCTATCGGGAAGAGCTGCAAGCTACCTTTTTCCGAATCTGTCACGGTTTACCAATTTCCTTTGGAATTGATTGAAATGGATCTATGGGGGCCTGCTCCCTTAGTTTCTAATGGCAATGCATATTACTTGAGTATTGTAGATGTGTTTACACGTTATACATGGATTTATTTCTTAAAAAATAAAAGTGATGTTTCAATCATTTTTCCACAGTTTCGAAAAGCAGTAGAGAATCAACTCGGGTTTACTATCAAGGCCGTGCAAACTGATGGTGGAGGGGAGTTCAAAGCCTTAGCACCGTACCTACTGCAGCATGGGATTAATCATAGGTACACCTGTCCCTATACATCTGAACAAAATGGTATAGTTGAGCGGAAACACAGACATATTGTCGAGATGGGTTTGACATTATTAAAACAAGCATCTTTACCCATGCAGTATTGGAGTGATGCATTTTTTACTGCGGTGTTTTTAATCAATCGCTTACCATCATCAGTTTTGAACAATATCTCGCCTCATGAAAAACTGTTTTCTAAAGTTCCTGATTATGACTTCTTAAGGGTGTTTGGATGCCTTTGTTTTCCTTACATTCGTCCATTTAACAAACACAAGTTAGATTTCAGGTCTACAGCGTGTGTATTCATTGGATACTGTGCAAATCAACATGTATATAAGTGTCTTGATGAATCAGGCAAAGTTTATGTGTCACGACATGTTAGATTCAATGAAACTGTCTTTCCATTTGCTGAAAAGTCTAGATCGTTCATGCAGTCAGGAGCCATCAAGAACACAGCTACTTCCTTACCATTCTTCTTGCCATTTAATTCCTCATTATGCACCCCTGTTGATATATCTGAGTTTACTCATAATTCTGTTGTTGCAGATACCAGCTCACCGGTTACTTCGGTGTGTCCAGCAGTATCAGCTCAGGAACCCATGGTGGCTATTGATAATGAGCCTTTAGTTCATCCTGTCTCTTCTTCTCCTAGAAGTCCATTGGTGCCAGATGCTGCTCATAGAGAGCCAATGTCTGTCCCAATTGATAATTCAGCATCTCCACTGGCTCAGAATCAGTCCACTACACCTACACCTGTTCAGACCCAGCTTCCTACTACTACACCTGCTCAGTCTCAGCTTCCTGTCAGGTATGTCATTCAAGACTCTGCTCTTGTGCCTTTATGTTCTGACAATGTTGTTTCTGAATCAACGCACCAATCTACTGAGCCTCCTATCTGTGTGTCATCAAATAGATCTGCTACTTCTCCTGTTCGACCTAACACTCATCATATGCAGACGCGATCTAAAGCAAAAACTTTAACAGCTTTAACTTCATCTGATGTTGGTACATCAGAGTTATCTCAAAGTGAACCTTCTGATATTCATTCTGTTATGATGTCTCCTCTGTGGTCTGCTGCTGTGCGAGAGGAGTTGCAAGCTCTTGTTCAGAACAATACTTGGAAGTTAGTTCCGTTACCTGGTGGAAGGATACCCATTGGCTGTAAGTGGCTTTTTAAAATTAAGAAAAACTCAGATGGGTCTATTGCTCGTTACAAGGCTAGATTGGTTGCAAAGGGGTTTTCACAAAAACCGGGTTTTGATTTCCAAGATACATTCAGTCCTGTGGTCAAAGCTCCTACAGTTCGAATTATTCTAATACTTGCTTTGACACACAAATGGCAGTTGAGGCAAGTCGATGTTAATAATGCCTTTCTGCATGGGGAGTTGGCAGAAGATGTGTATATGGTACAACCGTCCGGATTTGAAAGAACTGATTCTAATGGCAATGTTCTGGTTTGCAAGTTAACCAAAGCATTGTATGGGCTCAAGCAAGCTCCGAGAGCTTGGTTTGAAAAGTTAAAATGTTTTCTTCTAACTTCTTTGTTCTTTATTGTCTCTCTTACAGACAGTTGTTTGTTTATTAAGAAGACAAGCTCAGGTACTGTTTTCTTACTTGTATATGTAGATGACATTGTCATTACCGGTAGTGATGCTTGTGGTATAGAGACTGTTATTAGAGATTTGAATGATCAGTTTAAATTGAAAGATCTTGGGTCGTTAAACTACTTTCTAGGTATGGATGTTCAGATTCATGATGATAGCTTGATCCTTAGTCAAAGAAAATATGTTTGTGAGCTTCTTCATAAAACTGGGTTGTCTAACTCTGTACCTTTATCTACTCCTATGTCAGGGAATTTTTTGTCAAAAGTTGCCGAGCTACATGAAAAATCGTCATCTGCAGATGAACATCTATATCGCAGTATAGTTGGTGCTCTTCAACATGTTTGCATAACAAGACCTGACATACATTTTGCCGTAAATAAACTGAGTCAGTACATGCAACAACCGAAGGTGTGTCATTGGAAGGCTGTTCTTCGCGTACTACGCTACCTTAAAGGTACTATTGATCATGGTCTCTTGTTTAGATCTAATTGTGTTGCTTCATCAGATGTTACTCTTGTTTCATATGCTGATGCTGATTGGGCCAGTGATCTGGTAGATCGAAAATCAGTGTTTGGTCATTACTTGTTGCTTAATGGTAATCCTATTGTATAGAGCTCAAAGAAACAACCGGTAATTTCCAGATCCTCTGCTGAAGCAGAATACAGAGCCATTGCTAATACAGTATGTGAGGTAATGTGGGTTACTTCTTTGCTATCAGAGTTGGAGGTAAAATTAACATCTGTGCCTATTATATGGAGTGATAATACGGGTGCAGTTGCGATAACTGAGAATCCTATTCATCACTCTAAAATGAAACATGTTGAGATAGACTTATGTTTTGTTCGCGAAAAAGTTCAGAATGGACAAGTAGTTGTGAATTTTGTGCCTGCTACTGATCAGCTTGCTGATATATTAACGAAACCTATCACAGCAAAATGTTTTGTTCCTTTTAGAAGGAAACTTGGGGTGATGTCTTTCAAAGAGTTAACCTGTTTATCCGAGTTTGGCTATGCAGATATCATGGATGATGCTGATATGGAGAATGGATCCGATGAAGAGTGATTTTTTTTTGGGGTCTGTATGTTTCTATCATGAATTCTATTTTCTGTTAAGAAGGTTTGTTCTCATCTTCATTGTTTTTTATGTGATTTTCTTCCTCGTCGTTTGGATTGCTTTCTTCTTCTTGTTTAGTGTTGCTTTATTCTTATCTTCTGGTTTAGTTTGCTCTATACTTGAATTCGGTATACATCTAGTTGCTCTGGTTGGTATTTCTTGTTCTTATATGTTTTCACTCTGATGTTCCTCTTCTTGATTATGTTTTTTTTTTCGGATTTGAAGTCTTGGCTATCAGTATGTACTGCTACTTGTCTTTCTTTGAATCAATCTCATATTGTTCTTCGTGTCTATTGATACTGATCACTGGTGATGAATAGACTGTGTTTTCACCTGGTTTGTTCACTGGCATAGGGTGAAGTTTGAATCCAAAAATAACACTTCTTGGAGAAAACGTTAAGATACTTCGAGAAGTTGTTTGAGGATGTAAAGATGGAGGAAAATGAAAACCTCCCAACTTCACTGGTAAGATAGAGGCAAATGAAAACCTCTCTGTCAGTATAAAAAAAAAAGAAAAAAAATGAAATAAAAGAAAAATATTCAATGGATTCAGAAATGATTCAATGAAAAGGAAGATCATCAGGTGAAAGCTATGTTCTATTCTAATCTGTGTGATGTGTGTGTCTTTGACATGGATGAATAGATTTATGGATGATTCTCTGAAAGTTGTGTTGCAGTCATATTGATTGTTTTAATGGCTTTGTCTTGGAAAAGAGAGTGATAATCAAGAATAAGGAATTGATGTGATGAACACTCTATAAGAATGATTAATGTTGTGCTAAAGTGTTAGTGTGTATACAGGTATTCGGTGGATATAGATGGAAGCAAAACTGGTTGATATGATAAAGTAATACTGACAGCAGAAGTTCAGCAACCTGGATGTTGAGAGATATGAAAATCTCAAGGCCGAAATTTAGAGATGAAGATCAAAACTTCTTAAGGGAATGTTAGGATACATGTATAGAACGATTGCTTCAAGTGTAAGTCATGGCCGATTACTTCAAGTGTAAGGCATGGCAGATTGCTTCAAGAGTTAGGCATTAGGCCAATTGGTTCAAGAATGTGCTAGAGTATGCTAGAAGATAGTAGAGTGTTCTAGTTTTGGATAGATTGTTGATTGTAAAATTAGTATAAATAGGGATAGATGTAAGCTTCAAACTTAACTTGAATCTGAAGTAAAGTTCAAAGTTCTTAAATTCTGTTATTTCAGTTACTCATTCAGTTCTTCATTTCAAGTCTTTTCCTTTCATTTCTACCTTGAGTTCAGTTTACTCACAGTGGCTTGGTGCAGCCTGAGCGTGCGGAGCTGGTTTCCTCGAACGGACCTGGAGCGACGCTTGCATGACAGGGCAGAGCTTCATGCCTTCCTATGTTGAGCCCGCGTGAGACCAGAACAGAACAATGGAGCAGCACCTTCCCTGGAGCTTGGAGTCGCGCTTTGTTGAAGCTTCGTGCCTTGCTTGAATTGGTGACTTCCGGCTGGTGTCCAAGGTTGGCCCAACCAGTCTGATATTGGGCCCAACGATCATTCTTATTTGCATGAAGAATGACAATTAACACACAATATTTGTCACAAAAACAATTGGTAATCACACCGTTTTGCAACACAAAATTTCAGGTATTTAAACTAGGGTAGTTGATGGACGATAAAACGAACTCATACCCCATTTTGAAACAATACAGAGGATTTATATAATACACAAAGGCCACATCGTTCGAAGAGGGAGGGCATCAGGAAATTCCTCAAAACACACACATACACAAACACACTATATAACTATGATTTGTCTGTCAAGATCCTTAATGCCAGAATACAAATCTAGAAACATAATCAGACATCATCAAACGGACATTCAAAAAAGAACTTTAATATATATATATATGCATAAGATGTAAGAGGCAACTACAGTTGTATAGGCTCATTCTGTAGACAGGTTACTGTATTGCCATGGATTAAACTCGATTGATCTGATATCAACTTCATCAATCACATCTGAACTGTCAATAGCCGTCCGGTGTTGGGTGTATTTCCCATTATATTGGTAGATTTCCAACTCACCCCAAGGAGTAGGCGTCACCTCCTCAGTTAAATCGAACCATCTAGGTTTGAATTGGTGGGTGCTCGCCTCACGGATTCTCTTTTCAGCTCTCTGCCTCTCCTCCAAACTTGCACAACAAAATTTTAAAAAGAAAAATATTAATAAAAAACTTCGCTTTGATCGGATCAGCTGATAATTCACTTCCTTGAAACACAGCATGAAGAACCCAAATCAGTCAAGACGCTTCTAATAATTAAATTGATCAGGATATTTAGATAATGAGAAAAAAAAAACAATAAAAGAAGTGGAAGATGCGATACCTGCTCTTTTCAGCACCAGCTTTTGACAGATCACCAACCTCAAGAGCATATCTGTCAGGTCGCAAACGAGAATCTGACGCCAGTAGTTTCTTGGGAGCAGTCTCCAGACTATTCAACTTATGCGCAAAATATGTATACTGATACTTGTCATGTTCTGGCACTTTAGCGACATGCCACACCTGTAGATACAGAGAAACATAAGCTTTCTGAACCATCAACTCACAGGAAGTGCCATCAAATAGATTCTTCTTAATTGGCATAGGTTGTAAAGTCTGTAGACAATGAACTGCAGGGTCTTGACAGTGTAAGATAGATAATAATTGAAAAAGAAAAAGAAAAGATTTTTATAAAGGGAAAATACTGGCTAATACCTCTTGCAGCTCTGTTCTCGGTATTGGTTCTCCCTCCAAATCACATGGCTGATAGCTCATTGACTCATTCCACTTTCCTGTCATCAATATCTTTGGCTCTTCCGCTGCATTGTACACATATCCGTCCACCTCATAACGGCCAGCCCTGCCAAATTAGAATTGTCATGCTCCAGACAAAAGAATCTGCAAAATTATTAGCAATGAGGTTGAGAGATCTGCTAATTACCCAAACCAGCCACAAGGCTGAAAGTATAGCACCGCTTTGTCACCTGTGGTCAAATTTGTCATGATCATTTCCCCAGGAGAATCTACCCAAGTCCGCCCAAATATAAGGTTATTAACTTTAGTGGGAGGAGGGACCAATTCCAAAACCACACCATCCCTTTTGAGAGTCACACGAGTTCTGCAGTGGGTCACTTTCATTCATTAATGCAGACTGCTACTGGAAATCAAAGATTCAAACAATATAAACCCTAAAAGTAGATTCTAATATATATATATATATAGCTCCAGTGACGAATGAAATCAGCATGCTTTTCTATGTGCATTCTGTATGATCAGTTTCCTTTTCCTTAACAGAGAGATGATTCTTACCTCCCTACAGGATAAACGTCAACAGAGTTCCCCAACAACTTTGTTTTAAGCTTTGATGTCACATCATAAGTAAAGTGCTCATTTTCTGCATGCCCGGCACTCATAGGAGGATGATGACTTACCTGGATCAGAAATAGCAGAAAGTATGAACCATATTAACTATTATCCTATTGAAAATTATATCATGTCCGACACACTAAATTGTTTCACTGACAAAAGTACCTTTCATTCATACAGACAGTTTAAGGGAGCAAGGGAAATATAAGTAAAATAACACAGTAAATAATATGCAATCCTGACAAACCCACCTGCTCAGCAATAAACGTAACTCCGGCATGATTTGCCATTTCATAAGTCTCGCCAAGAATGGGATTGAAAGGCTTCCAAGTTCTTTGGTAGGCATAATACACTGATATGGCCCATGATGCTGTTAGCCCGCAAATAAATCGAATCAGTGAGAGACAACACTCTAAGAAATCAAAATAAATAGATCACTGAAAGAAATTCTCACTTGCATAGACCAACCGCATATATGGATCATCACATTCATCTGCCTTATCCAATAAATCAGTATACTCCATTAACTGCAACATCGTTGTAGGTTGCAAATACACCAAGTTACTAGAGCTAGGAAAAATATTGTAGGCTATAACAGCAAAGGGACTAAAGACAGGAAACTCAAAATATCATATATGACACACCTCTGCCATTTTCTGTAGCATTGTCATTGGCTCAAAAATAAGAACAGGAAGTGTAACCATTGATGTGACATCTGAGCCTACATATTTCTGCATCATCTTCCAGTAACTGTCCCGGTCCTAGGTATAATACAGAGATTTAAACTGTTAAAATAAAAGGTCGAAAATATAGTTGCTCAAGAATGTTAGTTTGCTTCACATGGGAGGGGAATTGGCATGTAGATCCACCAACAAAGCACATAAATCAATATTGAATCAACAAAATAAACGAGATTTTCGTTTTCCATTTCTGAATGGTAATAGCACAGGAACCAGAAAAATTGTAATATTTCAACTCTATTTCTTGTGGTGAAAGTGAAATTGCAAGGAACTATTTCGGCATGTACAAAGCATAACAATCGTCATGAATTTAGGACTCTTTTCTAGTCTAGATGGTTTATCTGTAACACTATAATTCACCGTTCATGCTTCATCATCTAAACACAGCCATATAGCCCAGTCTCGAGTAAGAAAGCTAAAATAATGACATGCTTGACCCCAAAAGATTCAGTTCTGACCAATGATAAGAGGACAGTGAGCATAATTGAAAGTTTAAACCTACCTCCTGCTTCCATCTACCCTTGTGAGCTTCATCCTCGGCATCTTCTTTGCCTCCCTCGGGATTTATGACCTCCAATCCTTCATAGCCAAGCAAACTGGACAGGAGAGAGACAGAGCTCAAAGTTTGAAAATCCAAAAGTCATGATAAACTTGGCACAAAACAATTACATGATAAATGGTGATGCTGGAGATAAGCTCTTATGACACTAAGAATTGAATTACTGCAAGAATTGCATTTAAATCCTTTAGCCAAACGCCTTGCAAAAGAGTGAGAAGGATATGTAAGACAGATCAATTTGGCACACATTTTGGTTATTACCACTACACACTAATAATAGCTTTCAATGGTAAAAGTACATGCAGAAGGAGAGACCCCAGTCCCGCGATTTGCCAGACACCAAAAAATTGTATGAAATATATAACAAAAGCAGCAAGTACAAGCACAGGGTAAATACCCGTCCTTTAGAGAAATCACTAACGCAATATTGCCTGAAAACCAACTGTATCGAAAGACGTGTTATTCTAAATCTGTTTGATGCTAGAAGCAGCGTATACAAACAATAATTCAGATTTACATCTATGCAAAGATTCTCATGCATGAAGCTCAATCAACCAGCTAAATTCGCTTTGTGGTGGTTAAACACGTATGAAACTGAGATGAATAACTCCTAAACCCTCCAATCCAATCAAGCTAAAGATATGCCAACACGGACACTTGAATTTCAATACTCGAATACTTCAGACAGAGAACCAAGCATAATATTAAAGCAATCGGCTTAAAGAAGTGTGGATCGCACATATACAAGCAGAAATCATAACACATATGTTAATCGCTTAAATCCAACCTCGAGCAAGCTGCACAGAGTTCAAACCATGGCAACTCACCATATTTTTTCAGAATTCAACGTAAACAGCAAGAGAAAGAGTGATCAATAAAAGAATGATGCCCGATTAAATGAATCAAAGGTGCGTACCCGTTGACAGATCTATGCAAGGCGTTGCCGAACATTGATAGGCCTGAACTCATGGAGGCAAAGAAGCCCTTCCCTTCGTTCTTCTTAGGACTCCCCATCCCTTCCCTCACTCGCTGCTTACCTTTGCTCAAACCTAATTAAGGAGGCCGATCAAGAAGCAATCACAGCTGAAGAGGAAAGTGCAGAAGCGGCAAAATCTTGCCCAATGGAATCTCAATTGCGCAGCAAATGAAACGACAATCGAGGAAAACCAGAGTGGAGAGACGGATCATATAAATACTCGTAGCGGTCTCGTCTCTATGAATAGCAACAACTCTTTGGCGGTTTGTTCCGTTTATTTTCTAGGAAGCTTCTGGTATTCCCTAACTTGTACATAAAGTGAAGGACTAAACTTACCTGTTTAGTTTTAGTACCGGAACATGGAAACTTATTTGTACAAAGTACAAACAGTTCTCTATATCATGTTAGGAACTTGTTTTTTTTCTTTTTTTTTTAAATAATTCTGTCGCTTCTTATAGTACATCTCAGCTCTCCTTGCAAAGGAGTCTGCATCTTCTTCGATGAGCTTAAGCATTTGATTCGCTTTGACGTTCATATCTGTAAAAATTAAGAACAAAATTAGGATTTTTAAAAGCATGGAGTGTTAAGAGGGCAAATATAACCAGAGTTTCTTACCAAAATCAGTAAAAAAAGGCACTAACTTTACGGATAATCATAGATTATACGAATTTAAAGGGCTTGAATTATACCCGAAAGATTTTCCTGCAGACACTTTGAATTTTTGGGGTTGATATGGTTGTCCCACCACCAAGAATGCTTGTGTTTCGCATTTGTTGTGGTCGTCATCTTCAATGGACCCAATCAAAGTTGTTGTTGAAGATAACAGGAATAAAGATCACAACCTCCTGGCAATATGGATGGAACGAAATCAAAAGAAACTGCTAGTTTTAATCTTAAGCCAACAAAGGAAAACTGCTCGTATGGCTACATCATTAGCATTCAAACACAAAGAAACATAAAGAAATGTTAAGAAACATACAGATCGAACCAACAGAGAGGCGTTCAAACCGACGAAGAGGAGTTGTCGACGGGGAGGTTGTCTTCGGAGAGGTTGCCGTCGTAAGAGACCGAGAGAGGCTGTCGTCGGAGAGGCTGGAGAGTCTGAGAAGAGAGGATGGAATTGAGAGCTCTGGCTGTTGTGCTGCTCTGAGTGCTCTCGTTTCTTATTTCTTTAGGGTTTGCTTTTTTTTAATATATATATAACTCGTTCAGGCTCCGGTTAGTTTAGGGTACCCAGATAAGAGAACCATAACCGAATAAATAGATTTTTGAAAGAAAACAAATCCCATAACCTACCCTATTTTTAAAACTGCTACTTGGAACCTAGTCAAAGTGTCGGTTCCAGATATGTTTCGGTTTCTAATGGGTAATTTGCTCACCCCTATATGATAATACCCTTAAAAGAAAGCTTTGGGTTAAAGATATAGGGTTAATAGGTCCAATGGTACCATATGTGTTGAGCTATGTGATCGGATGGTACCCTATATTGTTTCTTGGTACCTTATATTTTTATAATGTTGTTCTTTGGTTCAAATTACTGTTGCCGCCAAGTTTAACTAATGGAATGTTAACGTGATAGATGAAAAATAAAAATAAAATAAATATGAAAAAATAAAATAAAATAAAATTCAATAAATTAAAATATAAATTCTAAAATAAAAGCTATTGTTTATAAATTTGTTTTTAAATAAAAATCAAAAACATAAACAAAACTAGCAATTGGAACCTTCTTTTCTTTTTTCTTACATTTTTTTATTATTGAAATTAAATATTATATTATATATCTACGTTGTGTTGGTGTGGATCATTTAACAGAAAAATCTAACGGATGACTATTTTAGACCTCGTACAAAAATATATATCAACTATCCTCCAACTTTAATTTAGATTCATTCCTTCAATTGTTTTTGCTTAGTGGAGTAATAAAAGACCCTTGCGAAGTAAAACGTATGCAGTTGGCAAAAAAAAAGAGTAAAACCTATGCCTTTTCTAGAAGGTGGTAGACTGGTACGACACCGTAAAATACGATAAGTAATAAGGCTCGAGTAAGTAATATTATTATATTTTCTATATTTTATTCATATACCATAATATTTTTTTATACATATCAAATAGTTATATATTTAGTTTTTTTATGTAAATAAGTAGTATTAGTATATACTATTAAGTAGTGCATAGGCTTGTTCATGAACCGGTTCGACCCCGAACCGGTTCTGAACTGAACTGGTCTGGTTTGAAAAAAACCAGTACATTTTTCTGTTTCTAAAAAAACTGGTCTGGTTTAAGGAAAAAAGAACTGGTCTGGTTCGAACCGATTCAGAACCGGTTCGAACTGTTCTGGTCTGTTTTTTTTAATATCAATTTTGGTTCGGAAATATTTCGGTTCAAATCGAACCTAAACCGGATGAAAATTCTGTCCAACACACTGAACCGTCTTAAAAAATACTGAACCAACTGAAAAACACTGAACCGGCTGAAAAAACACTGAGCCGACTGAAAAATACATTGAACCGACTGAAAAACACATTGAACCGATTGAAAATCTATTCCACAACCGACTAAAATCTTGTCCAACATCAACATACTATATCTCTAGGTTTGGTTTATTGAAAACATATCTAGGTTTGGTTTAATTTCAGACCGGTTTAGTTAATTTTGCTTCAAACCGGTTCTAAAATTATATAGGTTTAAAGTGGTTTGATTGAAATTTAAGTATAAACCAGTATCAAAAACGAGTCGAGTCGAACCGGTTCGAACTGGATTTTTGGTACTATTTTGAACTGTTCTATTTGAAGGCAAAAAACACTGGTCTGGTTTTGGAACTAGTTCGGCCGAACCGGTTCGAACCAAACCAGTTCCAGACCAGACCAGACCAGTTCGCCCGAACCGGTTTATTTGGCCAAGCCTAGTAGTGCAATGTTGAACTAATTTAGAAAGTGTTTTTTCAGCTCCATAAAAAAACGATGAATTTTCATACATCCTTAGGATGATTCCCAAACACATGGAAGTACATTGCATCCTTGGCCAAAACATATGTGATTTTGTATATATATATATGGTGCATTTTGACTTTATTAAAGTTCAACAACATTTTTCCGCAATCAAGAATTAATGTCATCAGTGGTCTATTTACATTTGTGTCTTTACTATTAGGTTAATTGCTTATTTGGCATATGATTTCATATATAAATTATGCATCCCCAAGTTGGTCGCCATGGAAAGTCCATCCCTAATAGCTCAAAGTTCAGCGACGAGACTATTTGTTATTCTACTTCACCCGTGAAATCCTTAAACCCAACTGCCCCATTCGTTCTTCACCCACACACCCCACACCCCCACTCACCCCCGCGTTCCCTTTGACTTTCCCATATTCCCCAAAGCAGACTCATATGTGTTGAGTTTTATCATTCGTGAGCGAGAGGAGTCCAACCCACATGTATGTTGTGGCTACTTTTACTAGCCTTATTCCTTTTACACACCTGTGAAATGTCATTTGCCTGTAACATAGAAAGATTATAAACATCAATTTTAATAGGTGAAATATTTAAAATATTGGAGTTTCTATTCTTCCATAGACACCAAATAATATAGGTGAAGATTAGACTCCACTTAGTTCCTTTCGCATGCAGAAGAATGGAATTGCAATTTGAATCCAATCAATCATGGAGATTAGTCAAATAGAAGTTTATACAACTCGGAGAGATACCCAAATTAGTTCGTACTTTCCGAATGAATCACGAAAGATATGGATGGTGTTCTCTTTCTGGTTTCCATACATTTTACAAAGAGGACTAATGTCCATTTCTCTTTTGTGTAACATGCTCGCCAAAGAGATTCTGTCATGATTACAAAACCAGATAAAATATTTTATCTGAGGGATCATATCACATTTCCAAATCCAAATCCAGTAACCTGACCTAGTATCAACTCTAATCTTTTTATTACTTTTGAGTAAATGGTATACCAAGGACACTGATGGAATCCCTTTCGGGCCTCGAATCCAGATCTCCCTATTAGGCATTTCCAGAACCTCGTTTCTAGGTGTGCCACAGTTTGTTTTCTTTCAAGGTCTTCGGAAGTAGGAAAGATAATTGGTCAAAACCAAGTTCCCGAACCCTGAGTCAGATCCTTTATAGTAAGTTGATCCTTAATAAGGGCAATGAGACTACTAATAACGGATCTAATAATGTTCTACCCTATTTAAGTATCCGACGAAAATTGAACATTCGAACCCTCTCCAATAGTCCAACTCTTCCACCTATCTAATGAAGATTTCTCATGAACCAAAGTTTTCCAATTTGCAGAGCCCATTCTAGGGGTTTAATATTCGGATTAGAGTACTTCAACTTAAGGATCCTAGCCCAGGCCTTTCCAGTTATTGTTACATCTCCAGGAAAAGTTAGCAAGCATGACAAGATTCTTTTCTCTAGTAAGGGGAATGTTCAATCCCTCAACCTTTTGGGGAAGGGGAAGCAACTTCAAGTTCAAATCATGTAATTTCCTTTTTTGATCCGTAGAACCCGATATAAAAAAATTATTTAGTTTATCCAATACATACACTTAACAATAGGCAGATAAGTGCATTGCATGATATAAGATGGGATAGAGCTCATAACCGAATTAATAAGGACAATTCTTCTTTCCATATAAAGATGTTTCGTCATTCATTCGGATAATTTATTCCTTATTTTGTCCAAAATGAAGTGGAAAGAGGTTTTATCTTTGTTGGACATGTTTAACGAAAACCTCAAGTAAGAGTCCAAGTTGTCCATTTTTTTAGTTTCAATAATTTAGCAAGAGAAAAAACAATCTGAGTAGGTAGATTTTTAGAGAAGACAACTTGGGATTTCTCAAGGTTGACCTTTTGACCCGAGATGGAGTAGCATGTATGCAGAATCATTTTCATGATTTCATAGTTCTGCATAGTGGTTGATCCAAGAAAGATAAAATGTTCTGGAAATAAGATATGAGAAAAGGCACACCTTAAGGGGGTTCAATTTTCTTTTTTATATCTCCATTGATTACATGAGTTTTATCATTAAGCTATATATTTAGTTTAAAATATAGATTACACTTTTAATTCATATCTTTTATTGCTACTTATAGCTTTTCAATTTACAATAATATACTAATTCAATATTTGAACACCTTAAAATTATCATTTAAGCAATATTACAAAAATTTGACCGATTAGCAAACCAGACAAAGGATCAGTTCCAACTTCCAAGGTTATATGGTGTGGTCATCGATCCGTATGGTTGGACTTTTATTAGAAAAGTAAGGGAAAACCACCAAACAGGTACCCAACTTGTCACTGGTAACCAAGTATGTACCTTAACTTTTTTTTGTAGCAAGTAGGTATCCGAACTTATGAAAATTAGTACATACAGACCTCTATCAGTTTTGCTGTTAGTCTTGGATGGAACTCACCACGTCTTGAGCACATGTGGACCGGATTTGGCGCTTATTATAGGTGTAATTGCAAAATGACGGATCTACCCTTATTTCTTATAGTTTAGAGTGTCTTCGGTATATCAGCATTCTGACAACAAATCCTCACCCAAGAACCCCTTCATTGTCTCTTTCACATCTCTTCGGTTCATCTACTCCCTTCGACAGTCTGATTCAGAGCAATGGAGTAAGTGCATGCACTGATCGTCGTTGAACATTGTTCGTGGTTTCTCTTTTCCGGTACGTGCTCTGTTTCTTGTTCGGTTTCTGTGTTTCGGCATTCCAATTATTTGTTTCTCTTTCGTTGAAGATTATTTCTCTGTTTTAGGTTTTATGCTTTCATTTTGTTTACTTGTTATGCCATAATGGACCATAAAGATTATTTTTTTACTTGCTAGGTTTTAGATTATTGCTCAATCGTTGAAGATTGGTTCTTTGCTTTAGGTTTCAGTGTGTGTTTTAGGTTTCAGTTCATAGTTGTTATCTTGAGTGCTCCATAAATTGATGGGGTTAGGAGTTTGCAAATGGATGTTGAAAAGAACTTGATTTTTTATATGACTTTGCATAAGTGAAAAAATGGATAATCGACCCTTACTTTTGGAAGTTCATTTCGATGGACACTTTGTTCTACTATCGGGCAAGACCTATATCAGTAAATTTCATTATATTGAAGATGTTAGGGGTATAAGATATGCACGTTTGCTTGGGCTGCTGCAGAAAAAAATGCTATTTTACTTGCGATGATGAAATCTACCACAACCCATCCTTTGAAAAGCTGGAAAGTGGACTGTATAGAATCAGTCGTGAGAGTAAACTTAGGACTAAAATCAACAAGGTAGGTAATGGAGCCATCATGAGGCTATACCTGTTTGGTTCAGGCCAAACTCTTCATGATGCAAAAGGGTTGAGGACTGAAAATAATATTGTCCCTATTGCTGCTTGTGGCGGGTCCATTGCTGGGGAAGAAGAAGTTCAGAGAAGGGAGGAATCTGTGGGTTGAATACGTAGTTCTGAGGTACTACTATAAAAATTCAAGTGGATTCAACTGTAAACAGTCTTCGACCGATGTTTGAACGGATGTACTTGTGCTTCTAGGCCTGTAAGTCTGGATTTCTGGAAGGTTGTAGACCCTTTTTTGGGCTAGATGGTTGTCATTTAAAGGGTCTGGATGGTGGTCAGTTGATAAGTGCAATAGGTCGGGATCCAAACAATGGAATGTTTCCATTATCCGTGGCTTGGGTAGAGGCAGAAACAAGAGAATCATGGACTTGGTTTTTAACTTTACTTGTTCGTGATATTGGATATGGATCTACTCAGGGTGTGTGGACTGTTATGAGTGATAGGAAAAAGGGTCTTGTAGCCGCTGTAGAAGAAGTTCTACCAGATGCTGAGCATAGGGCATGTGTGAGGCATATTTATTCAAATATGGTCACGAAAGGGTTTAGGGGAATGGAGATAAAAGAGTTATTATGGGGATCAGCCTCTGCGTACGATAACTTCAAACACACTCGCGCAATGGATGTGTTGAGACAAAAATACCCTCAGGCACATGCATACTTGGATGCGATCCCAAGAAGAGCCTGGGCCAGGGCACACTTTCCATTGATATGCAAGATGGATCTCATTGTGAATAATATCAACGAGAGCTTCAACTCTCGAATCTTGGATGCAAGGAACAAGCCTATAATTATGATGTTTGAAACGCTTCGGACTAAACTCATGAGAGAATTTCAATTGAAGAGGGAGGCCACAGCCAAATTTGTCCCAGGATCTTGAAAAAGTTTAGTGAGTCGAAGAAGAATGTGCGTTGGTGCAGGACAATATACGCCGGAGATAGCCGATTCCAAGTTTCACTACTTAATAGGACATTCATAACCAACACCCAAGATAGACATTGCAGCTGTGGTGAGTGGAAACTCACCGGTTTTCCATGTGTGCATGCAATTTCAGCATTCTACACGGATAAAAGAACACCTAAGGACTACATTGATGAGTGTTACTCAGTTTCTCCCTACCTTAGAGCATATAAAGGAGTGATATATCCAATTCCGTCCCAAGAAGATTGGGTGCCGTCATCGTCATTGCCCATATCTCAACCTTTAAATAGGGTGCAACCAGGAAGACCGAAGATGAATCGAAAAAGGGATGCTTCAGACCCAGCTCCTAATAAGTTGAAGAGAACACCAAGGATGAGATGCTCAATCTGTGGGCAGCAAGGACACAACAAGAATGGTTGTCCAACAAGACTACCATCATCATCTCAGGTATGTCCAACACAACAATATTATGTCATCGGTTGAAAACACATGTTAACTACACATCTCATGTAGGGAGCATCTTCGGTTCCATCTGTGGGAGCATCTGGAATCCATCAACAATGTGAAGCACATCCAACAGCTGAAGTCCCATATGAAGTTGCATCACAACCAAATTTGCGTCAAGTCAATCAACAACCAGTTACTCGTGCGTTCTCAACTAGTCAACCAGTCAATCAACAACCCATAAGAAGAAGGACCAGTTCCAGGACAACAAGCAGGATCGGTTCCAGAAGGCGCGTGGTTGGTGGAATTTCCTCTAGAACAAGGAGAAGAGATGATGGACCGACAGAGGTGCCGTTTGTGGGTACACTTCAGGTACCATATCAATATTCTACTTTGACAATAACGTTACTCGTGCCGTTTGTGGGTTCACATTACTGATTTTAATTGTGTAGAGGTCTGGTCAAAGTAGAAGGCCAATCGCAATTCCAATTATTCAACTTGATGGTACAGAACGAATGCCATAGGTACGTGATTCTTATGCGGTCCTTGGTGCTGTTTATGTGTTGTCAAATATATAGAACGAATGTTAAAGCATTTTTGTCCTGTTTTAGGTGATGTTGGATCTATTCAGATGCTTGTTGGAGCTATTTTGAAATTGTTTGCTGCATTTTTAAGTTGTTGGAGCCTCAGCTGTTTGCTGCATTTTGAAGTTGTTGGAGATATTCAGTTGTTGGACCTGTTTTGATATTTGCTGTTTTGGGAACTAACATGTCATGTTTTTTGGGGTAATACTAGTGTGTCATGGGTTGTAAATAACTTAGTTAATGAACTAGTGTGTTTGAACTGTGAATCGTCGGACCAATGTGATACTCTTTCCTTGAATGATATATGAAGGCTTCAACACTTTTGGTGAATGAGTGTGTGTTCTATGTCTTATGGTGTTGCAGTTTTGTACTTGTACTGCAAAATACAGCACAATGTGAATTGGTGCTGCAAAATACAGCACACTTGTTAATCGGTGAGGATGTTCACTGGACCAAATGTTGTCAAAATATAGCATACCAGCATAGACTGGAAAATACTGAATGTTGTCAACTAAATGTGGAAAATACTTAATGCTGTCTTCATCCATCCATAGATTGTGCAAAATGTCTTACAAATAAGGATGCATACTAGCATCCATCCTTACAAACACTACACATACACTAAACTGAACAACCATCAAACACTACAAATCCTTATAAACACTACACATACACTAAACAAACATCAAACCGTAAACAACCATTCCTAACACAAGTGCAACCACAATGCACCTTAATACAAGAATAATCAAGTACATTTTCTCCCTTCTTTTATACTTCTCCAAATTTTCAACGGTTTGAGATTGCATTTTCCGAAATTTACCTACTGCCCGCCCATGAGAGAACATTTCAGGATCATACCATGAGAAGCAACGACAACCCGAACCAGGTTTTTTTCTAAAATTGAAACATGTGAACCAAAATCAAACTTACGAAAACGAAATTAAACACTACAAAATTACTCACCTTTTCGAAGTTAGGGCAATCATAAAATCTCCTTGCAAAATTATCTCAAATATAACCTGGAATTACTTTGGCAACGAGCCCACACTTGCAGTACTTCACAGTTTTCGGTTGAGAGTTGAGCGAAACAGAGGAAGACGACGCCATGCAGCTCTCCGGTTTCTTTAAGCATTCCTCACCGAACTCCTTCTCAGATGTTTGAAATTGGGTAGACCTAATATACATTAAACAAGGGTACTTTGGTCACACCAACGTATCTTCACCAAATTTGGTCCATATGTGCTCAACACGTGATGAGTTCCGTCCAAAACTAATAGCAAAACTGACGGAGGTCTTTGTGTGCTAATTTTCATAAGTTCGGATACCTACTTGCTACAAAAAAAAATTAAGGTACCTACTTGGTTATCAGTGACAAGTTGGGGTACCTGTTTGGAATATGTCAATTGCGTGGACAAATTAACATGTGCATTAACTGAACAATTAATTTTCGCTATAAATGTTTTATTATTTTGGAACTGAGTACATTAAGTCTCATTTTTACATGTAGAATTATATGCCATTTTTGTTTTGATTAAGTGTATGATTGTTCTTGCAGCATTTACGTTAGTCCAACTCATCAAGAAATCATCTACATATATATTAATTTGACTAAATTGTATTCAATTGTGACAAGTAAGTTTTTTTTAGGTATTTCATTACTCCTAATGTCAAAATAATCCATTCTTATTGGTTCATGTCAAACATACAATTCTCATTCCTATGTGGCATGCCATGTAAGTGACTTTAAAATCCTTCAAACATTCTCATTCATTCTTCACATAAGTTACAAAAATTTAATAATATATCACTCTTTCACATGTGCATTTATTATTTTTATTAATAATTTATTCAAATACTAAATTTTTTAATATTATACTTAATAAAAATCAAGTAACTTGACATATTAAGTTTTTTTCTTAAGTTTCATTTCTAAGACAAATTATAATTAATTTTATGTATTACATATATTTTTTTAAAAATCAATAGTTGCATGTCTAATATTATGTACCCAATTATAATCTATATCTATATATTAATTTGACTAAATTGTATGCAATGGTGATAAGTAAGTTTTTTGATGTATTTTCTTACTCCTAATGTCAAATTAATTCTTATTGGTTCATGTCAAACATACAATTCTCATTCCTATGTGGCATGCCATGTAAGTCACTTTAAAATCCTCCAAGCATTTTTATTCATACTCCACATAAGTTACAAAAATTCAATAATATCTATCTCTTTCACATGTGCATTTAATATTTTTAATATAATTTATTGAAATACTAAATTTGATAATATTATACTTTTTAAAAATCAAGTAAGTTTAAATTTTATAATATTATACTTTATAAAAATCAAGTAAGTTTAAATTTTATAATATTATACTTTATATGTAATACTTTATGTATTACATATATTTTTTTAAAAATTAATAGTTGCATGTCTAATATTATGTACCAAATTATAATTATGCATGCAATATAAATTTTAATACATATATAAAAAATAATAATATAATAAGTAAAGTTTCTTAAAATAAATATAGTCATGTAGAGCTTTTTTTTAGACATAATATCATCTTACTTCACATGTGATTTTATTAATTTGTTATTAAAATACTAAACTTTATAATATTATACTTTATAAACTCAATATCTAATATTATGTACTTTATTATAATTGTGCAAGACGGTATAAAATTTAACACGTGAACAAAAAATACTAATATTATCATTATAGTATATTAATATTCTTTTTAGTTTTGTAGAGGTTCATTTGTTTTATAGACACTGCTTATTTTATTAAATAGATAAATATTGAACGCAAGTGACAACTACTATTAGTAAAATAAACATACTTCACCAATACTTTCAACATTATAACTATGTGAAAAAAATTAAATTAAAAGTATTAATTAGGAGCATGTCAATAATTATAATATTTATATTTATTATCGACTTATACAAATGTTACTTACTTTTATGATAAATATACTTATTCTTTATATTTAATAATAACACAATTTGTATAATTGAAATAAAAGTCCAATTATTGCAATTTAAATTTTAGATTAATTAAGGGTGATATCTTATAGCACAATATTTCTAAAATCATGTTTAAAATCATTACATAATTATAATTATGTATGCAATCTAAAATTTAACACATTAACAAAACA
Organism: Chamaenerion angustifolium; assembly: GCA_946814005.1. Classification (NCBI taxonomy): domain Eukaryota; kingdom Viridiplantae; phylum Streptophyta; class Magnoliopsida; order Myrtales; family Onagraceae; genus Chamaenerion; species Chamaenerion angustifolium. The sequence goes on along the minus strand of OX328268.1, from coordinate 23,369,473 downwards.
AAATGCTAATATATTTTTTTGATACTTAAGTTTTATGGAACTTTATATTTAAATGTTGTAAATTTAACTTGATTTATGAATTAACAAATTTTATTTAATAAGAATCTATAATTTATTAAATAACTTATATACAATCATCATTTTTTTTAATATGTTTTTATTAAATATTTATATATATTTTACTTATAACTAATTATATTAAAAAAAAAGCATCTATCACGCGCAAGCGTGAAACAGATTTCTAGTATTTTATATTAGCAGTATATTGAAACATGACATATATAACACCAAACTCAATGAACAACAAAACATGACATTTATATTAAAAACCGCAGTAACCGAATGCTTCAACATGTAGGTACTAGTGAGGCAATCACAGGTAAGTTGAACAAAAGTAACCATTGCAGAGTCAATCTAGCACATTGTTGCGCCTAGGCGTCCATTTTATCTCGAAACAAGAGAAAATTCGCAAATGAAACTGAGGCTGACCACCGTTGAGGGAAGATAAGTCACGCGACTCGCACGTGATGAGATCCAGTTATCCCCTTCCTTTAAGGTGAATGTATGGCTCACCCTAAACAGAGAAAAAGGCAAGGCCTATGAAAGCTAATACCTCCTTTCAACGAGGTGAGTACTTTATTTTCACCCTGGACAAGGAGAGGAGCGTGCACGACTAATAGGGTCGACCTAATTGCCTAAAGGTGAGGTGAACACCCATGCTCGCTCTCGTCAAAAAAAGATTAAAAAACTAGCTCTTTAATTACTTCCTCTGCCACAACGATGACCTGACAATTACATTGAATCTTAGCACCCAACATCAGTTAAAGATATCAGTAAACCTGACCATGAATATCCTCAGAGAAATTCTATGCACTAATTAATCTTAACCACCAGGTAATAAGTAGTTAGATGTCGTCTCAGGTATAACTATATCATTACGCTGTTTGTAATACGACATATTTCCAACTTATAATTATTAGAACCCTATACTCACTGAAGCATCAGAGAGGAATTCAGATGAACAACCTCCATTGTACCTTTCTTACAACTCAAAAATCTCCAAATTTGATCGTTTGTCGAGACAAGTCAAATGAATTTGCTAAACGTTTTGATACATCTAATGAGTTTTTTTCGACCAGTGCGAACCTCGTTCTAACATTGGCGCCATTTGGGGGAACCAAATCAAAAAGTCTAAAGAATGAAAATTCATCCCGAAACAGATCAAAAAGAATCCATGACAAGTGAAATAAATCGTCAATATGATAGTCTACGGCTTTGCAGCAAGGATGAAACAGAACAAGGCTCGCATGATATATGCCACCTACTTATTTGTCGTCATTCAAGCAAGAATAATTTGACCTCCCTAGAAAAACGTTGTCAATCTCTTTTTCAGGCGAAGATTTGACCCACGCGGTGGCACCTCATGATGATGCTTTGGTCATAACCGCCAAAATCATAGGAATCGACGAAAACGAGTATTGGTGGGAGGATGTAGTTCATTAGATATCATGTTCGTTCAAACACTAGAGAAGCTAGGAAGGCCAAGAGAGGATCTGAGAAAGGGTGACTCCCTTCTCTTCGGATTTGCTAAACGAATGACTCTCCCCATAGGACCAATCAACCTCCCCATGATCTTGGGGTAAGGATGGAAGATCATCAATGGTGAAGTTCTCTTCCTTATAGGGGACACCATGTATCCCTACCACACCATCCTAGTACATACACCAATCAACCCTAACATACTTGTAACATCCAGGACACATCAGAAACTGAATTTTTCTACCCCTTATGGGACAGGCAAAATATTGGGCGACCAATTCGTGTTTAGAAAGTGCTAAGCAAGATATCTCTACAAAAGCAACCAAAGGAAAACCCTCACCATCGAGACAGAGGCAACCCCAAGAGAAGACGTACTTTGTCCCTTGCCTGGATACCTGGGAGCATCAACCTCCCTTAAGCCCGCAAGGGCGACCATGGCCTTGAACTGAGTCGACCTCAGTTCGTTAATCTTAATGTCTAAACATCATGACAAAAAGTAAAAAGGAACAAGGCTAAAGCCACAAAATATAAAATCATATTGCAAGAAGAACAGTGTAAAGAAGCAGAAAGGCTACATGTATGAGAGAAGGTCAGAACATTGGCCTCTGTGGAATCCACCACAATGGTCGTGGTGGTATCACTCCTAGGGACAAATTTTGGCATTAGAACAATTTGGTCTGATGCAGGTGTGTTAGAACTCCGGGTGGAGTCCCTAATGGTCAAGAGGGCAACAGCAACCCTCGTAGCAATAGCACTCTAGCCAGAAGAAGAGTGAGTCGATGAAGGCTTAGACGAAAAAGCCTTTCCATATGCTACATTCTTGTTTATAGCCATTGTTTCACAAAGTCAAAGGTTTTGTCAAGGAAGTTGGAAGGGAAGATTGGAGGAGAAAAAACATTCACAGGAAAAACGATAAACATTTGAACTCTTGAGAGAAAAAGACGTGAAAGTGTAATGAAGAAAATCACAAGTGAAGTATTTTTATTTGTAGAAGAAGGAAGATGAACGGTTTAATGTACAAAATCTTAGGTACTAATTACCTCTTTGGGGAAGAATTCGAAACGACGTAAGAATATAAAGAGTTGCCTTACAAAGACAAATGGGTAGAAGCAACACGAAATAGACACCAGTAGGTGTAAGACTATCTCGCCTAGTACAGAAGTCGAAGAGACACGCATTCAGAACACTACTGAAATTCTCGCTTTTACCAACAAAAATTTATTTCGTCGGTAAATGTTCAATTACCGACAAAATTTCATTTTCGTCGGTAAAAAGTCATTTCACTGACAATATAAAATTTCGTTGGAAAAATATAATTTTACCAACAAAATTCAAAAATTTCGTCGGTAAAATCTCACGTATTTGTCGACGAAATGCAATTATCCGCCAGAGTTTTTGTCCCTTTGTTCAGAACTGGTTCTCTCTCACGCACTCTTTCTCTGTTCGATTCTTCACTACAAGAAACTCGAGCATAGACGTCGGTACAAAATCGTTGCTAAAGGCATAAATATCATTGTTAACGTTTAACAAAGACGAGATCTTCATGACGGTAACCCCCGTCGCTAAAGGTTTATTGGTCGACAATTTGCTGTTGTCAAAGGCTTGCCGCTGTTAACATGAGACTCCCCAATTCGGGTTTACAGTGGCATCCAATTGTTGTTAAACACAGATGAAATGCGACAACAACTTGCTGATGTTAAAAATTGCTCTTACTCAATGGTAATTGTCTGTCGTAAAAGCAGTGTTTTAGACACGATTTCTAGTTGATGCAATTGATTACAAACAATTTCCATTAACTTTGTCGTTAAAAATGTAAATATGCGATAGGTTTACATTTGTGACGATGCATTTGTGACGATGCCTATGTTATTAGCGTCAACTACATTTGTAATGAATCAAGCTTATTTATGTTCACTCACACATTGGTATTGTCAATTAATGTATCCGAAGATTGGTATTGTTGTCTAAAAGTTGTCTTTGTTACATGTATGTTTCCGTGTCAATATAAAGTCGTTGCAAATTGTTATAATTTGTGACCATAATAATTTATCGGTGTTGCTAATTGTATAAGTCAACATCAGTAAATCATAACAAGTTTCAATCAACTACAATATATAGCTACCAAATTGTGCATACAATATTACTACGTGAGAAACAACAATAACCATGACGTCTTTCCAACAAAAAATAGGATTGTCAGTCATGACCGAACAAAATGTCTATACCATGAGTTCTTTCACTTCCCCATCTGCTGCACATATTAAGAGCATACTGAAGTGATATTCTCGAGTTCTTGGGTGCCCCTACAAAAGGTTAAACATAATTCAAGAGAAAGTAGCAGTTAACTCACACAAATTCGAAGTTTGTTTAGGCTAAGTATAACTATGAACTTATAAAACTGCTACTTGTCTTCAATCATCATGATCAGTGATCAGAATGTACACCATGTAAGGAGTGAGTTCTAGCATCATAATTGAATGCAAAATTATGAGAAGTTACATCAATTTATACCAAGAAGTTAACATCAATGCATACCAAGAAGTTATGATTTCTTTCTCTTTTAGAAATTCCATGCTTGAATCAAAATGCAACTACACTATACAGAATTTTGTCCATATACTGAACAGATTTGAAAAACAATTAACAAGAGACACAAGTAAAACGTTCATCCAAATTTTTAAAGCCTGGATATCTCGTTTACTAATTAGAGCTGTTAAATCAAGATTGAATCCACATCATTCAAATAGATTTTTTTTTTTTTGGATCAATCATTCAAATAGATGACAAGATAATAATAATAAAAAAAAGTAATAAATTCCACTAATAAAAAACGAAGAAATTGTACCTTCTTCATAGCCAACCTCTGCAACTTAGGCATTTCCTCAAGCAAGCGAGCCTTAGTTCTTCGAATTTCTGCATTAATGGCAACTACAGATGCCCTACTTGTATGTCATATCATCACTGATTTCCAAGTATGCAGATTCATAGAATACTATGCAGAAACAGTTTATCCATTGTGATTAAACATCTCTTGGTCGTCTCTATCACAAACCAAAACAACCAAGATCAAACACAAATAACCAACTATTTTTTTTATCAATATATGCATATTGTATATATATATATATATATATAACCTGTTAGACCTCTTAGGCCGCACAAAGTCTGCTTCATGGGAACTTCCAGGAATCAACATGTTGTCATTGGGCCACTCTAACTTGGTCTCAAGGTCATACATTGATACTCGGGTCTCTTTACTTAACTTACGAGACTTTGAGCTGATATTACCAGATTTTGAATGAGCAATGTCAACCCTATAAAGAGTCCTTTAATCTCCTTTTGTGCATCTGAATATGATCCCCTAGCATCGCACGGTACTTATCCTCTGTTATGTGATTCTCGTAATACCCATCCTCATCTTCATCATCACTGTTATAAGTACGCATCTTCTTTTTCGACAAGATTTCCCTGCCTGGCCGTGTACCATTGCTCTATTTAGCAATGGCTTCACCTATTCATAAGCAAAGCAATTAATCAAGTGTAACTTATAACATGGTAGCCAAAAGTTTCCTGGCAACAAATTATGAAAGAACAGAAAACAACTTTTGTTTGAGCAAATTACCTTGGCTACCTCTGCTTTCATACCGACTGCTACTCCCATAATAATCGAAATCATTATCATGCCGTGGAAGTTGATAACTCATCAATGGCTGCAGTTTAGCCCATCACAAGTTACTAGAGTAATTCTAATACCAAATGTAGCTAACCCGAATATAAAGATGAGGCCAATTTCAAAATTAGATCAACGCTTTCCACTGTTCTATCCTCATAACAAAACGATCCACAGTGAATTCAACTCAATATGCGCTGAAAGAGAAAGATAATGACAAGTGAGATACAAACCTCGAGGTTGAAGAGATTCGAGTAAGATAACGAACTGTTGGTCTGCCTCTCTGAGTCCATTGCTTGTCTCCACCGGCGACACCACCAATTTCATGAAGAAATTCGAACGAGGAGGGACGTGGTTGGGCGGGACGTAGATGGTCGGGGAGGGGCAGGGCGGGGCGGGACTGGGTTGGACTGTAATCCCGTCGGTTAAGGACACGGTCCCTCTTGGCGAGTCTGAGTGGAGCGGTTGTGGGCTGGGCGAGGGCGATCGTGCTCTGTATCCGGCAGGTGGTTTCCGAAAACACACATGTTTCTAGAAGGACTTCCCACTAAGCTCTAATGTCTTAGCTGGGAGGCGCGACGGGATTCACCTTGAGGAGACGAAAAAGACCTAGAAGTTAGAAGAGAGACGAAGAAGATCGACATCACCGATCTTGGTGATTGAGAGTTAGGTTAAGCGTTTTAAGAATTAGGTCTAGTTTTTTAAAAATAAACAATAAATAAATGATGGTTCAATTCGGTTTAGTGAGGGTTCTATATGTTTAGTTGAAGTTCTTAAATTTTAGTGACGATAACGACTAGGGTTACGACAATATGTCATAGTTGTTTGTGCATTATTGACATCAACAATAGTCGTCACTAAATAACCTATTTTACCAAAATAATTGAATATGTCACTGAATGACTATACTAATGCCGACAATATATTGACACGCAAACTTATTCTTACATTTTCTCTGCTACTTATGTTTTGAACGACGACAAAAGTGAATAGTTATGACAAACAACCGTTGTTGTTATCGCTATATTTACGACAAAGCTTTTCGCATTTGAATATGTACATTTACAACGGAAAAGTCATTTGCTACTGATTGAGTCATTTAACATCAATTGCTGGTCGAAATTACATATTCATCAATGTAAAACATAAAGCGACGACAAAAGTTAACACTAAATGTATCTTATAATGGTGGAAAACATACTGTACCTAATAAGTTATAATAACGACAACAAAAACCGTCGACACAATATACATATATTTAACTACAACTGTTAGCGTCAACACTAAAGTCTCGTCGTTGTTGCAACAGATTCTTGTAGTTCTTTGATCTAACAATATGTTTTCTTCTTCTTTTTCACAATTCCTTCAACAAAATGAGCTTCCCCGATCTCATATATATTTATGCTTCTTTGATTTATCAGAAGAAGCCACCCAAGGTAATCAACTCTGTAAAACCCTAATTTCTCCATCAAGCGTAGTTCAACCATTTTCAATTATTCCTTTAATTGAATCATGAATTTGCATATTATGTTCCTTGCTGATGAAGTTCGAAATATTGTATATACAACCATTGTTGTCGTTATTGTTTTGTGTATATGAAACCATTTTTCTTGTCGTCATCTTAGGCATGGAGTCGAGCAAAAAATCTCAATAATATTTGTGCATAAGTTGATTTTACCATATGTTTTGGATGAAAATTTCTTAATATTTTAACCACAGTCTTCGACGCGGAGTCTAAATACTACTTACTAGCTATATGAATTTCTCTTATATATAAGACTGAAAGTATTATAGAGAGAGCACCGATGAAGCCATGAAACTTATTCAGTGGGGTAAATATTAGACTAAGTGTAAATAGCCTAACAAAAAAAAATAAGTAGGGGCAAATGTAAGATTTAATGAAAGGGTTAAATTGAAAATTATTATATTTTTTAGGATTAAATTTACACTAAATCAAAAGTTGAGATAAATAATTGTCCCTGGTCCCAAGTGGCTCCGTCCCTGAGAGATTATTTTTTTAAACAGTTAATTCTTGTATTTATGAGTTTGTAAAGCCCATATAAATGGAAATTGAGAACACTTTAAGATTAGTTCGCACTTTAAGTGATCATGAACCCATCCATTTTTTGTTTTATAATTATAATATGGTTAGCTGTCCTTAATCCAATTAATTAGAAAGGTAATGCTTCGAGCTAAATGACTTTGTCTTCCACTTTATTAAAAAGTTAAATGAAAGAAGCTAAACATATACATTTCTTTTACTATATTTTTCTTTCATGGAATTCAGAATAAGAAATAGGGAATATGAATATGAAATAAGAAATACGGAATAGGAGATAAGAATATCAAGTTGTTTCTTTGGTGAAATGGAATAAGAAATTATGTTGTTTCTTTGGCGGAATTGTATATGGAAAGGGAATGGAATATAGTAAAATAACATATTTGACTCTCCTTGTATATGTATAGTATAGAATACATATAATTTGTATTAATTAATTTTAAAAATTAATAATAATAAAAACTTAAATATAATAAACTAATAATTAAAAAAACTTTTAAATAATTTATTTAATTGATTTTAAAGGACAAACCCTACACTTTTTGTGGTAAAAATGACTTCGAATCAAATACAGAACAACATCGTATTTTGGGAAAAACGAAGAATTTTGGGACAACAACATTTCGAATCATCTTGAATCCCTAAAACGATGAATGAATCAACATGAACATCATCACTAATCAGCATCACTTCGAATCAATCTGAACAAGAATTTTGGGTTCACCATGAATCAGCATGAACAACTTCGAATGAGCACGAAGAATCACAATATGACTATGAAGCATTTTATAGTTCATGTTGTGCTGCTACAAGTTCTTATCTCAAGGTTCCATGGGTGGGAGTAAGTCTCTGGTGTTTTGTAACTATTCTTTTGTATTTCCTTGTGTTTAGAGGCGAGCTTCTGCTCCATGACCTCGGGAGGAGGTCACACATCTACACGTGCAAATATACGGTATTGAATTGTTAAGATGTTATAGAATCGCCTCTCTCTAGCACCAAAATAACAATGTAACAACTTAATCCTCTACCAGGTGAAAAACTAAGTCCAACTTCAAATTGCAATTCCATCCAAACTCGAAACACATACTCTCGCAACCAAAATAAAAAATACCTACGAAGAAACACCAATTAAAAACAACCTATCTAAAGATTCATGGCAGACAAATTTCAATAATTTGTTCAATTCTGGATGACAAAGAAACCTAGAAACTGAAGCATCAAGTAAACTGTACCCCGCCGAGAAATACGAAGAATCAAAATGTTAGGTCACGATAGACAAAATTCGAACAAGGATGCATCTGATAAATCCAACTTCGTGAAACAACAACTTGCCTCTTCGTCACTGCGCAATGCGCGATTTTAGTTTAACTTCTGAGTTCATCACGAACCGAGAATCGATTTTGGTTTCAACATGAACCCATAATCGTTCCTGATGAAGAAGAGAATTAGAACCGTACATGATGAAGGAGTAGAGGAGATTCACGCTATGGAGAGGAGGAGCAGTTGAAGTATGAAGGAGCATTTTCGGTATGAGCCGCTGAGGGTAGTTCGGTCTTATTGAAAAGTTAATGATGGAATTTTTGTCATTTGACCTCTTATTCTGGATTCCTAGTGCGCCTAGCTTAGAAATTCTGAGCATTTTGTACGAAATGTCTAACACTGGCCATCTAGGATTTCGTAAGCCGGAATGTTTCAATTCCACGAAAAGAACAACTTCTTACGGAATCCGTAACACCTATTCCGTGAAAAGAACATGCCATTAGTGTCCTAACTTCCATACTCACGTGTTTTTGTTAGGAACTCTAAATTTCGACACCGATAAAAGTTGGATAGAAAAAACAAAAACCAATCGAGAGTATCAATTCAATGTCAAAAGCTTCTTTTTATTTGCTAGTAGGAATGGATTGCTTAATGAAAAAATGATATGTGATTGTCGTAAATGCAAAAATGGATACTATCATGTGGCAGAAGAAGTTCGTAGTCACCTAATTTGGAATGGTTTCTCGGTTGATTATAATGTATAGTTTTTTCATGGTGAATCTTGTCTACAAACTCAGACCAATATGAACTAAATAGTGGATAGTCCTATAAGGAACAATGAAATTAATATTAATTTGGATGGACAAGGTGAATTGAGAGACTTATTCCAACTGTCATGGGATCTGGTTTGGCAAATGCTATGCAAGATAATAAGTCACTTGGTAGTGATGATAACTCTTCAAGATTAGAAAACAATATGATGTTGAACCTGAAAAAGTACACCTCTTAAAAAATTAATGATTAAATGCAGGAAACCATTATATCCAAATTGTAAATCATTCACAGTGATATCATTCATTTTACACATATGGACTACAAAAACAGTTGGTGGTTCGTCTCATAAATATGTTGTTTGAAGTATTAAGAATTGCATTTCCTACAATGATTTTTCCATCTTCTTATTATGATGCTAAGAAATTGATTATAGAATTGGGTCTTGGGTATGATAAGATACATGCATGTCCAAATAATTGCACGTTGTTTTGGGGTGAAAATTATGAACATTCCAGTTGTCAAACTTGCAGTCTGTCGATGTGGGAAAATAAGGAAAAAGACATAGATGGAGATCATATAGAGGAAGCCGCTTAAAAGGAAAAAACCTGTTAAAGTATTGCAGTACTTTTCGTTAATTCCAAGGCTCAAACGTCTATATATGTCAAAGAATATTACATCTTCGATGTGATTGCAGGTCAAACAATGGATGGAGTGTTAAGAATCCTGCTGATGCATTGGCGTGGAAATCATTTGAGGAGTATTATCCATATTTTGCATATGACCCACGTATTGTAAGATTAGGATGAACTAGTGATGACGTTAATCCATTTAGGATGATGAGTGAAACTTATAACACGTGGCATGTTATATTAATCCATTGTAATATGGATCCTCTGTCATGCATGAAAAAATCATCTCTTAGACTCTCAATGGTGATCTTGGTGAATAATGTCCTCGACATGATATATTTTTTTGTTTAAAACCACCAATTGAAGAGTTAAAACAACTTCGAAATGGTGTTGAGGCATAACGTGCGTTAAATGTTGAGGCATGTGGATTGTTAATGGTTTCCATGCATTTGCTAATTTATCTGGTTGGAGTACTAAAAGTAGAGTTGCATGTCCTATATGTGCATATTCAACTCAATCTCTATGGTTCGATACCAGTGGCAAATATTGTTATGTGTAATCGTCGATGTTTACGCAGAGATCATCCATTTCGTCGTTGAGATGCGGCTTCCACCTACTCCTCTTTCTGGTGTGGAATTTTTTGGATAAATGAGGAGGTTAACTAATAGTCATGTTAAATGTAATAATTTATCTAAGAAACGATCAATGGATGGTAGTAACAGAGTTATTCATATAACACTAAACAGTAAAGATATTTTTGATGGAGATGAGTACTCAGAACCAGGTGCCTCGACATGTACTCAAAACGACGTTGTGAAATAAGAAGAGCATAATTGAATTGCCTTATTGGAAATATAATTTTCTCCGACATAATTTGAATGTGATGCATATAGAAATAAAATGTTTGTGATAATGTGTTTGGTATGTTGTTGAATATTGATTGGAAGATAAATGAAAAGGAAAAGGCTCGACACGACTTAAAGGTTATGGGTATAAAGGCCTGAACTCCATCTTGTAGATCGTGTTAATGGGAAGTTGTATTAATGGGAAGTTGTATTTGTCTCATGCTTGTTACAGCTTTACATTGATTGAGAAAGATATGTTTTTTAAAGTATTGAAGAATCTTAAGACTCTTAAGGGATATGCTTCAAACATATCTAGGGGAGTAGCGCTAGCTTTCAAACCTTAAAAGTCATGATAGTCATGTTCTAATGCAAGATATTTCGCCGCTTGCATAGGTATACTGGTTAAACACATGGTTCTAGCTCTCAATGAATTGTTTGCCTTTTTTAAAAAGTTATGCTCTAAAACTCTTATTCTCTAGGATTTTGATGAACTTTAGAACTTTGCAACACTTGTTCTGTGTCATTTAGATAAGATTTTTCGTCCACGATTCTTTATTGCGATGGTGCATTTACTTATACATCTACTAGTAAAAGTACAATTAGGCGGTCCTATACAATACCGATAGATGTATCATATTTAAAGGTTAGTTTACTTACATTTACTTATCCAATGTGTCTAATAGAAAACTGAAAACATTTTTTGTCTAAATTATTTTGAAGGTTTTGGGTCATGTTGAAAATTACATACGGAATAAAGCTCAACTAGAGGGCTCAATTGCAGAAGAATACATTATTGAAAAATGTATGACATTTTGCAAAAGGTTGATGGGAGAACTAGTCGCGATGCTTAACCACAAAAGGATCTTATCCTACGCAAGAGGTGAAACATATTTGTTTTGACCAGGTGTTTATTTCATTGGTAATGATCAGACAACATTGATAGGGCTAGCTCAAGCACGTCGTTATGCCTTCATACTGATATAATCGAACCTCACTTTCGATCAAATTTGTATTTATATCTTATAATTATGTTTAATTTAAAAGTTTAAAAGTTTGGGGCTGAATAAAATAGAATGGTGCAAGAGATTTATTGTTGTTCAACGAGGAGAATACCCTTCAGTTTTAATTTCTCGTATTAAGGGTCAATGGTTTATAGAGAAATTTGCAAATTAGCTAAATAGACAGGTTTATGTGAACTTTATCTTGTTCTTATTTAATACTTCGATTATTATAGTAATTCTAACATTATAGGTTCCTCACATGATTGCTAATAAATGCTCACAACTAGTAGTTGCTCTTACAACTGGTCCAAATTTTGGTGTTCGAAGATTTAGTGGTCCCTCTATCAACAAATATATATTCCACACAAAATACCGTGAGAAAAATAGAATGTGTCAGAACAGTGGTATAATGGTTTGAGGCAGATGGTCAAACTTATTAAGGAAGATTTTCAAACATTGTTGAACTGGGTTATCATGGGAGATGTGCAGTTATATTATTTTATGGGTGTGATAAGGTCAATATGAAAACTCATGGGGCCTAAAGAATGATTCAAATGGCACAATCTTAGTTAATTTTTCTAGATTGATACACACATGAGAATGATTGTGTGATGATACTTTTGTGTTCTCATCATAAGTTAAGCAAGTATTCTATGTTCAAGAACCCAAAAATGTAGATTGACACCTAGTAGTGGAGATGGATCGAAGAGACACATTTGATATGGGAAAACTTGAAGATGATGATTTCAGACAGTGTATGCCTTATAATATTTCATATGTGAATAAGCTTAATAATCATCATTGTTGGATTCGAGAAGATGTTAGAGAATGAGTTTTACATTGTATCATACACTATATTCATTATATATTGTTAGTTTGTACTATTTCCGCTATGTTAAAAACTATATAGTCAATTTAAGTACCTTATACATTATCTTTCAGTTTAAGGAACATGCCATGCACACAGTCAGATTTCGGTAGTTACAATGATGGTAACGGCAGAGAGCGTTTGGGTAATTCTTCTACCCTAAATCCATCTAATGGTAACAACTAACTTCAACGGGGTAGGATGATGATAGCCAATAAGAAGAAAATGTAGAGATTGAGCTTCGAAAGAGCAAACCGATGAGAATTGAAAAATTTGTTGGCCAGGATTTTCTATCCTATATGTTCGAAGCTGATTCTCAAACTTTTATAGAAGTCGTAAGTGCTCAGGAAGGTCCTCTTTGGAAATAGGCGATTCAAAATGAGACTGAATCCATTCTGCAAAAACAGACTTGGGAGCAAACCACTAGGCTACAAGTGGATTTTCAAAAAGAAAATGAAAGCAGATGGAACAATAGATAAATATAAGGCCAGGCTTGTAATCAAAGGATATAAACAAAAAGATCTACGTTACTTTGATACTTATTCTCCAGTAACGAGAATAACAACCATTAGGTTGATTCTCGCAATTGCAACATTGCGAAATCTAGAAATTCATCAAATGGGTGTAAAAAGTGCTTTCCTCGATGGAAATATAGAAGTAGAAATTTACATGGAACAACCTGAGGCTTTTACTGCCCAGTACAAGAGAGGAAAGTATGTAAGTTGGTTAAGTCATTATATGGCTTAAACCAAGCCACTAAACGATGGCAAAAAAACTTGACAATTTCATACTTGAGAAGGGGTTCAAAATAAATGAATGTGATAAATGTATCTATGTAAAAGATACAAAAGGTAGGTATGTCATGCTATGTCTTTATGTTGATGATATGCTTATAATTGGGAGCAATGATAAAATGATCAAATCAACGAAAGATGTGTTGAACTCAAAGCTTGCCATGAAAGATATGGGTCTCGTTGATGTTATTCTTGCAATCAAAATAACAAAAAACATCAGATGGAATCATCTTAAGTCAAACTCAATATATTGATAAGATAATAGAAAAGTTCAATAAAGATGATGTGAAAATGGTTGGTACTCCTATAGAGGGCAAACCATTTTCTAAAAACATTGGGATAGTGTTTCTCAATTGGCATACTCCAGGATTATTGGAAGTGTAATGTACTTGATGAGTTGTACACGACCAGATATAGCCTAAACTGTGGGGGTATTGAGTAGATTCACGAGTAATCCAGGTGTAGAACATTGGAGAGGAATTACCAAGTTGCTAAGGTATTTGAGATATACCCGTAACTATGGATTGCACTACATGAGATTCCCTTCTATAATAGAAGGATACTCAGATGCAAATTGAATAACCGATTTACGAGACTCAAAATCCACGAGTGGATTTCTTTTCACCTTGGGTAGTGTCGTTATCTCTTGGAAATCCTCTAAACAAACCATTATAGCCAGATCAATCAAGGCGTATGAGGTCATAGCTCTAGACAAGTGTGGAGAAGAGGCTGAATGACTATGACAATTTTTAGAGTATATCCCTAGATGGCCAAAGCATGTACCCGCTATAAGTATACATTGTGATAGTCAATCTGCGATTGGTAGGGCACAAAGTGAAATGTATAATGGTAAATCTAGACATATACGTCGAAGACATGATACCATAACACAACTACTCGGGACTAGCGGTATTACCGTCGACTATGTAAGGTCGAATGATAATATAGCAGATCCATTGACCAAGGGGTTAACAAAAGAGAAAGTTGTAAAATCATCAAGAGGAATGGGATTAAAGCCCATGGATGAAAAAACTATTGTGAAGGATAAACCCAACCTAGTTGAATGGAGATCCCACGATCTAGGTTCAAAAGGACAACCTAATCACAATAGTAATAGAAATCAGTGTAGGGAAAACAATAATACCCTAAAAACCATTCCCATGATGAGAAACAGTGATGGTGAAATTAAGGATAAGCTTAAGCTTTTAATGATTTCTAGATTTCGGAAGTCTGAATGAGTAATGGTGTTACTCATGAAATCACCTATGCAAGTGAGAAGAGGGGTCGCTTAAAGGGGAACTGTGTGAGCAAGGTTCTTAGCAACACTTGCAGAATCAGGCATTGTGTTCCATCGCCAGAACAGACACAGACAGTTTGAACTGAACCATGATAATAAGATACTTGTCTGAGTTGTGTGTAAAATTATTACACCTATGGCAGACAGTTCAAGGACATTGCATCTACTGACTAGCTAGTAAAAGCTACATAAATCACGAGGGAAGGTTCAAAGGGATTACACCTACCTATCCTATGCAAGTATCAATTGTTCAAAATCTTTGTCATCGAGTCAATACAAATCTCTTCCATGTGGGGGATTGTTGGAATATTGGGCTATATTAAGGGGCCTTTTAGCAATTTGAACAAGTTTTGGGATTTGGGCTCAAATATATCCAAATCAATGTGGAATGGACGAGAATTGTATTTATCTTGTAAAAAGAAGTACCACACCGATCGATTTTATGCTTGGAGAAGCATATATATGTTTATTCACTTCTCAAGTGTGTAAGTAAAGCAAGTCAAGAGGCCCCCCCTTGTGCGCAGGGGGGGTGAAAATCACGGATTCGATTAGCACTTCAGACCATTTGACTTGTGTACCTGCCCATGACATGCGTACACGATTGTCGGACCAAAAATCTTGCCTAGTGTGAGTTGGTTTTAACTACACCAGATTATTATTATTGTCCTGATTCAATGTAATTTTTGTCTAAATTCACTGAACCGAGTTACATAATCAGTAATTAATTTGATTAATTACCGTTTGCCATAATTATCGTAATTAATTACTAAGCCTCCTAAATCAGCTTATATAAACCATCTCCCATTCAGTCATTTTGACACAGTTCTCATGCAATCTCTCAACATTTCATCCTTCTCCTTTGCTCTTTGTTTCCACTCGTCTTGTTTGGCCTTGAAAGTCCTTGTGTTCAACTGATTTCCAAAGGAAATCGAACTTGGTTCAGTTCATTCGATCACTACTACGTGCTAAGTAATAGGCCTAAGACACACCCTTGCACAAACCTTTCACGGTTGGGGAGGACTAAATTACCTTAGAGAAACCGTGTTTATCACAGGCCTCGACATTTTATCGTCAACTTTGCATGGTTATAAATTATTTTCTCAAATTACAATTTCATCCTTCAACTTTCGATTAATATAGATTGGTCCTTCATATCATTATTATTTGTAACAGGAAAAATATGCTCGATAACTTTACACTAAATTTACTAGCCATGACGAAGGTAAATCCAAATGTTATCTCTTTTTCAAAAATATTTGTTCATTCCATGTTTTGAATTTATACCTATTTTCTTATAAATGTGTTTGCAGACAAAATTCATTTGTCTCAATGATACATGCGGACCCTTTGAAAAGTTTGTACTAAAATCCATCGCTAAAATGTGGAAGGATCACAAAAATGCTATAAAAGAATCCTTTTTTAAGTCGGATGTTACAAAGGAAGAAATCAAAGCAAAGGTCGTTGAATGAGTGGAGCAATGATAATGGGAAATACTAGTAGCTTACTGGTTCTCTATAATAGGACAGAATAGAACATGCATTTTTCTTATAATTTTTGTTATGGATTCTTCTCATTGCGTTTTCTTTCATTATTATAATGTTTATGCTTAGGAATCATTAAAACATGGAAAACATGCCTGGTCACAACAGTCATCTCTTCACACCACAAGGTCAGAGAGTTTTCCTTGTGCAAAATATAGATGGGTATGGAGACTTTTAAATACATGTTTAGAATAATTGACATAATTTTTAGTATTACTTTACAATCTATTTTGCCATGTTTATTTAATAAGAACAAGAACGTAAGAGACTTGTGGGGAGTCTTGAATTTTATACGTATGCCCATGTCTATAAAAACAATGGTGCATTTGTTGATGAAATGACACTCATTAGTTGTAATACATGAAATTTTCAAAGTTAAATTATGAGTACAAGTTATATTTGTAGAATATGTCGTTTTATACACCATCCTTAATTGTATGATGCATGAACAAGGAAAATGCAAATTAGTAGAACATGCTTCTTATAATCCGGATGAGGATTCAATTGTACGAGATGAGGATATATATATCGCGGGGTTGTAGGTGGAGAAAAACTTGGGTGAATCAAAGGTTACGGGCTTGGTGTTACACCGATCATGGTACGTTGGTCTCATTAATCTAACGTGAACGAAGAAGAAGTAGAGAGAGGTGTGCGAGTATGCCTAAAGATTGAAAGAGAGGTATAAAGAAAAGAAACAGATCATAAATTGAGACAATAAAAAGAAATGCAAGCACAAATGTGGGAGATGTTCAAGCAGTTCCAAATGCAATTACAAGTCATGCAATCTAATTACCAAGGTTAGATCGTCAACTTACAAAACAATATGAGTGGATTTAATTCATTTCAAACCTTCATGGCAGGAAGTTCTAATAATTTCACACAATTTACCAATCTTGATTATGTTTTCACTCTTTTGCCAATTGCAAATCAAGTAAGTACATAGTTTAGATTTAGCAATGATATCACATGGCTTGTTAATTTATTGTTTGTTGAATAGAAGTTTGTATCTATTTTTATCATATTTTTTATGTATTGGTTGCCTAAGTCTTGTGTGTGAAATCTAGTTTCGTTCAATTTAATAAGTTAGTATGATTAATTATTATGCATTATATCAAGAGATGAATATGTTGTTGCATCTTGTGATTGTACTTTATTTTTTGGATATCTTTATAGCATAGTCGGGGAACTCGTGATTCTGCAGGTAATGGTAGTAAAAAATCTGTTTGGTTATGGTAGTAAAAAATCTGTTGAAACTGGAAGTGAAGATAATGATCATGCAAATAATTGTAGTTAACTGATGTCGGAGACTGTTTTTGCACAACTTCATAAATGAGCAACTATATTATATTTTCTGAATTTTAAGTTTATTAAGTATTTTTGGATTTATATATATATATATATATATAATTTATTTATATTTATATATAAAGTTTTAAAAAAAATAAAAATAATAATTATGTTGCTATTTTCACAATTTACTACTTTACATCCTCCGCGCCAGTGTCACGTCATAATAGAAGTAAAATATAACGTTGTAAAATATAAAATATCATAAAATAATATAGGAATACTAACTAATAATAGAGTCAAATATTAGTGATGATGACAACTAAGTTTGAAGTAGAGAGATAAGACTCTTTTTCAAAACCTTACTTCTACACAATCCTCTCTCGGAAGTATCCTTTCAAAACCTTGACGACAATCTGTGAAGCTCCGGCCAACCGGGGTTCCGAAGGATTAAGATGTTTGAACTATCAAAGGGAGATGCTGACCACATGATTACTGAGGGGAGTCAAAGTACAATACCGAATCAGGTAAAAATGTCTTACAAATCAAAATTAACTGGGATTATACCAGGAGCATTTGAGAAGGCTTTCTACTTTGAACAACATCTTTATGATGATGTTGAAGAAGAAGTGGATGAATTTTCGGAAGTTGAATGCATCAAAATCTTCTTTTCTCGTGAAGAAAATATAGAAATGAGGAAGTCACATGCCTTAGACATTATCATTAAATTATTTGGCAAATCAATAGACTACAATTACTTAGTTAGACGTTTGTCGATGATGTGGAAAATTCAGAATGGTTTTGTAGTCATGGACCTTGGGTACAGTTTTTTCAAGATTGCTTTTCATTCTAGAGAGGACCTTGACTCAGTCCTAAAAGGCGGACCTTGGTTCATCAATTCAGTATTCCTAACCATGAGAGTATTGGAACCCAAGTTTCAACCGGCAACAGCAAAACTCACGGTGGCGGCTATTTGGATGAGGATTCCCATGCTTCCTTCAGAGTATTATGAACCCGTTTACTTGGAAAAAATTGGCAACAAACTGGGACACCTTCTGTAAATAGATATGGCTACTGTAAATGGAGAAAGAGGGAAATTCGCAAGATTTTGTGTTCAAGTGAACTTACTGGAACCATTGCCTCTGTTTCTTAAAATTGATAACCTCCAATTGGATTTGCTCTATGAAGGAATAAACTCGATTTGTTTTTCATGTGGCATGGTTGGTCACCGTGTGAATGACTGCAGGCAAGGAACAAATACAGGTACGCTTCCGGTTGCTAAACCTAGGAACCTCATGGACTTGGAAGAGAATTGAGATTCGCCAATTCAACCAGCTAAAATCAAGACTAAACTGAATTTGGAGGAGCAGAGTCAGAATCTTTCGACCTCGGACAAAGTTGGGGATAGTAACCGTGGATATGGGCCTTGGATGGTGGTGAACCGTCGGAAAAAGAAACCGATGAAGAAACTGGAATTTCCAAACCAACCGGCCACCGCAAGCCCAATCGATGCATCAACCGATGCGAACCTTGCAACCGGAAAAGCCACCATTGTTAGACACAACGAGAAAAAAACCCTGTCGGGAAGCTGTCGGGAAGGAGCTGTCAAGAATGTGGCTGAGTGGAGAAGAAACGGTGGAAAAGAAGATGATGAGGGAGTTGTCATGCATGTGACGGAGTGGAGAAAAAAGGGTTGAAATGAAGATGATGTCGGGACTATTGTCAGGAATAAATTAAATAAAGATGGGGCAGACAAAATTGATTCAATGCTCGAAGATGGTGTCGACACTGTTCTAGGGAATAAATTAAATAAAGATTGTGCTGATAGTTTGTCTTCAACGCTGGGTATCTCCGTTGAGCTGTCTTCTTCGCTGAGCTGGAATGGAGGAACGGCATTGGGCATGGAGATGGGCTTCTCACCTGCTGGGCCTAAAGATGGTTGTCAATCTTCAAAGTTGGGCAGGTCGGGCTTTATTTCATCGGTTGGGCTTTAAATAATCCCATTTTCGAGCTTTCCTTATCTCAGGCCAGGTTTCATCAAAATGCTATTCAATTGATTGAGTATTCTAAACCTTGTATATCTATTGATGTTAGATGGATCCCTCCAGAACAAGGGTGAGTGAAAATCAACACAGATGGAGCATCTAGGGGTAATATGAACCAGGCGGGCTCAGGAGGAGTGATAAGAGATAATATGGGTCAATGGATAGCTGGTTTCTCTAGGAAACTAGGATGCTCCAACAGTCTCGTAGCGGAATGTTGGGCCATCAGAGATGGATTAATGCTGGCAAAATATCTCGGTTTTAAATCAATTCACTTAGAAACAGATGCTCAGTCAGCCCATAAGCTCATCTCTGATGAAAATTCTTCAAATATTAAACTAATGCCTATCATTACAGATTGTAGGAAACTCATGATGCAGTTCGACAGAATGAAGTTCCGACATATCTATCGAGAAACAAATGCGGTTGCTGACATCATGGCAGCTATGGGGATTAACCAGATACATATCTACGTTATCCATGAAACTCCACCGACGAAAACAATAAATGCTATCCAAAAGGACGATGTGAGTTTTGTCTACTCAAGGACAATAAAGTTTAGCTAATTATTATGTTGTATTAAGGATTAGGGTGCTAGATTCTCGTTACCCAGCTTATTTTAAGTTTACCTTATTTATCAAAAAAAAAAAGACAACTAAGTTTGAAAGTATTGTATTAAATGCTGAAGATAGGTTTGGGAAGGAAAGGGCACGGACTAAGCCCTCTCAAAAAGTAATATATTGAAAAATACGTTACCATATACAAGTAATTAACCCTAAATATAATTTGAATGAAATTAACTTATCAATCAATTTATTGCCAAGTATCCAAGACATACTCGCTCACTCTACCAGGATAACTAATTATAATATTTAGTATATATTATACTAGAAATCTGTTTCACGCTTACGCGTTATATGTACTTTATTTTTTAATATAATTACTTATAAGTAATATATATATAATAAAAAATTATGATTATATATAAGTTATTTAATATATTATCGATTCCTGTTATATAAAATTTATTAATCCATAAATTAAGTTAAATCTACAATATTTAAATATAAACTTTCATAAAACTTAAGTATTAAAAAAAATATTAGCATTTTTTTTTGTTAATGTGTTAAATTTTAGATTGCATACATAATTATAATTAGGCATTGATTTTAAACATGATTTTATAAATATTGTACTATAAGATATCACCCTTAATTAATCTAAAATTTAAATTGCAATAAGTGGACTTGTATTTCAATTATACAAATTATGTTATTATTAAATATAAAGAATAAGTATATTTTTTTATAAAAGTAAGTAAATTTGTATAAGTCGATAATAAAGATAAATATTATAATTAGTGACATGTTGCTAATTAATAGTTTTAATTTCATTGTTTTCACATAGTTATAATGTTGACAGCATTAGTGAAATATGTTTATTTTACTAATAGTAATTGTCACTTGCGTTCAATATTTATTTATTTAATAAAATAAGACTTGCCTATACTTATAAAAATGAAGCTCTACAAAACAAAAAAGAATATTAATATACTATAATGATAATATTAGTATTGTTTTTATTCATGTGTTAAATTTTATATTTTCTTGCATAATTATAATAAAGTATATAAAAAAAAGATATATAATACAAAAAAAAAAAATTTGTGATTTATTTTTAGCAAGAAGTTTTAATGTGCACTTAATTTATTTTTACAAAGTATAATATTATAAAGTTTAGTATTTTAATAAAAAATAATAAATTCATATGTGAAGTAAGGTGAAGTAAGGTTAACCGAACCTGTTTTTGTACCGGTTTTAATCTTAAAATACTATTAAATACTAAATCAGATCAGACCACTTCAGACCAGACAAAACCGGTTTTTCTGATTCAGACTAGACAAAACCAGATGACCAGACCTGCATTTCTTTCAGGCAGGCACTGTGAGCAAGCATTTTTTGAGTGCGATGTAGAAGGAAACGATTACATTGTGGAAAACGCTTATTTATTCTCTTTTTTGGTTAATAATCAAGTAAGAATTATGAAGGGATCCAAAATATACAGAGGCAACTTCATCCAAAATCCATCATCATCGAAAGCAAGCAAAACCGAGTAGATCTGACTCACCAAATCCCCGACGCGGATCTCGCTCTCGATTTTCTCATACTTCAGATATTCAACCTCCTTCTCTAGTTCCTTCACTCTCTCATCCTTCTCTTGAATCAACTGTTTCAATTCCACAGCTTTCTTCTTCGCCTCATCACCCTCATCCATAGCGGAATTAAAATCATGCTGCAACTTGAAAACCTCAGTCTCCAACTCCACATACCTCTTTCTCTCCAACGCCTTCTCATCATCTTCGGAAAGTTCAATCTCTCTACCCATTGCCTCAACTTTCTCCCTTAGCGCCGCATCTTGTTTCCTCAGCGATTCAATCTCTTCTTCCAAAGACTCGATATTTTCCTTGCTCTCACTATAGTTACGCACCAGATCGCTCTTCTCGATCTCTAAGGACTTCAGTTTCTTCGTCAGTTCGTTCACCTGAGCGTCTTCTCCGTTATCTGCATCATCGAAGAAATCCTTAGGCCTCAAGTCATCTTCTCCGTTGATCGGTATCTCGCGATCATCATCCGCCATTTTCAGTAACCTAGAATTCAATAAATCATCAGAAAAACATCAACCATCCAAAAAACATGGGAAGTATTGAAGAAGAAGAAGAAGAAGAAGAAGAAAACTACCGTCGCGACTTCAACAGCAATTACTGGAACAGATACTATCTCAGTCTTGGATGGATGGATGGAAAGGACCCTGTGAAGCAATCATGGACACAAACTGCAGACATAATCTATAGCTGCACCGATAGTAGACCTTACTTTGGCAATTAGCCCTTAGTTTTGGCTCTTTTCATGCCAAGGTTGTTCTGATACGGAGAGATGGAACCAGACATGGGAGAGGCCGATCTACAGACCTAATTTTTATTTTTATTTTTGGTATAAAAAGGTTCGGTCGAATCAGTTCAGAACAGGTATGGTAAATCAGCCAAAATTTGGAGCGGGCAAAAACTGGAGCGGTAAACCGTACCGGTTTTAAAATGTGGTAAATGTTCGGTTCTGAACCGGTTCAGGGCCGAACCGGTTCATGCCCAGCCCTAAAGGTGATATTATGTCTAAAATTAATATAGAGATATATAGATAGAAAGCTAAAACATGTTTTGCGCGTTAACTATTCTTTATATTAAATGCTATGTGAAAATATATGTATTATTTTATAAAAGTATTTTTAATTAAGAATAATTTTACCTTAATATTATACAATAAAAAATAAGGTGTATTTATAAAAATAATATCAACCCTATTAATATTTGTGTATAATATAAATTATTTTATTTATTTTAATATTATAATTATTTTAAATAAAATCAAGATTAAGTATATTTATTTAATAAACTAATTAAAAAAATACATGAATGATTATTAAAAAATAATAGTGACAATGTTAGTTAATAATTTTAAATTAGTTTTTGTGATTTTGTCACTTCTATTTGTTTATGAAAATGATAGTAAAAATATCTATAAATATATAAAAATATATTAAATCTATAAGTATAATAATATTTTTCATATTTTTTTAATATATTAATGTCCATATAATACTTTTAACGTACCTATTATGGTTTTATGGCTTCTATTAACTTATATATATACTTATATAAAAATGTCAAAAATGTATCTTCATATTATTATTATTCATTCTTATGCTAAATTTATATTACAATTTTAATTATAATAAGCTAAACAATATTGATATACAATTTGATAAAATTATTATTTAATAATCTAAATTTATACTGAATTAATCTATTTATTTTTAATTGCAAATATTTATAGGTTCGTTATCCATCAAATATAATATTATGTATTTCAGTATTTTATAAAATTCACTAAATACAATATATTTAAGATGAAATCATAAATCTACATGTATAAATAAACAAAAATATGTAAAGATTTTATAATTTATCTTGAGAGTGAATATGAGAAGATTTAGAGGATTTTAAAGTGATTTACATGGCATGCCACTTAGGACTTTAGGAGTGAGATTTGTATGTTTGACATGGACTAATTAAAATTAATTATTATGACATTAGAGTGAGAAAATGTATCAAAAATCTTATTTGTCACAATTGAATACATTTTAACCAAATTAATATATATAGATAGATATTGCAAATGAAAATCTTAAGAAGACAAGCATAGAACAAGTAGCAAGCAGATGCTTTTTCATCATCAAAATCTCTCGCCAAAGCGGAGGAAGACGGAACCAGTGCCTGAGTTGTGATCCACAGCGTATTCAGCGCGGACCAATCCAAATTTGGCTCCAAAACCATAGGATGAACCCTTTCCCATTCGTCTGTACACCTCTGTAGGGTTCCCCTTCACATTCTTAGAGCTTCCCAAATCATTCCCATGCTCTGCAAATACATACACGTGTGTGTTCCTCACTGGTACCCGTAGCTCAGCTGCAAGCTACACTCACCACACAGCAATTTGAAGAGATTGAATTTGATGGAAAGGAAGACAAGGGGTTATAAATACAATCATTTCATTCAGTTTCTATGCTTTACCTCAACAATGTTCCTTGCAGCACCCAACTCACCCATATTGTATCCCCTCACAGAGTAGGGTCCTCCAAGAGTAAATGCATCGTAGCTTGGAAGATCACCAATGCAACCACCATAGTGGCCATGCAGAACCAGAACTGGGGGAGGAGACTTTCCAGCACCTTCCTCCACTTGCTTCAACTGGAGAAATCTGGTCAATGTTAGCTGATGGCGGTTGAACAAGGGAAACTGACTGCCAATGCCTAAACCTTGGTCCAACTGCAACAAAAGTAAGAAAAAATCATTCAAACGTACACACAAAAAACAGAATAATGGGGGGTAACTAAACTTTTATGACAGAAGATAAGAGTGCAAGAAGGGAGATCATAAATATAGAAATCCTACCTGAAAAACATTCCGATCACCCACAATGGCTCCATTAACATACCTCGTGTTGTCACGGGTAATGTTAGCTTGCAAAAATGTCATTCGATCAATACCAGTTCCACTGAGAGTTGTCGGAGGCCCATCAGCACTGATTCCCCCACTTGGCAACACTCTCAGACCATTGGCTGAGATATGACTGCTTTCATCACGAGTAGTCACTTCTTCCATAACCAATCCATAAGTGAACTTGCTCTGACGACTGAAATTCTGAACCACCAAACCCCCAAAAAATAAATAAGACATTTGATTGATTCCTTGAGATATTATAAAATTAATATGATTTTAAAAATATAAATCAGGAACCACCTCAGTGATGTTCAGTTTTGCTCCAGTTCGATCAACCCAAATAGGGGGAACTTCATCAACCCCAGGTCCACCAGTGAACACTGGACTCAGCTTTCTGATGTTAAAGATGCTTCCTTTAAGCGTACGGTTTCGTGGTTTATATACACCATCAAGATATGGATGCACATACTCAAGCTTAAAAGCAAGATCATCCTATGAAGAATAATACCATCCATGAGGAGAAGATGCAAGTAGTGTCAGATTGTATCAATGCACAAGGAAACAGTAATATACACCTACTTGAGGATTAAAGAAGTTGCTGGTTGTCACTGAACCAAGAACGGATCGATTAAGCCCTTTGAGATTCCT
This sequence comes from Chamaenerion angustifolium, assembly GCA_946814005.1. Lineage (NCBI taxonomy): Eukaryota > Viridiplantae > Streptophyta > Magnoliopsida > Myrtales > Onagraceae > Chamaenerion > Chamaenerion angustifolium. Next base: position 23,344,166 of record OX328268.1, on the reverse strand, counting down.
ATGTTCAAAAGAAACAGTTCCACCTGGCTGGAGGGAAGCCTAAACAATCAACCAAAATACACAACAAGAGAATTACGTTAAGCCAACACAGATAAATAATTTTGGAAATGGAATGGATGCCAATGCTTGAGAGAGGTCTAGTCTTAGTGTGTATTTATAGATAGATAGATAGACATATACCAATGTGGGTCGTCCTCCACGTCCAGGAACGATACTCCACTCTGTGCTAACTTCAGCCTGTTTCTGGTCGAGCTCTTTGAGCTTAATTTCAACAATAATGCCACCTTCGTTCTTCTCATCAGGCCGTGGATTCACCTCTATATTTGAGAATAAGGCCAATGAGTTTATGTTCCTCAGAGCTTGTTTTCCAGCTTCTATGTTGAAAACATGACCTTGTCGAAGCTGAAATATTCATTCAAGTCACAAGTCCAATCAGGTACATTCAATGCAAGGATGATTAACAAGACACAAGCTAGTCAGCTGTCTAATTGAGAGACCAGACCAGACCAGACGATCAAAATCTAACAAATTGAAAAACTAATATGAAAATATAGTCAAAATCCCATTCTTTTTTTACCTGCTTGGGCAATTCTCTTCTGATTACAGGAAGCTGTGTATTCCCTTCAACGATATTGCCAAGCTTGTCCTGAAACTGTATCACAACTTGGGTGACATCCCCTTCGACCACCTCACACACAACTTCACTGGTATTCAAGTTTCCAAAGTTGACCACTTGGGCACAAGCATATCCTTCATCATGGTACCATTTCTGAACTCTGTCCCTAATCTTCTGCAGCAATCTAGCACTCACCTCACCCTCAAAATGCAACATCTCCTCAATTTCTTCACGCGTTTCCTGTGACAACAAGCAAGGCCTAGCCTTAGCAATCCTCCTTCTGTAGTCTTTCTCTTGACTCCTGAGTACGCCCAATGCATAAGAAAAAAACATCAATTTTATGTCAAAATATAGACGCAATTACAAGATAATAATTACTATATATATCACAAAACCTGAAGTATTCAAGCTGCTCCTTATCCGTCATATCTGGATCCAACTCTATTGGCTTCGACTGAGCCATTAAACCAACGTTGATGCACCGGAAACTTTCAGCCATATCCCATGTGCTCTCCCGGAAGGATATGGTGAGGTTCAAAGTCCCATCAGGGTTTGTCTTGCCTACCATGTCAACCTTCTCAAACATCCCGCAGGTTTCCAATGTTTCCAATTCCTTCTGAAGCTGCGCCTTCGTATACACACCCCCAGGTCTCAAAGATACCATTTCAAAGAAGGAATCTTCTGTACCAACTGTCGTCCCTCTATTCTTATCGAAGAAGAGGATTTCAGACAGTTTGTATTTCTTGAAGCCGCTGAGCTTATTCAGCGGGACAACAATGTTACCAGGTAATCCATGAGATTCCCACTCTTGATCTTGTGGCTCATCCGCGTTGGCAGACGGGACGGAGAACAGTTTTTCCCAAAAACTGCCACCATCACCGCCTCCTCCTCCTCTTCCACCCCCGCCACCACCAAAAGAACCTCCACCTCCGCCAGAACCACCAATGGGAGTGAACGACAACAGAACCGAGAATGAGGCAGCAGCTCCCGCTGCTGTAGCGGCTGCCAAAATGGGAATACTAACAGAACTACCAATGGACTGGAATTTCGGTGTGTTGGAAGAGTTGGTAGTGCCGGAGCTGGAGGAGGGACGGCTGCATTTGATGGAGGAGACAAAATTAGGGTTCTGGGAGTAAGGAGGCAATCTGCGGTGGGAGGAAATAGAGTGAGTGAGAGTTGGATTGAGAAGGTGAGTCGAAGCAGCGAACGTTGGCATGCTGATCGTCTCTGCTCTCTCTGTGGTTCAGTGATCCACAAAGCAGAAGATGCTGAGGAAGAAGAAGAAGAAGAAGAGGGGCGGAGGGAGAGGCGAGAGAGAGGGTTTAGGCCGACTTATCCATCTGCGCTTTTTAGAAAAAAAAGACTGGGTCCGGTTATGCATCAGTGGCATATTTGACCCTCGACTAGATGCATAGTTATCATGACCGGACCACCGATCCAACCGGCTCCGATTGGGATCCGGACCCTATTCGACTAAGTTCAATTAAAATACTGAAATGCATGATAGATCCGGTTGGACCGGTGTGAATCAGCCAATTTTCGGTTCTAGTTTTTTTGTTAAACCGTCTGATCGGTTCTCTTCGGTTTAAACCGACCTCTTCAGACCGGCACAACAACTTCAACCGGTCGGTCTTCAGGCTTCAACACGGGGTCTAGGTTTTAATTCCAATTTGGGAGAGACTTCAGTTCAGCCATTTCATTCTTCATCAGTCGCAGCCTTCGTTCCAGCGTCATTCTTTACTCCTCTGGACTTTCGATGGAATTGAACAAGGAGCCCGACATCAATTCCAACTGTAGGTCAATTCCCCACTCGATTGACTGATTGTCCAGTTATCTTTTTATTGTGAAGTAAAGCATTGCATCTGGTTTCATTTTCTCGAGGAATTAGTGGGTTTAAAGGTTGATTTTCGGATGAATGACAAAATTATCCAACTAGTCGAGCTTATTGCAGCTTTGCCACCAGAAAAACGAGTCCTGATAGGTCCTGCTCTAAGAGACCGATTGAGGCATCTGAAGATCCAAACAATCCTAGTGGAGGGTATGGACTGGGTGCTCAAGGAGGAGGAAGGGTAAAAGTAGAAGAGAAGAAAGTAGAAAAAACAGTGTTTGATGCAGAGTTGGAGAAGTTTGATGCGTCTGCAAAGATCAAAGTGATTAAAGAGGTACGAGGTTTTACTAGTCTAGGATTGAAAGTGGCGAAAGATCTTGTGGAGAAGGTTCTGGTAGTGCTTAAACAAGGATTCACCAAATAGAAGGCCAATGAGATCTTAGAGAAGCTCAAGGCTGCTGGAAAAGTTGCTATTATGAAGTGATGAAGTCAGTATATTCCTCATATTGGTTTACAGGTAGAGGTAGGTAACAATGCCAATGATTCCTTACCCCAAAGGAATAATGTTTGAATCATTTTTTGCTACACCTGAAGGAATTAGACCTTTGGTCAATCTTGGATGATCTTTGTGAAATAAAATGGACATGGTCAGTTGATACTTGGTTGAAGATAGACTTTAGTAGGTAAAAATCATCATGTAATGAAAAGGAGACATAAACTGTGAAATTTGTCATCGGGTATTGTCCATCCTATAGAGGGGTTAGATGAAGATGAGTTAAATCTTGATGAATCTTGTCCATCCTATGGTGATGTAATTTATTTTTGCATGCTGAACCGACCACTCTAACTGGGTTGGACCAGACAAACCAGGAATCGGTCCTTGAACCAGTTCGGTTCTGATAACACTGACTAGAGGGGTCAATTTCCAATTCGACTCCAGTATGATCCGAACCCGACCCATGATTAAAAAGAAGATGGTGGTTTAAAACAAATTGGCTTATCTAATCCACCCACCAAATTATATCAAGTTGGGATTTTGAAACCTGATCTGAACTCGACCCGTTGAACTATCTCTATATAAAGAAAAGTTGAAAACCTAGTCATTCGTGTTGTTGGCACCAAGCTTTGGTAGAACTTTTTTTTCGGCTTCTGGATTTTCCTCAACGTCTTTGCAAACTCAAGCATATGCTCCTTCTTTCTGTCGTGAACTTCATTCAGAACCTTTTCTTGCTTCCATTGTCGCTATTCGATGGAGAATTCACAACTATTATATTTGAGGGTGGGAAGGTGTGGGTGACGACCTTGCGGTGGAAGTTTTGGTGGCCAGCGACATGCGACACAATAAAAGGAGGTGTTACGCACGAAGAGTGGCGTAACATAATCGAAGGTGACAAAAGAGAAAGAGAGGTGACTAGGATAGAGATAAGATACTTGTTATTGCATAATCTCCACAATATTCAGATTACTACAGAGATAAGACAAGAAGAATCACTAGTGGGTTTGGGTTTATTATATAGATAGATTTATTAATATGGTGAGTTAAAGCCAACAGAGTTGGGCTCGTAACAACGTATCCTCCCTAAATAACGAGTTTGCCCTCAAGGTCGAAGTCCGAGTATTGTCGGTGGAAATCTTCGAGAAACTCCCAAGTAACCTTGTCCTCATCCAGCTCCTACCACTTGATCAATGCTTTAGTGGATGCTTTATTACAGTGTCAGACCGTTTTCCTTGCGATGAGCTTTTCGGCCACACGGTGGAAAGGTTGAACAGCGCCAAGTGTAAGTAACGTGTGTTGCAAGTTATCTCCACGAACCAACTTCAGTTGTGATACATGGATTGTCAGTTGGATCAATGTTGTGGCTAGTAAATCTAGTTTGTATGCAACCTACTAATTTTCTCTAGAGCTACAAAAGGTGTGGACCACTTAGGTAGTAGTTTGTGTGCCTCTTGTTTCTTTAAATTGTGTTGAGCATATGGCTGCAACTTTAGGAACACCGGATCTACAACCACGAAATTTCTATCGGTTCTCTTCTTGTCAACTATTTACTTCATTCGGTTTTGTGCTCGGGCAAGGTAGAACTTTAACATCTTGATGTTCCCTTCTCGTTACCGAAGTAGTGAATCTACTCCTTCCTTCTTTGAATCCTTCAGAAAACATGGAACATGTAATGGTGGTGGAAATCCATACAAGACTTCAACAGGAGTCATGTCGACCGTCGAATGATATGATGTGTTGTGCCACCACTCCGCGAGAGGTAACCACTTTTTCCACGTATTCGACTGATCCACGACCATACAACGGTGATATGATTGCAAGAATCGGTTTACCACTTCCATTTGACTATCGTTTTGTGGATGGTAGGAAGACGATAAACATATGGAGACTCCCAATTGTCGAAATAAATCACGCCAAAACGAACTCACAAACACTACATCCTGTTGGATCGTGAAATCATGAATGCTGATCTGGCAGTGAATTGAATGCCAGCCAAGGTTGGGATGACGCTTCAACTCCAACTCCGGTGAACCTGCAAGTAGGGGAGCGCAACAGAGGGGGTGCCTCTGGGTCCCTCTCCGATGCTTAAATGAGTATGTGTGTGTATAAAACTCAAAACGTAAAGAACGTATGTAAAGCAAGGGTATTTATAGGGTAAGAGAGATAGAACCGTATATGGCAGCTGAATATCTTAGTGTATATTGTATTGCCGAAGATTCGGATCGTCAGTTACTGCGAGATATTGCAGTTACCAAATCTAATCCTTAGTGAATATGTGACCGAGATATGCGGGATATCGTGGCCGCTTCCTTATTAACGGTTTTGTGGGACCAGAGGAGAGAGGCAAGGCTCTCTTCGGGGCGAGCAATCCCACGTCGAGCAGTGGAAGGTCGCGACCTGGTAGAGAATGGCGAGCAGTCTAGGAGCTTTTGGCGTCCCTATAGACCTTGGGCTCGATTCTGGATTACTCGATGGTGGGCCAAGTTTGGCTTGTACTTGGGCCGATCCGGTTCGGATGTCATGGGTTTACCCCCTCTATAGTTATGGGGCCTTCGAGGCCTTTTCTTACTGGGCTGTCACTATCGATACCCAACATTTGCCCCCGAAGCTTGATTGAAGTTCCTTCAGTCGAGCTTGATTTCTTGGTAGGGTTTTAGATAGTGACGTCTTTTGTAGTGGTTCAGGACCTTTGAGACACTTCGGGCTCATTTGGCGAGCAGTTTCTTATCTGTTCAGAGCTGAAAGAATATCCTTCCTTTTATTCCCTTTTGGAGATCACTCGAGGTGACCTAGGCTTATGGAAGTCTATCTCTCTTAGTTAGGCGATCATTACCCACCCAAGGTATTTCTGCTAAAGCCTTATTAGTGCGTAGGCGACCATCTTGTCTCCTTAGTGGACTTTTAGCATTTAATAACTGCTCAGTTGTCCAGAAATCGAACGGTCACCTTAGGCACGCCTGTCCTTTACTTTTCCGTAAACCTAGGGTAGTTTGACAGCTGTCTGTACCAGCCAACCGTTTCTCTCTTGGAATTCTGACATTGCTTTGGTTTTCTCCAAAAAGGGTGCAATCATTTCTCTGCGTCGCTTCGATTTGTTCGTGGCGGTTACTCCCCTTTTGGTCTATATAAGAAACGTCAGTTTCTGTATTCTGTCTTTTACGCTTATCCACTCTCTTAGATTTTCAGAGCTTCATTGCGATCCTTTCCATTTCCTTTCTCAACCTTCTTCAGCCTTCTTCCAATATTTCCATGGCTCCCCGCAGTCAGAGAGTCAAGCACATGGCTCCCAAGGGCGCCAACAAAGCCAACACTCCCAGAAATGCTGATGTCCCTTTGACCATCAGGGATGAGGTCGTGCCCCTCTCAGTGGAGGAACATACCGATTTGGAGCCGGCTTATTTTAAGACCGTGGTGGCGCTCGGTGGCTTCAGCGTGGAGGATGCTACTAGGTATCCTGGCTTAGGTCTGCATTTTCCTCACGACGGAGAGGTTTACATTTATGCGGCCCAGATCGATGCTGGGTTGCGTTTTCCTCTCTGTGAGGATTTACAGACCTTGTGTCAGTTTTATGGGATTCACCCCACACAGCTTGTTCCGAATGCCCTCAGGATGTGGGTCGGTTTCAAGTTCCTGTGCTTACGCCAGGAATGGGTGTATTCACTGGCCTTGTTCCGGTGCTTCTTCCGACTGGCAGCAGGGGCAAACCACCTTCACCACTTCCAATCCCGCTGGCCGAAGTTTTCAGAGTGGGGAGGCCCTCAGGGATGGGTTTGGAACGTCCATGTCCGCCTGGTCGATGATTTCCGGGCCACTAACTCCAACTACAAGAAGTTTTACTTCTTGTACAAGGGGGGTGTACCCTGGAAATTATTTGCTCCGGACAAGGATTTTCCTCCCTCCTTTGAAGAATTGTCAGGGAGTGACCGGAATGCCATCGACGACCTGTACCGGCTGCATCGGTCATCCCAGTTCAAGTCCACCCGCTCAGTGGCGGAGACTACTGAGAATATGCTTGAGATGGCAGGCATTCATCAGGCCACGCCAATCTTTGGCGATTGGGTAATTTTCTAACCATTTTCTTGTTTTATCATTTGTAGGCAAGGCCATAGGCATGAGCCAAAAACTGATAGGTCTCTTTGATGACCAGGGATCGGCAGGGTTATTACCAAGCACTGTTGAGCTCTCCTCCTCCCCCCTCTAGGCGTTCGTCCAAGAGGAAGTCCGATGAGGTGATTCCTTCGGCTAACACTGGTCCTCGCCAACCAGGTATATCGCCTCGCCATCTGTGGAAGCAATATTTTCATACTCTGCAATTTTTTGGTTTTTGACTTATTGCCTTGTTGTTTTACAGGGAAGTCCTCAGCTGATGCGACCCGGGACCCTCCTCCTCCTCCTCCTAAGAAGGTCAGAAGCGAGGAGCATCCTGAGGTCGACCAGCGTCCTCCTCCTCCCCCTCTTAAGGGTCCTTCTGCCAACAAGGGGAAGGGTACGGATGCGGTGCCCCCTTCTCCTTCTCCTCAGGGTCCTTCTGCTACTAAGGAGAAGGTTCTGACTTTAGCGTATCCCGCTCCCACTGTGCCCACGGTTCCTCCCCCGGAGTCTGGGACCCAGAAGAAGGGGCCTGCTACCTCCAGCTCCTCGAGGGCTCCTTCGGAGGCGTACTGCTCGATGGCGAGCCTGTTCCAGCCTTTTAAGGCTGTGGACTCTAGGAGGCCTTGGGTCCCTTGCGGGGACCTTGCCAAGAATGGGTACCCCGTTCAGAAGAGCCTCCGGGGTAGCCCGGATATGTGCATGCGGCTCCTTGACAGGATAATTCCTCCCAAGGACCGTTCGATCGTCCCCACGGAGCTTCCTCAGATCGAGGGGTTCCTAAGGACCCACTTCGAACGAGTTGCTCTGGTATGATCTAGCCTTTCTTTCGTTCTTTCTTTCTTGTCATTCCTTTTTTGTTTTGATGACCTGACATTTTTCTTCATGTTCTTGTTGTCAGCTCGTTCGGGAAGAAGTGATCCTTGGTCGCGTCTTTGGTGAGCTCGCCGATAAGCACTCTGATCTGCTTGTCGAGCTAGAGCAGTATCGAAGCACGGGGGTCACTCCCGGGCAGATGGGGGCCATCAAGACGACTGCCGATGCGGCTATCACCTTGGTGGATGGCGCGCGGGAGGAGTACTTTAGGAAGGAGCAGCGTCTCCTTGCCGATGTTAAGAAGAGGGAGGCTAACGCCGCCGCCTTCCTTCAAGAAGCTGAGGCCCTCCATCAGTGCTTGGATGAAGGGGAAGCGGTCCGAGCTCGCCTCGAGGCCGAGCTGAAGGATGCCCAGGCTCAGGTGGCGGAGTCGGACGCTCTGCGGGTTGCTGCTGAGGCTCAAAGAGCTGCTGCTGACGCTCAGAGGAAGGCTGTGGAGGAGGAGAGGGATCGGCTAGCTGAACAGTTGAGAGCCGTCCCTTCGCCCCAAAGCACAGTCGAGGCTTTCAAGTCCTCTGAAGATTTTGAGGACTATGCTCTAAAGGTGATGAGGTCGGTGATAGCCGATTTTCTCCAAGTCCTGGTGAGCGATGTCCAGGCGGTCGACCCCAACTTTCCCATTGGGGAAGTTGGGTCCTTGAGGAGCTTCCTCCAGAGTCGTACCTTTCAGTCTACCCCTGTTGCTGAAGAGGTTGCCCCCGAGGGCGAGCCAAGCAATATTGCTCCCGAAGGCGAGCAAAGCGTCCCTGCTCCTGAAGGCGAGCAAAGTGCCTCTGCCCCCGAGGATCCTAAAGCCTGAAATCTTCCCCTCCTTTATCGACCATATTTGCCTTTTAGATAACTATTTTTCTTTGTAATTTTTAGTTTTCCTTGTAATTATTTATTTGATTTAAGACTGGGTTTCTTTTATTGAATGCCTTTATATTCATAAGCCTTTTATTCGACTTTGAACATGCTTGGCTATTTACCCAACGTCTTAATCATAATTACTCTTCGACTTCCTCTTGACTTGTAATGTTTTCGACTCTTGAAGTCTTAGACCAAGCATAAGTCGAACTTTCTAAGGATAATACTTCTGATACTTACAAGCATAAACTTCTAAGTTCAAAGAGATATTACCTTCTTTGAAGTTTAGACCTTCGAGGTCATCCTAAGGCTTTGTCATCCATAGTGATCGCCTAAAATTCTTTGTTAGCAGATCCCTTTGTTTGGTTTTGGCGTCTGCTTCTCATCTTGCCTAACTTTATTGCTAGGTCTTTTGGCCTGACTTTGGCGTCATGGATTTTTTGTTTTGCCTAGCTTTATTGCTAGGTCTTTTGGCCTGACTTTGGCGTCAGGGCTTTTTGTGCCTGTTATCAGGTTTTTGCCTGACTCTTGGCGTCAGGTCTTTTGAGGCCTAACTTTGTTGTTAGGGCTTTTGTGGCCTAGTTTTGTTACTAGGGCTTTTTTGGCCTAACTTTGTTGTTAGGGCTTTTGGCCTGTCTTTGGCGACAGGGCTTTTTGGCCTAGCTTTGTTGCTAGGGCTTTTTGGCCTGTCTTTGGCGACAGGGCTTTTTGGCCTAGCTTTGTTGCTAGGGATTTTTGGCCTGACTTTGTTGCTAGGGCTTTTTGGCCTAGCTTTGTTGCTAGGGCTTTTTGGCCTAGCTTTGTTGCTAGGGCTTTTTGGCCTGACTTTGGCGTCAGGGCTTTTGGCCTGAATTTGGCGTCAGGGCTTTTGGCCTGTCTTTGGCGACAGGGCTTTTTGGCTTCAGCTTGCTTCGAGTGGACACGCTTTATGAAGGAATGGCTTTCTTTTATTGACATAATCGGTTTGATTACAAGCTATGCATAAAATCTTCTTAAATGCTCAGAATTAAATGGACGGGGTAACCTCTCGCCTTCGGTGGTTTCCAAATAGTAGGATCCTGGTGCGGCGATCTCTACTACTTTGTATGGTCCTTCCCATTTGGCTGAAAGTTTGTTTTTACTGTCCAGCCTTGTAAATTCATTCCTTCTCATAACCATCTCCCCCACGAAAAATTGGCGAGCGCTGACTTTTCTGTTGAAATACCGAGCGGTCGCCAAACGCATCTTTGCCTGTGTCTTTTCTGAGAGCCATCTCTTTTCCTCTGCTAAGTCGAGGTCAGTTCTGCGCTCGATCTCATTTGCCTCCGCGTTAAAGTGTAGGACTCTGTGGGTAGGCACTGCTAATTCAGCTGGTGCTACTGCTTCTGATCCGTACACTAAACTGAAAGGCGTTTCTCCTGTGGCCGCCTTAGGCGTTGTTCTGATTGCCCATAATACGTTTTCCAGTTCGTCTGCCCAGTTCCCCTTGAATGCTCGAACCCTTTTCTTGAGTCCTGCTAAGACAGCCTTGTTGGCTGCTTCAGCTTGCCCATTCGTTTGAGGGTGATGTACTGAACTGAAACGATGGTCGATATGATACTCTTCACATAGCCATTTCAACTCTTTTCCAACGAATTGCGGATCGTTATCGCTGATGAGTATTTTAGGAATACCAAACCTGGAGAATATGTTGACCTGTAGGAACTTGATAACTTGGAATTCCGTTGAGCTTTCGCCTCTACCCACTTAGTGAAGTAGTCGATTGCCACTATAATGTGAGTACGCTGACCAGTGCTAATGGGAAAAGGACCCAATATATCGATTCCCCATTGAGCGAAGGGCCAGGCACCCGCCATTGGGGATAATAATGTCGATGGTCGACCCGATCGTGGTGCAAACTGCTGGCAAATTTCACACTTCTGTGTTAATTCGGCTGCGTAGTGCTCGCCCTCAGGAGAAATAAGAATTAAACCTGCCCCCGAGCCTTCTTTTGATGAAGACCCATCCGTATAGAGTTCCCAGATTTGATTGTCGTTTGCTGACTGACTTGGCCTGTTTTCTGCCTCCGCTTGACCGTTACTCGTGCTTTCCACTATGAAATCAGCTAGTGCTTGACCTTTGATGGCCGTTTTTGGCGCAAATTTGATCCTGAACTCGCTGAGCTCGATCGCCCACTTGACCATTCTTCCTGAAGAATCTGGCTTCATCAGGAAGTTTTTGAGAGGTTGATTGGTGAGAACCGTGATGTCGTGCGCATGAAAGTAAGGTCTCAGCTTCCGAGCAGCAATAACTAAGGCATAGAGAAACTTCTCAATCTGGACATATTTTATTTCTGCTGAGTTGAACATTTTGCTAATAAAATACACTGGACTCTGAACATTATTCTCCTCCCTTATTAAGACAGCACTGGCTGCCACATCGCTAATGCCTAAATAGAGGAAAAGCTGCTCGCCTGGAATGGGTTTTGCCAGAGCTGGGAGTGTTTGAATATGCATTTTCAAGGACTGGAATGCTTCCTCGCAGTCTGACGTCCACTCGAACTTGCGGTTGGCCCTCAAGGTTTTGAAGAACGGGAGGGACCTGTCGCTTGCTTTGGAGAGGAAGCGGTTAAGAGCAGCTAGTCGGCCATTCAGGCACTGGACTTCCTTATGGCAGGTTGGCGACTTCATTTCTTCTATGGACTTTAGCTTTTCCGGGTTTGCTTCAATGCCCCTTTCGCTGACCATAAAACCCAGGAACTTCCCGGACTTGACTCCATAGGCGCACTGGGTTCAGGCGAACGCTGTGTCTCCTCATGCATTCAAAAGCCTCACGGAGGTCGGTGGTATGAGGATTGCCTTTGATGGATTTGACGAGCATATCATCTACGTAGGCCTCCATGTTCCTTCCCAGCATGTCCTGGAACAGTCGGTTCACCATCCGCTGATAAGCTGCCCCAGCATTGATGAGACCAAAGGGCATCACCTTGTAGCATAGAATGTCCCCGTCAGCATAGAAATCAGTGTGGGCCTCGTCATCTGGATGCATTCTGATTTGGTTGTAGCCTGAATAGGCGTCCATGAAGCTCAGCATCTCATGACCCGAGGTAGCATCGACCAGTTGATCGATTCTCGGAAGGGGATATGAATCTTTGGGGCAAGCCTTGTTTAAGTCGCGGAAGTCGACACACATCCTCCACTTGCCGTTTGATTTCTTGACCAAAACTGGGTTGGCGACCCAGCTCTGGAATCTTACTTCTCTGACGAAGTCAGCTTCAATCAACCTGCTGACTTCCTGCCTGATCGCCAAACGCTTATCAGTCCCGAATGATCTTCTCTTTTGGGCGATCGGCTTGATGGAGGGGTCTATCCTGAGCTCATGAGAGATAATATCTGTGCTGATTCCTGGCATATCGCTCGGCTGCCAGGCGAAGAGCTCTTTGAATTCCTTGAGGAGGGCGGTCATGGCCTCCTTCTGATCCTCTTTCAAGGTGGTCCCAATGCGCACCTTTTTGTCTGGACCATCGATCTCGACCTCCTCCAATTCCTCCATGGGTGCTGGTCGAGCCAAGTCCTCGCGGGGATCGGCCTCTGTCTCGATGGCGAGCGCGTCCCTTTGGTTCCTCCTGCGTAAACAGTTCACATAGCATTGCCGCGAGGAAGGCTGATCTCCTAGCACTTCTCCAATCCCGTTCGGAGTAGGGAACTTCATCTTCTGGTGAACAGTGGAGGCCACAATCTTATTTGGGTTGATCGTGGTCCTCCCTATGATGGCGTTGTAGGATGTAGGTGAATCGACCACCAGGAAAGTGACCGACACCTTAATGCTTTTCCACCCCTCGCCAAATATTACTGGCATGGCTATAGCCCCTAGTGGATAAGTTGTTCTTCCCGCAAATCCGATCAGTGGAAAGTCGACCCTCTTCAGGTAGCGTTTGGATTTGCCCATCTTCTCAAAGGCGTCCAGAAATAGGATGTCTGTCGAGGTGCCTCCGTCGACCAGAATCCTTGCAACATCACAGCCGTCAATATCTGCCGTAATGACCAGAGCATCGTTGTGGGGCGTGGTGACGTGTGCCAAATCATCTTCAGAGAATGAGATGACAACGTTCTCTTCAGGTCGGGGCCGCTTCCCCAACTGAACTTCCGTAGAGATCTGAGTGGCGTAGACCTCTCTGGTGCTTGACCTCTCGCCGCCTGTGCCGAATCCTCCCGCAATCAGATTCACTCTCCTCTTGCTTCCAGAAGGCTCAGCTTGATCTGTAGGGGCTGGTGAACGATGCTTCCTAGGGGGCGTTCGACTTCGGTCTCGCCCTGCCACAAATTCTTTTAACATTCCCCCCAGAATCAGCTTCTCTATATCTCGCTTCAGAATCTTGCAATCGTCTGTCTTATGGCCCTTGCACTTATGGTATCTGCAATAGCTCTCGACATCCTTGCCCATGGGTAGCCCACCTCGACGAGGCATTGGTGGCCTCGCCAAGGATCTCCTCTCCATCTCGACTAGTACAGCTGAGATCTGCCTATTTAAAGGCGTGAAGTACTCAGGGACCTCTGGATGGCGAGGCGCTGGAAGAGACTTGACTCGGGGCTTGCTTTCCTTTCCCTTCTTCTCCTTCTTTACCTCCTTCTTACCATCGCGTCGGGGTTCATGGGTTACCCTTAGCGAGGTCGTCAGGAGGTTAGCCTCGACGTTTGCGCGTTCAAGGTCTATGAAACCTTTGGCTCTGGATGCCAGCTCCTCCAACGTCTCAATCTCTTTCACATGATAGCTGTTTCGCAGCTTTCTCGAGGCCTTGTTGGCCACATCCAGACCTCTGTAGAATGCTCGAATGATCTCCCCATCCGAGATTCAGCGATCTAATTCTGTGACGTTTTGATGAAAACGCCCGTAGAAGTTGGACAGCGACTCTCCAGGCTGCTGTTTGACCGAGTCAAGGGCGACCACGCTCTTCAGCAACTGGCGCTCGCCCATATATCTCTCCAGGAACTTGCTTCTCAACTCTGCCCAAGTTCCGATTGATCCTGCAGGGAGGCCGAAGAACCAGGACGAAGCCGAACCCGAAAGAGTAGATGGAAATAGAAAAGCCAAATGATTGGGATCGTTTGACTTACCCAGAAGGGAGGCCTCATGCTTGTTGACATGTACGGTGGGATCTCCCCCACCGCTATACTCAGGTATGGCCCGAGCAACCACATCCTTCGGGATTTTGATAGCGACGAGCGCGTCGGTGAAAGGATGAGAGGACTGCTCCTTGAAGGGAGCTATGACTGTCAACTGTCTTTCCCGGAGCCTTTTGTTGAGGAGGTCATCCATCTGATCCACAGTGCAGTACATGGGAGAGGCTCCGAGTGGAGGCGGACCGGAAGGATTGGCAGTATATGCGGCTGCTGGCTCCTTGGTGTGTGCTGGAGGTAGGGACTGCTGACCTGACGTCATCTCCTGATCCTCCTAAGGTGCAGCGGGACCAGGGTTGGCCGCTTCTGAAGGTGAAGGCCCTGTGGCAGCAGGGCGGTGGTTTTCCTTAGGAGCAGCGAGATTGTTTTCCTGAGGAGCAGGGACTTGGCGGCGCGCCTGTCCTAGGATGGCTTCCAGCAGGGAGACCATCTCGGGGGTTAAATTAATATCCTTCCCCACAATGTGGACTGTCTGCGGTGCAGGGGCTCCGTTTTGATCAGCAGCTGGGGTCGGTCTTGAATCACCGACATGTTCTCGAGCTGTCCGCAGAGGAACATCATTAACTCCTGCTCGGCTGGCAGGTTCTTGTTGAAGCGGTGAAGCGGCGGCGGAATCAGAGCTATCTGAGGATCGTTCCCTAGTCTGATTCCGACGGTTGCTTTGGGATCGAGTTCTCATGGCTGAATTGCTCGTTCCCACAGACGGCGCCAAATGTTGGATCGTGAAATCCTGAATGCTGATCTGGCAGTGAATTGAATGCCAGCCAAGGTTGGGATGACGCTTCAGCTGCAACTCCGGTGAACCTGCAAGTAGGGGAGCGCAACAGAGGGGGTGCCTCTGGGTCCCTCTCCGATGCTTAAATGAGTATGTGTGTGTATAAAACTCAAAACGTAAAGAACGTATGTAAAGCAAGGGTATTTATAGGGTAAGAGAGATAGAACCGTATATGGCAGCTGAATATCTTAGTGTATATTGTATTGCCGAAGATTCGGATCGTCAGTTACTGCGAGATATTGCAGTTACCAAATCTAATCTTTAGTGAATATGTGACCGAGATATGCGGGATATCGTGTCCGCTTCCTTATTAACGGTTTTGTGGGACCAGAGGAGAGAGGCAAGGCTCTTTTCGGGGCGAGCACTCCCACGTCGAGCAGTGGAAGGTCGCGACCTGGTAGAGAATGGCGAGCAGTCTGGGAGCTTTTGGCGTCCCTATAGACCTTGGGCTCGATTCTGGATTACTCGATGGTGGGCCAAGTTTGGCTTGTACTTGGGCCGATCCGGTTCGGATGTCATGGGTTTACCCCCTCTATAGTTATGGGGCCTTCGAGGCCTTTTCTTACTGGGTTGTCACTATCGATACCCAACACATCCTTGTCGCTGATAATAGTGTTCGATAGACCATGTAGTTTATAAAATTGATCCACGAATAATTCAGCTATTGTTGTTGTCGTGTAGTAATGGCCAAGAGTTATGAAGTATGTGTATTTAGTTAGTCTTGGTACAAAATTGGCTAGGGAGCTATGCCATGTCTTGGAACAAAAGAATGAGTCTAAGGATGCCGAAAAAAGAAATTCCTAGTTAGCCACCTGTTTGACTATAAGATGGTAGATAACAAACCATGTATGAAACAAGTGATAGATTTATAGCTTCTCCAGAGTATCCATGCCTAAAAGATGAAACTCGCAAGGTCGTTTCAAGTAGATGTCATTATTGAGAAGTTACCATCGGCGTGGAATATCTTAAAGGGTTACCTGAAGTACAAGCGAAAGAAGATGACCATGGCCGAGCTACTCGAAATGATCAACGCGAGAGCAATACATGAATGATGCACATGGAATTCTAATCTGCCCCATGAACACTATGGACTCCACCAAGGCAAATGTGGTGGAGCATGGGTAGAGCAGACATGTTGCCAAAGGTAAGCAGAAGAAGCAAAAGGATTCATTTCGGGTCCTAAGGGTGGAGTCTCGAAGAAGTTGAGATCCAAACCACAAGGAGTTATTGACGTTTGTTATAATTGTGGTAAAACTGGTCATAAGTATAATGCTTGTAGGTTTCCTAAGAGAAAGGAGACCAACATGGTGTAGAGAATCACTGAAGACCTTGACGACATCAACTTGTCGGCGGTGGTGTCTGAGGTGAGCATGGTTGATTCCAACCCTCGGGAGTGGTGAGTTGACACAGGTGCCACCAAGCATGTTTGTTCGTACAACGGAATATTCTTCAATTTTGAAGAAGTTGATTCTGGGGAGAGCTTGTACATGAGCAAATTTTCCTTATCCGACTTTAGTGGCAAAGGAAGCATCGTTTTGATGATGACTTCCGAGAAAGAGTTGACATTGAAGAATGTGATGTATATGCCACACATTCACAGGAACCTGGTGTCAGGATCTTTCCTCAACAAGCATGACTTCCGTCTTGTACTTAAGTCAGATAAATTTTTACTCACAAAGAATGGAATGTTCATGATGAATGTAATGCTTGTTAAGCCTAAAATGAACAAGAATAAAATTGTTTCTTCTGCTAACTTATTTGAGTGTCTCCTAATCATTGGCATGTGGTAGATTAGGACATGTTAATTATGATACCTTGCGAATGTTAATTAACATGAATCACATCCCTACATTTTAAATTGACCTCAAACAAAAGTGTGAAATATGTGTTAAAGCTACATTAACCACATCATCTTTTCATTCAATTAAAAGGAATACATAACCGCTTGATTTGATACATTGCGATGTTTGTGACTTAAAGTTTGTCCAAACAAGTGGCAGAAAGTACTTTATCACTTTCGTAGATGATAGTACAAAATATTTATATGTATACTTTTTAAAAAGTAAAGATGCAAATATAGAAAGGTTCATGTTTTACAAAAGAGAAGTTGAGAATCAACTTAATAAGAAAATTAAGGTATTATGTAGTGATATAGGTGGCGAGTATCATACTCCATTTGGTGAGTTTTGTGCTCAACATGGAATCATACTTGAGGTCACCGCGCCTTATTTACCCCAATCAAATGGGGTGGCGGAAGGAAAAATCGAACATTAAAAGAGATGATGAATCAAAGGGTTAATTATAAAAAAAACACAAACCGAACTTTGAGGAAAAAACAAACAGCAAACCAAACTTTATTTTTTTACAAACAATAAACTAGATTTGGGGAATTGAGTAATCAACAAACCTAGCTTAAATCTCGGTTATGTTTGAAAGAATTTTTCAATGTCTAAGGGAGTTAGTAAGCCATAATACAATTTCCTTAGATTAGTTAACTAATATTGACTTAATAATTTAATACAATATTGAAAAATATGTTCAAATATACTGAAAATTTGAGGTAGGTTTCACGAGTGTGCCCGCGACATGCAAACATGATTGTTGATCTTACAAGCATGCCTTACGCAACATGGTTTTTGTAGCACTAGAGTTGGGGTACCAAGCTTGACCAGAAGCAAGCACATGAGATAAATATGTCATGTTTCCTTTGGAAGCATTTTTTGATGGGATGAGAAGTAACAAGTAACGGTACTGGAAACAGCATATCATAAGGAACCGTGTGGAAGTGATGATTCAAGGCCGAGAAGGCATTGTAGTGTCAAATACCTCATTCAAATTTGTAGTGCAAGGAGTTGCACTGGGTTGAGGTCCAATGGATGATTGAGCATTTACATGATCCGTAACTCTATAACAAAACTAACATCAAACCGTTAATAGCACTATCATGCTAGATTTCCAAACTCCCCACAAACTTGTCATTGAAATTTATTGCCATCGTAACTACAAATTTTCCCTTTTGACTAAATGATTGTTGTTGATAAGTTGGATGTTGGTACGCATGTGATGACTGAGCAAACGGTTGTTGTATATATAAAATGGGTCACCAGAATGCAAAAACTAGAATCGTGGTTAGACATAGGCAAGCCACCACTGAAGTCATAAACAAAAGAACCTGATGGAGTAGCAATAAAAATAGTAAAATGACTTACAACAATGCAGATATAGGATTATACAAGGTTCGTGAGATAATCACAGATAAAATGATGAGAAAAGTTACATACTTTGATATAATCATACAAGGTCATGATGTGTTTAGTAGAGGAGAATTAGAAAACTATTTTAAGTAGCAATTAACTTTTAAATAAAGACTCCGAAAGAAAGAAGATAAAACACCTTTCGAATTATGGAAAGGTAGAAAACCTTCTTTCAATCACCTTCGGGTGTGGGGGTGTCTTGCTAAAGTGATGGTGCCTCCTCCTAAAAAGGTTAGGATTTGACCAAAAATTGTTGATTGCATCTTAATTAGATGTGCTCAAAACAGTAATGCTCATCGGTTTCTTGTGCTTGATTCAATTATTTCGGATATGCATCTGGTCTTTTGGACTCACGAGTGTGCCCGCGACATGCATACATGATTGTTGGTCTTAAAAGCATGCCTTACGCTACATGGTTTTTGTAGCACTAGAGTTTGGGTACCAGGCTTGACCAGAAGCAACCACATGAGATAAATATGTCATGTTTGCTTTGGAAGCATTTTTTGACGAGATGAGAAGTAGCAAGTAGCGGTACTGGAAACAGCATATCATAAGGAACTGTGTGGAAGTGATGATTCATGGGCGAGAAGGCATTGTAGTGTCAAATACCTCATTCCATTTTGTAGTGCAAGGAGCTGCACTAGGTTGAGGTCCAATGGATGATTGAGCATTTACATGATCCGTAACTCTATAACAAAACTAACATCAAACCGTTAATTGCACTAGCATGCTAGATTTCCAAACTCCCCACAATCCTTAAATTCAACCATTGCCCTACCCCTACCCCAAAAACCACCTATTCTCCAGCCGTCGTCCAACTTTTATCCCACCCACCCATTCTCAACCCGCTGACCAAGGTTTCACCCATCTTGCCCCAGTTTCACCATCTAGCCACCCTCCGCAGTTGCTCCAGCTTTCCCGAAGCGCCGTCTAGCGAACGTCGAGAGTCCCTTGCACCGCCATTGTGCAACCGCCTACAGGAAGCTCACCTCCAGCCCTCCAGCATCCCTTACCTCCCTCACACTTCGTCGTGGAGGACCGCCGTCGTGAAAAGATTTAGCAACCGTGAGTTTCATTTACTATTTTTTTTATGCAATTTATTGATTTTTATATTTATATATATACTGAAATTTAAATATATTATTCATAATTATGTACATATAGTTAAATTATTAAAAATTAATATTAATAAAAATATACAATTAAAATTATTAAATTAAAATAATAATTATAAATTGGCATTAAAGTTGATAAATAATTTCTACTAAATTCAAGATATTATTGATATTTTTATTATTAAATTTATCATTTTTTTAGATATACATTGTAGTTGGAAATTACAACTTTATTTTTATTAATTGTAGAAATATAATGTCGCGATGCGTAATTTTAGGAAGTAGAGGATAAACATTGGAGAAAATGCCTTAAACGTTGGTCTGGTTGACCCATCCGTACTTTGGGGACACGATAAACATTGTTCCTTAGATACGAGTGGGAATCAACGAATCTCATTTAGATGTTTAAAAGTAGAGGATAATATCATATCGGAAGAGGCGAATGCCATTGTGAAAGTTGTTGGTTTATGGGATGTGGTTCATATGTAACATCCCAAACTCGATCGAAAATTGCTTACTACATTGTCCGAGCATTGGCGGTCAGAGACCTACACGTTCCGTATCCGACATGGGCATATGACAATCACTTTGAAGGATGTTGTCGTGTTACTTGGACTTTGAGTACACGAAGATGCAATTACTGATAATTATGCTGCTGAGTAAGACATGGTTGATGCGTGTCTGGAACTGTTGGGCCTATATTTACCAAATGGTCATAATATTTTCTGCAAATTACATAGTTAAGACAAAATCTTCTCCAACCTCATCTACAACAGAACAACAAGTGAAGAAATTCATTTTGATTATACTTGGTGGTGTTCTGTTTATAACCACAAAGAAAGAAAATGTCTCGTTGATCTACTTGCCACTTCTTTGAGATTTACAACGAGCATCACACTATAGTTGAGGTTCAGCTGTGTTGGCAACTACGTATCATGGCTTGTGTGAGGCATCTGAATTTAATGTTGCAACATTCTCTGAATGTGCCATCCTAGTATAGGTATGACATCTAAGTCATTTATATATATTTATGTGTGTTATAAGACATTTTATAATATTTTTGTGTTCTACAGTTATGCTCGTGAGAGCACCTCCACGTTGGTCGACCGGTGATGCATGGTAAAGTGTCAGTTGGATAATTACATCCCTTAGGGTACAAATTAGTTAATCAGAGTTTTTTGATTGAATATGACCTATTTTATGAATACACCAATGTAATGGAAATTTTTAATGATTTAATTAACAGGTGGTCATTCTTAAAAGGATCGTACAACAAGCATATTAAAAAGATCATACCAAATTAGAATAGATAATCCAGTGTATTATAGAGATGATTTGGAGTCTCAAGCAAATAATCAGGTATAATATATTAAAATTGTATAAATGATTAGATTGCTCAGTTATTTATTGGAAATGAAATGAAAAGAATAAATATCAGGTCACATGGATGCCATAGAGTTGTCTCTATATGGCACTGTATTGCAGCATAACAGGTCACTTTATCACGGTTCCAAGACCTGAAACTGGAACGTCTTCGCTAAACATCAACAGAAGAATCTGAACATGAGGAAGATTCTGAATAGATGAGAAAACTTGCAATATGAAATTCTTAATATTAGATTAACTTTGTATCGTTTAATGCTATGAATGTTATTGGTATAGAACTGCATTATTATTGTACTATTTCAGATTCATCTTAAAATATTTTGTTGTTACTTGCCTTATATTTTTTTAAAAAATTGAGGTACTTGAAAAATCAGTGATTTTGAAATTCGACCCGTTTAGCCTAACCAGAAGTTAATGCGAAGTAAGGTAAATTTTCGACTGTCTTAGAATTTTTTCAAAACAATACGCGTAATAAGTACACTAAATTCCAAGAGTAATACAATAGATAGCCTCTAATTTCGAGCTACAAATTAATTATTCAACGCAATACAAATAACTACATAACCAGTGTACTAATAACTACATAAAGCAATACAAAACATTTACTAATACACATTATACACACTACCGTGGAGTATTACATGTTTTCCTATTATGTTGACTTCCACCATACTTACTGCAGTTATTTATCTTGTGCAATCCTTCCTTACCATCCTTCTCATTATGAATACAGGTGGATTTTCTTCTACCACGTTTTGTCCTCCACCTCTTAGGATCATGAGTGTACTTAGCCAAATCAAAATGTGTCCAACAAAATTCGTCTGGTATTGGTTGAAAGCATGGAGAATATGAGGCTAGACGTGCCTGATTCGAATATAAATGATCTATAAACGGAGCCCACTTCATCCTAGCCTTGGTGATTGCTGTCATTCCATGTGCACAAGGATGATAGTATATTTGTCATATACCACACTCACATTTGTTTTATACAAGGTTAACTGTATAATTCCCTGGATTGGACCAATTGGCACCTTGAAAAAATCTAACAATATCACGCACTTGGAACACACCATTGTTTTTATTGAATTAGTTAACTTGCATCCTACCTAGTTGTTTCTCTATTCTAGTAATTGTAGATTGGACACGTCAGACCATACTTTATTCTTCGCAATGGCATCCATTGCCTCCTCACGACGTGGGAAAAAATATGTGTTTGACCTCCAGTAGGTTAGTTTGACTAATTCAGTCAACGGTAACACCCTTTCTTCTTCCAATACTTCGTTAAACACTTCTACCAAATTCATAGTCATGTTGCTGTATCGAGCTCCTCCATCGCATGCCAATGCCAACCTCTCAAGGGGAATGTTGGATATCCAATCAGAATATTTCCCATTATGGATAGTTAATAGATTGACATACCATACATCAAACTTTCGTTTGTCAAGGGTACCTTGTCATTATGTACAACTGCCTTTTCAGGATGACACTTTTGAAAGTGTTATTGAAATTACTCACTAGATGATGTGCACATAAGCGATATGTGCCTAGTCCATACTGAGCATATACATTATCCACCCCGTTTATTATTGCTCTACAACAATCATACATTATGCAGACATGTCGATCCTTCAATATGTTATCATGTAGATGCTGCAAAACAAGTTCCAACTCTCGTTAGTCTCCGTGTTTGCAATTCCAAATTCCCAAGGATAGATCCCATTATTAGAATCGTACGATACCACTACTAGCACTTTTGCATTATATTTTTCGTACATATGTGTTGCATCTACATAGATACGTGATCGACAATAGATAAATCCCTCAACGGCAGGGCCAAATGCCCAAAACATCATACCAAATGTTGGTACTTCAGTTACCACATTTACCCTTTTCGGCATAAAATCATAAATTGTCCCATGGAAATATACTGACATGGCTGAAAGTATACGCGACAGGTTTACAAATGCTAGTTGTTTTGAGTACCACGCCTTCAAATATGAAATCTTCAACTCAAACTCATCCTAAACCATGGACTGGATGACTGAAATTTTCAATCGGTGTCTGCTAAAACTGGATTTCTAATAACGGTTGTTGTCAACTTGCAATCAATTTTTTTTTGTTCAATGAGAACTGAATTCACAAATTTGTGTGGAGAATATAATTTCGATACTCTCCACAATCCAATACTCTTAAAAAGGCTTGCTCCCAATGACCAAGAATAATTTATGGGATCAACTTTACACTTGAAAACAATTGATTTGGGATTTGATGACTCAACAATGGAAACCTTAGAATTAGCTATGTGCCATCTCCTCAATAGAATTCTCAATAGAATCCATTAACATCTACATGTACATTGCCAGAATTCTCAATAGAATCCAAGACCTCTGCGCCGCTTCATCAATGTGACCCGTGATATGCTGAATATATGGAATTTCTTCATTTACTCCATCATATGACAGCGCATCAATGTCGACCTCATATTCTAAGAGATCATTGGTGTGACCATGCAAAACATTCACTGTCTCATGACTATCAGTAATGTTTTGAATTACGTTGAGTCCTCTAGTCACGTTGAACACGATAAATCGATTAGCAACACTTAATTGTAAATAAAAAGACAATGCACTTTGTGATAGAATCCTTACAAACTTGCAAAGACCATTAGTATCTGCAAAATTATATGAAATGTGGATGGACCTAGCTTTAACATCATGCCAAGCGCATTCCATACGTATAATTTCTTTTAGTCCAGAAAGCGAGATATCCAAGGTAGTTGTAGTAATACTGGAGGTACCGCCCACATAAACCTCACTACCATTCTGTGAAAATATTTTATTGTCATAAAAGAAAATGATATCAATCTCTCTCATGCTTGATCCTAAATAATTGGTATTATATATTTTGTTATCAGATGTACTTTTCTATTAGTTAACCTAATTTTAATATAAATTTCAATAATAATAATTTTATAAAAATTGTAATTAACTATTAAATAAAAATATATAACATACCTTTGATTTTTGAATTTGATGAACGATGCTCAAACTGAAACTGCCATGACTGAAGATGGAAAAATACTGGAGAATAGAATAGAAAAAGGAGGAATATAGTCCAGAGAAGATATGGTGAAGGAGGACAATTTAAAGAGACAAATAAAATTAATGTTAGAATAGACTGAATGTTAGATCGAATAACGTCGGTACAGAATGCTAGAACGAAGTTCTATCTTTTAATGCACCACCATGGGTAGCGTGGTGGCTCAATAAGCTACCCGTGTTGAGTCAACACGCTACCATGCAGTGGCTACTTCGTCTAATTCACTACTAGGAGTAGCGAAATTCTGATATTCGCTACCCCCTATACCGTTTTTTATCAACATGCTACATGGGTAGCATGTTAATCAAAGTCGCTACTTGAGGTAGCGACTAGATCAAATGCGCTACCCCAAGTAGAACCTATTCACATTTTTTTTATTTGTTTTTTTACTAGCATGGCCATTTTTTGAAAAAATAAAAAATTATATTAAAAATAAATAAGAATTCAGACATTTGAATTTGATGTACTCAAGCCTTTGGATTATTGACTAAGGATGTGATGCAACCATATTTCGGTGCCTCTAAGTTGAGGAAACTGAACCCAAGGGTCAAAAACCTTGTTTCTTTTCATTTTATTCTCTATAATTTTCATTTTAAGTTAAACAGGTTTTTTTATAACGACATTATAATTTGTAGGATAAAATACAAGTGAGCCTATGTTTCAATAAAAATTGAGTTTTTTTCCCTTAAAGTTTATTTTTAAAAATTGTTTCTTTATCTTTCATCACAAGTGGAATTTACCCATTTTATCAGATTTTTCATCCAAACTTAACACTAAATAGAGTGTTTATTTCAGGAAGTTGCGCGTGCATTATTTCATAGTGTTTATTAATTGAAGTTTTTTTTTACAAAAATAATTATGTAAGTTGCACATGCATTGTTTTAGAGTGTTTATTAGTATTTTAAACATTGCCCATAATGTTCGGCTAGATTTCGAGTTTCCCCTTCATGTTTGGTCAAAGTGCAAGTTTGCCCAAACTGTTAACTTTTCAATCTAATTTTAACAAATTAAGTTTTGAAAATTGCATAAATAATAGAAACTTTCAAATATGTCACAATTTAACCATTTCAAACGTTTTCAAGTGTTAACCCAACCAATCGATGGGGGCTTTGGTCTGGACCCAGACTTGGTCGTCCACCCATGGGGGTCTGGTCTGGGTCATGACCGAGATTGACACCCCATGGGTGGGTGACCTCGACCCGAGCCCCTTCGATTGAGGCTCAATTGAACTCTATCGAATCGGGATTCAATTGTACTATCTGAAAAAGTTTGAAAATGTTAAAATGTGATATTTGTTAAAGTTTATATTATTTTTACAAATTTCATAACTTAATTTGTTAAAATTGGATTGAAAAGTTGACTATTGGGGCAAAATTGTATTTTGGCTAAACATCAGTTAAAGGAATTTAACGATTTAAACTTTAAAGGGTTAATTACCTCAACCGTTACTTATGTTTGACAATGTGACTGAACCGTTCAAACTTGAGCTCAACCGTTACTTAAGTTGACACATGTGACTGAACTGTTACTATCACCTAACTGCCGTTATTTCTTCCCGTTAAGTAGTGACATGTGTTTGTCACGTGATTAACTTGTAAGTTGAAGTTCCCAAACTACCCCCAACATATTGTCTACTTAACAACAACTGGTTCTTAGAATCGAAGAACAGGAAGAAGAAGTTTGCGCGCGAAGAACAGGAAGAATCGAAGAACTGAAGAACCGAAGACACAAGCCATGAAGTCTGCAGATGAATGTTGTCCTATGGGTTCTGAGAACCGTAGAAAGGTTAGATCTCGGTCCATCTCTTCTGCGTCTACGAATGCCAACCACGGAGCTTCGCGTCTGCGAATGTGCTACCGTGGGCTTGCGTGCTCCGTGAAATCAGCTGGTACGTGGCAGAATTTCTCGCGCCGATTCCATGATTGCCCAAATTTTGAGGTAATTTGACAGTGGGTAACCCTATTTTGCAACCCCAATTCGTTTTGCTGCAGTAATTTGAACTGTAAATCCTTATTATCGAACCTTAAATCGTCAAATCTGAGGTAATTGTTTGTTGTTTCTTCTTTCGTAGTCTGTACAGAACCCCAGATGTGTTTTTTTTGACTGGGAAGATCTAGTTATGTGTCCTTACGGTCGGATTGCAGTGATGCAATTTCAACAAAGAGAGAACCATTTGAAAGAACAATTGGAGGTTGCGAAAAAACGAGTTGTTGAAAGTCGACCCAATTGGAAATTAGTTGTAGTATTTGTCATTGTTGTTTTAGTTCTAAGTTCAATTGCGAATAATTAGCAGAAGTTAGTTGTAGCTGTGTTTGTAACTGAACTGTGTCTGTAACTGAAACTGAAGGATGAAGAACAATGTGTATTTTGCGAAGGTGGTGACTTATCTTTGTGGACATGTTGTTAAATGAAGTATTATCTTTTCTGAACTGTGATTAAAAGGTGACTTAAGTTTGTGAATTGTGATTAAAAGGTGACTTATGTTCGACGTACTGTGATTAAAAGGTTACTTAAGTTTGAACATTTTGTTACCCAACCGTTACTAAAACCAGAATACATCTGAAAACACAGAATCCATAATAATCCATCAAAATCCAGAATTCATAATACATCCCAAAACATGATCCATCCTATAATCCCAAAATAGGTTCCGTTAAAACAGACCTTCATATATAACAAAATATGGAAGACCAAAATGACCACGACTCTACTCTACTGTGTAGATCGCCAGAATTGCCTTGTTCTCTTTGGTAGGACCGTCTTGAGTGGCTGATCCAGAACCATTAACGCTCTTGAGTCTGAAAGGACGGGTTCATTATATGTAGTAGTATCATCAATTTCTATAACAGTTGGTTGTTCTCTTCTTTTCTTGAGTTTTGCCGGACTGCTAGAGTGGGCCTACATATCATACCAGTATCGTTAATATGTGAACATGACACGAACATGTGAAAGACAGATGTACTCACCCTTTTTGCTAGCGTTTTGCACGAACATGACACCAACCGGTCCCTTTTCTTTATCACTGTCATGCTTCTTACCAATGTCTAGGTTCGGTTCCTTCTGTCTACCTGCTTTCGCCTTCTCAACCATTTTATTACGAATCCTCATCATAAAGGTATCCTTCAAACACTCATCTTAGGTTAGGGGAGGCACCACGAAAACTTCAATTTTAGGACAACTACCTTGCGACTCCAAAAGTACTGGAATGTCCTTCTAATTACTGATTACCCGCAAATCTGTCTTCGGGTTTCCATTCGGTGGGAGGTATAGAAGTCCACCATCGTCTGATAGATTGCAATATATGTGGGCTAATTCGGATATGAACTTGTAATTCATATTCTCCCACGGTATGACGAAGGGCTTCTCCTCACTTTCATATATGTGAATTCCAGATTTCTCAGTCCACTTACCACCATGCATAATGTACAGCGTATGCAGGTAGTATTTGGATGCCATTCCTGTGGATAAATGTATATGTCATTTGTGAACATAGATAACACATTAACAGCATAATGCGGAACAAACGTAACAAGTAAACAACAAATTCACACAGCAAAAACTTCATTAAAAGCATATCTAAACAAATAAACAACTGAATCAAATCAAAAACAACATATACAAAGTTAAAAAACAAAACTTTCACACTAAAAATCAAAACTTTGTTAACAAATCGACAACCTACAACACGTACGAAGCACATCAACGGAAAACCCTAACCTACAAACCGAACTTCAACAGCAATCGGGACCAAATCGCACAAACACCCCCAAATAAGAACATATTATGCAGCAATTTCCTTGTTTCGTACCGCAAACCAACATCAAAGCCCTAATATGATGCCGAATCGACGATTAACGAACCCACGTCCGAAAACAGCAAGAATGCGTAAAGACACACGAACCGGAGTGCAATCGAAGCAAAAACATGAACTTACTTGGAGTCGCACTTCCGAAGAGCAATGTCGCAGAGGAGGGTTCCGTCGTCGCTGCTGAAAATCGCCAGGGAGGGGTCTGCAACTTTCGGTGTTCTTGAAATGGGAGTTGATGGGAAGTTGAGTGTGGGAATGAGTATAAAACGAGGGGAAAACGTTGCAAAGGTGACAGGAGGGCATTATTATCCTTTCAAATGTCTTCAAATCGTTTTAATTAGGTCATGTGCTGTGCACGTGACAATTTGACGGTCAGATTTGACGGAAAGTTCACGGAGTAACCTTTTAGTCACATCTTCAAACTTAAGTAACGTTTCAGCTACACAAAAAAAGATGAGTAGCCTTTTAATCACATGGGCCAAACATAAATAACGGTTGAGGTAATTAACCCAACTTTACTTGAAAAACTCAAAATATAGTTAAATATTAGGGTTTACGATATTTTACCATATACATATATAATCATAGCTTATCTGAAAGTCTCGTATTGATAACATATATTTCATCAATATTTTTAAAATAATGTAGGTGTTGGGTTTGAATCTCCCAGGTGATAACACCGATTATGTAGAGTGAAGATACCAAACCGTTATAGGCAACATAATATCTTGGTGAATATTGTGTTGGTGAAGATTAGGATAGGAAATATTACAGTTATGGCGTAATATTGCAGTTACCGTATGTAATCTTTAGAGAATATGTGCCCGATATACGCGGGATATCGTGGCCATATCTTTAGTAACGGTTGGTGGGACCAGAGATGAAAGGTTAGACTCTCTTGGCGAGCACTCCTATGGGGAGCAGTAGGAGGCTATGACCTGGGTTATTGGCGACCGGTGGTGGAGCTTTGGCGTCCACTTTGGCTTGTGTTTGATACTGGACCACTTTATGAGTGCCAGATTAACCTTAATGTGGGTCGGCCCTGTCTGAATGATATGGGTTTTACCCCTACAAAGATATTGGGCCTCTAAGGCATTTCCCTTATTGAGCTGTCACTATCAATACCCAAAGCTAATGAATACCCCTACATAACTGAAATGATTTCATTCATTCAAGTTACTTTACACAAAGCTAATGACCCCTATATATAGTACTTGAGTCTGCCCGAATCTTGAGTAATCTAGAATATACTACATAATCTTGAGTAATCTAGAAGATACTACATAATCCTAGAAGAATCGAATCACTACATATGATAATCTATTAATGAAAGCTGCTTTGTTCCTCTGTTTTATTCAATGTTGTATTCTCATCAATCATACATCCCAACATTCCTCCACGAAGATCTTGTTTCTTTCTCAACATTTCTGACTGTTTCTTGATTGACCATGGCTAAGTAACTTTCAGAGTTAAGATCACTTACTCTGTATGAACTGATAAAATCACATGAAACACTCCTGACATTCATAATTGTTTTTGATCAGGATTACAACAACAATTTCACACCCAGAATGCCTCTTACACTCTAGTGTGATATCATCATGATCAAACCATAGACACATACAGTCTTAATGCCAAGATTATATCTCATTCTTGACAAGCTAACATCTTGAATTGAACTATACCACATACTCCATATACCATCAATTGATCTAAATTCATTCATTTTGTTTTTGAATACTCACTTTATTCTTAACACTTCAGTCAGACAGAGAGGTTTTTGGATCTATCTTACCAGTGAAGTTGGGAGATTTGAGTCTCCATCTTACCATCCACAAACTAATGTAGAGTATCTTTGACGTTGTCTCTACAAAAGTTATTTTTGGAATCTAAACTTCACCCTATGACAGCAGACCATTTGATGGTATATTCTTTCTTTTTTTAATTGATTTTTTTTTTAGAATGATCAGATCAAGATACACTACTGAAGATATGTGGGACAGAATAACCCGAGTCAGCTTATACAAGAAGAAAACAAATCATAACATCAAGATCATCAGAGTCTAACAGTCTGATCACACCAGTTTACAACAAAAGCCTAATAAGCAGGTCTGGGATAAAAACATGCATAACCCCAAACAAAAGAATAGATAGAATAAAAAACCAACCAGGAGGTCAAACAGTTCTCACAGAGTGAACATGATCATTACTCAAATAGAAAACTTAAATCCAAGGATCATTTCAAGAAACACCAAAGATGATTAAAAGAAAAAGAACTTTATACGGTGAGGGATGAATAAAAGAGATAATCATAGCAACAGAAGAACCTAGTAAAACAAACACTGATCATCTTAACAGATACTCATCTACCTCTAGAAAGTATCATTCTTCACCAAGAGGAACCATATCTTCATCAGTATCTGAGCTGTCTTCACAGTCTTGATCATGAATCAGTTCCTTGTTGTTAAAGGACTGAACTCCCAATTTATTTATGAAATGAACCAAAACCTTTTCCGTGAGAGGTTTTGTTAAAATATCTGCTAATTGTTCCGTGGCAGGCACAAAAATAACAATGACTTGTCCATTATGAACTTTTTCTCTAACAAAACATAGATCAAGTTCAATATGTTTCATTTTTGAGTGTTGTATAGGATTTCCAGTCAAGGCAACAACTCCAGTGTTATCACACCAAACAATTGGAACATTGGATAATTTCACTCCAATCTCATTTAACAGAGACACCACTCATAGTATTTCACACACAACATTAGCCACAACTCTGTATTCAGCCTCAGATGAAGACCTAGAAATGACCGATTGTTTCTTCGAGCTCCATACAATTGGATTGTTATTTAACAACAAATAGTGCCCTGAGACAGACTTCCTGTTAGTAACATCACTGCCCCAGTCAGCATCCGCAAATGAAACAAGTGTTACCTCAGAATAAAACACCTCAGGTGATCTGAAAAGTAATCCAAAATCAAGTGTTCCTTTTAGATATCGCAATACACGAAGAACTTCCTTCCAGTGAAACTGCAGAGGCTGCGACATGAATTGGCTTAACTTGTTAACTACAAAATGAAGGGGATAGGAATCCATGAATATGCATCCATGAATAGGCTTAACTTGTAGCCTGAATAGGCATCCATGAAGCTCAGCATTTCGTGACCAGAGGTTGCATCGACTAGCTGATAAATTCGAGGAAGGGGATAGGAATCCTTCGGGCAAGCTCTATTCAGGTCGCGAAAGTCGACGCACATTCTCCACTTGCCGTTTGATTTTTTGACAAGAACTGGGTTGGCGACCCAGCTCTGAAATCTCACCTCCCTTACAAAGTCGGCTTCGATCAACCTGCCTACCTCCTGCCTGATCGCCAAACACTTGTCTGATCCAAATGACCTTCTTTTCTGAGCAATCGGCTTTATCGAGGGATATATCCTTAGCTCATGAGAAATGATGTCAGTGCTAATGCTGGGCATGTCGCTGGGTTTCCAGGCGAAAAGTTCCTTGAATTCCTTCAAGAGGGCAGTCATGGCGTTTCTCTGGTCGTCGTTCAAGGTGGTCCCAATGCGCACCTTCTTTTCTGGACCATCGATTTCGACCTCTGCTAACTCCTCCATTGGCGCTGGTCGAGCCTGGTCCTCACGTGGGTCATCCACTGTCTCGATGGCGAGGGTTTCCCTTTGGTTCTTTCTGCGAAGGAAGCTCACATAGCATTGCCGTGAGGAGGGTTGATCGCCAAGAACTTCTCCGATCCCATTTGGAGTGGGGAACTTCATATTTTGGTGGAATGTGGAGGCCATAATCTTATGAGGATTGATTGTACTTCTCCCTAGGATGGCGCTGTACGATGTAGGCGAGTCGACCACTAAGAAGGTGACTGACACCTTTATGCTCTTCCATCCTTCGCCCAGAATTACCGGCAGGATTATGGCTCCTAGCGGATAAGTTGTTCTCCCAGTAAAATCAATTAAGGGAAAGTTGACTCGCTTAAGTGCACGCTTGGATTTGCCCATCTTCTCAAAAGCGTTCAAGAATAGGGTATCTGTCGAGCTGCCTCCATCGATCAGAATTCTCTTCATATCGCAACCGTCGACTTCAGCTGTGATAACCAACGCATCATTATGGGGGATGGTGACATGTACCAAGTCATCTTTGAAGAATGCGATGACAATGTCTTCTTCAGGTCGAGGTCGCTTTCCCAGCTGGACAGCTGTAGAAATCTGAGTAGCATAGACATCCCTTGCATGTGACCCCTCGCCTCCGGAACCAAACCCTCCAGCAATCAGGTTAATCACCTTCCTACTCTAGGATGGGCCAAATTGCTCGGGCGGAGCTGGCGAGTGATTTTTACGTGGTGGCGTTCGACTTCTGTCTCGTCCAGCCACAAACTCCTTCAACATGCCTATCTGTATCAGCTTCTCGATGTTGCGCTTGAGGATGCGACAATCATCATTTTTATGGCCCTCACTTGTGATATCAGCAGTAGCTTTCGGTATCTTTCGCCATAGGCTGAGCACTCTTGCGGGGCATTGGTGGCCTTGCTAGAGACCTTCTTTCCATCTCGACTAGTACCGCCGAGATCTGCCTATTTAAAGGCGTGAAATACTCGAGGACCTCTAGATGTCTAGTTCCTGTGTTTTCTGTTCTGGGCTTGATGTCTCAGCCCTTCTTATCCTTCTTGTCCTTCCTACCATCGCGTCGGGGCTCAGGAACCACCCTTAATAGGTTGTCAGGAAATTGGCTTCGGTATTCGCCCACTCAAGGTCTATAAAACCTTTCGCCCTTACTGTCATCTCTTCCATCGTTTGTATCTCCTACACGTGGTGGCTGTTGCGCAGTTTCCTTGAGGCTTTGTTGGACACATCGAGTCCTCAGTAAAAAGCTCAAATTATCTCCCCATCTGTGACTCGACGATCTATTTATGTGACGTTCTTATGAACATGCTCGTAGAAGCCTACCAGTAATTCTCCTGGTTGTTGCTTGACTGCATCCAAGGCGACCACACTATTCAGAAGTTGACGCTTGCCCATGTATCGCTTCAGGAATTTGCTTTTGAGCTCAGACCAGTTCCCTATCGATACTGCAGGGAGGCCGAAGAACCAGGACGACGCCGAACCCGAAAGGGTCGACGGAAAAAACAGGGCTAAGTGATTTAGATCGGTCGACTTACCCAACAGAGAGGCTTCATGCTTGTTGACATGTATGATGGGATCACCTCCACCACTGTACTCGGGGATGACCCTGGCAACGACATCCTTCAGGATCTTGATTGTGACCAGGTCAGTGGTGAATGGATGAGTTGATCGCTCCTGGAAGGGAGGCAGGACGGCCCCACGCCGCTCCTTGGGCCTTTTGCTGATAAGCTCCTCAATTTGGTCAAGAATGCACTGATTCTGCTGTCCTCCATTCAGTATGGAACTTGATGGATTGACAGAGTAGGTAGCTGCCTGCGCCTCAGTGGAAGCCGGAGGTAAGGACTGGGGTCCCGAAGTCATCTCTTGATCTTCTTGAGGGGCTGTGGTGCCCAGATTTCCAGTTTCTGCTTGTCTTGGTCCTGCGGGGCGAAGATTTTTCAGAGGAGCAGGGGCTTGTCTGCGAGCCTGTCCTAAGATGGTCTCCATGAGTGATATCATCTTTGGGGTTAACTAAATGTTTTACCCAGACACATGGACGGTTTGCGGTGCTGGAATCTCTGCGGCGTTTGGAACGGGGGCCGGTATGGAATTGCCAACATGTTCGCGGGCCGGCCTTGGAGGAATGGCATTAGGGACTGCTTGGCTAGCAGGTTCTTGGGGGAGCGGCGAAGCTGCGGCAGAATTAGAGCTGTCTAAGGACTGCTCAATGGTCTGGTTCCGACGATTGCTTTTGTATCGAGTTTGCATGATTGTTTACTCGTTTCCCACAGACGGCGGCAAATGTTGGTTTTGATTCTCTCGGGTGCTGACTTGGCAGTGGATTAAATGTCAAAGGATGAATGAATATTGCTCTCGCCTTAGCTCCGATGAACCTGCAAGAAGGGGATCGCAATAGAGGGGGTGTCTCTGGGTCCCTCTCCGATGCTTAAATGAGTATACTGTGTGTATGAACTCAAAACGTACTGAACATATTGAAAAACAGAGGTATTTATAGAGTGAAGAGACCAAACCGTTATAGGCAACAAAATATCTTGGTGAATATTGTGTTGGTGAAGATTAGGAAAGGAGATATTACGGTTATGACGTAATATTGCAGTTACCGTATGTAATCTTTAGAGAATATGTGTCAGATATACGCGAGATATCGTTGCCATATCTTTAGTGACGGTTGGTGGGACCCGATATGAGAGGTTAGACTCTCTTGGTGAGCACTCCAATGGCGAGTAGGAGGAGGCTGTGACCTGGGTTACTGGCAACCGGTGGTGGAGCTTTGGCGTCTACTTTGACTTGGGTTTGATACTGGACCACTTTATGAGTGCCAGATTAACCTTAATGTGGGTCGGCCCAGTCTGAATGACATGAGTTTTACCCCTAGAAAGATATTGGGCCTCTAAGTCATTTCCCTTATTGGGTTGTCACTATCAATACCCAATAGTAGGTGCTTTGACAATATGACTTATATATATGACGATGTTCATTTATTGGCAGGCGAAAATATTTATTTTCCTGAAAAAGAAGTATTTTACATTATTACAACTATGATTATAATTTCCACATCATATAGCTAACTAAACTATTATCTATGCCCGGGAGTTTGGGTGCCACGGTTTGTTTTGTATCCCAACACTTCTCAACGGTAATGCGCTTCTGTCGCCAAACCGAAGACATTGTTGGTTGACTGAACAGAAAAGACCTTGGTCGTAGGATTTGCAAGTCAATTGAGTTATATTAGAAATTCTTCTTTGCATGCATGGCAAAACAAATTCCGTGCGCTGACGGAAGAAATTGGTCGATCGATACTACCTAGCTAAGGATATATGAAACGACGGCTTTCTTGAGACATTTATTACAATAATTGTTGTTTCCAAGAGAGAATAGAATATGCAAAGATCTGGAAAGACCCTTAAGATCTCGACAACGAGCTCCAATGTCCAGAAGGGTACGCAGACCTTGATTTGAAGTTGGATACAAGTTTGTTTTACTGTTGGGTTGATGAATATATATGTGTAATGTGTTGCAGATGATTCTCCAACACCAAACGGTACAAGCCTGGTGGC
Organism: Chamaenerion angustifolium; assembly: GCA_946814005.1. NCBI lineage: Eukaryota > Viridiplantae > Streptophyta > Magnoliopsida > Myrtales > Onagraceae > Chamaenerion > Chamaenerion angustifolium. The sequence continues at coordinate 23,309,648 of OX328268.1, read as the reverse complement.
ATTATTAAAACAAGAAGAAGAGGAAGAAGAAGACAGCCACCACCGTCGCAAGAAGTTCTCGGTGCTTGCTAAGGTTAAGCAGAGAGCTAGAAAGTGGCGACAGACCTTAAACAAAAAGCGAAATGCTCCTCCTCCTCCTCCTCCTCCAGGGAACAGTAACACTGCATTCTCATGGCAGACAAATTTTGTTGATGATGATGGTCGTCATGCGGAAGACGATGCAGAAATCTTCAGAACTCCAAGTACGTAATTGATCTCCTCCAATCCGATCCTAACATTTCATTGTTTAGTGGGTGTTTTGGTTGGGAATATAAGGTTGAGTTTATTATATATGTAGATAGATAGGGTGTAGTGCATTGATTCATTGGTTTAAATTGATTGATTTTGTAATGGCACAGGGCATGAGTTCGAGCGAGAAGCAGAGGAACCAAAGAAAACTACCAGTTCTGAACAGCATGTAGGAGGAACAAGCTCTTGTACCATGAAAGATGTCCTGTCCAAGGAATATAGTGATACAAATAATGAAGGAAGAATAATCTGTAATGTTTTGGACAAACTATCCATGGAAGCCATTGCTTCGGAGACTGAGAGCCTGGGGGATCTAGTTCCTGCAGCTGCTGCTCATCGTGGTCCTTGTGAAGATGGCAGCAACTCTGATGAGGGGGACAGTGCAATCGTGGAGGAGTGTGTGTCTAGCTCTAGCCTGAGAGAGATGAAGTGGGGAAAAGGGGTTTCAGTAATTGAATATCTGGTGGACAAGCTCAGGCCTGGGGAAGAAGACAGAGCACTTTGTCGAGCCATATCAGACGCCATTCATCCTACTAGTGGTGAAGGCGGCTTGGTTGACAAGTTGAGAAACACAGTTACATCCTTGCTTCTTCTTAACAAGGAAGAAACCCCATCATCATCTTCTACAAATCCTGATCTGACATGTGGAGGAAAGTTAATCCACTCACCGACTAACCCTGCTGGTTGAGGAAACTAAACTTTTTCCTTGTATGTATGTAAGCGTGATGAGTTTTTCATTGTTGTTGTATCGAATTTGTAGAGAGAAAGAAATGTATGTTTCCAATTTCGGCATTGTAGTAAATCTGCCTGTTTGATTAAGTTGAATGCTGACCACAGAGTAACAGTAGAAGAGACGATGCGTAAATGATAGAACATTGCAATCCTTGTAAGAGAAGAAACAAACACAGAGGGAAGCATTTCTACTCCTTTTCTTGTTGGAAGCACAATTCCAAGACCAAAAAAGTTACAGAAAAACAAAAACTGTTGCAATTGCATTAAATTAAGACAGTGGGAGAGAAATTAGAAGGTTCCTCTTTCCATGGCGTCCCTGTTGGCATCCCCAAGAGCTGCCTCGCTCATGTACTTGTCAGCTAACTGCACTCTCTTTACATTGTCCTGCTCCTGCACAAGCATGAAGCCGTACTCAAGCAGCTTCTCGGCGGTCATCTTGGGCTGCTCGAATGTAGGCGGGCCCTCTTTGGAGTTGACAAGCTTCTTCCCAATCGCCTCCACTCCCACGCCAGAGATCCACTTTCTCACCTCATCGTCATACACCCGTGCCCTGAGAGCACCGAAGAAATCTGCATGCAAACAACATCAGTACGAGGACAGTGAATTTATATGATGAAGTTAGTATGACTGACTGACCAATAGACTGTCCAGGGAAAGTGTCAACGATTTTCACAATGTCTTCCGTTGGAACGTTATCGCTCTTGAAAATCCCAGTGCAGACACCGATACGGTCTTCACGGGTGGGTGCCCAGTAGAACTTCTCCATACGACCGTCACGGATGAGAGGAGCATACAATGTGGAGAAATCGTTCCCCGTCACAATGATAGGGACACGTGGATTGTCCTCCTTGTTATACATACCAGGGAGCTGCACATTGGTGGGGTTATCCGCAATGTTCATCAGTGTTGCATTCACCATCTGGTTGTTCACAGTGTACTGGGTTGTCCCACCCATCCGACCCGCACCAGCGTCCAGATCGTTGATGAACAGGCAACACATCTTCCCCTTCTTGATGAAGTCAGCCGCTTCACGGTATCTTTGCCTGATCAACTTGGCTGGTTCTCCTGCATTTCCACTCTCCAGTTCTCCAGCACTCATCATGATGGGGCTGCAGACCACATCACAACATTATGTTAGATACACAGCTGCATATATACATACATATGTCAGTCAGTAAGTCACAATCCTCACTTGATGCCCATCTTGGCTAACACCAGCTCACACTGGAAGGATTTCCCCTGACCCTTCCCTCCCCAGATACCTAGAATCAAAGGAACCTTGATGTTAGGGAGGGTCATGAAGTTCTTGGTGATGTGAACCACAAGCTTGTCCATGAAAGCAGGAGCAATGTAGAGCCCATCCATAGTGTTGTCCATGTTGAATCTGACAAGATGTATTCACCAATATAATTAGTGAGATAGAGATGGAGAGAAGGTGGTGGATGATGTAGGAGACAAGCTATACTAGTACTCACTCTCGGAGGCCTTGACTGATGTAATCGTAAGAGCTCATGATCGCGTAGTGGGTGCCGGCGCCACTGGGAGCCTGGAAGAGGTCATCCACCAAACCTTTCCCCCTGGTGATATCCTGCTGGTCATCCGATGTGTCGTATGCAAGACCCTTCCATTTATCTGGTTTCTTCGTCTCCTCCGCTTCCGCCACAACCTTGAAGCTCCCACCAAACTTGGAGATTCTGTTCAAGGAATAGTTCACCTTCTTCAAACTGCTCCCAAAGAAAGCTGAATTCTTGATCGACCCTCCCGATACAGAGGAACTGTTCAGGCTCAACTATGTAAACACAAACCAAATATCCATCACAAGATGATTCATCATAGCACATAGGAATGGTCGAGAGAAATTACCGGAGTTTTAACGGATGAAACAGCGGATGCCATGGTAGCACACGACGTGAATTAGGAGGAACTGAAACTGGAACAGGAAGTAGGAGTCTGATCTGCTACAACGTTCCCTTTATTAACTGACTGATCTTGTAGAGTGTTGTTACTGAGAGATGAGGGTTGTCTCTTAAAGATGGATAGTGTGGCTGAAGAACGTGTGGTGCCATTCAAAATACCATAACCGCCACACAATAACGATTTGGTTACTGAACACGTGGCGTGCTCTCATTTAGGTACTGTCTTCATTAACTATATATATATATCACAACACTTGCATTTAATAAATATTTTTTTTAAATTATATTATCCTCTCTATTAGGTGTGGCAATTTCTGACACGACACGATCTGCTTTAAAGCGTATATGAGTTTGACCTTAATGGATCTCGTATATAAACAACTCAGATTTGCGGATATATGTATAAACACGATAAAACACGATTAACTAATCATGTCTATTCGTGTCGTGTATACCCGTGACACGAATAAAGACACGGTTAACTAATCGTGTCTAATCGTGTCGTGTCTAATCGTGACACGTTCAGAAAAATATATAAAATTAATGTTTTTCGTGTTAATTGTGTTATGTAACGTGTCGTTTCGTGTTTAATCGTGTAAATTCGTATCAATCAGGTCGTTCTTAATCGTGTCGTGTCGTGTCGTGTTAATCGTGTCATATCGTGTTGTGTCTATCCGTTATGTTTTTCGATTTTTAATTTCCAAGAAAGTTAATCGTGTCCCGTGTCGTGTCACGTGTGATCTGCTACTTAATCGTGTCGTGTTCGTGTCTGATGTTTTGAGACACGTTTAGAAATTATCAGTTTAGACACGAAACCTGTTAAGACACGACACGATTAGACACGATTGCCACCCCTACCCTCTACTGTTCTTTTCTGCTCTACCCTTCTCCTATTTCATTCCTTTCCTTCGGTCGCCCCCCTCCTCCGCACTCCGCTTGCAACATCTTTTTCATCTCGTTTCTTCCCTCTCCTACCTGTTCCTCCCTTTCCTCCTTCCAGCTGCCCTCTCTTTAGTGTTGGGCCAATACATAACAAAACTCATCAGGCTTTCAAGGCTCAATATCATTTCAGAGGGGTAAAACTCAAACCATTCATGACTGGGCTGATCCACACTAAGGGTAAGCTGGAACCCATAAAGCGGTCCAGTGTTTTAAACCCGAAATCAAGGTGGTCGCCAAAGTTCCTACTAGTCGCCAAAGACCAAGACCAAAGTCTCCCACTACTCGTCATGGGAGCGCTCGTCAAGAGAGTCAAATATGTCAACTCTGGTCCCACAACCGACACCAAATATACAAACACGATGTCCCGCATATCTCCGGAACATATTTTACAAAGATCTAAGGCAACTGCAATATTACGTGATAACCGTAATATATGCTATCCTTATATGTATCGACACAATATTTAGAGATATATTCGGTTACCAAAAATGGTTTGGTCTTCCATCCATATAAATACTTCTGCTTTACATATGTACGTTACATTACATTCCGAGTTCATACAAACAGTATACTCATTTAAGCATCGCAGTGGGACCCAGAGGAACCCCTTCTGTTGCGTTCCCCTTCCTGCAGGTCCATCAGAGCCCCGACGAAAGCTTGCGGTCATTAACCAATCGACATCTAAATCACTGTCGAATCAGCATCTGGGAGATCATGTCCCAACATTTGGCGCCGTCTATGGGAAACTAGCAAAACAGTCATGCAGAATCGCTCTAACTGTAATCGTCATAAAAGACGATGAACGAACAGTCCCAGGATAGCTTCGAATCAACACGAACCTGTTAGCCAAGCGGTTCCCAATGCCATCCCTCCAAGACTGGCACAGGAACACGTCGACAATTAAAGACTGGCTCCAATTCCTCTCCCCACCGAGGTTCAATTTCGAAAAATTGTTCAAGTGGCCGAGGAAACTATCCAGGTCACCACGAAGATGTTGTCCTTCTTGGAAACTATCATAGGGCAGGCCCGCAGACAAGGCCCTTCTCCTCATACAGAGTCTCGTCCTGCGGGGCCACTATAAGCAGAAACAGGAAATCCGCGTACCACCGCTCTTCAAGAAGATCAAGAGATGACCTCTGGAAATCAGTCTATGCCTCTAACCTCTACAACATCACCGACAGTCACCCACTCCGTCAATCTGTCAAGTGCCTCGCCGACCGGAGAACATCAACCCCAGTTCACTCTTGGCCAAGTTGAGAAGCTTATAAACAAAAAGATAAAGGAATAGCGTGGAACCGTCATGACCCTCTTCAAAGAATGATCCTCCTATCCATTCACCGTTGCCCTCATAACAGTCAGAATATCAAATGATGTGGTGGCAAGACCCATCCATGAATACCGTGGCGGAGGAGATCGTGTGATCTACGTCAACAAGCATAAGGCTTATCTTTTGGGTAAGTCAGACGATGATAACCACTTAGCTCTATTATTTTCGTCAACACTCTCGGGTTCGGCGTCGTCTTGGTTCTTCGGCCTCCTTGCATGATCAATATAGACATGATCCGAATTAAAGAACAAGTTCCTGGAGCGATATATGAGCGAACGGTAATTAAGGAAGAGCTTGTTCGCCTTAGATGCTATCAAACAACAACCAGGAGAAACCGTGACCGAATTCTATGAGTGTTTCCATAAGAACATCACGTAGATTGATCGCTGGGTCACGGATGGAGAGATCATTCAATCTTTTTATAGAGGTCTGGATGTGGCGAACAAAGCCTCAAGAAAGTTGCACAACAACTACCATGTTCAAGAAATAGAGACATTGGAAGGGTTGACAGTAAGGGCCAAAGGTTTCATAGACCTACGGAGGGCAAACACTGAAGTTGATTTCCTTGTATCAACCCCGCCAAATAGCCCTTACACGATGGAAAAATGGAAAAGAAGGACAGGAGGGACCGGGAGAAGCCTAGATCCTAAGCCCCCAGGCCAAAACATCGAGAGGTTCCCGAGTATTTTACGCATTTAAACAGGCAGATCTCGGCGATACTAGTCGAGATGGAAAGAAGGTCCCTAGCAAGACCACCAATACCACAAAAGAATGCTCAATCCATGGGCAAAGATACGGAGAGATATTGTCGCTACCATAAAGTGAATGGCCACAAGACCAATCATTGTCGCATTCTCAAGCGCGACATCGAGAAACTAATCCAGAGAGGCGTGATGAAGGAGTTCGTGACAGAAAGAGAGTGAACTCGAATGCCTCCACGTAGAACCCGCTCGCCAGTTTCTCAAGAACAATAAGGTCCATCAGGGGAAAAGGTTAATAAATTTGTTTGCATGAGGGTTTGTAGCCGGAGGTGAGGGGTCCCATGTAAGAGGTGTGTACGCCACACAAATATCCACAACTGCACAGCTGGGATGGATACCTCGTCCCGAGAAGGTCATCGCCATCTCATTTTCTGAGGAAGACCTGACACATGTCACAACTCCGCACAATGCCACGTTACTCATCACAGCTGACGTCGTTAGATGCAATATGAAAAGTATTCTGATCGATGGAGGAATTTCGGCAGACATTCTATTTCTATACGCTTTTGAAAAGATGGGCAAGTCCGAAAGAGACTTCAAGCGAGTCGACTTTGCTAGGAGAACAACATACCCGCTGAGAACCATTACCCTGACGGTAATCTTGGGCGAAGGATGGAAGAGTATAGAGGTGTCAGTTGCCTTCTTAGTGGTCGACGCCCCCACCTCATATAACGCCATCCTGGGAGGACCACCATCAATCCAAACAAAATCGCGGCCTCCACAGTCCACCAAAAGATGAAGTTCCTCACACCGAGTGGGATCAGAGAAGTTCTAGGCGATCAACCATCCTCACGCCAATACTAAGTGAACTACCTTCACAGGAAGAACCAAAGGGAGTCTCTCGCCATCAAGACAGAGTCTTACCCTCGTGAGGATAAAGCTCGACTGACCCCAATGGAAGAATTGATAGAAGTCGAGATAGATGGTCTAGAAACGAAGGTGCGCGTTGGAGACACCTTCAACGAAGACCAAAGGGACGCCTTGACATCCCTATTAAAAGAATACAAAGAATTGTTCACTTGGAAGACCAGTGACATGCCATGCATCAACACTAACATAATCTCTCATGAGCTACGAATAGACCTTCAGTCAAACCCATTGCTGTGAAGAGAAGGTCATTCAGACCAGACAAGTTCTTGGCGATCAGAAAGTGGGAAGATTGCTCGAAGCCAAATTTGTCAGGGAGGTACACTTTCAAAGTTGGGTCGCCAATCCAATAGTGGTCAAGAAGTCGAACGGAAAATGAAAGATGTGCATCGTACTCCCTGCTGCGAATTGACCAACTGGTGGATGCACCCTCTGGTCACGAGATGTTAAGCTTCATGGACGCCTATTCAGGCTACAACCAGATCTGAATGCACCCAGACGATGAAGCCCACACAACATTCTACGCTGATGGTGATATCCTTGCTATAAGGTGATGCTCTTTGACTTAATAAATGCGGGGGCAACCTATCATCGAATGGCGAACGGACTGTTCAAAGAGATGCTGGGGCGAAATATGGAATCCATCACACAGAAGACCTTTGAGAAGCATTCAACTGCATGCGGAGGCACAATGTTCGCCTGAACCCAGCAAAATGCGCCTTTGGAGTGAAATAAGGCAAATTTATGGGCTTCATGGTCAATGAAAGAGACATCGAGGCAAACCCCGATAAACGCAAGGCTATAGAAAAAAGAAAGTTCCCGACTTGCCACAAGGAAGTCCAGAGTCTGAATGGTCGCCTGGTCGCATTTAATCGCTTTCCCTCAAAGGCGAGCGACAGGTCCGTCCCGTTTTCCAAACTCTTAGGGCAAACAGCAAGTTTGAGTGCACGCCGGAGTGCGAGACCACTTTTCAATCACTCAAGAATCACTTGAAGACACTCCTGACCCTGGTGAAACCCATTCCCAATGAGCCACTTTATCTTTACATAAGTGTTAGTGAAGTCGCAGCCAGTACAGTCATAGTTAAAAAAGAAGAGGGTAAACAGAGTCCAATCTATTTTGTAAGCAACTTATACAATTTTGCTAAAATAAAATATATCGAGATTGAGAAGTATCTTTACGCCTTGGTTATTGCTGCCCGAAAGCTAAGGTTGAACTTCCACGCCCATACAATAATAGTCCTCACCAACAAGCCCCTTAGGCACTTCCTGATGAAGCTAGACTCTTCAGGAAAGATGGTCAAATGGGCATTTGAGTTGAGCGAATCCAGCATCAAATTTTCACAGAAAACGGCTATTAAAGGTCAAGCCTTGGCAGACTTTATAGTGGAAAGTACCAGCAACGGTCTTACTGAAACGGAAAAAGTACAAGAGCAACCAAAGGCTGAAGAAAAAAGCTGGGAACTCTATACCGACAGATCTTCTTCAAAGAAAGGCTCGCGGAAAGGATTAGTCCTCATCCCTCCTCAGGGCGAGCCCCTAAAGTACGCAATCACCATCATATTCAAGGCGACCAACACTGAAGCCAAGTACGAAATGCTTATCACTGGACCGCGACTCGCTAAGGCAATGAGTATAACGTCACTAAAAGCAAAAAACGATTCAAAGTTAATTGTCAACTTTGAAGCCAAGGGGGAAAATGAAAAAGTACCTCGAAATTGTCAAGAAACTCATCGCCAAAATTATCACTTTTGCGATCGAGTCAATTCCTCACCAAGACAACCAGCTAGTAGACTCCCTAAGAAAGATGGCGTTCTGAGGAACAAGAATTCAGGAAATACACTTCTTGGAACAAGCACTATAGTCGATCCTTGAAAACTGAGTTGAAGTCTTTAATATTCAAGAGCAAGATAACTGGATGACTCAATTCCAGAGCTTTTTGAAAGAAGGAACCTTGCTAGAAGACGAAGGTGAGACTGCAAAGATAAGCCGTTTAGCAGCAAACAAACTTCTCATATATGGAGAACTCTATAGGCGAGGATACTCAACTCCCTATCCGAGATGCATCTCTCATACTGAGACAAAGAGTTTTGCGTGAAGCTCATGAAGGATTTGTTGTATACCATGAAGGTTCACGCTCATTAACGCGAAAAATCTTCAGACTAGGCTATTACTAGCCAACCTTGAGCAAAAACACAATGGAATTAACAAACAAGTGCGCAACTTGTCAACAGTTCGCACCAAGATCCGGTCGAGCACCGACATTGTTATCTCCAATGGTGGGCCCCTGACCTTTCACTGAATGGGGAACATGCATCTTGGGATGCTTTCCCATAAGCACTGGGCAAAGAACCCATATTATCATGGCAGTCGACTATTTCTCCAAGGGGATAGAAGAGAAAGCATTGACATATACAACCGAATTCCAAGTGATAGACTTTTTTAAGATCAACATAATTCACTATTTGGCGTCCCTAAGATACCCATAAGCGATAATGACCCGAAATTTGTGGGAAAATAGCTCAAATGGCTCTGTGAAGAGTACCATATTCATCACAAATTCAGCTCAGTGCATCATTCCCAAACCAACGGACAGGCCGAAGCAACATACAGGACTCAAGAAAAGAGTTCAAGCCTTAAACGGAAAATGGGTAGACGAGCTAGACAACGTGTTGTGGGCTATCAGAATGACACCAAAACACCAACAGAGGAAACACCATTTACTCTAGTGTACGGATTCGAAACAGTGACACCTCCCGAAATAGCGGTGCCTACCCATAGGATGTTACACTTTGATGCCAAAGCTAATGACATCGAGCGACTTATAGACCTCGATCTCTCTGAAGAAAAGTGAAGGCAATGAGACAAAGCATAGGCTAAAATGCGACTAGCCACCGCTCGGTACTTCAATAGAAAAGTCTGTGATCACCATTTTTTCGTGGGGGAGATGTCTATGCAAAGGAATGAGTTCACAAATTTAGACAGCCACAACAAACTCTTAACCAAGTGGTAAGGCCCATAGAAAGTAGTAGAGATCGCCGCACCGGGGTCATACTACTTGGAAAACATAGAGGCTGTAAGGCTACCTCGTCTTTTCAATTCTGAACATTTACTGAGATTTTATGCATCGATTGTAATCAAAACATTATGTCAATAAAACTAACCATTCCTTCGTATAAATCATAGTCACTCGAAAGAAAACGAAACAAGATCCAAAGAGCGGACGAAACAACAAGGTAATAGTCCCTCGGAAGATAAGACCTAATGCATACAGGCAGACGAACCAGCCAAGGTAACAGTATCCTCAGTTAGGCAAAAATGGGATTGCAAACGAACCTCAAAAGGTACCAGTTCCTATCCCAAGAAGACCTAAAACGAGGGGTGAACGAACGACCAAGGTAATAGTTCCCCCCAAACTAGGCGAAACATAGACCGAAGCTTAAAGGCAACTGAACCATCAAGGTAACAGTTCCATTAAACTAAGGCAAAACAAATACCTAAACTAAAAGGTGAACAAACCATCAAGGTAACATTTCCCTAAACATTAGGCGAAAGACATGACGCAAAAGGCGAACGAACCCATATCAAGGGTTACAATTTCCTAAAGTTAGGCAAAATAAAGACCTGACACAAAAGGCGAAAAAACCTATCTCTAGGGTAACAATTCCCTTAAGTTAGGCACAATGGTGCGGACGAACCGATAATGTTAAAGTCTCTCCAAAGAAAAGCTTAAGAGAACGAGTAAATCTTAGGTAACAGCTCCCACAAAGGCGAGCGAATCTAAGGTAATATCTCATCTGAAAAGCTAAGTAGGCGAACGAATCTAAGGTAATAGCTTCCTACAAGGCGAGTGAATATTAGGTAACAGTTCCCTACAAACGGGCGAACAAATCTAAGGTAACAACTTCCTAAAAGCGAGCGGATCTTAGGTAACAGTTCCCCACAAATAGGCGAACGAATCCAAGGACCAAAATCCTATAAGGCAAACGAATCCATCAAGGATAACAGTTTCCTTAAAGGCATAATCCTTGGGTAACAGTTCCCTTAAGAAACTTGACGAAGGGTACGGACGAGCTAATAAAAGGAATCAGTCCTTCCTCAGAAGCCTAAAGGAGCAAAAATAACCTTTAAAAGGTAACATTTCCTCCTAAAGTCCAAGACCCTTTGAATAAAAAGGCGAGACTATTTGACAAAGGCTAAAGCAAAGTTGAAAACAAGTATGATAAAAACTTCCTAAAGCTTTCATGCAAAATCGACATCGGAAAACAACCAAACATATTTGAAGTCAAACAAAACAAAGGCTTACGAAATGAAAAGACATCCATTATATTCAAGAAATTGTCTGAGTCAACATTCAAAGGAAAAAATAATTACAAGATTCATGTAACAAAAGGAAAATGAACAAACTGTCATTCATAAATGGGGGACAACATACAAAAGGAGGAAGAGCAAAATCATAAGGAGATCAAGTGACTTTGCGAGGTTGTAATCATTCTTAGAACATCAGTCTCTTTCGACTTAAATCTCTACTTCAACTCAGTCATCTCGGGTTCTGGAGCATCAATGCATGGGCTCATAAGGGCTTGCAATCTCCTTCTTGGTCTCGGGAGCAACTTTCTCTTCACCAACAGCAGCAGGGGGAGCTTCCTTAGTGTAGACGCTCTCATTGAAGTCCTGAGGAGACTTCACCTCCCGGAGAGGAAACTTGGGATTTATCCCTTGGATCTCGTCGAGCAAGACCTGGAGATAAGCATACACCTTGACCTTCATCACCTTCAAGTCGCAGTCGGCGAACTCCCCAGACTTCTTAAACTCTTCGACCACGCTATGAGGGGATGGGACATCCTTGAGCCTTAGCTCGAGCTGCTCCTTCTCAGACCTGAAGGCATCCCTCTAAACCAAGCCTCCCTCAGCTAGCCCTGATGGCAGGTAACCTTCGCCTCCAACTGAGCGGACTACTTTTCAACCTTCTTAGTCTGAAGTTCAGCCCGAATCCTGTCGTCCTCGACGAGCGCGACCTGATCCTCCCACACCTTTATCTAGGCGAGCACCTCCTTCTATCTCTCTGCAGACTTCCGACGAGCCTGCTCCACCAACTCAGTGGACGCCTCGACTCGATAAGCATATCAACCTTTTTATCGGCGAGCTCCCCTACCATCTGCCTGATCCCCGTCTCTTCGCGGACGAGCTGACAATAGGAAAAAAAGCCATGTTAAAAGAGATTAAGGAGTTGAAAAAGAGCAATCAATAAAGATAAAAAAAAAAGGGAAGTCTATAAAGGAGTATGGATGAGAAAGATTTTACCAGCGCAAGATGCTCAAAATGAGTGCTTATCACGACCTGAATGTCGTTCAAATCATAAGGGACCTCCCCCGTTCCTGAGGAGAGGCATCGTCTTATCAGAAATTCGCTGTTCAAATCATAAAGGACCTCATGCAGAGGTCTGGGTTACCCCATAGCATTGTCTTTTCAGAAATATCCACCTTCCGAAGATTAAGGTAAGGGGACCAAAGACCCCTCAGATCCGCCACCTTTGGTGGCTGGTGGAGAGCCACCAAAGGACTATTCCTAGAGAAGGGAGTCTTTGAAGAAGTTCCCATCGGGAAGCTTCAAGTGAGGGCCTTCTTCCGAGCCCTAGCTCCCCTGGAGGGGTTGGGAGCAACATGATCGGTCACAGGGGCATTAACCGTCTTGGCGGCAGAGCCTCGCCCTGGGAAGCAGAATATCCCCCGGCAGCAGCAGGACAGTCCTCGCCCAAAATCCTCACCTTCTTGGCTAGAGCAAAAGCAGAAGTCACCTCAGCTGTGACCTTCTCTGAAAACAAACAAAGAAAGGTGTAAACCTTAAAATCCGGTCAAAAAAGACAAGGGGAACAAAAGTCATAACCCTTTTGGGTGATCACCAGAGGCAACCCCAGGATGCTCCTCCTCGGGCCTACGCTTGGTCGAGCACTTGGAAGGAGGAAGAGGTGGACTCAAGGTCGCTAGGGCAACAGACAAACTTCTCTTAGCCTGTTTGGAAAATAGAGTGAAAAGTTTGGGTCCCCGAGTGCCTACAACACAAAAAGCAGAAAAAGAAAAGGGTCAGAAAATTACCCAGTCAATAGAGACTTGGGCGGACTATTGAATGCCCTCCAGCCTAAGCATAGACTCCGAAGTCTCCGCGACCGAGTAGAGCGAACAGAAGCCCAACTACTTGTGAAATTGGAACAAGTCATCAATGGTGTTCGTGTCACTCCCCGACAGCTAGGTAAAGCTCGGGGGAATATATCCCACTCCAGATGATAAAGATCACAAGGCACACCACCCTTATAGGAGAAATAATACTTCTTATAATTTGAGTTGGTGACCCGGAAGTCGTCCACCAATTGGAAGTGAACATTCGAATTCCATGCATGGCTCCTCCATTCCTCAAACTTTGACTAGTGAGTTTGGAAGTGATGAAGGAGGTTAGCCCCGACAGTCAACCGGTTGAAACACCGGAAAAGAGAAAGTGAATACCAATTGCGTAAACATAGCTCTAACGTAAACACATAAACATCAATCCAACCCACATCCGGATGGCGTTGGGTACCAATTGCGTGGGACATATCCCATAATAGCAACACAGAGCCTTCAAGTCTTCATAAAAAGGAAAACGCAACCCAATATCAATCTGGGCCGCATAGACGTAAACCTCTCCTTCCTGCGTGTAATGCAGTCTTAAGCCCGGATACTTAGGTGCATCTGCTTCTCCTAAGCTCGTCAAAGCAACCACAACCTTGAACTAAGCCGAACTCCGTTCATTAGATTTAATATCTAAGAAAACATCATAGCAAGGCAAGAACAATACTAAAATAGCAAAAAAGAGGAAGCATTACCGCTTAAATGGAAAAGAAAATACTAGAAAACAACGTGTTGGGGAAAGACAGGAACATTAGTCTCAGGCACGTCCACCACGATCGGTGCGACAGCGTAACTCCCGGAGGTTGGTTTTGGCACAGGAGACCTCTTGTCCTGCACCAGAGTGGAGGAATCCCTGATAGCAAGAGGGGCATTGGAAGCCCTAGAAGCAACCTTCTACCCAAACGAAGAATGGTATGAAGAAGGTTTAGAGAATGAACCATTGCCGGAAGTTTGATTCTTGTAGCCAGCCATGATCGTAAAAGAAAGATTTATACTATGAACGAAAAGGCTTAAGAAAAATTTTAAACAGAAGATGAAGGCACAAAAAGGGGCAGAAAAACACTTGAACTCTGAGAATAAGAAAACGTGGATGCATAAAGTGCTAAGTGAGAAAGGTTGGCTTTTTATAGCCAAATCTAGGGAAACCCAACGGTTGTCTTCGTGAAATTCAGACAATGATTACACCAATGATTACATCGGGGAGACAAATGGTCAAAAGAGTACGAAACGTTGTCATCCTATCCTCTATTACAGTAGTCAAAGAGACACACATGGATCATACATCCTTTGAATTTTTCGTCTACAAACAGTGCATTCAATAAATGCCCAGAACCCTACGAATAAAAGTGCTCGCCAAAGAGCTTAAGCAAGCCTCTCCTAAGACCCTAGCAACGGTAGCGTTCGCCAAAAAGAGTAGACAATGAGCATCCATAAAATCTGGCAAACAAAGTGTTCACCCAAGAGGGTAAACGATCAACATTCCAAAACTCTAGAAACCAAAACCGTTCGCCAAAACGATACGGAGCATCGGAAGGCACAAAGATTAAGCAAGACATTAAATGTCCAATCAAGAAGTCACTGTCTCAAACTCTTCCTCACAATATCAAGCTCGGTCTAATAAACTTCACTTAACCTTCAGGGGCAAATGTTGGGTATCGATAGTGACGCCCCCATACGGAACAAAACCTATCAGGCTTCCGAGACCCAATATCATTTTAGAGGGGCAAAACACAAACCATTCAAGGCTGGGCCGACCCACACTAAGGGTAAGCTAAAACCCATAAAGCGGTCGAGTGTCAAACCCGGAATCAAGGTGGTCACCAAAATCTCTATTGGTCGCCAAAGACCAAGGCCAAAGCCTCCCATTGCTTATCATGGGAGCGCTCGACAATAGAGTCAAACCTATCAACTATGGTCCCACAACCGACATCGAATATACAACCACGATGTCCCGCATATCTCAATCACATATTCTACAAAGATCACATAAGGCAACTCCAATATTACGTGATAACCGTAATATATGCTATCTTTATGTGCAACAACACAATATTTACATATATATCCGGTTACCAAAAATGGTTTGGTCTTCCATCCCTATAAATACTCATTTTTTACATATGTTGCATTTCATTATGAGTTCATACAGTATACTCATTTAAGCATCAGAGTGGGAACCAGAGGAACCCCTTTTGTTGCGCTCCCCTTCTTGCAGGTTGATCGAAGCCCCGACGAAAGCTTGCGGTCATCAACCAATCGACATCCAAATTGTTGGTATCTATGTCACAGTATGGAGATTGTTGTTGAAGAGTTGTTGAAGATTGCTGAAGCTATCAATGAAGCCGTGTGTTTCTAGTCATTAGAAGCTGTTTATAAGCTCTAGTATGTTCAAGAGTATTCACGTATGTTCTAGGGTATTCATGAAGCTTCAAGTAAATTGTAGTAGATTCAAGATTAGCTTAGATTCAACAGAGTCTTTCATACTATATAAGGATCAAATCTAAGAGTTGTAAACTTAACTTGAATAGATGAATGAAATTCTGTTGAGTTCAATATCCTGTTTCTGTTAGTTACTTTCTTCTCAAGTATTTATTTCTGCAAGTTCTTCCTTTCTTGATGTCCAAGATATGCTTCAATCTCAGTTTACTTACATGGTATCAGAGCCACGATCACATCTCTTTGCATCAAATCTCTAAAGAAATCATCGAGAAGATCAATTTTCTACTGGTATTTCTCAGAAATACTCAATTCTGTCAAATTATCAATGGATGAGAACAATCTGTCATTCGTGAACAAGAGAGTGTGTCAACTTACTGGTGAAGACAACTTCCAATCGTGGAAGCAACAAGTTCTTCTTGCAGTTCAAGGATTAAATCTCGAAGGATATCTCTTTGAACTCTGCATGTTCCTCAACTCATCGATGATGGAGAAGGTGAGAAAATAGTCAATCCTGGCTATGCCAAGTTCGTGCATCAAGATAGCTCTCTTGCATCCTGGATTTTAGCTTCCATATCGTCTTCAATAAGCAAAGGCCTGGTAGGATTCATGTCAGCCTGCTCAATCTGGACGAAACTTCATCAGCACTTTTCGTCATCATCGACTACGAGGATCATGAATCTATACGATAGATTGAAGGTTAGAAAGCAATTTAATCAGGCAATGCGAGAATATCTAACTGAGATTCAGCTAGTTTGCAATAGCCTAGCAGGAAGTGGCCATCCTATAGAAGAGATGCAACAAATCTCTATCATTCTCAATGGAGTTAAATGACAATACGATAATGTTGTTTCTGTTATACATGCTAGTCGTAACCCGTATGATTTGGCATCCATTTGTTCAGTGCTCCTAGATGCAGAGGCTAGGCAGAAGGATCATCTATTTGACAGTTCTATATTGGTTGCAAATGTCACCACGAGTTCAAGTGCAAAAGATTCAGGACAAGTGAGGAAAGTAGACACTGGTCAAAATCCTCAGACTCAGCAGCTCATACCTGAATTTCAGAACAACAACAACAACAGATGTGGAAGAGGACGAGGCAGGGGTAGAGGATTTGGGACTAATAAGCCTCAATGCCAACTATGCAGAAAGTTTGGACATTTTTTCAATAGATGCTTCCAAAGATTTAATGTGCATTTCCAAGGAGTGACAGCTCAATCTAATGAGATGAGCGTGAACTTGACATCTACTCACTAGGATGAAGGTGGTGGTGAGATGTTTCACTCAAATCAGCCAAATCCTTCTTAGATGAAATCCCTCAAGCCTCAGTCATGAACCAAATGCAAGTACATCAACCAAATATGAACTCAGTTTCTAATCTGGTTCATCCTAATGTTGTTCCATCTGGTTTTAACCCGTACTTTGCAGATCCTATAACATACTATCTTCCAACATATCCTCACTTTCATCCAAATCAGTTTGTTGCAATGCCTCCAACATTCAACTCCCCTTCTGGTGATAATTCTGCTCAAGCAAATTTCGTTTCTGCTCCATCTTTGCAGTCAATGTTGAATCAGCATCCAGTCAGCATCTAGGAGAACCTGTCCCAAAATCTACATCTTTCAAAAGTTAGGGAGAGGGAATTTGGAAAGGCACCAACATTTGATTAGTTCCCTTTAACAATACAGCCGTGTACAAATGCTTTGAGATATACTTTTTCTACACTACTAAAAAATGTTCTTAATTCTAAGTGCTTTAGACAAGATCAAATGTTGTTGGCTACCTAAATCCTTCATGAACAGGTAAACAACTTGATATGTGTTGGCCCTCAAATAATTGGTCCCGATCAATGCTTCTTGAATCGTTTCCATAATAAAATGGAAATCTATATCTATGCGCTTTGTTCTTTCATAAAATAAATTGGATTACATGCAATATGCAAAGCATATTTGTTATTGCAAAAAAGTAAAACAAAATCGGTATGATTAAAACTCACATCATCCAATAATCTATATAACCAAATGATCTCTGATAAGATTGTACCCATGATTTTGTACTTAGTCGAGGAATGAGAAACTATATTATGTTTCTTTACTTTCCAAAAAATTCCTCAGTTAACACAACATCCTGCTTAATTTGAATCATTGTAGGCAAACAACTTAGGACTACTATTAGAAGAAGAGCAGAATTTCCATACATGGTTGACCCTTAACATACCTCATCACTCTAAGTATTGTTTCATGGTGGGACTTCTTTGGATCCTGCATCAATTGGATCAAGTACTGTACATAAAAATATATATTGGGTTTTGTAATGGTTAGGTATATCAATTTCCTATCAGCTTCCTATAGGAATTCACATACTTAAGTGGCAAATCATAATACCTACTAGTCAATTTTAAATTCATCTCCATAGGAGTTCCTACGGATTTACAACCAGTTAAACCGAGTTTCGAAATCAGTTCCAAAACATATTTTATTTGACACAATACAAGTCCTTTTTCATATCTTGATATTTCTATTCCCAGAAAATACTTTAAATCTCCTAAATCTTTCATTTTAAAATTATATTGCAGAAATTATTTTATTTTGTAAACAACTTACTGCTGTTACCTGAAATCAATCGGTCATCAACATATACGAGTAAAATAACAATGATAGTACCTTTCTTCTTAACAAACATCTAACTTACTTTGACTATAAGCGTTATTGATCAAGGCATTAATAAGTTTCACATTCAATTGTCTTGATACATGTTTTAAATCATACAAGGATTTACGTAATCTACAAACATACTTACTCTCCCCATGATTGCCAAAACCCTGTGGTAAACGCATGTATACTTTTCATGTAAAACCCATTGCAAAAAACAATTATAGATGTCCAATTGAAACAAAAATCATATATTAATAGCAACTAGAGCTAATACAGTTCTTACAGTATTCATTTTGTCAACAAGTGAAAAAGATTCAAAGTAATCAACTTCATCATTTTGAGTATAACCTTTGGCACTAACCTAGCTTTATATATTTCTATTGACCCGTATAAATTCAATTTAACTTCATAAAATCATCGACACCCTATCTGAATTTTACCTGGGGGAAGTTTGACCAACTCTCATGTCTTAGTGGCTTCTTAGGCTGCTATTTCATCTTTCATTACTTGTACCCATATAAGGTCCTTTTTAGTTTCACTGATTGAAGATGGTTATGCAACTTTAGAAATAGAAATCAAAGAACATTGAAAATGAGCAGACAACTTATCAAAAGAAACATACTTAGATATTGAATGGGAAGTAGATGAACTATCAATGTGAAAATCCTTATGCCAAATGGGAGGTGTTGGGTATCGATAGTGACAGCCCAGTAAGTAAAAGGCCTCGAAGGCCCAATAACTATAGAGGGGGTAAACCCATAACATTCGAACCAGACCGGCCTTTATAGAATGACCCAGAACCGAGCCCAAAGTCTCTGAGGACACCCTGAGTGCTCGCCATTCTTTACCAGGCCGTGACCTCTCACTGCTCGCCATGAGAGTGCTCGCCCCGAAGAGAGCCTTGCCTCTCTCCTCTAGTCCCACTAAACCGTTAATAACAGAGTGGCCATGATATCCCGCGTATCTCGGTCACATATTCACTAAAGATCAGATTTGGTAACTGCAATATCTCGCAGTAACTGCCATATTCCACCATCCGAATCTTCAGCAACTCAATATATACTAAGATATTCAGTTGCCTTTATACGGTTCTATCTCTCTTACCCTATAAATACCCTTGCTTTACATACGTTCTTTACGTTTTGAGTTTTATACACACATATACTCATTTAGGCATCGGAGAGGGACCCAGAGACACCCCCTCTGTTGCGCTCCCCTACCTGCAGGTTCACCGGAGTTGGAGCAGAAGCGTCTTTCCAACCTTGTCTGGCATTTAATTCACTGCCAGATCAGCATCCAGGATTTCACGATCCAACATTTGGCGCCGTCTGTGGGATCGAGCGATTCAGCCATGAGAACTCGATCCCAAGCAACCGTCGGAACCAGACCAGGAAGCGATCCTCAGATAGCTCTGATTCCGCCGCCGCTTCACCGCTTCAACAAGAACCTGTCAGCCGAGCAGGAGTTAATGCCGTTCCTCTGCGAACAACTCGAGAGCATGTCGGTGATTCAAGACCGACCCCCGCTGCTGATCAAAACGGAGCCCCGGCACCACAGACAGTCCACATTGCTGGGCAAGATATTAATTTAACCCCAGAGATGGTCTCCCTGCTGGAAGCCATCCTAGGACAGGCGCGCCGCCAAGCCCCTGCTCCTCAAGAAAATAATCCCTCTGCTCCTAAGGAAAACCACCGCCCTGCTGCCACAGGGCCCTCACCTTCGGAAACGGCAAATCTTGGTCCCACTGCGCCTCATGAGGATCAGGAGATGACGTTAGGTCAGCAGTCCCTACCTCCGGCATACACCAAGGAGCCAGCAGCCGCGTACACTGCCAATCCTTCCGGTCCTCCTCCACCCGGAACCTCGCCAATGTACTGCACTGTGGATCAGATGGATGACCTCCTCAACAAA
This sequence comes from Chamaenerion angustifolium, assembly GCA_946814005.1. Lineage (NCBI taxonomy): Eukaryota > Viridiplantae > Streptophyta > Magnoliopsida > Myrtales > Onagraceae > Chamaenerion > Chamaenerion angustifolium. Next base: position 23,289,651 of record OX328268.1, on the reverse strand, counting down.
AGCCTCCAGGAAAGACAGCTGACAGTCGTAGCTCCCTTCAAGGAGCAGTCTGCTCATCCTTTTACCGACGGGCTCGTCGCCATCAAAATCCCAAAGGATGTAGTTGCTCGGGCCATACCTGAGTATAGCGGTGGAGGAGATCCCACCGTACATGTCAACAAACATGAGGCCTCCCTTCTGGGTAAGTCAAATGATCCCAATCACTTGGCTTTGTTATTTCCATCTACTCTTTCGGGTTCGGCTACGTCCTGGTTCTTCGGCCTCCCTGCAGGATCAATCGGAACTTGGGCAGAGTTAAGAAGCAAGTTCCTGGAGAGATATATGGGCGAACGCCGGTTGCTGAAGAGCGTGGTTGCCCTTGACTCGGTCAAACAGTAGCCTGGAGAGTCGCTGTCCAACTTCTACGGGCGTTTTCATCAGAACGTCATGGAGATAGATCGCCGAATCTCGGATGGGTAGATCATTCGAGCATTTTACAGAGGTCTGGACGTGGCCAACAAGTCCTCGAGAAAGCTGCGAAACAGCTATCACATGAAGGAGATTGAGACGTTGGAGGAATTGGCATCCAGAGCAAAAGGTTTCATAGACCTTGAAAGGGCGAATACAGAGGCAAACCTCCTGACGACCTCGCTAAGGGTGGTCCATGAACCCCGACGCGATGGTAATAAGGAGGTAAAGAAGGAGAAGAAGGGAAAGGAAAGCAAGTCCCGGGTCGAGTCTCTTCCAGCGCCTCGCCATCAAGAGGTCCCTGAGTACTTCACGCCTTTAAATAGGCAGATCTCAGCGGTACTAGTCAAGATGGAGAGGAGATCCTTGGCGAGGCCACCGATGCCTCGTCGAGGTGGGCAGCCCATGGGTAAGGATGTCGAGAGCTACTGCAGATACCACAAGTGTAAGGGCCACAAGACAGATGACTGCCACATTTTGAAGCGGGACATATAGAGGCTGATTCAGGGGGGAATGTTGAAAGAATTTGTGGCAGGGCGAGACCGAAGTCGAACGCCCCCCAGGAGACATCGTTCGCCAGCCCCTGTAGAACAAGCTGAGCCATCTAGAAGCAAGAGGAGAGTGAATCTGATTGCAGGAGGATTCGGCGCAGGCGGCGAGAGGTCAAGCGCCAGGGAGGTCTACGCTACTCAGATCTCTACGGCAGTTCAGTTGGGGAAGCAGCCCCGACCTGAAGAGAACATTGTCATCTCATTCTCTGAAGATGATTTGGCACATGTCACCCCCCCCCCCCCACAATGATGCTCTGGTCATCACCGCAGATATTGATGGCTGTGAAGTTGCAAGGATTCTGGTTGACGGAGGCAGCTCGACAGACATCTTGTTTCTGGACGCTTTCGAGAAGATGGGCAAATCCAAATGCGACCTGAAGAGGGTCAACTTTCCGCTGATCGGGTTTGCGGGAAGAACAACTTATCCACTGGGGGCTATAACCATGCCAGTGATTTTTGGTGAGGGATGGAAGAGCATCAAGGTGTCGGTCACTTTCCTGGTGGTCGATTCACCTACATCCTACAACGCCATCATAGGGAGGACCACGATCAACCCAAACAAGATTGTGGCCTCCACTGTCCACCAGAAGATGAAGTTCCCCACTCCTAACGGGATTGGATAAGTGCTCGGAGATCAGCCTTCCTCGCGGCAATGTTTTCTTCCTGTTTGCGCAGGAAGAACCAGAGGGAGGCGCTCGCCATCGAAACAGAGGCCGACCCCCGCGAGGACTTGGCTCGGCCAGCACCCATGGAGGAATTGGAAGAGGCCGAGATCGATGGTCCAGACAAAAAGGTACGCATTGGGACCACCTTAAAAGAGGATCAGAAGGAGGCCATGACCGCCCTCCTCAAGGAATTTAAAGAGCTTTTCGCTTGGCAGCCGAGCGACATGCCAGGAATCAGCACAGATATCATCTCCCACGTGCTCAGGATAGACCCCTCCATCAAGCCGATCGCCCAAAAGAGAAGATCATTCGGGACAGATAAGCGTTTGGCGATCAGGTAGGAAGTCGGCAGGTTGATTGAAGCTGACTTCGTCAGAGAGGTGAGATTCCAGAGCTGGGTCGCCAACCCAGTTTTGGTAGGAAATCAAACGGCAAGTGGAGGATGTGCGTCGACTTCCGCGACTTGAATAAGGCTTGCCCCAAGGATTCATATCCCCTTCCGAGGATTGATCAGCTGGTCGATGCTACCTCGGGTCATGAGATACTGAGCTTCATGGACGCCTACTCAGGCTACAACCAGATCAGAATGCATCCAGACGATAAGGCTCACACCGCTTTTTATGCTGATGGGGACATTCTGTGCTACAAGGTGATGCCCTTTGGCCTTATCAATTCTGGGCAACTTATCAACGGATGGTGAACCGACTGTTCCAGGACATGCTTGGAAGGAACATGGAGGCCTACGTGGATGATATTCTCGTCAAAACCATCAAGGGAAATCCTCACACGGCGGACCTCCGCGAAGCTTTTGAATGCATGAGAAGACACAGTGTTCGCCTAAATCCTGCCAAGTGCGCCTTTGGGGTCAAGTCCGGTAAATTTCTGGATTTTATGGTCAGTGAAAGAGGAATCGAAGCAAACCCAGAAAAGCTAAAGGCCATAGAGGAGATGAAGTCGCCAACCTGCCACAAGGAAGTCCAATGCCTGAATGGACGCCTAGATGCTCTCAACCGCTTCCTCTCCAAAGCGAGGGACAAGTCCCTCCCATTCTTCAAAACTATGAGGGCCAACCGCAAGTTCGAGTGGACGCCAGACTGCGAGGAAGCGTTTCAGTCATTGAAGAGACATATCCAAACACTCCCAGCTCTGGCAAAACCCGTTCCAGGCGAGCAGCTTTTCCTTTATCTAGGCATTAGCGATGTGGCAGCCAGTGCTGTCTTAATAAGGGAAGAAAATAATGTTCAGAGTCTAGTGTATTTCATTAGCAAAATGTTCAACTCAGCAGAAATAAAATATGTCCAGATTGAGAAGTATCTCTATGCCATAGTTATTGCTGCTCGGAAGCTGAGACCTTACTTTCATGCGCACGACATCACGGTCCTCACCAATCAACCTCTCAAAAACTTCCTGATGAAGCCAGATTCTTCAGGAAGAATGGTCAAGTGGGCGATCGAGCTCAGCGAGTTCAAGATCAAATTTGCGCCAAAAACGGCCATCGAAGGTCAAGCACTAGCTGATTTTATAGTGGAAAGCAAGAGTAACAATCTAACAGAAGCAGAAAACAGGCCAAGTCAGTCAGCAGACGACAATCAAATCTGGGAACTCTATACGGATGGGTCACCATCAAAAGAAGGCTCGGGGGCAGGTTTAATTCTTATTCCTCTTGAGGGCGAGCCTCTGAAGTACGCGATCACCTTGACATTCCCAGCGACCAATAATGAAGCAGAATATGAAGCTCTTATCACTGGACTCAGACTAGCAAAAGGAATGGTTATAACTGCGCTTAAGGTAAAAAGTGACTCGGAGCTTATTGTCAATCAGGTTAATGGCGCCTACGAGGCAAGGGGAGAAAAGATGAAGAAATATCTCAGCATTGCCAAGAAGCTGGTCGCGGAAATCCCAAATTTCGCGATTGAGTCTATTCCTCGTCAAGAAAACCAGATGGCAGATTCTTTGAGTAAACTGGCCTTCGGGGGAGCAACAGTCCAGGATGTACAATTTCTGGAGAAAGCCCTATGTTCAGTCCTGGAAAGCAGAGCAGAGGTCTTCAACATCCAAGGACAGGTCACATGGATGACCCCGTTCCAGAATTATTTAAGAGAGGGGATCCTCCCCGAGGACGAAGGCGAATCCACGAGGATTAGAAGACTCGCAGCCAGTTATCTAATCATCGATGGGGAACTCTACATAAGAGGCTACTCGACTCCTTACTTGAGGTGTGTTGCTCATCCTGAAACAGAAAAGGTTCTTCGAGAAGCCCACGAAGGGGCGGCAGCATGTCATGAACGTGCTCGATCACTGACCAGAAAAATCTTCAGATTGGGATATTACTGTCCGACCTTAGGAAAAGATGCAGCTGAGTTAACATAGAAGTGTGAGATTTGCCAGCAGTTTGCACCACGATCGGGTCGACCATCAACACTATTATCCCCAATGGTGGGTGCCTGGCCTTTTGCTCAATGGGGAATCGATATATTGGGTCCTTTTCCCATTAGCACTGGTCAGCGTACTCACATTATAGTGGTGATCGACTACTTCACTAAGTGGGTAGAGGCGAAAGCTCTAGCTTCGACAACAGAATTCCAGGTCATCAAGTTCCTACAGGTCAACATATTCTCCAGATTTGGCATTCCTAAGATACTCATCAGTGATAATGGTCCGCAATTTGTTGGAAAGGAGCTGAAATGGCTCTGTGAAGAATATCATGTCGACCATCGTTTCAGCTCAGTACATCATCCTCAAACGAATGGGCAAGCTGAAGCAGCCAACAAGGTTGTATTAGCAGGACTCAAGAAAAGGGTTCGAGCATTCAAGGGAACTGGGCAGATGAACTGGAAATCGTATTATGGGCAATCAGAACAACGCCTAAGGCGGCCACAGGAGAAACGCCTTTCAGTTTAGTGTACGGATCAGAAGCAGTAGCACCAACCGAAATAACAGTGCCTACCCACAGAGTCTTACACTTTAACGCGGAGTCAAATGAGATCGAGCGCAGAACTGACCTCGACTTATCAGAGGAAAAGAGATGGCTCTCAGAAAAGACACAAGCAAAGATGCGCTTGGCGACCGCTCGGTATTTCAACAGAAAAGTCAGCGCTCGCCAATTTTTCGTGGGGGAGATGGTTATGAGAAGGAATGAATTCACAAGGCTGGACAGTAAAAATAAACTTTCAGCCAAATGGGAAGGGCCGTACAAAGTAGTAGAGATCGCCGCACCAGGATCCTACTACTTGGAAACCACCGAAGGCGAGAGGTTACCCCGTCCATTTAATTCTGAGCATTTAAGAAGATTTTATACATAGCTTGTAATCAAACTGTTATGTCAATAAAAGAAAGCCATTCCTTCATAAAGCGTGTCCACACGAAGCAAGTCGAAGGCAAAAGCCCTATCGCCAAAGATAGGCCAAAGCCCTGACGCCAAAAGTCAGGCCAAAAGCCTTAGTAACAAGGCTAGGCCAAAAGCCCTATCGCCAAAGATAGGCCAAAAGCCCTGACGCCAAAGTCAGGCCAAAAGCCCTAGTAACAAGGCTAGGCCAAAAGCCCTATCGCCAAAGATAGGCCAAAAGCCCTGACGCCAAAGTCAGGCCAAAAGCCCTAGTAACAGGGCTAGGCCAAAAGCCCTGACGCCAAAGTCAGGCCAAAAGACCTAGCAAAAGGTTAGGCAAAATAAAAGCCCTGATGCCAAAGTCAGGCCAAAAGCCCTAGTAACAAGGCTAGGCCAAAAGCCCTGACGCCAAAGTTAGGCCAAAAGACCTAACAAAAAGTTAGCCAAAATAAAAGCCTTTACGCCAAAATCAGGCCAAATAAATTTTAGGCGATCACTATGGATGATAGAGCCTGAAATCAACAAATTCCCTGTTATTATGCCAACACCTCAAAGGTTTAAACTTCAAAGAAGGTAATATCTCTTTCAACTTAGAAGTTTATGCTTTTAAGTGTCAGAAGTATTATCCTTAGAAAGTTCGTATAGACTTATGCTTGGTCTAAGGCTTTAAGAGTCGAAGACATTACAGCAAGAAAAGTCAAGAGTAATTATGATTAAGATATTGGATAGCCAAATATGTTCGAAGTCGATTAATAGCTCAAGAATATAAAGGCATATAAAAAAAACCAAGTCTTAAATAAATAAATACAAACCGAAAACAAAAATTACAAAAACAACTATCTAAAAAAGATAAAAAATACGGTCGCCAAGGAGTTGGAGGCTTCAAGCGTTGGGATCCTCGGGGGCAAGGGCGCTCTGCTCGCCTTCGGGGGCAGGAGTACTGGGCTCGCCTTCAAGAGCAGCCTCTTCAGCAACAGCGGGCCGAGAAGGGCGACTCCGCAAGAAGCTCTTCAAGGACGCAACTTCCCCAAGGGGAAAGTTGGGGTCGACCGCCTGGACCTCCTCCACCAGGTCTTGAAGAAAATCGGCAATCGCCGACTTCATCACCTTCAAGGCCTGGTCCTCAAAGTCTTCAGAGGCCTTGAACTCCTCAACCACGGCGTGGGGTGAAGGAACCGCCTTCAGCTGATCAGCCAGCCGGTTCTTCTCCTCCTCCAGGGCGATCGCCCTGGCTTCAGCAGCATCCCTCTGGCGTCGGCAGCGGCCCTTTGCGCCTCAGCGGCGACCCGAAGAGCGTCCGACTCGGCCAGATGAGCGCGAACCTCCTTCAACTCAGCCTCTAGGCGAGCCCGGACCGCTTCTCCTTCATCAAGGCACCGATGAAGGGCTTCAAAATCTTGAAGGGCAGCCACCACATCGGCCTCCCTCCGCTTGATATCAGCAAGGAGGCGCTGCTCCTTGCTAAAATACTCTGATCGGGCATTGTCTACCAAGGCGATCGCCGCGTCAGCAGTCGTCTTGATAGCCTTTAGCTGCCTAGGGGTGATCCCCGTGCTCCGGTATTGCTCCGGCTCGACAAGCAGGTCTGAATACTTGCCAGCGAGCTCGCCGAAGACACGGCCGATCATCACCTCTTCCCGAACGAGCTGACAACAAAAGAAAAATGAGAATTGTCAGGACACGAATAAAAGGGAACGACTATGGAAAAAGGAAAAGAAACGAGACCTTACCAGAGCGATTCGTTCGTAGTGAGACCGAAGGAACCCCTCGATCTGAGGAAGCTCCATGGGGATGGACGAACGGTCCTTGGGGGGAATTATCCCATCAAGGAGCCGCATGCACAAGTCCGTGCTACCCCAGAGGCTCTTCTGGCCAGGGCACCCCTTCTTCGAAAGGTCCCCACAAGGGAACCAAGCACCCCGAGAGTTCGCAGCCTTGAGCGGCTGGAATAAGCACGCCATGGAGCAATACTCCTCCCCAGGAACCCTTGAGGAGCTAGGGGCATCGAGCCTCTTCTATTGGATCCCAGACTCCTTCGGGGGGACCGCAGACGCCGTAGGAGGTGGGGGCGCCAAAGATAAAACCTTCCCTTGGCCAGCCGTAGGGCCCTGAGGGGAAGGAGGGATGACCGCCGAAGCAGGAGCCTTCCCCTTGCCAGTGGAAGGACCCTCAGGAGGAGGAGGAGGAGAAGGATGCTGTTCAACAGCCGGCTGCTCCTCACTCCTGACCTTCTTAGCAGGTGGAGGAGAAGGGTCTCGGACCACGTCAACCGTGGACTCTTCTGCAAAACAAAAAGAAGAAAATCGCGTCGAATAAATGCAGGAAATTTAGAAACAAGGCGGAATATGGAAATAATACAGTATGAAACAACATACCTCGCTGGCAAGGGCTAGCAGGGGCCGAAGGAAGGGCCTCATCTGGTTTCCTCTTGGACGATCGCCTAAAGGGGGGAGGAGGAGAGCTCAGCAGCGCTTGGTCGGGGGACAACCCCGCCGATTCCTGGTCATCAAAGAGACCTATCAGTTTTAGGCTCTTGCTTACGACCTTGCCTACAAGTGATAAAACAAGATAAGAGTTAGAGAATTACCCAATCATCAAAGATTGGCGTGGCTTGATGAATGCCCGCCATCTCAAGGGCATTCTCAGTAGTCTCCGCCACTGAGCGGATGGACTTGAACTGGGACGACCGATGCAGCCGATACAGGTCGTCGATGGCATTCCGGTCACTCCCTGACAATTTTTCGAAGGAAGGAGGAAAATCCTTGTCCGGAGCAAACAATTTCCAGGGTACACCCCCCTTGTACAAGAAGTAAAACTTCTTGTAGTTGGAGTTAGTGGCCCGGAAATCATCGACCAAGAGAACATGGACGTTCAAAATCCATCCTTGAGGGCCTCCCCACTCTGAAAACTTCGGCCAGCGGGGTTGGAAGTGGTGGAGGTGGTTTGCCCCTGCTGCCAGTCGGAAGAAACACCGGAACAAGGCCAGTGAATACGCCCATTCCTGGCGTATGCACAGGAACTTGAAACCGACCCACATCCTAAGGGCATTAGAAACGAGCTGCGTGGGGTGAATCCCGTAAAACTGACACAAGGTCTGTAAATCCTCACAGAGAGGAAAACGCAACCCAGCATCGATCTGGGCCGCATAAATGTAAACCTCTCCGTCGTGAGGAAAATGCAGACCTAAGCCAGGATACCTAGGAGCATCCTCCACACTGAATCCACCAAGCGCCACCACGGTCTTAAAGTAAGCCGGCTTCAATTCATTAGGCTTGACGTCTACTCGAATAAATTCAGATATAGCAATGATGAACATAAAAAACAAGGAACAGCAGGGGATATCACCAAAACAGAGCATTGAAAGAACAGAGATTTACCTTTCGTAGAAAAGATGGGTGTTTGAAGCACAGGCCCATCTACCACCATTGGGGTGGCTGCAGACCTCCCCATGTCAGGCTGTTTCCCCGCTAAGGAGGGCACAGCTTCATCCCTAATGGTCAAGGGAACACTGGCATTCTGAGGAGCGTTGGCTTTGTTAGCACCCTTGATGGCCATATGCTTGACTCTCTGACTTCTGGGGGCCATGGAAATGGTCGAAAGGAGAACTGAAGAGGATTGAAAGAGAAAGGAGAAGAATTCGCAAAGAGGCTCTGGAAATCTGAAGGAGTGAATAAGCGTAAAGAACAAAACAGATAAACTGATGTTTCTTATATAGGCCCAAAAAGGAGTAACCGCCACTGGCGAATCGAAGCGACACAGAGAATAATTGCACCTTTTTGGAAAAAACCGAAGCGAAGTCAGAATTCCAAGAGACACCTCGGGGAGACAAACGGTTGGCTGGTGCAGACAGCTGTCAGACTACCCTAGGTTTACGGAAAAGTAAATGTCAGGCGTGCCTCAAGTGACCGTTTAATTTCTGGACAACTGTGCAGTTATTAAATGCTAACAAGTCTACTAAGGAGACAAGAGGGTCGCCAGCGTACTAATAAGCGCTATCAGAAGTACCTCGGGCAGGTAGTGATCGCCTAACCAAGAAAGATAGACTTTCATAAACCTAGATTACCTCGAGTGATCGCCAAAGGGGAATAAAAGGAAGGATATCTTTTCAGCTTTGAACGAAGAAAAAACTACTCGCCAAACGAGCTCAAAATGCCTCAAAGGTCATGAACCAGTACAACAAACGAAGAAAACGGAATCTGAGACGCCACTATCTAAAACCCTACCAGGAAATAAAGCTCGACTGAAGAAACTTCAATCAAGCTTCGGGGGCAAATGTTGGGTATCGATAGTGACAGCCCAGTAAGTAAAAGGCCTCGAAGGCCCAATAACTATAGAGGGGGTAAACCCATAACATTCGAACCAGACCATCCTTCATAGAATGGCCCAGAACCGAGCCCAAAGTCTCTGAGGACACCTTGAGTGCTCGCCATTCTTTACCAGGCCGTGACCTCTCACTGCTCGCCATGAGAGTGCTCGCCCCGAAGAGAGTCTTGCCTCTCTCCTCTGGTCCCACTAAACCGTTAATAACAGAGTGGCCATGATATCCCGCGTATCTCGGTCACTTTTCACTAAAGATTAGATTTGGTAACTGCAATATCTCGCAGTAACTGCCATATCCCACGATCCGAATTTTCAGCAACTCAATATACACTAAGATATTCAGTTGCCTTTATACGGTTCTATCTCTCTTACCCTATAAATACCCTTGCTTTACATACGTTCTTTACGTTTTGAGTTTTATACACACATATACTCATTTAAGCATCGGAGAGGGACCCAGAGACACCCCCTCTGTTGCGCTCCCCTACCTGTAGGTTCACCGGAGTTGGAGCAGAAGCGTCTTTCCAACCTTGTCTGGCATTTAATTCACTGCCAGATCAGCATCCAGGATTTCACGATCCAACAGGAGGCTTAGTAGTTTTTCATGATCATCGATTACCTTACTCTCCCCATGATTACCTTATCTAAGAACACGTACTTCCTACTGATCATCATTGTTTAACTTACTTACATCAATAACATCATCGACATTGTTGTCACCTGCATTTGGATTATTTGTAGGCACATCACCGTCATAATCATATGAGTTATCTATGTTCTGTTCCAAAAACAATGGAATGGATTTTGTCTTATCATGCGCAAATGGAAAGATGTCTTCATAAAATTTAACATTATGACTAACAAAGAAGGATGTATTCTTCAAACTATATAGTTCATATCCTTTCTAACTTTCAGAACATCACATGGAAACATAAATGGTTCCTTTAGGAACAAATTTATTAGCAATAGTAAGATCCTTGGCACAAGACAAACAACCGAAAACACACAAGTGATCAAGAACGACTTTCCTTTTTATTATAACTTTCTTAGGAGATTTTCCGTTAAGAACATCTGAGGGCATACAGGTAATAAGGTAACATGAAGTTAAAATGCATTCACCCCAAAACTTAATTGGGAAAGAACCCTTCAATTTTAAGGCTCTAGACACCTCTAGGAGGTGCCTATGTTTTCATTTCACCCTACTATTTTGTTGGGGACTGTAAGAGAAACTGCTTTGATGGAGGATTCTTTTTTTTTCTTTCTTTCTTTAAAAAGTACAAAGTTTGTCATTAAAGAATTCTCCATCATTGTTAGATTTAAACCTTTTCATGTTTATCCCAAACTGATTTCCTACAAGGTCAGCAATTGTTTTCAAAAATGTAGTATTATCAAACTTTTCAAAATGACAAACACCCAAGTCGTCATTCTAAAAATAATCATTTACTAGGATCAAGAAAAATCTCATAGTATCATGTGTATCTCTTTGATAGAGACCCCAAACATCAGCATGAACAAGTTCAAACAATAACTCAACTCTAGATTCAAAAATAGGATAAGAAAGCGTAGTAATTTCGGTCCTAGGACAATAAAACATTGACCAACACTAAGATTTCTATCCCTAAAAAGTTTTTTTTTTCAATATGTGTGTTATAGGCTTAGCAAACGCATGACCAAACCTTCTATGCCACAGCATAGACAAATCTTTATTAGAAGACAAAAAAAGGCAATTGACTCTAGAAAACACTTAACAACATATAAATCATATTGTGTGGAACCAGTCCCCAAGATACTCTCATTCAAGAGGTCTTGCAGAACAACAATTTTAGGATAAAAAGTGATTGAACAGTAAAGTTCAGAAGTAAGTTTTGATACGGAAAAACAAATATATATTTAAAGTCAGGAATGTATAAAACATTTTTCAAGGCTTTCTTAGAACAAATATGGGACTCCCAATTGCACATAGAGATGTATATAAACCATTAAGCATTTCAACCTTCTATTAAACATTTTTGTATTCATTGTTAATGTGTCTAAAATCCATAGGTCATCATTTTGGAAAAGATTAGTAGAACCAGCCATACCTAGCAAGTTAACATGGGCACCAGAGGATGAACTTGCTTGGGCTTCAAAGTCACCAACACGATTAACGAGTTGCATGATATGGTCAAATTGCTCAGAAGTGAGGTGTGATCTGCTCAAATTGCTCAGAAGTGAGGTGCACTCCTGTTTGTAGTGTAAAATCAGTCCCAACAAACGAGCTGGATCGAAAGAACTTCCATCTATAGAGGAAACTATATTGGTATGGGGGTTAGCAAACTTAGATTTAAGGAAGTCTCTGTATTTAAAACAACGATCTGTATATGTCCTTTCTTGTTCCAAAATTCACAGACCTTACTAAAACACTTTTCTTGAGAATGGCCTTTCTAATTACAAAATTAACAATCAACATACCAGTAATTCTTGTTTCTTTCAGCAGCAGAGACAACGTTAGTAGTAATAGTCTGAGTAATCCTTCTTTGACTTTCTTCTTGCATAAGACAACTATAGGCTTGATTCAACGATGATAGTGGAGTTCAAAAATGCAAATGACTTCTCACACCGACAAAGGACTCGTTTAAGCAATCAGAAACAAGAAATTGCGCGGAATATTTTGATGCTTAACATGCACATTAAAACTTTAAAAATCACAAGTAATGAGAGCACATACAACATCATACTTAGCCCACAAGAGTTTCAGTTTTAAATAAATGTTGAAACAGAGTATAATTGTTGATGAGCAACAATTACATATCTTTGCAAATGGTAGATCCTAAATTAGTTACTTTATCAAATCTTTCTTTCAGGTTTTTCTAGACTAAGTAAGCATTAACGGAATACATGATGCCGCTTAAAAAATATTGAGAAACTGAATTCATGATTCAACCAATAACGACAACATTGCATTTATCCCATAATGCATGCGACAATTCATCAAACCTATCTTTAATGCATGATCCATACACAAAACCTAACTTATTTTTGCCTAGCAAGGTTATGAGCATCGCACAATTCCAAATGGCATAATTCTCAGAGCCAGATAATCTTATGATAATAAGACTCAAACCTAGAGAATCTAAAGGATGCAAATACAAAAAATGATTATAATCTATTATGGGAATCAGATCGACATTTGCATGCATCACCTACGCATTTGCAACTGGTTCAACCACTTCCACAATGCATCTCTTACGATCATGAGTGTAGTTAAAGGAGACACCAGATCCGTAAATCAACGAGGAAAGAAAAAAAAAGGTCAACTTGAAATAGGTCAAAAGATCTTCAATAAGAAGACTACAATGGTGAGTGGTGAGAAAGTGAGAGAAAAAAAAATGTTGAGATTGGGAAAATCGAGAGATAAAGATTACCTCAGAATTGCTTTGATACCATGTCAAACGTTAAGGAGAGGTAATCTGAAAGGGCACCAACATTTTATGAGTATTCATTCATAAGTCATCCCTCATCAACCCTATAGACTATATACATTGTTCAACTTACAAATAAACCCTAACAAAAGCAAAATTAATAACAATCAAATCCTCAACCTAAAGCAACTAATACAAAGGTACCACAAAACAATAAATGAAAGATATTATATGCCAAATAGATCCTGGAATTTACAATGTGTCAGATTGATACTGTGAAACCATCCTCCCAACTTATATGGCAACAATTATCTACATTGATAAATCAACTTTAATGAAAAGAAAGACTTAAAGCCCATGATTTATCTCTAAATTGCAGCAATCTCAATATAATGATATATAGAGAGCTATGTGAGAAAGAGGACACCTAAGAGAAGGGAAAGTAAGGGAGGAGAGAAGGGCGAGGAAGGAAAATGGAACATAAGGAAGGTGTGGGAGTGGGAAGGACGGACATGAGAAGGGAGGGCACGAGAGAGGAAAGGACTAGGTACACGAAAAGGAGAAAGAAGGAGCGGGACCGATGGTGGGAATGGAGAAGAAGGAGGTATGAGAGAAAGGATGAGGGAAAATAGATGGGTAAATATATCAAACACAGTGACATCTTTTGATTTTTTTTTAATATAAAATGTTATTTAAAAAAATAATCGTTGGACTGCAAATATATTTTTTATTTTAACAAAAAATATAAATATGTGGGCTAATCACCACAACTCTACTTGAACTTTGTTCACTTTAAAAAGTATCATGCAAAGCAAAAATAAAAACGAAAATCTTTTATCTCCTAGGGTTTTGTGAGAGAGTCCTCCCGGCGTCCATTGTCGGCCTTCTCAATTGATTTTGCCAAATAATATAGTAGGAGATAGTGGTGAGGCTGCAGCGAAGGATGGAACTTATTTGCTAGTAGGTCGGTGAAGACTTTCCTTGTGCGCTGCATCGAAGTGAGCCCAACGTAAATCCGTAGAAAATATAGATTTTGATGCGTGAAAGAAGTCTTCAGTCGTGGTCTAGTTGGTGCAGCGTCTTCTTTCCTTACTGTGTGAGTGGAGATTGGCTAGGGTTTTACATGGCGGGAGACTGCAGTTGCGAAGAATCGGTGGAGCTTTCCTCAGCGGCGGAACAGAGGGTTCTGGTCTTCAGCTTACTATCTCGATGGGACTGGTTCTCTCAGTTTCCTGTCGAAAGCCACTACAGCCGACCCAGAGTGCAAATACGAATGCGCCAAAGTCGGGTTAATGTGCAACTCAATCTGCAGTCATCACCTCGTATCTTCCAGGGTTGTACGTGATTCTGTGTGAGATTCTGTTTCGTTTTTTCATTTTACTTATAGAAGGATACGATCCCCGTGAGGACTTATGGGCGACGAAGCTGTGCCGACTCCAGCGGCAAGATGACCACTCATAAAACCACTATGGATCTAGACTCGAACCCAAGGGAGGACGCAATTGATCGATATGTGGGTGCGATCATTGCTCAAAAACATGTGAAAAATGTGGCAATCATTACTGTGCTACAGAAGGCGTGGGAGAATTTCAGATCAGCCAAATTCACAAAGGCATGAAATAGGGTTGTGATGTTTGAATTTGATAATGAGGAGAAGAGGAAACAAATTTTCGATATGTCCCCGTGGTCTGTCCAAGGCCATTGTTTGAGCATGGAAAAATGGGAACCGATTAGAGGACTCACGAGAGTTGAATTCAGTATGGTCCAATTCTTGGTCCAGATTCATGACCTAGAGTTGGAAATGTTCAATGTTGGGAATGTTGAGAAGATCGGCAATAAAATTGGCAGATTCATTGAGACAAAAAAGGATACTGAGAAAGCGACCAATTGATATGTTATAATGAAGGTTCAGGTTGATGTAAACCAGTCTCTTCTAGCTGGTTTCTAGTGGAAGAACTCTGAAGGGGAGAAAAATTGAGCCTCAATAAAATATGAGAGGTTGTATGACTTTTGCTTTGGCAGTGGCAAACTTGGGCATACAACACAAAGTTGCAAGGCGGATGTACAGATGTATGAGGAGAAACATGACAAACTATGTATGGTCCCTGGCTAAATGGGAAAAAACGAGGAAATTGAAGCATAATGGATCGATGGAGGAGGGTCCATTCCAAAAACGTCCTACACGGAAAAATACTTGGTATGATATAATGAACGAGGCAAGATTGATTAGGAAAACCAAGGAGAATGAGATGGGGAGTGGATCAGACGAAAGTAATAATGCTGGAGATGAAATAACTCAAATCAACCATATGGATCAAGAGGCGAAAAGATACCCAAAATCATGTGATGATGATAGAAGGGGAGGTAAGACCGAAACAATGTAGTTGGACGAATCAAAGTTGAGGAGTCCTAACCGTATGGAAAATATTGAGATCAATTCTTATGAAAGGATCTCTTGGCCAAATAACAATTTCCCGTTACCTCTTAAATTCACTTAAGCCAACCCAATCATGATCCTATCAACCATACAACATACCGTAATCCAAAATCCAATCCCCAACTCCGAAACCTTAGTCGAACTCCTTTTACGTTACACCATGACATTCCCTCTCCTCACTGGACCGACCTTACCCACAATCAACCAACCACCTGAAACCTCCCTAGAATCAAACCCTTTGAAACTATCACCCTACATGCTTGAAACCTTTCTAATCAGCCTTTTCCATATTGAAGAGCAAAAAAAACACAAATTAAACCCCTAGCCCTGAGCGAACCCTCCAGATAACAATCCTTAGCCTTATTCTGACCAGGATGTCTCTAAAAAAGAGGCTTGAGGAGGAGGAGTAGGATGGCTAAAACATAAGAAAGAAAAAAAGGATTGATATGATTCAGGAATATAAATATTTAGAAAGTAGTCATGTAAAAGCAGGGAGGCCGAGAGGGAGGCCTCAAAAGAAGGGAAGCTGAACAAAGTCGATAAGAATTAAAAGAAACAAAGAGAAGGAAGATAAGGAGAATGAGGAAAGAGATCTACAAGTTGTTGAAACGGGTTGTGGTGGTTGTCCTGAAATAGCCACACAGGGGTCCATGAATACAATCTGTTGGAATTGTCAGGGTTTGGGGTCTTCCCTAACAATTCGACGTCTGAAAGACCTCAACAGGGTGTATCAGTCGAAGATCATATGTTTGATAGAAACAAAAAACGGGGATGCATTCTGCGAAAGGGTTCGAGAGCAAGTGAGGATGGATTGTGCATACTATGTAAATCCGCGAGGTATGACTGGAGGAATAGCGTTATGGTCGATGAGTGATGTTCAAGTTTCTATTAAGTCGGCCTCCCAAATCATCATTGATAGTGAGTTGAAGTTTAATAACCAGCTGAACCCTTGTCTCATTACTTAGGTATATGCGGACGCGGATCCTCAGAGGAGGAAACATAACTGGGAGGAATTGCGCGATATTAGGAGAGGGCACCGATCGACTTGGCTGTGCATGAGTGATTTCAATGCGATTTTTCATCATCATGAAAAATAAAGAGGAATGTGTAACTCTCAAATACAAATTAATGAGTTCAATGAGATGATTGACAATATCAACATGGAAGACCTGGGTGCAAAATGAGCTAGATTCACTTGGTCAAACAACAGGTGAGGGGAGGATAAGGTGTCAGAAAGAATTGATTGGGTTCTATTAAATGTGGCGTGGGCTGTAAGATATCCAGACATCCAGTGTACCAATGACATTTCAATTGGATCATGTCACACGCCACTCATTCTCAAACGTGAGCAAGGCGTGCAAAGGATAGAACACTACTTCCCGTTTGAGAAGATGTGGCTAGAAAACATTGAGTGCAAAAATGTAATTACAGAAGCCTGGACCGAATGGGATGGTGCGGATAGACGTGTGGATATCAATGTAAAATTGGAGAGCTGTCGAAGAAGATTAACTCGATGAAGAAAAGAAAAATTCGGGAATAATCAGGTTGAATTGAGGAAAGCAACCGATCTGCTCCGTCGTGTTATAAGTGGGAGACCGGGCATGAATAACCAAGTTGAAGAGGCAGCCCTCAAAATTTGTAATAAGGATCTCCACCATCGAGAAGAGGTTTATTGGAGGCAGCAATCCAGGGTTAAGTGACTTACAAAAGGGGACCGAAATTCAACTTCTTTCATCTTACCAGCAATGCTAGAAGAAGAAGAAACTGTATAACCATAGTTCAAAATGATCGGGGAGAGTGGATAAGTTCAGCCAGGAGTCTGGAAAATGAGATATGTGAGAATTTTCAAACAGTTTTCAGGTTAGAATAGGAAGACATGAATGAAGGGAAGGTTCTGGACGTCATTCCGACTCAGATCACGGAGGAGATGAACATTGATTTGGAAAGGGATGTGTTTGATGGAGAAATCAGGACTGCGGTTTTTCAGTTAGGAGGAGCAAGAGATCCTGGTCCATATGGTATTCCGGGTATATTCTACCAAAGGAATTGACACGCAGTTGGTCCAGATGTAATCACGGTAGTCAAGTCCTTTCTCTGGTCAGGTGTCTTTCCCTCCACTTTACATTACACAGATATTACCATTATCGCTAAAATTCCAAGCCCCGTGAGAGTGAGTAATTTTAGACCCATAAGCCTTTGCAATTCCATATATAAAATTGTATCCAAGGTCTTGGTGAATAGGCTAAAACCCTATTTTATCGGATCATGTCACCCCATATCAGAGCGTTTTTGTGGCAGGTCGTGCAATACAGGACAATATTCTGATTGCTCACGAGGTGTTCTATCACTTGAAAAATCGAACTAGCAGCAATACTCTTGAATGTAGTTTGAAGTTGGATATGCAAAATGCGTATGATCGGGTCGAGTGAGGCTTTCTGTTGAAAAGCCTTGAGAAAAGAGGCTTTGGTGCGAGATCGGTCGAGTGGATGACACAGTGCATAATGAAAAAATCATACCGTGTCTTGATCAATGGGAGGAAGACTAGTATCATTTGGCCAACCAGGGGGCTGCGGCAAGGAGACCCCTTATCTCCGTATCTTTTCATCCTCTTGGCGGACGTGCTATCCAGACAAATTGAGGATGCCATTAGGGAGGAGAAACTTTGTGGGCTTACTCTGAAAAGATGATGTCCAGAGCTCACCACTTGCTTTTTACTGATGATTCACTATTTTTCTTGAAAGGTACGGTAAAGAATGCCCATATTCTTAAGGATATATTGATTAGGTACTGTAGACCCTATGGACAGCGCATAAACAATGTAAAATCAAACCTGGTCTTCAATAAGGGGGCAGGTGATGATATGTGTACGGAGATAGATGGGGTGCTACAAATTCAAGGCACTTCGTACCTTGGTAAATACCTTGAACTCTCATCTATTTGGGGACAATCGAAAAAGGAAGCATTGGGTTACATAAAGAGTAGAATTCGAGACAATATCCAAGGGTGGAGGTCGAAAACCCTTAACCGGGCAGGAAAGGAAGTGCTCATAAAGGCAGTCGTCACAACCATCCTCTCATACGTGATGAATGTCTTTAAACTTCCTAGAACATGGTGCTAAAAAATTAATGCTATGATCGCAAACTTCTGGTGGAGCGAGTCAAACGAAGGAAAGAAAATTTGCTTGCTAGATCCAAACAGACGGGGGGTCTCGATTTTCGGGAATTGGGAACTTTCAATGAGGTTATTCTTACAAATATGGTTGTGAGGATACTGAATGAACTAGAGGCACTATGGGTCCGAACTCTCAAAGGGCTATACTTCCCCAACATTGAATTCAGATCGGCTAGGAAGGGTGGTTGAGCTTCTTGGTGGTAAACGAGTCTGGTCTATGGTAGAGACATCCTGTTTTAGATAGGTTTGTGGCAAATTGGATATGGTATGGCTGTGAAAGTCTTTGAGGATCCGTGGGTGGTGACAAAACCAGGATTCAGATTAGAATGGCCAAGTGATGGTGGACAGCCACCGGACACGAAAGTGAATGACTTGTTTGGGCTGAATAGTGCTTGGGATGAGGATGTCATTCAGGGCAGCATTAATGATAAGGATGCACGCTGGATTCTTAACATACCACTGAGATCTGAACCACGCCCTGACCGAATTATTTGGCCCTATACAAATGATGGACGGGTGTCTGTGAAGTCAACCTATCATTGGTTGAAAGAGATGGGCAGAGCTACGGTACAAGAGTTTGGCCCTGACAATGATGTCTAGAGAATTATATGGAAGGTAAACACTTTGCCTAAGGTCAAGAATTTTATGTGGCGTTTACTTTTAAATGTTATTGTGGTCAGAGGAAATCTCAGACGAAGGGGGATGATAGTGGATGATGGATGTCCTATTTGTGGGCTTGAGGAAACAAGAGAACGTATGATCAGTGGGTACGGATGGACTCAGGCAGTGTGGTTCGGTGTTCTGAGTAACCGTCAGACTCAAAATCAGACTTTGGCCTTTAATGAGTGGATAAAGGAAAGAATGATAGAAGGGGGAGTCACGGGCAGAGCAACAGCAGAGCGACAAAGTCTATGTATGTGGACTTGTTGGCACATTTGAAAAGTCTGATGCAAATCAGCATTGGAGAGTAAGAGACTGGACCCTGTTGAGACGGTTCTTCCTATCAAAGGAGCACATTCAGAGTTGTCAAGGACTGAGCATCAAGGCAACACCAAAACCAGGGAAATCTGATCAGGTAGATGGACCAAACTGAGATAGGGTGCAATCTAAATCAATTGTAACGTGTCATGGTGCAACCAAACGAATCATGGAGGCATTGGAGTGGTGGCAAGGGACGATAATGGCCAGCTAGTGGGTGGACTGAACCAAAGAGCTTGGAGTGATAAAGTGGAAATTTTAGAAGCTCAAGCGGTATTGGAAGGCATCAGGTTGGATGTTGATAGAGGTTGGCAAAAGATCGAGGTAGAGACGGATCCCTTGAGGGTCGTGGAGCAATTTCAAGTAAAGATGATCCACTGGAGATTAGACATTATATGCGAGAATATCAGGATAATGGCGCGACAAATTACATATGTTAGTTGGAAGGCAATCCCGCATTCAGCAAATGAGAGCGCAAATTGGATAGCTAGGCAAGCCAAATTGGGTGTGCGTTTAGATAATTGGGTCATTGTACCACCACCTTAACTTAGTAGTTTAATATTGATTGATTGTAATAATGATCATCCGTGATCGCTTTGATTGCGGTTTTCTCTTTGAATAAGAAGTATTGAAGTTGCTGACAAAAACTATCTGAAGTTTGATTTTTCAAAATTTGTTACATGTACTCTTAGAGTTGTGGCAAAAAAACTACATGAGTTTGTTTTCTTGTTAAATTTGGACGAAAAATGATGTGATTTGACACGTGATTGGTCCAAATTTTTAAAAACTATATTATTTTTTACACCACATATAATAATGAGGAAAAATATGGAAATTAATAGGGTAAATATGAATTTTTAATATAATATTTTTTTATAGAAAATATGATTTTTTTATATATAAAAAACACTTTGTAATTATTATTTTTATTTATTCCAAATTATTAATAAAAATATATTAAAAACTAATATTCACCCTCTCAATTTTTTAGATTTTCTCATTTTTTTTCTAAAATAATATAACTTTTTAATTACACTTTAGACCAATCACGCATCGTTCTTTTTTGTTCAAATTCAAGGAAAGCAACTTCTTGGTTAACTCTAAAAATTTAAGTAATACATTTTGAAAAAATCAAAGTTAAGTAACTTTATGTAAAATTTAGGAAGAATATTTTTTTTGTTTATATACGTCTCATTTACTCTATCTTCATGACTTGCAACTTTTCACATATACATATTCCTTTTATAACCTTTTTTATGCTGAGGCAAGATATATTTTTCATTATTCTAATGTTGGATTTCAATTAAGATGTTATTAGAATATGTCCATTCATGTCCACTTAAACTTGGATGATGTGATTGGCAAGTCGAATTTATTAGTATATATATATATGTATTTTTTAAAGAAGTTTAATAGTTATTGAAGAAAATGTAGAAAGGCAAATACGGTGAAATGAGGTGTTATCCTGGATAGAGAAATGTAAGGTTTGAAATGGCTTAGAAATGTGAACCTCAAGAATATAGGAGACTAATCCTGTAATCCAAGTAAAAGACAAACTTCCATTTCTTGTATTGGTTTCTTTGAAGAAAGAAACACTGAAAGTGAGATAAGGTGCGTATGTAGCGGATCAATAACTAATAATAAATAGGATGCATTTATTATATAATATAATTCGGATAACTTTTACTTAAGAAGTCAATTTTCATTACACTAATGCTATAGAGGATTTGATTTTTTTTCCCTTTTTTAGGATAGAAACTCTCCATCATCATAGGTAAAAGAGAGTTTTGCAAATGCTCTCCGGTAAAACTACTCTTCCCCGCCCACTCTGCTCTCTCTTCTAAGGAGGTTGCACACAATAACACTGCTTTAATTGAGCGTTTTGTTTCAACTCCTTCGCGACTCTCCTTTGAATCTTCCTCCACCACGGACGAAGATCTACGAGTTTTCATGAACCCCGTAGACAAGGACAAGCTTATTATAATTATTCTTGAAAAGGGGTTTTAAGCAAAGGAGGAAAAAATAGGTATTCGAAATCAGTTGAACACTTGACTCATCGTTAAACTGATTGATCTCGTAGAGTGCAGTATCAACATCTTGTTGATAAGATCAGGAATCTTTGGATATAATATCTTCTCAAAACCACTATATGAATATCTCTCTCACTACGGGAGAACGTGGTGTTAGGAGCTCAAACATTCTATTTGATCCGTCAATATTTAACGGCTCAAATTGAGTCGTTAAATATTGACGGATCAAATAGAATGATCAGTCATTCAAAGTGTTAGCATAAATAAGAGAACTCAAATACTGGAGAGACGCTAGAATTAATAATGTTTTACGGCTCATTTTGTTGAGTCGTGAAAAATACATAATAAAATATTTTCACGACTCATTTTGTTGAGCCGTCAAAATTATTTAATATTATTTTTTTTTACCAAAATTTAAGATCTCTCATGAAGGCCACTGTTTCCTCCCCGCCGAGACCACCAATTTCTCCCCACCGGTTCCTTGGCGGAGCTCAACGACACGAAGCTTCCGGCGACACTAAAGATGGCTCCACAAGAAGATGGCTCCCCATTGTGGAGTCTCCCCGCAGGCCAGCTCCTGCAGCTCCGATTCTTGGTGATGGGCTCCAGCTCCAGCAATTTTCTAGGTAGGCGTGCAAAATGAAGAACGAAGCTGAAATAGAGACGCGGAAGGCAAAATCAAGTTTGTTAGGATGTAAGAATAGATTGAGGATCATTGTGAAAATATGATAAGGACTTAGTTGTAAATATAGAATTCTGATTCTGTATATAAACAGAGGAAATGTACCGAACTAACTAACTTTGAATGAAGAATCAGTTGGATAGCTTGATTTGTAAGTTTGTTTCTGTTTTCATTTTCTTTCCTTATTTCTGTAATCCTAGCATGGTATCAGAGATTCTGTGATTCTGCGACCTGCGATTCATCCTGCGCGAAGATCTTTGTTGTCAAATGGAAGAAATTTCAGCTTCCTTCTTCAACAAGAAGGTGTCGCAATTGGAAGGCGAGGAAAACTTCCAATCATGGCGACAACAAATTCTGTTAGCTGTTCGTGGATACAACCTCGAATCGCACCTCTATGGAAACAACACGATTCCGCCTCGCATTATAGGAACAGACGGAAATGAAGAACCGAATCCGGAGTACAACAGATTTGTGCAGAAGGATAGCTCGCTGGCGTCGTGGATGCTGGCATCTGTGTCATCTCAGGTGAGTCGTGGACTTACTGGATGCATGTCTGCGACTGCAATCTGGCAGAAACTTCACAGAGACTTCTCGTCATCCTCCACAACAAGAATTATGCATCTATATGACAAGTTGAAGGTAAGAAAGCTTCCTCATCAAACAATGCGAGATTACCTAACTGCTATACAATCAGCATGTGATAGTCTCTCTAGTTGTGGTCATCCTATAGAGGAGATACAACAAATATCGATTATACTCAATGGAGTTAAAGGACAATTCGATAATGGTGTAGCTGTAATACATGCGAGCAGAAATGCGTATGACATAGCCTCGGTTAGCTCTGTTCTTCTGGATGCGGAAGCTAGACAAATTGATATGTTATTTGATGCTAATGCAAATGTTAATGTAGCTGTGAATGCTGTGAATACTGTGAATGCTGGTTCTGGAAACAAACCTACGGGTTTTGGAAATGGTAGTTCTGCAGATGGTGATTCTGCAGGTCCATCAATGACAGGGAATGGTGGATCACAAGTCAGGATTGACAGTACATCTCAACACTCAGGATACTCTGATTTAGCAGGACATATGAACAACAACTTCAATGGAACAAACAACTACTCTAATCAAGGCAGAGGCAGGGGACGTGGCCGAGGATTTGGAAACAATCGGCCACAATGCCAATTATGCGGAAAATTTGGCCATCTTGTCCACAGGTGTTACCATAGATTCAACGTGAATTTTACAGGGGTTACGGATCCTGGTAATACACAAGCACCGAATGTGAATCTGTGCTCAACACAGTGGGAGGATGCTGCTGACAATCAGAGTAATCAGCATGTAGGAAGTGTTCCCAATCTGCCTCAGCATCTTCAGAATAGTCAGTCTTCTCCAATGCAGCCTTCTTCAATGCCATTCAGCTATCAAGCTCCATCTCCTCAAGTATTCTCTCCTCAAGTGTACAACTTGCCTTCGAATTTACCGACTGGTATTTCAATTCAGCCTTACAATGTTACTTCTGTTCCTCATATCTCACCATACAATTCAGCTGCATTTCAATACTCGCATCCTTTAGTTCCAAGCCATTACATTCAGCCATCATATAATACTATACCTGGTACACCATATACACCATCCATTGCAAGCTCAATAGCATGAAACAATATGGATGCCCAATCGGTTGTTCACAACCCTCAGGCTCATACTGCCACAACATCTTTTTACAATCATCAGGATGCAAACTGGTTTGCTGACTCAGGAGCCACAAACCACTTGACAAATGCATCTACATCTCAGTTCAATACATGCGTACCATACAATGCCCAAGGTAAAGTCACTGTGGGTAATGGCTCAACCTTAAATATCTCGGCCATTGGCTCTGCTATAGTTCCTTCTGTTAATATCTGTAGTAATAATGGTTCTCGAAACTTATTACTTCATAATATGTTGTATACTCCATCTGTTACTAAGAATCTTTTGTCTGTATCACAGTTCGCCAGGGATAATGCAGTATACTTCGAATTTCATGCTGGATATTGTTCTGTTCGTGATGAAAAATCGCACATTGAATTACTGCGTGGTTACGAAAACTCGGGTCTATATAGACTTGATCTGTCAAAACTTAAAAGATGTCAGTTTGTTACCTCTAGATCTAGTTCTGGTTTTGTATCAGAAGTGTTTGATATGTCCAATAACTCAAGTTGTAATAAGTTTGATACTGTCATTGCTCCAGCTGTGTCTGATAGTAAAGACTGCCGTAGTACTCTTGAAAAATCATGTATTTCAACTTCTGTCAATGAAATAAAGAACAATGATTTCATCTCTATTCAAGTTGATGATTTAAAGGAAAAGTCTGCAATTATAACAGCTGATCCTATTGGAAACACAGACCTTGAGTATTTTGTGTCTGCGTTAGAAACAGGTAAGGAGTCGCATCTATGGCATATGCGTCTGGGTCATCCCTCAAATAATATCCTGGTTAGCTTCCTAAGACTGCATAATCAGCCTACAAAGCATGTATCCAAGGAATGTACAGCATGTGCAATCGGCAAAAGTAAGAAGCTTCCTTATCATATGTCAGATACAGTTTATAATAAACCTCTAGAACTAGTGCAGGTTGACCTCTGGGGACCAGTAGCTTGTTCCTCAAATGGTTCTAACTACTATCTCAGTATAGTGGATGCCTTTAGCAGATAGAATTGGATCTATTTTCTAAAGAACAAGTCTGATGCAGCTCAATGTTTTACAGATTTTCATAAACTTGCGGAAAAACAATTGGGACATCCTCTCAAATCAGTACAATAAGATGGAGGAGGTGAGTTTCGTTTCTTGTCTACATACTTATCTCAGTTTGGCATAGCTCATAGAATTACATGTCCCTATTCCTCAGAACATAATGGAATAGTGGAGCGCAAACACAGACATATTGTAGAACTGGGATTGACATTGTTAGCTCAGTCGTCTGTCCCTTTACATTACTGGACTGACGCCTTCTTCACAACTTCCTTCTTAATAAACAGAATGCCTTCGTACAGCTTAGCAAGAATGTCACCACATCAGAAGCTTTTTGGACCAGAACCGGACTACACTTTCCTTAAAGTGTTTGTCTGCTTATGTTTCCCGCATCTTCGTCAATTTAACAAACATAAACTTGCGTTTAGATCAGAACCATGTGTGTTTCTTGGTTATTGTTCTAAATATCATGGCTACAAGTGCCTATCCTCCTCAGGTAGAGTCTACACAACTCGAAATGTTGTGTTTCATGAACAAACATTTCCATTTGCAGACACAAAAGGGAGTTTCTTTACATCATCTTCACCAACTCAGAACTACACCTCTAAACCTTTCTTTTTACCGTGTGATTCTGACTTTATTTTACCAGAGGTTCAGGTTGAAGATCATGGATTGGGTCATGCTCATGAGCAGGACATTACACCTCCATCTGTCATTCGTCAGACCTCATCATCGTCTAATCATTAGTATCCATTACCAACTGCTGCTAACTCTCAGGCTCAGGCTCTACCCAGTGAGCAAACGTCTTCGCATAACTCTGTTCCAAATAACAGTTTGTTGCAATGCAACCAGGTTCCTTTTTCTTATTCTTCTTCACCTCATATAGTCTCGTATAGATTAAGTAATGATCAACTTGTTCCTATAGAGTTTATTAATGTTAGTTCTAATACTCCTGTTATGACGACTAGTTCTAGAGATATTCAGTTGTTATCTCCAAAGAAAAATTGTCATTCAATGCAAACCAGATCAAAGGCTAAAGCAGCTCAGCATCATTCCATTCAGTCTCTTCTTGCAACAGTAGATGATCAAGAGACTCTTCGCCTTGAAGAACCAAAATCTATCCATCAAGCAATACAATGTCCTCACTGGAAAACAGCTGTAGATGATGAGTATTCTGCTCTTCAAACTAACAAAACCTGGTCTGTGGTTGAGCTACCTGCAGGAAGAACTCCAATAGGTTGCAAATGGATATTCAAGATAAAGAAAAATGCTGATGGATCTATAGCCAGGTACAAGGTGAGGTTAGTGGCAAAGGGCTTCTCACAGAAAGCTGGATTTGACTTCCAGGAGACGTTCAACCCAGTGGTAAAATCTGCAACGGTACGTGTAGTATTATCTCTTGCGTTATCTCAGAAATGGAATTTAAGGCAGATTGATATCAACAATGCCTTTCTACATGGAGAGTTATCTGAAGAAGTCTATATGATTCAGCCACCAGGCTTTGAACAAGCTTCGCAGTCAGATAAGCCACTTGTCTGTAAACTTTCCAAAGCTCTATATGGGTTAAAGCAAGCACCTCGTGCTTGGTTTGAAAAACTCAGATCATTTCTTATTACAATATTACAGTTTAAAGCCTCAGTAGCAGATAGTTGCTTGTTCATAAAACAAACTGATAAAGGTTCTGTGTTTTTACTAGTATACGTTGATGATATTGTGGTAACAGGTCTGTCGTCTTCTGAAATCAGTGAGGTAATCAGTATAATCAATAATGAGTTCAAGCTTAAAGATCTAGGGAACTTGAACTATTTTCTAGGTATGGAAGTAACAGTTACTGATGAATTCTTGCTGCTCAATCAGAAGAAGTATGTGCAAGAACTAATTACCAAACTCGGACTCGATACTACAACAAGCTTTCCTACGCCAATGACAGGCAACTGCTTATCAAAGACAGGTATCATTTCATGTGATGAACCATTTGAATATATAACCTTGTATAGAAGCACAATTGGGGCATTGCAGCACATATGTGTTACTCGGCCAGACATTAACTTCTCTGTTAACAAACTGAGCCAATATATGCAAAATCCATTTGTAAGTCACTGGAAAGCTGTATTACATGTAGTAAGATATCTGAAAGGTTCTATTGAGCATGGTTTAATGTTTAAAAACAATTCATTTCCTATTAAAGAGATATCGTTAACGTCCTACTGTGATGCAGATTGGGGAGGTGACCTTGCAGATAGAAAATCCATATCCGGACACTATCTACTCTTGAATGGGAATCCTATCATTTGGAGTTCTAAAAAGCAATCAGTAGTTGCTAGATCAAGTGCAGAGGCTGAGTTTAGGGCAATTGCCAATGCTGTTTGTGAGATAGTTTGGGTAAAAACACTTATTACAGAAATGGGTCTTCAGGTATCATCTGTTCCTAAAGTCTGGACGGATAGCACTAGTGCAGCTGCAATTTCTGAAAATCCTATTCAACACTCAAAAATGAAACATGTAGAAATTGATCTGTTCTTTGTAAGGGAGAAGGTTCAGTCTGGACAAGTATTGATTAACTATGTCCCATCGAGTGAACAAGTTGCGGATATCTTGACAAAACCATTAACAGAGAAGTTATTTCTTCCTTGTAGAAAAAAACTGGGAGTGTGCTCGATAAAAGAAATGGATAGGAGTCTTATTTCTCAGGAAGAATAATTCAGATGTGTTCATTATCTCTGCAGGGCTGCTTTGGGGATAATCATCAATTCTGAAATCAGTGAAGTCTTGCAGATGGTATGTCTTTAACAAGCTGGCTAGTTCATACTGGAAGTATACAGGTGTGTTTGTCATTTGCAATCTGCTACATTAGAGTGTCTAGTGCAATTATTCAAATTTTAGTTCATATTATATAGATCAGAGTTGGCATATATATAGATAACATGATAGAGCTGTTGGAAGTCATGTCTCATTTTTTCTCAGAACAGAGTACTTGTGCTTGCGTACTTGTCATATGAATGGGTTATGCGTTAGATGTTATCTGGCTATGAGTGATTCTGTAAGCTTTACTTGATGATTAGAACAGCTTCTTAAGCTTTATGTTACTGAGTTCATATTGGCATAAGACATGGCTTGATTCCAAAAACAGAGTCTACACCAAAGAAAACGTAAAAGACACTTTGGGGTAACTCTTGAGGAAGAAAAGATGAGGACTGAAATCCTCCAGTCATTGTTGGTAAGATAAGGGCTCAAACCCTTCTGTCAATACAGTAAAAAAAAATCAATAATAAAAAAAAAAAAAAAGAAAGCAATTGATAGACTCAGAAAAAAAAAAGAAAAACTTGAAATATAAGTTGATCATCATAGTAGAGTTTTCAGTTGATCTCGAGCAGATTCTAGCAAAGTTGAAGAACTGTCGAAGGAAGAGGAAGGGAAGGTTAGAGTAGGGATTTGAAGGGTTGGAGAAGAATGGCGAAAAGAATTAAGGATTTGAAGGTCCATAACTCAAACCGAAGGTGACCTCTGGCTCTGTTTCCTTGTGGCAAAGGGTACCTCTAACTCTGTTTCCTCGTGGCGAAGGTGACCTCTGACTCAGTTCGGGCTCCAACTCCTGCAATTTCGGTTCCTGGCTTCATCCTTCATCACAGTAGGAGTTCCAGCTCGAACTCGGCGGTGCAACACTTCCAGCTCCAACTTCCAGGTTTCATCTGTGGTCGGTGCATGTTCCAACTTGGTCTTCTTCTGGCATATGTGAGGAGTTCTTCTCGGGGAGAAAAGGAAGAGGAAGAGAACCCGACGAGAGGACTGAGGAGTTCTTTTTGAAAAAATTGAAAATGTTTGAAGAGGGAAGACGTGACGTGAGCGGGAAGAAGAAAAAAAGCTCAGTGAAGGTGACAGCTCAATAGTATTTGAGACGTAAAATATATTTTTGATTAAAAAAAGGGTTAAATACCAAGTAGCTACTTGAGTGTTTTGCAACGAGCTACCCGAACTTTGATAATTCAAAACGGGCTAACTCAACTTTGAAGAAGGTGCAAATAGCTACCTCCGTCCAATTTTCTGCCAGCTGTCGTCGGAAAGTCGTCAGAAATTGGACGGAGGTAGCTATTTGCACATTTTTCAAAGTTGAGGTAGCCCGTTTTGAATTTTCAAAGTTCGGGTAGCTCGTTGCAAAACGTCCAAAGTTCTGATAGCTACTTGGGCACTTCTGTTGTTAAAGTGTCTAACTCCTCAATGTTTCATTTGAGTCTACTTGGTTCTTTCTCCCTTTGGCCCTTCGTTGTGGTCCTTCCTCTGTCGAAGAACGTTTGTTCCTAGGTCATGTAATATCATGGGTGGTAAGTAGTCTGCAAATTCTTCCTGTTCTTATTCGCCTATGAGGCATCTAACCCGGACATGACCTATGAGGAACGACTTTGCTACTGCGGTCTATAAACCCGTACGAGAACAACTTGGACCATGACAAATTTCGGTCGTTTGTTCTTTGCATGTCCGAGATACCAGGTAATGAAGCCAATTTCTTGAGTTAATTTCGAAACCCTAATTTCGTTTGAGTTAATTTCGAAACCCTAATGTCCGAGATTCCATAGTAGGGTTTTTTTGAAACCCTAATTTCTTTTTATTACTATGCAGCCATCAAATTCTTTGAAGAGGGGTTGTGATTTCTTCGCTTGGGCAGAACCACCGTTGTGTGTGTATGGAATGAAAGCCATGACCAAGTTTGTGTCAAAGGAATCCGAACTGAACAATCAAATTGTTGTGTCGCGTAGTAGAAATCAAATGAAGCTGTGTGTCATAGTGTTCTTACTTGTTAATGTTGTTGGCCTTATGTTGAAGGTGTAGCAAAGTGACAATCCGTAATACTCCATGAACACTTTCATTGTCTCATAACTGATTACATCCCTCCCTAAACCAGTAACTTTGGTATTTCCAACCCAATTTCCATCAATAAACAGCCTGTCATAGTGAATCGTCAACTGGTAAGTTTGGCTACTGTCCTTATCCATAATTTACCATAAAAGGTTACAAATCAAATCCATAAGCAAATTGACCTTCAGTATTATATCGTAAAAAACAAAATTTGCTGCAAACATTTGCAAAAAAACCAACAACACAACAACACAAGTACGACGGGTATAGTTCGAACAGCGCCACAGGGTACGGGAAACATGGCCAGAAAATTCAAACGAATAAAGAACTTGCTTATATAACAGAACATGGCCAGAAAATTCAAAATATGGGGCACACCAAACACGCATAGAAGAAATCAAGGGGAGCAAAATCGACACTCACTACCTTCAACTAATTTCACGCCAAGTTTCTTTCTTTGTCTGAGAGAGTGGAGGCTTCTGTAGTTTTCTTAGTAATGAATGCTATATATCTATGTTGTGCGGGAAACATAAGTACGGCCAGGCCATAACAAGGACATACTCAAGTGAAGTGCAACAAACAGGGTGACGACGGGAAGAAGACTCTCGCAAAATCGGGCGACGAAGGGAAAAAGGGTTGTGCGATGGGAAGATGGAAAGAAGTTCT
Organism: Chamaenerion angustifolium; assembly: GCA_946814005.1. Taxonomy (NCBI): domain Eukaryota; kingdom Viridiplantae; phylum Streptophyta; class Magnoliopsida; order Myrtales; family Onagraceae; genus Chamaenerion; species Chamaenerion angustifolium. The sequence continues at coordinate 23,259,397 of OX328268.1, read as the reverse complement.
TCCATATTACGACCATGAACGGAAGAAGACGAAATATAATTTTGAAGATTCGAACAAAAGACGGAGGAAGACATTATACAGGAGTGCAAATCTAGTGCTTATTCGTAACAGAGAGAATCCGTGACTGGAGTAGCGTGCTACAATCGGTACCAGAGCTAATATCCAATATAATGAATGACACACACTAGTAAATGATTAGGAAATCTGGAAAGTTGTGTTTCAATTAGGGATGGGTGGGAGTGGAATGTTTTATTAGAGGTCCATACATCATCACTAGGGTAGGGGTTAATCCTTTTTCGATACATGTATTTTCATCCAGACATCAACTATACTTATATATTGTTAATCCCTCACCTGACATCCCCAGGTCAAGTTCATCCTCTTAGACTTTGTAATGCTATTATAAAATAATATCCAAGGTCTTAGTGAATAATTGAGACAATTCAATGCCTACCTGATATTGTCAGTCCATTTTAAAGTACGTTTGTGTGAGGTAGAATGATCTACGATAACAAGCTAACATCCAGTTATTATTAGCTATTAGTGTTAACATACTTTACAACTAGATCACATCATACACAACATGTTCTTCATACTTTGCCGCTATTATTCCAAATACTTTCCAGCTATTAGTGTAAGTAGTTTCCTAGTCCAGCTATTAGTGTAAGTAGTTTCCTAGTTTTAGCTGTCATTTTTCCTAGTTGTACATTATATATATGCTATGTAACTGCAAAAGAAGGAACAAGTTCTAAGGCTTTAATAGAAATCAATTTATTTTGACATAGTTTCGTAGTACAATTCTTTCATTCAGGTTTACACAAAGTGAGTATGATTTTTCTCTATTCTTCCATGTGTATGTGTCAGGTATAGTCATTCTCTTAGTTTATGTGGATGATATTATCATTACTAGCAATGACTATGGTTTGATTACTAATATTCATAAGTTGTTACATGCAACTTTTCATATGAAAGATCTTAGCCAACTCACATATATTTTAGGGAAAAGTATGTTAGAGATACTGTAATGGACAGATTTTGCCTGTGAATTGTAGCATAAAGCTTGTTAGAGATATTGTAATGGACAGATTCCCAAACTTGATGGGCGCCCTTGTTAAATATAAGGATCAGGAAGGAGATTCGGTCACTATAACTACGAATAGTGAGTTGAGGATGGTTGAAGCATTGAATGGCAATCAGGGGTCCCTTAGATTGTACATTGCAGATGTTCACTCTGATCAGGAACCAGCTTATGAGGGATTGGATGGTGAGGAATTGGAAAATGCCGATAGAAATAAGAAAGGAAATGATAGAAATAAGAAAGAAAGGGAGGTTGTTGATAATGGATCCATTTGTGTGGAAGATTGGATAGTACAATTTGCTCGGTTGTTCAAGAACCAAGTTGGGGTTGAGACTGATTCCTACTTAGATCTCCATGAAATAGGGATGAAGCTTTACTCATAGGCAAATGTGAGCTTAACTTCAGATTAAGATCCAAAAATTGAAATGAAGTTGACTTTTTGGGATATTTGAATTTGAATTCTTCATCTAGCAAATATAAATGTATATGTAGATCAATGCACAAGCGTTAACTTTGGTTTTGTGAACATTAGGTTTCGTTTTATGTTAGGATGAACTTGGTATTGTAAGTTGACATTTAACTCTGGAAATACTTGGTTCTGTGGAGGTTGTCTGGATTGTGTGTGTGTTGTGAGACAGGTGTTTAATTGCAGGTGGAATGTCGTTTGGATTTAGTCGATGACTTTTTGTCTTGTCAGTCAAAACATAGTACATCTATTCTCAACTCGTGGACAAACGTGTTTCATCAAATACCAACAATTACAAAACATATGTCATCTAATATTAAGACAACAGAAACATACTTAACTTAAAACATCCCGACCCACAAACATAAGTCTTTAAAATACAAATCCTAAAACACGTTCACCTAATCACCAATTTTAGGATTACAGCAAACAGCAGTACCACAAGAACACCAACATCAGTAATCAACATGTTCTCCCTACTTCGTACAAGAACCACTTCTCTTTCAATCTTGACATGCATATCTCGAAAATTTTCCACGGGCCTCCTTCCGTATATGCACATTTGCGGGTCACACCACTCAAAATAACTACAACCGTGGTTCTGCAATTGAAAAAACCAAATTAGGGCTTCGAAAATTAGTGATTTTCAAGATTAGGGCTTCAAAATTAAGCTTCAAAACAAAACGAAACGGCAAACAAACCTTGTAATTGGGACACCCATAAAACATTCGACTGAAACATGCGACCAGAAGATCCGACAATGCGGGACGAAGTCTTCGGGAATCGACGGACGAACACTTGGAGAAGACTCTTGGATCTTGGAGAAGACTCTTGGATCTTGGAGAAGAAACCAATTTGCTTCAATGGTGGAGAATGACTGTTATAATAGGTGAAGTACTAAGGGGCACCTTTGTATTTTCACACACACAAAAAGTCACGTGCAAGGCATGGAGGCTACTAACGGACTTTTTTGACGGATACAAACGGAATTCATCAAAAACCTACACCACCAAACATACTACATCAAAAACAAACAATGGGCCGCATTTACCACTTTGGGCAAACATGTTACATCTTTTTCATACTTTTCCCTATATTTTAGGATTGGTAGTTCATCATTAGGGTAGTGGTATTTTCGTAAACCAGCATAAATATATTCAAGATATTATCACTTTGGATGGTTTTGAGGACACTTCTTCTGTTGATACTCCTATGGAAATCAATCTCAAATATAGGAAAGATGAAGGGGATCTTCTAAATGATCCTACTCTCTATCGGAGCTTGGTTGGGAGTCTTATCTACTTAACCACTACCCAACCTGGTATCTCCTATGTTGTTCATCAGGTTAGTCAGTTTATGTATGCTCCTCAACATCTCCATCTTGCTGTTGTTTGACGCATCATCCGTTATCTTCGAGGTTCACCTACTTGTGGGTTATTCTTTCCTAACTGGTTCATCACTTTAGCTTGTTGCCTATAGTGATGCTGATTGGGCTGGGTGTCCAGATATAGGTCAATCTACTACGGGTTGGTGTATGTTTTTAGGTGATGCCTTAATTTCTTGGAGATGCAAGAAACAAGATTGTGTGTCTAAATCTTCTACTGAGACAGAGTATCGTGCTATGTCTACTGCTTGTTCTGAAATTGTATAGCTATGCGGTCTTCTTGAGGAGCTTGGGTTTCCTCAGATCACTTATACTCCTCTTCATGCTGATAACACTAGTGCTATTCAGATTGCCACCAATCCTGTTTTTCATGAACGCACAAAGCACATTGAGGTTGATTGTCATTTTATTCGAGACACCTTGGAAAGTCGGGTGATATCTCTTCCTCACATCTCTTTTGATCTCCAAGTATCTGATGTCTTCACCAAAGCTATGACACGACAACGACATCAATTTCTTATTTGCAAATTGTTGCTAGTTGACTTACCAACGTCAATTTGAGGGGGGATGTTACCGCATACAACATCCAACTATTATTAGATATTAGTGTTAACATACTTTAAAACTAGATCACATCATACACAACATGTTCTTCATACTTTGCAGCTATTATTCCAAATTCTTTCCAGCTATTAGTGTAAGTAGTTTCCTAGTTTTAGATATCATTGTTCCTAGTTGTACATTATATATATATGCTATGTAACTGAAGAAGAAGGAAGAAGTTCTAAAGCTTTAATGTAAATCAGTTTATTTTGACAATGGAGCCCTCTATTATATTTGGAGCCATAAGAAGGGGCAAAAGAGGATTATGCGATGAAACTTGATATGCAAAAGGCGGTGAGTGGGTGGAGTGAAATAGGTTTCCACGGGAGATGGATAATATGGATAAATACTTGTATCTCTTTGGTCTCTTATTATGTGGTACTAAACGAGAAACAATCCACAACATTCCACCCCACCAAAGGGTAGGGCTAAGCATTGGTAGAGCTTATTTGGCATCATACAAGGGACAACCTTGTCATAGCTAGTGAAGTTTGCATACTATATGGTTCGAAAGGATAAGTTGCATCCAAATATGACCACCACATTAAGAGACGACTAAACTGAGTAATGTTTGTGGACAGAGATCTGGTAAATGCATACTATGCCCCAAATCATATCATTTAGGTGGCATTTGAATTCAAACGCTCACAGATTGAACATCAACCCCCAATCCCTTTTGTGGTGAGGAAGAAACAATATCCCACATACTATTCCTATTCTCATGCAAGTGGGTGATCCCAATCTGAAACTTCTCCATGGGATCTGAATCAACCCCCAGTATAAAACACCCATAACTCCATCGCTAAAAGAGAGGATAATAGTACCAAATTCTGACAAAGAAGCGAGAACCTATAGATGGGCACTATGTAGACAAGCCTGTTGGGCAATCTGTAAAGAGATCGGGAAGGAACCATCAAGAGGAACCATGACACCTCATGGGACAACACATACAAACCATTGAGGAATCAGTGTGGTGGTGAGACGAGTTCAGAAAGCTAGTAAGAGGAACGAAACCTTATTTAAGGAAAATTAAGGAGCATCGAAGTTCTTGAATCCATAACATCCTCAAAGAGATCAAACTAGCATTAAATCGAGTTTGGACATCTTTGAAGTGGAATAACGAATGTGATAGAACAATTTCAAGGAACAACTGAGGCAAGAAATTGGACAACCGATACTATTTTGGCCAACACCATACATATTGTCAGTCAATCGAAAATGTCAATTGAAGTTATTTCCTAAAATTCGCAAATGAATGTCCAAACTTGATAGCTTCAAATTCGAGGAAGATGACCTGTCATGAGAATTAGTTACCCCACCCCACCCTCTTTACTATCTTTACTTGTATTAGACATAAATTACATACCACCTTGCTTAACACATTGAATAAAAACTACATATTATTTCACTCTAAATCTAAAAACTCCAAATTAATTTTAATAAAAATATCAATCTTGCACTCTTTCATTATCTAATATTCAAGCAGAACTATCTATCTATATATTAATTTGAGTTGAATGTATGCAATTGTGACAAGTAAGTTCTTTTTATTGAATTTTCTTACTCCTAATGTCAAATTAATCAATTTTAATTTCTCACTCCTAAGTGGCATGCCATGTATGTCACTTTAAAATACTTCAAGTTTTCTCATTCATTCTCAATAAAAATTAAACAAAAACCTTAATTAATTATTTTTAGCACATGTACATTTATATTTTTTTTCTTAAATATATTCTATGTAGTAGAATTTGTACAATACTAAAATACATAATAATATATTTTATGAATGTCAAGTATGCACATATAAAAAGTTTCTATTATAAATTAAATAAACTAATTAACAAACATCACATACTCTATTATAATTTCATTTTTAATATAAAATTGAACCCATCAAATAAGAATAATATCAAGGTAAATTTTAACAATCTTACAAAAATAATGTACATAATATCTTTTAATAAAACATAATAATATAATATTATTGACTTTAATATACATATACTATTTATTTATTTCCTTAGAAATAAATTTATCTAAAATAAGTATATATATTAAAATTATAACTTTATCCCTACAACTTTGTATATAAAAATAATAATATTATAATGTTTAATATGCTACTAAAATAATTAGATTGATTAAGTCACAATCAATTAATTTTGTCAAGAGTGAAACTTAAAACAAACATATAGCTGGGAGGATTTTAAATTAAGTTATGTGGAAAGCCAATTAGAAGTGATTACTAGAGTTTTACATTAACAAATTAGAAAAACTGATTTTTAACGAGAAAATATTAGAAAAATGTTACTTATCCAAATTAGAAGGTATTAAACAAAATCAATATATAAATAGATAGATAATACATATATAACTTTTCAAAAGTGTAAAAAATATTATTATAATATGTTAGATTCAAATTGCTGAGAGTAAAAAAAAAAGTAATACGTAAATATTAATATAAATATCATACATCATATAAATTAAATTAAAAAAATATAATATCATATTAATAATTGTTGATATTTTTTTTTAGAATAATATCTTGCTAAATCATTATAATTTATTTGAACTACGACCCATATAAACTTTATATATTCTACAAAAGGGTAAATTAGTTTTCTAGTATTTCATCATTTTCTTAAATTAATTAATCAACTCAATAGAAATTTCTCATGCAGAGTTATTCATTTAGAAAACAGAACACCAAGTCGCGTCAGTTGACACGTGGACAGTAAGCATATCATCGGATGCAAACCTATTTATATTTCAGTCATTATTCTGCTTTTTCTTGTCCGGATCTCATATCTTCTACAATTCATCAGAGACGCTCTCAAACCCTAGACCCATCCATACATCTCCATGCTTATCATCCTCCATTTTCTCTCCTATTGTTATACTTAGTTGCTGATTAAGCGATTAAGCAACAGGATCGAAATTCTCTAAAGGATTTAAATCCCCCCCGCCCCCCCCCCCCCCCCCCCCCCCCAGCTGATTATGGCGACTTCTTCGACCACCAGCTCGGTCTACCTCCATGTGATTGAAGATGTTATCAGCAAAGTCCGCGATGAGTTCCTTAATAACGGAGGTGCTGGAGAGGATGTTCTGAGCGAGCTCCAAGGAGTGAGTCAATTTCTGACAGATGCTGCTTTGAATCAATTCATCCTCTGATATTATTTTTTCTGGAATTTCAATGAGTATCTCATCAATCCAAGCTAGGCATTCATTAATTTCTGTTAGTGTACCAATGAAAGCTTCTGATGAAGCATTGATTCGAAAAATTGATGCAGCGTCTTGATTTAAAAAAGAAAAGCCGATATATGTACAGCCTTTCCCTTTTATAGTTTCAATGATTTAATGTAATTGCAATTTTTTTGGAAACTAGCTATCAGGTCAAATTGATCTTTTTTCTATGGGTTTGTCGTGGATTAGATTCTGGTGGGATGATCCACTGGCTGAACTCTTGTTTGATGCTACCTATAATGATCTTTTCGGTGAATGATTGTAGATATGGGAAACAAAGATGATGCAAGCTGGTGTTATTCTTGGGCCAGCAGAAAGGTCCGCGCCCAAGAATTTGCCTGGTGTTTCAGCACCTCTTCCTGTTCACGATCTAAATGTGCCATACGAGGGAACGGAGGAGTATGAAACCCCCACAGCGGATATGCTCTTTCCTCCAGTAAGTGTAGTAATTTTTGCATTATAATCCAATTTTGAACTTTTAAGTTGTCCTAGTGCCAAATTTTTTTGAATTGCTGATGATTTTTATTCTGGAAACGTAGACCCCATTACAGACGCCTCTGCAAACCCCTCTACCAGGAACGGTGGATAGCCAACTTTACAATATTCCGACTGGATCTAGTGACTATCCAACTCCTCTCCCTGTTGGGATGGGCAATTCTGGTGGCAACTCTGAGAAAGCTGGAACTGGAAGGCCTAGCCCTTACATGGTATATTTATTCTGTCAACAATTTATTTCGTCACTAAAAATGAGCCCCAAGAGTTTCTTTTTTCACATGCTCTTACCGGTAATACTTTTGATATGATATCTGCCCAAGTTTATATTTTTATTTTACAATTATGCCTAATATAACATCTCATCCTGTTGCAGCAACCTCCATCTCCTTGGCTGACCCAAAGGCCTTCTCTCGATGTCAATGTTGGTAAGTACTATGGTAGATGTGACATCTCTGTCTTCTCAAATCGTTAAGTCTTAGGAGCTATTTTGTTGACCCATACACACTATTTGTATAGCTTATGTTGAAGTTCGGGATGAAGTGGACAGAGGGCCCTCTCATCAATCACTGACTCAGGTATCTGTATCTATTAGAAGTTTAGAACTGCAGAATTTTTCATTTTTATACAGGATGTCCTCTCGTTGGAAATGCTGAGTCGAGTCTGGTCTAATGTTTACTTGGTAAGGAGATTATATTAAACATACTAAAAATGACAGGATTTCTTCATGCCACCAACTGGTAAGAGGAAGCGTGATGATTTTCCTTCTCAGTATAAGAATGGACAACATATACCGCAGCAGGATGGAGCCACTGACGCACCCTCTGAAGTACTGCAGGTTTATATTTTTTCAATTCCCTGGTTATTGATATTCTTTTTCCTTATTTTCTCTCGACTTTGAATGGCTTTTCAATGCTTTCGGATGTGATTCCTAGAAGTTGGACAAGTTGGTTGGTGCCTTGTTTGCTGTTTGGCAGTCAGCATTACATTTCGTTTGTTCAGATTTCTAATGATAATAAATAAAATTGCTTAATTCCCTGTACCTTGAGTATGTCTTCATGAGAGAAAGACAACGGAAGATCTACTGAGAATGTGAAATTAAGCTTTTAAATTTTTTCAAGGTGGTTGATCCATGTATGTTTCTCTAAACTGCTATTGACTGGTGCCCTTGTAAATTTTTTGCAAGTGAATGTAGTGTATCCTTTTTTTTTTTTTAATTCTATTTGTTTGAATTTAGGATTCATCCATAGATTGTTAGCTGCTGCCAACCTACATTTGGATTTAATGTCCAATAGGCAATAGCTTAGAGATAATTTTTTTTCCAGGCCAACCACATTATGTTGCACGAAGTTGGTTCTCATGCGTCTAGTCTAGTGACTATTTTTAAATGGTAAACAGTGCAATCTGACTATTGTTTGGATAAGATCATCTTCATGCCTTGAAAGAGCAGGATTTTTACTGTCAAGTTTGAAATTTCTGATAAGGAAGCTGTTCCTATGCCACCGCGGGGTGGTATTATTATCTTCTTCATTGATTGTTTTATTCCACTGTTCATGATCTTTTAGAATTGAGTTAGCTGGAGCATTTTGAACCTGGTGTTTCCTGCTGCAAAAATTGTGGAAACATCTTTTGACGTTTTGCCTTGGTCACTTCTTTTTTACTCAATCTTAGGGTTTTGCAACCCTTGAGTTACTGTTATTTGCTGCTAGTTCAATCTCAGAGTTAGTCAAATGGATTCTTCCTTTCTTTACTAGGAACCTTTATAGATAGAGACATGAAGAAAATCCCTAAAATCAAAAGAGGTAGGCCACTTTCATGAACACATATTTAGCACTCCTTCCCTCTGTTGAAGTTGGAACTTCTTGTCGCTTTGTTACCTTTGTTTTTCCCCCACTATGAATTGAACTGTAGTTGCAGTTTCTTATTCATCTTTAATTTCACTATGCATTGAAATGACATGCTGAAAACCTTCTTCTTTCTCATCTTGACAAGAAATACACGTCTTATACTCTGTAAACCTTTTATCTGGAAAATTTCAGGTGTCTGATGGAAGTGTGTTGCAGATGAGGGATGACTCTGTTAATACATCAAAATTGGGGGCATTATCTAACTGGTCACTGTCAAAGATCCCACAAGTTGATGGACCAATACCTGATCCATATGATGAAATGCTCTCAACCCCCAATGTATGTAATTAACTTTTGAGTACCTCAGACGTTTGATGAACCCTGCCTCCCTTTGGTGTTAGAATTAATGAAACCACTGTGTTTCTCAGAATTGCTCTGTCAAATGATTTTTATTTTATGAGCTTTGTTTTAGGTTTTCCATTTTGTTTTATCCTTGTTTTTTGTGTCTTGTTGGCTGGATTCAGATATACAATTATCAAGGTGTTGTTACAGAAGATTACAACGTTGCAAACACGCCTGCTCCCAATGGTAGGTATCCTAGGTAGGCATGGGGTGGGGGGTTGGTAGGTTTCTGTAGTAGCCGCCGGCAGGTTCTTATGTTATTTTTAGAGTGTATTTGCAGACTTCCAGGCAGGTACACCTGCTGCTGGTGTTAGTAGTACTCATGCCGATCTTCGAGATGAAGATAATGATGATGATGAGCCACCACTTAACGAAAATGACGATGATGATGATTTGGATGATGTTGACCAAGGAGAGGACCTCAACACCCAACATTTAGTTCTAGCACAATTTGACAAGGTATTATTGATTCTAGGTTTGAAAATCATTTTCTTTTATTTATCAAAGAAGAATGATGATCCTATATTTCATTTTGAAGGTAACACGTACGAAGAGCAGGTGGAAGTGTACACTCAAGGATGGGATTATGCATATAAATGATAAGGACATCCTCTTCAATAAGGTTGTTGGAATTGGATCGTTATTGATGATGTGGCATCTTTATATATTTTTTTCTCAAGTAGGATAGTTGAAATGGTTTTCATTTTGGTTTTTGTGCAGGCAACTGGAGAATTTGAGTTTTGATGATTTGTTGGAGGAGAGAACCGAAGACCTTTTTCTTTCTTCTATTTTTTGTCTTCAGAAATGTGATTTTTGATTGCGTCTTCCGTTCCCCTCATCATAGTGTGCTCCTCCTGCCTTGCTGCTGTATATAATTAGGGAAGAGCTGCTTAATTGAGAAATTATACCTTTTTTTTTTGTTATATCGAGATGAAATTGAATGGTCTTATCTTCCTATCATCTATTTTTTAGAATAGCGATGATTCGGTACATGGAATTAAACTAGCATGATATTTTTGTTTGGCCGCTGAGCTCCACCGATACTACCTACAAGAGACGACTTTCTCTCATGGAGGTCTATCAAATTTTAATTCCAATTTCAAATGGTGTATATTGCCGCACCCACATCTTTCATCTCAACGGAGATAACAACTAATCCTTCACGTGTGTAGAACATCATATAATTTTCGGCTATGAGTAGATTTACCATAAACACAAGTTAGGTTCGAACCTTTTGTTTTATAGTAAATGGTTTTAGCCTAACATGAGAAAATCCATCTTCCATTAGAAAGTAAGGAAGTTTGCGATAACTATGCCTAACTAAAGGATTGTTTGAGAGAATATATCCTTTTTGGATCTTGCACATTAACTGCTTGTGACCCTTTGCTAGAAAGCATTCAGATGGTTTCATGTAGTCAGGAAAATCACTATTAACCGCACAATCGATGAAACAGGTTTAGTCGTAGTCCGTTCTCTTTCATATAATCCTTCACTCAAAAGTGATATCGTCCTTGAGCTTCGTTAGAGCAACAAATATGTTTCGTGAGGTCAATTTCATATTGTTCTCCATTGTTTGCATTCATTCAATCTAGAAGAGAACCTCGACAGAGGAGCTTATGTTTTTTCTGTTCGTACGAGTCATTAGAGAGTAAAGTGGAGAGTTTATCATCCATTTTGAAGAAAGATGGTCAAGAAATATTTTTTTCTTTGACAAGGTTTATCATTCCATTGTTGCTCGCGTGTGATCAAATGACTCACCATTAACTCGCTTCCATGCTCCACGGTTACTTCGGCATTCACCCGCAATCCTTCCTTAGTGTATATCCATGGGTCCTCAAAGACTCGTATGTCATCGCCCGAGCCAAGCAACCACATTCCCTCCTGTTTCATGATGTCCCGTCCATGCAGTATACTACTCCATCCCCACGATGATCGTCCACCTCGTCTCGCCTCTAGGAAGCTAGACCGTGGGTAGTACATACCTTTTAGTACCTGTGCGCATAATGTGTTCGGTTCCGCTATGACTTTGGACGCCATTTTCGTGAGTGGGCCGAATTAAAGCTTTGGAATTCTCGGAACCCCAATCCCCCTATCTCCTTGGATTTCGTGAGTACCTCCCATCTCCTCCAATGCGTTCGTTTCCCCTCTGAGGTCTGTCCCCACCAGAAATCCGCTATAAGTGCATCGATCTCCGCACACCATGTTTTTGGTAGGCGGAACACGCTCATGAAATACGTGGGGATCGCCGTGATGATGCCTTTACGAGTACCTCTTTTCCGGTTTGGTTCAACGTCTTTGGTCTCCACCCCGCTAGTTTGTCCTTTATCTTTGTTTTGAGTGAACTTAGTGCCTCCTTTTTGGATCGTCCCCGTATCGATGGTAACCCTAGGTACTTTCCTGGATCGCTTGCACTTTGAATGTTAAGTACTGTTTCCACCTCCTTACGGACTGCTCGGTTCGCCCCTTTGTTGAAATATAGGGTCGACTTGTTTACATTGATCCTTTGTTCTGATGCACGACAGTATGACTCCAAAATGCTCCTTAATTTGTTCGCATTTGCTATTGTGCCTTGTATGAAAAATAGGGAGTCATCCGCAAAAAACAAGTGATGCAGTTCAACCTAGATATATCCGCTGGGGGCGGCCAAAGTGATCATGATGATTTCATATTGATACGTCAATGGACCCTCGTAAGGGTTTCAGATCGTAGTAGGCTTTTGAGCACATACTCGGAAACAAAGGTCTTAACTTTCTAAAAATTATTTCACTAACTGTTTTCCACTTAGCTCCTACACCAAACTAACTCACGCAAATATAGTCGGACAACATATCAAAAACATACTTTATAACACAACTTCAATCACTTGATCCGAAATTTTCAATCACTTGATCAGTTTTCAAATCGTGGCTGGATCTTCTAAGTTCGACATCTCATGAATGACTCAATCAAATTAAATTATGTCACTTGGGTTGGGTTACTTAAGATCCGTACAACCTAACCATGGAAAGAAAACGAGACTAAACTTTACCATACTCGAAAACGAGACTAAACTTTACGACTTTCAAAGCTTTGTATTTGTATGTTCATACTTGATATAGATATACATTATATATCATCTATGTATATGTTAATTTGGCTATAATGTAAATACTTATGACAAACATATAATGTATATTCATAATTTCTTATTTATTCATGTCAAACATATAATTTTCATGCATATGTGACAAATCAAGTAAAACCCTATAAGTTACTCCAAACCTTCTCATTCATAAAACCACATAAGTTACAAATCAAGTGTACATATGAAATTTTGTTATTAAGTTTTATTTCTAAGACTAGATTATATTTAATTTTATGTATTACATATATGTTTTCTCTAAATCAATAGTTGTATGTCTAAGTGTAACATTTTATACCCAATTATAATTATGCATGCAATATAAATTTTAACTCATATATCAAAAATACTAATAATATGTACCCAAATTATAAGTAATTTTGTGTGCTATTTGTCTTTCTTTCTTCTTTTTTTTTTTTTAAATATATATAGAAAACAAATATATAGGCATTTGTTTTTTATAAATACATTGTGTTAAATGTTAAAATACATTTGTTATTATAGGAAATTTGTATTATAAATACATGTGTTACTTTTATAATAAAAACGAATTAGACTGAGACTAAAATATTGTATAAATATAATAATAATAATAAAATTTATATTTATATTTTTATGATGTTTAGGATTAATTAATAATTAAAACTTTAACTATTATTATCTTGTAAGTAACTTGAAACATCCAAATCCATATTTATATGTTCATACTTGTTATCCATCAAATATAATATTATGTATTTAGATATTTTATCAATTTCACTAAATACAATATATTTAAGATAAAATCATAAATATACATATTAAAATAATGAACTTGGATCAATTTAACTCGCGGGCATGGTTAATGGGTCTCTTACTATATTAGTAAAAATTTAAGCCTAACCCAATTCATAGAAATAACCCTGTAAACAATTAGACATGACACAATTAGACATGCTTAGTATACGAGTAGACACACTTAGTACACGATTAGACACGACAGGATTAGACACGACACGATTAGACACAACACGATTAGACACGTTTAGACACAATTAATTAATCGTGTCTAAACGTGTGTTTGTCGTGTATTTGCATGTTAAATGTGTTTAGACACGATTATTAATTGTGTCTAAACGTATAAGAGTTGTTTAGACACGCTTAGTAACCGTGTCGTGTCTAAACGTGTAAATTGCAGATCGTTTAATTGTGTCATGTCACAAATTGCCACCCCTAGATGAGCTGTAATGGTCTCTTTCGGGAAGCGATCCTCACATATATTCACGGTCTCCCTCATAGTCGTCCAAATTCTGAAAAACGTGGTAGCCAGGCCTACACCTGAATACAGTGGCAGAGTAATCACTTGAACAAGCACGAAGCCTTCCTTCTGGGCAAGTTAGATGGCGATAATCACTTGGCCATATTATTTCCTTCCTCCCTTTATGGTACGACCTTTTTGTGGTTCTTTGGCCACCCTGCAAGATCGGTAGGGTCATAGGTGGAGCTGAAAAGAAAGTTCTTGGAGAGCTATATGGGTGAGAGCCAACTACTGAAGAGTGTGGTCACCTTAGACGAGGTGAAACAACAGTCAGGAGAAACCCTGACCAACGTTTATGAACGTTTTCATAAACACGTCACAAAGATCGACTGTCAAGTTCTGATGGAGAGATCGTTCGAGCCTTTTACTGAGGGCAAGACTTGACAAATAAAGTTCCTCGAAAGATGCAAAACAGCTACCACGTGCACGAGATAGAGACCCTGGAAGAATTGGCGGTCCGAGCGAAAAGTTTCATAGATTTGGAGAGAGTGAATGCCCAGGTAAAGTTGTTCGCATCGGCTTCGCGAAGGGCCAATGTCAAACCAAGCCGAGAAAGAAAGAAGGAGAGAAAAAACCCCGGTTTGAAGCTCCCAGGCCGTATCCTAGAGATGCCCTCAAATATTTCACGCATTTCAACAGACAAATCTCCGTGGGACTGAAGGAGATGGAAATAAGGTCACTGGCCAGACCATCGATGCCTCGAAAAAACGGTCAGCTCATGGGGAAGGATCTTGAAAGATAATGTACCTACCACAAAGCGAAAGGACACAAAGCTAATACGGAGGGTCATGTTGAAAGAATTCGTGGCGGAAAGAGAGCAAAGTCGAACGCTTCCGAGGAGAGCTCACTCACCTGTAAACCAAGAGCAATCCGGTTCCTCACAAGGCAAATACGCCATCAATCTGATCACCGTAGGATTCAGAGCTGGAGGTAAGGGGTTCAATGGTAGCGAGGTCTATGCCACACAAATTTACACAGTCGCACAACTAGGAAAAATGTCTCGTCCCGAGGAGGACATTGTCATATCATTTGTTGAGGATGATATGCTGTCAACGATCTGGGATTGATGCATATCTCAGACGATGGGGAGAAGAGTAAGACCAGAGGTTGCGTCCACTAACTGATCGTTCCACGACAGCAGTATGAGTCCTTAGAGCACACCTTGTTTAAGTCATGGAAACCACGCACATGCGCCACTTTCTGTTTGACTTCTTCACCAACACCGGGTTGGCGACCCACCTCTAAATGCGTACCTCCTTTATGAATTTGGCATCAAGCAATCTACCGACCTCCTGTCTGATCGCCAAATGCTTGTCAGACCCGAACGACCTCCTCTTTTGAGCAATGGGTCAGATGGATGGGTCTATCCGCAGCTCGTGAAAAATAATGTCTATACAGATTCACCACATTTCACTGAATTTTCAAGCAAACAGCTCCTTGTGTTCCTTCAAGAGGGAGGTTAACGAATTCCACTGTTCTTCGGTCAATGTGGCCCCGATGCGCACCTTCTTGTCCGGACCATATATCTCGACTTCGGTCAGCTATTATACTGGTGCAGGTCAAGCTTTATCCTCGCGTGGGACGACCTAGATTTCGATGGCCAGTAACTCCCTTTAATTCCTCCTGTAAAGGCAATTCACATATCACCGTCGTGAAGACGGTTGATCACCCAAGACTTCTCCAATACCGTTGGGCGTGGGGAACTTCAACTTCTGATGAACCATGGAGGCCACAAATTGGTGTTGATTGTGCTCCTTCTTAAGATGGCAATGTATGAAGCTAGGGTGTCCACCACTATGAAGGCGACCGACACCGCAATGTTTTCCATCCTTTGCCCAAGACCACGGGTAAGGTGATTGCTCCAAGCGGGTACGTTATTTTGCCAACTCGTTTCATGTCCTTTTTGGACCTGCCCATCTTCTCGTAGGTGTCTAGGAACAGTATGTTCGTTGAGCTGCCTCTGTCGATCAAAATCATTTTCATGTCACACTGATTGACTTCAGCGGTGATGACTAACGTGTTGTGCGGGCTCGTAACATGAGTTAGATTTTCAGATGTATGAATGAGATTAAATAAGCACATGATGACTCGAGAACAATGGAAATCAAGATCAACACATTTTCAGCAATTACTTATGCTTCGATTGTTGTAGAATGTTCAAGGATCTTCTTGTACTAGCTAGGATATTCATGTAGTAACTATAATGTTAAAGAGAACCCTTAGTTAGTGTGTGATCAAGCCTATATAAAGGCTATCATATCAGTTGTAAAGGTAACTTTGAATCAATGAAAAACAAGAGTATAATTTAATCTAAGAATTATGTTTTCAATTATGTTTCATTTCAGTTGTTCGATTACTTTACATCTAAGATTTCATCTTCTTCGTTTTCATCTTTACTCTTCTCCTTCATCCTCTGAGATCTGCATCAATCTCATATCGTTGACATGGTATCATAGCCATTGGCACACCTTACAGAGATCTGCTAGACTCTGAAGAATTCAAGTTGTTTGATCGGTAAATCATCCCGGGTCCTTCATCTATCCTTTCTGCTATCAAGAAGTATTTTCATTCATTTTATTCAAGATATGGATGAATCAATACCATCATTCTTCAACAAACATGTACGTCAGCTCACTGAAGAAGATAATTTCCAGTCATGGAGGCAACATGTGTTTTTTGTTGTTCATGGTCTCAATCTAGAACGTTACCTGTTCAGTTCTCTTTTGGTGTCTCACATTATTGATGATGAAGGCAACACAATCATTAATCATGTGTATGCTAAGTTTACGCAGCAAGACATATCACTTGCTTCATGGCTACTTGCATAAATTTCATTTTCTATTAGTAAAATCCTAGTAGGATACATGACAACCTCATCAATTTGGACTAAACTACATCACCATTTTTCATATTCGTCAACAACCACGATAATGAATCTTTATGGTCGTTTGAAGGTCAGAAAGTTGTTCAATCAATCTATGAGGGAATACCTTACAGAGATTCAGTTGATTTGCGAGAGCCTTGCTTGATGCGGTCACCCAATAAAAGAAATTCAACATATATCCATAATTCTTAATGTTGTTAAGGGATAGTATGATAATGGTGTTTATGTTATACATGCCAACAGGAATCCCTATGATCTTGCATTCATAAGATTTGTTATTCTAGATGCTGAAACTAGACAAAACGAATTGATGTTTAACAACTCAATGTCTACTGCAAATGTCGTGATTAAACCATCTATTGATGCGCATACCACAACAACAACAATCTAGAGCACATTGGATTCAGGACAAAATCGACCCACTGATACTAGACAACCACAACAACAACATATCACACATATATATCAAGTTAATTCTACAAGAATATGGACGAGGAAGAGGTAGATGTAGAGGATTTGGAAACAAGCCTCAATGTCAGTTGTGTAGGAAGTTCAGGCATCTTGTGCACATATTCTTCCAGAGATTCAATGTTCATTTCCAAGGTGTTACAACACAATTAGCTGATATGAGTGCAAATCTAACTGCTTCTAATTGGAATGGTGAAGAAGATATCCAATATATAGGACACTTGGTTGTTCAATCTGTCCAAATGTTCCAGCCCAATCCAGGTCCTATACCTGTTGCTCTATCCACCCCTGTGTATCCTCCCGTATACAATCCATACTTACCTAATCCTTTTCCATATTACCTTTCTGCATACATGCCTTAGTATTCTAATTAGTCAGTCACACCATTTGCTGCCACTTTGCACGATACATCATCTCACGCTACCCAAGCCAACCTGGTGTTTGCCCAGTCACAACAATCTGATAAAGCCTGGTATTTTGACTCTGGGGCAACAAATCATTTTGTCTATGGACCATCAGCAGGTAATTACACTCAACCTTACATGGGCTCAAGTAAGGTACAAGTGGCTAATGCCTCAACTATACACCTCAAATCACTAAGAATCTTGTGTCTGTTTCTCAGTTCACCGCGGATAATCAAGATTTCTTTGAGTTTCACTCAACATGTTGCTTACTTCGTGATGCCATCACCAAGGAGATTCTTCTGACTGGTGCTGAGTGTGGAGGACTGTACAAGTTAGATTTTAGTAAAATGTGTGATAGAAATTATGCTAGATCTGGTGAGTGTACTAATCTGGTTATTCAAGAGTCTCATATACATAAATCATGCTTTTCAGGATAGTTCAAACTCTCATCGTATATGTTACATCATAGGCTTGGTCATCCATATGCTCAAACTATTGCTATAAACACTTGATTTTGGCTCAGGGTCAAAATACTGTACGCGAGGATCCGAGACGAGAAAACATTGAGCCAAATAAAAAATAAAAATAAATAAACCCTAAACCCCAAACACTAAATCCCCAACCCTACACCTTAAACCCCAAACCCTAAACCCCAATCCTAAATCTTAAACCCTACACCCTAAACCTTAACCTTAAACCCAAAAACCTAAATCATATACTCTTCATGACTCTAATCTTGTACCTATAACCTTCTCCTGTTCTTGCTAATATAATCATTTCTCTTGTTCTTCTAATATACCTCTTCCTCTTAAAGTTGAACCATCTTCATCAGGTTGTTTGAATTCATCTACTAATTTTTACCCAATGCAGATAAGGTCAAAGTCCCAATCTGTAGTTGTTCCTCCAGTGCTGTAAAGATCTCAGGTACAATCTACAACTAGTTATCTAATGCATAAACGATCAAAGTCAAAATATGGAAAAACATTGGAAGCCCTCATAGCCTCTGTCACTCCTTCAGATGATCTGGTTGATACTGATCCCGATGATATTTACAGTGCCATGCAATCATCTTATTGGGCTAGTGTTGTTAAAGAAGAACTGAATGCTTTTGCTGTTAACAATGCATGGTGCTTAACTTCTCTTCCAGGTGGAAGGATTTTAGTAGGCTGTAAATGGTTGTTTAAGATTAAAATAAATTCGGATATAACTATACCTCATTATAAAGCCAGACTTGTAGCAAAGGGGTTCTCACAAAAACCTGGGTTTGATTTCCAAGATACATTTAGTCCAGTTGTTAAAGCCCCAAATCTTTGCATCATGCTTACTCTAGCACTAACACACAAATGGCTTATTGGACAGGTTGATGTTAATAATGCATTTCTCCATGGCGAACTCAGTGAAGATGTCTATATGACCCAACCTCCTGGCTTTGAACTCTATGGGCTTAAATAAGCTCCTTGAACTTGGTTTGAATGTTTCAATTTTTTTCTTCAGAGTACTCTTAATTTTCATACTTCTCTAGTTGAATATTGCTTATGTGGATGATATTGTAGTTACTGGTAGTTATCCTATTACAGTTGAAAGTGTTAATAAACAGCTTAATGATAATGTTATCCTTAGCAATAGGTCTATTAAACTACTTTCTTAGTATGGATGTGCAGATAGGCGAAGATTGTTTGCTTTTGGGGCAGAAAAAGTATATCTCATAACTTTTGTGCAAGGTTGCATTGTTGAAAGTTAGGTCACTACCAACTCCAATGTGAGGTAACTTCCTTAATAAGGTTGTGTCCTCTCAAAAAGACTCATCTCTAGCAGATGCTAACCTTAATAGAAGCACAATTGGAGCATTACAACACGTACGCATTACAAGGTTAGGTATCCATTTTGTTGTTAATAAAGTCAACCAGTTTATGTAGTAACCATGTCAGTACCATTGGAAAGTTGTACTTCGTGCACTTAGGTGTCTCAAAGGTACCATTGATCATGGGTTATTATTTAGGGATACAGTTGTTCCATCCTCTGAAGTAACTCTAGTGTCATTTGTTGATGCTGATTGGGAAAGTGATATTGCAGATAGGAAGTATGTGTATGGTCATTATCTACTTCTTAACAATAATCCCATTGTATGGAGTTCAAAGAAACAATCGGTCATTCCAAGATCTAGCTCTGAGGCGAAATACAGAGTTGTAGCTAATGCAGTTTATGAAGTGTTATGGGTTGTTTTGTTGTTGAATGAGCTTGATGTGCATTTGTGTAATATCCCTATTGTCTGATGTGACAATATAGGTATTGTGGCATTGACAGAGAATCCCATTCAACATTCCAAAATGAAGCACATGGAACTTGATATTTGTTTTGTAAGAGAAAATGGTCAAGTAATCGTTAATTTTGTTACTGCTTCTGATCAGGTAGTCGATATGTTTACTAAGCCCCTCAATGAAAATGTTTTTGTTCACTTCAGAAACAAACTTGGAGTAATGTCTTTCATGGATTTTCAGAATGATAATTGTGACGGTGTTTCAATTTCGCTCATAAATGAGTGTGAGTGTACATTTGATGATGATGAGTAGTGGATGAGACTGTGTTGAGTTGATTCTGCTATGCGTTGCTTCTCTGTGTTTCTTCTTTATCTTCCTACATACCGTACTATTCTTTTGTGAGTTTTTTACGTTCTTCATTAGTGTCTTCTGACACTTATCATGGCTGTGTCAATCTAATTCAAAGATTGATAAGATATGTAGTTAACGCATCTATCTTATAGTTTGCAAATAGATTTTGGTGTTTTCTTAATACTTTGACTATGTTTTTTGTATTTGTGGTTTAGTTTCTAACATAGATTTGTTGGTTATGGTCATGAGTTGCATTTGTAAAGATAAGCTTGTTTAACTTACATGATGGTGTTCTTTGAGAACTTTCACTCATGTTATAGATATCTTCGCTTGCTACACATCACTCCTGGCATATGGTGAAGCTTCGATTCCAAAACAAATTTCTACAACAAGCAACGCCAAGATATTCTTGTAAATATTTGAGGATGGTAAGATGGAGGCTAAAACCTCCCATTTTCACTGGTAAGATAGAGGTTGAAACCTCTCTGTCAGTAACAAAAACAAAACAAAAAAGAGAAAATAACGAAAAGGACAAAAGAAAAACAAGAAACGTGAACAAGAATGATGAAGGACAGTTGTTGTGTGTATCAATCTTAATAGTTATCTGTATCGTATCATGAACTTAGTAATGTTGAGTTTGCAAACTAATCTGGTTGGTGTAGTATGGATTAGAACTATTGATCTGTGTGTGAAACTGTACTGTATTGCATAACAAGGTCAAAGTGAAAGAGATGTAAGGTATTTTCAAACCGGAAAGGCAAAGGCATCATAGATATGTGATCATAGTTAGATATTTTTGAAGAAGAAAATAAATTTTCACAGTGGAATGTTGGGATGTATGAATGAGATGAAAGAAGCACATGAAGACTCAGGAATAATGGAAATCAAGATCAACACATTTTCAACAATTACTCATGCTTCGGTTGTTATAGAATGTTCAAGGATGTTCACGTACTAGCTAGGATATTCATGTAGCAACTACAATGTTCAAGAGAACCCTTAGTTAGTGTGTAATCAAGCCTATATAAAGGCTATCATATCAGTTGTAAAGGTAACATTGAATCAAAGAAAACAAAAGTATAGTTTAGTCTAAGAATTCTGTTTCATTTCAGTTGTTCGATTAATTGAGATATGCAATTATTTAAAATTCGAACTGAATTGGGAATATATTTTAAAAAAAGACAGAATTGGCCTTAAATTATGCTGGACTTATTTGTAACACTTAATAAAGTTCCAAAATAACCTGAACATTATTCTGGACTTATTTGTAACACTTTGAGAAGTCAAGGAATGTCCGAAAAAATTCAAAGAACAAAATGTAATTTTTAAAAAATTCGAGCTTAGTAAAGAAAGATTCTATTTGTAGACCATCGACTACTTTATACAGACCACTTTTGTTGAAAGACTAAAATGCCCTAATAGCATTTTACATATTTGTCCTTAACAATTTTAAGGAAATTAATTATCAAATCGACCTCATATTTTCGTAGTTACTAAATCGACCCCATATTATTAAAATGGTGAAAAATTATGCTTCTAGAAAGTTTTGAACCCTAGACCTCTTACATACTAGCTAAAAGTTTTACCACTATACTAGTAATTCCAATTGCTTTCTTATTTACTTAAAATATAGTTATTGAATCAACTCTCGTATTATTGTATTAAATATCTCATGTTTATTTATTGATACTCTTTAGTAATTAACATTTATTCAACGTTATTTGTTTAATTATAGTTTGAATTTTATTATGTATCTACTGATTTATTTTTTTTAATGGTTGAAAAATAAGTAATTTTCTAAATTTAGTATTTATACACTACTAGAATATGCATTTTGAATTTATTTTTTCAACCATCTTAAAAAACATCAAAAATATTATAGTATTTAGATAATTAAATTAGAACTCTAACGACATATATGGTGTTAAGTTTCAATTTTCTTATCGATTATAAAATTTGGTCAAAGTAGTGTTGCTAATTTTTGATAATTTTTATAAATTTGACCAAATTTTATGGTTGATGGGAAAATTGAAACTTAGCATCATATGTGTTAGAGTTCTAATTTAATTATCTACATATTATAGTCTTTCTAATTTTTTTAAGAGATGATTGAAAAAATATTTTCAAAATGAGTATTCTGGTAGTCTATAAATATTAAATTTAGAAAATTACTTATTTTTCAATCATTTTAAAAAAATTGATTAGTAGATACATAATTAAATTAAAACTACAATTAAACAAACAACGTTGAACAAATGTTAATTACTAAAGAGCATTAATAAATAAACATGAGATGTTTAATACAATAATATGAGAGTTGCTTCAATAACTATATTTGAAGTAAATAAGAAAACAATTGGAATTACTAGTATATTGGTAAAACTTTTAGCTAGTATGTAAGAGGTCTAGGGTTCAAAACTTGCTAGAAGCATAATTTTTCACCATTTTGATAATATGAAGTCGATTTAGTAACTACGAAAATATGAGATTGATTTGATAATTAATTTCCTTAAAATTGTTAAGGACAAATATGTAAAATGCTATTAGGGCATTTTAGTCTTTCAACAAAAGTGGTCTGTATAAAGTAGTCGATGGTCTGCAAATAGAATCTCCCTTAATAAAAAATAATAAAAGGTTACACAAATGACTCAAAACTTTTATGGTTTGGTTTTTAACACTCGGTAAAGTCCCAGAATGACCCGAGAGTACAAGGATCTAGTTATAACTTTCATCAAAGTTCAGGAATGACCTAAGTCATTTAAAAAATAGTTTTTTAGACTGAAATAAATCCCCATAACTTTCACAAATGAATAAATGACCCCAAAGTTATACCGAACTTAAAACCGAGTACGATTGTTGTTTGAAATATTACTATTAATTCATAATATACACCTAAGTTATTTAAAGTTTAGATACCGTACGAGGAACCGAGATCGATAATCACCGATTTTTTTCCTATCAATTTCTCTCTATTTTTTTTCACTTGATACCTCACTTTGAATTTGTTTTTTTTGCCTCTTCTCCCTTTCTTCTCTTTTTTTTTTTATCATTTTCCTTCAATTGTGGTTGCTTGTGACAATCCTTGTTCTTCTTTTCTCTGTCAAAGCTTGCATCCCTCTTTTTAGAGTTTTCCAAACAATATTATGAGGTTTAGGGATTGGGGTTTAAGTTTAAGGTTTAGCGTTTAGCGTTTTGGGTTTAAGGTTTAGAGATTGGGGTTTATTTTATTTTTTTTGCTCTTTTCTTCATGTCGATTTTTCTCGGCTCGGATCCTCGCGTATAGTATTTTGACCCCGAGCCAAAATCAGGTGTTTACAGTTGCCCCTCTTTGAACACGCGCTTATGGAAGTGATCTCATGAGTGTGTGTTCAAAGACAAACAATTGACTTTGGCTGCTCTCGTTTGATTATTTACATAGTAAACAAACAATATCGTGCAACTTTCGAAAACTGGACATCTATAAGTCCCGATTGTTGACGGTGATTTGCGGAGACTAAGTGTCTATCACTCATCAGCTTGTGACTCCTAGAAGCTGGACATCTACAGGTCCTGGCTGGAGAGGATTGTTTTTTCTTTTCTTTTTTGGAAATCAACGAGTTGGAGGTTGAGGATTTTTTTTCCCATAAGCATCGTTGAGGATAACTTGCGGGGGTTGAGCGCCTCAGGGGTTAAGCATCAGTTTGTGACTTCCAGCAAGTGGATAACTACAGGTTATGGTCGTCGAAGATGACTTGCGGAGGCTGAACACCTAAAAGCTCTGCTCGCCGGCATGTGACTCGTTAGGTATGACTTGCGAAGGCTTGTTACTCCCAGAATCTGGATAACTACATGTCATGGTCATCGAGGATGACTTGCGGGGGTTTAGCATGTCAAGGCCCCGTTCTTCGGCTTGTGACCTGTTGGGGATGACTTGGATAGACTTGTGACTCCCATAAGGTGGATAACTATAGGTCATAGTCGTCAAGGAAGACTTGTGGGGGTTGAGCACCTCAAGGCCCCGTTCATCGACTTGTGACTCATTGGGGATGACTTGCGGAGGCTGAACAACTAAAAGTTACGCTCGTCAATTTGTGATTCCCAGAAGCTGGATAACTACAAGTCCTATTCGCCAAGGATTGTTTTCCATCAACTAGCTGGTGGTTGAGGATTTGTTTGGCTAGAAGCATCATTGAGGATGACTTGTGGATGTTGATCACCTAAAGACTCCGCTCGGTAGCTTGTAACTTCCAGAAGATGGATTTGCGGTTCTGGTCGTTGGGGATGATTTGCGGAGGTTGATCACCTAAACGCTCCGTTTGTCAGTTTGTAACTTTCGGAAGTTGGCCATCTACAAGTCCCGATTGGTAATGATGACTCGCGGGCGTTGAGCACCTAAACGTTCCGTTCGTCGACTTATAATTACCAGAAACTGGACATCCACAGGTTCTGGTTGTTGAGAATGACATGTTGAGGTTGAGCACCTAAAGACTCCGCCTGTCAGTTTATGACTCCCAGAAGCTGGACACCTATAGGTTCTGGTCGTCGAGGATGACACTACAAGTCTTGGTCGTAGAGGATGAATTGCGGAGGCTGAACACCTAACGTCTTATATCGTTGGCTCGTGACTCCCAGAAGCTGAATTAACTACAGGTCCTGGTTGTCGAGGATGACTTGCGGAGGTTGAACACCTAACTACTCCATTCATCAGCTTGTAATTTACTTTGGAGGTAAAAACCCTTCTCGAGATGTTTGACTGCTTGTGCAGACTTCTCAGCCTGTTTTCTCATTAATCGACTTTGGAGTCCTTCTTCATGGAGTTCTCTAAAGCTATTCATGGTACGTCTACAAGGTGTATCCATGCAAGTTGTCGAGGCAACTCAAATTAATCTCGATCACATTTTCACTTTATTGCTATTGTGGGAAACACTGTCATCCACTTTTGAGGATTTTTTTTAATATCTCGATTTTCTTTCCTTTTGCTACGTTTTTTTTACAGCACCTCTCGGTTGCCTTAATATTTTCCTAGGTTGCTCTTTTGGGTTTTCAACCTAGCAGGGGTTTGATTCCTTTCCTTTTCCCATTATCGCCCTTTTAAGGGATTTCCCTCGTCCCTAAATTTTGCCTAAACCACCCATTCGAGTTTTCGATTTAGCATAAATTTTCTTTGATTTTTGGAGGCTCGCTTTCTAGATTTGAGCTCTTTTTCCCTACATCAATATTGAATGGACTGTGGAGTTCCTGGTCGTCCATGTCGGTGACGATCATGACTCTTATGCTCAAAGTCTTTTTGGCGACATAAGTCCCTTCATATTTTATGCACAAACTTTCCCTCAGAGTCTGGATTTACTTGAAGGATTGTTTTTTTTAGAATTAGAATGCCCGCTAACAATTCTCTCGGGCGCATCTTCTTGTTAAATGCACGAGTGATACGTTGCTGTTAAAAATGCTTGTGGCACATAACGATGGGCTGTTTTTCATCTGCGAAGTTCAATTGCTCGTACTTGCATCTTGCCCACTATGGCTCGTCCATTTTTTCCTTAGTGATGATCCTAGTTGATGGGATTTTTACTTCAATTGGCAACACGGTTCCCCGTAAACAAGGGAAAATGGGGTTGCCTTTGTTGAGGTCCCGTAAATCCTGAGTGCCCCAGGAAGTTTGTTGTCCTAGTCCTTTATTTGCTACTTCCACTGCGCCATTCATTTGTGGGCAATAGGGGGATGAATTTTTATGTTTGATCTTTATATTGGCCACAAAACCCATCGACCAACTTGTTTATGGCATTGCCGTTGATGATTGACTTCGTCACCTCCTGACGCAAGATGATGTACTGCCTAATGAAAAATTCAATGGCCTTTGTTGTTATTACTGCCAGGGTAATAGCCTCTACCCCTTGGTGAAGTAGTCGATCGCCACCAATATGAATCGATGACCCTTGGACGCCTTTGGGGAAATCATATTGAGAAAGGCCATGGGGAAATCCTGGGATAGAGTTGGTGCAATGACGCATGGATTTGGTCCGCGTACACTTGGATGAGTTTCAGACAGTCAGCCGTCATGGTGGACCAAGAGTATCCAATTCTCGCACGCTCGTGTGTGGGCTGCAATAACCTTCGTGTATTTCTTCCATTAGTCGCTCAACTTCTTTAACATTCACGCATGTCAAATGGGTAAAATCGGGCCACTGGGAAAATAATTGCAAGTTTTTCCTCGCACGATATTTCAGTCATTTTCTTGTGGCGTTCTCTGGGATCTCTCCGTACTCCAGATATCCTTTTATATCAGTGAACCACGGTTGACCGTATGATTCTTTGATTATAAAACCTCTTTGATTTTGATCTCCATTGACAATTGTTTTGTTTCCAGAAGAGATTTTACTCATGGGTGCGAGCGTTGCCAATTTTGTTTTGTTTGCGAGGATGGAAATAAGAACACAAGGTGATCATTTCATGGGTCTGTCCCGTGTCAACAATTGTGTCTCCCCTATGCCAACAATGACATCACTTTATCTCAATTTAAGCCGTCTCTGCTTCAACTCGATCAAACGACAGGGAGTTGTTTTGAATGTGGTCTAGTGGCTTCAACTCGATCAAACATCAGCTCCATCACTCCATCCCTCTTCCGCTGGTCAAATGTGGTCTGGTGGCATGATCAGTTTGACTATGATTGCCAGTTCCTCTGAGCGAGATGTAACATAGAAGACATACTTAATTCTGGTGATGGGAACCTCGACGTCCCTACTTGCTGTGGTACCCATTACTCCGGTCCCTTTCTTGATCGAATAGTTGCATAAGTCGATTCTACCTTAGGTAATGGGTTTTCCCGTAGTAAATCATCATTTTCTTGAGTATACTCATCGGTCATTGCATTCAGGAATTGATACAATTTGGTTTCTACTTCATTTTGTGTGCCAAATTGCAGTGTTCTGGGCCAACTGCTAGATGATGATGATCGAAAAGAAGAGCCTATCGATTTGTTACTTAATCGATAATTTTGTCTAGGATACCATGTTGAACATACTAAGCAACAAGAATTTGGTGACCCTCCTCACCGAATCCTTCTCCGTAATGTATAGAGTCGAATTCTGCAAGGGTGCCCCTATACAAATTTAAATCAAGGTTCCCTTTGTGTTCTTGAGGTGCTGGAGTCATCGAATGTCGCATGGGTTCTTGGAAACCTAAGTTCAAAATACCATAGTAAGAATAAGGAATACGCAATTGATCATGCATGATTGGTTTTAAAAATTATGGATGTTTCGTTCATTCTATTCGTAGAATTTGATTGCATGTATGGCAAAACTTTTTCTCAAAAATACTTTAAAAGGATTTGGCGAATCGAATTCTAGTTCTTCAGACGTTTCACACTATGACTCAGTTCATTGTGTGCATTTGTTGCTTGTTCCTTGGTTCGAATGAAGGTCGAGGACATGCATTTTGAAAATCTTTGTATTTGTCTCGTCCTTTGTCTAAAATATTCAAGGGTGTCATTCAACTCAGCTACGTTGCCTCTACATTTCTCCAAGGTGCCCTCACATTACTAGAATTCCGGTGGTTGTTCGGGTCTATCCTTGATTATCCCCTCCGGGTTGAAAGATCTACTTATACGTGCTGAATAAAACTTGTGAACGTATTCCATTGTTGTTAATCACGAAGACGACACTTCCCACATTTTAGAAGTTAGACAAGGCGTCCAGGAGAGTCGGATTGACTTTGTAGTTTACGAGCTTGTGAACCTCGTCAATCTTTTCGTTCACGCAATTTTGCCATGAATTTCCATATTCTGGCAAGTTCGACCATAAGGGGCTGTATGGCCTTAATGTGGGGCGAAGATTTGTTTGTTTCATCCTTACCAAAGATGGTGTGTGAAACGTCCTAAGGATAAAAGATAGAATGAATAGAACTTACATTTTTTTTTATTTAATGCAACGCAAGTGCGAGAATGTAAATTTCACTAGTAAGGTTCGTATTACATTTACATTAGTATGAAGTATATAATACAATAGGGTCAATCCTATACATGTCATGATCTAGGAACAAAATAAAACACATTTACATAATGGGCTAAACTTCCATCTACAGTTGTTGGGTTGACTTCTAATTCATAACAATTGGGTCATATCTTCTTCAGGAATTGTGGGTCAATCTTGCATCCAAATACTTGGGCTCAATTCTCATTTACATCAGTTGGTCCCAAAAATGGAAATACACACAAAACTGGCAAAGATTAAACACAGTGTAGAGCTTTTGTTCTCAATGGAAGGAATTTATAGGTCATCTGAACCAGCAGAACCTCACCCCCTAAAGAAGATCACGTGCCCATTCCAATCACCGAGTTGAGTTGTTAGGGTGCGTGCCAGCGGTCCAAACCGCTCCGGGCGCATTCCCCGACTAAACTGCCTAAGATGTTAATGTGCTCCAGGTCCGAGCGGATAATGGTAACCAGGGTGGTGTGTGCAAAATGAGAATTTATTTTGAATTACTACAATTACATCGCCTTTCGGGAAATATTTAAAATTGCAAGAACGAGAAAACGGTCAAAACGAATAGGGCAAAATATAACATGGCAAAGCAAATATTACAAAGGCTAAACCCTATAAACAGATAAGTCCCAAACAGAGTCGCCAAATGTCGGATGTCGGATCTTACTTTCCCTGACCCTTTTTGTAAAGTATTTTTATTTTCCCTCGCTCGAAAATGTCAGGTCTTGGCGAGTGACGGGTCTGGTTGAGCGAGGTCATCAACCAGACCAAAAAATGAAAGAGGCTAATCAGAATCCTAAAGTTTGCCTAGGGTACATGGTGTTAACATCCTAGGGCTTGGAAAGGTCTACATCCATAGAATCGAGTTCGAGGGTTTGATTACGTCTTAAGTATTCGCGAGCCCATAATCCGCCCTTTCGGTACTTTAGTTTGCTTTTGAAGTTTTTTCAATTTACCTGAATTGACCGTTTTGATCATACTTGGCCAAAAAGATTACATGTTTTTTTTTTAAAAAACTAACTAAACCATATACAAGCATTTTTTATTTACGAGTTAATTTTAAATAAATAAACAAGAGATAATAAAGTTAATCATGCTCGAGAAAATGGTGGCTTAACTTTGGGGCCATTTTAAACGTATCAAAAATACACGAATGATTTTGAAGTTATTAAGCACGTTGGACCTATTTGTAACACCGAGACAAGTCATAGGATGTCCAGAAAAGTTTAGGAACCAAAATGAAATTATTTAAAAGTCAAGCTGAATTGGAAATATATTTTTAAAAAATTACGGAATTGACCCTAAACTATTCCGGACTTATTTGTTCCAAAATAACCCGAAAATTATTATGGACTTATTTGTAATACTTTGAGAAGTCATGGAATGTCCGTAAAAGTTCAGAGAACAAAATGTAATTTTTAAAAAATTCTAGCTGAATTAAACCAATATTTCAAAAATTGCACAAATGACCCTAAACGTTTCTGGTTTGGTTTTTAACACTCGGTAAAGTCCTAGAATGAATCGAGAGTCCAAGGACCGAGTTATAACCTTCATCAAAGTTCACGAATGACCTAAGTCGGTTTTAAAAATATTTGTTTTAGACCAAAATAAACCCCCATAACTTTCACAAATGCCTAAACTGACCCCAAAGTTATACCGAACTTAAAAACCAAGTACGATTCTTATATGAAATATAACTATTAACTTAAAAACGAAGTATGATTTCGTTTCTTCTTCGTTTTTTCTTTTACTATTTTTCTTCAATTGTCGTAACTTACGACAAACATTGTTCTTCTTCTCTTTGTCGAAGCTTGCATCCCCCTTTATAGAGATTTGCAAACAATATTATAAGGTGATCAAGTGGGCAAGTGGTAATGGCAATCAGGAGATCTTTCGGTGGCAATTGGAGAGAATTTGGCTATGGATAAGCAAAGGTGATCAAGTGGCCAAATGGTTATGGCAATTAGGATACTTTTGGTGTCAATTGGGAGCAATTAGGAGTGATTTGTGGCATGGTGGAGATTTAGACGAAAATGGATGGCATGGTGGGTGTTTGGCCAAAAATGGGTGGCATGGGTTTAGGGGTTTAGGGTTTGAGGTTTAGGATTTAGGGTTTGGGGTTTAAGGTTTAGGTTTTTTTAGGTCCTAGGGTTTAATGTTTAGGGTTTGGGATTGGGGTTTTAGGGTTTGGGGTTTAAGGTTAAGGTTTAGGGTTTAAGGTTAAGGTTTAAGGTTTAGTGTTTAGTGTTTGGGGTTTGGGGTGTAAGGTTTAGAGTTTGGGTTTTATTTTATTTTTTTTCTCTTTTATTCATCTCAATTTTTCTCGGCTCAGAACCTCACGTACGGTATTTTGACCTTGAGCCAAAATCAGGTGTTTACAGTTGCCCCTCTTTGAACACGCGCTCATGGAAGTGGTCTGATAAGTGTGTGTTCAAAGACAAACAACTGATTTTGGCTCCTGTCGTTTCATTATTTACATAGTAAACAAACAATATCGTGCAACTTTCGAAAATTAGACATCTACAAGTCCCAATTGTTGACGATGATTTGCGGAGACTAAGCGCCTAAACGCTCATCAGTTTGGGACTCCTAGAAGCTGGACATCTACAAGTCCTAGTTGACGAGGATTGTTTTTTTCTTTTATTATTTGGAAATCAACGAGCTAGAGTTTGAGGATTCTTTTTCCATAAGCATCGTTAAGGATAACTTGCAGGGGTTGAGCACCTCAGGGCCCCGTTCGTCGGTTTGTGACTTCCAGCAGCTATATAAGTACAAGTTCTGGTCGTCGAAGATTACTTGCGGAGGCTGAACACCTAAAGGCTGCACTCGTCATCTTGTGACTCGTTAGGGATAACTTGTGGAGGTTTGTGACTCCCAGAACCTAGATAACTACTTGTCATGGTCATCAAGGATGACCATAAGGGGTTTAGCACATCAAGACCCCGTTCGTCGACTTGTGACGTGTTGGGGATGGCGTGTAGAGGCTTGTACTCGCAGAAGCTTGATAACTATAGGTCCTGGTCATCGAGGATGACTTGCGGCGGTTGAGCACCTCAAGGCCCCGTTCATCGGCTTGTTACTTATTGGGGATGACTTACGGAGGCTGAACACCTAAACGTTACGCTCGTCGATTTGTGATTCCTAGAAGCTGGATAACTACAAGTCCTCGTCATCAAGGATTTGTTTTGCCATCAACGAGGTGGTGGTTGAGGATTTTTTGGCTAGAATCATTGTTGAGGATGACTTGCGGATGTTGAGCACCTAAAGACTCCGCTCGGTATCTTGTAACTTCTAGAAGTTGGACAACTACGGGTTCTGGTCGTTGAGGATGATTTGCGGAGGTTGAGCACCTAAACGCTCCGTTTGCCGGTTTTGTAACTCACGAAATTCGGCCATCTACATGTCCTGATTGGGGGCGATGACTCGCAGACGTTGAGCACCTAAACGTGAAGTCGTGTTGATAACTGTGATGCCCCATGTTGAGAAAGGCCATGGAGAAATCATGGGATAGAGTTCGTACAGTGGCGCATGGATTTTGTCCGCGTACACTTGGACGAGTTTCACACAGTCAACCGTCATGGTGGACCAAGTGTATCCAATTCTCGCACGCTCGTGTGTGGGCTGCAAAAACCTTCGTGAATTGCTTCCATTAGACGCTCAACTTCTTTAACATTCACACATCTCAAATGGGTAAAGTCCGGCGACTGGAAAATAATTGCAAGTCATTCTCGCACGACATTTCAGTCATTTTCTTGTGGTGTTCTCCGGGAACTTTCCGTACTCCAGATATCTTTTTATATCAGTGACCCACAGTTGACAGTATGATTTTTTTATTATAAAACCTCTTTGATTTTGGCCTACATAGCAAGAAGAGACGAACGAATCACTAAGCGATAACAGTTCCCACTACACAGGCAGAAGGAAGGACAAACTAAAAAAATAACAATCCTTGTTCAAAAGCCTAAAGGAGCGACACAAGTAAGAAAGGGTTCATTTAAGAAAAAATTGAAAGACCAAAACAACATAAGGGAGCCCATGTGTTTTTTCTAGGTTGTAATCCTTATTGGCTCCCCACTTGAAGCTCTACATCAACTTGATCATCTGGAGATTTGAAGCACCAAGGTCGGGACTCTTCAGGGGCCTCTGTCTCCTTTTCGCCTACAGGAGCAGCTTTCTTCTCGCCCACAGCAGCTTCAGGAGGAGCATCCTTGGCATAGACACTCTCCAAAAAATCTTGCAGAGACTTCACTTCCCGAAGAGGAAACTTGGGATCCATCTCCCGTATCTCATTAACCAAAACCTGGAGGTAAGCACCAACCTCAGCTGTCAACACCTCCAGAGCGCAGTCGAAAAACTTCTCGAACTTTTTAAAGTCCTTGACCACACTTTGGGGGGAAGGGACCACCCTGAGCGTTAGATCAAGCTGCTCCTTCTCGACCATCAATGAGTCCCTCTAGTTGAGGGCCTGCCTCACCTCGCCCTGATGAAAAGTAATCTCTGCCTGTGCCTGGGCGAGGTGTCGGTGGACCTCCTTGGGTCGACTCTTAGCCCGAGTCTTGCCCTCCTCAGAGACCTTGATCTGCTCCTCCCTCATCTTGATTGTGCCGAGAAGCTTCTTCTTCTTCTCCCTCGAACTCCTGTTAGGGCCTCTCAACGAGCCTAGTCGAGGCATCAACCTTCTGCTTCAACTCCTCAACGTTGGAAGGGTCGAACCCCAGCCTCTTGTACTGCTCAAGCTCAATAAGCAGGTCACACATCTTATTGGCAAGCTGCCCGACCATTCGCCCAATCGCGTTATCTTTGCGGACAAGGTTACAGAAGAATAAGGAAAAAAAATTAGAAGGCTCAAAGAACAAAAAATGAGAAACTTGTAAGGAAAGGGAATGTATCTTATGAGGGTGAGGCGTTCAAATGGGACCGTAGGGCATCATCGACATCATCAATCCCCATGGTAATCCCCCATCTGGTCAATCCCGTTCAGTAGGTGCATGTAGAGGTACGGGTTTCCTTCCAACACCTTTATATCAAAATCTCCTTATCCCGGAGAGAAAGGCAAAGAGCCATAGACCTGTCGGATCAATCGTCTTCAGCGGCTGATTAAGGGACAAAAAGGTACAGTACTCCCCAGTAAAGAGAGCCTTGGAAGTTGTTGCCTTCACTGACCCCTTGGAAGAAACCTTCTTTTGTTGCCCAACCACCTTTTGAGGGGATGGGGCCAAAGCGGTTGCCCACGGGGGCAGAAACTGACTCTTGAAAATAAGAAGCCTCGCTCGTTTGGAGGAATGGACCCCTTTGATAGGTGTAGTTCAATCACTCAAAATAAACTACAGGTTGTAATAATTGAAATACCTAGACTAATAGATCATGTGAGAAATGCATACCGTTTAAAGTATAAATTTAAGTCCATGCGTTAATATATTTATATTACAAATTTAAACGAGGTTTACTACAAGATAATCGGAGTATGATTGGTGACACTTATTAAATAAAAGGAATCGTGTGAACTCCTCTATTTGGTGTAGTATCATCGTACCAAATAAATTATAGATTACAATAATTGAAATACCGAGACTAATACAGATCATGCAAGAGAGGAGTACCGTTTAAAGTATAAATTGAACTTCATACGTTAATATATTTATATTGCAAATTTAAATGAGTTTAGCTACAAGATAAACGGAGTTCGATTGAGGACACGTACCGTTTATAAGGAATCTTGTGAACCCATTTGGTAGGTGTAGTTGAATCACTCAAAATAAATTACAGGTTGTAATAATTAAAATATCGAGACCACTAGATTATGCAAGAATGGCATACCGTTTAAAGTATAAATTTAAGTCAATATGTTAATATATTTTGATTACAAATTTAAATGAGTTC
This sequence comes from Chamaenerion angustifolium, assembly GCA_946814005.1. Taxonomy (NCBI): domain Eukaryota; kingdom Viridiplantae; phylum Streptophyta; class Magnoliopsida; order Myrtales; family Onagraceae; genus Chamaenerion; species Chamaenerion angustifolium. The sequence continues at coordinate 23,225,264 of OX328268.1, read as the reverse complement.
TATTACAAGATAAATAGAGTTTGATTGGGTATATTTATTAAATATAAGGAATCATGTGAGTAGAGTCGCTTATAGGTGTATTTGAATCACTCAAAATAAATTACAGGTTGTAATAATTGAAATACCGAGACTAATAGATCGTGCCAGAAAGGTATACCATTTAAAGTATAAATTTATGTCCATGCGTTAATATATTTATAATACAAATTTAAACGAGCTTTACTACAAGATAATCGAAGTTTGATTTGTGACACTTTTTAGATAAAAAGAATCGTGTGAACTCCTCTATTTGGTGTGGTAGCATCGTACCAAATACATTATATATTGTAATAATTGAAATACCGAGACTAATACAGATTATGCAAGAGAGGATTACCGTTTAAAGTATAAATTGAACTTCATACATTAATATATTTAGATTACGAATTTAAATGAGTTTTGCTACAAGATAAACGGAGTTCGATTGAGGACACATTCCGTTTATAAGGAATATTGTGAACCCTCAGTCGCGAAATCCTGGTCATCCGTTGGACCCTCACCTTCTTTTGAGGGGCACTAGAGGTCGAGCCTTCCTTGGAAAGAAACAAAATAAAATATAGAGCAGACAATTATGGCAATTCACAAACAAGAAAAATAACTACAACAAGAACAAGACAAAGTACCTAGAAGGCGATCGCTAGTAGTGGTCCCATAATTTTCCTGCTCGGGCCTGCGCTTGGTCGAACACCTAACAAGAGGATAATGAGGACTCAATGAAGCTTGGATACAATGTTGGAAAGATTCCTTAAGAAGTTTCTCCTCCCATAATCCTATGAACATGATCTGATTCGTTTTGTAGCACTGTATACACAAGCATAATCATTTTGTACCAATGCATACTCGATCATAATCTAATGTAGCCCTCCTGAAACAAACTAAGATAGAAAAATATTAAGTCAAACATATTTATTTTCACACAAATCATATATCTAGATGTTGCATGAATGTTGATTAAGTACACATCGTTTTGGAAGGAAAAAACTCCACAATCTTTAAATAGATCCACAACCCATAATAAAACCATATATATCTCAATGCCACTCACCCAAACAAAGGTTGTGCAAACCGGTTTGGTTTATGAGTCTAGTTAGAAATTCAAGCATCTGCAAATTTACTACATTGACTCGCTAGATGCGTATAATTTTAATTAAATGAAAACTTATGTGATAACAGTTATTAACTCGTAATTTGATTGAAAGTGTTGTTGTAAATCATTATATACTAAAAGAACATATACTTAAATTAGAAATATACAGCACAATATGTCATTATAAAAATTATTACCTCTATTTCATATAAAAAATCATTTCATAAATCAAACTAATATAGAAAACTTATAACTATTTTGAAAATGACACTCACCGTTTAAAAATATTGCACTAAATAAAGGGAAAACTATGAAAAAGATGTAACATGTTTACCCGAATTTGTAAGTGATGTAACATGTTTTGTAAGTGATGAAACATTTTTTTTTTTTTTGTTTTAGATAAATTAAGTTGTTTCCATCCATATCAATCGTTAACTGCAAATCAGTCGTTAACAAAATGTTTGCTCTGTGTGAAATTCTCAATTGCCCTTGTCTTCTCCACTGATGTATATAGGAATTATTATGGTCTTCTCCACGCATCTCCATTCTTCTTTCCTTCTTTCGTTAAATTGCTTCATCTTGAGACCAAAATTGTGGAAATTGATCATCCGATTGATTTAAAATGCAAAACTGGATTGCATCATCGATTCAATAACCCATCAATTTTAGATGAAGAAGAAGGGTTGCCTTCTACTCCTCTAGATGAAGCATTTTTCACCTCCCAAACTTCTCTGATAGAGATATCTCAAGTACGTATCATAATCTCAACTTGCAATTTGATGTTGAAACCTAAATTGTATATAACCGATTAAATGTGTGGCTTTTGTTGGGATTGTGGCTTATTTTTCCGGATTGCAATTGTTTGATGGGATGGATGATTATGGAAGTGAGTTGCAAACTCTATTACTTGTAAATGTGATAGATTTTGCAATTAGGTTATCTGTTTCGGTCTATATCTATACTACTTATGAATGAATGAATGAATTACTGTGGTGCAGATGTCTCTCTCTATCGAGTTACCCCGTGGAGAAAATGAGGCAACTATGAGAATCAAGCTATAGATATATATCTAATATTAAGATTATAGCTAACAACAGTACCACGTGGGACTGTTGTTTGCAGTAATCTTTAAATTGGTTATTCTTTGAAGTGTCTTAGGATGTTTATTTGAAATAGTTATGTTTGCTTAGCGGTGCGACTGTTGGTTAATGTTGTTTATGTATTTGTTGGTTCCTGATAACATACGGTTTGTAAGTGTTGGTTTATGATACAAAAACGTTTGTTTACAAATTGAAAGTAGATATACTATGTTTTAATTGACTGGACAAAAGGATTTCCAATAGATACAAACTAAATTCCACATGCACTTCAAAATCTATCCCAGAATACACACAGAACCAATGTCATTTCAACAGAACCACATATTTCCATAGTTAACTGTACTTCACGTTTAGAAGATACCAACTTACAATATAAAGTTCACAAAACCGCAAAACATAACCTAAGCGTCAAAATGAAAGCATAAGCGATACCATCCATCATTTCAAACTGACAGTCATAATGCTACCCACTAATTTTCCAGACTGCTCCTGCAGACATAATATATTCATTGAGTCTGAGGTTGTGAATTTGGAACAGACTCAAGAACAAACGTATCCTACTCTTCACCAAAATGAGTTGTCTATGTGGGGTTTATATATTTCAACGTATCTTTAAATTTCATCTTCTCCGACACAATATCTAGAACGCAAATAGAGCAGTTCAAATAGATAGTAGGATACACACATTGTTCATGACACTAAATCATGATGAGGAAAATTACTTGAAAGGAAGTCATATTGATTTTCCTCATTTACAGTGGAAGCTGTAAAAGAAAAAGAGGCATTCAATCAATACTGCTTAAGTCCCTAGAACAACTTGTCTTCAAATTATAATTCTTTGTAAACCCTAAAAAATTAAGGAAAAAAAGTAATACAACTTTCAAGACTCTAAATATCATAGGGTTTTAGATCATACATTTTGCTGCCAATCCCATAATATATAAACTCATTAAAGCTTCTTCATGTACATTATATTGCAATTCAGATGAATAAGACATGGAAAGTTGCAGCGTTAATCAGGTAAAACCAAGATTGTAAACAGATCACTATGATTTACCTCAACGTACAAAATAAGTTATACCAAAATTATACATTGCTCGTGTTTAAGTAAAATGGATCATGCAAAGCATAAATTCTATCATTGCTTTGCAAAGCTGTATTTTCTCAAGTACGTTAAATATAGTATTTTCTCTATAAGAAATAATATACCATGAAAAACGATAGTGAAATACAACAACATGTATCAAATTACAAAGTCACATACAAAGATGCCTATATTTGAAAATCCCTCTCCAATCACGAGTAGGTACCGAATCATACGCGTCTTCACAAAAATGTTCCACAATATTTTCGTACAAAAATACATGACACAGTGTATATACAAGGGTGTGGAGAATAGAACCAAAGGAGGAAACTTCCATGAGCTAGGGTTTCAATATGCTTTCGGTACGGAGGAGAAGCTTCGGATTAAGCGAAGGGAGTGACGTGACTGAGGAAGGTGGATAGACAACAAATAGAGGGAAATACAACCAAGGGTAAATCCAGAATTCCAAAACAAAATATTTCAAACTGTGACTTTAAGTTATCACGTGACTGAACTTAATGGTACAACAGACGGAATGTGTAATGTTTCATCTAAAACCAAAAATATCAAACACACTACATCAAAGAGCTACAACCGAAAACATGTTCCATCAATTGCAACTTTCGGAAAACATATTACGTATTTTTCAAACTTTACCTGTAAATAAACATTATAAGATATTATATTCTACGAGGGTTGAATTTGTAAGAAAATATTATTTTTTTCTTGAGAATATTACTTTTAAAGAATTTTACAGGTGATACTACCCTGATTTACAATGGTCACTGGAAAAAGGAGCATTTAAAGGAATATCAGTTGCAAAATTTGTAAGGATTTTTTCTTTTTAAAATTCCTAACAAACCTTTACAAACAATTTTCTCACAAATTCACTAAGGAAATTAGGGGGTAAACAGTAAGGGTTTTAATTAGTAAAATCATCAAGGAATTTTATATGAATTTTTATTTTCAATTTTTCGGAGAAATAATGAGGGTTCTTAATAAGTAAAATTACTAAGAGATTTTGATGTAATCATATTTTAAAGGGGTAATTCTCCTCCGCGGCAAGGGAGCTCCCCTACCGAGAGAACACTAGCCCTATTAGTGAACTCTCCTCCGCATCGTCGGAGATCCTCCCTGTGAGAGCCACCATCGGTACTGTGTCGGTCTTCCTCTAACGACACGTGTTGTGTCGGTCTCTGTAGGCTCTTCCACCCTTGTTGCATATACCCTACACATAAAGGGACTGTGTGATGCCTAAGGGCTTTGAAGTCGGAGTCGGCAACCCTCACCATCTCGTCGGAAGGAAAGCAGCACAACACAATCAACAATGTGTATCCTTGACGTGTTACATGTCCCGCAGTGTGTAAATCTATCTACCACCTCAGGAATCAGCAGACGAACAGTTTAGCTTCGCTTATCCTACGTCAGAAACCTCCCCATGGACAAGGGGGACCACTCCCCATTGACTCTACAAGCCGTCGAAAGTCTCCATGCAGTTGTTGCCCACATAAGAGTGCCATGCAGAAACCCTAGCCGTTGAAACCCTTAAACCTTAACCCTAGATTATATTTGGTCTCTATTTTTATTTTCTTTTAACGATTACCGTACTGCTGCAGGTTGGACGCGACTGCAATAAACTATCTTGTGACTTTCGTCTCTAATCATGGAAACTAATCCTATAAATGGTGCACAATAGCCAGCCAGAAACCTCGTGTTCAGCCTGACCGCGGAAACAAAGTGTCCTATGCGAGAGAAGTATGTCAGATGAGTTACGTCTCAAAAACCGGGTAAGAATGTGACAATTCACAACGTTTTGAAGGTGGCATCAGCGAAATATGAATCTGTGAGCATAACAAATTTGAAAGAGAATATGCTTTTGATTAAAATTGAGAACGAGGAAGATAAAACAATTATTCTAGATCAGATACCATGGTCCATTTAAGAACACTACCTCAGTATAAATAAATGGGAACACACTCTGAGCCTGAACGATATAAATTTTGAGGGGATTCAGTTTTTGGATTCAAGTACATGTCCTAGAACCCGGAGTCTTAAACCGTGTAAATGCATGTCACATTGGTGAAGGGATTGGAAATTGTATTGAAATAAAAGAATCCATGAATCAAATCAAGTGCGGCTTCGTGCACATAAAATTGGAGATTGATGCGAGCCAGACCCTAGTAATTGGCTTCTAGTGGAAGAATTCAAGAGGAGAGGAATGTTGGGCCGACGTGAAATATGAACCCCTACCTCACATGTGTTACGCCTGCTGAAGACTAGGACGCACGTACTATCAATGGAAACAGTATACTGTCATGTCAAAAGTGAAACTAGACTCTCCGATGTACGATCCATGGTTAAGCGTATCCCATCCGCGAGCATCAATAACATCAGTCAAGCTAGGTGGGGAAATAACAAAACCCCTCAAACTTAGCTGGAAGAAGGACATGGAGGAATATAATGAAAGAAGCAAGGATCCCGAAGGAGCAGGAAAATAATCAAAATGAAAATAACCATCAGGCCACTCAAACTCCCTCATCCAATCCACACCGATCTGAATACCCTATCTAACACACCACCCAACCGAGCCCACACCACCTGCCACCTCCTCCTGTATCCTCCTATGAACCCAATCCTCAAACTACCAAACTAGCTCGCACCCTGCATGACCCCATCCAACCCCCCAATGCCCATATGTGTACTCAAGTTGAAGCATCCTCCATTATATTCCCAACCACAATAACACCCATATATCCAATCCCACCACACCAGAAGATTCCTACTCAATTTGAGCCACATTCCTAATCACAACCCCTCTCATATGAAAGGTCCTACCACAACCCCTCATACAAACCACAAATCAACACCTAACCCCCAAACTGACCAAACCAATCAGGCCCCCAACACGGAAAATACTTGGCTACCTTTATATACAGAAGACAGCCCACCTTGGAACAGATCATCATCGCACAATGACCTAACCATCTTAACTAAGACTACCCTCACCTCTATTATCACCAAGATATCCGAAAAACTTCACATGGAAGATGAGGAAGAGAACTACCCAAGGGAAAATGGCAAACTGGAGAATCATAGTACTAGCCCAGTTAAAGGGAAGATGTGTACCAAGCAAACAAGGACTGATGTGGGCATAAAGAAGGGAATAAGTACAACATGTAGAAGAGGAAGGGCAAAATCTGGACTGATTCCCCTAGTAGAACAATCTAGTGATGAATCGAACCTAAAGGGTTCTAGTACCTGTCCTAACATAGTCACACGGGACCAATGAGTCTACTCAGTTGGAATTTTCAGGGTATGATATCTTCCCTTACAATCCATAACCTCAAAGATCTCCTCAGAATGCATCATCCTTTAGTCACCTTTATGATGGAAACAAAAAACTCTGATGCGTTTTGCGAACAAATTAGAAGGTCAACCAGTATGGAGAAGACCTTCTATATTGCACTGCGTTAACAAGCATGTGAACTAGCAATATGGTGGAAGGAATAAATCACACTAAACATGAGCATTACCGACCATTGTGGACTGCCTAATTGAAGGGAATGGATTTAATATATCAACGAAAATCACTATGGTATAAGGGGACCTGGATGACTAATTTCCTCTATGATTTTCTCTCGTTTCTCTTCTGCAAATCTGACTTCAGTGTGTGTTAGAATGAGAATCGATCCTAACAGAAACATCCAGGCCCTACGATCAATCATTGATGAATATTGTTACGCATCTGGCCAAGGCGTGAATTTGGGCAAATCAAGCCTCTTTGTGAGTCTGAATATTTAGGAGGATGAAAGGTGTAGCTTGGAACATTCTATGGGCATCTAGAGTGTCCGGAACCTCAGCAAGTACCTTGGTCTTCCTTCAATGTGGGGGAGCTCAAAAAGAGAAGCACACAGTTTTATGAAGAAACACATCCAGGATAAGCTGCAAAGTTGGAAACCAAAATTTCTTAAAAATGCAAGGAAATAGGTACTTATAAAGGCAGTAGTGCAAGTTATCCCGACATATGCCATGAGTATCCTCAAGTTACATGGTGCAGTGAGACAAATGCTCTTGTGCCGGACTTCTGGTGGGGACTCTCTCAAACAGAGAAAAAGATTCACTAGAGAAGATGGGATGCGCTAACAAGGCCGAAAATGAACAGGGGATTAGGTTTCAAAGAACTACAAAGCTTTAACCTATCTCTCCTATCCAAGATGGATGTGAGGGTTATAGCTGAATCGAGTGCTTAATGGGGGCATGTTCTAAGAGGAATCTACTTCGACAATGGGGACTTCATTGGGGCTGCAAAAGGAGGACGTGCCTCTTAGATATGGTCAGACTTGATTGATGGTCGGGACATAGTGATGCGTGAGGATCTATGGATAATTGGATATAGTCAGTCAACTCGATTCTATAAGGATTCCTGGATTCTAGATAGGGAGACCCACCGAATTATCTCTCAACTGAACACTGACATTGCGACTAACACCAAGGTGGCTGAATTTATTGATCCGAGAAGGAGATCGTGGCGAGAAGACGAAATCCGACCTGTTACATTGGAAGAGGAGCTGCGTGACATTATGAAAGTATTGATCTCCCTGAGCAGATGCCCGGACAAATGTGTTTGGCCACACACAATAGATGGAGGGGTATCAACTAGGTCATATTACTATCTCATCCGACAAATTCAAAACCACCTCCCATCTGATAATGATCAGAATAGGTAGACATTGTGGAAGGAAGTTTGGAAAAACCGAACCCCGCTCAAGGTAAATAATTTTATGTAGAGATTACTAACAAAATCTATTGCAGTGACAACAAACCTTGGTCGTAGAGGGATTGATACTGCGTCTACATGTCCAATATGTGGAGTAATAGAAACGAGAGAGCATATGTTATTCCAATGCAAGTTGGCCAAACGAGTCTGGTTCGGTACCCTAGGGGTGAGAGTCGATCTATCTACAGCAAATACGACTAAGGCATGGTTTGTGGACATCCGAAAGGTGGTTGGACATAATAGAACATTATTTGAAACGCAGTGGGCTATTTGCGTTCTCACAGCATGGCACATTTGGAAAGAACGCTGCAAAGGTCTTTGAAAACAGAAATTCATATCATGTTCAGGTCACCATACGTGTGCTTGAATTATGGGTTGAATGCAGACACAACCAACCGTAGAGTATAAGAATGTTGAACCAAATAAATGGGAGTAGGTGGATGAGACCATCGGCAGACACAATAAAGATCAACTGTGATGCTTCATGGAGCAAAGAAACGCGAATGGGAGGAGATCGAAATCGAATCGGATGTTCTTAATGTTATCCAGCAGTTCAACGGAGACAATTACTAATGGAGAACAGCGATCGTGATAACCAATAATCTACAACTGGCTGCATCTCGAAGGAAAGTTGCATGGACTGCAATTCCAAGATCTGCAAACGAATGTACAAACTGGATTGCAAAAAATGCTACATTAAGGGTGCGATTTGATGATTGGGTTTCTCAACCCCCACCCCCTCTGTTATGTCTTATCAATGCTGATTGTTTAGTTTATGTACACTCTTTTCAATACCTGCTAACAATAAATAAAAGTAGTCTTTTTCGGCCCAAAAAAGTTTATTTTTTTAAGGGGGTTGTTAGGGTTTTAGTGGCAATATAACTAGCTTTTTCAAAGGAAATCACAAACAAAAGGATCGTAAGGATATATAATTATATATATACAGTTAGAATCAAAGTTAACATCAGTAATATGTAATGTAACACACTTATATATATTTTAATAGGGTAAAATCAGATTGTGCCCTTTAATAAAGGGTCGAAATTGAGTTTTTCCTTTAATGTTTGTTTTAAAATTTGTTATTCCTTCATGTTTCGTCATCAATAGATTTAACTCATTCGTTAGATTTTCCATCCAGACTTAATGGGAAATTCTATTTGCGGTCATCGACTACTTTATATAGGTCACTTTTGTTAAAGGCTATAATGCTACAACAGTTTATTTTACATATTTTATTTTACTAATTTTAAGAAAACTAATTATTAAATCGACCTCAAAATTTCCTAATTACCATACCACAGTCCAAAATTGTGAAAAATTCATGCTTCTAGTAGGTTTTGAATCCTAGATCTCGTACATACTAGTTAAACATTTTACCACTACACTACTAATTACAACTAATTTTTTATATGCTTCAAATACAGCTATTGAAGCAACGCTCATATTATTGTATTAAACATCTCATGTTTATCTATTGATGCCCTTTAGTAAGTAACCTATGTTCAACGTCGTTTGTTTAATTATAGTTTTAATTTAATTATGTATATACTGTGTTAATTTTTTGAAATGGTTGAAAAATAAGTATTATTATAAATTTAGTATTTATAGGCTACGAGAATACTCATTTTCAAAATATATTTTTTTCAACAATATCTAAAAAAAAAAAGATTATAATATGTAGATAATTAAATTAGAACTCTAACGACACATATGGTGTTAAATTAAAATTATCTCATCGATCATAATTTTTTTTTTTTTTTTCAAATTTTATGATTGATGTGAAAATTAAAACAATAATGCTTATCGGTTTCTTGTGCATGATAGAGGTGGTGAGTATGATGCCTTATTTGGTGAGTATGATGCCTTATTTGGTGAGTTCTGTGCTCAACACAAAATTATACATAAGGTCATTGTGCCTTATTCACCCCAATCAAACGGAGTGGCGGAAACAAAAAAATGAACATTGAAAGAGATGATGAATTCAATGTTGATAAGTTATGAGTTACCAAAGAAAATGTGGGGGAAGTTATTTTAAGTAGCAATTACATTTTAAATAAGGTACCCCAAAAGAAAGAAGAGTAAACACTTTTTGAATTATCCAAACGTAGAACATATTCTTTAAATCACCTCAGAGTATGGGGGTGTCTTGCAAAAGTGACGGTGCCTCATCCTAAAAAGGCTAGGATTGAACCAAAAAATGTTTATTGCATCTTCATAGGATATGCTCAAAACAGTAATGCTTATCGGTTTTTTGTGCATGATTCGAAGATTTCGGATATACATAAAGATATGATGATGCAATCAAGAAATGCATTTCTTTTAAGGATTGTTTCCAGTTAATTCTAGGAGGAATGCAATTCCGTCGACACAAACTTATGAGACTATTGAAAATAATGGCCTAGACATAGAAATGGAAAACAAATGTTGAGGTAGAAACTAAGTTTTAGTGTGTACTTTTGTCGCTGCAATTTGTTTACCCCCCAAAAAATGTACTTTTGAAAAGGCGTTTGATACTAATATAGACAATCAGTTGTACCAACGTAGTATATTGCAGAAACAAGTTTTTAGTATCAATATTTCTTGATGCAGTAGAACTATAAATAGTGGTGACATTAAGTTGAATGTAATATTACATTTTTCGTTGCTAAATGATACACCAATATATAAACTTAGAATAAAACCCTGTACTGGACTTGAACAGAATCCAACCAAAACATTATGTGATAAACAATATTGTTAATGTTAAAAAAAAAAATCGGGATATTTAACAAAATGTTTTGACCTCGTGACCTCCAACATTAAAGTCCATGGTAATTACCAAGCAATTGAAAATAGTAAATGGATAAAAAAATGAAATTAAGAAAACCGTTCCAGCAGGTCGAACTCACGCACTTTAGTATCAAATCCAATATGTTAACCAGGTGGACTACTACACAATTAACTTTAATTATGGATGGTACTTAATTATATAGATATAATAGACAAGATATTTGTAATATAACATATAATATAATATATTATTTAATTTAGTATAACTAATAATCAATATATTTATAATATAGTATATCATATACATAAAAAAACAAAGTACAACATAGTTTCAATTTTTTCAATGTATCTCCTCTACTTTTATATTTTTTGGCCAAGTACTAGTACTATATCATTGCAATAACCGGGCGAGCGTTCGCATACAAAATGCTATTCGTAAAAATACATCTAAGAAGCGGGTTTGGGGGTGCAAGCACCCAATCCTGAGGGCACAACCCGAGCAAAGCATTTTTCGCAATCCAATTCGCACAAGCATTTGCGGATCGAGGAATGTGCTCCCACGTGACCGCCTGTATCATGTCTGATAAGGCGGTAACGTTTGACAAAATCGGAGCAATTCTCCACGCGAAATCTAAGCCGAACAAGTGATTGATTACATGAGAAGAATCAGACTCGATAATAACAGACGACCAATGATGAAGAATCGCCAAATTTACCGCGGCAAGAACAGCTTCCGACTCGGCCTCATCCACGGATGCCGAAGGTTTGGTAGCGTGGAAGCCTCCAATGACCAACCCTGAGCTGTCCCGCGCAATGATTCTGATCGCTCCCATATTTGTTGTTGATCTCCATGCAGCATCGCAGTTGAGCTTGATAGTTCCTTCGGGTGGTCTCGACCACGCGGAATAGGTCTCGACCGAAAGGGCGTGAGCATGAGTCGATGGCGATCTCACCTCCTGCTCAATCCGAGCTATCACCTGCATTAAGGCATGAACACACGGTTGCCTATTCTCGTAAAGCAACTTACACCTAGCTTTCCAAATCACCCAACAAACGATCATTAACCGGCACCACGATTTGACCCGCTCTATCCGGCTCAGTCCAAATCCGACCGATGTTCTAAGGAGACACTCATCGACCGAATTAAAACCACAATGCACCCAATCAGTCGGCACAAAATGACTCCATATCTGTAATGTCCAAGGGCACCCAAACAAAAGGTGTTCCCTCGTCTCCTCGATGCCACACGACAAACACAAAGGCAAAAAATGCAAGCCCCTTCTACACAAATTGTCGCTCGTCGGGAGGACATCCGATGCCAATATCCACATGAACGCCTTGATCTTAGGCCACATTCGAGATGCCCAAAGGAGAGGCCATACCTTAGATAAGTCGGGCTGAGGCCTACGGTTGAGATCGACGGGTAGTTGGTGGGCGTCGGCATGAAGAGCATGGAAGGCCGATCTCACCGAAACCGACCCGTGAGTCGTGTGCGGCCAACGCCACCTGTCGGGTGTAGATACAACCGGGATGGTCACATTGAGAACCTCCTCCACATCATCGTGATTGACCCTCTGACAAACAGTCACCTGCCGCCATGATCGAGTATCACCATCCATCCACTCCTCCACCCTATCCGACTCCAAATGAGGGCCCTCAACTCTAGGCTGAAGCCTAGCTGATCGCCGAAGTGGAACCCAAGTGTCAAGGAACGGTCGAATAGTGCGTCCATCGCCAAGCACCCACTGCCCCTTCGCTCGGATAACCTCCCTTCCTTCGAGGAGGCTCGACCAAGCCCACGAGGCCCGGCTTCATGGAGTCGCCTGCATGAATGATACATTTGGGAAATAGATACCTTTGAGCACCCTTACCCATAAAGCCTGGGGTTCATCAAGAATTCGTGCCGCCATATTCGCAAGGATAGCCCGATTGAAAGACTGCATTTTCCGGAACCCATAACCTCCCTCCTTCTTTGATGTTGTCATAGAGTTCCAATTTCTCCAGTGAATCTTCCTCGATCCCTCCCTAGAGCCCCACCAAAATCGTGCAATGAGAGCATTAACCTCATTGCACCATGTGGTAGGAAGCCTAAAGATATGCATAACGTAGGTAGGGATGGCGCTAAGGACGGCTTTAATGAGAACTTCTTCCCCCGCGCTGTTAAGGAGTCTGTTCCTCCATCCATGAATCTTGTCTCTGATCCGCTCTTTGAGGTAGGAGAGAGCCTCCCTCTTGGACCTACCCCAAACCGTGGGTAGTCCTAAGTAGAAGCCCGGATCTGCGGTTTGAGGGACTCCAGAGAGATTGGAGATGTCCGATCTGTAAACAGCATCCGCCGCCGAGTTGAAAAACAAAGTCGATTTTGCAAGATTGACCTTCTGCCCCCGAGTCATAACAGTATGTCTGGATGGTGTCCTTGAGATTGCGGGCCTCCTGAAGCGATCCTTTGAAGAAAAATAAGGAGTCATCCGCAAAGAAGAGATGTTGGACTTCTGGGCATCCCCTCCTTGGCCTGATACCCCTTATACGACCTCTCAAGACATGATCTTCCAATAATCTCCAAAAGGCGTCAACAACCAAAATAAAGAGGTAAGGTGAAAGAGGGTCACCCTGTCTAAGCCCTCACGATGGAATAATGATGTCGGATGCAATCCCATTCACCAGAACCCTGTACGTGACCGATGAGATGCATGCCTGAATGATCTTGACCCACTTCTCCCCAAAGCCTCTCCTCTTAAGGTTCTCGAGCAAGTAATCCCACTCTATGCGGTCGTATGCTTTCTGCATGTCAATCTTTAGTGCGCATTCCGATCTCCCTTTGGGGCCACTCTGGCGACCCCTCGTCTTGAGGAAGTGGAACATCTCATGGGCAATTATGATGCTGTCCTGAATTCTTCTCCCTGAAACGAATGCACTTTGACACGTGCTCACCAGTTCCGGCATATAGGTTTTTAGCCTATTTGCCAGAACCTTAGAGAAAACTTTATATGCAAAGTTACAAAGGCTAATCGGGCGGAAATCAGATGCACATAGGGGATTTGCAATCTTAGGAATCAAGGTAATGAGTGTTTGGTTAAGAAATGAAGGCATATTACCTGAGGTGAGGAACGCATTGTCAGATGTTGTTTGGATTTAGGGTTTGAGAAGATAAAAGGAAGAACGAAGAAGCATATCTCTGATAACAAAGACGATTTCTTGATGATCATGAAATGTTCAACAGTGACAAGATATAAAGGAAAACAGACTCTAATCAGACAAAACAGTACTAATACGAAAATTGCAGCTAAGTCCCTAAAACTAGACTAATTGATGCTTGGACCGCAAGCAACAATATTTACATATTGAACCCTAAACATAAGTGTTGGACACACTTATATCCTAACATTCCCTATGCTTGGTCTATACTTTGGCACTTGATCTTCCCTGAAATCTGACAATCTGCAGTAAATTCATTCTCTGGAACGAAGTACTTGCCTGTTCCTTATTGACACGTCTGAGCAGCATATGTAGCATGGCTAAGTTCTCCTAGCTGAGATGCATTTCACAATTTTTGAACATCTGTGCTGTCTTTAGTATAGGTGATCAAAACTCTGATCATAGGTTGATTATTGCATGTAATCTGAGATCATGAACAAGTTTGAAAAAACACGAAAAGCAGAACCAAGTATTCACAATCATATGCATGATTCTCTCTATTCCAGATCAGTAAACTGTTGCCAAAGTGCATCAGACAGACTCATATTATCAGTTTAACTGCTGCTTTATTCATTAATATGGAATGTCTTGAAATCTGAGAGTTTCAGAACATGACAGAGGAGTTTGAGCTCCTATCTTACCAGTTTGACTGCAAGGTTTGAGCCTTGATCTTTTCATCCTCAAGAGTGAAAACTCATTATGATTTTGTCATTTTATTATGGTTATCACTCTGTTTTTGGACTCAAGCCATACCCTATGCCATGGTTAATGCAGCAGTTTGTTTTTCTTTTTTCTTCCTTTTTTTTTTGAGAGATCGGATATGCACAAAAGGCAAGGTTTATGATCAGAGAAGTGAGAAACGATCAGATGACAAGCGATACTCAGGCATATGCTAGACATGGAAATCAGACAAGAGCAGACCATGATTACAAGCACTAATAGAACAAGATAGAGTTGATCAGGCAAGCATAAAGACAGACAGAGGTAAAAAGAATTACAGAGGTGCAGTCAACAGGAGAACTCAGAGAACATACATATGGTTGTTCTGAAATGTATAGGTCAAGGCAGGTTACTAAGTAAACAGAGAAAGAATAAACTTACAGACTGGGTGGGAAGCTCATTGAGCAATGGAACCAAGCTGAAGGAATGGGGAGACGCCACGATCCTCCAGTTCCTCCAGTGAGAAGACTCCAAGTTTTTTCCTGCAGGGAATGAAATTTTTTTCAGTCAGAGGTTTGGTCAAAATGTCAGCTGTCTATTCTGAAGCTGGAATGAAGTTAACTAAGACATCCCCATTGTGAACTTTCTCTCTGATGAAGAAGAGATCAATCTCAACATGTTTCATCTTGGAATGATGGATGGGGTTTTCAGACAGAGCCTTCTAGTTGTTGTTATTTGGTGCTTGCATAAACTGACTCAGTTTGTTTACAGCAAAGTGAATGTCTGGTCGAGTGACACAGACATGTTGCAGAGCACCTATTGTGCTCCTATATAGCGTTTCATCATGAAATAGATCAGAACAGGAAGACATACCTGACTTTGACAAACAAGTACCTGTCATTGGAGTGGGGAAATCAGATTCATCTTTCAAACCTACCTTATCCAGAAGGTCCTGAATGTACTTTTTCTGATTTAACAGAATAAAGTCATCACCTGAAACTACTTCCATGCCAAGGAAGTAGTTCAGGTTTCCCAGATCTTTCAGCTGAAACTAAGCATTTATAGAGTCAACAATGTTATAAACAAGATTAACAGAAGTACCAGTTATAACAATGTCATCCACATAGACAAGTAATAACACAAAAGAATCAGAAGCAGATTTGATAAACAGATAGCTATCTGAGGTTGAGACATGAAAACCAAGAGTGTTCAGAAGAAAAAACTTCAGTTTTTCAAACCAGGCTCTAGGAGCCTGCTTAAGACCATATAAAGCTTTTTGAAGTTTGCAAACCAGGTTAGGAGTATTAGAGTGAACCTCAAAACCAGAAGGCTGTGTCATGTAGAACTCCTCTTGGAGGTCACCATGAAGGAAAGCATTATTAATGTCCACCTGTCTGATACACCATTTATGAGTAAGAGCTAAGGAAAGAACAATACGAACAGTGGCAGACTTAATGACAGGACTAAAGGTTTCATGAAAATCAAAGCCTGGTTTTTGGGAAAAACCTTTGGCAACAAGACGGACCTTGTATCTGACAACAACCCCATCAACATTTCTTTTGATTTTGAAAATCCATTTACAGCCTATAGGGATTCGACCTGTAGGTAGGGGAACAAGGGTCCAGGTGCTGTTGGTAGAAAGAGCTGTGAGCTCCTCCTGCACAGCCTTAAGCCAATGAGGTGACTGAAGAGCCTCGTGAATGCTACGAGGCTCAGAGTTGGTCAGGTCTGTGGATAGGGCAAGGGAAGTGGACATCTCATGAAGGGAAGTTTTAGACCTGGTTTGCATAGGATGCACATTGGTGAAAGATTTGAGGCGAGAGGGTCGAGAGGATGTGGGCGGATGGGCTTGTAGGGAGGTGGGGAAGGACTGATCAGAGTGAGCTGGTGGTGGTGGTGCAGAGGAAACCGGATCAGAAATAGGAACAAGGGTAGAACCATAAGGGACATATCTACAGACTTCAGTAGGAGAGCTAAGGTCAGGAGCAGGAACAGGTACAGAGGGAGGCTGAGTAGAAGTGGTGTTATGGGAGGGTGTGGTGGAGGGTAAGCTAGACTTACCCGACGTGTGGGAATGCACAGGAGGTCCTGAGGAATGAGTGACAGTGGAGGGAACAGAGGTGGGTTGTTGGGAGAAAGGGTCACAAGGTATGAAAAATGGCTTGGAAGGAGTAGAAACTTTTGGTGTGTTTGAAGCATAGAAAGGTCATGTGGTGTCACTGAAAGGAAATGTTGTCTCATGAAAGACAACATTTCGTGACACATAAACTCTTCCTGATGAAGAGAGACACTTGTAGCCATGGTGATCAGAACAGAACCCAATGAATACACAAGGTTCTGATCTGAAGGACAGCTTGTGAGACCCGTAAGGTCTCAGGTGTGGGAAGCATAAACAGCCAAAGACTCTCAGAAAATTGTAGTCAGGATTGGTATTGAAAATAAGCTCATGAGGAGAACAGTTCTCCAGAGTCTTGGAGGGCAAGCGATTAATTAAAAAAAACGCAGTGGAGAAGGCATCTGTCCAGTAGTGAAGAGGGACGGATGACTGTGCTAGCAGTGTAAGACCCAATTCGACAATATGGTGGTGCTTACGCTCCACCATGCCATTTTGTTGGCTTGAATATGGGCAGGTGATCCTATGGACTATACCATACTGAGCTAAGTATGCAGTAAGAAAGTGAAACTCACCTCCTCCATCAGATTGCACAGCTTTGAGTTTCGTGCCAAGCTGCTTTTCTGCTAAGAGATGGAACTCACAGAAGGCTTTAGCAGCATCAGACTTACGGTTCAGGAAGTAAATCCAAGTAAATCTAGAAAAGGCATCAACAATACTAAGATAGCAATTGCTATTGCTAGAGGAGAAGGGGGCAGGACCCCAGAGATCTACCTGAATCATTTCGAGTGGGTGAGAGTAGACAGTTACTGATGGTTGATAAGGAAGGGTCTTGCTCTTTCCCACTGCACAGGCAGCACACTCGGAAGATATGTGATTAGTGGGCAGATTTTGTAATCTCAAGAAATTAACAAGAATATTCCTAGATGGGTGGCCTAACCTCATGTGCCATAGGTGAGAAGGAACAGTTGTTTTCAAAGAACTGAGAAAGCAGCTTATTTCAAAATCAGGTAATGCATTTGAGGATGCATTATTAAAACAGGTGACAGTAGAGCATTCATTAGAAGCATCAGCAGTATAAGCAGGAAGTAAAACAGAGGTACCATGATTAACATCAAACGCAGCAGAATTATCATTACTAATAACCGGAAAGGCAGAGTTTTGTGCAGATAAAACTGCATTATTACAGAAAGACTGAAACTCAGTAGAAAGACTTAAACACGGATCTGAACTAACAGTAGCAGACTCATCTAAATTATTAGACTTAGACCTAAAACTAGAGAAGTCTAGACGGTAAAGACCCCCAGACTCATAACCCTTGAGCAGCACCTTGTTGGAGAGTGAATCCTTGATCAGGCAATGCGATGGGTGAAATTCAAAATAAACCTGATTATCCTTTGAAAACTGAGATACAGAAAGAAGGTTTTTAGTGACAGCAGGAGTGTAAAGTAAGTTATTTAAAAACAATGGTTTTCCAGTGGAAGGTAAAATAGAAGAACCAATAGCAGAAATATCAAGAGAGGAGCCATTTCCAACTAAGACCTTACCTGGGCTAGAGTAAGGAGATGACAAGTTCGGGAAAGGCTGAGCCTTCGTCAGGTGGTTCGTGGCTCCTGAGTCTGGGAACCAGCTGCCATCAGAGGTGGCTGGGTTATGGCTGCTGGTTAACAGGTGATTAGCTTGAGTGTGTTGAGGTGATGTAGATTGAGCAAGGGTAGGGTTTAGTTGAGGCTGAGGATTGGGGAATACTTGATATGGTTGAGGTGGATAACATGGGGGGGCCATCATGTAGGGGTAGATAGGCGGTATGGGTGAAGGATAGGGTGAGTACTGCATAACAGAGTGTGTTTGGTTGTTAGGAGGGTGGATGGTTGTGGTCTGAGGTGGTTGAGGTTGAGTCTGAGATTTATGCAGCTGAGGTGGTGTGTAGTGTTGGTTTTGTGGTTGTTGTTGGTAAAGGTCAGGCTCAGTGTCATAAGCAGCCAGATTTTCTGAAGGTGCAGGAGAGTTGGACTGAGGATCAGTCACACCAGTAAAGTGCACATTAAACCTGTAGAAATATATGTGCACCAAGTGCCCAAATTTTCCACACAGCTGGCATTGGAGTCTGCTGTTACCAAAGCCCCTACCACGCCCCTACCCCTCCCAGATTGTTGATTACCAAATGGTGGGGGACCATTGGAAAATGACTGAGCATTATGGTTTGTGGGTTGGGGTGTGGGCAGGAGACCAGACATGGGTGTCTGGGTGGGATTTTCAGGTATACTACCAGAGTTGTTTTCAGTATACGACATAAGAGGCTTACTGGGGTTGGGAACCTTAGCAGAAGCTATGTTGACACTAGCACTAGCATGAAATAAGATGTTAGACTGCCTAGACTCAGCATCTAATAATAACACAGAACTCACAGAAGCGATAGTGTAAGGATTTTGGCTAGCATTATTGACAGCAATGACATTATCATATTGACCCTTTACCCCATTCAAAATAATCGAGATTTGTTGCATCTCTTCTATAGGGTGACCACAGCTAGCTAAACTATCACATGTGGTTTGTATTTCAGTGAGGTAGTCTCTCATAGGCTGATGCACATGCTTCCTAACCTTAAGTCTATCATATAAATGCATGATTCTAGTAGTGGAAGATGATGAGAAATATCGATGAAGCTTTTGCCAAATGGCAGCAGCTGACATACACCCTATAAGACCCCTACTGACCTGAGAGGAGACAGAGGCCAGAAGCCAAGAGGCGAGAGAGCTGTCCTGCTGAAGGAACTTCGTATATGCAGGATTTGGGACAGCAGACCCAGTTTCATCTTCCAGAAACTGAGGTACGTTAGCTCCATGAAGATGATTCTCCAGGTTATACCCTCTTACAGAGAGTAGAACCTGCTGTTTCCATTGCTGGAAATTCTCTTCGCCAAGTAGCTGAGCTACTTTCTTGTTGGCGAAGGCAGGGCTAGATTCTTCCATGAATCATAGAAGGGGGGTTGAAAATAGAAGATTTCAGGCTCGATCGAGCTCTGATACCATGTTTGGATTTAGGGTTTGAGAAGATAAAAGGAAGAACGAAGAAGCACAGCTCTGATAACAAAGACGATTTCTTGATGATCATGAAATGTTCAACAGTGACAAGATATAAATGAAAACAGACTCTAATCAGACAAAACAGTACTAATACGAAAATTGCAGCTAAGTCCCTGAAACTAGACTAACTGATGCTTGGACCGCAAGCAACAATGTTTACATATTGAACCCTAAACATAAGTGTTGGACACACTTATATCCTAACATATGTGATCAAGTCAGGTCCGATCGTGCACCAATTCTTTTGCAAGAAAGTACCAGAGAAGCCATCCGGTCCTGGTGTCTTTGACCTTCCCATCTGAAATCAAGCTCTCCGGACCTCTTCCGGAGATGCCAACCCCGTCAAACCCTCGTTCATCTCATCCGTGACCTGACCCGGAATACAGCCCAGAGATGACTCGAAACCGTCGCCCGAGTAACCACTAGTCCTCCCTGTTTCGAAAAGGTTGGAATAGAATCTGTAAAGATCGGCTCTGATATGACGTTCCCCCTGTAACCAGACCCCATCACCATCTCTTAGCTTAACTATCTTATTTCTCCTTCTTCTAGACAGTGTGGTTTGGTGAAAAAACTGTGTATCTCGGTCTTCATGAGCTACCCATTTAACACGCGACCTTTGTTTCCAGTATATTTCCTCCCGCTTCCATAGCGCTTGCAATTTAGACTTTAGAGCCCTTTCCTCGTCCTGATCAGCGATTTGGTCGTGTCTCGCATTGAAGTGTCTAAGTCGGTTTTTGACCTTCTTGATCTCCGCTATGTTGTTCTTGAACTCGGTCTTGCTCGACTTTTCTAAGGCCACATTACAGTTTTTGAATTTCCGGTCTAGGTCGGCCCCGACCGAGACCGGTCCTCCCAAGTGCCAAGCGGCTCGAATGATGTTTTGGCATTCTTCCTCCTCGAGCCACATTTCCTCAAATTTGAAATTCTTAGGTCCCCTCATTCCCTCGTGAAGTAAGTGGATGCAAATGGGCGCATGGTCCGACCCAATAATAAGCTCATGTATGCATTGGGCCGAAGGAAACTTTGAGCTCCACTCTTGGTTCACAAGTACACGGTCTAGTCTTTCCCGAATGCGATCGGCCCCTCTTCTATTGTTCGTCCACGTAAACATTTGCCCTTTGAAACCCATGTCCTCTAGGTTAAGATCCTCCATTAAGGTGTTGAACTCGTCAATCTTATATTGCTCCTTTCGAATTCCCCTGACTTTCTCTCTATGGTGAGAAATGTCGTTGAAATCCCCTATGCATGCCCACGGATCACGTCTGTTGTCTCCCAAGCATCTAAGCGTCTCCCAATTCATGACTCTTCTGGAGTAGTTTGACTCCCCATAAACCCACGTAATCTTGAACTGTCCTCCACATTCGGCACTAGAAATCGAAGTATCAATGAAGTTCTTGTTTTTGCAATGGATCGTCACGGTTACCTCATCGATCCACCATAAATCTAAGCATCCGCTAGCCCCCACCGGGCCAACATAAGCAGCATGATCAAAACCTAACTGTCTTCTAACCAACTCATAGTGGGCGTCGTCTTGTTTTGTTTCCATAAGAAAAACAATCTTCGGACGAGCACCCTTAACTAGGTATTTTAGGTGACGGAGTGTCAGGGGAGACCCCAACCCCTAACAGTTCCAGCTAAGGGTGATCATCTAGACCCCGTGGCTGTTCGGGGACACCCACCAGAACCCTTGCTTCTTGTGATGCGGACGTTGTCGCTCGGGTTATCTCTCACGGAGGACTGGACCTGACCATTTATGGAGAGTGGACCTATCGAGGTGAATATCCCCCCATTCGGCCGAGCCCCTTCCTTTTGAACTTGTTTCTGTTTTTTTCTGGTCCTCCTTTCTTGGATCGGTCACATTTCCTTTTCCCCGAGCTAGACTTGCTTGGTTCGCAAGTTTCCCTCCCTTCCCGGTGGTCCACTTCAGCTGGCATTCCTTCAGTCGGTTCCTCTATCTGTGTCAGTTTGCTTGCCTTCAGCTTGCTTGGTTCACAAGTTTTGACCCCCAGATCCTCCGTCAGTTTCTCCTTCTGGCCGTGGTGGTTGTCATGGCCACCTGACCCTGTTGATGGCTGGGGGTGGGTCGCCACAACAAGCTGGTCGGGCCTGTCAACTTTCTCCCCAGCAAACTGTGATTTCAGATGAGCTGGTGCGTTTTCAAGATCTGGCCACACCGCCAGGGTCAGTGAGAGATCACAGGGGGCGGTATATTGCAGTACCTCCCCCTCTTCGAGTTACGGTTGTGTGTTCAAATCGAACACAATTGTATGTGGGCGTGAGAGAGTCGGTGGGGTGGACATAACCTCAACCTGTGGTGCTGTCTGAGCTGACTGTTGGGGCTAGTTTGGGATGGCAGAACTCGTGCTCCCCGTTGAGATGGTGGGAGATCGAGTCCTCCCACGAGCCTTCCCAAGCCTTGGGTTGTGCTCAACATCCATGTTGGTCCTTTGCTGCGCACGGTTACTGGCAGCGTGGCTGAGGGCCTGGTCCTCAATCTGATGGGTACCACTCCTAGAACCCGAAGGCTCGACAAACCGCTTACCCATCATGAGGTCCTTCCAGGAGGGTCTACTTGGGTCTCTTGCAAGTTGGCAACGGGATCCCCTACCCGCATTAACCCAACGCGAAACCAACCTCGGCCTATTGCCCGAGATCCAAGGGCCGAATAGGGGGGATCTGTCCACATCATTGATAGCCACTTGATCTGTGCAGAGGTTGGATGTATGGCCAATCCTGCCACATCCATAACAAATATCCGTGAGTCTCTCGAACTTCAAAGTGGCCCATTTCTGTTGGCCTCTCGAATCAATCCACTTAAACCCCGGCATTAAGGGGTCCATCGTATCAATGTCCACAAGGAGCCTAAGAAAGGTCCTTTGCTTCATGATTTTCTGATCCTCAATTCTAACACATACCCCTACCGAGCTAGCTATACACCTAGCATTCTCTTCATTCAGCATCTCAAGGCTCAATCTGTGAACCTGTACCCAAACTTGCATTCTACGGAAATCTATCTCGGTTACTGATACGTGAGCAGGGCAAAGTTTCAAATTCAGGCAGTTTCCGTGAACCGACCACGGGGACAAGTCTAATATCTGATCTCTATCGCTAATACTTTCCAAATCAAACATGATAACATCTTGATTGACCTCGGTGAACTTGACCAGGCTGAATCGACCCCATGCCTCCTTAAGGACGTTTTGCACCACATTGTGCTTGATTTGCTTTGCTGTAAGTATCGTGCCAAGAACTCGAGCAGCAGCTTCCCTACTCGGCCCCGGGAGAGCCGAAGGCACCATTCGCAACATGGGCAGCCCTATGTTCCTACTTCCGTCATAATTGGTGCGTGAGGCCATAGCCTCGGTCCGAACCTTGACAAGATCACAGAAGTCGCCGCCCCCTGCACACACAGATAGAAAACGGAGATACAGAAAAATTGAAGGAAAAGGACGGTTACGGTTTGGGGAATTGGCTGGTGCGTGGCCACTCCTGCTGCTCTCCCCGGACTCAAATCGGTGAGTGAGGTCCGTGGGAATTGAGAAGGAGGTGAGAATCAAGCTGTCGATTGCCGGTTGAAAATTGAGACTTCCACCGTTTCTAGCCCGACCGAATGGAGAAGGAAGCGCGATGCAATCCAGCAAAAGCCACCGTTAGCTGGGAGTCTGAGCTGAGAGGGGGAGATTGTCCTAGGAAAATGATGAAAGCCCTCAACTTTGGCTCCAATCGGACGGGAATAAGCTCCTCGGAACCAAGGAAAACGGTTTTAGGTTTTAAAGTGCAGAGCTGATTTTGGGGCTTTCGAACGGAGATGGTAGAAGCTTCAATTAGCGACAGCTTTCCTTCGAATGATCGTTCCTGAGCTGGAAACCTTGATTTCCGAGTGAAATCGCCGGTTCAATCGAGCTGGAGGTCGATCAAATTGAGCTGAAAGTTCCACAGGGACTGTTGGAAATTGTCGCGCAGGTTTCTCCTCTACTGAATGACCAACACTTAGCGACATAATTTAAAATTTCAAAAGACCCTAACTCTAAAAACTAAAGCACTTCCACTTTTAATCTCATTTGACCGAGTCTCCAAGTCCAGACTGAAACAAAAAGAAGTGTGGGGGACTTCTGTGTTTTGGCGAAATTAACGTGGGGAAATTCTACGATTCTGCGATTTGAAACAAGAAGAGTCTCTAGAAAGCCTTTGTCCTCTACGTCCGCGGCGATTTGGCTGTCCGCAGATCCGTAGGAAGCTCCCCTGGTCTTCGTCGTCGATTTGGCGACGATTCGTCCTCAAGCAGATCCGCAGGAAGTCAAAATCGAATTGGCGATTTGGCGATTCGTCGACGAATTGAACACGAAATCGAAGTTAGATACATGATTAGGGATGATGTCGTTGAAGTCGTTTGGATTATTGAGCATCGTAATCACTACAGATTTGCTTTCTCTTGTGTATATCTCTTCCAAGCATTTGTTCAACGTTGTTTTTGTTTCTTTTAAATAATTGCAGCTCAAAATTTCTCCAATGTGGGGTGGAAAGCTCAAAATTGCGGCCGAGGAGCTCCGACAATTAAAACTGGCAGTAAATTTCTCCAATGATTCAGATAAACGGAAGGTCGATGAAACGTTGGTCTACGAATTTCTGAACAAAGAGTTGCAAGATAGTTTTGAAAAGGTAAGTCCATTGCCAAGGGAATTTTTTTTTATTTTTTTTGTTACAACAGTTCTTGTGAAAATCCACAAATCGTAATCCTGAGATATCTGTATAAAACTTACTTGAAATTGTCATAGTTTCACTTAAATATACTCTCCTGAAAAATGTATAGTGTCTTTTTTTTCATATTTTTTTTAATGCAATTCTGGTGTGTACAGATACAAGAAGTGTTGACAAAGTTGGTGACGAAAGCTATTCAATATGAACAAGAATCGACGAAAGTCCGAGTGATATATAAGCTCAACACTAATGGAGTTGATGGGATTGACCTATCTAAAATTCTAGAAGCTCTAAATGGAAGTAAACTGAAGTTCTTTTGGATATATCTTACTACATTAGGATACTTTGTAGAAATTTTGAGTCCTACTTAGGATAATTAATGCATTTTAGCATAATTCGTGCAAAATTTAGCTAATGGGGGTTCTGTCTTTAAATTGTTCTAACCATGTTTTAGTCTTTCTATAACTTGCAATGTAAAGTTAACTTCCTAACTTGGTTTATGTGCATCATAGGTGGTTGGCCTTTTAGATTATGGACTTGCTAGAGTAGTTGATTTGATGATCAAGTATGTTATCACTCCAGCCATTAATTCAGCATCACCAATTACTTTTGTAGAAGAGCTGCACAAAGGCCATGAAAAATGAATGAGTCTTATCTAAAGATGGTGCAAAGCTCTGGTCAGGAGGTAGTGGTGTTGTCTATTGCCTCCCTAGGGAAATAGTGCTGCTTAAATTTTCAGGTTATCAAGTTTACTTGCAAATATGTTTGCTTCCAAATGGCTACAAGGTACTTTGACAAGTACATTTTGGAACTTTTTTCCAAAATTGATTTGAGATGCTTCGTTATAAGTACTCCTGAAAAGTTGTAAGTATGCTCTATTTTGGTATATGTTGTCTGCATGAGAGAATGAACAATAAGACGAATCGATGCGAATTAACTGTATCGATGGATTACCTTTGACGGTACTACCGATTTTTCCATTAAACACAAATTAATGCAATATACAATGAAATACTGACCATGATACACTAACACTAATACAAACAATTTTACATCAGAGGAATGTCGAAACAAAACACAGTTTCAATCATCCAAAAAATGTCGACGGTAATTACGCGTAAACCGCTTCGGCATATTAGCTATGCTAATGGTCAAACCAACTAATCATCCCAGCATCGGCAAACCTTTAGTGTCGGCATATTGTCGTCGTGGATACCTTTAGCCACGGGGCCTATTCGCACGACTCTTAGCATCGACACGGGGTATTATCAGCGCCAACAGGGCTCCGGGCAACGATTTTTTACCGTCGCTGTAGAGCAACTTTCTTGTAGTGTAACAACTAAACCACGTTGAGGTTACCCCTAAGGGGTGTTACCACGAAAACCTAATTTCCTCTCTGATTTTCTCTGATTTCTCTTCTGCAAATATCACTTCAGTGTGTGTGAGATTGAGAATCGATCCTAACACAAACATCCAGGCCCTATGATCAATCATTAATGAATATTGTTACGCATCTGGCCAAGGCGTGAATTTGGGCAAATCAAGCCTCTTAGTGAGTCTGAATATTCAGGAGGATGAAAGGAGTAGCTTGGAACATTCTATGGGAATCTAGAGTGTCCGGAACCTCAGCAAGTACCTTGGTCTTCCTTCAATGTGGGAGAGGTCAAAAAGAGAAGCACACAGTTTTATGAAGACACACATCCAGGATAAGCTGCAAAGTTGGAAACCAAAATTTTTTAAAAATGCAAGGAAATAGGTACTTATAAAGGCAGTAGTGCAAGCTATCCCGACATATTCCATGAGTATCCTCAAGTTACATGGTGCAGTGAGACAAATGCTCTTGTGCCGGACTTCTGGTGGGGACTCTCTCAAACAGAGAAAAAGATTCACTAGAGAATATGGGATGCGCTAACAAGGCCGAAAATGAACAGGGGATTAGGTTTCAAAGAACTACAAAGCTTTAACCTATATCTCCTATCCAAGATGGATGTGAGGGTTATAGCTGAACCGAGTGCTTAATGGGGGCGTGTTCTAAGAGGAATCTACTTCGACAATGGGGACTTCATTGGGGATGCAAAAGGAAGACGTGCCTCTTAGATATGGTCAGACTTGATTGATGGTCGGGACATAGTGATGCGTGAGGATCTCTGGATAATTGGAGATGGTCAGTCAACTCGATTCTATAAGGATTCCTAGATTCTAGATAGGGAGACCCACCGAATTATCTCTCAACCGAACACTAACATTGCGACTAACACCAAGGTGGCTGAATTTATTGATCCGAGAAGGAGATCGTGGCGAGAAGACGAAATCCGACCTGTTACATTGGAAGAGGAGCTGTGTGACATTATGAAAGTATTGATCTCCCTGAGCAGATGCCCGGACAAATGTTTTTGGCCACACACAAGAGATGGAGGGGTATGAACTAGGTCCTATTACTGTCTCATCCGACAAATTCAAAACCACCTCCCATCTGATAATGATCAGAATAGGTGGACTTTGTGGAAGGAAGTTTGGAAAATCCGAACCCCGCTCAAGGTAAATAATTTTGTGTAGAGATTACTAACAAAATCTATTGCAGTGACAGCAAACCTTGGTCGTCGAGGGATTGATACTGCGTCTACATGTCCAATATGTGGAGTAATAGAAACGAGAGAGCATATGTTATTCCAATGCAAGTTGGCCAAACGAGTCTGGTTCGGTACCCTAGGGGTGAGAGTCGATCTATCTACAGCAAATACGACTAAGGCATGGTTTGTGGACATCCGAAAGGTGGTTGGATATAATAGAACATTCTTTGAAACCCAGTGGGCTATTTGCGTTCTCACGGCATGGCACATTTGGAAAGAACGCTGCAAAGGTCTTTGAAAACAGAAATTCATATCATGTTCAGGTCACCAGACGTGTGCTTGAATTATGGGCTGAATGCAGACACAACCAACCGTAGAGTATAAGAATGTTGAACCAAATAAATGGGAGTAGCTGGATGATACCATCGGCAGACACAATAAAGATCAACTGTGATGCTTCATGGAGCAAAGAAACGCGAATGGGAGGAGATCGAAATCGAATCGGATGTTCTTAATGTTATCCAGCAGTTCAACAGAGACAATTACTAATGGATAACAGCGATCGTGACAACCAATAATCTACCACTGGCTGTATCTTGAAGGAAAGTTGCATGGACTGCAATTCCAAGATCTGCAAACGAATGTACAAACTGGATTGCAAAAAATGCTACATTAAGGGTGCGATTTAATGATTGGGTTTCTCAACCCCCACCCCCTCTGTTATGTCTTATCAATGTTGATTGTTTAGTTTATGTACACTCTTTTCAATACCTGCTAACAATAAATAAAAGTAGTCTTTTTCGGCCCAAAAAAGTTTATTTTTTTTAAGGGGGTTGTTAGGGTTTTAGTGGCAATATAACTAGCTTTTTCAAAGGAAATCGCAAACAAAAGGATCGTAAGGACATATAATTATATATATACAGTTAGAATCAAAGTTAACATGAGTAATATGTAATGTAACATACTTATATATTTTTTAATAGGGTAAAATCAGATTGTGCCCTTTAATAAAGGGTCGAAATTGTGTTTTTCCTTTAATGTTTGTTTTAAAATTTGTCATTCCTTCATGTTTCATCATCAATAGATTTAACTCATTCGTTAGATTTTCCATCCAGACTTAATGGGAAATTCTATTTGCGGTCATCGACTACTTTATACAGGTCACTTTTGTTGAAAGACTATAATGCTACAACAATTTATTTTACATATTTTATTTCACTAATTTTAAGAAAACTAATTATTAAATCGACCTCAAATTTTCCTAATTACCAAACTACAGTCCAAAAGTTTGAAAAATTCATGCTTCTAGTAGGTTTTGAATTCTAGATCTCGTACATACTAGTTAAACATTTTACCACTACACTACTAATTACAACTATTTTTTTATATGCTTCAAATACAGCTATTGAAGCAACGCTCATATTATTGTATTAAACATCTCATGTTTATCTATTGATGCCCTTTAGTAAGTAACCTATGTTCAACGTCGTTTGTTTAATTATAGTTTTAATTTAATTATGTATATACTGTGTTAATTTTTTGAAATGGTTGAAAAATAAGTATTATTATAAATTTAGTATTTATAGGCTACGAGAATACTCATTTTCAAAATATATTTTTTTCAACAATATCTAAATAAAACACAGACTATAATATGTAGATAATTAAATTAGAACTCTAACGACACATATGGTGTTAAATTAAAATTATCTCATCGATCATAATTTTTATTTTATTTTTCAAATTTTATGATTGATGTGAAAATTAAAACAATACTGCTTATCGGTTTCTTGTGCATGATAGAGGTGGTAAGTATGATGCCTTATTTGGTGAGTTCTGTGTTCAACACAAAATTATACATAAGGTCATTGTGCCTAATTCACCCCAATCAAACGGAGTGGCAGAAACAAAAAAATGAACATTGAAAGAGATGATGAATTCAATGTTGATAAGTTCTGAGTTACCACAGAAAATGTGGGGGAAGTTATTTTAAGTAGCAATTACATTTTAAATAAGGTACCCCAAAAGAAAGAAGAGTAAACACTTTTTGAATTATCCAAACGTAGAACATCTTCTTTAAATCACCTCCGAGTATGGGGGTGTCTTGCAAAAGTGATGGTGCCTCATCCTAAAAAGGCTAAATGTTTATTGCATCTTCATAGGATATGCTCAAAACAGTAATGCTTATCGGTTTTTTGTGCATGATTCGAAGATTTCGGATATACATAAAGATATGATGATGCAATGAAGAAATGCATTTCTTTGAAGGATTGTTTCCAGTTAAATCTAGGGGGAATGCAATTCCGTCGACACGAACTTATGAGACTATTGAAAATAATGGCCTAGACATAGAAATGGAAAACAAATGTTGAGGTAGAGCCCAAGAAAAGTAAACGAGCTCGAGTAGAAAAACATTTTGATCCAGAATTTTTAACCTATATGGTTGAAGCTGAACCTTAAACATTTCAAGAAACCGTAAATTAATCTGGAGAACCTCTATGGAAAGAGGCGATCAATAGTGAAATTGAGTCCATCTTGCAAAATCATACTTGGCAACTAGTGGATCTTCCTCCTGGATCCAAGCCAGTAGGTTACAAGTGGATTTTTCAAAAGAAAAATTAAAACAGATGGATCAATTGACAAGTATAAGGCTAGAATTGTAATTAAGGGTTACAAGAGGAGAGAATACCTTGATTACTTTGACACGTATTATCCGGTCACGAGAATAACATCTATAAGAATGATACTCGCAATAGTGGCATTGTGAAATTTGGAAATACATCAAATGGATGTAAAAACAACTTTCTTAAATGGACATTTAGAGGAAGAATCAACCTGGAACAACCTGAGGGTTGTGTTGTGCCAGGGCAAGAAAAGAAAGTTTGTAAAACGGTGAAATCACTATACGATCTTAAACATGCACCAAAACAGTGGCATCAAAAATTTGACAATGTCATACTAGAAAAATATTTTAAAATAAATGAATGTGACAAATGCATCTACATGAAAGATACAAATGAAGGTTATGTGATTTTGTTGATGACATGCTTATCGTTGGAAATAGGATGATTAAATCCACGAAGGATATGTTGAATTCTTGATTTAACATGAAAGACATGGGTCTTGCTTATGTAAATATTGAAATTAAAATTAATCGAACATCATAAGGAATTGCTCTAAGTCAATCTCACTATATCGATAAAATATCAGAGAAATTCAATAAGGATGACAAAAAGGAGGTTTGCACTATAATAGATCCAAATAAGTATTTCTCAAGAAATACTGGAGAAAGTGTCTCTCAAGTTGAGTACGCTATAGTTATTGGTAGTGTCATGTACTTGATGAAGTGTACTAAACATGATATAGCACACGTTGTTGGCGTGCCGAGAGTATATATACGAGTAATTCAAGTACTAATCATTAGGATATAATCAAAAGATTACTCAGGTACTTGAGATATACTCATAGTTATGGGTTGCATTATATGAGATATCCAACTGTTATACAAGGATCTAGTAATGCTAATTGGATATCCGCATCAAGAGATTCGAACTCCACAAGTGGATTCGTGTTTACCCTTAGTGGTGTATCCATATCGTGGAAATCCTCTAAGCAAACAGTTATAGTCAGATCCACCATGGAATCTGAGTTTATAGCTCTTCATAAATGTGCTGAATAAGCTGAATGGCTACGTCATTCTCTTTAGGATATTCCTAGGTGGCAAAGACCAGTGCCTGCAATAAGCATATATTGCAATAGTCAATTTGCGATTGGTAGGGCACACCGTCATATGTATAAGGGTAAGTCTAAACATATTCTCCGTAGACATAATTCCATTAGAAAATTGCTCTCATCATGAATTAAATCGAATGATAATATATATAGCGGATTTATTAACCAAAGGGTTAAATAAAGAGCAAGTTGGTCAAACATCGACAGGAATTGGACTAAAGCCCGTGAAGTATACACTTTTGAGAAGGAAAATCCAACCTAGTTGACTGGAGATCCCAAGATCTAAGTTCAAAGGGACAACCTAATCACGAAAGTGAAGTTAGATCACTGTGAGGGGTTTAAACCCCAAGCTCATTCCTATGATTAGAAACAGTGACGATAGTGGATGAAGTTAAGAAAATGCTTTTAATGATTCATAAATGTAGAGTATTGGAGTAACAGTTGAGAAGGAATCACATGTACAAGTGAAAAGAGGGGTCGCGAGGGGTCACTTCGAAAGAAATTGTTGAGGGCACCATTCTTAGAAACACTTGTAGAACCAGACAATGCCCATGGCAAGAATGGGCATGAATGTGGGAACTGGACAATACTAGGAAGATTCATGTGTGGGTTATATTATCATTTACACCAACGATAGACATTTGAAAGACATCGCGTTTACTGATTAACCAGTAAAGTCAATGTAATTTCACAAGGGAAAGTTCAAAGGGTAACACCTACCTATCCTATGCAGGTGTCGACCGTTGAACTCTTATTTCGAGTCTAGAGTGTCAAAGAATTCTTCTATTTCTACATCCATGTGGGGGATTGTTGTTTGTCGCCCAACTCTTGGACCGGTCTAATTCGACATAGGCCCTAAACCTTAAACCGACCCAATCTTACTTGTGAATGGTAAATGAGGAAAGAAGTAATATTAGGAAATATGAATGTTGGTATAATATATTAGGAAATATAAATGTTGGTATTATATATTAGGAAATATTCCCCTAATATTCTCCACAATATTACACAATATTACCTAGGATATTGTTACTATGTTTTTGTGTAACTTTATACATTTGTCATATTGTAACACCTACAACTGTTTTGGGGGACCAAAGTTTGCAAAAGAATAAATCCAAAGGCTGGTGATAATTAATGGTAAATTTAAGGCTAAAACAAGGTTTTTGTATGGGAATGCATATAGTTGACATGGTTGAGATTTGGCTAACGGAAAAATCATCAAAGATCACGGAAGCGAAGATATTTTGTTTTATGGCTGCAACTTAGGTCAGATTGTTCTATTTTTGCATACCTATCGATCCCTAGAGTGTTGGAAACAAAATAAACGAGTTTGGATAGGGAAATCAGTGAGAATTCGGGTCCGAACGTACCTCCACAAAAACGGCCAAAGTGGAACGTCCACAAACCACCAACAAAGTGGAATATCATGACAAAATTAATACTTCATATTCATGCTCAGTTCACTCTTCCATAAATGCCTATTTTGGAGAGAGAAAACTTTGAAAGTCGTTAATGGTGAATCTCGGTATGGTAGAGTTTACTCTCGTTTTCTTGCCATCGTTAGGTTATAAGGATCTTAAGTAACCCAACCCAAGTGACGGAATTGAACTTAATTGAGTCGTTCATAAGATATCAAACTTACAAGATTCAGTCACAATTTTAAAACCGAAACTTTGGTGACCTAAAAGTGACGTTGTTTTATTGGTTACTTCATAAAAAGGAATCAGTGACCTTGTATTTCATTATAAGGGCTTTTCATAGACACTAAGAACACCTAAGAAGGATCTCTAATGAGGGAGATCGAAGCCCTCAAACTCGGCCCTGCAATCTGTATAATTATGTCTCTAGATTGAAGAAGAAGTTGACCACACCCGACTAACTTTGACCGGCACGTGTGAACCACCCCGATGTCTAAACGTGATGCAGTTTGCAGCGTTGTTATCGTAATGGAATCCTCTGCCTACCGTAACGTTTTGGAATTTTTATGATATGGTCTAAAAATAAGTGAATAATGGATTATTGGATTTTGTCTCGTTTTGCGTGCCACTATATTTTCGTGAGCTAATTTGGTATAGGAGCTTAGTGGAAACCAGTTAGTGAAATAATTTTTAGAAAGTTCGACCTCTGTTTCTAAGTATGTGCTCATAAGTCTACTACGGTCTGAAACCCTTACGAGGGTCCACTGATGTATTGATACGAAAATATCATGATCACTCTGGTCGCCCCAGCGAATATATCTGGGCGATGCAACCTTCCAATGGGGGTTAAACATTGGAGTCTTCCTGCGGCATAGTAGGTGTGGTAAAAAGACTAGGGCAATCTTTGTTTATGTTCCGTTCTGAAATTCGAGTAGTTCAAACCTCCGCTTTCTTTCAGTTCTGAATTTTTGATAAGTTCGAAACTTACATTTCGATTGGACTCTGACTCTGAATTATTTGTTAATTTTAGTAAGTTTGCTTCATCACATTTTGACAAACTCTATTTTGTAAAGCTTTTGAACTCTGCATTGTTTAAAAGTTTATTATAAGTGTTAGGTTAATACTTATTACAAAATATGTTTTCTAAGAGCTTGATCCGGTAGGGATAAGTTAAGACTACTTACTAAGTTGCTCCTCAGCAACTTACCCCATTGAACTCCGCAGTTTCAGTAGAAGTTGATGATTTGTGTTGGATATTTGATATTTGAGGATGCTGGTTTTTAGAAGGTATCAGAGTGCATAATAGATGCATGGAACAAGAAGCTATTCGATTTTGTAAGTAGCATGATTATTTATGTGAGAACCTGATTGGTATTAGAGTTATGTTTCAATAAAGAATTTTTTAGCTCTGTTATTTGTCGGTTGATATAGTAAACAACTACCACCACCCTAATTTCTAGGGTGGATTTTGGGGTGTGACAGAGTGGTATCAGATACGACCCTAGACCCATATCCATGTGCGGTTCAGAATGTTAGTCAAGCGAGGACCCTTGAATTAAAAGTATGGAAGACATTAGGATAAAAAAGATTCACATGGTTATGCTATAGGGAAGATCATGTAGTAAAATGTGATTATGGAGAACTTTCATATGGGCAAAGATAACAATTTTGGATTGTTAATGCAAAGCCTTATCTTGTTTGGAAGGATTGAAAATACAATAAACATTTATGGACAAAATTTATTGTTAAGAATATCAACGAGTAAGGAAATTGAAGCGAAGGGCGTCTTGGGAAGTTTTAATTGTGACATGGTAAGGACTCACTATGTCGTTGGAAAAAAAATCAAGTTGCTCAATTTCGTGAATAAGAATGGAAACCTTGACGAATATAAAAAGTAGATTTAAGGAGGGAGTCTCACCAATCAGAATTGGGTAGTTCAAGATTTGTTCAAGAATTAAGCAGGTAAATTTTAGGTCAAGGACAACCTCTTGAATATTATTTGTCAAAGTTTGAGATCATAATGTAGTTGGATGAACTTTATTAAAGCGGCATTGCCTCACGAAGAAGAATGGAATTTAGGAGTGATATGTAAATGACGACACGAAAGAGGAAGTCTGACATTTTGGAGAAAATAAAAATAATTGTCCCGCGTTGAGAAAGCAAATGAAATTTGACGTCAAGTTAAGACTTACGATCGAAAATTGTGGATCTCTTGAAGGACATTGGAGTGAGCCAATTTGGAAAAGGGTAAATTCCAACAGCAGCATAAAAAGGAACAAGAATTAAGAGATCATGTCATCCCATATGTGAACGTTCAATGAGAACAACATAACAAAAGGGAATTAAGTTGGAATATAGGGAGGAGATTCACGAGAAGTATCATTAAATTGTTCAAGAAATCAATTAACATCAAAATTTGAGAACGATTTTGTTAAAAGAATCGATTGTAATGCTATGGTATCGGCAAAGCCAATTTCAAGGACGAAAGTTTTTAAGGGGAATAGATTGTAACAGCCACAACTCTTTTTGAGGACAAAAGTTTGCATGAGAAGAAATCCAGAGGCTGGTGGCAATTAATGGTAAAGTTTAAAGATAAAATAAGCTTTTTGTATGGGAATGCATATAGTTCACGTGGTTGAGATTTGGGTAACGAAAAAAACATCAAAGATCACGGAAGAGAAGATATTTTGCTTTATGTCTGCAACTTACCTTATATTGTTCTATTTTTGCATACCTATCGATCCATAGAGTGTTGGAAACAAAATAAACGAGTTTGGAGAGGAAAATCAGTGAGAATTCAGGTCCGAACGTACCGCCACAAAAATGACCAAAGTGGAACGTCCACAAGCCACCAACAAAGTGGAATATCATGACAAAGGTAATAATACTTTATATTCATGCTTGGTTCCCTCTTCCGTGAATGCTTGATTTTTGAGAGAGAAAGCTTTGAAAGTCGTTAATGGTGAATTTCAGTATGGTAGAGTTTACACTCGTTTTCTTGCCATGGGCAGGTTATAACGATCTTAAGTAACCCAACCCAAGTGATGGAATTAAATTGAATTGAGTCGTTCATAAGATATCGAACTTACAAGATTCAACCACGATTTCAAAACCGAACCTTTGGTGACCTAAAATTGATGTTTTTATTGGTTACTTCATAAAAAGGAATCAGTGACCTTGTATTTAATTGTAAGGGCTTTCCATAGACACTAAGAACACCCAAGACGGATCTCTAATGAGGGAGAACAAAGACCTCAAACGCGGCCCTGCAATCTGTATAATTATGTCTCTAGGTTGAAGATGAAGTTGACCACGCCCGACTAACTTTGACCGGCACGTGTGAACCACCCTGATGTCTAAACGTGATGTCGTTTGCAGCGTTGTTATCGTAATGGAATCCTCTGCCTACCGTAACGTTTTGTAATTTTTATGATATGGTCTAAAAATCAGTGAATAACGGATTAGTGGGGTTTGTCTCATTTTGCGTGCCACAAACAGAGCAGTAAATCTGGAACCTGATTTGAAAATTAAGAGGATACTAGTACTAAGTGCATCACTAAGATATTATTGGATCTCATGGTTCGAATGGAAAACTTATACTCTCGTTAGCATTGGTTTTATGGAATTCAGATTGACGGAGCTATTGGTATTAGAATTGGGGTTCAATCAAGTTAAATAGTTTCAACTTATTTCTACTTTTACTAATGAAAATATTTTCTGCATTGCATCAAAGTTTAAAGATAAGTTAATATTATTTTAGAGCATGAATATGAATTTTTTGATTATAAAATTCGGATCAAGTAAGTGAAATTGTTTTATAAAGTATAGTTTTGATACGTTGCCCGACTATATTTTCGTGAGCTAGTTTGTTATAGGAGCTTAGTGGAAAACAGCTAGTGAAATAATTTTTAGAAAGTTCGACCTATGTTTCTGAGTATGTGCTCATAAGTCTACTACGGTCTGAAACGCTTACGAGGGTCCACTGACGTATTGATACGAAAATATAATGATCACTCTGGTCGTCACAGCGAATATATCTGGGCACTGCAACCTTCCAATGGGGGTTAAACATTGGAGTCTTCCTGCGGCACAGTAGGTGTGGTAAAATGACTAGGGCAATCTCTGTTTATGTTCCGTTCTGAAATCGACTAGTTCAAACCTCCGCTTTCTTTTAGTTCTGAATTTTTGATAAGTTTGAAACTTACATTTTGATTGGACTCTGACTCTGAATTATTTGTTAATTTTAGTAAGTTTCCTTCATCTCATTTTGAAAAACTCTGTTTCGTAAAGCTTTTGAACTCTGCATTGTTTAAACGTTTTTATAAGTCTTAGGTTAATGGTAAAGTTTAAGGATAAAATAAGCTTTTTGTATGGGAATGCATATAGTTCACGTGGTTGAGATTTGGGTAACGGAAAAAACATCAAAGATCACGGAAGAGAAGATATTCTGCTTTATGTCTGCAACTTACCTTATATTGTTCTATTTTTGCATACCTATCGATCCATAGAGTGTTGGAAACAAAATAAACGAGTTTGGAGAGGAAAATCAGTGAGAATTCAGGTCCGAACGTACCGCCACAAAAACGACCAAAGTGGAACGTCCACAAGCCACCAACAAAGTGGAATATCATGACAAAGGTAATACTTTATATTCATGCTTGGTTCCCTCTTCCGTGAATGCATGATTTTTGAGAGAGAAAGCTTTGAAAGTCGTAAAGTTTAGTCTCGTTTTTGAGTATGGTAAAGTTTAGTCTCGTTTTCTT
Source organism: Chamaenerion angustifolium (assembly GCA_946814005.1). Taxonomy (NCBI): domain Eukaryota; kingdom Viridiplantae; phylum Streptophyta; class Magnoliopsida; order Myrtales; family Onagraceae; genus Chamaenerion; species Chamaenerion angustifolium. The sequence continues at coordinate 23,188,170 of OX328268.1, read as the reverse complement.
TCCATGGTTAAGTTGTACAAATCTTAAGTAACCCAACCCAAGTGACAGAATTTAATTTTATTGAGTCATTCATGAGATGTCGAACATCGAAGATCCAGCCACGATTTGAAAACTGATCAAGTGATTGAAAATTTCGGATCAAGTTATTGAAGTTGTGTTATAAAGTATGTTTTTGATATGTTGTCCGACTATATTTTCGTGAGTTAGTTTGGTATAGGAGCTCAGTGGAAAACAGTTAGTGAAATTATTTTTAGAAAGTTAGACCTTTGTTTCCGAGTATGTGCTCAAAAGCCTACTACGGTCTAAAACCCTTACGAGGGTCCATTGACGTATCAATATGAAAACATCATGACCACTTTGGCCGCCCCCAGCGGATATATCTGGGTTGAACTACATCACTTGTTTTTTGCGGATGACTCCCTATTTTTCATAAAAGGCACAATAGCAAATGCGAACAGATTAAGGAGCATTTTGGAGTCATACTGTCGTGCATCAGAACAAATGATTAATGTAAACAAGTCGACCCTATATTTCAACAAAGGGGCGAACCGAGCAGTCCGTAAGGAGGTGGAAACAGTACTTAACATTCAAAGTGCAAGCGATCCAGGAAAGTACCTAGGGTTACCATCGATACGGGGACGATCCAAAAAGGAGGCACTGAGTTCACTCAAAACAAAGGTAAAGGACAAACTAGCGGGGTGGAGACCAAAGACGCTGAACCAAACCGGAAAAGAGGTACTCGTAAAGGCATCATCACGGCGATCCCCACGTATTTCATGAGCGTGTTTCGCCTACCAAAAACATGGTGTGCGGAGATCGATGCACTTATAGCGGATTTCTGGTGGGGACAGACCTCGGAGGGGAAACGAACGCATTGGAGGAGATGGGAGGTACTCACGAAATCCAAGGATATGGGGGGATTAGGGTTCCGAGAACTCCAAAGCTTTAATTAGGCCCTACTCACGAAAATGGCGTCCAGTCATAGCGGAACCAAACACATAATGCGCACAGGTACTAAAAGGCATGTACTACCCACGGTCTAGCTTCCTAGAGGCGAGATGAGGTGGACGATCATCGTGGGGATGGAGTAGTATACTGCATGGACGGGACATCATGAAACATGAGGGAATGTGGTTACTTGGCTAGGGCGATGACATACGAGTCTTTGAGAACCCATGGATATACACTAAGGAAGGAATGCGGGTGAATGCCGAAGTAACCGTGGAGCATGGAAGCAAGTTAATGGTGAGTCATTTGATCACACGCGAGCAACAATGGAATGATAAACCTCGTCAAAGAAAAAAATATTTCTTGACCATCTTTCTTCAAAATGGATGATAAACTCTCCACTTTACTCTCTAATGACTCATACGAACAGAAAAAACATAAGCTCCTCTGTCGAGGTTCTCTTCTAGATTGAATGAATGCAAACAATGGAGGACAATATGAAGTTGACCTCACGAAACATATTTGTTGCTCTAACGAAGCTCAAGGACGATATCACTTTTGAGTGAAGGATTATATGAAAGAGAACGGACTACGACTAAACCTGTTTCATCGATTGTGCGGTTAATAGTGATTTTCCTGACTACATGAAACCATTTGAATGCTTTCTAGCAAAGGGTCACAAGCAGTTAATGTGCAACATCCAAAAAGAATATATTCTCTCAAATAATCCTTTAGTTAGGCTACGGTTGCAGGTAGCAGCTACGGTTGTGAGCTCGCCGATCCAATCTGTCTATGGCTAGCACCAACTCTTCGGATGAGGCTGCACCGGGTATGGCCCTTCTGAGCCTTGTGTCCTCGGGCAACCTGGGAGTGGAGAAGGGGCCAGAGAACAGAGCATTTAGAGTGCTGCTATCCGAGAAACACATAAAGAACAGCGTGATAATGACAGTTCTAAGGGAACCTTGTGCGAGGTTTGGTCCGGTCAATATAGCTGAGGTGAACGATTCTACACTTGTGTTCGATTTTGCAACTGCTAAAGATAAGGAGCAGGTCATAGAGTTGTCCCCATGGTCTATCCATGGACATTGCCTGAATGTTCGCTCTTGCCCGGTGGATAAGTCTTTAGGTGATGTAGATTTCTTTAGGCTGCAATGCTGGGTTCAAATACATGGATTGAGCTTAGAGATGATTAACAGTACGAATGCTAAGAATATTGGGGATAGCATAGGTCGATGTCTGAGAGTGGAGGATAACAGATTGCTGCAGCAGAGGACTTTCCTTCGGGTTCTGGTGGACTTGGATACCCTTGTTCCATTGATGTCGAGGTTTAGGTGGCTGGATTCGAAAGGTCTAGAGAAATGGGCTTCGATTAGGTATGAAAGGCTGACTGAATTGTGTTATGGATGTGGCATTGTTGGTCATTCTTCTAGAACATGTTCTGATCCTGTTGTTACGGACCCGGGAGATGGCTCACCCCTTTATGGGCCATGGTCATCATGTGATCGCCCTAGGACTAACAACTGATGGGTCTGCGTGGGGGGGGGTGCACGGCAGGCCACCTCCAGGGACCCTAGGTTTAAGTCGTGGGGACAAGTTATGCAACAACAGGGGATGAAGCAACAGATGGGCTCGGGCAGTAGGGGGATCACCAAGGCTAATCATCACTCGGGAAAGTCCTATAGAGAAGCTATGGGGGAACAACAGAGCAGGGTTTCCAGCAGCCAGTCCATCAACGCACCATCTGTCAAGGGTCTGAGTGAGAACAGAGGTGCTCAGGCTCTTCCTCAGGTAGCAGGGGCAGGTCAAAAACAAACAAACGTGTTGCAGGATGAGGAACCAAAATCGGACCAGAGGGGGCGTAGGGTGGGCTGCATACCAACGTCCACAGAACCTTTGGTGGAGGAGGGTGAACTAACTAGTGAAATGTTGCGTGCCCTTGCCTCGGCAACTCCTCTATCGCCGATTGTCAGGGAGGAATCCCAAGGAACAAGTATTTTCGACAAAAATGCTGTCATGGAAGGGGAAACAGAAGTGGTACAGACATTGGCGCGTTACTTGCCCTCCACGACAGCTGCAATGTCTTTGCTTGCTGCCAAAGAAGTTGGCGACTGGGCTGTTAGCTCGAACAGTCAGCTGAGTTGCCCTGGCCTAAAGCCTGCTAACACGGGAACCGACTCTGCGAGCTGCCACAAAAGGCCTCACAAGGACTGTGATCAGCAGGAGGAGGGGAGGCTGGAAAAGGAGGACAGATCCAGAATGGGTGAGGACTGGATAGGTGCTGTGTCCTTGGCAGCTCATCCGTGCTGCGGGGAAGGTCTAACAAAGAGAGGTGAATCATCTAAGAGGATGAGGGTTAGCAATGGGCACTCGGGGGAAGATAGGGGAAGAATGATTTGTTTCACTACGGGCCGAGGTGACGACATCTCGGGGGCGACGTCGTCCCAGGTGGGAAGGAAGGGGGCCGAGGTCCGTCGATCTACACGAACAACAAAATCTAAGGGTTCCGGTGGCTGTCCCCGAACAGCCACGGGTTCCCAATGAACTACGTAAGTTGGAATTGTCAAGGGTTAGGGTCTCCCTTGACAATTCGCCATTTAAAAGACCTAGTGAAGAGCGCTCATCCGTCTATTGTTTTCCTTATGGAAACAAAGAAGAATGAGGCTCACTGCGAGAGGGTTAGAAGATAAGTTGGGATGGACTCGGCCTCCTATGTCCATCCTATTGGTTCGAGTGGAGGTTTGGCGCTTTGGTGGATGAAATAGGTGAACATCCATGTTCACTTCCGAGATAAGAACTTCATCGACACGACTGTGTCGAGCCCGGAATTCGGAGGTCCTATTAGAATCACTTGGGTATATGGGGACTCGGGTTTTGCAAAGAGATGTCAGAATTGGGCGGATCTTAGGATGTTGGGAGCAAGAAGGGCCGAACCTTGGGCATGCATTGGCGATTTTAACGCCATCTCCCATCACCGGGAGAAGGAGGGAGGGGGCCGGAAATACCAAAACAAAATTGATGGTTTCACAAGCCTTATGGAAGATCTCAACCTTGAAGACTTGGGCTATAAGGGTCCTATCTTTACATGGTCGAACAACCGGAGAGGGGACGATCGGATAAGGGAACGTCTTGACAGGGCTATCACGAACCCGGCTTGGCTTGCGCTTTCCCTTCGGCCCATTGTATCAATGGTATGATGATCGGTTCGGACCACGCCCCCATTGGCATCCACTTGACACGAAAAGAACACAAGGGGAAGATACAATTCTGATTTGAAGAGATGTGGTGGGAGAAGGATGCGTGTCATGACATCATTTGGTCGGCTTGGCAAAGGGTAGGACAGATGATCAATGGCATGGAACTGAAATGGAAGCTGGATAGGTGCAAAGCTGCCCTCACGGATTGGAGCTCAACCGAATTCAAACACAATTTGAGGGAGATTGCTAGGGTAAAAGGCCAGTTATGCCATGCCTCGACCGATGATGAGGAGAGATCCTTAAAATCGAGACTTCACGCTCTTTGGAAGCGAGAAGAGATCTATTGGAAACAACGCTCAAGGGTAAAATGGCTTGGCCATGGCGATCGTAACTCCAAGTTTTTCCATCAGACCACGTTATCGATAAGGAGACGTAACAAAATTGTACGCCTTATGGATAGTCATGGGAGTTGGGTAGAGGGTGATAAGAACATCAAGGTCGAGATTCACGGGTTTTACTCTAAGCTATTCGCGTCGGACAGGCGAACTACCAATTCGGCGGGGAATCAAGTTCCAAATTTTGATGAGGTTCTCGGATCAGTTCCCGGTACAGTTTCTCAGGCGATGAACGACCAGATCACGGCTTTGTCTACGGAAGCTGAGGTCAAAGCAGACTGTTTTCAGATGGGGGGCTCGAAGGCACCGGGTCCGGATGGCTTCTCGGGCACCTTCTTCCAAAAGAGTTGGGGCACGATTGGATCGGACCTGCTCACTTCAGTTAATGCTTTCCTTGCAACAGGTATCATGCCTTCATTTCTTAACCATACACATATTACGTTGATTCCTAAGATTGCTAACCCAGTGTATGCATCCGACTTTAGACCTATCAGCCTGTGCAACTTTGGTTACAAAATTTTCTCTAAGGTTCTGGCGAATAGGCTAAAAACCTATTTGCCGGACCTAGTCACCCCTTTCCAGAGTGCGTTTGTTTCAGGGAGACACATACAGGATAGTATTATCATTGCGCACGAGATGTTCCACTTCCTGAAGTCAAGAGGCAAGCCAAGAATGGCTTCAGGAAGATCTGAATGCGCCCTGAAGATTGACATGCAGAAGGTCTACGACAGGGTAGAATGGGACTTCCTTCTTGTGAGCTTAGCAAGAAGGGGGTTCAACGATAGGTGGATATCATGGATCAAAGCATGCATCTCTTCAGTCACATACAGGGTCCTGGTGAACGGGAACCAGTCGGACATCATACGGCCTACCAGGGGACTGAGACAGGGTGACCCTCTATCGCCCTATCTTTTTATTTTGGTCGCTGATGTTCTTTCTAGATTGCTAGACGACCAGGTTGCCAAGGGCATCATCAGAGGCATCCGTCCGAAGAGGTCGTGTCCCGAGATTCAACACCTCTTCTTCGCGGATGACTCCATCTTCTTCCTCAAGGGCCCTCTGGACTTGGCTACTAACCTCAAGAACACGCTCGGGGCTTATTGTCAAGCATCAGGACAGAATATCAATTTCTCGAAGTCAACACTGTATTTCAACTCCGGTGCACATGAGGACTATAAGAGGAGCATATCGGCCCTGTTCGGGGTTGCCCAAACATCAGATCCCGGGTTCTACTTGGGCCTTCCTACTGTTTGGGGGAGATCGAAGAGGGAGGCTCTCACCTACCTTAAGGAGCGGGTTAGGGACAAGTTACTATGTTGGAGAAATAAGCTTCTCAATCATGCGGGGAAGGAGGTTCTCATCAAGTCTGTCCTTAGCGCGATCCCAACGTATGGCATGCACGTGTTCAAGTTGCCGGTCTCGTGGTGCAACGAGATCAATATGCTCATTGCACGATTTTGGTGGGGCTCAAAGGAAGGAAATCGGAAAATTCATTGGAGGAGCTGGAATGCTATGACATCATCAAAGTCGGTGGGTGGATACGGATTTAGGGATATGAATTAGTTAAGCCGAGCAATTCTTGCCAACATGGCATCACGGATCATGCGGGAGCCGAACTCTATGTGGGTACGATTTCTCAAGGGCCAAGGGTGGCCACTTGGATTCATACAGGTACGGGTTCGTGGGACGAGTTGGCCATCCGAGACTCTGTCCACCCGGAAGATGTAAGTGCGGTCCTGCAGGTACCCATCCCGGTGCCAACCACCACGGACTGCCACCGCTGGCCCCACTCGGCGACGGGAGACATCTCCGTCAAATCAGCCTACCATACCTTGCACGCCGGAACAGTGGCACCACAGGTATGGAACGCGGTGTGGTCGGCGCGGGTATGGCCGAAGATTAGAGCCTTTGTTTGGAAGTTGGCGAACAACATCCTCCCGACTAGGGGCACCCTTGCGAGACGTGGGATTCCCTTGGACCCGCTTTGTCCGCCTTGCCTTGTGAGTGAAACACGAGAACATATGTTATTTGCATGCCCATGGGTGAAACAGGTGTGGAGTCACTTTACGGACCAGCCAACCATCGACCTGGGCGCGCGGTCGGTGGATTCGTGGATGGCCGTGGCCACCAACTTTGCAGGCCCGACTAGGAGGTTGACCAAGGAAAGGTGGAGGCGATCCATGGTGGTGTAGTGGGTTATTTGGAAGGCTCGCTGCAGGATGGTCTACGACAACACCCAGTCGTTCGTCCCCTCAATTATGCAGGAAATCTCGAGAACATTGGACGAGCTGGGCCACGAACCCCAACGTCCGCTCCGACAGGCGAACATGGTCCAGGCGTGGCTTGGTCCCCCGCCGGGGGTCATCAAAATCAATTGTGACGGGGCATGGTCGGCCAATTCTCGTTCGGGAGGCTACGGTATTATAGATCGGGATGAATTGGGCGGCGTTCGGGCTGGTCGTTGTGGGGTGAGAATTGCGGGATCGGTTGATGAAATTGAAGCCTTTGCCGTGTATCAAGCGGTCGAATTGGCTATCGCTCACGGATGGACTCGGGTGATCATCGAGACGGACGCAATGAATGTAATAAACCATATTCATGGCCGACAGTTTGCATGGAGGATAGCCCATATCCTGGCAAATGCGATGAACCTCTCCTCTTCCTTTTCGGAGATTGCGTGGGACCACATTCCACGATCCGCAAACTCATGCGCGGATTGGATTGCGAGGAATGTTTCAACGGGGTTGTGTCTGTCGGATTATTTTTTTTTGGCCAAAGAGGAACTTCATAATCAAACAACACCCGGAACCGGGATGGAGTACAAGATTACATCCGTAAAAATACACCGAAGCAAAGGGGTTGGTGGTGAGATCACCCAATCCGAAGGACACAACCCCACGAAAACATTCTTCGCTAACCAATCCGCACAAGAGTTTGCGGATCGGGGAACATGCTCCCAAGCGATTTCCGACAAAGATGAAGCTAGGAAAGCCGCGTTTGACAATACGGGGGCGATCCTCCAAGCAAAGTCCCGCCCTCAAATATGGTTGATGACGTTCAAGGCGTCCGTCTCTATAATAACCCGTGTCCAACCATTGTCAATAGCAAGTTTGACCCCTTGAAGAACTGCAATCGATTCGATCTCGTCCGCCGAGCTGACAAGCCGAACCCCTGTTGCTCCTCCACGAACCACACCCAAGTCGTCCCGCGCTATGACACCGAAACCTCCATTCAAGGAAGTGCTCGACCAAGCTCCATCACAATTTATCTTGATGACACCTGGAGGGGGCCCAATCCACGCTTGGACATGCGTGTTCGCTCTTACCCGATTGGAAACCGGCCCCAACTCATCCATGGTTCGGATGATCTCGCCATGGATCGCCGGGATGAACGGATGTGAATTCTCGAACACGTACTTACACCTCGTCTTCCAAATGATCCAGGCGACCACCATTAGCCTTCTCTATTCCTTTGACCGTTGTTTCCCGCTCCTCCCGGTGAAGTCCGTAACTGCCCCTAGCCAATCATCAACCGAGCGGCATCCCACGGCAACATCCGATTGGGATATGTAAGAAGACCACACCTGTTTCACCCATGGACAACCAAACAGCATATGTTCACGGGTATCACTTACACGGCAAATCGAACACAGGTTATCAATAATAACGCCTCGCCGAGCAATGGTCGCCTTCGTAGGGAGGACGTCGTGAGCAAGTTTCCAGGCGAAGGCCTTGATCTTTGGCCACACGTTTCCCTCCCAAACAGCCTTCCACACCATCGGCCGCACCACCGGAAGTGTGGTGTTTGGAGCTGTGATCCGCGAGATTCGAGCTTGGTCTTCATGCAAGGTATGGTACGCGGACTTCACTGAGATAATGCCCGATCTCGAGTGTGGCCAAGTCTGCACATCCACCGTGTCCACAGCCGGAATGATGACCTGCATAACCGCGGTAACGTCGTCTGGGTGTACCGCATCACGGACAGCGGCTTCGTCCCATCCCCTCTGCCGAGGAAGGAGCCAAGAGGCCACCCTTTGCTCGGGTAGTTGATCCGCCGCATGCCCAGCCGGTCTAATCCTGAAGTTGGGCAAGTTGGGAACCCAAGGGTCGGCAAAGGGACGGATTGATCTCCCGTCCCCGAGAGTCCACAACCCCTTGTCACGAATGACATCTCGTCCCTCAAGGAGACTCGCCCAAGACCATGAAGCCCTTGCCCCCGCCGAAGCCTGCATAAACGATGTGTTCGGGAAGTAGATCCCCTTAAGAAATCTTACCCAAAGGGCTTCTGGTTCGTGAATGATACGGGAGGCCATATTCGCCAGGATCGCCCTATTGAAGTTGTTCATATCTCTGAAACCGTACCCTCCTACCGACTTTGGATTAGCCATCGAGCTCCAGTTCTTCCAGTGAATCTTCCTATTCCCCTCTCGTGATCCCCACCAGAACCGGGCCATGAGTTTATCAACGTCGTTGCACCAAGTAGTCGGGATCCTGAATACATGCATAACGTACGTGGGAATGGCACTAAGAACAGACTTAATGAGTACCTCCTTTCCGGCATGGTTAAGCAATTTGTTGCGCCAACACTGGATCTTATCCCGAACTCTCTCCTTAAGGTATCCAAGCGCCTCCCTCTTCGATCTCCCCCAGATTGTCGGGAGACCCAAGTAGGAACCCGGGTTTGTCGACTGGGCCACCCCAAACAAGTCCGCAATACTGTTTTTATAATCCTCATGAGCTCCAGAATTAAAAAACAGTGTCGATTTGGAGAAGTTGATTTTCTGTCCTGAGGCTGAGCAATAGTCCCCAAGAGTGTTCTTTAGGTTCGTTGCTTGGGCCAACGAGCCTTTCATGAAAAAGATCGAGTCGTCCGCAAAGAATAGGTGTTGAATCTCCGGACACGACCTCCTTGGGCGGATACCTCTAATGGCCCCCTTCGCAACCTGGTCGTCAAGTAATCTGGATAGGACATCAGCAACCAAGATGAAAAGATAAGGCGAAAGAGGGTCACCCTGTCGTAGCCCCCTAGACGGGTGAATGATGTCTGACTGCTTGCCATTGACCACGACCTTATAGGTAACTGTCGACACGCATGCCTTAATCCAAGCTATCCATTTGTCATCGAATTCCCTCTGTCTCAGACTTGCAAGAAGGAAGTCCCATTCAATACGGTTATAGGCCTTTTGCATGTCGATTTTTAGCGCACATTCCGATCTCCCAGATGTCGTTCTTGGCTTGCCTCTTGACTTAAGGTAATGGAACATCTCGTGCGCTATAATAATACTGTCCTGAATGCGTCTCCCTGAAACAAACGCACTTTGGAACGGGGTGACCAGTTCTGGCAAATAGGCTTTTAATCTATTCGCCAGAACCTTAGAAATAACTTTATAACCGAAGTTGCATAGACTTATAGGTCTAAAATCCGAAGCACCCTCTGGGCTAACCATTTTAGGAATTAAAGTAATATGGGTATGGTTAAGAAAGGAAGGCATTATACCTGTCGCAAGGAAAGCGTTAACCGAAGTGTGCAAGTCCGTTCCGATGGTAGCCCAACTCTTTTGGTAAAACGTCCCCGAGAATCCGTCCGGGCCCGGAGCCTTCGATCCCCCCATCTGAAAACACGCCCTCCTCACCTCCTCTAGAGACGCACAGTCCGTGAGAACACTGTTCATTTCCGAAGTTACCATGCTCGGCACACAATGAAGAATATGATCAAAGGATGTGGCATTTCGGCCCCCCCCCACCGTCCGAGGTAAACAGATTGGCAAAAAACCCATGCATCTCCGATCGGACCCTATAGTCCCCTTCGATCCACGCCCCATTAGCATCCTTAAGACGTAGAATTTTGTTTCTCCTTCTTCTCGAAAGTGTGGTTTGGTGAAAGAACTTAGTGTTCCTATCACCGTGGCCCAACCACTTAATCCTCGACCTTTGCTTCCAATAAATCTCCTCCCTTTTCCAAAGGGCATGAAGCTTTGATTTAAGGATTTTCTCTTCATCCATACCCGCCCCATGGTTAATGGAGGCCGAGACATGTCGGAGTTGGTTCTTGACTCGAGCAATCTCCACTAAATTATGCTTGAACTCCTTAGAGCTCCAATCGGCCAAAGCCACCCTACACCGATCAAGCTTCAATTTCATACCGTGGCCATGCACAATCGGACCTCCCCTTAGCCATGCCGATTTGATAGTCTCCAAGCATCCCTCCTTTTCCAACCACATATCCTCGAACCGAAATTGCTTCTTGCCTCTCATCTCTTCGTTCCGAAGGTGTATACTAATCGGAGCGTGGTCGGATCCAATGAAAAGGCCATGGATGCAATGAGACGAGGGGAAAGTCGCGAGCCACTCAGGATTAGCAATTGCCCTATCAAGCCTCTCTCTAATCCTATCCCCACCTCTCCGATTGTTTGTCCAAGTGAATATGGATCCCTTATAGCCAATATCCTCGAGGTTGAGATCATCCAAGAGGTTGTTGAATCCGTCCATTTTGTTTTGGTCCTTGGGGCCGCCCCCCTCCTTCTCCCTTTGGTGGGAGATATCGTTGAAATCCCCAATGCAAATCCACGGGTCCCTCCTACTAGTCCCCATGGCTCGCAAAGTTGTCCAATTCAGCGTCCTCCTAGCAAAAATTGAGTCCCCATAGATCCACGTAACCCTCGTCAAGCCTCTAAACTCACTACAACACACCGTCGTATCAATGAAGTTTTTGTCACTCGATATCACCTTTAGGTTTACCTCCTTTGTCCACCAAAGGGCTAAACCTCCACTCGCACCAACCGGATGCACATACGCAGCAAAATCTAACCCAACTTCACGTCTAACTCTCTCGCAATGGGCTTCATTCTTCTTCGTCTCCATAAGGAAGACGATAGACGGATGTGAGCCCCTAACCAAGTCTTTTAAGTGACGAATTGTCAAGGGAGACCCTAACCCTTGACAATTCCAGCTTAAGTAGATCATCTTGAGCCAGTGGCTGTCGATTGACAGCCAGTGGCTGTCGATTGACAGCCACCGGACAGCTTTGCCTTCTCTGATTGCCTTGTCCTTCTCCCCCCTCTTCTCTCATCACCCTCCTTGATAGACACCATCGATGTTTCCAGATTTGAGTCATCATCCCCAAAACAGATCATTCCCCCTTCTCCCAAGACCGATGGACCACTTTGCGTCTTCCTGCGTTTCGCAGTCCCCTCCCTCCGACCTAGGGGAACTGCCCTCTTAGAAACTTGTTGTGTTTGACACGGCCCCCTGCCAGTCCGAGCTTCTCCAATTCCCCTCTAGGCGTCGGTCCATCCCGTCCAGGTTGTGTTCCTTGCCCACCAAAACATCTGTGTCAACATGTAGGATTTCTTGACTCTCACGGCACGGTTCCTTGTCAACGACATCCGACTTTGGTCCTCCTACCACAGACTGCACGAAATCCTGATCACCAAATAACACGGCATTCTTATCAAAAATACTTGTCCCTTGGGAAACAGATTGGCTCGGTGTTAACGGAGTAGCCGTAGCCAAGATCCTTAGCCTCTCTTCCTCGGGTAACTCCCCCTCCTCTATCATATCGTCATTGGTATCCCCCTGCATTCCCAACGAACGCGAGTTTTGCCCAGCATTTTGCAGCACAGGTTGCAGCTCCGTAGGGTCTGGCTTTTTGGAGGAGGAAACGTCCTCCTGGTTCTGTGTCACCTGCTTTGGGATGTTTCTGATTGAGGGATTGTTGTTGGAGTTATAGCTGGAGACGTGGCTTCGTTGGTCACCCCAAGCCCGCCACCCCGATCTGCCCGGATGTCCATTGCCGATGTTGAGACCCCTGGTCCCCGAGCCTTGATTAAACTTAGCACCTTGGGTCTGCATGACTTGGCTCCAAGACTGGACCCGTGGGTCTCTGGAGGTGGCCAGCCGTGCACCACCCCCCACACAGACCGAACGGGTATTCATCTTGGGGCGATCGCATGAAGACCAAGGTCCATACAAGGGTGAGCCATCCACAGTATCCTTCACCACCGAATCAGAGCAAGATTTGGATGAATGCCCTATGATACCACACCCGTAGCATAGGTCCGTTAGCCTCTCGTACCTGACCGATGCCCACTTCTCGATGCCACTGGAGTCAATCCACTTGAAGCGAGGCATGATCGGGGACGATATGTCAAGATCAACCAGCACCCTTAGGTAGGTTCTCTGCCTCATGACTCTCACATCTTCGGTTTTCAAACACACTCCAATACTGTCCCCAATACTCTTTGCATTTGGTGTGTTTATCATCTCCATGCTTAATCCATGAACCTGAACCCAAACCTGCAGTCTGAAAAAATCCACATCCGCAACAGCTCTATTCATTGGGCATGATCTAATGTTTAAGCAATGTCCATGAATCGACCACGGCGATAGGTCAATTATCTGTTCCTTATCTTTCAAACTGGCAAAATCGAACACTAGAGTCGAGTCATTTACTTCAGCAATCGTAACCGGACCAAACCTAGCCCAGGCATCTTTAAGCACGTTAATGACCACATTGTTTTTAACAGTCCTATCTGACAGTAACATTCCAAGGGCTCTAAAATCTGAACCACTATCCAAACCGAGGCTACCTGAAGGAACCAAGCTTAGCAGAGCCATTCCCGGGGCAGCCTCACCAGCAGAGTTGGACGCGGCCATCGTTCCGGACAAGCACACAGCAGCCACAACCACCTGCAAACAGGAGGAAGACACGAGGAAAAGAGAGAACAGATAACGGAGAAGGGAAACCTCTGATTTTGAAGTCGCAATTGCAGGAAACAATCGTGACAAGGATAGCCAGAGGATGCAGGTCGCAATTGGTGGAAGAAATCAGCAGGTGCAGGGGCTCCCAGACTTGCAAGCTGACGGATATTCTGGAGAGGCAATTGATCAGGGAGAGGTCGCGCAAGGCAGACGAGCTGATCGCGCAAGGCAGGCGAGCTGGGAATCGAGCTAGGAGAGGTCGATCCTTGAGCTGGGGCGTTCCTCGGAACCGAGCGAAGCTGTCGCTAGGTCACGGGAGAGAGCAGCGCGTCCATACAACGCGCGCAAATGTTCAAAACTTGAATAGAACAAGATGTGTCTGTCGGATTGGGTGTCTTCACCACCAACCCCTTTGCTTAGATGTATTTTTACGGATAATATTCTGTACTCGAACTCTTTCTATTATGGAATGAAGTGCGTTGTTTTACCGGACAAAAAAAAAATCCTTTAGTTAGGCATAGTTATCGCAAACTTCCTTACTTTCTAATGGAAGATGGATTTCTCATGTTAGGCTAAAACCATTTACTATAAAACAAAAGGTTCGAACCTAACTTGTGTTTATGGTAAATCTACTCATAGCCGAAAATTAAATGATGTTCTTCACACGTGAAGGATTAGTTGTTATCTCCGTTGAGATGAAAGATGTGGGTGCGGCAATATACACCATTTGAAATTGGAATTAAAATTTGATAGACCTCCATGAGAGAAAGTAGTCTCTTGTAGGGAGCATTGGATACATGAAGTGCGGTGACACGAGGTAGTATCGGTGGAGCTCAGCGGCCAAACAAAAATATCATGCTAGTTTAATTCCATGTACCGAATCATCGCTATCTAAACAATAGATGATAGGAAGATAAGACCATTCAATTTCATCTCGATATAACAATAAAAAGGTATAATTTCTCAATTAAGCAGCTCTTCCCTAATTATATACAGCAGCAAGGCAGGAGGAGCACACTATGATGAGGGGAACGGAAGACACGTAATCAAAAATCACATTTCTGAAGACAAAAAATAGAAGAAAGAAAAAGGTCTTCGGTTCTCTCCTCCAACAAATCATCAAAACTCAAATTCTCCAGTTGCCTGCACAAAAACCAAAATGAAAACCATTTCAACTATCCTACTTGAGAAAAAAATATATAAAGATGCCACATCATCAATAACAATCCAATTCCAACAACCTTATTGAAGAGGATGTCCTTATCATTTATGTGCATAATCCCATCCTTGAGTGTACACTTCCACCTGCTCTTCGTACGTGTTACCTTCAAAATGAAATATAGGATCATCATTCTTCTTTGATAAATAAAAGAAAATGATTTTCAAACATAGAATCAATAATACCTTGTCAAATTGGGCTAGAACTAAATGTTGGGTGTTGAGGTCCTCTCCTTGGTCAACATCATCCAAATCATCATCATCGTCATTTTCGTTAAGTGGTGGCTCATCATCATCATTATCTTCATCTCGAAGATCGGCATGAGTACTACTAACACCAGCAGCAGGTGTACCTGCCTGGAAGTCTGCAAATACACTCTAAAAATAACATAAGAACCTGCCGGCGGCTACTACAGAAACCTACCAACCCCCCACCCCATGCCTACCTAGGATACCTACCATTGGGAGCAGGCGTGTTTGCAACGTTGTAATCTTCTGTAACAACACCTTGATAATTGTATATCTGAATCCAGCCAACAAGACACAAAAAACAAGGATAAAACAAAATGGAAAACCTAAAACAAAGCTCATAAAATAAAAATCATTTGACAGAGCAATTCTGAGAAACACAGTGGTTTCATTAATTCTAACACCAAAGGGAGGCAGGGTTCATCAAACGTCTGAGGTACTCAAAAGTTAATTACATACATTGGGGGTTGAGAGCATTTCATCATATGGATCAGGTATTGGTCCATCAACTTGTGGGATCTTTGACAGTGACCAGTTAGATAATGCCCCCAATTTTGATGTATTAACAGAGTCATCCCTCATCTGCAACACACTTCCATCAGACACCTGAAATTTTCCAGATAAAAGGTTTACAGAGTATAAGACGTGTATTTCTTGTCAAGATGAGAAAGAAGAAGGTTTTCAGCATGTCATTTCAATGCATAGTGAAATTAAAGATGAATAAGAAACTGCAACTACAGTTCAATTCATAGTGGGGGAAAAACAAAGGTAACAAAGCGACAAGAAGTTCCAACTTCAACAGAGGGAAGGAGTGCTAAATATGTGTTCATGAAAGTGGCCTACCTCTTTTGATTTTAGGGATTTTCTTCATGTCTCTATCTATAAAGGTTCCTAGTAAAGAAAGGAAGAATCCATTTGACTAACTCTGAGATTGAACTAGCAGCAAATAACAGTAACTCAAGGGTTGCAAAACCCTAAGATTGAGTAAAAAAGAAGTGACCAAGGCAAAACGTCAAAAGATGTTTCCACAATTTTTGCAGCAGGAAACACCAGGTTCAAAATGCTCCAGCTAACTCAATTCTAAAGGATCATGAACAGTGGAATAAAACAATCAATGAAGAAGATAATAATACCACCCCGCGGTGGCATAGGAACAGCTTCCTTATCAGAAATTTCAAACTTGACAGTTAAAATCCTGCTCTTTCAAGGCATGAAGATGATCTTATCCAAACAATAGTCAGATAGCACTGTTTACCATTTAAAAATAGTCACTAGACTAGACACATGAGAACCAACTTCGTGCAATATAATGTGGTTGGCCTGGAAAAAACATTATCTCTAAGCTATTGACTATTGGACATTAAATCCAAATGTAGGTTGGCAGCAAGCTAACAATCTATGGATGAATCCTAAATTCAAACAAATAACCAGTCAATAGCAGTTTAGAGAAACATACATGGATCAACCACCTTGAAAAATTTTAAAAGCTTAATTTCACATTCTCAGAAGATCTTCCGTTGTCTTTCTCTCATGAAGACATACTCAAGGTACAGGGAATTAAGCAATTTTATTTATTATCATTAGAAATCTGAACAAAAGAAATGTAATGCTGACTGCCAAACAGCAAACAAGGTACCAACCAACTTGTCCAACTTCTAGGAATCACATCCGAAAGCATTTAAAAGTCATTCAAAGTCGAGAGAAAATAAGGAAAAAGAATATCAATAACCAGGGAATTGAAAAAATATAAACCTGCAGTACTTCAGAGGGTGCATCAGTGGCTCCATCCTGCTGCGGTATATGTTGCCCATTCTTATACTGAGAAGGAAAATCATCCCGCTTCCTCTTACCAGTTGGTGGCATGAAGAAATCCTGTCATTTTTAGCATGTTATAATCTCCTTACCAAGTAAACATTAGACCAGATTCGACTCAGCATTTCCAACGAGAGGACATATCCTGTATAAAAATGAAAAATTCTGCAGTTCTAAACTTCTAATAGATACAGATACCTGAGTCAGTGATTGATGAGAGGGCCCTCTGTCCACTTCATCCCGAACTTCAACATAAGCTATACAAATAGTGTGTATGGGTCAAGAAAATAGCTCCTAAGACTTAACGATTTGAGAAGACAGAGATGTCCCATCTACCATAGTACTTACCAACATTGACATCGAGAGAAGGCCTTTGGGTCAGCCAAGGAGATGGAGGTTGCTGCAACAGGATGAGATGTTATATTAATTGTAAAATAAAAATATAAACTTGGGCAGATATCATATCAACAGTATTAATGGTACGAGCATGTGAAAAAAGAAACTCTTTGGGCTCATTTTTAGTGACGAAAGAAATTGTTGACAGAGTAAATATACCATGTAAGGGCTAGGCCTTCCATTTCCTGCGTTCTCAGAGTTGCCACCAGAATTGCCCATCCCAACAGGGAGAGGAGTTGGATAGTCACTAGATCCAGTCGGAATATTGTAAAGTTGGCTATCCGCCGTTCCTGGTAGAGGGGTTTGCAAAGGCGTCTGTAATGGGGTCTACGTTTCCAGAATAAAAATCATCAGCAATTCAAAATGCTATCGCACCAGGAAAACTTAAAAGTTCAAAATTAGATTAAAATGCAAAAATTACTGCACTTACTGGAGGAAAGAGCATATCCGCTGTGGGAGTTTCATACTCCTCCGTTCCCTCGTATGGCACATTTAGATCGTGAACAGGAAGAGGTGCTGAAACACCAGGCAAATTCTTGGGCGCAGACCTTTCTGCTGGCCCAAGAATAACACCAGCTTGCATCATCTTTGTTTCCCATATCTACAATTATTCACCGAAAAGATCATTATAGGTATCATCAAACAAGAGTTCAGCCGGTGGATCATCCCACCAGAATCTAATCCACGACAAACCCATAGAAAAAATATCAATTTGACCTGATAGCTAGTACAAAATTTGCAATTACATTAAATCATTGAAACTATAAAAGGGAAAGGCTGGACATATATCGGCTTTTCTTTTTTAAATCAAGACGCTGCATCAATTTTTCGAATCAATGCTTCATCAGAAGCTTTCACTGGTACACTAACAGATATTAATGAATGCCTAGCTTGGATCGATGATATGCTCATTGAAAATCCAGATGAATAGAAAAACTAATATCAGAGGATGAATAGATTCAAAGCAGCATCTGTCAGAAATTGACTCACTCCTTGGAGCTCGCTCAGAACATCCTCTCCAGCGCCTCCGTTATTAAGGAACTCATCGCGGACTTTGCTGATAACATCTTCAATCACATGGAGGTAGACCGAGCTGGTGGTCGAAGAAGTCGCCATAATCAGCTAGGGGTGTGGGGGGGAATTAAATCCTTTAGAGAATTTCGATCCGGTTGCTTAATCAGCAACTAAGTATACCAATAGGAGAGAAAGTGGAGGATAATAAGCATGGAGATGTATGGATGGGTCTAGGGTTTGAGAGCGCTCTCTGATGAATTGTAGAGGATGTGAGATCCGGACAAGAAAAGCAGATTAATGACTGAAAAATATAAATAGGTTTGCATCCGATGATATGCTTACTGTTCACGTGTCACGGGACAAGGTGTGTACTGTAGGGCGGGGCATGAACCGGTTCGGGGTCGAACCGGTTCATGAACAATACATTTATCACATTTTAAAGAGTTATGGTTTACCGCTCCATATTTTAGCCGATTTATTGTATTTGTTCAGAATCGGTTCGGCCGAATCACTTTATTAACACAAAAAAAAAATATTACTGCGGTTGGGAACTGAATCATGTTCTTGTGCAGGCTCTAACAACACTGTTACGACGCCTGGTGTTGGATTGGGAGTCTGGGACAACTAACCAATGTGCTTCCCCAACACATTCTGGTACGGTTTGCTTCCCCAACACATTCCCCCAATTTGCGCAGTACTGGATTGGTCTTGGACGAGTGAAGCTGCTGGTGCTGGACCAGTGAAGAACCAGCAGGTACAACCGTCCAATCTGATTAGAGTAGATATTTAATAAAATTAAATATTATATTATATTAAAATCGGTACAATAAGTGGTACGATTTACCATTTGAGAACTGGTTTTTTATACATTTTATGAACCGCTCCATTTTTTTGCAAAAAAAAATGTTTGGTTTATGAACCGGTACGGTTCAGGTACAGTTTGGCCGAACCAGTTTTTTATGTCCAGCCCTAGTGTGTAGTGTCATTTTTTTGGATGTATTAGTTAATACATTTATTATCGTTTTATTGGATGTATTAGTTAATACACGTATTAGATAATATGTGTATTAGTTAAAACTAGGCTTGTTCATGAACCGGTTCGGGGTCGAACCGGTTCTGAACTGAAGTGGTCTGGTTTGGAAAAAACAATACATTTTTCTGTTTCTAAAAAACCTGGTCTGGTTTAAGAAAAAAAGAACTAGTCTGGTCTGTTTTTTGAAATATCAATTTTGGTTCGGAAAAATTCTGGTTCAAACCGAACCTAAACCGGCTGAAAATCTTGCCCAACACACTGAACCGTCTTAAGAAATACTGAACCAACTGAAAAACACTGAACCGGCTGAAAAAACACTGAACTGATTGAAAAATACACTGAACCGATAGAAAATCTGTTCCAAAACCGACTAAAATCCTGTCCAACATCAACATACGAGAGTCCAATATATTATAGGTTTGGTTTATTGAAAACATCTCTAGGTTTGGTTTAATTTCAGACCGGTTTAGTTGATTTTGCTTCAAACCGGTTCTAAAATTATATAGGTTTAAAGTGGTTTGATTTAAATTTAAGTATAAACCATTATCAAAAAACGAGTTGAGTCGAACCGATTCGAACTGGATTTTTGGTACTATTTTGAACTGTTCTATTTGAAGGCTAAAAACACTGATCTGGTTTGGGAACTAGTTCGGCTGAACCGGTTCGAACCAAACCAGTTCCAAACCAGACCAGACCAGTTCGGCCGAACCGGTTCATTTGGACAAGCCTAGTTAAAACTATATTTAGATGAGACATGTATTAAAATATACTTATACATAACCTAAGAAAATGTTTGATTAAGTATACAATTATATGTAAAGTGACAAAAAATCATAACTATCATTAAATTTATGTTGTAATGTAAGTATGTTCAACATATGGATTGAGTTATTTTTAAAATAAAATATATTCATATTAAAAAAAATTGAAAATAAATCACGAACACAGACACACACAAAAATAGTATCCTCTTTGAGTCATAACCGGTTCAATCCACTTCGACTATTCTTTTGTGATCTTTGCAATTTCATTATTAAAATGTTACTTCGATGCATAAAGTTTCAAAACTTTCATATTCTTAAGTGACTCTGTGTGATTGACTTATGAATGAAGAGAAAAAAAATAGAGCATTGCATTGGTTTTACAAAAATGTGGAACCACACTTCGCAAAACATGGAGACCAAATAGTTAAATAACAATTTCTAAGTTTTTCCCCTCATGAAACATGCACATAAAAAGTCGAAACAAATAAAGCAAATGATATATGTTTGTTTAATATTATTTTCAATATATTTTTTTTATAAAAATCAAATAGACAAATAAGTATTAAATTATTATTGAGTCAATTATTCGTTAATTTTTTATATATATTTTTTTAAATACTGACTACATGTCATATATAATCGTCGAAACGAACTTAGAAATTGTTTCTCAATTCGAATGGTACTCAACAATTGTTGTTGTGTTTAATTTAGTGATTTCTTTTTTGTAAAATAAAACATACATAGAAGAACTAATGATGGAAATTTATAAATAGTTTTACATCATTTTTTTTCTTTTAATAATTTACTTTTTATGTTAATTATTATTATTACATAATCCGAGTAAATAATTATTTTAACATATTTTATATTAAAATTTACAAAGTTTGACAAAAATTGAAAACTAACGTGATAAGTTGTTCTTATGTAAGGTTAATAGACTAAGGGTAGTTAAGTAAATTTTGTACTATGTAATAAATAATAGGGAAAAGTATGAAAAAGAAGTATTATGTTTGCACAATGTGTGGTAAATGTGTATAGTATGTTTGTTTGACATGCAACATCTTTGCTTTTGATAGTTTTAGATGGACCCTCTTATATGTCGTCCAAAACGTTCGTTAAGTACCATTAATTTCTTTCTCTTTTGATAAACGTTGTCGGGCAGCTACGGAATGTGGACGTTCTTATTCACCAATGCAGACTGCAATGAGTCGATGTACTTATAAGAGTCGGTCGACATCATCGGAACGTGATCCTGAGATGTTGAAGTCGACGTAGAAGCTGGAATTTGGAGGGCAGAGGGAGCGTGTTGTGAAGAGCCAGGTTGCGAGGACGGGGCAACGACTCCGGTTGAGGTTACGTCCGCAAGCATGTCCGACGCCATCGAAGAGTTCGGCGAATAGGTCAAGCTTGCAGATTTAGTTATCAGTTTCTGATCAGCTGGGATTGTCGGGCCGGGGTCGGTCAATGTCTCAAACAACATCCCGACGAAGGAGGAAGTAAGAAAAAAAGAATTGTGATAGAAGAGCGTTGATTAAGATAAAGTGAAAATCTTCTTCGAGGGATATTTCTCTATCAATGTTAATTAACTATCTAGTATAGATTTTTAGAAGTTAAGTTTTTTCTGATAAATGATGGAAGATAAGATTGAGAGCTCTGCAATAATGTAGAGTGATATGCAGTTTTAGCTTTCTTTGCTTCGACTTGGTTTGGTTACTTGAGCTTCAGCGTTGAAGCTCTGACTTCCTCCTTGATGACAACAATCAACAGTTAGTGAATTAGGTCCAAAAGGCTTTGTCACTGATGAACCACAAGATTTGGCACCAGTCTGGCGTTGTTGCAACTTGGAGGCGAGGATTGCTGACTTGCCAAGATTGTTGAAAGTAGCGGCGCTATTGCTGTCTTCATTGGTTGAGGAAAGCTCAGAGGGATTTAATTTCGGACAGGAGTAGGATGTGGAGGAATGGATCTGGTCGAGGAAGTCATGGTCGGCGGATATAGGATCAAATTGGAAGGTGTGGAGAGGTCCTCTAGAGAGCTTTGCGGTGAGCTTAGCAGAGTATTCATGTCAACACCATCTTGCATTTCTCCTGACTGCTGAATATCACTTACAGTAGAGAGAGAACAAGTTCCAGAAGAAGGGAGGAGGGAGAGAGAGAAAATTGAGGGGTGTATTTGTCAATTGAGAAAATTTATTTTTTAATAGGTCACATGTCACAAATGTGTCTAATTTTAACAATTAAAAGGACGGAAAATTTTACGATGTACCACGAAACAGCGACCCAAAACAAGTTGCATCAGTTAATGATTTAGTCAAACATATTATATATTTTCTATATTTTCCCCGAAATAATACCATGGTTAGATAATGTATTAGTTAATACACAATTAACACTATAATTGTGTATTAGCTAATACATATGTATTAGTTAATATATACCATTATTTCTAATCAAACATTGTATTAATTAATACATGTATTAGTTAATACTAATACATGATTAATACCCTAATCAAACACCCGCTTAATTTCTTAAAAGAATAGTTAGTCACATAAGTTGAATTTAGGGGTGAGCAAAATCAGGTACGGTCCGATCTATTTCAATCTTGAAATCGGAATTGAAATTTTCGGTATTCTATTTTTGGTACTAAGACCGAGACTGGGACCATTAGGACTGTTTGATACGGTCTTAGTCTTTTTAGTCTTAATTCGGTCTTAGACTGTTTGGACCATTTAGATATATATATTTATTAGGGGTGAAACCGGTCCAACATTTGTGTTTTAATTAGGTCGGGTACTTATGTATTTAAAACGTATTTTCTCCACACAAAAAATTCAGACCGAAAGACCATATAGGAAAAATTAAACCGTCCATTAGTATTAAGAATTTTCGGACCGTTTTTTTCGCTCTAAATCGAAAATCTAAATAATACACATCCAAAATCAAAATAACTATTCAAAATTAAATAAAATAACAAAAAAAACTCGATTGAACATAATTTTATACTAAACCGATTAAATAACTATTGAATAACTTAATTAATATAATATATGAAATTATATGTAAATTAAGAGTTGGATCGGACCCTATGGCCTTTTAGACTCGTAGATCGAACAGTTCAAAAATCCAATTCAACTTGAAAAAATTGAACTGTGTATTCTCATATCTATTTTTCAGTACCGTTTGGTACGATTTTTGCCGAATTTTTCTTTCACGCCTAATATTTATATAATTTTATATTTTAACAAGATATTAATCAATACATTTGAAATTAATTTAATTAATCAATAAAAATAAAATAACAAATTCGTCTTAACGGTCCAGTTCAGTCTTAACGATCTCCAATTGTCTAAGACCGAAATTAAGATCGAAATCGATAAGACTGTTAAGGCAAGACTGTTGGTTTTAGTCCACAAACGGTCTGGTGTTTTTGGTTCGATTTTGGTCGATTATTGATGCCTAAATCGTTTTTTATAATCCACAATTGTACTTTCTAGACGATAACATATTTTATTTTTCCTCTAGATCGTATTGTAATTAGAGTGTTTCATTCGTTCAATCACATTGTCTAGTTTTGGGTCTGCCAACCATCATTAGTGAAGTGACATTAATGCTTAAGAAAATTAGTCGAAATATTCAACACCCCACTTATCAACTTCAATCATTCTCTCCGTAGGAAAAGCCCCAATTTCTAGGGTTTGGTTCCGTGAGAGCTCAATCAAGCCGTGATTTGGCTTTGTCCTCTTGGCATTTATTGCCAATTTGTTTACTCACTAATTAGAGGAAAGCATTGGAGAAGTACTGCAGGTAGATGTGACAGCTCCATGCAAGGTGATTTCGGTTTCCTTTGCCAACAACGAAACTTGTTGCACATCTCCCCGCCGAAACTCCGCTCGGTTCCAACCAGAAATTGCTTCATATTTCCAGACCAACACCACCGTAACCACAGACAGGACGAACCCACCCATGCCATGACTATGCCCCCAACCTAAGAGTGAGTGAGCGCCACCGTTTATATCTTTCTTTTCTGGTGTAGGTCTATCTTTCTTGCAGGGAGTGGAGCAGCGGTGACGGAACCTGGGCCTGAATCGGTGATGAATGCCAATTCCTATGAAATGAACAGCCCACAGAAACGTATCGTCGACCTGAACTCTAACTCTCAGCTGGAACACGGAGACTGGTACGTGGGGAGGGTATTTGGAATGAAGCAGATCAAGATGAACTCTGTCAATAGAGTCCTAACTCAGGCTTGGGCATGGTATGGACAAGTGGGCATCTCGGAGGCTGAGCCAGGCACCTTCCTCTTCGACTTCGACCAAGAGGAGGATACCCAAAGCATTGTTGACCGATCTCCGTGGGCAGTCAATGGTCAAATCATCAATATAAAACGCCGGGATTCGAGAATCAGAATCAAAGAGGCCGACTTCCATAGGGTAAATTTCTGGGTCCAAATCCATGACCTAGGTTTAGAGAAATTTAGTGTCGAAAATGCTTGGAAAATTGGGAACATGCTTGGGAAATGCCTAGAAGTAAAACCAAACATGGGAAGAGTTAGTAGAAGTTTTATGAGAATGAGAGTTGAGATAGATGGAAATGAACCGTTGATGGCGGAGTTTTGGTGGACGAACTCCCAAAGAAAGGAAAGATGAACATCCGTTTAATATGAAAGACTGTCTGACTATTGTTATGGGTGTGTGATGTTGGGACACACAAACCAAATGTGCAACGATGAGGTGAAGATGTCAGATTAGGATGAGAAAGTCCCGGCCTATGGACCATGGTTGCTTGGGGTAAGGCCAAAGCACAGAGTGCCGAAACAGGACTCGGGGCAGGAGGAGGATCCGAGAAACCGAACCAAATCAGGGGCCAGGAGAACTTGGGCGGACATAATGTCTGAGGTTAGACAATCGGAAAAAGGGAAGAACAAGCCGAAAAAACAAAGTGAAACTGAACAACCACCAAGGTATGGCAAGGAGACCAAACAGAGAGAGGGAAGTGCAGATGGAATGGAAATGGAACCGTGGGTTGATAAGGGTAAACAACAATGGAGAAGTGGTGCATAACCGGTTGGAGAAGACGACGGAGTGGAGCTGAATGAGACACCGGGGGACCATCAAAGGGAGGAACACCATGACAAGCTAACGACACGAGCAAACAAGTTCGATCAGTTTACATGAGGTCGAGATGGACTCAAGGGGCCAGCACCTATACAAACTCGGTGGATGAGACAGAACCAACCAGAAAGGAGACACCTATTCCAAATACCGTCCAGCCCGGTGATCATCTACTTACCGAAGAACTCCACCACCAAACACAACATGCTGACCACCGCACCTATCATGACTTACACGGTGGAAAAGCCACCGGAATCGCCACCCTCCACGCCGACGCACGATAGCATGAACCCAACCTCAGGGGTGAGCCCTTATCTAAACAAGATGTCGTTGAAGCGAACAAAAGAAGAAATGGATGGCCAACCTACCACGAAAAAGTGGAGGGTCGGGATGGAACCCAATGGGGGCAAGAACCGTGGAAGTAGAGGACGCCGGAAAACAACACAAAGGGGGCGACCAAACCGTCAAACCACTAGCAAGGGGAGGAGGGGTGGGACGAAGGCTTTGAAACATAACAACCAGATGGATCATGTGGAAACAAAAATGGGCTCTGGTGCCTGTCCCGGAACAGCCACAGGGGCTCAATGAGTGTCATCTCATGGAACTGTTAGGGATTGGTGTCTACCCTGACAGTCCAAAACCTACACAACCTCAATAAAATGTATCGCCCGGACATAATATTTCTCATGGAAACAAAGAACGAGGATACCTACTGCGAGAAAATCAGGAAAAAAAAATAGGGATGAATGGAATGAAGTATATATGGCTGAGAGGGAGAGCGAGGGGATTAGCATTGTGGTGGAAGGATGATACACAAGTCCAAATCCTATACCATGATACAAATTTCGTGGATTGTGAAGTGAATATCGGACAAGGAGGCACGTGGATGTACATAACATGGGTATATGTGGATACAGATGCCCAAACACAAGCCCAAAATTGGGAGGTACTACGCAACCTAGGGAGGAAAGGGTGGGGGAGATGGACGGTCCTCATGATTTCAACACTATATGTTACCCACACGAGAAGGAGAGAGGTAAAGGGAAACCACAAAGACAGATGGACGAGTTCAAACAATTGATCGATGATTTACATTTGGAGGATATGGGAGCAAAGGGCTCAACCCACACATGGTGCAATAACAGGAGAGGGGATGAATGGACAAGCAAGCGTTTGGACCGGGTGTTGATTAATGGGGAGTGGGCCGCGGGGCACCCAAGTAGCTGATGCATCAATGAGCTAGAAATTAGCTCAGACCACTCTCCTATGATCCTACAAATAGAGAGGTCGCGTCAAAGGTTCAAATTCAAGGCCATGTGGATGGACACCAAGGTGCAAGGACATAATCGACCAAGCTTGGGGACAGGGCCAACCGACCGAAACTCTAAACGGAGTATGTACAAAGTTGGTTAACAAAATCAGAGTGGGGTTTGGTTAACAAACGATAAGGAGATAGCATTGGAGCTCCGGGAATTCTATGGGGAGATGTTCAGATAAGAGAATACAGATTCAGGGGATGAGATAATTGCAGGCCTACCACACCAAATAACACCTGATATGAATGCACAACTAACACAGAACATATCAGGCCAAGAAATCAGATCTGCTACTTTCCAGCTAGGGGGGTCCAGAGCTCCGGGTCCCAACGGGTTTCCATGTCTGTTTTATCAAAGGAATGGGTATATTGTGGGACCAGATGTCATCACCGCGGAAAAAGATTTCTTCAGAACGGGTAACCTCCCATACTATCTTAACCAAACTGATATTGTTTTGATCCCACAGGTTCCAAATCCGACCCAAGCCATAGAGTTTAGACCTATTAGCTGTTGCAATTTCCTGTATGAAATAATCTTTAAGGTTTCGGTTAACAGATTAATGGTTTATCTTCTAGATCTCATCACTCCTTTCCAGAGTGCCTTTGTAGCAGGCAGGTCTATACAAGATAACATACTGGTCCCACATGGGGCTTTCTTTTAACTAAAGACCCGACGGAGGGGGAGCAAAACAAAATGCGCTTTAAAGATAGACATGCAAAAGGCGTATGACAGGGTGGAGTGAGAGTTATTACTAAAGAGCCTGCAGGGACGGGGTTTTAACATGAAGTGGATAGGATATATCTGAGCTTGCATATCCACCACGTCCTACAGGGTTGTGGTAAATGGGAACGATCTACAATGATCAGACCGACTAGGGGCATATGCCGAGGAGACCCCTTATCACCGTACCTGTTTATACAGCTTGCGGATGTACTGTCAAGGACCATTGAGAAGGAAGTACGAGAGCAAAGACTAAGAGGAATAGTGATGAAGATGAACTGCTCTGAGATCCATCACCTATTCTTTGCAGACAACTCCATCCTATTCATACAAGGATCGACCAACAATGCGAGACACCTATAGAGCATCTTGGACAGATGTTGTAAGGCTTCTGGACAACACATCAATACAGCAAAGTCGACACTGTTCTTCAACAAGGGAGTGGGACCGGATGAGAGAAAGATAGTGGAGGAGGTGTTGGATGTAAGGAGCACCAGTGACCCGGGAAAATACCTAGGGTTACCATCCACTTGGGGAAGATCAAAGAAAGAGCAATGGTTTTACTAAGAAACAAGGTAAACGACAAACTAGCCGGGTGGAGACTAAAGACACTAAACCAAGCAGGGAATGGGGTTTTTGATAAATGCAGTAATCACGGCTATCCCGACGTATGTCATGAGTGTTTTCCAACTTCCCAAAACCTGGTGCTCCAACATAAACTCAATGATAGCGGAGTTTTGGTGGGGAGTATCTGTAGAGGGTAAGAAGACACATTGGCGGAGATGGGAGACCCTAACCATGTCCAAGAAAACGGGAGGCCTATGGTTTAGGGAACTCCAAACCTTCAATACAGCCTTGCTTACTAAAATGGCGGGCTGTTTCTTCAACGAACTGAACACACTATGTGCGAGAATCATGAAGGCTTTGTACTTCCACATGAAAGTTTCCTAGAAGCAACAAAAGGAGGGCGGGCATCGTGGGGATAGAGTAACCTACTACACGGGAGGGATGTACTTAAACGACAAGGGTTGTGGTCCCTCGGCACAGGGGATGTCTGCTGGCAAAAGCAAGGCTTTGAGAGAGTGAATGCGCCCTCAACTCTCTTTGCCTTGTTTTAGCTCTTTTCACTTCGTCGTAGTTTCTTACTTTTGTACTCCTCTTCATGCGACCTTGTAATTTTAACATCGTTTTTGTGAATGAAACTATTTCTTTGTGTTTCTTTGATTTTCGAGCATGCTTTCCCCTTGATTGGTATTAGTTTTGATGCATCTTGGCCTCACTATAATTATATGTCTTTTGTTTTTGGGTTATAAAACGATCTTAAGTCGACCGCTATAACAAGTGTTTTGTTTCTTTGTTATAGGGTGATTTTAAGCTGATCACTATAACAAGTCTTTTGTTTGTTGGATTATAGGGTGATGTTAGGTTGACCACTATAACAAGTCTTTTGTTGTTTGATTATAGGGTGATCTTAAGTTAACCGCTATAACAAGTATTATGTTTCTTGGTTATAAGGCCATCTTAATTCGCCGCTTTAGCACGTCTTTTGTTGCTTAGTTATAGGGTGATCTTAAGTCGACCATTATAAAAGTCTTTTGTTTCTTGGTTATAGGGAAATCTTAAGTAGACCGCCATAACAAGTCATTTGTTTGCTTGGATATAGGGTGATCTTAAGTGAACCGCGATAACAAATCTTTTGTCGTTTAATAGGGTGATCTTAAGTCGATCGTTGTAACAAGTCTTGGTTGCTCGGTTCTATGATGAATTTAGTCGATAATTATAATGTTTTTTTTATTGCTAGGCTCGATTATAAGATGACTTTAGTTTGATCACCAGGGCGTGGTTTCAGGATTTTGTCACCAAGTCCGCGATGAGTTGATACTTAGTGAGCATACAGTAATTGCATGCCTGAACCACATTTTATTCATCTCATTGATATAAGAGAAAAAAGAGGAATCTACTTTAAATAAGCTACTTAGATTGTTTAAAACCATGACTAAAATAAACCTAAAGAGATAATCTTGTGATATGATAACCGTATTGTTGGTGTGGATTGATGTCACTATTTCATAGGGAGTTTGTTTCATGGGCGGTTGATTATGCAGGTCTCTCCCTTAATAATTGGGCGAGCACCTTATTCCATCCGAACAAGATTTTCTATCTCACTACATTAGTTTCCTTGTGATTTTTCTTTTGCAAGTAGTTCACGTAATTTTCTAGAGGCGATTTGGTCACTGGTGATGTCACCTGCCCCAGTGTGGGTGGATGGGGTGGGGGGTGTTAAGAAATTCATTTTGTGGACGGTGGATGCTACAATCTTGTAAGGGTTGATTGTATTCCAATCAAGGATGGCTCTGTTGGTCGAAGGGGCATCCTCTATTATGAAGAGGACGTTTATCTTGATAATCATTAACCCTCACCAAGGAGCACTGGAAGGTTAACCACCTCCAAGGGGTATATTGTGCCCTCTAGAAATCCGATGAGAGAGATGTCAACCTTTTTCAGGTTCTTCTTTTTCTTCACCATCTTATTGAATGCCTCCAAGAATAAGATGTCTGCCGAGTGCCTCCATCCACTAGTATGCTTTTCATGTTGAACCCTTCATATTCAATTGCCACCACTACAAGAATCTGCCTCAACAACCACGAAAATATTGTGTTGTCGCTAGGTAGTCATTCTTAATAAGCATTTTTTGTTTTAACACTATTTTTCGAGGGAATAGAGTTGTTTTAGAGTCAGACGTTTTGTCGTAGCTGAAACAATGCTTTAGTGTGTACTTTTGCCGCGGCTAGTTGTGTCAGGCCCAAAAAAATACTTGACAAATACGTATCCGAGGATAATATACATCAACAACATCATGGATTAATGCTATTTCTGATTCATTGTTTTACTGTCAATATTTGTTGATGTAATATATATGTTAACAGCGTCGCAGTAGGTGCGTATTTAAAAACTTAGTTAGCCGTTACTAATTCGGATACGAACCAGTCAAATTAACAGAACAATTCTGATTTTACCAGGAGCTGAAGCAGATGACCTACGTAGCCGTTTCCGCAGCCCAAACTTCTGAATCACCCTGACACCTTCATAAGGTAGCGATTCAATAAACAATCTTACCGTAATTACACCGAGACAAATCGATCGAAGTTGCTTTGCATACCTTATTTACGACAACCTTTACTTTACTTCACAATTGATCTACCCAACCTTCCCAACCGTCACCCCGAGAGAACCTTCACTTAACTTCTATGCATTGTCATCCTTTTCCTGCAGCATTACGAAAAGGTACGGTTTCCTCCTAAAATTATGAATTGACGTCTAATTTTTTGAGCTAAGACAATGAAATTCACCCAGCTGCTGTGTTGTCAATGTATTTCATTATGTGTACATCAAGTAAAGAGAAGTTTATCTAATCGGTTAACGAATTGTGTGACTGAGTGTGTGTCCCAAGCAACTGATTCGTACGAAGGCGATTGCCGAATGTAGACATAACAAAATGTGCCTGTTTCTCACAATTTCTGTTGCATTTCACTACAAATCGTCTGTTTGATTGTTTGGTTAAGTGTATGTATACACACTGATTGCTGCTCTGTTACAACAACTGAATTTGTCGTTGAAGAAAGTTGGTTAATTATCATGGGTTCGGGTAAAGCTTCTATCAACATAATTATACAGCAATTAACAACTACTTTTAAACAAATACTATGCATAGGATCTCAGTTTTGCAAATGAAGGGCAGAACGAAGGCTTATGGGTTAGGGATTTTAAGTAGATTATGCCCTATATTGTTTTCCTAAAATTAAATATATACATTTTATACTCTTAATATAATGAGTATATATAAAAAAGTAAAACATACTACTTATAGCTACTGCGCGTAATTTGCAGGCCAGATATCTAGTTAATAGTGGTTTAGAAGTGGTTCCGACGGTTTAGGGGTTGTAACTTAACGTTATTACTAAATAAGATAATTTTGTGCGGAATATGACTGTATATAATACTGTATTAGAAAAACAACATAACTACATATAATACTGTATTATATGTTTGTATATACAATATATACACTTACATGCAAGTTTGTATATACAACATTACTAGTTTGTATATACAATATAAACAAGTTTGTATGATATGTACAAGTTTGTATTATATATAGTATATACAAGTGTTGTACCACTTCTTGTACCAATTTTAATATAATATTATGTTTAATTATTATTCAATCTACTCTAAACCATTACACCAACTTAGTTGGTTCGGTGATGATTTACAATATACACTAATATAATGGATTATGTATTATGGACCTATGGCATATGGATTATGGACCTATGGGTTAGGATTGGAATTTTCATCATTGAGAAGTTTGTGTTCATAATCTTGCTCAAATCTGTCCAACGACATAATGGTTTAGGGTTTGCGTTCATAATGGTTTAGGGTTTGCGTTCATATGGATTATGTTTAGGTTCCTCCAACGACATACCTAGGATTCTCAACCGAATACTTGACTAAATGTTTGGAAAACTAATAAAATGTTACTTACTCAGTATTAGTGAAGTGCTTTGAGAGTCTCATGTACATGAATTATATAAAGAGATGAAAAAAATAGATACTCACCGTTGTATACTCAACTAGGTTCATTAGTTGGTCCATTAAGCTCTCAGATTATTCTTTTAATTGTATATGTGGTATAAATTCAGAGCCCAACCTACGACCCAAATGATCCATGCGTCAAAAACACTAACAAAAACACGACCGGTGGGCGGGTCACCCACGGGTCACCCCACAAGTTGGGTCAGGTTTTGCCACCCATACTTGATTCGTAAATAATTCGATAAAATAAATTATTGCATAGGGTTGAACTTGTTCATGCATGCTATTATCTTCATCCTACAATTATCGGACCGAAGCCCTATTCTATTTTAGTCATCAAGTGTTATTGGATCAAAGCCCTATTCTTTTCGGTTGAAGCCCACTCGGTGTCCAAGCATGCAACACCTTATGCATCAGCACATTACCTCTCTTCGAAGCAAATGTAATTCGAAATTAAGATGACATGACAAGCGGTCCCACCATTTCTGCAGCTCTTCCAATTCCTCTGTAATTTACCACGCAATCACTCCTTCTACCTGCGTTCTTAGGTTGTACTCTCCATTTCTCACCGAAATTAGTTCATCTCTTCCTCTCCTCCGACGATTCAAAGTGACGGTTCATCTTCAAGAAGTTCTGCAGATCTAGCACCAAAGGTACGGTTCATGTTCTTGCTATTCAATCTGCTTACTTGTCTTTGAAGAAACTTGAACAGCAGTGTTAGGTTTTGCAAACGTTGTGCTGTTCTTAGGAACAGCAGTGCTATTTCTCTCCTCTTTGAAGAAACTTGAGCAACTCAGGTCAGACTTAGTTTAGTTTTGCAAACGCTGTGCTATTCTTACATTTTACTCTACGACAGTCCGTTAAAAATTGAAACTTTAATATGTCAAACCTTTTGAAATCATGATTAGCCACAGTTTGGAAGATGCATGTCTTGTTAGGGTTTCTTCGATCGAATGTCACCGTAATATGTCTCGTTAGTGTTGAACACAGTAGTCAGCATGGTGGGAACTAGAAGAATGATGCTCAATAGTACCAACGTAGCACCCTAAATTAAGCCAATCCCAACTCGGAAGTCACCCCAGAAACTGTCCCGATCATCACCAAGTAGGTTTACTTCCTCCAAACTTTTGTGGCTTACAGAACATGAGAGAGGTGTGTCCTGTACCCATATAGGTTTACTTCATCAGTTGGTGACACCTTGGTGGAGAACCGTACAACACCGATCACATTGGACCCCCCAGTTGAAGAAATTCCAGCAGATGAAACACAACATGTTACTCCATTGGTGGGAAGAGCATGCGGCCGAACATGGTAAGTCTTTGTGTAAACCAAAACAACCAACAACTATTGGAAGTTATTGAATCTTTTATTCCTATGGTCGTGTGTTTGATATTAAGTACAGATGAAGGTTTACAAGTGCAAGATGAAGGTGTAAGGGTGCAAGATGAAGGTCTACAAGTGCAAGATGAAGGTTGAAGGGCGCAAGATGAAGGTTTAAGGCCAGCAGCTGAGAAGCAGCTGTTGATGTTGTTTGGGATGTTTAGCTGCGGCGTTGCAACAAGAAACTACGGTGGCGAGGCGTGCCAGATTTGTCTATTCACGTACGTAGTTTGACTCCTTCTCTCTTGCATGAGAATGTCATAATCTTCAGCAGTGCCGTGTCCAGCCTCCAGCCCTTGATTGGTTTCTTTGTCTCTTGCAATAGATGCAAAACGGATCCGTCCAACTAGAAACGGGAAATCGAAGCTGTCACGGGGCTGAGACCTAGGAATCGCCAGACACAGAGGGGCGCGTGACAAGAATCGCCACAGAATGATGTTGTATTATGTTTTTTAAGGTTAGTGGACATATAATCCCCTTTTAACATACTTAAATCTAACTTGTGAAGTCTACTAGGTTTAGATTCTTGCAGCAACACCTTGCTTATAACGGTGTTACGAAAGCGACAATGTATTACATGGAATTCAAAATAAGTGTGATTATTCTTGTTGAACTACGAAACATAAACCAAATTGCTAGTAACATGAGGAGTATATAGTAGAGTGCATACACCAGAGATTTTGAGTCATTGGTATTGATAGCAGAAGTGTCAATACGTGTTATATGTAGAAGATTACCACTACCTATTTGCACTTTACCTGGAACAGTATAAGGCTCAGTGTCATGAACATGTGGTGTATTATGAGTGAGGTGATTTGTTGCCCTTAAATTTGGGTACCAATCATCATCATGAGTAGCAGTCTTTCCGGTAGTTTCCATATTAGCCTGCCGAGATCCGGTACTTCTGACAGAGTAATCCATGGTAAGTGGTGAGTGAGATGAATCACGCAAAGGAGTAAAAGGTAAGCCATATGACCTAAAATGAGGTAGACTCCGCAATAGAGAATAAACAACATGATATTTGGAAATATTACCAAATGAAACTACAATAGGAGCATGATAAGGCATATCATGAGCAGTCATAGCATATGGGATAAGTGTAGGTATATATTCGAGTGAAAACGGCAAAATGATCTTAGGGTGAGGAACAATTGATAGCGTAAATTGAGAAGGAACAACCAGATGACCATAACTATCCAAACTATCACA
Organism: Chamaenerion angustifolium; assembly: GCA_946814005.1. Lineage (NCBI taxonomy): Eukaryota > Viridiplantae > Streptophyta > Magnoliopsida > Myrtales > Onagraceae > Chamaenerion > Chamaenerion angustifolium. The sequence continues at coordinate 23,154,114 of OX328268.1, read as the reverse complement.
GGTGGAATGAATTTTAGATAGATAATTTTTCATATATTGATACATCAACTCAGAACATTCAATCGACCATAGAGGCTCATGATACTAGTAGTAGAGGACGAAGAAAACACTTATGAGGCCATATGGATGCAAGCAACTATAAGGCCATAGATTTGTCACCTTGTGGCGCTCGGGGCGTTGCTAGGTTATTCTGTTTCATCTCTTTATGTACGGTCGACATCTCTTTTTATTAGAGGGGTGGGAGTCGAGGCTTCTATGACCTGGGGTCGACACGTAGTATCTTCGTTCTTCAGGCGACACTGGTTATTTATTCTTCCATCCCATAAATCAATCTTCAGAGGGGTCGGTGACCTCTCACGAGGCATCACTTCCTTTTGATGACTAGTGTCAGAGTATGCCCCGCCCAAGCGTTCTTCTGCTCATTCTAAGTTGATATATGCCTTAATTCTTTCACTCAACTGCCTAGGCGTAAAAAACAGTGCTACTCTGAAGGAGTTTCCCACCGCCCTTCCTCGAGGCCCTAGACCTCAGATGAAAGCTCAGACCACCTCCCCGTCGGTGATGACCTGGCTTATGTTGGTCAATTTTTTGTTGAATTGAAACGACTATAGTAGATCACCAAGGATTCCCCTTCCTGTTGACGTACATCATCCAAGAATCTCACATACTTAAAAAGCTATCACTCCTCCATGTACTATCGTCCCAAGAAGAGACCTATGCCTTAGGAAGGCCAAAAAAATAGTACGATGTAGCATCAGATAGCATCCTAGAAAAAGTAAAACAAAGTGATTGTCGTCACTAATCTGACCTAGTGGTGAAGACTCATGCTTCTGTATGTATTGCACAGGATATCCATCCTTTGTCTAATTCGGAATTTGGCAAGACATTGCGTCCCGGGGGATGATAATTGACATTAGTTCAGTTGTGACGGGATGCGATGCCCTATCTTGAAGAGTAGGGCATTGTTGAGACTTTTTGCTCTTTGAGCTTCCTATTTATCAACTCCTCCACCTGGCTCATGGTGAGTGTCTCTGGTGGAAGAGGGGCTTGTATGTTAATGTATCTAAGACCACCAAGAGTCGTGCTATCCGGCGGGAGCTGTGCATTAAAACATGGCATTGTTTATTGAGGAGACACTGGGTCCTGAGGAAATCTTTAGCCTTATGCGAACCTCCTCCTTCAGGTCGGCATGTAGCCTCTTACTCATGGGGGGCGATAATGTGAATAGAGGGGACTAGTGTTGGGCCATTAGAGGGGCCTTTTCCTCGAAGGCAGTGCATGCGGGTGGTATTTTTCGAGGTTGTGGCCCCCCACCTGAAACATAGAAGAACCCCTAGGCTTTCTTATCTTGAGGCAGGGTTGGGTTAGGCGGTTGAACCTAGATGGAGTCACCCGAGTGCATTTCAGTGCACATCTGGTTTCCGACGTTAGTTCTGGTATTTGGTGAGGCCATGAATTTATGTCACGGTTCCCACAGACGGTATCAATGTTAGATCCTGTCTAAACGTATTTGGTCGGTTGGTCGTAGGTTGATGGACTCGTCGCCCTTTTCTTCTGTCGTAGCTGCAGGAAGGGAAACTCGGGAGTTTTCCGTTGTTTCCCATCCAATGATAAAATCAGTAGGGGGTTGTTTGAGAGTAAATAGGAATATCAGAGCATTGATTACCTGGTGAAGTGGATGTTGGTTTGTATTGTCTGTTGACTGAGGTTCTAACCAAGATTCCTTTAGTCAGAGGATCTTTAATGGACGGGCCGTTGTCAGAGTCACTTATAACTGTACTGAGTACTAGGTATACTTATTACCAATAAGGTGATGCCGAGGTCCCATTAATAATGAGCGTTAAACACATGCATGTTACTAAGATTTAATTAGTTAACTAAATTTTCTTTAATGTTAGTGCGATTATGTGTTGGTGTAGTTGGTTCACTGTAGTCTAGAACGAACAAAAGCCAATGTATTTTCCGTAATAGTTAGTATGTTTTTTTTTTTTGTATAATAAAGTAATAAAAAAAAATATTGTATCTGTTCGTAAATATAGCAATATTAGTTTACACTTGAAATTGCTTTAATTTACATTTTAGAAAGAGAGTATAAGAAATTGTAGATACTATTAATTTTATAAACTAGAGTTTCTCTTTAAATATTAGATTGTTTGGGTTTTATAGTTGATTATTACGCTATTCTCACATATTAGAGGACTCTGATTCATACCTAGACTCAAACATTATTATTTGTACAACTATATTGTTTTTTACTTGAATCTTATACAATTTTTTATAGGGTAAATTATCTCAAGAGTTAGTTATGTTGGTACATGTGACTGAATAGTTAAAAATTGTGTTGAACAGTTACTTATGTTTCAAAATGTGACTAAACGGTTTAAAAAAAACAAAAAATGACTAAAATACCATTCTCTTACCCCTTACCTTTACCATCATTTTCTTCGTATTCATGTTTTTCATCTTCATGTTTTTCATCTTCATGTTTGTCATCTTCAATCGCTTCTTCCTCAATTCAAACTCAAAATCTTATTTCGAACTCAGATTTGCGCGAATATGAGTCCAAACTGAACCTAGATTTGCAGATCTAGGTTCGCACTGAACCCAATTTTGTAGATCAACATATTTTGGTTCGAACCCATATTAGCATATTTGGGTTTTGTACGAACCCAAGTTTGCGCAAATTAAAATTCAAAATTGTATTTCAGATATGAACATGAAGAACACAACAAAATAGAAGAGTAAACTCATCGTTTTGTTGATCAGTTAATCATATTTGTCAAACATTAGCGAGTGAATATGACAAGTTTAACCAAAAAATCAAATTTCTGAAAAGAAAGTGAGTTTTAGCTTCACAAAATTATAAGTGATCATTTAAACACATAGTGCCAACATAAATTACTGTTGAAATAGTTTATCCTCTTTATATCCAAGATTTTTTTTTGGCCAATCTTTATATCCAAGATAGAACATTACTGTTTTACGTATCATAAAAACTTATGTTAAGCCAATAAGATGAACCAATATTATTTGCACGATTAGATTAGTTTATCAAATCTTAGTCAATTTTTGATATCCAAAATGAAAGATTAATTTACTTATGATAATAATTTTGGCTTAACTAACAAGATTGTTTGACTTGTTAAATATATTTTCATTCTAGATGTCCTCGTCTGAATTTGGACTCTGATGTTATATTTATGGAATTTCATTGTATAATAGTTTCAAAAACTTCTAAGATGTAATGAATATATGTATTATATTTAATTAACTTGTTTCCTTCTCTGATTTAGTTAGTCTTCACTCTACTCACATAGTTTGAATTTGGATCCAAATGGTATACATACAAAACATCAAAATGTGGTGATTGTATTCAACAACTTTTAGAAGTGAGAAACATATGAATTCTATAGAAATTAGTGTGAAAATGCAAACACATGACAAAATAAAGAAATATAATTGGTTATAAGTATGTCATTTAAGAAATATCTTAGGGTAACTAGTTAAATAGAAATGTTCACAAGTAAAACTACCTATACACGTATAACAATATTAGTAGATATCTTGTAAAGAACTGTTGCTTCAGGTAACCATGAAAAAAATATATTTGTTTATAGGTGTGACATTTTAATTAATAGATATCCAAAAGAATTGGTTAAATATGAATTTGTTATTTATTGTTTCTTAATAACTTTGACAACACAAATAGATATCGTACAAGAAGTTGTTATTTATGTTACATATAAATTGTGTTTAACCAGTACGACTACTGCTAGGTGATAAGTTGGTTATCATTCTAGTGTCACAAACTTAGAGAATAATTATCGCTCTCATTTCAGTCGTGCGGCCTTAGATTGTTCCTAAGCAGTCTTTCACTCACTCATTCATGCAAAACACTATAAGCATATTCTTGATATGCAAGAAAAACACTACTTCTTGTATTACTCTCCGATTTTTCTGATGAATACAAATGAGAAGAGAGTTCCCTTTATATGCAAGTGAGGGAGCTTTCTTACCAAAAACTAAATATTACCTACAATGAATGAGGGTCACATATGGAAACAAGTATATGTGATGTATATTCGCTAGTACAATGAACCTAGACTTGTACGTCGAATCTGGACATCTCTCGGTTGTTACCATATATGTATGAACCTTCTAGGGCCTTCCAAATATGGGACCGACACGTGTTGCAGGGTGAACGATCTTTAAAGCCTGCTTTGTACGCATGTCTGTGTCATTCTTGCTAGCGTTTACAAATAAGAGGTAGAGAGAAGTGGAAATAGATTTAGAACCCAGGGCAAGAATGAACAGGCAACATTGTTTTCATTTCATTTCATCAGAACAACTTGCGATTACTGTTCAGGAGACTATAAAGACAGTGAAGAAGAAAAAATTAAACATAAGTCCCTAACAAGTAATTACATAAAAGACCCTTAACTAACTCTAAAACCGAATATGCACCAAGTTCTTTATCGTGATGCTCAGATACTCCAATATTCCCCCATGAAGTTTGGTTTGCTGAACCTTGATCTGCAACATGGTGAAGATAGCAAGTTTGCATAGGTACTGACTAATTTCCGACCATAACAAAGCAGCTAGTCCTGATATAGACAAACACACAATATCCAACTGCAATTTTATAAGCTCGGACATCTTTAAGTATCCAATTGATTTTTTATGTTACAGGGGACATAGAGGTTTGAGCCTCTTTCTTACTAGTGTGATTGGAAGGTTTGAGCCTTCATCTTTTTATCCTCAAGAGTGTACATAGGGAGTGACTTAAGGTTGTATCCACAAGGTTGCACCATTTTGTTTTTGGTCTTAAACCACACCCTAAGTCACCTACTGTGATTGGAAGGTTTGAGCTTTCATCTTTAAGCCCTCAAGAGTGTAATGGATAACACTCTGTTTTTGGACACAAATCACAGCTAAGTGTCATATAGATGATAACATAGAATCAGACATACAAAACCAGCTGAGCTACTTAAGACGTATCATAGAGGCCAAAGGCAGGTAATGCAAAGCTTAGTAGTGCGAACTAACAAAAAGAGGATTACTGACCACCGAGATATTCTGGAAATTACATGATACAGATGCAGATGCCAGCTATCCCTATGTTGAGTCCAAGGCTTGCAAACACAAATTTTACTGAAGGAATGTAAGAAGATGGAGATTAAGACTCAGATTTGAAGTCTTAGCTAGGGACATGCCGATTTGATGACACAATCAGGGACGGTGTAATCTTAAAGGTAGTCATCCACGACATTAAGTTCTTGAATGGATGTAACACCAAGTTTTTTCCGAAATGGGATGAATTGCTTCTCCGTGAGTGGTTTTGTAAGGATGTTTGCGAGTTGTTCAGCAGCTGGAACAAAGTTGATAAGAACCTATCTTGCAGCAACCTTTTCCTTGACAAAACACATATTGATTTCCACATTCTTCATTTTCGAATGTTGCACTGGTTTTCGGATAGGTCTACTGCACTGCTGTTATCGGTCCAAATTGTAGGTGTAGTGGCAAGTTTGATGTTCATCTCGGTCAGCAAAGATGTAACCCAGAGGACTTCGCAGACTTCATTTGCGATGACTCGATATTCCGCTTTCGCAGATGATCTGTCTACCACAGGTTGCGTCTTCGAACTCCAAACCACCAGATTCCCATTACAGAGAAGGTAGTACCAGAGATAGACCTGCGATCCGAAGCATCACCACCCCAATCTGCATCTGAGTAAGACACTAACACCGCATCATTACGCAAATAAGAGATATCAATCTTGAACGTTAACCCATGATCCAGCGAACCCTTTAGATAAAGTAGGATCCTAACCATAGCTTTCCAATGAGATAAACGAGGTTTTTTCATAAATTGACTGAGCCTATTTACCGCAAAATGGATATCAGGGCGAGTGATACAAATGTATTGGAGAGCCCCAATAGTGCTTCTATAGAGTAGACCATCGAAGAAATTTTCTTGGTCGAGGATCATACCTGACTTGCACATGCACTTACCTGTCATTGGAGTGGGGAGCGGATCGGCATTGGTGAGACCAGTGTTAGCCAGAAGATCAGTGATGTATTTCTTTTGTCCTAGAAGAAGGTAGTCTGATATGCGCTGGACTTCCATACCTAGGAAGTGATTTAAGACCGCAAGGTCCTTAGGTTGAAACTCTTTGTTGAGATGGGAAATTACCTTACTTATGATTTCATCGGAGCTCCTAGTGATTACTATGTCATCTACATAAACAAGAAGAAGCACATAACCTAAATTACAAAACTTAATCAAAAGACAGTTGTCAAAATTGGAGACAGTAAACCATAGAGAACGAAGAAGAAAAAACTTCAATCTTTCGAACCAGGCCCTAGGTGCTTGTTTGAGCCCGTAGATTGCTGTATGTAGCTGACACACAAGAGCAGCACCATTAGGGTCGGTAATTTGAAACCCAGGGGTCTGTCATATATACGTCCTCAATCAATTCATCGTGAAGAAATGCATTGTTGATGTCAATTTTCCGAAGAGTCCAGTGGTGAGTTAATGCAATCGTGAGGATAATGTGCATGGTTTGAGGCTTAACAACTGGGTTGAAGGTAGCTTGAAAGTCGAAGCCGGTTTTCTGTGAAAATCCACGAGCTACAAGTCTGGCCTTGAGTCGATCCACCGAACCATCAACCTTCTTTTTAACCTTAAAGAGACACTTGCAGCTAATAGGGTAACGTCCTGATGGAGGAGGAACAAGAGACCATGTTTTGTTGGTAGCAAGTGCATCCAACTCAGCTCTTAACGCAGACGCCCAGCTGGAATGAGCCATTGCCTCATGAATGTTTAGTGGTTCAATAATTGTGTCCAAGGGTGCAGTGGATGAATAAGATGTTAGGGCTTGAGTACTCTTAGTTTTGGACCGTGTCTGCATGAGGTGAGTGGAGAGGGGCGGGGCAGTCGGCTGAGCTTGCGGGATTAACGTGGAAACAGTGGAGCTCAATAGGATATACCTAATGGTGGATGGTGGGTCTGCATAAGAAAAAACAGGATGATTGAAATATGTAGGATATGACAGATTTGTTACTTGATCAGGGGTGACACTGGCAGAACTAGACCAGACGCTTATCCTGAACTTAATGTATGTCCCTGTACATATCGAATGACATGTGCTGCAGGCTGAGACACATGCTCCCCTGAAGAGCCCGAGATAGGAGCTGAGGGAGAAGAGACACCTGCCATAACAAAAGATGGAGATGGAGCAGGGGAGACCCCAGCTGAAACCGAGGGTCATGCTGATACTAGGGAGGGAACCGAAGGAATAGCATCATCATGAGGAAAGGACCTAGAATGTGAATGCTTAACTGGACCCGAGACACGTTGGGAGTCAGGTGATGGAGGCACTGAATTACCTGGATCATGCAGAAGTGAGGAATCAAATGGTAGGAAAAAAGGAGGAGAAGTTACCGTGTTCTTTACCGCTGCCGAGTTAAGAAAAGGACCAGATTTGCCTGTAAATGGAAAAACAGATTCATGAAAAGTGACGTGCCGAGAAATATAGACACGACCAGATGCATCTAAGCATCGATAACCATGATAAGATGAACAATATCCAAGAAAAAAACATGGCACAAACTTAAAATCAAGCTTGTGAGTATTGTAGGCACAAAGGTGAGGAAAGCATAGACAACCAAACACACGTAAGAACCGGTAATCAGGTGAAACTTTAAAGAGACATTCATGAGGGGAAACATCAACTAAAACACGAGTAGGCAACCTGTTTAAAAGGAAAACCGCAGTAAAAAAAGCATTACTCCAATAATGGAGCGGCATGGAGGCTTAAGCCATTAAAGTAAAGCCAAATTCTACAATGTGACAGTGTTTTATATCCACAATTCCATTTTGCTAAGATGTGTGAGGACAGGTTATCCTATGCTGAATGTCGAGCTGCCGTAAGTAGGATGAGAGAGGTTTAAATTCAGACCCTCCATCTGTTTGGACAACTTTGAGTGTGAAACCAAGCTGTTTTTCAGTAGCTTTGTGAAATTGGACGAACGAGTGTGTGACCTTACTTTTGGTCCGAAGAAAATATATCCACGTATACCGACTATGAACATCAACAATGATCATGTAATATCAGTTACCATTGGATAGGTAGGGAGTCGGACCCCAAAGGTTCACCTCCACAAGTTCAAGTGGAGATGCATATGAGGATGATGAAGTATGAAACATAAGTTTTCTACTTTTTCCTATGGCACAAGCAAAACAATCTTCAGTGGAATTAGAAACAACAATTTTATTCATTCTTAAAATATGCGAAAATAGTTGTGAGGATGGGTTACCTAACCTCATGTGCCACACATTTGACTCTAACATACAATGACTTGCAAGACAACCACACTCGGATCCTAACCTAGAACTCTTATGGACACTAGATACTGAAGGTAAAAGCCGCTCAAATTTGGCAAGATCAATGAAGTAAAGAACGCCACGTTCAGCTCCACGCAGAAGCACCTGATGAGAAGAAGCATCACGAATCACACACTGACAGGGGTGAAATTCGAAATACACCTGGTTATCCTTGGTGAACTGCGAAACAGAAACTAGATTCTTAGTAACCTTAGGAGCATATATTATATTGTTAATAGCTGAATTTGTAATACCCGAAATGTCAAGCGAGGAGCCGTTACCTACTGTTATTTTACATGATCCATGAAACGGCATCGTGTCGGATGCTGATGCTGTGTGTGTGAGGTGATTGGTGGCACCCGAGTCCGGGTACCATGCCATAGACTGAAAAGCCAACTGGGAGGGAAACTGAGCAAGCTGAGCTGGAGTGTTCATCAGAGGCACAAAGCCTGAAATAGGAGTCTGAACAGACAGAACCGGAGGTCTAGCAGCGGGATGTCCAGGTTAGCCTACTTCATATGATGATATATCAGGTGGTTGACTAAAATAGGATGGCAAGGCAGAGTCGGTGTAAGCATTGAAGACATCCATTGAAGATGCAGGGCGTGGAGGAGGAAAATGCTGCGGAGCAGGGATGGAGACCTGCATTGGTGGGGTTGGATAGAAATGCACTGATGCAGAATAAGGCGTGGCATCATTGAAGGGATGCACATGATGAGCCGTAGGTCCATGAGACACATTGAATGGTGCTGAATTAACTAGCTCGGTCCAAGTGTTAGCGCAAATATTAGCACTCATATTCCCTCCAGCAGAGGAACCAGCATTCAGATCAGTTACTCCCACAAAGTTGACATTTCGTTGAAAGCAACGATGAACGAGGTGTCCGATCTTACCACATAGCTGGCACTGCGACTTATTACTTCCATAGTTTCGACCATGGGCCCGACCGCGACCAATGTATGGCGGTGAGGATAGTGAATGGTGATTTTCTCCAGATTGAGCTGCGGTCGCATGGTGTGCCACAGGTTCGGCAGACTGATTTTTCAGGGGAGGATTATTGGCACCAACATGATCATGAGTAGAATAAGTGATTGAAGCACCAGATGTGTTCATACTAGAATGAGTAACCATGTTAGCAGCAAGAGGAATATCAAACAGAAGGTCCCTTTGCCTTGTTTCAGCATCCAACAAGACCGAACAAACAGAGGTAATGTCCTATGGGTTTCGACTAGCATGTATGACAGCAACAACATGATCGAATTTACCCTTCACACCATTTAGAATAATAGAGATTTGCTGAATTTCCTCAATGGGATGGACACAACTAGCAAGACTATCACATGTTGTTTGAACTTCTGTGAGATAGTCACGCATGAGCTGATGCGGAAGCTTACGGATCTTAAGCCGATCATACAAACTCATAATACAAGTAGTTGAAGACGAATAGAAAACTTGATGAAGCTTTTTCCAAATGGAGCATGCTGTCATACATCCAATAATACGCATATTTATTGATGGAGAAATCGAGTCCAGTAGCCAAGTGGCTAAGGAGCTGTCACGTTGAATGAACTTAGGATACTCAGGATTTTCAACATTGTTATCAGCTACATCCACAATAAACTGTGGGACAACAATGGTTCCAAAACGATGAGCCTCAAGATTGAAACCCCTCACTGTGAATAAGACTTGTTGCTTCCAAGATTGGAAGTTCTCGTCTCTAATGAGTAACACGATTTTCTTACTCGGAAAAACTGGTGAGGAGTCATCCATAATGGCCGAACTAAAAAACAGAACACGAGAACAAAAACTAAAGTAAAACAGATAAGCAACTCATTAGACCAACATAAATACAGGAAGGAAGTCCGGCCAAAAATAAAGAAGACTGGGTTGGGTATTACGACAAACACTTGAAGAACACCCTATAACCGCAGCCTTACCTCTATCTTGATGCAGGGATTAATGAGCCTACATCATCAGATAAGAACCAGAGACATATACCATGGAGTTCCAGCCTGTAAATCGAAATAGAACAGAGAAGAATCATTAACCGATTCCATCCTAGACACAAAAAACAACAAGACCAGCGGAAGAAAGAAATCAGGCGAAACAAGAAATAGAAAAACAGAACAGCAATAGAGCAATAGAGCAATCAATCAAACGAACCCAGCTTTCCCAAGAACACGATGAGCTCTGATACCATGTTAGCGTTTACAAATCAGAGGTCGATAGAAATGGAAACAGATTTAGAACCTAGGGCAAGAATGAACAAGCAACATTGTTTTCATTTCATTTCATCAGAACAACTTGCGATTACTGTTCAGGATCCTAGCATATAAAGACGCTGAATAAGAGAAAATTAAACATAAGTCCCTAACAAGTAATTATGTAAAAGACTCTTAACTAACTCTAAAACCGAATATGCACTTAGTACTTTGTCGTGATGCTGAGATACTCCAATAATTCTCCCCACTAAACTCTGACGACACCCTCTTCTAAAACTACAACAAGGCGTCCTCGGGTTACCAATTGCCCTCGCTCTCGAGTAGGCCTTCCACTTGATCAAGTACTCGCGCCTCGACTTCCTGTACTTCTGGCGGATAGTACGGTCTTAAATGATCTCATCGGTATCGTGACAATAGGAGACCTTGGTCCCAATTGGTGAACCTGAAGACTTAGCTCTACTTGGGTCTTCCTTATCCTCTCAAAACGGTTTAAGCATACTGACGTTGAACGCCGGATGCAACTTGAGCTTTTGTGGGAGATCGAATTTGTAAGAAACCTTGCCCACTCTCTTAAATATTCAGAACAGGCTTTCGTATCTTTGCAAAAGTCCCTTGTGCACGTTCTTGTATCGTAAGACCTTATGTAGTTTGACCATCATTAGGTCACGCACCTCAAATTGTTGGTCGCGTCTCTTAGTATGGACCCACTTATTCATCCGCTTGGCGGCCTTGTGTAAATAGAACCACACTAGATCTGTTTGCTCGTGCCACCCTGTTGCAAACTTCTACGCTGCTGGACTTTGTCCCGCATACCCAGTTGCAACTTCACTTGGCGTTAATGGTTGCTGCCCCATCACTATCTCGAACGGGTTTTGGTTTGTGGACTCGCTCCGCTGCAGGTTGTTTGAGAACTGATCTACATCAAGTACCTTTTCCTAATCCGTCTGCGTGGTGCGGACATAGTGCCTCAGGTACAACTCTAGCAAGGCATTGACCCTCTCCACCTGGTCGTAGGTTTGAGGATGCGAGTTGGTGGAAAAGTTCAAGTCTGTTTCAAGCATTCTGAATAACTCGGTCCAGAACCTGCCTATAGAACGCGAGTCTCTCTCACTCACTATCACCTGTGGAACACCCCAGTACTTGACCATATTCCACATGAACAACTTAGCGACTTCCTTATATAGGCAATCCTTCATCGCAAGAATGAAGGTTGCATACTTTAAAAACATATCCGCCACCACCATATTCATTTGGATTTCTATGAACTTAGGGAAACTTTAAAAACGCTTTCCCACGGACCCTCCAGAACTGGAAATGCCTTCAAAAGTCCTCCAGGTCGCCTTTGCTCGATCATGTCCTGCTAACATACAAAAGAAGTATGCACATAAGCCTCAAAATCGTCACACATGTTTGGCCAATAATACCTTTCCTCCACGAGGGCCATCGTACGATGCATTCCTAGATGACCTGCCCACCTAGAGTCGTGGCATTCTTGCAAACTTTTCTTCCGCAACTACCAATGTTGAATCACGAACAAGCGTTGACCCCTAGTATAGAGAACCCCGTCCTCGTGCGTGAATCACCGTGTCTTGGCATCCCGCGAATATTGTATAAGGCCATGGGCTTGTTTCTCGTCCTTCAGTCGCTCCTTGATCCGCTCCACCAATGGATTCTCAAGTCAGGTAGTGGTTGCCATCTCTGCCTTTTGGCTTAACACATCTGCTACAAGGTTGGTTTTACTAGGCTTATACTGCAATGCATAGTTGAACTCCGTTAAGAAATCTTGCCATCAAGCTTGCTTTTGGGAAACCTTCTTCTGTTTTTAGAAGTAGCTCGTGGCAACATTCGTCTTTACAACGAAGTGTGAACCGAGGAGGTAATGTATCCACGTGCGAAGGCAATGTAACGTCGTGGTCATCTTCATTTGTTGAACTTTGTACCTATGCTCGACCTTATTGAGTTTGCGACTCTCAAACGCCACTGAATTCCCATCCTACATAAATACTCCTCCAACAGCATAATCTGAAGCATCAATTTGTACCTAAAATGGCTTAGTATGATCAGGTAATGCGAGCACAGACTCTTCCGCCAGTGCTTGCTTGATTCACTCGAACGCCCTTTGACACTCCACAAACCACTCTCAAATTATGTTCTTCTTGAGCAGCTCCGTAAGTGGCACTGTGATCTTTGAGTAATCCTTCTTGAACTGTCTATAAATATTCGCAAGACCCAGGAATGAACTCGACTCCATCACCCTGGTTGGCGGTTGCCACTAAAAAATTCACCGTATTTCCCCCAGATCCATCCACACCTGTCTTTCTCCAACAATGTGGGCAAGAAATGGTACTTTTGCTTGGTCAAATGAGTACTTCTCTATTTTCATGTAGAGTTCATTATCCAGAAGGAGTCAAAAAACCTACCTCAAGTAATCTATGTACTCGTCCAATGATCGACTATATATAACATTATCGTCAAGGTACACAACCACAAATCAATCAAGGAATGGTTGTAATAACTTGTTCATCAACGTACAAAATGTAGCTGGCGCGTTTGTTAACCCGAACGACATCACCAATAACTCATAACTCATAACTCACATAACGAGTCACACAAGCCGTCTTTGGAACATCTTCATTGGCAATACGAACCTGGTAATAGCCCAAACACAAATCCAACTTCGTGAACCATCTCGTCGTACCTAACTGATCGAACAACTCCACAATGAGTGGACTGTTATACTAGTTCTTCTCCGTCAGCTTGTTTAAGGCCTGATAATCGATGCATATGCGGAGAGATCCATCTTGGTCTTTTTGGAACAAAATTTATGAATCATACGGGGACTTTGATGGCCGAATGTTCCCCGCTTCAAGCATATATCTTACATACTTCATAAATTCTTCCAACTCTAAAGGTGGGTGTCATAAGGTATGATTCCATTGTAGGGGACGAGCTTATGGTACTAGCTCGATCTGATGGTCCACCTTTCTTTAAAGCGACAACTTTTGGGGCAGTCGGTCGGGAATAGTGTCGGAAAACGTGTCAAGGACCTCTAACACTTTGTTTGGTACATTTTCTTCTCCGTTAAATATTTCCTTCTCCTTCAAAGCGGAAAGGAACGTCACCTCCCCTTTGTGTTCTCCCCGATTCAGTTGCATTTATTAATTAATTAAGATTAGAGAGAGAAATCAAAGAAACATCACTTTAAGACTATAAAATCTGAAGAATCCGCATTTCAAGGTAGTTAGAAATGTCACAAGTAACTCTATTTATAGCCTACAACTTTTCTATGTTTACGTATCAGTCCTCATCAACAATTTTCAATTTTCAATGTTAATTAATATTGAAAATTATAATAGGCAAGGAACGTTTGAAGTTAATTAAGATTGAAGAGATGCGGCAAATCTCTATAATTCTCAGTGGAGTGAAATGACAGTTTGATAGTGTTGTGTCTGTAATTCATGCTAGCAGAAATCCGTATGATATGGATTTTGTTAGTTTGGTTCTGCTTGATGCAGAAGATAGACAAGGTGATGTGTTGTTTGACGGCAATTTGACTGCCAATGTTGCTATAAATCAAAGTTCGATGATGAAGAATACTGTCACTGGCTCTTCTGATGCATCTGCTTTGCAAAATAATTCTGAAGGTGTGTTTCCCACTCCTTCAAATTCATCTTTTTCTCAACCTCAACCACAACAAACCTTTGGTAATGGTAGATGAAGAGGTCGTGGTCGTAGTTATGGAAGCAACAACCATCATTGTCAGTTATGCGGTAAATTTGGACATATTTTCCATAGGTGCTCTCACATGTTTAATGTAAACTTTACTGGTGTGACAGGTCGTGGTAATACAGTTCAATCGACTGTGAATTTATGTTCTTCACCATGGGATGATCCAGTTGAATCTAATCAAGCATCTCAGCCAGTCTCTCAGCCAGTCTCCTCTACATCTAGTCATATGATGTATGCTCCCTTCATACCTCAACATGTGTATCATCCTCTTCATCAACCCTTTCATCAGTCGCATCAGTCATTTCATCTATCTTCTTATCAACCTATATCTCAGCCTATGTCAACGTCTGTTATTCAATCTACTCCTACTATCCTCCGTTTCATAATTCAGCCTTTTCTCCTCAGACAATATCGTCTCCTTCCATATATCCTAATCAATCTATATATCATCCATATTCAACATGTGTGCCTGGAACTTCTTTTGCTCCATCAACTGGAAGTGTTTACAATGTGGATACAAAGTCTCTCATTTGCAATCCTCAAGCAAAAATTGCATATGTGGCTCCGGTTGTTCAACATGACTCCAGCTGGTTTTCTGATTTAGGTACTACAAATCACCTCACAAACGCTTCTCCTGCTCAATATCAAGCACGTGTTCCTTACTCAGGACAAGGTAAAGTAGTTGTGTTCCTTACTCAGAACAAGGTAAAGTAGTTTTGGGAAATGGTCCGTGTTTAAATATATCTACCATTGGATCAGCTTTTATTCCCACTGCTTTTGCATCTTCATAATATGCTTTATACTCCTTGTGTGACTAAAAATTTACTTTCTGTTTCACAGTTCACCAAGGATAATGGTGCGTGCTTTGAGTTTCATGATTCACATTGTGTCATACGAGATTCGCAAACACACAAAGTGTTATCATACTTGACTTACATAATTATTAGAACAAGTAAACATATTTTATGATTCATTTATACATGGAGTCTACATTAATAATCACAAAGATTATTATTATTTATTGTGTAATCATGCTCTTTATTTACCAACATATGTAGTTAGAAACAAATAATAAATCATTTGTCATGTCAGGACACACTCTAAACATGAAATGATTTCACATGTATGCATGAATAACTTGAACATGGATGACAGATCATCATACTTGCATATTTTATCATACGCCTCTCTATAGGGATTTTACATTAAATCAACATGCATAACGTGTAATAAAAAAATAAGCAACCACACATGATGTTTCTATACATGAAAATAACATACATTAACATTCATCATGCTTGATAAATAACAAAACATCATGTAACATAATATGTACTCAACAAACATCAAGTGCCCTTTTCGAATTTGACAAGACGATGTTGTACCAGATTCTACTTTCAAAGACTATACGGACCAAAATGTAATATTCTCAAAAATTACGTTTAGAGCAAAAGTTCACAGGTGGACCGAACGGTTTGCATGACGGGCCTAAACTCCTACTTTCTTAGACAGAACCCGTAGGTTCCCAAGCTAGGGGAAGAGGCACGGTGTAAAGTTTCCACTTCTAGCTCGGTCTTTCTAGATAGATTTTTTACTAAATTTAAACTCAAGAATATCACAATTTAATCCCTTAAGACTTTAGCAAACAAATTCGCGCATAGTTCAAACAAACTAAACTATAAGGGCCATCATGCAATTTATCAAAAATAATTTATTATAGATTATTTTCTCCTAAGCATGATAAATATAAATAGCAACTCATTCCTTTGAAAATATTAGGGACCATTTTGAAATAAAATAAATTTATTTCATCCCTAATAAAATTTGAGGACCTAATTGAACATTTTCAAAAATTAAAGGTTCAAACAAATAATTGATTCACGGACCTGGTCACGACCCGATCCATATGGTCCACAACCCACTATTGGGCCGCAACTAAGAGAATGACTGGGCTAGGGCCCAGTCGGTTAGGACGGCCCAACTGCAAATCAGGTAGAGGCCCAGATGCAGCTGGGCTGAAACTCAGTTGTTGACTGAGAAGGGCTCAGCTGATGGGCCTCTGCCCAGCCCGATTTGGGCTGCAGATCTAGATTGGTTTGGTCTGGTGCCCAAACCGGTTTGGCCTTAGATCGATCTGTTTGGTCTACTTCTCAGACTGAATGGTCCAACACTCTGGCCAGTTGGCCTAGTGCCCAGACCGGTTTGAGTTTGTTTCATAATAATAAATTTTGAAATGAATAAAAAATATTTTTTCTCTCTCCACTTCATACTTCTTCTTCAACCTCCCCGCGATAGTTTCTACTTTAACATCCATCGCCAACTTCCCCCAAGTTTCTCCTTGTTTTGTGTAACTATTATTCCACTATTCGGTAACCATCTTCAACTTCCCAAGTAACCGCCAGAGAACATATCATCGACGACTTCGATGGAAACCGGTGTTGTTAACGGAAATGCTGTTAACGGAAATGCATTTACGAACAAAAAGAAAACTTTATCTCTCGCTTGAGTAACTACCATCGTAGCACATCACAGGTGGATTAGTGGCCACTGCCACGTCCCTCGTGCTTGAAGAGAGGCATGCCCTAGTTGATGGTTTGGAGAGGCAAGTGTGGAGAACATCATGGTAGAATCCTCGGCACATTAAAGGCAGCATGGACGTTTCAACCAAAGATGAAACGAGAAGCAGTTGATGGAACCACCTTACTTTTTCTACGCACAGCCATGATGGAAAATATGACTTTATTCTCTATGATTACATGCATCCATGATGGATGTTTCAACCACTTTCTTTCTCTACGCACAACCGAGAAGACCTTCTGCCTCCAACGTCTATTTTGAAGGAAGTTAGTGGCAACCCACTCATGCACCGATTAAGACAACGTGAAGAGACAAAAACCTCGAAGGCCACAGCATTCGCAATGCAGACGATGATCGTTTCACTCAGCAACCACAACATTCTCCATGAAGATTATGAACGTTTCACTTGGTGGGTGATGGGGAGGACATTGTTGAAAGGGAACGTGAAAATCATGGAGCCTTCTCGTATTGAGAAAACCTCACGGCTTTGGCACTGAATGGCCACTACTTGACTGAAGGCGACAAAATGACAACATAGAAGAAATCCATCTGTATGATGGTCACTGACCATTGCCACGTCCTCCAATGGGTCTGCACGCACATGGATGGATAATTAAGGACACAGACCAAACCTACGACTTTGAAACAAGTAATTCGAGATTCACATGCACGATAAATAGCCTGTTAGTAAGACAAACAATGTAATACTGGAACTATACTTACATTGGTCGGTATATCGACGCGTGGTAGCGGAAACGTGCGAGATCGTCGGTTTGGAGTCACGACGACGATATCGGTCGAGAGGAACGTCACGTAAATGGAGCGTCCCTCGGGTTTCCACAGTGGATTCCCAAAGACAAAATAGAGAGACTTATTTAGATATTATGTATGGATGATATTAGGGCAGCCCCCTAATGGTCCACTTATAGACCCTATGGCGGTTACAACTTTTCGTTACTGTTTACTTTGGTCCACGAAGTTACCGTAATTTACATGAGCACCCCTTATGGGTGCATTTTCCTACATATGACAATAGGTATATGTGATGTATATTTCCTATTATAAAAACTTGTACGTCGAATCTGGAATTCTCTCGGTTGTTACCATATTTGCATGGAACCTTCTAAGGATTTCCAAATATGGGACCGCCATGTATCGCAAGTTGAACGGTCCTTAATTATTCTTTCGTATGTGTGTCTGTGTCACTACTAGTATCACACATTAGAGGTTCGTGATCAAATTTCCTACTCAACAAACCCTCACATATTATAAATTTTAGTCAGAGTTCCACTTCAAACGCATAATTTGTATAGAATTTTTAAGTTTATGATGATTATTGTTGGATATGAATCTCTTGAATGCTGACTGGGCAGTGAATTGAATGCCAAAGGAAGGATGAGGATTGTTGTCGCCTTAGCTCCGGTGAACCTGCAGGAAGGGGATCGCAACAAAGGGGGTGTCTCTGGGTCCCTCTTTGATGCTTAAATGAGTATTGTGTGTATATGAACTCAAAACATAATGAACGTATTGAAAAGCAGAGGTATTTATAGTGTATAAAGACCAAACCGTTAGATGCATCAAAATATCTTAGTGAATATTGTGTTGGTGAAGATTAGGATAGCAGATATTACGGTTATGGCGTAATATTGCAGTTACCGTATGTAATCTTTAGAGAATATGAGCCCGAGATATGTGGGGTATCGTGGTCATATCTTTAGCAACGGTTGGCGGGACTAGAGATGAAAGGTTACACTCTCTTGGGCGATCACTCCTATGGCGAGCAGTAGGAGTCTGCGACTTTGGTTAATGGCGACCGGTGATGGAGCCTTTGGCGTCCACTTTGGCTTGGGTTTGATACTGGACTGCTTTATGAGGGCCAGGTCAACCTTAACATGGGTTGGCCCGGTTCGAGTGACATGGGTTCCACCCCTTGCAAAGTTAGTGGGCCTCTGGGGCATTTTCCTTATTGGGATGTCACTATCAATACCCAACAATTATGTTTCATCAAACTAGAACCAGTATACTCCGGTAAAAAATTGTTTTTATTTGTAATTTGGTTATTTTATAATTATTAATGAGTATCTAAGAAATTATAGATATACAGGAGAGATTGTTAATTTTGTAAGGTATCTAGACTGAACCCTAACTATCTTTGTTCATAAGTATGACATTCTTAGTACATACCACACAAGTAGCTAGTATTTCCATGAGTTAAAAATTATGTTTAGGTAGTCAACTGGTCGGTGGTATGTACGTTATCACTGTAGAATATAATGTTGGTAAAAATGAATAGTGTGTGAATTTTTTGTTAGTTTGGGTTACTTTTGTAATTAAGCAAAATTTATACAAAAACCTAAGGTGGTTGAAAATTGTACCACATTGAGTAGTTTTACAATTCCATAAACTTTTTCACCTTATAAATAGTGAACTTTCTCACCTTCAAAATACAAGAAGAAAAAAATGCTACAATGAGAATTTCATCTTCTATAGTTATTCTTTTTTCTTTTCCTTCGCCGATGGTGTTAACATTTTTTGGAGTCTTTTTTGTTGTCGTGTTCGACCTTTCTTTCAACTTGACTATTGTGTTCAGCCAGTCGGTTTGTTTTAGTTCATGCGTTGTTTGGTTCAATCAAAAGAAACCTCGTGATAGTTTCTGTTGGACGACACTGTTGCATCCTGAGAGGTGATTGTCCCATGAACCCTTGAGTACGAACTTGCGGGTGAGCGGGACGAAATTACCTTAAGGAGTCTGTGCACTTCACGGGCCTTAGATTAAAATCTTGTTAATTTCAGGGTCAATTTCGATGAGATGCATAATAATCCTGAATGTTGGTTACTTGCATATTGATCATTATACTTTCAGAATATTACAACTAGTCGAAGCCTCTTAAATTGTATAACAATCTTAAGGCAACTTTGTTATTTACCATGGAGTCTATTGGTTGGACTTCTCTGTAATTAATTCTAAAAGTATTTTTTCATTAAAACAAAAAAAATGCAATTTTAGTGCTTTCAGAAATATGGCTACAAGCAATAATTTTCAAATTAATATTGAATTTTGACTCAAATGACTGATATCCCATTTAAAAATAGAGATATGTCTTTTATTTGTCATATTAACAGACAAATTTTTGGAGTTTATCGCGGGGACAAATGACATGTTTGGTTCATAAAATTAGTAAGGAATAAGAAATTTGTATTATGTATTCCAATGTTTGTTTCGCGAAATTGGAATTCCACAGAATAATAATTCTCATAGACCTAGGAATAGGTATTCCCTAGGAAAACCTTGAAATTATTATTCCTAAAGAGCTAGGAATAAGGCATACATACCCAATTGAGCAAAATACCATCAATCGTTAATTATTTATATTTTAATTAATTAATTATATCGTATTTTAATTAATTAATTAAATCTTATTTTAATTAATTAATTATATTTTTAATAATTTATTTATTTATATTATAATTAAATAATTAAATTTTATTTAGTTACATTTAAATTAAAATGAATTAATTTTTATATTTTAATGATTTATTTATATTTTAATTAAATTAAATTATTTCTTTACATTTTAATTTAAAGAATTAATTACTTATTTAATTTAATTATTTTTAATTTATTGTAAATTAATTAAAGTTTTTTAATAAAATATATTTTAATTTAATTAATCTTAATTTTTAAGTTTACCAAATTAATTAATATAATTGTTTATAAAATAATTATATTATATAGTATATGTATTGAATCAAAGGGTATATATGTCATTTAACCTTGTTCCGTTCCATTTTCATATACTGTTCCAATAACCAAACATTAGAATTCCATATTCCATTCATTTTCAATCCGTTAACCAAACAACTTCATATTATTATATCTTATTTCTTATTCCCTATTCCTTATTCCGTATTCCACCATCCAATCGCACCATAAGTGTTTGGATTAATTAATCTAAAATAATCAGTAGGTCTGGTATGAACCTAGATATAATGAAATTATTGCGGTATGATCCACATAAAAGGTCAACTTTAGACAGTATTTCTAGGGGACTGGGTTTGAAAAGGAAACAGTGGTGCACCCCCACCTGGACTGGGTATGAGCCTTATGGTTCTGTCTAGAAAAGGTTGGCAATGGGACACTCTGCGAAACGTGCAGCGACCTGGGAATTGTTATAAATGGAACTTTGGATACCCATAAATACACTACGAGAAGCAGTAATGATAACAACTGGAAAATTAAGTGTTAACAACTCATTAATTAAGCTGTTACATTTTAACGGCTCAAAACTATTTGAGTCGCCATGTGAAGTGTCATTATATATATGACGACTCAAATTTAAAACGTTAGTAAAGCATAGCTCAATCATAAGTCCCACAAAATGTGCCGACTCAAAAGTGAAAGTGTCGCGGAAATAATAATTACGGCACTTATATTGAGACGCGAAAAAACAAATGTTTTTATTATTCATTATTTTTCATGGCAAACGTGAAAAAAACATTATATTTTATGTTTCACGGCTCTTATTCATTTTTATTATATATTTTGGTGACTCTTTATATAATTCGCAAAAATTAAATTACATTATATATTTCAAAGATCAAATGTATCTTTTAATCGCAACACTTCTTTCTTAGCCGTGAAAATTATTCGATTTGTTTTTAAACTAATTTACACCATCATTATAATTTGAGAACCTGAATAGTTTTACACACCAAAATCTGTAAATTTGCGTAAATTACATTACATGTTCATAAGTTTGCATCATTAATTGAAAAATATAACATATTGAGCAATACAACTTTGTATATAACGTAGTTGCTTATTCCTAAAACAGTAAAGAAACAATCTCTAACATCATCACATAAGAAGAATCATTTGCATGATCATTGTCTTAGTTTCCACATTCAACAGATTCTTCACTACCAGAACCTGCAGATTGATGAGTTGCCTCACCATCCTATAAAAACATCCAAAAATTAAAGTATACCATATAAGATGCAACATTTAGACATCAAACTAGCTTCAATTATCATATTCATCTCCTGATAAAATGCACAATAATTAAGCAGATTAACAAATAAACTAAAGTAAACTAGAATTCACACACAAGACTTGAGCAATCAAAACAGTAAAAACACGATAATAATATATTCAAACTACTATCCATCAAACAGTAAATGAACAAAGTGATATCATTGCTAAATCTAGATTATATACTTACTTAATTTGTGGTTGGTAAAAGCGACGAACTTGAACCGATATTGGTAAAAGGTGTGAAATCACCAGAACCTCCTACCATGAAGCGTTGAAATGAGTTAAATCCATTCATATTATTTTGGAGGTTGGCAATTTGATTGTGGTGCCTAAATTGAATTAATGTAATTGCATTTGGAATTGTTTGAACATTTCCCCCATCTGTGTTGCATTCTAACTTCTTCTTGTCTCAATTTCTCATCATATTCTTTTATTTGTGCCTCAAGACGTGCTCGTACATGTCTTTCTACTTATTCTTCAGTTAGACTAGGTTTTTGAAACCAACGGACCATTGTTGGTGTAACACCAATCAACCCCATAATCTTTGATTCCCCTAGGTTTTCCTCCACCTATAACCTCACGATATACATCCTCCTCCCTTATTAGTGGATCCTCGTTTGGGTTATGAGAAGCAAACTGTTCTAATTTGGATTGTCTTTTTTTCTACATCATATAATTAAGTATATTGTTTAATACGACATATTCTACAAATATAAATTGTACTAATAATTGAACTTTCAAAATTTCATGTATTACCGCTAATGATGTTGTCAGTTGATCAACAAATGTACCATTATTTATATGGACATGGGCATACTCATAAAATTCAAGACTCCTCACAAGTCTTTTATGTTCTTGTTCCTATTAAATGAACATGATAAAATAGATTGAAAATCAACATTAAAATTATGTTAATTAATTTAAACATATATTTAGAAACGTTCATAATAATCTATATCCTGCACAAGTAAAATTCTCTGACCCTATGGTATGAAGAGATGATGAGTGTTGTGACCGATCATGTTTTCCACGTTTCGATGATTCTTACACATAAAAAATACAACAACTAAATAAAAATCAATGAGAATCAATATTATGAATTATAAGAAAAAGTCATATTCCAACCTGTCCTACTTTAGAAAACCATTGATCTGCTAGTATTTTTCATTGTCATTGCTCTACTCCATCAATGACATAGCTAGTGAATATTGTGCGAAGTTCTCGAGCATATTTTTCCATCCTTTAATATTCAAAGGACATATATGGGATCTACGAGCCACTGAACCAAGCAAGTTTCGTAGAACTTTGGTTATTTTACCATATAGTTGACCAACTTAATTGCAGTAAATAATAATTCTACCATCTTTGAATTGTCATACATCTGTTACACGAAGATGACTTTTTCTCCAATATCGATGACCAGAATTATTTGTTAAACCAAATTAAAACATTATAAGACAATAAAATTTGTAAATTGATCATATATAAAAATATAAAATTCATTACCTAAAATCTTCACAAGAGTAAGTAATGATACTTGCTCGTCTTGCTGCACAAATGTTGAGTTAGATGAACTTGGTGTTGGACAGCTAGAAAATACTCTTTGATTGCCATCATTGTAACTACCGGAAACTGAACGTGTGTCTGACATGTTCCTTTATCTAAAAGACAATGTACCAGTATACTTAAAAAGGTATATGTTTAACTTCTTTCATTTAGGTTGTTAAAAAAAGTTAGTATATTTTTTATTTTATTATAAAACAAATATACATACATTTTTGGAGTGCGAATATACTTACTTTTCTAAATCCAGCAGGCATAAATGAGAGTATAAACAATCTATATCAAGTCAAAAGTATGTCTCTAGATGGCATACAATGACATTATTAGTACTCAAAGTATGACAACAAGTCCTCCAAACTTATGTTCTACCCATTCTCCTATCAAGTCTTTAGCTATATTAATAGGTAATTTTATACACATATGTATAATGTAACATCATGTAAATGAATTTCCCCCATTCTCCTATCAAGTCTTTAGCTATATTAATGTGTAATTTTATACAAATGTGTATAATATAAAATCATGTAAATAAAATCTTTTAGGCTTGAAATTCAGTTTTTTTTTTACAAATTTAGCCCTAATTTAATAATTAATTACCAAAATAACCCTATGATTTTCAAGTTTCCTAAAATAAGACTAAACGCGAATGGGATTCCCATTTAGGGGTTTATATACAGACTAAACTCGTTTTCTCCAGCCCTTAGAATTTTATGGAGAAAACGAGGACTACACACCTAACCCTATCGCTCAGCCACCACACGACGTCGCCGCTAACCTTTCCTCTGTCATCGCCGCCACCGCCAACATCTTCGTCACCACCACACCCGTCGTTGTCACTCCTAACCAGTTCTGTACATCCCCACAAGTAAGTTATCCAAAACCCTATTTTTTTTTATTTGGGGTAAATTATATAATTGAATAAAATTAGATATAACTAGTGGTTAGAATGTGTAATTAGTAGTTAGAATGTGTAATTAGTAGTTCAAATGTGTAATTAGTTGTTAGAATGCTAAATATAATACTATTTTGAAATTAAAAAAAAATTGTTATTCTACTAGGTGTTACAATTACACAATTCAAATGGTGGCTATAATTTGTCGATATGGTGGAAGAATCAATACCATTGAAGGCATTGTTAGTTATGTTGGAGGTAGTTCAGTCATATCGTACACCTCAAAAAGTATATATGTAGCTCAGTTTAAGGAACTTGTTGTTGTACCTTTTGAGATTGGAGGTTATAATGACTTTGAACTTCACAAGAAGTTGGATAACAGTGTTTTTCCAATAAACAATGACGCTACATTGAAAGGCATTTTTGAAATGTGTGAGAATAGTATAAAGATATATGTGACTAATATAGTTTCTCGAGCGATGCATGTACGTTGTATTCCATTCTAAAGTCATTATTTGGAGACTAGTGTGGAGATTGAAGAAGATGGAGAAACTGATATAGAAGATGAAAGTGAAAGAGGGGATTATACTCTGATTCCCAATGATGATGCATTTTCAGCATCTTCGGTGGAGAATGTTGAACTTGATGAAAGAGGTGTTGGTTGTTCGAATGCAGCACAACCCAGTACATTTTGACAACATCCATCAGAGTTCACATGAGATTTGGTGATAACGCAAAGACAGATAACTCATGCATTACAGAGAGGAGAAATGTTTGATGATAAACCTCCAATTCAAAATGACGTGAAACTTTTGCATATCAACTACTCTCGTGAATGTAAAACTGTGAAATATACAAAATCACTAGTTTATTTTAAGTGTAGTAACATAAGTGGTAGTGTTTGTTCATGGTCGCTACGAGCTTCTCAAAGTAAAGGGCTTCCCCACTCTTGTACGAACACTGGGGCGATACAAAAGCATAGGCAACTTGATGCGTCTGTGATAGCAAATTTGGTGTATCCTTACGTCTTCAACAATACCAGGACTAAAGTTTATGATTTACAACAAGTGGTAAAAGATAAATTCGCACAACCAGTCTCTTATCGTAAGGTGTGGTACTCAAAACAAAAAGTTATAGAACAAATGTTTGGGTCACACGAGAGTGCATTCCAAAGGTTTCCCTACCTAATGGTCCATTTACGTCAATCAAACCCAGGGATTTTATTCGAGTTTGAATGGGAGGGGGTACAAATGAAGGTTACGTTGTATTTGGTAAGTTGTTTTGGACATTTGGACCCTCAATTGATGGTTTTCCACATTGTAGACCGTTGATAAGTATTGATGCCACATATTACGGAAAGTATATAGAAGAACTATTAATTGTTGGTGATAATCAAATATTCATGTTGTGTTACTCTTTCGCTGATTCTGAGATTGCTGATAGTTGGATGTGGTTTCTTGAGAGACTGCGCCAATACGTTACAAAAGATCAGTGGAAGATATGTACTATTTTGGATCGTTATGCTGACATTAAAATTGCTCCTTATGCAACAACCTAGCAGGATGTTTTTAATTCTCTTTATATTCATTCCTTTTACCACAGTAATTGTTTCGAGATTTTGTAATTGTGCTCCTCAATTTTCTCCTTTTGCATGGATCACCTTTATAGGTTGTCAACCTGTCAATATTTTTCCTTACCTATTATCATTATTGTAATTTCCAAATTTACAATCATACTTCTCTGAGTTTTGTCTAGGCTGCCCTTACGAGTTTTCAACCTATCAAAACACTTTTTATGTGAAGCCAAGAGTGGGTAGTTATGAAGCCAGGTCGCGCTTTCGAGTTTTCAACTTAACACATTTTTCTTTTTTAGGTCGCCCTTGCAGGTTTTCAACCTATGTATTTTTTTTCTTCTTCTTGCTTTTTTTATTCACATGATTCAATCCTCTCAAATGTAGTTTTTTTTAATGTGTTTGCATTGCTCGGACTAGGAAAGTCGTGACCATCCATGTTCGTAATAATTAATGCCCCTTCTTTGAACACGTAAGGCACCTCGTATATTGGAACAACCTTTCCGCGGGAATCTGGGTTAAAACGTAGAATCTTGCGAAGTACCAAATTGTATGGTTGGTTCTTCCTGGGTTGTACTTTTTTGTCGAAAGCCTTGGTCATCCGCTATCAATAGCATTGACCATGACAAAGTGTCGTAAGTCTCTTCTCGTCGATGAGGTTCAATTGCTCATTCCTTTGCTTGGCCCATTTAGCCTCGTCTAAACTTGATTATGCCAATATCCTCGCAGATGGAATTTCCACTTCTATAAGTAAAACAATCTTAATTTTGTACACGAGGGAAAATTGGGTTTCCCCTATTGATGTGTGAATAGAAGTTATGTATGCTAAGAGTGCCCACGGTAGCATATCGTGCCAATCCTTGTATGTGATTGTCATATTCTCAATGATTTTCTTTACATTCGTATTTGACGCCTCCACTGCTCCGTTCATCTGGGGGCGATACGGGGTTGAATTTCCAATCTTAATCTTAAGTCAGCCACATAAATCACTTATCAAATTGTTATTGAGATTCTTAGCATTATCAATAATGATTGCTTCTGGTACTCCATATTGAACTATAATATATCTCTGGAGAAAATGTTCGAAAGCTTTTGTTGTAACAGACGCTAGTCTGATTTCCTCTATCCACTTGGTAAAATAATCAATTGCTACTAATATGACCCTATGATTGTTGGATGCCTTTGGAGAAATAGGATTGATTACATCAATTCCCAACATTTAAAGTGGCCAAGGTAAAGACATCAGATGCAAATTATTGGGTGGGGCATGGATCTGATCAGCGTAAACATGACAAGCATAGATGGCAACGTTGAACGTGGTTGATACAGTGTGATATCATAGTGGTCCAAAACTATCCCAACCTCATAATTTTCCTTACGAGCATGTTACCGCTCGTGTGTGGTCCACAACTTCCTTCATAAATTTCTTTCATTAAACGCTCAACTTCTTTTGCATCTAGACACCTCAACAACGTAGTATCAAACAACTTCTTGTACAACATCTCCCCGTTAAGAAAATAAGTGCATGTCATCCTTCGAAATTTGTCGCTTATGATCTTGGTAGTTTGCCCCTTCTGGAAATTTACCTAATTGTAAGTATTCCATTTTATGTCTATAAACTAAGGTTAACCATCAGATTCTCTGAATGTGCAACCGTACGCATTCCATTTTTTTCCTTTGAAATACTCTTCATTGATGTAAGCGTAGCCAGTGCATCTGTAAAATGATTCTTGTTTCGTGTCATATGTGTGAATATTATCTTTTTAAACTGATTAACAAGTTTCTCAATGTGTTGGTGATATGGTTACAACTTAGCTTCTTTTGTCTTTCATTCACCCATGGTTTGGAACATAATTAGCATATAATCCTCGTAGACTTCCAATTCATGTACCTTGAAATCAATCGTTGCACGCAACCTAAAAAATCATGCCTCATATTTTGCGATATTGTTTGTGAATGTGAATGTAACTTTAGTTGCAACTAGGAAGTATTGAAACTTTGGATAAATGAGTATTGCTCCTACAAAGCATCATGTGGAGTTTGCCGCTCCATCAAAATACATTTTCCAAATCGTGTGGTTTTCTTCCTCTACACGCAAAATATCATCGCATGATAGCTCGTGATTAAGTGGGTAATCATCATCTATGAGAAATTTGGCCAGATGGTCTGCTATAACTTGTCCTTTAATCGTCGTACAAGGCACAAATTCTACATCATACTCAGTGAGTTAAACATGCCACTTAACGATGTTCTTCATCAAAGTTGGCTTCTCAAGCATGTACTTCAAATGATCCAACTTAGATATTAGATGCACAGTGCAATATAATGTGTAATGTCGAAGATGTTCAATCACCCACACTAATGCACAAGTCATAGTACGTAGATTCATCATCAGTAAACTTCTTGCTAAGGTAGCAAAGAACATGTTATGCTCTACCAGATTTGTCTAGTTGCCCCAACATACACCCTAATGAGTTCATTAAAATTGTTAAATACAAGATAAGTGGTCGACCAGGAATGGGTAGTACCAATACTGGAGCATTTGTTAAATATGCCTTAATTGACTTGAAAGCTTGTTGACATTCTTCACCTCACACGATCGATGCATTCTCACATAGAACACGAAATTATTGTTGATACTTGTCTGTCAGGTTTGTTATGAATTTAGCAATGTAATTTAATTTCCTGAGTAGAGTTATGACTTCTTTGATGATGGACGGAGATGGTAGATACATAATTTCCTTAACCTTGTCAGGTTCCACTTTTATGCCTCTCTTGCTGACTATGAAACCCAAAAGCTTGCCATATATGACTCCAAACGTGCATTTTGTTTGGTTCAACCTGAGCTTGAACTTGCTGATCCTTTCGAAAAGCATGCATACATTAACGAGGTGATCTTCACCTTCCTGATATTTCTCGATCATGTCATCATCATATACTTCAATTTTCTTATCCATCATGTCATGGAATAAAGGTACCATAGATGACTTTGTAGCAGAAAGTGCCACACATTGTAATGAATGTGGTCTTTGACTTCTCTTATTCAACCACCTTAATTTGAGTGAACCTAGAGAAACCATCCATGAATGAAATCATATCATGAAGAATCGTGTTATCCACCAACATGTCGATGTGAGGAAGGGGAAAGTTATCCTTGAGACTAGCCTTGCTGAGATCTAGGTAATCTACACATACTTCGAGAAATCGTGAGATCTAGGACTCGAACATTCTTCTTTAGGGACAGGGACAATATTTTCAACCCATTCATAATAATTACACTCTTCGAGAAAACCAACGTCAATCTATTTTATAAATTATTCCTTGATTTTGATTAGCATCTTCGAATTTTATCTCCTCAAATGTTGTCTCTTAGGTTGAAAATTTTCAGTGTCTATGAGCAAATTGTGTTGTACAATTGATGGATCTAGGCCTAGCATGTCGGTGTATGACCAAGCAAAGATTTATTTATATTCTTTTAATAATCCAGTCATTTGATCCCTCTGGGCCGAGATAAGATATTTCCTGATATTGAATTCCCGTTATTCCTCTTCTGTGTCTACATTGTGTCAATTAGATCGATAGTTGACGATTTTCTTTCTTCATGCCCATTGTAATGTTCCTTTATTTCATCAAAGGATTTCATCATTGTTGGACTCCTCCTCATAAAATATAAGGTCGAACTCAATCTGACTTCTTCCGGATGAGACTACATTATCATATATCTCATAATGGTTCATATGACAAATATCCGGAATCAATGTGCAATTTGGGATCGAATAAAGAAAATAATAAAATTCAAATGAATGGCTTTATTTATATTGTAAATCGTGACAAATATCCATATTTACTATGTAGAGCCTACGATATGTCGCAGATGGAGTTCATCACACTACTAATGCTTGCTCAACGCCCAACGAGGGTGCAAGAATAGGTACTGAAATCCAGTTGGTGGTGCCTTTCCCGTCGATAAATGAACGAACATAAATATTTGATGAGGACTCCTCAAGTATGACTCTGATTGTGACATTACAAAAGAAATGTCGACCAGAGTGTGTAAAGTATGCTCATTCTTGACTTAAACGACATGTGGCGGTCCTAGAAATGTCACGGAAAGTGAAGGGATGTCCATTCACCTTGCTTTGTTAGCTTTCCTAAGACTCGTCGATTAGTGGCTCTCTTATATATCGTGGTCATCATTGCAGAGAAAGTTATATCCTCAGCCATATCTGCATACAATGGAATGGTAGGGGCTCGTCCTCACTAGTGCTAATGAAAAACACTATTGTTTCCTAGTAGATGTTGTAATCACCTTCTCCAGTTATGGTAACGACATGGTTATTAATTATGCACTGCAAACTTTGATTTAGGGTAGAAGGAACTTCCCTGATAGCATGGATCCATGGTCTTCCCAAGAGCAAGCTAAAGACGTCTGGAATGTCTATGACTTTGAATGTCACATCAAGTGTATATGCACCGCCTTAATTGGAAGGTCAATTTATCCACAAACTTCTCTCCGTGTACCGTCAAAAGATCAGGGAGCAGTACTGTTTCCCAGATGATGGACAAGTCCACTTTCATTTGCTTTAACGTAAACAAAGGGCACATGTCTAGCTCTCATATGTTATCAATCATGTCATCTTCGACAACACCTAACATTTGCACCTGCAAATAATATGAAGACCTTCACATGCTTTTGAACTTCAGCTCGTAGTTCATCATCTCCAAAAGATATTTTATTGGAGAATATGAAGCTTATAATGTTTCCCATTTGATTGGCAGTGATTTTTGTCGAAACCAATGTCTCCTTCGACACATTCAGCAAGCTCTCACGGTGAGTTTCTAATCTTAGAAGAAGGGCAAGCAAATATATTTGGCTTGGGGTCTTGCAGAGCTGGTCAATTATTTTATCTTCGCCTTCCTTGATAAATTATATGAAGATCACTGCTTCCTCCTCAATCACTTTCTTTTTTGTAGGCACATCTATCTCTTTATCCTCTAAATAAGATCAGTCGGACCGGGTCATGATTATGACTTGTTCTTCTTTTTCTACTCCAAATATTCGAGCTTGCTGATTCCAATTAGAAACAAAGGACCAATGAAATTGGCGAATGGAGATGTCCACATCGTGTTCAGATGGCTAAAGTAAGGTGCTATAGTTGTAACTGGAAGGGTGAAAACTCACAAGCTTGCATTGCACCAAAGTGTCGGGATTATGCCACAGACACAAAGAATTATCATTGAACTTTGAAATATAGCCTAAGCATGATGGAGTGGAATGATTGAGAACTGCCGCGGAAAGAGTCGGTATCCGCAAGATATGTCTATGTGACAACCGAGTCATCAATGCCTAGTCGATTAGTCAAAGAGCTAGTTTTCAATTTATGTTTCTATTAGGCCCAAGTGTATTTCATTTACAATGTTCATGACATTGAGTTTGTAATATATGGCCAGTTCCGGTGAATTTATTGTATATCATACTTGCATTATTTGTTATTGCCAGGATATCAATATAGTCGTACATTTACTTTGTGATTTTTTGTTAACGTTGTGACCGGAAGCCTTCACGTAGGCAACCAGAATTAGTTCACTTAGACATCTATAATTTCATATTTGTTGTGGAATAGTCTATTCACGATCTGTATTGGTTATATTTGTTGAATGGGTTAATTACTTAATTGGTTACCATTGTGCATAATGGTTACACATGTTTCAAAATGTGATTAATTGGTTTTGCTATGTAACTAATTGGTTACACATGTTTTTCCAATGTGATTAATTGATTATTTTGTTAGTAAACCGTTAATTTTACCGTTAATTAATATTTTTAACATATTTTTGAATTATCAAATGACTATTATGCCCTTAAGACTATTATGTCCAAAATACAAAGTGTCTGTAAGAAAGAACCCAGAATCACGATTGAAATCCAGAAGAAATGTGTTTCTGGGTTCATCGCATAAAAGAAATGTGTTTCTGGGTTCATCACAAACCCAGAAATCATGATTCTGGGTTCTTCATGAACCCAGAAACGCAATTCGGGTTCATCACGAACCCAGAAATCGCGATTCTGGGTTCGTACCCAGAATCTTCTTCGAAGAAGGAGACGTACCTGGAAGAGCTTGTTGCGGTAGAGAATCGTTGTCAATCGCTGCCAATCATGGTCACCGATGAGGAGAATGAAGAATAAGGAGACAAGTTGATGAAGAACAGCTCAGTGGATGAAAAGGGTAATTAAGTCATTTTATGTATCTAAATAGTGACCTAACGGTGATTTTTGACGATGAACAGTAAAAAAACAATTAGTCACATAGCAAAACCAATTAATCACATTTTGAAACATGTGTAACCATTCTGAACAATGGTCAAACATGTGTAACCAATTAAGTAATGAGTCCTTGTTTAATTGATGTACAACGGCTATCCGAGTCTTGTGGATAAATTCAATAAATAATTAACTTACAGTTTGAAAATATGTTGATTAGTTTATCGACTTAACTTCGCGAGATACAATATAAAGAGGATAACTCATTCGTTAACTATATTGTTCACTATGCAACTTAATGGTGTTGTTAGAAGTTCTGATATGAACACTTGTAAATACAGTCAGCTGCCAATATTGTTCAATTGCACATTGCCCACGGTCATATGTGGGTCGCTCCATTAACAGCACCCAGGATTTCCGGGACGAATGTCTATTGACTTAATCAAGTGCTTATAAATAAACTAACTACCAATTTATATGAGTTATAAACTAGAAAAGTCGAAAAGTGAGTATAAGATTGTTCCTCAAAAGAATGATGTCAAAGTGAAATATTTTTATAAGGGTAAAAAGTTGATTACGATCCATTTTCGAATAATTGCGCTAAGCTGCACCAAGATAACTGGATTCGAGTGGGAGGATTTTAGCAGATGATGAATTCGTTTCTCATCTTGATCCATCCACCTAGATAACTTTATTCGACTGAAAGGATTTTA
Source organism: Chamaenerion angustifolium (assembly GCA_946814005.1). NCBI lineage: Eukaryota > Viridiplantae > Streptophyta > Magnoliopsida > Myrtales > Onagraceae > Chamaenerion > Chamaenerion angustifolium. The sequence continues at coordinate 23,121,166 of OX328268.1, read as the reverse complement.
GCAGATATTGAATTAGTTTCTCATCACGGCTCACCTTTTTCATCATCAACTGCGAATACAAATGATATTGGTTAAAATCTTAGTTCAAGTGGGAGAAAGAAGTTGATATTCTAAGTGAGGATTGAAAATGTAATGTTCTAGTAGGAGCGTATACAATATTTTTAATCCCACTAGAAGCCTATTGTGACTCCTTATACTTCGCCCTTTTAAGGCAAAATGGAGAATAAGATAAAAATGTGGCAAGCGTAAATGGATCAAATGGATCCTAGAAGTCATGACTTATCTTGAAAATTGTGTCTCGATTGATTACGAATCACGGTTTTGTATAAACCCAGAAAGGTTTTGATACGATCTTCCAGGAGTCGGCACTTTCGAGGGTAGGTGGTGATACGATTCTCCCAAGGCTCGTAATATTGCTGTCAGAATTCCGACTCTGTAAAGGGTTCCCTTTTCCGCGACTCTCTGCTCCGAATTGATCCGAGTTATGAATACGAAAGTCTCAGATAATTGAGTCCTCTTTCTGTAATGGGCTGGCTCGTCGAATTCCGATATGTATTCCGCCTTCTAGACCAATTTTGGTAAGGTCGGTCCTCCTGGATACGATTCTGCCGAGACTAGATATACGCGGATAGATGACGGATGAATGATGGATCGATTGGATCACACAAAGGCAGCGACAAGCCCTTGATACCTACACAATGGATTCTCCAAGATATGACGCACTCGAAGATTCCAAAGCTTGAACCTTGGATATGACGCACCAAGATTCGATTGCCGGATATGACACACCAACAATCAATTTCTCATTCAATGAACAAGAAGAACAATGTGGCTAGCACACAAGTTTGTAAAAAGGTAGGTTCCCTCTAATTTCGGCCACCCTAGCTACTTATCCTAAAAGAAGTAAAACCCTAGACTAATTTGGGCCTAAGGAAAGCTCTCCTATGGGCCGACTTTTATTCTCCTCCTCTTATTGGGTTTGGTTGTCTTGTGGACCGTTTGCCTCATTAAAACCCCCCTTTGTAAAACCCAGTGGGACAAAACCAAAGGTCGGGAAAAAGAGTACAAACGAGCCCCTCTTGACTTAGTCCATTCGAGCAACCAAGAGGTTCTTAGGCTCCATGTCTCCGGACGGAATGATAGTTGGTCCTATGCGGTCCAGTAGTGTGGTGATTGTATGTCCAAGCTTCTTAGCCCTTGATCGTGTCATTGGTCCACTCGGCACGGTTATATCACCCCTGTCTTCAAGTGTGGGCCGCATTTCTTCCATGATCACATCAGGTTGATCTTGAATATAAATGTTGCTCAAGATGTATGTGAGTATAAATCGAGGTGCTTCTCTATATAGAGTATGAGAATGCAACTTTAGGACTTATTGGTCCTTTAGAACTCCATGTTTTCTCTTGAGACATTATTATAAATGTTAAACGTGATTAATTCATGTTAAATTGGATAATCACTATGGATTAAGTCTGTCAGTGAAATATCTGCAAGATCTTGCAACAAAGTATTTGTCATAGAGTATGGGTTAGGTAGATACAAAAGTTCATCAATAAAGGATAAAACCTAATTGATTTTTAAAGGGTAAACAATAATATATTCTTGAAATTGACATTCCAAGAGAGGCCACTTGAGAATTTGAGTTCTTAAGTGATAAGTTTAGTATCACCCATTTAAAACTCTTGTATCTAAAATTCGTGACGTAATGCGCCAAATAACTTAAAAACAAGCTAAGTTGGAAGTTGTATGCATGTTGTGACATGTACTAGATCAATTACTAAATCTGGTATATCATATATAACTCGACTTGATTTGATGCTCAAGGATCACATAGTAAATTGTTGTTCAAGCATTGTGTATATGCATGTGATAGGATGTTGTGAAGTTGTTCCTAGTGGGAGTTAAGACTTTCCATGATAAAGTTTCTTTCTAGAGATGGCCATTTGATTAGATAAGTGAGAAACAAGTGATAACTTCACTGTATGAGAGTGAATATAAGAAAGTGGCTCTCGCACCAATAACTAGGGTTGATCATGGGTGGGGCGGGATGGTCTTGGAGACAGGATCGAGACTGAAATTTCGGTCTTGACATCCGAAGGACCGAGACTGAGACCGACTTTGGCTAAAAATCCCACCCGAGACGTTCTTTCTTGACTCGGGCCGGTCTCGGTCTTAGGCCGAAATCTTTGGTTAAAACAAATCAGCTGGATTGGACAAAAAAATCACCGAAGTTTTGGTCTTGAACCCGCTCGCTTCTCCTCTTGCGTCACACTTCCCTTATGGAACCGATCCATGGGTTGTTGAATGCTTCAAGGTCATGAATTATTAGTGTTTCAAGGGTTACACCATGATTTTTTAGGGTTTTATTCAAGGTCGGTCCGGTCCTTGTCAGGCTTTTGGAAAAAAAATGCTCGAGATTGAGCATGATCCCAACCTTGGGGAAAAAACTCGTTCGTTCAGCCTCGGTCCTAGTTGGGATGGTCTTGGGCTGGACTTTTTGGGAATTCGGTCCAACCAGTCTTTTTTTATCACCACTCCCAATAACTGAAATTTAGTTTGGTCTAACAGGTTCCTACAAGTATTACAGATGATATACATTATTGATCCAGTGTTTGTCTACTGGTGATTGTATTTTTAATATCTTCCGAAGAGGATCCTATTTATGATAGAGCATTTAAAAGACCAACATTACTATGCATAAAGCATGGTTACATGCAAGAAGGTGAATGTGAATTGGTAGTCAACAAAAGATGGATAAACGGATAAGCTCGTAAAGACCCTTCTGTAGGGATGTATTCATATGATATTTGTCTTAATGAAGCAAATGGTAATGGCCATTGCGTAGACCAATGAGATTGATCACATCACAATGTTCATTTTGATCAAAGAGTTTGATTTGGATACACACATGTTCATTAAGATTGGTTAGTGCATTCTTGATTTGTGTTTTAATGTATGTCGAGTAAACTTAAGGTTAACTCACTCACACGAGTAACCGCCTCCGCGTCTTAGTGGCGTTGCATCTATGTGTCGAGTGGAGATGAGACAGGATTTCGAGTAAACAATCGTCAAACAGATGATTTGAGAGATAACTACTCGAATTCAAAAGTCGCACGTTGATATGAGGCCATCAATATAATGTTTTATGGTCATTGATACGATGTCATCAGAACTTTTAATGGAATTTATTTCTTGTAGTTTACTTTTCAGTAGGATGAGTGTTAATGTACTCTGGTTTAGATGCATGTAGTATCTAAACATACATTCGCACAACACTGTCTTGATGACAAATGACATAAACTCCGTGTGAAAAGGAAAAGGGTTGTGACATGCATTTCATACTGCGTGTATTATTAATTGACCACGGGTTTACGTAAGTACAACCTCAACTTGTTGTAGTGTGAGACCCAAGGATCTTGAACAGGTTCAAAATTGTGTGCCCTCATGACTCCGATGAGAGACTTCAGACCTAACACGATGTTTGCTAGCTTAGCGTGTTACCTGATGGTCATGTAAACAGATTCGGGCGGGCGGGACATGTCTAGAAAAGGGAGTCGGATTAGTGTTTGAAGAATTGTGAGAAGAGGAAGATTGTTAATGGAATCTCTTTTAAGATTTGTGTTCACGGTGCGCACCAATCATGATTTAGTATTGTGATTGTGCATACAAGGTATGATTAATGAGGTCTTTAAAGATACCAAAATGAGGTTTGACGATCTAGAGTACAAACATACTTTCTTATTGCAGGTTATTCTCAATGAGAGGTTATATACTCCTAACATATATACAACATCTAGCTCTCACGAAATATGTTGGTCGCACGCTGGAGCTCTGTATAAAATAAAACCGAGATGTTAAGAGTATGTCTCTTTGCACACTGAGCACCCACATATGGGCTAGTGGGAAATGTGGGAATATGCACCCATAAGGGGTGTTCGTGTAAATCACGAAAAACATCTGGGACCAAAGTTTACAAGTCTAAAACATTGTAACTGCCCCCAAGTCTATAAATTGACCCCTAGGCTGAGACTGCCCAAAAACATTTACACACACGTAATATACAATATTGCTCTCCAATTTGTCTTAGGGTTTCCACTTTGGAAACCGAGGGACGCTCTGTTACTGTGACGTTCCTCTCGATCGGTATCATCGTCGTGACTCCGAACCGTCGATGATCTCACACGCGATATACTGGTCGATTTAAGTATAGTGTCGGTATTATTTTATTTGTCGTACTAACGTGCTATTTCTCGTGCATGTCAATCTCGAATTTCAACAAATCATGTCATGTCTAATCGTGTAGTGTCAGTAATTGTGTTATGTCAGTAAACGTGTCATGTGTAAACAAATAAGTTATAAACGTGTCTCCAAAATCCAAACATGACACGATTAATAACAGGTCACACGTGACACGACACGATAACACTATTAATTTTTCAGGACGAGACAAATCATGTGTCATGTTTGCCACACGACCTGACATGATCGAATTTGACACAACAAGATACGACAAGACACAACACGACATGATAAGACACGCTAAAATTTCACAAACTAACTAACATTTCATTTACAAACTCATATCAAATCTCATTCTCAACACAAAAATCAACACAAATCATATACAAATTCTCATCAGATACAATTCCCCTGAAAGCCCATTCTCAACACAAACACACACAAACCATTCTCCAACAATCACTAGCAAATCCAAGCCCAACAAATCAAAGGAAGCTTCTTCTTTACTTAGTCCAACTCAGTTCTTTGATGGAAGTACTTGGGGTTGAGTGGTGACAATGACAAGAATTAGAACTTCTTGACCTAAGTTCAAGCGAAACGGAAAATTCTTCACAGTAGACTTCTACACAGCAAGTTCAAATGAAACAACAATATTAATTTGAGTGATAGGATACAAAAAGTTCAAACAAAATAGATAACTTCTTCACAGAACCCTAAATCGAAACAGAACTCGAAAGTCCATAAATAAGAAACAAGTTCCAAACCCAAACGAAATCAACAAGAAACACTAGACTTCTTCAAACGAAATCGAACTCAAAATAAAACAGAACCAAGACGCGTCTGTTGGCCGAAGTCTGTTGATGCTTGTGAGTCGGAGTCTGTTTGTCAAAATTAAACAGACCCAATCGAAACTGAACTTTGAAAGCTAATACTTGTTACTGAGATAACAAATTAGGGTTTTGGTCGTTTGTTACCTCACGCGTCTGTTGGTCGGAGGCACTGGCAAAGGGAAAAGTTTGGAGAAGCCGGAGTCGCTAGGCCAGGGAGGGAGAAGCTTCGAGAGTAAATTGTGGGAAATCTAAAGGACTGCGGCAAATAACTGAAAAGTGGGAACTGGGAAACTTAGGGTTAGAAGTACCGTCTGTAACCGTGTACACATATGACACGGTTAAACACGATCAGACACAACACGATTGGACACGACACGATTGGACACGACACGATTAGACACGGTTAGACACGATACAAATAAACACAGTTAGACACGATATGATTAGACACGTTTTGACACGATTAATTCATCGTGTTTAAATGTGTGTTTGTTGTGTATTCACATGTTAGATGTGTTTAGACACGGTTATTAATCATGTATAAATGTATAAGAGTTGTTTAGATACGATTAGTAATGGTATCGTTACATGATCATGTAAAATGTAAATCGTTACTGATCATTTAATCGGGTCGTGTCAGAAATTGTCACCCCTACAGTTAGGTCTTACTATATATATATATATATAAATGAGTGTGAACTACACAAGATTACACTAAGTAATAATTCTGATCTTAGTTAGACCCATCAAGTTTGTCCTAACATTATTAAAAACACCTCGAGGTAGGTCTAATAAATACACATTTTGTTCCTCCATTGTGACCGCCTCCTTGACAAATAGGTCGGCAACACCATTCGCTTCACGAAATGTGTGTCTGATCTTATATCTCTTTAACTTTAACAACAACTTCCTACAAGAAACAATTAAAGGCATGAGTCCTTTATCTTCTATAACATTTTCCATGATTAAATTTATTGCCTTTTGGGCATCTGATTCGACATATAAGTCGTTTATCTCCATGCTCCTTGTCAGAGCAAGCCCGTCTCGTATCCGCCATAGTTCCGCAACAAGGTTGTTCATCGTCCCTAACCTTCTTTGGAACTCATTTAATCATCCTCCTAAATGGTTCCTGAGAACACCTGCACAACCAGCACGACCTGGATTTCAACAGCATAGCCATTTGTATTAAGTTTTGATCATACATAATCTCGCAGGACCCATCCTACTTCAATGGCATTTTGACACTTGGTCTCTGTATGCTTTGTTGAAATATCTTTTCCTGAGAGAATACTAATACAACATATTCGACCCTAATGGGTTGTAATGAAAAATTATAGAGTTTCTGTTTTTTTCCAAATAAACCAAATTGCAGATGAAAACACCAATCTCTATTCTATACTAGTGGGGTGAGATATATCATTGACACGGCTTGATTTTAGCCAAGTAGATAGATGATTACAACTGAAGTTTATACCATCTGGGATACTGATATCAGTCCATTCTTTTGCAACCTCACACTCCCGGAGGATGTGTATGGTATTTTCCTCAGAAGAGCCACATAGCTGACAGATCAGGCAAATATCAATGCCTTATATGTGGAGCACGCGAACCAAAAAATGTGGTCATGTTGGCCTAACCAAAAAAAATGTTTGATCCTACGGATCGTTTCACACTTCTACACCCAATCCCATTTACGTTCTGTAGATTCATAGTATTGGTGGCGTTTCTGTTTGATGCTTTTGTTTACAACCTTTGTTGATATGATACATTTTGGAGCTCCCATCCAAACTCTTCTATCACGATAGCCCAGAAATTGGCTTCACGGGATAATAGTAATGCAGTCTTTGATAGTTCCCGGAACCTAAAAAAAGAATCTCGCAAAATTCAGTTAGTACTTACTTTAACATGATTTCGTAGTACCACAAGAGGTCCAATATGCTTACAACATTCACACCTGTCATAGTAACAAACATAACTTGTTTTACATCAATAAACATATAACAAATTGAGAAAACCAAGTTGCAAAATATGCTTAAACACTAAAAGACACACATAGGCAATCTTATTCACGTACCCCTTCACTTAAACTTTCAGTTTCAACAATCACTTTATACATTCATCTACTTTCAACAATAAGTTTAAAACTGAGTGAATTTTATTTTGTTAATGGCCTCATTTAACTATCTACTTATTATAATTTTGAAACTTTTCGAACAATACTTAATTTTCTAATTAGTGACTATGGTCCATTGAAAATACTCATTTTGAGATGAGTTATTTTTTTCAAATATCTCTTTAAGAATTCAAAAAATTATAGTACGTAGATAACTAATTAGAACTTTAGCAAAACAAACAGTGTTGAGTTTCAACTTTACCATCAACCATAAATTCTTATCACGATAGTAACTATTAAAAATAGAGCTATGCATGAACCCTATGCTGGAAACGGAGAAGACGAAGAGGGAATTGAAGAGGGAATTGAAGAGGGAAGACTTGGGGATCACAGAAGCTAGTTCCTTCATCTGGTGGCTTCTCACCCTTTAAATAAAAAAGTTTAATGAAACTATTGTTACTTTTCACCCTGAAAATAAGAATAAAACAAATAGCAACCAAATAACAAAGAAACCAAAAAGATGTCTTCAACTATTAAAAAGAAGAGAAAACCCCGCAAAGAACAACACAGAACACAACTTCCAGATTGGCATATACAACTCCAATTTCAACACAAACACTCAATCTATAAGTCTTCATCTTGGCTCCGGTCTTTCCAAATATGTTCTTCATCCCTAACTCTTCACAAATGTGAAAATGTTGTTGACTTGCAAGAGCCTTGGTAAACAAATCAGCAAACTGTTTTGAAGCCTTTATATGTCGAAGTTGCAATATATTTTCAAGTAATTTTTCTCTAATATAATGAAAATCAATTTCAATGAGTTTCGTTCTTTCATGAAACACGGTATTATTTGCAATCTGAATGGCAGCAGTGTTATCACAATGCAACATAACAGGTTTTTCTTGAGGGTGTCCAAGTTCTTCCATTAACCTTCTAAGCCAAACAATTTCATACAAAGTATCTCATACTTCTATATTCTGATTCAGCTGAAGACCTTGATACGGTACTTTTCTTTTTACCTTTCCAAGATATCAAAGACTTACCCAAAAAAACAGAAAAACCTGTGACTGACTTTCTGGTGTCCACACAAATAGTCCAGTCTGAGTCACAAGATCCCACAAGATCCGGAGCTGAATTTGAAGATAAAAGAATGCCTTTACCAGGTTCTTGTTTGATATACCTGATTATTCTCAATGCCGCATCCAAGTGTGAAATCTTAGGATCCTTCATATATTGACTCAAACTTTGCACAACATAAGAAATATCAGGTCTACTGATAGACAAGTATAACAACCTCCCTATCAGTCTCCGATATTGAGATACATCATTTAGGGGTTTATCTTCAAGGTTAACAACTAAATTCTTATCATATTTTCTATTGGTTAGCTTCAAGTTCATTTTCATAGGTGTTTTAGCAGTTTTTCCACCCGATAAACCAACACTCGATATCAACTCAAGAGCATATTTTCTCTAACATAAAATATCTTAATTTCCCAAGATCCTTCATTTTAAAATTTGTTTCCAAAACACGTTTCAATTCAGAAACAAGCTTTCACTATTTCCTGTGATAAGCAAATCATCAACATACACAAGGAGCACAACCAGATCAGTTCCTTCATGCTTAGTAAACAAGGAATAATCTAATTTGGAATGAGTATACTCAGCATTAACAAGCAAATTGCACAATTTAGTATTCCACTGTCTACTAGCTTGCTTCAACCCATAGAGGGATTTTCGCAACTTACAAACCAGATTACCTTTCCTTTTATTATCAAAACCATCCGGAATTTTCATATAGACTTCCTCATCCAAATCCCCTTGCGAAAAAATGTTATAAACATTCATTTGACAAAAGGACCACTTGTCAATTGAGGCTAAAGCTAACACAGTCTGAACAGTATTCATCTTTCTAATAGGCAAAAAGATTTCAAAATAATATATTCCATGTTTTTGGTTATATCTCTTTGCTACCAATCTTGCCTTATACCGATTGGGATTACCATCATATTTATATTTCAATTTGTATACCCATTTGCATCCAATCGCGGACTTACCTTGTGGGAGTGGGACAATCTCCCAGGTTTGATTATCCTCAAGAGATTCGTGCCTTATCCTTAATGGCCTCAGAGAAACTTTCAGGCTCAGTCAGTTTCGAAACAGAACTCAAATAACATTCGTAAACAACAGATAAACTATCATATGATATAAAACGATCACTAGAATAACTTTTTGAAGCATTCGAAGTCTAATAATTCTTCATCCAGATAGGAGGTCTAATAGTCCTCATGACCTGCTAGTTATAGGTGCTGCATGATTCTGGATGATAGGATTATGATTTCCATCAGAATCTGCAACAGATTCATCATCCGGTGTTGCTTCATCAGGGTTCAGTGTGAACTCATCATGTAAAGTTGATATATCTGTGTCGATATTGTCATCCTCAGTCGTAATATTCCTTGGAGCAGTGACATCACAGGGTTCAGAATCAACATATTGCTCAAATAACACGGGCAGCTGATCAGGTCTACCATCCTAAAAAGGGAAAATGTTTTCATTAAACAGAACATCTCGACTTACAAAAAAATATTTTCGATCAAATTATAAAGTTTGTACCCATTTTGAGTCTCAGGGTATCCCATCACTACTGATGGTATAGCCCTGGAAGCCAACTTGTCAACCACCACCATGTTTTTAGCATAACATAAACAACCAAAAACCATCAAATAGTTAATCTTGGGTTCCTTTTTATTCAGAGTCCCGAGGGGAGATTTCCCTCCCAGAATATTTGAAGGCATCATATTGATCAGATAGCAAGCAGTCAGTACGCAATCCCCCCAAAAGAAATTGGGTACTGATGCTTGGAGTTTCAAAGCTCTTGCCACTTCCAGCAAGTGTCTATGTTTTCTCTCTACTCTCCCATTTTGTTGGGGAGTATATGGACAACTACTTTGGTGTATAATCTCATTCTCACGAAAGAAATTACTCACATGTTTATTGAAGAACTCTTTTTCGTTATCAGTTCTAAAACATTTGATTTTCTTTCCGAATTGGGTCACAGTCATGTTGACATATCCCTTCATCACAACAAACACATCAGACTTAAATTTCATCAGGTGAACCCAAGTAACTCCAGAGAAAACATCCACAATTGTCAGAAAAAAAATGTTTGTTATCATGAGTGGGACTATGATAAGGTCCCCATACATCGACATGAATCAAAGCAAATACAACATCTGCTCTCGACTTAGAATGAGAAAAAGAGTTTCTAATGATCTTGGCTTTACAGAAAACATCACAATCCCCTAAAGTCAATACCTTATTCTTAGGTAAAACCAAAGAATGCACATGTTTTAACGCTTTAACAGACACGTGATCGAACTACATATGCCACAAGAGAACATTTTCAGGAAAAGAATGAACAACAGTAGATCTAGCATACATGTGAGGGGATTTTTAAAAAATATATATAATCTTGAGTGTTGATTACCTATCCCCAAGACCTTCCCATTTGAGAGGTCATGCAGGACAGCAAAATTGGGATGAAATGTTGCATAACAATTTAACTCTTTGATAAGCTTTGAAATAGACACCAGATTATACTTAAAATCAGGTATACACAACACGTTCTGCAGTCTTTTTTCAGGAGCTAAAAAAAAGTTTCCAATACTATCAACATCAGAATATATATCGTCAGGTAATTGTACTCTTGTTCCAAAATACTTCTAGCCTTATCAAACCAATCATATCTATTTTTCATATGGTTTGATGCTCCGGTATCTAAAATCCAAATGTACTTATCAGATAAATAGACAGAGTTAAAAGATATACTCGATGTGTTGGATCAATGTTTGTTGGGGACGGTAGCACCTGCTGTATTGGCAGTGCTGCCAGCTTGTCCCACGGTCTAGAAAAGCTTCTCAAATTGCTCTTGACTGAGAGTGATAGAACCTTGCAAACCAGAGCTCATAGAAGAATCATTCGTAACATGTTTAGGAAAACCATAATTGAGATCCTCATTGTCAGCCGAAACAATATTAGCTTTCCCTTTAATACCTTTTGCTTTCAAAAATTCCTTATAGCAATTGCCCTTAGCGTGACATTTTCTTTTACAGTAATCGTAGCCTCTAGTGAAACATCTATCAATGATATGACCTTTCTTGTGACAATGGGAATATTCAACATTCTGATTTCCTTTAGGCTTATCCATATTAAAAGACACATTCACAGAATTTGAACCAACAGACGCATTCATAGCAGAGGTAATTCCTCTTTAGCTTTACTCTTACATTAACAGGTTATATACTTGATTAACATAAGGAAAAGGATTCCAGAGCAACAAATGACTTCTAACCCCAGGATAATTTGCATTCAAGCCCTTCAAAAATTGAAATAAGCGTTGGTTCTCTTTATGCTCAATGTGTTTCTTAAATCCTCTCCTTCTACATGCGGTAAAGCACAAGATACATCATATTCTACCCAAAGTAATCTAAGCTTAGTAAAGAAGGTTGAGATCGAATATAGACCATGTCTTGTCAAAACTATTTCCATGTGTAACTCATCGGTTTTAGGTCCGCTCACCTTATCAAATCTTTCTTGCAAATCCTTCCACACTAAGAAAGCAGCTTAAGTATACAAGTAACCACTGCCTAAATCCTTAAAAATTGAGTTTATAACCCATCATAGGACTACAACATTGCATTTATCCAACAGATGGTGAAAGGCAGAGTCAAAGTTTTCACGCATGCAAGTACCAGTGATAAATCCTTATTTGTTCCTACCCAATAAGGTGAACCGAATAGCACGGATCCACTTAGCATAATTCTCGGGTCCAGACAAAGTAACATAAATCATATTTATCCCAGGGTTATCACTAGCATGCAAATATAAAGGGTTATGAGAGTCTACCGTCGCCATAGCTTCGTGGTTAACCTGATCGGTGGCACTTTTGTCTGCCTCCATGATTGGTTTCCCCTCATGCATGCTAAGAACTTAGAAAAACTATTTGAAAGAATACGACAAGAAGACAATACACCAAAAACTCCACAAGAACAAGCTCCCAAACTTAATCGGGGTAATCGCAGAGGAAGAACTTAGATATACTCACAAACTGTGCAAACCTCATATAAAGTTGCAACGGAATTGACACGGGACAATTGCTTCTCAAATCAGAACTGATCGATAGAGGTATCGTCACTAGATCCACCATCAAAAACACATGCAGAAGCACAATCGTCACTGTAAAACTGGCAACACATAAAGTCGAATCGGCTCAAAAAATATCAAGATCTGCTGCAATCATGAAAAAGCTCTTCACGGGAAACAGAAGAAAAAAACATTCAGAAACTCTCTCAAGAAAACGGTTTCTGACAACGACCAAGGAGCTCAAGAAGAAGATGGGCAAGATAATCCAGAAAAGAACTACATGCCAGGACGAGAGAAGTGTTGCCTCAAAGCTCTGATACCATGTTAAAAACAGAGCTTTGATGAAACCCTAGGCAGGAAATGATGAATATGAAGAGAGAATTGAAGAGACAAGACTTGGGGGTCACAGAAGCCAGTTCCTTCATTTGGTCGCTTCTCACCCTTTAAATAAATAAAAAATCAATGAAACTATTGTCACTTTACACCCTGAAAATAAGAATAAAACAAATAGCAAACAAATAACCAGGAAACCTAAAAGTGTCCTCAACTATTAAAAAGAAGAGAAAGACTCGCAAAGAACAACACAGAACACAACTTCGAGATTGACATATACAACTCCAATTTCAACAGTTACTAATGGTCAAATATTAAGATTGCAATTTTGAATGACTTATAAGAATGCAACTTTACTCACTCTCCAACATCAATCATGCCTCGAGTGGTCACTAGTAGTAACCTATAATTAACGCTAATTATGAAATACTAAAAAATTACAATACGTTTACGAACGTTTATTAAATTAATTATAACATCCACGATTTGTTGCGACATATGATATTGTTGAGCTTACCACAATGTTGGATTATGTAATATACATGCAATCTATATGGTAAAACATAATCACACATAATTAAGTTACCTCTGGATTGATTGCCTTAGCGGAAGCGGATCTGCCTGAGGTTGGGATCACGGTCTGCCGAACGGGAGGAGACGCCACAGGTTAACGGGCAGTGACCTAGGTTTCCACAGCTGCTGACCTCTGTCTAAACCGTGGGTGGCTATCAGGTTCTCTTCTCTCTTAATTCTAAGGAGAGCACCCCATATATATATAGATATATAGAGGGATAGGGTTTAGGGCCAGTATCACATACCGGGCTTACCTGAATGGGCTCCCACTTATGGGCGACCCATTAACCTAAATCCACCATCTCCCACTCGCACAAAGTGGGGGCGCTCATTCATCAAGCCAGCACCAAAGAGAACGAATTCTCCTTATACAGTTAAATCACATACGAGGAGGCAGCCGTGCGACCGGAAGGCACAATGAGCAAGGTACTGCGCATCTGTTAGGAGTTGCAGTGACTCGCGGATCACAAACCATCAGTGGATTTGTGCCCTGCTCCCTTGGCCATGTAATCTTTCTCAAGTTTTGACCACACAATGATCTTTCAAACCTATACATCTGCATTGTGCCCACAACCGCAGCCTATACCGCGATTGACGGCCGTTTAGTGGACACAATATCGAGAAGATCCCATAATGACCATCCCCTTCCCACGAAACCATCGGCACAATTCAACTCACTTTTCTAGAACCGGGTCCAAGGTACTTGTGAGCGCACCCATCGAGCACGGACTAAGATAGCAAACACTGAACTGAACCTCAAGTCTCTGTTCAGAGTACTGAGGGTACGTACGTGGCTCTTACGCGAAGATCTTTGGGTCTCACACGACTCCGAGTTAAGATCACGTCTCGGGTCATACCCATGGTCGATTTTGGGTGCGTCGCGGTATGGAACGCGTGCTACAGCATATATTCTCTCCCATGGAGCGTATGTCCATATGCTGTACGGATGTCCATCAAGCACACAAAGTACCCGAACCAAAAGTCACAAAGACTCCCATCCGACCCCTGAGTGGATTAACAGACCATAATCCGTCGTAGTGCAAAAACAAATAGCTCTGGACACAAAGTCCTTTCTGGTTATCCCGACGGACTTCCAAAAACTAGAAGCTATCACCAGCCTCACCCAGCCACAAAGGGATAGAAGCTATCACCCGTGTGAGAGGGTGACCAAATCCACTTTGACCAAATCACAGAAATGAACACACAAAATACTCAAACTGCGAAAACATGCATACTCAAATATAATTCAAGTCAAAGAACATTGTTTGGGAAATATAATAAATGAAGTATATCAACTAAGTCTACACAGTCCTAGAGACTTCACATGCCTCACAAATAACTCCCTCTTCAAAGGTTTGGTGAAAGGGTCCGCAACCATTTCATCTGTAGACAAATACTCCAAATGTATCATCTTGTATCTCACCATGTCTCTAGCATAGTTGTACTTGATATCAATGTTCTTTGACCAATTAAGGTACTTTGGATCCTTTGTCGCGGAGATTGCGGCCTGATTTTCGTAGTAAACCAGGATCGGCTCAACTGGACTCCTACGGCTCAACAATCGATCCAGGAGCCTGCTCAGCCACACAGACTCTTGAGTGGTCGTCGCAATAGCCACAAATTCGGCTTCCATAGTAGACAATGCGGTACAGGACTGCTTCTTGCTCATCCAAGATATTGCTCCATTGGAGAGCAAAAACACAAAACCCGAAGTGGATTTTCTCTCATCCAAGTCACCACCATGGTCTGCGTCGCTGTACCCAATTATCCGAAGATCCTCTGACCTCCGTAAGTCTCCTCCAAAGCACAGGGCATAGTTGACGGTGCCCTTAAGATATCGCATGATCCTCTTTACTGCCTGCCAATGCTTTAATCCGGGGTTAGCTTGGTACCGACATACCATGCCGACTGCATGACAGATGTCCGGCCGAGTACACACCATTGCGTACATCAAGCTCCCGACTGCGCTTAGATACGGAATCTGTTTCATCTTGTCCATTTCTTCCTTAGTCTTCGGACGCATATCCATGTTGAGAGATTCACCAATGGAAGCTGGAGTATCAATTGATTTGCAGTTACTCATGTTGAACTTTTCCAACACTTTTTTTATGTAGCTCTCCTGTGAAAGCCACAACTGCTTCTTCCGGCGATTTTTGAGATCTGTATCCTAAGAATATATGCCGCCTCACCCATGTCCTTCATCTCGAATAGAGAGGACAACCAGACCTTAATATGTGTGAGGAACTCCAAACTATTTCCGGCTATGAGTATGTCATCCACATATAGAATCATAAACACAAAGTCCGGTCCAGATCTTTTGGTGTACACACAATGGTCCTCATCCAACATGAGAAAACCATTTTCCACGACCAAATCATGAAATCTGTGATACCACTACTTAGAAGACTGTTTCAGACCATAAATCAATTTGTGGAGTTTGCACACTAAGTGCTCATGACCTTTCTGCACGAAGCATTCAGGTTGCTCCATATAAATCTCTTCTTCTAACTCACCATTGAGGAAGGCGGTCTTAACGTCCATCTGATACAGTTCAAGATCTAGACTCGCTGTAATAGCCAGAATCAAGCGAATCGTGGTCATTCGCACTGTCAGTGAGAAGGTCTCCTTAAAGTCCACTCCCTCCTGTTGTGTATAACCTTTCGCAACAAGTCGAGCTTTGAGACGCTCAACAGTTCCATCGGCCTTTTAGCTTTGTTTTGAGAACCCATTTGGCTCCTATTGCTCTGCATCCTCTCGGAAGGTCGACCAGTGTCCAAACACCGTTCTTCCCCATAGATTTTATCTCGTCCTCCATTGCTTTCATCCATCTCTAACGGGTTTCGGCTCGAAAGCTGTCTCGTCAGATATTAGGGTGTTCAGTTCTCCATCACCTTCGAACATATATCGTCGGGAGGGAAACTTCTGTCTTAGCCCACGACCTAACAACTCACTACTACCAGGGGTACAGACATGATCGTTCCCACTGGGAATGAGATCCCTAATGCTCTCATTGTCAACAAGATCATCAGGAGCAGAATCTGTTTCATTCGCTACAGGAAGAGGTGAATCTGACAGATGACGAACTGATTCATCCTCTGCAACTTCATCTCTCCCACTCAAATTAATATGTATCTGCTTAACTTGATCTTGCATCTCATATAGAGATCGATCCAAACCAATCTCTCCCTTCTTCGGAAATTCGTTCTCTAAAAACGTCGCGTCTCGTGATTCAAACTCGGAAACACTCCAACTGTCCAGCTCGGCTATAAACACATATCCCTTGGAGGTTTCAGAGTAACCAACAAAGATACTCTTCTTTCCTCTAGGTCCAATCTTCCCAAACTTGTTCGAGGAATCATGGGTGGAAGCGGCGCACCCCCATGGGCGCATACGGCTGAGGTCCAGACTTCTTCCAGTCCAAAGCTCGTATGGAGTGGAGTTAACCGTTTTCGTTGGCACACGGTTCAGGATGTAGGCAGCAGTTTTCAAAGCATCTCCCCAAAAGGAAATTGGCAATTGAGCCTACGCCATCATCAACCGAACCATGTCAAGGAGCGTCCTATTGCGCCTCTCTGCAACACCATTTTGTTGAAGGGTGTAGGTGTAGGGAACCGTCAACTGATGAATGATCCCCTTTTGGGTGCATAGGTCGTTGAATTCCACTGAAAGGTACTCTCTTCCACGGTCAGTGCGGAGGGTCTTAACCTTCCGATCTAACTGATTCTCAACCAAATTCAAAAATGATCTGAAACAACCTAATGCCTCAGATTTATGGGAGATCAAGTAGACGGATCCATAACGAGTATAATCATCTGTAAATGTGATGAAATATCTTGCTCCATGCCGAGCCCTAACACTGAGAGGGCCACAGACGTCAGAATGAACTAATTGCAGTGGATATTCAGCTCTTGGGGTCTTACCAAAAAGCTTTCGGGTGGTTTTTCCTGCTAGACAATTAACACACGTAGACAACTCCACATGCGGAATGTTGGGCAGCAAGCCCCTTTGGGCCAAGTCGCTACATTCTATATTGGCCAATATGACCTAATCTAGCGTGCCAATCATTCACATCGCAGACATTTCCACGAGTAGAAGAAAGCATGAAATTATTGTTGCATGAATCAAAATCCAAAACAATAAATCCACCAGAAACTATCCCAAAACCAAATAGAGTTTGACCTAAAGATAATTGGACTGAAAGTTCATGAAAAGACAATGTGAAACCAAGTTTCATTAATCCTAAAACTGAAATAACATTCCGGCGAATCTGCGGAGCATAGAGGACATCATGTAAGACTAGGACTTGTCCACCGCGCAGACGCAGCTCACAAGTTCCAATCCCTTCAATTCAACACGAGAGTTGTTGCCGACATAAATCCACCTAGTCTCCCGCGGAACTCTCCGGTACTCGACGAAAGCGTCTCGATCCCTGGCTATGTGGTCTGTCGATCCTAAATCCAAAATCCACATAGGACATGATTCAACCAACATAACAGTACTAGAAACACAAAGTTCGCTAGAATTGCCAAAGAGATATACCTGTCGCGCTGGTTCTGGACATGCACTCGCAATGTGTCCCTTATGGCCACAGTTAAAGCATTTCCTAGACTCAGGCTTCCTGGCTTTGCGCGGACGCTTCTGCGCTTCTGCTTTCGGAGCATCAGTCTTTATCTTCTTTGCCATTGGTGCACCTGCGACAGCTCGCCGTGCACCACTCCCTCGCTTACGACGATTATTCCTAGGTCCAGAGAATGATGCCATATGAACTTCAGCCTTAGGCCTTGTAGCCTTGAGACGTTCCTCTTTCAGCTCAATGTGCCTTCGAACGTGTTCAAAGGTGTTGAGTCCTTCAGAGTGAGTCATTAGAATCTTCATCGGTTCACAGGAGTTAGGCAAAGATCGGATCACGGCCTGGATTTGCTGCTCATCGGTCAGGAGCTGACCGGCCTCCTTGAGTTATGCGATCATGTTAGCCATGTGCCTCAGATGCTGTCTCATGGAGTGCTGAGGATTCATCTTGTAAGAATCAAATTTGATGTTGAGCGAACGCAGCTGAGCAGTCGTATAGACACCAAATCTATCCTGCAAAGCATCCCACAGCCCTGTAGCCGTGTCTTCCTGCTCAAATTCACACAGAATATAATCATCCATTGTACTCAGCAATGTAGCGCGTGCCTCAGCGTCCTTGGCCTCCCACTCATCATAGAAGGCCTTCTGCTGATTCGTTAATCCAGTCTCGGGTCTTTTCTTGATCTTCTTGATGTGGTCAATCGACCTTTGCTCAATCAGGACCATCTATATACGCTTACTCCAGATTTTGTAGTTATCACCGTTAAGTCTCAGACCTTTGTTCAGCTCAGCGATGATGTTCTTCGTGGCGGCCATTTCACTAACTAAAGGAAATTTGATTAGGATCATGGAGACACAAGGAACAATGTTCTAATGCATGTAAAAAGACAAGTCTCAAATTAATAGGACAGATTCTAGAACATACTTAAATTCGGAGGACAACCCTAGCTATGCCGAGAAGCACTCCCCGTTTCTAAGCATGTCCTAAAGTCACTACTATCAATTGAAACACAGTTTATAAAAACAGTCCTCAAAGGACCAGAGTCGAACATATCGCACTAAGCGTTCAACTCTAACATAAGACGATTGTCCTAATATTTTTCAAGGAAATTCAGATAACCTCGCATACTAACCGACCGGTTCACACCTAAGAACATATCCCCAAGTGTAGTTCGAACTTATCCAAACTTCTTAAAGGCTACTAAAACAAGGGAAAAGTATGAAAAAAATGTAATATGTTTGCCCAAAGTGGTGGTTGATGGAACTAGTTTTGGAGTGTAGGTAATTGATGTAACATGTTTCATGTTGTAGGTTTTAGATGGAAACGTTTGTTATTCCGTTTGTTTGCCCGTCAAAAACTAGCATGTGCCAGACACGTGACATGATTTGTCAGATTTTAATGAAATTTTTTATAAATTCCCAAGATACCCCTACACCTATTTCCCTCCATAAGCCTTCTTGAAATACTAAGAACAGGGCACCTCACGACTGTCTTCTTCACCGAAAGACTCGAACCTCCAAAGCAGAAATACTTGAATAGGAATAGTACTTGAGATTGCTCTATAATCAGACTTGAAG
The DNA here is from genome assembly GCA_946814005.1 of Chamaenerion angustifolium. NCBI lineage: Eukaryota > Viridiplantae > Streptophyta > Magnoliopsida > Myrtales > Onagraceae > Chamaenerion > Chamaenerion angustifolium. The sequence continues at coordinate 23,101,789 of OX328268.1, read as the reverse complement.
CTACAATTTCTGGAGTAGGATGGAGAGTATATATAGCAGCTATTGCTTTATCAGTTGTAGCATACCATATGTTTTCTGGAAGCCAAACACCAGAAACCAAACTCTCTAAAATACTAAATATCTGACTTCCGTTGCTTGACAAGAGTTTTGTATTGTCATCATCTGATAATCTCTGAATGGCAATACATGCTGTTCTTGCAAGCAAAGGTTTCACTTTTGCCCAACGTCCAAACCCAATATCAATGATGTCCTGTAAATGAGAACTAAGAATACCAGCAGATGATTTTGCTGCCATGCACAGGACAGACAAAGCACCACGACTTTGTTCTGCTATCGTCCCATTCACATTAAAGGGAAAAAAAAAATCCCACAGTGCACATATCTGCATAAGTAGGGTTTTATTATTGGAATGTGATGTATGTTGCATATAGAACCAAATGTGGACAAATTTAATTTTGATGGACAAGCTCACAGCATGTTTATACCTCATAAATTTGTGAAACTAAAAGCCGTAGTTCTAAAGTACAAATTAGATTATAGACAATTCATCATATTTTGTCGACATTGGCAAAGATGAGAGAGATACCTACACACTAGAAGCATAACTCACAGTACTGGTTGGAATGTCTCCCTTTGATACCAAGGAACTAATTATGGACTCCAGAGCTGCAAGATCTCCAATGATGATGATGGAGATGATGGCAGTGACAGTGATTGGGAGGGAGTGGAGAGCACAGAGTTGGACGAGGCGTTCAGTGCCGCCACGGCGTTCGTAGCAGCGGCGGTCGCGGATTGACTTTCTCAGCGAGTGTCCAATGATGTGTAGTTGCAGCTCTACGGGTTGTACAAGATCGCCACGGAAGGGCCCTGCACTACTTCCCAACCATCCACATTGAAAATGACGTCTAGAGCTAAGTGGTAGGTTTTAGACTGAACGATGTTGAGCCCTGGCTCCACTCAGAACGGGAGTCGAACCTTGTGGCCCCGCCACCGTTGTTCCTCCTCTGTGTAGCTGAAGCCAACCTGTTGCGCCAAATGAGTGTATAACTGATATACGAAGAAGACAGGGACATTTCAGGAATTTCACTATACAAATACGTCACGTGCAGGGCATGTGCACACTTAACAGATATTTTGGACGGAAACATAACGACTGCATCATATACCTACAACAACAAACATGTTGCATCAAAAACTATAAATGTGTCGCTTTGACAACATTGAGCAAACATGTTACATCTTTTTCATACTTTTCCCACTAAAACAATCCTAAAGGTTTGCTACCTAGACTATGCCAAAGCTAGATCTCCTACCAAGGTAATCTATCCTATGCAAGTAAGGTAACAAACCACACAATTCAATACACACACATATATATTGAAATCTTTCAAAAATAAATTAATTTGGGGCTAATTTATAATTTTCAAAATTTTGAGGACCAAAGTCACTCTAACCAAAATTAATTAACATGTTAGACCAATTTTCACACAGTATGCTGGGATCTCATCAAGTCATAACCTAGTCAATTCTACCAGTCATGGAGTCAAGAGCCAACAATATAAAGTAAGGCAAGACTATCTACCATGCAGAAAATACAAAGTAAACCAGGGAACTCAAGGAACCCACACAGCGTTCTACTTATCCAGTCATGCATCATTAAACAATATAAGGCTCTCCCAGCAATTAAATTGATCTAACAGTTAATTTAATTAGACCAAAATAATTATTAATGAAAGGGTCCAGGCACAATTACCGGATATTACAAACCACCAAGACCCACTAAGGATCCAGGATCGGAAGCAAATTTGTTTCGGACCAATTCAGGTAGCCCAAAAGCCTCTAAATGAGCTCAGACCAGCTTAAACAGCTTTCAGCGGCCTGAACCGAACCGGACCGGTCAATCTCAGTCAACCGGTCCTGGCCGAACCGGTCAGCCTCAGTCAACTGGTCCTGGCCGAACCGGCCGATCAACCTATGTCAACCGGTCCGGACTAAACCGGCCGGTCCAACTTTTCAGTCTGGACCGGGTTAAAACTGGTCTGGTCCAATGTATTGAACCAGATCGGTCTGGACCGATTCACTCAGACAGGTCCAGAACAGTGTCGTCTCCTTCACTGCAACGCTAGGGTTTTGAAAACCCTAGCATTGCAGTCGTTACCGCCGCCAAGTGGCCAGCCACCCGGATGTGTGGGGGGGAGGGGGGGTCGGTCGGCCACCACTGGCCGACCGAACCCCGGCCGCGACATCCATTCGCAGGGCCACAGCCACGAAGGATGTGGCTCGTGGCTAGGGTGGCCGCAGCCACAGAGGTTGCGGCCCTCCCGTTGGCCGCAGCCACGGAAGTTGCAGCCCATCTTATGGACGCAGCCATGGAGGCTGCGGCCCTTCCTTGGTTGTGTCGTAGCCACGAATGCTGCGGCTAGTCGGGGCCGAGGCTGCGGTCACCAGGGGCTGCCGGGGCCTTCGTAGCCGCGGCTCAGCCCCTATGTCGGCCTCGGAGTGGCTGAATCTGTGGCAGGGGCTCGTCGCGATCACAACTGACCGCGATTGGGGATTTTCCTGAAATTCGACAATTCGGAAACCAACCTAACACGGCTCTGATACCAATGTTGGATTATGTAATATACATGCAATCTATATGGTAAAACTTAATCACACATAATTAAGTTACCTCTGGATTGATTGCCTTAGCGGAAGCGGATCTGCCTGAGGTTGGGATCACGGTCTGCCGGAAGGAAGGACACGCCACGTGTTAACGGGCAGTGACCTAGGTTTTCACAGCTGCTGACCTCTATCTAAACTGTGGGTGGCTATCAGGTTCTCTTTTCTCTTAATTCTAAGGAGAGCACCCCATATATATATAGATATATATAGGGATAGGGTTTAGGGTTAGTATCACATACCGAGCTTACCTGAATGGGCTCCCACTTATGGGCGACCCATTAACCTAAATCCAACAAACAATAACAGATCCTCTAACTCCTGCAAGGCGGTCAATCGATCTCTCCTCAAGTTCTTCTGTTTGTGAACCATTAGTTGATAATGAATGAAAATATTAATAATGGTTAACAAAATTAAAAAAAAAAAAAAAAGTACCACTAATGCAGGCATTTATCTTTAAAAATCATCATAGTTAATGCATGCATTCTAATTACTAATTTTAAGTATATTCATCCAAAAATATTAACATAGCATCACATCATCAAACACATATAATTGATCAAAACTAACTACAAATCACCAGTTTCATTAAGCATTCTAACAACTAATTTGACATTCTATCATATTAATTTCATCAAATTATATAAATTAGTCCAAAGTAGAAAATTAGAGTTTTGCTCGCCTAGTGAGAGGTGGCTAAACTGGCGTGGGGTGACGTGCGGTGAAGAGCTCCTTTATGGTGCGGTGGAGAGCTCCTTTATCAAATATTAATACGAATATGATATGCATGAGGGTTAATAACCAAATTGTTAACCCAACTTTGGGCACTTTATAAATTGCTATATGAACTTTATTTTTTCAAAAACTGCTACCTAAACTTTGACACTTGGGGCACTTTTTTTAAAATCTGTTTTATTTGTATTTTTAAAAAATTATTTAGTTTTTAAAATCAGAGATCAATGATATACTTGCACATCATTTTTCGTCCATATCTAACAGTAAAGTTAACTGAGGTAGCAATTTTCTCCAACTCCGAAAGTATAGTTAGCAAAATTTGAAAAAACAAAGTTCAGGTAACAATTTGTAAAGTATTCAAAGTTGGGATAGCGATTCCCTCATACCTGCATTCGTTAATGCCCCTCAAACTCGGTTTTAATAATGAAAATATGACAAGCATTGATTGAGACACTAAATATATGTACTAAACTGATAATGTGCTTCACTCAGTACCCAATTTTGTTAGGATACACTCATCTAGGCAAATACCTACATATATGTACGTAATACAAACCTCTTTATGGCATTAATATCAACCACCTAGATATACAATTTGAAAAATTATATATATATATATATTTATATATTAATTTGGTTAAATCACATATAATGTTGACAAATAAGTTTTTTGTTGTATTTTCTCACTCCTAATGTTAAATTAACATCTTCTAATTGGTCCAAGTCAATCATAAATTTCTCATGCATAAGTGGCATGCCATGTAAATCACTTTAAAATCTTTCAAAATCTCTTATTCATTTTCAAAATAAGTTACAAAACTCATATCATTTTTCTTTATTTCATATTATAATTATGATTTTTCCTTAAATATATTTTATGCAGTGAAATTTATATAATACTAATTTACATAATATTATAGTTTATGAATATCAAGTATGCACATATTAAAATTTACTTTAATAGTCTTGTAAACATATGCACTAATATAAGTCACAAAAATATTTAACTTAAAAGTAATAATTATTATTTTTTAATATTAATTTGTATTATTAAATCATGTATTTTTAACTAATTTTATGAACAAATACATTTAATATAATTTTTGTTTTCATAATATAATTTATAATAACTTGTGTATATAATTAGTTATTTTTTAATTTTAATATCTTTTATTGTAAATAATTAAAATTTATAACAATGAACGTTTTGAAAAAAATATTATAGACTATATTCACTTAAAAAAATAATTTATATTATATATAAATAAAATGTTAAAAAAATAAAATATCTTACTTAATGAAACGTAGATTAAACATCTAGTATATATATATATATATATATGAAGTAGATCTGCTTGATTATTGTGTACTCAGAAATAAAATATTTAGCTGTTCTCATATATAATCGAGTAAATTATCTATTTAATCACCTTTTTTTTGCCACCCACATGTGGTTTTGGCAAGGCCGAGACAAGATGCATCACGTCGTTTTGATCAGAATTGAACCAAACCAAAGGTTTCCCGATATGTTCATCAAGAGCAGGCTAATAAGGGGCTATGGTATTTATCATCTTATAAGATCCGTCAACATGAAGATTTCATAACTATCATACATCATACCATTGGCAAGTGTTGTTGATCGAAGGAGGAAACTTCCCATCAACAAATTCTTTCAACACCACAATGTCTCCAAAAATTTGATTTCTCCCTAAATTCAATTTTTGTTTCTCTCCCCTTTCTTCGCCCAGACTCCAATCATTTCAAAAAATCTGAACAATTAAGAACTTAGTAAACATTTAGAGGTCGACCAAGTACAAAAAACATAGAACACCACCGCACTTGCACTTGAATTAACCATTACCACTTCCTACAAAAATCAATCAATCCATGTGTCACAAAATCTGAGGGTGCGTGCACTGCCTACCAAGGCTCAATCATCATTTACAATTAACAAGAATGATGCGGATGCTGCACTCTTGACCACACAGCAACAAAAATTTGTTACTAAAACAAAAACAAAAACATCATCTCCTCCTAAAATGGTGTTCTTCGTAGCGGATGTAAAAAATTGACATGAATAACAAGGGATCCCATCTTTACAGACAGACATCTTCCATCTTCTTCCATGCCCTTGCCGCCGAAGTCACACCACCCAGTCTCTGCAATGCTAAATTATTATAACAATGCTTCAAAAAATGAACTGACAAGAAAATCAAACCATAAAACAGCCACCACACACAGAAGAGGTCTATGGTGTACTTACCAACACAGGGAGTCAATCAATCTATGCCCAAACCCTTCGACATTAACAAATGACAAGATATATAATATAAAACTGATAAGGTAAAACACGGGGCCCCACAACAAAATCACATTACCCATGTTTAGGTTAAAAGTGGCCACACATCATCAGTTGGTGACGCAAGTACACAGAGATAGATTTTAATGGTCAGTCATGCATCTTCTTGTAAAATCTTGTAGGAAGAGATTATTTCCACAAAGTGTTTCAAATTGAGCAGGAAAAATCTCAGGAAACACCAATCAAGTGTTATCTTCTCATTCTTAACACAAACTCAAACAATACCAGAATATCTCGTTCAGTAGCACTATTAACACAGGTTACTCCTCAAATTGAAGCTAAGATAAAAATTGTTTGAAGAGTAATTTTAAGTTCTCGAACTATTTTCATAATTTTAAGAATAGAAACCATAGGCCGTGTCATTCATGAATACTTGTTAATCGGATAAACTATTCCTTAATCTTGTTAATCGGCAAAGAAACAATGTTTGGGATGACTTTTCTGCTGCTAGATAAAGGAACAAGTTCATGAAGTACTACTTACACAAAATCATCAAATGTTTGCAGCTAAGAAAAAGAAAAAGATTACTAATTCCTTTGACTAAAAGTAATACCCCATCAAGCAAGAATTCACTATCTATACTTGTATATTCAGACCCCAGTTGTATAACTAAACCTTAAGTTCATGCCACTTGAGAAAAACCAATAGAAAGATAGTAAAGCTGAAAGTTCACTAGTTCATCGAAAAAATAGACCAATTATAAACGATAAACATTTCATACCATCTGATCATCTAGTTTATTTTACTTAGCCTTTAGAATGATTTATTTCTTTTTTCTTACATGAAAAACAGAGAACTTCAGTATGTCTATCATTTCTGACAACCACCCCATATAGTTACACAAAATAAATGTGAGACAGCAATACTAAACCGAGTATGCACCAATGACCATAATCATCTCCAAATTAAGAGTTCCCATCCTCTCAGGAAACAACACTCATCTTGACTTGACTGACCAGAAATTATGGTTATCAATCATGACATCTTCCATTACACGCTACAAAACCAACCGTTATTTTTTGCCATAACCAACCGCTGGTTAAAGGGAAGGGAATAGGCAAAAATAATATGTTCTTTACTATTCTTGTAGTCCATATATTTAGAGTTTACCATAGCATTGTTCGTACTGCAAATTGTTCTTAAACATGGTATCTACCATGTAAACATACAAATAAAAACAATGCAGGCACCTGAATGCAAAATTACAAAAGGTCATGCAAATAGCATGATCAGCACATTTTGCTCTAGAAAGGAAACATTTTACCACAGCAATCCACCTAAAAAAACCACTATCAGTATTGCTAAATATTCAAGATGACCACCAACAGAAGGAAGACATTCCACATTATAAACCAATCAGTGATCTCTTATTAAGAAGACAAAAGTAACCAACCATGCTAATTATAGATATGCGTAACAATAAAGTGAAAAATAGAGAGCTTACACTACAAAATGGAGAAATGTTGTGGCGCAAGTATGGCAACCTGCTCACGGGAACTTAGCTTTCTTATCTGCTGGTTTTAGAATCTGGAAAGAGCACATCAAGCTTTCATCAACACTCATCATTGCGCCAGCATTATCAAATTCTCCACAGTAGTTTGGTGCAGAGAATATTGTTACAAGTTGCCTGTCAGCAAAAAACTCATACCCATCTTCAACAACCTAAAAGAACAAAAGAACAATTTAATAAATAAACGAATTTTTTACTAAAGAATAATACACAGAAGGTAGCGCCACTAACCTGATGGGCGCGACACACAAGATCTATATCATGCTTTGCTAAAAAATCTGAAACTGCGTCAGAACCAAATGTATAAGATACTCCTCGGTCATTCATTCCCCAGCCTTTCACATCCCTGTCTGGATCTGACCACAGAAGATCACAAAGAAGACCCGTGTCTGGAACATCAGTTGGACGTTGCAGGTTCCTTATTAAATCCAAGTCCTGTAACTCTGGGGAAAGGCCACCATGCATGCAAAGTATCTTCTCATCAATGAGAGCAGCAACAGGTAGACAGTTGAAACAATCAGTGAAGTTTCTCCAAAGTTTAACACCAAAGCGACGTTTACATTCATCATAAAATCCGTATATGCGGTTAATAGATGCACATTCGTGATTTCCTCTTAAAAGGAAGAAATTTTCTGGGTGTTTGATCTTGTATGCAAGCAACAAGCAAATTGTTTCCAAACTTTGCTTGCCACGGTCCACATAATCTCCTAGAAACAAATAATTAGAACTTGGAGGGAATCCACCATATTCAAAAAGTCTGAGAAGATCAGAGTATTGTCCATGAATGTCTCCTGAAAAGAATTAGGATCAGATCATTCAGTACAAGAAAAAAAATTAGTACTTGATAAATAAACTTAGCTTCATATTTAACACACTGAAGTTAGTGCGATTAACTGTTGATACTCTTGGTGAAATTTATTGACATGTATCTATAGTTTCCTATGTAAGACCGATCATTATACTAAACTATAACCTAACTGACTTACCTGGAAGACAAATCACCATATTGATGCTAGACAATCCCAAAAATTTTCTTAAATCCATCAAACTTGGATAAAAAATAAGTCCATATGAAATATCACATAATCAAAATTTACGGATTGAAATTAGGATAAAGGCATAAAGCTGAAGCTTTCTTCAACGGCATCTCTTTAATTTATATGCCACCGTTAAATATTATTTGTCCAGAAATTGCCTAACAACTCCATTATCAAACAAATCGAGCTTCATATTTCCAAGGTTTCAGAAAAGTTGTAAACGTAGGCATGTATGTACCCACAAAAAAACAAATGTCTCAAGTATAATCCCAAACAAACAAATAATCCAATCTCAGAGGAAGTAGCAACTGAGACAGAAAGAAGAATCGGTACCGCAGATCTTGATTGGGGCCTGGATTTCAAGAAGATTGGGTTGCTGGAGAAATATCTCGCGAGACGTCAAGCAAAGCTGGCGGATCTCGGCTTCTGCTAGCTGCACCTGCTTGCAGGTCCTGCTGTTCTTAAAACTCACTAACCTCGCTATAATATTGTCCAACGCCGCCGGTTCTATCCCCGACTGCCCCTGCTTAGCCATATCAGAGAAACGAATAAAGTAGCAGTGTCGATCGAGCCCAACCTTCAATCCCTTGTCCTTTGCTTTTGGCAGTTAACGAAAATTGGGACCAATGTCACGGGCACCCAACACGATAGGGTTAAGGAAGGAGAAATTACGAATTTTAGAAGAGGAAACGAAGACGAAAAAGGGATTCTGATTGGGAGAGAGGTCTGCAACCACGCAGCGGCGGATGTCCTTATAGCTAGCTATAAACCAATTTCGTTGCAGACGATAAATCCGCTCTTAATGGGTTGAGATTGAGACTGTAGATTCAAAAAAACCTCGACTTCATAATTTATTTTGTATTTATTGTAATCATTTAAATATGAATTTATATTAAATAATTATTATATTTTAATGTAAATTTTAAATTAGTCAATATAAATTAAATGGAAAAGTATGAAAATAATGCAACATATTTGACGAAAATGGTTTTTCAACCCAAACGATGGTTTTTGGTATAACATATTTGTAAACGATGGTTTTTGGTATTTCCGTCTAACTGCCGTTGAATACATACGTTAACCTATCACGTGGCATCTCACGTGACCCACTCTGAAGAAACTAATTTTTGCAATCCCCTTTATGCCTTATCATCCTATTTAGGGATTCCACCCAATTATAACGAAGTAGTTTGTCCTGAAGCCTTCGTGAGTGCCGTGGGAAGTCTTCGTGTTGTGGAATCCCTGGGTGTGAAGGTTGCTTGTGAAGTTCTTCATGGCTCCTGGTAAGTGGTGAAATATCGTGTCTTGTTGAACATTGACGTGAAAGTGAAAGCAGCATCATTTGAAGGGGCACGAGGCAAATTCTTCATCAAAAACCCTGGTGGGCAAATGAGTGCTAATAGTTTGTTGGCTGCCATTGCAAAGAGCGGAAAGATCTCTGCTGCTCCAGTAACTAGCACAGAAAATCTAGTCTCTCAGGAAAAGGGGTTGATGGTGACCCAGGCAGGTACCAAGCCCTTAGCTGGGTTGACCGCAGCAGTACCAATTGCTGCTACCAGTAAAGCATCTGAACCAAGACCCAGTCTGGATTCCTCTAATCCCTTATCTAATCTTCTTAGCACATTAGTTTCAAGAGGTTTAATATCTGCAGTAAAGAAGGAATCTTCACCACCAATTGTTCTTTCCCAAACACATAAGCAATTACCCAATGAGAGCCAAGATGTCCTGAGCTCATTACTTGGCAAAGGAGTGATATCTGCACCCAAGACTGAGTCATCACCACATGTCCTTACCCCAATAGAAAAGCGATTGACCAGTGAGGGCCAAGATGCCTTGAGTTCATTACTTGCCAAAGGGTTTATATCTGCACCAAAGATGGAGTCACCTAGTTAAAGAAAAGATGCCTCTACTGGTAGTCCAGTTTCTTCTATTTCTGTCCCCACATCTGTGCAAGCTTCGATTAAAGATGAGGTGTCTAAGCCAGAACCTGTTGGGCAAAACTTTGAACTGACCCAAACACCCGCTGTTGAAATAAAGAACCTCATAGGCTTTAAGTTTAAGCTTGATATTATTAGGAGATATCATTCCAGTGTGGTTGATGAGCTTCTTGAAGAGCTCCCTCATCGTTGCTACATTTGCAGCCCGAGGCTTAAATTTAAAGAGTGACTTGACAGACACCTGGAATGGCATGCTTCATAGGATCCATTACAAAAACGGCAGGTTTGCAGATGGTATCCAAAATCAGCTGACTGAATTGCTGGAAGAACTGCACTTCCCATTAAAGATGACCATGCTGTTAAGTTAGAGGATATCAGTGAGGAGACAACTTTGGTAGATGATGAACATATGGTTCCGGCTGATGAAAATCAATGTGCTTGTCTTTTGTGTGGTGAATTATTTGATGATACATATGCAGAATTTGATCTATGTCAGTCCCTCAAAGCACGAAACAAATGCAGACATCTCAAGCAGAGTTCACTATATAATCTGCAGGAGGAATATTAGTATCTCACCTTGAACATGAATGGGAGGTCAGAGCTCCATTTATGTATGACCTTATTCAGTGTCGGAACCAGAATTTAGTGCATATAGTTTAGCAACCTCTAATTCAAAGAGTAGCAGTGACTTTGCCTGTGAAGAAACTCAAAATATTTCTTCAGTCGAGAAAGAAGCCACGAAGCGAAGGGAAGAAAGAATCGAACCGAACTGGGAGACGAAGCGGAGGAAGCGAACCGAACGGAGGAACAAACACCGGAGAAAAAGAGGAAAGACAAGATATAGAGCGTAACAGAAGAAAGTGATGAAAGTATATAGAGGGTAATTAGGTCTTTTCAAAATTAATTTACAAAAGCAAAAATTATATAGAAAGTCACGTGACTACTTAACGACATAATTAAACGTCGGGTGGACGGAAGGTTCATTTACCATCATTTTCCAACGTATTATACCAAAAATCATCGTCAAAAAACAAGTTGTACCAAAAACCATTTTCGTTAAACATGTTGCACTATTTTCATACTTTTCCCTAAATTAAAAACTAAATAATTTTTATTCTTAATTAATTTAATATGCATATATAAATAAGGGAAAAATATAAAAATACACCCGGATGTTTGTTTGTTTTGTAGTTGCACCCAGATATTTTTTGCTGCAAATAAATTCACCTAAATGTTTCATTTCGTTTGTAATTGTATTTTCCATTAATTTTACTCGTTAACTGTTACGTGAAAGTCACACTTATATCTTCTTGGTTAATTTTACTCGAACCGATGTGATGGAAAAAGATGTTTTTACCTTCTGCACATCCCATATATTTTCTTCGGTTCTTCTGTATTTTCATACTTTTCCCTCAGAGCTTCGTCTAACTATTAGGTGTTGATCTACGTCGCAATCGAGCGGCAAAGAGGGAGAAGATGGGAGGAGGAAATGCCCAGAAGTCAAAGACAGCGCGAGAGAGAAACTTAAAGGAAAATTTTGATTTTGTCGGTGAAGTTCGATTCAAGATGTTGATTAATGTCTTGATCCATATAGATCTGTTGAGAGAAACTCAACTTGTGTGAGAAGGATTGTTGATTAATGTCTCTTTCTATGAATTGTAAACATAATGTCTATGATTAGCAGTAAGAGCTTATTATGCTGGAGATTTGGTGCTTTAACAGTTTTTCACCTCTATGTATTGTGATGATGAGATGGCTAATATATGTTAATGGTGGTCATTGCAGTGCAAGGTGTGCATGTAGACATTTATGTGCACCACACATCTGAGGTGAAATGCAGGAAACATACTGAGGCGAAGCACCCCAAGTCAGATGTCACTGCTTGTTTCCCTCACCTATGCCTCGGGTAATATATTGTTTCAGTTTCTCTTGCTTTTTAAGTTGTTCTAATAAAATGATTTTGAAACAGTAAATTAACATATACATTGGTGCAATGATTTGATTTTTATGCAGGCTCCATAAGACATTGAGATCCAAACCCTTTTGCAGATGTTCCTCTGCTGCTGCTGACATCTTGAAAACTGATGGTAATTAATTTTTTTAAATCATCAGATGACAACAAACTTAATCAATCAAGTGATTATTTTTATTTGTTAAAAGCAGTTAATCTATTAAAGAGTGTTGACCAAAAAAAAATCTATTAAACAGTCATCTTCTCACACAAGCTTGTGATGTTTTGACAGCGCGTTTGAAGTCGGAGAAGTGAAATTTTGAGAAAGAGTCAAAGATGTTGTGTTTTGTTGTTGTTGCTTAACAGATTTTGATAAGACTGCATATTTTGTTTGATAATGAAGAGATTGCCAAGGTGAGTTCGAGTGATGGGAAGGTAAGAAATATGATTTTTGTCATCCACGTTCAATCGCTAGCCTTATTCCGTCTTGTATGGCCCTTGCTTCCATGGTTTCGATGTCATTGCTCCACTACCTTCGGTTCATACCACCTACCACTTTGCCTTCGCTATCCCTTGTTATGACCCCTATACCCGTTTTTCATGTTTTCTTACACCACGATGCATCACAATTGATCTTGATGGTATTGTCGAGTGGTGCACTCCATTGTTTCAGCGGTCTTCTCTCTTGGGTCATAGGTGGTGTGTGTCTGTTTGCCTTGTGCTCAGCGAAAGCTTGTTGGATTTCAGAGATAGCCACCATCGGGTTCGGTATCTTGTTCTCGAAGGCGGTCTTGCATCTTGTCTTCCATATGTGCCAACACGTGAGGAGGGTTTTCACCCACCTTGTCTCACGCACCATGACCTGCCCTCACGGTTCGTTCCTCCTCGTCTCGAGCCATGTAGTCACGTCCGAGCTGCTTGTTCAGTCTATGTGGGTTCCTAGTATGTCAAACCACACCGGTTCTGTCCATGCGCACTCTAGGAGCATGTGCTCCCGTGTCTCCACCTCCCCGCATATTGGACATATCTCTAACCATATTGGACATCACGACCAAAGAGTTTGTCACAAGCCTCCATATAAAATTCTTTACCTTGGGGATAACTTTCGATGTCCATAGGTTGGCATTGGCGTGTGCCCCCCCCCATTGACCCGACTCTTCACGTAGCTTGTGTGGTAGACCGAATGTACTTGGGTTGAGCCATCCTTTGTGTGTGGCCATATGTAACGGTCCCTCTCCCCTTCCTTCGGTAGTGGCATGCTAAGTATATGCTTGGCATCTACATGGTTGACTATGCTTATCACCATAGGCTCGTTCCATCTCCTCCAGGGTGTGATCAAGTGACTCACCCTTAGTTCATTCCCATGTTCAACAATGTGTGCGGCACCTACCCTCATTCCCTCCTATGGGTATATCCACGGGTCCTCGAAAACTCGTATGTCCCTCCTTTGATTCTTATTTGAGTGAAGCTTTTATGTACTTAAATTGGTGGTGTATATTGTTTATTATCCTAGCAAAGGAAATTGAAGAGAAACAATGCTCTCAGATCAACGTTTCTCGCTTCGATTCAGACACCTAATTAAGCGCATGATTGGCATCTGAAATTTGCAATTTGAATGGAGAGTTATTATTGGTTTGTCTTCGTATTTCCACAACTTAATTGAGTGTCAGATTCAACATAGATCGAGTCAATTAAAAGATGCATATTCTCCATTAAGTGTGTTTCATCCATCAAACTCGTTTTTGAGGACACCCATTTTCCCCGCACTTTGACAAACTTAAGATACCATGTAAAACAAGATTGATGACTTAAACCAATTCTTTTAAAAGCTGCAACTTTTAGATGAATGTGTGGTTTAACATTAACATTGACAATCTGAACCCAAAGTAGGAAAGATTACTGAAACAGCAAGAACAACCTCTGCACCTATTGAAACAAAAAAGATCTTTCAATTCAATGGAGTTCCTTAAACTTCAAGTTAATTCTCTTTATATGATTACAACTCGCAGACTTCTTACAAAAGAATCAACTTAATAACTAAAGAATAAAAAAATACTATATGGTAACACACTCTCTTCCATCGAGTTCTTACTTCGGCAAGGGGAGGACGAAGACGAGCTGCAGGGATAAAGAGAACAAAGAAGACTGCAAATGAACGATGGAGGAGTTGATGACTTTATCAACATAATAAGCTTTCTTTGTATATGTTTTTGAAAGAGAAGTGTAAAATATTAGTCTTTCCTAGAAATAAATTTTTGCTAAAAAATAGAAACTCAAGCAACTCGCTGATGAAATAGTTAATGATACACAAATAATGTGTTTGGAGGGTATGTGGTCAAGTTATGAGATCCTGTAGTAACTAGCTATGCATTACACACCTCATGTGCCCCATTTTCTCTTGGGTTAACCTAAAGAGGTTAACTACATGAGTTTCAAACTTTCATTTTGATTAATGATCTATTTTTTTAGTTTTATCTTTTCTCCCACCTTCAAAAGAATAAAGCATAAGCATTTCCACTCTCCCTAGAATTTTCTGAAAGTTAACTAGTATTTTTGAAATATCAATTTACTATTATATCACATGAACGACACTGATTTGTATTTAACGGACAACAAACAACAAGGGACGGAAAAGTGCAATTACAAACAGAATGAAACATACGGGGTGTTAAAACAAATAATATGAGTGCAATTACCAATCGAAGCAAACATCCGGGTGTGTTTGAATTTGGTTATAATGTAGATAATTGTGACAATTAATATTTTTATTATATTTTTTTTACTTTTGTTGCGAAATTCATAACTTTTTATTGGTCCATATAAAAAATATAGTTTTCACGCAGATGTAGGATGTCATGTAACTCACTTTAAAATCCTACAAACATTCTCATTCATTCTCCACATAAGTTACAAAAATTCAATAATTTCTTTCTCTTTCACATGTGCATTTATTAATTTTATGTTCAAATACTAAATTTCATAATATTATGTTTTATTAAAATCAAGTAAGTTCACATATTAAATTTTGTTATTAAGTTTTATTTTTAGGACTAAATTATAATTAATTTTATGTATTACATATATTAAAAAAAAATAGTTGCATGTCTTATATTATGTACCCAATTATAATTATACATGCAATATCAATTTTACCACATATAGAAAAATATAAATATAATCACTAATAGTTTCTTAATATTTTTTTATATAGTTATGTAGAGCTTCATTGTTAGACATAATTTCAACTTACTTCACATGTGAATTTTTTATTAAAATTCATAATATTATACTTTATAAAAATCAATTAAGTGCACATATTAAAGTATGTTATTAAAATTTATTGCTAAGACTACATAATAAGTAGTTTTATGTGTTATTTCTTTTAATAAATTAATAGTTCCATGTCTAATATTATGTACTCTATTAGTTAGGCAAGACGATATATCATTTCATAATTTTTTATAATTTTGTAGAGCTTCATTTTTATATATTTTTAATTTTTTTATACTCCATTTATTTTACAAATTAATAAATATTGAACACAACTGACTATTACTATTGGTAAAATAAACATAAAGACTTTCAACATTACAACTATGTGAAAAGAGAGAGTTAAAAATAGTAAATAGCAACATGTCAATAATTATTAGTATTTTATTTTTACTACTGACTTATGTAAATTTCAATTACTTTTATGAAAAATATACTTATTCTGTATATTTAATAATATAATTTGGCTAATTGAAATACAAGTCCAATTTATGTACCTAAATTATGCACGCAATCTAAAATTTAACATATTAACAAAAAACTGAATTTATTTTCTTAATGTTTTTCTTTTATAGTTTAATGTAAATTTATATTTAAATATTTGTAGATTTATTTATTTTTTTGAAATTAAATTTTTTTATTGTATGATTGAACAAAATTAAAAGTTATTATTAGTAAAAATAAATATATTTTAACTAATACTTTTATTTTTTTATAACTATACGACAATAATAGACTGTATAAAAATATCAAAATTAAGCTAAAATCATTCATTAGCATCATTATTAGTAATTAATCATATTCATTTTTATTATCGGATTTTAAATTTCTAGTTATTTTAATAAAAACTATATTCAATCGTTATATTTGATAATATTATTCGTATTGTGAAAATACAAGTGCAATTACTATTAAAAGAAAAATATATTTACTAATATTTTTAACATTTTGTTAAATGCAATTCAAATGGTAAAGTTAGATTTAAAATAGTATTTAGCATTACATAAATGCTTATTAATATTTATTTTTATTAACTTACACACTTTTCAATTATCTTTACAAAAAATAAAATTAAGCTTTATGTTTTATACTATTCTTGGTATAATGAAAATATAAGTGTAATTACTGTTAAAAATTATATTTTTACTCTTTTTTAAAACAACTTCTAAAATGTAATTTATTGATATTCTTTATAATAGAATAAGGATTTATATATAATATATTAAGTAACTAATATTTGATCATCAATTTTTTTATTTATATATTTTTTATTATATATATACACTTGTACTTTATTAGTAATTATATTAAAAAAAATACATATTCCTCAAAGCGCGAACCAAATCGCAGTGAGTTCAAATCCACAAACTCCAATTAGATAAATAAATATTTCTTCATCAATGGAGCATCATTTGGAACTTAAAAACAAAACCAACACCATTATTTTTTAACTTTTCTGAATTGGATAATAACGGGGTGAACATGATCTACTTGGAACACTTCGAAAATCTCTCATCTTACTCTTTAAAGGCAACTAGCGAGGTGTTACTTTTGGTTGCATGAATCAAATTTTCAACAACAATAACACCACCAATAAATTGGGTATTTTTTTTTTGAAAGGATTAATTAGTTATATATGTTTACCTCTTATTACATTTTGGGTCACTAATCATTTTTCGCATTGTTAAATAATTATTTACGATTTATAATGTGATTATATAGTTACTCCGTCAATTAGAAAACAATTGTTTTGCCACTTGGTCGGGTGAGGAGGACGTTTTTTTATTCAATTATGAATTAGTGAATGACCATTCTATCCTTTCGTCAACTTCCCTTTTTTCTCAGAATTCTGTTATCTCCAAAGGATTACTTTCGATTACAGTCAAGGATTGATTTCGGAAAGGGGTGCCGAGTTTAATGGGCGCTTGCATCCTAATGTCAAACATCTAAGTTGCCAAGACAAAATTAATAACTGTAAAGGCAAAGGAGTGATCAAAGAGATATTGTTTTTTTTTGTGTGTGGGGTAACGCCCTTCTAGAATGAGAATTCACCTAGATGGGCTCCCGTTAGATCCAAATATGCATGTGCATTGGAGTTCTTCGCTCGATATCCCAGATCGCTATGTTATAAACCGCTTTTTCTTCGAGCGTTGGCTGAACCTATCAGAGCTCAATCATGGTCTCAATTGATCAAACGAAGCTTTTGTAAAGATGGTAATAATTGAAGAATCTTAGACGACTCATAAAGTACTTCTTGATCCCTTAAACTTAGTTATATATTTTTTTAGACCCTGACTCTCAACTTTGAGCTAACAAGAAAGCTTGTTGAGAAACAACCTGAGTTCACCAAAGGGACCTCATACGACACCACCAAGATATCCAACAATCTCACTGAACCCTTGATCTCAAGAGATTGACTTGCTTCGGGAAGCACAAATGCAACATCATTTCCATAGCCCGTTTTCCAAGATTTGATTGTTCCCCCACCTCAACCTTCATTCTTTTCTTGCATTTTCACCATTTGTGTCCCTCCCAAGCATTTCGCCTGCCACATTTGTTTTAGTTATCTTCTTTCCGCTCCTCTTATTGCATTGTGCAATGAAACAGGAAAAAGTTTCAAGTTTTGACAGAAAACTCATTTCTTGCTAGATAATAATAATAATAACAGCCACACCAACATGACAAATTGTCAGTTCACGCGTTCTCGATTAGCAGGTGTTAGGATCTTCATCTTGATTGTGGAATCACGATCAAACACCAAGATGTCATAAAGAACAGATTACGAAACATTGAAGACAAATATCAGTGTTGCTAGTTAAGGAGGATCAGTTATACAAAGTGATAAGACTTTGGCATCCTTGGTAAGATCAAAGAGCCCGAAATCGCACTTTTTGTTTTTTTAAGAATAGAAAAGGATTCGTAGTTGAGTACAAGAAGAATATAGTTTAAGTCGTTCTTCAGAGTGGCTTTTGATGAAGGTCAGTTCGATAACACCAATACTGGAGACGACGTGACATACCAATATAGATATTTTCTATCCATGAAACTTTATGGGGTGTATTATTAAGGATAATAATTTAAGGTTAAGTGTTTAATTCTCGTTAATTGTGGTTTGTCTTCTTAGTTTCCTGCTATAGGACTCATCAAACTCAATCCTAACAAATAAGGGTCTGAAGCAAGCACACAAAATATGGAGCTTCTTACATATGTAAGAATCACTACAAGAATGTTGCTCTACAGCGACGGTCTAAGGTCATTATTAGGTGGACTTTTGTCGTTGCTAAGTCCCGGCGTCGACGAAATGTTTGTGCTAATAGGCCCCGTGGCTACAAGTTTCCGCAATGACAATGTGTCGTAACTAGAGGTATATCGTTCCTGGAATGAACAGTTGCACTTACCTTTAGCATCAACATATGTTGATGTTGTTCATGTGTAATTATTGTCACATGTTTTAGCTGTTAAACAATGTCTATTGTTTCGAAAGAGACTGTTGTTAAATTGGCTACATCTGTGATAGCTAACCGTTGATACCATTGCAGTGCTTATTGCATCACCTGTAATTGATGCAATAAACGTTAAACAACGACTAACGTTGATTGTCATTGATTATATTTAATTCGCATTGAGTTTTTTTTAATGCTAAAATACCTTTTTCCCAACAATCCTTATTTTGCTACTGTAAAATTGGTTGTAATTAACTCATATATGTGAAGTAATACTTGTCCCAATCAAAGCATTTTCATTTCATAGATCGATGCAAATGATTATATAGTAGTACAATAGTCAGTTGTTGCAGACATATTTTTTTTTACCAATATATTATCCAAATACATAACTAAAGTCGAACATAACATTTATAAAACGGTTTCCAAAGTTCCATATGGACCACCTCTATCTCCATCCAACTCACAATGCTTGTATGTGTTACATCATACAACTTTATTTATATGAACACCTAAAGGAGTCAGACTATGTTCATTCATTAAGGTAAGCATAAAATGGTAAAAATATATACATGGACTTAAAATCATCTGAACTACTTTCATGTTTAAACTGCTCAATAAGTTATACATGGTCGTAGTTATAACTTGCCATCATATAATGTTAGTGAAATTGAACAAAAATAGAAATTAAAACGGTGAAGTAACAAAAGATAGGTAGAACCAGTACTTGACATCTACAAATGGTATATACTACACAAGGCTACATAAGATAAGAACCTTTTTTTTGTCAAATCAGACAACTTATTATTAAAGAATGGAAGAATTAAAAGTTCCAACAATACAAGCTTTTGCTAATAAAAGTAAAAGGAGTGGGGTCTTGAAACCAAATTATCTAAACACCCACTCCATTCTAGTTTGTTTGGCTATCCAGTTCGCACATTCACTTGTTGTTCGCAGGATTGCCTTCCATGTTGCACCATGAGGCCTCACAGTTTATTCAAATAGCACTTGTAGGGGATGGATGCCATCTTTCTACTTCTTGTTTGCCCTGTAGTGATGTTCGTTGGTTAGGTATTCTCTTCAACTCCTCGATCGTTGCCTTAATTTCCGAGAGGATTATCCCTGGATGCGACATCTTTGACTCAAACAATTGCCTTGCATCTCGCCTTCTGGATGTGGCAATACGTTGTCATACACATGGATCACCTGGTGTTGTGCCTTATGCTCGAGCTCCACAGTTCATTCATTCGGTCTATTAGCCAATACTCGATTGATTGTGAGCTTTAACTTGCGCTACGAATCCCTAGCATCCCATCCAACTCACAATGATTGTATGTGTTACATCATACAACCTTTTTTTATATGAAGAACTGAACGAGGCAGACAATGTTCGTTTATTAGGCAAGCATACAGGGAAAAGTAAGAAAAATATGTAATATGTATGACCGAAATGGGAGTTAGTACGAAGGGGGAAACAAGCAAGTAAAAATTGTAAAATAAGGGGTTTACCATAAACTATTTCGACAAACTCGAGCAATCCATCTAGCGATCTTTTGTGAAAGAATCTACTAAATAAGGGGTCTCTTTGTTATGAACCAAATCTACCAAATCAACCGAGCACTTGCACTGAAAAGCACACAACAATGTGTTTCTATGAGTTGTTCAATTAGATGTGGTTAAAGACACAAGAGAGAAAGCAAGTGACTTGCAAGTTTATGAGAAATGTTCAAAATACAGACAAAGCCAATCATTCAAATATCAAATTCCTACCCAAATTTAACCTAACACCACTCAAATTTGGAAAATGAACGATAACCACCCATCCCAAGAAATTAAGATAGTCCACAGGATAAATAAGCTAAAAACAAATTCAAATATGACAATTTCAACAACATAACGCTAGAATCTATAAACCTATTTATTTAATTGGAAATAAATGCTAATAAATATTGATTTAACCGTTAAGGCGGAATCGTGATATAGACCTGAGGAAAAAAAAGGAGTGGATGCTGGTGTAAGTGCCAAGTAGTATCAGGACGCTAGAGAAGAGAAGCAAAACCCAGAACCCACAATTTGGGAAGACTCTAGGAAGACACTACACAATATGATTCTGGGTTCGAACAGAACCCAGAATCACGGGGAATGAAGGAAAACATTGTGGGGATGAATCAATAGGATGAAGATACCTGAGGAAAGGAGAGTATCATGGGGAGCTTCAAATGAAGGAGCACAGGAGTTGTTTGGTTGGTAAAGAAGAAAAGTAGGGTAGTTAGGTCAATATGCAAAGTTAATGAGGGCAGTTTCGT
Organism: Chamaenerion angustifolium; assembly: GCA_946814005.1. Taxonomy (NCBI): domain Eukaryota; kingdom Viridiplantae; phylum Streptophyta; class Magnoliopsida; order Myrtales; family Onagraceae; genus Chamaenerion; species Chamaenerion angustifolium. The sequence goes on along the minus strand of OX328268.1, from coordinate 23,080,580 downwards.
TATTTGGCATCCTATTCCGGATTCCTAGCGCGCCGAGCTTAAGAATTCCAAGTTTTTTGCACGGAATGTCTAACACTAGCCCTCTAGGATTCTATAAGCCGGAATTTGTCAATTCCGCGAAAAGAACAACTTCTTACGGAATCCGTAACACCTATTCCATTACTGTTCCGCGAAAAGAAAATGCCATTAGCGATGAAATTATTTTTTTTCGCTAAAAACTCGTCGGTGAAAGTCCATTTTTCCGATAAAAATATAATTTTGTCGTAAAAAGATAATTTTACCGAGGAAATATAATTTCGTCGATAAAAAAATCTTTTTAGCGACCAAATTAAACAATTTAGTCTGTAAAAGTTTAATATTTGTCGACAGAATTTAATTATCGTCGCTAAAACTAGTGATCAAACTTTACCGAGATACTTTATTATGTTGGTAAATAAAAAAATTGATTAAAACAATAATAGCAAGGAAATACAAAATTTACTCGGTAAAATTGTTTTTTGACAAAAATATTTCGTCGGTAAAAATAATTGCCGCAAAAAAAACATACAAGCACTCCCATTGGTGTGATTTGAAGTTGTGACCTGTATAATAGAAGTCAAACATGATAACCAATAGAGCAATCAAACACATTTGAAGTACATGGAATAGAAACTGTGTTATTACAATTTCGGTACATTAGGGTTTAATTAAAAGGAGTATGTACGCCTGTCTCCCTTCCATATTGGCTTGTGCGAGTGTTGCATCTACCAGGTGACTGAAGACAACACACCTTCTTGGTCTGTCGTGTTTCAATATTCACCTTTTCCGTCTCTCCGACGAATTTCTTGGGTGTAGCGTCTCTTGCTCAACTGTCAGTGTTTTTTCAATTTCGATTTTGTCAGTTTCCGAATTTGTGTGGTTTTAATTTCTATGATTGCATAGGAGTTTTAAGGGCATCTGATTTTCTGAGGGAGACCATACCACTAACAAGTTTTTGAGTTGGGTCCCGAATCCACCGCAACCATGTCAACCTTTGTCGCAACAACAATCGATTGGACCGCAGGGGAGTGGATCATCAGGCTTCTACCAAGACTACCAGGAAAGGATCACTCACTCTCCAAAGAGTGTTGTCCTCCATTTCTGAATCGTCCTTCAACTATTCCAGGTTCTCTTTGTTAGGGGTTATGAAAACTATGTGATCATTGGATGAGTGTGCTTAGTACATTGAAGACTCAAAGTGTTGTAATCCTTCTTATGTGTAAGTGTCCTTCGAGTGTCTTCTTGAGTCTTCTAGCGTTGTCATGTGTATTCTAGAGCATCCATTGTAATCTTCTCCTTAGTCTCTTAACTTAGGATATAAATATGTGAAGGCCATATTGTAAAACTTAACTTTCCGAAATAGTAAGAATACTATACTAGTTTTCTGTTAATTCTGTTTCAACAGAATTCTGGTATCTTCTTCTCCAAGTTTCTAATCTTCCTCTCCAAGCTATCAACCCTTCATCTTCTTCCGTTCAAACTCAGCTGATTTCAACTAATATGGTATCAGAGTTGCAAGAATATGGTGATTTCAACAATAGATTCATCCTCAAAGTTGCGTATTCTGCAAACCTCAAAATTCGGTTCGATTTCTTTGTCGACTTCAGTAATGTTCGATATGATTCCTCCAGCATTATCGAACAAGAGAGTCTGCATGCTCACTAGAGATGACAACTTCCAGCCTTGAAAACAGCAGGTACTCCTTGCTGTTTGTGGATTTAATCTGGAATCTCATCTTTATGGTGTTCGAGACATTCCAGTGCATATATTGACTGAGAATGGTGAAAACTTGCCTAATCCTGCATATGCTACATATCAACAATGTGATAGTGCCTTAGCTTCGTGGTTATTAGTCTCAATCTTTTCTCAGGTCAATAGGTACTTGTTAGGCTGTATAACTGTTGGTGCAATCTGGTCTAAGTTGCATAAAATGTTTTCATCATCATCAACCACTCGTGTTATGAGTCTCTATGGCATATTGAAGGCTAAGAAGTTGATAACACGGTCTATTCGTGATTACCTAGATTATATACACTTAACTTGTGATAGCCTTGCAAGTTGCGGTCATCCAATAGATGAGGTGCAACATATTTCGATAATTCTTGATGAAGTGAAGGGTCAATTCGACAATGTAGTTGCTATTATTCACGCAAGTAGGAAGCCACATGATTTAGCATCTGCCAGTTTGGTTTTACTGGATGCTGAAACCAGAAGCCATGATATGCTGTTTGATCCTTTGATAATGGCTCAAGCTATAGTTCATAGCTTTGAAGAAATCTCCAAAAATACAGCATCAAATAGATCAAACACAACACCTTCTGAGTATGTTAAAAGTGGTAACACTTTGGCAGTCAAAATCAGTCTTGAAATGTTCAGAACCAATATGTTTCTTCACCAACTCAAAATGCTCCTCCAATGTATAATAGTCTCGCCTTTTCGTTCAAAGGGTCTTAGATCTTTTAGGAGGAAAGTTTACCTTTTAAAGGTTCTTTTCGCTCCTTCAAGCTCTTGAGAAACGACTGTTTACTTTTATAGGTTCGTCTGTTCCCTTCGCCAAGCTTCTATTAGCGTACTATTACCCAATGATTATACCTTTAAGGAAACTGTTATCCTTGATGGATTCGTTCGCCTTTTAGGATGTTATTCCTTTGATTCGTTCACCTAAGAGTGGGGAAGTATTACCCAAGATCCGCTCTCCTTTTAGGAAGCTATTACCTTAGATTCGTTCACCCGCTGTGCTTTTCATAGGAACTGCTACCTTAGATTCGCTTGCCTTTTAGGAAGTTGTTACCTATGATTCGTTCATTTTCTTAACCTCTTTTTTTGAGAGACTATTACTTTGTCAGTACGTTCGCTTCATTCTGCCCAACTTGTAAGGGAACTGTTACCTTAACGGTTCGTTCGCCTTTTATATCAGGTCTTGATTTTTCTCAACTTGTAAGGGAACTGTTATCCTTGATGGATTCGTTCACCTTTTATATCAGGTCTTTGTTGTGCCTAACTTGTAAGGGAACTGTTACCTTAGCGGATTGTTCGCCTTTTATATTAGGTCTTTGTTGCACCCAACTTGTAAGGGAATTATTACCTTAACGGTTCGTTCGCCTTTTATACCAGGTCTTGATTTTGCCCAACTTGTAAGGGAACTGTTACCTTGATGGATTCATTCGCCTTTCATATCAGGTCTTTATGTTGCCCAACTTATATGGAACTGTTATCCTTGATAGATTCGTTCGCTAATTATATCAGGTCTTTGTTGTGCCTAACTTGTAAGGGAACTGTTACCTTAACGGTTCGTTTGCCTTTTATATCAGGTCTTTATGTTGCCCAACTTGTAAGGGAACTGTTACCTTAACAGTTCGGTCGCATTTTGTATCAACTCTTTATGTTACCCAACTTGTAAGGGAACTGTTACCTTGATGGTTCGTTCGCCTTTTTATCAGGTCTTTATGTTGCCCAACTTGTAAGGGAACCGTTACCTTGACGGTTCGTTCGCCTTTTATATCAAATCTTTTGCCTAACCTTTTAGGGAACTGTTACCTTAATGTTTCGTTCACCTTTTTAGTGTATGTCATTGATTTGCCTAGTTTGAGTGGGGAACTATTAGCTTTAATGGTTCGTTTGTCCCTCATTTTAGGTCTTAATGGGAGACGAACTGTTACCTTTTGAGGTTCGTTCGCAATCCTCGCTTTGCTTGACTTAGGAGAGAGACACCTTTTTGTTGGTTCGTCTGCCTGTATGCGTCAGGTCTTATGTTTCGATAGTCTGTCCATTCTTTGGAACTGTTCGTTTTGGTTTGAGTGGCTATGCTTTTTATGAAGGAATGGTTCGTTATATTGACATAACATTATGATTACAAGCTATGCATAAAACCTCTGTAAATGTTAGGAGTTAAAAGGACGGGGTAGCCTTATGCCTTCTATATTTTCCAAGTAATAGGATCCTGGTGCGACGATCTCTACTACTTTGTATGGGCCTTCCCATTTAACTGAGAGTTTGTTGTGGATGTCCAAATTTGTGAACTCATTCCTTTGCATAATTATCACCCCCACGAAAAATTGGCGAGCCCTGAGTTTTCTGTTGAAGTACTTAGTGATCGCCAGTCGTATTTTAGCTTGTGCATTGTCTGATTGACTTTGAATTTATTCAACAAGATCGAGGTCTGTAAGTCGCTCGATGTCGTTAGCTTGCCGATTTGGGTGTCGTTCTTATAGCCCACATCACATTGTCCAACTCATCCACCCAGTTTCCTTTTAAGGATTGAACTCTCTTTTTGAGTCATGCCAGGACAACTTTATTGGCTGCTTCGACCTATCCGTTGGTTTGGGGATGATGTACCGAGCTGAAAAAGTGATGAATATGGCACTCTTCATAGAGTCACTTGAGTTCTTTTCCTACGAATTGCGGGCCATTATCGCTTTTAAGTATTTTGGGGACGTCAAATCGCGAAATTATGTTGACCTTTAAAAATTTGATCACTTGAAATTCTTTTGTGGAGGCCAATGATTTTGCCTCTATCCATTTGGAGAAATAGGTGATCGCCATAATAATGTGGGTTATTTGCCAGTGCTTATGGGAAAGGGTCTCAATATGTCTATTTTGCATTGGGTGAATGGTCAGGCGCTAGCCATTGGAGATAGCAATGTTAGTGGTTGACAAGTCACACACCTTTTTGTTAATTATGCTGCGTCTTTGCTCAAGGTTGGCCAATAATAGTCTAGTCTGAAGATTTTACACGTTCATGAGCGTGCACCTTTATGGCATGCGGCGACTCCTTCGTGAGCTTCGAGGAGAACTCTTTCAGTGTCAAGATGGGAAATACGTCTCAGATAGGGAGTTTAGTATCCTCGCCTATAGGTTCTCCATCTATGAGAAGATAGTTTGCGGGTAGGCGACTTGTTTTTTTGGCCTCGCATTCGTCTTCTAGCAGGTTTCCTTCTTTCAGAATTGAGTGATCCAATTATCCTTCTCTTGAATATTGAAGACTTCTACTCAATTTTTGAGAACCGAGTATAGTGCTTGTTGTAGGAAGTGTATTTCCGGGACTTTTGTTCCTCTGAATGCCAACTTGTTCAATGAGTCCGCTAGCTGGTTGTCTTGGCGAGGAATCAACTCGATCGCGAAAGTCGTAAATTCGACCATGAGTTTTTTTTGGCAATGTAGAGGTACTATTTCATTTTTCCATTGTTTCTTCAAAGGTGCCATTGATTTGGTTGACAATTAGTTCTGAATCACTTTTTGTCTTTAGTTACGTTATACCCATTCCCTTAGCGAGTTGCAGCCTAGTGATAAGTGCTTCATATTCAGCTTCATTATTGTCCGTCTTGAATTTAAGGGCGATCACATAATTTAGAGGCTCACCCACAGGAGGGATGAGAACTAATCCTGCCCACGAGCCTTCTTTGGAAGTGGATCCATCCGTATAGAGTTCCCAGCGTTTGCCATTATCTTCTGGTTGTTCCTGCTATTTTTCCACTTCAGTGAGACCATTGCTAGTACTTTCCACTATAAAATTTGCCAAGGTTTGACCTTTGATGGTCGTTTCGACCTAACTTTGATCTTGAATTCGCTCATTTGACAATCCTTCCTGAAGAGTCTGGCTTCATCAGGAAGTGTCTGAGGGGCTTATTGATGAGGACTGTTATGGTGTGGACATGGAAGTATTGCGGGGGTCTTTTAAGAGGCGACAACCTTTTTAGGCGGCGAGGGCATTTTAGGCCTTTCAGGCGACGATGACCTTTAAGGCGGCGATGACCTTTAAGGCGGTGGAGGCCCTTTAGGCGGCAGAGGCCTTTTAGGCGGCGAAGGCCTTTTAGGTGGTGGGAGCCTTTTAGGCGGCGGGGGCCTATTAGGCGATCACGACCTTTAAGGCGGCAAGGGCCTTTTGGGTGGTGATGGCTCTTTAGGCGGTCACAACCGTTTAGGTGTTGAGGGTTTTTTAGGCGGTGATGGCCTTTTAGGCGGTGTCGTCCTTTAAAGCGGCGGGGGACTTTTAAGCAATGACGACCTTTTGGCGTGGGCCTTTTGGGTTGTCTTAACTTTGTAGGCGGCGAGGATGTTTTAGGCGGTGGATGCCTTTTAGGTGGTGATGACCTTTTTAGGCATTAGAGGCCTTTTAGGTGGCGGGGGCCTTTTAGGGTATCACGACCTTTTAGGCGGCGAGGACCTTATAAGCAGTGAATGCCTTTTAGGTGGTCACGACCGTTTAGGTGGCGCCTGTTGATGCCAAAAAGGTCAACTCAAAGGTCGTCCTTAATTTTTTTTGGCTGAAAAAGAACTACCTATTTTATTGAATAATATCAGGAATTGAGAAAGAGTTTACCGAAATTAAACAATCAACATTAATAAGAGATAAAATAGGGTGTGGGGGTTTAGAAACCCAATCATCAAGTCGCACCCCTAATCTAGTATGTTTTGCAATTCAATTTGCAGATTCGTTTGCAGATCTTGGAATTGTATTCCATGGAATCTTATTTAGAGAGTGCCCTATTTGTAGAATGTTGGCTGTCAGGGTCGTCGTTTTCCAGTGGTAGTCATTCTTCTTGAGCTACTGAATTGCATTAAGTGCATCATGTTTGACTTCGATCTCCTCCCAGTTGTGCTATATTGCCAGATTTATTCCCTCACATATGGTCGTTGCTTCCCAGTATTCCACATCAGGTGCTCATATTCTTATGTTCATACCTCCCACAACTTGGCCTCAATAGTCTCTACCAATGACTCTAATTCCACCCATACTCGTCTCTTTGCTCCATAAAGCATCACAGTTGATCTTTATTGTACCTGTCGGCGACCTCGTCCATCTAGTCCTACCAGCTTGGTTCAGTGGTCTAGTACTCTATGGTTGGTTGTGATTGAATTTGGACCAGAATTCTAGTACATATTTGGTGACATTGGTAGGATTTGGATATATGTTCTCGAATACCTTCTTGTAACTTTCTTTCCAAATGTGTCATGTCGTGAGTGGGCAAATAGACATTCTGTTCGATCCAGCCTCCTCCCGGATTTCCATGAATCACGTCACAGTTGTGTCTGCCGTGGATAGGTCGGCTCTCACCCTTAGGGTGCCAAACCAAACCTGTTTCATCCACTCGCATTAGAATAACATATGCTCCCTTGTTTCTATTCCCTTACATATTGGATAAGTAAGCGGAGTATCAATCCCTCGACGACCAAGGTATGTTGTCACTGCAATGGAGTTCGTTAGTAATCTCCACATAAAATCATTTACCTTCGAAGGGGTTCAGTTTTTCCAGACTTCCTTCCACAATGTCCACCTATTCAGATAATTATATGGTGGGCGAGGGTTTTAGGTTTGTTGGATGAGTTGATAACAGGTTCTAGGTGATACACCTCAATCTCTCGTGTACAACCATACAAACTTGTTCCGGGAAGTCCTTAGTGGGATTGACACCCTCATGATGTCACACAACTCCTCTTCTAATGTAACAAGTCATATTTTCTCTTGTCGCCACGATCTCCTGCTCATATCATTATATTCAACCACATTGATGTTTATCCAAGTCCCAATGTTCGGTTCTGAGGTGATTCGATGGTTGTCCTTATTGGGAATCGAGGCATCCTTATAGAATCGAGTCGACTGTCCGTCTCTAATTATCCATAGATCCTCGTGTATTATTATCTTCCGACCATCAATCAAGCTTGACCATATCCAAGAGGCTCGTGCTCCCTTTGCATTTTCAAAGAAATCCCCATTGCTGAAGTAGATTCCTCTTAGATCTCTCATTCATAGAGCATTCGATTTGGCTATAATCCTCGCAACCATCTTGGATAGGAGAGCTAGGTTAAATCTTTATAGTTCTTTGAACCCTAGTCCTCCCTATAATTTTGGTTTTGTTTGCAAATCCCATCTCCTCCAATGAATATTTTTCCCCGTTTGAGAAATTCCTCACCCGAAGTCTGGCACTAGAGCATTGATCTTAGAGAACCGTGTGGTTGATAGCTTGAGGATACTAATGGCATAGGTCAGAATAGATGTCACCACTGCCTTTATACGAACCTCTTTTCCTGCACTGTTGAGAACTTTTGCTTTCCAACTTTGCAGCCTGTCCTGGATGCGCTTCATCAAAAAAATTAGAGGCTTCTCTTTTTTACCTCCCACACATCGAAGGTAGACCAAGGTATTTGTCAAGGTTCTGGACGCTTTGGATGCCCATAGCCTATTCCATACTCCTTCTTTCATCCTCTTGAACATTCAGACTAAGGAAGATGCTCGATTTTTCCAAATTCACGCTTTGGCCTAATGCGCAACAATATTCGTTGATGATGAATCAAAGGGACTGCAATTTCAGTTGTGTGCTCTTCACGAAAAACAGGGACTCGTCTGCGAAAAACAAATGATAAAGGATATGTCACTCTTTTTTTATACGGATGCCGATTAACCTTTTCTACGTGACCGCTTTCTCGATCTGTTTATATAGAACATCAGCCATGAGAATGAATAAATATGGTGAGATGGGGCCACCTTGGTGCAAGCCTCTTGTGGGTCGGATCAGTTTAGTGCGCTTCCCGTTGATGAAGACCTGATAAGATACCGTTGATATGCATTCTTTAATCCATCTGATCCATGTTGGATTGAAACCTTTCTGTGCTAGTACCTCAAGGGAAAAGTCCCATTTAACCTGATCGTATGCCTTCTGCATGTCCAGCTTTGCGACACATTCAACTCTCCTTCCTTTCTTCTAGTTACGCAAATGGTAGAGAACTTCATGACCAATCACAATGTTATCATAAGTCATCCGGCGTGCCACAAAAGTACTTTGGTACAAAGAAATAATTTCTGGCAGGTAAGGCTTAAGTGTATTAGCAAGCACCTTGGAAATAATTTTATAGTTGAAATTGCATATACTTATTGGGCGAAATTAACTAGGCCAAGTGGGGTTTGCAACTTTAGAGATTAAGGTAATATCAATATAGCTGACAGTCTTAGGGAACTTACCTGTGCTAAAGAAGGATTAGACCGCAGTGATCACGTTTGTACCAGTCACATCCTATAGCCGGGGGGTAAAATAGGCCAGGAAAGTTGTTCGGACATGGTGCATGCGAACCCCCATTTGGAACACAACACATTTTACTTCCTCATACATTACCATGCTTGTCAAGATTCAGTTCATCTCCTCATTGATTTGGTTCGGTACACAATTCAACATTTCTCCCTAGTCTCGCCTCCTTTCTATAGTGAAGAGATTCGAGTAGAAATTTGACAGCACGACTCAGATCTCCCTTTCGTTTGTTACCTAGTTTCCATTTGGCCCATTTATCATGAGGATCTTGTTTTGTCTGTGCCTACTCGGTGTGGTTAGGTGGAAGAATTTTGAGTTTCTATCACCATGATTAAACAATTTGACCCAAGACCTCTAGTGCCAATAGATTTCCTCTCTTCTCCAGAGTTCTTCCAGAGCTTTTTTCAAGTCTTTCTCCTGAACACCTTTGGCACTTGGGTTTGAGGAAACCTGGAATCTCTGAATTTTGTCCTTGATTTCTCGGATCTTTGTTCCATTATTTCAAAATTCTTACTTGCTACATCTAATTAGCTCATGGCTACAATGCTCAAGTCTACCTAGGAGACTATCATTCGTTCTTTATACATTCTAGACTACTTTTTTTGCATCTTCTGTTTTCGAACCACATCTCTTCAAACCTAAATCTCCTTATGCCTTACGTGTCATTGTGGCATAGCTCGAGGATTATTGGGTTGTGGTCCTATCCTATGTCCGAATATACCATAAGTTTGCATGTGGGATATAATGTAATGCATTCGACATTGTTGATTGCACAGTCGAGCTGCTCGCGGATTCTTGCGTGACCTTGTCAATTATTGCACCAAGTGAATTGGGAACCTTAAAGCCTAGGTCAATAAGGGATAGATCGTTGATTAGAGCATTGAATCTATTGATCTTTATTTGGTCCTTTGGTAATCCTCCAGCCTTTCTGTGTTGATCCCAAATATCGTTAAAGTTGCCTATACAGGTCCAAGGTTCCCTCCGACCATGACCCAACTTCCTCACATCGTTCAAGTTCCTAATTCGGTTATGTTCATCCGGGTCCCCATTTTTCCTTGGGTGGTTCTCCTCCTGCTCTTCCACGTAACGTTTGAGGGATATTTTATTGATGATAGCACTAAGGTTGGTATGGGTTGTAGTGTTTAGGTCATGGGACGAGGGTGATGTGGACCAAGGGGGCTGTTTGTCGTATAAATAGGTAGGCAGGTCTTCTCCGCACTAGGAGTCTGGGTGGCATGGTTAGTTTGAGGATTTGGCATTATTTTCTGGGTAGCATGACGAGTTGTGTGCTAATCTTTCAAATGAAAGGGTTTAGGAGTAGGAATGGTGCTCAAGTCGGATAGCTTGCTATTGGGATCTTCTAAGATAGTAGGATTGTGTGGGTGGGTGATTATGGTGGTTGGGAAGGTGATGGGGGTGGGCTCAGACAGATTGATTGTGTAGGTATTAGGGGGTTGGATAGGATTGTGAGAGGTGTTTTCCACTTTAACAAGTGGGGAGTTCGATCTACGGTGAGGTAGAGAAGGGGGTGGGCAATTGTGTGAATGTGATTTGGGGGTGGATTGGATGGGGCAATCGGGTCGGAGGAGGGTAGAGGTGGGGCTGTAGGTGGGTTCGGTTGATGGTAGCTTTCACTGTTGTTATTGTAACAAATTCTTCGGGGTTCTTGTTTCTTTCATAATATCCCACCATGTCTTTCTTCTAGCTGAACTTTAGGTGTTTTGTGACTTCCCCCACCTAACTTGACCGATGATATTGTGGCTCGTGGACGGGATCCGACCACCCATTGTCCATACATCGGGGTGTCTGGTTTCACTTCTGACATTACCATATCCACATTGTATTGATAAGACGTGTGTCCTAGTCTTCCACAGTCGTAGCAAATGTGAGATAAGCGTTCATATTTCACGTCCGCCTAACGTTCCCACTCACTTGAGTGTTTCCATTAGAAACTAGCTATCAGGGGTTGACTCGCATCAATCTCCACTTTTATGCGCAGGAAAGCACACTTCATTTGATCCATGCATTTTCTATTTGAAGAAACTTTCCAACAATCCCTTCACCTATTTGATGCACATTCGCTGAGTTTAAAACTCCTAGTTCTAGGCCATGTACTTAAATCCAAAACTGAATCCGCCCGAAATCTATATCGTTCAGGCTCAAAGTTTTCCCACTTTTTTACATTGAGGCAATGCTCTTGAATGGACCATGGTAGCTCATCTTTAGCTTATTTCTCCATCTCATTCTCAAATTCAATCAGAAGCATATTCTCCTTCAAATTAGTGATGCTCACAGATTCATACTTTGCCTATGCCACCTTTAAAACGTTGTGAATCACCATATTCTTGACCGATTTCTGAGATATGATCTATCTGACATACTTCTCACGCAAATGACACTCTGTTTCCACAGTCAGGTTGAAGATGAGCTTCCTAGCTACCTTTAGCGCACTAACTATGAGATTAGTCTCCATGATTGAAAACGAAAAGCACAAGATAGTTGACTGCATTTGTGTCTAACCTGTAGCAGTACGGTAATTGTTAGTAAATTAATATAAGAGACCAAAATAAAGCTAGGGTTATATTTTAAGGATATTGGGTCCGCTACAGTTTTTGCATGGGTTGCTTCTATGGACAGCTACGCCATGATGGATTTGTGAGGCGTGCAGAAACATCGGGGCTCGGTTCCCTTATTCCATGGGGGGGTTCTGATGTGGTGGACATGCCTTCAGATGTTGGTGATGAGAAGCCAAGGCGGTAGAAGTACCCTTGTTGTGATTAAGATTTGACACAACAAATGGGAAATAAACTCAAGCAGAGGGTCGATGGGGTTTGACACACTCAAGTTGGGAAATGGTTTTCAATACAGTGGGGTATGGATCTCTCGCAGGTGGTGGGTCTCCGATGCGGCGGAAAGGTAGGTCACTCATGGGCTAGTATTTTTTGTCGCAGAGGAGAACATGTTGTGTGTAATGGACAAGGTATATTTTGTGTCGGGCGAGGGCGAGGCATGTACCAGGCGAGAACGAGGCATGTGTCGATCTAGGGCGAGTTTTAAGCTAGACATGGCGAAGCTTGTGCAGGACGGGGCAAAGCCTGTGCCGTACAAGGCGAAGTCTGTATTGGTATTCCTAGTCAAGGCCTCGAGGGGAGCAATGACTTATATTCTTATGTGAGGTAGTCATACGTTTGGAACGCAGACGATCCCGTCTAGTCTACGGAAATGGCCTCTAGACCACCTTCCAATGCTCGCTCGAGTATTATGTGGTAGCACGACTTGTTGTCACGTTCCCACAGACGATACCAGCTGTTGGATCTTGATGTCAATGCCTTATATCTGACTGTTTCTCCATAACTTGCAACAAGGAAAGCTCGAGTGTCTCCCGTGGTTTTCCTTTCGATGATAAAGTCAGTCGTGTTTTAAGAGAGCACATAATCCATATACCAAAACTAGTCCTTTTCAAATGAGGTAGAAGTGGGGTATATATACGGATACTTAACCTATGTTCATGGTCAAACCCTTACCATAGTCAATCCTTTGTGAGGTTGACACAATAAATTGTGGTCACTTTTTATCCTCACACGGTCACCGTCATCTGAATTTTTCGGGTCAGTACAATTTGTCATCTCTGTCCCCTCGTCGAGTTAAGGAGTCACTCATTGGTCAATCTATAGGGGGCGTCGCGTGGGGTGGTCTATATGGGTGTCGTCTGGGCTGAATGGGCATCAGCGGGGGGGGGGGGGGGGGGGGGGGGCTCCTTGGGTGTCGAACAATGTCCTTAGACGCCGATCCATATCTGTAGGGGGCGTGCATCCTCTGTGGGCCTTAGGCTACCTCGATGGACGTCGGGTGGCCTCTATGGATGTATTACCAGCTATGTGGACGTCAAGTGGCCTTTTTGGGTGTCTGGAAGCCTCTTTAGGCTTCGAGCGGCCTCTATGGGCTTCGGGCAGCCTCTATGGGCGTACGGCAGCATCTTTGGGCGACACTTTTTGTGATAGACAGGGCGAAGGTTGTGCTCAACATGATGAATCCTGTAATGGAAAGACGATGACCTTCTGATGGGGATGCCATTTTCGGTGCATCACTCTGTTAGCGTCTTTTTTCCTATCAAGCGTGTGCCCTTGTGTATCGAAAAGGTCACGGGTGAAGAGAACAACGACTGGTCTTCAAGTTGTTGGTGTGTGATATCCATTAGAGGTTATACTTAAATGGTTATAGAAGATTGTACTATTAAGTGTTTAAAGAGGCTTTACCCTTGTTTAATCAAATAAACTTGATGGTTGAAAGGAAAATCTCAGTAAACTTAAATACCTTTTAAGCGATACTCTATTAAGTTGAAAGGACTTAAGTGTCTTTGAAAGCATCACTTCCTTTTAATAAATCCACCTATCGCTTCTTAGAAGCAATAACATGTCGTACTAAACTTAAGAAAACTTGAAAGTGAAAAACATACTTCATTAATGCAAAAGTTATGGAACTTAGTAAACATGGTGCCAAATAGCTATTACAAAAAGAGGTTAATAACCACAAGACAAAAAACAAAAAAGCTTATTTTTGTTCTATTTTAAGGCATCGCGTTTGGATCCGCCGGTTCTCCGACTTTTTCTGTGCCTTCATGAACAATTGACTTGACGAAGTCACTTGAATCATGTTGTCACCGCTTCTGCATCTTTTCTATCTTCCACGAAACATTGAAATTAACCGGAAACCCCAGTTAAATTGACTATGTTTTACCAATTGTTTATATATTTTGACCAATTGTCCAATCGTTCTGAGTGATGACTTAAAAGGCGTCTCAGTGGTAACTTTTGCTGATGCCTCTACTAACTTTGTTTAGAATCGTCGCTAATTCATCACTAGCGACAATGGTTTACGTCGCTAACGCCACTGCTCTCTTCTTACCATCCTAGGTATCATTGGTGGTTTGTTTAAGTGCCTCCTTCAACTCAAGCAAGCAAGCATAATATTGTCAGGCATTGGCATGGCGTCCTTGACAATAACCCTCTCCCTAAGGCACCATTCCTCTTTATTTTCCTTTTAAAACATTTAGCCTTAGCTTCCACAGTGTCACACTTGTACATGATTTAAATCAGTTATCATTCCAATCGTTGTCTCAGTAACTAGGGTTTCGAAAAAGAAACTTAATAAGTATTGGAAGTTGGAGTATGCAATATGGAATTTTGTTCGTGCATTTTGTTTTCTGAAGTTTAGTCTTGTGGTGGCCTCTTATATTGGGCTATTATATTCCGCATGTCTTGTTATTTTTTTATTTTTTCTCTTTTCTTGGCCCAATGTAAATTTGACAATAGTTGTTAATATGTTTTATTTAAGGGGGAGTCTTCCAGATGAAGGAACAAGACTCGATGAACAATAATTGCTTCTTGAAAATTCTCTGCATTTTTCTAGGGGTTCATTCTCTTCTTTGTTTTGCCGTTTCTTCACGATTTCATCATGCATCACAGCCTGAGGCAATTCTGCCTCATTTGTGATCTTCTGTTTACCAGTTTTTGTCCCTCATGGTAGTTGATTTTTATGGATTACCTCCTTTTCATCTTCTTCACGATTTTCTTGATCGTGAATTTGTTAGCCCTCCTTCTTGAGGACTACCAAATTGTTTCTTGACAGTGGTTGTGTGGTTGTTATTTCGTGTCTCGACGTTCAATGACGATTCATCTTTGTCTCACATGACAAGCATTCCATCAGTAATAAACGGTCAACTGACGAAAAGTGGGTATTTTTCATTCGACACAAACATTAGGACTAAATTTTAAAATTTTAAACATTAAGGGGGAAACTTAAAAATAGAGTAAACTTTAGGGGAGAAGTCGTATTTTACCCATATAATGCATGTATGTTGTTCTCTCTCTTTGGTTGCCCCGTCTAAATGATATATGAGGATGGTTTGTAGTGTTTGACTGTTTGGGAGGAAAGAGGAAGCTACAAAAAGATATTGTTTTCGGGAAGAGGATGAGACAAGTGCGGTAATCGAAGGTTTTGACTTTTTGTGATGATGGTTTCGTTCTAACAGAGTTGTCCCCTCTTCCCTCTTAACAGGGACATGAAATTTGCAACAAAAAGTAAAAGAATACATAGAGAAGAGAAAATGGATCTAAACGCTGATGGCATCACCGTTTATTATTTTTTTTCAAAGCACTGATGTAGTCAGCATTCAAGACATTTTTCTAACGGTCGTCCTGAACGCTGTCGGGGTCAGCTTTTTTTACTTCTCAAACTCAAAAATGTTGATCCCGTCATCGTTCTGTTTCATTTTCGTATATTCAAAAATTCGAGGGTTAATTTGATAATTAATTATAAATTTAAGGTTAAATTTGAAATAAAAAAATTTAACTAATTACTTGATAATTGATGATTTCTCTACAAAAGAGGACATTCAACTCCCTACTATAGGTGTGTCGTCCCTCTATAAATAGATGATATTTACTTCATTTACAAAACTATTGTACTTTTACACCGCTTTCACACAAATTACTTCATTGTTCTTCTTGAGTCTGAATTTCCCAAGTGCTAATTGGATGATGACTTGGCAGTGATCTGGATGTCAATTGGTTGATATTTGCACGTTTGCGTCGACGCTCCGATGGACCTGCAAGAAGGGGAACGCAACAGAGAGGGTTCCTCTGGGTCCCACTCCGATTCTTAAATGAGTATACTGTGTGTTTGAACTCAAAACATAATGTAACGTTTGTAAAGCAAGAATATTTATAAGGAAAGAAGACTAAATTGTTTACGCAATCGAATATCTTTATAAATATTGTGTCGTTGTAGATAAGGATAGCAGATATTACGGTTATCACGTAATATTGAAGTTGCCTTATGTAATATTTGTAGAATATGTGCCCGATATAGGCAGGATATCGTGGTTGTATATTCGGTGTCGGTTGTGAGACCAGAGTTGAGAGGTTTTACTCTCTTGGTGAGCACTCCCATGGCGAGCAATAGGAGGCTTTGGACTTGGCCGATGGCGACCTGTAAGGGCTTTGGCGTCCACTTTAGTTTTGGGTTCGGTGCTGGACCGCTTTGTGGGTGTCAGTTTACCCTTAATGTGGGTTGGCCCAGTTCTGAATGATTTGGGTTTTACCCCTGTAAAGAGTTATTGGGCCTTTGAGGCCTTACCCGTATTGGGTTGTCACAATCGATACCCAACATTTGCCCCTGAAGCTTGAGTTAAGTTTCTTCGATCGAGTTTGATCTTGTCATATAGGGTTTGAGATAGTGACTTCTTGGTTGTACATTTGATGCCTTTAACTGCTATTTGTGCCTTTCGATGCTCCGTGTCCTTTGGCGAACGAATTTGGTTGCTAGAGTTTTTGGAATGTTGATCTCTTACCCTATTACGCGAACGCTTTGGGTTGCCACAGTTTATTGATGCTCATTCACTACTCTTTGGGTGAACGCTACCATTGCGAGGGTCATAGGAGAGGCTTGTTATAGATTTTGGCGATCATCTTTATTTGTAAGATTTTGAGCATTTAATGGATGCAGGGTTTGGCGAGAAGTCGAGAGGACGTTTGATGCATGCCCGTCTCTTTTACTTCCGTAATAGGGGGTAGGCTGATAGTTTTATGTACTGTTTCGACCATTTGTCTCCCCGATGCAACCGTTTGGGTTCTGACATTGCTTCAATTTTGCCTCAAAGGGGGCATAATCATTGTATGATTTTCTCTGGACGTAATCATTTAGTTTCACCAGTTTTCTCTATAAAAAGCTAACCATTGGAACTTAGCCTTTTACGCGTTCAAGCTTTCTTATTCTGAATGTTCAAGTGCTCCTTACGTGCCTTAATCCTCTATTTAAGTTATTTCTCTGAGACTTTTTACTCACGGTAAAAATCTTCTTTTTACTACCATGTCTGGCAACAAAAATCAATCTTAAGTCAAGGGTTTGTCTTCCAAATCCTCCCCTGCTCATTCTTCTTCTGAGTAGAAAGTTACGGCTAGGGTTTCCAATGCCCCTCTTTCTATCAAAGATGCTTCCACTCTGGTGCAGGACCAAAGAGCCTATGTGCCGAAACCAATCTTTGTAAGTGAGGTCGTCGCACCGATCGTGGTGGATGTGCCCGAGACAAACGTTCCGGTTTTTTCTCCGATAGGTAGTCTTTTGCCCTTTCTGTTTCTTTTTAAGCGGTAAAGCTGTCTCCTTTTTGTTATTTTATCTTGTTCTTGTCATGCCATGATGTTTTTCTTAGATATTAAACCCAATGAGTTAAGGCCAGCTCAGTTTAAGGTCGTGGTCACCATGACGGGTTTAGGAGAAGCAGACACACTTAGGTATCCGGGCCTAGCGTTGCATTACCCACGTGAATGAGATGTTTACGTTTATGCGGCCCAGATTGATGCTGGGTTGCGTTTTACTCTTTGCCCCGACGTGAAGGCTCTTTGTTGCTATTATAGGATATGTCCCACACAACTGTTACCCAACGCTATTCACATGTGATTTGGGTTCAAATTTATGTGCTGACGTCAAGGATGGACGTATTCACTTTCCCTATTCCGGTGGTTCAAATCTATTGGTTGGCTGCCGGGGCTAACCACCTTCATCATTTCCAAACTCAATGGCTGAAGTTTGAGGAATGGATGGATCATGCATGGAACTGGAATGTTCATTTTCGACTTGTGGATGACTTCCGGGCTACCAACTCCAACTACATGAAGTATTATTTCTTCTGTAAGGGTGGTGTGCCTTGGGAGCTTTCTCAGCCAGAGCGGGATATTCTTCCAAGCTTTGGCAAGCTGCCGAGGAGTTTTGGAATGTCATTCATGACTTTTTCTGACGTTATAAGCAACCAGACTTTTGTTTGGTTTGCTCGGTGGTGGGGACTTCATAGTCCCTACTTAGGCTGGCGGGCATTCAGCAGTCTGCGCAAAACTCTATTCATTTGGTAATTTTCTCACCCTTTTCCTATTCTGACTTTAGTGTTGTAGGCACTTGGGGACCAAAACTTCTCAGTCTCTTTTCCAAGCAGGATAAGGCAGGGTTGTCTACTACCCAAGCGACTTTGAGTCCACCTCATCCTCCTTCTAGGTGCGCGACCAAGCGTGGACCTGAGAAGGAACATTCTGGTGTTGCCTCTCGCGATCGCCCAAGATGTATTATTCGGTATATGACCTCTACGTTTTCTTCTTCTAATTTGCCTTTATGTTTAATACCTTCTTTGCTTGTTTTCAGAGAATGTTACAGCCGAGGTGCCTCCCGCTTCTCCTCCAACCAAAAGGGCGAGGAGTTATGCCGAGGAGCGCCCTGCTGCTGTCGGGGGATCTTCTGCTCCTCAGAGCAAGGCTACTGACCCCACGCAGGTTGATGCTCCTGCTTCTGATCGTGCTGCTCCGAACACCTCCAGGGAAGCTGGGGCTCATAAGAGGGTCCTGACCTGGGATGCCGCGACAGGCACTTAGAAGACCCCCTTTACTAGGGGGTCCTATCCTTTGGTGGCACTTTTCCAACCATTGAAGGGGGTGGATCCGACAGGTCTCTAGGCCCCTTGCCACAGTCTCTGGAAGGTGAAGATTTTTGATAAAACAATGTTGCAGAGTAACCCATACCTTTGCATGCATCTGCTAAATAGGATCCTTCCTCCTCAGGAACGAGTGGGGGTCCCTTCAGATTTGAACGACATTGAGGTCGTGGTGAGGTCGCATTTCAAGCGTCTTGCCTTGGTGAGTTCTTTTCTCCTCATTCTTCCTTTACAGACTATCCTTTATGCCGTTTATTGCTCGCTCCCTTTTAGCTCAGTGATCGCTTTTTAACTTTTAGCCCATTGTTTCCTGTTGTCGGCTCTCGTCCGCGAGGAGACGACGATCAAATAGATTTTTGGGGAGCTCGTCGATAAGCTGGTTGATCTGATTATTGAGCTAGAGCAGTTTCGGAGTTTGGGGTATACTGTGGAAGAGGTGAAGGACTTGAAGAGGAGGGCGGAGGCGTCCACTCAACTGGTGGAGCAGGCTCAATGGAAGTCTGTGGATAGGGAGAAGGAGATGATTGCCTCGATTACAGTGAGGGAGGATCAGGTGGCACTAGATGGGGACGGAAGACTCCGGGTTGAGCGGCAGACCAATGAGGTTGACAAGTACTCTGCTCAGGTGGAGGCGGAGGTTGCTCCCTTTCAGAGCGAGGTGAAGGAGGCTTGGGCTCAGAGGGACGCCTTTAGGGGTGAGAATGAGAAGTTTGAGCTGAAGCTGAAGGTTCTCCCATCCCCCAGAGCGTGGTCGATGACTTTAAGAAGTCTGAGGAGTTCTTCGACTGCACTTTGGAGGTGATGAAGGCTAAGGTGTCTGCCTATCTCTAGGTCCTCGTCGACTACATCTAGGGGATTGACCCTAAGTTTCCTATCAAATAGGTGAAGTCTCATCAAGACTTCATTGAGAGCGGCTACACTAAGAGAGATCCTGCTGCCACTGTTGGAAAGGAGGCAACCCCTAGGGGCCGAGAAGGAGACTGCAACCCCCAGTTAGGTTGCCTAAACCCTAAACCCTAAATTCCCAGTTGGTGGAGCAGGCTCAGTGGAAGTTTGCGGAGAGGGAGAAGGAGATGTTTGCCTCGATTAAAGTGAGGGAGGATCAGGTGGCACTAGATGAGGACGGAAGACTCCAGGCTGAGCAGCAGAACAATGAGGTAGACAAGTACTCTGCTCAGGTGGAGGCGGAGGTTGCTCCCTTTCAGAGAGAGGTGAAGGAGGCTTGGGCTCAGAGGGACGCCTTTACGGCTGAGAATAAGCAGCTTGAGCTGAAGCTGAAAGTTGTCCCATCCCCTAGAGTGTGGTCGATGACTTTTAGAATTCTGAGGAGCTCTTCGACTGCGCCTTGGAGGTGATGAAGGCTAAGGTGTCTGCCTATCTCCAAGTCCTGGTCGACGACATCTAGGGGATTGACCCTAAGTTTCCTATCAAAGAGGTGAAGTCTCATCAAGACTTCATTGAGAGCAGGTACACTAAGGGAGATCCTGCTGCCGCTGTTGTCAAGGAGGCTACCCCTAGGGGACGAGAAGGAGACTGCAAGCCCCAGTGAACCCATACCTTGATGTTCCAGGCCCCTAGCTGACCAAGTTGATGCAAAGCTTCAAGTCGAAGGAGCTTGTTCGTGCTAAGAAGGACTACAACCTTGCAAAGTCACCATACATCCTTATTCTTTTGCTCCTTATTCTTTTGTATGTAATCATGCCCTCCTCCTTTTATGAATGAGAGTTCACTTTAGTTTCCTCTTTTTTTTTGGAAACTTTGTAATTTCTTGAACATTGACTGAGATATTTTCTTTGAACATAATGGATGCCTTTTTTTATTTCGTAAGCCTTTGTTTCTGACTTCGAACTGTTACCCAAGATTCGCTCGCCTTTTAGGAAGCTGTTATCTTAGATTCGTTCGCCCACTGTAATTTTCAGAGGAACTGTTATCTTAGATTCACTCGCCTTTTAGGAAGGTGTTATCTAATATTCGTTCTCTCTCTTAAGCTTTTATCTGGAGAGACTGTTACTTTGTCAGTTCGTTCACTCCATTTTGCCCAACTTGTAAGGGAACTGTTACCTCGGCGGTTCGTTATCCTTTTATATCAGATCTTGATTTTGCCCAACTTATAATTGAATTGTTATCCTTGATGGATTTGTTTGCTTTTTATATCAGGTCTTTATCTTGCCCAACTGGTGAAGAAACTGTTACGTTAATGGTTCGTTCGCCTTTTGTATCAGGTTTTATGTTACCCAACTTGTAAGGAAACTTACCTTGATGGTTCGTTCGCCTTCTGTATCAGGTCTTTATGTTGCCCAACTTGTAAGGGAACTGTTAACTTAACGGTTCGTTCGCCTGTTGTATCAGGTCTTTATGTTGCCCAACCTGTAAGGGAACCGTTACCTTAACGGTTTGTTTGCCTTTTTTTTTTATCAGGTCTTTATATTGCTAAAATTTTAAGGGAACTGTTACCTTAATAGTTCGTTCGCCTTTTGTATCAGGTCTTTATGTTCCCAACTTGTAAGGGAGTTGTTACCTTAACAGTTTGTTTGTCTTTTGTATCAGGTCTTTATGTTGCCCAACTTGTAATGGAACTGTTACCTTAACGGTTCGTTTACCTTTCGTATCGGGTATTTATGTTGCCCAACTTGTAAGGGAACTGTTACCTTGATGGTTCGTTCACATTTTTAGTGTAGGTCTTTGCTTTGCCTAGTTTGGACCTTGGGGGGAACCGTTACCTTTAATGGTTCATTTGCTCCTTGTTTTAGGTCCTGATGGGAGACAAACTGTTAGCTTTTGAGGTTCGTTCACAATCCTCGCTTTGTTTGACTAAGGAGACAGTCACATTTGTTGGTTCGTCTCCCTGTATGCGCCAGGTCTTATCTTTTGATAGTCTGTCTATTCTTTGGAACTGTTTGTTTTGGTTCGAGTTCTTATACTTTTTATGAATGAATATTTCATTTTATTGACATAACATTCTGATTACAAGCTATGCCTAGAACCTCCGTAAATGTTCGGAGTTAAAAGGCCGAGGTAGCCTTATGCCTTCTATATTTTCCAAGTAATAGAATCCTATCTCTACTACTTTGTATGAGCCATCCCATTTAACTCAGAGTTTCTTGTGGTTGTCCAAATTTGTGAACTCATTCCTTCGCATAACCATATTCCCCAAGAAAAATTGTCTAGGGCTGACTTTTCTATTGAAGTACCTAGCGGTCGCCAGTCGCATTTTAGCTTGTGTGTGGTATGATTGCCTTCGTTTTTCTTCAAAAAGATTGAGGTCTGTAATTCGCTCGATGTCGTTAGCTTCGGCATCGAAGTGTAGGATCCTATGGGTAGGCACCACTATTTCGACGGCTGCCACTTCTTCAGATCCGTAGACCCGACTGAATGACGTTTCCCCCGTTGTTGTTTTGGGTGTCGTTCTGACAGACTACAAGACATTGTCCAGCTCATCCGCCCAGTTTCCTTTTAAGGCTTGAACTCTATTTTTGAGCCATGCTATGACAACTTTATTGGCTGCTACGGCCTGTCCATTGGTTTGGGGATGATGTACAAAGTTGAATCTGTGATCAATATGGTACTCTTCACAGAGCCACTTGAGTTATTTTACCACGAACTGCGGGCCATTATAACTTATAATTATTTTGGGGACGCCAAATCGTGAAATTATGTTGACCTTAAAAAATTTGATCACTTGAAATTCTATTGTGGAGGCTAGTACTTTCGCCTCTATCCACTTGGAGAAATAGTTGATCGACACAATAATGTGGGTTTTTTCCCAAGTGCTTATGGGAAAGGATCCCAACATGTCTATTCTCCATTGGGCGAATGGCCAGGCGCCAACCATTGGAGATAGCAAAATTGGTGGTTGACCGGATTTTGGTGTGAACTGTTGATAAGTCGCGCACGTTTTTGTTAATTATGTTGCGTTTTTGCTCAAGGTTGGCCAATAATAGCCTAGTCTCAAGACTTTGCATGTTAATGCGCGTGAACCTTCATGGAATGCGGCGACTCCTTCGTGAGCTTCGCGTAGAACTCTTTCAGTGTCTGGATAGGAAATCCATCTCAGATAGGGAGTTGTGTATCCTCACCTATAAAGTTCTCCAACTATGAGAAGATAGTTTGCGGCTAGGCGACTTGTTTTTGTGGCATCACCTTCGTCTTCTAGAAGGTTTCCTTCTTTATAAAGTTATGGAATAGAGTCATCCAATTGTCCTGCTCTTACATATTGAAGACTTATGCTTGATTTTCTAGAACCAGGTATAGTGCTTGTTCCAGGAAATGTATTTCCGGTACTTTTGTTCCCCCGAACGCTATCTTGCTCAAGGAGTCTACTAGGTAGTTGGTGAGGAATTGACTCGATCGCAAAATTTAGAATTTCGGTGATGAGTTTTTTTGGAAATGTCGAGGTACTTATTCATTTTCCCCCTTTGCTTCATAGGCGTCATTGATTTGGTTGACAATTAGTCCTGAATCGGTTTTTGTATTTAGTGACGTTATACCTATTGCCTTAGCGAGTTGCAGTCCAGTGATAACTACAAGAAACTCGTGCATTAGCGTCGGCATATAATCGATGTGCGTTGCTATCCGTTAGCAACAACGAAACATTTGTAAAGGTAGCCTCCGTCGCTAAATCGTTTACCTACGATAATTGACCGTTGCCAAATGTCTGCCGCTTCTAAGATGACATCTCCCACAACATGTTTACATCCACATTATGTTGTTTTTAAACACAGCGAAAAGGTTACGACCACATTGGTGAAGTTGTAGATGGTCTTTACAGATGAAAAGACCTCATCGTTAAATTGAAATTTTAGCAATGGTGTTTCTCAGCTGCCTATTAAGTGACACAATGTCAATTACCTTTCCTGTAAAAAATGAATATCTTCTATCATATTAAATTTGTTACAAATCGACTATTATCACCTCCGACTTAAAGTGTGATCAATGTTATCCATTAGTCATGGACAAAATTTTTCTTATAAAGCAACCGGGTAAACCCAACCGTTAGTCAATGTGATCAATGGTTTGCAACCAACCGGGTAAACCCAACTCTACATAAAGCAACTACCTGTTGCAACCAACAACAAACATACCAAACCAAAGTATTCCAAAGTTCAGCCATGCAGGAATGAAACATAACAGAAATACATAATAAGCTAACACATGCAGGAGTTCGGCCAAACCACAAAACCGTTGCATGCATATTGTAAACATCCATAGGTATTACTCAAAATTTGTACATTCTCCAAGTCGAAGCCAAGCTAACAGGTCAAGCATTAGGATCTGCCAAAATAACGCAAAATAAGTGTTCCCCTTTGAATTAGAAATGCATTCCTAGATTTAGTAAAGGTTGTTTACCTTGAGGTTCGGAATCATCATCAAGGTGTCGACTATCTGCCAAGCCCTTCTCATTATATGCATGTCCCTTTGAAATGACTGCATCATTGCTTGGAATTCCCCTCGTTGTCGAGTGGTTTCCTCTGCCTTACGACGACTCTCTTCGGTAATCGCACGGAATTCCTTCGCTTCATCCCTAGCCTGTTTCAACTTTACACTCTCCATCGCTCTTGCAATCTTGGAGATGCGAATTCTTTGGCGCTCTGGCTTTCCCACTTCTTCATATAATGCGTCTTTGTCGACGGACAGATCTGGTTCACCTTCAACGCGGGCAGCCAACTCTTCCACTTGCTCCTACAATAAAAAATTTCAGGATCGGTATGTCCAATCATAGTTGACTAAAGTTTGCTAATTATAGGTTTTAATACCGTTATCTACTTCGATTTTGCATCAATAGGCAACCTATTCTTGTCAATATGATTTTCCAGAAACAGGTGATACTCTCCGGGATGAACCCCATTGTTCATCTCAATCTTTAACATACGCGAAGTTAATTAACCGAGACAATCAAACCCTATATATTTAACAAGACGTGGATCACGATTGTTACCTCCTGCTGTTCACGCTTAGCAAAGCTTACAGACCCAGATGTATGACGTATAACCTGGTGAGACCTATTCTCCTTGTTCCTTTCGCTTATGACCTACAACAATAGGGATGTATTTGACACTCCGGGTTTAGGGTCATTACTTAGTAACTACCAAATAAACAAATCATAAAGAACATTGGTGATAGATATAAAACCTTAAACTCTTTAGAACTAAATCAATTGACTAAGTAGATCGAGTCTTCTTTTACAACATATGGAGGACAATGAAGCAAATGCTCTTCATTGGTTCTATACTTATCGAAATGGTGGCGCTTGAGATGGGCCCTATAGTTTCTATACTTGTCTCTTAGGACACAGACAATTAACTTCTTCAGGTGGTCATCATTTGGGATAACAAACCTTTCCTATACACAAAGAAACACACAAGAACAACGTATATTAAAGAACTTATATTATAAACAATTGAATTTATGTTATCGATATGACCCAACATACTGGAACCACCTCGATCATCTTCGCCCCATAGTCTATTGGTTCATTTGGTATGTCGTTTCAGTCTTTAACTTGCAACGGTACGTTTGTGCGCTTGCGAACAATACATCCACACCAGGAGGCAAATGTGAATGCGTTTTTGCTGCAGACTCGGCCCTGTGCATTAAATTGAAGCTCCTCTTTCTCATTTTGCAACAACCTTATGCATCGGGTTCTACCACGTCGTAACCTAGGTGCCGGTGGAACAACATTGTCGTAGGAAGGAATTGGAATAGTACCAAAGGAATATGATAACACTTGCGTAATGGGTTACCCCAGGAGAAACACCAACCAATTGAACAGACTCCTACAACAGTATGTACCTTGCATGTATGATTCAAACTGAGTTTCCTATTTCGTCTCCACCTGGGCAGCTTCTTGTTGTGTGTTATCACAGAGGGTCTCCCCATCAGAAGACTCCAAGCTTCTCTCTGCAGGTTTCAACACAATGTGAAGTCAAAGCAACAAAGACCAGCCACATAACAAAACATTAATATACAAGTTCTCAAGGTTAGACAAACTTTGCTATCGAAAGAGGTTTCGAGCAAGTTTCCGCGGTGATCGGCGTAGGGGAATTTCACTTCCGTTACATTTCCGACTGTTGACGCGCTTGGTTCCGACCATGTTTCTTGGATAACCTACAACAGGGCTGCCCAACAAAGGAAAACCCAGTGGTAAGTAAGCACAGGTTAAACATAAGAAAACACTGCTTTCTAAGCAAGCATTCATCCGATAAAACCTTGAACTTTAAAGCTGAAACATATTCTTCCCAAAATATCATGTTCGTCAATGTTTTACATACCACAAACCCTAGTTGGTACGGAAAAGGACCCAACATGTACCTACAGTCGAAAAGCTCAAATCTTTCATGCAAAACAAAATTTAAACCTTACATTTCGTTCAAGTTCGCAGTTTTACTTGAAGAAAGCGTGGAAAGCAGAAAACCCCATGACAGAAGAAGTCGGCCTAGACTGAAGATGGACAGTTTCATTACCTTCTAAGGTCTACAACTTAACAGGGCATGCAAGACATGAAAAACTGTAACCTTGTTGGCCAAGCAGAGAACTTGTGAATAGGTAATGTACCTCCTGATGAAGATGGTGAAGCGTAACAACAATGAGTGCGACTAGGGAGAAAATGGTGAACTTGAATGTCTGCGGGACTTTTATCTGTGAGGTATTCCTGGTGTTTTCATTTTCAACACTTAGAGAAAATAAAAGTGGAGGGAAATCTCTTTACCAGGGAGAAATATTCCTTGGGATATGATGACAGAACCTTCCCGAAGCAAAAGAGTAGGATTGGTTGCAAATGTTGTTTAATGATGACCCCACTACAACTGAACAACTACAACTCTTTGTCTTCTACCACATCAAATTTAAGCAATTTCACCGATACTTGAGTTGTGATTGGGTGAACCCGAACTAGATATGTATGGAAAATACAACTGGGCCAGGCCCAGCTTCAACACTTAGAGCCGCATATGGGTTTGTCAACAATAATCTTGCATTATTATTCATCACATCCATACACAGAATCAGGAAGACACGCAACAATTGAACATAGAAGTCGGCATCAAGTAATTAAACAATAAGTTCTACCCTGTCTTTCACACACAATCATTAAGTCCAACAAAGTATTCAAAACAGGATTTCCAATAGAAACAACAAATAATACAATCCAAATATGCTTAAGAGAATGCTAAATACACATAATGCAAGTCTGCGAAATGAATTTAACCGCATTAGACACAACATTGTTGTTTTCTTCCCGAACTAGACTATGCTTGTTTACTCCCCATCAGAGAGTTCTTGTTCCTCATACACCACATAGTAGTTATCCATCGAATTAGAGTTGCGTGAATCATTGTTGACATGGTCATTATACTCAGAATCACTGCTGGAACAAGATGTGCTATTATGGTCCTCTCCATCTCCCAAATGTTGGCCCCTCTGCTGTTCCATCTTTGCACCCACACTAACGTCAACCATATCACCCTCTTCATCATGTATGTACCACTCAACTATTTCATCCACCTCGTCAACTGTCCTAGAACTACCAAAACCAGTCATCCCATCTTGGTAGGCCTCAAGTTCAGCACCAGGAGTTCGTCCAGAAAGAACTACCTGTCGTTTTAAGTTCGCTGTCAAGACAACGCTCCATGCACGGTTGGTGTGGTCCGCCAAATAAAACACTTGCGTAGCTTGATTTGTGAGAATGTACGACGCTTCGGTTTGGAGATAATTGGTGTGGTTAACACAGGTGAAACCGTACTCATCAACCTTGACACAGACATGACATTATACCATAGACAATTAAACAACACAACCTTATGGTTATCTAAGTACTAAATTTCAAGCACATCTAGGAGAACGCCATAGTAGTCAATATCTCCAGAGATTGAATTGTTATCTCTAGTGCTACTATAACACGTTATATCCGCTTTGCACATTACTCCACTATTGTCGAATGACCGCATCATGGACCTATTTTTGCAAGGGAAGACAACACCATCGATGGTATATCATGAGTACCTCTTCACACTATATAGAGTATCGTTTGACAGTGCTCTCAACTGCTTGACCCACTCAGTGTCTGCAGTCGCATCAAGACGTGATATATGTTCATCACACAATTTTTAACGTTAGGTAAAAACTCTTATGTTGCTATATATAAGGCGTGGGTCTTAGCCTTCCTTCGAACCAGTTTCCAAAGGCCTTATTGTGCTTGAAGTCAATTACTCTCCAATTAACTCTAGCCCCCATTAACATTCTCTTATGCTCCTTGTCAAAGAACGACACCACATTAGATTGCAGCAGGCACGTTAAGTAATTAACAGAACACTGAGAAAACATTCCTCAGACATACTCGATGTATGGAACCGCCTCTACAAATTGATTTAGTATATATCGATGAGCTTGTTCTCATTCTTCATTAGTTAAGTCTCTTGATTGTGCCTCACCTAGCGGTGTTCCGTTGCGTTGAAAAATATTAAGGAGAGTAGGTCTGCCAACATTGTCTTCGGCTACTTGAGAATGTAGAACCCTTTGAAACTTTGTCTCAGTATCAACTAAATATCTCGAACAAAAGGTAAGACACTCTATCGCAATATAGCCTTCCGCAAATGACCCTTCTGAGCGACTTCTATTGCACACAAAATTTTTCATTATACCCATGATTCTAATTAAGAATGAACAATGTAGTTGTAAGGAAGAAACACTAATCAGATGATGCAATTCAATACTGCTCAAAAGACTGTGAAACATACTATTTTGTTACCTCCCAAGGTTGTACATCCAAAGTATTGAACTGGACCACCAAACTTGGCTTCTTCTACTAGATGGACAAGTAGATGGACAATTTTATTAAAGAAGGCAGGTGGAAAGATCAGTTCTAGATTACACACTGTCAACGGTAATTGTTTCTCCAAGTTGTCCAAATCACGAACTTCCAATTCTTTCAAACAAAGCTGTCGAAATGTATTTGACATGTCTATAATTGAACTATACACTGGTTTTGGTAGTAGTCCTTTAATTGCAACTGCGTGAATACACTGCATAAGGATGTCGTAGTCATGGCTTTTGAGTCCCACCAATTTCCGGTCGAGCAAGTTCACACAACAAGAGATGTTCGAGGAATATCCGCTTGGTAACCGCATTTTTTTATGAAACTCGCAGAATGTCATTTTATTGGCTTTCAACAGGGTATAGCTCGTAGGTGATATGATCAGTTTGTTACCTCGAAGAATGGGCTGAATGTGAGCTATTATGCCCATGGCTTTTAAATCCAGACATGATTTAACATTGTTATTGCTTTAACCCAGCAAACCTAACAATATCCCAACAACATTAACACAAGTATTCTTTTCAATGTGCATCACATCCAGGTTGTGTGGGAGTAACAAGTCTTTACAATAGGGTAGTTGGAAGAAAACACTCTTCTTTTTCGAATTACCAGTCACCGAATCAACACAAACCTTTCGACTTGGTTGTGTCTTTCCAAAGGGGATCTCCTCAAGAGTGGACAACTGATGCAACACTTCAAACCCTGATAACCTATTTGGAGGAGATCTGAAATATTGTTTTCCATCGAAGGACGATTTATTCTTCCGTCAAGAATGATTTTATGGTAAAAACCGACGGGGACCTAAAAAGGCACACTTTCTCCCATTCCTTAGCCGACAGTAATAAGTATCCATCTTACACACAGGGGTGGCAAGATTACCATAGGTAGCCCATCCTGATAAGTTGGCATAGGCTGGTAAGTCATTTATTGTCCATAGAACGCAAGCATGCATCATGAAGTTCTCCTTTTTCGATGCATCATATGCGTCAGCACCATTCTCCCATAGACTAGACAATTCACCTATTAATGGTTGTAAGTAAACATCAATATCATTAGTGGGAGCTTTTGGTCCGGCAATCAAAAGAGAAAAAAGGTAGTTTGTATCTTTCAAACACATATATGGTGGCACATTATAAGGAATGACGACAACAAGCCACATACTATACAGATGATTTTTGTCACTTAAAGGATTAAATTCATCTGTCTCTAGACCTAATCTGACATTTTGTGGTTCTGCACCAAATGTTGGATGATTGTCATCAACGTTTTTCCACGAACGACTATCAGTTGGATGCCTAAGTACGCCATCGTTTATACGTCCTTCCTTATGCCACCTCATTGTTGCTGCAGTGACATAAACAAGCGTTGAAGTCGGGTTCTTAGGGGACATAAACATTTTGACATGCACATTTTTGGTCTTTGTACACGTGTTTAGCAACAAATCATTCCTACTACCACTAGATGTGTGCTCTTTCCACCTGGACTGTCCACACTTAGGGCACATATCAAAATCGCGGAACTCCTTTCTAAATAAGATGCAGTCGTTCCTCCAAGCATGAATCCTTTGGTAATCTAAGCCCAGACCCGCTATACATTTTTAGCTTTGTAATACAACTGAGGCACAATAGTGTGTTCTGGGAGTACCTTGTGAAACAGTTAAATCAACTGATCTGCAAACTTGTTCGATACTTCGAAAAGTGCCTTTAAGTGAAGCAATTCGATGGTAAATGACATTTTCGAATACGGAGAACAACCTGGATATAACCTATGTTCACAATCTTCTAACCTTTTGTAGAACATCTTTGCATCTTCATTTGGTTACTCAGTAGTTTCCATATTACCACACCTAAACACATCGTTCACCATGTTAAACATTTCATCCCTGCTACTATTGTGTCGTCTATTGGTTATGACATGTTCGTACTATTCTCCATGGCCGACCCATGTCATGTATGTTTGGAGTATTCCATACCTCTATAAATGCATCTTAACATTGGTTCTTGACATTAACAAACAACCATTGCAATTCCGGCAAGGACAGTATATTGTTCCTCCCTAAGACGAATTAGTAAAGGCAAAATCCAAAAATGAAGAAATGCCATCCTTATATTCACTGCTTTGTTGGGGTTTGTTCATCCAACACTTGTCCATTGGTAGTTATGTAATAACCTATGACAAATGGTGTTATTTGGATATATTCGTTACATCAGACTGGATAAACACAATAGGGAAAGAGGGACAATGCAGAGTGATGTCATTGTAGTTGAAATTCCCTTCAGAACAGCGTAATAAGCATGATTGAAACAAGATTTGTCAAATTCCATCTAACTCGGCTAAAGCAGACAACCAATCAGGAATAAATCAACAGAGGTTTAGTAGTTGGACAAGTTGTAAATTGGCTTACAATAACCAAAATTATGGATCTACACAAACAAGAACAAGCAACACAATCTAATAAACTCAATTTAGGATCGGCAACTATAGCACATTTCAACAACTCCATCGGCAGACCCCTACCGATCACGATTCACGCCTTGCCATATATATGTTTCTACATACTGAGAAATGAACGCACCTAACACTATTTGGTGCGAAGGGGGAACTTGCATTTCAGCCAAGCGCACAGATTGATGCCGCAACAGATGAATGGAAACCGTGGAAACCATCTCAATTCGGAAAAAAACTCGCAGGAAGATGAGGTGGTTGATGGTCCTTTAGTGTGGTTGTCAATTAACAGGAAGCATGGGTAGAAAAAGGGTGTCTCTTCAATAAATGTG
The DNA here is from genome assembly GCA_946814005.1 of Chamaenerion angustifolium. Classification (NCBI taxonomy): domain Eukaryota; kingdom Viridiplantae; phylum Streptophyta; class Magnoliopsida; order Myrtales; family Onagraceae; genus Chamaenerion; species Chamaenerion angustifolium. The sequence goes on along the minus strand of OX328268.1, from coordinate 23,049,482 downwards.
CGCTGTAATTTTATGTCTCTGTTGCTGTTCCATCATTCAGGTTTTAGTGACAACAATGCACAAAAGCAACACCACTATTCCGTTGTTGTTGTAGCTACAACAGTAACAACAAATTCCATTGTTTAATACTTATTTTGTATTTAGATGAACTAGCTGCAACTAATGGACTCTTTTAATATAAAAAATTGATTGTTGTAACACTTTCATCAATGTTAAACACATAGTGATGGAAAAAGGTCACGCTAAATGTAATCTATACTAATGGAAAACACATTGTGCCAACTAAGTAATAATAACAACACCAAAAATTTCTGACACAATAGCCATAATTTTAACTACAACTGTTAGCGTCCACATGAAAGAACCGACGCTGTTGTAACAGCTTTTGTAGTGATAAGTGCTTCATATTCAGCTTCATTATTGGCTGCCTTGAATGTAAGGGTGATCACATATTTTAGAGGCTCGTCCTGAAAAGGGATGAGGACTAATCCTGCCCCCGCGCCTTCTTTGGAAGAGGATCCATCCGTATAGAGTTCTCAACTTTTGCCTTTGTCTTCTAGCTGTTCTTGCTGTTTTTCCACTTCTGTGAGACCATAATTGCTAGTACTTTCCACTATAAAATTTGTCAAGGCTTGACCTTTGATGGTCGTTTTCGGCGCAAATTTGTTATTGAATTCGCTCGACTCAATCGCCCATTTAACCATCCTTCCTGAAGAATCTGGCTTCATCAGGAAGTGTTTGAGGAGCTTGTTGGTGAGAACTGTTATGGCGTGGGCGTGGAAGTATGGTCTTAACTTTCGAGAAGCAATAACTAAGGCATGGAGATACTTCTCAATCTCGATATATTTTATTTCAGCTGAATTAAACAACTTGCTTATAAAGTAGACTGGACTTTGTTTACTTCCCTATTTCTTTACTAAAATTGCACTGGCTACGACTTCACTAACATATATATATATATATATAAAGAGTGGTTCATTGGGAATGATCTTCGCCAAGGCCGGGAGTGTCTGCATTTGCTGCTTAAGTGATTGAAAGGCAGCCTCGCACTTCGGCGTCCACTCGAACTTGCAGTTTGCTCTACAAGTTTGGAAGAAGGGGAGGGACCTGTCTCTCACCCTAGAAAGGAAACAATTGAGTGCGGTCACGCAACCATTCAGACTCTAGACTTCCTTGTGGCAACTCGGGGACTTCATCTCTTCTATAGCCTTAAGCTTTTTTGGGTTTGCCTCAATGCCTCTTTCGCTGACCATGAAACCCAAGAATTTGCCTGATTTTACTCCAGATGCGCATTTCATTGGATTCAGGCGAACATTGTGCCTCCACATGCATTCAAATGCTTCTCGAAGGTCTTCTGTGTGAGGGCTCCCCTTGATTGACTTGACGAGAATGTCGTCCACATAGTCCTCCATGTTCCACCCTAGAATTTCTTGGAACAGTCGATTAAGCATTCGCATATAGGTTGCCCCCGCGTTTATCAAGCCGAAGGGCATCACCTTATACCAAAGTACAACTCCATCAACGTAGAATGTTGTGTGGGCTTCATCGGTCGGGTGCATTCGAATTTGATTATAGTATGAATAGGCGTCCATGAAGCTTAGCGTCTAGTGACCAGAGGTTGCATCCGCTAGCTAGACAATTTGCGGCAGGGGGTACGAATCTTTGGGGCAGGCTTTGTTCAAGTCGCAAAAGTCAATGCACATTATCTACTTTCCATTCGACTTCTTTGTCAGCACTGGGTTGGCGATCAATCTTTGAAAACATACCTCTCTGAAAAATTTGGCTTCTAGTAGTATGCCTACTTATTGCCTGATCGTCAAGCGTTTGACTGATCCGAATGACCTTCTTTTCTAAGCAATAGGTTCATCGAAGGTTCTCTCCTCAGCTCATGGGAGATTATGTCAGTACTGATGACTGGCATGTCACTGGGCTTCCAAGTGAACAATTCCTTGTATTCTTTTAGTAGGGAGATCAATGCATCCCTTTGGTCGTCATTCAAGGTGGTTCCGATGCGCACATTCGTTTCTAGACCATCTATCTCGACTTCTGTCAGTTCTTCCATTAGGGATGGTTGAGCTTTGTCCTCATGAGGGTCAACCTCTGTCTCGATGGCGAGAGACTCCCTTTGGTTCACATAGCATTGTCGTGAGGACGGCGGGTCGCCTAGAACTTCTCTAATCCCATTCGGTGTGGGGAACTTTATTTTTGGTGGACTGTGGAGGCCACGATCTTATGTGGATTAATGGTGGTCCTCCCCATGATGGCATTTTATGAGGCTGGTGTGTCGACCACTATGAAGGCAACCGACACTTCCATGCTCTTCCATCCTTCACCCATGGTTACCGACAGGGTTATAGTTCCCAGCGGGTACGTTGTTCTCCTAGCAAAGCCTATGAGTGGAAAGTCAACTCGCTTGAAATATCTTTTGGATTTGTCCATCTTTTTGAAAGCGTTTATGAATAAAATGTATGTCGAACTCCCTCCATCGATCAGAATCCTTTTCATATCGCATCATGCGACATCTGATGTGAAGACTAAAGCATCATTGTGCGAAGTGCTGACATGTGCCAGGTCTTCTTTAGAGAATGAGATAATGATATCTTCCCAGTTGCCAGTTCCAAATCCTCCAGCAATTAGGTTTATCACCTTATTGCCCTGGAATGGGCAAAATTGTTCTTTGTGAACAGGCAAGTAGGTTCTACATGGAGGTGTTCGAGCGTGCTCCCTTCCTGACACAAACTCTTTCAGCATGCCTCACTGGATGAGTTTCTCGATGTCGCGCTTGAGAATACGACAATCATCGGTCTTGTTGCCTTTCGTTCTATGATAGCGGTAGTAGCTCTCCGAATTGTTACCCATATGCTGAGCATTGTTTCGGGACATTGGTGGTCATGTTAAGGACCTTCTTTCCATCTCGACTAGTATCACTAAGATCTGTCTGTTTATAGGCGTGAAATACTCGAAAACCTCTCGATGGCTTGGTCCAAGGGCTTCGGATATGGGTTTCTCACGAACTCGATTATCCTTATTTTCTCTTTTTCCATTGCGCCAGGGCTATGGAATATCCTTTGGCGAGGTTGACACTAGGAAATTAGCTTCACAGTTTGACCTTTCCAGGTCTATGAAACCTTTCGCCCTTACTGCCAGCTCCTCCAATGTCTCTATTTTCTGAACATGGTAGTTGTTACGCAGTTTTCTTGAGTCCAGTCCTATGTTAAAAACTCGAACAATCTCTTTATCTGTGACTCAGTGATCGATCTCCGTGACGTTTTTATGGAAACACCCGTAAAAGTTGGCCTAGGTATCTCCTGGTTGTTGTTTGACAGAGTCTAAGGTGACCATGCTTTTCAGAAGTTGGCGCTCACCCATATATCGCTCCAGGAATTTGTTCTTTAACTCATACCATGTCCCTATCGATCCTGCAGAGAGTCCGAAGAACCAAGACGACGCTGAATCCAAAAGGGTTGACAGAAATAGCAAGGTTAAGTGGTTTTCATCATCCGACTTATCCAAAAGAGAGGCTTCATGCATGTTATCGTGGATAACAAGTTCTCCTCTGCCACTGTATTCGAGGATGGCTCTTGCCACCACATCCTTTGGTATCCTGACTGTTATGAGTGAAGTGGTGAATGGATGGGAGAATCATTTTCTAAAGAGGTTTATGTCAGTTTGACAGTGTTCCTTCATCTTTTTGTTGATGAGCTCCTCAACTTGGCCAATAGTGAATTGAGGCTACTGGTCTCCAGTTGGTGAAGCACTCGACGAATTGACAAAGTTGGTGATTGTCGGCACTTCGGTCGAGGTCGGAGGCATGGACTGATGTCCAGGTGTCATCTCTTGGTCTTCTTGAGAAGTAGTGGCACGCAAATTTTCAGTTTCTACTTCCTGTGGCCCCACGGGACAAGATCTTTCTGAGAAGTAGGGGCTTTTCTACGGGTCTGTTCTATGATAGTCTCCAAGAGGGATAGCCTCTCCGCGGTTACCTGGATGGTTTCTCCAGCCACTAGAACGGTTGGTCGAACTGGAATCTTGGTGGTGGGCGGAATTGGAGTCGGTCTCGAATTGGTAATGTGCTCCTGTGTCGATCTCGGAGGGACAGCATTGGGGATTTCTTGGCTAGCAGGTTCCTACGGATGGAGCGGTGAAGCGGCAGTGGATTCCGAGCTATCAGAGGATTGCTCGTTAGCCTGTTTTCGACGATTGTGGATAGATAAGGATAAGAAATATTACAGTTATCACATAATATTGCAGTGACCTTATGTAATCTTGGTAGAATATGTGTCTGATATACGCAGGATATCGTGATTGTATATTCAATGTCGGTTGTGGGACCAGAGTTGAGAGGTTTGACTCTCTTGGCGAGTGCTCCCATGACGAGCAGTATTAGGCTTTGTCCTTGGCTGATGGGGATCTGTAAGGGTTTTGGCGTCCACTTTAGTTTTGGTTTTGATGTTGGACAACTTTGTGGGCGTCAGTTTACCCTTAATGTGGGTCAGACAAGTTCTGAATGATTTGGGTTTTACCCCTCTGACAATATTGGGCATTTGAGGCCTTACCCGTATTGAGTTGTCACTATTGATACCCAATAGTTCTCGAGCATGTACTGATTTGGTCCTTAGATGGGAAACATTGAGTCAACCCGAGATTTCGTTCTTGCAAATCTTGCAGTGCACTCCAAGACTGATTGAACTCGAATGGCCAGAACCGAACACTATGTTTAGTTTAACATGTATAAAGACATTGAGATTTTGCAGAACAATAATGGTTGCTTGATTAATAAATGGAGAATGAATTAAAGTTTGGGATGACCCTTGTATTCCTACCTTGCGTAAAGCTAAGTTTGTGCATCTAGTTGCCTTAGGTTTTATAGCTTACTTAACCAGCATTCTAGAGAATGGGATTTGGGCAGCATTATAGATGTTATTTTTTCCAAACAGAGTCTAGTTTTACCATTCTGATTCCACTTTTTTTCCAAAGAGATAGGTTGTTCTAGCATAAAGGCAAGAAATGGTGGCTTCAATTATGGCAACAAGTTTTTCATTGAGTCAACTTTCTCATTTGCATCCTTTTTAAAACTGTTGATAACAAGGTGTGGTGTTGTACTTAGAAGTTGATTATCGCTTCCAAGATTCGTATGTTATCTATTAGAAAAAAAAAATCAATTCACTAAGAGTTGTGTATTTAAAACTGGATCAATGATCAAACCCAGGCATATCACCAACCAGCCAAGTTGACGATCCAGTTCTAAAAAAATATGGAATTCAAAGTGAACTCGACTCGCTAATTATAAATTGGATAAAAAAAATTCTAAAATCGTATGATTCCACTATTCACCTGTTTAATGGAAAAAATTATTGAAAAAAGGAAAAGGAATAAAGAATGGGGGAAGGGAAAAATGGAGGAAAAAGGAAAAGACAAGAAAAAGGGGGAAGGGAAAGGAGGGGAAGGGGAGCGGAGGAACGGAGGAACGGGATTGGGAAGATGAGGTAGAGAAAGAGATAATAGGGATAGGTAGGGGAAGGAAAAATAGGAGAAAATGAAAGGGGACTAGGAAAAGGAGGCAGGGAAGGTGGGAAAGTGGACGAGGAAGAGGAGAATGTGGGATATACAAAGAGACGGAGAGAGATTTTCAGTTGGACTATTTGAATTGAAAATCGACTTTTTGACCAGTCTAATGCTCGATTTGATTCTGAAAACTATGTTTTGAAGTTTTTTTTAGGATAAAATATTACATTATTCCCCTAAATGTTTAGTCAAATTTTGAATTTCCTATTTTAAATCGTAAAATTTTCTTCCCTCATATTTGGTCAAAGTGCAAGTGTATCCCAACCTGTCGACTTTCCATCCACATTTAATAGAATAAATTTTGAAAATTGTGAAAAGAAAGAATTTTTAAAAAATAACACAATTTAACATTTTTAAAAAATTTCAAATGTTACAGTACAATTGAGATTCGATTTGATTGGAGCTCGGATTTAGGTCTTGACCCAAACTGACCCTCATGGGTGGGTGACTAGATCTAGGTCAAGATCCAAACCTGAGCCTCAATTGAATTGGGGGTTGGTTTGACACCAATTCAATTAATGCTTGATTGAGACGTAATCGAATCGAGACTTAATTGTAACATTTTGAAAAGTTTGAAATTGTTAAATTGTGACATTTTTTTAAGTTTTTGTTATTTTCATAATTTTCAAAACTTATTCTATTAAATTTGGATAAAAATTTGACAGTTGGGCAACTTGCAGTTTAACCAAACATGACTAATTAAAATTGTAGGATTTAAACTTTTTCAAAATCTGATCAATCATTAGGTTAATGTCCTATTTTAGCTTTTTATTTTTATTAATGACATGTTCTTTTCACGGAATGTAAAAGGAATTCGGCTTACGGATTCCGTAAGAAGTTGTTCTTTTCGTGAAATTATCAAAATTTGGCTTACGGATTCCGGGCGGGGTAGGCTTAGAGATTCCGTGTGAAAAACTCGGAATTCTTAAGCCGGACGTGCTAGGAATGAGGAATAGGAGGTGAAATGACTGAAATACCCTCATGACCAAAATGATGCTCCCGTGAAAATTCCAAGCTCACCCAGAATCATGGATTCCAAGTTGTGTCCACGCTCCTCGGTCGGAATCCGGAATCATGTTCTGGGTTCAAGGTGTAGATTCTAAGTTTGATACATTTGAGGTTCCCAGAAACGGAGATCATACAGCAGAACTAGTACCATCAAATGACATAAAATTTGAGGAAGAAAAAACGTATGTTGCATCAGCAGAGGCTATACATGTTGATAATTTAGATTTATCGATCGAATCTACTGAGGGTATTTGTTGTAGTATAGAGAAAGGTGCAACTCAACCAAGTGGTGTAATCATAGGCTCTAAGAATGATGCATCTAGAACTGTTAAATACCCTCCACGAAGAAGGGTCTCAGCTGTGAGAGATTTTCCTCCATTTTGTGGAAGAAATGCTCCTTCCCTTAGAAAGGAGGGAATGAATGAGGTTTCTTCCATGAAAAATAATAACTTAAGAGATAATGATGAAAATGGGAAAATATTGGATTCAAAGGAAACAGAAGAGGGGCTTGATGAGAAGCAAACAAAAGAAAGTTTACCGAATCGGGATTCTGAAAATTGTGGAGAAGGGACTATGTCTGAATCAAAGCCTGAGGAAGTTAAAATTGTTGAAGGCTGCCATAATGAAGTTGAATATAAACTTGAGGATACAAAAGAAAGTAAGGGAGATCAAGTTGATTCAGCAGACCATTTCGGCAAAGCTTTGAGCTCTTCTGAAATCTGAACCCAACTTCGTGATGGCCTGGTTAAGGTTTGTACACCTATATATATGTATATATATGTATATATATATATATATATATATATATTCTCTTTAGTGATCTGCACATTTAAAGATTTTGTTGGTAGGTATGATGAGATATGGTTAGAGTGACTTTAGGACTTGTTTTGATCAGGTTATTCCCTTCGACAATAAAGGGCGGCTTAAAGAATCCAGATTTTGTTGCTTTTGATCATGTTGCTTTTTTTTCTGCCCACATTAATCCAGATTGAATGTTGATAAGTATAGATGTTCATTGTCCAGGAGTTAGAAATTCCATTTTTGCTTTATATAGGTCAAAGTTTTCTTGTATTTTCTGTACTTATTTGTTTGACACAATTTCTTTTACTTACGCAACAAATCTAGAGTACGATGAGCATAAATGACGCATAGCTAGCTATTGGACGCTTGCATGCAGGCACTTTAAAGAAAGGGATGGATGTGAAGGTAAGCCAAGTGAAACCTGCGATTGCATTGTTGAAGATTCCTTCCTTCTCTTATCATTATGATTGTGCAAAAGTTGGTTATTGTGCCATGGCTTGGAGGCTGGAGAATTGTTCTTGTAAAATGTTTAGTCTACATTCTGGGACTTGTTTATTCAAGATATTTCCATTTTGATAGATGAATATCTGTTACATTTTGCTTTGAAGTACTCACTGATCTCATGTGTTTGGGGTGTGCACCTCAGAAGATTCTTGTCGATTTGCAAGAGTCAGTGAACTCTTTGTGTTTGAGAAATTTAGTAGAACTTCTCTGGATAGTGTCGAAGCTGGTTATATTTGTGTTGTCTGTGGAATTGATGAGATCCAGGTATACAGCTTCGTGTAATAGAGACACAATATTGTGTATATTATTAATTACTACTTTAATTTCAGATTGGAGAGACTATTGCTGATAAAGTGCATGGGAAACCATTACATGCAATTAAAGTGGAAGAACCAACAGTGAAAATGTCATTCTCCATAAACACTTCCCCTTTTGTTGGCTGTGAGGTAGGAGTTTGGAGTTTCCGGAAATCCTATTATTTTGCATGCTGAATTTGGCAATTTCTTGTTCTAAATTGTCCCCTCTGTGAAACTTTGCTCTTTTTAGGGAAAATATTTTACTAGTCGCAACTTACGTGATTGACTTTATCGTGAACTTGAGCGCAATCTAGCCATGAAAGTTGAAGATGGTGAAACAGCTCATACATTCATTGTGAGTGGGCGTGGTACTTTGCATATCAATATACTGATACATGTAAATGCTGTTGCTGGTAATTATTATCACTAATGAAATGTTATATTGCAAATAGTGTAATTGATGATGTTTAAGATAAATATGCAATCAGTTAGATCGTGAAAAAAATTGAATTTAAATTATAATTTACATTAATTAAAATATTTATTAAAAAAATTAAGGAATTGACCTTTAAAATTAATTAATTAATTTTAAAAATTATTTTTTATTTTAAAAATATTTATATTAAAGTTTTTATTATTTATATTTTTTTAAAAATAATTAATACAAAGTAATTGTATTATATACTATACATATATAAGGAGGGGCAAATATGTCATTTTACCACATTTCATTCACTTTCTATATACAATTCCACCAAAAAAACAACAGAATTCCTTATTTCATTTCATTCTATTCAGCCAAAGAAACAACTTCATATTCTTAACTCCTATTCGTTATTCTCAATTCCTATTCTCAATTCCTTATTCTGAATTCTGAATTCTAGGAATGTTAATCGATAGAGTACCTACTTCTACTATGCCCTTGGACAGTCGAAAGGGTCAGGCTTGCTTTGTTTGATACGACCGAAGTGTCTTCTGTCTGGTCTTTGGGAACTTGTTTCTTTTGTTGGTTTCATATTGTGGTCTTTAAGGAAATGGAAATGTCTGTGTGTGTGTCCATCACCCACCCCTCAAAGAAAGGTTAATGGTAGTGCTTATCGTGTTAAAGTTATCCCATGCACAAAAGTTCTGCTTTCATTCTCATAAACAATTTCAACTGTAATTCGTCCCAAATGGAACAAGATCATGAAAATGAGGAAACTTGGTGAGATCCAGAGGCACATTTACGACACTGCTGTTTGGATGGGTATATACTATCATCATTATCCCATTTTTAAGACTGAAACGGCCCTCACAAACTGCAAAGAAGATTGAAACAGGGATGCTGAAAAGTTACACCCAACACAACATCCATTGTAGAAATCCAAATGTATCAATAGAAACCAAAACCAGAAGTTGAAGTTTTCAATCAAACTAGCACTAAATGTCATCCTGGTACTGATCCTCCTCTTCATCCTCATACTCCTCCTCGTCAGCTGTAGCATCCTGGTACTGCTGATACTCCGACACCAGATCATTCATGTTGCTCTCTGCCTCTGTGAATTCCATCTCGTCCATCCCTTCCCCAGTGTACCAATGCAAGAAAGCCTTCCTCCTAAACATGGCCGTGAACTGCTCGCTCACTCTCCTGAACATTTCCTGAATCGAAGTTGAATTTCCAATGAAGGTGGAGGACATCTTCAGACCTATTGGTGGGATGTCACACAGTTGATTTCACATTGTTTGGAATCCACTCTACAAAGTAGGATGAGTTCTTGTTCTGCACATTCAACATCTGCTCGTCCACTTCCTTGGTGCTCATTTTGCCTCTGAACATGGCTGACGCTGTCAGGTACCGACCGTGCCTTGGATCCGCTGCGCACATCATATTCTTTGAATCCCACATCTGCTGTGTCAGTTCCGGGACGGTCAGGGACCGATACTGCTGGGACCCACGGGAGGTGAGAGGAGCAAACCCGACCATGAAAAAGTGGAGTCGAGGGAAGGGGATAAGGTTCACGGCTAACTTCCTTAGATCGGAGTTCAGTTGGCCAGGGAACCTAAGGCAGCAGGTGACTCCAGACATAGTTGCAGATATCAGATGGTTCAGATCTCCAACTGAAAAAAGTATTTCTTATAGTAGTTAGGAAAAGCTCACATTCTACAATTTCAATAAAAAAAAACAGGAAAGAAACTATTTACAAGAGCAACAAGAGGCAACCCTAAACATCCAAAACAAAGAGATCTCTCAATGTCTCTCCAGAAATGCTCTCATTCACCAAGAATATGCCCAAATACATCGCATTCTTGGCCCAAAAACTAGTCACTACTTCCACCACTGATTTGCTTCAAATTTCTCAACCAGGTTGGAGTAATTCAGATTGGGTTTAGTTTGATACATTGAACTATTGAAGTTAAATGAATAAACGTCCCTGACACATCTAGGTTAATCTAACAAATTAAAAAAATCCAAAGTCTATTATACTGATGAACACTATTATTGTTATAGAAATGTAACTGCAATTCTCAGACAAGAATAGGATGAGGTAGTGAAAGGACACTTACAGCTAGGAGTAGTGAGCTTAAGTGTTCGGAAACAAATGTCATACAAGGCCTCATTATCCAGAACCATACACTCATCGGCGTTTTCCACCAGCTGGTGAACGGAGAGAGTGGCGTTGTAAGGCTCAACAACTGTATCTGAAACCTTAGGCGAAGGGAAGACCGAGAAAGTTAGCATCATTCTATCAGGGTACTCTTCCCTGATCTTTGAGATCAGCAATGTTCCCATTCCAGAACCTGTTCCCCCACCCAGCGAGTGGCAAACTTGGAAACCTGCAGATCAGAAAGATATTCAAATCTAAAGCAATTTCTGCCGATCCAACCCCATTCCAGCAATTATTCTAAGCTAGCAAAAGAAATAATCAGTTCTTATAACTCTATTATGAAGAGCAAAACTCTAAAAAATAAAAAGTTACATAAGGAGACAGAAATAGGTACCCTGCAGGCAGTCGCAGTTCTCTGCCTCCTTCCTCACAACATCAAGAACAGAGTCAATCAACTCAGCGCCTTCAGTGTAGTGGCCTTTAGCCCAGTTATTCCCGGCACCAGACTGACCAAACACGAAGTTGTCCGGCCTGAAGATCTGTCCATACGGCCCCGTCCGCAGACTGTCCATGGTACCAGGCTCAAGATCCATGAGCACAGCACGAGGAACATACCTGCCGCAGCTGGCCTCGTTGTAGTACACATTCACTCGCTCGAGCTGGAGATCCAAGTCTCCTTGATATTTCCCGGTGGAATCGATCCCGTGCTCCGCGCACACTACTTCCCAGAACTTGGCTCCGATTTGGTTACCACATTGACCACCCTGAATGTGAAGGATCTCTCTCATTTTCGCTGTGTGAAAGGAAAGAGAGACTGAGAGAGAAGGAAAATGGAGATTTCTCGATATGCGCAGTGCAGAGAGAGTTGGGCTAGGGTTAGCGCGAAGGAGAAGGTAGAAGAAGACGGAGAGGTTTAAATAGAGACGAGGTCCGAATTTCAACGGGAACTTCTTGCGATAGGGATTTCGTTTTATGTTACGGAGTGTAAAATTAAATTCAACAAAACCTGTAATTTCATTGGCTTACTCAGCTTAACGGTTGCACAAAGCCACAAACCAACTCATCATCATATTTGGATCAAAAAATAAAACTCATCATCATCAGCATTCTTGAATTAGACAATCAACCTTGAAAAGGTAACAAATCAAGAAGGTATCTTATATATCGCAACTGAATTTTTTCAAAAACTAAATATATTTTTTTTTTAGAAAAGTAAGTATATAAAAAAAAATATTTCAAAAAATAGGTATACGTGCACTCCCGAGTAGCGTGTATTGACAATACGCGCATCCCAGGGTGGCGCCTATTGCATAGACGCCACCCCAAGTGGCGCCTATTCATATGGGCGTGAAGACTGAAGACACTTTCACTATTTTTTTTTAAAAAATTTGTTCCACAATAACGACTCAATGTTTAATTAAAAATAAAATTATATATCTATTAAAAAAAAATTTAAAAATTATAGTAAGTAAATATTTTAATTGTGCTTCAAATGATGCAAAAAATATTAAATTTGGATATACGGATTGCCTTTACGGCATGCTGTAAGTTGAGATATGAAAATTTTACTTAAAAAATTATAACTCAGACCATGTAAGTCCAAACTCAACACGGTTAACGTCATTTATGTCGTAAAACAATTATCTACGTAGGGTAATTTTTTTTATTAAAAATACAGTGATTTTGTAACCTAACATCGTTTGTTTTATAATGTGATCGAAATAAGTAAATGTATTAGGTGAGAAATTTAATTATGTGCTTACTCAAAAAAAATCAAAAACATTACGGTGCGTAGATAATTTAATTACGAATTAAATGACGCTAACTATGCGTTAATTTTTTACTTTTAGACTAACTGTATAATACGATACGTAAAAAACTCTACATACGATACAAAAACTTCCAAATAGTAAAAAAATTACCCTACGTAGATAATTGATTTGCGACATAAATGACGTTAACCGTGTTGAGTTTGGACTTACATGGTCTGAATTATAATTTTTTAAGTAAAATGTTCATATCTCAACTTACGGCATGCCGTACAGGCAATCCGTAAATCCAAATTTAATATTTTTTGCATCATTTGAAGCGCAATTAAAATATTTACTTACTATAATTTTTTTAAAATATTTTTAACAGAGAAATAATTTTATTTTTAATTAAACATCTAGTCGTCATTATAGAACAAATGTTTTTTTAAAAAAAAGTGAAAGTGGATTCAGTCTTCACGCCCATATGAATAGGCGCCACCCTATGGTGCGCGTATTGTCAATACGCGCTACCCGGCGGTGCGTGTATACCTATTTTTCGAAATATTTTTTTTCTATACTTAATTTTCTAAAAAAAAACTAAAATGCTTAGTTTTTGAAAAATTTCGTCAAAACTCCCTGGGGTGATTACATGAGCTTTTGAAAAGACGTTCTACTTCGAACAACTCTTGTTCGATTACGTAGAAGAGGAAATTGATGAATTTCCTGACCTAGACTGCATTAAGATCTTCTCACGTGAAGAAAATATTGCTATGAGAAGGAATCATGCGCTTGATATTATTATCAAATTGGGAGCTTTTGAAAAAACGTTCTACTTCGAACAACTCTTGTTCGATTACGTAAAAGAGGAAATTGATGAATTTCCTTACCTAGACTGCATTAAGATCTTCTCACGTGAAGAAAATATTGCAGTGGCCTTATGTAATCTTTATAGAATATGTGCTTGATATACGTGGGATATCGTGGTTGTATATTCGATGTCGGTTGTGGGACCAGAGTTGAGAGGTTTGACTCTCTTGGCGAGCGCTCCCATGACGAGCAGTATTAGGCTTTGGCCTTGGCTGATGGCGATCTGTAAGGGTTTTGGCGTCCACTTTAGTTTTGGTGTTGGTGTTGGACCGCTTTGTGGGCGTCAGTTTACCCTTAATGTGGGTCGGACCAGTTTTGACTGATTTGGGTTTTACCCCTGTGAAAATATTGGGTCTTTGAGGCCTTACCCGTATTGGGTTGTCACTATTGATACTCAATAGTTCTCGAGCATGTACTGATTTGGTCCTTAGATGAGAAACATTGAGTCAACCCGAGATTTCCTTCTTGCAAATCTTGCAGTGCACACTCCAAGACTGATTGAACTCGAATGGCCATAACCGAACACTATGTTTAGTTTAACATTTGTAAAGACATTGAGATTTTGCATAACAATAATGGTTGCTTGATTAATAAATGGAGAATGAATTAAAGTTTGGGATGACCCTTGTATTCCTACCTTGCGTAAAGCTAAGTTTGTGCATCCAGTTGCCTTAGGTTTTATAGCTTACTTAACCAACATTCTAGAGAATGGGATTTGGGCAGCATTATAGATGTTATTTTTTCCAAACAGAGTCTATTTTTAACATTTTGATTCCACTCTTTTTTCCAAAGAGATACGTTGTTCTAGCATAAAGGCAAGAAATGGTGGCTTCAATTATGTCAACAAGTTTTTCATTGAGTCAAGTCTCTCATTTGCATCCTTTTTAAAACTGTTGATAACAAGGTGTCACCACAAGAATCTATTGCAACAACAACGGTTCTTTCTTGTTGACGCTAACATTTGTTATTAAACATATGTCTATTGTGTCGGAAGTTATTTTGGTTGTTATTATTTTGTATTAGGCACAATGTATTTTCCATCACTATAGGTTACATTTAGTGTGAGTGTTTGCTGTCACTAAATTGTTAACATGGATGAAAGTGTAACAACAGTCAACATTTGATATTAAAAGATTTCATTAGTTGCAATCATTTTGTTTCAAGACAATATAAGTATTCAACAATGGAATTTGTTGTCGCTATTGTACTGAACAACAACGGAACAAAGGTGTTGCTATGGTGTTTTTTTGTCACTAAAACATGAATAACGGGCAGAGTAACAGAGACATTAATTGAGGGATGCACTTGCAAGTAACAGACACATTAATTGAGCTGAAGAAACACCATTTCATTCCACCCATTCTCCGATTGAAGGCAGCTCCTTCCTGTTGAGTGACAAGTGATATAAAGGATCATATACCAGCTCCTAGATCTACTATGTCTTTGTCAATCTGTTGCGTCTTCATATACTAGTGATATAAGGAGTTCACACGCTTTATCATCTGCTGCGTCTTCAATCTGCGGCTTGGCTGGAATGTAAGTTCCCCCTCCAAACCAAAACAGGGTCTGGGTCGTTCATTTCTGGAGCTGGTTAAACATATTGCCCGCTTGAATCGTATCATGTAGTGTTTATGTGTATGGATTTGCTACAACATGCTACAGTGCATATCTATAATTGAGTTCTTTACATTGTGTTGTTTGGTCTGGTTAGCTGTAATTGTACAATCACCGTTATAATGAGGTTATTATGTTGTTGTAAAACAAGTTAAACATGCATTTACATGACTCTGCATTGTTGTTCTTTCCTTATTGCCGTGAGAGTAGTTTGATGTACACGTATAAACTAAAATAACACTATTTATCTGTTTCTTATTACATAGCCTAGCAATGGACAAGAGTTCGATGAAGAAACCCCGACAAAGCAGTGAATATAAGGATGGTGTTGAATCATTTTTGAACTTTGCCTTTACTAATTCGTCTTGGGGAGGAACAATATACCGTCCATGCCATAATTGCAATGTTTTTTTGTTAATGTCAAGAAGCAACGTGAAGATGCATTTAGAGAGGTATGAAATACTCCAAACATACACTACATGGGTCGATCATGGGGAAGAGTACGAACATGTAGTAACCAATTGACGACACAGTAGTAGCAGGGATGAAATGTTCAACATGATGAACGACGTGTTTAGGGGTGGTAATATGGAAAGTACTGAGGAACCAAATGAAGATGCAAAGATGTTCTACAAAAGGTTAGAAGATTGTGAACAAAGGTTATATCCAGGTTGTTCGTCGTATTCGAAAATGTCTTTTACCGTTGAATTGCTTCACTTAAAGGCACTTTTCAAGGTATCAAACAAGTTTGCAGATCAGTTGCTTCAACTGTTGCACAAGGTACTCCCAAAAGACAATACAGTGCATCACTCTTATTATGAAGCTAAAATATTTATAGCGGATTTGGGGTTAGACTACCAAAAGATTCATGCTTGTAGGAACGATTGCATCTTATTTCGAAAGGAGTACCATTGTGCTGGTATGTGCCCTAAATGTGAATAGTCGGTCCAGGTGGAAAGAACAAACACAACATGGTAGTGGGAATGATGCTTCACTAAACCCTGGTAGGAAAACCAAAAAAGTGCCTGTAAAAGTGTTACGATACTTCCCACTAACAACCCGACTTCAACGCTTATTTATGTCCCCTAAGATTGCATCAACAATGAGGTGGCATAAGGAAGGTCGCACCAACAATGGCGTCCTTAGGCATCCAGCTGATAGTTCTTCGTGGAAAAAACTTGATGAGATTCACCCACTTTTTGGTGCAGAAGCATGAAATGTCAGATTGGGTCTAGCAACAGATGGATTTGATCCTTTCAGTGACAAAAGTCATCCGTATAGTATGTGGCATGTTGTCGTCATCCCTTATAACGTCCCACCAGATGTGTGTTTGAAAGATACAAACTACTTGCTTTCTCTTTTGATTCCCGGACCAAAAGCTCCGGCCAATGATATTGATGTTTACTTACAACCAATAATAGATGAATTGTACAATCTGTGGGAGAATGGTGCTGAGACATATGATGCATCGAAGTAGGAGAACTTCAAGATGCATGCTTGTATTCTATGGACAATTAATGACTTACCAACTTATGTCAACTTATCAGGGTGGACTACGTATGGTAATCTTGCATGTCATGTGTGTAAGATGGATACTCATTACTGTCGGCTAAAGAATGGGAGGAAGTGGGCCTTTTTGGATCACCGTCGTTTTTTACCCGAACATCATTCTTGGCGGAGGAATAAATCGTCTTTCGATGGGAAACAAGATTTTAGAGGACCTCCAACGAGGTTATCAGGAATGCAAGTATTGCAACAGTTGCAAAATCTTGAGGAGGTCCCCTTTGGAAAGACACAATCAAGTCGCAAGGTTGGTGTTTATTCGGTTACAGGTAATTGGAGGAAGGAGAGTATTTTTTTCAACTACCCTACTGGAAAGATTTGTTACTCCCACACAACTTGGATGTGATGCACATTGAAAAGAATGTCTGTGCTAATGTCATTGGGATATTGTTAGGCATGCTGGGGAAAAGCAACGACAATTTGAAAGCACGCCTGGATTTGAAACTCATTGGCATAAGATATCCCCTACATCCTGTGCAGAGAGGAAACAAAATGATCCTACCACCCGCAAGCTATACCGTGTCGAAGGCCAAGAAAACAACATTCTGCCAGTTTTTAAAAGATTTGCGGTTACCAAGTGGTTATTCCTCTAACGTCTCTCATTGTGTGCACGTGCATGACCAGAAACTTGTGGGACTGAAAAGCCATGACTACCACATCCTTATGCAGCGTATTCTGGCAGTTGCAATAAGAGGACTACTACCCAAACCAGTGTGTAGTTCAATTGTAGACATGTCTAATACATTTCGTGTACTCCGTTCGAAAGAATTGGACGTACGTGATTTGGATTGGTTGGAGAAATAATTACCATTGACGATGTGTAATCTGGAGCGGATATTCCCACCTGCCTTCTTTAATACAACTGTCCATCTAGTAGAAGAAGCCAAGTTGGGTGGTCCAGTTCAATACCGTTGGATGTACAGCATTGAGAGGTAATGCTTAGTAAATACATGTCACGGTGTGTTAACATAATGGAAATGCAAAATGTGATTATACTTGTATTGATTTCAACAAAATTGTTTATTGTGGAACATGATAATGGGGATAATGAAAAGTTTGTTCGCAATAGAAGTCGTCCAGAAGGGTCAAATGCAGAAGGCTATATTGCGATAGAGTGTCTGACCTTTTGTTCGAGATATTTAGTTGATACTCAGACAAAGTTTCAAAGGGTACCACATTCTGAAGGAGCGGCTGAAAATGTGTGCAGGTCATCTTACCTTTCTATTTTTCGACGAAGCGGAACACCGCTGGGTGGTGCACAATCAAGAGACTTAACAAATGTCGAATGGGAACAAGCACATCGATATATACTAAATCAATGTGAAGAGGTTGTGTCGTACATACATTATGTATTCTTTAATATTTCAGGCATATGTTGTTGACTAAACCTGCAGGCGTACATCTAATGTGGAAGTGTTGTTTGACAGGGAGCATAAGAGGATGTTAATGGGGGCTAGAGTCTCAAGGAGAGGAATTGACGTTGTGCACCACAAGACCTTTGCAAACTAGTTCGAAGGTAGGGTGAGTATGCAGTCTTATTTATTACAAGTTGTGAGTTTGTACCATGTTAACACACTATTATGCATAGATAAGCCGACTGGATGCCATACACCAATTTTCTACACACCGACGAGCCATACATTCTTGCATCTCAATCTACGCAGGTGTTTTATTTGTCGGATCGCACAGACCGTGCTTGGAGCATTGTCCTAACATCAGCCATAAAACGTCAGGTGGTTCTTGCTGGACGATCATCAAGTGATGAAGTTGAGGCATATCAAGAAGGGAGCACCAGTGGTCAAAGTGCTACGATAGTTGGTGATCAACATGAAATAGTTCAGTGGGGTAGAGATGATGAAGAGGGTGAGATGGTTGACGTTAATGTTGCTGCAATCACTGAACAAAACATGGGAGAACATTTGGGAGATTCGGACCAGGAGGAGTTTTCGTCCAGCAATGATCTGGAGGATGAAGATGATGTTAGCATTGATGAGGGCAGCTATGATTCTTAGGAGAATGACCATGTTAACACTGATTCGAACAGCAATGATTCAGAGGATAACGACGATGGGGGATAGGATGAAGAAGAACTCCCTGATGAAAGTTAGAAGAATGATGACAGATTCACTTAACTTGACAATTTATGCAGCATACTTGCATTAGGATGTGTACTACGACAGTTTGCTCTTTCTGTGTATTGCTTGTTGTTTTTGTCTAAACAGTTTGTGACAAATACTTGTCTCGGTATAAATTAAGTAGAACTCCAATATTTCCTTAAAAACAAGTTATGTAGGTGTTTTATTCAACATATTGAATGTTGTTTACCTATGCATTGTCTGCTGGAGACCCAAAATACAGGTATTCACCGTATTTCTTTGAAATGTTGCTGCCCGATTGAGAGTCTGTGGATTCCTAATGAGTTGTGCTGAATTCAGTTTACATATATATGCTGCTTTGAAGTTAAATCGCTCCCAAAAAACGCTGCTAGAATTTGCGTATGTAAATTGTTAAAACATGGCAACATGTTTGGGACTTCTGTTTGCTATGGAGGAACTTGCTTCGGAACGGACCTGACCTGCAAACTTGAGGAGCTTCATGGGGGGGGGGGATTGATGTTGTTTCTCTTAAACGGGCCTAATTGTGGTTTATTTAAGCCCACCAAAGATTTGCTGATGTTGGCCTCCTTGTTTTTTAATTCAATCATAGTGTGTAGGAGCCAAACCCAGCCTTCTCAACTTAGTGGATGCCAAATGGGTGTATTCGGTACAAGACAAGACATGTGTTATTTGTCTTGTTGCAGAGGGAATTAATTATGGCAACTGAAGGGGAGTAACGTCCACAATCGGGTTTGTACAGCACCATATCTCTAGGCAGATTTTGTCCCACGAAACCTTTTGTTTCCCTCCGTAACATATATTCTGGACTTATCATTTTTCAGAGCTGAATTCAAAGCTTGACGGAGTATAGACGAAGCTCAGCTGGTGGTTATTTCTCTCTGCAGCTCAGCGTTATGTTCAGTCCTGCAGCATGCGTGGGTTCCCTTTATCTGTTTGTTGTCGTACTGCATGTGAACAGGCCACTATCCGTAGGCTATGTTTTGATATACTGCAACAATGGATTTCCTCTATGCGGTTCTTGTGTAGGTTCATCTGTGTTTAGGTTTATCTGTTAGGCATGCTTTCTCGTGTTTAGGTTCATCTGTGTTCATCGTTCAAGCTTGCTCTTTTGTTATCCGTTTCTTGTTCTTCACAGTATTTTCTTCCGGTTCTTTGTTTCAATCATAGAGTATGTTCCGACTGGGTGTTCTTTATTGTGAAAACTTCGACCTTTATCTCTAACCTATACAGTGGCTGGCCGAAAAGATAAGTTATGTTGTCTCAGTCCCATAACTATTTATGTTTTTTTAAAGTGTTTCAAACAAACATGGCCAGTTCGAAGAGAGTAAACGGGAGGAAACAAGCTGGACAGCAAGTGCCACTCTGTAGATCTCCACGGAAATCTGGACGAAACACCAAACGTAAGTTCATTCTTATGGACCTATGCTTCGGTGGTCACGCAAAAACGGTTGTCCGAGTTGAATGGATAATTTTTTTCTCTGTTCATTTCCATGTTGAAGAGAGGAGCTTGGAGTCATCAGATTGTGAAACACTCTGTCCCGACACCTATGACGAAATGCAGAGGGAGGAACCAGCTGCTCCAACACCTATGGAAGAATCAGTAGCAGGTTATTCTAACATACTGTATATATATCAGGGTTACTCAAATGTCAAGCATTACTTAAATATATGTGATCGTATTTAGCCTATTGTCGTTTATTCATGCACCTGACGCTTGGGAATGCAGATCCTGTCCCTGCACCTGATGATGTCCCTCCACCAAGTGTCTTGAAGTTACGTCGTGGGAGAACCCGCTGTATTAGGCTGTCAAGAAACGGTATAAATGAAAAAGAAGAGCTCGAATTTAATGAATAAGGTCGTGTGTGTTCTCAAAATGCGTCAACTTTTGCATCATGGTGCGGGTGTATTGTCCGTAAACGGACAAATGCACCTTTGCAAGTGAAAGATTGGGGTGATATTCCCAAGGAACCAATAGACTATGAAGCTAAGATGTATGAGGTGGTATCAGTAAGTATATAGGCGTACACTCTTTTCATTGATCGCATTTTTTTACTGCAACAGAATGGTTGGCGATTGATGTTGGGTTTGTATATGTTTAGGAAAGGTTCGTGGTGCCTGGTGATGATAACCTGAAAAAACCAATTGTCATGGTCCTAAGAGACAAGTACAGAAACTACCGTGCAAATTTGAAGTGTTTCCACTACGATAGGTATCCTACAAATGAAGAGCGTCTCCAACACTGTCCTCCAGATGTGGTAAAAGAAGACTGGGTATATTTAGTGAATTGGTTTAGTTCTGATGAATTCAAGGTCTTAAATCTATCTCTAATCAAAACTTGTTATTTATCACATACATTAGGATCAAGTAAGTTTATCTCAAGCTAATTATTTTTCTACTTCTCCGGTTAGATCATAAGTGAACGAAACAAAAAAAAGGTCTAACCAAGTTATGCGCCACACATCTGGAGCATGCAACTTTGCAAAACGTGAAATGCAGGAGGTAACCGTGTAGCTTATACTACTTTAACCTGTAGGTTTACTGTTGATTGACAATTAGCCATATATTATGTGTTGTGGAACAAATTGAGAAGAACAACGGTGTCCATCCTGGGGAGTGTCACATGTTCTTGAAAAATTATCTCGACAAAAAGGGGATCCCAATTGATGCAAAGTCAAAGTCCATCATGGTATGTATACACTCTAACATCTTTTTATTCAATGTGGATTTGGTCAATCCAACATACTGTGTAAATAATTGCTTGTAGGAATAAGTGGAAGAGATGGCTGCTCAAGTACAAGTTGAGGATGATCTGCCTTTGAACAAGGATGCCTTATACGAGGAAGTTCAAATGTCGGAGAGGCGTAGAAGTCGTATCTCCAAGGTTGCAAGGGCCATGGAGAGTGTGCAGCTGAGACAAGCAAGGGAAGAAACAAAGGAGTTTAGGGCAATTGCCGAAGAAAGTGCTCGTAAGGCTGAAGAAGTCACTCGGCAACTGGCTGAATTTCAGGCCAGTATGGTTGCTGTTCAGAGGGATATGACTATCATGAGAAGGGCTATGCTAGCAAATGGGCATCTCCAAGATGATTACGAAACACAAGGTAAACCGACGTACAAACATGTTGATGAGCATTTCAGCTATTAATACGTTCGAAGATATTATTCAATTTCGACTAACACTTGGGTGGTTTGATGGGCAGATCCAAATGCTTGAACTGGGAGCAGTACTGACTAATTTTCATACTATTAAGCTTTTAACACCATCATGCTGATAGTTGGTGTAACAGACTGTTAGATAGGCCATGGTTTTGTTGATGTGTATGTTTTTGGGGATCAACCCGTGTCTATGGGGATGCCTACTTGGTTTTCTGGTTAGTATGCATGGTATGTATTCGACTTATGACGTGTTCTATGGACAAAGTTTCATGGTTTTTTGGTTGTTATGCATGATGTGTATTCAACTTATGAACTTCAACCAATTATGGTTACTGTCTTGGTAGATTAATGTCAGCTGAAAGGTGGTTGACCGAATGCACTTATAGCAGCAGTGAATGGATTTACATATATATGAAAAGAACATGTATAATGGCAAAAATTACTGTAGTTATACATACACAATTGACTGCACAAATAAATTAGGACTGTAACAAATTATAACAACTTGCATCGACTTTATGTTGACACAGATACAAACATGTAACAAAGCCAACTTTTGGACAACAATACTACCATTCAGATACATACATTGACGATAACAATGTGTGAGTAAACATAAATAAGCTTGATTCATTACAAATATCATGGACGTTAAAAACAGAGGTATTGTCACAACTAAAATCCTATCGTAGATTTACATTTTTAACGACAATGAAATTGGAAATTGTTTCCTTTCAAAGGCAGCAACTATAAGTCGTGTCTAAAACACTACTTGTACGACAGAACATTGTCATCACTAATAATAATCTAAAATGTCGACATACAGTTGTCGTCGTTCATCTGTATTTAACAACAACCTGATTCCGCTATAAAGTTGATGTGGGGAGCCACATGCTAACAGCGACAAACCTTTTACAATGGCAAATTGTCGACCTATAGACCTTTAACAACGGGGGATACCGCGACGACAATTTCGTCGTTGTTAACCCTTAACAACGGTATTTATGCAGTTAGCAATGCATTTTTGCCGATGTTTATGCTCGAGTTTCTTGTAGTGTGTGGTGTTGTACTTAAAAGTTGATTATCGCTTCCAAGATTCGTATGTTATCTATTGGAAAAAAAAATTCAATTCACTGAGAGTTGTGTTATTAAAACTGGATCAATGATCAAACCTAAGCAGATCACCAACCAACCAAGTTGACGATCCAGTTCTAAAAAAATATCGAATTCAAAGTGAACTCGACTCACTCGTTATAAATTGGATAAAAAAAAATTCTAGAATCATATGATTCCACTATTCACTAGTTTAATGGAAACAATTATAGAAAAGGGGAATAAGGAATAGGGGAAGGGAAAAACGGAGGAAAAGGGAAAAGACAAGAAAAAAGGGGGAAGGGAAAGGAGGGGAAGGGTAGCGGAGGAACGGGATTGGGAAGATGAGGTAGAGAAAGAGATAATAGGGATAAGTAGGGGAAGGAAAAATAGGAGGAAATGAAAGGGGACTAGGAAAAGGAGGCACGGAAGGTGGGAATGTGGATGAGGATGAGGAGAATGTGGGACATACAAAGAGACGAAGAGAGATTTTCAGTTGGACCTTGTGAATTGAAAATCGACTTTTTGACCGGTTTAATGCTCGATTCAATTCTGACAACTATGTTTTGAAGTTTTTTAGGATAAAATATCACATTAACCCCCCTAAATGTTTAGTCAAATTTTGAACTTCCTATGTTTAAATCGTAAAATTGGGACCTTTTGAAAAAACGTTCTACTTCGAACAACTCTTGTTCGATTACGTAAAAGAGGAAATTAATGAAATTCCTGACCTATACTGCATTAAGATCTTCTCACGTGAAGAAAATATTGCCATGAGAAGGAATCCTGCTTGATATTATTATCAAATTGGGATCTTTTGAAAAAACGGTCTACTTTGAACAACTCTTGTTTGATTACGTATAAGAAGAAATTGATGAATTTCTTGACCTAGACTGCATTAAGATCTTATCACGTGAAGAAAATATTGCTATGAGAAGGAATCATGCGCTTGATATTATTATCAAATTGGGAGCTTTTGAAAAAACGTTCTACTTCGAACAACTCTTGTTCGATTACGTAGAAGAGGAAATTGATGAATTTCCTGACCTAGACTGCATTAAGATCTTCTCACGTGAAGAAAATATTGTTATGAGAAGGAATCATGCGCTTGATATTATTATCAAATTGTTCGGAAAATCGATTGAGTTTAACTATCTCAATCAAAAGATTTCGAATATGTGGAAAACAAAGGATGACTTCGAGATGATGGACTTGAGAAATGAATTCTTTAAAATTGAGTTTCGAAGCAAAGGGGACCTTGACAGGGTTCTTAAAGAGGGTCATTGGTTCACCAATTCTACTTTCCTAACAATGAGGATGTGGGAACCAAAATTTCAACCTACCAAAGCTACATTTTCTGCAGCAGATATTTGGATTTGTATCCCTATACGGCCATCTGAATATTATGATCCAGTATTTTTGGAAAATTTGGAAACAAGCTTGGTCCACTTCTCAAGATCGACATGGCTACAGTTAATTGGGAGAGTGTCAAATTTGCACGTTTTTGTCTTCAAGTTAACCTAAAGGATCATCTGCCCCGTTTCTCAAAATAGACAACCTTCACCTAGACTTGGCCTGCGAAGGAATTAATACCCTATGTTTTAATTGGCACATGGTGGGTCACAAAGAAACAAATTGCAGTTCAAAGGTGCCTACAGTTCTTATGCCTACTAAACAACCTTCGGGGGAGAAGAAAATATCAGGGCCCATGCAATCGGGAAAAAACAACTGACCTGAATATGGAGACACACTCCGATAAGGGAGGTTCGACAGAGGAAGGTGATACTCAAAACCGAGTCTATGGCCCGTGGATGGTGGTGCATCACCATAAAAAACCATCGTTGAAGACGAAGAAGCCACCGCAACTCCGACCTCCAACGAACACTCACATCTCTAGCGCAGAACCTTGCAACGGGCAGAAAGTAACAATTGGGAATAAGGAATAGAAGTTAAGAATATGAAGTTGTTTCTTTGTTTGAATAGAATGAAATGGAATAAGGAATTCTGTTGTTTCTTTGGTGGAATTGTATATGGAAAAGGAATGGAATGTGGTAAAATGACATATTTGCCCCTCATTGTATATGTATAGTATATAATACATATAATTTGTAATAATTGATTGTAAAAATTAATAATAATAAAAAAATAAATATAATTAACTAATAATTAAAAAAAGATAAAAAATAATAATTTAATTAATTTTAAAGGACAATTCTTGTATTTCATAGATTTCTCAATTTTTTCGAGCAAGAACATCAATAACACAGAACAAGATCATCAATTAATTGACTCGAATCAACCCAAATCCACCAAATAAACCAAATATCCGAACAAGAACACATAAATTAACCCAAATCCACCAAATCCACCAATTATCCTCTCATAAACAGCCCAGCTTGCAAACATGGGTAGCTATAATCCTTCACAAATTCCTCCCTCAGGTCCTTCACCGCCAATTGGCACGCACAGCTAGCTCGATGTTAAGAATGAAATTCGAATGCTTTTGTTCTCCTTCTCCACTTGTTGAATTCATTGAGTTCGGAGTTGGTTTATGTGTCTCTGCTGCTATGGGTGCTGAGGTAAGAGGAGCTGCACCAAAATCCACAGTCAAGACAAGATTATAACATCTTATGACAAGCCAATTAAATATACATATCAAATACAGTCTCATTGACAAACTAGCACTGATGTTCAAAAGAAAATGATCAACCATTTCAGCAACCTCCACTTCGTACTTGATAATAATCCTGCAAATTAAAATACAAGAAAATGAAACATACAATGTGATATAGCAACTGAAGACAGCAAAACATATTGTTGCAAAAATCAAGGCTGGGACAAACTACAACGTGGTACACCCTTATTTTCTCCACCTATATGTATTACTAATCTTACAGAAAATAGAACTTTTCATAAGCATAAATAAGGTCCTTTGAGGAATGCTGAAAGTTAATGCAATTTGAAGCAAGAAAAATGTCATGATATCTACGCATATTAACCAAAAAGAAAGAAGAAATCGTTGGACCAAACCATAGTTAGAAAGCTCAATGGCAAAAATTCTCAGGAATAAACCAGCAACATAAGCTCACGCAGCATAAGGCAGCAATTTAGCTCAGTGGATCTTGAATGTAGACTCTTGGAACTTGAGGCAATATTTGATAATGTTAAACACAAATCACATTCGCTGGCAAAACAGAATCTCGACACGAGTGGCAAAACAGAATCTCGACACAAATCTGCATTAACATTTGTAACAAAGAACTTTTTCAAAATTGTAGTCAAAATCGAAATCAAGATATGATGATATAATAACATACAGAAATGAACGAAAATGAACCTCAAAGACACAAATGAAGAACGTACCGCCTCGGAGATGCACTGCAGAGGAAAGCTAAGGAAAGGACGATGGGTTTTAAGACTACATATAATTAAGACTAGGTAGCAAGGATATAATTAAGACTACAATCTGTACACTGCCTCTGGAGTCTGGAGAATAAGCGATGAGTCTGGAGAATCGTCTGGAGCTCTTCTTCAACGGCTCGCGTGGAATAATTCGATTCTGGTTTCGGAGCGTACCTGAAGCATCGAGGCTTGGTGAAGAATCAGAGGAGCTTGGTGAAGAATCGGAGCTTGGTGAAGAATCAGTTGTTCAAATGGTAGAGGAGCTTGGTGAAGAATCGGAGCTTGCTGAAAAATCGGTTGTTCAAATGGTAGAATCGAAGGTTGAAGAATTGAAAGAGGGGCACGCTCAGAATTATGGAAAAGCAGTGAGGGCATAATCGTCTTTCACGCCTCTATTCCACACGGAATGTCTAAGCCTACCCCGCCCGGAATCCCTAAGCCAATTTTTTGCAATTCCGCGAAAAGAACAACTTCTTACGGAATCCGTAAGCCGAATTCATTTTCCATTCCGTGAAAAGAACATGCCATAAGTCTGATCACTGCCCTATTCTACTGTCCCTATCAGGAAAAAATGTAGTGGCTTCTGAGAGACATTTTAGACTTGAAACTATGTGGTTTGATCACCCCAATTTTGAAAACATGGTGAATCGTACTTGGTCGTATGCTTTGAACAATAATGAGTTTGCTACCTCTATTTTCCCCGATAAGGCAATAGAGTGGAACAAACACACTTTTGAAACCATTTTGATAAGAAAGAAAAACAATTATTGCTCATCTTGAGAGAGTTCAAAAGAATCTTGGCCAAAATCCTAATTTGCTCTTGATTGAGCGTGAGGAGGTTTAAAAAAATGATTATCTTGATATTTTGCAGCAAGAAGAAAATTTTTGGACAATGAAATCTAGAACTAAATGGATTTCAGATGGCGATAGAAACGCCAAATATTATCATGCCACCACCATCATTAGAAGAAACCAATCGAAAATTAGTAGGATTAAAGATATGGAGGGGTCTTGGGTTTCTGAGCATAATCTGATCAAATTTGAATTTCAAGACTTCTTTCCTAAGATTTTTTCCTCCTACAAAATTGAGGTTCCTCTGTTGTCTGATTGGTCTCTCAACAAGGTCAATGTCCTCTCGCCCCAAATGATAAGATCTCTGGAGCGGTGTGCCTCTATTAGTTCAATTAAAAAGGCCCTCGACTCTCTTAGCCCTTTTAAAGCTCCAAGTCCGGATGGTTTGCACCCTATTTTTTTACCAAAAACATTGGGAGATTGTGGGTAGTTCTGTGTACAACACTATGTCCACCATTTTTCAGGGCAACCCGATCTCTAAGGGTCTGAACAACACTATTATCTGTTTGATAATCAAGTTTAACACACCCTCTTTGGTTAGCCAATTTCGTCCAATCAGTGTTTGCAACACGGTTTATAAAATGATTTCCAAAGTGATTGCCAATAGGATGAGACCCCTCATGGAGCACCTTATATCTCCCTTTCCAGGGAGTTTTATCCCTTGTAGAAGAGCGGTTGATAATGTGGTTATTCTTAGAGAAGTTTTGGAGTCTTTCAAGAATAAAAAAAGGAAAATCTTCTTTGATGGTTTTAAAACTGAACTTGGAAAAAGCTTATGATAGGCTTGAATGGGATTTTACCTATACAACATTGGTTCAGTTTAAATTTATTGTCTCTTTCACAAAATTAATCATGAAATGTGTCTCTTCTACGAATGTTTCGATCCTTCTGAATGGGGGTAAATTTGAGAAATTCTCTCCATCCCATGACATTCGTCAGGGAGATCCTCTATCTCATTATTACTTCATCTTGTGCATTAAATACCTGAGCTTCCTCATTAAGGAGGAAACTACCAAGGGTAGGTGGATCCCTTTAAAGTTAGGTAGATGATCAGTTGCTTTATCTCATCTCCTTTTTGGTAATGATCTAATATTTCTAGGCATTGCGTCAATTCAGAATTGTGAAACTATGAAAAGAACTTTTGATTATTTTTGTTCTATCTCAGGCCAAAAGGTAAATTTTAATAAATCCCAAGTTGTATTTTCAAAAAAAAAAGGATGATGCCTCGGCTCTGGTTCTGTCTAGAATGTTGAGCTTAAAAAAAGTAGACAAACTAGATTCTTACTTGGGCTTTTCAATGAACAATTCGAACAAAAGAGTTAGCTCTTTTAACTTCATTTTAAACAGAATCAGGAATAAACTTTCATGATGAAGGTCTAAATTGTCATCTATGGCCGACAGAAATGTTCTAAAAAATTCAGTTATGGCCATTATTCCATCTTATATGATGCAATGCACGACTCTTCCTATTGGATTTTTAAGGGGTTAGACAAGTTAAACAAAGATTTCTTGTGGGGATCTACAGAGGATAAAAGGAAGATCCATGCTTTAAATTGGAATTCTGTTACGTTCCCAAAAGAGTTTGGAGGTTTGAATATTCCTATTACTAGATAAATAAATCTAGCTTTACTTGCCAACTTCTCATGGAGATGTCAGAATAATACTAGCCTTTGGGCTAAAATTATGAAGTTCAAATATTTGAATACAAATAGGAAACTCACCAAATTGGGGTCAATGAATGGAAAAGCGTTGATTCAGGAAAGTCAAACCATGGACAAAGGTATGGGTTGGGTTATTGGCAAGGGAGATAAAATTAATGTTTGGTCTGGCTCGTGGATGGGACAAACAAATCTTAGATCAATCATTAGTGGCCCCTGAATCGCAATGAGGAAAAGCTTCTTGTAAAATATTTAATGCGGGAATCGGGGGAATGGGATTTCTCTAAGTTCTCCTTCCATCTTCCTGATGAAGTCAAAGAGAAAATTTAGGCAATTCTGAGAGGTTCTTCGGTTGTTATTCAGGATAGGTTAATTTGGAGGGGGGCTCGAAAGGTATTTCGTCTGTGTCTTCTGTCCATCATTTCATAAAGCAGGAGAGAATCATGAATCTAGAGTTGTAATTTTGAAACTGAGATTGGATCTGGAAGTGTGATACCATCTCGTGCATAAAATCCTTCTTATGGTTGTGTAACCATAATAGACTTTCCATAGTGCAGTTACTTCACAAAAGGAGCATAAACATTAACCCTATTTGTCAGGTTTGTAGTATCCATGAAGAAAACTATATACACATTCTTCTGGATTGCATGGTTGCGAAGAAAGTTTGGAATGATATTTGTATTCCTTATGGTTTAAATGACCAGGGGTAATGTGAAAGGAATGGGGATATTGGAAAAAAAAAGGCTTCCAAAGGCGTATTGGGATCACCAATTGTCTCGTGGCGGAACTGTGGGCTATAAGATATGAGCTAACCATGACAACGAATTTGGGAGTGTAGGATCTCTATGTCGAAGCAAACACACAAGAAGCAATTAATTTGATAATTGAGGATCCAGATGCAAATATACCATTAATGTCACTTGTATTGGATTGCAGGAAACTTATTTAGGAAATTAACAAATTCAAAATCAGATACGTATTCCGGGAAGCAAATGGGGTGACAAATGTTTTTGCTAAGAAAGCTGTTAATCTGGATGAGTCATTTCATACTCTAGCAAATCCTCCCTCAGACATTTTGCACGTCAGTATCGCTGCGCCCTCAAAACAATTAGTATTTAGTTTTGGTTGTTTTAGTTTTTGTTATACCAAAATAAATGTAAATTATTATTTATTTTTTTACATTTTCAAGAAAGAACTACTATTAAACCAATGGGCCACCGTTTTAAGAATGCTAAAATATCACTAGACCTATCAATTAGTATTTGAACCCGACTCAAATTCGGGTCGGTAAAATGGGTTGACAGGTCAAATTCGAGTTGACCCATCCACAAAAATAGTTCAGCTGGTCCGGGGGTTGGACCCGAACCCGATTCACTAGAAAAGAAAACACTAACTATATCGAAGACTTAGTAGAAGAGTACTCCCTTCTTACTGGTTGTGCACCCCTCCTTTGCTTCTTCTTTTCCATCTCTTTTGTTCTAGTTGGGTCGAAGACTCGATAGAAGAGCCGCATTTGCTTCATAGTGAAAATCATGTATTCCAACAATAAGTCGACCAATGATTACTTCTTGCCTTTATCGTAGTCAATCTACATTGTAATTTCTGATCTCTAAATCCAGCTTCCTACAAAAAAAAACAGAAAAAAACACGAATTTGAGTAATAAGGAGTGATGATCTGTTAGCATTGTTTTGTATGCTGCAACTAGAGTAGTGTGTCAGTCTTTGT
This sequence comes from Chamaenerion angustifolium, assembly GCA_946814005.1. Taxonomy (NCBI): domain Eukaryota; kingdom Viridiplantae; phylum Streptophyta; class Magnoliopsida; order Myrtales; family Onagraceae; genus Chamaenerion; species Chamaenerion angustifolium. The sequence continues at coordinate 23,018,928 of OX328268.1, read as the reverse complement.
CTTTAGCTTCAGTTGATTGCGCTTTTATCTAAGCAACATAACTCGATTCATTCAAGAGGAAAGCAATACTGGTAAGAACTCTGGAGTAAATTAGTAGAGAGAATTTATTCATAAATGTATGCCAGTGTCATATTCATAATCGCAATGATTACATTCAGAGTACTAAAGAAGAAAACAAAAACAAGTAGAAGCAACTGAAAGTTTTCTAGAACCAGCTAAGCTAACTAAAAACCTTAACTTACAGAGTTCTAACAATTCTATTTGCTCCTCAAACTTCATATCAGAATAATAGAATATCATCAACATTTACACCCAACCCTTAAACAAAACCTTCCGCTAATGTTCATTCCTTCTCTTGGCAACTTTTGCTTATATTCTTTCCTGCTCTTTCGTCCCTGCTCCTTGTAATTTCATCCTGATTCTTCATCAATCAGTCATCCACTTCAGTGGACTCTGTCTGAGCAGCAAACAGATCTTTAATCCCTAATCGTTGTAGTAATGTATGATGTTGTTGTTTTGCTAAAGCTTTAGTAAGCAAATCAGCAAGTTGATCCTTTGTTCCAAAGTGAGAAGTAATAATGGTTCCATCTTTATTTTTGCCACGAACAGGCTATCTGAAGAGCAGATTTATTATCGCAAAAGACAATGGTAGTTGTATTATGTGGAAAACCAAGCTCTCTCAAAAGACCACGCATACAGATTACCTCAGAAACAACAAGGCCAAGTGACTGATATTCTACCTCAGCGGATGAACGAGACACGGTAGGTTGTTTCTTAAATCTCTAGGATATAAGAGTTGAACCAAGCTTAACACAATAGGTACCGAGAGAGCGACGAGTAAATGGACAGGCAACCCAGTCACTATCACAAAATGTAGTGAGACTAACAGAGTTGACTGCAGGAAAGTAAATTCCTTGCCCCAGATGAAGTTTAATATAACGAACTACCCTTAATGCAGCAGAAAAGTGTGATTTCTTGGGATGATGCATAAATTGACTAAGTCTTTGTAACGCATATGAAATGTGAGGGTGTATCATTGTAATGTATAACAACCTCTCTACCAAACATCTGCAACAATCACCATCAACAAGAAATGAATCATCAACATTCTTCTTCAAACTAATACCATAATCATAAGTAGTAAGATAGAGATTCTACTCCATGGGAGTCGCATAAGGCTTCGAAGCTGTCAAACCAACATCAACATTGAGATCCCCAAGCATACCTTCTTTGGTTGACAATAATTCCAGGTGCAAACCGAGCCACTTTAATACCTAAAAAATATCATAAGATACCGAGATCCTTCATTTTGAAGTTATGCAACAGAACGGACTTCAATTCTTCGATCAAAATAGCACCGGAACCAGTAATGAGCAGATCGTCAACGTATACCAACAACAAAAAAATGAACGAATACCACTTCTTTTACTAAAAAGAGAATACTCATGTTTGCATTGATCATACCTAGCCGAAATCAAAGCATTGGTAAGCTTGAGGTTCCGTTGCCTCGAAGCTTGCTTCAACCCATAATGAGACTTGTTAAGTCTACATACTTTCGAATTGGAATGGCCTTTTGCAAATCCTCGAGGTAAATGCATACAAACCTTCTCATGTAAATCTCCTTGTAAAAAAGCATTGTTGGCGTCCATTTGAAAAATAGACCACCCATAAGAAGCTGCTAAAGTGAGGATGATACGAACAGTTACCATCTCCGCCACGGGAGAATGTTTCATTGAAATAAATGCCCTCATTTTGTGTATACCCCTTGGACACAAGCCGAACCTTGAAACGTTCAATGTTGCCATTAGAGTTGTACTTTAATTGATACACCATTTGCAACCAACCAGTGTTTTGTTAGGAGGTAAATCAACAAGCTCTCAAGTTTTATTTTCCTTCAAAGACTTAATCTCTACAGCCATGGCATCAATCCAACGTTGATCTCGAGTAGTTTTCAAAAAGGTTGTAAGCTCGGTTGGTTTTGATATGATGCTAAGAAAACTTCTATAATCTGGAGATATGGCAGTGTAGGATAACAATCTAAAACTAGATATCGAACAGAAAATTTGCCAGACTTACTATATATAGTTGATACCAACCAGGTGCGTTACGAGAACGAGTTCCACGTCGAGGCTGAGCACTTTCACCAACAATAGGCTCTTCATAATTCAAAGCAACATGTTCTTCAAGATTTTCTTTAACATTTGAAACAATAGGAGTTGTTTCATCTGCAACATTGGCATTTTCCAATGCAGGAGTTGATTATGAAACTAATGGCATTCTAGAGTCATAACGTGGACCATGATCATCCTAAAAACTAAATGGAAAAAAGCATTCCACTGCATCTCGTCTTTCCATAGAGAATGGGAAAATAGACTCCTTGAAGATAACGTCTCGACTTATGAAAAACTAAGAATCACTCAATCTAAGTAATTTGTAACCCTTCCTTGTAATAGAATATCCCATGAAAATAGTTGGTATTGCACGAGCAGCAAACTTATTTGTGACCTGAAGGTCGTGGCATAACACAAACAACTAAATACCTGCAAATGATCATAGGATTGAGTTCGTCCAAATAACATTTCGAAAGGTGTTTTGTTACTCAAAACAATTGAAGGAGTGAAACTGATTACATAATAAGTTGTCATAATGCAATGAACCCAATATTTGATAGGTATACTAGCATAAAATAACCATACTCTTGCAGTTTCTAACATATGGCGATATTTTCGTTCAACTCTGCCATTCTGTTGTGGCGTGGTAACACAACTACTCTGATGTATGATGCCTTAAGATGAAAACAAGTCTGAAACGAGCAATTAAAAAACTCCCATTATCAGATCAGATCACTTTCACACCCCTAGAAAATTGTGTTTGAATCAACTGTAAATACGTCATGATATGTCCAAATACTTCAGTCTTATTCTGCATCAAAAAGACCCATGTACAATGACTAAAATCACCAACGATCATGAGGAAATATCGAAAATCATCATAAGTTGGTGTTCTATAAGGTCCTCGAACATCTAAATGGACTAGATCAAATGCATTACTGGTCTGATTAATGCTTAAAGGAAAGGAATATCGTGTTTGTTTGGAAAGAGAACAAATTATACATTGCTGAAAAAAATGATTTAGACTTTTATATGTTCCAGCAACCAAGTGAATGCTCCTAGAAGATGCGTGGATGAGACGTAAATGCCAGAGAAAAACATCATTCATGCAAGTAGCAGAAGCAACAATAGGCAGTAAATTTGTGTCACTAGTATGTATAGACCATCATGTTTTTACCAATCCATTGGACCTTCTTAGTGTAACGATCCCGAAACACGATATAATCGTGATAAAACACAACTACACACCCTAAATCTCTGGTAAATTTGGAGACTGAGATTAAATTGTAATGAAAATTTGGTACAGGTAACACCTCAGATAAAATTCTTTCATTATTCAATTGACATGAACCAATGTGACTTGCAATCGACCTATGACCATCCCGTAAGTGTAAGATAAGATTAGGAGTATTATTCATTCTCAAATCAGTGAACCACCTTCGATGTGAAGCCATGTGATGTGTTGTTCCTGTGTCAATATTCCAAGAATCAGAAACACGTGTACAAGAATAACCAGACAAACCTATAGTAAGGGCCACATTAGCGCTTGTGGTGGTGACAAGTGAAGATTCTTTTCCCAAGAAAGTGTGTAACTGATCTAGTTGTTGCAGTGTAAAAGTATCAAAGGGATAATCAACTGGAGATGCAACAATAATATTAGCATTATCCTCATAGCATACATTGTTCGTAGATGGTTTCTTAATGTGCTTCCCATTCCCATTTCTAGTAGCTAAATTTCTTTTCTTCTTATAACAAAATTCTTGCTTGTGTCTCACTTTCCTACAATAATAACAAGAAAAATCACATTTTGGGCTCCCACCATTACCATTCTGGTTTTGTTTTCCATAATTGTACATGGTTACTAGAGGTTCATGTACATCAGCAACACTTCCCGAAGTTTCATAAGATTGAGAAACCATTCGTTGACTTTCATCTTTAGAAAGCATGGAATATGCTTGATTAACTGATAGTAAGGGTATCATTAATAGTAATTGTCTTCGTGTATTAAAAAAACTTTCGTTCAATCCAATTAAGAATTATAACAATTTCTAAATATCAAGGTGCTCTATAAACCCTTTTGAGATTTCACCGAATATTATCAGTGCTTCAGCCTCTGCCCATAATAATTTCAATAGAGAGAAATACTCACTAATGGAAGAAGTACCTTGGTGTATGGTACATATCTCTCGATGTAGTTGGAATATCCGAGTTTCATCTATTTTGTCATATCCATGTTTTAGATTGTCCCATATAGAATGAGCAGTAGAAGCATAAATCATACCACCATGTACTTCTTTCGCAACTGAGTTCATTAACCAAGCTTTCGCACAAACGTTGCATTTGTCCTATCAAAACAGATCTGAAATACCTACAGAATCACATGTACAAGATCCATGTCTGAAACACACTTTTTTTAAACCAAAAGGCAATCAATAATCGCACGACTTTAGGATTGATAGTTTGCCACTCCAAGTAATTGAGCAGTCACCAAAGACATCATCAGAGCATTGAAAGGATGCAAATAAAGATGATCATCAAAAGGATGCATATGATACGCGCAACATTTTGTGTTTGTTGTTGCTCCGATAATGGTGTCGTTTGTCGTTTGCCAAACTACAGGCTAGCCAAAGGTGACGTAGAGTTCGAAGCCATCGACTTGTCTGTGAAGAATCCCTCTTCTAGCCTCCAAGAAATTGCTTTGATACCATGATGAAAAATCTAGAGACAACTAGTATGGAGAATTTACTCAAAAATCTATTCCAATATCTTATTCATAATCTCAACTATTACATTTATAGTACCATAGAAGAAAGCAAAAACAAGAAGAAACAAATGGAAGTTTTCTAGAACAAGCTAAGCTAACTAACAAAGTTCTAACAATTCTTTTTACTTCTCAAACTTCACATCAAAATAATTGAAGATCATCAACTTTTACAAATAACCTCTTTGATGTCTCCGATTATGAGAGGAAATCTCTCATGGAGCTCAAGAATCCCGTCCATAAGTGTCTCGATAGTGGCACTTTTTCCAAAGTAACAAGAAGAGGAAACTCTGAATAGATGATTCTCGTCTAGTTAAGATTCAACCTTGAATTTACACTTGCCTTTTATATATATATATATATTGTGCAGGTCGAACTGGTTAACCCGACAGGTTGGGTTCAGGTCAACATACATGACCCGTGAAAGTTCATAAGTCGAGTTCGGGTTAATTCTTCCAAACTCGCAGGTCGAGTCACCCTGAATTGACAGGTATCAATGCAAATATTCATCCCAAAATGGGTAGAGAGCGAATTCATTATTATTCACAGTAAGAAGCTTCTAATTACTTTTTAATACCTTATCTTCAATCAATGTAAACATATTATTTATGCAACTAAGCTTAGATAAACTAAGTGTTAGAGCATCTTTGAATTTGTTTTTCTAAAATATACTTAATTTGAAAACCAAATATAAAAATAATCATTTTTCAAAACTATTTACCAAACTATATCAACTCGTGATTCACGAGTTGGATGTATTTTTAATATTACCCGTGACTGCGAGTCGCATGTAAGCTTTTTCACTATACTCGTAACTACCAGTCACAAGTACGCATGTATGTATATATTGCAATTTTTTTATATTTTAAATTGTACATATTTAAAATGTATTGTTATAAGTTATGTAGTTATTGAATCTGATTTGTTTTCAGATATTTTGGATTGTCCCAAAAAATGATTTCAAAAAGGTTATTTTGGGTACCTAAAATACCATTATTTAGATATATAACTTTTTAGAACATCTCCAACAAAAAGTACAAAAAGATTACTTTTACGAATTAACCCAATTTACAACTACAACCAAACAAACGACACATTTCGAGTTACACAATGGTACAAAATAATTATAGTATATAAATTGTTATTTACAAGATCTCTTGTTGTGGCCTGTTTCACCACATATACTACATTTCTTTTGTCATGGTGTACTACTAAAATCCATCTCATTGTGAATTCACATTTTCTTGCGCACATGTGAAGAAATTAACATTTGCGGATGACACCTTATTGTCAGACCATTGCACTCTGGCACCAGTATGGTTCTGGTAGAAAGAAATTTGAGAAGGTATGTCAGCATGTAGTAATCAACACCAAAATGGCAGTTAGCGTAGGAGTTTGACGTCTGTATTTGTGTATTAGATAGTTGTTGTGGCGTGTTGACATGGCCGTCCAAACAATGTTTATTCACCGCAGTCACATGACATCTGACGTAGGTTTACAAGGTAAGATTTACTATCATGCATTCTTACTCCGTATGAGTAAGTATTCATTTCAAAAGACTGAGAAGCCTCCTCGGTGGTCGCCAATAAGTGTCTGACTTTTTTAAGAAAATTGTTTTCCATCGCCATCTCCTTTTCATATAGATGCCCTAGGTAAAAAAAATATGTGTTTAATCTTTTAAATGTAACATCAACCAATGTCGTCAGGGTAATGATTGAGCTCCTTATAAAACATTGGTTAAGACCTCACACTTATTTGTTGTCATAACACCGTAATTATGTTCCCCATCGTATGCTTGAGACCATAGACTGGAATCCTCACAGATGGCTAACCATTGACGATACTTGCCCTTATTAGCACTGATGAATAATCTCCACATTTAATTTTTTCCTCGATGTCGTCCATGCCATTTTAAACAACTTTTTCTTCAGATGTTTTTCCATTAAATTTTTATTCAACTTGCTGGCACGCTTATGGGCACAGTATCTATGGAGCCAACAGGTTTATCTTAAAACAGTTGAAACAACCATTTTAATACATCCATGCTGATTTGATATAATGCATATGTGACAGTTATCTTTCGTCACATGTGACCATAGACACTCTAATAAAATGTACAACTCTCTATACTCTCAGAGTCTGCAAAGGCAAAGTATAGTGGAAACATTTGATTGTCAGCATCGTATGCCACTACCACTAAAAACATTCCCGTGTATTATCTATACAAATGTGTGTCATCGATACTGATTAATGATCGACAGTGAGGGAAACATTCAATTGAGGGGCCCGTATGACCAGAGCCACTTTATAAAAATAGAACCTCCATCAGTTGGTAAACCTTTCCACTCATAGTATTAACTAGTGCCAACATTAAAATGACATATCGCAACAATGAGTTGTGTCACTGCTGAAATATACTCTCATGTATACCAAATATCTTCTCGATCACCTTCTGTTTAGCATACCATACCTTGCGGTACAAGGGATTCTGCACATACTTATCCTTCACAACTAGTTGCAAGTTGCAAATTCTAATATCCGTGTCTTGATACACGAATATATCAAATCAACAATGACTATGCAGTCAAGTTATCCATGTTGCTGAATCGCAACGACATTTGTACATGAGTGTAAAAGATCGAGTTTGATGATCTCTCAGTTACCCATTTTCTTTTGCGTCACTCGAAAAGACCAAGAATAATTATCGTTACCACACTTAAACGCCACTACGGTAGGACTTGATTTGGTCGTGATACATTCAAGAGAATTCTGAATATGCCACATCTTGGCGTGATGTTGAGCTGCAACTTTATCGTCATATTGTTCGCCAACTTGGAAATCACCTTCAGTGTGGGATGATTTCCCTTGCTTGGCTGTCCAATCAGTACATTCAAACCGTTCTTGCCAATTCTCCGATGTAAACTCGAGAGGATATTATAAGTAGGTCATCGGTTGGGTCTATTCCGAAACAGTGTTGCCGATTTCATCATCAAACGGTGTTTCCTCATGTTCGTTCAAAATTGTGGGATGTTATGTTTGCCAAGGATGAATATCCTCCTTCCTCATATCCACCAACTTATTCTTCATTTTCAACTTCCTCTTCAACATGGAATTCCTCTTTCTCTTCTCCATCGACTTCCCCTTCTCCATGGACTCCTTCTTCTCCATATACTTCTAATTTTGGAATTACGAATACTTCTATGTATTCGTCACATACTTCAAAAAATGACTTAAATGCATCTTTATCGGTGATTGAAAATAGTTCATGACCCAGGTTCCAAATTAGATGTTAGTCGGTTACACACTACTAAATCTGCAAACAATTCTAACACATTCTTTAGTCGTGTTAGGGTAATGTCTCTTTTAATGGTAGTTATCATTTATTCACCGTAGAAGTACTTAAGAACCCATGAGTCTAGCTTAATGTGACCACCATATCATAAGTTGATAATAATCATTTGAGGAGTAATAACACTTAATTGATTTTAAAATATGAATTAGACATTCTAACATATCAATAATTCTAAAAATTAAGGCATTGTAACATGGTTGACATTCTAAAATTATCAAGACCAACAAAATGAAATTTTCGAACCACCCTTTTCGATGATACATGCCTTTTCTACTATTGTTGTTTAATGGTTTAAAGATTACTTAGACAAAGGCTCGACAAATTGAAGACCCAATGTGGGAGGAAATGTGCATGATCGGCCATACACATTTACACACCTTCTACCCGTGACTGGCAATAACAGGTAAAATGTGTATAAATGTCCATCAAATTTCTTTCCACCATCGTCGTTTCCCTTCCACCAAGCCTCCACCCAAACGGTCATGGACCAACTTAACCTAAAAAAGAACCACTGCTCAAACACCACAATAAGAATTACATATTATATGGAGAGACTATAATTATTGGGAGAGTCCTTTTTACTTTATCACACTCCCAAGAAGAACCACTACCACCCACTCAAGTTGATAAATTGTCTATATAGAGATACTATAATTATTTTGAGCATCCCAATTTACTTCATCACACTCCTATGCAGACTAGCCACCACCCACCGCATATTGATCAGTTGGCTATATGGAAATATTATAATTATTTGAAGCTCCATTTAGGTAGCAGTTCAACACTCATCGAAGTATGGATTTTTGAATCTACCAACGTCTTAGAGTTTCATACCTCATCTCATCACACCACCATGAAAGCCCTCCATATCTATCCCCAAGAATAAATACCAACTACATGGAGATATTATAATTACTAAGGGTGGCTCGAAAAATAATTCATATACGGAGATACTATAATTAGTAGTATCTCTTTGTTAGCAGTTATGCACTCATCTATGTTGAGGTATAATAAGCATTGAAGAAACATTTCTGGGTTATATTGAGATACAATAACATTTGGGAGTGTTCTCTTTCTCCTCATCGAATCCCAAAAAAATCACCATACCAAGGCCTCATCACCACCATCTTTTTATTACCAATTGAGAATACTACAACTACTAAACATCGAATTTCGGAATTTACTACGCATCTAGAGATACTATAATTATTAAGAGTACCACACTTTCTCTCATCACACCACTCTAAAGAACCATCAGCTCTATCCCAATGGATAACTATATGCTAGATGGAGATACTATAATTATTTTGTCTCATTGTGTTACTCATAATGTAATGTCGTTTGTTTGGTTATAGTTGTAATTTGTTTAGTTATTGAATTTTTTTTTTTTTTTTAGATCGTATGTCCATCTTTCGTTATCCTCCTACAACACGAACAACACAAGGCTCTATGCTAGACAGAGGGTAATGAGGGAGCAAGCATGTGAGACAAGGGTCCAGAAAACAAGGGCACTATGCACAGGGCACAAGGGCACTATGCACATGACACCAAGAAACACGGGACTCGACACATAACCATGGGCAGTCAACTAGATGACACATGCATGGGATGACCATGGTCAGGATTAAACTTCAGTTAGGTCAGAGGTGAGAGTTATAAGTACCCTCACCCATCTTCATTCAAAGTTAATGTAACATTACCTACTTGAACTTCATACTCACTTCTTCCATAAACGAACCTTCGACTGACTTGATCGTCGGAGCGGAAACAACGGGAACACCCAGGCTTTCCTTTTGTGCAGGTTAGCAAAACGCCAAAAGGATAAACTCGGAAAGCACCGGAGAAAGTCCTACCGGAAAACGTGATCCAACACAATTCATCTAGGTGATTTGCTTCGTTGGCTCAACCTTACCTAACAATAAATACTAAACCGTAACATCGAAAAATATCAACACAATTCTCGGAGATGAATAAAATAGATACTAGCAAAATAGTACTTGAGTCGTAGCTCTTTGTTCCCGAAGTTTTCTACTCATCGTTTTCTCCTTCCACTGTCATTGACCTACTATGCATGCCTCATCCTTACAGAATGCTCTGAATCCAGGCCCTCAGTTGTTACTACTATCAGAAATCGAAAGGACAAAACCAATTTTGATATTCTAAAAGAGATGGAAGGAGACATCAGAGGCATGGACGCATTAGGATTTTCAATTACCTAAAAAGAGACCTAGAAGCTGAAACCCCATGAACAACATCAACAACATTTAGTGGAGTGGAAAGAAGAGTCGGATTCATCAAAGAATTTGGAGAGGATGCATAATAAAACCAAGGAAGGAAATGCACTGATGGAGGCTGAGTAGTAAATATCCACAACTTGTAGTGGTAATAATCGTGTCCCTCGCCACCAAGGAGAAAATTATCACTACGGGAGGGAGTACCGATAGCGTTCGAAAGTAAAATGGTTAACAACTCATTATTTTAGCCGTTAAATATTAACAACTCAGCAAAGAATGAGACGTCATATGAAGTGTCGTCACATTTATGACGGTTCATAGTGGAGAGCAACACAAAAGAACAACTCAAAACAAGGAGTCATCAAAGCGTCTCAACAAGAAAGTGCTGCCATAATTAATAATTGTGGCACTTAAATAGAGTAAAAAATAAAAATATATTTAATATTCACTATGCTCTTTATTCGAGGCACAAAATATTTAATATTCAGTATTTTTCACGGCTCTTTTATGGAATCGTCAAAATGAAATTATATTTAATTATCAATTATTTATTTTTCACGACTCATGAATTTTGACACTTTCTTTCAGCTGTGGTTGTTCAATATTTTTTAAATAAAAATTGAATGAATTAATCTACTTCTAATCATAATTTTAAAACCTGAATAGTTTTACAAACCAGAATTTGTAAATCTAAACAAAATATATTATGTATGCGTAAGTTTGCATCATTATTATAAAATCAAAATATTTTGAGCAACACCATTTTGCAATACAATATTGTTGCTCAATTCCTAAAGCAGTAAAGAAATAATCTCGAACATCATCAACTGTCTTCAATCATTTGCAGGATCACTATATTCACTTATACGCTCGACATAATGAATACTACCAGAACATGCAGTTTGTTGAGTTGCTTGACCAGCCTGCAAAAACATCCCCCAAAAAAGTATAATATATAAGATGCATCACATTTAGACATCAAAGTATCTTAAAGTAACATACTCATATCCTACTAAAGTGGACTAAATTAGAATCCACACAAAAGATTTAATCAACCAAAACATAAAAAACGACTATTATCCATTTCTTGAGCCCGAAACTTCACCTATTCATACAGTTTATATCCAGGGTCATCTTACTGTTTTTCATGGATCATGGCCTCAAAATCAAGACCATTCTTGTCAATATCGTCAACAATCTTGTCAATACGGTTTTGAAGCTCGAGATCAGGTGGGTGGATCAGTGGCAGTGGTATATGTGGAAGAAACCGACACGATTGTTGAAGATGCAAAAACTGAGTGTTTAGAGGAAGTGAAGGGTGTTGCTGCACCAGGTGACGGTAAGAGAGAGATAGGTTGGCACTTAGGTAGGGAGAACCCTACATTGGTAAAAGTCGTGAAGGATATTGTTGATGTTGCGGGTTAAACCCAAATTGTTGTTGCTCGTGGCCCCTTTGGGTCGGTCCTTTTCGGCATGGGTCTGTTTAACCGAAAACCGGACCACGTCTAATTTTAAATGTCAAATTAGATAAGAAAAAAATTGCCTTGTTCATTTAGTACCACAACAACCACTTCCTTTATTTTTGATGGGTATATATTGTATTTTGCTTCACTTTAGTGTAAGAACTTGCTAGTAAAAAGGTTCTCTCTCGTGCCCACGGGGTGTAGATCGATCCGAAAAGCACTCCTAGGTTCAGGTCGATCAACGTATGCACCCGCATCATGCGGACGCGATTGTCGCTCCAAAAATCTGCCTTGTTCGAGTCAGTTTGTTTTAAACACATAATTTTTAGTTCGACCCAGTTCGACCGACTCAATTTCTTCTTCTTACCGTTCATATTTTTTACTGTTAGAATATGATCGTTGGAATTATTTTGTTGTTGTAAAATTAATTCTATCAATTTTATAAATTAATTAGGGTGAAATTAATGGTCTAATTAACTAGTTGTTTGTGGAAACAAAACTATAAATAGGGTATGCATTTCACCATATGTATATTATCTATCAAATCTGAAATTCTCTTGCTAAATTTGTATATCATTTCAAGTATTTGTCCGAATTTCCATTAAATTTCGAGTTCATGTTTTGTTCAGTTTGGTTAAGTAAACACCGTGTTTGTTTCGCCTTAACGACACTATTTTATCCTGGGAGGTAATCGTCTCAATTTTTCTCTTACACGAACCAGTGACGGTGACGGGGGTAAAATTGCCTCAAAGAGACCGTATTTTATGTGGGACTCAGTATTTTAAACAAAAATAATTTTCTAGGGGCAATTTCCTCATTTTGTAAATTTGCATGTTATTATACAATTTTATGCAATTTAAATCTAAAAAAATTATTAAATTATAAATTTAATTCTCTTATATTACTAACAAGCTTAAGGTAATTTTGTTTGTTTTAGTAATTCTAGAGACTAAGAACTGGTTCTGTTCATTAATTTGTGTAATCTGAAATATTTATTTTCGGTAAAATATTCAGCATTTTCTGTTTCAGAAAAATGTATGCAAACAACAATTATGTTGATACCAGTGCTGGAGCTTTGGCTCAGACTAAAGTCCTTAATGTGTCATTGAACGCGCCCGTCGTTGCGTCGACCGGGGGGATACCATGACTCATCCGTTTGGACTTGTGCATGCTGAAAAAACTGAGAAATTTAACGGCTCCAACTTGAAGATGTGGCAGAAATGTCTCCAAGTCAATCTCATTATATCGATAAGATATTAGAGAAATTCGACAAGGATGACAAAAAGGAGGTTAGTATTCCAATAGATCCAAATAAGTATTTCTCAAGAAATATATGAGAAAGCGTCTCTCAAATTGAGTACGCTAGGGTTATTGGTAGTGTCATGTACTTGATAACTTGTACTAGACCTGATATATCACACGTTGTTGGTGTGTTGAGTAGATATACAAGCAATCCAAGTACTAATCACTCGGATAGAATCAAAAGATTACTTAGGTACTTGAGATGAACTCGCAGTTATGGGCTGCATTATACGAGATATCCAACTGTTATAGAAGGATATAGTGATGGTAATTGTATATCTGCATCCAGAGACTCAAACTCCAAAGTGGATTCGTTTTTACCCTAGAAGGTGCAACCATATCGTAGAAATCCTCAAAACAAAAGCATAGATAGATCTACTATGGAATCTGAGGTTATAGAGTTGTATAAATGTGTTGAAGAAGCTGAATGGCTACGCCATTTTCTTGAGTATATTCCTAGGTGACCAAGACCAGTGTCTATAATCAGCATACATTGCTATAGTCAATAAGCGATTGGCACGACACAAAGTCATATGTATAATGGTATGTCTAAACATATTCGCCGTAGACATAATTCCATTACACTATTGCTCTCGACTGGAATTATCACAACCAATTATGTTAAATCGAAGGATAATAAAGTGGATCCGTTAACCGAAGGGTTAAATAAAGAGCAATTTGACCAATCATCGAAAAGAATGGGGCTAAATCGAAAGGAATGAGCCGAGTCTTGTTCTTACCGTTTAGTTTTTTTGGACTATTTGGAAATAAATATTTTTTACTGTTATATATGACTGTTGGAATTATTTTTTTGTTGTAAAATTAATTATATTAGTTTTATAAATTAATTAGGGTAAAATTTGTGTCGTAATTAATTCGTTGTTGGTGAAAAAACCCTATAAATAGGTAATGCATTTCACCATTTGTATATTATCTATTAAATTCGAAATTCCCTTGCTAAATTTACTCTGAGTTAGGTCATTTACAAGTACTCTTGTTAAAGTTCGAGTTCAGGTATTGTTCAGTTCAGTTAAAGAAAACACCGTGTTTGTTCGCATTAATGACATTGTTTTATCCTTGGAGGTAATCGTCCCAATTTTGCTCTTACATTAACCAATTAAGGTGAGGGGGGACGAAATTGCCTTAAGAATACCGTATTTTTTGCGAGACTCAGTATTTTAAACAAAACTCATTTTCTAGGGGCAATTTCGTCATTTGGTAAATTTGCATGTTATTATACAATTTAAATCCGAAATATTATTAAATGAAAATTTTAATTTTCTTATATTACTAACAATTGTTGTTGTTGCTGTACGAATGCCATAGAAGAAGGTAACCAACAATTCAAACCCTACGTATCCATAATCTTATTGGTACATCCCGTAGAGAATCTCGAGAATAACTTCTTTTCTATACCTCCAAATCTGTTGAGAAATGTTGAAGGGCAATATGATAATGAGGATTAGTATTAAGGTTGATTATGTTGTATTGTATAAGTTGAGGGTTTAGTTGTTATTACATAAGAATGTAACGACTATGTTAGTTAAGTTTTCGGTGATTCTTTATTCTCTTTATTTCCATTCGGTTCAATAAGAGAAGTAGAGTTTTCTTTTTTCCTTTCCGGAGCTTAGTCCCACCTTGTACATGGTACATGGTATCAGAATTTGGGAAGCAATTAGATTCCTTGGATCACATTTTATCTTATTGTTGAAAAATGGGAAAAGTCTGAAAAAGGGTCATGATGTTTGACCAAAATGATTTTCCAACCCTCGTCATGGTAAATGGTACAACATGTTTCGAAAAGATGGTTTTTGGTCCTTCCGTGTCACTTTCGTTCGAATTAGACGTGATGTCATCATGTGCGATGGCACGTGTTCCAATTTGCTGACATGCTATTTGTAATACCTATTCTACCCTTATTCCTCCTTTTAATCCCGCCAGAAATCCTCTCTTCACACAATACGTTGCCAACTTTGAAGAGTAACGAACGGAGGAAGAGTGCAAAGCCGATCCTTCTCCTCAAGCAGTCCGAAGCTTTCCATGGGTCCTGGTAAGTACTCTCCCTGTACATCTTCCTCATTCAAGCAGAAGGCGAAGTCGATCTCATCCCCATCGTATGAGAGTCGCACGTGCCTTCCCTTTTTTAGTGACGTTCCTAACTTCAGAACTTTCATCAGTAGACTCTACATTGTCTGTCTGTTTGGGCTTCCAATTTGGATCTGACACCGAATCAGAATCCATATCTGTTTCTGTTTTGTCATTACCGTCGTCATCTACGAAGTCATCTTCCATAGGTCTCTTTCCTTTGTCAGTAGACATCCTTGAAGAACAATCAAATTTGCAATCAGTATCATAAAAAAATCAGCAACAATCAGAGCACGAATAACATAACCGAGCCGAAATCAGAGCAACTCAGTAACAGAGCCGAAATCATACAAACCCTAAATCAGAAACCAAATGCAGCACATTTTTGGCTAAACCATACATACGAAAACATCAAAACGCAGCACATATTCAGCAAATCAACAAGAACACATAATCAGCAAATCAACAAACCGGATAAAATTAAAAAAACGAACTTTGTGGCAAATGTTGTTCGGATCAAAAAGGCTCACCTTGGTTTCGACCAACGAAGCTGAAGAAGCAACACACAAGAAGTCGTTGGAAGTCGCTGCGGTTGGAAGTCGTTAGAAGCGACACAGAAGAAGTCGCCGAAGTCGAAGTAGTTGCTGGAGTTGCTGATGGAACTTACGCTCCTCTACTCGCCGAAGACCAGAAGTCGATGTACTTGCTCGCCGAAGACCAGAAGTCGAACGGAAGGCTCGGTTTTTGGGAGTTCAGTCTGATTTGGAGAAGGCCAAAGTGCAAGGGAAACTGATTGTGGGAGTTGAAAAGGGGCCACATGGTGTGAAGAGGGTAATTTAGTATTTTCTCCATACCGAAAATAAAAAGGGCCCTCACGTGACAGGCACGTGCCTAGTTAACGGCAAAATATAACGATGGGTCGACGGAAGGTTCGGTTACCATCGTTTGGCAACATCATGTACCATTAACAATCACAAAAAAATATGTGGCACCGAAAACCATTTTATTCAAACATCATGACCCTTTTTCAGACTTTTCCCTTGAAAAATCTTCTCTGGTTATCTTTATTTTCTGTGCGATTATTGGATCTGAGAATTATTTTGTCTGGAGCATCAGAATGCTGGTTGCGCTTTTAGCCAAGAACAAACTTGGTTATATAAATGGTGCGTGTCAAAAAGAGGATCCTGATCCCTCTTTGCATTATCTTTGGGGCCTATGCAATATGTCTTCATTTTTGCTTGGATAATGAACATGGTTTCGATAGAACTATTCAGCAATGTTGGGTATTGATAGTAACAGCCCAATAAGGAAAAGGCATCGGAGGCCCAATAACCATGGAGGTGGTAAACCCAAGTTATTCGAACCGGACCAGCCTATGCTAAGGCCAATCTGGCCCGCAATAGTGTGACCCAAGATTGAACCCAAGTTGATATGGACGCCAAAGTCTCCATAGCTGGTCGCCATTCATCACCAAATCGCGAACTCCTACTACTCGCCATAGGAGTGCTCGCCCTGAAGAGAGCCTTGCCTCTCTCCTCTGGTCCCACCAACCGTTAATAAAGATATGGCCACGATATCCCGCATATCTCGGGCACATATTCACTAAGGATTAGATACGGTAACCGCAATATCTCGCCTAACCGCAATATCTACTATCCAAATCTTCAACAGCACAATATTCACGAAGATATACAGTTACCTTCTACGGTTTTGTCTCTCCTACTCTATAAATACCTTTGCTTTACATACATTCATTACGTTTTGAGCTATACACACGCATATACTCATTTAAGCATCGGAGAGGGACCCATAGACACCCCCTCTGTTGCGATCCCCTACCTGCATGTTTACCGGAGCTAAAGCGAGTGAATCATTCAACCGTCATCTGACATTCAATTCATTGCCAGATCAGCAATCAGGAGTTTACGATCCAACAAGCGATATATTCTACTTCACCAGCGCCTTCTTGATTTGGAATGAACTAAAAGAGCGATTTGACAAAGTTAATCGTTCAAGAATCTATCAGCTCCACCGAGAAATCTCAATCCCTCAACAAGGCTTAGATTCTGTCCCCAAGTCTTTCTCAACAAATTAAAACTCCTTTGGGATGAGTTTGTTTCTTATTGAATCTTCCAAATTGTTGTTGTGAAAAATACAAACTCCATGTTAATCATCAAAATAACATAAATTTCTTGCAGCTCTTGATGGGTCTGAAAGAAAGTAACAACAATGTCAAGCTTAATTAGCTTATGGGAGTGATCCTCATTTTTCTTAATGAATCCAACATTGTTCTCATCCAAGAAGGAAGCCAAAAAGCAATATCCAACAACAAACATCTTGTCCACTAATGACATTATCAATGCCATGAAGAACTCTTAATATAGTTTCATTTTTGGATATACAAGGAGGAATAACGGTTATCCAATAAGGATCCTCAATTGTCAACATTGTCAAAGCAGAGGACCCAACATTGAATTATGTTGGATCCTTCATCCATAAATGAGGAACAATAGAACCACCAATGGAAGCACTAGCAACAACTCAAAAGGAAAACAAGTGTCTCCTCGGATACCTCTTCCATCCATAGCTCAGTATCCAATAATTCCCTATTCACCAAAGAACAATATAATAAAATCACGTAGATGATAGATTATTTTGGACCCAGAAATTCCTCCTCATCTGCATATATCAGAACAAACATAGCAGGTATAAATTTATCATCCTCCAACAGTTTTTTTCTATAAATGGATAATAGATACAGGAGCTACAAACCATATGGAATCAAGATTAGTCTGGTTACAAAATTTACGAAAAATACATGTATCAAAGGTCCATTTATCGAATGGCCATTTCACTCATATTACTCACAGTGGTCACTCACTACATGTTAGAGGATAATGTGATTCTGGAAAATGTTTTATTCACACCTGATTTTCATTGTCATCTACTATATGCTTTTAAATTGACTACGGATTTTAACTGTTCAACAAATATTTATCCTAAAATTATGATATTTTAGGATTTCTCCAATGGGAGGAGGGTATTGGAGAATGCTAAAGAATCTAATTACTTTTACACTTGTTTCTCTGCTTAAATTATAAATGTCAATCACCTTTCTCATGTCAATAATGTTTGTAATGAACTCTGGCCTCAAATATTAGGCCACATTTCTAATTTTGTATTTTCCAAAGTTTATCATTGGAAAAATAATATATCAAAAACGTGTTTGCTTAGAATATATGTCATATTTACCCTTTGGAAAAACAAAGTAGACCTCACTTTCCTACAAGCAAATCTGCCTCAAATGTGCATTTGATGTTTTATACGTTGATGTGTAAGGCCCTTTTCAAAGTGAAACATATGATTTGTAAAGGTTTTTCATTACCATTGTTGATGATTTCACTCGATGATGTACTTGGGTTCATCTGATGCAATTCAAATCTGATGCAATTCAAATCTGATTCCACACTCGTTTTAAAGGATTTTGTTGTGTTGATGAAAATTAATTATCAGCCAAAATCAAAGTCATTGGTAGTGACAATGGAAAATAATTCTTGATTTTAAGCAATTCTTTAGTTCAAAGGGCATTATTCATCAGACGACATGTACCTATTCACAAAAAAAAATGGATAGTAGGGAGAAAACATTCACACATTCTTAATGTAAATAGTGCACTTAAACTTCAAAGTTGAATTCCTAACAAGTATTGGGGGCGCGAGTTAACAGCTTGCTACTTGATTAACCTTACACCTTCTTCTGGGTTGAATGTTGTTTTCCCATTTGAAAAGTTACATGGAACTTCGTTAAAACTATCACATTTAAGTGTTTTTTTAATGTGCTTTGGTAAAAAAAAATTGAATGATCAACATTAGTTTTCTTCCAGCGTATTTTTAGGATATTCTCCTAATTGAAAAAGGTGCAAACTATTTAATCTTCAGTCTGAATAGATTTATGTTTATAGAGATGTGTTGTTTCATTAAACTGAGTTCCCCTCTCTTAAACATAAACATAAACAAAATCCACAATCTCTATTTAACAATTCTCCTTTTGTTGATATTGATCCCCCTCAGACTATTGATGAAAACACTTCTGAAATCATGATAATATTGTCAACACTGTTCCTACTATTGATATTCACAGAAGAAGCACTCAGGTGGTTAAACTATCAATTTGGTAGAAAGACTTTATTGGCGAGACTTCTTGTTCTATTGCACATCCTCTATTTGATGTTATCACATATGATAATTTGCAACCTCATCATAGATACTTTGTATCCAGTGTTTCAAATCAGAGTAAACCTAACTCCTTCTTCAAAGCACAAAAAGATCCCAATTGGATATAAACAATGAAGGATGAAATTACAACTTTAGTAAAGAACAAACATGAAGTATTGTTCCTTTGCCACAGGGAAAGAAACCGTTTGGTTGTAGATGGATATACAACATTAAGTATAACTCTGATGGCACTATAGAAAGATATAAGCCTAGACTGATTGCTAAAGGACACAATCAACAGTATGTAATTTTCAAAATGGTTACAGTTCACACTATATTGGCCTTAACTGTGACAAATAACTGGGTTCTGGGTTCTTGCAGGGGGTTTCACATAAAAGGTTTACATGGAGGTACCTTAGGGATTTGGCAATGCAAGGGGAATCTTGTCTGTAGATTTCTCAAATATTTATACGGGTTAAAACAGGTTTTCAGACAATGAAATTAACAAAAAGCTTTGATTTTAACAGGTTATGTGCGGAGTAAATATGACTACTCTATCTCACTAAAAAACAAGGAAAAGTTATTGTAATCTTGTTAGTATATATAGATGATTTGTTGATCACATGAAACAGTGCCAACATGATAGAAGACCTAAAGCTGGTATTAAAGGGGATTTTCATGATGAAATACATAGGAACTCTCAAGTATTGAAGTTACACAAAATGAACATGGGTTAGTGCTGAATGAGTGTAAGTATGCTATGGATTTATTAACTGATCTTGGTTTGACAAGGTCAATACCTTTTAAACACCCATGGATTATAATTTTAAACTTACTACTATCGAGTATGATAAGCTATTCAATATTATTCCTTTTCATGA
This sequence comes from Chamaenerion angustifolium, assembly GCA_946814005.1. Lineage (NCBI taxonomy): Eukaryota > Viridiplantae > Streptophyta > Magnoliopsida > Myrtales > Onagraceae > Chamaenerion > Chamaenerion angustifolium. The sequence goes on along the minus strand of OX328268.1, from coordinate 22,998,525 downwards.
TGCTACTAGTTAGGAGATTGATAGGTAGGTTTTTATATTTAACTGTAACCAAACCAGATATTGCTTTTAGTGTGCAGTACTTGAGTAAATTCCTACAGGCACCTAAACGATCACATTGGATTGCAACTTTATGAGTGATAAAATATATAACAAATCAAGTTACACTAGTCTTGTTCTTTTCAAGATGCAATTATCTTCATCTTTCTGCTTTCGCGATTCGGACTAGGCAAGGTGTTTGGAGCACGATGATCAGTAACATGTTAATGCGTGAAATTAGGAAATTTTCTAATTTCATGGAGAGTAAAAAAAACAGAAAACTAATTCTAAATGGCAGTTGAGTTTGAATATATTTATTAGTATAGGGACGACAGTATCTGAATTGGTTTGAGTTAAAGGGCTACTGAATGAATTAAACATTAATCATAAAGAGTTTGTAACCTTATTATGTGATAATAAAGTTGCTCTTCAAATTGTATCTAATCCTATGTTTCATGATCGAATCAAACATATTGAAATAGATTATCATTTTGTTAGTGAGAAATTGCAGGATGGATTAATAAACTTGAAGCATGTGACATCGAAGGAACAACTAGCAGACATCTTTACGAAATAGTTGGGGAAATTGGAACATTATCACCTGCTGGATAAGCTGCAGGTAGTTGATATACATGAGCCCATTATCGAATTAAAGGGGAGTGTTGAAAGGCAATCTGAAATATTAGTCTTGAGATTGATTATGTTGTAATGAAAGTCATAAGTTGGTCCCCGCAAAAAATAATGATGCGTCTATCGCTCTCCTCAGTTGTATTTAGAGACTAAAATATTATTGTATTTAGAGAGGATAATACTTGTACAAGTATTTTAGTCTAGTCCTAACAAAACTTATCAAACAAAACAAAATATACCCCAAAGTCTTCAACTCAAACACAAAGTACCATAAATGAAACATCCTAAGTTAGTCAATTTGACTTTCAACACTCTCCATCAAGTTGATACTTCATAGATACCTTATAGTTCAACTTTATCCAAGTAATAATGGCCTAGTAAACAACTTTGCTACATGTTCTAAAGAACGAACATATTGATTTTTTTAACACCTGCATTCAACTTCTCTATAAGAAAATGACAATTTATCTTAATACGTTTAGTACGCTCATGAAAAAAGGATTTACATATATCTGCAAAGCATCTCTATAATCACAAAAAAAGTTGTATGCATGTAGCTGATATTATGTATTTCCATTTTATTCAACATCAGAAGTAGAGAGTGTTCTTTTTCATTTCCTGAGCTCAGTCCCAACTTTGACAAGAAATTCATTCTTATAAATAAAAGAAAAAAGAAAAAGAACTTTGCTCCAAAACTAACTAGATTATAGAAGTTTCGATATATTCCCTTCTGTAAATTGAATTCAAGTCCTATATAATAAAATCCGAAATAGAATCATTATCGTGTCTTTCGATAAGCAAATCGATGATTTAAGTATACCATGTATACAATGGCGAACACTTGAGTTAATTAACATAACAAAACTTCCCTTCATAGTTGTTGAAATAGTTCAATTGAATATAGGGAGAGAAAATTCATATTTTTAGTTCCAGAAGAGCACAAATTGAAGCAGCTTCAACTAATGAGGAAGCATCAGTTCTAAAATAACCGCAAACTGAAGATAAAAGAGCATATATATAACGTCCAACCCCGATTTAATGATCTAAGGTGGCCCCCGTGTGTCGGTAGCACATTGATTCAGTATGTGGAAAAATTCTCCAATGGCTCCTGGCCTCACACTTGCTTCAACAGATGCCGACGAAAACAACAATTGATCAGAAGAGTTGTTGTGGGAGGAGAAGGTCGACAAATGGTCGAATTTTGGAAATTCCTTTGAGAGCGCTTCAACAGAATTGAAACGGGAAGTTTAACGGTGAAAAAGAAGTTGGGAGAAACATTTTTGTTATTAAATAGTGTTAATTATATTTTAAAAAAAAAACAAATCGAACTTTGAGTAAAATCAAATAGCAAACCGAACTCTTTTTGACAAACAACAAACCAAACTTTTGGAATTGAGTAATCAATAAACCTAACTCAAATTTTCATTATGTTTGAACGAATTTTTCAATGTTTGAGAGAGTTATTAAGTCGTAATACATTTTTCTTATAATACTTCAATTAATGTTGACTTAATAATTCTCATAAACATTGAAAAATTCGTTCAAACATAATAAAAATTTGAGGTAGCTTTATTGATTACTCAATCCAAAAGTTTGGTTTGTTGTTTGTAAAAAAAGAAGATTGGTTTGCTATTTGGTTTTTAACAAAAAAAAATCCTTTTTTTTTAATTAACCCTATTATATAAGTTCCCTCCCGTCACTGAAAACTAACAAAAATTGTTAGTGTCGAGTGATACTCTAAATCAATTCAAAAAATGACAAAATCCTTCCGTAAGATCGACTTAAGTGATACTTTCAGAAGTCATAAGTTGGTCCCCACAATAAAATGATGATTTATCTATCACTCTTCTCAGTTGGAGGTACAACTGATACTAAAATATTGTTGTATTTAGAGAGGATAATACTTGTAGAAGTATTAATTATAGTATAGTCCTAACAAAACTTATCAAACACAACATAATATACCCCAAAGTCTTCAACTCAAACACCAAATACCATAAATTAAACACTCTCCATCAAATTTGACCTTTAACACTCTCCATCAAATTAACACTCCACAGATACCTTATAGTTCAAGTTTATCCAACAACTAATAATGACTTAGTAAACAACTTTGCTACATGTTCTGAAGACAGCAAAAAATGACTTTTATAACAGTTGTATTCAACTTCTCTATAACAAAATGACAATTTATCTCAATATGTTTAGTACGCTTATAAAAAAAGGATTAGCATATATCTGCAAAGCATCTTTATAATCACACACACAAAGAAAATGCATGATACCTAGCTCTACTACATATAAGAAAATGTAACTCGCATACTCAGACTCAGCTAAAGACCTCAATATATTACTTTTTTCTTTACCTTACAAGACATAAGAAAATCTCTTGATTTAATGCAGAAAACAGAAGCATACTGCTTATTTTCAGCTAGACCTGTCAATTATGGTTCCGACCCGAAAATAACTCAGAATCGACCCGTGTTCGGGTCACTGAAATAGGGTTGACCCATCCGTAAAAACAGTTCGGGTTTGGGATTTGAACCCGACCCGTCTGACCCGCTAAAATTAAAACCCTAATTCCTTTTTACATTTTTTTTCTAGTCGCATCCCTCGAAGGTTTGGATTTCTAAGGGGAACTGATAACTCTGCATCCAGTTCCAGCGTTCTTCATCTATAAAGTTATGAAGAAAAGAATAGAGAGTGTCTCTTTCGGCCTTCATTGAAGCCTTGGACGTCACCCGTCGATCGTCAGCTCACTACTCTACTATATTTTCATCCTGTCCTTCGTGCCGTGAACAGCCATGGACTTCACTTTTTCGGCTAGCCTTCTCCGTTCTCCGACTCCGATTGATCGTCTGAATCAGTAAGTCAATTCCGTTCTTGTTTTATTTTGGGGTGGGCTGTGGGCCGAAAGTTGTGTTCGATCGGTCGTGGGGATCAGGTTGAGGGTGTGGGTTGTGTTCATGCATGGCTGTGTGGTGTGACTATGTTCGTGGCAGTGTCTGTGTTCGGCGAGGTGTCAGACTGATGCTCGTTCATGGCCGTGAAGGTCAGCCGCAGTCTTGTAAATCTCATCTTCTATTGATCTTGGTTAATTAGTATAGAATGGAGCTATATTAGTTTTTCTTTGACGACGTCTTTGTGTTGTTCACTTTCCTGGGGTATCTTCTTCTTCTTTCGTGGAATGACCTAGCTAGTGAGATAGATGGATAAATGAGGTTTTATGTTGAATCTAGTTATTTATTCTCTTAAATTGAATAGACGGGTCAGACGGGTTGACCTACGAACCCACCAGGTTGGGTTTGGGTTGCCCCATGTTGGTTGGCAGGTTGGGTCGACCCAAACCAGACGGGTCAACCCGAATTGACAGGTCTAGTTTCAGCACATCCAACCCAATTGCAAAAAATATTTAATTCTCAACTATTTTGGAAGAAAAATGAAAAACACTCAGACCAGACCAGAAGGTCATTTAATATACTTTACAATTCTAAAGGAGGAATCTAAATGAGATAATTTAGCACATTGAATAAGTTGACTCAAACATTGCACAATAAAGAATATAATTAGGTCTAGTAACAGTATAAAGTACACTAACTTAACAATCAATCTTTTATCAAAAGTAGCATGATGGAGCATAGTATCAAAAGTGTAATTTGACTGTTACACTGAATCTTAGTTCACAATAATAATTAAATATATCAATAAAGTTGGCCCCGCTCTGCGAGATCTTAGACACCAAATATTAACCATCAGATGATAGATAATAAGATACTGTCCGAGATACAAATATATCATGATTATCCTCCTTACGATACTTTTTTACAGGCCAAGAAGCCTCCTCTATAACGAGTTTCCTCAAGTGATATTGGCTCACTTCCCGATACCCCCCGACGAGTTTTTTCTATTCGGATCAACGTCATTTCAAAATCGTCGTCGCCTGTGCGGAAGCGGTCAAAACATTATGAAACATGCAGACACATCCAAATACGGATCGAGAGGAATCTATGATGAGTGAAATTGTCAATATAATAGTCAGAGGCTTTGCGACAAAGGGAAACAGAACAAGGCCCATGAGGTATATGTCATCCAGTTATCCATTCTTTCACAAGCAAGGAAAAGACCATCTCCCCCGGAGAACACTATCATTTACTGCTACACGAAGATTGGCTAATGTGGTGTCACATCACGATGGTGTTGTGGTCATAACTGACAAAATCAAAGTAGTCGACATAAAATAAGATGGTGGACATATGTAGTTTGTCAAATAACTTGTTTCTAAAAATACTAGATAAGCTAAGAAGGATGAGAAAGGATCTGAAAAAGGTAGATTCCCTTCTTCTCAGACTCACTAAATGAATGACTGCCCCCATAGGAGCAATCAACCTCTTCCTTATGGTCTTGGGAGAAAGATGGAAGACCATTGAGTTGAAGTCCTCTACATTATAGTGGATATCGCGTCCACCTATCACGCTATCTTAGCACAGACAATGATCAATCCTAACAAGATCATCGACTCCACTACGCATCAAAACTGAAGTTCCCCACTCCTAAAGGGATATGAAAAGTATTAAGGGGTGAATTAATGATCAGAGAGTGCTACACAAACTATTTATACCAAAGTAATCTCGCCATTGAGGAAGAATCAGACCCAAGGGAAGACGGATTTTGTCCCTCGCTAGTAGATGAGTTGATCGAGGTCAAAGTTGACGTTCCAAATAGGAGAATTTGACTAGGGCTACGTTGTCAGATAAAATAAAAATTGGCCCTAACAAATTTGTTGATCGATTATCTGGAATTGTTCAATTGGCTCCCTAGAGAAAAGACAGGAATCGTCATAGATGTAATCTTCCACTAGTTAAAATTTTACCCTACGTTCATGCCCATCAACCCCAAAAGGAGATCACTTAGTGTGAAACAAATATTGGTGATTTGTCAAGATATCACAAATTCGGTAGAAGCAGGATTCCCCAGAGAGATGCACTTTCAAACTTGGGTTGCCAATCCAATTCTTGTAAAAAAAAGGTGAATTACAAATGTGCGTAGACTGTAGAGATCTAAACAAATCATGTCTCAAAGACTCCTACCCACTATCTTGAATTGAGCAATTGGTCAACACAACATCAAGACATGAGATACTGAACATCATGGATGCTTACTTCGGGTACAACTAGATCAGAATGCACCCGGGCGACCAAGTGCGCGCGGCTTTCTACGTGGACAATGATGTCTTATGCTATAGGGTCAAGTCCTTCAACCTCATAACTACGTGAGCAACCTATAAAATAATGGTAAATAAACATTTCGCGGATATGTTGGGCAAGAATATGGAAGCGTACGTGGATGACATGCTAGTAAAATCAGTTAAAGTCGAATTTCATACAGTTGACATTAAATAAAGTGCATGAAGAAGCACAAGGTTTGCCTTAATTCGACAAAATGTGCCTTTAGGGTTAAATCAAGAAACTTTTAGGGGTTCATGGTAAGCGACCGAGGAATAGAGGTTAACCAAGAGAAACTCAGGGTAGTTGAAGAAATCAAAGCACCCAGATGCCATAAAGAGTTTGAAACTCTAAATGATCGTTTCACTACAAGAATGTATATCTACAACTATGGTAAAAAGTCGCTACCAAATTTCCATCTTTCGTCACTAACCTTCAGCAACAGGCTAAGTCTCGTAGGGATAGGTCCCGTGGCTAAAGGTCACTCCGACGGTAAATTGCCGCCACTAAAAGGTGTGTCGCCACTAATACATCAATGACATTCAGTAAAAATAAATGTTGTCACTATATACATTATATTAACAACGGCCAGTATTGTCACTGATTAATGGTATCAACAACATACTATGTTGTCACTAAACATGTGTCTTTAGTGACAACATGTCCACTATTAAAAATACTTGATAATGTTAGTTAATGTTTTTACTTAACACATGTTTTTTGTGACAACATTTCCACCATTAAAAATACTTGATAGTGTTAGTTAATATCGCTGCTAAAAACATGTTTTTGATGACAACAACTATTGTTCAATGCTAAATATGAACTTTTATTCTGCATTTATATTTAAAATTAATTATCATGTTCCTGATATAAAGTATAAACTACAAGATTGATTTTAAAAATAAATATATATTATTCATCAAAATATCTATATACATTTGAATACACATATTCACCAAATTATCCTGGACGTGTTAGTCACTTTCTTTTAAAGGCAAGTGATCAATTCCTATTGTTCTTTTGAGTATTAAGGGCCAACAAAAAATTTGAATGAACCGCAGAATGTGAGGAGGCCTTCTAGGTGATCTAACAACACCTGCATGCTCTCTCCGCACTAGCCAAACCATCGCCAAACAAACCACTCTTCCTATACGTCAGTGTTAGTTCCTTGGCGGTCAACACAGTTTCGTCAAAACATATAACAAATCCCAATTGTCTATGTACTATATCAGTCAACTACTACAAGACACTGAACAAGGTACCTAAAGATCGAGAATCACACTTACGCCTTGATCGTCACAACACAAAAATTGTGACCTTACTTTCATGCTCACACGATCACAGTGCTAACCAACAATCCCCTTAAACATTTACTACAAAAACTAAACTCCTCGGGAAGAATGGTAAAGTCATCGATCGAGCTTAGCAAGTTATAAATCAGTTTGCACCAAGGATGGCAATCAAATGACAAGTTGAGTTCATAGTGGACAATACAAGTAACGACCTCCCTAATGCGTTGGATAAGGTTATGTAGGTCGCACCTAAGGAAACACCACCACTATGGGAACTCTACACCGATGTGTCCCTATCCAGAGATGACTCGGAGGCAGACTTAGTTTTAATGCCTACAAAGGGTAAGCTTTTGTGATACGCTACAGTCTTGACATGTCAAACGACAAATAATGGGTCTGAGTACGATGCCCTAGTCATGGGACTACGTCTAGCAAGAAGAATGAAGATAAATTTTCTCAAAGTAAGTTGTAACACTCAGTTAGTCGTCAACCAAGTAGAGGGTAGATACACGACCAAAGATAAGAAATTGAGGAAATGTCTAGCCATCGTTAAGGAACTTATAAAAAATATTGAGCATTTATCCATATAGACAATCCTAAGAGAAGAAAACAGCTTGGTGGATTCCTTGAGTAAACTTGCTTTTCGGGGCAGAAAGAGCAAAGGTATACGCTTCTTCGTAGAAGTGCCCTAATCGGTAACTCATGAGGCGAGAACGATATGTAATGCACATGCGCAAGTAAGGTGAATGTGTTAGGATATATGTATTATTACATATAAGATTGAGGACGAATGTGAAAATATAAGGAGGACTAGTCTGTAAAATCAGATTTCTATTGTCTTATAAATACGATTTCTTGTAACGAATGTAACTATCTTTAGAGAATGGAGAACTTACCATTTCTTTTTTTATTTGCAAGTAAGTCTTATCCTTTGAATCTTTGTTTGCTTTGAGATTCCTAACATGGTATCAGAGCTACTACAGTTTTGTAATTCTGCTCGGTTTGATTGATTATGTTCGCTGCCATTATCTCCATTTCTGTTCTATGAATCGATGGAAGAAATATATGCTTCTTTCTTCAACAATAAAGTATCTCAACTGCAAGGTGAAGAAAACTTTCAATTCTGGCGATAGTAAGTCCTTCTGGCGGTCCGAGGCTACAATCTTGAGTCACATATTTACGGTAATGTTGCGATTCCACCTCACATTCAAGGTGTTGATGGAGCTGATGAACCAAATCTGGATTATCTTAAGTTCCTTCGGAAGGACAACTCCCTTGCTTCTTGGATGATGGCATCAGTTTGTTCTCAAGTAAGTAGAAGTCTCATTGGATGTATGTCTGCATCGTCCATATAGCAGAAACTTCATAGAGATTTTTCATCTTCTTCAACTACTCGGATAATGCATCTATATGATAGACTCCATGTTAGAAAGCTTCCTCATCAAAGTATGCCTGATTACTTAACTTCAATTTAGTTTGCTTATGATAGTCCTGCTAGCTGTGGGCATCCGATCGAAGAGGTACACCAGATTTCAATTGTTCTTAATGGATCGAAGAGTCAGTTTGATCATATAGTGTCATTTATTCATGCCATTAGACATCCGTATGATTTGGCTTCGGTTAGCTCTGTTCTCCTTGATGTAGAAGCAAGACAGGTTGATTTGTTGTTTGATTCGAATGTTATTGCCATTGTATCTGTTAACTTCAATTCTGTTGTGAAAAGTAATGTTTCTGGAGTAGCATATTCATCAGGTTCAGTAATTGCAGTACCTCCACTCACTTTGTCCAGTTGTGATGAAATTCTTCCCACTCCGTCTACATCTATTGCATCTCAGTCTCAAAACTCCAATTACTCCAATTTTGGAAGAGGCAGGGGTCGTGGACGTGGCTTTAGGAACAATCGTCCACAATGACAGCTCTGTGGGAAATTTGGACACCTTGTCCACAGGTGCTACTTTCAGTTCATCGTTAAATTTACTGGAGTGAAAGATCCAGGAAGTTCTACCTCTCCAACCGTTAATCACTGTTCTACATAGTGGGAAGATTCTGTAGAAACTTCTCCTGTTGTTACTGAAAAATATGTTCCAATGTCTTCTTCAGTCCCTAACCATGTCTAGACCCAACCTATGCCAAATGCTCTGTATGCCTATCAACCTATTCAAACACAAGCATTTCATCCTCAACCATATCTTGTACATTCTATTTCTCCAATGACTTCTTATCCCTTTTCTCACATGTTTGGTCCTACTGTCCCTCCTATTTACCAACTACTCCTTATTTGTATTCTCACGCGTTTTCTTCTTTGCCTGGATCATCATAGGCCTTGTCTGCCGCCATCTCTATTCATGGAAATGGTCATGCCATGGATAATCAATTTGTTATCAATAATTCTCAAGTTCATACAGCTTCAATGAATCATGTTGCACAACATGACTCGAGTTGGTTCCCAGATGCTGGTGCTACAAATCACTTGACCAATGCCTCTCCATCATACTTCAATGGATGTGTTCCATACAATGGTCAAGGTAAGGTCATAGTAGGTAATGGTTCTACTCTTAACATCTCTGTTATTGGATCTGCTGTCATTCTTACTGATTCTTCTGCATATGGTATTTGTTCTCGTAAGTTGTTTCTTAACAATATGTTGTACACTCCTTATGTAACAAAAAATCTGATGTTTGTATCTCAGTTCGCTAGGGATAACATGGTCTACTTCGAGTTCATGCCTCCCATTGTGTGACCAGAGACTCAAATCGTACAATGTTCTGGTCAAAAATAAATCGTTGTCAGTCTTCTTAGTAGTATTTTTAATACATGCCTCGTTACTAAAAAATCTGGTGATAATAGTTGTAAGAGGTTTGATGATGTTTTTAGTTCTTCAGCTGCTGAATATGTTAATAATTAGAAAATTGCTTTTGTTTCTCCTGATGTTTCTTGTACCTTTTTCAATTCTAATGATGAGGTTAGTACAATATATGTTCGCATTGATTCTGATAATAAGAGCTCCAACATAATAACATCTGATACAATCAATCAAATTGATTTTGAATTTTTTATCTACACTAGATACCAAGGATTCCACTCACCTGTAGCATATGCACCTGGGTCATACCTCGAATAAAATTCTTGTCAATTTTTTGAGACTTCATAATCATCATGTTCCTCACTCGTCTATACAATGTGCAGCATGTGCTGTTGGTAAGAGCAACAACCATTCCATTCATCATCCATTCTTAAAGCAGACTGATGGTGGAGGAGAGTTCCACTTCTTGTCAACATATCTTCCTCACCTTTGTATAGCTCATCGAATCACCTGTCCCTACTCATCTGAGCATAATGGGATTGTGGAGCGAAAACATCGACATATTGTCGAATTAGGTCTGACTCTTCTAGCCCAAGCATCCGTTCCTCTACGTTACTGGTCAGATTCATTCTTGAGTGCTGCTTTTCTAATAAACAGATTACCTTCATATAGCTTGTCTAAGCTTTCCCATCATGAGAAATTGTTTGGATCAGCTCCTGATTATTCGTTCTTACGTGTCTTTGGTTGTCTCTGCTTTCCACGTTTAAGGCCATACAATAAATATAAGCTTGCCCTTATATCAGAACCATGTGTTTTCTTAGGATATTACTCCAAATATCGTGGATATAAATGCATGTCTACTTCAAGTCGAGTTTATACAACTCGAAATGTTGTGTTTTATGAACAGACATTTCCTTTTGCTAATACTAAAGGTAGTTTATTCTCTTCCTCTTATCCTACTCAAAACTATACATCTATGTTGTTCTTCTTACCATGTGACTCTCAGTTTTCTTCTTCTAATGATCATGCTATGGACTATGGTCTCGAACATGCTACATTTCTAGAAATCATACCCACTTTTCGTGTTCCAAACTCATGTTCTTTATCTCCTATCATGTATCATCCTCAAGTGTCCACAAAACATGCTACTCTCTTCCATTATCTTTTCCCAATATCTCATCTGGTTCCCAAAATTCTCTTCAAGAACAACTCTCAAGTTCTACTCCAAATGATCAATGTATGCATGGTATTCCTAACTCCTCGCATTTCTCTCATTCTCTTCCTACCATATCATCTAGATTGCAAAAATCGAATCTTGTTCCCATAGTTCCTATTACCGGCTCTTATGTACGTTCTTCAAGAGTCTCTGTCCCATCGTCTACAGCTCAGAGCTTTCACCCTATGCAGACTAGGGCTAAGACTCGAGCTAGTGAGACCTCCTCTCTTCAAACTCTTCTTACAACTGTAGAAGATCTGGATGCCTTGGTTCATGAAGAACCCAAATCCATCTATCAAGCTCTTCATAGCCCTCATTGGAAATCAGTTGTTGAAGAAGAATACTAAACTCTTCAAATCAACAACACTTGGTGTGTTGTTGAACTCCCTCCTGGCAGGATACCTATTGGATGTAAATGGTTATTCAAGATAAAAAAGAATGCAGATAGTTCTATAGCTCGCTATAAATCAAGGTTAGTTCTTAAAGGTTTCTCTCAAAAACCCGACTTTGATTTTCAGGAAACATTTAGCCCTGTTGTCAAATCTGCTACTGTCTGTGTGGTATTGTCTCTTGCTCTACCTCATAAGTGGAATTTGCGTCAAGTAGATATTAACAATCTGTTTCTTCATGGTGATCTAACTGAAGAAGTGTATATGATACATGCACCAGAATTTGAACAAGTGTCCACTTCATAAACTTCTCTGGTATGTAAACACAAAACGGTATTGTATGGTCTTAAACAAGCACCTCACGCTTGGTTTGAAAATCTCAAAAGTTTTCTTATAAACATCTTACAGTTCAGAGCTTTAGTTGCTGATAGTTGCCTTTTCATTAAACACACAAATTAGTGTTCTGTATTTTTGTTAGTATATGTAGGTGATGTTGTAGTAACTGGTCATTCATCTTTTGCAATTGTTGAGGTAATAAATGCCATTAATAATGAATTTAGGCTTAATGATCTAGGTAGTTTGAGCTATTTTTTCGGAATGGAGGTTAACAGTACTCATGATCTTCTTCTATTGAATCAGAAGAAGTATATTTAGGATCTTATCACCAAGCTGGGACTTGCCGACTCTTCTACTGTGTTTCCAACACCTATGACAGGTACATGTTTTTCCAAAACAGGTATTATAACTTGTGATGATCCGTTTGATGATGTTACTCTGTATAGACATACTATTGGAGACTTGCAACAGATTTGTGTAACCCGACCAGACATAAATTTCTCTGTGAACAAACTCAGTCAGTATATGCAAACCCCTTCTTTCAGTCACTGGAAAGTTGTATTACATATTGTGAGATATCTAAAAGGCACAATTGATCATGGTCTTTTGTTTCGCAACAATTCATTTCCCATTAAAGAGATAACTTTAACTTCATACTGTGATGCAGATTGGGGTGGTGACATTGCAGATAGGAAATCAATATATGAGCATTATCTTCTCTTAAATGATAATCCAATCATTTGGAGTTCAAAGAAGTAATCAATTGTTGCAAGATCAAGTGATGAGGCTGAATTTTGGGCAATTGCTAATGTTGTTTGTGAAATCATCTTGGTGAAGTCTCTTATCATATAAATGGGACTTCAATTGTCCTCAGTCCCAACTGTCTGGACTGACAGCACAAGTGCTGCTACTATTATAGAAAGGGAAAAGTATGAAAAATATGTAACATGTTTGACAAAATTGGTAACTGATGTAACTTGTTTTGGACCGCGGGTTTTTGATGTAGTATGTTTCATTCTGTTGGTTTTTGAAGAAACGTTTGTTTTTCCGTCAATTTATCCGTTTAAATTGGACACGTGCAACTCACGTGCTTGATTATTTGAACGTTAAAAAAACAAAAAAATGAAAATACTGAAACTACCCTCGAGTTGTTTTCCTTCCAATATCTGAATCAGTTCCCTCTAATAACTGAACCACTCTCTAATCCCCGAAAACCTAGCATCGGCTACCCTTGCGACTGAAGCCCCAACCGCTCCTTCCCTCCCGGTTAATCGCCATGGGCAGTAAAGAAGAGATTATGAAGATGCAGGTTCTTCCCTCTTTACCTCTTCCCAATTGCTTGTTTCAACTTCACTTTTGAGTTAATTTTGGTCGAATGTCTCTCTTTTGCAGACTTGTGTTCTTAAAGTTAATATTCATTGTGATGGGTGTAAGCACAAGGTGAAACACATCTTGAAGAAAATGGATGGTATTTTTTTTATCGGCTCGAAAACCCTAGATCCAAAACTAGAAGCATTTATCTTGCCCCCAACGCGATCATACCAATATCTATGAATCCTATTATCCTAGTTCCGCCACTGCACATCGATTCTCATTCCGACATATTATGAAGATTTAGGAGGAGAATTTCAAGGGTTATAAGTAATTGAGGTTGAATATCATGATTTGGTGGTGATGATACACTTTCTTATATATAGTAGTCCTTTACTTGGTATAGACTTTGTTTCTTCCAAAAAAGTAGAAGATTGGGATGAAGTCGGCTATTCTGCTAGTGCTAGATTTTCTGATACCTCAGGACATTCTTTATTCTGCTAGCTATCTCTTTCTAAACATATTCAAGATTTGAGAGTACTTTGCGAACATTCGCCATATGCGAACATATTCAAGATTTGAGAGCATGAGATGCCAGTTAATAAAATCATTAAGTGGGTACAAGATCATAGTTCTTCAATGATACTAGCTGTCTTTGGTGTTTTCGTGAATATCTCTAAACTGGATTTGCTATTTTTCGTGAATATGTCAGGTGATGCTCGCCTAGCCAAAAGTGTGAAGAACAAAGTTCTCTCTTTTGATCTTGTATCCAATGACCCTGCCGTTATAGCTTGTGACATGGCAAATGTATCTTCTCTATCCTTTATGCTCTTGATATTCCCAATATACGATTGTCAGTGACGCATATAAACTTTTCATTTCAGTGGGCCTTTTTTGTGTCATTTTAGCTTAAATCAAATCAAATCTCACAGTTTATATTTTTCATACCAAAAAAGTAAAATACAAATTGTTGTGTTTTTCTTCATTTCCAGCAAATGGAGGATTGGAAGTTATGAGGATTTGTACACTTTTATTGGGATGGACAGTGAGGTACTTTATTGGGATGACAAGCTCTTAATGGTGGGTCCTATTGGAGAACCATTGCGAATTTGGTGGTTAATTTATATTGTAAGAATTGATCAAATCCGGTTCTCCGCTCTCCATTGTAATGGTTTTGTTCATCATGTTCAATAAACTACTGTTTGTTTATGTATTAGTAATTGATAAGGCTTATTATGCTGTCATTTTGAGGTGTTAGGTTCTGTTTTGTGGTTTTTGTGAACTTGGTATTGTAAGTTGGTATTTTGTAAACAAACATGAATGGCAGTTAACTTTGGAAATAAGAGGTTATGTTGAAATGATATTGGTTCTGTGTGTATTCTGGGACAGTTTGGGAATGCAGGTGGAATTCAGTGGGTTCTATTGAAAGACTTTTTGTCCAGTCAATCAAAACATAGTACATCTACTTTTAATTTGTCAACAAACATTTATCATCAAAAACTAACACTTACCAAATGTATGTTATCAGGAACCAATAAATACATAAACATCATTAACTAAAAGTCTCTACGCTACACAAACATAACTACTTTAAATACACATCCTAATCACATTTCAACCAGTAACCAATTTTAATATTACAGCAAACAGCAGTACCAGAAGCAATTCAACAGCAATAAGCAACATCCTTTCTCTCCTACGAACAAGAATAACTTCGGCTTCGATCTTGGCATGCATTTCTCGAAATTTGGTTACGGTCCTCCTTGCGTAAATGCACATTGAGGTTCACACCACTCAAAATAGTCACAACTGTGGTTCTACAATCAAGTGTCTTCACGGTAAAATTAGGGTTTCGAAGAGAGATTTGGGAGGGATTTTAAATTTGATACTACAATTAGGGTTAAAAACCAAAGAAATCGGCAAACATACCTCATAATTGGGGACACCCAATTATAATTGTTGATGGGAGAGACGGAAATCCGAGGAGTAAGGGGACGAACACTTTGAAACACTTCGTGCAAGGCATGAATGAATAACAAACAGGGAATGGCTGCATATATGAAGAAGACAGGGACATTTGAGGAATTTCACACCAAACGGAGGTTACGTGCAAGTCATGTGCGATGTTAACGGAATTTTTTAATGGACACAAACGGACTTCATCAAAAACCAACAACACCAAACATATTGCATCAAAAACAAACATTGTGCCGCTTTTACCACTATGGGAAAACATGTTACATCTTTTTCATACTTTTTCCTATAGAAAATCCAATTCATCATTCTAAACTGAAACATGTAGAAAATGATTTGTTTTTTTTGAAAGAGAATGTGAACTTTGTACATGTTATGGTTAATTTTGTTCCATCAGTGAACAAATTGATGATATAGTTACTTAACCATTAACTGAAAAACTATTTGTTCCATGCAAGAAGAATTTAGGAGTTTGTTCAGTCCCTGAGCTGGATAGGAATCGCCCTTTATCAGCACATGATCAGTGTGATTCTAAAGAGTGATATTGAGTCCTATCTTCTCTGTTTCATATGCTGAGTTAGTTGAACATTCATTATGCAACCATGAGATGAATTGTTGATGAGTACGTTCTTCTCCATTCATTCTGCGCAGCCTGGTATAACTGCTCAAATCTGTGTCAAATGTATTCTTCTGCATAAGAATGGTTTAGTATCTTGTTTGCACATTCTGTTTCATGTCATCTAAATCAGTTTTGGCACTTATAGTAACATGTTAAGACTAATCTTGAGGTCATATTTTCTCCTTTAAAGGATTCATTCTATGAGAGTCACATCTGCTACATATGTGGATCTATTACTAGATGTATGCTATATACAAGAGTTGTGTTTGCTGTGGGTTCTCTACTGTGAGATACTTGAGAAACACTGGGGGAAAAATCATTCAGAAAAGCATTAGTATGATTATGGATGTGTTTATTGGCACAAAACATGGCTTGATTCCAAAAATAGAGATCATTTCAAAGAAAACGTCAAAGCTACTTTGGAATGTCTTTTGAAGAAGAAAAGATAATGGCAAAAACCTTTCAGTCATTCTTGGTAAGATAAGGGCCAAAACCCTTCTTTCAATAAATAATAAAAAAAAGACTGGTTGAAGAAAGGGTGAATGATCTCAGGGGGAAAAAGAAGAAGATAAAAGTATCCACAACAGAGGTGCTTAACAGTAGTTTAACTCTTTGTATGTGTTTACTCTAGGTATAAGATCCATTGTATAGTTGGTGTGTTATTTCAGATGAATGCATCTTATCAGGAGTACTATATGTGTTGAGAGAACATACTTTGTGTTACATATGTGCTGAGATTGATCTATACGTGTATGATCCAGATTGTGTTAGACTTGATCAGTGAATGTGACGAGCAGGATAAATGTGACGAGCTTATGTGCTTATATGAAGGATGATCAAATGGATGGTGTATGTTCATCAATCACATAAATGGTCTCTGGTTGGTGATGGTGTTCTTTTCAACTCAGCAAATATGAAGCGTATGAAGTTAGGTTCAGGTAAAAATTCAGAAGAAACTTAAAGCTGAAAAATCTCAAAACTTAGAAAGAATAAGTGAATAAGAAGTCGGATCTTGATTGGGGAATGTTAGGGTATGTGTATGATTACATATAAGATTGAGGACAATGTGAAAATATGAGGAGGACTAGTCTGTAAAATCAGATTTCTATTGTCCTATAAAGAGGATTTTTTGTAACGAACTTAACTATCTTTAGAGAATGAAGAACTGATAATTTCTCTCTTTTCAATCTTTGTTTTCTTTGAGATTCCTAACAAGATGATCCTCATTTAAGCTTATATGACTAAGGTAGAGGTACCAGAAAAGAAATCAAAGGCAATGAAAACTATTTCCCTTGCCCCCAATTACTTGATCGTAGAGAAAGAGTACATCGTCGAGGATTCTTAATGCCATACTTAACATGTGTCACAACACTCGAAATAAAAAAACAAATACATAAGGAGGTCCATGAAGGCATAACAACCTTCCAAGAGGAGGCCAATCACTAAGCTAAAAAATATCAAATTGGGATAATATTGGTAAAGCAAAAGAATTGGTCTGAAGATGCAAAATCTGCTAGAAATTCTCTCCAAGCACGGGTTGAATATCGTCGTTATTACGCTTACAATAGGAGCATGGTTGTTTTCCCAATGGGGAATAAACATCCTATGTTAATTCCTTACCAACACTGACAAAGGAAATATATAATTGTGGCGGTCGACTACTTCTGCAAGTAGATCGAGGCGAAGCCACTGACCTTCATCACCGAATTCCAAGTAATAAAATTCCTTGAGGATAACATCTTCTCATGATATGGGTGCCTCATATCCTCATCAGACACAATGGAACTCAATTTGTGGAGAAAGAACTCAAGTGGTTGTGTGAAGAGTTGAAAATATACCACTTATTCAACTCGATACACCACCCACAGACCAACAGGCAAGCAAAAGTTGGTACCAATGTCATCTTAATTGAACTAAAAAAAGGTTCATCACCCTAAAAATAAAATGGGTAGAGGATCTGAACAAGGTACTTCGGTCTATTATAACAACACCTAAAGTTAGCATGGGTTAAATAGCTTTTTGGTTCATTTACGACACTGAAGTAGTCGCCCCAGTAGAAGTTGTGATAACCCCTCACAAGGTACAAAACTTCCATTAGCAAGAATACTAAATAAACTCGTCTTGGTGATCAAATAATATGTTATCAGTTATCTTATAACTGGGAGTATCAACAAGAACCTCATTATAACTATCGACTAAAGTCATCTCTGATCGAGCGTATAAAGACATGTTATAGTGGATGACTTATGATCACCTTATAACCAAGAAAATTAAAGACTTGTTATAGCGGTCGACTTAAGATCATCATATATGCAAACAAATTAAAAACTTGTTATAGCGGTTGACTTAAGATCACCTTATAACCAAGAAAATTGAAGACTTTGCTATAGCGATTGACATAAGATCACCGCATAAACAAGCAAGCTAAACACTTGTTATAGTGATCAACTTAAGACACACTATAACCAAGCACAATAGGAAACCTCAAGTTATCAACAAACATGGGGTAATAAACTAAGTATTCCGAAAACATACACAACTAAATTAGAACCGATAAGAATACTTGGAGAAAAGAAAAATTCTATTCATTCCAAAAGTTCGTTAAAGAAAGATTACAAGGATTGGGGATACAAAAATCTAAGAAACAGGAGAAGGGGGTGCAAGATATGTATGGGTGACTTCAATGCCATAACACACCACCATGAAAAAGAAGGAGGCCGGAAAAAATCACAAAGACAATTGGATACGTTCAAACAATTCATTGATGATATTGGCATGGAAGACATGGGATCAAAATGGAAAAGATACACGTGGTGTAGTAACAGGAGGGGGAGGAAAGGGTGTACAAAAGGCTCAATAAGATATTGGTGAACGTAAAATGGGCGAAGAATTTCCCACCGCCCAATGCCAAAACGAAGTGGCGGTGGGATCGGATCATGCACCATTAATCCTAATGCACGAGGAGAGTATGAGACGGGAGAGGATTCCGCTTCGAAGAGATGTGGTTGGAAAACCCGGAATGTAAGGGAGTAATTCAATCGGCATGGGGGGAAATAGAAGTTGGGGTAGCAACTTATGGCCAACTCTGGGACATTGTAGAAGGAATTTGATGATGTGAAGCAAATAACAGTTCGGGAATAAGACGGTAGATATAAAAAGGGCAAAGGATAGATTGCGAGTAATTGGTCAAACCAGCCCTACACAAGCGAGCAAAGAATAAGAAACAATATTGAGGGACCGAATCAGGGACCTGTGGAGAAAAGATGAAATTTATTATAAACAAAGGTCAGGGGTAAAATGGCTCAACATGGGAGATCGGAACACAACCTTTTTTTATTTGACAACAAACTCAAGAAGACGGAGAAACCAAATTACTCGGTTAAAAATGGAAAACGGGGTATGGATAATGGATGAAAAAGAAATCAATCGGAAGATATGAAACTACTTCAACAAGGTCTTTAAAACTGAAAACACCGACATAGATGATGAGGTCCTGAACTGTATGCCAAGACAGATAACGGATGAGATGAATGTCGATCTAGATAGGAGTGTTACTATGGAGGAGGTCAAAACAGTCGTTTACCAAATGGGAGGATCGAGGGCGGTGGGTCCGGACGGGTTTCCGGGGGGTCTTCTACCAAAGGAATTGGGAGGTCGTGGGTGCAGACGTCTTCTCTGCGGTCAAATCCTTCCTTGAAATAGGTACGTTCCCAAACTCCCTTACCCAGACAGATATAACCCTAATCCCAAAAATACTGAACCCAAACTGTGCATCTGATTATAGACTTATTAGCCTCTGTAATTTTTCTTATAAAGTGATATCAAAGGTACTAGTAAACAAGGTCAAAGGGTATCTCACAGACTTGATCACTCCGTTTCAGAGTGCTTTTGTGGCTGGTAGGCTTATATAGGATAATATCATGGTGGTCCACGAGGTTTTTCACCACCTAAGACTAAGAAAGAATGCGACTAAAGTGGAGTGCGCTTTGAAACTAGATATGCAGAAAGCGTATGATCGAGTGGAGTGGATTTTTTTTATTAAGGAGCCTTGAGAAGAGAGGTTTTGGGGAAAAATGGATTGCATGGATGCGGGCATGTATTACAGCGTCAAGCTATCGTGTTCTTATCAATGGGGAGATGACAGAGTACATAAAGCCCACAAGGGGACTAAGGCAAGGAGCCCTTCTTTCTCCATATCTATTTATTCTTATGGCGAATGTATTATCAAGACAGATGGACAAAGAAGTGAAAGAGAAGCGCCTACATGGGATTATCCTCAAAAGAGGGTGTCTCGAACTACACAATCTATTGTTTGTAGATGATTCGCTCTTCTTCATAAAGGAAACCGTGGAGAATGCGTGCCGATTAAAGGAGGTAATAACGACATACTGCAGGAGCTCAGGACACAAAGTAAATGAGGAAAAATCTAGCCTCGTTTTCAATCAAGGAGTAGATGGATACACATGTAGAGAGATTGAAGACACGCTCGGGATACCGAGCATGAGGGATCCAGGGAAGTATCTAGGACTACTGGCGGTTTGGGGGAGATCAAAACGAAAGGCCTTGGCGTATCTTAAGACAAGAATCTAGGACAAATTGAATGGGTGGCGAACAAAGACACTAAACCAAGCGGGAAAGGAAGTGTTAATCAAATCAGTGATCACTGCCATATCGACATATGTAATGAGCATATTCAAGCTTCCAAAGACCTGGTGTAATGAGGTGAATGCACTAACAGCGGGATTCTGGTGGGGCCGAACGGATGAAAGAATGAAGATACATTAGAAGAAATGGGATGACCTTCCAAAAACAAAAGAAGAATAGATTGAGCAAGGAACCAAACTCGTTATGGGTACATATTCTTAAAGGGCTCTATTACCCGAGAGGAAATTTCTGGGAAGCCAGAAAAGGAGGGAGAGCATCATGGGGATGGGTGAGCATGTTGCAAGGGCGGGATATACTAATTCGGGAGGGCTTGTGGACGATGGGGGATGGAGCCATGATCAGTGCAGGAATCGACCCGTGGATCTACACCAAACCGGGCTTTCGACCCAAACTGACGGAGGGATGGAGTGATAACCCGGAACTGAAGGTTGAGTCCCTATACGACCGAACCAACGGGAGGTCGCATGAGGAGCTAATTCGTGAGTTGGAAACACCGTGTGATGCTGCCCAGATCCTCGAGATAAACTTGCCCATGACGACTGCACCAGACAAATTAATGTGGTCATACACGGACGATGGAAGAGTGTCAGTTAAAACAGTGATTCACCGACTTAAAGAGGCCGAATCGGGTAAGATGCCTGGAACCGATCATGATGGGAATATACCTGCAACCATATGACGGGAGGTGTGGAATACAAACATAATGCCAAAGGTAAAAACTTTCATTTGGAAGCTACTTACCAACTCTTTACCGATGATGAAAAATCTTACGAGGAAGGGAATGAATGTGGAGTCGAATTGCCCGGTGTGTGGCCAAGAAGAAGATGTCGAACACGTGGTACTAAAGTGTGGTTGGATGGGCTCGGTATGGATGGAGATCTTGGGACTGGACACCACGAACCAAAACCAAATGGCGATAGGGGATTAGATCTAGGAGAGGAGCGACAAACCGAGCACAAATCACTAAACCAAACAATCAAGATGGTGCTTGTGCCTTACCACGTGTTGGAACATTTGGAAGGAAAGGTGCAAGTAGACCTGTCAAAATATGACCCGACCTGAAAATGACCCGGAATTGACCCTGGGTCGGGTCGGGGTCAGGTCGGGTCGGGTCACAAAATAGGCACGGTGGTTCATTTTCGGGTTGACCCGTCTGACCCGCCACTTACAGCGGGTCGGGTCTGGGTTGACCTGTATGTTCCGAACCCGACCCGTAATTTTTTTAAAAAAAAACTAAACCTAAACTTAAATCACAGACACAGAGAGACTCACAGATTTGAGAATCGTTTTTCCTCACTTCGATCTTGTCTTCAGTCTTGACTTCTCTTCGCGGCTTCGCAGTTCGCCTGCTCACCGTCGCCTTCGCCTGCGGCCTGCCTTGCCTGCTAATCTCAGTGCTCGTCTGACCCGCCTGTTGCTAGGTAGTTGGGTAGCTGCTCTTGGTTATGGAAGGAGTTGTGTGAGTTGCACTTTCTGTGGGAGGTGTAAACACCTGATTTTGGCTCGGGATCAAAATACCGTATGCGAGGAATCGAGCCGAGAGAAATCGATATTTAAAAAAAAAAATTAAAAAAAAGTTTTATTAAAATTAAAAAACAAAATATCTGAATTTTGAACATGGCTATGTTCCTCTTTTGAACCAAGTTTTTTTATTATTATTATTAAAAAAAAAAATAAGATTCAATTCTTCTATAAAATGTAGAAGGGGTGAATGCATTCAAGGGGAGAAGCTACGGTGATGAGCTTCAATGAGGAGAAAATGAGAGATAAAAAAATAGAAAATAAAAAGAGTGAAAAAAAAGAGTGAAAAATACCGATAATTATCGGACTCGGTTCCTCGTACGGTATTTTAAACCTCCAATAAGTTAGGTATATTTCTCTCATATTCAATATCATATTTGGATTTTATAAATGTGAAATAAAATTGAGATTTTATATACATATATTATATATTTATGTATAATATACTTGTTAATATATATATACATATCGAGTGTTATAAACCAAACAGGAAAAGTTTTGGGTCATTTGTGCAATATGTTTTTCTTAATTCTGCTCATTTAAAAAATAATTCATTTTGATTTCTAAACTTTTCTAGACATTCCATGATTTCTAAAATGTTACAAATAAGTCTAGAATAATTTTCGGGTTATTTTTTGGAATTTTACTAAGTGTTGTTACAAATAAGTCTAGAATAATTTTCGGGTTATTTTAGAACTTTACCAAGTATTACAAATAAGTCCAGAATAGTTTTGGGTCAATTTTGTAATTTTTGAAATATTTGTCCAATTCAGCTCAAATTTTAATAAATTGCATTTTGGTCCCTATATTTATTTTGACATCCTATAAATTCTCAAAATGGGACAAATTAGTCCAACGAGCTTAAAATCTTCAAAAATCATTCGTGCATGTTTTGACACGTTTAAAATGGCTCGAGAGTTAAACTATTTTTTTTCGAGCACGATTAACTTTAGTACTTTTTTGTTTATTTGAAATTAACTCATCAAAAAAAAATTGTTTATACATGGTTTAAGGAAAATGCATATAGTCTTTTTTGGGCCAAGCATGATCGAAACGAGCAATTAGGGTAAATGAAATTTTTATGAAAAGCAAACTAAAGTACCGAAAGGGCGGATTATGAGCTTGCGATCTTTTAAGACGTAATCAAACCCCCGAACTCGATTCTCTGGACGTAGACCTTTCTAAGCCCTAGGATGTTAATTCCATGTACCCTAGGCAAAATTTTAGGATTCCGATTAGCCTTCAATTAATCGGCGGCGACTCTTTCAAATTTTTCGGTCCGGTTGATGACCCCGCTCGACCGGATCCTTCGCTCGCCAAGACCCGACATTTTTAAAAATAAAATAAAATTAAAAATATTTTTCAAACGGGTCGGGAAAGTCGGATTTGACGTCCGACAATTTGGCGACTCCGCTGGGGACCTCTTTTAGAGGGTTTAGGCTTTGTCATGTTTGCTTTGCCATATCTGTTTTGACCGTTTGCTCATGCTTGCAGTTTCAAATTTTGTCCAAAAGGCGATGTAAGTAAAAAAGAAAAATGTAAATTCTTATTTTGCACACACCACGCTGGTTACCATTACCCGCTCGGACCTGGAGCACATTAAGAGCTTAACGAGTTTAGTAGGGGAATGCGCCCGTAGTGGTTTGGACTGCCGGCACGCACCCAAACAACTCAACTCGATGATCGGAATGGGCCCGTGATCCTCTTTAGGGGGTGAGGTTCCGCTGGATCAAAGGACCTAGAAATTCCATCCATTTAGAACAAAAGCTCCACACCATGTTTAGTCTTTACCAGTTTTGTGTGTATTTTCATTTTTGGGCCCAACTAATGTAAATGAGAATTCGGCCCAAGTATTTGGATACGAGATTGGCCTACAACCCATGAAGAAATTTGGCCCATGAAGAAGTTTGACCCATTGATGTAAATGTGCTATGTTTTGGCCCTAGATCATGACATGTATAGGATTGGGCTTTTGTATTATATATTCCACACTGTTGTAAATGTAATACGAGTCTTACTAATGAAGTTAAATTCTCGCACTTGCATTGCATTTTAAAAAAAAAAATGTAAGTTCCGTTCATTCAATCTCGTATCCTTAAGACGTGTCACGCACCATCTTTGGTAAGGATGAAAAAAATCATTGCCTTCACATTACGGTCGAAATTGCCCGAATATGGAAAGCCATGACAAAAGAGAATCAGAAATACATGAACAAGAAGATTGACGAGGTTCACAAGCTCGTAAACTACAAAGTCAATTGGATTCTCCTTAACGCGTTGTCTGAATTATGGAATATGGAAAACGCATCTGCGTGATTAATAACAACGCAATATGTTCACAAGTTCCATTCGACACCAGCAAGTCCGTCTTTCAACCCGGATGAGATAATCAGGGATAGATCCGAACAACCACCGTCATTCTAGCAATGTGGGAGCACCTTGGAAAAATGTAAGGGCAATGTTGCTAAGTTGAATGACACCCTTGAACAGTTCATATGAGGAACGAGGCAAATAAAAAAAATCAAAATACATGTCCTCGATCTTCGTTCGAACCAAGGAATAATCAACAAATGCACTCAACGAGCGTCGTCGTCGTGTGAAACGTCTTAAGAACTAGACATCGATTGGCCAAATCCTTATAAAGTATTTTTGAAAATAACTTTTGTCATACATGCAATCAAAGTCTACGAATGGAATGAATGGAACATGCAGAATTTTTGAAATCAATCATGCATGATCAATTGTGTATCCATCCTTCTTACTACAGTATTTTGGATTTAGGTTTTCAGGAATCCATGCGACATTCGAAGATTCCAGCACCTCAAAAACACGAGGAGAAATTCATCAAGCTAGAGCAAACCATGCACACCATGAGTTCCCGCACAGTGCAGTCAATCATTGATATGACTTCCCAGGCCGAGCAGATTTTGCTCTTTTGAGTTCTAGGCAGTCGTGACTACCATAGTATCCCCGACCTTGTCTTCCTGAGGAACACTACTGTCGTGGCACCTCATCAATCCATGTCAGGCACTTTTGCCATCCTGACTAAGCTCTACCTCCCATATATGGTCACCCTGACCAAGGTCCATCTCCCACATATGACCTTTCCACACCCGGAAGGACAAAGACACATGTAGGACTGGGTTTTCGTCATAATGTCAAAGATT
The DNA here is from genome assembly GCA_946814005.1 of Chamaenerion angustifolium. NCBI lineage: Eukaryota > Viridiplantae > Streptophyta > Magnoliopsida > Myrtales > Onagraceae > Chamaenerion > Chamaenerion angustifolium. The sequence continues at coordinate 22,973,342 of OX328268.1, read as the reverse complement.
ATGAAGTCTCCCAAAGGAAAAGTTTATCCGAAAGTTCAGGGACATTATTGTTTCCTCCCCTCTCCGTTTCATTCCCAGGCCCGCCACAAGTGATCCAACCCGATGGAATTGATACTCACGAGGGTTTTGTCAGGCTTATTTTCAACCGGTATCACCATTGGATCTCTGCTCGATGAAGCTCCTTCATGCCTTTTCGTCTGTCCACTCGCTAATGGGGGTACCCTTTCCGAATCTGACTCTATACATTACGACGAAGGATTCGTTGGCTCAGACGACATTGCAATTTGGAACATAAAATCAAGCAGATACCAAATTGTATCAATTCCTGAATGCAATGAGCGATGAGTATAATCAAGGAAAAACGAGATTTACTCCGAGAAAAACCCGTTACCTGAGGTAGAATCGACTTATGCAACTATCCGATCAAGGAAGGGAACGAATATAAGAAATGGATACCGTAATAAGGAGGGACGTTGAGATTCTCAGCACCAGAATCGGGTTCGAATTCTATGTTGCACCTCGCACAGAGGAAGTGACAATCAGAGTTAAACCGACCCACGCTACCAGGCCACAATCAGTCACCGGAAGAGGGAAGGTTGTTTTACAAAGTAAAGGAGGAGAAAAACAACTCCCTATCGTTTGATCAAGCTAAAGCAGAGGCGACTTAAATAGAGCTGAAGAGACGCCATCAAGATGTCATTGTTGACACGGGGAAGACGCCGTTATTAAATCTTGCATAAGAGTAACCATTGTTGACACGGGACAGATGCCGTTGTTGACTCCTGCAGAGTAGATGCCATTGTTGACGCTCGCCGTTGTTGATAACAGGGGATACGTTGCTGTCGATGCAGAGCGACGTCAATCGGAAATGCTTGAAATGTAGTCACTACGAAAAGTTTCGTCACGGTAAAGCGGAGTACTTCCAACTGATCGGATTTCCTGAAGGGTGGAGAAACCCATGGAGGGACAACAACAATGACGCCAGCAACGTCATCACCACGGGGATGAAAGCTGCGAAGAAGAGAAGAAGACCAGCGATCACCTTGTGTTCTTATTTGCGTCCCTGTGTTAAAAAGAAAAATTGGCAACACTCGCACCCATGAGTAAAATTTCTCCGGGAAACCAAAAACTGCGAATGGAGATCAAAATCAAAAAGGTTTTAGCCTATTGTTGTACAATCGAAGAATCAAACGGTCAACCATGACTCACTCAGATAAAAAATACCTGGCGTACGGAGTTTCCAGAGAAAGCCACAAGAAAATGACTGAATGGTCATGCGAGGAATAACTTGAAATTAATTTCTCAGTGACCTGATTATACTCATTTGAGATGCGTGAATGCTAGAGAAGCTGGGCATCTAATGGAAGAAATTCACGAAGATTGTTGCGGCCCACACATGAACGTGCAAGACTTGGGTACTTTTGGTTCATCATGACGGCTGACTGTATAAAACATTCCCAACAATATCACATATGTCAAGTATACGCAGACCAAATCCACACGTCACTGCACGAACTCTATTCCAGGACTTCCCCACGGGCTTTCTCAATATGGGGCATCGATGTAATCAACATGATTTTCCCAAAGGCATCCAACGGTCATCGATTCATATTGATTGCAATCGATTACTTCACTAGGAGATAGAGGTTATTACCCTGGCATCAATAATGACAAAGGCCATTGAATTTTTCATCAGCCATGACATCATCGTGCATCATGGGGTGCCTAAGTCAATCATCACCGGAAATGCCAGAAATCTAAATTGGTCGATGGGTTTTGATCAAGCATAAAAATTTATATCCATATCGCTCACAAATGAATGACGTAGTGGAAGCAACAATTAAAGGACTGGCATGATAAGCTACCTTGGGCACTCATGACATACATGACCTCAATACAGGGACCAACAGGGGCAACCCCATTCTCCCTTTGCTTACGGGATCGAACTCATGTTGCCAATTGAAGTGGAATTTCCGCCAGCTAGGATCCTCTCTAAGGCAGAGATGGATGAATCAGAATGGGCGAGATGCAGATACAAGCAATTAAACATCATAGATGAAAGGTGGCTCATCACGTTGTGCCACAAGCATTTGTACCAGCAACGCATAACTCATGCATTTAACAGGAAAGTTAGTCCAAGAGAATTACAAGCAGGCAATCTAATTCTCAGACATGATTATCACTGACAAGGACGAGCAAGAACTCCACAATTCAATCAATGTGGATGAAGAAAAAAACTCGTAACCATAAAGAGAGCCTTCAAAATTGAGAAAATTCTCGCTAAATCGAAAACCCAAAAGGGCGGTTTAGGAAAAATTTAGGGAAGAGGGGCATGATTGATAATCCTCAAAAGGACAATCATGGCAAAAGGAAAGGAATCAAATCCCTGCTAGGTTGAAAACCCAAAAGGGCGACCTAGGCAAAAAAAATTAAGGGAACTGAGAGGTGCGGTAAAAAAAAAATATCGTAGCAAAAGGAAAGAAAATCAAGAAAAAAAACAAAAAACAAATGCTCAAAAGTGGACGACAGTGTTTCCCACAGTAGCAATAAAAAGAAGTTGTGATCGGCATTAATTTGAGCTGCCTCGACAACTTGCATGGATTCACATTGTGAATATAGCATGAATGTCTTTAGGGAACTCCATCAAGAAGGACTCCAAAGTCGATTAATGAGAAAACAGACTGAGAAGTCCGCACAAGCAGTCACACATCTCGAGAAAGGTTTTTACCTCCAAAGTGAATTACAAGCTAATGAGCGGGGTCTTTAGGTGCTCAACCTCTGCGAGTCATCATCAACAATCGGGGCTTGTAGATATCCAACTTCCGAGAGTTACAAACCGACGAACAGAGCGTTTAGGTGCTCAAACTCCGCAAGTTATCCCCAACGATCATAACCTGTAGATGTCCAACTTCTGAAAGTTACAAGGCGACGAACGGGACCTTGAGGTGCTCAACCCCGGCAAGTCATCCTCAACGATGCTTCTAGCCAGAAAAATCCTCAAATTCCAGCTCGTTGATGGCAAAAAAACAACAACGAGCGGAGCCTTTAGGTGTTCAGCCTCCGCAAGTCATCCTCGATGACCAGAATCTGTAGTTATCCAGCTTCTGGGAGTCACAAGTCGACAAGCGGAGCATTTAGGTGTTCATTCTCAGCAAGCCATCCTCAACAAGTCACAAGCCGACGAGCGGAGCATTTAGGTGTTCAGCCTCCGCAAGTCATTTTCGACGACCAGGACCTGTAGTTATCCAGCTTCTGAAAACAAAACGAGTGGAGCCTTTAGGTGTTCAGCCTCCGCAGGTCATTCTCGACGACCAGGACATGTAGTTATCCAGCTCCTGGAAAAAAAAACGAGCGGAGCCTTTAGGTCTTCAGCCTCCGCAAGTCATTCTCGACGATCGGGGCCTGTAGTTATCCAGCTTCTGGAGAAAAAAACGACGAGCGGAGCCTTTAGGTGTTTAGCCTTTGCAAGTCATCCTCGACGACTAGGACCTGTAGTTATCCAGCTTCTATAAAAAAAAAACGAGCGGAGCCTTTGGGTTTCAGCCTTCGCAAGTCATCATCGACGACCAGAATCTGTAGTTATCCAGCTTCTGGGAATTTTAAAAAAACACTACGAGGAGAGCCTTTAGTTGTTCAGCCTCCGCAAGTCATCCTCGATGACCAGAACCTGTAGCTATCCAGCTTCTGGGAGTCACAACCCGACAAGCGGAGCCTTTAGGTGTTCAGCCTCCGCAAGTCATCCCCAACGAGTCACAAGCCGATCGACGAGCGGAGTCTTTAGGTGTTCAACCTCCGCAAGTCATCCTCGACAACCAAGACCTGTAGGTGTCCAACGTCTGGGAATCACAAGTTGATGAGCGTTTAGACGCTCAGTCTCCACAAATCATCGTCAACGATCGAGACCTATAGGTGTCTAGCTTCCGAAAGTTGCGTAATAATGTTTTTCTACTATGTAAATAATGATTAAAGAGAAGCCAAAATCAGTTGTTTGTCTTTGAACACACACTCATGAGATCACTTCCATGAGCGCATGCTCAAAGAGGGGCAACTGTAAACACCTGATTTTAGCTCGGGATCAAAATACTGTATGCGAGGAATCGAGCCGAGAGAAATCGATATTAAAAAAAAAATAAAAAATAAAAATCTGAATTTCGAACATGGCCACATGGCTACACATGGTCATGTTCCTCTTTTGATTTTTTATTATTATTAAACAAAATTAATAAAATAAGATTCAATTCTTCTATAAAATGTAGAAGGGGTGAATGCATTCAAGGGGAGAAGCTACGGTGAGGAGCTTCAATGAGGAGAGAATGAGAGAAAAAAAAATAGTGAAAAATACCGATAATTATCGGACTCGGTTCCTCGTACGGTATTTTAAACCTCCAATGAGTTAGGTATATTTCTCTCATATTCGATATCATATTTATATTTTATAAATCTGGAATAAAATTGAGATTTTATATACATATATTATATATTTATGTATAATATACTTGTTAATATATATATATATATATGTGTATAATATATATTTCTATTATGTTTATGTAATACTATATATATCTATATGTATAATATATATTTATATTATGTTTATGTATTACTATATATATCTATATGTATAATATATATTTATATTATGTTTACGTATTACTATATATATCTATATGTATAATATATATTTATATTATGTTTATGTTATCTATTTATCTATATGTATAATATATATTTATATTATGTCTATGTAATACTATATATATATATTATGTATATGTATATTATGTATATTATGTATATGTGGAAAACAATAATTTCAAAAATGACTTAGGTCATTCCCAAACTTTGATGAAGGCTATAACTCGGTCCCTGGACTCTCGGGTCATTTCTGGGACGTTATCGAGTGTTATAAACCAAACCGGAAAATTTTAGGCCATTTGTGGAATATGTTTTTCTTAATTCAGCTCATTTAAAAAAAAAATCATTTTGATTTCTAAACTTTTCTAGACATTCCATGATTTCTAAAATGTTACAAATAAGTCTAGAATAATTTTCGGGTAATTTTTTGGAATTTTACTAAGTGTTACAAATAAGTCTAGAATAATTTTCGGGTTATTTTAGAACTTTACCAAGTATTACAAATAAGTCCAGAATAGTTTTGGGTAATTTCTGTAATTTTCGAAATATTTGTCCAATTCAGCTCAAATTTTAATAAATTGCATTTTGGTCCCTATATTTATTTTGACATCCTATAACTTCTCAAAATGGGACAAATTAGTCCAACGGGCTTAAAATCTTCAAAAATCATTCGTGCATGTTTTGACACGTTTAAAATGGCTCAAGAGTTAAACTATTTATTTTCGAGCACGATTAACTTTAGTACTCTTTTGTTTATTTGAAATTAACTCATAAAAAAAAAATGTTTTTACATGGTTTAAGGAAAATGCATATAGTCTTTTTTGGGCCAAGCATGATCGAAACGAGCAATTAGGGTAAATGAAATATTTTTCAAAAGCAAACTAAAGTACCGAAAGGGCGGATTATGAGCTTGCGAGCTTTTAAGACGTAATCAAACCCCCGAACTCGATTCTCTGGACGTAGACCTTTCTAAGCCCTAGGATGTTAATTCCATGTAGCCTAGGCAAAATTTTAGGATTCTGATTAGCCTTCAACTAATCGGTGGCGACTCTTTCAATTTTTTCGGTCCGGTTGATGACCCCGCTCGACCGGACCCTTCGCTCGCCAAGACTCGACATTTAAAAAAAATATATATATATTTTTCATTATGTTTGAACAGATTTTTCAATGTTTGAGAGAGTTATTAAATCAACATTAGTTGAAATATTATAAGGAAATAGTATTACGACTTAATAACTCCATCAAACATTGAAAAATCCATTCAAACATGATGAAAATTTGAGATAGGTTTGTTGTTTGCTTAATTTCAAAAATTTTGTTTGTTGTTTGTCAACAAAAAAAAGTTCGATTTCCTGTTATGTTTTTCCTAAAACTTCGTTTGTTTTTTTATAATTAACCTTTTTATATATCATTCTTAAACATAGTTATCAGAACCGGACTGGCGACCCCTGTCCGGCTTGGTTCAATTAAAAGACCGTTTTACAAATGAACAGTGTTTCAACCGAGTGGTTTTTGGAAAACCAGTTGGTTTCCGGTTCACTTTTTAGTTGATTTTTTTAAGACAAATTGATTTTTCGGTTTAAACTGATTGGTTTGTTTATGCAGTGTTAAACCGGTTCAGTTCACTACTAGGTTCATAATTTATCCTATGTAATGTTCTGTTCGATGCACAACACTTCCTTAGCTCTAGATGTTGTTCGTAATGTGTGCATGAATCCTTGTTTCTACGATCCATCATAACCTTGGCTGCCTTGGTTGAACAACGAGAGACCGTAAATAACCTTGTGTGTGTTTTTATAAGAAATGTCGATTGAACGACATACCTTGGGTGTAGGATGTCTGAGATCTCGAAACGGCGATGACGATGGCTTCAAGATTCGCCCAGTCTGTCTCAAAAACTTGGCGTCTTCGTTCTCTTTATGATCAGAAAACAAAGACCTCGGGTTACTTACTACCTTAAAATCCTTGAGGTTGTAGTCACCCTTGATGGCCTTGCTAATGAAATGCATCGCCTTCGTCTCAAATTCCATTCTTTCAGGGACGATGTTCTCATTCACGGGGCTCGGGAACGACAAGTACATCTCTCCTGGAGCAGCCGGAGGTCTACCATTAACAGAATGCTGAGGTTGTTGGGCGGGTCGAGAGGTGAAGTTGTTGTATTCATGTTCATGCTTGAGGGTATGTTGGAGGCTGCTGATTTGGTGTTCCAGTCGGTTTATCTCAGCTTCAACCGTCCCTAGCTCCGTTTAGAGTCTCGTCATCTGATCATGATCAACACTAGCATGCTTTAACTGACGTAGAAAGTGATAGCTACAGTTAACTTGTGAATCAATCAAGAGAAGAGAACAATAGTTGTTTACCTTGGGTGGGAAGAAACTAGGGATAGAGATGGCAGAACCATGGCAGTTTCCATTATGGACTACCTCAAGGATCTCATGAACCTTCTCTTCTTGACTCAACATTTTTTGCAGCATTGCGACCTGTCAAGATTGCTAAAACAATTAGAATATGCTGAAGAAATTACAATTTGACTATATGAAGTTTTGGGCTTTACATTTGATTAATTCCCCTTGTGAACAGTGAACTGCACACTAAATCGGGTTGGACCGGCCGAATCGTGAACCGGACCCCTCACCGGTTCGATGGCTGGTCCAGTTTTGATAACTATGTTCTTAAATTCGGATTAAGAATAAACTCCCTCGAGTCATTGGGAACCTCGTTGGTTGTTTGAGAATAACTCATTAGAGGTAGGCTACTGATTTTTACAATTTCTATTAGCTGAACTAGTATTAATTTTGTAAGGCAAAGAATTAAAAAAGTAAAGCAAAAAAGGAAACACGTTTATTTTGTTGATATATTATAACATAGTATGATGTCGATACACATGAAAATCTATATATATATATTAATTTGGCTAAGTTATGTGAAATTGTGACAAGCAAACATTTTAAGTAATTTTCTCATTCCTAATGTCAATTTCATAACTTCTAGTTGGTCCATGTCAAATATATAATTCTCACTCATATGTGGCATGTCATGTAATATAGTTTAAAATCTTTCAAACTCTCTCATTCATTCTCCCAGTAAGTTACAAAATTTCATTAATATCTTCTTATTTTCTATGTGCATTTATGATTTTTCTTAAGTTTATTTTATTTACTAAATTTTATATTTTATGAAAAGCAAGAAGATGTATAAATTAATTTTTTTTATTACAAGAAAATTTAAGATGAAATTAAGGATTATTATGTATATTATATATCAATTTTATGAAAATAATAATCACTTATTAATTTTATGTAGATATTTATAATTATGACATAAAATTTTAGGGTATAAAAAATTATATCATTGTTATAATTATGACATACTTTTCTTAGACCTATTTTTATAAAATATCATTGTTATATTTTATTAGAATCAACATATATTACAAAAACATTTAAAAACAATTTATATAATTTATAATTACTATAACTAATATGCATATATATTCTAATAATTAGTATTTATTTAAACATATATGAAAATAATAAATGTCGTAAAATAAATTTTAAAATTATTAATGAGCATCATATTCATAATTGGTTACATTTGTTTTTATTATCTACTCATTTATTTTTATAAAATATAAATAATTGTTATATTGTATAATATTATAAAAATAAAAATAAGTTTAACATTTCTTCATAAATAGAATTAATTTTTATGTTGTGTAATTGAATTAATATTAATTAAATGTACTTTAATAAAGTGTAAATAATCATGTTATAAATATATATGTATATTTACTTAAAATAATATTATTAATTTAAAATGAAAATATTATTATATTATCTAAAGCACGAATAGTATTATATGATTTAATGTCAAGTGCAACTAACCGATGTGAGAGATTATTTATTAATCCATCAAAAGAAATACTAGAAGAGACTATGCAACTAACCTATTATATGATTTAGCAATTTCCTCTTCCTCTTCATCCATGTGATGTTCTCTATTCACATGGTTCTATTCCATGGATTATGGTGAAATCCTTCAGGTGGACTCCTCTCCTCTGCCTTTTCTTTCTTTCGAAGCCATCTCTAATAAATAACTACTAGGAATTACCTCCCTTAGTTGAGTAGTCCCATTTGCTCTCCAACGAATATCACTAGGACTATCTGCCTCTCTCCGATTTACAATCCCCACAATCCCCAGATCCAGTAGAACCACTGCTGATCCTACATCTCCACCTTTGCCATGACCTTCATCGGGATCTTCTTCTGCAGTGCTTTCGCTGCTTGCTTTGCGGAGGTACTATTTTATGGGGATACAGACGTCTTTTTCGTCCACAGCATTGTGATATCTTACGCAGAATTGTCGCAAAATCAGGGTTTAGCTTGTTCTATCAGCAGAGAATTCAATTTTATTTTATTTTGGGGGAGGAGGTACTACTAGATTTTCGTCCTCGTGAATTTTGTGCATTTGGGTTGTAGTTATTGACCAAGACTAGGCTCTCCCTTTCAACTTTCCCGAGGTAATGCTGTAGCACCACGACTGCATTGTTAGAATTTTCGATTTTGTAGATTTAGAAACAGTAAATCAGGAAGAATCTGATTCATGACCCTAACCGATTCTTCTCCTAGAAATTACCTATCCGCGCAGCCATTTTGTAATTGAAAGTGAACTCTGCACATCATAATGAACCTCCTGTTGGTATTAGGTTTGGGACACTGCCTCTTGCAGTTTGCTAGTATGATGGATTGTTTTTTAGTCTATGGTATATCAGGAAAATCGGTAACCACTTTTTATCTTCTTTGATCGAGGATACATTATCTTCTCCTCTTGCATCACAAAGATCCCACCTTTCGATACTTCTTTCATTTCTCAACGTAACTTTAATTTTTATGGTCATAACTTCATCCCTTCCTTTTGGAGGGGTATGCACATTAGCAGCTCTATCGTGTTTCACTAATATCATCCAAGACAATCTATGCAGATTTGTACCATTCCTTTGGACGTTGCTAAAGTTAGGCTGCAACTTCAGAAGAGAGTTGTTTCAGGTGAAGGAAGTCCTAAATACCGGGGCTTGCTTGGCACTATTGCCACTATTGCTAAGGAGGAGCGATTATCTGCTCTTTGGCATGGCATAATTCCTGGTTTACATCGCCAGTGCATTTATGGAGGCCTAAGGATAGCCCTATATCCTCCAGTGAGTCTCAAATACTACTCCAGATGTTTGATTTCTGCTGACAAATTGATTTGTTTAAAAAGTGGTTGTTTAAATAGGTGAAATCTTTTTTAGGTGGCAGCGACGTTGCTGAGGATACATCCATTTTCCAGAAAGTGCTTGCTGCCTTGTTTACTGGTAAGTACTGTTACTTGCCAATTCAACTGATGTTCTTGCTCTTGTAGCTGTTTGTCTGTGACGATTTACTTAAGAATTAAGATGCTAGGTGCTAACTGATGTTAAGAGTGTGTATGTTTACATCATTGTACAGGTGCTTTGGCAATTGCAGTGGCCAACCCAACTGATCTTGTTAAAATTCGTCTTCAGGCGGAAGGAAAACTTCCTTCTGGGATGCCTGGGCGTTATACTGGAGCATTAAATGCTTACGTTACTATAGTGAAGCAGGCTGGTTTCCTTCTAAATCTGCTGATTTCATTCATTGGAATATCACATAAGTTTGTGGTCTATACTGGTTTGCTTAAATGGGTTAGTGATGTTCAGGAAGGGTTAGGTGCCCTATGGACTGGGATTGGACCGAACATGGCAAGAAATGCTATAATAAATGCTGCTGAACTAGCAAGTTATGATCATGTAAAAGAGGTATCATGCTGTGTCTCTTTTTTGTATTTCAGAGTTACTTTCCTTGACAACAATGATTGTATAGCCGTTTTGATTATGTTTTTCATCATCTAATTTCCTTGTACTTATGCAGACAATTTTGAAACTTCCAGGATTCGTAGACAATGTTTTCACTCATATCCTCGCTGGTCTAGGTGCCGGTTTCTTTGCTGTTTCCATTGGTTCTCCTATAGATGTGGTAAGCATTCTATTTTCATAAGTGGTTTCAAAAGAAGCTATGTTTGCTTCACTAACTTAAGGAATCAATTTTAGTTTCCTTTCTTTTATTTATATTTGTCTTTCCTGGATAATGTGCTCTTTGTAATCAATTTGACATACAGTCACGAATCAATCCTCTTCAGTTTGGCATTAATTCACTGATACAATTAATCTACCCATTATAAGCAATTGTTGCCTAGACAATGATTGGAGCTGGGGATTGTACAGACACATGCGAAAGTATTTTGTTTGGTGCTGGAGAACGGTGTTGTACTTTTAATCTCTGAAGGTGATTTGTACAAAGAAAGCTGATGCTGAAAAAAAACACTATTAGATTGAGAGTCTGGTTGGAGAAATCTTGCATTGGAATTGGATCTGTTTGACAGAAAATGTCCATATAAATTGTTGAGACTTTCTTTTAGGGTTAACGATAAAAAAAACTTGTATCATGAATTGTCTTATTTCCGATTTAGACCACCAGTTGGGTTTATGAGGAAAGCTCATTAATTTATAGAAAACCATATCTTTTTCGTTCTTATTCTTTAAACTATTTAAAAGAAGGATTAGATTAAGTCTCAAATTCTTCTGTGATGAGAGACTATGCAGGTCAAGAGGCTAATTCTTAGTTGAGTTTGATGTTTACATGAAGTTAACTAAATTGTGGCACATGTCTAATTTAGCCACTTAAGGTCCAATCTATTTCTGTAGTTTTTTACTAGAAAAATCCACGAATTCACGTGAAACTATCGGTCACTGATTGACTTAAGTTAAAGTTAAACACCAAGTTGACCCTAGAATTAACCCTACTGTAAAGGTAGGTAGTTTCTTTTTTCTTTTTAAATAATAACATTTTTTCTTTCAGGTGAAATCAAGAATGATGGGGGATCCAACATACAAGAACACTATCGATTGTTTCATGAAGACCTGGAAGCATGAGGTCCTTTCATCTCATCTGATTTATATTTATTTATAAGAAGAAAATAGAAAATGGAATCTCATTGCAGTCAACTCTAATAAGTAATTGGTTCATAAAAAATGTGTTAAGGAGTTGAAAAGGTATATATGTCCCTAATGCATTCTGCTTCTAACCTATCTATCTCAATCATATAATGATTTGAAAAGCTTCTTCTGCATGATACAAGTTATAACCACCGTGGATTATTTAAATGTTCAGGGATTTTTGGCCTTCTACAAGGGATTTCTCCCAAATTTTGGACGGCTAGGGTCGTGGAACGCTATCATGTTTCTCACATTTGAGCAAGTTAGTGAGATTATTTTATGTTTTTCCTCCTGCACTTGAAAAAATTATGGATTGATTTCACAGAAATGGCATCTCGTGCATTTTGGAATTATACATCCTACTGTACTTACCTGTATGTAGTGACAGTTGTTTGTGTTGATGAACAGGCGAAGAGGTTTCTGATAGGAGCAGCATGACAGACAAAATTGAGGTATCCACAAAAATGTTATACCTGCAAGAAAGGAAGGAAACTGCTTAATTTTATGTGAGACTGTGATAGTAGAAAGGAAATGTAGGCATGGTATTATTTTGAAAGAACAGGAGAAAAAAACAAAGAAAGAAGAAGAGAGGATTGTTGATGTGTGGTATTTACCTGACGCACCCGCACCACTGCTCCTGCCTATTAAAGTGTTTGTACTTATATATTGTCTAAGACTCCTCCAAAATTTTGGTATGTGATTCCAAATGTACATTGTTTCCAACTTTACCATTTTTCTCATTCATTTTATTGGACTTGGATTAGATTTTCGCTTGTTTTACAATTTTCGCCGCCAAAAAATTCTAAATCCTTCCAAGCCCATTTTTTAACAATCCCCTAACTGAATGGAGAAATGATTGAATTCCTAGTATTGTATCTTTAGACTCGGAATAAGAATTTAACGGTTAATACATGCAAAAATCATGTAGTTACCCCTTGGACCTTCCCTTATAAAGTTAGCTCGACTTTACTAACTAGTTAGTAGCTACAATGTCCTTGAACTTTCTGGTATTGATTTAAATGATTAACCCACATAGGAAGTATTATCCAAGTCGTGCGTTCATATTCATTCTAGTGATGGACAATGCCTATTGCATAGTTATACAAACGTTTTGAAGATTATGCCCTCATTAATTTTTTTTAAGCGGAGTCGCGGATAAAAATAAGGTCAATGTTTTCAAATCAACATATACAGAAGTAACAACATATCTAAATAATACATACTTAGATAGGATATATCAAAATAGGAAAAATGATGCAATAATGTAGTTTACGCCATTTTCTTTCAAAGAAGAATAATACGAGCAAACATTCCGCTCAACAACAAAGCGAAATTGATAGATACCAAACATTTTCTACAACCACTTCTCCTTTTTCACAACTTGATGCTCTTTAATAACCTACAGAAATAGCCAAGTTTAGCACTAATCCACAACAAACAATCACGATATTTAGAAGAATGCATGAACAAACCTTAACCAATTACTCATCACACAAACACCCTTGTAACCTTGCTCATGGTGTATTTTCCTTTACCATATTCTTTTTTATGGAAGTTAAGACCATTAGTGAAATATGTTTTGTAGTATTTTACTGAATTCGATGAACCCAAAGCAATTTTTTTTTTTTGGCCAAGAAAAACTTCATCATTCATTCAATAACCGAAGAAGGAACCGAGTACAAAATATTATCCATTACAATACATCTAAGAAGGGGGGTTGGAGGTGAGGACACCCAATCCGAAGGACACAACCCCGCCAATACATTCTTTGCAATCCAATCCGCACACGAGTTCGCAGATCAGGGAATATGCTCCCAAGTGACTTCCCTAATCGAAGAGGATAGGAAAACCGCATTAGACAAAATGATATCAATTCTCCAAGCAAAGTCCCGCCTATGAATATGATTGATGATATTCAAGGCGTCCGTCTCGATGATGATCTTCGACCACCCTTTGTCGATGGCCAATTGAACCGCATAGAAGACCGCATGAGCCTCAATCTCGTCCACCGATTCGGCCAACATCACCTCACCTCGGCCTCCCAGCACGACCCCTGCGGCATCCCTCGCTATCACGCCCAGTCCCCCCGGAGAGACGTACCACACCACGCTCCATCACAATTAATCTTGATAACATCTTGTGGAGGTCCGATCCATGCCTGAAACAGTCGGAGATCTCTTCCCGGTGGTACGGTCGGTGCCATCTCGTGCAAGGTTCGGTCGATCTCATGTAGGATCGCTAAAATGCTCGGTTGTGTGTTTTCGTAAACAAGCTTGCATCGTGTTTTCCATACGACCCAACACACTACCATGAGGCGCCTCCAAGTCGCGGTCCTCTCCCTCCTTCGCGGCCCCGAGAGTGAGGTGACCTCGGCCAATAACGCATCCATGGAGTTGACCCCCGCGGCCACCCCCGCACTATCAAGGTGGTGGCTCCAAACCTGTTGTACCCACGGACACGCAAACATCATACGCTCACGGGACTCAATAACACTACAAGTCGGGCATAGACAATCAAGCATGACACCTTTTCTCGCAAGTGTACCCCTAGTCGGCAAAGCGTCATTAGCCAACTTCCACATAAAGGCCTTAATTTTTGGCCACACATTCGCCCCCCAAATAGCCGGCCAAACCGATGGAATATCAGGTCCCGGGGTTCGGTTTAGATCCCAAGTTACCTGAGGGCGATCGTTGTTGGCATGGATCCAATGGTAGACTGAACACACCGATGTCTCTCCCAATCTGGAGTGTGGCCATCGATGAATGTCTGGTGTAGGAGTAATCGGTATATGTTGTTGAAGAACATCATCAACATCGTCGTGGTGGACCGCAAGTCGGACTGCGTGCTCATCCCATGCCGCCATGTCGTGACGAATCCAGTTTGCCACCCTCGGCGAAGGTGGCTGCACTGCATCTCCTCTCGGTCTGATCCGACTGGTTCGCCTGGCGGTGACCCATGAATCCGTGAATGGTTGTATCGACCTACAATCCCCCAGTCCCCATACGCCTTCTGCTCAGATAACCGACCGACCGACCCTCTAGCAATCTTGCCCAAGCCCAAGAGGGCCTACTTCCCGATGCGGCCTGCAAGAATGATTTATCCGGGAAATACAGTCCTTTTAAGAATCTTACCCAAAGTGTGGTTGGCTCCGATAGAATCCTAGAAGCCATGTTTGCTAAGATAGCACGGTTGAAATCCTGCATCTCTCTAAAGCCGTAGCCACCAACCGACTTAGCATTTGTCATTGATCCCCCATTCTTCCAGTGAATCTTCCTATTGCCCTCTCGGGATCCCCACCAGAAACGTGCCATGATACCATTGATCTCATTGCACCAAGTTACCGGCAGTTTAAAGATGTGCATGACATATGTAGGGATAGCACTGAGCACAGACTTAATCAAAATCTCCTTACCCGCATGATTTAGGAGCTTGTTCGTCCAGCACTGAATTTTGTCCCGGACTCTCTCTTTAAGATAGTTGAGTGCATCCCGCTTCGACCTGCCCCAGACTGTTGGCAGCCCCAAGTAGAATCCTGGGTCAATGGTATTAGCCACCCCAAACATATCTGATATGTCTCTCTTATAGGTCTCTTGTGCCGCCGAGTTAAAGTAGAGGCTCGACTTGGAGAAATTGATCTTCTGTCCTGATGATTCGCAGTAGTCCTGAAGAGAGTTCTTTAGGTTCGTGGCCAAGGACAACGAGCCTTTCAGAAAGAAGATAGAGTCATCTGCGAAAAAGAGGTGTTGGATCTCTGGGCACCCCCTTCTAGGTCGGATACCCCTGATGTTCCCCTGTTTGACCTGGTCGTCAAGCAATCTAGACAGCACATCATCAACTAATATAAACAGATAAGGTGAGAGTGGATCACCCTGTCTGAGACCCCTGGATGGTATTATGGTTGCTGACTGCTTCCCGTTGACTTTTACTCTATATGTGACGGTCGAGATGCAAGCCCTGATCCAGTTAATCCATGTGTCGTTGAAGCCCCACTTCCGAAGGCCTTCTATTAGGAAATCTCACTCGATTCGTTCATAGGCCTTCTGCATGTCTATTTTTAGGGCACATTCCGTTCTGCTCGAGGTAGTTCTTGGCTTGCCTCTTGTCTTCAGGAAATGGAACATCTCGTGGGCAATAATGATACCGTCCTGTATACGTCTCCCTGAAACGAAGACACTTTGGAACGGGGTGACCAGTTCTGGCAAATAAGTTTTAAGCCTATTTGCCAGAACCTTAGAAAAGATTTTGTAGCCAAAATTACATAAGTTAATGGGTCTAAAGTCGGATGCGCATAACAGGTTAGCAATCTTAGGGATCAAGGTAATATGTGTATGATTTAGAAAGGATGGCATGATACCTGTCGTGAGGAAAGCATTGACCGAGGTGAGTAAGTCTGGGCCGATCGTGCCCCAACTCTTTTGGAAAAACGTTCTGAAAAATCCATCCGGACCTGGTGCCTTAGATCCCCCCATCTGAAAACATGCCCGTCTAACTTCTTCAATAGATTCCAAACTGGTAAGGTTCCGATTCATCTCGCTCGACACCATGGTCGGGACACAACTAAGGACCTGATGAGACAATGTGCTCGAGCCGACCTGCCCCCTCTCCGATGAAAACAAGTTTGAATAGAATGCGTGCAGCTCAGACCGAATCTCACTCTCCCTGTCCAACCAAACCCCTCCTCCGTCCCTTAACCGAACTATGTTATTGCGCCTACGACGGGATAAATAATTTGTCTAATGAATTATAAATCCCTTACAAAATAAATAGCTTTCTAAGAAGGAGTACGTGTTCCCACTAGATTGAAAAACTGAAAGGGTAGCCTAGACAAAATTTAGAGGTGTGATTGTGAATCCGCAAAGTACAATCATGAAAAATGAGAGAAAATAATATTCATGATGGTTTGACAAACCTATAGAGTTGTTCCATGCAAAGAAAAAAAAAAAGGAAAAGGAAATTGAGGTGCATGGTTTGAAAAATCTCATAAAGATTATAGTGGCAAAATGATAAAATAATAAGATAAAAAAAAATGCCAGCTTGTTGAATATGGCGCATCCTTGACAAAATTTAGTGAACCATTTCAAGTCATCATACATTCTTATCATTGCTTCCAAAGTTAAATTATTCCACATATATTATACTTTGGTTGCTCCAAGTGATTTCTAGTAGCTCACCACTAGATATGGTTGTTACTAGATATCCTCATATTCAACAACACAATGATGTCCCGAATATCCTAAAGATCATTATATCTCATACATTTTCCTTTACTTAAATTGGTCTCTAGTATCTTCGCATTGTCCCAGATGTGCTTACTACCGATTACATAAAAAATGTCACAACATTGTCCCAAATATGCTAGTCATCATCTCAGATTTAATTTATGCTTCCAAAATCACATTGTATCATATAAGCTTGTCTTTAGTTTGCTCTAGTTGGTATTTCATAGCTCTACGCTGTCCAAGATATGCTCATTATGGTTTACCCCATCTCCTCTCCAAATGACAGAACATCATCTCAAATATGCTATTCCTTCTGCCATTACAGGTGTAACATTCGCTTCCAAAATTGCGTTGTATCATATATGCTAGTCTTTGACTCACTCCAGCTGGTCTTCCGTAGCTATGCACTATCCTATATACGCTCTCTACCGGTTACAACCCATCTTATTCAAAATACACAACGTTGTTTCAGACATGCGTTTCATTTCCTCAATGACGAGTTGTCCCAAATATGCTTAGTCTTTGGTTTGTTTAATTTGTTCTCTATAACTCCGCGTTGTCCCCGATATGCTAGATACTGGTTACCACATTTCATCTTTAGAAAATGCAACAATGTTCTAGATATGCTAGTCTTAGACCATGTTAATCAGCGCAACCATGTTAATCAGCACAACGTTGTGCCAAACATGCTAATTGCCACACAATTCGAAATAAACACGTCCACCATCTTGAAAACTAGGAAGGAAAATAATAAAAGCTTCCTAGCCAAACCCAAATCAATGTTTTTTTAATTTATCTTTGGACAAATCATCGAACATGTTTTGTGGTTGCATGTCCAAAATGGTCTTGACCTCTTATCCAAACATAGTTATTTCAAAGAAAAAAGATTAATAACAGTAATTAAGAACATGACTGAAATGACAAAACATCACAAAACTGTAGGATAACAAAAGGGGAAATACTCCCATAAATCAGGGGAAGGAAATATTGTATAAATGTAGTTGCCTATTTACCTAGTTTCCTAGTATACAACTTTCCTAATACTAAAATTATCTATCTATAACTTGAGAATAGCTGTAACAAAAATACATACAGGAAAAATACAACACTGAATTTCTCTCCATCAAACATTAGAGCAGAGTCATTATTTTCCTTAGTTCATTCTGATGTGTGGGGTCCTTAGTTCAAGTTCTTAGAAATAATTCTGACATTGCTACTAAATTTGTCGCCTTCTATGACATGATTCAAACACAAATTCATTCTCAAATTAAAATTCATCGATTTGATAATGGAGGAAAATTCGTTAACTCTATAGGGAATGAGGTATGATTCATCAAACATCATGTTCATTTACTCTCCAACAGAATGGAGTTGCGGAACGAAAAATAGAATCATTCTCAAAATGATTCGCTCCGTTATGATTGAGTCTCAAGTTCTTACCATTTTTTGTCCTGAGGTTGTAGCTACTTCCATATACCTACTAAATCGACTTCCAACAAAAGTCATTGGTCTCAAAACTCCTAACAGGAACTCTCACATCATGTAAGTCTTCCATCAACACTAACCCTTCCACCTCGTGTTTTTGGATGCTCTGTCTATGTTCATATACCTAAAACCGATCGTTCTAAATTAGACTCATGCTCAGTCAAATGTGTCTTTGTAGGATACAGAAGCCATAAAAAAAGGTTATCGTTGTTATCATCTGTCAACACGTCGTCTTTATACAACTATGGACTGTAATTTCCTTGAAACATAATTCTTCTATTCCACCCAACCTAGCAGTCATGGGAGAGTCAGATAGACCCACTAATTTGAGTGTCAAGTCCAGTGTGACCTAAAACTGTTCCAACAGAGTCAGGAGATGGAACCACCGAGTCGCTTCCAAGCATAGTACAATCTTCCCACGCAGACACCGATGTTACACCCATCCCGACGGATACCCCTGAGGTAAGTACACAAGTCTCAGATGGTGATTTTGTAGATTATCCTAATGAACTCAGTACGGGAGAAAGGGAGCGAGAGGAGACAAATGAACCAACAAGGGAACCAACAACATACGTGTTATCACCCATATCCACCCGGGGAGTACCACCAACACGGTTTGAATATGAACATGTGCGAAAAAGATCCAGATACCCAATAAGTAATCTGGCAAGGAGGAGTATGACACACAATGCCTGCGCTTTCTCCGCAACAATATATTCAACTGACCTACCCATGAATGTCCACGAAGCTCAAGCTAATTAGGAGTGTCAGTGACGAAGACTAGTAGCCAAATGGTATACCCAAACCTACAAAATTGACTACCTAGAGATTTTTTCGCCAGTGGCGAAGATCGATACTATCAGAGTGTTATTCTCCATAGTTGTGAATAGAAATTGGTCATTACATCAGTTTGACATGAAGAATGTCTTTCTCCGTGGAGACCTTAAAGAAGAGGTATACATAGAAGCTCCACTAAGGATATCAGAGAAGTTTGAAAAGGGAAAAGTATGTCGCCTAAAAAAGGAACAATCCCCGAGAGCCTGGTTCAGGAGGTTTACCACCGCAATGAAGAAATATGACTACAAGCAGAACAATGCAGATCACACGTTCCTAAAAAGGAAGAATGAGAAAGTAACTTGCTTAATCATTTACGTGGATGATATGATTATCACATATGACAATGCATAAGAGATGGATCACCTAATAAAGAACCTATTTTAGGAGTTTGAGATGAAAAACTTGCGTAATCTCAAGTACATTCTTGGAATTGAAGTACTCCGATCAAAAGGGGGTATTTTTATTTATTGACGAAAGTATATCCTAAATCTGCTGACATAAATAAGGATGATGTATTGTAAACTAACTGAAACTCCCATTGTTGTGAATCATGTGTTGACGATCACAAAGGGAGCAAGATGAGCGGACCAAGGGATATATCAACACCTAATAGGAAAGTTGATTTATTTGTCACACACTCGTCCTGATGTGGCTTACTGAGTAGGCGTTCTAAGAAAGTTCAGGCATCAACCTCAAGAGGAGCACATGGAAGCAACTATGTGGGTTGTAAGATGCCTAAAGGGTACACTGGGGAGAGGGATCCTATTTCAGAACAATGGACACCTTGAGGTCGAAGCTACACAGATGCTGAATGGGCAGGAAGCAAAGTGGATAGGAGATCAACCTCTGGATATTTCACCATTGTCGGAGGAATTGTAGTTACCTGAAAAAGTAAGAAGCAGAAGGTGGTCGCTCTTTCTAGTGCAGAGTCTGAATTTAGAGAAATTGCTCGGGGTCTGGTAGAAATATTCTCAAATTAAGTATGTCATTGTTGCTTATCTCCTAAGCTTGGTCGATTGCGTCTCATTTGCAACTTTCTTCCTTTTCTTTGTGGGCATACCAAATTGTCTTTTATACAAATGCAGGTCAATAGGTAGTGTATTACTTTCTACCCATTCTTCTTCACTTGGTACGGGATAGATGATTCCTGCATAAATTCTCATATTTGTTGCCTTTGTGTACGATTCATGTTAACTTAGTAACATCTGTTTTCTCTCAATATCTGATATTTCACATAATTGCTTGATTCATTTAAGCTCAACCACATACATGTACTTATACAACTTTGTTTAGCTACATAATCATTACATTTGACTACTAATTTTAATCTTACTATTTAACTTTTGACAATCTTGCTCTTTGCTTTTGCTTTTGCTGACTTTGACTTGGTAATTCTAACACTCCCCCTCAAGTTGAGTGATCGGATCTCCGATACTCAGCATGCCCAATACTTTCTTGAAAACCTTCGAGTTCACTGCTTTAGTGAGTATGTCCACTAATTGATCTTCTGAACGAACAAATGGCAGTCTGATGTGTTTTGCCTCGAGATTCTCTTTTATGAAGTGTCTGTCCACCTCAATATGTTTAGTTCGATCATGCTGAACTGGATTTTCTGAAATACTGATTGCGGCCTTATTGTCACACCTTAGCTCACATGATTCGGTTGGTGGAAACCCAATATATGTCATTAATTTTCTCAGCCACAATATCTCAGTTAATCCTCTTGCTATTCCACGGAACTCAGCTTCTGCACTCGAGAGAGCCACCACCTTCTGTTTTTTACTTCTCCATGTTACCAGATTATCACCAATAAAGGTAAAATATCCAGATGTGGACCTCCGATCAATTGGGTTGTCTGCCCAGTCAGCATCTGTATATCCTTGTATTTCCAAGTGACCATTTCTTCTTAATAAAACTCCATGCCCTGAAGTGCCCTTCAAATACCTTATGATTCTCATGACCGCTTCCATATGCTCCACTTGAGGTTGATGCATAAACTGGCTCACTACTCCAACCGCATAAGCTATGTCTGGTCGAGTATGTGACAGATATATAAGCTTGCCTACTAGCCTTTGATATCGTTCTTTGTCTGCTAGTCCTCCTCCTTCTGATAGTTGTAAGCCGTGATTTACTACCATTGGAGTTTCAGCTGGTTTGCACTCTAGCATACCTGTTCCTGTCAGAAAATCCAAAATATACTTTCTTTGAGATATAAAGATTCCTTCTCCTGATCTTAATACCTCGATTCCAAGAAAGTATTTTAAATTTCCGAGATCCTTCATTTCGAATTCTTCAAACAAGTTCTTCTTGAGTTTGTGCATTTCTTTTACATCATTCCCTGTAATAATCATATCATCAACATAAATGATTAAACATGTTATGAGGGTTCCTGTCTTCTTCAAGAATAAGGTATGGTCTGAGTTGCTTTGCTTATATCTATATTTATTCATGGCTATAGTGAACCTCCCAAACCATGCTCGAGGAGATTGTTTTAGACCATAGAGTGCCTTTTTCAATCGACACACCTTTCCCTCCTGAGTTTCATCTCTGTAGCCTGGTGGGACTTCCATGTATACTTCTTCTTCAAGATCTCCGTGAATAAATGCGTTCTTCACATCAAACTGGTGGAGAGGCCAGTCTTTATTCGCGGCTATAGACATCAATACTCTTATTGTGTTTATCTTGGCTACGGGCGAGAATGTCTCTGAATAGTCAATCCCGTATGTCTGAGTGTATACTTTTGCCACCAACCTCGCCTTGTATCTATCAATGGAGTCATCTTGCTTGTATTTGATAGTATACACCCACCTGCAGCCTACCGGTTTCTTTCCAACTGGTAGCCTGCAAATCTCTCATGTCTTGTTCTTCTCTAGGGCCTCCATTTCAACATTCATAGCTTGTCGCCAATTCTTGGATTGTTGAGCCTCTTTGATCGTACTTGGGACTTCTTCTGCGAGAATAGACATTGTGAATGCATTTGCCTCCTTACTTAGTCTCCCCCTTACTGCATTGACCACCGGATACCTAGATCTGCTTGACTCTCTATCCGGTGTGTATCTCTTAGGCGGCCGCCCTCGATTCTCTCTTGGAGGTAATTTGTATCCTCCAGTCATTACCTCCTCTTGTTCTTCTGATTCTTCAACCAAAATATTTTCATCTTGGGGTTCCGATGAGCTTACCGGGCTTACCTCGGATACCTCAAATGGTGGAGTATCAGGTGTGACCCTTAGTTCACTAGTTGTGACCGGCGTATCAGATGTTGGCCTGATAGTTCGATTTACTAGCTCTGTTGGATCATCATAGGAGAGACTTTGTCTATCATAGGAGATATTTGGGCCACAAACCCAATCCAGTGGATCTACTGTAAGACTCTCCCCCTGAACACTGGACCGAGGATAAAAATACTCTGTTTCAAGGAAATCACAGTTCATTGTGGTGAACATGTGACGAGTTTTAGGATCATAACACCGATACCCTTTTTGATTAACTCCATATCCTACAAATACACAATTGACTGCACATGGATCAAATTTGGTGCGATCATTTTTAGGTATGTGTACGAATACAGAGCACCCAAAGACCCGAGGAGATAAACTGAGTGTTGAGGGTACTTTAGTAATTTCAGAGAGAATATCAAGCGGAGTTTTGAAATTCAGGATTTTTGTAGGGAGACGATTAAGGAGATATGTTGCCGTGGCAACGGCTTCAGGCCAAAATGTTTTTGGTACTTTGGACTCAATTAGGAGGGATCTTGTCATTTCAAGGAGAATGCGGTTTTTTCTTTCGAACACACCATTTTGTTCTGGAGTGTGAGGACAAGAGGTTTGGCGAATAATTCATTTTTCTGAAAAGAAATTTTTCATATGTTGATTGACAAATTCCCCCCCATTATCAGACCTAAGAACTTGAATGTTTTTCTGAAACTGATTTTGGATCATTTGGAAAAAGTGACTGAATTTGTCACACACTTCAGATTTTTGTTTTAAAAAATACACCCACGTTACACGAGTGCAATCATCGACAAACAACACAAAATATCTAAAACCTTGACCTCCAAATATAGGTGATGGACCCCACACATCAGAATGAACTAAGGAAAATATGGAATTAACACGAGTACTATTTGGTCTAAACGTTTTCCTATGACTTTTTGCAAGAACACAAGTCTCACAAAAAAGATTATCACTCTTATTCAAACATAACTTAGGAAATAGAAGTTTTAGATAACCCGAGGATGGATGACCCAATCTCCTATGCCATAGCCAAGCCTCTCTTTCTGAAGATCCGTGAGCAAGTAACACCGAACCTTGTTGAGCCACTTCATCAACGTAGTACAGACCAGCGCGTTCAGTGCCACGCCCAATAATCACTCCCGTTTGGATATCCTGCAGTATGCAAAAATTCGGATTCATCATCATAGTACAATTCATTTCCTTAGTGACATGAGATACCGACAATAATTTATTCGAGAGATTTGGAACAAGTAAACAATTTGATATCCTCAGGGTTGGAGAAATCTCTAGTGTGCCCATCCCCGTCACTTGAACCTTTGCCCCATCTGCAGTATTAATATATTCAATCCGAGACTTCACAATATTCCTAAGATCACGTGCATCATATGTCATAGTGTCGGTTGCACCACAGTCGAAAATCCATTGGTGATTTTTTAATCTGTCTTTATTATGGACTGAATATGCACGTGTCACATGTTCAGGGTCTAAACTGAAATATTTTGGAGGCGTTTCGTATTTTTTTCATAACTTTCTGGCCAAAATAGCTAGGGTTTGAAGTAGAGGGACTTGGATGCAATTTCCAAGTCCCTATACCTGATGGACAGCCGCTGCCTTCCATTTCACCATAGGAAGGTCCCTCCTTTGAAGTAAAGCTCCCTCTTTTGCTGCTACCTCCGATCTGTGCGGCTCCGGCGAATGGAAGCTCCACCGCGTGGTTTTCGTTGCCACCACGGGTAGTAGTCGCGGGACTGCTCATCGCGACGACGTGGTATCCGGTGCCATTGAACCTGATGCCACGCCTCTGGTTTTTGCTCCGGCGAGTCCACGCCTCCTCCCTCGGCGACGGGAGATGTCGATGGCTGTGACTGCTTGTTTCTTCACTGGAGTCGTACCCCGACGAAGATGGTGTGCCGTTGACTAGGTTGACCTCTGTTTTCACTGCCTCTGGCAGCTTGTAGAAGTTCCTCCCTCTGCCTCTGGCCTCTAGGCCCATGGTACATGATCATCGCAGCTTCCTCGTAGATCATCGCAGCTTCCTCGTGTCCTTCGATCTTCTCACTATTCCTTCCTTGTGCTCACCGTGGTGCTCATCTGTGGAATCGAGGTGCTCAGCTGCGACATCATCTGATGAAAGAACGTTTGGGATGGTCTGATCAAAGAACGCTGGCTCAAGATCTCATTCCAGGACTGTACTAAGCTGTTGGATGCAATAATTGGGAATGGACTCACGCAAGCGGCTGATGTGTGGCTGTATACTGTATGAAGGTGATGATAGGTGATAAATGGAAGATGATTAAAAAAATGTGTGGGTTGTATGATAAAGGTGATGATAGGAACGATTTGGTTGTTGGCTCTGGTAAGGGTTCGGCTGAAAAATGGTTTGGTTTGGATATTGTGGTTTGAGTTTCAGAATCAGTAAAACTGCTCTGATACCATGTTAACTTAGTAACATCTGTTTTCTCTCAATATCTGATATTTCACATAATTGCTTGATTCATTTAAGCTCAACCACATACATGTACTTATACAACTTTGTTTAGCTATATAATAATTACATTTGACTACTAATTTCAATCTTACTATTTAACTTTTGACAATCTTGCTCTTTACTTTTGCTTTTGCTGACTTTGACTTGGTAATTCTAACAATTCATGCACAAACTTCTCCCCTGGTAAGTTCTCATATGATATCGCGAAAATAGCATGTCCACATGGTACGCCGCTGAGTTGAAACTATCCACAATTGCACTTCTTCTTTTTTGCCAGATCCATTGTGAAAATTCTCCTTGCACGCTTGCATTCATACCGATGTTGTCCAACACAAATGATATTGAATGCCTAGCAATGTGAGTTGTCTTATATTCTATCTTCTTCCTTATCCTGATACACAACAAGTTAGACCATTTGTTTCTCTCTTCTTTCTTATCTTCAAACTCAACCATCAACATTCTCCTTAAACCTTCAAAAATGGTAACAATTGGCTTGTCACAAAACGTCGAAACTCTCACAAATGTTGTTCATTATGAGATACACCTTCGACTAGAGGACTACATTAGTATGTTTTAAAAATTAAGGTTTTACATGTTAGTCCCTAAACTTTAGTACTTTTCTACTGTGTCCATAACGTCTCCTATATAAGGAGTAGCTCATTTGTATTTCAATCATCTAAGAATTTCACAATGTTCTTTATATATAACGCCTTGATTTCTACTTTTTCTCAACACGTTCATATATATATTTCTAACATGGTATCAGAGTTATTCTGACATAGGACTTTCATCCATTTTGATTTCGTTTTTTTTCATCAACAAGGAGCTTTCTAGGTTGATTGCAGCTCCAGTGCGCGTCCAATGCGCGACTAGTGCAAATCAAGTATTTCATACGTAGGTTTTGGATATTTGGTTTCATACGTAGGATATGCTTTTCCATTCTAGCCAGGTTCAGTTTGTGTATGATTCAGAGCTTCTTCAAATACATTTATGGTCATGTCGATCTCAATCAATAATTTTGTAGCCTCAGATTCATTTTCATGTGTTGTAGATCAAAATTCAGACACATTGCTGCTATGGACCTGATTTCTGAGCCGAGATTCGATCACCAAATATTAGTTCCTCGTCATGTGTTGAGCTTCAAATCATCAAACTTGCTTGCTTCATATCAACAATTTAGCTTGCAGCAATTCAATTTGATAAGCAACTAGCCAAATTTTGCTCCAATCCTAATCTTTTTCACCAAAACTCAGTTCTACAACAGCAAGCTTTACATGGACGTCATTGTAGCTACCTCTTTGTTCTTCATCATGATGCCTGTTTTCATCACCATCATGATCAGACAATCTACATCAACACAACACTCAATCCGATCTCATCTGAATCAAGTTCGGTGAATTCACCACAACAGGTTCATGTTGTGTCGCATATTCAGTCCTGGTTGAATCCTGTGTGTTCAACAACTCAATCCATCTACACCAGCTCCACTGCAGCTCCGTCAAATCTATTTATATCTCCTCATTTAAGTCTATTTCGGTTCAATCTGTCCTATTTGAACAACTTAATTTTTATCTCCTCATGTGAGACTTGGGGGCAGTCGACTGCACCGCAATCAGTGAGTCTTGGACATGCGTAGTTGCAAAACCAACTCCACCGCGGATCGGACACTAATCAGGTAGTCATAATGATGCTGAAGTAAAGCCATAAGAGAAGACAAAGTATTGCAAAGTGTAGCGTCAACCTTAGTTTATAAGAAAACAACACAAGTACAAGACTAGTGCAAGGTCAGTGACACACAAAGTGCAACCATAGTGTCAATCATAGAGCGAGAAGTGCTCAACCACAGTGCACTACAAGAATGTTGAGCTATAACCATGACCGAAAGTCACTACTAAAGGGGCATATGTCGTCAATAACCTTTAGTAACGAGCTATGTCTCGTCGCGATAGGTCTCGTGGCTAAATGTGTCTCCGACCTTAAATTACCGCCACTAATAAGTCAACGACATTATCTTCTATTTTTCAGACATAATAACTTATTCTTTAGTATTTGTAGATAGTCCTAGGTTGATGTCGTTAACCAACAATCAAAAAACCACTTCCAAGAGTTTTGATTTTCAATCTCAACCCATATGATTGCTAGTGGAAACAACTTATTCTCTGCACATCTCGTTATTGCACATAGAAACTGCTCACCCTCTTACATTGTAATGTGATATCCATCTAGCCCAAAGAATGGTTTGCAACAACGGGTGAAGCTTATTTTGAATGCTTCAAAACATGCATATAATCTCTGAAACCTGCGTCTCAATGGGTTTAAACTGGAGTCAACTGCAATCTTCGTAGTAGTTTCATGGTTATACTTCAACACTATCTCGGCATAACTCCTCAACTTTACATATTATTTCGTGTTTTCTCCATCAATCTCAACCCTAATGCTCTTAATGTCTCTTGCAACAATAATGGTGTAACATTAAATCCATGGTTCCTTATCAAATCAACATGAATAGAATGTACCTTCAATTATTGATCTTTGAACATATGGGAAGTATGTTCTGATTATCCACCTAGTTGAACATTGACTGCTTTTGCGAGCTCTTTCACATATATGGAGTTGTTGGAGTGTCAAAATTTGTAT
Source organism: Chamaenerion angustifolium (assembly GCA_946814005.1). NCBI lineage: Eukaryota > Viridiplantae > Streptophyta > Magnoliopsida > Myrtales > Onagraceae > Chamaenerion > Chamaenerion angustifolium. The sequence goes on along the minus strand of OX328268.1, from coordinate 22,945,757 downwards.
TGTCTTCTTCAACAACAGACACATATAATTCCTGTCCACCTTTGGTCGTCCACATAGTTGGCATCTTGTCCAGCCTATTTAATATCCATTAGATGGAATAATTATTGGCAATGCAATTATTTGCCAATAGATTCCTTAAAAGTGTAGTATAAGAGAACAACATTCCTGACTTCAACTCGGGTCCATTCAAGCTCCTCCTTGGGTTATGTTGGCTTGTAGAACCCAGCTCCTCATCAGACCCTGGTGGTGTCACAAGCTATTTTTCACTTTCAAGTTCGTCGTGTAGATTAACATTGGGTTGAGGTGTTGTAGCCTGAGCTGAAGTAACTTGGGTTGGTGTAACCTGAAATGCAGAATCTAATGTAGTCTGAGCTGCAAAACGTGTTGTCACTAGACTTGTTGCAGTCAACTCTCTTCCAACACTACTACCACCAATTACTGTGTTGACATCATTGATAGCATCTTCCAAGAAATCATCATCACTGTCTAAATTATCTTCCTCTGACACATACAACTCATCATCTGATTCCGATTCTCCCATCCTCATTATATCAACCAAAGTATGAATCGTTGCCTTTATATTAATAACTTCCATCAAACTCCACTTCATTGTAATGTATTACCCATATCTTCTTCAACATCATGTTGGAATGCATTAACTTCAAAGGTAAGTCCAGCAATCTCCACAAATTCATTACATGCAGTAAAGACATTGGTGTTTGTTTACCAAAAATTATTGTCCAACTTCTGTCATCTTCAATCAACATGAAAACAATTATCGCCCGAGCTTACTTTTTAAACATGCAAGCAACTGAAATCTAATCGTACTTCAAAATAATTAAGAGACCCAACATACTCTTTGATCATAAGTTTTTCCTCAATGAGTCTTCCACCGTAATTAACCTCAATAATGTACGAATAAATGTTAGCACAATTCATTTTGATCTGTACTTTGCAGTAATATTAATTATTTTGGGTTCATTCATTGGTAATCTTATTGATCATAAACTTCATACTGACAACAAACTAGATCGTGCAGTTCACTATCCTACAACCAATCCTTTCCTAGTTCGTATACATGTTCAAGAACAAGCAAGGAGGTGAACAATTCATTCAAATTGTTATAGGTTGTGAATAAATAATCAGTTGGATTGAGACTTGCTTACATGAAGTTTGCCCAGAAAAAATGATCTACTTACTTCGGACAATGTTATCTTCCCACATAACGCTAATGAGTTAAGAATTAACCCAGTCGACGACTTCATTCAGCAACAACGTCTGGATGATGAAGAAGAATTGGTGAAAACTCTCATTTTCGGAGTGGATTCTCTACAAAGTAAGGTTAGTAATTGTGAGAGAGAATAGTAACAGTTTCAGCAGAAACGGGGTAAGGGTAGAATGGACATTAAAGAAGTTGTTTTGTCCAAAATTAATGACAATACGAGGCATGTTTGTTAATGGCAAAAGTTACTAACTTTTGTTTATTATTGTTTGTAAAACAAAATAAAAATGTTTAGTTTCTTCTTGTTTACTTTTTGGTCAAAGTTTTGTTTGCTTTTGCTAATTAAACCCTTTAGTTAGTGTTAATCAACTTACATTTTAAATTTTATAACGAGGTTATTATTTAGGGTTAAATATCAATGAGATAGCTGAATTTTGGATGTTTTGCAACGAGCTACCCGAACTTTGAAAATTTAAAACGAACTATCTCAACTTTGAAAAAGGTGCAAATAGGTACCTCCGTTCAATTTTCGACAAAAAAAAAAGTTCGTAGCAAATAATCTTTAATATTTTAATTTATTTGTTTCCTAATTAAAAATATGTGGAGACTCTACGTACATGAGAAATTATATCAACTTACACTATTTTATAATACTTTCACTTTTATTCCGTGTATATGTAAATTAAACTTGTGACTATTAATTTTAGCAAAATGATATATATTATATAAAATTACCCAAAATTTAATCTAACAAATATATTTTAATAACTAAATTTGGTACGAGCAGTTACTTGACTTTTATGAAATATAATATTATGAATTTTTGTACTTGATTAAAAGAGATTTAATAAAAAAAACATCATAAATATACATGTGAAATAAGTAGAAAAAATTATTTTTTTAGTAACTTATGTGGAGAATGGTAAACAGATTTTGTAAGATTGTAAAGTAAGTTATATGTCATTTTACATATGCATAAAAAATGTATGTTTAATAATGATCAATTAAAAATTACGAATATAACAGTAGGAAATAGAAATCGTCGTACAAAAATTACTTGTCGTAATTCTGTATAACTTTGTCAAATTAATATAAGTATATTATTATGTATATATATCATCTCAAATTTAGTCTTAAAAGAAACTTCAATTACAAAATTTCGTATGTGCCATTACTAATTTTTTTTAAATATAATATGAATTTTAGTATTTGAATAAAATAGATTTAACAAAAAGAAAACATATAATATACATGTGAAATAAGAACATATGATGACATTTTTATAACTTATGTGAAGAATGGTTAAAAGTTTTTTTTGAAGATTGTAAAGTGAGTTATATGAAATGTCACATCTTCATGAAAGTGTATGGTTGAGATAAACCAATTAGAATTTATGAATTTAACATTAATTATAAGAAAATATTTTATAACTCTTACGTTTAAGAATGTTATATGGAAAAATATATTACCCATAATAATAGTCATCCAATTCCTTTTATTCGGACATGCAATAAAAAGATAGGGAAAATTTACAACAAATGTATCACTAATCACTTGGGGAACAATACCGAAAGGCTGAGATGTAGATGGTTTTCCCTCTCAATCACTTTTACAACTATTGAGAATATTTTCCAAACTAAACCTGCATTGAAAACCAAATACAAAATATCCAGTTTGTTTTTCACTTTAGCAAAATATATCTACATGTGAATGGCATGTGCGTTTAAGCTAATATTAACAACCCACCAAACAACCCACCCGTGAATGTCATTCACCAGTGGATGCCTCAGCATGTACATTTTTTTCGACGCCATATGTGCCTTCGTCGAACCAACCTTCACACAGTGAAACAACCACCATAGAAGTTACCTATGTCATCGCTTGAGTTGGTTCGAAACTATTTTTTTTATTATTTGTGATTTTTAATTAAATATGATTAAATGCAATTGCTATTTACAATATCTAATATAGTGCTATTCATTAATTATTACGTGTTTTGTTATCAATTAGGTATTAGTACTCTTATCGAAATGGCGACTATTGTTGGGGATTGATAGTGACAGCCCAATATGGGAAAGGACTCAGAGACCCAATAACTTTGCAGGGGGTATAACCCATATCATTCAAATCGGGTCGGACCACAGTAAGGTTAATCTGATCCTCATAAAGTGGTCCAGTATCGAACCCAAACTAAAGTGGACGTCAAAGCTCCATCTAAGGTCGCCATCAACCAAGGCCAAAGCCTCCTCCTACTCGCAATGGGAGCGCTCGCCAAGAGAGTCTAACCTCTTAACTCTTGTCCCACAAAGTGACACTAAAGATATGGTCACGATATCCCACGTATATCGGGCACATATTCTATAAAGATTACATACGGTAACTGCAATATTACGCCATAACTGTAATATCTGCTATCCTAATCTTTACTGGCACAATATTCCCCAAGATATTCAGTTGCCTATAACAGTTTGATCCCCTCACTCTATAAATACTCTTGTTTTTCAATACGTTCTTTACGTTTTGAGTTCATACACACAGTATACTCATTTAAGCATCGGAGTCGGACCCAGAGGCACCCCCTCTGTTGCGATCCCCTTCTTGCAGGTTCATCGGAGCTCAAGCGAAAGCGATGATCATCAATCATCTGGCATTCAATTCACTGTCAAATCAGCACCTTGGAGTTTCAAATTCAACATTTGACGTCGTCTTTGGAAAAATGAGCAAAATAGTCATGCAGAATCGCTCTAACCGCAATCGTCGGAAGCAGGCTAATGAGCAATCGTCAGACAGCTCTGAATCCGCCGCCGCTTCGCCGCTCCCCGAAGAACCTGCTAGCCAAGCAGTCCCTGATGCCGGCACGAGAGCACGTTGGCAATTCTAGACCGACGCCTGTTTCAAACGCCGCAGAGATTCCAGCTGGACCAACCGTTCAAGTGGCTGGGGAAACTATTCAGGTAACCGCAAAGATGATATCTCTCTTGGAAACCATCATAGGACAGGCCCGCACACAAGCCTCTGCTCCTCATGAAGATCCTCGTCCTGCGGGATCACGACAAGCAGAAACTGGAAATTCTGGCACCATTGCCCGCCCCTCAAGAAGATCAAGAGATGACCTTTGGACACCATTCTTTACCTCCGACTTCCACTGAGGCACCGAAGACCACTCACTCTGTCAATCCATCGAGTTCCGCACCGACTGGAGGACAGCAGAATCAATGCACTCTTGACCAAGTTGACGAGCTTATCAGCAAGAGACTCAAGGAACAAACTGGAACCGTCATGCCTCCCTTCCGGGAGCGATCAACTCATCCCTTCACCACTGACCTGATAATGGTCAAAATTACCAAGGATGTAGTCGTCAGGGCCATCCCCGAATACAGTGGCGGAGGATATCATATCATCCATGTCAACAAGCATGAAGCCTCTCTTTTGGGTAAGCCGACTGATGAGAATAACTTAGCCATGTTATTTCCGTCGACCCTTTCGGGTTCGGCGTCGTCCTAGTTCTTCAGGCTCCCTGCAAGATCAATAGGGACCTAGTCTGAACTAAAGAGCAAATTCCTAGAGCGATATATGGGCGAGCGCCAACTGCTGAAAAGTGTGGTCGCCTTAGACGCAGTCAAAAAACATCCAGGGGAGACATTGCTCGACTTCTATGGGTGTTTTCATAAAAACGTTACAGAAATAGATCGTCGAGTCACAGATGGGGATATTATTCAATCATTTTATAGAGGACTTGACGTGACCAACAAATACTCGAGGAAACTGCGCAACAGCTACAACGTTCAGGAGATAGAGACGATTGAGGAGCTAGCAGTGAGGGCGAATGGTTTTATAGACCTGGAAAGGGCGAACTCTGAAGCCAATTTCCTGACAACCTCGCAAAGTGGTTCCAAAGCCCCGATGCGATGGTAGGAAGGAAAAGAAGAACAGAAGAGTCGAGATAAGCCCAGATCGGAAAGCCCATGACATAGACATCCAGAGGTCCCCGAGTATTTCACGCCTTTAAATAGGCAGATCTCAGCGGTACTAGTCGAGATGGAAAGAAGGTCTCTGTAAAGGCCGCCAATCCCCCGCAAAAGTGCTCAGCCAATGAGGAAGGACACAGAAAGCTATTGTCGATATCATAAGGCCAAGGGCCACATAACCGATGATTGTCGTATCTTCAAGCGCGACATCGAGAAGATGATACAGAGGCATGCTGAAAAAGTTTGTGGCCGGACGAGACAGAAGTCGAACGCCCCCACGTAGAACCCACTCGCCAGCTCCGCCCGAGCAATCTGGCCCATCCCAGAGCAGGAGGGTGATAAACCTGATTGCTGGAGGGTTTGGTGCCGGAGGCGAGGGGTCCAATGCAAGAGAAGTCTATGCTGCTCAGATCTCTACAGCTGTTCAGCTGGGAAAGAGACATCGACCTGAAGAGGATTGTATCATCCCATTCTCCGAGGACGACCTGGCGCATGTCACCACAAGAGAACACATGATCAGTGGGTGTGGGTGGACTAAGGCAGTGTGGTTCGGTGTTCTGGGTATTCGGTAGACTCAAAGTCAGACTTCGAATCTTAATGAGTGGATCAAGTAACGAATGACAAAAGGGGGAGTCACGGGCAGAGCAAGAGTAGAGCGACAAAGTCTATGCATGTGGACTTGTTGACATATATGGAAAGCCAGATGCAAAGTAACCTTTGAGGGGAAAATACCAAACCCAACAGAGATGGTTCTTGCCATCAAAGGAGCACACACGAAGTTATCAATGACCGAGCCTCAAAGCAGCACCGGAACCAGGGAGAGCCGAACATAAAGATGGACCAAGCCGGGAGCGGGAGCAATCCGAATCAGTTGCGATGCGACTTGGTGCAACGAAACGAAACGAGAAGGCATTGTCGTAGTGGCAAGGGACGAGAATGGTCAAATAGTGGGAGGACTGAACCGAAGAGCTTGGAGTGACAAACTGGAAATTTTAAAGGCTCAAGCGGTATTGGAAGGTATCAAGCTGACAGTTGATAGAGGTTAGCAGGAGATCGAAGTAGAAACGGATTCCTTGAGGGTCATGGAGCAAAATCAAGGGAAGACGAGCTACTAGAGACTGGACATCACATGCGAGAACATCAAGGTCATGGCGCAACAAATTCCAGATGTCAGTTGGAAGGCAATCTCGCGTTCAACCAATGAGAGCACAAATTGGATAGCTATGCAAGTCAGATTGGGAGTGCGTTTAGACAATTGAGTCTTTGTACCCCACCCCAACTTATTATTGGTTGATTGTAATAATGATCATATGTGATGGATTTGATGGCGCATTTCTCTTTTGAATAAGAAGTATTGAAGTGGTTTACAAAAAAATTTCATTAGCGACTTCACTTTCTTAAAAAGTAAAATCGCCAATGATATTTACGAATGAAAAACTATACTTTAACAAATTGAATATTTTAAGATATTTGATTTTCGAAAACAGTTTTTGGGAATATAATTCATAGCGACTACCCTCCAACCAATCCTGACTAGGGCTGATCATGGGCGGGCCGGGCCAGTCCTGAAGGCAAGACCGAGACCGAAAATTCGGTCTTGCCTTCTGGAGGACCGAGACCGACCTCGGCCAAAAAAGCCCGACCGAGTCGGTTTTTCTTGACTCGGGCCGATCTCGGTCCTGGACCGAATCTTCCCCCCCCCCCCCCCCCCCCCCAAAAAAAAAACAACTAAATTTGTCCAAATATAAACATGAATCAAAATAATTAACATACAAAGTACAAATCAAAGAAACAAATATACAAAGTTCTAAACAAAGTTCATTTTCTCTCAACATTACAACAATACAATAGTAATCAAAATTAATGGAATCAAAGTTCCCGTAAGCCGTAACCATGTTTCCGGTAAATGAAAGTCCAGCACTTTCAAGGCGTGGCACCATCTCGGGTTTCACCTCACATCTATGGCGATGTCTCTCATCAACGTAGCTTCGATTCCCATATCTAACAAAATCAATACAACAAACTTAGCCTAATGTAAGACATCCATGGAGTGTAGTACATTTTTACAATTCATTAAAGAAAAAATCCTACTCAAGCAGACTCACAGTTTAGAGGACACGCAATCTGAGACATGGAAGTAAGTCCTCCTGGAACCGAGACGCATGGTGCCACCCATATGGGTTTTTGAGCCATGTTCATATTCAGTGGTCGATTTAATTTGATGCAGTATATCTATATGAAGGATCGAAATGTGAATGATTATTACCTCAGGCATGAATATAACACAAGGATTTTCTGTGTCTGGGTTAAATTCAGTGATGTTTGCATCATCTAGACCAAGAACGAATCGAGCAAATTCAATGACTGCAGTCTGCATTCCAAGACAGATGTCGAGGTAAGGAACTCTGCATTCCTAGACCATGATTTTTTAATAAATGAAACATAACATTACAACAAGAAAAAGAAAGAAAAAATTGAGTCAGATAAAGAGATTCGATGGACCAAAGTATAACCTCTTTAGCAGTCGTGTCTTCAAGGTCACAAGCAGGAACCCATTCCACAAGAAGTTTTTTATGGCAGGCAACCGAAGCATGCAAAAGTGCCTAAATGTACAAACTGTTATGAATCTTATCTACAATGGAGGTAAATTATCGATTTCCATGGCATGTAAAGAAAATGTTTTCTCATTTTCAGACAATGATTTAAAAAAACAATTTGAAAAGAAATGGTTAACACACCTTGAGGACGGAGAGCCATGGAGATGATGCGAACCTGTAAAAAGTAAAGCATATAATTATAACAGTTGCTAAAATAACATCAAGCAAAACATAATGAGTGGAAAAATAAACTCACAGGTATATGCAATTTGTCCAAAGTTCAGCCCGAGAAGTCCATTCTTTCAAAGAAGGTTCCATGTCCACACTGCAAATAATAAAATCAAGATTAAGCACAAGCACGCCACAAGAACAAGTACAATACTTGATATAGTAGAATGGTTTTTACAGAAAAACCTTTCAAGGTTCAGCACCTTAAAGATTGCTTTGTGTGCTTTCTGGTCCTGTTTTTGGAAAACAAAAATAAGCAATCAGTTTAAAATTCTCTTCCAGTTCAAGAAAAAATCACAAAAGTATTAGTTGAATTATACATACTCTCATAAGCAGAGGAACGAACCAATCAATCAGGTAATGCAGTCAATCAGTCAGTTACAACGAACGAACGAATCAGGTAATGCAGTCAATCAGTCAGTTACAACGAACGAACGAATCAGGTAATGCAGTCGATTACTCAGTCAACAACGAACGAACGAATCAGGTCTCTTCATTGAACAACGAACGATCGAATTGAACAACTTCGATTACCTTCCATGGATGACGAGCCGAGACCGGAGGGTTGCGTTTAGAACTTGGAAGGAGGCTGCGTTTTAAATTTGGAAGGATGACTGCGTTTGGAACTTGGAAGGAGGCTGCGTTTGGTTGGAAGGATGACTGACTGCGGCTGAAGTGCTGAGCGAGTGACTGACTGTTGTTTTAAATTTGTAAGGTTTGTATAATAACTTCGGGCCAGGCCGGTCCTAAACGGGCTTTCGGGGAAAAAGCCCGAGACCGAGACCGAGCCCGACCTTGAAGAAAAAAACCCGTCCGCTCGGTCTCGGTCCTAGTCGGTCTCGGTCCTAGTCGGGCTCGGGCCGGTCTTGTCGGGAATTCGGTCCTACAGTCTCTTTTGATCACCCCTAATCCTGACTCATCTAATGATGCACTTTTAGGGGTGAGTGGATTCGGGTATCTTGTAAATTTAGGGGCTCCCAGAATCTACCCAATATGTAACAAGGTATTTAAATTTCGAACCGGAATCTACCTGTTTAATTTTCGAACCGGAACCTACCCGGAACCTGTTTGTATAAATAATTTTGGTACCCTGTTAGGAATCTTTTTTTTTTAAAAGAAAAAAATCTGGTTCAGTTTCGGTTCGATTCTGGTTCGGTTTCTGTTATTAAGGATGATACATTCTTCAATAGTGTCATTTCATTCACATTTATACAAATTTCATCAGAGATCACAAACTTTATTACAATCATTAAGACATGCGCATAAATGCTGTTCATGGTACTCTCGTTCTATTTCTCTAGTTTTTTTTTTTAATTATATATATAATCGGTTCCAGTTAGTTTAATGTACCCAAATAAGAGAACCGAAACCAAATAAATCGGTTCTTTGATTTTTTTTTTTCCAGGAACTACCCTATTTTTAAAACTAATACCCGGAATCTATCCAAAATATCGGTTCCGGGTCCAAATGAGTAGTTTGGTTACCCCTACACTTTATATAATAGATTATGAGTTAATTGTCAATTTGCCCCTAATGTTTGGACCGAATTTAAGAATCCCCCTTAAAGTTTAAAATTTTAAATTTTAGTCCTAATGTTTGGACGAAATCAAAAATCACCCAATTCCGTCTTAAGGCCGTCTAATTGAAACGGAAAACCCGACACGTGCCTTGCACATGCATTTTTTTAAGAAAAAAAAGTAAAAAATGCCCTTATTTTCTATGCGGCGGCGTTCCTCCTCCTGACAGCCACGGCAAGCTTGGAGAATCAACAGCAGCGGAAGCCAAGGCCTTTGAAGGAGCAGCGGAAGCCAAGGCCTTCTCTTTACTTCTTTCATTTGAACAAGTACGAGTATATTCTTGCAAGCACTAGTAAGTAGTAAACAAAGCTCCACTCCACAGTCTCCACTCTTCATCTCTCTCCCAAGTAGCATAGCCAACCAACCGCCATGGGACTGAGCAACAACATCACCGCCATCCTCAACTTCATCGCCTTCCTATGCTCCATCCCTATCATCGCCTCCGGAATATGGCTGGCCTCCAAGTCCGACAGCGAGTGTACCCACTACTTCCGTTGGCCCATCGTCATCCTTGGCTCTCTCGTCCTCCTCGTATCCCTCGCCGGATTCGTCGGCGCCTACCGAAACAAGCAGGGACTCCTCGCTGTCTACCTCTTCTTCATGGCCTTCCTCATTGCCGTCCTCCTCATCGTCCTCGTCTTTGCCTTCGTCGTCACACGCTCCGATGGAAGCTACGTCGTCGCCGGACGAGCGTACAAAGAGTACCGCCTTGAACGGTTCTCTTCGTGGTTGAGGAACCACGTCACTGATTCTGAGAATTGGGTCAAGATCAGAACTTGTCTTGCTGAATCCGATGTATGTATGAAGTTGTCGCAGAATTATGTCACAGTCGATCAGTTCTTCGCTGTTTATGGGTAAGTTTATATTCACTGTTTGTTTTTAAATGTAGTAGACTGGTCTGATCTGGATCGATTTTTCTGGGTTTTGATTGTATTGGTTTATGGGTGGTGATTTCGATTCCAAGCTATAATATTGATGATGCTATCTTGAACTGTAAAATCCTTCTGACGTTCGTAGAAGTTTGATTCTGAATCGAAATCCGAATTTCCTCAGGCGAGGCAGCCGTGGGCGATTGAATTGCAAGGCCTTGAGAACATGCAAGCTGTTCAGGGAAAGGAGGGCAAGGAGAAGAAGAAAGTGGGCATGTTCAGGAAAAGGAGGGCAAGGAGAAGGAGAAAGATGACATTTTTGTCATTCAAAATATTAAAAAGTCACATGTTTAGCACGTGATCACATTTACGTTTGGAATAAACGGTTTTTGAACGGAATGAGGGTATTTTTCATTCAGTCCAAACATTAGGACTAAAATTTAAAATTTTAAACTCTAAGGGGAAAATTTAAAATCGGCTCAAACTTTAGTAGGGAAATTGACAGGAGGGAAATTGACAATTAACCAAATAGATTATTGATAGATAGTTAGATATATAGAGACTAGATCTGACCTACATGACTCGTCCTCTTTACCTGCTCGCTCGTCATTCAAACCCTTGTGGCTGGGAGCTCTCTTCTTCTAGTACAGGTAACCGAATTCAGCTTTTCATTAATTTCCTTCAGCCTTGGATCTACTTTAGCTTTTTGTTACTAATTAATCGAGATCCCCTTGTCGCAGATTTGAGCGCCTGCCTGGGGTTTGATTGACAAGACGCTAAGATGTTCGGAAGAGCACCGCAGAAGAGTGACAATTCCAAGTATTACGAAATCCTTGGAGTTCCCAAGAGTGCTTCTCAGGATGATCTGAAGAAGGCCTACAGGAAGGCCGCCATCAAGAACCACCCTGACAAGGGCGGTGACCCTGAAAAGGTACTGTTACCACTTCGTTTACTGTGCTGCTCATGGAAATTGGTTGCTCCTGTTTGACTTCCTGATTGGTGCTCGATTCAATTTAGTTATCAAAATTGTCGGGTTGATCAGCCTACGAATTCGTGGACCATGTATTATGGATCGATTTGAGTTGTTATGTTGTGGTGGAAGGATTTAATATTTTTTAAAAAATGCTAGACTTTGAATTTCAGAACTTATTAAACGATCTAGAAGGGTCATGGTCTTTCCTGCACATGTTTCCTTGTAAGTTGCTAAGTTAGTTCTCCCTAATAATTTGTTGTTTGAATCTGTAATTCATTCAATGTCTTCTGTAGTTGTTATAAGATCTGTAGCATAGGGTTTGGCTGTCGTCTGTTTCCTTTTAAGTCGGAATACTTACCTTCTCGAAAAAGATGAAATAAGAATAGCATTGGATTTTGAATATGTCGAGTCATTGCCTTCAGTAATTGTTATGTCATCTATAGGGTCTTACTTTCTTCTGCTAATATTGAGTATTTAAGTGTATCATTTTATACCATAATGGAACGAATTGAGTCATGGGAACTATGAACTCTCTGAGAATGGATGTTGGTGGTTATTACTCCCTTTTCATCTGATTTCTTCTGAGAGCTTGGACTCCCTATTATTTCCTTCGCTCATTGACTTTCTTAACTTATAAAACAGTAGCTCTGTCCTTGTTTAAGGCTTTTGTGATGGTTGATTTTTGTGACCCAGGAAGCTGCCCTTATTTTCATATTTTTCAGTTTAAAGAGTTGGCCCAAGCCTATGAAGTTCTTAATGATCCAGAGAAACGTGAGATTTATGATCAGTATGGGGAGGATGCTCTCAAAGAAGGAATGGGCGGGGGAGGTGGTGGTCATGATCCCTTTGATATTTTCCAGTCATTCTTTGGCCATGGTGGCAGCCCATTTAGCGGTACGATTTAAAAAAAGTAGAGACATTGTAATATATAATTTTTAATAATAAAGGCCTTTCTAATTGTCGGGTTCCAGGTGGGGGTGGCAGCAGCAGAGGGCGGAGACAGAGGAGGGGCGAGGATGTTGTCCATCCGCTAAAGGTTTCCCTAGATGAACTTTATAATGGTACTTCCAAGAAACTGTCACTCTCTCGCAATGTTTTATGTGCAAAATGCAAAGGGTGAGTCATGAGTGGATATTTTATCTTTATTCTCTCTCGGGTGACCCAAATCATAATCTTATGGGTCCGGTGGGTGTTGTGCAAACTTTGCAGTAAAGGGACCAAATCTGGTGCATCAATGAAATGTGCCGGGTGCCAGGGTAGTGGAATGAAGGTATCTATCAGGTCTATCGGCCCATCAATGATCCAGCAGATGCAGCATCCTTGCAATGAGTGCAAGGGCACTGGTGAGACCATCAGTGACAAAGACCGTTGTGCTCAGTGTAAGGGTGAGAAAGTCGTACAGGAAAAGAAAGTCTTGGATGTTGTAGTTGACAAGGGCATGCAAAACGGGCAAAAGTTAACCTTTGCTGGAGTAGCTGATGAAGCAGTAAGTGATAGAAACAACCTAAAACCACATGTCTTAGTTAATACTTATCACAAAGTATAGCGTAGGATCCTTGACTCTCGTTAACAAATTTGGAAAAAGAAAAGCTTGCTTTGTTTATATTAATAATTCATCTAGCTGGTAGAAATTCAGATTCTAATGAGGTTATGTTCATAATATTTAATCAGCCGGACACCGTTACTGGGGACATTGTCTTTGTCCTACAACAAAAGGAGCACCCTAAGTTTAAGAGAAAGGGTGAAGACCTTTTTTACGAGCATACCTTGTCACTTACAGAGGCACTCTGCGGCTTCCAATTTATCTTGACACATTTGGATAACAGGCAGCTCCTCATTAAATCTCCACCTGGAGAAGTGACCAAACCTGGTACGCATAGTAATTTTTTTCCTCCTTATATTTAACTGTTAATTATAGAGAAAATTAAATATGAATGATCGGGTTTCTTTCTGTAATGGAATGTTGGATGAGTCTTCATCCAAGTTGAAAATAGATAATGAAGATATTGCAAATTGGTTTCGCAAGTGCTGTGATTGTTGTTAGCCTTAGAGGCTAATGAATGTACTGACATTAGTGAGTGCTTATTAATACTTATTCAGACCAATTCAAGGCCATAAACGACGAGGGAATGCCGATTTATCAGAGGCCATTCATGAAGGGGAAACTGTACATCCACTTCTCGGTGGAATTCCCAGATTCCTTGATGCCTGAGCAATGCAAGGCCTTGGAGACAGTTCTCCCACCGAGGCCTTCAAAGGGTCTAACTGACATGGAGGTGGATGAATGTGAGGAGACGACTCTCCATGATGTTAACATGGAAGAAGAAATGAGGAGGAAACAGCGGGCTCGAGCACAAGAAGCTTATGAAGAGGACGACGATGATGATGACATGCATGGTGGTGGTGCTCAGAGGGTGCAATGTGCTCAACAATGATCTTCTTCAGATGTCTTGACTGCCATTTGTTATAGGAGACTTTTGTTTTTAAAAAAATTGCTTTAACAGATTTATGTTCAATAATTTGTATTATGATTATACCTATCATAAATCTTGGGAAGATTGTGTTGCTGATGAGAGTGTTCTTATTTTTTAGGGTTAATTACTTAATTGGTTACACATGTTTCACCATTGTGCGGAATGGTTGCACATGTTTTAAAATGTGGTTTTGCTACATGACTAATTGGTTACACATGTTTTTTCCAATGTGATTAATTGATTATTTCGTTAGTAAACCTTTAATTTTATCATTAATTATTTTTTTTAACATATTATAGAATTATGAAATGACTATTATGTTCTTAGTGGTATTGAAGAACCTAGAATTGAATTGAAGAACCCAGAAATTCGAGAAAAATTGTTTGGTGATGAAGAACACAGTTTGGTTGATGAAAAGGGTAATTATGTCATTTTATGTATCTAAATAGTGATTTAACTGTGATTTGGTGAACAGTAAAAAAATCAATTAGTCACATATCAAATTCAATTAATCACATTTTGAAACATGTGTAACCATTCTGCACAATGGTGAAACATGTGTAACCAATTAAGTAATTAACACTATTTTTCATCTAATGTTTTCACTATTTTCTTCATGTTCAATAACTTAATGTTTTTTTAAGAATTGTCCGGCTTACCATTTCAGTAGCTTAATTATATATAAAAAAAACTAATCTCAATCCACTTTCATTTCCCAGTCACCAGATGAATAAGTTTCGACGGGGGAGGATGCGCCGACCACAGATGTTGTAGTCGACATCAGACTTAAAGGACAAGGAGGCATCAAAATAGTAGGAAGGAGGAGGATGCAAATTTGGGGTCGGTGACGAACATGAAGGAGAAGAAGGAGTCGTTGTCGAACTTAGAGGATGAGACGACATACTTAGAGTTGTCATCGACCTTGGAGGAGGAAAAGGCGACAACTGTCGGACTTTGGAGAGAGAGAATAAGAAAGAGAAATTAGAATAGATGGGAAAAAGAAAGTATTTTTATTTTTTATATTTAACCTTTATTTAATAATTAATTCTCAAAATAACATGTTCATTTTCAAAATTTCCTAAATAACTCTAAACGCGAACGAAATTCCCTAAATAGTTAAAAAAAAAACGTGATCCCCGTTCGCGTTTTGTGGGGAATTATAACGAGACTCCCCCTCCCCTGCACTTGAATCCTTTTGTCGAACACCCTCCGCCGGCCGACAGCCTCGCCTGCCGTGTCCAGGCAAATTGTCGCCATTGGAGAAGCCACGACGGTCCAGTGCAGCGCTGCCAACCAAAACACACCGCCCTGATTTGTGGAAGATGTGTGATTTCTTCCCCAAACTCAGGTACGCCGTCGCAACTGCTGCCACCACCGGCTCTGCCGTCGCCGCCAGGAGCTTCTCCACGAACACCAACTGTCTTGTTATCGCACCCAACCAGTCCTCTGCAACTTCAAACCTAGGTGAGCCCCAAAAACCTAATTTGGTTAATTTGGGGTAAATTATTGAATTTGATCAAATTAGATATAATTAGCGGTTAGAATGCCAAACATAATGAAATTGATGACTAATAATTATTTTTATAAATTATTCATTTCAGATGGTGGCTATAATTTGTCGATATGGTGGTAGAATCACTACCAATGAAGCCATTGTTAGCTATGTTGGAGGTAGTTCTGTCATGTTGTACACCTCTAAAAGTATATCTCTAACTCAATTGAAAGAACTTGTTAAAATAGTGCTTGTCAGTTTGGTGGATCTAATGACTTTGAACTTCATTGGAAGTTGGATAACTCGTTTTTTTTTCAATAAACAACGAAACTGTATTGAATGACATTTTTAAAATGTGAGAGAATAGTATGAAGTTCTATGCAACTAGTATAGTTCCCCCGACGAATTGATGTCGATGAGCATATGGATACTGAAGAAGATGAAGAAATTGATTCAGAAGATTAAAGTGAAAGAGAGAATCATACTCATATCCCTAATGATGATTCATTTTCATCATCTTCGGAGGAAGATGTTGAAATTGATGAAAGTGGTGTTGGTTGTTCGAATGCAACACAACCCAATACCGATTTAGACAACATCCCCCTGAGTTTAACCTCTAGATATTGGATGTACGAGTTATAATGTAATGACTGGGA
The DNA here is from genome assembly GCA_946814005.1 of Chamaenerion angustifolium. Classification (NCBI taxonomy): domain Eukaryota; kingdom Viridiplantae; phylum Streptophyta; class Magnoliopsida; order Myrtales; family Onagraceae; genus Chamaenerion; species Chamaenerion angustifolium. The sequence goes on along the minus strand of OX328268.1, from coordinate 22,929,701 downwards.
GGTAACGCAAAGGCAGACAACTCATGCAATAGAGAGTTTGCATAAATGTCAAATGTTTGATGATAAATCGACACTTCAACCTAAAGTGAAATATTGACATATAAACAACTCTCGTGAATGTAAAACAGTGAAATCTACAATATCACTAATTCATTTTAAGTGGAGTTACGTAAGTGGCGGTGTTTGTTCATGGTCGCTACGAGCTTGTCAAAGGCAATTAGATAGTTGGGAGATAACTAAAGTAGGCCCCCCTCATTCTTGTACAAACACTGGGATGATCCAAAATCATAAACAACTTGATGTGTCTGTGATAATATATTTGGTGTATCCTTACGTATTCAACAACACTGGATTTTATTACAAGTTGTGAAAGACAAATTCACACAATTAGTCTCTTATTGTAAGGTGTGGTACTCAAAACAAAAAGTGATAGAACAAATATTTGGTTTACATGAGAGTGTCTTCCAAAGGTTACCACATCTAATGGTCGGTTAAAATTGAGGGATTGTTTTCGAGTTTGAATGAAGGGGGTACTAATTGAAGGATATACAGTATTTGGTAAGTTGTTTAGGTCCTTTGGACCCTTCATTGAAGGTTTTTCCCACTACAGGTTGCTGATAAGTATCGATGATACACATCTGTACGGAAAATATACAGGAAAACTATTAATTGTTGTTGCATTCGATGCAGATAATCAAATATTCCCGTTGTGTTATGCTTTCGCTGATTCTAAGAGTGTCAAAAGTTGGATGTGGTTTCTCAAAATGGTAGGTGTCCCAAAAATGTGTTGGAGTACCCACAATGTGTTGTAAATATAATCTATTGGGACATAAAATATAGAGAATCCTGGTTGAGAATATTATTCGAGAGGAAACCAGATGCCCCAGATTGGATACCTCAAACAGAGCAAGAAGTTGTGATTAGAGCACGAGGATATATCTTGAACATGTTAGGTGCATTTCTGTTTCCTAGTACGACCGGGAACAAAGTCAACCTGGAATATCTACCACTACTGGAGAATCTACACCGCACTGCTCAGTATTGATGAGGACCAGATGTATTGAGTTACATCTATAATGGGTTATGCAGATAAGGGTAGAACGAACTTTGCAGGATATGCAGTACTATTGCAAGTACAACTACTTGTCCATTCTCTTTATTAAGCATGATATCGTTATAGTATTCAACTAATTATTATGTATTAAATGTGATAGTTGTGGTCACGAGAGCATTTATCCGTTGGTCGTCCATTGATAAAGAGTAATGCCAACTTCAATGGTCAAGTTCCATTAAACAGTTACCCTAATCAGAGATACAAAACCATTGGTACTAGTTGGCCCAGATGCAAACTTACCGCAGACCGTGCACTTCGAATCATATGGAAATCATACGATGTTGTTGGTATATATAAATTCATATATAATCGTTATTATTTGGTGTACTTATTAATATTATGTTTTTTGGGTACATATGCGAGGTTGGAAACATGTGACGCGTTATTGCAAAACAATTAATGAAGACAACAACCAGGAGATCAAAAAGGTATGTGAATGAGATTATGAACGCTTGTCGGATCTCCCACGACATAACTGGTGAATTTTCAGGGTTCAATCAGATGATGGCAGAGCTAGTATCATCTAGGGGTGATCAAAAAAGACTGTAGGACCGAATTCCCGACAAGACCGATCCGAGACCGGCCCGACTAGGACCGAGACCGAACGGGCGGTTTTTTTTCTTCAAGGTCGGTCTCGGTCTCGGGCTTTTTTCCCGAAAGCCCGTTTAGGACCGGCCCGGACCGAATGTATGTGTATTTGATATTTTCATAATACCACACCGAAAATAATGTGGATTTTGGAGGTTTTCTATCTCTATAAAAGGTGCATCTTGATAAATTTACTAAAGAATATAGAGAGTTCATAGTGTTTCTTTGAGAGGTGAACTATTCCTTCGCCTTTTACTAAAGAATACCGTGAACTCATAGTTTTTTTTTTTTTTGGTGTAGATTCGGTCCAGGACCGAGACCGGCCCGAGTCAAGAAAGACCGACTCGGGCGGGCTTTTTTGGCCGAGGTCGGTCTTGGTCTCGGTCTCGGTCCTCCAGAAGGCAAGACCGAAATTTCGGTCTCGGTCTCGGTCTTGCCTTCAGGACCGGCTCGGCCCGCCCATGATCAGCCCTAGTATCTTCTAGTGAGAACGAACAAGTGGAGTGTACAGATCAAGCAGAATATATGTCTCAACATCATCAATAACCACCACCTCCAGTCACTCCAACAATCGTAAATTGATGAGGTGCAACCGGAAGTCTCCAGACTAAAAAAAATAAGAAATGTTAGGGGTCGGGCTAGGGGATATCTCGTAGTAGTAGTCAAAGTGGTAGTTGTAGGGGTTGGATACTTGGATACCTTAGATGATAAGAAACTTGAACATATCTTTGTATTACCATATTTGGTCTAAATATATGAAAATTATTCACTTACTAAAAAACATTTTAATTAACCGTGTTGTATTTTTTTTAAAATTAAGAATGGGCCAAATAGTAGGTATTTATAGGTGTTTATTTGCCAATAAAATAAAATAGGGCTTTAAATGCAAATTGCATTCGCGTTTACAACGTTTTTGCTGTAAACGAAAATGTCGTTCACGTTTACAATGTTTTGGATATAAACGTGAACATGTTAGCATTTTGAGTAAGATTGGTACATTTGTATTTTCAGAAGTTATTTTATTGGTAATTAATTATTACATAAGGGTTAAATATGAAAAACAAAATCGAAAATAAAGGGGGAAGAGAAGAAAAGAAGAATCGAGAAAGAGAAAAAAAGAAATGACAAAGGATAAGATAGTGACTGGCAGTCAACCAACCAAAATGACGGTTGGACCAGGTGAGCTGGATGAGTGAGATTATTTAGAAATAAAATGAAATTAGATATTTGATTAATTTGTTTCTCATTTCAAAATTACTGGTTAATTATTATTTAGATTTTAATTTGAGATATAATTGGAAACTATACAACTTATTATTTATTTGAGTATTAATGTGCATATTTCACTAATGTGTACTATATAGATCTATTATTAACCTTCACGTTTTTGGGTTAAATAATGAAATACTCATACAATGTAAATTTAACCAACCTTAAAAAAAATCATTAAATTCTGAAAAGATAGTTAATAACAAACTCTGAAAAATAACTGTACTTCACTTTTTGATATCCATAAAAGAATGTACATACAAACTAACTAATACTAAATCCTACAAAAACAATATCATTTTTTTAATAAGGCTACAATTTAATAATAAAATTTGATGAATTCATTTTTTTATATTGTATATTTATTTAAGAATGAAAAAATGTTGTGTTTATTATCTAACATATTTAAATTTAGCTTTATATCTCAATAAATATTTTTAATTAAGTATAGAGTTCTCTTACACAATCAAACATGTATGTTTTTATTTTCCAATACTTAGAAAATTAAATTGTTAAAAACTTATAGTATTGATTGTTAGTTTTGAGTAATAGGTAGATAATCAATTCAACACATCACCGATGTTATTTTAATTCAGTAGTCAAATATTTTTATTACTTTTTTCGTCATCTAATACCTAAATTTTTGGATGATATTAGTTTTAAGTAATAACATAAATAACATTGGATAAAAATTAGTAAACAATATTAAAGATTAAATGTATTCAGGTACCTGAGAAGTCATGTTTTTACATCCACGTACCCTACAAAACAATTGCTACTTTTAGGTTCCCCGTAAGTTTTAAGTGTAACTACTTTATTTTGACATCCAAAATGGATGGAAAACGTGAGTCGTGCCAGTTACATGACTCACTTAAACCGAAATTCACACAAATTGAATTATGTGAAGACCAAAATACCCCTCATGACACAACCTCAACTGAAAAAGTATGCCTCTGTTGCATCGGAGGAGGGAAAGAATGTACAAAATTGTTGTTGTCGTATTAGTTGAAATTTTCTTGATTTCTGTCTTTTGTTGTTTTGACTGGAAAATGTCAACTAATTGAATGCGGAAATGCTCTCTATGTTGGGTTCTGCGAGTATTTGGTAGGGTTGTATGTGGGAGTCTTCTGTTAATGCTGCTATTGTTGGATCTTGATTTCTTGAATGCTGATCTGGTAGCGAATTGAATGTCAATGGATGGATGAAATTTGCTCTCGCCCTTGCTCCGATGAACCTGCAGAAAAGGGGATCGCAACAGAGAGGGTGTCTCTGGGTCCCTCTCCGATGCTTAAATGAGTATATGTGTGTATAGAACTCAAAACGTAATGAATGTATAGAAAAACAAGAGTATTTATAGAGTGGGAGAGACCAAACCGTAAAAGGCAACAGTATATCTTAGTAAATACTGTGTTTTTGAAGATTAGGATAACAGATATTACCGTTATGGCGTAATATTGCAGTTACCATATATAATCTTTCGAGAATATGTGCCCGAGATATGCGGGATATCGTGGTCATATCTTTAGGAACGGTTGGTGGGACCATAGGAGAGAGGTAGGACTCTCTTCAGGGCGAGCACTCCTATGGCGAGCAGTAGGAGTTCGCGACTTGGTGATAAATGGCGACCAGCGATGGAGCCTTTGGCGTCCATCTTAGCTTGGGCTCGACTTTGGGCCACTCTATTGAGGGCCAGATCGACTTTAGCATGGGCCGGTCCAGTTCGAATAACCTGGGTTCACCCCCTCCATGGTTATTGGGTCTCTGGGGCCTTTTCCTTATTGGGCTGTCACTATCAATACCCAACATTTGCCCCCGAAGCTTGAGTGAAGTTTCTTCAGTCGAGCTTGATTCCTTGGTAGGGTTTGAGATAGTAAAACTTGAATTTGGTCTTCTTTGTCTTTTTCTGCTATTTATACCTTTATGAACACTTTATGCTTTTTTGGCGATCAATCGCTCGGTTGCCCATGGTTGAAGGAATATTTGATCCTTTATTCCTTCTTGGCGATCACTCGAGGCAGTCTAGACTTATGGAGGTTTATCCTTCGCTATTGGGCGATCACTGACTCTGAAAGAGTTTTCCAGAAAGGCCTATTAATGCTCTGGTGATCACTTTATCTGCATAATGGAATTTAGCATTTAATAACTGCACAATCATCCAGAAGTCGAACGGTCATTTAAGGCACGCCTGTCGTTTATTATTCCGTAACCCAAGGGTAGTCTGACAGTTTTTGTACTGGCCGACCGTTTGTCTCCCTGAGGTGTCTCTTAAAATTCTGACATTGCTTCGATTTTTTCCCAAAAGATGCAATCATTCTCTGTACCGTTTCGATTCTGTCTATGTCGGTTACTCCTTTTTTTGTCTATATAAGGGACAGAAGTCCACTCTTTCGTCTTTTACGCTTTCATTCCTTCAGATTCTAGAGAATTCCATTGTTTTCAATATTCTGTCTCTTCGATTCTTTTCTTCTTCTTCTCAGTTTTTTCAAACTCCAAACCCAAACATCCATGGCTACCCGCAATCAATCTACAGGAAAGACCAGGATGACGGCTAACAGGTCTTCTTCCTCAGCCCCAAAGGTGCCTCTGAAGAATGCCAATCCTCCCCCGTTAATCAGGGATGGTTCTACTCCGGGTTCGGGTGAGAGAAATCCTGACGCCGTACGGTCCGCGGCCACACATGTGGTGGTGGATGGGCCGGACACCAACGTGCCCCTCTTTTCCCCAAAAGGTAAACACCAAGGTTTTTTCGTTTGCTGTTTTTCTGATAATATCCCCTATTTTTCTTGTTTTCATATTGTTCTTGCCATATTTGACTTTCTAAGTAGATATCAAGCCTAACGAACTGAAGCCAGCTCAGTTCAAGATGGTAGTCGTCATAGGTGGCTTAAACGAAGCGGATGCCCCCAGGTACCCGGGCCTAGGACTGCACTATCCTCGCAATGGATAGGTTTACCTTTATGCGGCTCAGGTCGATGCTGGGTTGCGTTTTCCTATCTGCGAGGATTTGCAAGAATTGTGTCGGTATTACGGGATAGGTCCCACGCAACTCGTACCCAACGCCATTAGGATGTGGATCAGATTCAAGTTCATGTGTCTACGTCAAGAATGGACGTATTCACCGGCCTTGTTCCGATGCTTCTTCCGATTGGCCGCCGGAGCGAATCACCTCCATCATTTCCAGACCTGCTGGCCGAAGTTTGAAGAATGGAGAGGTCAGGCGTGGAGCTGGAATGTTCATTTCCGGTTGGTCGACGACTTTCGTACCACCAACTCCAACTACAAGAAGTTCTCCTTCTTTTACAAGGGGGGGCGTGACCTGGGAGTTGCCTCAGCCGGAAAGGGATAATCCCCTGCCTTTGGCGACCTGTCAGGGAGCGACCAGAACGCCATCAACGACTTTTTCCGGTTGCACAAGCAATCAAGTTTTCACCCTATCCATTCAGTGTCGGAGACCACTGAGAATATGCTAGAGATGGCGAGCATTCATCAGGTCACGCCACTTCTTATTGATTGGGTAACTTTTCTAACATTTTTCCATTTATTGGTTGTAGGCGGTCAAGGTCGTAAACTCATGGGTCTCTTTGATGACCAGGGTAAGGCGGGGATGTATTCGGACCAGGCGTCGCTGAACCCTCCTCCTCCTCCCTCAAGGCGTTCCTCCAAGAGAAAGCCTGAGGAGTAACGTCCCCTAGTCAGTCCTTGCCCTTGCCAACCAGGTACATTGCTTTCCTGCTTATTCCCTTTTATTTTCTTCGCCTTGAGTTTTAGGTTCCTGGTACCTTTGTTAATTTTTTGCAGAGAATCCCACTGCTGATGTGGCTCGGGACCTTCCTTCTCCTCCTGCCAAGAAGGTCAGGAGTTCAGGCGAGGAGCACCCTGCTCTTCCCAAGAGTCCTTCGGTTCCTAGGGGTCCTGCTGCCTCTAAGGAGAAGGCCTTGGCTGTGGTCACGGCGACCCCTCCTCCTCCCGAGCACTCAGCCTCAGTTCCTCCAAAGGAGTCTAAGGTTCGGAAGAAGGGGTCAGTCGCCCCAGGCCCTTCGAAGACTCCCTCTGAGGAGTACTACCCGCTTGTGGGCTTGTTCTAGCTGCCCAAGGCTGCAAACTCCAGCGACGTTTGGATCCCCAACATAGATCTCCCGAAGACGGGGGTTTCCGACCAGAAATATCTCCGGGGAAACCCGGACTTGTGCATGCGACTCCTTGAGGGGATAGTTCATCCCAAGGACCGTTCCGAGGTTCCCTCCGAATTGCCCACCATCGAGAGGATGATGAGGTCGCACTTTGAACGAGTCGCCCTGGTAAGATTTTACATCTCTGTTGTGTCTTCGTATTACTTGTATTTTCCATTAGACTAACAGTACTTTTCCCCCTATTTCTTTTGTTGTCGGCTCGTTCGAGAGGAGCTGGCGATCGGTCGAGTCGTCGGGGAGCTCGCCGATAAGCAGACTGACCTGTTTATTGAGCGGGAGCAGTACCGGAGTCTGGGGTTCTCCCCTGGCCAAATGGAGAGCATGAAGTCGACTGCCGACTTGGAGGTTTTCCTAGTGGAAAGAGCTCGAGAGAAGTACTTCAAGAAGGAGGAGAGGCTCCTCGCCTTCGTCAAGGAGAAGGAGGGAGAGGCAGTGATCGCCCTTCAGGAGTGTGAGGCAGTTCATCGACACTCAGCCGAGGATAAGGCTGCCAAGGCTCGCCTGGAGGCTGAGCTTAAGGAGGCCCAAACTCAGAGGGCAGACGCGGAAGCTTAGAGGGCAGATGCGGAAGCTCAAAGGGTTACCGCTGAGGATCAGAGGTAAACTGGTGAGTTTAGGAGGAACACCCTGGAAAAGGAGAAGGAACAGCTTGTTATGCAGCTGAAGTCTGTTCCATACCCCCAGAGTGTGGTCGACGACTTCAAGAGGTCCGAGGAGTTCGTCGATTGTGCCTTGGAGGTGATGAAGTTAGAAATTGCTGACTATCTCCAAGTCCTGGTCGAGGACATCCAGGCAGTTGATCCCAACTTTCCACTTCGGGAAGTTGAGGCTCTTAAGCCTTTCCTCCGGAGCACCCTTCCCCAGGAGACTCCTCATGTTGCTGCTGAAGAGGTTGACCCCGCTGCTGCTGTCGAGGAGGCTGTCCCAGAAGGTGAGCAGAGCGCCTCCGCTCCTGAAGAACCCAAGACATGAAGTCCTCAACTCCTCTGGCGATCGTCTTTTTACTGATAAGTTTTTGGCTTCCCTTGTATTTCAAGGATGTTTGTAATTATTTTCTTATTTTAGACTTGGTTATAATATTGAATGCATTTATCTTCATAAGCCTTTACTTTTTCTTGACTTTGAATGTATTGGCGATTCTTCCAATGTCTTTAGCATAATTACATTCGACTTTCTCTTCGCTTTATAAGGGTATCAACCCTTAGGGTCTTGGAGCTTTCTTTAGGCTTGAAAGGATAAGTCTTTATAGACTGATCTATTCCCCTCGCCAAGTATAAATTTCTTAAGGAAAACAGCTTAAGACTTAAAAGTACAAACTTATAAGCTTGAAGATATATTACCTTTTTGAAGTTTAAACCTTTTGGGGTGTTCGCCTAATTGCAAGGAACTTGTTACTTAAAGCTTCATCATTCATAGTGATCGCTTAATGTTCCTTGCCCATCTTCTATAATTTGCTTCATAAAGGAATTGTTACCCTTAGTAGATAACTTCTCCAAAATTTGTCCAACTTATAAGAGGATATCTTCCTTGATGGATTGATTGTCTTTGTCGTTAGGACTCCTGCCTGACTTTGGCATCATGTCTTTTGTTTTGCTTAACCTTGTTGCTAGCTCTTTTGCCTGACTTTGGCGTCAGGTCTTTTGTTTTGCCTAACCTTGTTGCTAGGTATTTTGCCTGACTTTAGCGTCAGGTCTTTTTGTTTTGCCTAACCTTGTTGCTAGGTATTTTGCCTGACTTTGGCGTCAGGTCTTTTGTTTTGCCTAACCTTGTTTCTAGGTCTTTTGCCTGAGTTTGGCGTCAGGTCTTTTTGTTTTGGATAACCTTGTTGCTAGGTCTTTTGCCTAACTTTGGCGTCAGGTCTTTTGTTTTTCCTAACTTTGTTGCTAGGTCTTTTGCTTGACTTTGGCGTCAGGTCTTTTGTTTTGCCTAACCTTGTTGCTAGGTCTTTTGCCTGACTTTGGCGTCAGGTCTTTCGCCCAATTTTGTTATCAGGTCTTTGTTGTTGCCTAACTTTGGCGTTAAACCTTTCGTCAGACTTTGGCGTAAGGTCTTTCGCCCAATTTTGTTCTCATGTCTTTGTTGTTGCCTAACTTTGGCGTTAGGTCTTTCGCCTGACTTTAGCATCAGGTCTTTCGCCCAATTTTGATATCGGGTCTTTTTTCTTCGATGCCTGATTCGGTCATCAGGTTTTTTTCCTGACTTTTGGCGTCAGGTCTTTTTCTTCAATGCCTACTTCGGTCATCAGGTCTTTCGCCTGACTTTTGGCGTAAGGTCTTTTTTCTTCAATTTGATTTGAGTAGTCATGCTTTATGAAGGAATGACTTGCTTTTATTGACATAACATTTTGATTTACAAGCTATGTATAAAATCTCCTTAAATGTTCAGAATTGAATGGACGGAGTAACCTTTCGCCTTCGGTGGTTTCCAAATAGTAAGATCCTCGGGCGACGATCTCTACTACCTTGTATGGTCCTTCCCACTTAGCTGAAAGTTTATTCTGGCTGTCCAGTCTTGTAAATTCATTCCTTCTCATTGTTAGGTTTATTGATTGTGTGGAGAGAAAGATGATGATAGGGATTTTGATAAAGAAAACATTGTATTGCTCAAGTTTTTTTTCAATACAAAGGAGATAAGGCTCTTATATAGAGCAAGCTAGGTAAAACCCTAAACTAACCTAGGTAACATGATAAGTAAACACCTAGACTAATATTGATTAAACTAGAAAACATTAGACTAATCTATATAGTATTCTCACATACACCCACTTTATTTTTCTTGATGTTGTATGCTCTGACATTCATCCACGGTCTTTGCTTTTCTTGATTTATTGAATTTTGTCCCCAAAACTTCCAATGCTCCTTTCCTCGTGACGAATCCCAAGTTCAATCTCGATCAAATCTCCAACCTAATTGAGCTTGCACGCCTTCATCTTCGGTGAGATACTCCACATTCAAACACAAGATTTTCAAGTTGATATCTAGACGAGAAGAAGGAAGATTCGGTCATGCCATCGCGGTGCTATCTCGGTCATTTCGTCGTGGTCATGCCGTTGAAGAAGAAACTAATACTAAAATCTGAATTCAACACTTCAAACTTGTATCAAATCCATTGTAAATCATCAAAACTTGGTTGCCCAAACTCAACATGATCACATATCGTCACGTTACCAAACCAGCAATTCAGCACAAATAAATCAGCATTGGTTGTAGGGGTATTGACTCAACAAATCTCAGCATTGAACCGGCAAATAACCGAGCAAATAATCCAGTAAATTCAGTAGAGAACTAGGGTACTGGAGACAAAACGGGACAGGACAAACCTCAAAGCAGTAATCAAACTACGGGACAGCAGGGACATCATTTCAGCAGTTCAGCAGAGGAAGCTCTTTGTTGCTAGACCAGATTGTTTAATCACCAGCATCAAAGCATTGTTTAATGCAACATCATTTATCCATAATCCATATGCTGCTCACGTTCCCTATTGATTAATGCAGTGTTTACTGCATATGTCGGCCACACCAAGTTGTTTAATGCAGCAATCCAACATTTTTTAATGTACCAGCATTGTTACAACATTTGACAAAGAACCCCACCAGCACTGTTTAATGCAGCAACTTGTGTTTGCACCAAATTCCTAGTTTTTAGACTCCTTGTACTCAGCTTTCTTTATATCATACTTCAACCAGGACAACGTTTTCTTCATTTTTTCAGCCTTTGGACAAAGTTCATCAGCATTGTTTTATCAAAGAAAAACCGCACCAACATTGTCCATAAGCATTATTTAATCACCACAGCATTGTTTATTCAGCCTCTAACAACATTGTTTAATCACCAGCATTGTATAATCACCACAACATTGTTTATTCAGCCTCTAACACAACAGCATTGCAGGATATGGTCATCACCGACAACATTGTTTAAACTGCACCAACATTGTTTAATCAATATTTTGAGCAAGTTCCTCAGCATTGTTTAATCAGCTTCTTGTGTTTTCCACAGATTCCAACCCAACAGATTAAAAATTTGAGCACAGATTCCATGGATGTTGGGCACAAACAACATATCAACATATTAGCATTTAAAAACATCACCTTTGAAGATGTTGTCGAGATGTTTTGATGTTGTGGATGGCATCAGTGAAGACACTTCTTGAAGTTGCTCACTTCCGTGGGAAGAAGCTGTCGGTTGCTGTCGGTTTCTTGAAGATGTTCCGATTTCAGGGGACAACCAGAGTAAAGAGCAGTAGCTGCAGTCGGCTGCGTTGAGTCTGAAATCGTGCGCTTCTGGAATCAGTGAGTCGGCTTCTTGAAGATGAAGATGCTGGACTGATTGAAGCTGCAGTCAGCTACTTGAAGATGAAGATGCTGGACTGATTAAAGATGCAGTCGGTTTCTTGAAGATGAAGATGCTGGACTGATTGAAGCTGCAGTCGGTTGCATTGAGTCTGTCCAAGATTATTGAAGAAAAAAAAACAGATTTGCAGCGGAAACTATAGATCCCTAACCGAGAGTCTCTGATACCATGTTAGGTATATTGATTGTGTGGAGAGAAAGATGATGATATGGCTTTTGATAAAGAAAATATTGTATTGCTCAAGTTTTTCTCAATACAAAGGAGATAAGGCTCTTATATAGAGCAAGCTAGGTAAAACCCTAAACTAACCTAGGTAACATGATAAGTAAACACCTAGACTAATATTGATTAAACTAGAAATCATTAGACTAATCTATATAGTATTCTCACACTCATAACCATCTCCCCCACGAAAAATTGACGAGCGCTGACTTTTCTGTTGAAGTATCGAGCGGTCGCTAGTCGCATCTTGGCTTGTGATTTTTCTAATTGCCACCTCTTTTCTTCTGCTAAGTCGAGGTCGGTCCTGCGCTCAATTTCGTTTGCCTCAGTGTTAAAGTGTAAGATTCTGTGGGTAGGCACTACTATTTCCAACCATTTTACTCTCGTCAATTGTGTGCGTTCGTCTCAGCGGTTTCTTTTTGCAACTTCATCCTGGAAGTTCATCACCCTTGGAAGTTCATGCACCTTATTCAAATGAAGTCATCGGTTAAAAAAAGCGGAGAGGGGCATTTTGGGGAGTTCAAGTCTTATTGTTATCATGTGCAGAGCGCATGGAAAACTTAACGGTAAATAGTAAAATGACTAAATAGTCACATGGTCAAACATGTATGATCATTCTGCACAAGTTATAATCAATTAGTCACATGAGTAAAGATAAGTAACCATTGAGTATATTAACCCTATATATATATTAGTACAAATGTAAACCAAACAATATGAAATAGTAACATTTCACCAAGTAACTAAATAAAACATTTCAATTGCCCATACACTATGAAGTCGTACTGCTTTCATGTTACCTTCGTAATGTATTCTTCACAATTTAAGGTTCAAAAATAGGACAAGACTTACACTAGAGACGACAACGAGAACAAGAATTTTTTGAAAAAGTAACTATTTTAAAATAACTATTTTAAAAAATAAATATTAAGAAAAAATATTTGAAGAAATGTACATAAGCGAATGTATCCCCATTAGCGTTTTTAATAAATGCTACTGGTAGTAACGTTTTTAAATAAATGCTACTGGTAGTAGCGTTTTTGTTCGTTGTTGTTCTTCTCTTGGTAATACTAGCGTTTATAACCCGCCCCACCCTCTTCTCTTCCAGCCGAAACCGAAACCAAACTGCTCCCTTCCACCGAAATCATCCCCACCCACCCACCCCACACCTCCTCCTCCCTGTCCCTCTCGCCCCGGCCGTGCCTCGACGAAGCCATTTCCTACCGCCCCAGCCGAAACGACGCCAGCCTCGACTAAGTCTCTCCCGGTCGTTGCTCTCCGTCGACGAAGGTTCTCCCAGCCACAACTCTCCCCCCCCCCCCCCAACTCCTCCCAGTCGCAGCTCTCCCCACTTCCAACTCCTCCCCCCGTGCCGCAGCTCGCCGACGAAGGTAAGAACGGTTTTTTTTGCTGCATTTAGTATTTAAATTATTGTTATAATTAAAATTATTAGAGAAATTATAAATTTTTAAAATGTATAAATATATACTGTTTAATTGTAGAGTTAGCATGCTGCCACGTGTAATGATGTCAAGTAATTCATTTGCCCAAAATGTCCTAAACGTCGATGTGTTGGACAATCGGTACTTTGGGGACAAGATCAGCATCGCTCATCGGATCTGAGTGTGAGTCAACCAATCACATTTAGATGTTTAAAATTAGAGGAAAATATCATATCAGACGAGGCTAAACCATTGTGACAAATGTTGGTTTATGGGATGTGGTTATTATGTCACGTCTGAAACTTGATCATAAGTTGTTGATGCTATTATGTGAGTGTTAGCGTCCCGAGACACACACTTTCCATCTAAAACATGGGGAGATGACGAGTACACTTGAGGATGTTGCTGTGTTACTGGGACTACGATCACACTTTCCAATTTTCAGCAGTAGGTTGCATCATTTGAAGGTTGTGGGAGCTACTTCCACCATGGTCATCTCCATGTACATTGTCTGAAATCTCGTCAAACTCAACCACCTCTTCATTGTCTTCAGTAATATGACCCGTAAAATGCTTAATATACGGATCTTCGTCATTTATCGATGCATCTAACAGTGCATCAAGGTCGACCCAGAGAGATCATGGGTGTGACCATGCAAAACATTTACTGTCGCATGACTATCATCAATGTTTGGCCTCAAGTTAACTTCTTTAGTTACACTAAACACAATAAAGCGACTAGCAACGCTTAACTGTAGAGCGAAAGACAATGCACTTTGTGATCGAATTCGTACAAACTTGCAAAGTCCATCAATATCTATAAATTTATATGAAATACTAATAGACTGAGTTTCAATATCATCCTAACCGCACTCCGTACATATAATTTCCTTTAGTCTAAAAAGTGAGATATCCAAGGTAGCTGTAGTAATACTGGAGGTACCTCACCACCCACATAGACTTCACTACTATTCTCAGATAATATTTCACCGTCATACAAGCAAATGATATCATTCTATGTCATGTTTGATCTTAAATAATTAATACTAAAAAAGTTCGTATCAGATTTGCTTAATTTTTAGTTAAGATAATATTTATGTAAATATAACTGTTTACAATTTTCAAAGCATTGTAATTAAAGAATACAAATAACAATTTTCAAAACATTGTAATCAAAAAACAAAAAAACATATATTACATACCTGAACAGTCGGACAGTTGGTTGTGCAAATGAACTAGCAGCAGAAGGATTGTGGAAATAAATATTTTGCAACAGACGTTCGGTAAGAAGTATTTGAAGGCAGAAATGTGCAAATAATTGTTTACTTTTACAGAAATATGCAAATAATTGGTGGGCAACGCAAATTATAAATAACGCTACCTCTGGTAGCGTTTTTTTTATAAACGCTACCCCTAGTAGCATTTTTATTTTTTGCGCTACTCCTAGTAGCGTTTATAAAAAAGCGCAATCTCTACTAGCGCAAAAAATAAAAACGCTACTAGGGGTAACGCTTATACACACTTTTTCAAATATTTTATAGCCGTACATACTTTTTGCAATTTATTTTTAACATAGTTACTTTTTCAAAAAATTCCGAGAACAAAACTGTATAATTATGCTCAACTATTTCCACTTTCTAGTACTAGAGGGAGTAGGTCGTAGTCCCAACCCAACCACATGAATGAAATAGTGAAAACATTAGATAAAAAATAAGAACACTCTCATCAGCAACACAATCTTCCCAAGATTTATGATAGGAATAATCATAATACAAATTATTGAACATAAATCTGTTAAAGCAATTTTTTTAAAAACAAAAGTCTCCTATAACAAATGGCAGTCAAGACATCTGAAGAAGATCATTGTTGAGCACATTGCACCCTCTGAGCACCACCACCATGCATGTCATCATCATCGTCGTCCTCTTCATAAGCTTCTTGTGCTCGAGCCCGCTGTTTCCTCCTCATTTCTTCTTCCATGTTAACATCATGGAGAGTCGTCTCCTCACATTCATCCACCTCCATGTCAGTTAGACCCTTTGAAGGCCTCGGTGGGAGAACTGTCTCCAAGGCCTTGCATTGCTCAGGCATCAAGGAATCTGGGAATTCCACCGAGAAGTGGATGTACAGTTTCCCCTTCATGAATGGCCTCCGATAAATCGGCATTCCCTCGTCGTTTATGGCCTTGAATTGGTCTGAATAAGTATTAATAAGCACTCACTAATGTCAGTACATTCATTAGCCTCTAAGGCTAACAACAATCACAGCACTTGCGAAACCAATTTGCAATATCTTCATTATCTATTTTCAACTTGGATGAAGACTCATCCAACATTCCATTACAGAAAGAAACCCGATCATTCATATTTAATTTTCTCTATAATTAACAGTTAAATATAAGGAGGAAAAAAATTACTATGCGTACCAGGTTTGGTCACTTCTCCAGGTGGAGATTTAATGAGGAGCTGCCTGTTATCCAAATGTGTCAAGATAAATTGGAAGCCGCAGAGTGCCTCTGTAAGTGACAAGGTATGCTCGTAAAAAAGGTCTTCACCCTTTCTCTTAAACTTAGGGTGCTCCTTTTGTTGTAGGACAAAGACAATGTCCCCAGTAACGGTGTCCGGCTGATTAAATATTATGAACATAACCTCATTAGAATCTGAATTTCTACCAGCTAGATGAATTATTAATATAAACAAAGCAAGCTTTTCTTTTTCCAAATTTGTTAACGAGAGTCAAGGATCCTACGCTATACTTTGTGATAAGTATTAACTAAGACATGTGGTTTTAGGTTGTTTCTATCACTTACTGCTTCATCAGCTACTCCAGCAAAGGTTAACTTTTGCCCGTTTTGCATGCCCTTGTCAACTACAACATCCAAGACTTTCTTTTCCTGTACGACTTTCTCACCCTTACACTGAGCACAACGGTCTTTGTCACTGATGGTCTCACCAGTGCCCTTGCACTCATTGCAAGGATGCTGCATCTGCTGGATCATTGATGGGCCGATAGACCTGATAGATACCTTCATTCCACTACCCTGGCACCCGGCACATTTCATTGATGCACCAGATTTGGTCCCTTTACTGCAAAGTTTGCACAACACCCACCGGACCCATAAGATTATGATTTGGGTCACCCGAGAGAGAATAAAGATAAAATATCCACTCATGACTCACCCTTTGCATTTTGCACATAAAACATTGCGAGAGAGTGACAGTTTCTTGGAAGTACCATTATAAAGTTCATCTAGGGAAACCTTTAGCGGATGGACAACATCCTCGCCCCTCCTCTGTCTCCGCCCTCTGCTGCTGCCACCCCCACCTGGAACCCGACAATTAGAAAGGCCTTTATTATTAAAAATTATATATTACAATGTCTCTACTTTTTTTAAATCGTACCGCTAAATGGGCTGCCACCATGGCCAAAGAATGACTGGAAAATATCAAAGGGATCATGACCACCACCTCCCCCGCCCATTCCTTCTTTGAGAGCATCCTCCCCATACTGATCATAAATCTCACGTTTCTCTGGATCATTAAGAACTTCATAGGCTTGGGCCAACTCTTTAAACTGAAAAATATGAAAATAAGGGCAGCTTCCTGGGTCACAAAAATCAACCATCACAAAAGCCTTAAACAAGGACAGAGCTACTGTTTTATAAGTTAAGAAAGTCAATGAGCGAAGGAAATAATAGGGAGTCCAAGCTCTCAGAAGAAATCAGATGAAAAGGGAGTAATAACCACCAACATCCACTCTCAGAGAGTTCATAGTTCCCATGACTCAATTCGTTCCATTATGGTATAAAATGATACACGTAAATACTCAATATTAGCAGAAGAAAGTAAGACCCTATAGATGACATAACAATTACTGAAGGCAATGACTCGACATATTCAAAATCCAATGCTATTCTTATTTCATCTTTTTCGAGAAGGTAAGTATTCCGACTTAAAAGGAAACAGACGACAGCCAAACCCTATGCTACAGATCTTATAACAACTACAGAAGACATTGAATGAATTACAGATTCAAACAACAAATTATTAGGGAGAACTAACTTAGCAACTTACAAGGAAACATGTGCAGGAAAGACCATGACCCTTCTAGATCGTTTAATAAGTTCTGAAATTCAAAGTCTAGCATTTTTTTTAAAAAATTAAATCCTTCCACCACAACATAACAACTCAAATCGATCCATAATACATGGTCCACGAATTCGTAGGCTGATCAACCCGACAATTTTGATAACTAAATTGAATCGTGCACCAATCAGGAAGTCAAACAGGAGCAACCAATTTCCATGAGCAGCACAGTAAACGAAGTGGCAGTACCTTTTCAGGGTCACCGCCCTTGTCAGGGTGGTTCTTGATGGCGGCCTTCCTGTAGGCCTTCTTCAGATCATCCTGAGAAGCACTCTTGGGAACTCCAAGGATTTCGTAATACTTGGAATTGTCACTCTTCTTGGGTGCTCTTCCGAACATCTTAGTGTCTTGTCAATCAAACCCCAGGCAGGCGCTCAAATCTGCGACAAGGGGATCTCGATTAATTAGTAACAAAAAGCTAAAGTAGATCCAAGGCTGAAGGAAATTAATGAAAAGCTGAATTCGGTTACCTGTACTAGAAGAAGAGAGCTCCCAGCCACAAGGGTTTGAAGGACGAGCGAGCAGGGTAAAGAGGACGGGTCGTGTAGGTCAGATCTAGTCTCTCTCTATATAACTATCTATCAACATTTTATTATAATTGGCCAAAAAAAAAAACATTTTATTATGGGATAATTGTCAATTTGCCCCATAATGTTTGGATCGAATTTAAGATTCACCCTTAAAGTTTAAAATTTTAAATTTTAGTCCTAATGTTTGGACGAAATCAAAAATCCCCTCATTCCGTCTTAAGGCCGTTTATTTGAAACGGTAAACCCGACACGTGCCTTGCACATGCATTTTCTTAAGAAAAAAAAAAGACACAAATGCCCTTATGTTGAAGATCATCATATCAAAAGAGGTTACTCCAAAGTTATACGAACATTAACACATTGATGAACATATAATATATCTTCCTCCTCCGCAATCGGACGGGGAGACCCCCTTTCATCTTGAGTAGCATGGACAGAACGTAATGCGGCTGCTCCGACAAACCCGCGCCATC
This sequence comes from Chamaenerion angustifolium, assembly GCA_946814005.1. Taxonomy (NCBI): domain Eukaryota; kingdom Viridiplantae; phylum Streptophyta; class Magnoliopsida; order Myrtales; family Onagraceae; genus Chamaenerion; species Chamaenerion angustifolium. Next base: position 22,911,377 of record OX328268.1, on the reverse strand, counting down.
TGTTAACGCCGATTGCGGAGCCATAGCCAATTGATTAATGCGCACCAAAAGAAAATCTGGAACGTCTGAATCTGTAATCTTCATAGCAAGCCCCTCTGTAATAGATGTTTTGCCAACCCCAGCTTGCCCAAGAAGAATTGGGTTATTCTTTGTTCTGCGACAAAGTATCTGAATGATTCTCTTAGCCTAAGATTCTCGACCAATCACAGGATCGATCCGTCCTTCACGAGCTCGAGCAGTAAGATCCACACAGAATTGATCAAGAGCACTCTTTCTCTAGTAAGTGAAATAAAACCATTTGAGCTACTTTTTTTCGAGTGCAGAAGACTAGAAAAACATTAGAAATTGAAATGACAACCTTCGTTTTTCTGAGCAGACTTTCCAGGGAATGACTTCCCTTGAACTCCTTTATCAACTGAAGGATCTCTCCCATCCTTAGCTAACTCTCCTTGCAGTCTCGTGACCGCTACGTCTGCCAAATCATTCACACTCGCCCCCAATCTATACGAAGGATGAAACGAGTTATATAAATTGCAAAAAACAAACAAACATGTTCTACGTGTCCAACTTTCCAAGGCAGAATTCAACAGGTCAGCAATCAAAGATAAACTAAAAGTATCAAATTCAGCAACACTGAACAACCGATGAGCTTGCAGTAACAGAATCAATCTACTTGAAGAACAAACGTTTCTAGGTAAAAGAATACCGTCTGAGCACACAAGTAGTGCTACCATCATCAACGGTTAAGAGGTCGATGGCAATATGTTCATGAGCGATGAAGTTGTGACCCATCGTCCTGGAGTACTCCACGACAGCTTCAAACACGCGCTTAGTGCTTATGGAGAAAGGGATGCTCGTGGAGGACGAATAATTTGAGGATTCCGGTGCATAATTGGAAGTATCAGGGCTTTCGTTCTGGTTCTGCTGAGTGCTAGGTTTATGTGAGATGGCATTAACAACTTCTCAAGCTTACGTTCTGTCCATGCTACTCAAGATGAAAGGGGGTCTCCCCGTCTGATTGCGGAGGAGGAGATATAATATATGTTCATCAATGTCTGAATGTTCGTATAATTTTGGAGTAACCTCTTTTGATTTGATGATCTTCAACATAAGGGCATTTGTGTCTTTTTTTTCTTAAGAAAATGCATGTGCAAGGCACGTGTCGGGTTTACCGTTTCAAATAAACGACCTTAAGACGGAATGGGGGGATTTTTGATTTCGTCCAAACATTAGGACTAAAATTTAAAATTTTAAACTTTAAGGGGGAATCTTAAATTCGGTTCAAATATTAGGGGGTACATTGACAATTAACCCTTTTATTATATAAAGTGCATCATTGGATGGTCATGATTGGTTGGAAGGTAATCGCTATGAGAATTATTTCTCAAATTCTGTTTTCGAAAATCAAATATCTTAAAATATTCATTGTATAAAAATATATTTATTAGTAAATGTCATTTGTGGTAGAGTTTCATCTCTCTCCTATTCTAGAGAGAGAAAATCAAGCGTGGGTCGGATTTTTGGGCGAAAACACGAAATGGACAGGGAGAAGAGGACAAGGTTAAATCAAGCAATCAATTCTTCAATCTGTAATCAATGCGCAATTATTGTCCAAACTTAGGGCTGACAATTTCACTCACGACACGATACGAACACGCACAAAAAAATCGTGTTTGTGTTTGCCTTTGATGGTACGATAACACGAACACGATAACAATATTGTTTTTTCGTGTCGTGTTAGTGTTTATGTCTCAAAACACGATAACACGAAAACAATCTAATAATTTATATATTATATTCATACCATTTTATGAAATAAGGACCAAACGTGAAATATAAAAAACTGAAGGGACGTATTTATGTTATTTAGGTCGTGTTATCGTGTGAACGTGAAAACGTGTTATCGTGTTACAACGAAATATTTTCGTGTTACCGTGCTATTTTCGTGTTACCGTGTTATTTTCGTGAAAACGTAAAATCGTGTTATCGTGTCGTGTTGATACAATAAATTTCATGTCGTGTTTGTGTGTCTGTGACACAATTACATTTTCGTGTGTGTCGTATTGGACTATCGTGTGTGTCATGTCGTGTCCTGATGCACGATAGTACGCACACACGCACGAATTGTCAGCCCTATCCAAACCCCATGCAAAGAACGACTACATCTATTTCATGCAAGCCCTAGAGCCCCAGACAGACATCCTCTGAGCTCTGAAACCCTAGCTAACAAATCCTTGAAATTTTCCGATAGGAGGCATCGTCGGGGACAAGTGAAGGGGTGAGGGCATACTAGTCAGCCCTAGACCACGACCGAGATACTAGCTTCAGACCAACCGGGAAGCACCGAGCAGCAGTACCCTGCTGCAGAACGGCCCGCTGATTATTGATTTTGTGCCCAACTATACTGAACCTAAACACCTATGTTTTGTCTGTTTTTGCAGGTTTGGTAAGACTCCGGTGACGGCAACTGGACCATAGCCACGATGAGTAATCAAAGTGAGAATTCGGCCGATAGAATACATCCTCGGAAGAACAGTTTGGACTTGTCGTTGAAACCCCAATTGGATGTTAAAATGGAGAGTGCTCAAAAGGCATTTATGCGTTTAAAAGTAGAAGTGAATGTGGATGAGCCTTTAATGGCGGGATTCTGGTGGACAAACTCAAAAGGGGAAGAACAGTGAACATCCATTAAGTACGAGAGATTGTTTGATTTTTGTTATGGGTGCGAAAAGTTGGGTGGTAATGTCAGAATCAAAACAAGGTCATCCAATGTATGGACCATGGATAGTGGGACAAAGACCGAAAATGAGAAGAGAAAGCAGAATGGGAGGGGGAATGAGCAGACAAAGTGGTAGTCGAAGGTCGTGGTTCAACATAATGAACAAGGCAAAGGACCTTGAGAGAACAAAGGCGAGCCCGGAGAAAGGAGCGATACAAAATCAGGAAGGTGACCCAATGGAGCAGGAGGAGACCAATAATGAATGTCAGGACCCGAATGAAGTGGTGTACCTACCTAGTGTTACCACCAATATCATACCGTACCAAACCATGGCACCCATATCCATTGCGACCCATCCAAAGGGAAAACCCTACCACGAGTCACACCAACAGAAAAACAAACCCACAATCGACCTAAATGGTCCCCCATATGAGATGGCCATGACATAACTCTTAACGCAGCAGAACTGCATAGCTGAACTGAGACCACCTCCCCAGCATCTCCAGACGACGCACCACAGTCTCTCCCAATGGAGGAACCAACCTATACCTCCACACCATGGCAATGAGGAAGCAACCGAGAAACAGATGCACCAAACCAACACCCAAGTGACGACCCTCACACACCCGATCATAATCCAAATGCCGGACAACTTCACCTACCAACCGGAGCAAATGGACACAACCGAAACAATAACCTACATTTTGGAGACTCCGCCCGAGTCACAACGATCAGGCAGCGAACAGAAACACACGGAGAAGGAGACATGACTAAGTCCATATATGAACAAAATGAATTTGAAAAGGAATTGGGAGGAGGAGGAGGAAGAAGTCGGCTCAAAGAGAGCAAGAGTGGCAGAGAAGGAACCAAACAAACAAGAAGGGGGAACAAAACAAGGAAGGGGGAGAAAGAAAATCATGGCAAAATATGCACAGTACCTGCTCTGGTGGCTGTCCCCAAACAGCCACACGGGGTCAATGAGTACAGTTGTGTGGAACTGTTAGGGTTTGGGGTCTTCCCTGATGGTTCGACATTTGAAATACCTCAATGGAAAGTATCACCCGGATATGATATTTCTAATGAATACAAAGAATGGCGATGTTTTTTGTGAACGAGTACGGGAGCACATCAGAATAGAGAAAGCATTTTATGTGACACCTAGAGGAACATCGGGGGGATTAGCACTATGGTGGGGTGAGAATGTCAACATTCAGATTTTGAGCTCTAGCCCAAATATGATTTGCACGATGGTGATGAACCATTTAGGAAACCCATCCTTTATAACATGGATCCATGCCGATACGGAGGAAGGAGCGAGATGCTGGAATTGGGAGGAGATAAGACAAATAGAAAGCAGACGAAATGGGCCATGGTGTTTTCAAGGAGATTTTAATGAAATTACGCACCAACACGAGAAGGAAGGAGGACGTATGAAATCACAAAGGAAAATATACGCTTTCAACCGACACATCGAGGATATAAGGATGGAAGACATGGGGCTAAAGGGAAATGATCCACTTGGTGCAATGAGAGGTTGGATAGGGTGCTTATCAACATGGGGCTAGAGGTTGGATAAGGTGGGCATCTCAATTCCCAGAAGCTGAATATGTGAATGAGATGGCGATGGGATCAGACCATTCACCAATGATTATATCCAAATGGAGGGATCCATAGAAAGGACAAATGGGTTTCAAATTTGAAGAGATGCGGCTTGAGAATCCGGAATGCAAGAAGGTCATCCGATCGACGTGGAGGGAGAGACACGAAAACCAGTCGAACAAACCCATATTGTGGCCACGACTAGGCAGTTGTAGGCATATCCTAATAGAGTTGAGCAAGAGTAGGTTCAGGAACATTATGGCCAAGATGGAAAGGCAAAACAACAACTTCAAGTGACGGGGAGGGGACAACTGAGCATAGATACCTAGGAGGAGGAAATCAATCTAAAAAGACAGATCAATGAACTATGGAAACGAGAGGAGCTGTATTGGAAACAAAGGTCGAGGGTTATATGGCTCACGCAGGGGGATCGAAACACGACATTCTTCCACCTGACCACAAACTCACGAAGACGAAGAAATAGACTAACCAGACTCAAAGGGGAGGAGGCGAGTGAATTACAAAGGGTCGAGACATAATGGATGAAGTTAGAGGCCACTATGAGAAGGCCTTCACAACATAAAACCCTGAACCAGATGATGTAGCACTGAAGAGTCTACCACACCAGATAAGTGAGGTAATGAATGCAAATTTGACAAGGGAAGTGACAATCGAAGAGGTGAAAAAAGCGGTATTCCAATTGGGGGTTCAAAGGCGCCAGAGCCAGATGGTTTTCCCGAATTATTCTATCAAAGAAATTGGAATATTGTGGGCCCTGATGTCTCCACCACGATTAGAGCCTTCCTCGAAACAGGTATCTTCCCTACATCCTTTAATCAAACAGATATAACCCTTATTCTAAAAGTGCTTAACCCGACACGTGCATCTGAATTTAGGCCACAACCATTAATGAATAGGAACCAGACCACAACCATTCAACATACCAGGGGTAATACAATTTTCTCTATCATAGTGTCATAATAATTTAATTTGATTGGTCCATGTAAAAAAAATTAGTTACATCTATGTTATCATTCTTTCACATCCACATGGACACTCTAAAATTAATCAACAGTTCTACATTCAATTTCAAAAGCTATTACATTTATAAGTATGTCAAATTAAATTTTGTCTTCAAACAATCGTAAATTACAAGTTTTGCACCTAACAATTTACTTTGGAAAAATAAACAAAAATTAAGAGTGAAATAAATAAATAAGAATGAAAACACACCAAAAACAAAATTGAAATAAATAAATAAGCAACAAGACTTATCATATATAAATTATATTTATATTTAAGCCTAATTTATAATTATAGTTTAGCTTAATAAACTTAAAAATGAATTAAGTGTTGAAAGTACATAATATTTATAATGGAAAAAATGATAAAGAATAGTAACTAAGTTAATTAAAAACTGAACTAAATATATAATTATTTATTTCATTTCTAAATTGAAAACAAAAAATGGTATAAAGAAATCAAATTTTAAAGAAAAATTCTAAATGTGTACACAATTATGTTTGTTGAGAAAATGTTTTTGAAAAGAAAATTATAATACAATAATATTAAATTTTTTAAAATTAAATATGTAAATACACATTTTAGATTTTAATTTATGTATTTATAATTATAAAAATAAATTAAAATGATACTTTAAATTTCATAAAATAATTATTTAATATTGCTATATAGTAATTATTATTATATTTGAAGTAGATTTTTATATACATAAAAAAATAAAACTAATAGTATTCTAAATAGTGTATATGCATATATAATTTATTAAGTTATGTTTGTGTATATAATTTTCACATATTTTTAACTAAGCAAACAAATAAATAAAAAATAAAAAACAATTAACTATTACTAAATAATATATTTATAAATAACGTTTTTTATAGTGCTATTACTAAATGAATTTAACATATATTTAATGAATATACTATAAATAATAAACGTTATACAAAAAAGTAAATTGAATAAAATTATATTAATAACAAAAATAAAATATTGTCATTTTGTAAGTTGAATTAATCATATCAATATAATTAAAAAGTAATTTGATTTATTTTTGTTAATTAATATAATAATTTAAATTTTATATTATACTATATATATAATAACGATAACTCAAACATTTTTTTATATTAATAACGATAACTCAAACATTTTTTTATATTATGCGCAAGCTACAGATCAGTTCTGTAGTAATTAATATAAAACCTAAGGGTAGGTCTGGGCATAAAAAACCGGTTTGGCCGAACCGTACTGAACCGTACCGGTTTTGAACCTGTTCGGCTGAACCGGTTCACAAAACAAACGTTTTTTTTGAAAAATTATGGAGCGATTCAGAAGAGGTATAAAAAACCGATTCAAAATCGGTTAACCGAACTATTTTTTGTACCGTTTTAATATACTACATACTAAACTAAACTACTAAACCAGACCAGACCGGCGAAGCCTTCACCTTCACCTTCATCAATCAGCAATCAACCTTCAATCTAAACCTAATTCTCAGTTCTAACTTCAGACTCCCGTCCCGTCTCCATTCGTCGTCTTCTTCATACTCTTCACTTCGTCTTCTTCAATCTCCACGGCGTTCACTTTGTCTTCTTCGTCTCGTCGTCTTCTTCGGCTCTTCCCATCGGAGAAGATAATGCTTAGACTTCTTTCTATGTTCAGGGGGTAAACACATCGGAGGTTGTACAGGTAAGGAGCTGAACAAAATTTTTGTTTTATATTCTGCTTCTCTAGTTGATTGTAGTGCTTCTCAGTTAATTTCTTGTATTCTTATTTGAAACTCTGCTTTTTCACTTTAATAAATTGATGGGATGGAACTTTATTTTCTTGAATCTCCTCTCAAAGTGCTTCAAGTATCATATATTGAGGAGAAACTTTATATATCAGATACTGAGTTACTGATGCAGCATGCACTTTGCCTCTTAAGTTTTGAAAACCTGGCCCCTGAAGTAGTTGCTTCGTATAATTTTATTGTTTTTTTTTGGGGGTTGGGGGGGTCAGATACTATGAAGTTACACAAAAACGGGGAACTAAAGCCGTTACTTTCCGAAGCTAGTGCCAGAGCTCAACAGAACCAGCTTTCTACATAATGAAGTTTACATTCGTCCATATATCTATTTTCTTAGAAGCTACTGCTCCATCAAACTGAAGAGAATGAAGTAGTAATATCAAACTGAATGTTCAAATTGGAATTCAATTGTTTTCTATTTACTTTTATCCCAATTTTTCCTTTACTCTCATCAAGTTAGATGCTTTATTCGGTGGATTATAACAATTATTCGGTGGTCTTGTTCTTCGGTGCCTCTGGGACCGTATTCAGCTTCCTAGTGAGAGCTTGATTGAGGGAGGATTCCCGATTCCTGCAAGTTATAGTTGTCTGCTTAGGTTAGGTGGATTATAAGTTGCATCGCTACAAATATTTTAATTACAACTAAACTGGAATTACAGAAGTGTAATAATATTAAATTTACTGTCTCTCTGTTCCCTCTATCATAGTATTTTTGGTAATTCTCTTCTGATTAAATCTTGAATAATCAGTGGTTGTTGTCGTATTCTTTGCTGCATATGTCGATTGTTTTTGGGGTTTTCCCTAAGAAACAAAAATGATAGTCTTTTCCAGCTTTAACAGAGGTTGTTTGTTTAGCACAAGAAACAAGGAAAATGAGGTTACTGACCATGGAAGATGCTTATTTTGAAGAGAAAATGAGGCATGTTCTTGACAGTATGCTTCTTCAGGTCCACCTTCTAGGTGAAGGGTAAGCATGCTGGAGAAAAAAAAAATCACTTCTTCATTTGTTTCAGAACCTTAGTTAAACCCAATTTCTATAACTTTTCTTGTTTAGGATTATTGGAGAATCAGTATTTACTGGAAAGCATTAGTGGATACATGGCTGAATACTATTATGTTTGATTGTTTGTAATGGATTTATGTTTGTATTGGAACCTCATTGGATTTATGTTTCTATTGTAATCTCAGTTGGATGCTGGCTGAATTGAAACCTCAATTTTTTTTGGTATGAACAGGTTCGGCCGAATCGGTACGGTAAATCAGCCAAAATCTGGAGCGGTCAAAAACTGGAGTGGTAAACTGTATCAGTTTAAAAATGTGGTAAAGTTTCGGTTCTGAACCGGTTCGGCCCCGAACCGGTTCTTGCCCATCCCTACCTAAGGGGATGTTTCTTTCACGGATTTCGGAATAGAGAATAGGAATAGGGAATAGGAAATAAGAGATAAGAATATGAAATTGTTTCTTTTGTGGAATGGAATGGTATAAGGAATTCTGTTTTTTTTAGTTGAATTGTATATGGAAAGGGAATGGAATGTGGTAAAGTGACATATTTGTCCCTCATTGTATATGTTTAATATATAATACATTTAATTTGTATAATTTATTTTTAAAAATTAAGAATAATTAAAACTTTAATATAAATAAATAATTTTTAAAATAATAATAATTTTTAAAATTCTTTAATTTATTTGAAAGGCCAATTTCTTGATTTTTTTTAATAAAATTTGTAATTTATGTAAATTATAATGCAAAATAATATATTTTTTCACGATCAATTGATTGGATATTTATCAGAAATATCATTAATTACACTAACCAGAATATAACAGCTTATTTGTACACAACAATACAAGAAGAACTCCATCATCATAATCATATATAACCAATTCAATACCCTTGTGTATATATGTACAAATTTACAGGTGAAACGGAAGGGAGTATTTAATGTTGCAATTTCACATTTCTGTTTTATGATTGTTGTTTTTTATGTGAAATCTCTCGATTCCACGTAGGGAAGACTCTAAGTTCTTAACATTGGAAGTAATTGGTCTAGAATGCCTTCTCTATTGAGGAATCGCCAGAGATGGTCGACTTGGAGCCAATTGACCAAGAACACATCTGTTTCAATGGCGAATACATATCCACTTCAATCAAGAAAACATATCCGCTTCAATCAATAACACAATATCTTGAACAATCATGAACTAACAACATGAACAATCCAGAATCAATCACGAACCCAGAAACGATTCCACCAATCACTAACAACATCACCAAGCATCATCACGAACACAAGAGCATTCCAGAAATCATCACTTTCATCAAGACCAAGCAAAATAATCAGCATGTTGTAAACATAATCAACGTATCGACAGCAGGAGCACTCCAACATGTTGTAAACATAATCACTTCTTATGGAATTCGTAACACCTATTCCATTCCTATTCCGCGAAAAGAACATGCTGTAAATTCTCTCTAACTTTGTGTTCTTCCTCCCTGAATAGTCGTCGGTCACTATTGATTGAACTCTAGGCTTCGATCGGTTCGCATCATACTTAAGTCCTCACGCCTTCGACTCCTTCCATTAACATATATCTAGGTATGAATTGATTTCCTACTGCTAAAATAAACTTATTCTTCCTTAATTTCGAACTCTGATTGCATTCTTTGTCATGTTGCTTTGAAGAATTTACTTGTCATCGACTCTAATTAGGGTTTTAATTTAGGATTTTTTTAATTACTAGAATTAGGTTTAACCCTAAACCTAGAACTCTTCAACATTTATTCCTTTCCTAATCAGCATCTGCAAAGGATTCAAGTACCACACCACAAAGACCATGCAAGGAGGTTTTGAACAAAAGACTGTGATTAGGCATACCTTTGAGATACTTCAAAACACGCAACACAACATGACACTGTTTAATTGTTGGAGCGTGCATAAATTGGCTAAATTTATCAACTACAAAATTAATTTCAGATCGAGTAACACAAATATTGAAGAGCAGCAAGAATACTCTTGTATAATTCATCATCAATGGAAAAAGGACTATCGTAATAGATACCACCAGTGGAGACTGAAGCACGAGACATTGGAGTAGGTTGAGATTCAGAACTAGATAAACTAATTTTGAGTAGTGAGACTCAAAGTATTGGTATACCACTAGTGGAGACTGAAGTACCGGACATTGGCGTAGGTTAAGATTCTTAACCAGATAGAGAAACTTTGAGTAATAGATTATGTTGATACTAGGGGTGAGCAAATTACCCATTTGGACCTGGAATCTATCTAGAATTGACACTTCGGGTAGGTTCCGGGTAGATGTTTTAAAAATAGGGTAGGTTCCGGGAAAACAAATTGAGAACCTATTTATTCGGTTCGGGTTCTCCTATCTGGATACCCTAAAGTAACCGGAATCGATTCTCTCTCTATATATATTTTTAAAAAAACAACTAAATATGCATCACTTTCATACTTCAAGTAAAACCTCAGCCTCAGCCTTTCCTCAATAAAACCTAAAGTGCCAAGACCCCCACATCCTCAGCCTCATTTTTAGACTTCAACTCTCGCCTCTCTCGCCTTTCTTCACACGACAATCAACATTATCTCTCGGCGTCTTCCACGACGGAAGCCTCCCAAACGGGAGCCTCCTCGACGGAAGCCTCTCCGACGAAAGCCTCTCCGACGACATTATTGAGTGCATCTTCTTTTTAAATTGCTACGAGTCCTCAACATCTTCTTATTATGTTTGCAGTGGTGAAATAATTGACAGGAGATCTGAGTTAGGTTATTGTATCCGATTCTTAATAATTAACAATACATGTAAATATTAGAGATATGAGTATTGAGTGCTAACTTGAAGTTAGGAAACAGAGAACCAAATTTTTGAAGCAACAGAGTGCTGCCTTGAAGTTCTGTTGTGTAATTGATATGTTTAGTGAAGCAAAGTTACAAAATTTCAATTTCTTGACTTTTTCTGGTTCTTGCTAATCCACGAATAGTGAATACTACTGCAATGTTCTTGATTCTTGAAAACCTTCATACTTTCATCTACCCTTAGTGAATCAAACCTGTATAATTTCCCTGTGCTCAACTGTTCTATATGTATATCTTTAAAAATTATTGTAAATTCAAGCTATTTCAAAATCTTGCCTTCTGGGTTTTGTTTAGTTTCGTTGGTGGTTGATGCCTTCAGAACCGAATCAAAACCGAACTGGAACTAGATTGTTTTTGAAAAAAAAAGGGTTCCTAACAGGGTTCCTAGAACCGTTTGTACAAACAGGTTCCGGGTAGGTTCTGGTTCCAAAATTAAACGGGTAGGTTCCAGTTCCAAATTTAAATACCTTATTACATACTGGTATGTTCCGGGAACCCCTAAATTTACAGGGTACCCGGAACTGCTCACCCCTAGTAGATACAATTGTACATAACAACCACTAACTTGCACATCCATAACCAAAAATAGATTTAGTTTACCTAAATCTTTGAGTTTGAACTCTTGTATATGAATAGTAGATGCACCAGTGACAATAATATCATTAGCATAGACAAAAGTAAAGGCCATACCATGTAAAGCATTTTTTTATAAACAATCAGCTATGAGACAAAGATTTAGTAAACCTAAGAACATGAACAAGAAAATGTTTTAAGCTTTCCAAACCAAGCATGTGGTGCTTGTTTGAGACCATACAAAGCTTTCGCAGTTTACACACAAAGGCATTACCACATACATTATGCTTCTTAAAACCAGCTAGATGAAGTATGTACACATCCTCACCAAAGTCACCATGTAAAAAAACATTATTCACATTAATCAAGCGAAGAGTCCAATTATGAATTAAAGTCAAGGTAAGAAATATACAATAGTTGGAGGCTTAACAACAACGCTATAAGTCTTTTGAAAATCAAACCCAATAATTATAGAATACCCTTTAGCTACAAGTGTAGCCTTTTAACATTCAACTGAAGCATCTATATTACGTTTGATCTTAAATACTCATTTGCAGCCAATGGGAATTCTACCACAAGGAAAAGACACCACTGGTCAATATTTGCATCCAAGGCACTAAGTTATGTATTAACATTTGTAACCCCAAAGGCGTAAGTCATAACTTCTTGAATATTGCGTGGTACAGTGCTAACAAGATCAAGTGTAAGAGCAGTATCAACACTTTTAGTACCAGAAACCAAAACATGATTGGAAGATTGATTAACGATAGACCATGTAACCATGGGATAAATATAAAGAGAAGAGGAGGGAACAACATAAATTGTTGTTGTACTAGGAGTAGAGAGACAATCAAATGACTAATCTGTGTTTGGAAAACTTCTAGAACCAGAGATGAACTTGTGTCTAGAGTAACTTCTTGTAGAACTAGAGATGTACTTGTGCCAAAAAGTACATAACAAATCACACAAGGAAAACTATCAAAAGTTTTATCACTAGCAGCTGCACAAGGAACTTTTCAAATAGAATCGAGAACAGAAGCAATAGGAACACATATGAGAGAGCAAAAGTATGAGGAATATCTAGGGGAGCAAAAGCAGAAGGAACATCATAGGAGGATCATTCGAGGGAGATGAATTGGTAGGAACATCAAAGGGAACAAAAGTAGAATGAAATATAAGAGAAATGGGTACTTGCGCATCAGTAGAAACATAAAAAAAAAAAAGCAAAGTCAAAAGAATAAGATAATAAGGGAGATGTCATCGTAGAAGTTAATTCATAAGGAAAATTAAATCCACAGGTTTGCATAAGTCATAATTAAATGGAAAAAAGAAAGAAGGAGAGGTAATAAAGTTCTTAGGAAAACTAGATTTGAGAAAACTTTCTTGTTTGGTCAGCAAAGGGACACACATTCTCATGACAAGAAACATACACACGTCCTGATGAATCCAAGCACCTATATCCATGTTGATTTGAATATAATATTGAAAACACATTGAGCAAAATGAGAACCCAATTTATGAGTGTTATAGAGGTGCAAATGAGGGAAACAAAGACATCCAAACACCCTAAGAAACATGTAGTTAGCTGGTTTGGCAAAGAGACTCTTATGATGTAAGACAACATGTAGAACATGATATAGTAATCTATTAATGAGAAAAATGAGGTGAAAAATGCATCACTCCAATACTGCTTAGGTAAAAATGCACCATACATTAAGGTTAATCCCATTTCAACAATATGATGATGTTTACGTTGTACAACACCATTTTGTTCAAATGTTTATGGATTGGTAACACGATGAGAAATCCCACACGCACGAAAATTTGCAGAGAGAGACTTAAATTTAGAACCACCATCAGAGTTAACAAACTTATGGACAAAACCAAGTTGCTTCTCTGCTAGTTTATGAAAAGCAATGAAAGATTGTGCAGTATCACTATTCTTCCAAAGGAAGTAAATCCATGTATAGTTGCAATACAAATCAACAATGCTCAAGTTATAAAGATTTCCATTAGAAGTTATAAGAGCAGAACCTCACAAGTTAATTTGAATCAGCTTAAGGGGACAAGTCTATTAAAAAGTGGAAGGAGAAAAAGGAAGTTTACTACTCTTTCCAACATCATAAGTAGTACAATTAGAAAAATCCACTATAACAGATATCTTAAGCATCTTAATAACATAAGACAATGTGTGTAGGGAAGATGTTTAGGCCTTTGACGCCAAACAGTAGAAGAAACACTTTTCTGAACTACAAGACATTCTTCAAACACAAGTGACCGAGGAGACACGACATGTTGAAAAACAACAGGACAATGACTAAAGGAAGATTAAATTCCTTAAGAAAATATGGTAAAATCAAGGCTGTAGAAACCACCATTTTGTACTCTGAAGTAGCACTCGATGATCACACAAGTCACGAATCACACAGTGATCTGAATGAACCTCAAAGTATACGTGACTATCCCTTATGAACAACGAAACATAAACTAAATTTTAGTGACTATAGGAGCGAACAAAACATTATTCAACACAAGTGGCTTAGAAGTTGTATTAACAAGAGAAATCCCTACACTTGAAATATCCAAAAAAGAACCATTATTTTATTTGAGCCATGAAAAGGAGTGAACTCAGAAGGTAGCAGACATGAACCATTAGTTAAATGCTTTGTATCTCCAAATTAAGGATACCAATTAAGCAAATGAGAAGAACAAGTGGCAAAATTCACCTCATGTGCTACCATATTGGAATCTACCCAAGCAGATCCACCAGCACCAGAAGCACTACTAGGACCAGAATACCAGACATTGATGCTTCAATCGAAGACAGAACAGTCACTATACGTGAATAAGGAGAGTGTATAAAGGAAGGCATAAAGGGAGGGAACACATATGGTATAGTAGGCATAAGTTGTGGTTGAGGTACAACTATCACACCAGGAGCAACATAAGTTAATGGAAGTGATGAAGAAACCAGGTGTGGCACAACTTGGGATGTTGATTGAGTTGAATGTTAAGAATATAGTGACGTACCAGGATGCCATTAGGACCGGAAGGTGGTTTTTTCCAGTAGAACCCGAGGTATACATGCCAACATCTGCTCCAGGATTCCAATAATAACCACAAAGCATAACATTCAAAGAATCAAAACGTGGTGAAAATGTTACTCCTGCAAAATGAACATTGAACCTATGATAATACTGATTGACTAGATGATCAAGCTTTCTCCATAGTTTACATTAAGGTCTTCCACCTCCAACACCTCAACCATAGAATTGAACATGATGTTGTAATTAATTATAAGCAAAAGTCTATTGCTGTTGTGATAAAGTATAATCAGGATTTGTAGGTTGTTGTGAAGTCAACAACTCTTGATGATCAACCTCAAATTTTGGAGCAACAACATAATTGATGGAGGATCGCATCATAATATTCGCAGAATGTGATAGATCAATCAGTAGATCTTGTTAACGAGACTCACCACCCAATAGACGGAGCACACACAAGTTATGTCATGGATTATGACTAAAATGAATAACAACAACTAAATTATCAAATTGTCCTTTTCATAAGTAGTCATACAACCAAGGATAGATTTGCTTACATGATGGCAAATGGATGCCATAAGCCACGATGTGAAAATACTATCATGTTGCACATATCTAGCATGATCTAGATGCATCAAATTTTCTTCAGCAACATTCACAATACACTAAGAGAAGTTGGTGCACTGTATAAGTAACATTCTAATTGAAACCACGCAATGTCAAAAGAACCTATTATTTTCACAACTGAAAGTTATCGTCATCCATGATAACTTCTTGCTCGAAAAATATGGAAGAGGATCCTCTATCATTGCATTTGGCTAAAGCTACAGATCTATCATTCAACAACACAACTTCATTAAGAGCAACAATAACACTAAATGTGACACAACTCTGATACCATATTATCAGTTTGAGAAGATTGAAGAAGAGGAGATTTGATCGTGAATAAGGTAATAGAGCAGAAGAGATGAGAATAAAAGAAAAACAATACTTGATATAATCATTAGAAAACTTAGCTTTAGTAGTAGCTACATCACTCTATTTATAGAGAGTAGTAGAAGTTCTTGTAATTCTAAGACAAACTAATTGTTTTCAGTTATACCGCTCAAGTACTTAATTTTTCACAATTCCTAACACCTAGACGTTCCCGTCTAATGAGATTAAGAAAGAGTCGATTCATAAATGATTAGTTTCCCCTAGAAGAAAATTGAAGTGTTCTAAAGAATAACTCCAAAAAAGATTATTATTCATCACAATAGATGTCAGGTCAACTCTGAGGGACAAACTTGCCTAAACGAATTGATATATTGTCAATAATAAGAAAACCTTCATCCAAGAAGTGCATGTATGAACCTAAAAGGGGTAACAATCTTATTAGACTCATGGGCAAATGATGGATATCACTCATCAGCAACATGAAGACCAATCATTCACTTCTTGACCCTCGACATGTTCAATGCTCGGGGGCTCCCGATTTATAAGTCATGGTGGTAACTCTATTAAGAGTATGCATGCGTCACTTTTTATAGAGTAATGCTTCTAAATGATCGTCGCACCCTAAAATGTCATCGCACCCAAAAAGGTTGTCAACCCCTAAAAGATCGTCGACCCCTAAAATATTGTTGACTCCAAAATGTTCTTAACCCCTACAAGGTTGATGCCTCCTGAAAGGTTATCGCCTCCTAAAAGGTTATCGTCCCTTGAAAGGTCGTTGCCCCCTATAAGATCACCGACCCCTTAAAGGTTGTTCTCTAGAAGGTCGTCACCCCCTAAAGGTCACCACTTAATCAATGGTGTCACCATGCAAATGTGTCACCACTGAAATGTGTCACAACCTAAAGGTGTCACCGCTCAAAGATGACACCAATCAAAGTTGTCACCCATGAAAGATGTCACTACCTAAAGGTATCACCGCCCAAATATGCCGCCACGCAAATGTGTCACCACTCAAAGGTGTCTCTACCTAAGTATGCAGTCTTCTCCAAACAAAAAGTAGCGACACATAAAATGTTGATGATAGTGAACCTAACTCGATAGAAAGTTATCATGGTGTACTGTGTCAACCTCACAGACAACTAACCAAGGTAAGTAACTAACATTGGACCTAGGTTAAGTACCCTTATAGAAATACCTCTATGTTACCTCATTTATGAGGCACCTGATTTTTTATGCTACATGCTTTATTTGATCTCTAAGAAAAACTGACTTTATCATCGGAGGGGAAACCACGAGAAAAATTCAGGCTTTCTTTCTTGCAGTTTTTAGAGCAACACTCAGATTGAAGACTTAAAGTCATCGAAATCCAACATTGGTGTTGTCTGTGTGAAATATAACAACAAGTCCCACCAAAAAATACTCGTGCTCAAGAAGCCAAACAACCCATCATGGAGACCAACTCCGGTGATTCAGCCTAACACCTGTCAATGCCTCTGAGCATGCTGCATCCTAGGATAGAAAACCCTCCTAATTTTTTGGCGAGCTCGTCTTGGATACAACAGATGAATACACACTAGAATATTGACAGGTACCGCTTCAAAGGTTACCAAAGGTGTTGTCCTCCGAGGTGTCAACTAGTTAAGGTGTTGCCCTCAGAGGTGTTAACCACCCTAGAAGATCATCAAGTGTTGTCCCAAAAGGTATCAAAAGTGTTGCCCTCTGAGACATCAACTGCCTAAGGCGTTGCCCTCAGGGGAGTCAACAACTCTAAAAGAACTCCAAGCGCCTCCCCAAAGAGTATCAAAGGTGTAGTCCTTAGAGGCATTAACCATCGAAGAAGTTCATCTCAACCATTGCTCTACAAGTTGTCCCCTTCATAGGCACTACCCACATGATATGTTGCCTCTGAGGCGTCAACCACCGATAACTTATAACGTGGGTGTTGTTTTTAAATTCATCAACATCAGAGGCGTCAAACACCTACTGCGTTACCTCTGATACATCAACTGACAAAGCACTAACAAAAGTCGTTACTATTGGAGGCCTCAACCACCTAAGGTGTTACCCTTTAGTGCGTCAAATGACAAAGCACCACCAAAATTCATCACCATTAGAGATGCCAACCGCCAAAGGTGTTACCCTTCATTGCATCAGTCGAAATTGCGTCAATGCGTTACCCTCTGAGGTGTCAACCCCCTAAGGCATGCCCTTAGAGGCATCAGCAAAAGACATTACGCCAAGGCGTTAGTCAAAGGCGTTAACTCCTTAATGCTTCTGCCGACAACATTGGGCCAATACATTACCTTCTGATATTTCAACCACCTAAAGTATTACCCTCGGAGGCGTCAACTTCTCAAGGAATTCGTCCCTAAAATCGCGTTAATGTGTTACCCTGAGGCATCAACCATCTAAGGCGTTACCGTTGGAGGCACTAGTGGATTAAAGCTTTAGTCACTGAATGTGTTAGTCGCTTAAAGGGTCAGGCGCTTAAGGCATCCGCCGCCGACATTGTGCAAAGGTGTTGTCTTCTGAGCTTTCAAGCCTAAAATACGTTGTGTTATGATACTTCAATGACCTAAGTAATCCATCATCATCATTGTCCTACGGAGCATTACCCTCTGAGATGTCAACCGCCAAAGTGTTGCACTCTGAGGCATCAATGACCAAAGACGTTACCCTTAGAGAAATAAACTATCTCAGGACGTTTGTCGTCAACCTCTCTCTACAAGGTGTTTCTCCAAAAGGCATTAACCGCTAAAGGTGGTGCCTGAGTTGTCAAATGTCTAAGGCATCTGACGACAACATTGTTGTAATAGACATTGCTCTCTGAGGCGGTAGCCTAAGGCTTTGCCTTCAAGGACATGGACATCTAAAGGATTCAACCATATGAGTAGGTCAGACTTAAGTGCTGCTTTACAAGGACTCAACCATTTATGGCATCAACCAAGGCATTGCCCCCCAAGGAATTAGTTGTTGAATGTGTTGCTCCCTAAGACGTTGGTCTTGAAAGAGATCACTCTCTCAGGCATCAAACTAGGCATCAATTATGCTGCCCTCTAAGGCATCATCCCGAAAGGTGTTGACCTCCAAGGCGTCAACCATCAAGGTGCTAGCCCAATGTCATTACCCCTCAAGACATCAGGTGTCAGAAGCATAGATCTAAGACATTTCCCTTTCAAGCATTGATCCATTTGCCACTTGGGAGCAAACCATTAGCCTAAGATGTCGCCCTCCAAGGAATTGACGTGTTAAAACATTAAATTATCTAAGGTGTCAATCTTTGGTTTTGTTTTCCAAGGACTCAATCATCTAAGTCATCTACAAAGGCGTTGCACCCCAAAATACCCTACTACCTCATTTATGAAGGATCTAAGTTTTTATGTTACATGCTTTACTTTTTCTCTAAAAAAACCCAACTGACTTTATAATCGGAGGTGCCTTCATGTAAGTGTTGGAAAAGCTCTCAGATTCAAGACACGAGACATCAGAATCCAACATGTTCTTTGTTTCTATGAAACTCATAAATAAAAAAATTATACAATAACATAAACACAAACATATCTAGACAATGAGGACAAAAAATGTCAGACAAAGCAGGGATTAAAGAATAAATGAGAGATCAAATATATCGAAACAAATAACATAACTTCGCCTGGCAAATATTCCTAGGGGTGATCAAAAAAGACTATTGGACCGAATTCCCGACAAGACTGGCCCGTTTAGGACCCAGACCGACTAGGACCGAGATCGAGCGGGTGATTTTTTTCTTCAAGGTCGGTCTCGGTCTCGGGCTTTTTTCCCGAAAGCCCGTTTAGGACCGGCCCGGGCCGAAGGAATGTGGATTTGGGATTTTCACAATACCACACCGAAAGGAATATGGATTTTAGAGGTTTTCTATCTCTATAAAAGTTGCATCTTGATAAATTCACTAAAGAATACCGTGAGCTTATAGTGTTTTTTTGAGAGGTGAACTATTCTTTCGCCTTTTACTAAAGAATACTGTGTGTTCATAGTTTTTTTTTTTGGAGCAAATTCGGTCCAGGACCGAGACCGGCCCGAGTCAAGAAAGACCAACTCGGGCGAGATTTTTTGGCCGAGGGTCTCGGTCTCGGTCCTCCAGAAGGCAAGACCAAAATTTTGTTCTCGGTCTTGCCTTTAGGACCGGCCCGGCCCGCCCATGATCAACCCTAAATATTCCTATGCAAATGCACGCAAGAATATGAAGAAGTATTATGAGGTATGAGTTATTTGGGTGTAGGTACTCAGTAGTGATCTACAATACAAGTTATCTAATTCATGATATGTTCTTAAGTTGTCCTAAAAGGCTTTTCTCCAATGATATTTTTAATAACAATAACCATTTTGCAAAGTCCTTGTTTAGAATATGCATGGTTGTGTAATTGTATAACTATTAAGCTGAATGGGAAGAGATAAGTATAACTCAGCCTAATCTTCTTTAAAAACACGAACAAAACAAAGAAAAGGTTTCATTAACTTGAACAACATGTGATGTATTTAGTTGTATACAATTACAAGGAACAACATGGTGTTCACGAAAAAGAGATTAGACGTCCTTTGGGCTCTTTGAACTACGCCAAAACAAGCTACAGGGGAGACACCTTTTTCCTTGGTATACGGCTCAGAGGCGGTAGCACCAACTGAAATAGCAGTCCCCTCGCACAGAACAAAACACTTTGACGTAATGGCGAATGAGGCCCACAGGCGTATGGAATTGGATTTGGCGGATGAAAAGAGATGGGCATCTGAACTACTTCAAGGAAGGATGCGCATCTCCATATCCCGATACTACAACGGGCGAGTCTCCACTCGACAATTTTTTGTGGGGGAGATGGTATGAAGAAAGAATGAGTTTGCCCATCAGGATAAAATCAACAAGCTATCACCAAAATGGGAAGGACCATATAAGGTCATCGCCATTCCCCATCCAAACGCCTACATACTAGAAGATGAGAAGGGAAGAACTTTGAAGAATACCTTCAATGCAGAACACTTGAAAAAGTTCCATTCTTAGGCGTTACTAGGTTATCAAAAATGGTACTTAGGCATTTACAATGTTTAACAAAAACTTGTATCAAGCGCCACCCCATAGTGCGGGTACTTGGCCAAAATGAATTGTTTGCATAGAATGATAAAGGCGTTCAAAGCAAGGAAAAATTAAGGCGAGATAACGTGATAAAACACATGTCCAAAATAAATGGAAAGGAGTAAAAAGTCCATTAGGGAAAACGCCCCAGTCATTATAAATATTGCCTCACTAAAAGATGACTTGCTATAATGAAAGAAATACATAAGTTAAACAACATCAGAAGAGGAGGTCTTCAGTAGGAGGAGTGGGTAAGACAGGCGCCACGACTTCAGGCAAAAGAGGTAAGCCTGACAACTCGCTTGGAGGGATCGGCTCGACTTCTGGCAAAGAAGGCAGGTATGATGACTTGCCTGGAGGGGTCGCCTCGGCTTTAGGAAAGGAAGGCAGCCCAGATGAAGCATCATACAGAATAGGCTCGGATGCAGGCAGAGGGGCGCGCTTGCGAAGAGGAGAGGGTACTGGCGACTCATCTTCTTCTTCATCCTAGGAGTCTTGATCCTCCTCGATCTCTTTCTTATGGTCCTCCTTCGCCAATCCTTCATTTTTTGGACGTTTCCATACTGGCTTCGTAATCTAGGAACTGGGCAAAGGAGGGAAGTGTCGCAATAGGGAACTTAGCATTAGCACCCAAAATATCCTTACGGATCTCTGCGAAGGCATCCACTAAGGTGCAATGACTCCATAATCTCGCTGCTATATCAAAGGCCTCACTATTCTTGCACTCTTCACCAGCCTCAGAGAGGCGTTTGGGAACCTCCCTCTTGATGAGCGAGACCTCCTACTCCGCCTCCTTGGCGCGTTATTCAGCCTTAACGGCACGGTGCTCTAGAGAATCCAACTTACTCTTCTCTAGCTCAAGTTGTTTAAGAAGATACATGACCTTACCGGTCGCCTCAGACACCTTCGCCTGCGTCTTCGCTGCATCTGCCAGTTTGGCTTGAACCCCTATCATTTCTTGAGTGTGGCGAGAGGCCTCAAGCTCCAGCTCATCCCTAGTAGCTCTCTCAATAGTCATATTACGCTGGGCGCACTCAAGCTGTAGCTCCAACTCCTAGGAAAGCTCCTAGGGCGCGCTCATATTGCACAGTACTGGCTTTTCTTTCCTCGGAAAGCTCCATAATGGCGCTACCCATTTGGAGTTGCAGCGGTAAAATCTAAAAATAGATTGTTAGAAAAATATACACTTAGAAAAATATTGGAGGACTTATGGTGAAAGAAAAGGTACCTGTGAGAACAAGGTTAGGCCCTGGCGCACGAGTTTATCCAGAGCGCCACCAGACTTGTCGATAGACGAGCGGTCGGCAGGAGGACATGCTCCAGTCAAAAGATGGAGACCCAAATTAGGATCCAGCAAAGTGTTCCTCCTTAACAAGGGAACATCTTGGAGACGCTCACAAGGATTCTAAGGCACACCGCCTGGATCCTCATGAGACACCCACACAGGGAGTTCGTCCACTATCCACGAATCCATCACAACAGACGCGCCCCACTTCTTAGTATGGAGAATATTGAACCGTCTAACTAAAAGGGAATCGTCGCAATAGCGAGAGTAAGGGACCGCACCATTGTAAAGAGCCACCGCCTCTTGATAAGTAGGGCGTAGGGTTAGGGGATCCGCAGATAGTAGATCTAACTCATCCTCAGGGTGCACTTTCATTTTGGAAGATTGTCTCTTTCTTTTCTGGGAACGGTTCCAAATCCTGTTCAACCGGTAGAGCGAACGCAAGGTAAGTGCGTGAAAGTTTTTTTTTTTGCAAAAGATAATGAAACAAGTTATTACCCGTGTATTGTAAGAGTGATGCTGGACTGGAGAAATGCCAGCGTTGAAGAGATCCTCCTTCGTGGTCTCTTTGGATATCCAAGAGGCGCGCCCAACGAGATGGTCCGGGTACACCAGGTGGATGGACTCTTTATCCCAATGGGATAATTCATCGTCTGAAGGATAAGGGTCGCGGAGCGCCTTAGAATTAATACACCAACGAACTCCCCCTTGGAAGAAAAAATAGGAACCCTTTCAATTTGACTTCCTTGCCCTAAAACCAGTGACTAAAGGCTAGGTGGATTTCCAGTTCTGGAATTTGTTCAGAAAAGCGGCTGGCAAAGTTAAAAACACCGAAGCGATTCGAGTCTATTCTATAAAAATGGCGAAACAAGACTAAGGAATAAGTATAGCCCCTCTTCTCATAGAAACACCCAAAACCTACCAGGTGCGAATGGAGTTTGGGGAAAATTGGGTAAGGGGGACATTGTAGTAGCGATAGGCTTCGGCTAGGCTTGGATAGATCGGAAACCTCAGAGCAGCATCTATCTGGAGGTGATATATAGTTATTCACCCTCACCCAGTATAGAAATGGGATGATCGTTCTCAGGATCACGCTCATCCGGGATGGGAAAGCGAGGCGCTAAGGCGTCGCTCATACAAGATTCATCTACGACTCTATTAAAGATAGACCTAGAGATAATATTGGGTTTAAGGTCATTAAAACGAGGAGGAAAGAAGACGTTTGCCCCACCTCCTGTCAATCCGCTCGCCATTGAAGAGAGAAGGCGCTCACGACGGGGGTAGAGGCTCGACTCGAAAGGAGAACAACAACTTATTTTGAAGAGCGACCAGAAAATCAAAGGCGACCGGAGGTAAAGGTCGGGATTCTAGAGAGAAGGCAGAGCTTTCTAGAGAGAGAAACAAGCTAAGAGAGGTAAAAGTGATGAAAGAGGAGGGGCTTATTTATAGAAGAGCTCTCCCGGGGGAGGTGAACGGTCACCCTACCCCTAGGGTCCGGAAGCAACGACTACTTCCTGCTCCTATGTGAAATTCAAAATTTGAATTTCAGACAAAGAAAGCCTAACTGAACCGCAAAGGGTGCGCTCATCACCTATAGAATCAAGCAGGTTCGGGTTCGCGGACAACCCGAAGAGCTTCGTAGCTCTAGACAGACATCACTTAACAAACCCAACATGAGCGACACTCATATTGGGCTTCGGGGTCAGATGATGGATCCTGGCTTGTGGGGCCTCGATAAGTAGGTTGCAGGCCCAAGAGCGATGCCCATCGGCTAGGAGCGCTCTATTAAGGGCGCGCCAAGATCGTCAATGGCGCGCCATCTAGGAATATTCCGGCCCTGTGAGAGGTTATGGACTCGAGGTCCGACAAGGAGGAAAGGCTACTAGCACGCCTGACGTGGATCTCCGGCACAAGGCAGAATCCCACTAGGCACGAGACACCAGGCAGCACTCTGCTTGAGATTAGCCCACTCAGCCAACCGGACGTCACCTAGGATAACTATGGTCAATATCCAACCCAAATCAGGTTAAGGGTGAATGCTATAAGTACCTTCACCCCTCTTCACTTCAAACTAATGCAACAACAATTTATACCTTACATACAATTATAACAAACTCCAGCCAACTTAAGCATCGGAGGGGAAATAAAGGGGAAACCCCGGGATTTCCTTCTTACAGGTCGTCGGAGCGCCCAGAAAGGAGAGTTTGGAGAACTCAGGAAATATCAAGATCCAACAGGGACAACATGGAAAATATTTCATTTCATTTTTTTACATGTATACCTGAAAGTTAATCTCATACCTTAAAAACAACAAATATGAAGTTTTGTTAAGGACTTTCACGAATAGAAGCCTTTAATATTTAATAGTAAATTGAATTCGTCGTTTAAAGTCAGGACTTGGGAGTTAGTGCATTTTGCACTCAAATACTACCCACTAGACCACAAATTAGGGCCGACAATGGTGCAGTGAAAAATCCATAACCATGGTATAACCGTTACTGTTTAATATGGTTAATCGTACCATTATGGTGCGGTACGGTTATGCTGATGAATTTTCTACCCATAATGGTTTTGCTTATGGTATTTGAGTTATACCCATGGTTATAACCATGGTTATTATATAAATATAATAATTATTTATTATTAATAAACTAATATATACTAAATAATAGAAATTATTGTATATACATGTAATAAATAACCATGATGTTAGTTTTATATATTTTTATTGTTGGCAATCTAGATTTATTTATTTTTTTAAATAAATTTTCGGTCTTTTATTATATTATATGTGTGGAATAAATATGGGTATACGGGTAAAACCATGGTTAATAACCACGGTTATTTTAATGGTTACGGTATTAAAAATTGTACTCATAATGGTTATGGTTATGGTAAGTGGTTTAAAAACATGGTATGGTTATGGTATTTTTCATACCCGTACCATACCCTAACCATTTACAGCCCTACCACAAATGGATTTTCAAATAAAAAAAATAAAGATACTAAAGCAATTGATAAATATAACGTAACGTAAGACTTGTAATTAAAGGTGAAAAAAAATGACTTGATTACTTTACACATATTTGTGTTACGAAAATCCCAAGATATTCGCAATTGCGATATTATGAAATTTGGACATACAGTAAATGAATGTAAATATAACTTTTTAAAATGAAAATTTAGAAGAAAGAAGTATAAATGGAACAACATGAGAATTTCATTGCATGAGAAAAAATATACATGGTATGTTTTCCATATGTTACATTTTTGTCAGTTATCTTTATTTTTATTTGTTAAGTGGTTACTTACGTTTCAAAATGTGACTAATTATTCACTTTGTCCTTCTTATTTTAATAACGAATTAGAGAATGAATTTTTTTCCCTTAATCCTCACACCTCGCATGTGTTGTTCTCTCATATGTTATCGTTGCAAATCAATCCTTTTATTGGAACGAGGTTATTTAGGTTGAAAAACTTCATCGGAAGTATGGGGAATCATGATAATATTGCATAATCAGACTCGTCAGACGGTCGGATCCCAAGCTCCTTGATCTGCAAGAATAGAATGATGGAAGTTGTTCTTCTAGATCCCTCTCCGATGTTTATGTGAGTATAGGCTTCAAATGTATTGATTCCGAAAATCAACCCCTACTATAAAGAGGATAATAATGATGTATTATAACTAGGATAGTATATTACTGATCATTACCTAATGGTTAAGATTTGGTGTATAAGATCTTGTTGAGGACCATGGCCAAGATTACTGATATCTTTAACTGTTATTGTGTGCTAAGATTCAGTGTAACTGTCAGAGTTGGTCTCAAGATCGAGTATACACGAGCATAGACATTGTAGATGAGGGTTCTAGAGGTTTACACTTTTCTGCTAAGTCTTTGTTTGGTGAGGGCAAACATGTGATGCTCGCCTCATCTTGAGCAGTCAGGTCGACCCTTGTGATGTATGCATGCCTCTATTCCTTGTGAGGGCGAGGGTGAGACGTTCGCCTTGGTGAATTCAGGGGCTAAGGTTTGTGGATCTCACCTTTCTATATCTAATAAGGTCGAGCCTGAGGCGTTGCCTAAGAGGTAATCTTGGGTGACCGGTTCCAATGTCATTTGCATATTTTCTCTTCTTTCGAGGTAAAGCATCACCTAGGCCCAACAATTGTCCCTGAAGCTTGGGTGGAAGAAACTTCCGGTCAAAATTGATTTTTAGACGGTTGAGGAGACAATCTTTCGTTTAACAGTTGCGCGCAAGTATTTTGATTTTCCTTTCCAACCTGATATGTGTGAGAATGCGAGCCTTATTTGCATGTTCTCACTTTAATCGAACGACTCAGATAAGTTATAATTTTAGTATGTCCCTTATGCTCTGATACTCCTTGGATGGTCATGACTTGGGCATCCTTATGTTTTATTAGGTGAGCTTCTTTCTACTGTCTTTTATTTTCTTTCACTTATGGGAGAATTTGTTTATCTCATTTTAATGGGTTTTTTAGATGCAAAGTGTTACAAGGAATAAAGCATGGTCTAGGATCACTCCTTGAGTCAGACCTATTTTAGGCAAGGGTTCGTTCCAGGCTACATCTAAGGAACCCTTACCAACTAGTTCATAAATCTAATTCAGAGGGACTCGAGGGTACTGGAGTTGTTGGTGCTCCTCTTTTTGCAGTTGGTTCCTACTTATATTGTGGATGGTGGATGACATCGTGGCGTGCTTGTCATCAATATTTTTAGGGACTCCTCATTTCTGTTCTATGTGTAGATTTTCTATTTCTATTTCATTCTTGGCCAGGGGTGTGTCCATTGTTGTCGCGTTCAGTGTTAGTTAGAGACATATTGCGTGCCTCTGAGTCGTTTGTCTAGGCTTTCTCTCTCATATGGGTTTTTCCACAAGGGATTCGCTTCATATTTCATCATCTCAGCTTTGTGGTTCTCTAGTGAAACTATCATTATTTTTTAAAGTATTCCCGGGACTCCTTGAATTTTCCTATGATATTTAGTGGATTTGAACAATTTCCCTTCTCTTCTGATTTTTGAGATTAGATTTCATCCCTTATTTATTAAATGTTAGGGTCAACAAGTTGAGGTCCGAGCAGTTTAAGTTTTTGTAGCTCTTGATGGTACTCTCAGAGAGATCCAGGCTCCAAGGTACCCAAGTTTTGGTGTAGATTTTCCACAATAATGAGAGGCCTACATTTTTATTGCCGAGGTGGATGTCCATTGTATGGATTTCAAAAAGCTACAATGATATTACTGCATTGCTCCCATCCAACCAGTGCTTAATAATACCATCACTACAAGAATGTTCATCAACAACCACAAAAATTAAGTGTCGTCACAACAGTTTTGACAGTAAAAAGTTTCTTTAGTTTCGGCAAAATATCTCGTAGTAATTGACACTATTCAGTGTCAAAGAATTTTCCATTGCTGAAATTCATTTATAGTGTGTAGTTTTGTCAATTCAATTTGTTTTCCCCCTCAAAATGTATTATTGATAAGACATATAATACTAATATAGTCAATCAGTTATAACAACATATCATATTGCACAAACACTTTTTCAATATCAACGTTTGCTGATGTTGTAGAACTATAAATAGTGTCGCCGTTAAGTTGAGTGTAAGATAACAACTATCGTCGCTATATTGTTCACCAACATATAAAATTACATAGGAGACCGATCAAAGACAAAAATAATACGCCCCAAACCTTCTGTAACAGAGGTAAGGAAGTCGTGAAATAGTTGGTTCCATCTGCGAAAGTTCAATTCCCTTGCAGATTTACTCCCTTGCAGCAAATGGATTGACCAGGGGTGTCCTTCGTGTTCACACCACTCCATTTGCAGTGATTCCCTCAGCAGTAGCGCGTCAATTGGGTTGTTTCTGAGGTAAGATGTCATGCTCACTTATCCCTACTTGAATTTTAAAAACAGAATTCCAGAAATGATGACCATGTTTACCACACGATGCTGTCAGAAATCCTTTCACATATTAGTTTAATGGATCGCATAGGAAATTACATTGTGCGGTTGATGAGGAACTTTGTTTGTGATGGATGAGTTTAGCCCCTCATTTCATTTACTTATTATAACATCTTATTCGTGTCATGAAATGCCTGCAGATGGCTTTGCCACTGTGGGTTTGTCAATCAGTTCTGATACATACAAGAAACTTAAACTGATGAGCTCTTTGTTTTCACAACTCATTAACTCACATCGGTTGTATTGCGATTGTTCTGTGACACATCTATTTCCTTCAATGTCGGAAGGTGGTTAACTGATACAATCATACGGTTTATTAGTTGATTTTCAATAAAATAAGGGAAGTTGTTCAATGTAAAACTGAGAAGTACACATTTGTATCAAAATCTTGTGTATTTGTGGGACACATTTGTTTATACATTCGCATTTAATAACATTGATCTGAGGTGCTCAGAATTACATGATGTTAATCAGTATCTTAATTTTCGGTTAATTGGTCCAAGAAGATTGGATATTCTACATGGATAAAAGTTGGATGACCAAACCACGACAAAGTTGGGGATAAAAGGCCGGTTTACTTTCCTTCCTCGACTTTGCCTACAGTCGTTCATCATAGGATAGGAGAATTTACTGCTCGTGATGTGATCGTGCTCATATCAGGAGGACACAACCCTTCACTCCTGCGCTTCTTACTCCTTCATCTCTCTCACTCTCGCTGAAAACATTTCAGATTTACCTATCTCTCCTGTCAACACCGAAGCATAATCTCTTTTAGGGTTTGCTTCCGATATCACGAGTCATCCTTTCGCAGGTACGCATGGTAAGTTTTTCACCTGGCATTTTTTTTTGTTGAAAAAGCTGATACACGCATTTTATTGTAAATTTCTTCTTGTGGGTGCTGTTTTACGAATAGTAAGGTAAGGTTAGGTCTCCAATTTGGTCTTCAACCTCTGTTGTGGGTGTACGGGTTCTGTCGTCATAACACAAAGTTTCAAGAAAGTGTGGTAAACAGCTTACTAACATGATGTAATGTCTTTGTTATCTTCGTTTCGTCTAGATTAGTCGTACTTCCTTATTTCAAGATGCATGACCTTCCATGGAATTTCTCCACATATCCTTGAATGTTTTGCTATCAAAGATTCGGTTTTGGTACCATGACTTCCAATATTGTGTAAAAATATTCAGCTTTTGTCGATTTGTATCTTCACATTGACATTGTTGGTCTCTTGTCCAATTTTGTTGTTTAAACACATGGTTGTTTGAAGTTTTCAGACGATATGATTGGAACAAGGAGAATGCTAAACAACTTCCTACTCGCAAATCCCCACAGAAGCTTTATCGGTCTGCGACAAGTACGTTTTTTTTTACAACTATCATTCCCCTGATCTGCGGTTTATTAGTGTTTTGTTCGTAACAATACCCCAAGTTTTGAGTAACTTATGATAGGGATGTCCTCTTCATCGGACGGTGAGACACTTATGGAAAACAGTCAAGCCCGGAAACGAACAAATGCACCATTAACGGTCAAAGACTGGAAAGAGATCCCAAAGTCTCCCATCGACTACAAGGCGGAGATCCTAATGCTTGTGGTTGTAAGTTGTGATTTTTAAGTTATTTGAATTGTACTCCTTAACACCAATTTTCCAGCTTTAAGCCAGTGATATTCCTACTTGTTGGCAGGAAATATTTGTGATTCCGGATGCTGACAACTTGAAGTAGCTCATTATCTGTATTCTCAAAGATAAATACCAATATTACCGAGAAACTCTTAAGAGAAGGTATTTCGACAAGTACCTTACTAATGAGAAAAAGCTTCAAAACATCCCTCCTGACATTGTCAAAGAAGACTAGGTGTGGCTGGTGAATTGGTTCAGCTCGGAGGAGTTTAAGGTGGGTCTCGAGTCACTGATTTGTTTTTGGTTCAATATTGAGTCTACTATCCTCGTTATAGGCTAGTTTATTTCCCTTACATGTACTGTTATTTTTTGTAGGTGAAGAGCGAGCGGAACAAAGCCAACAAAGCTCACCAAGTCATCAGGCACACTGCTGGGACATTCAGTTTTGCAAAGAGAGAGCAGGCGGAGGTAATCTTAACAATACACAAAGTAATAGTTGTTAGGAACACTAACATCTGTTTTGCTTCGCAGATTGTGAAGAATAATGGGTACTTCCCGGGGGAGTATCACATGTTCCGTAAAATTCATGTGGACAAGAAAGGTGTGCCTCTGGATCGAAAAACAAGATCTATTATGGTAAGCAGTTAGTCCTTCGTGATATTCATATTCTTCAACATGTGAGAACATGGTAATATATATGTTCGCATGACTGTACTGTGATGTAGGAACAGGTAGAGCAGAGGGAGGCTGAATTGGAGGCTGAGGAGGATGGTCACGTTGACAAGGATGCACTGTATGTTGAAGTTCTTAAGACTGACTGTCGTAGAACTCGTGTGTAGTTGAAACAAACAATGGAAGAAGTACCGGCTGCTAGAAGAGAAACGAGCAAACTCCAGAAAGTGGCGGTGGAAAGATCAAAGAAGGAAGAGGAAGCAATAGCCACTCTGATGGAGTTTTAGGAAAACATGATGTCATTTCAAAGAGATATGACATTCATGAGAAGAGTCATGCATGTTAATGGTGCATTCCCAGACTATTCAGAAACTTATTGTGATCCTTAGCTTATTATTAGTCTCATTCAGAGTTGGATGTATTATTTTGTGATCAATGTCCATAAGTCGTGTTGTTATGTTTGTGGTGGCAAATTCAAATGCATGACGAGCTGCTCCAAATGCATGAAACCGAATGTTTGTAGAAGGTAAGTCTGAAAAATATTGTAGTATAATGGATTAAAGATGTAGATAGTCTATCTCTAAACAATGGTTATACACATTTTGTGGAAGGCCCTTCACCATGAATTATCGTCGTAATTTTGGTTTTTTGGGTTGTTGGTGCTAGTTGTGGTACTCTTTGTGGTTTGACTATTTTATGCACTTATCGTAGGCATGTTTGGAACTATGGACATTTGTAGGAATCGGTTTGTATATATTCATTCTTGGTTGAAATGTTTGGAACTGTGCACATTTAACGTAGGTATTGGTTGTCTACAAAATGATTGAATGTTGAATACGTATAGATTTGACAATTTAGTATGGTAGAATCACAGATGCAGACTATAAACAGCTGATTTTGGCTCAGGGTCAAAATACCAAATGCGAGGATCCGAGCCGAGAAAAATTGAGACGAAGATAAAAGAAAATAAAATAAAATAAACCCTAAACCCTAAACCCCAAACCCCAAACCCCAAACCTTAAACCCCAAACCTTAAACACTAAACCCCAAATCCCAAACCCTAAACCTTAACCGTCAACCCCAAACTCTAAATCTTAAGCCCCAAACCCTAAACCCAAAACCCTAGACCCTAAAAACCCTAAACCCTAAACCAAACCTTAAACCCCAAACCCTAAAACCTAATCCCAAAACCCTAAACCCCTAAACCCATGCCACCCATTTTTGGCCAAACACCCACCACACCATCCATTTTCGTCCCAATCCCCACCATGACACAAATCACTCCCAATTGACACCAAAAGTCTTTCCAATTGTATCACCATTTGGCCACTTGATCACCTTTGCTCACCCACCATCATCATTGGCCAAATTCTCTCCAAGTACCACCGAACGATCTCCTAATTGCCATAACCACGTGCCAACTTGATCACCTTATAATATTGTTTGGAAAACTATATAAAGGGAGATGCAAGCTTCGACAATGAAAGAGGATTAGAGCTTGCCGTAAACCTCGACAATTGGGAAGGAATAAGAAAAGAGTGAAAAGAAAATAGACAAAAAAAGAAGAGAAAAAATTAGAGTGAGTAAAAAATATCGGTAATTATCGGTTTCAGTTTTTTTTGTGCGGTATTTAAACTACTAGGAAAACAAAAAAAAAACGAGAGAAAAAATGAAAGTGAGTGAAAAATATCGATAATTATCGGTCTCGTTTTTTTTGTACGGTACTTAAACTCTGAATGATTTAGGTATATCTCCCTCATATTCAATATTGTGTTTGTATTTTATAATGTGAATGAAATTGAGATTTTATATACATATATTATATATTATATATATATATATATAATATATATATGTGATACTATAGGTATATATATTATGTATATGTAATACTATATATATATATATCTGATACTATATGTATATGTATAATATATATATATATATATAATTGAAATTAAAAAATATTTTCAAAAGTGACTTTGGTCATTCCTGAACTTTGATGAAGGTTACAACTCGATCCTTGGACTCTCGGATTATTCTGGGACTTTATCGAGTGTTATAAACCAAATTAGGAAAGTTTGGGGCCATTTCTGCAATTTTTTTAAAAATATTTTCAATACACCTCTAATTTCCCAATAATTTCATTTTGGTCCCTAAACGTTTCTGGACATCACTTGACTTCTCAAAGCGTTACAAATTGGTCCAACGTGCTTAATATTTTCAAATCATTCATGTATGTTTGACACGTTTAGAATGACCCCACAATTAAACCATCTTTTTTGAGCCCGATTAAATTCATTATCCTCTTGTGTATTTATTTTAAACTAACTCGTACATAAAAAATGCATGTATATGGTTTGTAAACATTTTTGAATAATGCATGTAATTTCTTTGCCAAGCATGATCAAATCGGACGATTCAGGTAAATCGGTAAAAAATAATTTCAAAAGCAAACTAAAGTACTGAAAGGACGGATTATGGGCTCGTGAGATCTTAAGACTTAATCAAACCCCCGAACTCAATTATCTGGACGCAGAACTTTCTAATCCCTAGGATGTAAACACCATGTACCCTAGGCAAATTTTAGTATTCCGATTAGCCTTTAATTCATCGGTGGCGACTCTTTCATCTTTTGGTCCGGTTGATGACCCCGCTCGCCCGTACCCGTCGCTCGCCAAGACCTGACATTATCAAGCGAAACAAAAAAATTAATAAAAAAGGGTCGGGGAAAGTCGGATCCGACGTCCGAAAATTTGGCGACTCTGCTGGAGACTTATTTATCTGTTTAAAGGGTTTAGGCTTTGTCATGTTTGCTTTAACATGTTATATTTTTCCCTATCCGGTTTGACCATTTGCTCGTGCTTGCAATTTTAAACCTTGCCCGAAGGGCGATATAATTGTAATAATTCAAAAACTATTTAAATTATCGTTTTG
Organism: Chamaenerion angustifolium; assembly: GCA_946814005.1. Taxonomy (NCBI): domain Eukaryota; kingdom Viridiplantae; phylum Streptophyta; class Magnoliopsida; order Myrtales; family Onagraceae; genus Chamaenerion; species Chamaenerion angustifolium. Next base: position 22,878,221 of record OX328268.1, on the reverse strand, counting down.
TACACACCACGCTGGTTACCATTACGCGCTCGGACCTGGAGCACATTAAGAGCTCACAGAATTTAGTAGGGGAATGCGCCCGAAGCGGTTTGAACTGCTGGCACGCACCCAAACAACTCAACTTGATGATCAGATTGGGACCATGATCCTTTATAGGGGTTAGGTTATGTTGGTTCAGAGGACCTAGAAATTCCATCCATTTAGAACAAAAGCTCCACATCGTGTTTAACATTTACCAATTTTGTGTGTGTTTCCATTTTTGGTCCCAACTGATGTAAATTGGAATTTAATACAAGTATTTGGATACGAGCTTGGCCCATAATTCATGAACAAGATTTCGCCCAACTATTATGAATTAGAAGTCATCCCAACAAATGTATATGGAAGTTCGACCCATTATGTATTTGTGTTTTGTTTTGTCCCTAGATCATGACATGTATAGAATTGGGCCTTTTGTATTATATATTTCAGACTTCTTTCAACGTAATACAAACCTTACTAATGAAATTTACATTCTTGCACTAGCATTGCAGTTTTAAAAAAAAAATGTAAGTTCTGTTCATTCTATCTTGTATCCCTAGTACGTTTCACGCATAATCTTTGGTAAGGATGAATCAAAAAATATTATTGCCCTCACATTAAGGCTATACAAACCCTTACGGTTGAAATTATCTTAATATGAAAAGTCATGACAAAAGGGGATCAGAAATACATAAACGAGAAGATTGACGAGGTCCACAAGCTCGCAAACTACCAAGTCAACTTCTCCTGGAAACCTTGTCTAACTTCTAGAATGTGGAAAGCGTCATCTTCATTATTAACAACAATGGAGTATATTCTCAAGTTCCATTCGACACCTGCAAGTCCGTCTTTTGACCAAAAGGAGATAATCGGGGATAGACCAGAACAACCACCATCATTCTAGCAGTGCGGGGGCAACGTAGCTAAGTTGAATGGCACCCTTTAACAGTTCAGACGAAGGACGAGGCAAATAAAAAGATTTTCAAAATGCATGTCCTCGACCTTCCTTAGAACCAAGGAACAACCAACAAATGCACTCAACGAGCCGCGCCACCATGTAAAACGTCTTAAGAATTAGACTTTGATTGGCCAAATCCTTTTAAAATATTTTTGAAAAAAACTTTTGCCATACATGCAATCTAAGTCTACTAATGGAATGAATGGAACATGCAAAATTTTCAAAACCAATCATGCATGATTAATGGTGTATCCATCCTTCTTACTATGGTATTTTGAATTTAGGTTTCCGGGAACCCATGTGACATTCGACGACTCCAGCACCTCAAGAACACAAGGCGAGAATCATCCAGCTAGAGCAAACCATGCACGCCATGAGTTCCCGCACAATGCAGTTAATTGTCGGCATGACCCCCAGGTCGAGTCAATTTTGCTCTTCTGAGAGCTAGGAAACCATGACTACCACAGTATCCCTTACGTCGTCTTCCCGAGCAACACTCCTACCCGTAAGCACCTCATCAATCCATGTTGGGTACTTTTGTCATCTTGACCAGGCTCCACCTCCCACCTATGAGTGTGCAAGACTTGGATATTTTTGGTCCACCATGACGGCTGACTATGTGAGACATGTCCACCATGACGACTATCACCTCTGTCAGCTATACACGTACAAAATCCACATGCAACCACACGAGCTCTATCCCATGACTTCCCCATGGTCTTTCTCAATGTGGGGGCATCGATGTAATCAACATGATCTCCCCAAAGGAGCCTAATGGTCGCGATCGATTAATTCACCAAGCGGGTAGAGGCTATCACCCTGGTGTCAGCAACGACAAAGGCCATTAAATGTTTCATTAGACAGGACATCATCATGTGTCATGGGGTGCCAAAGTTAATCATCATCGGCCATGCCAAAAATCATAATAATAAGTTGATCGATGGGTTGTGTGATAAATTTAAGATCAAGCATAAAAACTCATCTCCATATCACCCACAAATGAATGGCATAGTGGAAGAAACAATTAAAGGACTGACACGATAAGCTGCCTTGGACACTCATGGCATACATGACCTCATACGGACATCAACAGGGGCAACCCCATTTTCCCTTGTTTATGAGACTGAAGTCGTGTTGCCAATTGATGTATAATTCCAGTCAGCTAGCATCCTCGCTGAAGCAGAGATGGACAAGTCAGAGTGGGCGAGATGTAGATACGAGCAATTGAACCTCATGATGAAAGGAAACTCATCGTGTTGTGCCATGGGCAATTGTACCAGCAACGCATGATTCGTGCATTTAATAGGAACATGCGCTCGAGAGAATTGCAAACAGGCAATTGAATTCTCAGGAAAAAAATTCTTCGAGTCAATCCAGACTCTCGGGGAAAGTTTGTGCCTAAAATATGAAGGGACTTATGTCGCCAAATAGACTTTCAGCAGAGGATTCATGATCATCACTAACATGGACGACCAAGAACTCCACAGTCAAATCAATATGGACGTAGTCGAAAAATCCTTAAAGAGCTCATAATCAAAAAGCGAGCCTTCAAAAGTGAGAAAATTCTTGCTAAAACGAAAAACCGAAAGGGCAGTTTACGCAAAAGTTAGGGAAGAGGGGCATGATTAAAAATCCCTAGAAAGGGTGATCATGGCAAAAGGGGAGGAATCAAATCCATGCTAGGTTGAAAACCCGAAAGGGAAACCTAGGCAAAAATAATTAAGGGAACCGAGAGGTGCGGTAAAGAAATACTGTACCAAAAGAATAGAAAATCGAGAGATAAAAACAAAAAATAAGAAAAAACAATCATTCAAGTCAATCCAGACTCTCGAGGCAAGTTTATGCCTAAATATGATGGTATTATGTCATCAAAGAGATTTTCAGCAGATGAGACATGATCATCACTGTCATGGGAAACAAAGAACTCCCGAGTCCAATAAATATAGACACAAAAACATATAAAAAAATAAAGACCTCATAACCAGAAAGGGAGCCTCCAAAAATGAGAGAAAATTCCTGCTAAATCGAAAACCTAAAAGGGCGGTTTAGGAAACATTTAGGGAAGAGGGGCATGATTAAAAATCACTAAAAAGGGTGATCATGACAAAAGAAAACAAATCAAATCTCTACTAGGTTGAAAACCCAAAATGGCGACCTATGCAAAAAACTTAAGGGAACCGAGAGGTGCGGTAAAAAATAAACCGTAGGAAAAGGAAAGAAATTTGAGAGATAAAAATATCAATAAAAAAAGTGCTCAAATGTGAATGACAATGTTTCCCATAGTAGCAATAAAGATAAGATCTGATCAGCATTAATTTTAGCTGCCTCGACAACTTGAATGGATACACCTTGTGGACGTACCATGAATGACTTTAGATAACTCCATCAAGAAGAACTCCAAAGTCAATTAATGAGAAAACAGGTTGAGAAGTTTGCGCAAGCATTCAGACTCCTCGACATGGATTTTAAGCTCTAAATAAAATTCCAAGCCGTCGAACGGAGCCTTTAGGTGTTCAGCATCCGCAAGTCATCCTTGACAACCAGGACATATAGTTAATCCATCTTATGGGAGTCACGAGCCAACGAGCGGAGCCTTTAAGTGTTCAGCCTCCACAAGTCATTCTTGATGAGCATGATCTGTAGTTATGAAGCTTCTGAGAGTTACAATCCAACAAGTGTAGCCTTTATATATTCATCTGCCGCAAGTCATTCTCGGCGACTATGACTTGTAGTTATCCATCTTCTGGAAGTCACAAGCCAACGACTATAGCCTTTAGTTGTACAACCACCACAAGTCATCCTCGACGGCCAGGACCTTTAGTTATCCAACTTCTGGGAGTCAAATTATCAAAAAAAAAAACTTCTGGGAGTCACAATCCAATGAGCGGAGCCTTTAGCTGTTCAGCCTCCGCAAGTCATACTTGACGACCAGAATGTGTAGGTGTCTAGCTTCTACGATCCACAAGCTGACAAGCGGAGCCTTTAGGCTCTTAACCTTCACAAGTCATCCTCAACAACCAGGACATGTGGATGTCCAGTTTCTGGTAATTACAAGACGATGAACGCAACGTTTACGTGCTCAACCATCAACAATCGTGACTTGTAGATGTCCAACTTTCGAGAGTTACAAACCGACAAATGGAGTGTTTAGGTGCTTAACCTCCGCAAGTCCTCCCCAACGACCATGACTCGTAGTTATCCATATTCTGGAAGTTACAAGCTACTGAGCGGAGTCTATAGGCGCTCAACCTCTGCAAGTCATTCTTAACGATGCTTCTCGCCAAAAAAATCCTCAACCACCAGCTCGTTGATGGAAAAAAAATCATCGACGAACAAGAACTGTAGTTATCAAGCTTCTAGAAATCACAACTCGACGAGCGGAGCTTTTAGGTGTTTAGCCTCCACAAGTCATCCCTAACGAGTCACAAGCCGACGAACAGGGCCTTGAGCTGCTCAACCCCCGGAAGTCATCCTTGACGACCAAGACCTGTAGTTATCCAGCTTTTGGGATTCACAAGCCGGCGCAAGTCATCCCTAACAAGTCACAAGCCAACGAGCGTAGCCTTTAGGTGTTCAACCTCCGCAAGTCATCTTCGACAACCAGGACATGTAGTTATCCATCTTCTGGAAGTCACAAGCCCACGAACGGAGCCTTGAGGTGCTCAACCCCCGCAAGTTATCCTCAACGATGCTTCTGGCCAACAAACAATCCTCAACCTCCAGCTCGTTGATGGCAAAAAAAATAATCCTCGACGACCAAGAACTATAGATGTCCAGCTTCTGCGAGTCACAAGCTTATGAATGTTTAAGAACTTAGTCTCCCCAAATCATCGTCAACAATTAGGACTTGTAGATGTTCAATTTTCGAAGTTGCATGATATTGTCTGTCTACTATATAAATAATGAATCGAGAGGAGCCAAAATCAGTTGTTTGTCTTTGAAGACACACTCATGAGATCACTTCAATGAGTGCGTGTTCAAAGAGGGTCAACTGTAAACACCTGATTTTGGCTCGGGGTCAAAATACCGTAAGCAAGGATCCGAGCCAAGTAAAATCCAGACGAAGAAAAATAAAAAAATAAATCCTAAACCTTCAACCCCAAACAAAATCCTAAACCCTAAACCTAAACCACAAACCTTAAACCCTGAACCCCATACCCTAAACCTTAACCTTAAACCCCAAACTGTAAGTCTCAAACCCTAAACCTTAACCTTAAACCCAAAACCCTAAACCTAGACCCTAAAAAAAACTAAACCTTAAACCCCAATCCCTAATTCCTAAACCCTAAACCTCTAAACCCATGCCACCCATTTTTGGCCAAACGCCCACCATGACATCCATTTTTGTCCAAATCCCCACCATGCCACAAATCACTCCCAATTTACACTAAATGTCCTTCCAATTGCATCACCATTTGGCCACTTGATCACCTTTGCTCACCCACCATCATCCCTTGCCAAATTCTCTCAAATTACCACCGAAGGATCTCCTAATTACCATCACCACTTGCCCACTTGATCACCTTATAATATTGTTTTGGAAAACTCTATAAAGGGATATGCAAGCTTCGACAATGAAAGATGATTAGAGCTTGCCATAAGCTTCGACAATTGAGAAGGAGAAGGAAAATAGTGAAAAGAAAAGAGAGAAAATTAGAGTGGGTGAAAAATACCGGTAATTATCGGTCTCATTTTTGTTTGTACGGTATTTAAACTCCGAATGATTTAGGTATATATATATATATATTATGTATATGTAATACTATATATATATATGTTATATATGTGATACTATATGTATATGTATAATATATATATATATATATATAGTTGAAATGAAAAAATATATTCAAAAGTGACTTTGGTCATTCCTGAACTTTAATGAAGGTTACTACTTGATCCTTGGACTCTCGGGTCATTCTGGACTTTATCGAGTGTTATAAACCAAATCAGGAAAGTTTTGGGCCATTTCTTCATTTTTATTTTATAAAATCAATACAACTCTAATTTTCAAATAATTGCATTTTGGTCCCTAAATTTTTCTGGACAGAACTTGACTTCTCAAAGTGTTACAAATGGTCCAACGTGCTTAATATTTTCAAATCATTCATGTATGTTTGACACGTTTATAATGACCCCCAAAATTATTGGTCCAACCTTTTTGGACTTCCCAATGGTCCAACCTTTTTTGAGTTCGATTAAATTCATTCTCCTCTTGTGTATTCATTTTAAACTAAGTCGTACATAACAAATGCTTGTATATGGTTTGTTTAATTTTTTTTGAAAAATGCATTTAGTTTCTTTGGCCAAGCACGATCAAATCGGACGATTCAGGTAAATCGGTAAAATATAATTTTAAAAGCAAACTAAAGTACCCAAAGGGCGAATTATGGGCTCGCGAGCTCGTAAAACGCAATCAAACCCTCGAACTCAATTCTATGGGTGTAGACCTTTCTAAGACCTAGGATGTAAACACCATGTACCCTAGGCAAATTTTAGGATTCCGATTAGCCTTCAATTAATCGGTGACGACTCTCTCATTTTTTGGTCTGGTTGATGACCCCGTTCAATCGGACCCATCGCTCGCCAAGACCCGACAGTTTTTAGCGAAACAAAAAATAATAATAATTTTTCAAAAGTGTCTGGGAAAGTCGGATTCGATGTCTGATACATCCGCAGTGCATCTACGTATACAATCAGAACACACTGTCGCATATAACCTGCATCTGCAACAACCTACTGATGAAACAACGCTTGCTCGAATGCGCTAACTCAATAATTTTAGGATTTTGTTTCAGGGCGTGCGAGTTTGTTTTTATTAGGGCATTTGCTTTTAAATGATAAGTGCCTCTTCCTGCTTCGAGGGCTTTGGACGAAACCATGGGTCCGATCAAGCACCAGTTACTTCGTTGGTAGGCCCATTTAGGTTAGGGGCATTGCCCGTCAGTTCTTACCAACCTCCGGTGTGTAATCGACATCTTGCTTGCTTAACTTCGTTGAATAAGAATCATTGATTTCCTATGATGTCCATTTTTCTTATTCATTTAGGATGCTCGAACGGTAGACAACAACATTTGTTGTTGCTAACCAATTAATTTAACCACAATGTCGTCGGAACATTGCTTTTTTCCAACTCCAGCGCCAATGCATTGACTGGTACGTTTTGATGAGGTAAACAAGGTATAGCATTACAAAAAAAAAATGCAAATTCAAGTTAATCAGTGTCATACAAAGTTCGTAGTGGATCAATCTTTATTGCATTAAAAACATGCGATGTAATAAACAAGAAAATGTGTTGCCAAATTCCGACAGTGATGCATCTAATTTAGCAATTGAAACTTTTGATACAAATGAGGATGTTTAACAACATAACAATGTCGATGATAATAATGCATAAACTGACACGCTAATATGTCGATGATAAAGATGAAACCAACTATTCATTGTAGCATCGGCAGGCCTTCAGTGTCGACATATTGTCGTCACAGAAACCTTTAGTCACGGGGCATACCGCCACAATATTTTTGTTGATGTTGAGTATCTGCAACGACAAATGACATCATAGCAACGACTTTAGACCAAGGCTGTAGAGCAACATTCTTGTAGTGCATTAGGATGTGGGTTGGTTTATAGGTCATATTCATGTGTCATGGATGGACATACTCCCCTTCTTTGATTTGTTACTTTCATAGGCTTGTCGTGGGTGTCAGCCACTATCATTATTTTTATACATGTTCGCCCAAATTTTGAGAAGTGTCTTCTCACGTGGAACTGGGATGCTCACTTTAGATATGTGGACAACTTTCAAGCGTCCAGAAATGACTAGTGGAGGCTTTACTTCTCCTACCAAGGAGGTGTACCCTGGAGGCTCCTTCCCACCCCGAGCATATCCCCACCCCCTTCTCACGTATAGGATGTTGTGCATGCATTTGGCGATTTACCATGGTGTGATAGGCATGTTATAGATGATTTTTATTATCTTCATTGTTACTAAGATTTTCAACCATTTTTGTCAGTTGACGAGACCTCGAAGGTGACCCTTTGATTACTTGGACACTTTCAGTCCAGTTGCAAAACATGCCACAGTCAGAATCATCCTATCCCTTGCCTTATCATTTCATTGGACATTGAGACAAATAGATGTGAATAATGCCTTTTTAGATGGAAATTTGAGTGAAGAAGTGTATATGTATCAGCCTCCAGGTTTTGAAGTCACGGATGCTTTAGGAAACATGATGGTTTGAAAATTCACCAAGGCTTTGTATGGCCTCAAACAAGCTCCAAGAGCTTGGTTTGAAAAACTTCGGGAGTGTTTACTTACCAATCTTTCTTTCTCTAGTTCTCAATCTGACAATTTCTTGTTCATCAAGAGAATATCTTATAAATTTGTTTATCTTTTGGTGTATGTTGATGACATAGTTGTTACAGGTTCTTGTAATGATCTTATTGAGTCTACCATTAGCAGTCTAAATGAGCATTTTCATTGAAGGATTTGGGAAAACTTAACTACTTTCTTGGCATGGAGATTCAGTTTGGTCCTGATTTCAAAGTGTTGAGTCAAAGGAAATACATCACTGATTTGTTGTCCCATGTTAACATGGCCGAATGCAAACCATGTCCCATACCATTGGTAGGTTTTCCTTTTCTTACATCCACTTCCGGCTCAGGTATGCCCATTTATGATCCATCTTTGTATAGGAGCACTGTAGAAGCTCTACAACATGTTTGTTACACTCGGCCTGGAATCTACTATAGTGTTAACAGATTAAGTCAGTTTCTTCACAGACCTACAGAAGCTCATTGGGCAGCAATTAAAAGGGTCTTACGATATTTGAAAGGGTCACTTGATCATGGACTATTATTCAGATGTTCTTCTTCTCTTGATCTTGTAGGCTTTGCAAACTCAGATTGGGGTGCTAACATAGATGACAGGAGGTCAGCAAGTGACCATTGCTTGTTCTTGGATTCCAGTCCTATTGTATGGTGTTCTAAGAAACAAACTGTGGTGTCTAGATCAACAGCTGAAGCAGAGTTTTGCAGTATGGTCATTGCAATCTGTGGTATCATTTGGGTAAAATCCTTACTCACTCAGCTTGGTTTTTCCTTATCATCCATTCCATTGATTTGGTGTGATAATACAAGCACGATTTTTATTGCAGCTAATCTAGTTCAACATGCTAAGATGAGGCATGTAGAATTGGATATTTTCTTTGTTCATGAAAAAGTGTCACAGGGGTTGTTTCAAGTCAATCATGTTCTGGGCTCAGAGCAATTGGCTGATGCACTAACAAAACCTCTAACTGAGAAGTCATTCATCCCTCTTCGGAAAAAACTTGGAGTTTTTTCACTTTCTGAAGCCTTGGTTGAAGGATCAAGTATTTCAACTCACATGTCATACCTCACATCAACTAATCACGTCTCTTCAAATGAAGTTGTCTCTCAAGTATCCTCTAACCTTTCTCAGGTTATATCACTTTCAGATGGTTCCTATTATCTGTTTCTTAATGATGATGCTGATTGTTTTACTACTAATGATAATTACTCTAACTCTATTGAATGAATGTTCACATAAATGGAGAACTCTGGATTTTCACTATGATATGTTCACATGTGTTTAGTTTAAAGTTTAGTCAGGATTTTTTTATATTCCTATGTCTTGTTGGATTCAAAAAGGGCTCTTACTAATTTGTGTTGTGCTATGCTAAGATGATGCTTTGAACATGTTTTATATTCAGTATATGGTGGTTGATCAGATACAAAGCTCAGGCATTTAGATTCACAAAAGCCAAAAGAAGATGTTTGGCACAAACCCAGCCAGTCACAGGAGAAAGTGTATGATCATCCTGTGATTTAGGCAATAGGTAATTAAAGTCCAATGTTTGTACAAAAGCTAAAATAAGATGTTGGGCACAGACCCAGCCAGTAAAAAAAAAATGATGCCTCAAGCAGCCTTTGATGCATACAAAAATATGAGACTACAAAAACCAAAAGATGATGTTGGGCACAAACCTAGTCAACTTTGTATCATTGATGATCAATCCACCATAATATGTGAATTGAAAGTGTTCACTATCACTTCACGGATTTGAGAAACAGTTCTTGTTGTGTTTGATAAGATGTGGTTGAAGTTTTAAAAAGTTCTTGATGTGAGTTTCATACTTAAACTTCTATGTGATATATATATATAGTGTTGTGTTCATTGTTTCGAAATTTTGGTGAACAAGATTTCTTAAGTCAAGGATCATCAAGCAAATATCAAAGTCTTAAGTCAAACAGAAGGTGGGAACAAAAGGAAAGTGAAGAGCATTAGTGAATGTTAGAGGATATATACATTTGTATTTTAGTTTTGGATTTGATGTGTGGATTGATATAAGTGTGTGGGGGCAGTTTTATAATTACCAAGACTTGCAACTGTAAACACCTCTTACATAAGGAAGGATGTACCAAACTTTTCTGCTCATGAATAAAATCAGTGTTCTTCTACAATCTTCTTTAATTCAGTTGATTACTTTCATTGCAAGTTCCTTTAAGAAGATGAACTAACCTTCGAATTAGAGTCTTATCAAAGTTGTTGAAACGTCTCAAGAGGGACTTGGAGATGCATAAGGAGAATATAGTTGACTCGAAGAGGGGCAAAACGATGGTCAATAAGAAAGTGTGGGAGGTATGCCATAGTCTTGCCCATGCAGAGGCGGAAGTGGATTTCTATATGGCCTTGATGTAGACTGCCCATGCTAACTGAGATGATAAGCGTTTTGCCAAGAAGTTATGTATTGATGGATGGCTGAAAAGAGTCCCTACCCTAGCGACGGTGGTAGCAAATTATAAGAAATGTGAGGAATTTATTAACGATGCTTTGGACGTAATAAACGAGGATATTGTGAGGTACCTCTAGATGTTGGTGGATGATATCAAGAATTTGACCCTAAGTTCCCCTTGAACGAGGTGTGGGCACTTAGTAACTTCTTGGCCCACTCTTACATCACTCTTGAGTCCTTGGACGATGTCTCCCCTATTTCTCCTTACGATCAGGTTGTTGACAAGGATGAGACTTCGAGGGAGTGAATGTTTCATGAGCTCTTCTCCCTTTTAACTGTTCTTACTCTCTAGTAGACCGTTATTTTTGTACTTATCTCCTAGTAAACCTTTTAATCTCAACTTCTTATTGTAATTGAAATTACTTTTTCAGTGTTTCTTTGATCTCTAAGTGTGCTTGTCTCCTTAACTGGTATTAATTTCTATGCATCTTGAATAGGATTATTTAGGATTGGTCATCGTATTGACTATGATGTTTATAATTGGTTTAGCGTTTAGGGTGATCTTAAGTTGACCTCTTTAATAATGGTTATAGGATGATATTAAGTTGGTCACTATAACAAGTCTTTTGTCAACTTGGTTATAAGGTGATCATAAGTCGACTGGTATAACATGTCTTTTGTTTGCTTGATTATAGGGTGATTTTAAGTCGATTTCTATAACAAGTCTTTTATTTTATTGGTTATATGGTGATCTTAAGTTGACTGATATATAAGGGTTTTGTTTGTTTGTTTGTTTGTTTATATGGTGATCTTAAGTTGATCGCTATAACAAGTCTTGTTTGCCTGGTTATATGGTGATATTAAGTCGACCTCTCTAACAAGACTTTTATTTGCTTGATTATAGGGTGATCCTAAGTCGACCGCTATAACAAGTCTTTGGTTAGAGAGTGATCTTAAGTCGACCACTATAACAAGTCTTTTGTTTTCTTGGTTATAGGGTGATTGTATGTCAACCGTTAAAACAAGTCTTATTTGCAGGGTTACAATGTGCTCTTAAGTCGACCACTATAATAAATCTTTGGTTGCTCGGACGTGAGACGAATTTATCAATAATTATAATGAAGTTTTTTTTATTGGTATGCACAATTATAAGATGACTTTATTTTGATCGTCAAAGTGAAGTTTTGAGATTTTTGCAGCAAATCCATGGTGAATCGTTGTTTTAGCGAGCACACAGTAGTCGTATGACTGAACAATATTTTATTCATATCATTGAAAAAATAACAAAAAAGAATGTAGTTTAGAGAAAATACTTAAATTGTTTAAAAGCAAGTTTAAATTAAACCTAAAGGGATAATTGTACGCTTTGATAGACTTATTATTGGTTTGGATTTATGTCGTCATTTCATAGGGAATTCATCGCTTGGTCGGTTAACCGTACAAGCCCCTCCCTTGATATTTGGGCAAGCACCTTATTCCTTCGCAAGTAGTTGACGTAACATTTCCTAGAGGAGGTGATTTTGTTACTCCTAACTTCACCTAACCCATGGGGCGGGGTGGAGGGGTTAAGAATTTCATCTTTTGGTGGACGTTGGAGATTGCGATCTTGTAAGGAATGATAGTAATTTGATCATGTATGCATTGTAGGTCGAAAGAGAATCCGCTAATATGAAGAGCACATTTATCTTTATATTATTATGTCCATCGCCTAGGACCACTAGAAGGTTGACCACCACCAAGGGGTGTGTTGTGCGCCCTGCAAATTCGACGAGAGGGAAGTCAATCATTTATAGGTCCTTCGTTGTATTTCCATATTCTCGAATGCCTCCTTGAACATGATGTATGTCGAGTTGCCTCCATCCACTAGTATCATTTTCAAGTCAAACCCTTCGACTTCAGTTGTATCCACTAGAGCATCGTCGTGGGGGATTGTTATGTGAGTCATCTTTTCATCGAAAAATGAGATAATGGTGTCCTCCTTGGATCGTGATCTCTTTCCCAACTGTATGGTTGTGAATATTTTGGTAGTGTATACCTCTCGGCCTTTGTTCGTGTCTCCATCTCCTGTAATGATGTCGATGGTTCCTCTTTTGTTGTGAGGGGGACCAGGATTGTTTGCTTAAGGAAAGGTACGTTGTCGAGGAGGTGTGAGGATTCTCTCGTGGTGTGCTACAATTTTCTTCAATAGGCCTATTTAAATCAGATTCTCAATGTCTCGCTGGAAGATTTTGTAGTCAAAAGTCTTCTGCCCTTCGTTTTATGATAATGACAATATGCCTCGATATCTCGCTGCATGGGTTGTCCACCTTTCCTTGGTGGTGGAGGTTGAGTCAGGTCTTGTATTTATATCTCGACTAAGATGGTCGAGATTTCCTTATTCAGAGGGGTGTAAAAGTCCACGACTTCCCTAAGGGTCCTGCTATATTCATGTCCTCCTTTTTCCTTGCACATCTCCTTGATTGGCTTCTTGTCCCTTTATGGGGTGGTTGCTACATGTGGAAAGATACATGTGGTTACCCACTTGATCTCCACATTGATCTTGCACTAAGTTGATGAAACTTTTCGCTTTGATGGTTAACCCCTCCAAAGGTTGTATCTATATTATATGGTAGCTCTTACAAAGCTTCTTGGATTCCTTGTTAGTCAAGTCTAGGCCTATGTAGAAGGCTCAGACTATCTCTCCATCTATTATTCGGCGGTCAATGTCGATGACGTTCTTTATGGAATCTTTTGTAGAAGTTGGCTAGTGATTCACCAGAGTGTTGTTTTACCTCGTCGAGGGTGATTACGCTCCTCAAAAGTTGGTGCTCGCCCATTTAGCATTGTCGAAAGAGGCCTCAAATATCCTTCCACGGCCTAAGGGATGACACAAAAAGGTCGAAGGACAATGAGGATGTTGTGTCTAAGAGGGTCGAAGGGAATAACAAAGCAAGGTGATCGTCATTATCGGTCATCCTTAGCAGCGAGGCCTCGTGTCGGTTGATGTGAGTGATGGGATTATCGTTGCCGTTGTACTTTGGGATGGCTCTTGCGATCACATTTTTCAGTATCTTAAAAGAGACTGGTGTATGAGTGAAGGGGTGTGAGGTCTTGTCGCGTAGGGTAGTCATGATGACTCCATATTGCTCCTTTAGCTTTTGTTGATCAACTACTAGTTGCTCCAACGTGAAGAAAGAAGGTTGGTTGCTCGTGAAGTCTCTTGGGGGGCCATTCGTCGAAGGTATCTCATGTAGTTTGGACCTATGGATGTTTGTCCGGAGATTACCAGGCACGTGAGGGGATGATGAAGGAACAAATGTCTTAGACACCTGATGTGGCCTCTTGCTCTTGCCGGACAGGAGCGTCATCTCCGGGTTGTGGTCTTATAGTAGATAAGTAGTCCCTTCTAGCTTGAGAGTTTATGCATTTCACCAGGTACATGAAGGCCTCCATCATGTGTATCATATAAGGGGAGAGAGTGTGAGTTTCAACAACCTTCTAAGTGATGGTATGAGTAGTGACAACTACCGGAGGGGTGGCCGGAGGTACAGGCGGTTAGTGGTGGGTCATCAGGCATGTGCGAGTATGATGGGGCTCGGCCATCAGAGGATGTGGTCATTTACAAACCATACGACCCTTACCAGAACATTGGGGCTTAATGTTTGGAGGAGGTGGTCATGTGTGAACCGTGGTTCATGCGTCAATGCCTTAAGGCTCTATCGTCGGAGGCAGGACTGAACCCGTGGAGATGAGGCCTTTAGTAGGTAGGCCAAGGAGACGTTCCAGGAGTGACTCCCTGAGGTGGCTATCAAGTCACAAATTCAATGGTTACTGGAGATGTATGATCCATGATTTGTTATCCTTGATTAGTACTTGAACGAGGGTGCATACTCTGACGTTTTGATCGAATTCCCACAAACGACGTCAATGTTGGAACGAGGTTGATCTGGGTCGGGAAAAAAAACTCGTCGAAAATATCAGGAAGCATGCCAGGATTGCCTGAGCAGGCTCGTTGGACGACCGGATTGGATTCTCCTTGACCTGCCAGAAAGAACAATGGATGTTGTTCCTCTGGATCCCTCTTCAATGCTTAAGTAAGTATATGGTTCAAATGTATTTATTTATACCCAGACTATATCTTACTGACCATTACTTGATGGTTAAGATATGATACATGGGATCTCACTAAGGATCATGGACAAGATTACTGATATCTTTAATTGTTATTGTGCTCTAAGATTTAGTGTAGTTGTTAGATTTGGTCTCAGGATCAATTTTAGATGCAATCGTCTTTATGGAGGAAGGTCCTAGAAATTTAGATTTTTTTTTTCTGAAGTATCTATTTGGTGATGGCGAGCATGGGGTGGTCGCCTCATCTTGGACATTCATATTGACCCTTGTGAGTCGTGCATCTCTTTTTCCTTGTGAAGGCGAAGGTGAAACGTCCATCTTGGTGGATGAAGGTACTAATTTTCGTGGGTCTCGTCTTTCTATGTCTGATTAGATTAGAGTTAATGACCTTTTCGCCTAAGAGGTTTATGGTAATTTGGTATTATCACGCGTAAATCACATGACTTGTTTTCCAATAGATGACCGGTTTCAATGTCATTTGTAGATCTTCCTTTATTTCGATCGGCGACTAAGCCCAATTGACAACATTTTAATTTGAAAGTGCATTTTTGTCACTTCAAAACTCATAAAATAATAACACGCAAGAAACATGAACTAACATAACAAAAAATATCGATCATTTGAACTAAAATAATAACATATATTTAAATGACTAAATATAATAAATTTGAATTTAAAAATAATATTAATTAACCTAAAATAAAGTTAATGTTAGTGTTATCAGAATCGTACCGGACCAACGGTTCGACCGGGAACCAGACCCCTATGTGGTTTGGTTCAGCTAAAGCACTCAATGGTGTAGTAACAGTGTTTGAATCTGTGTGAACCGGCTGGTCTTCAGTTCTTTTTTTGGGATGATTTTTTTTTAACACAACAATCGATTTTTTCCGGTTTAAACCGATTGGTTTTCAGTTATTAGGTTTCCGATTGATTAGACCAATCACTAGCTTTTTTAACAGCCGGCCGGTTTGAAACTTACTCTATCACAATGAAGAAACTAGTGGTGGTTATGCATATTGGAGTGGAGGTGATCAAAGAGAATTTTAGAAGTTATGTTTAAAGCTTAAACCTATTGTGTTTGATTTTGAGACTATTGTGTTATGTATGTTCAAAGTTTAAGGTAATTATGTTGTATTATATTGTGTTTGAGAATAATGTGTATGTTTGAGACTATGTAATTTGAGGTAATTATGTATGTGTTTGAGACTATGTAGTTGATAACTTTATATTTTCAGTTATTTTTTTTACTTATAAATAGTGAACCGAATCCGGACGGGTTGAACCTTCCGAACCGGGAACCGGCCCCTTGACGGTTCGAGGGCCGATCCGGTTCTGATAACTCTAGTTAATGTCACGTACATAATTGGCCTAAATGAAGAAAATGCCACATACATTCGCATCAATTTTCTCGGTTTGGTTCCTATGGTAAAGCATTTCTGCAGAAAAAAGAAAAAAGAAAAGGGTTCGCAAGTGGTGTCATTTATCTCCTATAATAATGCACGTCTTGTCTTCTCTTGGTCTCGGACGAAAGCGTGCTTATAGACGTAGTCAATCGGGTAGTTGAAGGAAGAGCACTAGAGCAGCAGAAAAGAAAGAACGGAAAGGTTTGTCAAAGATTACTGTTCTATCTGTCTTTTTCTTATTCACGCTGCTATCGCCGTCGTCACTTCTTTTTCCGATCTGAAATCTGGGAAAGAATTGATCCAAAAAAAGAGCTCTTGGAGAAAGGAGACGAGTTGACTTCTGAGTTGATTTCATTTTCATTGTGAGGATCTCTGATCTAGTTCCTCTTCTTTCTTCTAGTCTAATCTAGTTCCTAGTAAAGCAAGTATTCTCTGTGATTTTCCTTTTGTTGGGCGGAGAGAGGCTAATAAGGAAGAGTAAAAAAGGGTCATCAGTGAAAGAGAGATATTCACGGATTCACTTCCGAACTTCGATTTGATTCATATATGGCGGTGTCCCTTCGTTTGATCTAAACTCATACGATCTACGTATTGACTTTTGAGCAAAATATAAGGCTTGATGAGGATCTCATCTATATATTTTGAGAGAGGTCTTCCTTAGGTTGGGTCTAGATGATAAGTGCCTTTCCTGCTATTCGGAAACATGGATGGCTCTTCTGAGAGATTATTAATCAGATCAAAGTATAGACAAAGAATCATGATTATTGAAATCCTAACATAAGTTATTGAATACCCAGAAGTCTAGCTTAGTTATAGGTAGCTGTAATACATGCTCCACTTATTGTTTATGTTTGTGATTGATTCTCAACATAAAATGAAGCTAAATGTTCCACTTCTTACTTTAATAGGATAGTCAATCCATATTGCTTCGTAAACATGTTGTTGATATGCATGTGTGTTGAATCAATGTCATCGGACCAACAGTTAATAATATAATAGGGTTCTAATTACTGTATCTATTGTTTGCAATTTAGTTTTGTGCAATAACTATCTGATCTAGAACTACTACTAATCTATTTCAGAAGATGGCAAATATAGACATTGAGGGAATCATGAAGGAGCTCCCAAATGATGGCCGTGTTCCAAAGACAAAGATCGTATGCACTTTGGGGCCCGCTTCTCGATCTGTTCCAATGTTGGAGAAGCTTTTGAGGGCAGGGATGAATGTCGCCAGGTTCAACTTCTCACACGGTACCCATGAGTACCATCAGGAGACTTTGGACAATCTTCGAATCGCCATGCACAACACTGAGATCCTTTGTGCAGTTATGCTCGACACCAAGGTGAAATTTTTTCTTGATTTTACGTGTTACTACTGGAGAAGTAGTGTTTGTTCTTTTTCATTTTTGTAACCTATTTTGCATTGCCCGGACACATTGTATTGTAGGGTCCTGAGATTCGGACTGGTTTTCTCAAGGATGCAAAACCAATTCAGCTGAAGGAAGGTCAGGAAATTACAGTGAGCACTGATTACGCCATCAAAGGTGATGCAGAGACCATATCTATGAGCTACAAGAAGCTAGCAGTTGACTTGAAGCCTGGGAATACCATTCTGTGTGCTGATGGGACTATCACACTGACAGTATTGTCATGCGATGTGACTGGGGGAACGGTACGGTGCCGATGTGAGAACACAGCAGTATTAAGCGAGAGAAAGAATGTGAATCTTCCTGGGGTGGTGGTGGATCTTCCAACGCTAACAGAGAAAGATAAGGAAGACATTCTCGAGTGGGGTGTCCCAAACAAGATTGATATGATTGCTCTGTCTTTTGTTCGAAAGGGTTCGGATCTTGTGAATGTGCGCAAAGTTCTAGGCCGTCATGCCAAGACCATAGAGTTGATGTCCAAGGTTGAGAATCAAGAGGGTGTCATTAACTTTGATGAGATATTGCGAGAGACAGACTCATTCATGGTTGCGCGTGGTGATCTTGGGATGGAAATCCCGGTGGAAAAGATATTCCTAGCTCAAAAGATGATGATTTACAAATGCAACCTTGTTGGGAAACCCGTGGTAACAGCCACCCAGATGCTTGAGTCCATGATCAAATCGCCTCGACCCACCAGAGCGGAGGCCACTGATGTGGCCAATGCTGTGCTGGACGGCTCTGACTGTGTGATGCTCAGTGGGGAGAGTGCTGCAGGTGCTTACCCGGAGCTTGCTGTCAAGATCATGTCTAGGATTTGTATTGAAGCTGAGTCATCCCTTGATTACGATGCCATCTTCAAAGGGATGATAAGGTCCACCCCTGTTCCAATGAGTCCCTTGGAGAGTCTAGCATCGTCTGCTGTCCGGACCGCAAAAGCCTCCAAGGCCAAGCTCATTGTGGTACTCACGCGTGGTGGAACCACTGCTAAGCTGGTAGCCAAGTACAGGCCGGCTGTGCCGATTCTGTCTGTGGTTGTCCCTGAATTGACCACCGACTCGTTTGATTGGAGCTGCAGCGATGAGGCCCCTGCCAGGCACAGTCTCATCTACCGAGGATTAATTCCGTTGCTTGCAGAAGGGTCTTCAAGGGCCACTGATACCGAGTCCACCGAGGTGATCCTGCAGGCTGCTCTCAAATCAGCCACCACCAAAGGCCTCTGCAAGCCTGGTGATTCTGTGGTTGCACTACACCGCATCGGAGCTGCCTCCATCATTAAGATCTGCATTGTCAAATAGCATCTCTATCCCCTACTATTATGATTTGTTGTTGACTTCAGATACAGCATAATAAGTGGTTCGTTCCTATGGGTTAACCTAACCAACCCACCACAGGTACGGTTGGGGTTGAAGGCTGCTATTTTTATTATTTGTTCCATCGGAACAGAACAGACTGTTTGGTTCGGATGTGGACAATTATGTTTTGCTGTCCAAAGAAGGGTCTGCTTTTGTTAATTTTATTTACGAGTCTATTGGATTAGTGTGATTGGTTGGTTAGGGATTCAATTGCTGCTGCTCTAATCTGTTGGAGGTTGATTGATTGAGTTGAAGAGGTCGATCTCAAGCTGGCTTCTTCCGGATAGACCTCAAATTCAACAGTTAGGAAAAGGAAAAGCAGACAGTTAGATTTACTCCACCCACCCACCGACATAATAAAATCAACACTCAATAAACCTCCCTCTTAATTTTATATTTCAAACATTCATTTATAAAGAACATTCATTTATGGTGCTGGGAGTGGATACATTTTCTGCGGAGAGACGAGACGAGACGAGATGGTCAGAAGCTCCAGAGATGGACATAAGGAAACTAACTATACTATATATATCTCGCTCGGAACCAAACAGCGTACATAGACAGCAGTCCAGTCTTTCTCACAACGAAGGGAAGGGAAGGGAAATCAGAACTTAGTAGAACTGGATAAAGAAATATTGACAGGGATGGAAGGATTCTGATTTCACCTGTATGTAAACCACAACCACCTTCAGTCTTCAAGACGATCAAATTCAGTCTAAACTCAGGACAGTGAAATGGAGGTGCATTGAAAGCTGTTCTCACCAGATATAGCATTCGGAGCTACCACCCTGAACAGTTCTGCAAGCATGAATACATAAAATGATTCCCAGATACTGTCCCTTGGCTGCAACCCACATCTCTTCTTTATGCCTATGGATGAGTTCATTATTCACTCCAGCTTCTGTTGAAGGACCTGGCAGCTGGATCGGGTTTTCCACATCCTCCCAGTGGGTGGTCAGCTCAGTGTCCCACTTGGGTTCACAATCCCAAGCTGTATCAGGGTCAGATATTGTTGATATCCTCTCTGTCATTCATTGAATTGATTTTCCCAACAACGTTCGTGTGAAATAGTAGTATTCAATCAGCTCCACCCTTTCTCACTCCTCAACTTTGACCTTGTCCTTGGCCAATTCGGAGTGGTTGAAAGTGGATTTTGGGGATGAATTGCTTCTGGCTCAGCAGTTGCTGCTACAATGTTCCTTCCAGCAGACAGATTTTGCTTTTGGGTCTATACCTCGAACATACTCAGATGGCTCAGTGCTAGCATGAGTGCTACTGCAGGTTGTTTCTGGCTCGCCTCCAGACGTTCGACTTGGTGTAGTCAATACTTGATAAACTAGACGCTCTTGGAATAATAGTTCCTTCTTTGCTTGATCTTCTCATGATGTCATTGTACAGATCCGCCATGTACAGATCTGCAGGTAGGTATTCCACTTCGAAGCTGTATTTTGGCAAGCAAAGGAACTTAAGGAATCCCGCCACAACGTACCGTAGAGGACCAAACCCGATTCTGGTGCTTATCATAAAGTTCTAGCACTGACAATAATTTTATGAGACCATCTAATTGACCAATAAAATGATCAGGATTTAAAGCCATCCACAGTTTTCCTATTCACAGATCAAGTGTTATAGCATTATTTAATAGAGTTAATTACCAAGAAGTTACCTCAACTTTGAACGTTTTGCAACGAACTATCCGAACTTTGAAAATTCAAAACGGGCTACTTCAACTTTGAAAAAAGTGCAAATAGCTACATCCGTCCAATTACTGACAAATTTCCAACCACTTTCCGACGGAAAATTTATGACGAATTTCCGTCAACAATTGACGGAAAATTGGACGGAGGTAGCTATTTGCACTTTTTTAAAGTTGAGGTAGACCGTTTTGAATTCCAACGAATTTCCGACGAATTTCCGTTAACAGTTGACGGAAAATTGGACGGAGGTAGCTATTTGCACTTTTTTCAAAGTTGAGGTAGCCCGTCAAAGTTCGGGTAGCTCATGGCAAAACGTCCAAAATTCAGGTAGTTCATTGGTATTTAACCCTATTTAATATAATATGCTAATTACAACACTATCTACATAAACTTGCAAGTTACAGACTAATCAAGTACTTCAGTTTGAATCATGAAGCTAAACAATCAAAGGAAGAAAACCTACATATTTGAGATATGGTAAATAGCCTCAGATCTGAAAATGTATTTGTGGATATGTAACTTTAGAACCAATTAAAAGTGTGCACAAGCATAAGATAGGATAAGCAAGCAAATCAAGAATCAATTTAGGGAGGCAAACTTGCATTTTCGGTAACACATGAGGAAAATAAATTTTACGATTCAAAATTGAGGGAGAAAATCAAAATTTAACCAAACATTAAGAAGTAAAGTGATATTTTACCCTATTTTGTATTATACACGATATTTATTTTTTGATAAATTCTATTTGCAGACCATCGACTATTTTATACAGACCACTTTTGTTGAAATACTATAATGCTCCAATAATTTTTTTATATATATTTGCTCTTACTAATTTTAAGGAAACTAATTATCAAATCGACCCCATATTTTTATAGTTACCAAACTACAATATAAAATTGTGAAAAAAATCATGTTTCTAGCAAGTTTTGAGCCCTAAACTTTTTACATACTATCTAAAAGTTTTAGCAGTACACTGTTAATTTCAATTGTTATTTTTACATGCTTCAAATATAGTTATTGAAGCAGCTTTAATATTATTGTATTAAATATCTCATATTTATTTATTGATGTTCTTAGTAATTAACATATGTTCAATGTCGTTTGTTTAATTATAGTTTTAATTTAATTATGTTTCTACTTTATTAATTTTTTGAAATGTTTGAAAGATAAGTAATATTTTAAATTTAGTATTTATCACTACAATCTAGTAAAATTGTTGCTAAGTGGTCATTTGTCGTTGTTAAGTTCTAAAGTTGATGATAAGACTTTTGCCTGTAGGTAGGGCTAGGCAAAAATAACCGGTTCGGCCGAACCGTATCGGTTTCAAACTGGTTCGGCCGAACCGGTTCACAAAACAAACGTTTTTTTCAAAAAATATGGAACGGTTCAGAATAGGTACAGAAAACCGATTCAAAACCGGTTAACTGAACCTGTTTTTGTACCGGTTTTAATATTAAAATACTATTAAATACTATTAAATACTAAACCAGACCAGACCACTTCAGACCATACAAAACTGGTTTTTCTGATTCAGATGATTTAGACCTACGTTCTGTTTCAGTTCTGATTAACTGATTCAGTACCGCAGGCCACTTCTCAACAATCCATGCCGCTCTTCAAACTCCAACCTCAGGTTCGTCGCTCGTCACGCCTCTCGTCTTCGCCAGGTTCGTCTTCGCCAGGTTCGTCTTCAATCTAGTGGTTTGCTGAATTCGTGCTGAATTCGTGTACAGAATAGGGGTTGTGCAAATTGATTCGTGTTGAATTTTCCTTGATTTCAGTTTGTCGGTTCGAAAGGAACACTATGAAATTGCAACACTCTGAATCTAGTGGTTTTAGTTGAAGCATTGGAATTCAGCTTTGCAATGCTTACAGAAAGTAGTGCATTTGCTGTGAATCTCAGGCAGAGTTTTAGGTATGGTAATCATTATCTTGAATTTATTTCTCTCCATGTTTTAAATTGCATTCTCAGGTATTGGCGTATCAGTTCGTCTAATAATAGTATGTGTACTTATAAGCTGAGAGAAACTCTTTTTTTTTTAATCAATGATACTCTACTGAACTTCTGGTTGATAATACGTTGCCAACATGATAATATCTTGGAAACTATAGGTCATTTGACCTGATCTCTAGTTTATTTTACATGCATGTAAACACTACAAGTCAACATTGGCTTTCTGGAGAATGATGATCAGTTTGTATCAGATTAAATTATTTGTAGATGGAGGTGGCTTTTCGTTTATAGAAAGTACTGGTATTTTAAATGTTGGAAGCTGAAAGTAGAAAGTTAAAAAGAATGTATCAACATAAGATAGGTATGTCCGTCCTTCAAAAATAGTTACAGGTTGTGCAAGTGAAATTAAGCTTTTCAATTGATGCATACACATATCTGCTGTTGGTGCTGCTTCCTTAATGTTATTCTCTCTTCTGGTGGTTGGGTGGTCCATTATTGCTCTGGAGTCTGGACACAGTCCAGTCCTCCTCAATATTGCTAGTAAATGAAGTTAAATGATTTATTGTCCTATCTTCTTATTCAAGTGTGAGAGAAGAAAAGAAAAGAGAAGAGAGTGACTACATTATACCCACTCTGCTATATGGAATTTAGTGCACAAAGAGAGAGTGATGGGGTCTGTCTTTCTGTCTGTCCTTTATTATAGGTGTCTCCCGTCCAAACATAGATGTTGAAAGATGAGTCTGTCTCAGAATCGAATCCATGAGTTTCTGTTTCCTGCCAAACAGTCTGGCAAATTCTGTCATTTTCGAATGGATCGATATGTAGTGGTGGAGAACCTCCCCTCGTAGCTGTTTGTTTGATACTTAGAGGAGTTGTGTTTATTTATTTGTTAGTTGGTTGGCCCACGATACATCTCCTACTTGCATGAGCACATATGTAGCAAAAAGGGAAAGATATGGTTAATGATGTGGACAGGCCTCTGGCCTAATAAGAGAAAAGGAAAGGAAGAAGAAGAGTCTGTCTTCTCTTTGTTGTGTTGTGTTGATCTATCATCAAGTAAGTTCAATGCTTTGTTGTGCTTCTTTTAAAACCTCAATTTTTTTTTTGTATGAACAGGTTCGGCCGAACCGGTACTGAACCGTTTCAGAACAGGTACGGTAAATCGGCCAAAATCTGGAGTGGTAAACCGTACCCGTTTTAAAATGTGGTAAATGTTCGGTTCTGAACCGATTCGGCACCGAACCGGTTCATGCCCAGCCCTACCTGTAGGCCCCGATGCTAAAAGTCTAAGCAACAAAAATATACTCACACTAACGGTCTGTCGTTGCTGGAATCAACTGTTTCATTAGCTTTTAGTATCAACATATTGTCAATGGTGTTCATGCGTAATTATCATCGACCTATTTTAATGTCAGCACATTGTATTACCAACCAAAGGTAATGGTCGATGCATGGCGCACGTGCGACCAAAAATGCACCGTTTGTTTGTAATAAATGTTATTATGTTTCTTTAGCCACAACAAATGTCATTGTCAAAATTGGTATATATAACATATGCCTAAACATTAATATATATATATATATATATATAACACCAGTTCCTACAAAGTCTCATATCCAAACAACAAAATGTACGCCATTTAAAATCACATATCAGGCAATCATCTAATATAAAAAAGAGATGCATCTTCTTTGAATTTAGTCACTAACAAAATGTTTTTGCAATTCCATCATCTACTTCGATGATGCACCCCAAGAGTTTCACTAAGTTCTTGTGTTCAATCCCATTGATGAGATCCATTTCATTGAAGAAATCATCAACTCATTGATTCGTGTTGAAAACCAATCTCTTAACCGCTACAATCTTCCCATTTGGAAGAGTCCCTTTGAAAACAGAACCAGTACCTGCCTGGCTCCTTGACGAGTCATAATGAATGAACATTAATTGAGAGTAAAATACATTCTCTTAAATTCTTACGATTTCTCTCTTCATTTGTTCAATTGTTTGCTCCAGTTCAGTTATGTGTTCACTGAGAGCCTGCACAACTCATAGAGAACATAAATATTAATACAAGAACGATAACTGAAGTAGAAAAACAAGGTCAAACAATCAAACCTCATGGCGCTGCATGGAAATTACACGCTTTAATGCTTTGGCCTTTGTGAGAAGATTTCTTGGCCTCAGATTGGTCGTGTGCTTATAATTCTTTCCTCGGTAGTACATAAGAAAATAACCTTTTGGAATTCTATCTATGGAAACCAAAATGTCACCGTTTTCATATTCAAATAATCGTGATGTCTCTTCAACGAAGGTGAGGGTCTTTTGTTTGCTTATAAGCTTCATTACTTCTCTGTAATTCCAATGCAAATACATGTTCTCAATGACACCAGCAAAAACACCACGAGTCCCTGAATAAAAAATATACATATGTGTTCCTAATGGAAGATTCAATTGATAGAAAAGTTGAATTTGTATGAGAAAGATTGAAAGGAAATGAAAAGAACAGATAGGCAATACCATTTCCTTATCCCCAATCACCAATGAAATACCATTTCCGTATCCCCAAACGGATAAACAATACACGATTCATGCATATAGCACAGAAAGCCTGCAATTAGCAAAAGGGTTTGCGAATTATACATATGTTGAGAAATGAAGGATACATATGTTTGGTAGTTTACAGAACTGAATAGAATCAATCAACGAGAAAACCTGTCATTCGAAATGCTTTGAAGAATCTATATGAATTCAGAGTTATCAAAAAATACCACTAAATTAAAATGTACGGGTCTTTTGATAGCAAAGAGAAGCACCATTCATCTGCGTGTGGAATCAATATGCACAAAATGTAACTCGAAATTGGGAAATAGGTTACCTTAGACATGGAAATGGAGAAGGTGCGGGGTCCAATGACTAAGGCCAAGGTGTCGGAGGGAAGCACCAAAGCTATAGCTGGTTCAATCCGAAGGGGATTGTTTAGTAAAGAAGTCGAAAAAATAAAAGGAAATCAGGAATTTACTTACTGATAAGTGATTAGGGTTGAGTTGGCCAACCGAACAACGATGTCTGTAGTGAGAACGAGGTTAACCATGGACGGAGGACGGGGCGTCCATTGATTAAAGAGGAAGACACTACAGAAGAGCTTTAGGTTAAGGCTTTAGTTCAAACGTTTGAAATATGCCGCTCAAAAATTTAACTTTTGAAATATGTCGCTAGGGAGGGCTTTTTTAGGTATCCAAATCGAAATTCAAACCGAGTTTGAGTTTTAAATTTGTTTCTTTATTTTAATTATATTTTCCCTCTTCAATGTTAGTACTTAATAGTGGGTGGGCTCAATTTGTCTATTCAGTATCCGATTTTGTAACGACAAATTCAGTATTAACTACGATCTAACATCGATATTGTTTACACTAATATAGCTGCAATACATGTTGACAGTAAAACAGTGCATTTGCAATATCCTCCACTTCTATTGTTGATTATTTAGTTAACGCATTTTTTTGGGACTTACACAAATTGTTGGGGCAAAAGTACACACTAAAACAACGTTTCAGCTATGGAAACCTTATCGACTCAAAAAAAGGTTTATTCCTTCGTAATATAGTATGGAAACAGAAGAAGATTTTTACCAACGAGATCCTTGTGACAACACATTTTTTTCTTAACTGTTGATGCAGATTCTTGTAGTGGCTACTAGAATACTCATTTGGAGAATATATTTTTCAGCAATCTCTAAAAATATCAGAAAGACTATATTATGTAGATAATTAAATTAGAGCTATACCAACACCATAGTATAACTCTAATTTAATTATCTACATAGATAGTCTTTCTGATTTTTTAGAGAATGTTGGAAAAAATATATTTTCAAAATGAGTATTCTAGTAGCCTATAAATAGGACTGTGCATGAACCGGTTCGGCCCCGAACCTTTACTACATTTTAAAACCGGTACGGTTTACCGCTACAGTTTTTTGCCGCTCCAGATTTTGGCCGATTTACCGTACCTGTTCTGAACCGGTTCGGCCGAACCTGTTCATACCAAAAAACAAAAAATGAGGTTCCAATTCAGACAGCACCAGCAATAAGCAGCATCCAACTGAGATTACAATACAAACATAAATCCAACTGAGGTTCCAATACAAACATAAATCCATTACAAACAATCAAACATAATACACTTAAGACTTAACACTAGTTACTTCAGCTTCTATCTGAATCTCCACCAATCTGTCAACCAAGCCACCAATTTGCTCATGAAATGTCTGCATGAAATTGGCAGAGGTTTCACATTTTCTCTAATGGTTTCCATGTCACAGGTTAATGGATTATTATTTTTAACTAATTCTTGTTTTTTCTTTCCAGGTCACTTAAGTGGTAACTATAAATTTGAACAAGACAATTGATGTTAATTACTACCCTGTTGAAACTGTAAAGAGGTCAAATATGAGGCACAAGCCTATAGGAATTGGTGTTCAGGGTCTAGCAGACACATTTATCTTGCTGGGGATGCCATTCGACTCACCTGAGGTAATATTAGTGCTTCTTGCCTTCTGTTCATGCCTAATTTACCCTTCCGCTGCTGACTATATAAAACTGATCGCTATTCAGGCTCAGCAATTGAACACAGACATATTCGAGACCATTTACTACCATGCTCGTAAAGCCTCGTCTGAGTTGGCAGCCAAAGAAGGGCCTTATGAAACTTACAGTGGAAGTCCTATGAGCAAGGTATGTGCTTCCTAATCAAGATTCACTTTTTTTCCTTATCAGTACACAATTCAAATTGACCGACCTTTGATTGAAATAATTTTGTACTTCTCTTCAGGGCATAATTCATCCTGATATGTGGGGTGTGGTTCCATCTAGCCGATGGAATTAGGATGCTCTTAGAAGTATGATTTCCAAAAGTGGTGTAAGGAATTCACTTTTAGTTGCTCCAACTTTGGGAAGCTCACTAATCACTAATCAGATTTTCCTAACAGCAATAGCAAATTTACAATAGCCAATCAACAACAAATTAGCAATCTCCAATCAGTACTAGCCTAGCAAGACAGCAAGTAATCAACAGCAAACGAAGAAGACGAACGTGGAGCCGAGGCGAGCGACGACAGGCGAGGCGAGCGACGAAAAGTGAAGAAACGAATGAAGTCTGTCTGAGAAGACAGAATGAAGACTGAATTAGTGAAATGAAGAGTTGAATTAGGTCTGGTCTGAAAGTGAAGAAAAACCTGTTTTGTCTAGTCTGAAAGTGGTATGGTCTGGTTTAGTATTTAGTAGTATTTTAAGGTTAAAATGGTACAAAAAAAGGTTCGGTTGACCGGTTTTGAATCGGTTTTCTGTACCTATTCTGAACCGCTCCATATTTTCTGAAAAAAAATGTTTGTTTTGTGAACTGGTTCGGCCGAACCGGTTATTTTTTCCCAACCCTACCTATAAATACTAAATTTAGTATAGTACTTATTTTTCAATCATTTCAAAAAATTAATACAGTAGAAACATAATTAAATTAAAAGTATAATTAAACAAACGACATTGAACATATGTTAATTACTAAAGAGCATCAATAAATAAACATGAGATATTTAGTACAATAATATGAGAGTTGCTTCAATAACTATATTTGAAGCATATAAAAATAACAATTGGAATTAGTATTGTAGTGGTAAAACTTTTAATTAGTATGTAAGAGGTCTAGAGTTCAAAACTTGCTAGAATCATGCATTTTTCACAATTTTGAACTTTAATTTGATAACTACAAAAATATAGGGTCAATTTGATAATTAGTTTCCTTACAATTAATAAGGACAAATATGTTCAAAATACTATTGGGGCATTATAATCTTTCAACAAAAGTGGTCAGTATAAAGTAGTCGGTCTCCAAATAGAATATTTCTTATTTTTTCCTTTATACAAATTCGGTTTTAATTATTCTTACTAAGTCAACATTAATAATATTAGATGTATATGAAATAAATTCACAATAATTATTAATTTCACTAATTAATATATAACTAGAAAACTGATTCGCGTTTTGCGCAATATAATAATTATTTTAGTTTATAAATTCATAATAAAAGTTTTTTAATAAATATTAATATATATTTATAACATTATTATTTACACTTTATTAAAGTACATTTAATTAATATTAATTAAATTTCACATCATATAAACTAATTATATTTATAAAAAAATGTTAAACTTATTTTTTTTTATAATATTATACAATATAACAATAATTTATATTTTAGAAAACAAATTTGAAAATAATTGAGTATATAATAAAAATAAATGTAACCAATTGTGAACTTATTAATAATTTCAAAATTCATTTTATGACATCTATTATTTTCATATATTTTTAAATAAATATTAACTATTACAATATATATATATATATATGCATATTAGTTATAGTAATTATAAATTATTTTTAAATTTTGTAATATATGTTGATTCTAATAGAATATAACAATAACATTTTATAAAAATAGTTCTAAGAAAATTATGATGAAATTATATTATACTTATTATTATTATTATTTCATACCCTAAATTTTATGTCATAATCATAAATATCTACATAAAATTGATATATAATATACATAATAATCCTTAATTTCATCTTAAATTTTGTTGTAATAAACAATTTTAATTTATACATCTTTTTGGTTTTCATAAAATATAAAATTTAGTAAATAAAATCACTTAAGAAAAATCATAAATGCACATAGAAAATAAGAAGATATTAATGAAATTTTGTAACTTATTGGGAGAATAAATGAGAAGGTTTGGAAGATTTTAAACTATGTTACATGACATGCCACATATGAGTGAGAATTATATGTATGACATAGACCAATTAGAAGTTATGAAATTGACATTAGAAATGAGAAAATGTCTTAAGAAACTTACTTGTCACAATTCTACATAACTTAGCCAAATTAATATATATGGGTTAATTGTCAATGTGCCCTTTAATGTTTGGACCGAATTTAAGAATCCCCCTTAATGTTTAAAATTTTAAATTTTAGTCCTAATGTTTGGACGAAATCAAAAATCCCCCATTTCCGTCATAAGACTGTTTATTTGAGATGGTAAACCGAACATGTGCCCTGTACGTGCCTTTACTTAAGTTGAAATGACACAACTGCCCTTACTTTGACACACTTTAGGGGGAATATTAAACAAGTTCAATACATTAAGGGAGATAGTTAATCCACTTGGGAAATTTCAAGAACATCGAATCTTCCTTGCAGAACCAAAAACCAGTTTCATACAGCAACATTACATACTTCATAACGTACTTCTTACATGATTCATTACAAATACACTAAAAAAAAACTACATTACATAGTAAAGAACACAACTAACATGAACAATAAAGCCATCAACAAAAAAACTCGATAAATTTGTTATTTTCTACGATAGTCGTCGACCTCAATGGTTGCCTTCTCGTACAAAACCAGTAAATTTGCAAGAGCACTGCCACAACATCTGCATTTATCAACCTCTTGTTCTTCAACGTCCAACCACTTGAAAAACCCACATCCCGGATTCTCACTATTCTAAACAAAAAAACATACACATAACGAAACATACACAATAAGCTTCGATATTTCAACAAGTTAACTCAATCGGGTTTCAATCATACCTTGAAGTGAGGACAACCCCAAAATTCACGTCCATAGTTCTTGTGGATTCGGGACATTCTCAAACGAGATGACAATCCCCAATGACATCGGTGAAGACTTGAGAATGATACCTTTGACAAAGATTGGGTCGACATTCCCTTACGAATCAGCTCGGTGCCGCGCCTTTCACCTCCCCTTGAAGAACCCTAGCTTTCGGTAAGTTCTTCATAACCTCATTGTCCAATTTCAAATAATGAAATATGAAATTACGTTCTTCTATAGAGTGACATAAGGGCAGTTGTGTCTTTTAAACTTAAGTAAAGGTACGTGCAGGGCACATGTTCGGTTTACCGTCTCAAATAAACGGTCTTATGACGGAAAGGGGGGATTTTTGATTTCGTCCAAACATTAGGACTAAAATTTAAAATTTTAAACATTAAGAGAGATTCTTAAATTCGGTCCAAACATTAGGAGGCACATTGACAATTAACCCTAATATATATATAGAGAGAGAGATATTATGTTTTTTTAGTAGATTTATTGTGTTAAAGTCATTTTTTAATTATTATTAATTTAATTGAAAAAAAAAAACAATTCTCTTATAAAACATATATTTAAATAAAATACTAATTGATGATGGATGTCTAATATCATTATATTTACTAAATTCATTCAAACGTTTGACGAAAATTATTTTCGTTATCAATTTAACAAAAACAATTAATAAAGATAAAGCATTTTTTTTTCCTGAACGGACAAATATAATGATCTTTCTCCTGTTAAGAATCTAATTTTATATTTTCAATTGTATTTTTTTTTTATTAAAATTGTAATTATTCCAAATAGATTAATTCAGACATTTTATATTACAAGTCTTAGTTAATAACATGTATCAGTAAATTTATTGCATGTGCACCACACATGACATGTTCACTAGTACTTTTAAATGTAGGAGAAATAATTTTTGAGAGGGGGAACCAAAAGCAACCATTAATTGTATTGCACTTTTATAGGATATACATACTATAAATCAACAACTACATATTTGATTAGTGGAATAGAAAATAGTAATAGAGAATTGAGAATAACATATAATATTATGATGTTCTTTGGTTGATTGATTGAAATGAAATATAAAATTTTAATATATACTTGGTGTGAAATAATATATGAAAATGGAATGAAATAAGGTCAATAATATTAGATGTATTAATAAATGTAATAACTACAAATAATTAAGAAGGTCAAAAGTATGATGTCTAATATTATTATATTGAATAAATTTATTCAACCTTGTAACAAAAATTATTTTTGTAGTCAATTTAAGAAAAAAGATGAATAAAGATAATATCATTGTTTTTTTCTTCTGAACGGACAATTATAATGATCTTTCTCGTGTTAAGAATGTAATTTTATCTTTTCAATTGTAGTTTTTCATTAAAACTGTAATTAGTCCAAATAGATTAATTCAGAAATTTTATATTAAAACTCTTAGTTAATAAAATTTAACAGTAAATTTATCGCATGTGCACCACACACGACATGTTCACTAGTACCTTTAAATGTAGGAGAAATAATAGTAGTGAGAAGTATCAAACGTTTTTTGAGAGGGGGAATCAAAAGCATCCATCAAATGAATTGCACTTTCATGGGATATACATACTATAAATCAGCAACGGAAAATTTGATTAGTGGAATAGGAAATAGTAATAAGGAATTGGGAATAATAGATAATAATATGATGTTCTTTGATTGATTGATTGAAATAAAATAAAATATAAAATTTCAATATATGCTTGGTGAAATAATATATGAAAATGGAATAAAGTTAATAATATTAGATGTATTAATAAATGTAATAACTACAAATAATTAAGAAGGTGAAAAGTATGATGTCTAATATGATTATAATGAATAAATTTATTCAACCTTTTGACGAAAATTATTTTTGTTGTCAATTAAACAAAAAAGAAAAATAAAGATAATATCAATGTTTTTTTCTTCTGAACGGGCAATTATAATGATCTTTCTCCGGTTAAGAATGTAATCTTATATTTTCAATTGTAGTTTTTCATTAAAACTATAATTATTCCAAATAGATTAATTCATACTTTTTATATTAAAACTCTTAGTTAATAAAATTTAACAGTAAATTTATTGCATGTGCACCACACATGATATATTCACTAGTACTTTTAAATGTAGGAGAAATAATAGTAGATTGTAGTATCAAACATTTTTTGAAAGGGGGAACCAAAAGCATCCATCAATTGAATTGCACTTTCATATGAAAACATTCGAGCAAGAATCAAACAGACAAAACCCTAGAATACCGAAAGTGAAGAAGAGAGACTTGGGGATCATCCGAGGTTGTTCCTTCATCCCGAGCCTCATTACCCTTAAATATGAAACCCTACGAATTGTTCTTTACACCCCGAAACAAAAGCAAAAGAAACAAACAGACCCAAGACTTAATTACAACTGAAACAACATGGACCGATGCAACTAAATGGACCGACGCAAGGGAGATAGGCCGACGCAAGGGAGATGGACCGACAATATGAATGGGTCAGAGATAACAATACGAATCCCAGAAATACGACTTGATGGATGACTTGAAGAGTAGGGCGGAGGCGGCCACCGAGATG
Source organism: Chamaenerion angustifolium (assembly GCA_946814005.1). NCBI lineage: Eukaryota > Viridiplantae > Streptophyta > Magnoliopsida > Myrtales > Onagraceae > Chamaenerion > Chamaenerion angustifolium. Next base: position 22,845,253 of record OX328268.1, on the reverse strand, counting down.
GTGGAGCATTCCTGGAGGGAGTACGAGGAGAAAGAGAGGGGACTGCTCGCCACCATCAAGATTAGGGAGGATCAGGTGACTTTCGCCGAGGACAGACGGGTAAGGGCTGAGATTCAGACAAATGAGGCCAACCAGTACTCCGCCCGGTTGGAGGCGGAGAATGTTGAACTCAAGGCTGCGCTGAAGGAGTCCTGGGCTTAGAGGGTTGCCTCTGTGGCTGAGAAGGAGCAGCTCGCCTTGAAGCTGAAGGTTGTCCCATCCCCCAAGAGTGTGGTCGAGGACTTTAAGAAGTCTAAGGAGTTTTCCGTCTGTGCCTGGGAGGTGATGAAGGCTGAGACTGCGCCTCCAGATCTTAGTCGACGAGATTCAGGGGATTGATCTCAAGTTTCCTCTGCGGGAGGCGAAGTCTCTTCAAGACTTCATTGAAAGCGGTTACACCAAGGAATCTCATCCTGCTGCTGTCGGCGAGAAGGCTGCCTCCGGGACCGAGAAGGAAACCGTAGCCCCTGATGAACCCAAACCTTGAGGTCTCAGGCCCCCAGGCAACCGAGTCGATGCAGAGCTTCAAATCGAATGAGACTGTTCGACCTCATCATGCTTTATGCTCCTTCTTCTTTCTTATTCTTATTGATACTCACTGTTGATTTCCCTTTGTTTTGGGAACCTTGTAATTATTCTTTCGACTTCAGACTCAGATATTATTTTAATTATAATGAACGCCTTTTATTTCGCAATCCTTTACTCTTGTTCGACTTCGAGTGTGTTTGGTCGTTCTTCCGATGTCTTTTCGTTTGAATGCTTTAGGAAGTTTTACCATATTTGTTTTCAACTTCACTTTAGCTTACGCGAGATAGTCTCGACATAGAGGGTCTTAGACCTTTATTTGGAGGACACATTACCTTCTAACAGGTTTTGCTCGCTCCTTTAGGCTTCGAAGGGAGAATCGTGGCCGTTTATCAGCCCATTATTTCCTTTCGCCAAATTTCTTAAGGGAACTGTTACCCTAGGATCATGCCTTTAAGGAAACTGTCATCCCTTATGGACACACTAGCCTTTTAGGTTTTGAGTCCTTCGGTTCGTTCGCCTATACGTGGGGAATTGTTACTTAAGATTTGCTCGCCCTTGTAGAAGTTGTTACCTTAGGTTCATTCGCCCACTTTGTTGTGCCCAATTTGTAAAGGAATTGTTACCCTTGTCGTGGGTACGTTTGCCTTTTATATCAGGACTTAGTTTTTGCCTAATTTGTAAGGAAACTGTTACCTTTTCGGTTCGTTCGCCTTTTATATCAGGACTTAGTTTTTTTGCCCAACTTGTAAAAGAACTGTTACCTTTTAGGTTCGTTCGCCTTTTATATCAGGACTTAGTTTTTTGCCCAACTTGTAAGGGAACTGTTACCTTTTCGGTTCGTTCTCTTTTATAACAGGACTTAGATTTTTGCCCAACTTGTAAGGGAACTGTTACCTTTTCGGTTTGTTCGTCTTTTATATCAGGACTTAGTTTTTGCCCAACTTGTAATGGAACTGTTACCTTTTTCAGTTCGTTCGCCTTTTATATTAGGACTTAGTTTTTTGTCCAATTTGTAAAGGAACTGTTACCTTTTCGGCTCGTTCGCCTTTTATATAAGGACTTAGTTTTTTACCCAACTTGTACGGGAGATGTAACCTCTTCGGTTCGTTCACCTTTTATATCAGGACTTAGTTTTATGACTTAGTTTGGGGGGAACTGTTACCTTGATGGTTCGTTCGCCCCTCGTTCTAGGTCTTCATGGGAGAGGAACTGTTACCCTAACAAGGTTCGTTCGCAATCCTATTTTTCTTTCGATAGGTTGCCCATTCTCTGTAACTTTTCATTTTGGTTCAAGTGACTATGCTTTGTATGAAGGAATGATTTGTTTTATTTACATAACATTTTGATTACATGCTATGCATAAAACCTCTGTAAATGTTCGGAGTTGAGTGGAAGAGGTAGCCATACACCTTCTGTGGTTTCCAAGTAGTAGGACCCTGGTGTGGCGATCTCAACTACTTTGTATGGACTCTCCCATTTAGCTAAGAGTTTGTTTTGGCTGTCCAATTTTGTGAACTCATTCCTTCTCATAACCATCTCCCCCACCAAAAATTGGTGAGCGTTGACGTTTTTGTTGAAGTATCGAGCGGTCGCCAGTCGCATTTTAGCTTGTGCATTGTCTGATTGCCATCGCTTTTCTTATGCAAGATCGAGGTCTGTACGACACTCGATTTCATTCGCTTCGGCATTAAAGTGTAGGATCCTGTGGGTAGGCATCACTATTTCGGCGGGTGTTACTGCCTCAGATATGTACACCAAAATGAATGGTGTTTCTCCCGTTGTTGTTTTGGGTGTCGTTCGGACAACCCACGGTACATTATCCAGCTCTTCTCGCTTTTTAAGTCATGTCAGGACAACTTTGTTGGCTGATTCGGCTTGCCCATTCGTTTGAGGATACTGTACCGAGCTAAATCTATGATCAATATGGTATTTTTCTCAGAGCTATTTGAGCTATTTTCCCATGAACTGCGGACCATTGTCACTTATGAGTATTTTGGGGATGCCAAATAGTGAAAATATGTATATTTTCAAGAACTTGATCACTTGAAATTCAGCCGTGGAGGTCAATGCTTTCGCCTCAATCCACTTGGAAAAGTAGTTGATCGCCACGATAATGTGGGTTCTTTGCCCAGTGCTTATGGGAAAGGGCCCCAAAATGTATATTCCCCATTGGGTGAAAGGCCAAGAGCCCGCCATTGGGGATAGCAACGTCGGTGTTCGACCGGATCGTGGTGCGAATTATTGACAAGTCGCGCACTTGTTTGTTAATTCTGTCGCGTTCTTCCTCAAGGTTGGCCAGTAATAGCTTAGTCTGAAGATTTTGCGCATTAATGAGAGTGCACCTTCATGACATGCGGCGACTCCTTCGTGAGCTCCGCGAAGAACTCTCTCTATCTCGGGATGGGAGATGCACCTCAGATAGGGAGTTGAGTATCCTCGCTTATAGAGTTCTCCATCTATGAGAAGATAATTTGCGACTTGACGACTTATTTTTGTGGCCTTGCCTTCGTTTTCTGGCAGTATTCCTTCTTTTAGAAAGTTCTAGAATGGGGTCGTCCAGTATTGAAGACTTCTGCTCGGTTGTCGAGGGACCGAGTATAAGGCCTATTCCAGAAATCGCACATCCTGTATTTTGTCCCTCCGAATGCGAGTTTGCTTAGAGAGTCAGCTAGCTGGTTGTCTTGGCAAAGAATGGACTTAATCGCGAAAGTTGGGATTTCGACGATGAATTTTTTAGCAATGTCGAGGTACTTCTTCATCTTTTCCCCCTTCGCTTTTTCAGCAATCTCACTCAATGATAAATGTGTTTGATAGAGATGAAAGGAAGAAGAAGAAAGAATAACAAGAATAACAGAAAACAGAATTACTTGCATCACAAGTTTCATTAGCTATCAAAGTTATCTTTACAAGAGACTAGTTATCCTATTTATATAGAATTACAAGACTCTAACAATCTGATTCTTCAACAATCTAGACTCTTCTACACTATTCTATAGTACCTTGCCACATACCGCACTTAACTTAGATGCTAAGCTACCTATACAACTCACATAATCATACATCCTAACATTCCCTCAAGAAGTTTGATTTTGAAATTTGATTTTCCAGCTTCACCTAACATAACATCTTCATCTTCCTTCTGATAATCCAATGAGTTTGAATAACATTGTCTCTTTGTCTTTTAATCTCTGCATCTGTATTCAGTATACCATACCATACACATGAAAGCCATTAACAACACCTGTTACTTCGCAAAAACATAATCTGCTGAGCCAATTCAGCTTACTGATAATCTGATTATTATCAAGATCAACCTTCACCAGATCAACCATACCAATATACATGATATGCCATTATAGAAATATCATCTACATGCCATTCAAATCACAGACCAATCAGTTGAATGGCAAAGACAGATTTCGACATACATCAATTCTTCTTTGATTTCACTCTTCTTTTTTTTTTTTTCTCATATTTGATTTCTTGGAATCTTCTTGTAATTGCCTCCTTCGATTTTTTTTTCCTGACAGATAGGTTTCCATTTATCTCTATCTTACCAATGAAGTTGGGAGGTTTCCATTTTCCTCCATCTTTTCATCCTCAAACAGCATCTCAAAGTTGCTTGAATGTTTTCTTTGAGAAGTGTTATTTTCATTTTCAAACTCCACCTTATGCCAGAATGCGAAGTCTGTCAATCCCATTCAAACAGAGATCCAAACATAGAATAGAAGACAACTATGTACTGACATTACCAAATAAGCAAACACAATATATTGCAAGGAAGAGTGACAATGGTTCTATCTGAAATAAGCAAACAATCAACAAGCTGAAACAGTAACCAACAGACTACTGAATCACAGAACAACAGACATCATCAAAGCTCATCAAGTGTATAAGCAGTATACTCGAATGAAGAACAGCAAAAAGATAAAGACCCAACACCAAACAAACCCATGAGACACAGATTGAGAGAATGCAGCATATCAGGTGAAAACAGAGCCTCAAACTTAAAAAAAAACTAGCTTGAAATCATCCTAAGCATCTTCAATATTATCAAACATCTTAACCTATGACTCTAAATCAGAATCATCAGACACTGAACCAACAACACACTTGGTACTTACAGAACAAGGCATCAGTTCTTCAAATGACATCACGCCCAACTTCTGTCGAAAGGAAACAAATTGTTTTTCTGTGATTGGCTTTGTCAGAATATCAGCAACCTGTTCTGTAGCAGGGACATAATTCACCAAAATCTGTCCGCTTTGAACTTTTTCTATGACAAAGCATAGATCTATCTCGACATACTTCATTTTTGAATGATGAATTGGATTTTCCGAGAGAGCAACTGCACCTGTATTATCACTCCAAACAATAGGAACAGCAGTTAGTTTTACATCCAGCTCAGACAACAAAGACACCACCCACATTATTTCACAAACCACATTTGCAATAGCCCGATATTCAGCTTCAGCTGACGAACGAGATATCACAGGTTTCTTTTTAGAACTCCAAACCACAGGATTACCGTTAAGAAGAAGATAGTGTCCTGAAACAGATTTTCTATCGACTAGATCACTTCCCCAATCAGCATCAGCATAAGAGATCAGAACCACATCAGAAGAGGCAACTGGATTAGCACGAAATAACAAGTCATGATCAAGTGTTCCTTTAAGATATCGAAGCACACGAAGAACAGCTTTCCAGTGGCACGTCAAAGGATGTTGCATATACTGACTCAATTTATTCACAGCAAAATGTATGTCTGGTCTTGTAACACAAACGTGTTGTAGAGCACCCATTATACTCCTATATAGAAATTCATCAGCCGGAGGAGACTTACCTTGATCTTCGGCAACCTTTTCTAGGTAGAGCTGCAGCATTCGACACACCAGCTTTGGATAACAAATCCAAAATGTACTTTCGCCGTCCTAATAACAGACAGTCATCCATAACCTGCACATCCATCCCCAAAAAGTAGTTAAGTGTTCCTAAGTCTTTCAATTTGAATTCACTATTAATCCTACCAATAACAGATTCTATATCATCCACATCACTTCCAGTAATTACAATATCATCAACATACACGAGAAGAAACACAGATCCAGCAGCAGATTTTCGAACAAACAAACAGTTATCAGCTAACGAGACAGAAAATTGTAAGTTGTTTAACAAGAAACACTTAAGCCTCTCAAACCAAGCTCTCGGATCTTGTTTGAGACCATATAAGTCTTTATTAAGATTACAAACTAACACATTCCCACGTTCATCACACTTTTCAAACCTAGGTGGTTGAATCATGTAAACATCATCAGCAAGTTCACCATGTAAAAAAGCATTATTCACATCCACTTGTCTAAGTTGCCACTTGTGAGTCATAGCCAATGTAAGTATGATACGAACAGTTGGTTCTTTAACCACATGGCTAAATGTATCTTGGAAATCAAATCTAGGTTTTTGAGAAAACCCTTTAGCAACAAGACGAGCCTTATACCGAGCAATAGATCCATCAAAATTCCGTTTAATCTTGAAAAGCCACTTACACCCTATTGGTATTCTACCACCAGGTAAACGAACCAATTTCCAAGTATCATTAGCAATTAAGGCATTCAGTTCATCATGCACTGCAGACGACCACACACTAGACTGCATAGCAATATGAATATCAGACAGTTCATGCAGATCAACTTCACTGATATCAACCTTAGACACAGTAAGAGCAGCAAAAGACTTTGTCTTAGACCTAGTCTGCATTGGATGATTATTGACTCTAGCTGAAGAACTAGGAATAAACGCATTTGGATCAGATAAACCAGCAGAACTAGGTAAGGACACATTGATTGAACTCTGTAAACCATCAGTAGTTGCAGTTGCTGGAATAAGAGCAGAGTCATAATCTTGAATAACATATCTCACCGTGGGTTGTGCCTCAATATCTAAAGACATAACAGGTGAGGACGAGTTACCATTTTCTTGTCTTCGAGAAATATCCTCCTCAGATGACTGTATAACCGTAGTATCACCATGAACAACATTGGATGGATCATATTCAGATTGACGAACATACCCGGATGGATTAGGAATGCTGTCAGCTGAAGTGTTGCCCTGAGCTGAAATATCATTGTTATGAACAAGATCATCATCTAAAGCATTACATAATGCCGAATTAAATGGAAGGAAAAAAGGAAGAGAAGTTGATGTATTTTTAACAGCTCCAGACTGCATAAATGAACCTGCTTTATCTACAAAAGGAAAGACATTTTCGTTAAACCTCACATGTCTAGATATATATATACGTCCTGAATCATCTAAACACTTGTAGCCATGTTGATTTGAGCAATATCCAATGAACACACACGGCGTCGATCTGTAATCCATTTTATGTTTGTTAAATGGTCTAATTAACGGGAAACAGAGACATCCGAACACTCTTAAGAACTCATAGGCAGGAATTTTCGAAAATAGCTTTTCATGAGGTGAAATGTTCTTCAATGCTTTTGTAGGCAATCTGTTAATAAGAAACACAGATGTAAAGAATGCATCAGTCCAGTATTGAAAGGGAAGAGCTGCTTGTTTCATCAACGTCAAACCCATTTCAACTATATGTCTATGTTTTCTTTCCACTATACCGTTCTGTTCTGAGGTGTAAGGACAAGTGAACCTGTGATTAATACCTAATTGACTCAGGTATGAAGCCAAAGCTTTGAACTCTCCACCACCATCTGTTTGTACTGACTTGATCTTATGTCCCAATTGATTTTCCACAGCCTTGTGAAACTGCGGGAAAACAAAAGAAACATCACTCTTTTTCTTAAGAAAATAGATCTATGTATAACGAGTACATACATCAATGATGCTCATATAGTAAAGATTGCCATTCGAAGAAACAGGGGCTGGTTCCCATAGATCCATTTCCAGAAGATCAAGAGGATTATCATACTTGGTAACTGAATCGTGAAATGGTAATTTGCAGCTTTTTCCCACAGCACATGCCATACAATGAGGTAGTTGAGCATTTATATTCCAATTAGCATGCTTTATTATTAGAGAAAACACTTGTTGCGAAGGATGCCCAAGCCTTTGATGTAAAATCACAGGAGAAACTTTTATTCGGTTCATATTACAGCTCAAACTAGAGTTCAGCAAATCAACATTACACTTTATTGAAGAAAAACATTCAGGTCTGCTATCTAAAGGTCTCCTATTATTATTATCAAAAGAGCTGAAATCAAGTTTGTAAAGGCCTTGGTGTTCCTGTCAACGAAGGAGCACAATATGAGAATCAGAATCTCGAACCAAGCAGTAAGTGCTATGGAACTCAAAGTAAACCCGATTATCCTTGGTAAACTGCGAAACAGAAACCAAGTTTTTAGTGATCTTAGGAATATACAAAAGATTATTCAACATAAGAGGTTTAGAAGCTGTATTGATTACGGATGTTCCAATACTAGTTATATCAAGATAACTACCATTCGCAACTTGCACTTTACCTGAACCTGCATATGAATGAGAAGTATTTCCTGGTAGAGCTGCATTGGAGAGATGATTCGTGGCACAAGAATCTGGATACCATGCTTTGTCCACCATTTGAGCTCCTGCAGCTGAAGTAGTAGATGCTATATGAGCTTGACTCGTGTTGTCCATAGCCACGGATGCTGAGGATACACTCGGAGCTGCTGAATAGCCAGCAGAATAACCACCAGTCTGATATTGCTGGATTGGAGGAGCAGAAGCATTGACAGCATTCATTGGAGCCATAGAAGGAATGAGCGTCATAGGAGGATACATCGATGGTGAAGGTGACATGTAAGGGCTGAACAAAGGAGTATTAAACATATGTTGAGAGTAAGCAGAATGAGCAGGCTGATTGAAAACAGGAGGCTGAATTTGATTGAATCCATGAGATTGTGTCATATATCCAGAACCAGGCAAACTGAAGTTGCTAGGATTCTTTGCTGCTCCAGAGGATGTATATGATGATGAATCATCATCATGCCAGTTGTTAGAGACAAGATTTGCACTCATACTCTCATTAGCCGCAGCTGTGACCCCTTGATAGTGGATATTAAACCTCTGATAACATCTATTCACCAAATGACCAAATTTACCGCAGAGCTGGCATTGAGGTTTGTTATTTCCATAGCCACGTCCTCTACCTCTTCCATAGGAGGTGTTGGTCGGTTGATAACCTGGTAGTCTCTGAGTGAAACTGGACTGATTCTGTATCTGTCCAGAGTCAAAATTATTTGTCTGACCAGAGTCTGTCATCATCGGTTTCTCTTCAGCACTTTTAACCACAGCATTTGCAGCCAATAGAGATGTATCAAATACAGAGTCTCTTTGTCTCGCCTCTGCATCCAAAAGAACAGAAGATATAGATGCAAGATCATAAGGATTACGGCTAGCATGTATTACCGCAACTACACTATCATATTGTCCCTTCACTCCATTTAATATGATAGAGATCTGTTGCATCTCCTCAATCGGATGGCCACAACTTGATAGGCTGTCACATGTCAACTGAATTTCTGTCAAGTAATCCCTCATAGATTGATTTAAAAGTTTACGAACCTTGAGTCTGTCATAAAGACTCATAATCCTTGTTGTTGAAGATGATGAAAAATTCTGGTGCAGTTTATTCCATATTGCTGATGCTGTCATGCAACCGACTAAGCCTTTGCTGATTGGAGATTCTATAGATGCCAGCAGCCAAGAAGCAAAGGAGCTACCTGTTGAGCAAACTTCGAAAATTCAGGATTCAGAATCTTGTTGCCTTCTTCATCTTCAAGTAACCGAGGAACAACCAGCGTACCGAACAAATAACCTTCCAGATTCAGACCTCTAACAGCAAGTAAAACTTGTTGTTTCAAGGACTGAAATTTGTCCTCCCCTGTTAACTGACATACTCTCTTATTGAAAAATGCAGGTATCAATTCATCCATGGCAGCAATCAGCAATAGCAGATAACAGCTTCTCAATCAGTCAACGAAAATCACAGCACAGAGTTTTTAGAATAACAGAGTACCTTCGACTGAATACAGAACCTTCTGAATTTGAAAAGTGCTTCTCCTGTCGATTACAGAGAATGGAGTACCAAACCTCTAGAATCTTCAACGATTTCAGCAGAGCGATACTTCTTGAGAGTCGTCGTCTTCAGCAGATCAATTGCAGCGACAATGCTTGGCGAAATCAGTATGGCTCTGATACCATTTCAGCAATCTCACTCAATGCTAGATGTGTTTGATAGAGATGAAAGGAAGAAGAAGAAAGAATAACAAGAATAAGAGAAAACAGAATTACTTGCATCACAAGTTTCATTAGCTATCAAAGTTATCTTTACAAGAGACTAGTGATCCTATTTATATAGAATTACAAGACTCTAACAATCTGATTCTTCAACAATCTAGACTCTTCTACACTATTCTAGTACCTTGACACATACATCACTTATCTTAGATGCTAAGCTACCTATACAACTCACATAATCATACATCCTAACACGCTTCCTAAGTGCCATTGATTTGGTTGACGATTAGCTCTAAATCGTTTTTTTTTTCTTTGAGTGACGTTATGCCCATTCCCTTTGCGAGTCATAGTCCAGTGATAAGTGCTTCATATTCGGCCTAATTATTGGTCGCCTTAAAAGTAAAGGTGATCGCATACTTTAGGGGCTCGCCCTCAGGGGGGATGAGAATTAATCCTGCCCCGAGCGTTCTTTTGAAGAGGATACATCAATATAGAGTTCCCAGACCTTGTCTGTATCTTCTGGATGTCTTTGCCATTTTTCTGCTTCTGCTAGACCATTGTCGGTGCTTTCCACTATGAAATCTACCAATGCTTGACCTTTGATGGTCGTTTTTAGTGCAAATTTGATCTTGAATTCGCTCAACTCAATTGCCCACTTAACCATCCTTCCTGAAGAGTCTGGCTATAGCAGGAAGTGTTGAGAGACTTGTTGGTGAGGACTGTAATGGCGTGAGCGTGGAAGTATGGTCTTAACTTTCGAGCAGTCATAACTAAGGCATAGAGATACTTTTGAATCTCAATAGATTTTATTTCAGTCGAATTAAACAATTTGCTTACAAAGTATAATGGACTACTTATTTTCCTCTTGTATTATTAAAACAGCACTTGCTACAACCTCACTAATACTTATATAAAGAAAGAAATGTTCACCGGGAATGGGCTTCGCCAAAGCTGGGAGTGTCTGCAAGTGCTGCTTGAGTGATTGAAAGGCAGCCTCGCACTCCGGTGTCCACTCGAACTTGCAGTTTGACCTGAGAGTTTTGAAGAACGGGAAAGACCTGTCGCTCGCCCTTGAATGAAAGCGATTGAGTGCAGCCAGGCGACCATTCAGACTCTGGACTTCCTTGTGGCAAGTTGGGGATTTCATTTCTTCAATGGGTTTGAGCTTTTGAGGGTTCGCCTCTATTCCACGCTCGTTAACCATGAATCATAGAAATTTAATGCGCATTTTGCTGGGTTTAGGTGAACGATGTGCCTTCTCGTGCATTTGAATGCTTCTTGAAGGTCTTATGTATGAGGGCTTCCCTTTACTATTTTTACGAGCATGTCCTCCACATAGGCCTCCATGTTACGCCCCAGCATTTCTTGGAACATATGATTTACCATTCGCTGATAGATTGCCTGTGAGTTGATCAGACCGAAGGGCATCACCTTATAGCAAAGTATATCTCCGTCTGCATAGAAGGTTGTGTGGGCTTCATCGTCAAGGTGCATTCGGATCTGGTTGTAGCATGAATAAGCATCCATGAAGCTCAGCATTTCGTGATCATAGGTTGCATCATCCAAATGATCATTTCGAGGAAGGTGGTATGAATCTTTTGGGCAAGCCTTGTTCAAGTCACGAAAGTCGACGCACATCCTCCACTTGCCGTTTGATTTCTTTACAAGCACGTGATTGGTACCCAACTTTGGAAACGTACCTCCCTAACAAAGTTGGCTTCAAGCAGTCTGCCTACTTCTTGCCTAATCGCCAAGCGCTTTTCGGATCCAAACGACCTTCTCTTTTGAGTGATAGGCTAAATCGAAGGATTTATCCTTAGCTCGTGGGAGATTATGTCGGTGCTGATTTCTGGCATGTCACTGGGCTTCCAAGGGAATAATTCCCTGTATTCTTTCAAGAGGGAGGTCAAGGCGTCCCGTTAGTCGTCGTTCAATATGGTCTCGATGCGTACCTTCTCTTCTGGACCATCAATTTCGACCTCCGTTGGTGCTTCCATTGGGGTTGGCCGAGCCTGGTCCTCATGCGTGTCAGCATCTGTCTCGATGGCCAGGGTTTCCCTTTGGTTCTTTCTGTGAAGGCAGTTCACATAGCATTGTCGTGAGGACGGCTGGTCGCCTAGAACTTCTCCAATCTCATTCGGTGTGGAGAACTTCATTTTCTGATGGAATGTGGAGGCCACAATCTTATGAGGGTTGATGGTGGTCCTCCCCAGGTTGGCGTTGTACGAGGTGGGAGCGTCGACCACTAAGAAGGCGACTGATACCTTTATGCTTTTCGATCCGTCGCCCAATATTACCGGCAGGGTCATGACTCCCAGCGGATATGTTGTTCTCCCAGTGAAACCGATAAGGGGAAAGTCCACTCGTTTGAGGTATTTTTTAGACTTGCCCATTTTTTCAAAGGCGTCCAGGAATAGGATGTCTGTCGAGCTTCCTCCATCGATCAGAATACTTTTCATATCGCAACCATCCACGTGAGCTGTGATGACTAAAGCATCATTGTGCGGAGTGGTGACATGTGCCAGGTCTTCCTTGGAGAATGATATGATGCAATCTTCTTCAGGCCGAGGTCTCTTGCCCAATTGGACTGCTGTAGAGATTTTGGCGGCATGAACGTCTCTCGCATTGGACCCCTCGCCTCCGGCACCAAATCCTCTGGCAATTAGGTTTATTACCTGCCTGTCCTGGGATGGGCCAAATTGTTCTGGTAGAACTGGCGAGTGAGCTCTACGTGGGGGTGTTCAACTTCGATCTCGACCGGCCACAAATTCTTTCAGCATGCCTCTTTGGATTAATTTATCGATGTCGCGCTTAAGAATACAACAATCATTGGTCTTGTGGACCTTGACCTTATGATATTGGCAATAGATCTCTGTGTATTTTCTCATTGGCTGAGCATTCTTACGGGGTATAGGTGGCCTTGTCAGGGACCTTCTTTCCATCTCGACTAGTACCGCCGAGATCTACCTGTTTAAAGGCGTGAAATACTCAGGGACCTCTCGATGACTTGGTATGGGGGTTTCTGATTTTTTCTTTTCGCTACCCTTCTTATCCTTCTTCTCCTTTCTACCATCGCGTGGGGGCTCTACGATAACCCTTGGCGAGGTTGTCAGGAGATTTACTTCAGAGTTCGCCCTTTCTAGCTCTATGAAACCTTTCGCCCTTACTGCTAGCTCCTCCTACGTCACTATCTCTTGAACATGGTAGATGTTGCGCAGTTTTCTTGAAGCTTTGTTGGTCACATCAAGCCCTCTATAAAAAGCTCGAATGATCTCCCCATATGTGACTCGACGATCTATTTCTGTAACGTTTTTGTGAAAACACCCGTAGAAGCCAGCCAATGTCTCTCCTGGATGCTGTTTGACGGCGTGCAAGGCGACCACGCTTTTTAACAATTGGTGCTTGCCCATATACCATTCCAAAATTTTGCTATTTAACTCGGACCATGTCCCTATTGACCCTGCAGGGAAGCCGAAGAACCAGGACGCCGCTGAACCTAAAAGGGTTGACGGAAATAATAGGGCTAATTGATTTTCATCATTGGACTTACCCAACAGAGAAGCTTCATGCTTATTGACGTGGAAAACAAGATCTCCTCCAACACTGTATTCAGGAATGGCCCTCGCGACTACATCTTTTGGTATCCTGACCGTCATAAGTTTGACGGTGATTGGATAAGATAATCGCTCTCGGAAGGGAGTCATGACAGTTCCGCGTTGTTCCTTGAGTCTCTTATTTATAAGCTCCTTAACTTGGTCAAGAGTGAATTGGGGTTGCTGTTGTCCAGTCGGTGAAGTACTCGACGGTTTGACAGAGTGAGTGACCATTGGCATTTCGGTGGAAGCCGGAGGCAGGTACTGAGGTTCGAAAGTCATCTCTTGATCTTCTTGAGGAGGAGTGGTGCCTGGATTTCCAGTTTCTGCTTCCCGTGCCCCCGCGGAAAGAGGATCTTCATGAGGAGCAGAGAGTGGTCTACGGGCATGTCCTATGATGGTTTCCAAGAGGGATATCATCTTCGCGGTTACCCAAATGGTTTCCCCAGCCACTTGAACGGTCGGTCGAACTGAAATCTCGGCGGTGTTTGGAATAGGGGCCGGTCTAGAATTGTCAATATGCTCGTGTGCCGGCCTCTGAGGGACGGCATCAGGGATTGCTTGGCTAGCGGATTCTTGGTGGAGCAGCGAAGTGGCTGCGGATTCTGAGCTATCTGAGGATTGTTCATTAGCTTGTTTCCGACGATTGCGGTTAGAGCGAGTCTGCATGACTATTTGCTCGTGTTCCCACAGACGACGCCGAAAATAGGGTCTAAATTTGCCAGGTGCTGACTTGGAAGTGAATTGAATGCCAAAGGATTGATGATCGCACACTTTCGCCTAAGCTCCGATGAACCTGCAAGAATGGGATCGCAACAGAGGGTTTACATTCGGGTCCCACTCCGATGCTTACATGAGGATACTGTATGTATGAACTCAAAACGTAATGAACGTATGTAAAATAAGAGTATTTATAGAGTTGAAAAATCGAACCGTTGTAGGCAGTTGAATATCTTTGTGAATATTGTGCCGGTAAAAATTAGGATAGCAGATATTACGGTTATGACGTAATATTGCAGTTACCCTAATGTGTACGATATATGCGGGATATCGTGGATGTATATTCGGTATCGGTTCGTGGATGTATATTCGAGATATCGTGGATGTATATTCCGGATATCATGGATGTATATTCGGTGTCGTGAACTTAAATAACATAATATTTAATATTAATAAAAAAAACTAGGTATTTTGTTCGTGTCTTGCATGGTAAAGTACTAACTTTAATTTATTAATTATTAATTCTTATATTTTAATTTATTCTTAATAGTAAATATTATTACATTAGTTATTAATTGAATATAAATTAATAAAAAGATAGTTACTATGATAAAACGTAAATAATCTATAATAAATAATTATGAGTTTTTATGAAAATAAAAAATAATTAATATTATGTCATAATTATGAGTGAAATAATATCAAAATGCTTAAAACTAAATTAATAAATATTGCAACGGTAAGTGTAAGAAAGTGTGTTGTTTCTTTTTTAATTATAACGTTTGAATATATATATACATATTAATAGAGTTAGTGAATAATAATATGAGTTGGTGATAAAAATAATATAAACATTCACTAATATAATATTAATGTATATTTTTTAACTTAGCTTTTATGTTATTTTTTTATCGTATATTTATCATAAATATTATATTGAATATAAGTATTTTTGTAATTGTAACTAATTTGATAGTAGTTATTACCTATTTTAGTTATTACCTAAAAATAATAAGTTTCTAGTATTATAATATTAATTTTAAATAAATTTAAAAATATAAATAAGTATAAGCTTTAATTAACATAATTTTCTACAATTATACAAAACACAATATAAATAGAACAAAAACATTTAAAAGTTTTCTTATAAAAATAAATAGTAATATATTAATAAAACAAATAGGCCCGTAAATGTGGTAGGTGAGATAAAATATGAAACGTACCGTGAGAAGCAATGAGAAACTTCAGATGAATTCTATAACTTCTGGAGGTATGCGTGGCGAGTCCATGTCATCGTTGGTTACAAATTTTGTTAATCAACCAATGAAAATGTTATTTTTACAACTAAGTAGTTTAAAAACTTGTGTGTCCTAATTATAGAAGAGTTAGCCAAATTAATATAGATAGATAGATACTATGTTTGTTTAACTTTCAATCCAAGTATTTCTTTAATTTAATAATTAATTTGCACATTATGTTTGTTGAAAGGGTGGTGTGGGTAATCCGATTCCCTCTGTGAAAGGATACGAAAGTTCTATAGAGGCGTATAAGAAATGGATAAGAATGAACAAGAACAGTGTGAATCATGTTAATACCATTACCAATGTATGTTCCGTCTATTTTTCTTCTTGTATTTTTATAGTACTTGGCACGTGGCCACTTTCGCGTAAATTTTATGACTCGGAGATCGGACCAGAAGTAGGTTATGTGAACAAATTGGTACTATTGAGTTGATTCTTAGTTCTTACAAATTTCAGTCTATTGGAAAAAGAAAAAAAAAACTTGTGTTTTCGCTATCTTGAATTGTGAAATCAATTTTTATGTTGTTTTCCTTTCTTCAGCGATCCCTGAAATTTAGCAGTGTTTTTGTTTGCAGTGAGTGGGATTTTGAGTGTCGTAAGTACTTTCAATGAACATGCAATTGAGACGACTCCAAACGAGAAGGACAAAGATCCTAGGGACCCACACAGTGTATTCCATATTATCATTGTGCATATCTACACCGAAGGAACTGGAAATTTTATTCCAAGTAACAACATAACAGTACTATGGTAATACTCAAAAGTGAAAGTAGGATTTCATTGGTGCTATTGAGGCTTTGATTTTTAAAGACCGAAATGGGCAGAACGAAAGTAGGATGGGGCCCCGAAAGCAAACGATTCGATGGTCTTCGATTAGTAGTGGAGTTAATTGGGTGATGAGTATATGTCGATTAGCTTCAGGTATTGCCTTTGTACTGATCACTGAGACTAAAGATTTAGATCTTTATGTATAACTAAATATCTTATCTGTGCTTTGCACAATAAATTAAATAAATTATTTTTTATTTAACTTAAGTTATATTTTATTATAACAAAATATTTAATCTAAATAATACTTAATTAGTTATGAAATATCCAATATATATTTTTTAAGTATGATTTTTTTTATAATAATAAAGATATAATTTTATCATCATCATGATTAGTATGTTGAGCTTGAAACTTTTAGCACTAACAATTTATTAATGGAGAGAAATTATTGGAAATATATTTATTCAATAAATATATTTTTATATTAAAGGTGATTGGAGTTATTTGAAGTTAAAATTTCACACATAGACACACACAACTATATATATATGTATATATAAGATAATAAATATTTATCATATTATATTAACAAATAAAAGGATTATACATTAAATATATATTTTGAATATCTGTATTTATTAATTATGATATTATGTGGTTATTTTTTCCAATTCATTTCCGCGGTTGTAGTCACGCGCGTCTCCCTTTTGCCAAGAACTCCCCCAAGAATCTAGGGTTCAGCTTGTGCGAGTCTGAAAATCAGTTGATCCAATTGGCTACATTCCCTTGGAATTTATTGCCAATCATCAAATCTCCCATCACAAACTGCCAAGGCAAGCAGCTACTCTTAACGATTTGACAAATCCATGCAAGGAGAACGAACGAAGAAACCTGCGGCTCTTTTCTAGCAAACTTCTTCGCGTCGACGACCAAATCACCAACGACAAACCAACCAAGGCTCGAACCTCATCTGCATTGGTGCCCACCGAAGCACCCAGCAAGGAGGAGACAGATCTGAGGCGAACCGAACCGTAGCACAGCAGCTTGCAACTCTGTCGCCGAAAATCACAGAACTTATCGTGTCGGCGACCAAAACACCGGCGATAAGCCAAACAAGGCTTGAACCTCATCTGCACAGGTGACCACCGAAGCACCCAACAAGGAGGAGAGAGGGTCGAGGCGAATCGAACCCCAGCACAGCAGCTTGTAACTCTATCGCCGAAGAACACAGAAGTGCAGCACAACACAAATCCGATACCCAAACCCCCCCTGAATCCATACCTAACATCATTACTGACCTTTTCATTTTCATGTTCTTGTAGGGAGCTTCCAGCCAGGGTGAAGGCACTGCACTCACGAAGACACGATGGCGAAACAAATCGGTTCCAATTCAAGTTCCGCTGGGACAAACAGACTCGGGGAACCTGTGGTCGGCCTTGACTCGAATCAGCTGGTTCAGAACGAGGCATCGTATGTCGGGAAGGTGCTCTCGCAAAAGTCGATCAAGCATAGTATGATAAATGGAGTCCTACGGTCGGCATGGGCCCTATATGGGAAGGTTTCGATATCAGAATTGGATGAGGGGATATTGTTGTTCGATTTTGAACAACAAGAAGACGCCGACCAGATTCTAGATCGATCACCATGGTCAGTAAATGGCCACATTCTGAACATAAAGCGTTGGGACCCAAGTATGGGAGTGAATGAGGTGGATTTCCAAAAGGTACATTTCTGGTCACAAGTGCATGACTTAGGTCTGGAAAAATTTAGTGATAAAAATGTCTGGAAGATAGGAAATATGATAGGGAAATGCCTAGAAATAGAAAAGCATGTTGGGAGGATCAGTAGAACCTATATGAGAATACGTATGGAAGTTGATGGGGAGAAATCTCTGATGGCGGGTTTCTAGTGGAAGAATTCCCAAGGAGGGGATAGATGGGCATCTATTAAGTATGAGTGTTTATCTGATTATTGTTATGGGTGTGGCATGTTGGGTCACACGACCCAAGTATGCAAAACAGATGTACAATTGACAAAGCACGATCAGAGTATACCAATGTATGGCATGTGGCTTATTGGGGTTAGACCAAAACAAGCTAAGTCCAGGCAAACTGTGGGAGAGGAAGAGGGTCAAGGGTCACAAAATAAACAGGGCGGAAGGAGGTCGTGATTTGATATCATGGCCGAGGCGTGGGAAAAGTCCTGAGAGGAGGCAAGAAACCATGGACAACATGGGACACATTTCGGCTAGACCACGGCTGGGGAGGAGCCACATACTAGTCGGTCGAACAGAACCATGGATACTGATCCCATGGAGACCGAAACAAGCTCAGCCCCAACACAGGGGCAGCCCGAGCCAACACATGAGGAACCCCCAAAATCGAGAGCCCTAACCATCCACACTGCCCAAACTCGACCCTACAAACCACCACCAACCGAACCTAACCCCGAAACCCTACAAGCCCAAAACCGAGAAGGAAAACCTAACCGAAGCTAACCAACCCCACCCGAGACCGAGAACCACACTTCCCTAACCCACCCCATGATCACATATCTACCCGACATCACCACACCCCAACCCAAACTGATACACACCAATACCACCACCCAACCTTACATAGTAGCGAACCCTCAACCACAGCCCCCCGATCGCTCCATACACCTAACCCAACCCCGGATCACATACCTACCCGATAACAAAACCCACCCACATGAGACAGGCACTTCTCCACTATTCCAAACATACATTGTGGATAATCCACCCGACACTCCACCCGCATCCACCACCCCCATGATACAAAACCCCACATCCGGCCTAAGCCCATATCTCGACAAGATGACGCTCAAACGGACCGGGGAGTAAATGGAAGACAAACCACGGTTGAAGAGGATGAGGGTGCTCGAGGAAGGGACCAGTGGAAAGGAGGCAAGGACTCGCATAAGCCCGAGACAGAGAGCGAACATGGCTAATCTGAACCGTAACAAGCGATCCATGAAGAAAAAAATGGGAACATGGGCGAAGGCGTAGGTAAACGACGATGAAACGCATTGTGGTGACTGTCCCAAAACAGCCACGGGTGCCCAATGAGTGCCATATCATGGAATTGTCAGGGTTTGGGGTCTGACTTGACAATTCAACACTTACAAGACTTCAACAAGAGGTATCGCCCAAACATCGTATTCTTAATGGAAACAAAAAATGGGGATAACTACTACGACAAGATACGAACACGGATGAGGATGAGGATGAACGACACATACTATGTTAGCCTGAATGGTACGTCAGGAGGGATTGCATTATGGTGGATGATGGACACTAGGGTTTCGGTTCTGTATGCCGACCCAATTTGCATTGATTTTGAGGTACACATGGAAAACCATGTTGAACCAACGTTTGTGACATGGATATATGCGAGTACGGAGGCACGAGAGAGGACATAGTATTGGAACCTCCCAAGATCAATTGGGAGGGGTTGAAGGGGAGGATGTATGATCCTTGGGGATTTCAATACTATATACCACCCACATGAAAAACAAGGTAGAAGGAGGGAATCCCAAAGGCAAATGGATGAAATTAAACAAGTGATCGAGGACCTAGGAATGGAGGACTTGGGAGCAAATGGTAACACTTTCACTTGGTTTAATAATAGAAGTGGCGCAGAGAGGATAAGCGAACGTCTAGACCGGGTATTGATAAATATGGATTGGGCATCACGGTACCAAAAGGGGAGATGCATCAACAAATTAGCTATTGGGTCGGACCATGCACCAATGGTGGTCCAACTCAAGCAACCGAGAAAGAGAGCTCGAAGACGGTTCAAATTCGAGGCTATGTAGATGGAGAACCCGAAATGTGTGGAGGTAATAAAAGAATCATGGAAAAGTCCAATATGGGAAGAGATATCCAAGGGGTACACAAAAAACTCCACAAATGCCGATTGAAACTCACGGCGTGGAGCAAGGGTACTTTCGGCCACACCATGCACGAGATCACAAAAACGAATGAGGCACTAAGGAGAAACATGCAAGGGGGGATGACCGACGATGTGATACAAGAAGAAAAGAGATTGAAAGGAAAACTCCAACGCGTTTGGGCGAGGGAGGAGACATATTGGAAGCAACAGTCGAAGGTCAAATGGCTAAGGGACGAAGATCGCAATACTCTGTTCTTTCATCATACCACAATAGCTCGAAGGAGACGGAACCAAATATGCCGACTAAGGGGAGTAAATGGGGAGTGGATAGAAAATGAAGGGAGGATAGCCGATGAGCTCCACAGGATATTTTGGAGAAATGTCACATTAGAACAAACCGAACCGGGGGATGAGTTTCTAAGGTATGTACCGAACCAAATCACACCGGAAATAAATGCACAATTGACAAGGGAGGTGAAGGACATAGAAATAAAATCGGCTACAAACTAATCGGGTCTATTTTACCAAAGGAACTGGAATATCGTGGGGGCAGACGTCATCACCGCGCTTAAGGCTTTCTTCAGAACAGGTACTCTTCTAAACTCTCTCAATAATACGGATATAGTGTTGATCCCAAAAGTTCCAAACCCGATGAGACCTGCGGATTTTAGGCCAATAAGCTGTTGCAATTTTCTGTATAAGATCATATCAAAAGTGTTGGTGAATCGTTTGAAATGTTATCTATCAGAGCTTATCACTCATTTCCATAGTACATTTGTATCAGGTCGACACATACAGGATAACATCATGGTAGCGCACGAGGTATTGCATCACCTGAACATGAACCAGCATGAGAACAAAGTAGAATGCGCACTATAGATTGACATGCAGAATGCTTATGACATGGTGGAATGGGATTTCCTAATCACCACACTTAGGAAGAGAGGATTTGCAGAGCAATGGTTGGGATGGATAAGAGAATGCATATCTACGACCACATACCAAGTGGTGGTTAACGGGGAACGTACCGCATCCATCTCCCCAACAAGGGGTATCAGACAAGGAGACCCGCTATCACCCTACCTTTTCATTCTACTTGCGGATGTGCTATCACGACGAATGGAAGGGGCTGCTAGGGAAGGAACGATACAGGGGATCATCTTAAGGAGACAATTCCCGGAACTCCACCATTTATTTTTGGGTTAATAGGTCCAATGGTACCATATGTTTGGGTCATGTGATCGGATCGTACCCCTATCTTGTTTTATGGTACCATATGTTTCGCAATGTTGTTATTTGGTCCAAATTACTGTTACCATCAAGGTTAACTAACGGACTGCTGACGTGGTGCTGACGTGGCGAATGGAAAATAAAAATAAATAGAAAAATTAATAAAAATAGAAGAAATAGGGGAAAATATTTAAAACAAAATCGGAAAAAATTGTAAAAAATATTTAAAACTTTATATATTAATAAAATTTGTTTTTTATAAATTTTCTTTTTTAAAACGAAAATTGAAAAGAAAAAAAAGCCCCTTGGGGTCCAATTGACCCAGCCAGGGTCGAACCCAGGGCTGGGTTCAACCCAGACCTAGTCGCCCAGGTCAGGCGACCTGGTGGGGGTCCAGCCCAGCCCAGGGTTCGACCCTTGGCTGGGTCAATTGGACCCCAAGGGTCCAACCCTAGCTTTGTTTTTCAATTTTCGATTTTGTTTTTTAAATAAATTTATAAAAAATATTTTTTAATAATATATAAAGTTTTAAATATTTTTTTATAATTTTTTCCTATTTTTAAATTTTCCTATTTATTTTTATTTTTTAAATTAAATATTATATTATATATCTACGTGATGCAGATGTGGCGCTGACGTGGTGTTGACATAGACCATTTAATAGAAAAATCTAACGGTTGACTAACAGAGTACCATAGGACAACATGCTCCAGACATAACAGACCATTTGACCACATCAAAAAACATACGGTACCATCCGATCACATGACCCAAACATAAGGTACCATTGGAGCTATTAACCCTTTATTTTTTTGTAGATGACTCTCTGTTCTTCATAAAAGGAACTTCCGAGAACGCGAGAGGTCTTTTGAGTATCCTTGAATCTTATTGTCAGGTATCAGTCCAACGGATAAACAGAGACAAATCGACCCTCTTTTCAATAAGGGGGTTGGACCGAATGAGAAGAGAATGGTGGAGGATGCGTTAGACATAAGAGGCACGGGGGATCCAGGAAAGTACTTAGGCTTGCCATCAATCTGAGGACAGTCAAAGAAGGAGACGTTGGGATCTCTGAAAATCAAAATCAGAGACAATTTGGGAGGGTGGAGGCCGAAAACCTTGGAAGGAAGTGCTCATTAAGGCTATCATCACCGCGATACCCACGTACATCATGAGTGTGTTCCGCCTCCCAAAAACATGGTGCTCGGAAATTAATGAACTCATTGCAGACTTTTGGTGGGGGTAAACTACAGAAGGGAAGAGAACACATTGGAGAAGATGAGAGGTCCTAACAAAGGCCAAAGAGGTGGGGGGACTAGGATTCCGAGAACTTCAAAGTTTCAACACGACGCTCCTAACCAAAATGGTGAGCCAAATCATGACCGATCCCGATAACATTTGCGCGCAAGTACTTAAGGGACTTTACTTCCCAAGGTGCTCACTATTAGAAGCGAAAAAGGGAGACCGAGCCTCATGGGGATGGAGTAGTATTGTACATGGCCGAGATGTAATCAAGCAAGAAGGAATGTGGACAATCGGCACGGGAGAAAACATTCGAGTCTTTGAAGACCCATGGATATACACTAAGGAAAGCAAAAGAGTGAATGGGGATGTAATGGTTGAGCACGGGGAGAACCTAAGAGTAAGTGATATCATTCTCCTGAATGGTCTATGGAACGAGACAATTGTAAGGAGCATAGTAGACCAAGAAGACACAGCACACATCCTCAATATGCTCCTACCGCGAGATGGGGGAAGAGATCGCTATATATGGCCATACACAAAGGATGGAAGCCCCCAAGTTCGATCGGTCTACTAAAAATTAAGGGAGAGGACCGAATCTAGACCAATGCCGAACCCAAACAACAACGACACCTTTTGGAAAGACATTTGGAAAACTAAGGTAATACCAAAGGTGAAAAACTTCATATGGCGACTAGCAACGAATGCCATTGCGGTTAAAGCAAACATCGCTCGAAGGGGGATGAATGTACCTCTGACTTGCCAAATATGTGGTGAAGTTGAGACACAGGAGCACATGATCATGGAATGTGAGTTGACGGAACAGGTTTGGATCGGCTCGCTTGGGATACAAATTGATAGACTGAACGGGCTCGATATAGTGGAATGGCTCAAGAGGAGGAAGGCGGGGCTGCATGGAGGAAGCACAATGAACGACAAGAGGTGGGCCATAATCCTACTCACGTGCTAGCACATATAGAAGGAAAGATGCTCGGCGACCTTTGAAGCGAAGAAACCAAGCGCGACGGTCGTGATAAGGGAAATCAAGCAAGCCTACGAGGAGCAAATGGGGTCCAACTGAATGGATCAGCCGAACCGCACGCTAGAAGACTGATTGATCTAACAATGGACACCACCAACGGGCAACACGATCAAGATAAATTGCGATGCTTCATGGTGCAAGGAAACGCGAAGAGCCGACATAGGAGTGGTGGTAAGAGACAAGCGCGGAAAGCTAGTAGGCAGGATGAATCAGAGGCAAAGGAGCGATGATATAGAAACAATGGAAGCCTTGGCCATACAAGAAGGAGTGCGACTAGCGATTGAAGCGGGATGGCAAAGCATTACAGTAGAGACGGACTCACACACGGTTCACAAACAAATCATAGAGGGACCGAAACATTGAAGACTATCAACAATCATACCAAACATCCGAGCACTAGCAAGACAGGTGGAGCAAGTGCAATGGCAAGCTATTCCAATGACGAGCAACGAATGTGCAGATTGGATAGCAAAGCAGGCGAGAACGGTAGTGTGTCTTAATGATTGGGTCGAAAGGCCACCACTACCCTTTGTATGTTTAATTACAAATGATATGATGTACGGACTTTCTGTGACCACAAGTCACAGCGTTTTATATCTTAAAGTAAAGCGGGAATTTGATTATAAAAAATTATGATATTATGTGTTAATTTAGAATATTATTTTGGCATAATAGTAATAATTTTATTTTTTTTACATGTTACTTTTCTATTTTAAAATTTATATGTTAATTAGTTTTTTTCTAAACATTAATGTTTTATTACGTTTTTATGGTTAAGTTCACCATAATTTTTGATCTAGTTAAAATTTTGCATATATATAATTGATTATATTGGTATTTGTTCTAGCAAAAAAATATATATATATTGCATATATAAATTATTAGTTTTTGAAGAAAAAGTATGAAGAATTTAATTTAGATGATTTACCATCGGATCCCGGCTTGACAAAGAAAATTCAAGTTTATCATCCAAATGATCATGACAAGGTCTGAAGAGCTTATCTAGAAAAGGGTCCATGTCAACCACGTGACCATGAATTTCCTCAAAGAACATTTGGTAAGGTACGTCGTCGTTTGTTCCAACTTGGTTTGATGACTATGGAGATTGGTTGGAATATAGTATTTCAAAGGATTCCGCATTTTGTCTATATTGTTATCTTTATGGTAAGAACAATGGAGATCAAGGAGGTGGAGATTGTTTTGTGATGGATGGATTTACGAATTGGAAGAAATAGGAAAGATTTGATAATCATGTTGGCGTTGTGGGTAGTGCTCATAATGAAGCTTGGAGCAAATGTCAAGATTTATTGAATCAAGAGAAACACATTTCAAGAGTTTTCTTTAAGCAAGAACATAAATTACGCAAAGAGTATCGAACACGTTTAACTGCTTCACTTGACTGTGTTCGATTTCTTTTGCGTGAAGGACTGGCATTTCGTGGTAATGATGAAGATGAAGAATCTCTTAATAAAGGAAATTTTCATGAGCTTTTGGATTTCTTAGCAATCATAATGAAGATATTAAGAGTGTTGTAAAGAATGCTCCTGGTAATGCAAAGATGACATCTCCTGATATTCAAAAAGATCATGTTCAAGCATCGATAATGGAGACTACACATGATATTATTAGAGATCTGGGGAATGAACCGTTTGCGATATTAATTGATGAATCTAGAGATGTGTCAATTAAGGAGCAAATGGCAATCGTTTTGAGATATGTAGACAACAAAGGTCGCGTGGTGGAACACTTTTTGGGCATTGTGCATGTTTGAGATACAAAGGTCGTATCACTCAAGGTAGCTATTGAAGGGTCACTCTCAAAACATAATTTATGCATATCGATTGCGTGGGCAAGGTTATGATGGAAGCAAGTAAAATGAAAGGTGAATTGAATGGGCTAAAAAGCCTTGATTATGAAAGATAATCCATCTTCTTATTATGTGCATTGTTTTACTCATCAACTGCAATTAGCACTTGTAGCTGTGGCTCAAAAAAAGTCTCAAATTGCTGAATTTTGTAATACAATAGCTAAGATCACCAATATGGTAGGAGCTTCGTGTAAGCAAAAAGATCGCCTTCGAGAAAAGAAATGCTTTAAAATGATTGAATTATTTGGTTGTGGTGAAATTTCAAGTGGTACGGGTTTGAATCAAGAGAGTAGTCTTCAAAGAGGAGGTGACAAACGTTGGGGCTCCCATTATAGATCATTGACTAATTTGTCTGTTATGTTCTCTTCCGTGCTTGAAGTCCTTAAGTTCATTTAGAAGGATGGAAAATCTCAACATCAAGAAGGTGAAGCAAACTCCTTGATAAATATAATGTCTGGTTTTGAGTTTGCTTTCATCTTACCCAGGGTATAGGCATGCTTTTGCTAGTGAACTCAAATAATTTTTAATATGCATGGAGATGCACATTGTTCGGTCTCAGATTCTCAGGTGATGACTTGGAAGTGAATTGAATGCCAAAGAGTTGATGATCACGCACTTTCGTCTGAGCTCCGATGAATCTGCAAGAAGGGGATCACAACAGAGGGGGTGCCTCCGGGTCCCACTCTGATGCTTAAATGAGTATACTGTGTGTATGAACTCAAAATGTAATGAACGTATGTAAAGCAAGAGTATTTATAGAGTTAGGAGATCAAACCGTTATAGGCAACTGAATATCTTTGTGAATATTGTGTCGGTAAAGATTAGGATAGCAGATATTACGGTTATGGCGTAATATTGCAGTTATCTTATGTAATATTTATAGAATATGTGCCCGATATACGCGGGATATCGTGGCCATACACTTGATGTCGGTTTGTGGGACCAGAGTTGAGAGGTTTGACTCTCCTGGCGAGCGCTCCCATTGCGAGCAGTAGGAGGCTTTGGCCTTGGCCGATGGCGACCTGAGATAGAACTTTGGCGTCCACTTTAGTTTGGGTTTGGTACTGGACTGCTTTGTGAGTGACAGCTTACCCTTACTGTAGGTTGGCTCGGTTCTGAATGATATGGGTTTTACCCCCTGCAAAGTTATTGGGCCTTCGAGGTCTTTCCCATATTGGGTTGTCACTATCAATACCCAACATTTGCCCCAAAGCTTGAGTGAAGTTTCTTCGGTCAAGCTTGATTTTGTGATAGGGTTTGAGATAGTGACTTTTGTACTGGATCTTTTGTTGTCCTTATCTGCTATTTGTGCCTTTTGATGCTCTGTATCCTTTGTCGAGCAGATTTTTGGTCGCTTAGAGTTTATGGAATGTTAGATCTCTTACCCTCTTAGGCGAACGCTCTGGGTTGCCGGGCCTTAAGGATGCTTATTCATTACTCTTTAAGTGAGCACTACCGTCGAGAGGGCTTTAGGAGAGGCTTGGTGTAGCTTTTGGCGATCACCTTTTTTGTGTAAGGTCTCGAGCATTTAATGAATGCATTGTTATCAAGAAGTTGAACGGATATTTGAGGCATGTATGTCTCTTAGTCTTCCGTAACCAGAAGGTAGGCTGACAGTTTTTCGTACCGTTTCAACCGTTTGTCTCCCTGATGTGACCCTTGGAATTCTGACATTGCTTCGATTTTACCCAAAAAGGCGTAATCATTATCTGAGCCGTTTCAGACATGCCTGTTCGGTTTCCTCCATTTTGGCTATAAAAAGCTGAACTTTGGCATTTAGTCCTTTACGCACTCAAGCCATTTTCATTCCAGAGTTCATATCTTCTTCAACCCTCTGTTTCAACTTTCCCTTTCTCTATTTTCATTCTCAAAAAAACTTTCTCTTTTACCATAGATTCTAAGAATCAATCTTCTGGCAAGGGATCATCCAACAAGCCTTCTGGTAAAGCTTCCTCCTTTTTATTATTTTAGTATTGTTCTTGCCATGCCATGGTGTTTTGAGTAGGTATCAAGCCCAATGAGTTGAAGCCAGCTCAGTTCAAGGCAATGGTCGCCTTGACTGGCTTGGGAGAAGCCCATGCCCCTAGATACCCGGGTTTAGGTCTGCATTATCCTCGCGAAGGATAGGTTTACATTTATGCGGCTCAGGTCAATGTTGGGTTGTGTTTTCCTCTCTGCGAAGAGTTGAAGGAGCTATGTTGCTATTATGGGGTATGCCCTACGCAACTGGTGACAAGGGTCGGCAATGGTGCGGTGAAAAACCCATAACCATGGTTATAACTGTTACTATTTAAAATGGTTAACCGTACCATTATGGTGTGGTGCGGTTATGGTGATGAATTTTATACCCATAATGGTTATGGTTATGGTATTTGAGTTATACCCATGGTTATAACCATGGTTATTATATAAATATAATAATTAATTATTATTAATAAACTAATATATACTAAAATAATGGAAGTTAATGTACATACATGTAATAAATAACTATGATGTTAGTTTTATATACTTTTATTGTTGACAATATAGATTTATGTATTTTTTTTAAATAAAATTTTCGGTATTTTATTATATTACATGTATGGAATAAATATGAGTATACGGGTAAAACCATGGTTAATAACTACGGTTATTTTAATGGTTATGGTATGTGGTTTAAAAATATGGTATGGTTATGGTATTTGTCATGCCCGTACCATACCCTAACCATTGCCAGCCCTACTGGTGCCCAACGCCATTACGATGTGGGTTGGGTTTAAGTTTATGTGTTTACATCAAGGATGAACGTATTCACTGTCCCTATTTCGGTGTTTTTACCGGTTAACTGCCAGGGCGAACCATCTTCATCATTTCCAGACCCGCTGGCCAAAGTTCGAGCAATGGAGGGGTCAGGCTTGGAACTGGAACGTCCATTTTCGTATGGTGGATGACTTCCGGGCTACCAACTCCAGCTACAAGAAGTTTTACTTCTTTTACAAGGGTACTATGCCATGGGAGCTTTCTCAACCGGAAAGGGATACTCCTCCGAGCTTTGGTGAGTTGTCAGGAAGTGATCGGAACGTCATGGATGACATCTTCCGACGTCATAGGCAACCTGACCTCTGTTCAATCCACTCAGTGGCGGGAACTTTAAAGTTGAGGCTTAGGCTGACGGGCAATCATCAGTCTGCGCCAGTCTCTATTGATTGGGTAAATTTCTGACCATTTTTCTTTGTTAGTTGTAGGCACTCGGGAACCTAAAATCATCAGTTTGTTTTCCAAGCAGGCTAAGGCGGGGATGTCCGCTGCTCAGGCGTCTCTGAGTCCACCTCATCCTCTTTCTAGGCACGCGACCAAGCGCAAGCTTGAGGAGAAACAACATGTGGTCGCTTTTGGCAATCGCCAAAGGGGTATGTATACGACTGTCTTTTGACTTTCCTTTTTCTGCTTCAGTCTTAGGTTTAATACCCTTGTTGACTGTTTTTCAGGGAATGCTGCGGATGAGGTGGCTCCGAGTCCTACTGCTGCTTGTTAGGATATATGTATAATTACATATGAATGTTTAGGGATTATTCTGCAATATTCTAGAATTAGTAAGTGAGGACTAGATTGTAATATCTCAAGACTTAAACCCTATCTCAAGACTTAAACCCTACATATAGCCGTAGGTTGTAACAAATGAAACTTAAGCTTGGATGAATTGAATTAGTGTCGTCGGCTGCAAGTAAGCCTCGTTCTTCTTATTTTCTTTGATTTTTCTGTTTATGTTTAAGTTCCTAACATGGTATCAGAGCAAGAACGATTCTGCTCAAGTCGGTTCAAACGCAATTACGGTGTCTGCTGATCGATTGAAGTAATCAATCTCTTCGACTCCATGGAAGAAATTTATGCTGCATTATTCAACAAGAAAGCTTCACAGCTGATTGGCGAGGAGAATTTCCAATCATGGCGACAACAAGTGCTGCTATCTGTAAGAGGATACAATCTGGAAAGTCATCTCTACGGCAATGTCACAATTCCAGCTCGAATTCTTGGACCAGATGGAGATCATGAACCGAATCCAGAATACCAGAAGTATGTTCAAAAGGATAGTTCACTAGCTTCCTAGTTCCTCGCCTCAGTGTCGCCGCAAGTCAGCAGGAGTCTCATAGGATGCATGACCGCTGCATCAATATGGTAGAAGCTTCACAGAGATTTTTCTGCATCATCAACAACAAGGATCATGCATTTGTATGATCGACTGAACGTTCGTAAACTACCTCATCAATCAATGCGTGATTACTTGACAACAATTCAAACTGCCTGTGATAGCTTAGCCTCTTGTGGTCATCCAATTGAGGAAATGCAACAAATATCAATCATTCTTAATGGAGTTAAAGGACAGTATGACAGTATAGTTTCAGTTATTCATGCAAGTCGTAATCATTATGATATTGCCTCGGTGAGTTCTGTCCTATTAGATGCGGAAGCTATGCAGAGTGATTTGTTGTTTGATTATGATTTGTCTGCTCATGTGGCTATAAATTGAGGTTCTAGTGGAAAGAAGGATGAGATGGAGTCAGTTATGTCTAAGACTAATCAGTCTATGACTAATAATCGAGGCGGATTATCTTATGGAATTTTACCAACACCTGTCAATGAAGGTCTGAATCAATCCTTTGTCAATTCCACTATTGTTCAATATCAACAATCTCCCCAATATAGTCGTGGTATAGGTCGTGGCAGAAGTTATGGAAACAACAAACCACAATGCCAATTGTGTGGTATGTTAGGTCATTTGGTTCACAGGTGTTACCAGAGGTTCAATGTAAACTTTACAGGTGTTACTAATCCAAACAATGTGAATTCTGCAAGTGTCAATTTGTGTTCTGATCAATGGGAATATGCCTTAGCAAGATCTAATCTACCACCACAACAACAGCAGTTTCAAGCACCAAATCAGTTTCAACGGTTTCAAGCACCAAATCAGCCATTTCAAGCACCGAATCAGTTTCAAGCACCAAATCACCTATTTCAAGCACCGAATTAGTTTCAACCATATATGTACTCTCCTTCTGGTCCGATGCAATTCAATAATTTCGCAGCTCCTCAAGTAAACATTGCCTCTGTTGCTTCGATAGTTCAAGCAGATACAAACTGGTTTCCAGATTCAGGTGCCACAAATCATCTGACTAATGCATCTCCAGTCAGACAACATACCTGCGTACCTTATACTGGGCAAGGTAAAGTAATGGTTGGTAATGGATCTTCTTTGAATATTTCTGCAATAGTCTCAGCGTTAATTCCAACTGATTCTAGAATATTGAGATTATAGAATATGCTTTATACTCCAAATGTGACTAAAAATTTGCTTTCTGTGTCTCAGTTCGCAAAGGATAATCATGTCTACTTTGAATTTCATGCAAATCACTGTGTGGGTCGTGATGCTTCTACTCATTTAGTGATGCTTCAAGGATATGAATGCTCTGGGTTGTATAAACTTGATATGACAAAATTAAGTAGTAATAAGCCTGTAATTCATTCTAGTGATACTTACAGGTCTGAGTCTAGGAATATGGTTGCCAACAGTTGTCTTGAGTATTGTAATTCATCGATGACTGGTAATAATGAAGATTCTCATAATAAAACATCTCTTTCTTGTTCGTCACTGCATTATCCTGTCACAGATTCGATAATAAAATCATAAGACATTGATTGTTTAGATATGCATAATTCGGTTGTTTTTTCAAATCCTCTTCGCAGTCAGTCTGAAGATGTGCCAGGTAATATACATATTGCTCCACCTGATGCTATTGATGATGGTGAGTTTTTGTGTTTTGTTTCTAAGCTGAATTCTAAAGACTCATCATCAACTTGGCACATGAAACTTGGTCATCCGTCTAATAAGATTCTTCAAAAAAATTTGTGAATTCATAATCTTCCAACACCTCATAACACCGATCAGTGTATAGCTTGTACAGTTGGCAAAAGCAAAAAAAATAGTCGTATCATTCTTCTCCTACTGTCTATTCTCATCCCCTTGAATTAGTTCAAATTGATGTATGGGGTCCTGCTGCATGTTCTTCTAATGGTCATCATTATTATCTTAGTATCGTAGATGCATATAGTAGGTACACTTGGATATATTTTATGCAGAAAAAAAGTAATGCAACTCGGTTATTTGTTGAGTTTCACAGGTTAGCTGAGAAACAAGTGGGATACAAGCTTAAGGCAGTCCAGTCTGATAGGGGAGGTGAGTTACCGTTTTTATCCACGTATCTACCTCAGTTTGGTATAAATCATCGTGTTACTTGTCCTTACTCTTATGAACATAATGGCATAGTTGAGAGGGAGCATAGAAATATTATGGAATTAGGATTAACTCTTCTAGCTCAAGCCTCAGTACCATTACATTACTGGTCTGATGCCTTTTTTACTTTAGTGTTTTTGATCAACAGGTTACCTTCATTTGCTTTGTCCAAGGTTTCTCCACATGAAAAACTCTTTGTATTGTCACCTGACTATTCCTTTCTTCGTGTTTTTGGATGCTTGTGCTTTCCTCATCTGCGTCCTTTTCATAAACACAAATTGTCTTTCAAATCTGAGCCATGTGTTTTTTATGCTATTGCTCCAAATATCATGGATATAAATGTCTTGCACCATCAGGGCGTGTGTACACTACGAGGAATGTGGGTTTTCATGAATCCACATTTCCCTTTTATGATTCTAAAGGTAAGTTCTTTACTTCTTCCTCTCCTACTCAGAATTATACTTCCATGCCATTTTTCTTGCCATGTGACTCTCAGTTTATAGCTTCTTCTGATTCTGATAATGAGCTACTTCCTCCTTCTGATCCTGTTTCTATGTCTGATTTTCCATCTCCTTCTTTGGGTAATGATTCTGCTCCTCCATTAAATTTTTCTTCTCCTATCAATATGTCTCCTTCTTTAGTTACTTCTACTATATTACCTGATAATACTGCTATTCCAGATACTAGGTTGATTTCTAATCCTATTACTTCTGTTACTAATCCTGTTACTTCTGTTTGTCCAACTTCTGTTTTAGAATCATCTTTACCTAATGTCACTTCCGCTGCTGATGCTCAGGTAATTCCTTCCCCTATATCTTACAGATTACAAGGATCAATGTTAGTTCCTGAAGCAACTACTATTGTTGATTCTCGTAATAATGAAGTTTCGGTTAATAGACATATTGTGCAAACAAGATATAAAACCAGATCTCTTAAGGCTCTTCTAACTACTAATGACAATTTTGCAGATCTCAGTGATTCTGAACTGAAATCGATTCATCAGGCTTTACTCAATCCACATTGGAAAAATGTTGTAAATGAAGAATTGTCTGCTCTTTATGCTAACAATACATGGATTGTTGTTCCTCTTCCTTCAGGCAGGATTCCTATAGGTTGCAAGTGGATTTTTAAAATAAAAAAGAATGTTAATGGGTCTGTTGCGAGATATAAAGCCAGACTGGTTGCTAAAGGATTCTCTCAGAAAGCATGTTTTGATTTCCAAGATACCTTTAGTCCAGTTGTGAAGTCAGCCACGGTTAGAATTGTATTGTCTCTTGCATTATTTCATAAATGGAGTCTTAGGCAAATTGATATTAATAATGCTTTCTTACATGGGGATTTGACAGAAGAGGTATATATGATTCAACCTCCAGGATTTGATCAAATGTCTTCTTCTAAAACTGATTCTCATTTGGTTTGCAAACTGAAAAAGGCGTTGTATGGCCTTAAACAAGCACCTCGTGCCTGGTTTGAAAAATTAACGGCTTTTATTATTCATAAACTTCAGTTTTATGCATCTGTTGCAGATAGTTGTTTGTTTATCAAATAGGACAAAGGGTTTTCTGTGTTTCTATTGGTTTATGTTGATGATATTGTTGTTACAGGAAATTCTTCTTCTGTTATTTCAGAATTCATTCATTCGATTAATCAGGAGTTCCAGTTAAAGGATTTAGGAAGTTTGAACTATTTTCTTGGTATGAAAGTTACTGCAACTGACAATTATTTATTGTTAAATCAGAGAAAATATATTCAGGAGCTGATTGAGAAACTTTGTCTCACCGAAGCTTCAAGCTTTCTTACTCTGATGACTCGAACTTGTCTAACCAAGTCAGGTATGATTAATTGTACTGAATTGTTTGAAGATGATCATATGTTTCGCAGTACTATTGGAGCACTTCAGCATATTTTCATCACAAGGCCAGATATTCAGTTCTCTGTCAACAAACTCAGTCAGTTTATGCATAGACCAAGTATCCGTAATTGGCAAGCAGTGTTACATATTGTTAGATACTTAAAAGGGACTATAGAACATGGTTTGATGTTCAGGTCTAACCCTTTTCCTATGCAGGGAATATATTTAGTTTCTTACTCTGATGCAGACTGGGGAGGAGATATCTCTGACAGAAAATCCATTTCTGGACATTATCTGTTGCTCAATGACAATCCGATACTTTGGAATTCAAAAAAACAATCAGTGGTGGCAAGTTCTAGTGTTGAAGCTCAGTTTAGAGCTATTGCTAATGCATTATGTGAAATCAGGTAGGTTAAGTCCATGTTAATGGAAATGGGTCTTCAATTGTCTTTGGTACCTGTGGTATGGACAGATAGTACAAGTGCGGTATCTTTGTCTGAAAATCCTACTCAACATTCCAAAATGAAACATGTTGAAATTGATCTTTTCTTTATCAGGGAAAAGGTGAAATATGGTCATGTTTTAGTCAATTTTGTTCCGTCTAGTAATCAGGTAGCATATGTTTTAACAAAGGGAAAAGTATGAAAAAGATGTAAAATGTTTGCCTAAAGTGGTAAATGCGGCCCATTGTTTGTTTTTGATGTAGTATGTTTGATGGTGTAGGTTTTTGATGAATTCTGTTTGTGTCCGTTTAAAAATTACATTAACAGCATCCATGTCTTGCACGTGACTTTTTGTGTGGGTGAAAAGACAAAGATGACCCTGACTTCTTAATAAATAAATAATTATTTATTACATTCCAAAAAATACAGAAACTTGACTGAAAACAAAACGACGTAGTTGCGTACACTCAGTCAATACTCGACATTAACTTTCTTCTTCACACTACAAGTATAAGCACCAGTAGTACTGGTAGTGCTCCCCCACAGATATTGCGTTCCTTCTTCTCCTCTCTCGCGATCCGCATTGTTCGCGATTCCGCATTGTCCGGAATACGGGGCAACTGCTACGAAGCTCAAGGGAGAAGATGTGGTTCTGACGAAGGTGGACGCAACTGAAGAGGAGGAGTTGGCTCAGAAATACAAGGTGCAAGGTTTCCCAACTGTTTTCTTCTTCGTCGACGGTGTTCACAAACCGTATCCCGGACAAAGGACCAAGAAAGTGTTGTACTCCCTCTGGCAATTTAGATCATCTCAACTATAGCATACTGCATATTCCTCATTTAATCTTTACTGCTTTCCTGAAAGATCTGCTTGGACTCCGTACGCGCTGCAGTGCAATTTAAGCTAACTCCCATTTCGTTTCCTTTCAGGGACGCCATAGTAACGTGGATCAAGAAGAAGATAGGACCTAGTGTGTACAACCTCACCTCAGTGGAGGATGCTGAACGCATCGTGACCTCTGAAAGCAAACTTGTTTTGGGTTATCTGGATAGTTTGACGGTATGTACGCAGCCTTATGGTTTTCATCCGTTATCTGTGCACAAATTGCTTTTTGAAAATGCAATGGATGTATGCGAATTTGAACATTTTTTATATCCTGAATCTTTCTGTGCTCAGATTGTAAAACAAAATATATGTTTTTGCTGTTGACTGTGTTTATCACCTTGAAATGAGATCTAGATGTCTGGATACTCCTTTACTTTAAGCTATATATTTTACATAGCCAATCATGCTGAGATGAAAAGTGTTGAACCCTGATGATCATGGATGAACTTGAAATTCTAGCTTTGATTCAGCTAGTGCGTTGAGTTACTTTGCTGTTCACCAGTTGGCTTGCTTCTAAACGAAACATTAAAGAGGATTTATCAAACATCTTTGAGCTCATATCTGCTTGTACGATGACAGGGTCCTGAGAGTGAGGAGTTTGCTGCTGCTTCAAGAGTTGAAGATGATGTCAACTTCTACCAAACTGTTAATGCTGATATTGTTAAGCTTTTCCATGTGGACCCTAATGTTAAACGTCCTGCCCTGGTCATGCTTAAGAAGGAAGCGGAAAAAGTGTCTCAATTGGTTAGTTTTATTACAGTTCCTAATTAGTCAGTTTTTTTGGGGGGCCAAATTAGTCAGGGTTCAGCGTGGTGATATATTTTCCTAAGCTGCAACTTATTATTTTTTTCTTTCCATCAGATGGTAAGTTTGTGAAGTCTGAAATAGCTCAGTTTGTTTTTGCCAACAAACTCCCTCTAGTCGTCACCTTTACTAGGGAAACTGCACCCTTGGTCTTCGAGAGTGAAATTAAGAAGCATGCAAGTCACTGTATTCGTGTTTGCATGTGGTAATTTTTCCTATTCATCTTTTTTGTATGCTCCTTTATTGTTGGTTATTGATGGGAAATATCTGTTCCCAGGTGTTGCTGTTTGCTTTGTCAAACGATTCAGAGAAGGTTATCCCAATATTTTAGGAAGTTGCGAAAGTATTTAAAGGAAAAGTAAGTTGACGCTTAAAAGGAGTCGGTCTTCGTAGCAAAAACGATTTAGGGTTTGGGGGAGTTCTTCGGGAGGTGATGGGAGTAGCAGTTCTTCGGGGGAGAAGCTGAAGTGGTGCAAGTAAATGGGAGGTGAGGTGTTTTTAGGGAAGAGGGACCGGTTCGGTTGGCAAAGTATAAAGGAGGGAATACATATAGAGGGTAGTTTTGGTATTTTCGTTTTTTGTTCTTTCAACGTTCAAATTAGATATCACGTGAGCAGCACGTGTCAACTTTTAACGGATAAATTAACAGAAAAACTAACGTTTCTTCAAAAACCAACAGAATGAAACATCGTACATCAAATACCCGTGGCCTAAAACAAATTACATCGATTACCATTTTAGGCAAACATTTTACATCTTTTTCATACTTTTCCCTTTAACAAAACCATTGACAGAAAAACAATTTGTTCCTTGCAGAAAAAAACTTATAGTTTTCTCTGTGGTTGAGTTGGAAGATGCTGACACTGTAACGATTCAGGAGGCTCCTGAAGTTGAAGAATAATTTCTGTTGAAAACCATATAACTGATGATCATGAATGGTAGTTATTAAAGGTATGCCAATTCTGTCAAGAGTAGTCGTTATCATTACAAATGTTTTTAGTTACTTGATGTTTGTACTTCTCTGTTTTTTTTAGATATATATATGTGTGTGTGAGCGTTTTCAGTATGATTGAGTATGTCTTCATGATTGAGTGTCTTGTCCTGTTCTTTTCACATATAATTCATATCGTATAAATCAGTTTCTGGCATTCACAGTATTATTATATGTTTGTCTATGTTGCGTATCATTGGTCTGAATGATCTTGCACTGAGTTGTTTTTCTATTTTATGTGTGGTGTAGAATCTACACTCAGTGTCATTCAAAGGTAAACATGGTTGGCATATCTGTTTTTCATCTTTTCAAAAGATCAATGAAGGATAAAATGAAACAGATTTTTTTACAGTTCTGAGTAATCTGCTTATGTTCTTGGCATAAAACATAGTTGAATTCCAAAAATAGAGCTTAATATTGAAGAAAACGTCAAGTTACTTCAAGGTTGCTCTTGAGGAAGGCAAGATGAGGGCAAAAACCCTCCAGCTATGTTGGTAAGATAAGGGCTCAAACCCTTCTGTCAAGAGAAGAAAAATTATGAAAATATCAAAAGATCTGAAATGGAAAGATCATAAAAGAAGAAAAAGGATGAATCAGATATGCTTTTCCAAATATTTACCTTGTATGAAGAATGTGGTTAGATGAAAATACTCATCATAAAATAGTTAAAGAGGTCAACTGTTTGGATGTAATTCAGATTGATTGGTAAGGAACTGTGACTAGATATGTGAATATGTGTATGTTGTGATTGATTTGTGTGCATATGATATGTGTCTGTTAGGTGGATTGGATAAGTGTTAATCATTTAGTATAATTCAGCCATGTTCGAAAAAGCGCTCATATATACATCTGATGAAAAGACTGATGAAGTTTAGCTGATGAGTATACTAAAAAGGATTTGGTTAATGATTATGGATGAATCTTGATTGATGTGCATAGTTTAATAACAATCAGATGGTTGTCAAGTAAGTACTTTTCAGCAGAAAGTTATTAGGTGGGGACTATCAATCAGGTGTTGGCTATCAGCTGAGTTTCGATTGTCAGGATTGACAAAGATGGTGAAGAGTAATGGCTAGCTGTTTTTCGAGAACTCAAGAAGTTCATTTATGTTGATCTTCATGGGAGAATGTTAGGATATATGTATAATTACATATGAATGTTTAGGGATTATTCTGCAATATTCTAGAATTAGTAAGTGAGGACTAGATTGTAATATCTCAAGACTTAAACCCCATCTCAAGACTTAAACCCTACATATAGCCGTAGGTTGTAACAAATGAATCTTAAGCTTGGATGAATTGAATTAGTGTCGTCGGCTGCAAGTAAGCCTTATTCTTCTTATTTTCTTTGATTTTTCTGTTTATGTTTAAGTTCCTAACACTGCTAAGAGGGCCAGGAGTTCTGGTGAGGAGCGCTCAGCTTCCTTTGGAGGATCAGCTGCTTCCCGGGGCAAGGCCCCTGTCACTAGAGAGGTCGTTATACCTGCCTCTGATGTTGCTACTCCCAACCCCTCAAAGGGGGCTAGGGCTCAGAAGAGGGTTCAGACCCTTGGTGCCTCTATGGGCACCTCCAATACTCCCTTCACCAGGGAGTACTGCCCCTTGGTGGACTTATTTCAATCGTCGAAGATGGAGGACCCGAAGGGCTTCTGGGCCCCTTGTCACAATATCCGTAAGGTGGAGATTTCGGACAAGTCGATACTGCGAGGTAACCCAGACCATTGCATGCATTTGCTTGATGGGATCCTTCCCCCTCAAGAACGGGTGGAGGTCCCTTCCAACCTTAACGACATCGAGGTCGTTATGAGGTCATATTTTGAGCGGGTCGCCTTCGTAAGTCCTTCCACTTTTATTCCTTCCTTAAATTTACCATTGGGTCATTCTTTTACCGCTCTTGATTTGATTGAACTTTATTCCCATTTTTATGTTGTCAGCTCAACCGTGAGGAGATGGCAATTGGTTGGATCGTGGGGGAGCTCGTCGATAAGCAAGTCAACTTTCTTATCGAGCTGGAGCAGTTCCGGAGCTTGGGGTTCACTCCTGAGCAGATGGAAGGCCTGAAGAAGAGGGCTCAGGCGGCCACCGATTTGGTGGAGCATGCTCGGCGGGAGTACTTTGAGAATAAGAGGAGGTTGCTCGACACCCTCAAGGAAAGGGAGGATCACATAGATCTCGCCGAGAACAAACGGGTGAGGGTCGAGCTTCGGATCAAGGATGCGGATTAGTACTCCGCTCGGCTAGAGGCGCAGAATGCTGAGCTTAGGGCTCAACTGAAGGAGTCCTAGGCGCGGAGGGATGCCTCAGAGGCAGAGAAGGAGCAGCTCACCTCAAAGCTGAAGGTTGTCCCATCCCCCCTGAGCATGGTCGAGTACTTTAAGAAGTATGAGGAGTTCTCTGCTGCGCCTTGGAGGTGATGAAGGCTGAGGTGGCTGCCTACCTCCAGGTACTGGTCGATGAGATTCAAGGGATTGATCCCAAGTTTTCTCTACGGGAGGTGAAATCTCTCCAGGACTTCATTCAGAGCGACTACACCAAGGAGGCTCCTGCTGTTGTTGGCGAGGAGGCTGCCCCCGGGGCCGAGAAGGAAATTGCAGCCCCCGACGAACCCAGACCTTGAGGTCTCAAGCTCCCCAAGCGACCGAGTTTTTATCCCTTCTATTTGATAATCAATTTTTACTTCCCTTTGTTTTTTGAGAAACTTTGTAATTATCTTTTTTATATCAGACTCGGTTATTATTTTAATAATAATGAACGCCTTTATATTCATAATCCTTTACTCTTGTTTGACTTTGAATGTGTTCGGTCGTTCTTCCAATGTCTTTCTTGTTTGAATGCTTTAGGAAGTTTTATCTCACTTGTTTTCAACTTCTTTTTAACTTATGTATGATAGTCTTGCCATATAGGGTCTTGGACCTTTCCTTAGGCTTTTTAGGGTTTTAGTCATTTGGAGTGTTCGCCTAATCGTGGGGAACTGTTACCTAAGACTCACTCGCCTTTTAGTAAGCAGTCGCCTTAGATTCGTTCGCCCACCTTCTTGTGCCTGACTTATAAAGGAACTGTTACCCTCGATATGGATTCGTTCGCTTTGTATATCAGGTCTTAGTTTTTGCCCAACTTATAAGGAAAATATTACCTTAACGATTTGTTTGCCTTTTATATCAGGTCTTTTGCCCGATTTTGAAATCAGGTCTTTTGCCCGATTTTGATATCAGGTCTTTTGTCCGATTTTGATATCAGGTCTTTCTCTTAATTTTTGCATTAGGTCTTTCGCCCAATTTCTACATCAGGTCTTTTGCCTAATTTTGATATCAGGTCTTTCGCCCGATTTTGATATCAGGTCTTTCGCCTAATTTTTGTATTAGGTCTTTCGCCCAATTTTTACATCAGGTCTTTGTTTCTGCCTAACTTGTAAGAGAATTGTTACCTTTACGGTTCGATCGCCTTTTTTCTCAGGTCTTTTTGGGAAAGGAACTGTTACCTTGATGGTTCGTTTGCAATCCTCTTTTCCCTTTCATTGGGACTTTTTGTTTTGGTTCGAGTGGCTATGCTTTGTATAAAGGAATGATTTGTTTTATTGACATAACATTTTGATTACAAGCTATGCATAAAACCTCCTTAAATGTTTGGAGTTATATGGACGAGGTAGCCTTACACCCTCCATTGTTTCGAAGTAGTAGGACACTGGGGCGGCGATCTCAACTACTTTATATGGACCCTTCCATTTAGCTGAGAGTTTGTGTTGGCTGTCCAATTTTGTGAATTCATTCCTTCGCATAACCATCTCCCCCATGAAAAATTGGTGTGCGCTGACTTTTCTGTTGAAGTATCGAGCGGTCGCCAGTCGCATTTTAGCTTAGACATTGTCTGATCGCCATATCTTTTCTTCTACAAGATCGAGGTTTGTTCTGCGCTCAATTTCATTTGCTTTGGTATTAAAGTGTAGGATCATGTGGGTACGCACCGCTATTTCGGTGGGTGCTACTGCTTCTGATCTATACACTAAACTGAATGGTGTTTCCCCCGTTGCTGTTTTGGGTGTCGTTCAAACAACCCACAGTACATTATCCAGCTCTTCTGCCCAGTTTCCTTTGAGTCCAAATGTTAGGTCTGAGATTCTCAGGTACCAACTTGGCAGTGAATTGAATGTCAAAGAGTTGATGATTAGGCGCTTTCACATGAGCTCCAATGAACCTGCAAGAAGAGGATCGCAACATAGGGGGTGCCTCCCAGTCCCACTCCGATGCTTAAATGAGTATACTGTAAGTATGAACTCCAAACGTAATGAATGTATGTAAAGCAATAGTATTTATAGCGTTAGGAGATCAAACCATTATTGGCAGTTGAATATCTTTGTGAATATTGTGCCGGTAAAGATTATAATAGCAGATATTACGGTTATGGCGTAATATTATAGTTACCTTATGTAATCTTTATAGAATATGTGTCTGATATACTTGGGATATCGTGGCCATACACTTTATGTCGTTTGTGGGACCAAAGTTGAGAGGTTTGACTCTCTTGGCGAGCGGTCCCATGGTGAGCAGTCCCATGGCGAGCAGTAGGAGGCCTTGGCCTTGGCCAATGGCGACTTGAGATAGAACTTTGGCGTCCACTTTAGTTTGGGTTGGGTACTGGACCTCTTTGTGAGTGTCAGCTTACCCTTACTGTGGGCTGGCCCGGTTCTGAATGATATGGGTTTTACCCCCTGCAAAGTTTTTGGGTCTTCGAGGCATTTCCCATATCGGTTTGTCACTATCAATACCCAACACACGTAGAGAATGAAAGGGCCTTACAAAGGAATATAAACTCAGGTATAATTTATTATAGTCCAACTCGAAAGAATCTCGAAGGTGAAAATCTAGTTTCGGGTAGACTAAGTGACTGAAAAATTAAATTAAATATTTAGCTTATTGAACTTGCAAAGCTCAATAGTTAAGAATAGGCCTTACAAAAAAACTGGTCCAACTGAACCGGTTCGGAAGTGATATATGGTATTTTGGAAGAAATATGGAGTGGTTTGGTCGAACCATAAAAAAACTGATTCATAAGTAATCAACTGTATCATTTTATGAACCAATATATATTATTTGTATTAAGTTTTTAAATATATTTTCATTTTCAATCTTTCTATTGATTTTTTTTTATGTATTATCGGATTATGTGTTAAAATTTATCAATTTAGAATATTTCATATTATTTTTTTATTTAAAGAAAAGGTACCATTGAATCGGTCCAAAATTGATTTTTGAATCGGCTCGGAAGTGGTATGATAAATCATAAAAAAAGTGGAGTGGTTAGGACGAATGTGTTGAACTGTACTTTACCACATTTTAGCTAAGGTGCGTTTCTTGAATCGGTTCGATTCTAAACCGATTCATGCCAACCTCTAGTTAAGAATCTAAGTTAAAAAATAATTTATTACTCTAGGCCTGAATGATTTAGTGTTTGAAGTCTATATTCTTAGGGAGTTTAACTCGTTAACAGTTGAAATCTAGGTTCTAGAGAAGCTCAATGGTGTGTGATAGGGTTAATATAACATATAAAGCCGACAATGGTGCAATAAAATCCTGAAAACCATGATTTTTGTACCAATTTTTTTATATGGTTAACTGCACTATTATGGTGCGATAATAGTATGCTATTTGATTAATGGTCGTAATTATAATCATAACTATATGTGTTTATATGTTTATTTATTAATATATATATAAGAACTTATCATGTAAATAAATTTTAATATATATGTAAAACTTGAATTAATCTTGACTGTGTTGAAATTAATGTATTTTCATAGTTAAGTTAATAGTTTAGGACAAAAAAATAAATAGAAACACTAGAATAAAATATGATGCTTCGAATATGGGTATATAGGTAAAACTGTAGTTATGAATACGATTATGGTATTAAAAATTGTACATGTTATGGTTATACTATATAGTTAAAACAAATATGCTACGATTATGGTATTTGTTATACCGGCACCATTGCTAACCCTAGTCACATCTTGAAATATAGACACCCGGGTGGTTAATGATGTGGCTCGAGTGGGCACAGTTCTTTGAAATTTGTACTTGGTTAAATCTTGTGGAGTTTCTAATTAGGTAGATCATGTGAATTAAAGCTTATAATAGAATATCATATACACTTAAGGAAGTTCATTAGGGAAACGACGAGGAACACACAATGATCTATCTATCTATATATTAATTTGATTAGAATGTATGCAATTGTGACAAGTAAGCTTTTTGAGACATTTTCTCACTCCTAATGTCAAAATAATCAATTTAAATTAGTCAATGTCAAACATACAATTATCACTCCTAAGTGGCATGTCATGTAAACCACTTTAAAATTCTTCAAACCTTCTCATTCATTCTCAATATAAGTTACAAAAGCTTAATATTTTTTCTTTATTTTATGAGTTTATCTTAAATATATTGTATATAGTGAATTTTATGATATAATAAAATACATAATATTATATTTGGTGGATAACAATTATGAACATATAAAAATTAAATAAACTAATTAAATATAAATTTAGATTATTACATAATAATTTTATCAATTTGCATATCAACATTCTTTATCTTATTATAATTAAAATTTTAATATAAATTTAACATATGAATGAATAATAATAGGAAGATAAATGTTTGACATTTTTATATAAGTATATAAAACTAATAGAAATCATAAAACCATAATAGTTAATTTAAAAGTATTATACGGAACATCAACATATTAAAACAATATGAAAAATATTTTTTTTATTTATTGAGTCAACATATTTTATAAATAGAAAATATTTTTTAAAAGAATTTTTACTATAGTAGTAAATATAATACTAATAATTTTAACGTTTTCACTAACATATTATACAAATAGAAGTGATAAAACTACAAACAAACAACTTAAAATTATTAATTAATAATTGTTAATATTA
Source organism: Chamaenerion angustifolium (assembly GCA_946814005.1). Classification (NCBI taxonomy): domain Eukaryota; kingdom Viridiplantae; phylum Streptophyta; class Magnoliopsida; order Myrtales; family Onagraceae; genus Chamaenerion; species Chamaenerion angustifolium. Next base: position 22,801,569 of record OX328268.1, on the reverse strand, counting down.
CTTTTTAATCACCATATTTTATAAATTAAAAATAAAAAAAAAATATACATTTTTACTATAGCAGTAAAAAAAAATACTAATGATTTTAACATTTTCATTAACATATTATATAAATAGAAGTGACAAAACTACAAAATAATAACTTACAATTATTAATTAATAATTGTTACTATTATTTTTTAATAGTCATTCATGTATTGTTTTTAATTAGTTTATGAATAAATAAACTTAATCTTGATTTTCTTTAATATAATTATAATATTGAAATAAATAGAATAATTTAGATTATACAAAAATACGTTAATATTATTTATAAATATACCTTATCTTTTTTACTGTATAATATTAAGTTTAATTTATTTTTAATTAAAAACACTTTTATAAAATAAAAATCTAATAAATAATAAATAAACTATACATATATTTTCACTTACTATTTAATATAAAAAAAATAGTTCTCGCACAAAGCGTGTATAAGCTTTCTAGTATTATGTAAGTCGCAATATTTATCAAGGGAATAAATGGACATATGATGTGGATTGATCAAGCTCAATGTCTAAGGTGAAACAATGCATAGTTGAGAGAGAGTGTATTTCTCTGTATGTACAACCTATAAGCCAATTTTGTATATTTGGTTCTTATATACATTTATGGATGTGTTATAACAACTCGAGTGTCGACATAATATGTTATGAATGTTTGTAAACATGTTTGGTCCCCTCGATATAATCTATCAAGACAAGTTAGGTTATATAGTTTGTTAGACTAAACTCGTTTCAGGAAGAGACTAAGGTATAAGAAGATTATCATTCAAGACTTGACCCGACTATGTAGGGCATAAAGCTTACTCGGGATATTGACCAAAACGAAGGGATAGGATCGTTTATGCATGTTGATCACCCTGTATTGACTTCTACTCTCTATAACTCTGAGAAGAACACAATGAGTCACAAAGTCCTCGATTAGACAATGAGCAACATGAAACTCAAAGTAGACATTATCATCCCTGAAAAGTTGTGACATAAATATTAAATTATTAGTAACACGAGAATCATATAACATATTGTTGAGCATCAAAGGCTTAGTACCAGTTTGAATGATGGAAGAGGCTACAAACGAAATGCTCAATGAAGAACCATTACAAACCAAAACCTTACCTAACAGGTATAAGGGTTCGAGTAAGATATGGAAGTGAGGCATTAGTCAGATGATTTGTGACATGGATACCATGTTGTGTTAGAATGTACGGAAGGTGAAATACAAACAACATTATCCTGGGCATAGTCACCACGATTTAAGGTTTGTGTAAACACAATAGTTTGAGGGAAACCAACAATTGAGGGAACACAGTATTCTGAAAATACAATTAGGTAGATGATGAACAACTCTATAAGTAGAATAACCATATGACACAATATAAGGTGTGGGGAAAACATGAGGGGCAGTGGGACCTGATGGTAATAGGACAAATGGAATTCAGAAGGTCAAGTATGATGAGATAAGATGGGAAAAGGCATAAAAGACAAGTGACATTTGTGAAAACTGAGGTAGATGATATAAAGTTGGAGGAAAATGAGTTGAAGGTAAGAAGTTGAAGTCTGATAGTGAATTTGAGGGAAACAATTATGCATGTGTTCTTAGCCCATTGAGATGCTAACAGATGAGCACTTGAAGTGCCACCATTAGCTAAGGTAGTGAAAGTAGGATCAATATCACAAGTGAAATTGACATTCAATCATTAATAATATCAATGAACAATATGTTCAGATTTCACACACAGCTGACACTAAGGTTTACTGCTAGCATAACCACGATGACGACCATAACCAGAATTTTATTATTGAGAAAATGATGAGAAGATTTATGATTTGAAGTATTTGATGAGTTGAGACCAGAAACGACATCAACATTCATATATCCTTAATGACCTGAGCAAAATCGAGTGCTTCTAGATGAATAAGAAGAATGACTAACATCAACTTTAACACTAATAATGTTATCAAATTACAAATCTTGATGCCTTACTTCAGTATCAAGAAGAATAAAACTAACATATGTTATATCATATGGGGTTTAATTGACATGTATTACACTAAAAACACTATCAAAGATTCAAATTGACCTTTAACACCATTGAATATGATCTAAATTTGTTGCAACTTCTCAATAGGATGTCCACAACTAACCAGATTATCACAAGTGGTCTAAATTTTAGTAAAATAGTCCCATATTGACTGGTGAACAATTTACGAATTTTCAATATGTCATGAAGGTGCATTATATGTATTGCAGAGGATGGTGACAATACCTTATGCAACTTTTGCCATATGGAGAAAGTTTTCATACATCCTTTTAAACATATGCTCACTTGAGAAAACACAGATGCTAGAAGTCATGAAGCCAGAGAGCTATCACATTGTATTTAATTTGTATACTCAAGGTTCTCCATGTTAGTGCCATCATATTCAACTAGAAACTAAGGCACCACCAATGTACCATATGTGTGCTCCTCAAGTCTGAATTCACATGTAGAGAGAAACATTTGTTGCTTCCATGACTAGAAATTCTCATCAGCAATAGGTTGTGAAACTTTCTTATACATGATGGCAGGTAATGTATCCTCCATTGTAGATCTAACACCAAGTAGTAGCAATAGAAATTCAAATTCAAAAGGAAAGTGTTACATGCTCTGATACCATGTTAGAAATTTTAATATAACAAAAGATTAAAGAAGAAAAAACTAAAAAAAAAAATATCTCATTCAAGATTTCTTAATCAACTACTTGTTCAATTTAGCTATATGCTTCTATATATAAAAAAGATGTAAAGTAATTGCAAAGAATCCTTAATACAACCTTGGTGTTAAATATAACCTAACAAGACAATCTGAACTCGTGTCAGTGCAACTCATTTTTAGGTTATAGTTGACAAGTCTGCCTTAGATAATGAATTTGTTGAATTCATTTTATGCTGCAAATTGGGGTTATTAATTTTTAGATTGGGTTAATTACTTAATTGGTTACACATGTTTGACCAATGTTCAGAATGGTTACACATGTTTCAAAATGTGATTTATTGGTTTTGAAATGTGACTATTTGTTTTTTTTACTGTTCACCGTTAAAATCACAGTTAAGTCACTATTTAGATACGTAAAATGACGTAATTACCCCTAGAATCATCTTCAAGAACACATCATCATCTTCAAGAACAATAATTGAAAAAACCAGAAATCAGATTTCTGGTTTCTTGAGAACCCAGAATTGCGATTCTGGGTTCTTCAAGAACCCAGAAACAACATTTCTGGGTTCTCAAGAAACCATAAATCAGATTTCTGGTTTCTTGAAGAACCCATAAATCTGATTTCTGGGTTTTTCAAGAACCCGGAAATGTTGTTTCTGGGTTCTAGAAGTTCTGTATTGCAGTATATGTTATCACCAAATGTGATTAAATGGTCATACATGTTTCTCTATAATGTGATTAAAAGGTCATACATCTTTCTCTATAATGTGATTAAAAGGTCATACATGTTTCTCTATAATGTGATTAAATGGATACTGTTGATGTGATTAAAAGATTGGACATGTTACCCACATTGTGAAGAACCCATTCAAAATGTTTGAAATTGCTGTTCTGGGTTATTCAAGAACCCAGAACAGCAATTTCAACAGCATTTTCTGGGTTCTCACGAACCCAGAACAGCATTTTGTGGGTTCTTGAGAACCTAGAACATCAATTTCTGGGTTCTCAAGAACCCATAACATCATATTCTGGGTTCTTGAGAACCCAGAACAGCATATTTTGGGTTCTCAAGAACCCAGAACAACATTATCTGGGTTCTCGAGAACCCATAACTGCATATTTTGGGTTCTCAAGAACCCAGAACAGCATAACAGCGTTTCTGGGTTCTTGAGAACCCGGAATCGCGATTCTGGGTTCTCAAGAACATCAAATCGAATTTGATTCGATTTTGGTTCTTCAATTCTTCCAATCTGTTCTTCAATACAACTAAGGGCATAATAGTCATTTCACAATTCAATAATATGTTAAAAAAATGAATTAACGTTAAAGTTAACGGTTTACTAACGGAATAACCAATTAATCACATTTGGAAAAACATGTGTAACCAATTAGTCACATAGCAAAACCAATTAATCACATTTTGAAACATGTGTAACCATTCTGCACAATGGTGAAACATGTGTAACCAATTATGTAATTAACCCTTAATTTTAGGATGAAATTGGTGAAAGCAAGTAGCACTAAACCTACCAAATGCTCTCCAGTACAAAATAGGTGAACATAATTAAAATAAGGGATAAAAGATATTTAGGTACCTCAGAAATCACGTTTTTACAAATTGGTACCTTAGACAAAATTTGTTAATTTTGCAAAAATCATAAATGTATCTATTTTAATATTTCGGTCATGTGCCCGTCACGTATGTAGTATTTTGTTTCATTTAGGTAACTCTAATTTATTTTACTGTTGCTTTCAGGTATCTCTAAGTTATTTTATTGTAGTAGTCAAATATATTTACTTTGTTTTTATTGAATTATTATTTGTTTTTTGCTTTCAGGTACCCATTTAAAGTAGATACATTTATGAATTTTGAGGTACCCAAAAGTAACAAATCATTTCTGAGGTACTTATTTATAAAAACGTGACTTCTAAAGTACTTAAATGACTTTTATCCCATAAAATAAAGGTTATATTCTTGAGAAGTGAAAAGTTAGAAGGTATTTCAGTTAAGGGTTTCAAATCATGTCGACATGTTAATCACGTACCATGACAAAATATGTTAAACTCAAACTCGACCCATAATGATCATTTGGTCAATTGACAAGATTTAAACTCGACTCATGGGTCGACTTGTAGACTCACATAATTCGTGAAGCCATGTCCATTTCAAATTCCATGGTACGAGATTTGCGGGTTAACTCATGGACCCGCACACCCTGTATAGTTTATCTAGTATATAATGTAATATTATTATTATATTTATGACATTATTCCATGACTTAAATCTTACGACCCAAATATGATTCATTTTCCGTGCATGTTAGACAAGTCATATCTAAATGATCCACAAATAAAAAATATATTTAAACTAAACCCGATACATTACGAGTTAGTCTTTTCCACAAGTCTGGTCCCAAATGTTACTCATGTAGTTGAGATTTAATACAAGGATAAATATATGAATTTGCCCCTAAAGTTTGAGCCAAAATCGAGTTTCCCCCTTAATGTTTATTTTAAAAAAATATGTACCTTCATGTTTGGTCATCAATCTAATTTACCCTTTTTGTCAGATTGTTCAACCAAGTTTAACATAATATATCTTGAATAGTGAAGAAATAATAGAATACTTAGAATGTCACAATTTAACCTTTCAAAACTTTTTCATATGTTAGTTACAATTGAGTACCGATTCGATCGAAACTCTATTGATCTCTGATCGAAGGGGTTAGGGTCTGTCTAGACTAAAACCATCTCGCCCATGGGTAGAAAACTGATCTATGTCAAGACCAAATCATAATCCCAATCGAATTTTAACTTAACCGACTCGAAGCTCGATTGAGCCCCAATCGAAGAGGTTAAGGTCTAGTCTTGACCTAGACCAAACCCACACCCATGGATACACTGGTCTAAGTCAAGACCTATATCGTCCTCCACCGAAAGGCGAGCTGGTCTGGGTCCCCATGACCCTAATCCCTTCAATTGAGGCCCAGTCGAGTCTCGGTCGAATCAAAATTCATTTGTAACATATAGTAAAGTTTTGAAGGTTTTAATTGTAATATTCCTAAAAATATTTTGTTATTTCTGCAATTTTTAAAACATAGTTTTTAAATTTTGGATGAAAAATCCGACAGAAGAGGCAAAACAAATAATAGGAAAACTTGATTGTGTCTTAAACATAAGAGGGCAAAGTCCTATTTTACACTTCATACAATGAGGCCCGACAATGGTGCGGTGAAACACAAAAAACGTGGCTATAATCTCCATTTTTATGTGGTAAACCGTATCATTATGGTGGTGAATTTTCTATCCATAATGGTTATGGTCATGGTTCTAGTATTTGATTTATAATTGTGGTTATTATCTATAATTATAATAATTAATTATTAGTATATACATATATATGTATATATATATATATATAGGGTAAATAATCTCAATGCAACTAAATGTTTGATTGTTGTTAAATGCACTAAAATGTTAGGAAACGTTGTTTTGTGCACCCATAGGTTTGAACATGTTGTTAAATGCACTAATTGTTAACCATCCATCCACTTTTTCGTTAAATATTTCAAAATGATAATTTTACCCTAATGTTCATCTTCAATACTACATTGAACTTCAAAATACATATTTGAGTTGAATTCGAACGCAAATATGTAAATTCAACAAAAATATGCATATATTTTTTTGGTTGAAATAGATCATAAAATTGCATTTTGAGTAGAATTCGAACAAAAAATGTAGTTTTGGGTTGAATTCGAACACAAACATGTAAATTCAGGTTTGACGAACCCAAAATCTACCTTTTTTGGTTCAAATTCAACCAAAATCTGCATTTTTTTGTTCAAATTCAACCAAAATCTGCATTTTTTTTGTTCAAATTCTACTCAAAATGCAATTTTTGGTTGACTTCGACCCCATATATGCATTTTTTGGTTAAATTCGATCTCAAATCTTCATTTTGGAGTTGAATTTATTATTAAAGATAATATCAAGATGAACAAGCGGGTTAGATTGTCATTGCGACATATTTAATGGAAAAAATGGATGATAGTTAAGTGTTGGTGCATTTAACATGTTCAAACATATGAATGTAAATAACTACATAAGTGGTATAAATAACAATATGAGTAAAGACATGAGCGCATTGGAGTTATTTATCCATATATATATAATAAATAGTAATAGAAGTTGGCCTTTTCACATACATATCCAAAAACTTTTGCATTAATATTATATTGAAATTACAATAGTTTAATAATTGAGTGAATTTTTTTTAATCAAAATGTTTGAAATTTGATTTATAAGAACTGTAATAAAATACAGTCATTATGAATATGAGTATACAAGCAAAACCGTGATTATGTATATAACTATGATATTGAAAATTGGATCTACAATGGAATGTTTATACTATATAGTTTTAAAATAGGCTTAATATGTTCAATGGTTAATCAACTGTTCTTCGTCCCCTTCATTTGTTCTTCAACCTGGAAAATCGTTTAAGAGAAAGGTGACGATTCATTCAATGATGACTTTGTGTTCGAAAAAACAAATATAGGATAGAAGAATTTGGAATGGTCGACCCTGGTGTAGAATGTGTAGGAGCTGGTTAGAAATGTGGATAAGCTTGTTTCAAAGCCGCCACACTATGTTTGGGATGAGACTGTGGCCAATGGCGTTGATGGATCCTACATAGTTCCTTGTATCGACATGGTCAAGCTACTCACTAACAACGACGACTCAAAGCTCAGTAAACTTCACAACGCCTGTAAAAATTGGGGCAACTTCCATGTCAATCACAAAACTCCACGACCTAAGTCTCCCTAATTTTTCTTTCTGCCATTAAAATTGTTTCAAGTTTGAATCTCTTTATCTAAAGGTTACAAGCTACAGAATTGAGATCCAATTGATGGTAGAAATGAGGCAAAGCATGAAGGAGTTCTTCGATCTAGGAACCTTAGAAGGCTACGGTCATGCGTTTGTGACCTCTGAGGATCAGAAATTGGAGCGGTGTGGTATCATCTTCTAAGGCATTTCCGCGATCCAACTACAATTTCTTAAAAATTGAAGTGGGGTAGTGTAGACGTGAGCTAAAATTCGCGTTCTTCGGATTGCATACCTGTTCCTTAGACAATTAGAGGAAATGCTATTGATTCTTGATGGCCAATTTTTGTTGTAGTTATATCTTGAACTTATTTCAAGAATTGTTGTTGTAGAATGAAAAGATGCAGAGGTTGATTCTTTAGTATAGAGTTGGAATTCTCCAAATCTTGATTCAAAGACTCCTGATTTGAAAGGTGTGACCTAAAACTACCGATGAACTATTTTTTGTTGTTAATAAGTTAATTAAATAGGGTAATTTGGTCATTTTACCTATTAAAAATACACTTAATAGGAAAATAAACAATGAACAGTAAAAATGGCTAAATAGTCACATGACCAAACATATGTGACTATTCTGCACAAGTTGTAACCAATTAGTCACATGAGCAAAAATAAGTAACAATTGAGTTAATTAACCCTTAAAAATTTGGCATACCCGCGTCATACCCTAACTACTCATAACCGTAGTTATCAGAACAAGACCAACAATCAAATCAATAAGAGGGTCGATTCACGGTTTGACCAGTTCGATCGCAGTTCGTCACTTGAACAGACGAGTGTTTTCTTCTTATGCTTCTTTTCTTCTTCTTCTACCATTCTTTCTCTTCTTCTACTTTTTCTTGTGCGACTCACAACTCCTTCAGCCCTCCACCTTCCAATTCCTCAAATCCACCCCACCTTCAACCCTCCACCTTTCAACTCGACCGCCACCTCCCGCCGCTTAGCACCTTCAGACCGCCAACCAGTAACTCCCGACGCCCATCTTCCGATGTCGAGCTCCCTTCGTCGAACTTCCTTCACTGACCTCCCGATGCCAACTTCTCGCCCCCTTTCTCGGGCTCCCGACGCCCAATCTCCTACATTCACCCGTTCAACTCATGTCGCACAGCTACCCCCACCCCCACTATCAGCTGCACATTCCAACTAGGGGTGTCAAAAATTGACCCAACCTGTGGGTCCAGTGGATGACCCGCCCATGGGTCGTGTTTTGTCCACACATTTTGACCCATGAGTCATTTTGATACGACCCATGGAGGATTCGTGAAAACACGAGTCAAGTTTGGGTCAGAAATCTTGACCCATAGGTCAACCCGTGACACATTTGAATAGCGAACAGAAAGCTTGAAACCCTAAATTGAAACACACTTGACACTCCTCAGTCCTCACGCGTAGTCCTAATACCCTAGTCTCTCCTCCCGTCCTTCGGCTCCCTTTTCATCGTTGGTGACCTCGACTGTCTACGTCTTGCATGTTCGATTACTTGCTCCAATCTTCTGATCTTGAAGCCTTAAACCTCCAATCGGAAAACATGAATTATAAGGTAATATATTTTTCGTCTCTTTTGTTGTTGTTGTTGTTGTTGTTGAACCTTCGGTTCTTTTGTTCTGTTGTTGAGAACTTATGTTCAACTGTTGTTGAACCTTCAATTAGCAAACTTGAACCTTCTGTGTGACACAATGTTCTTGGTTTCTTCGGGTATTGATTTGGGTTAGCATTCAATTGGTTTGGGCCTTAAGTCTTGTGGTTCGTGACGGACAATACTTGTTCTTTAGGGTTGGTTTTCCATCAGATTTTGCCTTTGATTGACTTTCTATCAATTATTGAAAGAACATGAGTATATAGGCTTTTGAAAGAATTTTCAATTAGATTTGTTTGGAAATTGAAATCCACTTACCACTAGATATGCTGGATTGTTTTGATTTCTTAATTTTGCAATACTTGTTCGAATGGATTTGCAGTTTTGAATTTTAAAGTAATTGAGCTCATATTCAGTTTCACGGTGATTGATGCAGCAAATGCTAATGTCCGTGTATTAACTCAACAATTAAATGGTGAGCTTAAGAAGACGAAAACTTCTCAGATTATGTTCTTGTAATTTTACCTTTCCTTGATTATTTTGCACTTATTCGGAAGAATTTACCATACTGTTGTAAGAAGAGTGGTGCTACAATTATTATTTTTATGTTGTTATGTTGGATACATACTCAGTAAGATTTCTGGTTTATTAACCAATGATGGGGCGAACAGGTCAGTCTGACTCGCTGGTCAAGGAGGTCGAACAGGTCAGTCTCACTCATGCCTTACTAGTACTGACGGGTCATCTTGACCCGCGGGTTGACCCACCAACCTGTGAGTCAGGTTTAGGTTACGAAAATTGACCCATACAACTACACGGGTCGTGTTTCGGTCAAACCATTCCTGACACGACCCGTGGGTCGACCCATAACACAAATTGACACTCCTAATTCCAACCTGTTGCCCACCTCCTGCCGCCCAGCTGCCCACCCCGAATAAACTGGAGAATCAAAAGGTTCTCTAAAAACAACCCGGTTTTCAACTTTTGAACCGAATTCATTTTGCATTTCGGTATTTTAAAAGAACCGGACTGTCACTATGATCGGTTCATGGTCCGGTCGAGTCTAATAATACTGCTCATCAGTGTTATCAGAACCGAACCAGCGGTCCAACCGGGAACCAGACTCCTATCCGGATTAGTTCAGATAAAAGACCGTTTTTTAATTGAACAGTGTTTGAACCGGGTTTAACTGGGTGATTTTTGGAAAACTGTCCGGTTTTTAAAAAATCGGTTGGTTCCAGTTCACTTTTTTAGGGGTAGTTTTTTTTTACAAAAAAAAACAATCGATTCAAAAAAAGAAGAAGAAGAAGAAGAAGAAGAAGAAGAAGAAGAAGAAGAAGAAGAAGAAGAAGAAGAAGAAGAAGAAGAAGAAGAAGAAGAAGAAGGGGCTGGGGAGAGGAAGGGTGTGCGAGAGGAAATGAAAGTTGAGCTCCATTTATACCCATAATGAAAATTAGGCGTGGAGACAAAACTAGAGGACACAGACAGTCTTCCTTTCGTGAAGATCTCCGACGACACATCTCGGTTCCCGTACAAAAACAGGTAAGGCGACCGCTCGACACTTCAGATCTCGCGAATCGTCTCGGAGACGCTTCACCTGGGGATCGAGAACGTGCGGGTGGCCTCAGCAATACTACTACATTGGGAGCCTCTCGGATAGCCATCTGCAGAACATCTACTTATCCTACGGGATGGCCTACGGCGACGACAGGTTCACTATCAGCTATCCGTTGGCGAAGGCTCTGTCGAAAATGCAAGACAAATGTATAAAGCGGTATCCTGGACTGTACGGCTCCGACGATCGTATCCAAGCCTGCATGTCGGAGCTCGGTGTTCCACTCACCAGAGAACTGGGTTTTCACCAGGTTAGAGCTTCCTTCACTTTCCGCCATTAATCGTTCCACTTTATTAAGTGCACCATTACTAACTTTCATTGAATGAATAATGAATACATGAACTGAGGTAGTTTTCTTAGATCTCTGATCAACATTAACCCCGCATGGTAGAAGACGAACAAATTGGAGACGTCCCTCTGATTGTAGGTGTCCTCTGTTGTTTTTTTAATTTATAAACAGTAAACCGCACATTGAACTGGGTTCGGCCAGATTGGACCAGATGAACCGGAAACCAATCCAATCATCGATTCGAGGGCCGGCCCGGTTCTGATAACACTACTGCGCATAACCCTAAATATAATTAATATATTCCGATTTGATTAAATAGAGATAATATATTCTTAAAAAAATAAAGTACTAGGCAAGTTTCGTAGCCAGGTCCGTCTCAACAAGTTCCTAGCTCCAACAGAGAAGTAATCTGACCAAAACCCTACTTTGTGATCCCATCTCCACTCGACTCTCTGTGGAAACGAAACGATGAACCCACCCAACGCGTATAACAATGGCGTCTACAAGCAGAACAATCCAGGTCCCGGAGTACAATTCATGGAAAAGCGTCTTGGGGCAAACCGAGAACGAGTTCGCCGGAGAGCTGGCCGCGCCAGCCTGCAAGAACGGAGGCAGTCTGACAACCTTCACAATGAGCAGCCAAAACCCCCACCTTGCACCGACTTTGACTTGGCTTACTTTAACTCCTACGCCCATCTGGGCATCCATGAGGAGATGATCAAGGTCTGTACGCCTGCCTTGTAGTAGGTAACGAATTTTCTGTAGATAGAACCGCATTTTTTGTGAAAAGTCCTTGAGCAATCTTTCTCGATGGTTGTTAGGTTTCTCGCTTGATTCCTTATACATTCATTGCTTGTGAAAGCATTTTTCAACATTGTGGTGAAAAGCTAAGATTAACTTCGTGTACTTCAGATCGAGGATAAACCTGTTACTAGTGCAGTTTATATGGTTTCTTTTGCATATTTCTTTGATTAATTAGTAAGTACTATTTAATAGCTGGAGTTCTTTTTTTGAACACATAATTGAATTTAAATAAATTTGCAATTTGTTACTCTATTTTGCACGTTTTTTTTTTTTTACAAATTACTAGTTGAGTTTTTTGAAAATTTTACAATTTACTAGTTGAATTTTGCTAAAATTTGCACTTTTTCGAGAAAAAATGTGCAATTTGCTAACTGATACATAACAGACACCTGCATTACTCCGTCACCATTTAACAACAAATTAGACCAGCTTGCAAATTACAATTTTATGTCAAGTCAGTTAGCAATTCATTCATTTTGTTTTGTTCATCTAGCAAGTAGGTAACCATTTTTCTTTTGTTTCTTCTCCTAGATGAATGGAAACACACTCAGGTGTACAGTAAAGCACATTCAACAAATACTACAGCATATATATATATATATATACTCATGTTTAGGGTTTACTTAGACTCTTGGCTTGAATATTTGTAGCATTATCTGTAGTATTTTTTTTCATCGCCTATGCGCTAGTATATGGTCTCTGAAACATTTCTATGATTACCCATTTTGATTTTTCAGGTTGTTAATTGTTTCAATTTTCATGTCATATTTTTCAATGATTGTTTCGTTTTTTTGCTTGTGAAATGTCTGTCCATTTATGTGAAGGATAAGTCTCTTTGGTCAAGCTAACATATTTTGGACTATTCTTCGGAGGTTGGTCTTTACCAAAATGGGATGTGTTTCAACTTTCTTCAATTTCTGCAGGACAGAGTTCGGACAGATGCTTATAAAGCAGCAATTATGCATCTTCAAAGCTACATTGCAGGGAAGGTAGTAGTCATTTTCTTTAACAGTAAAAATATCATGTATTGATAACTTAAGTTCAGTCACTCACATGTGTAGCCATATATAAAATCAGAAAGAGATAAAACTCAAACCAAAGGGTTATCCCACCTGTGTCAAGTTCTCAATAACAGTATACTAAAGTCTAAAACTCAACTAAAGTACCTCTGCTACTTATTTATCTAGGACTTTTGAGATCAGTTCGCTAGGGAAAGCAGTCCTATTTTTTCATGTAGGTTAGGTTAGTGGCGGTGAAGCCCATTAGCCAAAGACGTACAATGAATTTTTTACACTTGCAACCATCATCCTAGTCAAGTCCATGTAGTCATATCAAGTATTAACTCCTTACCTTCGGCCTTCCATAATTCTCTATAATCCCCGGACTAATTATTTCAGTCCCTTTCACAAGATATGAGCTACATAAATTAAGGAAGGAAGCATTATTCTTTTTCGCATTGTTGTTCATGATTTCTTCATCTCTGAGGTTGTTTGAGCCTTTAGGCTTCATACTGATTAAGGGTTGAAGTTTGTGAAGTCTTGCACTAATAGAAGTATACCTTGCACTATATTCTTCCATTTGTTTGGAAGGTGACATGTTTCTAACATGATAATAACCCTGCTTTCAGGTTGTAGTAGATGTTGGATGTGGAACTGGTATTCTTTCTATTTTCTGTGCTCAGGCTGGTGCAAAGCGGGTAGGTTATTATTGCCCGTTACCTCTTAATACTAGTTATTAGCAATAGTTCCCTTAACTTTTTATTCTAATATTTTTGTATTGATGTAACTAACTAGGCTTCACTTTTTATTTGACACTGTAAATTACTAGTATTGGTTACACTATGCTTTATTTGAATTCAATTGCCACATAATATTTTGCAGCTCCATCATGAAATTGATCCATTCTTTTTCAAGTACAGCTGACAGTTGTTACTTGAAATTTTGTGATGTTGTTGTCTCTTGAAGCTTATGGATACTTTAAGTCTTGCATAAAATTATGGATGCCTATGATGTTTTATATGAAAAAGACCTTTGCAAAATCTTTTATTTCTTTACTGTCCATTTTGTATTTGTTAAATTCGACATCGGGTCGAGCAAAACCCAGTGGATAAACTAGAGCAACCACTTTATACAAGTAGATCTCCATCCTAAAACTAATCGGTGATAGGATGGGGTGTCCAATTTGTATATATGGTGATTATTTTTCCAACCGGTGTGGGATTATCTTCACACTGAAGGATTCAATAGTATGTATAGGCCCTGTACTTCTTACAAGGATTAGTGCTAACTTGCCCTTTTCTTTACAGGTCTACGCTGTGGATGCTAGTGATATAGCTGTTCAGGTATTTTATTTTGCTTAAAATCATTAATTGTTTACTTGTATTTGTTTAAATATTCATTATATGATAGAGTGAGCTTACATATTGAATATACTGGAGCATCGTAATGATCTTTTGTCTTATGAAGAGCCAAGTTTGCCTTGCACCAACCAATAGCCGTTCTATTTGTGCCACCTCATTCATTTCTCACTACTGCAGCATCCACTATCTAAAGTGTAGATAGACGTTTCTTAACAGTACTTATCATGGTCATTCATAATGAAATTATTCTTGGATTTGGCTGACATTTTGGGGTAGGAAAACTAAAATACATAACCGACATAATAAGTCCATGTTGTCGTTCTAATTTCTATATGCTCCGAGCTGGAAAGATCAATTTGTAGCCCTTACCTTGTCGATAAGAAAAGTGGCACCGTTGTACTATTATATACAATAGATATGATCAACCCTATGTTCTGAGATATATCAACTACTAAATATGAGACATGCTCTTTATTTGAGTTCTTTTTCCCCTAAAAATATTTTGAAAGCAGCTATGGATTGATGAATGTTGTTCAGTTGTAAGTCGAAAAACGAGAGATAACCAATAATATGGGTCGGTTAAAGTGGGCTTTATTGGCTGCATCAACTTTTTTGGCATGAGATATGATGGATTCGATTGTTCAAAGTTACATTGCTGAGAGAATGGTGTAGTAGATGAATGAAATCAATGCTGCTTTGCCGGACAAGCCATTATTTTTATATAATAAAATGACAGAATTATGAAGGCTCAGCTAACAGTGAAATGGATCCTAATGGTATTTTATCTCTCCATTTTTTGAACAGGCCAGTGAAGTTGTTAAAGCTAACAACTTATCTGACGTGGTGATTGTCTTGCATGGACGGATTGAGGTATGCGTCTTGAACATGAAATCATATCTGCCCTTTGAAGCTTATGTAGAGTGCTTATTCCCGTTTGTTGTGAACTTTGTGATAATTCGCTACTGATTGATTTAGATCTACCTACCCATGGAAAGTTAGCATGATACATTCAAATGAGATGATACTCTAAATGGATAATATATATTTGAAATTGAGTAATTCCTGGATTAGGTAAATGAGTATAAAGCTGGTAGTTTTTTTTTGGCCAATTATAAAGCTGGTAGGTCATTTGATATTAGATTTTGAACTCTTTGATGAGTACTTTTGCTTGGTACAACCTAGCTATTAGATTCTTCGTGGAAGGATACCCAATTTTCATTAACCTTTGGATGTGATTCATTTCTTGTTTTCTCATTCAAGCAATTTTGTACTTGCAGTCTTGCACTCATGATGTCTCTGTATTCAATATAACTAATACTTGTTTCTGGAAAAAGGGTATCACCATTAATTCTTATCTTGGCAGGATGTTGAAATTAATGAGCAAGTTGATGTTATAATTTCAGAGTGGATGGGCTATATGCTTCTTTATGAGGTGATCAGTTTAAACCTTTCAGCGTGATATTTCCATTTCCAAGTCCGATCAACTAGTGTAATATATATACCTGTTTTCTTCTATACTAGAGCATGCTAGGTAGTGTCATTTATGCAAGAGATCGGTGGCTGAAACCTGGAGGTCTAATTCTTCCTTCACATGCAACGGTACAATTTCTTGTCTCTTCACATGTTTGTCCACTACATTTCAGTTTGACTTCTAAACTTGTAAAATCTAGTTGTTCACATTCTATTTGGCTGAGGATAGCTGGAAAATTTAGGATGCTAATGATCCTATGAAGTACTTGTATATTTATTTTGTTGATATCCAAATTCACTGCAGTTGTATATGGCCCCGGTTACCCATCCGGACAGATATGGTGAGAGCATCGATTTCTGGAGAAATGTCTATGGAATTGATAGTGAGTACTTGTTCTACAAATGTTCAAGCTTTAGTTTTGTCTCTGTGATTTGTTTCTCACTTGGTGTTAGGCATATGTCGTATCAATTTCATCATTGATACAGCGAAGGTATTAGAATAATTTCTGGATATTATTTCTGTAGGATAGGTGTGCTGTGTAGTTGTGTTGCATTCCTTGTGACCTTGTTTGCTATATGTTGATAGATACAAAGTCTAGAGGTTTCTTTGATTTTAACATTCTATCGGCAAAAGATCATCCTGAGTTGTATCTGGGTTTTGGGCTCTCAATAAGTTATAAATCTTTCAATCTCTTTGGTTATGCCCTAAATGAGCCGTATGTTTTCATGTTAAACCAATGCAGTGCAACTTCTCAGTTCTCATAAAAGAAGGTCTTCCACTCTTTTTAGTGCCTTGTCTATTCACAAAGGATTTGGAAAACCTCCCAGAAACCAGGGTTATCAACTCTGGATCTTAAGAAACTTTACTTTTCTGATTGCAGCAAAGTCCATTTTCTTGTTTAGTAGTTTCACCTGTTTTAGTCTGTCTATTGCTTGTGAAAAATGGAACATTTCTTATCATACTGTAACACATTCTTTTTCGGGCAAGCGTTTGGCTGTTTCTCTTGCCTATATATATATATATATAGTTCCATCCGTTATTATTAAGTCTACCTATAATAATAATACTATTGGGTTGCTTCCAGTGTCTGCAATGGTGCCATTAGCTAAGCAATGCGCATTTGAGGAGCCTTCTGTAGAGACAATACAAGGTGAAAATGTCTTGACATGGCCGCATCCGGTAAGACATTCCTTTTTTTGTAAAACTTCATAATAGAAATTTTCCTTTGAAATTATCCATACATACAACTATCACAACTTTATAAGAAAAGAGTTATAAGGAACAAGCTATAAAAAATGCCCTATAAGGAAACAATATATATATATATATAATAACACCTCTTCAAGTTGGAGCATAAATATTATTTGTGTCTAACTTGTTACAAAGATATTTAGCCCGATTTACATTTAAGGTTTTAGTGAATAAATATGTTAATTGTTTGCCTATCTTCTCATATCCTGTCGATATCAAACATTTCTAAATCTTTTCTGGAACAAAGTGACAATCGACCTCCATATGTTTTGTTCTTTCATGATACAGTGGATTCAAATCGATGTAAAGAGCAACTTCATTTATCGTACCAAAGTTTAGTTGGTAATTTCGACTTTAAGCCAACTTCGCCTAGTAGATGATATATCATCACAATTTCATATGGGCCATAGTTCTGTACACTGATTTCGCACGGGATCTAGCCACCACTCTGTTTCTTCTCCAAGACACAAGATTTCCGCCTAAGAAAACACACTAACTTGTAGTAGACATTCTATCAGTCTTGGATCTAGCCCAGTCAACATCTGCAAAAAAATATTAATACGAGTGCGTCCATTATCCTTCTACAACATGCCAAGTCCCAAAACTTCTCACAAGAAGCACATAATTTGTTCCAAACCGTGACAGTATCTAGGGAGTCTAGAATACATGAATGGAACTCAGGGCCCATCTTTCAATATAGGTTTAGAGATGCTTCTTTATTGAAAAATAAAATTACATATAGGAATTTCAGAAATTTGTTCTGGTCGCCATGATTCTCTTGGTAGTGGGGAAAATGAGTGATTCAGTTATTTGAAAGAGTTGGAACCTGAAAACTTGTTTCTCTAAAGTCTGAAGTTCTTTTAAGATGCACAATTCAGACAATGCTTTAATCATTGAATGTAAAGATGGTGAAGATGAGACTTTTGTCCAGCATAGATGTTTTAAGTGATGAACTGTAGTGTCTCCACATGATATCATTATGATTGCTGTTAGTTGATCCTCATGTTTTATATTTAGGCTAAGCACATTGACAGCTACACAGTCACAATGCAAGAGCTTGAATGTGTCTCATCAAGATATAAGTTCAAATCAATGATGCGAGGTATAAGGCTCATTTCTCTTTAAACCGTTATTCATGTTTAATTCATACTAGAGTTTGCATTACTCTATTCATCTCCATCAAATAATGTGTGATTCATAGCATTCGGTCTGCACTCACCAATGTGAATTTCTTAAAGAACTCTTTTTATCTTGAAGTACTGAGATTTGGTCCATTATCTTCTAGTTACAATCAGCATTAGCTTATCTTACAACAAGGACAATCTTATACCTGAATTTGTGTACCTTCATGTTCTGTAAAATCTTTTGCCTCCTATGCTTCCATCTTTATTGATAACCTCTGGGACATTCATGAGCTCAAAATGTGAAGAACAATTGGATAATTAAGGAAATGAAGAAAGAAGCACACTTTGGGAAGGTCCGAAAAATTAAAGCATTTTTTTTTTGGGCCAAATGGCGTGGAATATTTAGAATCGGATCTTTGCGATGGGTGATTTATGTACCAGCTGGAACTATTGAAGAACCTTGTGTGCTGGGATTAATATGTGAGCGTATAAATAGTTGGAAGATTCCAAACTTTTGGCTTTATGGAGGGAAAAAAGAAGCCTTTCGAGGATGTTGGAAGCTCTGCAGCTATAATCCTCAATAGTTTCTTTAGAAACTTTAGTTTTGTGTGAATGGCTGTTGGAATTGGGATGTGAGTACGCTCATCAATCTCATAGATACTGCTGAATCACTCCACTGATCATTTTCTATAGTTGATGAATACATAGGCTTTTCTGAATCCTTTCTTCAGGTCTGCTTGCGCCCCTCTTTGTTGATTAATATTGATGAAAACGATTTTTTTTCCAGTGATATGAGGAAGGAAATCCAGTTTTTTGGACCTTATCATATGTGTGTTAACTTCATTCTTTGATATTCATTCAGCTCCACTGCACGGATTTGCCTTTTGGTTTGATGTTGAATTCAACGGGCGTGTAATATCTTCTACCAAGGAGCATTCTTCATTCATTGAATCATCAAGCAACCAGTCGGCGGATTATAATAATAATCAAAGGAGGAAACGTTCCAATCCGAATGACGCACTGGTACTGTCAACTGCACCTGAGGAGCCACCAACACATTGGCAACAGGTAATTCAGAAATTGGTATCTCCTATCCTCCTTAAGTATAGGTTTGCTGATTTTACCCCAAATAATTCAACCCTATTCTGGGGTGCAGTAAGAGTGAGAAGATTGTACTTGAGACACATAGTTTTACAGCATGGAAGGGACCTCCAGGCCCAACACTTCAGCATGCAATTATTCCTTTTATATTATTAAATAGTTATGCTACTTGATGATTCGGTACACTAACAAGCATGAAGGAGGAAGGGGTCTATGAAGACATTCCGCCCTTATTTGGGTGTCAAATGGTTGAAGTAATTGCCTATAAAAGTGATCTCAGCAATTACTGTGGTCTCAAATTACCAGATTAAAAACCCTTGCAGTCAATATTTTTAGGACATGTTACTCTTTGTGATTATTCTGTGTGGTCGATTTTCATTATTTGTTATGTTGTAGCTAGTGGTCGTGTAGTTGGTAATAGCATAACAATCATCTTTTTTTTTGGGGGGTGGGGGTGGGGTGGGGTGAGCTATAATAACATGGGATTTTGTTTTTGTTTTCAGACATTGATATACTTGTATGAACCCATAGCTATTGAGCAAGATCAGATTATTGAAGGTTTGGTGACATTATCCCAGAGCAAAGAGAATCGCCGCTTCATGAACATTCGCCTTGAGTACACGTAAGTAGTTCATTGGCATTTGTTTGTTATTGTTAGTAGAATATAATAGTAAGTGCAGTGCATGCTTTTATTAATCATGTGATTCTGTGTGTGTCCCTGCAGATCAGGTGGAAGATCTTTTGTAAAGGAGTCGGTTATGAGATGAATTGTTGAGGGAAGAGATTATGATTCCAGGACTAGATTCTGCAAGGGAATTGTTATTTGCTTTGTTATTATTTATCAAATCTGTTGAGACGACACCATCCATATTCCAGAGAGAGAGAGAGAGGGCGGTAGTAATTGCTGGATTGATGTAGTTTATGAATTGAACATTTGTTTTTTTTTATCCATAGGATCTTTGTGTCCTGGCTGGCCCTATTATTTAATAAGTTGAGATATCAAATCGTGCGTATATATACGTGTTCTATCGGAGTTTTTTTTTTTTTTTTCAGATTCAACACTAATTTAATAATTAATTATCCAAATAACTATTCAATTTTAAAATTTCTCAAAACGAATTAAAACGATATCTAGGTTTGCGTTTACAGTAAAAAAGAGTCTACATGCTAATCATGTTCGTGTTTACAATAAAAATACAATAAATGCGAACTTGGTCAGCATTTAGTGACATTTTTTTGCTATAAATGCAAATCTAGTCAATGTTTAGTCATATTGAGAAATTTTAAAATCAAGTTTGTCGTGCATATTCATACGTTTATCATGTTAGACTTATTAAAAATTAAAATACTCATAAGTTTGTTGTATCATGTTCTCAACATGAATGTCATTTTTTTTCATACGTGTTTAGTAGTATATCCATATGCAAAATTCATATACAAAAGATAACAAAACAATATAAAATTTATAAATTCTAAAAATTAAATTGAATTTTAAAAATTATTAAATGAAACTATTAAAAAAATATTTAAAAATTAAACTTAATAGTCTAATTTTATGGTTTGTATTGTGTTTTAATACCTAAATAGAATGATATGAAGATTATCTTGTGTTCATGCTATCGTATTATTATTTTTTCATAATATATTTCTATGAACATTAGAAATTGTGATCCCTATAATAAATAAAAGGTCATCTTTTTTTCTTCCCAATTTTTTTGTGTTTAGATAATAAGTATGACAATTAAATTAGATCCTGAAGATATATTTGAGGTCGTCGACGGTCAATCTGGTTGAAGAGCTCCCACCTTGTTCTTCCCCAAAAGCAGATGCTACCATTTTTCTCTTTTCTTCCTGCCAACACAAACCACACACAACACAATGAATGTCTAGTTTATTTGAAATAATAATAATAATAATAATAATAATTACCTGTAGAGATAATATTCTCTCTTCCACAGTATCGTTGACTGCAATACGAGTTACAGTCACCGGACGAGTCTGTCCAATTCTATGAGCTCGATCAACAGCCTGATCTTCCGTGGTTGGATTCCACCAAAGATCTAACAAGATGACGTGGCACGCAGCAACCATATTCAGTCCAAGGTTACCCGCTTTAAGTGACATCAACATTACAGTGATCTGAAATCATCAAACACTGGATTAGTATAAATCAAAACAAAGAAAAAAGAAGAGCAGATAAGTTGATGATCCAATTCACCTCAGGATCCGTATTGAAATCCCTCACCGCCTTGTCCCTGGCTGCAAGACCCATTGTGCCATCAAGCCTCCTGTACTCGATGCAGAAATGATTCAGAGAAACCTCAACTAAGTTGAGCATACCAGTCCACTGTGAAAACATGATCAACTTGGGGGGTCCCTCTGTACGACTCGAATAAACTCCTGCATGCTTCAACACTTCTTTATCATCCAAACACAAACCTTCACCTACTTCCTTGGATACACAATGTGTCTTCAGAATATCGACTACACGTTTGATTTTAGAAGAAATGTACTTGTTGTGCATAATCACGGATGATTTTTCATGACACAGGGAAGAAGCATCAACGTTACCACCCTCGGAGATGCAATCTCTAAGAGTGGATTTTGTGTAAACAGCATCCGGGATGAGCTGCTCTTTGCATTTGGCTTCAGGGCACATGTTATCATCGCCCGTCAAATATTCAGACACGCATTGGTAACAGAAAACATGGTGGCACATCGTAACAACAGGTTCCTCTGGTGTATCCTGAGTAACATCAAAAATGTTGTCAACAACATGGGTTCTGTCCAATCCCACCATTTAATTCCCTGGTTAGAAATAAGGATATGGTTGGGTATCTAGGAACAAAATTATTTAAATAATCAAAAGTCGATAGAACCATTACGATTACGAGGAATCCAAATACACATTAAAGTTGGTTCTTACATTGCAAGCCTGACACAAGGCTGATGATTCCAGACGATGCAACAGCTTTATAAGAGTATCTCTTGGAAGTCTCTTAGCCATTTCCCTAGAAACTTTAGCAGAGTCATTAGTGTATCCTTTGACAAGCAGGGGATGGTCACATGCCTGACGCAGACGCAAAAGCATCAAAAGAATACTTGCATAGTTCTGCCTCACTGTCCCAGCAGCAGCATAGGCCTGAAAGATGATATACCAACCAAATAATTTAGAAAGCTTTGTTCCACAATCACATATCTGAGTCACAATTGTCAAATAAGGAAAAATTCTCTAAAATGATAGACCCTCATCAAGTATATTATGGCATCTTTGTAAGTCCAGCAACAAGTTTCTAATAGGACACCTAATTTTATAGAGAAAAAAAAAATACTATAACAATAAATATATATTATAAGATACGAGAAAATGCAGAGTTATTCAAAGTTTAATTCACAAAAGGGCATTCACCAGCAGACCAATATCAGGAATATGTGGTACGGGCCAGAGGGTCAAACTACTTTCACTGACAGATCCCTTTGAGGTGTTACTTCCCCAGAAAGAGAAAAAAGATATGTGTTCCATGTATTTCACTTTCCAGTATTATCACGTCATTGTTTCTTATTTCTAAGTTGGCAATCCATTTTTTTAAGAGACAAATGCTAGAGAGCAGTCACACCACAATGTATAAGGCCTTATTTCGCTAGACATAAAGATACTTTTTTACTTTGAAGTAATAATAACTATAAGAATCACAAACTCAGAACACCACTAATACAATTATAAACACTACATATAAATGGACATGGTAAAAGTCTATTTAGAACATGTTTGTTCCGCATTCAGTAACACCATATCCAGGTTCCACTAAAACTGTGCTCACCTTGAACTGCGAACGTGAAGCAGACTCCAGCTGTGTATAGAAGTCTCTTTCTTCAACCGAAAAGTCCACCTTTAATAAAATGACTGATTTTGGAGGCAATGTGATGATAGGCTTCCCATCAATCACAGTTCCTACAAATATTCAAGCAGTTCTAGGATCAACACTAACATGATTACAGGATTTCTGAAATACAAGAATTTCCAAAAACAGATGTAAAAAATTACATCACAGTTATGAAGAATGAGTAGTGTCAAAGGTTGAGTGAAATAAACAAGAAATAGAGCAAAATATTTACAAACTAGTATTTTAGGTTGTAAGAATTGCACCAAATTAACAGTGGAATCACAAAACAACATTCTAATCATTTCCAATGAGCATTGGTGGACGCAAAACCAAATCCTCGTAGCTACCTCATAAATAAAGGCAAAATTGCATTAAGAATAAGGTGAACAACCTATTGAGGGTACAGAAGAGTAGGATTATACAGGATATACATGATAAAATCCATCAACGCTCATTAAGACAGTTAATAGCAAATACTAGTTAATTGCCAAAAAAAATGAAGGAACAAATAACCTTTGGTTCGACGGAGCATTACAGCCCTCAGGACAGCTTGGAGCTTCTTGTAACCATTCAATGAATTTCGGGATATTGGGGTCTTTATTGTGTTATAGAATGATTTGTATACAGCATATGGTTCATATCTCAAGAACCTGAAGTAGCTATAGAGATCATCGATTGCATTTTGTATCGGAGTTCCAGATAAGCACCACCTTCTCTTGGCTCGAAGGCTGCAGCAGGCTCTAGCCATTTGCGTTCTATGATTTTTTATGGTTTGTGCCTCATCCAAGATCACCCGAGACCAATTAACTTTTGCAAGGGGACCAAAGCCACAGTCAAAAGAGTCACTGTCCATACCCTTCTTCCCTTTCTTGCTAGCAGTAAATGTCTTTTTTCTCTTCCTGTTAGCTGAAAATTCAGAAGACACTCCATATTTCTCCTCGTTTTTTTCATTGGCATCATTGTCATCAACTAGAGGTTGCTTCGGCACTTCAAGTGTTACAATTGCATAAGTTGTCAGAACAACGTCATATTTTGCCAGCTCAGTAGCATCCTTAGTCCTATTTCCTCCATGGTAGACAAGAACAGAGAGCTTGGCTTCGTCTGCAACTTTTTCATCAAGCTCCCTCGCCCACTGTCGAAGAACACTTGCTGGACAAACAACTAGAGTGCCAGCAACTGGCCTCCGTTTACTGAATGCATAAGTACTGACTTCTGGAACTGGTTTAGAGTCCTCCGCCTCTCCAGTCTCCTCCTGGACTTTACTGATATCATCTTCATCTTCATCATCATCCAGATTCAGTGCTTCAGTTTTTGTAATGGGGAAGTTCTCCAGTTTTGATTTGGACTCCAGTGACTTCTGCATTTGTATAAGAGAAATCATAGAAATTGTCTTACCCAGGCCCTGCAATAAAATAACAGGATCAACCTATAAGAATTTCAATGTTTTATCTATCCAGGGGCATGAATGTCACAATCACCGACCTGATCATCTGCGAGAATCCCTCCCAAACAGTGCAAACTTCTTTTTTCCTTCTGAAGCATCCATGCCAAAGCAATTTTCTGTAGCAGATAAATTTCAGGTAAAGAGATATACACACAGTTGCCTTTCAACTTGGACAAGCAATAACTAGAAAGAATTACCTGATGCCTTAGAAGAGGTACAGACAAAAGCCCATCTGGTAAACTTGCTTCAACTTTTGGTTGATTAAGATCCTGCAAGATTAGAAATTCAGATATATCATGTAAAAATCAAATTCTACCCAGTTCAAGGTGTTTTTCTGCAGAAGTCATCTCTTCAGTACATAATTAAACTGGAACATATATCTTTTTGTCATACGCATTCATGTTCTCACTCTACTGATATACACCATGCAGGCAAGAACAAATACATGAATATCATTGAAACACCTATTGCTAACTTAACTTTATCCAGGTGCATGAAGGTTCTAAAATACAACAAACAATGCAACAAACGTAAGGAACTTCATATGCAGGAGCGATCTTATTGTTATCGAGTCAAGAAACAAATGTACAATCCAAATCTGCTCAACATTCTCTAATCTCTAAAGATTTCAACTGTTCCAATTTATTTATTTTTTACAAAAGATAAAGTAATTTACAAGAATAAACACAGTGAATGTTTTTGGCCTGGTTCGCCAAAGATTTCATTTATATCAACAGAAGTACAAAAGATAGAGAGAACCACTTTATTGAGTAACTTCCTCCTACTCTTTCTTCTAAATGTCAATCTGTTCCCAAACACATAAAAGACTTCTACAATCAAGAACCTATTTCAGGCTCATATACAAGTGGTGAGACAAAATGTATGATACAGCCTTACTTTAATCGTAGGAGAGCATTTGTTCTAAACATAATAACGACGTAAAGCACTGGAAAAAAGGGGCATGGAATCAATCCTGACATCCAACTAAACAAAGAACGTTGACTAAATATAGATTACAATAATACCTCCAATGCTGCTTGGTAGATCAACCTCTCATCAGTTATATTCAGTGTATCATCAGCTATATCAAGGCGATAATTAGTATCACTTGAACTGGCAAAATGCTGAGCAGGCATGGACTTTGCAGATATCATTGTTGGTGGCAGCACCCTGCCACCTTTCCCAAGCATAACCAAATCATTGGCATGGGCCCCGTTACCATCACCTCTCATGCTTCTCATGTTATTGCTTGAACTTGGCCATGACGGATCATGATAGCTTCCATGAGAATCAATTCCACTATTTCTGGATTTGTTACCTTCTACATGAATTGATTTATTAGAGGTGGATGGCTGCTGCATATAAGACGGTAGGGTTCTCTTGAAAGCCTGCTGAGATTTAAATGTTTCATGATCACCGTTTGAGCCATTTGAAGTTCGTGAATTGATTCTAGGATCAGAAATCCCACAGTTTGTAGAATAGTTTGACTGCTCTGCCCTTCCATATGCACTGTGACCTAAGAGAACGATTACAGGACGGAGTGATCAGAATTCAGTAAAAAATATCTACATTCTACATGCTAAAACTGAAGCTGGAATTTTCAGTGTAACACTGGAATTACCATTAGAGGCTGATCCCCAATGCGGTGGCAACATCCTTGTATGAGTTGATGCCCTATCAAGTTCTTTACTATCTTCCACCTCCCTATCACTATCTGATGAACTAATTTCTATAGGATTCATTGGTGATGGTAGCTTACAGCCACAAACTTGAATTCTATCTTTTTACCTCTGAAGCAAATATATACAAAGAGAAAGAGAGAGAGAGAGAGAGAGAAAGGGAACTTGTAATCACAATGAGCCAATTGCAGCAATTGAAAATGATATACCATAAAGGGAATCGTAGATCAAGCAGACTTTAGGAAACCACACTGACTGCATTATTCCACTTACCTGATCTGTTGAATTCGAGAAGTGCAGACACTTATAAAGATCATCTTGATGTAGAAAACCAACGACACTGATGTGCATATTTGAACATCAAAATACACTTCAATTCCAAAGCTTTTGAATACCTTGATCAGGTACGTGTTAAGAAAGAAAATGATAACATGATCAATATTTAAAATAAGCAACTTGTAATATTAATTCATCAGTTTGAACTCACAGATCCACCTCAAGACAGAAGTTCGCCTTTTTCCCATTAAGCAAGCAGGAGAATAGTTAAATGAGTCCTTTGCTTTCCTTTCCTCACAAAAATAAGAGCATAATGAGTTCCTAGGGCCTTTGAAAGAAGATGGAACTATTATAACTGTTATTAGGGCGTTTACAATTTTTCAAATCAAACGAAAAGGTATCAACCACCTTCTTCAAAGTCAAATTCAGTCCACGATATATATGTAAGAAAATAATAAAGATAAAATTTCGAGAGAACTCATGAAATTATAGTAAGAATATTAGAAAAAACCATCCACCATAAATAAGTAGATACGAATTCTACATACCAGAATAGAGAATTCTTCAGGGGTGGATTGGAATCTTAACACGGGAATTTTAGTGGAGACATTGTCAAGATAGATGACAGAAGTAGTAAGACGTTAGGTAGCAAAAGCAAACCCTAATTCTGCTCGTGGATCACTCCAGATACTTGGTTGGTTGGTACAAAATCAAAGTGACAAATCTCGCCCCTCCTCGACTTCAAAGCTTTCTTCCCCTTGCCTTAGCCGAGAGACGAGAGGGAGGCAAATAAGTAAGGAAAGCTATCAAACTCTTAACCGATCTTTCAAGTAACTAGTCGAACTTATTAAAATAAGTAGATCAGTACCTAATAATTAACTGAAAATATAGCAAAATAGGTATCTCAATTTACACAAATTAGCAAGTAGATATATGAATCAATTCAAATATCGGTTTGATCAAACCACTTTATTTTTTATTTTTTAAATAATAATTTAATTGCATTATAAAAAATAAAAAAGTTGTAGTTACCAAAAACTCATTATAATTTATAAGGTTGATAGATTCAATTGTACCATATGTTTGGGTCATGTAATCAGATGGTATCATATCTTTTTTGATGTAGTCAAATAGTCTGTTATGTTTGGAGGATGTTGTCCTACAGTATTATGTTAGTCAACTGTTAGTTTTTCTGTTAAATGGTACATGTTAGCACCAAATCAGTGTCACATCAACGCCACGTAGATATATAATATAATATTTAATTTTAAAAAATATGGAAAAAATTATAAAAAAGTTTTAAAATATTTTAAAACTTTATAGATTAATAAAAATTATTTTTTAAAAAAATTGAAAACTTTAAAAAACAAAATTAGGGTTCGACTTGAGTCCAATTGACCCAGGGATGGGTCCGACCCAGACCTGGGCGACCATGTCTGGGTCAATTGGACTCAAGTTGAACCCTAGTTTTTTTTTTGTTTTTTTTTAGTTTTCGATTTTTTTTAAAATAAATTTATAATTTTATTTTTATTAATATATAAAGTTTTAAAATATTTTTTAAAACTATTTTCTATTTTGTTTTCTTTTTTTCTATTTTTCCTATTTATTTTAATTTATTTTCTATCTGCCACATCAACATTCCGTTAGTTAAACTTGACAGCAACAGTAATTTGGACTAAATAACAACATTATGAAAACATAAGGTACCAAAAACATATGGTACAATTGGACTTATTAATCCTAATTTATATTGCATTATAGTTTAATTTGTATTTTTCAACATACATATATTAATATTTCTTTAAAAACACATATGCAAATATCTTATTTTTTCCTTAATATCAACATAATATATGTCATATATACGATCTTATATATAATTAAAATTGTTGCTTTTAATGTTAGTTTTGTAATTTTCATACCTAACTTTGGTACGCACTCGCGTGCCAAAAAATACAAGAACAAATGATATAATAACTTATATACTTTGTAATTTTTTCATGCCAAAAATTATATAATAATACAAGAACAAATTATTGTACAAAAATTAACCACCTTAAATTAAGTGAGATATTGGTGCAAAATAAAAAATACAAAGAAGTTAGTGACTAAGTAGTTTTTTTAATGAGTGTTATTTTTTCTCTTTCTTGCTTAGGGTCTCAAATTTTTTAATTTTGAAAACTTTATATTATTATCCTACTTGATTTAAAATTATTTTTACTTATATCATGCATGTGTTTGGTATATAAACTCTACTTTAAAAAAACAAAAGTGGTTCAACCGAACCGATTATGAACCAGTTCAGGTATCTACTTGCTAATTCGTGTAAGTACATGTACATGTTTGCTCCTCACGTGATATTTTCCATTTATTCATAACGGAAATTAACGGTAGGTACTTATTTACTTGTTTTAATAAATTCAGCTACTTAGCTGCTACAAAAGAAAATTCGGGTACCTACTTGTGAATCAATGTCAAGTTCGGGTACCAGTTTGGTAGTTTTCCCAATAAGAAAACAAAGAAAAGACAAATGATTACCGTTAATTGATGGGGAATAATTTTATTCAGTATTAAGGGTTAAATACAACATTACCGTTAATATTTAGTTAATTTTTTTTTTAAAGTTTAAATTGTAAAATTTTATTTTCTCATGTTTGACCAAAATAAAACTTTGTCCAATCGTCAGCTTTTCCATCCAAATTTAATATAATAAGTTTTGAAAATTACAAAAATAATATAAAACTTTCAAAAATATCACAATTTAACTATCTTAAACTTTATCAAATGTTACAATTGAGTTTCGATTCGATCGGAGCTCAACTGAACCCCAATTGAGGGGGCTTGGGTTTGAGTCTTGACCTAAACTAAACCCCATGTGTAAGGGACGAGGTTTGGGCCAAGAATTAGACCCGAACCCCAATTGAATTGGGCTTGAACCAAACCATATTTCAATTGAGACTCGGGTCTGGGTCTTGATCCAGATCTGGTCCCCTAGCCATAGAGGGGGTCAGTCTAGGTCAAGACCCATATCCGAACCCCCTCGATTGGGACTCAATCGAACTCTAATCCAATCGGGAATCAATTGTAACATTTGAAAAAGTTTAAAAAGTTAAATTGTGATATTTTTGAAAGTTTCTATTATTTTTGCAAATTTTAAAATTTAGATGAAAAAATTGCGGTTGGGCCAAAATTATACTTTTGTCAAACATAAAGTAATGAAAAATTTACGATTTAAAATTTAATAAGGAAACTGAAAATATGATCAAATATTAGAGTATGAATGTTGTATTTTACCTAGTATTAACTATCAAATTACTAAATAAATTGTATACAATACAAGTGTGCATTTTTGTTACGTGATATTTTTAGGAGCAAATCACTATCTAAACTTTTTGAATAAAGCAAAAAACCAATTCCATCCAATTTGTTTTGTTAATTACGAAATGAAAATGCTTTCAAAAAACCTTTAACGTGTTCTAATTTTTTTTACTATCATGATAACAAAAATTACCTTATATTTTATATAAATTTATTAAATTCTTAACTTTGTTTTTGGAACCTCGCAAATGAAATCTTCAAATAATATATATTACATAAAATGTAACACAAATAAAACTAAAATTGTAAAAATATTTAATTTTTTTGTAAAACATAAATTTAAAATGAAATGTTTTAGAAAATATAAAAATTAAAACTAATCATAATTATATATATATATAATATTTGAGGTTTTTTAGAATGATATTAAAATATTAGATGTTTTTAGTCATTTTTAAAGTACTTTTTGTTTGGATTAAAAAAAATGATGAAATAATTTTTTTCACAATTCGTAAAGTCCAATTAGCAATTTACTAAAAAAATAGCATAATTAACAAATTGCACAATTCTATAAAGTTCAGTTATTAAATTAATATTTAATACTTTTCTTTATTTGAAGGTATAATTTCGTAGAGTACGAGTTAAGAAACTGTCAATGAAGTTTTTAGTAATTTTTGAAATACCCATTTATTACTGAAATAATGATTCTGTTATTCAAAGTCGTAAAAGATAATTAATATATCACGGTTTTATTTTAGAAAGAGCAAAATAAGGTATATATATCTCTAACCTAATTTAATTTAGATTACTTCCCTCCATTATTTTGAAAAATGCACCAATTAGAGCAATTAAGCGGGTAAAATTTGAATTTTAAAAGTTAAATTTGAAACAACTGTGCAAAAGACCAAAAGTCTAGATGCGTCATCTTGAAGTTTTTAAAAAAGTAATCACTGTACAAAAAATATTTAAAAAAATAAATATACTGAAAAGTGAAAACATATTTAGCAAAATGTATATAAGCGCTACTGGGGGTATCGTTTTTTAGCGTTTTTCAACAAACGCCACTAGGGGTAGCGTTTTTATGAAAAACGCTATCCTTAGTGGCATTTTTTTGACGATTCGATGTTTAATTAAAAATAAAATTATATATTTATTAAAAACAATTTAAAAAATTATAGTAAGTAGATATTTTAATTGCGATTCAAATGATGCAAAACAAATATTAAATTTGGACTTACAGATTGATTGTAGGCTCTGCCGTAAGTTGAGATATGAAAATTTGACTTATATAACTCATACCCTGTAAGTCCAAACTGACCACGGTGAACGTCATTTATGTCGTAATTCAATTATCCACGTAGGGTATATTTTATATATTAGAAATACGATGATTTTGTAACTCTAATAAAAAAAAATACATTAGGTAGATAATTGAATTACGACATAAATGACGTTCACCATGGTCAGTTTGGACTTACATGGTATGAGTTATATTTTTTTTAAGTCAAATTTTAATATCTCAACTTACAGCAGAGCCTACAATCAACCCGTAAGCCCAAATTTAATATTTTTGCATCATTTGAATCACAATTAAAATATCTACTTACTATAATTTTTTTTAATTTTTTTAATAAATATATAATTTTATTTTTAATTAAACATCGAATCGTCAAAAAATCGTAAAACAAAAAAACCACTAGGGGTAGCGTTTTTCATAAAAATGAAAAACGCTACTTCTAGTGCCGTTTGTTGAAAAACGCTACTCAAAGTAGCGCACGTTGTAAAAAATGCTACCCCCAGTAGCGCTTATATACATTTTGCTAAATAGTTTTTCAGTATGCTTACTTTTTCA
The DNA here is from genome assembly GCA_946814005.1 of Chamaenerion angustifolium. NCBI lineage: Eukaryota > Viridiplantae > Streptophyta > Magnoliopsida > Myrtales > Onagraceae > Chamaenerion > Chamaenerion angustifolium. Next base: position 22,769,899 of record OX328268.1, on the reverse strand, counting down.
AAAAAATTTAGCATATTGCCTACTTTTTTAAAAAACTCAGTCATCTTACCCAAGTTTTGGTGTAAATATATTCAACATTAGGAAACACCTAATGGACGAGTTTGGCGAGCATGGGTTAAGTGGGCGATCTTACCTAGGGTTATGATTGATTATCTTTGAAGAGCACGAGGTTATGTTTGTCCCAAGTAATGGCTAGGGTTAAAAAAACGGATCAGTTTACGATCAATTTTCTTTGTTTTGTTTCCTATATTTGGTCTAATTCAATTTTGGGGATTAAAAATCCGCGGGGCCCAGTCTGACTGTTATCAATTATATACTTATGTATATTATATTATTTAGTAGGATTAATCAATTAATATTTATTTAGTTGTTAAATTAATCTTTCAATCACTTGTATCATAATCGGACCGAAGGTCGGACCTGGTCAAACAGTGAACCTGTCATAGTGGCTATTCAGTTCTTTTAAAAGGCCCAAATGCAAACCGAACCCGATTCGAAAGCTTAAAACCTGGCGGTTTTCAAAGAACTGTCCGGTTGTCCGGTCTAAGAGAATAAAAAAAAGAAAGGGGGGGGACAGAATGTGTGATAAGGAGGAGGAATTTTCAGTTTAGAGTCATAGGAATTTTCAGAATCGTCGGAGTCAGGGGAATCGTCAGAGGAGGAGGAATCGTAAGAGAAGGTGTGGGTGAAGGTGGGGACGAGTTGGAGAAGGGACGTGGGTGTAGGAGGGCTGGAATGGGGCGGGTGGAGGTGGCGGGCGGGAGATGGCTGGCTAGAGGTGGGCGGGAGAACGTGAAAAGGAGGTAGGGGCGGGCTGGAAGGGGGCGACTGGAGGGGGCAGAGGGGAAGTGACTACCGGGAGGTGGCGAGCTAAAGGTTGGCGGGTGGAGGGGTATTAGAGGAGGGGTTGTTGAATTCAAGCTAATGTCCTAAGATTAGGGGCTTATCTGTTGTATTCTAATAGTATAGAATGTATTATATGTTTGTTGTTTTATTTATTTTTTCGGATCAGATTAGCTAGGGTTAGAAGTCTAAGGACATCTCTTGTAATTAGTTGTATTTTCATATGCTATTTAAGGAGATGACCTATGATGAATAAATAAATCCACACATTTTCAGTTTACACATTCTTCCTCTCATCCGATTTTCGTATTCAGATTCTTCGTATTCTCCAACATCTCTCTTGTTCTTTACATGGTATCAGAGCGTCGTGCTCTGACGCACTTCCAAGGATCCTTCACTCTGCATCGTCCTTAGTGACGACTCTAGTATCGTGTTCAAATCATCCTGATTTCCCTATGTTTTTATTGTTTTATGATAATCCTTCATCATGACTGGTGTGTTCGTAATCTTCATACCTTTATTCATATATTGAAAGAATCTGTTGGGTATTGATATTGATGGCCCAATAAGGGAAAGGCCTCAGAGGCCCAATAAGGGAAAGGCCTCAGAGGCCCAATAACTTTGCAGGGGGTAAAACTCATATCATCTAGACCGGGCCGACACACAGTAAGGTTAATCTGGCCCTCATAGAGCGGTCCAGTATCGAACCTAAGCCAAAGTGGACGCCAAAGCTCCATCACAGGTCGCCATTGACCAAGGTATAAGCCTCCTACTGCTCGCCATAGGAGGGCTCGCCAAGAGAGTCTACCCTCTCAACTCTGGTCCCACCAACCGTCACTAAATATATGACCACGATATCCCGCGTATATCACGCACATATTCTCTAAAGATTACATACGGTAACTGCAATATTACGCCATAACCGTAATATCTGCTATCCTAATCTTTACTGGCACAACATTCACTAAGATATTATATTGCCTATAACAGTTTGATCTCTTCACTCTATAAATACCTTTGCTTTTCAATACGCTCAGGATGTTTTTGAGTTCATACACACCGTATACTCATTTAAGCATCGGAGAGGGACCCAGAGACACCCCATCAGTTGCGATCCCCTTCTTACAGGTTCATCGGAGCTAAGGCGAGAGCATTGATCATTCATCATTTGACATTCAATTCACTGCCAAGTCAGCAACTGGGAGTTTCCGACCCAACATTTGAACATGTTGGCAATTCCAGACCGGCCCCCGTTCCGAACGCCGCAGATATTCCAACGCCGCAAACCGTTCACGTGGTTGGGGAAAACATTCAGTTAACCCCAGAGATGATATCACTCTTTAAGACAGTCTTAGGACAGGCTCGCAGACAAGCCCCTGCTCCTCAAGAAAATCCTCACCCCGCAGGGCCAAGACAAACAGAAACTGGAAATCCGGGCACCACAGACCCTCAAGAAGATCAAGAGATGACTTCTGGACGCCAGTCCTTACCTCCGGCTTCCACTGAGGCGCCGGTAGCTACCTACTCTGTCAATCCATCAAGTTCCATACCGAAGGGAGGACATCAGAATCAGTGCACTCTTGACCAAATTGAGGAGCTTATCAGTAAAAGGCTCAAGGAACGGCGTGAGACCGTCATGTCTCCCTTCTGGGAGCGATCAACTCATCCCTTAACCACTGATCTGGTCATGATCAAGATCCCGAAGGATGTCGTCGCTAGGGCCATCCCCGAATACAGTGGTGGAGGTGATCCTATCATACATGTCAACAAGCATGAAGCCTCTCTGCTGGGTAAGTCGACCAATCTGAATCACTTAGCCCTGTTATTTCCGTCGACCCTTTCGGGTTCGGCGTCGTCCTGGTTCTTCGGCCTCCCTGCAGGATCGATAGGGACCTGGTCTGAGCTCAAGAGAAAATTCCTGGAGAGATATATGGGTGAGCGCCAACTTCTGAAAAGTGTGGTCGCCTTGGACGCAGTCAAGCAACAACCAGGAGAATCATTGACCGACTTCTATGGGCGTTTTCATAAGAACGTCACTGAAATAAATCGCCGGGTCGCAAACGGGGAGATAATTTGAGCTTTTTACTGAGGACTCGATGTGACCAACAAAGCCTCGAAGAAACTGCGCAACAGCTACCACGTGCAGGAGATAGAGACGATGGAAGAGCTGGCAATAAGGGCGAAAGGTTTTATAGACCTTGAGAGAGCAAATTGTGAAGCCAATTTCCTGACAACCTCGCTAAGGGTGGTTCCTGAGCCCCGACAAGATGGTAGGATGGACAAGAAGGATAAGAAGGGTCGATACATGAAGCCCAGAACAAAACCCCCAGGACTTAGACATCCAGAGGTCCCTGAGTATTTCACGCCTTTAAACAGGTAGATCTTGGCGGTACTAGTCGAGATGGAAAGAAGGTCTCTGGCAAGGCCACCATTGCCCCGCAAGAGTGTTCAGCCCATGGGGAAAGACACCGAAAGCTACTGCAGATATCACAAGGACAAGGGCCACAAAACCGATGATTGCCGCATCCTCAAGCGCGACATCGAGAAGCCGATACAGAGAGGCATGTAGAAGGAATTTGTGGTCGGATGAGACAGAAGTCGAACGCCACCACGTAGAAACCACTCGCCAGCTCCGCCCGAGCACTCTGGCCCATCCCAGAGCAGGAGGGTGATTAACCTGATTGCTGGAGGGTTTGGTGCCGGAGGCGAGGGGTCACATGCAAGGGAGGTCTATGCAACTCAAATTTTTACAGCTGTCCAGCTGGGAAAGCGACCTCGACCTGAAGAAGATATTCTCATCTCGTTCTCCGAGGATGACCTGGAACATGTTACCACCCCGCACAATGATGCGCTGGTTACCACAGCTGAAGTCGACGGTTGCGACATGACGAGAATTCTGATCGACGGAGGCAGCTCGACAGATATCCTATTTTTGGATGCCTTTGAGAAGATGGGCAAATCCAAGCGTGACCTTAAGCGAGTCAACTTTTCCCTCATCAGTTTTATTGGGAGAACAACTTATACGCTTGGAGTCATAACCCTGCCGATAATTCTGAGCGAAGGATGGAAGAGCATAAATGTGTCGGTCACCTTCTTAGTGGTCGACTCGCCTACATCATACAACGCCATCCTGGGGAGAACCACAATTAATCCTCATAAGATTGTGGCCTCCACATTCTACCAAAAGATGAAGTTCCCCACGCCAAATGGGATCGGAGAAGTTCTTGGCGACCAGCCCTCCTCACGACAATGCTATGTGAACTGCCTTCGCAGGAAGAACCAAAGGGAGACCCTCGCCATAGAGACAGAGGCTGACCCACGTGAGAACCAGGCTTAGACAGCGCCAATGGAGGAATTAGTAGAGGTTAAGATCGATTGTCCAGAAAAGAAGGTGCGCATTGGGACCACCTGAACGACGACTAGAGAAATGCCCTGACTTCCCTCTTGAAAGAATACAAGGAACTTTTCTCCTAGAAGCCCAGTGACATGTCAGGCATCAACACCGACATAATTTATAATGAGCTAAGGAAAGATCCCTCGATAAAGCCGATTGCTCATAAAAGAAGGTCATTCAGATCCGACAAGCGTTTGGCGATCAGGTAGAAAGTAGGCAGGCTGATCGAAGCCGACTTTGTAAGGGAGGTACGATTCCAGAGCTGGGTCGCCAACCCAGTTCTAGTGAAGAAATAAAATAGCAAGTGGAGAATGTGCGTCAATTGTCGCGACCTGAACAGAGCTTGCCCGAAAGATTCATATCCCCTTCCTCGAATTGATCAGCTGGTCGACGCAACCTCTGGTCACGAAATGCTGAGCTTCATGGACGCCTATTCAGGCTATAATCAGATTCGAATGCATCTAGACAATGAAGCCCACACACCCTTATATGCATACAGAGATATACTTTGTTACAAAGTGATGCCCTTCGGTCTAATCAATGCTGGGGCAACATATCAACGAATGGTAAACTGACTGTTTTAGGACATGTTAGGGCGTAACATGGAGGCTTATCTGGACGACATGCTCGTCAAAACAATAAAGGGAAGTCCTCACATAGAAGACCTTCGAGAAGCGTTTGAGTGCATAAGGAGGCACAGTGTTCGCCCAAACCCAGCAAAGTGTGCCTTCGGAGTCAAGTCAGGCAAATTTCTAGGATTTATGGTAATCGAACGCGGAATTGAGGCGAACCCGGAAAAACTCAAAGCCATCGAGGAGATGTAGTCACCAACTTGCCACAAGGAGGTCCAATGTCTGAATGATCGCTTGGCCGCACTCAGTCACTTTCTTTCCAAGGCGAGCGACACGTCACTTCCGTTCTTCAAGACTCTCAGGGTCAACTGCAAGTTCGAGTGGACGCCGGAGTGCGAGGCTGCCTTCCAATCCTTAAAGCAGCACCTTCAAACACTCCCAGCTCTGGCGAAGCCCATTCCCGGCGAGCAACTCTTTCTTTATGTGAGTATTAGCGAGGTTGCAGCCAGTGCCGTATTAATAAGAGAAGAGGAAAATGTGCAGAGTCCAGTGTATTTTGTTAGCAAGATGTTTAAATCACCCGAAATAAAATATGTCTAGATTGAGAAGTATCTCTATGCCTTAGTTATTACTGCTCGAAAATTGAGACCATACTTCCACGCGCACGCCATTACAGTCCTCAACAACCAGCCTCTCAAACACTTCCTACTGAAGCCAGACTCTTCGGGAAGAATGGTTAAATGGGCAATCGAGCTGAGCGAATTCAAGATCAAATTTGCTCCGAAAACGGCCATCAAAGGTTAAGCATTGGCAGATTTCAGTGTAGAAAACACATGCAATGGTCTAACAGAAGCAGAAAACCGGCCAAGTTCATCAGCAGATACAAACCAAGGCTGAAAACTCTATACTGATGGATCCTCTTCAAGAGAAGGATCGGGGGCAGGATTAATTCTCATCCCCCCTGAGGGCGAGCCTCTAAAGTATGCGATCACCCTTACTTTTAAGGCAACCAACAATGAGGCCGAATTTGAAGCTCTTATCATTGGACTCCGACTCGCTAAAGGGATGGGCATAACATCACTCAGAACAAAAAGCGATTCAGAGCTAATTGTCAATTAAGTTAATGGAACTTACGAAGCAAAGGGGGAAAAGATGAAGAAGTACCTTGAGATAGCTAAAAAACTCATCGCCGAAATTCCAACTTTCGCGATTAAGTCTATTCCTCGCCAAGAAAACCAGCTGGCAGACTCCTTAAGCAAGTTGGCGTTCGAAGGACAAGAATTCAGGATGTGCAATTTTTGGAACAAGCTCTATATTCGGTTCTCGACATCGAGCAAAAGTCTTCAACATTCAAGGGCAGGTAACCTGGATGACTCCATTCCAGAACTTCTTGAAAGAGGGATTACTTCTAGAAGACGAAGGCGAGTCCACGAAAATAAGCCGTCTCTAAGCAAGCTATCTTGTCATAGATGGAGAGCTCTATATGCGAGGATATTCAACTCCATATTTAAGGCGCGTCTCTCATCCTGAGACAGAAAGAGTTCTCCGTGAAGCTCACGAAGGAGTTGCCGCATGCTGTTGGGTATCGATAGTGACAGCCCAGTAAGAAAAGGCCTCGAAGGCCCAATAACTATAGAGGGGGTAAACCCATGACATCCGAACCGGATCGGCCCGAGTACAAGCCAAACTTGGCCCACCATCGAGTAATCCAGAATCGAGCCCAAAGTCTATAGGGATGCCAAAGGCTCTCGGACTGCTCGCCATTCTCTACCAGGTCGCGACCTTCCACTGCTCGACATGGGAGTGCTCGCCCCGAAGAGAGCCTTGCCTCTCTCCTCTAGTCCCACAAAACCGTTAATAAGGAAGTGGCCACGATATCCCGCATATCTCGGTCGCATATTCACTAAGGATTAGATTTGGTAACTGCAATATCTCGCAGTAACTGACGATCCGAATCTTCGGCAATACAATATACACTAAGATATTCAGCTGCCATATACGGTTCTATCTCTCTTACCCTATAAATACCCTTGCTTTACATACGTTCTTTACGTTTTTGAGTTATATACACACACATACTCATTTAAGCATCGGAGAGGGACCCAGAGGCACCCCCTCTGTTGCGCTCCCCTACTTGCAGGTTCACCGGAGTCGGAGCTGAAGCGTCATCCCAACCTTGTCTGGCATTCAATTCACTGCCAGATCAGCATTCAGGATTTCACGATCCAACATTTGGCGCCGTCTGTGGGAAACGAGCAATTTAGCCATGAGAACTCGATCCCAAAGCAACCGTCGGAATCAGACTAGGGAGCGATCCTCAGATAGCTCTGATTCCGCCGCCGCTTCACTGCTTCAATAGGAACCTGCCATCCGAGCAGGAGTTAATGCTGTTCCTCTGCGGACAGCTCGAGAACATGTCGGTGATTCAAGACCGACCCCAGCTGCTTATCAAAACGGAGCCCCTGCACCGCAGACAGTCCACATTGCGGGGCAGGATATTAATTTAACCCCCGAGATGGTCTCCTTGCTGGAAGCCATCCTAGGACAGGCGCGCCGCCAAGCCCCTGCTCCTCAGGAAAACAATCCCTCCGCTCCTAAGGAAAACCACCGCCCTGCTGCCACAGGGCCTTCACCTTCAGAAGCGGCCAATCCTGGTCCTGCTGCGCCTCAGGAGGATAAGGAGATGACGTCAGGTCAACAGTCACTACCTCCAGCACACACCAAGGAGCCAGCAGCCGCATATACTGCCAATCTTTCCGGTCCGCCTCCACCCGGAGCCTCTCCCATGTACTGCACTGTGGATCAGATGGATGACCTCCTCAACAAAAGGCTCCAGGAAACACAGTTGACAGTCATAGCTCCCTTCAAGGAGCAGTCCTCTCACCCTTTCACCGACGCGCTCGTCGCTATCAAAATCCCGAAGGATGTGGTCGCTCAGGCCATACCTGAGTATAGCGGTGGAGGAGATCCCACCGTACATGTCAACAAGCATGAGGCCTCCCTTCTGGGTAAGTCAAACGATCCCAATCATTTGGCTTTGCTATTTCCATCTACTCTTTCGGGTTCGGCTTCGTCCTGGTTCTTCGGCCTCCCTGCAGGATCAATCGGAACTTGGGCAGAATTGAGAAGCAAGTTCCTGGAGAGATATATGGGCGAGCGCCAGTTGCTGAAGAGCGTGGTCGCCCTTGACTCGGTCAAACAGCAGCCTAGAGAGTCGCTGTCCAACTTCTACGGGCGTTTTTATCAAAACGTCACAGAATTAGATCGCCGAATCTCGGATGGGGAGATCATTCGAGCATTCTACAGAGGTCTGGATGTGGCCAACAAGGCCTCGAGAAAGCTGCAAAACAGCTATCATGTGAAGGAGATTGAGACGTTGGAGGAGTTGGCATCCAGAGCAAAAGGTTTCATAGACCTTGAACGCGCAAACATCGAGGCTAACCTCCTGACGACTTCGCTAAGGATAACCCATGAACCCCGACGCGATGGTACGAAGGAGGTAAAGAAGGAGAAGAAGGGAAAAGAAAGTAAGCCCCGAGTCGAGTCTCTTCCAGCGCCTCGCCATCCAGAGGTCCCTGAGTACTTCACGCCTTTAAATAGGCAGATCTCAGCGGTACTAGTCGAGATGGAGAGGAGATCCTTGGCGAGGCCACCGATGCCTCGTCGAGGTGGGATACCCATGGGCAAGGATGTCGAGAGCTATTGCAGATACCATAAGTGCAAGGGCCATAAGACAGACGATTGCAAGATTCTGAAGCGAGATATAGAGAAGCTGATTCAGGGGGAATGTTGAAGGAATTTGTGGCAGGGCGAGACCGAAGTCGAACGCCCCCCAGGAGACATCGTTCACCAGCCCCTGCAGATCAAGCTGAGCCTTCTGGAAGCAAGAGGAGAGTGAATCTGATTGCGGGAGGATTCAACGCAGGCGGTGAGAGGTCAAACGCCAGAGAGGTCTACGCCACTCAGATCTCTACGGCAGTTCAGTTGGGGAAGCGGCCCCGACCTGAAGAAAACATTGTCATCTCATTCTCTGAAGATGATTTGGCACATGTCACCACGCCCCACAACGATGCTATGGTCATTACGGCAGATATTGACGGCTGTGATGTTGCAAGGATTCTGGTCGACGGAGGCAGCTCGACAGACATCTTGTTTCTGGACGCCTTTGAAAAGATGGGCAAATCCAAACGCGACCTGAAGAGGGTCGACTTTCCGCTGATCGGATTTGCGGGAAGAACAACTTATCCACTGGGGGCTATAACCATGCCAGTGATTTTTGGCGAGGGGTGGAAAAGCATCAAGGTGTCGGTCACTTTCCTGGTGGTCGATTCACCTACATCCTACAACGCCATCATAGGGAGGACCACGATCAACCCAAACAAGATTGTGGCCTCCACTGTCCACCGGAAGATGAAGTTCCCCACTCCGAATGGGATTGGAGAAGTGCTAGGAGATCAGCCTTCCTCGCGGCAATGCTATGTGAACTGTTTACGCAGGAAGAACCAAAGGGAGGCGCTCGCCATCGAGACAGAGCCCGATCCCCGCGAGGACTTGGCTCGGCTAGCACCCATGGAGGAATTGGAGGAGGTCGAGATCGATGGTCCAGACAAAAAGGTGCGCATTGGGACCACCTTGAAAGAGGATCAGAAGGTGGCCATGACTGCCCTCCTCAAGGAATTCAAAGAGCTCTTCGCCTGGCAGCCGAGCGACATGCCAGGAATCAGCACAGATATTATCTCTCATGAGCTCAGGATAGACCCCTCCATCAAGCCGATCGCCCAAAAGAGAAGATCATTCGGGACTGATAAGCGTTTGGCGATCAGGCAGGAAGTCGGCAGGTTGATTGAAGCTGACTCCGTCAGAGAAGTAAGATTCCAGAGCTGGGTCGCCAACCCAGTTTTGGTCAGGAAATCTAACGGCAAGTGGAGGATGTGCGTCGACTTCCGTGACTTAAACAAGGCTTGCCCCAAAGATTCATATCCCCTTCCGAGAATTGATCAGCTGGTCGATGCTACCTCGGGTCATGAGATGCTGAGCTTCATGGACGCCTATTCAGGCTACAACCAGATCAGAATGCATCCAGAAGACGAGGCCCACACTGCTTTTTATGCTGACGGGGACATTCTATGCTACAAGGTGATGCCCTTTGGTCTCATCAATGCCGGGGCAACTTATCAGCGGATGGTGAACCGACTGTTCCAGGACATGCTGGGAAGGAACATGGAGGCCTACGTAGATGATATGCTCGTCAAATCCATCAAAGACAATCCTCATACCACCGACCTCCGTGAAGCTTTTGAATGCATGAGGAGACACAGCGTTCGCCTGAACCCGGCAAAATGCGCCTTTGGAGTCAAGTCCGGGAAGTTCTTGGGTTTTATGGTCAGCGAAAGGGGCATTGACGCAAACCCGGAAAAGCTAAAGGCCATAGAAGAAATGAAGTCGTCAACCTGCCATAAGGAAGTCCAATGCCTGAACGGCCGACTAGCTGCTCTTAACCGCTTCCTTTCCAAAGCAAGCGACAGATCCCTCCCGTTATTCAAAAGCTTGAGGGCCAACCGCAAGTTCGAGTGGACGCTAGACTGCGAGGAAGCATTCCAGTCCTTGGAAAGGCATATTCAAACACTCCCAGCTCTGGCAAATCCCGTTCCAGGCGAGCAACTTTTCCTCTATTTAGGCATTAGCGATGTGGCAGCCAGTGCTGTCTTAATAAGGGAGGAGAATAATGTTCAGAGTCCAGTGTATTTTATTAGCAAAATGTTCAACTCAGCAGAAATAAAATATGTCCAGATTGAGAAGTATCTCTATGCCTTAGTTATTGCTGCTCGGAAGCTGAGACCTTACTTTCACGCGCACGACATCACGGTCCTCACCAATCAACCTCTCAAAAACTTCCTGATGAAGCCAGATTCTTCAGGAAGAATGGTCAAGTGGGCGATCGAGCTCAGCGAGTTCAGGATCAAATTTGCGCCAAAAACGGCCATCAAAGGTCAAGCACTAGCTGATTTCATAGTGGAAAGCACGAGTAACGGTCAAGCGGAGGCAGAAAACAGGCCAAGTCAGTCAGCAAACGACAATCAAATCTGGGAACTCTATACGGATGGGTCTTCATCAAAAGAAGGCTCGGGGGCAGGTTTAATTCTTATTCCTCCTGAGGGCGAGCCTCTGAAATACGCGATCGCCTTGACATTCCCGTCGACCAATAACGAAGCAGAATATGAGGCTCTTATCACTGGACTCAGACTAGCAAAAGGAATGGGTATAGCTGCGCTTAAAGTAAGAAGCGACTCAGAGCTCATTGTCAATTAGGTTAATGGCGCATACGAGGCAAAGGGAGAAAAGATGAAGAAATATCTCGGCATTGCCAAAAAGCTGGTCGCAGAAATCCCAAATTTCGCGATTGAATTCATTCCTCGCCAAGAAAACCAGATGGCAGATTCTTTAAGTAAGCTAGCCTTCGGAGGGGCGACAATCCAGGATGTGCAGTTTCTGGAAAAGGTCCTATGTTCAGTCCTTGAAAACAGAGCGGAGGTCTTCAACATTCAAGAACAGGTCACCTGGATGACCCCGTTCCAGAATTATTTGAAAGAAGGCATCCTTCCAGAGGACGAAGGCGAATCCACTAGGATTAGAAGATTCGCAGCCAGTTATCTAATCATCGATGGAGAACTCTACAGAAGAGGTTATTCGACGCCTTACTTGAGATGTGTTGCTCTGCCCGAAACAGAAAAAGTTCTTCGAGAAGCTCATGAAGGGGCAGCAGCATGTCATGAAGGCGCTCGATCGCTAAGCAGGAAAATATTCAGATTGGGATATTACTGGCCGACCTTGGGAAAAGACGCAGCCGAATTAACACAGAAGTGTGAAATTTGCCAGCAGTTTGCACCACGATCGGGTCGACCATCGACATTATTATCCCCAATGGCAGGTGCCTGGCCCTTCGCTCAATGGGGAATCGATATATTGGGTCCTTTTCCCTTTAGCACTGGTCAGCGTACTCACATTATAGTGGCAATCGACTACTTCACTAAGTGGGTAGAGGCGAAAGCTCTAGCTTCAACAACGGAATTCCAAGTTATCAAGTTCCTGCAGGTCAACATATTCTCCAGATTTGGTATTCCCAAAATACTCATCAGCGATAACGGTCCGCAATTCGTTGGAAAGGAGTTGAAATGGCTCTGTGAAGAGTATCATATCGATCATCGTTTCAGTTCAGTACATCACCCTCAAACGAATGGGCAAGCTGAAGCAGCCAACAAGGTTGTCTTAGCAGGACTCAAGAAAAGGGTTCGAGCATTCAAGGGGAATTGGGCAGACGAACTGGAAAACGTATTATGGGCAATCAGAACAACGCCTAAGGCGGCCACAGGAGAAACGCCTTTCAGTTTAGTGTACGGATCAGAAGCAGTAGCACCAGCTGAATTAGCAGTGCCTACCCACAGAGTCCTACACTTTAACGCGGAGGCAAATGAGATCGAGCGCAAAACTGACCTCGACTTAGCAGAGGAAAAGAGATGGCTCTCGGAAAAGACACAGGCAAAGATGCGTTTGGAGACCGCTCGGTATTTCAACAGAAAGGTCAGCGCTCGCCAATTTTTCGTGGGGGAGATGGTTATGAGAAGAAATGAATTCACAAGGCTGGACAGTAAAAACAAACTTTCAGCCAAATGGGAAGGACCATACAAAGTAGTAGAGATCGCCGCACCAGGATCCTACTATTTGGAAACCATTGAAGGCGAGAGGTTACCCCGTCCATTTAATTCTGAGCATTTAAGAAGATTTTATGCATAGCTTGTAATCAAACCGATTATGTCAATAAAAGAGAGCCATTCCTTCATAAAGCGTGTCCACTCGAAGCAAGCCGAAGCCAAAAAGCCCTGACGCCAAAGTCAGGCCTCAAAAGCCCTGACGCCAAAGTCAGGCCAAAAAGCCCTAGCAACAATACTAGGCCAAAAGCCCTGACGCCAGAGTCAGGCCAAAAAGCCCTAACAACAAAGTTAGGCCAAAAGCCCTAGCAACAAAGCTAGGCCAAAAAGCCCTGTCGCCAAAGACAGGCCAAAAGCCCTAGCAACAAAGCTAGGCCAAAAAGCCCTGTCGCCAAAGACAGGCCAAAAGCCCTAACAACAAAGTTAGGCCAAAAAAGCCCTAGTAACAAAACTAGGCCACAAAAGCCCTAACAACAAAGTTAGGCCTCAAAAAACCTGACGCCAAGAGTCAGGCAAAGTCCTGACGACAAAGCCAGGCCAAAAGCCCTGGCGACAAAGCCAGGCCAAAAGACCTAGCAAAATGTTAGGCAAAATAGAAGCCCTGACGCCAAAGTCAGGCCAAAGAAAGTTTAGGCGATCACTATCGATGATAAAGCCTGACAAATTACAAATCCCCTGTTATTATGCCAACACCTCAAAGGTTTAAACTTCAAAGAAGGTAATATCTCTTTGAACTTAGAAGTTTACGCTTTTAAGTGTCAAAAGTGTTATCCTTAGAAAGTTTAACTTATGATTGGTCTAAGGTTTTAAGGGTCGACGGCATTACAAAGCAAGAAAAAGCGGAAAGTAATTATGATTAAGATATTGGATAGCTAAATGTGTTCGAAGTCGATTAAAGGCTCAAGAACATAAAGGCATTCAATAGAAAAACCCAAGTCTTAAATCAAATAAATAATTACAAGGAAAACAAAAAATTACAAAGAAAAACAGCTATCCAAAAGGCAAATATTGTCAATAAAAGAGATGGAGACTTCAGGCTTGGGGATCCTCGGGGGCAGAGGCACTTGGCTCGCCTTCAGGGGCAGGGACGATTTGCTCGCCTTCGGGGGCAGGAAGGCTTGGTCCGCCTTCGGGAACAACCCCTTCAGCAATAAGGGTAGACTGAGAGTTACGACTCCGGAGGAAGCTCCTCAAAGACCCAACTTCCTCAAGGGTAAAATTGGGATCGACCGCCCGGACATCATCCACCAGGACTTGGAGAAAATCGGCGATCGCCGACTTCATCACCTTCAGAGCGCAGTCTTCAAAATTCTCAGAGGCTTTGAATGCCTCAACTACGCTCTGGGGCGAAGGGACGAATTTCAATTGTGCAGCTAACCGATCCCTCTCCTCATCCAGGACAATCCCCCGGGCTTCCGCAGCTTCCCTCCGAGCCTCCGCAGCTTCCATCTGAGCCACCGCAGCTTCCCTCTGGGCGTCAGCAGCGACCCTTTGCGCCTCGGAAGCGACCCTGCGAGCCTCCGATTCTGCCCCTTGCGCATGAGCTTCCTTAAGTTCAGCATCTAGGTGAACTTGGACGATCTCTCCCTGATCTAAACACAGGTGAAGAGCGTCAAAGTCCTGAAGAGGGGCAGCGGTTTCAGCCTCCCTCTTCTGGACATCAGCAAGGAGGCGCTGCTCCTTCCTGAGGTATTCCTCTCGGGTATCATTTGCCAAGGCGATCGCTGCATCCGCAGTTGTCTTGATAGTCCCCAATTGCTCAGGAGTGACCCCCGTGCTTCGGTACTGCTCCAGCTCGACGAGCACACTGGAATACTTGTCGGCGAGCTCCCCGAAGACACGACCAAGAATCACCTCTTCCCGAATGAACTGGTAACAAATATAGAATAAAGGCTGTCAGGACAACGAACAATAAGGGAACGACAAAGAGAGGACTCTACGAAATAAAAATATGAGATCTTACCAAAGCCACTCGTTCAAAGTGGGACCGAAGGAACCCCTCGATCTGATGAAGTTCCGTGGGAACAATCGAGCGGTCCGTGGGGGGAATTAACCCGTCCAGAAGCCGCATACACATATCCGGGCTACCCCGGAGGCTCTTCTGGGGAGGGTACCCCTTCTTCATAAGGTCCCCACAAGGGACCCAAGTTTCCCGAGAATTCGCTGATTCAAGCGGCTGAAACAAACTGGCAAGGGAACAATGCTACTCCACAGGAGCCCTCGATGAGCTGGAAGCAGCATGCCCCTTCTTCTTGGTCCCAGACTCCTTAGGAGGAACCGTGGGCACAGTAGGAACAAGAGGTGCTAAGGTCAAAACCTTCCCCTTGGCGGCAGAAGGGCCCTGGGGAAAGGGAGAAGGGGGCACCACGTCCAGACCCTTCCCTTTATTAGCGGAAGGGCCCCCAGGAGGGGGAGGAGGAGGATGCTGATCGACTTCCGGACATTCCTCACTCCTGACCTTCTTGGAGGGAGGAGGAGGATGATCCCGGGCCATGACGGTTGAGGACTCCTCTGCAAAACAACAAGACAAAATGTCAAAAACAAAAAACCGCAAAGTATGAAGACGTTAAATCTACGAATAACAAAGCAACATACCTGGTTGGCGAGGGTCAGCAGTGGCCGAGGGAAGCACCTCCTCAGACTTCCTCTTGGACGAACACCTAGAGGGGGGAGGAGGAGAGTTCAGCAATGCCTGGTCGGAGGACAGTCCCGTCGATTCCTGGTCATCAAAGAGACCTATCAGTTTTTGGCTCTTTCCTACGACCTTGCCTACAAACGATAAAACAAGGAAAAAGGTTAGAAAGTTACCCAATCATCGAAGATTGGCGTGGCTTGATGAATGCCTGCCTGCCATCTCAAGCATGTTTTCAGTAGTTTCAACCACTGAGCGAATGGACTTGAATTGGGACGACCGATGCGACCGGTATAGGTCATCGATGGCGTTCCGATCACTCTATGATATCTCCTCGAAAGAAGGAGGGAAATCCTTGTTCGGGATCAACAATTTCCAGGGCACCCCCCCTTATAAAAGAAGTAACACTTCTTATAATTGGAGTTGGTGGTCCGAAAATCGTCGACCAGGCGGACATGGACGTTCCAAACCCATCCCTGAGGGCCTCCCCACTCTGAAAACTTCGGCCAGCGGGATTGGAAGTGGTGAAGGTGGTTTGCCCCTGCTGCCAGTCGGAAGAAGCACCGGAACAGGGCCAGTGAATACACCCATTCCTGGCGTAAGCACAGGAACTTGAAACCGACCCACATCCTGAGGGCATTCGGGACAAGCTGTGTGGGGTGAATCCCGTAAAACTGACACAAGGTCTGTAAATCCTCACAGAGAGGAAAACGCAACCCAGCATCGATCTGGGCCGCATAAATGTAAACCTCTCTGTCGTGAGGAAAATGCAGACCTAAGCCAGGATACCTAGGAGCATCCTCCACGCTGAAGCCACCGAGCGCCACCACGGTCTTAAAATAAGCCGGCTTCAATTCATTAGGCTTGACGTCTACTCGAAAGAATTCAAATATTGCAATGATAAACATAAAAAGCAAAGAACAGCAGAGGATATTGCCAAAGCAGAGCAGTAAAAGGGCGAAGGTTTACCTTTCGGAGAAAAGATGGGCGTGTTCAGCTCAGGCCCGTCCACCACCACAGGAGTGGTTGCAGTCCTGCCCAAATCGGTCTGTTCCTCCACTGAGGGGGGCACGACCTCATCCCTGATGGTCAAAGGGACATTAGCATTTCTGGGAGTGTTGGCTTTGTTGGCGCCCTTGGGAGCCATGTGCTTGACTCTCTGACTGCGGGGAGCCATGGAAATATTGGAAGAAGGCTGAAGAAGGTTGAGAAAAGAAATGGAAAGGATCGCAATGAAGCTCTGAAAATCCAAGAGAGTGGATAAGCGTAAAAGACAGAATACAGAAACTGACGTTTCCTATATAGACCAAAAGGGGAGTAACCGCCACGAGCAAATCGAAGCGACGCAGATGAATAATTGCACCCTTTTGGAGAAAACCGAAGCAATGTCAGAATTCCAAGAGACAAACGGTTGGCTGGTACAGACAGCTGTCAAACTACCCTGGGTTTACGGAAAAGTAAAGGACAGGCGTGCCTCAAGTGACCGTTCGATTTCTGGACAACTGTGCAGTTATTAAATGCTAAAAGTCCACTAAGGAGACAAGATGGTCGCCTACGCACTAATAAGGCTTTAGCAGAAATACCTTGGGTAGGTAATGATCGCCTAACCAAGAAAGATAGACTTCCATAAGCCTAGGTCACCTCGAGTGATCGCCAAAAGGGAATAAAAGGAAGGATATTCTTTTAGCTTTGAACAGAGAAGAAACTGCTCGCCAAATGAGCTCGAAGTGTCTCAAAGGTACTGAACCATCACCAGAGACGTCACTATCTAAAACCCTACCAGGAAATCAAGCTCGACTGAAGGAAGTTCAATCAAGCTTCGGGGGCAAATGTTGGGTATCGATAGTGACAGCCCAGTAAGAAAAGGCCTCGAAGGCCCAATAACTATAGAGGGGGTAAACCCATGACATCCGAACCGGATCGGCCCAAGTACAAGCCAAACTTGGCCCACCATCGAGTAATCCAGAATCGAGCCCAAAGTCTATAGGGACGCCAAAGGCTCTCGGACTGCTCGCCATTCTCTACCAGGTCGCGACCTTCCACTGCTCGACATGGGAGTGCTCGCCCCGAAGAGAGCCTTGCCTCTCTCCTCTGGTCCCACAAAACCGTTAATAAGGAAGTGGCCACGATATCCCGCATATCTCGGTCGCATATTCACTAAGGATTAGATTTGGTAACTGCAATATCTCGCAGTAACTGACGATCCGAATCTTCGGCAATACAATATACACTAAGATATTCAGCTGCCATATACGGTTCTATCTCTCTTACCCTATAAATACCCTTGCTTTACATACGTTCTTTACGTTTTTGAGTTATATACACACACATACTCATTTAAGCATCGGAGAGGGACCCAGAGGCACCCCCTGTGTTGCGCTCCCCTACTTGCAGGTTCACCGGAGTCGGAGCTGAAGCGTCATCCCAACCTTGTCTGGCATTCAATTCACTGCCAGATCAGCATTCAGGATTTCACGATCCAACACATGCCATGAAGGTGCACGCTCATTGATGTGCAAAATTTTCAGATTAGGCTACTATTGGCCAACCTTGAGCAAAGATGCAGCAGAAATGACAAAGAAGTGCGCGACTTTTCAACAGTTCGCACCACGATCCGGTCAATCACCAACATTGCTATCCACAATTGCGGGCGCCTAGCCTTTTGCCCAATGGGGAATAAACATCTTGGGCCCCTTTCCCATAAACACTGGGCAAAGAACACACATCATAGTGTCGATAGACTACTTCACCAAGTGGATAGAGGCGAAAGCTTTGGCCTCTACAACTGAATTTCAAGTGAACAAGTTCCTGAAAGTCAACATATTTTCGCGGTTCAACGTTCCCAAGATACTCATAAGCGATAATGGTCCACAATTCGTAGGGACAGAACTTAAGTGGCTCTGCGAAGAATACCATATCGATCACAGATTTAACTCAGTGCATCATCCTCAAACGAATGGGCAAGCCGAAGCAGCCAACAAAGTTGTCCTGGCAGCGCTCAAAAAACGATTTCAAGCCTTCAAAGGAAACTGGGCAGAAGAGCTGGAAAATATATTATGGGCTATTCAAACAACAACCAAAGCGGCAACGGGGGAAACACCATTCAGTTTAGTGTACGGATAAGAAGCAGTGGCACCCACCAAAATAGCGGTGCCTACCCACATAATCCTACACTTTAACACTGAAGCGAACAAAATTGAGCGCATAACATACCTCGACCTTGTAGAAGAAAAGGGATGGAAATTAGACAAAGCCCAAGCTAAAATGCGACTGGCGACCGCCCAATGCTTCAACAGAAAAGTCAGTGCTCACCAATTTTTCGTGGGGGAGATGGTTATGTGAATGAATGAATTCAAAAGACTGGACAGTCAGAACAAGCTTTCAGCTAAGTGGGAAGGTCCATACAAAGTAGTAGAGATTGCTGCTCCAGGATCTTACTACTTGGAAATCACAAAAGGTGTAAGGCTGCCTCGTCCATTCAACTCCGAACATTTAAGCAGGTTTTATGCATAGCTTGTAATCAAAGTGTTATGTCAATAAAGCAAATCATTCCTTCATAAAGCATGGCCACTTGAACCGAAATGAAGGAGAAAAGGCCTGATATCAAAATTGGGCGAAATACCTAAAGTCAAATTTAGGCAAAAGACCTGACATCAAGGTTAGGCAAAAAACCTGATATCAAAATTGAGCGAAAGACCTAAAGTCAAATTTAGGCGAAAGACCTGACACCAAGGTTAGACAAAAGACCTGATATCAAAATTAGGCGAACGACCTAAAGTCAAATTTAGGCGAAAGATCTGACACCAAGGTTAGATAAAAGACCTGATATCAAAATTAGGCGAACAACCTAAAGTCAAATTTAGGCGAAAGACCTGACACCAAGGTTAGGCAAAAGACCTGATATCAAAATGTGGCGAAAGACCTAAAGTCAAATTTAGGCGAAAGACCTAATGCCAAGGTTAGGCAAAAGACATGATATCCGAATTGGGCGAAAGACCTAAAGTTAGATTTAGGCAAAAGACGTGACGCCAAAGTTAGGCACAAGACCTGATATTCAAATTGGGCAAAAGACCTGATAACAAAATCAGGCGAAAATACCTAAGGCTAAAGTTAGACAAAAAAGACCTGATATTAAAATCAGGCAGAAGTCCTGATGCAGAAAGCGAGCGATCTGTTAAGGAAGTCGTTCCCTTATAAATTGGGCAAAATTTAAGATTGGATATCCAAAGCGAAGAATCCATATCAAGGGTAACAGTTCCTTTGCGAAACAAACGTAAGAAAGTGGGCGAATGAACCTAAGGCGATCACTCACTAAAAGATGAATGAGCCTTGAGTAACAGTTCCCCATGATTAGGCGAAAACTCCAAAGGGTTAAAATCTTAACAAGGCGAACACATCTATAAAAGATGATAGTTTCCTTAAAGGCATAATCCTCGAGTAACAGCTACTTTAAAGACAACTTGGCGAGGGGAGTAAATGAATCTATAAAGACTTATCGTTCTTCCTTCTAAGCCTTAGGAAAGGTCCAAGACCCTATATGGCGAGACTATCATACGCAAGCAAAAGGGAAGTTGAAAACAAGTATGGTAAAACTTCCTAAAGCATTCAAACAAGAAAGACATCGGAAGAATAGCCAATATTCAAAGTCGAATAAAGGCAAAGGCTTATGAATATAAAGGCATTCTATATTATTAGAATAATAATAATAAACCGACTTTGATATCAAAAGGTAATTAGGAGTAAATGAATCTATAAAGACTTATCGTTCTTCCTTATAAGCCTAAGGAAAGGTCCAAGAACCTATATGGCAAGAATATCATACGCAAGCAAAAGGGAAGTTGAAAACAAGTATGGTAAAACTT
Organism: Chamaenerion angustifolium; assembly: GCA_946814005.1. Classification (NCBI taxonomy): domain Eukaryota; kingdom Viridiplantae; phylum Streptophyta; class Magnoliopsida; order Myrtales; family Onagraceae; genus Chamaenerion; species Chamaenerion angustifolium. Next base: position 22,749,890 of record OX328268.1, on the reverse strand, counting down.
CCTAAAGCATTCAAACAAGAAATACATCGGAAGAATAGCCAACATATTCAAAGTTGAATAAGGGCAAAGGCTTATGAATATAAAGGCATTCTATATTATTAGAATAATAATAATAAACCGAGTCTGATATCAAAAGGTAATTACAAACTCCCCCCCCCCCCCCCAAAAAAAAAAAAGAAAACAAAAGTGATTATCATAGAAAAGAAATAAAAGATGTGGTCGCCAAGGGAGCTCGAGACTTCAAGGTTTGGGCTCTTCGGGGGCAGCAGCTTCCGGCACAACCTCGGGGGCAGTCTCCTCACTAACAGTAGAAGAAACCTCCTTGGAATAGCCACTCTCCATGAAGTCCTGAAGAGACTTCACCTCCCGGAGAGGAATCTTGGGGTCGATCCCCTGAATCTCGTCAACTAAGATCTGGAGGTAGGCAGCCACCTCGGGCTTTATCACCTCAAAGGGCAGTTGAAAAACTCATCGGACATTTTAAAATCCTCGACCACGCTCTGGGGGAAGGGACAGACTTCAGTTGTAGAGCAAGTTGCTCATTCTCTTTGGCGAGCTGACGCCTCTCCGCCGCCAAGGCGTCCCTATAGGCCTCAGACTCCTTCAACTGAGCCTTTAGGCCAGCATTCGCCGCCTCCACCTCAGCAGAGTACTTGTCGGCCGCCTTAAGCTGGAGCTCGGTTCTCGTCCGCCTGTCATTGGCGAGAACCACCTCATCCTCCTTCTCCTTCATGAAGACAAGAAGTCCCTGCTCCTGCTCAAAATACTCCTCGCGAGCATGCTCCACCAGCCAAGTGGCCGACTCAGCCCTATCCTTCAGACCCTCCATCTTAGGGGTGATAAAAAAAGACTGTAGGACCGAATTCCCGACAAGATTGGCCCGAGACCGGCCCGACTAGGACCGAGACAGACTAGGACTGAGACCGAACGGGCGGTTTTTTTTCTTCAAGGTCGGTCTCGGTCTCGGGCTTTTTTCCCGAAAGCCCGTTTAGGACCGGCTCGAACTGAATGTATGTGTATTTGACATTTTCATAATACCACACCGAAAAAAATGTGGATTTTGGAGGTTTTCTATCTCTATAAAAGGTGCATCTTGATAAATTTACTAAAGAATATAGAGAGTTCATAGTGTTTCTTTGAGAGGTGAACTATTCCTTCGCCTTTTACTAAAAAATACCGTGAACTCATAGTTTTTTTTTGGGGTGTAGATTCGGTCCAGAACCGAGACCGACCCGAGTCAAGAAAGACCGACTCAGGCGGGCTTTTTTGGCCGAGGTCGGTCTCGGTCCTCCAGAAGGCAAGACCGAAATTTCAGCCTCGGTCTTGCCTTCAGGACCGGCCCGGCCCGCCCATGATCAGCCCTACTCCATCTGATCAGGGGTGAACCCTGTTGGATCATAATTTCCTGAATGCTGATGTAGCAATGAATTGATTGCCAAGGAGATGGTGATCGCGCGCTTTCGCCTGAGCTCCGATAAACCTGCAAGAAGGGGATCGCAACAGAGGGGGTGCCTCTGGGTCCCTCTCCGATGCTTAAATGAGTATATGTGTGTATATAGCTCAAAACGTCTTGAATGTATGTAAAGCAAAGGTATTTATAGAGTAGGAGATACCAAACCGTATAAGGTAACTGTATATCTTCGTGAATATTGTGTTGTTGAAGATTTAGATAGTAGATATTGCGGTTACGGCGAGATATTGCAGTTACCGTATCTAATCTTTAGTGAATATGTGCCCGAGATATGCGGGATATCGTGGCTATATCCTTATTAACGGTTGGTGGGACCAGAGGAGAGAGGCAAAGCTCTCTTCAAGGCGAGCACTCCTATGGCGAGCACTCCTATGGCGAGCACTCCTATGGCTGCGACCTTGATTGTTGGCGAGCACTCCCTGGGCACTCCCTTGGCGAGCACTCCCATGGCGAGCAGTGGGAGGCTTTGGCCTTGGCCAATGGCGACCTGAAGTGGCACTTTGGCGTCCACTTTAGTTTGGATTCGATACTGGACCACTTTATGAGGGCCAGAGTAACCTTACTGTGGGTTGGCCTTGTTTAAATGGTATGGGTTGCACCCCCTGCAAATTTATTGGGCCTTCGAGGTCTTTCCCATATTGGGTCGTCACTATCAATACCCAACATTTGCCCCCGAAGCTTGAGTGAAGTTTCTTCGGTCGAGCTTGATTCTGTGATAGGGTTTAAGATAGTGACTTTTGGACTAGATCTTTTGCTTTCCTTATCTGCTATTTGTGCCTTTTGATGCTATGTATCCTTTGGCGAACTATTTTGGTTGCGTAGAGTTTTTCGGAATGTGTGATACCTTACCCCATTAGGCGAACGCTTTGGGTTTCCAGGGTTTATGGATGCTCATTCTTCACTCTTTGGGCGAACACTATCGTTGCGAGGGTGTTAGGAGAGGTCTGGTATAGCTTTTGGCAACCACCTTTTTTGTGTAAGATTTCGAACATTTTAATGAATGGACAGTTAGCGAAAGTCGAGAGGACTTTTGAGGCATGTCTGTCTCTTTGTCTTCCGTAACCAGTGGGAAGACTCACAGGTTTTTCGTGTCGTTCCAACCTTTTGTCTCCCCGATGTAACCCTTGGAATTCTGACATTACTTCGGTTTTACCCAAAAGGGTGTAATCATTATCTGAGCCGTTTCTTACATGCCCGTTCGGTTTCCTTCGTTTTGGCTAAAAAGGCTGAACTTTAGCATTTAGTCTTTTACGCACTCAATTCATTTGCATTCCAGAGTTCATATCTTCTTTCAGCCCTCTGTTTCAATTTTTCCTTTCTCTCTTTTTATCCTCGAAAAAGCTTTCTCAGCCAGAACGGGATACTCCTTCGAGCTTTGGAGAGCTGTCGGGGAGTGATCGGAACATCATTGATGACTTATTCCGACATCATAGGCAACCAAACTTCTGTTCAATCCGCTCAGGGGCGGAAACTTCAGAGTCGATGCTTGGGCTAGTGGGAATTCATCAGTTCGTACAACTGACGCTCAAGGTCGGGGTTCATCATTCCGCGCCAGTCTTTATTGATTGGATTAATTTCTGACCCATCAGTCTGGGACCTAAATTCATTAACCGCACTTGAGGACCTAAATTCATCAGTCTATTTTCCAAGCGGGCTAAGACGAGGTTGTTAGCTGCCTAGGCGTCTATGAGTTTCGGATCAAGGATGTCGACCAGTACTCTGTTTGGCTAGAGGCAGAGAATGGTGACCTCAGGGCTCAACTGAAAGAGTCCTGGGTGCAGAGGGATGCCTCGATGGCTGAGCAGGAGCATCTTTCCTTAAATCTTAAGGCTGTCCCATCCCCCCTTAGCGTGGTCGAGGACTTTAAGAAGTACGAGGAGTTCTCTGACTGCGCCTTGGAGGTGATAAAGGCCGAGGCTGCTGCCTACCTCCAGATCTTGGTCGACGAGATTCAAGGGATTGATCCCAAGTTTCCTCTCTGGGAGTTGAAGTCTCTTCAGGACTTCATTGAGAGCGGCTACACCAAGGAAGCTCCTTGGCGATGAGGCTGCCCCCGGGGCCGAGAAGGAGACTGCATCCCCTGATGAACCCAGACCTTGAGGTCTCAGGCCTTCAGGCGACCGAGTCGATGCAGAGTTTCAGGTCTAGGGAGCCTGTTCATCCTCCTGCTTTTTGCTCATCCTTCTTTTTATCGATAATCACTTTTACTTCCCTTTGTTTTTGGGATAGTTGTAATTATTCTTTTGATTTCAGACTCGGATATTATTATAATGAACGCCTTTAATTTCGTAAGACTTTACTCTTTTCCGACTTCGAATGTGTTTGGCCGTTCTTCCGATATCTTTTCGTTCGAACGCTTTAGGAAGTTTTACCATATTTGTTTTCAACTTCTCTTTAGCTTATGTAGGAGAGTCTCGCCATATAGGATCTTGGACCATCCATTCCCTTCACCAAAGTTTCTTAAGGGAACTGTTACTCGAAGATCATACCTTTAAGGAAACTATCATCTTTTGTAGATGTGTTCGCTTTGTTAAGATTTTAGACCTTTGGAGTGTTCGTCTAATCACGGGGAACTGTTACCCGAGGCTCATTCATCTTTTAGTAAGTGGTCGCCCTAGGCTCATTCACCCACTTTCTTGTGTTTGTTTCGCAAAGGAACTGTTACCTTTGATATGGATTCATTCGCTTTGGATGTTACTTCTCAAGTTTTGCCCAACTTATAAGAGAACGGACTCCTTGGCGGATTGCTCGCCTTTTGCCCTAGGACTTCTGTCTGATTTTTATATTTAGGCCTTATTTGCCTAACTTTTTCCTTAGGTCTTTTCGCCTGATTTTGATAACAGGTCTTGTGCCTGACTTTGGCATCAGGTCTTTCGCCTAACTTTGGTGCTAGGTCTTTCACCTGATTCAGTCATCAGGTCTTTCGGGTCTTTTGGTTTGCCTAACTTTGGCGTTAGGTCTTTTTGCCTAACTTTGGCGTTAGGTCTTTCGCCCAATTTTGATATCGGGTCTTTTTGTTTCGTAAGCCTTGGTTTTTGTTTGACTTCGAGTATACTTGGTTGTTCTTCTGATGTCTATCTTGCTTGAAAGCTTTAGGAAGTTTTACCATACTTGTTTTCAACTTCGCTTCAGCTTTTGTAGAATAGTCTCGCCTTTTTGTTTTCATTCAAAGGGTCTTGGACCTTTCTTTGGAGGAAACGTTACCCTTTAGAGGTTCTTTTCGCTCCTTTAGGTTTCGGGGGAAGGACTGTGGCCTCTTATCGGCTCGTCCATCCCTTTCGCCATGTTTCTTAAGGAAACTGTTACCCATGGATTATGCCTTTAAGGAAACTGTCATCCTTTATGGATTCGTTCGCCTTTTAGGATTTTGGTCCTTAGATTCGTTCGCCTAGTCGTAGGAAACTGTTATCTAATATTTGCTCGCCTTTTAGAAAGCTGTTACCTCGGATTCGTTCGCCTAGTCGTAGGAAACTGTTATCTAAGATTTGCTCGCCTTTTAGGAAGCTGTTACCTCAGATTCGTTCGCCCTTTTTGGGGAACTGTTACCCAAGATTCGCTCGCCTTTTTAGTAAGCTGGAAAGCTTTAGGAAATTTTACCATACTTGTTTTCAACTTCGCTTTTCAAAGGAACACTTACCTTTAGATTCGCTCGCCTTTTAGGAAGCTGTTACCTAAGATTCGTTCGTTCTCTTAAGCTTTTCTTTGGAGAGACTGTTACCTTATTGGTTCGTCTGCTCCGTTGTGCCCAATTTGTAAGGGAACTGTTACCCTTGATGTGGGTTCGTTCGCCTTTTAGTGTAGGTCTTTGTTCTTCCCAGTTGTAGAGATTTGGGTAGCATAGACTTCTTTTGCTTTGGATCCCTCGCCTCCGGCACCAAACCTTACAGCAATCAGGTTTATCACCCTCCTGCTCTGGGATGGGCCAAATTGCTCGGGCGGAGCTGGAGAGTGGTTTCTACGTGGGGGCGTTCGACTTCTGGTGACAGGGCTTTTTGACCTTGGCGTCAGGGCTTTTGACCTAACTTTGGCGTTAGGGCTTTTTGGCCTGACTTTGTGGTCAAGCCTTTTGGCCTGTCTTTGGCGACATGGCTTTTTGGCCTAACTTTGGTGTCAGGGATTTTGGCCTGTCTTTGCCTAATTCTATTGTTAGGACTTTTGGCGTTAGGGCATTTATTTTGCCTAACTTTATTGCTAGGTCTTTTGGCCTGACTTTGGCGTCAGGGCTTTTGTGGCCTATCTTTGGTGATAGGGCTTTTTGGCCTAACTTTGTTGCTAGGGCTTTTGTGGCCTATCTTTGGTGATAGGGCTTTTGGCCTGTCTTTGGCGACAGGGCTTTTGTGGCCTATCTTTGGTGATAGGGCTTTTGGCCTGTCTTTGGCGACAGGGCTTTTGTGGCCTAACTTTGTTGTTAGGGCTTTTGGCCTGTCTTTGGCGACAAGGCTTTTGTGGCCTAACTTTGTTGTTAGGGCTTTTGGCCTGACTTTGGCGTCAGGGCTTTTGTGGCCTAACTTTGTTGTTAAGGCTTTTGGCCTGACTTTGGCGTCAAGGCTTTTGTGGCCTAACTTTGTTGTTAGGGATTTTTTGTGGCCTATCTTTGTTGATAGGGCTTTTGGCCTGTCTTTGGCGACAGGGCTTTTGCGTCCTATCTTTGGTGTTATGGCTTTTGGCCTAACTTTGTTGCTAGGGCTTTTGTGGCCTAACTTTGTTGTTAGGGCTTTTGGCCTGACTTTGGCGTCAGGGCTTTTGCGGCCTATCTTTGGTGATAGGGCTTTTGGCCTAACTTTGTTGCTAGGGCTTTTGTGGCCTAACTTTGTTGTTAGGGCTTTTGGCCTGTCTTTGGCGTCAGGGCTTTTGTGGCCTAACTTTGTTGATAGGGATTTTTTGTGGCCTATCTTTGGTGATAGGGCTTTTGGCCTGACTTTGGCGTCAGGGCTTTTTTCTTCGATTTGCTTCGAGTGAACATGTTTATGAAGGAATCACTTGCTTGTATGGTCCTTCCCACTTAGCTAAAAGTTTATTCTGACTGTCCAGACTTGTGAATTCATTCCTTCAGCATTCCTCTCTTTATCAGCTTTTCGATGTCGCGTTTGTGATATCTGCAATAGCTCTCGGTGTCATTCCCCATGGGCTGACCACTCTTGCGGGGTCTCGGTGGCCTTGCCAGAGACCTTTCCATCTCGACTAGTACCGCCGAGATCTGCCTGTTTAAAGGCGTGAAATACTCAGGGACCTCTGGATGTCTTGGTCCTGGGTTTTCCGATCTAGGCTTTTCTCGACCCTTCTTACCCTTCTTGATCCTGCAGGGACACCAAAGAACCAAGACGACGCCGAACCCAAAAGGGTCGACAAAAATAACAGGGCTAAGTGATTCGGATCAGTCGACTTACCCAACAGAGAGGCTTCATGCTTATTAACATGTATAATGGGGGCGCCTCCACCACTATACTCGGGGATGGCCCTGGACACGACATCCTTTGGGGTCTTGATGACGACCAGGTCAGTGGTGAAGAGATGAGCTGATCGTTCCTTAAAGGGAGTCATGACGGTTTCGCGTTGTTCTTTGAGTCTCTTAGTGATAAGCTCCTCAACTTGGTCAAGAGTGAATTGGGGCTGCTGTCCTCCAGTCGGTGCATAACTTGATGGATTGACAGAGTGAGTGACCGCCGGTGTCTCGGTGGAGGCCGGATGTAAGGATTGGTGTCCAAAGGTCATCTCTTGATCTTCTTGAGGGGCTGTGGTGCCAGGATTTCCAGTTTCTGATTCCGGTGGCCCCGTAGGACGAGGATCTTCATGAGGAGCAGGGGGTTTTCTGCGGGCCTGTCCTATGATGGTTTCCAAGAGGGATATCATCTCTGAGGTTACCTGAATGGTTTCCCAAGCCACTTGGATGGTTTGTCGATCTGGAATCTCTGGGACGTTTGGAACAGGGGTCGTTCTCGAATTGCCAATGTGTTCACGTGCCGGTCTCGGAGGGACGGCATCACAGACTGCTTGGCTTGCAGGTTCTTGGTGGAGTGGCGAAGCGGCAACGGAATTAGAGCTATCCGAGGATTGTTCGTTAGCTTCTTTCCGATGATTGCAGTTAGAGCGAGTATGTATGACTGTTTTGCTCATTTTCCCACAGACGGCGCCAAATGTTGGATCGTGATTTCCTGAATGCTAATCTGGCAATGAATTGAATGCCAAGGAGATGGTGATCGCACGCTTTCTCCTGAGCTCCGATGAACCTGCAAGAAGGGGATCGCAACAGAGGGGGTGCCTCTGGGTCCCTCTCCGATGCTTAAATGAGTATATGTGTGTATATAGCTCAAAACGTCTTGAATGTATGTAAAGCAAAGGTATTTATAGAGTAGGAGATACCAAACCGTATAAGGTAACTGTATATCTTCGTGAATATTGTGTTGTTGAAGATTTAGATAGTAGATATTGCGGTTACGGCGAGATATTGCAGTTACCGTATCTAATCTTTAGTGAATATGTGCCCGAGATATGCGGGATATCGTGGCTATATCCTTATTAATGGTTGGTGGGACCAGAGGAGAGAGGCAAGGCTCTCTTCAAGGCGAGCACTCCTATGGCGAGCACTCCTATGGCGAGCACTCCTATGGCTGCGACCTTGATTGTTGGCGAGCACTCCCATGGCGAGCAGTGGGAGGCTTTGGCCTTGGTCAATGGCGACCTGAAGTGGCACTTTGGCGTCCACTTTAGTTTGGATTCGATACTGGACCACTTTATGAGGGCCAGAGTAACCTTACTGTGGGTTGGCCTTGTTTAAATGGTATGGGTTGCACCCCCTGCAAATTTATTGGGCCTTCGAGGCCTTTCCCATATTGGGTCGTCACTATCAATACCCAACAAACCCCAAGCTCCGGTACTGCTCCAGCTCGATAAGCAGGCCAGTCTGCTTATCGACGAGCTCCCCTACAATCCAACTGATCGCCAACTCCTCCCGGGCAAGATCACAACAGGAAAAAAGGGTAAAGTACAATCAGATCAAGGAAATGTCAAAAAGTGATTTAATAAATTAAAAAGGACTTACCAAGACGATCCGCTCGAAATGCGTCCTCATGACTCCTTCGATGCTGGTCAGCTCAGAGGGGATCATCGCCCCATCCCGAGGAGGAACAATCCCCTCGAGGAGATGCATGCAAAGATCCGGGTTACCCTAGAGTGTCAGCTGGTCGGAAATCTCCACCTTCTGGAGATTTCCCCAAGGGGCCCAGACGCCCTTGGGGTTCGCCGCCTAGGGCGGCTGGAATAAGCCCACCAAGGGGAATTACTCCCCGAAAGGAGTCTTGGAGGAACCCGTGGCGGCACCAAGGGTCTGCACCTTCTTCAGAGCCCCAGTCCCCTTGGGAGGAGTCTTATCGAAGACAGGCGTGGCGACCTCTGTGACCACGACAACCTTTTCACGGGGAGCAGCAGGACCCCCAGAGGGAGCAGGGTGCTCCTCAACCCTAGTTTTCTTGGAAGAAGCAGGATTTGGATCCACCTGAGCAACAACTTTTTCTGAAAATGGTCAACAAAGGTATCAAAACCTAAGACTAAAATAGAGGAAGGAAAGTCAAAAAGACAGACTGAAACATACCTTTATGGCGATCGCCATAAGCGATCGCAGGTCGTTCATTCTCAGGCTTACGCTTGGACGTTCGCGTAGAAGGAGGATGGGGGAGGACTCAAGGACGCTTGATCAGCGGACAATCCCGCCTTAGCCTGCTTGGAAAACAGACCAATGATTTTGGTTCCCCGAATGCCTACAACCAACAGAGGAACAAGTTAGAAAGTTACCCAATCAATAGAAATTGGTGATGACTGATGAATGCCCGCCAGCTCGAGCATCGACTCTGAAGTTTCCGCTACCGAGCGGATCGAACAGAGGTTCGATTGTTTATGTAATCGAAAGAAGTTGTCAATGGTGTTCCTATCGCTCCCTGACAGCTCTCCAAAGCAAGGAGGAGTATCCCTTTCCGGCTGAAACAACTCCCATGACACACTACCCTTGTAAAAGAAGTAAAACTTCTTGTAGTTGGAGTTGGTAGCACGAAAGTCATCCACCAGTTGGAAATGAACATTCCAATTCTAAGTCGGGCCCCTCCATTCCTCAAATTTGGGCCACCGAGTCTGGAAGTGGTGGAGATGGTTCGCCCTGACGGCCAATCAGTAGAAACACCGGCGTGGTGGACGACTGCCCAGAAATCGGCTTGGAGGCAGAGTTCCTCTGGCCCTGCGCCGACAAGGAACCGTCTCTGATAGTTAGATGGGCATTGTTGGCCTTGGTCGAAACCTTCTGACCAGAAGAAGGTTGGTTGGAAGAAGACTTGTGGCTGCCCCCTTTCCCTTTCCTGAGGTTTGATTCTTGGAAGCCATGGAAATAGTAGAAAGCTCTTTGAAATCGAAGAAGGAGAAGGGGAAAGTTGGAAACAGAGCACTGAGAACTGAGAAGCAATTAATTCTCTGGAAGACAAATGACTGGAACGCGTAAATGACAAAATTTCTAAAGTTATGTTTCTTATATAGCCAAAATACAGGTAATCGAACAGACACGATTGAAACGGTTCAGAGAATGATTACACCCTTTTGGGTAAAAATCAAAGCAATGTCAGCATTCCAAGAGACACCTCGGGGAGACAAACAGTTGGAACGGTACAAAAACTGTCAGCCTACCCTTGGGTTAGGGAAGAATAAAAGACAGACATGCCTCAATTGCCTGTTCAACTTCTGGATAACAGTGCATTAATTAAATGTTCAAGACCTTACACAAAAAAGGTGATCGCCAAAAAAGCTGCACTAAGCCTCTCCTGAAACCCTTTTGACGGTAGTGCTCGCCAAAGAGTAATGAATGAGCATCCATAAACCCTGGCAACCTAAAGCGTTCACCTAAGAGGGTAATAGATCAAACATTCCATAAACTCTAAGCAGTCAGAAAACCGCTCGCCAAAGGGTACAAAGTCTCAAAAAAGGCACAAATAGCAGATAGGGACAGAAAAGATCCAATTCAAGTGTCAGTATCTCAAACCCTATCACAGAATCAAACTCGACCGAAGGAACTTCACTCAAGCTTCGGGGGCAAATGTTGGGTATTGATAGTGACGGCCCAATAAGGGAAATGCCTCACATGCGCAATAATTTTGCAGGGGTAAAACCCATATCATCTAGACCGGGCCGACCCATAGTAAGGTTAATCTGGCCCTCATAGAGCGGTCCAGTATCGAACCTAAGCCAAAGTGGATGCCAAAGCTCCATCACAGGTCGCCATTGACCAAGGTCTAAGCCTCCTCCTACTCGCCATAGAAGGGCTCGCCAAGAGAGTCTAACCTCTCAACTCTAGTCCCACCAACCGTCACTAAAGATATGGCCACGATATCCCGCGTATATCGAGCAAATATTCTCTAATGATTACATACGGTAACTTCAATATTACGCCATAACCGTAATATCTGATATCCTAATATTTACCACCACAATATTCACTAAGATAGTTTGTTGCCTATAACGGTTTGATCTCCTCACTTTATACATACCTTTGCTTTTCAATACGTTCAGGACATTTTTGAGTTCATACACACCGTATACTCATTTAAGCATCGAATAGGGACCCAGAGACACCCCTTCTGTTGCGATCCCCTTCTTGCAGGTTCATCAGAGCTAAGGCGAGAGCATTGATCATTCATCATTTGGCATTCAATTCACTGCCAAGTCAGTAACTGGGAGTTTCCGACCCAACAGAATCTATGAATCTTGACATGAATAAGTGTTCACCTTGTTAGATCTGTTAGTTCTAGTTTTTTTTTTTGTTCTTCTATCATCTTATATGTCTAAAATCTGTATTTGCGTCCTGTGACCTGGTTAATCTGTTATCCATGTGATTTCTTTAAAAATCCTTTCGACTTCTCTTGATATTTTAAGCTTCCGTTGTCGTTTCTTCTTCTCATCTTTCGATTATTAAGATTATGTTGATATTCATGAAGAAGTCGTTCTGTTTTCTTATGTTGATTCCTGAATTTATGGTTCTTTTAATCTCTGCATGAGTATACCTGGAATTTCCTGCTGTGTGAATACTGAAATATATCATTGATTCCTTTTGATTTGTTAGTCCTCTTATGTTGTCATTCGTACTTTTTTAAGGCATGTATCAATGTATTTATGATATGTCTTTCAATATATAAGCATGGATGATGTGAATGATATTCTCTTGTAATTTGTTTTCTTTTCTTTTGTTTCTTGCTTTCTTGTTGCAGTGTTTTTACCTTTTTCTATTTACCCTATCCCTGGCCTGATGGCATCAAACTATGCATCCTTTTCCTCTAATTCTACCACAATGATTGGAGTTACCGGTCTTCCGACTGTGATGACTCCAACTCCACATGTGATAGACCATGACCATTTTCTATTCTTGCACCCCTCTGATAGCCATGGCCTTGCCCTTATATCTGAAAAGTTAACTGATTCTGACACTTGTTCTTTTTGGAGTCGTGATATGTACATTTCCTTGCTTGCCAAGAACAAGTTAGGTTTATAGATGGGTCGTGCATAAATGAGAACTATGATGCTAGTTTACATCCAGTATGGGATAGGTGTAATGCCTTGGTCTTTTCTTGGATAATGAATTATGTATCTCGTGAACTCATGTCTGGTATAGTGTATTCCACCAATGATTTTCATGTCTGGAATAACCTGAAAGAGAGATTTAATAAGGTCAACGACTCTAGGATTTTTCAGTTGCATCGTAAAATTTTCTCTTGTTCAGCAAGGTGTAGACACTCTATTTCATATTACTTCTCTAGACTGCGTCTTTTATGGGATGAGTTTGAGTCTATATGTTGTCTTCCAAACTATGGTTGTGAGCAGTTTCAAAGACATACTGAGCATGCATCCAACCTGAATCTTTTTAAAATTTTGAACGATTTGAACGAGTCTTATTCTACTGTTAGATCAAACATTTTGATCAGAGATAAGCTTCCAAGCATTAATTAGGCTTACTCTGTTCTTATTCAAGAAGAACATCATAGAGGCATAGCTGAGAATTCTATGGCCGATATTGTGAACCAATCCAGACCACCTAAAAGGAACCTATTCTGTTAGTTTTGTAAAGGCAAAGGGCACGATGTGACCCTATGCTTTAAACAGAATGGGTTCTCTCCTGGTTGGAGGAGGAACAATCAGGACCAAGGAAATAAACCCTAAGCCAATAATATTTCCAGTACCAATTCGTCCCTTTGTTTCACACCCGAGTCCATTGACACATGTTGCTCAACACCTTTGGATATGCAGCACACTGAGCCTGCAATGATCTCGACCGAGTTCTTGGAGCATCTTGCGCAAATGTTTAGCAGGCTTCAAGAGCAGCAGGAAACTCTAGAGTCAAGTGCAAATGATGCAGGTAAGGTTTATTCCAATAATTCTGTTCATAAAAACGAACATTGAATGTTAGACTCAGGAGTCATTGATCATATGAGCAGTAGAATTGATTGGTTAACTGATTTATCAACTTCGGTGTCTGATTACCAAATGGATCATTTTGGATGTTTCAAAATTTGGAAGATATTCTTTTGGAAATTTGAAAGATCTGAACAATGTTTTATACTTACCTGACTTTAAACATAACTTGATGTTAGTTGCCAAATTAACTGCAGACTTATCTTGTTCAGTTACGTTTTATCCTAAGATTGTAATACTGCAGGATCTTTACAGTCGATTGATATTGGGGATTGGTAGAGAGGCTGGAGGACTTTATCTCTTCATGCCTCATATACCATTTACTACTCTTCCTGTTTCTTCTACCTTGCATCCTGATTTCATGTTATGGCATAGACGATTAGGGCATGCTTCAATTCAGACCCTAGAAAAGATAGAATCCCTAAAATCTGTTTCTTTTCAAAAACAAATGTTTGACTCGTTGTCGTGTTTTCCCATTAGCTAAGCAGCATAGGCTGCCCTTTTCCGTTAGCTCTTCTAAAACTCATTCTGCTTTTGAACTGGTTCACATGAATATTTGGGAGCCTTATCATAAGCCCACTCATGACAATAAAAGGTATTTTCTGCCATTGTTGATGATTTTACGAGAAGCACCCATACTTATTTTGTTTCCTTGAAATCTGATGGGATTGTTATTATTAGACATTTGTTGTTGCTTGTGAAAATCAGTTTAATACTTCGGTCAAGAAGGTAAGAACTGATAATCGGGGGGGGGGGGGGGGGGATTTTTCAATGATCAATGCTATTCGTTGTTTAAAAACCAAGGGGTAATACATCAAAGTAGTTATGCTTATACTCATCAGCAGAATTTGTTTAAAAACCAAGGGGTAATACATCAAAGTAGTTGTGCTTACACTCATCAGCAGAATAATGTAGTAGAAAGTAAACACAAACACCTTTTAGAAGTTGCTAGAGCAGTTAAGTTGGAAGCCGAAATTCCTTCAAGATTTTGGGGAGATTGCATTCTTCCCACTAGTTTATATTGTGATAATAAAGTTGCAATTCAAATTGCAGCAATTCCTATGTATCATGAACAGACTAAACATATTGAAATTGTCTGTCATTTTTTGAGAGAGCATATAAATGCAGGTGTTGTGAAGACTAATTATATTCGCTCGGGGGAGCAGCTTGCAGACATTTTTACCAAAGCACTGTGAAAGGCACATCATTATTATCTCTTAAAGAAATTAGGAATGATAGATATTTATGTAGGATATCATCTTGAGGGGGAGTGTTGAATTCTAGCTAATATCCTAAGATTATGGGCTTATCTGTTGTATTCTAACAGTATATGATGTATTATATTGTTTGTTGTTCTATTTATTTTTTTGGATCAAATTAGCTAGGGCTAGAAGCCTGAGTACCTCTCTTGTAATTAGTTGTATTTTCATCTTCTATTTAAGCAGATGATATGTAATGAATAAATCTACACATTTTCAGTTTACACATTCTTCCTCTCATCCGATTAGGGTTTTCGTATCCAGATTCTTCGTATTCTCCAGTTGCTCTCTGGTTCTTTACATGGGTGGTCTGGAGGTGACGGTATGAAGGGGGCGGGTGGAGGGGTGTGCTGGAAGGGGGCGACTGGAGGTGGCATATGGTAGATGGCGAGCGGGAGGGCCTGGGTGAAGGGGAAGAGGTGGGATGTTGGAAGAAATGGGGCTAGAAGATGAAGGGATTTGTAGAAGGGTATGAGTGGCCTACATGATAAGAAGGTTAGGAACATGAAGATGAAGAGAAGAGTGGACCGATGGTCGAACCGAACGAACCAGTGGTCAAACTGTATGAGCCGTCAGTCGACAACTTTACTGGTTCGATGACCAATTCGGTTTCTGATAACTATGCTTGTAGTTATTCAATCGATTTTAGTAAAAACATTATATAAACAATATATATTTTTTTTCCAAAATATACCTTAAATTAATAATAAATACTGAAATACCATCAGTTTTTTCAAAAATAAAAAACTATACCTACCTGCGAATGAGATTCGCGGGGTAAGAAAGACACTCGTGAATACCATTAGCGGTTGAGGTTTAAATGACCACCCAATCGTGAATGGGATTCGCTTGTGGGAGTTCTTAAAATATGACAGAACCCCCACAGAAACAACATTCCACCGCAAGGAGTGCTACTTCCGCACCGTCGTCCACCCAACGTCCCGCTGCTGTCCAACCACTGTCCAGACGAGGCAATTTTTTTTTACTGTTATATTTTTTGTACAATATTTGATTTTAATTAGTTGTAATTGTTACGTAGATTGTCTAATTATGTGTAATTGCTGCATTGTAATTTTGTTTTTTTTGAAAATTTATAATTGATTTTAATTTAAATGGAAAACTAAAAAATACGACATTTTAATTAAATTGGTATGGACAAATAATGCATCGTGGTCTGAGCAGCTTTTCACGACCTTCCTTCTCCTCGCAGAAGGAACCAGTGGATCTGTCCCTTCTGTATAGTCAACCGCAACATATGTCATAACACAATGCTTAGGATACAGTAAACTTAATTTTATATCTGATTAATTATGTTGACATTGTTAATTAGTTTTAAATATTTACCTTTAATTATTAATTAAATTATAGGTTAGTGTTAGTACTCTCCGTAGATATGACAAGTATTGGCGAGCATGTAAATATTGGATTTTAGATCCTATGACTTGCTATTGGGTAGATGTAGCTGGTTTCAGATGGGCTGCAGACATATCTCGTATCAAGGTCAATGTGGGATTATTGTACGTTCTTACTGAGAGGTGGGGACCAGAGACGCATACATTTTACCTCCACTGGGGTGAAATGGTCGTAACCCTTAGGGACATACAAATTTTGTTGGGTTTACGGGTCAACGGTCCACCCATATCCGATCAGTATTGGTTTAGAGAACCTCAAGAAGTAATGATCGACCTGTCATCTTTATGTCAACGACTACTGGGAGTAGTCCCTTCGCGTGAGGAGGAGGAGATCAAGAATAACAATGTATCCCTGTCCAGGCTGAAGAGGGGTTTTGAGAAGAAAGAAGGTGACCTTGATTGGATTCCTGCCACGGAAGAAAAAGCTATAATGAGAGACCGAGAATATATTTTACATAGACTCGAGATATTTTTATTTCCTAACACCAGTAGGAATAAAGTTGCTCTGGAGTATCTTCAGTTGCTTGAAGATTTACAACAAACAACTCAATACAGTCGGGGTATGCTGTATTGGGTTATCTCTATTCAGGGTTGTGTAAAGTTGTTGCAGCAAGGAGAACTAATGCAATTGGATGTGATGTATTACTAAAGGTACATAGTTAGTCATCCTAAAAATATATAGCCCAATTAGATAAATAATTTGGTCTACTAAATTATCTTAATAATTTGGTACAACTATGGTCGTGGGAGCATTTGTTTGTTGGAGACTCATGATCAAGAATAAAGAATCCATCTCTATGATTGCTCTGTTGGAATGCTGTAAGACCGCTTAAACATTATGTTTATATTAATGGTATGTGATGCATTATTGGGTAATTACTTATTTTCTCATTAAATATTAGTTGAGTACCACCAAAGACTTCAAAGAAGAGTCCACAGTCGCGTGTTCAACAATTTAATAGAGATGAATTGATTGCAATAACACAAGATCATGTGGGTATAAGGTTTATTAGATTGACATTACTACTTTACAACATTTGATCACGCAACCCAACACTAAGATGTTATATGTGTAGATAACTTGGGACCCGTACGGACCGAGACAAACTTCCAAATGATGTTAATATCAAGTACTTCTGAACTAAAATCGCAAACTACGGTAACAAACTCTTTTTAGGTGGGTTAGGGTGGTTGTGGTTTCAGTAGAACTAATTGCTGATTTATCGTCAATATAATTAACAACTTTACCGGTTGAATAATTAACAAATTGGTTGACAATGCAGACGTTTATCCAACAGAGGATCGACAGCGGGAGGCTGAACGTGGAAGGGCGAGTATAGGGGGATCGATCGAACTGGAATGGGAGATGTCGGTCTTGGGAATTTATAGCAGAGGTACCCGCAAATGACATTCGTGGGTGGAAAGATAGCTGCTAACGATAGCCCCAACCACAAATATCATTCACGGGTGTAAGTTACACCCGCGAATTAGTTTCGTATTTTTGAAAAAGCCGAGGATATTTCTGTTTTTGATATTAATTTAAGGTATATTTTGGGGAAAAAATTCAACAATGTACAATAGAGTTATTTGGTTGTTTAATGTAGTTTTGAGTGGTCATTTTGGGTTTGAATGTGTATATTTTAGATTTTCGGTTCAAAGAGAATACTCAAATCGAAAATATAAGTATCCTACTGAAATAGTGAACAAATTGAACTGACCAGATCGGTTTCACACATAATGACGCCTTCACGGGGATTAAAGAGTCATTAATTCCTCTCCTAAAAAAGATGCATTTTAGAGGCGATGTCTAACACAAATAGGATGTGTGACTATTTCAAAACCCTGTCAGTTATCTCTAAGAAGCGGACATTTGTTCCTTCCAAAAGGAAACGAAATAATGTCTAGTAATATAATTAAGGACATGATTCCCAGGTATGAAAATATGAATTAGGGATAACTATGGTAAGGCTTATGGTCTAATCCTCAAGTTAGTGCTCTACTATAAATACCCTTCTTCCAATTTTAATATTCATCCTCATCATCGCAATATTACACATAACTCTCCATGTACTTATACTCACCTTAGCATCAGACAATGATATCATGAAACGATGAGGACTGTCTCTTTTTATAGGTCACCTGAAGAGCTGCGATCAACATTGTTCAAGCATCAAATTCCAACAAGCATTATATTTAATTACGAGTGTTATTGTACGTCATTGATAATTGTAACTTATTGTGATAACAGTTTTATCCTTTTTGTGGTGTCACCATTCACATATTTGAATGTACCAACTTTGTTTATATAACAAGTTTTTGTGACTTTGTTAGATGATTTTGACATTGCCAGATATGTCTAGCTATTATTGCCACTATGCATATATCGATAATTCTAAATTGTATCCTCTACATATTTTATCAATTGAGTGGTGCACATTGAGTGTTTGTTGGTAAAATGGTATAATGAGGTTTTAAGTGAATTTTGGATCAAATGTGAATTATAAACATTTGGACGATTTTTTAATTGCATAATAACTCCTAAAATATTTAGTAATGTATATTAGGTCTTATAGTTTTTTAAAATTACATATAAACCATACTATCGCGGGTTGGCTCACATGCCAACTTCCCTTACCAGATCCGTCCCATGATCCGTGGTTCGCCAAACCGTGGGTTAAATTTGTGCGACGGACCACGGGTTTGCGGTGCACCACGATCCGTTGGACATCCTTAATTGTTGTATCCTTAGAGGTAATTGTTTTGTTGCTCTTTGACACAAATCTATTACGAGGAACATGGATTGTCTTAAGGAGACACTTCACCCCATATACCTCAGTTTAAACAAAATCCATTTGCTCGGGTCAATTTCGAATTTATTCAAAATTTGTATGTCATTGTACGATATATACAATTTTTTTCATTTTATTATTTGATCTAAATAATTGCCATTTTACAGATTCGTCCTTCGTATTATTTACAGTTTTATGGCATTTTTTTATATAATGGTACAACATGACTATAGATCGGTTTAAAATTATACAATATGTTCTAAATATTTTTCATGGAAAAAAAATTCCATTTATTTTTTGTTTCAGAAAAAGGGTTGCAAACAAAAATGTTTAAGTAATAGTAGGACTCAGACTCAAGTGACTCTCGTCTGTATCAGCAATATGAGATTGAATCATATTGAAGGTCAATAAAGAGGTTGAAGACGAAGAGGAAGTCTTGGTCAACAAGGAATCAAGAGAATCACAAAATGATTGAATAATAGAAATAATCAAACTATTGAACTTTACTATCAATCAAAGTTAGTTTTACATGCATCTTGATAGTCTTTATATAGACTTGAAATCTGAACTAAGACTCAATAACTCATCTTGAACATTCTAGGAGATTACAAGTACAACTTGAACATTCTACATTCTTCATGAACACTCTACCATCTTCATGAATAGTTGAACATGTTCTTGTGTAGTTGAGGCATGTTTGAGCAGAATTTGCTATTCTTCTTTGATTTATTCATTCATCCTAACATTTCTATGTGAAGTTTTTTCTTTTCAAAAAACTTATTGACATCTCTTAGTATCCATATATATACCTGTACAGAGTCTTAACCAAATCATGACCAGATGCCCTTGAAGTTTTGTTTGTCATACAAAAAACGATGAGATGAAAAAACAACATATCTCTTTACACATCGTTCGTATTAGTATAATAGTCACCATTTCTCAAATATGTGTAATCACTATAATTCAGGTTGATTTGACCTGATCAACTTAGTAACTTACTATAATATAATATAGCAAAACAAACTCTAACTACACATAGATGAATACTCAGTCATTGTACACATAATACTTACTCAATCCCTTTATATTTGATGAATTTTTTCAGCTGATATTCTTGTGCACTTAGCACTTTTGACTTTTGTTTGATTTTTTTTTTCATTCTTTCTAACTGATAGAGAGGTTTTATATTGCTTCTATCTTACTAATGAAGTTGGGAGATTTGAGTCTCCATCTTACCGTCCTCAAACTTCTACAAAGTATCTTGTCGTTGTCTCTCAAGGATCGAAGTTATTTTTGGATCCTAAGCTTCACCCTATGCCAGGAATCAATTTCATCATGCTAAGTATTTAGGGATGAGTAATTTGTGAAGAACATACCATACTCACCATATACAGTAGTAATGAGTCTTTATGATCATTTGTATTCAAGTTAACCGAGGAGAGCATAAAAATACAACACATAATTACAATGGAAAAACACTATACCAAAAACGTAACAGATACTAAAGAACATACGATATGCAAATGATCAGTTGTATGATCAGGTTTTGTCAAGATGTCTGCTACTTGATCCGAAGCTAAATCAATGTTAACAATAACTTATCCATTTTGAACCTTCTCCCTAAAAAAACACATATTAAGCTCCACATGTTTCATTTTTGAATGTTGAATTGGATTTTATGTTAAAGCAACAACCTCTCCATTATCACACCAGATAATAGGAATAGAAGACAACTTTATACCAAGTTCAGATAAAAGAGAAACCACCTAAAGTACTTCACATACTGCATTAGCAACTACCCTATACTCAGCTTCTGAACTAGACCTAATTATAAATGATTGTTTTTTGAACTCCACAAAATAGTATTGTTATTTAATAACAAATAATGGCCAAACATTTATTTTCTATCAGCTATATCACTGTCTCAATCAGCATCAACAAACAACACCAGAGTTACCTTAGGAGAAGAAACATGAGTAGTTTTGAACAACAAGCCAGGATTAATAGTACCCTTAAGATACCTAAGAACACGATGGACCACTTTCCAGTGACACATAGAGGGATGATGCATGAACTGGCTGAGTTTATTGACTGCAAAATGAATATCTGGCCTAGTAATAAACACATGTTGTAAGGCTCCTATAGCACTTCGATAAAGCGTAGCATTAGCAGAAGGAGAATTGGCATGTGCATTAACTATTTTACTAAGAAACGTACATGACATAGGAGTGTATAACAGAGAAGCATTGATCAATCCAACCTTCAACAGGATCTCATTAATGTATTTTTTCTGTCCCATAAGTATACAATCATCTCCTACATGCACATCCATTCCTAATAAGTAATTGAACAGACCCAGATCTTTCAGTTTGAACTCATTGTTTATTTGAGAGATAACACATTCCACAACAGCAGAATCAGTTCCTTAAACAATAATATCATCAACATACACTAGTAAGAAGACATTACCTGACTCAGTTTACTTTATGAACAAACAACTATCCGCAAGAGAAGTTGTAAACTGAATATTGCTCAGTAGAAAATGTTTGAAGCGTTCAAACCAAGCTCTAGGAGCCTGTTCAAGGCCATATAGAGCCTTATTTAACTGACACACCATCACTTTTTCTTATTCATCACATTGTTCGAATCCAGGAGATTGAATCATGTATACATCTTCAGTAAGTTCACCATGGAGAAACATATTATTAACATCAACATGTCGAAGCAACCATTTATGAGTTAGAGCAAGGGTGAGTATAATACGAATAGTATGATCTTTGACTATATGGCTAAATGTATCCTGAAAGTCAAATCCACGTTTTTGAGGAAAGCCTTTTGCAATCAATCGGTCTTTGTATCTAGCAATTGATCCATCAAAGTTCCTCTTAATCTTGAACAACCATTTGCATCCTACTAGAATTCTCCCTCCAGATAGAGTAGTTAAACACCAAGTGTTGTTGATGGCAAGGACATTTAATTCCTCTTTAATAGAAGTTTCCCAGTGAGAAGACTACATAACACTATACATATCACTAAGTTCAGAATTAATTAAGTCCACAAGAGGCTGAAGAGTAGTACCGAGAGCATTCATTGACTTTGCCTTGGACTAAGTCTGCATAGGATGGACATTGTGAGAAACATTATGAGACTAAGTATTGATATGTTCTGGAGAAGAAACATGTGTAGCAGGGGTGAGTAGTACATGGACTATAGAAGAATCCTGAAGAGCATACCAGACAATGTTTTAACTAGACTGATCATAAGTATGAGTAGTAAGATCACATGTGTTCGAAGACTATCTGGAAGAAGGTACAGTAGAAACTGTAGGAACCATGGATGACCCTTGAAGAACATACCTTACAACATCAATAAGAACAAATATAGCATGAATAACTAGATCAACACTAGAATCAGTGTTGGAGAAAGGAAATTCTAGAGACTGCACAGGAGAAACTGATGAACTAGAAGGCAAATTAGGATTTATATTAGTATCAACTGACGATTAGTCATGAATGAATAAAATAGAGAGAAATCATCCAACTGGGAACAAACAGACGAGTTAAACGACAAAAATAAAAGAGATTACGTTGTTGCATTCTTGGTGGATGAGGACTGCATAGATGGACACTGTTTTTCAACAAATGGAAGCATTGATTCATGAAATTTAACATGTCTTGACACATACACACAACCAGAAGCATCAAGACATTTATATCCATGTTGATTAGAACAATATACCAAGAACACACAAGGTGCAGAACGAAAATCTAGTTTATGCTTGTTCTAGGCATTAAACTAAGAAAATCACAAGCAACCAAATACTCTGAGAAAGTCATAGTCAGGTGGTTTAAAAAAGAGTTTCTCATCAGGTGAAACACTCATCAACACTTTAGAAGGAAAACTGTTTATTAAAACACAATAGTAAAAAATGCGTAAGTCCAGTGTTGCATAGGAAAGAAGGCTTGTTTCTTAAGTTAAACCCATTTCAACAATGTGTCTGTGTTTTCATTCTACAATACCGTTATTTCTTATATGTAAGGGCAATTAAGACGATGAAAAATTCCATATTGCAAAAGATATTGAGTGAGAGCTTTAAACTCTCCTCCTCCATCAGTTTGAATGGCTTTTAACGTGTATCCAATTTGTGTTTCTACTATTTTATGAAATTGTGAAAATATTCGTGCAACTTCACTCTTCTTGTTTAGAAAATAGATCCACGTATATCTTGTGCAAACATCAATAAGGCCCAGGTAGTAGAGACATCCATTGGATGTTGTTGGATCGTGATTTCCTGAATGCTGATCTGGAAATGAATTGAATGCCAAGGAGATGGTGATCGCGCGCTTTCGCCTGAGCTCCGATGAACCTGCAAGAAGGGGATCGCAACAGAGGGGGTGCCTATGGGTCCCTCTCCGATGCTTAAATGAGTATATGTGTGTATATAGCTCAAAACGTATTAAATGTATGTAAAGCAAAGGTATTTATAGAGTAGGAGATACCAAACCGTATAAGGTAACTGTATATCTTCGTGAATATTGTGTTGTTGAAGATTTAGATAGTAGATATTGCGGTTACGATGAGATATTGCAGTTACCGTATCTAATCTTTAGTGAATATGTGCCTGAGATATGCTGGATATCGTGGCTATATCCTTATTAACGGTTGGTGGGACCAGAGGAGAGAGGCAAGACTCTCTTCAGGGCGAGCACTCCTATGGCTGCGACCTTGATTGTTGGCGAGCACTCCCTGGGCACTCCCTTGGCGAGCACTCCCATGGCGAGCAGTGGGAGGCTTTGGCCTTGGCCAATGGCGACATGAAGTGGCACTTTGGCGTCCACTTTAGTTTGGATTCGATACTAGACCACTTTATGAGGGCCAGAGTAACCTTACTGTGGGTTGACCTTGTTTAAATGGTATGGGTTGCACCCCCTGCAAATTTATTGAGCCTTCGAGGCCTTTCCCATATTGGGTCGTCACTATCAATACCCAACATTTGCCCCCGAAGCTTGAGTGAAGTTTCTTCGGTCGAGCTTGATTATGTGATGGGGTTTAAGATAGTGACTTTTGGACTGGATCTTTTGCTTTCCTTATCTGCTATTTGTGCCTTTTGATGCTCTGTATCCTTTGGCGAACGATTTTGGTTGCGTAGAGTTTTTCGGAATGTGTGATACCTTACCCCATTAGGCGAACGCTTTGGGTTTCCAGGGTTTATGGATGCTCATTCTTCACTCTTTGGGCGAATACTATCATTGCGAGGGTGTTAGGAGAGGTCTGGTATAGCTTTTGGCAATCACATTTTTTGTGTAAGATTTCGAACATTTTAATGAATGGACAGTTAGCGAAAGTCGGGAGGAATTTTGAGGCATGTCTGTCTCTTTGTCTTCCGTAACCAGTGGGCAGACTCACAGGTTTTTCGTGTCTTCCTTTCTCTCTTTTTATCCTCGAAAAAGCTTTCTCAGCCAGAACGGGATACTCCTTCGAGCTTTGGAGAGCTGTCGGGGAGTGATCGGAACATCATTGATGACTTCTTCCGACATCATAGGCAACCAAACTTCTGTTCAATCCGCTCAGGGGCGGAAACTTCAGAGTCGATGCTTGGGCTAGTGGGAATTCATCAGTTCGTACAACTGACGCTCAAGGTCGGGGTTCATCATTCCGCGCCAGTCTTTATTGATTGGATAAATTTCCGACCCATCAGTCTGGGACCTAAATTCATTGACCGCACTTGAGGACCTAAATTCATCAGTCTATTTTCCAAGCGGGCTAAGACGAGGTTGTTAGCTGCCTAGGCGTCTATGAGTTTCAGATCAAGGATGTCGACCAGTACTCTGTTTGGCTAGAGGCAGAGAATGGTGACCTCAAGGCTCAACTGAAAGAGTCCTGGGTGCAGAGGGATGCCTCGATGGCTGAGCAGGAGCATCTTTCCTTAAATCTTAAGGCTGTCTCATCCCCCCTTAGCGTGGTCGAGGACTTTAAGAAGTCCGAGGAGTTCTCTGACTGCGCCTTGGAGGTGATAAAGGCTGAGGCTGCTGCCTACCTCCAGATATTGGTCGACGAGATTCAAGGGATTGATCCCAAGTTTCCTCTCTGGGAGGTGAAGTCTCTTCAGGACTTCATTGAGAGCGGCTACACCAAGGTAGCTCCTTGGCGATGAGGCTGCCCCCGGGGCCGAGAAGGAGACTGCATCCCCTGATGAACCCAGGCCTTGAGGTCTCAGGCCTTCAGGCGACCGAGTCGCTGCAGAGTTTCAGGTCAAGGGAGCCTGTTCATCCTCCTGCTTTTTGCTCATCCTTTTTTTTTTTATCGATAATCACTTTTACTTCCCTTTGTTTTGGGGATAGTTGTAATTATTCTTTTGATTTCAGATTCGAATATTATTATAATGAACGCCTTTAATTTCGTAAGCCTTTACTCTTTTTCGACTTCGAATGTGTTTGGTCGTTCTTCCGATATCTTTTCGTTCGAACGCTTTAGGAAGTTTTACCATATTTGTTTTCAACTTCTCTTTAACTTATGTAGGAGAGTCTCGCCATATAGGATCTTGGATCATCCATTCCCTTCACCAAAGTTTCTTACGGGAACTGTTACTCGAAGATCATACCTTTAAGGCAACTATCATCTTTTGTAGATGTGTTCGCTTTGTTAAGGTTTTAGACCTTTGGAGTGTTCGTCTAATCACGGGGAACTGTTACCCGAGGCTCATTCATCTTTTAGTAAGTGGTCACCCTAGGATTCATTCTTGTGTTTGTTTCGCAAAGGAACTGTTACCTTTGATATGGATTCATTCGCTTTGGATGTTACTTCTCAATTTTTGCCCAACTTATAAGAGAACGGACTCCTTGACGGATTGCTCGCCTTTTGCGCTAGGACTTCTGTCTGATTTTTATATTTAGGCCTTATTTGCCTAACTTTTTCCTTAGGTCTTTTCGCCTGATTTTGATAACAGGTCTTGTGCCTGACTTTGGCATCTGGTCTTTCGCCTAACTTTGGTGCTAGGTCTTTCACCTGATTCAATCATCAGGTCTTTCGGGTCTTTTGGTTTGCCTAACTTTGGAGTTAGGTCTTTTTGCCTAAATTTGGCGTTAGGTTTTTCGCCCAATTTTGATTTCGGGTCTTTTTGTTTCGTAAGCCTTGGTTTTTGTTTGACTTCTAGTATACTTGGTTGTTCTTCTGATGTCTATCTTGCTTGAAAGCTTTAGGAAGTTTT
This sequence comes from Chamaenerion angustifolium, assembly GCA_946814005.1. Classification (NCBI taxonomy): domain Eukaryota; kingdom Viridiplantae; phylum Streptophyta; class Magnoliopsida; order Myrtales; family Onagraceae; genus Chamaenerion; species Chamaenerion angustifolium. Next base: position 22,724,316 of record OX328268.1, on the reverse strand, counting down.
ACCATACTTGTTTTCAACTTCGCTTCAGCTTTTGTAGAATAGTCTCGCCTTTTTGTTTTCATTCAAAGGGTCTTGGACCTTTCTTTGGAGGAAACGTTACCCTTTAGAGGTTCTTTTCGCTCCTTTAGGTTTCGGGGGAAGGATTGTGGCCTCTTATCGGCTCGTCCGTTCCTTTCGCCATGTTTCTTAAGGAAACTGTTACCCAAGGATTATGCCTTTAAGGAAACTGTCATCCTTTATGAATTCGTTTGCCTTTTAGGATTTTGGTCCTTATATTCATTCGCCTAGTCGTAGGAAACTGTTATCTAAGATTTGCTCGCCTTTTAGGAAGTTGTTACCTCAGATTTGTTCGCCTAGTCGTAGGAAACTGTTATCTAAGATTTGCTCGCCTTTTAGGAAGCTGTTACCTCAGATTCATTCGCCCTTTTTGGGGAACTGTTACCCAAGATTTGCTCGCCTTTTTAGGAAACTGGAAAGCTTCAGGAAGTTTTACCATACTTGTTTTCAACTTCGCTTTTCAAAGGAACAGTTACCTTTAGATTCGCTCGCCTTTTAGGAAGCTGTTACCTAAGATTCGTTCGCTTTCTTAAGCTTTTCTTTGGAGAGACTGTTACCTTATTGGTTCGTCTGCTCCGTTGTGCCCAATTTGTAAGGGAACTGTTACCCTTGATGTGGGTTCGTTCGCCTTTTAGTGTAGGTCTTTGTTCTTCCCAGTTGGACAGCTGTAGAGATTTGGGTAGCATAGACTTCTTTTGCATTGGACCCCTCGCCTCCGGCACCAAACCTTACAGCAATTAGGTTTATCACCCTCCTGCTCTGGGATGGGCCAAATTGCTCGGGCGGAGCTGGAGAGTGGTTTCTACGTGGGGGCGTTCGACTTCTGGTGACAGAGCTTTTTGACCTTGGCGTCAGGGCTTTTGACCTAACTTTGGCGTTAGGGCTTTTTGGCCTGACTTTGGCGACATGGCTTTTTGGCCTAACTTTGGTGTCAGGGCTTTTTTGGCCTGTCTTTGCCTAATTCTATTGTTAGGACTTTTGGCCTGACTTTGGCGTCAGGGCTTTTATTTTGCCTAACTTTATTGCTAGGTCTTTTGGCCTGACTTTGGCGTCAGGGCTTTTGTGGCCTATCTTTGGTGATAGGGCTTTTTGTGGCCTATCTTTGGTGATAGGGCTTTTTGGCCTAACTTTGTTGCTAGGGCTTTTGTGGCCTATCTTTGGTGATAGGGCTTTTGGCCTAACTTTGTTGCTAGGGCTTTTGTGGCCTATCTTTGGTGATAGGGCTTTTGGCATCTCTTTGGCAACAGGGCTTTTGTGGCCTATCTTTGGTGATAGGGCTTTTTGGCCTAACTTTATTGCTAGGGCTTTTGTGGCCTATCTTTGGTGATAGGGCTTTTGGCCTAACTTTGTTGCTAGGGCTTTTGTGGCCTATCTTTGGTTATAGGGCTTTTGGCCTGTCTTTGGCGACAGGGCTTTTGTGGCCTATCTTTGGTGATAGGGCTTTTTGGCCTAACTTTGTTGCTAGGGCTTTTGTGGCCTATCTTTGGTGATAGGGCTTTTGGCCTGTCTTTGGCGACATGGCTTTTGTGGCCTATCTTTGGTGATAGGGCTTTTTGGCTTAACTTTGTTGCTAGGGCTTTTGTGGACTATCTTTGGTGATAGGGCTTTTGGCCTAACTTTGTTGCTAGGGCTTTTGTGGCCTATCTTTGGTGATAGGGCTTTTGGACTGTCTTTGGCGACAGGGCTTTTGTGGCCTATCTTTGGTGATAGGGTTTTTGTGGCCTATCTTTGGTTATAGGGCTTTTGGCCTAACTTTGTTGCTAGGGCTTTTGTGGCTTATCTTTGGTGATAAGGATTGTGTGGCCTAACTTTGTTGTTAGGGCTTTTGGCCTGACTTTGGCGTCAGGGCTTTTGTGGCCTAACTTTGTTGTTAGGGCTTTTTTGTGGCCTATCTTTGGTGATAGGGCTTTTGGCCTGACTTTGGCGTCAGGGCTTTTGTCTTCGATTTGCTTTGAGTAAACATGTTTATGAAGGAATCACTTGCTTGTATGGTCCTTCCCACTTAGCTGAAAGTTTATTATGACTGTCCAGCCTTGTGAATTCATTCCTTCAGCATTCCTCTCTTTATCAGCTTTTCGATGTCGCGCTTGTGATATCTGCAATAGCTCTCGGTGTCATTCCCCATGGGCTGACCACTCTTGCGGGGTCTCGGTGGCCTTGCCAGAGACCTTTCCATCTCGACTAGTACCGCCGAGATCTGCCTGTTTAAAGGCGTGAAATACTCAGGGACCTCTAGATGTCTTGGTCCTGGGTTTTCCGATCTAGGCTTTTCTCGACCCTTCTTACCCTTCTTGATCCTGCAGGGACACCAAAGAACCAAGACGACGCCGAACCCAAAAGGGTCGACAAAAATAACAGGGCTAAGTGATTCGGATCAGTCGACTTACCCAACAGAGAGGCTTCATGTTTATTAACATGTATAATGGGGGCGCCTCCACCACTATACTCGGGGATGGCCCTGGACACGACATCCTTTGGGGTCTTGATGACGACCAGGTCAGTGGTGAAGAGATGAGCTGATCGTTCCTTAAAGGGAGTCATGACGGTTTCGCGTTGTTCTTTGAGTCTCTTAGTGATAAGCTCCTCAACTTGGTCAAGAGTGAATTGGGGCTGCTGTCCTCCAGTCGGTGCAGAACTTGATGGATTGACAGAGTGAGTGACCGTCGGCGTCTCAGTGGAGGCCGGAGGTAAGGATTGGTGTCCAAAGGTCATCTCTTGATCTTCTTGAGGGGCTGTGGTGCCAGGATTTCTAGTTTCTGATTCCGGTGGCCCCATAGGACGAGGATCTTCATGAGGAGCAGGGGTTTTTCTGCGGGCCTGTCCTATGATGGTTTCCAAGAGGGATATCATCTTTGCGGTTACATGAATGGTTTCTCAAGCCACTTGGATGGTTTGTCGATCTGGAATCTCTGCGACGTTTGGAACAGGGGTCGTTCTCGAATTGCCAATGTGTTCACGTGCCGGTCTCGGAGGGATGGCATCACAGACTGCTTGGCTTGCAGGTTCTTGGTGGAGTGGCGAAGCGGCAGCGGAATTAGAGCTATCTGAGGATTGTTCGTTAGCTTCTTTCCGATGATTGCGGTTATAGCGAGTATGTATGACTGTTTTGCTCGTTTTCCCACAGACGACGCCAAATGTTGGATCGTGATTTCCTGAATGCTGATCTGGAAATGAATTGAATGCCAAGGAGATGGTGATCGCGCGCTTTCGCCTGAGCTCCGATGAACCTGCAAGAAGGGGATCGCAACAGCGGGGGTGCCTCTGGGTCCCTCTCCGATGCTTAAATGAGTATATGTGTGTATATAGCTCAAAACGTATTAAATGTATGTAAAGCAAAGGTATTTATAGAGTAGGAGATACCAAACCGTATAAGGTAACTGTATATCTTCGTGAATATTGTGTTGTTGAAGATTTAGATAGTAGATATTACGGTTACGGCGAGATATTGCAGTTACCGTATCTAATCTTTAGTGAATATGTGCCCGAGATATGCTGGATATCGTGGCTATATCCTTATTAACGGTTGGTGGGACCAGAGGAGAGATGCAAGGCTCTCTTCAGGGCGAGCACTCCTATGGCGAGCACGCCAAGGCGAGCACTCCTATGGCGAGCACTCCTATGGCTGCGACCTTGATTGTTGGCGAGCACTCCCTGGGCACTCCCTTGGCGAGCACTCCCATGGCGAGCAGTGGGAGGCTTTGGCCTTGGCCAATGGCGACCTGAAGTGGCACTTTGGAGTCCACTTTAGTTTGGATTCGATACTAGACCACTTTATGAGGGCCAGAGTAACCTTACTGTGGGTTGGCCTTGTTTAAATGGTATGGGTTGCACCCCCTGCAAATTTATTGGGCCTTCGAGGCCTTTCCCATATTGGGTCGTCACTATCAATACCCAACAGATGTCACAGGTGCTGGACCCCAAAGGCCCATTTCTACAAGTTCAAGAGGACTAGCATAGACCGAATGCGACTCTGAAAAAGGTAGTTTGCAACTCTTGCCAACTGCACAAGCAACACATTTATCTATACTAGATGTAACAAACATATTTTTTGTCTTGATTATTAAGGATAGAGTCTGTGACGATGGATGACCTAATTGTTGATGCAACACAGAAGATGAAAGTTTCATTAGTTTCATTTGTCGAGGCAAACATGCCATATCTGGATTCACTTCTAAACTATTAGCACTTTGAAAACTAAATTTATTACACTGCTTATTTCTAACTTCAATCTTATCAGTTATCTTACTGAAATCTAGATTGTAAACAATTAAAACCACTAAGTAGAACTTCTCTCGTGATATCATCTCGAACCACGCAACATGTTGGATGGAGCTCAAAGAATACCTATTTATCCTTGGTAAACTAAGAAACAGGAAAAAGATTTTTAGTTATCAGTGGAGTATATAACAGATTATGTAAAACATGAGGTTTAGACGATGTATTAATCACTGAAGTGCCTATGCTACTTTTGTCTAAGTAAGTACCATTGGCTACTTGAACCTTACCTATTCCCAAATAAGGTTGAGTTCCATTACCTAAGGGTGGACCTTGGGCAAAGTGATTGGTTGCGCCTGAATCAGGATACTTGGCCTCTCCAGCATGCTGAAATGAAATGGTTATCACATTTGCTTGAGCATGTGTTTCTTGAGTGGATGATACTAGTGATGGTAATATAGGTAAGGCAGACTGGAAGATATGGTGTAACATAGTAGGGAAAAAGAGTGTTCATATATGGATTAAAGGCAGAAGAAGAAATTGACGGATTCAAAGTACTGTATGGAGGTTGCAGAGATGTTTGAATAGGTGCATGTCCTGTGGATTACACTTCACATTCAGAAGGTTGAGTTGTAACACCTTGGAAATGGCAATAAACCTCTGAAAACACCTATGCACAAGATGTCCGAACTTGCCACACAGTTGACACTGTGGTTTATTGTTGTTGTTGCCAAATTCTCTTCCTCTGCCTCTCCCACGTCCATATCCAATGTTGTTTGCATGATATTCCAGTGTTAATTGAGGTTGTTGACCAGTGTCTGCAGACCGAGGTTGTCATGAATCATGTGTATCTTGAGATACACTTCCTGAAGGACGATCAGGAGCTAGTTTGACAATGACATTTGTTGCAGATAAGGTGTTATCGAAGAGGACCCACCTTTTCTCGAGCTTCAACATTGAGAAGAACTGAACTAATTATCGCAAGATCGTACGAATTTATATTGGCATGAATGACTGATACCACATTATCAAACTGTCTTTTGACTCCATTTAGAATGATAGAGATCTGTTGCATCTCTTCAATAGGATGTCCACATCCTGCAAGACTATCACAAACTAACTAAATATCTATAAGATATTCTCTCATTGATTGATTGTAGAGCTTCTTAACCTTCAACCAATCATAGAGATTCATTATGCGAGTTGTAGATGACAATGAGAAATGTTTATGCAACTTGACCATATAGATGCGGTTGTCATGCATCCAACTAGTCCTTTGCTGATTGGAGTTGATATTGAGGCTAGAAGCCATGTAGCGAGGGAACTGTCTTGTTGAGAGAACTTAGAGTATTCTAGATTGATGATCTTGTTACCAGCACCATCATCTATCATACATGGTACATGAAGAGTACCAAACATATACTCTTCTAGATTAAGTCCATGCATTGCAAGCAGAACTTGCTGCTTCCAAGACCGGAAATTATTTTCTCCAGTATGTTGACGTACTCGCTTGTTAAAGAATGAGGGGATCGTTTCTTCCATGATCAGAACTGAAATAACAAGAATGATGATTACAAAATGACTTGACGCATAAATGATAATCATAGAATGATTTGATGAACCGATTCAATGAAGATGGACTAATCTTTAGCTACTAGAAGGTGTTGATTTTTCAAAGTTTTGCTTTTGAAAGTCGTGTAGATGGATCTGATACCATATCATCAATATGAGATTGAAGATAAACAGAGAGGTTGAAGACGAAGAAGAAGACTTGCTCAACAAGGAATAAAGAGAATCACAAAATGATTGAATAACACAAATAACTGAACTATTGAACTTTATTATCAATCAAAGTTAATTTTACATACACCATGATAGTCTTTATGTAGACTTGAAATCTGAACTAAGACTCAATGACTCATCTTGATCATTCTAGGAAATTACAAGAACAACTTGAACATTCTACTTTCTTCTTGAACACTCTACCATCTTCATGAATAGTTGAGCATGTTCTAGTGTAGTTGAGGCCTGTTTGAGATGAATTTGCTCTTCTTCTCTGATCTAATCATTCATCTTAACAATATGCATATGTGAACGCACCCATCGTTGCGTCGAACGAGAGGATGACTGTGACTTGTCCAATTGGACTTGTGAATTCTAAAAAGCTCGAAAGGTTTGTCCTCTCCTACTTCAAGAGGTGGAAATGGAAGATAAAATTTTATTTGACCACTCTAAGCTTGGAAAGATTCCTAACAGAAGAACCGCTTACTCAAAGAGGAGATGATCTGAGGTTCTTCCCAACTTTATAAGTATGGAATCATTCTGATTACTAATGAGTCATTATGTAAGGAATGCCTTTTAGTATGATGTGTATACTAATATGAAAACCGCTGAGTAGTTGTGGGATTCCCTAGAACAAAAATATTAGTCTAAGGATGCGGGAAGGAAAAATTTCTAGTTAGTCACTTGATTGGAAGGCCACTTCACATTCAGATGTTCATTTGATTTTTTTGTTCACTCGCAGCACTTGGAAGAACAAGAGCGTCTTTTTCTCTTGATTTGGACAAATATATTCCAAAGGCGATGAGGCATCCATTTACGAGTCTGTACCTCTTTGTGGCAGGTTGATGACATCATCTTTTTGATTGCACCGAACTTCTTTGGATTGACTTCAATCCCCCTTTGACTCATTATGAAGCTTAATAGTTTTCCTGAATTAATGCCAAACATACGCTTGGAGGGATTGGGTCGGTCATTGTGAAGCCTCATTCGTGCAAAGGCACATTCAAATTTTTTTTGGTGGTTGACACCTACCTTAAACTTCATCAACATAACCATAAGTGACGTTGACTAGTTGATCAATGTGTGACAAAGGGTACAAATCCTTGGGGAATATCTTGTTCAAGTCCCTAAAGTCGACCCACCACTTGCAATTAGGCTTCCTTAGTAGGTTGTAGTTAACCAGTGAAGTTTGGAACATGTTTTCCTTCACAAAATTGGAGTTGACCAATTTCTTAACTTTGACCCTAATGAACAGTTTTTGGTGATCAACCATGTGCCTTTCCCTTTGAGCGATGGTTTGAACAAAGAGTCAATGTTCAAATCATGGGTGATAACTGAGGTGGCAGTCTGACATGTCACTTGGACTCCAAGCGAACAACTCCTCAAAAGCTCAATCAAGGCTTTGGATTATTCAAGGGGGAGCGACGCTCCTATATTCACTACCCTTTTGGGTCTGTCGATCTCAATCTCGACTAACTCTTTAACAAGTGAATGTTGAATTCTTTTCTCCTTTGGTTCTTCATCTATCCATATAGACAACATTTTCTTTTAGTTGTGGCACCTAAGAGCGTTGGCATAGAAACACCTCGACGTGGGTTGGTTACCTCTAACTTATTTAATCCCGTGGTGATTTGGGAGCTTCACTTTTTGGTGGCACGTGGTGGCAATGATCTTTGTCGTGATGACCAACAAATCGTCACCAATCTTCATGTCCTCATCTGTGAAGGAGATGACAACGATTTCTTTTGGCCTAGGTAATTCCCGAGGACTGCCTCTATTTATATATGTGCAAGTTACACCTCTCTAACGCCATTGGATTCCTCTCTAAAGGCGAAACCTACACTTATCACATCTCTGGTGGTGCGGGAGGCAAAGGCCTCCTCTTTGTTCGGGCTACGAGTCCTTTTCCCTTTTAAAGTTCAAGAAATTCTTCAGGTGACCTTGTTGAATTAGCGCCTCTATAGCCCTTTTCAGGATGTGGTATTCACTATTGTGATGACCCTTGGCACGGTGATACCGACAATACTAATCCACATCATTCCACATTATGTCTCTATTATTCTTTGGTATAGGATGCATCGCCAAGTAGTTACGCTTTATCTACTTTGACACAACAAAGAATTCTCTTATGAGGGGGTGAATGTTTCGAAAATGTCATTCTGACGCGTCGCCCCTGCTCCACTTAGAACTCTTCACCGGGCGCTGCTTCAACCTTTATCCTTCCCAAATTTCTCCCCTTGAGTGTGATGGCGTCTCCTTAGTCGGGTACCACTTTAGAGCCTACTGATGTTCCTTCAACCTTTCCAAAATGGATGTATGCCTTCATTCTTTTTGCTCGCTCCTCGAGGTTGTAGATGAGGATAATTTGGTGACAATCCTTAATTGCGGTGCCCTTAGTCCCCAAACCTTTGATGAATACCCTGTCGACCTCTACAATTGAGATGAATTGGTCAATATCAACTAAGTTCTTCTTGAAGCTGTTGTAATAGCTCGCTAACGACTCTTTGATGCCTTGTCGGATGTTGTCCAAGTAGCCAAAGTTTTTGAGGAGTTGGAGTTCACCCATGTAATGATGGATGAACTTTATGTTGATGTCCGACCGGTAGGTCACCGAAGCCCTTGGGCAATCAAAGAACCAGTAGGATATGTTCCCTATAAGCATTGCGAGGAATAGGAGAGCGAAGTGGTTATCGTCGCTTGTCTTTCCTAGGTGTGAGGATTCATGTTTCTGGATGTGCTGGATGGAGTCATCTTCACCCTTGTAGTTGGGTATGACTCGTGCCATCACGTCTCGAGGGAAAATGATCGAAATTTTTTCTAGTGTACCTTATCAATAAGGACGGGCATTACCCTTCCCTTTTGCTCCCTCATTTTTCGTTCATCAACTCCTCTAGCTAATCCATGGTGAGCGTATCCGGTGGAGAGGGGTTTATCTCAAAGCAAGGCTTGTCCCATATATGGTAGCGCTAATGAGTGTTGGCAGTGCATAATGCGACACCCTTTAGAGGGCTATATGGTGCTAAAGGCGGTTTCCTCATCCCTGGTGTGAGCAACTTGGGGAACGGTGAACTGAACGGTGCTCTCTTTTATCGAGGAGCTCCTCTAGGGTGTTGATCATTGTTGGGGTGAACACAACCTCTAGCGTTGGTGCCTGTCTAGGCGGTTGGAATGAATCCTGAGGGTAACGTTCATATTCGGGCTCAAGGCTTGATTTCCTTTGAGGCGGCGCCTGGTACTCTTCCTTAGCATAGTCGTTAGGCTGAAGTTGGGATTAACTTCCCGAGAGATTTCCCCTAGGTGATATCATGCTCAGGGGTGCTTGTTGCACCTGAGTTGAGATGCTGGAGTTAGTCTCCATGACTAACTGTTTGTTTGTGTGAGCATGTGTGTGTTTGGTGGAGCCATGAGTTGTTGTCAATTTTCACAGACAACGCCAATGATGGATTTCGATGGCTTGGTTCTTCAATCCGTTTGATGCTCCAAAAACTACAAGAAGGAAAACTCGATTTTGCCTGTGGTTTCCCCTTTAATGACAAAATCAGTCTAGGCTATTTGAGAGCAAAGTATACATGTAGAATGGTAGATTACCCTTGAATGGTAGGTAAGTATGAGATATTTATAAAGGACACATAACTTGGGTCCCAAGTCAACTTTATATCATGGTTAATCCTTGTGAAGTTAACACAATGAATTACAATAACTTCTTATCAAGATACAATCACTCTCCTTCTCCATTCTCCAGAGTCCCAGACGCAGACTACATCCATAGTCCAGATTACAGCACCGTCCTTGTCTGTCGTCGTTAGCTGTACCGAGTTTTCGTCTCGAGCCACTGTCCTTGGCTGCCATCCCGAGTTTCAATTGAGTAAGTGTTTAAATTCCCTTGGCTGCCGTCTCGAGCCACTTTTTAAATTCATATAACATATCATACACAATACATCAAACACAATATAACTACTTGCGTTTATTCATTTATCTACAAGTTTTAGTTGGCTTGACATGTTTATTAGTTATGCTTGACAATATTAGAATTGTTTATAGGGGAACTTTAAAGTTTAAGGGGGAATTTTAAAATCGACGTAAATTTTAGAGGGCAATGTCGTATTTTACGCTTGTTTATATAAAATAGAGTTAACTACCTATTTGCTAACTGGATTTTGAGGTATGAACAACCACTAAATGAATTTTTAGTTAAATAAATTACTAGTTGATTTTACTTAAAATTATAATTTACTAGCTTCGTTTAATTTATTGTCAAATGACGACGTAGACATGCATGTGCTCCTCACACACTAGTTAACAATTTTTTTCCGCAAGGCTGAGCTTGCATTATGCAAATTTTCAAGAGTTCACACCTAACATTTTCCACAAAATAATAGTAAATCAATAAATCAAATGCAAATTTCTATTTTAATTTACCACGGAGCTAACCAATTACAACTTTATATAAAATAAGTTATAACTTTTTAAAAATAATAATTTAGTTAACAAATTGTTTAAAGTTTAGCGAACAACTAATTATGTAGTCTTCTAAAATATTATATTTGTATCACTTACATGCATATATTTATTTATACAAACGCCATCGTTATAGTTTTGATCCGAAATGGCGTATGTGTGAATTTTTTCAAAAAATGTTACTATTGGAAATTTTTTTGAAAAATTATATATGGTAAAAAACATTTTAGAAATATATGCATAGGCGCAGGGGCACTGTGGTGCACCTATTGAATATGCGCTACTTTACAGGTGCGCCTATGAATAGGCGCTTATATAACAGCCGCAACCCTACCTCTCAGATCTGTCGCTCCTCCTCTGCTCAGCAACCCTCCGCGCGCAGCTCCACATCTTCGGTCAGCTCCAACCCTTCGTTCAGCCCCAGCCACTGTCGCCTCCGTCTCCGCGCTCAACTCCGTTTCCTGACCCAGCCTGCCGCTCAGCTCCGTTTCTCCACCCATCCATACCGCCGTGCAAACCAAGCCACCCATCCCGCCGTGCCGTGCCCCCTTGAAAACCCATCCCGTCGTGGTCCCGTGCCCCTGAACTGCTGCCGACCCCGCCACCCATCCCGCCGTGCCGCAGCTCCATCCCGACGAAAGGTCAGTTTTTTTTAATATATATATATATATTATAAATATATGATGTATAAAATTTGTGATTGTGCTAATTACATTATTGTTAGTAATTATCGTGCTAATTAAATATATTATTAAAAATTAATTATATATATTTGAATTATTAGATTAATGATTAGTAAAAAAATGTGGAAAAAATATAAATTGTTAGAAATTAAAAATTTATACTGTTTAATTGTAGAGTTATCATGCCGCCGCGCGTAGTTGTTACAAATCAGTCGCGTGGTCCAAATGTGGTAAATGTTGGTCCTTTGGATCGATCGGTCATTTGGGGACAAGACTAACATCGTTCGTCGGATCTAAGTGGTAACCAACAGATCACGTTTTGATTTTTAAAACTCGAAGAAAAATTAATTTCAGAAGATGCGAAAGCCATTGTGCAAGCTGTTGGTTTATGGGATGTGGTTATTATGTCACATCCCAAACTCGATCCTAAGTTACTGACTTGTCCGAGCGTTGGCGGCCAGAGACACACACTTTTCATCTCAAACATGGGGAGATGACGATCACTCTTGAGGACGTAGGTGTGATACTTGGACTTCGTATACACGGAGATGCAGTAACAGATGATTATGCACCTGAGGAAGACATGGATGCTGCAGGTCTTGAATTATTGGGTTTGAACTTACAAGGTCGTAAAGATTTTGTTAAGTTGACTACGTTACGACAACATTTTTTTCATCCTCATCTTACCGTCGAACAACAAGCGATGACATTTATCCTCATGATACTCGGTGGTGTGCTGTTTACAACGACAAAGAAAGATAATGTGTCATTAATCTACTTACCACTGCTGATGGATTTACAAAGAGCGACTCATTATAGTTGGGGTTCAGTTGTTTTGGCTGCTACATATCGGGGATTGTTTGAGGCATTTGAGCTTAACGCTGCAACATTCTCAGGCTGTGCCATCCTAGTACAGGTATTTCATATGATAGTTTTTTATGAATATTTAGAATTGATTGTACAGTTTTATTAATTTTTGTACACTACAGTTATGGTTGTGGGAGCACCTTCACGTTGGTCGTCTCGTGCTCCAGGGTGAAGTGCATGGTGGAGAGTTACATCCCTTAGGATACAGGTTGATTTTATTTTTTATTTGACAAAAATTTGTATCCGTAAGATTGATAAAAACGTAATTGTGAATATTTTTCTTAATAGGTGGGCATTTCTAAAACGATCATTTAGTCATCAAATTAGAACTACAAATTTGGTGTACTATAGAGATGACTTGGAGTCTCAGTCAGCTGATCAGGTACCATATTTGAATCCATATGTATTATCTATGTTGCGAATATTATTAACCCTACGTTATATTTGCAAAAAACTTTCAATATTAGGTGACATGGATGTCGTACAGTCCTTTTAGGTTGGCTACTGCACCCCCTATCTGTCATGATCGACCCGCGTTATTCCGAGCGAGGGTGTCGCTTATCCATTTTAATGTGGTCGAGTGACACCGTCCAGATAGAGTCATGCGATAATTTGGAATGCAGCAACACATTCCAGAGATAACTCATGTTGAAGTTCAAGATCATGTGAGGCTACATAAGATATCACGGAAAGGTGCGCAGGGGGAGCGTCGTTGGACAACAATTCATCAAGATATGATCGCACTGTGGAACAACCGTGTCCCTTTCGTCCAGCAGAAAGACCAACCGTTGATGAACTTCGCACAATATATGACATGGTATCGGCAAATAACCCGACGATTCATCACGACTCCGTTTCCAGAGACTGGCGACTTTACGGGCTCATCAACCAATTGCTCCGTTTGTCCCTCACGGGGGCCAAGTAGAGACAGTGGTAAGTAACTACGTAGACATCACTTATGTACATTTCATCAAATCGTAATACTTGACAATTCATTGTTGTTAATATTGCAGATGGGGTATATGTCTAGAGGAATTCACCTAGCACGAAAAGCTGTAAGAGGTACCCTCAAATTCACAAAACAGAATTTCAAATTACTGGGCGAGGCATACTTAGAAAATTGTCGGTTGTCTTATGATGCTATCGGTCAACTACCTGTGTACGAAGTACACATCCGACAGTCGGATGAAGTAACTGATCGTGAGCAGAGAGGACTACCACACTCATGATATTCTGATCCAAGCAGTGTTGGAGGACGTGCTCTGGGGGCACCAGGGCGTGGACGTGGGGTCATCGGGGAACCCTCCTCAAGTCGAGGGCCATTCAGACCGTCACGTAAATTTAGGGTTGTTGAACGTCGTCCCCGACAACCCTCTTCAAGTGAAGACACCGAAGATGAGTATTCCAAGTAGTTTATTGTGTCATTAAATAATATTGGAACGTATTATTATTAACTGCGTGTAAGAATTATTGCATTCATCTTCTATGTTATTTAGTTAGTTTTCCTATCCGGATCATGAGTGTACTTTGGAAGATCAAACTGTGGCCAACAATAATCGTCTGGTATTGGTTGAAAACATGGTGAGTATGCTGCTAGACTTGCATGATTCGAATATAGCGGATCAACATGAGGAGACCATTGCATCCCTGTCTTGGTGAGTGTTGCCATTCCATGTGAACACGGGTGATGATATATTTGCCATAATCCACACTCACATTTTTGCTCAACCACGTTAACCGTATAATTCCCGGGAGTGGTCCAACCGACACCATGTACAAATCTACCAATATCACGCACTTGTAAAACACTGTGTTCTTGACTGAACTAGACCACTTGCATCCTACTAAGTTATTTCTATGCCCGAGTAATGGTATTTTGGACAACGTCACACCATACCTTCGATTCCTCAATGGAAACCATTGCTTCGTGTCAACGCTTGAAGAAGTATGTATTGGATCTCCAATAAGTTAGTTTGACTAACTCAGTCAACAACAATGCCCTTGCACCTTTCAAAACGCCGTTAAACACTTCAACCAAGTTCGTGGTCATGTTTCCATACCGAGCTCCTCCATCGTACGCTAATGCCCATCTCTCAAGGGGTATGTTTGATATCCAATCCCTGTACTTTCCATCATGGATCGTCAATAGATTAGCATACCAAACATCAAACTTACGTTTATCAGGTGTACTTGCCATTATGTACAATTGTTTTTTCAGGATAACACTTTTTAAGGCGTGATTGAAATTACTTGCTAGGTGGCGTGCACAAAAGCGATGTGTTCCAATACCGTATTGACCATATACATCCTCTACCGCGTTAATTATTGCCCTGTGCCGATCAAACATTAGACATACATATCGATCCTTCGTTATGTTATCCCTCAGATGCTGTAAAAACCAGTTCCAACTCTCGTTTGTCTATCCGTCTGCAATACCAAATCCCAAAGGATATATGCCATTGTTAGAATCGTACGATACAGCTACAAGCACTTTTCCATTGTATTTCCCATACAAATGTGTCGCATCTATACTTATAAGAGGCCGACAATGGACAAATCCTTCAACGGCTGGACCAAATGGCCAAAACATCATTCCAAAGGTTGCTACTTCATTTTCAACATTTACTATTTTGGGCATGAAATCATAAACTGTCCCAGGGATATATACGGCCATAGCTGACAATAGTCTAGGGATGTTTACAAAGGCATCTTCCTGCGCTTCGTATAACGACTCCAACACTACTTATTTGGAGTACCATGCCTTTGGATATGAAATTTTCGAACCAAACTCATGCTCAACCATTGACTGAATTACTGAAATTTTCAGACTCGTGTCAGCTAAAACTGAATTTCTTATCAAAGACTCTATCAACTTGCAATCGATGTTTTGGTGTCGTTCAATGAGGACTTCATTAGCACATGTATGTGGAGAATGCAGTTTGGAAATTCTCCACAATCCAGTATGCTTAAAAAGACTTCCTCTTAATGACCACGAACAATTTGTATGATCAACTTTACACTTAAAAAAAATTGATTTTGGATTGGATGACTCAACAGTACACACCTTAGAATTTGCTATGTGCCATTTCCTCACAGCGGCAGCTAACTCGTCCTTACTACTAAATTTCATGTTTGTATTTAGGAAACTTTCACTCAACGTGTCATCAACAGCCATAGACCACTCATCCCTTGCTTGAAAGTTGTCGATCCAGTTACTATCAACCCAATTTTCAGCAGTGGGTTGCATAATTTGCACGTCGTGTGAGCTACTTCCATCATGGACACCTCCGTGTACATCTTCAGAATTCTTGCCAACTTCAAACACCTCTTCGTTGTCTTCATCAATGTGCCCTGTAAAATGCTGAATATATGGATCTTCTTTATTAACCACATGGTCATCTGAGAGTGCATCAACGTCGACATCGTCATATGAGAGATCATTGTTGTGACCATGCAAAATATTCACTGTCTCATCACCACTATCAGTAATGTTTGGAATCACATTGAGTCATCTAGTCACGCTAAACACAATAAAACCGACTAGCAGAACTTAACAGTAAAGCAAAAGACAATGCTGAATCCGATCGGATACGCACAAACTTGCAAAGTCCATCAATATCTGTAAATTTATACGAAATGCTTATGAAGATGGCTTCAACATCCGGCCAACCGCACTCCATACATATAATTTCCTTTAGTCTACAAAGAGAGATATCCAAGGTAGTTGTAGTAATACTGGATGCACCACCCACATAAACCTCACTACCATTCTCAGACACTATTTCACCGCCATATAAGCAAATTATACCAATTTCTATCATGATCCTAAAAAATTAGTATTATAAAAATTATTATCAAATATGTTTATTTTGTACTTAACTTAATATTTATGTAAATATAACATACATTCGTAGTGGGAGAGCTGAGGAATGAAAACCAAAGGAAGTCTGCTTGGAAAGGAAGACTGCTTGCTTGGAAAGGAAGGGGAGATGAGCAGAAGAGAAGTACTCAGTACAGATTTAACGAAAACAGATAATAATTGAAAATTACTGTTACAAATTCTATAATTATTGGCGACGATAGCAAATAATTGGTGCATAAGCGCTTCCCAGGGTAGCGCCTATTGATAGACACTATCTTGAAGTAGCGCCTATTCAGTAATAGGTGCTACTCTAGGTAGCGCCTACTAGAGTTTAGGGTAGCGCCTATTCACATTTTCATAAACAAAAATTCACGGTATTTACTTTTTCAAATTTTTTACCTAACATATACACTTTTTTAAAAAGGGTTAATTATCAATTTGCCCCCTAATGTTTGGACCGAATTTAAGAATCCCCCTTAAAGTTTAAAATTTTAAATTTTAGTCCTAATGTTTGGACGAAATCAAAAATCACCCCATTCCGTCTTAAGGCCGTCTAATTGAAACGGAAAACCCGACACGTGCCTTGCACATGCATTTTCTTAAGAAACAAAGACAAAAATGCCCTTATTTCACTCTATAGAAGAACGTAACTGCATATTTTGAAATCGAAATTTCAACAACTTAAGGGGATCCATCCCCAGCCTTCACCAAGTGCTTGGGCAGCGTTTGCACTGGCAAGGACCGATACTTGTGGATCGATCTAGCTGCGGGCCCGGTGGATTACGACCCTTCCATCTCCGGAGACGGAGTTCATATTGACCAGTGGACATTTGGCTTGTATCCAGCATGCATCAAGTATCTTATGTCTGCATTTGATGTCCCACAGGTTCATATTCTTATACTTTATTCTGGACTTGAATTCCTCACTAAGAACAATCAATGGATTAGATTCTTCTGTATCATCAGTTTCAATTTTTAGTTTTGAACCTGGCGAAGGAATCTCATCCACTAAATAAGCTCACAATTAAATCCTAGTGGCGAAATGGAATGGACCTGCATCCCTATTTCCTGCTGATAGTGCAAATCAATCTGCATGGTCATATATATGTCTGGTGTTACAATGTGTAGGTTATGGCTGTAACAAGGACTAATATCTGCAAGAACGGAATGGATTCATTGTCACGCGGAGGTGCTGCCATATACTACGCCTCCATGTTCTTATACTTCTGGCCTTCTGGGTCTTCTCGACCCCGGTTGTCTCGCTTGTGTTTGGGAGCTACTTATACATTTGTATCAACTGGCTCCATATACACTTTGATGAAGCCTTTTCGTCTTTGAGAATAGCCATTTCCACCCATTTTCAAACTTGCAAGGCCGACCCAAGTCCCATAAAGCTCTGCTTGCAAACCTCTCATATCTCGTCTAGAGCGCCTACCAGGTACAAATCGTGCCTCCTTTGAGAATCCCTGTCCCTTTCGAGAATTCATTGATTGTTCAGTTGATTCATGTTTACACTGGTGAGAAAGAGGATTTGGTTGGTCTGGATTGGAAGAAAATTGAGAGAACTTTCATGGATGAGGTTAATGATGGTGCATTGCTGTTAAGTGATCAATCTCTGAAATTCAATACATACTCAGTGCACTTCAAGGACTGCGCAATCTGCTCTTTTGCCATTTTAAAGTCGATCAATTCCTACACATCCCTTCTTCTCCAACTCACGCTTCAATTTCAAAATATGCAGTTACGTTCTTCTATAGAGTGAAATAAGGGCATTTTTGTCTTTGTTTCTTAAGAAAATGCATGTGCAAGGCATGTGTCGGGTTTTCCGTTTCAATTAGACGGCTTTAAGACGGAATGATGTGATTTTTGATTTCGTCCAAAAATTAGAACTAAAATTTTAAATTTTAAACTTTAAGGGGAATCTTAAATTCGATCAAAATATTAGGGGGCAAATTGATAATTAACCCTTTAAAAAAATTCCGTAGGTATGGATGAAGATGTGTAGGTCCCTACATTAACTCTTAGATGCATGCACCCGGTGTATTCGTTAACTCTTTGAGATTTGGGCTCTGGGATTGTCAACCCTAGTTGAAACAGGGATTATTTGCTCCCCAC
This sequence comes from Chamaenerion angustifolium, assembly GCA_946814005.1. Taxonomy (NCBI): domain Eukaryota; kingdom Viridiplantae; phylum Streptophyta; class Magnoliopsida; order Myrtales; family Onagraceae; genus Chamaenerion; species Chamaenerion angustifolium. The sequence goes on along the minus strand of OX328268.1, from coordinate 22,706,277 downwards.
TGCATCCGTTCTTCTGCACTGCTTTCTATCTCTGATTCGATAAAGCTGCATTTGACGTTAGATACACACTCTGTACGCGTTGACGTAGAATTCGTATGATTGATATACATTTTCTTGATTTTCATGTTCAACTAATTTGTATGTGTTGAGATTGGAAATGCAGAAGTAGAGAGAGAGTGAGAGATTGATATGGCCTTGCCACTGAAATCAACTTGCTTCCTTCAGAAACCTGAACTCCGTTCCGCCTTTTCACCTTCTCGTCAGATATCGTCTGTTTCTACCAAGAGGTTTCAGATCATGGTGACCCTAAACGCTGCTTCGACCGTTGGTCTCTCTGAAACATTCATCAGGCTCAGGGAACAAGGCAAGGTAAGCATTTTTATGCACTGAAGTCCACATTCTCGTTCTCTATAGACTAGAAGCTCACCGCTCACCTTTCTGGCGAATTGAATTCATGCATTTTCAAATTAATGGTAATTTGACGGGTCAAACAATATCTTGTCCCTGGCATCAAATCATTTTCGGAAGTGCCTCAAATGAAGTAATTATTGTGGGCAGACGAAATTGTTGTGAGAATCATAAGTTTTGATATGTGAATTTGCCGTTTTCTACCTTCTTTAGCTGAGTGTTCCTTGCATGCAAGTAGCAGATATGTATTCTCTTAATTTCTTCCCAAATTATTTAGGGAAAAGTCTAAAAGTGCACTCGAAAGTTTGCGCTATTTTGTAATTGCGTTTTTCGTCGCAATTAAATCTACTTGTATGGTTGAACTTGTTGGTCATTGCACCTCTTGTCAAATTTACCTTTTAATTATCATGTATAAGGCACCTGTGAACCGTTTAATTTCGAAAAGTAAAAGACATTTATACCCCCATTCAATTAGTTTTTCAGTCTCCTCGTTCAACCACACCACATTTTCACTCTTCCTCTTTATTGTTCCTGGAACCATTCGCCACACACTGATACAAGATGATACATTATGGGTTATCTTCAAAAGATATATGGTGATCCAACTCAAGGAAGAACTTATCATGAACTCCTTCAAGACAATTGATGGTCGAGAAATATACATTTATGATGCTTTCGCGTGCATGTTTCTGCTCTTTGTTTTTCAACTTCACATATTAAAATTCAGTGAAGTATTTATTTCACTTTGTTCAGGACACAATCTTTATTATCTCTGCTTTTTTTTTTCTTCTTGTGTAATTTAATCTGCCAATGCTGCGCTGATAGTAGTCGATAGGTAAGAGAGCCCTTTATGCAGGCGCACACGGAGAAGAGGAGCTTCAATACAGCTTCAATAACACGTTTCTTTTCCTATATGCTCTCCAAGCCTTTCCAATTTCTCTCTGTCCCTAAACCCCACCTCCTTTCTTTCCCTCGTATTGTTTGTTCCCACTCTGCCTCACCTTCTTCTATCCAATTCAACATCTCATTCGGGACATAAAAACCTAAGCCTAATCCCGACACTAAAATCTCCCACCCAAGAGAGAAAGAATTCGTATCCGGGGTTCCCAGCAGTTGTACGTTTCTTGGATTGTGTGTGGTGATGATGAAAAACTGTTAGTTCAGTTCCACCCGACAGCGCGCCTCATTAACGCAGTCACCAACACTGAGACCAAGGAGAAGAAGGTCGGTAGTCTCTGATATGTTTGTTGATCGTAATAAGTTTGTTGTACTTGGCAGAAGTAGCGACCAAGTCTTCGTCAAGAACGTCAAGGGTTTATATATTTGATCTTCAACAACAATTGTGGTCAATTATTTTTGCAGAATAAAGTTATAGAGAGTATAGAGAAGGAGAAGAGTTTTTCTTGTTTGTTTCATCAGATAGGGGTATTTTGGTTATTAATAGGTTACCTGTCAGGTACATGAGTGCAATTAACGGAAATGAAACGGCAATAAACAGAAGAGTGTGATTACAAACATTTAGAAAAAATGCAGGGTGCAACAACAAACAATATGGGTGCGATTACCAACATACGCAAACATCCAGATGCAATTTCAAGTTTTTACCAATTATTTATGGTCACATAAATAATTGGCAGAAGTTTGTTGATCGTAATAAGTTTGTTGTACTTGGCAGAAGTAGCGACCAAGTCTTCGTCAAGAACGTCAAGGGTTTGCATATTTGATCTTCAACAATGATTGTGGTCAATTATTTTTGCAGAATAAAGTTATAGAGAGTATAGAGAAGGAGAAGAGTTTTTCTTGTTTGTTTCATCAGATAGGGGTATTTTGGTTATTAATAAGTTACCTGTCAGGCACATGAGTGCAATTAACGGAAATGAAACGACAATAAACAGAAGAGTGTGATTACAAACATTTAGAAAAAATGCAGGGTGCAAAACAAACAATATGGGTGCAATTACCAACATGCGCAAACATCCAGATGCAATTTCAAGTTTTTACCAATTATTTATGGTCACATAAATAATTGGCAGAAGTTTGTTGATCGTAATAAGTTTGTTGTACTTGGCAGAAGTAGCGACCAAGTCTTCGTCAAGAACGTCAAGGGTTTACATATTTGATCTTCAACAACGATTGTGGTCAATTATTTTTGCAGAATAAAGTTATAGAGAGTTAGAGAAGGAGAAGAGTTTTTCTTGTTTGTTTCATCAAATAGGGGTATTTTGGTTATTAATAGGTTACCTGTCAGGCACATGAGTGCAATTAACGGAAATGAAACGGCAATAAACAGAAGAGTGTGATTACAAACATTAAGAAAAAATGCAGGGTGCAAAACAAACAATATGGGTGCAATTACCAACATGCGCAAACATCCAGATGCAATTTCAAGTTTTTACCAATTATTTATGGTCACATAAATAATTGGCAGAAGTTTGTTGATCGTAATAAGTTTGTTGTACTTGGCAGAAGTAGCGACCAAGTCTTCGTCAAGAACGTCAAGGGTTTACATATTTGATCTTCAACAACGATTGTGGTCAATTATTTTTGCAGAATAAAGTTATAGAGAGTTAGAGAAGGAGAAGAGTTTTTCTTGTTTGTTTCATCAAATAGGGGTATTTTGGTTATTAATAGGTTACCTATCAGGCACATGAGTGCAATTAACGGAAATGAAACGGCAATAAACAGAAGAGTGTGATTACAAACATTTAGAAAAAATGCAGGGTGCAAAACAAACAATATGGGTGCAATTACCAACATGCGCAAACATCCAGATGCAATTTCAAGTTTTTACCAATTATTTATGGTCACATAAATAATTGGCAGAAGTTTGTTGATCGTAATAAGTTTGTTGTACTTGGCAGAAGTAGCGACCAAGTCTTCGTCAAGAACGTCAAGGGTTTACATATTTGATCTTCAACAACGATTGTGGTCAATTATTTTTGCAGAATAAAGTTATAGAGAGTTAGAGAAGGAGAAGAGTTTTTCTTGTTTGTTTCATCAAATAGGGGTATTTTGGTTATTAATAGGTTACCTGTCAGGCACATGAGTGCAATTAACGGAAATGAAACGGCAATAAACAGAAGAGTGTGATTACAAACATTTAGAAAAAATGCAGGGTGCAAAACAAACAATATGGGTGCAATTACCAACATGCGCAAACATCCAGATGCAATTTCAAGTTTTTACCAATTATTTATGGTCACATTCAACTTAATGTTTAAATGTTATATCTGTACTTTTTCTTAGTTTTTCACACTCCGTCCAAAATTGACAGAGCACACCTTGGGAATCGGGTACCTAAAAGATTTTTATCCCTAAAACAAACTGACATAGAAGAACATTTTAATTTTAAACTCACTGCTTGGATTCTTTTTTCTTTCCCTGTCCTCCTAATTTAGAACTTCAATCTCTAAGGACTATCCTAAAACAACCAATTAATTAAATATATCCTGATTGTTTCTCTATTTCCACTGTGTATGATTACTGGAAAGATTTGACAAAGTGATAGTCTTCATATTTTCTTGTCCTTAGATTTTATGATATTAAAACTTTGTCTGCTAATCCAAATGGGAATTCTCTTTACTATTCTCAGTGTGGAGATTGTCTGACCTATAAATTCTGATGTAGGTGGCTTTTATTCCCTATATTACAGCTGGTGATCCGGACCTATCAACTACAGCTCAAGCTTTGAAGGTGCTTGACTCTTGCGGATCAGATATAATAGAACTGGGTGTCCCATACTCTGACCCTTTAGCAGATGGTCCTGTTATACAGGTCTGTCTAACATCGATATATGTACTCATACAATCTTCTGCTTTCATTCTTCTTAGTATAATGCATCTTGCTTTATAGGCTGCTGCTACCCGATCTTTGGCAAGAGGAACTAACTTTGATGCTATTATATCGATGTTGAAGGAGGTAGATATGATACTCACCTGAACCATTCTTTAGTATTTAGCATATTTTTCATTCTTTCTGGAAATCGCTGGTAGACCTGATGCTTTCTTCATAGTTATTTAAAGAAGTGTTGTTTACTACTTACTATTATTAAGTATTTCTCCCATTTTTGACACTCATATTTCATGTCTTTCATGTCAGTTGAGTAGACACTAATCAACTTTCATTTGAAACAAGCAAGTTTGGTTAAGTATAAGCATGCATCCAATATAAGAAAACTTTGTCTTATAAAGCTATCAGTATCTATGATACTTTGGATTGCTATGTTACCATTGTATATTCTTTGATTACATAAATGTAAATTGTTATCTAATGACAGGTGGTTCCACAGTTATCTTGCCCAATTGCTTTATTTTCATACTACAACCCTATACTAAAGCGAGGAGTTCAGAAATTCATGTCCATCCTTCATGATGCTGGTGTACACGGTAGCATATTGCTTTTTATTCTTTGTGAGATTTGAGATTTATACAGGGCTATCTCAAGATAGAATTTACAATAAAGAATAGGGTGGTTCTTAACGTTTCATATGTTTTACGGAATTTACTATCTGCTTCTTAATGAGATTTCTTTGCAGGACTTGTTGTTCCCGATGTTCCTCTAGAAGAGACAGAAATACTGAGAAAAGAAGCACTGAAGTTCAAGATTGAATTGGTATAACGTGTATCACATTATTTTCCTAACTTGAGCCAGTTAAACTACCTGTTGTTTATACTGTGGATTTCATCTCATGAATTTTTCGACCATTGTAATCATCTGTCTTCGTGCAGATGCTCATTAGATTAAGTTAGATCTAATCATCTAAATACAAGTTGCTTCTCTTGCACTTTAGGTACTTCTCACAACACCCACTACTCCAACCAGCCGAATGAAATCGATAGTGGATGCATCTGAAGGATTTGTATATCTTGTAAGAAGTCCTTATCATGTCATGATTATCTTCTATGATGATGTTGTATTCTTTTTCTTATCCTTGCTTAAACTTGTCAGATAATAAATTGAAATTTTCAAAGAATGAAAATGAAATATTTTTCATCTGCATTCAGTTTGATGTGAACTAAATTAAGTGGGTTAATGAAATTTTGTGATGTCTTAATAGGTTAGCTCCATTGGGGTTACAGGTGCTCGAGCATCCGTCAGTAACCGTGTGCAAATGCTTCTACAGGACATTAAGGAGGTTGGTTTAATGTGGACTTATTATTTAAAGGATAACATAACTTGTCTCAAAATCAGACCACAAAGTCATGGAGAGACACATACTAAATTTATGGTAGCAGATGAATTCATTTTCCATTATATTTGTTTAGTTTTTGGACTTTGTATTTCTTTCATAAATTATTTTGTAAAAGTATGTGTATTCTGGTGTTGGACTGAGAGAATTGATGCACTTTACTTGAATGACGGATAAACTGAGAAAACCACAACCCCCCCCCCCCCCCCCCCCCCCCCCCCTCAGAATCCTATTTTAGGATGACGATTTTGGTAACCATTTGTTTTGTGTTGTTTCCAATCCAATACTATCCATTGTTTCTTGTTTTTTTTATTTGTTTTGCAGGCAACGGAGAAACCGGTAGCAGTTGGTTTTGGGATTTCTAAACCTGAGCATGTGAAACAGGTAGGAGTTTAGTAGAGAGACTTTCTCCCGAAATGTTTCCATTCACCTTTCTATGTACTTAGTATATGTACATATATATATTTTTGTAATATATATATATATATATTATGATTCAGGTGTCAGATTGGGGAGCTGATGGTGTAATTGTTGGAAGTGCAATGGTGAAATTGCTTGGAGATGCCAAATCTCCTGAAGAAGGCCTTAAGGAACTTGAGCATTTCACCAAGTCATTAAAATCTGTTCTTCTTTGACATCTCAACACGATTTTGTTGTGGTCGATTGTTTGTTGGGTGTCCTAAATATTAAGGTTGAGCATAGGAGGGGGACATCTCAACACGAGGATGGATGATCCATTGCCATTCCTTTTATGACAAGGTAAAATATTGATTACCCAGACAGACATCTGGATTTATTTTTGTAAGGGCCTAACATTGCAACATCTTGGTCAAATGTTGCAATGTAGTAATTTTGTTTCAAGCTAAACAATTTGTCAACATGAAAGTTTAGGTGCCTATGTTTTTTTTTTTTAAGTGCTGGTTTATAGAAGAAAAGGATCAACTAAGAACACCTGAGCTTAAAACATAGGGTTACTACTAAATCTAATGGAAGTTTGAGTTTGAACCATGTGATTAAATAATACCTTTGTCCATGTCATTAAATAATACATTTGTCTAATGCATTCTAATGCTTGATGAATGTTGCTATTGGACCCTCAAATTTGGAAGTTTTTTAAAAAGTAGTCACTGTGCAATTTTTTTTTGAAAAAGTAAGTATACTGAAAAAATATTTAGCAAAATGTATATAAACGCTAGTGGGTAGTGTTTTTTAGTGTTTTTCATAAAACGCTACCTTTTTCATAAAACACCATTAGGAGTAGCGGTTTTCATAAAACGCCACTAGGGGTAGCTTTTTTCATAAAACGGGTCGCGTTTTTATGAATTTCGCTACCCTTAGTGTTTTTTTTAATGTTTTTTTTACAATTCGATATTTAATTAAAAATAAATTATGTATTTATTAAAAAATTATAGTAAGTAGATATTTTAATTGTAATTCAAATGATGCAAAAAATATTAAATTTGGAATTACGAATTCACTGTAGCCTCTGCCGTAAGTTGAGATATGAAAATTTGACTTAAAACAATATAACTCATACCCTGTAAGTCCAAATTGATCACAGTCAACGTCATTAGTGTCGTAATTCAATTATCTACATAGGGTAAGTTTTTTGATTAGAAATACAGTGATTTTGTAACCTAACATCGATTGTCTTAAAATTTGACCGAAATAATTAAATGCATTAGGTGAGAAATTTAATTATGTACTTACTCAAAAAAAATAAAAAATAAAATTAAAGTGAGTAGATATTTTAATTACGAATTGAATGACGCTAACTAGACGTTAATATTTTAATTTTAGACTGACAGTATAATTCGATACATAATTTAATTCGTATTATGTGGTTAGTCTAAAAGTAAAAAATTAATGTTTAGTTAACGTCATTTAATTCGTAATTAAATTATCTACGCACTTTAATTTTTTTTAGTAAGTACATAATTAAATTTCTCACCTAATGCATTTAATTATTTCAGTCAAATTTTAAGACAAGCGATGTTAGGTTACAAAATCACTGTATTTCTAATAAAAAAAATTACACTAGGTAGATAATTGAATTACGACATAAATGACGTTCACCGTGGTCAGTTTGGACTTACAGGGTATGAGTTATATTTTTTTAAGTCAAATTTTCATATCTCAACTTACGGCAGAGCCTACAGTCAATCTGTAAGTCCAAATTTAATTTTGTTTTTTGCATAATTTAAATCGCAATTAAAATATCTACTTACTATAATTTTTATTTTTTTTAATAAATACATAATTTTATTTTTAATTAAACATCGAATCGTCAAAAAAACATAAAAAAAAAACGCATCTAGGGGTAGCGAAATTCATAAAAACGCTACCCCAAGTAGTGTTTTATGAAAACGCTACCCGTAGTGATGTTTTTTGAAAAACGCTACTCAAAGTAGCGCACGTTGTAAAAAACGCTACCCCCAAGTAGCGCTTATATACATTTTGCTAAATATTTTTTCAGTGTACTTACTTTTTCAAAAACATTCAACTAGGTGCCTACTTTTTAAAAAAACTCTCAAATTTGTCATATCTATGACGTGGATGTACGAAAAGTTAAAATAAATAGAAATCCACAAGACATTTTTTTCTAAAACAGATATATAAAAGGTAGTAAAAATTCAAGTTAAAATCTAAAGTGCTTTGGGACTTCTCGCGCAACTTGATTTGTTTGCCGGTCAACTTGAAAGAGATGTTTGGGACACCCCTAAAAGCTTCTCGGGAGACGTGTCTAACAAGAAACTTATCTTGTTTGACATAAGTTTCTCTTATATTGTTTGACTCCTTTGGAAGAATATAAATTTCTCCATCTTTTATGACTCTCCTATTTTTTTTAGATGTTGCTAAATAATCTTTCATGCAGACTAATGAAATCTCAGAAGTGTTTAAAAATAAAAGCAAAAGAGAAAACCAAACTAGCAGGAGTATCAGTGTGGGATGGACTCGTCCAGACCAAGAAAGGATATAACTTAACACGAACGATTCCGTTTTGGGGAACTCGGATCGGCAGGAGGTGCGGGAGTCTTGAGAAATGAGTGGGGAGACTAAATTAAAAGATTTCAAAGAAGGATCAGAATCACACATAGTTTAACGACTGGATTAAGGGCTATTAGGGATGGACTATCTATGACTATCAACATGGGGGTGCAAGTTATCCATGTGGAATCTGATGCTCAAGAAGCAATCAACCTCATTGTGGAGGTCAATGTATATGATAGACCACTAATGTTTTTAATTCTTGATTGTAGGAAACTACTATTGGGTTTCAAGAGATTCAAAATCCGACACGTGTATAGGGAAACAAATTCTGTAGCAGACTTCTTGGCAAAGGAAGCAGTTAACTTGGAAGATTCATTCTGTGTTATTTTAAATCTGCCTATGGAGATTCTGGAACTCCTTGTATACGATGGAGAGTCAACCTGATGAGGAGAAGCAGTGTCCATCTTGGCAGAAGGCAAGCACTGTGCATGAGAAGCCTTTGTGCAGCTTGGGGTGGAGAGATCGGTTCAGTAATTTTGATGATGAAGAGGTTGAAAGGAGGAAATAGAGGGACACCGGTTCAGATATTGGAGGGAAATAGGATGAGGGTAGTTTCGGTATTCTCAATTCTTTTTTTTTTAACGTTAAAAAATAAGACCATGTGAGCTGCACATTTCCAATTTAAACGGATAAATTGACGGAAAAACAAACGTTTCTTCAAAAACAAACCGAATGAAACATAATACATCAAAATCCCGCGGTCCAAAACAAGTTACATCAGTTACTAATTTTGTCCAACATGTTACATCTTTTTCATACGTTTCCCTATAATATATCATAGTTGTTCATTCCTAAAACATCAAAGAAACAATCTCTTACATCATCAGCTAAGGCGATTCATTTGATTGATCATTTTCTTGACTTCCACATTCAACGGATTGTTCACTATCAAAACCTGCAGATTGATGAGTTGTCTAACCATCCTAATAAAACATTTAAAAATTAAAGTATAATATGCAACACTTTAACATCAAACTAACTTAAATTATGTTACTCATCTTGTGATAAAATGCACAACAATTAAGCAAATTAACATATTAAACTAAACACCAATTCACATACAAGATTTAAGCAATCAAAACACTAAAAACACCATAATAATATATTCAAACTACTAACCATCAAACAGTAAATGCACAAAGTGATATCATTGCAACATGTAAACTATATACTTACTTGATTTCCTGTTGATAAATGCGAGGAACTCTAACCAAGGTTGAATTGAAGGGGTGAAATCACTAGAACCTCCTGTCATGAAACTTTGAAAATAATTGAATCCATTCATATTATGTTGGATGACCTGTAATTGCATCTGGAATTGTTTATGCATCTCCCCCATATATGCCTTTTAGTAGTGTCGAGCCTTCTCATTACCCTTTGTCTTCCCATTAATATTCAACAGGGTACCAATCACGTTATCGCAAACACTTGTTTTTATATGCATCACATCCATATTATGTCGAAGAAGATTATATTTCCAATAAGGTAATTCAAAAAACATGCTCTTCTTCTTCTTCTTCTTCTTCTTCTTCTTCTTCTTCTTCTTCTTCTTCTTCTTCTTCTTCTTCTTCTTCTTCTTCTTCTTCTTCTTCTTCTTCCAGAAGACAATGCCTTGAGTAGATATCGAGACACATTGTTTAGATTAATCATCTCTCTCAAAAATATCTTCACCCTCTAATGTTGTATCAACAACTATGTTATTACCATCTCTTGACCTCTTCTTACTGCATTTACCATAACTATTTGTTAACCTCTTCATTATCTCAAAAACCTCTACACTAGAAATAGTTGTTGGTGAAAGTCGCGTCTCAGTTGTACCATCAAACTCAGCTTTTTACGATGGAATAGATGATCTATGCATAAGCAGTGACGATAACACATATAACAGTATTTGCCACCATTATCCAACCACAAAGACTCAGTTGAATAAACACATATAGGACACGCAACTCGACCTTTAGTACTCTAGCCAAATACATTAGCATATGCATGAAAATCATTAACATACCACATGAGTATGCACGAAGAGTAAATTTCTCACCCTTTAACACATCATATGCCTAAACACAATTCCAAAATTGTTTTAACTCTTCGATCATTGGTTGTAGAGAAATATCTATATCATTTCTGGGACCTTTTTCACCAGGGAGGACCATTGACAGTATAAGAGACGACTTCTTCATGCACGACCAAGACTCCATATTGTAAGAGATTAATAAAACATGCCATGTACTATAAGTTGCACTCATCGTCTCAAATGGATTAAAATCATCACTGGCTAATCATAATCTGACATTACGTGGGTCATATGCAAAATTTGGGTAATGCTCATTGAATGGCTTCCACGCCAATGCATCAACAGGATATCTCAAGACTCCATCCATTGTTCGACCATCCTTATGACATTCCATCGAAGATGCAATATCCTTTGACAAATATAGACGTTTGAGTCTTGGAATTAACAGAAAGTACCACAATACTTTTGCAGGTTTCTTCCTTTTTCCAGAAGTAGTCTCTTCTATATTATCTTCACCTATGTCTTTTTTTTTATGATTTTCCCACCTCGAAAGGCCACAAGTTGGACAACTGGAATGTTCAGCATTTGACCCCCAGTACAACGTACAATCATTTGGGCATGCATGTATCTTATCATACCCAAATACCCAATTCTCTAATCATAATAAGAAACTGGAAAAATTGCTGAAAGAAATGCAAAACTTCAAACAACATATCAACTGATTTGTGAGACCAACCACCAACTGTTTTTATATTCCATATGTGTAAGATGAATGATGTCACTATGAAAAATTGACAATTGGGATATAATGGTTTCTAACACTCACTCATTAATTTTTGAAGAGATGAAATTTGTTTAGGGCATGTATCGTGTTATTCTGATCCTCAAGGGTCATTATCACCATCAACTAGCCTATTATCTTGCATAGTGTTTGACGAACCAGATCACATGTCAGCATGAAATAAATCTCAAAATTCACCTTCTCCATCCAAATGAGTATAAATTTCAATGTTCCTTATAGGACTATTCATTTCTTGGTTCATATTGGGCTGAATTTGTAGACAAGATTCACCATTAAATAAAAAAACATATTGTATAGCCAACCAAGAAACTATTCCAAACTAAGTGACTTTCTACTTCTTCTGCCACATGATATTTTCTATATTTGCATTTACGGAAATGACATATCATTTTTCCATTAACCAAACCATTTCTATTAGCAAATTCAATTCACTTTTTGACACTGGATTTGTACTCTTTGCTAATTCTTGTTTTTTTATCCAACTTCTACCATGCCAAAATTTAAAATTCCTAACAACATGTCAATATAGTTAAACATACATGTTATCAAATCAGTATTCAGAACATACATCTCCAAAAATACACTGAATGTTCCAACACTAGAAACTCTGATTTAAAGTGTATGTTTAGATACACTTTATATTTGGTATATATTTAGATACTCTCATTCCAACACCGCGAAAAAAATTCTGTTACAACACTCAATACATTCTAACTCTGATTTAAAGTTTCTGAACCATTTCGGTTTACATGCTAGTGTGTGTTTCTCTCTTCATCTACCCCAAAAATACTTTAGATAGATTTATATAATATCTAGTATGTCAGAAGCATCTCGAGGCAGCCACAAATGACCCACGCAACATAACATATAAATCGACGAGATAATTGGAAATCGAAGATCAACGACTTGATGGGGAAATTAGGGTTTGCACATTTGATTACTTCATACGCTTTCTCGGATAAATCGAACAAGTACAAACATATATAAGATTGAGAAGGTCAATTCGTTGAATGAATTGGGAAGAAAAACTCACTGAAATTGGAGTGCGACTATTCAGCGAGAGAGTTGTATGCTGTAGTGAGTTTCTTCTCTTCTGTAGAAGGACTGAATGAGTACTGAAGCAAGCCTTCGATCTTTTTCTAAGTGCATCACGACTTAAAAAACAATGAGCCATGAAAAAACTTTTCATTTATAAATTATAAAATTTTCATGTCTGAAAGTAGAAAGAGGCGCGAAAACTATTTTATTTTTAGTTAAAATGAATCAGAGTTAAAAATAAAAGTGCCTAAAGGTAAAACGAGTCTTCAAAATTAGCAAAAGGAAAAAGAATTAATTATTTTAAATAAAAAGACTGCTAAAAAAAAGGAGTCGTAGAAAATAATTTTGATTTAAAAATCAACAATTTTCACGGTTGAAAGCAGATTCAACCGTCAAAAAATGACGGCAAAAAAAGGAGTCACGAACATGTATAATATTTGCGGCTCAACTAAACCAGTCGGTAAATTCGATAATGGACAACTCAACTTCTATTGAGCCGTGAATAATTAGCTAAATTATTTTTCACGGCTCAATAATGTTTGAGCCGTTCCGTTGAGCCTTTAACTTCCATCATTTCCGGAGTGGGGGAATTGTTCAATTGTTCTACCCTTTATCCAATTACTAATAATTGAAGCAAATATACTTCAATTATCTACTTACTATTTGATTATCAAATCACTCATTTACAACTCTAATATTAAGAACCCTAGTTACAAAAGATTGGTGAACTGACAGTTGGACCGTCTGAATCGGAAATCGTCCCCCTTATCGGCTCGAGGGACGGACCGGTTCTAATAACTATGATTGAAACCCTAATTTCAACACAAATTAATAAATTGTTCAAATGAATTAATTTATATTTTAGTAATACTAATTGAACCAATTATGCATATATTATTGAATTATTATGTTATTAGCTAATGAATTAACACTTTATTTCAACATTTTTAGAGACATGGTAATATTGGTTTAAATCCAAGTATTTCGATTTTGAATTGAAGATGAAAAAATTCCTCATCGGTAACCAATGGTTATCCATTAAGCTGGAGAAATCCCATTTTCAAAGCAGAAATCTTATGCTTTGGAAAAAACGAACTAAAAGGGTCAGCTACTCAACTAATCTTCATAATGCAATATCGTTACTTTATGTGTAGGTCTCGTTGTGAAAGACCTATGACTAGATAATTCATGGGTAGAGCTAGAGAATGTGAACAACAAATTGTTTAAATGAAGGCACTAGGACAACAAATTTACATGCAAGATGGAGTTGTTCATTATGTCAACAATAATGTTGTCTTTAACTCAGACAGCAAAATACACAACTCTACTCCAACCAAAGGAAATAGTTAGCCAAACCTGTGGATTGAATGGTGCTCAACTTGACGTTATGTTTGGGTTGAAAATAAGAGTGTGCTTAAGAATGAAATGATATTGTGGTATACTAAGAATTGAGTGTTACACTGATAAATCAACAAAGAAAACGTTGAATTTCAAATGTAGTAACATGGGTTGCGGAACTTTTCCGTGCTCACTACAGGAAATTGAAAGATCACAAAAATTGTTCCCTTTCACTCATGCACAAACAAGGATGCTACGAAGAACAATAGACAACTTGATTTCAGTGTAATAAAAAATTGATTTATTAATACATGAATAATCACACTGAGTTAAATATTTGCGATATGCAGCATGTCGTAATAGGTTAACTTGCTTCGATAGCTTCCTATCGCAATTCGTGGTATGCCAAACAAAATGTTTTTTAAAAAAAAACTCCAGGACACACGAGAGGGAAATTTAAAGGACGCCATATCTGGTGGTCGCATTACGCCAATCAAAATCAAGAACAATGTTTGAGTATGAATGGAAGCGAATATAAAGCTGTCGCCTGGTGTTGACTTCAGTGGACATTATTTCGTCATCTATACTTACACGCAATAACTGTCATTCGTTTAGCCAAATGGATTACAAGTCATTTGTCGATTCATTCGTCGGCTTATAAGCGTACATACATGTTGGATCACATAAATCAGATTCTCTTTCCTAGTGTTTGCTCCGTTGACCTGCACGAAGGAAAGTCTGGGGTGTTCCCGTTGTTTCCCCTCCAACGACAAAGTTAATCAGAGGTTCGTTTGTATGAAATACTCAGATTATATAAAATGCTCTAGTATGAGAGAATCCTTACCCTGAACTGATGATGATAATGAACTATTTATAACATTCCATACCTGTAACCATAGTAGAGTCAGATCATACCCTGGTTATCCGAGCTGTCTCCAAGGCGAGCCAACCGGGGTTACTTTAAAGAATATTCTTATGTAGTGGCTACTCCACTGTAGACTATCATTTTAGTTTGTTTAATCTCAGGCGTGCTAAAAGCAACCGGCCTAATTCATAGGTGTGCAGGCGCACCAACTAAGGTGGTCAATGGATGCGGTGTCATGCACTTAATCAGAGTTGTTTTTCCCCTCTTTGGCGCATTCTTAAAGGCGACGCCTTTAGGGGCCATCAGTTCAGGGTGACGCCCAAACGTTATTGGGCTTTTAATAAATTCAATCTGAAGTATTATTGGGTCAAATGTTAAAAATGGCCCAGTTCAATATTCATAACCCTTCAATACAGACATGTAGTTTGACATTTCATCCGCTCATGGATGAACATTAATGGTGCATATGATGGATTGAGCCCATAGTTCGGTCTCATCCGAAAATGTAAATCTCTAAATGTGTACTTGTAAAACACCTGAATACACAACAAGATGGAATCTAGGGATAATGACATGTTCTTTTCATGGTAAGGAGAAGGAATTCGGCTTACGGAATCCGTAAGAAGTTGTTCTTTTTGCGGAATTGATAAAAATTAGCTTAGACATTCCGAGCGGGGTAGGCTTAGGCATTCCAGGCAAAAAACTCGAAATTCCTAAGCCTAGCGTGGCCGGAATCAGGAATAGGAAGCCAAATGAAAAAACTGACCTCATTAACTTTATATTGACCGAACTACCCTCACTCACTTTATTTCTCTTCTTGACCGAACCCATTTCTTCTCCTCTCCTTCTCGATCGAACCCAGGTCCTTCTCCTTCATTGTCAGTGTTGGGCCAAAGCAGTGACATAGAGAGGTTCTCCGATCGAGGAAAGCCACAGATTAAGCAAACCTACGTCTCCTTCAAGCAGTTTCTAGAGGCCAGTGCTTCTAATTTTCCTAAAGAACTAGTTGGAGGTTAGGTTGATGAATCAAATACAATATATATCACCATATATGATTTCAATTATTTTGATTTGATGATTTCCATTAGCTAGGCGTGTTGTCAATTTTGCTGTTGATTCTACATAAATTATAGATGCTGGAGGGCATCAGAGGGAGAAACGGAAAAAAGTGCAATGGAATCTAAAGTCAGTTTTGATAACCAGGAGTACCTATTTATTTAGTGGTTTGTATTCTCCCTAATCAATTACTCTGGACCAAATTTAACTAATCTCAGATCTAAAAAAATTGGATCTATTGGAGAAGCTTGAACAGAAGTTTCAGGTTACAGAATCTATGCATGTTTTCTTGGTTGTTATCTATTTGGCACTAAGTGCTACTCGTTGACCAGTTACATTTCACTCTTTTGTATAACAGGGCGAAGACGGAAAACGAGAAACAAAAAAGAAGGAAGGGGAAGAAGAAGATCAAGAGAACGAAGAAGTGGATGATGATGAAGAAGTTAGTGATAATGATGATTATGGACAGGTACTATTGAAACAATTGAGCCTAACGCCATGTCTTTTTACTCTGCTATTGTATAATCCTTTTTACTGCAGATGTTAATGTTGAGTTTTATATTTTATAGAATGTCAACTTCGATGACGATGAGGATGATTTTAACATGGTAGATGATAACAATGACGGTATGTAATTGACAAGTCATAGTCGAGTTTCTTCTATTGAATCAAATATTATGCACATCAGATAGATTTTATTTAAGAACATTTAAATTGTGTCTTCTAACTCCTGCATTTTTTTTTGGTTTCATGTTGCAGATGAAGGAATTTATTAGCCGTTCTAATTCAAGAACCCCGATTTTACTTCTCATGCTTCCTTTTTGTGAAACTGAAATGTCATTTTATTTGATAATTTTTTGAACATCCTTCTCATTTGATTAGCCGTGTCCTTCTCCTCTCTATCTTTAATTGTGTTTGTGTTTGATCAGTTTCATGCTGCTTTGATGGTATCTTTGATTGTGTTTTTATGTTCTTCGGGATCCCTTTTGTTTCATGAAATGTTATATAACGAATATTGTATTTAACGTTATTTTTAATCATGTTATGCAATCAATTGATTGTGAAAAGAAATATTATTTTGCATTATAATTTACATTATTAAAAAAAACGAGATTGGTCTTTTAAATAAATTTAAAAAATAAAAATTTCGTTTTTTATTTATTTATTTCATTGTTTTTATTATTCTTAATTTTTAAAATTAATTAATACAGATTATTTTTATTATATACTATACATATACAAGGAGGGGCAAATATGTCATTTTACCACATTCCATTTCCATATCTAATTCCACCAAAGAAACAACAGAATTCCTTATTCCATTCAATTCCATTCCACCAAAGAAACAACTTCATATTCTTAACTCCTATTCCTTATTCCTAATTCATATTCCCTATTCCGTTTTCCTTATTCCAAATTCCGTGAAAGAAACGCGCTGTAAGTTACAATAGAACAAATTTGGTAAGTGTGGTCACACAGATCACAACAAAAGATAACGTAATAACTTATGTAAGTTGTAACAACACTTTTTACTAATATATTGATTACAGGTTGAGTCTATTGTTCATCCCACAATACTGAAAATTCATTGTTTATCGACGAAATGTTTTCGCCGGTAAAAGGCTAAAATTTCATCGATAAAAAGATATTTCGTTGGTAAAATAAAAATTTCATCGGTAAAAATGACGTCATTGAATGCCCTGTCGGTAAATATTTTCCGAAGAAAATCGAACAATATTTTTCATCGACAAAAGTCTTATCTTTACCGATGGTAAAGCCATAAATTTTGTTGACTTTTTCGAATATCGTCGGTAAAAGTCGGTTTCGCCGATGATATTTTTGGTCAGTAACAGTTAATACCGATGAAATCTATTATTGTCGGTAAAAGAAATTGGCGACCAAAGATGTTTAGTCGGCAAATATCTTTGATTACGAAATATGTTTTGTCGGCATTTTGATTCGATGACAATCGTTATTCCGTCGACAATTATTTTTACTGACGAAATGTTTTTTTAGTCAGTAATAACTTTATCCCAAATTTTTCTACCAATGAAACTTTATTATGTCGCGGGAAACTATTTTTGAAGAAATTAATTTCGTCGCCAAATGCAAAATTAATATATCTGAATGACAAACCTGAATAATCCACAAACATCGAATCCACAACCAGAAATTACAATTTAGTTTAAAACACATTATTTTCTAACAAATGTACATTCCACAACATGAAATTTCAACATTTAAACCACGATACATTCTCAACAACGTTTTTAACAATAAATTCAAGTTTTAGTAACTGGCAGAAAAATTCTGCATTTGCCAGTATTCTTAACCCTCTGCATTTATTTCGACCCTCTTCATCGTATACAAGGAGTTCCAAAATCTCCATAGGCGGATTTAAAATAACACAGAATGAATCTTCCAAGTTAACTGCTTCCTTTGCCAAGAAGTCTGTTACAGAATTTGTTTCCCTATACACGTGTCGGATTTCGAATCTCTTGAAACCCAAGAGTAGTTTCCTACAATCAAGAATTAAAAACATTAGTGGTCTATCATATACATTGACCTCCACAATGAGGTTGATTGCTTCTTGAGCATCAGATTCCACATGGATAACTTGCACCCCCATGTTGATAGCCATAGATAACCCATCCCTAATAGCCCTTAATCCAGTCGTTAAACTATGTGTGATTCTGATCCTTCTTTAAAATCTTTTAATTTAGTCTCCCCACTCATTTCTCAAGACTCCCGCACCTCCTGCCGATCCGAGTTCCCCAAAACGGAATCGTTCTATATCCTTTCTTGGTCTGAACGAGTCCATCCCACACTGATTCTCTTGCTAGTTTGGTTTTCTCTATTGCTTTTTTTTTTTTTTTTTTTAAACACTTATGAGATTTCATTAGTCTGCATGAACCGATCTTTTATTTTTCTCTTTTTGCTTTTAAAAATAATTGAGAATACCGAAACTACCCTCATCCTATTTCCCTCCAATATCCGAACCGGTGTCCCTCTATTTCCTCCTTTCAACCTCTCCATCATCAAAATTACTGAACCGATCTCTCCACCCCAAGCTGCACAGAGGCTTCTCATGCACAGTGCTTGCCTTCTGCCAAGCTGCACACTGGTTGCTCCTCATCAGCTTGACTTCCCCGAATCCCCTAAAAACTTGAAACTGCGATAGGTACAGAATTGATCTCTCTTGAGGAGCACATGTCTCTAGTTCCTCATGAATCTGCGCTAAAACTTCTACATAATAAACTGGTTTAAAGAAAGGCAGAATCAATGGTCGGGAACCTTGATGAGCGATTCTCTACACAACCATCAACATTTTTCATCAAATTCTATCAATTATAACTTAAAACTAGATTATCAAGAAACTGACTTACATTGATGAAGAGAAAAGATGGTGAGTCAAGGATTTGGATAGCTTCCCTCTTTCGACTTGCAGCCACGATTATGGATTTAACGAACTAAGCTGTGATTCTTTACAAGGTTCATTAGGGAAGAACGTCTTCATGTGGCATAAGAGATGGAACAGCTCCCAGATCCCCACTTTCCTCCAGACCGATCTATTACACTAAAATTTATCACTCTATAAACAGATGCTCCAGAAGAATCACTGATCTGCCGCGGATGTAGCTAAATAGGGTTTCATGTCACAAAATTCAATCAATCGATCGAATCTGTGCAGCAACAAAATATCAAATCAGTAGAAGGAGAAGAAATAAAAGACCAAATACCTGCTAGCAGTCACCAAGATCCTGCCAATACCCACATTATACCTCACCAAATCAAGATTTTGATTTTGACCCACTTGACTATTTCAGCTCGTTCGTGGCAATTAGGAGGCAACGATATGGGGCTTTTGCGGTCGGATTCAGATCAGATTGCGACAGAGGGAAGGTGAATATAAAGGTATGAAACTTTCGTTTTTTTCGCAGTGTCTGTGTTTGGTAAATGGGAAAGTTTTCTGCTTTCTAATATGTTTGAATTGGATTGAATGGGGAAAACCAAAGAGGCAGAAGAAGAGGTATTACTGTCATTATCTCGTGTATAGTACAAAAACAATACATATGAACATAGCTTTCTGCAGGGAATGACTGCATATATGAAGAAGACAGGGGCATTTGAGGAATTTCACACCAAACAGAGGTCACGTGCAAGGCATGTGCGGTGTTAATGGAAATTTTTAACGGACACAAATGGACTTCATCAAAAACCAACACCACCAAACATATTGCATCAAAAACTAACATTGTGTCACTTTTATCACTTTCGACAAACATGTTACCAATTTTTCATACTTTTCCTTATATTATAAGGTTAATATATTCAATGGTTACACATCTTTGGCCAATGTGACTAATTGGTTAATCATCTTTTTTTGCGTGACTAAATGGTCACGTATCTTTCAGTATGTTACTGATTGTTTACTCCGTCACTGAACCGTTAAATAATTTCGTCAGTTTGGCATATGCCAAACACGTGACAACTGTTAGTTTATTTGATGAAAGACAAAATTACCTTGTTCCCTTCCATTACCTTTGTTCACTCTCCCCCCAACTTTTGTCAAACCCAAAAGGCATTTCACTTGCAAAAATCTGTGTTTTGCAACTAAGATAGATTTTGATCTATAATTACTTTATGGGTCTTTTTTGGTATGGGATTCTGGTAAGCTCTAGCCATCGAGGAGGCAGCAAAGCATAGTTATCAGAACCGGACCGGACCAACGGTCTGACCGGGAACCGGATCCCTATTCGGTTTGGTTCAATTAAAAGATCATTTTACAAATAAACAGTGTTTAAACCGGATTGAACCGAGCGGTTTTTGGAAAACCGGTCGATTTCCGATTCACTTTTGAGCTTCTGTAGAGCTTCGTATGCCCTACCAAAACTCCCCTATTTCTCTCTCAAGCTTTTGCTCCATCGAGATTTTTCAGTGCTCACTTGCTCCGTACTAAGATTTGCATGATCTCCGGTAATGGCGTCTGCCTGCGTCAACAACATCGGCATGTCGCTGGATAATTTCTCTGCGGCGCCCTATCCTTCCTACGGATGGCTCAACCCTCGCGCTTCGTTCAGCCCTGACTTCCCCGAGAACGACTACCCAAAGCCCATCGCATTCGCTATGCCGCATGTGTAGGAGGAACATACATCGGAAGATCCGCCAGAGGATTTGGGATCCTATCCCGGAGATTTCGAGTTTTGCCTTGAAGATCCCGTGGCAATGATACCAGCAGACGAGCTCTTCTCCGATGGGAAGCTCGTGCCGCTTCAGCTCTCTGCGATGAAGACGAAGCCACATGCTTCAGCGACGATCCAGTCGCGTGACCTGTCAGATAGTCGCCGGAGAAGCGAGATGTCCGGCATTGACCTGTACATGATGTCGTCTCTAAAGGCTCCAAGGTGCTCAAGTCGCTGGAAGGAGCTTCTCGGGTTGAAGAAACTGAGCTAGAACACGTCTGCAAAGAACAGTGATTCATCCGCAGCAGCAACGATATCTTCTTCATCGTGGAATTCTAGATCCATCTGCCATTTCCTCCATAGAAGCTCTTAATCTTCTAGCTCCGATTAATCTCTGAACTTGCCTCTGCTCAAGGACATGGACTTCGATTCTGTCCTGGTCTCCTCGCGTCATTCGCTTGATGAGGCCGAGAACAAGGCGATGATGTGAGGGAAGCATCTCAGATTGGAACAAAGAAGACTGGGCTGGGTTGCGGCTGGGCTGGAGTGCTAGGCTGGGGCAAATTTTTGTTTATAAACAGTGAACCGCACACTGAACCGGATTTAGCCGGATTGGACCGTTCAAACCGGAAACTGACATCCTCGCCGGTTCGAGGACTGGTCCGGTTCTGATAACTATGCAGCAAAGCTAACACCTGAAGGAATTTTAAAAGTTATATAGTGTCACATGGCAATTGGCATCAATATTTTTTCACTTTGAATTCTTGAATAATAGAAATGAAGATGGCTCGAGTAGTAAATAGTCAATTAATTTCTTGGGGAATACTGTATTATAGCCAAATAGTTCTGCTGAAATTTTAAAACAAACCATAGAAATACAATAACAGAGGTTTTCATCTGTGTCTCCAGCTCCATAACAACTTTTCAATCCCGACAGTCTTCAGTTCTATAGCAGCAAAAAATCACTAATTTTAATTTCAGCTGAAAGCTACCACATCTTCATGATTCCAGCACTATATATGTTGGTCGCGAAGAATCGCTGAAGAACGACGCAACAATGTCACAAATCGCTGAAGAATCGTATATGATTCCAGCACTAATTCCCAACAGCAAACACACTGAAGAATCACAATTTGAACCTAGGATCACGAAGGAACTGTGGAAGGGAGCAGTGGAAGGAAGTGAGCTTCTTCGGAACTTCAGCGATTCAAACCCAAAATGAAAGAATTGAATTAAGAAAACTCAATGATAGGGGTAGAAGAAAATGGCATATTCGAAAATTTACCTGATATATTTTCGTTAGCAAGACACATGGTAGAGATAACGGAGATAGTTGATGATGAACAGTAAAAATGACCAATTAATCACGTGCTGAAACTTATGTAACCATTCTGAACAAGTTATAACCAATTAGTCACATGCGCAAAGATACGTAACCATTGAGTATATTTTCCCTATATTATATTTTTAAACTAATGAAGCAAACTTACTATTATGTAATGTACTGTTTGAAAAATACAGATTTTTGTATGTAAACTATTTAGGTTGTATGATTATAATTATGGTCTAAATTATTTTTTTGTAAAACCAATTTTCATGTCTAAAAAGAAAATGCCGCGATTAAAATTTATATTTATTTTTGGCGGTCTCATATAAAGAGCCGCAAAAAATAAGGATTAAAAAAGAGTGTTTTTGCGCGACTCATTATAAGTGCCAGCATAATTATTTTGGCGACACTTTTCAGTTGAGCCGCAAATTTCCAAGGTTGTTGACATTTTGAGCCGTGATAAATTCTGCGACACTTCCCATCACGGCTCCATTAATGAGCCCAGAAAATTCAACGACTCAATTAATGAGCCCTAAAAAGGATTTTTCCAGCTGTTATCATCACCCACTCCCGTAGTGCCCCAAAAGTTTCAAAATTACTTTCGAGTTTACAATTAATATTCTTTTTACATAACAATTCAATAAGTTATGTGTAGTTCATTTAATTAGTAGTAATTGATTTGAAATAACTCCGTTAAATAGTTTGCCCCCAAATTTTAAATTAGGGTTTCCAATACATAATCTTCTTGTTACATTATAATTCAACATTGCACGCATAATTAGTTCTATTAATAGTAAATGTATATAAATTAATCCAAATGAACAACTTCTCTTGGATTTTAGAAGTTAGGGTTGTAAACAATTCATTTTCATCCTAATAATTTACGTATAATTGTCTCAATCTGTATCATTCACAACAAGTTACTTAATTGACCAATTTCCCTTCCAATTTTCGAATTTGGGTTCTTAATTAGGATTAACATAATTAATATTCTAATCAAATTAATAATATGGAATAAATTACTCAAAATTGTATCAAATAATAGTAACTGAATATTGTTGGGATAGGATCTCCAATGTGCTGACTGAATGCTGATTTGACAGTGATTTGGATGTCAGTTGGTTGATGATTGCAAGCTTTCGCCGAAGCTCCGGTAAACCTGCACGAAGGGGAGCGCAACAGATGGGGTTTCTATGAGTCTCACTCCCATGCTTAAATGAGTATAATGTGTGTATGAACTCAGAATGTAATGTAACTTATGTAAAACATGAGTATTTATCGGAATGGAAGACCAAACCGTTTTTGGTAACCGAATATATATGTGAATATTGTGTCGTTGTAGATAAGGATAGCAGATATTACGGTTATCACGTAATATTACAGTTGCCTTATGTAATGTTTGTAGAATATGTGTCCGAGATATGTGATACAAAGTGGTTGTATATTAAGTGTCGGTTGTGGGACCAAAGTTTGAGAGGTTTGAGTCTCTTGGTGAGCGCTCCCATGTCGAGAAGTGGGAGGCTTTAGACCGCTTTATGGGTTCGAGCTTACCCTTAGTGTGAGTCAACCTAGTCTTAAATGATTTGGGCTTTACCCCTATGAAATGATATTGGGCCTCAGAAGCCCGCTGGAGGGCTTTGTTCCATATTGAGCCATCACTATTGATTCCCGGCATTTGCCCCCGAAGCTTGATTGAAGTTTCTTCGGTCGAGTTTGATCTTGTGAGGAAGGGTTTTAGATAATGACTTCTCGATTGGACATTTGATGTCTTGTTTAATCTTTGTGCCTTTCAAATGCTCCGTATCCTTTCACGAATGGTTTTGGTTTCTAGAGTTTTGGAATGTTTATTCTTTACCTTTTTAGCGAACACTTTTGGTTGCCAGGGTTTATGGATGCTGATTCGATACACTTTTGGCGAACGTTACGATTGCTAGGGTCTTAAGAGAAGCTTTCTTGAGCTCTTTGCCGAGCACCTTTATTCGTAGGGTTTGGGGCATTTAATGAATGCACTGTTCATAGAGGAGAAGTTGAAATGACGTCTCATGAATGCGCATGTCTTTGACTACTGTAATACGGGATAGGATGACAACTTTTCATACTGTTCCGACCCTTTGTCTCCCCGATGTAACCCTTTAGGTTCTGACATTGCTTCGATTTTACCCCAAAGGGGGTGTAATCATTGTCTGAGTTTCTCAAAGACAATCGTCCGGTTTCCGCAGATTTGGCTATAAAAGCCAACCTTTGTCACTTAGCACTTTACGCGTCCCAAGCTTTCTTATTCTCAGAGTTCAAGTGTATTTCTGCTCCCTTTTTGTGTCTTCATCCTCTCTTCAAGCATTTTATTAATCTGTTTTCATCCAAAGTAAAACTCTTTCTTTTACGAACATGGCTGGGAACACGAATCGGATATCCAGAAAGGGTTCATCTTCTAAACCTTCTCCGACCCATTCTTCATCCGGGCAGAAGTCTGTTTCTAGGGCATCCAATGCTCCTCTTTGTATCAGGGATTCCTCCACTCTGGTGTAGGACCAGAGGGTCTCTGTGCCGAAACCAACCTCTAGGAGTCACGTCGTCGCACCGATCGTGGTGGACGTGCCTGAGGCCAATGTTCTGACCTTTTCCCCGACATATAGTTTTATTGTCTTTTATTTCCCCTTTGAGCAGTAAAGCTTCTTATTTTTTGCTATTGTAGTCTTGTTCTTACCTTATCATGATGTTTTCTTAGATATTAAACCCAATTAACTAAAGCCGACTTAGTTCAAGGCTGTGGTTGCCTTGATGGGCTTAGGATCAACAGATGCTCCTAGGTATCCGGGCCTAGGGCTGCATTACCCGCAGGAAGGAGATGTTTACATATATGCGACCCAGATTGATGTTGGGTTACGCTTTCCTCTTTGTGAACACTTGAAGGCTCTTTGTTGCTATTACATGATACGTCCCATGCAACTCGTACCCAACGCCATTCGGATGTGGGTTGGGTTCAAGTTTATGTGTTTACGTTAGGGATGGAGATATTTACTTTCTATTTTGCAGTGTTTTTACCGGTTATCTGCCGGGGCTAACCACCTTCATCACTTCCAAACTCGCTGGTCGAAGTTTGAGGAATGAAGGAGCCAAGCATGGAATTAGAATGTTCACTTCCGACTCGTGGACGACTTCCGGGCCACCAACTCAAATTACAAGAAGTACTATTAATTCTATTAGGGTGGTGTGCCTTGGGACCTTTATTAGCCAGAGCAGGATGTTCCCCCGAGCTTTGGCGAGCTGTCGAGAAGTTTCAGGAACGCCATTGATAAATTTTTCCAACATAACAAGCAATTTGAATTTTGTTCGGCCCGCTCGGTTTCGGAGACTTTAGAGTGCATGCTTAGGCTGATGGGCATTCAACAATCTGTGCGAGTCTATATTGACTAGGTAATTTTTTCACCCTTTTTTTTTTCTGCTTATTGTGTTGTAGGCACTCGGGGACCTACATTTCTCAGTCTTTTTTCCAAGAAGGCTAATACATGGTTTTCTGCTGCCCAGGCAACCTTGAGTCCACCTCCTCCTCCTTCAAGGCGCGCGACCAAGCGTAGGCGTGAGGAGAAACATGCTGGGGCTACCTCCAATGATCACCCAAAAGGTATTTTTTAGGTTATAACCTTTGTTTCCTTTGTCTTTTTTGTCTTGCCTTTAGGGTTTACACCTTTCTTTCCTTGTTTTCAGAGAAGGTCACAGTTGAGGTGGCTTATCCTTCTGCTGAGCCAAGAAGGCGAGGAGTTCGGGCGAGGATCGTCATGCTGCTGTCGGGGGATCTTCTGTTACCCTAAGCGAGCCTATTACCCCATGTCAGTTAATGCCTCCTGACCCGGGGTTCCGCGATGGACACTTTTTCGAAGAATCCTTTCTTTGGGAGTACTGTCCTTTGGTGTCTCTCCACCAGCCGTCAAAGGTGACGGATCCGAGGGGTCTCTGGGCCCATTGGATTAATCTTCGGAAGGTGGAGATTTCTGATATGACGATGTTGCAAGATAACCCAGACATCTACATGCTTGTGCTGAATGAGGTATTTCTTCCTCAGGAATGAGGGGATGTCCCTTCTGATTTGAACGACATTGAGGTCGTAATGAGGATGCATTTTGAGCGCCTTGGACTGGTAAATTCATTCTCATCCTTACTCCATTATAGACACCCCTTTTTTCTCTTTATTGCTTGCTCTTTTTTAACTCCTTGGCCTCTTTTAACGTGACCCTCTTTTTCCTCTTGTCAGCTCGTCTGCGAGGAGACGACGATTAGGCGTATTGTAGGGGAGCTGGCTAATAAGTAGGTTGATCTGCTTATCGAGCTGGAGCAGTTTCATAGTTTGGGGTATACTCTTGAGAATATGGAAGAGCTGAAGCAGAAGGCCCAGGCAGCCACTGAGCTGGTGGAGCAGACTCGTCGGGAGTCTGCGAATAGGGAGAAGAAGTTGTTCCCCTCGATCAAGGTGAGGGAGGATCAGGTAGCGCTAGCCGAGGATGGCAGGCTTCGGGTTGAACTTCAAACCAAGGAAGCTGACAAGTACTCCGCTTAGCTGGTGGCGGAGGCACTCGCCATTAGGGCGAGCTGAGGGAGGCTCGGGCTCAGAGGGATGCCTTCAGTGAGAAGGAGAATCTCGAACTAAGTCTTAAGGTTGTCCCATCCCCCTAGAGCGTGGTTAAGGAATTTAAAAAGTCTGAGGAGTTCGCCGGCTGTGCCTTGGTCGACGAGATCCAGGGGATTGATCCTAAGTTTCCTCACCGGGAGGGGAAGTCTCTTCCAGACTTCATTGAGAGAGGCTACACCAAGGAAGCTCCCCCTAATGTTGTTGGTGAGGAGAAGGCTGCCCCTAGGGACAAGAAGGAGACTGCAACCCCTGATGAGCCCAGGACTTGATGCTCCAGGCTCTAGGTGACTGAGTTGATGCAGAGCTTCAAGTCGAAGGAGCCTTCTGTGCTAAGAAGGATTACAACCTTGCAAAGTCACCTGACCTCCTTAAGCTTTTGCTCTTCCTCCTTTTGTCTATTGCCCCAACTTATGAATGAGAGTTTGTTTATTTTCCTTTTATTTCAGGAGTCTTGTAATTATTTTTTGATTGTTGAATCATATATTTTCCTTGAATATAATGGACGCCTTTTCATTTCGTAAGGCTTTGCTCTTGTTTGACTTTGAATATGTTTGGCTATTTTTATGATGTTGATCTTGCTTGTGGCTATTTTCAAATTCGCTTTAGCCTTTGTCGAATAGGCTCGCCTTTTTATATAAAGAGTCTGGGACTTTAGGAGGAAATGTTACCCTTTAGAGGTTCTTTTCGCTCCTTTCGGCTTCTGAGGAAGGACTGTCGCTTTTTATTAGGTTGCCCATTCCTTTCGCCAAGTTTCTTGGGGGAACTGTTACCCAAGGATGATGCCTTTATGGAAACTGTTATCCTTGATGAATTCGTTCGCCTTTTAGGATTCTGGTCCTTGGATTCGTTCGCCTTCTCTATAGGGAAGATGTTACCTTAGATTCATTCGCCCATTTGTAGGGATATGTTACCTAATATTCGCTCGCGTTTTAGAAATCTGTTACCTTAGATTCGTTCGCCCACTTAGCTTTCAGAGGAACTGTTACCTTAGATTCACTCACCTTTTAGGAATATGCTACCTAAGATTCGTTCGCTCTCTTAAGCTTTTCTTTGGAGAGACTATTACCTTGTCGGTTTGTCCGCTCCATTGTGTCCAACATGAGGGAACTGTTACCCTTGGGATGGATTCGTTCGCCTTTTGTGCCAGGTCTTTATTTTGCCTAACTTAAGGGAACTGTTACCCTTCGAATAGGTCCGTTCACCTTTTGCGTAAGGTATTTTGCCTAATTGTTTAGGGAAATGTTACCCTTAATGTGGATTCATTCGCCTTTTAGTTAAGGTCTTTGTTTTGTGTGGATTTAAGGGAACTGTTACCTTGATGGTTCATTCGTCTTTTAGCTTAGGTCTTTTTTCGCTTAGTTTGGGGGGAACTGTTACCTTGGTGGTTCGTTCGCCCCTCGTCTTCTTGGGAGAGGATCTGTTACCTTTTGAGGTTCGTTCGCAATCGTTTTTTTTGCATAACTGAGAAGATTGTTACCTTGGCTAGTTTTTATGCCTGTATGCAATAGGTCTTACCTTCGGAGGGACTGTTACCTTGTTGGTTCGTACGCTCTTTGGAGCTTGTTTCATTATGGTTCGAATGGCTATGCTTTATACGAATGAATGGTTTGTTTTATTGACATAACATTTTGATTACAAGTTATGCATAAAACCTCCGTAAATGTTCAGAATTGAAGGGACGAGGTAGCCTTACACCCTTTATGCTTTCCATGTAGTATGACCCTGGTGCAGCAACTCTACTACCTTGTATGGGTCTTCCCACTTGGTTGAGAGTTTGTTGTGTCTGTCCAAATTTGTGGATTTATTTCTTCTCATAACCATGTCCCCCATGAAAAATTGGCGAACACTGACTTTTCTGTTGAATTAACGAGCGGTTACCATACACATTTTAGCTTATGCTTTTTCTGATTGCCTTTTCTTTTCTTTAGCGAGATCGAGGTCTGTGAGTCGCTTAATGTCATTAGCTTCTACATCAACGTGTATGATTCTATGGGTAGGCACTGCTATTTCGGTTGGTGCCACTGCTTCGGATTCGTACACTAAACTGAATGATGTGTCCGATGCTGCTGTTTTTGGGTGTTGTTTTGATAGCCCACAACACAGTCCAACTCGTCTACCCAGTTTCCTTTTTAAGGCTTGCACTCTTTTCTTGAGTCCTCCAAGGACAACTTTGTTAGATTTTTCGGCATGTTCTTTGTTAATTTCATTGCGTCTTTGCTAAAGGTTAGCCAGTAATAGTCTAGTCTGAAGATTTTTCGCGTCAATGAGGTTGCACCTTCATGTCATGCAATAACTTCTTCATGAGTTTCACACCAAACTCTTTCTATTTCAGGATGGGAGATACATCTCAGATAGGGAGTTGAGTATCCTCTCCTATAGAATTCTCCATATATGAGAAGATAGTTTGCGGCTACGCGGCATATCTTTGTAGCCTCGCCTTCATCTTCTCGCATGGTTCCTTCTTTCAGAAAATGAAGGAACGGGGTCATCCAGTTATCCTTCTCTTGAATATTAAAGACTTTCGCCCGGTTTTCAAGGATTGCACATAATGCCTGTTCCAATAAGTATATTTCCTACATTCTTGTTCCTCTGAACACCAACTTGCTTAGGGACTTTGCTAGTTGGTTGTCTTGGCGAGGAATTGACTCGATTGCGGAAGTTGGTATTTTCAGCAAAGAGTTTAATTGCAATTTTGAAGTATTTTTTAATTGGGTTAATTACTTAACTGGTTACACATGTTTCACCATTGTGCAGAATGGTTACACATGTTTCAAAATGTAATTAATTAGTTTTCATATGTGACTAATTATTAATTTTTTACTGTTCACCGTTAGAAATCACAGTTAAGCCACTATTTAGATACGTAAAATGACGTAATTCTCCTTTTCATCAATCAAGTTGTGTTCTTCATCAACCAAGTTGTTCTTCATCAACAAATTGAATTGAAGAACCCATAAATGCTGTTTCTGGCTTCTTGAAGAACCCAGAATTGCAATTCTGGGTTCTTCAAGATCATTGAATCGAATTTCATTCGATTCTGATTCTTCAAGACAATTATGTGTTTTTCAATACAACTAAGGGCATAATAGTCATTTCACAATTCAATAGTATGTTAAGAAATTAATTAACGTTAAAATTAACGGTTTACTAACGGAATAACCAATTAATCACATTGGGAAAAACATGCGTAACCAATTAGTCACATAGCAAAACCAATTAATCACATTTTGAAACATGTGTAACCATTCTGCACAATGGTGAAACATGTGTAACCAATTAAGTAATTAACCCTTTTTTATATTTTGGCCAAAAAATGGCATTTTTTAATTTTCCCCCTTTTCTTCATAGTTTCCATTGATCAAATTGACAATTAGCCTCGAGTCACTTTTACCTATGGTGACGTTAAACGCATTCCCTTAGCGAGTTCCAGTCCAGTTATAAGTGTTTCGTATTTAGCTTCGTTGTTCGTCGACTTGAATGTGAGGGCGATCACATACTTTAGGGTCTCGCCCTGAGGAAGGATGGGGACTTATCCTGCCCCAAACCTTCTTTTGAAGAAGATCCGTCGATATAGAGTTCCCAACTTTTCTCTTCACCCTTTGGTTGCTCTTGCTCATTTTCTGCTTTAGTAAGACCGTTACTGGTACTTTCCACTATAAAGTCTGCCAGGTATTGATCTTTAATAGCCGTTTTTAGCGCAAATTTTATTCTGAATTCGCTTAATCACCCATTTGACCATCCTTCCTGAAGAGTCCAACTTCATCAGGAAGTGCTTGAAGGGCTTGTTGGTGAGGATTGTTATTGGATGGGAGTGGAAGTAATGTCTAAGCTTTTGAGCAGTAATAACCAAGGCATAAAAATACTTCTCAATCTCGATATATTTTATTTCGGTAGAATTGAAAAAGTTGCTTACAAAATAGACTCGACTCTGTTTACCCTCCTCTTCTTTAACTAAGACTGCGATTGACTGCGACTTCACTAATACTTATATAAAGATAAAGTGGCTCATTGGGAATGTGTTTTTCCAAGGTCGGGAGAGGCCTGTCGCTCTCCTTAGATAAAAAGCCATTAAGTGCTATGAGGCGACCGTTCAGACTCTGGACTTCCTTGTGGCAATTCGAGGACTTCATTTCCTCTATAGCCTTGAGTTTCTCGTGGTTTGCCTCAATGTCTCTTTCGCTGACCATGAAGCCTAGAAATTTGCATGATTTTACTCCAAAGGTGCATTTTGGTGGGTTCAGGCGAACACTGTACCTCTGCATGTATATAAATGCTTTTCGAAGGTATTCTGTGTGAGGGTTCCCCTTGATGGACTTTACGAGCATGTTGTCCACATAGGCTTCCATATTTCTCCCCACCATCACTTTGAATAGTCGATTCACCATTCACTGATAGGTTGCCCCCGCGCTTATTAAGCCAAAGGGCATCACCTTATAGCAAAGGATATCACTATCAACGTAGAATGCTATGTGGACTTCATCGTCTGGGTGATCTGGTTGTAGCCTGAATAGGCGTCCATGAAACTCAACATCTCGTGACCATATGTTACATCTACCATCTAGTCAATACGCTGTAGGGGGTACGAGTCTTTTGGTGAGGCCTTGTTCAAGTCGCGGAAAGCGACGCACATCCTTCATTTTGCAAACGACTTCTTAACCAGCACTGGCTTGGCGACCCAACTTTGAAAGTGTACCTCGATGAAAAATTTGGATTAAAGTAGTCTTTCCACTTCTTGCCTAATCGCCAAACGTCTATCTGATCTGACAGATCTCCTCTTTTGAGCAAGGGTCTACCCGCAGCTCGTGAGAGATTATGTCGGTGTTGATGCCTAGCATGTAACTGGCATGTCAAGGCATCCCTTTCATCTTCTTTCAAGATAACTCTGACGCACACCTTTTTTTTGGACCATCTACCTCGATTTCTGTCAGTTCTTCCATTGGGACTGGTGGAGCTTTATGCTCACGAGGGTCAGCTTATGTCTCGATGGCGAGAGACTCGCTTTGGTTCTTCCTGCAAAGTCAGTTCACATAGCATTGTCGTGAGGATAAATGATCGCCTAGAACTTCTCCAATCCCATTCGGTGTGGGGAAGTTCATCTTTTGGTGGACTGTGAAGGCCACAATCTTGTTTGGATTGATTGTGGTCCTCCCCAGGATGGCATTATAGGAAGGGGGTGCATCAACCACAATGAAGGAAATCAACACCTCTAAGATCTTCAATCCTTCGCCAAAGATTACCGGCAGGGTTATGGCTCCAAGCGGGTATGTTGTTCTCCAAACAAAGCCGATGAGTGGAAAGTCAACTTGCTTGAGGTCTCTTTTGGATTTGCCCATTTTTCAAAAATGTCCTGAAATAGAATGTATGTCAAACTTCCTCCATCGATCATAATTCTTTTCATATCGCATCCAGCGGCGTCAGTCGTGATGACTAACGCGTCATTGTGCGGATCTGTGACATGTGCCAGGTATTCTTCAGAAAATGAGTTGACGATGTCCTCTTCAGGACGAGGTCTTTTTCCCAGCTGCGCAGTTGTTGAGATTTGCGTGGCGTACACATCTATTGCATGTGACCCCTCACATCCGACTCCAAATCCTCCTATAATCTGGTTTATTACCCTCTTACCCTGGGATGGGTCATATTGTTCTTGAGAAACTGGCGAGCGAATGTTACGTGGAGGCATTTGATTAACTCTATTCTTGTTGTCGGACATCGGATACGACTTTCCCCTTCCCTTTTGAACAAATATTTTTATGTTCATTCGCTCGAAAATGTCGGGTCTTGGCGAGCAACGGGTCCGGTCGAACGGGGGGAAATCAACCGAAGCGAAAAGATAAAAGAGTCGCCACTGATTATTAAAAGGCTAATCGGAATTATAAAATTTGCATAGGATACAATGTTTTTACATCCTAGGGCTTGTAAAGGTCTACGTCTAGAGAATTCAGTTCGGGGGTTTGATTGCGCCTTAAGAGCTCGCGATCTCATAATCCGCCATTTCGGTCATTTAGTTTGCTTTTGAAATCATTTTTTACCGATTTATCATAATTGTCTGATTCACCCGTTTTGATCATGCTTGGCCAAAGAGATGACATGCATTTTTTTTTAATTAACAATGGACATGAACCTTTTTTTTTGAGTTAATTTAAAATAAATAAACAAGAGAGAATAAAATTAATTGTGCTCGAAAAAGAGTGGTTTAACTTTGGGGTCATTTTAAGACGTGTCAAACGTACACGAATGATATTGAACATACGAAGCACATCAGACTAATTTGTAACACCTTGAGAAGTAATGAGATGTCCAGAAACGTTTAGGGACCAAGATGGCAATTATTTAAATTTTTGAGCTGATTTGGAATTTTGTTTTAAAAATTGCAAAAATGGCCCCAAACGATTCTGGTTTGGTTTATAACACTCGGTAAAGTCCCAAAATGACCCGAGAGTCTAAGTACCGAGTTATAACCTTCATCAAAGTTTGGTAATGACCTAAGTCATTTTTGAAAATATTATTTGTTTGACCGGAACAACCCCATAACTTTCACAAATGCCTAAAATGAGCCTAAAGTTATACTGAACTTAAAACCGAGCATGATTCTTATATGAAATTTAACTAATAACACATAATATTGGTAAGAAAAATTTCATTCACATTAATAAATATAAATACAACATTGAATACAAAAGGGATATACCTAAGTCATCCAGAGTTTAGATACCGTACTAGGGACCGAGACTGATAATCGTCGATTTTTCTTCACTCAATTTATCTATATTTTTTTCACTCAAATCCTCACTTTGAATTTTGTATCTATTTTCTTTTCTTATTTTTTTTCCTTTATTTCCTTTTCTTCCTTGGTCGAAGCTTACGACAAGCTTTCCTCCAAACTCCCTTCTGTGTTTTGCTTTTCCTGAATTGTCATACCTTCCTTGCTTTTTTAGAGTTTTCCTCATCCAAGTAGGTGATAAAGCATGGACAATACATAGTGTATGGCAAAGGTGATAGCAATTGGGCAAAGGTGATTGACATTTGGGATGCCTTTTGGTGTAATTGGGAGGATTTGGTCGAAAGATGATGGTGGGGCTTAATGTTTAGGGTATAGGATTTGTTGTAATCCTCAGATGAATGAGAAGAAAGAAGAGAATTGAAGAACAGAAATGAAGCAGAGAATAAAACAAACTCAACTAATCTTCCAAAAGTTAGTTAATCATTCCTTACAACGTTATATTTATAGGACCTAATTCTCAAAATATTGCAGAATGATCATTCACACTTAATGCATAAATGAACTTGTATCCTAACATTCACCATGCTTGATTTAATATTTTGATGCTTCTTGATTGAATATCAGCTTGAATATTAGCTACAATATCAGCTGCACCAGTCTCAAACACACCAACACACCACTCTCGAACACTTACCATCATACAACCTTAGATGCGTCTTATTTTCTTCAGTCCAGCCAGAAACCTTGAAAAACAACTCAGGCAACTATTTGTTTTCTCCACACCCAGCTGAAACCGAGAGACAGTATAGCAATACTAGACTGCATGTACTCATTGATCCAGGCATACATGAACCCTATTGATCTTAACTTACCACTCTAGTATACACACATAATACATATTCTATACTATGTTATTGAGTCAAATTCTTGCATGTTTACCCACTAAATCACCTCATGTCCATAAATTGAGCAAAGAAATCTCCTCTAATTTCACTAAACATATTCATCCAACACAACACATCAGATTAGTCATTGCTTTCTTGATTTTGTTTGACTGATTTCCTTTAATTCATTTTCTTTATCCTCATTTTATTCATTGCATTTCGATTGATTGATCGCTTTTTTTTTCTTTGACAGAAGAGCTCCTTTCTTACCAACACAGTTGGAAGGTTTTAGCCTTATTCTTTTCTTCCTCAAGATGATCTTCATAAGTGGCTTAACGTTTTCTTAGGGAGATCTCTGCTTTTGGAATCAAACTGTGCCCTATGCCAAGAGTAGAATTTTAAAAAGGAATCATCATGAAGCTGACTGACTTATGTTGCTGTGATGAAAGAATAAGCTGTGAAATCAACATAGAGATCACGCAATCTGCACAGCAGAGACAAGATCAGAGAAGTGGAACTCAATTATGCATAAGAAAGAATGTAAAAGAAAGAACAGAGGCATGTACAAAGAGTGAAGTCGATGGAGTTAAGAGCATAGAATCAGATACCTGTACAAACAAGCAGTGGTCTCGATATACTTACTGCAAACAAAACCAACCTATGGAATAGAACAAAAGATTGGACTAAGAAGAATAACAAGGAACTTGGATGGAGTTGAAGACCAGAAGAAGTCCACCTTAGGTTATGCATGTTGGTGAAATGTAGGAGATAGTGGTTCAAGCATCTCTGGCACAGAAAACACCTCAAGCTTCTTTCTACATGGAATGGACGTTTTCTCTGTCAAAGGCTTAGTTACGATATCAACTATTTGTTCAGTAGCTGGAACAAAATTCACTAGAATCTCCCTAGACTGCACTTTCTCTCGAATGAAAAACGGACCGATTTCCACATGTTTCATCTTTGAATGGTAGATTGAATTCTCTAACAAGGCAACATCACTTGTGTTGTCGCTCCAAATGACAGGTGGAGACTAAATATGAAGACCTATTTCTTTAAGAAGCGATCAAACCCACATAATTTCACATCCGGAATTGGCAATGACTCTAACTGGACCTTGAGACAACATATTGCTTCTTTGAACTCCACACAATAGGGTTGCCATTGAGAACCAAGTAATGACCATAGATTGATTTTCTGTCAAGAACATCCCCTCCCCAGTCAGCATCTGAATACGACACCAGAGATACCTCATTAGAAAGACTAACATGAGTTATAAACATAAAACCATGATCCAATGTGTTTTTCAAATAGTAAACAACATGAAGCACAACTACCAGTGACTAGAACAGGGAGTCTGCATGATTTGACTCAATTTATTCATAGCAAAATTGATGTCTGGTCGAGTGACACAGATATGCTGCAATGCACCGATAATGATGCGATAAAGAGATTCATCATGAAAAGGATATGTGCAAGTATCCAAACCTGTCCGAGTAACACAAGTACCTGTCATAAGAGTGGAGAAACCCTTGGATTTAGATAAGCCAACCTTCGAAACCATGTCTTGGATGTATTTCTTTTGGTTAAGCAAGAGGTAATCCTTCCCATATACAACCTCCATCCCAAGAAAGTAATTGAGGTTACCTAAGTCTTTCAACTTGAACTTGGCATTGATGGCTACCACTACATCCTCAACTAGCTTAGCAGAAGAACCTCTTATGACAATGTCATCTACGTACACCAGAAGAACAAATTGATTGTTAATAGACTTAATGAACAAGAAATTATCAGCAACCAAGACTTTGAAGAAAATATAATGAATTAAGAAAGATTTCAACTTCTCAAACCAAGCACGAGGGGCTTGCTTTAGGCCATATAAAGCTTCCTGTAGCTTACAGACAGGACTGGTTGAATTAGATGAGGTAGGAGGCTACTCAAATATTGATGGTTGAATCATGTAAACTTCCTCAGTTAGATCACCATGGAGGAATGCATAAACCTCCTCAGTTAGATCACCATGTACAGGTTGAGGATCTAATGTCAGCCTTTCTCAAAATTCATGCCAAGGAGTAAAAGAATTCAAAGGGGTAAATTGATTTCCTAGTGAAATTCTTACTATTATCCTCCAAATCTTTTGTAATTGATGCAATAATTCTTGTAAAATTATGATTATAATGATATTTTTATGATAAACATTATGATTGTAATGGTATTGTTACAATATTGTAAGTGTATTTGAATTAACTTTTTTTAACATATTACGAATAAATTTCTAAAAAATGTGTCGTGAAAAATATTTAATTGATTTAAATAAGCATATTTTTGGCGGCTCAAAAAGGGGCCCGTTAAAATAAATAAAATTAATATTTTTTTAGCATCTCGTAAAATGTGTCGTGAAAATAATTTTCATAACTCATTTACTTTCTAGTCGTTCGACATTTTTACGGTTCTTTTCCCTTTGAGACACAATTTTTCCTCATTTATTCAGTAAATGAGGTGTCATAATATTGTCGACACTTCATATGACGATTCATCTTTATATGAGTCGTCAATATTTAATGGCTCAATTTTTGAGCTGCTCCTAAGGTGACTCTGAATCCGACACTAAGTTTATCATACTGAATGCAGACGCGGTAAAGAAGTAAATTAAAACATTCATGCCATCATGGTGTCATCTCGGTCATGCCATGTGGTCATGCCAAAATGAAATAACAAGGTAAGTAAAGCCTGATCGACACTTCAACTTGCAGTTAGGGCTCTAGCAATCCCAACAATAACTTGTTTGTGCAAGATTAATGTAATCACAAATTTTCATAGTCTCAAATCAGCAAATCAACATCAAGTACAGAGCAATATCAAGCTTGTTTCAATCAATAACATGACAAACAAAGCATTGGTCCAACATCAAGTATTGAACAACATTGTAGTAGCAAATAAGCATTTCAGCATAGCAAATAAGCATTGTAGTAGCAAATCAACTAATGGACTCAGTTAATACTACATCATTTAGTAATAGAATCATTGTAGTAGAGGAAACCAAGTGAGCACTATTACTAGAATCAGTGAAACAACAATGTAATGAATCAATTTTCTTGCAAGATCAACATCAATGAACTTTCGTAAGCATAAACTTCGAATTACCAGAAATTAGCTTTATTGTATATGAATTGTAGA
This sequence comes from Chamaenerion angustifolium, assembly GCA_946814005.1. Lineage (NCBI taxonomy): Eukaryota > Viridiplantae > Streptophyta > Magnoliopsida > Myrtales > Onagraceae > Chamaenerion > Chamaenerion angustifolium. The sequence continues at coordinate 22,668,601 of OX328268.1, read as the reverse complement.
GAAAAGAACGAATCTAAATATGCAGCTTGCAGGTGCTAAATGAATAGAGGATAGCATGTTCACGATGTTGAACACAATGAACATACATGGACAGAATCGCAGAGGAACAAAACTGCAATCTGAATTGAAGAATCGATGGAGCTGTTATTGCTGAATTGGAGTTTAACTCAACTTCACATGTATGAATGTAGTGGAAGCATGTAGAATTGCAGAGGAACAGACTAGAGCAAAATTGCATTCAGAATCACTAAATGATCGCGGATGATGCAACCTAAACAAATTTGGATGATCACGGATGAACAAAGCTCATATCGATGATGCTCAACACTTCAGTTGATTCCACGACTTGAAATGAACGCAACAGAGGATCTGAATTACGACAGACATAGTGAATATGGATCAACAAGAGGTTCTGAAGAATCTTCTTGACATAAAGGCACTCTGAAACGATATGATGATTTGAATCTGGTATTGCATCATGTAAGATGAGGAGTCCTAGATTTGCAACCTGCTTTGGATCTTAAATATTAGAGTGCTTTGGAGTGTTGGAATGCCTGAGTGGATCTGAATCTTGAGCTTAAGATGGTGCAGCTCTGATGAAGAGGACCGATGACGCGTGGGAGTCTTCAATGGTGGAGGACTGAAAGTTTTTTGACAAAAAATGCAATTGAAATCAAATTCAATCCCAAACCTGACTAACTCTGATACCATGACAACTTTCATACACAAGTATGAAGAGAATGTGGAAATTAACTTTTTGTATATTGAAAAAATTGTGGAATGATTTGATAAGGAAATATAAAAGGTAATACTCCTTATATATATAAGAATTTATAGCGACTAATAAGTAAAGTCCTAAAAATTGGGACTAATATGTATAACTAACTAAGTACATCAACTTCTAAAATATTGAATATGGTTCTATAACAACCTGCAGCGAAGCAAGTCCACAAACCAAAGTCCGTTCGAGATCGTGAAGGGGGAACAATCACCAACTCAAGTGTAACTTGTTAGGATGTATATGAAAGATGAATGAAGATTACAAAGTCAGTTGTGTACAATGCAAGGAATCTCCAATGTTAGTTGCTTGTGGTTCAAGTAGGAACTAGAATAGTCTAGTTTGTTAGAGAGTCTTCTTGTGTATTCTAGAATCATCAAGAGTAGTGCAAAGTTAGATTGTTCTCTATATAAATAGAACCGATTCCAATGTAAACTTAACCTGATTTGATAGTAAGGTTCATAATTATGTTATTATGTTATTTCTTCTCTTTCGATTGCTTGCTCCCGAAGCTTTCTTCTTTGATCATCTTCTTTTTCATTTCTTCTCTTCAATTATGTTCTTCTATCAAATCGTGTGTGATCTCAGTTTACTGATATGGTATCAGAGCCTTCATCACACGACTCCGCCAATACTCTGCAAGATTAATCATCTGTTTTCTGGTATTATCTTCATTCTGTTATTCCATTATGGAATAATCAGTTCATATCTGTTCTTCGAGTTGTTTGAAGATCAATTCTAGTCATCATGGAGGAGAATCATACACCGTTCTTTAGGGGTGATAAAAAAACTGTAGGACCGAATTCTCGGCCCGACTAGGACCGAAACCGACTAGGACCGAGACCGAACGGGTGGTTTTTTTTTTTCAAGGTCGGTCTCGGTCTCAGGCTTTTTTCCCGAAAGCCCGTTTAGGACCGGCCCAAACCAAATATATGTGGATTTGAGATTTTCATAATACCACACCGAAAGGAATGTGGATTTTGGAGGTTTTCTATCTCTATAAAAGCTGTATCTTGATAAATTTACTAAAAAATATAGTGAGTTCATAGTGTTTCTTTAAGAGGTGAACTATTTCTTCGCCTTTTACTAAAGAATACCGTGAACTCATAGTTTTTTTTTGTTTTTTTGGGTGTAGATTCGGTCCAGGACCGAGACCGGACCGAGTCAATAAAGACCGACTCAAGCAGTCTTTTTTGGACGAGGTCGGTCTCTGTCTCGACTCTCGGTCCTCTAGAGGGCAGGACCGAAATTTCGGTTTCGGTATCGGTCTTGCCTTCAGGACCGAACCGGCCCGCCCATGATCAGCCTTACTGTTCTTCAACAAACGCATATGTCAATTGACTGGAGAAGAAAATTTCCAGTCATGGAAACAACAAGTCCTCCTAGCTGTTCGAGGATTCAATCTGGAAGATCTTTTGTTCGGAACTGTTCTTGTACCACATTGGATTGATGATGGAGAAGGAAATAAGGTGGTCAATCCAGATTTTGCAAAGCACACACAGCAAGACAGTTCACTGGATTGATGGTTGCAAGCTTCCATATCCACGCCAATCAGTAAAGGACTTGTAGGATGCATGACATCAACCTCAATTTGGACCAAACTACATCAACATTTCTCCTCCTCATCGACAACCAGAATCATGAATCTGTATGGCAGATTGAAGGTTAGAAAACATTATAATCAATCTATGAGGGAATATTTGACTGAGATACAACTGATATGCGATAGTCTAGCTGTGGACACCCCATATAAGAAATGCAACAAATATCTATTGTTCTAAATGGTGTAGAAGGACAATATGATAATGTGGTGTCTGTCATTCATGCAACTAGAAATCCATACGATTTGGCCTCCATTACATCTGTCCTGCTTGATGCTGAAGAAAGGAAGAAGGTGATCAAGTTTGAAAATGCATTCCCTACTGCTAATGTAGCTGTGAAAAAGGCTACAGATCAGACATCTATGACTTCAGTTAACTCCACTTCAGGACATACTCAAAACAATGACTCAGGGTAGCAATTGATACCTGAATACCAAGCAAATTCTACAGGATACGGTCGAGGAAGACGCAGAGGAAGAGGCAGAGGAAGAGGTGCTGTAAATAACAAACCTCAATGCCAACTTTGTGGCAAGTTTGGACATCTGGTTACAGATGCTTCCAAAGATTCAATGTGCACTTCTAAGGGGTCACAACTCAATCCAGTGAGATGAGTGCCAATCTAACATCTACTGTACAATGGAACAATGAAGGAGATGTTCATGCATATCCTCAACCTCAACCAGTGCAGTCTCAGCCGCAACCTGTTCAGTTTTCTCAGCCTATGCAGTTTACTCAGCAAACAAATCAAGCTCAACACTGTTCTTCTCCTATCCCTCAGTCGCAAGCACAGATGTTGTATCAACCATTCTTCAATCCCTATGTCCCTGCATCTGTTCCATATTACTACATTCCATCTCCCACAGTTTCTCCTACAGCTCCATCAATAGACACAAACAATCAAGCAAATCTCACAGAAAGTTCTTCTCAAATAACTGACAAAGCTTGGTATCCCGATTCTGGTGCAATCAATCACTTTGCTCACGACCCTCCTCCAAGTAAAGGCATTCATCCTTATCTAGGATCAGGTAAGGTACAGGTAGCTAATGGAACATATTTTGATATCAATAGTATTGGAACTTCTGTCATCAACACAGCTTCTAAACCTTTTGTTTTAAACAATCTTTTACATACTCCGAAAATAACAAAAACATTTTGTGTCTGTTAATCAGTTTACCAAGGACAATGAGGTTTTCTTTGAATTCCATCTGAACTGATGTTTGATAAGAGATGCTGGTACAAAGATAGTTCTCTTTACTGGTGTAGAAAGTGATGGTTTGTATAAGCTAGACTTCAGTAGATTCGAAAATAAAGTGTTTGAATTTATTCAGTCTAGTTTGTTTGTTAATTCAAGTGTGAATACTGCTGAGTTGTATGATTCTGTTATCAATGTTCATCCGTTAAATAAAACCATTGATTCTGATATGTTCTGTTTTGCTAGTAAGGTGAAAATGAAGTCTTCTATACTACACCAAAGACTGGGGCATCCCTCTAGTAAGACTCTGTCAATGATTGCCAAGAATAACAACATAGTTGTGATAGCTGATATGGATCCTTGTGTTGCGTGTGTTGTGGGTAAATGCTGCAAATTGCCTTTCAGTTAATCAAACACTCTTTATCATAACCTGCTTGAGCTTATTGAAATGGATTTTTGGGGACCTGCCCCTCTGTTATCAAATGGGTGTTCCTACTATCTGAGCATTGTTGATGTTTACTCTAGGTTTACTTGGATATAATTTTTTTTTAAAAAGTGTGATGTTGCAAAGATTTTTCCTGAATTTCATAAATCTGCTGAAAAACAACTGGTTTTCATCTGAAATCTATACAAACTGATAATGGTGGAGAATTTCGATCTCTTGCTCCCTATATGTCTCAGTCTCTCAGTATGGTATCCTGCATAGATTTACTTGTCCATACACATCTGAACAAAATGACATAGTAGAGAGAAAGCATAGACAGATTGTTGAGATTGGTTTTACATTAATGAAAAATGCTTCTCTTCCTATGCAGTATTGGATAGATGCATTCTTCACTGCAGTTTTTCTGATAAATAGGTTGCCTACGAAAGTATTACTGGATGTCTCACCTCATGAAAAATTATTTTTAAAGGTTCCTGATTATGAGTTTTGAAGGGTATTTGGCTGCCTATGTTTCCCTTTGTTGAGACCGTATAATAAGCACAAACTGGATTTTAGATCTTCTCCATGTGTTTTTCTGGGATACTGTGCTAATCAACATAGGTACAAATGTCTAGATGCCTTAGGTCGAGTGTATATTTCTAGACATGTCAAATTTCATGAATCAGTTTTCCCTTTTGCTGACAAACATGGTGACTTTATGCAGTCTTCAGCTGTCAAAAACACAGAAACTTCTGTCCCATTCTTCTTGCCATTCAATTCATCTATATGTAATCATGTTGATGGGAATGTGCTATCTAATCATACTGGTCAAAATGAAAATACTTCTCAGCATACAGGTTCAGTTCCTATGGATACTCATGCCACATCATCTCTGGCGGCTAGTTCTTCGTCTTACACTAGTTCAGGAAACATTGCAGTTGATAATACTACAGAGGTTTACACAGGTGTGCAATCTTTTCCTATGCCAGATAATGTAGTAAGATATGTGCCTCAAGGTTCAGAGTTGGTTCCATCAGTGGATTCTCTTCATAATTTTGGTTCTTCAGGTAATCTTTTACCATTAAATAACACTGGCACTGATCAAGAATCAATCAGGTATATTCCTCACAACTCATCGTTTATTCCTGTAGGGAGTGATATTAATAACATTCAAGATAATCAAATTGTGCCTACTTCTGTTGAATATTCATCTGAGCGTACTAATGTTCATCCTATGATCACCAGGTCTAAAACAAAGTCCATCAATGCTCTAACTACATGTATGCAGCTACCTGATGATCTGAGTCATTCTCTACCCAATGACATATACACTGCAATGCAATCTTCTCACGGGAAAGAAGGTGTTCGGGAAGAACTCGATGCATTGGTTGTCAACAACACATGGTGCCTTACATTGTTACCTGGTGGAAGGATACCAGTGGGCTGCAAATGGTTGTTTAAAGTGAAGAAAAACTCAGATGGATCAGTGGCTATATATAAAGCTAGATTAGTGGAAAAGGGGTTTTCTTAGAAGCCATGATTCGATTTTCAGGACACTTTCAGTCCTGTGGTTAAATCTCCAACAGTGAAAATTATTCTTACTCTTGCTTTAACTCATAAGTGGCTATTGCAACAAGCTGATGTTAATAATGCATTTCTAAATAGCGAATTGGTTGAGGATGTGTATATGATGCAACCTCTAGGATTTGAACAACGAGATGATCAAGGTAGGGTGCTAGTTTGCAGACTAAATAAATCACTCTATGGACTTAAACAAGCACCAAAAGAATGGTTTGAAAGGTTCAAAAGTTTTTTGCTAAACTCTCTGAACTTTACTACATCTCTGGCTGATAATTGTCTGTTTTTAAAAAATACTGACAAGGGTTTCTCTTTTGGTTTATGTTGATGATATAGTGGTTATAGGGAGTGATTCGAAAGGAGAAGAAGATGTAATAGCCCAAATAAATCGGGAATTCAAACTGAAGGATTTGGGATCACTTAACTATTTTTTAAGCATGGATGTTCAAGTTGGTGATGACGTCTTGCTTTTATCCCAGGAGAAATACATAAATGAAGTTCTTCTCAATGTGGGATTATCAAATGCAGCACCATTACCTACTCCAATGTCATGGAATTTTCTCAGCAAAGCTAATTCTTCACAGTCAGGTTAAGTTTCTCCTCCAGTTGATTCCACCATGTATAGAAGTACTATAGGAGCATTACAACATCAGCAGACCTGATATAAGCTTTGCAGTTAACAAGCTTAGTCAATTCATGCAACATCATGCTCAGCATTACTGAAGGTTGTTTTACGAGTCTTGAGGTATATTAAAGGAACAATTAATCATGGTATTTTGTTTAGAGCTCCTCGTGTACCTTCATCAGAGGTAAGTCTTGTTTCCTTTGTTGATGCAGACTGGGGTAGTGACTCTGTTGATCCTAAATCTGTGTCCGGACATTATCTTCTTTTAAATAACAATCTTATAGTATGGAGTTCGAAAAAACAATATGTGATTTCCAGGTCTAGTTCTGAGGCATAATACAGAGTTGTGGCTAATGCAATCTGTGAGGTGCTTTTGGTTGTTTCCTTATTAACTGAACTTGGAATTAAACTTTCTTCTATACCTATAATATGGTGTGATAATACGGGAGTTGTTGCATTAACTGAGAATCCAATTCAACATTCCAAGATAAAGCATGTAGAACTTGATCTTTGTTTTGTGCGTGAAAAAGTTCAAAATGGACAAATAATTGTTAATTTCGTGCCTGCTCTTGATCAAATTCCTGATATTCTTACTAAACCTCTCACTGGAAAGTTGTTTTCTCAGTTTCGTGACAAACTTGGAGTTCTGACATTTGAGGATGTTCACCCTGATATTCAATGTGATGAAACCAAAAGTCTCAAAAGCAGCAGCTCTGAGATAGATTCTGATGATGACTAATATTGTGTGAGTAGATCTGTATTATCTGTTTGAGTTTCTTGTTGCGCATAAACTAGTTTTGATTTTCTTCTTCGTTTTTATTTACTTCTTTCATTTTTCAGTTGTTCTTTCTCAATGTCTTTTCTTTCTTGCGTTCATATTTCTGGACATGTTGTGATTAATTCTGAATGTCATCATATTTGCAAGTAGATTGAGTAATGAAAATTTCTCTGCATATGATGGTTTATTATAATCTCTGATTGGTTTTGCAGCTTGATAATCATCAGTAAATCAGTATTAAGCTATCTGATCATCTTGGTTAACTCTCTGTCAATTGGTATAGGTTCATATCTTTGTTTATCAAGAATTCAATTTCATCATTTTCTAGTTCCTCAGTCTGATTCAAAGAAGTGTAATCAATCTGACATAAGGTGAAGCTTAAGTGCCAAAAATAGTTTCTACCGAGAAAACGTCAAGATACTCTGTAGAAGCTTGAGGCTTGTAAGAAGGAGGAAAATTGGAAACCCCCCAGCTTCATTGGTAAGATAAAGGAAAATGAAAACCTTCCTGTCAGAAATTAAAAAAAAAATATGCAGAAAAGCTGAAAAGAATTAACCTTGTGGAAATAGTTGATCTGAGTAATAACTGGATTTGATGAAGAATTCTTGCTATTTCAGATGATATTTTCTCTTTCTAATTGAATGGTGATGAGTTTCTAAGTGTGATTAGATTTAGTTCAATATGAGGTACTCTTGTTTCATCATGTTTGTCGAACTAGTAAAGGAGTTCTAAGGAACTTGATTTGCAGTGATAGTTCTGAAGTTTTAAATGTTGATAATCTGCTAAAACATATGTATGAATTCTGGATTTCTGTATCATTCTATGTCCAGGTATATGTTCTGCACGAAAAGTGAAGAATTTGAGAAAAGAACTTCTCTAAGGAATGTTATGATGTATATGAAAGATGAATGAAGATTACAAAGTCAGTTACGTACAATGCAAGGAATCTTCAATGTTAGTTGCTTGCGGTTCAAGTAGGAACTAGAATAGTCTAGTTTGTTAGAGAGTCTTCTTGTGTATTCTAGAATCATCAAGAGTAGTGCAAAGTTAGATTGTTCTGTATATAAATAGAACCGATTCCAATGTAAACTTAACATGATTTGATAGTAAGGTTCATAATTATGTTATTATGTTATTTCTTCTCTTTCGATTGCTTGCTCCCGAAGCTTTCTTCTTTGATCATCTTCTTTTTCATTTCTTCTCTTCAATTATGTTCTTCTATCAAATCGTGTGTGATCTCAGTTTACTGATATGGTATCAGAGCCTTCATCACACGACTCCGCCAATACTCTGCAAGATTAATCATATGTTTTCTGGTATTATCTTCATTCTGTTATTCCATTATGGAATAATCAGTTCATATCTGTTCTTCGAGTTGTTTGAAGATCAATTCTAGTCATCATGGAGGAGAATCATACACCGTTCTTTAGGGGTGATAAAAAAAATGTAGGACCGATGACGCGTGGGAGTCTTCAATGGTGGAGGACTGAAAGTTTTTTGACAAAAAATGCAATTGAAATCAAATTCAATCCCAAACCTGACTAACTCTGATACCATGACAACTTTCATACACAAGTATGAAGAGAATGTGGAAATTAACTTTTTGTATATTGAAAAAATTGTGGAATGATTTGATAAGGAAATATAAAAGGTAATACTCCTTATATATATAAGAATTTATAGCGACTAATAAGTAAAGTCCTAAAAATTGGGACTAATATGTATAACTAACTAAGTACATCAACTTCTAAAATATTGAATATGGTTCTATAACAACCTGCAGCGAAGCAAGTCCACAAACCAAAGTCCGTTCGAGATCGTGAAGGGGGAACAATCACCAACTCAAGTGTAACTTGTTAGGATGTATATGAAAGATGAATGAAGATTACAAAGTCAGTTGTGTACAATGCAAGGAATCTCCAATGTTAGTTGCTTGTGGTTCAAGTAGAAACTAGAGTAGTCTAGTTTGTTAGAGAGTCTTCTTGTGTATTCTAGAATCATCAAGAGTAGTGCAAAGTCAGATTGTTCTGTATATAAACAGAACCGGTTTTATTGTAAACTTAACCTAATTTGATAGTAAGGTTCAAAATTATGTTATTCTGTTATTTCTTCTCTTTCAATTGCTTGCTCTCGAAGATTTCTTCATTGATCATCTTCTTCTTCATTTCTTCTCTTCAATTATGTTCTTATATCAAATCTGGTGTGATCTCAGTTTACTGATATAACTGCGACGTGCTATGCAAGACAAAGTCCAGTGACATACAAATTCGCGAAGGAATGGTAAGAACAACCAAATTTGACGTTGTCATGTTTACACAAGGCCTCCATGCTTATGAAAAAGTAGGTTGACACTAAGAGACACAACCAACAATTCGAGGGCGGTGACTTAGTGATGGTTAAAATACATCACGTCGTGAGATACAAGAATGTGCATAAGGGACTTTTGCAGAGATACATATGGTCGTTTTGAATCCTTCAGAGAGAAGGCAAGGTTGCTTACAAGCTCAAGCTCCCATAAAAGCTTAAGTGGCATCCATTGTTCCATGTCAGTATGCTCAAACTATTTCGAGAAGATAAGGAAAAGCCAAGTCGAGCAGAGTCGTAACACGGACCAATTGGGACCAATGTCTACTATGATCGTGACGTGGATGATATCATTTCAGACTGCACTATCTTCCAAAAGTACAGGAAGTCGAGGCATGAGTACTTGATCAAGTGGAAAGGACTAATTGAGAGCGAGGCCAATTAGGAACCTGAGGAAGCCTTGAGGCAGTTACAAAGTCAAATCGAGAAATATCATGTCGAGGGCACGATATGGGCATCACGCGAGTTGGTGGGGAAAATGACATAGACCTGCATACGAAGGAGACTTATGAGACCGTTTACCTTGCGACACATGGTGGTCCCATATTTGGAAAGCTCTAGAAGATTTTGTGTATATACGGAAACACTGAGAGGTCCATATTCAATGTACAAGTGTAGGTTCACCGTACTAGAGAATATAACACAAATATACTTATTATCATATATGTCCATCCTAAACTCTAGGTTATTCAATGTAGAGTTTCCATAGAGAGCTCCCCTCACTTGTATATAAAGGGGACTCTCCTTTCATTTGTATTTACCAGAAAATTCAGAGAGTAAAACAAGAAGTTTCTCTCATATATCAAGTGTTCGCTTATAGTTTTTTGTGTGAGTGAGTGAAATGCTGCTTAAGGACAACTTAAGGTTGCACGAGTGAAGTGAGAGCAATATTCTTTCTCTAAGATCGTGACACATGGTAATCAAAACAGGATTGACCGTTGAACCGGTAAAGGAGAAGGTTCCCGGTTCAGCCTATCCAACCATGGTCCACATGTTGGATTGATGGATTCATTGTTATTAAAAGAAATCTGCAAAGTGCAAACAACTAGGGTTGAGTGGTTACTAGTACCATATAATTTTAGGGGTAAACACCTGATTTTTCTCTCAAAAAATATCAAATCAAGGTAACCCACTCCATTTTCTACTAGATTCACGTTAGTGGCTTTGGCCTTCGTTCTGGAAGCAGATATAACGATCCCAGATATTTTGACCAGCCTTGATATAAATTGTGCCTATCATAATAATAAGTGTAAAAAGCAAACATAAGTACCCCAGTAAATAGGGAGATACACCATAAGTTATTCGCAGATGATTCATTGTTCTTCCTCAAGGGAACAGCTGCGAACGCCACGGGTAATCGAGGGATATTGCCAAGCATCAGGTCAGAGGATAAACGAGGCCAAATCGACACTGTACTTTAACAAAAGAGCAAACTCAGCTTAAAAAAGAAGGGTGGAGGAAGCCCTTAACATTAGAAGCATTGGGAACCCGGGGAAATATCTAGGCTTGCCGACGATATGGGGCCGATCAAAGAAAGAAGCACTTGATTATTTAAAGAGAAGAATCCGGGATAAGTTGGAGGGATGGAGACCGAAGACACTAAACCAGGCGGGCAAAGAGGTTTTGATCAAAGCTGTCATAACAGTTATACCCACATATGTGATGAGCATCTTCAACCTTGCGAAGACGTAGTGCGCGGAGATCAACTCGATGATAGCTGAATTTTGGTGGGGAACAACACCGGATAGGAAACACATGGACTAGAAAAGATGGGAAGTGTTAACTACATCAAAGAACACGGGAGGCCTAGGGTTCCGAGAGCTCCACACATTTAACTGGGCCCTCCTAACCAAGATGGAAAACTGGATACTCCAGGAACCGACTGTGAAGTGGGTCCGAATACGAAAGGGCAGGTATTTCCCAGCCTGAGATTTCCTAGAGGCAAGAAAGGGAGGTCGAGCCTCATGAGGATGGAGTAGTCTCCTAGTGGGCCGAGATGTGATCAACCAATAAGGCCTATGGACAATAGGAACGGGGGAAGCCATACGAATATACTCGAACCCGTGGATACCAACGAAACTGGGGTTCCGAGTTGATGGGAGACCGCCAGACACCAACAATCCGGAACCACGAGTACACGACTTAATCGGGCCGAGAGGGCCATGGAACACCCATGTTGTTCGGGAGGTGGTCGGAAGTGGGGATGCCGAGCTAATAACACGCATACCACTACCGACAAGGGAGACGACCAACGTTACATTTGGCCACACTAGAGGGATGGGAAGCCCGGGGCTAAATTAGTGTACCACCGCCTAAGAGAAGTACAAGACCGAACCACCGAGACGAACGACAGCAGGGACCAGAACCAAGACATGTGGCGAGCAATTTGGGGGGGCGCAAATCATCCCAAAGGCGAGGAACTTTGCACGGCGACTTGTATCAAATGCATTGGCGGTAAAGGAAAACATCATACGGAGAGGAATGCAAGTAGACCCGGGATGTGCTATATGTGGAGAAAGGGAAACAACTGAACACATGCTCTACGAGTGCAAATGGACAGAGTCATTATAGACCGACCTGCTGGGGGCACGACCGAGTGACACACCGACAATGGACGCCTACACATGGATGAACCGAACACGACAGGACATGGCAGGACTGAACCACCAGCGACCGAAAGTTTGGGAAATATGCTTGATCACGACTTGGTTCATATGGAAGACACAGTGCAAAGCGGAATTCGAGCAAATACAACCGACAACTACCCAAGTCAAGACCTAAATAGACAAAGCAATGGCGGAGCAAAGGAGACTAGAACAGACCCAACCGGACCACAACCAACCGAGACAGCAACCCCATTGGACGAAACCGACAACGGGCAAGATCAAGATCAACTGTGATCCATCATGGTGTACAAGAACCAAGAAAGGCGGAATCGGGGTGATAGCTCAAGATTGGAAAGGAGAGGTGATAGGAGGCATGAATAGAAGAACCCGAGAAGAAGACATTGCGACACTGGCTATTCACGAGGGTCTCTACCTAGTACAAGACAAGGCATGGACCAACATCACCATCGAATATGACTCCCAAGTGGTAATCAAACAAATCACAGAGGGTGCGACCGAATGGCGATTAAGAACGATAATTTCGAACATACGAACTCTAGCATCCGACATAGAGCAAGTGCAATGGCGAGCAATTCCGAGAGCAAACAACGAGTGCGCAAATTGGATAGCGAGACAAGCACATATGGGAGTGCGACTTGATGATTGGGTCTCCCGACTCCCACTTCCTTTAATATGTTTATTAGTGAATGATTGTAACAATGAACATCTGTGGCCCAATGTCACGCCGTTTTATTTGAATCAAATGAAACGAGTATTTTGGCAAAAAAAAAAAAGTAAACATGGAGATATTTAGCTAAATTAGCAACTCAATTAATTTATTCAACTTTCAATGGCTTCTGCGCTTGACAAAAAAAAAAAGAACTAGGAGTAAACCACTAACCCCAAGAGATAGCATAGAAACTGGGTTTTCCTTTGATGTCAACAAGATTTGAACACCCTTCATTTTTGGCTCTTCCATTTCTCCAGTCTCCCCAAGAACCTTCGACCTCAAGTTTGATAACACCTTTGTTGCAACTTCCTCAAACTACAACATTATAACCAAAATCACTACAACATTACAACCAAAATCACTACAATAAGAGTGAAGTTGCTTCTACCACATCGAAGAAAAAATCATAACCCAACCAATTTAGTGGCAATTTTCCACCAAACATGGCAATCCCGATTTATGGTAACTAATTATTCTTATAGCTATACTGCTAGATCAGATATCAGTTTCACTATAAGAATGATTAAGAACATGAGAGAAACCAAAGAGAGTGGACTGAAGAGTTTGAATCAAATTAAAAACTTAACAATTACCAGTGGGAGGAAATCGGTTGGAGTTGAACGAAGGAGAGCAGCGAGCTCAGGTATGAAGGAATCGAGATCTTCCATGTCGATGAGCAAGAACTTAGGGTTCTGGACAAGGCTTTACCGGTAATGGGTTTTCTCTGGTGCTTCTCGAATTGGCTCCATGCCGCTCCGTAAACCTACACAGAAGGAAAGCTTGGGTGTTCCCGTCATTTCCCCTTTGACGATCAAATCAGTCAAAGGTTCGTTTATAGAGGAAAATAAGTATGCAGCTAAAGTATGTAATGTTACACTTAACCTGGTATGCAGATGGATGAGGGTATTTATAACCCTCGCCTCTAACTAGACTGGTCATACCTCGAGTCCTGTCTTGCCTGGTGTACTAGCATGGTTCCCTGTACATAGGGCCCTTGTTTCCTGGATCCTTATCCCGCATTACTGTTCCCCATTACCCTTTATCTGTCCTGGAGCTTTGTGTTGGTCATGCCGCAGATGTAAAGGGAAGAGTCTGGTCGGGTACGCCTTTATGGCTCGCCTTTAGGGGTACCTCTGGGCCCGAGCGTGGGCTTTCAAGTCTCCTCAAGTTAATTGATGGCGCACCCTTTATTTGGGTCAGGTCGGTTCAACTGGAGGTATGCGTATTAATATCCATCATCTTGCCCCCCCCCCAAGCCAAGGGTGAGCAATTCTCACCTTTGGGTTTGAATGTGACACTTTTATTATGGTGTCGGGCCCTACGACCCCAAGGTGTCATGGATTCTGACGAATGGTCGGGCGCGCCCTTTACAAATCTTCTGATTGTTGTACTTGTGACCGTTGGATCTTCGATGTTTGCGCTACTAGTCATTAACCCCAAGGTGTCATGGATTCTGACGAATGGTCGGGCGCGCCCTTTACAAATCTTCTGACTGTTGTACTTGTGACCGTTGGTTCTTCGATGTTTGCGCTACTGGCCATTACGTTTTTTTTTCGAACCCGTCGTATCAGAAGGTGACGCGTGGTGGCGCACCATAATTGCTTTTGCTTAAATTCTTGTTCCGCTCGGATCGTGCCAGGTGGCAGCAATCTGTCTTCCCAAGGTGACCCTTCGTCTTTTCGGGAACCGAATCGTCACACCCGGACGGTTGCTTTTTCCAAACCGATCACTCGAACCGTCGTCTGGTTTGGGTATTAAAAACCTCAACCAGGGCAACCGAACCGTCAATTCATCTAAACTGTAGCCTGGTTTGGTTTAAAAACACAACTGAGACAACTGGACCGTCATTTTTTATCAAACCAGTCAGCCGAACCAACATTTCTCCCCTACAAATACCTCCGTTCAACCATTTTAGGTCCCACTTATCACTTTCAAGCTTTATCTCTCTAGAATACTCTTCTCCTTCTCTCTAGAATACTCTCATCCTTCTCTCTAGCCATCTCAACCTTCTCCCGGCCTTTACTTCGCCCCCTCCCCCTTCGTTTTAGCGGCACCTATCTTTGTCCGAGACAAGATTGGACCCGTATATTCGAACCGTATTCGTCGGCACCTTCGAACCGAGCCATGTCGAAGGAATCTTGGAGTTCTCCTTTTTCAGGTGAGGCCAATGTCTTTTTCCCTCCTGGTTTTTCTTACCCCAAACCGAACATGCTCTCTAGAACCCTCTTCGAAAGGGTTGTCGAGTATTCGTGGATGGATGGGAGATTTTATCCTCTGTATCCCATTCCTGATGAGACAAACCCTCAAAATCCCCACCCCGTGAGTACGCCTCAGCCTAGCGAGGAGAACATCTTCCCGCTTCAAATTGATGCGGTATTAAGGTTCCCTACTATCCCGAGTTGGTGGAGATGTATACATACTACGGTGTTTCCCATACTACGGTACATCTTCGTGTGTGGGTAGGTTTTAAAATATTTGGTCATGACCGAGGATATCCTTATTCTCTTTCCTTGTTTAGACATTTTTACCGTTCCGAAACCAATAACTTAGGCATCTTTCTTTTCGTGTCCCGTAGTCCCGATCCTAATAATCGGCCGTGGGATACAACTTGTCCCATTGTCCAAGGGTTTCGAACCCTAAATTCCAATTGGAAGTCTCGGTATTTCTTTATCAAGGGGGGCGTCTCTTGGTGTTTAAACACCAAGGCGCTGTGTGACCCGCTTCCTTCTATGGAAGAAAGCTCTCATGTGGACCCGGAGCCGCGTGGCAAGAAGTAGACTTTGAAGGGAGGCGATGCTCCTGAATCTTCCAAAAGGAAAGACGTGCCTAGCATGAGCGAGAAGAGGAAATCTCGCTATGAGGATTATGTCGATCCTCCAACTACGCCCCAAGAGGTCCTCAACCCTGAGTCATGTGTTGCCTGGTGTACTGTGCATGGTACCCTGTAGATAGAGCCCTTGTTTCCTGGATCCTTGTCCCGCATTACTGTTCCCCATTACCCTTTATCTGACCTGGAGCTTTGTGATGGTCATGCCACAGACGTAAAGGGAAGAGTTTGGTCGGGTGCGCCTTTAGGGGTGCCTATGTGGCGCGCCCCTGGGCCCGAGCGTGGGCTTTGAAGTCTCCTGAAGTTTCGTTGATGGCACACCCTTTATTTGGGTCAGGTAGATTCAACTGGAGGTATGCATATTAATACCCCAACATCCTATACGAATACACAACCTTGGACGACGGTTCGAATCTACGGATGAAATTGTTAAACTTGAGCATGACCTGGTGAAGTGATTCATTTGACTCGGAGCCATCGATAGATCCATCGTCGAGAACCTCCGCCTGGTCGCTGTAGTACACATCCCCTTCGTCCCAACCCGACCTCTCTATCTCTCACTAAAACAAATGCTTTCTGTTTCCCTCTAGAGCTCACGTTATGGTGGAATCTAGTCGGGAAATCTTGGTGGGGACTAGTATGAGGTGGCATTGCCACGTTTTGCTCCGCTTGCCTTTTCTCCGGGTGATGGAATTATTTCAGAATTGACTCATGATCTTTCCTACTCGTCACAATTTCACCCATGCGATGTGACCGTTTTGAGTTCACCGGTTCTTCGGAAGTGGAAGCAGAAGCAACTCGAGCAAGAATTTGAGTTCAAAGAGAAAAAATTAGAATTATTATAATAAAGAAAAATATTTATTTAAAATGAAAAAAACATAAGTTTTAAAATAATTAAATAAAAATAAGATTAAAATTATACAAAATAAAAAGAAAGATGCGGCAATTATCTCTCTCATCATTCTAGTGTAAGGGCTTTTAAAAAGTTGGAGTAACTTCGTTTGTGTTACGGAGTAAGTGACTCGATGCCTCAAACTCCTTATGGCTACCCACGATCCATCCCTAACATTGTGATCGGGAAGCTTGGGTGTGATGTTGACATTGTTAGCTCGAGATTCAATAGCTTCGAGGGCGTTATCGATGCTCTCATTCTCAATTGCAAACTTTATAATATAAACGAACACTGAAAAATGTCATGATTACAATGTGGTCCCCTACTGGATATTTATTTTATTTTTGACTCTCGAAAGTCTCTGTAACTCTTGGAAGATTTGTGACTGTTGAGATTTTGCTGTTGTATTATTTCAGTTTTATAAATTTCATTTGAATTTAAATTTTGTGAATTTATTTTGGGTTACATTTAATTTATGAGGAAATTTTATTATTTTGTTGTCCTTAAACCCTAGATATAGGGAATCGCGTCTTCACATTTTCTACATTACAACAAATTCGAATTCGAAATTATTTACACTCTAAGTTGCTTTAGATTTTGTCCTAATTTTGGTACTTTATGAAACTTTTATTATTTAGATGCTCTTAAAACCTATAATTAGGGGATGCCCTCCTCACATTTCTACACGACAACAAATCAGAAATTAGGTACTCTAATATGTGCACTTAATTTATTTTTATAAAGTATAACATTATAAATTTTAGTATTTTAATACTTAAAATCACATGTGAAGTAAGGTGATATTATGTCTAGAAAAAAGCTCTACATGACTATATAATTTATTTTTAAGAAACTATACTTATTATATTAATATTTTGTTTATATATGTATTAAATTTATATTGCATGCATAATTATAATTGGGTACATAATATTAGACATGCAACTATTATATGTAATACATAAAATTCATTATAATTTAGTCTTAGAAATAAAACTTAAGAACAAAATTTAATATGTCAACTTACTTGATTTTTATAAAGTATAATATTATAAAACTTAGTATTTGAATAAATTATTAATAAAACTAATAAATGCACATGTGAAAGAGAGAGATATTATTGAATTTTTTTAACTTATGTGGATAATAAATGAGAATGCTTAGAGATTTTTAAAGTGAGTTACATGTAGGTTTTACATGGACTAATAAGAATTTATTATTTTATTATATTAATTATTAATATAATATAAAGCATGACATGGCATGGGCAAATTGATGTGATGGCGGTCCGACCGGGAACCGGCCCCCTGTCCGGTTTGGTTTAGCTAAAAGACTGAAATGCATATGAACAGTGTTTAATCTGGTTGGACCATCCGGTTTTACTAAAACCGACTGGTTTTCAGTTCTACTTTTTTGGGGGGGTTAAATTTTTTGAGTGGTTCTCTTCGGTTTAAATCGACTTCTTTAGTTCGACCGAGCAACTTCTTCGGTTTAGAAGTTATGTTTAAAGTTTAGACCTATTGTGTTATGTACGTTCAAAGTTTGAGGTAATTATGTTGTGTTATATTGTGCTTGAGAGTAATGTGTATGTTTTAGACTATGTAGTTTGTGCGTGTTTGAGGTAATTATGTGTGTGTTTGACACTATGTAGTTTTTAATTGTATTTTCAAATTTTTTTTGCTTGTGAACAGTGAACCGCATATCGAACCGAGTCCAACCGGGTTGGACCGGCCGAACCGGGACCCGAACCCCTCGCCGGTTTGAGGGTCGGTTCGGTTCTGATAACACTGAAAAGAAGAGAGAGAAAAAAAGCAGAAAGAGCATAGGCAAGGGAAGCAAACGAGAGAAGAAAAAACAGCATGAGTGATAGTTGATTTTTTTAGAGAAAATTGATTAAAAAAACAGTGATTATCGGTCTCGGTTCTTCGTACGGTATCTAATTTCCGAATAACTTAGGTATAACTCTCTCGTATTCAATAATGTATTTATATTCTCTTATGTGAATGAAGTTTATTTTATATAAATTATGTGTTAATAGTTATATTTCGTATAAGAATCGTACTTGGTTCTAAGTTCAGTATAACTTTAGGATCATTTTACGCATTTGTAAAAGTTATGTGGTTTTTAGTTTATAAAAAAAAACATTTTCAAAACTGATTGACGTCAACCCTTAACTTTGATGAAGGTTATAACTCGTTCCTTGGACTATCGGGTCTTTTATGCAAATTCTAAAAGTTATTTCCTACTCAATTCAAATTTTTAAATAATTACATTTTGGTCCCTGAACATTTTTGGACATCCCACGACTTCTCAAAGTGTTACAAATAAGTCCAGAATAAATTTTGGGTCATTTTAGAACTTTACCAAGTTTTACAAATAAGTCCAAAGTAGTTTAGGGTCGCTTCTGTAATTTTTAAAAAATTATTTTTAGTTCGAAATTTTAAATAATTGCATTTTGGTCCCTGAATCTTGCTGGACTTCCCACACCTTTTCAAACTGTAACAAGTATGTCCAGAATAGTTTAGAGTCATTTCTCCAATTTTAAAAACTTTATATTCGGTTCAGTTCGAATTTTTAAATAATTGCATTTTGGTCCCTGGACCTTTCTGGACATCCCACAACTTCTCAAAGTGTTACAAATAAGTCCAGAAAAATTTTGGCCCATTTCTGCAACTTTTATAAATTTATTTTAGTTAATTTTGAATAATTGCATTTTGGTCCCTCAACCTTTCTAAAATAGTTTTGGGGAACTTCTGCAATTTTTAAAAGGATTATCTCAAAAATTCAGTTCGATTTTTTAAATTTCATTTTCGTCCCTGAACATTTCTAGACTCATCCTTTCCAAATCATATGCATACGTTTGACGCGTTTTAAAATGACTACAAAGTTAAACCACCCTTTTTCGAGAACAAATATTTTTATTATCCTCTTGTTTATTATTTTAAATTAACTCGTAAATTAAAAAAAAATGTTTGTACATTATTTATTTAATTTAGAGAAAATGCATGTAATTTATATAGTCAAGTATGATCAAAACAGACAATTCCGGTAAATCTGTACAAATAAATTAAAAAACAAAAATCAAACTAAAGTACCGAAAGGGCGGATTATGGGATCGCGAGCTCTTAAGACGTAATAAAATTCTCGAACGCAATTTTCTGGACGTGGAATTTTTCAAGCCCTAGGATGTTAGAACCATGTACCTTAGGTAATTTTTAGGATTCTGATTAGCCTTTAATTCATGAGTAGCGACTCTTTCATTTTTTCGGTCGATTGATGACCCCACTCAACCGAACTTGCCACTGTCCAAGACCCTGCATTTTTCGATCGTATAAATAAATATTTTTTAAAAAAACAATTAGGGAAAATCGGATCTGACGTCCCACATTAAGGGTTTCCAGAACCTTGCCAAAGCAAACCGGGTAAATTTGGAACCAAAACCTATTCATTTGCATTTGGAACCGGAACCTACCAGAAACTGTTTTTATAAACGGTTTTGGATGCCCTGTTAGGAAACTGTTTCAAAATAAATTATCTAAAAATTGTTTATAAAACTTTCACATGATAAACGTTTTCATAAAACAAAAGGATTATACAATCATCAAAAAGTGATCATAAAATGTAGCAACATTTCCACCTAGCAACATTTCTTCAACTCTAACTCTTTTTCATGTAACAATATTTTCCACGTTCTATGTAATGTTGCTAAGATATATATATATATATATATATATATATATATATATATATTTATACATTAATACCATGATATAAAACCAAAATGAAGTAAATAAAGTATGAATACCTTGTTAGTATTTTTCAGCATTTTCCATGTACTATGTTCAATTGATGAGAATTGAGAAAGCAATCAAATAATTAGGGTTAGAATAAACTATTTTTGTTTGTGCGATTATGAAGACTTATATGTTTTTTTGTTAACATATTAATATTGGTTAAAATAGCACAATTGCCCCCTAATATTTGGGCAGATTTTCATTTTTCCCACTAAAGCTTAAATCGTAAAATTTCTTTCTCTCATGTTTGGTCAAAGTGCAAGTTTGCCCACAACGTCATCTTTTCCATTCAAATTTAAAAAAATTAGTTTTAAAATTTTCAAAAATAATTGAAAACTTTCAAAAATGTCACAATTTAACTCTTTCAAAAAATTTCAAATATTACAATTGTGTCTCAATTCAATCGGGACTTGATTGATACCCCTCGATTGGTGTTGAACGAGCCCCCAATCGAGGGATCTCGAGTTTGGGTCTTGATCTAGACTGGTCCCTCATTGGTGCGCGACTGGGTCTGGGTCAAGACCAAGACATGAGCCTGAGCCCCAATCTTATTGGGTGTGGTTCAACCCAATTCAATTGGGTTCGATTGAGCCCTAATCAAGAGTGCTAGGGTATGGGTCTTGACTCAGCCCAAATCCCCCACCCATGGGGGGTCAATCTGGGTTAAGATCCAGACCAGAGACCCATCGATTGGAGCTCAATCGAGTTCCGATCGAATCCCTATAAACACACTTTTGGTTGCACATAATAATCATAAAAAGGATCCCAAAACCCTAAGTTGCTCTCTCTAGTCTTAGGATCTTCCTCTGTGGAAACCTAAGATGTGCTCCAATCATGTTACATATCCTTCTGAGCGACACGTCTTCCTTGTGACTTCAAACCTCCGGCGATCTCGCCCTTCTGCCATAACACATCGTTATTTAGAACACGTATGTTTATGGAATTACATTGTTTGTCATTCTAATGTGTGGATTTATTATGCATGTATCTCGAAATCCAACATTGGTATTAGAACTATAGGTTCGGTCTCGAACTCCTATATTGTCTTTGTGATGGTTACATTTCCTCACATTAATGAGTGTTAGTCGCTCATTTATACTCCTGGCGTTTGAACCCACAAAATTTCTACTGTGGGTCATGAGGCGCAAGCTGTTGTCAAGCAAAGACCTTCGTGGCCTTCATATCGCCTTCATTCATAGAGTGTTGGTGATCGTGAAGAATCACAATACTTACGGATGAAAGGAATACTTGGGGCAACTCATCTGGTGTAGCGGGCGTCCCTCGGTAGAGTGATGTGCGTGCCTTGGCAAAGAAGGCAGGCAACCAAAGAAAAGTGTGAGTCAAAGCGTAAATAGGTTTGTACGGATGTACCTTAGGCATAGATATCGATAATATCTTATCCCTAAGCTAGATTTGATAGACAATCGTGGAATCCTTGTAGCTGCATCTATGATAAGATTCATGCTTATAAAAGGGTGACAAGCCCTAGTGTTGTAATCATATTATCGTCCACCCTTAGAGACGAAACTCAAAGTGATTCTGATAAGCTGAACTATGAGGGTGTAATTCGGCTTCTAGCTCATATCGATTAATAAAGGAAAGTGTAACACAACTATCTTTGTGTGCAAAGTGATCTGAGTTAAGTTGTGTTTCTGCCCCGACTAACGGTTGGTCGTGCAATCACACCAGCAGGTCCTTTACATAAGTGAAAAATTAGGCCATAGCTAAGCCCCTGTGTTACAGTGGTATCAAAGTTGGTTTCTCATTCGAGAAGCTACTCAAGTGAAGATCGAAAGATGGTGCTAGAAGAACGTGTTGTGAAAATCAGAAGTATGCTCGGCAAGGAATCTGATGTGGAGATCGAGTCGGTGATAATCTTACTTGAGTGGGTTGCGACCTTCAAGACGAGTTGGGAGTTGTGTGGGGACAACTCCGAGAAATTGAGTCATTTACGGAATGCACGTGTGAGGACATGCTCTTGATGAAGAAGTTGTTGAACGAAAAATTGAGTAGCACCCCATCGATGCGGATACGTGAACTAAACCTCTTCACGAGTGTGCCAGGATTTACAAACCCTCGAAGACTATCTTTGGAGATTGGAGAGATACTTCATAGATGCGAAAGTCCCTGAGTCCAAACGGGTTAGGTTCGCAACCATGTATTTAGAAGGTGATGTGATTGTTTGGTGCCTGAGTAATCTAACATTGTGTGAAGTCGCAGAGATATAGCCTCTCTCGATTTGAGTAGAACTGATGGACGAGCTGAAAGGTTGATACATGCCCAACAATACCGCGTGGATGGCGCGAGAGAAACTCCACAACCTGAAATAAATGGGACTCATACGAGAGTATATCAAGTTGTTTAGTCCTATCATGACTGTGATTCTGGACATAGAGGAAGGTGATCGATTGTTCAACTTCATGAAGGGATTAGATAAAAACTTGAAGAATGGCAATCATTGCGGCTGACGGACTAATCGAGCTTCATGTGGTTCGTCAGGCCAACAACGGTGATACAATTAGTGAATGTGAGGACCATATTCAGTCCCAGACCCGTGATAAAGGAAAGGGAAAAGTGAAGTATCAACCCTACTTGGATAGGCATGATAAGGGTAGAACAAAGTCCGAAGGAAGTTGGAAGAAAGATTTGAAGACCCATTAAGGGTGCTTCATATATACCGAAAGCCACAAGTCTCGTGAGTGCCCAGGAATGAAAGATTGAACGCAACGGGAAAGAACAATGACTCGTCGAATGAAGAGGAAAGTGAACCATCGAGAGTAACTCCAATGCAAGTGCTTGGAGCAATGACGGTAACCAAGGTTGCAAAGCTTGGTTTGACCTACGTAAGCGATTGTCTTAGCATAAAGTATGTTGTGTTTATGGTGGATACTGGAGCTACGCATTCTTTTTATTCATACAAAGTAGCTGACCAACTCAAGTTCAAGGTGGAGAAACACTCGACTCAAGTGAATGTTGTGAATCCAAAAAGTTATGTTGACAAAGACAAGACACAAGTGCCAGTCAATATAGGTAAGTGGAAAGGTTTGATCGATTTCTTAGTTATCCCTATGGATGACTTCGTTTTTATCCTTGGGAATAGATTCTTTGTGAAGGCGATGGTCGCGGTGATGCCCTACACATACGAAATGATGATAAACGGCCCCAAGATGCCTTATTTTGTTCAAGGATTTTCGAGAGCTTCGAAGAGCGGTCGGTCGAGTAAGTATGTTTCAGTCATGTAGATGACGTTTGAGCTTAATGGTGAAGTTCCTCCATACATGTTCTCAATTCGAGAAGTGGAGAAGGTGAGTGACGTGATTGCACACGCATTACTAAGTGGACTGCAACCAAAGAAGACAGACGACGAATGCGAGGTCATGCTGGAAAACAGAGTTTCAGCAAAGGCCCCGTTCAAAGTATCCCCGAAGGAGCTGGTTGAGCCAACTAAGTTCACTATGCAACGAAGATTCAGTCGTCCCAGGTACCATCCGGTGTCAATGTGTTATTTCCATCGAAATGTGATGAATCAATGCATGCATATGTGGATTACCGCTGAGTTAGTAATGCTAACGTCCAAGTGAAGTTTCCAATTCCAATGAACCTAGACTTGTGCATGGACCTTAGGTCGAGAAAGTGGCTCGTTTATGCAGCTACGAGCAAGAATGCCAAGACGACTATGAAAAAACAGTGTCAGTCGCCAATGTGCAGCAAATGGGTGGAATATGGCGTGTGCCTTCGACAAATGTTCAGATTGAGGTCTTATGCTCCTTATGTGAAGAAGGAGAAGTGTGGGTCAGACTTTCTAGTGGTTTTATGTGTAAGGCACAAAGCCAAACTTGTTGAAGAAGAGCGGATGGGATCAAAAATGTTCGAGTGTGGCTCCAAATGAAGGAGTCAGTCCCTTAGAACCAATGATAAAGTTTTCAATAAGTGAAGTAGATACCGACATGAGTGGACAAGCAATTGGTGGTATGACAACTGATATGAAAGTCATTGTTGCGATTGATACCGAAACGATTCCACGGATGGGCAGAGTAGTGCGCCAACAAAACAAGACAACAAGGAGAAGAGTTGTGAAGATGCTTCATACCTTGTAACTGAGTGTTACTGTTTCTTTGCATAGATATTCTTATGTGTTTTTGAAGTGTGTAGTGCTCATACTTTCACTAAGGATGTGTTAAACTCGGGAAGTAGTTGGTGCACTCTACATGGTGAAGTTTCAAAACATCAGTCAGGAAATGGAGTGTTTGTGATGCTTATCCATCGAGAAAAGTGAACTTTATTGCAACCTGGATCAAGAGTCTCTTGTGTTGGGAGTATGTACTTCAAGAGCAAGAGTACCTTGAATCTATCTCGACGAGAGCGTCAACTTCGAGTGGTGGGGGGAGTTTGTAACACCCCTAAAATTTGGTTGTGATTTGCTATGATAGTCACGCCAACCAATGTTCAACTTGCGAATGATGGACAAGTAAAATGATTGTAAAAAAGTGTTGGTGTTTTTAGAAGTATCAGAATGCTTACGGATGAAGGGAATCCTTGGGACAGCTCGTCTAGTGCAGCGGGCGTCCTTCGGTAGTGCGATGTGCGTGCCTTGGTATGCTTCCACGATCACACGTCGTTACACCGAATATATATAGTTCCATTATTATTTTGTCTATTGTTTTAACGTGTGAATTTATTATGCATTTACCTTAACTCCAACACATGTAAATTCATATTATCCTCATGTTCAGATTGAATGAATCCAGTCTCCCAATATTCATTCTAAGACAGTCCCATTGCTTGCATCCCCGTTGAACAAAAATGACATAATTTATGGGAAAGCTATATATAAAGCACAACATATCCTTGTGACTTTGTAAGGAAGCGTTCAGTGAAGAGATTTGACCCCTTCAAATATATATTAAAAAAAAATGAGAAGTGAAAGTTAAATCCACTACTTTTGTACATAAATTCCACTTCTTTTTGTGTTTATAAATAATTTGCACATGCATGTGTAACGTATCTGGAGTTTATGAAGCGCCCAGCAGAATTGGATCGCGCAGCATCCACCTCGTCGAAGCTGGATCAAGCATCTCTATTCCTAAGATCATTCTCGATAGCCCACACTTGCACTGTACATACAGACAATGAATGTTCCTCCTCCCCCACCCCAAACATAACATCTTTAAGGTGTCCAACTCAATATAGCTCGTCGACTGGTTATCGTCCTTCCTTGGCCATCATTAAGGATTTGTCACGCCTTAACTGATTACACCACGACCTGCTCGCTTACGCGCACAGGAAACCAGTCGACGTGCTATATTGAGTTGGACATCATAACAACAATACATTTCGGATGGTGGTGGTGTGTTTGTGTGTTGGGGGGAGGGAATAACATCTGTTGTCCGTATGCGCAGTGCGAGCGTGAGTTATCGAGAAACGACCTTAGGTATAAAGACGACTGATCCAACCTCAGAGGTGGATGTCGCACGGACCAATTCTACTGGACACTTCATAAACTCCAAGTCTGTGACAAGTGGTATTAGAATGGTGTTCTCGACCCACGAGGGGACTAATATAAATAATGATGCGGACTATGAACATTTAAACGGCGTGGTTCAACTTTATCACGAGTTTCATCGGGTGGTGTGACTTAGTCTTTTAATGAACACGAGGGGGTTTTCAATCTGAGAATTCAAGGATATGATGTGATGTTGCCACACAGAGTGGCTCCACTAGAGAGAGAGTGAAGTCAGGTACATATATTGATTCTTGCGATAATGCGTATAAGTGTTTGAGGGAATGACGGAGTCATACTACTGTCAGGAAAGCTGCCATAGAGCAAAGAAAAGTTGTTAAGTAACTCTTGAGAGGGGTAGTCTCTGTTGGTATAGAGAGTGATTCCCTTGACATACTAAAAAGGACTTAGACGTAAAGCCAAAACGAGATAGTAAAAAGTAACTTAGGTGAATTGAAAGGCAGAATGATTGATGGAGTGGCAAAATTTAATGTTGTCAAAATGAATGAAGATTTCATTGAGTAGGAGCAACAGAAGTAATGCGACGAGGGTGTCGCATCGGATGGGTGCAGGAGTGTCACGGTAATGGGAATTCCATCCCTCGGAACACGACGTTCATCCTTAGAAGATGTTGACTATTTGATTTGAATGGTTTTGCTGTGTGCATTAGGGGTGAGCAAAAAAGATTGGTTGGATCGAAATCCCAACAAAATTGGCATGAGATCGGCCCGACTAAGACCGAGACTGACTAGGATCGAGACAAAGCGGTCAGGATTTTTCCTCTAAAATTGGGCACGGTCTCGGGCCTGGGATTTTTCCTGAAAATCCCGATTAGGACCGGCCCAGATCGAGTTGTATTAAAACCTAACAGTACTTACGTTAGGTCTCTTCTTCAGTTCTTCTCCTGTCTTCAGTCTGTTCTCTGTTGCTTCACTTCAGTCTCTTCTCTTCTCCTTGGCAACTCTTCTTTTCTCGTTCGTTTCCCTCGCCTCCGCCTTCTCTCCTCCAGCAGTTGTCTCGCCTCTCACCATCGTCGTCTCGACGTAAGTGTTCTTCATTTTCTTAGCGATTTGCTTCTGAAATTGCTTCGATTTGCTTCGTGATTGTTCCAATTAACACGATTTAGGTCACGATTTACTGATTTAGGTCACGGTTTAGATGATGGTTCGATTCCGATTTGCTTCCGATTCATGATTGATGGTGCCAATTGGTTGGTGTCAATGGGTATCTGTTGGTGACTTGATGTCAATTGGTACAGCAATTGATAAATTTGAATATATGTGCAACGACATCGAACCAAACTATACGGCTGATAAATTGGTATAACAATTGATACATGAATTGGTGTCAATTGGTACTTTGGTGAGTCAGTTTTGCCATTTCTTCGAATTTTCTATGATATAACTCTACTTGTTTCTGGTTCTTCTTATGCTACCAGCAACAATTGCATGAGTGAAGTTTGTAAGATATCAATGCAAATTACAGAACGTCTGCAAGATTCACGATTTTCTACCATGGTTGCAAAGATGAAGAAAAAACATGACAAATATTGGGGTAGTGTTAAGAGCCTTAATATGTTGTTGTTTGTAGCTACTGTCCTTGATTCTCGGCGTAAAATGATATATGTATCATGGTCATGGATGATTGACGAGTGTTATGATATAACACTATCTGCTCAGTTGAAAGACAAATTGAATTTGACTTTGAAGTCTTTGTATAAAGTGTATGAGAAACATCTTGAGAAATAAAAAGCTTCGACCTCTGATCAAAATGCAGTCAGCAAAGTTACTACTTCACATGCAGAGGTTAGTAATGCTAATGTGGATTACATGGATATGAAGTTCTTGAGTAAAAGTGGGATGCAGGAAAATGTTGATGAAAAAACATAATTGGAAAAGTATTTAAGGGAAGATCTAGAGACTCTTAAAGCTGATTTTGACATTTTAAATTGGTGAAAGTTGAATTTTGCATGATATCCGATTGTATCATCAATGACAAGAGATGTCTTAGCAATTACAGTATAAACAGAAGCATCTGAAAGTGATTTTAGTACTGGAGGGCGCGTGTTATATAAGTTTCGGAGCTCACTATCAGCATGTATGGTTGAAGCACTCATTTGCACAGGTGATTGGCTAAGATCTTCAGCTAGTTCAACAATTGACATTTACCCCCCCCCCCCCCCCCCCCAAAAAAAAAAAAAAAAGAGTCAGGTACTTTTCTTCAAATTATAGTTTAATAGGGGTGATATTTACTTACTCAATTGTATTATACTATTATTTTTAAATGCATAATTTCATGAAGTGATAGACGAGTTAGCACAAACCTTTCCATTGTCTAATATTGATTATGATGACTAGGTAAACATGTAAGAAGTAGCTCGCTTTTGTTTAATATTCTGTTTAATAGTGTAAATATTCTGTTAATATTCAGTCACAACCTTACAGGATTGGAATTTGGAAGGAATCAATGACTGGAAAGTGCCTTTAGCTTTGGATTGTATTCACACTTTGGCTTTAGGAAGTGACTTTCACTTTGAATATTTGACTGTTTAATATTCTGTTTATAGTGATGTAGACTTGTAGTGATGTTTTGATTTGTACAGATGTTTGGACTTGAATCGATAACTATAGTGATGTAGTGATTCAGACCTTTTTTTTACAGCAAATTTCAGACTTTTTCTTTATGAAATTTCGGTCCAAGACCGAGACCGGTCTGAATCAAGCAAGACCGACTCTGGTGGGCTTTTTAGATCGAAGTCGGTCTCAGTCCTCCACATGTGAGGACCGAAATTTCGGGCTCAGACTCGATTTTGCCAAAAAGACCGGACCGGCCCGCCCCAAGCTCACCCCTAGTGGACATAAGCGAGTATGTCATGACGTCATCAGTTAAGACGTGACACGTCCTTCGAGACCTTGCTGGTTTGGGAGCTAATGTCGCTTCCCTTATAATTGTCAAAGGCAAACCGAAAAACAGTCGACATGATATATTAAGGTGTACGACAGTACGTTCCGAATGAAGGAACATATGTTATTTGTATGCACAGTGCGAGTGCAGGCTATCGAGAACGACTTCTGATATAAAAATGGTTCATCCAACCTCGAAGAGGTGGATGCCGCGATGACCAATTCCGTTGGACACTTCATAAACTCTAGATTCGTAACACATGCATGTTAAAAGAAAATGTCAATGCAAAGTATGATATATATGCAGTCAGTCATGTGAACGAACAATACGATCAATATTCATATTGATTGAATACAATGTCGTTCAGGATTTGCAATAGGAAAACAATGATTCCTTGGGCAAAAAGAAGTAGAATATAAAATCTGTCAGCTCTAGGCAAGTGTAATAGACACCAAAAACTCATAATGATAGATGAAAGTTTCCGCTCTTAGTGTCTCTATAACTTAGCTCCACCTTCTTCGGTCTTCCTCTTCATCCACGGGGGCATACCATGCAGGACGCCTCTTCGAGTTGCTCAACCTGTAATTCAGTAGCAATTCTTCATCGCAAAGCTCACGAGTCGACACCAGAACTAAAGTCTTCATCATGGGAACATTCAAACCTTCACTACTTCGATTCCCAAGCTTAAACCAAAAATTACCAAACCTTTTCATCTTCACTTGCTCTTCCATACCTCCTCCAAACTGTATGTTTGGAATGTAAGGCCTCATACCAGTTTCATTCATTGGGAAGTCGAAAGGGCATATCATGACATTAGGCTCTGAGTTCTTTGCTGGATGATTTGCAAAGTGAGCCAAACCCAGTGGGTTTCTCCTCTCCAAAACATCATTAATCTTTCCTTGTCTTGGTGCTTCCAATGGCTTGCTCAACAGCTTCCACATCCGATCAGCACCATTTAGATTACCTTGCAATGGTTCACCGACTTTACCATACTCTGGAACATTATTACCTGTCCAGACTTCTCGACATTCACCACCCAAACCCCACGGTTGTGCATTAATGACAGTTCCATCATACCTTGTAATCAGATAGGGGTTCTTGGCATCAACCCTGGGATACCCAGGAATGTAACGGTAATAAGCTGGGGAGTATATAACTCCTGGGTATAATGCTATGACAGTACCAACTTCAGCTTTGCCATCGAGAAACAAACCATGACCGGCTTCTTCGTGAGGGATTAGGGACGGTTTCACAACAAGTGTGTAGCCAAACACATCCTTCATTCTCTGAGATATTTCAGCAAGTTTCAGCGGTCTTGTTTCAGGTATGTCTGCGCTGGAAATAATTAAAAGTCAAATATCAGACACACAAAACTCCAATTATAGTACTAGTAGAGACAAGCATTGCCGTTCCTTTTTTAAATGAATGAAAGGATGTGTTTAATTCTCATCAGAGTCCAAATACAAATTTTAAAGGGGTCATCCGATTTTATTTTATTTTTGTTTCTTTTATAAGGTTAGTTTCATCTAAAAACAAATTAACATTGTAATGTGGAATTAATTTAATATCTTGCAAGATTCCATACAAAGGGATTTTTCTCTAACTAATGTATATGAGTCAGGATCGGTCCTCATTTAAGTGAATTTTTCAGTAAATGCTTTTCAGCAGGTGCTTTCCGTACTTAAATATGTTAGTTTTGATTTAATGCAGATGGAGCATCCGCTTGCTTTGGATCCACAGATGCATTCTCCTACAATATGAACTATAATTTGAAATAGTTTTGTATAACCAACATTTTTTCAAACTAAATCCAAGAAGCCCTTCAATGAACTTAGAACTCACCAGGATGATTACTAGGGAGTCCATGACCACTCCCTCCAACAGCCAAACTTAACCCACTACGATGATGAGCAGAAATAGATTCAGGAGAAGAAGCCACTGAAGCCTTGTCCAACATACTTACATCAGGAATAAGAACCTCATCCATGAAACTACAGAAGCTCTTGATTTGGGAATGAACATTTTCCTGGACTTGTTTCTGCTGATCTTCCACAGAAGCCTTACCAGCCATATCTATGATCTCCTCTATATCTGCCTCTTCAGCATCACTTCCCACACGATTGTAGCTGAGACATAATAAAGTATAAGAGTCAGAAGATATAGCAGAATTCACATATTGTTTTTATATAAATATCATATCGAAATTGGCAAAGCAAAGTTCAGCAGATCATCAATCATGTACTCATTATATTGAGAAAAAACATGAAATTGTTAATAAGTATAGAGCAATATATATCCGTAAAATTGGACAAGGAAAACTATTGTCAATGAAAAGAGAGGGAACAAAATAAATAAAGAGATGGAGATCAACTCATATACACGAGAAATGCCTCTTGCTCAGTTCAATTTGGATAGACAAATTAAGGTCAATCACTGGAGTGTTGCATAAGGAGCTTTCAGAGCATGAGATGTGTTGAACTTTTTATACAGATCTCTTTTATAGTTTGGTGGTGTACATGAATGTGGTTCCTCACCATCACTTTCACTTGACCGAAGATGTCAACAAACTTCTACAGATTGTTTTTAGACTACCTGGTAAAAATGAGATACAAATCTGCTTATCATTTGAATGTGTTATAAAAGTTTAGATAACTCGAGCAGGAGGATGATATGTTTATTGGAAGCAAATTAGTCGGCTGAAAATGCATCCACATCGTTTTCATATTGAAATTGTGTTAATATCCTGGTATATGACATTTTTTTATATAGAAAATCATACTACAGGAAATGAAACATATCATGTCAATATCGTGGCCATTCATATCATGCCAAAGATTGGAAGTGTCAGATGAAAGACATTAATACAACTGATGCAGCAAATTTATAAAAGTCCACCTTGTTCTCAAGTCTTAATCATTTTAGCAACCATGACAATGGAGCAATATTAATCATATTGCAAACGCCAGTATAATAGATAATAAATTAAGCCTGAGCATAAAATTCAAGCAACTAAGCAAATAGCTGAAGGACTCCATATGGGGCTATTTTCAACCTTCCTACATATGAACCATATAAAGAAGGTGGCTTATAAGACAGGTATACACAATTATAGAACATTTGTGAAGATGTATAGAAACTTAAGGAGCAGCATGAACCAACTAAGCAAATCAGGTCTCGATTGCATTTGCTTAGTAAGCTCCCAAACAAACCATTAAATTCAGTATACTCATACGTCATGGTAAGGAAGGATACATCCTCCTATATTAAAATGCAGCTCCAGTGAGAATTTGTATGTGTTGACTGAATATGGTCAATAGGATGGTTACTTTGCAGAAAAGAAGAATCCATTGACCATTCTCTAATTCCTTGCTCTTACAAGCAACAAACTGGAACTGTCAACTGTTGAGACAAATTCTTGAGAGATTGATGGTTTCCCTTACTAATGTGGGATATGCACTATAGATTATTTAAGATTCCAACTGGTTGGCCCGAATATAGTGGGCGACAGTAATTTAATTCTATGATGCTATTGAATTGGCAGGCACCACATTGACAATGAAGGCCTAAGCCGCCTAAGTGATAATTTTTATGAATTTTGGGCTTGGCAAGGCATGAAATGCACTGTGGAAAACCTTACTTTAGGCAACTTTAGAGAAGGACGGAGCTATTGAGGGGGATACGGTCATATGCCAGCCAGCAAATATTTCCTGCATCCGAATGGTAGCTAGATGGTCTTTTCGCTTCCCTAACTAGGAGGAGGCGATGTTTTAAAAATGATTGTCGTCCTTCCATTAGCCCCCTATTTTTGTTAACTCATTTCTCTCATGTAGATCACAGAGACAGTTTATCCATATTCAGATACAAGAAACGCTCAAGTAACTGAGTATAATGAAATGACTGGCGGCATAATATATCAGCGAAAAGACATTCAGTACAACAAGAAGAAAATTAGTGGTGATGGATCATGGAGGTTAATAATAAATTAATAATTAATCTGGAGAAAGTAAAAAGTTGATATCTAACCTTGTGTAGAGGAAGAGACGATTAATATCTGCTTCAAATTGAAACTGTCTTGGATCTTTAGCGAAAGTAGGGCTTTTTGCAAGAACTTTCACCCCCTGGATCAAAATACATTTCAGAAAGTAGTGCGTGTTCTATCATTACCTTGAACAACAGATGGAAATCAAGCAGAGGAGTTAACAACGGGAGGCTTGAAAAGAGCGCGGTCAGACAGAAATTTAGAAAACATGATTATGAAGAGAGAGCAGTGGAGCTCCTTTCAGTCTTGTTTGACCGAGTAGAAGCCACAACTGACTTGAATGAGACGAAATTTGAGCATATTTTTCCAGATTTAGATCGTCGAGTTCAAAATCATGTTCAAGCAGAGAGGATGAGAGAAATAATTCATCATAGTAACATAATAAGTAGAGTGAGAGACCTCTTGAAATTTCTGAAACAGTTTCAGAAACACCATTGTCAAAGCAGATACAGAAGAAGAATCTCTCCAAGAAGGAACGTGGGTGTGAAGTCCGTCTTCTTTCTTTCAATCTAGCGCAGAGGAGCGAGAAGACAACTGCAGTGGAACTCCCCGTGCTTCTGTAGTAACCTGGGAGTGGGACTCTTTCACTTACAACAGACCTTCACTCAATACAAAGCCCAGCCCATTCACTTGAAAAGATTAGTACCCACCTAAGGGGACTGGCTCAGTAACCAATCGGCCAAAATATTGTAGTTTTTTTTAAAATTAAATAATATATAAAGTGGTTCAGTCGAACCGGTTTTTGAACCGGTACGGTAAATCGGCCAAAATCTGGAGCAGCCAAAAACTAAAGCGATAAACCGTACCTCTTTAAAATATGATAAAGATACGGTTTATGAACCGGTTCGGCCCTGAATCGGTTCATGCCCACCCCTATTAACCATACATTACCTTATGAAATACTATCATGTTCCCTTGAACCAACATTAAAATTTTCATTTAATTTTAAAAATGAAAATTTTGTTTTTCTTGTTTTGTTATCAATCAAATTCATTTCTTCATTAATTGTTTCTTCATGTTTCGTTATCAATCGAGTTTACTTCTCCAAACTACCCCTCTCTTTCTCTATTTACATCCAGCTTCAACCTTCGCAGCAGATCTGAAGGCGCGAAAGAAGAGCTTAGAAGAAGGATGAAGAGCCCACGCAACTACGGAAGAAAGAACAACTTGGAGCATCCCCACTCAGCTTGGAGCATGAAAATTGAGGACAAAACTTCTCATTTTGAGGTAATTTCATAGTGGGTAACCCTAATTAGTAACCCTAATTCGTTTTACTTCAATTGTTTATCCTTTTCGAACCCTAATTTCTGTTTGTTGTCGCAGAAACTCGTATGCGAAAACTCGAGCTCTTGAAAGTCAAACCAATCGAAAGTTAGGTGTTGCGTTTGTAATTGTTATTGTTGTTTTTGTTCTAAGTTCAATTGCGAAGAATTAGGTCGAGTATGTAGCTACTTAGCATGTCATTTGTCTGTAACTGAAGTATGAAGAACATTGCGTCGTTTGCAAAAGGGATGACATATGTTTGTGGAGAAGTTGTTAAATGAAGTTGTATGTTAACTTAAATGTTATTAAAGGGTTGCTTTAGTTAGGATATTTTGTTATTTAACCGTTACTTAATTCGAAAATGATGAATAGTGACATTATTGTTGATAATAGTTGATAACAGTTTGCAGCAACTAGAAGAATCTAGTAGTTGAGGAAATGTACTTTTTCATATTCTTGTTCTTTGGTTCTTCATATCGCATAAGAAAGAGGAATCCCATGTGATGAAATTGAATGGTAACATGAGGATTTTTTCATAGTTGCTTCCACGGTTGCTTGATGTTCTTCTTCTAATAATAATTTCTTTTTGCGGACCTTGGTGGTGATCCATGTGGATTTTTTCAGTTTGAAACATGATTAGTATTAGATTGAAATAAAATCATGTTTCTTCAAAGGCATCGATGAAGAAACATGTTTCTTCTCTGGTGATGTTTCTAATTTTTTCATGTCTGAAAAAAATCATGTTTAGTTTGAATCTCTTTGCCTTCCATTTGTCGATCAAACGTGTCCTGCTTCATCTCTGTATAATCATCTTCCTCTCGGCATTCTTTTTCCCAGGTGTCGATTTATGGGTTAAATATCACCAAGTATATGCTGATTTTGTAGTAAAGTATTAACAAAATTGGACTGATTAAGAAGTAAAATATCGGCACATACTAACCGATTTTGTTATTTAAAATCGATCCAACATCGATTGTGAAGAGCACCATCCTTTTTTCGAACACATTTTTTGTTTGCATATCGTTCTTTTTCCTTACTTTTAAATTGTTCATTTCAAGGCCCCTATTTTTATTCATGCATAGTGAATCATTTGAATTACACGAAAAATCTAAAAGGTTTGGATTCTATTTTGGACGAGATGAATGACAATCAAGTTTGAAAACAAATTATAATGATACCATCCAAACAAAAAAAAGGAAATCCTTTATCTCACCCATGAATTACTATCTTTTGTTAGTTTTCTTTGTTTACTTATTAAAATTGAATAACATGTAGATTTCTTCTAAGTGTAATAACAATTTATTATTGGTGGATTATAATAGCGAGTATACTACATTCAATCTGTGTACTTGATAGTTTTTCTTAATTTATATGATTGTTATTTTTTTTATAATTTTTATTGTAGATGTATAATACAATAGATGATTGAATGGCAGTGGTTGGTAAACGATATGGACATGTGATAGTAGTTAAAATTGCTTATGCCAATGGAATCCGCAGGAGGCCGCATGGTTTGCTTCTGTTTGAGCATTTTGGTTCATATAGATCGTTAGTATATAATGAAACCACAAATATTAAGAAAAGAAGAAGAACATGAACAAAGAAATGTGGATGTCCATTCTCACTTCAGTGTGAACTTGAAATAAATGATATGGGTTGGGTGTTGGAAGAAATAGAAAACACAACCATTCGCGAACACAATTATTTTGAGCATTACAGAGCATTAACTGACTTACACTTTTTCCACTTACAACTAAACAAAACGACAACATCTTGCCTATTTAACCCATGTAAAACGGTAAGATCTTGTTGATTAGTACACTATAAAACGACAAGAGATTGTCGATTACCACTTAATAAAACGGCAACCTCTTGCCGATTTATTCTGTTGTAATCAACAACCTCTTGTCGTTGAATAGTAGAATAATCGATAAGATCTTACCGTTTTGCCTGGATTAAATCAGCAAGATGTTGTCGTTTTACATGGGGTAAAACGACAATCAGTTTTCATTTGCAAAAACGGCAAGTTCTTGTTTTATATTGGTAGAAACGGCATGAACGTGTCGTTTCCTCCATGAAACTTCTGCAAGCATTCTAAACAAAATTGACTAAATTAGAACGTAAATTCATCAAACAATGGATTACGATTACTGTCGGTAGAGGTGAAGTAGAACGTACCGACACTGAAATTATTGGGGAAAGAGAAGAATCCTAAATTCAACAACGATGACAACTTTTAGACGAAGGCAAGGTGACGACCACTTTAATCGGCGGCGGCGACGACAAGTTGGGTTTGAATGGATGAAGAAGTCAAATTGAGTGTGAAGAGTGAAAGAGTGTGGAGTAGTTTTTTTATATGAAGATAAAATTATTAGTCAATCTCAGGTGAGATTGAGAAGAGAAATGAGAAAAGGATGGATAGCTTGAAGATGAAGCAATCAGAATTCTGTTACAACAGAATTACCAGAAAACAGAGTATCTTACTTCAATTCTTTCAAGTTAAGTTTACAATCAGAATCAGCACCTATTTATAGTCTAATCTAATGAGAAAACAAAAGAGGATTACAAGATTCTAAGCTATAGACTAGACTATACAAGAAGACACTAGAAGACTCAAGAACACTCATGAACACTCAAGAGAGGATGAACCGAATTACACTAGAAGTAATCTATACAATAAACATACTCTTATCATAACTCCTAACATTCCCTATCCAAGATCCTTTTTGAACATGCTTGCTTGATTGTTGATTTTGTTTGAATCACTCTTCATTCCTTCTGCATACTTAGCCCAGCATTCGAAAATCCAGTCATGAATGTCTACTTGCAGCTCTTATCAAGCTTGATCACAATCTAAAATGCAGTTCATCTTTCCTTTTCTTCATCATATCATCTCAAAACAAGAATTAGATAGACCACATAATTCTTTACAATTTATTCCCCAAAATATTCAAATCATAAACCAAGTTCAACCAGTTAGCATTGATCACTACTCAGTATACTATACAACTCCTCAACTAAATCAATCATAACAAATACTCGTTTCAACCTTATGAGATATATAAGAGAAATCCCTTCTAAAGACTCATGATATACACTAAGCTTGATATAGGCATCCTGATGGAGATTCAATTTCATCTTCCATTTGCAATTTTTCTTGATTTTCTTTTCCTTCTTCTTCACTTTTTTTTTTCAGTAATTGTTTTCTTTTGATTTTCCTTTTTTTTTTTTAATGATAGGAAGTTTTGAGCCTCCATCTTTTCATTGGGGTTGGAAGGTTTGAGGCTTCATCTTTTCATTCTCAAACCAAAGAAGAAGTATCTTTGACGTTGTCTTCTTCAATGATTATTTTTGAACTAAACCCCATGAGCTATCATATCAAAACAATCTCTAGGATTAACCCAATCAAGATGAGATCATGAAGAGCTGAAGAAGGCAGAGATCACCAATATATGATCATAAGGAAAACAAGTAAAGAATGATCAATTAAGAAGAGATGAAGATACATCACAGAGTACCAAATCAATACACACTGGTTGAAAAAGTTTTATGATGAATATCTCGACAATAAAAGCAAGAACATAGTAATCTCCTAATTCAAATAAGAGATGATAGTACAAGAAAAAAAATAGAACAAACAACTTAGAAACGATCAAGACAAATGAGAGCACAAGATATGACACATGTCTGTTATGAAACAACTATTGAGCAAAATATTCAGAAGAACAGGAAAGAGGATCATCAGACAATACCAGCAATCAAGCATCAGTAGACTATATGCCTTCAGTAAGACATTTAGACAACACCTCAACTTTTTCCAAAGAATACACACCAAGCTTTTGACGAAGATGAACAAAACTCTTTTCAGTGAGTGGTTTTGTAAGAATATCTGCAAACTGACCATCAGAAGGAACAAAATTAACAATCACCTGACCATTAGTTACCTTTTCCCTAACAAAACTCGGATCCATCTCAACATGTTTCATTTTTGAGTGATGTATAGGATTTTCAGTCAAACCAACAACACTTGTATTATCAGACCAAACAACTGGAATAGACGACAGAGAAACCTAAAGTTCCTGAAGTAAGGAAGTCACCCACATAATCTCACATATAGCATTTGCAATTGCTCGGTATTCAGCTTTAGCAGATGATCTCGAAATAACAGATTGCTTTTTGGAGCTCCACACAATTGGATTGCCATTAAGAAGAAGAAAATGTCCAGATATTGACTTCCTATCAGTTGGATCACTACCCCAATCGGCATCTGCATATGAAACAAGAGATACTTCATTAGTAGGTAAAGGAGGAGCTTGAAATAAAACACCATGAAACAAGGTGCCTTTAAGATACTTCAACACATGAACCAAAGCATTCTAGTGAACTAAGGTTGGTGCTTGAACAAATTGACTTAGTTTGTTCACAGCAAATGCAATATCAGGACGGGTAGCACAGATATGTTGAAGAGCACCCACAGTACTTCTATACAAATCCTCATTAGGACAGGGAATACTGTCCTTATCACACAAGATTTTTGATAAGAAATTACCTGTCATAGGTGTAGGCATAGGAGATGTATCACTCAAACCTATTTTACTAAGTAGCTCTGATATATACTTATGCTGACTGAGAAGTAAACAATCATCTTTTACCTGCACATCCATGCCCAAAAAATAGTTAAGAGATCCTAAGTCTTTGAGCTTAAACTCAGTATTGATCTGAGTAATTACTTACTCAATATCAAGCTGAGTGTTACCAGTTACTACTATATCGTCCACATATACTAAAAGAAAAACAGAACTTGTAGAAGACTTTTTGATGAACAAACAATTATCAGATTTAGAAACTTGAAACATTAATTGACCTAACAGAAAATGCTTGAGCTTTTCAAACCAAGCTCTCGGTGCCTGTTTTAAACCATATAATACCTTATGAAGCTTACATACCAGAAAATTTCCAAAGGAGTCACGCTGCTCAAAACCAGGAGGCTGGGTCATAAACACTTCTTATGTAAGATCACCATGTAAGAATGCATTATTCACATCAATTTGCCTGAGTTGCCACTTATTAGTTAAAGCTAAAGATAACACAATACGAACAGTAGGTGATTTAACAACAGGGCTAAAGGTTTCATAAAAATCAAAACCAGGTTTTTGCGAAAAACCTTTAGCAACCAACCGTGCTTTGTATCTTTTTACCGAACCATCTGAGTTACGTTTGACCTTAAAAATCCATTTGCACCCTGCTGGAATACGACCTTCAGGTAGAGGAACAAGAGACCAAGTGTTATTGGTTGATAAAGCTTGTAGCTCATCATGAACAGCTTGAGACCATTGTGTAGTCCGAAGAGCTGCATGTATTGATGAAGGTTCTGAATCAAGTAAATCCCTCAAATCATCTTTAACTTCAGTTAATGCAGCAAACTGAGAATTGGTTTTTGATCTTGTCATCATAGGGTGAATGTTTTGTCTATGACCAGAAGAATTTAGATTCTCTGAAGACCTGTTAACATCAGAATGCGCTGACACTACAGAAAGATCATTAGTACCATCTGTCACAAATCTCGAAGATTCTACTAATCCATTGTTGGAGGATGGAACATACCTGATTACAACATCTTGCTCTCTTGAAGGCTCAATATGAGGAGTTGAGCCATTATCTAAAGTCACAGCTCCAGGTACGTCCATGTCAGAAATAGACTCGACACCTGGTACCTCCACATTAGAAGGAGAATTAGACATTTCATTAGACGGAAAAGAACTAGTAGGAGATGAAATACCAGGACAAGTAGGAGATGTATTGGACTGATCAACAGGTATATCAACAAATCCAAATGGAAGAAAAAATGGATCACTCGTGTAAGTGTTTTTCAGAGCAGAGGATAACATAAACTTGCCATTTTTTTCAGCAAATGGAAACTCCTTTTCACGAAAACGAACATGCTTTGAAATGTAAAGTTTACCATTTGAATCTAAACACTTGTAGCCATGCTGTTGTGAACAATATTCCAGAAAAACACAAGGAGTAGAACGAAAATCAAGTTTCTGTCTATTAAACGGACGAGTAAAAGGAAAACACAAACAACCAAAAAACCGTAGCATAGAATAGTCAGGTACCTTACCAAACAGTTTTTCATGAGGTGAAACGTTAGAAAGTACCTGAGTAGGAAGTCTATTGATTAGGAACACAGCTGTGAAAAAGAATCACTCCAGTACTGCATGGGCAAGCTTGCTTGATACATAAGCGGTAGTCCCATTTCAACAATATGTCTATGTTTTCTTTCAACTATCCCGTTTTGCTCAGAAGTATATGGACAAGTAATCATATGAGCAATACCCTTTTGAGCAAAATAAGGAGAGAGAGTTTTAAATTCTCCTCCTCCATCAGTTTGAACAGCTTGTAAAGAACACGACAACTGCCTTTCGGCCAAAGTATGAAACTGAATGAATATATTTGCAGCATCACTCTTCTTATCTAGAATGAATGAATATATTACCATATTTGCCTAACAGAATGAATTGCCATATTTGAATGAATATTGGCTAGAATAGAATGAATATATTTGCCTAGTCGGGCGAACATTAGTGGTTGTTTGTTTTTAAATAATATATTTTAGAATTTAATTTTCTGATTTTAGTTTTTTAATTTCCAAATAACTTTATTTTTTATAAATTATTTTTTTAAAAGAATTTTTAAATTTTTTA
Organism: Chamaenerion angustifolium; assembly: GCA_946814005.1. Taxonomy (NCBI): domain Eukaryota; kingdom Viridiplantae; phylum Streptophyta; class Magnoliopsida; order Myrtales; family Onagraceae; genus Chamaenerion; species Chamaenerion angustifolium. The sequence goes on along the minus strand of OX328268.1, from coordinate 22,628,002 downwards.
TTTGAAATTTATATCTTTTTATTATTTAAATTAAATATTATATTATATATCTACGTGACAATAACCTGGATCATTTAACAGGAAAATCTAACGAAAGACTAACAGAGAGACTAAATGACAACATTCTTAAAACATATGGTACCATACATTAACCTAAATGTTTTTAAAGTATCATGTGATAACATGAGTCAAACATAAGTGTACCTGAACCATGGTAGGTTCAAATCCTACCATGGTAATCTCAGTTGTGATTGAGGCGAGCGAACCATGGTTACTAAAAATAATGTAGGAGGACTACTTTGGTGTAGACTATCCTTTTAGTTAGTTTAATCATAGGCCGACTAAAAGCGGTCGGGCTAAACCATAGGAGTGTAGGCGTTTAGATTAGGGTAGTGAGTACGTGTTCTGGCATGCACTTAATCTTAGTACTTTTACATTCTGACGCATCTTGCTGAGGCGATGCCCTTATTGGGCATCCTGTCTAGGGTGACGCCCTAGATCATATGAGCAACGCCATAATACCATTGGGCATATAAGTCCAACTTTGAATGGTCTTGGGCCAAATGCGAAAATGGCCAGACCCAAAGATCATAACCCATCATCTGCCTCCGAAGCCCTAAATGAGCGACACTCATTTGGGGATTATTACTTTTCCTCAAAAGTCGATTCTTTTATAGATCAACGTCAATCCATCTTCTATCAAGCGACGCGTTTTCTAAAGTTTATCAAATCTGGTGATAATTTGTACTTCAAAAGGTGACGCTGACCTTATTCTTCACTTCCACGTGTCTTTCATGCATGGCTCGCTTCTGACCCCACCATAATTACTTTTTTTAAATTCAAATTTTTGGGCGGGATCTTCTAGAAGCTTCGGGAACTGAAGTGACTCTTTCTGTTAGGGGCAAACTTGTCATTTCGGACACCTAGGGTAAGCCTAGGCGACCCTTCGACTAACCTATGAGGGGTTCTATAAATACCCCCTAACTAACCCCTTCATTTATCACTTTTACTTCTCTTTCACATTTTCAGAGCTTTATCTCTCTAAAATCTCTGACTTCTCTCTAGAATTCCTGTCAAGCTCCGATCGCCTTTCATCATTGCTTGGTGTTTTCCTTTAGCTCTCAATGCACATCATCTTCGTGCCATTCGCTCATACCGGAAAATGGCCTCGGACTCCGACGTTGGTAATCATATCTTTCTCCCTAAACCTTTTCTCGATCGTAAACCTAACATGCTTTCTTCAACGGTTTTTGAAAAAGCGGTGGCTGAGGCAGGGATGAGCGACGCTCATGCCCCCAGGTTTTCCATCTCTGATGATGCGGATCCTGAAAATCATCATCCCGTGTATCAATCCAAATAAGGCGAGGAGATCATATTCCCGCTTCAAATTGATGTGGGGTTAACGTTTCCCTATTGCCCACCTTTAGCCGAGTTGTGTCTCCATTATGGCATTTCTCTCACCCTACTTTCACCAAACGCCCTCCATACTTGGGTGGGTTTCACAGTCTTGTGCTTCCATCGTGGATGGACATATTATTTAAACATATTTCGCTGTTTTTATCGCCTGGATGTGAATCGTCTTGGGGTGCGCCTTTTTACCACCCGAATGGTTCCACCTTTCAAAGATTGGTGTTGGGATTCCACTTGTCCCTTGGTCACGGGTTTCCGAACAAGGAACTCGAACTGGAAGAGCGCATACTTCTTTTTTCAAGGAGGCGTCCCCTGGTGTCTAGGATCATCGAAGACAAGCAAGGATCTCTGTCCCAGTGTCAAGGACTATCCTCGACTGATATGGATGCCTTAGCGACCATATATCTAGACCATCAGGCGGGGCGCGCCCAGATAATCTCCAAAGAGACCAGTGAGTCTGATTTAGAGAAAGTTAGCATGTCCCTTGTAGATCATCGACTTCTTCCTTTAACTCCGGTAAATGACTCATTCTTCTACTTTTTGCAGAAAAAGATTTTGCTCTGATTTCTTACTCTTAGACACTCCACAGAAAAAGGCGTCAAAGGAAAATAAGAACGAAAAGGTGAAGAGGAGTGACGCTCCTGAGAGCTCAAAGAAACGCAAGAGCCACAACTCTTCAAGGGGCAAAGGAAGGCGAAACCTATGGAGGACTCACTTGATCCCCTCAAAGCCTCGGTCGAATTATTCAGCGACGCCACAAATGAGGTCGTCGTTGCTTTCAAAGGTGCGGTTCCTAAATCCTACTGGATTAATAACAACGTTATTAGTAATAGGAATAATGTTCTATGCACTAAAAATTGGGATCCCCCTGTCTTGGCATATGGCGGCATCATGTGGACCTACACCGAATATCACAATGGCGTCCTAAAAAAGGGGACATTTGACCTTTCCTTTGATCCGACAGGAGCAACACTTGCTGAGGCGTCGAGATCCAAGGCGTAGACCCCTACCCGGACTCCTGCTACCAGGTCCAAGGCAACACAGCCTAGGGAGGTGATCTTGGTGGATGATCACCTGGACCCAACTGAGGTGCTTCTTTCTCCGCCACAAGTGGTGTATACCTCTCCACAAGTAGTGGCGCACACCAAAGATGACTGACTTCCTCTTTATAAGGGTCTGTACTTTGACCTGAAGTGAGACCTATTGGATACTGGAGGTGGCGTTATCCCTCACCAGCCTTGGGAGCCTTGCTCCAAGTTAAAGGATGTTCCTCTTGTGGAGGGGAACTCTAGTCGAGACCCTAATTTGGGTCTTCATATACTAACTGGTGCATGCCCCCCTTCTGACTGGGTGACTGTAATTTTGGAGTGTGACGCTCTGGAGGGTTTAGTCAGGCAATCACTCTCCATGATAATGAGCCATGTATGCACCTTTACATTTCTTTTATTATAAATTTGTCATACTTTTGGAATTTTTCTAACACTTGGTTCATCCAGGTTATTCCTGCTCAACTATCGATGGGTGTCGCTATCATAGGGTTTTCTGAGTAGAGAGAGCTAAATATTTCAAGGCTCCAACAGGTGCAAACTAATGATTTTGAGTTGGAGCGCACTCGTCGGCGCCTCAACATTGCGGAAGCTTCTCAAAAGGAGTTGGAGACTAAGGTATCCCAAAAGGAGCAGCTCGCCACCAACCTCAGGGATAAGCATAAGAGAGAGAGATAGCAACCTCGCCATGACTGTGGAGGGAATTGGCCCATCTCCAAAAAGATTCGTCAACTTCAAAACAGGTTGCTGATGAGGCGAATATGGAGGTAGAGCGAGCAATGAAGGAGGCAGAGCTCCTTTAGACTGAGCTTCCCAAGAGGTTGGAGGAAAGCACCACAGAGGCCTTAGAGACCTTCCACACTAGCGATGCCTTCGGACTTGCTGCTGCGGAATGCAATGGTAAGGTGTTGATCTCCATCTTCAAGAAGGCGTCCAAGGATATCCAAAAGGTCGATACTAACTTCCCTTTGGATAAACTGGATTTTTTTTAAGAGTTACCTCACTCTGAAGGCTGAGAGGCTGGGGAAGCAAAGGAAACTGGGGAGAAAGGATCAGAGGATGAAAGTTCTTCCTTTGAGGGATCCGCCACCGCTCAGTAAATGCTCAAAGATCCTTCTGCTCAAGCGCCCACACCTAAAACATCATCCACAGCAAACGCTCCTTCAATCGATCTGCCATTGTTGCGCAAATTCATGTCTTCTCCATACCCTCTCCTCCACTAAATATTCGTGAGAAGACACTCGCCTATTTTAGTATCTTGTTGTGGCTAAGCGCATCCGACCTTGGTTTTTTTCAGAAGCCCATCTCTTTTCATCAACCATATCCAATTCGAGACTCCTAAGATCCTCATTGTTCAGGGCATCGAAATGCTTAACCCTATGAGACACCACCGCTATATTTGTCGGGGCCACAGCCTCAGAACCATACACAAGTCCAAAAAGTGTTTCCCCTGTCGCCTTTTTGGGAATTGATCGCAACACCCATAACACATTTTCCAATTATTCTATCCACTTTCCTCCCAAGGCGTCGAGTCTCTTTTTTAAACCATTCAATACTATTGTATTCTTCGTTTCGACTTGCCCATCGACATGCGCATGTGTTAACTGAAGCATGTCAATGTTCAATTTTTAATTCCTCGCAAAACCATTTCAATTCTTTTCCAGCGAAATGTGGACGATTGTCACTGATCAGAACGCTTACGATTTTGTACCTAGAAACGATCCTTGACTTAAGAAATTTGATGACTTGAAATTCTGTAGTCGAGGACAATGCTTTTGCTTCAATTTATTTTGAGAAATAATTGATCGCCATTATAATGTAACTGTGCTGCTTGGACCTTAGTAAGGGGCCTACTAAGTCGATCCCCCCATTGGGCAAACAACCACGCATCACCTATACTGGTAAGCTTAGCTGGGGGCACACTATTTACGGGGTATACTTTTGGCATGATTCACATTTCATTACCAAAGTCGTCATCTATTGATTCATTGTAGGCTAATAATACCCTTGATTCAGAACTTTTCTCACAATTGATCTAGCTCCCTCATGACAAGCTGCATATCCTTCATGTACTTCCCTCAAAAAGGTAATCGTCTCAGGATGAGCAACATACCTGAGGTAAGGCGTAAAAAATCCCCATTTAAAAAGTGTTCCATCGATTATTCTAAAACTTGGAGCTAGGCGAACGATCTTCTGGGCTTCAACATCATCTTGAGGAAGCTCTACAGATTCTAAATAAGTTTGTATAGGCGTTGCCTAATCTACTATCGTGTTAATATTGGCGCATAACATATTCATCTCCCCATGAATGGTTTCAATGAAATGTACATGTATGGACGTTGTCTGCCAAGCATATTTGCTTAAGGCATCTGCTTCCTGATTCGCTTCTCGTGGAATAGTATCTATCTGAAACCTTTTGAATCCTTCTGCCAATGCCTTAGCATCTTTCCAATATAACTTCATCTTTTCTCCTTTCACTGCATACTCGCCTTTAATTTGGTTTATCACCAATTGCGAATCACAATACACGTGAAGAGAAGCAACGCCTAAACCCTTAGCCAATCGTAAACCGGTGAGAAGTGCTTCAGAGTCTGACTCATTATTGGTTGCCTTAAAGGTGAGCACCAGAGTGTATCGTAACGGGGTGCCACCATCAGGTAGTGTCAGGATTAATCCTGCCCCAAGCCTTCAACTGATGAAGAACCATTTGTATGAAGCATCCAAGGTTTCTCATCTTCTTCTTTTTCTATAGGGGTCGTTAGCTGAGGACATGTTGATTCCACAATAAAATCCGCCAGAGCTTGTCCCTTAATCGCAGTCCTAGGGGCAAATTTAATTTGAAACTTACTTAATTCGATGGCCCATTTGATCATTCACCCCGAGGCGTCTGGCTTTTGAAAGAAGTGCTTTAACGGTTGGTTTGTTTAAACGGTAATTTCATGTTCATGAAAATATGGGCGTAGTTTCCTAACTGATATTAGCAACACATAAAGATACTTCTCAACCTCCAAGTAATTTATTTCAGCTTTGGTAAGGATTTTCAATACATAATACACTGGCACTTGGCCCTTGCCTACTTTTTTAACCAAAACCGAGCTTACAGCAACAAGAGTGATACTTAAGTACAAAGATAAAGGCGTCACCTTTAGAGGGTTTCGCCAATGGCGGGAGCGTCATGAGATGCTTCTTCAGGTCTTGGAACGCCTTCTCACATTCAGACATCTACTCAATTTTCTTATTAGCCGTTAACACCTGGAATATGGTAGCGATTTGTACCCTGCCTTCGCTAAGAAACGACTTAGCGCTGCTAGCCTTCCATTCAAACTCTGCACTTCTTTGTGGTAATTGGGGCTCTTCATTACTTTAATCGTGTCCAATTTCTCAGGATTGACTCGCGTCCAATTTCTTAGGATTGACTTCTATCCCTCTTTGGCTAACCATATATCCCAGAAACTTGTTAGACTGAACGCCAAAAGCACACTTTGTTGAATTTAGATGCACTTGATAAGGAAGCAACCTCTCAAAGGGTTTACTCAAATCTTTAACATGGTCGATGCCTTTTATCGGCTTCACCAACATGTCATCCACATGTGCTTCCATGGTGACACCTATCATTCTAGAAAAAAAGCTTGTTGACCATCCTTTGATAAGTGGCACCTGCATTCATCAGTCCAAACGGCATAACTGTGCAGTGATAAATATCACTATCAACATAAATGGTTGTTTGATGAGCATCACCATCATCCATCTGTATCTGGTTATAATCTGAGTAAGCATCCATGAAACTGAGAAGTTCATGGCCTGAGGTGGCATCGACCAATTGATCAATCCTTGGTAAAGGATAGTAATCTTATGAGCACGCCTTATTCAAATCACGAAAGTCAATGCACATTCTTCACTTTCCATTGCTCTTTTTCACAAGTACGGGATTCGTTACCCAGGTTTGGAACCTCATTTCCTTTACGAATTGGACTTCCACCAATTTTCCAACTTCTTGTCTGATAGCGATCACCTTTTCTTCACCTACGGGGCGTCGCTTTTTAGCGATTGGTCTGATGTTTGGGTCAAGGTTGAGTGCATGGGAAATCACCTCCTTACTAATCCATAGCATGTCGTTTGGTTTCCATGTGAACAGTTATTTGAATTCCACCAAAAGCATTGTCAAAGCTTTAGGCTCTTCTTCTTGGAGCGACACTCTGATCTGCACTTCTTTTTCTGAATCATCCACTTCCACTTTCTTTAATCCTTGAATTGTTTGACTATTTTCTTCTCGAGGGTCCTCCTCAGTCTGAATCACCAAAGTTTCTTTCTTTCGAACATGGCGTCACATTGTTTGGACATAACAACTACGTGTTGCTAGTTGATCTCCCTTCACCACTTCAATACCATGAGGTGTTGGGAATTTAAGAAGAAATGGTATGTGGAATGCACTATTTTATTGGGATTTAGAGTCAAACGCCCTAATATGGCGTTGTATGATAGAGGAGTGTCGACTACGATAAAGGTAACCTCTAGATCCAATGACATCCATCCTTCTTTTAAGTGTACCTGGAGAGTGACATCCCCTACGGGGTACATAGTATGTGAGGTGAATCCCATCAAGGGAAAATTGACCTTTTTTAGGTCATTATCCTTCTGTCCCATCCTTTTATACGCATCAAGAAACAAAACATCTGTCGAACTTCCCGAGTCTCCAATACCCTCTTCACATTAAACTTATCAATTCTCATCGTAATTACAAGGGCATAATCGTGAGGGGAGGGTACATGTCCCATCTCCTTTTCCGAGAATGAAATTATCACTTCCTCTTCTTCTCTGGGGTATTTTCCCGTCTTGGAAGTTCCTGAAATTAAAGAGGCATAGACCTCCCTAACAGCGCAAGTCTCTCCTCTAGAGGTGAAGCCACCACTTATTATAATAAGGTCTTCCCTCTTAGATCTGGTTGCTTGCCGATTGTTCTTAGGCGACACCTTCCTTCGACTTTTACTCCTTTTATGTGTCCCGACGAAGTTTTTTAGATGCCCTTGTTGGATTAGCCTTGCGATATCTTTTTTAGGATGTGACAATCATCTGTGTGATGCCCTTTGCAACGATGGTATCGACAGTATTAGTTGGGATTGTTTCCCATGACTGCATCACCTTTTCGATGTGGTGGAGGCGTCGCAAAATCTTTCCTATCCATTTCTACCAGAACAACCGAAATGTCTCTATTTAAAGGCATGAAATTTTTGAACACTTCTCGTTGTGAGCGGGGCATAAATTGGCGACGCTTGTCATCATGCCCGGATTTGGAATGACGCTGATCTAGCCTTTTTTGCTTCTGGAACATCCTTTTTAAATACTTATTTGTTTGCCTTCCTTCCTTCCTTGGCAATTTCCAAGTCTATGTAAGACTTCACACGCGTCGTCATTTCCTCCACCGTATTGACAGGGATAATACTCAAACAATCGTACAAGACCGAGCCTCTTGGTCCTAACGCTCTGACAAAAGCGCGGATAGGCTCTCCTTCCATAATCACCTGATCAATTCCAGTCAATTCTTCATTAAACCTGGTGTAAGAGTCGTTTAAGCTTTCATCAATCTTTTGTTTCAAGTGATCCAGAGTCCCAACACTTTTTAGGAGTTGGCATCCTCTTATATATTGCACAATAAATTTTTCCTTCAGATCTCCCCTTGATTTAACCGACGTCTTAGGGAGACCAAAAAATCAGTGAGACGCGAGACCTGCCAAAGTAGCAGGAAAGAGAAACGTGAAATGATTGTCATCGTTTATTCGTCCTAATAAGGAAGCTTCATGCCTCTGAATATGTTCAACTGGGTCACCTTCTCCTCAATAATAATCAATCTTAATTATCTACACATGAGGCGGTACGGTGATAGACAAGATTTCTTGGGAAACGGGTGTGACGCCCTATCCCGCAAACGCGGATGGCTCTGCCCTTCTGTTCCTTCATCTTCTGGGTGGCAAGCTCCTCAACTTCCTCCCTGGTCATTATGCCAGAGGGATGAGCCAGTGTCGCCTCACTGCCTATTGTGGCGGTGCTCGCCAGGAGCTGGTTGTGGAGCCCTTGGTAAATTCTGGGGCCCGAAGGTGGCTTCTTCCATCCTACAGGTGTCCGCCTGTTGAGCTGCTCAGGCAACTGCTCTTTGCTCTCTTCTATCTAATAACTCATCGAGGGTCGCCATAAACGCTAGTGTCAAAACAATTTCTGGAGTTACCTCCAATCGAGGCGGCACCCTTTCCGCAGAGGAGGGGTAATACGAGAATGTGTTGGTCTTGGTGTCTCAGCCTCAGACCTTTGCTCTGCAGGAACGGGAGGTGTTTCCTGGGCAGGTTGACCGGGTTGAACAGGCTGGGACGGTATGAATGTTGATAGTCCCAGGTGCTATTGGAGGTTTTGGAGTGAATCCCCTTCATTAACCTCTCGGTTGTTAGTCTTTGCTCTAGTTGTAGAGGAGCCATGGCTGATTTCGTTCAATAGCTTCCCACAGACGGCACCAATGTGTTGGATCACGTAAATTGGATTTTACTCTCTTGTCCCTCCTAGCTGCTCCGTTGACCTGCACAGAAGGAAAGCCCGGGGAATTCCCGTTGTTTTCCCTCTGATGATAAAATCAGTGGAGGTTCGTTTGGGTGATCAGAACAAATGTATGACAATAGATTGTAAAGGAAGATTCAATCTCAGTCCCCCTCAATAAGGTTGGTTGAGGGATATTTATAACCAATGTGTACATGAACCATTGAGGGTCAAATCCTACCATGGTAATCTCAGTTGTGACTGAGGCGAGCGAACCATAGTTACTAAGAATAATGTAGGATGACTACTTTGGTGTAGACTACCATTTTAGTTAGTTTAATCATAGGTCGCCTAAAAGCGGTCAGACTAAACCATAGAAGTGTAGGCATTTAGATTAGGGTAGTGAGTAGGTGTTCTGGCATGCACTTAATCTTAGTACTTTTACGTTATGGCGCATCATGCCGAAGTGACGCCCTTATTGGGCGTCATGTCCAGGGCGACGCCCTAACGATCATATGAGCGACGTCATAATATCATTGGGCCTATAAGTCCAACTTTGAATGGCCTTGGGCCAAATGCGAAAATGGTCAGACCCAAAGCTTATAACCCATCAATAAGGTACTATTGAAACAATTAACCCTAATTAAGAATTGAAACACATTTTCATTGAAATACCTTAACTTTCACATTGGTTTTGAAATCCGTGGAGCCGTACCACTAAATTGTACCACTAAACAAAGAGTAGACCAGTTCAAGTCATCACTTAGCAGTAGTCACAAGAGAATATAAAAATATCAACTTTAGCCTTACAATTGAAAAGTTGTTGATTCAATTCCTAAAAAGTGGTGGAAGAGCTAGTAGATTTTTTATTTCCAATTATACCTCAAATAAAAAATAAATACTTAAATATTCTTGATTTTAAAAAAATACAAATCTATACTTAACCGCGAATTTTATTCGCGGGTGTAAATTAAAATAAAATACATTTACGAATAGCATTCGCGGGTAGACATTTAACTCGTACCCGTGAATAGGATTCACAGTTGAAACTTTACTATTAGTTTCAAACGCGAATTCCATTCACGGGTATGGGTTCTTCAAATCAAAAAGAACCCCATTTCACACCAAGACAACAGACACACTCACCCCCTCGACAGAAGATGCACCCCATCTCTCCAGCCGCACTGTCCTGTCGTCGCCATCTTTTTGTGTCTGGTGCCGCCGTCGTCGTCTTCCCATGTCCGGTGCCTCCGTCGCCGTCTTCCCGTCTCAGTTGACGCTGTTTTCGTCTTCCCGTCTCTGTTGCCTCCACCCCGTTGCCTTAGACTGAGGTAAGGTCACAACCGAAATTTTGTTTTTATGATTTTTTTATTATTATTGGTGATCTTAATTAAATGTCATTGTTATGTTGAATGTCTAATTATGTGTAACTATTGCGGTGAATGGACATTGTTCGGACGACCATGTGACTGCAATTGTAAGGTGCACAAATACGGATGTTGGACCGTATGTTGACTGTAATTTTGGGGCTGATTACTACATGCACCTTTCTAAATTTCACCCTCTATCAGAACCATATTGGTGGTTAGAGTGGAACGGTTCGACTGTAAGGTGTGATCCACAAATGTTAATTTTTTTCATATGTTGATTTATTTTAATAAGAGTGTTTTAGGTACCTCGAATAGCCTTTTCGAAATCATTATTTTGGGACAAAACCAAAAAAATGTGAAAAACAAATCTGATTCAATAACTACGTAGCTTATAACAATAGAGTGAAGTTTAAAATATAAAAAAGTTGCAAATACACCTGTGACCGATAGTCACGGGTAGGGTGAAAAACTCAACCTGCGACTGATAACTGCGGGGAGGATTGAAATATATCATACCCACGACTGTCTGTCATGAGTTGGTATAGTTTGATAAATAGTTTAGTAAACTGGTTATTTTGGTAATTGATAAATTGGATATATTTTGAAATCAAATATTATATTTACTCTCAACTTTTCAATTTTGTTTTAAAAAGTTAATAATTTTTAACTCTTTGCATCAATTATCACATGCTGATACATTATTTTCTGTCCAGATTTAACAAAAAAAATAAATGACATTATTTTTCGTTCAAATTTAACGGAAAAAAAAACAACAAAATGTAACCTTTTGCCCAACTTTAAAATTATATGTAACAAACTTTGAAATAACAAAGTTCAGTTAACTTTTGTAAAATAATGGAAATTAAGGTAGCTTTTTAGTTATTAAACCTAAAATATAATTAGTTCGAACACCTGATATAACTAGATTCAGAGATCTTTCACAAAGTTTTAAAAAGTATAAATAGAATATAACGGGAGTTAACTTAGAATGTAATTATTGATCAAAAAAAAAACTTAGAATGTAATTTTGTTTGTTTTGTGATAGTTGTAATTTGTTTATTTATCGAAAGTAATTTTTTTTTTTTGAGATGTTCTAAAAAATTAATACGATTCAATTAGTGTTTTAGGTATCCCGAATAGCATTTTTAAAATAATATTTTCGGGATAAACTCGAAAAAATCAGATTCAATAACTACATAATTTATAACAATATTTTTAACTTATGTGAAGTTTAAAATATAACAAAATTGCAAGTATATATAAATATACGTATCCTTGATTGCTAGTCACGAGTCCCTTCTTGGACTTATGGTTGTCTTCTTCATTCAATTCTTTCACGGACTCGATCATACAAACATTACGACCTTCCTATTCTAACCTTACCTACTCCAAACAAACAAAAACAGACCTCTACGAAACTCCATCTTCAAGAGAGCATCATCATCATCGGTCAACAACAAACACGAACATCAACCAAAAATATGAAATGTAGATTTGGTCTAATGAATCAACCTTATTACAACTTCAACACAATCCTATATGAAATCTTCAGTAGCAATGCTCCACAAATAAATAATCACTCCTTCCTTATTTATACACACATCAGTCTTCCCCATTCCACTCTTTGTAAAACGCCTCAAGATACTCCTCCATCAACTGGTGTCTCTTCTCAGCCCTTCTTTTGCCAGACTATAACACCATCCACATCAATTTAAACACATAAACTATACACACAGGTTGAGATTCTAAAACACATACCTGGGTTTTCATCAAAGCTTTCAGCTTCAAAAGCTTCTCGTGAAAATGGTTTAAAGTGGTCTGATTCTCTCTTGTGTAGGATTCCTTGGACAGATTCAATCGTGGCTTAATATCAGGATTGTGTAGCACTCTATTCCTACTTCCGCCAAAGGTGAAGCATCGAGCAATTCCTGCATGTTATTGTAACACAAACACAGACAGGAAAAAAAAAGATTCAGAATTCAAATTCTCAGAGAAACTAATGATATCAATCCAGACTAAACTTCATCTAACAATCTGGGTAATAGCTACCTTACAAATATTGTTATACATGCATATCTTTTTCAGCATCTATTTAGTTATTATACAAATGTAACATTAACGTAGCATTTATCATGAAGTTGCTGAAGTGAAATCTTAAGCTTTCCCATAGTGTGCAGATATTAAAGAATGAAGTCAGTCAAACCATAATAGATAAGGTGAGATCTATGTTTGTTTTATCAAATTATTGATTACCAATAGCGCCAATTGCATCAAGACGGTCAGCATCCTGCACAACCGCAAACTCTGGAAAGATTTCAGCATTCCTGAGTCCCCCAAGTTCGTCTTTAAAACCTAAAACACATGCATTTGCTGCTTCAAAAACAAATATCCTGATTTCCAATTGTAAGCAAGATGAAACTATGACAAATATTAGAGCCTTTCAACGTATAAAATTTGAAACCTACCCATTCTATTTATGATCTCCAGAATTTTTAACTTATTGGTTTCCTCCAGGCCCTCTTCTTCTAAAAACTTCTCAACAAGCTTTTCTTGAGATGGATCTCTACATGCATACAATTAAGCCAGAGCCAATTATCAATCAATCAAGAGGAAGTAGTACATAAAGACATAACTAGCCATGATACCACAAGCAAAAAATATGAAACAAAACAATAAAAGATCAAACAGAATGACTAAGGTGATACAAAATAATAGTTACATTTGCTGATATCAGTTAATGGTTTGCTTCACTTTTGTTCATTCATTCAGGTTTACTTACAAGCTTAGAAGCATAAGAAAATAATCTTATACATGGCATGCGTTTGAGTTATTAGTAAAGCACATTTTGTTAGTTGAGTTGAGTGATTTTCCAGTGCATTGTAGCAGAGATGGAGCATACTTTAGACACATCGAATTCAACCAAAGGAATGACTTATTAATTATGGGATTTATGGCACACTATAGAATACAAATCAAACACTAGTAGACATCAACTTACTTCAAGTACTTGTGGTCACCTGCAATCAAAACCAACATATTCAGTCAGTATATCTGCAAGATAAAAGTGGAAGGAACGTAGTGGGGAGGAGAAAACTTCATCCCTATCTTTGGTTTCTGATTGAATTTCAGAAAGCTTAGATTGTCGCATGTAATATGTATTGTACTCCTTAATCTAGGTTTTGGTTCCTAGGATCATATGACCTACCTACCTATATCATGTAAAAGTGCAGCAAGTTCCACCTGCCAGTCGCAACGCAAAACAAATTCAGGAGAAGAAAACAAAACAATGATTGCTTCATAAAAGCGGAAGCTTTCTTCTTCCTCTGCGATGATACTTACAACTTCCATGGAGTCAGGGAAACAGGAGAGGCCTTCCTCACGAGCAAGAGAGAGAGACAAGTCTCTAACCCTAAAGACATGCCAAGCATCGTGGGAAGAATCGTTCTCCTTCATAATTTCTGACATCAGCTTCTCAGCTTTCTCTATCGTCTCCTTGCTTTTCATTCCGTCCTCCATTGCTACGCTGCGCTGTATCTATAGTATACCTAGTGTAGAGGAGAATACCTGTCCTGACGGTTCAAACGTGCCGAGAAGTGGAGAGCATAAGACGAACTGGCTGCACACGCAGTGGAAGAAGCAGGCGAAGAGACTACGCCTAGCAGAGAGGCTGCGGAGAAAACCTATGAAAACGGAAATTGGATATTGAATTAAAGAAACTGATTTTCTAGTCTCAATACAACTTCCACAATCTGAATAAAAATGCTGAAACTTCCCCTATCTGAATAAAAATGCCGAAGTTCCCAAATTATCATTAGGAGATAATAATATCCCTTCTTATTAAAAAAAAAAAAAGACTTGTTAGACCGAATTTCTGACAAGACCGGTATGAGACTGGCCCGATTAGGACCGAGACCGAGAGGACAGGTTTTTTCTTCAAGGTCAGTCTCAGACTTTTTCTCCAAAAATCCGACTAGGACCGAATCCACACGACCTTGAAGAAAAAACTCTAGAAATTCATGATGCAACCCTTGAAATACTAATAATTCATGACCTTAAATCATTCAACAACCCTTGGATCGGTTCCATAAGGGAAGTGCGATGGAAGACGAGAAGCAAGCGAGTTCAAAACCCAAATTTCGATGATTTTTGTGGTCAATTCAGTTGATTTTTTTTTTACCCAAAATTTCGGTCCAAGACCGAGACCGGCCCGAGTCAAACAAGACCAACTCGTTTTTTTTTACCAAAGTCGGTCTCGAACTCGGTCCTCCAAATGTTAAGACCGAAATTTTGGTCTCGATCCTGCCACCAAGACTAGACCGCTCAGCTCTACCTACTACATGTTGCTGTTTAACATATTTAATTATTCTAAAAATTGCATCCAAGTCCGACTATTTTGGGTTTTGTATATATTGACTTATGATTGTACGTAATGCTATATGAGATCTTGTAATAGACAAATATAAACTTTCCTATACATATTTGGATCATCAATCATAGCATCATTTTTATTCATCTCAAAATTCAAATCATATCATTTACTGGTTAATTTTAACATTTTGTTCCAAAGGCATGTTAAAAGGCTTACCAATTAATAACACGACTTCATAGAAAAGCTCAAGAACATATTTTCTTTAGCACAAAATAATTCCATATGAGCATTTTCTATACCAAACAAATATTTAAAATCTCCCAAGTCTTTCATTATAAAATTACTCTTTAGCGTTACTTTTAACTCATTAATTAAAAAACTATTGTTTTCAGTAATCAATAAATCATCGACATAAACTAACATAATAACAGTTTCGTTACCTCGTCTCTTAATAAAAAGAGAATAATCGTGTAAACTCTATTGATATCCCCCTAAAATCAAGGCATCGGTTAATTTAATATTCCACTGCCTTGAAGCTAGAGGTGTCAATTCTTGTCAGTGGGTTGGCTGTGTGTCGTGTCATTCACGGGTCGTGTCAAAAATCGTTTGACCCAAACACAACTCATCTATTTTTATGGGTCAATTCTTATAACTCATACATGACCCACGGGTCGATGGGTCAACCCATCGCCCCGTGAGTTAATTATAAGATATAACAACTTAAAACTAAATGTGATTGTTAATTAGTTAATTATAAGATATAACAAATTTTAATATTTGTTTATATTTTATAATATATTAAAAAAATTATTATGGGTCATACAAGTTTTTCCATCAACCTGTCGGGTCAGGTTCGGGTCACAATGAGTGACCTGTCGGGTTTGAGTCAATCCTCCTTGACTCGCGAGTCGTGTCAATACGTATTGACACCTCTAACTGTGACGGCAGGACCTGATGGCAGATGAAGAACACAACTATTCTCGATTTGTCGGGCTGGGAAGCAGCACTGGGCCAGACATCTAGCAGCGGAGCATTTTCGATGGCGGGTCGCTGGATGGCGGCGACAGGCAAGGCGATCGAAAATCTTGGCAGCGAGATACCTTCTTGTTGCTAGGAGAAAGGAAGGAACATAAGTGTGTGAGGGGATAAGGGAATTTTGTCTCTGTTTATTAACCAGGTCCCTAAACACGCACCTGGTTAATATTTAGAGTTATCTTAGAAAATTTTAAAATTGAAGGGTTATTTTGGTAATTATTTATTAAATTAGGATTAAATATGATTTTTTTTTGCCTAAACACGAGTGTTTCCGTAGAAAGTATTTTTATAATGTTTATATCAAATGAACCGATCGGTCTGACCGATTAATCATTCGTCGGATCGCTTGAACCGAGAACCGACACTTTCACGAGTTCGAAAGTCGGTCTGATTCTGAGAAAGTGTTAGTATATCTATTATTTTTGGGATATTGTTTTTTTAAATGATTATGAAAAAACGTTTTCGTACCTCTGGTATCTGGTTGACACTAGGGCTTCTCCTCCTCCGTCAATTCTCCTCTCTTTCTTCGTCGATTGACTCCGACACCGCATTCATCCTCCGGCTTTTGCGACGTTCATGGATCCTGGATCCTTTCGTCGAGGTTCCATTCTCGCTCCCCTTCTGGCTTCTGGATGTTCCTGAAACTGAGTCGTCCATGGGAGAAAAGAGGCGCAATGGGAGTTACGGCAGTCACGGCGACTTTTTCTTTGCCAACAACGTCAATGCTGTAGATCGAGGGCCTGGAGAGAACGTTGGCCTTAGTGACCACAGCTACACCCACTATGGGCATGGGGATAGCTTTTCCTCTCTGGTCAAACTGTTTCCGATCTCCTCCTCTCAGCCATCGCAGCCGCAGGATCCCACATCTCAGGCTGGTTATATTCAACATCCTGTTTCCAAGTTCGATACATTAGCTGGCATTGCTATCAGATACGGGGTTGAGGTAATAAATTATGTTTCTCACATTGTGTCACGATGTTAGTCTCTCTCTCTCTCTCTCAATATATATATATATATATATATACATATAACATAAATTGTTGGGTAATCAATGTGGTGAGTTCTTTATTGACTGGTCATACGTATAGTTGTATTCTAAGTTTTTTGTTATATTTGCTTGTCAAAATGATATTTTTGAATCTTTTGGTATGTCTTGTTGTGAAGACCTTTACGAAACTAGAAATGGAAATATGGGTAACGTTACGGAAGAAGCATCCTGGAGAGCAACTTCTTAATATTAACAGTACAAAATTGTAGAACTAGAACATTTATGTTGTGCTTATTCAAACCTCAATATGCTGTCATGTGATACCTGGGGCGGAAACTCATTTATTGTTGAAATTACTTGATTATTATGATATTATCGAAGAAGTCCTAATTCAAAGTGGAAAGCCGTAGTCAGATTTTGTGGATTTGATCAAACATAATGGTTCTCGTGTTCCACTTTAATTTTCATTCTTATTATTTCCTTCAATATCTCCAAAGATCTTATCTTATAAAATCTTCAGTTTTCTATCGATGCAAATGTTTATTTAGGTATGTTGATCTATTCATTGGTTTACCAACTGATATAATATTTCTTATGATCGTTGCAGGTGTCTGACATTAAAAGGTTGAATGGCTTAGTTACAGATATCCAACTGTTTGCTCTGAAGTCAGTGTGCATTCCTCCAGGAAGACATCCTCCCTCAATTTGTTTGTCAAATGGTTCGGATGCATCTAGGTATGTACACACACATTCCAATTACTCTCATACGTATCCTGCTCCCATGTGCACCATGTGGATCTTGACATTATTAATGCCTAGTGTTTTAGGGTTCAAAAGACTAGAACTAGAAGTACTTAGCAAGTTTTTAAGCCCTTACTCCCCAGGCGATTTACTGTTGATCACAAACTGCCTGTTTCATTCTTTAGCATTCCAGACTGTTTTGTTGTCTGCCACAATGATAATTGCATTGTCATAGAAAGTAAGATAAAGCTTATGGTTATATGAGCATGCCCATTAGTTAAAGCCTTGAACTTAAAGGTTTTGTTTATACTTTCTCCGTAAGTTATTGGATGTAGTAAGTTATGAATTTGAAAATCCAGTTCTGGACTGGGTATCGGACTATCCGTTTCATCTCTGATTTTGAACGGAGAGAAAGGCTAATGTAGACAACCCACTAGAATGGAATTGACCAAGAGTCAACTTACTGTCCAATGTATTATTGAATAGTTATACTGGTTTCTCAGTTCTCTCATGATTAAGTTAATCTAAAGAAATAATTTTGATTTGATTAATCAGATAAAGACAGGTGACAAAATTAACAATTTTGAAATTTAAAATCATTTCTGCAGCTTTTGGCCCTAAAATATGCTTATTATTTTGCTACGTAGCACAAACAATAATTTTAAAATTTAAAACCCAATAGAAAATACACGTCACAAAATAATATTATATTATTTTATACATGTTGATATACTTGATTACTTTTATTTAATATAACACTATCTATTTTTGAATTCGTATTCATAAAACCATATTTTTTTTTATAGTACTCTGATTTGTGAACTATTCTTTTCATGTGAAAGTAGATCTGAATAACTAAATAGCTACACCAATTTTGGGCACTTTACAAATCACTATCCAAATTTGTTTTTCTTCAAAACGTTCTATATGAACTTTAATTTTAATACTTGGGGCAAATTGTTACCTTCATTAGTTTTTTTTGTTAAATATGGACGGAAAAATAACGTGACACCATGTAATTGGTCCATGATTTAAAAAACTATGTGATTTTAAAAAATACTAGGACAATTTGAAAAAAAATGGAAGATATAAATTTTTAATATAATACTTTTTATTAAAAATTTGTTTTTTTTTGTTTCATATTTTCAATAAAAATATTATTTTAAAAGCACTTATTTTTTCTCTTATTTTCTTATAGATTTTTTCCCTTTTTAAAAAATTATATAGTTTTTTAAATTATGAACCAGTCATTTATTGTTATGTCATTTTTCAATTATATTTAACAGAAAACTTAATGGAGGTAACAACTTATCTCAACACCGAAAGTATAAGTAACAAAACTTTAAAAAAAAATAAAGTTCAGTTAATAATTTGTAAATAGATCAAATTTGGGGTAGCAATTTGATTATTAACTCATTTTTCAATGACAAAAATTACGTAGTTCTAATTTACGTACATTACTTTTACAAATTATTCTAGGATACGATACATATGTTTTTTTTAATATATATTAATCAAAAACAAATTTCTGCGAAAAATTATTAACATAAAGTCTTATTTAAGTAAAATCTAGTGCAACTGCAACACACGTGTTAATGATTAGTAGTTAAAGAAGAGTTCGGTTGTTTAGGGATATTTTTACTAGTAATACTCACAATTTCTAATGGAGGGCTTGCTAAAAACTGGGTTTACTCCATTCAGCAGTAGTTATAAGTACTGGATGTGGGCTTGTAGCACTCCAAAGTACTACGAGGAACGGAGGAAGTGACTTCCTCTCCCTTCATTAGTACATTCTTTTCTCCCTCCAGATTGCAGCAAAAATTTCGCTCTGGCTTCAGTAGCATTACTGGTAGCTATTTGTGGTCTTTATTCTATGCTTCTGGCATTTGGATTATTGATTCCTTGTGGCTAAAGTTAAGAGTTATTTCATTGCTTGACTGGTGGCTTTTCTTGGAGATTAATGTTTTGGCCTATGACAGATATTTCAGTGGTTGTGCAGCTTCAACATTTCTAGATAAATGGTCAGTCGTTTGAAACGACTGTTGCATGTTATCAAGTTGAATGTATACCCTAAAGAGAAATATATATGAAAACCTGTTGCAGGGAGAGTGGCTCAGAACAGACCCCTCCGCGCCACCAATGTCTGTTGGACTCATTCCAGTCATTAAGACTGAAGTCGTCTCAGGAGAAGGTATCTCCCGCAATGAACTCATTACGAGGTTACGACCGACTAAGATCCAATAATAATAGTCAAGAACTCCCCCAATCAGATGTTGAAATGCCATCCAGCCAGAATCATGAAGATGGGCTGTTCAGGACATCCCCAACATATATGAATCCACCTCTGAGTCGGCACAGAAAGTCAAGAAGTGTAGCCAACAGTTTTGAAGGGATGGATATGACAGGAGGAGAATCCAAGTCCGAGAGGTGGAGTGAGAAATTTGTGAGGAGTCTGCAGAAGTCCGAGTCTGACTTCCCTACATCTCTAGAGAAGAAAAAACAGACGGAGGAGAATGGATTAGTTGGTGGTGGTAGTGGAGGAGGAGGAGGAGGCTTTTCACCCATAGCGGGGAAAGGTTTGGCTCAGAGATCCAAACAGGTTATTGTTGGAGGTAGTGGTCAGAATGTGATGAGCTTGGGAGATTCTGTTGTGGTTGGTGATGGTGTTGGCAGTAGCAGAGGTGTGAGGAAATCGACGAGCACTCCCAGTTTGCAGGATGAGGAAGTGGGCAGCAGTATTCGATGGCCGACAAGTTCGAAAAGGAGTTTGAAACCCGACCTTCAAGCGGCCTCATCTGCAGGCATGGCGAGGCCTATTTTACCTATGTCTGGGTGGAGGAGCAAGAAAGCTGTTGATTGAGTTGAGAGACAGGGAGATTTCATTATTAACAAAATTCTTCCTTCTTGTTTATTTCATTTCATCTCTCCTACTTGTAAATTTTCTGGGCCTTCAAAATACGAAGAACTGAGAGCGTATTATTGAGGGGGAGGAGGGGGGTACCGTAAATATGAGAGGTTTTCGTCTTTTAATTCTATATGTTCTTACCTCGTGGACGAAGGAGATGTTTCATATAAATTGACCAATGTATAGTAGTTTGTGGAGGGGACTTGTGTATGTATTATCAAATACTTTTAATATATCAAAATTGACCAATACTTTGAATAAAATCCTTTTAAATATATTTTTAACATAATATCTACATAAAATATATAATATATCAAAAAATTATTAATAAAATACTTTTAGATACGATAAATTATTTAACTAAATGTTAATTACATTATAGTAGACTCTGGTACGCTATACGCGCATGCACGTTGTCATCGTTTGTTGCATGTGATGTGTTACGAAGATATGATTTATCTGACTCTTAAAATAATAAAAGAATAGTATGATAGAAATACTATTGAAATAAAGCTAAACTTAAATTGCATAAAATAAAGAGAGATAAAAATTCAAAATATTTGTAAGAAAATGCTTGTAATATGGAGATAGCGCTCCTAGACCAGAGAGAAGCAAGATTGACTCAATACCTTCAGCAATGGATCAACTTCATGGAACACCATTTATGCAAGTGCTATTCCAGCAACAACACTCTCTTCACTTTCGTCTCAGATAGAATTATGCAATGACTCAAGAGAAAATACAATGGTAGCACGGAAAGCACTATCGATATCAAAAGAGTCGTTTTTAACAGCAATAGCGAGAGAAAGGAAAGCAAACATGGATCACCAGCATTCTCAGCAAGCACTATCTTCATGACTCCATTCAAATCACACGTTGGATGACAAGGAGGCTTAATGGTAATCGATGTAGACGAAAATGGGGGATGATGGATCCTCGCCTTTTAGGCCTCGGTAAAGGAGGCCCCAAGCCCAAAACCAAAGCCCGCTAGCTAGGAGCGCGCTATAAGGGGCGCGCCACCATGAGTATTTTCCCGCTTCTGACAGGTTCGATTCTCAAAGACCGACAAGGAGGAATCAGGGATCTCCATGCTTGAAGTGGAGCTCTGACACGAGATACAATCCCACTAAGCACTAGGCAACACACTGTTCAAGAGTATCCCACTCACCCATGCCGGACGCCACCTAGGACAACCAGGGTTAAGGCACAACCTAACTCAGGTTAAGGGTGAATGCTATAAATACCTTCACCCCTCTTCACTTCAGACTAATGCAATATCATTTACATAACTCACATATATTTATAACCGAACTCCAGCTAACTTAAGCATCGGAGGGGAAACAAAGGGCATTGCCCAGGATTTCCTTCTTGCAGGACGTCGGAGCGCTGAGAGATAGAAGTTTGGAGCACTCAGGAGACATGAGAATCCAACATTGGCGCCGTCTGTGGGATGATTAAGCACAACAACCATGGCTCCCCCCCCACCATAAGAGCAAAAAACAACCGAGGAGTAGAGGAGAATGACTCGCTCAACGTCCTGCAGCAGCACCTAGGAGGTACGACGATTATACCTCCTTAGGAAGTTATCCATGCAATACCCACTTCTAAGTCAGCTCGCCCAAGCGTGCTATCTCAGCAACCATCCCAGCAGTCAACGGCTATAAAGCTGAAACAGCCAAGCCGGTGCACTCTCGGATCGCCTCTTCAGTAAGAGCGCCTACGAGAGCCGCATCAGGGCCTGCAAATGCATTAACGCCCGAACTTCTCGTTGCTTTGGAAGACCTGCTTGACAGGCGAGATCAGAGAGCCGAGGCTAAGGCCGCTCGCCGGGCAGAGACAACAAAGGTGGAAGAGGCTAATTCTAAGCCACCACCGTCAGTACGACAGTCCAATCCCCCCGCCAGCAGTGTCAGCTCTACGTCGAACCTCGTAAGGGACATTAGTAAGGAGGAGCTACAACAAATGATTGCTCGGCAAGTGAAGGAGACAAAGGGCGGGCGGATCATGCCCGCGCTCCGCGATAGGGAGTCACATCCGCTTGTCCCCGAGCTACTGTGTCTTACTGTTCCGCATCGAGTGCGACCGACAAATATTGATATATACATGGATCAAGGCGATCCAGTGGAGCATATACAGAACCATGAAGCCTCCTTCTTGGGACGAACAAGTGACGATAACCATTTCGCGCTCCTCTTCCCGGAAATCTTGAGCGATGTGGCGTCGAATTGGTTCTTTGGGCTTCCCAAGGCGTCAATTAAAAGCTGGAGCGACTTGAAAGAGAAGTTCATCATCCAGTACATGGGTGGCAGGCAGCTGGTCAAGAGCGTAGGAACCCTGGACAACATCAGGCAAGGGAGCAAGGAAAACCTGGGCAACTTCTACACAAGATTCAACACGGAGTTGGCTGGAATAGACGAAGTCATCACAGAATGCGAGACCATTCGCGCATACACGCGAGCCCTGGGACCAAAAGGCGCCGCTCTAAATGACATCCTTAGTATAATCTCGGTCAGCACGGTGGAAGATATGGCCGCCAGGGTCAAATCGTATATTGATTTGGAAATCGCCAGAGAGGGGAGAAGGACGGGGCGCAAAGAGTTTAAGAAGGAAGCTCCAGAAGTAAAGAGAATGAAGCAGCGCACTTAGATGGCGAACCATGAGGACACGAGGCGTCGTCCTATTATTCCGCGCCCCCCAGAGAAATCTTCGAAACCTTTACGCCCCTAACCAAGGAAATTTCGGTGGTCCTGACAAAGATGAAGAAGAAGGATTTGGCGACCCCATCCACAGCAAGAACTGTTGACGCCCCGATGAGGAGTGACAAGAAGGCTTACTGTCGCTACCACCGGTGCAAGGGACACTCAACGTACAACTGTTGAATCCTCAAGAAGGACATAGAGAAATTTATCCAGAGAGGATACCTCAAGAGTTTCATCGCCCGCCGCGAGAGGACCAGGAGTCCGAGAGGAGAGAGGCGCCTAAGAAGAACACGGGGGCATCGGGATCCGGGAAGAGCGAGTTGTACGTGATCAGCGGCGGTTTCACCGCGGGAGGGGAAACAGGCGCCACAAGAGAGGTGTACGCTGCTCAACTGGCTGGAACTTCCAAGGCTGGGAAGCACCCCCGGGAAGAAGACGAGGTGGTCATCTTATTCTCAGAAAGGGAGATGGAGCATGTCACTTCGCCCCATGATGACGCCCTTGTCATCACAATGGGGGTAGAAAACTTTAACATGAGGAGAGTCTTGGTTGACTCGGGGAGCTCCACGGACGTACTGTTTTTGGAAACTTACCTAAGGATGGGAAAGAAGGAAAAAGATATGAAGAAAGTTAATTTCCCGTTCATGGGATTCGCCTCACTCACCACTTACCCTGTGAGAGCGGTCACCTTGCCAGTCGAGATTGGAGATGGCTGGAAGGTCTTGAATATATGCATCACATTCATCGTAGCAGACGCCCCAACCGCATACAATGCCATCCTAGGGCGTTCAACTTTGAATCCCCACAAAAATGGTTCACTCCACCTACCACCAAATGTTGAAATTCTCTACGCCGCATGGAGTAGGATTGGTTAAGGGAGATCAGCCCGCGTCTCGGAGTTGCTATGTTAACTCGACGCGTCGCCACGTATTGAAGGGCAAAAGAAAGGAGACCATGGAGATTCAAATGGAGGAGGACCCCCGAGAGGAAATGATTCGCCCACAGGCGGTCAGGGGACTGCGAAAGGTAGAGCTGGAAGAGAAAGGAAAGACGGTGCAGATTGGGGCGTCGCTCCCTGAAAGTGAGGCCAAGTCATTGTCCATACTCCTAGTCGAGTTCAAGGAGCTCTTCGCCTGGAAGACCAGCGATATGCCAGGCATCAGCAAGGACATCATCGCTCACGAGTTAAGGATTCACCCTACCATCAAACCAATCGCTCAAAAGCGATGCCCGGTAGGAGATGAGAAAGCGATCGTCATAAGGCAAGAGGTGGGAAAGTTGGTAGATGCCAACTTTGTTAAATAGATCAAGTTTTAGTCATGGCTGGCGAACCCAGTGCTGGTGAAGCAGAGCAACGGCAAGTGGCGCATGTGCATGGACTTCAGGGACTTGAACAAGGCATGCCCCAAAGACTCCTACCCGTTACCAAGGATTGACCGACTGGTAGATGTCACATCAGGACATGAACTGCTTAGCTTCATGGACGCCTACTCTGGGTACAAACAGATTCAGATGGCCGAAGGCGACGCCCAGCACGGTGATGCCATTTGGTTTACTGAATGCAGGAGTGACCTACCAGAGAATGGTCAACAAGATATTCGCAGGGATGATAGGCGATACCATGGAGGCATGGACCATGTGGAAGGCGTGGACCATGTGGAAGACCTTAAGAAAACCTTTGAGCGCATGCGTCTACTCCAGGTGCGCCTGAACCCTGATAAGTGCGTCTTTAGGGGTGTAATCGGGAAAATTCCTAGGCTATATGGTGAGCCATCAGGGGATAGAAGTGAACACGGAGAAGCTGGAGGCGATTGAGAACATGCAAAGCCCTTCCTGTCACAGAAAGGTCCAATCGCTGAATGGAAGATTAGCGGCGCTTAGCCGCTTCCTGGCCAAATCAGGAGAAAAATCTCTCCCATTCTTCCAGGTCCTCAGGGCCAGCAAGAAGTTTGAGTGGACTACTGAATGCGAGCTGGCGTTCCAGGACGTGAAGAATCATCTCAAGGCGCTCCCCCCATTGGACAAACCTGCAAAGGGCGACGCACTTTTTCTTTACTTATGCATCAGTCCTATAGCTGTAAGCACTGTGTTAGTAAAAGAGGCGGACAAGGCGCAGGCGCCTGTGTATTATGTTTCTAAGGTCCTTACAAAGCCTTAAATGAACTATCTGGAAGTTGAGAAGTACCTCTACGCGCTAGTAGTCTCAGCTAGAAAGCTTCGCCCCTACTTTCACGAACACAAAATTACAATCTTAAAAAATCAACCCTTAAAGCATTTCCTCCAAAAGCCTTACGCTTTAGGACGAATGATTAAATGGGCGATTGAGTTAAGTGAATTCCGAATCAAGTTCGCACCTAGGAACGGTATAATGGGACACACATTGGCAGACTTTATAGTGGAATCCACTTGTCCACCAGAAGCGTCACGTCCGGAGAACAACGAAACAAAGGATACTTGGACACTCCATACTGATGGATCTTCATCAGTTGACGGTTCGGGGGCAGGTCTGGTGTTAACACCGCCAGACGGGAGCGCGCCCCTGCGATATGCTTTAGTGCTTACCTTCAAGGCCACTAACAATGAAACCGAGTATGAAGCATTGGTCATCGACCTACGACTCGCCAAAGGGTTAGACATTGACTACCTAAACATTTATTGCGATTCACAATTAGTGGTGAATCAAGTTAGAGGAGAACATGTTGCGAAAGGCGATCAGATGAAGGTCTACTTACAGGTGGCGCGCCAACTAGCAGATGGATTTAAGAGCTTCCAAATAGAGGCTATCCCTAGGGAAGCAAATAAAGAAGTAGATTCATTGATAAAGTATGCATGGCAGGCGACTCCTTTACATGTGCATTTCGTGGAAAGTATAGAAAAAAGGAACCGGACAGCTGTGTACGAACATTGAAAAAGTGGTGGACTGGGCGACCCCTATCAGAAATTACTTGGAGAATGGCGAGCTACTAGAAGACAAAGCAGAGTCGATAAGAATATTAAGGCTGGCCCTAAGTTATAAGATTATTGAAGGAACACTATACAAGAAGGAGTTTTCCACACCTTTTCTTAAATGCGCCACTCATCCAGAAACAGTAACCATACTTAAGGAGGTTCACGAGGGATACGCCGATTGTCATGAAGGACCGCGATCCATCATTCGAAAAATACTCAATCAAGGCTCTTATTGGCCTACCATGAATAAAGAAGCCAAGTAGATGGTTCAGAAATATGAATCATGTCAAAAATACGGCCCAACAATAGCGCGCGCCCCCACGAACCTAACCTCAATAAGCGCCGCTTGGCCCTTTGTGCAGTGGGGAATAGACTTGGTAGGGCCACTCCCTAGGTCCAATCAACGCACCTATGTCCTGGTAGCGATCGACTATTTTTCCAAGTGGACTGAGGCAAAACCATTAGCCTCGACCACATAATTCCAAGTGATTAAGTTCTTAAAATCCAGAATTTTGTCTAGATATGGCATTCCAAGTATGCTCGTGAGCGACAACAGACCTCAATTTGCAGGAAAAGAGTTGAAATGGTTTGCCAGGAATTAAAGATAGATCATAGGCATGCTTCAGTAAGGCATGCACATGCGAACAGACAAGTTGAGACAACCAACAAAACTATTATGAACGGACTGAAAAAGTGATTAGATGCCTTACAAGGAAGGTGGACTAAGGAATTAGAAAATGTCCTATGGGCGCTTCGAACTACGCCTAAGCAAGTTACAGGGGAGACGCCTTTTTCCTTGGTATACGTCTCAGAAGCGGTAGCACCAACTGAAATAGCAGTCGCCTCGCACAGAACAAAACATTTGATGTAATGGAAAATGACGCTCAAAGGCGTATTGAACTGGATATGGCGGATGAAAAGAGTTGGGCATCCGAACAGCTTCAAGGAAGGATGTGCCTCGCCACAGCCCGATACTACAATAGGCGAGTCTCCGCTCGCCAATTTTTTGTGGGGGAGATGATATGGAGGAAGAATGAGTTTGCCCATCAAGATAAAATCAACAAGCTCTCGCCAAAATGTTAAGGACCATATAAAGTCATCGCCATTCCCCATCCAAACGCCTACATACTAGAGGACAAAGAAGAAAGAGCTTTGAAGAATACGTTCAATGTTGAACACTTGAAAAAGTTCTATTCTTAGGCGTGTTACGAACAATGTACTTAGGCATTTACCATGGTTGATAAAAAAACTGGAATCAAAGCGCTGCCCCCATTGGATTGTTTCGGCACTTAGCCAAAATGAACAAATTATATGCATAAATCGGTAAAGGCGCCCCCAATAAGAAAACAATAAAAAGTAACCACATGATGAAACACTTATCCAAATTAAGAGCAAGAAATCCATAAGGGCAAACGCCCTAGTTCATTACAAATAGGTTGCCTCGCCAAAAAGAGGACTTCCTAAAAAAGGAAAAACATAAGTTAAACATGAGAAGGAGAGTCTTTTGAAGGAGGAGCGGGCAGCGCAGGTGCCTCGGCTTCAGGCAACGGAGGCAAGTCGGATGGCTCGCCTGTAGGGATTGCCTCCACCTCAGACAAGGAATGTAGTTAGACGGTAGAGTAGGCTCAGAGGCGGGCAAAGTAGCACGTTTGGACCGACGACGAGGAGAGGGTACTGGCGACTTATTCTTCTCCAGTTCGAGCCGCTTAAGGAGATTCGAAACCTTATTGTGCTCCTCCGATACTTGCTCGTGCACTTTCGCCGCATCAGCCAGTTTGGCCTGAACCCTTAGCATCTCTTGAGCGTGGCGAGAGACTTCAAGATCTAGCTCATCCCTAGCTGCCTTCTCCACAACCAGCTTACGTAGGGCACACTCCTGCTCCAGCTCCAACTCCTTGACTCGCCCGAGTTGCGCAGCAGTGGCCTCCCTCTCCTCTGATAGCTCCACAATGGCGCTGCCCATTTGAAGTTGTAGCAGCAAAAGCTAAACAAAAGCTAACTGTTAGAAAAAAGGACTTAGGAAAATATTGAGAACTGGGGGATAGAGAAGAGTACCTGGGAGAACAAGGTCAGGCCCTGGTGGAAGAGATTATCCAAAGCCCCGCCAGATTTGTCGATAGGCAAGCGATCAGCAGGAGGGCAAGCGTCAATCAGCAGGTGGCGACCCAAATTAGGGTCCAGCTAGGTGTGCCCTCGCAATAGGGGAACATCTTGTAGATGCTCACAAGTAGTCCAAGGCGCACCACCCAGATCCTCCTAAGAGACCCACTCAGGAGGTTCATCGAATTTAAGGTCTCGATGCAGGTCAAACGTCGGACCCGCGTACGATCTATAGCGCCCCTCTTGGCCACTCGGTAAAGGCAATGGCGTCTCTAAGTCAAGAGGAACTGTGGGGAGAATCTCCCTATCCGCCCCCGAGGTGGAATCCCTCGTCGGGGTCTTCTTCTTCCTTGAAGAGGGAGCGCCGAGACTTTTCCCTACGTACACGGATCCGTCATCCCTAACGCCTTTTTCTGTTGAAGTACCATCAGAGAAGACATGGTAAGTCCAAGCTATCCACGAGTCCATCACGACAGGCGCGCCCCACTTCTTAGTATGGATAATATTTAATCTTCAAGCTAAAAGAGAATTGTTGCAATAGAGAGAGTAAGGGACCGCACCTTTGTAAAGATCCACCGTCTCTTGACTAGCAGGGCTTAGGGTTCGAGGATCCACGGAGAGTGGATCTACCTCGTCCTCAAGGCGCGCTTTCTCTTTGGAAGACAGTTTCTTCCGTTTCTTGGAGATCTCTGCGGCGTCGCTCGGAGCCTGACTGGGGAGCGACTCCAGTTCTTGTTCAACCGGTAGAGCGAAGGCAAGGTCAAAGAGCGAAAGATTTTTTTCTGCAAGAAAAAACGAAACAAGTTATTACCCGTGTATTGTAACTGCGATGCTGGACTGGGGAAATGCCAGCGTTTAAAAGATCCTCCTCTGTGGTCTCCTTGGATATCCAAGAGGCGTGCTCAGTGAGATGGTCGGCGTACACCATGTGGAGGGACTCCTTATCCCAAGGGGATAATTCATCATCCAGAGGATAGGGATCTCAGAGTGCCTTGGAAGTAATGCACCAAGGACCCCCCCCCCCTTTCAATAAAAAATAGGAACTCTTCCAATTCGTGTTCCTTTTCCTATAACCAATAGCTAAAGGAAAGAAGGATTTCCAATTTTGGAACTTGTTGTCAGGAAAGCGACTGGCGAAGTTAAAAACGCCAAAGCTATTGGAATCTATCCTATAAAAGTGGCGAAACAAGACTAAGTAGTATGTATAGCCTCTCTTCTCGCACAAACATCTAAAACTTACCCATGAGCGAAGAGAGCAGGGAGAAAATTGGGTAGGGGAGACACCATAATATCTCAACCCAGCATCTATCTGAAGGGGATAGATGGTTTCCTCGCCCGGGACTGGTTTTGAGATGGGCTGAGCGTTCTCAGGATCAAGCTCATCCGGGATAGGAAAGCGAGGCTTTAAAGTGTCGCCCATACAATACTCATTTACGGCTCTATTAAAGGTAGACCTAGAGATAACGTTAGGTTTAAGGTCATTAAAACAGGGAGGAAAAAAGACATTCGCCTCACCTCCTATCGATCCTCTCGCCATTGAAGAAAGAAGGCGCTCGCGACGGGGGTAGAGTCTGGGCTCGAAAGGGGAGCAGCGAGCTATTTTGGAAGAGCGACCGAAAAACAAAAGGCTACCGGAGGCAAATGATCGGAATTCTAGAGAGAAGGCAGAGCTTTCTAGAGAGATAAACTATGTTAGAAGAGTAAAAGTGAAGGAATGAAGAGGAAGGAGCCTATTTATAAGAGCTCTCCTAGGGAAGGCCAACGATTACCCTATTCCTAGGGGTCATGATTGGACGAAACGTCCTCGGGAAGCCAAGGGTTGCCAACGGTTCGATAGCAACATCTATTTCCTGAAGGCAAAATTCAAAAATTGAATTTGGAGTAAAGGAAACCCAACTGGCACGCCAAGGGCACGTCATCCCATCCCGTACAACACACAATAGATAGTTCGAAAAATACCATCGCTCTAGACCCATAGAGCACCTGACAAACCCAACACGAGTGTCACTCGTATTGGGCTTCGGGGGCAGATGATGGATCCTGGACTTTTGGGCCTCGGTAAAGGAGGACCCAGGCCCAAAACCAAAGCCTGCTAGCTAGGAGCCCAAAACCACCAGGATTATTTCCCCCCTTCTGTTTGATCCTGGACTTTAGTTTTCCTGTTTTCCACCTTACAAAATAAAAATTTGGCACAAACCCAAGTGCTAAAAATTGGATTAAAGTAGAAAATAAAGTAATTCCAAGTGACCAATTCATACATAAAAATACAAGTATGCATCAAATCTAGAACTTCCTTAGTTCCTTGCATTACCATTTCTTAAAAGGAATGAACCTGAAACACAGTCACATACCAACAGCTAGCATCACCTTTTAATTTTTGGCTTCAGAGAAAAGAAGCTGAGAATCCGCTCAGAAACTTTAGAGACTTTGTTGCCTTTCTATGGAGGAGCCGAGCTGTCTCCCACAGGCTCTGCCTATGCCGGATCGTGCGGCTGTTTGTAGGGATTTGGTCCACAGCAAAAAGAGGCTTCGATAGGAGAGGCGTGGGGTCGGCAACGATGACATCATCAGAGGATGAATATTGTTGTTGGATGAAGGGAATGGAGATGGAGTTGAAATGCAGAGGATGAAGACGAATGGAAATTTCGTTAATAAGACACTACGTGCCACGCACATGACGAAGAATCCGTTAGTATTAAACGGTCAACTCACGGCAAGGAGATATTTTTCATTCAGGTCCAAACATTATGACTAAAATTTAAAATTTTAAACATTAAGGGGGTAACTTAAAAACGGAGTAAACTTTAGGGGGAAACTCGTATTTTACCCTATGAGAATAATATATATATATATATATATATATAAGATTTGGTTATATATAGATAGACAAATTATATATATATATTAGATTTTCGTCTCACATCCGATGAGTCACATTATTTAGTATGAAGCTTAGCTTCCAGTTTCTGGTTTTCTATCTTATTTTGATCAATTGGACTAGGATTTGTTTGTTTTTTTATTGAAAAATAAAGTTTGTTTTTTTGGTGTGTGTGGTGGTGGTGTTCTCAAGAGGTGTTTGAAGAAATTAATCATTCAAGGTATGATAGGAAGAATGGAAAGCCTAAACATTTGATATTATTTGACAAGCATAGCTTTGACGGATGGACGAAGATTTGGGGTGACTTTTTTTGAAGAAAATAATAATGTTACGAGCATAAATGTGTATGTTATTATTGATTTAGTTATAGATAAATAGATAGATTTAGTTCTTATTTAGTTTTAATAAAGATAGGAAATAGAGATTTTAAAATATATTATTTCCTTTTAGTAGTATGTTTACAGATAAGAGTTTATCTCCTAGGGTTAGTTTTAGCTAAGATATATTTCTTATTATTTTATATAGTTATAGTTTTTTATATATTCAGAATTTGTAATTGAATAAAACATAATTTGTAATTTAATAAACGTGCTTTGGTCTCGAATGAAATTCTAAAGGGACTTTATCTCATTCTTGAACTTATCAAGGTTTTCCCCCTTTGTGGTGTTTGATCTCTGACTTATCAAACGGATCCCTATCACCGTTTGGGGCGACTTCTATCGAACTTGTTAGGACTTTTCTTATGGTGTTCAATCATTGACTTCTCAAACGAATATCTATCCCCATTTGTGGCGATTTTTATTGAACTTATCATGATTTTTCTTGTGGAGACCCCTATGCATCCTTCTCGGACTCCTTTACATCCATTTATGACTCTACTGAGAGATCCTGGAGGTTTTTGCTGTTATCGTTGAATATGTGCTATGACTTGTTTACTGTTGGTCAGTAAGATAGCTGCTTATAATTAGTTACTAAAACCCTGTATTTGCATTTCTGCGTAATTGGTCCTAGTTGACTCAAGTTCTTTATATAAATACTTTTGTATCCTAATTGTGGCTATTCATGATGGTATGAGGACACCTATGCGTGATAGAGCATGGCTTCCCATGAGTCCACCAAGGTTTGCTTGTGCAACTGTTAGAATATTTGTTGAATGGTTAATTTTTAAAACTGCAAGTTGATTGAACCTGTGAATCCATAGAGGCTTAATATTTGTTGGTTAATCTTTGGATTTGTTTTTTGTGCTGAATAGGGATGATTATGAAGATGATAACCCTGGTTCGTGGTCGTCAAGTCAACATTAACAATTTAGTTACCATTTTTCTTGAGTGGTTTATTTGCATTCAGCCGGGAAATCCACCTTCGTGAACATATGAAGCACCAACCCCTGGAAAGACGTAGGCGGAACAAAATTGTCAAGTTAAAGGATCGGAATGGTGTATCGAGGGAGAATGAGGAGGAAATATCGGAGGTCATTCACTCGTTCTATTCGTCGTTATTTGGGGAGGGTGAGGTCGGGGGCAGCCGAAGGGATCATGGTACCTTTGCAATCCTAGAGTGTCTGGATCGGGACATCACAGGATCTATGAATGCGAGCCTTACTAGGGAAGTCTCTGACTTAGAAATAAGGACTGCAGTTAACCAACTTGGGGGTCTAGGGCTCCGGGACCGGACGGCTTCTCGGGTTTCTTTTTTCAACGGAACTGGAAGGTTGTAGGCCCAGACATCATCACCATGGTGATGACCTTCTTACAAACAGGTACATTCCCTCCCTATATTAACCATACCGATATCACTCTAATTCCTAAAGTTCTTAATCTGACTTCTCCATCAGAATTCCGTCCTATTAGCTTGTGCAATTTTGGATATAAAATTGTGTCAAAGGTTCTGGCAAACAGGCTAAAGACCTGGTTGCCAGAACTGATCACCCCATATCAAAGTGCCTTTGTAGCAGGGCGCCAGATTCAGGACAACATCATCATAGCCCACGAGATGATTCACCACCTGAAGCTTAGCAAAAGAGGGAGGGGCAATGGTTCCACTCCGGATTGTGCCCTCAATATTGATATGGAGAAGGCCTATGACAAAGTAGATTGGGAGTTCCTTATTCGGGTCAAGGATAAGTGAGGCTTTGATCAGAGGTGTATCAAATGGATAGAGGTTTTCATTTCTTCTGTCTCTTATCAGGTTCTGGTCAATGGGAAGAAGACAAGTGTGATTAAGCCAACTCGAGGGCTAAGGCAGGGGGACCCTCTATCCTCGTACCTTTTTATTTTGGTGGCGAATTTCCTCTCGAGAAGACTGGATCAGCGGGTGCTATCTAAGGAGATTATAGGTATTAAACCTAGGAGGGACTACCCGGAGATCCACCATCTTCTATTTGCTGATGACTCCCTCTTATTCCTAAGAGGGTCAGAGGCGAATGCTCGAGCTCTAAAGGCTACGTTAGATGAATACTGCATAGCTTCGGGTCAAAGGGTAAATTTCTCTAAATCCTTACTTTACTCTGGTGATTATGAGGATAATTCTCTTGCCCGGGTAGTGTCCAATATATTTGGTATGACGTTGGTTGGGGATCCGGGAAAGTATCTGGGGCTTCCTTCTCTTTGGGGGAGGTCTAAATGTGAGGCCCTGAGGTTCCTAAAAGATCGGGTTGTTCATAAGTTGCAAGGGTGGAGGTATAAACTCCTAAACAGTGCGGGTAAGGAGGTTTTGATAAAGGCGGTCATCTCGGCTATTCCATCGTATGCTATGAGTGTCTTCACATTGCCGAAAACATGGTGTGCCCAAATGAATAGTCTGATTGCGCGGTTCTGGTGGGGTGCCTCCAATGGAGACCGAAAGATCCATTGGATGAAATGGGAGACTATGACGAGGGCTAAATCGGTGGGTGGCATGGGCTTTCGAGAACTTGAGACATTTAATGTGGCTATGCTTGGTAAGATGGCCGCGATAGTATGGCGTGAACCGGATGCTATTTGGGTTAAGGTCCTCAAAGGTTTGTATTTTCCGTCCGTGAATTTCCGATATGCGAGTAAGGGAAGTCGGGCATCTTGGGCATGGGCTAATATTCTAGAGGGAAGACGAGTCATGACCGAGGGATCTGTTTGGTCCGTGGGCGATGGACGGACTATAAGACCTTTTAGGGATGCTTGGATTCCAGGGAGATTTGATACGAGGCTCGGGACTCATCTGATCACCCACGAACAGGCACTCACGGTTTTGGAGGATTGGATAGATCCGGTGGCGCGTGATTGGGTCGGGTCTAGAATCTTCACCTCTGTTGCGGAAGAGGATGTGCAGGCCATCATGGTCGTTCCCATTCCTTTGGTGTGGAAGGCAGATCAGCTTCAGTGGCCCCACGAGCGAGGAGGGTGCATCACGGTCCGGTCCGCATACCACCATCTTCGTGATAGGGACAGCCGTGAGTCGGGGAGGATGGTTGGTGGATCGATGATGAACCCAAATGGACCGAATGTTTGGGATGCTATTTGGAGGTCCCGTGCGTTACCTAAGGTACGAGCCTTCGCCTGGAAGTTGCTATCCAATACAGTAGCGGTTCGGGAATGGCTCGTGCGTCGGGGAATGCAAGTTCCTGTTGGGTGCCCTATTTGTGGTATTCCGGAAACGATTGTGCATATGTTTTCTGAGTGCAGGTGGCTTGACGGTTTCTGGGAGAACTTGTTGGGTCTGTCTTCCGTGACTTCGGGTGGATCAACTTCGGTCATGGAGTGGATGTCTCTGCGGCTAACTGAACCCACTCGTTCGGGGGAGACCAGGTCGACTCGCTGGTGCACCGCATTGACAGCCCGCTGGTCAATCTGGAAGATGCGGTGCCAGCTGGTCTTCGAGGGGAGGCTGCCTCAACCTGGAGTCGTGGTGGATCAAGTCTAGAAGCTCGTCAAGGAGTGCACCAACCTGCAGATTCACAGCACGGGAGACCATCCCCCCAGCAGCCACAGAGGCAGGGAGACGACACTAGGGCCCCAGCTCAGGCGTGCATCATTCGTGCTGGGGACTATCCCACGCAGGATCCAGCTCGCCTTCGTGCTGGGAGGGCTACATGGCAAGATACAGCAGGCGTGACCAGGCCAGACCAGCTGCAGTAGCAACAACTGGGGCAGACCAGCATCTTCGTACCATTGCACTGGATCGGTCTGGATCTTGTAGTGGTAAGGAAAAATTGTGATGCTGCCTGGGATCCTTCGACAAACCTAGGAGGCGTGGGGGTCATGGCACGAGACCATGAGGGTCGAATCATTGGTGGGTTTACGTGTTCGGAGAGTGCACCATCTAGCGTAGCAATTGAGGCGAAAGCGGTGTTTTTGGGAGTCAAACTCTCCCTTGATCATGAGTGTGAGTCGGTTATTTTTGAGTCGGATGCTCAAGTAGTTATAGATAACATTATAGGGAAAGCTCATTTTTGGCATATAGAGACTATTGTACAAAATAGTCTATACTTGGCCAGTTCGATTAGAAACCGGTCATGGAGCTGGGTTCCAAGATCCGCGAATCAATGTGCGGACTGGTTAGCTAAGCAAGCTCTTGGGGGGATGAGTCATGTCGACTGGGTATCTTACCCCCCCACCCCCTTTTACTTCTTTTACAGTTTGATTGTGTGACTCTTCGGGGACAGTTTCGTCCCCAAATTTTGTGATTAATATACGAAATCATTGGTAAAAAAAAAAACCTGGTTCGGGGTGGGCAAGTACACCAAGTGGTAGCTATAGTGATGCTGGAACCTCAAGGGACACAAGTTCTGCCTATGGTATATAATGATTAGGGGGCCAGAGTCAGACAGATAGTCTGGATTTTTTTAAAAAAAACTTTATCTTTATGAGTAATCCTATTAATTTATTATGTTGTGCTTTGTTTTCTGCTGCAGCAAATTCCCCGAGCCCATATTTGCCATCAACCCTTGGTGGGCAGCCAATGACACTATTGTCAGACGCATATCTACCTGGCACGCCTGGAGGACAGACAATGACACCTGGTATTGGTGGTCTAGATGTTACGTCTCCTGTCGTCGGTTAGAGTTTTCCTTACTCTCCTTATCCTTTCTCTGGTTTTACTCAAGTAACTTTTGCAAAGTATAGAAAATGTTATTGGCATTATTCAAGAGGTCCTTCCGGTAAGTTAGTTTGTAAAAGAGCATGTGTTTGCATTGAAGATCCCTTCTTTACAAGTTTGTTTCAAGTTATTTGGTAAATGAATAACTGTATCTTTATTTTAGTATGTAAAAATACATGTACGTATGTTGTTGTGTTTGTGTGTAGGATGGGATACGGTAATTCTTGGTTCAAGTGGGAATGGTGAGAAGATGAGTGTATTGCCGAGTGAACTTGGAGGTGGTGATGCCGAGGAAGAATGGCCATGTGAAGATAACGCTATGCGAGGCCGAATTGGCAAGTTGACTGATCGGGGTTGATGTTTCTGATGGAATTGTGAAACTAGCTAGAGGATAATTTGGATGTCAAGATATTGGAACCTCTCCATCTGGGCTAAGATAATGTAAAATAAAAAAGGAGGTAACCAAAATACGCACCACCCACCCAAAACTCTATACCACGGCTGCAAACCCTAGCCAAACCACCCACCCAAAAACCCTAGCCACACTATCCTAGCTGCACCACCCTAGCCCTCAGTGTTGTGTGCTTCTCTGAGAATTCGATCATGGACTCCATTCCTAAGCACTTCACTAACAAGACAATTTACCTGAAAATAGAATATGAGACCAACTACGTACAGTGGAAACAACAAATCGGCTTTACAATAATCAGTCATAGGCTAGAAGGATACCTTGATGGCTCAACCCGTGTAGATGAGTTCATAACAAACGCATAAGAAACCAAGATTGTTAATCCAGCTTACAATACATTCAAAGAACATGATAGTGCTCTGGCTTCATGGCTTCTTACGTCAGTATCATCATCTTTACTTCCAAATCTTGTGCAATGTCGATCATCCTTTGAAATTTAGAATGTGCTGCATCAGTTTATTTCGGTTGCTTATACTACTCGTGTGATGCGAATTTTATGCTATCTTCAACCACAAAGAAAACGTGATATATCTATGAGGGAATACCTTGGCATTTTTCAGCTCATCTGTGACACCCTCAGAAGTTCGGATCATCCCATATCCGAAACAATGCAAATCATTAGAATTTTAGCTGGCCTTACACCTGAATTTGAGCATGTTATTGCCGTAATCACAACCAGCCGTCAAACTTATGATCTTGCAGGAGTGTCCAGTGTACTTCTTGATGCTGAGACACGCCAACAGGACAACATTATGCAGCTCACCAATCACTCAACATTCAATGCTCAACCACCTCTGGACCGACTCCAGGACAGTCAGTTCCATCCGGGCTTCATGCTACATATCCATCTCGTCAAGGAGCTCCGTATCATCCTTTAAACTCAGACCACATGTACAATCATCATAATAACACTCCTGGACCATATGGAAAAGGAAGAGGGCGCGGAAATACCTTCAACAACAACCGACCACAATGTCAGTTGTGCGGAAGGATTGAGCACCTTGTGTCTCGATGCTGGTATAAATTTGATCAGTCCTTCTCAGGATTCCATCACAAAATCAACCTCCTGCTAGAAATAGAGGACAAGCTCATGCATCCGAGTTCTTTATGCCTCCAGAAATACAACAAAATACCACTGGTTCGTTATCAACTTTTCATCAACAAGCTCATCATCTATCTTCTCCTCGCATGCCTCACCTCAAGCATTCTATCAAAACACTTCCACATCAACTCATCATCATTTCTATCTACCTTCCCCCATCCACAAGGAAAATATAGGAGTCAATCGACATGGTGCAGCTAACACAACTCTCAATGCAAACTTCAGCACCTCCTTTGACATCGGAGGGGCGAATCTGGTGTGGTTTCATGTTTCTGGAGCATCGCATCACCTTACCAATTCCTAATTAAATGTTCCTAATGCAGCCCCTTATATAGGACAAGGTAAAATTAGTGTAGGCAATGCTAATACAATTCAAATTACTCATACAGGTACATGTCAACTTCAGGTTAACAATCGCTATGTTGTTCTTCGTAACGTTCTTGTAGCACCTCATATTACCAAGAATCTCTTATATGTGTCTCAATTTTTGTAAAGATAATGATGCTTACTTTGTTTTCTTTCCAAATGGTTGTGTTGCAAAGGATCAGAAAACACACCAAGTACTCTTACAGGGATGTGAGTCCGGTGGACTCTACAAGCTGCTCTTATCTACAATTGAGTGTGTTCAGTCTGGTTCTTTTGTTGTTCATGTATGCTATTCATTTATGGCTAGTAGTAATAGGCATGTAGACCTCAATAAAGTTGGTAATTGCAATAGTTCTGCTGGTAGTTTAAGAAACACCTCTACTGTTAGTTCGGTACTGGTTCGACCTCGAGTAGTAGTAACACAGCTGTTGTTCGTGGCGTGAATCTTAATGCCTTAAAAAAGCCTAATATTATGTATATAAATAAAACAAGTGATCTCAATAAAGTGAATGTTTACTCTACAACTGGAAATTCTGTTCCTAGTTCTGAAAATTATGTTCCTAGTCGTGGAAAATTTATTTCTAATGCGCATGTTTATAGTATCAGTGCTCATGTCTCTTCTGTTTCATCATATGTCTGGCATCAAAGACTTGGTTACCCATCTTCTCAAGTGTTACAACAAGTCATTCAATTTGGATTACCCTGTACTAACAAGATCAACAAAACTCACCTATGCGTGGCATGAAAAATGAAGTGAGAGTCCAAGTGACTTTCTCATGGAGTGCTTCGATCTATCTCTGTATGGTTTCTCTCCATTCTGGATATTGAAGTGCTATGTAGACATTCAGAGGCCCACTCACATCAGTTGTGGTTGCTAACAAAGCATTTGCATAAGACTTGGATTTAGACATGGTTTCTTAAATCTAAAAGAATTTAATATAGAGAAAAGTTACTTCTATTCTTATTCTATGTTGAAGAATAGGTACAATGGTATATATATAGTAAAACCCTACTGTAGATATTTTCTACTTATTACAAAATGGTCCTTTTACTTAAAGTAAATTAAATGTTGACCACTTAACTTCAATCTAAACTATATCCTCTAACATTCACCAATGCTATTTACTTTCTTGAATTTTTCCAATTTTCATTTTGAGTAAAATTTCCTTTTTGCTTTGCTTGATGATTTGCCACTTGAGATTAGACATCTTATTCATCAAAGTGACAAGAAAACATAGATAACACCATGTACACCACATATAGTTTTTACACTGAGAGATCAAGTGAAAGATTTTCTAACTTCAACCAAATCTCATCATACAACCACAAATCTTTCGGTATTCAGTGAACAAGTTATACTTGTACACACATATGAATCTTTTCTTGTTTAAGTCAAGTGTCAGGCTACACAAAGTTGACTGGGTTTGTGCCCAATTTCTTCTTTTGGCTTTTGGTATCCATGCATTTGTATTGCACAATTGTGCTACCCGAGTCATCATTCAATTGTTTTTCCTCATTGATGACTGGTTGGGTTTGTGTCAAACATTTTCTTTTGGATTTTGTTACAAAACACAGGATAAGTGATATATCCTTGAATCAGAGGTTACTTATCCCTTCTTCTTCTTCTTAATATTTGGATAAAAATTTCAATCCAATGTAACCTGTGATTGGTTGGGTTTGTGCCCAACATCTTCTTTTAGATTTTGTTATATGAATGCATGAGCTTTGTGTATAATCGATTGGCACAAACTGAACAATAATCAAACTCATTGTATCATCTGAGTATAACAAACACAAATGTGAATATCTGAATTCTAACACATTGAGAACAGTCAATCCTCATGCTCAAAGTACTTATCATCATCAAACAACTCATCAACATCATCATCATTCAGAAGAAGATCATGAGAACCATTAGTAAGTGAGATTAATTGGGAGAGATTAGAGGATATTTGTGATAGAACATTTTCATAGGTCAACTGATGAGAAGAAGTAAGGTAAGACAAGTGATAAGTCATAATGGATCCTTCGGATAGAGCTTCCGATAAGGAATAGACATCCAACTTTCGCGCTAAGAGGAATTAAAGCCTTCGCAGTTAAAGGTTTGGTAAGCGCATCAGCAAGTTGTTCTGTACCAGGAACATGGTTGACCTGGACCAGCCCCTGTGAAAATTTCTCATGCACAAAGAAAAGATCCAATTCTACATGCTTCATCTTAGCATGTTGAATTGGGTTAGCCGCAATAGAGATAGTACTAGTATTGTCACACCAAAGCACATGAGCAGATGATAATGATAAACCAAGCTCAGTTGGTAAAGAGGTTACTCAAATGACATCACACATAGCATTAGGTAATCCACGAAATTCTGTCTCGATCATTGATCTAGATACCCCAACTTGTTTTTTCGAACACCAAACAATTGGATTTCCTCCCAAGAACAAAAATTGTTCACTAGTAGATCTTCTGTCATCGGTGTTAACTCCCCAATTTGAATATGTGAAACCAACAAGATCAAGGGATGAAGATGGTCTGAATATTAAGCCATGATCAATAGACCCTTTTAATGGGCTTGTTCATGAACCGGTTCGACCCCGAACTGGTCTGGTTTGTAAAAAACCAGTACTTTTTTATGTTTCTAAAAGAATTGGTTTGGTTTGTGGAAAAAAACAACTGATCTGGTTTGAACCGATTCAGAACCAGTTCAAACTCTTCTGGTCTAGTTTTTTTAATAACAATTTTGGTTCAGATATAATATGGTTCAAAATGAACCTAAACCGGCTGAAAATCCTGTCCAACACACTGAACCGTCTGAAAAAATACTGAACCAACTGAAAAACACTGAATCGGCTAAAAAACACTGAACCGACTGAAAAATACGCTGAACCGACTGAAAAACACACTGAACTGATTTAAAATCTGTTCCACAACCGACTGAAATCCCGTCCAACATCAACATACGAGAGTCCAATATATCTCTAGGTGTGGTTTATTGAAGACATCTCTAGGTTTGGTTTAATTTCAGACCGGTTTAGTTGATTTTGCTTCAAAGTGATTCTAAAATTATATAGGTTTAAAGTGGTTTGATTTAAATTTAAGTATAAACAAGTATAAAAAAACGAGTCGAGTCGAACTGGATTTTTGGTACTATTTTGAATTGGTTTATTTGAAGCCTAAAAACACTGGTTTGATTATAAAACTAGTTCAGCCGAACCGGTTTGAACCAAAACAGTTCCAGACCAGACCAGTTCATCTGAACCGGTTAATTTGAACAAGCCTACCTTTTAAGTATCTTAATACCCTTTTAACATCTGCCAAGTGAGCCTCTGTAGGTCTATGAAGAAACTAACTTAGCCTATTGGTACTATAACTGATATCTGGACGAGTATAACAAATATGCTGCAAGGCTTCAACCGTGCTTCTGTATATAGAAGGATATGACAGAGGCATACATGATCTAGATGTGGATGTAAGGAGAGGAAAACTAACCAGTGGGGTAGGAAAAAGCTTACAATTTGACATATTGACACGTGACAATAGGTCATAGATGTACTTCATTTGGCTTAACACCTTAAAATCAGGTCCGGACTGAATTTCCATTCCAAGGAAGTAGTTGAGTTTGCCCAAATCCTTGCAGGAAAAGTGCGTGTTCAAGCTGGATATGGTTGATTCGATGAGATCATCACATGATCGTGTCACAACTATGTCATCCACATAAACCAGGAGATAAACAAATTTGTCAGATACTTTCTTATGGAAAAAGCAGTTATCAGACTGAGAACTTGAAAAGGAGAGATGTGTAAGCAACCATACTCGGAGTTTGTCAAATCAAGTTCTTGGAGCTTGTTTGAGGCCATATAATGCCTTAGTGAGTTTGCAAAGAAGCAGGTTGCCTAGGGCATATGTGACTTCAAAATCTGGAGGCTGAGACATGTATAATTCTACAAGCAAACTTCCATTTAGAAAAATATTATTGACATTTATTTGTC
Source organism: Chamaenerion angustifolium (assembly GCA_946814005.1). Taxonomy (NCBI): domain Eukaryota; kingdom Viridiplantae; phylum Streptophyta; class Magnoliopsida; order Myrtales; family Onagraceae; genus Chamaenerion; species Chamaenerion angustifolium. The sequence goes on along the minus strand of OX328268.1, from coordinate 22,585,999 downwards.
GTAATGTCCAATTAAAAGATAAAGCAAGGGATATAATGATTCTGACTGTGACATGTTTTGCAATTGGACTGAAGATATCCAGATAATCGAACCCCACCCTCTAGGAGAATCCTTTGGGCACTAGTCTGGCCTTGTACCTTTCTACAGTGTCATCTGCTTTTCTTTTAATCTTGAATATCCATTTGCAGCCCACAGGATTTCTACCAGGGAGTAAGGAAGTGAGAGTCCAAGTGCCTTTCTCATGGAGTGCTTGGATCTCTCTCTCTGTATGGCTTCTCTCCATTCTGGATATTGAAGTGCTATGTATACATTCAGAGGCTCACTCACATCAACTGTGGTTGCTAACAAAACATTTGCATAAGACTTGGATTTAGACCTGGTGATCACGACATGTGTATATGGTTGCGACACAAGTCTTGATTGTGATAGATCATTGCGCATGGGTGATAGTGGAGGGGGAGCTCTAAGTCCTGAAACAATCACGGTATTATCATTAGTAGACGGATGTATATTAGATATGGGTAAGCTCATATCTAAGACAGGTGAGGACGCATTAGGTAAAAAACTTGGGTTGTTAGTTACAACAGTGGACATTCTGTTTTCATTTGAAGTGTGAGTTTATGGACTATTGGCATCAGTTGGTCTTTCAATTGAGGAGATTATGTTAGGATCTAGAGTGGTCCTGTGAGAACATACAACTGAAGAATCTGAGTTCCTGATTTGAGACTGTGGAGAAGGAAATTCTCTTATATCCGCTTGTGCCTGTGATAAAGAATTAACATCATTGCTTGGAGCAGTTGAAGTGGGCATGGGAATTCCTATCAATCCTGAGTTGAGCTATGAATTTGTGTAGAATGAATTAACTGGGCAGGAGTCATGAGCATCAAAAGAGATAGAAGAAACAATTGTTTAATGCAGTAAGGAAACACAATCTCTTCGAAACCACAGCTGATGTGAGTGAGTCTGAATATCTACATACGCCACTTAGCCCCCATCCCACTAAGCCTAGTTTTTTCAGTAGGGTGTCAATTTTGGACACAAGCCATGGGTAACCCGTGGGTGACCCGCCCATGGGTCGTGTGTGGGTCGAAGATTTTGGACCCGCGGGTCATTTTGACATGACCCGTATGAAAAATGGGTTTGGGTTTGGGTCGTACATATTAACCCCCATGGACCCGTATAACTAAAAATATATTATAACAAATTATATAAAAGTTTATGGGCGGCACGGGTCGTGTGGGTCATATGAGTCATGTGGGTCGAATGGGTCACTTGAGTCACATGAGTTGCATGAATCAGTGGGTCATATGGGTTGACGGGTCACGTGGGTTAACGGGTTGACCCATAAATTTTATATTGTCCAAATTAAAATGACACGGGTCCATGAGTTGTGTTTTGGTCTTGAAAATCGACCCATCAAGAATTATTAGTCATACGGATTGACCTGTGGACCCGCGAGTCGTATTTTGGTCTTGAAAATCGACCCATCATGAATCATGGATCGTGCTTGAATTAAGTCATGCGCCACTTAGCCCCCATCTCACTAAGCCTAGTTTTTCAGAGACGTGAGATGAAGTTTGTCTCAAACCACCAAACTACCTAAGAACCTAGATTTCACACTAACATCCTCTAGAGTTTGGATTTCAACGACTAAGTCATGCATGCTTAATCGTTCTACTATCATTCTAAGTCTTGTTTTTTATCATTGAGATCCTTCATAGATAAACTCGTAACGACAATAGATTTTACTGTGGAGCTCTTTCCTAGTCCAACCACACTAAATACGTATGAAGTCTAGATTTCGACACGAGGCCCTCTGGAGATCCACACCACCTCCAAGCTCATATATAACTAACCTAGCTAATTCTCAAGCAACAAAAACTCTCACCCAGACCTAGTCTCTCATACAAACCTAGATTGAATCAACCCAATTTTTTGACCAACCAAACCTTGCAATCTAAGACACTAAAACTAGGTGACTTAGATAACAATATAAAAAACACAATTTTGAAAACTTTTTGTTTGAACACATTTTGTTATCACTGATAGTGATACCTTCACAAAAATTATTTGTTAAAACATTTTGTCATCATCAAATCCATTGAAATGAAAAAACTCTAAATCTTATAATTAACATAGCATGAAAAAAAGAGAGTCAGGTATAACATGGATAAATCTTCAACTTTCAAAGCACGAAAGATTGTCATTAATTCTAATCATACATGTATATTACTTAATATGATGTTAGAGCATCAAAATCATGTATTGTGTATAGACAAATGACTTGAGATTATTCAAGAAAAGCAGTGATTGGATTGATGCAATTTTGAAATTAGCCTAGAAATCATGAGTTTTAGTGGAAGACATTATTATGAGTAGGCTATTTGTATGTCCTAACATTCAAAGCGTTCCTCTCAACATGTTTTATCTATACAAGGCGTTGGCATAGTATATGACTGAATAATATATATTAATCCTTAATGTATTGTACACCTAGATTAGCCCTATGAAGACATGGCTAGTGTGGTTTCTGACCTAAGTTCAAACAACAACCGCGATAGGTATGGACGAAATTAGGAATTTAACTTAGTGGGGACAAAAATTAATTTAAGGGTAGACCGTTGAACAATTTTTTTAGGCGGGAAAAATATAAGAATTTAAAGAGTTAAAACAAAAATAAATACAATTTTTGGACTAAATTTACCCACTCAAAAGTTGAGCATATGTGGCTTCATGCCCGGCGATAGGAGAAGGAACCTAATAAAGCTATGGGTGTTCCCTGGCCTTGGTTTTGAACTTGGACCCCGATCACCCAAATGAAAACCTACCATTTAGTTAATGTGGCTTTAAACCAGGAATAATGATTACAAATGCATTGGCCTTAACCCAGGAATATTAAGTTTCTCTTTTTCTTGAAATACGTACTATTGTTAAAAAACACCTGTCATCTAAAAACTTAATCAATATTAAATTGTCAGGTGTCTAATGCTGCTAACTTAAAAACTTTGAACAAACGAAAACAGAGGAAACAAATGACCCTGAAGACCAAGTTGACTAACATTTGAGTTTGTTGATCAACTCAACTAATTAATGTCTCTAAAGGTTGTTTGTTTTTTAATCTCTTACATATAATTATTGTATTTTAAACTAACTTATAGACAACCGGTCATGGTATATGCCCAATAAATAAACGATTTTTTTTAAAACTAAGCATTTTGCTTTTTTTTTTTATTTAGAAAAGTAAGTATATAATTTTTTTTTTAGAAAAATAGGTATACGCGCATCCCGGGTAGCGCGTATTGGACATAGGCGCGCCCCTGGGTGGCCCCATTGAATAGGCGCCACTTGGGGTGGCACCTATTCATATGCGCCACTTTGAAGTGGCGCCCGTGAAGGGTGTCTAATTCTTTTTTTTAAATAATGTTTTTCGATAATGATGACTCGATATTTAATTAAAAATAAAATTATGTATCTATTAAAAAAAGTTATAGTAGGTAAATATTTTAATTGTGATTCAAATGATGCAAAAATTATTAAATTTGGATTTACGGATTGACTGTACGGCATGCCGTAAGTTGAGATATGAAAATTGTACTTAAAAATATATAACTCAGACCATGTAAGTCCAAACTCAACACGGTTAATGTCATTAATGTGGTAATTCAATTATCTATCTAGGGTAATTTTTTTGATTGGAAATACAGTGATTTTGTAACCTAACATCGTTCGTTTTATAATTTGACCGAAATAATTAAACGCATTAGGTGATAAATTTAATTATGTACTTACTCAAAAAAAATCAAAAAACTTACGGTGCGTACATAATTTAATTACGAATTAAATGACGCTAACTATGCGTTATTTTTTTTACTTTTAGACTGACTGTATAATACGGTACGTAAAAAACTCTACATACGATACAAAAACTTACAAATAGTGAAAAACTTACAAATAGTGTATTGTATGTAGAGTTTTTTACGTACCATATTATACAGTCAGTCTAAAAGTAAAAAAATTAACGCATAGTTAGGGTCATTTAATTCGTAATTAAATTATGTACGCACCGTAATTTTTTTGATTTTTTTTGAGTAAGTACATAATTAAATTTATAACCTAATGCATTTAATTATTTCGTTCAAATTATAAAACGAACGATGTTAGGTTACAAAATCACTGTATTTCCAATCAAAAACATTACCCTAGATAGATAATTGAATTACCACATAAATGACGTTAACCGTGTTGAGTTTGGACTTACATGGTCCGAGTTATAAATTTTTAAGTACAATTTTCATATCTCAACTTACGGCATGCCGTACAGTCAATCCGTAAATCCAAATTTAATATTTTTTGCATAATTTGAATCGCAATTAAAATATCTACTTACTGTATAATTTTTTTAATAGACACATAATTTTATTTTTAATTAAACATCGAGTCATCATTATCGAAAAAAAATGATTTAAAAAAAAGAGTTGGGCACCCTTCACAGGCGCCACCCAGGGGTGCGCGTATACTTATTTTTCTAAAAAATATTTTTGCATACTTACTTTTCTAAATAAAAAAAAAAAGCAAAATGGTTAGTTTTAAAAAAAGTTCCAATAAACTAATGGAGATTTTAGCAACAACAGGTTTTCCTATTTGGTTAAAACGTGACAGTTTTTCCCTGATTCAACCCAGTTGGCTTTGAGTCAACATAATTTTATGAATCTTATCGAACAAGACACTCTCAATGTCATATTATGATGTTTTGTAAACAAAAAGTATAAAAAAAATAATAAAAAAAATATTTTAAAATATGGGCATACACGCTACCCAGGGTGTGAGTCGCTACCCCAAGTGGCGTGTTACCCCTTGCCCCTTTATTATTTTTACGACTCGATTTTTAATTAAAAATTAAATTACGTATCTATTAAAAAAATTTATGAGTAAGTAGATATTTTAATTGCGATTCAAATGATATAAAAAATATCAAAACTTGACTTACAAAAATCGAAATTAGACCATGTAAACCCAAACTCAACACAGTTAATGACTTTTATAGCGAAATTTAATTATCTACCTACTCTAATTTTTTTTTTGGTTTTTTTGATTATATATATATTTAATTTTTTAAATATCATTCTGATCAAATTATAGGACAAACAATGTTAGGTTAAAAAATATATATATATCTAATCAAAAGTCTAAAAACAAAATAGAGTCGGTAGATAACTAAATTTCACTATAAATGTTCTTAACCGTGTTGAGTTTGGACTTACAATGATTGAGTTAAATTTTTTTAAATCGAATTTTCATATCTTAACTTAGGGACGAGCCTATGGTTAATCTGTAAGCCCAAATTTAATATTTTTTTTATATAATTAGAATCACAATTAAAATATCAACTTATTCCTTTTTTTTTTAAATAAATACATAATTTAATTTTTAATTAAAAATCAAGTTGTAAAAAAAAAGTTAAAGGGGCAATGGGCCGAAATCCCGACAAAACCTGAGACCGACTAAGACTGGTTGGACCGAAATCCCGACAAAACCGGTCCGAGACCGGCCCGACTAAGACCGAGACCGAGCGGGCGATTTCCCCCCTCTAAAGTCGGACTCGGTCTCGGGCTTTTTCTCGTAAAACCCGATTAGGCCCGGGCGGGCCCGAGTTGTATTAAAAGCTAATACTTACGTTAGGTCTTCTCAGTTCTCCTTCTGTCTTCAACTCTTCATTTCATTCAGTCTCTCATCTGTGCTTCTCTAATGGCATGTTCTTTTCACGGAATGGAAAAGGAATTCGGCTTACGGATTCCGTAAGAAGTTGTTCTTTTCGCGGGATTGCAAAAATTTGGCTTACGGATTCCGGGCGGGCTAGGCTTAGACATTCTGTGTGAAAAGCTCGGAATTCCTAAGCCGAGCGCGCTAGGAATGAGGAATAGGAGGCGAAATGACCGAAATACCCTTACTTTAAAATTTATATTAATTCAACAATTTTATCTTAATTAATAATTAATTAAATAAGTTATTTTATTTTTTTAATTATTAATTAATTATATTATAAGTTTTTATTATTCTTAATTTTAAAACTAATTAATACAAATTATATATATTATATACTATACATATACAAGGAGGGGCAAATATGTCATTTTACCACGTTCCATTCCCTTTCCATATACAATTCCACCAAAGAAACAACAGAATTCCTTATTCCATTCCATTTCATTCCACCAAAGAAACGACTTCATATTCTTATCTCCTATTCCTTATTCCCTTTTCCTATTCCCTATTCCTTATTTCTTATTCCGAATCCCATGAAAGAAACGCCCCGTAAGAGTGTGGCAGCTCTTCTGCTCGTTGTTGCCCTCGCCGTCTCGCCGTCTCGCCTCTCGCTGTCTCCGTCTCGCCTCTCGCTGTCTCCGTCTCGCCTCTCGCCGTCTCCGTCTCGCCTCTCGCCGTCTCCGTCTCGCCTCTCGCCGTCTCCGTCTCGCCGTCTCCGTCTCGCCTCTCGCCGTCGCCGTCTCGCCTCCAGCAGCAGTAAGTGTTCTTCATTTCCTTAGCGATTTGCTTCCGAAGTTGCTCAAATTGTTCCGAAATTGCTTCGATTTGCTTCGATTTGCTTCGTGATTGGCTAAGATTGTCACGATTTAGGTCACAATTTACTGATTAGTAAACGAATTTACTGATTTAGGTCACAATTTACGGATGAATAGAAGACATACATAGATACAGCATTTTGCTGTTATTAAAAAACCCAATTTACGAATTTACATACATACATCATTCTGTATTTCTGTAATACAATTTACATACATACAACAATTTGATTTCAATGAATATAAACAGCATTCTGTAAAAGCAGCATACATACAACATTCTGTAATCGAATATAATTCATTATTATTATTATTATATAAGGGAGGGTGTCTCTGTTGGTAATTTTTTGCAGATTAAATTGAAGAAGACAACATATCAGCTTATGCCCATCAATTGGAGAGGGAGTTCTCTCTGCTCACAATCTGTTCAGTAGAGGCAATTCTGGTACTTGTTACTTCTAAATCATATTTTCTTGTTATTATTATTTAATATATGATTGGCAAGTGGAATCAATCATCTCTCCTGCAAACATATATATGTGTGTTAGAAGTGCATTTCCTTTCAATGAATCAATGCGATGTGACTTCCAAAACATTTGTATTGTCATAAGAGAGATGGACAGGCCATTGTTGTTAGTTACTTCCACTAGTGATGATGGATTTACTCTTCATGCACAATGTTTGCTCTTCATGCACAGCTCAATCACTTGGAAATGGATGCTTATCCTCAAGTTTACAGCAAATTTCGTTTTTGTTTTGTATGAAAATTTCGGTAATGGACAGAGACCGGCCCGAGTCAAGCAAGACCGACTCGGGCAGGCTTTTTATACCGAAGTCGGTCTCGATCCTCCACATGTGAGGATCGAAATTTCGGGCTTGGGCTCGGTCTTGCCAAAAAGACCGGCCCAGCCCGCCCAAGCTCACCCCTTGGCAAACGTAAACGTGATAACCACTCCACCACCGCAACTCTTGTATAAAGTAGTTTATTGATTTATTTACTTCATTCATGGGTTTCTATCTTGGTGATTGAACTGGACCAGAGAATGAATGGTTCATGACTCACTGGTCCGACCAGGGAAGAAAGATCGGACCCTCTATTCATTACCCAACGATCGAAAGACGGATTCTCTTCAGCTCCGACGGTGGAATTCTTCGATTTCTCATACAAAGATGCTGCGATTTAAGTATGGAAGGCTTATATTGGATCTATGCCGCGGTGGACGCGGTGCAAGGCATATGAGCACAAGGACAACTGTAATGAGCTTCGGAGACGGCAGCCATGGAGCCCTGGGACTGACGTCTTCCATGAAGGGAATCGGAATCGGTGGAGAAGACGCGTACGAGCCCTCTAAAATACAGAAGCTGCCGCCGGATGTGTCAAGCATCAGCGCAGGTCACTATCACTCTCTTGCCGTCACTTCTCAGGGGCAGCTCTGGGCTTGGGGCCGGAACCAAGAAGCTCAGCTCGGTCGCGACCCTTCTTCTAGTTCCCGGTGAGTCTCTTCCAAAAGGTTATTCAACAATCTGACTTCCTCAAGATTTATCTTTCTTGTGTAAACAAATGAAACTTACACTGTTGCGAAATAGATATTTACATATGTATCTTGAAGATTGAAAATTGCCACGGGTTGTTAGCTGATTAACAGTTCTAGAGTCACTTGCACAGCTATACCTTTTCTTTCCTCTTCCTTTGTTGCACTAATTGCTCATTTTCTAATGACTGAGCACCGAAATGAGTTGCCTTTTGGATTTCAATATGACTAACTCGTCAGTATAGTTCGTAATTCGTATGCATTTCCCCATGTCAGTTCTAGATACATTCTTCTGGTAAAATGACATGCCCAATGTCAAATGGAAGTGTGAGATACCTTAACGTTATTGTAGCAGTAGTCAACTAAGAACCAAAATGGAAGTTTCACCATTTTATAAGTGAGTTGTGATATGATTTTATTTGAAACATACAGAGACTCATGGAATGAACCAAAGAGAGTTCAAGGACTGGACCGAGTGACTGTTTGCTCCTCCTCTGCTTCTGGTGTTATTTCTGCAGCCATTGGAGACGATGGCTCTTTGTGGGTCTGGGGAAAGTCTAAACGTGGGCAGCTTGGGCTGGGGAAGAACGTTACAGAGGCTGTGATGCCCACTCGAGTTGAATCACTTGTTGGAGAAAAGATAGCTAAGGTGGGCCACTATCCCTGGTAGGAAAGCGTTTACTACAAGATGGTTCAATTCAATCTTTTTAAGAGCTTACTTAATATATGCACTGATCCTTTATTCCTCCTCAAGTTTTCACAATCGATACTTTTGTAACAGGTTTCGTTTGGCTGGGGGCACGCCCTTGCCAGGACTGAGGATGGAAAACTGTATGGATGGGGTTATTCAGCTGATGGTAGGTTAGGCAATGCGGACAAGGCTCTTGAGGTGTCTTTTTTAGAATCAAGTCAGAATACGTCCACGGATGAAACAAGGTTATCCGATTCTGCCCAAGAACTTGCGGAGAAGCTTGTTTCCCAAGGATTAGAGAAAGAGAAAGAAATGCCAATTATCTGGGATCCGCTTCAACTGGAAGAACTCAATGGGGTTGAAGCTGTGGACATCTCCTGTGGACTAGATCATTCTCTAGTCCTTTGCAGTAAGTAATTATCTGTATTCATTGACTGGTGTTGGATATTATCTTCATGATGAGTAAATTAGCATGAAGTGTGACTTTGAGTGAGCAAATTTCAGGAAACGGGACCCTGTTGAGCGGTGGAAGCAACATTTATGGCCAGTTAGGAAGAAGAGGGAAACAAGAGTTTGGATTGTTTCCAGTAACTTTGGGTTTAACTCCTGTGTCCATTGCATCAGGTCTTGGCCATTCATTGGCGATTTGCAGTGAGGTTTCTCCTACTACAAACGATGTTTCGGGAAGGATTTTCTCTTGGGGTTGGAATGAAGTGTGTCAGCTGGGTAGATCAGGATCTGAGGATGTTCCAATGGAGGTAGAAGGATTGAGTTGTGAAACGGTTGTGTGTGTCTCCGGTGGTCGAGTTCATTCAATTGCTGTGACATCCATTGGAGAGTTGTGGTCTTGGGGATGTGGTCGGAATGGTCGTCTGGGATTAGGAAGCTCTTTTGATGAGGCGGAGCCGATATTGGTGGAAGGAGTTGTTGATGTGTTGCAAGCAGTGTGTGGGTTTGATCATAGTTTAGTCCTTGTTTCTGAATGAATATTTAAATCATTTCTATCTCATGTTTCTGTTAGTGTAACTGTGTAAGTGAAGCGGGCCTCTTTAATCAAATGGAATTTGTTTGGCCTCACACACATAAATAAACAAATGGAACTTGGCCGCAATTATTTTCTCAATTTTGTTTCATTGTACACGACCAGTAAATTCATTGTCAGCTTTTTCCCTCATAATCAGAGAGCACATTTCTATGAATGTTCTGTACCCAACAAGTCCCTAATGAGAGTAGCATACGTACATAATTCCGAATTTCCGATGGCATAAATACATAATTTCGATGGCATAAATAATATGGTTAATTACTTAATTGGTTACACATGTTTCAAAATGTGATTAATTGGTTTTGATATGTGACTAATTATTTTTTACTGTTCACCGTTAGAAATCACAGTTAAGTCGCTATTTAGATACGTAAAATGACGTAATTACCCTTTTCATCAATCAAGTTGTGTTCTTCATCACCGAATTGAATTGAAGAACCCAGAAATTCGATTCTGGGTTCTTCGATTCGATTCTGGTTCTTCAAGACCACTAAGGGCATAATAGTCATTTCACAATTCAATAATATGTCAAAAAAATTAATTAACGATAAAATTAACGGTTTACTAACGGAATAATCAATTAATCACATTGGGAAAAATATGTGTAATCAATTAGTCACATAGCAAAACCAATTAATCACATTTTGAAACATGTGTAACCATTCTGCACAATGATAAAACATGTGTAACCAATTAACTAATTAGACCCTAAATAATAACCCAACGAGACCAGACCAGACAAAACAAAGACAGACGTCTTGACCCGTGAGTCCGTCCCATCCGTGATTTGGAAGAACAAACAAAGGCAGAGAGAGAGAGAGAGAGAGATTTGGTTAGACGACAACACAAAATAAAAAGAGTGAAGATTTGATGAATAGTAGATTCTTAACCAAGACAGACAGACGGTCAAGAAACGCTTCTCATCGAATGACTGACCAGTTCACACACTTGCCGGAAAATGAATAATCAGCAAATATCTGTCTTTTGATTCATATTCCAATCCTTACATTCAATTCATCATTCATATATATATTAAAAAGCTTCCATTGGATTTCTTGCATCGATCTAAGCAGGTCCCTTGACCTCCGACTTCCCTTCATCGGAATCCTCGACCGGATCCCTGAACTTACTGTAAATGTCTCCTTTATAAAATTCCCTAGTCCTCGCCACCAGAATCAAAGACTCAACGGCGCCGGAAAAGGTAACCACACACAATATTAGAAAGCTCAGGCGGTAGCAGTGGGGACCGATGCAGGTCAGCTCCTTGACCACCGCCCTAGCCAGACCTTTCCTCCTCAGTTCCTTCACAGCCTCCCGATCGTACAACATTCCGGTCACCTTCACGTTCAAGATATACGAACTGAGAGGGCTTGCCAGCTGTCCACAGTTGAATAAATTCGAGTAGTATTTGAGCCCAAAGAGCTCCGATATGATCGCGAAGAGCAGCGGCAGCTGTGCCCCGAACGAAAACCCAATGATGACCGACGCCACGTAGAGGGAGCCCGACGCGGGAAACCGATCAGGATATGACCCACGCACGATAGGAGGAGGACAAAGGTCATCATGAGCGGCCTCGGGATCCTGTACTGCTCAAGAAGGCCTTCCGACACGAAGCCGGAGAAAATCCGACCGAAGTAGTTCCAGATGCTTACAAGGGAGAGGAAGGAGCTCGTGATTCGAGCAGGGTACCCGAGCGACTCTCCGATCTGGCCCAAATTGTCGACCGCGGTCAAGCTCGAGCCCAAGCCGCATAGTGTAGCAAAGAACAGAACCAATATGTCTACGCTGAGAAGCGCCTGTAAGATGCTGTAGTCGTCTCCACTTGGAGGCGGATTGAAAATGTTAAGAGTACCATGGAGTCTCTTTCGCCACTGCTGCTGCTGCTGCTGTCTTCTCCTGCGTGATGACATGGTCGTTTTTTTGGAGATAGTGTCGGTTTTAACATCGTTGTTCTTCGATTTCCAGAACAGTAGTTCTTGCTTGATAATGATCACGAGAGGGACGAAAAGAAGGGCGCAGACAATTGTGGCACTGGCTGCGTAAGCAGGTTCTGGGAAGACGAACTGCTTCTCGAGAAAGATAATGTACGGCTTCGATAGGCGCATCGCGTTATATATTTTAGTGTAATTGGATTGACTAGTTGACAAATGAGATCATAGTATCTCATTAAACAAGTTAGGAGGGTGCGGAGTGCACGCTTGTTTAAGTATATTATGATTCATTGTATCGGAGATTCATCGGTTGATTAGAGATGAGGCAATGGGGGTCAAAGGGGGCAACGCCCCCTTTGCCGGGTCCAGGGGCAGCGCCCCTGGCTGGGGTCGAGCTATTTTACATAAAGTCACTATTCTAAAAATTCATTGTAAATTTGAATTTTTGGAATTAATGACTTAACATTTTAACTTCAAAATTCCCGGTTTTTGGACACTTGCTTTAGAGCCAAATATTGGACCAAATATTGGACCAAACCAATTCTTGGCCGAACCATTATTGAACCAAACCATGTGTTGGCCGAACCATTGCTTGTATGTCATCCTAAGGTGTCCCTTTGATTTTGGAGCCAAAATTTGAATCAAAAGGGGTGTTATGGCCGAAATGACACTTTGCCTCTTCCAAAGGACATGGTGTCTTCTCCTAAGGGTGTGACAAACACTATAAATTGGTCATAGGGGGGGGGGGTCCTAAATCTTCATCTCAAACATTCACAATCCTTCTCTCAAGTTCTAGTTCAGTATTATGATTTTATCCGATTGAAAGTTTGGGTGCCTCCAAATAGTTTCAATCTGAAAGTGTCGTCACGACTTCAGAATAATCCAAGCATACAAATTCGAGTTCATCCACCACATCCATTCGAAATTTTCCAACAAAGATTGAAACTATTTCTCTGAAGATGACGAACGGAGAATCTGCTAGAGACATGACTAGCAAATTTGCTAAGTTAGACAACTTCGAAGGTAGTGACTTTCGAAGATGGCAAAAGAAGATGCACTTCCTTTTGACGACCCTAAAGGTGGTGTATGTGCTAAGTACTCCCATGCCTGAACTACTCGACAATGAAACAGTGGAACAAACCAGGCGCCGCTGCAAATGGGAGAATGATGACTACATTTGTCGTGGTCACATCCTCAATGGTATGTCTGATTCCCTATTTGATATATATCAGAATGTCGAGTCTGCAAAAGAATTGTGGGATTCCCTTGAATCCAAGTACATGGCCGAAGATGCTTCAAGTAAGAAGTTTCTTGTTAGTAATTTTAATAATTACAAGATGGTTGATACTAGACCGGTCATGGAACAGTATAATGAACTGTTAAGGATTCTGGGACAGTTTGCTCAACAAAACATGAAGATGGATGAATCCATCTCGGGTTCTAGTGTTATTGACAAACTGCCACCATCATGGAAAGATTTCAAACATACCCTAAAGCACAATAAGGAAGAGATGTCTCTTGTTCAACTTGGAAGTCACTTCAGGATTGAGGAGTCTTTAAGGGCTCAAGAAGTTGACAATAACCCTAAGGGGAAGAACCAAGTTGGTCACTCTTCTGTAAACATGGTTGAAGAGGGTCGATTTGGAAACTCTAACAAGGGGAACAAACGCAAGTTTAAAGGAGATGACAACAAGTCTTTCAACAAAAAGCCTAAGGTGGCATGTTGGAAGTGTGGCAAACCCGGTCATTTCAAGAAGGATTGTCGGGTTGGAAAAGGCAAGCACAATGCTGGTCCAAGAGGATCTAAGGATCCTGAAAAGCAACAAGGTCAGATTTTAATACAAAATAATAATTCGGGTCAGAATTATGTATCGGTAATATCTGAGGCATTTTACGTGCAGGATGATCATGTTGCATGGTGGATTGATTCAGGATCAACAACTCATGTGTGTAAGGATCTTCGTTGGTTCAAGGATTTTCAACCAATTGAAGATGGACCTGTCTTAAAGATGGGAAATGTTGCAACTGAACCAATCAAGGGATTAGGAAATGTCAAGCTTGTTTTTACTTCAGGAAAATGTCTATCTTTAAATAATGTATTGTATGTTCCAGGGATTCGAAAGAATCTCTTATCGGGTGTTGTCTTGAACAATTGTGGTTATAAACAAGTGTATGAAAGTGACAAATATATTTTGTCTAAACATGGTTCTTTTGTAGGATTTGGTTATTTAAGTAATGGCATGTTTATGTTAAATGTTAAGGTTTCATTTGATAATGAATCTGCTTGCATGACTTCTATTAGTACTTGTAATAATGTTAATAAATCAGATTTATGGCATGCTAGACTAGGACATGTTCATTATAAAAGAATGAAAGATATGTCTAAAATGAGTCTTATACCTGCTATTGATATAAACAATGAGAAATGTAAAACTTGTATGTTAACTAAGATTACTAGAAAGCCTTTCAAGGATATAAATAGAGCTTCTAATATATTGGAACTAATTCATAGCGATTTATGTGATTTTCATGCTACTCCTTCATTAGGAAATAAAAAGTATGTTATTACTTTTATTGATGATGCTTCTAGATATTGCTATGTTTATTTGTTGCATGCTAAGGATGAAGCTCTTGATAAATTTAAAATTTATAAAAAGGAAGTTGAGCTTCATCAAAGTAAATTGATTAAAAATTTACGGACTGATAGAGGAGGTGAGTATTATGATCCAGTATATTTTCAATCTACTGGTATAATACATCAAACTACAGCTCCTTATACACCACAACAAAATGGTGTGTCTGAAAGGAAGAATAGGACTTTGAAAGAGATGGTTAATTCCATGTTATCCTATTCAGGTCTAAGTGAAGGTTTTTGGGGTGAGGCTACGTTAACAACCTGTTATTTATTGAATAGAATTCCTAATAAAAGGAATAAGATTACCCCATATGAATTGTGGTATAAAAAGCCACCAAAATTAAGTTTTCTGAGAGTTTGGGGATGTAGAGCAGTTGTAAGGCTCACTGAACCCAAAAGAAGAAACTTGGGAGAAAGAGGTATAGATTCTATCTTCATTGGGTATGCTGAGCATTCATATGCATATAGATTCTATGTATGAGAATCTAATGACTATGTGTCTGTTAACACAGTCATAGAATCAAGAGATGCTACCTTTGATGAAGATAGATTTACATCTATACCTAGACCAAAAGATATGATTCAGAATTCTTTAAGTTCAGATACTTCTGGTGGTACCGTTTTTGTACCTGGACCGACTGAACCAAGGAGAAGTACTAGAACTAGAAAAGCCAAATCTTTTGGATCTGATTTTCAACTTTATTTAGTTGAAGGGTCAAGGGATGATGTTGAGTATCAGTATCAATACTGCTTCATGATTGAAGAAGATCCAAGAACATTTAGTGAAGCTATGACTTCAAGAAATGTTGCATTCTGGAAAGAAGCTATCCAGGATGAAATGGATTCAATCATGAATAATAATACATGGGAATTGACTGATCTACCTCCTGGCTGTAAAGCTTTGGGAAACAGATGGATTTTCAAAAGGAAAATCAAAGTGGATGGTAGCATAGATAAGTATAAAGCAAGATTGGTTATCCAAGGCTTCAGACAGAAGGAAGGGATAGATTATTTTGATACTTATGCTCCTGTTGCTAGGACCTCCACTATTAGGTTATTAATAGCACTTGCAGCTATTCATAATCTTGTAATTCATCAAATGGATGTGAAAACTGCATTCTTGAATGGTGATTTGGATGATGAGATATATATGAAGCAACCGGAAGGGTTTGTTATGCCTGGAAATGAAAATAAGGTGTGCAAGTTGAAGAAATCATTGTATGGTCTTAAACAAGCACCAAAACAATGGCATCAAAAATTTGATGATGTGGTATTGTCTAATGGTTTTCTTCTTAACCAAGCAGACAAGTGTGTATATAGCAAATTTGATACTTCTGGTAAAGGAGTCATTATTTGTCTATATGTAGATGACATGTTGATTTATGGTACTGACCAAAATCAAGTTGATAAAACCAAGAAATTTCTGTCATCTAATTTTGACATGAAGGATTTGGGGGAGGCTGAGGTGATTCTTGGTATAAAGATCATACGAAAGAACAATGGTATTTCAATCTCTCAATCTCATTATATTGAGAAGATTCTGAATAAATTTAATTTTAAAGATTGTTCTCCAGTTAGCACTCCCATAGATCCTTGTCTTAAGCTTCTACCTAATAAAGGTGTGGCGGTATCTCAACTTGAATACTCAAGGGCTATTGGTTGTCTTATGTATGTCATGATTAGCACTAGGTCTGATATTGCTTATGATGTTGGAAAGCTTAGTAGATATACTAGCAATCCAAGTTCACATCATTGGCAAGCATTAAATCGAGTATTCAAGTACTTGAAAGGAACCATGGATTATGGTTTGACTTATACTGGATTTCCTTATGTTCTTGAAGGATATTCAGATGCAAGTTGGATTTCTAATGTAGAAGATCATTCTTCTACAAGTGGATGCGTATTCCTTCTTGGGGGAGGTGCCATCTCTTGGGCCTCTAAGAAACAAAGTTGCATTACTCACTCAACAATGGAGTCTGAGTTTGTTGCATTAGCATCGGCTGGTAAAGAAGCTGAGTGGCTAAGAAATCTGATTTATGAAATTCCATTGTGGCCTAAACCGATATCTTCTATATCTATCAGATGTGATAGTGAATCTGCCTTGGCTAATGCATATAGGCAAGTATACAAAGGCAAGTCTAGACACTTAGGTGTTAGACACAGCATGATTCGTGAACTCATCATGCATGGTGTTATATCAGTGGAGTTTATAAAAACTCAACATAATTTAGCCGATCATTTAACCAAAGGGTTAAGAAGGGATCTTGTGCACAAATCGGCTGTGGGGATAGGATTAAAGTCCATTTGAAATCTCTCATGTTGAGATACCCAATTCTCACCTAATATGACATTAGGTGTTGAATTCAATGTGGAAAGCTTGACATCTGGAGATTGGAACAGATTGGTTATATTATCCCAAGGTATGTGTTCAGACCTGTAAGTAAAGGAGGTTGAAGTTTAACTACTTAATAGTTCTTTTGAAAAATTGCATATGCAGGTGCAAGAGTAAAAGAGCTACCTATGTAAACATGAAGTTTAGCCGCTTCAAGAAGCTAGGACTTGGCTTTGATATGTTTATGAAGGATTAGGACACAAGGCTAGTAAAAGATAGTGTCAAGAAAGGACATTTGAGAATGTTAACTTATGTGTATATTATCTTCATGTATTCACAATGAATAGAAAAGGTTCAATCCATAGTGACACCTTGATAGTCGAATATTTGAAATGTGTAATACACTAAGATGAAATTCAATCGTCATGATATTTCATTTATGCATAAGTTTGTTGTGTTGTTTGATTGTGATCTTATGTTTAGTTAATCAAGGATTACACTAAAATGGGGGAGGATTGTTATATATTTTAGTGTAATTGGATTGACTAGTTGACCAATGGGATCATAGTATCTCATTAAACAAGTTAGGAGGGTGCGGAGTGCATGCTTGTTTAAGTATATTATGATTCATTGTATCGTAGATTCATCGGTTGATTAGAGATGAGGCAATGGGGGTCAAAGGGGGAAACGCCCCCTTTGCCGGGTCCAGGGGCAGCGCCCCTGGCGGGGTCCAAGGGGCAGCACCTCTGGCTGGGGTCGAGCTATTTTACATAAAGTCACTATTCTAAAAATTCATTGTAAATTTGAATTTTTGGAATTAATGACTTAACATTTTAACTTCAAAATTCCCGGTTTTTGGACACTTGCTTTAGAGCCAAATATTGGACCAAATATTGGACCAAACCAATTCTTGGCCGAACCATTATTGAACCAAACCATGTGTTGGCCGAACCATTGCTTGTATGTCATCCTAAGGTGTCCCTTTGATTTTGGAGCCAAAATTTGAATCAAAAGGGGTGTTATGGCCGAAATGACACTTTGCCTCTTCCAAAGGACATGGTGTCTTCTCCTAAGGGTGTGACAAACACTATAAATTGGTCATAGGGGGGGGGTCCTAAATCTTCATCTCAAACATTCACAATCCTTCTCTCAAGTTCTAGTTCAGTATTATGATTTTATCCGATTGAAAGTTTGGGTGCCTCCAAATAGTTTCAATCTGAAAGTGTCGTCACGACTTCAGAATAATCCAAGCATACAAATTCGAGTTCTCCCACCACATCCATTCGAAATTTTCCAACACATCGCGCATGGAACTCAAAACTCAATGTCTCGCTCTTCTCACTGAAGAGGCGAAACTCAGTCATTTTTTCTCGTGTGTGTCTACGTCGACGACTTAATAATTATGGGAACCAGTGTTTATAAGATCAACAATTTCAAGTCGCAAATGCGGCAGAAGTTCAGAATGAGTGGCCTCGACCTGCTCAGCTACTATCTGTGGATTGAAGTGCGCCAAAGCGAAGATGTGATCACAATGTGTCAGGCCGCCTATGCTGAAAAGATTATGGAACTCACTGGGATGGAAGATTACAACTCATGTCACACACAAATGTAAAGCAGGCTGCGGCTGAAAAAACAAGACAGGAGTTCGATTGCAAAGAAAATAAAGTACCGCAACAATGTCGGGAGTCTCCACTAGTTGGTGAACACTTAGCTGGATATAGCTCACATTGTGGGCATTGTCACTTAATACATAGAAGCGTAAACACACAACACTGGACCACAATAAGACAAATTTTTAGGTACATCCGTAAAACACTAAATTATGGTTACTGCTACAAATCGTGAGGAGAAGTCGATCAAGTAGGATATAGTGACAATAATCTAGGTTACGACATCAATGGCCGAAAGTGCTCCTCTAGGATAGTGTACTTCATCGGAAGAATTTTGATCACTTAGAGCTCACAAAAGCATAAAGTCATCGCACTCCCTGAATGTGAGGCAAAACACATCGCGGCAGCGACCGCAACATGTCAAAGGATTTAGCTCAGTCGACTTATCAAGTATTTAGTTGACTGCAAATAACAGAAGTTCAAGCTTCGAGTGGAAGTCAACTATTGATCTCAGCAAAAATCAGGTTCACCCGCATGACAGGAATAAACACATCGACACCAAATTCCATTTCATTCAGGAATTCATTTAGACCGTCAAAATGGACATTGATCATGTCAGAACAAACGATCCGCTGGTGTACATCCTGATCAAGCAATTAGTTCGAAAAAAGTTCATCGAAGAGCGTCAGAAGCTCGAAGTCCACAAGATTGATCAAGCGTAACGAGATTAAAGGGGTGAATTATTGGATGTAATTTCGTTGTATATAATTTGTTTATCTATATTAATTAGTAGTATAGATAACTTAAAGATAAGATTAGTGATATCCAGTAACTTAAAGATATGAGTATATATATTTATCCTAGCTTAGTATAAATAAGTTATCTTTTAGTAGATGGTTACATTGTAATTTTCGTTGGCTAAAAAAGGTTTTAAGTGAGATAAGAAACACAAATCTTCTTTGCACAAAAGACTCCTCATGTTAGCTATTTGCAACTACAACATTGATATAAATAAAAAGGTGACCAAACAAACTAACATGAGTAAGACAACAACAAGAAAACATCATTGCAAAGAAGCTTGAATAAAAGAAAATTATGGAACTAGATGACTTATGAAGAATGTGGTGTCTATTCTCCAGTTCTTCCCCAAGGATATGATACAGAATCTGCAGAAAACTTTAAAAATTGAAAATCGCGTAGATAACTAACAAAATAAAGCAAATTGAAAAATGATCAACAATATTAAAAAAACTTGATCAAATTGACTTGTGTGAAGTGAACCAAGAACCGAGGGGCTTAAGAAAATGAGAAGTTTACTCTTCAGTTCTCTCTAAAACACTTGATAAATGATCCACAAGTATCTCTAAAAATTAAACATGAAACAAGAATATCTTATCGGAGTAGGAAAAAAGATTAAGAATATAAAAAGTTGATCATATCGACACTTGTACGAATTGAGCAAGTAATCCAAAATTTGCACAACACCTATTACTAAAGTGTTCAATTATTAAAAAGAGAAGGTATAAGGGTGAGAATAAATAGGTGTCTAACCTGACTTAAATGAGTAAGAAACAATTGAGAAAGTTTACATTCATAGAAAACCTCAACTAGATATTGTTGACTTTATAAAAGACACACATTCAATCTCAATTCTCTTCAAATAAGACACTAATATCTAAGTAACTGCATTATCTATTAGAATATTAACTAAAAAAGTGATTAAAAGAAAATACAGAAGCAAAAACTGAAGGACTTACGTACTTAATAAGAATATTACACTTCATTCACCCAAGAATTTAACTAAATTAATGAAAGAGATCAATAATATAAATAGTTGATTAAACCGACTCTTTATCAACAATACGAACTCAAAATCAGCAGAACACAAGTAATACTACTACAATAAGTTCAATGTAGTATATTCAAGTGACAACGGTTGAGTATCGATAGTGACGACTTAATACAGAACAAAGCCCATTAGGCTTCCGAGGCCCAATATCATTTTAGAGGGGTAAAACCCAAATCATTCAAGACTGGACCAACCCATACTAAGGGTAAGTTGGAACCCATAAAACGGTTTAGTGCCAAACCCAGAATCAAAGTGGTCGCCAAAGTCTCTACTGGTCGCCAACGACCAAGGCCAAAGCCTCCCACTACTCGCCATGGGAGCGCTCGCCAAGATAGTCAAACATTTCAACTCTGGTCCCACAAACGACGCCAAATATACTACCACTATGTCCCGCATATCTCAGACACATATTCTACAAAGATTACATAAGGCAACTGCAATATTACGTGATAACCGTAATATCTGCTATCCTTATCTACAACGACACAATATTCACAGATATTTTCGGTGACCAAAAATGGGTTGGTCTTCCATCTATATAAATACTACTGCTTTACATAAGTTACATTACATTCTGAATTCATACACACTGTATACTCATTTAAGCATCGGAGTGGGACCCAGAGAAACCCGCTCTGTTGCGTTCCCCTTGTTGTAGGCTCAGCGGAGCTCCGACGAAAACTTACAGTCATTAACCAATTGACATCCAAATCACTGCCAAATCAACATCTAGTCAGCATCTGGGATCCTACCCCAACATTTGGCGCCGTCTGTGAAAATTGAGCAAATTGTAATGCAGGCTCGCTCTAACCGCAATCATCATAAGCAGGTCGTGAACGAACATACCCAAGACAACTCCAAATCTGTCGATTCGCCGCGCCATCAGCAAGAACCTGCTAGTCAGGCGTTTCACAATTCCATCCCTCCAAGATCGGCAGATGAACACGTCGACAATTCAAGACCGGCTCCACCTCCTCCCCCTCACCGATGTTCAAGTTCGGAAAATTGTCTAAGTGACCAGGGAAACCATTTAGGTCACCGCAGAGAAGCTATCCCTCTTGAAAACTATCATAGGACAGACACGCAGACACGCCCCTCGTCCTGCGGGGCCGCCAGAGACAGAAACTAGACATCCTCACACCAACGCTTCTCAAGAAGACCAAGATATAACCTCTGGAAATCAATTGATGTCTCCGTCCTCCGTAACAGCGCCGACAGTCACCCACTTTGTCAATCCGTGAGTTCCTCACTGA
Source organism: Chamaenerion angustifolium (assembly GCA_946814005.1). Taxonomy (NCBI): domain Eukaryota; kingdom Viridiplantae; phylum Streptophyta; class Magnoliopsida; order Myrtales; family Onagraceae; genus Chamaenerion; species Chamaenerion angustifolium. Next base: position 22,564,543 of record OX328268.1, on the reverse strand, counting down.
CCGGAGAACAACAACCCCAATTTACTCTTGGACAAGTTGAAGAGCTTATAAACAAAAATATAAAGTAACAACACGGAGCCCTCATGACCCCTTTTAGAGAACGATCCTCCAATCCATTCACCGCTGCTCTTATAACGGTCAGAATATCAAAGGATGTGATGACAAGACCCATCCCTGGATACAGTAGCGGAGGAGATCCCGTGATTCACCTCAACATGCATTAAACCTCTAATTTGGGTAAGTCAGAGGATGATAACCACTTAGCCCTATTATTTATGTCAACCCTCTCAGGTTCGGCGGTGTTTTGGTTATTCGACAGGGTCTCCTTCAGCACAATACATGACTCTGTTGGTATCTTAGGGGGCAAACGGGTGCAATGCTCTGTCGCGAAGACGAGACATGACTTTGTTGTTCTGCTCTTTGACCTTCCGGGCCATAAGCTCCTCGATTTCCTCCCTGGTCATTGAACCAGGGGGATGAGCCATTGTCGTCCGTGTTGATGGTATGGCGGCTTTCAAGGGAAGCTAGGTAGGCCGGGGCAGCGCCTGATGAGGATGGTACCAAGACGTTGCCACTCGGGTGATGGTAGACTATTGGGTTGTACGAAGCCTTCGCTCGATGATCTCGTCCAACGTTTCCATGAAGGCAGGAGTTAGAATCGCTTCCGGGGATACCTTCACCCGGGGCGATGCCTTACCTGAGGACGTTATCGACTCAGCTCGTCTGGATGCCTCAGGTTCGACTAAAGCCGCTGGTTGGGGCACGAGCGACTGGGAGGTCTATCCCTCCTGTTGCCTGGCTCGTGTAGGTAAGTATGTTGAAGCTCTCAGGTGCTGCTAGAGGTGGTGGAGGGTGTCATTTTCCGTGGCTGCTCTTTTCTCTAGTGTTGGGGGGAGCCATCACTGGTTTTGCTCAAGGTTCCCACATACAGCGCTAGATGTTGAATCACGTTTTCTATTAAGACTCAATTCTGAGTGTTTCGGGTTGGTCTCCTTGCTGCTCTGATAACCCACACAGAAGGAAAGCCCAAGGAGTTCCCGTTGTTTCCCCTCCGATGATTAAGTCAGTCGAAGGTTCATTTATAGGAGAGTCTAGAGAGTATATGGCGGGGGGGGGGGGGGGGGGGGGGGCAAGGTGTGCAATATGACATTAGATTCAGAATAGAGATGGGTGAGGGTATTTATAACTCTCACCCCTAACCTGGGTTGAGTTAGTCCCGACCATGGTCATCCTAGGTGTCGCCTTGTTAAGTGACCATGATTAGGACTCATGCCTTGAGTCTTTTGTTGCCTTTAGTCATGTGTTGTCAGGTGTCCTGTGCCTAATGTCTTGGTGCCCCGTGCCTCTATGTCCAGTGCCTTTGTGCCTTGTGTCATCCTGTCTGGCCTCGAGCCTTGTGCTTTGTTAGGCCTTGTGCAGTCATTGCGTCTCAAACCCTCTTGTAGGACAGGATCTCCGGATAGGCCTCCTAACAGGGGTGTGCCCCTATGGTTGGGACCCACGGTGGTGATGGTTTGATGTTCTGAATAAACTTAGAGCATCCCCAAGTTTCTCTAGTTACTTGATCCATGTCAGTCCTCACGCGTGGAACCCCTATGTGTGGCACACCCTTACCATTACCACATCCCAGGGAAAATGGTTTTCATGGTATCTTAATGATCGGGCCTTTATGGCGACGCTACAGATCCTAAACTGGGTCGGTCCTCGGTCGGGTTTCCCGAAGGACGTCGGGTTAGAGCCCAACAAAAAAGATCAAGAATATGAAGAGTTGATCAAATAGACTCTTTCATGAACAATATGAACTAAAAATCAACACAAAACAAGTAATACTGTTCGAATAAGTTTAACGTAGTATATTCAAGTGACAACTCTGAATATATAAACCTTAAGCACGAAATTGCTATATAATGAGAACTCATTAATAGACATTATGACTCAACGAATCGTATCCGTAAAATATTTTTTCTCATGAAAATCGGTGCCTACACTATTATCTATTCTTTTGTTTTCTCCCTTAAACATGGTAAATCATTGTGCAATAACTTTGAATTGCCGATTGGGAAGAAGATTAAAAAACAAATGAAAAAGAGAAGGTAGATATGAATAAAGAGGTGACCAAAAACACTAAAATAAGTAACAAAAGAACAAGAAAGTTTAGACTCGTAAATAACCTTAGTAGCACTGTTGACATGCCCAAAGTGTCATTCGATTTTCATTTTCCTTATAGAAAATACTAATATGTAACAACATTAGCTAATAATTGATCGTTGGAAATAAACCTGATTAAAACAATATTATGGAACTAAAGGGTTTGTCAAGAATGTGATGTTTATTCCCTATTATTTCGCCTAAGATTGTGATAAAGAATCAACAGAAAACTTTAAAATTACAAATCGCGGTGATACCTAACCAATTAAAGCAAACTGAAACAGGTCAACAAGATTTAAAACGAACTTGATCAAACTGACTTATGTGAAGTGAAGCAAAAACCGTAGGGCTTAGGTAAATGAGAAGTTTACTCTTTAGTTTTCTCCAAAGAACTTGATAAACGATTTAAAAGTATCTCTAAAAATTAAACAATGAACAAGAAAATCTAATTGAAGTAGGAAAAAAGTTATGAAAATCAAAAAGTTGATTGAATCAATACTTGTATGTAATAGGAAATAATCCAAATTTTACACAACACCATAATATTATTAATGTGTTCAAAAATGAAAAAGAGAATGTCTAAAGAGGTGATTAAACGAGTAAGAAATAATAAAGAATGCTTAGCCTCATAAAATATTTCAGATAGATATTGTTAAATTCACCATAGGCACTCGTTCAATCTGCATTCTCCTAAAATAAGACATTCTCCTAAAATAAGACACTAATATCTAAGTAATTGCACTATCTAATTAAAAATTAAACATGGAACGGAAAAATCTAATCGAAGTACAAAAAAAAAAGATTGAATATATATATATAGAGAGAGAGTTTTTCCAATCAACACTCGTATAAACTAAGCAAATAATACAAAATCTGCACAAAACGAGGAATACTATTTAATACTTGAAAAAATGAAAACGAGAAGGAATAAGTATGTGAATAATGAGGTGACTAAACAAACTTAAATTCATAAAAAATCATTGGTAGAAATTATTGACTTGACCAAACGAACCCATTCAATCTCTATTCTCGTTAAATATTACACTTATATCTAAGTAACTACATTGTTTAATAAAAAGGGAATAAAAGAAAAATACCAAAGCAAGAACCTGAGGACTTAGGTACTTCCTGGGAAGTTTAAGCATCATTTGCCCAAGGATCTGCAAGAAACTCTAAACATTAAACACATGATAAAAAAATCTATAGAATTGATGAAAAAGATCAAGAATACAAAGAGTTGATCAAGCCAACTCTTCCATGAACAATATGAACTCAAAATCAGAACAAAATAAGTACTGTTAGAATAAGTTCAACGTAGTATATCCAAGTTACAAGTATGAATATACAAATTTCCAACACAAAAGCGTTAGCTAACGAGAACTAGGCGTGACAATTTCTGACATGACATGATTAAACGATATGCATTTTACACGACAATAAAACGACACGGTTAATAACCGTGTATAAACAACTCTTATCCATTTTGACACGATTAATAACCGTGTCTAACCACATCTAACATGCAAATACCCGATTAAACACGATTAAGTATATTTATCTAATATTTCAATTTGTTTTTTAACTTATTTTTTAATAACTTATGGATTTTAAAACTTGATTATGAAATTAAATTATAGAATTTGTGAATTTCATATTATATTATTTCTTTCTTGTCATGTGACACGGTTTGTCTTGTGTATCTATGAATTTTTTATTTGTTCAAAAAACTAATTGTGTCTTAACATGTGTTCCACGTGTGATCTGTTTAAGACCCTATTTGTTTAAACACGACACACGTTTAAGATTTATTTGTTTACACACGACATCCTTTTATACACAACATGATTAATGACACGACACACACGAATTGCCACCCCTAACGAGAACCCATTAAATAGACATAACTCTAGCATTCCTCGAAGACAGAAATACCTCAATTTTAGGGTTGGCGTCACCTCCTATTGAAAAATGTAGGACGGGAGGTCTTAATTAAGTCAGTTATTTCAACCATCTCAAAAGGAAGGTTTAAACTCGTAAAAAATCTCAAGTAGACACTTTTGACTTGACCAAACACTACCATTCGATTTCCAGTTTTTGAAAGAAAACACTAATATCTATGTAAGTGCATTATCTAATAAGAGATCATTGCAAACAAGTCTAATTAATGGCAAAGTATGGAACTATATGGCTTATGAAGAATTTGGTGTTTATTCCCGAGTCCTTCCCCTGAGACCGATCATGATAAACAAAATTTGCCAAAATTTTAAAAAATTGCAAATCGCATAGATAACTAACCATATAAAACAAACTGAACATGATCAACAAGATTAAAACGAACTATGTGAAGTGAAGTAAAAATTGAAGGGCTCAATAAAATGAGAAGTCTACTCTCTCAAAAGAATTTCATAAAGAATCTAAACGTATCACTAAACATTATAAACTGAACAAGAGAATCTAATTAAAGTAGGAAAATAATTAAGGATATAAAAAAGTTGATTGAATTAACACTTGAATGAACTGAGTAACTAATCAAAAACGTGTACAACACCCATAATACGACTAAAGTGTTCAAATATAAAAAGAGAAGGTATGATTCTAGGTTTAAACTCCTACAAAAACATCAATTATACATTGTTGACTTAAAAGATGAATTTAAAAAAACTTGAATAAAAAAATACAGAAGAAAGGACTGGAGGACTTATTAAAGTGTACGCTTTATTTGCGCATGAACCTTATAAAGGATATGCAAGTGTCTCTAAAAATTAAACACCGGACAAAAAAATTAATCGAATTAATGAAAATGATACAAAATATAAGGAGTTGATCAAATTAAATGGACTCTTGTATGAACAATATCAACTCAAAATCAGAACAAAACAAGTAATACTATTGGATTAAGTTCAACGTAGTACATTCAAGTGACAACTATGATTATCAAAAGGTTTAACACGGAAGTGTTAGCTAACGAGAACCCATCAAATACAAATTATTACTCAAAGAAATTCCACCCGTTTAATCCTCATTCTCACGTAGAAAGGTGCCTACACTATTAACTATTCTTTTATTTTCTTGCATAAACATGGTAAATTAGTTTGCAATAACTTTGAATTCGAGATTGGGGAGAAGATAAAAAAATAAAAACAAAGGTGCATCGATATGAATAAAGAGGTGACCACACAGATTAAAAAGATTAAGAAAGCAACAAGAAAGCTTAGACTTGTAAAAAACCTCAAGTAGAAATGTTGACTTCTTCACCAAGCATTGTCATTCAATTCCCATCTTCCGGGAAGAAACACTTATATTCGTGTAACTACATTATCTAATAAATGATCACTGCAAATTAACATGATTAAAAGGAAATTATGGAACTAGATGATTTATCAAGAATGTGATGTTTATTCCCAGTCCTTCGCCCAAATTGCAAATCTACAGAAAACTTTAAAAATTGCAAATCGTGGAAATAAGTAACCAAATAAAGCAAACTGAAAAGGATCAACAAGATTAAAAAGATCTTGATCAAACCAACTAATTACAAGTGGAAAAAGAACCCGAAGTCTTAGGCAAATGAGAAGTCTACTCTTCAGTTGTCTCCAAAGAACTTGATAAAGGAATTGCAAGTATTTCTAAAAGTTATATACGGAAAAGTAAAACTTGATCGAAGTAAGAAAAAAAAAGATTAAGAATATTAAAAGGTTGATCGAATCAACCCTTGTATGTACTATGCAAGTAATACAAAATTTGCACAACATCTGCAATACTAATAAAGTGTTACAATTGAAAAGGAGAAGGTATAAGGATGTGAATAAATAGGTGACTAAAGCAACTAAAATGAGTAAGTAACGATTAACAAAGTTAGACTCATACAAAACATCAGGTAGACATTGCCGACTTGACCAAACACACACATTCATTCTCCTGAAATAAAACACTAATATATAAGTAACTGCATTATCTAATAGCTAATTATTTCAAAAAAGAAAAACGGGAATAAAAATAATCGGATGACTTAGGTTCTTAGTGGGAAGTATATGCTGTATTTGCACTTTAACCTTAGGATTCGCAAAAATCTCTAAAAATTAAACACATGACAAAAAACAATTAATAGAATTCATGAAATAAGATTACATTAAAAAGTTGTTTGTATTCCAAAATGTGTACAACATCCGTAATACTAGCAAAGTGTTACAAATGAAAAGAGAAGGTATAAGAATGTGAATTAATAGGTGACTAAACCAACTAAAATGAGTAAGAAACTGTTAAGAAAGTTTAGACTCATACAAAACCTCATGTATACATTACTGACTTGACAAAACACTCACATTCATTCTCCATTCTCCATAATAAGACACTAATATCTAAGTAACTGCATTATCTAATAACAAACTAATTCCCAAACAAACATATATAAAAAAGAACTAGAGCACTTAGGTACTTAATGGGAAGTATACGCTTTATTTGCACTTTAACCTTATAAAGGATCTGCAAAAATCTCTAAAACTTAAATAGAGAACGAAAAAAAATTGAATTAATGAAAAAGATCCACAATATAAAGAGTTGATCAAACTGACTCTTGTATGAACATTATGAGCTCAAAATCAGAACAAAACAAATAATACTATTGGAATAAGTTCAACGTAGTATATCCAACTGACAACTATGATTATATAAATGTTAGTGAACAAGAACCCATCAAATAGACATTATGACTCAACAAATCCTACCTGTATAATCCTCATTCTCATGTAAAAAGGTGCCTACACTATTATCTTTTATATAATTTTCTCGCACAAACATTGTAAATTATTCTACATTGAATTACAAACTGGGGAGAAAGTTAAAAACAAAATATGAAAAAAGACAAGATGCATCGACATGAATATAGAGGTGACCAAAAATACTAAAATGAGTAAGAAAGCAACAAGAAAGTTTTAACTCGTAAATAACCTCAAGTAAGCACGGTTGATTTGACCAAACACTGTTATTAGATTTCCATTTTCCTGGAGAACAAAATCACTAATATCTTATAAAAGATCATCCCAAACAATCCGGATTAAAAAAATATATATGGAACTAGATGGTTTGTGAAGAATGTTGTGTTTATTCCACGATCCATCGCCAAAAATCAAGATAAAGATACTGTATAATACTTTAAAAATTGCAAATGGTGGAGATAACTAACCAAATAAAGCAAACTGAAAAAGGATACACAAGATTAAAAAGAACTTGATCAAACCGATTTAGGCGAAGTGAAGCAAGAACAGGAAGGTTTAGGAAAATGAGAAGTACAATTTTCAGTATCTCCAAAAAATTTAATAAGTGATATGCAATTATCCATAAAAATTAAATAAAAAAAATCTAATTGAAGTAGGAAAAAAAGATTAAGAATATTAAAAAGTTGATTGAATCAACCTTTGTATATACTAAGCAAGTAATCCAAAATTTGCACAACACTCGTAATACAACTAAAGTACTAAAAAATGAATAGAAGGTATAAGAATGTGAATAAGAAGGTGACTAAACCTACTAAAATGAGTTAGAAACAATAAAGATAGTTTAGACCCATAAAAATCTCAAGTAGACACAAACACAAACATTCAATCTCCGTTCAACAAATAAGATACTAAAACCTTAAGTAACTGCACTATATAACATCAATGATTAATTAAAAAAATGTGAATAAAACAAAATACAGAAGCATGTACTGGAGTTATTTGCACAGGAACTTTATAAAGGATTTGGAAGAATCACTAAAAATTAAACAAATGACAAAATAAATTAATTAAATTAATGAAAAAAATCAAGAATATAAAAAATTGATCAAATTGACTCTTGCATGAGCAATATGAACTCAAAATCAGCAAAAAGAAGTAATACTATTTGAATAAGTTCAACGTAGCATATCCAAGTTACAACTTTGAATATATAAATTTTCAACATGAAACGTTAGCAAACAAGAACCCATCAAATACTTATGACTCAATGAATCTCACCCGTACAATCGACATTCTCATGTAAAAACGTGTCTACACTATTATCTATTATTTTGTTTTCTCGCACAAACATATTAATTGAGCAAAAAAACACAGAAAAAATTGGTACGGTTCAATTCTAAAAATTTAACACAGCAAAAAAAACTAACCGAAGTAAAAAAACAAATATTGAGAATTTAAAGAGTTTATCAAACTGATACATGTAATTGAGCATGTAACTCAATGTATAAACAAGACTTGTATGAACTGACCATGTAACACAATATCTAAACAACACCTGAAGTTTTCCAAAATTAAAACGAGAATACAAAGATGTGAATAAATCAACTAAAATGACTAAAAAACCAGTAAGAAAGTTTAGAGTCATAAAAAATCTCTAAGTAGACATTGTTAACTTGACCAAATACACTCATTCAATCTTTATTCTCCTGAAACAAGACACTAATATTTAAGTAACTGCATCATCTAAAAACGTTTAATAAAAAATGTGATTGAAAAAAAATTATGAAGCAAGAAGATCTTAGGTACTTAATGGGAAATCTAGGCTTCCTTTTTCAAGAACCTTTTGAATGATATGCATGAATCTCTAAAAATTAAACACAGGACAAAACAAACTAATTTAATGAATGTAAAAGATCAAGAATATATAGAGTTGATCAAGCAGATTCTTGTATGAACAACATAAACCCAAAATTAACAAAGCACAAGTATTCTACTTTAATGAATTCAACAAAGCATATTCAAGAAACGCCTAGGAACAAATAAATCATCAATATGAAAATTTTAGCCTCACTAAAACCCCTTATATAGACATTATTGACTCAGGGAATCTCACTCATACAATCCCCATTCTCATGTAAAAAGGTTGTTGATTATCTATTATAGAATTTAAACAAAATAGTGAGAATAAATGAAAGTAAGGGACGTCTATTCCTTTGTTCTCCTCCATAGTCATCATGGCAAACAATTTTGTGGGAAACTTTGAGAACTGAAGATTCGGGAGAATAAAACAAATAATCCAATATGAAAAAAAAATAGAGAGTTGAATAAAGAATTGACTAAATCAACTAAAATAAGTAAGAAAATAATAAGAAAATTTAGACATATAACAAACCTCAAGTAGACATTGTTGAGTTGATCAAATCTCTCATTCGTCTCCATTTGCCTAAAATAAAACACTCATATCTAAGTAACTGCATTATCTATTAAAATATTAATGCAAACAAACAAATCGAAGATCTGCAGAACATCATCCTACTCCCAGAAAACGTTTTATGTAGTATGTGCAAACAAACTAACTACAATAAGCAAAAACTAATGTGGAAGGTTTAGCTTCATGAAAACTTGTCATATTACCATTATTTATCTATTATTGTTATTGCTGAAAACAATCGTTTAAAGAAGATTGTGAGACTATATTACTTCTTAAATAAGTGGGTCTCCTCTTTGATTTTCTCCCATCAGCATGCTAGGCAACTTAAAAATTATAGACCCAAAGAAGAAAAAATAATTCAAATATGTAAAAGAAAAGGGATCAAACTGACTAACGTGTATAGTGAAGCACAAACCAAATATCTGCAGTTTGTGTACTGCATTGGAATAAATTATATGCAAAACCCAACTAAAGCACCAGTACATATCAGCATAATGTTTGTGTAGTGCATTGATATATATATATATATATATATATTAAAGAGGGAAAGGAATATCGAAACAGAGCGTGTCAAAAAAAGATTAAGAATATTAAAAAGTTTATCGAATCAACCCTTGTATGTACTATGCAAGTAATCCAAAATTTGCACAACATCCGCAATACTAATAAAGTGTTACAATTGAAAAGGAGAAGGTATAAGGATGTGAATAAATAGGTGACTAAAGCAACTAAAATGTGGTGTCTATTCCCCAGTCTTTCCCTCAAGATTATGGTAAAGAATATACAAAAACCTTTAAAAATGCATATCATAGAGAGAACAAATCCAAATAACGCAAACTGAAAAAGATCAACGATATTAAAAAATATATGCTCTAATCGACTTATTTGAAGTGAACTAAGAATCATAAGGCATATGAACATGATGAGGGGTTTACTCTTCATTTTTCTCCCAAGAACTTGATAAAGGATCTGCAATGATCACTAAAAATAAACACAAGAGAAGAAACCCTAATCGCATTAATAAAAAAATTAAGAATATAAAAAATGATCAAACCTACACTTGTATGAACTAGGAATGTAACCCAAAATATCCATTAACCCCGGTAACACTACAAAAGTTTTCAAATATGAAAAATGAAAGGTACAAAGATATGAATAAAGATTCAACCAAACCAACTAAAATGAGTAAGAAAGCATCAAATTTATCTTACAACTCAACGAATTCTACCCATACAATACTCATTCTAATGTAAGTTGCGTACACTATTATAACCAAATAAGTTCATTATGAATTATACAATTTTAAGGAAATAGTGTCAATAGATTAAAGTAAATGGACTTCTATTCTTTTGTTCTCTCCCATAAACATGGTAAGCAATTTTGCACTAACTTTACGAATTGTATATTGAACCTAAGATTAAAAAAAAACATTAAAAAGAGAAGGTGCATAGATATGAATAAAGGTGACCAAACAAACTGAAATATGTAAGAAAACGACAAGAAAGTTTAGGCTTGTTAGGCTGTCAAGTAGACATTATTGATTTGACATAACACTGTCATTCGATTTCTAATTTATTGAAAGAAAACACTAATATCTATGTAATTGCACTTTCTAATAAAATAGTAACTCAAACAAGCATAATTAAAGCAAAGTTATGACACTAGATGGCTTATGAAGAATGTGTTGTGTATTACCTAGTTCTTCCCAAAGATCGTGACAGGGAATATGCATAAAACTTTAAAAATTGCAAATCGAAGAGACAACTAGTTCAAATATAACAAATAGATGAGAATCAACACTATGAAAAAGAATTTGACCAAACCGAAATATTTGAAGTTAAGCAAGAACTATAGGGATTAGAAGCAAGGGAGGTATACTGTTCAGTTCACTACCAAAAACTTGATAAAAGACCTGTAAGAAAAAAACTTGATCAAACTAATACGTGTAAAAAAACACAGAAAAAATTGATACGGTTCAATTCTAAGATGGTACTAGATGATTTATGAAGAATGTGACCAGTCTATTCACCAGTCTTTCCCTCAAGGTCATGGTAAAGAATCTGCAAAAATCTTTAAAAATGCATAAAGATATGAATAAAGAATCGACCAAACCAACTAAAATGAGTAACAAAGCATCAAATTTACCTTACTACTCAACGAATTCCAACCGTACAGTACTCATTCTAATTTAAGTTGCGTACACTATTACAACCAAATAAATTCATTGTCAATTATAGAATTTTAAGGAAATAGTGTCAATACATTAAAGTAAATGGACTTTTATTCTTTTGTTCTCTCCCATAAACTTGGTAAGCAATTTTGCACAAACTTTATGAATTGTATATTGAAGATAAGATTTAAAAAAAATTAAAATATTAAAAAGAGAACGTGCATAGATATGAATAAAGGCGTCCAAACAAACTGAAATAAGTAAGAAAACGACAAGAAAGTTTAGGCTTGTAAAGCTATCAAGTAGACATTATTGATTTGACCATACACTGTCATTCGATTTCTAATTTCTTGAAAGAAAACACTAATATCTATGTAATTGCACTTTCTAATAAAAGAATAACTCAAACAAGCCTGATTAAAACAAAGTTATGACACTAGATTGCTTATGAAGAATGTGTTGTGTATTACCCAGTTCTTCCCAAAGATCGTGATAAGGAATATGCATAAAACTTTAAAGCTTGCAAATAGAGGAGACAACTAATTCAAATATAACAAACAGAAGAGGATCAACATTATGAAAAAGAATTTGACCAAACCGAATTATTTGAAGTGAAGCAAGAACTATAAGGATTAGAAGCATGAGAGGTAACTGTTCAGTTCTCTACCAAAAACTTGATACAAGACCTGTAAGAAAAAAACTTAATCAAACTGATACGTGTAAAAAAACACAGAAAAAATTGATACGGTTCAATTCTAAGATGGTACTAGATGATTTATGAAGAATGTGACCAGTCTATTCACCAGTCTTTCACTCAAGATCATGGTAAAGAATCTGCAAAAATCTTTAAAAATGCATATCATAGAGAGAACTAATCTAAATAACGCAAATTGAAAAAAATCAACGACATTAAAAAAAATGCTCTAATCGACTTATTTGAAGTGAACTAAGAATCTTAATGCATATGAACATGATGAGAGGTTTACTCTTCATTTTTCTCCAAAGAACTTGATAAATGATCTTCAATGATCTCTAAAAATCAAACACAAGATAAGAAACCCTAATCGCATTAAGAAAAAAAATAACAATATAAAAAGATGATCAAACCTACACTTGTATGAACTAGGAATGTAACCCAAAATCTCCAACAGTTGTATGAACTGACTAGGTATGTAACCCAAAATCTCCATTAACCCCTGCAACACTACAAAAGTTTTCAAATATGAAAAAAAGAAAGGTACAAAGATATGAATAAAGAATCGGCCAAACCAACTAAAATGAGTAAGAAAGCATCAAATTTACCTTACGACTCAACGAATTCCACCCGTACAATACTCATTCTAATGTAAGTGGCGTACACTATTATAACCAAATAAGTTCATTATGAATTATACAATTTTAAGGAAATAGTGTCAATAATAGATTAAAGTAAATGGACTTCTATTCTTTTGTTCTCTCCCATAAACATGGTAAGAAATTTTGCAGAAACTTTACGAATTGTATATTTTAAAAAAAATCAAATATTAAAAAGAGAACGTGCATAGATATGAATAAAGGTGTCCAAACAAACTGAAATATGTAAGAAAAAGACAAGAAAGTTTAGGCTTTTAAAGCTGTCAAGTAGACATTATTGATTTAACCAAACACTGTCATTCGATTTCTAATTTCTTGAAACAAAACACTAAATCTATGTAAATGCACTTTCTAATAAAAGAATAACTCAAACAAGCCTGATTAAAACAAAGTTATGACACTAGATGGCTTATGAAGAATGTTTTTTGTATTACCCAGTTCTTCCCAAAGACCGTGATAAGGAATATGCAGTAAACTTTAAAGCTTGCAAATAGAGGAGACAACTAATTCAAATATAACAAACAGAAGAGGATCAACACTATGAAAAAGAATTTGACCAAACCGAATTATTTGAAGTGAAGCAAGAACTATAGGGATTAGAAGCATGGGAGGTAACTGTTCAGTTCTCTACCAAAAACTTGGTACAAGACCTGTAAGAAAAAAACTTGATCAAACTGATACGTGTAAAAAAACACAGAAAAAATTGATACGGTTCAATTCTAAGATGGTACTAGATGATTTATGAAGAATGTGACCAGTCTATTCACCAGTCTTTCCCTCAAGGTCATGGTAAAGAATCTGCAAAAATCTTTAAAAATGCATAAAGATATGAATAAAGAATCGACCAAACCAACTAAAATGAGTAACAAAGCATCGAATTTACCTTACGACTCAACGAATTCCAACCGTACAGTACTCATTCTAATGTAAGTTGCGTACACTATTACAACCAAATAAATTCATTGTCAATTATAGAATTTTAAGGAAATAGATTCAATACATTAAAGTAAATGGAGTTTTATTCTTTTGTTATCTCCCATAAACATGGTAAGCAATTTTGCACAAACTTTATGAATTGTATATTGAAGATAAGATTTAAAAAAAATTAAAATATTAAAAAGAGAACGTGCATAGATATGAATAAAGGTGTCCAAACAAACTGAAATAAGTAAGAAAACGACAAGAAAGTTTAGGCTTGTAAAGCTGTCAAGTAGACATTATTGATTTGACCATACACTGTCATTCGATTTCTAATTTCTTGAAAGAAAACACTAATATCTATGTAATTGCACTTTCTAATAAAAGAATAACTCAAACAAGCCTGATTAAAACATAGTTATGACACTAGATTGCTTATGAAGAATGTGTTGCGTATTACCTAGTTCTTCCCAAAGACCGTGATAAGGAATATGCAGAAAACTTTAAAGCTTGCAAATAGAGGAGACAACTAATTCAAATATAACAAACAGAAGAGGATCAACACTATGAAAAAGAATTTGACCAAACCGAATTATTTGAAGTGAAGCAAGAACTATAGGGATTAGAAGCATGGGAGGTATACTGTTAAGTTCTCTACCAAAAACTTGATACAAGACCTGTAAGAAAAAAACTTGATCAAACTGATACGTGTAAAAAAACATAGAAAAAACTGATACGGTTCAATTCTAAGATGGTACAAGATGATTTATGAAGAATGTGACCAGTCTATTCACCAGTCTTTCCTTCAAGATCATGGTAAAGAATCTGCAAAAATCTTTAAAAATGCATATCATACAGAGAACTAATCCAAATAACGCAGACTAGATGACTTATGAAGAATGTGGTGTCTATTCCCCAGTCTTTCCCTCAAGATCATGGTAAAGAATTTGCAAAAAGCTTTAAAAATGCATATCATAGAGAGATCTAATCCAAATAACGCAAACTGAAATAAATCAACGATATTAAAAAATGCTCTAATCGACTTATTTGAAGTGAACTAAGAATCATAAGGCATATGAACATGATGAGAGGTTTACTCTTCATTTTTCTCCAAAGAACTTGATAAAGGATCTGCAATGATCTCTAAAAGTTCATTATGAATTATACAATTTTAAGGAAATAGTGTCAATAATAGATTAAAGGAAATGGACTTCTACTCTTTTGTTCTCTCCCATAAACATGGTAAGAAATTTTGCACTAACCTTACGAATTGTATATTGAAGATAAGATTAAAAAAATCAAACATTAAAAAGAGAAGGTGCATAGATATGAATAAAGGTGACCAAACAAACTAAAATAAGTAAGAAAATGACAAGAAAGTTTAGGCTTATAAAGCTGTAAAGTAGACATTATTAATTTGACTAAACACCTTCATTTGATTTCTAATTTCTTGAAAGAGAATACTAATATCTATGTAATTGCATTTTCTAATAGAAGAGTAACTCAAACAAGCCTAATTAAAACAAAGTTATGACACTAGATGGCTTATGAAGAATGTGTTGTGTATTACCCAGTTCTTCCCAAAGATCGTGATAAGTAATATGCAGAAAACTTTAAAAATTGCAAATCGAAGAAACAACTAATTCGACTATAACAAACAGAAGAGGATCAATACTATGAAAAAGAATTTGACTAAACCGAATTATTTGAAGTGAAGCAAGAAACATAGGGATTAGATGCATGGAAGGTATACTATTTAGTTCTCTACCAAAAACTTGATAAAAGACCTGTAAGAAAAAAACTTGATCAAACTGATACGTGTAACAAAACACAGAAAAAACTGATACGGTTCAATTCTAAGATGGTACTAGATGACTTATGAAGAATGTGACCAGTCTATTCCCTAGTCTTTCCTTCAAGATCATGGTAAAGAATCTGCAAAAATCTTTAAAAATGCATATCATACAGAGAACTAATCCAAATAACGCAGACTAGATGACTTATGAAGAATGTGGTGTCTATTCCCCAGTCTTTCCCTCAAGATCATGGTAAAGAATTTGCAAAATGCTTTAAAAATGCATATCATAGAGAGAACTAATCCAAATAACGCAAACTGAAATAAATCAACGATATTAAAAAATGCTCTAATCGACTTATTTGAAGTGAACTAAGAATCATAAGGCATATGAACATGATGAGAGGTTTACTCTTCATTTTTCTCCAAAGAACTTGATAAAGGATCTGCAATGATCTCTAAAAGTTCATTATGAATTATACAATTTTAAGGAAATAGTGTCAATAATAGATTAAAGGAAATGGACTTCTATTCTTTTGTTCTCTCCCATAAACATGGTAAGAAATTTTGCACTAACCTTACGAATTGTATATTGAAGATAAGATTAAAAAAATCAAACATTAAAAAGAGAAGGTGCATAGATATGAATAAAGGTGACCAAACAAACTAAAATAAGTAAGAAAACGACAAGAAAGTTTAGGCTTGTAAAGCTGTCAAGTAGACATTATTAATTTGACCAAACACTTTCATTTGATTTCTAATTTCTTGAAAGAGAATACTAATATCTATGTAATTGCATTTTCTAATAAAAGAGTAACTCAAACAAGCCTAATTAAAACAAAGTTATGACACTAGATGGCTTATGAAGAATGTGTTGTGTATTACCCAGTTCTTCCCAAAGATCGTGATAAGTAATATGCAGAAAACTTTAAAAATTGCAAATCGAAGAAACAACTAATTCGACTATAACAAACAGAAGAGCATCAATACTATGAAAAAGAATTTGACTAAACCGAATTATTTGAAGTGAAGCAAGAACCATAGGGATTAGATGCATGGCAGGTATACTATTTAGTTCTCTACCAAACTCTTAATAAAAGACCTGTAAGAAAAAAACTTGATCAAACTGATACGTGTAAAAAAACACAGAAAAAACTGATACGGTTCAATTCTAAGATGGTACTAGATGACTTATGAAGAATGTGACCAGTCTATTCCCTAGTCTTTCCTTCAAGATCATGGTAAAGACTCTGCAAAAATCTTTAAAAATGCATATCATACAAAGAACTAATCCAAATAACGCAGACTAGATGACTTATGAAGAATGTGGTGTCTATTCCCCAGTCTTTCCCTCAAGATCATGGTAAAGAATTTGCAAAAAGCTTTAAAAATGCATATCATAGAGAGATCTAATCCAAATAACGCAAACTGAAATAAATCAACGATATTAAAAAATGCTCTAATCGACTTATTTGAAGTGAACTAAGAATCATAAGGCATATGAACATGATGAGAGGTTTACTCTTCATTTTTCTCCAAAGAACTTGATAAAGGATCTGCAATGATCTCTAAAAGTTCATTATGAATTATACAATTTTAAGGAAATAGTGTCAATAATAGATTAAAGGAAATGGACTTCTACTCTTTTGTTCTCTCCCATAAACATGGTAAGAAATTTTGCACTAACCTTACGAATTGTATATTGAAGATAAGATTAAAAAAATCAAACATTAAAAAGAGAAGGTGCATAGATATGAATAAAGGTGACCAAACAAACTAAAATAAGTAAGAAAATGACAAGAAAGTTTAGGCTTATAAAGCTGTCAAGTAGACATTATTAATTTGACTAAACACCTTCATTTGATTTCTAATTTCTTGAAAGAGAATACTAATATCTATGTAATTGCATTTTCTAATAGAAGAGTAACTCAAACAAGCCTAATTAAAACAAAGTTATGACACTAGATGGCTTATGAAGAATGTGTTGTGTATTACCCAGTTCTTCCCAAAGATCGTGATAAGTAATATGCAGAAAACTTTAAAAATTGCAAATCGAAGAAACAACTAATTCGACTATAACAAACAGAAGAGGATCAATACTATGAAAAAGAATTTGACTAAACCGAATTATTTGAAGTGAAGCAAGAAACATAGGGATTAGATGCATGGAAGGTATACTATTTAGTTCTCTACCAAAAACTTGATAAAAGACCTGTAAGAAAAAAACTTGATCAAACTGATACGTGTAACAAAACACAGAAAAAACTGATACGGTTCAATTCTAAGATGGTACTAGATGACTTATGAAGAATGTGACCAGTCTATTCCCTAGTCTTTCCTTCAAGATCATGGTAAAGAATCTGCAAAAATCTTTAAAAATGCATATCATACAGAGAACTAATCCAAATAACGCAGACTAGATGACTTATGAAGAATGTGGTGTCTATTCCCCAGTCTTTCCCTCAAGATCATGGTAAAGAATTTGCAAAATGCTTTAAAAATGCATATCATAGAGAGAACTAATCCAAATAACGCAAACTGAAATAAATCAACGATATTAAAAAATGCTCTAATCGACTTATTTGAAGTGAACTAAGAATCATAAGGCATATGAACATGATGAGAGGTTTACTCTTCATTTTTCTCCAAAGAACTTGATAAAGGATCTGCAATGATCTCTAAAAGTTCATTATGAATTATACAATTTTAAGGAAATAGTGTCAATAATAGATTAAAGGAAATGGACTTCTATTCTTTTGTTCTCTCCCATAAACATGGTAAGAAATTTTGCACTAACCTTACGAATTGTATATTGAAGATAAGATTAAAAAAATCAAACATTAAAAAGAGAAGGTGCATAGATATGAATAAAGGTGACCAAACAAACTAAAATAAGTAAGAAAACGACAAGAAAGTTTAGGCTTGTAAAGCTGTCAAGTAGACATTATTAATTTGACCAAACACTTTCATTTGATTTCTAATTTCTTGAAAGAGAATACTAATATCTATGTAATTGCATTTTCTAATAAAAGAGTAACTCAAACAAGCCTAATTAAAACAAAGTTATGACACTAGATGGCTTATGAAGAATGTGTTGTGTATTACCCAGTTCTTCCCAAAGATCGTGATAAGTAATATGCAGAAAACTTTAAAAATTGCAAATCGAAGAAACAACTAATTCGACTATAACAAACAGAAGAGCATCAATACTATGAAAAAGAATTTGACCAAACCGAATTATTTGAAGTGAAGCAAGAACCATAGGGATTAGATGCATGGCAGGTATACTATTTAGTTCTCTACCAAACTCTTAATAAAAGACCTGTAAGAAAAAAACTTGATCAAACTGATACGTGTAAAAAAACACAGAAAAAACTGATACGGTTCAATTCTAAGATGGTACTAGATGACTTATGAAGAATGTGACCAGTCTATTCCCTAGTCTTTCCTTCAAGATCATGGTAAAGACTCTGCAAAAATCTTTAAAAATGCATATCATACAGAGAACTAATCCAAATAACGCAGACTAGATGACTTATGAAGAATGTGGTGTCTATTCCCCAGTCTTTCCCTCAAGATCATGGTAAAGAATTTGCAAAATGCTTTAAAAATGCATATCATAGAGAGAACTAATCCAAATAACGCAAACTGAAATAAATCAACGATATTAAAAAATGCTCTAATCGACTTATTTGAAGTGAACTAAGAATCATAAGGCATATGAACATGATGATAGGTTTACTCTTCATTTTTCTCCAAAGAACTTGATAAAGGATCTGCAATGATCTCTAAAAGTTCATTATGAATTATACAATTTTAAGGAAATAGTGTCAATAATAGATTAAAGGAAATGGACTTCTACTCTTTTGTTCTCTCCCATAAACATGGTAAGAAATTTTGCACTAACCTTACGAATTGTATATTGAAGATAAGATTAAAAAAATCAAACATTAAAAAGAGAAGGTGCATAGATATGAATAAAGGTGACCAAACAAACTAAAATAAGTAAGAAAATGACAAGAAAGTTTAGGCTTATAAAGCTGTCAAGTAGACATTATTAATTTGACTAAACACCTTCATTTGATTTCTAATTTCTTGAAAGAGAATACTAATATCTATGTAATTGCATTTTCTAATAGAAGAGTAACTCAAACAAGCCTAATTAAAACAAAGTTATGACACTAGATGGCTTATGAAGAATGTGTTGTGTATTACCCAGTTCTTCCCAAAGATCGTGATAAGTAATATGCAGAAAACTTTAAAAATTGCAAATCGAAGAAACAACTAATTCGACTATAACAAACAGAAGAGGATCAATACTATGAAAAAGAATTTGACTAAACCGAATTATTTGAAGTGAAGCAAGAAACATAGGGATTAGATGCATGGAAGGTATACTATTTAGTTCTCTACCAAAAACTTGATAAAAGACCTGTAAGAAAAAAACTTGATCAAACTGATACGTGTAACAAAACACAGAAAAAACTGATACGGTTCAATTCTAAGATGGTACTAGATGACTTATGAAGAATGTGACCAGTCTATTCCCTAGTCTTTCCTTCAAGATCATGGTAAAGAATCTGCAAAAATCTTTAAAAATGCATATCATACAGAGAACTAATCCAAATAACGCAGACTAGATGACTTATGAAGAATGTGGTGTCTATTCCCCAGTCTTTCCCTCAAGATCATGGTAAAGAATTTGCAAAATGCTTTAAAAATGCATATCATAGAGAGAACTAATCCAAATAACGCAAACTGAAATAAATCAACGATATTAAAAAATGCTCTAATCGACTTATTTGAAGTGAACTAAGAATCATAAGGCATATGAACATGATGAGAGGTTTACTCTTCATTTTTCTCCAAAGAACTTGATAAAGGATCTGCAATGATCTCTAAAAGTTCATTATGAATTATACAATTTTAAGGAAATAGTGTCAATAATAGATTAAAGGAAATGGACTTCTATTCTTTTGTTCTCTCCCATAAACATGGTAAGAAATTTTGCACTAACCTTACGAATTGTATATTGAAGATAAGATTAAAAAAATCAAACATTAAAAAGAGAAGGTGCATAGATATGAATAAAGGTGACCAAACAAACTAAAATAAGTAAGAAAACGACAAGAAAGTTTAGGCTTGTAAAGCTGTCAAGTAGACATTATTAATTTGACCAAACACTTTCATTTGATTTCTAATTTCTTGAAAGAGAATACTAATATCTATGTAATTGCATTTTCTAATAAAAGAGTAACTCAAACAAGCCTAATTAAAACAAAGTTATGACACTAGATGGCTTATGAAGAATGTGTTGTGTATTACCCAGTTCTTCCCAAAGATCGTGATAAGTAATATGCAGAAAACTTTAAAAATTGCAAATCGAAGAAACAACTAATTCGACTATAACAAACAGAAGAGCATCAATACTATGAAAAAGAATTTGACCAAACCGAATTATTTGAAGTGAAGCAAGAACCATAGGGATTAGATGCATGGCAGGTATACTATTTAGTTCTCTACCAAACTCTTAATAAAAGACCTGTAAGAAAAAAACTTGATCAAACTGATACGTGTAAAAAAACACAGAAAAAACTGATACGGTTCAATTCTAAGATGGTACTAGATGACTTATGAAGAATGTGACCAGTCTATTCCCTAGTCTTTCCTTCAAGATCATGGTAAAGACTCTGCAAAAATCTTTAAAAATGCATATCATACAAAGAACTAATCCAAATAACGCAGACTAGATGACTTATGAAGAATGTGGTGTCTATTCCCCAGTCTTTCCCTCAAGATCATGGTAAAGAATTTGCAAAAAGCTTTAAAAATGCATATCATAGAGAGATCTAATCCAAATAACGCAAACTCAAATAAATCAACGATATTAAAAAATGCTCTAATCGACTTATTTGAAGTGAACTAAGAATCATAAGGCATATGAACATGATGAGAGGTTTACTCTTCATTTTTCTCCAAAGAACTTGATAAAGGATCTGCAATGATCTCTAAAAGTTCATTATGAATTATACAATTTTAAGGAAATAGTGTCAATAATAGATTAAAGGAAATGGACTTCTATTCTTTTGTTCTCTCCCATAAACATGGTAAGAAATTTTGCACTAACCTTACGAATTGTATATTGAAGATAAGATTAAAAAAATCAAACATTAAAAAGAGAAGGTGCATAGATATGAATAAAGGTGACCAAACAAACTAAAATAAGTAAGAAAACGACAAGAAAGTTTAGGCTTGTAAAGCTGTCAAGTAGACATTATTAATTTGACCAAACACTTTCATTTGATTTCTAATTTCTTGAAAGAGAATACTAATATCTATGTAATTGCATTTTCTAATAAAAGAGTAACTCAAACAAGCCTAATTAAAACAAAGTTATGACACTAGATGGCTTATGAAGAATGTGTTGTGTATTACCCAGTTCTTCCCAAAGATCGTGATAAGTAATATGCAGAAAACTTTAAAAATTGCAAATCGAAGAAACAACTAATTCGACTATAACAAACAGAAGAGCATCAATACTATGAAAAAGAATTTGACCAAACCGAATTATTTGAAGTGAAGCAAGAACCATAGGGATTAGATGCATGGCAGGTATACTATTTAGTTCTCTACCAAACTCTTAATAAAAGACCTGTAAGAAAAAAACTTGATCAAACTGATACGTGTAAAAAAACACAGAAAAAACTGATACGGTTCAATTCTAAGATGGTACTAGATGACTTATGAAGAATGTGACCAGTCTATTCCCTAGTCTTTCCTTCAAGATCATGGTAAAGATTCTGCAAAAATCTTTAAAAATGCATATCATACAAAGAACTAATCCAAATAACGCAGACTAGATGACTTATGAAGAATGTGGTGTCTATTCCCCAGTCTTTCCCTCAAGATCATGGTAAAGAATTTGCAAAAAGCTTTAAAAATGCATATCATAGAGAGATCTAATCCAAATAACGCAAACTCAAATAAATCAACGATATTAAAAAATGCTCTAATCGACTTATTTGAAGTGAACTAAGAATCATAAGGCATATGAACATGATGAGAGGTTTACTCTTCATTTTTCTCCAAAGAACTTGATAAAGGATCTGCAATGATCTCTAAAAGTTCATTATGAATTATACAATTTTAAGGAAATAGTGTCAATAATAGATTAAAGGAAATGGACTTCTACTATTTTGTTCTCTCCCATAAACATGGTAAGAAATTTTGCACTAACCTTACGAATTGTATATTGAAGATAAGATTAAAAAAATCAAACATTAAAAAGAGAAGGTGCATAGATATGAATAAAGGTGACCAAACAAACTAAAATAAGTAAGAAAACGACAAGAAAGTTTAGGCTTGTAAAGCTGTCAAGTAGACATTATTAATTTGACCAAACACTTTCATTTGATTTCTAATTTCTTGAAAGAGAATACTAATATCTATGTAATTGCATTTTCTAATAAAAGAGTAACTCAAACAAGCCTAATTAAAACAAAGTTATGACACTAGATGGCTTATGAAGAATGTGTTGTGTATTACCCAGTTCTTCCCAAAGATCGTGATAAGTAATATGCAGAAAACTTTAAAAATTGCAAATCGAAGAAACAACTAATTCGACTATAACAAACAGAAGAGCATCAATACTATGAAAAAGAATTTGACCAAACCGAATTATTTGAAGTGAAGCAAGAACCATAGGGATTAGATGCATGGCAGGTATACTATTTAGTTCTCTACCAAACTCTTAATAAAAGACCTGTAAGAAAAAAACTTGATCAAACTGATACGTGTAAAAAAACACAGAAAAAACTGATACGGTTCAATTCTAAGATGGTACTAGATGACTTATGAAGAATGTGACCAGTCTATTCCCTAGTCTTTCCTTCAAGATCATGGTAAAGATTCTGCAAAAATCTTTAAAAATGCATATCATACAAAGAACTAATCCAAATAACGCAGACTAGATGACTTATGAAGAATGTGGTGTCTATTCCCCAGTCTTTCCCTCAAGATCATGGTAAAGAATTTGCAAAAAGCTTTAAAAATGCATATCATAGAGAGATCTAATCCAAATAACGCAAACTCAAATAAATCAACGATATTAAAAAATGCTCTAATCGACTTATTTGAAGTGAACTAAGAATCATAAGGCATATGAACATGATGAGAGGTTTACTCTTCATTTTTCTCCAAAGAACTTGATAAAGGATCTGCAATGATCTCTAAAAGTTCATTATGAATTATACAATTTTAAGGAAATAGTGTCAATAATAGATTAAAGGAAATGGACTTCTACTATTTTGTTCTCTCCCATAAACATGGTAAGAAATTTTGCACTAACCTTACGAATTGTATATTGAAGATAAGATTAAAAAAATCAAACATTAAAAAGAGAAGGTGCATAGATATGAATAAAGGTGACCAAACAAACTAAAATAAGTAAGAAAACGACAAGAAAGTTTAGGCTTGTAAAGCTGTCAAGTAGACATTATTAATTTGACCAAACACTTTCATTTGATTTCTAATTTCTTGAAAGAGAATACTAATATCTATGTAATTGCATTTTCTAATAAAAGAGTAACTCAAACAAGCCTAATTAAAACAAAGTTATGACACTAGATGGCTTATGAAGAATGTGTTGTGTATTACCCAGTTCTTCCCAAAGATCGTGATAAGTAATATGCAGAAAACTTTAAAAATTGCAAATCGAAGAAACAACTAATTCGACTATAACAAACAGAAGAGCATCAATACTATGAAAAAGAATTTGACCAAACCGAATTATTTGAAGTGAAGCAAGAACCATAGAGATTAGATGCATGGCAGGTATACTATTTAGTTCTCTACCAAACTCTTAATAAAAGACCTGTAAGAAAAAAACTTGATCAAACTGATACGTGTAAAAAAACACAGAAAAAACTGATACGGTTCAATTCTAAGATGGTACTAGATGACTTATGAAGAATGTGACCAGTCTATTCCCTAGTCTTTCCTTCAAGATCATGGTAAAGACTCTGCAAAAATCTTTAAAAATGCATATCATACAAAGAACTAATCCAAATAACGCAGACTAGATGACTTATGAAGAATGTGGTGTCTATTCCCCAGTCTTTCCCTCAAGATCATGGTAAAGAATTTGCAAAAAGCTTTAAAAATGCATATCATAGAGAGATCTAATCCAAATAACGCAAACTGAAATAAATCAACGATATTAAAAAATGCTCTAATCGACTTATTTGAAGTGAACTAAGAATCATAAGGCATATGAACATAATGAGAGGTTTACTCTTCATTTTTCTCCAAAGAACTTGATAAAGGATCTGCAATGATCTCTAAAAGTTCATTATGAATTATACAATTTTAAGGAAATAGTGTCAATAATAGATTAAAGGAAATGGACTTCTACTCTTTTGTTCTCTCCCATAAACATGGTAAGAAATTTTGCACTAACCTTACGAATTGTATATTGAAGATAAGATTAAAAAAATCAAACATTAAAAAGAGAAGGTGCATAGATATGAATAAAGGTGACCAAACAAACTAAAATAAGTAAGAAAATGACAAGAAAGTTTAGGCTTATAAAGCTGTCAAGTAGACATTATTAATTTGACTAAACACCTTCATTTGATTTCTAATTTCTTGAAAGAGAATACTAATATCTATGTAATTGCATTTTCTAATAGAAGAGTAACTCAAACAAGCCTAATTAAAACAAAGTTATGACACTAGATGGCTTATGAAGAATGTGTTGTGTATTACCCAGTTCTTCCCAAAGATCGTGATAAGTAATATGCAGAAAACTTTAAAAATTGCAAATCGAAGAAACAACTAATTCGACTATAACAAACAGAAGAGGATCAATACTATGAAAAAGAATTTGACTAAACCGAATTATTTGAAGTGAAGCAAGAAACATAGGGATTAGATGCATGGAAGGTATACTATTTAGTTCTCTACCAAAAACTTGATAAAAGACCTGTAAGAAAAAAACTTGATCAAACTGATACGTGTAACAAAACACAGAAAAAACTGATACGGTTCAATTCTAAGATGGTACTAGATGACTTATGAAGAATGTGACCAGTCTATTCCCTAGTCTTTCCTTCAAGATCATGGTAAAGAATCTGCAAAAATCTTTAAAAATGCATATCATACAGAGAACTAATCCAAATAACGCAGACTAGATGACTTATGAAGAATGTGGTGTCTATTCCCCAGTCTTTCCCTCAAGATCATGGTAAAGAATTTGCAAAATGCTTTAAAAATGCATATCATAGAGAGAACTAATCCAAATAACGCAAACTGAAATAAATCAACGATATTAAAAAATGCTCTAATCGACTTATTTGAAGTGAACTAAGAATCATAAGGCATATGAACATGATGAGAGGTTTACTCTTCATTTTTCTCCAAAGAACTTGATAAAGGATCTGCAATGATCTCTAAAAGTTCATTATGAATTATACAATTTTAAGGAAATAGTGTCAATAATAGATTAAAGGAAATGGACTTCTATTCTTTTGTTCTCTCCCATAAACATGGTAAGAAATTTTGCACTAACCTTACGAATTGTATATTGAAGATAAGATTAAAAAAATCAAACATTAAAAAGAGAAGGTGCATAGATATGAATAAAGGTGACCAAACAAACTAAAATAAGTAAGAAAACGACAAGAAAGTTTAGGCTTGTAAAGCTGTCAAGTAGACATTATTAATTTGACCAAACACTTTCATTTGATTTCTAATTTCTTGAAAGAGAATACTAATATCTATGTAATTGCATTTTCTAATAAAAGAGTAACTCAAACAAGCCTAATTAAAACAAAGTTATGACACTAGATGGCTTATGAAGAATGTGTTGTGTATTACCCAGTTCTTCCCAAAGATCGTGATAAGTAATATGCAGAAAACTTTAAAAATTGCAAATCGAAGAAACAACTAATTCGACTATAACAAACAGAAGAGCATCAATACTATGAAAAAGAATTTGACCAAACCGAATTATTTGAAGTGAAGCAAGAACCATAGGGATTAGATGCATGGCAGGTATACTATTTAGTTCTCTACCAAACTCTTAATAAAAGACCTGTAAGAAAAAAACTTGATCAAACTGATACGTGTAAAAAAACACAGAAAAAACTGATACGGTTCAATTCTAAGATGGTACTAGATGACTTATGAAGAATGTGACCAGTCTATTCCCTAGTCTTTCCTTCAAGATCATGGTAAAGACTCTGCAAAAATCTTTAAAAATGCATATCATACAAAGAACTAATCCAAATAACGCAGACTAGATGACTTATGAAGAATGTGGTGTCTATTCCCCAGTCTTTCCCTCAAGATCATGGTAAAGAATTTGCAAAAAGCTTTAAAAATGCATATCATAGAGAGATCTAATCCAAATAACGCAAACTCAAATAAATCAACGATATTAAAAAATGCTCTAATCGACTTATTTGAAGTGAACTAAGAATCATAAGGCATATGAACATGATGAGAGGTTTACTCTTCATTTTTCTCCAAAGAACTTGATAAAGGATCTGCAATGATCTCTAAAAGTTCATTATGAATTATACAATTTTAAGGAAATAGTGTCAATAATAGATTAAAGGAAATGGACTTCTACTCTTTTGTTCTCTCCCATAAACATGGTAAGAAATTTTGCACTAACCTTACGAATTGTATATTGAAGATAAGATTAAAAAAATCAAACATTAAAAAGAGAAGGTGCATAGATATGAATAAAGGTGACCAAACAAACTAAAATAAGTAAGAAAACGACAAGAAAGTTTAGGCTTGTAAAGCTGTCAAGTAGACATTATTAATTTGACCAAACACTTTCATTTGATTTCTAATTTCTTGAAAGAGAATACTAATATCTATGTAATTGCATTTTCTAATAAAAGAGTAACTCAAACAAGCCTAATTAAAACAAAGTTATGACACTAGATGGCTTATGAAGAATGTGTTGTGTATTACCCAGTTCTTCCCAAAGATCGTGATAAGTAATATGCAGAAAACTTTAAAAATTGCAAATCGAAGAAACAACTAATTCGACTATAACAAACAGAAGAGGATCAATACTATGAAAACGAATTTGACTAAACCGAATTATTTGAAGTGAAGCAAGAACCATAGGGATTAGATGCATGGCAGGTATACTATTTAGTTCTATACCAAAAACTTGATAAAAGACCTGTAAGAAAAAAACTTGATCAAACTGATACGTGTAAAAAAACACAGAAAAAACTGTTACGGTTCAATTCTAAGATGGTACTAGATGACTTATGAAGAATGTGACCAGTTTATTCCCTAGTCTTTCCCTCAAGATCATGGTAAAGAATCTGCAAAAATCTTTCAAAATGCATATCATACAGAGAACTAATCCAAATAACGCAAACTGAAAAAAATCAACGATATTAAAAAATGCTCTAATCGACTTATTTGAAGTGAACTAAGAATCATAAGGCATATGAACATGATGAGAGGTTTACTCTTCATTTTTCTCCAAAGAACTTGATAAAGGATCTGCAATGATCTCTAAAAGTTCATTATGAATTATACAATTTTAAGGAATTAGTGTCAATAATAGATTAAAGGAAATGGACTTCTACTATTTTGTTCTCTCCTATAAACATGGTAAGAAATTTTGCACTAACCTTACGAATTGTATATTGAAGATAAGATTAAAAAAATCAAACATTAAAAAGAGAAGGTGCATAGATATGAATAAAGGTGACCAAACAAACTAAAATAAGTAAGAAAACGACAAGAAAGTTTAGGCTTGTAAAGATGTCAAGTAGACATTATTAATTTGACCAAACACTTTCATTTGATTTCTAATTTCTTGAAAGAGAATACTAATATCTATGTAATTGCATTTTCTAATAAAAGAGTAACTCAAACAAGCCTAATTAAAACAAAGTTATGACACTAGATGGCTTATGAAGAATGTGTTGTGTATTACCCAGTTCTTCCCAAAGATCGTGATAAGTAATATGCAGAAAACTTTAAAAATTGCAAATCGAAGAAACAACTAATTCGACTATAACAAACAGAAGAGGATCAATACTATGAAAAAGAATTTGACCAAACCGAATTATTTGAAGTGAAGCAAGAACCATAGGGATTAGATGCATGGCAGGTATACTATTTAGTTCTATACCAAAAACTTGATAAAAGACCTGTAAGAAAAAAACTTGATCAAACTGATACGTGTAAAAAAACACAGAAAAAACTGATACGGTTCAATTCTAAGATGGTACTAGATGACTTATGAAGAATGTGACCAGTTTATTCCCTAGTCTTTCCCTCAAGATCATGGTAAAGAATCTGCAAAAATCTTTCAAAATGCATATCATACAGAGAACTAATCCAAATAACGCAAACTGAAAAAAATCAACGATATTAAAAAATGCTCTAATCGACTTATTTGAAGTGAACTAAGAATCATAAGGCATATGAACATGATGAGAGGTTTACTCTTCATTTTTCTCCAAAGAACTTGATAAAGGATCTGCAATGATCTCTAAAAGTTCATTATGAATTATACAATTTTAAGGAAATAGTGTCAATAATAGATTAATGGAAATGGACTTCTACTATTTTGTTCTCTCCTATAAACATGGTAAGAAATTTTGCACTAACCTTACGAATTGTATATTGAAGATAAGATTAAAAAAATCAAACATTAAAAAGAGAAGGTGCATAGATATGAATAAATGTGACCAAACAAACTAAAATAAGTAAGAAAACGACAAGAAAGTTTAGGCTTGTAAAGATGTCAAGTAGACATTATTAATTTGACCAAACACTTTCATTTGATTTATAATTTCTTGAAAGAGAATACTAATATCTATGTAATTGCATTTTCTAATAAAAGAGTAACTCAAACAAGCCTAATTAAAACAAAGTTATGACACTAGATGGCTTATGAAGAATGTGTTGTGTATTACCCAGTTCTTCCCAAAGATCGTGATAAGTAATATGCAGAAAACTTTAAAAATTGCAAATCGAAGAAACAACTAATTCGACTATAACAAACAGAAGAGGATCAATACTATGAAAAAGAATTTGACCAAACCGAATTATTTGAAGTGAAGCAAGAACCATAGGGATTAGATGCATGGCAGGTATACTATTTAGTTCTATACCAAAAACTTGATAAAAGACCTGTAAGAAAAAAACTTGATCAAACTGATACGTGTAAAAAAACACAGAAAAAACTGATACGGTTCAATTCTAAGATGGTACTAGATGACTTATGAAGAATGTGACCAGTTTATTCCCTAGTCTTTCCCTCAAGATCATGGTAAAGAATCTGCAAAAATCTTTAAAAATGCATATCATACAGAGAACTAATCCAAATAACGCAAACTGAAAAAAATCAACGATATTAAAAAATGCTCTAATCGACTTATTTGAAGTGAACTAAGAATCATAAGGCATATGAACATGATGAGAGGTTTACTCTTCATTTTTCTCCAAAGAACTTGATAAAGGATCTGCAATGATCTCTAAAAGTTCATTATGAATTATACAATTTTAAGGAAATAGTGTCAATAATAGATTAAAGGAAATGGACTTCTACTATTTTGTTCTCTCCTATAAACATGGTAAGAAATTTTGCACTAACCTTACGAATTGTATATTGAAGATAAGATTAAAAAAATCAAACATTAAAAAGAGAAGGTGCATAGATATGAATAAAGGTGACCAAACAAACTAAAATAAGTAAGAAAACGACAAGAAAGTTTAGGCTTGTAAAGATGTCAAGTAGACATTATTAATTTGACCAAACACTTTCATTTGATTTCTAATTTCTTGAAAGAGAATACTAATATCTATGTAATTGCATTTTCTAATAAAAGAGTAACTCAAACAAGCCTAATTAAAACAAAGTTATGACACTAGATGGCTTATGAAGAATGTGTTGTGTATTACCCAGTTCTTCCCAAAGATCGTGATAAGTAATATGCAGAAAACTTTAAAAATTGCAAATCGAAGAAACAACTAATTCGACTATAACAAACAGAAGAGGATCAATACTATGAAAAAGAATTTGACCAAACCGAATTATTTGAAGTGAAGCAAGAACCATAGGGATTAGATGCATGGCAGGTATACTATTTAGTTCTATACCAAAAACTTGATAAAAGACCTGTAAGAAAAAAACTTGATCAAACTGATACGTGTAAAAAAACACAGAAAAAACTGTTACGGTTCAATTCTAAGATGGTACTAGATGACTTATGAAGAATGTGACCAGTTTATTCCCTAGTCTTTCCCTCAAGATCATGGTAAAGAATCTGCAAAAATCTTTCAAAATGCATATCATACAGAGAACTAATCCAAATAACGCAAACTGAAAAAAATCAACGATATTAAAAAATGCTCTAATCGACTTATTTGAAGTGAACTAAGAATCATAAGGCATATGAACATGATGAGAGGTTTACTCTTCATTTTTCTCCAAAGAACTTGATAAAGGATCTGCAATGATCTCTAAAAGTTCATTATGAATTATACAATTTTAAGGAAATAGTGTCAATAATAGATTAAAGGAAATGGACTTCTACTATTTTGTTCTCTCCTATAAACATGGTAAGAAATTTTGCACTAACCTTACGAATTGTATATTGAAGATAAGAATAAAAAAATCAAACATTAAAAAGAGAAGGTGCATAGATATGAATAAATGTGACCAAACAAACTAAAATAAGTAAGAAAACGACAAGAAAGTTTAGGCTTGTAAAGATGTCAAGTAGACATTATTAATTTGACCAAACACTTTCATTTGATTTATAATTTCTTGAAAGAGAATACTAATATCTATGTAATTGCATTTTCTAATAAAAGAGTAACTCAAACAAGCCTAATTAAAACAAAGTTATGACACTAGATGGCTTATGAAGAATGTGTTGTGTATTACCTAGTTCTTCCCAAAGATCGTGTTAAGTAATATGCAGAAAACTTTAAAAATTGCAAATCGAAGAAACAACTAATTCGACTATAACAAACAGAAGAGGATCAATACTATGAAAAAGAATTTGACCAAACCGAATTATTTGAAGTGAAGCAAGAACCATAGGGATTAGATGCATGGCAGGTATACTATTTAGTTCTATACCAAAAACTTGATAAAAGACCTGTAAGAAAAAAACTTGATCAAACTGATACGTGTAAAAAAACACAGAAAAAACTGATACGGTTCAATTCTAAGATGGTACTAGATGACTTATGAAGAATGTGACCAGTTTATTCCCTAGTCTTTCCCTCAAGATCATGGTAAAGAATCTGCAAAAATCTTTCAAAATGCATATCATACAGAGAACTAATCCAAATAACGCAAACTGAAAAAAATCAACGACATTAA
Organism: Chamaenerion angustifolium; assembly: GCA_946814005.1. Lineage (NCBI taxonomy): Eukaryota > Viridiplantae > Streptophyta > Magnoliopsida > Myrtales > Onagraceae > Chamaenerion > Chamaenerion angustifolium. The sequence goes on along the minus strand of OX328268.1, from coordinate 22,532,635 downwards.
AAAAAATGCTGTAATTGACTTATTTGAAGTGAACTAAGAATCGTAATGCATATGAACATGATGAGAGGTTTACTCTTCATTTTTCTCCAAAGAACTTGATAAATGATCTTCAATGATCTCTAAAAATCAAACACAAGATAAGAAACCCTAATCGCATTAAGAAAAAAAATAAGAATATAAAAAGATGATCAAACCTACACTTGTATGAACTAGGAATGTAACCCAAAATCTCCAACAGTTGTATGAACTGACTAGGTATGTAACCCAAAATCTCCATTAACCCCTGCAACACTACAAAAGTATTCAAATATTAAAAAAAGAAAGGTACAAAGATATGAATAAAGAATCGGCCAAACCAACTAAAATGAGTAAGAAAGCATCAAATTTATCTTACGACTCAACGAATTCCAGTCGTACAATACTCATTCTAATGTAAGTGGCGTACACTATTATAACCAAATAAGTTCATTATGAATTATACAATTTTAAGGAAATAGTGTCAATAATAGATTAATGTAAATGGACTTCTATTCTTTTGTTCTCTCCCATAAACATGGTAAGCAATTTTGTAGAAACTTTACGAATTGTATATTTAAACAAAAATCAAATATTAAAAAGAGAACGTGCATAGATATGAATAAAGGTGTCTAAACAAACTGAAATAAGTAAGAAAAAGACAAGAAAGTTTAGGCTTTTAAAGCTGTCAAGTAGACATTATTGATTTAACCAAACACTGTCATTCGATTTCTAATTTCTTGAAACAAAACACTAAATCTATGTAAATGCACTTTCTAATAAAAGAATAACTCAAACAAGCCTGATTAAAACAAAGTTATGACACTAGATGGCTTATGAAGAATGTGTTTTGTATTACCCAGTTCTTCCTAAAGACCGTGATAAGGAATATGCAGAAAACTTTAAAGCTTGCAAATCGAATAGACAACTAATTCAAATATAACAAACAGAAGAGGATCAACACTATGAAAAAGAATTTGACAAAACCGAATTATTTGAAGTGAAGCAAGAACTATAGGGATTAGAAGAATGGAAGGTATACTATTTAGTTCTCTACCAAACTCTTAATAAAAGACCTGTAAGAAAAAAACTTGATCAAACTGATACGTGTAAAAAAACACAGAAAAAACTGATACGGTTCAATTCTAAGATGGTACTAGATGACTTATGAAGAATGTGACCAGTCTATTCCCTAGTCTTTCCTTCAAGATCATGGTAAAGACTCTGCAACAATCTTTAAAAATGCATATCATACAGAGAACTAATCCAAATAACGCAGACTAGATGACTTATGAAGAATGTGGTGTCTATTCCCCAGTCTTTCCCTCAAGATCATGGTAAAGAATTTGCAAAAAGCTTTAAAAATGCATATCATAGAGAGAACTAATCCAAATAACGCAAACTGAAATAAATCAACGATATTAAAAAATGCTCTAATCGACTTATTTGAAGTGAACTAAGAATCATAAGGCATATGAACATGATGAGAGGTTTACTCTTCATTTTACTCCAAAGAACTTGATAAAGGATCTGCAATGATCTCTAAAAGTTCATTTTGAATTATACAATTTTAAGGAAATAGTGTCAATAATAGATTAAAGGAAATGGACTTCTACTCTTTTGTTCTCTCCCATAAACATGGTAAGAAATTTTGCACTAACCTTACGAATTGTATATTGAAGATAAGATTAAAAAAATCAAACATTAAAAAGAGAAGGTGCATAGATATGAATAAAGGTGACCAAACAAACTAAAATAAGTAAGAAAATGACAAGAAAGTTTAGGCTTGTAAAGCTGTCAAGTAGACATTATTAATTTGACCAAACACTTTCATTTGATTTCTAATTTCTTGAAAGAGAATACTAATATCTATGTAATTGCATTTTCTAATAAAAGAGTAACTCAAACAAGCCTAATTAAAACAAAGTTATGACACTAGATGGCTTATGAAGAATGTGTTGTGTATTACCCAGTTCTTCCCAAAGATCGTGATAAGTAATATGCAGAAAACTTTAAAAATTGCAAATCGAAGAAACAACTAATTCGACTATAACAAACAGAAGAGGATCAATACTATGAAAAAGAATTTGACTAAACCGAATTATTTGAAGTGAAGCAAGAAACATAGGGATTAGATGCATGGAAGGTATACTATTTAGTTCTCTACCAAAAACTTGATAAAAGACCTGTAAGAAAAAAACTTGATCAAACTGATACGTGTAACAAAACACAGAAAAAACTGATACGGTTCAATTCTAAGATGGTACTAGATGACTTATGAAGAATGTGACCAGTCTATTCCCTAGTCTTTCCTTCAAGATCATGGTAAAGAATCTGCAAAAATCTTTAAAAATGCATATTATACAGAGAACTAATCCAAATAACGCAGACTAGATGACTTATGAAGAATGTGGTGTCTATTACCCAGTCTTTCTCTCAAGATCATGGTAAAGAATTTGCAAAAAGCTTTAAAAATGCATATCATAGAGAGAACTAATCCAAATAACGCAAACTGAAATAAATCAACGATATTAAAAAATGCTCTAATCGACTTATTTGAAGTGAACTAAGAATCATAAGGCATATGAACATGATGAGAGGTTTACTCTTCATTTTTCTCCAAAGAACTTGATAAAGGATCTGCAATGATCTCTAAAAGTTCATTATGAATTATACGATTTTAAGGAAATAGTGTCAATAATAGATTAAAGGAAATGGACTTCTATTCTTTTGTTCTCTCCCATAAACATGGTAAGAAATTTTGCACTAACCTTACGAATTGTATATTGAAGATAAGATTAAAAAAATCAAACATTAAAAAGAGAAGGTGCATAGATATGAATAAAGGTGACCAAACAAACTAAAATAAGTAAGAAAACGACAAGAAAGTTTAGGCTTGTAAATCTGTCAAGTAGACATTATTAATTTGACCAAACACTTTCATTTGATTTCTAATTTCTTGAAAGAGAATACTAATATCTATGTAATTGCATTTTCTAATAAAAGAGTAACTCAAACAAGCCTAATTAAAACAAAGTTATGACACTAGATGGCTTATGAAGAATGTGTTGTGTATTACCCAGTTCTTCCCAAAGATCGTGATAAGTAATATGCAGAAAACTTTAAAAATTGCAAATCGAAGAAACAACTAATTCGACTATAACAAATAGAAGAGGATCCATACTATGAACAAGAATTTGACCAAACCGAATTATTTGAAGTGAAGCAAGAACCATAGGGATTAGATGCATGGCAGGTATACTATTTAGTTCTCTACCAAAAACTTGATAAAAGACCTGTAAGAAAAAAACTTGATCAAACTGATACGTGTAACAAAACAGAGAAAAAACTGATACGGTTCAATTCTAAGATGGTACTAGATGACTTATGAAGAATGTGACCAGTCTATTCCCTAGTCTTTCCTTCAAGATCATGGTAAAGACTCTGCAAAAATCTTTAAAAATGCATATCATACAAAGAACTAATCCAAGTAACGCAGACTAGATGACTTATGAAGAATGTGGTGTCTATTCCCCAGTCTTTCCCTCAAGATCATGGTAAAGAATTTGCAAAAAGCTTTAAAAATGCATATCATAGAGAGAACTAATCTAAATAACGCAAACTGAAAAAAATCAACGACATTAAAAAAAATGCTCTAATTGACTTATTTGAAGTGAACTAAGAATCTTAATGCATATGAACATGATGAGAGGTTTACTCTTTATTTTTCTCCAAAGAACTTGATAAATGATCTTCAATGATCTCTAAAAATCAAACACAAGATAAGAAACCCTAATCGCATTAAGAAAAAAAATAAGAATATAAAAAGATGATCAAACCTACACTTGTATGAACTAGGAATGTAACCCAAAATCTCCAACAGTTGTATGAACTGACTAGGTATGTAACCCAAAATCTCCATTAACCCCTGCAACACTACAAATGTATTCAAATATGAAAAAAAGAAAGGTACAAAGATATGAATAAAGAATCGGCCAAACCAACTAAAATGAGTAAGAAAGCATCAAATTTATCTTACGACTCAACGAATTCCACTCGTACAATACTCATTCTAATGTAAGTGGCGTACACTATTATAACCAAATAAGTTCATTATGAATTATACAATTTTAAGGAAATAGTGTCAATAATAGATTAATTTAAATGGACTTCTATTCTTTTGTTCTCTCCCATAAACATGGTAAGCAATTTTGTAGAAACTTTACGAATTGTATATTTAAAAAAAAATCAAATATTAAAAAGAGAACGTGCATAGATATGAATAAAGGTGTCTAAACAAACTGAAATAAGTAAGAAAAAGACAAGAAAGTTTAGGCTTTTAAAGCTGTCAAGTAGACATTATTGATTTAACCAAACACTGTCATTCGATTTCTAATTTCTTGAAACAAAACACTAAATCTATGTAAATGCACTTTCTAATAAAAGAATAACTCAAACAAGCCTGATTAAAACAAAGTTATGACACTAGATGGCTTATGAAGAATGTGTTTTGTATTACCCAGTTCTTCCTAAAGACCGTGATAAGGAATATGCAGAAAACTTTAAAGCTTGCAAATCGAATAGACAACTAATTCAAATATAACAAACAGAGGAGGATCAACACTATGAAAAAGAATTTGACCAAACCGAATTATTTGAAGTGAAGCAAGAACTATAGGGATTAGAAGCATGGGAGGTATACTGTTCAGTTCTCTACCAAAAACTTGATACAAGACCTGTAAGAAAAAAACTTGATCAAACTGATACGTGTAAAAAAACATAGAAAAAACTGATACGGTTCAATTCTAAGATGGTACTAGATGACTTATGAAGAATGTGACTAGTCTATTCCCTAGTCTTTCTTTCAAGATCATGGTAAAGAATCTGGAAAAATCTTTAAAAACGCATATCATACAGAGAACTAATCCAAATAACGCAGACTAGATGACTTATGAAGAATGTGGTGTCTATTCCCCAGTCATTCCCTCAAGATCATGGTAAAGAATTTGCAAAAAGCTTTAAAAATGCATATCATAGAGAGAACTAATCCAAATAACGCAAACTGAAATAAATCAACGATATTAAAAAATGCTCTAATCGACTTATTTGAAGTGAACTAAGAATCATAAGGCATATGAACATGATGAGAGGTTTACTCTTCATTTTTCTCCAAAGAACTTGATAAAGGATCTGCAATGATCTCTAAAAGTTCATTATGAATTATACAATTTTAAGGAAATAGTGTCAATAATAGATTAAAGGAAATGGACTTCTACTATTTTGTTCTCTCCCATAAACATGGTAAGAAATTTTGCACTAACCTTACGAATTGTATATTGAAGATAAGATTAAAAAAATCAAACATTAAAAAGAGAAGGTGCATAGATATGAATAAAGGTGACCAAACAAACTAAAATAAGTAAGAAAATGACAAGAAAGTTTAGGCTTGTAAAGCTGTCAAGTAGACATTATTAATTTGACCAAACACCTTCATTTGATTTCTAATTTCTTGAAAGAGAATACTAATATCTATGTAATTGCATTTTCTAATAAAAGAGTAACTCAAACAAGCCTAATTAAAACAAAGTTATGACACTAGATGGCTTATGAAGAATGTGTTGTGTATTACCCAGTTCTTCCCAAAGATCGTGATAAGTAATATGCAGAAAACTTTAAAAATTGCAAATCGAAGAAACAACTAATTCGACTATAACAAACAGAAGAGGATCAATACTATGAAAAAGAATTTGACTAAACCGAATTATTTGAAGTGAACCAAGAAACATAGGGATTAGATGCATGGAAGGTATACTATTTAGTTCTCTACCAAAAACTTGATAAAAGACCTGTAAGAAAAAAACTTGATCAAACTGATACGTGTAACAAAACACAGAAAAAACTGATACGGTTCAATTCTAAGATGGTACTAGATGACTTATGAAGAATGTGACCAGTCTATTCCCTAGTCTTTCCTTCAAGATCATGGTAAAGAATCTGCAAAAATCTTTAAAAATGCATATTATACAGAGAACTAATCCAAATAACGCAGACTAGATGACTTATGAAGAATGTGGTGTCTATTACCCAGTCTTTCTCTCAAGATCATGGTAAAGAATTTGCAAAACGCTTTAACAATGCATATCATAGAGAGAACTAATCCAAATAACGCAAACTGAAATAAATCAACGATTTTAAAAAATGCTCTAATCGACTTATTTGAAGTGAACTAAGAATCATAAGGCATATGAACATGATGAGAGGTTTACTCTTCATTTTCCTCCAAAGAACTTGATAAAGGATCTGCAATGATCTCTAAAAGTTCATTATGAATTATACAATTTTAAGGAAATAGTGTCAATAATAGATTAAAGGAAATGGACTTCTATTCTTTTGTTCTCTCCCATAAACATGGTAAGAAATTTTGCACTAACCTTACGAATTGTATATTGAAGATAAGATTAAAAAAATCAAACATTAAAAAGAGAAGGTGCATAGATATGAATAAAGGTGACCAAACAAACTAAAATAAGTAAGAAAACGACAAGAAAGTTTAGGCTTGTAAATCTGTCAAGTAGACATTATTAATTTGACCAAACACTTTCATTTGATTTCTAATTTCTTGAAAGAGAATACTAATATCTATGTAATTGCATTTTCTAATAAAAGAGTAACTCAAACAAGCCTAATTAAAACAAAGTTATGACACTAGATGGCTTATGAAGAATGTGTTGTGTATTACCCAGTTCTTCCCAAAGATCGTGATAAGTAATATGCAGAAAACTTTAAAAATTGCAAATCGAAGAAACAACTAATTCGACTATAACAAACAGAAGAGGATCAATACTATGAAAAAGAATTTGACCAAACCGAATTATTTGAAGTGAAGCAAGAACCATAGGGATTAGATGCATGGCAGGTATACTATTTAGTTCTCTACCAAACTCTTAATAAAAGACCTGTAAGAAAAAAACTTGATCAAACTGATACGTGTAAAAAAACACAGAAAAAACTGTTACGGTTCAATTCTAAGATGGTACTAGATGACTTATGAAGAATGTGACCAGTTTATTCCCTAGTCTTTCCCTCAAGATCATGGTAAAGAATCTGCAAAAATCTTTCAAAATGCATATCATACAGAGAACTAATCCAAATAACGCAGACTAGATGACTTATGAAGAATGTGGTGTCTATTACCCAGTCTTTCTCTCAAGATCATGGTAAAGAATTTGCAAAACGCTTTAACAATGCATATCATAGAGAGAACTAATCCAAATAACGCAAACTGAAATAAATCAACGATTTTAAAAAATGCTCTAATCGACTTATTTGAAGTGAACTAAGAATCATAAGGCATATGAACATGATGAGAGGTTTACTCTTCATTTTTCTCCAAAGAACTTGATAAAGGATCTGCAATGATCTCTAAAAGTTCATTATGAATTATACAATTTTAAGGAAATAGTGTCAATAATAGATTAAAGGAAATGGACTTCTATTCTTTTGTTCTCTCCCATAAACATGGTAAGAAATTTTGCACTAACCTTACGAATTGTATATTGAAGATAAGATTAAAAAAATCAAACATTAAAAAGAGAAGGTGCATAGATATGAATAAAGGTGACCAAACAAACTAAAATAAGTAAGAAAACGACAAGAAAGTTTAGGCTTGTAAATCTGTCAAGTAGACATTATTAATTTGACCAAACACTTTCATTTGATTTCTAATTTCTTGAAAGAGAATACTAATATCTATGTAATTGCATTTTCTAATAAAAGAGTAACTCAAACATGCCTAATTAAAACAAAGTTATGACACTAGATGGCTTATGAAGAATGTGTTGTGTATTACCCAGTTCTTCCCAAAGATCGTGATAAGTAATATGCAGAAAACTTTAAAAATTGCAAATCGAAGAAACAACTAATTCGACTATAACAAACAGAAGAGGATCAATACTATGAAAAAGAATTTGACCAAACCGAATTATTTGAAGTGAAGCAAGAACCATAGGGATTAGATGCATGGCAGGTATACTATTTAGTTCTCTACCAAACTCTTAATAAAAGACCTGTAAGAAAAAAACTTGATCAAACTGATACGTGTAAAAAAAACACAGAAAAAACTGATACGGTTCAATTCTAAGATGGTACTAGATGACTTATGAAGAATGTGACCAGTCTATTCCCTAGTCTTTCCTTCAAGATCATGGTAAAGACTCTGCAAAAATCTTTAAAAATGCATATCATACAGAGAACTAATCCAAATAACGCAGACTAGATGACTTATGAAGAATGTGGTGTCTATTCCCCAGTCTTTCCCTCAAGATCATGGTAAAGAATTTGCAAAAAGCTTTAAAAATGCATATCATAGAGAGATCTAATCCAAATAACGCAAACTGAAATAAATCAACGATATTAAAAAATGCTCTAATCGACTTAGTTGAAGTGAACTAAGAATCATAAGGCATATGAACATGATGAGAGGTTTACTCTTCATTTTTCTCCAAAGAACTTGATAAAGGATCTGCAATGATCTCTAAAAGTTCATTATGAATTATACAATTTTAAGGAAATAGTGTCAATAATAGATTAAAGGAAATGGACTTCTATTCTTTTGTTCTCTCCCATAAACATGGTAAGAAATTTTGCACTAACCTTACGAATTGTATATTGAAGATAAGATTAAAAAAATCAAACATTAAAAAGAGAAGGTGCATAGATATGAATAAAGGTGACCAAACAAACTAAAATAAGTAAGAAAACGACAAGAAAGTTTAGGCTTATAAATCTGTCAAGTAGACATTATTAATTTGACCAAACACTTTCATTTGATTTCTAATTTCTTGAAAGAGAATACTAATATCTATGTAATTGCATTTTCTAATAAAAGAGTAACTCAAACAAGCCTAATTAAAACAAAGTTATGACACTAGATGGCTTATGAAGAATGTGTTGTGTATTACCCAGTTCTTCCCAAAGATCGTGATAAGTAATATGCAGAAAACTTTAAAAATTGCAAATCGAAGAAACAACTAATTCGACTATAACAAACAGAAGAGGATCAATACTATGAAAAAGAATTTGACCAAACCGAATTATTTGAAGTGAAGCAAGAACCATAGGGATTAGATGCATGGCAGGTATACTATTTAGTTCTCTACCAAACTCTTAATAAAAGACCTGTAAGAAAAAAACTTGATCAAACTGATACGTGTAAAAAAACACAGAAAAAACTGTTACGGTTCAATTCTAAGATGGTACTAGATGACTTATGAAGAATGTGACCAGTTTATTCCCTAGTCTTTCCCTCAAGATCATGGTAAAGAATCTGCAAAAATCTTTCAAAATGCATATCATACAGAGAACTAATCCAAATAACGCAGACTAGATGACTTATGAAGAATGTGGTGTCTATTACCCAGTCTTTCTCTCAAGATCATGGTAAAGAATTTGCAAAACGCTTTAACAATGCATATCATAGAGAGAACTAATCCAAATAACGCAAACTGAAATAAATCAACGATTTTAAAAAATGCTCTAATCGACTTATTTGAAGTGAACTAAGAATCATAAGGCATATGAACATGATGAGAGGTTTACTCTTCATTTTTCTCCAAAGAACTTGATAAAGGATCTGCAATGATCTCTAAAAGTTCATTATGAATTATACAATTTTAAGGAAATAGTGTCAATAATAGATTAAAGGAAATGGACTTCTATTCTTTTGTTCTCTCCCATAAACATGGTAAGAAATTTTGCACTAACCTTACGAATTGTATATTGAAGATAAGATTAAAAAAATCAAACATTAAAAAGAGAAGGTGCATAGATATGAATAAAGGTGACCAAACAAACTAAAATAAGTAAGAAAACGACAAGAAAGTTTAGGCTTGTAAATCTGTCAAGTAGACATTATTAATTTGACCAAACACTTTCATTTGATTTCTAATTTCTTGAAAGAGAATACTAATATCTATGTAATTGCATTTTCTAATAAAAGAGTAACTCAAACATGCCTAATTAAAACAAAGTTATGACACTAGATGGCTTATGAAGAATGTGTTGTGTATTACCCAGTTCTTCCCAAAGATCGTGATAAGTAATATGCAGAAAACTTTAAAAATTGCAAATCGAAGAAACAACTAATTCGACTATAACAAACAGAAGAGGATCAATACTATGAAAAAGAATTTGACCAAACCGAATTATTTGAAGTGAAGCAAGAACCATAGGGATTAGATGCATGGCAGGTATACTATTTAGTTCTCTACCAAACTCTTAATAAAAGACCTGTAAGAAAAAAACTTGATCAAACTGATACGTGTAAAAAAACACAGAAAAAACTGATACGGTTCAATTCTAAGATGGTACTAGATGACTTATGAAGAATGTGACCAGTCTATTCCCTAGTCTTTCCTTCAAGATCATGGTAAAGACTCTGCAAAAATCTTTAAAAATGCATATCATACAGAGAACTAATCCAAATAACGCAGACTAGATGACTTATGAAGAATGTGGTGTCTATTCCCCAGTATTTCCCTCAAGATCATGGTAAAGAATTTGCAAAAAGCTTTAAAAATGCATATCATAGAGAGATCTAATCCAAATAACGCAAACTGAAATAAATCAACGATATTAAAAAATGCTCTAATCGACTTAGTTGAAGTGAACTAAGAATCATAAGGCATATGAACATGATGAGAGGTTTACTCTTCATTTTTCTCCAAAGAACTTGATAAAGGATCTGCAATGATCTCTAAAAGTTCATTATGAATTATACAATTTTAAGGAAATAGTGTCAATAATAGATTAAAGGAAATGGACTTCTACTCTTTTGTTCTCTCCCATAAACATGGTAAGAAATTTTGCACTAACCTTACGAATTGTATATTGAAGATAAGATTAAAAAAATCAAACATTAAAAAGAGAAGGTGCATAGATATGAATAAAGGTGACCAAACAAACTAAAATAAGTAAGAAAATGACAAGAAAGTTTAGGCTTGTAAAGCTGTCAAGTAGACATTATTAATTTGACCAAACACCTTCATTTGATTTCTAATTTCTTGAAAGAGAATACTAATATCTATGTAATTGCATTTTCTAATAAAAGAGTAACTCAAACAAGCCTAATTAAAACAAAGTTATGACACTAGATGGCTTATGAAGAATGTGTTGTGTATTACCCAGTTCTTCCCAAAGATCGTGATAAGTAATATGCAGAAAACTTTAAAAATTGCAAATCGAAGAAACAACTAATTCGACTATAACAAACAGAAGAGGATCAATACTATGAAAAAGAATTTGACTAAACCGAATTATTTGAAGTGAAGCAAGAAACATAGGGATTAGATGCATGGAAGGTATACTATTTAGTTCTCTACCAAAAACTTGATAAAAGACCTGTAAGAAAAAAACTTGATCAAACTGATACGTGTAACAAAACACAGAAAAAACTGATACGGTTCAATTCTAAGATGGTACTAGATGACTTATGAAGAATGTGACCAGTCTATTCCCTAGTCTTTCCTTCAAGATCATGGTAAAGAATCTGCAAAAATCTTTAAAAATGCATATTATACAGAGAACTAATCCAAATAACGCAGACTAGATGACTTATGAAGAATGTGGTGTCTATTACCCAGTCTTTCTCTCAAGATCATGGTAAAGAATTTGCAAAACGCTTTAACAATGCATATCATAGAGAGAACTAATCCAAATAACGCAAACTGAAATAAATCAACGATTTTAAAAAATGCTCTAATCGACTTATTTGAAGTGAACTAAGAATCATAAGGCATATGAACATGATGAGAGGTTTACTCTTCATTTTTCTCCAAAGAACTTGATAAAGGATCTGCAATGATCTCTAAAAGTTCATTATGAATTATACAATTTTAAGGAAATAGTGTCAATAATAGATTAAAGGAAATGGACTTCTATTCTTTTGTTCTCTCCCATAAACATGGTAAGAAATTTTGCACTAACCTTACGAATTGTATATTGAAGATAAGATTAAAAAAATCAAACATTAAAAAGAGAAGGTGCATAGATATGAATAAAGGTGACCAAACAAACTAAAATAAGTAAGAAAACGACAAGAAAGTTTAGGCTTGTAAATCTGTCAAGTAGACATTATTAATTTGACCAAACACTTTCATTTGATTTCTAATTTCTTGAAAGAGAATACTAATATCTATGTAATTGCATTTTCTAATAAAAGAGTAACTCAAACAAGCCTAATTAAAACAAAGTTATGACACTAGATGGCTTATGAAGAATGTGTTGTGTATTACCCAGTTCTTCCCAAAGATCGTGATAAGTAATATGCAGAAAACTTTAAAAATTGCAAATCGAAGAAACAACTAATTCGACTATAACAAACAGAAGAGGATCAATACTATGAAAAAGAATTTGACCAAACCGAATTATTTGAAGTGAATCAAGAACCATAGGGATTAGATGCATGGCAGGTATACTATTTAGTTCTCTACCAAACTCTTAATAAAAGACCTGTAAGAAAAAAACTTGATCAAACTGATACGTGTAAAAAAACACAGAAAAAACTGATACGGTTCAATTCTAAGATGGTACTAGATGACTTATGAAGAATGTGACCAGTCTATTCCCTAGTCTTTCCTTCAAGATCATGGTAAAGACTCTGCAAAAATCTTTAAAAATGCATATCATACAGAGAACTAATCCAAATAACGCAGACTAGATGACTTATGAAGAATGTGGTGTCTATTCCCCAGTCTTTCCCTCAAGATCATGGTAAAGAATTTGCAAAAAGCTTTAAAAATGCATATCATAGAGAGATCTAATCCAAATAACGCAAACTGAAATAAATCAACGATATTAAAAAATGCTCTAATCGACTTATTTGAAGTGAACTAAGAATCATAAGGCATATGAACATGATGAGAGGTTTACTCTTCATTTTTCTCCAAAGAACTTGATAAAGGATCTGCAATGATCTCTAAAAGTTCATTATGAATTATACAATTTTAAGGAAATAGTGTCAATAATAGATTAAAGGAAATGGACTTCTACTCTTTTGTTCTCTCCCATAAACATGGTAAGAAATTTTGCACTAACCTTACGAATTGTATATTGAAGATAAGATTAAAAAAATCAAACATTAAAAAGAGAAGGTGCATAGATATGAATAAAGGTGACCAAACAAACTAAAATAAGTAAGAAAACGACAAGAAAGTTTAGGCTTGTAAAGCTGTCAAGTAGACATTATTAATTTGACCAAACACTTTCATTTGATTTATAATATCTTGAAAGAGAATACTAATATCTATGTAATTGCATTTTCTAATAAAAGAGTAACTCAAACAAGCCTAATTAAAACAAAGTTACGACACTAGATGGCTTATGAAGAATGTGTTGTGTATTACCCAGTTCTTCCCAAAGATCGTGATAAGTAATATGCAGAAAACTTTAAAAATTGCAAATCGAAGAAACAACTAATTCGACTATAACAAACAGAAGAGGATCAATACTATGAAAAAGAATTTGACCAAACCGAAATATTTGAAGTGAAGCAAGAACCATAGGGATTAGATGCATGGCAGGTATACTATTTAGTTCTATACCAAAAACTTGATAAAAGACCTGTAAGAAAAAAACTTGATCAAACTGATACGTGTAAAAAAACACAGAAAAAACTGATACGGTTCAATTCTAAGATGGTACTAGATGACTTATGAAGAATGTGACCAGTTTATTCCCTAGTCTTTCCCTCAAGATCATGGTAAAGAATCTGCAAAAATCTTTCAAAATGCATATCATACAGAGAACTAATCCAAATAACGCAAACTCTAAAAAATCAACGATATTAAAAAATGCTCTAATCGACTTATTTGAAGTGAACTAAGAATCATAAGGCATATGAACATGATGAGAGGTTTACTCTTCATTTTTCTCCAAAGAACTTGATAAAGGATCTGCAATGATCTCTAAAAGTTCATTATGAATTATACAATTTTAAGGAAATAGTGTCAATAATAGATTAAAGGAAATGGACTTCTACTCTTTTGTTCTCTCCTATAAACATGGTAAGAAATTTTGCACTAACCTTACGAATTGTATATTGAAGATAAGATTAAAAAAATCAAACATTAAAAAGAGAAGGTGCATAGATATGAATAAAGGTGACCAAACAAACTAAAATAAGTAAGAAAACGACAAGAAAGTTTAGGCTTGTAAAGATGTCAAGTAGACATTATTAATTTGACCAAACACTTTCATTTGATTTCTAATTTCTTGAAAGAGAATACTAATATCTATGTAATTGCATTTTCTAATAAAAGAGTAACTCAAACAAGCCTAATTAAAACAAAGTTATGACACTAGATGGCTTATGAAGAATGTGTTGTGTATTACCCAGTTCTTCCCAAAGATCGTGATAAGTAATATGCAGAAAACTTTAAAAATTGCAAATCGAAGAAACAACTAATTCGACTATAACAAACAGAAGAGGATCAATACTATGAAAAAGAATTTGACCAAACCGAATTATTTGAAGTGAAGCAAGAACCGTAGGGATTAGATGCATGGCAGGTATACTATTTAGTTCTCTACCAAACTCTTAATAAAAGACCTGTAAGAAAAAAACTTGATCAAACTGATACGTGTAAAAAAACACAGAAAAAACTGATACGGTTCAATTCTAAGATGGTACTAGATGACTTATGAAGAATGTGACCAGTTTATTCCCTAGTCTTTCCCTCAAGATCATGGTAAAGAATCTGCAAAAATCTTTCAAAATGCATATCATACAGAGAACTAATCCAAATAACGCAAACTCTAAAAAATCAACGATATTAAAAAATGCTCTAATCGACTTATTTGAAGTGAACTAAGAATCATAAGGCATATGAACATGATGAGAGGTTTACTCTTCATTTTTCTCCAAAGAACTTGATAAAGGATCTGCAATGATCTCTAAAAGTTCATTATGAATTATACAATTTTAAGGAAATAGTGTCAATAATAGATTAAAGGAAATGGACTTCTACTCTTTTGTTCTCTCCCATAAACATGGTAAGAAATTTTGCACTAACCTTACGAATTGTATATTGAAGATAAGATTAAAAAAATCAAACATTAAAAAGAGAAGGTGCATAGATATGAATAAAGGTGACCAAACAAACTAAAATAAGTAAGAAAACGACAAGAAAGTTTAGGCTTGTAAAGCTGTCAAGTAGACATTATTAATTTGACCAAACACTTTCATTTGATTTATAATATCTTGAAAGAGAATACTAATATCTATGTAATTGCATTTTCTAATAAAAGAGTAACTCAAACAAGCCTAATTAAAACAAAGTTACGACACTAGATGGCTTATGAAGAATGTGTTGTGTATTACCCAGTTCTTCCCAAAGATCGTGATAAGTAATATGCAGAAAACTTTAAAAATTGCAAATCGAAGAAACAACTAATTCGACTATAACAAACAGAAGAGGATCAATACTATGAAAAAGAATTTGACCAAACCGAAATATTTGAAGTGAAGCAAGAACCATAGGGATTAGATGCATGGCAGGTATACTATTTAGTTCTATACCAAAAACTTGATAAAAGACCTGTAAGAAAAAAACTTGATCAAACTGATACGTGTAAAAAAACACAGAAAAAACTGATACGGTTCAATTCTAAGATGGTACTAGATGACTTATGAAGAATGTGACCAGTTTATTCCCTAGTCTTTCCCTCAAGATCATGGTAAAGAATCTGCAAAAATCTTTCAAAATGCATATCATACAGAGAACTAATCCAAATAACGCAAACTCTAAAAAATCAACGATATTAAAAAATGCTCTAATCGACTTATTTGAAGTGAACTAAGAATCATAAGGCATATGAACATGATGAGAGGTTTACTCTTCATTTTTCTCCAAAGAACTTGATAAAGGATCTGCAATGATCTCTAAAAGTTCATTATGAATTATACAATTTTAAGGAAATAGTGTCAATAATAGATTAAAGGAAATGGACTTCTACTCTTTTGTTCTCTCCTATAAACATGGTAAGAAATTTTGCACTAACCTTACGAATTGTATATTGAAGATAAGATTAAAAAAATCAAACATTAAAAAGAGAAGGTGCATAGATATGAATAAAGGTGACCAAACAAACTAAAATAAGTAAGAAAACGACAAGAAAGTTTAGGCTTGTAAAGATGTCAAGTAGACATTATTAATTTGACCAAACACTTTCATTTGATTTCTAATTTCTTGAAAGAGAATACTAATATCTATGTAATTGCATTTTCTAATAAAAGAGTAACTCAAACAAGCCTAATTAAAACAAAGTTATGACACTAGATGGCTTATGAAGAATGTGTTGTGTATTACCCAGTTCTTCCCAAAGATCGTGATAAGTAATATGCAGAAAACTTTAAAAATTGCAAATCGAAGAAACAACTAATTCGACTATAACAAACAGAAGAGGATCAATACTATGAAAAAGAATTTGACCAAACCGAATTATTTGAAGTGAAGCAAGAACCGTAGGGATTAGATGCATGGCAGGTATACTATTTAGTTCTCTACCAAACTCTTAATAAAAGACCTGTAAGAAAAAAACTTGATCAAACTGATACGTGTAAAAAAACACAGAAAAAACTGATACGGTTCAATTCTAAGATGGTACTAGATGACTTATGAAGAATGTGACCAGTTTATTCCCTAGTCTTTCCTTCAAGATCATGGTAAAGACTCTGCAAAAATCTTTAAAAATGCATATCATACAGAGAACTAATCCAAATAACACAGACTAGATGACTTATGAAGAATGTGGTGTCTATTCCCCAGTCTTTCCCTCAAGATCATGGTAAAGAATTTGCAAAAAGCTTTAAAAATGCATATCATAGAGAGATCTAATCCAAATAACGCAAACTGAAATAAATCAACGATATTAAAAAATGCTCTAATCGACTTATTTGAAGTGAACTAAGAATCATAAGGCATATGAACATGATGAGAGGTTTACTCTTCATATTTCTCCAAAGAACTTGATAAAGGATCTGCAATGATCTCTAAAAGTTCATTATGAATTATACAATTTTAAGGAAATAGTGTCAATAATAGATTAAAGGAAATGGACTTCTACTCTTTTGTTCTCTCCCATAAACATGGTAAGAAATTTTGCACTAACCTTACGAATTGTATATTGAAGATAAGATTAAAAAAATCAAACATTAAAAAGAGAAGGTGCATAGATATGAATAAAGGTGACCAAACAAACTAAAATAAGTAAGAAAACGACAAGAAAGTTTAGGCTTGTAAAGCTGTCAAGTAGACATTATTAATTTGACCAAACACTTTCATTTGATTTATAATATCTTGAAAGAGAATACTAATATCTATGTAATTGCATTTTCTAATAAAAGAGTAACTCAAACAAGCCTAATTAAAACAAAGTTACGACACTAGATGGCTTATGAAGAATGTGTTGTGTATTACCCAGTTCTTCCCAAAGATCGTGATAAGTAATATGCAGAAAACTTTAAAAATTGCAAATCGAAGAAACAACTAATTCGACTATAACAAACAGAAGAGGATCAATACTATGAAAAAGAATTTGACCAAACCGAATTATTTGAAGTGAAGCAAGAACCGTAGGGATTAGATGCATGGCAGGTATACTATTTAGTTCTATACCAAAAACTTGATAAAAGACCTGTAAGAAAAAAACTTGATCAAACTGATACGTGTAAAAAAACACAGAAAAACTGATACGGTTCAATTCTAAGATGGTACTAGATGACTTATGAAGAATGTGACCAGTTTATTCCCTAGTCTTTCCCTCAAGATCATGGTAAAGAATTTGCAAAAAGCTTTCAAAATGCATATCATACAGAGAACTAATCCAAATAACGCAGACTAGATGACTTATGAAGAATGTGGTGTCTATTCCCCAGTCTTTCCCTCAAGATCATGGTAAAGAATTTGCAAAAAGCTTTAAAAATGCATATCATAGAGAGAACTAATCCAAATAACGCAAACTGAAATAAATCAACGATATTAAAAAATGCTCTAATCGACTTATTTGAAGTGAACTAAGAATCATAAGGCATATGAACATGATGAGAGGTTTACTCTTCATTTTTCTCCAAAGAACTTGATAAAGGATCTGCAATGATCTCTAAAAGTTCATTATGAATTATACAATTTTAAGGAAATAGTGTCAATAATAGATTAAAGGAAATGGACTTCTACTCTTTTGTTCTCTCCTATAAACATGGTAAGAAATTTTGCACTAACCTTACGAATTGTATATTGAAGATAAGATTAAAAAAATCAAACATTAAAAAGAGAAGGTGCATAGATATGAATAAAGGTGACCAAACAAACTAAAATAAGTAAGAAAACGACAAGAAAGTTTAGGCTTGTAAAGATGTCAAGTAGACATTATTAATTTGACAAAACACTTTCATTTGATTAATAATTTCTTGAAAGAGAATACTAATATCTATGTAATTGCATTTTCTAATAAAAGAGTAACTCAAACAAGCCTAATTAAAACAAAGTTATGACACTAGATGGCTTATGAAGAATGTGTTGTGTATTACCCAGTTCTTCCCAAAGATCGTGATAAGTAATATGCAGAAAACTTTAAAAATTGTAAATCGAAGAAACAACTAATTCGACTATAACAAACAGAAGAGGATCAATACTATGAAAAAGAATTTGACCAAACCGAATTATTTGAAGTGAAGCAAGAACCGTAGGGATTAGATGCATGGCAGGTATACTATTTAGTTCTCTACCAAAAACTTGATAAAAGACCTGTAAGAAAAAAACTTGATCAAACTGATACGTGTAAAAAAACACAGAAAAAACTGATACGGTTCAATTCTAAGATGGTACTAGATGACTTATGAAGAATGTGACCAGTCTATTCCCTAGTCTTTCCTTCAAGATCATGGTAAAGAATCTGCAAAAATCTTTAAAAATGCATATCATACAGAGAACTAATCCAAATAACGCAGACTAGATGACTTATGAAGAATGTGGAGTCTATTCCCCAGTCTTTCCCTCAAGATCATGGTAAAGAATTTGCAAAAAGCTTTAAAAATGCATATCATAGAGAGAAGTAATCCAAATAACGCAAACTGAAATAAATCAACGATATTAAAAAATGCTCTAATCGACTTATTTGAAGTGAACTAAGAATCATAAGGCATATGAACATGATGAGAGGTTTACTCTTCATTTTTCTCCAAAGAACTTGATAAAGGATCTGCAATGATCTCTAAACGTTCATTATGAATTATACAATTTTAAGGAAATAGTGTCAATAATAGATTAAAGGAAATGGACTTCTATTCTTTTGTTCTCTCCCATAAACATGGTAAGAAATTTTGCACTAACCTTACGAATTGTATATTGAAGATAAGATTAAAAAAATCAAACATTAAAAAGAGAAGGTGCATAGATATGAAAAAAGGTGACCAAACAAACTAAAATAAGTAAGAAAACGACAAGAAAGTTTAGGCTTGTAAAGCTGTCAAGTAGACATTATTAATTTGACCAAACACTTTCATTTGATTTCTAATTTCTTGAAAGAGAATACTAATATCTATGTAATTGCATTTTCTAATAAAAGAGTAACTCAAACAAGCCTAATTAAAACAAAGTTATGACACTAAATGGCTTATGAAGAATGTGTTGTGTATTACCCAGTTCTTCCCAAAGATCGTGATAAGTAATATGCAGAAAACTTTAAAAATTGCAAATCGAAGAAACAACTAATTCGACTATAACAAACAGAAGAGGATCAATACTATGAAAAAGAATTTGACCAAACCGAATTATTTGAAGTGAAGCAAGAACCATAGGGATTAGATGCATGGCAGGTATACTATTTAGTTCTCTACCAAAAACTTGATAAAAGACCTGTAAGAAAAAAACTTGATCAAACTGATACGTGTAAAAAAACACAGAAAAAACTGATACGGTTCAATTCTAAGATGGTACTAGATGACTTATGAAGAATGTGACTAGTCTATTCCCTAGTCTTTCTTTCAAGATCATGGTAAAGAATCTGCAAAAATCTTTAAAAATGCATATCATACAGAGAACTAATTCAAATAACGCAGACTAGATGACTTATGAAGAATGTGGTGTCTATTCCCCAGTCTTTCCCTCAAGATCATGGTAAAGAATTTGCAAAAAGCTTTAAAAATGCATATCATAGAGAGAACTAATCCAAATAACGCAAACTGAAATAAATCAACGATATTAAAAAATGCTCTAATCGACTTATTTGAAGTGAACTAAGAATCATAAGGCATATGAACATGATGAGAGGTTTACTCTTCATTTTTCTCCAAAGAACTTGATAAAGGATCTGCAATGATCTCTAAAAGTTCATTATGAATTATACAAGTTTAAGGAAATAGTGTCAATAATAGATTAAAGGAAATGGACTTCTATTCTTTTGTTCTCTCCCATAAACATGGTAAGAAATTTTGCACTAACCTTACGAATTGTATATTGAAGATACGATTAAAAAAATCAAACATTAAAAAGAGAAGGTGCATAGATATGAATAAAGGTGACCAAACAAACTAAAATAAGTAAGAAAACGACAAGAAAGTTTAGGCTTGTAAAGCTGTCAAGTAGACATTATTAATTTGACCAAACACTTTCATTTGATTTCTAATTTCTTGAAAGAGAATACTAATATCTATGTAATTGCATTTTCTAATAAAAGAGTAACTCAAACAAGCCTAATTAAAACAAAGTTATGACACTAGATGGCTTATGAAGAATGTGTTGTGTATTACCCAGTTCTTCCCAAAGAACGTGATAAGTAATATGCAGAAAACTTTAAAAATTGCAAATCGAAGAAACAACTAATTCGACTATAACAAACAGAAGAGGATCAATACTATGAAAAAGAAGTTGACCAAACCGAATTATTTGAAGTGAAGCAAGAACCATAGGGATTAGATGCATGGCAGGTATACTATTTAGTTCTCTACCAAAAACTTGATAAAAGACCTGTAAGAAAAAAACTTGATCAAACTGATACGTGTAAAAAAACACAGAAAAAACTGATACGGTACAATTCTAAGATGGTACTAGATGACTTATGAAGAATGTGACCAGTCTATTCCCTAGTCTTTCCTTCAAGATCATGGTAAAGAATCTGCAAAATTCTTTAAAAATGCATATCATACAGAGAACTAATCCAAATAACGCAGACTAGATGACTTATGAAGAATGTGGTGTCTATTCCCCAGTCTTTCCCTCAAGATCATGGTAAAGAATTTGCAAAAAGCTTTAAAAATGCATATCATAGAGAGAAGTAATCCAAATAACGCAAACTGAAATAAATCAACGATATTAAAAAATGCTCTAATCGACTTATTTGAAGTGAACTAAGAATCATAAGGCATATGAACATGATGAGAGGTTTACTCTTTATTTTTCTCCAAAGAACTTGATAAAGGATCTGCAATGATCTCTAAAAGTTCATTATGAATTATACAATTTTAAGGAAATAGTGTCAATAATAGATTAAAGGAAATGGACTTCTATTCTTTTGTTCTCTCCCATAAACATGGTAAGAAATTTTGCACTAACCTTACGAATTGTATATTGAAGATAAGATTAAAAAAATCAAACATTAAAAAGAGAAGGTGCATAGATATGAAGAAAGGTGACCAAACAAACTAAAATAAGTAAGAAAACGACAAGAAAGTTTAGGCTTGTAAAGCTGTCAAGTAGACATTATTAATTTGACCAAACACTTTCATTTGATTTCTATTTTCTTGAAAGAGAATACTAATATCTATGTAATTGCATTTTCTAATAAAAGAGTAACTCAAACAAGCCTAATTAAAACAAAGTTATGACACTAGATGGCTTATGAAGAATGTGTTGTGTATTACCCAGTTCTTCCCAAAGATCGTGATAAGTAATATGCAGAAAACTTTAAAAATTGCAAATCGAAGAAACAACTAATTCGACTATAACAAACAGAAGAGGATCAATACTATGAAAAAGAATTTGACCAAACCGAATTATTTGAAGTGAAGCAAGAACCATAGGGATTAGATGCATGGCAGGTATACTATTTAGTTCTCTACCAAAAACTTGATAAAAGACCTGTAAGAAAAAAACTTGATCAAACTGATACGTGTAAAAAAACACAGAAAAAACTGATACGGTTCAATTCTAAGATGGTACTAGATGACTTATGAAGAATGTGACTAGTCTATTCCCTAGTATTTCTTTCAAGATCATGGTAAAGAATCTGAAAAAATCTTTAAAAATGCATATCATACAGAGAACTAATCCAAATAATGCAGACTAGATGACTTATGAAGAATGTGGTGTCTATTCCCCAGTCTTTCCCTCAAGATCATGGTAATGAATTTGCAAAAAGCTTTAAAAATGCATATCATAGAGAGAACTAACCAAATAACGCAAACTGAAATAAATCAACGATATTACAAAATGCTCTAATCGACTTATTTGAAGTGAACTAAGAATCATAAGGCATATGAACATGATGAGAGGTTTACTCTTCATTTTTCTCCAAAGAACTTGATAAAGGATCTGCAATGATCTCTAAAAGTTCATTATGAATTATACAATTTTAAGGAAATAGTGTCAATAATAGATTAAAGGAAATGGACTTCTATTCTTTTGTTCTCTCCCATAAACATGGTAAGAAATTTTGCACTAACCTTACGAATTGTATATTGAAGATAAGATTAAAAAAATCAAACATTAAAAAGAGAAGGTGCATAGATATGAATAAAGGTAACCAAACAAACTAAAATAAGTAAGAAAACGACAAGAAAGTTTAGGCTTGTAAAGCTGTCAAGTAGACATTATTAATTTGACCAAACACTTTCATTTGATTTCTAATTTCTTGAAAGAGAATACTAATATCTATGTAATTGCATTTTCTAATAAAAGAGTAACTCAAACAAGCCTAATTAAAACAAAGTTATGACACTAGATGGCTTATGAAGAATGTGTTGTGTATTACCCAGTTCTTCCCAAAGATCGTGATAAGTAATATGCAGAAAACTTTAAAAATTGCAAATCGAAGAAACAACTAATTCGACTATAACAAACAGAAGAGGATCAATACTATGAAAAAGAATTTGACCAAACCGAAATATTTGAAGTGAAGCAAGAACCATAGGGATTAGATGCATGGCAGGTATACTATTTAGTTCTCTACCAAAAACTTGATAAAAGACCTGTAAGAAAAAAACTTGATCAAACTGATACGTGTAAAAAAACACAGAAAAAACTGATACGGTTAAATTCTAAGATGGTACTAGATGACTTATGAAGAATGTGACCAGTCTATTCCCTAGTCTTTCCTTCAAGATCATGGTAAAGAATCTGCAAAAATCTTTAAAAATGCATATCATACAGAGAACTAATCCAAATAACGCAGACTAGATGACTTATGAAGAATGTGGTGTCTATTCCCCAGTCTTTCCCTCAAGATCATGGTAAAGAATTTGCAAAAAGCTTTAAAAATGCATATCATAGAGAGAACTAATCCAAATAACGCAAACTGAAATAAATCAACGATATTAAAAAATGCTCTAATCGACTTATTTGAAGTGAACTAAGAATCATAAGGCATATGAACATGATGAGAGGTTTACTCTTCATTTTTCTCCAAAGAACTTGATAAAGGATCTGCAATGATCTCTAAAAGTTCATTATGAATTATACAATTTTAAGGAAATAGTGTCAATAATAGATTAAAGGAAATGGACTTCTATTCTTTTGTTCTCTCCCATAAACATGGTAAGAAATTTTGCACTAACCTTACGAATTGTATATTGAAGATAAGATTAAAAAAATCAAACATTAAAAAGAGAAGGTGCATAGATATGAAGAAAGGTGACCAAACAAACTAAAATAAGTAAGAAAACGACAAGAAAGTTTAGGCTTGTAAAGCTGTCAAGTAGACATTATTAATTTGACCAAACACTTTCATTTGATTTCTAATTTCTTGAAAGAGAATACTAATATCTATGTAATTGCATTTTCTAATAAAAGAGTAACTCAAACAAGCCTAATTAAAACAAAGTTATGACACTAGATGGCTTATGAAGAATGTGTTGTGTATTACCCAGTTCTTCCCAAAGATCGTGATAAGTAATATGCAGAAAACTTTAAAAATTGCAAATCGAAGAAACAACTAATTCGACTATAACAAACAGAAGAGGATCAATACTATGAAAAAGAATTTGACCAAACCGAATTATTTGAAGTGAAGCAAGAACCATAGGGATTAGATGCATGGCAGGTATACTATTTAGTTCTCTACCAAAAACTTGATAAAAGACCTGTAAGAAAAAAACTTGATCAAACTGATACGTGTAAAAAAACACAGAAAAAACTGATACGGTTCAATTCTAAGATGGTACTAGATGACTTATGAAGAATGTGACCAGTCTATTCCCTAGTCTTTCTTTCAAGATCATGGTAAAGAATCTGCAAAAATCTTTAAAAATGCATATCATACAGAGAACTAATCCAAATAACGCAGACTAGATGACTTATGAAGAATGTGGTGTCTATTCCCCAGTCTTTCCCTCAAGATCATGGTAAAGAATTTGCAAAAAGCTTTAAAAATTCATATCATAGAGAGAAGTAATCCAAATAACGCAAACTGAAATAAATCAACGATATTAAAAAATGCTCTAATCGACTTATTTGAAGTGAACTAAGAATCATAAGGCATATGAACATGATGAGAGGTTTACTCTTCATTTTTCTCCAAAGAACTTGATAAAGGATCTGCAATGATCTCTAAAAGTTCATTATGAATTATACAATTTTAAGGAAATAGTGTCAATAATAGATTAAAGGAAATGGACTTCTATTCTTTTGTTCTCTCCCATAAACATGGTAAGAAATTTTGCACTAACCTTACGAATTGTATATTGAAGATAAGATTAAAAAAATCAAACATTAAAAAGAGAAGGTGCATAGATATGAAAAAAGGTGACCAAACAAACTAAAATAAGTAAGAAAACGACAAGAAAGTTTAGGCTTGTAAAGCTGTCAAGTAGACATTATTAATTTGACCAAACACTTTCATTTGATTTCTAATTTCTTGAAAGAGAATACTAATATCTATGTAATTGCATTTTCTAATAAAAGAGTAACTCAAACAAGCCTAATTAAAACAAAGTTATGACACTAAATGGCTTATGAAGAATGTGTTGTGTATTACCCAGTTCTTCCCAAAGATCGTGATAAGTAATATGCAGAAAACTTTAAAAATTGCAAATCGAAGAAACAACTAATTCGACTATAACAAACAGAAGAGGATCAATACTATGAAAAAGAATTTGACCAAACCGAATTATTTGAAGTGAAGCAAGAACCATAGGGATTAGATGCATGGCAGGTATACTATTTAGTTCTCTACCAAAAACTTGATAAAAGACCTGTAAGAAAAAAACTTGATCAAACTGATACGTGTAAAAAAACACAGAAAAAACTGATACGGTTCAATTCTAAGATGGTACTAGATGACTTATGAAGAATGTGACTAGTCTATTCCCTAGTCTTTCTTTCAAGATCATGGTAAAGAATCTGCAAAAATCTTTAAAAATGCATATCATACAGAGAACTAATTCAAATAACGCAGACTAGATGACTTATGAAGAATGTGGTGTCTATTCCCCAGTCTTTCCCTCAAGATCATGGTAAAGAATTTGCAAAAAGCTTTAAAAATGCATATCATAGAGAGAACTAATCCAAATAACGCAAACTGAAATAAATCAACGATATTAAAAAATGCTCTAATCGACTTATTTGAAGTGAACTAAGAATCATAAGGCATATGAACATGATGAGAGGTTTACTCTTCATTTTTCTCCAAAGAACTTGATAAAGGATCTGCAATGATCTCTAAAAGTTCATTATGAATTATACAAGTTTAAGGAAATAGTGTCAATAATAGATTAAAGGAAATGGACTTCTATTCTTTTGTTCTCTCCCATAAACATGGTAAGAAATTTTGCACTAACCTTACGAATTGTATATTGAAGATACGATTAAAAAAATCAAACATTAAAAAGAGAAGGTGCATAGATATGAATAAAGGTGACCAAACAAACTAAAATAAGTAAGAAAACGACAAGAAAGTTTAGGCTTGTAAAGCTGTCAAGTAGACATTATTAATTTGACCAAACACTTTCATTTGATTTCTAATTTCTTGAAAGAGAATACTAATATCTATGTAATTGCATTTTCTAATAAAAGAGTAACTCAAACAAGCCTAATTAAAACAAAGTTATGACACTAGATGGCTTATGAAGAATGTGTTGTGTATTACCCAGTTCTTCCCAAAGAACGTGATAAGTAATATGCAGAAAACTTTAAAAATTGCAAATCGAAGAAACAACTAATTCGACTATAACAAACAGAAGAGGATCAATACTATGAAAAAGAAGTTGACCAAACCGAATTATTTGAAGTGAAGCAAGAACCATAGGGATTAGATGCATGGCAGGTATACTATTTAGTTCTCTACCAAAAACTTGATAAAAGACCTGTAAGAAAAAAACTTGATCAAACTGATACGTGTAAAAAAACACAGAAAAAACTGATACGGTACAATTCTAAGATGGTACTAGATGACTTATGAAGAATGTGACCAGTCTATTCCCTAGTCTTTCCTTCAAGATCATGGTAAAGAATCTGCAAAATTCTTTAAAAATGCATATCATACAGAGAACTAATCCAAATAACGCAGACTAGATGACTTATGAAGAATGTGGTGTCTATTCCCCAGTCTTTCCCTCAAGATCATGGTAAAGAATTTGCAAAAAGCTTTAAAAATGCATATCATAGAGAGAAGTAATCCAAATAACGCAAACTGAAATAAATCAACGATATTAAAAAATGCTCTAATCGACTTATTTGAAGTGAACTAAGAATCATAAGGCATATGAACATGATGAGAGGTTTACTCTTCATTTTTCTCCAAAGAACTTGATAAAGGATCTGCAATGATCTCTAAAAGTTCATTATGAATTATACAATTTTAAGGAAATAGTGTCAATAATAGATTAAAGGAAATGGACTTCTATTCTTTTGTTCTCTCCCATAAACATGGTAAGAAATTTTGCACTAACCTTACGAATTGTATATTGAAGATAAGATTAAAAAAATCAAACATTAAAAAGAGAAGGTGCATAGATATGAAGAAAGGTGACCAAACAAACTAAAATAAGTAAGAAAACGACAAGAAAGTTTAGGCTTGTAAAGCTGTCAAGTAGACATTATTAATTTGACCAAACACTTTCATTTGATTTCTAATTTCTTGAAAGAGAATACTAATATCTATGTAATTGCATTTTCTAATAAAAGAGTAACTCAAACAAGCCTAATTAAAACAAAGTTATGACACTAGATGGCTTATGAAGAATGTGTTGTGTATTACCCAGTTCTTCCCAAAGATCGTGATAAGTAATATGCAGAAAACTTTAAAAATTGCAAATCGAAGAAACAACTAATTCGACTATAACAAACAGAAGAGGATCAATACTATGAAAAAGAATTTGACCAAACCGAATTATTTGAAGTGAAGCAAGAACCATAGGGATTAGATGCATGGCAGGTATACTATTTAGTTCTCTACCAAAAACTTGATAAAAGACCTGTAAGAAAAAAACTTGATCAAACTGATACGTGTAAAAAAACACAGAAAAAACTGATACGGTTCAATTCTAAGATGGTACTAGATGACTTATGAAGAATGTGACTAGTCTATTCCCTAGTATTTCTTTCAAGATCATGGTAAAGAATCTGAAAAAATCTTTAAAAATGCATATCATACAGAGAACTAATCCAAATAATGCAGACTAGATGACTTATGAAGAATGTGGTGTCTATTCCCCAGTCTTTCCCTCAAGATCATGGTAATGAATTTGCAAAAAGCTTTAAAAATGCATATCATAGAGAGAACTAACCAAATAACGCAAACTGAAATAAATCAACGATATTACAAAATGCTCTAATCGACTTATTTGAAGTGAACTAAGAATCATAAGGCATATGAACATGATGAGAGGTTTACTCTTCATTTTTCTCCAAAGAACTTGATAAAGGATCTGCAATGATCTCTAAAAGTTCATTATGAATTATACAATTTTAAGGAAATAGTGTCAATAATAGATTAAAGGAAATGGACTTCTATTCTTTTGT
Source organism: Chamaenerion angustifolium (assembly GCA_946814005.1). Taxonomy (NCBI): domain Eukaryota; kingdom Viridiplantae; phylum Streptophyta; class Magnoliopsida; order Myrtales; family Onagraceae; genus Chamaenerion; species Chamaenerion angustifolium. Next base: position 22,504,394 of record OX328268.1, on the reverse strand, counting down.
TCTCTCCCATAAACATGGTAAGAAATTTTGCACTAACCTTACGAATTGTATATTGAAGATAAGATTAAAAAAATCAAACATTAAAAAGAGAAGGTGCATAGATATGAATAAAGGTAACCAAACAAACTAAAATAAGTAAGAAAACGACAAGAAAGTTTAGGCTTGTAAAGCTGTCAAGTAGACATTATTAATTTGACCAAACACTTTCATTTGATTTCTAATTTCTTGAAAGAGAATACTAATATCTATGTAATTGCATTTTCTAATAAAAGAGTAACTCAAACAAGCCTAATTAAAACAAAGTTATGACACTAGATGGCTTATGAAGAATGTGTTGTGTATTACCCAGTTCTTCCCAAAGATCGTGATAAGTAATATGCAGAAAACTTTAAAAATTGCAAATCGAAGAAACAACTAATTCGACTATAACAAACAGAAGAGGATCAATACTATGAAAAAGAATTTGACCAAACCGAAATATTTGAAGTGAAGCAAGAACCATAGGGATTAGATGCATGGCAGGTATACTATTTAGTTCTCTACCAAAAACTTGATAAAAGACCTGTAAGAAAAAAACTTGATCAAACTGATACGTGTAAAAAAACACAGAAAAAACTGATACGGTTAAATTCTAAGATGGTACTAGATGACTTATGAAGAATGTGACCAGTCTATTCCCTAGTCTTTCCTTCAAGATCATGGTAAAGAATCTGCAAAAATCTTTAAAAATGCATATCATACAGAGAACTAATCCAAATAACGCAGACTAGATGACTTATGAAGAATGTGGTGTCTATTCCCCAGTCTTTCCCTCAAGATCATGGTAAAGAATTTGCAAAAAGCTTTAAAAATGCATATCATAGAGAGAACTAATCCAAATAACGCAAACTGAAATAAATCAACGATATTAAAAAATGCTCTAATCGACTTATTTGAAGTGAACTAAGAATCATAAGGCATATGAACATGATGAGAGGTTTACTCTTCATTTTTCTCCAAAGAACTTGATAAAGGATCTGCAATGATCTCTAAAAGTTCATTATGAATTATACAATTTTAAGGAAATAGTGTCAATAATAGATTAAAGGAAATGGACTTCTATTCTTTTGTTCTCTCCCATAAACATGGTAAGAAATTTTGCACTAACCTTACGAATTGTATATTGAAGATAAGATTAAAAAAATCAAACATTAAAAAGAGAAGGTGCATAGATATGAAGAAAGGTGACCAAACAAACTAAAATAAGTAAGAAAACGACAAGAAAGTTTAGGCTTGTAAAGCTGTCAAGTAGACATTATTAATTTGACCAAACACTTTCATTTGATTTCTAATTTCTTGAAAGAGAATACTAATATCTATGTAATTGCATTTTCTAATAAAAGAGTAACTCAAACAAGCCTAATTAAAACAAAGTTATGACACTAGATGGCTTATGAAGAATGTGTTGTGTATTACCCAGTTCTTCCCAAAGATCGTGATAAGTAATATGCAGAAAACTTTAAAAATTGCAAATCGAAGAAACAACTAATTCGACTATAACAAACAGAAGAGGATCAATACTATGAAAAAGAATTTGACCAAACCGAATTATTTGAAGTGAAGCAAGAACCATAGGGATTAGATGCATGGCAGGTATACTATTTAGTTCTCTACCAAAAACTTGATAAAAGACCTGTAAGAAAAAAACTTGATCAAACTGATACGTGTAAAAAAACACAGAAAAAACTGATACGGTTCAATTCTAAGATGGTACTAGATGACTTATGAAGAATGTGACTAGTCTATTCCCTAGTCTTTCTTTCAAGATCATGGTAAAGAATCTGCAAAAATCTTTAAAAATGCATATCATACAGAGAACTAATTCAAATAACGCAGACTAGATGACTTATGAAGAATGTGGTGTCTATTCCCCAGTCTTTCCCTCAAGATCATGGTAAAGAATTTGCAAAAAGCTTTAAAAATGCATATCATAGAGAGAACTAATCCAAATAACGCAAACTGAAATAAATCAACGATATTAAAAAATGCTCTAATCGACTTATTTGAAGTGAACTAAGAATCATAAGGCATATGAACATGATGAGAGGTTTACTCTTCATTTTTCTCCAAAGAACTTGATAAAGGATCTGCAATGATCTCTAAAAGTTCATTATGAATTATACAAGTTTAAGGAAATAGTGTCAATAATAGATTAAAGGAAATGGACTTCTATTCTTTTGTTCTCTCCCATAAACATGGTAAGAAATTTTGCACTAACCTTACGAATTGTATATTGAAGATACGATTAAAAAAATCAAACATTAAAAAGAGAAGGTGCATAGATATGAATAAAGGTGACCAAACAAACTAAAATAAGTAAGAAAACGACAAGAAAGTTTAGGCTTGTAAAGCTGTCAAGTAGACATTATTAATTTGACCAAACACTTTCATTTGATTTCTAATTTCTTGAAAGAGAATACTAATATCTATGTAATTGCATTTTCTAATAAAAGAGTAACTCAAACAAGCCTAATTAAAACAAAGTTATGACACTAGATGGCTTATGAAGAATGTGTTGTGTATTACCCAGTTCTTCCCAAAGAACGTGATAAGTAATATGCAGAAAACTTTAAAAATTGCAAATCGAAGAAACAACTAATTCGACTATAACAAACAGAAGAGGATCAATACTATGAAAAAGAAGTTGACCAAACCGAATTATTTGAAGTGAAGCAAGAACCATAGGGATTAGATGCATGGCAGGTATACTATTTAGTTCTCTACCAAAAACTTGATAAAAGACCTGTAAGAAAAAAACTTGATCAAACTGATACGTGTAAAAAAACACAGAAAAAACTGATACGGTACAATTCTAAGATGGTACTAGATGACTTATGAAGAATGTGACCAGTCTATTCCCTAGTCTTTCCTTCAAGATCATGGTAAAGAATCTGCAAAATTCTTTAAAAATGCATATCATACAGAGAACTAATCCAAATAACGCAGACTAGATGACTTATGAAGAATGTGGTGTCTATTCCCCAGTCTTTCCCTCAAGATCATGGTAAAGAATTTGCAAAAAGCTTTAAAAATGCATATCATAGAGAGAAGTAATCCAAATAACGCAAACTGAAATAAATCAACGATATTAAAAAATGCTCTAATCGACTTATTTGAAGTGAACTAAGAATCATAAGGCATATGAACATGATGAGAGGTTTACTCTTCATTTTTCTCCAAAGAACTTGATAAAGGATCTGCAATGATCTCTAAAAGTTCATTATGAATTATACAATTTTAAGGAAATAGTGTCAATAATAGATTAAAGGAAATGGACTTCTATTCTTTTGTTCTCTCCCATAAACATGGTAAGAAATTTTGCACTAACCTTACGAATTGTATATTGAAGATAAGATTAAAAAAATCAAACATTAAAAAGAGAAGGTGCATAGATATGAAGAAAGGTGACCAAACAAACTAAAATAAGTAAGAAAACGACAAGAAAGTTTAGGCTTGTAAAGCTGTCAAGTAGACATTATTAATTTGACCAAACACTTTCATTTGATTTCTAATTTCTTGAAAGAGAATACTAATATCTATGTAATTGCATTTTCTAATAAAAGAGTAACTCAAACAAGCCTAATTAAAACAAAGTTATGACACTAGATGGCTTATGAAGAATGTGTTGTGTATTACCCAGTTCTTCCCAAAGATCGTGATAAGTAATATGCAGAAAACTTTAAAAATTGCAAATCGAAGAAACAACTAATTCGACTATAACAAACAGAAGAGGATCAATACTATGAAAAAGAATTTGACCAAACCGAATTATTTGAAGTGAAGCAAGAACCATAGGGATTAGATGCATGGCAGGTATACTATTTAGTTCTCTACCAAAAACTTGATAAAAGACCTGTAAGAAAAAAACTTGATCAAACTGATACGTGTAAAAAAACACAGAAAAAACTGATACGGTTCAATTCTAAGATGGTACTAGATGACTTATGAAGAATGTGACTAGTCTATTCCCTAGTATTTCTTTCAAGATCATGGTAAAGAATCTGAAAAAATCTTTAAAAATGCATATCATACAGAGAACTAATCCAAATAATGCAGACTAGATGACTTATGAAGAATGTGGTGTCTATTCCCCAGTCTTTCCCTCAAGATCATGGTAATGAATTTGCAAAAAGCTTTAAAAATGCATATCATAGAGAGAACTAACCAAATAACGCAAACTGAAATAAATCAACGATATTACAAAATGCTCTAATCGACTTATTTGAAGTGAACTAAGAATCATAAGGCATATGAACATGATGAGAGGTTTACTCTTCATTTTTCTCCAAAGAACTTGATAAAGGATCTGCAATGATCTCTAAAAGTTCATTATGAATTATACAATTTTAAGGAAATAGTGTCAATAATAGATTAAAGGAAATGGACTTCTATTCTTTTGTTCTCTCCCATAAACATGGTAAGAAATTTTGCACTAACCTTACGAATTGTATATTGAAGATAAGATTAAAAAAATCAAACATTAAAAAGAGAAGGTGCATAGATATGAATAAAGGTAACCAAACAAACTAAAATAAGTAAGAAAACGACAAGAAAGTTTAGGCTTGTAAAGCTGTCAAGTAGACATTATTAATTTGACCAAACACTTTCATTTGATTTCTAATTTCTTGAAAGAGAATACTAATATCTATGTAATTGCATTTTCTAATAAAAGAGTAACTCAAACAAGCCTAATTAAAACAAAGTTATGACACTAGATGGCTTATGAAGAATGTGTTGTGTATTACCCAGTTCTTCCCAAAGATCGTGATAAGTAATATGCAGAAAACTTTAAAAATTGCAAATCGAAGAAACAACTAATTCGACTATAACAAACAGAAGAGGATCAATACTATGAAAAAGAATTTGACCAAACCGAAATATTTGAAGTGAAGCAAGAACCATAGGGATTAGATGCATGGCAGGTATACTATTTAGTTCTCTACCAAAAACTTGATAAAAGACCTGTAAGAAAAAAACTTGATCAAACTGATACGTGTAAAAAAACACAGAAAAAACTGATACGGTTAAATTCTAAGATGGTACTAGATGACTTATGAAGAATGTGACCAGTCTATTCCCTAGTCTTTCCTTCAAGATCATGGTAAAGAATCTGCAAAAATCTTTAAAAATGCATATCATACAGAGAACTAATCCAAATAACGCAGACTAGATGACTTATGAAGAATGTGGTGTCTATTCCCCAGTCTTTCCCTCAAGATCATGGTAAAGAATTTGCAAAAAGCTTTAAAAATGCATATCATAGAGAGAACTAATCCAAATAACGCAAACTGAAATAAATCAACGATATTAAAAAATGCTCTAATCGACTTATTTGAAGTGAACTAAGAATCATAAGGCATATGAACATGATGAGAGGTTTACTCTTCATTTTTCTCCAAAGAACTTGATAAAGGATCTGCAATGATCTCTAAAAGTTCATTATGAATTATACAATTTTAAGGAAATAGTGTCAATAATAGATTAAAGGAAATGGACTTCTATTCTTTTGTTCTCTCCCATAAACATGGTAAGAAATTTTGCACTAACCTTACGAATTGTATATTGAAGATAAGATTAAAAAAATCAAACATTAAAAAGAGAAGGTGCATAGATATGAAGAAAGGTGACCAAACAAACTAAAATAAGTAAGAAAACGACAAGAAAGTTTAGGCTTGTAAAGCTGTCAAGTAGACATTATTAATTTGACCAAACACTTTCATTTGATTTCTAATTTCTTGAAAGAGAATACTAATATCTATGTAATTGCATTTTCTAATAAAAGAGTAACTCAAACAAGCCTAATTAAAACAAAGTTATGACACTAGATGGCTTATGAAGAATGTGTTGTGTATTACCCAGTTCTTCCCAAAGATCGTGATAAGTAATATGCAGAAAACTTTAAAAATTGCAAATCGAAGAAACAACTAATTCGACTATAACAAACAGAAGAGGATCAATACTATGAAAAAGAATTTGACCAAACCGAATTATTTGAAGTGAAGCAAGAACCATAGGGATTAGATGCATGGCAGGTATACTATTTAGTTCTCTACCAAAAACTTGATAAAAGACCTGTAAGAAAAAAACTTGATCAAACTGATACGTGTAAAAAAACACAGAAAAAACTGATACGGTTCAATTCTAAGATGGTACTAGATGACTTATGAAGAATGTGACTAGTCTATTCCCTAGTATTTCTTTCAAGATCATGGTAAAGAATCTGAAAAAATCTTTAAAAATGCATATCATACAGAGAACTAATCCAAATAATGCAGACTAGATGACTTATGAAGAATGTGGTGTCTATTCCCCAGTCTTTCCCTCAAGATCATGGTAATGAATTTGCAAAAAGCTTTAAAAATGCATATCATAGAGAGAACTAACCAAATAACGCAAACTGAAATAAATCAACGATATTACAAAATGCTCTAATCGACTTATTTGAAGTGAACTAAGAATCATAAGGCATATGAACATGATGAGAGGTTTACTCTTCATTTTTCTCCAAAGAACTTGATAAAGGATCTGCAATGATCTCTAAAAGTTCATTATGAATTATACAATTTTAAGGAAATAGTGTCAATAATAGATTAAAGGAAATGGACTTCTATTCTTTTGTTCTCTCCCATAAACATGGTAAGAAATTTTGCACTAACCTTACGAATTGTATATTGAAGATAAGATTAAAAAAATCAAACATTAAAAAGAGAAGGTGCATAGATATGAATAAAGGTAACCAAACAAACTAAAATAAGTAAGAAAACGACAAGAAAGTTTAGGCTTGTAAAGCTGTCAAGTAGACATTATTAATTTGACCAAACACTTTCATTTGATTTCTAATTTCTTGAAAGAGAATACTAATATCTATGTAATTGCATTTTCTAATAAAAGAGTAACTCAAACAAGCCTAATTAAAACAAAGTTATGACACTAGATGGCTTATGAAGAATGTGTTGTGTATTACCCAGTTCTTCCCAAAGATCGTGATAAGTAATATGCAGAAAACTTTAAAAATTGCAAATCGAAGAAACAACTAATTCGACTATAACAAACAGAAGAGGATCAATACTATGAAAAAGAATTTGACCAAACCGAAATATTTGAAGTGAAGCAAGAACCATAGGGATTAGATGCATGGCAGGTATACTATTTAGTTCTCTACCAAAAACTTGATAAAAGACCTGTAAGAAAAAAACTTGATCAAACTGATACGTGTAAAAAAACACAGAAAAAACTGATACGGTTAAATTCTAAGATGGTACTAGATGACTTATGAAGAATGTGACCAGTCTATTCCCTAGTCTTTCCTTCAAGATCATGGTAAAGAATCTGCAAAAATCTTTAAAAATGCATATCATACAGAGAACTAATCCAAATAACGCAGACTAGATGACTTATGAAGAATGTGGTGTCTATTCCCCAGTCTTTCCCTCAAGATCATGGTAAAGAATTTGCAAAAAGCTTTAAAAATGCATATCATAGAGAGAACTAATCCAAATAACGCAAACTGAAATAAATCAACGATATTAAAAAATGCTCTAATCGACTTATTTGAAGTGAACTAAGAATCATAAGGCATATGAACATGATGAGAGGTTTACTCTTCATTTTTCTCCAAAGAACTTGATAAAGGATCTGCAATGATCTCTAAAAGTTCATTATGAATTATACAATTTTAAGGAAATAGTGTCAATAATAGATTAAAGGAAATGGACTTCTATTCTTTTGTTCTCTCCCATAAACATGGTAAGAAATTTTGCACTAACCTTACGAATTGTATATTGAAGATAAGATTAAAAAAATCAAACATTAAAAAGAGAAGGTGCATAGATATGAAGAAAGGTGACCAAACAAACTAAAATAAGTAAGAAAACGACAAGAAAGTTTAGGCTTGTAAAGTGTTGGATCGTGAAATCCTGAATGCTGATCTGGCAGTGAATTGAATGCCAGACAAGGTTGGGATGACGCTTCAGCTCCAACTCCGGTGAACCTGCAAGTAAGGGAGCGCAACAGAGGGGGTGCCTCTGGGTCCCTCTCCGATGCTTAAATGAGTATATGTCTGTATATAGCTCAAAAACCTCTTGAATGTATGTAAAGCAAAGGTATTTATAGAGTAGGAGATACCAAACCGTATAAGGTAACTGTATATCTTCGTGAATATTGTGTTGTTGAAGATTTAGATAGTAGATATTGCGGTTACAGCGAGATATTGCAGTTACCGTATCTAATCTTTAGTGAATATGTGCCCGAGATATGCGGGATATCGTGGCTATATCCTTATTAACGGTTGGTGGGACCAGAGGAGAGAGGCAAGGCTCTCTTTATGGCGAGCACTCTTATGGCTGCGACCTTGATTGTTGGCGAGCACTCCCATGGCGAGCAGTGGGAGGCTTTGACATTGGCCAATGGCGACCTGAAGTGGCACTTTGGCGTCCACTTTAGTTTGGATTCGATACTGGACCACTTTATGAGGGCCAGAGTAACCTTACTGTGGGTTGGCCTTGTTTAAATGGTATGGGTTTCACCCCCTGCAAATTTATTGGGCCTTCGAGGCCTTTCCCATATTGGGTCGTCACTATCAATACCCAACATTTGCCCCCGAAGCTTGAGTGAAGTTTCTTCGGTCGAGCTTGATTCTGTGATAGGGTTTAAGATAGTGACTTTTGGAATGGATCTTTTGCTTTCCTTATCTGCTATTTGTGCATTTTGATGCTCTGTATCCTTTGGCGAACGATTTTGGTTGCGCAGAGTTTTTCGGAATGTGTGATACCTTACCCCATTAGGCGAACGCTTTGGGTTTCCAGGGTTTATGGATGCTCATTCTTCACTCTTTGTGCGAACACTATCGTTGCGAGGGTGTTAGGAGAGGTCTGGTATAGCTTTTGGCAATCACCTTTTTTGTGTAAGATTTCGAACATTTTAATGAATAGACAGTTAGCGAAAGTCGAGAGGACCTTTGAGGCATGTCCTCTCTTTGTCTTCCGTAACCAGTGGGCAGACTCACAGGTTTTTCGTGTCGTTCCAACCTTTTGTCTCCCCGATGTAACCATTGTAATTCTGACATTACTTCGGTTTTACCCAAAAAGGGTGTAATCATTATCTGAGCCGTTTCTCACATGCCCGTTCGGTTTCCTTCGTTTTCGCTAAAAAGGCTGAACTTTAGCATTTAGTCTTTTACGCACTCAATTCATTTGCATTCCAGAGTTCATATCTTCTTTCAGCCCTCTGTTTCAATTTTTCATTTCTCTCTTTTTATCCTCGAAAAAGCTTTCTCAGCCATAACGGGATACTCCTTCGAGCTTTGGAGAGCTGTCGGGGAATGATCGGAACATCATTGATGACTTCTTCCGACATCATAGGCAACCAAACTTCTGTTCAATCCGCTCAGGGGCGGAAACTTCAGAGTCGATGCTTGGGTTAGCGGGCATTCATCAGTTCGAACAACTGACGCTCAAGGTCGGGGTTCATCATTCCACGCCAGTCTTTATTGATTGGATAAATTTCTGACCCATCAGTCTGGGACCTAAATTCATTGACCGCCCTTGAGGACCTAAATTCTTCAGTCTATTTTCCAAGCGGGCTAAGACGAGGTTGTTAGCTGCCTAGGCGTCTATGAGTTTCGGATCAAGGATGTCGACCAGTACTCTGTTTGGCTAGAGGCAGAGAATGGTGACCTCAGGGCTCAATTGAAAGAGTCCTGGGTGCAGAGGGATGCCTCGATGGCTGAGCAGGAGCATCCTTCCTTAAATCATAAGGCTGTCCCAACCCCCCTTAGCGTGGACTTTAAGAAGTCCAAGGAGTTCTCTGTCTGCGCCTTGGAGGTGATAAAGGCCGCGGCTGCTTCCTACCTCCAGATCTTGGTCGACGAGATTCAAGGGATTGATCCCAAGTTTCCTCTATGGGAGGTGATGTCTCTTCAGGACTTCATTGAGAGCGGCTACACCAAGGAAGCTCCTTGGCGATGAGGCTGCCCCCGAGGCCGAGAAGGAGACTGCATCCCCTGATGAACCCAGACCTTGAGGTCTCAGGCCTTCAGGCGACCGAGTCGATGCAGAGTTTCAGGTCAAGGGAGCCTGTTCATCCTCCTGCTTTTTGTTCATCCTTCTTTTTATCGATAATCACTTTTACTTCCCTTTGTTTTTGGGATAGTTGTAATTATTCTTTTGATTTCAGACTCGGATATTATTATAATGAACGCCTTTAATTTCGTAAGCCTTTACTCTTTTTCGACTTCGAATGTGTTTGGTCGTTCTTCCGATATCTTTTCGTTCGAACGCTTTAGGAAGTTTTACCATATTTGTTTTCAACTTCTCTTTAGCTTATGTAGGAGAGTCTCGCCATATAGGATCTTGGACCATCCATTCCCTTCACCAAAGTTTTTTAAGGGAACTGTTACTCGAAGATCATACCTTTAAGGAAACTATCATCTTTTGTAGATGTGTTCGCTTTGTTAAGGTTTTAGACCTTTGGAGTGTTCGTCTAATCACGGGGAACTGTTACCCGAGGCTCATTCATCTTTTAGTAAGTGGTCGCCCTAGGTTCATTCGCCCACTTTCTTGTGTTTGTTTCGCAAAGGAACTGTTACCCTTGATATGGATTCATTCGCTTTGGATGTTCCTGAATGCTGATCTGGCAGTGAATTGAATGCCAGACAAGGTTGGGATGACGCTTCAGCTCCAACTCCGGTGAACCTGCAAGTAAGGGAGCGCAACAGAGGGGGTGCCTCTGGGTCCCTCTCCGATGCTTAAATGAGTATATGTCTGTATATAGCTCAAAAACCTATTGAATGTATGTAAAGCAAAGGTATTTATAGAGTAGGAGATACCAAACCGTATAAGGTAACTGTATATCTTCGTGAATATTGTGTTGTTGAAGATTTAGATAGTAGATATTGCGGTTACAGCGAGATATTGCAGTTACCGTATCTAATCTTTAGTGAATATGTGCCCGAGATATGCGGGATATCGTGGCTATATCCTTATTAACGGTTGGTGGGACCAGAGGAGAGAGGCAAGGCTCTCTTTATGGCGAGCACTCTTATGGCTGCGACCTTGATTGTTGGCGAGCACTCCCATGGCGAGCAGTGGGAGGCTTTGACATTGGCCAATGGCGACCTGAAGTGGCACTTTGGCGTCCACTTTAGTTTGGATTCGATACTGGACCACTTTATGAGGGCCAGAGTAACCTTACTGTGGGTTGGCCTTGTTTAAATGGTATGGGTTTCACCCCCTGCAAATTTATTGGGCCTTCGAGGCCTTTCCCATATTGGGTCGTCACTATCAATACCCAACATTTGCCCCCGAAGCTTGAGTGAAGTTTCTTCGGTCGAGCTTGATTCTGTGATAGGGTTTAAGATAGTGACTTTTGGAATGGATCTTTTGCTTTCCTTATCTGCTATTTGTGCATTTTGATGCTCTGTATCCTTTGGCGAACGATTTTGGTTGCGCAGAGTTTTTCGGAATGTGTGATACCTTACCCCATTAGGCGAACGCTTTGGGTTTCCAGGGTTTATGGATGCTCATTCTTCACTCTTTGTGCGAACACTATCGTTGCGAGGGTGTTAGGAGAGGTCTGGTATAGCTTTTGGCAATCACCTTTTTTGTGTAAGATTTCGAACATTTTAATGAATAGACAGTTAGCGAAAGTCGAGAGGACCTTTGAGGCATGTCCTCTCTTTGTCTTCCGTAACCAGTGGGCAGACTCACAGGTTTTTCGTGTCGTTCCAACCTTTTGTCTCCCCGATGTAACCATTGTAATTCTGACATTACTTCGGTTTTACCCAAAAAGGGTGTAATCATTATCTGAGCCGTTTCTCACATGCCCGTTCGGTTTCCTTCGTTTTCGCTAAAAAGGCTGAACTTTAGCATTTAGTCTTTTACGCACTCAATTCATTTGCATTCCAGAGTTCATATCTTCTTTCAGCCCTCTGTTTCAATTTTTCATTTCTCTCTTTTTATCCTCGAAAAAGCTTTCTCAGCCAGAACGGGATACTCCTTCGAGCTTTGGAGAGCTGTCGGGGAATGATCGGAACATCATTGATGACTTCTTCCGACATCATAGGCAACCAAACTTCTGTTCAATCCGCTCAGGGGCGGAAACTTCAGAGTCGATGCTTGGGTTAGCGGGCATTCATCAGTTCGAACAACTGACGCTCAAGGTCGGGGTTCATCATTCCACGCCAGTCTTTATTGATTGGATAAATTTCTGACCCATCAGTCTGGGACCTAAATTCATTGACCGCCCTTGAGGACCTAAATTCTTCAGTCTATTTTCCAAGCGGGCTAAGACGAGGTTGTTAGCTGCCTAGGCGTCTATGAGTTTCGGATCAAGGATGTCGACCAGTACTCTGTTTGGCTAGAGGCAGAGAATGGTGACCTCAGGGCTCAATTGAAAGAGTCCTGGGTGCAGAGGGATGCCTCGATGGCTGAGCAGGAGCATCCTTCCTTAAATCATAAGGCTGTCCCAACCCCCCTTAGCGTGGACTTTAAGAAGTCCAAGGAGTTCTCTGTCTGCGCCTTGGAGGTGATAAAGGCCGCGGCTGCTTCCTACCTCCAGATCTTGGTCGACGAGATTCAAGGGATTGATCCCAAGTTTCCTCTATGGGAGGTGATGTCTCTTCAGGACTTCATTGAGAGCGGCTACACCAAGGAAGCTCCTTGGCGATGAGGCTGCCCCCGAGGCCGAGAAGGAGACTGCATCCCCTGATGAACCCAGACCTTGAGGTCTCAGGCCTTCAGGCGACCGAGTCGATGCAGAGTTTCAGGTCAAGGGAGCCTGTTCATCCTCCTGCTTTTTGTTCATCCTTCTTTTTATCGATAATCACTTTTACTTCCCTTTGTTTTTGGGATAGTTGTAATTATTCTTTTGATTTCAGACTCGGATATTATTATAATGAACGCCTTTAATTTCGTAAGCCTTTACTCTTTTTCGACTTCGAATGTGTTTGGTCGTTCTTCCGATATCTTTTCGTTCGAACGCTTTAGGAAGTTTTACCATATTTGTTTTCAACTTCTCTTTAGCTTATGTAGGAGAGTCTCGCCATATAGGATCTTGGACCATCCATTCCCTTCACCAAAGTTTTTTAAGGGAACTGTTACTCGAAGATCATACCTTTAAGGAAACTATCATCTTTTGTAGATGTGTTCGCTTTGTTAAGGTTTTAGACCTTTGGAGTGTTCGTCTAATCACGGGGAACTGTTACCCGAGGCTCATTCATCTTTTAGTAAGTGGTCGCCCTAGGTTCATTCGCCCACTTTCTTGTGTTTGTTTCGCAAAGGAACTGTTACCCTTGATATGGATTCATTCGCTTTGGATGTTACTTCTTAATTTTTGCCCAACTTATAAGAGAACGGACTCCTTGACGGATTGCTCGCCTTTTGCGCTAGGACTTATGTCTGATTTTTATATTTAGGCCTTATTTGCCTAACTTTTTCCTTAGGTCTTTTCGCCTGATTTTGATAACAGGTCTTGTGCCTGACTTTGGCATCAGGTCTTTCGCCTAACTTTGGTGCTAGGTCTTTCACCTGATTCAGTCATCAGGTCTTTCGGATCTTTTGGTTTGCCTAACTTTGGCGTTAGGTCTTTTTGCCTAACTTTGGCGTTAGGTCTTTCGCCCAATTTTGGTATCGGGTCTTTTTGTTTCGTAAGCCTTGGTTTTTGTTTGACTTCGAGTATACTTGGTTGTTCTTCCGATGTCTATCTTGCTTTAAAGCTTTAGGAAGTTTTACCATACTTGTTTCCAACTTCGCTTCAGCTTTTGTAGAATAGTCTCGCCTTTTTGTTTTCATTCAAAGGGTCTTGGACCTTTCTTTGGAGGAAACGTTACCCTTTAGAGGTTCTTTTCGCTCCTTTAGGTTTCGGGGGAAGGACCGTGGTCTCTTATCGGCTCGTCCGTTCCTTTCGCCATGTTTCTTAAGGAAACTGTTACCCAAGAATTATGCCTTTAAGGAAACTGTCATCCTTTATGGATTCGTTCGCCTTTTAGGATTTTGGTCTTTAGATTAGTTCGCCTAGTCGTAGGAAACTGTTATCTAAGATTTGCTCGCCTTTTAAGAAGCTGTTACCTCGGATTCGTTCTCCCTTTTTGGGGAACTGTTACCCAAGATTCGCTCGCCTTTTTAGGAAGCTGGAAAGCTTTAGGAAGTTTTACCATACTTGTTTTCAACTTCGCTTCAGCTTTTGTAGAATAGTCTCGCCTTTTTGTTTTCATTCAAAGGGTCTTGGACCTTTCTTTGGAGGAAACGTTACCCTTTAGAGGTTCTTTTCGCTCCTTTAGGTTTCGGGGGAAGGACCGTGGTCTCTTATCGGCTCGTCCGTTCCTTTCGCCATGTTTCTTAAGGAAACTGTTACCCAAGGATTATGCCTTTAAGGAAACTGTCATCCTTTATGGATTCGTTCGCCTTTTAGGATTTTGAAGACTGCGCTCTGAAGATGATAAAGTCGGCGATCGCCGATTTTCTCCAAGTCCTGGTGGATGATGTCCGGGCGGTCGATCCCAATTTTCCCCTTGAGGAAGTTGGGTCCTTGAGGAGCTTCCTCCGGAGTCGTAACTCTCAGTCTACCCTTGTTGCTGAAGGGGTTATTCCAGCTATGGCTGAAGAGGTTGTTCCCGAAGGCGGACCAAGCCTTCCTGCCCCCGAAGGCGAGCAAATCGTCCCTGCCCCTGAAGGCGAGCCAGTGCCTCTGCCCCCGAGGATCCCCAAGCCTGAAGTCTCCATCTCTTTTATTGACAATATTTGCCTTTTGGATAGCTGTTTTTCTTTGTAATTTTTTGTTTTCCTTGTAATTATTTATTTGATTTAAGACTTGGCTTCTTTTATTGAATGCCTTTATATTCATAAGCCTTTTATTTGACTTTGAACATGCTTGGCTATTTATCCAACGTCTTAATCATAATTACTCTTCGACTTCCTTTTGACTTGTAATGTCTTCGACTCTTGAAGTCTTAGACCAAGCATAAGTCGATCCTTCTAAGGAAAATACTTCTGATACTTAAAAGCATAAACTTCTAAGTTCAAAGAGATATTACCTTCTTTGAAGTTTAGACCTTCGAGGTCATCCTAAGGCTTTGTCATCCATAGTGATCGCCTAAAATTCTTTGTTAGCAGGTCCCTTTGTTTGGTTTTGGCGTCTGCTTCTCATCTTGCCTAACTTTATTGCTAGGTCTTTTGGCCTGACTTTGGCGTCAGAGATTTTTTGTTTTGCCTAGCTTTATTGCTAGGTCTTTTGGCCTGACTTTTGGCGTCAGGGCTTTTTGTGCCTGATTCGGTTATCAGGTTTTTGCCTGACTCTTGGCTTCAGGTCTTTTGAGGCCTAACTTTATTGTTAGGGCTTTTGTGGCCTAGTTTTGTTGCTAGGGCTTTTGGCCTGTCTTTGGCGACAAGGCTTTTTGGCCTAGCTTTGTTGCTAGGGCTTTTGGCCTGTCTTTGGCGACAGGGCTTTTTGGCCTAGCTTTGTTTCTAGGGCTTTTGTGGCCTATCTTTGGTGATAGGGCTTTTGGCCTGTCTTTGGCGACAGGGCTTTTGTGGCCTAACTTTGTTGTTAGGGCTTTTGGCCTGACTTTGGTGACAGGGCTTTTGTGGCCTAACTTTGTTGTTAGGGCTTTTGGCCTGACTTTGGTGACAGGGCTTTTGTGGCCTAACTTTGTTGTTAGGGCTTTTGGCCTGTCTTTGGTGACAGGGCTTTTGTGGCCTAACTTTGTTGTTAGGGCTTTTGGCCTGTCTTTGGTGACAGGGCTTTTGTGGCCTAACTTTGTTGTTAGGGCTTTTGTGGCCTATCTTTGGTGATAGGGCTTTTGTGGCCTAACTTTGTTGTTAGGGCTTTTGTGGCCTAACTTTGTTGTTAGGGCTTTTGTGGCCTATCTTTGGTGATAGGGCTTTTGTGGCCTAACTTTGTTGTTAGGGCTTTTGGCCTGACTTTGGCGTCAGGGCTTTTGTGGCCTAACTTTGTTGTTAGGGCTTTTGTGGCCTATCTTTGGTGATAGGGCTTTTGTCTTCGATTTGCTTCGAGTGAACATGTTTATGAAGGAATCACTTGCTTGTATGGTCCTTCCCACTTAGCTGAAAGTTTATTCTGACTGTCCAGCCTTGTGAATTCATTCCTTCAACATTCCTATCTTTATCAGCTTTTCGATGTCGCGCTTGTGCTATCTGCAATAGCTCTCGGTGTCATTCCCCATGGGCTGACCACTCTTGCGGGGTCTCGGTGGCCTTTCCAGAGACCTTTCCATCTCGACTAGTACCGCCGAGATCTGCCTGTTTAAAGGCGTGAAATACTCGGGGACCTCTGGATGTCTTGGTCCTGGGTTTTCCGATCTAGGCTTTTCTCGACCCTTCTTACCCTTCTTGATCCTGCAGAGACACCAAAGAACCAAGACGGCGCCGAACCCAAAAGGGTCGACAGAAATAATAGGGCTAAGTGATTTGGATCAGTCGACTTACCCAACAGAGAGGCTTCATGCTTATTAACATGTATAATGGGGGCGCCTCCACCTCTATACTCGGGGATGGCCCTGACGACGACATCCTTTGGGGTCTTGACGCGTTGTTCTTTGAGTCTCTTAGTGATAAGCTCCTCAACTTGGTCAAGAGTGAATTGGGGTTGCTGTCCTCCAGTCGGTGCAGAACTTGATGGACTGACAGAGCGAGTGACCGCCGGCGTCTCAGTGGAGGCCGGAGGTAAGGATTGGAGTCCAAAAGTCATCTCTTGATCTTCTTGAGGGGCTGTGGTGCCAGGATTTCCAGTTTCTGATTCCGGTGGCCCCGTAGGACGAGGATCTTCATGAGGAGCAGGGGGTTTTCTGCGGGCCTGTCCTATGATGGTTTCCAAGAGGGATATCATCTCTGCGGTTACCTGAATGGTTTCCCAAGCCACTTGGATGGTTTGTCGATCTGGAATCTCTGCGACGTTTGGAACAGGGGTCGTTCTCGAATTGCCAATGTGTTCACGTGCCGGTCTCGGAGGGACGGCATCACAGACTGCTTGGCTTGCAGGTTCTTGGTGGAGTGGCGAAGCGGCAGCGGAATTAGAGCTATCCGAGGATTGTTCGTTAGCTTCTTTCCGATGATTGCGGTTAGAGCGAGTATGTATGACTGTTTTGCTCGTTTTCCCACAGACGGCGCCAAATGTTGGATCGTGAAATCCTGAATGCTGATCTGGCAGTGAATTGAATGCCAGACAAGGTTGGGATGACGCTTCAGCTCCAACTCCGGTGAACCTGCAAGTAAGGGAGCGCAACAGAGGGGGTGCCTCTGGGTCCCTCTCCGATGCTTAAATGAGTATATGTCTGTATATAGCTCAAAAACCTCTTGAATGTATGTAAAGCAAAGGTATTTATAGAGTAGGAGATACCAAACCGTATAAGGTAACTGTATATCTTCGTGAATATTGTGTTGTTGAAGATTTAGATAGTAGATATTGCGGTTACAGCGAGATATTGCAGTTACCGTATCTAATCTTTAGTGAATATGTGCCCGAGATATGCGGGATATCGTGGCTATATCCTTATTAACGGTTGGTGGGACCAGAGGAGAGAGGCAAGGCTCTCTTTATGGCGAGCACTCTTATGGCTGCGACCTTGATTGTTGGCGAGCACTCCCATGGCGAGCAGTGGGAGGCTTTGACATTGGCCAATGGCGACCTGAAGTGGCACTTTGGCGTCCACTTTAGTTTGGATTCGATACTGGACCACTTTATGAGGGCCAGAGTAACCTTACTGTGGGTTGGCCTTGTTTAAATGGTATGGGTTTCACCCCCTGCAAATTTATTGGGCCTTCGAGGCCTTTCCCATATTGGGTCGTCACTATCAATACCCAACATAAAGCTGTCAAGTAGACATTATTAATTTGACCAAACACTTTCATTTGATTTCTAATTTCTTGAAAGAGAATACTAATATCTATGTAATTGCATTTTCTAATAAAAGAGTAACTCAAACAAGCCTAATTAAAACAAAGTTATGACACTAGATGGCTTATGAAGAATGTGTTGTGTATTACCCAGTTCTTCCCAAAGATCGTGATAAGTAATATGCAGAAAACTTTAAAAATTGCAAATCGAAGAAACAACTAATTCGACTATAACAAACAGAAGAGGATCAATACTATGAAAAAGAATTTGACCAAACCGAATTATTTGAAGTGAAGCAAGAACCATAGGGATTAGATGCATGGCAGGTATACTATTTAGTTCTCTACCAAAAACTTGATAAAAGACCTGTAAGAAAAAAACTTGATCAAACTGATACGTGTAAAAAAACACAGAAAAAACTGATACGGTTCAATTCTAAGATGGTACTAGATGACTTATGAAGAATGTGACTAGTCTATTCCCTAGTATTTCTTTCAAGATAATGGTAAAGAATCTGAAAAAATCTTTAAAAATGCATATCATACAGAGAACTAATCCAAATAATGCAGACTAGATGACTTATGAAGAATGTGGTGTCTATTCCCCAGTCTTTCCCTCAAGATCATGGTAATGAATTTGCAAAAAGCTTTAAAAATGCATATCATAGAGAGAACTAACCAAATAACGCAAACTGAAATAAATCAACGATATTACAAAATGCTCTAATCGACTTATTTGAAGTGAACTAAGAATCATAAGGCATATGAACATGATGAGAGGTTTACTCTTCATTTTTCTCCAAAGAACTTGATAAAGGATCTGCAATGATCTCTAAAAGTTCATTATGAATTATACAATTTTAAGGAAATAGTGTCAATAATAGATTAAAGGAAATGGACTTCTATTCTTTTGTTCTCTCCCATAAACATGGTAAGAAATTTTGCACTAACCTTACGAATTGTATATTGAAGATAAGATTAAAAAAATCAAACATTAAAAAGAGAAGGTGCATAGATATGAATAAAGGTAACCAAACAAACTAAAATAAGTAAGAAAACGACAAGAAAGTTTAGGCTTGTAAAGCTGTCAAGTAGACATTATTAATTTGACCAAACACTTTCATTTGATTTCTAATTTCTTGAAAGAGAATACTAATATCTATGTAATTGCATTTTCTAATAAAAGAGTAACTCAAACAAGCCTAATTAAAACAAAGTTATGACACTAGATGGCTTATGAAGAATGTGTTGTGTATTACCCAGTTCTTCCCAAAGATCGTGATAAGTAATATGCAGAAAACTTTAAAAATTGCAAATCGAAGAAACAACTAATTCGACTATAACAAACAGAAGAGGATCAATACTATGAAAAAGAATTTGACCAAACCGAAATATTTGAAGTGAAGCAAGAACCATAGGGATTAGATGCATGGCAGGTATACTATTTAGTTCTCTACCAAAAACTTGATAAAAGACCTGTAAGAAAAAAACTTGATCAAACTGATACGTGTAAAAAAACACAGAAAAAACTGATACGGTTAAATTCTAAGATGGTACTAGATGACTTATGAAGAATGTGACCAGTCTATTCCCTAGTCTTTCCTTCAAGATCATGGTAAAGAATCTGCAAAAATCTTTAAAAATGCATATCATACAGAGAACTAATCCAAATAACGCAGACTAGATGACTTATGAAGAATGTGGTGTCTATTCCCCAGTCTTTCCCTCAAGATCATGGTAAAGAATTTGCAAAAAGCTTTAAAAATGCATATCATAGAGAGAACTAATCCAAATAACGCAAACTGAAATAAATCAACGATATTAAAAAATGCTCTAATCGACTTATTTGAAGTGAACTAAGAATCATAAGGCATATGAACATGATGAGAGGTTTACTCTTCATTTTTCTCCAAAGAACTTGATAAAGGATCTGCAATGATCTCTAAAAGTTCATTATGAATTATACAATTTTAAGGAAATAGTGTCAATAATAGATTAAAGGAAATGGACTTCTATTCTTTTGTTCTCTCCCATAAACATGGTAAGAAATTTTGCACTAACCTTACGAATTGTATATTGAAGATAAGATTAAAAAAATCAAACATTAAAAAGAGAAGGTGCATAGATATGAATAAAGGTAACCAAACAAACTAAAATAAGTAAGAAAACGACAAGAAAGTTTAGGCTTGTAAAGCTGTCAAGTAGACATTATTAATTTGACCAAACACTTTCATTTGATTTCTAATTTCTTGAAAGAGAATACTAATATCTATGTAATTGCATTTTCTAATAAAAGAGTAACTCAAACAAGCCTAATTAAAACAAAGTTATGACACTAGATGGCTTATGAAGAATGTGTTGTGTATTACCCAGTTCTTCCCAAAGATCGTGATAAGTAATATGCAGAAAACTTTAAAAATTGCAAATCGAAGAAACAACTAATTCGACTATAACAAACAGAAGAGGATCAATACTATGAAAAAGAATTTGACCAAACCGAAATATTTGAAGTGAAGCAAGAACCATAGGGATTAGATGCATGGCAGGTATACTATTTAGTTCTCTACCAAAAACTTGATAAAAGACCTGTAAGAAAAAAACTTGATCAAACTGATACGTGTAAAAAAACACAGAAAAAACTGATACGGTTAAATTCTAAGATGGTACTAGATGACTTATGAAGAATGTGACCAGTCTATTCCCTAGTCTTTCCTTCAAGATCATGGTAAAGACTCTGCAAAAATCTTTAAAAATGCATATCATACAGAGAACTAATCCAAATAACGCAGACTAGATGACTTATGAAGAATGTGGTGTCTATTCCCCAGTCTTTCCCTCAAGATCATGGTAAAGAATTTGCAAAAAGCTTTAAAAATGCATATCATAGAGAGAACTAATCCAAATAACGCAAACTGAAATAAATCAACGATATTAAAAAATGCTCTAATCGACTTATTTGAAGTGAACTAAGAATCATAAGGCATATGAACATGATGAGAGGTTTACTCTTCATTTTTCTCCAAAGAACTTGATAAAGGATCTGCAATGATCTCTAAAAGTTCATTATGAATTATACAATTTTAAGGAAATAGTGTCAATAATAGATTAAAGGAAATGGACTTCTATTCTTTTGTTCTCTCCCATAAACATGGTAAGAAATTTTGCACTAACCTTACGAATTGTATATTGAAGATAAGATTAAAAAAATCAAACATTAAAAAGAGAAGATGCATAGATATGAAGAAAGGTGACCAAACAAACTAAAATAAGTAAGAAAACGACAAGAAAGTTTAGGCTTGTAAAGCTGTCAAGTAGACATTATTAATTTGACCAAACACTTTCATTTGATTTCTAATTTCTTGAAAGAGAATACTAATATCTATGTAATTGCATTTTCTAATAAAAGAGTAACTCAAACAAGCCTAATTAAAACAAAGTTATGACACTAGATGGCTTATGAAGAATGTGTTGTGTATTACCCAGTTCTTCCCAAAGATCGTGATAAGTAATATGCAGAAAACTTTAAAAATTGCAAATCGAAGAAACAACTAATTCGACTATAACAAACAGAAGAGGATCAATACTATGAAAAAGAATTTGACCAAACCGAAATATTTGAAGTGAAGCAAGAACCATAGGGATTAGATGCATGGCAGGTATACTATTTAGTTCTCTACCAAAAACTTGATAAAAGACCTGTAAGAAAAAAACTTGATCAAACTGATACGTGTAAAAAAACACAGAAAAAACTGATACGGTTAAATTCTAAGATGGTACTAGATGACTTATGAAGAATGTGACCAGTCTATTCCCTAGTCTTTCCTTCAAGATCATGGTAAAGAATCTGCAAAAATCTTTAAAAATGCATATCATACAGAGAACTAATCCAAATAACGCAGACTAGATGACTTATGAAGAATGTGGTGTCTATTCCCCAGTCTTTCCCTCAAGATCATGGTAAAGAATTTGCAAAAAGCTTTAAAAATGCATATCATAGAGAGAACTAATCCAAATAACACAAACTGAAATAAATCAACGATATTAAAAAATGCTCTAATCGACTTATTTGAAGTGAACTAAGAATCATAAGGCATATGAACATGATGAGAGGTTTACTCTTCATTTTTCTCCAAAGAACTTGATAAAGGATCTGCAATGATCTCTAAAAGTTCATTATGAATTATACAATTTTAAGGAAATAGTGTCAATAATAGATTAAAGGAAATGGACTTCTATTCTTTTGTTCTCTCCCATAAACATGGTAAGAAATTTTGCACTAACCTTACGAATTGTATATTGAAGATAAGATTAAAAAAATCAAACATTAAAAAGAGAAGGTGCATAGATATGAAGAAAGGTGACCAAACAAACTAAAATAAGTAAGAAAACGACAAGAAAGTTTAGGCTTGTAAAGCTGTCAAGTAGACATTATTAATTTGACCAAACACTTTCATTTGATTTCTAATTTCTTGAAAGAGAATACTAATATCTATGTAATTGCATTTTCTAATAAAAGAGTAACTCAAACAAGCCTAATTAAAACAAAGTTATGACACTAGATGGCTTATGAAGAATGTGTTGTGTATTACCCAGTTCTTCCCAAAGATCGTGATAAGTAATATGCAGAAAACTTTAAAAATTGCAAATCGAAGAAACAACTAATTCGACTATAACAAACAGAAGAGGATCAATACTATGAACAAGAATTTGACCAAACCGAATTATTTGAAGTGAAGCAAGAACCATAGGGATTAGATGCATGGCAGGTATACTATTTAGTTCTCTACCAAAAACTTGATAAAAGACCTGTAAGAAAAAAACTTGATCAAACTGATACGTGTAACAAAACACAGAAAAAACTGATACGGTTCAATTCTAAGATGGTACTAGATGACTTATGAAGAATGTGACCAGTCTATTCCCTAGTCTTTCTTTCAAGATCATGGTAAAGAATCTGCAAAAATCTTTAAAAATGCATATCATACAGAGAACTAATCCAAATAACGCAGACTAGATGACTTATGAAGAATGTGGTGTCTATTCCCCAGTCTTTCCCTCAAGATCATGGTAAAGAATTTGCAAAAAGCTTTAAAAATGCATATCATAGAGAGAACTAACCAAATAACGCAAACTGAAATAAATCAACGATATTAAAAAATGCTCTAATCGACTTATTTGAAGTGAACTAAGAATCATAAGGCATATGAACATGATGAGAGGTTTACTCTTCATTTTTCTCCAAAGAACTTGATAAAGGATCTGCAATGATCTCTAAAAGTTCATTATGAATTATACAATTTTAAGGAAATAGTGTCAATAATAGATTAAAGGAAATGGACTTCTATTCTTTTGTTCTCTCCCATAAACATGGTAAGAAATTTTGCACTAACCTTACGAATTGTATATTGAAGATAAGATTAAAAAAATCAAACATTAAAAAGAGAAGGTGCATAGATATGAAGAAAGGTGACCAAACAAACTAAAATAAGTAAGAAAACGACAAGAAAGTTTAGGCTTGTAAAGCTGTCAAGTAGACATTATTAATTTGACCAAACACTTTCATTTGATTTCTAATTTCTTGAAAGAGAATACTAATATCTATGTAATTGCATTTTCTAATAAAAGAGTAACTCAAACAAGCCTAATTAAAACAAAGTTATGACACTAGATGGCTTATGAAGAATGTGTTGTGTATTACCCAGTTCTTCCCAAAGATCGTGATAAGTAATATGCAGAAAACTTTAAAAATTGCAAATCGAAGAAACAACTAATTCGACTATAACAAACAGAAGAGGATCAATACTATGAAAAAGAATTTGACCAAACCGAAATATTTGAAGTGAAGCAAGAACCATAGGGATTAGATGCATGGCAGGTATACTATTTAGTTCTCTACCAAAAACTTGATAAAAGACCTGTAAGAAAAAAACTTGATCAAACTGATACGTGTAAAAAAACACAGAAAAAACTGATACGGTTAAATTCTAAGATGGTACTAGATGACTTATGAAGAATGTGACCAGTCTATTCCCTAGTCTTTCCTTCAAGATCATGGTAAAGAATCTGCAAAAATCTTTAAAAATGCATATCATACAGAGAACTAATCCAAATAACGCAGACTAGATGACTTATGAAGAATGTGGTGTCTATTCCCCAGTCTTTCCCTCAAGATCATGGTAAAGAATTTGCAAAAAGCTTTAAAAATGCATATCATAGAGAGAACTAATCCAAATAACGCAAACTGAAATAAATCAACGATATTAAAAAATGCTCTAATCGACTTATTTGAAGTGAACTAAGAATCATAAGGCATATGAACATGATGAGAGGTTTACTCTTCATTTTTCTCCAAAGAACTTGATAAAGGATCTGCAATGATCTCTAAAAGTTCATTATGAATTATACAATTTTAAGGAAATAGTGTCAATAATAGATTAAAGGAAATGGACTTCTATTCTTTTGTTCTCTCCCATAAACATGGTAAGAAATTTTGCAATAACCTTACGAATTGTATATTGAAGATAAGATTAAAAAAATCAAACATTAAAAAGAGAAGGTGCATAGATATGAAGAAAGGTGACCAAACAAACTAAAATAAGTAAGAAAACGACAAGAAAGTTTAGGCTTGTAAAGCTTTCAAGTAGACATTATTAATTTGACCAAACACTTTCATTTGATTTCTAATTTCTTGAAAGAGAATACTAATATCTATGTAATTGCATTTTCTAATAAAAGAGTAACTCAAACAAGCCTAATTAAAACAAAGTTATGACACTAGATGGCTTATGAAGAATGTGTTGTGTATTACCCAGTTCTTCCCAAAGATCGTGATAAGTAATATGCAGAAAACTTTAAAAATTGCAAATCGAAGAAACAACTAATTCGACTATAACAAACAGAAGAGGATCAATACTATGAACAAGAATTTGACCAAACCGAATTATTTGAAGTGAAGCAAGAACCATAGGGATTAGATGCATGGCAGGTATACTATTTAGTTCTCTACCAAAAACTTGATAAAAGACCTGTAAGAAAAAAACTTGATCAAACTGATACGTGTAACAAAACACAGAAAAAACTGATACGGTTCAATTCTAAGATGGTACTAGATGACTTATGAAGAATGTGACCAGTCTATTCCCTAGTCTTTCTTTCAAGATCATGGTAAAGAATCTGCAAAAATCTTTAAAAATGCATATCATACAGAGAACTAATCCAAATAACGCAGACTAGATGACTTATGAAGAATGTGGTGTCTATTCCCCAGTCTTTCCCTCAAGATCATGGTAAAGAATTTGCAAAAAGCTTTAAAAATGCATATCATAGAGAGAACTAACCAAATAACGCAAACTGAAATAAATCAACGATATTAAAAAATGCTCTAATCGACTTATTTGAAGTGAACTAAGAATCATAAGGCATATGAACATGATGAGAGGTTTACTCTTCATTTTTCTCCAAAGAACTTGATAAAGGATCTGCAATGATCTCTAAAAGTTCATTATGAATTATACAATTTTAAGGAAATAGTGTCAATAATAGATTAAAGGAAATGGACTTCTATTCTTTTGTTCTCTCCCATAAACATGGTAAGAAATTTTGCACTAACCTTACGAATTGTATATTGAAGATAAGATTAAAAAAATCAAACATTAAAAAGAGAAGGTGCATAGATATAAATAAAGGTAACCAAACAAACTAAAATAAGTAAGAAAACGACAAGAAAGTTTAGGCTTGTAAAGCTGTCAAGTAGACATTATTAATTTGACCAAACACTTTCATTTGATTTCTAATTTCTTAAAAGAGAATACTAATATCTATGTAATTGCATTTTCTAATAAAAGAGTAACTCAAACAAGCCTAATTAAAACAAAGTTATGACACTAGATGGCTTATGAAGAATGTGTTGTGTATTACCCAGTTCTTCCCAAAGATCGTGATAAGTAATATGCAGAAAACTTTAAAAATTGCAAATCGAAGAAACAACTAATTCGACTATAACAAACAGAAGAGGATCAATACTATGAAAAAGAATTTGACCAAACCGAAATATTTGAAGTGAAGCATGAACCATAGGGATTAGATGCATGGCAGGTATACTATTTAGTTCTCTACCAAAAACTTGATAAAAGACCTGTAAGAAAAAAACTTGATCAAACTGATACGTGTAAAAAAACACAGAAAAAACTGATACGGTTAAATTCTAAGATGGTACTAGATGACTTATGAAGAATGTGACCAGTCTATTCCCTAGTCTTTCCTTCAAGATCATGGTAAAGAATCTGCAAAAATCTTTAAAAATGCATATCATACAGAGAACTAATCCAAATAACGCAGACTAGATGACTTATGAAGAATGTGGTGTCTATTCCCCAGTCTTTCCCTCAAGATCATGGTAAATAATTTGCAAAAAGCTTTAAAAATGCATATCATAGAGAGAACTAATCCAAATAACGCAAATTGAAATAAATCAACGATATTAAAAAATGCTCTAATCGACTTATTTGAAGTGAACTAAGAATCATAAGGCATATGAACATGATGAGAGGTTTACTCTTCATTTTTCTCCAAAGAACTTGATAAAGGATCTGCAATGATCTCTAAAAGTTCATTATGAATTATACAATTTTAAGGAAATAGTGTCAATAATAGATTAAAGGAAATGGACTTCTATTCTTTTGTTCTCTCCCATAAACATGGTAAGAAATTTTGCACTAACCTTACGAATTGTATATTGAAGATAAGATTAAAAAAATCAAACATTAAAAAGAGAAGGTGCATAGATATGAATAAAGGTAACCAAACAAACTAAAATAAGTAAGAAAACGACAAGAAAGTTTAGGCTTGTAAAGCTGTCAAGTAGACATTATTAATTTGACCAAACACTTTCATTTGATTTCTAATTTCTTGAAAGAGAATACTAATATCTATGTAATTGCATTTTCTAATAAAAGAGTAACTCAAACAAGCCTAATTAAAACAAAGTTATGACACTAGATGGCTTATGAAGAATGTGTTGTGTATTACCCAGTTCTTCCCAAAGATCGTGATAAGTAATATGCAGAAAACTTTAAAAATTGCAAATCGAAGAAACAACTAATTCGACTATAACAAACAGAAGAGGATCAATACTATGAAAAAGAATTTGACCAAACCGAAATATTTGAAGTGAAGCAAGAACCATAGGGATTAGATGCATGGCAGGTATACTATTTAGTTCTCTACCAAAAACTTGATAAAAGACCTGTAAGAAAAAAACTTGATCAAACTGATACGTGTAAAAAAACACAGAAAAAACTGATACGGTTAAATTCTAAGATGGTACTAGATGACTTATGAAGAATGTGACCAGTCTATTCCCTAGTCTTTCCTTCAAGATCATGGTAAAGAATCTGCAAAAATCTTTAAAAATGCATATCATACAGAGAACTAATCCAAATAACGCAGACTAGATGACTTATGAAGAATGTGGTGTCTATTCCCCAGTCTTTCCCTCAAGATCATGGTAAAGAATTTGCAAAAAGCTTTAAAAATGCATATCATAGAGAGAACTAATCCAAATAACGCAAACTGAAATAAATCAACGATATTAAAAAATGCTCTAATCGACTTATTTGAAGTGAACTAAGAATCATAAGGCATATGAACATGATGAGAGGTTTACTCTTCATTTTTCTCCAAAGAACTTGATAAAGGATCTGCAATGATCTCTAAAAGTTCATTATGAATTATACAATTTTAAGGAAATAGTGTCAATAATAGATTAAAGGAAATGGACTTCTATTCTTTTGTTCTCTCCCATAAACATGGTAAGAAATTTTGCACTAACCTTACGAATTGTATATTGAAGATAAGATTAAAAAAATCAAACATTAAAAAGAGAAGGTGCATAGATATGAAGAAAGGTGACCAAACAAACTAAAATAAGTAAGAAAACGACAAGAAAGTTTAGGCTTGTAAAGCTGTCAAGTAGACATTATTAATTTGACCAAACACTTTCATTTGATTTCTAATTTCTTGAAAGAGAATACTAATATCTATGTAATTGCATTTTCTAATAAAAGAGTAACTCAAACAAGCCTAATTAAAACAAAGTTATGACACTAGATGGCTTATGAAGAATGTGTTGTGTATTACCCAGTTCTTCCCAAAGATCGTGATAAGTAATATGCAGAAAACTTTAAAAATTGCAAATCGAAGAAACAACTAATTCGACTATAACAAACAGAAGAGGATCAATACTATGAAAAAGAATTTGACCAAACCGAAATATTTGAAGTGAAGCAAGAACCATAGGGATTAGATGCATGGCAGGTATACTATTTAGTTCTCTACCAAAAACTTGATAAAAGACCTGTAAGAAAAAAACTTGATCAAACTGATACGTGTAAAAAAACACGGAAAAAACTGATACGGTTAAATTCTAAGATGGTACTAGATGACTTATGAAGAATGTGACCAGTCTATTCCCTAGTCTTTCCTTAAAGATCATGGTAAAGAATCTGCAAAAATCTTTAAAAATGCATATCATACAGAGAACTAATCCAAATAACGCAGACTAGATGACTTATGAAGAATGTGGTGTCTATTCCCCAGTCTTTCCCTCAAGATCATGGTAAAGAATTTGCAAAAAGCTTTAAAAATGCATATCATAGAGAGAACTAATCCAAATAACGCAAACTGAAATAAATCAACGATATTAAAAAATGCTCTAATCGACTTATTTGAAGTGAACTAAGAATCATAAGGCATATGAACATGATGAGAGGTTTACTCTTCATTTTTCTCCAAAGAACTTGATAAAGGATCTGCAATGATCTCTAAAAGTTCATTATGAATTATACAATTTTAAGGAAATAGTGTCAATAATAGATTAAAGGAAATGGACTTCTATTCTTTTGTTCTCTCCCATAAACATGGTAAGAAATTTTGCACTAACCTTACGAATTGTATATTGAAGATAAGATTAAAAAAATCAAACATTAAAAAGAGAAGGTGCATAGATATGAAGAAAGGTGACCAAACAAACTAAAATAAGTAAGAAAACGACAAGAAAGTTTAGGCTTGTAAAGCTGTCAAGTAGACATTATTAATTTGACCAAACACTTTCATTTGATTTCTAATTTCTTGAAAGAGAATACTAATATCTATGTAATTGCATTTTCTAATAAAAGAGTAACTCAAACAAGCCTAATTAAAACAAAGTTATGACACTAGATGGCTTATGAAGAATGTGTTGTGTATTACCCAGTTCTTCCCAAAGATCGTGATAAGTAATATGCAGAAAACTTTAAAAATTGCAAATCGAAGAAACAACTAATTCGACTATAACAAACAGAAGAGGATCAATACTATGAAAAAGAATTTGACCAAACCGAAATATTTGAAGTGAAGCATGAACCATAGGGATTAGATGCATGGCAGGTATACTATTTAGTTCTCTACCAAAAACTTGATAAAAGACCTGTAAGAAAAAAACTTGATCAAACTGATACGTGTAAAAAAACACAGAAAAAACTGATACGGTTAAATTCTAAGATGGTACTAGATGACTTATGAAGAATGTGACCAGTCTATTCCCTAGTCTTTCCTTCAAGATCATGGTAAAGAATCTGCAAAAATCTTTAAAAATGCATATCATACAGAGAACTAATCCAAATAACGCAGACTAGATGACTTATGAAGAATGTGGTGTCTATTCCCCAGTCTTTCCCTCAAGATCATGGTAAATAATTTGCAAAAAGCTTTAAAAATGCATATCATAGAGAGAACTAATCCAAATAACGCAAATTGAAATAAATCAACGATATTAAAAAATGCTCTAATCGACTTATTTGAAGTGAACTAAGAATCATAAGGCATATGAACATGATGAGAGGTTTACTCTTCATTTTTCTCCAAAGAACTTGATAAAGGATCTGCAATGATCTCTAAAAGTTCATTATGAATTATACAATTTTAAGGAAATAGTGTCAATAATAGATTAAAGGAAATGGACTTCTATTCTTTTGTTCTCTCCCATAAACATGGTAAGAAATTTTGCACTAACCTTACGAATTGTATATTGAAGATAAGATTAAAAAAATCAAACATTAAAAAGAGAAGGTGCATAGATATGAATAAAGGTAACCAAACAAACTAAAATAAGTAAGAAAACGACAAGAAAGTTTAGGCTTGTAAAGCTGTCAAGTAGACATTATTAATTTGACCAAACACTTTCATTTGATTTCTAATTTCTTGAAAGAGAATACTAATATCTATGTAATTGCATTTTCTAATAAAAGAGTAACTCAAACAAGCCTAATTAAAACAAAGTTATGACACTAGATGGCTTATGAAGAATGTGTTGTGTATTACCCAGTTCTTCCCAAAGATCGTGATAAGTAATATGCAGAAAACTTTAAAAATTGCAAATCGAAGAAACAACTAATTCGACTATAACAAACAGAAGAGGATCAATACTATGAAAAAGAATTTGACCAAACCGAAATATTTGAAGTGAAGCAAGAACCATAGGGATTAGATGCATGGCAGGTATACTATTTAGTTCTCTACCAAAAACTTGATAAAAGACCTGTAAGAAAAAAACTTGATCAAACTGATACGTGTAAAAAAACACAGAAAAAACTGATACGGTTAAATTCTAAGATGGTACTAGATGACTTATGAAGAATGTGACCAGTCTATTCCCTAGTGTTTCCTTCAAGATCATGGTAAAGAATCTGCAAAAATCTTTAAAAATGCATATCATACAGAGAACTAATCCAAATAACGCAGACTAGATGACTTATGAAGAATGTGGTGTGTATTCCCCAGTCTTTCCCTCAAGATCATGGTAAAGAATTTGCAAAAAGCTTTAAAAATGCATATCATAGAGAGAACTAATCCAAATAACGCAAACTGAAATAAATCAACGATATTAAAAAATGCTCTAATCGACTTATTTGAAGTGAACTAAGAATCATAAGGCATATGAACATGATGAGAGGTTTACTCTTCATTTTTCTCCAAAGAACTTGATAAAGGATCTGCAATGATCTCTAAAAGTTCATTATGAATTATACAATTTTAAGGAAATAGTGTCAATAATAGATTAAAGGAAATGGACTTCTATTCTTTTGTTCTCTCCCATAAACATGGTAAGAAATTTTGCACTAACCTTACGAATTGTATATTGAAGATAAGATTAAAAAAATCAAACATTAAAAAGAGAAGGTGCATAGATATGAAGAAAGGTGACCAAACAAACTAAAATAAGTAAGAAAACGACAAGAAAGTTTAGGCTTGTAAAGCTGTCAAGTAGACATTATTAATTTGACCAAACACTTTCATTTGATTTCTAATTTCTTGAAAGAGAATACTAATATCTATGTAATTGCATTTTCTAATAAAAGAGTAACTCAAACAAGCCTAATTAAAACAAAGTTATGACACTAGATGGCTTATGAAGAATGTGTTGTGTATTACCCAGTTCTTCCCAAAGATCGTGATAAGTAATATGCAGAAAACTTTAAAAATTGCAAATCGAAGAAACAACTAATTCGACTATAACAAACAGAAGAGGATCAATACTATGAACAAGAATTTGACCAAACCGAATTATTTGAAGTGAAGCAAGAACCATAGGGATTAGATGCATGGCAGGTATACTATTTAGTTCTCTACCAAAAACTTGATAAAAGACCTGTAAGAAAAAAACTTGATCAAACTGATACGTGTAACAAAACACAGAAAAAACTGATACGGTTCAATTCTAAGATGGTACTAGATGACTTATGAAGAATGTGACCAGTCTATTCCCTAGTCTTTCTTTCAAGATCATGGTAAAGAATCTGCAAAAATCTTTAAAAATGCATATCATACAGAGAACTAATCCAAATAACGCAGACTAGATGACTTATGAAGAATGTGGTGTCTATTCCCCAGTCTTTCCCTCAAGATCATGGTAAAGAATTTGCAAAAAGCTTTAAAAATGCATATCATAGAGAGAACTAACCAAATAACGCAAACTGAAATAAATCAACGATATTAAAAAATGCTCTAATC
Organism: Chamaenerion angustifolium; assembly: GCA_946814005.1. NCBI lineage: Eukaryota > Viridiplantae > Streptophyta > Magnoliopsida > Myrtales > Onagraceae > Chamaenerion > Chamaenerion angustifolium. The sequence continues at coordinate 22,472,463 of OX328268.1, read as the reverse complement.
GACTTATTTGAAGTGAACTAAGAATCATAAGGCATATGAACATGATGAGAGGTTTACTCTTCATTTTTCTCCAAAGAACTTGATAAAGGATCTGCAATGATCTCTAAAAGTTCATTATGAATTATACAATTTTAAGGAAATAGTGTCAATAATAGATTAAAGGAAATGGACTTCTACTCTTTTGTTCTCTCCCATAAACATGGTAAGAAATTTTGCACTAACCTTACGAATTGTATATTGAAGATAAGATTAAAAAAATCAAACATTAAAAAGAGAAGGTGCATAGATATGAAGAAAGGTGACCAAACAAACTAAAATAAGTAAGAAAACGACAAGAAAGTTTAGGCTTGTAAAGCTGTCAAGTAGACATTATTAATTTGACCAAACACTTTCATTTGATTTCTAATTTCTTGAAAGAGAATACTAATATCTATGTAATTGCATTTTCTAATAAAAGAGTAACTCAAACAAGCCTAATTAAAACAAAGTTATGACACTAGATGGCTTATGAAGAATGTGTTGTGTATTACCCAGTTCTTCCCAAAGATCGTGATAAGTAATATGCAGAAAACTTTAAAAATTGCAAATCGAAGAAACAACTAATTCGACTATAACAAACAGAAGAGGATCAATACTATGAACAAGAATTTGACCAAACCGAATTATTTGAAGTGAAGCAAGAACCATAGGGATTAGATGCATGGCAGGTATACTATTTAGTTCTCTACCAAAAACTTGATAAAAGACCTGTAAGAAAAAAACTTGATCAAACTGATACGTGTAACAAAACACAGAAAAAACTGATACGGTTCAATTCTAAGATGGTACTAGATGACTTATGAAGAATGTGACCAGTCTATTCCCTTGTCTTTCTTTCAAGATCATGGTAAAGAATCTGCAAAAATCTTTAAAAATGCATATCATACAGAGAACTAATCCAAATAACGCAGACTAGATGACTTATGAAGAATGTGGTGTCTATTCCCCAGTCTTTCCCTCAAGATCATGGTAAAGAATTTGCAAAAAGCTTTAAAAATGCATATCATAGAGAGAACTAACCAAATAACGCAAACTGAAATAAATCAACGATATTAAAAAATGCTCTAATCGACTTATTTGAAGTGAACTAAGAATCATAAGGCATATGAACATGATGAGAGGTTTACTCTTCATTTTTCTCCAAAGAACTTGATAAAGGATCTGCAATGATCTCTAAAAGTTCATTATGAATTATACAATTTTAAGGAAATAGTGTCAATAATAGATTAAAGGAAATGGACTTCTACTCTTTTGTTCTCTCCCATAAACATGGTAAGAAATTTTGCACTAACCTTACGAATTGTATATTGAAGATAAGATTAAAAAAATCAAACATTAAAAAGAGAAGGTGCATAGATATGAATAAAGGTAACCAAACAAACTAAAATAAGTAAGAAAACGACAAGAAAGTTTAGGCTTGTAAAGCTGTCAAGTAGACATTATTAATTTGACCAAACACTTTCATTTGATTTCTAATTTCTTGAAAGAGAATACTAATATCTATGTAATTGCATTTTCTAATAAAAGAGTAACTCAAACAAGCCTAATTAAAACAAAGTTATGACACTAGATGGCTTATGAAGAATGTGTTGTGTATTACCCAGTTCTTCCCAAAGATCGTGATAAGTAATATGCAGAAAACTTTAAAAATTGCAAATCGAAGAAACAACTAATTCGACTATAACAAACAGAAGAGGATCAATACTATGAAAAAGAATTTGACCAAACCGAAATATTTGAAGTGAAGCAAGAACCATAGGGATTAGATGCATGGCAGGTATACTATTTAGTTCTCTACCAAAAACTTGATAAAAGACATGTAAGAAAAAAACTTGATCAAACTGATACGTGTAAAAAAACACAGAAAAAACTGATACGCTTCAATTCTAAGATGGTACTAGATGACTTATGAAGAATGTGACCAGTCTATTCCCTAGTCTTTCCTTCAAGATCATGGTAAAGAATCTGCAAAAATCTTTAAAAATGCATATCATACAGAGAACTAATCCAAATAACGCAGACTAGATGACTTATGAAGAATGTGGTGTCTATTCCCCAGTCTTTCCCTCAAGATCATGGTAAAGAATTTGCAAAAAGCTTTAAAAATGCATATCATAGAGAGAACTAACCAAATAACGCAAACTGAAATAAATCAACGATATTAAAAAATGCTCTAATCGACTTATTTGAAGTGAACTAAGAATCATAAGGCATATGAACATGATGAGAGGTTTACTCTTCATTTTTCTCCAAAGAACTTGATAAAGGATCTGCAATGATCTCTAAAAGTTCATTATGAATTATACAATTTTAAGGAAATAGTGTCAATAATAGATTAAAGGAAATGGACTTCTACTCTTTTGTTCTCTCCCATAAACATGGTAAGAAATTTTGCACTAACCTTACGAATTGTATATTGAAGATAAGATTAAAAAAATCAAACATTAAAAAGAGAAGGTGCATAGATATGAATAAAGGTAACCAAACAAACTAAAATAAGTAAGAAAACGACAAGAAAGTTTAGGCTTGTAAAGCTGTCAAGTAGACATTATTAATTTGACCAAACACTTTCATTTGATTTCTAATTTCTTGAAAGAGAATACTAATATCTATGTAATTGCATTTTCTAATAAAAGAGTAACTCAAACAAGCCTAATTAAAACAAAGTTATGACACTAGATGGCTTATGAAGAATGTGTTGTGTATTACCCAGTTCTTCCCAAAGATCGTGATAAGTAATATGCAGAAAACTTTAAAAATTGCAAATCGAAGAAACAACTAATTCGACTATAACAAACAGAAGAGGATCAATACTATGAAAAAGAATTTGACCAAACCGAAATATTTGAAGTGAAGCAAGAACCATAGGGATTAGATGCATGGCAGGTATACTATTTAGTTCTCTACCAAAAACTTGATAAAAGACATGTAAGAAAAAAACTTGATCAAACTGATACGTGTAAAAAAACACAGAAAAAACTGATACGCTTCAATTCTAAGATGGTACTAGATGACTTATGAAGAATGTGACCAGTCTATTCCCTAGTCTTTCCTTCAAGATCATGGTAAAGAATCTGCAAAAATCTTTAAAAATGCATATCATACAGAGAACTAATCCAAATAACGCAGACTAGATGACTTATGAAGAATGTGGTGTCTATTCCCCAGTCTTTCCCTCAAGATCATGGTAAAGAATTTGCAAAAAGCTTTAAAAATGCATATCATAGAGAGAACTAATCCAAATAACGCAAACTGAAATAAATCAACGATATTAAAAAATGCTCTAATCGACTTATTTGAAGTGAACTAAGAATCATAAGGCATATGAACATGATGAGAGGTTTACTCTTCATTTTTCTCCAAAGAACTTGATAAAGGATCTGCAATGATCTCTAAAAGTTCATTATGAATTATACAATTTTAAGGAAATAGTGTCAATAATAGATTAAAGGAAATGGACTTCTATTCTTTTGTTCTCTCCCATAAACATGGTAAGAAATTTTGCACTAACCTTACGAATTGTATATTGAAGATAAGATTAAAAAAATCAAACATTAAAAAGAGAAGGTGCATAGATATGAAGAAAGGTGACCAAACAAACTAAAATAAGTAAGAAAACGACAAGAAAGTTTAGGCTTGTAAAGCTGTCAAGTAGACATTATTAATTTGACCAAACACTTTCATTTGATTTCTAATTTCTTGAAAGAGAATACTAATATCTATGTAATTGCATTTTCTAATAAAAGAGTAACTCAAACAAGCCTAATTAAAACAAAGTTATGACACTAGATGGCTTATGAAGAATGTGTTGTGTATTACCCAGTTCTTCCCAAAGATCGTGATAAGTAATATGCAGAAAACTTTAAAAATTGCAAATCGAAGAAACAACTAATTCGACTATAACAAACAGAAGAGGATCAATACTATGAACAAGAATTTGACCAAACCGAATTATTTGAAGTGAAGCAAGAACCATAGGGATTAGATGCATGGCAGGTATACTATTTAGTTCTCTACCAAAAACTTGATAAAAGACCTGTAAGAAAAAAACTTGATCAAACTGATACGTGTAACAAAACACAGAAAAAACTGATACGGTTCAATTCTAAGATGGTACTAGATGACTTATGAAGAATGTGACCAGTCTATTCCCTAGTCTTTCTTTCAAGATCATGGTAAAGAATCTGCAAAAATCTTTAAAAATGCATATCATACAGAGAACTAATCCAAATAACGCAGACTAGATGACTTATGAAGAATGTGGTGTCTATTCCCCAGTCTTTCCCTCAAGATCATGGTAAAGAATTTGCAAAAAGCTTTAAAAATGCATATCATAGAGAGAACTAACCAAATAACGCAAACTGAAATAAATCAACGATATTAAAAAATGCTCTAATCGACTTATTTGAAGTGAACTAAGAATCATAAGGCATATGAACATGATGAGAGGTTTACTCTTCATTTTTCTCCAAAGAACTTGATAAAGGATCTGCAATGATCTCTAAAAGTTCATTATGAATTATACAATTTTAAGGAAATAGTGTCAATAATAGATTAAAGGAAATGGACTTCTACTCTTTTGTTCTCTCCCATAAACATGGTAAGAAATTTTGCACTAACCTTACGAATTGTATATTGAAGATAAGATTAAAAAAATCAAACATTAAAAAGAGAAGGTGCATAGATATGAATAAAGGTAACCAAACAAACTAAAATAAGTAAGAAAACGACAAGAAAGTTTAGGCTTGTAAAGCTGTCAAGTAGACATTATTAATTTGACCAAACACTTTCATTTGATTTCTAATTTCTTGAAAGAGAATACTAATATCTATGTAATTGCATTTTCTAATAAAAGAGTAACTCAAACAAGCCTAATTAAAACAAAGTTATGACACTAGATGGCTTATGAAGAATGTGTTGTGTATTACCCAGTTCTTCCCAAAGATCGTGATAAGTAATATGCAGAAAACTTTAAAAATTGCAAATCGAAGAAACAACTAATTCGACTATAACAAACAGAAGAGGATCAATACTATGAAAAAGAATTTGACCAAACCGAAATATTTGAAGTGAAGCAAGAACCATAGGGATTAGATGCATGGCAGGTATACTATTTAGTTCTCTACCAAAAACTTGATAAAAGACATGTAAGAAAAAAACTTGATCAAACTGATACGTGTAAAAAAACACAGAAAAAACTGATACGGTTCAATTCTAAGATGGTACTAGATGACTTATGAAGAATGTGACCAGTCTATTCCCTAGTCTTTCCTTCAAGATCATGGTAAAGAATCTGCAAAAATCTTTAAAAATGCATATCATACAGAGAACTAATCCAAATAACGCAGACTAGATGACTTATGAAGAATGTGGTGTCTATTCCCCAGTCTTTCCCTCAAGATCATGGTAAAGAATTTGCAAAAAGCTTTAAAAATGCATATCATAGAGAGAACTAATCCAAATAACGCAAACTGAAATAAATCAACGATATTAAAAAATGCTCTAATCGACTTATTTGAAGTGAACTAAGAATCATAAGGCATATGAACATGATGAGAGGTTTACTCTTCATTTTTCTCCAAAGAACTTGATAAAGGATCTGCAATGATCTCTAAAAGTTCATTATGAATTATACAATTTTAAGGAAATAGTGTCAATAATAGATTAAAGGAAATGGACTTCTATTCTTTTGTTCTCTCCCATAAACATGGTAAGAAATTTTGCACTAACCTTACGAATTGTATATTGAAGATAAGATTAAAAAAATCAAACATTAAAAAGAGAAGGTGCATAGATATGAAGAAAGGTGACCAAACAAACTAAAATAAGTAAGAAAACGACAAGAAAGTTTAGGCTTGTAAAGCTGTCAAGTAGACATTATTAATTTGACCAAACACTTTCATTTGATTTCTAATTTCTTGAAAGAGAATACTAATATCTATGTAATTGCATTTTCTAATAAAAGAGTAACTCAAACAAGCCTAATTAAAACAAAGTTATGACACTAGATGGCTTATGAAGAATGTGTTGTGTATTACCCAGTTCTTCCCAAAGATCGTGATAAGTAATATGCATAAAACTTTAAAAATTGCAAATCGAAGAAACAACTAATTCGACTATAACAAACAGAAGAGGATCAATACTATGAATAAGAATTTGACCAAACCGAATTATTTGAAGTGAAGCAAGAACCATAGGGATTAGATGCATGGCAGGTATACTATTTAGTTCTCTACCAAAAACTTGATAAAAGACCTGTAAGAAAAAAACTTGATCAAACTGATACGTGTAACAAAACACAGAAAAAACTGATACGGTTCAATTCTAAGATGGTACTAGATGACTTATGAAGAATGTGACCAGTCTATTCCCTAGTCTTTCTTTCAAGATCATGGTAAAGAATCTGCAAAAATCTTTAAAAATGCATATCATACAGAGAACTAATCCAAATAACGCAGACTAGATGACTTATGAAGAATGTGGTGTCCATTCCCCAGTCTTTCCCTCAAGATCATGGTAAAGAATTTGCAAAAAGCTTTAAAAATGCATATCATAGAGAGAACTAACCAAATAACGCAAACTGAAATAAATCAACGATATTAAAAAATGCTCTAATCGACTTATTTGAAGTGAACTAAGAATCATAAGGCATATGAACATGATGAGAGGTTTACTCTTCATTTTTCTCCAAAGAACTTGATAAAGGATCTGCAATGATCTCTAAAAGTTCATTATGAATTATACAATTTTAAGGAAATAGTGTCAATAATAGATTAAAGGAAATGGACTTCTATTCTTTTGTTCTCTCCCATAAACATGGTAAGAAATTTTGCACTAACCTTACGAATTGTATATTGAAGATAAGATTAAAAAAATCAAACATTAAAAAGAGAAGGTGCATAGATATGAATAAAGGTAACCAACCAAACTAAAATAAGTAAGAAAACGACAAGAAAGTTTAGGCTTGTAAAGCTGTCAAGTAGACATTATTAATTTGACCAAACACTTTCATTTGATTTCTAATTTCTTAAAAGAGAATACTAATATCTATGTAATTGCATTTTCTAATAAAAGAGTAACTCAAACAAGCCTAATTAAAACAAAGTTATGACACTAGATGGCTTATGAAGAATGTGTTGTGTATTACCCAGTTCTTCCCAAAGATCGTGATAAGTAATATGTAGAAAACTTTAAAAATTGCAAATCGAAGAAACAACTAATTCGACTATAACAAACAGAAGAGGATCAATACTATGAAAAAGAATTTGACCAAACCGAAATATTTGAAGTGAAGCAAGAACAATAGGGATTAGATGCATGGCAGGTATACTATTTAGTTCTCTACCAAAAACTTGATAAAAGACCTGTAAGAAAAAAACTTGATCAAACTGATACGTGTAAAAAAACACAGAAAAAACTGATACGGTTAAATTCTAAGATGGTACTAGATGACTTATGAAGAATGTGACCAGTCTATTCCCTAGTCTTTCCTTCAAGATCATGGTAAAGAATCTGCAAAAATCTTTAAAAATGCATATCATACAGAGAACTAATCCAAATAACGCAGACTAGATGACTTATGAAGAATGTGGTGTCTATTCCCCAGTCTTTCCCTCAAGATCATGGTAAATAATTTGCAAAAAGCTTTAAAAATGCATATCATAGAGAGAACTAATCCAAATAACGCAAATTGAAATAAATCAACGATATTAAAAAATGCTCTAATCGACTTATTTGAAGTGAACTAAGAATCATAAGGCATATGAACATGATGAGAGGTTTACTCTTCATTTTTCTCCAAAGAACTTGATAAAGGATCTGCAATGATCTCTAAAAGTTCATTATGAATTATACAATTTTAAGGAAATAGTGTCAATAATAGATTAAAGGAAATGGACTTCTATTCTTTTGTTCTCTCCCATAAACATGGTAAGAAATTTTGCACTAACCTTACGAATTGTATATTGAAGATAAGATTAAAAAAATCAAACATTAAAAAGAGAAGGTGCATAGATATGAAGAAAGGTGACCAAACAAACTAAAATAAGTAAGAAAACGACAAGAAAGTTTAGGCTTGTAAAGTTGTCAAGTAGACATTATTAATTTGACCAAACACTTTCATTTGATTTCTAATTTCTTGAAAGAGAATACTAATATCTATGTAATTGCATTTTCTAATAAAAGAGTAACTCAAACAAGCCTAATTAAAACAAAGTTATGACACTAGATGGCTTATGAAGAATGTGTTGTGTATTACCCAGTTCTTCCCAAAGATCGTGATAAGTAATATGCAGAAAACTTTAAAAATTGCAAATCGAAGAAACAACTAATTCGACTATAACAAACAGAAGAGGATCAATACTATGAACAAGAATTTGACCAAACCGAATTATTTGAAGTGAAGCAAGAACCATAGGGATTAGATGCATGGCAGGTATACTATTTAGTTCTCTACCAAAAACTTGATAAAAGACCTGTAAGAAAAAAACTTGATCAAACTGATACGTGTAACAAAACACAGAAAAAACTGATACGGTTCAATTCTAAGATGGTACTAGATGACTTATGAAGAATGTGACCAGTCTATTCCCTAGTCTTTCTTTCAAGATCATGGTAAAGAATCTGCAAAAATCTTTAAAAATGCATATCATACAGAGAACTAATCCAAATAACGCAGACTAGATGACTTATGAAGAATGTGGTGTCTATTCCCCAGTCTTTCCCTCAAGATCATGGTAAAGAATTTGCAAAAAGCTTTAAAAATGCATATCATAGAGAGAACTAACCAAATAACGCAAACTGAAATAAATCAACGATATTAAAAAATGCTCTAATCGACTTATTTGAAGTGAACTAAGAATCATAAGGCATATGAACATGATGAGAGGTTTACTCTTCATTTTTCTCCAAAGAACTTGATAAAGGATCTGCAATGATCTCTAAAAGTTCATTATGAATTATACAATTTTAAGGAAATAGTGTCAATAATAGATTAAAGGAAATGGACTTCTACTCTTTTGTTCTCTCCCATAAACATGGTAAGAAATTTTGCACTAACCTTACGAATTGTATATTGAAGATAAGATTAAAAAAATCAAACATTAAAAAGAGAAGGTGCATAGATATGAATAAAGGTAACCAAACAAACTAAAATAAGTAAGAAAACGACAAGAAAGTTTAGGCTTGTAAAGCTGTCAAGTAGACATTATTAATTTGACCAAACACTTTCATTTGATTTCTAATTTCTTGAAAGAGAATACTAATATCTATGTAATTGCATTTTCTAATAAAAGAGTAACTCAAACAAGCCTAATTAAAACAAAGTTATGACACTAGATGGCTTATGAAGAATGTGTTGTGTATTACCCAGTTCTTCCCAAAGATCGTGATAAGTAATATGCAGAAAACTTTAAAAATTGCAAATCGAAGAAACAACTAATTCGACTATAACAAACAGAAGAGGATCAATACTATGAAAAAGAATTTGACCAAACCGAAATATTTGAAGTGAAGCAAGAACCATAGGGATTAGATGCATGGCAGGTATACTATTTAGTTCTCTACCAAAAACTTGATAAAAGACCTGTAAGAAAAAAACTTGATCAAACTGATACGTGTAAAAAAACACAGAAAAAACTGATACGGTTCAATTCTAAGATGGTACTAGATGACTTATGAAGAATGTGACCAGTCTATTCCCTAGTCTTTCCTTCAAGATCATGGTAAAGAATCTGCAAAAATCTTTAAAAATGCATATCATACAGAGAACTAATCCAAATAACGCAGACTAGATGACTTATGAAGAATGTGGTGTCTATTCCCCAGTCTTTCCCTCAAGATCATGGTAAAGAATTTGCAAAAAGCTTTAAAAATGCATATCATAGAGAGAACTAATCCAAATAACGCAAACTGAAATAAATCAACGATATTAAAAAATGCTCTAATCGACTTATTTGAAGTGAACTAAGAATCATAAGGCATATGAACATGATGAGAGGTTTACTCTTCATTTTTCTCCAAAGAACTTGATAAAGGATCTGCAATGATCTCTAAAAGTTCATTATGAATTATACAATTTTAAGGAAATAGTGTCAATAATAGATTAAAGGAAATGGACTTCTACTCTTTTGTTCTCTCCCATAAACATGGTAAGAAATTTTGCACTAACCTTACGAATTGTATATTGAAGATAAGATTAAAAAAATCAAACATTAAAAAGAGAAGGTGCATAGATATGAATAAAGGTGACCAAACAAACTAAAATAAGTAAGAAAACAACAAGAAAGTTTAGGCTTGTAAAGCTGTTAAGTAGACATTATTAATTTGACCAAACACTTTCATTTGATTTCTAATTTCTTGAAAGAGAATACTAATATCTATGTAATTGCATTTTCTAATAAAAGAGTAACTCAAACAAGCCTAATTAAAACAAAGTTATGACACTAGATGGCTTATGAAGAATGTGTTGTGTATTACCCAGTTCTTCCCAAAGAACGTGATAAGTAATATGCAGAAAACTTTAAAAATTGCAAATCGAAGAAACAACTAATTCGACTATAACAAACAGAAGAGGATCAATACTATGAAAAAGAATTTGACCAAACCGAATTATTTGAAGTGAAGCAAGAACCATAGGGATTAGATGCATGACAGGTATACTATTTAGTTCTCTACCAAAAACTTGATAAAAGACCTGTAAGTAAAAAACTTGATCAAACTGATACGTGTAAAAAAACACAGAAAAAACTGATACGGTTCAATTCTAAGATGGTACTAGATGACTTATGAAGAATGTGACTAGTCTATTCCCTAGTCTTTCTTTCAAGATCATGGTAAAGAATCTGCAAAAATCTTTAAAAATGCATATCATACAGAGAACTAATCCAAAAAACGCAGACTAGATAACTTATGAAGAATGTGGTGTCTATTCCCCAGTCTTTCCCTCAAGATCATGGTAAAGAATTTGCAAAAAGCTTTAAAAATGCATATCATAGAGAGAACTAACCAAATAACGCAAACTGAAATAAATCAACGATATTAAAAAATGCTCTAATCGACTTATTTGAAGTGAACTAAGAATCATAAGGCATATGAACATGATGAGAGGTTTACTCTTCATTTTTCTCCAAAGAACTTGATAAAGGATCTGCAATGATCTCTAAAAGTTCATTATGAATTATACAATTTTAAGGAAATAGTGTCAATAATAGATTAAAGGAAATGGACTTATACTCTTTTGTTCTCTCCCATAAACATGGTAAGAAATTTTGCACTAACCTTACGAATTGTATATTGAAGATAAGATTAAAAAAATCAAACATTAAAAAGAGAAGGTGCATAGATATGAATAAAGGTGACCAAACAAACTAAAATAAGTAAGAAAACAACAAGAAAGTTTAGGCTTGTAAAGCTGTTAAGTAGACATTATTAATTTGACCAAACACTTTCATTTGATTTCTAATTTCTTGAAAGAGAATACTAATATCTATGTAATTGCATTTTCTAATAAAAGAGTAACTCAAACAAGCCTAATTAAAACAAAGTTATGACACTAGATGGCTTATGAAGAATGTGTTGTGTATTACCCAGTTCTTCCCAAAGAACGTGATAAGTAATATGCAGAAAACTTTAAAAATTGCAAATCGAAGAAACAACTAATTCGACTATAACAAACAGAAGAGGATCAATACTATGAAAAAGAATTTGACCAAACCGAATTATTTGAAGTGAAGCAAGAACCATAGGGATTAGATGCATGACAGGTATACTATTTAGTTCTCTACCAAAAACTTGATAAAAGACCTGTAAGTAAAAAACTTGATCAAACTGATACGTGTAAAAAAACACAGAAAAAACTGATACGGTTCAATTCTAAGATGGTACTAGATGACTTATGAAGAATGTGACTAGTCTATTCCCTAGTCTTTCTTTCAAGATCATGGTAAAGAATCTGCAAAAATCTTTAAAAATGCATATCATACAGAGAACTAATCCAAAAAACGCAGACTAGATGACTTATGAAGAATGTGGTGTCTATTCCCCAGTCTTTCCCTCAAGATCATGGTAAAGAATTTGCAAAAAGCTTTAAAAATGCATATCATAGAGAGAACTAACCAAATAACGCAAACTGAAATAAATCAACGATATTAAAAAATGCTCTAATCGACTTATTTGAAGTGAACTAAGAATCATAAGGCATATGAACATGATGAGAGGTTTACTCTTCATTTTTCTCCAAAGAACTTGATAAAGGATCTGCAATGATCTCTAAAAGTTCATTATGAATTATACAATTTTAAGGAAATAGTGTCAATAATAGATTAAAGGAAATGGACTTATACTCTTTTGTTCTCTCCCATAAACATGGTAAGAAATTTTGCACTAACCTTACGAATTGTATATTGAAGATAAGATTAAAAAAATCAAACATTAAAAAGAGAAGGTGCATAGATATGAATAAAGGTGACCAAACAAACTAAAATAAGTAAGAAAATGACAAGAAAGTTTAGGCTTGTAAAGCTGTCAAGTGGACATTATTAATTTGACCAAACACCTTCATTTGATTTCTAATTTCTTGAAAGAGAATACTAATATCTATGTAATTGCATTTTCTAATAAAAGAGTAACTCAAACAAGCCTAATTAAAACAAAGTTATGACACTAGATGGCTTATGAAGAATGTGTTGTGTATTACCCAGTTCTTCCCAAAGATCGTGATAAGTAATATGCAGAAAACTTTAAAAATTGCAAATCGAAGAAACAACTAATTCGACTATAACAAACAGAAGAGGATCAATACTATGAAAAAGAATTTGACTAAACCGAATTATTTGAAGTGAAGCAAGAAACATAGGGATTAGATGCATGGAAGGTATACTATTTAGTTCTCTACCAAAAACTTGATAAAAGACCTGTAAGAAAAAAACTTGATCAAACTAATACGTGTAACAAAACACAGAAAAAACTGATACGGTTCAATTCTAAGATGGTACTAGATGACTTATGAAGAATGTGACCAGTCTATTCCCTAGTCTTTCCTTCAAGATCATGGTAAAGAATCTGCAAAAATCTTTAAAAATGCATATCATACAGATAACTAATCCAAATAACGCAGACTAGATGACTTATGAAGAATGTGGTGTCTATTCCCCAGTCATTCCCTCAAGATCATGGTAAAGAATTTGCAAAAAGCTTTAAAAATGCATATCATAGAGAGAACTAATCCAAATAACGCAAACTGAAATAAATCAACGATATTAAAAAATGCTCTAACCGACTTAGTTGAAGTGAACTAAGAATCATAAGGCATATGAACATGATGAGAGGTTTACTCTTCATTTTTCTCCAAAGAACTTGATAAAGGATCTGCAATGATCTCTAAAAGTTCATTATGAATTATACAATTTTAAGGAAATAGTGTCAATAATAGATTAAAGGAAATGGACTTCTACTCTTTTGTTCTCTCCCATAAACATGGTAAGAAATTTTGCACTAACCTTACGAATTGTATATTGAAGATAAGATTAAAAAAATCAAACATTAAAAAGAGAAGGTGCATAGATATGAATAAAGGTGACCAAACAAACTAAAATAAGTAAGAAAATGACAAGAAAGTTTAGGCTTGTAAAGCTGTCAAGTAGACATTATTAATTTGACCAAACACCTTCATTTGATTTCTAATTTCTTGAAAGAGAATACTAATATCTATGTAATTGCATTTTCTAATAAAAGAGTAACTCAAACAAGCCTAATTAAAACAAAGTTATGACACTAGATGGCTTATGAAGAATGTGTTGTGTATTACCCAGTTCTTCCCAAAGATCGTGATAAGTAATATGCAGAAAACTTTAAAAATTGCAAATCGAAGAAACAACTAATTCGACTATAACAAACAGAAGAGGATCAATACTATGAAAACAAATTTGACCAAACCGAATTATTTGAAGTGAAGCAAGAACCATAGGGATTAGATGCATGGCAGGTATACTATTTAGTTCTCTACCAAAAACTTGATAAAAGACCTGTAATGAAAAAAACTTGATCAAACTGATACGTGTACAAAAACACAGAAAAAACTGATACGGTTCAATTCTAAGATGGTACTAGATGACTTATGAAGAATGTGACCAGTCTATTCCCTAGTCTTTCCTTCAAGATCATGGTAAAGAATCTGCAAAAATCTTTAAAAATGCATATCATACAGAGAACTAATCCAAATAACGCAGACTAGATGACTTATGAAGAATGTGGTGTCTATTCCCCAGTCTTTCCCTCAAGATCATGGTAAAGAATTTGCAAAAAGCTTTAAAAATGCATATCATAGAGAGAACTAATCCAAATAACGCAAACTGAAATAAATCAACGATATTAAAAAATGCTCTAATCGACTTATTTGAAGTGAACTAAGAATCATAAGGCATATGAACATGATGAGAGGTTTACTCTTCATTTTTCTCCAAAGAACTTGATAAAGGATCTGCAATGATCTCTAAAAGTTCATTATGAATTATACAATTTTAAGGAAATGGTGTCAATAATAGATTAAAGGAAATGGACTTCTACTCTTTTGTTCTCTCCCATAAACATGGTAAGAAATTTTGCACTAACCTTACGAATTGTATATTGAAGATAAGATTAAAAAAATCAAACATTAAAAAGAGAAGGTGCATAGATATGAATAAAGGTGACCAAACAAACTAAAATAAGTAAGAAAATGACAAGAAAGTTTAGGCTTGTAAAGCTGTCAAGTGGACATTATTAATTTGACCAAACACCTTCATTTGATTTCTAATTTCTTGAAAGAGAATACTAATATCTATGTAATTGCATTTTCTAATAAAAGAGTAACTCAAACAAGCCTAATTAAAACAAAGTTATGACACTAGATGGCTTATGAAGAATGTGTTGTGTATTACCCAGTTCTTCCCAAAGATCGTGATAAGTAATATGCAGAAAACTTTAAAAATTGCAAATCGAAGAAACAACTAATTCGACTATAACAAACAGAAGAGGATCAATACTATGAAAAAGAATTTGACTAAACCGAATTATTTGAAGTGAAGCAAGAAACATAGGGATTAGATGCATGGCAGGTATACTATTTAGTTCTCTACCAAAAACTTGATAAAAGACCTGTAATAAAAAAAACTTGATCAAACTGATACGTGTACAAAAACACAGAAAAAACTGATACGGTTCAATTCTAAGATGGTACTAGATGACTTATGAAGAATGTGACCAGTCTATTCCCTAGTCTTTCCTTCAAGATCATGGTAAAGAATCTGCAAAAATCTTTAAAAATGCATATCATACAGAGAACTAATCCAAATAACGCAGACTAGATGACTTATGAAGAATGTGGTGTCTATTCCCCAGTCTTTCCCTCAAGATCATGGTAAAGAATTTGCAAAAAGCTTTAAAAATGCATATCATAGAGAGAACTAATCCAAATAACGCAAACTGAAATAAATCAACGATATTAAAAAATGCTCTAACCGACTTAGTTGAAGTGAACTAAGAATCATAAGGCATATGAACATGATGAGAGGTTTACTCTTCATTTTTCTCCAAAGAACTTGATAAAGGATCTGCAATGATCTCTAAAAGTTCATTATGAATTATACAATTTTAAGGAAATAGTGTCAATAATAGATTAAAGGAAATGGACTTCTACTCTTTTGTTCTCTCCCATAAACATGGTAAGAAATTTTGCACTAACCTTACGAATTGTATATTGAAGATAAGATTAAAAAAATCAAACATTAAAAAGAGAAGGTGCATAGATATGAATAAAGGTGACCAAACAAACTAAAATAAGTAAGAAAATGACAAGAAAGTTTAGGCTTGTAAAGCTGTCAAGTAGACATTATTAATTTGACCAAACACCTTCATTTGATTTCTAATTTCTTGAAAGAGAATACTAATATCTATGTAATTGCATTTTCTAATAAAAGAGTAACTCAAACAAGCCTAATTAAAACAAAGTTATGACACTAGATGGCTTATGAAGAATGTGTTGTGTATTACCCAGTTCTTCCCAAAGATCGTGATAAGTAATATGCAGAAAACTTTAAAAATTGCAAATCGAAGAAACAACTAATTCGACTATAACAAACAGAAGAGGATCAATACTATGAAAAAGAATTTGACCAAACCGAATTATTTGAAGTGAAGCAAGAACCATAGGGATTAGATGCATGGCAGGTATACTATTTAGTTCTCTACCAAAAACTTGATAAAAGACCTGTAATAAAAAAAACTTGATCAAACTGATACGTGTAAAAAAACACAGAAAAAATTGATACGGTTCAATTCTAAGATGGTACTAGATGACTTATGAAGAATGTGACCAGTCTATTCCCTAGTCTTTCCTTCAAGATCATGGTAAAGAATCTGCAAAAATCTTTAAAAATGCATATCATACAGAGAACTAATCCAAATAACGCAGACTAGATGACTTATGAAGAATGTGGTGTCTATTCCCCAGTCTTTCCCTCAAGATCATGGTAAAGAATTTGCAAAAAGCTTTAAAAATGCATATCATAGAGAGAACTAATCCAAATAACGCAAACTGAAATAAATCAACGATATTAAAAAATGCTCTAACCGACTTAGTTGAAGTGAACTAAGAATCATAAGGCATATGAACATGATGAGAGGTTTACTCTTCATTTTTCTCCAAAGAACTTGATAAAGGATCTGCAATGATCTCTAAAAGTTCATTATGAATTATACAATTTTAAGGAAATAGTGTCAATAATAGATTAAAGGAAATGGACTTCTACTCTTTTGTTCTCTCCCATAAACATGGTAAGAAATTTTGCACTAACCTTACGAATTGTATATTGAAGATAAGATTAAAAAAATCAAACATTAAAAAGAGAAGGTGCATAGATATGAATAAAGGTGACCAAACAAACTAAAATAAGTAAGAAAATGACAAGAAAGTTTAGGCTTGTAAAGCTGTCAAGTAGACATTATTAATTTGACCAAACACCTTCATTTGATTTCTAATTTCTTGAAAGAGAATACTAATATCTATGTAATTGCATTTTCTAATAAAAGAGTAACTCAAACAAGCCTAATTAAAACAAAGTTATGACACTAGATGGCTTATGAAGAATGTGTTGTGTATTACCTAGTTCTTCCCAAAGATCGTGATAAGTAATATGCAGAAAACTTTAAAAATTGCAAATCGAAGAAACATCTAATTCGACTATAACAAACAGAAGAGGATCAATACTATGAAAACAAATTTGACCAAACCGAATTATTTGAAGTGAAGCAAGAACCATAGGGATTAGATGCATGGCAGGTATACTATTTAGTTCTCTACCAAAAACTTGATAAAAGACCTGTAATAAAAAAAACTTGATCAAAATGATACGTGTACAAAAACACAGAAAAAACTGATACGGTTCAATTCTAAGATGGTACTAGATGACTTATGAAGAATGTGACCAGTCTATTCCCTAGTCTTTCCTTCAAGATCATGGTAAAGAATCTGCAAAAATCTTTAAAAATGCATATCATAAAGAGAACTAATCCAAATAACGCAGACTAGATGACTTATGAAGAATGTGGTGTCTATTCCCCAGTCTTTCCCTCAAGATCATGGTAAAGAATTTGCAAAAAGCTTTAAAAATGCATATCATAGAGAGAACTAATCCAAATAACGCAAACTGAAATAAATCAACGATATTAAAAAATGCTCTAATCGACTTATTTGAAGTGAACTAAGAATCATAAGGCATATGAACATGATGAGAGGTTTACTCTTCATTTTTCTCCAAAGAACTTGATAAAGGATCTGCAATGATCTCTAAAAGTTCATTATGAATTATACAATTTTAAGGAAATGGTGTCAATAATAGATTAAAGGAACTGGACTTCTACTCTTTTGTTCTCTCCTATAAACATGGTAAGAAATTTTGCACTAACCTTACGAATTGTATATTGAAGATAAGATTAAAAAAATCAAACATTAAAAAGAGAAGGTGCATAGATATGAATAAAGGTGACCAAACAAACTAAAATAAGTAAGAAAATGACAAGAAAGTTTAGGCTTGTAAAGCTGTCAAGTGGACATTATTAATTTGACCAAACACCTTCATTTGATTTCTAATTTCTTGAAAGAGAATACTAATATCTATGTAATTGCATTTTCTAATAAAAGAGTAACTCAAACAAGCCTAATTAAAACAAAGTTATGACACAAGATGGCTTATGAAGAATGTGTTGTGTATTACCCAGTTCTTCCCAAAGATCGTGATAAGTAATATGCAGAAAACTTTAAAAATTGCAAATCGAAGAAACAACTAATTCGACTATAACAAACAGAAGAGGATCAATACTATGAAAAAGAATTTGACCAAACCGAAATATTTGAAGTGAAGCAAGAACAATAGGGATTAGATGCATGGCAGGTATACTATTTAGTTCTCTACCAAAAACTTGATAAAAGACCTGTAAGAAAAAAACTTGATCAAACTGATACGTGTAAAAAAACACAGAAAAAACTGATACGGTTAAATTCTAAGATGGTACTAGATGACTTATGAAGAATGTGACCAGTCTATTCCCTAGTCTTTCCTTCAAGATCATGGTAAAGAATCTGCAAATATCTTTAAAAATGCATATCATACAGAGAACTAATCCAAATAACGCAGACTAGATGACTTATGAAGAATGTGGTGTCTATTCCCCAGTCTTTCCCTCAAGATCATGGTAAAGAATTTGCAAAAAGCTTTAAAAATGCATATCATAGAGAGAACTAATCCAAATAACGCAAACTGAAATAAATCAACGATATTAAAAAATGCTCTAATCGACTTATTTGAAGTGAACTAAGAATCATAAGGCATATGAACATGATGAGAGGTTTACTCTTCATTTTTCTCCAAAGAACTTGATAAAGGATCTGCAATGATCTCTAAAAGTTCATTATGAATTATACAATTTTAAGGAAATAGTGTCAATAATAGATTAAAGGAAATGGACTTCTACTCTTTTGTTGTCTCCCATAAACATGGTAAGAAATTTTGCACTAACCTTACGAATTGTATATTGAAAATAAGATTAAAAAAATCAAACATTAAAAAGAGAAGGTGCATAGATATGAATAAAGGTGACCAAACAAACTAAAATAAGTAAGAAAATGACAAGAAAGTTTAGGCTTGTAAAGCTGTCAAGTGGACATTATTAATTTGACCAAACACCTTCATTTGATTTCTAATTTCTTGAAAGAGAATACTAATATCTATGTAATTGCATTTTCTAATAAAAGAGTAACTCAAACAAGCCTAATTAAAACAAAGTTATGACACTAGATGGCTTATGAAGAATGTGTTGTGTATTACCCAGTTCTTCCCAAAGATCGTGATAAGTAATATGCAGAAAACTTTAAAAATTGAAAATCGAAGAAACAACTAATTCGACTATAACAAACAGAAGAGGATCAATACTATGAAAAAGAATTTGACTAAACCGAATTATTTGAAGTGAAGCAAGAAACATAGGGATTAGATGCATGGAAGGTATACTATTTAGTTCTCTACCAAAAACTTGATAAAAGACCTGTAAGAAAAAAACTTGATCAAACTGATACGTGTAACAAAACACAGAAAAAACTGATACGGTTCAATTCTAAGATGGTACTAGATGACTTATGAAGAATGTGACCAGTCTATTCCCTAGTCTTTCCTTCAAGATCATGGTAAAGAATCTGCAAAAATCTTTAAAAATGCATATCATACAGAGAACTAATCCAAATAACGCAGACTAGATGACTTATGAAGAATGTGGTGTCTATTCCCCAGTCTTTCCCTCAAGATCATGGTAAAGAATTTGCAAAAAGCTTTAAAAATGCATATCATAGAGAGAACTAATCCAAATAACGCAAACTGAAATAAATCAACGATATTAAAAAATGCTCTAACCGACTTAGTTGAAGTGAACTAAGAATCATAAGGCATATGAACATGATGAGAGGTTTACTCTTCATTTTTCTCCAAAGAACTTGATAAAGGATCTGCAATGATCTCTAAAAGTTCATTATGAATTATACAATTTTAAGGAAATAGTGTCAATAATAGATTAAAGGAAATGGACTTCTACTCTTTTGTTCTCTCCCATAAACATGGTAAGAAATTTTGCACTAACCTTACGAATTGTATATTGAAGATAAGATTAAAAAAATCAAACATTAAAAAGAGAAGGTGCATAGATATGAATAAAGGTGACCAAACAAACTAAAATAAGTAAGAAAATGACAAGAAAGTTTAGGCTTGTAAAGCTGTCAAGTAGACATTATTAATTTGACCAAACACCTTCATTTGATTTCTAATTTCTTGAAAGAGAATACTAATATCTATGTAATTGCATTTTCTAATAAAAGAGTAACTCAAACAAGCCTAATTAAAACAAAGTTATGACACTAGATGGCTTATGAAGAATGTGTTGTGTATTACCCAGTTCTTCCCAAAGATCGTGATAAGTAATATGCAGAAAACTTTAAAAATTGCAAATCGAAGAAACAACTAATTCGACTATAACAAACAGAAGAGGATCAATACTATGAAAAAGAATTTGACCAAACCGAATTATTTGAAGTGAAGCAAGAACCATAGGGATTAGATGCATGGCAGGTATACTATTTAGTTCTCTACCAAAAACTTGATAAAAGACCTGTAATAAAAAAAACTTGATCAAACTGATACGTGTAAAAAAACACAGAAAAAACTGATACGGTTCAATTCTAAGATGGTACTAGATGACTTATGAAGAATGTGACCAGTCTATTCCCTAGTCTTTCCTTCAAGATCATGGTAAAGAATCTGCAAAAATCTTTAAAAATGCATATCATACAGAGAACTAATCCAAATAACGCAGACTAGATGACTTATGAAGAATGTGGTGTCTATTCCCCAGTCTTTCCCTCAAGATCATGGTAAAGAATTTGCAAAAAGCTTTAAAAATTCATATCATAGAGAGAACTAATCCAAATAACGCAAACTGAAATAAATCAACGATATTAAAAAATGCTCTAACCGACTTAGTTGAAGTGAACTAAGAATCATAAGGCATGTGAACATGATGAGAGGTTTACTCTTCATTTTTCTCCAAAGAACTTGATAAAGGATCTGCAATGATCTCTAAAAGTTCATTATGAATTATACAATTTTAAGGAAATAGTGTCAATAATAGATTAAAGGAAATGGACTTCTACTCTTTTGTTCTCTCCCATAAACATGGTAAGAAATTTTGCACTAACCTTACGAATTGTATATTGAAGATAAGATTAAAAAAATCAAACATTAAAAAGAGAAGGTGCATAGATATGAATAAAGGTGACCAAACAAACTAAAATAAGTAAGAAAATGACAAGAAAGTTTAGGCTTGTAAAGCTGTCAAGTGGACATTATTAATTTGACCAAACACCTTCATTTGATTTCTAATTTCTTGAAAGAGAATACTAATATCTATGTAATTGCATTTTCTAATAAAAGAGTAACTCAAACAAGCCTAATTAAAACAAAGTTATGACACTAGATGGCTTATGAAGAATGTGTTGTGTATTACCCAGTTCTTCCCAAAGATCGTGATAAGTAATATGCAGAAAACTTTAAAAATTGCAAATCGAAGAAACAACTAATTCGACTATAACAAACAGAAGAGGATCAATACTATGAAAAAGAATTTGACTAAACCGAATTATTTGAAGTGAAGCAAGAAACATAGGGATTAGATGCATGGAAGGTATACTATTTAGTTCTCTACCAAAAACTTGATAAAAGACCTGTAATAAAAAAAACTTGATCAAACTGATACGTGTAAAAAAACACAGAAAAAACTGATACGGTTCAATTCTAAGATGGTACTAGATGACTTATGAAGAATGTGACCAGTCTATTCCCTAGTCTTTCCTTCAAGATCATGGTAAAGAATCTGCAAAAATCTTTAAAAATGCATATCATACAGAGAACTAATCCAAATAACGCAGACTAGATGACTTATGAAGAATGTGGTGTCTATTCCCCAGTCTTTCCCTCAAGATCATGGTAAAGAATTTGCAAAAAGCTTTAAAAATGCATATCATAGAGAGAACTAATCCAAATAACGCAAACTGAAATAAATCAACGATATTAAAAAATGCTCTAATCGACTTATTTGAAGTGAACTAAGAATCATAAGGCATATGAACATGATGAGAGGTTTACTCTTCATTTTTCTCCAAAGAACTTGATAAAGGATCTGCAATGATCTCTAAAAGTTCATTATGAATTATACAATTTTAAGGAAATAGTGTCAATAATAGATTAAAGGAAATGGACTTCTACTCTTTTGTTCTCTCCCATAAACATGGTAAGAAATTTTGCACTAACCTTACGAATTGTATATTGAAGATAAGATTAAAAAAATCAAACATTAAAAAGAGAAGGTGCATAGATATGAATAAAGGTGACCAAACAAACTAAAATAAGTAAGAAAATGACAAGAAAGTTTAGGCTTGTAAAGCTGTCAAGTGGACATTATTAATTTGACCAAACACCTTCATTTGATTTCTAATTTCTTGAAAGAGAATACCAATATCTATGTAATTGCATTTTCTAATAAAAGAGTAAATCAAACAAGCCTAATTAAAACAAAGTTATGACACTAGATGGCTTATGAAGAATGTGTTGTGTATTACCCAGTTCTTCCCAAAGATCGTGATAAGTAATATGCAGAAAACTTTAAAAATTGCAAATCGAAGAAACAACTAATTCGACTATAACAAACAGAAGAGGATCAATACTATGAAAAAGAATTTGACTAAACCGAATTATTTGAAGTGAAGCAAGAAACATAGGGATTAGATGCATGGAAGGTATACTATTTAGTTCTCTACCAAAAACTAGATAAAAGACCTGTAAGAAAAAAACTTGATCAAACTGATACGTGTAACAAAACACAGAAAAAACTGATACGGTTCAATTCTAAGATGGTACTAGATGACTTATGAAGAATGTGACCAGTCTATTCCCTAGTCTTTCCTTCAAGATCATGGTAAAGAATCTGCAAAAATCTTTAAAAATGCATATCATACAGAGAACTAATCCAAATAACGCAGACTAGATGACTTATGAAGAATGTGGTGTCTATTCCCCAGTCTTTCCCTCAAGATCATGGTAAAGAATTTGCAAAAAGCTTTAAAAATGCATATCATAGAGAGAACTAATCCAAATAACGCAAACTGAAATAAATCAACGATATTAAAAAATGCTCTAACCGACTTAGTTGAAGTGAACTAAGAATCATAAGGCATATGAACATGATGAGAGGTTTACTCTTCATTTTTCTCCAAAGAACTTGATAAAGGATCTGCAATGATCTCTAAAAGTTCATTATGAATTATACAATTTTAAGGAAATAGTGTCAATAATAGATTAAAGGAAATGGACTTCTACTCTTTTGTTCTCTCCCATAAACATGGTAAGAAATTTTGCACTTACCTTACGAATTGTATATTGAAGATAAGATTAAAAATATCAAACATTAAAAAGAGAAGGTGCATAGATATGAATAAAGGTGACCAAACAAACTAAAATAAGTAAGAAAATGACAAGAAAGTTTAGGCTTGTAAAGCTGTCAAGTAGACATTATTAATTTGACCAAACACCTTCATTTGATTTCTAATTTCTTGAAAGAGAATACCAATATCTATGTAATTGCATTTTCTAATAAAAGAGTAAATCAAACAAGCCTAATTAAAACAAAGTTATGACACTAGATGGCTTATGAAGAATGTGTTGTGTATTACCCAGTTCTTCCCAAAGATCGTGATAAGTAATATGCAGAAAACTTTAAAAATTGCAAATCGAAGAAACAACTAATTCGACTATAACAAACAGAAGAGGATCAATACTATGAAAAAGAATTTGACTAAACCGAATTATTTGAAGTGAAGCAAGAAACATAGGGATTAGATGCATGGAAGGTATACTATTTAGTTCTCTACCAAAAACTTGATAAAAGACCTGTAAGAAAAAAACTTGATCAAACTGATACGTGTAACAAAACACAGAAAAAACTGATACGGTTCAATTCTAAGATGGTACTAGATGACTTATGAAGAATGTGACCAGTCTATTCCCTAGTCTTTCCTTCAAGATCATGGTAAAGAACTGCAAAAATCTTTAAAAATGCATATCATACAGAGAACTAATCCAAATAACGCAGACTAGATGACTTATGAAGAATGTGGTGTCTATTCCCCAGTCTTTCCCTCAAGATCATGGTAAAGAATTTGCAAAAAGCTTTAAAAATGCATATCATAGAGAGAACTAATCCAAATAACGCAAACTGAAATAAATCAACGATATTAAAAAATGCTCTAACCGACTTAGTTGAAGTGAACTAAGAATCATAAGGCATATGAACATGATGAGAGGTTTACTCTTCATTTTTCTCCAAAGAACTTGATAAAGGATCTGCAATGATCTCTAAAAGTTCATTATGAATTATACAATTTTAAGGAAATAGTGTCAATAATAGATTAAAGGAAATGGACTTCTACTCTTTTGTTCTCTCCCATAAACATGGTAAGAAATTTTGCACTAACCTTACGAATTGTATATTGAAGATAAGATTAAAAAAATCAAACATTAAAAAGAGAAGGTGCATAGATATGAATAAAGGTGACCAAACAAACTAAAATAAGTAAGAAAATGACAAGAAAGTTTAGGCTTGTAAAGTTGTCAAGTAGACATTATTAATTTGACCAAACACCTTCATTTGATTTCTAATTTCTTGAAAGAGAATACTAATATCTATGTAATTGCATTTTCTAATAAAAGAGTAACTCAAAGAAGCCTAATTAAAACAAAGTTATGACACTAGATGGCTTATGAAGAATGTGTTGTGTATTACCCAGTTCTTCCCAAAGATCGTGATAAGTAATATGCAGAAAACTTTAAAAATTGCAAATCGAAGAAACAACTAATTCGACTATAACAAACAGAAGAGGATCAATACTATGAAAAAGAATTTGACTAAACCGAATTATTTGAAGTGAAGCAAGAAACATAGGGATTAGATGCATGGAAGGTATACTATTTAGTTCTCTACCAAAAACTTGATAAAAGACCTGTAAGAAAAAAACTTGATCAAACTGATACGTGTAACAAAATACAGAAAAAACTGATACGGTTCAATTCTAAGATGGTACTAGATGACTTATGAAGAATGTGACCAGTCTATTCCCTAGTCTTTCCTTCAAGATCATGGTAAAGAATCTGCAAAAATCTTTAAAAATGCATATCATACAGAGAACTAATCCAAATAACGCAGACTGGATGACTTATGAAGAATGTGGTGTCTATTCCCCAGTCTTTCCCTCAAGATCATGGTAAAGAATTTGCAAAAAGCTTTAAAAATGCATATCATAGAGAGAACTAACCAAATAACGCAAACTGAACTAAATCAACGATATTAAAAAATGCTCTAATCGACTTATTTGAAGTGAACTAAGAATCATAAGGCATATGAACATGATGAGAGGTTTACTCTTCATTTTTCTCCAAAGAACTTGATAAAGGATCTGCAATGATATCTAAAAGTTCATTATGAATTATACAATTTTAAGGAAATAGTGTCAATAATAGATTAAAGGAAATGGACTTCTACTCTTTTGTTCTCTCCCATAAACATGGTAAGAAATTTTGCACTAACCTTACGAATTGTATATTGAAGATAAGATTAAAAAAATCAAACATTAAAAAGAGAAGGTGCATAGATATGAATAAAGGTGACCAAACAAACTAAAATAAGTAAGAAAATGACAAGAAAGTTTAGGCTTGTAAAGTTGTCAAGTAGACATTATTAATTTGACCAAACACCTTCATTTGATTTCTAATTTCTTGAAAGAGAATACTAATATCTATGTAATTGCATTTTCTAATAAAAGAGTAACTCAAAGAAGCCTAATTAAAACAAAGTTATGACACTAGATGGCTTATGAAGAATGTGTTGTGTATTACCCAGTTCTTCCCAAAGATCGTGATAAGTAATATGCAGAAAACTTTAAAAATTGCAAATCGAAGAAACAACTAATTCGACTATAACAAACAGAAGAGGATCAATACTATGAAAAAGAATTTGACTAAACCGAATTATTTGAAGTGAAGCAAGAAACATAGGGATTAGATGCATGGAAGGTATACTATTTAGTTCTCTACCAAAAACTTGATAAAAGACCTGTAAGAAAAAAACTTGATCAAACTGATACGTGTAACAAAATACAGAAAAAACTGATACGGTTCAATTCTAAGATGGTACTAGATGACTTATGAAGAATGTGACCAGTCTATTCCCTAGTCTTTCCTTCAAGATCATGGTAAAGAATCTGCAAAAATCTTTAAAAATGTATATCATACAGAGAACTAATCCAAATAACGCAGACTGGATGACTTATGAAGAATGTGGTGTCTATTCCCCAGTCTTTCCCTCAAGATCATGGTAAAGAATTTGCAAAAAGCTTTAAAAATGCATATCATAGAGAGAACTAACCAAATAACGCAAACTGAACTAAATCAACGATATTAAAAAATGCTCTAATCGACTTATTTGAAGTGAACTAAGAATCATAAGGCATATGAACATGATGAGAGGTTTACTCTTCATTTTTCTCCAAAGAACTTGATAAAGGATCTGCAATGATATCTAAAAGTTCATTATGAATTATACAATTTTAAGGAAATAGTGTCAATAATAGATTAAAGGAAATGGACTTCTACTCTTTTGTTCTCTCCCATAAACATGGTAAGAAATTTTGCACTAACCTTACGAATTGTATATTGAAGATAAGATTAAAAAAATCAAACATTAAAAAGAGAAGGTGCATAGATATGAATAAAGGTGACCAAACAAACTAAAATAAGTAAGAAAATGACAAGAAAGTTTAGGCTTGTAAAGCTGTCAAGTAGACATTATTAATTTGACCAAACACCTTCATTTGATTTCTAATTTCTTGAAAGAGAATACCAATATCTATGTAATTGCATTTTCTAATAAAAGAGTAAATCAAACAAGCCTAATTAAAACAAAGTTATGACACTAGATGGCTTATGAAGAATGTGTTGTGTATTACCCAGTTCTTCCCAAAGATCGTGATAAGTAATATGCAGAAAACTTTAAAAATTGCAAATCGAAGAAACAACTAATTCGACTATAACAAACAGAAGAGGATCAATACTATGAAAAAGAATTTGACTAAACCGAATTATTTGAAGTGAAGCAAGAAACATAGGGATTAGATGCATGGAAGGTATACTATTTAGTTCTCTACCAAAAACTTGATAAAAGACCTGTAAGAAAAAAACTTGATCAAACTGATACGTGTAACAAAACACAGAAAAAACTGATACGGTTCAATTCTAAGATGGTACTAGATGACTTATGAAGAATGTGACCAGTCTATTCCCTAGTCTTTCCTTCAAGATCATGGTAAAGAATCTGCAAAAATCTTTAAAAATGCATATCATACAGAGAACTAATCCAAATAACGCAGACTAGATGACTTATGAAGAATGTGGTGTCTATTCCCCAGTCTTTCCCTCAAGATCATGGTAAAGAATTTGCAAAAAGCTTTAAAAATGCATATCATAGAGAGAACTAATCCAAATAACGCAAACTGAAATAAATCAACGATATTAAAAAATGCTCTAACCGACTTAGTTGAAGTGAACTAAGAATCATAAGGCATATGAACATGATGAGAGGTTTACTCTTCATTTTTCTCCAAAGAACTTGATAAAGGATCTGCAATGATCTCTAAAAGTTCATTATGAATTATACAATTTTAAGGAAATAGTGTCAATAATAGATTAAAGGAAATGGACTTCTACTCTTTTGTTCTCTCCCATAAACATGGTAAGAAATTTTGCACTAACCTTACGAATTGTATATTGAAGATAAGATTAAAAAAATCAAACATTAAAAAGAGAAGGTGCATAGATATGAATAAAGGTGACCAAACAAACTAAAATAAGTAAGAAAATGACAAGAAAGTTTAGGCTTGTAAAGTTGTCAAGTAGACATTATTAATTTGACCAAACACCTTCATTTGATTTCTAATTTCTTGAAAGAGAATACTAATATCTATGTAATTGCATTTTCTAATAAAAGAGTAACTCAAAGAAGCCTAATTAAAACAAAGTTATGACACTAGATGGCTTATGAAGAATGTGTTGTGTATTACCCAGTTCTTCCCAAAGATCGTGATAAGTAATATGCAGAAAACTTTAAAAATTGCAAATCGAAGAAACAACTAATTCGACTATAACAAACAGAAGAGGATCAATACTATGAAAAAGAATTTGACTAAACCGAATTATTTGAAGTGAAGCAAGAAACATAGGGATTAGATGCATGGAAGGTATACTATTTAGTTCTCTACCAAAAACTTGATAAAAGACCTGTAAGAAAAAAACTTGATCAAACTGATACGTGTAACAAAATACAGAAAAAACTGATACGGTTCAATTCTAAGATGGTACTAGATGACTTATGAAGAATGTGACCAGTCTATTCCCTAGTCTTTCCTTCAAGATCATGGTAAAGAATCTGCAAAAATCTTTAAAAATGCATATCATACAGAGAACTAATCCAAATAACGCAGACTGGATGACTTATGAAGAATGTGGTGTCTATTCCCCAGTCTTTCCCTCAAGATCATGGTAAAGAATTTGCAAAAAGCTTTAAAAATGCATATCATAGAGAGAACTAACCAAATAACGCAAACTGAACTAAATCAACGATATTAAAAAATGCTCTAATCGACTTATTTGAAGTGAACTAAGAATCATAAGGCATATGAACATGATGAGAGGTTTACTCTTCATTTTTCTCCAAAGAACTTGATAAAGGATCTGCAATGATATCTAAAAGTTCATTATGAATTATACAATTTTAAGGAAATAGTGTCAATAATAGATTAAAGGAAATGGACTTCTACTCTTTTGTTCTCTCCCATAAACATGGTAAGAAATTTTGCACTAACCTTACGAATTGTATATTGAAGATAAGATTAAAAAAATCAAACATTAAAAAGAGAAGGTGCATAGATATGAATAAAGGTGACCAAACAAACTAAAATAAGTAAGAAAATGACAAGAAAGTTTAGGCTTGTAAAGCTGTCAAGTAGACATTATTAATTTGACCAAACACCTTCATTTGATTTCTAATTTCTTGAAAGAGAATACCAATATCTATGTAATTGCATTTTCTAATAAAAGAGTAAATCAAACAAGCCTAATTAAAACAAAGTTATGACACTAGATGGCTTATGAAGAATGTGTTGTGTATTACCCAGTTCTTCCCAAAGATCGTGATAAGTAATATGCAGAAAACTTTAAAAATTGCAAATCGAAGAAACAACTAATTCGACTATAACAAACAGAAGAGGATCAATACTATGAAAAAGAATTTGACTAAACCGAATTATTTGAAGTGAAGCAAGAAACATAGGGATTAGATGCATGGAAGGTATACTATTTAGTTCTCTACCAAAAACTTGATAAAAGACCTGTAAGAAAAAAACTTGATCAAACTGATACGTGTAACAAAACACAGAAAAAACTGATACGGTTCAATTCTAAGATGGTAC
This sequence comes from Chamaenerion angustifolium, assembly GCA_946814005.1. Lineage (NCBI taxonomy): Eukaryota > Viridiplantae > Streptophyta > Magnoliopsida > Myrtales > Onagraceae > Chamaenerion > Chamaenerion angustifolium. Next base: position 22,442,780 of record OX328268.1, on the reverse strand, counting down.
TAGATGACTTATGAAGAATGTGACCAGTCTATTCCCTAGTCTTTCCTTCAAGATCATGGTAAAGAATCTGCAAAATTCTTTAAAAATGCATATCATACAGAGAACTAATCCAAATAACGCAGACTAGATGACTTATGAAGAATGTGGTGTCTATTCCCCAGTCTTTCCCTCAAGATCATGGTAAAGAATTTGCAAAAAGCTTTAAAAATGCATATCATAGAGAGAACTAATCCAAATAACGCAAACTGAAATAAATCAACGATATTAAAAAATGCTCTAACCGACTTAGTTGAAGTGAACTAAGAATCATAAGGCATATGAACATGATGAGAGGTTTACTCTTCATTTTTCTCCAAAGAACTTGATAAAGGATCTGCAATGATATCTAAAAGTTCATTATGAATTATACAATTTTAAGGAAATAGTGTCAATAATAGATTAAAGGAAATGGACTTCTACTCTTTTGTTCTCTCCCATAAACATGGTAAGAAATTTTGCACTAACCTTACGAATTGTATATTGAAGATAAGATTAAAAAAATCAAACATTAAAAAGAGAAGGTGCATAGATATGAATAAAGGTGACCAAACAAACTAAAATAAGTAAGAAAATGACAAGAAAGTTTAGGCTTGTAAAGCTGTCAAGTAGACATTATTAATTTGACCAAACACCTTCATTTGATTTCTAATTTCTTGAAAGAGAATACCAATATCTATGTAATTGCATTTTCTAATAAAAGAGTAAATCAAACAAGCCTAATTAAAACAAAGTTATGACACTAGATGGCTTATGAAGAATGTGTTGTGTATTACCCAGTTCTTCCCAAAGATCGTGATAAGTAATATGCAGAAAACTTTAAAAATTGCAAATCGAAGAAACAACTAATTCGACTATAACAAACAGAAGAGGATCAATACTATGAAAAAGAATTTGACTAAACCGAATTATTTGAAGTGAAGCAAGAAACATAGGGATTAGATGCATGGAAGGTATACTATTTAGTTCTCTACCAAAAACTTGATAAAAGACCTGTAAGAAAAAAACTTGATCAAACTGATACGTGTAACAAAACACAGAAAAAACTGATACGGTTCAATTCTAAGATGGTACTAGATGACTTATGAAGAATGTGACCAGTCTATTCCCTAGTCTTTCCTTCAAGATCATGGTAAAGAATCTGCAAAAATCTTTAAAAATGCATATCATACAGAGAACTAATCCAAATAACGCAGACTAGATGACTTATGAAGAATGTGGTGTCTATTCCCCAGTCTTTCCCTCAAGATCATGGTAAAGAATTTGCAAAAAGCTTTAAAAATGCATATCATAGAGAGAACTAATCCAAATAACGCAAACTGAAATAAATCAACGATATTAAAAAATGCTCTAACCGACTTAGTTGAAGTGAACTAAGAATCATAAGGCATATGAACATGATGAGAGGTTTACTCTTCATTTTTCTCCAAAGAACTTGATAAAGGATCTGCAATGATCTCTAAAAGTTCATTATGAATTATACAATTTTAAGGAAATAGTGTCAATAATAGATTAAAGGAAATGGACTTCTACTCTTTTGTTCTCTCCCATAAACATGGTAAGAAATTTTGCACTAACCTTACGAATTGTATATTGAAGATAAGATTAAAAAAATCAAACATTAAAAAGAGAAGGTGCATAGATATGAATAAAGGTGACCAAACAAACTAAAATAAGTAAGAAAATGACAAGAAAGTTTAGGCTTGTAAAGCTGTCAAGTAGACATTATTAATTTGACCAAACACCTTCATTTGATTTCTAATTTCTTGAAAGAGAATACTAATATCTATGTAATTGCATTTTCTAATAAAAGGGTAACTCAAACAAGCCTAATTAAAACAAAGTTATGACACTAGATGGCTTATGAAGAATGTGTTGTGTATTACCCAGTTCTTCCCAAAGATCGTGATAAGTAATATGCAGAAAACTTTAAAAATTGCAAATCGAAGAAACAACTAATTCGACTATAACAAACAGAAGAGGATCAATACTATGAAAAAGAATTTGACCAAACCGAATTATTTGAAGTGAAGCAAGAACCATAGGGATTAGATGCATGGCAGGTATACTATTTAGTTCTCTACCAAAAACTTGATAAAAGACCTGTAAGAAAAAAACTTGATCAAACTGATACGTGTAACAAAACACAGAAAAAACTGATACGGTTCAATTCTAAGATGGTACTAGATGACTTATGAAGAATGTGACCAGTCTATTCCCTAGTCTTTCCTTCAAGATCATGGTAAAGAATCTGCAAAAATCTTTAAAAATGCATATCATACAGAGAACTAATCCAAATAACGCAGACTGGATGACTTATGAAGAATGTGGTGTCTATTCCCCAGTCTTTCCCTCAAGATCATGGTAAAGAATTTGCAAAAAGCTTTAAAAATGCATATCATAGAGAGAACTAACCAAATAACGCAAACTGAACTAAATCAACGATATTAAAAAATGCTCTAATCGACTTATTTGAAGTGAACTAAGAATCATAAGGCATATGAACATGATGAGAGGTTTACTCTTCATTTTTCTCCAAAGAACTTGATAAAGGATCTGCAATGATATCTAAAAGTTCATTATGAATTATACAATTTTAAGGAAATAGTGTCAATAATAGATTAAAGGAAATGGACTTCTACTCTTTTGTTCTCTCCCATAAACATGGTAAGAAATTTTGCACTAACCTTACGAATTGTATATTGAAGATAAGATTAAAAAAATCAAACATTAAAAAGAGAAGGTGCATAGATATGAATAAAGGTGACCAAACAAACTAAAATAAGTAAGAAAATGACAAGAAAGTTTAGGCTTGTAAAGCTGTCAAGTAGACATTATTAATTTGACCAAACACCTTCATTTGATTTCTAATTTCTTGAAAGAGAATACCAATATCTATGTAATTGCATTTTCTAATAAAAGAGTAAATCAAACAAGCCTAATTAAAACAAAGTTATGACACTAGATGGCTTATGAAGAATGTGTTGTGTATTACCCAGTTCTTCCCAAAGATCGTGATAAGTAATATGCAGAAAACTTTAAAAATTGCAAATCGAAGAAACAACTAATTCGACTATAACAAACAGAAGAGGATCAATACTATGAAAAAGAATTTGACTAAACCGAATTATTTGAAGTGAAGCAAGAAACATAGGGATTAGATGCATGGAAGGTATACTATTTAGTTCTCTACCAAAAACTTGATAAAAGACCTGTAAGAAAAAAACTTGATCAAACTGATACGTGTAACAAAACACAGAAAAAACTGATACGGTTCAATTCTAAGATGGTACTAGATGACTTATGAAGAATGTGACCAGTCTATTCCCTAGTCTTTCCTTCAAGATCATGGTAAAGAATCTGCAAAAATCTTTAAAAATGCATATCATACAGAGAACTAATCCAAATAACGCAGACTAGATGACTTATGAAGAATGTGGTGTCTATTCCCCAGTCTTTCCCTCAAGATCATGGTAAAGAATTTGCAAAAAGCTTTAAAAATGCATATCATAGAGAGAACTAATCCAAATAACGCAAACTGAAATAAATCAACGATATTAAAAAATGCTCTAACCGACTTAGTTGAAGTGAACTAAGAATCATAAGGCATATGAACATGATGAGAGGTTTACTCTTCATTTTTCTCCAAAGAACTTGATAAAGGATCTGCAATGATCTCTAAAAGTTCATTATGAATTATACAATTTTAAGGAAATAGTGTCAATAATAGATTAAAGGAAATGGACTTCTACTCTTTTGTTCTCTCCCATAAACATGGTAAGAAATTTTGCACTAACCTTACGAATTGTATATTGAAGATAAGATTAAAAAAATCAAACATTAAAAAGAGAAGGTGCATAGATATGAATAAAGGTGACCAAACAAACTAAAATAAGTAAGAAAATGACAAGAAAGTTTAGGCTTGTAAAGCTGTCAAGTAGACATTATTAATTTGACCAAACACCTTCATTTGATTTCTAATTTCTTGAAAGAGAATACTAATATCTATGTAATTGCATTTTCTAATAAAAGGGTAACTCAAACAAGCCTAATTAAAACAAAGTTATGACACTAGATGGCTTATGAAGAATGTGTTGTGTATTACCCAGTTCTTCCCAAAGATCGTGATAAGTAATATGCAGAAAACTTTAAAAATTGCAAATCGAAGAAACAACTAATTCGACTATAACAAACAGAAGAGGATCAATACTATGAAAAAGAATTTGACCAAACCGAATTATTTGAAGTGAAGCAAGAACCATAGGGATTAGATGCATGGCAGGTATACTATTTAGTTCTCTACCAAAAACTTGATAAAAGACCTGTAAGAAAAAAACTTGATCAAACTGATACGTGTAACAAAACACAGAAAAAACTGATACGGTTCAATTCTAAGATGGTACTAGATGACTTATGAAGAATGTGACCAGTCTATTCCCTAGTCTTTCCTTCAAGATCATGGTAAAGAATCTGCAAAAATCTTTAAAAATGCATATCATACAGAGAACTAATCCAAATAACGCAGACTGGATGACTTATGAAGAATGTGGTGTCTATTCCCCAGTCTTTCCCTCAAGATCATGGTAAAGAATTTGCAAAAAGCTTTAAAAATGCATATCATAGAGAGAACTAACCAAATAACGCAAACTGAACTAAATCAACGATATTAAAAAATGCTCTAATCGACTTATTTGAAGTGAACTAAGAATCATAAGGCATATGAACATGATGAGAGGTTTACTCTTCATTTTTCTCCAAAGAACTTGATAAAGGATCTGCAATGATATCTAAAAGTTCATTATGAATTATACAATTTTAAGGAAATAGTGTCAATAATAGATTAAAGGAAATGGACTTCTACTCTTTTGTTCTCTCCCATAAACATGGTAAGAAATTTTGCACTAACCTTACGAATTGTATATTGAAGATAAGATTAAAAAAATCAAACATTAAAAAGAGAAGGTGCATAGATATGAATAAAGGTGACCAAACAAACTAAAATAAGTAAGAAAATGACAAGAAAGTTTAGGCTTGTAAAGCTGTCAAGTAGACATTATTAATTTGACCAAACACCTTCATTTGATTTCTAATTTCTTGAAAGAGAATACCAATATCTATGTAATTGCATTTTCTAATAAAAGAGTAAATCAAACAAGCCTAATTAAAACAAAGTTATGACACTAGATGGCTTATGAAGAATGTGTTGTGTATTACCCAGTTCTTCCCAAAGATCGTGATAAGTAATATGCAGAAAACTTTAAAAATTGCAAATCGAAGAAACAACTAATTCGACTATAACAAACAGAAGAGGATCAATACTATGAAAAAGAATTTGACTAAACCGAATTATTTGAAGTGAAGCAAGAAACATAGGGATTAGATGCATGGAAGGTATACTATTTAGTTCTCTACCAAAAACTTGATAAAAGACCTGTAAGAAAAAAACTTGATCAAACTGATACGTGTAACAAAACACAGAAAAAACTGATACGGTTCAATTCTAAGATGGTACTAGATGACTTATGAAGAATGTGACCAGTCTATTCCCTAGTCTTTCCTTCAAGATCATGGTAAAGAATCTGCAAAAATCTTTAAAAATGCATATCATACAGAGAACTAATCCAAATAACGCAGACTAGATGACTTATGAAGAATGTGGTGTCTATTCCCCAGTCTTTCCCTCAAGATCATGGTAAAGAATTTGCAAAAAGCTTTAAAAATGCATATCATAGAGAGAAGTAATCCAAATAACGCAAACTGAAATAAATCAACGATATTAAAAAATGCTCTAACCGACTTAGTTGAAGTGAACTAAGAATCATAAGGCATATGAACATGATGAGAGGTTTACTCTTCATTTTTCTCCAAAGAACTTGATAAAGGATCTGCAATGATCTCTAAAAGTTCATTATGAATTATACAATTTTAAGGAAATAGTGTCAATAATAGATTAAAGGAAATGGACTTCTACTCTTTTGTTCTCTCCCATAAACATGGTAAGAAATTTTGCACTAACCTTACGAATTGTATATTGAAGATAAGATTAAAAAAATCAAACATTAAAAAGAGAAGGTGCATGGATATGAATAAAGGTGACCAAACAAACTAAAATAAGTAAGAAAATGACAAGAAAGTTTAGGCTTGTAAAGCTGTCAAGTAGACATTATTAATTTGACCAAACACCTTCATTTGATTTCTAATTTCTTGAAAGAGAATACTAATATCTATGTAATTGCATTTTCTAATAAAAGGGTAACTCAAACAAGCCTAATTAAAACAAAGTTATGACACTAGATGGCTTATGAAGAATGTGTTGTGTATTACCCAGTTCTTCCCAAAGATCGTGATAAGTAATATGCAGAAAACTTTAAAAATTGCAAATCGAAGAAACAACTAATTCGACTATAACAAACAGAAGAGGATCAATACTATGAAAAAGAATTTGACCAAACCGAATTATTTGAAGTGAAGCAAGAACCATAGGGATTAGATGCATGGCAGGTATACTATTTAGTTCTCTACCAAAAACTTGATAAAAGACCTGTAAGAAAAAAACTTGATCAAACTGATACGTGTAACAAAACACAGAAAAAACTGATACGGTTCAATTCTAAGATGGTACTAGATGACTTATGAAGAATGTGACCAGTCTATTCCCTAGTCTTTCCTTCAAGATCATGGTAAAGAATCTGCAAAAATCTTTAAAAATGCATATCATACAGAGAACTAATCCAAATAACGCAGACTGGATGACTTATGAAGAATGTGGTGTCTATTCCCCAGTCTTTCCCTCAAGATCATGGTAAAGAATTTGCAAAAAGCTTTAAAAATGCATATCATAGAGAGAACTAACCAAATAACGCAAACTGAAATAAATCAACGATAATAAAAAATGCTCTAATCGACTTATTTGAAGTGAACTAAGAATCATAAGGCATATGAACATGATGAGAGGTTTACTCTTCATTTTTCTCCAAAGAACTTGATAAAGGATCTGCAATGATCTCTAAAAGTTCATTATGAATTATACAATTTTAAGGAAATAGTGTCAATAATAGATTAAAGGAAATGGACTTCTATTCTTTAGTTCTCTCCCATAAACATGGTAAGAAATTTTGCACTAACCTTACGAATTGTATATTGAAGATAAGATTAAAAAAATCAAACATTAAAAAGAGAAGGTGCATAGATATGAATAAAGGTAACCAAACAAACTAAAATAAGTAAGAAAACGACAAGAAAGTTTAGGCTTGTAAAGCTGTCAAGTAGACATTATTAATTTGACCAAACACTTTCATTTGATTTCTAATTTCTTGAAAGAGAATACTAATATCTATGTAATTGCATTTTCTAATAAAAGAGTAACTCAAACAAGCCTAATTAAAACAAAGTTATGACACTAGATGGCTTATGAAGAATGTGTTGTGTATTACCCAGTTCTTCTCAAAGATCGTGATAAGTAATATGCAGAAAACTTTAAAAATTGCAAATCGAAGAAACAACTAATTCGACTATAACAAACAGAAGAGGATCAATACTATGCAAAAAGAATTTGACTAAACCGAATTATTTGAAGTGAAGCAAGAAACATAGGGATTAGATGCATGGCAGGTATACTATTTAGTTCTCTACCAAAAACTTGATAAAAGACCTGTAAGAAAAAAACTTGATCAAACTGATACGTGTAACAAAACACAGAAAAAACTGATACGGTTCAATTCTAAGATGGTACTAGATGACTTATGAAGAATGTGACCAGTCTATTCCCTAGTCTTTCCTTCAAGATCATGGTAAAGAATCTGCAAAAATCTTTAAAAATGCATATCATACAGAGAACTAATCCAAATAACGCAGACTAGATGACTTATGAAGAATGTGGTGTCTATTCCCTAGTCTTTCCCTCAAGATCATGGTAAAGAATTTGCAAAAAGCTTTAAAAATGCATATCATAGAGAGAACTAATCCAAATAACGCAAACTGAAATAAATCAACGATATTAAAAAATGCTCTAATCGACTTATTTGAAGTGAACTAAGAATCATAAGGCATATGAACATGATGAGAGGTTTACTCTTCATTTTTCTCCAAAGAACTTGATAAAGGATCTGCAATGATCTCTAAAAGTTCATTATGAATTATACAATTTTAAGGAAATAGTGTCAATAATAGATTAAAGGAAATGGACTTCTACTCTTTTGTTCTCTCCCATAAACATGGTAAGAAATTTTGCACTAACCTTACGAATTGTATATTGAAGATAAGATTAAAAAAATCAAACATTAAAAAGAGAAGGTGCATAGATATGAATAAAGGTGACCAAACAAACTAAAATAAGTAAGAAAATGACAAGAAAGTTTAGGCTTGTAAAGCTGTCAAGTGGACATTATTAATTTGACCAAACACCTTCATTTGATTTCTAATTTCTTGAAAGAGAATACTAATATCTATGTAATTGCATTTTCTAATAAAAGAGTAACTCAAACAAGCCTAATTAAAACAAAGTTATGACACTAGATGGCTTATGAAGAATGTGTTGTGTATTACCCAGTTCTTCCCAAAGATCGTGATAAGTAATATGCAGAAAACTTTAAAAATTGCAAATCGAAGAAACAACTAATTCGACTATAACAAACAGAAGAGGATCAATACTATGAAAAAGAATTTGACTAAACCGAATTATTTGAAGTGAAGCAAGAAACATAGGGATTAGATGCATGGAAGGTATACTATTTAGTTCTCTACCAAAAACTTGATAAAAGACCTGTAAGAAAAAAACTTGATCAAACTGATACGTGTAACAAAACACAGAAAAAACTGATACGGTTCAATTCTAAGATGGTACTAGATGACTTATGAAGAATGTGACCAGTCTATTCCCTAGTCTTTCCTTCAAGATCATGGTAAAGAATCTGCAAAAATCTTTAAAAATGCATATCATACAGAGAACTAATCCAAATAACGCAGACTAGATGACTTATGAAGAATGTGGTGTCTATTCCCCAGTCTTTCCCTCAAGATCATGGTAAAGAATTTGCAAAAAGCTTTAAAAATGCATATCATAGAGAGAACTAATCCAAATAACGCAAACTGAAATAAATCAACGATATTAAAAAATGCTCTAACCGACTTAGTTGAAGTGAACTAAGAATCATAAGGCATATGAACATGATGAGAGGTTTACTCTTCATTTTTCTCCAAAGAACTTGATAAAGGATCTGCAATGATCTCTAAAAGTTCATTATGAATTATACAATTTTAAGGAAATAGTGTCAATAATAGATTAAAGGAAATGGACTTCTACTCTTTTGTTCTCTCCCATAAACATGGTAAGAAATTTTGCACTAACCTTACGAATTGTATATTGAAGATAAGATTAAAAAAATCAAACATTAAAAAGAGAAGGTGCATAGATATGAATAAAGGTGACCAAACAAACTAAAATAAGTAAGAAAATGACAAGAAAGTTTAGGCTTGTAAAGCTGTCAAGTAGACATTATTAATTTGACCAAACACCTTCATTTGATTTCTAGTTTCTTGAAAGAGAATACTAATATCTATGTAATTGCATTTTCTAATAAAAGAGTAACTCAAACAAGCCTAATTAAAACAAAGTTATGACACTAGATGGCTTATGAAGAATGTGTTGTGTATTACCCAGTTCTTCCCAAAGATCGTGATAAGTAATATGCAGAAAACTTTAAAAATTGCAAATCGAAGAAACAACTAATTCGACTATAACAAACAGAAGAGGATCAATACTATGAAAATGAATTTGACTAAACCGAATTATTTGAAGTGAAGCAAGAAACATAGGAATTAGATGCATGGAAGGTATACTATTTAGTTCTCTACCAAAAACTTGATAAAAGACCTGTAAGAAAAAAACTTGATCAAACTGATACGTGTAACAAAACACAGAAAAAACTGATACGGTTCAATTCTAAGATGGTACTAGATGACTTATGAAGAATGTGACCAGTCTATTCCCTAGTCTTTCCTTCAAGATCATGGTAAAGAATCTGCAAAAATCTTTAAAAATGCATATCATACAGAGAACTAATCCAAATAACGCAGACTAGATGACTTATGAAGAATGTGGTGTCTATTCCCCAGTCTTTCCCTCAAGATCATGGTAAAGAATTTGCAAAAAGCTTTAAAAATGCATATCATAGAGAGAACTAATCCAAATAACGCAAACTGAAATAAATCAACGATATTAAAAAATGCTCTAACCGACTTAGTTGAAGTGAACTAAGAATCATAAGGCATATGAACATGATGAGAGGTTTACTCTTCATTTTTCTCCAAAGAACTTGATAAAGGATCTGCAATGATCTCTAAAAGTTCATTATGAATTATACAATTTTAAGGAAATAGTGTCAATAATAGATTAAAGGAAATGGACTTCTACTCTTTTGTTCTCTCCCATAAACATGGTAAGAAATTTTGCACTAACCTTACGAATTGTATATTGAAGATAAGATTAAAAAAATCAAACATTAAAAAGAGAAGGTGCATAGATATGAATAAAGGTGACCAAACAAACTAAAATAAGTAAGAAAATGACAAGAAAGTTTAGGCTTGTAAAGCTGTCAAGTAGACATTATTAATTTGACCAAACACCTTCATTTGATTTTTAGTTTCTTGAAAGAGAATACTAATATCTATGTAATTGCATTTTCTAATAAAAGAGTAACTCAAACAAGCCTAATTAAAACAAAGTTATGACACTAGATGGCTTATGAAGAATGTGTTGTGTATTACCCAGTTCTTCCCAAAGATCGTGATAAGTAATATGCAGAAAACTTTAAAAATTGCAAATCGAAGAAACAACTAATTCGACTATAACAAACATAAGAGGATCAATACTATGAAAATGAATTTGACTAAACCGAATTATTTGAAGTGAAGCAAGAAACATAGGAATTAGATGCATGGAAGGTATACTATTTAGTTCTCTACCAAAAACTTGATAAAAGACCTGTAAGAAAAAAACTTGATCAAACTGATACGTGTAACAAAACACAGAAAAAACTGATACGGTTCAATTCTAAGATGGTACTAGATGACTTATGAAGAATGTGACCAGTCTATTCCCTAGTCTTTCCTTCAAGATCATGGTAAAGAATCTGCAAAAATCTTTAAAAATGCATATCATACAGAGAACTAATCCAAATAACGCAGACTAGATGACTTATGAAGAATGTGGTGTCTATTCCCCAGTCTTTCCCTCAAGATCATGGTAAAGAATTTGCAAAAAGCTTTAAAAATGCATATCATAGAGAGAACTAATCCAAATAACGCAAACTGAAATAAATCAACGATATTAAAAAATGCTCTAACCGACTTAGTTGAAGTGAACTAAGAATCATAAGGCATATGAACATGATGAGAGGTTTACTCTTCATTTTTCTCCAAAGAACTTGATAAAGGATCTGCAATGATCTCTAAAAGTTCATTATGAATTATACAATTTTAAGGAAATAGTGTCAATAATAGATTAAAGGAAATGGACTTCTACTCTTTTGTTCTCTCCCATAAACATGGTAAGAAATTTTGCACTAACCTTACGAATTGTATATTGAAGATAAGATTAAAAAAATCAAACATTAAAAAGAGAAGGTGCATAGATATGAATAAAGGTGACCAAACAAACTAAAATAAGTAAGAAAATGACAAGAAAGTTTAGGCTTGTAAAGCTGTCAAGTGGACATTATTAATTTGACCAAACACCTTCATTTGATTTTTAATTTCTTGAAAGAGAATACTAATATCTATGTAATTGCATTTTCTAATAAAAGAGTAACTCAAACAAGCCTAATTAAAACAAAGTTATGACACTAGATGGCTTATGAAGAATGTGTTGTGTATTACCCAGTTCTTCCCAAAGATCGTGATAAGTAATATGCAGAAAACTTTAAAAATTGCAAATCGAAGAAACAACTAATTCGACTATAACAAACAGAAGAGGATCAATACTATGAAAAAGAATTTGACTAAACCGAATTATTTGAAGTGAAGCAAGAAACATAGGGATTAGATGCATGGAAGGTATACTATTTAGTTCTCTACCAAAAACTTGATAAAAGACCTGTAAGAAAAAAACTTGATCAAACTGATACGTGTAACAAAACACAGAAAAAACTGATACGGTTCAATTCTAAGATGGTACTAGATGACTTATGAAGAATGTGACCAGTCTATTCCCTAGTCTTTCCTTCAAGATCATGGTAAAGAATCTGCAAAAATCTTTAAAAATGCATATCATACGGAACTAATCCAAATAACGCAGACTAGATGACTTATGAAGAATGTGGTGTCTATTCCCCAGTCTTTCCCTCAAGATCATGGTAAAGAATTTTCAAAAAGCTTTAAAAATGCATATCATAGAGAGAAGTAATCCAAATAACGCAAACTGAAATAAATCAACGATATTAAAAAATGCTCTAACCGACTTAGTTGAAGTGAACTAAGAATCATAAGGCATATGAACATGATGAGAGGTTTACTCTTCATTTTTCTCCAAAGAACTTGATAAAGGATCTGCAATGATCTCTAAAAGTTCATTATGAATTATACAATTTTAAGGAAATAGTGTCAATAATAGATTAAAGGAAATGGACTTCTACTCTTTTGTTCTCTCCCATAAACATGGTAAGAAATTTTGCACTAACCTTACGAATTGTATATTGAAGATAAGATTAAAAAAATCAAACATTAAAAAGAGAAGGTGCATAGATATGAATAAAGGTGACCAAACAAACTAAAATAAGTAAGAAAATGACAAGAAAGTTTAGGCTTGTAAAGCTGTCAAGTGGACATTATTAATTTGACCAAACACCTTCATTTGATTTCTAATTTCTTGAAAGAGAATACTAATATCTATGTAATTGCATTTTCTAATAAAAGAGTAACTCAAACAAGCCTAATTAAAACAAAGTTATGACACTAGATGGCTTATGAAGAATGTGTTGTGTATTACCCAGTTCTTCCCAAAGATCGTGATAAGTAATATGCAGAAAACTTTAAAAATTGCAAATCGAAGAAACAACTAATTCGACTATAACAAACAGAAGAGGATCAATACTATGAAAAAGAATTTGACTAAACCGAATTATTTGAAGTGAAGCAAGAAACATAGGGATTAGATGCATGGAAGGTATACTATTTAGTTCTCTACCAAAAACTTGATAAAAGACCTGTAAGAAAAAAAACTTGATCAAACTGATACGTGTAACAAAACACAGAAAAAACTGATACGGTTCAATTCTAAGATGGTACTAGATGACTTATGAAGAATGTGACCAGTCTATTCCCTAGTCTTTCCTTCAAGATCATGGTAAAGAATCTGCAAAAATCTTTAAAAATGCATATCATACAGAACTAATCCAAATAACGCAGACTAGATGACTTATGAAGAATGTGGTGTCTATTCCCCAGTCTTTCCCTCAAGATCATGGTAAAGAATTTGCAAAAAGCTTTAAAAATGCATATCATAGAGAGAACTAATCCAAATAACGCAAACTGAAATAAATCAACGATATTAAAAAATGCTCTAACCGACTTAGTTGAAGTGAACTAAGAATCATAAGGCATATGAACATGATGAGAGGTTTACTCTTCATTTTTCTCCAAAGAACTTGATAAAGGATCTGCAATGATCTCTAAAAGTTCATTATGAATTATACAATTTTAAGGAAATAGTGTCAATAATAGATTAAAGGAAATGGACTTCTACTCTTTTGTTCTCTCCCATAAACATGGTAAGAAATTTTGCACTAACCTTACGAATTGTATATTGAAGATAAGATTAAAAAAATCAAACATTAAAAAGAGAAGGTGCATAGATATGAATAAAGGTGACCAAACAAACTAAAATAAGTAAGAAAATGACAAGAAAGTTTAGGCTTGTAAAGCTGTCAAGTGGACATTATTAATTTGACCAAACACCTTCATTTGATTTCTAATTTCTTGAAAGAGAATACTAATATCTATGTAATTGCATTTTCTAATAAAAGAGTAACTCAAACAAGCCTAATTAAAACAAAGTTATGACACTAGATGGCTTATGAAGAATGTGTTGTGTATTACCCAGTTCTTCCCAAAGATCGTGATAAGTAATATGCAGAAAACTTTAAAAATTGCAAATCGAAGAAACAACTAATTCGACTATAACAAACAGAAGAGGATCAATACTATGAAAAAGAATTTGACTAAACCGAATTATTTGAAGTGAAGCAAGAAACATAGGGATTAGATGCATGGAAGGTATACTATTTAGTTCTCTACCAAAAACTTGATAAAAGACCTGTAAGAAAAAAACTTGATCAAACTGATACGTGTAACAAAACACAGAAAAAACTGATACGGTTCAATTCTAAGATGGTACTAGATGACTTATGAAGAATGTGACCAGTCTATTCCCTAGTCTTTCCTTCAAGATCATGGTAAAGAATCTGCAAAAATCTTTAAAAATGCATATCATACAGAACTAATCCAAATAACGCAGACTAGATGACTTATGAAGAATGTGGTGTCTATTCCCCAGTCTTTCCCTCAAGATCATGGTAAAGAATTTGCAAAAAGCTTTAAAAATGCATATCATAGAGAGAACTAATCCAAATAACGCAAACTGAAATAAATCAACGATATTAAAAAATGCTCTAACCGACTTAGTTGAAGTGAACTAAGAATCATAAGGCATATGAACATGATGAGAGGTTTACTCTTCATTTTTCTCCAAAGAACTTGATAAAGGATCTGCAATGATCTCTAAAAGTTCATTATGAATTATACAATTTTAAGGAAATAGTGTCAATAATAGATTAAAGGAAATGGACTTCTACTCTTTTGTTCTCTCCCATAAACATGGTAAGAAATTTTGCACTAACCTTACGAATTGTATATTGAAGATAAGATTAAAAAAATCAAACATTAAAAAGAGAAGGTGCATAGATATGAATAAAGGTGACCAAACAAACTAAAATAAGTAAGAAAATGACAAGAAAGTTTAGGCTTGTAAAGCTGTCAAGTGGACATTATTAATTTGACCAAACACCTTCATTTGATTTCTAATTTCTTGAAAGAGAATACTAATATCTATGTAATTGCATTTTCTAATAAAAGAGTAACTCAAACAAGCCTAATTAAAACAAAGTTATGACACTAGATGGCTTATGAAGAATGTGTTGTGTATTACCCAGTTCTTCCCAAAGATCGTGATAAGTAATATGCAGAAAACTTTAAAAATTGCAAATCGAAGAAACAACTAATTCGACTATAACAAACAGAAGAGGATCAATACTATGAAAAAGAATTTGACTAAACCGAATTATTTGAAGTGAAGCAAGAAACATAGGGATTAGATGCATGGAAGGTATACTATTTAGTTCTCTACCAAAAACTTGATAAAAGACCTGTAAGAAAAAAACTTGATCAAACTGATACGTGTAACAAAACACAGAAAAAACTGATACGGTTCAATTCTAAGATGGTACTAGATGACTTATGAAGAATGTGACCAGTCTATTCCCTAGTCTTTCCTTCAAGATCATGGTAAAGAATCTGCAAAAATCTTTAAAAATGCATATCATACAGAGAACTAATCCAAATAACGCAGACTAGATGACTTATGAAGAATGTGGTGTCTATTCCCCAGTCTTTCCCTCAAGATCATGGTAAAGAATTTGCAAAAAGCTTTAAAAATGCATATCATAGAGAGAACTAATCCAAATAACGCAAACTGAAATAAATCAACGATATTAAAAAATGCTCTAACCGACTTAGTTGAAGTGAACTAAGAATCATAAGGCATATGAACATGATGAGAGGTTTACTCTTCATTTTTCTCCAAAGAACTTGATAAAGGATCTGCAATGATCTCTAAAAGTTCATTATGAATTATACAATTTTAAGGAAATAGTGTCAATAATAGATTAAAGGAAATGGACTTCTACTCTTTTGTTCTCTCCCATAAACATGGTAAGAAATTTTGCACTAACCTTACGAATTGTATATTGAAGATAAGATTAAAAAAATCAAACATTAAAAAGAGAAGGTGCATAGATATGAATAAAGGTGACCAAACAAACTAAAATAAGTAAGAAAATGACAAGAAAGTTTAGGCTTGTAAAGCTGTCAAGTGGACATTATTAATTTGACCAAACACCTTCATTTGATTTCTAATTTCTTGAAAGAGAATACTAATATCTATGTAATTGCATTTTCTAATAAAAGAGTAACTCAAACAAGCCTAATTAAAACAAAGTTATGACACTAGATGGCTTATGAAGAATGTGTTGTGTATTACCCAGTTCTTCCCAAAGATCGTGATAAGTAATATGCAGAAAACTTTAAAAATTGCAAATCGAAGAAACAACTAATTCGACTATAACAAACAGAAGAGGATCAATACTATGAAAAAGAATTTGACTAAACCGAATTATTTGAAGTGAAGCAAGAAACATAGGGATTAGATGCATGGAAGGTATACTATTTAGTTCTCTACCAAAAACTTGATAAAAGACCTGTAAGAAAAAAACTTGATCAAACTGATACGTGTAACAAAACACAGAAAAAACTGATACGGTTCAATTCTAAGATGGTACTAGATGACTTATGAAGAATGTGACCAGTCTATTCCCTAGTCTTTCCTTCAAGATCATGGTAAAGAATCTGCAAAAATCTTTAAAAATGCATATCATACAGAGAACTAATCCAAATAACGCAGACTAGATGACTTATGAAGAATGTGGTGTCTATTCCCCAGTCTTTCCCTCAAGATCATGGTAAAGAATTTGCAAAAAGCTTTAAAAATGCATATCATAGAGAGAACTAATCCAAATAACGCAAACTGAAATAAATCAACGATATTAAAAAATGCTCTAACCGACTTAGTTGAAGTGAACTAAGAATCATAAGGCATATGAACATGATGAGAGGTTTACTCTTCATTTTTCTCCAAAGAACTTGATAAAGGATCTGCAATGATCTCTAAAAGTTCATTATGAATTATACAATTTGAAGGAAATAGTGTCAATAATAGATTAAAGGAAATGGACTTCTACTCTTTTGTTCTCTCCCATAAACATGGTAAGAAATTTTGCACTAACCTTACGAATTGTATATTGAAGATAAGATTAAAAAAATCAAACATTAAAAAGAGAAGGTGCATAGATATGAATAAAGGTGACCAAACAAACTAAAATAAGTAAGAAAATGACAAGAAAGTTTAGGCTTGTAAAGCTGTCAAGTGGACATTATTAATTTGACCAAACACCTTCATTTGATTTCTAATTTCTTGAAAGAGAATACTAATATCTATGTAATTGCATTTTCTAATAAAAGAGTAACTCAAACAAGCCTAATTAAAACAAAGTTATGACACTAGATGGCTTATGAAGAATGTTTTGTGTATTACCCAGTTCTTCCCAAAGATCGTGATAAGTAATATGCAGAAAACTTTAAAAATTGCAAATCGAAGAAACAACTAATTCGACTATAACAAACAGAAGAGGATCAATACTATGAAAAAGAATTTGACTAAACCGAATTATTTGAAGTGAAGCAAGAAACATAGGGATTAGATGCATGGAAGGTATACTATTTAGTTCTCTACCAAAAACTTGATAAAAGACCTGTAAGAAAAAAACTTGATCAAACTGATACGTGTAACAAAACACAGAAAAAACTGATACGGTTCAATTCTAAGATGGTACTAGATGACTTATGAAGAATGTGACCAGTCTATTCCCTAGTCTTTCCTTCAAGATCATGGTAAAGAATCTGCAAAAATCTTTAAAAATGCATATCATACAGAACTAATCCAAATAACGCAGACTAGATGACTTATGAAGAATGTGGTGTCTATTCCCCAGTCTTTCCCTCAAGATCATGGTAAAGAATTTGCAAAAAGCTTTAAAAATGCATATCATAGAGAGAACTAATCCAAATAACGCAAACTGAAATAAATCAACGATATTAAAAAATGCTCTAACCGACTTAGTTGAAGTGAACTAAGAATCATAAGGCATATGAACATGATGAGAGGTTTACTCTTCATTTTTCTCCAAAGAACTTGATAAAGGATCTGCAATGATCTCTAAAAGTTCATTATGAATTATACAATTTTAAGGAAATAGTGTCAATAATAGATTAAAGGAAATGGACTTCTACTCTTTTGTTCTCTCCCATAAACATGGTAAGAAATTTTGCACTAACCTTACGAATTGTATATTGAAGATAAGATTAAAAAAATCAAACATTAAAAAGAGAAGGTGCATAGATATGAATAAAGGTGACCAAACAAACTAAAATAAGTAAGAAAATGACAAGAAAGTTTAGGCTTGTAAAGCTGTCAAGTGGACATTATTAATTTGACCAAACACCTTCATTTGATTTCTAATTTCTTGAAAGAGAATACTAATATCTATGTAATTGCATTTTCTAATAAAAGAGTAACTCAAACAAGCCTAATTAAAACAAAGTTATGACACTAGATGGCTTATGAAGAATGTGTTGTGTATTACCCAGTTCTTCCCAAAGATCGTGATAAGTAATATGCAGAAAACTTTAAAAATTGCAAATCGAAGAAACAACTAATTCGACTATAACAAACAGAAGAGGATCAATACTATGAAAAAGAATTTGACTAAACCGAATTATTTGAAGTGAAGCAAGAAACATAGGGATTAGATGCATGGAAGGTATACTATTTAGTTCTCTACCAAAAACTTGATAAAAGACCTGTAAGAAAAAAACTTGATCAAACTGATACGTGTAACAAAACACAGAAAAAACTGATACGGTTCAATTCTAAGATGGTACTAGATGACTTATGAAGAATGTGACCAGTCTATTCCCTAGTCTTTCCTTCAAGATCATGGTAAAGAATCTGCAAAAATCTTTAAAAATGCATATCATACAGAGAACTAATCCAAATAACGCAGACTAGATGACTTATGAAGAATGTGGTGTCTATTCCCCAGTCTTTCCCTCAAGATCATGGTAAAGAATTTGCAAAAAGCTTTAAAAATGCATATCATAGAGAGAACTAATCCAAATAACGCAAACTGAAATAAATCAACGATATTAAAAAATGCTCTAACCGACTTAGTTGAAGTGAACTAAGAATCATAAGGCATATGAACATGATGAGAGGTTTACTCTTCATTTTTCTCCAAAGAACTTGATAAAGGATCTGCAATGATCTCTAAAAGTTCATTATGAATTATACAATTTTAAGGAAATAGTGTCAATAATAGATTAAAGGAAATGGACTTCTACTCTTTTGTTCTCTCCCATAAACATGGTAAGAAATTTTGCACTAACCTTACGAATTGTATATTGAAGATAAGATTAAAAAAATCAAACATTAAAAAGAGAAGGTGCATAGATATGAATAAAGGTGACCAAACAAACTAAAATAAGTAAGAAAATGACAAGAAAGTTTAGGCTTGTAAAGCTGTCAAGTGGACATTATTAATTTGACCAAACACCTTCATTTGATTTCTAATTTCTTGAAAGAGAATACTAATATCTATGTAATTGCATTTTCTAATAAAAGAGTAACTCAAACAAGCCTAATTAAAACAAAGTTATGACACTAGATGGCTTATGAAGAATGTGTTGTGTATTACCCAGTTCTTCCCAAAGATCGTGATAAGTAATATGCAGAAAACTTTAAAAATTGCAAATCGAAGAAACAACTAATTCGACTATAACAAACAGAAGAGGATCAATACTATGAAAAAGAATTTGACTAAACCGAATTATTTGAAGTGAAGCAAGAAACATAGGGATTAGATGCATGGAAGGTATACTATTTAGTTCTCTACCAAAAACTTGATAAAAGACCTGTAAGAAAAAAACTTGATCAAACTGATACGTGTAACAAAACACAGAAAAAACTGATACGGTTCAATTCTAAGATGGTACTAGATGACTTATGAAGAATGTGACCAGTCTATTCCCTAGTCTTTCCTTCAAGATCATGGTAAAGAATCTGCAAAAATCTTTAAAAATGCATATCATACAGAGAACTAATCCAAATAACGCAGACTAGATGACTTATGAAGAATGTGGTGTCTATTCCCCAGTCTTTCCCTCAAGATCATGGTAAAGAATTTGCAAAAAGCTTTAAAAATGCATATCATAGAGAGAACTAATCCAAATAACGCAAACTGAAATAAATCAACGATATTAAAAAATGCTCTAACCGACTTAGTTGAAGTGAACTAAGAATCATAAGGCATATGAACATGATGAGAGGTTTACTCTTCATTTTTCTCCAAAGAACTTGATAAAGGATCTGCAATGATCTCTAAAAGTTCATTATGAATTATACAATTTGAAGGAAATAGTGTCAATAATAGATTAAAGGAAATGGACTTCTACTCTTTTGTTCTCTCCCATAAACATGGTAAGAAATTTTGCACTAACCTTACGAATTGTATATTGAAGATAAGATTAAAAAAATCAAACATTAAAAAGAGAAGGTGCATAGATATGAATAAAGGTGACCAAACAAACTAAAATAAGTAAGAAAATGACAAGAAAGTTTAGGCTTGTAAAGCTGTCAAGTGGACATTATTAATTTGACCAAACACCTTCATTTGATTTCTAATTTCTTGAAAGAGAATACTAATATCTATGTAATTGCATTTTCTAATAAAAGAGTAACTCAAACAAGCCTAATTAAAACAAAGTTATGACACTAGATGGCTTATGAAGAATGTGTTGTGTATTACCCAGTTCATCCCAAAGATCGTGATAAGTAATATGCAGAAAACTTTAAAAATTGCAAATCGAAGAAACAACTAATTCGACTATAACAAACAGAAGAGGATCAATACTATGAAAAAGAATTTGACTAAACCGAATTATTTGAAGTGAAGCAAGAAACATAGGGATTAGATGCATGGAAGGTATACTATTTAGTTCTCTACCAAAAACTTGATAAAAGACCTGTAAGAAAAAAACTTGATCAAACTGATACGTGTAACAAAACACAGAAAAAACTGATACGGTTCAATTCTAAGATGGTACTAGATGACTTATGAAGAATGTGACCAGTCTATTCCCTAGTCTTTCCTTCAAGATCATGGTAAAGAATCTGCAAAAATCTTTAAAAATGCATATCATACAGAGAACTAATCCAAATAACGCAGACTAGATGACTTATGAAGAATGTGGTGTCTATTCCCCAGTCTTTCCCTCAAGATCATGGTAAAGAATTTGCAAAAAGCTTTAAAAATGCATATCATAGAGAGAACTAATCCAAATAACGCAAACTGAAATAAATCAACGATATTAAAAAATGCTCTAACCGACTTAGTTGAAGTGAACTAAGAATCATAAGGCATATGAACATGATGAGAGGTTTACTCTTCATTTTTCTCCAAAGAACTTGATAAAGGATCTGCAATGATCTCTAAAAGTTCATTATGAATTATACAATTTTAAGGAAATAGTGTCAATAATAGATTAAAGGAAATGGACTTCTACTCTTTTGTTCTCTCCCATAAACATGGTAAGAAATTTTGCACTAACCTTACGAATTGTATATTGAAGATAAGATTAAAAAAATCAAACATTAAAAAGAGAAGGTGCATAGATATGAATAAAGGTGAACAAACAAACTAAAATAAGTAAGAAAATGACAAGAAAGTTTAGGCTTGTAAAGCTGTCAAGTGGACATTATTAATTTGACCAAACACCTTCATTTGATTTCTAATTTCTTGAAAGAGAATACTAATATCTATGTAATTGCATTTTCTAATAAAAGAGTAACTCAAACAAGCCTAATTAAAACAAAGTTATGACACTAGATGGCTTATGAAGAATGTGTTGTGTATTACCCAGTTCTTCCCAAAGATCGTGATAAGTAATATGCAGAAAACTTTAAAAATTGCAAATCGAAGAAACAACTAATTCGACTATAACAAACAGAAGAGGATCAATACTATGAAAAAGAATTTGACTAAACCGAATTATTTGAAGTGAAGCAAGAAACATAGGGATTAGATGCATGGAAGGTATACTATTTAGTTCTCTACCAAAAACTTGATAAAAGACCTGTAAGAAAAAAACTTGATCAAACTGATACGTGTAACAAAACACAGAAAAAACTGATACGGTTCAATTCTAAGATGGTACTAGATGACTTATGAAGAATGTGACCAGTCTATTCCCTAGTCTTTCCTTCAAGATCATGGTAAAGAATCTGCAAAAATCTTTAAAAATGCATATCATACAGAGAACTAATCCAAATAACGCAGACTAGATGACTTATGAAGAATGTGGTGTCTATTCCCCAGTCTTTCCCTCAAGATCATGGTAAAGAATTTGCAAAAAGCTTTAAAAATGCATATCATAGAGAGAACTAATCCAAATAACGCAAACTGAAATAAATCAACGATATTAAAAAATGCTCTAACCGACTTAGTTGAAGTGAACTAAGAATCATAAGGCATATGAACATGATGAGAGGTTTACTCTTCATTTTTCTCCAAAGAACTTGATAAAGGATCTGCAATGATCTCTAAAAGTTCATTATGAATTATACAATTTTAAGGAAATAGTGTCAATAATAGATTAAAGGAAATGGACTTCTACTCTTTTGTTCTCTCCCATAAACATGGTAAGAAATTTTGCACTAACCTTACGAATTGTATATTGAAGATAAGATTAAAAAAATCAAACATTAAAAAGAGAAGGTGCATAGATATGAATAAAGGTGACCAAACAAACTAAAATAAGTAAGAAAATGACAAGAAAGTTTAGGCTTGTAAAGCTGTCAAGTGGACATTATTAATTTGACCAAACACCTTCATTTGATTTCTAATTTCTTGAAAGAGAATACTAATATCTATGTAATTGCATTTTCTAATAAAAGAGTAACTCAAACAAGCCTAATTAAAACAAAGTTATGACACTAGATGGCTTATGAAGAATGTGTTGTGTATTACCCAGTTCTTCCCAAAGATCGTGATAAGTAATATGCAGAAAACTTTAAAAATTGCAAATCGAAGAAACAACTAATTCGACTATAACAAACAGAAGAGGATCAATACTATGAAAAAGAATTTGACTAAACCGAATTATTTGAAGTGAAGCAAGAAACATAGGGATTAGATGCATGGAAGGTATACTATTTAGTTCTCTACCAAAAACTTGATAAAAGACCTGTAAGAAAAAAACTTGATCAAACTGATACGTGTAACAAAACACAGAAAAAACTGATACGGTTCAATTCTAAGATGGTACTAGATGACTTATGAAGAATGTGACCAGTCTATTCCCTAGTCTTTCCTTCAAGATCATGGTAAAGAATCTGCAAAAATCTTTAAAAATGCATATCATACAGAGAACTAATCCAAATAACGCAGACTAGATGACTTATGAAGAATGTGGTGTCTATTCCCCAGTCTTTCCCTCAAGATCATGGTAAAGAATTTGCAAAAAGCTTTAAAAATGCATATCATAGAGAGAACTAATCCAAATAACGCAAACTGAAATAAATCAACGATATTAAAAAATGCTCTAATCGACTTATTTGAAGTGAACTAAGAATCATAAGGCATATGAACATGATGAGAGGTTTACTCTTCATTTTTCTCCAAAGAACTTGATAAAGGATCTGCAATGATCTCTAAAAGTTCATTATGAATTATACAATTTTAAGGAAATAGTGTCAATAATAGATTAAAGGAAATGGACTTCTACTCTTTTGTTCTCTCCCATAAACATGGTAAGAAATTTTGCACTAACCTTACGAATTGTATATTGAAGATAAGATTAAAAAAATCAAACATTAAAAAGAGAAGGTGCATAGATATGAATAAAGGTGACCAAACAAACTAAAATAAGTAAGAAAATGACAAGAAAGTTTAGGCTTGTAAAGCTGTCAAGTGGACATTATTAATTTGACCAAACACCTTCATTTGATTTCTAATTTCTTGAAAGAGAATACTAATATCTATGTAATTGCATTTTCTAATAAAAGAGTAACTCAAACAAGCCTAATTAAAACAAAGTTATGACACTAGATGGCTTATGAAGAATGTGTTGTGTATTACCCAGTTCATCCCAAAGATCGTGATAAGTAATATGCAGAAAACTTTAAAAATTGCAAATCGAAGAAACAACTAATTCGACTATAACAAACAGAAGAGGATCAATACTATGAAAAAGAATTTGACTAAACCGAATTATTTGAAGTGAAGCAAGAAACATAGGGATTAGATGCATGGAAGGTATACTATTTAGTTCTCTACCAAAAACTTGATAAAAGACCTGTAAGAAAAAAACTTGATCAAACTGATACGTGTAACAAAACACAGAAAAAACTGATACGGTTCAATTCTAAGATGGTACTAGATGACTTATGAAGAATGTGACCAGTCTATTCCCTAGTCTTTCCTTCAAGATCATGGTAAAGAATCTGCAAAAATCTTTAAAAATGCATATCATACAGAGAACTAATCCAAATAACGCAGACTAGATGACTTATGAAGAATGTGGTGTCTATTCCCCAGTCTTTCCCTCAAGATCATGGTAAAGAATTTGCAAAAAGCTTTAAAAATGCATATCATAGAGAGAACTAATCCAAATAACGCAAACTGAAATAAATCAACGATATTAAAAAATGCTCTAACCGACTTAGTTGAAGTGAACTAAGAATCATAAGGCATATGAACATGATGAGAGGTTTACTCTTCATTTTTCTCCAAAGAACTTGATAAAGGATCTGCAATGATCTCTAAAAGTTCATTATGAATTATACAATTTTAAGGAAATAGTGTCAATAATAGATTAAAGGAAATGGACTTCTACTCTTTTGTTCTCTCCCATAAACATGGTAAGAAATTTTGCACTAACCTTACGAATTGTATATTGAAGATAAGATTAAAAAAATCAAACATTAAAAAGAGAAGGTGCATAGATATGAATAAAGGTGACCAAACAAACTAAAATAAGTAAGAAAATGACAAGAAAGTTTAGGCTTGTAAAGCTGTCAAGTGGACATTATTAATTTGACCAAACACCTTCATTTGATTTCTAATTTCTTGAAAGAGAATACTAATATCTATGTAATTGCATTTTCTAATAAAAGAGTAACTCAAACAAGCCTAATTAAAACAAAGTTATGACACTAGATGGCTTATGAAGAATGTGTTGTGTATTACCCAGTTCTTCCCAAAGATCGTGATAAGTAATATGCAGAAAACTTTAAAAATTGCAAATCGAAGAAACAACTAATTCGACTATAACAAACAGAAGAGGATCAATACTATGAAAAAGAATTTGACTAAACCGAATTATTTGAAGTGAAGCAAGAAACATAGGGATTAGATGCATGGAAGGTATACTATTTAGTTCTCTACCAAAAACTTGATAAAAGACCTGTAAGAAAAAAACTTGATCAAACTGATACGTGTAACAAAACACAGAAAAAACTGATACGGTTCAATTCTAAGATGGTACTAGATGACTTATGAAGAATGTGACCAGTCTATTCCCTAGTCTTTCCTTCAAGATCATGGTAAAGAATCTGCAAAAATCTTTAAAAATGCATATCATACAGAGAACTAATCCAAATAACGCAGACTAGATGACTTATGAAGAATGTGGTGTCTATTCCCCAGTCTTTCCCTCAAGATCATGGTAAAGAATTTGCAAAAAGCTTTAAAAATGCATATCATAGAGAGAACTAATCCAAATAACGCAAACTGAAATAAATCAACGATATTAAAAAATGCTCTAACCGACTTAGTTGAAGTGAACTAAGAATCATAAGGCATATGAACATGATGAGAGGTTTACTCTTCATTTTTCTCCAAAGAACTTGATAAAGGATCTGCAATGATCTCTAAAAGTTCATTATGAATTATACAATTTTAAGGAAATAGTGTCAATAATAGATTAAAGGAAATGGACTTCTACTCTTTTGTTCTCTCCCATAAACATGGTAAGAAATTTTGCACTAACCTTACGAATTGTATATTGAAGATAAGATTAAAAAAATCAAACATTAAAAAGAGAAGGTGCATAGATATGAATAAAGGTGACCAAACAAACTAAAATAAGTAAGAAAATGACAAGAAAGTTTAGGCTTGTAAAGCTGTCAAGTGGACATTATTAATTTGACCAAACACCTTCATTTGATTTCTAATTTCTTGAAAGAGAATACTAATATCTATGTAATTGCATTTTCTAATAAAAGAGTAACTCAAACAAGCCTAATTAAAACAAAGTTATGACACTAGATGGCTTATGAAGAATGTGTTGTGTATTACCCAGTTCTTCCCAAAGATCGTGATAAGTAATATGCAGAAAACTTTAAAAATTGCAAATCGAAGAAACAACTAATTCGACTATAACAAACAGAAGAGGATCAATACTATGAAAAAGAATTTGACTAAACCGAATTATTTGAAGTGAAGCAAGAAACATAGGGATTAGATGCATGGAAGGTATACTATTTAGTTCTCTACCAAAAACTTGATAAAAGACCTGTAAGAAAAAAACTTGATCAAACTGATACGTGTAACAAAACACAGAAAAAACTGATACGGTTCAATTCTAAGATGGTACTAGATGACTTATGAAGAATGTGACCAGTCTATTCCCTAGTCTTTCCTTCAAGATCATGGTAAAGAATCTGCAAAAATCTTTAAAAATGCATATCATACAGAGAACTAATCCAAATAACGCAGACTAGATGACTTATGAAGAATGTGGTGTCTATTCCCCAGTCTTTCCCTCAAGATCATGGTAAAGAATTTGCAAAAAGCTTTAAAAATGCATATCATAGAGAGAACTAATCCAAATAACGCAAACTGAAATAAATCAACGATATTAAAAAATGCTCTAACCGACTTAGTTGAAGTGAACTAAGAATCATAAGGCATATGAACATGATGAGAGGTTTACTCTTCATTTTTCTCCAAAGAACTTGATAAAGGATCTGCAATGATCTCTAAAAGTTCATTATGAATTATACAATTTTAAGGAAATAGTGTCAATAATAGATTAAAGGAAATGGACTTCTACTCTTTTGTTCTCTCCCATAAACATGGTAAGAAATTTTGCACTAACCTTACGAATTGTATATTGAAGATAAGATTAAAAAAATCAAACATTAAAAAGAGAAGGTGCATAGATATGAATAAAGGTGACCAAACAAACTAAAATAAGTAAGAAAATGACAAGAAAGTTTAGGCTTGTAAAGCTGTCAAGTGGACATTATTAATTTGACCAAACACCTTCATTTGATTTCTAATTTCTTGAAAGAGAATACTAATATCTATGTAATTGCATTTTCTAATAAAAGAGTAACTCAAACAAGCCTAATTAAAACAAAGTTATGACACTAGATGGCTTATGAAGAATGTGTTGTGTATTACCCAGTTCATCCCAAAGATCGTGATAAGTAATATGCAGAAAACTTTAAAAATTGCAAATCGAAGAAACAACTAATTCGACTATAACAAACAGAAGAGGATCAATACTATGAAAAAGAATTTGACTAAACCGAATTATTTGAAGTGAAGCAAGAAACATAGGGATTAGATGCATGGAAGGTATACTATTTAGTTCTCTACCAAAAACTTGATAAAAGACCTGTAAGAAAAAAACTTGATCAAACTGATACGTGTAACAAAACACAGAAAAAACTGATACGGTTCAATTCTAAGATGGTACTAGATGACTTATGAAGAATGTGACCAGTCTATTCCCTAGTCTTTCCTTCAAGATCATGGTAAAGAATCTGCAAAAATCTTTAAAAATGCATATCATACAGAGAACTAATCCAAATAACGCAGACTAGATGACTTATGAAGAATGTGGTGTCTATTCCCCAGTCTTTCCCTCAAGATCATGGTAAAGAATTTGCAAAAAGCTTTAAAAATGCATATCATAGAGAGAACTAATCCAAATAACGCAAACTGAAATAAATCAACGATATTAAAAAATGCTCTAACCGACTTAGTTGAAGTGAACTAAGAATCATAAGGCATATGAACATGATGAGAGGTTTACTCTTCATTTTTCTCCAAAGAACTTGATAAAGGATCTGCAATGATCTCTAAAAGTTCATTATGAATTATACAATTTTAAGGAAATAGTGTCAATAATAGATTAAAGGAAATGGACTTCTACTCTTTTGTTCTCTCCCATAAACATGGTAAGAAATTTTGCACTAACCTTACGAATTGTATATTGAAGATAAGATTAAAAAAATCAAACATTAAAAAGAGAAGGTGCATAGATATGAATAAAGGTGACCAAACAAACTAAAATAAGTAAGAAAATGACAAGAAAGTTTAGGCTTGTAAAGCTGTCAAGTGGACATTATTAATTTGACCAAACACCTTCATTTGATTTCTAATTTCTTGAAAGAGAATACTAATATCTATGTAATTGCATTTTCTAATAAAAGAGTAACTCAAACAAGCCTAATTAAAACAAAGTTATGACACTAGATGGCTTATGAAGAATGTGTTGTGTATTACCCAGTTCATCCCAAAGATCGTGATAAGTAATATGCAGAAAACTTTAAAAATTGCAAATCGAAGAAACAACTAATTCGACTATAACAAACAGAAGAGGATCAATACTATGAAAAAGAATTTGACTAAACCGAATTATTTGAAGTGAAGCAAGAAACATAGGGATTAGATGCATGGAAGGTATACTATTTAGTTCTCTACCAAAAACTTGATAAAAGACCTGTAAGAAAAAAACTTGATCAAACTGATACGTGTAACAAAACACAGAAAAAACTGATACGGTTCAATTCTAAGATGGTACTAGATGACTTATGAAGAATGTGACCAGTCTATTCCCTAGTCTTTCCTTCAAGATCATGGTAAAGAATCTGCAAAAATCTTTAAAAATGCATATCATACAGAGAACTAATCCAAATAACGCAGACTAGATGACTTATGAAGAATGTGGTGTCTATTCCCCAGTCTTTCCCTCAAGATCATGGTAAAGAATTTGCAAAAAGCTTTAAAAATGCATATCATAGAGAGAACTAATCCAAATAACGCAAACTGAAATAAATCAACGATATTAAAAAATGCTCTAACCGACTTAGTTGAAGTGAACTAAGAATCATAAGGCATATGAACATGATGAGAGGTTTACTCTTCATTTTTCTCCAAAGAACTTGATAAAGGATCTGCAATGATCTCTAAAAGTTCATTATGAATTATACAATTTTAAGGAAATAGTGTCAATAATAGATTAAAGGAAATGGACTTCTACTCTTTTGTTCTCTCCCATAAACATGGTAAGAAATTTTGCACTAACCTTACGAATTGTATATTGAAGATAAGATTAAAAAAATCAAACATTAAAAAGAGAAGGTGCATAGATATGAATAAAGGTGACCAAACAAACTAAAATAAGTAAGAAAATGACAAGAAAGTTTAGGCTTGTAAAGCTGTCAAGTGGACATTATTAATTTGACCAAACACCTTCATTTGATTTCTAATTTCTTGAAAGAGAATACTAATATCTATGTAATTGCATTTTCTAATAAAAGAGTAACTCAAACAAGCCTAATTAAAACAAAGTTATGACACTAGATGGCTTATGAAGAATGTGTTGTGTATTACCCAGTTCTTCCCAAAGATCGTGATAAGTAATATGCAGAAAACTTTAAAAATTGCAAATCGAAGAAACAACTAATTCGACTATAACAAACAGAAGAGGATCAATACTATGAAAAAGAATTTGACTAAACCGAATTATTTGAAGTGAAGCAAGAAACATAGGGATTAGATGCATGGAAGGTATACTATTTAGTTCTCTACCAAAAACTTGATAAAAGACCTGTAAGAAAAAAACTTGATCAAACTGATACGTGTAACAAAACACAGAAAAAACTGATACGGTTCAATTCTAAGATGGTACTAGATGACTTATGAAGAATGTGACCAGTCTATTCCCTAGTCTTTCCTTCAAGATCATGGTAAAGAATCTGCAAAAATCTTTAAAAATGCATATCATACAGAGAACTAATCCAAATAACGCAGACTAGATGACTTATGAAGAATGTGGTGTCTATTCCCCAGTCTTTCCCTCAAGATCATGGTAAAGAATTTGCAAAAAGCTTTAAAAATGCATATCATAGAGAGAACTAATCCAAATAACGCAAACTGAAATAAATCAACGATATTAAAAAATGCTCTAACCGACTTAGTTGAAGTGAACTAAGAATCATAAGGCATATGAACATGATGAGAGGTTTACTCTTCATTTTTCTCCAAAGAACTTGATAAAGGATCTGCAATGATCTCTAAAAGTTCATTATGAATTATACAATTTTAAGGAAATAGTGTCAATAATAGATTAAAGGAAATGGACTTCTACTCTTTTGTTCTCTCCCATAAACATGGTAAGAAATTTTGCACTAACCTTACGAATTGTATATTGAAGATAAGATTAAAAAAATCAAACATTAAAAAGAGAAGGTGCATAGATATGAATAAAGGTGACCAAACAAACTAAAATAAGTAAGAAAATGACAAGAAAGTTTAGGCTTGTAAAGCTGTCAAGTGGACATTATTAATTTGACCAAACACCTTCATTTGATTTCTAATTTCTTGAAAGAGAATACTAATATCTATGTAATTGCATTTTCTAATAAAAGAGTAACTCAAACAAGCCTAATTAAAACAAAGTTATGACACTAGATGGCTTATGAAGAATGTGTTGTGTATTACCCAGTTCTTCCCAAAGATCGTGATAAGTAATATGCAGAAAACTTTAAAAATTGCAAATCGAAGAAACAACTAATTCGACTATAACAAACAGAAGAGGATCAATACTATGAAAAAGAATTTGACTAAACCGAATTATTTGAAGTGAAGCAAGAAACATAGGGATTAGATGCATGGAAGGTATACTATTTAGTTCTCTACCAAAAACTTGATAAAAGACCTGTAAGAAAAAAACTTGATCAAACTGATACGTGTAACAAAACACAGAAAAAACTGATACGGTTCAATTCTAAGATGGTACTAGATGACTTATGAAGAATGTGACCAGTCTATTCCCTAGTCTTTCCTTCAAGATCATGGTAAAGAATCTGCAAAAATCTTTAAAAATGCATATCATACAGAGAACTAATCCAAATAACGCAGACTAGATGACTTATGAAGAATGTGGTGTCTATTCCCCAGTCTTTCCCCCAAGATCATGGTAAAGAATTTGCAAAAAGCTTTAAAAATGCATATCATAGAGAGAACTAATCCAAATAACGCAAACTGAAATAAATCAACGATATTAAAAAATGCTCTAACCGACTTAGTTGAAGTGAACTAAGAATCATAAGGCATATGAACATGATGAGAGGTTTACTCTTCATTTTTCTCCAAAGAACTTTATAAAGGATCTGCAATGATCTCTAAAAGTTCATTATGAATTATACAATTTTAAGGAAATAGTGTCAATAATAGATTAAAGGAAATGGACTTCTACTCTTTTGTTCTCTCCCATAAACATGGTAAGAAATTTTGCACTAACCTTACGAATTGTATATTGAAGATAAGATTAAAAAAATCAAACATTAAAAAGAGAAGGTGCATAGATATGAATAAAGGTGACCAAACAAACTAAAATAAGTAAGAAAATGACAAGAAAGTTTAGGCTTGTAAAGCTGTCAAGTGGACATTATTAATTTGACCAAACACCTTCATTTGATTTCTAATTTCTTGAAAGAGAATACTAATATCTATGTAATTGCATTTTCTAATAAAAGAGTAACTCAAACAAGCCTAATTAAAACAAAGTTATGACACTAGATGGCTTATGAAGAATGTGTTGTGTATTACCCAGTTCTTCCCAAAGATCGTGATAAGTAATATGCAGAAAACTTTAAAAATTGCAAATCGAAGAAACAACTAATTCGACTATAACAAACAGAAGAGGATCAATACTATGAAAAAGAATTTGACTAAACCGAATTATTTGAAGTGAAGCAAGAAACATAGGGATTAGATGCATGGAAGGTATACTATTTAGTTCTCTACCAAAAACTTGATAAAAGACCTGTAAGAAAAAAACTTGATCAAACTGATACGTGTAACAAAACACAGAAAAAACTGATACGGTTCAATTCTAAGATGGTACTAGATGACTTATGAAGAATGTGACCAGTCTATTCCCTAGTCTTTCCTTCAAGATCATGGTAAAGAATCTGCAAAAATCTTTAAAAATGCATATCATACAGAGAACTAATCCAAATAACGCAGACTAGATGACTTATGAAGAATGTGGTGTCTATTCCCCAGTCTTTCCCCCAAGATCATGGTAAAGAATTTGCAAAAAGCTTTAAAAATGCATATCATAGAGAGAACTAATCCAAATAACGCAAACTGAAATAAATCAACGATATTAAAAAATGCTCTAACCGACTTAGTTGAAGTGAACTAAGAATCATAAGGCATATGAACATGATGAGAGGTTTACTCTTCATTTTTCTCCAAAGAACTTTATAAAGGATCTGCAATGATCTCTAAAAGTTCATTATGAATTATACAATTTTAAGGAAATAGTGTCAATAATAGATTAAAGGAAATGGACTTCTACTCTTTTGTTCTCTCCCATAAACATGGTAAGAAATTTTGCACTAACCTTACGAATTGTATATTGAAGATAAGATTAAAAAAATCAAACATTAAAAAGAGAAGGTGCATAGATATGAATAAAGGTGACCAAACAAACTAAAATAAGTAAGAAAATGACAAGAAAGTTTAGGCTTGTAAAGCTGTCAAGTGGACATTATTAATTTGACCAAACACCTTCATTTGATTTCTAATTTCTTGAAAGAGAATACTAATATCTATGTAATTGCATTTTCTAATAAAAGAGTAACTCAAACAAGCCTAATTAAAACAAAGTTATGACACTAGATGGCTTATGAAGAATGTGTTGTGTATTACCCAGTTCTTCCCAAAGATCGTGATAAGTAATATGCAGAAAACTTTAAAAATTGCAAATCGAAGAAACAACTAATTCGACTATAACAAACAGAAGAGGATCAATACTATGAAAAAGAATTTGACTAAACCGAATTATTTGAAGTGAAGCAAGAAACATAGGGATTAGATGCATGGAAGGTATACTATTTAGTTCTCTACCAAAAACTTGATAAAAGACCTGTAAGAAAAAAACTTGATCAAACTGATACGTGTAACAAAACACAGAAAAAACTGATACGGTTCAATTCTAAGATGGTACTAGATGACTTATGAAGAATGTGACCAGTCTATTCCCTAGTCTTTCCTTCAAGATCATGGTAAAGAATCTGCAAAAATCTTTAAAAATGCATATCATACAGAGAACTAATCCAAATAACGCAGACTAGATGACTTATGAAGAATGTGGTGTCTATTCCCCAGTCTTTCCCCCAAGATCATGGTAAAGAATTTGCAAAAAGCTTTAAAAATGCATATCATAGAGAGAACTAATCCAAATAACGCAAACTGAAATAAATCAACGATATTAAAAAATGCTCTAACCGACTTAGTTGAAGTGAACTAAGAATCATAAGGCATATGAACATGATGAGAGGTTTACTCTTCATTTTTCTCCAAAGAACTTTATAAAGGATCTGCAATGATCTCTAAAAGTTCATTATGAATTATACAATTTTAAGGAAATAGTGTCAATAATAGATTAAAGGAAATGGACTTCTACTCTTTTGTTCTCTCCCATAAACATGGTAAGAAATTTTGCACTAACCTTACGAATTGTATATTGAAGATAAGATTAAAAAAATCAAACATTAAAAAGAGAAGGTGCATAGATATGAATAAAGGTGACCAAACAAACTAAAATAAGTAAGAAAATGACAAGAAAGTTTAGGCTTGTAAAGCTGTCAAGTGGACATTATTAATTTGACCAAACACCTTCATTTGATTTCTAATTTCTTGAAAGAGAATACTAATATCTATGTAATTGCATTTTCTAATAAAAGAGTAACTCAAACAAGCCTAATTAAAACAAAGTTATGACACTAGATGGCTTATGAAGAATGTGTTGTGTATTACCCAGTTCTTCCCAAAGATCGTGATAAGTAATATGCAGAAAACTTTAAAAATTGCAAATCGAAGAAACAACTAATTCGACTATAACAAACAGAAGAGGATCAATACTATGAAAAAGAATTTGACTAAACCGAATTATTTGAAGTGAAGCAAGAAACATAGGGATTAGATGCATGGAAGGTATACTATTTAGTTCTCTACCAAAAACTTGATAAAAGACCTGTAAGAAAAAAACTTGATCAAACTGATACGTGTAACAAAACACAGAAAAAACTGATACGGTTCAATTCTAAGATGGTACTAGATGACTTATGAAGAATGTGACCAGTCTATTCCCTAGTCTTTCCTTCAAGATCATGGTAAAGAATCTGCAAAAATCTTTAAAAATGCATATCATACAGAGAACTAATCCAAATAACGCAGACTAGATGACTTATGAAGAATGTGGTGTCTATTCCCCAGTCTTTCCCCCAAGATCATGGTAAAGAATTTGCAAAAAGCTTTAAAAATGCATATCATAGAGAGAACTAATCCAAATAACGCAAACTGAAATAAATCAACGATATTAAAAAATGCTCTAACCGACTTAGTTGAAGTGAACTAAGAATCATAAGGCATATGAACATGATGAGAGGTTTACTCTTCATTTTTCTCCAAAGAACTTTATAAAGGATCTGCAATGATCTCTAAAAGTTCATTATGAATTATACAATTTTAAGGAAATAGTGTCAATAATAGATTAAAGGAAATGGACTTCTACTCTTTTGTTCTCTCCCATAAACATGGTAAGAAATTTTGCACTAACCTTACGAATTGTATATTGAAGATAAGATTAAAAAAATCAAACATTAAAAAGAGAAGGTGCATAGATATGAATAAAGGTGACCAAACAAACTAAAATAAGTAAGAAAATGACAAGAAAGTTTAGGCTTGTAAAGCTGTCAAGTGGACATTATTAATTTGACCAAACACCTTCATTTGATTTCTAATTTCTTGAAAGAGAATACTAATATCTATGTAATTGCATTTTCTAATAAAAGAGTAACTCAAACAAGCCTAATTAAAACAAAGTTATGACACTAGATGGCTTATGAAGAATGTGTTGTGTATTACCCAGTTCTTCCCAAAGATCGTGATAAGTAATATGCAGAAAACTTTAAAAATTGCAAATCGAAGAAACAACTAATTCGACTATAACAAACAGAAGAGGATCAATACTATGAAAAAGAATTTGACTAAACCGAATTATTTGAAGTGAAGCAAGAAACATAGGGATTAGATGCATGGAAGGTATACTATTTAGTTCTCTACCAAAAACTTGATAAAAGACCTGTAAGAAAAAAACTTGATCAAACTGATACGTGTAACAAAACACAGAAAAAACTGATACGGTTCAATTCTAAGATGGTACTAGATGACTTATGAAGAATGTGACCAGTCTATTCCCTAGTCTTTCCTTCAAGATCATGGTAAAGAATCTGCAAAAATCTTTAAAAATGCATATCATACAGAGAACTAATCCAAATAACGCAGACTAGATGACTTATGAAGAATGTGGTGTCTATTCCCCAGTCTTTCCCTCAAGATCATGGTAAAGAATTTGCAAAAAGCTTTAAAAATGCATATCATAGAGAGAACTAATCCAAATAACGCAAACTGAAATAAATCAACGATATTAAAAAATGCTCTAACCGACTTAGTTGAAGTGAACTAAGAATCATAAGGCATATGAACATGATGAGAGGTTTACTCTTCATTTTTCTCCAAAGAACTTGATAAAGGATCTGCAATGATCTCTAAAAGTTCATTATGAATTATACAATTTTAAGGAAATAGTGTCAATAGTAGATTAAAGGAAATGGACTTCTACTCTTTTGTTCTCTCCCATAAACATGGTAAGAAATTTTGCACTAACCTTACGAATTGTATATTGAAGATAAGATTAAAAAAATCAAACATTAAAAAGAGAAGGTGCATAGATATGAATAAAGGTGACCAAACAAACTAAAATAAGTAAGAAAATGACAAGAAAGTTTAGGCTTGTAAAGCTGTCAAGTGGACATTATTAATTTGACCAAACACCTTCATTTGATTTCTAATTTCTTGAAAGAGAATACTAATATCTATGTAATTGCATTTTCTAATAAAAGAGTAACTCAAACAAGCCTAATTAAAACAAAGTTATGACACTAGATGGCTTATGAAGAATGTGTTGTGTATTACCCAGTTCTTCCCAAAGATCGTGATAAGTAATATGCAGAAAACTTTAAAAATTGCAAATCGAAGAAACAACTAATTCGACTATAACAAACAGAAGAGGATCAATACTATGAAAAAGAATTTGACTAAACCGAATTATTTGAAGTGAAGCAAGAAACATAGGGATTAGATGCATGGAAGGTATACTATTTAGTTCTCTACCAAAAACTTGATAAAAGACCTGTAAGAAAAAAACTTGATCAAACTGATACGTGTAACAAAACACAGAAAAAACTGATACGGTTCAATTCTAAGATGGTACTAGATGACTTATGAAGAATGTGACCAGTCTATTCCCTAGTCTTTCCTTCAAGATCATGGTAAAGAATCTGCAAAAATCTTTAAAAATGCATATCATACAGAGAACTAATCCAAATAACGCAGACTAGATGACTTATGAAGAATGTGGTGTCTATTCCCCAGTCTTTCCCTCAAGATCATGGTAAAGAATTTGCAAAAAGCTTTAAAAATGCATATCATAGAGAGAACTAATCCAAATAACGCAAACTGAAATAAATCAACGATATTAAAAAATGCTCTAACCGACTTAGTTGAAGTGAACTAAGAATCATAAGGCATATGAACATGATGAGAGGTTTACTCTTCATTTTTCTCCAAAGAACTTGATAAAGGATCTGCAATGATCTCTAAAAGTTCATTATGAATTATACAATTTTAAGGAAATAGTGTCAATAATAGATTAATGGAAATGGACTTCTACTCTTTTGTTCTCTCCCATAAACATGGTAAGAAATTTTGCACTAACCTTACGAATTGTATATTGAAGATAAGATTAAAAAAATCAAACATTAAAAAGAGAAGGTGCATAGATATGAATAAAGGTGACCAAACAAACTAAAATAAGTAAGAAAATGACAAGAAAGTTTAGGCTTGTAAAGCTGTCAAGTGGACATTATTAATTTGACCAAACACCTTCATTTGATTTCTAATTTCTTGAAAGAGAATACTAATATCTATGTAATTGCATTTTCTAATAAAAGAGTAACTCAAACAAGCCTAATTAAAACAAAGTTATGACACTAGATGGCTTATGAAGAATGTGTTGTGTATTACCCAGTTCTTCCCAAAGATCGTGATAAGTAATATGCAGAAAACTTTAAAAATTTCAAATCGAAGAAACAACTAATTCGACTATAACAAACAGAAGAGGATCAATACTATGAAAAAGAATTTGACTAAACCGAATTATTTGAAGTGAAGCAAAAAACATAGGGATTAGATGCATGGAAGGTATACTATTTAGTTCTCTACCAAAAACTTGATAAAAGACCTGTAAGAAAAAAACTTGATCAAACTGATACGTGTAACAAAACACAGAAAAAACTGATACAGTTCAATTCTAAGATGGTACTAGATGACTTATGAAGAATGTGACCAGTCTATTCCCTAGTCTTTCCTTCAAGATCATGGTAAAGAATCTGCAAAAATCTTTAAAAATGCATATCATACAGAGAACTAATCCAAATAACGCAGACTAGATGACTTATGAAGAATGTGGTGTCTATTCCCCAGTCTTTCCCTCAAGATCATGGTAAAGAATTTGCAAAAAGCTTTAAAAATGCATATCATAGAGAGAACTAATCCAAATAACGCAAACTGAAATAAATCAACGATATTAAAAAATGCTCTAACCGACTTAGTTGAAGTGAACTAAGAATCATAAGGCATATGAACATGATGAGAGGTTTACTCTTCATTTTTCTCCAAAGAACTTGATAAAGGATCTGCAATGATCTCTAAAAGTTCATTATGAATTATACAATTTTAAGGAAATAGTGTCAATAATAGATTAAAGGAAATGGACTTCTACTCTTTTGTTCTCTCCCATAAACATGGTAAGAAATTTTGCACTAACCTTACGAATTGTATATTGAAGATAAGATTAAAAAAATCAAACATTAAAAAGAGAAGGTGCATAGATATGAATAAAGGTGACCAAACAAACTAAAATAAGTAAGAAAATGACAAGAAAGTTTAGGCTTGTAAAGCTGTCAAGTGGACATTATTAATTTGACCAAACACCTTCATTTGATTTCTAATTTCTTGAAAGAGAATACTAATATCTATGTAATTGCATTTTCTAATAAAAGAGTAACTCAAACAAGCCTAATTAAAACAAAGTTATGACACTAGATGGCTTATGAAGAATGTGTTGTGTATTACCCAGTTCTTCCCAAAGATCGTGATAAGTAATATGCAGAAAACTTTAAAAATTTCAAATCGAAGAAACAACTAATTCGACTATAACAAACAGAAGAGGATCAATACTATGAAAAAGAATTTGACTAAACCGAATTATTTGAAGTGAAGCAAGAAACATAGGGATTAGATGCATGGAAGGTATACTATTTAGTTCTCTACCAAAAACTTGATAAAAGACCTGTAAGAAAAAAACTTGATCAAACTGATACGTGTAACAAAACACAGAAAAAACTGATACAGTTCAATTCTAAGATGGTACTAGATGACTTATGAAGAATGTGACCAGTCTATTCCCTAGTCTTTCCTTCAAGATCATGGTAAAGAATCTGCAAAAATCTTTAAAAATGCATATCATACAGAGAACTAATCCAAATAACGCAGACTAGATGACTTATGAAGAATGTGGTGTCTATTCCCCAGTCTTTCCCTCAAGATCATGGTAAAGAATTTGCAAAAAGCTTTAAAAATGCATATCATAGAGAGAACTAATCCAAATAACGCAAACTGAAATAAATCAACGATATTAAAAAATGCTCTAACCGACTTAGTTGAAGTGAACTAAGAATCATAAGGCATATGAACATGATGAGAGGTTTACTCTTCATTTTTCTCCAAAGAACTTGATAAAGGATCTGCAATGATCTCTAAAAGTTCATTATGAATTATACAATTTTAAGGAAATAGTGTCAATAATAGATTAAAGGAAATGGACTTCTACTCTTTTGTTCTCTCCCATAAACATGGTAAGAAATTTTGCACTAACCTTACGAATTGTATATTGAAGATAAGATTAAAAAAATCAAACATTAAAAAGAGAAGGTGCATAGATATGAATAAAGGTGACCAAACAAACTAAAATAAGTAAGAAAATGACAAGAAAGTTTAGGCTTGTAAAGCTGTCAAGTGGACATTATTAATTTGACCAAACACCTTCATTTGATTTCTAATTTCTTGAAAGAGAATACTAATATCTATGTAATTGCATTTTCTAATAAAAGAGTAACTCAAACAAGCCTAATTAAAACAAAGTTATGACACTAGATGGCTTATGAAGAATGTGTTGTGTATTACCCAGTTCTTCCCAAAGATCGTGATAAGTAATATGCAGAAAACTTTAAAAATTGCAAATCGAAGAAACAACTAATTCGACTATAACAAACAGAAGAGGATCAATACTATGAAAAAGAATTTGACTAAACCGAATTATTTGAAGTGAAGCAAGAAACATAGGGATTAGATGCATGGAAGGTATACTATTTAGTTCTCTACCAAAAACTTGATAAAAGACCTGTAAGAAAAAAACTTGATCAAACTGATACGTGTAACAAAACACAGAAAAAACTGATACGGTTCAATTCTAAGATGGTACTAGATGACTTATGAAGAATGTGACCAGTCTATTCCCTAGTCTTTCCTTCAAGATCATGGTAAAGAATCTGCAAAAATCTTTAAAAATGCATATCATACAGAGAACCAATCCAAATAACGCAGACTAGATGACTTATGAAGAATGTGGTGTCTATTCCCCAGTCTTTCCCTCAAGATCATGGTAAAGAATTTGCAAAAAGCTTTAAAAATGCATATCATAGAGAGAACTAATCCAAATAACGCAAACTGAAATAAATCAACGATATTAAAAAATGCTCTAACCGACTTAGTTGAAGTGAACTAAGAATCATAAGGCATATGAACATGATGAGAGGTTTACTCTTCATTTTTCTCCAAAGAACTTGATAAAGGATCTGCAATGATCTCTAAAAGTTCATTATGAATTATACAATTTTAAGGAAATAGTGTCAATAATAGATTAAAGGAAATGGACTTCTACTCTTTTGTTCTCTCCCATAAACATGGTAAGAAATTTTGCACTAACCTTACGAATTGTATATTGAAGATAAGATTAAAAAAATCAAACATTAAAAAGAGAAGGTGCATAGATATGAATAAAGGTGACCAAACAAACTAAAATAAGTAAGAAAATGACAAGAAAGTTTAGGCTTGTAAAGCTGT
The DNA here is from genome assembly GCA_946814005.1 of Chamaenerion angustifolium. Taxonomy (NCBI): domain Eukaryota; kingdom Viridiplantae; phylum Streptophyta; class Magnoliopsida; order Myrtales; family Onagraceae; genus Chamaenerion; species Chamaenerion angustifolium. Next base: position 22,402,188 of record OX328268.1, on the reverse strand, counting down.
CAAGTGGACATTATTAATTTGACCAAACACCTTCATTTGATTTCTAATTTCTTGAAAGAGAATACTAATATCTATGTAATTGCATTTTCTAATAAAAGAGTAACTCAAACAAGCCTAATTAAAACAAAGTTATGACACTAGATGGCTTATGAAGAATGTGTTGTGTATTACCCAGTTCTTCCCAAAGATCGTGATAAGTAATATGCAGAAAACTTTAAAAATTGCAAATCGAAGAAACAACTAATTCGACTATAACAAACAGAAGAGGATCAATACTATGAAAAAGAATTTGACTAAACCGAATTATTTGAAGTGAAGCAAGAAACATAGGGATTAGATGCATGGAAGGTATACTATTTAGTTCTCTACCAAAAACTTGATAAAAGACCTGTAAGAAAAAAACTTGATCAAACTGATACGTGTAACAAAACACAGAAAAAACTGATACGGTTCAATTCTAAGATGGTACTAGATGACTTATGAAGAATGTGACCAGTCTATTCCCTAGTCTTTCCTTCAAGATCATGGTAAAGAATCTGCAAAAATCTTTAAAAATGCATATCATACAGAGAACCAATCCAAATAACGCAGACTAGATGACTTATGAAGAATGTGGTGTCTATTCCCCAGTCTTTCCCTCAAGATCATGGTAAAGAATTTGCAAAAAGCTTTAAAAATGCATATCATAGAGAGAACTAATCCAAATAACGCAAACTGAAATAAATCAACGATATTAAAAAATGCTCTAACCGACTTAGTTGAAGTGAACTAAGAATCATAAGGCATATGAACATGATGAGAGGTTTACTCTTCATTTTTCTCCAAAGAACTTGATAAAGGATCTGCAATGATCTCTAAAAGTTCATTATGAATTATACAATTTTAAGGAAATAGTGTCAATAATAGATTAAAGGAAATGGACTTCTACTCTTTTGTTCTCTCCCATAAACATGGTAAGAAATTTTGCACTAACCTTACGAATTGTATATTGAAGATAAGATTAAAAAAATCAAACATTAAAAAGAGAAGGTGCATAGATATGAATAAAGGTGACCAAACAAACTAAAATAAGTAAGAAAATGACAAGAAAGTTTAGGCTTGTAAAGCTGTCAAGTGGACATTATTAATTTGACCAAACACCTTCATTTGATTTCTAATTTCTTGAAAGAGAATACTAATATCTATGTAATTGCATTTTCTAATAAAAGAGTAACTCAAACAAGCCTAATTAAAACAAAGTTATGACACTAGATGGCTTATGAAGAATGTGTTGTGTATTACCCAGTTCTTCCCAAAGATCGTGATAAGTAATATGCAGAAAACTTTAAAAATTGCAAATCGAAGAAACAACTAATTCGACTATAACAAACAGAAGAGGATCAATACTATGAAAAAGAATTTGACTAAACCGAATTATTTGAAGTGAAGCAAGAAACATAGGGATTAGATGCATGGAAGGTATACTATTTAGTTCTCTACCAAAAACTTGATAAAAGACCTGTAAGAAAAAAACTTGATCAAACTGATACGTGTAACAAAACACAGAAAAAACTGATACGGTTCAATTCTAAGATGGTACTAGATGACTTATGAAGAATGTGACCAGTCTATTCCCTAGTCTTTCCTTCAAGATCATGGTAAAGAATCTGCAAAAATCTTTAAAAATGCATATCATACAGAGAACTAATCCAAATAACGCAGACTAGATGACTTATGAAGAATGTGGTGTCTATTCCCCAGTCTTTCCCTCAAGATCATGGTAAAGAATTTGCAAAAAGCTTTAAAAATGCATATCATAGAGAGAACTAATCCAAATAACGCAAACTGAAATAAATCAACGATATTAAAAAATGCTCTAATCGACTTATTTGAAGTGAACTAAGAATCATAAGGCATATGAACATGATGAGAAGTTTACTCTTCATTTTTCTCCAAAGAACTTGATAAAGGATCTGCAATGATCTCTAAAAGTTCATTATGAATTATACAATTTTAAGGAAATAGTGTCAATAATAGATTAAAGGAAATGGACTTCTACTCTTTTGATCTCTCCCATAAACATGGTAAGAAATTTTGCACTAACCTTACGAATTGTATATTGAAGATAAGATTAAAAAAATCAAACATTAAAAAGAGAAGGTGCATAGATATGAATAAAGGTGACCAAACAAACTAAAATAAGTAAGAAAATGACAAGAAAGTTTAGGCTTGTAAAGCTGTCAAGTGGACATTATTAATTTGACCAAACACCTTCATTTGATTTCTAATTTCTTGAAAGAGAATACTAATATCTATGTAATTGCATTTTCTAATAAAAGAGTAACTCAAACAAGCCTAATTAAAACAAAGTTATGACACTAGATGGCTTATGAAGAATGTGTTGTGTATTACCCAGTTCTTCCCAAAGATCGTGATAAGTAATATGCAGAAAACTTTAAAAATTGCAAATCGAAGAAACAACTAATTCGACTATAACAAACAGAAGAGGATCAATACTATGAAAAAGAATTTGACTAAACCGAATTATTTGAAGTGAAGCAAGAAACATAGGGATTAGATGCATGGAAGGTATACTATTTAGTTCTCTACCAAAAACTTGATAAAAGACCTGTAAGAAAAAAACTTGATCAAACTGATACGTGTAACAAAACACAGAAAAAACTGATACGGTTCAATTCTAAGATGGTACTAGATGACTTATGAAGAATGTGACCAGTCTATTCCCTAGTCTTTCCTTCAAGATCATGGTAAAGAATCTGCAAAAATCTTTAAAAATGCATATCATACAGAGAACCAATCCAAATAACGCAGACTAGATGACTTATGAAGAATGTGGTGTCTATTCCCCAGTCTTTCCCTCAAGATCATGGTAAAGAATTTGCAAAAAGCTTTAAAAATGCATATCATAGAGAGAACTAATCCAAATAACGCAAACTGAAATAAATCAACGATATTAAAAAATGCTCTAACCGACTTAGTTGAAGTGAACTAAGAATCATAAGGCATATGAACATGATGAGAGGTTTACTCTTCATTTTTCTCCAAAGAACTTGATAAAGGATCTGCAATGATCTCTAAAAGTTCATTATGAATTATACAATTTTAAGGAAATAGTGTCAATAATAGATTAAAGGAAATGGACTTCTACTCTTTTGTTCTCTCCCATAAACATGGTAAGAAATTTTGCACTAACCTTACGAATTGTATATTGAAGATAAGATTAAAAAAATCAAACATTAAAAAGAGAAGGTGCATAGATATGAATAAAGGTGACCAAACAAACTAAAATAAGTAAGAAAATGACAAGAAAGTTTAGGCTTGTAAAGCTGTCAAGTGGACATTATTAATTTGACCAAACACCTTCATTTGATTTCTAATTTCTTGAAAGAGAATACTAATATCTATGTAATTGCATTTTCTAATAAAAGAGTAACTCAAACAAGCCTAATTAAAACAAAGTTATGACACTAGATGGCTTATGAAGAATGTGTTGTGTATTACCCAGTTCTTCCCAAAGATCGTGATAAGTAATATGCAGAAAACTTTAAAAATTTCAAATCGAAGAAACAACTAATTCGACTATAACAAACAGAAGAGGATCAATACTATGAAAAAGAATTTGACTAAACCGAATTATTTGAAGTGAAGCAAGAAACATAGGGATTAGATGCATGGAAGGTATACTATTTAGTTCTCTACCAAAAACTTGATAAAAGACCTGTAAGAAAAAAACTTGATCAAACTGATACGTGTAACAAAACACAGAAAAAACTGATACGGTTCAATTCTAAGATGGTACTAGATGACTTATGAAGAATGTGACCAGTCTATTCCCTAGTCTTTCCTTCAAGATCATGGTAAAGAATCTGCAAAAATCTTTAAAAATGCATATCATACAGAGAACTAATCCAAATAACGCAGACTAGATGACTTATGAAGAATGTGGTGTCTATTCCCCAGTCTTTCCCTCAAGATCATGGTAAAGAATTTGCAAAAAGCTTTAAAAATGCATATCATAGAGAGAACTAATCCAAATAACGCAAACTGAAATAAATCAACGATATTAAAAAATGCTGTAACCGACTTAGTTGAAGTGAACTAAGAATCATAAGGCATATGAACATGATGAGAGGTTTACTCTTCATTTTTCTCCAAAGAACTTGATAAAGGATCTGCAATGATCTCTAAAAGTTCATTATGAATTATACAATTTTAAGGAAATAGTGTCAATAATAGATTAAAGGAAATGGACTTCTACTCTTTTGATCTCTCCCATAAACATGGTAAGAAATTTTGCACTAACCTTACGAATTGTATATTGAAGATAAGATTAAAAAAATCAAACATTAAAAAGAGAAGGTGCATAGATATGAATAAAGGTGACCAAACAAACTAAAATAAGTAAGAAAATGACAAGAAAGTTTAGGCTTGTAAAGCTGTCAAGTGGACATTATTAATTTGACCAAACACCTTCATTTGATTTCTAATTTCTTGAAAGAGAATACTAATATCTATGTAATTGCATTTTCTAATAAAAGAGTAACTCAAACAAGCCTAATTAAAACAAAGTTATGACACTAGATGGCTTATGAAGAATGTGTTGTGTATTACCCAGTTCTTCCCAAAGATCGTGATAAGTAATATGCAGAAAACTTTAAAAATTGCAAATCGAAGAAACAACTAATTCGACTATAACAAACAGAAGAGGATCAATACTATGAAAAAGAATTTGACTAAACCGAATTATTTGAAGTGAAGCAAGAAACATAGGGATTAGATGCATGGAAGGTATACTATTTAGTTCTCTACCAAAAACTTGATAAAAGACCTGTAAGAAAAAAACTTGATCAAACTGATACGTGTAACAAAACACAGAAAAAACTGATACGGTTCAATTCTAAGATGGTACTAGATGACTTATGAAGAATGTGACCAGTCTATTCCCTAGTCTTTCCTTCAAGATCATGGTAAAGAATCTGCAAAAATCTTTAAAAATGCATATCATACAGAGAACTAATCCAAATAACGCAGACTAGATGACTTATGAAGAATGTGGTGTCTATTCCCCAGTCTTTCCCTCAAGATCATGGTAAAGAATTTGCAAAAAGCTTTAAAAATGCATATCATAGAGAGAACTAATCCAAATAACGCAAACTGAAATAAATCAACGATATTAAAAAACGCTCTAATCGACTTATTTGAAGTGAACTAAGAATCATAAGGCATATGAACATGATGAGAGGTTTACTCTTCATTTTTCTCCAAAGAACTTGATAAAGGATCTGCAATGATCTCTAAAAGTTCATTATGAATTATACAATTTTAAGGAAATAGTGTCAATAATAGATTAAAGGAAATGGACTTCTACTCTTTTGATCTCTCCCATAAACATGGTAAGAAATTTTGCACTAACCTTACGAATTGTATATTGAAGATAAGATTAAAAAAATCAAACATTAAAAAGAGAAGGTGCATAGATATGAATAAAGGTGACCAAACAAACTAAAATAAGTAAGAAAATGACAAGAAAGTTTAGGCTTGTAAAGCTGTCAAGTGGACATTATTAATTTGACCAAACACCTTCATTTGATTTCTAATTTCTTGAAAGAGAATACTAATATCTATGTAATTGCATTTTCTAATAAAAGAGTAACTCAAACAAGCCTAATTAAAACAAAGTTATGACACTAGATGGCTTATGAAGAATGTGTTGTGTATTACCCAGTTCTTCCCAAAGATCGTGATAAGTAATATGCAGAAAACTTTAAAAATTTCAAATCGAAGAAACAACTAATTCGACTATAACAAACAGAAGAGGATCAATACTATGAAAAAGAATTTGACTAAACCGAATTATTTGAAGTGAAGCAAGAAACATAGGGATTAGATGCATGGAAGGTATACTATTTAGTTCTCTACCAAAAACTTGATAAAAGACCTGTAAGAAAAAAACTTGATCAAACTGATACGTGTAACAAAACACAGAAAAAACTGATACGGTTCAATTCTAAGATGGTACTAGATGACTTATGAAGAATGTGACCAGTCTATTCCCTAGTCTTTCCTTCAAGATCATGGTAAAGAATCTGCAAAAATCTTTAAAAATGCATATCATACAGAGAACTAATCCAAATAACGCAGACTAGATGACTTATGAAGAATGTGGTGTCTATTCCCCAGTCTTTCCCTCAAGATCATGGTAAAGAATTTGCAAAAAGCTTTAAAAATGCATATCATAGAGAGAACTAATCCAAATAACGCAAACTGAAATAAATCAACGATATTAAAAAATGCTGTAACCGACTTAGTTGAAGTGAACTAAGAATCATAAGGCATATGAACATGATGAGAGGTTTACTCTTCATTTTTCTCCAAAGAACTTGATAAAGGATCTGCAATGATCTCTAAAAGTTCATTATGAATTATACAATTTTAAGGAAATAGTGTCAATAATAGATTAAAGGAAATGGACTTCTACTCTTTTGTTCTCTCCCATAAACATGGTAAGAAATTTTGCACTAACCTTACGAATTGTATATTGAAGATAAGATTAAAAAAATCAAACATTAAAAAGAGAAGGTGCATAGATATGAATAAAGGTGACCAAACAAACTAAAATAAGTAAGAAAATGACAAGAAAGTTTAGGCTTGTAAAGCTGTCAAGTGGACATTATTAATTTGACCAAACACCTTCATTTGATTTCTAATTTCTTGAAAGAGAATACTAATATCTATGTAATTGCATTTTCTAATAAAAGAGTAACTCAAACAAGCCTAATTAAAACAAAGTTATGACACTAGATGGCTTATGAAGAATGTGTTGTGTATTACCCAGTTCTTCCCAAAGATCGTGATAAGTAATATGCAGAAAACTTTAAAAATTGCAAATCGAAGAAACAACTAATTCGACTATAACAAACAGAAGAGGATCAATACTATGAAAAAGAATTTGACTAAACCGAATTATTTGAAGTGAAGCAAGAAACATAGGGATTAGATGCATGGAAGGTATACTATTTAGTTCTCTACCAAAAACTTGATAAAAGACCTGTAAGAAAAAAACTTGATCAAACTGATACGTGTAACAAAACACAGAAAAAACTGATACGGTTCAATTCTAAGATGGTACTAGATGACTTATGAAGAATGTGACCAGTCTATTCCCTAGTCTTTCCTTCAAGATCATGGTAAAGAATCTGCAAAAATCTTTAAAAATGCATATCATACAGAGAACTAATCCAAATAACGCAGACTAGATGACTTATGAAGAATGTGGTGTCTATTCCCCAGTCTTTCCTTCAAGATCATGGTAAAGAATTTGCAAAAAGCTTTAAAAATGCATATCATAGAGAGAACTAATCCAAATAACGCAAACTGAAATAAATCAACGATATTAAAAAACGCTCTAATCGACTTATTTGAAGTGAACTAAGAATCATAAGGCATATGAACATGATGAGAGGTTTACTCTTCATTTTTCTCCAAAGAACTTGATAAAGGATCTGCAATGATCTCTAAAAGTTCATTATGAATTATACAATTTTAAGGAAATAGTGTCAATAATAGATTAAAGGAAATGGACTTCTACTCTTTTGATCTCTCCCATAAACATGGTAAGAAATTTTGCACTAACCTTACGAATTGTATATTGAAGATAAGATTAAAAAAATCAAACATTAAAAAGAGAAGGTGCATAGATATGAATAAAGGTGACCAAACAAACTAAAATAAGTAAGAAAATGACAAGAAAGTTTAGGCTTGTAAAGCTGTCAAGTGGACATTATTAATTTGACCAAACACCTTCATTTGATTTCTAATTTCTTGAAAGAGAATACTAATATCTATGTAATTGCATTTTCTAATAAAAGAGTAACTCAAACAAGCCTAATTAAAACAAAGTTATGACACTAGATGGCTTATGAAGAATGTGTTGTGTATTACCCAGTTCTTCCCAAAGATCGTGATAAGTAATATGCAGAAAACTTTAAAAATTTCAAATCGAAGAAACAACTAATTCGACTATAACAAACAGAAGAGGATCAATACTATGAAAAAGAATTTGACTAAACCGAATTATTTGAAGTGAAGCAAGAAACATAGGGATTAGATGCATGGAAGGTATACTATTTAGTTCTCTACCAAAAACTTGATAAAAGACCTGTAAGAAAAAAACTTGATCAAACTGATACGTGTAACAAAACACAGAAAAAACTGATACGGTTCAATTCTAAGATGGTACTAGATGACTTATGAAGAATGTGACCAGTCTATTCCCTAGTCTTTCCTTCAAGATCATGGTAAAGAATCTGCAAAAATCTTTAAAAATGCATATCATACAGAGAACTAATCCAAATAACGCAGACTAGATGACTTATGAAGAATGTGGTGTCTATTCCCCAGTCTTTCCCTCAAGATCATGGTAAAGAATTTGCAAAAAGCTTTAAAAATGCATATCATAGAGAGAACTAATCCAAATAACGCAAACTGAAATAAATCAACGATATTAAAAAATGCTGTAACCGACTTAGTTGAAGTGAACTAAGAATCATAAGGCATATGAACATGATGAGAGGTTTACTCTTCATTTTTCTCCAAAGAACTTGATAAAGGATCTGCAATGATCTCTAAAAGTTCATTATGAATTATACAATTTTAAGGAAATAGTGTCAATAATAGATTAAAGGAAATGGACTTCTACTCTTTTGTTCTCTCCCATAAACATGGTAAGAAATTTTGCACTAACCTTACGAATTGTATATTGAAGATAAGATTAAAAAAATCAAACATTAAAAAGAGAAGGTGCATAGATATGAATAAAGGTGACCAAACAAACTAAAATAAGTAAGAAAATGACAAGAAAGTTTAGGCTTGTAAAGCTGTCAAGTGGACATTATTAATTTGACCAAACACCTTCATTTGATTTCTAATTTCTTGAAAGAGAATACTAATATCTATGTAATTGCATTTTCTAATAAAAGAGTAACTCAAACAAGCCTAATTAAAACAAAGTTATGACACTAGATGGCTTATGAAGAATGTGTTGTGTATTACCCAGTTCTTCCCAAAGATCGTGATAAGTAATATGCAGAAAACTTTAAAAATTGCAAATCGAAGAAACAACTAATTCGACTATAACAAACAGAAGAGGATCAATACTATGAAAAAGAATTTGACTAAACCGAATTATTTGAAGTGAAGCAAGAAACATAGGGATTAGATGCATGGAAGGTATACTATTTAGTTCTCTACCAAAAACTTGATAAAAGACCTGTAAGAAAAAAACTTGATCAAACTGATACGTGTAACAAAACACAGAAAAAACTGATACGGTTCAATTCTAAGATGGTACTAGATGACTTATGAAGAATGTGACCAGTCTATTCCCTAGTCTTTCCTTCAAGATCATGGTAAAGAATCTGCAAAAATCTTTAAAAATGCATATCATACAGAGAACTAATCCAAATAACGCAGACTAGATGACTTATGAAGAATGTGGTGTCTATTCCCCAGTCTTTCCCTCAAGATCATGGTAAAGAATTTGCAAAAAGCTTTAAAAATGCATATCATAGAGAGAACTAATCCAAATAACGCAAACTGAAATAAATCAACGATATTAAAAAATGCTGTAACCGACTTAGTTGAAGTGAACTAAGAATCATAAGGCATATGAACATGATGAGAGGTTTACTCTTCATTTTTCTCCAAAGAACTTGATAAAGGATCTGCAATGATCTCTAAAAGTTCATTATGAATTATACAATTTTAAGGAAATAGTGTCAATAATAGATTAAAGGAAATGGACTTCTACTCTTTTGTTCTCTCCCATAAACATGGTAAGAAATTTTGCACTAACCTTACGAATTGTATATTGAAGATAAGATTAAAAAAATCAAACATTAAAAAGAGAAGGTGCATAGATATGAATAAAGGTGACCAAACAAACTAAAATAAGTAAGAAAATGACAAGAAAGTTTAGGCTTGTAAAGCTGTCAAGTGGACATTATTAATTTGACCAAACACCTTCATTTGATTTCTAATTTCTTGAAAGAGAATACTAATATCTATGTAATTGCATTTTCTAATAAAAGAGTAACTCAAACAAGCCTAATTAAAACAAAGTTATGACACTAGATGGCTTATGAAGAATGTGTTGTGTATTACCCAGTTCTTCCCAAAGATCGTGATAAGTAATATGCAGAAAACTTTAAAAATTGCAAATCGAAGAAACAACTAATTCGACTATAACAAACAGAAGAGGATCAATACTATGAAAAAGAATTTGACTAAACCGAATTATTTGAAGTGAAGCAAGAAACATAGGGATTAGATGCATGGAAGGTATACTATTTAGTTCTCTACCAAAAACTTGATAAAAGACCTGTAAGAAAAAAACTTGATCAAACTGATACGTGTAACAAAACACAGAAAAAACTGATACGGTTCAATTCTAAGATGGTACTAGATGACTTATGAAGAATGTGACCAGTCTATTCCCTAGTCTTTCCTTCAAGATCATGGTAAAGAATCTGCAAAAATCTTTAAAAATGCATATCATACAGAGAACTAATCCAAATAACGCAGACTAGATGACTTATGAAGAATGTGGTGTCTATTCCCCAGTCTTTCCCTCAAGATCATGGTAAAGAATTTGCAAAAAGCTTTAAAAATGCATATCATAGAGAGAACTAATCCAAATAACGCAAACTGAAATAAATCAACGATATTAAAAAATGCTGTAACCGACTTAGTTGAAGTGAACTAAGAATCATAAGGCATATGAACATGATGAGAGGTTTACTCTTCATTTTTCTCCAAAGAACTTGATAAAGGATCTGCAATGATCTCTAAAAGTTCATTATGAATTATACAATTTTAAGGAAATAGTGTCAATAATAGATTAAAGGAAATGGACTTCTACTCTTTTGTTCTCTCCCATAAACATGGTAAGAAATTTTGCACTAACCTTACGAATTGTATATTGAAGATAAGATTAAAAAAATCAAACATTAAAAAGAGAAGGTGCATAGATATGAATAAAGGTGACCAAACAAACTAAAATAAGTAAGAAAATGACAAGAAAGTTTAGTCTTGTAAAGCTGTCAAGTGGACATTATTAATTTGACCAAACACCTTCATTTGATTTCTAATTTCTTGAAAGAGAATACTAATATCTATGTAATTGCATTTTCTAATAAAAGAGTAACTCAAACAAGCCTAATTAAAACAAAGTTATGACACTAGATGGCTTATGAAGAATGTGTTGTGTATTACCCAGTTCTTCCCAAAGATCGTGATAAGTAATATGCAGAAAACTTTAAAAATTGCAAATCGAAGAAACAACTAATTCGACTATAACAAACAGAAGAGGATCAATACTATGAAAAAGAATTTGACTAAACCGAATTATTTGAAGTGAAGCAAGAAACATAGGGATTAGATGCATGGAAGGTATACTATTTAGTTCTCTACCAAAAACTTGATAAAAGACCTGTAAGAAAAAAACTTGATCAAACTGATACGTGTAACAAAACACAGAAAAAACTGATACGGTTCAATTCTAAGATGGTACTAGATGACTTATGAAGAATGTGACCAGTCTATTCCCTAGTCTTTCCTTCAAGATCATGGTAAAGAATCTGCAAAAATCTTTAAAAATGCATATCATACAGAGAACTAATCCAAATAACGCAGACTAGATGACTTATGAAGAATGTGGTGTCTATTCCCCAGTCTTTCCCTCAAGATCATGGTAAAGAATTTGCAAAAAGCTTTAAAAATGCATATCATAGAGAGAACTAATCCAAATAACGCAAACTGAAATAAATCAACGATATTAAAAAATGCTGTAACCGACTTAGTTGAAGTGAACTAAGAATCATAAGGCATATGAACATGATGAGAGGTTTACTCTTCATTTTTCTCCAAAGAACTTGATAAAGGATCTGCAATGATCTCTAAAAGTTCATTATGAATTATACAATTTTAAGGAAATAGTGTCAATAATAGATTAAAGGAAATGGACTTCTACTCTTTTGTTCTCTCCCATAAACATGGTAAGAAATTTTGCACTAACCTTACGAATTGTATATTGAAGATAAGATTAAAAAAATCAAACATTAAAAAGAGAAGGTGCATAGATATGAATAAAGGTGACCAAACAAACTAAAATAAGTAAGAAAATGACAAGAAAGTTTAGGCTTGTAAAGCTGTCAAGTGGACATTATTAATTTGACCAAACACCTTCATTTGATTTCTAATTTCTTGAAAGAGAATACTAATATCTATGTAATTGCATTTTCTAATAAAAGAGTAACTCAAACAAGCCTAATTAAAACAAAGTTATGACACTAGATGGCTTATGAAGAATGTGTTGTGTATTACCCAGTTCTTCCCAAAGATCGTGATAAGTAATATGCAGAAAACTTTAAAAATTGCAAATCGAAGAAACAACTAATTCGACTATAACAAACAGAAGAGGATCAATACTATGAAAAAGAATTTGACTAAACCGAATTATTTGAAGTGAAGCAAGAAACATAGGGATTAGATGCATGGAAGGTATACTATTTAGTTCTCTACCAAAAACTTGATAAAAGACCTGTAAGAAAAAAACTTGATCAAACTGATACGTGTAACAAAACACAGAAAAAACTGATACGGTTCAATTCTAAGATGGTACTAGATGACTTATGAAGAATGTGACCAGTCTATTCCCTAGTCTTTCCTTCAAGATCATGGTAAAGAATCTGCAAAAATCTTTAAAAATGCATATCATACAGAGAACTAATCCAAATAACGCAGACTAGATGACTTATGAAGAATGTGGTGTCTATTCCCCAGTCTTTCCCTCAAGATCATGGTAAAGAATTTGCAAAAAGCTTTAAAAATGCATATCATAGAGAGAACTAATCCAAATAACGCAAACTGAAATAAATCAACGATATTAAAAAATGCTCTAACCGACTTAGTTGAAGTGAACTAAGAATCATAAGGCATATGAACATGATGAAAGGTTTACTCTTCATTTTTCTCCAAAGAACTTGATAAAGGATCTGCAATGATCTCTAAAAGTTCATTATGAATTATACAATTTTAAGGAAATAGTGTCAATAATAGATTAAAGGAAATGGACTTCTACTCTTTTGTTCTCTCCCATAAACATGGTAAGAAATTTTGCACTAACCTTACGAATTGTATATTGAAGATAAGATTAAAAAAATCAAACATTAAAAAGAGAAGGTGCATAGATATGAATAAAGGTGACCAAACAAACTAAAATAAGTAAGAAAATGACAAGAAAGTTTAGGCTTGTAAAGCTGTCAAGTGGACATTATTAATTTGACCAAACACCTTCATTTGATTTCTAATTTCTTGAAAGAGAATACTAATATCTATGTAATTGCATTTTCTAATAAAAGAGTAACTCAAACAAGCCTAATTAAAACAAAGTTATGACACTAGATGGCTTATGAAGAATGTGTTGTGTATTACCCAGTTCTTCCCAAAGATCGTGATAAGTAATATGCAGAAAACTTTAAAAATTGCAAATCGAAGAAACAACTAATTCGACTATAACAAACAGAAGAGGATCAATACTATGAAAAAGAATTTGACTAAACCGAATTATTTGAAGTGAAGCAAGAAACATAGGGATTAGATGCATGGAAGGTATACTATTTAGTTCTCTACCAAAAACTTGATAAAAGACCTGTAAGAAAAAAACTTGATCAAACTGATACGTGTAACAAAACACAGAAAAAACTGATACGGTTCAATTCTAAGATGGTACTAGATGACTTATGAAGAATGTGACCAGTCTATTCCCTAGTCTTTCCTTCAAGATCATGGTAAAGAATCTGCAAAAATCTTTAAAAATGCATATCATACAGAGAACTAATCCAAATAACGCAGACTAGATGACTTATGAAGAATGTGGTGTCTATTCCCCAGTCTTTCCCTCAAGATCATGGTAAAGAATTTGCAAAAAGCTTTAAAAATGCATATCATAGAGAGAACTAATCCAAATAACGCAAACTGAAATAAATCAACGATATTAAAAAATGCTCTAACCGACTTAGTTGAAGTGAACTAAGAATCATAAGGCATATGAACATGATGAAAGGTTTACTCTTCATTTTTCTCCAAAGAACTTGATAAAGGATCTGCAATGATCTCTAAAAGTTCATTATGAATTATACAATTTTAAGGAAATAGTGTCAATAATAGATTAAAGGAAATGGACTTCTACTCTTTTGTTCTCTCCCATAAACATGGTAAGAAATTTTGCACTAACCTTACGAATTGTATATTGAAGATAAGATTAAAAAAATCAAACATTAAAAAGAGAAGGTGCATAGATATGAATAAAGGTGACCAAACAAACTAAAATAAGTAAGAAAATGACAAGAAAGTTTAGGCTTGTAAAGCTGTCAAGTGGACATTATTAATTTGACCAAACACCTTCATTTGATTTCTAATTTCTTGAAAGAGAATACTAATATCTATGTAATTGCATTTTCTAATAAAAGAGTAACTCAAACAAGCCTAATTAAAACAAAGTTATGACACTAGATGGCTTATGAAGAATGTGTTGTGTATTACCCAGTTCTTCCCAAAGATCGTGATAAGTAATATGCAGAAAACTTTAAAAATTTCAAATCGAAGAAACAACTAATTCGACTATAACAAACAGAAGAGGATCAATACTATGAAAAAGAATTTGACTAAACCGAATTATTTGAAGTGAAGCAAGAAACATAGGGATTAGATGCATGGAAGGTATACTATTTAGTTCTCTACCAAAAACTTGATAAAAGACCTGTAAGAAAAAAACTTGATCAAACTGATACGTGTAACAAAACACAGAAAAAACTGATACGGTTCAATTCTAAGATGGTACTAGATGACTTATGAAGAATGTGACCAGTCTATTCCCTAGTCTTTCCTTCAAGATCATGGTAAAGAATCTGCAAAAATCTTTAAAAATGCATATCATACAGAGAACTAATCCAAATAACGCAGACTAGATGACTTATGAAGAATGTGGTGTCTATTCCCCAGTCTTTCCCTCAAGATCATGGTAAAGAATTTGCAAAAAGCTTTAAAAATGCATATCATAGAGAGAACTAATCCAAATAACGCAAACTGAAATAAATCAACGATATTAAAAAATGCTCTAACCGACTTAGTTGAAGTGAACTAAGAATCATAAGGCATATGAACATGATGAGAGGTTTACTCTTCATTTTTCTCCAAAGAACTTGATAAAGGATCTGCAATGATCTCTAAAAGTTCATTATGAATTATACAATTTTAAGGAAATAGTGTCAATAATAGATTAAAGGAAATGGACTTCTACTCTTTTGTTCTATCCCATAAACATGGTAAGAAATTTTGCACTAACCTTACGAATTGTATATTGAAGATAAGATTAAAAAAATCAAACATTAAAAAGAGAAGGTGCATAGATATGAATAAAGGTGACCAAACAAACTAAAATAAGTAAGAAAATGACAAGAAAGTTTAGGCTTGTAAAGCTGTCAAGTGGACATTATTAATTTGACCAAACACCTTCATTTGATTTCTAATTTCTTGAAAGAGAATACTAATATCTATGTAATTGCATTTTCTAATAAAAAAGTAACTCAAACAAGCCTAATTAAAACAAAGTTATGACACTAGATGGCTTATGAAGAATGTGTTGTGTATTACCCAGTTCTTCCCAAAGATCGTGATAAGTAATATGCAGAAAACTTTAAAAATTTCAAATCGAAGAAACAACTAATTCGACTATAACAAACAGAAGAGGATCAATACTATGAAAAAGAATTTGACTAAACCGAATTATTTGAAGTGAAGCAAGAAACATAGGGATTAGATGCATGGAAGGTATACTATTTAGTTCTCTACCAAAAACTTGATAAAAGACCTGTAAGAAAAAAACTTGATCAAACTGATACGTGTAACAAAACACAGAAAAAACTGATACGGTTCAATTCTAAGATGGTACTAGATGACTTATGAAGAATGTGACCAGTCTATTCCCTAGTCTTTCCTTCAAGATCATGGTAAAGAATCTGCAAAAATCTTTAAAAATGCATATCATACAGAGAACTAATCTAAATAACGCAGACTAGATGACTTATGAAGAATGTGGTGTCTATTCCCCAGTCTTTCCCTCAAGATCATGGTAAAGAATTTGCAAAAAGCTTTAAAAATGCATATCATAGAGAGAACTAATCCAAATAACGCAAACTGAAATAAATCAACGATATTAAAAAATGCTCTAACCGACTTAGTTGAAGTGAACTAAGAATCATAAGGCATATGAACATGATGAGAGGTTTACTCTTCATTTTTCTCCAAAGAACTTGATAAAGGATCTGCAATGATCTCTAAAAGTTCATTATGAATTATACAATTTTAAGGAAATAGTGTCAATAATAGATTAAAGGAAATGGACTTCTACTCTTTTGTTCTATCCCATAAACATGGTAAGAAATTTTGCACTAACCTTACGAATTGTATATTGAAGATAAGATTAAAAAAATCAAACATTAAAAAGAGAAGGTGCATAGATATGAATAAAGGTGACCAAACAAACTAAAATAAGTAAGAAAATGACAAGAAAGTTTAGGCTTGTAAAGCTGTCAAGTGGACATTATTAATTTGACCAAACACCTTCATTTGATTTCTAATTTCTTGAAAGAGAATACTAATATCTATGTAATTGCATTTTCTAATAAAAGAGTAACTCAAACAAGCCTAATTAAAACAAAGTTATGACACTAGATGGCTTATGAAGAATGTGTTGTGTATTACCCAGTTCTTCCCAAAGATCGTGATAAGTAATATGCAGAAAACTTTAAAAATTGCAAATCGAAGAAACAACTAATTCGACTATAACAAACAGAAGAGGATCAATACTATGAAAAAGAATTTGACTAAACCGAATTATTTGAAGTGAAGCAAGAAACATAGGGATTAGATGCATGGAAGGTATACTATTTAGTTCTCTACCAAAAACTTGATAAAAGACCTGTAAGAAAAAAACTTGATCAAACTGATACGTGTAACAAAACACAGAAAAAACTGATACGGTTCAATTCTAAGATGGTACTAGATGACTTATGAAGAATGTGACCAGTCTATTCCCTAGTCTTTCCTTCAAGATCATGGTAAAGAATCTGCAAAAATCTTTAAAAATGCATATCATACAGAGAACTAATCTAAATAACGCAGACTAGATGACTTATGAAGAATGTGGTGTCTATTCCCCAGTCTTTCCCTCAAGATCATGGTAAAGAATTTGCAAAAAGCTTTAAAAATGCATATCATAGAGAGAACTAATCCAAATAACGCAAACTGAAATAAATCAACGATATTAAAAAATGCTCTAACCGACTTAGTTGAAGTGAACTAAGAATCATAAGGCATATGAACATGATGAGAGGTTTACTCTTCATTTTTCTCCAAAGAACTTGATAAAGGATCTGCAATGATCTCTAAAAGTTCATTATGAATTATACAATTTTAAGGAAATAGTGTCAATAATAGATTAAAGGAAATGGACTTCTACTCTTTTGTTCTATCCCATAAACATGGTAAGAAATTTTGCACTAACCTTACGAATTGTATATTGAAGATAAGATTAAAAAAATCAAACATTAAAAAGAGAAGGTGCATAGATATGAATAAAGGTGACCAAACAAACTAAAATAAGTAAGAAAATGACAAGAAAGTTTAGGCTTGTAAAGCTGTCAAGTGGACATTATTAATTTGACCAAACACCTTCATTTGATTTCTAATTTCTTGAAAGAGAATACTAATATCTATGTAATTGCATTTTCTAATAAAAGAGTAACTCAAACAAGCCTAATTAAAACAAAGTTATGACACTAGATGGCTTATGAAGAATGTGTTGTGTATTACCCAGTTCTTCCCAAAGATCGTGATAAGTAATATGCAGAAAACTTTAAAAATTGCAAATCGAAGAAACAACTAATTCGACTATAACAAACAGAAGAGGATCAATACTATGAAAAAGAATTTGACTAAACCGAATTATTTGAAGTGAAGCAAGAAACATAGGGATTAGATGCATGGAAGGTATACTATTTAGTTCTCTACCAAAAACTTGATAAAAGACCTGTAAGAAAAAAACTTGATCAAACTGATACGTGTAACAAAACACAGAAAAAACTGATATGGTTCAATTCTAAGATGGTACTAGATGACTTATGAAGAATGTGACCAGTCTATTCCCTAGTCTTTCCTTCAAGATCATGGTAAAGAATCTGCAAAAATCTTTAAAAATGCATATCATACAGAGAACTAATCCAAATAACGCAGACTAGATGACTTATGAAGAATGTGGTGTCTATTCCCCAGTCTTTCCCTCAAGATCATGGTAAAGAATTTGCAAAAAGCTTTAAAAATGCATATCATAGAGAGAACTAATCCAAATAACGCAAACTGAAATAAATCAACGATATTAAAAAATGCTCTAACCGACTTAGTTGAAGTGAACTAAGAATCATAAGGCATATGAACATGATGAGAGGTTTACTCTTCATTTTTCTCCAAAGAACTTGATAAAGGATCTACAATGATCTCTAAAAGTTCATTATGAATTATACAATTTTAAGGAAATAGTGTCAATAATAGATTAAAGGAAATGGACTTCTACTCTTTTGTTCTCTCCCATAAACATGGTAAGAAATTTTGCACTAACCTTACGAATTGTATATTGAAGATAAGATTAAAAAAATCAAACATTAAAAAGAGAAGGTGCATAGATATGAATAAAGGTGACCAAACAAACTAAAATAAGTAAGAAAATGACAAGAAAGTTTAGGCTTGTAAAGCTGTCAAGTAGACATTATTAATTTGACCAAACACCTTCATTTGATTTCTAATTTCTTGAAAGAGAATACTAATATCTATGTAATTGCATTTTCTAATAAAAGAGTAACTCAAACAAGCCTAATTAAAACAAAGTTATGACACTAGATGGCTTATGAAGAATGTGTTGTGTATTACCCAGTTCTTCCCAAAGATCGTGATAAGTAATATGCAGAAAACTTTAAAAATTGCAAATCGAAGAAACAACTAATTCGACTATAACAAACAGAAGAGGATCAATACTATGAAAATGAATTTGACTAAACCGAATTATTTGAAGTGAAGCAAGAAACATAGGGATTAGATGCATGGAAGGTATACTATTTAGTTTTCTACCAAAAACTTGATAAAAGACCTGTAAGAAAAAAACTTGATCAAACTGATACGTGTAACAAAACACAGAAAAAACTGATACGGTTCAATTCTAAGATGGTACTAGATGACTTATGAAGAATGTGACCAGTCTATTCCCTAGACTTTCCTTCAAGATCATGGTAAAGAATCTGCAAAAATCTTTAAAAATGCATATCATACAGAGAACTAATCCAAATAACGCAGACTAGATGACTTATGAAGAATGTGGTGTCTATTCCCCAGTCTTTCCCTCAAGATCATGGTAAAGAATTTGCAAAAAGCTTTAAAAATGCATATCATAGAGAGAACTAATCCAAATAACGCAAACTGAAATAAATCAACGATATTAAAAAATGCTCTAACCGACTTAGTTGAAGTGAACTAAGAATCATAAGGCATATGAACATGATGAGAGGTTTACTCTTCATTTTTCTCCAAAGAACTTGATAAAGGATCTACAATGATCTCTAAAAGTTCATTATGAATTATACAATTTTAAGGAAATAGTGTCAATAATAGATTAAAGGAAATGGACTTCTACTCTTTCGTTCTCTCCCATAAACATGGTAAGAAATTTTGCACTAACCTTACGAATTGTATATTGAAGATAAGATTAAAAAAATCAAACATTAAAAAGAGAAGGTGCATAGATATGAATAAAGGTGACCAAACAAACTAAAATAGGTAAGAAAATGACAAGAAAGTTTAGGCTTGTAAAGCTGTCAAGTAGACATTATTAATTTGACCAAACACCTTCATTTGATTTCTAATTTCTTGAAAGAGAATACTAATATCTATGTAATTGCATTTTCTAATAAAAGAGTAACTCAAACAAGCCTAATTAAAACAAAGTTATGACACTAGATGGCTTATGAAGAATGTGTTGTGTATCACCCAGTTCTTCCCAAAGATCGTGATAAGTAATATGCAGAAAACTTTAAAAATTGCAAATCGAAGAAACAACTAATTCGACTATAACAAACAGAAGAGGATCAATACTATGAAAATGAATTTGACTAAACCGAATTATTTGAAGTGAAGCAAGAAACATAGGAATTAGATGCATGGAACTATTTAGTTCTCTACCAAAAACTTGATAAAAGACCTGTAAGAAAAAAACTTTATCAAACTGATACGTGTAAAAAAACACAGAAAAAACTGATACGGTTCAATTCTAAGATGGTACTAGATGACTTATGAAGAATGTGACCAGTCTATTCCCTAGTCTTTCCTTCAAGATCATGGTAAAGAATCTGCAAAAATCTTTAAAAATGCATATCATACAGAGAACTAATCCAAATAACGCAGACTAGATGACTTATGAAGAATGTGGTGTCTATTCCCCAGTCTTACCCTCAAGATCATGGTAAAGAATTTGCAAAAAGCTTTAAAAATGCATATCATAGAGAGAACTAATCCAAATAACGCAAACTGAAATAAATCAACGATATTAAAAAATGCTCTAACCGACTTAGTTGAAGTGAACTAAGAATCATAAGGCATATGAACATGATGAGAGGTTTACTCTTCATTTTTCTCCAAAGAACCTGATAAAGGATCTGCAATGATCTCTAAAAGTTCATTATGAATTATACAAATTTAAGGAAATAGTGTCAATAATAGATTAAAGGAAATGGACTTCTACTCTTTTGTTCTCTCCCATAAACATGGTAAGAAATTTTGCACTAACCTTACGAATTGTATATTGAAGATAAGATTAAAAAAATCAAACATTAAAAAGAGAAGGTGCATAGACATGAATAAAGGTGACCAAACAAACTAAAATAAGTAAGAAAATGACAAGAAAGTTTAGGCTTGTAAAGCTGTCAAGTAGACATTATTAATTTGACCAAACACCTTCATTTGATTTCTAATTTCTTGAAAGAGAATACTAATATCTATGTAATTGCATTTTCTAATAAAAGAGTAACTCAAACAAGCTTAATTAAAACAAAGTTATGACACTAGATGGCTTATGAAGAATGTGTTGTGTATTACCCAGTTCTTCCCAAAGATCGTGATAAGTAATATGCAGAAAACTTTAAAAATTGCAAATCGAAGAAACAACTAATTCGACTATAACAAACAGAAGAGGATCAATACTATGAAAAAGAATTTGACTAAACCGAATTATTTGAAGTGAAGCAAGAAACATAGGGATTAGATGCATGGAAGGTATACTATTTAGTTCTCTACCAAAAACTTGATAAAAGACCTGTAAGAAAAAAACTTGATCAAACTGATACGTGTACCAAAACACAGAAAAAACTGATACGGTTCAATTCTAAGATGGTACTAGATGACTTATGAAGAATGTGACCAGTCTATTCCCTAGTCTTTCCTTCAAGATCATGGTAAAGAATCTGCAAAAATCTTTAAAAATGCATATCATACAGAGAACTAATCCAAATAACGCAGACTAGATGACTTATGAAGAATGTGGTGTCTATTCCCCAGTCTTTCCCTCAAGATCATGGTAAAGAATTTGCAAAAAGCTTTAAAAATGCATATCATAGAGAGAACTAATCCAAATAACGCAAACTGAAATAAATCAACGATATTAAAAAATGCTCTAACCGACTTAGTTGAAGTGAACTAAGAATCATAAGGCATATGAACATGATGAGAGGTTTACTCTTCATTTTTCTCCAAAGAACTTGATAAAGGATCTGCAATGATCTCTAAAAGTTCATTATGAATTATACAATTTTAAGGAAATAGTGTCAATAATAGATTAAAGGAAATGGACTTCTACTCTTTTGTTCTCTCCCATAAACATGGTAAGAAATTTTGCACTAACCTTACGAATTGTATATTGAAGATAAGATTAAAAAAATCAAACATTAAAAAGAGAAGGTGCATAGATATGAATAAAGGTGACCAAACAAACTAAAATAAGTAAGAAAATGACAAGAAAGTTTAGGCTTGTAAAGCTGTCAAGTAGACATTATTAATTTGACCAAACACCTTCATTTGATTTCTAATTTCTTGAAAGAGAATACTAATATCTATGTAATTGCATTTTCTAATAAAAGAGTAACTCAAACAAGCCTAATTAAAACAAAGTTATGACACTAGATGGCTTATGAAGAATGTGTTGTGTATTACCCAGTTCTTCCCAAAGATCGTGATAAGTAATATGCAGAAAACTTTAAAAATTGCAAATAGAAGAAACAACTAATTCGACTATAACAAACAGAAGAGGATCAATACTATGAAAATGAATTTGACTAAACCGAATTATTTGAAGTGAAGCAAGAAACATAGGAATTAGATGCATGGAACTATTTAGTTCTCTACCAAAAACTTGATAAAAGACCTGTAAGAAAAAAACTTGATCAAACTGATACGTGTAAAAAAACACAGAAAAAACTGATACGGTTCAATTCTAAGATGGTACTAGATGACTTATGAAGAATGTGACCAGTCTATTCCCTAGTCTTTCCTTCAAGATCATGGTAAAGAATCTGCAAAAAAATCTTTAAAAATGCATATCATATAGAGAACTAATCCAAATAACGCAGACTAGATGACTTATGAAGAATGTGGTGTCTATTCCCCAGTCTTTCCCTCAAGATCATGGTAAAGAATTTGCAAAAAGCTTTAAAAATGCATATCATAGAGAGAACTAATCCAAATAACGCAAACTGAAATAAATCAACGATATTAAAAAATGCTCTAACCGACTTAGTTGAAGTGAACTAAGAATCATAAGGCATATGAACATGATGAGAGGTTTACTCTTCATTTTTCTCCAAAGAACTTGATAAAGGATCTGCAATGATCTCTAAAAGTTCATTATGAATTATACAAATTTAAGGAAATAGTGTCAATAATAGATTAAAGGAAATGGACTTCTACTCTTTTGTTCTCTCCCATAAACATGGTAAGAAATTTTGCACTAACCTTACGAATTGTATATTGAAGATAAGATTAAAAAAATCAAACATTAAAAAGAGAAGGTGCATAGACATGAATAAAGGTGACCAAACAAACTAAAATAAGTAAGAACATGACAAGAAAGTTTAGGCTTGTAAAGCTGTCAAGTAGACATTATTAATTTGACCAAACACCTTCATTTGATTTCTAATTTCTTGAAAGAGAATACTAATATCTATGTAATTGCATTTTCTAATAAAAGAGTAACTCAAACAAGCCTAATTAAAACAAAGTTATGACACTAGATGGCTTATGAAGAATGTGTTGTGTATTACCCAGTTCTTCCCAAAGATCGTGATAAGTAATATGCAGAAAACTTTAAAAATTGCAAATCGAAGAAACAACTAATTCGACTATAACAAACAGAAGAGGATCAATACTATGAAAAAGAATTTGACTAAACCGAATTATTTGAAGTGAAGCAAGAAACATAGGGATTAGATGCATGGAAGGTATACTATTTAGTTCTCTACCAAAAACTTGATAAAAGACCTGTAAGAAAAAAACTTGATCAAACTGATACGTGTAACAAAACACAGAAAAAACTGATACGGTTCAATTCTAAGATGGTACTAGATGACTTATGAAGAATGTGACCAGTCTATTCCCTAGTCTTTCCTTCAAGATCATGGTAAAGAATCTGCAAAAATCTTTAAAAATGCATATCATACAGAGAACTAATCCAAATAACGCAGACTAGATGACTTATGAAGAATGTGGTGTCTATTCCCCAGTCTTTCCCTCAAGATCATGGTAAAGAATTTGCAAAAAGCTTTAAAAATGCATATCATAGAGAGAACTAATCCAAATAACGCAAACTGAAATAAATCAACGATATTAAAAAATGCTCTAACCGACTTAGTTGAAGTGAACTAAGAATCATAAGGCATATGAACATGATGAGAGGTTTACTCTTCATTTTTCTCCAAAGAACTTGATAAAGGATCTGCAATGATCTCTAAAAGTTCATTATGAATTATACAATTTTAAGGAAATAGTGTCAATAATAGATTAAAGGAAATGGACTTCTACTCTTTTGTTCTCTCCCATAAACATGGTAAGAAATTTTGCACTAACCTTACGAATTGTATATTGAAGATAAGATTAAAAAAATCAAACATTAAAAAGAGAAGGTGCATAGATATGAATAAAGGTGACCAAACAAACTAAAATAAGTAAGAAAATGACAAGAAAGTTTAGGCTTGTAAAGCTGTCAAGTAGACATTATTAATTTGACCAAACACCTTCATTTGATTTCTAATTTCTTGAAAGAGAATACTAATATCTATGTAATTGCATTTTCTAATAAAAGAGTAACTCAAACAAGCCTAATTAAAACAAAGTTATGACACTAGATGGCTTATGAAGAATGTGTTGTGTATTACCCAGTTCTTCCCAAAGATCGTAATAAGTAATATGCAGAAAACTTTAAAAATTGCAAATCGAAGAAACAACTAATTCGACTATAACAAACAGAAGAGGATCAATACTATGAAAAAGAATTTGACTAAACCGAATTATTTGAAGTGAAGCAAGAAACATAGGGATTAGATGCATGGAAGGTATACTATTTAGTTCTCTACCAAAAACTTGATAAAAGACCTGTAAGAAAAAAACTTGATCAAACTGATACGTGTAACAAAACACAGAAAAAACTGATACGGTTCAATTCTAAGATGGTACTAGATGACTTATGAAGAATGTGACCAGTCTATTCCCTAGACTTTCCTTCAAGATCATGGTAAAGAATCTGCAAAAATCTTTAAAAATGCATATCATACAGAGAACTAATCCAAATAACGCAGACTAGATGACTTATGAAGAATGTGGTGTCTATTCCCCAGTCTTTCCCTCAAGATCATGGTAAAGAATTTGCAAAAAGCTTTAAAAATGCATATCATAGAGAGAACTAATCCAAATAACGCAAACTGAAATAAATCAACGATATTAAAAAATGCTGTAACCGACTTAGTTGAAGTGAACTAAGAATCATAAGGCATATGAACATGATGAGAGGTTTACTCTTCATTTTTCTCCAAAGAACTTGATAAAGGATCTGCAATGATCTCTAAAAGTTCATTATGAATTATACAATTTTAAGGAAATAGTGTCAATAATAGATTAAAGGAAATGGACTTCTACTCTTTTGTTCTCTCCCATAAACATGGTAAGAAATTTTGCACTAACCTTACGAATTGTATATTGAAGATAAGATTAAAAAAATCAAACATTAAAAAGAGAAGGTGCATAGATATGAATAAAGGTGACCAAACAAACTAAAATAAGTAAGAAAATGACAAGAAAGTTTAGGCTTGTAAAGCTGTCAAGTGGACATTATTAATTTGACCAAACACCTTCATTTGATTTCTAATTTCTTGAAAGAGAATACTAATATCTATGTAATTGCATTTTCTAATAAAAGAGTAACTCAAACAAGCCTAATTAAAACAAAGTTATGACACTAGATGGCTTATGAAGAATGTGTTGTGTATTACCCAGTTCTTCCCAAAGATCGTGATAAGTAATATGCAGAAAACTTTAAAAATTGCAAATCGAAGAAACAACTAATTCGACTATAACAAACAGAAGAGGATCAATACTATGAAAAAGAATTTGACTAAACCGAATTATTTGAAGTGAAGCAAGAAACATAGGGATTAGATGCATGGAAGGTATACTATTTAGTTCTCTACCAAAAACTTGATAAAAGACCTGTAAGAAAAAAACTTGATCAAACTGATACGTGTAACAAAACACAGAAAAAACTGATACGGTTCAATTCTAAGATGGTACTAGATGACTTATGAAGAATGTGACCAGTCTATTCCCTAGTCTTTCCTTCAAGATCATGGTAAAGAATCTGCAAAAATCTTTAAAAATGCATATCATACAGAGAACTAATCCAAATAACGCAGACTAGATGACTTATGAAGAATGTGGTATCTATTCCCAGTCTTTCCCTCAAGATCATGGTAAAGAATTTGCAAAAAGCTTTAAAAATGCATATCATAGAGAGAACTAATCCAAATAACGCAAACTGAAATAAATCAACGATATTAAAAAATGCTCTAATCGACTTATTTGAATTGAACTAAGAATCATAAGGCATATGAACATGATGAGAGGTTTACTCTTCATTTTTCTCCAAAGAACTTGATAAAGGATCTGCAATGATCTCTAAAAGTTCATTATGAATTATACAATTTTAAGGAAATAGTGTCAATAATAGATTAAAGGAAATGGACTTCTACTCTTTTGTTCTCTCCCATAAACATGGTAAGAAATTTTGCACTAACCTTACGAATTGTATATTGAAGATAAGATTAAAAAAATCAAACATTAAAAAGATAAGGTGCATAGACATGAATAAAGGTGACCAAACAAACTAAAATAAGTAAGAAAATGACAAGAAAGTTTAGGCTTGTAAAGCTGTCAAGTAGACATTATTAATTTGACCAAACACCTTCATTTGATTTCTAATTTC
The DNA here is from genome assembly GCA_946814005.1 of Chamaenerion angustifolium. NCBI lineage: Eukaryota > Viridiplantae > Streptophyta > Magnoliopsida > Myrtales > Onagraceae > Chamaenerion > Chamaenerion angustifolium. Next base: position 22,375,508 of record OX328268.1, on the reverse strand, counting down.
TTGAAAGAGAATACTAATATCTATGTAATTGCATTTTCTAATAAAAGAGTAACTCAAACAAGCCTAATTAAAACAAAGTTATGACACTAGATGGCTTATGAAGAATGTGTTGTGTATTACCCAGTTCTTCCCAAAGATCGTAATAAGTAATATGCAGAAAACTTTAAAAATTGCAAATCGAAGAAACAACTAATTCGACTATAACAAACAGAAGAGGATCAATACTATGAAAAAGAATTTGACTAAACCGAATTATTTGAAGTGAAGCAAGAAACATAGGGATTAGATGCATGGAAGGTATACTATTTAGTTCTCTACCAAAAACTTGATAAAAGACCTGTAAGAAAAAAACTTGATCAAACTGATACGTGTAACAAAACACAGAAAAAACTGATACGGTTCAATTCTAAGATGGTACTAGATGACTTATGAAGAATGTGACCAGTCTATTCCCTAGACTTTCCTTCAAGATCATGGTAAAGAATCTGCAAAAATCTTTAAAAATGCATATCATACAGAGAACTAATCCAAATAACGCAGACTAGATGACTTATGAAGAATGTGGTGTCTATTCCCCAGTCTTTCCCTCAAGATCATGGTAAAGAATTTGCAAAAAGCTTTAAAAATGCATATCATAGAGAGAACTAATCCAAATAACGCAAACTGAAATAAATCAACGATATTAAAAAATGCTGTAACCGACTTAGTTGAAGTGAACTAAGAATCATAAGGCATATGAACATGATGAGAGGTTTACTCTTCATTTTTCTCCAAAGAACTTGATAAAGGATCTGCAATGATCTCTAAAAGTTCATTATGAATTATACAATTTTAAGGAAATAGTGTCAATAATAGATTAAAGGAAATGGACTTCTACTCTTTTGTTCTCTCCCATAAACATGGTAAGAAATTTTGCACTAACCTTACGAATTGTATATTGAAGATAAGATTAAAAAAATCAAACATTAAAAAGAGAAGGTGCATAGATATGAATAAAGGTGACCAAACAAACTAAAATAAGTAAGAAAATGACAAGAAAGTTTAGGCTTGTAAAGCTGTCAAGTGGACATTATTAATTTGACCAAACACCTTCATTTGATTTCTAATTTCTTGAAAGAGAATACTAATATCTATGTAATTGCATTTTCTAATAAAAGAGTAACTCAAACAAGCCTAATTAAAACAAAGTTATGACACTAGATGGCTTATGAAGAATGTGTTGTGTATTACCCAGTTCTTCCCAAAGATCGTGATAAGTAATATGCAGAAAACTTTAAAAATTGCAAATCGAAGAAACAACTAATTCGACTATAACAAACAGAAGAGGATCAATACTATGAAAAAGAATTTGACTAAACCGAATTATTTGAAGTGAAGCAAGAAACATAGGGATTAGATGCATGGAAGGTATACTATTTAGTTCTCTACCAAAAACTTGATAAAAGACCTGTAAGAAAAAAACTTGATCAAACTGATACGTGTAACAAAACACAGAAAAAACTAATACGGTTCAATTCTAAGATGGTACTAGATGACTTATGAAGAATGTGACCAGTCTATTCCCTAGTATTTCCTTCAAGATCATGGTAAAGAATTTGCAAAAATCTTTAAAAATGCATATCATACAGAGAACTAATCCAAATAACGCAGACTAGATGACTTATGAAGAATGTGGTGTCTATTCCCCAGTCTTTCCCTCAAGATCATGGTAAAGAATTTGCAAAAAGCTTTAAAAATGCATATCATAGAGAGAACTAATCCAAATAACGCAAACTGAAATAAATCAACGATATTAAAAAATGCTCTAATCGACTTATTTGAAGTGAACTAAGAATCATAAGGCATATGAACATGATGAGAGGTTTACTCTTCATTTTTCTCCAAAGAACTTGATAAAGGATCTGCAATGATCTCTAAAAGTTCATTATGAATTATACAATTTTAAGGAAATAGTGTCAATAATAGATTAAAGGAAATGGACTTCTACTCTTTTGTTCTCTCCCATAAACATGGTAAGAAATTTTGCACTAACCTTACGAATTGTATATTGAAGATAAGATTAAAAAAATCAAACATTAAAAAGAGAAGGTGCATAGATATGAATAAAGGTGACCAAACAAACTAAAATAAGTAAGAAAATGACAAGAAAGTTTAGGCTTGTAAAGCTGTCAAGTGGACATTATTAATTTGACTAAACACCTTCATTTGATTTCTAATTTCTTGAAAGAGAATACTAATATCTATGTAATTGCATTTTCTAATAAAAGAGTAACTCAAACAAGCCTAATTAAAACAAAGTTATGACACTAGATGGCTTATGAAGAATGTGTTGTGTATTACCCAGTTCTTCCCAAAGATCGTGATAAGTAATATGCAGAAAACTTTAAAAATTGCAAATCGAAGAAACAACTAATTCGACTATAACAAACAGAAGAGGATCAATACTATGAAAAAGAATTTGACTAAACCGAATTATTTGAAGTGAAGAAAGAAACATAGGGATTAGATGCATGGAAGGTATACTATTTAGTTCTCTACCAAAAACTTGATAAAAGACCTGTAAGAAAAAAACTTGATCAAACTGATACGTGTAACAAAACACAGAAAAAACTGATACGGTTCAATTCTAAGATGGTACTAGATGACTTATGAAGAATGTGACCAGTCTATTCCCTAGTCTTTCCTTCAAGATCATGGTAAAGAATCTGCAAAAATCTTTAAAAATGCATATCATACAGAGAACTAATCCAAATAACGCAGACTAGATGACTTATGAAGAATGTGGTGTCTATTCCCCAGTCTTTCCCTCAAGATCATGGTAAAGAATTTGCAAAAAGCTTTAAAAATGCATATCATAGAGAGAACTAATCCAAATAACGCAAACTGAAATAAATCAACGATATTAAAAAATGCTCTAACCGACTTAGTTGAAGTGAACTAAGAATCATAAGGCATATGAACATGATGAGAGGTTTACTCTTCATTTTTCTCCAAAGAACTTGATAAAGGATCTGCAATGATCTCTAAAAGTTCATTATGAATTATACAATTTTAAGGAAATAGTGTCAATAATAGATTAAAGGAAATGGACTTCTACTCTTTTGTTCTCTCCCATAAACATGGTAAGAAATTTTGCACTAACCTTACGAATTGTATATTGAAGATAAGATTAAAAAAATCAAACATTAAAAAGAGAAGGTGCATAGATATGAATAAAGGTGACCAAACAAACTAAAATAAGTAAGAAAATGATAAGAAAGTTTAGGCTTGTAAAGCTGTCAAGTAGACATTATTAATTTGACCAAACACCTTCATTTGATTTCTAATTTCTTGAAAGAGAATACTAATATCTATGTAATTGCATTTTCTAATAAAAGAGTAACTCAAACAAGCCTAATTAAAACAAAGTTATGACACTAGATGGCTTATGAAGAATGTGTTGTGTATTACCCAGTTCTTCCCAAAGATCGTGATAAGTAATATGCAGAAAACTTTAAAAATTGCAAATCGAAGAAACAACTAATTCGACTATAACAAACAGAAGAGGATCAATACTATGAAAAAGAATTTGACTAAACCGAATTATTTGAAGTGAAGCAAGAAACATAGGGATTAGATGCATGGAAGGTATACTATTTAGTTCTCTACCAAAAACTTGATAAAAGACCTGTAAGAAAAAAACTTGATCAAACTGATACGTGTAACAAAACACAGAAAAAACTGATACGGTTCAATTCTAAGATGGTACTAGATGACTTATGAAGAATGTGACCAGTCTATTCCCTAGTCTTTCCTTCAAGATCATGGTAAAGAATCTGCAAAAATCTTTAAAAATGCATATCATACAGAGAACTAATCCAAATAACGCAGACTAGATGACTTATGAAGAATGTGGTGTCTATTCCCCATTCTTTCCCTCAAGATCATGGTAAAGAATTTGCAAAAAGCTTTAAAAATGCATATCATAGAGAGAACTAATCCAAATAACGCAAACTGAAATAAATCAACGATATTAAAAAATGCTCTAATCGACTTATTTGAAGTGAACTAAGAATCATAAGGCATATGAACATGATGAGAGGTTTACTCTTCATTTTTCTCCAAAGAACTTGATAAAGGATCTGCAATGATCTCTAAAAGTTCATTATGAATTATACAATTTTAAGGAAATAGTGTCAATAATAGATTAAAGGAAATGGACTTCTACTCTTTTGTTCTCTCCCATAAACATGGTAAGAAATTTTGCACTAACCTTACGAATTGTATATTGAAGATAAGATTAAAAAAATCAAACATTAAAAAGAGAAGGTGCATAGATATGAATAAAGGTGACCAAACAAACTAAAATAAGTAAGAAAATGACAAGAAAGTTTAGGCTTGTAAAGCTGTCAAGTGGACATTATTAATTTGACCAAACACCTTCATTTGATTTCTAATTTCTTGAAAGAGAATACTAATATCTATGTAATTGCATTTTCTAATAAAAGAGTAACTCAAACAAGCCTAATTAAAACAAAGTTATGACACTAGATGGCTTATGAAGAATGTGTTGTGTATTACCCAGTTCTTCCCAAAGATCGTGATAAGTAATATGCAGAAAACTTTAAAAATTGCAAATCGAAGAAACAACTAATTCGACTATAACAAACAGAAGAGGATCAATACTATGAAAAAGAATTTGACTAAACCGAATTATTTGAAGTGAAGCAAGAAACATAGGGATTAGATGCATGGAAGGTATACTATTTAGTTCTCTACCAAAAACTTGATAAAAGACCTGTAAGAAAAAAACTTGATCAAACTGATACGTGTAACAAAACACAGAAAAAACTGATACGGTTCAATTCTAAGATGGTACTAGATGACTTATGAAGAATGTGACCAGTCTATTCCCTAGTCTTTCCTTCAAGATCATGGTAAAGAATCTGCAAAAATCTTTAAAAATGCATATCATACAGAGAACTAATCCAAATAACGCAGACTAGATGACTTATGAAGAATGTGGTGTCTATTCCCCAGTCTTTCCCTCAAGATCATGGTAAAGAATTTGCAAAAAGCTTTAAAAATGCATATCATAGAGAGAACTAATCCAAATAACGCAAACTGAAATAAATCAACGATATTAAAAAATGCTCTAATCGACTTATTTGAAGTGAACTAAGAATCATAAGGCATATGAACATGATGAGAGGTTTACTCTTCATTTTTCTCCAAAGAACTTGATAAAGGATCTGCAATGATCTCTAAAAGTTCATTATGAATTATACAATTTTAAGGAAATAGTGTCAATAATAGATTAAAGGAAATGGACTTCTACTCTTTTGTTCTCTCCCATAAACATGGTAAGAAATTTTGCACTAACCTTACGAATTGTATATTGAAGATAAGATTAAAAAAATCAAACATTAAAAAGAGAAGGTGCATAGATATGAATAAAGGTGACCAAACAAACTAAAATAAGTAAGAAAATGACAAGAAAGTTTAGGCTTGTAAAGCTGTCAAGTGGACATTATTAATTTGACCAAACACCTTCATTTGATTTCTAATTTCTTGAAAGAGAATACTAATATCTATGTAATTGCATTTTCTAATAAAAGAGTAACTCAAACAAGCCTAATTAAAACAAAGTTATGACACTAGATGGCTTATGAAGAATGTGTTGTGTATTACCCAGTTCTTCCCAAAGATCGTGATAAGTAATATGCAGAAAACTTTAAAAATTGCAAATCGAAGAAACAACTAATTCGACTATAACAAACAGAAGAGGATCAATACTATGAAAAAGAATTTGACTAAACCGAATTATTTGAAGTGAAGCAAGAAACATAGGGATTAGATGCATGGAAGGTATACTATTTAGTTCTCTACCAAAAACTTGATAAAAGACCTGTAAGAAAAAAACTTGATCAAACTGATACGTGTAACAAAACACAGAAAAAACTGATACGGTTCAATTCTAAGATGGTACTAGATGACTTATGAAGAATGTGACCAGTCTATTCCCTAGTCTTTCCTTCAAGATCATGGTAAAGAATCTGCAAAAATCTTTAAAAATGCATATCATACAGAGAACTAATCCAAATAACGCAGACTAGATGACTTATGAAGAATGTGGTGTCTATTCCCCAGTCTTTCCCTCAAGATCATGGTAAAGAATTTGCAAAAAGCTTTAAAAATGCATATCATAGAGAGAACTAATCCAAATAACGCAAACTGAAATAAATCAACGATATTAAAAAATGCTCTAACCGACTTAGTTGAAGTGAACTAAGAATCATAAGGCATATGAACATGATGAGAGGTTTACTCTTCATTTTTCTCCAAAGAACTTGATAAAGGATCTGCAATGATCTCTAAAAGTTCATTATGAATTATACAATTTTAAGGAAATAGTGTCAATAATAGATTAAAGGAAATGGACTTCTACTCTTTTGTTCTCTCCCATAAACATGGTAAGAAATTTTGCACTAACCTTACGAATTGTATATTGAAGATAAGATTAAAAAAATCAAACATTAAAAAGAGAAGGTGCATAGATATGAATAAAGGTGACCAAACAAACTAAAATAAGTAAGAAAATGATAAGAAAGTTTAGGCTTGTAAAGCTGTCAAGTGGACATTATTAATTTGACCAAACACCTTCATTTGATTTCTAATTTCTTGAAAGAGAATACTAATATCTATGTAATTGCATTTTCTAATAAAAGAGTAACTCAAACAAGCCTAATTAAAACAAAGTTATGACACTAGATGGCTTATGAAGAATGTGTTGTGTATTACCCAGTTCTTCCCAAAGATCGTGATAAGTAATATGCAGAAAACTTTAAAAATTGCAAATCGAAGAAACAACTAATTCGACTATAACAAACAGAAGAGGATCAATACTATGAAAAAGAATTTGACTAAACCGAATTATTTGAAGTGAAGCAAGAAACATAGGGATTAGATGCATGGAAGGTATACTATTTAGTTCTCTACCAAAAACTTGATAAAAGACCTGTAAGAAAAAAACTTGATCAAACTGATACGTGTAACAAAACACAGAAAAAACTGATACGGTTCAATTCTAAGATGGTACTAGATGACTTATGAAGAATGTGACCAGTCTATTCCCTAGTCTTTCCTTCAAGATCATGGTAAAGAATCTGCAAAAATCTTTAAAAATGCATATCATACAGAGAACTAATCCAAATAACGCAGACTAGATGACTTATGAAGAATGTGGTGTCTATTCCCCATTCTTTCCCTCAAGATCATGGTAAAGAATTTGCAAAAAGCTTTAAAAATGCATATCATAGAGAGAACTAATCCAAATAACGCAAACTGAAATAAATCAACGATATTAAAAAATGCTCTAATCGACTTATTTGAAGTGAACTAAGAATCATAAGGCATATGAACATGATGAGAGGTTTACTCTTCATTTTTCTCCAAAGAACTTGATAAAGGATCTGCAATGATCTCTAAAAGTTCATTATGAATTATACAATTTTAAGGAAATAGTGTCAATAATAGATTAAAGGAAATGGACTTCTACTCTTTTGTTCTCTCCCATAAACATGGTAAGAAATTTTGCACTAACCTTACGAATTGTATATTGAAGATAAGATTAAAAAAATCAAACATTAAAAAGAGAAGGTGCATAGATATGAATAAAGGTGACCAAACAAACTAAAATAAGTAAGAAAATGACAAGAAAGTTTAGGCTTGTAAAGCTGTCAAGTGGACATTATTAATTTGACCAAACACCTTCATTTGATTTCTAATTTCTTGAAAGAGAATACTAATATCTATGTAATTGCATTTTCTAATAAAAGAGTAACTCAAACAAGCCTAATTAAAACAAAGTTATGACACTAGATGGCTTATGAAGAATGTGTTGTGTATTACCCAGTTCTTCCCAAAGATCGTGATAAGTAATATGCAGAAAACTTTAAAAATTGCAAATCGAAGAAACAACTAATTCGACTATAACAAACAGAAGAGGATCAATACTATGAAAAAGAATTTGACTAAACCGAATTATTTGAAGTGAAGAAAGAAACATAGGGATTAGATGCATGGAAGGTATACTATTTAGTTCTCTACCAAAAACTTGATAAAAGACCTGTAAGAAAAAAACTTGATCAAACTGATACGTGTAACAAAACACAGAAAAAACTGATACGGTTCAATTCTAAGATGGTACTAGATGACTTATGAAGAATGTGACCAGTCTATTCCCTAGTCTTTCCTTCAAGATCATGGTAAAGAATCTGCAAAAATCTTTAAAAATGCATATCATACAGAGAACTAATCCAAATAACGCAGACTAGATGACTTATGAAGAATGTGGTGTCTATTCCCCAGTCTTTCCCTCAAGATCATGGTAAAGAATTTGCAAAAAGCTTTAAAAATGCATATCATAGAGAGAACTAATCCAAATAACGCAAACTGAAATAAATCAACGATATTAAAAAATGCTCTAACCGACTTAGTTGAAGTGAACTAAGAATCATAAGGCATATGAACATGATGAGAGGTTTACTCTTCATTTTTCTCCAAAGAACTTGATAAAGGATCTGCAATGATCTCTAAAAGTTCATTATGAATTATACAATTTTAAGGAAATAGTGTCAATAATAGATTAAAGGAAATGGACTTCTACTCTTTTGTTCTCTCCCATAAACATGGTAAGAAATTTTGCACTAACCTTACGAATTGTATATTGAAGATAAGATTAAAAAAATCAAACATTAAAAAGAGAAGGTGCATAGATATGAATAAAGGTGACCAAACAAACTAAAATAAGTAAGAAAATGACAAGAAAGTTTAGGCTTGTAAAGCTGTCAAGTGGACATTATTAATTTGACCAAACACCTTCATTTGATTTCTAATTTCTTGAAAGAGAATACTAATATCTATGTAATTGCATTTTCTAATAAAAGAGTAACTCAAACAAGCCTAATTAAAACAAAGTTATGACACTAGATGGCTTATGAAGAATGTGTTGTGTATTACCCAGTTCTTCCCAAAGATCGTGATAAGTAATATGCAGAAAACTTTAAAAATTGCAAATCGAAGAAACAACTAATTCGACTATAACAAACAGAAGAGGATCAATACTATGAAAAAGAATTTGACTAAACCGAATTATTTGAAGTGAAGCAAGAAACATAGGGATTAGATGCATGGAAGGTATACTATTTAGTTCTCTACCAAAAACTTGATAAAAGACCTGTAAGAAAAAAACTTGATCAAACTGATACGTGTAACAAAACACAGAAAAAACTGATACGGTTCAATTCTAAGATGGTACTAGATGACTTATGAAGAATGTGACCAGTCTATTCCCTAGTCTTTCCTTCAAGATCATGGTAAAGAATCTGCAAAAATCTTTAAAAATGCATATCATACAGAGAACTAATCCAAATAACGCAGACTAGATGACTTATGAAGAATGTGGTGTCTATTCCCCAGTCTTTCCCTCAAGATCATGGTAAAGAATTTGCAAAAAGCTTTAAAAATGCATATCATAGAGAGAACTAATCCAAATAACGCAAACTGAAATAAATCAACGATATTAAAAAATGCTCTAACCGACTTAGTTGAAGTGAACTAAGAATCATAAGGCATATGAACATGATGAGAGGTTTACTCTTCATTTTTCTCCAAAGAACTTGATAAAGGATCTGCAATGATCTCTAAAAGTTCATTATGAATTATACAATTTTAAGGAAATAGTGTCAATAATAGATTAAAGGAAATGGACTTCTACTCTTTTGTTCTCTCCCATAAACATGGTAAGAAATTTTGCACTAACCTTACGAATTGTATATTGAAGATAAGATTAAAAAAATCAAACATTAAAAAGAGAAGGTGCATAGATATGAATAAAGGTGACCAAACAAACTAAAATAAGTAAGAAAATGACAAGAAAGTTTAGGCTTGTAAAGCTGTCAAGTGGACATTATTAATTTGACCAAACACCTTCATTTGATTTCTAATTTCTTGAAAGAGAATACTAATATCTATGTAATTGCATTTTCTAATAAAAGAGTAACTCAAACAAGCCTAATTAAAACAAAGTTATGACACTAGATGGCTTATGAAGAATGTGTTGTGTATTACCCAGTTCTTCCCAAAGATCGTGATAAGTAATATGCAGAAAACTTTAAAAATTGCAAATCGAAGAAACAACTAATTCGACTATAACAAACAGAAGAGGATCAATACTATGAAAAAGAATTTGACTAAACCGAATTATTTGAAGTGAAGCAAGAAACATAGGGATTAGATGCATGGAAGGTATACTATTTAGTTCTCTACCAAAAACTTGATAAAAGACCTGTAAGAAAAAAACTTGATCAAACTGATACGTGTAACAAAACACAGAAAAAACTGATACGGTTCAATTCTAAGATGGTACTAGATGACTTATGAAGAATGTGACCAGTCTATTCCCTAGTCTTTCCTTCAAGATCATGGTAAAGAATCTGCAAAAATCTTTAAAAATGCATATCATACAGAGAACTAATCCAAATAACGCAGACTAGATGACTTATGAAGAATGTGGTGTCTATTCCCCAGTCTTTCCCTCAAGATCATGGTAAAGAATTTGCAAAAAGCTTTAAAAATGCATATCATAGAGAGAACTAATCCAAATAACGCAAACTGAAATAAATCAACGATATTAAAAAATGCTCTAACCGACTTAGTTGAAGTGAACTAAGAATCATAAGGCATATGAACATGATGAGAGGTTTACTCTTCATTTTTCTCCAAAGAACTTGATAAAGGATCTGCAATGATCTCTAAAAGTTCATTATGAATTATACAATTTTAAGGAAATAGTGTCAATAATAGATTAAAGGAAATGGACTTCTACTCTTTTGTTCTCTCCCATAAACATGGTAAGAAATTTTGCACTAACCTTACGAATTGTATATTGAAGATAAGATTAAAAAAATCAAACATTAAAAAGAGAAGGTGCATAGATATGAATAAAGGTGACCAAACAAACTAAAATAAGTAAGAAAATGATAAGAAAGTTTAGGCTTGTAAAGCTGTCAAGTGGACATTATTAATTTGACCAAACACCTTCATTTGATTTCTAATTTCTTGAAAGAGAATACTAATATCTATGTAATTGCATTTTCTAATAAAAGAGTAACTCAAACAAGCCTAATTAAAACAAATTTATGACACTAGATGGCTTATGAAGAATGTGTTGTGTATTACCCAGTTCTTCCCAAAGATCGTGATAAGTAATATGCAGAAAACTTTAAAAATTGCAAATCGAAGAAACAACTAATTCGACTATAACAAACAGAAGAGGATCAATACTATGAAAAAGAATTTGACTAAACCGAATTATTTGAAGTGAAGCAAGAAACATAGGGATTAGATGCATGGAAGGTATACTATTTAGTTCTCTACCAAAAACTTGATAAAAGACCTGTAAGAAAAAAACTTGATCAAACTGATACGTGTAACAAAACACAGAAAAAACTGATACGGTTCAATTCTAAGATGGTACTAGATGACTTATGAAGAATGTGACCAGTCTATTCCCTAGTCTTTCCTTCAAGATCATGGTAAAGAATCTGCAAAAATCTTTAAAAATGCATATCATACAGAGAACTAATCCAAATAACGCAGACTAGATGACTTATGAAGAATGTGGTGTCTATTCCCCAGTCTTTCCCTCAAGATCATGGTAAAGAATTTGCAAAAAGCTTTAAAAATGCATATCATAGAGAGAACTAATCCAAATAACGCAAACTGAAATAAATCAACGATATTAAAAAATGCTCTAATCGACTTATTTGAAGTGAACTAAGAATCATAAGGCATATGAACATGATGAGAGGTTTACTCTTCATTTTTCTCCAAAGAACTTGATAAAGGATCTGCAATGATCTCTAAAAGTTCATTATGAATTATACAATTTTAAGGAAATAGTGTCAATAATAGATTAAAGGAAATGGACTTCTACTCTTTTGTTCTCTCCCATAAACATGGTAAGAAATTTTGCACTAACCTTACGAATTGTATATTGAAGATAAGATTAAAAAAATCAAACATTAAAAAGAGAAGGTGCATAGATATGAATAAAGGTGACCAAACAAACTAAAATAAGTAAGAAAATGACAAGAAAGTTTAGGCTTGTAAAGCTGTCAAGTGGACATTATTAATTTGACCAAACACCTTCATTTGATTTCTAATTTCTTGAAAGAGAATACTAATATCTATGTAATTGCATTTTCTAATAAAAGAGTAACTCAAACAAGCCTAATTAAAACAAAGTTATGACACTAGATGGCTTATGAAGAATGTGTTGTGTATTACCCAGTTCTTCCCAAAGATCGTGATAAGTAATATGCAGAAAACTTTAAAAATTGCAAATCGAAGAAACAACTAATTCGACTATAACAAACAGAAGAGGATCAATACTATGAAAAAGAATTTGACTAAACCGAATTATTTGAAGTGAAGCAAGAAACATAGGGATTAGATGCATGGAAGGTATACTATTTAGTTCTCTACCAAAAACTTGATAAAAGACCTGTAAGAAAAAAACTTGATCAAACTGATACGTGTAACAAAACACAGAAAAAACTGATACGGTTCAATTCTAAGATGGTACTAGATGACTTATGAAGAATGTGACCAGTCTATTCCCTAGTCTTTCCTTCAAGATCATGGTAAAGAATCTGCAAAAATCTTTAAAAATGCATATCATACAGAGAACTAATCCAAATAACGCAGACTAGATGACTTATGAAGAATGTGGTGTCTATTCCCCAGTCTTTCCCTCAAGATCATGGTAAAGAATTTGCAAAAAGCTTTAAAAATGCATATCATAGAGAGAACTAATCCAAATAACGCAAACTGAAATAAATCAACGATATTAAAAAATGCTCTAATCGACTTATTTGAAGTGAACTAAGAATCATAAGGCATATGAACATGATGAGAGGTTTACTCTTCATTTTTCTCCAAAGAACTTGATAAAGGATCTGCAATGATCTCTAAAAGTTCATTATGAATTATACAATTTTAAGGAAATAGTGTCAATAATAGATTAAAGGAAATGGACTTCTACTCTTTTGTTCTCTCCCATAAACATGGTAAGAAATTTTGCACTAACCTTACGAATTGTATATTGAAGATAAGATTAAAAAAATCAAACATTAAAAAGAGAAGGTGCATAGATATGAATAAAGGTGACCAAACAAACTAAAATAAGTAAGAAAATGACAAGAAAGTTTAGGCTTGTAAAGCTGTCAAGTGGACATTATTAATTTGACCAAACACCTTCATTTGATTTCTAATTTCTTGAAAGAGAATACTAATATCTATGTAATTGCATTTTCTAATAAAAGAGTAACTCAAACAAGCCTAATTAAAACAAAGTTATGACACTAGATGGCTTATGAAGAATGTGTTGTGTATTACCCAGTTCTTCCCAAAGATCGTGATAAGTAATATGCAGAAAACTTTAAAAATTGCAAATCGAAGAAACAACTAATTCGACTATAACAAACAGAAGAGGATCAATACTATGAAAAAGAATTTGACTAAACCGAATTATTTGAAGTGAAGCAAGAAACATAGGGATTAGATGCATGGAAGGTATACTATTTAGTTCTCTACCAAAAACTTGATAAAAGACCTGTAAGAAAAAAACTTGATCAAACTGATACGTGTAACAAAACACAGAAAAAACTGATACGGTTCAATTCTAAGATGGTACTAGATGACTTATGAAGAATGTGACCAGTCTATTCCCTAGTCTTTCCTTCAAGATCATGGTAAAGAATCTGCAAAAATCTTTAAAAATGCATATCATACAGAGAACTAATCCAAATAACGCAGACTAGATGACTTATGAAGAATGTGGTGTCTATTCCCCAGTCTTTCCCTCAAGATCATGGTAAAGAATTTGCAAAAAGATTTAAAAATGCATATCATAGAGAGAACTAATCCAAATAACGCAAACTGAAATAAATCAACGATATTAAAAAATGCTCTAATCGACTTATTTGAAGTGAACTAAGAATCATAAGGCATATGAACATGATGAGAGGTTTACTCTTCATTTTTCTCCAAAGAACTTGATAAAGGATCTGCAATGATCTCTAAAAGTTCATTATGAATTATACAATTTTAAGGAAATAGTGTCAATAATAGATTAAAGGAAATGGACTTCTACTCTTTTGTTCTCTCCCATAAACATGGTAAGAAATTTTGCACTAACCTTACGAATTGTATATTGAAGATAAGATTAAAAAAATCAAACATTAAAAAGAGAAGGTGCATAGATATGAATAAAGGTGACCAAACAAACTAAAATAAGTAAGAAAATGACAAGAAAGTTTAGGCTTGTAAAGCTGTCAAGTGGACATTATTAATTTGACCAAACACCTTCATTTGATTTCTAATTTCTTGAAAGAGAATACTAATATCTATGTAATTGCATTTTCTAATAAAAGAGTAACTCAAACAAGCCTAATTAAAACAAAGTTATGACACTAGATGGCTTATGAAGAATGTGTTGTGTATTACCCAGTTCTTCCCAAAGATCGTGATAAGTAATATGCAGAAAACGTTAAAAATTGCAAATCGAAGAAACAACTAATTCGACTATAACAAACAGAAGAGGATCAATACAATGAAAAAGAATTTGACTAAACCGAATTATTTGAAGTGAAGCAAGAAACATAGGGATTAGATGCATGGAAGGTATACTATTTAGTTCTCTACCAAAAACTTGATAAAAGATCTGTAAGAAAAAAACTTGATCAAACTGATACGTGTAACAAAACACAGAAAAAACTGATACGGTTCAATTCTAAGATGGTACTAGATGACTTATGAAGAATGTGACCAGTCTATTCCCTAGTCTTTCCTTCAAGATCATGGTAAAGAATCTGCAAAAATCTTTAAAAATGCATATCATACAGAGAACTAATCCAAATAACGCAGACTAGATGACTTATGAAGAATGTGGTGTCTATTCCCCAGTCTTTCCCTCAAGATCATGGTAAAGAATTTGCAAAAAGCTTTAAAAATGCATATCATAGAGAGAACTAATCCAAATAACGCAAACTGAAATAAATCAACGATATTAAAAAATGCTCTAACCGACTTAGTTGAAGTGAACTAAGAATCATAAGGCATATGAACATGATGAGAGGTTTACTCTTCATTTTTCTCCAAAGAACTTGATAAAGGATCTGCAATGATCTCTAAAAGTTCATTATGAATTATACAATTTTAAGGAAATAGTGTCAATAATAGATTAAAGGAAATGGACTTCTACTCTTTTGTTCTCTCCCATAAACATGGTAAGAAATTTTGCACTAACCTTACGAATTGTATATTGAAGATAAGATTAAAAAAATCAAACATTAAAAAGAGAAGGTGCATAGATATGAATAAAGGTGACCAAACAAACTAAAATAAGTAAGAAAATGACAAGAAAGTTTAGGCTTGTAAAGCTGTCAAGTAGACATTATTAATTTGACCAAACACCTTCATTTGATTTCTAATTTCTTGAAAGAGAATACTAATATCTATGTAATTGCATTTTCTAATAAAAGAGTAACTCAAACAAGCCTAATTAAAACAAAGTTATGACACTAGATGGCTTATGAAGAATGTGTTGTGTATTACCCAGTTCTTCCCAAAGATCGTGATAAGTAATATGCAGAAAACGTTAAAAATTGCAAATCGAAGAAACAACTAATTCGACTATAACAAACAGAAGAGGATCAATACAATGAAAAAGAATTTGACTAAACCGAATTATTTGAAGTGAAGCAAGAAACATAGGGATTAGATGCATGGAAGGTATACTATTTAGTTCTCTACCAAAAACTTGATAAAAGATCTGTAAGAAAAAAACTTGATCAAACTGATACGTGTAACAAAACACAGAAAAAACTGATACGGTTCAATTCTAAGATGGTACTAGATGACTTATGAAGAATGTGACCAGTCTATTCCCTAGTCTTTCCTTCAAGATCATGGTAAAGAATCTGCAAAAATCTTTAAAAATGCATATCATACAGAGAACTAATCCAAATAACGCAGACTAGATGACTTATGAAGAATGTGGTGTCTATTCCCCAGTCTTTCCCTCAAGATCATGGTAAAGAATTTGCAAAAAGCTTTAAAAATGCATATCATAGAGAGAACTAATCCAAATAACGCAAACTGAAATAAATCAACGATATTAAAAAATGCTCTAACCGACTTAGTTGAAGTGAACTAAGAATCATAAGGCATATGAACATGATGAGAGGTTTACTCTTCATTTTTCTCCAAAGAACTTGATAAAGGATCTGCAATGATCTCTAAAAGTTCATTATGAATTATACAATTTTAAGGAAATAGTGTCAATAATAGATTAAAGGAAATGGACTTCTACTCTTTTGTTCTCTCCCATAAACATGGTAAGAAATTTTGCACTAACCTTACGAATTGTATATTGAAGATAAGATTAAAAAAATCAAACATTAAAAAGAGAAGGTGCATAGATATGAATAAAGGTGACCAAACAAACTAAAATAAGTAAGAAAATGACAAGAAAGTTTAGGCTTGTAAAGCTGTCAAGTGGACATTATTAATTTGACCAAACACCTTCATTTGATTTCTAATTTCTTGAAAGAGAATACTAATATCTATGTAATTGCATTTTCTAATAAAAGAGTAACTCAAACAAGCCTAATTAAAACAAAGTTATGACACTAGATGGCTTATGAAGAATGTGTTGTGTATTACCCAGTTCTTCCCAAAGATCGTGATAAGTAATATGCAGAAAACTTTAAAAATTGCAAATCGAAGAAACAACTAATTCGACTATAACAAACAGAAGAGGATCAATACTATGAAAAAGAATTTGACTAAACCGAATTATTTGAAGTGAAGCAAGAAACATAGGGATTAGATGCATGGAAGGTATACTATTTAGTTCTCTACCAAAAACTTGATAAAAGACCTGTAAGAAAAAAACTTGATCAAACTGATACGTGTAACAAAACACAGAAAAAACTGATACGGTTCAATTCTAAGATGGTACTAGATGACTTATGAAGAATGTGACCAGTCTATTCCCTAGTCTTTCCTTCAAGATCATGGTAAAGAATCTGCAAAAATCTTTAAAAATGCATATCATACAGAGAACTAATCCAAATAACGCAGACTAGATGACTTATGAAGAATGTGGTGTCTATTCCCCAGTCTTTCCCTCAAGATCATGGTAAAGAATTTGCAAAAAGATTTAAAAATGCATATCATAGAGAGAACTAATCCAAATAACGCAAACTGAAATAAATCAACGATATTAAAAAATGCTCTAATCGACTTATTTGAAGTGAACTAAGAATCATAAGGCATATGAACATGATGAGAGGTTTACTCTTCATTTTTCTCCAAAGAACTTGATAAAGGATCTGCAATGATCTCTAAAAGTTCATTATGAATTATACAATTTTAAGGAAATAGTGTCAATAATAGATTAAAGGAAATGGACTTCTACTCTTTTGTTCTCTCCCATAAACATGGTAAGAAATTTTGCACTAACCTTACGAATTGTATATTGAAGATAAGATTAAAAAAATCAAACATTAAAAAGAGAAGGTGCATAGATATGAATAAAGGTGACCAAACAAACTAAAATAAGTAAGAAAATGACAAGAAAGTTTAGGCTTGTAAAGCTGTCAAGTGGACATTATTAATTTGACCAAACACCTTCATTTGATTTCTAATTTCTTGAAAGAGAATACTAATATCTATGTAATTGCATTTTCTAATAAAAGAGTAACTCAAACAAGCCTAATTAAAACAAAGTTATGACACTAGATGGCTTATGAAGAATGTGTTGTGTATTACCCAGTTCTTCCCAAAGATCGTGATAAGTAATATGCAGAAAACTTTAAAAATTGCAAATCGAAGAAACAACTAATTCGACTATAACAAACAGAAGAGGATCAATACTATGAAAAAGAATTTGACTAAACCGAATTATTTGAAGTGAAGCAAGAAACATAGGGATTAGATGCATGGAAGGTATACTATTTAGTTCTCTACCAAAAACTTGATAAAAGACCTGTAAGAAAAAAACTTGATCAAACTGATACGTGTAACAAAACACAGAAAAAACTGATACGGTTCAATTCTAAGATGGTACTAGATGACTTATGAAGAATGTGACCAGTCTATTCCCCAGTCTTTCCTTCAAGATCATGGTAAAGAATCTGCAAAAATCTTTAAAAATGCATATCATACAGAGAACTAATCCAAATAACGCAGACTAGATGACTTATGAAGAATGTGGTGTCTATTCCCCAGTCTTTCCCTCAAGATCATGGTAAAGAATTTGCAAAAAGCTTTAAAAATGCATATCATAGAGAGAACTAATCCAAATAACGCAAACTGAAATAAATCAACGATATTAAAAAATGCTCTAACCGACTTAGTTGAAGTGAACTAAGAATCATAAGGCATATGAACATGATGAGAGGTTTACTCTTCATTTTTCTCCAAAGAACTTGATAAAGGATCTGCAATGATCTCTAAAAGTTCATTATGAATTATACAATTTTAAGGAAATAGTGTCAATAATA
This sequence comes from Chamaenerion angustifolium, assembly GCA_946814005.1. Taxonomy (NCBI): domain Eukaryota; kingdom Viridiplantae; phylum Streptophyta; class Magnoliopsida; order Myrtales; family Onagraceae; genus Chamaenerion; species Chamaenerion angustifolium. Next base: position 22,356,894 of record OX328268.1, on the reverse strand, counting down.
GATTAAAGGAAATGGACTTCTACTCTTTTGTTCTCTCCCATAAACATGGTAAGAAATTTTGCACTAACCTTACGAATTGTATATTGAAGATAAGATTAAAAAAATCAAACATTAAAAAGAGAAGGTGCATAGATATGAATAAAGGTGACCAAACAAACTAAAATAAGTAAGAAAATGACAAGAAAGTTTAGGCTTGTAAAGCTGTCAAGTGGACATTATTAATTTGACCAAACACCTTCATTTGATTTCTAATTTCTTGAAAGAGAATACTAATATCTATGTAATTGCATTTTCTAATAAAAGAGTAACTCAAACAAGCCTAATTAAAACAAAGTTATGACACTAGATGGCTTATGAAGAATGTGTTGTGTATTACCCAGTTCTTCCCAAAGATCGTGATAAGTAATATGCAGAAAACTTTAAAAATTGCAAATCGAAGAAACAACTAATTCGACTATAACAAACAGAAGAGGATCAATACTATGAAAAAGAATTTGACTAAACCGAATTATTTGAAGTGAAGCAAGAAACATAGGGATTAGATGCATGGAAGGTATACTATTTAGTTCTCTACCAAAAACTTGATAAAAGACCTGTAAGAAAAAAACTTGATCAAACTGATACGTGTAACAAAACACAGAAAAAACTGATACGGTTCAATTCTAAGATGGTACTAGATGACTTATGAAGAATGTGACCAGTCTATTCCCTAGTCTTTCCTTCAAGATCATGGTAAAGAATCTGCAAAAATCTTTAAAAATGCATATCATACAGAGAACTAATCCAAATAACGCAGACTAGATGACTTATGAAGAATGTGGTGTCTATTCCCCAGTCTTTCCCTCAAGATCATGGTAAAGAATTTGCAAAAAGCTTTAAAAATGCATATCATAGAGAGAACTAATCCAAATAACGCAAACTGAAATAAATCAACGATATTAAAAAATGCTCTAACCGACTTAGTTGAAGTGAACTAAGAATCGTAAGGCATATGAACATGATGAGAGGTTTACTCTTCATTTTTCTCCAAAGAACTTGATAAAGGATCTGCAATGATCTCTAAAAGTTCATTATGAATTATACAATTTTAAGGAAATAGTGTCAATAATAGATTAAAGGAAATGGACTTCTACTCTTTTGTTCTCTCCCATAAACATGGTAAGAAATTTTGCACTAACCTTACGAATTGTATATTGAAGATAAGATTAAAAAAATCAAACATTAAAAAGAGAAGGTGCATAGATATGAATAAAGGTGACCAAACAAACTAAAATAAGTAAGAAAATGACAAGAAAGTTTAGGCTTGTAAAGCTGTCAAGTAGACATTATTAATTTGACCAAACACCTTCATTTGATTTCTAATTTCTTGAAAGAGAATACTAATATCTATGTAATTGCATTTTCTAATAAAAGAGTAACTCAAACAAGCCTAATTAAAACAAAGTTATGACACTAGATGGCTTATGAAGAATGTGTTGTGTATTACCCAGTTCTTCCCAAAGATCGTGATAAGTAATATGCAGAAAACTTTAAAAATTGCAAATCGAAGAAACAACTAATTCGACTATAACAAACAGAAGAGGATCAATACTATGAAAAAGAATTTGACTAAACCGAATTATTTGAAGTGAAGCAAGAAACATAGGGATTAGATGCATGGAAGGTATACTATTTAGTTCTCTACCAAAAACTTGATAAAAGACCTGTAAGAAAAAAACTTGATCAAACTGATACGTGTAACAAAACACAGAAAAAACTGATACGGTTCAATTCTAAGATGGTACTAGATGACTTATGAAGAATGTGACCAGTCTATTCCCCAGTCTTTCCTTCAAGATCATGGTAAAGAATCTGCAAAAAGCTTTAAAAATGCATATCATACAGAGAACTAATCCAAATAACGCAGACTAGATGACTTATGAAGAATGTGGTGTCTATTCCCCAGTCTTTCCCTCAAGATCATGGTAAAGAATTTGCAAAAAGCTTTAAAAATGCATATCATAGAGAGAACTAATCCAAATAACGCAAACTGAAATAAATCAACGATATTAAAAAATGCTCTAACCGACTTAGTTGAAGTGAACTAAGAATCGTAAGGCATATGAACATGATGAGAGGTTTACTCTTCATTTTTCTCCAAAGAACTTGATAAAGGATCTGCAATGATCTCTAAAAGTTCATTATGAATTATACAATTTTAAGGAAATAGTGTCAATAATAGATTAAAGGAAATGGACTTCTACTCTTTTGTTCTCTCCCATAAACATGGTAAGAAATTTTGCACTAACCTTACGAATTGTATATTGAAGATAAGATTAAAAAAATCAAACATTAAAAAGAGAAGGTGCATAGATATGAATAAAGGTGACCAAACAAACTAAAATAAGTAAGAAAATGACAAGAAAGTTTAGGCTTGTAAAGCTGTCAAGTAGACATTATTAATTTGACCAAACACCTTCATTTGATTTCTAATTTCTTGAAAGAGAATACTAATATCTATGTAATTGCATTTTCTAATAAAAGAGTAACTCAAACAAGCCTAATTAAACCAAAGTTATGACACTAGATGGCTTATGAAGAATGTGTTGTGTATTACCCAGTTCTTCCCAAAGATCGTGATAAGTAATATGCAGAAAACTTTAAAAATTGCAAATCGAAGAAACAACTAATTCGACTATAACAAACAGAAGAGGATCAATACTATGAAAAAGAATTTGACTAAACCGAATTATTTGAAGTGAAGCAAGAAACATAGGAATTAGATGCATGGAAGTTATACTATTTAGTTCTCTACCAAAAACTTGATAAAAGACCTGTAAGAAAAAAACTTGATCAAACTGATACGTGTAACAAAACACAGAAAAAACTGATACGGTTCAATTCTAAGATGGTACTAGATGACTTATGAAGAATGTGACCAGTCTATTCCCTAGTCTTTCCTTCAAGATCATGTTAAAGAATCTGCAAAAATCTTTAAAAATGCATATCATACAGAGAACTAATCCAAATAACGCAGACTAGATGACTTATGAAGAATGTGGTGTCTATTCCCCAGTCTTTCCCTCAAGATCATGGTAAAGAATTTGCAAAAAGCTTTAAAAATGCATATCATAGAGAGAACTAATCCAAATAACGCAAACTGAAATAAATCAACGATATTAAAAAATGCTCTAATCGACTTATTTGAAGTGAACTAAGAATCATAAGGCATATGAACATGATGAGAGGTTTACTCTTCATTTTTCTCCAAAGAACTTGATAAAGGATCTGCAATGATCTCTAAAAGTTCATTATGAATTATACAATTTTAAGGAAATAGTGTCAATAATAGATTAAAGGAAATGGACTTCTACTCTTTTGTTCTCTCCCATAAACATGGTAAGAAATTTTGCACTAACCTTACGAATTGTATATTGAAGATAAGATTAAAAAAATCAAACATTAAAAAGAGAAGGTGCATAGATATGAATAAAGGTGACCAAACAAACTAAAATAAGTAAGAAAATGACAAGAAAGTTTAGGCTTGTAAAGCTGTCAAGTAGACATTATTAATTTGACCAAACACCTTCATTTGATTTCTAATTTCTTGAAAGAGAATACTAATATCTATGTAATTGCATTTTCTAATAAAAGAGTAACTCAAACAAGCCTAATTAAAACAAAGTTATGACACTAGATGGCTTATGAAGAATGTGTTGTGTATTACCCAGTTCTTCCCAAAGATCGTGATAAGTAATATGCAGAAAACTTTAAAAATTGCAAATCGAATAAACAACTAATTCGACTATAACAAACAGAAGAGGATCAATACTATGAAAAAGAATTTGACTAAACCGAATTATTTGAAGTGAAGCAAGAAACATAGGGATTAGATGCATGGAAGGTATACTATTTAGTTCTCTACCAAAAACTTGATAAAAGACCTGTAAGAAAAAAACTTGATCAAACTGATACGTGTAACAAAACACAGAAAAAACTGATACGGTTCAATTCTAAGATGGTACTAGATGACTTATGAAGAATGTGACCAGTCTATTCCCTAGTCTTTCCTTCAAGATCATGGTAAAGAATCTGCAAAAATCTTTAAAAATGCATATCATACAGAGAACTAATCCAAATAACGCAGACTAGATGACTTATGAAGAATGTGGTGTCTATTCCCCAGTCTTTCCCTCAAGATCATGGTAAAGAATTTGCAAAAAGCTTTAAAAATGCATATCATAGAGAGAACTAATCCAAATAACGCAAACTGAAATAAATCAACGATATTAAAAAATGCTCTAACCGACTTAGTTGAAGTGAACTAAGAATCGTAAGGCATATGAACATGATGAGAGGTTTACTCTTCATTTTTCTCCAAAGAACTTGATAAAGGATCTGCAATGATCTCTAAAAGTTCATTATGAATTATACAATTTTAAGGAAATAGTGTCAATAATAGATTAAAGGAAATGGACTTCTACTCTTTTGTTCTCTCCCATAAACATGGTAAGAAATTTTGCACTAACCTTACGAATTGTATATTGAAGATAAGATTAAAAAAATCAAACATTAAAAAGAGAAGGTGCATAGATATGAATAAAGGTGACCAAACAAACTAAAATAAGTAAGAAAATGACAAGAAAGTTTAGGCTTGTAAAGCTGTCAAGTGGACATTATTAATTTGACCAAACACCTTCATTTGATTTCTAATTTCTTGAAAGAGAATACTAATATCTATGTAATTGCATTTTCTAATAAAAGAGTAACTCAAACAAGCCTAATTAAAACAAAGTTATGACACTAGATGGCTTATGAAGAATGTGTTGTGTATTACCCAGTTCTTCCCAAAGATCGTGATAAGTAATATGCAGAAAACTTTAAAAATTGCAAATCGAAGAAACAACTAATTCGACTATAACAAACAGAAGAGGATCAATACTATGAAAAAGAATTTGACTAAACCGAATTATTTGAAGTGAAGCAAGAAACATAGGAATTAGATGCATGGAAGTTATACTATTTAGTTCTCTACCAAAAACTTGATAAAAGACCTGTAAGAAAAAAACTTGATCAAACTGATACGTGTAACAAAACACAGAAAAAACTGATACGGTTCAATTCTAAGATGGTACTAGATGACTTATGAAGAATGTGACCAGTCTATTCCCTAGTCTTTCCTTCAAGATCATGGTAAAGAATCTGCAAAAATCTTTAAAAATGCATATCATACAGAGAACTAATCCAAATAACGCAGACTAGATGACTTATGAAGAATGTGGTGTCTATTCCCCAGTCTTTCCCTCAAGATCATGGTAAAGAATTTGCAAAAAGCTTTAAAAATGCATATCATAGAGAGAACTAATCCAAATAACGCAAACTGAAATAAATCAACGATATTATAAAATGCTCTAATCGACTTATTTGAAGTGAACTAAGAATCATAAGGCATATGAACATGATGAGAGGTTTACTCTTCATTTTTCTCCAAAGAACTTGATAAAGGATCTGCAATGATCTCTAAAAGTTCATTATGAATTATACAATTTTAAGGAAATAGTGTCAATAATAGATTAAAGGAAATGGACTTCTACTCTTTTGTTCTCTCCCATAAACATGGTAAGAAATTTTGCACTAACCTTACGAATTGTATATTGAAGATAAGATTAAAAAAATCAAACATTAAAAAGAGAAGGTGCATAGATATGAATAAAGGTGACCAAACAAACTAAAATAAGTAAGAAAATGACAAGAAAGTTTAGGCTTGTAAAGCTGTCAAGTAGACATTATTAATTTGACCAAACACCTTCATTTGATTTCTAATTTCTTGAAAGAGAATACTAATATCTATGTAATTGCATTTTCTAATAAAAGAGTAACTCAAACAAGCCTAATTAAAACAAAGTTATGACACTAGATGGCTTATGAAGAATGTGTTGTGTATTACCCAGTTCTTCCCAAAGATCGTGATAAGTAATATGCAGAAAACTTTAAAAATTGCAAATCGAAGAAACAACTAATTCGACTATAACAAACAGAAGAGGATCAATACTATGAAAAAGAATTTGACTAAACCGAATTATTTGAAGTGAAGCAAGAAACATAGGGATTAGATGCATGGAAGGTATACTATTTAGTTCTCTACCAAAAACTTGATAAAAGACCTGTAAGAAAAAAACTTGATCAAACTGATACGTGTAACAAAACACAGAAAAAACTGATACGGTTCAATTCTAAGATGGTACTAGATGACTTATGAAGAATGTGACCAGTCTATTCCCTAGTCTTTCCTTCAAGATCATGGTAAAGAATCTGCAAAAATCTTTAAAAATGCATATCATACAGAGAACTAATCCAAATAACGCAGACTAGATGACTTATGAAGAATGTGGTGTCTATTCCCCAGTCTTTCCCTCAAGATCATGGTAAAGAATTTGCAAAAAGCTTTAAAAATGCATATCATAGAGAGAACTAATCCAAATAACGCAAACTGAAATAAATCAACGATATTAAAAAATGCTCTAATCGACTTATTTGAAGTGAACTAAGAATCATAAGGCATATGAACATGATGAGAAGTTTACTCTTCATTTTTCTCCAAAGAACTTGATAAAGGATCTGCAATGATCTCTAAAAGTTCATTATGAATTATACAATTTTAAGGAAATAGTGTCAATAATAGATTAAAGGAAATGGACTTCTACTCTTTTGTTCTCTCCCATAAACATGGTAAGAAATTTTGCACTAACCTTACGAATTGTATATTGAAGATAAGATTAAAACAATCAAACATTAAAAAGAGAAGGTGCATAGATATGAATAAAGGTGACCAAACAAACTAAAATAAGTAAGAAAATGACAAGAAAGTTTAGGCTTGTAAAGCTGTCAAGTAGACATTATTAATTTGACCAAACACCTTCATTTGATTTCTAATTTCTTGAAAGAGAATACTAATATCTATGTAATTGCATTTTCTAATAAAAGAGTAACTCAAACAAGCCTAATTAAAACAAAGTTATGACACTAGATGGCTTATGAAGAATGTGTTGTGTATTACCCAGTTCTTCCCAAAGATCGTGATTAGTAATATGCAGAAGACTTTAAAAATTGCAAATCGAAGAAACAACTAATTCGACTATAACAAACAGAAGAGGATCAATACTATGAAAAAGAATTTGACTAAACCGAATTATTTGAAGTGAAGCAAGAAACATAGTGATTAGATTCATGGAAGGTATACTATTTAGTTCTCTACCAAAAACTTGATAAAAGACCTGTAAGAAAAAAACTTGATCAAACTGATACGTGTAACAAAACACAGAAAAAACTGATACGGTTCAATTCTAAGATGGTACTAGATGACTTATGAAGAATGTGACCAGTCTATTCCCTAGTCTTTCCTTCAAGATCATGGTAAAGAATCTGCAAAAATCTTTAAAAATGCATATCATACAGAGAACTAATCCAAATAACGCAAACTAGATGACTTATGAAGAATGTGGTGTCTATTCCCCAGTCTTTCCCTCAAGATCATGGTAAAGAATTTGCAAAAAGCTTTAAAAATGCATATCATAGAGAGAACTAATCCAAATAACGCAAACTGAAATAAATCAACGATATTAAAAAATGCTCTAACCGACTTAGTTGAAGTGAACTAAGAATCATAAGGCATATGAACATGATGAGAGGTTTACTCTTCATTTTTCTCCAAAGAACTTGATAAAGGATCTGCAATGATCTCTAAAAGTTCATTATGAATTATACAATTTTAAGGAAATAGTGTCAATAATAGATTAAAGGAAATGGACTTCTACTCTTTTGTTCTCTCCCATAAACATGGTAAGAAATTTTGCACTAACCTTACGAATTGTATATTGAAGATAAGATTAAAAAAATCAAACATTAAAAAGAGAAGGTGCATAGATATGAATAAAGGTGACCAAACAAACTAAAATAAGTAAGAAAATGACAAGAAAGTTTAGGCTTGTAAAGCTGTCAAGTAGACATTATTAATTTGACCAAACACCTTCATTTGATTTCTAATTTCTTGAAAGAGAATACTAATATCTATGTAATTGCATTTTCTAATAAAAGAGTAACTCAAACAAGCCTAATTAAAACAAAGTTATGACACTAGATGGCTTATGAAGAATGTGTTGTGTATTACCCAGTTCTTCCCAAAGATCGTGATAAGTAATATGCAGAAAACTTTAAAAATTGCAAATCGAAGAAACAACTAATTCGACTATAACAAACAGAAGAGGATCAATACTATGAAAAAGAATTTGACTAAACCGAATTATTTGAAGTGAAGCAAGAAACATAGGGATTAGATGCATGGAAGGTATACTATTTATTTCTCTACCAAAAACTTGATAAAAGACCTGTAAGAAAAAAACTTGATCAAACTGATACGTGTAACAAAACACAGAAAAAACTGATACGGTTCAATTCTAAGATGGTACTAGATGACTTATGAAGAATGTGACCAGTCTATTCCCTAGTCTTTCCTTCAAGATCATGGTAAAGAATCTGCAAAAATCTTTAAAAATGCATATCATACAGAGAACTAATCCAAATAACGCAGACTAGATGACTTATGAAGAATGTGGTGTCTATTCCCCAGTCTTTCCCTCAAGATCATGGTAAAGAATTTGCAAAAAGCTTTAAAAATGCATATCATAGAGAGAACTAATCCAAATAACGCAAACTGAAATAAATCAACGATATTAAAAAATGCTCTAACCGACTTAGTTGAAGTGAACTAAGAATCATAAGGCATATGAACATGATGAGAGGTTTACTCTTCATTTTTCTCCAAAGAACTTGATAAAGGATCTGCAATGATCTCTAAAAGTTCATTATGAATTATACAATTTTAAGGAAATAGTGTCAATAATAGATTAAAGGAAATGGACTTCTACTCTTTTGTTCTCTCCCATAAACATGGTAAGAAATTTTGCACTAACCTTACGAATTGTATATTGAAGATAAGATTAAAAAAATCAAACATTAAAAAGAGAAGGTGCATAGATATGAATAAAGGTGACCAAACAAACTAAAATAAGTAAGAAAATGACAAGAAAGTTTAGGCTTGTAAAGCTGTCAAGTAGACATTATTAATTTGACCAAACACCTTCATTTGATTTCTAATTTCTTGAAAGAGAATACTAATATCTATGTAATTGCATTTTCTAATAAAAGAGTAACTCAAACAAGCCTAATTAAAACAAAGTTATGACACTAGATGGCTTATGAAGAATGTGTTGTGTATTACCCAGTTCTTCCCAAAGATCGTGATAAGTAATATGCAGAAAACTTTAAAAATTGCAAATCGAAGAAACAACTAATTCGACTATAACAAACAGAAGAGGATCAATACTATGAAAAAGAATTTGACTAAACCGAATTATTTGAAGTGAAGCAAGAAACATAGGGATTAGATGCATGGAAGGTATACTATTTATTTCTCTACCAAAAACTTGATAAAAGACCTGTAAGAAAAAAACTTGATCAAACTGATACGTGTAACAAAACACAGAAAAAACTGATACGGTTCAATTCTAAGATGGTACTAGATGACTTATGAAGAATGTGACCAGTCTATTCCCTAGTCTTTCCTTCAAGATCATGGTAAAGAATCTGCAAAAATCTTTAAAAATGCATATCATACAGAGAACTAATCCAAATAACGCAGACTAGATGACTTATGAAGAATGTGGTGTCTATTCCCCAGTCTTTCCCTCAAGATCATGGTAAAGAATTTGCAAAAAGCTTTAAAAATGCATATCATAGAGAGAACTAATCCAAATAACGCAAACTGAAATAAATCAACGATATTAAAAAATGCTCTAACCGACTTAGTTGAAGTGAACTAAGAATCATAAGGCATATGAACATGATGAGAGGTTTACTCTTCATTTTTCTCCAAAGAACTTGATAAAGGATCTGCAATGATCTCTAAAAGTTCATTATGAATTATACAATTTTAAGGAAATAGTGTCAATAATAGATTAAAGGAAATGGACTTCTACTCTTTTGTTCTCTCCCATAAACATGGTAAGAAATTTTGCACTAACCTTACGAATTGTATATTGAAGATAAGATTAAAAAAATCAAACATTAAAAAGAGAAGGTGCATAGATATGAATAAAGGTGACCAAACAAACTAAAATAAGTAAGAAAATGACAAGAAAGTTTAGGCTTGTAAAGCTGTCAAGTAGACATTATTAATTTGACCAAACACCTTCATTTGATTTCTAATTTCTTGAAAGAGAATACTAATATCTATGTAATTGCATTTTCTAATAAAAGAGTAACTCAAACAAGCCTAATTAAAACAAAGTTATGACACTAGATGGCTTATGAAGAATGTGTTGTGTATTACCCAGTTCTTCCCAAAGATCGTGATAAGTAATATGCAGAAAACTTTAAAAATTGCAAATCGAAGAAACAACTAATTCGACTATAACAAACAGAAGAGGATCAATACTATGAAAAAGAATTTGACTAAACCGAATTATTTGAAGTGAAGCAAGAAACATAGGGATTAGATGCATGGAAGGTATACTATTTATTTCTCTACCAAAAACTTGATAAAAGACCTGTAAGAAAAAAACTTGATCAAACTGATACGTGTAACAAAACACAGAAAAAACTGATACGGTTCAATTCTAAGATGGTACTAGATGACTTATGAAGAATGTGACCAGTCTATTCCCTAGTCTTTCCTTCAAGATCATGGTAAAGAATCTGCAAAAATCTTTAAAAATGCATATCATACAGAGAACTAATCCAAATAACGCAGACTAGATGACTTATGAAGAATGTGGTGTCTATTCCCCAGTCTTTCCCTCAAGATCATGGTAAAGAATTTGCAAAAAGCTTTAAAAATGCATATCATAGAGAGAACTAATCCAAATAACGCAAACTGAAATAAATCAACGATATTAAAAAATGCTCTAACCGACTTAGTTGAAGTGAACTAAGAATCATAAGGCATATGAACATGATGAGAGGTTTACTCTTCATTTTTCTCCAAAGAACTTGATAAAGGATCTGCAATGATCTCTAAAAGTTCATTATGAATTATACAATTTTAAGGAAATAGTGTCAATAATAGATTAAAGGAAATGGACTTCTACTCTTTTGTTCTCTCCCATAAACATGGTAAGAAATTTTGCACTAACCTTACGAATTGTATATTGAAGATAAGATTAAAAAAATCAAACATTAAAAAGAGAAGGTGCATAGATATGAATAAAGGTGACCAAACAAACTAAAATAAGTAAGAAAATGACAAGAAAGTTTAGGCTTGTAAAGCTGTCAAGTAGACATTATTAATTTGACCAAACACCTTCATTTGATTTCTAATTTCTTGAAAGAGAATACTAATATCTATGTAATTGCATTTTCTAATAAAAGAGTAACTCAAACAAGCCTAATTAAAACAAAGTTATGACACTAGATGGCTTATGAAGAATGTGTTGTGTATTACCCAGTTCTTCCCAAAGATCGTGATAAGTAATATGCAGAAAACTTTAAAAATTGCAAATCGAAGAAACAACTAATTCGACTATAACAAACAGAAGAGGATCAATACTATGAAAAAGAATTTGACTAAACCGAATTATTTGAAGTGAAGCAAGAAACATAGGGATTAGATGCATGGAAGGTATACTATTTATTTCTCTACCAAAAACTTGATAAAAGACCTGTAAGAAAAAAACTTGATCAAACTGATACGTGTAACAAAACACAGAAAAAACTGATACGGTTCAATTCTAAGATGGTACTAGATGACTTATGAAGAATGTGACCAGTCTATTCCCTAGTCTTTCCTTCAAGATCATGGTAAAGAATCTGCAAAAATCTTTAAAAATGCATATCATACAGAGAACTAATCCAAATAACGCAGACTAGATGACTTATGAAGAATGTGGTGTCTATTCCCCAGTCTTTCCCTCAAGATCATGGTAAAGAATTTGCAAAAAGCTTTAAAAATGCATATCATAGAGAGAACTAATCCAAATAACGCAAACTGAAATAAATCAACGATATTAAAAAATGCTCTAACCGACTTAGTTGAAGTGAACTAAGAATCATAAGGCATATGAACATGATGAGAGGTTTACTCTTCATTTTTCTCCAAAGAACTTGATAAAGGATCTGCAATGATCTCTAAAAGTTCATTATGAATTATACAATTTTAAGGAAATAGTGTCAATAATAGATTAAAGGAAATGGACTTCTACTCTTTTGTTCTCTCCCATAAACATGGTAAGAAATTTTGCACTAACCTTACGAATTGTATATTGAAGATAAGATTAAAAAAATCAAACATTAAAAAGAGAAGGTGCATAGATATGAATAAAGGTGACCAAACAAACTAAAATAAGTAAGAAAATGACAAGAAAGTTTAGGCTTGTAAAGCTGTCAAGTAGACATTATTAATTTGACCAAACACCTTCATTTGATTTCTAATTTCTTGAAAGAGAATACTAATATCTATGTAATTGCATTTTCTAATAAAAGAGTAACTCAAACAAGCCTAATTAAAACAAAGTTATGACACTAGATGGCTTATGAAGAATGTGTTGTGTATTACCCAGTTCTTCCCAAAGATCGTGATAAGTAATATGCAGAAAACTTTAAAAATTGCAAATCGAAGAAACAACTAATTCGACTATAACAAACAGAAGAGGATCAATACTATGAAAAAGAATTTGACTAAACCGAATTATTTGAAGTGAAGCAAGAAACATAGGGATTAGATGCATGGAAGGTATACTATTTAGTTCTCTACCAAAAACTTGATAAAAGACCTGTAAGAAAAAAACTTGATCAAACTGATACGTGTAACAAAACACAGAAAAAACTGATACGGTTCAATTCTAAGATGGTACTAGATGACTTATGAAGAATGTGACCAGTCTATTCCCTAGTCTTTCCTTCAAGATCATGGTAAAGAATCTGCAAAAATCTTTAAAAATGCATATCATACAGAGAACTAATCCAAATAACGCAGACTAGATGACTTATGAAGAATGTGGTGTCTATTCCCCAGTCTTTCCCTCAAGATCATGGTAAAGAATTTGCAAAAAGCTTTAAAAATGCATATCATAGAGAGAACTAATCCAAATAACGCAAACTGAAATAAATCAACGATATTAAAAAATGCTCTAACCGACTTAGTTGAAGTGAACTAAGAATCATAAGGCATATGAACATGATGAGAGGTTTACTCTTCATTTTTCTCCAAAGAACTTGATAAAGGATCTGCAATGATCTCTAAAAGTTCATTATGAATTATACAATTTTAAGGAAATAGTGTCAATAATAGATTAAAGGAAATGGACTTCTACTCTTTTGTTCTCTCCCATAAACATGGTAAGAAATTTTGCACTAACCTTACGAATTGTATATTGAAGATAAGATTAAAAAAATCAAACATTAAAAAGAGAAGGTGCATAGATATGAATAAAGGTGACCAAACAAACTAAAATAAGTAAGAAAATGACAAGAAAGTTTAGGCTTGTAAAGCTGTCAAGTAGACATTATTAATTTGACCAAACACCTTCATTTGATTTCTAATTTCTTGAAAGAGAATACTAATATCTATGTAATTGCATTTTCTAATAAAAGAGTAACTCAAACAAGCCTAATTAAAACAAAGTTATGACACTAGATGGCTTATGAAGAATGTGTTGTGTATTACCCAGTTCTTCCCAAAGATCGTGATAAGTAATATGCAGAAAACTTTAAAAATTGCAAATCGAAGAAACAACTAATTCGACTATAACAAACAGAAGAGGATCAATACTATGAAAAAGAATTTGACTAAACCGAATTATTTGAAGTGAAGCAAGAAACATAGGGATTAGATGCATGGAAGGTATACTATTTAGTTCTCTACCAAAAACTTGATAAAAGACCTGTAAGAAAAAAACTTGATCAAACTGATACGTGTAACAAAACACAGAAAAAACTGATACGGTTCAATTCTAAGATGGTACTAGATGACTTATGAAGAATGTGACCAGTCTATTCCCTAGTCTTTCCTTCAAGATCATGGTAAAGAATCTGCAAAAATCTTTAAAAATGCATATCATACAGAGAACTAATCCAAATAACGCAGACTAGATGACTTATGAAGAATGTGGTGTCTATTCCCCAGTCTTTCCCTCAAGATCATGGTAAAGAATTTGCAAAAAGCTTTAAAAATGCATATCATAGAGAGAACTAATCCAAATAACGCAAACTGAAATAAATCAACGATATTAAAAAATGCTCTAACCGACTTAGTTGAAGTGAACTAAGAATCATAAGGCATATGAACATGATGAGAGGTTTACTCTTCATTTTTCTCCAAAGAACTTGATAAAGGATCTGCAATGATCTCTAAAAGTTCATTATGAATTATACAATTTTAAGGAAATAGTGTCAATAATAGATTAAAGGAAATGGACTTCTACTCTTTTGTTCTCTCCCATAAACATGGTAAGAAATTTTGCACTAACCTTACGAATTGTATATTGAAGATAAGATTAAAAAAATCAAACATTAAAAAGAGAAGGTGCATAGATATGAATAAAGGTGACCAAACAAACTAAAATAAGTAAGAAAATGACAAGAAAGTTTAGGCTTGTAAAGCTGTCAAGTAGACATTATTAATTTGACCAAACACCTTCATTTGATTTCTAATTTCTTGAAAGAGAATACTAATATCTATGTAATTGCATTTTCTAATAAAAGAGTAACTCAAACAAGCCTAATTAAAACAAAGTTATGACACTAGATGGCTTATGAAGAATGTGTTGTGTATTACCCAGTTCTTCCCAAAGATCGTGATAAGTAATATGCAGAAAACTTTAAAAATTGCAAATCGAAGAAACAACTAATTCGACTATAACAAACAGAAGAGGATCAATACTATGAAAAAGAATTTGACTAAACCGAATTATTTGAAGTGAAGCAAGAAACATAGGGATTAGATGCATGGAAGGTATACTATTTAGTTCTCTACCAAAAACTTGATAAAAGACCTGTAAGAAAAAAACTTGATCAAACTGATACGTGTAACAAAACACAGAAAAAACTGATACGGTTCAATTCTAAGATGGTACTAGATGACTTATGAAGAATGTGACCAGTCTATTCCCTAGTCTTTCCTTCAAGATCATGGTAAAGAATCTGCAAAAATCTTTAAAAATGCATATCATACAGAGAACTAATCCAAATAACGCAGACTAGATGACTTATGAAGAATGTGGTGTCTATTCCCCAGTCTTTCCCTCAAGATCATGGTAAAGAATTTGCAAAAAGCTTTAAAAATGCATAACATAGAGAGAACTAATCCAAATAACGCAAACTGAAATAAATCAACGATATTAAAAAATGCTCTAACCGACTTAGTTGAAGTGAACTAAGAATCATAAGGCATATGAACATGATGAGAGGTTTACTCTTCATTTTTCTCCAAAGAACTTGATAAAGGATCTGCAATGATCTCTAAAAGTTCATTATGAATTATACAATTTTAAGGAAATAGTGTCAATAATAGATTAAAGGAAATGGACTTCTACTCTTTTGTTCTCTCCCATAAACATGGTAAGAAATTTTGCACTAACCTTACGAATTGTATATTGAAGATAAGATTAAAAAAATCAAACATTAAAAAGAGAAGGTGCATAGATATGAATAAAGGTGACCAAACAAACTAAAATAAGTAAGAAAATGACAAGAAAGTTTAGGCTTGTAAAGCTGTCAAGTAGACATTATTAATTTGACCAAACACCTTCATTTGATTTCTAATTTCTTGAAAGAGAATACTAATATCTATGTAATTGCATTTTCTAATAAAAGAGTAACTCAAACAAGCCTAATTAAAACAAAGTTATGACACTAGATGGCTTATGAAGAATGTGTTGTGTATTACCCAGTTCTTCCCAAAGATCGTGATAAGTAATATGCAGAAAACTTTAAAAATTGCAAATCGAAGAAACAACTAATTCGACTATAACAAACAGAAGAGGATCAATACTATGAAAAAGAATTTGACTAAACCGAATTATTTGAAGTGAAGCAAGAAACATAGGGATTAGATGCATGGAAGGTATACTATTTAGTTCTCTACCAAAAACTTGATAAAAGACCTGTAAGAAAAAAACTTGATCAAACTGATACGTGTAACAAAACACAGAAAAAACTGATACGGTTCAATTCTAAGATGGTACTAGATGACTTATGAAGAATGTGACCAGTCTATTCCCTAGTCTTTCCTTCAAGATCATGGTAAAGAATCTGCAAAAATCTTTAAAAATGCATATCATACAGAGAACTAATCCAAATAACGCAGACTAGATGACTTATGAAGAATGTGGTGTCTATTCCCCAGTCTTTCCCTCAAGATCATGGTAAAGAATTTGCAAAAAGCTTTAAAAATGCATATCATAGAGAGAACTAATCCAAATAACGCAAACTGAAATAAATCAACGATATTAAAAAATGCTCTAACCGACTTAGTTGAAGTGAACTAAGAATCATAAGGCATATGAACATGATGAGAGGTTTACTCTTCATTTTTCTCCAAAGAACTTGATAAAGGATCTGCAATGATCTCTAAAAGTTCATTATGAATTATACAATTTTAAGGAAATAGTGTCAATAATAGATTAAAGGAAATGGACTTCTACTCTTTTGTTCTCTCCCATAAACATGGTAAGAAATTTTGCACTAACCTTACGAATTGTATATTGAAGATAAGATTAAAAAAATCAAACATTAAAAAGAGAAGGTGCATAGATATGAATAAAGGTGACCAAACAAACTAAAATAAGTAAGAAAATGACAAGAAAGTTTAGGCTTGTAAAGCTGTCAAGTAGACATTATTAATTTGACCAAACACCTTCATTTGATTTCTAATTTCTTGAAAGAGAATACTAATATCTATGTAATTGCATTTTCTAATAAAAGAGTAACTCAAACAAGCCTAATTAAAACAAAGTTATGACACTAGATGGCTTATGAAGAATGTGTTGTGTATTACCCAGTTCTTCCCAAAGATCGTGATTAGTAATATGCAGAAAACTTTAAAAATTGCAAATCGAAGAAACAACTAATTCGACTATAACAAACAGAAGAGGATCAATACTATGAAAAAGAATTTGACTAAACCGAATTATTTGAAGTGAAGCAAGAAACATAGGGATTAGATGCATGGAAGGTATACTATTTAGTTCTCTACCAAAAACTTGATAAAAGACCTGTAAGAAAAAAACTTGATCAAACTGATACGTGTAACAAAACACAGAAAAAACTGATACGGTTCAATTCTAAGATGGTACTAGATGACTTATGAAGAATGTGACCAGTCTATTCCCTAGTCTTTCCTTCAAGATCATGGTAAAGAATCTGCAAAAATCTTTAAAAATGCATATCATACAGAGAACTAATCCAAATAACGCAGACTAGATGACTTATGAAGAATGTGGTGTCTATTCCCCAGTCTTTCCCTCAAGATCATGGTAAAGAATTTGCAAAAAGCTTTAAAAATGCATATCATAGAGAGAACTAATCCAAATAACGCAAACTGAAATAAATCAACGATATTAAAAAATGCTCTAACCGACTTAGTTGAAGTGAACTAAGAATCATAAGGCATATGAACATGATGAGAGGTTTACTCTTCATTTTTCTCCAAAGAACTTGATAAAGGATCTGCAATGATCTCTAAAAGTTCATTATGAATTATACAATTTTAAGGAAATAGTGTCAATAATAGATTAAAGGAAATGGACTTCTACTCTTTTGTTCTCTCCCATAAACATGGTAAGAAATTTTGCACTAACCTTACGAATTGTATATTGAAGATAAGATTAAAAAAATCAAACATTAAAAAGAGAAGGTGCATAGATATGAATAAAGGTGACCAAACAAACTAAAATAAGTAAGAAAATGACAAGAAAGTTTAGGCTTGTAAAGCTGTCAAGTAGACATTATTAATTTGACCAAACACCTTCATTTGATTTCTAATTTCTTGAAAGAGAATACTAATATCTATGTAATTGCATTTTCTAATAAAAGAGTAACTCAAACAAGCCTAATTAAAACAAAGTTATGACACTAGATGGCTTATGAAGAATGTGTTGTGTATTACCCAGTTCTTCCCAAAGATCGTGATTAGTAATATGCAGAAAACTTTAAAAATTGCAAATCGAAGAAACAACTAATTCGACTATAACAAACAGAAGAGGATCAATACTATGAAAAAGAATTTGACTAAACCGAATTATTTGAAGTGAAGCAAGAAACATAGGGATTAGATGCATGGAAGGTATACTATTTAGTTCTCTACCAAAAACTTGATAAAAGACCTGTAAGAAAAAAACTTGATCAAACTGATACGTGTAACAAAACACAGAAAAAACTGATACGGTTCAATTCTAAGATGGTACTAGATGACTTATGAAGAATGTGACCAGTCTATTCCCTAGTCTTTCCTTCAAGATCATGGTAAAGAATCTGCAAAAATCTTTAAAAATGCATATCATACAGAGAACTAATCCAAATAACGCAGACTAGATGACTTATGAAGAATGTGGTGTCTATTCCCCAGTCTTTCCCTCAAGATCATGGTAAAGAATTTGCAAAAAGCTTTAAAAATGCATATCATAGAGAGAACTAATCCAAATAACGCAAACTGAAATAAATCAACGATATTAAAAAATGCTCTAACCGACTTAGTTGAAGTGAACTAAGAATCATAAGGCATATGAACATGATGAGAGGTTTACTCTTCATTTTTCTCCAAAGAACTTGATAAAGGATCTGCAATGATCTCTAAAAGTTCATTATGAATTATACAATTTTAAGGAAATAGTGTCAATAATAGATTAAAGGAAATGGACTTCTACTCTTTTGTTCTCTCCCATAAACATGGTAAGAAATTTTGCACTAACCTTACGAATTGTATATTGAAGATAAGATTAAAAAAATCAAACATTAAAAAGAGAAGGTGCATAGATATGAATAAAGGTGACCAAACAAACTAAAATAAGTAAGAAAATGACAAGAAAGTTTAGGCTTGTAAAGCTGTCAAGTAGACATTATTAATTTGACCAAACACCTTCATTTGATTTCTAATTTCTTGAAAGAGAATACTAATATCTATGTAATTGCATTTTCTAATAAAAGAGTAACTCAAACAAGCCTAATTAAAACAAAGTTATGACACTAGATGGCTTATGAAGAATGTGTTGTGTATTACCCAGTTCTTCCCAAAGATCGTGATAAGTAATATGCAGAAAACTTTAAAAATTGCAAATCGAAGAAACAACTAATTCGACTATAACAAACAGAAGAGGATCAATACTATGAAAAAGAATTTGACTAAACCGAATTATTTGAAGTGAAGCAAGAAACATAGGGATTAGATGCATGGAAGGTATACTATTTAGTTCTCTACCAAAAACTTGATAAAAGACCTGTAAGAAAAAAACTTGATCAAACTGATACGTGTAACAAAACACAGAAAAAACTGATACGGTTCAATTCTAAGATGGTACTAGATGACTTATGAAGAATGTGACCAGTCTATTCCCTAGTCTTTCCTTCAAGATCATGGTAAAGAATCTGCAAAAATCTTTAAAAATGCATATCATACAGAGAACTAATCCAAATAACGCAGACTAGATGACTTATGAAGAATGTGGTGTCTATTCCCCAGTCTTTCCCTCAAGATCATGGTAAAGAATTTGCAAAAAGCTTTAAAAATGCATATCATAGAGAGAACTAATCCAAATAACGCAAACTGAAATAAATCAACGATATTAAAAAATGCTCTAACCGACTTACTTGAAGTGAACTAAGAATCATAAGGCATATGAACATGATGAGAGGTTTACTCTTCATTTTTCTCCAAAGAACTTGATAAAGGATCTGCAATGATCTCTAAAAGTTCATTATGAATTATACAATTTTAAGGAAATAGTGTCAATAATAGATTAAAGGAAATGGACTTCTACTCTTTTGTTCTCTCCCATAAACATGGTAAGAAATTTTGCACTAACCTTACGAATTGTATATTGAAGATAAGATTAAAAAAATCAAACATTAAAAAGAGAAGGTGCATAGATATGAATAAAGGTGACCAAACAAACTAAAATAAGTAAGAAAATGACAAGAAAGTTTAGGCTTGTAAAGCTGTCAAGTAGACATTATTAATTTGACCAAACACCTTCATTTGATTTCTAATTTCTTGAAAGAGAATACTAATATCTATGTAATTGCATTTTCTAATAAAAGAGTAACTCAAACAAGCCTAATTAAAACAAAGTTATGACACTAGATGGCTTATGAAGAATGTGTTGTGTATTACCCAGTTCTTCCCAAAGATCGTGATTAGTAATATGCAGAAAACTTTAAAAATTGCAAATCGAAGAAACAACTAATTCGACTATAACAAACAGAAGAGGATCAATACTATGAAAAAGAATTTGACTAAACCGAATTATTTGAAGTGAAGCAAGAAACATAGGGATTAGATGCATGGAAGGTATACTATTTAGTTCTCTACCAAAAACTTGATAAAAGACCTGTAAGAAAAAAACTTGATCAAACTGATACGTGTAACAAAACACAGAAAAAACTGATACGGTTCAATTCTAAGATGGTACTAGATGACTTATGAAGAATGTGACCAGTCTATTCCCTAGTCTTTCCTTCAAGATCATGGTAAAGAATCTGCAAAAATCTTTAAAAATGCATATCATACAGAGAACTAATCCAAATAACGCAGACTAGATGACTTATGAAGAATGTGGTGTCTATTCCCCAGTCTTTCCCTCAAGATCATGGTAAAGAATTTGCAAAAAGCTTTAAAAATGCATATCATAGAGAGAACTAATCCAAATAACGCAAACTGAAATAAATCAACGATATTAAAAAATGCTCTAACCGACTTATTTGAAGTGAACTAAGAATCATAAGGCATATGAACATGATGAGAAGTTTACTCTTCATTTTTCTCCAAAGAACTTGATAAAGGATCTGCAATGATGTCTAAAAGTTCATTATGAATTATACAATTTTAAGGAAATAGTGTCAATAATAGATTAAAGGAAATGGACTTCTACTCTTTTGTTCTCTCCCATAAACATGGTAAGAAATTTTGCACTAACCTTACGAATTGTATATTGAAGATAAGATTAAAAAAATCAAACATTAAAAAGAGAAGGTGCATAGATATGAATAAAGGTGACCAAACAAACTAAAATAAGTAAGAAAATGACAAGAAAGTTTAGGCTTGTAAAGCTGTCAAGTAGACATTATTAATTTGACCAAACACCTTCATTTGATTTCTAATTTCTTGAAAGAGAATACTAATATCTATGTAATTGCATTTTCTAATAAAAGAGTAACTCAAACAAGCCTAATTAAAACAAAGTTATGACACTAGATGGCTTATGAAGAATGTGTTGTGTATTACCCAGTTCTTCCCAAAGATCGTGATAAGTAATATGCAGAAAACTTTAAAAATTGCAAATCGAAGAAACAACTAATTCGACTATAACAAACAGAAGAGGATCAATACTATGAAAAAGAATTTGACTAAACCGAATTATTTGAAGTGAAGCAAGAAACATAGGGATTAGATGCATGGAAGGTATACTATTTAGTTCTCTACCAAAAACTTGATAAAAGACCTGTAAGAAAAAAACTTGATCAAACTGATACGTGTAACAAAACACAGAAAAAACTGATACGGTTCAATTCTAAGATGGTACTAGATGACTTATGAAGAATGTGACCAGTCTATTCCCTAGTCTTTCCTTCAAGATCATGGTAAAGAATCTGCAAAAATCTTTAAAAATGCATATCATACAGAGAACTAATCCAAATAACGCAGACTAGATGACTTATGAAGAATGTGGTGTCTATTCCCCAGTCTTTCCCTCAAGATCATGGTAAAGAATTTGCAAAAAGCTTTAAAAATGCATATCATAGAGAGAACTAATCCAAATAACGCAAACTGAAATAAATCAACGATATTAAAAAATGCTCTAACCGACTTAGTTGAAGTGAACTAAGAATCATAAGGCATATGAACATGATGAGAGGTTTACTCTTCATTTTTCTCCAAAGAACTTGATAAAGGATCTGCAATGATCTCTAAAAGTTCATTATGAATTATACAATTTTAAGGAAATAGTGTCAATAATAGATTAAAGGAAATGGACTTCTACTCTTTTGTTCTCTCCCATAAACATGGTAAGAAATTTTGCACTAACCTTACGAATTGTATATTGAAGATAAGATTAAAAAAATCAAACATTAAAAAGAGAAGGTGCATAGATATGAATAAAGGTGACCAAACAAACTAAAATAAGTAAGAAAATGACAAGAAAGTTTAGGCTTGTAAAGCTGTCAAGTAGACATTATTAATTTGACCAAACACCTTCATTTGATTTCTAATTTCCTGAAAGAGAATACTAATATCTATGTAATTGCATTTTCTAATAAAAGAGTAACTCAAACAAGCCTAATTAAAACAAAGTTATGACACTAGATGGCTTATGAAGAATGTGTTGTGTATTACCCAGTTCTTCCCAAAGATCGTGATAAGTAATATGCAGAAAACTTTAAAAATTGCAAATCGAAGAAACAACTAATTCGACTATAACAAACAGAAGAGGATCAATACTATGAAAAAGAATTTGACTAAACCGAATTATTTGAAGTGAAGCAAGAAACATAGGGATTAGATGCATGGAAGGTATACTATTTAGTTCTCTACCAAAAACTTGATAAAAGACCTGTAAGAAAAAAACTTGATCAAACTGATACGTGTAACAAAACACAGAAAAAACTGATACGGTTCAATTCTAAGATGGTACTAGATGACTTATGAAGAATGTGACCAGTCTATTCCCTAGTCTTTCCTTCAAGATCATGGTAAAGAATCTGCAAAAATCTTTAAAAATGCATATCATACAGAGAACTAATCCAAATAACGCAGACTAGATGACTTATGAAGAATGTGGTGTCTATTCCCCAGTCTTTCCCTCAAGATCATGGTAAAGAATTTGCAAAAAGCTTTAAAAATGCATATCATAGAGAGAACTAATCCAAATAACGCAAACTGAAATAAATCAACGATATTAAAAAATGCTCTAACCGACTTAGTTGAAGTGAACTAAGAATCATAAGGCATATGAACATGATGAGAGGTTTACTCTTCATTTTTCTCCAAAGAACTTGATAAAGGATCTGCAATGATCTCTAAAAGTTCATTATGAATTATACAATTTTAAGGAAATAGTGTCAATAATAGATTAAAGGAAATGGACTTCTACTCTTTTGTTCTCTCCCATAAACATGGTAAGAAATTTTGCACTAACCTTACGAATTGTATATTGAAGATAAGATTAAAAAAATCAAACATTAAAAAGAGAAGGTGCATAGATATGAATAAAGGTGACCAAACAAACTAAAATAAGTAAGAAAATGACAAGAAAGTTTAGGCTTGTAAAGCTGTCAAGTAGACATTATTAATTTGACCAAACACCTTCATTTGATTTCTAATTTCTTGAAAGAGAATACTAATATCTATGTAATTGCATTTTCTAATAAAAGAGTAACTCAAACAAGCCTAATTAAAACAAAGTTATGACACTAGATGGCTTATGAAGAATGTGTTGTGTATTACCCAGTTCTTCCCAAAGATCGTGATAAGTAATATGCAGAAAACTTTAAAAATTGCAAATCGAAGAAACAACTAATTCGACTATAACAAACAGAAGAGGATCAATACTATGAAAAAGAATTTGACTAAACCGAATTATTTGAAGTGAAGCAAGAAACATAGGGATTAGATGCATGGAAGGTATACTATTTAGTTCTCTACCAAAAACTTGATAAAAGACCTGTAAGAAAAAAACTTGATCAAACTGATACGTGTAACAAAACACAGAAAAAACTGATACGGTTCAATTCTAAGATGGTACTAGATGACTTATGAAGAATGTGACCAGTCTATTCCCTAGTCTTTCCTTCAAGATCATGGTAAAGAATCTGCAAAAATCTTAAAAAATGCATATCATACAGAGAACTAATCCAAATAACGCAGACTAGATGACTTATGAAGAATGTGGTGTCTATTCCCCAGTCTTTCCCTCAAGATCATGGTAAAGAATTTGCAAAAAGCTTTAAAAATGCATATCATAGAGAGAACTAATCCAAATAACGCAAACTGAAATAAATCAACGATATTAAAAAATGCTCTAATCGACTTATTTGAAGTGAACTAAGAATCATAAGGCATATGAACATGATGAGAGGTTTACTCTTCATTTTTCTCCAAAGAACTTGATAAAGGATCTGCAATGATCTCTAAAAGTTCATTATGAATTATACAATTTTAAGGAAATAGTGTCAATAATAGATTAAAGGAAATGGACTTCTACTCTTTTGTTCTCTCCCATAAACATGGTAAGAAATTTTGCACTAACCTTACGAATTGTATATTGAAGATAAGATTAAAAAAATCAAACATTAAAAAGAGAAGGTGCATAGATATGAATAAAGGTGACCAAACAAACTAAAATAAGTAAGAAAATGACAAGAAAGTTTAGGCTTGTAAAGCTGTCAAGTAGACATTATTAATTTGACCAAACACCTTCATTTGATTTCTAATTTCTTGAAAGAGAATACTAATATCTATGTAATTGCATTTTCTAATAAAAGAGTAACTCAAACAAGCCTAATTAAAACAAAGTTATGACACTAGATGGCTTATGAAGAATGTGTTGTGTATTACCCAGTTCTTCCCAAAGATCGTGATAAGTAATATGCAGAAAACTTTAAAAATTGCAAATCGAAGAAACAACTAATTCGACTATAACAAACAGAAGAGGATCAATACTATGAAAAAGAATTTGACTAAACCGAATTATTTGAAGTGAAGCAAGAAACATAGGGATTAGATGCATGGAAGGTATACTATTTAGTTCTCTACCAAAAACTTGATAAAAGACCTGTAAGAAAAAAACTTGATCAAACTGATACGTGTAACAAAACACAGAAAAAACTGATACGGTTCAATTCTAAGATGGTACTAGATGACTTATGAAGAATGTGACCAGTCTATTCCCTAGTCTTTCCTTCAAGATCATGGTAAAGAATCTGCAAAAATCTTTAAAAATGCATATCATACAGAGAACTAATCCAAATAACGCAGACTAGATGACTTATGAAGAATGTGGTGTCTATTCCCCAGTCTTTCCCTCAAGATCATGGTAAAGAATTTGCAAAAAGCTTTAAAAATGCATATCATAGAGAGAACTAATCCAAATAACGCAAACTGAAATAAATCAACGATATTAAAAAATGCTCTAACCGACTTAGTTGAAGTGAACTAAGAATCATAAGGCATATGAACATGATGAGAGGTTTACTCTTCATTTTTCTCCAAAGAACTTGATAAAGGATCTGCAATGATCTCTAAAAGTTCATTATGAATTATACAATTTTAAGGAAATAGTGTCAATAATAGATTAAAGGAAATGGACTTCTACTCTTTTGTTCTCTCCCATAAACATGGTAAGAAATTTTGCACTAACCTTACGAATTGTATATTGAAGATAAGATTAAAAAAATCAAACATTAAAAAGAGAAGGTGCATAGATATGAATAAAGGTGACCAAACAAACTAAAATAAGTAAGAAAATGACAAGAAAGTTTAGGCTTGTAAAGCTGTCAAGTAGACATTATTAATTTGACCAAACACCTTCATTTGATTTCTAATTTCTTGAAAGAGAATACTAATATCTATGTAATTGCATTTTCTAATAAAAGAGTAACTCAAACAAGCCTAATTAAAACAAAGTTATGACACTAGATGGCTTATGAAGAATGTGTTGTGTATTACCCAGTTCTTCCCAAAGATCGTGATAAGTAATATGCAGAAAACTTTAAAAATTGCAAATCGAAGAAACAACTAATTCGACTATAACAAACAGAAGAGGATCAATACTATGAAAAAGAATTTGACTAAACCGAATTATTTGAAGTGAAGCAAGAAACATAGGGATTAGATGCATGGAAGGTATACTATTTAGTTCTCTACCAAAAACTTGATACAAGACCTGTAAGAAAAAAACTTGATCAAACTGATACGTGTAACAAAACACAGAAAAAACTGATACGGTTCAATTCTAAGATGGTACTAGATGACTTATGAAGAATGTGACCAGTCTATTCCCTAGTCTTTCCTTCAAGATCATGGTAAAGAATCTGCAAAAATCTTTAAAAATGCATATCATACAGAGAACTAATCCAAATAACGCAGACTAGATGACTTATGAAGAATGTGGTGTCTATTCCCCAGTCTTTCCCTCAAGATCATGGTAAAGAATTTGCAAAAAGCTTTAAAAATGCATATCATAGAGAGAACTAATCCAAATAACGCAAACTGAAATAAATCAACGATATTAAAAAATGCTCTAATCGACTTATTTGAAGTGAACTAAGAATCATAAGGCATATGAACATGATGAGAGGTTTACTCTTCATTTTTCTCCAAAGAACTTGATAAAGGATCTGCAATGATCTCTAAAAGTTCATTATGAATTATACAATTTTAAGGAAATAGTGTCAATAATAGATTAAAGGAAATGGACTTCTACTCTTTTGTTCTCTCCCATAAACATGGTAAGAAATTTTGCACTAACCTTACGAATTGTATATTGAAGATAAGATTAAAAAAATCAAACATTAAAAAGAGAAGGTGCATAGATATGAATAAAGGTGACCAAACAAACTAAAATAAGTAAGAAAATGACAAGAAAGTTTAGGCTTGTAAAGCTGTCAAGTGGACATTATTAATTTGACCAAACACCTTCATTTGATTTCTAATTTCTTGAAAGAGAATACTAATATCTATGTAATTGCATTTTCTAATAAAAGAGTAACTCAAACAAGCCTAATTAAAACAAAGTTATGACACTAGATGGCTTATGAAGAATGTGTTGTGTATTACCCAGTTCTTCCCAAAGATCGTGATAAGTAATATGCAGAAAACTTTAAAAATTGCAAATCGAAGAAACAACTAATTCGACTATAACAAACAGAAGAGGATCAATACTATGAAAAAGAATTTGACTAAACCGAATTATTTGAAGTGAAGCAAGAAACATAGGGATTAGATGCATGGAAGGTATACTATTTAGTTCTCTACCAAAAACTTGATAAAAGACCTGTAAGAAAAAAACTTGATCAAACTGATATGTGTAACAAAACACAGAAAAAACTGATACGGTTCAATTCTAAGATGGTACTAGATGACTTATGAAGAATGTGACCAGTCTATTCCCTAGTCTTTCCTTCAAGATCATGGTAAAGAATCTGCAAAAATCTTAAAAAATGCATATCATACAGAGAACTAATCCAAATAACGCAGACTAGATGACTTATGAAGAATGTGGTGTCTATTCCCCATTCTTTCCCTCAAGATCATGGTAAAGAATTTGCAAAAAGCTTTAAAAATGCATATCATAGAGAGAACTAATCCAAATAACGCAAACTGAAATAAATCAACGATATTAAAAAATGCTCTAATCGACTTATTTGAAGTGAACTAAGAATCATAAGGCATATGAACATGATGAGAGGTTTACTCTTCATTTTTCTCCAAAGAACTTGATAAAGGATCTGCAATGATCTCTAAAAGTTCATTATGAATTATACAATTTTAAGGAAATAGTGTCAATAATAGATTAAAGGAAATGGACTTCTACTCTTTTGTTCTCTCCCATAAACATGGTAAGAAATTTTGCACTAACCTTACGAATTGTATATTGAAGATAAGATTAAAAAAATCAAACATTAAAAAGAGAAGGTGCATAGATATGAATAAAGGTGACCAAACAAACTAAAATAAGTAAGAAAATGACAAGAAAGTTTAGGCTTGTAAAGCTGTCAAGTGGACATTATTAATTTGACCAAACACCTTCATTTGATTTCTAATTTCTTGAAAGAGAATACTAATATCTATGTAATTGCATTTTCTAATAAAAGAGTAACTCAAACAAGCCTAATTAAAACAAAGTTATGACACTAGATGGCTTATGAAGAATGTGTTGTGTATTACCCAGTTCTTCCCAAAGATCGTGATAAGTAATATGCAGAAAACTTTAAAAATTGCAAATCGAAGAAACAACTAATTCGACTATAACAAACAGAAGAGGATCAATACTATGAAAAAGAATTTGACTAAACCGAATTATTTGAAGTGAAGCAAGAAACATAGGGATTAGATGCATGGAAGGTATACTATTTAGTTCTCTACCAAAAACTTGATAAAAGACCTGTAAGAAAAAAACTTGATCAAACTGATACGTGTAACAAAACACAGAAAAAACTGATACGGTTCAATTCTAAGATGGTACTAGATGACTTATGAAGAATGTGACCAGTCTATTCCCTAGTCTTTCCTTCAAGATCATGGTAAAGAATCTGCAAAAATCTTAAAAAATGCATATCATACAGAGAACTAATCCAAATAACGCAGACTAGATGACTTATGAAGAATGTGGTGTCTATTCCCCAGTCTTTCCCTCAAGATCATGGTAAAGAATTTGCAAAAAGCTTTAAAAATGCATATCATAGAGAGAACTAATCCAAATAACGCAAACTGAAATAAATCAACGATATTAAAAAATGCTCTAATCGACTTATTTGAAGTGAACTAAGAATCATAAGGCATATGAACATGATGAGAGGTTTACTCTTCATTTTTCTCCAAAGAACTTGATAAAGGATCTGCAATGATCTCTAAAAGTTCATTATGAATTATACAATTTTAAGGAAATAGTGTCAATAATAGATTAAAGGAAATGGACTTCTACTCTTTTGTTCTCTCCCATAAACATGGTAAGAAATTTTGCACTAACCTTACGAATTGTATATTGAAGATAAGATTAAAAAAATCAAACATTAAAAAGAGAAGGTGCATAGATATGAATAAAGGTGACCAAACAAACTAAAATAAGTAAGAAAATGACAAGAAAGTTTAGGCTTGTAAAGCTGTCAAGTAGACATTATTAATTTGACCAAACACCTTCATTTGATTTCTAATTTCTTGAAAGAGAATACTAATATCTATGTAATTGCATTTTCTAATAAAAGAGTAACTCAAACAAGCCTAATTAAAACAAATTTATGACACTAGATGGCTTATGAAGAATGTGTTGTGTATTACCCAGTTCTTCCCAAAGATCGTGATAAGTAATATGCAGAAAACTTTAAAAATTGCAAATCGAAGAAACAACTAATTCGACTATAACAAACAGAAGAGGATCAATACTATGAAAAAGAATTTGACTAAACCGAATTATTTGAAGTGAAGCAAGAAACATAGGGATTAGATGCATGGAAGGTATACTATTTAGTTCTCTACCAAAAACTTGATAAAAGACCTGTAAGAAAAAAACTTGATCAAACTGATACGTGTAACAAAACACAGAAAAAACTGATACGGTTCAATTCTAAGATGGTACTAGATGACTTATGAAGAATGTGACCAGTCTATTCCCTAGTCTTTCCTTCAAGATCATGGTAAAGAATCTGCAAAAATCTTAAAAAATGCATATCATACAGAGAACTAATCCAAATAACGCAGACTAGATGACTTATGAAGAATGTGGTGTCTATTCCCCAGTCTTTCCCTCAAGATCATGGTAAAGAATTTGCAAAAAGCTTTAAAAATGCATATCATAGAGAGAACTAATCCAAATAACGCAAACTGAAATAAATCAACGATATTAAAAAATGCTCTAATCGACTTATTTGAAGTGAACTAAGAATCATAAGGCATATGAACATGATGAGAGGTTTACTCTTCATTTTCCTCCAAAGAACTTGATAAAGGATCTGCAATGATCTCTAAAAGTTCATTATGAATTATACAATTTTAAGGAAATAGTGTCAATAATAGATTAAAGGAAATGGACTTCTACTCTTTTGTTCTCTCCCATAAACATGGTAAGAAATTTTGCACTAACCTTACGAATTGTATATTGAAGATAAGATTAAAAAAATCAAACATTAAAAAGAGAAGGTGCATAGATATGAATAAAGGTGACCAAACAAACTAAAATAAGTAAGAAAATGACAAGAAAGTTTAGGCTTGTAAAGCTGTCAAGTAGACATTATTAATTTGACCAAACACCTTCATTTGATTTCTAATTTCTTGAAAGAGAATACTAATATCTATGTAATTGCATTTTCTAATAAAAGAGTAACTCAAACAAGCCTAATTAAAACAAAGTTATGACACTAGATGGCTTATGAAGAATGTGTTGTGTATTACCCAGTTCTTCCCAAAGATCGTGATAAGTAATATGCAGAAAACTTTAAAAATTGCAAATCGAAGAAACAACTAATTCGACTATAACAACCAGAAGAGGATCAATACTATGAAAAAGAATTTGACTAAACCGAATTATTTGAAGTGAAGCAAGAAACATAGGGATTAGATGCATGGAAGGTATACTATTTAGTTCTCTACCAAAAACTTGATAAAAGACCTGTAAGAAAAAAACTTGATCAAACTGATACGTGTAACAAAACACAGAAAAAACTGATACGGTTCAATTCTAAGATGGTACTAGATGACTTATGAAGAATGTGACCAGTCTATTCCCTAGTCTTTCCTTCAAGATCATGGTAAAGAATCTGCAAAAATCTTAAAAAATGCATATCATACAGAGAACTAATCCAAATAACGCAGACTAGATGACTTATGAAGAATGTGGTGTCTATTCCCCAGTCTTTCCCTCAAGATCATGGTAAAGAATTTGCAAAAAGCTTTAAAAATGCATATCATAGAGAGAACTAATCCAAATAACGCAAACTGAAATAAATCAACGATATTAAAAAATGCTCTAATCGACTTATTTGAAGTGAACTAAGAATCATAAGGCATATGAACATGATGAGAGGTTTACTCTTCATTTTCCTCCAAAGAACTTGATAAAGGATCTGCAATGATCTCTAAAAGTTCATTATGAATTATACAATTTTAAGGAAATAGTGTCAATAATAGATTAAAGGAAATGGACTTCTACTCTTTTGTTCTCTCCCATAAACATGGTAAGAAATTTTGCACTAACCTTACGAATTGTATATTGAAGATAAGATTAAAAAAATCAAACATTAAAAAGAGAAGGTGCATAGATATGAATAAAGGTGACCAAACAAACTAAAATAAGTAAGAAAATGACAAGAAAGTTTAGGCTTGTAAAGCTGTCAAGTAGACATTATTAATTTGACCAAACACCTTCATTTGATTTCTAATTTCTTGAAAGAGAATACTAATATCTATGTAATTGCATTTTCTAATAAAAGAGTAACTCAAACAAGCCTAATTAAAACAAAGTTATGACACTAGATGGCTTATGAAGAATGTGTTGTGTATTACCCAGTTCTTCCCAAAGATCGTGATAAGTAATATGCAGAAAACTTTAAAAATTGCAAATCGAAGAAACAACTAATTCGACTATAACAAACAGAAGAGGATCAATACTATGAAAAAGAATTTGACTAAACCGAATTATTTGAAGTGAAGCAAGAAACATAGGGATTAGATGCATGGAAGGTATACTATTTAGTTCTCTACCAAAAACTTGATAAAAGACCTGTAAGAAAAAAACTTGATCAAACTGATACGTGTAACAAAACACAGAAAAAACTGATACGGTTCAATTCTAAGATGGTACTAGATGACTTATGAAGAATGTGACCAGTCTATTCCCTAGTCTTTCCTTCAAGATCATGGTAAAGAATCTGCAAAAATCTTAAAAAATGCATATCATACAGAGAACTAATCCAAATAACGCAGACTAGATGACTTATGAAGAATGTGGTGTCTATTCCCCAGTCTTTCCCTCAAGATCATGGTAAAGAATTTGCAAAAAGCTTTAAAAATGCATATCATAGAGAGAACTAATCCAAATAACGCAAACTGAAATAAATCAACGATATTAAAAAATGCTCTAATCGACTTATTTGAAGTGAACTAAGAATCATAAGGCATATGAACATGATGAGAGGTTTACTCTTCATTTTTCTCCAAAGAACTTGATAAAGGATCTGCAATGATCTCTAAAAGTTCATTATGAATTATACAATTTTAAGGAAATAGTGTCAATAATAGATTAAAGGAAATGGACTTCTACTCTTTTGTTCTCTCCCATAAACATGGTAAGAAATTTTGCACTAACCTTACGAATTGTATATTGAAGATAAGATTAAAAAAATCAAACATTAAAAAGAGAAGGTGCATAGATATGAATAAAGGTGACCAAACAAACTAAAATAAGTAAGAAAATGACAAGAAAGTTTAGGCTTGTAAAGCTGTCAAGTAGACATTATTAATTTGACCAAACACCTTCATTTGATTTCTAATTTCTTGAAAGAGAATACTAATATCTATGTAATTGCATTTTCTAATAAAAGAGTAACTCAAACAAGCCTAATTAAAACAAAGTTATGACACTAGATGGCTTATGAAGAATGTGTTGTGTATTACCCAGTTCTTCCCAAAGATCGTGATAAGTAATATGCAGAAAACTTTAAAAATTGCAAATCGAAGAAACAACTAATTCGACTATAACAAACAGAAGAGGATCAATACTATGAAAAAGAATTTGACTAAACCGAATTATTTGAAGTGAAGCAAGAAACATAGGGATTAGATGCATGGAAGGTATACTATTTAGTTCTCTACCAAAAACTTGATAAAAGACCTGTAAGAAAAAAACTTGATCAAACTGATACGTGTAACAAAACACAGAAAAAACTGATACGGTTCAATTCTAAGATGGTACTAGATGACTTATGAAGAATGTGACCAGTCTATTCCCTAGTCTTTCCTTCAAGATCATGGTAAAGAATCTGCAAAAATCTTAAAAAATGCATATCATACAGAGAACTAATCCAAATAACGCAGACTAGATGACTTATGAAGAATGTGGTGTCTATTCCCCAGTCTTTCCCTCAAGATCATGGTAAAGAATTTGCAAAAAGCTTTAAAAATGCATATCATAGAGAGAACTAATCCAAATAACGCAAACTGAAATAAATCAACGATATTAAAAAATGCTCTAATCGACTTATTTGAAGTGAACTAAGAATCATAAGGCATATGAACATGATGAGAGGTTTACTCTTCATTTTCCTCCAAAGAACTTGATAAAGGATCTGCAATGATCTCTAAAAGTTCATTATGAATTATACAATTTTAAGGAAATAGTGTCAATAATAGATTAAAGGAAATGGACTTCTACTCTTTTGTTCTCTCCCATAAACATGGTAAGAAATTTTGCACTAACCTTACGAATTGTATATTGAAGATAAGATTAAAAAAATCAAACATTAAAAAGAGAAGGTGCATAGATATGAATAAAGGTGACCAAACAAACTAAAATAAGTAAGAAAATGACAAGAAAGTTTAGGCTTGTAAAGCTGTCAAGTAGACATTATTAATTTGACCAAACACCTTCATTTGATTTCTAATTTCTTGAAAGAGAATACTAATATCTATGTAATTGCATTTTCTAATAAAAGAGTAACTCAAACAAGCCTAATTAAAACAAAGTTATGACACTAGATGGCTTATGAAGAATGTGTTGTGTATTACCCAGTTCTTCCCAAAGATCGTGATAAGTAATATGCAGAAAACTTTAAAAATTGCAAATCGAAGAAACAACTAATTCGACTATAACAAACAGAAGAGGATCAATACTATGAAAAAGAATTTGACTAAACCGAATTATTTGAAGTGAAGCAAGAAACATAGGGATTAGATGCATGGAAGGTATACTATTTAGTTCTCTACCAAAAACTTGATAAAAGACCTGTAAGAAAAAAACTTGATCAAACTGATACGTGTAACAAAACACAGAAAAAACTGATACGGTTCAATTCTAAGATGGTACTAGATGACTTATGAAGAATGTGACCAGTCTATTCCCTAGTCTTTCCTTCAAGATCATGGTAAAGAATCTGCAAAAATCTTAAAAAATGCATATCATACAGAGAACTAATCCAAATAACGCAGACTAGATGACTTATGAAGAATGTGGTGTCTATTCCCCAGTCTTTCCCTCAAGATCATGGTAAAGAATTTGCAAAAAGCTTTAAAAATGCATATCATAGAGAGAACTAATCCAAATAACGCAAACTGAAATAAATCAACGATATTAAAAAATGCTCTAATCGACTTATTTGAAGTGAACTAAGAATCATAAGGCATATGAACATGATGAGAGGTTTACTCTTCATTTTCCTCCAAAGAACTTGATAAAGGATCTGCAATGATCTCTAAAAGTTCATTATGAATTATACAATTTTAAGGAAATAGTGTCAATAATAGATTAAAGGAAATGGACTTCTACTCTTTTGTTCTCTCCCATAAACATGGTAAGAAATTTTGCACTAACCTTACGAATTGTATATTGAAGATAAGATTAAAAAAATCAAACATTAAAAAGAGAAGGTGCATAGATATGAATAAAGGTGACCAAACAAACTAAAATAAGTAAGAAAATGACAAGAAAGTTTAGGCTTGTAAAGCTGTCAAGTAGACATTATTAATTTGACCAAACACCTTCATTTGATTTCTAATTTCTTGAAAGAGAATACTAATATCTATGTAATTGCATTTTCTAATAAAAGAGTAACTCAAACAAGCCTAATTAAAACAAATTTATGACACTAGATGGCTTATGAAGAATGTGTTGTGTATTACCCAGTTCTTCCCAAAGATCGTGATAAGTAATATGCAGAAAACTTTAAAAATTGCAAATCGAAGAAACAACTAATTCGACTATAACAAACAGAAGAGGATCAATACTATGAAAAAGAATTTGACTAAACCGAATTATTTGAAGTGAAGCAAGAAACATAGGGATTAGATGCATGGAAGGTATACTATTTAGTTCTCTACCAAAAACTTGATAAAAGACCTGTAAGAAAAAAACTTGATCAAACTGATACGTGTAACAAAACACAGAAAAAACTGATACGGTTCAATTCTAAGATGGTACTAGATGACTTATGAAGAATGTGACCAGTCTATTCCCTAGTCTTTCCTTCAAGATCATGGTAAAGAATCTGCAAAAATCTTAAAAAATGCATATCATACAGAGAACTAATCCAAATAACGCAGACTAGATGACTTATGAAGAATGTGGTGTCTATTCCCCAGTCTTTCCCTCAAGATCATGGTAAAGAATTTGCAAAAAGCTTTAAAAATGCATATCATAGAGAGAACTAATCCAAATAACGCAAACTGAAATAAATCAACGATATTAAAAAATGCTCTAATCGACTTATTTGAAGTGAACTAAGAATCATAAGGCATATGAACATGATGAGAGGTTTACTCTTCATTTTCCTCCAAAGAACTTGATAAAGGATCTGCAATGATCTCTAAAAGTTCATTATGAATTATACAATTTTAAGGAAATAGTGTCAATAATAGATTAAAGGAAATGGACTTCTACTCTTTTGTTCTCTCCCATAAACATGGTAAGAAATTTTGCACTAACCTTACGAATTGTATATTGAAGATAAGATTAAAAAAATCAAACATTAAAAAGAGAAGGTGCATAGATATGAATAAAGGTGACCAAACAAACTAAAATAAGTAAGAAAATGACAAGAAAGTTTAGGCTTGTAAAGCTGTCAAGTAGACATTATTAATTTGACCAAACACCTTCATTTGATTTCTAATTTCTTGAAAGAGAATACTAATATCTATGTAATTGCATTTTCTAATAAAAGAGTAACTCAAACAAGCCTAATTAAAACAAAGTTATGACACTAGATGGCTTATGAAGAATGTGTTGTGTATTACCCAGTTCTTCCCAAAGATCGTGATAAGTAATATGCAGAAAACTTTAAAAATTGCAAATCGAAGAAACAACTAATTCGACTATAACAAACAGAAGAGGATCAATACTATGAAAAAGAATTTGACTAAACCGAATTATTTGAAGTGAAGCAAGAAACATAGGGATTAGATGCATGGAAGGTATACTATTTAGTTCTCTACCAAAAACTTGATAAAAGACCTGTAAGAAAAAAACTTGATCAAACTGATACGTGTAACAAAACACAGAAAAAACTGATACGGTTCAATTCTAAGATGGTACTAGATGACTTATGAAGAATGTGACCAGTCTATTCCCTAGTCTTTCCTTCAAGATCATGGTAAAGAATCTGCAAAAATCTTAAAAAATGCATATCATACAGAGAACTAATCCAAATAACGCAGACTAGATGACTTATGAAGAATGTGGTGTCTATTCCCCAGTCTTTCCCTCAAGATCATGGTAAAGAATTTGCAAAAAGCTTTAAAAATGCATATCATAGAGAGAACTAATCCAAATAACGCAAACTGAAATAAATCAACGATATTAAAAAATGCTCTAATCGACTTATTTGAAGTGAACTAAGAATCATAAGGCATATGAACATGATGAGAGGTTTACTCTTCATTTTTCTCCAAAGAACTTGATAAAGGATCTGCAATGATCTCTAAAAGTTCATTATGAATTATACAATTTTAAGGAAATAGTGTCAATAATAGATTAAAGGAAATGGACTTCTACTCTTTTGTTCTCTCCCATAAACATGGTAAGAAATTTTGCACTAACCTTACGAATTGTATATTGAAGATAAGATTAAAAAAATCAAACATTAAAAAGAGAAGGTGCATAGATATGAATAAAGGTGACCAAACAAACTAAAATAAGTAAGAAAATGACAAGAAAGTTTAGGCTTGTAAAGCTGTCAAGTAGACATTATTAATTTGACCAAACACCTTCATTTGATTTCTAATTTCTTGAAAGAGAATACTAATATCTATGTAATTGCATTTTCTAATAAAAGAGTAACTCAAACAAGCCTAATTAAAACAAAGTTATGACACTAGATGGCTTATGAAGAATGTGTTGTGTATTACCCAGTTCTTCCCAAAGATCGTGATAAGTAATATGCAGAAAACTTTAAAAATTGCAAATCGAAGAAACAACTAATTCGACTATAACAAACAGAAGAGGATCAATACTATGAAAAAGAATTTGACTAAACCGAATTATTTGAAGTGAAGCAAGAAACATAGGGATTAGATGCATGGAAGGTATACTATTTAGTTCTCTACCAAAAACTTGATAAAAGACCTGTAAGAAAAAAACTTGATCAAACTGATACGTGTAACAAAACACAGAAAAAACTGATACGGTTCAATTCTAAGATGGTACTAGATGACTTATGAAGAATGTGACCAGTCTATTCCCTAGTCTTTCCTTCAAGATCATGGTAAAGAATCTGCAAAAATCTTAAAAAATGCATATCATACAGAGAACTAATCCAAATAACGCAGACTAGATGACTTATGAAGAATGTGGTGTCTATTCCCCAGTCTTTCCCTCAAGATCATGGTAAAGAATTTGCAAAAAGCTTTAAAAATGCATATCATAGAGAGAACTAATCCAAATAACGCAAACTGAAATAAATCAACGATATTAAAAAATGCTCTAATCGACTTATTTGAAGTGAACTAAGAATCATAAGGCATATGAACATGATGAGAGGTTTACTCTTCATTTTTCTCCAAAGAACTTGATAAAGGATCTGCAATGATCTCTAAAAGTTCATTATGAATTATACAATTTTAAGGAAATAGTGTCAATAATAGATTAAAGGAAATGGACTTCTACTCTTTTGTTCTCTCCCATAAACATGGTAAGAAATTTTGCACTAACCTTACGAATTGTATATTGAAGATAAGATTAAAAAAATCAAACATTAAAAAGAGAAGGTGCATAGATATGAATAAAGGTGACCAAACAAACTAAAATAAGTAAGAAAATGACAAGAAAGTTTAGGCTTGTAAAGCTGTCAAGTAGACATTATTAATTTGACCAAACACCTTCATTTGATTTCTAATTTCTTGAAAGAGAATACTAATATCTATGTAATTGCATTTTCTAATAAAAGAGTAACTCAAACAAGCCTAATTAAAACAAAGTTATGACACTAGATGGCTTATGAAGAATGTGTTGTGTATTACCCAGTTCTTCCCAAAGATCGTGATAAGTAATATGCAGAAAACTTTAAAAATTGCAAATCGAAGAAACAACTAATTCGACTATAACAAACAGAAGAGGATCAATACTATGAAAAAGAATTTGACTAAACCGAATTATTTGAAGTGAAGCAAGAAACATAGGGATTAGATGCATGGAAGGTATACTATTTAGTTCTCTACCAAAAACTTGATAAAAGACCTGTAAGAAAAAAACTTGATCAAACTGATACGTGTAAAAAAAACACAGAAAAAACTGATACGGTTCAATTCTAAGATGGTACTAGATGACTTATGAAGAATGTGACCAGTCTATTCCCTAGTCTTTCCTTCAAGATCATGGTAAAGAATCTGCAAAAATCTTAAAAAATGCATATCATACAGAGAACTAATCCAAATAACGCAGACTAGATGACTTATGAAGAATGTGGTGTCTATTCCCCAGTCTTTCCCTCAAGATCATGGTAAAGAATTTGCAAAAAGCTTTAAAAATGCATATCATAGAGAGAACTAATCCAAATAACGCAAACTGAAATAAATCAACGATATTAAAAAATGCTCTAATCGACTTATTTGAAGTGAACTAAGAATCATAAGGCATATGAACATGATGAGAGGTTTACTCTTCATTTTTCTCCAAAGAACTTGATAAAGGATCTGCAATGATCTCTAAAAGTTCATTATGAATTATACAATTTTAAGGAAATAGTGTCAATAATAGATTAAAGGAAATGGACTTCTACTCTTTTGTTCTCTCCCATAAACATGGTAAGAAATTTTGCACTAACCTTACGAATTGTATATTGAAGATAAGATTAAAAAAATCAAACATTAAAAAGAGAAGGTGCATAGATATGAATAAAGGTGACCAAACAAACTAAAATAAGTAAGAAAATGACAAGAAAGTTTAGGCTTGTAAAGCTGTCAAGTAGACATTATTAATTTGACCAAACACCTTCATTTGATTTCTAATTTCTTGAAAGAGAATACTAATATCTATGTAATTGCATTTTCTAATAAAAGAGTAACTCAAACAAGCCTAATTAAAACAAAGTTATGACACTAGATGGCTTATGAAGAATGTGTTGTGTATTACCCAGTTCTTCCCAAAGATCGTGATAAGTAATATGCAGAAAACTTTAAAAATTGCAAATCGAAGAAACAACTAATTCGACTATAACAAACAGAAGAGGATCAATACTATGAAAAAGAATTTGACTAAACCGAATTATTTGAAGTGAAGCAAGAAACATAGGAATTAGATGCATGGAAGGTATACTATTTAGTTCTCTACCAAAAACTTGATAAAAGACCTGTAAGAAAAAAACTTGATCAAACTGATACGTGTAACAAAACACAGAAACAACTGATACGGTTCAATTCTAAGATGGTACTAGATGACTTATGAAGAATGTGACCAGTCTATTCCATAGTCTTTCCTTCAAGATCATGGTAAAGAATCTGCAAAAATCTTTAAAAATGCATATCATACAGAGAACTAATCCAAATAACGCAGACTAGATGACTTATGAAGAATGTGGTGTCTATTCCCCAGTCTTTCCCTCAAGATCATGGTAAAGAATTTGCAAAAAGCTTTAAAAATGCATATCATAGAGAGAACTAATCCAAATAACGCAAACTGAAATAAATCAACGATATTAAAAAATGCTCTAATCGACTTATTTGAAGTGAACTAAGAATCATAAGGCATATGAACATGATGAGAGGTTTACTCTTCATTTTTCTCCAAAGAACTTGATAAAGGATCTGCAATGATCTCTAAAAGTTCATTATGAATTATACAATTTTAAGGAAATAGTGTCAATAATAGATTAAAGGAAATGGACTTCTACTCTTTTGTTCTCTCCCATAAACATGGTAAGAAATTTTGCACTAACCTTACGAATTGTATATTGAAGATAAGATTAAAAAAATCAAACATTAAAAAGAGAAGGTGCATAGATATGAATAAAGGTGACCAAACAAACTAAAATAAGTAAGAAAATGACAAGAAAGTTTAGGCTTGTAAAGCTGTCAAGTGGACATTATTAATTTGACCAAACACCTTCATTTGATTTCTAATTTCTTGAAAGAGAATACTAATATCTATGTAATTGCATTTTCTAATAAAAGAGTAACTCAAACAAGCCTAATTAAAACAAAGTTATGACACTAGATGGCTTATGAAGAATGTGTTGTGTATTACCCAGTTCTTCCCAAAGATCGTGATAAGTAATATGCAGAAAACTTTAAAAACTGCAAATCGAAGAAACAACTAATTCGACTATAACAAACAGAAGAGGATCAATACTATGAAAAAGAATTTGACTAAACCGAATTATTTGAAGTGAAGCAAGAAACATAGGAATTAGATGCATGGCAGGTATACTATTTAGTTCTCTACCAAACTCTTGATAAAAGACCTGTAAGTAAAAAACTTGATCAAACTGATACGTGTAAAAAAACACAGAAAAAACTGATACGGTTCAATTCTAAGATGGTACTAGATGACTTATGAAGAATGTGACCAGTCTATTCCC
This sequence comes from Chamaenerion angustifolium, assembly GCA_946814005.1. NCBI lineage: Eukaryota > Viridiplantae > Streptophyta > Magnoliopsida > Myrtales > Onagraceae > Chamaenerion > Chamaenerion angustifolium. Next base: position 22,316,223 of record OX328268.1, on the reverse strand, counting down.
TAGTCTTTCCTTCAAGATCATGGTAAAGAATCTGCAAAAATCTTTAAAAATGCATATCATACAGAGAACTAATCCAAATAACGCAGACTAGATGACTTATGAAGAATGTGGAGTCTATTCCCCAGTCTTTCCCTCAAGATCATGGTAAAGAATTTGCAAAAAACTTTAAAAATGCATATCATAGAGAGAACTAATCCAAATAACGCAAACTGAAATAAATCAACGATATTAAAAAATGCTCTAATCGACTTATTTGAAGTGAACTAAGAATCATAAGGCATATGAACATGATGAGAGGTTTACTCTTCATTTTTCTCCAAAGAACTTGATAAAGGATCTGCAATGATCTCTAAAAGTTCATTATGAATTATACAATTTTAAGGAAATAGTGTCAATAATAGATTAAAGGAAATGGACTTCTACTCTTTTGTTCTCTCCCATAAACATGGTAAGAAATTTTGCACTAACCTTACGAATTGTATATTGAAGATAAGATTAAAAAAATCAAACATTAAAAAGAGAAGGTGCATAGATATGAATAAAGGTGACCAAACAAACTAAAATAAGTAAGAAAATGACAAGAAAGTTTAGGCTTGTAAAGCTGTCAAGTGGACATTATTAATTTGACCAAACACCTTCATTTGATTTCTAATTTCTTGAAAGAGAATACTAATATCTATGTAATTGCATTTTCTAATAAAAGAGTAACTCAAACAAGCCTAATTAAAACAAAGTTATGACACTAGATGGCTTATGAAGAATGTGTTGTGTATTACCCAGTTCTTCCCAAAGATCGTGATAAGTAATATGCAGAAAACTTTAAAAATTGCAAATCGAAGAAACAACTAATTCGACTATAACAAACAGAAGAGGATCAATACTATGAAAAAGAATTTGACTAAACCGAATTATTTGAAGTGAAGCAAGAAACATAGGAATTAGATGCATGGCAGGTATACTATTTAGTTCTCTACCAAACTCTTGATAAAAGACCTGTAAGTAAAAAACTTGATCAAACTGATACGTGTAAAAAAACACAGAAAAAACTGATACGGTTCAATTCTAAGATGGTACTAGATGACTTATGAAGAATGTGACCAGTCTATTCCCTAGTCTTTCCTTCAAGATCATGGTAAAGAATCTGCAAAAATCTTTAAAAATGCATATCATACAGAGAACTAATCCAAATAACGCAGACTAGATGACTTATGAAGAATGTGGAGTCTATTCCCCAGTCTTTCCCTCAAGATCATGGTAAAGAATTTGCAAAAAGCTTTAAAAATGCATATCATAGAGAGAACTAATCCAAATAACGCAAACTGAAATAAATCAACGATATTAAAAAATGCTCTAATCGACTTATTTGAAGTGAACTAAGAATCATAAGGCATATGAAAATGATGAGAGGTTTACTCTTCATTTTTCTCCAAAGAACTTGATAAAGGATCTGCAATGATCTCTAAAAGTTCATTATGAATTATACAATTTTAAGGAAATAGTGTCAATAATAGATTAAAGGAAATGGACTTCTACTCTTTTGTTCTCTCCCATAAACATGGTAAGAAATTTTGCACTAACCTTACGAATTGTATATTGAAGATAAGATTAAAAAAATCAAACATTAAAAAAATCAAACATTAAAAAGAGAAGGTGCATAGATATGAATAAAGGTGACCAAACAAACTAAAATAAGTAAGAAAATGACAAGAAAGTTTAGGCTTGTAAAGCTGTCAAGTGGACATTATTAATTTGACCAAACACCTTCATTTGATTTCTAATTTCTTGAAAGAGAATACTAATATCTATGTAATTGCATTTTCTAATAAAAGAGTAACTCAAACAAGCCTAATTAAAACAAAGTTATGACACTAGATGGCTTATGAAGAATGTGTTGTGTATTACCCAGTTCTTCCCAAAGATCGTGATAAGTAATATGCAGAAAACTTTAAAAATTGCAAATCGAAGAAACAACTAATTCGACTATAACAAACAGAAGAGGATCAATACTATGAAAAAGAATTTGACTAAACCGAATTATTTGAAGTGAAGCAAGAAACATAGGAATTAGATGCATGGCAGGTATACTATTTAGTTCTCTACCAAACTCTTGATAAAAGACCTGTAAGTAAAAAACTTGATCAAACTGATACGTGTAAAAAAACACAGAAAAAACTGATACGGTTCAATTCTAAGATGGTACTAGATGACTTATGAAGAATGTGACCAGTCTATTCCCTAGTCTTTCCTTCAAGATCATGGTAAAGAATCTGCAAAAATCTTTAAAAATGCATATCATACAGAGAACTAATCCAAATAACGCAGACTAGATGACTTATGAAGAATGTGGAGTCTATTCCCCAGTCTTTCCCTCAAGATCATGGTAAAGAATTTGCAAAAAACTTTAAAAATGCATATCATAGAGAGAACTAATCCAAATAACGCAAACTGAAATAAATCAACGATATTAAAAAATGCTCTAATCGACTTATTTGAAGTGAACTAAGAATCATAAGGCATATGAACATGATGAGAGGTTTACTCTTCATTTTTCTCCAAAGAACTTGATAAAGGATCTGCAATGATCTCTAAAAGTTCATTATGAATTATACAATTTTAAGGAAATAGTGTCAATAATAGATTAAAGGAAATGGACTTCTACTCTTTTGTTCTCTCCCATAAACATGGTAAGAAATTTTGCACTAACCTTACGAATTGTATATTGAAGATAAGATTAAAAAAATCAAACATTAAAAAGAGAAGGTGCATAGATATGAATAAAGGTGACCAAACAAACTAAAATAAGTAAGAAAATGACAAGAAAGTTTAGGCTTGTAAAGCTGTCAAGTGGACATTATTAATTTGACCAAACACCTTCATTTGATTTCTAATTTCTTGAAAGAGAATACTAATATCTATGTAATTGCATTTTCTAATAAAAGAGTAACTCAAACAAGCCTAATTAAAACAAAGTTATGACACTAGATGGCTTATGAAGAATGTGTTGTGTATTACCCAGTTCTTCCCAAAGATCGTGATAAGTAATATGCAGAAAACTTTAAAAATTGCAAATCGAAGAAACAACTAATTCGACTATAACAAACAGAAGAGGATCAATACTATGAAAAAGAATTTGACTAAACCGAATTATTTGAAGTGAAGCAAGAAACATAGGAATTAGATGCATGGCAGGTATACTATTTAGTTCTCTACCAAACTCTTGATAAAAGACCTGTAAGTAAAAAACTTGATCAAACTGATACGTGTAAAAAAACACAGAAAAAACTGATACGGTTCAATTCTAAGATGGTACTAGATGACTTATGAAGAATGTGACCAGTCTATTCCCTAGTCTTTCCTTCAAGATCATGGTAAAGAATCTGCAAAAATCTTTAAAAATGCATATCATACAGAGAACTAATCCAAATAACGCAGACTAGATGACTTATGAAGAATGTGGAGTCTATTCCCCAGTCTTTCCCTCAAGATCATGGTAAAGAATTTGCAAAAAACTTTAAAAATGCATATCATAGAGAGAACTAATCCAAATAACGCAAACTGAAATAAATCAACGATATTAAAAAATGCTCTAATCGACTTATTTGAAGTGAACTAAGAATCATAAGGCATATGAACATGATGAGAGGTTTACTCTTCATTTTTCTCCAAAGAACTTGATAAAGGATCTGCAATGATCTCTAAAAGTTCATTATGAATTATACAATTTTAAGGAAATAGTGTCAATAATAGATTAAAGGAAATGGACTTCTACTCTTTTGTTCTCTCCCATAAACATGGTAAGAAATTTTGCACTAACCTTACGAATTGTATATTGAAGATAAGATTAAAAAAATCAAACATTAAAAAGAGAAGGTGCATAGATATGAATAAAGGTGACCAAACAAACTAAAATAAGTAAGAAAATGACAAGAAAGTTTAGGCTTGTAAAGCTGTCAAGTGGACATTATTAATTTGACCAAACACCTTCATTTGATTTCTAATTTCTTGAAAGAGAATACTAATATCTATGTAATTGCATTTTCTAATAAAAGAGTAACTCAAACAAGCCTAATTAAAACAAAGTTATGACACTAGATGGCTTATGAAGAATGTGTTGTGTATTACCCAGTTCTTCCCAAAGATCGTGATAAGTAATATGCAGAAAACTTTAAAAATTGCAAATCGAAGAAACAACTAATTCGACTATAACAAACAGAAGAGGATCAATACTATGAAAAAGAATTTGACTAAACCGAATTATTTGAAGTGAAGCAAGAAACATAGGAATTAGATGCATGGCAGGTATACTATTTAGTTCTCTACCAAACTCTTGATAAAAGACCTGTAAGTAAAAAACTTGATCAAACTGATACGTGTAAAAAAACACAGAAAAAACTGATACGGTTCAATTCTAAGATGGTACTAGATGACTTATGAAGAATGTGACCAGTCTATTCCCTAGTCTTTCCTTCAAGATCATGGTAAAGAATCTGCAAAAATCTTTAAAAATGCATATCATACAGAGAACTAATCCAAATAACGCAGACTAGATGACTTATGAAGAATGTGGAGTCTATTCCCCAGTCTTTCCCTCAAGATCATGGTAAAGAATTTGCAAAAAGCTTTAAAAATGCATATCATAGAGAGAACTAATCCAAATAACGCAAACTGAAATAAATCAACGATATTAAAAAATGCTCTAATCGACTTATTTGAAGTGAACTAAGAATCATAAGGCATATGAAAATGATGAGAGGTTTACTCTTCATTTTTCTCCAAAGAACTTGATAAAGGATCTGCAATGATCTCTAAAAGTTCATTATGAATTATACAATTTTAAGGAAATAGTGTCAATAATAGATTAAAGGAAATGGACTTCTACTCTTTTGTTCTCTCCCATAAACATGGTAAGAAATTTTGCACTAACCTTACGAATTGTATATTGAAGATAAGATTAAAAAAATCAAACATTAAAAAGAGAAGGTGCATAGATATGAATAAAGGTGACCAAACAAACTAAAATAAGTAAGAAAATGACAAGAAAGTTTAGGCTTGTAAAGCTGTCAAGTGGACATTATTAATTTGACCAAACACCTTCATTTGATTTCTAATTTCTTGAAAGAGAATACTAATATCTATGTAATTGCATTTTCTAATAAAAGAGTAACTCAAACAAGCCTAATTAAAACAAAGTTATGACACTAGATGGCTTATGAAGAATGTGTTGTGTATTACCCAGTTCTTCCCAAAGATCGTGATAAGTAATATGCAGAAAACTTTAAAAATTGCAAATCGAAGAAACAACTAATTCGACTATAACAAACAGAAGAGGATCAATACTATGAAAAAGAATTTGACTAAACCGAATTATTTGAAGTGAAGCAAGAAACATAGGAATTAGATGCATGGCAGGTATACTATTTAGTTCTCTACCAAACTCTTGATAAAAGACCTGTAAGTAAAAAACTTGATCAAACTGATACGTGTAAAAAAACACAGAAAAAACTGATACGGTTCAATTCTAAGATGGTACTAGATGACTTATGAAGAATGTGACCAGTCTATTCCCTAGTCTTTCTTTCAAGATCATGGTAAAGAATCTGCAAAAATCTTTAAAAATGCATATCATACAGAGAACTAATCCAAATAACGCAGACTAGATGACTTATGAAGAATGTGGAGTCTATTCCCCAGTCTTTCCCTCAAGATCATGGTAAAGAATTTGCAAAAAGCTTTAAAAATGCATATCATAGAGAGAACTAATCCAAATAACGCAAACTGAAATAAATCAACGATATTAAAAAATGCTCTAATCGACTTATTTGAAGTGAACTAAGAATCATAAGGCATATGAACATGATGAGAGGTTTACTCTTCATTTTTCTCCAAAGAACTTGATAAAGGATCTGCAATGATCTCTAAAAGTTCATTATGAATTATACAATTTTAAGGAAATAGTGTCAATAATAGATTAAAGGAAATGGACTTCTACTCTTTTGTTCTCTCCCATAAACATGGTAAGAAATTTTGCACTAACCTTACGAATTGTATATTGAAGATAAGATTAAAAAAATCAAACATTAAAAAGAGAAGGTGCATAGATATGAATAAAGGTGACCAAACAAACTAAAATAAGTAAGAAAATGACAAGAAAGTTTAGGCTTGTAAAGCTGTCAAGTGGACATTATTAATTTGACCAAACACCTTCATTTGATTTCTAATTTCTTGAAAGAGAATACTAATATCTATGTAATTGCATTTTCTAATAAAAGAGTAACTCAAACAAGCCTAATTAAAACAAAGTTATGACACTAGATGGCTTATGAAGAATGTGTTGTGTATTACCCAGTTCTTCCCAAAGATCGTGATAAGTAATATGCAGAAAACTTTAAAAATTGCAAATCGAAGAAACAACTAATTCGACTATAACAAACAGAAGAGGATCAATACTATGAAAAAGAATTTGACTAAACCGAATTATTTGAAGTGAAGCAAGAAACATAGGGATTAGATGCATGGAAGGTATACTATTTAGTTCTCTACCAAAAACTTGATACAAGACCTGTAAGAAAAAAACTTGATCAAACTGATACGTGTAACAAAACACAGAAAAAACTGATACGGTTCAATTCTAAGATGGTACTAGATGACTTATGAAGAATGTGACCAGTCTATTCCCTAGTCTTTCCTTCAAGATCATGGTAAAGAATCTGCAAAAATCTTTAAAAATGCATATCATACAGAGAACTAATCCAAATAACGCAGACTAGATGACTTATGAAGAATGTGGTGTCTATTCCCCAGTCTTTCCCTCAAGATCATGGTAAAGAATTTGCAAAAAGCTTTAAAAATGCATATCATAGAGAGAACTAATCCAAATAACGCATACTGAAATAAATCAACGATATTAAAAAATGCTCTAATCGACTTATTTGAAGTGAACTAAGAATCATAAGGCATATGAACATGATGAGAGGTTTACTCTTCATTTTTCTCCAAAGAACTTGATAAAGGATCTGCAATGATCTCTAAAAGTTCATTATGAATTATACAATTTTAAGGAAATAGTGTCAATAATAGATTAAAGGAAATGGACTTCTACTCTTTTGTTCTCTCCCATAAACATGGTAAGAAATTTTGCACTAACCTTACGAATTGTATATTGAAGATAAGATTAAAAAAATCAAACATTAAAAAGAGAAGGTGCATAGATATGAATAAAGGTGACCAAACAAACTAAAATAAGTAAGAAAATGACAAGAAAGTTTAGGCTTGTAAAGCTGTCAAGTAGACATTATTAATTTGACCAAACACCTTCATTTGATTTCTAATTTCTTGAAAGAGAATACTAATATCTATGTAATTGCATTTTCTAATAAAAGAGTAACTCAAACAAGCCTAATTAAAACAAATTTATGACACTAGATGGCTTATGAAGAATGTGTTGTGTATTACCCAGTTCTTCCCAAAGATCGTGATAAGTAATATGCAGAAAACTTTAAAAATTGCAAATCGAAGAAACAACTAATTCGACTATAACAAACAGAAGAGGATCAATACTATGAAAAAGAATTTGACTAAACCGAATTATTTGAAGTGAAGCAAGAAACATAGGGATTAGATGCATGGAAGGTATACTATTTAGTTCTCTACCAAAAACTTGATACAAGACCTGTAAGAAAAAAACTTGATCAAACTGATACGTGTAACAAAACACAGAAAAAACTGATACGGTTCAATTCTAAGATGGTACTAGATGACTTATGAAGAATGTGACCAGTCTATTCCCTAGTCTTTCCTTCAAGATCATGGTAAAGAATCTGCAAAAATCTTAAAAAATGCATATCATACAGAGAACTAATCCAAATAACGCAGACTAGATGACTTATGAAGAATGTGGTGTCTATTCCCCAGTCTTTCCCTCAAGATCATGGTAAAGAATTTGCAAAAAGCTTTAAAAATGCATATCATAGAGAGAACTAATCCAAATAACGCAAACTGAAATAAATCAACGATATTAAAAAATGCTCTAATCGACTTATTTGAAGTGAACTAAGAATCATAAGGCATATGAACATGATGAGAGGTTTACTCTTCATTTTTCTCCAAAGAACTTGATAAAGGATCTGCAATGATCTCTAAAAGTTCATTATGAATTATACAATTTTAAGGAAATAGTGTCAATAATAGATTAAAGGAAATGGACTTCTACTCTTTTGTTCTCTCCCATAAACATGGTAAGAAATTTTGCACTAACCTTACGAATTGTATATTGAAGATAAGATTAAAAAAATCAAACATTAAAAAGAGAAGGTGCATAGATATGAATAAAGGTGACCAAACAAACTAAAATAAGTAAGAAAATGACAAGAAAGTTTAGGCTTGTAAAGCTGTCAAGTGGACATTATTAATTTGACCAAACACCTTCATTTGATTTCTAATTTCTTGAAAGAGAATACTAATATCTATGTAATTGCATTTTCTAATAAAAGAGTAACTCAAACAAGCCTAATTAAAACAAAGTTATGACACTAGATGGCTTATGAAGAATGTGTTGTGTATTACCCAGTTCTTCCCAAAGATCGTGATAAGTAATATGCAGAAAACTTTAAAAATTGCAAATCGAAGAAACAACTAATTCGACTATAACAAACAGAAGAGGATCAATACTATGAAAAAGAATTTGACTAAACCGAATTATTTGAAGTGAAGCAAGAAACATAGGAATTAGATGCATGGCAGGTATACTATTTAGTTCTCTACCAAACTCTTGATAAAAGACCTGTAAGTAAAAAACTTGATCAAACTGATACGTGTAAAAAAACACAGAAAAAACTGATACGGTTCAATTCTAAGATGGTACTAGATGACTTATGAAGAATGTGACCAGTCTATTCCCTAGTCTTTCTTTCAAGATCATGGTAAAGAATCTGCAAAAATCTTTAAAAATGCATATCATACAGAGAACTAATCCAAATAACGCAGACTAGATGACTTATGAAGAATGTGGAGTCTATTCCCCAGTCTTTCCCTCAAGATCATGGTAAAGAATTTGCAAAAAGCTTTAAAAATGCATATCATAGAGAGAACTAATCCAAATAACGCAAACTGAAATAAATCAACGATATTAAAAAATGCTCTAATCGACTTATTTGAAGTGAACTAAGAATCATAAGGCATATGAACATGATGAGAGGTTTACTCTTCATTTTTCTCCAAAGAACTTGATAAAGGATCTGCAATGATCTCTAAAAGTTCATTATGAATTATACAATTTTAAGGAAATAGTGTCAATAATAGATTAAAGGAAATGGACTTCTACTCTTTTGTTCTCTCCCATAAACATGGTAAGAAATTTTGCACTAACCTTACGAATTGTATATTGAAGATAAGATTAAAAAAATCAAACATTAAAAAGAGAAGGTGCATAGATATGAATAAAGGTGACCAAACAAACTAAAATAAGTAAGAAAATGACAAGAAAGTTTAGGCTTGTAAAGCTGTCAAGTGGACATTATTAATTTGACCAAACACCTTCATTTGATTTCTAATTTCTTGAAAGAGAATACTAATATCTATGTAATTGCATTTTCTAATAAAAGAGTAACTCAAACAAGCCTAATTAAAACAAAGTTATGACACTAGATGGCTTATGAAGAATGTGTTGTGTATTACCCAGTTCTTCCCAAAGATCGTGATAAGTAATATGCAGAAAACTTTAAAAATTGCAAATCGAAGAAACAACTAATTCGACTATAACAAACAGAAGAGGATCAATACTATGAAAAAGAATTTGACTAAACCGAATTATTTGAAGTGAAGCAAGAAACATAGGGATTAGATGCATGGAAGGTATACTATTTAGTTCTCTACCAAAAACTTGATACAAGACCTGTAAGAAAAAAACTTGATCAAACTGATACGTGTAACAAAACACAGAAAAAACTGATACGGTTCAATTCTAAGATGGTACTAGATGACTTATGAAGAATGTGACCAGTCTATTCCCTAGTCTTTCCTTCAAGATCATGGTAAAGAATCTGCAAAAATCTTTAAAAATGCATATCATACAGAGAACTAATCCAAATAACGCAGACTAGATGACTTATGAAGAATGTGGTGTCTATTCCCCAGTCTTTCCCTCAAGATCATGGTAAAGAATTTGCAAAAAGCTTTAAAAATGCATATCATAGAGAGAACTAATCCAAATAACGCATACTGAAATAAATCAACGATATTAAAATATGCTCTAATCGACTTATTTGAAGTGAACTAAGAATCATAAGGCATATGAACATGATGAGAGGTTTACTCTTCATTTTTCTCCAAAGAACTTGATAAAGGATCTGCAATGATCTCTAAAAGTTCATTATGAATTATACAATTTTAAGGAAATAGTGTCAATAATAGATTAAAGGAAATGGACTTCTACTCTTTTGTTCTCTCCCATAAACATGGTAAGAAATTTTGCACTAACCTTACGAATTGTATATTGAAGATAAGATTAAAAAAATCAAACATTAAAAAGAGAAGGTGCATAGATATGAATAAAGGTGACCAAACAAACTAAAATAAGTAAGAAAATGACAAGAAAGTTTAGGCTTGTAAAGCTGTCAAGTAGACATTATTAATTTGACCAAACACCTTCATTTGATTTCTAATTTCTTGAAAGAGAATACTAATATCTATGTAATTGCATTTTCTAATAAAAGAGTAACTCAAACAAGCCTAATTAAAACAAATTTATGACACTAGATGGCTTATGAAGAATGTGTTGTGTATTACCCAGTTCTTCCCAAAGATCGTGATAAGTAATATGCAGAAAACTTTAAAAATTGCAAATCGAAGAAACAACTAATTCGACTATAACAAACAGAAGAGGATCAATACTATGAAAAAGAATTTGACTAAACCGAATTATTTGAAGTGAAGCAAGAAACATAGGGATTAGATGCATGGAAGGTATACTATTTAGTTCTCTACCAAAAACTTGATAAAAGACCTGTAAGAAAAAAACTTGATCAAACTGATACGTGTAACAAAACACAGAAAAAACTGATACGGTTCAATTCTAAGATGGTACTAGATGACTTATGAAGAATGTGACCAGTCTATTCCCTAGTCTTTCCTTCAAGATCATGGTAAAGAATCTGCAAAAATCTTTAAAAATGCATATCATACAGAGAACTAATCCAAATAACGCAGACTAGATGACTTATGAAGAATGTGGTGTCTATTCCCCAGTCTTTCCCTCAAGATCATGGTAAAGAATTTGCAAAAAGCTTTAAAAATGCATATCATAGAGAGAACTAATCCAAATAACGCAAACTGAAATAAATCAACGATATTAAAAAATGCTCTAATCGACTTATTTGAAGTGAACTAAGAATCATAAGGCATATGAACATGATGAGAGGTTTACTCTTCATTTTTCTCCAAAGAACTTGATAAAGGATCTGCAATGATCTCTAAAAGTTCATTATGAATTATACAATTTTAAGGAAATAGTGTCAATAATAGATTAAAGGAAATGGACTTCTACTCTTTTGTTCTCTCCCATAAACATGGTAAGAAATTTTGCACTAACCTTACGAATTGTATATTGAAGATAAGATTAAAAAAATCAAACATTAAAAAGAGAAGGTGCATAGATATGAATAAAGGTGACCAAACAAACTAAAATAAGTAAGAAAATGACAAGAAAGTTTAGGCTTGTAAAGCTGTCAAGTAGACATTATTAATTTGACCAAACACCTTCATTTGATTTCTAATTTCTTGAAAGAGAATACTAATATCTATGTAATTGCATTTTCTAATAAAAGAGTAACTCAAACAAGCCTAATTAAAACAAATTTATGACACTAGATGGCTTATGAAGAATGTGTTGTGTATTACCCAGTTCTTCCCAAAGATCGTGATAAGTAATATGCAGAAAACTTTAAAAATTGCAAATCGAAGAAACAACTAATTCGACTATAACAAACAGAAGAGGATCAATACTATGAAAAAGAATTTGACTAAACCGAATTATTTGAAGTGAAGCAAGAAACATAGGGATTAGATGCATGGAAGGTATACTATTTAGTTCTCTACCAAAAACTTGATAAAAGACCTGTAAGAAAAAAACTTGATCAAACTGATACGTGTAACAAAACACAGAAAAAACTGATACGGTTCAATTCTAAGATGGTACTAGATGACTTATGAAGAATGTGACCAGTCTATTCCCTAGTCTTTCCTTCAAGATCATGGTAAAGAATCTGCAAAAATCTTTAAAAATGCATATCATACAGAGAACTAATCCAAATAACGCAGACTAGATGACTTATGAAGAATGTGGTGTCTATTCCCCAGTCTTTCCCTCAAGATCATGGTAAAGAATTTGCAAAAAGCTTTAAAAATGCATATCATAGAGAGAACTAATCCAAATAACGCAAACTGAAATAAATCAACGATATTAAAAAATGCTCTAATCGACTTATTTGAAGTGAACTAAGAATCATAAGGCATATGAACATGATGAGAGGTTTACTCTTCATTTTTCTCCAAAGAACTTGATAAAGGATCTGCAATGATCTCTAAAAGTTCATTATGAATTATACAATTTTAAGGAAATAGTGTCAATAATAGATTAAAGGAAATGGACTTCTACTCTTTTGTTCTCTCCCATAAACATGGTAAGAAATTTTGCACTAACCTTACGAATTGTATATTGAAGATAAGATTAAAAAAATCAAACATTAAAAAGAGAAGGTGCATAGATATGAATAAAGGTGACCAAACAAACTAAAATAAGTAAGAAAATGACAAGAAAGTTTAGGCTTGTAAAGCTGTCAAGTAGACATTATTAATTTGACCAAACACCTTCATTTGATTTCTAATTTCTTGAAAGAGAATACTAATATCTATGTAATTGCATTTTCTAATAAAAGAGTAACTCAAACAAGCCTAATTAAAACAAAGTTATGACACTAGATGGCTTATGAAGAATGTGTTGTGTATTACCCAGTTCTTCCCAAAGATCGTGATAAGTAATATGCAGAAAACTTTAAAAATTGCAAATCGAAGAAACAACTAATTCGACTATAACAAACAGAAGATGATCAATACTATGAAAAAGAATTTGACTAAACCGAATTATTTGAAGTGAAGCAAGAAACATAGGAATTAGATGCATGGAAGGTATACTATTTAGTTCTCTACCAAAAACTTGATAAAAGACCTGTAAGAAAAAAACTTGATCAAACTGATACGTGTAACAAAACACAGAAAAAACTGATACGGTTCAATTCTAAGATGGTACTAGATGACTTATGAAGAATGTGACCAGTCTATTCCCTAGTCTTTCCTTCAAGATCATGGTAAAGAATCTGCAAAAATCTTAAAAAATGCATATCATACAGAGAACTAATCCAAATAACGCAGACTAGATGACTTATGAAGAATGTGGTGTCTATTCCCCAGTCTTTCCCTCAAGATCATGGTAAAGAATTTGCAAAAAGCTTTAAAAATGCATATCATAGAGAGAACTAATCCAAATAACGCAAACTGAAATAAATCAACGATATTAAAAAATGCTCTAATCGACTTATTTGAAGTGAACTAAGAATCATAAGGCATATGAACATGATGAGAGGTTTACTCTTCATTTTTCTCCAAAGAACTTGATAAAGGATCTGCAATGATCTCTAAAAGTTCATTATGAATTATACAATTTTAAGGAAATAGTGTCAATAATAGATTAAAGGAAATGGACTTCTACTCTTTTGTTCTCTCCCATAAACATGGTAAGAAATTTTGCACTAACCTTACGAATTGTATATTGAAGATAAGATTAAAAAAATCAAACATTAAAAAGAGAAGGTGCATAGATATGAATAAAGGTGACCAAACAAACTAAAATAAGTAAGAAAATGACAAGAAAGTTTAGGCTTGTAAAGCTGTCAAGTAGACATTATTAATTTGACCAAACACCTTCATTTGATTTCTAATTTCTTGAAAGAGAATACTAATATCTATGTAATTGCATTTTCTAATAAAAGAGTAACTCAAACAAGCCTAATTAAAACAAATTTATGACACTAGATGGCTTATGAAGAATGTGTTGTGTATTACCCAGTTCTTCCCAAAGATCGTGATAAGTAATATGCAGAAAACTTTAAAAATTGCAAATCGAAGAAACAACTAATTCGACTATAACAAACAGAAGAGGATCAATACTATGAAAAAGAATTTGACTAAACCGAATTATTTGAAGTGAAGCAAGAAACATAGGGATTAGATGCATGGAAGGTATACTATTTAGTTCTCTACCAAAAACTTGATAAAAGACCTGTAAGAAAAAAACTTGATCAAACTGATACGTGTAACAAAACACAGAAAAAACTGATACGGTTCAATTCTAAGATGGTACTAGATGACTTATGAAGAATGTGACCAGTCTATTCCCTAGTCTTTCCTTCAAGATCATGGTAAAGAATCTGCAAAAATCTTTAAAAATGCATATCATACAGAGAACTAATCCAAATAACGCAGACTAGATGACTTATGAAGAATGTGGTGTCTATTCCCCAGTCTTTCCCTCAAGATCATGGTAAAGAATTTGCAAAAAGCTTTAAAAATGCATATCATAGAGAGAACTAATCCAAATAACGCAAACTGAAATAAATCAACGATATTAAAAAATGCTCTAATCGACTTATTTGAAGTGAACTAAGAATCATAAGGCATATGAACATGATGAGAGGTTTACTCTTCATTTTTCTCCAAAGAACTTGATAAAGGATCTGCAATGATCTCTAAAAGTTCATTATGAATTATACAATTTTAAGGAAATAGTGTCAATAATAGATTAAAGGAAATGGACTTCTACTCTTTTGTTCTCTCCCATAAACATGGTAAGAAATTTTGCACTAACCTTACGAATTGTATATTGAAGATAAGATTAAAAAAATCAAACATTAAAAAGAGAAGGTGCATAGATATGAATAAAGGTGACCAAACAAACTAAAATAAGTAAGAAAATGACAAGAAAGTTTAGGCTTGTAAAGCTGTCAAGTAGACATTATTAATTTGACCAAACACCTTCATTTGATTTCTAATTTCTTGAAAGAGAATACTAATATCTATGTAATTGCATTTTCTAATAAAAGAGTAACTCAAACAAGCCTAATTAAAACAAAGTTATGACACTAGATGGCTTATGAAGAATGTGTTGTGTATTACCCAGTTCTTCCCAAAGATCGTGATAAGTAATATGCAGAAAACTTTAAAAATTGCAAATCGAAGAAACAACTAATTCGACTATAACAAACAGAAGATGATCAATACTATGAAAAAGAATTTGACTAAACCGAATTATTTGAAGTGAAGCAAGAAACATAGGAATTAGATGCATGGAAGGTATACTATTTAGTTCTCTACCAAAAACTTGATAAAAGACCTGTAAGAAAAAAACTTGATCAAACTGATACGTGTAACAAAACACAGAAAAAACTGATACGGTTCAATTCTAAGATGGTACTAGATGACTTATGAAGAATGTGACCAGTCTATTCCCTAGTCTTTCCTTCAAGATCATGGTAAAGAATCTGCAAAAATCTTAAAAAATGCATATCATACAGAGAACTAATCCAAATAACGCAGACTAGATGACTTATGAAGAATGTGGTGTCTATTCCCCAGTCTTTCCCTCAAGATCATGGTAAAGAATTTGCAAAAAGCTTTAAAAATGCATATCATAGAGAGAACTAATCCAAATAACGCAAACTGAAATAAATCAACGATATTAAAAAATGCTCTAATCGACTTATTTGAAGTGAACTAAGAATCATAAGGCATATGAACATGATGAGAGGTTTACTCTTCATTTTTCTCCAAAGAACTTGATAAAGGATCTGCAATGATCTCTAAAAGTTCATTATGAATTATACAATTTTAAGGAAATAGTGTCAATAATAGATTAAAGGAAATGGACTTCTACTCTTTTGTTCTCTCCCATAAACATGGTAAGAAATTTTGCACTAACCTTACGAATTGTATATTGAAGATAAGATTAAAAAAATCAAACATTAAAAAGAGAAGGTGCATAGATATGAATAAAGGTGACCAAACAAACTAAAATAAGTAAGAAAATGACAAGAAAGTTTAGGCTTGTAAAGCTGTCAAGTAGACATTATTAATTTGACCAAACACCTTCATTTGATTTCTAATTTCTTGAAAGAGAATACTAATATCTATGTAATTGCATTTTCTAATAAAAGAGTAACTCAAACAAGCCTAATTAAAACAAAGTTATGACACTAGATGGCTTATGAAGAATGTGTTGTGTATTACCCAGTTCTTCCCAAAGATCGTGATAAGTAATATGCAGAAAACTTTAAAAATTGCAAATCGAAGAAACAACTAATTCGACTATAACAAACAGAAGAGGATCAATACTATGAAAAAGAATTTGACTAAACCGAATTATTTGAAGTGAAGCAAGAAACATAGGAATTAGATGCATGGCAGGTATACTATTTAGTTCTCTACCAAACTCTTGATAAAAGACCTGTAAGTAAAAAACTTGATCAAACTGATACGTGTAAAAAAACACAGAAAAAACTGATACGGTTCAATTCTAAGATGGTACTAGATGACTTATGAAGAATGTGACCAGTCTATTCCCTAGTCTTTCCTTCAAGATCATGGTAAAGAATCTGCAAAAATCTTTAAAAATGCATATCATACAGAGAACTAATCCAAATAACGCAGACTAGATGACTTATGAAGAATGTGGTGTCTATTCCCCAGTCTTTCCCTCAAGATCATGGTAAAGAATTTGCAAAAAGCTTTAAAAATGCATATCATAGAGAGAACTAATCCAAATAACGCAAACTGAAATAAATCAACGATATTAAAAAATGCTCTAATCGACTTATTTGAAGTGAACTAAGAATCATAAGGCATATGAACATGATGAGAGGTTTACTCTTCATTTTTCTCCAAAGAACTTGATAAAGGATCTGCAATGATCTCTAAAAGTTCATTATGAATTATACAATTTTAAGGAAATAGTGTCAATAATAGATTAAAGGAAATGGACTTCTACTCTTTTGTTCTCTCCCATAAACATGGTAAGAAATTTTGCACTAACCTTACGAATTGTATATTGAAGATAAGATTAAAAAAATCAAACATTAAAAAGAGAAGGTGCATAGATATGAATAAAGGTGACCAAACAAACTAAAATAAGTAAGAAAATGACAAGAAAGTTTAGGCTTGTAAAGCTGTCAAGTGGACATTATTAATTTGACCAAACACCTTCATTTGATTTCTAATTTCTTGAAAGAGAATACTAATATCTATGTAATTGCATTTTCTAATAAAAGAGTAACTCAAACAAGCCTAATTAAAACAAAGTTATGACACTAGATGGCTTATGAAGAATGTGTTGTGTATTACCCAGTTCTTCCCAAAGATCGTGATAAGTAATATGCAGAAAACTTTAAAAATTGCAAATCGAAGAAACAACTAATTCGACTATAACAAACAGAAGAGGATCAATACTATGAAAAAGAATTTGACTAAACCGAATTATTTGAAGTGAAGCAAGAAACATAGGGATTAGATGCATGGAAGGTATACTATTTAGTTCTCTACCAAAAACTTGATAAAAGACCTGTAAGAAAAAAACTTGATCAAACTGATACGTGTAACAAAACACAGAAAAAACTGATACGGTTCAATTCTAAGATGGTACTAGATGACTTATGAAGAATGTGACCAGTCTATTCCCTAGTCTTTCCTTCAAGATCATGGTAAAGAATCTGCAAAAATCTTTAAAAATGCATATCATACAGAGAACTAATCCAAATAACGCAGACTAGATGACTTATGAAGAATGTGGTGTCTATTCCCCAGTCTTTCCCTCAAGATCATGGTAAAGAATTTGCAAAAAGCTTTAAAAATGCATATCATAGAGAGAACTAATCCAAATAACGCAAACTGAAATAAATCAACGATATTAAAAAATGCTCTAACCGACTTAGTTGAAGTGAACTAAGAATCATAAGGCATATGAACATGATGAGAGGTTTACTCTTCATTTTTCTCCAAAGAACTTGATAAAGGATCTGCAATGATCTCTAAAAGTTCATTATGAATTATACAATTTTAAGGAAATAGTGTCAATAATAGATTAAAGGAAATGGACTTCTACTCTTTTGTTCTCTCCCATAAACATGGTAAGAAATTTTGCACTAACCTTACGAATTGTATATTGAAGATAAGATTAAAAAAATCAAACATTAAAAAGAGAAGGTGCATAGATATGAATAAAGGTGACCAAACAAACTAAAATAAGTAAGAAAATGACAAGAAAGTTTAGGCTTGTAAAGCTGTCAAGTGGACATTATTAATTTGACCAAACACCTTCATTTGATTTCTAATTTCTTGAAAGAGAATACTAATATCTATGTAATTGCATTTTCTAATAAAAGAGTAACTCAAACAAGCCTAATTAAAACAAAGTTATGACACTAGATGGCTTATGAAGAATGTGTTGTGTATTACCCAGTTCTTCCCAAAGATCGTGATAAGTAATATGCAGAAAACTTTAAAAATTGCAAATCGAAGAAACAACTAATTCGACTATAACAAACAGAAGAGGATCAATACTATGAAAAAGAATTTGACTAAACCGAATTATTTGAAGTGAAGCAAGAAACATAGGAATTAGATGCATGGCAGGTATACTATTTAGTTCTCTACCAAACTCTTGATAAAAGACCTGTAAGTAAAAAACTTGATCAAACTGATACGTGTAAAAAAACACAGAAAAAACTGATACGGTTCAATTCTAAGATGGTACTAGATGACTTATGAAGAATGTGACCGGTCTATTCCCTAGTCTTTCTTTCAAGATCATGGTAAAGAATCTGCAAAAATCTTTAAAAATGCATATCATACAGAGAACTAATCCAAATAACGCAGACTAGATGACTTATGAAGAATGTGGAGTCTATTCCCCAGTCTTTCCCTCAAGATCATGGTAAAGAATTTGCAAAAAGCTTTAAAAATGCATATCATAGAGAGAACTAATCCAAATAACGCAAACTGAAATAAATCAACGATATTAAAAAATGCTCTAATCGACTTATTTGAAGTGAACTAAGAATCATAAGGCATATGAACATGATGAGAGGTTTACTCTTCATTTTTCTCCAAAGAACTTGATAAAGGATCTGCAATGATCTCTAAAAGTTCATTATGAATTATACAATTTTAAGGAAATAGTGTCAATAATAGATTAAAGGAAATGGACTTCTACTCTTTTGTTCTCTCCCATAAACATGGTAAGAAATTTTGCACTAACCTTACGAATTGTATATTGAAGATAAGATTAAAAAAATCAAACATTAAAAAGAGAAGGTGCATAGATATGAATAAAGGTGACCAAACAAACTAAAATAAGTAAGAAAATGACAAGAAAGTTTAGGCTTGTAAAGCTGTCAAGTGGACATTATTAATTTGACCAAACACCTTCATTTGATTTCTAATTTCTTGAAAGAGAATACTAATATCTATGTAATTGCATTTTCTAATAAAAGAGTAACTCAAACAAGCCTAATTAAAACAAAGTTATGACACTAGATGGCTTATGAAGAATGTGTTGTGTATTACCCAGTTCTTCCCAAAGATCGTGATAAGTAATATGCAGAAAACTTTAAAAATTGCAAATCGAAGAAACAACTAATTCGACTATAACAAACAGAAGAGGATCAATACTATGAAAAAGAATTTGACTAAACCGAATTATTTGAAGTGAAGCAAGAAACATAGGGATTAGATGCATGGAAGGTATACTATTTAGTTCTCTACCAAAAACTTGATAAAAGACCTGTAAGAAAAAAACTTGATCAAACTGATACGTGTAACAAAACACAGAAAAAACTGATACGGTTCAATTCTAAGATGGTACTAGATGACTTATGAAGAATGTGACCAGTCTATTCCCTAGTCTTTCCTTCAAGATCATGGTAAAGAATCTGCAAAAATCTTAAAAAATGCATATCATACAGAGAACTAATCCAAATAACGCAGACTAGATGACTTATGAAGAATGTGGTGTCTATTCCCCAGTCTTTCCCTCAAGATCATGGTAAAGAATTTGCAAAAAGCTTTAAAAATGCATATCATAGAGAGAACTAATCCAAATAACGCAAACTGAAATAAATCAACGATATTAAAAAATGCTCTAATCGACTTATTTGAAGTGAACTAAGAATCATAAGGCATATGAACATGATGAGAGGTTTACTCTTCATTTTTCTCCAAAGAACTTGATAAAGGATCTGCAATGATCTCTAAAAGTTCATTATGAATTATACAATTTTAAGGAAATAGTGTCAATAATAGATTAAAGGAAATGGACTTCTACTCTTTTGTTCTCTCCCATAAACATGGTAAGAAATTTTGCACTAACCTTACGAATTGTATATTGAAGATAAGATTAAAAAAATCAAACATTAAAAAGAGAAGGTGCATAGATATGAATAAAGGTGACCAAACAAACTAAAATAAGTAAGAAAATGACAAGAAAGTTTAGGCTTGTAAAGCTGTCAAGTGGACATTATTAATTTGACCAAACACCTTCATTTGATTTCTAATTTCTTGAAAGAGAATACTAATATCTATGTAATTGCATTTTCTAATAAAAGAGTAACTCAAACAAGCCTAATTAAAACAAAGTTATGACACTAGATGGCTTATGAAGAATGTGTTGTGTATTACCCAGTTCTTCCCAAAGATCGTGATAAGTAATATGCAGAAAACTTTAAAAATTGCAAATCGAAGAAACAACTAATTCGACTATAACAAACAGAAGAGGATCAATACTATGAAAAAGAATTTGACTAAACCGAATTATTTGAAGTGAAGCAAGAAACATAGGGATTAGATGCATGGAAGGTATACTATTTAGTTCTCTACCAAAAACTTGATAAAAGACCTGTAAGAAAAAAACTTGATCAAACTGATACGTGTAACAAAACACAGAAAAAACTGATACGGTTCAATTCTAAGATGGTACTAGATGACTTATGAAGAATGTGACCAGTCTATTCCCTAGTCTTTCCTTCAAGATCATGGTAAAGAATCTGCAAAAATCTTTAAAAATGCATATCATACAGAGAACTAATCCAAATAACGCAGACTAGATGACTTATGAAGAATGTGACCAGTCTATTCCCCAGTCTTTCCCTCAAGATCATGGTAAAGAATTTGCAAAAAGCTTTAAAAATGCATATCATAGAGAGAACTAATCCAAATAACGCAAACTGAAATAAATCAACGATATTAAAAAATGCTCTAATCGACTTATTTGAAGTGAACTAAGAATCATAAGGCATATGAACATGATGAGAGGTTTACTCTTCATTTTTCTC
Source organism: Chamaenerion angustifolium (assembly GCA_946814005.1). Classification (NCBI taxonomy): domain Eukaryota; kingdom Viridiplantae; phylum Streptophyta; class Magnoliopsida; order Myrtales; family Onagraceae; genus Chamaenerion; species Chamaenerion angustifolium. The sequence goes on along the minus strand of OX328268.1, from coordinate 22,294,798 downwards.
CAAAGAACTTGATAAAGGATCTGCAATGATCTCTAAAAGTTCATTATGAATTATACAATTTTAAGGAAATAGTGTCAATAATAGATTAAAGGAAATGGACTTCTACTCTTTTGTTCTCTCCCATAAACATGGTAAGAAATTTTGCACTAACCTTACGAATTGTATATTGAAGATAAGATTAAAAAAATCAAACATTAAAAAGAGAAGGTGCATAGATATGAATAAAGGTGACCAAACAAACTAAAATAAGTAAGAAAATGACAAGAAAGTTTAGGCTTGTAAAGCTGTCAAGTGGACATTATTAATTTGACCAAACACCTTCATTTGATTTCTAATTTCTTGAAAGAGAATACTAATATCTATGTAATTGCATTTTCTAATAAAAGAGTAACTCAAACAAGCCTAATTAAAACAAAGTTATGACACTAGATGGCTTATGAAGAATGTGTTGTGTATTACCCAGTTCTTCCCAAAGATCGTGATAAGTAATATGCAGAAAACTTTAAAAATTGCAAATCGAAGAAACAACTAATTCGACTATAACAAACAGAAGAGGATCAATACTATGAAAAAGAATTTGACTAAACCGAATTATTTGAAGTGAAGCAAGAAACATAGGGATTAGATGCATGGAAGGTATACTATTTAGTTCTCTACCAAAAACTTGATAAAAGACCTGTAAGAAAAAAACTTGATCAAACTGATACGTGTAACAAAACACAGAAAAAACTGATACGGTTCAATTCTAAGATGGTACTAGATGACTTATGAAGAATGTGACCAGTCTATTCCCTAGTCTTTCCTTCAAGATCATGGTAAAGAATCTGCAAAAATCTTAAAAAATGCATATCATACAGAGAACTAATCCAAATAACGCAGACTAGATGACTTATGAAGAATGTGGTGTCTATTCCCCAGTCTTTCCCTCAAGATCATGGTAAAGAATTTGCAAAAAGCTTTAAAAATGCATATCATAGAGAGAACTAATCCAAATAACGCAAACTGAAATAAATCAACGATATTAAAAAATGCTCTAATCGACTTATTTGAAGTGAACTAAGAATCATAAGGCATATGAACATGATGAGAGGTTTACTCTTCATTTTTCTCCAAAGAACTTGATAAAGGATCTGCAATGATCTCTAAAAGTTCATTATGAATTATACAATTTTAAGGAAATAGTGTCAATAATAGATTAAAGGAAATGGACTTCTACTCTTTTGTTCTCTCCCATAAACATGGTAAGAAATTTTGCACTAACCTTACGAATTGTATATTGAAGATAAGATTAAAAAAATCAAACATTAAAAAGAGAAGGTGCATAGATATGAATAAAGGTGACCAAACAAACTAAAATAAGTAAGAAAATGACAAGAAAGTTTAGGCTTGTAAAGCTGTCAAGTGGACATTATTAATTTGACCAAACACCTTCATTTGATTTCTAATTTCTTGAAAGAGAATACTAATATCTATGTAATTGCATTTTCTAATAAAAGAGTAACTCAAACAAGCCTAATTAAAACAAAGTTATGACACTAGATGGCTTATGAAGAATGTGTTGTGTATTACCCAGTTCTTCCCAAAGATCGTGATAAGTAATATGCAGAAAACTTTAAAAATTGCAAATCGAAGAAACAACTAATTCGACTATAACAAACAGAAGAGGATCAATACTATGAAAAAGAATTTGACTAAACCGAATTATTTGAAGTGAAGCAAGAAACATAGGGATTAGATGCATGGAAGGTATACTATTTAGTTCTCTACCAAAAACTTGATAAAAGACCTGTAAGAAAAAAACTTGATCAAACTGATACGTGTAACAAAACACAGAAAAAACTGATACGGTTCAATTCTAAGATGGTACTAGATGACTTATGAAGAATGTGACCAGTCTATTCCCTAGTCTTTCCTTCAAGATCATGGTAAAGAATCTGCAAAAATCTTAAAAAATGCATATCATACAGAGAACTAATCCAAATAACGCAGACTAGATGACTTATGAAGAATGTGGTGTCTATTCCCCAGTCTTTCCCTCAAGATCATGGTAAAGAATTTGCAAAAAGCTTTAAAAATGCATATCATAGAGAGAACTAATCCAAATAACGCAAACTGAAATAAATCAACGATATTAAAAAATGCTCTAACCGACTTAGTTGAAGTGAACTAAGAATCATAAGGCATATGAACATGATGAGAGGTTTACTCTTCATTTTTCTCCAAAGAACTTGATAAAGGATCTGCAATGATCTCTAAAAGTTCATTATGAATTATACAATTTTAAGGAAATAGTGTCAATAATAGATTAAAGGAAATGGACTTCTACTCTTTTGTTCTCTCCCATAAACATGGTAAGAAATTTTGCACTAACCTTACGAATTGTATATTGAAGATAAGATTAAAAAAATCAAACATTAAAAAGAGAAGGTGCATAGATATGAATAAAGGTGACCAAACAAACTAAAATAAGTAAGAAAATGACAAGAAAGTTTAGGCTTGTAAAGCTGTCAAGTGGACATTATTAATTTGACCAAACACCTTCATTTGATTTCTAATTTCTTGAAAGAGAATACTAATATCTATGTAATTGCATTTTCTAATAAAAGAGTAACTCAAACAAGCCTAATTAAAACAAAGTTATGACACTAGATGGCTTATGAAGAATGTGTTGTGTATTACCCAGTTCTTCCCAAAGACCGTGATAAGTAATATGCAGAAAACTTTAAAAATTGCAAATCGAAGAAACAACTAATTCGACTATAACAAACAGAAGAGGATCAATACTATGAAAAAGAATTTGACTAAACCGAATTATTTGAAGTGAAGCAAGAAACATAGGGATTAGATGCATGGAAGGTATACTATTTAGTTCTCTACCAAAAACTTGATAAAAGACCTGTAAGAAAAAAACTTGATCAAACTGATACGTGTAACAAAACACAGAAAAAACTGATACGGTTCAATTCTAAGATGGTACTAGATGACTTATGAAGAATGTGACCAGTCTATTCCCTAGTCTTTCCTTCAAGATCATGGTAAAGAATCTGCAAAAATCTTAAAAAATGCATATCATACAGAGAACTAATCCAAATAACGCAGACTAGATGACTTATGAAGAATGTGGTGTCTATTCCCCAGTCTTTCCCTCAAGATCATGGTAAAGAATTTGCAAAAAGCTTTAAAAATGCATATCATAGAGAGAACTAATCCAAATAACGCAAACTGAAATAAATCAACGATATTAAAAAATGCTCTAACCGACTTAGTTGAAGTGAACTAAGAATCATAAGGCATACGAACATGATGAGAGGTTTACTCTTCATTTTTCTCCAAAGAACTTGATAAAGGATCTGCAATGATCTCTAAAAGTTCATTATGAATTATACAATTTTAAGGAAATAGTGTCAATAATAGATTAAAGGAAATGGACTTCTACTCTTTTGTTCTCTCCCATAAACATGGTAAGAAATTTTGCACTAACCTTACGAATTGTATATTGAAGATAAGATTAAAAAAATCAAACATTAAAAAGAGAAGGTGCATAGATATGAATAAAGGTGACCAAACAAACTAAAATAAGTAAGAAAATGACAAGAAAGTTTAGGCTTGTAAAGCTGTCAAGTAGACATTATTAATTTGACCAAACACCTTCATTTGATTTCTAATTTCTTGAAAGAGAATACTAATATCTATGTAATTGCATTTTCTAATAAAAGAGTAACTCAAACAAGCCTAATTAAAACAAAGTTATGACACTAGATGGCTTATGAAGAATGTGTTGTGTATTACCCAGTTCTTCCCAAAGATCGTGATAAGTAATATGCAGAAAACTTTAAAAATTGCAAATCGAAGAAACAACTAATTCGACTATAACAAACAGAAGAGGATCAATACTATGAAAAAGAATTTGACTAAACCGAATTATTTGAAGTGAAGCAAGAAACATAGGAATTAGATGCATGGCAGGTATACTATTTAGTTCTCTACCAAACTCTTGATAAAAGACCTGTAAGTAAAAAACTTGATCAAACTGATACGTGTAAAAAAACACAGAAAAAACTGATACGGTTCAATTCTAAGATGGTACTAGATGACTTATGAAGAATGTGACCAGTCTATTCCCTAGTCTTTCCTTCAAGATCATGGTAAAGAATCTGCAAAAATCTTTAAAAATGCATATCATACAGAGAACTAATCCAAATAACGCAGACTAGATGACTCATGAAGAATGTGGAGTCTATTCCCCAGTCTTTCCCTCAAGATCATGGTAAAGAATTTGCAAAAAACTTTAAAAATGCATATCATAGAGAGAACTAATCCAAATAACGCAAACTGAAATAAATCAACGATATTAAAAAATGCTCTAATCGACTTATTTGAAGTGAACTAAGAATCATAAGGCATATGAACATGATGAGAGGTTTACTCTTCATTTTTCTCCAAAGAACTTGATAAAGGATCTGCAATGATCTCTAAAAGTTCATTATGAATTATACAATTTTAAGGAAATAGTGTCAATAATAGATTAAAGGAAATGGACTTCTACTCTTTTGTTCTCTCCCATAAACATGGTAAGAAATTTTGCACTAACCTTACGAATTGTATATTGAAGATAAGATTAAAAAAATCAAACATTAAAAAGAGAAGGTGCATAGATATGAATAAAGGTGACCAAACAAACTAAAATAAGTAAGAAAATGACAAGAAAGTTTAGGCTTGTAAAGCTGTCAAGTGGACATTATTAATTTGACCAAACACCTTCATTTGATTTCTAATTTCTTGAAAGAGAATACTAATATCTATGTAATTGCATTTTCTAATAAAAGAGTAACTCAAACAAGCCTAATTAAAACAAAGTTATGACACTAGATGGCTTATGAAGAATGTGTTGTGTATTACCCAGTTCTTCCCAAAGACCGTGATAAGTAATATGCAGAATACTTTAAAAATTGCAAATCGAAGAAACAACTAATTCGACTATAACAAACAGAAGAGGATCAATACTATGAAAAAGAATTTGACTAAACCGAATTATTTGAAGTGAAGCAAGAAACATAGGAATTAGATGCATGGCAGGTATACTATTTAGTTCTCTACCAAAAACTTGATAAAAGACCTGTAAGAAAAAAACTTGATCAAACTGATACGTGTAACAAAACACAGAAAAAACTGATACGGTTCAATTCTAAGATGGTACTAGATGACTTATGAAGAATGTGACCAGTCTATTCCCTAGTCTTTCCTTCAAGATCATGGTAAAGAATCTGCAAAAATCTTTAAAAATGCATATCATACAGAGAACTAATCCAAATAACGCAGACTAGATGACTTATGAGAATGTGGTGTCTATTCCCCAGTCTTTCCCTCAAGATCATGGTAAAGAATTTGCAAAAAGCTTTAAAAATGCATATCATAGAGAGAACTAATCCAAATAACGCAAACTGAAATAAATCAACGATATTAAAAAATGCTCTAATCGACTTATTTGAAGTGAACTAAGAATCATAAGGCATATGAACATGATGAGAGGTTTACTCTTCATTTTTCTCCAAAGAACTTGATAAAGGATCTGCAATGATCTCTAAAAGTTCATTATGAATTATACAATTTTAAGGAAATAGTGTCAATAATAGATTAAAGGAAATGGACTTCTACTCTTTTGTTCTCTCCCATAAACATGGTAAGAAATTTTGCACTAACCTTACGAATTGTATATTGAAGATAAGATTAAAAAAATCAAACATTAAAAAGAGAAGGTGCATAGATATGAATAAAGGTGACCAAACAAACTAAAATAAGTAAGAAAATGACAAGAAAGTTTAGGCTTGTAAAGCTGTCAAGTAGACATTATTAATTTGACCAAACACCTTCATTTGATTTCTAATTTCTTGAAAGAGAATACTAATATCTATGTAATTGCATTTTCTAATAAAAGAGTAACTCAAACAAGCCTAATTAAAACAAAGTTATGACACTAGATGGCTTATGAAGAATGTGTTGTGTATTACCCAGTTCTTCCCAAAGATCGTGATAAGTAATATGCAGAAAACTTTAAAAATTGCAAATCGAATAAACAACTAATTCGACTATAACAAACAGAAGAGGATCAATACTATGAAAAAGAATTTGACTAAACCGAATTATTTGAAGTGAAGCAAGAAACATAGGAATTAGATGCATGGCAGGTATACTATTTAGTTCTCTACCAAACTCTTGATAAAAGACCTGTAAGTAAAAAACTTGATCAAACTGATACGTGTAAAAAAACACAGAAAAAACTGATACGGTTCAATTCTAAGATGGTACTAGATGACTTATGAAGAATGTGACCAGTCTATTCCCTAGTCTTTCCTTCAAGATCATGGTAAAGAATCTGCAAAAATCTTTAAAAATGCATATCATACAGAGAACTAATCCAAATAACGCAGACTAGATGACTTATGAAGAATGTGGAGTCTATTCCCCAGTCTTTCCCTCAAGATCATGGTAAAGAATTTGCAAAAAACTTTAAAAATGCATATCATAGAGAGAACTAATCCAAATAACGCAAACTGAAATAAATCAACGATATTAAAAAATGCTCTAATCGACTTATTTGAAGTGAACTAAGAATCATAAGGCATATGAACATGATGAGAGGTTTACTCTTCATTTTTCTCCAAAGAACTTGATAAAGGATCTGCAATGATCTCTAAAAGTTCATTATGAATTATACAATTTTAAGGAAATAGTGTCAATAATAGATTAAAGGAAATGGACTTCTACTCTTTTGTTCTCTCCCATAAACATGGTAAGAAATTTTGCACTAACCTTACGAATTGTATATTGAAGATAAGATTAAAAAAATCAAACATTAAAAAGAGAAGGTGCATAGATATGAATAAAGGTGACCAAACAAACTAAAATAAGTAAGAAAATGACAAGAAAGTTTAGGCTTGTAAAGCTGTCAAGTGGACATTATTAATTTGACCAAACACCTTCATTTGATTTCTAATTTCTTGAAAGAGAATACTAATATCTATGTAATTGCATTTTCTAATAAAAGAGTAACTCAAACAAGCCTAATTAAAACAAAGTTATGACACTAGATGGCTTATGAAGAATGTGTTGTGTATTACCCAGTTCTTCCCAAAGACCGTGATAAGTAATATGCAGAAAACTTTAAAAATTGCAAATCGAAGAAACAACTAATTCGACTATAACAAACAGAAGAGGATCAATACTATGAAAAAGAATTTGACTAAACCGAATTATTTGAAGTGAAGCAAGAAACATAGGAATTAGATGCATGGCAGGTATACTATTTAGTTCTCTACCAAAAACTTGATAAAAGACCTGTAAGAAAAAAACTTGATCAAACTGATACGTGTAACAAAACACAGAAAAAACTGATACGGTTCAATTCTAAGATGGTACTAGATGACTTATGAAGAATGTGACCAGTCTATTCCCTAGTCTTTCCTTCAAGATCATGGTAAAGAATCTGCAAAAATCTTTAAAAATGCATATCATACAGAGAACTAATCCAAATAACGCAGACTAGATGACTTATGAAAATGTGGTGTCTATTCCCCAGTCTTTCCCTCAAGATCATGGTAAAGAATTTGCAAAAAGCTTTAAAAATGCATATCATAGAGAGAACTAATCCAAATAACGCAAACTGAAATAAATCAACGATATTAAAAAATGCTCTAATCGACTTATTTGAAGTGAACTAAGAATCATAAGGCATATGAACATGATGAGAGGTTTACTCTTCATTTTTCTCCAAAGAACTTGATAAAGGATCTGCAATGATCTCTAAAAGTTCATTATGAATTATACAATTTTAAGGAAATAGTGTCAATAATAGATTAAAGGAAATGGACTTCTACTCTTTTGTTCTCTCCCATAAACATGGTAAGAAATTTTGCACTAACCTTACGAATTGTATATTGAAGATAAGAATAAAAAAATCAAACATTAAAAAGAGAAGGTGCATAGATATGAATAAAGGTCACCAAACAAACTAAAATAAGTAAGAAAACGATAAGAAAGTTTAGGCTTGTAAAGCTGTCAAGTAGACATTATTAATTTGACCAAACACTTTCATTTGATTTCTAATTTCTTGAAAGAGAATACTAATATATATGTAATTGCATTTTCTAATAAAAGAGTAACTCAAACAAGCCTAATTAAAACAAAGTTATGACACTAGATGGCTTATTAAGAATGTGTTGTGTATTACCCAGTTCTTCCCAAAGATCGTGATAAGTAATATGCAGAAAACTTTAAAAATTGCAAATCGAAGAAACAACTAATTCGACTATAACAAACAGAAGAGGATCAATACTATGAAAAAGAATTTGACTAAACCGAATTATTTGAAGTGAAGCAAGAAACATAGGGATTAGATGCATGGAAAGTATACTATTTAGTTCTCTACCAAAAACTTGATAAAAGACCTGTAAGAAAAAAACTTGATCAAACTGATACGTGTAACAAAACACATAAAAAACTGATACGGTTCAATTCTAAGATGGTACTAGATGACTTATGAAGAATGTGACCCGTCTATTCCCTAGTCTTTCCTTCAAGATCATGGTAAAGAATCTGCAAAAATCTTTAAAAATGCATATCATACAGAGAACTAATCCAAATAACGCAGACTAGATGACTTATGAAGAATGTGGTGTCTATTCCCCAGTATTTCCCTCAAGATCATGGTAAAGAATTTGCAAAAAGCTTTAAAAATGCATATCATAGAGAGAACTAATCCAAATAACGCAAACTGAAATAAATCAACGATATTAAAAAACGCTCTAATCGACTTATTTGAAGTGAACTAAGAATCATAAGGCATATGAACATGATGAGAGGTTTACTCTTCATTTTTCTCCAAAGAACTTGATAAAGGATCTGCAATGATCTATGAAAGTTCATTATGAATTATACAATTTTAAGGAAATAGTGTCAATAATAGATTAAAGGAAATGGACTTCTATTCTTTTGTTCTCTCCCATAAACATGGTAAGAAATTTTGCACTAACCTTACGAATTGTATATTGAAGATAAGATTAAAAAAATCAAACATTAAAAAGAGAAGGTGCATAGATATGAATAAAGGTGACCAAACAAACTAAAATAAGTAAGAAAACAACAAGAAAGTTTAGGCTTGTAAAGCTGTCAAGTAGACATTATTAATTTGACCAAACACTTTCATTTGATTTCTAATTTCTTGAAAGAGAATACTAATATATATGTAATTGCATTTTCTAATAAAAGAGTAACTCAAACAAGCCTAATTAAAACAAAGTTATGACACTAGATGGCTTATGAAGAATGTGTTGTGTATTACCCAGTTCTTCCCAAAGATCGTGATAAGTAATATGCAGAAAACTTTAAAAATTGCAAATCGAAGAAACAACTAATTCGACTATAACAAACAGAAGAGGATCAATACTATGAAAAAGAATTTGACTAAACCGAATTATTTGAAGTGAAGCAAGAAACATAGGGATTAGATGCATGGAAAGTATACTATTTAGTTCTCTACCAAAAACTTGATAAAAGACCTGTAAGAAAAAAACTTGATCAAACTGATACGTGTAACAAAACACATAAAAAACTGATACGGTTCAATTCTAAGATGGTACTAGATGACTTATGAAGAATGTGACCCGTCTATTCCCTAGTCTTTCCTTCAAGATCATGGTAAAGAATCTGCAAAAATCTTTAAAAATGCATATCATACAGAGAACTAATCCAAATAACGCAGACTAGATGACTTATGAAGAATGTGGTGTCTATTCCCCAGTCTTTCCCTCAAGATCATGGTAAAGAATTTGCAAAAAGCTTTAAAAATGCATATCATAGAGAGAACTAATCCAAATAACGCAAACTGAAATAAATCAACGATATTAAAAAACGCTCTAATCGACTTATTTGAAGTGAACTAAGAATCATAAGGCATATGAACATGATGAGAGGTTTACTCTTCATTTTTCTCCAAAGAACTTGATAAAGGATCTGCAATGATCTCTAAAAGTTCATTATGAATTATACAATTTTAAGGAAATAGTGTCAATAATAGATTAAAGGAAATGGACTTCTATTCTTTTGTTCTCTCCCATAAACATGGTAAGAAATTTTGCACTAACCTTACGAATTGTATATTGAAGATAAGATTAAAAAAATCAAACATTAAAAAGAGAAGGTGCATAGATATGAATAAAGGTGACCAAACAAACTAAAATAAGTAAGAAAACAACAAGAAAGTTTAGGCTTGTAAAGCTGTCAAGTAGACATTATTAATTTGACCAAACACTTTCATTTGATTTCTAATTTCTTGAAAGAGAATACTAATATATATGTAATTGCATTTTCTAATAAAAGAGTAACTCAAACAAGCCTAATTAAAACAAAGTTATGACACTAGATGGCTTATGAAGAATGTGTTGTGTATTACCCAGTTCTTCCCAAAGATCGTGATAAGTAATATGCAGAAAACTTTTAAAATTGCAAATCGAAGAAACAACTAATTCGACTATAACAAACAGAAGAGGATCAATACTATGAAAAAGAATTTGACTAAACCGAATTATTTGAAGTGAAGCAAGAAACATAGGGATTAGATGCATGGAAAGTATACTATTTAGTTCTCTACCAAAAACTTGATAAAAGACCTGTAAGAAAAAAACTTGATCAAACTGATACGTGTAACAAAACACAGAAAAAACTGATACGGTTCAATTCTAAGATGGTACTAGATGACTTATGAAGAATGTGACCAGTCTATTCCCTAGTCTTTCCTTCAAGATCATGGTAAAGAATCTGCAAAAATCTTTAAAAATGCATATCATACAGAGAACTAATCCAAATAACGCAGACTAGATGACTTATGAAGAATGTGGTGTCTATTCCCCAGTCTTTCCCTCAAGATCATGGTAAAGAATTTGCAAAAAGCTTTAAAAATGCATATCATAGAGAGAACTAATCCAAATAACGCAAACTGAAATAAATCAACGATATTAAAAAACGCTCTAATCGACTTATTTGAAGTGAACTAAGAATCATAAGGCATATGAACATGATGAGAGGTTTACTCTTCATTTTTCTCCAAAGAACTTGATAAAGGATCTGCAATGATCTCTAAAAGTTCATTATGAATTATACAATTTTAAGGAAATAGTGTCAATAATAGATTAAAGGAAATGGACTTCTATTCTTTTGTTCTCTCCCATAAACATGGTAAGAAATTTTGCACTAACCTTACGAATTGTATATTGAAGATAAGATTAAAAAAATCAAACATTAAAAAGAGAAGGTGCATAGATATGAATAAAGGTGACCAAACAAACTAAAATAAGTAAGAAAACAACAAGAAAGTTTAGGCTTGTAAAGCTGTCAAGTAGACATTATTAATTTGACCAAACACTTTCATTTGATTTCTAATTTCTTGAAAGAGAATACTAATATCTATGTAATTGCATTTTCTAATAAAAGAGTAACTCAAACAAGCCTAATTAAAACAAAGTTATGACACTAGATGGCTTATTAAGAATGTGTTGTGTATTACCCAGTTCTTCCCAAAGATCGTGATAAGTAATATGCAGAAAACTTTTAAAATTGCAAATCGAAGAAACAACTAATTCGACTATAACAAACAGAAGAGGATCAATACTATGAAAAAGAATTTGACCAAACCGAATTATTTGAAGTGAAGCAAGAAACATAGGGATTAGATGCATGGCAGGTATACTATTTAGTTCTCTACCAAACTCTTAATAAAAGACCTGTAAGAAAAAAACTTGATCAAACTGATACGTGTAAAAAAACACAGAAAAAACTGATACGGTTCAATTCTAAGATGGTACTAGATGACTTATGAAGAATGTGATCAGTCTATTCCCTAGTCTTTCCTTCAAGATCATGGTAAAGACTCTGCAAAAATCTTTAAAAATGCATATCATACAAAGAACTAATCCAAATAACGCAGACTAGATGACTTATGAAGAATGTGGTGTCTATTCCCCAGTCTTTCCCTCAAGATCATGGTAAAGAATTTGCAAAAAGCTTTAAAAATGCATATCATAGAGAGAACTAATCCAAATAACGCAAACTGAAATAAATCAACGATATTAAAAAATGCTCTAATCGACTTATTTGAAGTGAACTAAGAATCATAAGGCATATGAACATGATGAGAGGTTTACTCTTCATTTTTCTCCAAAGAACTTGATAAAGGATCTGCAATGATCTCTAAAAGTTCATTATAAATTATACAATTTTAAGGAAATAGTGTCAATAATAGATTAAAGGAAATGGACTTCTATTCTTTTGTTCTCTCCCATAAACATGGTAAGAAATTTTGCACTAACCTTACGAATTGTATATTGAAGATAAGATTAAAAAAATCAAACATTAAAAAGAGAAGGTGCATAGATATGAATAAAGGTGACCAAACAAACTAAAATAAGTAAGAAAACGACAAGAAAGTTTAGGCTTGTAAAGCTGTCAAGTAGACATTATTAATTTGAAAGAGAATACTAATATCTATGTAATTGCATTTTCTAATAAAAGAGTAACTCAAACAAGCCTAATTAAAACAAAGTTATGACACTAGATGGCTTATGAAGAATGTGTTGTGTATTACCCAGTTCTTTCCAGAGATCGTGATAAGTAATATGCAGAAAACTTTAAAAATTGCAAATCTAAGAAACAACTAATTCAAATATAACAAACAGAAGAGGATCAATACTATGAAAAAGAATTTGACCAAACCGAATTATTTGAATTGAAGCAAGAACCATAGGGATTAGATGCATGGCAGGTATACTATTTAGTTCTATACCAAAAACTTGATAAAAGACCTGTAAGAAAAAAACTTAAGAATATAAAAAGATGATCAAACCTATACTTGTATGAACTAGGAATGTAACCCAAAATCTCCAACAGCTGTATGAACTGACTAGGTTTGTAACCCAAAATCTCCATTAACCCCTGCAACACTACAAAATTTTCAAATATGAAAAAAAGAAAGGTACAAAGATATGAATAAAGAATCTAGTCAATCGACCAAACCAACTAAAATGAGTAAGAAAGCATCAAATTTACCTTACGACTCAACGAATTCCACCCGTACAGTACTCATTCTAATGTAAGTTGCATACTAGGTTCATTATGAATTATACAATTTTTAGGAAATAGTGTCAATAATAGATTAAAGTAAATGGACTTCTATTCTTTTTTCTCTCCCATAAACATGGTAAGCAATTTTGCACTAACTTTACGAATTGTATATTGAATAATAAGATTGAAAAAACCAAACATTAAAAAGAGAAGGTGTATATATATGAATAAAGGTGACCAATCAAACTGAAATAAGTAAGAAAACGACAAGAAAGTTTAGGCTTGTAAAGCTGTCCAGTAGACATTATTGATTTGACCAAGCACTGTCATTCGATTTCTAATTTCTTGAAAGAAAACACTAATATCTATGTAATTGCATTTTCTAATAAAACGGTAACTCAAACAAGCCTAGTTAAAACAAAGTTATGACACAAGATGGCTTATGAAGAATGTGTTGTGTATTACCTAGTTCTTCCCAAAGATCGTGATAAGGAATATGCAAAAAACTTTAAAGATTGCAAATCGAAGAGACAACTAATTCAAATATAACAAACAGAAGAGGATCAACGCTATGAAAAAATATTTGACCAAACCGAATTATTTGAAGTGAAGCAAGAATTATAGGGATTAGAAGCATGGGAGGTATACTGTTCAGTTCTCTACCAAAAACTTGATAAAAGACCTGTAACAAAAAAAACTTGATCAAACTGATACGTGGAAAAAAACACATAAAAAAATGATACGATTCAATTCTAAGATGCTACTAGATGACTTATGAAGAATGTGACTAATCTATTCCCCAGTCTTTCCCTCAAGATCATGGTAAAGAATCTGCAAAAATCTTTAAAAATGCACATCATACAGAGAACTAATCCAAATAACGCAAACTAGATGACTTATGAAGAATGTGGTCTCTATTCCCCAGTCTTTCCCTCAAGATCATGGTAAAGAATTTGCAAAAATCTTTAAAAATGCATATCATAGAGAGAACTAATCCAAATAACGCCAACTGAAAAAATTCAACGATATTAAAAAAAATGCTATAATCGACTTATTTGAAGTGAACTAAGAATCTTAATGCATATGAAACATGATGAGAGGTTTACTCTTCATTTTTCTCCAAATAACTTGATAAAGGATCTGCAATGATCTCTAAAAATTAAACACAAGATAAGAAACTCTAATCGCATTAAGAAAAAAATAAGAATATAAAAAGATGATCAAACCTACACTTGTATGAAATAGGAATGTAACCCAAAATCTCCAACAGCTGTATGAACTCAATAGGTTTGTAACCCAAAATCTCCATTAACCCCTGCAACACTACAAAAGTTTTCAAATATGAAAAAAAGAAAGGTACAAAGATATGAATAAAGAATCTAGTCAATCGACCAAACCAACTAAAATGAGTAAGAAAGCATCAAATTTACCTTACGACTCAACGAATTCCACCCGTACAGTACTCATTCTAATGTAAGTTGCATACTAGGTTCATTATGAATTATACAATTTTTAGGAAATAGTGTCAATAATAGATTAAAGTAAATGGACTTCTATTCTTTTTTCTCTCCCATAAACATGGTAAGCAATTTTGCACTAACTTTACGAATTGTATATTGAATAATAAGATTAAAAAAACCAAACATTAAAAAGAGAAGGTGCATATATATGAATAAAGGTGACCAATCAAACTGAAATAAGTAAGAAAACGACAAGAAAGTTTAGGCTTGTAAAGCTGTCTAGTAGATATTATTGATTTTACCAAACACTGTCATTCGATTTCTAATTTCTTGAAAGAAAACACTAATATCTATGTAATTGCACTTTCTAATAAAAGAGTAACTCAAACAAGCCTAATTAAAACAAAGTTATGACACTAGATGGCTTATGAAGAATGTGTTGCGTATTACCCAGTTCTTCCCAAAGATCGTGATATGGAATATGCAGAAAACTTTAAAGATTGCAAATCGAAGAGACAACTAATTCAAATATAACAAACAGAAGAGGATCAACGCTATAAAAAAGAATTTGACCAAACCGAATTATTTGAAGTGAAGCAAGAACTATAGGGATTAGAAGCATGGGAGGTAAACTGTTCAGTTCTCTACCAAAAACTTGATAAAAGACCTGTAACAAAAAAAACTTGATCAAATTGATACGTGGAAAAAAACACAGAAAAAACTGATACGATTCAATTCTAAGATGCTACTAGATGACTTATGAAGAATGTGACCAGTCTATTCCCCAGTCTTTCCCTCAAGATCATGGTAAAGAATCTGCAAAAATCTTTAAAAATGCATATCATACAGAGAACTAATCCAAATAACGCAAACTAGATGACTTATGAAGAATGTGGTGTCTATTCCCTAGTCTTTCCCTCAAGATCATGGTAAAGAATTTGCAAAAATCTTTAAAAATGCATATCATAGAGAGAACTAATCCAAATAATGCCAACTGAAAAAATTCAACGATATTAAAAACAATGCTATAATCGACTTATTTGAAGTGAACTAAGAATCTTAATGCATATGAAACATGATGAGAGATTTACTCTTCATTTTTCTCCAAAGAACTTGATAAAGGATCTGCAATGATCTCTAAAAATTAAACACAAGATAAGAAACCCTAATTGCATTAAGAAAAAAAATAAGAATATAAAAAGATGATCAAACCTACACTTGTATGAACTAGGAATGTAACCCAAAATCTCCAACAGCTGTATGAACTGACTAGGTTTGTAACCCAAAATCTCCATTAACCCCTGCAACACTACAAAAGTTTTCAAATATGAAAAAAAGAAAGGTACAAAGATATGAACAAATAATCTAGTCAATCGACCAAACCAACTAAAATGAGTAAGAAAGCATCAAATTTACCTTACGACTCAACGAATTCCACCCGTACAGTACTCATTCTAATGTAAGTTGCATACTAGGTTCATTATGAATTATACAATTTTTAGGAAATAGTGTCAATAATAGATTAAAGTAAATGGACTTCTATTCTTTTTTCTCTCCCATAAACATGGTAAGCAATTTTGCACTAACTTTACGAATTGTATATTGAATAATAAGATTAAAAAAACCAAACATTAAAAAGAGAAGGTGCATATATATGAATAAAGGTGACCAATCAAACTGAAATAAGTAAGAAAACGACAAGAAAGTTTAGGCTTGTAAAGCTGTCTAGTAGATATTATTGATTTTACCAAACACTGTCATTCGATTTCTAATTTCTTGAAAGAAAACACTAATATCTATGTAATTGCACTTTCTAATAAAAGAGTAACTCAAACAAGCCTAATTAAAACAAAGTTATGACACTAGATGGCTTATGAAGAATGTGTTGCGTATTACCCAGTTCTTCCCAAAGATCGTGATATGGAATATGCAGAAAACTTTAAAGATTGCAAATCGAAGAGACAACTAATTCAAATATAACAAACAGAAGAGGATCAACGCTATAAAAAAGAATTTGACCAAACCGAATTATTTGAAGTGAAGCAAGAACTATAGGGATTAGAAGCATGGGAGGTAAACTGTTCAGTTCTCTACCAAAAACTTGATAAAAGACCTGTAACAAAAAAAACTTGATCAAACTGATACGTGGAAAAAAACACATAAAAAAATGATACGATTCAATTCTAAGATGCTACTAGATGACTTATGAAGAATGTGACTAATCTATTCCCCAGTCTTTCCCTCAAGATCATGGTAAAGAATCTGCAAAAATCTTTAAAAATGCACATCATACAGAGAACTAATCCAAATAACGCAAACTAGATGACTTATGAAGAATGTGGTCTCTATTCCCCAGTCTTTCCCTCAAGATCATGGTAAAGAATTTGCAAAAATCTTTAAAAATGCATATCATAGAGAGAACTAATCCAAATAACGCCAACTGAAAAAATTCAACGATATTAAAAAAAATGCTATAATCGACTTATTTGAAGTGAACTAAGAATCTTAATGCATATGAAACATGATGAGAGGTTTACTCTTCATTTTTCTCCAAATAACTTGATAAAGGATCTGCAATGATCTCTAAAAATTAAACACAAGATAAGAAACTCTAATCGCATTAAGAAAAAAATAAGAATATAAAAAGATGATCAAACCTACACTTGTATGAAATAGGAATGTAACCCAAAATCTCCAACAGCTGTATGAACTCAATAGGTTTGTAACCCAAAATCTCCATTAACCCCTGCAACACTACAAAAGTTTTCAAATATGAAAAAAAGAAAGGTACAAAGATATGAACAAATAATCTAGTCAATCGACCAAACCAACTAAAATGAGTAAGAAAGCATCAAATTTACCTTACGACTCAACGAATTCCACCCGTACAGTACTCATTCTAATGTAAGTTGCATACTAGGTTCATTATGAATTATACAATTTTTAGGAAATAGTGTCAATAATAGATTAAAGTAAATGGACTTCTATTCTTTTTTCTCTCCCATAAACATGGTAAGCAATTTTGCACTAACTTTACGAATTGTATATTGAATAATAAGATTAAAAAAACCAAACATTAAAAAGAGAAGGTGCATATATATGAATAAAGGTGACCAATCAAACTGAAATAAGTAAGAAAACGACAAGAAAGTTTAGGCTTGTAAAGCTGTCTAGTAGATATTATTGATTTTACCAAACACTGTCATTCGATTTCTAATTTCTTGAAAGAAAACACTAATATCTATGTAATTGCACTTTCTAATAAAAGAGTAACTCAAACAAGCCTAATTAAAACAAAGTTATGACACTAGATGGCTTATGAAGAATGTGTTGCGTATTACCCAGTTCTTCCCAAAGATCGTGATATGGAATATGCAGAAAACTTTAAAGATTGCAAATCGAAGAGACAACTAATTCAAATATAACAAACAGAAGAGGATCAACGCTATAAAAAAGAATTTGACCAAACCGAATTATTTGAAGTGAAGCAAGAACTATAGGGATTAGAAGCATGGGAGGTAAACTGTTCAGTTCTCTACCAAAAACTTGATAAAAGACCTGTAACAAAAAAAACTTGATCAAATTGATACGTGGAAAAAAACACAGAAAAAACTGATACGATTCAATTCTAAGATGCTACTAGATGACTTATGAAGAATGTGACCAGTCTATTCCCCAGTCTTTCCCTCAAGATCATGGTAAAGAATCTGCAAAAATCTTTAAAAATGCATATCATACAGAGAACTAATCCAAATAACGCAAACTAGATGACTTATGAAGAATGTGGTGTCTATTCCCTAGTCTTTCCCTCAAGATCATGGTAAAGAATTTGCAAAAATCTTTAAAAATGCATATCATAGAGAGAACTAATCCAAATAATGCCAACTGAAAAAATTCAACGATATTAAAAACAATGCTATAATCGACTTATTTGAAGTGAACTAAGAATCTTAATGCATATGAAACATGATGAGAGATTTACTCTTCATTTTTCTCCAAAGAACTTGATAAAGGATCTGCAATGATCTCTAAAAATTAAACACAAGATAAGAAACCCTAATTGCATTAAGAAAAAAAATAAGAATATAAAAAGATGATCAAACCTACACTTGTATGAACTAGGAATGTAACCCAAAATCTCCAACAGCTGTATGAACTGACTAGGTTTGTAACCCAAAATCTCCATTAACCCCTGCAACACTACAAAAGTTTTCAAATATGAAAAAAAGAAAGGTACAAAGATATGAACAAATAATCTAGTCAATCGACCAAACCAACTAAAATGAGTAAGAAAGCATCAAATTTACCTTACGACTCAACGAATTCCACCCGTACAGTACTCATTCTAATGTAAGTTGCATACTAGGTTCATTATGAATTATACAATTTTTAGGAAATAGTGTCAATAATAGATTAAAGTAAATGGACTTCTATTCTTTTTTCTCTCCCATAAACATGGTAAGCAATTTTGCACTAACTTTACGAATTGTATATTGAATAATAAGATTAAAAAAACCAAACATTAAAAAGAGAAGGTGCATATATATGAATAAAGGTGACCAATCAAACTGAAATAAGTAAGAAAACGACAAGAAAGTTTAGGCTTGTAAAGCTGTCTAGTAGATATTATTGATTTTACCAAACACTGTCATTCGATTTCTAATTTCTTGAAAGAAAACACTAATATCTATGTAATTGCACTTTCTAATAAAAGAGTAACTCAAACAAGCCTAATTAAAACAAAGTTATGACACTAGATGGCTTATGAAGAATGTGTTGCGTATTACCCAGTTCTTCCCAAAGATCGTGATATGGAATATGCAGAAAACTTTAAAGATTGCAAATCGAAGAGACAACTAATTCAAATATAACAAACAGAAGAGGATCAACGCTATAAAAAAGAATTTGACCAAACCGAATTATTTGAAGTGAAGCAAGAACTATAGGGATTAGAAGCATGGGAGGTAAACTGTTCAGTTCTCTACCAAAAACTTGATAAAAGACCTGTAACAAAAAAAACTTGATCAAATTGATACGTGGAAAAAAACACAGAAAAAACTGATACGATTCAATTCTAAGATGCTACTAGATGACTTATGAAGAATGTGACCAGTCTATTCCCCAGTCTTTCCCTCAAGATCATGGTAAAGAATCTGCAAAAATCTTTAAAAATGCATATCATACAGAGAACTAATCCAAATAACGCAAACTAGATGACTTATGAAGAATGTGGTGTCTATTCCCTAGTCTTTCCCTCAAAATCATGGTAAAGAATTTGCAAAAATCTTTAAAAATGCATATCATAGAGAGAACTAATCCAAATAATGCCAACTGAAAAAATTCAACGATATTAAAAACAATGCTATAATCGACTTATTTGAAGTGAACTAAGAATCTTAATGCATATGAAACATGATGAGAGATTTACTCTTCATTTTTCTCCAAAGAACTTGATAAAGGATCTGCAATGATCTCTAAAAATTAAACACAAGATAAGAAACCCTAATTGCATTAAGAAAAAAAATAAGAATATAAAAAGATGATCAAACCTACATTTGTATGAACTAGGAATGTAACCCAAAATCTCCAACAGCTGTATGAACTGACTAGGTTTGTAACCCAAAATCTCCATTAACCCCTGCAACACTACCAAAGTTTTCAAATATGAAAAAAAGAAAGGTACAAAGATATGAACAAATAATCTAGTCAATCGACCAAACCAACTAAAATGAGTAAGAAAGCATCAAATTTACCTTACGACTCAACGAATTCCACCCGTACAGTACTCATTCTAATGTAAGTTGCATACTAGGTTCATTATGAATTATACAATTTTTAGGAAATAGTGTCAATAATAGATTAAAGTAAATGGACTTCTATTCTTTTTTCTCTCCCATAAACATGGTAAGCAATTTTGCACTAACTTTACGAATTGTATATTGAATAATAAGATTAAAAAAACCAAACATTAAAAAGAGAAGGTGCATATATATGAATAAAGGTGACCAATCAAACTGAAATAAGTAAGAAAACGACAAGAAAGTTTAGGCTTGTAAAGCTGTCCAGTAGACATTATTGATTTGACCAAGCACTGTCATTCGATTTCTAATTTCTTGAAAGAAAACACTAATATCTATGTAATTTCACTTTCTAATAAAAGAGTAACTCAAACAAACCTAATTAAAACAAAGTTATGACACTAGATGGCTTATGAAGAATGTGTTGTGTATTACCCAGTTCTTCCCAAAGATCGTGATAAGGAATATGCAGAAAACTTTAAAGATTGCAAATCGAAGAGACAATTATTCAAATATAAAAAACAGAAGAGGATCAACGCTATGAAAAATAATTTGACCAAACCGAATTTCTGAAGTGAAGCAAGAACTATAGGCTTGTAAAGCTGTCTAGTAGACATTATTGATTTGACCAAACACTGTCATTCGATTTCTAATTTCTTGAAAGAAAACACTAATATCTATGTAATTGCACTTTCTAATAAAAGAGTAACTCAAACAATCCTAATTAAAACAAAGTTATGACACTAGATGGCTTATGAAGAATGTGTTGTGTATTACCCAGTTCTTCCCAAAGATCGTGATAAGGAATATGCAGAAAACTTTAAAGATTGCAAATCGAAGAGACAACTAATTCAAATATAACAAACAGAAGAGGATCAACGCTATAAAAAAGAATTTGACCAAACCGAATTATTTGAAGTGAAGCAAGAACTATAGGGATTAGAAGCATGGGAGGTAAACTGTTCAGTTCTCTACCAAAAACTTGATAAAAGACCTGTAACAAAAAAAACTTGATCAAATTGATACGTGGAAAAAAACACAGAAAAAACTGATACGATTCAATTCTAAGATGCTACTAGATGACTTATGAAGAATGTGACCAGTCTATTCCCCAGTCTTTCCCTCAAGATCATGGTAAAGAATCTGCAAAAATCTTTAAAAATGCATATCATACAGAGAACTAATCCAAATAACGCAAACTAGATGACTTATGAAGAATGTGGTGTCTATTCCCTAGTCTTTCCCTCAAGATCATGGTAAAGAATTTGCAAAAATCTTTAAAAATGCATATCATAGAGAGAACTAATCCAAATAATGCCAACTGAAAAAATTCAACGATATTAAAAACAATGCTATAATCGACTTATTTGAAGTGAACTAAGAATCTTAATGCATATGAAACATGATGAGAGATTTACTCTTCATTTTTCTCCAAAGAACTTGATAAAGGATCTGCAATGATCTCTAAAAATTAAACACAAGATAAGAAACCCTAATTGCATTAAGAAAAAAAATAAGAATATAAAAAGATGATCAAACCTACACTTGTATGAACTAGGAATGTAACCCAAAATCTCCAACAGCTGTATGAACTGACTAGGTTTGTAACCCAAAATCTCCATTAACCCCTGCAACACTACAAAAGTTTTCAAATATGAAAAAAAGAAAGGTACAAAGATATGAACAAATAATCTAGTCAATCGACCAAACCAACTAAAATGAGTAAGAAAGCATCAAATTTACCTTACGACTCAACGAATTCCACCCGTACAGTACTCATTCTAATGTAAGTTGCATACTAGGTTCATTATGAATTATACAATTTTTAGGAAATAGTGTCAATAATAGATTAAAGTAAATGGACTTCTATTCTTTTTTCTCTCCCATAAACATGGTAAGCAATTTTGCACTAACTTTACGAATTGTATATTGAATAATAAGATTAAAAAAACCAAACATTAAAAAGAGAAGGTGCATATATATGAATAAAGGTGACCAATCAAACTGAAATAAGTAAGAAAACGACAAGAAAGTTTAGGCTTGTAAAGCTGTCTAGTAGATATTATTGATTTTACCAAACACTGTCATTCGATTTCTAATTTCTTGAAAGAAAACACTAATATCTATGTAATTGCACTTTCTAATAAAAGAGTAACTCAAACAAGCCTAATTAAAACAAAGTTATGACACTAGATGGCTTATGAAGAATGTGTTGCGTATTACCCAGTTCTTCCCAAAGATCGTGATATGGAATATGCAGAAAACTTTAAAGATTGCAAATCGAAGAGACAACTAATTCAAATATAACAAACAGAAGAGGATCAACGCTATAAAAAAGAATTTGACCAAACCGAATTATTTGAAGTGAAGCAAGAACTATAGGGATTAGAAGCATGGGAGGTAAACTGTTCAGTTCTCTACCAAAAACTTGATAAAAGACCTGTAACAAAAAAAACTTGATCAAATTGATACGTGGAAAAAAACACAGAAAAAACTGATACGATTCAATTCTAAGATGCTACTAGATGACTTATGAAGAATGTGACCAGTCTATTCCCCAGTCTTTCCCTCAAGATCATGGTAAAGAATCTGCAAAAATCTTTAAAAATGCATATCATACAGAGAACTAATCCAAATAACGCAAACTAGATGACTTATGAAGAATGTGGTGTCTATTCCCTAGTCTTTCCCTCAAAATCATGGTAAAGAATTTGCAAAAATCTTTAAAAATGCATATCATAGAGAGAACTAATCCAAATAATGCCAACTGAAAAAATTCAACGATATTAAAAACAATGCTATAATCGACTTATTTGAAGTGAACTAAGAATCTTAATGCATATGAAACATGATGAGAGATTTACTCTTCATTTTTCTCCAAAGAACTTGATAAAGGATCTGCAATGATCTCTAAAAATTAAACACAAGATAAGAAACCCTAATTGCATTAAGAAAAAAAATAAGAATATAAAAAGATGATCAAACCTACATTCGTATGAACTAGGAATGTAACCCAAAATCTCCAACAGCTGTATGAACTGACTAGGTTTGTAACCCAAAATCTCCATTAACCCCTGCAACACTACCAAAGTTTTCAAATATGAAAAAAAGAAAGGTACAAAGATATGAACAAATAATCTAGTCAATCGACCAAACCAACTAAAATGAGTAAGGAAGCATCAAATTTACCTTACGACTCAACGAATTCCACCCGTACAGTACTCATTCTAATGTAAGTTGCATACTAGGTTCATTATGAATTATACAATTTTTAGGAAATAGTGTCAATAATAGATTAAAGTAAATGGACTTCTATTCTTTTTTCTCTCCCATAAACATGGTAAGCAATTTTGCACTAACTTTACGAATTGTATATTGAATAATAAGATTAAAAAAACCAAACATTAAAAAGAGAAGGTGCATATATATGAATAAAGGTGACCAATCAAACTGAAATAAGTAAGAAAACGACAAGAAAGTTTAGGCTTGTAAAGCTGTCCAGTAGACATTATTGATTTGACCAAGCACTGTCATTCGATTTCTAATTTCTTGAAAGAAAACACTAATATCTATGTAATTTCACTTTCTAATAAAAGAGTAACTCAAACAAACCTAATTAAAACAAAGTTATGACACTAGATGGCTTATGAAGAATGTGTTGTGTATTACCCAGTTCTTCCCAAAGATCGTGATAAGGAATATGCAGAAAACTTTAAAGATTGCAAATCGAAGAGACAATTATTCAAATATAAAAAACAGAAGAGGATCAACGCTATGAAAAATAATTTGACCAAACCGAATTTCTGAAGTGAAGCAAGAACTATAGGCTTGTAAAGCTGTCTAGTAGACATTATTGATTTGACCAAACACTGTCATTCGATTTCTAATTTCTTGAAAGAAAACACTAATATCTATGTAATTGCACTTTCTAATAAAAGAGTAACTCAAACAATCCTAATTAAAACAAAGTTATGACACTAGATGGCTTATGAAGAATGTGTTGTGTATTACCCAGTTCTTCCCAAAGATCGTGATAAGGAATATGCAGAAAACTTTAAAGATTGCAAATCGAAGAGACAACTAATTCAAATATAACAAACAGAAGAGGATCAACGCTATGAAAAAGAATTTGACCAAACCGAATTATTTGAAGTGAAGCTAGAACTATAGGGATTAGAAGCATGGGAGGTAAACTGTTCAGTTCTCTACCAAAAACTTGATAAAAGACCTGTAACAAAAAAAACTTGATCATACTGATACGTGGAAAAAAACACAGAAAAAACTGATACGATTCAATTCTAAGATGCTACGAGATGACTTATGAAGAATGTGACCAGTCTATTCCCCAGTGTTTCCCTCAAGATCATGGTAAAGAATCTGCAAAAATATTTAAAAATGCATATCATACAGAGAACTAATCCAAATAACGCAAACTAGATGACTTATGAAGAATGTGGTGTCTATTCCCTAGTCTTTCCCTCAAGATCATGGTAAAGAATTTGCAAAAATATTTAAAAATGTATATCATAGAGAGAACTAATCCAAATAACGCCAACTGAAAAAATTCAACGATATTAAAAACAATGCTATAATCGACTTATTTGAAGTGAACTAAGAATCTTAATGCATATGAAACATGATGAGAGATTTACTCTTCATTTTTCTCCAAAGAACTTGATAAAGGATCTGCAATGATCTCTAAAAATTAAACACAAGATAAGAAACCCTAATCGCATTAAGAAAAAAAAATAAGAATATAAAAAGATGATCAACCCTACACTTGTATGAACTAGGAATGTAACCCAAAATCTCCAACAGCTGTATGAACTGACTAGGTTTGTAACCCAAAATCTCCATTAACCCCTGCAACACTACAAAAGTTTTCAAATATGAAAAAAAGAAAGGTACAAAGATATGAACAAATAATCTAGTCAATCGACCAAACCAACTAAAATGAGTAAGAAAGCATCAAATTTACCTTACGACTCAACGAATTCCACCCGTACAGTACTCATTCTAATGTAAGTTGCATATTAGGTTCATTATGAATTATACAATTTTTAGGAAATAGTGTCAATAATAGATTAAAGTAAATGGACTTCTATTCTTTTTTCTCTCCCATAAACATGGTAAGCAATTTTGCACTAACTTTACGAATTGTATATTGAATAATAAGATTAAAAAAACCAAACATTAAAAAGAGAAGGTGCATATATATGAATAAAGGTGACCAATCAAACTGAAATAAGTAAGAAAACGACAAGAAAGTTTAGGCTTGTAAAGCTGTCCAGTAGACATTATTGATTTGACCAAGCGCTGTCATTCGATTTCTAATTTCTTGAAAGAAAACACTAATATCTATGTAATTGCACTTTCTAATAATAGAGTAACTCAAATAATCCTAATTAAAACAAAGTTATGACACTAGATGGCTTATGAAGAATGTGTTGTGTATTACCCAGTTCTTCCCAAAGATCGTGATAAGGAATATGCAGAAAACTTTAAAGATTGCAAATCGAAGAGACAACTAATTCAAATATAACAAACAGAAGAGGATCAACGCTATGAAAAAGAATTTGACCAAACCGAATTATTTGAAGTGAAGCAAGAACTATAGGGATTAGAAGCATGGTAGGTAAACTGTTCAGTTCTCTACCAAAAACTTGATAAAAGACCTGTAACAAAAAAAACTTGATCATACTGATACGTGGAAAAAAACACAGAAAAAACTGATACGATTCAATTCTAAGATGCTACGAGATGACTTATGAAGAATGTGACCAGTCTATTCCCCAGTGTTTCCCTCAAGATCATGGTAAAGAATCTGCAAAAATCTTTAAAAATGCATATCATACAGAGAACTAATCCAAATAACGCAAACTAGATGACTTATGAAGAATGTGGTGTCTATTCCCTAGTCTTTCCCTCAAGATCATGGTAAAGAATTTGCAAAAATCTTTAAAAATGTATATCATAGAGAGAACTAATCCAAATAACGCCAACTGAAAAAATTCAACGATATTAAAAAAAATGCTATAATCGACTTATTTGAAGTGAACTAAGAATCTTAATGCATATGAAACATGATGAGAGGTTTACTCTTCATTTTTCTCCAAAGAACTTGATAAAGGATCTGCAATGATCTTTAAAAATTAAACACAAGATTAGAAACACAAATCGCATTAAGAAAAAAAAATAAGAATATAAAAAGATGATCAAACCTACACTTGTATGAACTAGGAATGTAACCCAAAATCTCCAACAGCTGTATGAACTGACTAGGTTTGTAACCCAAAATCTCCATTAACCCCTGCAACACTACAAAAGTTTTCAAATATGAAAAAAAGAAAGGTACAAAGATATGAATAAAGAATCTAGTCAATCGACCAAACCAACTAAAATGAGTAAGAAAGCATCAAATTTACCTTACGACTCAACGAA
The DNA here is from genome assembly GCA_946814005.1 of Chamaenerion angustifolium. NCBI lineage: Eukaryota > Viridiplantae > Streptophyta > Magnoliopsida > Myrtales > Onagraceae > Chamaenerion > Chamaenerion angustifolium. The sequence continues at coordinate 22,267,989 of OX328268.1, read as the reverse complement.
TTCCACCCGTACAGTACTCATTCTAATGTAAGTTGCATACTAGGTTCATTATGAATTATACAATTTTTAGGAAATAGTGTCAATAATAGATTAAAGTAAATGGACTTCTATTCTTTTTTCTCTCCCATAAACATGGTAAGCAATTTTGCACTAACTTTACGAATTGTATATTGAATAATAAGATTAAAAAAACCAAACATTAAAAAGAGAAGGTGCATATATATGAATAAAGGTGACCAATCAAACTGAAATAAGTAAGAAAACGACAAGAAAGTTTAGGCTTGTAAAGCTGTCCAGTAGACATTATTGATTTGACCAAGCACTGTCATTCGATTTCTAATTTCTTGAAAGAAAACACTAATATCTATGTAATTGCACTTTCTAATAATAGAGTAACTCAAATAATCCTAATTAAAACAAAGTTATGACACTAGATGGCTTATGAAGAATGTGTTGTGTATTACCCAGTTCTTCCCAAAGATCGTGATAAGGAATATGCAGAAAACTTTAAAGATTGCAAATCGAAGAGACAACTAATTCAAATATAACAAACAGAAGAGGATCAACGCTATGAAAAAGAATTTGACCAAACCGAATTATTTGAAGTGAAGCAAGAACTATAGGGATTAGAAGCATGGGAGGTAAACTGTTCAGTTCTCTACCAAAAACTTGATAAAAGTCCTGTAACAAAAAAAACTTGATCAAACTGATACGTGGAAAAAAACACAGAAAAAACTGATACGATTCAATTCTAAGATGCTACTAGATGACTTATGAAGAATGTGACCAGTCTATTCCCCAGTCTTTCCCTCAAGATCATGGTAAAGAATCTGCAAAAATCTTTAAAAATGCATATCATACAGAGAACTAATCCAAATAACGCAAACTAGATGACTTATGAAGAATGTGGTGTGTATTCCCCAGTCTTTCCCTCAAGATCATGGTAAAGAATTTGCAAAAATCTTTAAAAATGCATATCATAGAGAGAACTAATCCAAATAACGGCAACTGAAAAAATTCAACGATATTAAAAAAAATGCTATAATCGACTTATTTGAAGTGAACTAAGAATCTTAATGCATATGAAACATGATGAGAGGTTTACTCTTCATTTTTCTCCAAAGAACTTGATAAAGGATCTGCAATGATCTTTAAAAATTAAACACAAGATTAGAAACACAAATCGCATTAAGAAAAAAAAATAAGAATATAAAAAGATGATCAAACCTACACTTGTATGAACTAGGAATGTAACCCAAAATCTCCAACAGCTGTATGAACTGACTAGGTTTGTAACCCAAAATCTCCATTAACCCCTGCAACACTACAAAAGTTTTCAAATATGAAAAAAAGAAAGGTACAAAGATATGAATAAAGAATCTAGTCAATCGACCAAACCAACTAAAATGAGTAAGAAAGCATCAAATTTACCTTACGACTCAACGAATTCCACCCGTACAGTACTCATTCTAATGTAAGTTGCATACTAGGTTCATTATGAATTATACAATTTTTAGGAAATAGTGTCAATAATAGATTAAAGTAAATGGACTTCTATTCTTTTTTCTCTCCCATAAACATGGTAAGCAATTTTGCACTAACTTTACGAATTGTATATTGAATAATAAGATTAAAAAAACCAAACATTAAAAAGAGAAGGTGCATATATATGAATAAAGGTGACCAATCAAACTGAAATAAGTAAGAAAACGACAAGAAAGTTTAGGCTTGTAAAGCTGTCCAGTAGACATTATTGATTTGACCAAGCACTGTCATTCGATTTCTAATTTCTTGAAAGAAAACACTAATATCTATGTAATTGCACTTTCTAATAAAAGAGTAACTCAAATAATCCTAATTAAAACAAAGTTATGACACTAGATGGCTTATGAAGAATGTGTTGTGTATTACCCAGTTCTTCCCAAAGATCGTGATAAGGAATATGCAGAAAACTTTAAAGATTGCAAATCGAAGAGACAACTAATTCAAATATAACAAACAGAAGAGGATCAACGCTATGAAAAAGAATTTGACCAAACCGAATTATTTGAAGTGAAGCAAGAACTATAGGGATTAGAAGCATGGGAGGTAAACTGTTCAGTTCTCTACCAAAAACTTGATAAAAGTCCTGTAACAAAAAAAACTTGATCAAACTGATACGTGGAAAAAAACACAGAAAAAACTGATACGATTCAATTCTAAGATGCTACTAGATGACTTATGAAGAATGTGACCAGTCTATTCCCCAGTCTTTCCCTCAAGATCATGGTAAAGAATCTGCAAAAATCTTTAAAAATGCATATCATACAGAGAACTAATCCAAATAACGCAAACTAGATGACTTATGAAGAATGTGGTGTGTATTCCCCAGTCTTTCCCTCAAGATCATGGTAAAGAATTTGCAAAAATCTTTAAAAATGCATATCATAGAGAGAACTAATCCAAATAACGGCAACTGAAAAAATTCAACGATATTAAAAAAAATGCTATAATCGACTTATTTGAAGTGAACTAAGAATCTTAATGCATATGAAACATGATGAGAGGTTTACTCTTCATTTTTCTCCAAAGAACTTGATAAAGGATCTGCAATGATCTTTAAAAATTAAACACAAGATTAGAAACACAAATCGCATTAAGAAAAAAAAATAAGAATATAAAAAGATGATCAAACCTACACTTGTATGAACTAGGAATGTAACCCAAAATCTCCAACAGCTGTATGAACTGACTAGGTTTGTAACCCAAAATCTCCATTAACCCCTGCAACACTACAAAAGTTTTCAAATATGAAAAAAAGAAAGGTACAAAGATATGAATAAAGAATCTAGTCAATCGACCAAACCAACTAAAATGAGTAAGAAAGCATCAAATTTACCTTACGACTCAACGAATTCCACCCGTACAGTACTCATTCTAATGTAAGTTGCATACTAGGTTCATTATGAATTATACAATTTTTAGGAAATAGTGTCAATAATAGATTAAAGTAAATGGACTTCTATTCTTTTTTCTCTCCCATAAACATGGTAAGCAATTTTGCACTAACTTTACGAATTGTATATTGAATAATAAGATTAAAAAAACCAAACATTAAAAAGAGAAGGTGCATATATATGAATAAAGGTGACCAATCAAACTGAAATAAGTAAGAAAACGACAAGAAAGTTTAGGCTTGTAAAGCTGTCCAGTAGACATTATTGATTTGACCAAGCACTGTCATTCGATTTCTAATTTCTTGAAAGAAAACACTAATATCTATGTAATTGCACTTTCTAATAATAGAGTAACTCAAATAATCCTAATTAAAACAAAGTTATGACACTAGATGGCTTATGAAGAATGTGTTGTGTATTACCCAGTTCTTCCCAAAGATCGTGATAAGGAATATGCAGAAAACTTTAAAGATTGCAAATCGAAGAGACAACTAATTCAAATATAACAAACAGAAGAGGATCAACGCTATGAAAAAGAATTTGACCAAACCGAATTATTTGAAGTGAAGCAAGAACTATAGGGATTAGAAGCATGGGAGGTAAACTGTTCAGTTCTCTACCAAAAACTTGATAAAAGTCCTGTAACAAAAAAAACTTGATCAAACTGATACGTGGAAAAAAACACAGAAAAAACTGATACGATTCAATTCTAAGATGCTACTAGATGACTTATGAAGAATGTGACCAGTCTATTCCCCAGTCTTTCCCTCAAGATCATGGTAAAGAATCTGCAAAAATCTTTAAAAATGCATATCATACAGAGAACTAATCCAAATAACGCAAACTAGATGACTTATGAAGAATGTGGTGTGTATTCCCCAGTCTTTCCCTCAAGATCATGGTAAAGAATTTGCAAAAATCTTTAAAAATGCATATCATAGAGAGAACTAATCCAAATAACGGCAACTGAAAAAATTCAACGATATTAAAAAAAATGCTATAATCGACTTATTTGAAGTGAACTAAGAATCTTAATGCATATGAAACATGATGAGAGGTTTACTCTTCATTTTTCTCCAAAGAACTTGATAAAGGATCTGCAATGATCTTTAAAAATTAAACACAAGATTAGAAACACAAATCGCATTAAGAAAAAAAAATAAGAATATAAAAAGATGATCAAACCTACACTTGTATGAACTAGGAATGTAACCCAAAATCTCCAACAGCTGTATGAACTGACTAGGTTTGTAACCCAAAATCTCCATTAACCCCTGCAACACTACAAAAGTTTTCAAATATGAAAAAAAGAAAGGTACAAAGATATGAATAAAGAATCTAGTCAATCGACCAAACCAACTAAAATGAGTAAGAAAGCATCAAATTTACCTTACGACTCAACGAATTCCACCCGTACAGTACTCATTCTAATGTAAGTTGCATACTAGGTTCATTATGAATTATACAATTTTTAGGAAATAGTGTCAATAATAGATTAAAGTAAATGGACTTCTATTCTTTTTTCTCTCCCATAAACATGGTAAGCAATTTTGCACTAACTTTACGAATTGTATATTGAATAATAAGATTAAAAAAACCAAACATTAAAAAGAGAAGGTGCATATATATGAATAAAGGTGACCAATCAAACTGAAATAAGTAAGAAAACGACAAGAAAGTTTAGGCTTGTAAAGCTGTCCAGTAGACATTATTGATTTGACCAAGCACTGTCATTCGATTTCTAATTTCTTGAAAGAAAACACTAATATCTATGTAATTGCACTTTCTAATAAAAGAGTAACTCAAATAATCCTAATTAAAACAAAGTTATGACACTAGATGGCTTATGAAGAATGTGATGTGTATTACCCAGTTCTTCCCAAAGATCGTGATAAGGAATATGCAGAAAACTTTAAAGATTGCAAATCGAAGAGACAACTAATTCAAATATAACAAACAGAAGAGGATCAACGCTATGAAAAAGAATTTGACCAAACCGAATTATTTGAAGTGAAGCAAGAACTATAGGGATTAGAAGCATGGGAGGTAAACTGTTCAGTTCTCTACCAAAAACTTGATAAAAGACCTGTAACAAAAAAAACTTGATCAAACTGATACGTGGAAAAAAACACAGAAAAAACTGATACGATTCAATTCTAAGATGCTACTAGATGACTTATGAAGAATGTGACCAGTCTATTCCCCAGTCTTTCCCTCAAGATCATGGTAAAGAATCTGCAAAAATCTTTAAAAATGCATATCATACAGAGAACTAATCCAAATAACGCAAACTAGATGACTTATGAAGAATGTGGTGTGTATTCCCCAGTCTTTCCCTCAAGATCATGGTAAAGAATTTGCAAAAATCTTTAAAAATGCATATCATAGAGAGAACTAATCCAAATAACGGCAACTGAAAAAATTCAACGATATTAAAAAAAATGCTATAATCGACTTATTTGAAGTGAACTAAGAATCTTAATGCATATGAAACATGATGAGAGGTTTACTCTTCATTTTTCTCCAAAGAACTTGATAAAGGATCTGCAATGATCTTTAAAAATTAAACACAAGATTAGAAACACAAATCGCATTAAGAAAAAAAAATAAGAATATAAAAAGATGATCAAACCTACACTTGTATGAACTAGGAATGTAACCCAAAATCTCCAACAGCTGTATGAACTGACTAGGTTTGTAACCCAAAATCTCCATTAACCCCTGCAACACTACAAAAGTTTTCAAATATGAAAAAAAGAAAGGTACAAAGATATGAATAAAGAATCTAGTCAATCGACCAAACCAACTAAAATGAGTAAGAAAGCATCAAATTTACCTTACGACTCAACGAATTCCACCCGTACAGTACTCATTCTAATGTAAGTTGCATACTAGGTTCATTATGAATTATACAATTTTTAGGAAATAGTGTCAATAATAGATTAAAGTAAATGGACTTCTATTCTTTTTTCTCTCCCATAAACATGGTAAGCAATTTTGCACTAACTTTACGAATTGTATATTGAATAATAAGATTAAAAAAACCAAACATTAAAAAGAGAAGGTGCATATATATGAATAAAGGTGACCAATCAAACTGAAATAAGTAAGAAAACGACAAGAAAGTTTAGGCTTGTAAAGCTGTCCAGTAGACATTATTGATTTGACCAAGCACTGTCATTCGATTTCTAATTTCTTGAAAGAAAACACTAATATCTATGTAATTGCACTTTCTAATAAAAGAGTAACTCAAATAATCCTAATTAAAACAAAGTTATGACACTAGATGGCTTATGAAGAATGTGATGTGTATTACCCAGTTCTTCCCAAAGATCGTGATAAGGAATATGCAGAAAACTTTAAAGATTGCAAATCGAAGAGACAACTAATTCAAATATAACAAACAGAAGAGGATCAACGCTATGAAAAAGAATTTGACCAAACCGAATTATTTGAAGTGAAGCAAGAACTATAGGGATTAGAAGCATGGGAGGTAAACTGTTCAGTTCTCTACCAAAAACTTGATAAAAGACCTGTAACAAAAAAAACTTGATCAAACTGATACGTGGAAAAAAACACAGAAAAAACTGATACGATTCAATTCTAAGATGCTACTAGATGACTTATGAAGAATGTGACCAGTCTATTCCCCAGTCTTTCCCTCAAGATCATGGTAAAGAATCTGCAAAAATCTTTAAAAATGCATATCATACAGAGAACTAATCCAAATAACGCAAACTAGATGACTTATGAAGAATGTGGTGTGTATTCCCCAGTCTTTCCCTCAAGATCATGGTAAAGAATTTGCAAAAATCTTTAAAAATGCATATCATAGAGAGAACTAATCCAAATAACGGCAACTGAAAAAATTCAACGATATTAAAAAAAATGCTATAATCGACTTATTTGAAGTGAACTAAGAATCTTAATGCATATGAAACATGATGAGAGGTTTACTCTTCATTTTTCTCCAAAGAACTTGATAAAGGATCTGCAATGATCTTTAAAAATTAAACACAAGATTAGAAACACAAATCGCATTAAGAAAAAAAAATAAGAATATAAAAAGATGATCAAACCTACACTTGTATGAACTAGGAATGTAACCCAAAATCTCCAACAGCTGTATGAACTGACTAGGTTTGTAACCCAAAATCTCCATTAACCCCTGCAACACTACAAAAGTTTTCAAATATGAAAAAAAGAAAGGTACAAAGATATGAATAAAGAATCTAGTCAATCGACCAAACCAACTAAAATGAGTAAGAAAGCATCAAATTTACCTTACGACTCAACGAATTCCACCCGTACAGTACTCATTCTAATGTAAGTTGCATACTAGGTTCATTATGAATTATACAATTTTTAGGAAATAGTGTCAATAATAGATTAAAGTAAATAGACTTCTACTCTTTTTTCTCTCCCATAAACATGGTAAGCAATTTTGCACTAACTTTACGAATTGTATATTGAAGATAAGATTAAAAAAACCAAACATTAAAAAGAGAAGGTGCATATATATGAATAAAGGTGACCAATCAAACTGAAATAAGTAAGAAAACGACAAGAAAGTTTAGGCTTGTAAAGCTGTCCAGTAGACATTATTGATTTGACCAAGCACTGTCATTCGATTTCTAATTTCTTGAAAGAAAACACTAATATCTATGTAATTGCACTTTCTAATAAAAGAGTAACTCAAATAATCCTAATTAAAACAAAGTTATGACACTAGATGGCTTATGAAGAATGTGTTGTGTATTACCTAGTTCTTCTCAAAGATCGTGATAAGGAATATGCAGAAAACTTTAAAGATTGCAAATCGAAGAGACAATTAATTCAAATATAACAAACAGAAGAGGATCAACGCTATGAAAAAGAATTTGACCAAACCGAATTATTTGAAGTGAAGCATGAACTATAGGGATTAGAAGCATGGGAGGTATACTGTTCAGTTCTCTACCAAAAACTTGATAAAAGACCTGTAACAAAAAAAACTTGATCAAACTGATACGTGTAAAAAAACACAGAAAAAACTAATACGATTCAATTCTAAGATGCTACTAGATGACTTATGAAGAACGTGACCAGTCTATTCCCCAGTCTTTCCCTCAAGATCATGGTAAAGAATCTGCAAAAATCTTTAAAAGTGCATATCATACAGAGAACTAATCCAAATAACGCAAACTAGATGACTTATGAAGAATGTGGTGTCTATTCCCCAGTCTTTCCCTCAAGATCAGGGTAAAGAATTTGCAAAAATCTTTAAAAATGCATATCATAGAGAGAACTAATCCAAATAACGCCAACTGAAAAAATTCAATAATATTAAAAAAAATGCTATAATCGACTTATTTGAAGTGAACTAAGAATCTTAATGCATATGAAACATGATGAGAGGTTTACTCTTCATTTTTCTCCAAAGAACTTGATAAAGGATCTGCAATGATCTCTAAAAATTAAACACAAGATAAGAAACCCTAATCGCATTAAGAAAAAAAAATAAGAATATAAAAAATGATCAAACCTACACTTGTATGAACTAGGAATATAACCCAAAATCTCCAACAACTGTATGAACTGACTAGGTTTGTTACCCAAAATCTCCATTAACCCCTGCAACACTACAAAAGTTTTCAAATATGAAAAAAAGAAAGGTACAAAGATATGAACAAATAATCTAGTCAATCGACCAAACCAACTAAAATGAGTAACAAAGCATCAAATTTACCTTACGACTCAACGAATTCCACCCGTACAGTACTCATTCTAATGTAAGTTGCATACTAGGTTCATTATGAATTATACAATTTTTAGGAAATAGTGTCAATAATAGATTAAAGTAAATGGACTTCTATTCTTTTTTCTCTCCCATAAACATGGTAAGCAATTTTGCACTAACTTTACGAATTGTATATTGAATAATAAGATTAAAAAAACCAAACATTAAAAAGAGAAGGTGCATATATATGAATAAAGGTGACCAATCAAACTGAAATAAGTAAGAAAACGACAAGAAAGTTTAGGCTTGTAAAGCTGTCCAGTAGACATTATTGATTTGACCAAGCACTGTCAATCGATTTCTAATTTCTTGAAAGAAAACACTAATATCTATGTAATTGCACTTTCTAATAAAAGAGCAACTCAAATAATCCTAATTAAAACAAAGTTATGACACTAGATGGCTTATGAAGAATGTGTTGTGTATTACCCAGTTCTTCCCAAAGATCGTGATAAGGAATATGCAGAAAACTTTAAAGATTGCAAATCGAAGAGACAACTAATTCAAATATAACAAACAGAAGAGGATCAACGCTATGAAAAAGAATTTGACCAAACCGAATTATTTGAAGTGAAGCAAGAACTATAGGGATTAGAAGCATGGGAGGTAAACTGTTCAGTTCTCTACCAAAAACTTGATAAAAGACCTGTAACAAAAAAAACTTGATCAAACTGATACGTGGAAAAAAACACAGAAAAAACTGATACGATTCAATTCTAAGATGCTACTAGATGACTTATGAAGAATGTGACCAGTCTATTCCCCAGTCTTTCCCTCAAGATCATGGTAAAGAATCTGCAAAAATCTTTAAAAATGCATATCATACAGAGAACTAATCCAAATAACGCAAACTAGATGACTTATGAAGAATGTGGTGTGTATTCCCCAGTCTTTCCCTCAAGATCATGGTAAAGAATTTGCAAAAATCTTTAAAAATGCATATCATAGAGAGAACTAATCCAAATAACGCCAACTGAAAAAATTCAACGATATTAAAAAAAATGCTATAATCGACTTATTTGAAGTGAACTAAGAATCTTAATGCATATGAAACATGATGAGAGGTTTACTTTTCATTTTTCTCCAAAGAACTTGATAAAGGATCTGCAATGATCTTTAAAAATTAAACACAAGATTAGAAACACAAATCGCATTAAGAAAAAAAAATAAGAATATAAAAAGATGATCAAACCTACACTTGTATGAACTAGGAATGTAACCCAAAATCTCCAACAGCTGTATGAACTGACTAGGTTTGTAACCCAAAATCTCCATTAACCCCTGCAACACTACAAAAGTTTTCAAATATGAAAAAAAAGAAAGGTACAAAGATATGAATAAAGAATCTAGTCAATCGACCAAACCAACTAAAATGAGTAAGAAAGCATCAAATTTACCTTACGACTCAACGAATTCCACCCGTACAGTACTCATTCTAATGTAAGTTGCATACTAGGTTCATTATGAATTATACAATTTTTAGGAAATAGTGTCAATAATAGATTAAAGTAAATGGACTTCTATTCTTTTTTCTCTCCCATAAACATGGTAAGCAATTTTGCACTAACTTTACGAATTGTATATTGAAGATAAGATTAAAAAAACCAAACATTAAAAAGAGAAGGTGCATATATATGAATAAAGGTGACCAATCAAACTGATATAAGTAAGAAAACGACAAGAAAGTTTAGGCTTGTAAAGCTGTCTAGTAGACATTATTGATTTGACCAAACACTGTCATTCGATTTCTAATTTCTTGAAAGAAAACACTAATATCTATGTAATTGCACTTTCTAATAAAAGAGCAACTCAAACAAGCCTAATTAAAACAAAGTTAAGACACTAGATGGCTTATGAAGAATGTGTTGTGTATTGCCTAGTTCTTCCCAAAGATCGTGATAAGGAATATGCAGAAAACTTTAAAGATTGCAGATCGAAGAGACAACTAATTCAAATATAACAAATAGAAGAGATTCAACACTATGAAAAAGAATTTGACCAAACCGAATTATTTGAAGTGAAGCAAGAACTATAGGGATTAGAAGCATGGGAGGTAAACTGTTCAGTTCTCTACCAAAAACTTGATAAAAGACCTGTAACAAAAAAAAGTTGATCAAACTGATACGATTCAATTCTAAGATGCTACTAGATGACTTATGAAGAATGTGACCAGTCTATTCCCCAATCTTAATGCATATGAAACATGATGAGAGGTTTACTTTTCATTTTTCTCCAAAGAACTTGATAAAGGATCTGCAATGATCTTTAAAAATTAAACACAAGATTAGAAACACAAATCGCATTAAGAAAAAAAAATAAGAATATAAAAAGATGATCAAACCTACACTTGTATGAACTAGGAATGTAACCCAAAATCTCCAACAGCTGTATGAACTGACTAGGTTTGTAACCCAAAATCTCCATTAACCCCTGCAACACTACAAAAGTTTTCAAATATGAAAAAAAAGAAAGGTACAAAGATATGAATAAAGAATCTAGTCAATCGACCAAACCAACTAAAATGAGTAAGAAAGCATCAAATTTACCTTACGACTCAACGAATTCCACCCGTACAGTACTCATTCTAATGTAAGTTGCATACTAGGTTCATTATGAATTATACAATTTTTAGGAAATAGTGTCAATAATAGATTAAAGTAAATGGACTTCTATTCTTTTTTCTCTCCCATAAACATGGTAAGCAATTTTGCACTAACTTTACGAATTGTATATTGAAGATAAGATTAAAAAAACCAAACATTAAAAAGAGAAGGTGCATATATATGAATAAAGGTGACCAATCAAACTGATATAAGTAAGAAAACGACAAGAAAGTTTAGGCTTGTAAAGCTGTCTAGTAGACATTATTGATTTGACCAAACACTGTCATTCGATTTCTAATTTCTTGAAAGAAAACACTAATATCTATGTAATTGCACTTTCTAATAAAAGAGCAACTCAAACAAGCCTAATTAAAACAAAGTTAAGACACTAGATGGCTTATGAAGAATGTGTTGTGTATTGCCTAGTTCTTCCCAAAGATCGTGATAAGGAATATGCAGAAAACTTTAAAGATTGCAGATCGAAGAGACAACTAATTCAAATATAACAAATAGAAGAGGATCAACACTATGAAAAAGAATTTGACCAAACCGAATTATTTGAAGTGAAGCAAGAACTATAGGGATTAGAAGCATGGGAGGTAAACTGTTCAGTTCTCTACCAAAAACTTGATAAAAGACCTGTAACAAAAAAAAGTTGATCAAACTGATACGATTCAATTCTAAGATGCTACTAGATGACTTATGAAGAATGTGACCAGTCTATTCCCCAGTCTTTCCCTCAAGATCATGGTAAAGAATCTGCAAAAATCTTTAAAAATGCATATCATACAGAGAACTAATCCAAATAACGCAAACTAGATGACTTATGAAGAATGTGGTGTCTATTCCCCAGTCTTTCCCTCAAGATCATGGTAAAGAATTTGCGAAAATCTTTAAAAATGCATATCATAGAGAGAACTAATCCAAATAACGCCAACTGAAAAAAGTCAACGATATTAAAAAAAAAAAAGCTATAATCAACTTATTTGAAGTGAACTAAGAATCTTAATACATATGAAACATGATGAGAGGTTTACTCTTCATTTTTCTCCACAGAACTTGATAAAGGATCTGCAATGATCTCTAAAAATTAAACACAAGATAAGAAACCCTAATCGCATTAAGAAAAAAAAATAAGAATATAAAAAGATGATCAAACCTACACTTGTATGAACTAGGAATGTAACCCAACATCTCCAACAGCTGTATGAACTGACTAGGTTTGTAACCCAAAATCTCCATTAACCCCTGCAACACTACAAAAGTTTTCAAATATGAAAAAAAGAAAGGTACAAAGATATGAATAAAGAATCTAGTCAATCGACCAAACCAACTAAAATGAGTAAGAAAGCATCAAATTTACCTTACGACTCAACGAATTCCACCCGTACAGTACTCATTCTAATGTAAGTTGCATACTAGGTTCATTATGAATTATACAATTTTTAGGAAATAGTGTCAATAATAGATTAAAGTAAATAGGCTTCTATTCTTTTTTCTCTCCCATAAACATGGTAAGCAATTTTGCACTAACTTTACGAATTGTATATTGAAGATAAGATTAAAAAAACCAAACATTAAAAAGAGAAGGTGCATATATATGAATAAAGGTGACCAATCAAACTGATATAAGTAAGAAAACGACAAGAAAGTTTAGGCTTGTAAAGCTGTCTAGTAGACATTATTGATTTGACCAAACACTGTCATTCGATTTCTAATTTCTTGAAAGAAAACACTAATATCTATCTAATTGCACTTTCTAATAAAAGAGCAACTCAAACAAGCCTAATTAAAACAAAGTTATGACACTAGATGGCTTATGAAGAATGTGTTGTGTATTACCTAGTTCTTCTCAAAGATCGTGATAAGGAATATGCAGAAAACTTTAAAGATTGCAAATCGAAGAGACAATTAATTCAAATATAACAAACAGAAGAGGATCAACGCTATGAAAAAGAATTTGACCAAACCGAATTATTTGAAGTGAAGCAAGAACTATAGGGATTAGAAGCATGGGAGGTATACTGTTCAGTTCTCTACAAAAAACTTGATAAAAGACCTGTAACAAAAAAAACTTGATCAAACTGATACGTGTAAAATAACACAGAAAAAACTAATACGATTCAATTCTAAGATGCTACTAGATGACTTATGAAGAATGTGACCAGTCTATTCCCCAGTCTTCCCCTCAAGATCATGGTAAAGAATCTGCAAAAATCTTTAAAAGTGCATATCATACAGAGAACTAATCCAAATAACGCAAACTAAATGACTTATGAAGAATGTGGTGTCTATTCCCCAGTCTTTCCCTCAAGATCATGGTAAAGAATTTGCAAAAATCTTTAAAAATGCATATCATAGAGAGAACTAATCCAAATAACGCCAACTGAAAAAATTCAACAATATTAAAAAATTTGCTATAATCGACTTATTTGAAGTGAACTAAGAATCTTAATGCATATGAAACATGATGAGAGGTTTACTCTTCATTTTTCTCCAAAGAACTTGATAAAGGATCTGCAATGATCTCTAAAATTTAAACACAAGATAAGAAACCCTAATCGCATTAAGAAAAAAAAATAAGAATATAAAAAGATGATCAAACCTACACTTGTATGAACTAGGAATGTAACCCAAAATCTCCAACAACTGTATGAACTGACTAGGTTTGTTACCCAAAATCTCCATTAACCCCTGCAACACTACAAAAGTTTTCAAATATGAAAAAAAGAAAGGTACAAAGATATGAACAAATAATCTAGTCAATCGACCAAACCAACTAAAATGAGTAAGAAAGCATCAAATTTACCTTACGACTCAACGAATTCCACCCGTACAGTACTCATTCTAATGTAAGTTGCATACTAGGTTCATTATGAATTATACAATTTTTAGGAAATAGTGTCAATAATAGATTAAAGTAAATGGACTTCTATTCTTTTTTCTCTCCCATAAACATGGTAAGCAATTTTGCACTAACTTTACGAATTGTATATTGAATAATAAGATTAAAAAAACCAAACATTAAAAAGAGAAGGTGCATATATATGAATAAAGGTGACCAATCAAACTGAAATAAGTAAGAAAACGACAAGAAAGTTTAGGCTTGTAAAGCTGTCCAGTAGACATTATTGATTTGACCAAGCACTGTCATTCGATTTCTAATTTCTTGAAAGAAAACACTAATATCTATGTAATTGCACTTTCTAATAAAAGAGTAACTCAAATAATCCTAATTAAAACAAAGTTATGACACTAGATGGCTTATGAAGAATGTGTTGTGTATTACCCAGTTCTTCCCAAAGATCGTGATAAGGAATATGCAGAAAACTTACCGAATTATTTGAAGTGAAGCAAGAACCATAGGGATTAGAAGCATGGTAGGTATACTGTTCAGTTCTATACCAAAAACTTGATACCTGTAAGAAATAAACTTGATCAAACTGATACGCGTAAAAAAACATAGAAAAAACTTATATGGTTCAATTCTAAGATGGTACTAGATGACTTGTGAAGAATGTGACCAGTCTATTCCCCAGTCTTTCCCTCAAGATCATGGTAAAGAATCTTCAAAAATCTTTATAAATGCATATCATACAGAGAACTAATCCAAATAACTCAAACTAGATGACTTATGAAAAATGTGGTGTCTATTCCCCAGTCTTTCCCTCAAGATCATAGTAAAGAATTTGCAAAAATATTTAAAAATGCATATCATAGAGAGAACTAATCCAAATAACGCAAACTGAAAAAAATCAACGATATTAAAAAAATGCTTTAATCGACTTATTTGAAGGGAACTAAGAATCATAAGGCATATGAACATGATGAGAGGTTTACTCTTCATTTTTCTCCAAAGAACTTGATAAAGGATCTGCAATGATCTCTAAAATTTAAACACAAGATAAGAAACCCTAATCGCATTAAGAAAAAAAAAATAAGAATATAAAAAGATGATCAAACTTACACTTGTATGACTTGACTAGGTATGTAACCCAAAATCTCCATTAACCCCTGCAACACTACAAAAGTTTTCAAATATGAAAAAAAGAAAGGTACAAAGATATGAATAAAGAATCTAGTCAATCGACCAAACCAACTAAAATGAGTAAGAAAGCATCAAATTTACCTTACGACTCAACGAATTCCACCCGTACAGTACTCATTCTAATGTAAGTTGCATACTAGGTTCATTATGAATTATACAATTTTTAGGAAATAGTGTCAATAATAGATTAAAGTAAATAGACTTCTATTCTTTTTTCTCTCCCATAAACATGGTAAGCAATTTTGCACTAACTTTACGAATTGTATATTGAAGATAAGATTAAAAAAACCAAACATTAAAAAGAGAAGGTGCATATATATGAATAAAGGTGACCAATCAAACTGATATAAGTAAGAAAACGACAAGAAAGTTTAGGCTTGTAAAGCTGTCTAGTAGACATTATTGATTTGACCAAACACTGTCATTCGATTTCTAATTTCTTGAAAGAAAACACTAATATCTATCTAATTGCACTTTCTAATAAAAGAGCAACTCAAACAAGCCTAATTAAAACAAAGTTATGACACTAGATGGCTTATGAAGAATGTGTTGTGTATTGCCTAGTTCTTCCCAAAGATCGTGATAAGGAATATGCAGAAAACTTTAAAGATTGCAGATCGAAGAGACAACTAATTCCAATATAACAAATAGAAGAGGATCAACGCTATGAAAAAGAATTTGACCAAACCGAATTATTTGAAGTGAAGCAAGAACTATAGGGATTAGAAGCATGGGAGGTAAACTGTTCAGTTCTCTACCAAAAACTTGATAAAAGACCTGTAACAAAAAAAAGTTGATCAAACTGATACGATTCAATTCTAAGATGCTACTAGATGACTTATGAAGAATGTGACCAGTCTATTCCCCAGTCTTTCCCTCAAGATCATGGTAAAGAATCTGCAAAAATCTTTAAAAATGCATATCATACAGAGAACTAATCCAAATAACGCAAACTAGATGACTTATGAAGAATGTGGTGTCTATTCCCCAGTCTTTCCCTCAAGATCATGGTAAAGAATTTGCGAAAATCTTTAAAAATGCATATCATAGAGAGAACTAATCCAAATAACGCCAACTGAAAAAAGTCAACGATATTAAAAAAAAAATGCTATAATCAACTTATTTGAAGTGAACTAAGAATCTTAATACATATGAAACATGATGAGAGGTTTACTCTTCATTTTTCTCCACAGAACTTGATAAAGGATCTGCAATGATCTCTAAAAATTAAACACAAGATAAGAAACCCTAATCGCATTAAGAAAAAAAAATAAGAATATAAAAAGATGATCAAACCTACACTTGTATGAACTAGGAATGTAACCCAAAATCTCCAACAGCTGTATGAACTGACTAGGTTTGTAACCCAAAATCTCCATTAACCCCTGCAACACTACAAAAGTTTTCAAATATGAAAAAAAGAAAGGTACAAAGATATGAACAAATAATCTAGTCAATCGACCAAACCAACTAAAATGAGTAAGAAAGCATCAAATTTACCTTACGACTCAACGAATTCCACCCGTACAGTACTCATTCTAATGTAAGTTGCATACTAGGTTCATTATGAATTATACAATTTTTAGGAAATAGTGTCAATAATAGATTAAAGTAAATGGACTTCTATTCTTTTTTCTCTCCCATAAACATGGTAAGCAATTTTGCACTAACTTTACGAATTGTATATTGAATAATAAGATTAAAAAAACCAAACATTAAAAAGAGAAGGTGCATATATATGAATAAAGGTGACCAATCAAACTGAAATAAGTAAGAAAACGACAAGAAAGTTTAGGCTTGTAAAGCTGTCTAGTAGACATTATTGATTTGACCAAACACTGTCATTCGATTTCTAATTTCTTGAAAGAAAACACTAATATCTATCTAATTGCACTTTCTAATAAAAGAGCAACTCAAACAAGCCTAATTAAAACAAAGTTATGACACTAGATGGCTTATGAAGAATGTGTTGTGTATTGCCTAGTTCTTCCCAAAGATCGTGATAAGGAATATGCAGAAAACTTTAAAGATTGCAGATCGAAGAGACAACTAATTCCAATATAACAAATAGAAGAGGATCAACGCTATGAAAAAGAATTTGACCAAACCGAATTATTTGAAGTGAAGCAAGAACTATAGGGATTAGAAGCATGGGAGGTAAACTGTTCAGTTCTCTACCAAAAACTTGATAAAAGACCTGTAACAAAAAAAAGTTGATCAAACTGATACGATTCAATTCTAAGATGCTACTAGATGACTTATGAAGAATGTGACCAGTCTATTCCCCAGTCTTTCCCTCAAGATCATGGTAAAGAATCTGCAAAAATCTTTAAAAATGCATATCATACAGAGAACTAATCCAAATAACGCAAACTAGATGACTTATGAAGAATGTGGTGTCTATTCCCCAGTCTTTCCCTCAAGATCATGGTAAAGAATTTGCGAAAATCTTTAAAAATGCATATCATAGAGAGAACTAATCCAAATAACGCCAACTGAAAAAAGTCAACGATATTAAAAAAAAAATGCTATAATCAACTTATTTGAAGTGAACTAAGAATCTTAATACATATGAAACATGATGAGAGGTTTACTCTTCATTTTTCTCCACAGAACTTGATAAAGGATCTGCAATGATCTCTAAAAATTAAACACAAGATAAGAAACCCTAATCGCATTAAGAAAAAAAAATAAGAATATAAAAAGATGATCAAACCTACACTTGTATGAACTAGGAATGTAACCCAAAATCTCCAACAGCTGTATGAACTGACTAGGTTTGTAACCCAAAATCTCCATTAACCCCTGCAACACTACAAAAGTTTTCAAATATGAAAAAAAGAAAGGTACAAAGATATGAATAAAGAATCTAGTCAATCGACCAAACCAACTAAAATGAGTAAGAAAGCATCAAATTTACCTTACGACTCAACGAATTCCACCCGTACAGTACTCATTCTAATGTAAGTTGCATACTAGGTTCATTATGAATTATACAATTTTTAGGAAATAGTGTCAATAATAGATTAAAGTAAATAGACTTCTATTCTTTTTTCTCTCCCATAAACATGGTAAGCAATTTTGCACTAACTTTACGAATTGTATATTGAAGATAAGATTAAAAAAACCAAACATTAAAAAGAGAAGGTGCATATATATGAATAAAGGTGACCAATCAAACTGATATAAGTAAGAAAACGACAAGAAAGTTTAGGCTTGTAAAGCTGTCTAGTAGACATTATTGATTTGACCAAACACTGTCATTCGATTTCTAATTTCTTGAAAGAAAACACTAATATCTATCTAATTGCACTTTCTAATAAAAGAGCAACTCAAACAAGCCTAATTAAAACAAAGTTATGACACTAGATGGCTTATGAAGAATGTGTTGTGTATTGCCTAGTTCTTCCCAAAGATCGTGATAAGGAATATGCAGAAAACTTTAAAGATTGCAGATCGAAGAGACAACTAATTCCAATATAACAAATAGAAGAGGATCAACGCTATGAAAAAGAATTTGACCAAACCGAATTATTTGAAGTGAAGCAAGAACTATAGGGATTAGAAGCATGGGAGGTAAACTGTTCAGTTCTCTACCAAAAACTTGATAAAAGACCTGTAACAAAACAAAGTTGATCAAACTGATACGATTCAATTCTAAGGTGCTACTAGATGACTTATGAAGAATGTGACCAGTCTATTCCCCAGTCTTTCCCTCAAGATCATGGTAAAGAATCTGCAAAAATCTTTAAAAATGCATATCATACAGAGAACTAATCCAAATAACGCAAACTAGATGACTTATGAAGAATGTGGTGTCTATTCCCCAGTCTTTCCCTCAAGATCATGGTAAAGAATTTGCGAAAATCTTTAAAAATGCATATCATAGAGAGAACTAATCCAAATAACGCCAACTGAAAAAAGTCAACGATATTAAAAAAAAATGCTATAATCAACTTAGTTGAAGTGAACTAAGAATCTTAATACATATGAAACATGATGAGAGGTTTACTCTTCATTTTTCTCCACAGAACTTGATAAAGGATCTGCAATGATCTCTAAAAATTAAACACAAGATAAGAAACCCTAATCGCATTAAGAAAAAAAAATAAGAATATAAAAAGATGATCAAACCTACACTTGTATGAACTAGGAATGTAACCCAAAATCTCCAACAGCTGTATGAACTGACTAGGTTTGTAACCCAAAATCTCCATTAACCCCTGCAACACTACAAAAGTTTTCAAATATGAAAAAAAGAAAGGTACAAAGATATGAATAAAGAATCTAGTCAATCGACCAAACCAACTAAAATGAGTAAGAAAGCATCAAATTTACCTTACGACTCAACGAATTCCACCCGTACAGTACTCATTCTAATGTAAGTTGCATACTAGGTTCATTATGAATTATACAATTTTTAGGAAATAGTGTCAATAATAGATTAAAGTAAATAGACTTCTATTCTTTTTTCTCTCCCATAAACATGGTAAGCAATTTTGCACTAACTTTACGAATTGTATATTGAAGATAAGATTAAAAAAACCAAACATTAAAAAGAGAAGGTGCATATATATGAATAAAGGTGACCAATCAAACTGATATAAGTAAGAAAACGACAAGAAAGTTTAGGCTTGTAAAGCTGTCTAGTAGACATTATTGATTTGACCAAACACTGTCATTCGATTTCTAATTTCTTGAAAGAAAACACTAATATCTATCTAATTGCACTTTCTAATAAAAGAGCAACTCAAACAAGCCTAATTAAAACAAAGTTATGACACTAGATGGCTTATGAAGAATGTGTTGTGTATTGCCTAGTTCTTCCCAAAGATCGTGATAAGGAATATGCAGAAAACTTTAAAGATTGCAGATCGAAGAGACAACTAATTCCAATATAACAAATAGAAGAGGATCAACGCTATGAAAAAGAATTTGACCAAACCGAATTATTTGAAGTGAAGCAAGAACTATAGGGATTAGAAGCATGGGAGGTAAACTGTTCAGTTCTCTACCAAAAACATGATAAAAGACCTGTAACAAAAAAAAGTTGATCAAACTGATACGATTCAATTCTAAGATGCTACTAGATGACTTATGAAGAATGTGACCAGTCTATTCCCCAGTCTTTCCCTCAAGATCATGGTAAAGGATCTGCAAAAATCTTTAAAAATGCATATCATACAGAGAACTAATCCAAATAACGCAAACTAGATGACTTATGAAGAATGTGGTGTCTATTCCCCAGTCTTTCCCTCAAGATCATGGTAAAGAATTTCCGAAAATCTTTAACAATGCATATCATAGAGAGAACTAATCCAAATAACGCCAACTGAAAAAAGTCAACGATATTAAAAAAAAATGCTATAATCAACTTATTTGAAGTGAACTAAGAATCTTAATACATATGAAACATGATGAGAGGTTTACTCTTCATTTTTCTCCACAGAACTTGATAAAGGATCTGCAATGATCTCTAAAAATTAAACACAAGATAAGAAACCCTAATCGCATTAAGAAAAAAAAATAAGAATATAAAAAGATGATCAAACCTACACTTGTATGAACTAGGAATGTAACCCAAAATCTCCAACAGCTGTATGAACTGACTAGGTTTGTAACCCAAAATCTCCATTAACCCCTGCAACACTACAAAAGTTTTCAAATATGAAAAAAAGAAAGGTACAAAGATATGAATAAAGAATCTAGTCAATCGACCAAACCAACTAAAATGAGTAAGAAAGCATCAAATTTACCTTACGACTCAACGAATTCCACCCGTACAGTACTCATTCTAATGTAAGTTGCATACTAGGTTCATTATGAATTATACAATTTTTAGGAAATAGTGTCAATAATAGATTAAAGTAAATAGACTTCTATTCTTTTTTCTCTCCCATAAACATGGTAAGCAATTTTGCACTAACTTTACGAATTGTATATTGAAGATAAGATTAAAAAAACCAAACATTAAAAAGAGAAGGTGCATATATATGAATAAAGGTGACCAATCAAACTGATATAAGTAAGAAAACGACAAGAAAGTTTAGGCTTGTAAAGCTGTCTAGTAGACATTATTGATTTGACCAAACACTGTCATTCGATTTCTAATTTCTTGAAAGAAAACACTAATATCTATCTAATTGCACTTTCTAATAAAAGAGCAACTCAAACAAGCCTAATTAAAACAAAGTTATGACACTAGATGGCTTATGAAGAATGTGTTGTGTATTGCCTAGTTCTTCCCAAAGATCGTGATAAGGAATATGCAGAAAACTTTAAAGATTGCAGATCGAAGAGACAACTAATTCCAATATAACAAATAGAAGAGGATCAACGCTATGAAAAAGAATTTGACCAAACCGAATTATTTGAAGTGAAGCAAGAACTATAGGGATTAGAAGCATGGGAGGTAAACTGTTCAGTTCTCTACCAAAAACATGATAAAAGACCTGTAACAAAAAAAAGTTGATCAAACTGATACGATTCAATTCTAAGATGCTACTAGATGACTTATGAAGAATGTGACCAGTCTATTCCCCAGTCTTTCCCTCAAGATCATGGTAAAGGATCTGCAAAAATCTTTAAAAATGCATATCATACAGAGAACTAATCCAAATAACGCAAACTAGATGACTTATGAAGAATGTGGTGTCTATTCCCCAGTCTTTCCCTCAAGATCATGGTAAAGAATTTCCGAAAATCTTTAACAATGCATATCATAGAGAGAACTAATCCAAATAACGCCAACTGAAAAAAGTCAACGATATTAAAAAAAAATGCTATAATCAACTTATTTGAAGTGAACTAAGAATCTTAATACATATGAAACATGATGAGAGGTTTACTCTTCATTTTTCTCCACAGAACTTGATAAAGGATCTGCAATGATCTCTAAAAATTAAACACAAGATAAGAAACCCTAATCGCATTAAGAAAAAAAAATAAGAATATAAAAAGATGATCAAACCTACACTTGTATGAACTAGGAATGTAACCCAAAATCTCCAACAGCTGTATGAACTGACTAGGTTTGTAACCCAAAATCTCCATTAACCCCTGCAACACTACAAAAGTTTTCAAATATGAAAAAAAGAAAGGTACAAAGATATGAATAAAGAATCTAGTCAATCGACCAAACCAACTAAAATGAGTAAGAAAGCATCAAATTTACCTTACGACTCAACGAATTCCACCCGTACAGTACTCATTCTAATGTAAGTTGCATACTAGGTTCATTATGAATTATACAATTTTTAGGAAATAGTGTCAATAATAGATTAAAGTAAATAGACTTCTATTCTTTTTTCTCTCCCATAAACATGGTAAGCAATTTTGCACTAACTTTACGAATTGTATATTGAAGATAAGATTAAAAAAACCAAACATTAAAAAGAGAAGGTGCATATATATGAATAAAGGTGACCAATCAAACTGATATAAGTAAGAAAACGACAAGAAAGTTTAGGCTTGTAAAGCTGTCTAGTAGACATTATTGATTTGACCAAACACTGTCATTCGATTTCTAATTTCTTGAAAGAAAACACTAATATCTATCTAATTGCACTTTCTAATAAAAGAGCAACTCAAACAAGCTTAATTAAAACAAAGTTATGACACTAGATGGCTTATGAAGAATGTGTTGTGTATTGCCTAGTTCTTCCCAAAGATCGTGATAAGGAATATGCAGAAAACTTTAAAGATTGCAGATCGAAGAGACAACTAATTCCAATATAACAAATAGAAGAGGATCAACGCTATGAAAAAGAATTTGACCAAACCGAATTATTTGAAGTGAAGCAAGAACTATAGGGATTAGAAGCATGGGAGGTAAACTGTTCAGTTCTCTACCAAAAACTTGATAAAAGACCTGTAACAAAAAAAAGTTGATCAAACTGATACGATTCAATTCTAAGATGCTACTAGATGACTTATGAAGAATGTGACCAGTCTATTCCCCAGTCTTTCCCTCAAGATCATGGTAAAGGATCTGCAAAAATCTTTAAAAATGCATATCATACAGAGAACTAATCCAAATAACGCAAACTAGATGACTTATGAAGAATGTGGTGTCTATTCCCCAGTCTTTCCCTCAAGATCATGGTAAAGAATTTGCGAAAATCTTTAAAAATGCATATCATAGAGAGAACTAATCCAAATAACGCCAACTGAAAAAAGTCAACGATATTAAAAAAAAATGCTATAATCAACTTATTTGAAGTGAACTAAGAATCTTAATACATATGAAACATGATGAGAGGTTTACTCTTCATTTTTCTCCACAGAACTTGATAAAGGATCTGCAATGATCTCTAAAAATTAAACACAAGATAAGAAACCCTAATCGCATTAAGAAAAAAAAATAAGAATATAAAAAGATGATCAAACCTACACTTGTATGAACTAGGAATGTAACCCAAAATCTCCAACAGCTGTATGAACTGACTAGGTTTGTAACCCAAAATCTCCATTAACCCCTGCAACACTACAAAAGTTTTCAAATATGAAAAAAAGAAAGGTACAAAGATATGAATAAAGAATCTAGTCAATCGACCAAACCAACTAAAATGAGTAAGAAAGCATCAAATTTACCTTACGACTCAACGAATTCCACCCGTACAGTACTCATTCTAATGTAAGTTGCATACTAGGTTCATTATGAATTATACAATTTTTAGGAAATAGTGTCAATAATAGATTAAAGTAAATAGACTTCTATTCTTTTTTCTCTCCCATAAACATGGTAAGCAATTTTGCACTAACTTTACGAATTGTATATTGAAGATAAGATTAAAAAAACCAAACATTAAAAAGAGAAGGTGCATATATATGAATAAAGGTGACCAATCAAACTGATATAAGTAAGAAAACGACAAGAAAGTTTAGGCTTGTAAAGCTGTCTAGTAGACATTATTGATTTGACCAAACACTGTCATTCGATTTCTAATTTCTTGAAAGAAAACACTAATATCTATCTAATTGCACTTTCTAATAAAAGAGCAACTCAAACAAGCCTAATTAAAACAAAGTTATGACACTAGATGGCTTATGAAGAATGTGTTGTGTATTGCCTAGTTCTTCCCAAAGATCGTGATAAGGAATATGCAGAAAACTTTAAAGATTGCAGATCGAAGAGACAACTAATTCCAATATAACAAATAGAAGAGGATCAACGCTATGAAAAAGAATTTGACCAAACCGAATTATTTGAAGTTAAGCAAGAACTATAGGGATTAGAAGCATGGGAGGTAAACTGTTCAGTTCTCTACCAAAAACTTGATAAAAGACCTGTAACAAAAAAAAGTTGATCAAACTGATACGATTCAATTCTAAGATGCTACTAGATGACTTATGAAGAATGTGACCAGTCTATTCCCCAGTCTTTCCCTCAAGATCATGGTAAAGGATCTGCAAAAATCTTTAAAAATGCATATCATACAGAGAACTAATCCAAATAACGCAAACTAGATGACTTATGAAGAATGTGGTGTCTATTCCCCAGTCTTTCCCTCAAGATCATGGTAAAGAATTTGCGAAAATCTTTAAAAATGCATATCATAGAGAGAACTAATCCAAATAACGCCAACTGAAAAAAGTCAACGATATTAAAAAAAAATGCTATAATCAACTTATTTGAAGTGAACTAAGAATCTTAATACATATGAAACATGATGAGAGGTTTACTCTTCATTTTTCTCCACAGAACTTGATAAAGGATCTGCAATGATCTCTAAAAATTAAACACAAGATAAGAAACCCTAATTGCATTAAGAAAAAAAAATAAGAATATAAAAAGATGATCAAACCTACACTTGTATGAACTAGGAATGTAACCCAAAATCTCCAACAGCTGTATGAACTGACTAGGTTTGTAACCCAAAATCTCCATTAACCCCTGCAACACTACAAAAGTTTTCAAATATGAAAAAAAGAAAGGTACAAAGATATGAATAAAGAATCTAGTCAATCGACCAAACCAACTAAAATGAGTAAGAAAGCATCAAATTTACCTTACGACTCAACGAATTCCACCCGTACAGTACTCATTCTAATGTAAGTTGCATACTAGGTTCATTATGAATTATACAATTTTTAGGAAATAGTGTCAATAATAGATTAAAGTAAATAGACTTCTATTCTTTTTTCTCTCCCATAAACATGGTAAGCAATTTTGCACTAACTTTACGAATTGTATATTGAAGATAAGATTAAAAAAACCAAACATTAAAAAGAGAAGGTGCATATATATGAATAAAGGTGACCAATCAAACTGATATAAGTAAGAAAACGACAAGAAAGTTTAGGCTTGTAAAGCTGTCTAGTAGACATTATTGATTTGACCAAACACTGTCATTCGATTTCTAATTTCTTGAAAGAAAACACTAATATCTATCTAATTGCACTTTCTAATAAAAGAGCAACTCAAACAAGCTTAATTAAAACAAAGTTATGACACTAGATGGCTTATGAAGAATGTGTTGTGTATTGCCTAGTTCTTCCCAAAGATCGTGATAAGGAATATGCAGAAAACTTTAAAGATTGCAGATCGAAGAGACAACTAATTCCAATATAACAAATAGAAGAGGATCAACGCTATGAAAAAGAATTTGACCAAACCGAATTATTTGAAGTGAAGCAAGAACTATAGGGATTAGAAGCATGGGAGGTAAACTGTTCAGTTCTCTACCAAAAACTTGATAAAAGACCTGTAACAAAAAATATTTGATCAAACTGATACGATTCAATTCTAAGATGCTACTAGATGACTTATGAAGAATGTGACCAGTCTATTCCCCAGTCTTTCCCTCAAGATCATGGTAAAGGATCTGCAAAAATCTTTAAAAGTGCATATCATACAGAGAACTAATCCAAATAACGCAAACTAGATGACTTATGAAGAATGTGGTGTCTATTCCCCAGTCTTTCCCTCAATATCATGGTAAAGAATTTGCAAAAATCTTTAAAAATGCATATCATAGAGAGAAAATGCTATAATCGACTTATTTGAAGTGAACTAAGAATCTTAATGCATATGAAACATGATGAGAGGTTTACTCTTCATTTTCCTCCAAAGAACTTGATAAAGGATCTGCAATGATCTCTAAAAATTAAACACAAGATAAGAAACCCTAATCGCATTAAGAAAAAAAAATAAGAATATAAAAAGATGATCAAACCTACACTTGTATGAAGTAGGAATGTAACCCAAAATCTCCAACAGCTGTATGAACTGACTAGGTTTGTAACCCAAAATCTCCATTAACCCCTGCAACACTACAAAAGTTTTCAAATATGAAAAAAAGAAAGGTACAAAGATATGAATAAAGAATCTAGTCAATCGACCAAACCAACAAAAATGAGTAAGAAAGCATCAAATTTACCTTACGACTCAACGAATTCCACCCGTACAGTACTCATTCTAATGTAAGTTGCATACTAGGTTCATTATGAATTATACAATTTTTAGGAAATAGTGTCAATAATAGATTAAAGTAAATGGACTTCTATTCTTTTTTCTCTTCCATAAACATGGTAAGCAATTTTGCACTAACTTTACGAATGGTATATTGAAGATAAGATTAAAAAAACCAAACATTAAAAAGAGAAGGTGCATATATATGAATAAAGGTGACCAATCAAACTGAAATAAGTAAGAAAACGACAAGAAAGTTTAGGCTTGTAAAGCTGTCAAGTAGACATTATTGATTTGACCAAACACTGTCATTTGATTTCTAATTTCTTGAAAGAAAACACTAATATCTATGTAATTGCACTTTCTAATAAAAGAGTAACTCAAACAAGCCTAATTAAAACAAAGTTATGACACTAGATGGCTTATGAATAATGTGTTGTGTATTACCCATTTCTTCCCAAAGATCGTGATAAGGAATATGCAGAAAACTTACCGAATTATTTGAAGTGAAGCAAGAACCATAGGGATTAGAAGCATGGTAGGTATACTGTTCAGTTCTATACCAAAAACTTGATACCTGTAAGAAATAAACTTGATCAAACTGATACGCGTAAAAAAACATAGAAAAAACTTATATGGTTCAATTCTAAGATGGTACTAGATGACTTGTGAAGAATGTGACCAGTCTATTCCCCAGTCTTTCCCTCAAGATCATGGTAAAGAATCTTCAAAAATCTTTATAAATGCATATCATACAGAGAACTAATCCAAATAACTCAAACTAGATGACTTATGAAAAATGTGGTGTCTATTCCCCAGTCTTTCCCTCAAGATCATAGTAAAGAATTTGCAAAAATATTTAAAAATGCATATCATAGAGAGAACTAATCCAAATAACGCAAACTGAAAAAAATCAACGATATTAAAAAAATGCTTTAATCGACTTATTTGAAGGGAACTAAGAATCATAAGGCATATGAACATGATGAGAGGTTTACTCTTCATTTTTCTCCAAAGAACTTGATAAAGGATCTGCAATGATCTCTAAAATTTAAACACAAGATAAGAAACCCTAATCGCATTAAGAAAAAAAAATAAGAATATAAAAAGATGATCAAACTTACACTTGTATGACTTGACTAGGTATGTAACCCAAAATCTCCATTAACCCCTGCAACACTACAAAAGTTTTCAACTATGAAAAAAAGAAAGGTACAAAGATATGAATAAAGAATCGACCAAACCAACTAAAATGAGTAAGAAAGCATCAAATTTACCTTATAACTGAACGAATTCCACCCGTACAATACTCATTCTAATGTAAGTGGCGTACACTATTATAACCAAATAAGTTCATTATGAATTATACATTTTTAAGGAAATAGTCTCAATAATAGATTAAAGAAAATGGACTTCTATTCTTTTGTTCTCTCCCATAAACATGGTAAGCAATTTTGCACTAACTTTACGAATTGTATATTGAAGATAAGATTAAAAATATCAAACATTAAAAAGAAAAGGTGCATAGATATGAATAAAGGTAACCAAACAAACTGAAATAAGTAAGATAACGACAAGAAAGTTTAGGCTTGTAAAGCTGTCAAGTAGACATTATTGATTTGACCAAACACTGTCATTCGATTTCTAATTTCTTGGAAGAAAACACTAATATCTATCTAATTGCACTTTCTAATAAAAGAGTAACTCAAACAAGCCTACTTAAAACAAATTTATGACACTAGATGGCTTATGAAGAATGTGTTGTGTATTACCCACTTCTTCCCAAAGATCGTGATAAGGAATATGCAAAAAACTTTAAAAATTGCAAATCGAAGAGGAAACTAATTCAAATATAATAAACAGAAGAGGATCAACACTATGAAAAAGAATTTGACCAAACCGAATTATTTGAAGTGAAGCAAGAACCATAGGGATTAGAAGCATGGGAGGTATACTATTCAGTTCTCTACCAAAAACTTGATAAAAGACCTGTAAGAAAAAAGCTTGATCAAACTGATACGTGTAAAAAAACACAGAAAAAACTAATACGGTTCAATTCTAAGATGGTACTAGATGACTTATGAAGAATGTGACCAGTCTATTCCCTAGTCTTCCCCTCATGAACATGGTAAAGAATCTGCAAAAATCTTTAAAAATGCATATCATACAGAGAACTAATCCAAATAACGCAAACTTGATGACTTATGAAAAATGTGGTGTCTATTCCCTAGACTTTCCCTAAAGATCATGGTAAAGAATTTGCAAAAATCTTTAAAAATGCATATCATAGAGAGAACTAATCCAAATAACGCAAACTGAAAAAAATCAACGATATTAAAAAAATGCTTTAATCGACTTATTTGAAGGGAACTAAGAATCATAAGGCATATGAACATGATGAGAGGTTTACTCTTCATTTTTATCCAAAGATCTTGATAAAGGATCTGCAATGATCTCTAAAAATTAAACACAAGATAAGAAACCCTAATCGCATTAATAAAAAAAAATAAGAATATAAAAAGATGATCAAACTTACACTTGTATGACCTGACTAGGTATGTAACCCAAAATCTCCATTAACCCCTACAACACTACAAAAGTTTTCAAATATGAAAAAAAGAAAGGTACAAAGATATGAATAAAGAATCGACCAAACCAACTAAAATGAGTAAGAAAGCATCAAATTTACCTTATAACTGAACGAATTCCACCCGTACAATACTCATTCTAATGTAAGTTGCGTACACTATTATAACCAAATAAGTTCATTATGAATTATACAATTTTAAGGAAATAGTCTCAATAATAGATTAAAGTAAATGGACTTCTATTCTATTGTTCTCTCCCATAAACATGGTAAGCAATTTTGCACTAACTTTACGAATTGTATATTGAAGATAAGATTAAAAATATCAAACATTAAAAAGAAAAGGTGCATAGATATGAATAAAGGTAACCAAACAAACTGAAATAAGTAAGATAACGACAAGAAAGTTTAGGCTTGTAAAGCTGTCAAGTAGACATTATTGATTTACCAAACACTGTCATTCAATTTCTAATTTCTTGGAAGAAAACACTAATATCTATCTAATTGCACTTTCTAATAAAAGAGTAACTCAAACAAGCCTACTTAAAACAAATTTATGACACTAGATGGCTTATGAAGAATGTGTTGTGTATTACCCACTTCTTCCCAAAGATCGTGATAAGGAATATGCAAAAAACTTTAAAAATTGCAAATCGAAGAGGAAACTAATTCAAATATAATAAACAGAAGAGGATCAACACTATGAAAAAGAATTTGACCAAACCGAATTATTTGAAGTGAAGCAAGAACCATAGGGATTAGAAGCATGGGAGGTATACTATTCAGTTCTCTACCAAAAACTTGATAAAAGACCTGTAAGAAAAAAGCTTGATCAAACTGATACGTGTAAAAAAACACAGAAAAAACTAATACGGTTCAATTCTAAGATGGTACTAGATGACTTATGAAGAATGTGACCAGTCTATTCCCTAGTCTTCCCCTCATGAACATGGTAAAGAATCTGCAAAAATCTTTAAAAATGCATATCATACAGAGAACTAATCCAAATAACGCAAACTTGATGACTTATGAAAAATGTGGTGTCTATTCCCTAGACTTTCCCTAAAGATCATGGTAAAGAATTTGCAAAACTCTTTAAAAATGCATATCATAGAGAGAACTAATCCAAATAACGCAAACTGAAAAAAATCAACGATATTAAAAAAATGCTTTAATCGACTTATTTGAAGGGAACTAAGAATCATAAGGCATATGAACATGATGAGAGGTTTACTCTTCATTTTTATCCAAAGATCTTGATAAAGGATCTGCAATGATCTCTAAAAATTAAACACAAGATAAGAAACCCTAATCGCATTAATAAAAAAAAATAAGAATATAAAAAGATGATCAAACTTACACTTGTATGACCTGACTAGGTATGTAACCCAAAATCTCCATTAACCCCTACAACACTACAAAAGTTTTCAAATATGAAAAAAAGAAAGGTACAAAGATATGAATAAAGAATCGACCAAACCAACTAAAATGAGTAAGAAAGCATCAAATTTACCTTATAACTGAACGAATTCCACCCGTACAATACTCATTCTAATGTAAGTTGCGTACACTATTATAACCAAATAAGTTCATTATGAATTATACAATTTTAAGGAAATAGTCTCAATAATAGATTAAAGTAAATGGACTTCTATTCTATTGTTCTCTCCCATAAACATGGTAAGCAATTTTGCACTAACTTTACGAATTGTATATTGAAGATAAGATTAAAAATATCAAACATTAAAAAGAAAAGGTGCATAGATATGAATAAAGGTAACCAAACAAACTGAAATAAGTAAGATAACGACAAGAAAGTTTAGGCTTGTAAAGCTGTCAAGTAGACATTATTGATTTACCAAACACTGTCATTCAATTTCTAATTTCTTGGAAGAAAACAGTAATATCTATGTAATTCCACTTTCTAATAAAAGAGTAACTCAAACAAGCCTACTTAAAACAAATTTATGACACTAGATGGCTTATGAAGAATGTGTTGTGTATTACCCAGTTCTTCCCAAAGATCGTGATAAGGAATATGCAAAAATCTTTAAAAATTGCAAATCGAAGAGACAACTAATTCAAATATAATAAACAGAAGAGGATCAACACTATGAAAAAGAATTTGACCAAACCGAATTATTTGAAGTGAAGCAAGAACCATAGGGATTAGAAGCATGGGAGGTATACTGTTTAGTTCTCTACCAAAAACTTGATAAAAGTCCTGTAAGAAAAAAACTTGATCAAACTGATACGTGTAAAAAAACACAGAAAAAACTAATACGGTTCAATTCTAAGATGGTACTAGATGACTTGTGAAGAATATGACCAGTCTATTCCCTAGTCTTTCCCTCAAGATCATGGTAAAGAATCTCCAAAAATCTTTAAAAATGCATATCATACAGAGAACTAATCCAAATAACGCAAACTGAAAAAAATCAACGATATTAAAAAAATGCTTTAATCGACTTATTTGAAGGGAACTAAGAATCATAAGGCATATGAACATGATGAGAGGTTTACTCTTCATTTTTATCCAAAGATATTGATAAAGGATCTGCAATGATCTCAAAAAATTAAACACAAGATAAGAAACCCTAATCGCATTAATAAAAAAAAATAAGAATATAAAAAGATGATCAAACTTACACTTGTATGACCTGACTATGTATGTAACCCAAAATCTCCATTAACCCCTGCAACACTACAAAAGTTTTCAAATATGAAAAAAAGAAAGGTACAAAGATATGAATAAAGAATCGACCAAACCAACTAAAATGAGTAAGAAAGCATCAAATTTACCTTATGACTCAACGAATTCCACCCGTACAATACTCATTCTAATGTAAGTTGCGTACACTATTATAACCAAATAAGTTCATTATGAATTATACAATTTTAAGGAAATAGTCTCAATAATAGATTAAAGTAAATGGACTTCTATTCTTTTGTTCTCTCCCATAAACATGGTAAGCAATTTTGCACTAACTTTACGAATAGTATATTGAAGATAAGATTAAAAATATCAAACATTAAAAAGAAAAGGTGCATAGATATGAATAAAGGTAACCAAACAAACTGAAATAAGTAAGATAACGACAAGAAAGTTTAGGCTTGTAAAGATGTCAAGTAGACATTATTGATTTGACCAAACACTGTCATTCAATTTCTAATTTCTTGGAAGAAAACACTAATATCTATGTAATTCCACTTTCTAATAAAAGAGTAACTCAAACAAGCCTACTTAAAACAAAGTTATGACACTAGATGGCTTATGAAGAATGTGTTGTGTATTACCCACTTCTTCCCAAAGATCGTGATAACGAATATGCAAAAAACTTTAAAAATTTCAAATCGAAGAGACAACTAATTCAAATATAACAAACAAAAGAGGATCAACACTATGAAAAAAAATTTGACCAAATCTAATTATTTGAAGTGAAGCAAGAACCATAGGGATTAGAAGCATGGGAGGTATACTGTTCAGTTCTCTACCAAAAACTTGATAAAAGACCTGTAAGAAAAAAACTTGATCAAACTGATACGTGTAAAAAAACACAGAAAAAACTAATACGGTTCAATTCTAAGATGGTACTAGATGACTTGTGAAGAATATGACCAGTCTATTCCCTAGTCTTTCCCTCAAGATCATGGTAAAGAATCTGCAAAAATCTTTAAAAATGCATATCATACAGAGAACTAATCCAAATAACGCAAACTAGATGACTTATGAAAAATGTGGTGTCTATTCCCTAGTCTTTCCCTCAAGATCATGGTAAAGAATTTGCAAAAATCTTTAAAAATGCATATCATAGAGAGAACTAATCCAAATAACGCAAACTGAAAAAAATCAACGATATTAAAAAAATGCTTTAATCGACTTATTTGAAGGGAACTAAGAATCATAAGGCATATGAACATGATGAGAGGTTTACTCTTCATTTTTATCCAAAGAACTTGATAAAGGATCTGCAATGATCTCTAAAAATTAAACACAAGATAAGAAACCCTAATCGCATTAATAAAAAAAAATAAGAATATAAAAAGATGATCAAACTTACACTTGTATGAACTGACTAGGTATGTAACCCAAAATCTCCATTAACCCCTGCAACACTACAAAAGTTTTGAAATGTGAAAAAAAGAAAGGTACAAAGATATGAATAAAGAATCGACCAAACCAACTAAAATGAGTAAGAAAGCATCAAATTTACCTTATGACTCAACGAATTCCACCCGTACAATACTCATTCTAATGTAAGTTGCGTACACTATTATAACCAAATAAGTTCATTATGAATTATACAATTTTAAGGAAATAGTCTCAATAATAGATTAAAGTAAATGGACTTCTATTCTTTTGTTCTCTCCCATAAACATGGTAAGCAATTTTGCACTAACTTTACGAATTGTATATTGAAGATAAGATTAAAAATATCAAACATTAAAAAGAAAAGGTGCATAGATATGAATAAAGGTAAACAAACAAACTGAAATAAGTAAGTTAACGACAAGAAAGTTTAGGCTTGTAAAGCTGTCAAGTAGACATTATTGATTTGACCGAACACTGTCATTCGATTTCTAATTTCTTGGAAGAAAACACTAATATCTATGTAATTTCACTTTCTAATATAAGAGTAACTCAAACAAGCCTACTTAAAACAAAGTTATGACACTAGATGGCTTATGAAGAATGTGTTGTGTATTACCCACTTCTTCCCAAAGATCGTGATAACGAATATGCAAAAAACTTTAAAAATTGCAAATCGAAGAGACAACTAATTCAAATATAACAAACAGAAGAGGATCAACACTATGAAAAAAAATTTGACCAAACCGAATTATTTGAAGTGAAGTAAGAACCATAGGGATTAGAAGCATGGGAGGTATACTGTTCAGTTCTCTACCAAAAACTTGATAAAAGACCTGTAAGAAAAAAACTTGATCAAACTGATACGTGTAAAAAAACACAGAAAAAACTAATACGGTTCAACTCTAAGATGGTACTAGATGACTTGTGAGGAATATGACCAGTCTATTCCCTAGTCTTTCCCTCAAGATCATGGTAAAGAATCTGCAAAAATCTTTAAAAATGCATATCATACAGAGAACTAATCCAAATAACTCAAACTAGATGACTTATGAAAAATGTGGTGTCTATTCCCCAGTCTTTCCCTCAAGATCATAGTAAAGAATTTGCAAAAATATTTAAAAATGCATATCATAGAGAGAACTAATCCAAATAACGCAAACTGAAAAAAATCAACGATATTAAAAAAATGCTTTAATCGACTTATTTGAAGGGAACTAAGAATCATAAGGCATATGAACATGATGAGAGGTTTACTCTTCATTTTTATCCAAAGAACTTGATAAAGGATCTGCAATGATCTCTAAAAATTAAACACAAGATAAGAAACCCTAATCGCATTAATAAAAAAAAACAAGAATATAAAAAGATGATCAAACTTACACTTGTATGAACTGACTAGGTATGTAACCCAAAATCTCCATTAACTCCTGCAACACTACAAAAGTTTTCAAATATGAAATAAAGAAAGGTACAAATATATGAATATAGAATCGACCAAACCAACTAAAATGAGTAAGAAAGCATCAAATTTACCTTATGACTCAACGAATTCCACCCGTACAATACTCATTCTAATGTAAGTTGCGTACACTATTATAACCAAATAAGTTCATTATGAATTATACAATTTTAAGGAAATAGTCTCAATAATAGATTAAAGTAAATGGACTTCTATTCTTTTGTTCTCTCCCATAAACATGGTAAGCAATTTTGCACTAACTTTACGAATTGTATATTGAAGATAAGATTAAAAATATCAAACATTCAAAAGAAAAGGTGTATAGATATGAATAAAGGTAAACAAACAAACTGAAATAAGTAAGTTAACGACAAGAAAGTTTAGGCTTGTAAAGCTGTCAAGTAGACATTATTGATTTGACCGAACACTGTCATTCGATTTCTAATTTCTTGGAAGAAAACACTAATATCTATGTAATTTCACTTTCTAATAAAAGAGTAACTCAAACAAGCCTACTTAAAACAAAGTTATGACACTAGATGGCTTATGAAGAATGTGTTGTGAATTACCCACTTCTTCCCAAAGATCGTGATAACGAATATGCAAAAAACTTTAAAAATTGCAAATCGAAGAGACAACTAATTCAAATATAACAAACAGAAGAGGATCAACACTATGAAAAAAAATTTGACCAAACCGAATTATTTGAAGTGAAGTAAGAACCATAGGGATTAGAAGCATGGGAGGTATACTGTTCAGTTCTCTACCAAAAACTTGATAAAAGACCTGTAAGAAAAAAACTTGATAAAACTGATACGTGTAAAAAAACACAGAAAAAACTAATACGGTTCAATTCTAAGATGGTACTAGATGACTTGTGAAGAATATGACCAGTCTATTCCCTAGTCTTTCCCTCAAGATCATGGTAAAGAATCTGCAAAAATCTTAAAAAATGCATATCATACAGAGAACTAATCCAAATAACGCAAACTAGATGACTTATGAAAAATGTGGTGTCTATTCCCTAGTCTTTCCCTCAAGATCATGGTAAAGAATTTGCAAAAATCTCTAAAAATGCATATCATAGAGAGAACTAATCCAAATAACGCAAACGGAAAAAAATCAACGATATTAAAAAAAAGCTTTAATCGACTTATTTGAAGGGAACTAAGAATCATAAGGCATATGAACATGATGAGAGGTTTACTCTTCATTTTTATCCAAAGAACTTGATAAAGGATCTGCAATGATCTCTAAAAATTAAACACAAGATAAGAAACCCTAATCGCATTAATAAAAAAAAATAAGAATATAAAAAGATGATCAAACTTACACTTGTATGAACTGACTAGGTATGTAACCCAAAATCTCCATTAACTCCTGCAACACTACAAAAGTTTTCAAATATGAAATAAAGAAAGGTACAAATATATGAATATAGAATCGACCAAACCAACTAAAATGAGTAAGAAAGCATCAAATTTACCTTATGACTCAACGAATTCCACCCGTACAATACTCATTCTAATGTAAGTTGCGTACACTATTATAACCAAATAAGTTCATTATGAATTATACAATTTTAAGGAAATAGTCTCAATAATAGATTAAAGTAAATGGACTTCTATTCTTTTGTTCTCTCCCATAAACATGGTAAGCAATTTTGCACTAACTTTACGAATTGTATATTGAAGATAAGATTAAAAATATCAAACATTAAAAAGAAAAGGTGCATAGATATGAATAAAGGTAAACAAACAAACTGAAATAAGTAAGTTAACGACAAGAAAGTTTAGGCTTGTAAAGCTGTCAAGTAGACATTATTGATTTGACCGAACACTGTCATTCGATTTCTAATTTCTTGGAAGAAAACACTAATATCTATGTAATTTCACTTTCTAATAAAAGAGTAACTCAAACAAGCCTACTTAAAACAGAGTTATGACACTAGATGGCTTATGAAGAATGTGTTGTGTATTACCCACTTCTTCCCAAAGATCGTGATAACGAATATGCAAAAAACTTTAAAAATTGCAAATCGAAGAGACAACTAATTCAAATATAACAAACAGAAGAGGATCAACACTATGAAAAAAAATTTGACCAAACCGAATTATTTGAAGTGAAGCAAGAACCATAGGGATTAGAAGCATGGGAGGTATACTGTTCAGTTCTCTACCAAAAACTTGATAAAAGACCTGTAAGAAAAAAACTTGATAAAACTGATACGTGTAAAAAAACACAGAAAAAACTAATACGGTTCAACTCTAAGATGGTACTAGATGACTTGTGAAGAATATGACCAGTCTATTCCCTAGTCTTTCCCTCAAGATCATGGTAAAGAATCTGCAAAAATCTTAAAAAATGCATATCATACAGAGAACTAATCCAAATAACGCAAACTAGATGACTTATGAAAAATGTGGTGTCTATTTCCTAGTCTTTCCCTCAAGATCATGGTAAAGAATTTGCAAAAATCTTTAAAAATGCATATCATAGAGAGAACTAATCCAAATAACGCAAACGGAAAAAAATCAACGATATTAAAAAAAAGCTTTAATCGACTTATTTGAAGGGAACTAAGAATCATAAGGCATATGAACATGATGAGAGGTTTACTCTTCATTTTTATCCAAAGAACTTGATAAAGGATCTGCAATGATCTCTAAAAATTAAACACAAGATAAGAAACCCTAATCGCATTAATAAAAAAAAATAAGAATATAAAAAGATGATCAAACTTACACTTGTATGAACTGACTAGGTATGTAACCCAAAATCTCCATTAACTCCTGCAACACTACAAAAGTTTTCAAATATGAAATAAAGAAAGGTACAAATATATGAATATAGAATCGACCAAACCAACTAAAATGAGTAAGAAAGCATCAAATTTACCTTATGACTCAACGAATTCCACCCGTACAATACTCATTCTAATGTAAGTTGCGTACACTATTATAACCAAATAAGTTCATTATGAATTATACAATTTTAAGGAAATAGTCTCAATAATAGATTAAAGTAAATGGACTTCTATTCTTTTGTTCTCTCCCATAAACATGGTAAGCAATTTTGCACTAACTTTACGAATTGTATATTGAAGATAAGATTAAAAATATCAAACATTAAAAAGAAAAGGTGCATAGATATGAATAAAGGTAAACAAACAAACTGAAATAAGTAAGTTAACGACAAGAAAGTTTAGGCTTGTAAAGCTGTCAAGTAGACATTATTGATTTGACCGAACACTGTCATTCGATTTCTAATTTCTTGGAAGAAAACACTAATATCTATGTAATTTCACTTTCTAATAAAAGAGTAACTCAAACAAGCCTACTTAAAACAAAGTTATGACACTAGATGGCTTATGAAGAATGTGTTGTGTATTACCCACTTCTTCCCAAA
Source organism: Chamaenerion angustifolium (assembly GCA_946814005.1). Taxonomy (NCBI): domain Eukaryota; kingdom Viridiplantae; phylum Streptophyta; class Magnoliopsida; order Myrtales; family Onagraceae; genus Chamaenerion; species Chamaenerion angustifolium. The sequence goes on along the minus strand of OX328268.1, from coordinate 22,229,663 downwards.
GATCGTGATAACGAATATGCAAAAAACTTTAAAAATTGCAAATCGAAGAGACAACTAATTCAAATATAACAAACAGAAGAGGATCAACACTATGAAAAAAAATTTGACCAAACCGAATTATTTGAAGTGAAGTAAGAACCATAGGGATTAGAAGCATGGGAGGTATACTGTTCAGTTCTCTACCAAAAACTTGATAAAAGACCTGTAAGAAAAAAACTTGATAAAACTGATACGTGTAAAAAAACACAGAAAAAACTAATACGGTTCAATTCTAAGATGGTACTAGATGACTTGTGAAGAATATGACCAGTCTATTCCCTAGTCTTTCCCTCAAGATCATGGTAAAGAATCTGCAAAAATCTTAAAAAATGCATATCATACAGAGAACTAATCCAAATAACGCAAACTAGATGACTTATGAAAAATGTGGTGTCTATTCCCTAGTCTTTCCCTCAAGATCATGGTAAAGAATTTGCAAAAATCTCTAAAAATGCATATCATAGAGAGAACTAATCCAAATAACGCAAACGGAAAAAAATCAACGATATTAAAAAAAAGCTTTAATCGACTTATTTGAAGGGAACTAAGAATCATAAGGCATATGAACATGATGAGAGGTTTACTCTTCATTTTTATCCAAAGAACTTGATAAAGGATCTGCAATGATCTCTAAAAATTAAACACAAGATAAGAAACCCTAATCGCATTAATAAAAAAAAATAAGAATATAAAAAGATGATCAAACTTACACTTGTATGAACTGACTAGGTATGTAACCCAAAATCTCCATTAACTCCTGCAACACTACAAAAGTTTTCAAATATGAAATAAAGAAAGGTACAAATATATGAATATAGAATCGACCAAACCAACTAAAATGAGTAAGAAAGCATCAAATTTACCTTATGACTCAACGAATTCCACCCGTACAATACTCATTCTAATGTAAGTTGCGTACACTATTATAACCAAATAAGTTCATTATGAATTATACAATTTTAAGGAAATAGTCTCAATAATAGATTAAAGTAAATGGACTTCTATTCTTTTGTTCTCTCCCATAAACATGGTAAGCAATTTTGCACTAACTTTACGAATTGTATATTGAAGATAAGATTAAAAATATCAAACATTAAAAAGAAAAGGTGCATAGATATGAATAAAGGTAAACAAACAAACTGAAATAAGTAAGTTAACGACAAGAAAGTTTAGGCTTGTAAAGCTGTCAAGTAGACATTATTGATTTGACCGAACACTGTCATTCGATTTCTAATTTCTTGGAAGAAAACACTAATATCTATGTAATTTCACTTTCTAATAAAAGAGTAACTCAAACAAGCCTACTTAAAACAAAGTTATGACACTAGATGGCTTATGAAGAATGTGTTGTGTATTACCCACTTCTTCCCAAAGATCGTGATAACGAATATGCAAAAAACTTTAAAAATTGCAAATCGAAGAGACAACTAATTCAAATATAACAAACAGAAGAGGATCAACACTATGAAAAAAAATTTGACCAAACCGAATTATTTGAAGTGAAGCAAGAACCATAGGGATTAGAAGCATGGGAGGTATACTGTTCAGTTCTCTACCAAAAACTTGATAAAAGACCTGTAAGAAAAAAACTTGATCAAACTGATACGTGTAAAAAAACACAGAAAAAACTAATACGGTTCAACTCTAAGATGGTACTAGATGACTTGTGAGGAATATGACCAGTCTATTCCCTAGTCTTTCCCTCAAGATCATGGTAAAGAATCTGCAAAAATCTTTAAAAATGCATATCATACAGAGAACTAATCCAAATAACGCAAACTAGATGACTTATGAAAAATGTGGTGTCTATTTCCTAGTCTTTCCCTCAAGATCATGGTAAAGAATTTGCAAAAATCTTTAAAAATGCATATCATAGAGAGAACTAATCCAAATAACGCAAACTGAAAAAAATCAACGATATTAAAAAAATGCTTTAATCGACTTATTTGAAGGGAACTAAGAATCATAAGGCATATGAACATGATGAGAGGTTTACTCTTCATTTTTATCCAAAGAACTTGATAAAGGATCTGCAATGATCTCTAAAAATTAAACACAAGATAAGAAACCCTAATCGCATTAATAAAAAAAAATAAGAATATAAAAAGATGATCAAACTTACACTTGTATGAACTGACTAGGTATGTAACCCAAAATCTCCATTAACTCCTGCAACACTACAAAAGTTTTCAAATATGAAATAAAGAAAGGTACAAATATATGAATATAGAATCGACCAAACCAACTAAAATGAGTAAGAAAGCATCAAATTTACCTTATGACTCAACGAATTCCACCCGTACAATACTCATTCTAATGTAAGTTGCGTACACTATTATAACCAAATAAGTTCATTATGAATTATACAATTTTAAGGAAATAGTCTCAATAATAGATTAAAGTAAATGGACTTCTATTCTTTTGTTCTCTCCCATAAACATGGTAAGCAATTTTGCACTAACTTTACGAATTGTATATTGAAGATAAGATTAAAAATATCAAACATTAAAAAGAAAAGGTGCATAGATATGAATAAAGGTAAACAAACAAACTGAAATAAGTAAGTTAACGACAAGAAAGTTTAGGCTTGTAAAGCTGTCAAGTAGACATTATTGATTTGACCAAACACTGTCATTCGATTTCTAATTTCTTGGAAGAAAACACTAATATCTATGTAATTTCACTTTCTAATAAAAGAGTAACTCAAACAAGCCTACTTAAAACAAAGTTATGACACTAGATGGCTTATGAAGAATGTGTTGTGTATTACCCACTTCTTCCCAAAGATCGTGATAACGAATATGCAAAAAACTTTAAAAATTGCAAATCGAAGAGACAACTAATTCAAATATAACAAACAGAAGAGGATCAACACTATGAAAAAAAATTTGACCAAACCGAATTATTTGAAGTGAAGCAAGAACCATAGGGATTAGAAGCATGGGAGGTATACTGTTCAGTTCTCTACCAAAAACTTGATAAAAGACCTGTAAGAAAAAAACTTGATAAAACTGATACGTGTAAAAAAACACAGAAAAAACTAATACGGTTCAATTCTAAGATGGTACTAGATGACTTGTGAAGAATATGACCAGTCTATTCCCTAGTCTTTCCCTCAAGATCATGGTAAAGAATCTGCAAAAATCTTAAAAAATGCATATCATACAGAGAACTAATCCAAATAACGCAAACTAGATGACTTATGAAAAATGTGGTGTCTATTCCCTAGTCTTTCCCTCAAGATCATGGTAAAGAATTTGCAAAAATCTCTAAAAATGCATATCATAGAGAGAACTAATCCAAATAACGCAAACGGAAAAAAATCAACGATATTAAAAAAAAGCTTTAATCGACTTATTTGAAGGGAACTAAGAATCATAAGGCATATGAACATGATGAGAGGTTTACTCTTCATTTTTATCCAAAGAACTTGATAAAGGATCTGCAATGATCTCTAAAAATTAAACACAAGATAAGAAACCCTAATCGCATTAATAAAAAAAAATAAGAATATAAAAAGATGATCAAACTTACACTTGTATGAACTGACTAGGTATGTAACCCAAAATCTCCATTAACTCCTGCAACACTACAAAAGTTTTCAAATATGAAATAAAGAAAGGTACAAATATATGAATATAGAATCGACCAAACCAACTAAAATGAGTAAGAAAGCATCAAATTTACCTTATGACTCAACGAATTCCACCCGTACAATACTCATTCTAATGTAAGTTGCGTACACTATTATAACCAAATAAGTTCATTATGAATTATACAATTTTAAGGAAATAGTCTCAATAATAGATTAAAGTAAATGGACTTCTATTCTTTTGTTCTCTCCCATAAACATGGTAAGCAATTTTGCACTAACTTTACGAATTGTATATTGAAGATAAGATTAAAAATATCAAACATTAAAAAGAAAAGGTGCATAGATATGAATAAAGGTAAACAAACAAACTGAAATAAGTAAGTTAACGACAAGAAAGTTTAGGCTTGTAAAGCTGTCAAGTAGACATTATTGATTTGACCGAACACTGTCATTCGATTTCTAATTTCTTGGAAGAAAACACTAATATCTATGTAATTTCACTTTCTAATAAAAGAGTAACTCAAACAAGCCTACTTAAAACAAAGTTATGACACTAGATGGCTTATGAAGAATGTGTTGTGTATTACCCACTTCTTCCCAAAGATCGTGATAACGAATATGCAAAAAACTTTAAAAATTGCAAATCGAAGAGACAACTAATTCAAATATAACAAACAGAAGAGGATCAACACTATGAAAAAAAATTTGACCAAACCGAATTATTTGAAGTGAAGCAAGAACCATAGGGATTAGAAGCATGGGAGGTATACTGTTCAGTTCTCTACCAAAAACTTGATAAAAGACCTGTAAGAAAAAAACTTGATCAAACTGATACGTGTAAAAAAACACAGAAAAAACTAATACGGTTCAACTCTAAGATGGTACTAGATGACTTGTGAGGAATATGACCAGTCTATTCCCTAGTCTTTCCCTCAAGATCATGGTAAAGAATCTGCAAAAATCTTTAAAAATGCATATCATACAGAGAACTAATCCAAATAACGCAAACTAGATGACTTATGAAAAATGTGGTGTCTATTTCCTAGTCTTTCCCTCAAGATCATGGTAAAGAATTTGCAAAAATCTTTAAAAATGCATATCATAGAGAGAACTAATCCAAATAACGCAAACTGAAAAAAATCAACGATATTAAAAAAATGCTTTAATCGACTTATTTGAAGGGAACTAAGAATCATAAGGCATATGAACATGATGAGAGGTTTACTCTTCATTTTTATCCAAAGAACTTGATAAAGGATCTGCAATGATCTCTAAAAATTAAACACAAGATAAGAAACCCTAATCGCATTAATAAAAAAAAATAAGAATATAAAAAGATGATCAAACTTACACTTGTATGAACTGACTAGGTATGTAACCCAAAATCTCCATTAACTCCTGCAACACTACAAAAGTTTTCAAATATGAAATAAAGAAAGGTACAAATATATGAATATAGAATCGACCAAACCAACTAAAATGAGTAAGAAAGCATCAAATTTACCTTATGACTCAACGAATTCCACCCGTACAATACTCATTCTAATGTAAGTTGCGTACACTATTATAACCAAATAAGTTCATTATGAATTATACAATTTTAAGGAAATAGTCTCAATAATAGATTAAAGTAAATGGACTTCTATTCTTTTGTTCTCTCCCATAAACATGGTAAGCAATTTTGCACTAACTTTACGAATTGTATATTGAAGATAAGATTAAAAATATCAAACATTAAAAAGAAAAGGTGCATAGATATGAATAAAGGTAAACAAACAAACTGAAATAAGTAAGTTAACGACAAGAAAGTTTAGGCTTGTAAAGCTGTCAAGTAGACATTATTGATTTGACCAAACACTGTCATTCGATTTCTAATTTCTTGGAAGAAAACACTAATATCTATGTAATTTCACTTTCTAATAAAAGAGTAACTCAAACAAGCCTACTTAAAACAAAGTTATGACACTAGATGGCTTATGAAGAATGTGTTGTGTATTACCCACTTCTTCCCAAAGATCGTGATAACGAATATGCAAAAAACTTTAAAAATTGCAAATCGAAGAGACAACTAATTCAAATATAACAAACAGAAGAGGATCAACACTATGAAAAAAAATTTGACCAAACCGAATTATTTGAAGTGAAGCAAGAACCATAGGGATTAGAAGCATGGGAGGTATACTGTTCAGTTCTCTACCAAAAACTTGATAAAAGACCTGTAAGAAAAAAACTTGATAAAACTGATACGTGTAAAAAAACACAGAAAAAACTAATACGGTTCAATTCTAAGATGGTACTAGATGACTTGTGAAGAATATGACCAGTCTATTCCCTAGTCTTTCCCTCAAGATCATGGTAAAGAATCTGCAAAAATCTTAAAAAATGCATATCATACAGAGAACTAATCCAAATAACGCAAACTAGATGACTTATGAAAAATGTGGTGTCTATTCCCTAGTCTTTCCCTCAAGATCATGGTAAAGAATTTGCAAAAATCTCTAAAAATGCATATCATAGAGAGAACTAATCCAAATAACGCAAACGGAAAAAAATCAACGATATTAAAAAAAAGCTTTAATCGACTTATTTGAAGGGAACTAAGAATCATAAGGCATATGAACATGATGAGAGGTTTACTCTTCATTTTTATCCAAAGAACTTGATAAAGGATCTGCAATGATCTCTAAAAATTAAACACAAGATAAGAAACCCTAATCGCATTAATAAAAAAAAATAAGAATATAAAAAGATGATCAAACTTACACTTGTATGAACTGACTAGGTATGTAACCCAAAATCTCCATTAACTCCTGCAACACTACAAAAGTTTTCAAATATGAAATAAAGAAAGGTACAAATATATGAATATAGAATCGACCAAACCAACTAAAATGAGTAAGAAAGCATCAAATTTACCTTATGACTCAACGAATTCCACCCGTACAATACTCATTCTAATGTAAGTTGCGTACACTATTATAACCAAATAAGTTCATTATGAATTATACAATTTTAAGGAAATAGTCTCAATAATAGATTAAAGTAAATGGACTTCTATTCTTTTGTTCTCTCCCATAAACATGGTAAGCAATTTTGCACTAACTTTACGAATTGTATATTGAAGATAAGATTAAAAATATCAAACATTAAAAAGAAAAGGTGCATAGATATGAATAAAGGTAAACAAACAAACTGAAATAAGTAAGTTAACGACAAGAAAGTTTAGGCTTGTAAAGCTGTCAAGTAGACATTATTGATTTGACCGAACACTGTCATTCGATTTCTAATTTCTTGGAAGAAAACACTAATATCTATGTAATTTCACTTTCTAATAAAAGAGTAACTCAAACAAGCCTACTTAAAACAAAGTTATGACACTAGATGGCTTATGAAGAATGTGTTGTGTATTACCCACTTCTTCCCAAAGATCGTGATAACGAATATGCAAAAAACTTTAAAAATTGCAAATCGAAGAGACAACTAATTCAAATATAACAAACAGAAGAGGATCAACACTATGAAAAAAAATTTGACCAAACCGAATTATTTGAAGTGAAGCAAGAACCATAGGGATTAGAAGCATGGGAGGTATACTGTTCAGTTCTCTACCAAAAACTTGATAAAAGACCTGTAAGAAAAAAACTTGATCAAACTGATACGTGTAAAAAAACACAGAAAAAACTAATACGGTTCAACTCTAAGATGGTACTAGATGACTTGTGAGGAATATGACCAGTCTATTCCCTAGTCTTTCCCTCAAGATCATGGTAAAGAATCTGCAAAAATCTTTAAAAATGCATATCATACAGAGAACTAATCCAAATAACGCAAACTAGATGACTTATGAAAAATGTGGTGTCTATTTCCTAGTCTTTCCCTCAAGATCATGGTAAAGAATTTGCAAAAATCTTTAAAAATGCATATCATAGAGAGAACTAATCCAAATAACGCAAACTGAAAAAAATCAACGATATTAAAAAAATGCTTTAATCGACTTATTTGAAGGGAACTAAGAATCATAAGGCATATGAACATGATGAGAGGTTTACTCTTCATTTTTATCCAAAGAACTTGATAAAGGATCTGCAATGATCTCTAAAAATTAAACACAAGATAAGAAACCCTAATCGCATTAATAAAAAAAAATAAGAATATAAAAAGATGATCAAACTTACACTTGTATGAACTGACTAGGTATGTAACCCAAAATCTCCATTAACTCCTGCAACACTACAAAAGTTTTCAAATATGAAATAAAGAAAGGTACAAATATATGAATATAGAATCGACCAAACCAACTAAAATGAGTAAGAAAGCATCAAATTTACCTTATGACTCAACGAATTCCACCCGTACAATACTCATTCTAATGTAAGTTGCGTACACTATTATAACCAAATAAGTTCATTATGAATTATACAATTTTAAGGAAATAGTCTCAATAATAGATTAAAGTAAATGGACTTCTATTCTTTTGTTCTCTCCCATAAACATGGTAAGCAATTTTGCACTAACTTTACGAATTGTATATTGAAGATAAGATTAAAAATATCAAACATTAAAAAGAAAAGGTGCATAGATATGAATAAAGGTAAACAAACAAACTGAAATAAGTAAGTTAACGACAAGAAAGTTTAGGCTTGTAAAGCTGTCAAGTAGACATTATTGATTTGACCAAACACTGTCATTCGATTTCTAATTTCTTGGAAGAAAACACTAATATCTATGTAATTTCACTTTCTAATAAAAGAGTAACTCAAACAAGCCTACTTAAAACAAAGTTATGACACTAGATGGCTTATGAAGAATGTGTTGTGTATTACCCACTTCTTCCCAAAGATCGTGATAACGAATATGCAAAAAACTTTAAAAATTGCAAATCGAAGAGACAACTAATTCAAATATAACAAACAGAAGAGGATCAACACTATGAAAAAAAATTTGACCAAACCGAATTATTTGAAGTGAAGCAAGAACCATAGGGATTAGAAGCATGGGAGGTATACTGTTCAGTTCTCTACCAAAAACTTGATAAAAGACCTGTAAGAAAAAAACTTGATCAAACTGATACGTGTAAAAAAACACAGAAAAAACTAATACGGTTCAACTCTAAGATGGTACTAGATGACTTGTGAAGAATATGACCAGTCTATTCCCTAGTCTTTCCCTCAAGATCATGGTAAAGAATCTGCAAAAATCTTTAAAAATGCATATCATACAGAGAACTAATCCAAATAACGCAAACTAGATGACTTATGAAAAATGTGGTGTCTATTTCCTAGTCTTTCCCTCAAGATCATGGTAAAGAATTTGCAAAAAACTTTAAAAATGCATATCATAGAGAGAACTAATCCAAATAACGCAAACTGAAAAAAATCAACGATATTAAAAAAATGCTTTAATCGACTTATTTGAAGGGAACTAAGAATCATAAGGCATATGAACATGATGAGAGGTTTACTCTTCATTTTTATCCAAAGAACTTGATAAAGGATCTGCAATGATCTCTAAAAATTAAACACAAGATAAGAAACCCTAATCGCATTAATAAAAAAAAATAAGAATATAAAAAGATGATCAAACTTACACTTGTATGAACTGACTAGGTATGTAACCCAAAATCTCCATTAACTCCTGCAACACTACAAAAGTTTTCAAATATGAAATAAAGAAAGGTACAAATATATGAATATAGAATCGACCAAACCAACTAAAATGAGTAAGAAAGCATCAAATTTACCTTATGACTCAACGAATTCCACCCGTACAATACTCATTCTAATGTAAGTTGCGTACACTATTATAACCAAATAAGTTCATTATGAATTATACAATTTTAAGGAAATAGTCTCAATAATAGATTAAAGTAAATGGACTTCTATTCTTTTGTTCTCTCCCATAAACATGGTAAGCAATTTTGCACTAACTTTACGAATTGTATATTGAAGATAAGATTAAAAATATCAAACATTAAAAAGAAAAGGTGCATAGATATGAATAAAGGTAAACAAACAAACTGAAATAAGTAAGTTAACGACAAGAAAGTTTAGGCTTGTAAAGCTGTCAAGTAGACATTATTGATTTGACCAAACACTGTCATTCGATTTCTAATTTCTTGGAAGAAAACACTAATATCTATGTAATTTCACTTTCTAATAAAAGAGTAACTCAAACAAGCCTACTTAAAACAAAGTTATGACACTAGATGGCTTATGAAGAATGTGTTGTGTATTACCCACTTCTTCCCAAAGATCGTGATAACGAATATGCAAAAAACTTTAAAAATTGCAAATCGAAGAGACAACTAATTCAAATATAACAAACAGAAGAGGATCAACACTATGAAAAAAAATTTGACCAAACCGAATTATTTGAAGTGAAGCAAGAACCATAGGGATTAGAAGCATGGGAGGTATACTGTTCAGTTCTCTACCAAAAACTTGATAAAAGACCTGTAAGAAAAAAACTTGATCAAACTGATACGTGTAAAAAAACACAGAAAAAACTAATACGGTTCAACTCTAAGATGGTACTAGATGACTTGTGAAGAATATGACCAGTCTATTCCCTAGTCTTTCCCTCAAGATCATGGTAAAGAATCTGCAAAAATCTTTAAAAATGCATATCATACAGAGAACTAATCCAAATAACGCAAACTAGATGACTTATGAAAAATGTGGTGTCTATTTCCTAGTCTTTCCCTCAAGATCATGGTAAAGAATTTGCAAAAATCTTTAAAAATGCATATCATAGAGAGAACTAATCCAAATAACGCAAACTGAAAAAAATCAACGATATTAAAAAAATGCTTTAATCGACTTATTTGAAGGGAACTAAGAATCATAAGGCATATGAACATGATGAGAGGTTTACTCTTCATTTTTATCCAAAGAACTTAATAAAGGATCTGCAATGATCTCTAAAAATTAAACACAAGATAAGAAACCCTAATCGCATTAATAAAAAAAAATAAGAATATAAAAAGATGATCAAACTTACACTTGTATGAACTGACTAGGTATGTAACCCAAAATCTCCATTAACTCCTGCAACACTACAAAAGTTTTCAAATATGAAATAAAGAAAGGTACAAATATATGAATATAGAATCGACCAAACCAACTAAAATGAGTAAGAAAGCATCAAATTTACCTTATGACTCAACGAATTCCACCCGTACAATACTCATTCTAATGTAAGTTGCGTACACTATTATAACCAAATAAGTTCATTATGAATTATACAATTTTAAGGAAATAGTCTCAATAATAGATTAAAGTAAATGGACTTCTATTCTTTTGTTCTCTCCCATAAACATGGTAAGCAATTTTGCACTAACTTTACGAATTGTATATTGAAGATAAGATTAAAAATATCAAACATTAAAAAGAAAAGGTGCATAGATATGAATAAAGGTAAACAAACAAACTGAAATAAGTAAGTTAACGACAAGAAAGTTTAGGCTTGTAAAGCTGTCAAGTAGACATTATTGATTTGACCAAACACTGTCATTCGATTTCTAATTTCTTGGAAGAAAACACTAATATCTATGTAATTTCACTTTCTAATAAAAGAGTAACTCAAACAAGCCTACTTAAAACAAAGTTATGACACTAGATGGCTTATGAAGAATGTGTTGTGTATTACCCACTTCTTCCCAAAGATCGTGATAAGGAATATGCAAAAAACTTTAAAAATTGCAAATCGAAGAGACAACTAATTCAAATATAACAAACAGAAGAGGATCAACACTATGAAAAAAAATTTGACCAACCCGAATTATTTGAAGTGAAGCAAGAACCATAGGGATTAGAAGCATGGGAGGTATACTGTTCAGTTCTCTACCAAAAACTTGATAAAAGACCTGTAAGAAAAAAACTTGGTCAAACTGATACGTGTAAAAAAACACAGAAAAAACTAATACGGTTCAATTCTAAGATGGTACTAGATGACATGTGAAGAATATGACCAGTCTATTCCCTAGTCTTTCCCTCAAGATCATGGTAAAGAATCTGCAAAAATCTTTAAAAATGCATATCATACAGAGAACTAATCCAAATAACGCAAACTAGATGACTTATGAAAAATGTGGTGTCTATTTCCTAGTCTTTCCCTCAAGATCATGGTAAAGAATTTGCAAAAATCTTTAAAAATGCATATCATAGAGAGATCTAATCCAAATAACGCAAACTGAAAAAAATCAACGATATTAAAAAAAATGCTTTAATCGACTTATTTGAAGGGAACTAAGAATCATAAGGCATATGAACATGATGAGAGGTTTACTCTTCATTTTTATCCAAAGAACTTGATAAAGGATCTGCAATGATCTCTAAAAATTAAACACAAGATAAGAAACCCTAATCGCATTAATAAAAAAAAATAAGAATATAAAAAGATGATCAAACTTACACTTGTATGAACTGACTAGGTATGTAACCCAAAATCTCCATTAACTCCTGCAACACTACAAAAGTTTTCAAATATGAAATAAAGAAAGGTACAAATATATGAATATAGAATCGACCAAACCAACTAAAATGAGTAAGAAAGCATCAAATTTACCTTATGACTCAACGAATTCCACCCGTACAATACTCATTCTAATGTAAGTTGCGTACACTATTATAACCAAATAAGTTCATTATGAATTATACAATTTTAAGGAAATAGTCTCAATAATAGATTAAAGTAAATGGACTTCTATTCTTTTGTTCTCTCCCATAAACATGGTAAGCAATTTTGCGCTAACTTTACGAATTGTATATTGAAGATAAGATTAAAAATATCAAACATTAAAAAGAAAAGGTGCATAGATATGAATAAAGGTAAACAAACAAACTGAAATAAGTAAGTTAACGACAAGAAAGTTTAGGCTTGTAAAGCTGTCAAGTAGACATTATTGATTTGACCAAACACTGTCATTCGACTTCTAATTTCTTGGAAGAAAACACTAATATCTATGTAATTTCACTTTCTAATAAAAGAGTAACTCAAACAAGCCTACTTAAAACAAAGTTATGACACTAGATGGCTTATGAAGAATGTGTTGTGTATTACCCACTTCTTCCCAAAGATCGTGATAAGGAATATGCAAAAAACTTTAAAAATTGCAAATCGAAGAGACAACTAATTCAAATATAACAAACAGAAGAGGATCAACACTATGAAAAAAAATTTGACCAACCCGAATTATTTGAAGTGAAGCAAGAACCATAGGGATTAGAAGCATGGGAGGTATACTGTTCAGTTCTCTACCAAAAACTTGATAAAAGACCTGTAAGAAAAAAACTTGATCAAACTGATACGTGTAAAAAAACACAGAAAAAACTAATACGGTTCAATTCTAAGATGGTACTAGATGACATGTGAAGAATATGACCAGTCTATTCCCTAGTCTTTCCCTCAAGATCATGGTAAAGAATCTGCAAAAATCTTTAAAAATGCATATCATACAGAGAACTAATCCAAATAACGCAAACTAGATGACTTATGAAAAATGTGGTGTCTATTTCCTAGTCTTTCCCTCAAGATCATGGTAAAGAATTTGCAAAAATCTTTAAAAATGCATATCATAGAGAGAACTAATCCAAATAACGCAAACTGAAAAAAATCAACGATATTAAAAAAATGCTTTAATCGACTTATTTGAAGGGAACTAAGAATCATAAGGCATATGAACATGATGAGAGGTTTACTCTTCATTTTTATCCAAAGAACTTGATAAAGGATCTGCAATGATCTCTAAAAATTAAACACAAGATAAGAAACCCTAATCGCATTAATAAAAAAAAATAAGAATATAAAAAGATGATCAAACTTACACTTGTATGAACTGACTAGGTATGTAACCCAAAATCTCCATTAACTCCTGCAACACTACAAAAGTTTTCAAATATGAAATAAAGAAAGGTACAAATATATGAATATAGAATCGACCAAACCAACTAAAATGAGTAAGAAAGCATCAAATTTACCTTATGACTCAACGAATTCCACCCGTACAATACTCATTCTAATGTAAGTTGCGTACACTATTATAACCAAATAAGTTCATTATGAATTATACAATTTTAAGGAAATAGTCTCAATAATAGATTAAAGTAAATGGACTTCTATTCTTTTGTTCTCTCCCATAAACATGGTAAGCAATTTTGCACTAACTTTACGAATTGTATATTGAAGATAAGATTAAAAATATCAAACATTAAAAAGAAAAGGTGCATAGATATGAATAAAGGTAAACAAACAAACTGAAATAAGTAAGTTAACGACAAGAAAGTTTAGGCTTGTAAAGCTGTCAAGTAGACATTATTGATTTGACCAAACACTGTCATTCGATTTCTAATTTCTTGGAAGAAAACACTAATATCTATGTAATTTCACTTTCTAATAAAAGAGTAACTCAAACAAGCCTACTTAAAACAAAGTTATGACACTAGATGGCTTATGAAGAATGTGTTGTGTATTACCCACTTCTTCCCAAAGATCGTGATAAGGAATATGCAAAAAACTTTAAAAATTGCAAATCGAAGAGACAACTAATTCAAATATAACAAACAGAAGAGGATCAACACTATGAAAAAAAATTTGACCAACCCGAATTATTTGAAGTGAAGCAAGAACCATAGGGATTAGAAGCATGGGAGGTATACTGTTCAGTTCTCTACCAAAAACTTGATAAAAGACCTGTAAGAAAAAAACTTGGTCAAACTGATACGTGTAAAAAAACACAGAAAAAACTAATACGGTTCAATTCTAAGATGGTACTAGATGACATGTGAAGAATATGACCAGTCTATTCCCTAGTCTTTCCCTCAAGATCATGGTAAAGAATCTGCAAAAATCTTTAAAAATGCATATCATACAGAGAACTAATCCAAATAACGCAAACTAGATGACTTATGAAAAATGTGGTGTCTATTTCCTAGTCTTTCCCTCAAGATCATGGTAAAGAATTTGCAAAAATCTTTAAAAATGCATATCATAGAGAGAACTAATCCAAATAACGCAAACGGAAAAAAATCAACGATATTAAAAAAATGCTTTAATCGACTTATTTGAAGGGAACTAAGAATCATAAGGCATATGAACATGATGAGAGGTTTACTCTTCATTTTTATCCAAAGAACTTGATAAAGGATCTGCAATGATCTCTAAAAATTAAACACAAGATAAGAAACCCTAATCGCATTAATAAAAAAAAATAAGAATATAAAAAGATGATCAAACTTACACTTGTATGAACTGACTAGGTATGTAACCCAAAATCTCCATTAACTCCTGCAACACTACAAAAGTTTTCAAATATGAAATAAAGAAAGGTACAAATATATGAATATAGAATCGACCAAACCAACTAAAATGAGTAAGAAAGCATCAAATTTACCTTATGACTCAACGAATTCCACCCGTACAATACTCATTCTAATGTAAGTTGCGTACACTATTATAACCAAATAAGTTCATTATGAATTATACAATTTTAAGGAAATAGTCTCAATAATAGATTAAAGTAAATGGACTTCTATTCTTTTGTTCTCTCCCATAAACATGGTAAGCAATTTTGCACTAACTTTACGAATTGTATATTGAAGATAAGATTAAAAATATCAAACATTAAAAAGAAAAGGTGCATAGATATGAATAAAGGTAAACAAACAAACTGAAATAAGTAAGTTAACGACAAGAAAGTTTAGGCTTGTAAAGCTGTCAAGTAGACATTATTGATTTGACCAAACACTGTCATTCGATTTCTAATTTCTTGGAAGAAAACACTAATATCTATGTAATTTCACTTTCTAATAAAAGAGTAACTCAAACAAGCCTACTTAAAACAAAGTTATGACACTAGATGGCTTATGAAGAATGTGTTGTGTATTACCCACTTCTTCCCAAAGATCGTGATAACGAATATGCAAAAAACTTTAAAAATTGCAAATCGAAGAGACAACTAATTCAAATATAACAAACAGAAGAGGATCAACACTATGAAAAAAAATTTGACCAACCCGAATTATTTGAAGTGAAGCAAGAACCATAGGGATTAGAAGCATGGGAGGTATACTGTTCAGTTCTCTACCAAAAACTTGATAAAAGACCTGTAAGAAAAAAACTTGGTCAAACTGATACGTGTAAAAAAACACAGAAAAAACTAATACGGTTCAATTCTAAGATGGTACTAGATGACATGTGAAGAATATGACCAGTCTATTCCCTAGTCTTTCCCTCAAGATCATGGTAAAGAATCTGCAAAAATCTTTAAAAATGCATATCATACAGAGA
This sequence comes from Chamaenerion angustifolium, assembly GCA_946814005.1. Lineage (NCBI taxonomy): Eukaryota > Viridiplantae > Streptophyta > Magnoliopsida > Myrtales > Onagraceae > Chamaenerion > Chamaenerion angustifolium. The sequence goes on along the minus strand of OX328268.1, from coordinate 22,213,744 downwards.
ACTAATCCAAATAACGCAAACTAGATGACTTATGAAAAATGTGGTGTCTATTTCCTAGTCTTTCCCTCAAGATCATGGTAAAGAATTTGCAAAAATCTTTAAAAATGCATATCATAGAGAGAACTAATCCAAATAACGCAAACGGAAAAAAATCAACGATATTAAAAAAATGCTTTAATCGACTTATTTGAAGGGAACTAAGAATCATAAGGCATATGAACATGATGAGAGGTTTACTCTTCATTTTTATCCAAAGAACTTGATAAAGGATCTGCAATGATCTCTAAAAATTAAACACAAGATAAGAAACCCTAATCGCATTAATAAAAAAAAATAAGAATATAAAAAGATGATCAAACTTACACTTGTATGAACTGACTAGGTATGTAACCCAAAATCTCCATTAACTCCTGCAACACTACAAAAGTTTTCAAATATGAAATAAAGAAAGGTACAAATATATGAATATAGAATCGACCAAACCAACTAAAATGAGTAAGAAAGCATCAAATTTACCTTATGACTCAACGAATTCCACCCGTACAATACTCATTCTAATGTAAGTTGCGTACACTATTATAACCAAATAAGTTCATTATGAATTATACAATTTTATGGAAATAGTCTCAATAATAGATTAAAGTAAATGGACTTCTATTCTTTTGTTCTCTCCCATAAACATGGTAAGCAATTTTGCACTAACTTTACGAATTGTATATTGAAGATAAGATTAAAAATATCAAACATTAAAAAGAAAAGGTGCATAGATATGAATAAAGGTAAACAAACAAACTGAAATAAGTAAGTTAACGACAAGAAAGTTTAGGCTTGTAAAGCTGTCAAGTAGACATTATTGATTTGACCAAACACTGTCATTCGACTTCTAATTTCTTGGAAGAAAACACTAATATCTATGTAATTTCACTTTCTAATAAAAGAGTAACTCAAACAAGCCTACTTAAAACAAAGTTATGACACTAGATGGCTTATGAAGAATGTGTTGTGTATTACCCACTTCTTCCCAAAGATCGTGATAACGAATATGCAAAAAACTTTAAAAATTGCAAATCGAAGAGACAACTAATTCAAATATAACAAACAGAAGAGGATCAACACTATGAAAAAAAATTTGACCAAACCGAATTATTTGAAGTGAAGCAAGAACCATAGGGATTAGAAGCATGGGAGGTATACTGTTCAGTTCTCTACCAAAAACTTGATAAAAGACCTGTAAGAAAAAAACTTGATAAAACTGATACGTGTAAAAAAACACAGAAAAAACTAATACGGTTCAATTCTAAGATGGTACTAGATGACTTGTGAAGAATATGACCAGTCTATTCCCTAGTCTTTCCCTCAAGATCATGGTAAAGAATCTGCAAAAATCTTAAAAAATGCATATCATACAGAGAACTAATCCAAATAACGCAAACTAGATGACTTATGAAAAATGTAGTGTCTATTCCCTAGTCTTTCCCTCAAGATCATGGTAAAGAATTTGCAAAAATCTTTAAAAATGCATATCATAGAGAGAACTAATCCAAATAACGCAAACTGAAAAAAATCAACGATATTAAAAAAAAGCTTTATCGACTTATTTGAAGGGAACTAAGAATCATAAGGCATATGAACATGATGAGAGGTTTACTCTTCATTTTTATCCAAAGAACTTGATAAAGGATCTGCAATGATCTCTAAAAATTAAACACAAGATAAGAAACCCTAATCGCATTAATAAAAAAAAATAAGAATATAAAAAGATGATCAAACTTACACTTGTATGAACTGACTAGGTATGTAACCCAAAATCTCCATTAACTCCTGCAACACTACAAAAGTTTTCAAATATGAAATAAAGAAAGGTACAAATATATGAATATAGAATCGACCAAACCAACTAAAATGAGTAAGAAAGCATCAAATTTACCTTATGACTCAACGAATTCCACCCGTACAATACTCATTCTAATGTAAGTTGCGTACACTATTATAACCAAATAAGTTCATTATGAATTATACAATTTTAAGGAAATAGTCTCAATAATAGATTAAAGTAAATGGACTTCTATTCTTTTGTTCTCTCCCATAAACATGGTAAGCAATTTTGCACTAACTTTACGAATTGTATATTGAAGATAAGATTAAAAATATCAAACATTAAAAAGAAAAGGTGCATAGATATGAATAAAGGTAAACAAACAAACTGAAATAAGTAAGTTAACGACAAGAAAGTGTAGGCTTGTAAAGCTGTCAAGTAGACATTATTGATTTGACCAAACACTGTCATTCGATTTCTAATTTCTTGGAAGAAAACACTAATATCTATGTAATTTCACTTTCTAATAAAAGAGTAACTCAAACAAGCCTACTTAAAACAAAGTTATGACACTAGATGGCTTATGAAGAATGTGTTGTGTATTACCCACTTCTTCCCAAAGATCGTGATAAGGAATATGCAAAAAACTTTAAAAATTGCAAATCGAAGAGACAACTAATTCAAATATAACAAACAGAAGAGGATCAACACTATGAAAAAAAATTTGACCAACCCGAATTATTTGAAGTGAGGCAAGAACCATAGGGATTAGAAGCATGGGAGGTATACTGTTCAGTTCTCTACCAAAAACTTGATAAAAGACCTGTAAGAAAAAAACTTGGTCAAACTGATACGTGTAAAAAAACACAGAAAAAACTAATACGGTTCAATTCTAAGATGGTACTAGATGACTTGTGAAGAATATGACCAGTCTATTCCCTAGTCTTTCCCTCAAGATCATGGTAAAGAATCTGCAAAAATTTTTAAAAATGCATATCATACAGAGAATTAATCCAAATAACGCAAACTAGATGACTTATGAAAAATGTGGTGTCTATTTCCTAGTCTTTCCCTCAAGATCATGGTAAAGAATTTGCAAAAATCTTTAAAAATGCATATCATAGAGAGAACTAATCCAAATAACGCAAACTGAAAAAAATCAACGATATTAAAAAAATGCTTTAATCGACTTATTTGAAGGGAACTAAGAATCATAAGGCATATGAACATGATGAGAGGTTTACTCTTCATTTTTATCCAAAGAACTTGATAAAAGATCTGCAATGATCTCTAAAAATTAAACACAAGATAAGAAACCCTAATCGCATTAATAAAAAAAAATAAGAATATAAAAAGATGATCAAACTTACACTTGTATGAACTGACTAGGTATGTAACCCAAAATCTCCATTAACCCCTGCAACACTACAAAAGTTTTCAAATATGAAAAAAAGAAAGGTACAAAGATATGAATATAGAATCGACCAAACCAACTAAAATGAGTAAGAAAGCATCAAATTTACCTTATGACTCAACGAATTCCACCCGTAGAATACTCATTCTAATGTAAGTTGCGTACACTATTATAACCAAATAAGTTCATTATAAATTATACAATTTTAAGGAAATAGTCTCAATAATAGATTAAAGTAAATGGACTTCTATTCTTTTGTTCTCTCCCATAAACATGGTAAGCAATTTTGCACTAACTTTACGAATTGTATATTGAAGATAAGATTAAAAATATCAAACATTAAAAAGAAAAGGTGCATAGATATGAATAAAGGTAAACAAACAAACTGAAATAAGTAAGTTAACGACAAGAAAGTTTAGGCTTGTAAAGCTGTCAAGTAGACATTATTGATTTGACCAAACACTGTCATTCGATTTCTAATTTCTTGGAAGAAAACACTAATATCTATGTAATTTCACTTTCTAATAAAAGAGTAACTCAAACAAGCCTACTTAAAACAAAGTTATGACACTAGATGGCTTATGAAGAATGTGTTGTGTATTACCCACTTCTTCCCAAAGATCGTGATAAGGAATATGAAAAAAACTTTAAAAATTGCAAATCGAAGAGACAACTAATTCAAATATAACAAACAGAAGAGGATCAACACTATGAAAAAAAATTTGACCAACCCGAATTATTTGAAGTGAAGCAAGAACCATAGGGATTAGAAGCATGGGAGGTATACTGTTCAGTTCTCTACCAAAAACTTGATAAAAGACCTGTAAGAAAAAAACTTGATCAAACTGATACGTGTAAAAAAACACAGAAAAAACTAATACGGTCCAATTCTAAGATGGTACTAGATGACTTGTGAAGAATATGACCAGTCTATTCCCTAGTCTTTCCCTCAAGATCATGGTAAAGAATCTGCAAAAATCTTTAAAAATGCATATCATACAGAGAACTAATCCAAATAACGCAAACTAGATGACTTATGAAAAATGTGGTGTCTATTTCCTAGTCTTTCCCTCAAGATCATGGTAAAGAATTTGCAAAAATCTTTAAAAATGCATATCATAGAGAGAACTAATCCAAATAACGCAAACTGAAAAAAATCAACGATATTAAAAAAATGCTTTAATCGACTTATTTGAAGGGAACTAAGAATCATAAGGCATATGAACATGATGAGAGGTTTACTCTTCATTTTTATCCAAAGAACTTGATAAAGGATCTGCAATGATCTCTAAAAATTAAACACAAGATAAGAAACCCTAATCGCATTAATAAAAAAAAATAAGAATATAAAAAGATGATCAAACTTACACTTGTATGAACTGACTAGGTATGTAACCCAAAATCTCCATTAACCCCTGCAACACTACAAAAGTTTTCAAATATGAAATAAAGAAAGGTACAAATATATGAATATAGAATCGACCAAACCAACTAAAATGAGTAAGAAAGCATCAAATTTACCTTATGACTCAACGAATTCCACCCGTACAATACTCATTCTAATGTAAGTTGCGTACACTATTATAACCAAATAAGTTCATTATGAATTATACAATTTTAAGGAAATAGTCTCAATAATAGATTAAAGTAAATGGACTTCTATTCTTTTGTTCTCTCCCATAAACATGGTAAGCAATTTTGCACTAACTTTACGAATTGTATATTGAAGATAAGATTAAATATATCAAACATTAAAAAGAAAAGGTGCATAGATATGAATAAAGGTAAACAAACAAACTGAAATAAGTAAGTTAACGACAAGAAAGTTTAGGCTTGTAAAGCTGTCAAGTAGACATTATTGATTTGACCAAACACTGTCATTCGATTTCTAATTTCTTGGAAGAAAACACTAATATCTATGTAATTTCACTTTCTAATAAAAGAGTAACTCAAACAAGCCTACTTAAAACAAAGTTATGACACTAGATGGCTTATGAAGAATGTGTTGTGTATTACCCACTTCTTCCCAAAGATCGTGATAAGGAATATGCAAAAAACTTTAAAAATTGCAAATCGAAGAGACAACTAATTCAAATATAACAAACAGAAGAGGATCAACACTATGAAAAAAAATTTGACCAACCCGAATTATTTGAAGTGAAGCAAGAACCATAGGGATTAGAAGCATGGGAGGTATACTGTTCAGTTCTCTACCAAAAACTTGATAAAAGACCTGTAAGAAAAAAACTTGATCAAACTGATACGTGTAAAAAAACACAGAAAAAACTAATACGGTCCAATTCTAAGATGGTACTAGATGACTTGTGAAGAATATGACCAGTCTATTCCCTAGTCTTTCCCTCAAGATCATGGTAAAGAATCTGCAAAAATCTTTAAAAATGCATATCATACAGAGAACTAATCCAAATAACGCAAACTAGATGACTTATGAAAAATGTGGTGTCTATTTCCTAGTCTTTCCCTCAAGATCATGGTAAAGAATTTGCAAAAATCTTTAAAAATGCATATCATAGAGAGAACTAATCCAAATAACGCAAACTGAAAAAAATCAACGATATTAAAAAAATGCTTTAATCGACTTATTTGAAGGGAACTAAGAATCATAAGGCATATGAACATGATGAGAGGTTTACTCTTCATTTTTATCCAAAGAACTTGATAAAGGATCTGCAATGATCTCTAAAAATTAAACACAAGATAAGAAACCCTAATCGCATTAATAAAAAAAAATAAGAATATAAAAAGATGATCAAACTTACACTTGTATGAACTGACTAGGTATGTAACCCAAAATCTCCATTAACTCCTGCAACACTACAAAAGTTTTCAAATATAAAATAAAGAAAGGTACAAATATATGAATATAGAATCGACCAAACCAACTAAAATGAGTAAGAAAGCATCAAATTTACCTTATGACTCAACGAATTCCACCCGTACAATACTCATTCTAATGTAAGTTGCGTACACTATTATAACCAAATAAGTTCATTATGAATTATACAATTTTAAGGAAATAGTCTCAATAATAGATTAAAGTAAATGGACTTCTATTCTTTTGTTCTCTCCCATAAACATGGTAAGCAATTTTGCACTAACTTTACGAATTGTATATTGAAGATAAGATTAAAAATATCAAACATTAAAAAGAAAAGGTGCATAGATATGAATAAAGGTAAACAAACAAACTGAAATAAGTAAGTTAACGACAAGAAAGTGTAGGCTTGTAAAGCTGTCAAGTAGACATTATTGATTTGACCAAACACTGTCATTCGATTTCTAATTTCTTGGAAGAAAACACTAATATCTATGTAATTTCACTTTCTAATAAAAGAGTAACTCAAACAAGCCTACTTAAAACAAAGTTATGACACTAGATGGCTTATGAAGAATGTGTTGTGTATTACCCACTTCTTCCCAAAGATCGTGATAAGGAATATGCAAAAAACTTTAAAAATTGCAAATCGAAGAGACAACTAATTCAAATATAACAAACAGAAGAGGATCAACACTATGAAAAAAAATCTGACCAACCCGAATTATTTGAAGTAAGGCAAGAACCATAGGGATTAGAAGCATGGGAGGTATACTGTTCAGTTCTCTACCAAAAACTTGATAAAAGACCTGTAAGAAAAAAACTTGGTCAAACTGATACGTGTAAAAAAACACAGAAAAAACTAATACGGTTCAATTCTAAGATGGTACTAGATGACTTGTGAAGAATATGACCAGTCTATTCCCTAGTCTTTCCCTCAAGATCATGGTAAAGAATCTGCAAAATTTTTTAAAAATGCATATCATACAGAGAACTAATCCAAATAACGCAAACTAGATGACTTATGAAAAATGTGGTGTCTATTTCCTAGTCTTTCCCTCAAGATCATGGTAAAGAATTTGCAAAAATCTTTAAAAATGCATATCATAGAGAGAACTAATCCAAATAACGCAAACTGAAAAAAATCAACGATATTAAAAAAATGCTTTAATCGACTTATTTGAAGGGAACTAAGAATCATAAGGCATATGAACATGATGAGAGGTTTACTCTTCATTTTTATCCAAAGAACTTGATAAAAGATCTGCAATGATCTCTAAAAATTAAACACAAGATAAGAAACCCTAATCGCATTAATAAAAAAAAATAAGAATATAAAAAGATGATCAAACTTACACTTGTATGAACTGACTAGGTATGTAACCCAAAATCTCCATTAACCCCTGCAACACTACAAAAGTTTTCAAATATGAAAAAAAGAAAGGTACAAAGATATGAATATAGAATCGACCAAACCAACTAAAATGAGTAAGAAAGCATCAAATTTACCTTATGACTCAACGAATTCCACCCGTAGAATACTCATTCTAATGTAAGTTGCGTACACTATTATAACCAAATAAGTTCATTATAAATTATACAATTTTAAGGAAATAGTCTCAATAATAGATTAAAGTAAATGGACTTCTATTCTTTTGTTCTCTCCCATAAACATGGTAAGCAATTTTGCACTAACTTTACGAATTGTATATTGAAGATAAGATTAAAAATATCAAACATTAAAAAGAAAAGGTGCATAGATATGAATAAAGGTAAACAAACAAACTGAAATAAGTAAGTTAACGACAAGAAAGTTTAGGCTTGTAAAGCTGTCAAGTAGACATTATTGATTTGACCAAACACTGTCATTCGATTTCTAATTTCTTGGAAGAAAACACTAATATCTATGTAATTTCACTTTCTAATAAAAGAGTAACTCAAACAAGCCTACTTAAAACAAAGTTATGACACTAGATGGCTTATGAAGAATGTGTTGTGTATTACCCACTTCTTCCCAAAGATCGTGATAAGGAATATGAAAAAAACTTTAAAAATTGCAAATCGAAGAGACAACTAATTCAAATATAACAAACAGAAGAGGATCAACACTATGAAAAAAAATTTGACCAACCCGAATTATTTGAAGTGAAGCAAGAACCATAGGGATTAGAAGCATGGGAGGTATACTGTTCAGTTCTCTACCAAAAACTTGATAAAAGACCTGTAAGAAAAAAACTTGATCAAACTGATACGTGTAAAAAAACACAGAAAAAACTAATACGGTCCAATTCTAAGATGGTACTAGATGACTTGTGAAGAATATGACCAGTCTATTCCCTAGTCTTTCCCTCAAGATCATGGTAAAGAATCTGCAAAAATCTTTAAAAATGCATATCATACAGAGAACTAATCCAAATAACGCAAACTAGATGACTTATGAAAAATGTGGTGTCTATTTCCTAGTCTTTCCCTCAAGATCATGGTAAAGAATTTGCAAAAATCTTTAAAAATGCATATCATAGAGAGAACTAATCCAAATAACGCAAACTGAAAAAAATCAACGATATTAAAAAAATGCTTTAATCGACTTATTTGAAGGGAACTAAGAATCATAAGGCATATGAACATGATGAGAGGTTTACTCTTCATTTTTATCCAAAGAACTTGATAAAGGATCTGCAATGATCTCTAAAAATTAAACACAAGATAAGAAACCCTAATCGCATTAATAAAAAAAATAAGAATATAAAAAGATGATCAAACTTACACTTGTATGAACTGACTAGGTATGTAACCCAAAATCTCCATTAACCCCTGCAACACTACAAAAGTTTTCAAATATGAAATAAAGAAAGGTACAAATATATGAATATAGAATCGACCAAACCAACTAAAATGAGTAAGAAAGCATCAAATTTACCTTATGACTCAACGAATTCCACCCGTACAATACTCATTCTAATGTAAGTTGCGTACACTATTATAACCAAATAAGTTCATTATGAATTATACAATTTTAAGGAAATAGTCTCAATAATAGATTAAAGTAAATGGACTTCTATTCTTTTGTTCTCTCCCATAAACATGGTAAGCAATTTTGCACTAACTTTACGAATTGTATATTGAAGATAAGATTAAATATATCGAACATTAAAAAGAAAAGGTGCATAGATATGAATAAAGGTAAACAAACAAACTGAAATAAGTAAGTTAACGACAAGAAAGTTTAGGCTTGTAAAGCTGTCAAGTAGACATTATTGATTTGACCAAACACTGTCATTCGATTTCTAATTTCTTGGAAGAAAACACTAATATCTATGTAATTTCACTTTCTAATAAAAGAGTAACTCAAACAAGCCTACTTAAAACAAAGTTATGACACTAGATGGCTTATGAAGAATGTGTTGTGTATTACCCACTTCTTCCCAAAGATCGTGATAAGGAATATGCAAAAAACTTTAAAAATTGCAAATCGAAGAGACAACTAATTCAAATATAACAAACAGAAGAGGATCAACACTATGAAAAAAAATTTGACCAACCCGAATTATTTGAAGTGAAGCAAGAACCATAGGGATTAGAAGCATGGGAGGTATACTGTTCAGTTCTCTACCAAAAACTTGATAAAAGACCTGTAAGAAAAAAACTTGATCAAACTGATACGTGTAAAAAAACACAGAAAAAACTAATACGGTCCAATTCTAAGATGGTACTAGATGACTTGTGAAGAATATGACCAGTCTATTCCCTAGTCTTTCCCTCAAGATCATGGTAAAGAATCTGCAAAAATCTTTAAAAATGCATATCATACAGAGAACTAATCCAAATAACGCAAACTAGATGACTTATGAAAAATGTGGTGTCTATTTCCTAGTCTTTCCCTCAAGATCATGGTAAAGAATTTGAAAAAATCTTTAAAAATGCATATCATAGAGAGAACTAATCCAAATAACGCAAACTGAAAAAAATCAACGATATTAAAAAAATGCTTTAATCGACTTATTTGAAGGGAACTAAGAATCATAAGGCATATGAACATGATGAGAGGTTTACTCTTCATTTTTATCCAAAGAACTTGATAAAGGATCTGCAATGATCTCTAAAAATTAAACACAAGATAAGAAACCCTAATCGCATTAATAAAAAAAAATAAGAATATAAAAAGATGATCAAACTTACACTTGTATGAACTGATTAGGTATGTAACCCAAAATCTCCATTAACTCCTGCAACACTACAAAAGTTTTCAAATATGAAATAAAGAAAGGTACAAATATATGAATATAGAATCGACCAAACCAACTAAAATGAGTAAGAAAGCATCAAATTTACCTTATGACTCAACGAATTCCACCCGTACAATACTCATTCTAATGTAAGTTGCGTACACTATTATAACCAAATAAGTTCATTATGAATTATACAATTTTAAGGAAATAGTCTCAATAATAGATTAAAGTAAATGGACTTCTATTCTTTTGTTCTCTCCCATAAACATGGTAAGCAATTTTGCACTAACTTTACGAATTGTATATTGAAGATAAGATTAAAAATATCAAACATTAAAAAGAAAAGGTGCATAGATATGAATAAAGGTAAACAAACAAACTGAAATAAGTAAGTTAACGACAAGAAATTTTAGGCTTGTAAAGCTGTCAAGTAGACATTATTGATTTGACCAAACACTGTCATTCGATTTCTAATTTCTTGGAAGAAAACACTAATATCTATGTAATTTCACTTTCTAATAAAAGAGTAACTCAAACAAGCCTACTTAAAACAAAGTTATGACACTAGATGGCTTATGAAGAATGTGTTGTGTATTACCCACTTCTTCCCAAAGATCGTGATAAGGAATATGCAAAAAACTTTAAAAATTGCAAATCGAAGAGACAACTAATTCAAATATAACAAACAGAAGAGGATCAACACTATGAAAAAAAATTTGACCAAACCGAATTATTTGAAGTGAAGCAAGAACCATAGGGATTAGAAGCATGGGAGGTATACTGTTCAGTTCTCTACCAAAAACTTGATAAAAGACCTGTAAGAAAAAAACTTGATCAAACTGATACGTGTAAAAAAACACAGAAAAAACTAATACGGTTGAATTCTAAGATGGTACTAGATGACTTGTGAAGAATATGACCAGTCTATTCCCTAGTCTTTCCCTCAAGATCATGGTAAAGAATCTGCAAAAATCTTTAAAAATGCATATCATACAGAGAACTAATCCAAATAACGCAAACTAGATGACTTATGAAAAATGTGGTGTCTATTTCCTAGTCTTTCCCTCAAGATCATGGTAAAGAATTTCCAAAAATCTTTAAAAATGCATATCATAGAGAGAACTAATCCAAATAACGCAAACCGAAAAAAATCAACGATATTAAAAAAATGCTTTAATCGACTTATTTGAAGGGAACTAAGAATCATAAGGCATATGAACATGATGAGAGGTTTACTCTTCATTTTTATCCAAAGAACTTGATAAAGGATCTGCAATGATCTCTAAAAATTAAACACAAGATAAGAAACCCTAATCGCATTAATAAAAAAAAATAAGAATATAAAAAGATGATCAAACTTACACTTGTATGAACTGACTAGGTATGTAACCCAAAATCTCCATTAACTCCTGCAACACTACAAAAGTTTTCAAATATGAAATAAAGAAAGGTACAAATATATGAATATAGAATCGACCAAACCAACTAAAATGAGTAAGAAAGCATCAAATTTACCTTATGACTCAACGAATTCCACCCGTACAATACTCATTCTAATGTAAGTTGCGTACACTATTATAACCAAATAAGTTCATTATGAATTATACAATTTTAAGGAAATAGTCTCAATAATAGATTAAAGTAAATGGACTTCTATTCTTTTGTTCTCTCCCATAAACATGGTAAGCAATTTTTGCACTAACTTTACGAATTGTATATTGAAGATAAGATTAAAAATATCAAACATTAAAAAGAAAAGGTGCATAGATATGAATAAAGGTAAACAAACAAACTGAAATAAGTAAGTTAACGACAAGAAAGTTTAGGCTTGTAAAGCTGTCAAGTAGACATTATTGATTTGACCGAACACTGTCATTCGATTTCTAATTTCTTGGAAGAAAACACTAATATCTATGTAATTTCACTTTCTAATAAAAGAGTAACTCAAACAAGCCTACTTAAAACAAAGTTATGACACTAGATGGCTTATGAAGAATGTGTTGTGTATTACCCACTTCTTCCCAAAGATCGTGATAAGGAATATGCAAAAAACTTTAAAAATTGCAAATCGAAGAGACAACTAATTCAAATATAACAAACAGAAGAGGATCAACACTATGAAAAAATATTTGACCAAACCGAATTATTTGAAGTGAAGCAAGAACCATAGGGATTAGAAGCATGGGAGGTATACTGTTCAGTTCTCTACCAAAAACTTGATAAAAGACCTGTAAGAAAAAAACTTGATCAAACTGATACGTGTAAAAAAACACAGAAAAAACTAATACGGTTGAATTCTAAGATGGTACTAGATGACTTGTGAAGAATATGACCAGTCTATTCCCTAGTCTTTCCCTCAAGATCATGGTAAAGAATCTGCAAAAATCTTTAAAAATGCATATCATACAGAGAACTAATCCAAATAACGCAAACTAGATGACTTATGAAAAATGTGGTGTCTATTTCCTAGTCTTTCCCTCAAGATCATGGTAAAGAATTTGCAAAAATCTTTAAAAATGCATATCATAGAGAGAACTAATCCAAATAACGCAAACCGAAAAAAATCAACGATATTAAAAAAATGCTTTAATCGACTTATTTGAAGGGAACTAAGAATCATAAGGCATATGAACATGATGAGAGGTTTACTCTTCATTTTTATCCAAAGAACTTGATAAAGGATCTGCAATGATCTCTAAAAATTAAACACAAGATAAGAAACCCTAATCGCATTAATAAAAAAAAATAAGAATATAAAAAGATGATCAAACTTACACTTGTATGAACTGACTAGGTATGTAACCCAAAATCTCCATTAACTCCTGCAACACTACAAAAGTTTTCAAATATGAAATAAAGAAAGGTACAAATATATGAATATAGAATCGACCAAACCAACTAAAATGAGTAAGAAAGCATCAAATTTACCTTATGACTCAACGAATTCCACCCGTACAATACTCATTCTAATGTAAGTTGCGTACACTATTATAACCAAATAAGTTCATTATGAATTATACAATTTTAAGGAAATAGTCTCAATAATAGATTAAAGTAAATGGACTTCTATTCTTTTGTTCTCTCCCATAAACATGGTAAGCAATTTTTGCACTAACTTTACGAATTGTATATTGAAGATAAGATTAAAAATATCAAACATTAAAAAGAAAAGGTGCATAGATATGAATAAAGGTAAACAAACAAACTGAAATAAGTAAGTTAACGACAAGAAAGTTTAGGCTTGTAAAGCTGTCAAGTAGACATTATTGATTTGACCGAACACTGTCATTCGATTTCTAATTTCTTGGAAGAAAACACTAATATCTATGTAATTTCACTTTCTAATAAAAGAGTAACTCAAACAAGCCTACTTAAAACAAAGTTATGACACTAGATGGCTTATGAAGAATGTGTTGTGTATTACCCACTTCTTCCCAAAGATCGTGATAACGAATATGCAAAAAACTTTAAAAATTGCAAATCGAAGAGACAACTAATTCAAATATAACAAACAGAAGAGGATCAACACTATGAAAAAAAATTTGACCAAACCGAATTATTTGAAGTGAAGCAAGAACCATAGGGATTAGAAGCATGGGAGGTATACTGTTCAGTTCTCTACCAAAAACTTGATAAAAGACCTGTAAGAAAAAAACTTGATAAAACTGATACGTGTAAAAAAACACAGAAAAAACTAATACGGTTCAATTCTAAGATGGTACTAGATGACTTGTGAAGAATATGACCAGTCTATTCCCTAGTCTTTCCCTCAAGATCATGGTAAAGAATCTGCAAAAATCTTTAAAAATGCATATCATACAGAGAACTAATCCAAATAACGCAAACTAGATGACTTATGAAAAATGTGGTGTCTATTTCCTAGTCTTTCCCTCAAGATCATGGTAAAGAATTTGCAAAAATCTTTAAAAATGCATATCATAGAGAGAACTAATCCAAATAACGCAAACCGAAAAAAATCAACGATATTAAAAAAATGCTTTAATCGACTTATTTGAAGGGAACTAAGAATCATAAGGCATATGAACATGATGAGAGGTTTACTCTTCATTTTTATCCAAAGAACTTGATAAAGGATCTGCAATGATCTCTAAAAATTAAACACAAGATAAGAAACCCTAATCGCATTAATAAAAAAAAATAAGAATATAAAAAGATGATCAAACTTACACTTGTATGAACTGACTAGGTATGTAACCCAAAATCTCCATTAACTCCTGCAACACTACAAAAGTTTTCAAATATGAAATAAAGAAAGGTACAAATATATGAATATAGAATCGACCAAACCAACTAAAATGAGTAAGAAAGCATCAAATTTACCTTATGACTCAACGAATTCCACCCGTACAATACTCATTCTAATGTAAGTTGCGTACACTATTATAACCAAATAAGTTCATTATGAATTATACAATTTTAAGGAAATAGTCTCAATAATAGATTAAAGTAAATGGACTTCTATTCTTTTGTTCTCTCCCATAAACATGGTAAGCAATTTTGCACTAACTTTACGAATTGTATATTGAAGATAAGATTAAAAATATCAAACATTAAAAAGAAAAGGTGCATAGATATGAATAAAGGTAAACAAACAAACTGAAATAAGTAAGTTAACGACAAGAAAGTTTAGGCTTGTAAAGCTGTCAAGTAGAAATTATTGATTTGACCGAACACTGTCATTCGATTTCTAATTTCTTGGAAGAAAACACTAATATCTATGTAATTTCACTTTCTAATAAAAGAGTAACTCAAACAAGCCTACTTAAAACAAAGTTATGACACTAGATGGCTTATGAAGAATGTGTTGTGTATTACCCACTTCTTCCCAAAGATCGTGATAAGGAATATGCAAAAAACTTTAAAAATTGCAAATCGAAGAGACAACTAATTCAAATATAACAAACAGAAGAGGATCAACACTATGAAAAAATATTTGACCAAACCGAATTATTTGAAGTGAAGTAAGAACCATAGGGATTAGAAGCATGGGAGGTATACTGTTCAGCTCTCTACCAAAAACTTGATAAAAGACCTGTAAGAAAAAAACTTGATCAAACTGATACGTGTAAAAAAACACAGAAAAAACTAATACGGTTGAATTCTAAGATGGTACTAGATGACTTGTGAAGAATATGACCAGTCTATTCCCTAGTCTTTCCCTCAAGATCATGGTAAAGAATCTGCAAAAATCTTTAAAAATGCATATCATACAGAGAACTAATCCAAATAACGCAAACTAGATGACTTATGAAAAATGTGGTGTCTATTTCCTAGTCTTTCCCTCAAGATCATGGTAAAGAATTTCCAAAAATCTTTAAAAATGCATATCATAGAGAGAACTAATCCAAATAACGCAAACCGAAAAAAATCAACGATATTAAAAAAATGCTTTAATCGACTTATTTGAAGGGAACTAAGAATCATAAGGCATATGAACATGATGAGAGGTTTACTCTTCATTTTTATCCAAAGAACTTGATAAAGGATCTGCAATGATCTCTAAAAATTAAACACAAGATAAGAAACCCTAATCGCATTAATAAAAAAAAATAAGAATATAAAAAGATGATCAAACTTACACTTGTATGAACTGACTAGGTATGTAACCCAAAATCTCCATTAACTCCTGCAACACTACAAAAGTTTTCAAATATGAAATAAAGAAAGGTACAAATATATGAATATAGAATCGACCAAACCAACTAAAATGAGTAAGAAAGCATCAAATTTACCTTATGACTCAACGAATTCCACCCGTACAATACTCATTCTAATGTAAGTTGCGTACACTATTATAACCAAATAAGTTCATTATGAATTATACAATTTTAAGGAAATAGTCTCAATAATAGATTAAAGTAAATGGACTTCTATTCTTTTGTTCTCTCCCATAAACATGGTAAGCAATTTTTGCACTAACTTTACGAATTGTATATTGAAGATAAGATTAAAAATATCAAACATTAAAAAGAAAAGGTGCATAGATATGAATAAAGGTAAACAAACAAACTGAAATAAGTAAGTTAACGACAAGAAAGTTTAGGCTTGTAAAGCTGTCAAGTAGACATTATTGATTTGACCGAACACTGTCATTCGATTTCTAATTTCTTGGAAGAAAACACTAATATCTATGTAATTTCACTTTCTAATAAAAGAGTAACTCAAACAAGCCTACTTAAAACAAAGTTATGACACTAGATGGCTTATGAAGAATGTGTTGTGTATTACCCACTTCTTCCCAAAGATCGTGATAAGGAATATGCAAAAAACTTTAAAAATTGCAAATCGAAGAGACAACTAATTCAAATATAACAAACAGAAGAGGATCAACACTATGAAAAAATATTTGACCAAACCGAATTATTTGAAGTGAAGCAAGAACCATAGGGATTAGAAGCATGGGAGGTATACTGTTCAGTTCTCTACCAAAAACTTGATAAAAGACCTGTAAGAAAAAAACTTGATCAAACTGATACGTGTAAAAAAACACAGAAAAAACTAATACGGTTGAATTCTAAGATGGTACTAGATGACTTGTGAAGAATATGACCAGTCTATTCCCTAGTCTTTCCCTCAAGATCATGGTAAAGAATCTGCAAAAATCTTTAAAAATGCATATCATACAGAGAACTAATCCAAATAACGCAAACTAGATGACTTATGAAAAATGTGGTGTCTATTTCCTAGTCTTTCCCTCAAGATCATGGTAAAGAATTTGCAAAAATCTTTAAAAATGCATATCATAGAGAGAACTAATCCAAATAACGCAAACCGAAAAAAATCAACGATATTAAAAAAATGCTTTAATCGACTTATTTGAAGGGAACTAAGAATCATAAGGCATATGAACATGATGAGAGGTTTACTCTTCATTTTTATCCAAAGAACTTGATAAAGGATCTGCAATGATCTCTAAAAATTAAACACAAGATAAGAAACCCTAATCGCATTAATAAAAAAAAATAAGAATATAAAAAGATGATCAAACTTACACTTGTATGAACTGACTAGGTATGTAACCCAAAATCTCCATTAACTCCTGCAACACTACAAAAGTTTTCAAATATGAAATAAAGAAAGGTACAAATATATGA
Source organism: Chamaenerion angustifolium (assembly GCA_946814005.1). Taxonomy (NCBI): domain Eukaryota; kingdom Viridiplantae; phylum Streptophyta; class Magnoliopsida; order Myrtales; family Onagraceae; genus Chamaenerion; species Chamaenerion angustifolium. Next base: position 22,196,334 of record OX328268.1, on the reverse strand, counting down.
ATATAGAATCGACCAAACCAACTAAAATGAGTAAGAAAGCATCAAATTTACCTTATGACTCAACGAATTCCACCCGTACAATACTCATTCTAATGTAAGTTGCGTACACTATTATAACCAAATAAGTTCATTATGAATTATACAATTTTAAGGAAATAGTCTCAATAATAGATTAAAGTAAATGGACTTCTATTCTTTTGTTCTCTCCCATAAACATGGTAAGCAATTTTTGCACTAACTTTACGAATTGTATATTGAAGATAAGATTAAAAATATCAAACATTAAAAAGAAAAGGTGCATAGATATGAATAAAGGTAAACAAACAAACTGAAATAAGTAAGTTAACGACAAGAAAGTTTAGGCTTGTAAAGCTGTCAAGTAGACATTATTGATTTGACCGAACACTGTCATTCGATTTCTAATTTCTTGGAAGAAAACACTAATATCTATGTAATTTCACTTTCTAATAAAAGAGTAACTCAAACAAGCCTACTTAAAACAAAGTTATGACACTAGATGGCTTATGAAGAATGTGTTGTGTATTACCCACTTCTTCCCAAAGATCGTGATAACGAATATGCAAAAAACTTTAAAAATTGCAAATCGAAGAGACAACTAATTCAAATATAACAAACAGAAGAGGATCAACACTATGAAAAAAAATTTGACCAAACCGAATTATTTGAAGTGAAGCAAGAACCATAGGGATTAGAAGCATGGGAGGTATACTGTTCAGTTCTCTACCAAAAACTTGATAAAAGACCTGTAAGAAAAAAACTTGATCAAACTGATACGTGTAAAAAAACACAGAAAAAACTAATACGGTTGAATTCTAAGATGGTACTAGATGACTTGTGAAGAATATGACCAGTCTATTCCCTAGTCTTTCCCTCAAGATCATGGTAAAGAATCTGCAAAAATCTTTAAAAATGCATATCATACAGAGAACTAATCCAAATAACGCAAACTAGATGACTTATGAAAAATGTGGTGTCTATTTCCTAGTCTTTCCCTCAAGATCATGGTAAAGAATTTGCAAAAATCTTTAAAAATGCATATCATAGAGAGAACTAATCCAAATAACGCAAACCGAAAAAAATCAACGATATTAAAAAAATGCTTTAATCGACTTATTTGAAGGGAACTAAGAATCATAAGGCATATGAACATGATGAGAGGTTTACTCTTCATTTTTATCCAAAGAACTTGATAAAGGATCTGCAATGATCTCTAAAAATTAAACACAAGATAAGAAACCCTAATCGCATTAATAAAAAAAAATAAGAATATAAAAAGATGATCAAACTTACACTTGTATGAACTGACTAGGTATGTAACCCAAAATCTCCATTAACTCCTGCAACACTACAAAAGTTTTCAAATATGAAATAAAGAAAGGTACAAATATATGAATATAGAATCGACCAAACCAACTAAAATGAGTAAGAAAGCATCAAATTTACCTTATGACTCAACGAATTCCACCCGTACAATACTCATTCTAATGTAAGTTGCGTACACTATTATAACCAAATAAGTTCATTATGAATTATACAATTTTAAGGAAATAGTCTCAATAATAGATTAAAGTAAATGGACTTCTATTCTTTTGTTCTCTCCCATAAACATGGTAAGCAATTTTGCACTAACTTTACGAATTGTATATTGAAGATAAGATTAAAAATATCAAACATTAAAAAGAAAAGGTGCATAGATATGAATAAAGGTAAACAAACAAACTGAAATAAGTAAGTTAACGACAAGAAAGTTTAGGCTTGTAAAGCTGTCAAGTAGACATTATTGATTTGACCGAACACTGTCATTCGATTTCTAATTTCTTGGAAGAAAACACTAATATCTATGTAATTTCACTTTCTAATAAAAGAGTAACTCAAACAAGCCTACTTAAAACAAAGTTATGACACTAGATGGCTTATGAAGAATGTGTTGTGTATTACCCACTTCTTCCCAAAGATCGTGATAAGGAATATGCAAAAAACTTTAAAAATTGCAAATCGAAGAGACAACTAATTCAAATATAACAAACAGAAGAGGATCAACACTATGAAAAAATATTTGACCAAACCGAATTATTTGAAGTGAAGTAAGAACCATAGGGATTAGAAGCATGGGAGGTATACTGTTCAGCTCTCTACCAAAAACTTGATAAAAGACCTGTAAGAAAAAAACTTGATAAAACTGATACGTGTAAAAAAACACAGAAAAAACTAATACGGTTCAATTCTAAGATGGTACTAGATGACTTGTGAAGAATATGACCAGTCTATTCCCTAGTCTTTCCCTCAAGATCATGGTAAAGAATCTGCAAAAATCTTTAAAAATGCATATCATACAGAGAACTAATCCAAATAACGCAAACTAGATGACTTATGAAAAATGTGGTGTCTATTTCCTAGTCTTTCCCTCAAGATCATGGTAAAGAATTTGCAAAAATCTTTAAAAATGCATATCATAGAGAGAACTAATCCAAATAACGCAAACCGAAAAAAATCAACGATATTAAAAAAATGCTTTAATCGACTTATTTGAAGGGAACTAAGAATCATAAGGCATATGAACATGATGAGAGGTTTACTCTTCATTTTTATCCAAAGAACTTGATAAAGGATCTGCAATGATCTCTAAAAATTAAACACAAGATAAGAAACCCTAATCGCATTAATAAAAAAAAATAAGAATATAAAAAGATGATCAAACTTACACTTGTATGAACTGACTAGGTATGTAACCCAAAATCTCCATTAACTCCTGCAACACTACAAAAGTTTTCAAATATGAAATAAAGAAAGGTACAAATATATGAATATAGAATCGACCAAACCAACTAAAATGAGTAAGAAAGCATCAAATTTACCTTATGACTCAACGAATTCCACCCGTACAATACTCATTCTAATGTAAGTTGCGTACACTATTATAACCAAATAAGTTCATTATGAATTATACAATTTTAAGGAAATAGTCTCAATAATAGATTAAAGTAAATGGACTTCTATTCTTTTGTTCTCTCCCATAAACATGGTAAGCAATTTTGCACTAACTTTACGAATTGTATATTGAAGATAAGATTAAAAATATCAAACATTAAAAAGAAAAGGTGCATAGATATGAATAAAGGTAAACAAACAAACTGAAATAAGTAAGTTAACGACAAGAAAGTTTAGGCTTGTAAAGCTGTCAAGTAGACATTATTGATTTGACCGAACACTGTCATTCGATTTCTAATTTCTTGGAAGAAAACACTAATATCTATGTAATTTCACTTTCTAATAAAAGAGTAACTCAAACAAGCCTACTTAAAACAAAGTTATGACACTAGATGGCTTATGAAGAATGTGTTGTGTATTACCCACTTCTTCCCAAAGATCGTGATAAGGAATATGCAAAAAACTTTAAAAATTGCAAATCGAAGAGACAACTAATTCAAATATAACAAACAGAAGAGGATCAACACTATGAAAAAATATTTGACCAAACCGAATTATTTGAAGTGAAGTAAGAACCATAGGGATTAGAAGCATGGGAGGTATACTGTTCAGCTCTCTACCAAAAACTTGATAAAAGACCTGTAAGAAAAAAACTTGATAAAACTGATACGTGTAAAAAAACACAGAAAAAACTAATACGGTTCAATTCTAAGATGGTACTAGATGACTTGTGAAGAATATGACCAGTCTATTCCCTAGTCTTTCCCTCAAGATCATGGTAAAGAATCTGCAAAAATCTTTAAAAATGCATATCATACAGAGAACTAATCCAAATAACGCAAACTAGATGACTTATGAAAAATGTGGTGTCTATTTCCTAGTCTTTCCCTCAAGATCATGGTAAAGAATTTGCAAAAATCTTTAAAAATGCATATCATAGAGAGAACTAATCCAAATAACGCAAACCGAAAAAAATCAACGATATTAAAAAAATGCTTTAATCGACTTATTTGAAGGGAACTAAGAATCATAAGGCATATGAACATGATGAGAGGTTTACTCTTCATTTTTATCCAAAGAACTTGATAAAGGATCTGCAATGATCTCTAAAAATTAAACACAAGATAAGAAACCCTAATCGCATTAATAAAAAAAAATAAGAATATAAAAAGATGATCAAACTTACACTTGTATGAACTGACTAGGTATGTAACCCAAAATCTCCATTAACTCCTGCAACACTACAAAAGTTTTCAAATATGAAATAAAGAAAGGTACAAATATATGAATATAGAATCGACCAAACCAACTAAAATGAGTAAGAAAGCATCAAATTTACCTTATGACTCAACGAATTCCACCCGTACAATACTCATTCTAATGTAAGTTGCGTACACTATTATAACCAAATAAGTTCATTATGAATTATACAATTTTAAGGAAATAGTCTCAATAATAGATTAAAGTAAATGGACTTCTATTCTTTTGTTCTCTCCCATAAACATGGTAAGCAATTTTGCACTAACTTTACGAATTGTATATTGAAGATAAGATTAAAAATATCAAACATTAAAAAGAAAAGGTGCATAGATATGAATAAAGGTAAACAAACAAACTGAAATAAGTAAGTTAACGACAAGAAAGTTTAGGCTTGTAAAGCTGTCAAGTAGACATTATTGATTTGACCGAACACTGTCATTCGATTTCTAATTTCTTGGAAGAAAACACTAATATCTATGTAATTTCACTTTCTAATAAAAGAGTAACTCAAACAAGCCTACTTAAAACAAAGTTATGACACTAGATGGCTTATGAAGAATGTGTTGTGTATTACCCACTTCTTCCCAAAGATCGTGATAAGGAATATGCAAAAAACTTTAAAAATTGCAAATCGAAGAGACAACTAATTCAAATATAACAAACAGAAGAGGATCAACACTATGAAAAAATATTTGACCAAACCGAATTATTTGAAGTGAAGCAAGAACCATAGGGATTAGAAGCATGGGAGGTATACTGTTCAGCTCTCTACCAAAAACTTGATAAAAGACCTGTAAGAAAAAAACTTGATAAAACTGATACGTGTAAAAAAACACAGAAAAAACTAATACGGTTCAATTCTAAGATGGTACTAGATGACTTGTGAAGAATATGACCAGTCTATTCCCTAGTCTTTCCCTCAAGATCATGGTAAAGAATCTGCAAAAATCTTTAAAAATGCATATCATACAGAGAACTAATCCAAATAACGAAAACTAGATGACTTATGAAAAATGTGGTGTCTATTCCCTAGTCTTTCCCTCAAGATCATGGTAAAGAATTTGCAAAAATCTTTAAAAATGCATATCATAGAGAGAACTAATCCAAATAACGCACACTGAAAAAAATCAACGATATTAAAAAAATGCTTTAATCGACTTATTTGAAGGGAACTAAGAATCATAAGGCATATGAACATGATGAGAGGTTTACTCTTCATTTTTATCCAAAGAACTTGATAAAGGATCTGCAATGATCTCTAAAAATTAAACACAAGATAAGAAACCCTAATCGCATTAATAAAAAAAAATAAGAATATAAAAAGATGATCAAACTTACACTTGTATGAACTGACTAGGTATGTAACCCAAAATCTCCATTAACCCCTGCAACACTACAAAAGTTTTCAAATATGAAATAAACAAAGGTACAAAGATATGAAAATAGAATCGACCAAACCAACTAAAATGAGTAAGAAAGCATCAAATTTACCTTATGACTCAATGAATTCCACCCGTACAATAATCATTCTAATGTAAGTTGCGTACACTATTATAACCAAATAAGTTCATTATGAATTATACAATTTTAAGGAAATAGTCTCAATAATAGATTAAAGTAAATGGACTTCTATTCTTTTGTTCTCTCCCATAAACATGGTAAGCAATTTTGCACTAACTTTACGAATTGTATATTGAAGATAAGATTAAAAATATCAAACATTAAAAAGAAAAGGTGCATAGATATGAATAAAGGTAAACAAACAAACTGAAATAAGTAAGTTAACGACAAGAAAGTGTAGGCTTGTAAAGCTGTCAAGTAGACATTATTGATTTGACCAAACACTGTCATTCGATTTCTAATTTCTTGGAAGAAAACACTAATATCTATGTAATTTCACTTTCTAATAAAAGAGTAACTCAAACAAGCCTACTTAAAACAAAGTTATGACACTAGATGGCTTATGAAGAATGTGTTGTGTATTACCCACTTCTTCCCAAAGATCGTGATAAGGAATATGCAAAAAACTTTAAAAATTGCAAATCGAAGAGACAACTAATTCAAATATAACAAACAGAAGAGGATCAACACTATGAAAAAAAATTTGACCAAACCGAATTATTTGAAGTGAAGCAAGAACCATAGGGATTAGAAGCATGGGAGGTATACTGTTCAGCTCTCTACCAAAAACTTGATAAAAGACCTGTAAGAAAAAAACTTGATCAAACTGATACGTGTAAAAAAACACAGAAAAAACTAATACGGTTCAATTCTAAGATGGTACTAGATGACTTGTGAAGAATATGACCAGTGTATTCCCTAGTCTTTCCCTCAAGATCATGGTAAAGAATCTGCAAAAATCTTTAAAAATGCATATCATACAGAGAACTAATCCAAATAACGAAAACTAGATGACTTATGAAAAATGTGGTGTCTATTCCCTAGTCTTTCCCTCAAGATCATGGTAAAGAATTTGCAAAAATCTTTAAAAATGCATATCATAGAGAGAACTAATCCAAATAACGCACACTGAAAAAAATCAACGATATTAAAAAAATGCTTTAATCGACTTATTTGAAGGGAACTAAGAATCATAAGGCATATGAACATGATGAGAGGTTTACTCTTCATTTTTATCCAAAGAACTTGATAAAGGATCTGCAATGATCTCTAAAAATTAAACACAAGATAAGAAACCCTAATCGCATTAATAAAAAAAAATAAGAATATAAAAAGATGATCAAACTTACACTTGTATGAACTGACTAGGTATGTAACCCAAAATCTCCATTAACCCCTGCAACACTACAAAAGTTTTCAAATATGAAAAAAAGAAAGGTACAAAGATATGAATATAGAATCGACCAAACCAACTAAAATGAGTAAGAAAGCATCAAATTTACCTTATGACTCAACGAATTCCACCCGTACAATACTCATTCTAATGTAAGTTGCGTACACTATTATAACCAAATAAGTTCATTATGAATTATACAATTTTAAGGAAATAGTCTCAATAATAGATTAAAGTAAATGGACTTCTATTCTTTTGTTCTCTCCCATAAACATGGTAAGCAATTTTGCACTAACTTTACGAATTGTATATTGAAGATAAGATTAAAAATATCAAACATTAAAAAGAAAAGGTGCATAGATATGAATAAAGGTAAACAAACAAACTGAAATAAGTAAGTTAACGACAAGAAAGTTTAGGCTTGTAAAGCTGTCAAGTAGACATTATTGATTTGACCAAACACTGTCATTCGATTTCTAATTTCTTGGAAGAAAACACTAATATCTATGTAATTTCACTTTCTAATAAAAGAGTAACTCAAACAAGCCTACTTAAAACAAAGTTATGACACTAGATGGCTTATGAAGAATGTGTTGTGTATTACCCACTTCTTCCCAAAGATCGTGATAAGGAATATGCAAAAAACTTTAAAAATTGCAAATCGAAGAGACAACTAATTCAAATATAACAAACAGAAGAGGATCAACACTATGAAAAAAAATTTGACCAAACCGAATTATTTGAAGTGAAGCAAGAACCATAGGGATTAGAAGCATGGGAGGTATACTGTTCAGCTCTCTACCAAAAACTTGATAAAAGACCTGTAAGAAAAAAACTTGATCAAACTGATACGTGTAAAAAAACACAGAAAAAACTAATACGGTTCAATTCTAAGATGGTACTAGATGACTTGTGAAGAATATGACCAGTGTATTCCCTAGTCTTTCCCTCAAGATCATGGTAAAGAATCTGCAAAAATCTTTAAAAATGCATATCATACAGAGAACTAATCCAAATAACGAAAACTAGATGACTTATGAAAAATGTGGTGTCTATTCCCTAGTCTTTCCCTCAAGATCATGGTAAAGAATTTGCAAAAATCTTTAAAAATGCATATCATAGAGAGAACTAATCCAAATAACGCACACTGAAAAAAATCAACGATATTAAAAAAATGCTTTAATCGACTTATTTGAAGGGAACTAAGAATCATAAGGCATATGAACATGATGAGAGGTTTACTCTTCATTTTTATCCAAAGAACTTGATAAAGGATCTGCAATGATCTCTAAAAATTAAACACAAGATAAGAAACCCTAATCGCATTAATAAAAAAAAATAAGAATATAAAAAGATGATCAAACTTACACTTGTATGAACTGACTAGGTATGTAACCCAAAATCTCCATTAACCCCTGCAACACTACAAAAGTTTTCAAATATGAAATAAACAAAGGTACAAAGATATGAAAATAGAATCGACCAAACCAACTAAAATGAGTAAGAAAGCATCAAATTTACCTTATGACTCAATGAATTCCACCCGTACAATACTCATTCTAATGTAAGTTGCGTACACTATTATAACCAAATAAGTTCATTATGAATTATACAATTTTAAGGAAATAGTCTCAATAATAGATTAAAGTAAATGGACTTCTATTCTTTTGTTCTCTCCCATAAACATGGTAAGCAATTTTGCACTAACTTTACGAATTGTATATTGAAGATAAGATTAAAAATATCAAACATTAAAAAGAAAAGGTGCATAGATATGAATAAAGGTAAACAAACAAACTGAAATAAGTAAGTTAACGACAAGAAAGTGTAGGCTTGTAAAGCTGTCAAGTAGACATTATTGATTTGACCAAACACTGTCATTCGATTTCTAATTTCTTGGAAGAAAACACTAATATCTATGTAATTTCACTTTCTAATAAAAGAGTAACTCAAACAAGCCTACTTAAAACAAAGTTATGACACTAGATGGCTTATGAAGAATGTGTTGTGTATTACCCACTTCTTCCCAAAGATCGTGATAAGGAATATGCAAAAAACTTTAAAAATTGCAAATCGAAGAGACAACTAATCCAAATATAACAAACAGAAGAGGATCAACACTATGAAAAAAAATTTGACCAAACCGAATTATTTGAAGTGAAGCAAGAACCATAGGGATTAGAATCATGGGAGGTATACTGTTCAGTTCTCTACCAAAAACTTGATAAAAGACCTGTAAGAAAAAAACTTGATAAAACTGATACGTGTAAAAAAACACAGAAAAAACTAATACGGTTCAATTCTAAGATGGTACTAGATGACTTGTGAAGAATATGACCAGTCTATTCCCTAGTCTTTCCCTCAAGATCATGGTAAAGAATCTGCAAAAATCTTTAAAAATGCATATCATACAGAGAACTAATCCAAATAACGCAAACTAGATGACTTATGAAAAATGTGGTGTCTATTCCCTAGTCTTTCCCTCAAGATCATGGTAAAGAATTTGCAAAAATCTTTAAAAATGCATATCATAGAGAGAACTAATCTAAATAACGCAAACTGGAAAAAATCAACGATATTAAAAAAAAAAATGCTATAATCGACTTATTTGAAGTGAACTAAGAATCTTAATGCATATGAAACATGGTGAGAGGTTTACTCTTCCTTTTTCTCCAAAGAACTTTATAAAGGATCTGCAATGATCTCTAAAAATTAAACACAAGATAAGAAACCCTAATCGCTTTAAGAAAAAAAATAAGAATATAAAAAGAAGATCAAACCTACACTTGTATGAACTAGGAATGTAACCCAAAATCTCCAACAGCTGTATGAACTGACTAGGTATGTAACCCAAAATCTCCATTTACCCGTGCAACACTACAAAAGTTTTCAAATATGAAAAAAAGAAAGGTACAAAAATATGAATAAAGAATCGACCAAACCAAATAAAATGAGTAAGAAAGCATTAAATTTACCTTACGACTCAACGAATTTCACCCGTACAATACTCATTCTAATGTAAGTTGCGTACACTATTATAATCAAATAAGTTCATTATGAATTATACAATTTTAAGGAAATAATGTCAATAATAATAGATTAAAGTAAATGGACTTCTATTCTTTTGTTCTCTCCCATAAATATGGTAAGCAATTTTGCACTAACTCTACGAATTGTATATTGAAGATAAGATTAAAAAAATCAAACATTAAAAATAGAAGGTGCATAGATATGAATAAAGGTGACCAAACAAACTGAAATAAGTAAGAAAACGACAAGAAAGTTTAGGCTTTTAAAGCTGTCAAGTAGACATTATTGATTTGACCATACACTGTCATTCGATTTCTAATTTCTTGAAAGAAAACACTAATATCTATGTAATTGCACTTTCTAATAAAAGAGTAACTCAAACAAGCCTAATTAAAACAAAGTTATGACACTAGATGGCTTATGAATATAATGTGTTGTGTATTACCCATTTCTTCCCAAAGATCGTGATAAGGAATATGCAGAAAACTTACCGAATTATTTGAAGTGAAGCAAGAACCATAGGGATTAGACGCATGGCAGGTATACTATTCAGTTCTCTACCAAAAACTTGATACCTGTAAGAAAAAAACTTGATCAAACTGATACGTGTAAAAAAACATAGAAAAAACTTATACGGTTCAATTCTAAGATGGTACTAGATGACTTATGAAGAATGTGACCAGTCTATTCTCCAGTCTTTCCCTCAAGATCATGGTAAAGAATCTGCAAAAATCTTTAAAAATGCATATCATACAGAGAACTAATCCAAATAACGCAAATTAGATGACTTATGAAAAATGTGGTGTCTATTCCCCAGTCTTTCCCTCAAGATCATGGTAAAGAATTTGCAAAAATCTTTAAAAATGCATATCATAGAGAGAACTAATCCAAATAACGCAAACTGAAAAAAAATCAACGATATTAAAAAAATGCTTTAATCGACTTATTTGAAGGGAACTAAGAATCATAAGGCATATGAACATGATGAGAGGTTTACTCTTCATTTTTCTCCAAAGAACTTGATAAAGGATCTGCAATGATCTCTAAAAATTAAACACAAGATAAGAAACCCTAATCGCATTAATAAAAAAAAATAAGAATATAAAAAGATGATCAAACTTACACTTGTATGAACTGACTAGGTATGTAACCCAAAATCTCCATTAACCCCTGCAACACTACAAAAGTTTTCAAATATGAAAAAAAGAAAGGTACAAAGATATGAATATAGAATCGACCAAACCAACTAAAATGAGTAAGAAAGCATCAAATTTACCTTATGACTCAACGAATTCCACCCGTACAATACTCATTCTAATGTAAGTTGCGTACACTATTATAACCAAATAAGTTCATTATGAATTATACAATTTTAAGGAAATAGTCTCAATAATAGATTACAGTAAATGGACTTCTATTCTGTTGTTCTCTCCCATAAATATGGTAAGCAATTTTGCACTAACTCTACGAATTGTATATTGAAGATAAGATTAAAAAAATCAAACATTAAAAATAGAAGGTGCATAGATATGAATAAAGGTGACCAAACAAACTGAAATAAGTAAGTTAACGACAAGAAAGTTTAGGCTTGTAAAGCTGTCAAGTAGACATTATTGATTTGACCAAACACTGTCATTCGATTTCTAATTTCTTGGAAGAAAACACTAATATCTATGTAATTTCACTTTCTAATAAAAGAGTAACTCAAACAAGCCTACTTAAAACAAAGTTATGACACTAGATGGCTTATGAATATAATGTGTTGTGTATTACCCATTTCTTCCCAAAGATCGTGATAAGGAATATGCAGAAAACTTACCGAATTATTTGAAGTGAAGCAAGAACCATAGGGATTAGACGCATGGCAGGTATACTATTCAGTTCTCTACCAAAAACTTGATACCTGTAAGAAAAAAACTTGATCAAACTGATACGTGTAAAAAAACATAGAAAAAACTTATACGGTTCAATTCTAAGATGGTACTAGATGACTTATGAAGAATGTGACCAGTCTATTCCCTAGTCTTTCCCTCAAGATCATGGTAAAGAATCTGCAAAAATCTTTAAAAATGCATATCATACAGAGAACTAATCCAAATAATGCAAACTAGATGACTTATGAAAAATGTGGTGTCTATTCCTTAGTCTTTCCCTCAAGATCATGGTAAAGAATTTGCAAAAATATTTAAAAATGCATATCATAGAGAGAACTAATCTAAATAACGCAAACTGGAAAAAATCAACGATATTAAAAAAAAAATGCTATAATCGACTTATTTGAAGTGAACTAAGAATCTTAATGCATATGAAACATGGTGAGAGGTTTACTCTTCCTTTTTCTCCAAAGAACTTTATAAAGGATCTGCAATGATCTCTAAAAATTAAACACAAGATAAGAAACCCTAATCGCTTTAAGAAAAAAAATAAGAATATAAAAAGATGATCAAACCTACACTTGTATGAACTAGGAATGTAACCCAAAATCTCCAACAGCTGTATGAACTGACTAGGTATGTAACCCAAAATTTCCATTTACCCGTGCAACACTACAAAAGTTTTCAAATATGAAAAAAAGAAAGGTACAAAAATATGAATAAAGAATCGACGAAACCAACTAAAATGAGTAAGAAAGCATCAAATTTACCTTATGACTCAACGAATTCCACCCGTACAATACTCATTCTAATGTAAGTTGCGTACACTATTATAACCAAATAAGTTCATTATGAATTATACAATTTTAAGGAAATAGTCTCAATAATAGATTAAAGTAAATGGACTTCTATTCTTTTGTTCTCTCCCATAAACATGGTAAGCAATTTTGCACTAACTTTACGAATTGTATATTGAAGATAAGATTAAAAATATCAAACATTAAAAAGTAAAGGTGCATAGATATGAATAAAGGTAAACAAACAAACTGAAATAAGTAAGATAACGACAAGAAAGTTTAGGCTTGTAAAGCTGTCAAGTAGACATTATTGATTTGACCATTTCTAATTTCTTGGAAGAAAACACTAATATATATGTAATTCCACTTTCTAATAAAAGAGTAACTCAAACAAGCCTACTTAAAACAAAGTTATGACACTAGATGGCTTATGAAGAATGTGTTGTGTATTACCCACTTCTTCCCAAAGATCGTGATAAGGAATATGCAAAAAACTTTAAAAATTGCAAATCGAAGAGACAACTAATTCAAATATAACAAACAGAAGAGGATCAACACTATGAAAAAATATTTGACCAAACCGAATTATTTGAAGTGAAGCAAGAACCATAGGGACTAGAAGCATGGGAGGTGTACTGTTCAGTTCTCTACCAAAAACTTGATAAAAGACCTGTAAGAAAAAAACTTGATCAAACTGATACGTGTAAAAAAACACAGAAAAAACTAATACGGTTCAATTCTAAGATGGTACTAGATGACTTGTGAAGAATATGACCAGTCTATTCCCTAGTCTTTCCCTCAAGATCATGGTAAAGAATCTGCAAAAATCTTTAAAAATGCATATCATACAGAGAACTAATCCAAATAATGCAAACTAGATGACTTATGAAAAATGTGGTGTCTATTCCTTAGTCTTTCCCTCAAGATCATGGTAAAGAATTTGCAAAAATATTTAAAAATGCATATCATAGAGAGAACTAATCTAAATAACGCAAACTGGAAAAAATCAACGATATTAAAAAAAAAATGCTATAATCGACTTATTTGAAGTGAACTAAGAATCTTAATGCATATGAAACATGGTGAGAGGTTTACTCTTCCTTTTTCTCCAAAGAACTTTATAAAGGATCTGCAATGATCTCTAAAAATTAAACACAAGATAAGAAACCCTAATCGCTTTAAGAAAAAAAATAAGAATATAAAAAGATGATCAAACCTACACTTGTATGAACTAGGAATGTAACCCAAAATCTCCAACAGCTGTATGAACTGACTAGGTATGTAACCCAAAATTTCCATTTACCCGTGCAACACTACAAAAGTTTTCAAATATGAAAAAAAGAAAGGTACAAAAATATGAATAAAGAATCGACCAAACCAAATAAAATGAGTAAGAAAGCATTAAATTTACCTTACGACTCAACGAATTCCACCCGTACAATACTCATTCTAATGTAAGTTGCGTACACTATTATAATCAAATAAGTTCATTATGAATTATACAATTTTAAGGAAATAATGTCAATAATAATAGATTACAGTAAATGGACTTCTATTCTGTTGTTCTCTCCCATAAATATGGTAAGCAATTTTGCACTAACTCTACGAATTGTATATTGAAGATAAGATTAAAAAAATTAAACATTAAAAATAGAAGGTGCATAGATATGAATAAAGGTGACCAAACAAACTGAAATAAGTAAGAAAACGACAAGAAAGTTTAGGCTTTTAAAGCTGTCAAGTAGACATTATTGATTTGACCATACACTGTCATTCGATTTCTAATTTCTTGAAAGAAAACACTAATATCTATGTAATTGCACTTTCTAATAAAAGAGTAACTCAAACAAGCCTAATTAAAACAAAGTTATGACACTAGATGGCTTATGAATATAATGTGTTGTGTATTACCCATTTCTTCCCAAAGATCGTGATAAGGAATATGCAGAAAACTTACCGAATTATTTGAAGTGAAGCAAGAACCATAGGGATTAGACGCATGGCAGGTATACTATTCAGTTCTCTACCAAAAACTTGATACCTGTAAGAAAAAAACTTGATCAAACTGATACGTGTAAAAAAACATAGAAAAAACTTATACGGTTCAATTCTAAGATGGTACTAGATGACTTGTGAAGAATGTGACCAGTCTATTCTCCAGTCTTTCCCTCAAGATCATGGTAAAGAATCTGCAAAAATCTTTAAAAATGCATATCATACAGAGAACTAATCCAAATAACGCAAATTAGATGACTTATGAAAAATGTGGTGTCTATTCCCCAGTCTTTCCCTCAAGATCATGGTAAAGAATTTGCAAAAATCTTTAAAAATGCATATCATAGAGAGAACTAATCCAAATAACGCAAACTGAAAAAAAATCAACGATATTAAAAAAATGCTTTAATCGACTTATTTGAAGGGAACTAAGAATCATAAGGCATATGAACATGATGAGAGGTTTACTCTTCATTTTTCTCCAAAGAACTTGATAAAGGATCTGCAATGATCTCTAAAAATTAAACACAAGATAAGAAACCCTAATCGCATTAATAAAAAAAAATAAGAATATAAAAAGATGATCAAACTTACACTTGTATGAACTGACTAGGTATGTAACCCAAAATCTCCATTAACCCCTGCAACACTACAAAAGTTTTCAAATATGAAAAAAAGAAAGGTACAAAGATATGAATATAGAATCGACCAAACCAACTAAAATGAGTAAGAAAGCATCAAATTTACCTTATGACTCAACGAATTCCACCCGTACTATACTCATTCTAATGTAAGTTGCGTACACTATTATAACCAAATAAG
This sequence comes from Chamaenerion angustifolium, assembly GCA_946814005.1. Taxonomy (NCBI): domain Eukaryota; kingdom Viridiplantae; phylum Streptophyta; class Magnoliopsida; order Myrtales; family Onagraceae; genus Chamaenerion; species Chamaenerion angustifolium. The sequence goes on along the minus strand of OX328268.1, from coordinate 22,180,813 downwards.
TTCATTATGAATTATACAATTTTAAGGAAATAGTCTCAATAATAGATTAAAGTAAATGGACTTCTATTCTTTTGTTCTCTCCCATAAACATGGTAAGCAATTTTGCACTAACTTTATGAATTGTATATTGAAGATAAGATTAAAAATATCAAACATTAAAAAGAAAAGGTGCATAGATATGAATAAGGGTAAACAAACAAACTGAAATAAGTAAGATAACGACAAGAAAGTTTAGGCTTGTAAAGCTGTCAAGTAGACATTATTGATTTGACCAAACACTGTCATTCGATTTCTAATTTCTTGGAAGAAAACACTAATATATATGTAATTCCACTTTCTAATAAAAGAGTAACTCAAACAAGCCTACTTAAAACAAAGTTATGACACTAGATGGCTTATGAAGAATGTGTTGTGTATTACCCACTTCTTCCCAAAGATCGTGATAAGGAATATGCAAAAAACTTTAAAAATTGCAAATCGAAGAGACAACTAATTCAAATATAACAAACAGAAGAGGATCAACACTATGAAAAAATATTTGACCAAACCGAATTATTTGAAGTGAAGCAAGAACCATAGGGACTAGAAGCATGGGAGGTATACTGTTCAGTTCTCTACCAAAAACTTGATGAAAGACCTGTAAGAAAAAAACTTGATCGAACTGATACGTGTATAAAAACACAGAAAAAACTAATACGGTTCAATTCTAAGATGGTACTAGATGACTTGTGAAGAATATGACCAGTCTATTCCCTAGTCTTTCCCTCAAGATCATGGTAAAGAATCTGCAAAAATCTTTAAAAATGCATATCATACAGAGAACTAATCCAAATAATGCAAACTAGATGACTTATGAAAAATGTGGTGTCTATTCCCTAGTCTTTCCCTCAAGATCATGGTAAAGAATTTGCAAAAATATTTAAAAATGCATATCATAGAGAGAACTAATCTAAATAACGCAAACTGGAAAAAATCAACGATATTAAAAAAAAAAATGCTATAATCGACTTATTTGAAGTGAACTAAGAATCTTAATGCATATGAAACATGGTGAGAGATTTACTCTTCCTTTTTCTCCAAAGAACTTTATAAAGGATCTGCAATGATCTCTAAAAATTAAACACAAGATAAGAAACCCTAATCGCTTTAAGAAAAAAAATAAGAATATAAAAAGATGATCAAACCTACACTTGTATGAACTAGGAATGTAACCCAAAATCTCCAACAGCTGTATGAACTGACTAGGTATGTAACCCAAAATCTCCATTTACCCGTGCAACACTACAAAAGTTTTCAAATATGAAAAAAAGAAAGGTACAAAAATATGAATAAAGAATCGACCAAACCAAATAAAATGAGTAAGAAAGCATTAAATTTACCTTACGACTCAACGAATTCCACCCGTACAATACTCATTCTAATGTAAGTTGCGTACACTATTATAATCAAATAAGTTCATTATGAATTATACAATTTTAAGGAAATAATGTCAATAATAATAGATTAAAGTAAATGGACTTCTATTCTTTTGTTCTCTCCCATAAATATGGTAAGCAATTTTGCACTAACTCTACGAATTGTATATTGAAGATAAGATTAAAAAAATCAAACATTAAAAATAGAAGGTGCATAGATATGAATAAAGGTGACCAAACAAACTGAAATAAGTAAGAAAACGACAAGAAAGTTTAGGATTTTAAAGCTGTCAAGTAGACATTATTGATTTGACCATACACTGTCATTCGATTTCTAATTTCTTGAAAGAAAACACTAATATCTATGTAATTGCACTTTCTAATAAAAGAGTAACTCAAACAAGCCTAATTAAAACAAAGTTATGACACTAGATGGCTTATGAATATAATGTGTTGTGTATTACCCATTTCTTCCCAAAGATCGTGATAAGGAATATCCAGAAAACTTACCGAATTATTTGAAGTGAAGCAAGAACCATAGGGATTAGACGCATGGCAGGTATACTATTCAGTTCTCTACCAAAAACTTGATACCTGTAAGAAAAAAACTTGATCAAACTGATACGTGTAATAAAACATAGAAAAAACTTATACGGTTCAATTCTAAGATGGTACTAGATGACTTGTGAAGAATGTGACCAGTCTATTCCCCAGTCTTTCCCTCAAGATCATGGTAAAGAATCTGCAAAAATCTTTAAAAATGCATATCATACAGAGAACTAATCCAAATAACGCAAACTAGATGACTTATGAAAAATGTGGTGTCTATTCCCCAGTCTTTCCCTCAAGATCATGGTAAAGAATTTGCAAAAATCTTTAAAAATGCATATCATAGAGAGAACTAATCCAAATAACGCAAACTGAAAAAAAATCAACGATATTAAAAAAATGCTTTAATCGACTTATTTGAAGGGAACTAAGAATCATAAGGCATATGAACATGATGAGAGGTTTACTCTTCATTTTTATCCAAAGAACTTGATAAAGGATCTGCAATGATCTCTAAAAATTAAACACAAGATAAGAAACCCTAATCGCATTAATAAAAAAAAATAAGAATATAAAAAGATGATCAAACTTACACTTGTATGAACTGACTAGGTATGTAACCCAAAATCTCCATTAACCCCTGCAACACTACAAAAGTTTTCAAATATGAAAAAAAGAAAGGTACAAAGATATGAATATAGAATCGACCAAACCGACTAAAATGAGTAACAAAGCATCAAATTTACCTTATGACTCAACGAATTCCACCCGTACAATACTCATTCTAATGTAAGTTGCGTACACTATTATAACCAAATAAGTTCATTATGAATTATACAATTTTAAGGAAATAGTCTCAATAATAGATTAAAGTAAATGGACTTCTATTCTTTTGTTCTCTCCCATAAACATGGTAAGCAATTTTGCACTAACTTTATGAATTGTATATTGAAGATAAGATTAAAAATATCAAACATTAAAAAGAAAAGGTGCATAGATATGAATAAAGGTAAACAAACAAACTGAAATAAGTAAGATAACGACAAGAAAGTTTACGCTTGTAAAGCTGTCAAGTAGACATTATTGATTTGACCAAACACTGTCATTCGATTTCTAATTTCTTCGAAGAAAACACTAATATATATGTAATTCCACTTTCTAATAAAAGAGTAACTCAAACAAGCCTACTTAAAACAAAGTTATGACACTAGATGGCTTATGAAGAATGTGTTGTGTATTACCCACTTCTTCCCAAAGATCGTGATAAGGAATATGCAAAAAACTTTAAAAATTGCAAATCGAAGAGACAACTAATTCAAATATAACAAACAGAAGAGGATCAACACTATGAAAAAATATTTGACCAAACCGAATTATTTGAAGTGAAGCAAGAACCATAGGGATTAGAAGCATGGGAGGTATACTGTTCAGCTCTCTACCAAAAACTTGATAAAAGACCTGTAAGAAAAAAACTTGATAAAACTGATACGTGTAAAAAAACACAGAAAAAACTAATACGGTTCAATTCTAAGATGGTACTAGATGACTTGTGAAGAATATGACCAGTCTATTCCCTAGTCTTTCCCTCAAGATCATGGTAAAGAATCTGCAAAAATCTTTAAAAATGCATATCATACAGAGAACTAATCCAAATAATGCAAACTAGATGACTTATGAAAAATGTGGTGTCTATTCCTTAGTCTTTCCCTCAAGTTCATGGTAAAGAATTTGCAAAAATCTTTAAAAATGCATATCATAGAGAGAACTAATCCAAATAACGCAAACTGAAAAAAATCAACGATATTAAAAAAATGCTTTAATCGACTTATTTGAAGGGAACTAAGAATCATAAGGCATATGAACATGATGAGAGGTTTACTCTTCATTTTTATCCAAAGAACTTGATAAAGGATCTACAATGATCTCTAAAAATTAAACACAAGATAAGAAACCCTAATCGCATTAATAAAAAAAAATAAGAATATAAAAAGATGATCAAACTTACACTTGTATGAACTGACTAGGTATGTAACCCAAAATCTCCATTAACCCCTGCAACACTACAAAAGTTTTCAAATATGAAAAAAAGAAAGGTACAAAGATATGAATATAGAATCGACCAAACCAACTAAAATGAGTAAGAAAGCATCAAATTTACCTTATGACTCAACGAATTCCACCCGTACAATACTCATTCTAATGTAAGTTGCGTACACTATTATAACCAAATAAGTTCATTATGAATTATACAATTTTAAGGAAATAGTCTCAATAATAGATTAAAGTAAATGGACTTCTATTCTTTTGTTCTCTCCCATAAACATGGTAAGCAATTTTGCACTAACTTTACGAATTGTATATTGAAGATAAGATTAAAAATATCAAACATTAAAAAGAAAAGGTGCATACATATGAATAAAGGTAACCAAACAAACTGAAATAAGTAAGATAACGACAAGAAAGTTTAGGCTTGTAAAGCTGTCAAGTAGACATTATTGATTTGACCAAACACTGTCATTCTATTTCTAATTTCTTGGAAGAAAACACTAATATCTTTGTAATTCCACTTTCTAATAAAAGAGTAACTCAAACAAGCGTACTTAAAACAAAGTTATGACACTAGATGGCTTATGAAGAATGTGTTGTGTATTACCCACTTCTTCCCAAAGATCGTGATAACGAATATGCAAAAAACTTTAAAAATTGCAAATCGAAGAGACAACTAATTCAAATATAACAAACAGAAGAGGATCAACACTATTAAAAAAAATTTGACCAAACCGAATTATTTGAAGTGAAGCAAGAACCATAGGGATTAGAAGCATGGGAGGTATACTGTTCAGTTCTCTACCAAAAACTTGATAAAAGACCTGTAAGAAAAAAACTTGATCAAACTGATACGTGTAAAAAAACACAGAAAAAACTAATACGGTTCAATTCTAAGATGGTACTAGATGACTTGTGAAGAATATGACCAGTCTATTCCCTAGTCTTTCCCTCAAGATCATGGTAAAGAATCTGCAAAAATCTTTGAAAATGCATATTATACAGAGAACTAATCCAAATAACGCAAACTAGATGACTTATGAAAAATGTGGTGTCTATTCCCTAGTCTTTCCCTCAAGATCATGGTAAAGAATTTGCAAAAATCTTTAAAAATGCATATCATAGAGAGAACTAATCCAAATAACGCAAACTGAAAAAAATCAACGATATTAAAAAAATGCTTTAATCGACTTATTTGAAGGGAACTAAGAATCATAAGGCATATGAACATGATGAGAGGTTTACTCTTCATTTCTATCCAAAGAACTTGATAAAGGATCTGCAATGATCTCTAAAAATTAAACACAAGATAAGAAACCCTAATCGCATTAATAAAAAAAAATTAGAATATAAAAAGATGATCAAACTTACACTTGTATGAACTGACTAGGTATGTAACCCAAAATCTCCATTAACCCCTACAACACTACAAAAGTTTTCAAATATGAAAAAAAGAAAGGTACAAAGATATGAATATAGAATCGACCAAACCAACTAAAATGAGTAAGAAAGCATCAAATTTACCTTATGACTCAACGAATTCCACCCGTACAATACTCATTCTAATGTAAGTTGCGTACACTATTATAACCAAATAAGTTCATTATGAATTATACAATTTTAAGGAAATAGTCTCAATAATAGATTAAAGTAAATGGACTTCTATTCTTTTGTTCTCTCCCATAAACATGGTAAGCAATTTTGCACTAACTTTACGAATTGTATATTGAAGATAAGATTAAAAATATCAAACATTAAAAAGAAAAGGTGCATAGATATGAATAAAGGTAACCAAACAAACTGAAATAAGTAAGATAACGACAAGAAAGTTTAGGCTTGTAAAGCTGTCAAGTAGACATTATTGATTTGACCAAACATTGTCATTCGATTTCTAATTTCTTGGAAGAAAACACTAATATCTATGTAATTCCACTTTCTAATAAAAGAGTAACTCAAACAAGCCTACTTAAAACAAAGTTATGACACTAGATGGCTTATGAAGAATGTGTTGTGTATTACCCACTTCTTCCCAAAGATCGTGATAAGGAATATGCAAAAAACTTTAAAAATTGCAAATCGAAGAGACAACTAATTCAAATATAACAAACAGAAGAGGATCAACACTATGAAAAAATATTTGACCAAACCGAATTATTTGAAGTGAAGCAAGAACCATAGGGATTAGAAGCATGGGAGGTATACTGTTCAGTTCTCTACCAAAAACTTGATAAAAGACCTGTAAGAAAAAAACTTGATTAAACTGATACGTGTAAAAAAACACAGAAAAAACTAATACGGTTCAATTCTAAGATGGTACTAGATGACTTGTGAAGAATATGACCAGTCTATTCCCTAGTCTTTCCCTCAAGATCATGGTAAAGAATCTGCAAAAATCTTTAAAAATGCATATCATACAGAGAACTAATCCAAATAACGCAAACTAGATGACTTATGAAAAATGTGGTGTCTATTCCCTAGTCTTTCCCTCAAGATCATGGTAAAGAATTTGCAAAAATCTTTAAAAATGCATATCATAGAGAGAACTAATCCAAATAACGCAAACTGAAAAAAATCAACGATATTAAAAAAATGCTTTAATCGACTTATTTGAAGGGAACTAAGAATCATAAGGCATATGAACATGATGAGAGGTTTACTCTTCATTTTTATCCAAAGAACTTGATAAAGGATCTGCAATGATCTCTAAAAATTAAACACAAGATAAGAAACCCTAATCGCATTAATAAAAAAAAATTAGAATATAAAAAGATGATCAAACTTACACTTGTATGAACTGACTAGGTATGTAACCCAAAATCTCCATTAACCCCTGCAACACTACAAAAGTTTTCAAATATGAAAAAAAGAAAGGTACAAAGATATGAATATAGAATCGACAAAACCAACTAAAATGAGTAAGAAAGCATCAAATTTACCTTATGACTCAACGAATTCCACCCGTACAATACTCATTCTAATGTAAGTTGCGTACACTATTATAACCAAATAAGTTCATTATGAATTATACAATTTTAAGGAAATAGTCTCAATAATAGATTAAAGTAAATGGAGTTCTATTCTTTTGTTCTCTCCCATAAACATGGTAAGCAATTTTGCACTAACTTTACGAATTGTATATTGAAGATAAGATTAAAAATATCAAACATTAAAAAGAAAAGGTGCATAGATATGAATAAAGGTAACCAAACAAACTGAAATAAGTAAGATAACGACAAGAAAGTTTAGGCTTGTAAAGCTGTCAAGTAGACATTATTGATTTGACCAAACACTGTCATTCGATTTCTAATTTCTTGGAAGAAAACACTAATATCTATGTAATTCCACTTTCTAATAAAAGAGTAACTCAAACAAGCGTACTTAAAACAAAGTTATGACACTAGATGGCTTATGAAGAATGTGTTGTGTATTACCCACTTCTTCCCAAAGATCGTGATGAGGAATATGCAAAAAACTTTAAAAATTGCAAATCGAAGAGACAACTAATTCAAATATAACAAACAGAAGAGGATCAACACTATTAAAAAAAATTTGACCAAACCGAATTATTTGAAGTGAAGCAAGAACCATAGGGATTAGAAGCATGGGAGGTATACTGTTCAGTTCTCTACCAAAAACTTGATAAAAGACCTGTAAGAAAAAAACTTGATCAAACTGATACGTGTAAAAAAACACAGAAAAAACTAACACGGTTCAATTCTAAGATGGTACTAGATGACTTGTGAAGAATATGACCAGTCTATTCCCTAGTCTTTCCCTCAAGATCATGGTAAAGAATTTGCAAAAATCTTTAAAAATGCATATCATACAGAGAATTAATCCAAATAACGCAAACTAGATGACTTATGAAAAATGTGGTGTCTATTCCCTAGTCTTTCCCTCAAGATCATGGTAAAGAATTTGCAAAAATCTTTAAAAATGCATATCATAGAGAGAACTAATCCAAATAACGCAAACTGAAAAAAATCAACGATATTAAAAAAATGCTTTAATCGACTTATTTGAAGGGAACTAAGAATCATAAGGCATATGAACATGATGAGAGGTTTACTCTTCATTTTTGTCCAAAGAACTTGATAAAGGATCTGCAATGATCTCTAAAAATTAAACACAAGATAAGAAACCCTAATCGCATTAATAAAAAAAAATAAGAATATAAAAAGATGATCAAACTTACACTTGTATGAACTGACTAGGTATGTAACCCAAAATCTCCATTAAACCCTGCAACACTACAAAAGTTTTCAAATATGAAAAAAAGAAAGGTACAAAGATATGAATAAAGAATCGACCAAACCAACTAAAACGAGTAAGAAAGCATCAAATTTACCTTATGACTCAACGAATTCCACCCGTACAATACTCATTCTAATGTAAGTTGCGTACACTATTATAACCAAATAAGTTCATTATGAATTATACAATTTTAAGGAAATAGTCTCAATAATAGATTAAAGTAAATGGACTTCTATTCTTTTGTTCTCTCCCATAAACATGGTAAGCAATTTTGCACTAACTTTACGAATTGTATATTGAAGATAAGATTAAAAATATCAAACATTAAAAAGAAAAGGTGCATAGATATGAATAAAGGTAACCAAACAAACTGAAATAAGTAAGATAACGACAAGAAAGTTTAGGCTTGTAAAGCTGTCAAGTAGACATTATTGATTTGACCAAACACTGTCATTCGATTTCTAATTTCTTGGAAGAAAACACTAATATCTATGTAATTCCACTTTCTAATAAAAGAGTAACTCAAACAAGCGTACTTAAAACAAAGTTATGACACTAGATGGCTTATGAAGAATGTGTTGTGTATTACCCACTTCTTCCCAAAGATCGTGATGAGGAATATGCAAAAAACTTTAAAAATTGCAAATCGAAGAGACAACTAATTCAAATATAACAAACAGAAGAGGATCAACACTATTAAAAAAAATTTGACCAAACCGAATTATTTGAAGTGAAGCAAGAACCATAGGGATTAGAAGCATGGGAGGTATACTGTTCAGTTCTCTACCAAAAACTTGATAAAAGACCTGTAAGAAAAAAACTTGATCAAACTGATACGTGTAAAAAAACACAGAAAAAACTAACACGGTTCAATTCTAAGATGGTACTAGATGACTTGTGAAGAATATGACCAGTCTATTCCCTAGTCTTTCCCTCAAGATCATGGTAAAGAATTTGCAAAAATCTTTAAAAATGCATATCATACAGAGAATTAATCCAAATAACGCAAACTAGATGACTTATGAAAAATGTGGTGTCTATTCCCTAGTCTTTCCCTCAAGATCATGGTAAAGAATTTGCAAAAATCTTTAAAAATGCATATCATAGAGAGAACTAATCCAAATAACGCAAACTGAAAAAAATCAACGATATTAAAAAAATGCTTTAATCGACTTATTTGAAGGGAACTAAGAATCATAAGGCATATGAACATGATGAGAGGTTTACTCTTCATTTTTGTCCAAAGAACTTGATAAAGGATCTGCAATGATCTCTAAAAATTAAACACAAGATAAGAAACCCTAATCGCATTAATAAAAAAAAATAAGAATATAAAAAGATGATCAAACTTACACTTGTATGAACTGACTAGGTATGTAACCCAAAATCTCCATTAAACCCTGCAACACTACAAAAGTTTTCAAATATGAAAAAAAGAAAGGTACAAAGATATGAATAAAGAATCGACCAAACCAACTAAAACGAGTAAGAAAGCATCAAATTTACCTTATGACTCAACGAATTCCACCCGTACAATACTCATTCTAATGTAAGTTGCGTACACTATTATAACCAAATAAGTTCATTATGAATTATACAATTTTAAGGAAATAGTCTCAATAATAGATTAAAGTAAATGGACTTCTATTCTTTTGTTCTCTCCCATAAACATGGTAAGCAATTTTGCACTAACTTTACGAATTGTATATTGAAGATAAGATTAAAAATATCAAACATTAAAAAGAAAAGGTGCATAGATATGAATAAAGGTAACCAAACAAACTGAAATAAGTAAGATAACGACAAGAAAGTTTAGGCTTGTAAAGCTGTCAAGTAGATATTATTGATTTGACCAAACAGTGTCATTCGATTTCTAATTTCTTGGAAGAAAACACTAATATCTATGTAATTCCACTTTCTAATAAAAGAGTAACTCAAACAAGCCTACTTAAAACAAAGTTATGACACTAGATGGCTTATGAAGAATGTGTTGTGTATTACCCACTTCTTCCCAAATATCGTGATAAGGAATATGCAAAAAACTTTAAAAATTGCAAATCGAAGAGACAACTAATTCAAATATAACAAACAGAAGAGGATCAACACTATGAATTTTTTTTTGACCAAACCGAATTATTTGAAGTGAAGCAAGAACCATAGGGATTAGAAGCATGGGAGGTATACTGTTCAGTTCTCTACCAAAAACTTGATAAAAGACCTGTAAGAAAAAAACTTGATTAAACTGATACGTGTAAAAAAACACAGAAAAATCTAATACGGTTCAATTCTAAGATGGTACTAGATGACTTATGAAGAATGTGACCAGTCTATTCCCTAGTCTTTCCCTCATGAACATGGTAAAGAATCTGCAAAAATCTTTAAAAATGCATATCATACAGAAAACTAATCCAAATAACGCAAACTAGATGAGTTATGAAGAATGTGGTTGGTGTCTATTCCCCAGTCTTTCCATCAAGATCATGGTAAAGAATTTGCAAAAATCTTTAAAAATGCATATCATATAGAGAACTAATCCAAATAACGCAAACTGAAAAAATTCAACGATATTAAAAAAAAATGCTATAATCGACTTATTTGAAGTGAACTAAGAATCTTAATGCATATGAAACATGGTGAGAGGTTTACTCTTCATTTTTCTCCAAAAAACTTGATAAAGGATCTGCAATGATCTCTAAAAATTAAACACAAGATAAGAAACCCTAATCGCTTTAAGAAAAAAAATAAGAATATAAAAAGATGATCAAACCTACACTTGTATGAACTAGGAATGTAACCCAAAATCTCCAACAGCTGTATGAACTGACTAGGTATGTAACCCAAAATCTCCATTTACCCGTGCAACACTACAAAAGTTTTCAAATATGAAAAAAAGAAAGGTACAAAAATATGAATAAAGAATCGACCAAACCAAATAAAATGAGTAAGAAAGCATTAAATTTACCTTACGACTCAACGAATTCCACCCGTACAATACTCATTCTAATGTAAGTTGCGTATACTATTATAATCAAATAAGTTCATTATGAATTATACAATTTTAAGGAAATAATGTCAATAATAATAGATTAAAGTAAATGGACTTCTATTCTTTTGTTCTCTCCCATAAATATGGTAAGCAATTTTGCACTAACTCTACGAATTGTATATTGAAGATAAGAATAAAAAAATCAAACATTAAAAATAGAAGGTGCGTAGATATGAATAAAGGTGACCAAACAAACTGAAATAAGTAAGAAAACGACAAGAAAGTTTAGGCTTTTAAAGCTGTCAAGTAGACATTATTGATTTGACCATACACTGTCATTCGATTTCTAATTTCTTGAAAGAAAACACTAATATCTATGTAATTGCACTTTCTAATAAAAGAGTAACTCAAACAAGCCTAATTAAAACAAAGTTATGACACTAGATGGCTTATGAATATAATGTGTTGTGTATTACCCATTTCTTCCCAAAGATCGTGATAAGGAATATCCAGAAAACTTACCGAATTATTTGAAGTGAAGCAAGAACCATAGGGATTAGACGCATGGCAGGTATACTGTTCAGTTCTCTACCAAAAACTTGATACCTGTAAGAAAAAAACTTGATCAAACTGATACGTGTAAAAAAACATAGAAAAAACTTATACGGTTCAATTCTAAGATGGTACTAGATGACTTGTGAAGAATGTGACCAGTCTATTCCCCAGTCTTTCCCTCAAGATCATGGTAAAGAATCTGCAAAAATCTTTAAAAATGCATATCATACAGAGAACTAATCCAAATAACACAAACTAGATGACTTATGAAAAATGTGGTGTCTATTCCCCCGTCTTTCCCTCAAAATCATGGTAAATAGTTTGCAAAAATCTTTAAAAGTGCATATCATATAGAGAACTAATCCAAATAACGCAAACTGAAAAAATTCAACGATATTAAAAAAAAAATGCTATAATCGACTTATTTAAAGTGAACTAAGAATCTTAATGCATATGAAACATGATGAGAGGTTTACTCTTCATTTTTCTCCAAAGAACTTGATAAAGGATCTGCAATGATCTCTAAAATTTAAACACAAGATAAGAAACCCTAATCGCATTAAGAAAAAAAAATAAGAATATAAAAAGATGATCAAACTTACACTTGTATGACCCGACTAGGTATGTAACCCAAAATCTCTATTAACCCCTCCAACACTACAAAAGTTTTCAAATATGAAAATAGAAAGGTACAAAGATATGAATAAAGAATCGACCAAACCAACTAAAATGAGTAAGAAAGCATCAAATTTACCTTATAACTCAACGAATTCCACCTGTACAATACTCATTCTAATGTAAGTTGCGTACACTATTATAACCAAATAAGTTCATTATGAATTATACAATTTTAAGGAAATAGTCTCAATAATAATAGATTAAAGTAAATGGACTTCTATTCTTTTGTTATCTCCCATAAACATGGTAAGCAATTTTGCACTAACTTTACGAATTGTATATTGAAGATAAGATTAAAAATATCAAACATTAAAAAGAAAAGGTGCATAGATATGAATAAAGGTAACCAAACAAACTGAAATAAGTAAGATAACGACAAGAAAGTTTAGGCTTGTAAAGCTGTCAAGTAGACATTATTGATTTGACCAAACACTGTCATTCGATTTCTAATTTCTTGGAAGAAAACACTAATATCTATGTAATTCCACTTTCTAATAAAAGAGTAACTCAAACAAGTCTACTTAAAACAAAGTTATGACACTAGATGGCTTATGAAGAATGTGTTGTGTATTACCCACTTCTTCCCAAAGATCGTGATAAGGAATATGCAAAAAACTTTAAAAATTGCAAATCGAAGAGACAACTAATTCAAATATAACAAACAGAAGAGGATCAACACTATGAAAAAGAATTTGACCAAACCGAATTATTTGAAGTGAAGCAAGAACCATAGGGATTAGAAGCATGGGAGGTATACTGTTCAGTTCTCTACCAAAAACTTGATAAAAGACCTGTAAGAAAAAAACTTGATCAAACTGATACGTGCAAAAAAACACAGAAAAAACTAATACGGTTCAATTCTAAAATGGTACTAGATGACTTATGAAGAATGTGACCAGTCTATTCCCTAGTCTTTCCCTCATGAACATGGTAAAGAATCTGCAAAAATCTTTAAAAATGCATATCATACAGAAAACTAATCCAAATAACGCAAACTAGATGAGTTATGAAGAATGTGGTTGGTGTCTATTCCCCAGTCTTTCCCTCAAGATCATGGTAAAGAATTTGCAAAAATATTTAAAAATGCATATCATATAGAGAACTAATCCAAATAACGCAAACTGAAAAAATTCAACGATATTAAAAAATAATGCTATAATCGACTTATTTAAAGTGAACTAAGAATCTTAATGCATATGAAACATGATGAGAGGTTTACTCTTCATTTTTCTATAAAGAACTTGATAAAGGATCTGCAATGATCTCTAAAATTTAAACACAAGATAAGAAACCCTAATCGCATTAAGAAAAAAAAATGCAGAAAATAAAAAGATGATCAAACTTACACTTGTATGACCCGACTAGGTATGTAACCCAAAATCTCTATTAACCCCTGCAACACTACAAAAGTTTTCAAATATGAAAATAGAAAGGTACAAAGATATGAATAAAGAATCGACCAAACCAACTAAAATGAGTAAGAAAGCATCAAATTTACCTTATAACTCAACGAATTTACCTTATCATGGTAAAGAATCTGCAAAAATCTTTAAAAATGCATATCATACAGAAAACTAATCCAAATAACGCAAACTAGATGAGTTATGAAGAATGTGGTTGGTGTCTATTCCCCAGTCTTTCCCTCAAGATCATGGTAAAGAATTTGCAAAAATCTTTAAAAATGCATATCATATAGAGAACTAATCCAAATAACGCAAACTGAAAAAATTCAACGATATTAAAAAAAAATGCTATAATCGACTTATTTGAAGTGAACTAAGAATCTTAATGCATATGAAACATGATGAGAGGTTTACTCTTCATTTTTCTCCCAAGAATTTGATAAAGGATCTGCAATGATCTCTAAAAATTAAACACAAGATAAGAAACCCTAATCGCTTTAAGAAAAAAAATAAGAATATAAAAAGATGATCAAACCTACACTTGTATGAACTAGGAATGTAACCCAAAATCTCCAACAGCTGTATGAACTGACTAGGTATGTAACCCAAAATCTCCATTTACCCGTGCAACACTACAAAAGTTTTCAAATATGAAAATAAGAAAGGTACAAAAATATGAATAAAGAATCGACCAAACCAACTAAAATGAGTAAGAAAGCATCAAATTTACCTTACGACTCAATGAATTCCACCCGTACAATACTCATTCTAATGTAATTCGCGTACACTATTATATTCAAATAAGTTCATTATGAATTATACAATTTTAAGGAAATAATGTCAATAATAATAGATTAAAGTAAATGGACTTCTATTCTTTTGTTCTCTCCCATAAACATGGTAAGCAATTTTGCACTAACTTTACGAATTGTATATTGAAGATAAGATTAAAAATATCAAACATTAAAAAGAAAAGGTGCATAGATATGAATAAAGGTAACCAAACAAACTGAAATAAGTAACATAACGACAAGAAAGTTTAGGCTTGTAAAGCTGTCACGTAGACATTATTGATTTGACCAAACACTGTCATTCGATTTCTAATTTCTTGGAAGAAAACACTAATATCTATGTAATTCCACTTTCTAATAAAAGAGTAACTCAAACAAGCCTACTTAAAACAAAGTAATGACACTAGATGGCTTATGAAGAATGTGTTGTGTATTACCCAGTTCTTCCCAAAGATCGTGATAAGTAATATGCAAAAATCTTTAAAAATTGCAAATCGAAGAGACAACTAATTCAAATATAATAAACAGAAGAGGATCAACACTATGAAAAAGAATTTGACCAAACCGAATTATTTGAAGTGAAGCAAGAACCATAGGGATTAGAAGCATGGGAGGTATACTGTTCAGTTCTCTACCAAAAACTTGATAAAAGACCTGTAAGAAAAAAACTTGATCAAACTGATACGTGCAAAAAAACACAGAAAAAAACTAATACGGTTCAATTCTAAAATGGTACTAGATGACTTATGAAGAATGTGACCAGTCTATTCCCTAGTCTTTCCCTCATGAACATGGTAAAGAATCTGCAAAAATCTTTAAAAATGCATATCATACAGAAAACTAATCCAAATAACGCAAACTAGATGAGTTATGAAGAATGTGGTTGGTGTCTATTCCCCAGTCTTTCCCTCAAGATCATGGTAAAGAATTTGCAAAAATCTTTAAAAATGCATATCATATAGAGAACTAATCCAAATAACGCAAACTGAAAAAATTCAACGATATTAAAAAATAATGCTATAATCGACTTATTTAAAGTGAACTAAGAATCTTAATGCATATGAAACATGATGAGAGGTTTACTCTTCATTTTTCTCCAAAGAACTTGATAAAGGATCTGCAATGATCTCTAAAATTTAAACACAAGATAAGAAACCCTATTCGCATTAAGAAAAAAAAATGCAGAAAATAAAAAGATGATCAAACTTACACTTGTATGACCCGACTAGGTATGTAACCCAAAATCTCTATTAACCCCTGCAACACTACAAAAGTTTTCAAATATGAAAATAGAAAGGTACAAAGATATGAATAAAGAATCGACCAAACCAACTAAAATGAGTAAGAAAGCATCAAATTTACCTTATAACTCAACGAATTTACCTTATCATGGTAAAGAATCTGCAAAAATCTTTAAAAATGCATATCATACAGAAAACTAATCCAAATAACGCAAACTAGATGAGTTATGAAGAATGTGGTTGGTGTCTATTCCCCAGTCTTTCCCTCAAGATCATGGTAAAGAATTTGCAAAAATATTTAAAAATGCATATCATATAGAGAACTAATCCAAATAACGCAAACTGAAAAAATTCAACGATATTAAAAAATAATGCTATAATCGACTTATTTAAAGTGAACTAAGAATCTTAATGCATATGAAACATGATGAGAGGTTTAATCTTCATTTTTATCCAAAGAACTTGATAAAGGATCTGCAATGATCTCTAAAATTTAAACACAAGATAAAAAACCCTAATCGCATTAAGAAAAAAAAATGCAGAAAATAAAAAGATGATCAAACTTACACTTGTATGACCCGACTAGGTATGTAACCCAAAATCTCTATTAACCCCTGCAACACTACAAAAGTTTTCAAATATGAAAATAGAAAGGTACAAAGATATGAATAAAGAATCGACCAAACCAACTAAAATGAGTAAGAAAGCATCAAATTTACCTTATAACTCAACGAATTTACCTTATCATGGTAAAGAATCTGCAAAAATCTTTAAAAATGCATATCATACAGAAAACTAATCCAAATAACGCAAACTAGATGAGTTATGAAGAATGTGGTTGGTGTCTATTCCCCAGTCTTTCCCTCAAGATCATGGTAAAGAATTTGCAAAAATCTTTAAAAATGCATATCATATAGAGAACTAATCCAAATAACGCAAACTGAAAAAATTCAACGATATTAAAAAAAATGCTATAATCGACTTATTTGAAGTGAACTAAGAATCTTAATGCATATGAAACATGATGAGAGGTTTACTCTTCATTTTTCTCCCAAGAATTTGATAAAGGATCTGCAATGATCTCTAAAAATTAAACACAAGATAAGAAACCCTAATCGCTTTAAGAAAAAAAATAAGAATATAAAAAGATGATCAAACCTACACTTGTATGAACTAGGAATGTAACCCAAAATCTCCACCAGCTGTATGAACTGACTAGGTATGTAACCCAAAATCTCCATTTACCCGTGCAACACTACAAAAGTTTTCAAATATGAAAAAAAGAAAGGTACAAAAATATGAATAAAGAATCGACCAAACCAACTAAAATGAGTAAGAAAGCATCAAATTTACCTTACGACTCAATGAATTCCACCCGTACAATACTCATTCTAATGTAATTCGCGTACACTATTATAATCAAATAAGTTCATTATGAATTATACAATTTTAAGGAAATAATGTCAATAATAATAGATTAAAGTAAATGGACTTCTATTCTTTTGTTCTCTCCCATAAACATGGTAAGCAATTTTGCACTAACTTTACGAATTGTATATTGAAGATAAGATTAAAAATATCAAACATTAAAAAGAAAAGGTGCATAGATATGAATAAAGGTAACCAAACAAACTGAAATAAGTAACATAACAACAAGAAAGTTTAGGCTTGTAAAGCTGTCAAGTAGACATTATTGATTTGACCAAACACTGTCATTCGATTTCTAATTTCTTGGAAGAAAACACTAATATCTATGTAATTCCACTTTCTAATAAAAGAGTAACTCAAACAAGCCTACTTAAAACAAAGTTATGACACTAGATGGCTTATGAAGAATGTGTTGTGTATTACCCAGTTCTTCCCAAATATCGTGATAAGGAATATGCAAAAAACTTTAAAAATTGCAAATCGAAGAGACAACTAATTCAAATATAATAAACAGAAGAGGATCAACACTATGAAAAAGAATTTGACCAAACTGAATTATTTGAAGTGAAGCAAGAACCATAGGGATTAGAAGCATGAGAGGTATACTGTTCAGTTCTCTACCAAAAACTTGATAAAAGACCTGTAAGAAAAAAACTTGATAAAACTAATACGTTTAAAAAAACACAGAAAAAACTAATACGGTTCAATTCTAAGATGGTACTAGATGACTTATGAAGAATATGACCAGTCTATTCCCTAGTCTTTCCCTCATGAACATGGTAAATTATCTGCAAAAATCTTTAAAAATGCATATCATACAGAAAACTAATCCAAATAACGCAAACTAGATGAGTTATGAAGAATGTGGTCGGTGTCTATTCCCCAGTCTTTCCCTCAAGATCATGGTAAAGAGTTTGCAAAAATCTTTAAAAATGCATATCATATAGAGAACTAATCCAAATAACGCAAACTGAAAAAATTCAACGATATTAAAAAAAAATGCTATAATCGACTTATTTAAAGTGAACTAAGAATCTTAATGCATATGAAACATGATGAGAGGTTTACTCTTCATTTTTCTCCAAAGAACTTGATAAAGGATCTGCAATGATCTCTAAAATTTAAACACAAGATAAGAAACCCTAATCGCATTAAGAAAAAAAGATAAGAATATAAAAAGATGATCAAACTTACACTTGTATGACCCGACTAGGTATGTAACCCAAAATCTCTATTAACCCCTGCAACACTACAAAAGTTTTCAAATATGAAAATAGAAAGGTACAAAGATATGAATAAAGAATCGACCAAACCAACTAAAATGAGTAAGAAAGCATCAAATTTACCTTATAACTCAACGAATTCCACCTGTACAATGCTCATTCTAATGTAAGTTGCGTACACTATTATAACCAAATAAGTTCATTATGAATTATACAATTTTAAGGAAATAGTCTCAATAATAATAGATTAAAGTAAATGGACTTCTATTCTTTTGTTATCTCCCATAAACATGGTAAGCAATTTTGCACTAACTTTACGAATTGTATATTGAAGATAAGATTAAAAATATCAAACATTAAAAAGAAAAGGTGCATAGATATGAATAAAGGTAACCAAACAAACTGAAATAAGTAAGATAACGACAAGAAAGTTTAGGCTTGTAAAGCTGTCAAGTAGACATTATTGATTTGACCAAACACTGTCATTCGATTTCTAATTTCTTGGAAGAAAACACTAATATCTATGTAATTCCACTTTCTAATAAAAGAGTAACTCAAACAAGCCTATTTAAAACAAAGTTATGACACTAGATGGCTTATGAAGAATGTGTTGTGTATTACCCAGTTCTTCCCAAAGATCGTGATAAGGAATATGCAAAAATCTTTAAAAATTGCAAATCGAAGAGACAACTAATTCAAATATAATAAACAGAAGAGGATCAACACTATGAAAAAGAATTTGACCAAACCGAATTATTTGAAGTGAAGCAAGAACCATAGGGATTAGAAGCATGGGAGGTATACTGTTCAGTTTTCTACCAAAAACTTGATAAAAGACCTGTAAGAAAAAAACTTGATCAAACTGATACGTGCAAAAAAACACAGAAAAAACTAATACGGTTCAATTCTAAAATGGTACTAGATGACTTATGAAGAATGTGACCAGTCTATTCCCTAGTCTTTCCCTCATGAACATGGTAAAGAATCTGCAAAAATCTTTAAAAATGCATATCATACAGAAAACTAATCCAAATAACGCAAACTAGATGAGTTATGAAGAATGTGGTTGGTGTCTATTCCCCAGTCTTTCCCTCAAGATCATGGTAAAGAATTTGCAAAAATATTTAAAAATGCATATCATATAGAGAACTAATCCAAATAACGTAAACTGAAAAAATTCAACGATATTAAAAAATAATGCTATAATCGACTTATTTAAAGTGAACTAAGAATCTTAATGCATATGAAACATGATGAGAGGTTTACTCTTCATTTTTCTCCAAAGAACTTGATAAAGGATCTGCAATGATCTCTAAAATTTAAACACAAGATAAGAAACCCTAATCGCATTAAGAAAAAAAATGCAGAAAATAAAAAGATGATAAAACTTACACTTGTATGACCCGACTAGGTATGTAACCCAAAATCTCTATTAACCCCTGCAACACTACAAAAGTTTTCAAATATGAAAATAGAAAGGTACAAAGATATGAATAAAGAATCGACCAAACCAACTAAAATGAGTAAGAAAGCATCAAATTTACCTTATAACTCAACGAATTTACCTTATCATGGTAAAGAATCTGCAAAAATCTTTAAAAATGCATATCATACAGAAAACTAATCCAAATAACGCAAACTAGATGAGTTATGAAGAATGTGGTTGGTGTCTATTCCCCAGTCTTTCCCTCAAGATCATGGTAAAGAATTTGCAAAAATATTTAAAAATGCATATCATATAGAGAACTAATCCAAATAACGCAAACTGAAAAAATTCAACGATATTAAAAAATAATGCTATAATCGACTTATTTAAAGTGAACTAAGAATCTTAATGCATATGAAACATGATGAGAGGTTTAATCTTCATTTTTCTCCAAAGAACTTGATAAAGGATCTGCAATGATCTCTAAAATTTAAACACAAGATAAAAAACCCTAATCGCATTAAGAAAAAAAAATGCAGAAAATAAAAAGATGATAAAATTTACACTTGTATGACCCGACTAGGTATGTAACCCAAAATGTCTATTAACCCCTGCAACACTACAAAAGTTTTCAAATATGAAAATAGAAAGGTACAAAGATATGAATAAAGAATCGACCAAACCAACTAAAATGAGTAAGAAAGCATCAAATTTACCTTATAACTCAACGAATTTACCTTATCATGGTAAAGAATCTGCAAAAATCTTTAAAAATGCATATCATACAGAAAACTAATCCAAATAACGCAAACTAGATGAGTTATGAAGAATGTGGTTGGTGTCTATTCCCCAGTCTTTCCCTCAAGATCATGGTAAAGAATTTGCAAAAATCTTTAAAAATGCATATCATATAGAGAACTAATCCAAATAACGCAAACTGAAAAAATTCAACGATATTAAAAAAAATGCTATAATCGACTTATTTGAAGTGAACTAAGAATCTTAATGCATATGAAACATGATAAGAGGTTTACTCTTCATTTTTCTCCAAAGAATTTGATAAAGGATCTGCAATGATCTCTAAAAATTAAACACAAGATAAGAAACCCTAATCGCTTTAATAAAAAAAATAAGAATATAAAAAGATGATCAAACCTACACTTGTATGAACTAGGAATGTAACCCAAAATCTCCAACAGCTGTATGAACTGACTAGGTATGTAACCCAAAATCTCCATTTACCCGTGCAACACTACAAAAGTTTTCAAATATGAAAAAAAGAAAGGTACAAAAATATGAATAAAGAATCGACCAAACCAACTAAAATGAGTAAGAAAGCGTCAAATTTACCTTACGACTCAATGAATTCCACCCGTACAATACTCATTCTAATGTAATTCGCGTACACTATTATAATCAAATAAGTTCATTATGAATTATACAATTTTAAGGAAATAATGTCAATAATAATAGATTAAAGTAAATGGACTTCTATTCTTTTGTTCTCTCCCATAAACATGGTAAGCAATTTTGGACTAACTTTATGAATTGTATATTGAAGATAAGATTAAAAATATCAAACATTAAAAAGAAAAGGTGCATAGATATGAATAAAGGTAACCAAACAAACTGAAATAAGTAAGATAACGACAAGAAAGTTTAGGCTTGTAAAGCTGTCAAGTAGACATTATTGATTTGACCAAACACTGTCATTCGATTTCTAATTTCTTGGAAGAAAACACTAATATCTATGTAATTCCACTTTCTAATAAAAGAGTAACTCAAACAAGCCTACTTAAAACAAAGTTATGACACTAGATGGCTTATGAAGAATGTGTTGTGTATTACCCAGTTCTTCCCAAAGATCGTGATAAGGAATATGCAAAAAACTTTAAAAATTGCAAATCGAAGAGACAACTAATTCAAATATAATAAACAGAAGAGGATCAACACTATGAAAAAGAATTTGACCAAACCGAATTATTTGAAGTGAAGCAAGAACCATAGGGA
Source organism: Chamaenerion angustifolium (assembly GCA_946814005.1). NCBI lineage: Eukaryota > Viridiplantae > Streptophyta > Magnoliopsida > Myrtales > Onagraceae > Chamaenerion > Chamaenerion angustifolium. The sequence continues at coordinate 22,158,808 of OX328268.1, read as the reverse complement.
TTAGAAGCATGGGAGGTATACTGTTCAGTTCTCTACCAAAAACTTGATAAAAGACCTGTAAGAAAAAAACTTGATCAAACTGATACGTGCAAAAAAACACAGAAAAAACTAATACGGTTCAATTCTAAAATGGTACTAGATGACTTATGAAGAATGTGACCAGACTATTCCCTAGTCTTTCCCTCATGAACATGGTAAAGAATCTGCAAAAATCTTTAAAAATGCATATCATACAGAAAACTAATCCAAATAACGCAAACTAGATGAGTTATGAAGAATGTGGTTGGTGTCTATTCCCCAGTCTTTCCCTCAAGATCATGGTAAAGAATTTGCAAAAATATTTAAAAATGCATATCATATAGAGAACTAATCCAAATAACGCAAACTGAAAAAATTCAACGATATTAAAAAAAATGCTATAATCGACTTATTTGAAGTGAACTAAGAATCTTAATGCATATGAAACATGATGAGAGGTTTACTCTTCATTTTTCTCCAAAGAACTTGATAAAGGATCTGCAATGATCTCTAAAATTTAAACACAAGATAAGAAACCCTAATCGCATTAAGAAAATAAATGCAGAAAATAAAAAGATGATCAAACTTACACTTGTATGACCCGACTAGGTATGTAACCCAAAATCTCTATTAACCCCTGCAACACTACAAAAGTTTTCAAATATGAAAATAGAAAGGTACAAAGATATGAATAAAGAATCGACCAAACCAACTAAAATGAGTAAGAAAGCATCAAATTTACCTTATAACTCAACGAATTTACCTTATCATGGTAAAGAATCTGCAAAAATCTTTAAAAATGCATATCATACAGAAAACTAATCCAAATAACGCAAACTAGATGAGTTATGAAGAATGTGGTTGGTGTCTATTCCCCAGTCTTTCCCTCAAGATCATGGTAAAGAATTTGCAAAAATCTTTAAAAATGCATATCATATAGAGAACTAATCCAAATAACGCAAACTGAAAAAATTCAACGATATTAAAAAAAATGCTATAATCGACTTATTTGAAGTGAACTAAGAATCTTAATGCATATGAAACATGATGAGAGGTTTACTCTTCATTTTTCTCCAAAGAATTTGATAAAGGATCTGCAATGATCTCTAAAAATTAAACACAAGATAAGAAACCCTAATCGCTTTTAGAAAAAAAATAAGAATATAAAAAGATGATCAAACCTACACTTGTATGAACTAGGAATGTAACCCAAAATCTCCAACAGCTGTATGAACTGACTAGGTATGTAACCCAAAATCTCCATTTACCCGTGCAACACTACAAAAGTTTTCAAATATGAAAAAAAGAAAGGTACAAAAATATGAATAAAGAATCGACCAAACCAACTAAAATGAGTAAGAAAGCATCAAATTTACCTTACGACTCAATGAATTCCACCCGTACAATACTCATTCTAATGTAATTCGCGTACACTATTATAATCAAATAAGTTCATTATGAATTATACAATTTTAAGGAAATAATGTCAATAATAATAGATTAAAGTAAATGGACTTCTATTCTTTTGTTCTCTCCCATAAACATGGTAAGCAATTTTGGACTAACTTTATGAATTGTATATTGAAGATAAGATTAAAAATATCAAACATTAAAAAGAAAAGGTGCATAGATATGAATAAAGGTAACCAAACAAACTGAAATAAGTAAGATAACGACAAGAAAGTTTAGGCTTGTAAAGCTGTCAAGTAGACATTATTGATTTGACCAAACACTGTCATTCGATTTCTAATTTCTTGGAAGAAAACACTAATATCTATGTAATTCCACTTTCTAATAAAAGAGTAACTCAAACAAGCCTACTTAAAACAAAGTTATGACACTAGATGGCTTATGAAGAATGTGTTGTGTATTACCCAGTTCTTCCCAAAGATCGTGATAAGGAATATGCAAAAAACTTTAAAAATTGCAAATCGAAGAGACAACTAATTCAAATATAATAAACAGAAGAGGATCAACACTATGAAAAAGAATTTGACCAAACCGAATTATTTGAAGTGAAGCAAGAACCATAGGGATTAGAAGCATGGGAGGTATACTGTTCAGTTCTCTACCAAAAACTTGATAAAAGACCTGTAAGAAAAAAACTTGATCAAACTGATACGTGCAAAAAAACACAGAAAAAACTAATACGGTTCAATTCTAAAATGGTACTAGATGACTTATGAAGAATGTGACCAGACTATTCCCTAGTCTTTCCCTCATGAACATGGTAAAGAATCTGCAAAAATCTTTAAAAATGCATATCATACAGAAAACTAATCCAAATAACGCAAACTAGATGAGTTATGAAGAATGTGGTTGGTGTCTATTCCCCAGTCTTTCCCTCAAGATCATGGTAAAGAATTTGCAAAAATATTTAAAAATGCATATCATATAGAGAACTAATCCAAATAACGCAAACTGAAAAAATTCAACGATATTAAAAAAAATGCTATAATCGACTTATTTGAAGTGAACTAAGAATCTTAATGCATATGAAACATGATGAGAGGTTTACTCTTCATTTTTCTCCAAAGAACTTGATAAAGGATCTGCAATGATCTCTAAAATTTAAACACAAGATAAGAAACCCTAATCGCATTAAGAAAATAAATGCAGAAAATAAAAAGATGATCAAACTTACACTTGTATGACCCGACTAGGTATGTAACCCAAAATCTCTATTAACCCCTGCAACACTACAAAAGTTTTCAAATATGAAAATAGAAAGGTACAAAGATATGAATAAAGAATCGACCAAACCAACTAAAATGAGTAAGAAAGCATCAAATTTACCTTATAACTCAACGAATTTACCTTATCATGGTAAAGAATCTGCAAAAATCTTTAAAAATGCATATCATACAGAAAACTAATCCAAATAACGCAAACTAGATGAGTTATGAAGAATGTGGTTGGTGTCTATTCCCCAGTCTTTCCCTCAAGATCATGGTAAAGAATTTGCAAAAATCTTTAAAAATGCATATCATATAGAGAACTAATCCAAATAACGCAAACTGAAAAAATTCAACGATATTAAAAAAAATGCTATAATCGACTTATTTGAAGTGAACTAAGAATCTTAATGCATATGAAACATGATGAGAGGTTTACTCTTCATTTTTCTCCAAAGAATTTGATAAAGGATCTGCAATGATCTCTAAAAATTAAACACAAGATAAGAAACCCTAATCGCTTTTAGAAAAAAAATAAGAATATAAAAAGATGATCAAACCTACACTTGTATGAACTAGGAATGTAACCCAAAATCTCCAACAGCTGTATGAACTGACTAGGTATGTAACCCAAAATCTCCATTTACCCGTGCAACACTACAAAAGTTTTCAAATATGAAAAAAAGAAAGGTACAAAAATATGAATAAAGAATCGACCAAACCAACTAAAATGAGTAAGAAAGCATCAAATTTACCTTACGACTCAATGAATTCCACCCGTACAATACTCATTCTAATGTAATTCGCGTACACTATTATAATCAAATAAGTTCATTATGAATTATACAATTTTAAGGAAATAATGTCAATAATAATAGATTAAAGTAAATGGACTTCTATTCTTTTGTTCTCTCCCATAAACATGGTAAGCAATTTTGGACTAACTTTATGAATTGTATATTGAAGATAAGATTAAAAATATCAAACATTAAAAAGAAAAGGTGCATAGATATGAATAAAGGTAACCAAACAAACTGAAATAAGTAAGATAACGACAAGAAAGTTTAGGCTTGTAAAGCTGTCAAGTAGACATTATTGATTTGACCAAACACTGTCATTCGATTTCTAATTTCTTGGAAGAAAACACTAATATCTATGTAATTCCACTTTCTAATAAAAGAGTAACTCAAACAAGCCTACTTAAAACAAAGTTATGACACTAGATGGCTTATGAAGAATGTGTTGTGTATTACCCAGTTCTTCCCAAAGATCGTGATAAGGAATATGCAAAAATCTTTAAAAATTGCAAATCGAAGAGACAACTAATTCAAATATAATAAACAGAAGAGGATCAACACTATGAAAAAGAATTTGACCAAACCGAATTATTTGAAGTGAAGCAAGAACCATAGGGATTAGAAGCATGGGAGGTATCCTGTTCAGTTCTCTACCAAAAACTTGATAAAAGACCTGTAAGAAAAAAACTTGATCAAACTGATACGTGCAAAAAAACACAGAAAAAACTAATACGGTTCAATTCTAAAATGGTACTAGATGACTTATGAAGAATGTGACCAGTCTATTCCCTAGTCTTTCCCTCATGAACATGGTAAAGAATCTGCAAAAATCTTTAAAAATGCATATCATACAGAAAACTAATCCAAATAACGCAAACTAGATGAGTTATGAAGAATGTGGTTGGTGTCTATTCCCCAGTCTTTCCCTCAAGATCATGGTAAAGAATTTGCAAAAATATTTAAAAATGCATATCATATAGAGAACTAATCCAAATAACGCAAAATGAAAAAATTCAACGATATTAAAAAAAAATGCTATAATCGACTTATTTGAAGTGAACTAAGAATCTTAATGCATATGAAACATGATGAGAGGTTTACTCTTCATTTTTCTCCAAAGAACTTGATAAAGGATCTGCAATGATCTCTAAAATTTAAACACAAGATAAGAAACCCTAATCGCATTAAGAAAATAAATGCAGAAAATAAAAAGATGATCAAACTTACACTTGTATGACCCGACTAGGTATGTAACCCAAAATCTCTATTAACCCCTGCAACACTACAAAAGTTTTCAAATATGAAAATAGAAAGGTACAAAGATATGAATAAAGAATCGACCAAACCAACTAAAATGAGTAAGAAAGCATCAAATTTACCTTATAACTCAACGAATTTACCTTATCATGGTAAAGAATCTGCAAAAATCTTTAAAAATGCATATCATACAGAAAACTAATCCAAATAACGCAAACTAGATGAGTTATGTAGAATGTGGTTGGTGTCTATTCCCCAGTCTTTCCCTCAAGATCATGGTAAAGAATTTGCAAAAATCTTTAAAAATGCATATCATATAGAGAACTAATCCAAATAACGCAAACTGAAAAAATTCAACGATATTAAAAAAAATGCTATAATCGACTTATTTGAAGTGAACTAAGAATCTTAATGCATATGAAACATGATGAGAGGTTTACTCTTCATTTTTCTCCAAAGAATTTGATAAAGGATCTGCAATGATCTCTAAAAATTAAACACAAGATAAGAAACCCTAATCGCTTTAAGAAAAAAAATAAGAATATAAAAAGATGATCAAACCTACACTTGTATGAACTAGGAATGTAACCCAAAATCTCCAACAGCTGTATGAACTGACTAGGTATGTAACCCAAAATCTCCATTTACCCGTGCAACACTACAAAAGTTTTCAAATATGAAAAAAAGAAAGGTACAAAAATATGAATAAAGAATCGACCAAACCAACTAAAATGAGTAAGAAAGCATCAAATTTACCTTACGACTCAATGAATTCCACCCGTACAATACTCATTCTAATGTAATTCGCGTACACTATTATAATCAAATAAGTTCATTATGAATTATACAATTTTAAGGAAATAATGTCAATAATAATAGATTAAAGTAAATGGACTTCTATTCTTTTGTTCTCTCCCATAAACATGGTAAGCAATTTTGGACTAACTTTATGAATTGTATATTGAAGATAAGATTAAAAATATCAAACATTAAAAAGAAAAGGTGCATAGATATGAATAAAGGTAACCAAACAAACTGAAATAAGTAAGATAACGACAAGAAAGTTTAGGCTTGTAAAGCTGTCAAGTAGACATTATTGATTTGACCAAACACTGTCATTCGATTTCTAATTTCTTGGAAGAAAACACTAATATCTATGTAATTCCACTTTCTAATAAAAGAGTAACTCAAACAAGCCTACTTAAAACAAAGTTATGACACTAGATGGCTTATGAAGAATGTGTTGTGTATTACCCAGTTCTTCCCAAAGATCGTGATAAGGAATATGCAAAAATCTTTAAAAATTGCAAATCGAAGAGACAACTAATTCAAATATAATAAACAGAAGAGGATCAACACTATGAAAAAGAATTTGACCAAACCGAATTATTTGAAGTGAAGCAAGAACCATAGGGATTAGAAGCATGGGAGGTATACTGTTCAGTTCTCTACCAAAAACTTGATAAAAGACCTGTAAGAAAAAAACTTGATCAAACTGATACGTGCAAAAAAACACAGAAAAAACTAATACGGTTCAATTCTAAAATGGTACTAGATGACTTATGAAGAATGTGACCAGTCTATTCCCTAGTCTTTCCCTCATGAACATGGTAAAGAATCTGCAAAAATCTTTAAAAATGCATATCATACAGAAAACTAATCCAAATAACGCAAACTAGATGAGTTATGAAGAATGTGGTTGGTGTCTATTCCCCAGTCTTTCCCTCAAGATCATGGTAAAGAATTTGCAAAAATATTTAAAAATGCATATCATATAGAGAACTAATCCAAATAACGCAAACTGAAAAAATTCAACGATATTAAAAAAAATGCTATAATCGACTTATTTGAAGTGAACTAAGAATCTTAATGCATATGAAACATGATGAGAGGTTTACTCTTCATTTTTCTCCAAAGAACTTGATAAAGGATCTGCAATGATCTCTAAAATTTAAACACAAGATAAGAAACCCTAATCGCATTAAGAAAATAAATGCAGAAAATAAAAAGATGATCAAACTTACACTTGTATGACCCGACTAGGCATGTAACCCAAAATCTCTATTAACCCCTGCAACACTACAAAAGTTTTCAAATATGAAAATAGAAAGGTACAAAGATATGAATAAAGAATCGACCAAACCAACTAAAATGAGTAAGAAAGCATCAAATTTACCTTATAACTCAACGAATTTACCTTATCATGGTAAAGAATCTGCAAAAATCTTTAAAAATGCATATCATACAGAAAACTAATCCAAATAACGCAAACTAGATGAGTTATGAAGAATGTGGTTGGTGTCTATTCCCCAGTCTTTCCCTCAAGATCATGGTAAAGAATTTGCAAAAATCTTTAAAAATGCATATCATATAGAGAACTAATCCAAATAACGCAAACTGAAAAAATTCAACGATATTAAAAAAAATGCTATAATCGACTTATTTGAAGTGAACTAAGAATCTTAATGCATATGAAACATGATGAGAGGTTTACTCTTCATTTTTCTCCAAAGAATTTGATAAAGGATCTGCAATGATCTCTAAAAATTAAACACAAGATAAGAAACCCTAATCGCTTTAAGAAAAAAAATAAGAATATAAAAAGATGATCAAACCTACACTTGTATGAACTAGGAATGTAACCCAAAATCTCCAACAGCTGTATGAACTGACTAGGTATGTAACCCAAAATCTCCATTTACCCGTGCAACACTACAAAAGTTTTCAAATATGAAAAAAAGAAAGGTACAAAAATATGAATAAAGAATCGACCAAACCAACTAAAATGAGTAAGAAAGCATCAAATTTACCTTACGACTCAATGAATTCCACCCGTACAATACTCATTCTAATGTAATTCGCGTACACTATTATAATCAAATAAGTTCATTATGAATTATACAATTTTAAGGAAATAATGTCAATAATAATAGATTAAAGTAAATGGACTTCTATTCTTTTGTTCTCTCCCATAAACATGGTAAGCAATTTTGGACTAACTTTATGAATTGTATATTGAAGATAAGATTAAAAATATCAAACATTAAAAAGAAAAGGTGCATAGATATGAATAAAGGTAACCAAACAAACTGAAATAAGTAAGATAACGACAAGAAAGTTTAGGCTTGTAAAGCTGTCAAGTAGACATTATTGATTTGACTAAACACTGTCATTCGATTTCTAATTTCTTGGAAGAAAACACTAATATCTATGTAATTCCACTTTCTAATAAAAGAGTAACTCAAACAAGCCTACTTAAAACAAAGTTATGACACTAGATGGCTTATGAAGAATGTGTTGTGTATTACCCAGTTCTTCCCAAAGATCGTGATAAGGAATATGCAAAAATCTTTAAAAATTGCAAATCGAAGAGACAACTAATTCAAATATAATAAACAGAAGAGGATCAACACTATGAAAAAGAATTTGACCAAACCGAATTATTTGAAGTGAAGCAAGAACCATAGGGATTAGAAGCATGGGAGGTATACTGTTCAGTTCTCTACCAAAAACTTGATAAAAGACCTGTAAGAAAAAAACTTGATCAAACTGATACGTGCAAAAAAACACAGAAAAAACTAATACGGTTCAATTCTAAAATGGTACTAGATGACTTATGAAGAATGTGACCAGTCTATTCCCTAGTCTTTCCCTCATGAACATGGTAAAGAATCTGCAAAAATCTTTAAAAATGCATATCATACAGAAAACTAATCCAAATAACGCAAACTAGATGAGTTATGAAGAATGTGGTTGGTGTCTATTCCCCAGTCTTTCCCTCAAGATCATGGTAAAGAATTTGCAAAAATATTTAAAAATGCATATCATATAGAGAACTAATCCAAATAACGCAAACTGAAAAAATTCAACGATATTAAAAAAAATGCTATAATCGACTTATTTGAAGTGAACTAAGAATCTTAATGCATATGAAACATGATGAGAGGTTTACTCTTCATTTTTCTCCAAAGAACTTGATAAAGGATCTGCAATGATCTCTAAAATTTAAACACAAGATAAGAAACCCTAATCGCATTAAGAAAATAAATGCAGAAAATAAAAAGATGATCAAACTTACACTTGTATGACCCGACTAGGTATGTAACCCAAAATCTCTATTAACCCCTGCAACACTACAAAAGTTTTCAAATATGAAAATAGAAAGGTACAAAGATATGAATAAAGAATCGACCAAACCAACTAAAATGAGTAAGAAAGCATCAAATTTACCTTATAACTCAACGAATTTACCTTATCATGGTAAAGAATCTGCAAAAATCTTTAAAAATGCATATCATACAGAAAACTAATCCAAATAACGCAAACTAGATGAGTTATGAAGAATGTGGTTGGTGTCTATTCCCCAGTCTTTCCCTCAAGATCATGGTAAAGAATTTGCAAAAATCTTTAAAAATGCATATCATATAGAGAACTAATCCAAATAACGCAAACTGAAAAAATTCAACGATATTAAAAAAAATGCTATAATCGACTTATTTGAAGTGAACTAAGAATCTTAATGCATATGAAACATGATGAGAGGTTTACTCTTCATTTTTCTCCAAAGAATTTGATAAAGGATCTGCAATGATCTCTAAAAATTAAACACAAGATAAGAAACCCTAATCGCTTTAAGAAAAAAAATAAGAATATAAAAAGATGATCAAACCTACACTTGAATGAACTAGGAATGTAACCCAAAATCTCCAACAGCTGTATGAACTGACTAGGTATGTAACCCAAAATCTCCATTTACCCGTGCAACACTACAAAAGTTTTCAAATATGAAAAAAAGAAAGGTACAAAAATATGAATAAAGAATCGACCAAACCAACTAAAATGAGTAAGAAAGCATCAAATTTACCTTACGACTCAATGAATTCCACCCGTACAATACTCATTCTAATGTAATTCGCGTACACTATTATAATCAAATAAGTTCATTATGAATTATACAATTTTAAGGAAATAATGTCAATAATAATAGATTAAAGTAAATGGACTTCTATTCTTTTGTTCTCTCCCATAAACATGGTAAGCAATTTTGGACTAACTTTATGAATTGTATATTGAAGATAAGATTAAAAATATCAAACATTAAAAAGAAAAGGTGCATAGATATGAATAAAGGTAACCAAACAAACTGAAATAAGTAAGATAACGACAAGAAAGTTTAGGCTTGTAAAGCTGTCAAGTAGACATTATTGATTTGACCAAACACTGTCATTCGATTTCTAATTTCTTGGAAGAAAACACTAATATCAATGTAATTCCACTTTCTAATAAAAGAGTAACTCAAACAAGCCTACTTAAAACAAAGTTATGACACTAGATGGCTTATGAAGAATGTGTTGTGTATTACCCAGTTCTTCCCAAAGATCGTGATAAGTAATATGCAAAAATCTTTAAAAATTGCAAATCGAAGAGACAACTAATTCAAATATAATAAACAGAAGAGGATCAACACTATGAAAAAGAATTTGACCAAACCGAATTATTTGAAGTGAAGCAAGAACCATAGGGATTAGAAGCATGGGAGGTATACTGTTCAGTTCTCTACCAAAAACTTGATAAAAGACCTGTAAGAAAAAAACTTGATCAAACTGATACGTGCAAAAAAACACAGAAAAAAACTAATACGGTTCAATTCTAAAATGGTACTAGATGACTTATGAAGAATGTGACCAGTCTATTCCCTAGTCTTTCCCTCATGAACATGGTAAAGAATCTGCAAAAATCTTTAAAAATGCATATCATACAGAAAACTAATCCAAATAACGCAAACTAGATGAGTTATGAAGAATGTGGTTGGTGTCTATTCCCCAATCTTTCCCTCAAGATCATGGTAAAGAATTTGCAAAAATATTTAAAAATGCATATCATATAGAGAACTAATCCAAATAACGCAAACTGAAAAAATTCAACGATATTAAAAAATAATGCTATAATCGACTTATTTAAAGTGAACTAAGAATCTTAATGCATATGAAACATGATGAGAGGTTTACTCTTCATTTTTCTCCAAAGAACTTGATAAAGGATCTGCAATGATCTCTAAAATTTAAACACAAGATAAGAAACCCTAATCGCATTAAGAAAAAAAAATAAGAATATAAAAAGATGATCAAACTTACACTTGTATGACCCGACTAGGTATGTAACCCAAAATCTCTATTAACCCCTGCAACACTACAAAAGTTTTCAAATATGAAAATAGAAAGGTACAAAGATATGAATAAAGAATCGACCAAACCAACTAAAATGAGTAAGAAAGCATCAAATTTACCTTATAACTCAACGAATTCCACATGTACAATACTCATTCTAATGTAAGTTGCGTACACTATTATAACCAAATAAGTTCATTATGAATTATACAATTTTAAGGAAATAGTCTCAATAATAATAGATTAAAGTAAATGGACTTCTATTCTTTTGTTCTCTCCCATAAACATGGTAAGCAATTTTGCACTAACTTTACGAATTGTATATTGAAGATAAGATTAAAAATATCAAACATTAAAAAGAAAAGGTGCATAGATATGAATAAAGGTAACCAAACAAACTGAAATAAGTAAGATAACGACAAGAAAGTTTAGGCTTGTAAAGCTGTCAAGTAGACATTATTGATTTGACCAAACACTGTCATTCGATTTCTAATTTCTTGGAAGAAAACACTAATATCTATGTAATTCCACTTTCTAATAAAAGAGTAACTCAAACAAGCCTACTTAAAACAAAGTTATGACACTAGATGGCTTATGAAGAATGTGTTGTGTATTACCCAGTTCTTCCCAAAGATCGTGATAAGGAATATGCAAAAATCTTTAAAAATTGCAAATCGAAGAGACAACTAATTCAAATATAATAAACAGAAGAGGATCAACACTATGAAAAAGAATTTGACCAAACCGAATTATTTGAAGTGAAGCAAGAACCATAGGGATTAGAAGCATGGGAGGTATACTGTTCAGTTCTCTACCAAAAACTTGATAAAAGACCTGTAAGAAAAAAACTTGATCAAACTGATACGTGCAAAAAAACACAGAAAAAAACTAATACGGTTCAATTCTAAAATGGTACTAGATGACTTATGAAGAATGTGACCAGTCTATTCCCTAGTCTTTCCCTCATGAACATGGTAAAGAATCTGCAAAAATCTTTAAAAATGCATATCATACAGAAAACTAATCCAAATAACGCAAACTAGATGAGTTATGAAGAATGTGGTTGGTGTCTATTCCCCAATCTTTCCCTCAAGATCATGGTAAAGAATTTGCAAAAATATTTAAAAATGCATATCATATAGAGAACTAATCCAAATAACGCAAACTGAAAAAATTCAACGATATTAAAAAATAATGCTATAATCGACTTATTTAAAGTGAACTAAGAATCTTAATGCATATGAAACATGATGAGAGGTTTACTCTTCATTTTTCTCCAAAGAACTTGATAAAGGATCTGCAATGATCTCTAAAATTTAAACACAAGATAAGAAACCCTAATCGCATTAAGAAAAAAAAATAAGAATATAAAAAGATGATCAAACTTACACTTGTATGACCCGACTAGGTATGTAACCCAAAATCTCTATTAACCCCTGCAACACTACAAAAGTTTTCAAATATGAAAATAGAAAGGTACAAAGATATGAATAAAGAATCGACCAAACCAACTAAAATGAGTAAGAAAGCATCAAATTTACCTTATAACTCAACGAATTCCACATGTACAATACTCATTCTAATGTAAGTTGCGTACACTATTATAACCAAATAAGTTCATTATGAATTATACAATTTTAAGGAAATAGTCTCAATAATAATAGATTAAAGTAAATGGACTTCTATTCTTTTGTTCTCTCCCATAAACATGGTAAGCAATTTTGCACTAACTTTACGAATTGTATATTGAAGATAAGATTAAAAATATCAAACATTAAAAAGAAAAGGTGCATAGATATGAATAAAGGTAACCAAACAAACTGAAATAAGTAAGATAACGACAAGAAAGTTTAGGCTTGTAAAGCTGTCAAGTAGACATTATTGATTTGACCAAACACTGTCATTCGATTTCTAATTTCTTGGAAGAAAACACTAATATCTATGTAATTCCACTTTCTAATAAAAGAGTAACTCAAACAAGCCTACTTAAAACAAAGTTATGACACTAGATGGCTTATGAAGAATGTGTTGTGTATTACCCAGTTCTTCCCAAAGATCGTGATAAGGAATATGCAAAAATCTTTAAAAATTGCAAATCGAAGAGACAACTAATTCAAATATAATAAACAGAAGAGGATCAACACTATGAAAAAGAATTTGACCAAACCGAATTATTTGAAGTGAAGCAAGAACCATAGGGATTAGAAGCATGGGAGGTATACTGTTCAGTTCTCTACCAAAAACTTGATAAAAGACCTGTAAGAAAAAAACTTGATCAAACTGATACGTGCAAAAAAACACAGAAAAAAACTAATACGGTTCAATTCTAAAATGGTACTAGATGACTTATGAAGAATGTGACCAGTCTATTCCCTAGTCTTTCCCTCATGAACATGGTAAAGAATCTGCAAAAATCTTTAAAAATGCATATCATACAGAAAACTAATCCAAATAACGCAAACTAGATGAGTTATGAAGAATGTGGTTGGTGTCTATTCCCCAGTCTTTCCCTCAAGATCATGGTAAAGAATTTGCAAAAATATTTAAAAATGCATATCATATAGAGAACTAATCCAAATAACGCAAACTGAAAAAATTCAACGATATTAAAAAATAATGCTATAATCGACTTATTTAAAGTGAACTAAGAATCTTAATGCATATGAAACATGATGAGAGGTTTACTCTTCATTTTTCTCCAAAGAACTTGATAAAGGATCTGCAATGATCTCTAAAATTTAAACACAAGATAAGAAACCCTAATCGCATTAAGAAAAAAAAAATAAGAATATAAAAAGATGATCAAACTTACACTTGTATGACCCGACTAGGTATGTAACCCAAAATCTCTATTAACCCCTGCAACACTACAAAAGTTTTCAAATATGAAAATAGAAAGGTACAAAGATATGAATAAAGAATCGACCAAACCAACTAAAATGAGTAAGAAAGCATCAAATTTACCTTATAACTCAACGAATTCCACATGTACAATACTCATTCTAATGTAAGTTGCGTACACTATTATAACCAAATAAGTTCATTATGAATTATACAATTTTAAGGAAATAGTCTCAATAATAATAGATTAAAGTAAATGGACTTCTATTCTTTTGTTCTCTCCCGTAAACATGGTAAGCAATTTTGCACTAACTTTACGAATTGTATATTGAAGATAAGATTAAAAATATCAAACATTAAAAAGAAAAGGTGCATAGATATGAATAAAGGTAACCAAACAAACTGAAATAAGTAAGATAACGACAAGAAAGTTTAGGCTTGTAAAGCTGTCAAGTAGACATTATTGATTTGACCAAACACTGTCATTCGATTTCTAATTTCTTGGAAGAAAACACTAATATCTATGTAATTCCACTTTCTAATAAAAGAGTAACTCAAACAAGCCTACTTAAAACAAAGTTATGACACTAGATGGCTTATGAAGAATGTGTTGTGTATTACCCAGTTCTTCCCAAAGATCGTGATAAGGAATATGCAAAAATCTTTAAAAATTGCAAATCGAAGAGACAACTAATTCAAATATAATAAACAGAAGAGGATCAACACTATGAAAAAGAATTTGACCAAACCGAATTATTTGAAGTGAAGCAAGAACCATAGGGATTAGAAGCATGGGAGGTATACTGTTCAGTTCTCTACCAAAAACTTGATAAAAGACCTGTAAGAAAAAAACTTGATCAAACTGATACGTGCAAAAAAACACAGAAAAAAACTAATACGGTTCAATTCTAAAATGGTACTAGATGACTTATGAAGAATGTGACCAGTCTATTCCCTAGTCTTTCCCTCATGAACATGGTAAAGAATCTGCAAAAATCTTTAAAAATGCATATCATACAGAAAACTAATCCAAATAACGCAAACTAGATGAGTTATGAAGAATGTGGTTGGTGTCTATTCCCCAATCTTTCCCTCAAGATCATGGTAAAGAATTTGCAAAAATATTTAAAAATGCATATCATATAGAGAACTAATCCAAATAACGCAAACTGAAAAAATTCAACGATATTAAAAAATAATGCTATAATCGACTTATTTAAAGTGAACTAAGAATCTTAATGCATATGAAACATGATGAGAGGTTTACTCTTCATTTTTCTCCAAAGAACTTGATAAAGGATCTGCAATGATCTCTAAAATTTAAACACAAGATAAGAAACCCTAATCGCATTAAGAAAAAAAAATAAGAATATAAAAAGATGATCAAACTTACACTTGTATGACCCGACTAGGTATGTAACCCAAAATCTCTATTAACCCCTGCAACACTACAAAAGTTTTCAAATATGAAAATAGAAAGGTACAAAGATATGAATAAAGAATCGACCAAACCAACTAAAATGAGTAAGAAAGCATCAAATTTACCTTATAACTCAACGAATTCCACATGTACAATACTCATTCTAATGTAAGTTGCGTACACTATTATAACCAAATAAGTTCATTATGAATTATACAATTTTAAGGAAATAGTCTCAATAATAATAGATTAAAGTAAATGGACTTCTATTCTTTTGTTCTCTCCCATAAACATGGTAAGCAATTTTGCACTAACTTTACGAATTGTATATTGAAGATAAGATTAAAAATATCAAACATTAAAAAGAAAAGGTGCATAGATATGAATAAAGGTAACCAAACAAACTGAAATAAGTAAGATAACGACAAGAAAGTTTAGGCTTGTAAAGCTGTCAAGTAGACATTATTGATTTGACCAAACACTGTCATTCGATTTCTAATTTCTTGGAAGAAAACACTAATATCTATGTAATTCCACTTTCTAATAAAAGAGTAACTCAAACAAGCCTACTTAAAACAAAGTTATGACACTAGATGGCTTATGAAGAATGTGTTGTGTATTACCCAGTTCTTCCTAAAGATCGTGATAAGGAATATGCAAAAATCTTTAAAAATTGCAAATCGAAGAGACAACTAATTCAAATATAATAAACAGAAGAGGATCAACACTATGAAAAAGAATTTGACCAAACCGAATTATTTGAAGTGAAGCAAGAACCATAGGGATTAGAAGCATGGGAGGTATACTGTTCAGTTCTCTACCAAAAACTTGATAAAAGACCTGTAAGAAAAAAACTTGATCAAACTGATACGTGCAAAAAAACACAGAAAAAAACTAATACGGTTCAATTCTAAAATGGTACTAGATGACTTATGAAGAATGTGACCAGTCTATTCCCTAGTCTTTCCCTCATGAACATGGTAAAGAATCTGCAAAAATCTTTAAAAATGCATATCATACAGAAAACTAATCCAAATAACGCAAACTAGATGAGTTATGAAGAATGTGGTTGGTGTCTATTCCCCAGTCTTTCCCTCAAGATCATGGTAAAGAATTTGCAAAAATATTTAAAAATGCATATCATATAGAGAACTAATCCAAATAACGCAAACTGAAAAAATTCAACGATATTAAAAAATAATGCTATAATCGACTTATTTAAAGTGAACTAAGAATCTTAATGCATATGAAACATGATGAGAGGTTTACTCTTAATTTTTCTCCAAAGAACTTGATAAAGGATCTGCAATGATCTCTAAAATTTAAACACAAGATAAGAAACCCTAATCGCATTAAGAAAAAAAAAATAAGAATATAAAAAGATGATCAAACTTACACTTGTATGACCCGACTAGGTATGTAACCCAAAATCTCTATTAACCCCTGCAACACTACAAAAGTTTTCAAATATGAAAATAGAAAGGTACAAAGATATGAATAAAGAATCGACCAAACCAACTAAAATGAGTAAGAAAGCATCAAATTTACCTTATAACTCAACGAATTCCACATGTACAATACTCATTCTAATGTAAGTTGCGTACACTATTATAACCAAATAAGTTCATTATGAATTATACAATTTTAAGGAAATAGTCTCAATAATAATAGATTAAAGTAAATGGACTTCTATTCTTTTGTTCTCTCCCGTAAACATGGTAAGCAATTTTGCACTAACTTTACGAATTGTATATTGAAGATAAGATTAAAAATATCAAACATTAAAAAGAAAAGGTGCATAGATATGAATAAAGGTAACCAAACAAACTGAAATAAGTAAGATAACGACAAGAAAGTTTAGGCTTGTAAAGCTGTCAAGTAGACATTATTGATTTGACCAAACACTGTCATTCGATTTCTAATTTCTTGGAAGAAAACACTAATATCTATGTAATTCCACTTTCTAATAAAAGAGTAACTCAAACAAGCCTACTTAAAACAAAGTTATGACACTAGATGGCTTATGAAGAATGTGTTGTGTATTACCCAGTTCTTCCCAAAGATCGTGATAAGGAATATGCAAAAATCTTTAAAAATTGCAAATCGAAGAGACAACTAATTCAAATATAATAAACAGAAGAGGATCAACACTATGAAAAAGAATTTGACCAAACCGAATTATTTGAAGTGAAGCAAGAACCATAGGGATTAGAAGCATGGGAGGTATACTGTTCAGTTCTCTACCAAAAACTTGATAAAAGACCTGTAAGAAAAAAACTTGATCAAACTGATACGTGCAAAAAAACACAGAAAAAAACTAATACGGTTCAATTCTAAAATGGTACTAGATGACTTATGAAGAATGTGACCAGTCTATTCCCTAGTCTTTCCCTCATGAACATGGTAAAGAATCTGCAAAAATCTTTAAAAATGCATATCATACAGAAAACTAATCCAAATAACGCAAACTAGATGAGTTATGAAGAATGTGGTTGGTGTCTATTCCCCAGTCTTTCCCTCAAGACCATGGTAAAGAGTTTGCAAAAATATTTAAAAATGCATATCATATAGAGAACTAATCCAAATAACGCAAACTGAAAAAATTCAACGATATTAAAAAAAAAATGCTATAATCGACTTATTTAAAGTGAACTAAGAATCTTAATGCATATGAAACATGATGAGAGGTTTACTCTTCATTTTTCTCCAAAGAACTTGATAAAGGATCTGCAATGATCTCTAAAATTTAAACACAAGATAAGAAACCCTAATCGCATTAATAAAAAAAAATAAGAATATAAAAAGATGATCAAACTTACACTTGTATGACCCGACTAGGTATGTAACCCAAAATCTCTATTAACCCCTGCAACACTACAAAAGTTTTCAAATATGAAAATAGAAAGGTACAAAGATATGAATAAAGAATCGACCAAACCAACTAAAATGAGTAAGAAAGCATCAAATTTACCTTATAACTCAACGAATTCCACATGTACAATACTCATTCTAATGTAAGTTGCGTACACTATTATAACCAAATAAGTTCATTATGAATTATACAATTTTAAGGAAATAGTCTCAATAATAATAGGTTAAAGTAAATGGACTTCTATTCTTTTGTTCTCTCCCATAAACATGGTAAGCAATTTTGCACTAACTTTACGAATTGTATATTGAAGATAAGATTAAAAATATCAAACATTAAAAAGAAAAGGTGCATAGATATGAATAAAGGTAACCAAACAAATTGAAATAAGTAAGATAACGACAAGAAAGTTTAGGCTTGTAAAGCTGTCAAGTAGACATTATTGATTTGACCAAACACTGTCATTCGATTTCTAATTTCTTGGAAGAAAACACTAATATCTATGTAATTCCACTTTCTAATAAAAGAGTAACTCAAACAAGCCTACTTAAAACAAAGTTATGACACTAGATGGCTTATGAAGAATGTGTTGTGTATTACCCAGTTCTTCCCAAAGATCGTGATAAGTAATATGCAAAAATCTATAAAAATTGCAAATCGAAGAGACAACTAATTCAAATATAATAAACAGAAGAGGATCAACACTATGAAAAAGAATTTGACCAAACCGAATTATTTGAAGTGAAGCAAGAACCATAGGGATTAGAAGCATGGGAGGTATACTGTTCAGTTCTCTACCAAAAACTTGATAAAAGACCTGTAAGAAAAAAACTTGATCAAACTGATACGTGTAAAAAAACACAGAAAAAACTAATACGGTTCAATTCTAAGATGGTACTAGATGACTTATGAAGAATGTGACCAGTCTATTCCCTAGTCTTTCCCTCATGAACATGGTAAAGAATCTGCAAAAATCTTTAAAAATGCATATCATACAGAAAACTAATCCAAATAACGCAAACTAGATGAGTTATGAAGAATGTGGTCGGTGTCTATTCCCCAGTCTTTCCCTCAAGATCATGGTAAATAATTTGCAAAAATCTTTAAAAATGCATATCATATAGAGAACTAATCCAAATAACGCAAACTGAAAAAATTCAACGATATTAAAAAAAAATGCTATAATCGACTTATTTAAAGTGAACTAAGAATCTTAATGCATATGAAACATGATGAGAGGTTTACTCTTCATTTTTCTCCAAAGAACTTGATAAAGGATCTGCAATGATCTCTAAAATTTAAACACAAGATAAGAAACCCTAATCGCATTAAGAAAAAAAAATAAGAATATAAAAAGATGATCAAACTTACACTTGTATGACCCGACTAGGTATGTAACCCAAAATCTCTATTAACCCCTGCAACACTACAAAAGTTTTCAAATATGAAAATAGAAAGGTACAAAGATATCAATAAAGAATCTGCCAAACCAACTAAAATGAGTAAGAAAGCATCAAATTTACCTTATAACTCAACGAATTCCACATGTACAATACTCATTCTAATGTAAGTTGCGTACACTATTATAACCAAATAAGTTCATTATGAATTATACAATTTTAAGGAAATAGTCTCAATAATAATAGGTTAAAGTAAATGGACTTCTATTCTTTTGTTCTCTCCCATAAACATGGTAAGCAATTTTGCACTAACTTTACGAATTGTATATTGAAGATAAGATTAAAAATATCAAACATTAAAAAGAAAAGGTGCATAGATATGAATAAAGGTAACCAAACAAACTGAAATAAGTAAGATAACGACAAGAAAGTTTAGGCTTGTAAAGCTGTAAAGTAGACATTATTGATTTGACCAAACACTGTCATTCGATTTCTAATTTCTTGGAAGAAAACACTAATATCTATGTAATTCCACTTTCTAATAAAAGAGTAACTCAAACAAGCCTACTTAAAACAAAGTTATGACACTAGATGGCTTATGAAGAATGTGTTGTGTATTACCCAGTTCTTCCCAAAGATCGTGATAAGTAATATGCAAAAATCTATAAAAATTGCAAATCGAAGAGACAACTAATTCAAATATAATAAACAGAAGAGGATCAACACTATGAAAAAGAATTTGACCAAACCGAATTATTTGAAGTGAAGCAAGAACCATAGGGATTAGAAGCATGGGAGGTATACTGTTCAGTTCTCTACCAAAAACTTGATAAAAGACCTGTAAGAAAAAAACTTGATCAAACTGATACGTGTAAAAAAACACAGAAAAAATTAATACGGTTCAATTCTAAGATGGTACTAGATGACTTATGAAGAATGTGACCAGTCTATTCCCTAGTCTTTCCCTCATGAACATGGTAAAGAATCTGCAAAAATCTTTAAAAATGCATATCATACAGAAAACTAATCCAAATAACGCAAACTAGATGAGTTATGAAGAATGTGGTTGGTGTCTATTCCCCAGTCTTTCCCTCAAGATCATGGTAAATAATTTGCAAAAATCTTTAAAAATGCATATCATATAGAGAACTAATCCAAATAACGCAAACTGAAAAAATTCAACGATATTAAAAAAAAATGCTATAATCGACTTATTTAAAGTGAACTAAGAATCTTAATGCATATGAAACATGATGAGAGGTTTACTCTTCATTTTTCTCCAAAGAACTTGATAAAGGATCTGCAATGATCTCTAAAATTTAAACACAAGATAAGAAACCCTAATCGCATTAAGAAAAAAAAATAAGAATATAAAAAGATGATCAAACTTACACTTGTATGACCCGACTAGGTATGTAACCCAAAATCTCTATTAACCCCTGCAACACTACAAAAGTTTTCAAATATGAAAATAGAAAGGTACAAAGATATCAATAAAGAATCTGCCAAACCAACTAAAATGAGTAAGAAAGCATCAAATTTACCTTATAACTCAACGAATTCCACATGTACAATCCTCATTCTAATGTAAGTTGCGTACACTATTATAACCAAATAAGTTCATTATGAATTATACAATTTTAAGGAAATAGTCTCAATAATAATAGGTTAAAGTAAATGGACTTCTATTCTTTTGTTCTCTCCCATAAACATGGTAAGCAATTTTGCACTAACTTTACGAATTGTATATTGAAGATAAGATTAAAAATATCAAACATTAAAAAGAAAAGGTGCATAGATATGAATAAAGGTAACCAAACAAACTGAAATAAGTAAGATAACGACAAGAAAGTTTAGGCTTGTAAAGCTGTCAAGTAGACATTATTGATTTGACCAAACACTGTCATTCGATTTCTAATTTCTTGGAAGAAAACACTAATATCTATGTAATTCCACTTTCTAATAAAAGAGTAACTCAAACAAGCCTACTTAAAACAAAGTTATCACACTAGATGGCTTATGAAGAATGTGTTGTGTATTACCCAGTTCTTCCCAAAGATCGTGATAAGGAATATGCAAAAATCTTTAAAAATTGCAAATCGAAGAGACAACTAATTCAAATATAATAAACAGAAGAGGATCAACACTATGAAAAAGAATTTGACCAAACCGAATTATTTGAAGTGAAGCAAGAACCATAGGGATTAGAAGCATGGGAGGTATACTGTTCAGTTCTCTACCAAAAACTTGATAAAAGACCTGTAAGAAAAAAACTTGATCAAACTGATACGTGTAAAAAAACACAGAAAAAACTAATACGGTTCAATTCTAAGATGGTACTAGATGACTTATGAAGAATGTGACCAGTCTATTCCCTAGTCTTTCCCTCATGAACATGGTAAAGAATCTGCAAAAATCTTTAAAAATGCATATCATACAGAAAACTAATCCAAATAACGCAAACTAGATGAGTTATGAAGAATGTGGTTGGTGTCTATTCCCCAGTCTTTCCCTCAAGATCATGGTAAATAATTTGCAAAAATCTTTAAAAATGCATATCATATAGAGAACTAATCCAAATAACGCAAACTGAAAAAATTCAACGATATTAAAAAAAAATGCTATAATCGACTTATTTAAAGTGAACTAAGAATCTTAATGCATATGAAACATGATGAGAGGTTTACTCTTCATTTTTCTCCAAAGAACTTGATAAAGGATCTGCAATGATCTCTAAAATTTAAACACAAGATAAGAAACCCTAATCGCATTAAGAAAAAAAAATAAGAATATAAAAAGATGATCAAACTTACACTTGTATGACCCGACTAGGTATGTAACCCAAAATCTCTATTAACCCCTGCAACACTACAAAAGTTTTCAAATATGAAAATAGAAAGGTACAAAGATATCAATAAAGAATCTGCCAAACCAACTAAAATGAGTAAGAAAGCATCAAATTTACCTTATAACTCAACGAATTCCACATGTACAATACTCATTCTAATGTAAGTTGCGTACACTATTATAACCAAATAAGTTCATTATGAATTATACAATTTTAAGGAAATAGTCTCAATAATAATAGGTTAAAGTAAATGGACTTCTATTCTTTTGTTCTCTCCCATAAACATGGTAAGCAATTTTGCACTAACTTTACGAATTGTATATTGAAGATAAGATTAAAAATATCAAACATTAAAAAGAAAAGGTGCATAGATATGAATAAAGGTAACCAAACAAACTGAAATAAGTAAGATAACGACAAGAAAGTTTAGGCTTGTAAAGCTGTCAAGTAGACATTATTGATTTGACCAAACACTGTCATTCGATTTCTAATTTCTTGGAAGAAAACACTAATATCTATGTAATTCCACTTTCTAATAAAAGAGTAACTCAAACAAGCCTACTTAAAACAAAGTTATGACACTAGATGGCTTATGAAGAATGTGTTGTGTATTACCCAGTTCTTCCCAAAGATCGTGATAAGGAATATGCAAAAATCTTTAAAAATTGCAAATCGAAGAGACAACTAATTCAAATATAATAAACAGAAGAGGATCAACACTATGAAAAAGAATTTGACCAAACCAAATTATTTGAAGTGAAGCAAGAACCATAGGGATTAGAAGCATGGGAGGTATACTGTTCAGTTCTCTACCAAAAACTTGATAAAAGACCTGTAAGAAAAAAACTTGATCAAACTGATACGTGTAAAAAAACACAGAAAAAACTAATACGGTTCAATTCTAAGATGGTACTAGATGACTTATGAAGAATGTGACCAGTCTATTCCCTAGTCTTTCCCTCATGAACATGGTAAAGAATCTGCAAAAATCTTTAAAAATGCATATCATACAGAAAACTAATCCAAATAACGCAAACTAGATGAGTTATGAAGAATGTGGTTGGTGTCTATTCCCCAGTCTTTCCCTCAAGATCATGGTAAATAATTTGCAAAAATCTTTAAAAATGCATATCATATAGAGAACTAATCCAAATAACGCAAACTGAAAAAATTCAACGATATTAAAAAAAAATGCTATAATCGACTTATTTAAAGTGAACTAAGAATCTTAATGCATATGAAACATGATGAGAGGTTTACTCTTCATTTTTCTCCAAAGAACTTGATAAAGGATCTGCAATGATCTCTAAAATTTAAACACAAGATAAGAAACCCTAATCGCATTAAGAAAAAAAAATAAGAATATAAAAAGATGATCAAACTTACACTTGTATGACCCGACTAGGTATGTAACCCAAAATCTCTATTAACCCCTGCAACACTACAAAAGTTTTCAAATATGAAAATAGAAAGGTACAAAGATATGAATAAAGAATCGACCAAACCAACTAAAATGAGTAAGAAAGCATCAAATTTACCTTATAACTCAACGAATTCCACATGTACAATACTCATTCTAATGTAAGTTGCGTACACTATTATAACCAAATAAGTTCATTATGAATTATACAATTTTAAGGAAATAGTCTCAATAATAATAGATTAAAGTAAATGGACTTCTATTCTTTTGTTCTCTCCCATAAACATGGTAAGCAATTTTGCACTAACTTTACGAATTGTATATTGAAGATAAGATTAAAAATATCAAACATTAAAAAGAAAAGGTGCATAGATATGAATAAAGGTAACCAAACAAACTGAAATAAGTAAGATAACGACAAGAAAGTTTAGGCTTGTAAAGCTGTCAAGTAGACATTATTGATTTGAGCAAACATTGTCATTCGATTTCTAATTTCTTGGAAGAAAACACTAATATCTATGTAATTCCACTTTCTAATAAAAGAGTAACTCAAACAAGCCTACTTAAAACAAAGTTATGACACTAGATGGCTTATGAAGAATGTGTTGTGTATTACCCAGTTCTTCCCAAAGATCGTGATAAGGAATATGCAAAAATCTTTAAAAATTGCAAATCGAAGAGACAACTAATTCAAATATAATAAACAGAAGAGGATCAACACTATGAAAAAGAATTTGACCAAACCGAATTATTTGAAGTGAAGCAAGAACCATAGGGATTAGAAGCATGGGAGGTATACTGTTCAGTTCTCTACCAAAAACTTGATAAAAGACCTGTAAGAAAAAAACTTGATCAAACTGATACGTGTAAAAAAACACAGAAAAAACTAATACGGTTCAATTCTAAGATGGTACTAGATGACTTATGAAGAATGTGACCAGTCTATTCCCTAGTCTTTCCCTCATGAACATGGTAAAGAATCTGCAAAAATCTTTAAAAATGCATATCATACAGAAAACTAATCCAAATAACGCAAACTAGATGAGTTATGAAGAATGTGGTTGGTGTCTATTCCCCAGTCTTTCCCTCAAGATCATGGTAAATAATTTGCAAAAATCTTTAAAAATGCATATCATATAGAGAACTAATCCAAATAACGCAAACTGAAAAAATTCAACGATATTAAAAAAAAATGCTATAATCGACTTATTTAAAGTGAACTAAGAATCTTAATGCATATGAAACAGGATGAGAGGTTTACTCTTCATTTTTCTCCAAAGAACTTGATAAAGGATCTGCAATGATCTCTAAAATTTAAACACAAGATAAGAAACCCTAATCGCATTAAGAAAAAAAAATAAGAATATAAAAAGATGATCAAACTTACACTTGTATGACCCGACTAGGTATGTAACCCAAAATCTCTATTAACCCCTGCAACACTACAAAAGTTTTCAAATATGAAAATAGAAAGGTACAAAGATATCAATAAAGAATCTGCCAAACCAACTAAAATGAGTAAGAAAGCATCAAATTTACCTTATAACTCAACGAATTCCACATGTAAAATACTCATTCTAATGTAAGTTGCGTACACTATTATAACCAAATAAGTTCATTATGAATTATACAATTTTAAGGAAATAGTCTCAATAATAATAGGTTAAAGTAAATGGACTTCTATTCTTTTGTTCTCTCCCATAAACATGGTAAGCAATTTTGCACTAACTTTACGAATTGTATATTGAAGATAAGATTAAAAATATCAAACATTAAAAAGAAAAGGTGCATAGATATGAATAAAGGTAACCAAACAAACTGAAATAAGTAAGATAACGACAAGAAAGTTTAGGCTTGTAAAGCTGTCAAGTAGACATTATTGATTTGACCAAACACTGTCATTCGATTTCTAATTTCTTGGAAGAAAACACTAATATCTATGTAATTCCACTTTCTAATAAAAGAGTAACTCAAACAAGCCTACTTAAAACAAAGTTATGACACTAGATGGCTTATGAAGAATGTGTTGTGTATTACCCAGTTCTTCCCAAAGATCGTGATAAGGAATATGCAAAAATCTTTAAAAATTGCAAATCGAAGAGACAACTAATTCAAATATAATAAACAGAAGAGGATCAACACTATGAAAAAGAATTTGACCAAACCGAATTATTTGAAGTGAAGCAAGAACCATAGGGATTAGAAGCATGGGAGGTATACTGTTCAGTTCTCTACCAAAAACTTGATAAAAGACCTGTAAGAAAAAAACTTGATCAAACTGATACGTGTAAAAAAACACAGAAAAAACTAATACGGTTCAATTCTAAGATGGTACTAGATGACTTATGAAGAATGTGACCAGTCTATTCCCTAGTCTTTCCCTCATGAACATGGTAAAGAATCTGCAAAAATCTTTAAAAATGCATATCATACAGAAAACTAATCCAAATAACGCAAACTAGATGAGTTATGAAGAATGTGGTTGGTGTCTATTCCCCAGTCTTTCCCTCAAGATCATGGTAAATAATTTGCAAAAATCTTTAAAAATGCATATCATATAGAGAACTAATCCAAATAACGCAAACTGAAAAAATTCAACGATATTAAAAAAAAATGCTATAATCGACTTATTTAAAGTGAACTAAGAATCTTAATGCATATGAAACATGATGAGAGGTTTACTCTTCATTTTTCTCCAAAGAACTTGATAAAGGATCTGCAATGATCTCTAAAATTTAAACACAAGATAAGAAACCCTAATCGCATTAAGAAAAAAAAATAAAAATATTAAAAGATGATCAAACTTACACTTGTATGACCCGACTAGGTATGTAACCCAAAATCTCTATTAACCCCTGCAACACTACAAAAGTTTTCAAATATGAAAATAGAAAGGTACAAAGATATGAATAAAGAATCTGCCAAACCAACTAAAATGAGTAAGAAAGCATCAAATTTACCTTATAACTCAACGAATTCCACATGTACAATACTCATTCTAATGTAAGTTGCGTACACTATTATAACCAAATAAGTTCATTATGAATTATACAATTTTAAGGAAATAGTCTCAATAATAATAGGTTAAAGTAAATGGACTTCTATTCTTTTGTTCTCTCCCATAAACATGGTAAGCAATTTTGCACTAACTTTACGAATTGTATATTGAAGATAAGATTAAAAATATCAAACATTAAAAAGAAAAGGTGCATAAATATGAATAAAGGTAAACAAACAAACTGAAATAAGTAAGATAACGACAAGAAAGTTTAGGCTTGTAAAGCTGTCAAGTAGACATTATTGATTTGACCAAACACTGTCATTCGATTTCTAATTTCTTGGAAGAAAACACTAATATCTATGTAATTCCACTTTCTAATAAAAGAGCAACTCAAACAAACCTACTTAAAACAAAGTTATGACACTAGATGGCTTATGAAGAATGTGTTGTGTATTACCCAGTTCTTCCCAAAGATCGTGATAAGGAATATGCAAAAATCTTTAAAAATTGCAAATCGAAGAGACAACTAATTCAAATATAATAAACAGAAGAGGATCAACACTATGAAAAAGAATTTGACCAAACCGAATTATTTGAAGTGAAGCAAGAACCATAGGGATTAGAAGCATGGGAGGTATACTGTTCAGTTCTCTACCAAAAACTTGATAAAAGACCTGTAAGAAAAAAAATTGATCAAACTGATACGTGTAAAAAAACACAGAAAAAACTAATACGGTTCAATTCTAAGATGGTACTAGATGACTTATGAAGAATGTGACCAGTCTATTCCCTAGTCTTTCCCTCATGAACATGGTAAAGAATCTGCAAAAATCTTTAAAAATGCATATCATACAGAAAACTAATCCAAATAACGCAAACTAAATGAGTTATGAAGAATGTGGTTGGTGTCTATTCCCCAGTCTTTCCCTCAAGATCATGGTAAATAATTTGCAAAAATCTTTAAAAATGCATATCATATAGAGAACTAATCCAAATAACGCAAACTGAAAAAATTCAACGATATTAAAAAATAATGCTATAATCGACTTATTTAAAGTGAACTAAGAATCTTAATGCATATGAAACATGATGAGAGGTTTACTCTTCATTTTTCTCCAAAGAACTTGATAAAGGATCTGCAATGATCTCTAAAATTTAAACACAAGATAAGAAACCCTAATCGCATTAAGAAAAAAAAATGCAGAAAATAAAAAGATGATCAAACTTACACTTGTATGACCCGACTAGGTATGTAACCCAAAATCTCTATTAACCCCTGCAACACTACAAAAGTTTTCAAATATGAAAATAGAAAGGTACAAAGATATGAATAAAGAATCGACCAAACCAACTAAAATGAGTAAGAAAGCATCAAATTTACCTTATAACTCAACGAATTTACCTTATCATGGTAAAGAATCTGCAAAAATCTTTAAAAATGCATATCATACAGAAAACTAATCCAAATAACGCAAACTAGATGAGTTATGAAGAATGTGGTTGGTGTCTATTCCCCAGTCTTTCCCTCAAGATCATGGTAAAGAATTTGCAAAAATCTTTAAAAATGCATATCATATAGAGAACTAATCCAAATAACGCAAACTGAAAAAATTCAACGATATTAAAAAAAATGCTATAATCGACTTATTTGAAGTGAACTAAGAATCTTAATGCATATGAAACATGATGAGAGGTTTACTCTTCATTTTTCTCCAAAGAATTTGATAAAGGATCTGCAATGATCTCTAAAAATTAAACACAAGATAAGAAACCCTAATCGCTTTAAGAAAAAAAATAAGAATATAAAAAGATGATCAAACCTACACTTGTATGAACTAGGAATGTAACCCAAAATCTCCAACAGCTGTATGAACTGACTAGGTATGTAACCCAAAATCTCCATTTACCCGTGCAACACTACAAAAGTTTTCAAATATGAAAAAAAGAAAGGTACAAAAATATGAATAAAGAATCGACCAAACCAACTAAAATGAGTAAGAAAGCATCAAATTTACCTTACGACTCAATGAATTCCACCCGTACAATACTCATTCTAATGTAATTCGCGTACACTATTATAATCAAATAAGTTCATTATGAATTATACAATTTTAAGGAAATAATGTCAATAATAATAGATTAAAGTAAATGGACTTCTATTCTTTTGTTCTCTCCCATAAACATGGTAAGCAATTTTGGACTAACTTTATGAATTGTATATTGAAGATAAGATTAAAAATATCAAACATTAAAAAGAAAAGGTGCATAGATATGAATAAAGGTAACCAAACAAACTGAAATAAGTAAGATAACGACAAGAAAGTTTAGGCTTGTAAAGCTGTCAAGTAGACATTATTGATTTGACCAAACACTGTCATTCGATTTCTAATTTCTTGGAAGAAAACACTAATATCTATGTAATTCCACTTTCTAATAAAAGAGTACCTCAAACAAGCCTACTTAAAACAAAGTTATGACACTAGATGGCTTATGAAGAATGTGTTGTGTATTACCCAGTTCTTCCCAAAGATCGTGATAAGGAATATGCAAAAATCTTTAAAAATTGCAAATCGAAGAGACAACTAATTCAAATATAATAAACAGAAGAGGATCAACACTATGAAAAAGAATTTGACCAAACCGAATTATTTGAAGTGAAGCAAGAACCATAGGGATTAGAAGCATGGGAGGTATACTGTTCAGTTCTCTACCAAAAACTTGATAAAAGACCTGTAAGAAAAAAACTTGATCAAACTGATACGTGTAAAAAAACACAGAAAAAACTAATACGGTTCAATTCTAAGATGGTACTAGATGACTTATGAAGAATGTGGTTGATGTCTATTCCCCAGTCTTTCCCTCATGAACATGGTAAAGAATCTGCAAAAATCTTTAAAAATGCATATCATACAGAAAACTAATCCTAATAACGCAAACTGAAAAAATTCAACGATATTAAAAAAAAATGCTATAATCGACTTATTTAAAGTGAACTAAGAATCTTAATGCATATGAAACATGATGAGAGGTTTACTCTTCATTTTTCTCCAAAGAACTTGATAAAGGATCTGCAATGATCTCTAAAATTTAAACACAAGATAAAAAACCCTAATCGCATTAAGAAAAAAAAATAAGAATATAAAAGGATGATCAAACTTACACTTGTATGACCCGACTAGGTATGTAACCCAAAATCTCTATTAACCCCTGCAACACTACAAAAGTTTTCAAATATGAAAATAGAAAGGTACAAAGATATGAATAAAGAATCGACCAAACCAACTAAAATGAGTAAGAAAGCATCAAATTTACCTTATAACTCAACGAATTCCACATGTACAATACTCATTCTAATGTAAGTTGCGTACACTATTATAACCAAATAAGTTCATTATGAATTATACAATTTTAAGGAAATAGTCTCAATAATATTAGGTTAAAGTAAATGGACTTCTATTCTTTTGTTCTCTCCCATAAACATGGTAAGCAATTTTGCACTAACTTTACGAATTGTATATTGAAGATAAGATTAAAAATATCAAACATTAAAAAGAAAAGGTGCATAGATATGAATAAAGGTAACCAAACAAACTGAAATAAGTAAGATAACGACAAGAAAGTTTAGGCCTGTAAAGCTGTCAAGTAGACATTATTGATTTGACCAAACACTGTCATTCGATTTCTAATTTCTTGGAAGAAAACACTAATATCTATGTAATTCCACTTTCTAATAAAAGAGTAACTCAAACAAGCCTACTTAAAACAAAGTTATGACACTAGATGGCTTATGAAGAATGTGTTGTGTATTACCCAGTTCTTCCCAAAGATCGTGATAAGGAATATGCAAAAATCTTTAAAAATTGCAAATCGAAGAGACAACTAATTCAAATATAATAAACAGAAGAGGATCAACACTATGAAAATGAATTTGACCAAACCGAATTATTTGAAGTGAAGCAAGAACCATAGGGATTAGAAGCATGGGAGGTATACTGTTCAGTTCTCTACCAAAAACTTGATAAAAGACCTGTAAGAAAAAAACTTGATCAAACTGATACGTGTAAAAAAACACAGAAAAAACTAATACGGTTCAATTCTAAGATGGTACTAGATGACTTATGAAGAATGTGACCAGTCTATTCCCTAGTCTTTCCCTCATGAACATGGTAAAGAATCTGCAAAAATCTTTAAAAATGCATATCATACAGAAAACTAATCCAAATAACGCAAACTAGATGAGTTATGAAGAATGTGGTTGGTGTCTATTCCCCAGTCTTTCCCTCAAGATCATGGTAAATAATTTGCAAAAGTCTTTAAAAATGCATATCATATAGAGAACTAATCCAAATAACGCAAACTGAAAAAATTCAACGATATTAAAAAAAAATGCTATAATCGACTTATTTAAAGTGAACTAAGAATCTTAATGCATATGAAACATGATGAGAGGTTTACTCTTCATTTTTCTCCAAAGAACTTGATAAAGGATCTGCAATGATCTCTAAAATTTAAACACAAGATAAAAAACCCTAATCGCATTAAGAAAAAAAAATAAGAATATAAAAGGATGATCAAACTTACACTTGTATGACCCGACTAGGTATGTAACCCAAAATCTCTATTAACCCCTGCAACACTACAAAAGTTTTCAAATATGAAAATAGAAAGGTACAAAGATATGAATAAAGAATCGACCAAACCAACTAAAATGAGTAAGAAAGCATCAAATTTACCTTATAACTCAACGAATTCCACATGTACAATACTCATTCTAATGTAAGTTGCGTACACTATTATAACCAAATAAGTTCATTATGAATTATACAATTTTAAGGAAATAGTCTCAATAATAATAGGTTAAAGTAAATGGACTTCTATTCTTTTGTTCTCTCCCATAAACATGGTAAGCAATTTTGCACTAACTTTACGAATTGTATATTGAAGATAAGATTAAAAATATCAAACATTAAAAAGAAAAGGTGCATAGATATGAATAAAGGTAACCAAACAAACTGAAATAAGTAAGATAACGACAAGAAAGTTTAGGCTTGTAAAGCTGTCAAGTAGACATTATTGATTTGACCAAACACTGTCATTCGATTTCTAATTTCTTGGAAGAAAACACTAATATCTATGTAATTCCACTTTCTAATAAAAGAGTAACTCAAACAAGCCTACTTAAAACAAAGTAATGACACTATATGGCTTATGAAGAATGTGTTGTGTATTACCCAGTTCTTCCCAAAGATCGTGATAAGGAATATGCAAAAATCTTTAAAAATTGCAAATCGAAGAGACAACTAATTCAAATATAATAAACAGAAGAGGATCAACACTATGAAAATGAATTTGACCAAACCGAATTATTTGAAGTGAAGCAAGAACCATAGGGATTAGAAGCATGGGAGGTATACTGTTCAGTTCTCTACCAAAAACTTGATAAAAGACCTGTAAGAAAAAAACTTGATCAAACTGATACGTGTAAAAAAACACAGAAAAAACTAATACGGTTCAATTCTAAGATGGTACTAGATGACTTATGAAGAATGTGACCAGTCTATTCCCTAGTCTTTCCCTCATGAACATGGTAAAGAATCTGCAAAAATCTTTAAAAATGCATATCATACAGAAAACTAATCCAAATAACGCAAACTAGATGAGTTATGAAGAATGTGGTTGATGTCTATTCCCCAGTCTTTCCCTCAAGATCATGGTAAATAATTTGCAAAAATCTTTAAAAATGCATATCATATAGAGAACTAATCCAAATAACGCAAACTGAAAAAATTCAACGATATTAAAAAAAAATGCTATAATCGACTTATTTAAAGTGAACTAAGAATCTTAATGCATATGAAACATGATGAGAGGTTTACTCTTCATTTTTCTCCAAAGAACTTGATAAAGGATCTGCAATGATCTCTAAAATTTAAACACAAGATAAAAAACCCTAATCGCATTAAGAAAAAAAAATAAGAATATAAAAGGATGATCAAACTTACACTTGTATGACCCGACTAGGTATGTAACCCAAAATCTCTATTAACCCCTGCAACACTACAAAAGTTTTCAAATATGAAAATAGAAAGGTACAAAGATATGAATAAAGAATCGACCAAACCAACTAAAATGAGTAAGAAAGCATCAAATTTACCTTATAACTCAACGAATTCCACATGTACAATACTCATTCTAATGTAAGTTGCGTACACTATTATAACCAAATAAGTTCATTATGAATTATACAATTTTAAGGAAATAGTCTCAATAATATTAGGTTAAAGTAAATGGACTTCTATTCTTTTGTTCTCTCCCATAAACATGGTAAGCAATTTTGCACTAACTTTACGAATTGTATATTGAAGATAAGATTAAAAATATCAAACATTAAAAAGAAAAGGTGCATAGATATGAATAAAGGTAACCAAACAAACTGAAATAAGTAAGATAACGACAAGAAAGTTTAGGCCTGTAAAGCTGTCAAGTAGACATTATTGATTTGACCAAACACTGTCATTCGATTTCTAATTTCTTGGAAGAAAACACTAATATCTATGTAATTCCACTTTCTAATAAAAGAGTAACTCAAACAAGCCTACTTAAAACAAAGTTATGACACTAGATGGCTTATGAAGAATGTGTTGTGTATTACCCAGTTCTTCCCAAAGATCGTGATAAGGAATATGCAAAAATCTTTAAAAATTGCAAATCGAAGAGACAACTAATTCAAATATAATAAACAGAAGAGGATCAACACTATGAAAATGAATTTGACCAAACCGAATTATTTGAAGTGAAGCAAGAACCATAGGGATTAGAAGCATGGGAGGTATACTGTTCAGTTCTCTACCAAAAACTTGATAAAAGACCTGTAAGAAAAAAACTTGATCAAACTGATACGTGTAAAAAAACACAGAAAAAACTAATACGGTTCAATTCTAAGATGGTACTAGATGACTTATGAAGAATGTGACCAGTCTATTCCCTAGTCTTTCCCTCATGAACATGGTAAAGAATCTGCAAAAATCTTTAAAAATGCATATCATACAGAAAACTAATCCAAATAACGCAAACTAGATGAGTTATGAAGAATGTGGTTGGTGTCTATTCCCCAGTCTTTCCCTCAAGATCATGGTAAATAATTTGCAAAAGTCTTTAAAAATGCATATCATATAGAGAACTAATCCAAATAACGCAAACTGAAAAAATTCAACGATATTAAAAAAAAATGCTATAATCGACTTATTTAAAGTGAACTAAGAATCTTAATGCATATGAAACATGATGAGAGGTTTACTCTTCATTTTTCTCCAAAGAACTTGATAAAGGATCTGCAATGATCTCTAAAATTTAAACACAAGATAAAAAACCCTAATCGCATTAAGAAAAAAAAATAAGAATATAAAAGGATGATCAAACTTACACTTGTATGACCCGACTAGGTATGTAACCCAAAATCTCTATTAACCCCTGCAACACTACAAAAGTTTTCAAATATGAAAATAGAAAGGTACAAAGATATGAATAAAGAATCGACCAAACCAACTAAAATGAGTAAGAAAGCATCAAATTTACCTTATAACTCAACGAATTCCACATGTACAATACTCATTCTAATGTAAGTTGCGTACACTATTATAACCAAATAAGTTCATTATGAATTATACAATTTTAAGGAAATAGTCTCAATAATAATAGGTTAAAGTAAATGGACTTCTATTCTTTTGTTCTCTCCCATAAACATGGTAAGCAATTTTGCACTAACTTTACGAATTGTATATTGAAGATAAGATTAAAAATATCAAACATTAAAAAGAAAAGGTGCATAGATATGAATAAAGGTAACCAAACAAACTGAAATAAGTAAGATAACGACAAGAAAGTTTAGGCTTGTAAAGCTGTCAAGTAGACATTATTGATTTGACCAAACACTGTCATTCGATTTCTAATTTCTTGGAAGAAAACACTAATATCTATGTAATTCCACTTTCTAATAAAAGAGTAACTCAAACAAGCCTACTTAAAACAAAGTTATGACACTAGATGGCTTATGAAGAATGTGTTGTGTATTACCCAGTTCTTCCCAAAGATCGTGATAAGGAATATGCAAAAATCTTTAAAAATTGCAAATCGAAGAGACAACTAATTCAAATATAATAAACAGAAGAGGATCAACACTATGAAAAAGAATTTGACCAAACCGAATTATTTGAAGTGAAGCAAGAACCATAGGGATTAGAAGCATGGGAGGTATACTGTTCAGTTCTCTACCAAAAACTTGATAAAAGACCTGTAAGAAAAAAACTTGATCAAACTGATACGTGTAAAAAAACACAGAAAAAACTAATACAGTTCAATTCTAAGATGGTACTAGATGACTTATGAAGAATGTGACCAGTCTATTCCCTAGTCTTTCCTTCATGAACATGGTAAAGAATCTGCAAAAATCTTTAAAAATGCATATCATACAGAAAACTAATCCAAATAACGCAAACTAGATGAGTTATGAAGAATGTGGTTGGTGTCTATTCCCCAGTCTTTCCCTCAAGATCATGGTAAATAATTTGCAAAAATCTTTAAAAATGCATATCATATAGAGAACTAATCCAAATAACGCAAACTGAAAAAATTCAACGATATTAAAAAAAAATGCTATAATCGACTTATTTAAAGTGAACTAAGAATCTTAATGCATATGAAACATGATGAGAGGTTTACTCTTCATTTTTCTCCAAAAAACTTGATAAAGGATCTGCAATGATCTCTAAAATTTAAACACAAGATAAGAAACCCTAATCGCATTAAGAAAAAAAAATAAGAATATAAAAAGATGATCAAACTTACACTTGTATGACCCGACTAGGTATGTAACCCAAAATCTCTATTAACCCCTTCAACACTACAAAAGTTTTCAAATATGAAAATAGAAAGGTACAAAGATATGAATAAAGAATCGACCAAACCAACTAAAATGAGTAAGAAAGCATCAAATTTACCTTATAACTCAACGAATTCCACATGTACAATACTCATTCTAATGTAAGTTGCGTACACTATTATAACCAAATAAGTTCATTATGAATTATACAATTTTAAGGAAATAGTCTCAATAATAATAGGTTAAAGTAAATGGACTTCTATTCTTTTGTTCTCTCCCATAAACATGGTAAGCAATTTTGCACTAACTTTACGAATTGTATATTGAAGATAAGATTAAAAATATCAAACATTAAAAAGAAAAGGTGCATAGATATGAATAAAGGTAACCAAACAAACTGAAATAAGTAAGATAACGACAAGAAAGTTTAGGCTTGTAAAGCTGTCAAGTAGACATTATTGATTTGACCAAACACTGTCATTCGATTTCTAATTTCTTGGAAGAAAACACTAATATCTATGTAATTCCACTTTCTAATAAAAGAGTAACTCAAACAAGCCTACTTAAAACAAAGTTATGACACTAGATGGCTTATAAAGAATGTGTTGTGTATTACCCAGTTCTTCCCAAAGATCGTGATAAGGAATATGCAAAAATCTTTAAAAATTGCAAATCGAAGAGACAACTAATTCAAATATAATAAACAGAAGAGGATCAACACTATGAAAAAGAATTTGACCAAACCGAATTATTTGAAGTGAAGCAAGAACCATAGGGATTAGAAGCATGGGAGGTATACTGTTCAGTTCTCTACCAAAAACTTGATAAAAGACCTGTAAGAAAAAAACTTGATCAAACTGATACGTGTAAAAAAACACAGAAAAAACTAATACGGTTCAATTCTAAGATGGTACTAGATGACTTATGAAGAATGTGACCAGTATATTCCCTAGTCTTTCCCTCATGAACATGGTAAAGAATCTGCAAAAATCTTTAAAAATGCATATCATACAGAAAACTAATCCAAA
Organism: Chamaenerion angustifolium; assembly: GCA_946814005.1. Lineage (NCBI taxonomy): Eukaryota > Viridiplantae > Streptophyta > Magnoliopsida > Myrtales > Onagraceae > Chamaenerion > Chamaenerion angustifolium. The sequence goes on along the minus strand of OX328268.1, from coordinate 22,122,189 downwards.
TAACGCAAACTAGATGAGTTATGAAGAATGTGGTTGGTGTCTATTCCCCAGTCTTTCCCTCAAGATCATGGTAATTAATTTGCAAAAATCTTTAAAAATGCATATCATATAGAGAACTAATCCAAATAACGCAAACTGAAAAAATTCAACGATATTAAAAAAAAATGCTATAATCGACTTATTTAAAGTGAACTAAGAATCTTAATGCATATGAAACATGATGAGAGGTTTACTCTTCATTTTTCTCCAAAGATCTTGATAAAGGATCTGCAATGATCTCTAAAATTTAAACACAAGATAAGAAACCCTAATCGCATTAAGAAAAAAAAATAAGAATATAAAAAGATGATCAAACTTACACTTGTATGACCCGACTAGGTATGTAACCCAAAATCTCTATTAACCCCTGCAACACTACAAAAGTTTTCAAATATGAAAATAGAAAGGTACAAAGATATGAATAAAGAATCGACCAAACCAACTAAAATGAGTAAGAAAGCATCAAATTTACCTTATAACTCAACGAATTCAACATGTACAATACTCATTCTAATGTAAGTTGCGTACACTATTATAACCAAATAAGTTCATTATGAATTATACAATTTTAAGGAAATAGTCTCAATAATAATAGATTAAAGTAAATGGACTTCTATTCTTTTGTTCTCTCCCATAAACATGGTAAGCAATTTTGCACTAACTTTACGAATTGTATATTGAAGATAAGATTAAAAATATCAAACATTAAAAAGAAAAGGTGCATAGATATGAATAAAGGTAACCAAACAAACTGAAATAAGTAAGATAACGACAAGAAAGTTTAGGCTTGTAAAGCTGTCAAGTAGACATTATTGATTTGACCAAACACTGTCATTCGATTTCTAATTTCTTGGAAGAAAACACTAATATCTATGTAATTCCACTTTCTAATAAAAGAGTAACTCAAACAAGCCTACTTAAAACAAAGTTATGACACTAGATGGCTTATGAAGAATGTGTTGTGTATTACCCAGTTCTTCCCAAAGATCGTGATAAGGAATATGCAAAAATCTTTAAAAATTGCAAATCGAAGAGACAACTAATTCAAATATAATAAACAGAAGAGGATCAACACTATGAAAAAGAATTTGACCAAACCGAATTATTTGAAGTGAAGCAAGAACGATAGGGATTAGAAGCATGGGAGGTATACTGTTCAGTTCTCTACCAAAAACTTGATAAAAGACCTGTAAGAAAAAAACTTGATCAAACTGATACGTGTAAAAAAACACAGAAAAAACTAATACGGTTCAATTCTAAGATGGTACTAGATGACTTATGAAGAATGTGACCAGTATATTCCCTAGTCTTTCCCTCATGAACATGGTAAAGAATCTGCAAAAATCTTTAAAAATGCATATCATACAGAAAACTAATCCAAATAACGCAAACTAGATGAGTTATGAAGAATGTGGTTGGTGTCTATTCCCCAGTCTTTCCCTCAAGATCATGGTAATTAATTTGCAAAAATCTTTAAAAATGCATATCATATAGAGAACTAATCCAAATAACGCAAACTGAAAAAATTCAACGATATTAAAAAAAAATGCTATAATCGACTTATTTAAAGTGAACTAAGAATCTTAATGCATATGAAACATGATGAGAGGTTTACTCTTCATTTTTCTCCAAAGATCTTGATAAAGGATCTGCAATGATCTCTAAAATTTAAACACAAGATAAGAAACCCTAATCGCATTAAGAAAAAAAAATAAGAATATAAAAAGATGATCAAACTTACACTTGTATGACCCGACTAGGTATGTAACCCAAAATCTCTATTAACCCCTGCAACACTACAAAAGTTTTCAAATATGAAAATAGAAAGGTACAAAGATATGAATAAAGAATCGACCAAACCAACTAAAATGAGTAAGAAAGCATCAAATTTACCTTATAACTCAACGAATTCAACATGTACAATACTCATTCTAATGTAAGTTGCGTACACTATTATAACCAAATAAGTTCATTATGAATTATACAATTTTAAGGAAATAGTCTCAATAATAATAGATTAAAGTAAATGGACTTCTATTCTTTTGTTCTCTCCCATAAACATGGTAAGCAATTTTGCACTAACTTTACGAATTGTATATTGAAGATAAGATTAAAAATATCAAACATTAAAAAGAAAAGGTGCATAGATATGAATAAAGGTAACCAAACAAACTGAAATAAGTAAGATAACGACAAGAAAGTTTAGGCTTGTAAAGCTGTCAAGTAGACATTATTGATTTGACCAAACACTGTCATTCGATTTCTAATTTCTTGGAAGAAAACACTAATATCTATGTAATTCCACTTTCTAATAAAAGAGTAACTCAAACAAGCCTACTTAAAACAAAGTTATGACACTAGATGGCTTATGAAGAATGTGTTGTGTATTACCCAGTTCTTCCCAAAGATCGTGATAAGGAATATGCAAAAATCTTTAAAAATTGCAAATCGAAGAGACAACTAATTCAAATATAATAAACAGAAGAGGATCAACACTATGAAAAAGAATTTGACCAAACCGAATTATTTGAAGTGAAGCAAGAACGATAGGGATTAGAAGCATGGGAGGTATACTGTTCAGTTCTCTACCAAAAACTTGATAAAAGACCTGTAAGAAAAAAACTTGATCAAACTGATACGTGTAAAAAAACACAGAAAAAACTAATATGGTTCAATTCTAAGATGGTACTAGATGACTTATGAAGAATGTGACCAGTCTATTCCCTAGTCTTTCCCTCATGAACATGGTAAAGAATCTGCAAAAATCTTTAAAAATGCATATCATACAGAAAACTAATCCAAATAACGCAAACTAGATGAGTTATGAAGAATGTGGTTGGTGTCTATTCCCCAGTCTTTCCCTCAAGATCATGGTAAATAATTTGCAAAAATCTTTAAAAATGCATATCATATAGAGAACTAATCCAAATAACGCAAACTGAAAAAATTCAACGATATTAAAAAAAAATGCTATAATCGACTTATTTAAAGTGAACTAAGAATCTTAATGCATATGAAACACGATGAGAGGTTTACTCTTCATTTTTCTCCAAAGAACTTGATAAAGGATCTGCAATGATCTCTAAAATTTAAACACAAGATAAGAAACCCTAATCGCATTAATAAAAAAAAATAAGAATATAAAAAGATGATCAAACTTACACTTGTATGACCCGACTAGGTATGTAACCCAAAATCTCTATTAACCCCTGCAACACTACAAAAGTTTTCAAATATGAAAATAGAAAGGTACAAAGATATGAATAAAGAATCGACCAAACCAACTAAAATGAGTAAGAAAGCATCAAATTTACCTTATAACTCAACGAATTCCACATGTACAATACTCATTCTAATGTAAGTTGCGTACACTATTATAACCAAATAAGTTCATTATGAATTATAAAATTTTAAGGAAATAGTCTCAATAATAATAGATTAAAGTAAATGGACTTCTATTCTTTTGTTCTCTCCCATAAACATGGTAAGCAATTTTGCACTAACTTTACGAATTGTATATTGAAGATAAGATTAAAAATATCAAACATTAAAAAGAAAAGGTGCATAGATATGAATAAAGGTAACCAAACAAACTGAAATAAGTAAGATAACGACAAGAAAGTTTAGGCTTGTAAAGCTGTCAAGTAGACATTATTGATTTGACCAAACACTGTCATTCGATTTCTAATTTCTTGGAAGAAAACACTAATATCTATGTAATTCCACTTTCTAATAAAAGAGTAACTCAAACAAGCCTACTTAAAACAAAGTTATGACACTAGATGGCTTATGAAGAATGTGTTGTGTATTACCCAGTTCTTCCCAAAGATCGTGATAAGGAATATGCAAAAATCTTTAAAAATTGCAAATCGAAGAGACAACTAATTCAAATATAATAAACAGAAGAGGATCAACACTATGAAAATGAATTTGACCAAACTGAATTATTTGAAGTGAAGCAAGAACCATAGGGATTAGAAGCATGGGAGGTATACTGTTCAGTTCTCTACCAAAAACTTGATAAAAGACCTGTAAGAAAAAAACTTGATCAAACTGATACGTGTAAAAAAACACAGAAAAAACTAATACGGTTCAATTCTAAGATGGTACTAGATGACTTATGAAGAATGTGACCAGTCTATTCCTTAGTCTTTCCCTCATGAACATGGTAAAGAATCTGCAAAAATCTTTAAAAATGCATATCATACAGAAAACTAATCCAAATAACGCAAACTAGATGAGTTATGAAGAATGTGGTTGGTGTCTATTCCCCAGTCTTTCCCTCAAGATCATGGTAAATAATTTGCAAAAATCTTTAAAAATGCATATCATATAGAGAACTAATCCAAATAACGCAAACTGAAAAAATTCAACGATATTAAAAAAAAATGCTATAATCGACTTATTTAAAGTGAACTAAGAATCTTAATGCATATGAAACACGATGAGAGGTTTACTCTTCATTTTTCTCCAAAGAACTTGATAAAGGATCTGCAATGATCTCTAAAATTTAAACACAAGATAAGAAACCCTAATCGCATTAAGAAAAAAAAATAAGAATATAAAAAGATGATCAAACTTACACTTGTATGACCCGACTAGGTATGTAACCCAAAATCTCTATTAACCCCTGCAACACTACAAAAGTTTTCAAATATGAAAATAGAAAGGTACAAAGATATGAATAAAGAATCGACCAAACCAACTAAAATGAGTAAGAAAGCATCAAATTTACCTTATAACTCAACGAATTCCACATGTACAATACTCATTCTAATGTAAGTTGCGTACACTATTATAACCAAATAAGTTCATTATGAATTATACAATTTTAAGGAAATAGTCTCAATAATAATAGATTAAAGTAAATGGACTTCTATTCTTTTGTTCTCTCCCATAAACATGGTAAGCAATTTTGCACTAACTTTACGAATTGTATATTGAAGATAAGATTAAAAATATCAAACATTAAAAAGAAAAGGTGCATAGATATGAATAAAGGTAACCAAACAAACTGAAATAAGTAAGATAACGACAAGAAAGTTTAGGCTTGTAAAGCTGTCAAGTAGACATTATTGATTTGACCAAACACTGTCATTCGATTTCTAATTTCTTGGAAGAAAACACTAATATCTATGTAATTCCACTTTCTAATAAAAGAGTAACTCAAACAAGCCTACTTAAAACAAAGTTATGACACTAGATGGCTTATGAAGAATGTGTTGTGTATTACCCAGTTCTTCCCAAAGATCGTGATAAGGAATATGCAAAAATCTTTAAAAATTGCAAATCGAAGAGACAACTAATTCAAATATAATAAACAGAAGAGGATCAACACTATGAAAATGAATTTGACCAAACTGAATTATTTGAAGTGAAGCAAGAACCATAGGGATTAGAAGCATGGGAGGTATACTGTTCAGTTCTCTACCAAAAACTTGATAAAAGACCTGTAAGAAAAAAACTTGATCAAACTGATACGTGTAAAAAAACACAGAAAAAACTAATACGGTTCAATTCTAAGATGGTACTAGATGACTTATGAAGAATGTGACCAGTCTATTCCCTAGTCTTTCCCTCATGAACATGGTAAAGAATCTGCAAAAATCTTTAAAAATGCATATCATACAGAAAACTAATCCAAATAACGCAAACTAGATGAGTTATGAAGAATGTGGTTGGTGTCTATTCCCCAGTCTTTCCCTCAAGATCATGGTAAATAATTTGCAAAAATCTTTAAAAATGCATATCATATAGAGAACTAATCCAAATAACGCAAACTGAAAAAATTCAACGATATTAAAAAAAAATGCTATAATCGACTTATTTAAAGTGAACTAAGAATCTTAATGCATATGAAACACGATGAGAGGTTTACTCTTCATTTTTCTCCAAAGAACTTGATAAAGGATCTGCAATGATCTCTAAAATTTAAACACAAGATAAGAAACCCTAATCGCATTAATAAAAAAAAATAAGAATATAAAAAGATGATCAAACTTACACTTGTATGACCCGACTAGGTATGTAACCCAAAATCTCTATTAACCCCTGCAACACTACAAAAGTTTTCAAATATGAAAATAGAAAGGTACAAAGATATGAATAAAGAATCGACCAAACCAACTAAAATGAGTAAGAAAGCATCAAATTTACCTTATAACTCAACGAATTCCACATGTACAATACTCATTCTAATGTAAGTTGCGTACACTATTATAACCAAATAAGTTCATTATGAATTATACAATTTTAAGGAAATAGTCTCAATAATAATAGATTAAAGTAAATGGACTTCTATTCTTTTGTTCTCTCCCATAAACATGGTAAGCAATTTTGCACTAACTTTACGAATTGTATATTGAAGATAAGATTAAAAATATCAAACATTAAAAAGAAAAGGTGCATAGATATGAATAAAGGTAACCAAACAAACTGAAATAAGTAAGATAACGACAAGAAAGTTTAGGCTTGTAAAGCTGTCAAGTAGACATTATTGATTTGACCAAACACTGTCATTCGATTTCTAATTTCTTGGAAGAAAACACTAATATCTATGTAATTCCACTTTCTAATAAAAGAGTAACTCAAACAAGCCTACTTAAAACAAAGTTATGACACTAGATGGCTTATGAAGAATGTGTTGTGTATTACCCAGTTCTTCCCAAAGATCATGATAAGGAATATGCAAAAATCTTTAAAAATTGCAAATCGAAGAGACAACTAATTCAAATATAATAAACAGAAGAGGATCAACACTATGAAAATGAATTTGACCAAACTGAATTATTTGAAGTGAAGCAAGAACCATAGGGATTAGAAGCATGGGAGGTATACTGTTCAGTTCTCTACCAAAAACTTGATAAAAGACCTGTAAGAAAAAAACTTGATCAAACTGATACGTGTAAAAAAACACAGAAAAAACTAATACGGTTCAATTCTAAGATGGTACTAGATGACTTATGAAGAATGTGACCAGTCTATTCCCTAGTCTTTCCCTCATGAACATGGTAAAGAATCTGCAAAAATCTTTAAAAATGCATATCATACAGAAAACTAATCCAAATAACGCAAACTAGATGAGTTATGAAGAATGTGGTGGGTGTCTATTCCCCAGTCTTTCCCTCAAGATCATGGTAAAGAGTTTGCAAAAATCTTTAAAAATGCATATCATATAGAGAACTAATCCAAATAACGCAAACTGAAAAAATTCAACGATATTAAAAAAAAATGCTATAATCGACTTATTTAAAGTGAACTAAGAATCTTAATGCATATGAAACATGATGAGTGGTTTACTCTTCATTTTTCTCCAAAGAACTTGATAAAGGATCTGCAATGATCTCTAAAATTTAAACACAAGATAAGAAACCCTAATCGCATTAATAAAAAAAAATAAGAATATAAAAAGATGATCAAACTTACACTTGTATGACCCGACTAGGTATGTAACCCAAAATCTCTATTAACCCCTGCAACACTACAAAAGTTTTCAAATATGAAAATAGAAAGGTACAAAGATATGAATAAAGAATCGACCAAACCAACTAAAATGAGTAAGAAAGCATCAAATTTACCTTATAACTCAACGAATTCCACATGTACAATACTCATTCTAATGTAAGTTGCGTACACTATTATAACCAAATAAGTTCATTATGAATTATACAATTTTAAGGAAATAGTCTCAATAATAATAGATTAAAGTAAATGGACTTCTATTCTTTTGTTCTCTCCCATAAACATGGTAAGCAATTTTGCATTAACTTTACGAATTGTATATTGAAGATAAGATTAAAAATATCAAACATTAAAAAGAAAAGGTGCATAGATATGAATAAAGGGAACCAAACAAACTGAAATAAGTAAGATAACGACAAGAAAGTTTAGGCTTGTAAAGCTGTCAAGTAGACATTATTGATTTGACCAAACACTGTCATTCGATTTCTAATTTCTTGGAAGAAAACACTAATATCTATGTAATTCCACTTTCTAATAAAAGAGTAACTCAAACAAGCCTACTTAAAACAAAGTTATGACACTAGATGGCTTATGAAGAATGTGTTGTGTATTACCCAGTTCTTCCCAAAGATCGTGATAAGGAATATGCAAAAATCTTTAAAAATTGCAAATCGAAGAGACAACTAATTCAAATATAATAAACAGAAGAGGATCAACACTATGAAAAAGAATTTGACCAAACCGAATTATTTGAAGTGAAGCAAGAACCATAGGGATTAGAAGCATGGGAGGTATACTGTTCAGTTCTCTACCAAAAACTTGATAAAAGACCTGTAAGAAAAAAACTTGATCAAACTGATACGTGTAAAAAAACACAGAAAAAACTAATACGGTTCAATTCTAAGATGGTACTAGATGACTTATGAAGAATGTGAGCAGTCTATTCCCTAGTCTTTCCCTCATGAACATGGTAAAGAATCTGCAAAAATCTTTAAAAATGCATATCATACAGAAAACTAATCCAAATAACGCAAACTAGATGAGTTATGAAGAATGTGGTTGGTGTCTATTCCCCAGTCTTTCCCTCAAGATCATGGTAAATAATTTGCAAAAATCTTTAAAAATGCATATCATATAGAGAACTAATCCAAATAACGCAGACTGAAAAAATTCAACGATATTAAAAAAAAATGCTATAATCGACTTATTTAAAGTGAACTAAGAATCTTAATGCATATGAAACATGATGAGAGGTTTACTCTTCATTTTTCTCCAAAGAACTTGATAAAGGATCTGCAATGATCTCTAAAATTTAAACACAAGATAAGAAACCCTAATCGCATTAATAAAAAAAAATAAGAATATAAAAAGATGATCAAACTTACACTTGTATGACCCGACTAGGTATGTAACCCAAAATCTCTATTAACCCCTGCAACACTACAAAAGTTTTCAAATATGAAAATAGAAAGGTACAAAGATATGAATAAAGAATCGACCAAACCAACTAAAATGAGTAAGAAAGCATCAAATTTACCTTATAACTCAACGAATTCCACATGTACAATACTCATTCTAATGTAAGTTGCGTACACTATTATAACCAAATAAGTTCATTATGAATTATACAATTTTAAGGAAATAGTCTCAATAATAATAGATTAAAGTAAATGGACTTCTATTCTTTTGTTCTCTCCCATAAACATGGTAAGCAATTTTGCACTAACTTTACGAATTGTATATTGAAGATAAGATTAAAAATATCAAACATTAAAAAGAAAAGGTGCATAGATATGAATAAAGGTAACCAAACAAACTGAAATAAGTAAGATAACGACAAGAAAGTTTAGGCTTGTAAAGCTGTCAAGTAGACATTATTGATTTGACCAAACACTGTCATTCGATTTCTAATTTCTTGGAAGAAAACACTAATATCTATGTAATTCCACTTTCTAATAAAAGAGTAACTCAAACAAGCCTACTTAAAACAAAGTTATGACACTAGATGGCTTATGAAGAATGTGTTGTGTATTACCCAGTTCTTCCCAAAGATCGTGATAAGGAATATGCAAAAATCTTTAAAAATTGCAAATCGAAGAGACAACTAATTCAAATATAATAAACAGAAGAGGATCAACACTATGAAAAAGAATTTGACCAAACCGAATTATTTGAAGTGAAGCAAGAACCATAGGGATTAGAAGCATGGGAGGTATACTGTTCAGTTCTCTACCAAAAACTTGATAAAAGACCTGTAAGAAAAAAACTTGATCAAACTGATACGTGTAAAAAAACACAGAAAAAACTAATACGGTTCAATTCTAAGATGGTACTAGATGACTTATGAAGAATGTGACCAGTCTATTCCCTAGTCTTTCCCTCATGAACATGGTAAAGAATCTGCAAAAATCTTTAAAAATGCATATCATACAGAAAACTAATCCAAATAACGCAAACTAGATGAGTTATGAAGAATGTGGTTGGTGTCTATTCCCCAGTCTTTCCCTCAAGATCATGGTAAATAATTTGCAAAAATCTTTAAAAATGCATATCATATAGAGAACTAATCCAAATAACGCAAACTGAAAAAATTCAACGATATTAAAAAAAAATGCTATAATCGACTTATTTAAAGTGAACTAAGAATCTTAATGCATATGAAACATGATGAGAGGTTTACTCTTCATTTTTCTCCAAAGAACTTGATAAAGGATCTGCAATGATCTCTAAAATTTAAACACAAGATAAGAAACCCTAATCGCATTAATAAAAAAAAATAAGAATATAAAAAGATGATCAAACTTACACTTGTATGACCCGACTAGGTATGTAACCCAAAATCTCTATTAACCCCTGCAACACTACAAAAGTTTTCAAATATGAAAATAGAAAGGTACAAAGATATGAATAAAGAATCGACCAAACCAACTAAAATGAGTAAGAAAGCATCAAATTTACCTTATAACTCAACGAATTCCACATGTACAATACTCATTCTAATGTAAGTTGCGTACACTATTATAACCAAATAAGTTCATTATGAATTATACAATTTTAAGGAAATAGTCTCAATAATAATAGATTAAAGTAAATGGACTTCTATTCTTTTGTTCTCTCCCATAAACATGGTAAGCAATTTTGCACTAACTTTACGAATTGTATATTGAAGATAAGATTAAAAATATCAAACATTAAAAAGAAAAGGTGCATAGATATGAATAAAGGTAACCAAACAAACTGAAATAAGTAAGATAACGACAAGAAAGTTTAGGCTTGTAAAGCTGTCAAGTAGACATTATTGATTTGACCAAACACTGTCATTCGATTTCTAATTTCTTGGAAGAAAACACTAATATCTATGTAATTCCACTTTCTAATAAAAGAGTAACTCAAACAAGCCTACTTAAAACAAAGTTATGACACTAGATGGCTTATGAAGAATGTGTTGTGTATTACCCAGTTCTTCCCAAAGATCGTGATAAGGAATATGCAAAAATCTTTAAAAATTGCAAATCGAAGAGACAACTAATTCAAATATAATAAACAGAAGAGGATCAACACTATGAAAAAGAATTTGACCAAACCGAATTATTTGAAGTGAAGCAAGAACCATAGGGATTAGAAGCATGGGAGGTATACTGTTCAGTTCTCTACCAAAAACTTGATAAAAGACCTGTAAGAAAAAAACTTGATCAAACTGATACGTGTAAAAAAACACAGAAAAAACTAATACGGTTCAATTCTAAGATGGTACTAGATGACTTATGAAGAATGTGACCAGTCTATTCCCTAGTCTTTCCCTCATGAACATGGTAAAGAATCTGCAAAAATCTTTAAAAATGCATATCATACAGAAAACTAATCCAAATAACGCAAACTAGATGAGTTATGAAGAATGTGGTTGGTGTCTATTCCCCAGTCTTTCCCTCAAGATCATGGTAAATAATTTGCAAAAATCTTTAAAAATGCATATCATATAGAGAACTAATCCAAATAACGCAAACTGAAAAAATTCAACGATATTAAAAAAAAATGCTATAATCGACTTATTTAAAGTGAACTAAGAATCTTAATGCATATGAAACATGATGAGAGGTTTACTCTTCATTTTTCTCCAAAGAACTTGATAAAGGATCTGCAATGATCTCTAAAATTTAAACACAAGATAAGAAACCCTAATCGCATTAATAAAAAAAAATAAGAATATAAAAAGATGATCAAACTTACACTTGTATGACCCGACTAGGTATGTAACCCAAAATCTCTATTAACCCCTGCAACACTACAAAAGTTTTCAAATATGAAAATAGAAAGGTACAAAGATATGAATAAAGAATCGACCAAACCAACTAAAATGAGTAAGAAAGCATCAAATTTACCTTATAACTCAACGAATTCCACATGTACAATACTCATTCTAATGTAAGTTGCGTACACTATTATAACCAAATAAGTTCATTATGAATTATACAATTTTAAGGAAATAGTCTCAATAATAATAGATTAAAGTAAATGGACTTCTATTCTTTTGTTCTCTCCCATAAACATGGTAAGCAATTTTGCACTAACTTTACGAATTGTATATTGAAGATAAGATTAAAAATATCAAACATTAAAAAGAAAAGGTGCATAGATATGAATAAAGGTAACCAAACAAACTGAAATAAGTAAGATAACGACAAGAAAGTTTAGGCTTGTAAAGCTGTCAAGTAGACATTATTGATTTGACCAAACACTGTCATTCGATTTCTAATTTCTTGGAAGAAAACACTAATATCTATGTAATTCCACTTTCTAATAAAAGAGTAACTCAAACAAGCCTACTTAAAACAAAGTTATGACACTAGATGGCTTATGAAGAATGTGTTGTGTATTACCCAGTTCTTCCCAAAGACCGTGATAAGGAATATGCAAAAATCTTTAAAAATTGCAAATCGAAGAGACAACTAATTCAAATATAATAAACAGAAGAGGATCAACACTATGAAAAAGAATTTGACCAAACCGAATTATTTGAAGTGAAGCAAGAACCATAGGGATTAGAAGCATGGGAGGTATACTGTTCAGTTCTCTACCAAAAACTTGATAAAAGACCTGTAAGAAAAAAACTTGATCAAACTGATACGTGTAAAAAAACACAGAAAAAACTAATACGGTTCAATTCTAAGATGGTACTAGATGACTTATGAAGAATGTGACCAGTCTATTCCCTAGTCTTTCCCTCATGAACATGGTAAAGAATCTGCAAAAATCTTTAAAAATGCATATCATACAGAAAACTAATCCAAATAACGCAAACTAGATGAGTTATGAAGAATGTGGTTGGTGTCTATTCCCCAGTCTTTCCCTCAAGATCATGGTAAATAATTTGCAAAAATCTTTAAAAATGCATATCATATAGAGAACTAATCCAAATAACGCAGACTGAAAAAATTCAACGATATTAAAAAAAAATGCTATAATCGACTTATTTAAAGTGAACTAAGAATCTTAATGCATATGAAACATGATGAGAGGTTTACTCTTCATTTTTCTCCAAAGAACTTGATAAAGGATCTGCAATGATCTCTAAAATTTAAACACAAGATAAGAAACCCTAATCGCATTAATAAAAAAAAATAAGAATATAAAAAGATGATCAAACTTACACTTGTATGACCCGACTAGGTATGTAACCCAAAATCTCTATTAACCCCTGCAACACTACAAAAGTTTTCAAATATGAAAATAGAAAGGTACAAAGATATGAATAAAGAATCGACCAAACCAACTAAAATGAGTAAGAAAGCATCAAATTTACCTTATAACTCAACGAATTCCACATGTACAATACTCATTCTAATGTAAGTTGCGTACACTATTATAACCAAATAAGTTCATTATGAATTATACAATTTTAAGGAAATAGTCTCAATAATAATAGATTAAAGTAAATGGACTTCTATTCTTTTGTTCTCTCCCATAAACATGGTAAGCAATTTTGCACTAACTTTACGAATTGTATATTGAAGATAAGATTAAAAATATCAAACATTAAAAAGAAAAGGTGCATAGATATGAATAAAGGTAACCAAACAAACTGAAATAAGTAAGATAACGACAAGAAAGTTTAGGCTTGTAAAGCTGTCAAGTAGACATTATTGATTTGACCAAACACTGTCATTCGATTTCTAATTTCTTGGAAGAAAACACTAATATCTATGTAATTCCACTTTCTAATAAAAGAGTAACTCAAACAAGCCTACTTAAAACAAAGTTATGACACTAGATGGCTTATGAAGAATGTGTTGTGTATTACCCAGTTCTTCCCAAAGATCGTGATAAGGAATATGCAAAAATCTTTAAAAATTGCAAATCGAAGAGACAACTAATTCAAATATAATAAACAGAAGAGGATCAACACTATGAAAAAGAATTTGACCAAACCGAATTATTTGAAGTGAAGCAAGAACCATAGGGATTAGAAGCATGGGAGGTATACTGTTCAGTTCTCTACCAAAAACTTGATAAAAGACCTGTAAGAAAAAAACTTGATCAAACTGATACGTGTAAAAAAACACAGAAAAAACTAATACGGTTCAATTCTAAGATGGTACTAGATGACTTATGAAGAATGTGACCAGTCTATTCCCTAGTCTTTCCCTCATGAACATGGTAAAGAATCTGCAAAAATCTTTAAAAATGCATATCATACAGAAAACTAATCCAAATAACGCAAACTAGATGAGTTATGAAGAATGTGGTTGGTGTCTATTCCCCAGTCTTTCCCTCAAGATCATGGTAAATAATTTGCAAAAATCTTTAAAAATGCATATCATATAGAGAACTAATCCAAATAACGCAAACTGAAAAAATTCAACGATATTAAAAAAAAATGCTATAATCGACTTATTTAAAGTGAACTAAGAATCTTAATGCATATGAAACATGATGAGAGGTTTACTCTTCATTTTTCTCCAAAGAACTTGATAAAGGATCTGCAATGATCTCTAAAATTTAAACACAAGATAAGAAACCCTAATCGCATTAATAAAAAAAAATAAGAATATAAAAAGATGATCAAACTTACACTTGTATGACCCGACTAGGTATGTAACCCAAAATCTCTATTAACCCCTGCAACACTACAAAAGTTTTCAAATATGAAAATAGAAAGGTACAAAGATATGAATAAAGAATCGACCAAACCAACTAAAATGAGTAAGAAAGCATCAAATTTACCTTATAACTCAACGAATTCCACATGTACAATACTCATTCTAATGTAAGTTGCGTACACTATTATAACCAAATAAGTTCATTATGAATTATACAATTTTAAGGAAATAGTCTCAATAATAATAGATTAAAGTAAATGGACTTCTATTCTTTTGTTCTCTCCCATAAACATGGTAAGCAATTTTGCACTAACTTTACGAATTGTATATTGAAGATAAGATTAAAAATATCAAACATTAAAAAGAAAAGGTGCATAGATATGAATAAAGGTAACCAAACAAACTGAAATAAGTAAGATAACGACAAGAAAGTTTAGGCTTGTAAAGCTGTCAAGTAGACATTATTGATTTGACCAAACACTGTCATTCGATTTCTAATTTCTTGGAAGAAAACACTAATATCTATGTAATTCCACTTTCTAATAAAAGAGTAACTCAAACAAGCCTACTTAAAACAAAGTTATGACACTAGATGGCTTATGAAGAATGTGTTGTGTATTACCCAGTTCTTCCCAAAGATCGTGATAAGGAATATGCAAAAATCTTTAAAAATTGCAAATCGAAGAGACAACTAATTCAAATATAATAAACAGAAGAGGATCAACACTATGAAAAAGAATTTGACCAAACCGAATTATTTGAAGTGAAGCAAGAACCATAGGGATTAGAAGCATGGGAGGTATACTGTTCAGTTCTCTACCAAAAACTTGATAAAAGACCTGTAAGAAAAAAACTTGATCAAACTGATACGTGTAAAAAAACACAGAAAAAACTAATACGGTTCAATTCTAAGATGGTACTAGATGACTTATGAAGAATGTGACCAGTCTATTCCCTAGTCTTTCCCTCATGAACATGGTAAAGAATCTGCAAAAATCTTTAAAAATGCATATCATACAGAAAACTAATCCAAATAACGCAAACTAGATGAGTTATGAAGAATGTGGTTGGTGTCTATTCCCCAGTCTTTCCCTCAAGATCATGGTAAATAATTTGCAAAAATCTTTAAAAATGCATATCATATAGAGAACTAATCCAAATAACGCAAACTGAAAAAATTCAACGATATTAAAAAAAAATGCTATAATCGACTTATTTAAAGTGAACTAAGAATCTTAATGCATATGAAACATGATGAGAGGTTTACTCTTCATTTTTCTCCAAAGAACTTGATAAAGGATCTGCAATGATCTCTAAAATTTAAACACAAGATAAGAAACCCTAATCTCATTAATAAAAAAAAATAAGAATATAAAAAGATGATCAAACTTACACTTGTATGACCCGACTAGGTATGTAACCCAAAATCTCTATTAACCCCTGCAACACTACAAAAGTTTTCAAATATGAAAATAGAAAGGTACAAAGATATGAATAAAGAATCGACCAAACCAACTAAAATGAGTAAGAAAGCATCAAATTTACCTTATAACTCAACGAATTCCACATGTACAATACTCATTCTAATGTAAGTTGCGTACACTATTATAACCAAATAAGTTCATTATGAATTATACAATTTTAAGGAAATAGTCTCAATAATAATAGATTAAAGTAAATGGACTTCTATTCTTTTGTTCTCTCCCATAAACATGGTAAGCAATTTTGCACTAACTTTACGAATTGTATATTGAAGATAAGATTAAAAATATCAAACATTAAAAAGAAAAGGTGCATAGATATGAATAAAGGTAACCAAACAAACTGAAATAAGTAAGATAACGACAAGAAAGTTTAGGCTTGTAAAGCTGTCAAGTAGACATTATTGATTTGACCAAACACTGTCATTCGATTTCTAATTTCTTGGAAGAAAACACTAATATCTATGTAATTCCACTTTCTAATAAAAGAGTAACTCAAACAAGCCTACTTAAAACAAAGTTATGACACTAGATGGCTTATGAAGAATGTGTTGTGTATTACCCAGTTCTTCCCAAAGACCGTGATAAGGAATATGCAAAAATCTTTAAAAATTGCAAATCGAAGAGACAACTAATTCAAATATAATAAACAGAAGAGGATCAACACTATGAAAAAGAATTTGACCAAACCGAATTATTTGAAGTGAAGCAAGAACCATAGGGATTAGAAGCATGGGAGGTATACTGTTCAGTTCTCTACCAAAAACTTGATAAAAGACCTGTAAGAAAAAAACTTGATCAAACTGATACGTGTAAAAAAACACAGAAAAAACTAATACGGTTCAATTCTAAGATGGTACTAGATGACTTATGAAGAATGTGACCAGTCTATTCCCTAGTCTTTCCCTCATGAACATGGTAAAGAATCTGCAAAAATCTTTAAAAATGCATATCATACAGAAAACTAATCCAAATAACGCAAACTAGATGAGTTATGAAGAATGTGGTTGGTGTCTATTCCCCAGTCTTTCCCTCAAGATCATGGTAAATAATTTGCAAAAATCTTTAAAAATGCATATCATATAGAGAACTAATCCAAATAACGCAAACTGAAAAAATTCAACGATATTAAAAAAAAATGCTATAATCGACTTATTTAAAGTGAACTAAGAATCTTAATGCATATGAAACATGATGAGAGGTTTACTCTTCATTTTTCTCCAAAGAACTTGATAAAGGATCTGCAATGATCTCTAAAATTTAAACACAAGATAAGAAACCCTAATCGCATTAATAAAAAAAAATAAGAATATAAAAAGATGATCAAACTTACACTTGTATGACCCGACTAGGTATGTAACCCAAAATCTCTATTAACCCCTGCAACACTACAAAAGTTTTCAAATATGAAAATAGAAAGGTACAAAGATATGAATAAAGAATCGACCAAACCAACTAAAATGAGTAAGAAAGCATCAAATTTACCTTATAACTCAACGAATTCCACATGTACAATACTCATTCTAATGTAAGTTGCGTACACTATTATAACCAAATAAGTTCATTATGAATTATACAATTTTAAGGAAATAGTCTCAATAATAATAGATTAAAGTAAATGGACTTCTATTCTTTTGTTCTCTCCCATAAACATGGTAAGCAATTTTGCACTAACTTTACGAATTGTATATTGAAGATAAGATTAAAAATATCAAACATTAAAAAGAAAAGGTGCATAGATATGAATAAAGGTAACCAAACAAACTGAAATAAGTAAGATAACGACAAGAAAGTTTAGGCTTGTAAAGCTGTCAAGTAGACATTATTGATTTGACCAAACACTGTCATTCGATTTCTAATTTCTTGGAAGAAAACACTAATATCTATGTAATTCCACTTTCTAATAAAAGAGTAACTCAAACAAGCCTACTTAAAACAAAGTTATGACACTAGATGGCTTATGAAGAATGTGTTGTGTATTACCCAGTTCTTCCCAAAGACCGTGATAAGGAATATGCAAAAATCTTTAAAAATTGCAAATCGAAGAGACAACTAATTCAAATATAATAAACAGAAGAGGATCAACACTATGAAAAAGAATTTGACCAAACCGAATTATTTGAAGTGAAGCAAGAACCATAGGGATTAGAAGCATGGGAGGTATACTGTTCAGTTCTCTACCAAAAACTTGATAAAAGACCTGTAAGAAAAAAACTTGATCAAACTGATACGTGTAAAAAAACACAGAAAAAACTAATACGGTTCAATTCTAAGATGGTACTAGATGACTTATGAAGAATGTGACCAGTCTATTCCCTAGTCTTTCCCTCATGAACATGGTAAAGAATCTGCAAAAATCTTTAAAAATGCATATCATACAGAAAACTAATCCAAATAACGCAAACTAGATGAGTTATGAAGAATGTGGTTGGTGTCTATTCCCCAGTCTTTCCCTCAAGATCATGGTAAATAATTTGCAAAAATCTTTAAAAATGCATATCATATAGAGAACTAATCCAAATAACGCAAACTGAAAAAATTCAACGATATTAAAAAAAAATGCTATAATCGACTTATTTAAAGTGAACTAAGAATCTTAATGCATATGAAACATGATGAGAGGTTTACTCTTCATTTTTCTCCAAAGAACTTGATAAAGGATCTGCAATGATCTCTAAAATTTAAACACAAGATAAGAAACCCTAATCGCATTAATAAAAAAAAATAAGAATATAAAAAGATGATCAAACTTACACTTGTATGACCCGACTAGGTATGTAACCCAAAATCTCTATTAACCCCTGCAACACTACAAAAGTTTTCAAATATGAAAATAGAAAGGTACAAAGATATGAATAAAGAATCGACCAAACCAACTAAAATGAGTAAGAAAGCATCAAATTTACCTTATAACTCAACGAATTCCACATGTACAATACTCATTCTAATGTAAGTTGCGTACACTATTATAACCAAATAAGTTCATTATGAATTATACAATTTTAAGGAAATAGTCTCAATAATAATAGATTAAAGTAAATGGACTTCTATTCTTTTGTTCTCTCCCATAAACATGGTAAGCAATTTTGCACTAACTTTACGAATTGTATATTGAAGATAAGATTAAAAATATCAAACATTAAAAAGAAAAGGTGCATAGATATGAATAAAGGTAACCAAACAAACTGAAATAAGTAAGATAACGACAAGAAAGTTTAGGCTTGTAAAGCTGTCAAGTAGACATTATTGATTTGACCAAACACTGTCATTCGATTTCTAATTTCTTGGAAGAAAACACTAATATCTATGTAATTCCACTTTCTAATAAAAGAGTAACTCAAACAAGCCTACTTAAAACAAAGTTATGACACTAGATGGCTTATGAAGAATGTGTTGTGTATTACCCAGTTCTTCCCAAAGACCGTGATAAGGAATATGCAAAAATCTTTAAAAATTGCAAATCGAAGAGACAACTAATTCAAATATAATAAACAGAAGAGGATCAACACTATGAAAAAGAATTTGACCAAACCGAATTATTTGAAGTGAAGCAAGAACCATAGGGATTAGAAGCATGGGAGGTATACTGTTCAGTTCTCTACCAAAAACTTGATAAAAGACCTGTAAGAAAAAAACTTGATCAAACTGATACGTGTAAAAAAACACAGAAAAAACTAATACGGTTCAATTCTAAGATGGTACTAGATGACTTATGAAGAATGTGACCAGTCTATTCCCTAGTCTTTCCCTCATGAACATGGTAAAGAATCTGCAAAAATCTTTAAAAATGCATATCATACAGAAAACTAATCCAAATAACGCAAACTAGATGAGTTATGAAGAATGTGGTTGGTGTCTATTCCCCAGTCTTTCCCTCAAGATCATGGTAAATAATTTGCAAAAATCTTTAAAAATGCATATCATATAGAGAACTAATCCAAATAACGCAAACTGAAAAAATTCAACGATATTAAAAAAAAATGCTATAATCGACTTATTTAAAGTGAACTAAGAATCTTAATGCATATGAAACATGATGAGAGGTTTACTCTTCATTTTTCTCCAAAGAACTTGATAAAGGATCTGCAATGATCTCTAAAATTTAAACACAAGATAAGAAACCCTAATCGCATTAATAAAAAAAAATAAGAATATAAAAAGATGATCAAACTTACACTTGTATGACCCGACTAGGTATGTAACCCAAAATCTCTATTAACCCCTGCAACACTACAAAAGTTTTCAAATATGAAAATAGAAAGGTACAAAGATATGAATAAAGAATCGACCAAACCAACTAAAATGAGTAAGAAAGCATCAAATTTACCTTATAACTCAACGAATTCCACATGTACAATACTCATTCTAATGTAAGTTGCGTACACTATTATAACCAAATAAGTTCATTATGAATTATACAATTTTAAGGAAATAGTCTCAATAATAATAGATTAAAGTAAATGGACTTCTATTCTTTTGTTCTCTCCCATAAACATGGTAAGCAATTTTGCACTAACTTTACGAATTGTATATTGAAGATAAGATTAAAAATATCAAACATTAAAAAGAAAAGGTGCATAGATATGAATAAAGGTAACCAAACAAACTGAAATAAGTAAGATAACGACAAGAAAGTTTAGGCTTGTAAAGCTGTCAAGTAGACATTATTGATTTGACCAAACACTGTCATTCGATTTCTAATTTCTTGGAAGAAAACACTAATATCTATGTAATTCCACTTTCTAATAAAAGAGTAACTCAAACAAGCCTACTTAAAACAAAGTTATGACACTAGATGGCTTATGAAGAATGTGTTGTGTATTACCCAGTTCTTCCCAAAGACCGTGATAAGGAATATGCAAAAATCTTTAAAAATTGCAAATCGAAGAGACAACTAATTCAAATATAATAAACAGAAGAGGATCAACACTATGAAAAAGAATTTGACCAAACCGAATTATTTGAAGTGAAGCAAGAACCATAGGGATTAGAAGCATGGGAGGTATACTGTTCAGTTCTCTACCAAAAACTTGATAAAAGACCTGTAAGAAAAAAACTTGATCAAACTGATACGTGTAAAAAAACACAGAAAAAACTAATACGGTTCAATTCTAAGATGGTACTAGATGACTTATGAAGAATGTGACCAGTCTATTCCCTAGTCTTTCCCTCATGAACATGGTAAAGAATCTGCAAAAATCTTTAAAAATGCATATCATACAGAAAACTAATCCAAATAACGCAAACTAGATGAGTTATGAAGAATGTGGTTGGTGTCTATTCCCCAGTCTTTCCCTCAAGATCATGGTAAATAATTTGCAAAAATCTTTAAAAATGCATATCATATAGAGAACTAATCCAAATAACGCAAACT
Organism: Chamaenerion angustifolium; assembly: GCA_946814005.1. NCBI lineage: Eukaryota > Viridiplantae > Streptophyta > Magnoliopsida > Myrtales > Onagraceae > Chamaenerion > Chamaenerion angustifolium. Next base: position 22,100,737 of record OX328268.1, on the reverse strand, counting down.
GAAAAAATTCAACGATATTAAAAAAAAATGCTATAATCGACTTATTTAAAGTGAACTAAGAATCTTAATGCATATGAAACATGATGAGAGGTTTACTCTTCATTTTTCTCCAAAGAACTTGATAAAGGATCTGCAATGATCTCTAAAATTTAAACACAAGATAAGAAACCCTAATCGCATTAAGAAAAAAAAATAAGAATATAAAAAGATGATCAAACTTACACTTGTATGACCCGACTAGGTATGTAACCCAAAATCTCTATTAACCCCTGCAACACTACAAAAGTTTTCAAATATGAAAATAGAAAGGTACAAAGATATGAATAAAGAATCGACCAAACCAACTAAAATGAGTAAGAAAGCATCAAATTTACCTTATAACTCAACGAATTCCACATGTACAATACTCATTCTAATGTAAGTTGCGTACACTATTATAACCAAATAAGTTCATTATGAATTATACAATTTTAAGGAAATAGTCTCAATAATAATAGATTAAAGTAAATGGACTTCTATTCTTTTGTTCTCTCCCATAAACATGGTAAGCAATTTTGCACTAACTTTACGAATTGTATATTGAAGATAAGATTAAAAATATCAAACATTAAAAAGAAAAGGTGCATAGATATGAATAAAGGTAACCAAACAAACTGAAATAAGTAAGATAACGACAAGAAAGTTTAGGCTTGTAAAGCTGTCAAGTAGACATTATTGATTTGACCAAACACTGTCATTCGATTTCTAATTTCTTGGAAGAAAACACTAATATCTATGTAATTCCACTTTCTAATAAAAGAGTAACTCAAACAAGCCTACTTAAAACAAAGTTATGACACTAGATGGCTTATGAAGAATGTGTTGTGTATTACCCAGTTCTTCCCAAAGATCGTGATAAGGAATATGCAAAAATCTTTAAAAATTGCAAATCGAAGAGACAACTAATTCAAATATAATAAACAGAAGAGGATCAACACTATGAAAATGAATTTGACCAAACTGAATTATTTGAAGTGAAGCAAGAACCATAGGGATTAGAAGCATGGGAGGTATACTGTTCAGTTCTCTACCAAAAACTTGATAAAAGACCTGTAAGAAAAAAACTTGATCAAACTGATACGTGTAAAAAAACACAGAAAAAACTAATACGGTTCAATTCTAAGATGGTACTAGATGACTTATGAAGAATGTGAGCAGTCTATTCCCTAGTCTTTCCCTCATGAACATGGTAAAGAATCTGCAAAAATCTTTAAAAATGCATATCATACAGAAAACTAATCCAAATAACGCAAACTAGATGAGTTATGAAGAATGTGGTTGGTGTCTATTCCCCAGTCTTTCCCTCAAGATCATGGTAAATAATTTGCAAAAATCTTTAAAAATGCATATCATATAGAGAACTAATCCAAATAACGCAAACTGAAAAAATTCAACGATATTAAAAAAAAATGCTATAATCGACTTATTTAAAGTGAACTAAGAATCTTAATGCATATGAAACACGATGAGAGGTTTACTCTTCATTTTTCTCCAAAGAACTTGATAAAGGATCTGCAATGATCTCTAAAATTTAAACACAAGATAAGAAACCCTAATCGCATTAATAAAAAAAAATAAGAATATAAAAAGATGATCAAACTTACACTTGTATGACCCGACTAGGTATGTAACCCAAAATCTCTATTAACCCCTGCAACACTACAAAAGTTTTCAAATATGAAAATAGAAAGGTACAAAGATATGAATAAAGAATCGACCAAACCAACTAAAATGAGTAAGAAAGCATCAAATTTACCTTATAACTCAACGAATTCCACATGTACAATACTCATTCTAATGTAAGTTGCGTACACTATTATAACCAAATAAGTTCATTATGAATTATACAATTTTAAGGAAATAGTCTCAATAATAATAGATTAAAGTAAATGGACTTCTATTCTTTTGTTCTCTCCCATAAACATGGTAAGCAATTTTGCACTAACTTTACGAATTGTATATTGAAGATAAGATTAAAAATATCAAACATTAAAAAGAAAAGGTGCATAGATATGAATAAAGGTAACCAAACAAACTGAAATAAGTAAGATAACGACAAGAAAGTTTAGGCTTGTAAAGCTGTCAAGTAGACATTATTGATTTGACCAAACACTGTCATTCGATTTCTAATTTCTTGGAAGAAAACACTAATATCTATGTAATTCCACTTTCTAATAAAAGAGTAACTCAAACAAGCCTACTTAAAACAAAGTTATGACACTAGATGGCTTATGAAGAATGTGTTGTGTATTACCCAGTTCTTCCCAAAGACCGTGATAAGGAATATGCAAAAATCTTTAAAAATTGCAAATCGAAGAGACAACTAATTCAAATATAATAAACAGAAGAGGATCAACACTATGAAAAAGAATTTGACCAAACCGAATTATTTGAAGTGAAGCAAGAACCATAGGGATTAGAAGCATGGGAGGTATACTGTTCAGTTCTCTACCAAAAACTTGATAAAAGACCTGTAAGAAAAAAACTTGATCAAACTGATACGTGTAAAAAAACACAGAAAAAACTAATACGGTTCAATTCTAAGATGGTACTAGATGACTTATGAAGAATGTGACCAGTCTATTCCCTAGTCTTTCCCTCATGAACATGGTAAAGAATCTGCAAAAATCTTTAAAAATGCATATCATACAGAAAACTAATCCAAATAACGCAAACTAGATGAGTTATGAAGAATGTGGTTGGTGTCTATTCCCCAGTCTTTCCCTCAAGATCATGGTAAATAATTTGCAAAAATCTTTAAAAATGCATATCATATAGAGAACTAATCCAAATAACGCAAACTGAAAAAATTCAACGATATTAAAAAAAAATGCTATAATCGACTTATTTAAAGTGAACTAAGAATCTTAATGCATATGAAACACGATGAGAGGTTTACTCTTCATTTTTCTCCAAAGAACTTGATAAAGGATCTGCAATGATCTCTAAAATTTAAACACAAGATAAGAAACCCTAATCGCATTAATAAAAAAAAATAAGAATATAAAAAGATGATCAAACTTACACTTGTATGACCCGACTAGGTATGTAACCCAAAATCTCTATTAACCCCTGCAACACTACAAAAGTTTTCAAATATGAAAATAGAAAGGTACAAAGATATGAATAAAGAATCGACCAAACCAACTAAAATGAGTAAGAAAGCATCAAATTTACCTTATAACTCAACGAATTCCACATGTACAATACTCATTCTAATGTAAGTTGCGTACACTATTATAACCAAATAAGTTCATTATGAATTATACAATTTTAAGGAAATAGTCTCAATAATAATAGATTAAAGTAAATGGACTTCTATTCTTTTGTTCTCTCCCATAAACATGGTAAGCAATTTTGCACTAACTTTACGAATTGTATATTGAAGATAAGATTAAAAATATCAAACATTAAAAAGAAAAGGTGCATAGATATGAATTAAGGTAACCAAACAAACTGAAATAAGTAAGATAACGACAAGAAAGTTTAGGCTTGTAAAGCTGTCAAGTAGACATTATTGATTTGACCAAACACTGTCATTCGATTTCTAATTTCTTGGAAGAAAACACTAATATCTATGTAATTCCACTTTCTAATAAAAGAGTAACTCAAACAAGCCTACTTAAAACAAAGTTATGACACTAGATGGCTTATGAAGAATGTGTTGTGTATTACCCAGTTCTTCCCAAAGATCGTGATAAGGAATATGCAAAAATCTTTAAAAATTGCAAATCGAAGAGACAACTAATTCAAATATAATAAACAGAAGAGGATCAACACTATGAAAAAGAATTTGACCAAACCGAATTATTTGAAGTGAAGCAAGAACCATAGGGATTAGAAGCATGGGAGGTATACTGTTCAGTTCTCTACCAAAAACTTGATAAAAGACCTGTAAGAAAAAAACTTGATCAAACTGATACGTGTAAAAAAACACAGAAAAAACTAATACGGTTCAATTCTAAGATGGTACTAGATGACTTATGAAGAATGTGAGCAGTCTATTCCCTAGTCTTTCCCTCATGAACATGGTAAAGAATCTGCAAAAATCTTTAAAAATGCATATCATACAGAAAACTAATCCAAATAACGCAAACTAGATGAGTTATGAAGAATGTGGTTGGTGTCTATTCCCCAGTCTTTCCCTCAAGATCATGGTAAATAATTTGCAAAAATCTTTAAAAATGCATATCATATAGAGAACTAATCCAAATAACGCAAACTGAAAAAATTCAACGATATTAAAAAAAAATGCTATAATCGACTTATTTAAAGTGAACTAAGAATCTTAATGCATATGAAACACGATGAGAGGTTTACTCTTCATTTTTCTCCAAAGAACTTGATAAAGGATCTGCAATGATCTCTAAAATTTAAACACAAGATAAGAAACCCTAATCGCATTAATAAAAAAAAATAAGAATATAAAAAGATGATCAAACTTACACTTGTATGACCCGACTAGGTATGTAACCCAAAATCTCTATTAACCCCTGCAACACTACAAAAGTTTTCAAATATGAAAATAGAAAGGTACAAAGATATGAATAAAGAATCGACCAAACCAACTAAAATGAGTAAGAAAGCATCAAATTTACCTTATAACTCAACGAATTCCACATGTACAATACTCATTCTAATGTAAGTTGCGTACACTATTATAACCAAATAAGTTCATTATGAATTATACAATTTTAAGGAAATAGTCTCAATAATAATAGATTAAAGTAAATGGACTTCTATTCTTTTGTTCTCTCCCATAAACATGGTAAGCAATTTTGCACTAACTTTACGAATTGTATATTGAAGATAAGATTAAAAATATCAAACATTAAAAAGAAAAGGTGCATAGATATGAATAAAGGTAACCAAACAAACTGAAATAAGTAAGATAACGACAAGAAAGTTTAGGCTTGTAAAGCTGTCAAGTAGACATTATTGATTTGACCAAACACTGTCATTCGATTTCTAATTTCTTGGAAGAAAACACTAATATCTATGTAATTCCACTTTCTAATAAAAGAGTAACTCAAACAAGCCTACTTAAAACAAAGTTATGACACTAGATGGCTTATGAAGAATGTGTTGTGTATTACCCAGTTCTTCCCAAAGATCGTGATAAGGAATATGCAAAAATCTTTAAAAATTGCAAATCGAAGAGACAACTAATTCAAATATAATAAACAGAAGAGGATCAACACTATGAAAAAGAATTTGACCAAACCGAATTATTTGAAGTGAAGCAAGAACCATAGGGATTAGAAGCATGGGAGGTATACTGTTCAGTTCTCTACCAAAAACTTGATAAAAGACCTGTAAGAAAAAAACTTGATCAAACTGATACGTGTAAAAAAACACAGAAAAAACTAATACGGTTCAATTCTAAGATGGTACTAGATGACTTATGAAGAATGTGACCAGTCTATTCCCTAGTCTTTCCCTCATGAACATGGTAAAGAATCTGCAAAAATCTTTAAAAATGCATATCATACAGAAAACTAATCCAAATAACGCAAACTAGATGAGTTATGAAGAATGTGGTTGGTGTCTATTCCCCAGTCTTTCCCTCAAGATCATGGTAAATAATTTGCAAAAATCTTTAAAAATGCATATCATATAGAGAACTAATCCAAATAACGCAAACTGAAAAAATTCAACGATATTAAAAAAAAATGCTATAATCGACTTATTTAAAGTGAACTAAGAATCTTAATGCATATGAAACACGATGAGAGGTTTACTCTTCATTTTTCTCCAAAGAACTTGATAAAGGATCTGCAATGATCTCTAAAATTTAAACACAAGATAAGAAACCCTAATCGCATTAATAAAAAAAAATAAGAATATAAAAAGATGATCAAACTTACACTTGTATGACCCGACTAGGTATGTAACCCAAAATCTCTATTAACCCCTGCAACACTACAAAAGTTTTCAAATATGAAAATAGAAAGGTACAAAGATATGAATAAAGAATCGACCAAACCAACTAAAATGAGTAAGAAAGCATCAAATTTACCTTATAACTCAACGAATTCCACATGTACAATACTCATTCTAATGTAAGTTGCGTACACTATTATAACCAAATAAGTTCATTATGAATTATACAATTTTAAGGAAATAGTCTCAATAATAATAGATTAAAGTAAATGGACTTCTATTCTTTTGTTCTCTCCCATAAACATGGTAAGCAATTTTGCACTAACTTTACGAATTGTATATTGAAGATAAGATTAAAAATATCAAACATTAAAAAGAAAAGGTGCATAGATATGAATAAAGGTAACCAAACAAACTGAAATAAGTAAGATAACGACAAGAAAGTTTAGGCTTGTAAAGCTGTCAAGTAGACATTATTGATTTGACCAAACACTGTCATTCGATTTCTAATTTCTTGGAAGAAAACACTAATATCTATGTAATTCCACTTTCTAATAAAAGAGTAACTCAAACAAGCCTACTTAAAACAAAGTTATGACACTAGATGGCTTATGAAGAATGTGTTGTGTATTACCCAGTTCTTCCCAAAGATCGTGATAAGGAATATGCAAAAATCTTTAAAAATTGCAAATCGAAGAGACAACTAATTCAAATATAATAAACAGAAGAGGATCAACACTATGAAAAAGAATTTGACCAAACCGAATTATTTGAAGTGAAGCAAGAACCATAGGGATTAGAAGCATGGGAGGTATACTGTTCAGTTCTCTACCAAAAACTTGATAAAAGACCTGTAAGAAAAAAACTTGATCAAACTGATACGTGTAAAAAAACACAGAAAAAACTAATACGGTTCAATTCTAAGATGGTACTAGATGACTTATGAAGAATGTGACCAGTCTATTCCCTAGTCTTTCCCTCATGAACATGGTAAAGAATCTGCAAAAATCTTTAAAAATGCATATCATACAGAAAACTAATCCAAATAACGCAAACTAGATGAGTTATGAAGAATGTGGTTGGTGTCTATTCCCCAGTCTTTCCCTCAAGATCATGGTAAATAATTTGCAAAAATCTTTAAAAATGCATATCATATAGAGAACTAATCCAAATAACGCAAACTGAAAAAATTCAACGATATTAAAAAAAAATGCTATAATCGACTTATTTAAAGTGAACTAAGAATCTTAATGCATATGAAACACGATGAGAGGTTTACTCTTCATTTTTCTCCAAAGAACTTGATAAAGGATCTGCAATGATCTCTAAAATTTAAACACAAGATAAGAAACCCTAATCGCATTAATAAAAAAAAATAAGAATATAAAAAGATGATCAAACTTACACTTGTATGACCCGACTAGGTATGTAACCCAAAATCTCTATTAACCCCTGCAACACTACAAAAGTTTTCAAATATGAAAATAGAAAGGTACAAAGATATGAATAAAGAATCGACCAAACCAACTAAAATGAGTAAGAAAGCATCAAATTTACCTTATAACTCAACGAATTCCACATGTACAATACTCATTCTAATGTAAGTTGCGTACACTATTATAACCAAATAAGTTCATTATGAATTATACAATTTTAAGGAAATAGTCTCAATAATAATAGATTAAAGTAAATGGACTTCTATTCTTTTGTTCTCTCCCATAAACATGGTAAGCAATTTTGCACTAACTTTACGAATTGTATATTGAAGATAAGATTAAAAATATCAAACATTAAAAAGAAAAGGTGCATAGATATGAATTAAGGTAACCAAACAAACTGAAATAAGTAAGATAACGACAAGAAAGTTTAGGCTTGTAAAGCTGTCAAGTAGACATTATTGATTTGACCAAACACTGTCATTCGATTTATAATTTCTTGGAAGAAAACACTAATATCTATGTAATTCCACTTTCTAATAAAAGAGTAACTCAAACAAGCCTACTTAAAACAAAGTTATGACACTAGATGGCTTATGAAGAATGTGTTGTGTATTACCCAGTTCTTCCCAAAGATCGTGATAAGGAATATGCAAAAATCTTTAAAAATTGCAAATCGAAGAGACAACTAATTCAAATATAATAAACAGAAGAGGATCAACACTATGAAAATGAATTTGACCAAACTGAATTATTTGAAGTGAAGCAAGAACCATAGGGATTAGAAGCATGGGAGGTATACTATTCAGTTCTCTACCAAAAACTTGATAAAAGACCTGTAAGAAAAAAACTTGATCAAACTGATACGTGTAAAAAAACAAAGAAAAAACTAATACGGTTCAATTCTAAGATGGTACTAGATGACTTATGAAGAATGTGACCAGTCTATTCCCTAGTCTTTCCCTCATGAACATGGTAAAGAATCTGCAAAAATCTTTAAAAATGCATATCTTACAGAAAACTAATCCAAATAACGCAAACTAGATGAGTTATGAAGAATGTGGTTGGTGTCTATTCCCCAGTCTTTCCCTCAAGATCATGGTAAAGAGTTTGCAAAAATCTTAAAAATTGCATATCATATAGAGAACTAATCCAAATAACGCAAACTGAAAAAATTCAACGATATTAAAAAAAAATGCTATAATCGACTTATTTAAAGTGAACTAAGAATCTTAATGCATATGAAACATGATGAGTGGTTTACTCTTCATTTTTCTCCAAAGAACTTGATAAAGGATCTGCAATGATCTCTAAAATTTAAACACAAGATAAGAAACCCTAATCGCATTAATAAAAAAAAATAAGAATATAAAAAGATGATCAAACTTACACTTGTATGACCCGACTAGGTATGTAACCCAAAATCTCTATTAACCCCTGCAACACTACAAAAGTTTTCAAATATGAAAATAGAAAGGTACAAAGATATGAATAAAGAATCGACCAAACCAACTAAAATGAGTAAGAAAGCATCAAATTTACCTTATAACTCAACGAATTCCACATGTACAATACTCATTCTAATGTAAGTTGCGTACACTATTATAACCAAATAAGTTCATTATGAATTATACAATTTTAAGGAAATAGTCTCAATAATAATAGATTAAAGTAAATGGACTTCTATTCTTTTGTTCTCTCCCATAAACATGGTAAGCAATTTTGCACTAACTTTACGAATTGTATATTGAAGATAAGATTAAAAATATCAAACATTAAAAAGAAAAGGTGCATAGATATGAATAAAGGTAACCAAACAAACTGAAATAAGTAAGATAACGACAAGAAAGTTTAGGCTTGTAAAGCTGTCAAGTAGACATTATTGATTTGACCAAACATTGTCATTCGATTTCTAATTTCTTGGAAGAAAACACTAATATCTATGTAATTCCACTTTCTAATAAAAGAGTAACTCAAACAAGCCTACTTAAAACAAAGTTATGACACTAGATGGCTTATGAAGAATGTGTTGTGTATTACCCAGTTCTTCCCAAAGATCGTGATAAGGAATATGCAAAAATCTTTAAAAATTGCAAATCGAAGAGACAACTAATTCAAATATAATAAACAGAAGAGGATCAACACTATGAAAATGAATTTGACCAAACTGAATTATTTGAAGTGAAGCAAGAACCATAGGGATTAGAAGCATGGGAGGTATACTGTTCAGTTCTCTACCAAAAACTTGATAAAAGACCTGTAAGAAAAAAACTTGATCAAACTGATACGTGTAAAAAAACACAGAAAAAACTAATACGGTTCAATTCAAAGATGGTACTAGATGACTTATGAAGAATGTGACCAGTCTATTCCCTAGTCTTTCCCTCATGAACATGGTAAAGAATCTGCAAAAATCTTTAAAAATGCATATCATACAGAAAACTAATCCAAATAACGCAAACTAGATGAGTTATGAAGAATGTGGTTGGTGTCTATTCCCCAGTCTTTCCCTCAAGATCATGGTAAAGAGTTTGCAAAAATCTTTAAAAATGCATATCATATAGAGAACTAATCCAAATAACGCAAACTGAAAAAATTCAACGATATTAAAAAAAAATGCTATAATCGACTTATTTAAAGTGAACTAAGAATCTTAATGCATATGAAACATGATGAGTGGTTTACTCTTCATTTTTCTCCAAAGAACTTGATAAAGGATCTGCAATGATCTCTAAAATTTAAACACAAGATAAGAAACCCTAATCGCATTAATAAAAAAAAATAAGAATATAAAAAGATGATCAAACTTACACTTGTATGACCCGACTAGGTATGTAACCCAAAATCTCTATTAACCCCTGCAACACTACAAAAGTTTTCAAATATGAAAATAGAAAGGTACAAAGATATGAATAAAGAATCGACCAAACCAACTAAAATGAGTAAGAAAGCATCAAATTTACCTTATAACTCAACGAATTCCACATGTACAATACTCATTCTAATGTAAGTTGCGTACACTATTATAACCAAATAAGTTCATTATGAATTATACAATTTTAAGGAAATAGTCTCAATAATAATAGATTAAAGTAAATGGACTTCTATTCTTTTGTTCTCTCCCATAAACATGGTAAGCAATTTTGCACTAACTTTACGAATTGTATATTGAAGATAAGATTAAAAATATCAAACATTAAAAAGAAAAGGTGCATAGATATGAATAAAGGTAACCAAACAAACTGAAATAAGTAAGATAACGACAAGAAAGTTTAGGCTTGTAAAGCTGTCAAGTAGACATTATTGATTTGACCAAACACTGTCATTCGATTTCTAATTTCTTGGAAGAAAACACTAATATCTATGTAATTCCACTTTCTAATAAAAGAGTAACTCAAACAAGCCTACTTAAAACAAAGTTATGACACTAGATGGCTTATGAAGAATGTGTTGTGTATTACCCAGTTCTTCCCAAAGATCGTGATAAGGAATATGCAAAAATCTTTAAAAATTGCAAATCGAAGAGACAACTAATTCAAATATAATAAACAGAAGAGGATCAACACTATGAAAATGAATTTGACCAAACTGAATTATTTGAAGTGAAGCAAGAACCATAGGGATTAGAAGCATGGGAGGTATACTGTTCAGTTCTCTACCAAAAACTTGATAAAAGACCTGTAAGAAAAAAACTTGATCAAACTGATACGTGTAAAAAAACAAAGAAAAAACTAATACGGTTCAATTCTAAGATGGTACTAGATGACTTATGAAGAATGTGACCAGTCTATTCCCTAGTCTTTCCCTCATGAACATGGTAAAGAATCTGCAAAAATCTTTAAAAATGCATATCTTACAGAAAACTAATCCAAATAACGCAAACTAGATGAGTTATGAAGAATGTGGTTGGTGTCTATTCCCCAGTCTTTCCCTCAAGATCATGGTAAAGAGTTTGCAAAAATCTTAAAAATTGCATATCATATAGAGAACTAATCCAAATAACGCAAACTGAAAAAATTCAACGATATTAAAAAAAAATGCTATAATCGACTTATTTAAAGTGAACTAAGAATCTTAATGCATATGAAACATGATGAGTGGTTTACTCTTCATTTTTCTCCAAAGAACTTGATAAAGGATCTGCAATGATCTCTAAAATTTAAACACAAGATAAGAAACCCTAATCGCATTAATAAAAAAAAATAAGAATATAAAAAGATGATCAAACTTACACTTGTATGACCCGACTAGGTATGTAACCCAAAATCTCTATTAACCCCTGCAACACTACAAAAGTTTTCAAATATGAAAATAGAAAGGTACAAAGATATGAATAAAGAATCGACCAAACCAACTAAAATGAGTAAGAAAGCATCAAATTTACCTTATAACTCAACGAATTCCACATGTACAATACTCATTCTAATGTAAGTTGCGTACACTATTATAACCAAATAAGTTCATTATGAATTATACAATTTTAAGGAAATAGTCTCAATAATAATAGATTAAAGTAAATGGACTTCCATTCTTTTGTTCTCTCCCATAAACATGGTAAGCAATTTTGCACTAACTTTACGAATTGTATATTGAAGATAAGATTAAAAATATCAAACATTAAAAAGAAAAGGTGCATAGATATGAATTAAGGTAACCAAACAAACTGAAATAAGTAAGATAACGACAAGAAAGTTTAGGCTTGTAAAGCTGTCAAGTAGACATTATTGATTTGACCAAACACTGTCATTCGATTTCTAATTTCTTGGAAGAAAACACTAATATCTATGTAATTCCACTTTCTAATAAAAGAGTAACTCAAACAAGCCTACTTAAAACAAAGTTATGACACTAGATGGCTTATGAAGAATGTGTTGTGTATTACCCAGTTCTTCCCAAAGATCGTGATAAGGAATATGCAAAAATCTTTAAAAATTGCAAATCGAAGAGACAACTAATTCAAATATAATAAACAGAAGAGGATCAACACTATGAAAATGAATTTGACCAAACTGAATTATTTGAAGTGAAGCAAGAACCATAGGGATTAGAAGCATGGGAGGTATACTGTTCAGTTCTCTACCAAAAACTTGATAAAAGACCTGTAAGAAAAAAACTTGATCAAACTGATACGTGTAAAAAAACAAAGAAAAAACTAATACGGTTCAATTCTAAGATGGTACTAGATGACTTATGAAGAATGTGACCAGTCTATTCCCTAGTCTTTCCCTCATGAACATGGTAAAGAATCTGCAAAAATCTTTAAAAATGCATATCTTACAGAAAACTAATCCAAATAACGCAAACTAGATGAGTTATGAAGAATGTGGTTGGTGTCTATTCCCCAGTCTTTCCCTCAAGATCATGGTAAAGAGTTTGCAAAAATCTTTAAAAATGCATATCATATAGAGAACTAATCCAAATAACGCAAACTGAAAAAATTCAACGATATTAAAAAAAAATGCTATAATCGACTTATTTAAAGTGAACTAAGAATCTTAATGCATATGAAACATGATGAGTGGTTTACTCTTCATTTTTCTCCAAAGAACTTGATAAAGGATCTGCAATGATCTCTAAAATTTAAACACAAGATAAGAAACCCTAATCGCATTAAGAAAAAAAAATAAGAATATAAAAAGATGATCAAACTTACACTTGTATGACCCGACTAGGTATGTAACCCAAAATCTCTATTAACCCCTGCAACACTACAAAAGTTTTCAAATATGAAAATAGAAAGGTACAAAGATATGAATAAAGAATCGACCAAACCAACTAAAATGAGTAAGAAAGCATCAAATTTACCTTATAACTCAACGAATTCCACATGTACAATACTCATTCTAATGTAAGTTGCGTACACTATTATAACCAAATAAGTTCATTATGAATTATACAATTTTAAGGAAATAGTCTCAATAATAATAGATTAAAGTAAATGGACTTCTATTCTTTTGTTCTCTCCCATAAACATGGTAAGCAATTTTGCACTAACTTTACGAATTGTATATTGAAGATAAGATTAAAAATATCAAACATTAAAAAGAAAAGGTGCATAGATATGAATTAAGGTAACCAAACAAACTGAAATAAGTAAGATAACGACAAGAAAGTTTAGGCTTGTAAAGCTGTCAAGTAGACATTATTGATTTGACCAAACACTGTCATTCGATTTCTAATTCTTGGAAGAAAACACTAATATCTATGTAATTCCACTTTCTAATAAAAGAGTAACTCAAACAAGCCTACTTAAAACAAAGTTATGACACTAGATGGCTTATGAAGAATGTGTTGTGTATTACCCAGTTCTTCCCAAAGATCGTGATAAGGAATATGCAAAAATCTTTAAAAATTGCAAATCGAAGAGACAACTAATTCAAATATAATAAACAGAAGAGGATCAACACTATGAAAAAGAATTTGACCAAACCGAATTATTTGAAGTGAAGCAAGAACCATAGGGATTAGAAGCATGGGAGGTATACTGTTCAGTTCTCTACCAAAAACTTGATAAAAGACCTGTAAGAAAAAAACTTGATCAAACTGATACGTGTAAAAAAACACAGAAAAAACTAATACGGTTCAATTCTAAGATGGTACTAGATGACTTATGAAGAATGTGACCAGTCTATTCCCTAGTCTTTCCCTCATGAACATGGTAAAGAATCTGCAAAAATCTTTAAAAATGCATATCATACAGAAAACTAATCCAAATAACGCAAACTAGATGAGTTATGAAGAATGTGGTTGGTGTCTATTCCCCAGTCTTTCCCTCAAGATCATGGTAAATAATTTGCAAAAATCTTTAAAAATGCATATCATATAGAGAACTAATCCAAATAACGCAAACTGAAAAAATTCAACGATATTAAAAAAAAAATGCTATAATCGACTTATTTAAAGTGAACTAAGAATCTTAATGCATATGAAACATGATGAGAGGTTTACTCTTCATTTTTCTCCAAAGAACTTGATAAAGGATCTGCAATGATCTCTAAAATTTAAACACAAGATAAGAAACCCTAATCGCATTAATAAAAAAAAATAAGAATATAAAAAGATGATCAAACTTACACTTGTATGACCCGACTAGGTATGTAACCCAAAATCTCTATTAACCCCTGCAACACTACAAAAGTTTTCAAATATGAAAATAGAAAGGTACAAAGATATGAATAAAGAATCGACCAAACCAACTAAAATGAGTAAGAAAGCATCAAATTTACCTTATAACTCAACGAATTCCACATGTACAATACTCATTCTAATGTAAGTTGCGTACACTATTATAACCAAATAAGTTCATTATGAATTATACAATTTTAAGGAAATAGTCTCAATAATAATAGGTTAAAGTAAATGGACTTCTATTCTTTTGTTCTCTCCCATAAACATGGTAAGCAATTTTGCACTAACTTTACGAATTGTTTATTGAAGATAAGATTAAAAATATCAAACATTAAAAAGAAAAGGTGCATAGATATGAATAAAGGTAACCAAACAAACTGAAATAAGTAAGATAACGACAAGAAAGTTTAGGCTTGTAAAGCTGTCAAGTAGACATTATTGATTTGACCAAACACTGTCATTCGATTTCTAATTTCTTGGAAGAAAACACTAATATTTATGTAATTCCACTTTCTAATAAAAGAGTAACTCAAACAAGCCTACTTAAAACAAAGTTATGACACTAGATGGCTTATGAAGAATGTGTTGTGTATTACCCAGTTCTTCCCAAAGATCGTGATAAGGAATATGCAAAAATCTTTAAAAATTGCAAATCGAAGAGACAACTAATTCAAATATAACAAAACAGAAGAGGATCAACACTATGAAAAAGAATTTGACCAAACCGAATTATTTGAAGTGAAGCAAGAACCATAGGGATTAGAAGCATGGGAGGTATACTGTTCAGTTCTCTACCAAAAACTTGATAAAAGACCTGTAAGAAAAAAACTTGATCAAACTGATACGTGTAAAAAAACACAGAAAAAACTAATACGGTTCAATTCTAAGATGGTACTAGATGACTTATGAAGAATGTGACCAGTCTATTCCCTAGTCTTTCCCTCATGAACATGGTAAAGAATCTGCAAAAATCTTTAAAAATGCATATCATACAGAAAACTAATCCAAATAACGCAAACTAGATGAGTTATGAAGAATGTGGTTGGTGTCTATTCCCCAGTCTTTCCCTCAAGATCATGGTAAATAATTTGCAAAAATCTTTAAAAATGCATATCATATAGAGAACTAATCCAAATAACGCAAACTGAAAAAATTCAACGATATTAAAAAAAAATGCTATAATCGACTTATTTAAAGTGAACTAAGAATCTTAATGCATATGAAACATGATGAGTGGTTTACTCTTCATTTTTCTCCAAAGAACTTGATAAAGGATCTGCAATGATCTCTAAAATTTAAACACAAGATAAGAAACCCTAATCGCATTAATAAAAAAAAATAAGAATATAAAAAGATGATCAAACTTACACTTGTATGACCCGACTAGGTATGTAACCCAAAATCTCTATTAACCCCTGCAACACTACAAAAGTTTTCAAATATGAAAATAGAAAGGTACAAAGATATGAATAAAGAATCGACCAAACCAACTAAAATGAGTAAGAAAGCATCAAATTTACCTTATAACTCAACGAATTCCACATGTACAATACTCATTCTAATGTAAGTTGCGTACACTATTATAACCAAATAAGTTCATTATGAATTATACAATTTTAAGGAAATAGTCTCAATAATAATAGATTAAAGTAAATGGACTTCTATTCTTTTGTTCTCTCCCATAAACATGGTAAGCAATTTTGCACTAACTTTACGAATTGTATATTGAAGATAAGATTAAAAATATCAAACATTAAAAAGAAAAGGTGCATAGATATGAATTAAGGTAACCAAACAAACTGAAATAAGTAAGATAACGACAAGAAAGTTTAGGCTTGTAAAGCTGTCAAGTAGACATTATTGATTTGACCAAACACTGTCATTCGATTTCTAATTTCTTGGAAGAAAACACTAATATCTATGTAATTCCACTTTCTAATAAAAGAGTAACTCAAACAAGCCTACTTAAAACAAAGTTATGACACTAGATGGCTTATGAAGAATGTGTTGTGTATTACCCAGTTCTTCCCAAAGATCGTGATAAGGAATATGCAAAAATCTTTAAAAATTGCAAATCGAAGAGACAACTAATTCAAATATAATAAACAGAAGAGGATCAACACTATGAAAAAGAATTTGACCAAACCGAATTATTTGAAGTGAAGCAAGAACCATAGGGATTAGAAGCATGGGAGGTATACTGTTCAGTTCTCTACCAAAAACTTGATAAAAGACCTGTAAGAAAAAAACTTGATCAAACTGATACGTGTAAAAAAACACAGAAAAAACTAATACGGTTCAATTCTAAGATGGTACTAGATGACTTATGAAGAATGTGACCAGTCTATTCCCTAGTCTTTCCCTCATGAACATGGTAAAGAATCTGCAAAAATCTTTAAAAATGCATATCATACAGAAAACTAATCCAAATAACGCAAACTAGATGAGTTATGAAGAATGTGGTTGGTGTCTATTCCCCAGTCTTTCCCTCAAGATCATGGTAAATAATTTGCAAAAATCTTTAAAAATGCATATCATATAGAGAACTAATCCAAATAACGCAAACTGAAAAAATTCAACGATATTAAAAAAAAAATGCTATAATCGACTTATTTAAAGTGAACTAAGAATCTTAATGCATATGAAACATGATGAGAGGTTTACTCTTCATTTTTCTCCAAAGAACTTGATAAAGGATCTGCAATGATCTCTAAAATTTAAACACAAGATAAGAAACCCTAATCGCATTAAGAAAAAAAAATAAGAATATAAAAAGATGATCAAACTTACACTTGTATGACCCGACTAGGTATGTAACCCAAAATCTCTATTAACCCCTGCAACACTACAAAAGTTTTCAAATATGAAAATAGAAAGGTACAAAGATATGAATAAAGAATCGACCAAACCAACTAAAATGAGTAAGAAAGCATCAAATTTACCTTATAACTCAACGAATTCCACATGTACAATACTCATTCTAATGTAAGTTGCGTACACTATTATAACCAAATAAGTTCATTATGAATTATACAATTTTAAGGAAATAGTCTCAATAATAATAGGTTAAAGTAAATGGACTTCTATTCTTTTGTTCTCTCCCATAAACATGGTAAGCAATTTTGCACTAACTTTACGAATTGTATATTGAAGATAAGATTAAAAATATCAAACATTAAAAAGAAAAGGTGCATAGATATGAATAAAGGTAACCAAACAAACTGAAATAAGTAAGATAACGACAAGAAAGTTTAGGCTTGTAAAGCTGTCAAGTAGACATTATTGATTTGACCAAACACTGTCATTCGATTTCTAATTTCTTGGAAGAAAACACTAATATCTATGTAATTCCACTTTCTAATAAAAGAGTAACTCAAACAAGCCTACTTAAAACAAAGTTATGACACTAGATGGCTTATGAAGAATGTGTTGTGTATTACCCAGTTCTTCCCAAAGATCGTGATAAGGAATATGCAAAAATCTTTAAAAATTGCAAATCGAAGAGACAACTAATTCAAATATAATAAACAGAAGAGGATCAACACTATGAAAAAGAATTTGACCAAACCGAATTATTTGAAGTGAAGCAAGAACCATAGGGATTAGAAGCATGGGAAGTATACTGTTCAGTTCTCTACCAAAAACTTGATAAAAGACCTGTAAGAAAAAAACTTGATCAAACTGATACGTGTAAAAAAACACAGAAAAAACTAATACGG
Source organism: Chamaenerion angustifolium (assembly GCA_946814005.1). Classification (NCBI taxonomy): domain Eukaryota; kingdom Viridiplantae; phylum Streptophyta; class Magnoliopsida; order Myrtales; family Onagraceae; genus Chamaenerion; species Chamaenerion angustifolium. The sequence continues at coordinate 22,082,532 of OX328268.1, read as the reverse complement.
TTCAATTCTAAGATGGTACTAGATGACTTATGAAGAATGTGACCAGTCTATTCCCTAGTCTTTCCCTCATGAACATGGTAAAGAATCTGCAAAAATCTTTAAAAATGCATATCATACAGAAAACTAATCCAAATAACGCAAACTAGATGAGTTATGAAGAATGTGGTTGGTGTCTATTCCCCAGTCTTTCCCTCAAGATCATGGTAAATAATTTGCAAAAATCTTTAAAAATGCATATCATATAGAGAACTAATCCAAATAACGCAAACTGAAAAAATTCAACGATATTAAAAAAAAATGCTATAATCGACTTATTTAAAGTGAACTAAGAATCTTAATGCATATGAAACATGATGAGAGGTTTACTCTTCATTTTTCTCCAAAGAACTTGATAAAGGATCTGCAATGATCTCTAAAATTTAAACACAAGATAAGAAACCCTAATCGCATTAAGAAAAAAAAATAAGAATATAAAAAGATGATCAAACTTACACTTGTATGACCCGACTAGGTATGTAACCCAAAATCTCTATTAACCCCTGCAACACTACAAAAGTTTTCAAATATGAAAATAGAAAGGTACAAAGATATGAATAAAGAATCGACCAAACCAACTAAAATGAGTAAGAAAGCATCAAATTTACCTTATAACTCAACGAATTCCACATGTACAATACTCATTCTAATGTAAGTTGCGTACACTATTATAACCAAATAAGTTCATTATGAATTATACAATTTTAAGGAAATAGTCTCAATAATAATAGATTAAAGTAAATGGACTTCTATTCTTTTGTTCTCTCCCATAAACATGGTAAGCAATTTTGCACTAACTTTACGAATTGTATATTGAAGATAAGATTAAAAATATCAAACATTAAAAAGAAAAGGTGCATAGATATGAATTAAGGTAACCAAACAAACTGAAATAAGTAAGATAACGACAAGAAAGTTTAGGCTTGTAAAGCTGTCAAGTAGACATTATTGATTTGACCAAACACTGTCATTCGATTTCTAATTTCTTGGAAGAAAACACTAATATCTATGTAATTCCACTTTCTAATAAAAGAGTAACTCAAACAAGCCTACTTAAAACAAAGTTATGACACTAGATGGCTTATGAAGAATGTGTTGTGTATTACCCAGTTCTTCCCAAAGATCGTGATAAGGAATATGCAAAAATCTTTAAAAATTGCAAATCGAAGAGACAACTAATTCAAATATAATAAACAGAAGAGGATCAACACTATGAAAAAGAATTTGACCAAACCGAATTATTTGAAGTGAAGCAAGAACCATAGGGATTAGAAGCATGGGAGGTATACTGTTCAGTTCTCTACCAAAAACTTGATAAAAGACCTGTAAGAAAAAAACTTGATCAAACTGATACGTGTAAAAAAACACAGAAAAAACTAATACGGTTCAATTCTAAGATGGTACTAGATGACTTATGAAGAATGTGACCAGTCTATTCCCTAGTCTTTCCCTCATGAACATGGTAAAGAATCTGCAAAAATCTTTAAAAATGCATATCATACAGAAAACTAATCCAAATAACGCAAACTAGATGAGTTATGAAGAATGTGGTTGGTGTCTATTCCCCAGTCTTTCCCTCAAGATCATGGTAAATAATTTGCAAAAATCTTTAAAAATGCATATCATATAGAGAACTAATCCAAATAACGCAAACTGAAAAAATTCAACGATATTAAAAAAAAATGCTATAATCGACTTATTTAAAGTGAACTAAGAATCTTAATGCATATGAAACATGATGAGAGGTTTACTCTTCATTTTTCTCCAAAGAACTTGATAAAGGATCTACAATGATCTCTAAAATTTAAACACAAGATAAGAAACCCTAATCGCATTAAGAAAAAAAAATAAGAATATAAAAAGATGATCAAACTTACACTTGTATGACCCGACTAGGTATGTAACCCAAAATCTCTATTAACCCCTGCAACACTACAAAAGTTTTCAAATATGAAAATAGAAAGGTACAAAGATATGAATAAAGAATCGACCAAACCAACTAAAATGAGTAAGAAAGCATCAAATTTACCTTATAACTCAACGAATTCCACATGTACAATACTCATTCTAATGTAAGTTGCGTACACTATTATAACCAAATAAGTTCATTATGAATTATACAATTTTAAGGAAATAGTCTCAATAATAATAGGTTAAAGTAAATGGACTTCTATTCTTTTGTTCTCTCCCATAAACATGGTAAGCAATTTTGCACTAACTTTACGAATTGTATATTGAAGATAAGATTAAAAATATCAAACATTAAAAAGAAAAGGTGCATAGATATGAATAAAGGTAACCAAACAAACTGAAATAAGTAAGATAACGACAAGAAAGTTTAGGCTTGTAAAGCTGTCAAGTAGACATTATTGATTTGACCAAACACTGTCATTCGATTTCTAATTTCTTGGAAGAAAACACTAATATCTATGTAATTCCACTTTCTAATAAAAGAGTAACTCAAACAAGCCTACTTAAAACAAAGTTATGACACTAGATGGCTTATGAAGAATGTGTTGTGTATTACCCAGTTCTTCCCAAAGATCGTGATAAGGAATATGCAAAAATCTTTAAAAATTGCAAATCGAAGAGACAACTAATTCAAATATAATAAACAGAAGAGGATCAACACTATGAAAAAGAATTTGACCAAACCGAATTATTTGAAGTGAAGCAAGAACCATAGGGATTAGAAGCATGGGAAGTATACTGTTCAGTTCTCTACCAAAAACTTGATAAAAGACCTGTAAGAAAAAAACTTGATCAAACTGATACGTGTAAAAAAACACAGAAAAAACTAATACGGTTCAATTCTAAGATGGTACTAGATGACTTATGAAGAATGTGACCAGTCTATTCCCTAGTCTTTCCCTCATGAACATGGTAAAGAATCTGCAAAAATCTTTAAAAATGCATATCATACAGAAAACTAATCCAAATAACGCAAACTAGATGAGTTATGAAGAATGTGGTTGGTGTCTATTCCCCAGTCTTTCCCTCAAGATCATGGTAAATAATTTGCAAAAATCTTTAAAAATGCATATCATATAGAGAACTAATCCAAATAACGCAAACTGAAAAAATTCAACGATATTAAAAAAAAATGCTATAATCGACTTATTTAAAGTGAACTAAGAATCTTAATGCATATGAAACACGATGAGAGGTTTACTCTTCATTTTTCTCCAAAGAACTTGATAAAGGATCTGCAATGATCTCTAAAATTTAAACACAAGATAAGAAACCCTAATCGCATTAAGAAAAAAAAATAAGAATATAAAAAGATGATCAAACTTACACTTGTATGACCCGACTAGGTATGTAACCCAAAATCTCTATTAACCCCTGCAACACTACAAAAGTTTTCAAATATGAAAATAGATAGGTACAAAGATATGAATAAAGAATCGACCAAACCAACTAAAATGAGTAAGAAAGCATCAAATTTACCTTATAACTCAACGAATTCCACATGTACAATACTCATTCTAATGTAAGTTGCGTACACTATTATAACCAAATAAGTTCATTATGAATTATACAATTTTAAGGAAATAGTCTCAATAATAATAGGTTAAAGTAAATGGACTTCTATTCTTTTGTTCTCTCCCATAAACATGGTAAGCAATTTTGCACTAACTTTACGAATTGTATATTGAAGATAAGATTAAAAATATCAAACATTAAAAAGAAAAGGCACATAGATATGAATAAAGGTAACCAAACAAACTGAAATAAGTAAGATAACGACAAGAAAGTTTAGGCTTGTAAAGCTGTCAAGTAGACATTATTGATTTGACCAAACACTGTCATTCGATTTCTAATTTCTTGGAAGAAAACACTAATATCTATGTAATTCCACTTTCTAATAAAAGAGTAACTCAAACAAGCCTACTTAAAACAAAGTTATGACACTAGATGGCTTATGAAGAATGTGTTGTGTATTACCCAGTTCTTCCCAAAGATCGTGATAAGGAATATGCAAAAATCATTAAAAATTGCAAATCGAAGAGACAACTAATTCAAATATAATAAACAGAAGAGGATCAACACTATGAAAATGAATTTGACCAAACCGAATTATTTGAAGTGAAGCAAGAACCATAGGGATTAGAAGCATGGGAGGTATACTGTTCAGTTCTCTACCAAAAACTTGATAAAAGACCTGTAAGAAAAAAACTTGATCAAACTGATACGTGTAAAAAAACACAGAAAAAACTAATACGGTTCAATTCTAAGATGGTACTAGATGACTTATGAAGAATGTGACCAGTCTATTCCCTAGTCTTTCCCTCATGAACATGGTAAAGAATCTGCAAAAATCTTTAAAAATGCATATCATACAGAAAACTAATCCAAATAACGCAAACTAGATGAGTTATGAAGAATGTGGTTGGTGTCTATTCCCCAGTCTTTCCCTCAAGATCATGGTAAATAATTTGCAAAAATCTTTAAAAATGCATATCATATAGAGAACTAATCCAAATAACGCAAACTGAAAAAATTCAACGATATTAAAAAAAAATGCTATAATCGACTTATTTAAAGTGAACTAAGAATCTTAATGCATATGAAACATGATGAGAGGTTTACTCTTCATTTTTCTCCAAAGAACTTGATAAAGGATCTGCAATGATCTCTAAAATTTAAACACAAGATAAGAAACCCTAATCGCATTAAGAAAAAAAAATAAGAATATAAAAAGATGATCAAACTTACACTTGTATGACCCGACTAGGTATGTAACCCAAAATCTCTATTAACCCCTGCAACACTACAAAAGTTTTCAAATATGAAAATAGAAAGGTACAAAGATATGAATAAAGAATCGACCAAACCAACTAAAATGAGTAAGAAAGCATCAAATTTACCTTATAACTCAACGAATTCCACATGTACAATACTCATTCTAATGTAAGTTGCGTACACTATTATAACCAAATAAGTTCATTATGAATTATACAATTTTAAGGAAATAGTCTCAATAATAATAGGTTAAAGTAAATGGACTTCTATTCTTTTGTTCTCTCCCATAAACATGGTAAGCAATTTTGCACTAACTTTACGAATTGTATATTGAAGATAAGATTAAAAATATCAAACATTAAAAAGAAAAGGTGCATAGATATGAATAAAGGTAACCAAACAAACTGAAATAAGTAAGATAACGACAAGAAAGTTTAGGCTTGTAAAGCTGTCAAGTAGACATTATTGATTTGACCAAACACTGTCATTCGATTTCTAATTTCTTGGAAGAAAACACTAATATCTATGTAATTCCACTTTCTAATAAAAGAGTAACTCAAACAAGCCTACTTAAAACAAAGTTATGACACTAGATGGCTTATGAAGAATGTGTTGTGTATTACCCAGTTCTTCCCAAAGATCGTGATAAGGAATATGCAAAAATCTTTAAAAATTGCAAATCGAAGAGACAACTAATTCAAATATAATAAACAGAAGAGGATCAACACTATGAAAAAGAATTTGACCAAACCGAATTATTTGAAGTGAAGCAAGAACCATAGGGATTAGAAGCATGGGAAGTATACTGTTCAGTTCTCTACCAAAAACTTGATAAAAGACCTGTAAGAAAAAAACTTGATCAAACTGATACGTGTAAAAAAACACAGAAAAAACTAATACGGTTCAATTCTAAGATGGTACTAGATGACTTATGAAGAATGTGACCAGTCTATTCCCTAGTCTTTCCCTCATGAACATGGTAAAGAATCTGCAAAAATCTTTAAAAATGCATATCATACAGAAAACTAATCCAAATAACGCAAACTAGATGAGTTATGAAGAATGTGGTTGGTGTCTATTCCCCAGTCTTTCCCTCAAGATCATGGTAAATAATTTGCAAAAATCTTTAAAAATGCATATCATATAGAGAACTAATCCAAATAACGCAAACTGAAAAAATTCAACGATATTAAAAAAAAATGCTATAATCGACTTATTTAAAGTGAACTAAGAATCTTAATGCATATGAAACACGATGAGAGGTTTACTCTTCATTTTTCTCCAAAGAACTTGATAAAGGATCTGCAATGATCTCTAAAATTTAAACACAAGATAAGAAACCCTAATCGCATTAAGAAAAAAAAATAAGAATATAAAAAGATGATCAAACTTACACTTGTATGACCCGACTAGGTATGTAACCCAAAATCTCTATTAACCCCTGCAACACTACAAAAGTTTTCAAATATGAAAATAGATAGGTACAAAGATATGAATAAAGAATCGACCAAACCAACTAAAATGAGTAAGAAAGCATCAAATTTACCTTATAACTCAACGAATTCCACATGTACAATACTCATTCTAATGTAAGTTGCGTACACTATTATAACCAAATAAGTTCATTATGAATTATACAATTTTAAGGAAATAGTCTCAATAATAATAGGTTAAAGTAAATGGACTTCTATTCTTTTGTTCTCTCCCATAAACATGGTAAGCAATTTTGCACTAACTTTACGAATTGTATATTGAAGATAAGATTAAAAATATCAAACATTAAAAAGAAAAGGCACATAGATATGAATAAAGGTAACCAAACAAACTGAAATAAGTAAGATAACGACAAGAAAGTTTAGGCTTGTAAAGCTGTCAAGTAGACATTATTGATTTGACCAAACACTGTCATTCGATTTCTAATTTCTTGGAAGAAAACACTAATATCTATGTAATTCCACTTTCTAATAAAAGAGTAACTCAAACAAGCCTACTTAAAACAAAGTTATGACACTAGATGGCTTATGAAGAATGTGTTGTGTATTACCCAGTTCTTCCCAAAGATCGTGATAAGGAATATGCAAAAATCATTAAAAATTGCAAATCGAAGAGACAACTAATTCAAATATAATAAACAGAAGAGGATCAACACTATGAAAATGAATTTGACCAAACCGAATTATTTGAAGTGAAGCAAGAACCATAGGGATTAGAAGCATGGGAGGTATACTGTTCAGTTCTCTACCAAAAACTTGATAAAAGACCTGTAAGAAAAAAACTTGATCAAACTGATACGTGTAAAAAAACACAGAAAAAACTAATACGGTTCAATTCTAAGATGGTACTAGATGACTTATGAAGAATGTGACCAGTCTATTCCCTAGTCTTTCCCTCATGAACATGGTAAAGAATCTGCAAAAATCTTTAAAAATGCATATCATACAGAAAACTAATCCAAATAACGCAAACTAGATGAGTTATGAAGAATGTGGTTGGTGTCTATTCCCCAGTCTTTCCCTCAAGATCATGGTAAATAATTTGCAAAAATCTTTAAAAATGCATATCATATAGAGAACTAATCCAAATAACGCAAACTGAAAAAATTCAACGATATTAAAAAAAAAATGCTATAATCGACTTATTTAAAGTGAACTAAGAATCTTAATGCATATGAAACATGATGAGAGGTTTACTCTTCATTTTTCTCCAAAGAACTTGATAAAGGATCTGCAATGATCTCTAAAATTTAAACACAAGATAAGAAACCCTACTCGCATTAAGAAAAAAAAATAAGAATATAAAAAGATGATCAAACTTACACTTGTATGACCCGACTAGGTATGTAACCCAAAATCTCTATTAACCCCTGCAACACTACAAAAGTTTTCAAATATGAAAATAGAAAGGTACAAAGATATGAATAAAGAATCGACCAAACCAACTAAAATGAGTAAGAAAGCATCAAATTTACCTTATAACTCAACGAATTCCACATGTACAATACTCATTCTAATGTAAGTTGCGTACACTATTATAACCAAATAAGTTCATTATGAATTATACAATTTTAAGGAAATAGTCTCAATAATAATAGGTTAAAGTAAATGGACTTCTATTCTTTTGTTCTCTCCCATAAACATGGTAAGCAATTTTGCACTAACTTTACGAATTGTATATTGAAGATAAGATTAAAAATATCAAACATTAAAAAGAAAAGGCACATAGATATGAATAAAGGTAACCAAACAAACTGAAATAAGTAAGATAACGACAAGAAAGTTTAGGCTTGTAAAGCTGTCAAGTAGACATTATTGATTTGACCAAACACTGTCATTCGATTTCTAATTTCTTGGAAGAAAACACTAATATCTATGTAATTCCACTTTCTAATAAAAGAGTAACTCAAACAAGCCTACTTAAAACAAAGTTATGACACTAGATGGCTTATGAAGAATGTGTTGTGTATTACCCAGTTCTTCCCAAAGATCGTGATAAGGAATATGCAAAAATCATTAAAAATTGCAAATCGAAGAGACAACTAATTCAAATATAATAAACAGAAGAGGATCAACACTATGAAAATGAATTTGACCAAACCGAATTATTTGAAGTGAAGCAAGAACCATAGGGATTAGAAGCATGGGAGGTATACTGTTCAGTTCTCTACCAAAAACTTGATAAAAGACCTGTAAGAAAAAAACTTGATCAAACTGATACGTGTAAAAAAACACAGAAAAAACTAATACGGTTCAATTCTAAGATGGTACTAGATGACTTATGAAGAATGTGACCAGTCTATTCCCTAGTCTTTCCCTCATGAACATGGTAAAGAATCTGCAAAAATCTTTAAAAATGCATATCATACAGAAAACTAATCCAAATAACGCAAACTAGATGAGTTATGAAGAATGTGGTTGGTGTCTATTCCCCAGTCTTTCCCTCAAGATCATGGTAAATAATTTGCAAAAATCTTTAAAAATGCATATCATATAGAGAACTAATCCAAATAACGCAAACTGAAAAAATTCAACGATATTAAAAAAAAATGCTATAATCGACTTATTTAAAGTGAACTAAGAATCTTAATGCATATGAAACATGATGAGAGGTTTACTCTTCATTTTTCTCCAAAGAACTTGATAAAGGATCTGCAATGATCTCTAAAATTTAAACACAAGATAAGAAACCCTAATCGCATTAAGAAAACAAAATAAGAATATAAAAAGATGATCAAACTTACACTTGTATGACCCGACTAGGTATGTAACCCAAAATCTCTATTAACCCCTGCAACACTACAAAAGTTTTCAAATATGAAAATAGAAAGGTACAAAGATATGAATAAAGAATCGACCAAACCAACTAAATTGAGTAAGAAAGCATCAAATTTACCTTATAACTCAACGAATTCCACATGTACAATACTCATTCTAATGTAAGTTGCGTACACTATTATAACCAAATAAGTTCATTATGAATTATACAATTTTAAGGAAATAGTCTCAATAATAATAGGTTAAAGTAAATGGACTTCTATTCTTTTGTTCTCTCCCATAAACATGGTAAGCAATTTTGCACTAACTTTACGAATTGTATATTGAAGATAAGATTAAAAATATCAAACATTAAAAAGAAAAGGCACATAGATATGAATAAAGGTAACCAAACAAACTGAAATAAGTAAGATAACGACAAGAAAGTTTAGGCTTGTAAAGCTGTCAAGTAGACATTATTGATTTGACCAAACACTGTCATTCGATTTCTAATTTCTTGGAAGAAAACACTAATATCTATGTAATTCCACTTTCTAATAAAAGAGTAACTCAAACAAGCCTACTTAAAACAAAGTTATGACACTAGATGGCTTATGAAGAATGTGTTGTGTATTACCCAGTTCTTCCCAAAGATCGTGATAAGGAATATGCAAAAATCTTTAAAAATTGCAAATCGAAGAGACAACTAATTCAAATATAATAAACAGAAGAGGATCAACACTATGAAAAAGAATTTGACCAAACCGAATTATTTGAAGTGAAGCAAGAACCATAGGGATTAGAAGCATGGGAGGTATACTGTTCAGTTCTCTACCAAAAACTTGATAAAAGACCTGTAAGAAAAAAACTTGATCAAACTGATACGTGTAAAAAAACACAGAAAAAACTAATACGGTTCAATTCTAAGATGGTACTAGATGACTTATGAAGAATGTGACCAGTCTATTCCCTAGTCTTTCCCTCATGAACATGGTAAAGAATCTGCAAAAATCTTTAAAAATGCATATCATACAGAAAACTAATCCAAATAACGCAAACTAGATGAGTTATGAAGAATGTGGTTGGTGTCTATTCCCCAGTCTTTCCCTCAAGATCATGGTAAATAATTTACAAAAATCTTTAAAAATGCATATCATATAGAGAACTAATCCAAATAACGCAAACTGAAAAAATTCAACGATATTAAAAAAAAATGCTATAATCGACTTATTTAAAGTGAACTAAGAATCTTAATGCATATGAAACATGATGAGAGGTTTACTCTTCATTTTTCTCCAAAGAACTTGATAAAGGATCTGCAATGATCTCTAAAATTTAAACACAAGATAAGAAACCCTAATCGCATTAAGAAAACAAAATAAGAATATAAAAAGATGATCAAACTTACACTTGTATGACCCGACTAGGTATGTAACCCAAAATCTCTATTAACCCCTGCAACACTACAAAAGTTTTCAAATATGAAAATAGAAAGGTACAAAGATATGAATAAAGAATCGACCAAACCAACTAAATTGAGTAAGAAAGCATCAAATTTACCTTATAACTCAACGAATTCCACATGTACAATACTCATTCTAATGTAAGTTGCGTACACTATTATAACCAAATAAGTTCATTATGAATTATACAATTTTAAGGAAATAGTCTCAATAATAATAGGTTAAAGTAAATGGACTTCTATTCTTTTGTTCTCTCCCATAAACATGGTAAGCAATTTTGCACTAACTTTACGAATTGTATATTGAAGATAAGATTAAAAATATCAAACATTAAAAAGAAAAGGCACATAGATATGAATAAAGGTAACCAAACAAACTGAAATAAGTAAGATAACGACAAGAAAGTTTAGGCTTGTAAAGCTGTCAAGTAGACATTATTGATTTGACCAAACACTGTCATTCGATTTCTAATTTCTTGGAAGAAAACACTAATATCTATGTAATTCCACTTTCTAATAAAAGAGTAACTCAAACAAGCCTACTTAAAACAAAGTTATGACACTAGATGGCTTATGAAGAATGTGTTGTGTATTACCCAGTTCTTCCCAAAGATCGTGATAAGGAATATGCAAAAATCTTTAAAAATTGCAAATCGAAGAGACAACTAATTCAAATATAATAAACAGAAGAGGATCAACACTATGAAAAAGAATTTCACAAAACCGAATTATTTGAAGTGAAGCAAGAACCATAGGGATTAGAAGCATGGGAGGTATACTGTTCAGTTCTCTACCAAAAACTTGATAAAAGACCTGTAAGAAAAAAACTTGATCAAACTGATACGTGTAAAAAAACACAGAAAAAACTAATACGGTTCAATTCTAAGATGGTACTAGATGACTTATGAAGAATGTGACCAGTCTATTCCCTAGTCTTTCCCTCATGAACATGGTAAAGAATCTGCAAAAATCTTTAAAAATGCATATCATACAGAAAACTAATCCAAATAACGCAAACTAGATGAGTTATGAAGAATGTGGTTGGTGTCTATTCCCCAGTCTTTCCCTCAAGATCATGGTAAATAATTTGCAAAAATCTTTAAAAATGCATATCATATAGAGAACTAATCCAAATAACGCAAACTGAAAAAATTCAACGATATTAAAAAAAAATGCTATAATCGACTTATTTAAAGTGAACTAAGAATCTTAATGCATATGAAACATGATGAGAGGTTTACTCTTCATTTTTCTCCAAAGAACTTGATAAAGGATCTGCAATGATCTCTAAAATTTAAACACAAGATAAGAAACCCTACTCGCATTAAGAAAAAAAAATAAGAATATAAAAAGATGATCAAACTTACACTTGTATGACCCGACTAGGTATGTAACCCAAAATCTCTATTAACCCCTGCAACACTACAAAAGTTTTCAAATATGAAAATAGAAAGGTACAAAGATATGAATAAAGAATCGACCAAACCAACTAAAATGAGTAAGAAAGCATCAAATTTACCTTATAACTCAACGAATTCCACATGTACAATACTCATTCTAATGTAAGTTGCGTACACTATTATAACCAAATAAGTTCATTATGAATTATACAATTTTAAGGAAATAGTCTCAATAATAATAGGTTAAAGTAAATGGACTTCTATTCTTTTGTTCTCTCCCATAAACATGGTAAGCAATTTTGCACTAACTTTACGAATTGTATATTGAAGATAAGATTAAAAATATCAAACATTAAAAAGAAAAGGTGCATAGATATGAATAAAGGTAACCAAACAAACTGAAATAAGTAAGATAACGACAAGAAAGTTTAGGCTTGTAAAGCTGTCAAGTAGACATTATTGATTTGACCAAACACTGTCATTCGATTTCTAATTTCTTGGAAGAAAACACTAATATCTATGTAATTCCACTTTCTAATAAAAGAGTAACTCAAACAAGCCTACTTAAAACAAAGTTATGACACTAGATGGCTTATGAAGAATGTGTTGTGTATTACCCAGTTCTTCCCAAAGATCGTGATAAGGAATATGCAAAAATCTTTAAAAATTGCAAATCGAAGAGACAACTAATTCAAATATAATAAACAGAAGAGGATCAACACTATGAAAATGAATTTGACCAAACCGAATTATTTGAAGTGAAGCAAGAACCATAGGGATTAGAAGCATGGGAGGTATACTGTTCAGTTCTCTACCAAAAACTTGATAAAAGACCTGTAAGAAAAAAACTTGATCAAACTGATACGTGTAAAAAAACACAGAAAAAACTAATACGGTTCAATTCTAAGATGGTACTAGAGGACTTATGAAGAATGTGACCAGTCTATTCCCTAGTCTTTCCCTCATGAACACGGTAAAGAATCTGCAAAAATCTTTAAAAATGCATATCATACAGAAAACTAATCCAAATAACGCAAACTAGATGAGTTATGAAGAATGTGGTTGGTGTCTATTCCCCAGTCTTTCCCTCAAGATCATGGTAAAGAGTTTGCAAAAATCTTTAAAAATGCATATCATATAGAGAACTAATCCAAATAACGCAAACTGAAAAAATTAAACGATATTAAAAAAAAAATGCTATAATCGACTTATTTAAAGTGAACTAAGAATCTTAATGCATATGAAACATGATGAGTGGTTTACTCTTCATTTTTCTCCAAAGAACTTGATAAAGGATCTGCAATGATCTCTAAAATTTAAACACAAGATAATAAACCCTAATCGCATTAAGAAAACAAAATAAGAATATAAAAAGATGATCAAACTTACACTTGTATGACCCGACTAGGTATGTAACCCAAAATCTCTATTAACCCCTGCAACACTACAAAAGTTTTCAAATATGAAAATAGAAAGGTACAAAGATATGAATAAAGAATCGACCAAACCAACTAAAATGAGTAAGAAAGCATCAAATTTACCTTATAACTCAACAAATTCCACCTGTACAATACTCATTCTAATGTAAGTTGCGTACACTATTATAACCAAATAAGTTCATTATGAATTATACAATTTTGAGGAAATAGTCTCAATAATAATAGATTAAAGTAAATGGACTTCTATTCTTTTGTTCTCTCCCATAAACATGGTAAGCAATTTTGCACTAACTTTACGAATTGTATATTGAAGATAAGATTAAAAATATCAAACATTAAAAAGAAAAGGTGCATAGATATGAATAATGGTAACCAAACAAACTGAAATAAGTAAGATAACGACAAGAAAGTTTAGGCTTGTAAAGCTGTCAAGTAGACATTATTGATTTGACCAAACACTGTCATTCGATTTCTAATTTCTTGGAAGAAAACACTAATATCTATGTAATTCCACTTTCTAATAAAAGAGTAACTCAAACAAGCCTACTTAAAACAAAGTTATGACACTAGATGGCTTATGAAGAATGTGTTGTGTATTACCCAGTTCTTCCCAAAGATCGTGATAAGGAATATGCAAAAATCTTTAAAAATTGCAAATCGAAGAGACAACTAATTCAAATATAATAAACAGAAGAGGATCAACACTATGAAAAAGAATTTGACCAAACCGAATTATTTGAAGTGAAGCAAGAACCATAGGGATTAGAAGCATGGGAGGTATACTGTTCAGTTCTCTACCAAAAACTTGATAAAAGGCCTGTAAGAAAAAAACTTGATCAAACTGATACGTGCAAAAAAACACAGAAAAAACTAATACGGTTCAATTCTAAAATGGTACTAGATGACTTATGAAGAATGTGACCAGTCTATTCCCTAGTCTTTCCCTCATGAACACGGTAAAGAATCTGCAAAAATCTTTAAAAATGCATATCATACAGAAAACTAATCCAAATAACGCAAACTAGATGAGTTATGAAGAATGTGGTTGGTGTCTATTCCCCAGTCTTTCCCTCAAGATCATGGTAAAGAATTTGCAAAAATCTTTAAAAATGCATATCATATAGAGAACTAATCCAAATAACGCAAACTGAAAAAATTAAACGATATTAAAAAAAATGCTATAATCGACTTATTTAAAGTGAACTAAGAATCTTAATGCATATGAAACATGATGAGAGGTTTACTCTTCATTTTTCTCCAAAGAACTTGATAAAGGATCTGCAATGATCTCTAAAATTTAAACACAAGATAAGAAACCCTAATCGCATTAAGAAAAAAAAATAAGAATATAAAAAGATGATCAAACTTACACTTGTATGACCCGACTAGGTATGTAACCCAAAATCTCTATTAACCCCTGCAACACTACAAAAGTTTTCAAATATGAAAATAGAAAGGTACAAAGATATGAATAAAGAATCGACCAAACCAACTAAAATGAGTAAGAAAGCATCAAATTTACCTTATAACTCAACAAATTCCACCTGTACAATACTCATTCTAATGTAAGTTGCGTACACTATTATAACCAAATAAGTTCATTATGAATTATACAATTTTGAGGAAATAGTCTCAATAATAATAGATTAAAGTAAATGGACTTCTATTCTTTTGTTCTCTCCCATAAACATGGTAAGCAATTTTGCACTAACTTTACGAATTGTATATTGAAGATAAGATTAAAAATATCAAACATTAAAAAGAAAAGGTGCATAGATATGAATAATGGTAACCAAACAAACTGAAATAAGTAAGATAACGACAAGAAAGTTTAGGCTTGTAAAGCTGTCAAGTAGACATTATTGATTTGACCAAACACTGTCATTCGATTTCTAATTTCTTGGAAGAAAACACTAATATCTATGTAATTCCACTTTCTAATAAAAGAGTAACTCAAACAAGCCTACTTAAAACAAAGTTATGACACTAGATGGCTTATGAAGAATGTGTTGTGTATTACCCAGTTCTTCCCAAAGATCGTGATAAGGAATATGCAAAAATCTTTAAAAATTGCAAATCGAAGAGACAACTAATTCAAATATAATAAACAGAAGAGGATCAACACTATGAAAAAGAATTTGACCAAACCGAATTATTTGAAGTGAAGCAAGAACCATAGGGATTAGAAGCATGGGAGGTATACTGTTCAGTTCTCTACCAAAAACTTGATAAAAGGCCTGTAAGAAAAAAACTTGATCAAACTGATACGTGCAAAAAAACACAGAAAAAACTAATACGGTTCAATTCTAAAATGGTACTAGATGACTTATGAAGAATGTGACCAGTCTATTCCCTAGTCTTTCCCTCATGAACACGGTAAAGAATCTGCAAAAATCTTTAAAAATGCATATCATACAGAAAACTAATCCAAATAACGCAAACTAGATGAGTTATGAAGAATGTGGTTGGTGTCTATTCCCCAGTCTTTCCCTCAAGATCATGGTAAAGAATTTGCAAAAATCTTTAAAAATGCATATCATATAGAGAACTAATCCAAATAACGCAAACTGAAAAAATTAAACGATATTAAAAAAAATGCTATAATCGACTTATTTAAAGTGAACTAAGAATCTTAATGCATATGAAACATGATGAGAGGTTTACTCTTCATTTTTCTCCAAAGAACTTGATAAAGGATCTGCAATGATCTCTAAAATTTAAACACAAGATAAGAAACCCTAATCGCATTAAGAAAAAAAAATAAGAATATAAAAAGATGATCAAACTTACACTTGTATGACCCGACTAGGTATGTAACCCAAAATCTCTATTAACCCCTGCAACACTACAAAAGTTTTCAAATATGAAAATAGAAAGGTACAAAGATATGAATAAAGAATCGACCAAACCAACTAAAATGAGTAAGAAAGCATCAAATTTACCTTATAACTCAACGAATTCCACATGTACAATACTCATTCTAATGTAAGTTGCGTACACTATTATAACCAAATAAGTTCATTATGAATTATACAATTTTAAGGAAATAGTCTCAATAATAATAGATTAAAGTAAATGGACTTCTATTCTTTTGTTCTCTCCCATAAACATGGTAAGCAATTTTGCACTAACTTTACGAATTGTATATTGAAGATAAGATTAAAAATATCAAACATTAAAAAGAAAAGGTGCATAGATATGAATAATGGTAACCAAACAAACTGAAATAAGTAAGATAACGACAAGAAAGTTTAGGCTTGTAAAGCTGTCAAGTAGACATTATTGATTTGACCAAACACTGTCATTCGATTTCTAATTTCTTGGAAGAAAACACTAATATCTATGTAATTCCACTTTCTAATAAAAGAGTAACTCAAACAAGCCTACTTAAAAAAAAGTTATGACACTAGATGGCTTATGAAGAATGTGTTGTGTATTACCCAGTTCTTCCCAAAGATCGTGATAAGGAATATGCAAAAATCTTTAAAAATTGCAAATCGAAGAGACAACTAATTCAAATATAATAAACAGAAGAGGATCAACACTATGAAAAAGAATTTGACCAAACCGAATTATTTGAAGTGAAGCAAGAACCATAGGGATTAGAAGCATGGGAGGTATACTGTTCAGTTCTCTACCAAAAACTTGATAAAAGGCCTGTAAGAAAAAAACTTGATCAAACTGATACGTGCAAAAAAACACAGAAAAAACTAATACGGTTCAATTCTAAAATGGTACTAGATGACTTATGAAGAATGTGACCAGTCTATTCCCTAGTCTTTCCCTCATGAACACGGTAAAGAATCTGCAAAAATCTTTAAAAATGCATATCATACAGAAAACTAATCCAAATAACGCAAACTAGATGAGTTATGAAGAATGTGGTTGGTGTCTATTCCCCAGTCTTTCCCTCAAGATCATGGTAAAGAATTTGCAAAAATCTTTAAAAATGCATATCATATAGAGAACTAATCCAAATAACGCAAACTGAAAAAATTAAACGATATTAAAAAAAATGCTATAATCGACTTATTTAAAGTGAACTAAGAATCTTAATGCATATGAAACATGATGAGAGGTTTACTCTTCATTTTTCTCCAAAGAACTTGATAAAGGATCTGCAATGATCTCTAAAATTTAAACACAAGATAAGAAACCCTAATCGCATTAAGAAAAAAAAATAAGAATATAAAAAGATGATCAAACTTACACTTGTATGACCCGACTAGGTATGTAACCCAAAATCTCTATTAACCCCTGCAACACTACAAAAGTTTTCAAATATGAAAATAGAAAGGTACAAAGATATGAATAAAGAATCGACCAAACCAACTAAAATGAGTAAGAAAGCATCAAATTTACCTTATAACTCAACGAATTCCACATGTACAATACTCATTCTAATGTAAGTTGCGTACACTATTATAACCAAATAAGTTCATTATGAATTATACAATTTTAAGGAAATAGTCTCAATAATAATAGGTTAAAGTAAATGGACTTCTATTCTTTTGTTCTCTCCCATAAACATGGTAAGCAATTTTGCACTAACTTTACGAATTGTATATTGAAGATAAGATTAAAAATATCAAACATTAAAAAGAAAAGGTGCATAGATATGAATAATGGTAACCAAACAAACTGAAATAAGTAAGATAACGACAAGAAAGTTTAGGCTTGTAAAGCTGTCAAGTAGACATTATTGATTTGACCAAACACTGTCATTCGATTTCTAATTTCTTGGAAGAAAACACTAATATCTATGTAATTCCACTTTCTAATAAAAGAGTAACTCAAACAAGCCTACTTAAAACAAAGTTATGACACTAGATGGCTTATGAAGAATGTGTTGTGTATTACCCAGTTCTTCCCAAAGATCGTGATAAGGAATATGCAAAAATCTTTAAATATTGCAAATCGAAGAGACAACTAATTCAAATATAATAAACAGAAGAGGATCTACACTATGAAAAAGAATTTGACCAAACCGAATTATTTGAAGTGAAGCAAGAACCATAGGGATTAGAAGCATGGGAGGTATACTGTTCAGTTCTCTACCAAAAACTTGATAAAAGGCCTGTAAGAAAAAAACTTGATCAAACTGATACGGGCAAAAAAACACAGAAAAAACTAATACGGTTCAATTCTAAAATGGTACTAGATGACTTATGAAGAATGTGACCAGTCTATTCCCTAGTCTTTCCCTCATGAACATGGTAAAGAATCTGCAAAAATCTTTAAAAATGCATATCATACAGAAAACTAATCCAAATAACGCAAACTAGATGAGTTATGAAGAATGTGGTTGGTGTCTATTCCCCAGTCTTTCCCTCAAGATCATGGTAAAGAATTTGCAAAAATCTTTAAAAATGCATATCATATAGAGAACTAATCCAAATAACGCAAACTGAAAAAAGTCAACGATATTAAAAAAAATGCTATAATCGACTTATTTAAAGTGAACTAAGAATCTTAATGCATATGAAACATGATGAGAGGTTTACTCTTCATTTTTCTCCAAAGAACTTGATAAAGGATCTGCAATGATCTCTAAAATTTAAACACAAGATAAGAAACCCTAATCGCATTAAGAAAAAAAAATAAGAATATAAAAAGATGATCAAACTTACACTTGTATGACCCGACTAGGTATGTAACCCAAAATCTCTATTAACCCCTGCAACACTACAAAAGTTTTCAAATATGAAAATAGAAAGGTACAAAGATATGAATAAAGAATCGACCAAACCAACTAAAATGAGTAAGAAAGCATCAAATTTACCTTATAACTCAACGAATTCCACATGTACAATACTCATTCTAATGTAAGTTGCGTACACTATTATAACCAAATAAGTTCATTATGAATTATACAATTTTAAGGAAATAGTCTCAATAATAATAGGTTAAAGTAAATGGACTTCTATTCTTTTGTTCTCTCCCATAAACATGGTAAGCAATTTTGCACTAACTTTACGAATTGTATATTGAAGATAAGATTAAAAATATCAAACATTAAAAAGAAAAGGTGCATAGATATGAATAAAGGTAACCAAACAAACTGAAATAAGTAAGATAACGACAAGAAAGTTTAGGCTTGTAAAGCTGTCAAGTAGACATTATTGATTTGACCAAACACTGTCATTCGATTTCTAATTTCTTGGAAGAAAACACTAATATCTATGTAATTCCACTTTCTAATAAAAGAGTAACTCAAACAAGCCTACTTAAAACAAAGTTATGACACTAGATGGCTTATGAAGAATGTGTTGTGTATTACCCAGTTCTTCCCAAAGATCGTGATAAGGAATATGCAAAAATCTTTAAAAATTGCAAATCGAAGAGACAACTAATTCAAATATAATAAACAGAAGAGGATCAACACTATGAAAAAGAATTTGACCAAACCGAATTATTTGAAGTGACGCAAGAACCATAGGGATTAGAAGCATGGGAGGTATACTGTTCAGTTCTCTACCAAAAACTTGATAAAAGGCCTGTAAGAAAAAAACTTGATCAAACTGATACGGGCAAAAAAACACAGAAAAAACTAATACGGTTCAATTCTAAAATGGTACTAGATGACTTATGAAGAATGTGACCAGTCTATTCCCTAGTCTTTCCCTCATGAACATGGTAAAGAATCTGCAAAAATCTTTAAAAATGCATATCATACAGAAAACTAATCCAAATAACGCAAACTAGATGAGTTATGAAGAATGTGGTTGGTGTCTATTCCCCAGTCTTTCCCTCAAGATCATGGTAAAGAATTTGCAAAAATCTTTAAAAATGCATATCATATAGAGAACTAATCCAAATAACGCAAACTGAAAAAATTAAACGATATTAAAAAAAATGCTATAATCGACTTATTTAAAGTGAACTAAGAATCTTAATGCATATGAAACATGATGAGAGGTTTACTCTTCATTTTTCTCCAAAGAACTTGATAAAGGATCTGCAATGATCTCTAAAATTTAAACACAAGATAAGAAACCCTAATCGCATTAAGAAAAAAAAATAAGAATATAAAAAGATGATCAAACTTACACTTGTATGACCCGACTAGGTATGTAACCCAAAATCACTATTAACCCCTGCAACACTACAAAAGTTTTCAAATATGAAAATAGAAAGGTACAAAGATATGAATAAAGAATCGACCAAACCAACTAAAATGAGTAAGAAAGCATCAAATTTACCTTATAACTCAACGAATTCCACATGTACAATACTCATTCTAATGTAAGTTGCGTACACTATTATAACCAAATAAGTTCATTATGAATTATACAATTTTAAGGAAATAGTCTCAATAATAATAGGTTAAAGTAAATGGACTTCTATTCTTTTGTTCTCTCCCATAAACATGGTAAGCAATTTTGCACTAACTTTACGAATTGTATATTGAAGATAAGATTAAAAATATCAAACATTAAAAAGAAAAGGTGCATAGATATGAATAATGGTAACCAAACAAACTGAAATAAGTAAGATAACGACAAGAAAGTTTAGGCTTGTAAAGCTGTCAAGTAGACATTATTGATTTGACCAAACACTGTCATTCGATTTCTAATTTCTTGGAAGAAAACACTAATATCTATGTAATTCCACTTTCTAATAAAAGAGTAACTCAAACAAGCCTACTTAAAACAAAGTTATGACACTAGATGGCTTATGAAGAATGTGTTGTGTATTACCCAGTTCTTCCCAAAGATCGTGATAAGGAATATGCAAAAATCTTTAAATATTGCAAATCGAAGAGACAACTAATTCAAATATAATAAACAGAAGAGGATCTACACTATGAAAAAGAATTTGACCAAACCGAATTATTTGAAGTGAAGCAAGAACCATAGGGATTAGAAGCATGGGAGGTATACTGTTCAGTTCTCTACCAAAAACTTGATAAAAGGCCTGTAAGAAAAAAACTTGATCAAACTGATACGGGCAAAAAAACACAGAAAAAACTAATACGGTTCAATTCTAAAATGGTACTAGATGACTTATGAAGAATGTGACCAGTCTATTCCCTAGTCTTTCCCTCATGAACATGGTAAAGAATCTGCAAAAATCTTTAAAAATGCATATCATACAGAAAACTAATCCAAATAACGCAAACTAGATGAGTTATGAAGAATGTGGTTGGTGTCTATTCCCCAGTCTTTCCCTCAAGATCATGGTAAAGAATTTGCAAAAATCTTTAAAAATGCATATCATATAGAGAACTAATCCAAATAACGCAAACTGAAAAAAGTCAACGATATTAAAAAAAATGCTATAATCGACTTATTTAAAGTGAACTAAGAATCTTAATGCATATGAAACATGATGAGAGGTTTACTCTTCATTTTTCTCCAAAGAACTTGATAAAGGATCTGCAATGATCTCTAAAATTTAAACACAAGATAAGAAACCCTAATCGCATTAAGAAAAAAAAATAAGAATATAAAAAGATGATCAAACTTACACTTGTATGACCCGACTAGGTATGTAACCCAAAATCTCTATTAACCCCTGCAACACTACAAAAGTTTTCAAATATGAAAATAGAAAGGTACAAAGATATGAATAAAGAATCGACCAAACCAACTAAAATGAGTAAGAAAGCATCAAATTTACCTTATAACTCAACGAATTCCACATGTACAATACTCATTCTAATGTAAGTTGCGTACACTATTATAACCAAATAAGTTCATTATGAATTATACAATTTTAAGGAAATAGTCTCAATAATAATAGGTTAAAGTAAATGGACTTCTATTCTTTTGTTCTCTCCCATAAACATGGTAAGCAATTTTGCACTAACTTTACGAATTGTATATTGAAGATAAGATTAAAAATATCAAACATTAAAAAGAAAAGGTGCATAGATATGAATAAAGGTAACCAAACAAACTGAAATAAGTAAGATAACGACAAGAAAGTTTAGGCTTGTAAAGCTGTCAAGTAGACATTATTGATTTGACCAAACACTGTCATTCGATTTCTAATTTCTTGGAAGAAAACACTAATATCTATGTAATTCCACTTTCTAATAAAAGAGTAACTCAAACAAGCCTACTTAAAACAAAGTTATGACACTAGATGGCTTATGAAGAATGTGTTGTGTATTACCCAGTTCTTCCCAAAGATCGTGATAAGGAATATGCAAAAATCTTTAAAAATTGCAAATCGAAGAGACAACTAATTCAAATATAATAAACAGAAGAGGATCAACACTATGAAAAAGAATTTGACCAAACCGAATTATTTGAAGTGACGCAAGAACCATAGGGATTAGAAGCATGGGAGGTATACTGTTCAGTTCTCTACCAAAAACTTGATAAAAGGCCTGTAAGAAAAAAACTTGATCAAACTGATACGTGCAAAAAAACACAGAAAAAACTAATACGGTTCAATTCTAAAATGGTACTAGATGACTTATGAAGAATGTGACCAGTCTATTCCCTAGTCTTTCCCTCATGAACATGGTAAAGAATCTGCAAAAATCTTTAAAAATGCATATCATACAGAAAACTAATCCAAATAACGCAAACTAGATGAGTTATGAAGAATGTGGTTGGTGTCTATTCCCCAGTCTTTCCCTCAAGATCATGGTAAAGAATTTGCAAAAATATTTAAAAATGCATATCATATAGAGAACTAATCCAAATAACGCAAACTGAAAAAAGTCAACGATATTAAAAAAAATGCTATAATCGACTTATTTAAAGTGAACTAAGAATCTTAATGCATATGAAACATGATGAGAGGTTTACTCTTCATTTTTCTCCAAAGAACTTGATAAAGGATCTGCAATGATCTCTAAAATTTAAACACAAGATAAGAAACCCTAATCGCATTAAGAAAAAAAAATAAGAATATAAAAAGATGATCAAACTTACACTTGTATGACCCGACTAGGTATGTAACCCAAAATCTCTATTAACCCCTGCAACACTACAAAAGTTTTCAAATATGAAAATAGAAAGGTACAAAGATATGAATAAAGAATCGACCAAACCAACTAAAATGAGTAAGAAAGCATCAAATTTACCTTATAACTCAACGAATTCCACATGTACAATACTCATTCTAATGTAAGTTGCGTACACTATTATAACCAAATAAGTTCATTATGAATTATACAATTTTAAGGAAATAGTCTCAATAATAATAGGTTAAAGTAAATGGACTTCTATTCTTTTGTTCTCTCCCATAAACATGGTAAGCAATTTTGCACTAACTTTACGAATTGTATATTGAAGATAAGATTAAAAATATCAAACATTAAAAAGAAAAGGTGCATAGATATGAATAAAGGTAACCAAACAAACTGAAATAAGTAAGATAACGACAAGAAAGTTTAGGCTTGTAAAGCTGTCAAGTAGACATTATTGATTTGACCAAACACTGTCATTCGATTTCTAATTTCTTGGAAGAAAACACTAATATCTATGTAATTCCACTTTCTAATAAAAGAGTAACTCAAACAAGCCTACTTAAAACAAAGTTATGACACTAGATGGCTTATGAAGAATGTGTTGTGTATTACCCAGTTCTTCCCAAAGATCGTGATAAGGAATATGCAAAAATCTTTAAAAATTGCAAATCGAAGAGACAACTAATTCAAATATAATAAACAGAAGAGGATCAACACTATGAAAAAGAATTTGACCAAACCGAATTATTTGAAGTGAAGCAAGAACCATAGGGATTAGAAGCATGGGAGGTATACTGTTCAGTTCTCTACCAAAAACTTGATAAAAGGCCTGTAAGAAAAAAACTTGATCAAACTGATACGGGCAAAAAAACACAGAAAAAACTAATACGGTTCAATTCTAAAATGGTACTAGATGACTTATGAAGAATGTGACCAGTCTATTCCCTAGTCTTTCCCTCATGAACATGGTAAAGAATCTGCAAAAATCTTTAAAAATGCATATCATACAGAAAACTAATCCAAATAACGCAAACTAGATGAGTTATGAAGAATGTGGTTGGTGTCTATTCCCCAGTCTTTCCCTCAAGATCATGGTAAAGAATTTGCAAAAATCTTTAAAAATGCATATCATATAGAGAACTAATCCAAATAACGCAAACTGAAAAAAGTCAACGATATTAAAAAAAATGCTATAATCGACTTATTTAAAGTGAACTAAGAATCTTAATGCATATGAAACATGATGAGAGGTTTACTCTTCATTTTTCTCCAAAGAACTTGATAAAGGATCTGCAATGATCTCTAAAATTTAAACACAAGATAAGAAACCCTAATCGCATTAAGAAAAAAAAATAAGAATATAAAAAGATGATCAAACTTACACTTGTATGACCCGACTAGGTATGTAACCCAAAATCTCTATTAACCCCTGCAACACTACAAAAGTTTTCAAATATGAAAATAGAAAGGTACAAAGATATGAATAAAGAATCGACCAAACCAACTAAAATGAGTAAGAAAGCATCAAATTTACCTTATAACTCAACGAATTCCACATGTACAATACTCATTCTAATGTAAGTTGCGTACACTATTATAACCAAATAAGTTCATTATGAATTATACAATTTTAAGGAAATAGTCTCAATAATAATAGGTTAAAGTAAATGGACTTCTATTCTTTTGTTCTCTCCCATAAACATGGTAAGCAATTTTGCACTAACTTTACGAATTGTATATTGAAGATAAGATTAAAAATATCAAACATTAAAAAGAAAAGGTGCATAGATATGAATAAAGGTAACCAAACAAACTGAAATAAGTAAGATAACGACAAGAAAGTTTAGGCTTGTAAAGCTGTCAAGTAGACATTATTGATTTGACCAAACACTGTCATTCGATTTCTAATTTCTTGGAAGAAAACACTAATATCTATGTAATTCCACTTTCTAATAAAAGAGTAACTCAAACAAGCCTACTTAAAACAAAGTTATGACACTAGATGGCTTATGAAGAATGTGTTGTGTATTACCCAGTTCTTCCCAAAGATCGTGATAAGGAATATGCAAAAATCTTTAAAAATTGCAAATCGAAGAGACAACTAATTCAAATATAATAAACAGAAGAGGATCAACACTATGAAAAAGAATTTGACCAAACCGAATTATTTGAAGTGACGCAAGAACCATAGGGATTAGAAGCATGGGAGGTATACTGTTCAGTTCTCTACCAAAAACTTGATAAAAGGCCTGTAAGAAAAAAACTTGATCAAACTGATACGTGCAAAAAAACACAGAAAAAACTAATACGGTTCAATTCTAAAATGGTACTAGATGACTTATGAAGAATGTGACCAGTCTATTCCCTAGTCTTTCCCTCATGAACATGGTAAAGAATCTGCAAAAATCTTTAAAAATGCATATCATACAGAAAACTAATCCAAATAACGCAAACTAGATGAGTTATGAAGAATGTGGTTGGTGTCTATTCCCCAGTCTTTCCCTCAAGATCATGGTAAAGAATTTGCAAAAATATTTAAAAATGCATATCATATAGAGAACTAATCCAAATAACGCAAACTGAAAAAAGTCAACGATATTAAAAAAAATGCTATAATCGACTTATTTAAAGTGAACTAAGAATCTTAATGCATATGAAACATGATGAGAGGTTTACTCTTCATTTTTCTCCAAAGAACTTGATAAAGGATCTGCAATGATCTCTAAAATTTAAACACAAGATAAGAAACCCTAATCGCATTAAGAAAAAAAAATAAGAATATAAAAAGATGATCAAACTTACACTTGTATGACCCGACTAGGTATGTAACCCAAAATCTCTATTAACCCCTGCAACACTACAAAAGTTTTCAAATATGAAAATAGAAAGGTACAAAGATATGAATAAAGAATCGACCAAACCAACTAAAATGAGTAAGAAAGCATCAAATTTACCTTATAACTCAACGAATTCCACATGTACAATACTCATTCTAATGTAAGTTGCGTACACTATTATAACCAAATAAGTTCATTATGAATTATACAATTTTAAGGAAATAGTCTCAATAATAATAGGTTAAAGTAAATGGACTTCTATTCTTTTGTTCTCTCCCATAAACATGGTAAGCAATTTTGCACTAACTTTACGAATTGTATATTGAAGATAAGATTAAAAATATCAAACATTAAAAAGAAAAGGTGCATAGATATGAATAAAGGTAACCAAACAAACTGAAATAAGTAAGATAACGACAAGAAAGTTTAGGCTTGTAAAGCTGTCAAGTAGACATTATTGATTTGACCAAACACTGTCATTCGATTTCTAATTTCTTGGAAGAAAACACTAATATCTATGTAATTCCACTTTCTAATAAAAGAGTAACTCAAACAAGCCTACTTAAAACAAAGTTATGACACTAGATGGCTTATGAAGAATGTGTTGTGTATTACCCAGTTCTTCCCAAAGATCGTGATAAGGAATATGCAAAAATCTTTAAAAATTGCAAATCGAAGAGACAACTAATTCAAATATAATAAACAGAAGAGGATCAACACTATGAAAAAGAATTTGACCAAACCGAATTATTTGAAGTGACGCAAGAACCATAGGGATTAGAAGCATGGGAGGTATACTGTTCAGTTCTCTACCAAAAACTTGATAAAAGGCCTGTAAGAAAAAAACTTGATCAAACTGATACGTGCAAAAAAACACAGAAAAAACTAATACGGTTCAATTCTAAAATGGTACTAGATGACTTATGAAGAATGTGACCAGTCTATTCCCTAGTCTTTCCCTCATGAACATGGTAAAGAATCTGCAAAAATCTTTAAAAATGCATATCATACAGAAAACTAATCCAAATAACGCAAACTAGATGAGTTATGAAGAATGTGGTTGGTGTCTATTCCCCAGTCTTTCCCTCAAGATCATGGTAAAGAATTTGCAAAAATCTTTAAAAATGCATATCATATAGAGAACTAATCCAAATAACGCAAACTGAAAAAAGTCAACGATATTAAAAAAAATGCTATAATCGACTTATTTAAAGTGAACTAAGAATCTTAATGCATATGAAACATGATGAGAGGTTTACTCTTCATTTTTCTCCAAAGAACTTGATAAAGGATCTGCAATGATCTCTAAAATTTAAACACAAGATAAGAAACCCTAATCGCATTAAGAAAAAAAAATAAGAATATAAAAAGATGATCAAACTTACACTTGTATGACCCGACTAGGTATGTAACCCAAAATCTCTATTAACCCCTGCAACACTACAAAAGTTTTCAAATATGAAAATAGAAAGGTACAAAGATATGAATAAAGAATCGACCAAACCAACTAAAATGAGTAAGAAAGCATCAAATTTACCTTATAACTCAACGAATTCCACATGTACAATACTCATTCTAATGTAAGTTGCGTACACTATTATAACCAAATAAGTTCATTATGAATTATACAATTTTAAGGAAATAGTCTCAATAATAATAGGTTAAAGTAAATGGACTTCTATTCTTTTGTTCTCTCCCATAAACATGGTAAGCAATTTTGCACTAACTTTACGAATTGTATATTGAAGATAAGATTAAAAATATCAAACATTAAAAAGAAAAGGTGCATAGATATGAATAAAGGTAACCAAACAAACTGAAATAAGTAAGATAACGACAAGAAAGTTTAGGCTTGTAAAGCTGTCAAGTAGACATTATTGATTTGACCAAACACTGTCATTCGATTTCTAATTTCTTGGAAGAAAACACTAATATCTATGTAATTCCACTTTCTAATAAAAGAGTAACTCAAACAAGCCTACTTAAAACAAAGTTATGACACTAGATGGCTTATGAAGAATGTGTTGTGTATTACCCAGTTCTTCCCAAAGATCGTGATAAGGAATATGCAAAAATCTTTAAAAATTGCAAATCGAAGAGACAACTAATTCAAATATAATAAACAGAAGAGGATCAACACTATGAAAAAGAATTTGACCAAACCGAATTATTTGAAGTGAAGCAAGAACCATAGGGATTAGAAGCATGGGAGGTATACTGTTCAGTTCTCTACCAAAAACTTGATAAAAGGCCTGTAAGAAAAAAACTTGATCAAACTGATACGTGCAAAAAAACACAGAAAAAACTAATACGGTTCAATTCTAAAATGGTACTATATGACTTATGAAGAATGTGACCAGTCTATTCCCTAGTCTTTCCCTCATGAACATGGTAAAGAATCTGCAAAAATCTTTAAAAATGCATATCATACAGAAAACTAATCCAAATAACGCAAACTAGATGAGTTATGAAGAATGTGGTTGGTGTCTATTCCCCAGTCTTTCCCTCAAGATCATGGTAAAGAATTTGCAAAAATCTTTAAAAATGCATATCATATAGAGAACTAATCCAAATAACGCAAACTGAAAAAAGTCAACGATATTAAAAAAAAATGCTATAATCGACTTATTTAAAGTGAACTAAGAATCTTAATGCATATGAAACATGATGAGAGGTTTACTCTTAATTTTTCTCCAAAGAACTTGATAAAGGATCTGCAATGATCTCTAAAATTTAAACACAAGATAAGAAACCCTAATCGCATTAAGAAAAAAAAATAAGAATATAAAAAGATGATCAAACTTACACTTGTATGACCCGACTAGGTATGTAACCCAAAATCTCTATTAACCCCTGCAACACTACAAAAGTTTTCAAATATGAAAATAGAAAGGTACAAAGATATGAATAAAGAATCGACCAAACCAACTAAAATGAGTAAGAAAGCATCAAATTTACCTTATAACTCAACGAATTCCACATGTACAATACTCATTCTAATGTAAGTTGCGTACACTATTATAACCAAATAAGTTCATTATGAATTATACAATTTTAAGGAAATAGTCTCAATAATAATAGGTTAAAGTAAATGGACTTCTATTCTTTTGTTCTCTCCCATAAACATGGTAAGCAATTTTGCACTAACTTTACGAATTGTATATTGAAGATAAGATTAAAAATATCAAACATTAAAAAGAAAAGGTGCATAGATATGAATAAAGGTAACCAAACAAACTGAAATAAGTAAGATAACGACAAGAAAGTTTAGGCTTGTAAAGCTGTCAAGTAGACATTATTGATTTGACCAAACACTGTCATTCGATTTCTAATTTCTTGGAAGAAAACACTAATATCTATGTAATTCCACTTTCTAATAAAAGAGTAACTCAAACAAGCCTACTTAAAACAAAGTTATGACACTAGATGGCTTATGAAGAATGTGTTGTGTATTACCCAGTTCTTCCCAAAGATCGTGATAAGGAATATGCAAAAATCTTTAAAAATTGCAAATCGAAGAGACAACTAATTCAAATATAATAAACAGAAGAGGATCAACACTATGAAAAAGAATTTGACCAAACCGAATTATTTGAAGTGACGCAAGAACCATAGGGATTAGAAGCATGGGAGGTATACTGTTCAGTTCTCTACCAAAAACTTGATAAAAGGCCTGTAAGAAAAAAACTTGATCAAACTGATACGTGCAAAAAAACACAGAAAAAACTAATACGGTTCAATTCTAAAATGGTACTAGATGACTTATGAAGAATGTGACCAGTCTATTCCCTAGTCTTTCCCTCATGAACATGGTAAAGAATCTGCAAAAATCTTTAAAAATGCATATCATACAGAAAACTAATCCAAATAACGCAAACTAGATGAGTTATGAAGAATGTGGTTGGTGTCTATTCCCCAGTCTTTCCCTCAAGATCATGGTAAAGAATTTGCAAAAATCTTTAAAAATGCATATCATATAGAGAACTAATCCAAATAACGCAAACTGAAAAAAGTCAACGATATTAAAAAAAATGCTATAATCGACTTATTTAAAGTGAACTAAGAATCTTAATGCATATGAAACATGATGAGAGGTTTACTCTTCATTTTTCTCCAAAGAACTTGATAAAGGATCTGCAATGATCTCTAAAATTTAAACACAAGATAAGAAACCCTAATCGCATTAAGAAAAAAAAATAAGAATATAAAAAGATGATCAAACTTACACTTGTATGACCCGACTAGGTATGTAACCCAAAATCTCTATTAACCCCTGCAACACTACAAAAGTTTTCAAATATGAAAATAGAAAGGTACAAAGATATGAATAAAGAATCGACCAAACCAACTAAAATGAGTAAGAAAGCATCAAATTTACCTTATAACTCAACGAATTCCACATGTACAATACTCATTCTAATGTAAGTTGCGTACACTATTATAACCAAATAAGTTCATTATGAATTATACAATTTTAAGGAAATAGTCTCAATAATAATAGGTTAAAGTAAATGGACTTCTATTCTTTTGTTCTCTCCCATAAACATGGTAAGCAATTTTGCACTAACTTTACGAATTGTATATTGAAGATAAGATTAAAAATATCAAACATTAAAAAGAAAAGGTGCATAGATATGAATAAAGGTAACCAAACAAACTGAAATAAGTAAGATAACGACAAGAAAGTTTAGGCTTGTAAAGCTGTCAAGTAGACATTATTGATTTGACCAAACACTGTCATTCGATTTCTAATTTCTTGGAAGAAAACACTAATATCTATGTAATTCCACTTTCTAATAAAAGAGTAACTCAAACAAGCCTACTTAAAACAAAGTTATGACACTAGATGGCTTATGAAGAATGTGTTGTGTATTACCCAGTTCTTCCCAAAGATCGTGATAAGGAATATGCAAAAATCTTTAAAAATTGCAAATCGAAGAGACAACTAATTCAAATATAATAAACAGAAGAGGATCAACACTATGAAAAAGAATTTGACCAAACCGAATTATTTGAAGTGAAGCAAGAACCATAGGGATTAGAAGCATGGGAGGTATACTGTTCAGTTCTCTACCAAAAACTTGATAAAAGGCCTGTAAGAAAAAAACTTGATCAAACTGATACGTGCAAAAAAACACAGAAAAAACTAATACGGTTCAATTCTAAAATGGTACTATATGACTTATGAAGAATGTGACCAGTCTATTCCCTAGTCTTTCCCTCATGAACATGGTAAAGAATCTGCAAAAATCTTTAAAAATGCATATCATACAGAAAACTAATCCAAATAACGCAAACTAGATGAGTTATGAAGAATGTGGTTGGTGTCTATTCCCCAGTCTTTCCCTCAAGATCATGGTAAAGAATTTGCAAAAATCTTTAAAAATGCATATCATATAGAGAACTAATCCAAATAACGCAAACTGAAAAAAGTCAACGATATTAAAAAAAAATGCTATAATCGACTTATTTAAAGTGAACTAAGAATCTTAATGCATATGAAACATGATGAGAGGTTTACTCTTAATTTTTCTCCAAAGAACTTGATAAAGGATCTGCAATGATCTCTAAAATTTAAACACAAGATAAGAAACCCTAATCGCATTAAGAAAAAAAAATAAGAATATAAAAAGATGATCAAACTTACACTTGTATGACCCGACTAGGTATGTAACCCAAAATCTCTATTAACCCCTGCAACACTACAAAAGTTTTCAAATATGAAAATAGAAAGGTACAAAGATATGAATAAAGAATCGACCAAACCAACTAAAATGAGTAAGAAAGCATCAAATTTACCTTATAACTCAACGAATTCCACATGTACAATACTCATTCTAATGTAAGTTGCGTACACTATTATAACCAAATAAGTTCATTATGAATTATACAATTTTAAGGAAATAGTCTCAATAATAATAGATTAAAGTAAATGGACTTCTATTTTTTTGTTCTCTCCCATAAACATGGTAAGCAATTTTGCACTAACTTTACGAATTGTATATTGAAGATAAGATTAAAAATATCAAACATTAAAAAGAAAAGGTGCATAGATATGAATAATGGTAACCAAACAAACTGAAATAAGTAAGATAACGACAAGAAAGTTTAGGCTTGTAAAGCTGTCAAGTAGACATTATTGATTTGACCAAACACTGTCATTCGATTTCTAATTTCTTGGAAGAAAACACTAATATCTATGTAATTCCACTTTCTAATAAAAGAG
Organism: Chamaenerion angustifolium; assembly: GCA_946814005.1. Classification (NCBI taxonomy): domain Eukaryota; kingdom Viridiplantae; phylum Streptophyta; class Magnoliopsida; order Myrtales; family Onagraceae; genus Chamaenerion; species Chamaenerion angustifolium. The sequence continues at coordinate 22,050,208 of OX328268.1, read as the reverse complement.
TAACTCAAACAAGCCTACTTAAAACAAAGTTATGACACTAGATGGCTTATGAAGAATGTGTTGTGTATTACCCAGTTCTTCCCAAAGATCGTGATAAGGAATATGCAAAAATCTTTAAAAATTGCAAATCGAAGAGACAACTAATTCAAATATAATAAACAGAAGAGGATCTACACTATGAAAAAGAATTTGACCAAACCGAATTATTTGAAGTGAAGCAAGAACCATAGGGATTAGAAGCATGGGAGGTATACTGTTCAGTTCTCTACCAAAAACTTGATAAAAGGCCTGTAAGAAAAAAACTTGATCAAACTGATACGTGCAAAAAAACACAGAAAAAACTAATACGGTTCAATTCTAAAATGGTACTAGATGACTTATGAAGAATGTGACCAGTCTATTCCCTAGTCTTTCCCTCATGAACATGGTAAAGAATCTGCAAAAATCTTTAAAAATGCATATCATACAGAAAACTAATCCAAATAACGCAAACTAGATGAGTTATGAAGAATGTGGTTGGTGTCTATTCCCCAGTCTTTCCCTCAAGATCATGGTAAAGAATTTGCAAAAATCTTTAAAAATGCATATCATATAGAGAACTAATCCAAATAACGCAAACTGAAAAAAGTCAACGATATTAAAAAAAATGCTATAATCGACTTATTTAAAGTGAACTAAGAATCTTAATGCATATGAAACATGATGAGAGGTTTACTCTTCATTTTTCTCCAAAGAACTTGATAAAGGATCTGCAATGATCTCTAAAATTTAAACACAAGATAAGAAACCCTAATCGCATTAAGAAAAAAAAATAAGAATATAAAAAGATGATCAAACTTACACTTGTATGACCCGACTAGGTATGTAACCCAAAATCTCTATTAACCCCTGCAACACTACAAAAGTTTTCAAATATGAAAATAGAAAGGTACAAAGATATGAATAAAGAATCGACCAAACCAACTAAAATGAGTAAGAAAGCATCAAATTTACCTTATAACTCAACGAATTCCATATGTACAATACTCATTCTAATGTAAGTTGCGTACACTATTATAACCAAATAAGTTCATTATGAATTATACAATTTTAAGGAAATAGTCTCAATAATAATAGGTTAAAGTAAATGGACTTCTATTCTTTTGTTCTCTCCCATAAACATGGTAAGCAATTTTGCACTAACTTTACGTATTGTATATTGAAGATAAGATTAAAAATATCAAACATTAAAAAGAAAAGGTGCATAGATATGAATAAAGGTAACCAAACAAACTGAAATAAGTAAGATAACGACAAGAAAGTTTAGGCTTGTAAAGCTGTCAAGTAGACATTATTGATTTGACCAAACACTGTCATTCGATTTCTAATTTCTTGGAAGAAAACACTAATATCTATGTAATTCCACTTTCTAATAAAAGAGTAACTCAAACAAGCCTACTTAAAACAAAGTTATGACACTAGATGGCTTATGAAGAATGTGTTGTGTATTACCCAGTTCTTCCCAAAGATCGTGATAAGGAATATGCAAAAATCTTTAAAAATTGCAAATCGAAGAGACAACTAATTCAAATATAATAAACAGAAGAGGATCAACACTATGAAAAAGAATTTGACCAAACCGAATTATTTGAAGTGAAGCAAGAACCATAGGGATTAGAAGCATGGGAGGTATACTGTTCAGTTCTCTACCAAAAACTTGATAAAAGGCCTGTAAGAAAAAAACTTGATCAAACTGATACGTGCAAAAAAACACAGAAAAAACTAATACGGTTCAATTCTAAAATGGTACTAGATGACTTATGAAGAATGTGACCAGTCTATTCCCTAGTCTTTCCCTCATGAACATGGTAAAGAATCTGCAAAAATCTTTAAAAATGCATATCATACAGAAAACTAATCCAAATAACGCAAACTAGATGAGTTATGAAGAATGTGGTTGGTGTCTATTCCCCAGTCTTTCCCTCAAGATCATGGTAAAGAATTTGCAAAAATATTTAAAAATGCATATCATATAGAGAACTAATCCAAATAACGCAAACTGAAAAAAGTCAACGATATTAAAAAAAATGCTATAATCGACTTATTTAAAGTGAACTAAGAATCTTAATGCATATGAAACATGATGAGAGGTTTACTCTTCATTTTTCTCCAAAGAACTTGATAAAGGATCTGCAATGATCTCTAAAATTTAAACACAAGATAAGAAACCCTAATCGCATTAAGGAAAAAAAATAAGAATATAAAAAGATGATCAAACTTACACTTGTATGACCCGACTAGGTATGTAACCCAAAATCTCTATTAACCCCTGCAACACTACAAAAGTTTTCAAATATGAAAATAGAAAGGTACAAAGATATGAATAAAGAATCGACCAAACCAACTAAAATGAGTAAGAAAGCATCAAATTTACCTTATAACTCAACGAATTCCATATGTACAATACTCATTCTAATGTAAGTTGCGTACACTATTATAACCAAATAAGTTCATTATGAATTATACAATTTTAAGGAAATAGTCTCAATAATAATAGGTTAAAGTAAATGGACTTCTATTCTTTTGTTCTCTCCCATAAACATGGTAAGCAATTTTGCACTAACTTTACGTATTGTATATTGAAGATAAGATTAAAAATATCAAACATTAAAAAGAAAAGGTGCATAGATATGAATAAAGGTAACCAAACAAACTGAAATAAGTAAGATAACGACAAGAAAGTTTAGGCTTGTAAAGCTGTCAAGTAGACATTATTGATTTGACCAAACACTGTCATTCGATTTCTAATTTCTTGGAAGAAAACACTAATATCTATGTAATTCCACTTTCTAATAAAAGAGTAACTCAAACAAGCCTACTTAAAACAAAGTTATGACACTAGATGGCTTATGAAGAATGTGTTGTGTATTACCCAGTTCTTCCCAAAGATCGTGATAAGGAATATGCAAAAATCTTTAAAAATTGCAAATCGAAGAGACAACTAATTCAAATATAATAAACAGAAGAGGATCAACACTATGAAAAAGAATTTGACCAAACCGAATTATTTGAAGTGAAGCAAGAACCATAGGGATTAGAAGCATGGGAGGTATACTGTTCAGTTCTCTACCAAAAACTTGATAAAAGGCCTGTAAGAAAAAAACTTGATCAAACTGATACGTGCAAAAAAACACAGAAAAAACTAATACGGTTCAATTCTAAAATGGTACTAGATGACTTATGAAGAATGTGACCAGTCTATTCCCTAGTCTTTCCCTCATGAACATGGTAAAGAATCTGCAAAAATCTTTAAAAATGCATATCATACAGAAAACTAATCCAAATAACGCAAACTAGATGAGTTATGAAGAATGTGGTTGGTGTCTATTCCCCAGTCTTTCCCTCAAGATCATGGTAAAGAATTTGCAAAAATATTTAAAAATGCATATCATATAGAGAACTAATCCAAATAACGCAAACTGAAAAAAGTCAACGATATTAAAAAAAATGCTATAATCGACTTATTTAAAGTGAACTAAGAATCTTAATGCATATGAAACATGATGAGAGGTTTACTCTTCATTTTTCTCCAAAGAACTTGATAAAGGATCTGCAATGATCTCTAAAATTTAAACACAAGATAAGAAACCCTAATCGCATTAAGGAAAAAAAATAAGAATATAAAAAGATGATCAAACTTACACTTGTATGACCCGACTAGGTATGTAACCCAAAATCTCTATTAACCCCTGCAACACTACAAAAGTTTTCAAATATGAAAATAGAAAGGTACAAAGATATGAATAAAGAATCGACCAAACCAACTAAAATGAGTAAGAAAGAATCAATTTTACCTTATAACTCAACGAATTCCATATGTACAATACTCATTCTAATGTAAGTTGCGTACACTATTATAACCAAATAAGTTCATTATGAATTATACAATTTTAAGGAAATAGTCTCAATAATAATAGGTTAAAGTAAATGGACTTCTATTCTTTTGTTCTCTCCCATAAACATGGTAAGCAATTTTGCACTAACTTTACGAATTGTATATTGAAGATAAGATTAAAAATATCAAACATTAAAAAGAAAAGGTGCATAGATATGAATAAAGGTAACCAAACAAACTGAAATAAGTAAGATAACGACAAGAAAGTTTAGGCTTGTAAAGCTGTCAAGTAGACATTATTGATTTGACCAAACACTGTCATTCGATTTCTAATTTCTTGGAAGAAAACACTAATATCTATGTAATTCCACTTTCTAATAAAAGAGTAACTCAAACAAGCCTACTTAAAACAAAGTTATGACACTAGATGGCTTATGAAGAATGTGTTGTGTATTACCCAGTTCTTCCCAAAGATCGTGATAAGGAATATGCAAAAATCTTTAAAAATTGCAAATCGAAGAGACAACTAATTCAAATATAATAAACAGAAGAGGATCAACACTATGAAAAAGAATTTGACCAAACCGAATTATTTGAAGTGAAGCAAGAACCATAGGGATTAGAAGCATGGGAGGTATACTGTTCAGTTCTCTACCAAAAACTTGATAAAAGGCCTGTAAGAAAAAAACTTGATCAAACTGATACGTGCAAAAAAACACAGAAAAAACTAATACGGTTCAATTCTAAAATGGTACTAGATGACTTATGAAGAATGTGACCAGTCTATTCCCTAGTCTTTCCCTCATGAACATGGTAAAGAATCTGCAAAAATCTTTAAAAATGCATATCATACAGAAAACTAATCCAAATAACGCAAACTAGATGAGTTATGAAGAATGTGGTTGGTGTCTATTCCCCAGTCTTTCCCTCAAGATCATGGTAAAGAATTTGCAAAAATATTTAAAAATGCATATCATATAGAGAACTAATCCAAATAACGCAAACTGAAAAAAGTCAACGATATTAAAAAAAATGCTATAATCGACTTATTTAAAGTGAACTAAGAATCTTAATGCATATGAAACATGATGAGAGGTTTACTCTTCATTTTTCTCCAAAGAACTTGATAAAGGATCTGCAATGATCTCTAAAATTTAAACACAAGATAAGAAACCCTAATCGCATTAAGAAAAAAAAATAAGAATATAAAAAGATGATCAAACTTACACTTGTATGACCCGACTAGGTATGTAACCCAAAATCTCTATTAACCCCTGCAACACTACAAAAGTTTTCAAATATGAAAATAGAAAGGTACAAAGATATGAATAAAGAATCGACCAAACCAACTAAAATGAGTAAGAAAGCATCAAATTTACCTTATAACTCAACGAATTCCACATGTACAATACTCATTCTAATGTAAGTTGCGTACACTATTATAACCAAATAAGTTCATTATGAATTATACAATTTTAAGGAAATAGTCTCAATAATAATAGGTTAAAGTAAATGGACTTCTATTCTTTTGTTCTCTCCCATAAACATGGTAAGCAATTTTGCACTAACTTTACGAATTGTATATTGAAGATAAGATTAAAAATATCAAACATTAAAAAGAAAAGGTGCATAGATATGAATAAAGGTAACCAAACAAACTGAAATAAGTAAGATAACGACAAGAAAGTTTAGGCTTGTAAAGCTGTCAAGTAGACATTATTGATTTGACCAAACACTGTCATTCGATTTCTAATTTCTTGGAAGAAAACACTAATATCTATGTAATTCCACTTTCTAATAAAAGAGTAACTCAAACAAGCCTACTTAAAACAAAGTTATGACACTAGATGGCTTATGAAGAATGTGTTGTGTATTACCCAGTTCTTCCCAAAGATCGTGATAAGGAATATGCAAAAATCTTTAAAAATTGCAAATCGAAGAGACAACTAATTCAAATATAATAAACAGAAGAGGATCAACACTATGAAAAAGAATTTGACCAAACCGAATTATTTGAAGTGAAGCAAGAACCATAGGGATTAGAAGCATGGGAGGTATACTGTTCAGTTCTCTACCAAAAACTTGATAAAAGGCCTGTAAGAAAAAAACTTGATCAAACTGATACGTGCAAAAAAACACAGAAAAAACTAATACGGTTCAATTCTAAAATGGTACTAGATGACTTATGAAGAATGTGACCAGTCTATTCCCCAGTCTTTCCCTCATGAACATGGTAAAGAATCTGCAAAAATCTTTAAAAATGCATATCATACAGAAAACTAATCCAAATAACGCAAACTAGATGAGTTATGAAGAATGTGGTTGGTGTCTATTCCCCAGTCTTTCCCTCAAGATCATGGTAAAGAATTTGCAAAAATCTTTAAAAATGCATATCATATAGAGAACTAATCCAAATAACGCAAACTGAAAAAAGTCAACGATATTAAAAAAAAATGCTATAATCGACTTATTTAAAGTGAACTAAGAATCTTAATGCATATGAAACATGATGAGAGGTTTACTCTTAATTTTTCTCCAAAGAACTTGATAAAGGATCTGCAATGATCTCTAAAATTTAAACACAAGATAAGAAACCCTAATCGCATTAAGAAAAAAAAATAAGAATATAAAAAGATGATCAAACTTACACTTGTATGACCCGACTAGGTATGTAACCCAAAATCTCTATTAACCCCTGCAACACTACAAAAGTTTTCAAATATGAAAATAGAAAGGTACAAAGATATGAATAAAGAATCGACCAAACCAACTAAAATGAGTAAGAAAGCATCAAATTTACCTTATAACTCAACGAATTCCACATGTACAATACTCATTCTAATGTAAGTTGCGTACACTATTATAACCAAATAAGTTCATTATGAATTATACAATTTTAAGGAAATAGTCTCAATAATAATAGATTAAAGTAAATGGACTTCTATTTTTTTGTTCTCTCCCATAAACATGGTAAGCAATTTTGCACTAACTTTACGAATTGTATATTGAAGATAAGATTAAAAATATCAAACATTAAAAAGAAAAGGTGCATAGATATGAATAATGGTAACCAAACAAACTGAAATAAGTAAGATAACGACAAGAAAGTTTAGGCTTGTAAAGCTGTCAAGTAGACATTATTGATTTGACCAAACACTGTCATTCGATTTCTAATTTCTTGGAAGAAAACACTAATATCTATGTAATTCCACTTTCTAATAAAAGAGTAACTCAAACAAGCCTACTTAAAACAAAGTTATGACACTAGATGGCTTATGAAGAATGTGTTGTGTATTACCCAGTTCTTCCCAAAGATCGTGATAAGGAATATGCAAAAATCTTTAAAAATTGCAAATCGAAGAGACAACTAATTCAAATATAATAAACAGAAGAGGATCTACACTATGAAAAAGAATTTGACCAAACCGAATTATTTGAAGTGAAGCAAGAACCATAGGGATTAGAAGCATGGGAGGTATACTGTTCAGTTCTCTACCAAAAACTTGATAAAAGGCCTGTAAGAAAAAAACTTGATCAAACTGATACGTGCAAAAAAACACAGAAAAAACTAATACGGTTCAATTCTAAAATGGTACTAGATGACTTATGAAGAATGTGACCAGTCTATTCCCTAGTCTTTCCCTCATGAACATGGTAAAGAATCTGCAAAAATCTTTAAAAATGCATATCATACAGAAAACTAATCCAAATAACGCAAACTAGATGAGTTATGAAGAATGTGGTTGGTGTCTATTCCCCAGTCTTTCCCTCAAGATCATGGTAAAGAATTTGCAAAAATATTTAAAAATGCATATCATATAGAGAACTAATCCAAATAACGCAAACTGAAAAAAGTCAACGATATTAAAAAAAATGCTATAATCGACTTATTTAAAGTGAACTAAGAATCTTAATGCATATGAAACATGATGAGAGGTTTACTCTTCATTTTTCTCCAAAGAACTTGATAAAGGATCTGCAATGATCTCTAAAATTTAAACACAAGATAAGAAACCCTAATCGCATTAAGAAAAAAAAATAAGAATATAAAAAGATGATCAAACTTACACTTGTATGACCCGACTAGGTATGTAACCCAAAATCTCTATTAACCCCTGCAACACTACAAAAGTTTTCAAATATGAAAATAGAAAGGTACAAAGATATGAATAAAGAATCGACCAAACCAACTAAAATGAGTAAGAAAGCATCAAATTTACCTTATAACTCAACGAATTCCACATGTACAATACTCATTCTAATGTAAGTTGCGTACACTATTATAACCAAATAAGTTCATTATGAATTATACAATTTTAAGGAAATAGTCTCAATAATAATAGGTTAAAGTAAATGGACTTCTATTCTTTTGTTCTCTCCCATAAACATGGTAAGCAATTTTGCACTAACTTTACGAATTGTATATTGAAGATAAGATTAAAAATATCAAACATTAAAAAGAAAAGGTGCATAGATATGAATAAAGGTAACCAAACAAACTGAAATAAGTAAGATAACGACAAGAAAGTTTAGGCTTGTAAAGCTGTCAAGTAGACATTATTGATTTGACCAAACACTGTCATTCGATTTCTAATTTCTTGGAAGAAAACACTAATATCTATGTAATTCCACTTTCTAATAAAAGAGTAACTCAAACAAGCCTACTTAAAACAAAGTTATGACACTAGATGGCTTATGAAGAATGTGTTGTGTATTACCCAGTTCTTCCCAAAGATCGTGATAAGGAATATGCAAAAATCTTTAAAAATTGCAAATCGAAGAGACAACTAATTCAAATATAATAAACAGAAGAGGATCAACACTATGAAAAAGAATTTGACCAAACCGAATTATTTGAAGTGAAGCAAGAACCATAGGGATTAGAAGCATGGGAGGTATACTGTTCAGTTCTCTACCAAAAACTTGATAAAAGGCCTGTAAGAAAAAAACTTGATCAAACTGATACGTGCAAAAAAACACAGAAAAAACTAATACGGTTCAATTCTAAAATGGTACTAGATGACTTATGAAGAATGTGACCAGTCTATTCCCCAGTCTTTCCCTCATGAACATGGTAAAGAATCTGCAAAAATCTTTAAAAATGCATATCATACAGAAAACTAATCCAAATAACGCAAACTAGATGAGTTATGAAGAATGTGGTTGGTGTCTATTCCCCAGTCTTTCCCTCAAGATCATGGTAAAGAATTTGCAAAAATCTTTAAAAATTCATATCATATAGAGAACTAATCCAAATAACGCAAACTGAAAAAAGTCAACGATATTAAAAAAAAATGCTATAATCGACTTATTTAAAGTGAACTAAGAATCTTAATGCATATGAAACATGATGAGAGGTTTACTCTTAATTTTTCTCCAAAGAACTTGATAAAGGATCTGCAATGATCTCTAAAATTTAAACACAAGATAAGAAACCCTAATCGCATTAAGAAAAAAAAATAAGAATATAAAAAGATGATCAAACTTACACTTGTATGACCCGACTAGGTATGTAACCCAAAATCTCTATTAACCCGTGCAACACTACAAAAGTTTTCAAATATGAAAATAGAAAGGTACAAAGATATGAATAAAGAATCGACCAAACCAACTAAAATGAGTAAGAAAGCATCAAATTTACCTTATAACTCAACGAATTCCACATGTACAATACTCATTCTAATGTAAGTTGCGTACACTATTATAACCAAATAAGTTCATTATGAATTATACAATTTTAAGGAAATAGTCTCAATAATAATAGGTTAAAGTAAATGGACTTCTATTCTTTTGTTCTCTCCCATAAACATGGTAAGCAATTTTGCACTAACTTTACGAATTGTATATTGAAGATAAGATTAAAAATATCAAACATTAAAAAGAAAAGGTGCATAGATATGAATAAAGGTAACCAAACAAACTGAAATAAGTAAGATAACGACAAGAAAGTTTAGGCTTGTAAAGCTGTCAAGTAGACATTATTGATTTGACCAAACACTGTCATTCGATTTCTAATTTCTTGGAAGAAAACACTAATATCTATGTAATTCCACTTTCTAATAAAAGAGTAACTCAAACAAGCCTACTTAAAACAAAGTTATGACACTAGATGGCTTATGAAGAATGTGTTGTGTATTACCCAGTTCTTCCCAAAGATCGTGATAAGGAATATGCAAAAATCTTTAAAAATTGCAAATCGAAGAGACAACTAATTCAAATATAATAAACAGAAGAGGATCAACACTATGAAAAAGAATTTGACCAAACCGAATTATTTGAAGTGAAGCAAGAACCATAGGGATTAGAAGCATGGGAGGTATACTGTTCAGTTCTCTACCAAAAACTTGATAAAAGGCCTGTAAGAAAAAAACTTGATCAAACTGATACGTGCAAAAAAACACAGAAAAAACTAATACGGTTCAATTCTAAAATGGTACTAGATGACTTATGAAGAATGTGACCAGTCTATTCCCTAGTCTTTCCCTCATGAACATGGTAAAGAATCTGCAAAAATCTTTAAAAATGCATATCATACAGAAAACTAATCCAAATAACGCAAACTAGATGAGTTATGAAGAATGTGGTTGGTGTCTATTCCCCAGTCTTTCCCTCAAGATCATGGTAAAGAATTTGCAAAAATCTTTAAAAATGCATATCATATAGAGAACTAATCCAAATAACGCAAACTGAAAAAGTCAACGATATTAAAAAAAAATGCTATAATCGACTTATTTAAAGTGAACTAAGAATCTTAATGCATATGAAACATGATGAGAGGTTTACTCTTAATTTTTCTCCAAAGAACTTGATAAAGGATCTGCAATGATCTCTAAAATTTAAACACAAGATAAGAAACCCTAATCGCATTAAGAAAAAAAAATAAGAATATAAAAAGATGATCAAACTTACACTTGTATGACCCGACTAGGTATGTAACCCAAAATCTCTATTAACCCCTGCAACACTACAAAAGTTTTCAAATATGAAAATAGAAAGGTACAAAGATATGAATAAAGAATCGACCAAACCAACTAAAATGAGTAAGAAAGCATCAAATTTACCTTATAACTCAACGAATTCCACCTGTACAATACTCATTCTAATGTAAGTTGCGTACACTATTATAACCAAATAAGTTCATTATGAATTATACAATTTTAAGGAAATAGTCTCAATAATAATAGGTTAAAGTAAATGGACTTCTATTCTTTTGTTCTCTCCCATAAACATGGTAAGCAATTTTGCACTAACTTTACGAATTGTATATTGAAGATAAGATTAAAAATATCAAACATTAAAAAGAAAAGGTGCATAGATATGAATAAAGGTAACCAAACAAACTGAAATAAGTAAGATAACGACAAGAAAGTTTAGGCTTGTAAAGCTGTCAAGTAGACATTATTGATTTGACCAAACACTGTCATTCGATTTCTAATTTCTTGGAAGAAAACACTAATATCTATGTAATTCCACTTTCTAATAAAAGAGTAACTCAAACAAGCCTACTTAAAACAAAGTTATGACACTAGATGGCTTATGAAGAATGTGTTGTGTATTACCCAGTTCTTCCCAAAGATCGTGATAAGGAATATGCAAAAATCTTTAAAAATTGCAAATCGAAGAGACAACTAATTCAAATATAATAAACAGAAGAGGATCAACACTATGAAAAAGAATTTGACCAAACCGAATTATTTGAAGTGAAGCAAGAACCATAGGGATTAGAAGCATGGGAGGTATACTGTTCAGTTCTCTACCAAAAACTTGATAAAAGGCCTGTAAGAAAAAAACTTGATCAAACTGATACGTGCAAAAAAACACAGAAAAAACTAATACGGTTCAATTCTAAAATGGTACTAGATGACTTATGAAGAATGTGACAAGTCTATTCCCTAGTCTTTCCCTCATGAACATGGTAAAGAATCTGCAAAAATCTTTAAAAATGCATATCATACAGAAAACTAATCCAAATAACGCAAACTAGATGAGTTATGAAGAATGTGGTTGGTGTCTATTCCCCAGTCTTTCCCTCAAGATCATGGTAAAGAATTTGCAAAAATCTTTAAAAATGCATATCATATAGAGAACTAATCCAAATAACGCAAACTGAAAAAGTCAACGATATTAAAAAAAAATGCTATAATCGACTTATTTAAAGTGAACTAAGAATCTTAATGCATATGAAACATGATGAGAGGTTTACTCTTAATTTTTCTCCAAAGAACTTGATAAAGGATCTGCAATGATCTCTAAAATTTAAACACAAGATAAGAAACCCTAATCGCATTAAGAAAAAAAAATAAGAATATAAAAAGATGATCAAACTTACACTTGTATGACCCGACTAGGTATGTAACCCAAAATCTCTATTAACCCCTGCAACACTACAAAAGTTTTCAAATATGAAAATAGAAAGGTACAAAGATATGAATAAAGAATCGACCAAACCAACTAAAATGAGTAAGAAAGCATCAAATTTACCTTATAACTCAACGAATTCCACATGTACAATACTCATTCTAATGTAAGTTGCGTACACTATTATAACCAAATAAGTTCATTATGAATTATACAATTTTAAGGAAATAGTCTCAATAATAATAGGTTAAAGTAAATGGACTTCTATTCTTTTGTTCTCTCCCATAAACATGGTAAGCAATTTTGCACTAACTTTACGAATTGTATATTGAAGATAAGATTAAAAATATCAAACATTAAAAAGAAAAGGTGCATAGATATGAATAAAGGTAACCAAACAAACTGAAATAAGTAAGATAACGACAAGAAAGTTTAGGCTTGTAAAGCTGTCAAGTAGACATTATTGATTTGACCAAACACTGTCATTCGATTTCTAATTTCTTGGAAGAAAACACTAATATCTATGTAATTCCACTTTCTAATAAAAGAGTAACTCAAACAAGCCTACTTAAAACAAAGTAATGACACTAGATGGCTTATGAAGAATGTGTTGTGTATTACCCAGTTCTTCCCAAAGATCGTGATAAGGAATATGCAAAAATCTTTAAAAATTGCAAATCGAAGAGACAACTAATTCAAATATAATAAACAGAAGAGGATCAACACTATGAAAAAGAATTTGACCAAACCGAATTATTTGAAGTGAAGCAAGAACCATAGGGATTAGAAGCATGGGAGGTATACTGTTCAGTTCTCTACCAAAAACTTGATAAAAGGCCTGTAAGAAAAAAACTTGATCAAACTGATACGTGCAAAAAAACACAGAAAAAACTAATACGGTTCAATTCTAAAATGGTACTAGATGACTTATGAAGAATGTGACCAGTCTATTCCCTAGTCTTTCCCTCATGAACATGGTAAAGAATCTGCAAAAATCTTTAAAAATGCATATCATACAGAAAACTAATCCAAATAACGCAAACTAGATGAGTTATGAAGAATGTGGTTGGTGTCTATTCCCCAGTCTTTCCCTCAAGATCATGGTAAAGAATTTGCAAAAATCTTTAAAAATGCATATCATATAGAGAACTAATCCAAATAACGCAAACTGAAAAAAGTCAACGATATTAAAAAAAAATGCTATAATCGACTTATTTAAAGTGAACTAAGAATCTTAATGCATATGAAACATGATGAGAGGTTTACTCTTAATTTTTCTCCAAAGAACTTGATAAAGGATCTGCAATGATCTCTAAAATTTAAACACAAGATAAGAAACCCTAATCGCATTAAGAAAAAAAAATAAGAATATAAAAAGATGATCAAACTTACACTTGTATGACCCGACTAGGTATGTAACCCAAAATCTCTATTAACCCCTGCAACACTACAAAAGTTTTCAAATATGAAAATAGAAAGGTACAAAGATATGAATAAAGAATCGACCAAACCAACTAAAATGAGTAAGAAAGCATCAAATTTACCTTATAACTCAACGAATTCCACATGTACAATACTCATTCTAATGTAAGTTGCGTACACTATTATAACCAAATAAGTTCATTATGAATTATACAATTTTAAGGAAATAGTCTCAATAATAATAGGTTAAAGTAAATGGACTTCTATTCTTTTGTTCTCTCCCATAAACATGGTAAGCAATTTTGCACTAACTTTACGAATTGTATATTGAAGATAAGATTAAAAATATCAAACATTAAAAAGAAAAGGTGCATAGATATGAATAAAGGTAACCAAACAAACTGAAATAAGTAAGATAACGACAAGAAAGTTTAGGCTTGTAAAGCTGTCAAGTAGACATTATTGATTTGACCAAACACTGTCATTCGATTTCTAATTTCTTGGAAGAAAACACTAATATCTATGTAATTCCACTTTCTAATAAAAGAGTAACTCAAACAAGCCTACTTAAAACAAAGTAATGACACTAGATGGCTTATGAAGAATGTGTTGTGTATTACCCAGTTCTTCCCAAAGATCGTGATAAGGAATATGCAAAAATCTTTAAAAATTGCAAATCGAAGAGACAACTAATTCAAATATAATAAACAGAAGAGGATCAACACTATGAAAATGAATTTGACCAAACTGAATTATTTGAAGTGAAGCAAGAACCATAGGGATTAGAAGCATGGGAGGTATACTGTTCAGTTCTCTACCAAAAACTTGATAAAAGACCTGTAAGAAAAAAACTTGATCAAACTGATACGTGTAAAAAAACACAGAAAAAACTAATACGGTTCAATTCTAAGATGGTACTAGAGGACTTATGAAGAATGTGACCAGTCTATTCCCTAGTCTTTCCCTCATGAACATGGTAAAGAATCTGCAAAAATCTTTAAAAATGCATATCATACAGAAAACTAATCCAAATAACGCAAACTAGATGAGTTATGAAGAATGTGGTTGGTGTCTATTCCCCAGTGTTTCCCTCAAGATCATGGTAAAGAGTTTGCAAAAATCTTTAAAAATGCATATCATATAGAGAACTAATCCAAATAACGCAAACTGAAAAAATTAAACGATATTAAAAAAAATGCTATAATCGACTTATTTAAAGTGAACTAAGAATCTTAATGCATATGAATCATGATGAGTGGTTTACTCTTCATTTTTCTCCAAAGAACTTGATAAAGGATCTGCAATGATCTCTAAAATTTAAACACAAGATAAGAAACCCTAATCGCATTAAGAAAAAAAAAATAAGAATATAAAAAGATGATCAAACTTACACTTGTATGACCCGACTAGGTATGTAACCCAAAATCTCTATTAACCCCTGCAACACTACAAAAGTTTTCAAATATGAAAATAGAAAGGTACAAAGATATGAATAAAGAATCGACCAAACCAACTAAAATGAGTAAGAAAGGATCAAATTTACCTTATAACTCAACGAATTCCACATGTACAATACTCATTCTAATGTAAGTTGCGTACACTATTATAACCAAATAAGTTCATTATGAATTATACAATTTTAAGGAAATAGTCTCAATAATAATAGATTAAAGTAAATGGACTTCTATTCTTTTGTTCTCAATAATAAGCAATTTTGCACTAACTTTACGAATTGTATATTGAAGATAAGATTAAAAATATCAAACATTAAAAAGAAAAGGTGCATAGATATGAATAAACGTAACCAAACAAACTGAAATAAGTAAGATAACGACAAGAAAGTTTAGGCTTGTAAAGCTGTCAAGTAGACATTATTGATTTGACCAAACACTGTCATTCGATTTCTAATTTCTTGGAAGAAAACACTAATATCTATGTAATTCCACTTTCTAATAAAAGAGTAACTCAAACAAGCCTACTTAAAACAAAGTAATGACACTAGATGGCTTATGAAGAATGTGTTGTGTATTACCCAGTTCTTCCCAAAGATCGTGATAAGGAATATGCAAAAATCTTTAAAAATTGCAAATCGAAGAGACAACTAATTCAAATATAATAAACAGAAGAGGATCAACACTATGAAAATGAATTTGACCAAACCGAATTATTTGAAGTGAAGCAAGAACCATAGGGATTAGAAGCATGGGAGGTATACTGTTCAGTTCTCTACCAAAAACTTGATAAAAGACCTGTAAGAAAAAAACTTGATCAAACTGATACGTGTAAAAAAACACAGAAAAAACTAATACGGTTCAATTCTAAAATGGTATTAGAGGACTTATGAAGAATGTGACCAGTCTATTCCCTAGTCTTTCCCTCATGAACATGGTAAAGAATCTGCAAAAATCTTTAAAAATGCATATCATACAGAAAACTAATCCAAATAACGCAAACTAGATGAGTTATGAAGAATGTGGTTGGTGTCTATTCCCCAGTGTTTCCCTCAAGATCATGGTAAAGAGTTTGCAAAAATCTTTAAAAATGCATATCATATAGAGAACTAATCCAAATAACGCAAACTGAAAAAATTAAACGATATTAAAAAAAATGCTATAATCGACTTATTTAAAGTGAACTAAGAATCTTAATGCATATGAAACATGATGAGTGGTTTACTCTTCATTTTTCTCCAAAGAACTTGATAAAGGATCTGCAATGATCTCTAAAATTTAAACACAAGATAAGAAACCCTAATCGCATTAAGAAAACAAAATAAGAATATAAAAAGATGATCAAACTTACACTTGTATGACCCGACTAGGTATGTAACCCAAAATCTCTATTAACCCCTGCAACACTACAAAAGTTTTCAAATATGAAAATAGAAAGGTACAAAGATATGAATAAAGAATCGACCAAACCAACTAAAATGAGTAAGAAAGCATCAAATTTACCTTATAACTCAACGAATTCCACATGTAAAATACTCATTCTAATGTAAGTTGCGTACACTATTATAACCAAATAAGTTCATTATGAATTATACAATTTTAAGGAAATAGTCTCAATAATAATAGATTAACGTAAATGGACTTCTATTCTTTTGTTCTCTCCCATAAACATGGTAAGCAATTTTGCACTAACTTTACGAATTGTATATTGAAGATAAGATTAAAAATATCAAACATTAAAAAGAAAAGGTGCATAGATATGAATAAAGGTAACCAAACAAACTGAAATAAGTAAGATAACGACAAGAAAGTTTAGGCTTGTAAAGCTGTCAAGTAGACATTATTGATTTGACCAAACACTGTCATTCGATTTCTAATTTCTTGGAAGAAAACACTAATATCTATGTAATTCCACTTTCTAATAAAAGAGTAACTCAAACAAGCCTACTTAAAACAAAGTTATGACACTAGATGGCTTATGAAGAATGTGTTGTGTATTACCCAGTTCTTCCCAAAGATCGTGATAAGGAATATGCAAAAATCTTTAAAAATTGCAAATCGAAGAGACAACTAATTCAAATATAATAAACAGAAGAGGATCAACACTATGAAAAAAAATTTGACCAAACCGAATTATTTGAAGTGAAGCAAGAACCATAGGGATTAGAAGCATGGGAGGTATACTGTTCAGTTCTCTACCAAAAACTTGATAAAAGACCTGTAAGAAAAAAACTTGATCAAACTGATACGTGCAAAAAAACACAGAAAAAACTAATACGGTTCAATTTTAAAATGGTACTAGATGACTTATGAAGAATGTGACCAGTCTATTCCCTAGTCTTTCCCTCATGAACATGGTAAAGAATCTGCAAAAATCTTTAAAAATGCATATCATACAGAAAACTAATCCAAATAACGCAAACTAGATGAGTTATGAAGAATGTGGTTGGTGTCTATTCCCCAGTCTTTCCCTCAAGATCATGGTAAAGAATTTGCAAAAATATTTAAAAATGCATATCATATAGAGAACTAATCCAAATAACGCAAACTGAAAAAATACAACGATATTAAAAAAAAATGCTATAATCGACTTATTTAAAGTGAACTAAGAATCTTAATGCATATGAAACATGATGAGAGGTTTACGCTTCATTTTTCTCCAAAGAACTTGATAAAGGATCTGCAATGATCTCTAAAATTTAAACACAAGATAAGAAACCCTAATCGCATTAAGAAAACAAAATAAGAATATAAAAAGATGATCAAACTTACACTTGTATGACCCGACTAGGTATGTAACCCAAAATCTCTATTAACCCCTGCAACACTACAAAAGTTTTCAAATATGAAAATAGAAAGGTACAAAGATATGAATAAAGAATCGACCAAACCAACTAAAATGAGCAAGAAAGCATCAAATTTACCTTATAACTCAACGAATTCCACATGTACAATACTCATTCTAATGTAAGTTGCGTACACTATTATAACCAAATAAGTTCATTATGAATTATACAATTTTAAGGAAATAGTCTCAATAATAATAGATTAAAGTAAATGGACTTCTATTCTTTTGTTCTCTCCCATAAACATGGTAAGCAATTTTGCACTAACTTTACGAATTGTATATTGAAGATAAGATTAAAAATATCAAACATTAAAAAGAAAAGGTGCATAGATATGAATAAAGGTAACCAAACAAACTGAAATAAGTAAGATAACGACAAGAAAGTTTAGGCTTGTAAAGCTGTCAAGTAGACATTATTGATTTGACCAAACACTGTCATTCGATTTCTAATTTCTTGGAAGAAAACACTAATATGTATGTAATTCCACTTTCTAATAAAAGAGTAACTCAAACAAGCCTACTTAAAACAAAGTAATGACACTAGATGGCTTATGAAGAATGTGTTGTGTATTACCCAGTTCTTCCCAAAGATCGTAATAAGGAATATGCAAAAATCTTTAAAAATTGCAAATCGAAGAGACAACTAATTCAAATATAATAAACAGAAGAGGATCAACACTATGAAAAAGAATTTGACCAAACCGAATTATTTGAAGTGAAGCAAGAACCATAGGGATTAGAAGCATGGGAGGTATACTGTTCAGTTCTCTACCAAAAACTTGATAAAAGACCTGTAAGAAAAAAACTTGATCAAACTGATACGTGCAAAAAAACACAGAAAAAACTAATACGGTTCAATTCTAAAATGGTACTAGATGACTTATGAAGAATGTGACCAGTCTATTCCCTAGTCTTTCTCTCATGAACATGGTAAAGAATCTGCAAAAATCTTTAAAAATGCATATCATACAGAAAACTAATCCAAATAACGCAAACTAGATGAGTTATGAAGAATGTGGTTGGTGTCTATTCCCCAGTCTTTCCCTCTAGATCATGGTAAAGAATTTGCAAAAATATTTAAAAAGGCATATCATATAGAGAACTAATCCAAATAACGCAAACTGAAAAAATTCAACGATATTAAAAAATAATGCTATAATCGACTTATTTAAAGTGAACTAAGAATCTTAATGCATATGAAACATGATGAGAGGTTTACTCTTCATTTTTCTCCAAAGAACTTGATAAAGGATCTGCAATGATCTCTAAAATTTAAACACAAGATAAGAAACCCTAATCGCATTAAGAAAAAAAAATAAGAATATAAAAAGATGATCAAACTTACACTTGTATGACCCGACTAGGTATGTAACCCAAAATCTCTATTAACCCCTGCAACACTACAAAAGTTTTCAAATATGAAAATAGAAAGGTACAGAGATATGAATAAAGAATCGACCAAACCAACTAAAATGAGCAAGAAAGCATCAAATTTACCTTATAACTCAACGAATTCCACATGTACAATACTCATTCTAATGTAAGTTGCGTACACTATTATAACCAAATAAGTTCATTATGAATTATACAATTTTAAGGAAATAGTCTCAATAATAATAGATTAAAGTAAATGGACTTCTATTCTTTTGTTCTCTCCCATAAACATGGTAAGCAATTTTGCACTAACTTTACGAATTGTATATTGAAGATAAGATTAAAAATATCAAACATTAAAAAGAAAAGGTGCATAGATATGAATAAAGGTAACCAAACAAACTGAAATAAGTAAGATAACGACAAGAAAGTTTAGGCTTGTAAAGCTGTCAAGTAGACATTATTGATTTGACCAAACACTGTCATTCGATTTCTAATTTCTTGGAAGAAAACACTAATATGTATGTAATTCCACTTTCTAATAAAAGAGTAACTCAAACAAGCCTACTTAAAACAAAGTAATGACACTAGATGGCTTATGAAGAATGTGTTGTGTATTACCCAGTTCTTCCCAAAGATCGTAATAAGGAATATGCAAAAATCTTTAAAAATTGCAAATCGAAGAGACAACTAATTCAAATATAATAAACAGAAGAGGATCAACACTATGAAAAAGAATTTGACCAAACCGAATTATTTGAAGTGAAGCAAGAACCATAGGGATTAGAAGCATGGGAGGTATACTGTTCAGTTCTCTACCAAAAACTTGATAAAAGACCTGTAAGAAAAAAACTTGATCAAACTGATACGTGCAAAAAAACACAGAAAAAACTAATACGGTTCAATTCTAAAATGGTACTAGATGACTTATGAAGAATGTGACCAGTCTATTCCCTAGTCTTTCCCTCATGAACATGGTAAAGAATCTGCAAAAATCTTTAAAAATGCATATCATACAGAAAACTAATCCAAATAACGCAAACTAGATGAGTTATGAAGAATGTGGTTGGTGTCTATTCCCCAGTCTTTCCCTCTAGATCATGGTAAAGAATTTGCAAAAATATTTAAAAATGCATATCATATAGAGAACTAATCCAAATAACGCAAACTGAAAAAATTCAACGATATTAAAAAATAATGCTATAATCGACTTATTTAAAGTGAACTAAGAATCTTAATGCATATGAAACATGATGAGAGGTTTACTCTTCATTTTTCTCCAAAGAACTTGATAAAGGATCTGCAATGATCTCTAAAATTTAAACACAAGATAAGAAACCCTAATCGCATTAAGAAAAAAAAATAAGAATATAAAAAGATGATCAAACTTACACTTGTATGACCCGACTAGGTATGTAACCCAAAATCTCTATTAACCCCTGCAACACTACAAAAGTTTTCAAATATGAAAATAGAAAGGTACAGAGATATGAATAAAGAATCGACCAAACCAACTAAAATGAGCAAGAAAGCATCAAATTTACCTTATAACTCAACGAATTCCACATGTACAATACTCATTCTAATGTAAGTTGCGTACACTATTATAACCAAATAAGTTCATTATGAATTATACAATTTTAAGGAAATAGTCTCAATAATAATAGATTAAAGTAAATGGACTTCTATTCTTTTGTTCTCTCCCATAAACATGGTAAGCAATTTTGCACTAACTTTACGAATTGTATATTGAAGATAAGATTAAAAATATCAAACATTAAAAAGAAAAGGTGCATAGATATGAATAAAGGTAACCAAACAAACTGAAATAAGTAAGATAACGACAAGAAAGTTTAGGCTTGTAAAGCTGTCAAGTAGACATTATTGATTTGACCAAACACTGTCATTCGATTTCTAATTTCTTGGAAGAAAACACTAATATCTATGTAATTCCACTTTCTAATAAAAGAGTAACTCAAACAAGCCTACTTAAAACAAAGTAATGACACTAGATGGCTTATGAAGAATGTGTTGTGTATTACCCAGTTCTTCCCAAAGATCGTGATAAGGAATATGCAAAAATCTTTAAAAATTGCAAATCGAAGAGACAACTAATTCAAATATAATAAACAGAAGAGGATCAACACTATGAAAAAGAATTTGACCAAACCGAATTATTTGAAGTGAAGCAAGAACCATAGGGATTAGAAGCATGGGAGGTATACTGTTCAGTTCTCTACCAAAAACTTGATAAAAGACCTGTAAGAAAAAAACTTGATCAAACTGATACGTGCCAAAAAACACAGAAAAAACTAATACGGTTCAATTCTAAAATGGTACTAGATGACTTATGAAGAATGTGACCAGTCTATTCCCTAGTCTTTCCCTCATGAACATGGTAAAGAATCTGCAAAAATCTTTAAAAATGCATATCATACAGAAAACTAATCCAAATAACGCAAACTAGATGAGTTATGAAGAATGTGGTTGGTGTCTATTCCCCAGTCTTTCCCTCAAGATCATGGTAAAGAATTTGCAAAAATATTTAAAAATGCATATCATATAGAGAACTAATCCAAATAACGCAAACTGAAAAAATACAACGATATTAAAAAAAATGCTATAATCGACTTATTTAAAGTGAACTAAGAATCTTAATGCATATGAAACATGATGAGAGGTTTACGCTTCATTTTTCTCCAAAGAACTTGATAAAGGATCTGCAATGATCTCTAAAATTTAAACACAAGATAAGAAACCCTAATCGCATTAAGAAAACAAAATAAGAATATAAAAAGATGATCAAACTTACACTTGTATGACCCGACTAGGTATGTAACCCAAAATCTCTATTAACCCCTGCAACACTACAAAAGTTTTCAAATATGAAAATAGAAAGGTACAAAGATATGAATAAAGAATCGACCAAACCAACTAAAATGAGCAAGAAAGCATCAAATTTACCTTATAACTCAACGAATTCCACATGTACAATACTCATTCTAATGTAAGTTGCGTACACTATTATAACCAAATAAGTTCATTATGAATTATACAATTTTAAGGAAATAGTCTCAATAATAATAGATTAAAGTAAATGGACTTCTATTCTTTTGTTCTCTCCCATAAACATGGTAAGCAATTTTGCACTAACTTTACGAATTGTATATTGAAGATAAGATTAAAAATATCAAACATTAAAAAGAAAAGGTGCATAGATATGAATAAAGGTAACCAAACAAACTGAAATAAGTAAGATAACGACAAGAAAGTTTAGGCTTGTAAAGCTGTCAAGTAGACATTATTGATTTGACCAAACACTGTCATTCGATTTCTAATTTCTTGGAAGAAAACACTAATATGTATGTAATTCCACTTTCTAATAAAAGAGTAACTCAAACAAGCCTACTTAAAACAAAGTAATGACACTAGATGGCTTATGAAGAATGTGTTGTGTATTACCCAGTTCTTCCCAAAGATCGTAATAAGGAATATGCAAAAATCTTTAAAAATTGCAAATCGAAGAGACAACTAATTCAAATATAATAAACAGAAGAGGATCAACACTATGAAAAAGAATTTGACCAAACCGAATTATTTGAAGTGAAGCAAGAACCATAGGGATTAGAAGCATGGGAGGTATACTGTTCAGTTCTCTACCAAAAACTTGATAAAAGACCTGTAAGAAAAAAACTTGATCAAACTGATACGTGCAAAAAAACACAGAAAAAACTAATACGGTTCAATTCTAAAATGGTACTAGATGACTTATGAAGAATGTGACCAGTCTATTCCCTAGTCTTTCCCTCATGAACATGGTAAAGAATCTGCAAAAATCTTTAAAAATGCATATCATACAGAAAACTAATCCAAATAACGCAAACTAGATGAGTTATGAAGAATGTGGTTGGTGTCTATTCCCCAGTCTTTCCCTCTAGATCATGGTAAAGAATTTGCAAAAATATTTAAAAAGGCATATCATATAGAGAACTAATCCAAATAACGCAAACTGAAAAAATTCAACGATATTAAAAAATAATGCTATAATCGACTTATTTAAAGTGAACTAAGAATCTTAATGCATATGAAACATGATGAGAGGTTTACTCTTCATTTTTCTCCAAAGAACTTGATAAAGGATCTGCAATGATCTCTAAAATTTAAACACAAGATAAGAAACCCTAATCGCATTAAGAAAAAAAAATAAGAATATAAAAAGATGATCAAACTTACACTTGTATGACCCGACTAGGTATGTAACCCAAAATCTCTATTAACCCCTGCAACACTACAAAAGTTTTCAAATATGAAAATAGAAAGGTACAGAGATATGAATAAATAATCGACCAAACCAACTAAAATGAGCAAGAAAGCATCAAATTTACCTTATAACTCAACGAATTCCACATGTACAATACTCATTCTAATGTAAGTTGCGTACACTATTATAACCAAATAAGTTCATTATGAATTATACAATTTTAAGGAAATAGTCTCAATAATAATAGATTAAAGTAAATGGACTTCTATTCTTTTGTTCTCTCCCATAAACATGGTAAGCAATTTTGCACTAACTTTACGAATTGTATATTGAAGATAAGATTAAAAATATCAAACATTAAAAAGAAAAGGTGCATAGATATGAATAAAGGTAACCAAACAAACTGAAATAAGTAAGATAACGACAAGAAAGTTTAGGCTTGTAAAGCTGTCAAGTAGACATTATTGATTTGACCAAACACTGTCATTCGATTTCTAATTTCTTGGAAGAAAACACTAATATCTATGTAATTCCACTTTCTAATAAAAGAGTAACTCAAACAAGCCTACTTAAAACAAAGTAATGACACTAGATGGCTTATGAAGAATGTGTTGTGTATTACCCAGTTCTTCCCAAAGATCGTGATAAGGAATATGCAAAAATCTTTAAAAATTGCAAATCGAAGAGACAACTAATTCAAATATAATAAACAGAAGAGGATCAACACTATGAAAAAGAATTTGACCAAACCGAATTATTTGAAGTGAAGCAAGAACCATAGGGATTAGAAGCATGGGAGGTATACTGTTCAGTTCTCTACCAAAAACTTGATAAAAGACCTGTAAGAAAAAAACTTGATCAAACTGATACGTGCAAAAAAACACAGAAAAAACTAATACGGTTCAATTCTAAAATGGTACTAGATGACTTATGAAGAATGTGACCAGTCTATTCCCTAGTCTTTCCCTCATGAACATGGTAAAGAATCTGCAAAAATCTTTAAAAATGCATATCATACAGAAAACTAATCCAAATAACGCAAACTAGATGAGTTATGAAGAATGTGGTTGGTGTCTATTCCCCAGTCTTTCCCTCTAGATCATGGTAAAGAATTTGCAAAAATATTTAAAAATGCATATCATATAGAGAACTAATCCAAATAACGCAAACTGAAAAAATACAACGATATTAAAAAAAAATGCTATAATCGACTTATTTAAAGTGAACTAAGAATCTTAATGCATATGAAACATGATGAGAGGTTTACGCTTCATTTTTCTCCAAAGAACTTGATAAAGGATCTGCAATGATCTCTAAAATTTAAACACAAGATAAGAAACCCTAATCGCATTAAGAAAAAAAAATAAGAATATAAAAAGATGATCAAACTTACACTTGTATGACCCGACTAGGTATGTAACCCAAAATCTCTATTAACCCCTGCAACACTACAAAAGTTTTCAAATATGAAAATAGAAAGGTACAAAGATATGAATAAAGAATCGACCAAACCAACTAAAATGAGCAAGAAAGCATCAAATTTACCTTATAACTCAACGAATTCCACATGTACAATACTCATTCTAATGTAAGTTGCGTACACTATTATAACCAAATAAGTTCATTATGAATTATACAATTTTAAGGAAATAGTCTCAATAATAATAGATTAAAGTAAATGGACTTCTATTCTTTTGTTCTCTCCCATAAACATGGTAAGCAATTTTGCACTAACTTTACGAATTGTATATTGAAGATAAGATTAAAAATATCAAACATTAAAAAGAAAAGGTGCATAGATATGAATAAAGGTAACCAAACAAACTGAAATAAGTAAGATAACGACAAGAAAGTTTAGGCTTGTAAAGCTGTCAAGTAGACATTATTGATTTGACCAAACACTGTCATTCGATTTCTAATTTCTTGGAAGAAAACACTAATATCTATGTAATTCCACTTTCTAATAAAAGAGTAACTCAAACAAGCCTACTTAAAACAAAGTAATGACACTAGATGGCTTATGAAGAATGTGTTGTGTATTACCCAGTTCTTCCCAAAGATCGTGATAAGGAATATGCAAAAATCTTTAAAAATTGCAAATCGAAGAGACAACTAATTCAAATATAATAAACAGAAGAGGATCAACACTATGAAAAAGAATTTGACCAAACCGAATTATTTGAAGTGAAGCAAGAACCATAGGGATTAGAAGCATGGGAGGTATACTGTTCAGTTCTCTACCAAAAACTTGATAAAAGACCTGTAAGAAAAAAACTTGATCAAACTGATACGTGCAAAAAAACACAGAAAAAACTAATACGGTTCAATTCTAAAATGGTACTAGATGACTTATGAAGAATGTGACCAGTCTATTCCCTAGTCTTTCCCTCATGAACATGGTAAAGAATCTGCAAAAATCTTTAAAAATGCATATCATACAGAAAACTAATCCAAATAACGCAAACTAGATGAGTTATGAAGAATGTGGTTGGTGTCTATTCCCCAGTCTTTCCCTCTAGATCATGGTAAAGAATTTGCAAAAATATTTAAAAATGCATATCATATAGAGAACTAATCCAAATAACGCAAACTGAAAAAATACAACGATATTAAAAAAAAATGCTATAATCGACTTATTTAAAGTGAACTAAGAATCTTAATGCATATGAAACATGATGAGAGGTTTACGCTTCATTTTTCTCCAAAGAACTTGATAAAGGATCTGCAATGATCTCTAAAATTTAAACACAAGATAAGAAACCCTAATCGCATTAAGAAAAAAAAATAAGAATATAAAAAGATGATCAAACTTACACTTGTATGACCCGACTAGGTATGTAACCCAAAATCTCTATTAACCCCTGCAACACTACAAAAGTTTTCAAATATGAAAATAGAAAGGTACAAAGATATGAATAAAGAATCGACCAAACCAACTAAAATGAGCAAGAAAGCATCAAATTTACCTTATAACTCAACGAATTCCACATGTACAATACTCATTCTAATGTAAGTTGCGTACACTATTATAACCAAATAAGTTCATTATGAATTATACAATTTTAAGGAAATAGTCTCAATAATAATAGATTAAAGTAAATGGACTTCTATTCTTTTGTTCTCTCCCATAAACATGGTAAGCAATTTTGCACTAACTTTACGAATTGTATATTGAAGATAAGATTAAAAATATCAAACATTAAAAAGAAAAGGTGCATAGATATGAATAAAGGTAACCAAACAAACTGAAATAAGTAAGATAACGACAAGAAAGTTTAGGCTTGTAAAGCTGTCAAGTAGACATTATTGATTTGACCAAACACTGTCATTCGATTTCTAATTTCTTGGAAGAAAACACTAATATCTATGTAATTCCACTTTCTAATAAAAGAGTAACTCAAACAAGCCTACTTAAAACAAAGTAATGACACTAGATGGCTTATGAAGAATGTGTTGTGTATTACCCAGTTCTTCCCAAAGATCGTGATAAGGAATATGCAAAAATCTTTAAAAATTGCAAATCGAAGAGACAACTAATTCAAATATAATAAACAGAAGAGGATCAACACTATGAAAAAGAATTTGACCAAACCGAATTATTTGAAGTGAAGCAAGAACCATAGGGATTAGAAGCATGGGAGGTATACTGTTCAGTTCTCTACCAAAAACTTGATAAAAGACCTGTAAGAAAAAAACTTGATCAAACTGATACGTGCAAAAAAACACAGAAAAAACTA
This sequence comes from Chamaenerion angustifolium, assembly GCA_946814005.1. Lineage (NCBI taxonomy): Eukaryota > Viridiplantae > Streptophyta > Magnoliopsida > Myrtales > Onagraceae > Chamaenerion > Chamaenerion angustifolium. The sequence continues at coordinate 22,022,883 of OX328268.1, read as the reverse complement.
ATACGGTTCAATTCTAAAATGGTACTAGATGACTTATGAAGAATGTGACCAGTCTATTCCCTAGTCTTTCCCTCATGAACATGGTAAAGAATCTGCAAAAATCTTTAAAAATGCATATCATACAGAAAACTAATCCAAATAACGCAAACTAGATGAGTTATGAAGAATGTGGTTGGTGTCTATTCCCCAGTCTTTCCCTCTAGATCATGGTAAAGAATTTGCAAAAATATTTAAAAATGCATATCATATAGAGAACTAATCCAAATAACGCAAACTGAAAAAATTCAACGATATTAAAAAATAATGCTATAATCGACTTATTTAAAGTGAACTAAGAATCTTAATGCATATGAAACATGATGAGAGGTTTACTCTTCATTTTTCTCCAAAGAACTTGATAAAGGATCTGCAATGATCTCTAAAATTTAAACACAAGATAAGAAACCCTAATCGCATTAAGAAAAAAAAATAAGAATATAAAAAGATGATCAAACTTACACTTGTATGACCCGACTAGGTATGTAACCCAAAATCTCTATTAACCCCTGCAACACTACAAAAGTTTTCAAATATGAAAATAGAAAGGTACAGAGATATGAATAAAGAATCGACCAAACCAACTAAAATGAGCAAGAAAGCATCAAATTTACCTTATAACTCAACGAATTCCACATGTACAATACTCATTCTAATGTAAGTTGCGTACACTATTATAACCAAATAAGTTCATTATGAATTATACAATTTTAAGGAAATAGTCTCAATAATAATAGATTAAAGTAAATGGACTTCTATTCTTTTGTTCTCTCCCATAAACATGGTAAGCAATTTTGCACTAACTTTACGAATTGTATATTGAAGATAAGATTAAAAATATCAAACATTAAAAAGAAAAGGTGCATAGATATGAATAAAGGTAACCAAACAAACTGAAATAAGTAAGATAACGACAAGAAAGTTTAGGCTTGTAAAGCTGTCAAGTAGACATTATTGATTTGACCAAACACTGTCATTCGATTTCTAATTTCTTGGAAGAAAACACTAATATCTATGTAATTCCACTTTCTAATAAAAGAGTAACTCAAACAAGCCTACTTAAAACAAAGTAATGACACTAGATGGCTTATGAAGAATGTGTTGTGTATTACCCAGTTCTTCCCAAAGATCGTGATAAGGAATATGCAAAAATCTTTAAAAATTGCAAATCGAAGAGACAACTAATTCAAATATAATAAACAGAAGAGGATCAACACTATGAAAAAGAATTTGACCAAACCGAATTATTTGAAGTGAAGCAAGAACCATAGGGATTAGAAGCATGGGAGGTATACTGTTCAGTTCTCTACCAAAAACTTGATAAAAGACCTGTAAGAAAAAAACTTGATCAAACTGATACGTGCAAAAAAACACAGAAAAAACTAATACGGTTCAATTCTAAAATGGTACTAGATGACTTATGAAGAATGTGACCAGTCTATTCCCTAGTCTTTCCCTCATGAACATGGTAAAGAATCTGCAAAAATCTTTAAAAATGCATATCATACAGAAAACTAATCCAAATAACGCAAACTAGATGAGTTATGAAGAATGTGGTTGGTGTCTATTCCCCAGTCTTTCCCTCTAGATCATGGTAAAGAATTTGCAAAAATATTTAAAAATGCATATCATATAGAGAACTAATCCAAATAACGCAAACTGAAAAAATACAACGATATTAAAAAAAAATGCTATAATCGACTTATTTAAAGTGAACTAAGAATCTTAATGCATATGAAACATGATGAGAGGTTTACGCTTCATTTTTCTCCAAAGAACTTGATAAAGGATCTGCAATGATCTCTAAAATTTAAACACAAGATAAGAAACCCTAATCGCATTAAGAAAAAAAAATAAGAATATAAAAAGATGATCAAACTTACACTTGTATGACCCGACTAGGTATGTAACCCAAAATCTCTATTAACCCCTGCAACACTACAAAAGTTTTCAAATATGAAAATAGAAAGGTACAAAGATATGAATAAAGAATCGACCAAACCAACTAAAATGAGCAAGAAAGCATCAAATTTACCTTATAACTCAACGAATTCCACATGTACAATACTCATTCTAATGTAAGTTGCGTACACTATTATAACCAAATAAGTTCATTATGAATTATACAATTTTAAGGAAATAGTCTCAATAATAATAGATTAAAGTAAATGGACTTCTATTCTTTTGTTCTCTCCCATAAACATGGTAAGCAATTTTGCACTAACTTTACGAATTGTATATTGAAGATAAGATTAAAAATATCAAACATTAAAAAGAAAAGGTGCATAGATATGAATAAAGGTAACCAAACAAACTGAAATAAGTAAGATAACGACAAGAAAGTTTAGGCTTGTAAAGCTGTCAAGTAGACATTATTGATTTGACCAAACACTGTCATTCGATTTCTAATTTCTTGGAAGAAAACACTAATATCTATGTAATTCCACTTTCTAATAAAAGAGTAACTCAAACAAGCCTACTTAAAACAAAGTAATGACACTAGATGGCTTATGAAGAATGTGTTGTGTATTACCCAGTTCTTCCCAAAGATCGTGATAAGGAATATGCAAAAATCTTTAAAAATTGCAAATCGAAGAGACAACTAATTCAAATATAATAAACAGAAGAGGATCAACACTATGAAAAAGAATTTGACCAAACCGAATTATTTGAAGTGAAGCAAGAACCATAGGGATTAGAAGCATGGGAGGTATACTGTTCAGTTCTCTACCAAAAACTTGATAAAAGACCTGTAAGAAAAAAACTTGATCAAACTGATACGTGCAAAAAAACACAGAAAAAACTAATACGGTTCAATTCTAAAATGGTACTAGATGACTTATGAAGAATGTGACCAGTCTATTCCCTAGTCTTTCCCTCATGAACATGGTAAAGAATCTGCAAAAATCTTTAAAAATGCATATCATACAGAAAACTAATCCAAATAACGCAAACTAGATGAGTTATGAAGAATGTGGTTGGTGTCTATTCCCCAGTCTTTCCCTCTAGATCATGGTAAAGAATTTGCAAAAATATTTAAAAATGCATATCATATAGAGAACTAATCCAAATAACGCAAACTGAAAAAATTCAACGATATTAAAAAATAATGCTATAATCGACTTATTTAAAGTGAACTAAGAATCTTAATGCATATGAAACATGATGAGAGGTTTACTCTTCATTTTTCTCCAAAGAACTTGATAAAGGATCTGCAATGATCTCTAAAATTTAAACACAAGATAAGAAACCCTAATCGCATTAAGAAAAAAAAATAAGAATATAAAAAGATGATCAAACTTACACTTGTATGACCCGACTAGGTATGTAACCCAAAATCTCTATTAACCCCTGCAACACTACAAAAGTTTTCAAATATGAAAATAGAAAGGTACAGAGATATGAATAAAGAATCGACCAAACCAACTAAAATGAGCAAGAAAGCATCAAATTTACCTTATAACTCAACGAATTCCACATGTACAATACTCATTCTAATGTAAGTTGCGTACACTATTATAACCAAATAAGTTCATTATGAATTATACAATTTTAAGGAAATAGTCTCAATAATAATAGATTAAAGTAAATGGACTTCTATTCTTTTGTTCTCTCCCATAAACATGGTAAGCAATTTTGCACTAACTTTACGAATTGTATATTGAAGATAAGATTAAAAATATCAAACATTAAAAAGAAAAGGTGCATAGATATGAATAAAGGTAACCAAACAAACTGAAATAAGTAAGATAACGACAAGAAAGTTTAGGCTTGTAAAGCTGTCAAGTAGACATTATTGATTTGACCAAACACTGTCATTCGATTTCTAATTTCTTGGAAGAAAACACTAATATCTATGTAATTCCACTTTCTAATAAAAGAGTAACTCAAACAAGCCTACTTAAAACAAAGTAATGACACTAGATGGCTTATGAAGAATGTGTTGTGTATTACCCAGTTCTTCCCAAAGATCGTGATAAGGAATATGCAAAAATCTTTAAAAATTGCAAATCGAAGAGACAACTAATTCAAATTTAATAAACAGAAGAGGATCAACACTATGAAAAAGAATTTGACCAAACCGAATTATTTGAAGTGAAGCAAGAACCATAGGGATTAGAAGCATGGGAGGTATACTGTTCAGTTCTCTACCAAAAACTTGATAAAAGACCTGTAAGAAAAAAACTTGATCAAACTGATACGTGCAAAAAAACACAGAAAAAACTAATACGGTTCAATTCTAAAATGGTACTAGATGACTTATGAAGAATGTGACCAGTCTATTCCCTAGTCTTTCCCTCATGAACATGGTAAAGAATCTGCAAAAATCTTTAAAAATGCATATCATACAGAAAACTAATCCAAATAACGCAAACTAGATGAGTTATGAAGAATGTGGTTGGTGTCTATTCCCCAGTCTTTCCCTCTAGATCATGGTAAAGAATTTGCAAAAATATTTAAAAATGCATATCATATAGAGAACTAATCCAAATAACGCAAACTGAAAAAATTCAACGATATTAAAAAATAATGCTATAATCGACTTATTTAAAGTGAACTAAGAATCTTAATGCATATGAAACATGATGAGAGGTTTACTCTTCATTTTTCTCCAAAGAACTTGATAAAGGATCTGCAATGATCTCTAAAATTTAAACACAAGATAAGAAACCCTAATCGCATTAAGAAAAAAAAATAAGAATATAAAAAGATGATCAAACTTACACTTGTATGACCCGACTAGGTATGTAACCCAAAATCTCTATTAACCCCTGCAACACTACAAAAGTTTTCAAATATGAAAATAGAAAGGTACAGAGATATGAATAAAGAATCGACCAAACCAACTAAAATGAGCAAGAAAGCATCAAATTTACCTTATAACTCAACGAATTCCACATGTACAATACTCATTCTAATGTAAGTTGCGTACACTATTATAACCAAATAAGTTCATTATGAATTATACAATTTTAAGGAAATAGTCTCAATAATAATAGATTAAAGTAAATGGACTTCTATTCTTTTGTTCTCTCCCATAAACATGGTAAGCAATTTTGCACTAACTTTACGAATTGTATATTGAAGATAAGATTAAAAATATCAAACATTAAAAAGAAAAGGTGCATAGATATGAATAAAGGTAACCAAACAAACTGAAATAAGTAAGATAACGACAAGAAAGTTTAGGCTTGTAAAGCTGTCAAGTAGACATTATTGATTTGACCAAACACTGTCATTCGATTTCTAATTTCTTGGAAGAAAACACTAATATCTATGTAATTCCACTTTCTAATAAAAGAGTAACTCAAACAAGCCTACTTAAAACAAAGTAATGACACTAGATGGCTTATGAAGAATGTGTTGTGTATTACCCAGTTCTTCCCAAAGATCGTGATAAGGAATATGCAAAAATCTTTAAAAATTGCAAATCGAAGAGACAACTAATTCAAATTTAATAAACAGAAGAGGATCAACACTATGAAAAAGAATTTGACCAAACCGAATTATTTGAAGTGAAGCAAGAACCATAGGGATTAGAAGCATGGGAGGTATACTGTTCAGTTCTCTACCAAAAACTTGATAAAAGACCTGTAAGAAAAAAACTTGATCAAACTGATACGTGCAAAAAAACACAGAAAAAACTAATACGGTTCAATTCTAAAATGGTACTAGATGACTTATGAAGAATGTGACCAGTCTATTCCCTAGTCTTTCCCTCATGAACATGGTAAAGAATCTGCAAAAATCTTTAAAAATGCATATCATACAGAAAACTAATCCAAATAACGCAAACTAGATGAGTTATGAAGAATGTGGTTGGTGTCTATTCCCCAGTCTTTCCCTCTAGATCATGGTAAAGAATTTGCAAAAATATTTAAAAATGCATATCATATAGAGAACTAATCCAAATAACGCAAACTGAAAAAATTCAACGATATTAAAAAATAATGCTATAATCGACTTATTTAAAGTGAACTAAGAATCTTAATGCATATGAAACATGATGAGAGGTTTACTCTTCATTTTTCTCCAAAGAACTTGATAAAGGATCTGCAATGATCTCTAAAATTTAAACACAAGATAAGAAACCCTAATCGCATTAAGAAAAAAAAATAAGAATATAAAAAGATGATCAAACTTACACTTGTATGACCCGACTAGGTATGTAACCCAAAATCTCTATTAACCCCTGCAACACTACAAAAGTTTTCAAATATGAAAATAGAAAGGTACAGAGATATGAATAATGAATCGACCAAACCAACTAAAATGAGCAAGAAAGCATCAAATTTACCTTATAACTCAACGAATTCCACATGTACAATACTCATTCTAATGTAAGTTGCGTACACTATTATAACCAAATAAGTTCATTATGAATTATACAATTTTAAGGAAATAGTCTCAATAATAATAGATTAAAGTAAATGGACTTCTATTCTTTTGTTCTCTCCCATAAACATGGTAAGCAATTTTGCACTAACTTTACGAATTGTATATTGAAGATAAGATTAAAAATATCAAACATTAAAAAGAAAAGGTGCATAGATATGAATAAAGGTAACCAAACAAACTGAAATAAGTAAGATAACGACAAGAAAGTTTAGGCTTGTAAAGCTGTCAAGTAGACATTATTGATTTGACCAAACACTGTCATTCGATTTCTAATTTCTTGGAAGAAAACACTAATATGTATGTAATTCCACTTTCTAATAAAAGAGTAACTCAAACAAGCCTACTTAAAACAAAGTAATGACACTAGATGGCTTATGAAGAATGTGTTGTGTATTACCCAGTTCTTCCCAAAGATCGTAATAAGGAATATGCAAAAATCTTTAAAAATTGCAAATCGAAGAGACAACTAATTCAAATATAATAAACAGAAGAGGATCAACACTATGAAAAAGAATTTGACCAAACCGAATTATTTGAAGTGAAGCAAGAACCATAGGGATTAGAAGCATGGGAGGTATACTGTTCAGTTCTCTACCAAAAACTTGATAAAAGACCTGTAAGAAAAAAACTTGATCAAACTGATACGTGCAAAAAAACACAGAAAAAACTAATACGGTTCAATTCTAAAATGGTACTAGATGACTTATGAAGAATGTGACCAGTCTATTCCCTAGTCTTTCCCTCATGAACATGGTAAAGAATCTGCAAAAATCTTTAAAAATGCATATCATACAGAAAACTAATCCAAATAACGCAAACTAGATGAGTTATGAAGAATGTGGTTGGTGTCTATTCCCCAGTCTTTCCCTCTAGATCATGGTAAAGAATTTGCAAAAATATTTAAAAAGGCATATCATATAGAGAACTAATCCAAATAACGCAAACTGAAAAAATTCAACGATATTAAAAAATAATGCTATAATCGACTTATTTAAAGTGAACTAAGAATCTTAATGCATATGAAACATGATGAGAGGTTTACTCTTCATTTTTCTCCAAAGAACTTGATAAAGGATCTGCAATGATCTCTAAAATTTAAACACAAGATAAGAAACCCTAATCGCATTAAGAAAAAAAAATAAGAATATAAAAAGATGATCAAACTTACACTTGTATGACCCGACTAGGTATGTAACCCAAAATCTCTATTAACCCCTGCAACACTACAAAAGTTTTCAAATATGAAAATAGAAAGGTACAGAGATATGAATAAAGAATCGACCAAACCAACTAAAATGAGCAAGAAAGCATCAAATTTACCTTATAACTCAACGAATTCCACATGTACAATACTCATTCTAATGTAAGTTGCGTACACTATTATAACCAAATAAGTTCATTATGAATTATACAATTTTAAGGAAATAGTCTCAATAATAATAGATTAAAGTAAATGGACTTCTATTCTTTTGTTCTCTCCCATAAACATGGTAAGCAATTTTGCACTAACTTTACGAATTGTATATTGAAGATAAGATTAAAAATATCAAACATTAAAAAGAAAAGGTGCATAGATATGAATAAAGGTAACCAAACAAACTGAAATAAGTAAGATAACGACAAGAAAGTTTAGGCTTGTAAAGCTGTCAAGTAGACATTATTGATTTGACCAAACACTGTCATTCGATTTCTAATTTCTTGGAAGAAAACACTAATATCTATGTAATTCCACTTTCTAATAAAAGAGTAACTCAAACAAGCCTACTTAAAACAAAGTAATGACACTAGATGGCTTATGAAGAATGTGTTGTGTATTACCCAGTTCTTCCCAAAGATCGTGATAAGGAATATGCAAAAATCTTTAAAAATTGCAAATCGAAGAGACAACTAATTCAAATATAATAAACAGAAGAGGATCAACACTATGAAAAAGAATTTGACCAAACCGAATTATTTGAAGTGAAGCAAGAACCATAGGGATTAGAAGCATGGGAGGTATACTGTTCAGTTCTCTACCAAAAACTTGATAAAAGACCTGTAAGAAAAAAACTTGATCAAACTGATACGTGCAAAAAAACACAGAAAAAACTAATACGGTTCAATTCTAAAATGGTACTAGATGACTTATGAAGAATGTGACCAGTCTATTCCCTAGTCTTTCCCTCATGAACATGGTAAAGAATCTGCAAAAATCTTTAAAAATGCATATCATACAGAAAACTAATCCAAATAACGCAAACTAGATGAGTTATGAAGAATGTGGTTGGTGTCTATTCCCCAGTCTTTCCCTCTAGATCATGGTAAAGAATTTGCAAAAATATTTAAAAATGCATATCATATAGAGAACTAATCCAAATAACGCAAACTGAAAAAATTCAACGATATTAAAAAATAATGCTATAATCGACTTATTTAAAGTGAACTAAGAATCTTAATGCATATGAAACATGATGAGAGGTTTACTCTTCATTTTTCTCCAAAGAACTTGATAAAGGATCTGCAATGATCTCTAAAATTTAAACACAAGATAAGAAACCCTAATCGCATTAAGAAAAAAAAATAAGAATATAAAAAGATGATCAAACTTACACTTGTATGACCCGACTAGGTATGTAACCCAAAATCTCTATTAACCCCTGCAACACTACAAAAGTTTTCAAATATGAAAATAGAAAGGTACAGAGATATGAATAAAGAATCGACCAAACCAACTAAAATGAGCAAGAAAGCATCAAATTTACCTTATAACTCAACGAATTCCACATGTACAATACTCATTCTAATGTAAGTTGCGTACACTATTATAACCAAATAAGTTCATTATGAATTATACAATTTTAAGGAAATAGTCTCAATAATAATAGATTAAAGTAAATGGACTTCTATTCTTTTGTTCTCTCCCATAAACATGGTAAGCAATTTTGCACTAACTTTACGAATTGTATATTGAAGATAAGATTAAAAATATCAAACATTAAAAAGAAAAGGTGCATAGATATGAATAAAGGTAACCAAACAAACTGAAATAAGTAAGATAACGACAAGAAAGTTTAGGCTTGTAAAGCTGTCAAGTAGACATTATTGATTTGACCAAACACTGTCATTCGATTTCTAATTTCTTGGAAGAAAACACTAATATGTATGTAATTCCACTTTCTAATAAAAGAGTAACTCAAACAAGCCTACTTAAAACAAAGTAATGACACTAGATGGCTTATGAAGAATGTGTTGTGTATTACCCAGTTCTTCCCAAAGATCGTGATAAGGAATATGCAAAAATCTTTAAAAATTGCAAATCGAAGAGACAACTAATTCAAATATAATAAACAGAAGAGGATCAACACTATGAAAAAGAATTTGACCAAACCGAATTATTTGAAGTGAAGCAAGAACCATAGGGATTAGAAGCATGGGAGGTATACTGTTCAGTTCTCTACCAAAAACTTGATAAAAGACCTGTAAGAAAAAAACTTGATCAAACTGATACGTGCAAAAAAACACAGAAAAAACTAATACGGTTCAATTCTAAAATGGTACTAGATGACTTATGAAGAATGTGACCAGTCTATTCCCTAGTCTTTCCCTCATGAACATGGTAAAGAATCTGCAAAAATCTTTAAAAATGCATATCATACAGAAAACTAATCCAAATAACGCAAACTAGATGAGTTATGAAGAATGTGGTTGGTGTCTATTCCCCAGTCTTTCCCTCTAGATCATGGTAAAGAATTTGCAAAAATATTTAAAAATGCATATCATATAGAGAACTAATCCAAATAACGCAAACTGAAAAAATTCAACGATATTAAAAAATAATGCTATAATCGACTTATTTAAAGTGAACTAAGAATCTTAATGCATATGAAACATGATGAGAGGTTTACTCTTCATTTTTCTCCAAAGAACTTGATAAAGGATCTGCAATGATCTCTAAAATTTAAACACAAGATAAGAAACCCTAATCGCATTAAGAAAAAAAAATAAGAATATAAAAAGATGATCAAACTTACACTTGTATGACCCGACTAGGTATGTAACCCAAAATCTCTATTAACCCCTGCAACACTACAAAAGTTTTCAAATATGAAAATAGAAAGGTACAAAGATATGAATAAAGAATCGACCAAACCAACTAAAATGAGTAAGAAAGCATCAAATTTACCTTATAACTCAACGAATTCCACATGTACAATACTCATTCTAATGTAAGTTGCGTACACTATTATAACCAAATAAGTTCATTATGAATTATACAATTTTAAGGAAATAGTCTCAATAATAATAGATTAAAGTAAATGGACTTCTATTCTTTTGTTCTCTCCCATAAACATGGTAAGCAATTTTGCACTAACTTTACGAATTGTATATTGAAGATAAGATTAAAAATATCAAACATTAAAAAGAAAAGGTGCATAGATATGAATAAAGGTAACCAAACAAACTGAAATAAGTAAGATAACGACAAGAAAGTTTAGGCTTGTAAAGCTGTCAAGTAGACATTATTGATTTGACCAAACACTGTCATTCGATTTCTAATTTCTTGGAAGAAAACACTAATATCTATGTAATTCCACTTTCTAATAAAAGAGTAACTCAAACAAGCCTACTTAAAACAAAGTAATGACACTAGATGGCTTATGAAGAATGTGTTGTGTATTACCCAGTTCTTCCCAAAGATCGTGATAAGGAATATGCAAAAATCTTTAAAAATTGCAAATCGAAGAGACAACTAATTCAAATATAATAAACAGAAGAGGATCAACACTATGAAAAAGAATTTGACCAAACCGAATTATTTGAAGTGAAGCAAGAACCATAGGGATTAGAAGCATGGGAGGTATACTGTTCAGTTCTCTACCAAAAACTTGATAAAAGACCTGTAAGAAAAAAACTTGATCAAACTGATACGTGCAAAAAAACACAGAAAAAACTAATACGGTTCAATTCTAAAATGGTACTAGATGACTTATGAAGAATGTGACCAGTCTATTCCCTAGTCTTTCCCTCATGAACATGGTAAAGAATCTGCAAAAATCTTTAAAAATGCATATCATACAGAAAACTAATCCAAATAACGCAAACTAGATGAGTTATGAAGAATGTGGTTGGTGTCTATTCCCCAGTCTTTCCCTCTAGATCATGGTAAAGAATTTGCAAAAATATTTAAAAATGCATATCATATAGAGAACTAATCCAAATAACGCAAACTGAAAAAATTCAACGATATTAAAAAATAATGCTATAATCGACTTATTTAAAGTGAACTAAGAATCTTAATGCATATGAAACATGATGAGAGGTTTACTCTTCATTTTTCTCCAAAGAACTTGATAAAGGATCTGCAATGATCTCTAAAATTTAAACACAAGATAAGAAACCCTAATCGCATTAAGAAAAAAAAATAAGAATATAAAAAGATGATCAAACTTACACTTGTATGACCCGACTAGGTATGTAACCCAAAATCTCTATTAACCCCTGCAACACTACAAAAGTTTTCAAATATGAAAATAGAAAGGTACAGAGATATGAATAAAGAATCGACCAAACCAACTAAAATGAGCAAGAAAGCATCAAATTTACCTTATAACTCAACGAATTCCACATGTACAATACTCATTCTAATGTAAGTTGCGTACACTATTATAACCAAATAAGTTCATTATGAATTATACAATTTTAAGGAAATAGTCTCAATAATAATAGATTAACGTAAATGGACTTCTATTCTTTTGTTCTCTCCCATAAACATGGTAAGCAATTTTGCACTAACTTTACGAATTGTATATTGAAGATAAGATTAAAAATATCAAACATTAAAAAGAAAAGGTGCATAGATATGAATAAAGGTAACCAAACAAACTGAAATAAGTAAGATAACGACAAGAAAGTTTAGGCTTGTAAAGCTGTCAAGTAGACATTATTGATTTGACCAAACACTGTCATTCGATTTATAATTTCTTGGAAGAAAACACTAATATGTATGTAATTCCACTTTCTAATAAAAGAGTAACTCAAACAAGCCTACTTAAAACAAAGTAATGACACTAGATGGCTTATGAAGAATGTGTTGTGTATTACCCAGTTCTTCCCAAAGATCGTGATAAGGAATATGCAAAAATCTTTAAAAATTGCAAATCGAAGAGACAACTAATTCAAATATAATAAACAGAAGAGGATCAACACTATGAAAAAGAATTTGACCAAACCGAATTATTTGAAGTGAAGCAAGAACCATAGGGATTAGAAGCATGGGAGGTATACTGTTCAGTTCTCTACCAAAAACTTGATAAAAGACCTGTAAGAAAAAAACTTGATCAAACTGATACGTGCAAAAAAACACAGAAAAAACTAATACGGTTCAATTCTAAAATGGTACTAGATGACTTATGAAGAATGTGACCAGTCTATTCCCTAGTCTTTCCCTCATGAACATGGTAAAGAATCTGCAAAAATCTTTAAAAATGCATATCATACAGAAAACTAATCCAAATAACGCAAACTAGATGAGTTATGAAGAATGTGGTTGGTGTCTATTCCCCAGTCTTTCCCTCTAGATCATGGTAAAGAATTTGCAAAAATATTTAAAAATGCATATCATATAGAGAACTAATCCAAATAACGCAAACTGAAAAAATTCAACGATATTAAAAAATAATGCTATAATCGACTTATTTAAAGTGAACTAAGAATCTTAATGCATATGAAACATGATGAGAGGTTTACTCTTCATTTTTCTCCAAAGAACTTGATAAAGGATCTGCAATGATCTCTAAAATTTAAACACAAGATAAGAAACCCTAATCGCATTAAGAAAAAAAAATAAGAATATAAAAAGATGATCAAACTTATACTTGTATGACCCGACTAGGTATGTAACCCAAAATCTCTATTAACCCCTGCAACACTACAAAAGTTTTCAAATATGAAAATAGAAAGGTACAAAGATATGAATAAAGAATCGACCAAACCAACTAAAATGAGTAAGAAAGCATCAAATTTACCTTATAACTCAACGAATTCCACATGTACAATACTCATTCTAATGTAAGTTGCGTACACTATTATAACCAAATAAGTTCATTATGAATTATACAATTTTAAGGAAATAGTCTCAATAATAATAGATTAACGTAAATGGACTTCTATTCTTTTGTTCTCTCCCATAAACATGGTAAGCAATTTTGCACTAACTTTACGAATTGTATATTGAAGATAAGATTAAAAATATCAAACATTAAAAAGAAAAGGTGCATAGATATGAATAAAGGTAACCAAACAAACTGAAATAAGTAAGATAACGACAAGAAAGTTTAGGCTTGTAAAGCTGTCAAGTAGACATTATTGATTTGACCAAACACTGTCATTCGATTTCTAATTTCTTGGAAGAAAACACTAATATGTATGTAATTCCACTTTCTAATAAAAGAGTAACTCAAACAAGCCTACTTAAAACAAAGTAATGACACTAGATGGCTTATGAAGAATGTGTTGTGTATTACCCAGTTCTTCCCAAAGATCGTGATAAGGAATATGCAAAAATCTTTAAAAATTGCAAATCGAAGAGACAACTAATTCAAATATAATAAACAGAAGAGGATCAACACTATGAAAAAGAATTTGACCAAACCGAATTATTTGAAGTGAAGCAAGAACCATAGGGATTAGAAGCATGGGAGGTATACTGTTCAGTTCTCTACCAAAAACTTGATAAAAGACCTGTAAGAAAAAAACTTGATCAAACTGATACGTGCAAAAAAACACAGAAAAAACTAATACGGTTCAATTCTAAAATGGTACTAGATGACTTATGAAGAATGTGACCAGTCTATTCCCTAGTCTTTCCCTCATGAACATGGTAAAGAATCTGCAAAAATCTTTAAAAATGCATATCATACAGAAAACTAATCCAAATAACGCAAACTAGATGAGTTATGAAGAATGTGGTTGGTGTCTATTCCCCAGTCTTTCCCTCTAGATCATGGTAAAGAATTTGCAAAAATATTTAAAAATGCATATCATATAGAGAACTAATCCAAATAACGCAAACTGAAAAAATTCAACGATATTAAAAAATAATGCTATAATCGACTTATTTAAAGTGAACTAAGAATCTTAATGCATATGAAACATGATGAGAGGTTTACTCTTCATTTTTCTCCAAAGAACTTGATAAAGGATCTGCAATGATCTCTAAAATTTAAACACAAGATAAGAAACCCTAATCGCATTAAGAAAAAAAAATAAGAATATAAAAAGATGATCAAACTTACACTTGTATGACCCGACTAGGTATGTAACCCAAAATCTCTATTAACCCCTGCAACACTACAAAAGTTTTCAAATATGAAAATAGAAAGGTACAAAGATATGAATAAAGAATCGACCAAACCAACTAAAATGAGTAAGAAAGCATCAAATTTACCTTATAACTCAACGAATTCCACATGTACAATACTCATTCTAATGTAAGTTGCGTACACTATTATAACCAAATAAGTTCATTATGAATTATACAATTTTAAGGAAATAGTCTCAATAATAATAGATTAAAGTAAATGGACTTCTATTCTTTTGTTCTCTCCCATAAACATGGTAAGCAATTTTGCACTAACTTTACGAATTGTATATTGAAGATAAGATTAAAAATATCAAACATTAAAAAGAAAAGGTGCATAGATATGAATAAAGGTAACCAAACAAACTGAAATAAGTAAGATAACGACAAGAAAGTTTAGGCTTGTAAAGCTGTCAAGTAGACATTATTGATTTGACCAAACACTGTCATTCGATTTCTAATTTCTTGGAAGAAAACACTAATATGTATGTAATTCCACTTTCTAATAAAAGAGTAACTCAAACAAGCCTACTTAAAACAAAGTAATGACACTAGATGGCTTATGAAGAATGTGTTGTGTATTACCCAGTTCTTCCCAAAGATCGTGATAAGGAATATGCAAAAATCTTTAAAAATTGCAAATCGAAGAGACAACTAATTCAAATATAATAAACAGAAGAGGATCAACACTATGAAAAAGAATTTGACCAAACCGAATTATTTGAAGTGAAGCAAGAACCATAGGGATTAGAAGCATGGGAGGTATACTGTTCAGTTCTCTACCAAAAACTTGATAAAAGACCTGTAAGAAAAAAACTTGATCAAACTGATACGTGCAAAAAAACACAGAAAAAACTAATACGGTTCAATTCTAAAATGGTACTAGATGACTTATGAAGAATGTGACCAGTCTATTCCCTAGTCTTTCCCTCATGAACATGGTAAAGAATCTGCAAAAATCTTTAAAAATGCATATCATACAGAAAACTAATCCAAATAACGCAAACTAGATGAGTTATGAAGAATGTGGTTGGTGTCTATTCCCCAGTCTTTCCCTCTAGATCATGGTAAAGAATTTGCAAAAATATTTAAAAATGCATATCATATAGAGAACTAATCCAAATAACGCAAACTGAAAAAATTCAACGATATTAAAAAATAATGCTATAATCGACTTATTTAAAGTGAACTAAGAATCTTAATGCATATGAAACATGATGAGAGGTTTACTCTTCATTTTTCTCCAAAGAACTTGATAAAGGATCTGCAATGATCTCTAAAATTTAAACACAAGATAAGAAACCCTAATCGCATTAAGAAAAAAAAATAAGAATATAAAAAGATGATCAAACTTACACTTGTATGACCCGACTAGGTATGTAACCCAAAATCTCTATTAACCCCTGCAACACTACAAAAGTTTTCAAATATGAAAATAGAAAGGTACAAAGATATGAATAAAGAATCGACCAAACCAACTAAAATGAGTAAGAAAGCATCAAATTTACCTTATAACTCAACGAATTCCACATGTACAATACTCATTCTAATGTAAGTTGCGTACACTATTATAACCAAATAAGTTCATTATGAATTATACAATTTTAAGGAAATAGTCTCAATAATAATAGATTAAAGTAAATGGACTTCTATTCTTTTGTTCTCTCCCATAAACATGGTAAGCAATTTTGCACTAACTTTACGAATTGTATATTGAAGATAAGATTAAAAATATCAAACATTAAAAAGAAAAGGTGCATAGATATGAATAAAGGTAACCAAACAAACTGAAATAAGTAAGATAACGACAAGAAAGTTTAGGCTTGTAAAGCTGTCAAGTAGACATTATTGATTTGACCAAACACTGTCATTCGATTTCTAATTTCTTGGAAGAAAACACTAATATCTATGTAATTCCACTTTCTAATAAAAGTGTAACTCAAACAAGCCTACTTAAAACAAAGTAATGACACTAGATGGCTTATGAAGAATGTGTTGTGTATTACCCAGTTCTTCCCAAAGATCGTGATAAGGAATATGCAAAAATCTTTAAAAATTGCAAATCGAAGAGACAACTAATTCAAATATAATAAACAGAAGAGGATCAACACTATGAAAAAGAATTTGACCAAACCGAATTATTTGAAGTGAAGCAAGAACCATAGGGATTAGAAGCATGGGAGGTATACTGTTCAGTTCTCTACCAAAAACTTGATAAAAGACCTGTAAGAAAAAAACTTGATCAAACTGATACGTGCAAAAAAACACAGAAAAAACTAATACGGTTCAATTCTAAAATGGTACTAGATGACTTATGAAGAATGTGACCAGTCTATTCCCTAGTCTTTCCCTCATGAACATGGTAAAGAATCTGCAAAAATCTTTAAAAATGCATATCATACAGAAAACTAATCCAAATAACGCAAACTAGATGAGTTATGAAGAATGTGGTTGGTGTCTATTCCCCAGTCTTTCCCTCTAGATCATGGTAAAGAATTTGCAAAAATATTTAAAAATGCATATCATATAGAGAACTAATCCAAATAACGCAAACTGAAAAAATTCAACGATATTAAAAAATAATGCTATAATCGACTTATTTAAAGTGAACTAAGAATCTTAATGCATATGAAACATGATGAGAGGTTTACTCTTCATTTTTCTCCAAAGAACTTGATAAAGGATCTGCAATGATCTCTAAAATTTAAACACAAGATAAGAAACCCTAATCGCATTAAGAAAAAAAAATAAGAATATAAAAAGATGATCAAACTTACACTTGTATGACCCGACTAGGTATGTAACCCAAAATCTCTATTAACCCCTGCAACACTACAAAAGTTTTCAAATATGAAAATAGAAAGGTACAGAGATATGAATAAAGAATCGACCAAACCAACTAAAATGAGCAAGAAAGCATCAAATTTACCTTATAACTCAACGAATTCCACATGTACAATACTCATTCTAATGTAAGTTGCGTACACTATTATAACCAAATAAGTTCATTATGAATTATACAATTTTAAGGAAATAGTCTCAATAATAATAGATTAACGTAAATGGACTTCTATTCTTTTGTTCTCTCCCATAAACATGGTAAGCAATTTTGCACTAACTTTACGAATTGTATATTGAAGATAAGATTAAAAATATCAAACATTAAAAAGAAAAGGTGCATAGATATGAATAAAGGTAACCAAACAAACTGAAATAAGTAAGATAACGACAAGAAAGTTTAGGCTTGTAAAGCTGTCAAGTAGACATTATTGATTTGACCAAACACTGTCATTCGATTTCTAATTTCTTGGAAGAAAACACTAATATGTATGTAATTCCACTTTCTAATAAAAGAGTAACTCAAACAAGCCTACTTAAAACAAAGTAATGACACTAGATGGCTTATGAAGAATGTGTTGTGTATTACCCAGTTCTTCCCAAAGATCGTGATAAGGAATATGCAAAAATCTTTAAAAATTGCAAATCGAAGAGACATCTAATTCAAATATAATAAACAGAAGAGGATCAACACTATGAAAAAGAATTTGACCAAACCGAATTATTTGAAGTGAAGCAAGAACCATAGGGATTAGAAGCATGGGAGGTATACTGTTCAGTTCTCTACCAAAAACTTGATAAAAGACCTGTAAGAAAAAAACTTGATCAAACTGATACGTGCAAAAAAACACAGAAAAAACTAATACGGTTCAATTCTAAAATGGTACTAGATGACTTATGAAGAATGTGACCAGTCTATTCCCTAGTCTTTCCCTCATGAACATGGTAAAGAATCTGCAAAAATCTTTAAAAATGCATATCATACAGAAAACTAATCCAAATAACGCAAACTAGATGAGTTATGAAGAATGTGGTTGGTGTCTATTCCCCAGTCTTTCCCTCTAGATCATGGTAAAGAATTTGCAAAAATATTTAAAAATGCATATCATATAGAGAACTAATCCAAATAACGCAAACTGAAAAAATTCAACGATATTAAAAAATAATGCTATAATCGACTTATTTAAAGTGAACTAAGAATCTTAATGCATATGAAACATGATGAGAGGTTTACTCTTCATTTTTCTCCAAAGAACTTGATAAAGGATCTGCAATGATCTCTAAAATTTAAACACAAGATAAGAAACCCTAATCGCATTAAGAAAAAAAAATAAGAATATAAAAAGATGATCAAACTTACACTTGTATGACCCGACTAGGTATGTAACCCAAAATCTCTATTAACCCCTGCAACACTACAAAAGTTTTCAAATATGAAAATAGAAAGGTACAAAGATATGAATAAAGAATCGACCAAACCAACTAAAATGAGTAAGAAAGCATCAAATTTACCTTATAACTCAACGAATTCCACATGTACAATACTCATTCTAATGTAAGTTGCGTACACTATTATAACCAAATAAGTTCATTATGAATTATACAATTTTAAGGAAATAGTCTCAATAATAATAGATTAACGTAAATGGACTTCTATTCTTTTGTTCTCTCCCATAAACATGGTAAGCAATTTTGCACTAACTTTACGAATTGTATATTGAAGATAAGATTAAAAATATCAAACATTAAAAAGAAAAGGTGCATAGATATGAATAAAGGTAACCAAACAAACTGAAATAAGTAAGATAACGACAAGAAAGTTTAGGCTTGTAAAGCTGTCAAGTAGACATTATTGATTTGACCAAACACTGTCATTCGATTTCTAATTTCTTGGAAGAAAACACTAATATGTATGTAATTCCACTTTCTAATAAAAGAGTAACTCAAACAAGCCTACTTAAAACAAAGTAATGACACTAGATGGCTTATGAAGAATGTGTTGTGTATTACCCAGTTCTTCCCAAAGATCGTGATAAGGAATATGCAAAAATCTTTAAAAATTGCAAATCGAAGAGACAACTAATTCAAATATAATAAACAGAAGAGGATCAACACTATGAAAAAGAATTTGACCAAACCGAATTATTTGAAGTGAAGCAAGAACCATAGGGATTAGAAGCATGGGAGGTATACTGTTCAGTTCTCTACCAAAAACTTGATAAAAGACCTGTAAGAAAAAAACTTGATCAAACTGATACGTGCAAAAACACACAGAAAAAACTAATACGGTTCAATTCTAAAATGGTACTAGATGACTTATGAAGAATGTGACCAGTCTATTCCCTAGTATTTCCCTCATGAACATGGTAAAGAATCTGCAAAAATCTTTAAAAATGCATATCATACAGAAAACTAATCCAAATAACGCAAACTAGATGAGTTATGAAGAATGTGGTTGGTGTCTATTCCCCAGTCTTTCCCTCTAGATCATGGTAAAGAATTTGCAAAAATATTTAAAAATGCATATCATATAGAGAACTAATCCAAATAACGCAAACTGAAAAAATTCAACGATATTAAAAAATAATGCTATAATCGACTTATTTAAAGTGAACTAAGAATCTTAATGCATATGAAACATGATGAGAGGTTTACTCTTCATTTTTCTCCAAAGAACTTGATAAAGGATCTGCAATGATCTCTAAAATTTAAACACAAGATAAGAAACCCTAATCGCATTAAGAAAAAAAAATAAGAATATAAAAAGATGATCAAACTTACACTTGTATGACCCGACTAGGTATGTAACCCAAAATCTCTATTAACCCCTGCAACACTACAAATGTTATCAAATATGAAAATAGAAAGGTACAAAGATATGAATAAAGAATCGACCAAACCAACTAAAATGAGTAAGAAAGCATCAAATTTACCTTATAACTCAACGAATTCCACATGTACAATACTCATTCTAATGTAAGTTGCGTACACTATTATAACCAAATAAGTTCATTATGAATTATACAATTTTAAGGAAATAGTCTCAATAATAATAGATTAAAGTAAATGGACTTCTATTCTTTTGTTCTCTCCCATAAACATGGTAAGCAATTTTGCACTAACTTTACGAATTGTATATTGAAGATAAGATTAAAAATATCAAACATTAAAAAGAAAAGGTGCATAGATATGAATAAAGTTAACCAAACAAACTGAAATAAGTAAGATAACGACAAGAAAGTTTAGGCTTGTAAAGCTGTCAAGTAGACATTATTGATTTGACCAAACACTGTCATTCGATTTCTAATTTCTTGGAAGAAAACACTAATATGTATGTAATTCCACTTTCTAATAAAAGAGTAACTCAAACAAGCCTACTTAAAACAAAGTAATGACACTAGATGGCTTATGAAGAATGTGTTGTGTATTACCCAGTTCTTCCCAAAGATCGTGATAAGGAATATGCAAAAATCTTTAAAAATTGCAAATCGAAGAGACAACTAATTCAAATATAATAAACAGAAGAGGATCAACACTATGAAAAAGAATTTGACCAAACCGAATTATTTGAAGTGAAGCAAGAACCATAGGGATTAGAAGCATGGGAGGTATACTGTTCAGTTCTCTACCAAAAACTTGATAAAAGACCTGTAAGAAAAAAACTTGATCAAACTGATACGTGCAAAAAAACACAGAAAAAACTAATACGGTTCAATTCTAAAATGGTACTAGATGACTTATGAAGAATGTGACCAGTCTATTCCCTAGTCTTTCCCTCATGAACATGGTAAAGAATCTGCAAAAATCTTTAAAAATGCATATCATACAGAAAACTAATCCAAATAACGCAAACTAGATGAGTTATGAAGAATGTGGTTGGTGTCTATTCCCCAGTCTTTCCCTCTAGATCATGGTAAAGAATTTGCAAAAATATTTAAAAATGCATATCATATAGAGAACTAATCCAAATAACGCAAACTGAAAAAATTCAACGATATTAAAAAATAATGCTATAATCGACTTATTTAAAGTGAACTAAGAATCTTAATGCATATGAAACATGATGAGAGGTTTACTCTTCATTTTTCTCCAAAGAACTTGATAAAGGATCTGCAATGATCTCTAAAATTTAAACACAAGATAAGAAACCCTAATCGCATTAAGAAAAAAAAATAAGAATATAAAAAGATGATCAAACTTATACTTGTATGACCCGACTAGGTATGTAACCCAAAATCTCTATTAACCCCTGCAACACTACAAAAGTTTTCAAATATGAAAATAGAAAGGTACAAAGATATGAATAAAGAATCGACCAAACCAACTAAAATGAGTAAGAAAGCATCAAATTTACCTTATAACTCAACGAATTCCACATGTACAATACTCATTCTAATGTAAGTTGCGTACACTATTATAACCAAATAAGTTCATTATGAATTATACAATTTTAAGGAAATAGTCTCAATAATAATAGATTAACGTAAATGGACTTCTATTCTTTTGTTCTCTCCCATAAACATGGTAAGCAATTTTGCACTAACTTTACGAATTGTATATTGAAGATAAGATTAAAAATATCAAACATTAAAAAGAAAAGGTGCATAGATATGAATAAAGGTAACCAAACAAACTGAAATAAGTAAGATAACGACAAGAAAGTTTAGGCTTGTAAAGCTGTCAAGTAGACATTATTGATTTGACCAAACACTGTCATTCGATTTCTAATTTCTTGGAAGAAAACACTAATATCTATGTAATTCCACTTTCTAATAAAAGAGTAACTCAAACAAGCCTACTTAAAACAAAGTAATGACATTAGATGGCTTATGAAGAATGTGTTGTGTATTACCCAGTTCTTCCCAAAGATCGTGATAAGGAATATGCAAAAATCTTTAAAAATTGCAAATCGAAGAGACAACTAATTCAAATATAATAAACAGAAGAGGATCAACACTATGAAAAAGAATTTGACCAAACCGAATTATTTGAAGTGAAGCAAGAACCATAGGGATTAGAAGCATGGGAGGTATACTGTTCAGTTCTCTACCAAAAACTTGATAAAAGACCTGTAAGAAAAAAACTTGATCAAACTGATACGTGCAAAAAAACACAGAAAAAACTAATACGGTTCAATTCTAAAATGGTACTAGATGACTTATGAAGAATGTGACCAGTCTATTCCCTAGTCTTTCCCTCATGAACATGGTAAAGAATCTGCAAAAATCTTTAAAAATGCATATCATACAGAAAACTAATTCAAATAACGCAAACTAGATGAGTTATGAAGAATGTGGTTGGTGTCTATTCCCCAGTCTTTCCCTCTAGATCATGGTAAAGAATTTGCAAAAATATTTAAAAATGCATATCATATAGAGAACTAATCCAAATAACGCAAACTGAAAAAATTCAACGATATTAAAAAATAATGCTATAATCGACTTATTTAAAGTGAACTAAGAATCTTAATGCATATGAAACATGATGAGAGGTTTACTCTTCATTTTTCTCCAAAGAACTTGATAAAGGATCTGCAATGATCTCTAAAATTTAAACACAAGATAAGAAACCCTAATCGCATTAAGAAAAAAAAATAAGAATATAAAAAGATGATCAAACTTACACTTGTATGACCCGACTAGGTATGTAACCCAAAATCTCTATTAACCCCTGCAACACTACAAATGTTTTCAAATATGAAAATAGAAAGGTACAAAGATATGAATAAAGAATTGACCAAACCAATTAAAATGAGTAAGAAAGCATCAAATTTACCTTATAACTCAACGAATTCCACATGTACAATACTCATTCTAATGTAAGTTGCGTACACTATTATAACCAAATAAGTTCATTATGAATTATACAATTTTAAGGAAATAGTCTCAATAATAATAGATTAACGTAAATGGACTTCTATTCTTTTGTTCTCTCCCATAAACATGGTAAGCAATTTTGCACTAACTTTACGAATTGTATATTGAAGATAAGATTAAAAATATCAAACATTAAAAAGAAAAGGTGCATAGATATGAATAAAGGTAACCAAACAAACTGAAATAAGTAAGATAACGACAAGAAATTTAGGCTTGTAAAGCTGTCAAGTAGACATTATTGATTTGACCAAACACTGTCATTCGATTTATAATTTCTTGGAAGAAAACACTAATATGTATGTAATTCCACTTTCTAATAAAAGAGTAACTCAAACAAGCCTACTTAAAACAAAGTAATGACACTAGATGGCTTATGAAGAATGTGTTGTGTATTACCCAGTTCTTCCCAAAGATCGTGATAAGGAATATGCAAAAATCTTTAAAAATTGCAAATCGAAGAGACAACTAATTCAAATATAATAAACAGAAGAGGATCAACACTATGAAAAAGAATTTGACCAAACCGAATTATTTGAAGTGAAGCAAGAACCATAGGGATTAGAAGCATGGGAGGTATACTGTTCAGTTCTCTACCAAAAACTTGATAAAAGACCTGTAAGAAAAAAACTTGATCAAACTGATACGTGCAAAAAAACACAGAAAAAACTAATACGGTTCAATTCTAAAATGGTACTAGATGACTTATGAAGAATGTGACCAGTCTATTCCCTAGTCTTTCCCTCATGAACATGGTAAAGAATCTGCAAAAATCTTTAAAAATGCATATCATACAGAAAACTAATCCAAATAACGCAAACTAGATGAGTTATGAAGAATGTGGTTGGTGTCTATTCCCCAGTCTTTCCCTCTAGATCATGGTAAAGAATTTGCAAAAATATTTAAAAATGCATATCATATAGAGAACTAATCCAAATAACGCAAACTGAAAAAATTCAACGATATTAAAAAATAATGCTAAGAATCTTAATGCATATGAAACATGATGAGAGGTTTACTCTTCATTTTTCTCCAAAGAACTTGATAAAGGATCTGCAATGATCTCTAAAATTTAAACACAAGATAAGAAACCCTAATCGCATTAAGAAAAAAAAATAAGAATATAAAAAGATGATCAAACTTACACTTGTATGACCCGACTAGGTATGTAACCCAAAATCTCTATTAACCCCTGCAACACTACAAATGTTTTCAAATATGAAAATAGAAAGGTACAAAGATATGAATAAAGAATCGACCAAACCAATTAAAATGAGTAAGAAAGCATCAAATTTACCTTATAACTCAACGAATTCCACATGTACAATACTCATTCTAATGTAAGTTGCGTACACTATTATAACCAAATAAGTTCATTATGAATTATACAATTTTAAGGAAATAGTCTCAATAATAATAGATTAACGTAAATGGACTTCTATTCTTTTGTTCTCTCCCATAAACATGGTAAGCAATTTTGCACTAACTTTACGAATTGTATATTGAAGATAAGATTAAAAATATCAAACATTAAAAAGAAAAGGTGCATAGATATGAATAAAGGTAACCAAACAAACTGAAATAAGTAAGATAACGACAAGAAAGTTTAGGCTTGTAAAGCTGTCAAGTAGACATTATTGATTTGACCAAACACTGTCATTCGATTTCTAATTTCTTGGAAGAAAACACTAATATGTATGTAATTCCACTTTCTAATAAAAGAGTAACTCAAACAAGCCTACTTAAAACAAAGTAATGACACTAGATGGCTTATGAAGAATGTGTTGTGTATTACCCAGTTCTTCCCAAAGATCGTGATAAGGAATATGCAAAAATCTTTAAAAATTGCAAATCGAAGAGACAACTAATTCAAATATAATAAACAGAAGAGGATCAACACTATGAAAAAGAATTTGACCAAACCGAATTATTTGAAGTGAAGCAAGAACCATAGGGATTAGAAGCATGGGAGGTATACTGTTCAGTTCTCTACCAAAAACTTGATAAAAGACCTGTAAGAAAAAAACTTGATCAAACTGATACGTGCAAAAAAACACAGAAAAAACTAATACGGTTCAATTCTAAAATGGTACTAGATGACTTATGAAGAATGTGACCAGTCTATTCCCTAGTCTTTCCCTCATGAACATGGTAAAGAATCTGCAAAAATCTTTAAAAATGCATATCATACAGAAAACTAATCCAAATAACGCAAACTAGATGAGTTATGAAGAATGTGGTTGGTGTCTATTCCCCAGTCTTTCCCTCTAGATCATGGTAAAGAATTTGCAAAAATATTTAAAAATGCATATCATATAGAGAACTAATCCAAATAACGCAAACTGAAAAAATTCAACGATATTAAAAAATAATGCTATAATCGACTTATTTAAAGTGAACTAAGAATCTTAATGCATATGAAACATGATGAGAGGTTTACTCTTCATTTTTCTCCAAAGAACTTGATAAAGGATCTGCAATGATCTCTAAAATTTAAACACAAGATAAGAAACCCTAATCGCATTAAGAAAAAAAAATAAGAATATAAAAAGATGATCAAACTTACACTTGTATGACCCGACTAGGTATGTAACCCAAAATCTCTATTAACCCCTGCAACACTACAAAAGTTTTCAAATATGAAAATAGAAAGGTACAAAGATATGAATAAAGAATCGACCAAACCAACTAAAATGAGTAAGAAAGCATCAAATTTACCTTATAACTCAACGAATTCCACATGTACAATACTCATTCTAATGTAAGTTGCGTACACTATTATAACCAAATAAGTTCATTATGAATTATACAATTTTAAGGAAATAGTCTCAATAATAATAGATTAACGTAAATGGACTTCTATTCTTTTGTTCTCTCCCATAAACATGGTAAGCAATTTTGCACTAACTTTACGAATTGTATATTGAAGATAAGATTAAAAATATCAAACATTAAAAAGAAAAGGTGCATAGATATGAATAAAGGTAACCAAACAAACTGAAATAAGTAAGATAACGACAAGAAAGTTTAGGCTTGTAAAGCTGTCAAGTAGACATTATTGATTTGACCAAACACTGTCATTCGATTTATAATTTCTTGGAAGAAAACACTAATATGTATGTAATTCCACTTTCTAATAAAAGAGTAACTCAAACAAGCCTACTTAAAACAAAGTAATGACACTAGATGGCTTATGAAGAATGTGTTGTGTATTACCCAGTTCTTCCCAAAGATCGTGATAAGGAATATGCAAAAATCTTTAAAAATTGCAAATCGAAGAGACAACTAATTCAAATATAATAAACAGAAGAGGATCAACACTATGAAAAAGAATTTGACCAAACCGAATTATTTGAAGTGAAGCAAGAACCATAGGGATTAGAAGCATGGGAGGTATACTGTTCAGTTCTCTACCAAAAACTTGATAAAAGACCTGTAAGAAAAAAACTTGATCAAACTGATACGTGCAAAAAAACACAGAAAAAACTAATACGGTTCAATTCTAAAATGGTACTAGATGACTTATGAAGAATGTGACCAGTCTATTCCCTAGTCTTTCCCTCATGAACATGGTAAAGAAACTGCAAAAATCTTTAAAAATGCATATCATACAGAAAACTAATCCAAATAACGCAAACTAGATGAGTTATGAAGAATGTGGTTGGTGTCTATTCCCCAGTCTTTCCCTCTAGATCATGGTAAAGAATTTGCAAAAATATTTAAAAATGCATATCATATAGAGAACTAATCCAAATAACGCAAACTGAAAAAATTCAACGATATTAAAAAATAATGCTATAATCGACTTATTTAAAGTGAACTAAGAATCTTAATGCATATGAAACATGATGAGAGGTTTACTCTTCATTTTTCTCCAAAGAACTTGATAAAGGATCTGCAATGATCTCTAAAATTTAAACACAAGATAAGAAACCCTAATCGCATTAAGAAAAAAAAATAAGAATATAAAAAGATGATCAAACTTACACTTGTATGACCTGACTAGGTATGTAACCCAAAATCTCTATTAACACCTGCAACACTACAAAAGTTTTCAAATATGAAAATAGAAAGGTACAAAGATATGAATAAAGAATCGACCAAACCAACTAAAATGAGTAAGAAAGCATCAAATTTACCTTATAACTCAACGAATTCCACATGTACAATACTCATTCTAATGTAAGTTGCGTACACTATTATAACCAAATAAGTTCATTATGAATTATACAATTTTAAGGAAATAGTCTCAATAATAATAGATTAACGTAAATGGACTTCTATTCTTTTGTTCTCTCCCATAAACATGGTAAGCAATTTTGCACTAACTTTACGAATTGTATATTGAAGATAAGATTAAAAATATCAAACATTAAAAAGAAAAGGTGCATAGATATGAATAAAGGTAACCAAACAAACTGAAATAAGTAAGATAACGACAAGAAAGTTTAGGCTTGTAAAGCTGTCAAGTAGACATTATTGATTTGACCAAACACTGTCATTCGATTTATAATTTCTTGGAAGAAAACACTAATATGTATGTAATTCCACTTTCTAATAAAAGAGTAACTCAAACAAGCCTACTTAAAACAAAGTAATGACACTAGATGGCTTATGAAGAATGTGTTGTGTATTACCCAGTTCTTCCCAAAGATCGTGATAAGGAATATGCAAAAATCTTTAAAAATTGCAAATCGAAGAGACAACTAATTCAAATATAATAAACAGAAGAGGATCAACACTATGAAAAAGAATTTGACCAAACCGAATTATTTGAAGTGAAGCAAGAACCATAGGGATTAGAAGCATGGGAGGTATACTGTTCAGTTCTCTACCAAAAACTTGATAAAAGACCTGTAAGAATAAAACTTGATCAAACTGATACGTGCAAAAAAACACAGAAAAAACTAATACGGTTCAATTCTAAAATGGTACTAGATGACTTATGAAGAATGTGACCAGTCTATTCCCTAGTCTTTCCCTCATGAACATGGTAAAGAATCTGCAAAAATCTTTAAAAATGCATATCATACAGAAAACTAATCCAAATAACGCAAACTAGATGAGTTATGAAGAATGTGGTTGGTGTCTATTCCCCAGTCTTTCCCTCTAGATCATGGTAAAGAATTTGCAAAAATATTTAAAAATGCATATCATATAGAGAACTAATCCAAATAACGCAAACTGAAAAAATTCAACGATATTAAAAAATAATGCTATAATCGACTTATTTAAAGTGAACTAAGAATCTTAATGCATATGAAACATGATGAGAGGTTTACTCTTCATTTTTCTCCAAAGAACTTGATAAAGGATCTGCAATGATCTCTAAAATTTAAACACAAGATAAGAAACCCTAATCGCATTAAGAAAAAAAAATAAGAATATAAAAAGATGATCAAACTTACACTTGTATGACCCGACTAGGTATGTAACCCAAAATCTCTATTAACCCCTGCAACACTACAAAAGTTTTCAAATATGAAAATAGAAAGGTACAAAGATATGAATAAAGAATCGACCAAACCAACTAAAATGAGTAAGAAAGCATCAAATTTACCTTATAACTCAACGAATTCCACATGTACAATACTCATTCTAATGTAAGTTGCGTACACTATTATAACCAAATAAGTTCATTATGAATTATACAATTTTAAGGAAATAGTCTCAATAATAATAGATTAACGTAAATGGACTTCTATTCTTTTGTTCTCTCCCATAAACATGGTAAGCAATTTTGCACTAACTTTACGAATTGTATATTGAAGATAAGATTAAAAATATCAAACATTAAAAAGAAAAGGTGCATAGATATGAATAAAGGTAACCAAACAAACTGAAATAAGTAAGATAACGACAAGAAAGTTTAGGCTTGTAAAGCTGTCAAGTAGACATTATTGATTTGACCAAACACTGTCATTCGATTTCTAATTTCTTGGAAGAAAACACTAATATGTATGTAATTCCACTTTCTAATAAAAGAGTAACTCAAACAAGCCTACTTAAAACAAAGTAATGACACTAGATGGCTTATGAAGAATGTGTTGTGTATTACCCAGTTCTTCCCAAAGATCGTGATAAGGAATATGCAAAAATCTTTAAAAATTGCAAATCGAAGAGACAACTAATTCAAATATAATAAACAGAAGAGGATCAACACTATGAAAAAGAATTTGACCAAACCGAATTATTTGAAGTGAAGCAAGAACCATAGGGATTAGAAGCATGGGAGGTATACTGTTCAGTTCTCTACCAAAAACTTGATAAAAGACCTGTAAGAATAAAACTTGATCAAACTGATACGTGCAAAAAAACACAGAAAAAACTAATACGGTTCAATTCTAAAATGGTACTAGATGACTTATGAAGAATGTGACCAGTCTATTCCCTAGTCTTTCCCTCATGAACATGGTAAAGAATCTGCAAAAATCTTTAAAAATGCATATCATACAGAAAACTAATCCAAATAACGCAAACTAGATGAGTTATGAAGAATGTGGTTGGTGTCTATTCCCCAGTCTTTCCCTCTAGATCATGGTAAAGAATTTGCAAAAATATTTAAAAATGCATATCATATAGAGAACTAATCCAAATAACGCAAACTGAAAAAATTCAACGATATTAAAAAATAATGCTATAATCGACTTATTTAAAGTGAACTAAGAATCTTAATGCATATGAAACATGATGAGAGGTTTACTCTTCATTTTTCTCCAAAGAACTTGATAAAGGATCTGCAATGATCTCTAAAATTTAAACACAAGATAAGAAACCCTAATCGCATTAAGAAAAAAAAATAAGAATATAAAAAGATGATCAAACTTACACTTGTATGACCCGACTAGGTATGTAGCCCAAAATCTCTATTAACCCCTGCAACACTACAAAAGTTTTCAAATATGAAAATAGAAAGGTACAAAGATATGAATAAAGAATCGACCAAACCAACTAAAATGAGTAAGAAAGCATCAAATTTACCTTATAACTCAACGAATTCCACATGTACAATACTCATTCTAATGTAAGTTGCGTACACTATTATAACCAAATAAGTTCATTATGAATTATACAATTTTAAGGAAATAGTCTCAATAATAATAGATTAACGTAAATGGACTTCTATTCTTTTGTTCTCTCCCATAAACATGGTAAGCAATTTTGCACTAACTTTACGAATTGTATATTGAAGATAAGATTAAAAATATCAAACATTAAAAAGAAAAGGTGCATAGATATGAATAAAGGTAACCAAACAAACTGAAATAAGTAAGATAACGACAAGAAAGTTTAGGCTTGTAAAGCTGTCAAGTAGACATTATTGATTTGACCAAACACTGTCATTCGATTTATAATTTCTTGGAAGAAAACACTAATATGTATGTAATTCCACTTTCTAATAAAAGAGTAACTCAAACAAGCCTACTTAAAACAAAGTAATGACACTAGATGGCTTATGAAGAATGTGTTGTGTATTACCCAGTTCTTCCCAAAGATCGTGATAAGGAATATGCAAAAATCTTTAAAAATTGCAAATCGAAGAGACAACTAATTCAAATATAATAAACAGAAGAGGATCAACACTATGAAAAAGAATTTGACCAAACCGAATTATTTGAAGTGAAGCAAGAACCATAGGGATTAGAAGCATGGGAGGTATACTGTTCAGTTCTCTACCAAAAACTTGATAAAAGACCTGTAAGAAAAAAACTTGATCACTGATACGTGCAAAAAAACACAGAAAAAACTAATACGGTTCAATTCTAAAATGGTACTAGATGACTTATGAAGAATGTGACCAGTCTATTCCCTAGTCTTTCCCTCATGAACATGGTAAAGAATCTGCAAAAATCTTTAAAAATGCATATCATACAGAAAACTAATCCAAATAACGCAAACTAGATGAGTTATGAAGAATGTGGTTGGTGTCTATTCCCCAGTCTTTCCCTCTAGATCATGGTAAAGAATTTGCAAAAATATTTAAAAATGCATATCATATAGAGAACTAATCCAAATAACGCAAACTGAAAAAATTCAACGATATTAAAAAATAATGCTATAATCGACTTATTTAAAGTGAACTAAGAATCTTAATGCATATGAAACATGATGAGAGGTTTACTCTTCATTTTTCTCCAAAGAACTTGATAAAGGATCTGCAATGATCTCTAAAATTTAAACACAAGATAAGAAACCCTAATCGCATTAAGAAAAAAAAATAAGAATATAAAAAGATGATCAAACTTACACTTGTATGACCTGACTAGGTATGTAACCCAAAATCTCTATTAACACCTGCAACACTACAAAAGTTTTCAAATATGAAAATAGAAAGGTACAAAGATATGAATAAAGAATCGACCAAACCAACTAAAATGAGTAAGAAAGCATCAAATTTACCTTATAACTCAACGAATTCCACATGTACAATACTCATTCTAATGTAAGTTGCGTACACTATTATAACCAAATAAGTTCATTATGAATTATACAATTTTAAGGAAATAGTCTCAATAATAATAGATTAACGTAAATGGACTTCTATTCTTTTGTTCTCTCCCATAAACATGGTAAGCAATTTTGCACTAACTTTACGAATTGTATATTGAAGATAAGATTAAAAATATCAAACATTAAAAAGAAAAGGTGCATAGATATGAATAAAGGTAACCAAACAAACTGAAATAAGTAAGATAACGACAAGAAAGTTTAGGCTTGTAAAGCTGTCAAGTAGACATTATTGATTTGACCAAACACTGTCATTCGATTTATAATTTCTTGGAAGAAAACACTAATATGTATGTAATTCCACTTTCTAATAAAAGAGTAACTCAAACAAGCCTACTTAAAACAAAGTAATGACACTAGATGGCTTATGAAGAATGTGTTGTGTATTACCCAGTTCTTCCCAAAGATCGTGATAAGGAATATGCAAAAATCTTTAAAAATTGCAAATCGAAGAGACAACTAATTCAAATATAATAAACAGAAGAGGATCAACACTATGAAAAAGAATTTGACCAAACCGAATTATTTGAAGTGAAGCAAGAACCATAGGGATTAGAAGCATGGGAGGTATACTGTTCAGTTCTCTACCAAAAACTTGATAAAAGACCTGTAAGAATAAAACTTGATCAAACTGATACGTGCAAAAAAACACAGAAAAAACTAATACGGTTCAATTCTAAAATGGTACTAGATGACTTATGAAGAATGTGACCAGTCTATTCCCTAGTCTTTCCCTCATGAACATGGTAAAGAATCTGCAAAAATCTTTAAAAATGCATATCATACAGAAAACTAATCCAAATAACGCAAACTAGATGAGTTATGAAGAATGTGGTTGGTGTCTATTCCCCAGTCTTTCCCTCTAGATCATGGTAAAGAATTTGCAAAAATATTTAAAAATGCATATCATATAGAGAACTAATCCAAATAACGCAAACTGAAAAAATTCAACGATATTAAAAAATAATGCTATAATCGACTTATTTAAAGTGAACTAAGAATCTTAATGCATATGAAACATGATGAGAGGTTTACTCTTCATTTTTCTCCAAAGAACTTGATAAAGGATCTGCAATGATCTCTAAAATTTAAACACAAGATAAGAAACCCTAATCGCATTAAGAAAAAAAAATAAGAATATAAAAAGATGATCAAACTTACACTTGTATGACCCGACTAGGTATGTAACCCAAAATCTCTATTAACCCCTGCAACACTACAAAAGTTTTCAAATATGAAAATAGAAAGGTACAAAGATATGAATAAAGAATCGACCAAACCAACTAAAATGAGTAAGAAAGCATCAAATTTACCTTATAACTCAACGAATTCCACATGTACAATACTCATTCTAATGTAAGTTGCGTACACTATTATAACCAAATAAGTTCATTATGAATTATACAATTTTAAGGAAATAGTCTCAATAATAATAGATTAACGTAAATGGACTTCTATTCTTTTGTTCTCTCCCATAAACATGGTAAGCAATTTTGCACTAACTTTACGAATTGTATATTGAAGATAAGATTAAAAATATCAAACATTAAAAAGAAAAGGTGCATAGATATGAATAAAGGTAACCAAACAAACTGAAATAAGTAAGATAACGACAAGAAAGTTTAGGCTTGTAAAGCTGTCAAGTAGACATTATTGATTTGACCAAACACTGTCATTCGATTTCTAATTTCTTGGAAGAAAACACTAATATGTATGTAATTCCACTTTCTAATAAAAGAGTAACTCAAACAAGCCTACTTAAAACAAAGTAATGACACTAGATGGCTTATGAAGAATGTGTTGTGTATTACCCAGTTCTTCCCAAAGATCGTGATAAGGAATATGCAAAAATCTTTAAAAATTGCAAATCGAAGAGACAACTAATTCAAATATAATAAACAGAAGAGGATCAACACTATGAAAAAGAATTTGACCAAACCGAATTATTTGAAGTGAAGCAAGAACCATAGGGATTAGAAGCATGGGAGGTATACTGTTCAGTTCTCTACCAAAAACTTGATAAAAGACCTGTAAGAATAAAACTTGATCAAACTGATACGTGCAAAAAAACACAGAAAAAACTAATACGGTTCAATTCTAAAATGGTACTAGATGACTTATGAAGAATGTGACCAGTCTATTCCCTAGTCTTTCCCTCATGAACATGGTAAAGAATCTGCAAAAATCTTTAAAAATGCATATCATACAGAAAACTAATCCAAATAACGCAAACTAGATGAGTTATGAAGAATGTGGTTGGTGTCTATTCCCCAGTCTTTCCCTCTAGATCATGGTAAAGAATTTGCAAAAATATTTAAAAATGCATATCATATAGAGAACTAATCCAAATAACGCAAACTGAAAAAATTCAACGATATTAAAAAATAATGCTATAATCGACTTATTTAAAGTGAACTAAGAATCTTAATGCATATGAAACATGATGAGAGGTTTACTCTTCATTTTTCTCCAAAGAACTTGATAAAGGATCTGCAATGATCTCTAAAATTTAAACACAAGATAAGAAACCCTAATCGCATTAAGAAAAAAAAATAAGAATATAAAAAGATGATCAAACTTACACTTGTATGACCCGACTAGGTATGTAGCCCAAAATCTCTATTAACCCCTGCAACACTACAAAAGTTTTCAAATATGAAAATAGAAAGGTACAAAGATATGAATAAAGAATCGACCAAACCAACTAAAATGAGTAAGAAAGCATCAAATTTACTTTATAACTCAACGAATTCCACATGTACAATACTCATTCTAATGTAAGTTGCGTACACTATTATAACCAAATAAGTTCATTATGAATTATACAATTTTAAGGAAATAGTCTCAATAATAATAGATTAACGTAAATGGACTTCTATTCTTTTGTTCTCTCCCATAAACATGGTAAGCAATTTTGCACTAACTTTACGAATTGTATATTGAAGATAAGATTAAAAATATCAAACATTAAAAAGAAAAGGTGCATAGATATGAATAAAGGTAACCAAACAAACTGAAATAAGTAAGATAACGACAAGAAAGTTTAGGCTTGTAAAGCTGTCAAGTAGACATTATTGATTTGACCAAACACTGTCATTAGATTTCTAATTTCTTGGAAGAAAACACTAATATGTATGTAATTCCACTTTCTAATAAAAGAGTAACTCAAACAAGCCTACTTAAAACAAAGTAATGACACTAGATGGCTTATGAAGAATGTGTTGTGTATTACCCAGTTCTTCCCAAAGATCGTGATAAGGAATATGCAAAAATCTTTAAAAATTGCAAATCGAAGAGACAACTAATTCAAATATAATAAACAGAAGAGGATCAACACTATGAAAAAGAATTTGACCAAGCCGAATTATTTGAAGTGAAGCAAGAACCATAGGGATTAGAAGCATGGGAGGTATACTGTTCAGTTCTCTACCAAAAACTTGATAAAAGACCTGTAAGAATAAAACTTGATCAAACTGATACGTGCAAAAAAACACAGAAAAAACTAATACGGTTCAATTCTAAAATGGTACTAGATGACTTATGAAGAATGTGACCAGTCTATTCCCTAGTCTTTCCCTCATGAACATGGTAAAGAATCTGCAAAAATCTTTAAAAATGCATATCATACAGAAAACTAATCCAAATAACGCAAACTAGATGAGTTATGAAGAATGTGGTTGGTGTCTATTCCCCAGTCTTTCCCTCTAGATCATGGTAAAGAATTTGCAAAAATATTTAAAAATGCATATCATATAGAGAACTAATCCAAATAACGCAAACTGAAAAAATTCAACGATATTAAAAAATAATGCTATAATCGACTTATTTAAAGTGAACTAAGAATCTTAATGCATATGAAACATGATGAGAGGTTTACTCTTCATTTTTCGACAAAGAACTTGATAAAGGATCTGCAATGATATCTAAAATTTAAACACAAGATAAGAAACCCTAATCTCATTAAGAAAAAAAAATAAGAATATAAAAAGATGATCAAACTTACACTTGTATGACCCGACTAGGTATGTAGCCCAAAATCTCTATTAACCCCTGCAACACTACAAAAGTTTTCAAATATGAAAATAGAAAGGTACAAAGATATGAATAAAGAATCGACCAAACCAACTAAAATGAGTAAGAAAGCATCAAATTTACCTTATAACTCAACGAATTCCACATGTACAATACTCATTCTAATGTAAGTTGCGTACACTATTATAACCAAATAAGTTCATTATGAATTATACAATTTTAAGGAAATAGTCTCAATAATAATA
Source organism: Chamaenerion angustifolium (assembly GCA_946814005.1). Taxonomy (NCBI): domain Eukaryota; kingdom Viridiplantae; phylum Streptophyta; class Magnoliopsida; order Myrtales; family Onagraceae; genus Chamaenerion; species Chamaenerion angustifolium. The sequence continues at coordinate 21,986,614 of OX328268.1, read as the reverse complement.
GATTAAAGTAAATGGACTTCTATTCTTTTGTTCTCTCCCATAAACATGGTAAGCAATTTTGCACTAACTTTACGAATTGTATATTGAAGATAAGATTAAAAATATCAAACATTAAAAAGAAAAGGTGCATAGATATGAATAAAGGTAACCAAACAAACTGAAATAAGTAAGATAACGACAAGAAAGTTTAGGCTTGTAAAGCTGTCAAATAGACATTATTGATTTGACCAAACACTGTCATTCGATTTCTAATTTCTTGGAAGAAAACACTAATATGTATGTAATTCCACTTTCTAATAAAAGAGTAACTCAAACAAGCCTACTTAAAACAAAGTAATGACACTAGATGGCTTATGAAGAATGTGTTGTGTATTACCCAGTTCTTCCCAAAGATCGTGATAAGGAATATGCAAAAATCTTTAAAAATTGCAAATCGAAGAGACAACTAATTCAAATATAATAAACAGAAGAGGATCAACACTATGAAAAAGAATTTGACCAAACCGAATTATTTGAAGTGAAGCAAGAACCATAGGGATTAGAAGCATGGGAGGTATACTGTTCAGTTCTCTACCAAAAACTTGATGAAAGACCTGTAAGAAAAAAACTTGATCAAACTGATACGTGCAAAAAAACACAGAAAAAACTAATACGGTTCAATTCTAAAATGGTACTAGATGACTTATGAAGAATGTGACCAGTCTATTCCCTAGTCTTTCCCTCATGAACATGGTAAAGAATCTGCAAAAATCTTTAAAAATGCATATCATACAGAAAACTAATCCAAATAACGCAAACTAGATGAGTTATGAAGAATGTGGTTGGTGTCTATTCCCCAGTCTTTCCCTCTAGATCATGGTAAAGAATTTGCAAAAATATTTAAAAATGCATATCATATAGAGAACTAATCCAAATAACGCAAACTGAAAAAATTCAACGATATTAAAAAATAATGCTATAATCGACTTATTTAAAGTGAACTAAGAATCTTAATGCATATGAAACATGATGAGAGGTTTACTCTTCATTTTTCTCCAAAGAACTTGATAAAGGATCTGCAATGATCTCTAAAATTTAAACACAAGATAAGAAACCCTAATCTCATTAAGAAAAAAAAATAAGAATATAAAAAGATGATCAAACTTACACTTGTATGACCCGACTAGGTATGTAGCCCAAAATCTCTATTAACCCCTGCAACACTACAAAAGTTTTCAAATATGAAAATAGAAAGGTACAAAGATATGAATAAAGAATCGACTAAACCAACTAAAATGAGTAAGAAAGCATCAAATTTACCTTATAACTCAACGAATTCCACATGTACAATACTCATTCTAATGTAAGTTGCGTACACTATTATAACCAAATAAGTTCATTATGAATTATACAATTTTAAGGAAATAGTCTCAATAATAATAGATTAAAGTAAATGGACTTCTATTCTTTTGTTCTCTCCCATAAACATGGTAAGCAATTTTGCACTAACTTTACGAATTGTATATTGAAGATAAGATTAAAAATATCAAACATTAAAAAGAAAAGGTGCATAGATATGAATAAAGGTAACCAAACAAACTGAAATAAGTAAGATAACGACAAGAAAGTTTAGGCTTGTAAAGCTGTCAAGTAGACATTATTGATTTGACCAAACACTGTCATTCGATTTCTAATTTCTTGGAAGAAAACACTAATATCTATGTAATTCCACTTTCTAATAAAAGAGTAACTCAAACAAGCCTACTTAAAACAAAGTAATGACACTAGATGGCTTATGAAAAATGTGTTGTGTATTACCCAGTTCTTCCCAAAGATCGTGATAAGGAATATGCAAAAATCTTTAAAAATTGCAAATCGAAGAGACAACTAATTCAAATATAATAAACAGAAGAGGATCAACACTATGAAAAAGAATTTGACCAAACCGAATTATTTGAAGTGAAGCAAGAACCATAGGGATTAGAAGCATGGGAGGTATACTGTTCAGTTCTCTACCAAAAACTTGATAAAAGACCTGTAAGAAAAAAACTTGATCAAACTGATACGTGCAAAAAAACACAGAAAAAACTAATACGGTTCAATTCTAAAATGGTACTAGATGACTTATGAAGAATGTGACCAGTCTATTCCCTAGTCTTTCCCTCATGAACATGGTAAAGAATCTGCAAAAATCTTTAAAAATGCATATCATACAGAAAACTAATCCAAATAACGCAAACTAGATGAGTTATGAAGAATGTGGTTGGTGTCTATTCCCCAGTCTTTCCCTCAAGATCATGGTAAAGAATTTGCAAAAATATTTAAAAATGCATATCATATAGAGAACTAATCCAAATAACGCAAACTGAAAAAATTCAACGATATTAAAAAAAAATGCTATATCGACTTATTTAAAGTGAACTAAGAATCTTAATGCATATGAAACATGATGAGAGGTTTACTCTTCATTTTTCTCCAAAGAACTTGATAAAGGATCTGCAATGATCTCTAAAATTTAAACACAAGATAAGAAACCCTAATCGCATTAAGAAAAAAAAATAAGAATATAAAAAGATGATCAAACTTACACTTGTATGACCCGACTAGGTATGTAACCCAAAATCTCTATTAACCCCTGCAACACTACAAAAGTTTTCAAATATGAAAATAGAAAGGTACAAAGATATGAATAAAGAATCGACCAAACCAACTAAAATGAGTAAGAAAGCATCAAATTTACCTTATAACTCAACGAATTCCACATGTACAATACTCATTCTAATGTAAGTTGCGTACACTATTATAACCAAATAAGTTCATTATGAATTATACAATTTTAACGAAATAGTCTCAATAATAATAGATTAAAGTAAATGGACTTCTATTCTTTTGTTCTCTCCCATAAACATGGTAAGCAATTTTGCACTAACTTTACGAATTGTATATTGAAGATAATATTAAAAATATCAAACATTAAAAAGAAAAGGTGCATAGATATGAATAAAGGTAACCAAACAAACTGAAATAAGTAAGATAACGACAAGAAAGTTTAGGCTTGTAAAGCTGTCAAGTAGATATTATTGATTTGACCAAACACTGTCATTCGATTTCTAATTTCTTGGAAGAAAACACTAATATCTATGTAATTCCACTTTCTAATAAAAGAGTAACTCAAACAAGCCTACTTAAAACAAAGTAATGACACTAGATGGCTTATGAAGAATGTGTTGTGTATTACCCAGTTCTTCCCAAAGATCGTGATAAGGAATATGCAAAAATCTTTAAAAATTGCAAATCGAAGAGACAACTAATTCAAATATAATAAACAGAAGAGGATCACCACTATGAAAAAGAATCTGACCAAACCGAATTATTTGAAGTGAAGCAAGAACCATAGGGATTAGAAGCATGGGAGGTATACTGTTCAGTTCTCTACCAAAAACTTGATAAAAGACCTGTAAGAAAAAAACTTGATCAAACTGATACGTGCAAAAAAACACAGAAAAAACTAATACGGTTCAATTCTAAAATGGTACTAGATGACTTATGAAGAATGTGACCAGTCTATTCCCTAGTCTTTCCCTCATGAACATGGTAAAGAATCTGCAAAAATCTTTAAAAATGCATATCATACAGAAAACTAATCCAAATAACGCAAACTAGATGAGTTATGAAGAATGTGGTTGGTGTCTATTCCCCAGTCTTTCCCTCAAGATCATGGTAAAGAATTTGCAAAAATATTTAAAAATGCATATCATATAGAGAACTAATCCAAATAACGCAAACTGAAAAAATTCAACGATATTAAAAAAAAATGCTATAATCGACTTATTTAAAGTGAACTAAGAATCTTAATGCATATGAAACATGATGAGAGGTTTACTCTTCATTTTTCTCCAAAGAACTTGATAAAGGATCTGCAATGATCTCTAAAATTTAAACACAAGATAAGAAACCCTAATCGCATTAAGAAAAAAAAATAAGAATATAAAAAGATGATCAAACTTACACTTGTATGACCCGACTAGGTATGTAACCCAAAATCTCTATTAACCCCTGCAACACTACAAAAGTTTTCAAATATGAAAATAGAAAGGTACAAAGATATGAATAAAGAATCGACCAAACCAACTAAAATGAGTAAGAAAGCATCAAATTTACCTTATAACTCAACGAATTCCACATGTACAATACTTATTCTAATGTAAGTTGCGTACACTATTATAACCAAATAAGTTCATTATGAATTATACAATTTTAAGGAAATAGTCTCAATAATAATAGATTAAAGTAAATGGACTTCTATTCTTTTGTTCTCTCCCATAAACATGGTAAGCAATTTTGCACTAACTTTACGAATTGTATATTGAAGATAATATTAAAAATATCAAACATTAAAAAGAAAAGGTGCATAGATATGAATAAAGGTAACCAAACAAACTGAAATAAGTAAGATAACGACAAGAAAGTTTAGGCTTGTAAAGCTGTCAAGTAGATATTATTGATTTGACCAAACACTGTCATTCGATTTCTAATTTCTTGGAAGAAAACACTAATATCTATGTAATTCCACTTTCTAATAAAAGAGTAACTCAAACAAGCCTACTTAAAACAAAGTAATGACACTAGATGGCTTATGAAGAATGTGTTGTGTATTACCCAGTTCTTCCCAAAGATCGTGATAAGGAATATGCAAAAATCTTTAAAAATTGCAAATCGAAGAGACAACTAATTCAAATATAATAAACAGAAGAGGATCACCACTATGAAAAAGAATCTGACCAAACCGAATTATTTGAAGTGAAGCAAGAACCATAGGGATTAGAAGCATGGGAGGTATACTGTTCAGTTCTCTACCAAAAACTTGATAAAAGACCTGTAAGAAAAAAACTTGATCAAACTGATACGTGCAAAAAAACACAGAAAAAACTAATACGGTTCAATTCTAAAATGGTACTAGATGACTTATGAAGAATGTGACCAGTCTATTCCCTAGTCTTTCCCTCATGAACATGGTAAAGAATCTGCAAAAATCTTTAAAAATGCATATCATACAGAAAACTAATCCAAATAACGCAAACTAGATGAGTTATGAAGAATGTGGTTGGTGTCTATTCCCCAGTCTTTCCCTCAAGATCATGGTAAAGAATTTGCAAAAATATTTAAAAATGCATATCATATAGAGAACTAATCCAAATAACGCAAACTGAAAAAATTCAACGATATTAAAAAAAAATGCTATAATCGACTTATTTAAAGTGAACTAAGAATCTTAATGCATATGAAACATGATGAGAGGTTTACTCTTCATTTTTCTCCAAAGAACTTGATAAAGGATCTGCAATGATCTCTAAAATTTAAACACAAGATAAGAAACCCTAATCGCATTAAGAAAAAAAAATAAGAATATAAAAAGATGATCAAACTTACACTTGTATGACCCGACTAGGTATGTAACCCAAAATCTCTATTAACCCCTGCAACACTACAAAAGTTTTCAAATATGAAAATAGAAAGGTACAAAGATATGAATAAAGAATCGACCAAACCAACTAAAATGAGTAAGAAAGCATCAAATTTACCTTATAACTCAACGAATTCCACATGTACAATACTTATTCTAATGTAAGTTGCGTACACTATTATAACCAAATAAGTTCATTATGAATTATACAATTTTAAGGAAATAGTCTCAATAATAATAGATTAAAGTAAATGGACTTCTATTCTTTTGTTCTCTCCCATAAACATGGTAAGCAATTTTGCACTAACTTTACGAATTGTATATTGAAGATAAGATTAAAAATATCAAACATTAAAAAGAAAAGGTGCATAGATATGAATAAAGGTAACCAAACAAACTGAAATAAGTAAGATAACGACAAGAAAGTTTAGGCTTGTAAAGCTGTCAAGTAGACATTATTGATTTGACCAAACACTGTCATTCGATTTCTAATTTCTTGGAAGAAAACACTAATATCTATGTAATTCCACTTTCTAATAAAAGAGTAACTCAAACAAGCCTACTTAAAACAAAGTAATGACACTAGATGGCTTATGAAGAATGTGTTGTGTATTACCCAGTTCTTCCCAAAGATCGTGATAAGGAATATGCAAAAATCTTTAAAAATTGCAAATCGAAGAGACAACTAATTCAAATATAATAAACAGAAGAGGATCACCACTATGAAAAAGAATCTGACCAAACCGAATTATTTGAAGTGAAGCAAGAACCATAGGGATTAGAAGCATGGGAGGTATACTGTTCAGTTCTCTACCAAAAACTTGATAAAAGACCTGTAAGAAAAAAACTTGATCAAACTGATACGTGCAAAAAAACACAGAAAAAACTAATACGGTTCAATTCTAAAATGGTACTAGATGACTTATGAAGAATGTGACCAGTCTATTCCCTAGTCTTTCCCTCATGAACATGGTAAAGAATCTGCAAAAATCTTTAAAAATGCATATCATACAGAAAACTAATCCAAATAACGCAAACTAGATGAGTTATGAAGAATGTGGTTGGTGTCTATTCCCCAGTCTTTCCCTCAAGATCATGGTAAAGAATTTGCAAAAATATTTAAAAATGCATATCATATAGAGAACTAATCCAAATAACGCAAACTGAAAAAATTCAACGATATTAAAAAAAAATGCTATAATCGACTTATTTAAAGTGAACTAAGAATCTTAATGCATATGAAACATGATGAGAGGTTTACTCTTCATTTTTCTCCAAAGAACTTGATAAAGGATCTGCAATGATCTCTAAAATTTAAACACAAGATAAGAAACCCTAATCGCATTAAGAAAAAAAAATAAGAATATAAAAAGATGATCAAACTTACACTTGTATGACCCGACTAGGTATGTAACCCAAAATCTCTATTAACCCCTGCAACACTACAAAAGTTTTCAAATATGAATATAGAAAGGTACAAAGATATGAATAAAGAATCGACCAAACCAACTAAAATGAGTAAGAAAGCATCAAATTTACCTTATAACTCAACGAATTCCACATGTACAATACTCATTCTAATGTAAGTTGCGTACACTATTATAACCAAATAAGTTCATTATGAATTATACAATTTTAAGGAAATAGTCTCAATAATAATAGATTAAAGTAAATGGACTTCTATTCTTTTGTTCTCTCCCATAAACATGGTAAGCAATTTTGCACTAACTTTACGAATTGTATATTGAAGATAAGATTAAAAATATCAAACATTAAAAAGAAAAGGTGCATAGATATGAATAAAGGTAACCAAACAAACTGAAATAAGTAAGATAACGACAAGAAAGTTTAGGCTTGTAAAGCTGTCAAGTAGACATTATTGATTTGACCAAACACTGTCATTCGATTTCTAATTTCTTGGAAGAAAACACTAATATCTATGTAATTCCACTTTCTAATAAAAGAGTAACTCAAACAAGCCTACTTAAAACAAAGTAATGACACTAGATGGCTTATGAAGAATGTGTTGTGTATTACCCAGTTCTTCCCAAAGATCGTGATAAGGAATATGCAAAAATCTTTAAAAATTGCAAATCGAAGAGACAACTAATTCAAATATAATAAACAGAAGAGGATCACCACTATGAAAAAGAATTTGACCAAACCTAATTATTTGAAGTGAAGCAAGAACCATAGGGATTAGAAGCATGGGAGGTATACTGTTCAGTTCTCTACCAAAAACTTGATAAAAGACCTGTAAGAAAAAAACTTGATCAAACTGATACGTGCAAAAAAACACAGAAAAAACTAATACGGTTCAATTCTAAAATGGTACTAGATGACTTATGAAGAATGTGACCAGTCTATTCCCTAGTCTTTCCCTCATGAACATGGTAAAGAATCTGCAAAAATCTTTAAAAATTCATATCATACAGAAAACTAATCCAAATAACGCAAACTAGATGAGTTATGAAGAATGTGGTTGGTGTCTATTCCCCAGTCTTTCCCTCAAGATCATGGTAAAGAATTTGCAAAAATATTTAAAAATGCATATCATATAGAGAACTAATCCAAATAACGCAAACTGAAAAAATTCAACGATATTAAAAAAAAATGCTATAATCGACTTATTTAAAGTGAACTAAGAATCTTAATGCATATGAAACATGATGAGAGGTTTACTCTTCATTTTTCTCCAAAGAACTTGATAAAGGATCTGCAATGATCTCTAAAATTTAAACACAAGATAAGAAACCCTAATCTCATTAAGAAAAAAAATAAGAATATAAAAAGATGATCAAACTTACACTTGTATGACCCGACTAGGTATGTAACCCAAAATCTCTATTAACCCCTGCAACACTACAAAAGTTTTCAAATATGAAAATAGAAAGGTACAAAGATATGAATAAAGAATCGACCAAACCAACTAAAATGAGTAAGAAAGCATCAAATTTACCTTATAACTCAACGAATTCCACATGTACAATACTCATTCTAATGTAAGTTGCGTACACTATTATAACCAAATAAGTTCATTATGAATTATACAATTTTAACGAAATAGTCTCAATAATAATAGATTAAAGTAAATGGACTTCTATTCTTTTGTTCTCTCCCATAAACATGGTAAGCAATTTTGCACTAACTTTACGAATTGTATATTGAAGATAAGATTAAAAATATCAAACATTAAAAAGAAAAGGTGCATAGATATGAATAAAGGTAACCAAACAAACTGAAATAAGTAAGATAACGACAAGAAAGTTTAGGCTTGTAAAGCTGTCAAGTAGATATTATTGATTTGACCAAACACTGTCATTCGATTTCTAATTTCTTGGAAGAAAACACTAATATCTATGTAATTCCACTTTCTAATAAAAGAGTAACTCAAACAAGCCTACTTAAAACAAAGTAATGACACTAGATGGCTTATGAAGAATGTGTTGTGTATTACCCAGTTCTTCCCAAAGATCGTGATAAGGAATATGCAAAAATCTTTAAAAATTGCAAATCGAAGAGACAACTAATTCAAATATAATAAACAGAAGAGGATCACCACTATGAAAAAGAATTTGACCAAACCGAATTATTTGAAGTGAAGCAAGAACCATAGGGATTAGAAGCATGGGAGGTATACTGTTCAGTTCTCTACCAAAAACTTGATAAAAGACCTGTAAGAATAAAACTTGGTCAAACTGATACGTGCAAAAAAACACAGAAAAAACTAATACGGTTCAATTCTAAAATGGTACTAGATGACTTATGAAGAATGTGACCAGTCTATTCCCTAGTCTTTCCCTCATGAACATGGTAAAGAATCTGCAAAAATCTTTAAAAATGCATATCATACAGAAAACTAATCCAAATAACGCAAACTAGATGAGTTATGAAGAATGTGGTTGGTGTCTATTCCCCAGTCTTTCCCTCAAGATCATGGTAAAGAATTTGCAAAAATATTTAAAAATGCATATCATATAGAGAACTAATCCAAATAACGCAAACTGAAAAAATTCAACGATATTAAAAAAAATGCTATAATCGACTTATTTAAAGTGAACTAAGAATCTTAATGCATATGAAACATGATGAGAGGTTTACTCTTCATTTTTCTCCAAAGAACTTGATAAAGGATCTGCAATGATCTCTAAAATTTAAACACAAGATAAGAAACCCTAATCTCATTAAGAAAAAAAAATAAGAATATAAAAAGATGATCAAACTTACACTTGTATGACCCGACTAGGTATGTAACCCAAAATCTCTATTAACCCCTGCAACACTACAAAAGTTTTCAAATATGAAAATAGAAAGGTACAAAGATATGAATAAAGAATCGACCAAACCAACTAAAATGAGTAAGAAAGCATCAAATTTACCTTATAACTCAACGAATTCCACATGTACAATACTCATTCTAATGTAAGTTGCGTACACTATTATAACCAAATAAGTTCATTATGAATTATACAATTTTAAGGAAATAGTCTCAATAATAATAGATTAAAGTAAATGGACTTCTATTCTTTTGTTCTCTCCCATAAACATGGTAAGCAATTTTGCACTAACTTTACGAATTGTATATTGAAGATAAGATTAAAAATATCAAACATTAAAAAGAAAAGGTGCATAGATATGAATAAAGGTAACCAAACAAACTGAAATAAGTAAGATAACGACAAGAAAGTTTAGGCTTGTAAAGCTGTCAAGTAGACATTATTGATTTGACCAAACACTGTCATTCGATTTCTACTTTCTTGGAAGAAAACACTAATATCTATGTAATTCCACTTTCTAATAAAAGAGTAACTCAAACAAGCCTACTTAAAACAAAGTAATGACACTAGATGGCTTATGAAGAATGTGTTGTGTATTACCTAGTTCTTCCAAAAGATCGTGATAAGGAATATGCAAAAATCTTTAAAAATTGCAAATCGAAGAGACAACTAATTCAAATATAATAAACAGAAGAGGATCAACACTATGAAAAAGAATTTGACCAAACCGAATTATTTGAAGTGAAGCAAGAACCATAGGGATTAGAAGCATGGGAGGTATACTGTTCAGTTCTCTACCAAAAACTTGATAAAAGACCTGTAAGAATAAAACTTGGTCAAACTGATACGTGCAAAAAAACACAGAAAAAACTAATACGGTTCAATTCTAAAATGGTACTAGATGACTTATGAAGAATGTGACCAGTCTATTCCCTAGTCTTTCCCTCATGAACATGGTAAAGAATCTGCAAAAATCTTTAAAAATGCATATCATACAGAAAACTAATCCAAATAACGCAAACTAGATGAGTTATGAAGAATGTGGTTGGTGTCTATTCCCCAGTCTTTCCCTCAAGATCATGGTAAAGAATTTGCAAAAATATTTAAAAATGCATATCATATAGAGAACTAATCCAAATAACGCAAACTGAAAAAATTCAACGATATTAAAAAAAATGCTATAATCGACTTATTTAAAGTGAACTAAGAATCTTAATGCATATGAAACATGATGAGAGGTTTACTCTTCATTTTTCTCCAAAGAACTTGATAAAGGTTCTGCAATGATCTCTAAAATTTAAACACAAGATAAGAAACCCTAATCTCATTAAGAAAAAAAAATAAGAATATAAAAAGATGATCAAACTTACACTTGTATGACCCGACTAGGTATGTAACCCAAAATCTCTATTAACCCCTGCAACACTACAAAAGTTTTCAAATATGAAAATAGAAAGGTACAAAGATATGAATAAAGAATCGACCAAACCAACTAAAATGAGTAAGAAAGCATCAAATTTACCTTATAACTCAACGAATTCCACATGTACAATACTCATTCTAGTGTAAGTTGCGTACACTATTATAACCAAATAAGTTCATTATGAATTATACAATTTTAAGGAAATAGTCTCAATAATAATAGATTAAAGTAAATGGACTTCTATTCTTTTGTTCTCTCCCATAAACATGGTAAGCAATTTTGCACTAACTTTACGAATTGTATATTGAAGATAAGATTAAAAATATCAAACATTAAAAAGAAAAGGTGCATAGATATGAATAAAGGTAACCAAACAAACTGAAATAAGTAAGATAACGACAAGAAAGTTTAGGCTTGTAAAGCTGTCAAGTAGACATTATTGATTTGACCCAACACTGTCATTCGATTTCTAATTTCTTGGAAGAAAACACTAATATCTATGTAATTCCACTTTCTAATAAAAGAGTAACTCAAACAAGCCTACTTAAAACAAAGTAATGACACTAGATGGCTTATGAAGAATGTGTTGTGTATTACCCAGTTCTTCCCAAAGATCGTGATAAGGAATATGCAAAAATCTTTAAAAATTGCAAATCGAAGAGACAACTAATTCAAATATAATAAACAGAAGAGGATCAACACTATGAAAAAGAATTTGACCAAACCGAATTATTTGAAGTGAAGCAAGAACCATAGGGATTAGAAGCATGGGAGGTATACTGTTCAGTTCTCTACCAAAAACTTGATAAAAGACCTGTAAGAATAAAACTTGATCAAACTGATACGTGCATAAAAACACAGAAAAAACTAATACGGTTCAATTCTAAAATGGTACTAGATGACTTATGAAGAATGTGACCAGTCTATTCCCTAGTCTTTCCCTCATGAACATGGTAAAGAATCTGCAAAAATCTTTAAAAATGCATATCATACAGAAAACTAATCCAAATAACGCAAACTAGATGAGTTATGAAGAATGTGGTTGGTGTCTATTCCCCAGTCTTTCCCTCAAGATCATGGTAAAGAATTTGCAAAAATATTTAAAAATGCATATCATATAGAGAACTAATCCAAATAACGCAAACTGAAAAAATTCAACGATATTAAAAAAAAATGCTATAATCGACTTATTTAAAGTGAACTAGGAATCTTAATGCATATGAAACATGATGAGAGGTTTACTCTTCATTTTTCTCCAAAGAACTTGATAAAGGATCTGCAATGATCTCTAAAATTTAAACACAAGATAAGAAACCCTAATCTCATTAAGAAAAAAAAATAAGAATATAAAAAGATGATCAAACTTACACTTGTATGACCCGACTAGGTATGTAACCCAAAATCTCTATTAACCCCTGCAACACTACAAAAGTTTTCAAATATGAAAATAGAAAGGTACAAAGATATGAATAAAGAATCGACCAAACCAACTAAAATGAGTAAGAAAGCATCAAATTTACCTTATAACTCAATGAATTCCACATGTACAATACTCATTCTAATGTAAGTTGCGTACACTATTATAACCAAATAAGTTCATTATGAATTATACAATTCTAAGGAAATAGTCTCAATAATAATAGATTAAAGTAAATGGACTTCTATTCTTTTGTTCTCTCCCATAAACATGGTAAGCAATTTTGCACTAACTTTACGAATTGTATATTGAAGATAAGATTAAAAATATCAAACATTAAAAAGGAAAGGTGCATAGATATGAATAAAGGTAACCAAACAAACTGAAATAAGTAAGATAACGACAAGAAAGTTTAGGCTTGTAAAGCTGTCAAGTAGACATTATTGATTTGACCAAACACTGTCATTCGATTTCTAATTTCTTGGAAGAAAACACTAATATCTATGTAATTCCACTTTCTAATAAAAGAGTAACTCAAACAAGCCTACTTAAAACAAAGTTATGACACTAGATGGCTTATGAAGAATGTGTTGTGTATTACCCAGTTCTTCCCAAAGATCGTGATAAGGAATATGCAAAAATCTTTAAAAATTGCAAATCGAAGAGACAACTTATTCAAATATAATAAACAGAAGAGGATCAACACTATGAAAATGAATTTGACCAAACCGAATTATTTGAAGTGAAGCAAGAACCATAGGGATTAGAAGCATGGGAGGTATACTGTTCAGTTCTCTACCAAAAACTTGATAAAAGACCTGTAAGAAAAAAACTTGATCAAACTGATACGTGCATAAAAACACAGAAAAAACTAATACGGTTCAATTCTAAAATGGTACTAGATGACTTATGAAGAATGTGACCAGTCTATTCCCTAGTCTTTCCCTCATGAACATGGTAAAGAATCTGCAAAAATCTTTAAAAATGCATATCATACAGAAAACTAATCCAAATAACGCAAACTAGATGAGTTATGAAGAATGTGGTTGGTGTCTATTCCCCAGTCTTTCCCTCAAGATCATGGTAAAGAATTTGCAAAAATATTTAAAAATGCATATCATATAGAGAACTAATCCAAATAACGCAAACTGAAAAAATTCAACGATATTAAAAAAAAATGCTATAATCGACTTATTTAAAGTGAACTAAGAATCTTAATGCATATGAAACATGATGAGAGGTTTACTCTTCATTTTTCTCCAAAGAACTTGATAAAGGATCTGCAATGATCTCTAAAATTTAAACACAAGATAAGAAACCCTAATCTCATTAAGAAAAAAAAATAAGAATATAAAAAGATGATCAAACTTACACTTGTATGACCCGACTAGGTATGTAACCCAAAATCTCTATTAACCCCTGCAACACTACAAAAGTTTTCAAATATGAAAATAGAAAGGTACAAAGATATGAATAAAGAATCGACCAAACCAACTAAAATGAGTAAGAAAGCATCAAATTTACCTTATAACTCAATGAATTCCACATGTACAATACTCATTCTAATGTAAGTTGCGTACACTATTATAACCAAATAAGTTCATTATGAATTATACAATTCTAAGGAAATAGTCTCAATAATAATAGATTAAAGTAAATGGACTTCTATTCTTTTGTTCTCTCCCATAAACATGGTAAGCAATTTTGCACTAACTTTACGAATTGTATATTGAAGATAAGATTAAAAATATCAAACATTAAAAAGAAAAGGTGCATAGATATGAATAAAGGTAACCAAACAAACTGAAATAAGTAAGATAACGACAAGAAAGTTTAGGCTTGTAAAGCTGTCAAGTAGACATTATTGATTTGACCAAACACTGTCATTCGATTTCTAATTTCTTGGAAGAAAACACTAATATCTATGTAATTCCACTTTCTAATAAAAGAGTAACTCAAACAAGCCTACTTAAAACAAAGTTATGACACTAGATGGCTTATGAAGAATGTGTTGTGTATTACCCAGTTCTTCCCAAAGATCGTGATAAGGAATATGCAAAAATCTTTAAAAATTGCAAATCGAAGAGACAACTTATTCAAATATAATAAACAGAAGAGGATCAACACTATGAAAATGAATTTGACCAAACCGAATTATTTGAAGTGAAGCAAGAACCATAGGGATTAGAAGCATGAGAGGTATACTGTTCAGTTCTCTACCAAAAACTTGATAAAAGACCTGTAAGAAAAAAACTTGATCAAACTGATACGTGCATAAAAACACAGAAAAAACTAATACGGTTCAATTCTAAAATGGTACTAGATGACTTATGAAGAATGTGACCAGTCTATTCCCTAGTCTTTCCCTCATGAACATGGTAAAGAATCTGCAAAAATCTTTAAAAATGCATATCATACAGAAAACTAATCCAAATAACGCAAACTAGATGAGTTATGAAGAATGTGGTTGGTGTCTATTCCCCAGTCTTTCCCTCAAGATCATGGTAAAGAATTTGCAAAAATATTTAAAAATGCATATCATATAGAGAACTAATCCAAATAACGCAAACTGAAAAAATTCAACGATATTAAAAAAAAATGCTATAATCGACTTATTTAAAGTGAACTAAGAATCTTAATGCATATGAAACATGATGAGAGGTTTACTCTTCATTTTTCTCCAAAGAACTTGATAAAGGATCTGCAATGATCTCTAAAATTTAAACACAAGATAAGAAACCCTAATCTCATTAAGAAAAAAAAATAAGAATATAAAAAGATGATCAAACTTACACTTGTATGACCCGACTAGGTATGTAACCCAAAATCTCTATTAACCCCTGCAACACTACAAAAGTTTTCAAATATGAAAATAGAAAGGTACAAAGATATGAATAAAGAATCGACCAAACCAACTAAAATGAGTAAGAAAGCATCAAATTTACCTTATAACTCAATGAATTCCACATGTACAATACTCATTCTAATGTAAGTTGCGTACACTATTATAACCAAATAAGTTCATTATGAATTATACAATTCTAAGGAAATAGTCTCAATAATAATAGATTAAAGTAAATGGACTTCTATTCTTTTGTTCTCTCCCATAAACATGGTAAGCAATTTTGCACTAACTTTACGAATTGTATATTGAAGATAAGATTAAAAATATCAAACATTAAAAAGAAAAGGTGCATAGATATGAATAAAGGTAACCAAACAAACTGAAATAAGTAAGATAACGACAAGAAAGTTTAGGCTTGTAAAGCTGTCAAGTAGACATTATTGATTTGACCAAACACTGTCATTCGATTTCTAATTTCTTGGAAGAAAACACTAATATCTATGTAATTCCACTTTCTAATAAAAGAATAACTCAAACAAGCCTACTTAAAACAAAGTTATGACACTAGATGGCTTATGAAGAATGTGTTGTGTATTACCCAGTTCTTCCCAAAGATCGTGATAAGGAATATGCAAAAATCTTTAAAAATTGCAAATCGAAGAGACAACTTATTCAAATATAATAAACAGAAGAGGATCAACACTATGAAAATGAATTTGACCAAACCGAATTATTTGAAGTGAAGCAAGAACCATAGGGATTAGAAGCATGGGAGGTATACTGTTCAGTTCTCTACCAAAAACTTGATAAAAGACCTGTAAGAAAAAAACTTGATCAAACTGATACGTGCATAAAAACACAGAAAAAACTAATACGGTTCAATTCTAAAATGGTACTAGATGACTTATGAAGAATGTGACCAGTCTATTCCCTAGTCTTTCCCTCATGAACATGGTAAACCCTAATCGCATTAAGAAAAAAAAATAAGAATATAAAAAGATGATCAAACTTACACTTGTATGACCCGACTAGGTATGTAACCCAAAATCTCTATTAACCCCTGCAACACTACAAAAGTTTTCAAATATGAAAATAGAAAGGTACAAAGATATGAATAAAGAATCGACCAAACCAACTAAAATGAGTAAGAAAGCATCAAATTTACCATATAACTCAACGAATTACACATGTACAATACTCATTCTAATGTAAGTTGCGTACACTATTATAACCAAATAAGTTCATTATGAATTATACAATTTTAAGGAAATAGTCTCAATAATAATAGATTAAAGTAAATGGACTTCTATTCTTTTGTTCTCTCCCATAAACATGTTAAGCAATTTTGCACTAACTTTACGAATTGTATATTGAAGATAAGATTAAAAATATCAAACATTAAAAAGAAAAGGTGCATAGATATGAATAAAGGTAACCAAACAAACTGAAATAAGTAAGATAACGACAAGAAAGTTTAGGCTTGTAAAGCTGTCAAGTAGACATTATTGATTTGACCAAACACTGTCATTCGATTTCTAATTTCTTGGAAGAAAACACTAATATCTATGTAATTCCACTTTCTAATAAAAGAGTAACTCAAACAAACCTACTTAAAACAAAGTTATGACACTAGATGGCTTATGAAGAATGTGTTGTGTATTACCCAGTTCTTCCCAAAGATCGTGATAAGGAATATGCAAAAATCTTTAAAAATTGCAAATCGAAGAGACAACTAATTCAAATATAATAAACAGAAGAGGATCAACACTATGAAAAAGAATTTGACCAAACCGAATTATTTGAAGTGAAGCAAGAACCATAGGGATTAGAAGCATGGGAGGTATACTGTTCAGTTCTCTACCAAAAACTTGATAAAAGACCTGTAAGAAAAAAACTTGATCAAACTGATACGTGCAAAAAAACACAGAAAAAACTAATACGGTTCAATTCTAAAATGGTACTAGATGACTTATGAAGAATGTGACCAGTCTATTCCCTAGTCTTTCCCTCATGAACATGGTAAAGAATCTGCAAAAATCTTTAAAAATGCATATCATACAGAAAACTAATCCAAATAACGCAAACTAGATGAGTTATGAAGAATGTGGTTGGTGTCTATTCCCCAGTCTTTCCCTCAAGATCATGGTAAAGAATTTGCAAAAATATTTAAAAATGCATATCATATAGAGAACTAATCCAAATAACGCAAACTGAAAAAATTCAACGATATTAAAAAAAAATGCTATAATCGACTTATTTAAAGTGAACTAAGAATCTTAATGCATATGAAAATGATGAGAGGTTTACTCTTCATTTTTCTCCAAAGAACTTGATAAAGGATCTGCAATGATCTCTAAAATTTAAACACAAGATAAGAAACCCTAATCGCATTAAGAAAAAAAATAAGAATATAAAAAGATGATCAAACTTACACTTGTATGACCCGACTAGGTATGTAACCCAAAATCTCTATTAACCCCTGCAACACTACAAAAGTTTTCATATATGAAAATAGAAAGGTACAAAGATATGAATAAAAAATCGACCAAACCAACTAAAATGAGTTAGAAAGCATCAAATTTACCTTATAACTCAACGAATTCCACATGTACAATACTCATTCTAATGTAAGTTGCGTACACTATTATAACCAAATAAGTTCATTATGAATTATACAATTTTAAGGAAATAGTCTCAATAATAATAGATTAAAGTAAATGGACTTCTATTCTTTTGTTCTCTCCCATAAACATGGTAAGCAATTTTGCACTAACTTTACGAATTGTATATTGAAGATAAGATTAAAAATATCAAACATTAAAAAGAAAAGGTGCATAGATATGAATAAAGGTAACCAAACAAACTGAAATAAGTAAGATAACGACAAGAAAGTTTAGGCTTGTAAAGCTGTCAAGTAGACATTATTGATTTGACCAAACACTGTCATTCGATTTCTAATTTCTTGGAAGAAAACACTAATATCTATGTAATTCCACTTTCTAATAAAAGAGTAACTCAAACAAGCCTACTTAAAACAAAGTAATGACACTAGATGGCTTTTGAAGAATGTGTTGTGTATTACCCAGTTCTTCCCAAAGATCGTGATAAGGAATATGCAAAAATCTTTAAAAATTGCAAATCGAAGAGACAACTAATTCAAATATAATAAACAGAAGAGGATCAACACTATGAAAAAGAATTTGACCAAACCGAATTATTTGAAGTGAAGCAAGAACCATAGGGATTAGAAGCATGGGAGGTATACTGTTCAGTTCTCTACCAAAAACTTGATAAAAGACCTGTAAGAAAAAAACTTGATCAAACTGATACGTGCAAAAAAACACAGAAAAAAGTAATACGGTTCAATTCTAAAATGGTACTAGATGACTTATGAAGAATGTGACCAGTCTATTCCCTAGTCTTTCCCTCATGAACATGGTAAAGAATCTGCAAAAATCTTTAAAAATGCATATCATACAGAAAACTAATCCAAATAACGCAAACTAGATGAGTTATGAAGAATGTGGTTGGTGTCTATTCCCCAGTCTTTCCCTCAAGATCATGGTAAAGAATTTGCAAAAATATTTAAAAATTCATATCATATAGAGAACTAATCCAAATAACGCAAACTGAAAAAATTAAACGATATTAAAAAAAAATGCTATAATCGACTTATTTAAAGTGAACTAAGAATCTTAATGCATATGAAACATGATGAGAGGTTTACTCTTCATTTTTCTCCAAAGAACTTGATAAAGGATCTGCAATGATCTCTAAAATTTAAACACAAGATAAGAAACCCTAATCGCATTAAGAAAAAAAAATAAGAATATAAAAAGATGATCAAACTTACACTTGTATGACCCGACTAGGTATGTAACCCAAAATCTCTATTAACCCCTGCAACACTACAAAAGTTTTCAAATATGAAAATAGAAAGGTACAAAGATATGAATAAAGAATCGACCAAACCAACTAAAATGAGTAAGAAAGCATCAAATTTACCTTATAACTCAACGAATTCCACCTGTACAATACTCATTCTAATGTAAGTTGCGTACACTATTATAACCAAATAAGTTCATTATGAATTATACAATTTTAAGGAAATAGTCTCAATAATAATAGATTAAAGTAAATGGACTTCTATTCTTTTGTTCTCTCCCATAAACATGGTAAGCAATTTTGCACTAACTTTACGAATTGTATATTGAAGATAAGATTAAAAATATCAAACATTAAAAAGAAAAGGTGCATAGATATGAATAAAGGTAACCAAACAAACTGAAATAAGTAAGATAACGACAAGAAAGTTTAGGCTTGTAAAGCTGTCAAGTAGACATTATTGATTTGACCAAACACTGTCATTCGATTTCTAATTTCTTGGAAGAAAACACTAATATCTATGTAATTCTACTTTCTAATAAAAGAGTAACTCAAACAAGCCTACTTAAAACAAAGTAATGACACTAGATGGCTTTTGAAGAATGTGTTGTGTATTACCCAGTTCTTCCCAAAGATCGTGATAAGGAATATGCAAAAATCTTTAAAAATTGCAAATCGAAGAGACAACTAATTCAAATATAATAAACAGAAGAGGATCAACACTATGAAAAAGAATTTGACCAAACCGAATTATTTGAAGTGAAGCAAGAACCATAGGGATTAGAAGCATGGGAGGTATACTGTTCAGTTCTCTACCAAAAACTTGATAAAAGACCTGTAAGAAAAAAACTTGATCAAACTGATACGTGCAAAAAAACACAGAAAAAAGTAATACGGTTCAATTCTAAAATGGTACTAGATGACTTATGAAGAATGTGACCAGTCTATTCCCTAGTCTTTCCCTCATGAACATGGTAAAGAATCTGCAAAAATCTTTAAAAATGCATATCATACAGAAAACTAATCCAAATAACGCAAACTAGATGAGTTATGAAGAATGTGGTTGGTGTCTATTCCCCAGTCTTTCCCTCAAGATCATGGTAAAGAATTTGCAAAAATATTTAAAAATTCATATCATATAGAGAACTAATCCAAATAACGCAAACTGAAAAAATTAAACGATATTAAAAAAAAATGCTATAATCGACTTATTTAAAGTGAACTAAGAATCTTAATGCATATGAAACATGATGAGAGGTTTACTCTTCATTTTTCTCCAAAGAACTTGATAAAGGATCTGCAATGATCTCTAAAATTTAAACACAAGATAAGAAACCCTAATCGCATTAAGAAAAAAAAATAAGAATATAAAAAGATGATCAAACTTACACTTGTATGACCCGACTAGGTATGTAACCCAAAATCTCTATTAACCCCTGCAACACTACAAAAGTTTTCAAATATGAAAATAGAAAGGTACAAAGATATGAATAAAGAATCGACCAAACCAACTAAAATGAGTAAGAAAGCATCAAATTTACCTTATAACTCAACGAATTCCACCTGTACAATACTCATTCTAATGTAAGTTGCGTACACTATTATAACCAAATAAGTTCATTATGAATTATACAATTTTAAGGAAATAGTCTCAATAATAATAGATTAAAGTAAATGGACTTCTATTCTTTTGTTCTCTCCCATAAACATGGTAAGCAATTTTGCACTAACTTTACGAATTGTATATTGAAGATAAGATTAAAAATATCAAACATTAAAAAGAAAAGGTGCATAGATATGAATAAAGGTAACCAAACAAACTGAAATAAGTAAGATAACGACAAGAAAGTTTAGGCTTGTAAAGCTGTCAAGTAGACATTATTGATTTGACCAAACACTGCCATTCGATTTCTAATTTCTTGGAAGAAAACACTAATATCTATGTAATTCCACTTTCTAATAAAACAGTAACCCAAACAAACCTACTTAAAACAAAGTTATGACACTAGATGGCTTATGAAGAATGTGTTGTGTATTACCCAGTTCTTCCCAAAGATCGTGATAAGGAATATGCAAAAATCTTTAAAAATTGCAAATCGAAGAGACAACTAATTCAAATATAATAAACAGAAGAGGATCAACACTATGAAAAAGAATTTGACCAAACCGAATTATTTGAAGTGAAGCAAGAACCATAGGGATTAGAAGCATGGGAGGTATACTGTTCAGTTCTCTACCAAAAACTTGATAAAAGACCTGTAAGAAAAAAACTTGATCAAACTGATACGTGCAAAAAAACACAGAAAAAAGTAATACGGTTCAATTCTAAAATGGTACTAGATGACTTATGAAGAATGTGACCAGTCTATTCCCTAGTCTTTCCCTCATGAACATGGTAAAGAATCTGCAAAAATCTTTAAAAATGCATATCATACAGAAAACTAATCCAAATAACGCAAACTAGATGAGTTATGAAGAATGTGGTTGGTGTCTATTCCCCAGTCTTTCCCTCAAGATCATGGTAAAGAATTTGCAAAAATATTTAAAAATGCATATCATATAGAGAACTAATCCAAATAACGCAAACTGAAAAAATTCAACGATATTAAAAAAAAATGCTATAATCGACTTATTTAAAGTGAACTAAGAATCTTAATGCATATGAAACATGATGAGAGGTTTACTCTTCATTTTTCTCCAAAGAACTTGATAAAGGATCTGCAATGATCTCTAAAATTTAAACACAAGATAAGAAACCCTAATCGCATTAAGAAAAAAAAATAAGAATATAAAAAGATGATCAAACTTACACTTGTATGACCCGACTAGGTATGTAACCCAAAATCTCTATTAACCCCTGCAACACTACAAAAGTTTTCAAATATGAAAATAGAAAGGTACAAAGATATGAATAAAGAATCGACCAAACCAACTAAAATGAGTAAGAAAGCATCAAATTTACCTTATAACTCAACGAATTCCACCTGTACAATACTCATTCTAATGTAAGTTGCGTACACTATTATAACCAAATAAGTTCATTATGAATTATACAATTTTAAGGAAATAGTCTCAATAATAATAGATTAAAGTAAATGGACTTCTATTCTTTTGTTCTCTCCCATAAACATGGTAAGCAATTTTGCACTAACTTTACGAATTGTATATTGAAGATAAGATTAAAAATATCAAACATTAAAAAGAAAAGGTGCATAGATATGAATAAAGGTAACCAAACAAACTGAAATAAGTAAGATAACGACAAGAAAGTTTAGGCTTGTAAAGCTGTCAAGTAGACATTATTGATTTGACCAAACACTGCCATTCGATTTCTAATTTCTTGGAAGAAAACACTAATATCTATGTAATTCCACTTTCTAATAAAACAGTAACCCAAACAAACCTACTTAAAACAAAGTTATGACACTAGATGGCTTATGAAGAATGTGTTGTGTATTACCCAGTTCTTCCCAAAGATCGTGATAAGGAATATGCAAAAATCTTTAAAAATTGCAAATCGAAGAGACAACTAATTCAAATATAATAAACAGAAGAGGATCAACACTATGAAAAAGAATTTGACCAAACCGAATTATTTGAAGTGAAGCAAGAACCATAGGGATTAGAAGCATGGGAGGTATACTGTTCAGTTCTCTACCAAAAACTTGATAAAAGACCTGTAAGAAAAAAACTTGATCAAACTGATACGTGCAAAAAAACACAGAAAAAACTAATACGGTTCAATTCTAAAATGGTACTAGATGACTTATGAAGAATGTGACCAGTCTATTCCCTAGTCTTTCCCTCATGAACATGGTAAAGAATCTGCAAAAATCTTTAAAAATGCATATCATACAGAAAACTAATCCAAATAACGCAAACTAGATGAGTTATGAAGAATGTGGTTGGTGTCTATTCCCCAGTCTTTCCCTCAAGATCATGGTAAAGAATTTGCAAAAATATTTAAAAATGCATATCATATAGAGAACTAATCCAAATAACGCAAACTGAAAAAATTCAACGATATTAAAAAAAAATGCTATAATCGACTTATTTAAAGTGAACTAAGAATCTTAATGCATATGAAACATGATGAGAGGTTTACTCTTCATTTTTCTCCAAAGAACTTGATAAAGGATCTGCAATGATCTCTAAAATTTAAACACAAGATAAGAAACCCTAATCGCATTAAGAAAAAAAAATAAGAATATAAAAAGATGATCAAACTTACACTTGTATGACCCGACTAGGTATGTAACCCAAAATCTCTATTAACCCCTGCAACACTACAAAAGTTTTCAAATATGAAAATAGAAAGGTACAAAGATATGAATAAAGAATCGACCAAACCAACTAAAATGAGTAAGAAAGCATCAAATTTACCTTATAACTCAACGAATTCCACCTGTACAATACTCATTCTAATGTAAGTTGCGTACACTATTATAACCAAATAAGTTCATTATGAATTATACAATTTTAAGGAAATAGTCTCAATAATAATAGATTAAAGTAAATGGACTTCTATTCTTTTGTTCTCTCCCATAAAAATGGTAAGCAATTTTGCACTAACTTTACGAATTGTATATTGAAGATAAGATTAAAAATATCAAACATTAAAAAGAAAAGGTGCATAGATATGAATAAAGGTAACCAAACAAACTGAAATAAGTAAGATAACGACAAGAAAGTTTAGGCTTGTAAAGCTGTCAAGTAGACATTATTGATTTGACCAAACACTGTCATTCGATTTCTAATTTCTTGGAAGAAAACACTAATATCTATGTAATTCCACTTTCTAATAAAACAGTAACCCAAACAAACCTACTTAAAACAAAGTTATGACACTAGATGGCTTATGAAGAATGTGTTGTGTATTACCCAGTTCTTCCCAAAGATCGTGATAAGGAATATGCAAAAATCTTTAAAAATTGCAAATCGAAGAGACAACTAATTCAAATATAATAAACAGAAGAGGATCAACACTATGAAAAAGAATTTGACCAAACCGAATTATTTGAAGTGAAGCAAGAACCATAGGGATTAGAAGCATGGGAGGTATACTGTTCAGTTCTCTACCAAAAACTTGATAAAAGACCTGTAAGAAAAAAACTTGATCAAACTGATACGTGCAAAAAAACACAGAAAAAACTAATACGGTTCAATTCTAAAATGGTACTAGATGACTTATGAAGAATGTGACCAGTCTATTCCCTAGTCTTTCCCTCATGAACATGGTAAAGAATCTGCAAAAATCTTTAAAAATGCATATCATACAGAAAACTAATCCAAGTAACGCAAACTAGATGAGTTATGAAGAATGTGGTTGGTGTCTATTCCCCAGTCTTTCCCTCAAGATCATGGTAAAGAATTTGCAAAAATATTTAAAAATGCATATCATATAGAGAACTAATCCAAATAACGCAAACTGAAAAAATTCAACGATATTAAAAAAAAATGCTATAATCGACTTATTTAAAGTGAACTAAGAATCTTAATGCATATGAAACATGATGAGAGGTTTACTCTTCATTTTTCTCCAAAGAACTTGATAAAGGATCTGCAATGATCTCTAAAATTTAAACACAAGATAAGAAACCCTAATCGCATTAAGAAAAAAAAATAAGAATATAAAAAGATGATCAAACTTACACTTGTATGACCCGACTAGGTATGTAACCCAAAATCTCTATTAACCCCTGCAACACTACAAAAGTTTTCAAATATGAAAATAGAAAGGTACAAAGATATGAATAAAGAATCGACCAAACCAACTAAAATGAGTAAGAAAGCATCAAATTTACCTTATAACTCAACGAATTCCACATGTACAATACTCATTCTAATGTAAGTTGCGTACACTATTATAACCAAATAAGTTCATTATGAATTATACAATTTTAAGGAAATAGTCTCAATAATAATAGATTAAAGTAAATGGACTTCTATTCTTTTGTTCTCTCCCATAAAAATGGTAAGCAATTTTGCACTAACTTTACGAATTGTATATTGAAGATAAGATTAAAAATATCAAACATTAAAAAGAAAAGGTGCATAGATATGAATAAAGGTAACCAAACAAACTGAAATAAGTAAGATAACGACAAGAAAGTTTAGGCTTGTAAAGCTGTCAAGTAGACATTATTGATTTGACCAAACACTGTCATTCGATTTCTAATTTCTTGGAAGAAAACACTAATATCTATGTAATTCCACTTTCTAATAAAAGAGTAACGCAAACAAGCCTACTTAAAACAAAGTTATGACACTAGATGGCTTATGAAGAATGTGTTGTGTATTACCCAGTTCTTCCCAAAGATCGTGATAAGGAATATGCAAAATTCTTTAAAAATTGCAAATCGAAGAGACAACTAATTCAAATATAATAAACAGAAGAGGATCAACACTATGAAAAAGAATTTGACCAAACCGAATTATTTGAAGTGAAGCAAGAACCATAGGGATTAGAAGCATGGGAGGTATACTGTTCAGTTCTCTACCAAAAACTTGATAAAAGACCTGTAAGAAAAAAACTTGATCAAACTGATACGTGTAAAAAAACACAGAAAAAACTAATACGGTTCAATTCTAAGATGGTACTAGAGGACTTATGAAGAATGTGACCAGTCTATTCCCTAGTCTTTCCCTCATGAACATGGTAAAGAATCTGCAAAAATCTTTAAAAATGCATATCATACAGAAAACTAATCCAAATAACGCAAACTAGATGAGTTATGAAGAATGTGGTTGGTGTCTATTCCCCAGTCTTTCCCTCAAGATCATGGTAAAGAGTTTGCAAAAATCTTTAAAAATGCATATCATATAGAGAACTAATCCAAATAACGCAAACTGAAAAAATTCAACGATATTAAAAAAAAATGCTATAATCGACTTATTTAAAGTGAACTAAGAATCTTAATGCATATGAAACATGATGAGAGGTTTACTCTTCATTTTTCTCCAAAGAACTTGATAAAGGATCTGCAATGATCTCTAAAATTTAAACACAAGATAAGAAACCCTAATCGCATTAAGAAAAAAAAATAAGAATATAAAAAGATGATCAAACTTACACTTGTATGACCCGACTAGGTATGTAACCCAAAATCTCTATTAACCCCTGCAACACTACAAAAGTTTTCAAATATGAAAATAGAAAGGTACAAAGATATGAATAAAGAATCGACCAAACCAACTAAAATGAGTAAGAAAGCATCAAATTTACCTTATAACTCAACGAATTCCACATGTACAATACTCATTCTAATGTAAGTTGCGTACACTATTATAACCAAATAAGTTCATTATGAATTATACAATTTTAAGGAAATAGTCTCAATAATAATAGATTAAAGTAAATGGACTTCTATTCTTTTGTTCTCTCCCATAAACATGGTAAGCAATTTTGCACTAACTTTACGAATTGTATATTGAAGATAAGATTAAAAATATCAAACATTAAAAAGAAAAGGTGCATAGATATGAATAAAGGTAACCAAACAAACTGAAATAAGTAAGATAACGACAAGAAAGTTTAGGCTTGTAAAGCTGTCAAGTAGACATTATTGATTTGACCAAACACTGTCATTCGATTTCTAATTTCTTGGAAGAAAACACTAATATCTATGTAATTCCACTTTCTAATAAAAGAGTAACTCAAACAAGCCTACTTAAAACAAAGTTATGACACTAGATGGCTTATGAAGAATGTGTTGTGTATTACCCAGTTCTTCCCAAAGATCGTGATAAGGAATATGCAAAATTCTTTAAAAATTGCAAATCGAAGAGACAACTAATTCAAATATAATAAACAGAAGAGGATCAACACTATGAAAAAGAATTTGACCAAACCGAATTATTTGAAGTGAAGCAAGAACCATAGGGATTAGAAGCATGGGAGGTATACTGTTCAGTTCTCTACCAAAAACTTGATAAAAGACCTGTAAGAAAAAAACTTGATCAAACTGATACGTGTAAAAAAACACAGAAAAAACTAATACGGTTCAATTCTAAGATGGTACTAGAGGACTTATGAAGAATGTGACCAGTCTATTCCCTAGTCTTTCCCTCATGAACATGGTAAAGAATCTGCAAAAATCTTTAAAAATGCATATCATACAGAAAACTAATCCAAATAACGCAAACTAGATGAGTTATGAAGAATGTGGTTGGTGTCTATTCCCCAGTCTTTCCCTCAAGATCATGGTAAAGAGTTTGCAAAAATCTTTAAAAATGCATATCATATAGAGAACTAATCCAAATAACGCAAACTGAAAAAATTAAACGATATTAAAAAAAATGCTATAATCGACTTATTTAAAGTGAACTAAGAATCTTAATGCATATGAAACATGATGAGTGGTTTACTCTTCATTTTTCTCCAAAGAACTTGATAAAGGATCTGCAATGATCTCTAAAATTTAAACACAAGATAAGAAACCCTAATCGCATTAAGAAAAAAAAATAAGAATATAAAAAGATGATCAAACTTACACTTGTATGACCCGACTAGGTATGTAACCCAAAATCTCTATTAACCCCTGCAACACTACAAAAGTTTTCAAATATGAAAATAGAAAGGTACAAAGATATGAATAAAGAATCGACCAAACCAACTAAAATGAGTAAGAAAGCATCAAATTTACCTTATAACTCAACGAATTCCACCTGTACAATACTCATTCTAATGTAAGTTGCGTACACTATTATAACCAAATAAGTTCATTATGAATTATACAATTTTAAGGAAATAGTCTCAATAATAATAGATTAAAGTAAATGGACTTCTATTCTTTTGTTCTCTCCCATAAACATGGTAAGCAATTTTGCACTAACTTTACGAATTGTATATTGAAGATAAGATTAAAAATATCAAACATTAAAAAGAAAAGGTGCATAGATATGAATAAAGGTAACCAAACAAACTGAAATAAGTAAGATAACGACAAGAAAGTTTAGGCTTGTAAAGCTGTCAAGTAGACATTATTGATTTGACCAAACACTGTCATTCGATTTCTAATTTCTTGGAAGAAAACACTAATATCTATGTAATTCCACTTTCTAATAAAAGAGTAACTCAAACAAACCTACTTTAAACAAAGTTATGACACTAGATGGCTTATGAAGAATGTGTTGTGTATTACCCAGTTCTTCCCAAAGATCGTGATAAGGAATATGCAAAAATCTTTAAAAATTGCAAATCGAAGAGACAACTAATTCAAATATAATAAACAGAAGAGGATCAACACTATGAAAAAGAATTTGACCAAACCGAATTATTTGAAGTGAAGCAAGAACCATAGGGATTAGAAGCATGGGAGGTATACTGTTCAGTTCTCTACCAAAAACTTGATAAAAGACCTGTAAGAATAAAACTTGATCAAACTGATACGTGCAAAAAAACACAGAAAAAACTAATACGGTTCAATTCTAAAATGGTACTAGATGACTTATGAAGAATGTGACCAGTCTATTCCCTAGTCTTTCCCTCATGAACATGGTAAAGAATCTGCAAAAATCTTTAAAAATGCATATCATACAGAAAACTAATCCAAATAACGCAAACTAGATGAGTTATGAAGAATGTGGTTGGTGTCTATTCCCCAGTCTTTCCCTCAAGATCATGGTAAAGAATTTGCAAAAATATTTAAAAATGCATATCATATAGAGAACTAATCCAAATAACGCAAACTGAAAAAATTCAACGATATTAAAAAAAAATGCTATAATCGACTTATTTAAAGTGAACTAAGAATCTTAATGCATATGAAACATGATGAGAGGTTTACTCTTCATTTTTCTCCAAAGAACTTGATAAAGGATCTGCAATGATCTCTAAAATTTAAACACAAGATAAGAAACCCTAATCGCATTAAGAAAAAAAAATAAGAATATAAAAAGATGATCAAACTTACACTTGTATGACCCGACTAGGTATGTAACCCAAAATCTCTATTAACCCCTGCAACACTACAAAAGTTTTCAAATATGAAAATAGAAAGGTACAAAGATATGAATAAAGAATCGACCAAACCAACTAAAATGAGTAAGAAAGCATCAAATTTACCATATAACTCAACGAATTACACATGTACAATACTCATTCTAATGTAAGTTGCGTACACTATTATAACCAAATAAGTTCATTATGAATTATACAATTTTAAGGAAATAGTCTCAATAATAATAGATTAAAGTAAATGGACTTCTATTCTTTTGTTCTCTCCCATAAACATGTTAAGCAATTTTGCACTAACTTTACGAATTGTATATTGAAGATAAGATTAAAAATATCAAACATTAAAAAGAAAAGGTGCATAGATATGAATAAAGGTAACCAAACAAACTGAAATAAGTAAGATAACGACAAGAAAGTTTAGGCTTGTAAAGCTGTCAAGTAGACATTATTGATTTGACCAAACACTGTCATTCGATTTCTAATTTCTTGGAAGAAAACACTAATATCTATGTAATTCCACTTTCTAATAAAAGAGTAACTCAAACAAACCTACTTAAAACAAAGTTATGACACTAGATGGCTTATGAAGAATGTGTTGTGTATTACCCAGTTCTTCCCAAAGATCGTGATAAGGAATATGCAAAAATCTTTAAAAATTGCAAATCGAAGAGACAACTAATTCAAATATAATAAACAGAAGAGGATCAACACTATGAAAAAGAATTTGACCAAACCGAATTATTTGAAGTGAAGCAAGAACCATAGGGATTAGAAGAATGGGAGGTATACTGTTCAGTTCTCTACCAAAAACTTGATAAAAGACCTGTAAGAAAAAACTTGATCAAACTGATACGTGCAAAAAAACACAGAAAAAACTAATACGGTTCAATTCTAAAATGGTACTAGATGACTTATGAAGAATGTGACCAGTCTATTCCCTAGTCTTTCCCTCATGAACATGGTAAAGAATCTGCAAAAATCTTTAAAAATGCATATCATACAGAAAACTAATCCAAATAACGCAAACTAGATGAGTTATGAAGAATGTGGTTGGTGTCTATTCCCCAGTCTTTCCCTCAAGATCATGGTAAAGAATTTGCAAAAATATTTAAAAATGCATATCATATAGAGAACTAATCCAAATAACGCAAACTGAAAAAATTCAACGATATTAAAAAAAAATGCTATAATCGACTTATTTAAAGTGAACTAAGAATCTTAATGCATATGAAAATGATGAGAGGTTTACTCTTCATTTTTCTCCAAAGAACTTGATAAAGGATCTGCAATGATCTCTAAAATTTAAACACAAGATAAGAAACCCTAATCGCATTAAGAAAAAAAATAAGAATATAAAAAGATGATCAAACTTACACTTGTATGACCCGACTAGGTATGTAACCCAAAATCTCTATTAACCCCTGCAACACTACAAAAGTTTTCAAATATGAAAATAGAAAGGTACAAAGATATGAATAAAAAATCGACCAAACCAACTAAAATGAGTAAGAAAGCATCAAATTTACCTTATAACTCAACGAATTCCACATGTACAATACTCATTCTAATGTAAGTTGCGTACACTATTATAACCAAATAAGTTCATTATGAATTATACAATTTTAAGGAAATAGTCTCAATAATAATAGATTAAAGTAAATGGACTTCTATTCTTTTGTTCTCTCCCATAAACATGGTAAGCAATTTTGCACTAACTTTACGAATTGTATATTGAAGATAAGATTAAAAATATCAAACATTAAAAAGAAAAGGTGCATAGATATGAATAAAGGTAACCAAACAAACTGAAATAAGTAAGATAACGACAAGAAAGTTTAGGCTTGTAAAGCTGTCAAGTAGACATTATTGATTTGACCAAACACTGTCATTCGATTTCTAATTTCTTGGAAGAAAACACTAATATCTATGTAATTCCACTTTCTAATAAAAGAGTAACTCAAACAAACCTACTTTAAACAAAGTTATGACACTAGATGGCTTATGAAGAATGTGTTGTGTATTACCCAGTTCTTCCCAAATATCGTGATAAGGAATATGCAAAAATCTTTAAAAATTGCAAATCGAAGAGACAACTAATTCAAATACAATAAACAGAAGAGGATCAACACTATGAAAAAGAATTTGACCAAACCGAATTATTTGAAGTGAAGCAAAAACCATAGGGATTAGAAGCATGGGAGGTATACTGTTCAGTTCTCTGCCAAAAACTTGATAAAAGACCTGTAAGAAAAAAACTTGATCAAACTGATACGTGCAAAAAAACACAGAAAAAACTACTACGGTTCAATTCTAAAATGGTACTAGATGACTTATGAAGAATGTGACCAGTCTATTCCCTAGTCTTTCCCTCATGAACATGGTAAAGAATCTGCAAAAATCTTTAAAAATGCATATCATACAGAAAACTAATCCAAATAACGCAAACTAGATGAGTTATGAAGAATGTGGTTGGTGTCTATTCCCCAGTCTTTCCCTCAAGATCATGGTAAAGAATTTGCAAAAATATTTAAAAATTCATATCATATAGAGAACTAATCCAAATAACGCAAACTGAAAAAATTAAACGATATTAAAAAAAAATGCTATAATCGACTTATTTAAAGTGAACTAAGAATCTTAATGCATATGAAACATGATGAGAGGTTTACTCTTCATTTTTCTCCAAAGAACTTGATAAAGGATCTGCAATGATCTCTAAAATTTAAACACAAGATAAGAAACCCTAATCGCATTAAGAAAAAAAAATAAGAATATAAAAAGATGATCAAACTTACACTTGTATGACCCGACTAGGTATGTAACCCAAAATCTCTATTAACCCCTGCAACACTACAAAAGTTTTCAAATATGAAAATAGAAAGGTACAAAGATATGAATAAAGAATCGACCAAACCAACTAAAATGAGTAAGAAAGCATCAAATTTACCTTATAACTCAACGAATTCCACCTGTACAATACTCATTCTAATGTAAGTTGCGTACACTATTATAACCAAATAAGTTCATTATGAATTATACAATTTTAAGGAAATAGTCTCAATAATAATAGATTAAAGTAAATGGACTTCTATTCTTTTGTTCTCTCCCATAAACATGGTAAGCAATTTTGCACTAACTTTACGAATTGTATATTGAAGATAAGATTAAAAATATCAAACATTAAAAAGAAAAGGTGCATAGATATGAATAAAGGTAACCAAACAAACTGAAATAAGTAAGATAACGACAAGAAAGTTTAGGCTTGTAAAGCTGTCAAGTAGACATTATTGATTTGACCAAACACTGCCATTCGATTTCTAATTTCTTGGAAGAAAACACTAATATCTATGTAATTCCACTTTCTAATAAAACAGTAACCCAAACAAAACTACTTAAAACAAAGTTATGACACTAGATGGCTTATGAAGAATGTGTTGTGTATTACCCAGTTCTTCCCAAAGATCGTGATAAGGAATATGCAAAAATCTTTAAAAATTGCAAATCGAAGAGACAACTAATTCAAATATAATAAACAGAAGAGGATCAACACTATGAAAAAGAATTTGACCAAACCGAATTATTTGAAGTGAAGCAAGAACCATAGGGATTAGAAGCATGGGAGGTATACTGTTCAGTTCTCTACCAAAAACTTGATAAAAGACCTGTAAGAAAAAAACTTGATCAAACTGATACGTGCAAAAAAACACAGAAAAAACTAATACGGTTCAATTCTAAAATGGTACTAGATGACTTATGAAGAATGTGACCAGTCTATTCCCTAGTCTTTCCCTCATGAACATGGTAAAGAATCTGCAAAAATCTTTAAAAATGCATATCATACAGAAAACTAATCCAAATAACGCAAACTAGATGAGTTATGAAGAATGTGGTTGGTGTCTATTCCCCAGTCTTTCCCTCAAGATCATGGTAAAGAATTTGCAAAAATATTTAAAAATTCATATCATATAGAGAACTAATCCAAATAACGCAAACTGAAAAAATTAAACGATATTAAAAAAAAATGCTATAATCGACTTATTTAAAGTGAACTAAGAATCTTAATGCATATGAAACATGATGAGAGGTTTACTCTTCATTTTTCTCCAAAGAACTTGATAAAGGATCTGCAATGATCTCTAAAATTTAAACACAAGATAAGAAACCCTAATCGCATTAAGAAAAAAAAATAAGAATATAAAAAGATGATCAAACTTACACTTGTATGACCCGACTAGGTATGTAACCCAAAATCTCTATTAACCCCTGCAACACTACAAAAGTTTTCAAATATGAAAATAGAAAGGTACAAAGATATGAATAAAGAATCGACCAAACCAACTAAAATGAGTAAGAAAGCATCAAATTTACCTTATAACTCAACGAATTCCACCTGTACAATACTCATTCTAATGTAAGTTGCGTACACTATTATAACCAAATAAGTTCATTATGAATTATACAATTTTAAGGAAATAGTCTCAATAATAATAGATTAAAGTAAATGGACTTCTATTCTTTTGTTCTCTCCCATAAACATGGTAAGCAATTTTGCACTAACTTTACGAATTGTATATTGAAGATAAGATTAAAAATATCAAACATTAAAAAGAAAAGGTGCATAGATATGAATAAAGGTAACCAAACAAACTGAAATAAGTAAGATAACGACAAGAAAGTTTAGGCTTGTAAAGCTGTCAAGTAGACATTATTGATTTGACCAAACACTGCCATTCGATTTCTAATTTCTTGGAAGAAAACACTAATATCTATGTAATTCCACTTTCTAATAAAACAGTAACCCAAACAAACCTACTTAAAACAAAGTTATGACACTAGATGGCTTATGAAGAATGTGTTGTGTATTACCCAGTTCTTCCCAAAGATCGTGATAAGGAATATGCAAAAATCTTTAAAAATTGCAAATCGAAGAGACAACTAATTCAAATATAATAAACAGAAGAGGATCAACACTATGAAAAAGAATTTGACAAAACCGAATTATTTGAAGTGAAGCAAGAACCATAGGGATTAGAAGCATGGGAGGTATACTGTTCAGTTCTCTACCAAAAACTTGATAAAAGACCTGTAAGAAAAAAACTTGATCAAACTGATACGTGCAAAAAAACACAGAAAAAACTAATACGGTTCAATTCTAAAATGGTACTAGATGACTTATGAAGAATGTGACCAGTCTATTCCCTAGTCTTTCCCTCATGAACATGGTAAAGAATCTGCAAAAATCTTTAAAAATGCATATCATACAGAAAACTAATCCAAATAACGCAAACTAGATGAGTTATGAAGAATGTGGTTGGTGTCTATTCCCCAGTCTTTCCCTCAAGATCATGGTAAAGAATTTGCAAAAATATTTAAAAATTCATATCATATAGAGAACTAATCCAAATAACGCAAACTGAAAAAATTAAACGATATTAAAAAAAAATGCTATAATCGACTTATTTAAAGTGAACTAAGAATCTTAATGCATATGAAACATGATGAGAGGTTTACTCTTCATTTTTCTCCAAAGAACTTGATAAAGGATCTGCAATGATCTCTAAAATTTAAACACAAGATAAGAAACCCTAATCGCATTAAGAAAAAAAAATAAGAATATAAAAAGATGATCAAACTTACACTTGTATGACCCGACTAGGTATGTAACCCAAAATCTCTATTAACCCCTGCAACACTACAAAAGTTTTCAAATATGAAAATAGAAAGGTACAAAGATATGAATAAAGAATCGACCAAACCAACTAAAATGAGTAAGAAAGCATCAAATTTACCTTATAACTCAACGAATTCCACCTGTACAATACTCATTCTAATGTAAGTTGCGTACACTATTATAACCAAATAAGTTCATTATGAATTATACAATTTTAAGGAAATAGTCTCAATAATAATAGATTAAAGTAAATGGACTTCTATTCTTTTGTTCTCTCCCATAAACATGGTAAGCAATTTTGCACTAACTTTACGAATTGTATATTGAAGATAAGATTAAAAATATCAAACATTAAAAAGAAAAGGTGCATAGATATGAATAAAGGTAACCAAACAAACTGAAATAAGTAAGATAACGACAAGAAAGTTTAGGCTTGTAAAGCTGTCAAGTAGACATTATTGATTTGACCAAACACTGCCATTCGATTTCTAATTTCTTGGAAGAAAACACTAATATCTATGTAATTCCACTTTCTAATAAAACAGTAACCCAAACAAACCTACTTAAAACAAAGTTATGACACTAGATGGCTTATGAAGAATGTGTTGTGTATTACCCAGTTCTTCCCAAAGATCGTGATAAGGAATATGCAAAAATCTTTAAAAATTGCAAATCGAAGAGACAACTAATTCAAATATAATAAACAGAAGAGGATCAACACTATGAAAAAGAATTTGACCAAACCGAATTATTTGAAGTGAAGCAAGAACCATAGGGATTAGAAGCATGGGAGGTATACTGTTCAGTTCTCTACCAAAAACTTGATAAAAGACCTGTAAGAAAAAAACTTGATCAAACTGATACGTGCAAAAAAACACAGAAAAAACTAATACGGTTCAATTCTAAAATGGTACTAGATGACTTATGAAGAATGTGACCAGTCTATTCCCTAGTCTTTCCCTCATGAACATGGTAAAGAATCTGCAAAAATCTTTAAAAATGCATATCATACAGAAAACTAATCCAAATAACGCAAACTAGATGAGTTATGAAGAATGTGGTTGGTGTCTATTCCCCAGTCTTTCCCTCAAGATCATGGTAAAGAATTTGCAAAAATATTTAAAAATGCATATCATATAGAGAACTAATCCAAATAACGCAAACTGAAAAAATTCAACGATATTAAAAAAAAATGCTATAATCGACTTATTTAAAGTGAACTAAGAATCTTAATGCATATGAAACATGATGAGAGGTTTACTCTTCATTTTTCTCCAAAGAACTTGATAAAGGATCTGCAATGATCTCTAAAATTTAAACACAAGATAAGAAACCCTAATCGCATTAAGAAAAAAAAATAAGAATATAAAAAGATGATCAAACTTACACTTGTATGACCCGACTAGGTATGTAACCCAAAATCTCTATTAACCCCTGCAACACTACAAAAGTTTTCAAATATGAAAATAGAAAGGTACAAAGATATGAATAAAGAATCGACCAAACCAACTAAAATGAGTAAGAAAGCATCAAATTTACCTTATAACTCAACGAATTCCACATGTACAATACTCATTCTAATGTAAGTTGCGTACACTATTATAACCAAATAAGTTCATTGTGAATTATACAATTTTAAGGAAATAGTCTCAATAATAATAGATTAAAGTAAATGGACTTCTATTCTTTTGTTCTCTCCCATAAAAATGGTAAGCAATTTTGCACTAACTTTACGAATTGTATATTGAAGATAAGATTAAAAATATCAAACATTAAAAAGAAAAGGTGCATAGATATGAATAAAGGTAACCAAACAAACTGAAATAAGTAAGATAACGACAAGAAAGTTTAGGCTTGTAAAGCTGTCAAGTAGACATTATTGATTTGACCAAACACTGTCATTCGATTTCTAATTTCTTGGAAGAAAACACTAATATCTATGTAATTCCACTTTCTAATAAAACAGTAACCCAAACAAACCTACTTAAAACAAAGTTATGACACTAGATGGCTTATGAAGAATGTGTTGTGTATTACCCAGTTCTTCCCAAAGATCGTGATAAGGAATATGCAAAAATCTTTAAAAATTGCAAATCGAAGAGACAACTAATTCAAATATAATAAACAGAAGAGGATCAACACTATGAAAAAGAATTTGACCAAACCGAATTATTTGAAGTGAAGCAAGAACCATAGGGATTAGAAGCATGGGAGGTATACTGTTCAGTTCTCTACCAAAAACTTGATAAAAGACCTGTAAGAAAAAAACTTGATCAAACTGATACGTGCAAAAAAACACAGAAAAAACTAATACGGTTCAATTCTAAAATGGTACTAGATGACTTATGAAGAATGTGACCAGTCTATTCCCTAGTCTTTCCCTCATGAACATGGTAAAGAATCTGCAAAAATCTTTAAAAATGCATATCATACAGAAAACTAATCCAAATAACGCAAACTAGATGAGTTATGAAGAATGTGGTTGGTGTCTATTCCCCAGTCTTTCCCTCAAGATCATGGTAAAGAATTTGCAAAAATATTTAAAAATGCATTTCATATAGAGAACTAATCCAAATAACGCAAACTGAAAAAATTCAACGATATTAAAAAAAAATGCTATAATCGACTTATTTAAAGTGAACTAAGAATCTTAATGCATATGAAACATGATGAGAGGTTTACTCTTCATTTTTCTCCAAAGAACTTGATAAAGGATCTGCAATGATCTCTAAAATTTAAACACAAGATAAGAAACCCTAATCGCATTAAGAAAAAAAAATAAGAATATAAAAAGATGATCAAACTTACACTTGTATGACCCGACTAGGTATGTAACCCAAAATCTCTATTAACCCCTGCAACACTACAAAAGTTTTCAAATATGAAAATAGAAAGGTACAAAGATATGAATAAAGAATCGACCAAACCAACTAAAATGAGTAAGAAAGCATCAAATTTACCTTATAACTCAACGAATTCCACATGTACAATACTCATTCTAATGTAAGTTGCGTACACTATTATAACCAAATAAGTTCATTATGAATTATACAATTTTAAGGAAATAGTCTCAATAATAATAGATTAAAGTAAATGGACTTCTATTCTTTTGTTCTCTCCCATAAAAATGGTAAGCAATTTTGCACTAACTTTACGAATTGTATATTGAAGATAAGATTAAAAATATCAAACATTAAAAAGAAAAGGTGCATAGATATGAATAAAGGTAACCAAACAAACTGAAATAAGTAAGATAACGACAAGAAAGTTTAGGCTTGTAAAGCTGTCAAGTAGACATTATTGATTTGACCAAACACTGTCATTCGATTTCTAATTTCTTGGAAGAAAACACTAATATCTATGTAATTCCACTTTCTAATAAAAGAGTAACTCAAACAAGCCTACTTAAAACAAAGTTATGACACTAGATGGCTTATGAAGAATGTGTTGTGTATTACCCAGTTCTTCCCAAAGATCGTGATAAGGAATATGCAAAATTCTTTAAAAATTGCAAATCGAAGAGACAACTAATTCAAATATAATAAACAGAAGAGGATCAACACTATGAAAAAGAATTTGACCAAACCGAATTATTTGAAGTGAAGCAAGAACCATAGGGATTAGAAGCATGGGAGGTATACTGTTCAGTTCTCTACCAAAAACTTGATAAAAGACCTGTAAGAAAAAAACTTGATCAAACTGATACGTGTAAAAAAACACAGAAAAAACTAATACGGTTCAATTCTAAGATGGTACTAGAGGACTTATGAAGAATGTGACCAGTCTATTCCCTAGTCTTTCCCTCATGAACATGGTAAAGAATCTGCAAAAATCTTTAAAAATGCATATCATACAGAAAACTAATCCAAATAACGCAAACTAGATGAGTTATGAAGAATGTGGTTGGTGTCTATTCCCCAGTCTTTCCCTCAAGATCATGGTAAAGAGTTTGCAAAAATCTTTAAAAATGCATATCATATAGAGAACTAATCCAAATAACGCAAACTGAAAAAATTCAACGATATTAAAAAAAAATGCTATAATCGACTTATTTAAAGTGAACTAAGAATCTTAATGCATATGAAACATGATGAGAGGTTTACTCTTCATTTTTCTCCAAAGAACTTGATAAAGGATCTGCAATGATCTCTAAAATTTAAACACAAGATAAGAAACCCTAATCGCATTAAGAAAAAAAAATAAGAATATAAAAAGATGATCAAACTTACACTTGTATGACCCGACTAGGTATGTAACCCAAAATCTCTATTAACCCCTGCAACACTACAAAAGTTTTCAAATATGAAAATAGAAAGGTACAAAGATATGAATAAAGAATCGACCAAACCAACTAAAATGAGTAAGAAAGCATCAAATTTACCTTATAACTCAACGAATTCCACATGTACAATACTCATTCTAATGTAAGTTGCGTACACTATTATAACCAAATAAGTTCATTATGAATTATACAATTTTAAGGAAATAGTCTCAATAATAATAGATTAAAGTAAATGGACTTCTATTCTTTTGTTCTCTCCCATAAACATGGTAAGCAATTTTGCACTAACTTTACGAATTGTATATTGAAGATAAGATTAAAAATATCAAACATTAAAAAGAAAAGGTGCATAGATATGAATAAAGGTAACCAAACAAACTGAAATAAGTAAGATAACGACAAGAAAGTTTAGGCTTGTAAAGCTGTCAAGTAGACATTATTGATTTGACCAAACACTGTCATTCGATTTCTAATTTCTTGGAAGAAAACACTAATATCTATGTAATTCCACTTTCTAATAAAAGAGTAACTCAAACAAGCCTACTTAAAACAAAGTTATGACACTAGATGGCTTATGAAGAATGTGTTGTGTATTACCCAGTTCTTCCCAAAGATCGTGATAAGGAATATGCAAAATTCTTTAAAAATTGCAAATCGAAGAGACAACTAATTCAAATATAATAAACAGAAGAGGATCAACACTATGAAAAAGAATTTGACCAAACCGAATTATTTGAAGTGAAGCAAGAACCATAGGGATTAGAAGCATGGGAGGTATACTGTTCAGTTCTCTACCAAAAACTTGATAAAAGACCTGTAAGAAAAAAACTTGATCAAACTGATACGTGTAAAAAAACACAGAAAAAACTAATACGGTTCAATTCTAAGATGGTACTAGAGGACTTATGAAGAATGTGACCAGTCTATTCCCTAGTCTTTCCCTCATGAACATGGTAAAGAATCTGCAAAAATCTTTAAAAATGCATATCATACAGAAAACTAATCCAACTAACGCAAACTAGATGAGTTATGAAGAATGTGGTTGGTGTCTATTCCCCAGTCTTTCCCTCAAGATCATGGTAAAGAGTTTGCAAAAATCTTTAAAAATGCATATCATATAGAGAACTAATCCAAATAACGCAAACTGAAAAAATTCAACGATATTAAAAAAAAATGCTATAATCGACTTATTTAAAGTGAACTAAGAATCTTAATGCATATGAAACATGATGAGAGGTTTACTCGTCATTTTTCTCCAAAGAACTTGATAAAGGATCTGCAATGATCTCTAAAATTTAAACACAAGATAAGAAACCCTAATCGCATTAAGAAAAAAAAATAAGAATATAAAAAGATGATCAAACTTACACTTGTATGACCCGACTAGGTATGTAACCCAAAATCTCTATTAACCCCTGCAACACTACAAAAGTTTTCAAATATGAAAATAGAAAGGTACAAAGATATGAATAAAGAATCGACCAAACCAACTAAAATGAGTAAGAAAGCATCAAATTTACCTTATAACTCAACGAATTCCACCTGTACAATACTCATTCTAATGTAAGTTGAGTACACTATTATAACCAAATAAGTTCATTATGAATTATACAATTTTAAGGAAATAGTCTCAATAATAATAGATTAAAGTAAATGGACTTCTATTCTTTTGTTCTCTCCCATAAACATGGTAAGCAATTTTGCACTAACTTTACGAATTGTATATTGAAGATAAGATTAAAAATATCAAACATTAAAAAGAAAAGGTGCATAGATATGAATAAAGGTAACCAAACAAACTGAAATAAGTAAGATAACGACAAGAAAGTTTAGGCTTGTAAAGCTGTCAAGTAGACATTATTGATTTGACCAAACACTGTCATTCGATTTCTAATTTCTTGGAAGAAAACACTAATATCTATGTAATTCCACTTTATAATAAAAGAGTAACTCAAACAAACCTACTTAAAACAAAGTTATGACACTAGATGGCTTATGAAGAATGTGTTGTGTATTACCCAGTTCTTCCCAAAGATCGTGATAAGGAATATGCAAAAATCTTTAAAAATTGCAAATCGAAGAGACAACTAATTCAAATATAATAAACAGAAGAGGATCAACACTATGAAAAAGAATTTGACCAAACCGAATTATTTGAAGTGAAGCAAGAACCATAGGGATTAGAAGCATGGGAGGTATACTGTTCAGTTCTCTACCAAAAACTTGATAAAAGACCTGTAAGAAAAAAACTTGATCAAACTGATACGTGCAAAAAAACACAGAAAAAACTAATACGGTTCAATTCTAAAATGGTACTAGATGACTTATGAAGAATGTGACCAGTCTATTCCCTAGTCTTTCCCTCATGAACATGGTAAAGAATCTGCACAAATCTTTAAAAATGCATATCATACAGAAAACTAATCCAAATAACGCAAACTAGATGAGTTATGTAGAATGTGGTTGGTGTCTATTCCCCAGTCTTTCCCTCAAGATCATGGTAAAGAATTTGCAAAAATATTTAAAAATGCATATCATATAGAGAACTAATCCAAATAACGCAAACTGAAAAAATTCAACGATATTAAAAAAAATGCTATAATCGACTTATTTAAAGTGAACTAAGAATCTTAATGCATATGAAACATGATGAGAGGTTTACTCTTCATTTTTCTCCAAAGAACTTGATAAAGGATCTGCAATGATCTCTAAAATTTAAACACAAGATAAGAAACCCTAATCGCATTAAGAAAAAAAATAAGAATATAAAAAGATGATCAAACTTACACTTGTATGACCCGACTAGGTATGTAACCCAAAATCTCTATTAACCCCTGCAACACTACAAAAGTTTTCAAATATGAAAATAGAAAGGTACAAAGATATGAATAAAGAATCGACCAAACCAACTAAAATGAGTAAGAAAGCATCAAATTTACCTTATAACTCAACGAATTCCACATGTACAATACTCATTCTAATGTAAGTTGCGTACACTATTATAACCAAATAAGTTCATTATAAATTATACAATTTTAAGGAAATAGTCTCAATAATAATAGATTAAAGTAAATGGACTTCTATTCTTTTGTTCTCTCCCACAAACATGGTAAGCAATTTTGCACTAACTTTACGAATTGTATATTGAAGATAAGATTAAAAATATCAAACATTAAAAAGAAAAGGTGCATAGATATGAATAAAGGTAACCAAACAAACTGAAATAAGTAAGATAACGACAAGAAAGTTTAGGCTTGTAAAGCTGTCAAGTAGACATTATTGATTTGACCAAACACTGTCATTCGATTTCTAATTTCTTGGAAGAAAACACTAATATCTATGTAATTCCACTTTCTAATAAAAGAGTAACTCAAACAAGCCTACTTAAAACAAAGTAATGACACTAGATGGCTTATGAAGAATGTGTTGTGTATTACCCAGTTCTTCCCAAAGATCGTGATAAGGAATATGCAAAAATCTTTAAAAATTGCAAATCGAAGAGACAACTAATTCAAATATAATAAACAGAAGAGGATTAACACTATGAAAAAGAATTTGACCAAACCGAATTATTTGAAGTGAAGCAAGAACCATAGGGATTAGAAGCATGGGAGGTATACTGTTCAGTTCTCTACCAAAAACTTGATAAAAGACCTGTAAGAAAAAAACTTGATCAAACTGATACGTGGAAAAAAACACAGAAAAAAGTAATACGGTTCAATTCTAAAATGGTACTAGATGACTTATGAAGAATGTGACCAGTCTATTCCCTAGTCTTTCCCTCATGAACATGGTAAAGAATCTGCAAAAATCTTTAAAAATGCATATCATACAGAAAACTAATCCAAATAACGCAAACTAGATGAGTTATGAAGAATGTGGTTGGTGTCTATTCCCCAGTCTTTCCCTCAAGATCATGGTAAAGAATTTGCAAAAATATTTAAAAATGCATATCATATAGAGAACTAATCCAAATAACGCAAACTGAAAAAATTCAACGATATTAAAAAAAAATGCTATAATCGACTTATTTAAAGTGAACTAAGAATCTTAATGCATATGAAACATGATGAGAGGTTTACTCTTCATTTTTCCCCAAAGAACTTGATAAAGGATCTGCAATGATCTCTAAAATTTAAACACAAGATAAGAAACCCTAATCGCATTAAGAAAAAAAAATAAGAATATAAAAAGATGATCAAACTTACACTTGTATGACCCGACTAGGTATGTAACCCAAAATCTCTATTAACCCCTGCAACACTACAAAAGTTTTCAAATATGAAAATAGAAAGGTACAAAGATATGAATAAAGAATCGACCAAACCAACTAAAATGAGTAAGAAAGCATCAAATTTACCTTATAACTCAACGAATTCCACATGTACAATACTCATTCTAATGTAAGTTGCGTGTACAAAGATATGAATAAAGAATCGACCAAACCAACTAAAATGAGTAAGAAAGCATCA
Organism: Chamaenerion angustifolium; assembly: GCA_946814005.1. Lineage (NCBI taxonomy): Eukaryota > Viridiplantae > Streptophyta > Magnoliopsida > Myrtales > Onagraceae > Chamaenerion > Chamaenerion angustifolium. The sequence goes on along the minus strand of OX328268.1, from coordinate 21,942,941 downwards.
AATTTACCTTATAACTCAACGAATTCCACATGTACAATACTCATTCTAATGTAAGTTGCGTACACTATTATAACCAAATAAGTTCATTATGAATTATACAATTTTAAGGAAATAGTCTCAATAATAATAGATTAAAGTAAATGGACTTCTATTCTTTTGTTCTCTCCCATAAAAATGGTAAGCAATTTTGCACTAACTTTACGAATTGTATATTGAAGATAAGATTAAAAATATCAAACATTAAAAAGAAAAGGTGCATAGATATGAATAAAGGTAACCAAACAAACTGAAATAAGTAAGATAACGACAAGAAAGTTTAGGCTTGTAAAGCTGTCAAGTAGACATTATTGATTTGACCAAACACTGTCATTCGATTTCTAATTTCTTGGAAGAAAACACTAATATCTATGTAATTCCACTTTCTAATAAAAGAGTAACTCAAACAAGCCTACTTAAAACAAAGTTATGACACTAGATGGCTTATGAAGAATGTGTTGTGTATTACCCAGTTCTTCCCAAAGATCGTGATAAGGAATATGCAAAAATCTATAAAAATTGCAAATCGAAGAGACAACTAATTCAAATATAATAAACAGAAGAGGATCAACACTATGAAAAAGAATCTGACCAAACCGAATTATTTGAAGTGAAGCAAGAACCATAGGGATTAGAAGCATGGGAGGTATACTGTTCAGTTCTCTACCAAAAACTTGATAAAAGACCTGTAAGAAAAAAACTTGATCAAACTGATACGTGTAAAAAAACACAGAAAAAACTAATACGGTTCAATTCTAAGATGGTACTAGAGGACTTATGAAGAATGTGACCAGTCTATTCCGTAGTCTTTCCCTCATGAACATGGTAAAGAATCTGCAAAAATCTTTAAAAATGCATATCATACAGAAAACTAATCCAAATAACGCAAACTAGATGAGTTATGAAGAATGTGGTTGGTGTCTATTCCCCAGTCTTTCCCTCAAGATCATGGTAAAGAGTTTGCAAAAATCTTTAAAAATGCATATCATATAGAGAACTAATCCAAATAACGCAAACTGAAAAAATTAAACGATATTAAAAAAAAATGCTATAATCGACTTATTTAAAGTGAACTAAGAATCTTAATGCATATGAAACATGATGAGAGGTTTACTCTTCATTTTTCTCCAAAGAACTTGATAAAGGATCTGCAATGATCTCTAAAATTTAAACACAAGATAAGAAACCCTAATCGCATTAAGAAAAAAAAATAAGAATATAAAAAGATGATCAAACTTACACTTGTATGACCCGACTAGGTATGTAACCCAAAATCTCTATTAACCCCTGCAACACTACAAAAGTTTTCAAATATGAAAATAGAAAGGTACAAAGATATGAATAAAGAATCGACCAAACCAACTAAAATGAGTAAGAAAGCATCAAATTTACCTTATAACTCAACGAATTCCACCTGTACAATACTCATTCTAATGTAAGTTGCGTACACTATTATAACCAAATAAGTTCATTATGAATTATACAATTTTAAGGAAATAGTCTCAATAATAATAGATTAAAGTAAATGGACTTCTATTCTTTTGTTCTCTCCCATAAACATGGTAAGCAATTTTGCACTAACTTTACGAATTGTATATTGAAGATAAGATTAAAAATATCAAACATTAAAAAGAAAAGGTGCATAGATATGAATAAAGGTAACCAAACAAACTGAAATAAGTAAGATAACGACAAGAAAGTTTAGGCTTGTAAAGCTGTCAAGTAGACATTATTGATTTGACCAAACACTGTCATTCGATTTCTAATTTCTTGGAAGAAAACACTAATCTCTATGTAATTCCACTTTCTAATAAAAGAGTAACTCAAACAAACCTACTTTAAACAAAGTTATGACACTAGATGGCTTATGAAGAATGTGTTGTGTATTACCCAGTTCTTCCCAAATATCGTGATAAGGAATATGCAAAAATCTTTAAAAATTGCAAATCGAAGAGACAACTAATTCAAATACAATAAACAGAAGAGGATCAACACTATGAAAAAGAATTTGACCAAACCGAATTATTTGAAGTGAAGCAAAAACCATAGGGATTAGAAGAATGGGAGGTATACTGTTCAGTTCTCTGCCAAAAACTTGATAAAAGACCTGTAAGAAAAAAACTTGATCAAACTGATACGTGCAAAAAAACACAGAAAAAACTACTACGGTTCAATTCTAAAATGGTACTAGATGACTTATGAAGAATGTGACCAGTCTATTCCCTAGTCTTTCCCTCATGAACATGGTAAAGAATCTGCAAAAATCTTTAAAAATGCGTATAATACAGAAAACTAATCCAAATAACGCAAACTATATGAGTTATGAAGAATGTGGTTGGTGTCTATTCCCCAGTCTTTCCCTCAAGATCATGGAAAAGAATTTGCAAAAATATTTAAAAATTCATATCATATAGAGAACTAATCCAAATAACGCAAACTGAAAAAATTAAACGATATTAAAAAAAAATGCTATAATCGACTTATTTAAAGTGAACTAAGAATCTTAATGCATATGAAACATGATGAGAGGTTTACTCTTCATTTTTCTCCAAAGAAATTGATAAAGGATCTGCAATGATCTCTAAAATTTAAACACAAGATAAGAAACCCTAATCGCATTAAGAAAAAAAAATAAGAATATAAAAAGATGATCAAACTTACACTTGTATGACCCGACTAGGTATGTAACCCAAAATCTCTATTAACCCCTGCAACACTACAAAAGTTTTCAAATATGAAAATAGAAAGGTACAAAGATATGAATAAAGAATCGACCAAACCAACTAAAATGAGTAAGAAAGCATCAAATTTACCTTATAACTCAACGAATTCCACCTGTACAATACTCATTCTAATGTAAGTTGCGTACACTATTATAACCAAATAAGTTCATTATGAATTATACAATTTTAAGGAAATAGTCTCAATAATAATAGATTAAAGTAAATGGACTTCTATTCTTTTGTTCTCTCCCATAAACATGGTAAGCAATTTTGCACTAACTTTACGAATTGTATATTGAAGATAAGATTAAAAATATCAAACATTAAAAAGAAAAGGTGCATAGATATGAATAAAGGTAACCAAACAAACTGAAATAAGTAAGATAACGACAAGAAAGTTTAGGCTTGTAAAGCTGTCAAGTAGACATTATTGATTTGACCAAACACTGTCATTCGATTTCTAATTTCTTGGAAGAAAACACTATTATCTATGTAATTCCACTTTCTAATAAAAGAGTAACTCAAACAAACCTACTTTAAACAAAGTTATGACACTAGATGGCTTATGAAGAATGTGTTGTGTATTACCCAGTTCTTCCCAAATATCGTGATAAGGAATATGCAAAAATCTTTAAAAATTGCAAATCGAAGAGACAACTAATTCAAATATAATAAACAGAAGAGGATCAACACTATGAAAAAGAATTTGACCAAACCGAATTATTTGAAGTGAAGCAAAAACCATAGGGATTAGAAGCATGGGAGGTATACTGTTCAGTTCTCTGCCAAAAACTTGATAAAAGACCTGTAAGAAAAAAACTTGATCAAACTGATACGTGCAAAAAAACACAGAAAAAACTAATACGGTTCAATTCTAAGATGGTACTAGAGGACTTATGAAGAATGTGACCAGTCTATTCCCTAGTCTTTCCCTCATGAACATGGTAAAGAATCTGCAAAAATCTTTAAAAATGCATATCATACAGAAAACTAATCCAAATAACGCAAACTAGATGAGTTATGAAGAATGTGGTTGGTGTCTATTCCCCAGTCTTTCCCTCAAGATCATGGTAAAGAGTTTGCAAAAATCTTTAAAAATGCATATCATATAGAGAACTAATCCAAATAACGCAAACTGAAAAAATTAAACGATATTAAAAAAAAATGCTATAATCGACTTATTTAAAGTGAACTAAGAATCTTAATGCATATGAAACATGATGAGAGGTTTACTCTTCATTTTTCTCCAAAGAAATTGATAAAGGATCTGCAATGATCTCTAAAATTTAAACACAAGATAAGAAACCCTAATCGCATTAAGAAAAAAAAATAAGAATATAAAAAGATGATCAAACTTACACTTGTATGACCCGACTAGGTATGTAACCCAAAATCTCTATTAACCCCTGCAACACTACAAAAGTTTTCAAATATGAAAATAGAAAGGTACAAAGATATGAATAAAGAATCGACCAAACCAACTAAAATGAGTAAGAAAGCATCAAATTTACCTTATAACTCAACGAATTCCACCTGTACAATACTCATTCTAATGTAAGTTGCGTACACTATTATAACCAAATAAGTTCATTATGAATTATACAATTTTAAGGAAATAGTCTCAATAATAATAGATTAAAGTAAATGGACTTCTATTCTTTTGTTCTCTCCCATAAACATGGTAAGCAATTTTGCACTAACTTTACGAATTGTATATTGAAGATAAGATTAAAAATATCAAACATTAAAAAGAAAAGGTGCATAGATATGAATAAAGGTAACCAAACAAACTGAAATAAGTAAGATAACGACAAGAAAGTTTAGGCTTGTAAAGCTGTCAAGTAGACATTATTGATTTGACCAAACACTGTCATTCGATTTCTAATTTCTTGGAAGAAAACACTAATATCTATGTAATTCCACTTTCTAATAAAAGAGTAACTCAAACAAACCTACTTTAAACAAAGTTATGACACTAGATGGCTTATGAAGAATGTGTTGTGTATTACCCAGTTCTTCCCAAATATCGTGATAAGGAATATGCAAAAATCTTTAAAAATTGCAAATCGAAGAGACAACTAATTCAAATACAATAAACAGAAGAGGATCAACACTATGAAAAAGAATTTGACCAAACCGAATTATTTGAAGTGAAGCAAAAACCATAGGGATTAGAAGAATGGGAGGTATACTGTTCAGTTCTCTGCCAAAAACTTGATAAAAGACCTGTAAGAAAAAAACTTGATCAAACTGATACGTGCAAAAAAACACAGAAAAAACTACTACGGTTCAATTCTAAAATGGTACTAGATGACTTATGAAGAATGTGACCAGTCTATTCCCTAGTCTTTCCCTCATGAACATGGTAAAGAATCTGCAAAAATCTTTAAAAATGCGTATAATACAGAAAACTAATCCAAATAACGCAAACTATATGAGTTATGAAGAATGTGGTTGGTGTCTATTCCCCAGTCTTTCCCTCAAGATCATGGAAAAGAATTTGCAAAAATATTTAAAAATTCATATCATATAGAGAACTAATCCAAATAACGCAAACTGAAAAAATTAAACGATATTAAAAAAAAATGCTATAATCGACTTATTTAAAGTGAACTAAGAATCTTAATGCATATGAAACATGATGAGAGGTTTACTCTTCATTTTTCTCCAAAGAAATTGATAAAGGATCTGCAATGATCTCTAAAATTTAAACACAAGATAAGAAACCCTAATCGCATTAAGAAAAAAAAATAAGAATATAAAAAGATGATCAAACTTACACTTGTATGACCCGACTAGGTATGTAACCCAAAATCTCTATTAACCCCTGCAACACTACAAAAGTTTTCAAATATGAAAATAGAAAGGTACAAAGATATGAATAAAGAATCGACCAAACCAACTAAAATGAGTAAGAAAGCATCAAATTTACCTTATAACTCAACGAATTCCACCTGTACAATACTCATTCTAATGTAAGTTGCGTACACTATTATAACCAAATAAGTTCATTATGAATTATACAATTTTAAGGAAATAGTCTCAATAATAATAGATTAAAGTAAATGGACTTCTATTCTTTTGTTCTCTCCCATAAACATGGTAAGCAATTTTGCACTAACTTTACGAATTGTATATTGAAGATAAGATTAAAAATATCAAACATTAAAAAGAAAAGGTGCATAGATATGAATAAAGGTAACCAAACAAACTGAAATAAGTAAGATAACGACAAGAAAGTTTAGGCTTGTAAAGCTGTCAAGTAGACATTATTGATTTGACCAAACACTGTCATTCGATTTCTAATTTCTTGGAAGAAAACACTATTATCTATGTAATTCCACTTTCTAATAAAAGAGTAACTCAAACAAACCTACTTTAAACAAAGTTATGACACTAGATGGCTTATGAAGAATGTGTTGTGTATTACCCAGTTCTTCCCAAATATCGTGATAAGGAATATGCAAAAATCTTTAAAAATTGCAAATCGAAGAGACAACTAATTCAAATATAATAAACAGAAGAGGATCAACACTATGAAAAAGAATTTGACCAAACCGAATTATTTGAAGTGAAGCAAAAACCATAGGGATTAGAAGCATGGGAGGTATACTGTTCAGTTCTCTGCCAAAAACTTGATAAAAGACCTGTAAGAAAAAAACTTGATCAAACTGATACGTGCAAAAAAACACAGAAAAAACTAATACGGTTCAATTCTAAAATGGTACTAGATGACTTATGAAGAATGTGACCAGTCTATTCCCTAGTCTTTCCCTCATGAACATGGTAAAGAATCTGCAAAAATCTTTAAAAATGCATATCATACAGAAAACTAATCCAAATAACGCAAACTAGATGAGTTATGAAGAATGTGGTTGGTGTCTATTCCCCAGTCTTTCCCTCAAGATCATGGTAAAGAATTTGCAAAAATATTTAAAAATTCATATCATATAGAGAACTAATCCAAATAACGCAAACTGAAAAAATTAAACGATATTAAAAAAAAATGCTATAATCGACTTATTTAAAGTGAACTAAGAATCTTAATGCATATGAAACATGATGAGAGGTTTACTCTTCATTTTTCTCCAAAGAACTTGATAAAGGATCTGCAATGATCTCTAAAATTTAAACACAAGATAAGAAACCCTAATCGCATTAAGAAAAAAAAATAAGAATATAAAAAGATGATCAAACTTACACTTGTATGACCCGACTAGGTATGTAACCCAAAATCTCTATTAACCCCTGCAACACTACAAAAGTTTTCAAATATGAAAATAGAAAGGTACAAAGATATGAATAAAGAATCGACCAAACCAACTAAAATGAGTAAGAAAGCATCAAATTTACCTTATAACTCAACGAATTCCACCTGTACAATACTCATTCTAATGTAAGTTGCGTACACTATTATAACCAAATAAGTTCATTATGAATTATACAATTTTAAGGAAATAGTCTCAATAATAATAGATTAAAGTAAATGGACTTCTATTCTTTTGTTCTCTCCCATAAACATGGTAAGCAATTTTGCACTAACTTTACGAATTGTATATTGAAGATAAGATTAAAAATATCAAACATTAAAAAGAAAAGGTGCATAGATATGAATAAAGGTAACCAAACAAACTGAAATAAGTAAGATAACGACAAGAAAGTTTAGGCTTGTAAAGCTGTCAAGTAGACATTATTGATTTGACCAAACACTGTCATTCGATTTCTAATTTCTTGGAAGAAAACACTATTATCTATGTAATTCCACTTTCTAATAAAAGAGTAACTCAAACAAACCTACTTTAAACAAAGTTATGACACTAGATGGCTTATGAAGAATGTGTTGTGTATTACCCAGTTCTTCCCAAATATCGTGATAAGGAATATGCAAAAATCTTTAAAAATTGCAAATCGAAGAGACAACTAATTCAAATATAATAAACAGAAGAGGATCAACACTATGAAAAAGAATTTGACCAAACCGAATTATTTGAAGTGAAGCAAAAACCATAGGGATTAGAAGCATGGGAGGTATACTGTTCAGTTCTCTGCCAAAAACTTGATAAAAGACCTGTAAGAAAAAAACTTGATCAAACTGATACGTGCAAAAAAACACAGAAAAAACTAATACGGTTCAATTCTAAAATGGTACTAGATGACTTATGAAGAATGTGACCAGTCTATTCCCTAGTCTTTCCCTCATGAACATGGTAAAGAATCTGCAAAAATCTTTAAAAATGCATATCATACAGAAAACTAATCCAAATAACGCAAACTAGATGAGTTATGAAGAATGTGGTTGGTGTCTATTCCCCAGTCTTTCCCTCAAGATCATGGTAAAGAATTTGCAAAAATATTTAAAAATTCATATCATATAGAGAACTAATCCAAATAACGCAAACTGAAAAAATTAAACGATATTAAAAAAAAATGCTATAATCGACTTATTTAAAGTGAACTAAGAATCTTAATGCATATGAAACATGATGAGAGGTTTACTCTTCATTTTTCTCCAAAGAACTTGATAAAGGATCTGCAATGATCTCTAAAATTTAAACACAAGATAAGAAACCCTAATCGCATTAAGAAAAAAAAATAAGAATATAAAAAGATGATCAAACTTACACTTGTATGACCCGACTAGGTATGTAACCCAAAATCTCTATTAACCCCTGCAACACTACAAAAGTTTTCAAATATGAAAATAGAAAGGTACAAAGATATGAATAAAGAATCGACCAAACCAACTAAAATGAGTAAGAAAGCATCAAATTTACCTTATAACTCAACGAATTCCACCTGTACAATACTCATTCTAATGTAAGTTGCGTACACTATTATAACCAAATAAGTTCATTATGAATTATACAATTTTAAGGAAATAGTCTCAATAATAATAGATTAAAGTAAATGGACTTCTATTCTTTTGTTCTCTCCCATAAACATGGTAAGCAATTTTGCACTAACTTTACGAATTGTATATTGAAGATAAGATTAAAAATATCAAACATTAAAAAGAAAAGGTGCATAGATATGAATAAAGGTAACCAAACAAACTGAAATAAGTAAGATAACGACAAGAAAGTTTAGGCTTGTAAAGCTGTCAAGTAGACATTATTGATTTGACCAAACACTGTCATTCGATTTCTAATTTCTTGGAAGAAAACACTAATATCTATGTAATTCCACTTTCTAATAAAAGAGTAACTCAAACAAACCTACTTTAAACAAAGTTATGACACTAGATGGCTTATGAAGAATGTGTTGTGTATTACCCAGTTCTTCCCAAATATCGTGATAAGGAATATGCAAAAATCTTTAAAAATTGCAAATCGAAGAGACAACTAATTCAAATATAATAAACAGAAGAGGATCAACACTATGAAAAAGAATTTGACCAAACCGAATTATTTGAAGTGAAGCAAAAACCATAGGGATTAGAAGCATGGGAGGTATACTGTTCAGTTCTCTGCCAAAAACTTGATAAAAGACCTGTAAGAAAAAAACTTGATCAAACTGATACGTGCAAAAAAACACAGAAAAAACTAATACGGTTCAATTCTAAAATGGTACTAGATGACTTATGAAGAATGTGACCAGTCTATTCCCTAGTCTTTCCCTCATGAACATGGTAAAGAATCTGCAAAAATCTTTAAAAATGCATATCATACAGAAAACTAATCCAAATAACGCAAACTAGATGAGTTATGAAGAATGTGGTTGGTGTCTATTCCCCAGTCTTTCCCTCAAGATCATGGTAAAGAATTTGCAAAAATATTTAAAAATTCATATCATATAGAGAACTAATCCAAATAACGCAAACTGAAAAAATTAAACGATATTAAAAAAAAATGCTATAATCGACTTATTTAAAGTGAACTAAGAATCTTAATGCATATGAAACATGATGAGAGGTTTACTCTTCATTTTTCTCCAAAGAACTTGATAAAGGATCTGCAATGATCTCTAAAATTTAAACACAAGATAAGAAACCCTAATCGCATTAAGAAAAAAAAATAAGAATATAAAAAGATGATCAAACTTACACTTGTATGACCCGACTAGGTATGTAACCCAAAATCTCTATTAACCCCTGCAACACTACAAAAGTTTTCAAATATGAAAATAGAAAGGTACAAAGATATGAATAAAGAATCGACCACACCAACTAAAATGAGTAAGAAAGCATCAAATTTACCTTATAACTCAACGAATTCCACCTGTACAATACTCATTCTAATGTAAGTTGCGTACACTATTATAACCAAATAAGTTCATTATGAATTATACAATTTTAAGGAAATAGTCTCAATAATAATAGATTAAATTAAATGGACTTCTATTCTTTTGTTCTCTCCCATAAACATGGTAAGCAATTTTGCACTAACTTTACGAATTGTATATTGAAGATAAGATTAAAAATATCAAACATTAAAAAGAAAAGGTGCATAGATATGAATAAAGGTAACCAAACAAACTGAAATAAGTAAGATAACGACAAGAAAGTTTAGGCTTGTAAAGCTGTCAAGTAGACATTATTGATTTGACCAAACACTGTCATTCGATTTCTAATTTCTTGGAAGAAAACACTAATATCTATGTAATTCCACTTTCTAATAAAAGAGTAACTCAAACAAACCTACTTTAAACAAAGTTATGACACTAGATGGCTTATGAAGAATGTGTTGTGTATTACCCAGTTCTTCCCAAATATCGTGATAAGGAATATGCAAAAATCTTTAAAAATTGCAAATCGAAGAGACAACTAATTCAAATATAATAAACAGAAGAGGATCAACACTATGAAAAAGAATTTGACCAAACCGAATTATTTGAAGTGAAGCAAAAACCATAGGGATTAGAAGCATGGGAGGTATACTGTTCAGTTCTCTGCCAAAAACTTGATAAAAGACCTGTAAGAAAAAAACTTGATCAAACTGATACGTGCAAAAAAACACAGAAAAAACTAATACGGTTCAATTCTAAAATGGTACTAGATGACTTATGAAGAATGTGACCAGTCTATTCCCTAGTCTTTCCCTCATGAACATGGTAAAGAATCTGCAAAAATCTTTAAAAATGCATATAATACAGAAAACTAATCCAAATAACGCAAACTATATGAGTTATGAAGAATGTGGTTGGTGTCTATTCCCCAGTCTTTCCCTCAAGATCATGGTAAAGAATTTGCAAAAATATTTAAAAATTCATATCATATAGAGAACTAATCCAAATAACGCAAACTGAAAAAATTAAACGATATTAAAAAAAAATGCTATAATCGACTTATTTAAAGTGAACTAAGAATCTTAATGCATATGAAACATGATGAGAGGTTTACTCTTCATTTTTCTCCAAAGAACTTGATAAAGGATCTGCAATGATCTCTAAAATTTAAACACAAGATAAGAAACCCTAATCGCATTAAGAAAAAAAAATAAGAATATAAAAAGATGATCAAACTTACACTTGTATGACCCGACTAGGTATGTAACCCAAAATCTCTATTAACCCCTGCAACACTACAAAAGTTTTCAAATATGAAAATAGAAAGGTACAAAGATATGAATAAAGAATCGACCAAACCAACTAAAATGAGTAAGAAAGCATCAAATTTACCTTATAACTCAACGAATTCCACCTGTACAATACTCATTCTAATGTAAGTTGCGTACACTATTATAACCAAATAAGTTCATTATGAATTATACAATTTTAAGGAAATAGTCTCAATAATAATAGATTAAAGTAAATGGACTTCTATTCTTTTGTTCTCTCCCATAAACATGGTAAGCAATTTTGCACTAACTTTACGAATTGTATATTGAAGATAAGATTAAAAATATCAAACATTAAAAAGAAAAGGTGCATAGATATGAATAAAGGTAACCAAACAAACTGAAATAAGTAAGATAACGACAAGAAAGTTTAGGCTTGTAAAGCTGTCAAGTAGACATTATTGATTTGACCAAACAGTGTCATTCGATTTCTAATTTCTTGGAAGAAAACACTAATATCTATGTAATTCCACTTTCTAATAAAAGAGTAACTCAAACAAGCCTACTTTAAACAAAGTTATGACACTAGATGGCTTATGAAGAATGTGTTGTGTATTACCCAGTTCTTCCCAAATATCGTGATAAGGAATATGCAAAAATCTTTAAAAATTGCAAATCGAAGAGACAACTAATTCAAATATAATAAACAGAAGAGGATCAACACTATGAAAAAGAATTTGACCAAACCGAATTATTTGAAGTGAAGCAAAAAACCATAGGGATTAGAAGCATGGGAGGTATACTGTTCAGTTCTCTGCCAAAAACTTGATAAAAGACCTGTAAGAAAAAAACTTGATCAAACTGATACGTGCAAAAAAACACAGAAAAAACTAATACGGTTCAATTCTAAAATGGTACTAGATGACTTATGAAGAATGTGACCAGTCTATTCCCTAGTCTTTCCCTCATGAACATGGTAAAGAATCTGCAAAAATCTTTAAAAATGCATATCATACAGAAAACTAATCCAAATAACGCAAACTAGATGAGTTATGAAGAATGTGGTTGGTGTCTATTCCCCAGTCTTTCCCTCAAGATCATGGTAAAGAATTTGCAAAAATATTTAAAAATGCATATCATATAGAGAACTAATCCAAATAACGCAAACTGAAAAAATTCAACGATATTAAAAAAAAATGCTATAATCGACTTATTTAAAGTGAACTAAGAATCTTAATGCATATGAAACATGATGAGAGGTTTACTCTTCATTTTTCTCCAAAGAACTTGATAAAGGATCTGCAATGATCTCTAAAATTTAAACACAAGATAAGAAACCCTAATCGCATTAAGAAAAAAAAATAAGAATATAAAAAGATGATCAAACTTACACTTGTATGACCCGACTAGGTATGTAACCCAAAATCTCTATTAACCCCTGCAACACTACAAAAGTTTTCAAATATGAAAATAGAAAGGTACAAAGATATGAATAAAGAATCGACCAAACCAACTAAAATGAGTAAGAAAGCATCAAATTTACCTTATAACTCAACGAATTCCACATGTACAATACTCATTCTAATGTAAGTTGCGTACACTATTATAACCAAATAAGTTCATTATGAATTATACAATTTTAAGGAAATAGTCTCAATAATAATAGATTAAAGTAAATGGACTTCTATTCTTTTGTTCTCTCCCATAAACATGGTAAGCAATTTTGCACTAACTTTACGAATTGTATATTGAAGATAAGATTAAAAATATCAAACATTAAAAAGAAAAGGTGCATAGACATGAATAAAGGTAACCAAACAAACTGAAATAAGTAAGATAACGACAAGAAAGTTTACGCTTGTAAAGCTGTCAAGTAGACATTATTGATTTGACCAAACACTGTCATTCGATTTCTAATTTCTTGGAAGAAAACACTAATATCTATGTAATTCCACTTTCTAATAAAAGAGTAACTCAAACAAGCCTACTTAAAACAAAGTAATGACACTAGATGGCTTATGAAGAATGTGTTGTGTATTACCCAGTTCTTCCCAAAGATCGTGATAAGGAATATGCAAAAATCTTTAAAAATTGCAAATCGAAGAGACAACTAATTCAAATATAATAAACAGAAGAGGATCAACACTATGAAAAAGAATTTGACCAAACCGAATTATTTGAAGTGAAGCAAGAACCATAGGGATTAGAAGCATGGGAGGTATACTGTTCAGTTCTCTACCAAAAACTTGATAAAAGACCTGTAAGAAAAAAACTTGATCAAACTGATACGTGCAAAAAAACACAGAAAAAACTAATACGGTTCAATTCTAAAATGGTACTAGATGACTTATGAAGAATGTGACCAGTCTATTCCCTAGTCTTTCCCTCATGAACATGGTAAAGAATCTGCAAAAATCTTTAAAAATGCATATCATACAGAAAACTAATCCAAATAACGCAAACTAGATGAGTTATGAAGAATGTGGTTGGTGTCTATTCCCCAGTCTTTCCCTCAAGACCATGGTAAAGAATTTGCAAAAATATTTAAAAATGCATATCATATAGAGAACTAATCCAAATAACGCAAACTGAAAAAATTCAACGATATTAAAAAAAAATGCTATAATCGACTTATTTAAAGTGAACTAAGAATCTTAATGCATATGAAACATGATGAGAGGTTTACTCTTCATTTTTCTCCAAAGAACTTGATAAAGGATCTGCAATGATCTCTAAAATTTAAACACAAGATAAGAAACCCTAATCGCATTAAGAAAAAAAAATAAGAATATAAAAAGATGATCAAACTTACACTTGTATGACCCGACTAGGTATGTAACCCAAAATCTCTATTAACCCCTGCAACACTACAAAAGTTTTCAAATATGAAAATAGAAAGGTACAAAGATATGAATAAAGAATCGACCAAACCAACTAAAATGAGTAAGAAAGCATCAAATTTACCTTATAACTCAACGAATTCCACATGTACAATACTCATTCTAATGTAAGTTGCGTACACTATTATAACCAAATAAGTTCATTATGAATTATACAATTTTAAGGAAATAGTCTCAATAATAATAGATTAAAGTAAATGGACTTCTATTCTTTTGTTCTCTCCCATAAACATGGTAAGCAATTTTGCACTAACTTTACGAATTGTATATTGAAGATAAGATTAAAAATATCAAACATTAAAAAGAAAAGGTGCATAGATATGAATAAAGGTAACCAAACAAACTGAAATAAGTAAGATAACGACAAGAAAGTTTAGGCTTGTAAAGCTGTCAAGTAGACATTATTGATTTGACCAAACACTGTCATTCGATTTCTAATTTCTTGGAAGAAAACACTAATATCTATGTAATTCCACTTTCTAATAAAAGAGTAACTCAAACAAGCCTACTTAAAACAAAGTAATGACACTAGATGGCTTATGAAGAATGTGTTGTGTATTACCCAGTTCTTCCCAAAGATCGTGATAAGGAATATGCAAAAATCTTTAAAAATTGCAAATCGAAGAGACAACTAATTCAAATATAATAAACAGAAGAGGATCAACACTATGAAAAAGAATTTGACCAAACCGAATTATTTGAAGTGAAGCAAGAACCATAGGGATTAGAAGCATGGGAGGTATACTGTTCAGTTCTCTACCAAAAACTTGATAAAAGACCTGTAAGAAAAAAACTTGATCAAACTGATACGTGCAAAAAAAACACAGAAAAAACTAATACGGTTCAATTCTAAAATGGTACTAGATGACTTATGAAGAATGTGACCAGTCTATTCCCTAGTCTTTCCCTCATGAACATGGTAAAGAATCTGCAAAAATCTTTAAAAATGCATATCATACAGAAAACTAATCCAAATAACGCAAACTAGATGAGTTATGAAGAATGTGGTTGGTGTCTATTCCCCAGTCTTTCCCTCAAGATCATGGTAAAGAATTTGCAAAAATCTTTAAAAATGCATATCATATAGAGAACTAATCCAAATAACGCAAACTGAAAAAATTCAACGATATTAAAAAAAAATGCTATAATCGACTTATTTAAAGTGAACTAAGAATCTTAATGCATATGAAACATGATGAGAGGTTTACTCTTCATTTTTCTCCAAAGAACTTGATAAAGGATCTGCAATGATCTCTAAAATTTAAACACAAGATAAGAAACCCTAATCGCATTAAGAAAAAAAAATAAGAATATAAAAAGATGATCAAACTTACACTTGTATGACCCGACTAGGTATGTAACCCAAAATCTCTATTAACCCCTGCAACACTACAAAAGTTTTCAAATATGAAAATAGAAAGGTACAAAGATATGAATAAAGAATCGACCAAACCAACTAAAATGAGTAAGAAAGCATCAAATTTACCTTATAACTCAACGAATTCCACATGTACAATACTCATTCTAATGTAAGTTGCGTACACTATTATAACCAAATAAGTTCATTATGAATTATACAATTTTAAGGAAATAGTCTCAATAATAATAGATTAAAGTAAATGGACTTCTATTCTTTTGTTCTCTCCCATAAACATGGTAAGCAATTTTGTACTAACTTTACGAATTGTATATTGAAGATAAGATTAAAAATATCAAACATTAAAAAGAAAAGGTGCATAGATATGAATAAAGGTAACCAAACAAACTGAAATAAGTAAGATAACGACAAGAAAGTTTAGGCTTGTAAAGCTGTCAAGTAGACATTATTGATTTGACCAAACACTGTCATTCGATTTCTAATTTCTTGGAAGAAAACACTAATATCTATGTAATTCCACTTTCTAATAAAAGAGTAACTCAAACAAGCCTACTTAAAACAAAGTAATGACACTAGATGGCTTATGAAGAATGTGTTGTGTATTACCCAGTTCTTCCCAAAGATCGTGATAAGGAATATGCAAAAATCTTTAAAAATTGCAAATCGAAGAGACAACTAATTCAAATATAATAAACAGAAGAGGATCAACACTATGAAAAAGAATTTGACCAAACCGAATTATTTGAAGTGAAGCAAGAACCATAGGGATTAGAAGCATGGGAGGTATACTGTTCAGTTCTCTACCAAAAACTTGATAAAAGACCTGTAAGAAAAAAACTTGATCAAACTGATACGTGCAAAAGAAACACAGAAAAAACTAATACGGTTCAATTCTAAAATGGTACTAGATGACTTATGAAGAATGTGACCAGTCTATTCCCTAGTCTTTCCCTCATGAACATGGTAAAGAATCTGCAAAAATCTTTAAAAATGCATATCATACAGAAAACTAATCCAAATAACGCAAACTAGATGAGTTATGAAGAATGTGGTTGGTGTCTATTCCCCAGTCTTTCCCTCAAGATCATGGTAAAGAATTTGCAAAAATATTTAAAAATGCATATCATATAGAGAACTAATCCAAATAACGCAAACTGAAAAAATTCAACGATATTAAAAAAAAATGCTATAATCGACTTATTTAAAGTGAACTAAAAATCTTAATGCATATGAAACATGATGAGAGGTTTACTCTTCATTTTTCTCCAAAGAACTTGATAAAGGATCTGCAATGATCTCTAAAATTTAAACACAAGATAAGAAACCCTAATCGCATTAAGAAAAAAAAATAAGAATATAAAAAGATGATCAAACTTACACTTGTATGACCCAACTAGGTATGTAACCCAAAATCTCTATTAACCCCTGCAACACTACAAAAGTTTTCAAATATGAAAATAGAAAGGTACAAAGATATGAATAAAGAATCGACCAAACCAACTAAAATGAGTAAGAAAGCATCAAATTTACCTTATAACTCAACGAATTCCACATGTACAATACTCATTCTAATGTAAGTTGCGTACACTATTATAACCAAATAAGTTCATTATGAATTATACAATTTTAAGGAAATAGTCTCAATAATAATAGATTAAAGTAAATGGACTTCTATTCTTTTGTTCTCTCCCATAAACATGGTAAGCAATTTTGCACTAACTTTACGAATTGTATATTGAAGATAAGATTAAAAATATCAAACATTAAAAAGAAAAGGTGCATAGATATGAATAAAGGTAACCAAACAAACTGAAATAAGTAAGATAACGACAAGAAAGTTTAGGCTTGTAAAGCTGTCAAGTAGACATTATTGATTTGACCAAACACTGTCATTCGATTTCTAATTTCTTGGAAGAAAACACTAATATCTATGTAATTCCACTTTCTAATAAAAGAGTAACTCAAACAAGCCTACTTAAAACAAAGTAATGACACTAGATGGCTTATGAAGAATGTGTTGTGTATTACCCAGTTCTTCCCAAAGATCGTGATAAGGAATATGCAAAAATCTTTAAAAATTGCAAATCGAAGAGACAACTAATTCAAATATAATAAACAGAAGAGGATCAACACTATGAAAAAGAATTTGACCAAACCGAATTATTTGAAGTGAAGCAAGAACCATAGGGATTAGAAGAATGGGAGGTATACTGTTCAGTTCTCTACCAAAAACTTGATAAAAGACCTGTAAGAAAAAAACTTGATCAAACTGATACGTGCAAAAAAAACACAGAAAAAACTAATACGGTTCAATTCTAAAATGGTACTAGATGACTTATGAAGAATGTGACCAGTCTATTCCCTAGTCTTTCCCTCATGAACATGGTAAAGAATCTGCAAAAATCTTTAAAAATGCATATCATACAGAAAACTAATCCAAATAACGCAAACTAGATGAGTTATGAAGAATGTGGTTGGTGTCTATTCCCCAGTCTTTCCCTCAAGATCATGGTAAAGAATTTGCAAAAATATTTAAAAATGCATATCATATAGAGAACTAATCCAAATAACGCAAACTGAAAAAATTCAACGATATTAAAAAAAAATGCTATAATCGACTTATTTAAAGTGAACTAAAAATCTTAATGCATATGAAACATGATGAGAGGTTTACTCTTCATTTTTCTCCAAAGAACTTGATAAAGGATCTGCAATGATCTCTAAAATTTAAACACAAGATAAGAAACCCTAATCGCATTAAGAAAAAAAAATAAGAATATAAAAAGATGATCAAACTTACACTTGTATGACCCAACTAGGTATGTAACCCAAAATCTCTATTAACCCCTGCAACACTACAAAAGTTTTCAAATATGAAAATAGAAAGGTACAAAGATATGAATAAAGAATCGACCAAACCAACTAAAATGAGTAAGAAAGCATCAAATTTACCTTATAACTCAACGAATTCCACATGTACAATACTCATTCTAATGTAAGTTGCGTACACTATTATAACCAAATAAGTTCATTATGAATTATACAATTTTAAGGAAATAGTCTCAATAATAATAGATTAAAGTAAATGGACTTCTATTCTTTTGTTCTCTCCCATAAACATGGTAAGCAATTTTGCACTAACTTTACGAATTGTATATTGAAGATAAGATTAAAAATATCAAACATTAAAAAGAAAAGGTGCATAGATATGAATAAAGGTAACCAAACAAACTGAAATAAGTAAGATAACGACAAGAAAGTTTAGGCTTGTAAAGCTGTCAAGTAGACATTATTGATTTGACCAAACACTGTCATTCGATTTCTAATTTCTTGGAAGAAAACACTAATATCTATGTAATTCCACTTTCTAATAAAAGAGTAACTCAAACAAGCCTACTTAAAACAAAGTAATGACACTAGATGGCTTATGAAGAATGTGTTGTGTATTACCCAGTTCTTCCCAAAGATCGTGATAAGGAATATGCAAAAATCTTTAAAAATTGCAAATCGAAGAGACAACTAATTCAAATATAATAAACAGAAGAGGATCAACACTATGAAAAAGAATTTGACCAAACCGAATTATTTGAAGTGAAGCAAGAACCATAGGGATTAGAAGCATGGGAGGTATACTGTTCAGTTCTCTACCAAAAACTTGATAAAAGACCTGTAAGAAAAAAACTTGATCAAACTGATACGTGCAAAAAAAACACAGAAAAAACTAATACGGTTCAATTCTAAAATGGTACTAGATGACTTATGAAGAATGTGACCAGTCTATTCCCTAGTCTTTCCCTCATGAACATGGTAAAGAATCTGCAAAAATCTTTAAAAATGCATATCATACAGAAAACTAATCCAAATAACGCAAACTAGATGAGTTATGAAGAATGTGGTTGGTGTCTATTCCCCAGTCTTTCCCTCAAGATCATGGTAAAGAATTTGCAAAAATATTTAAAAATGCATATCATATAGAGAACTAATCCAAATAACGCAAACTGAAAAAATTCAACGATATTAAAAAAAAATGCTATAATCGACTTATTTAAAGTGAACTAAGAATCTTAATGCATATGAAACATGATGAGAGGTTTACTCTTCATTTTTCTCCAAAGAACTTGATAAAGGATCTGCAATGATCTCTAAAATTTAAACACAAGATAAGAAACCCTAATCGCATTAAGAAAAAAAATTAAGAATATAAAAAGATGATCAAACTTACACTTGTATGACCCAACTAGGTATGTAACCCAAAATCTCTATTAACCCCTGCAACACTACAAAAGTTTTCAAATATGAAAATAGAAAGGTACAAAGATATGAATAAAGAATCGACCAAACCAACTAAAATGAGTAAGAAAGCATCAAATTTACCTTATAACTCAACGAATTCCACATGTACAATACTCATTCTAATGTAAGTTGCGTACACTATTATAACCAAATAAGTTCATTATGAATTATACAATTTTAAGGAAATAGTCTCAATAATAATAGATTAAAGTAAATGGACTTCTATTCTTTTGTTCTCTCCCATAAACATGGTAAGCAATTTTGCACTAACTTTACGAATTGTATATTGAAGATAAGATTAAAAATATCAAACATTAAAAAGAAAAGGTGCATAGATATGAATAAAGGTAACCAAACAAACTGAAATAAGTAAGATAACGACAAGAAAGTTTAGGCTTGTAAAGCTGTCAAGTAGACATTATTGATTTGACCAAACACTGTCATTCGATTTCTAATTTCTTGGAAGAAAACACTAATATCTATGTAATTCCACTTTCTAATAAAAGAGTAACTCAAACAAGCCTACTTAAAACAAAGTAATGACACTAGATGGCTTATGAAGAATGTGTTGTGTATTACCCAGTTCTTCCCAAAGATCGTGATAAGGAATATGCAAAAATCTTTAAAAATTGCAAATCGAAGAGACAACTAATTCAAATATAATAAACAGAAGAGGATCAACACTATGAAAAAGAATTTGACCAAACCGAATTATTTGAAGTGAAGCAAGAACCATAGGGATTAGAAGCATGGGAGGTATACTGTTCAGTTCTCTACCAAAAACTTGATAAAAGACCTGTAAGAAAAAAACTTGATCAAACTGATACGTGCAAAAAAAACACAGAAAAAACTAATACGGTTCAATTCTAAAATGGTACTAGATGACTTATGAAGAATGTGACCAGTCTATTCCCTAGTCTTTCCCTCATGAACATGGTAAAGAATCTGCAAAAATCTTTAAAAATGCATATCATACAGAAAACTAATCCAAATAACGCAAACTAGATGAGTTATGAAGAATGTGGTTGGTGTCTATTCCCCAGTCTTTCCCTCAAGATCATGGTAAAGAATTTGCAAAAATATTTAAAAATGCATATCATATAGAGAACTAATCCAAATAACGCAAACTGAAAAAATTCAACGATATTAAAAAAAAATGCTATAATCGACTTATTTAAAGTGAACTAAGAATCTTAATGCATATGAAACATGATGAGAGGTTTACTCTTCATTTTTCTCCAAAGAACTTGATAAAGGATCTGCAATGATCTCTAAAATTTAAACACAAGATAAGAAACCCTAATCGCATTAAGAAAAAAAAATAAGAATATAAAAAGATGATCAAACTTACACTTGTATGACCCAACTAGGTATGTAACCCAAAATCTCTATTAACCCCTGCAACACTACAAAAGTTTTCAAATATGAAAATAGAAAGGTACAAAGATATGAATAAAGAATCGACCAAACCAACTAAAATGAGTAAGAAAGCATCAAATTTACCTTATAACTCAACGAATTCCACATGTACAATACTCATTCTAATGTAAGTTGCGTACACTATTATAACCAAATAAGTTCATTATGAATTATACAATTTTAAGGAAATAGTCTCAATAATAATAGATTAAAGTAAATGGACTTCTATTCTTTTGTTCTCTCCCATAAACATGGTAAGCAATTTTGCACTAACTTTACGAATTGTATATTGAAGATAAGATTAAAAATATCAAACATTAAAAAGAAAAGGTGCATAGATATGAATAAAGGTAACCAAACAAACTGAAATAAGTAAGATAACGACAAGAAAGTTTAGGCTTGTAAAGCTGTCAAGTAGACATTATTGATTTGACCAAACACTGTCATTCGATTTCTAATTTCTTGGAAGAAAACACTAATATCTATGTAATTCCACTTTCTAATAAAAGAGTAACTCAAACAAGCCTACTTAAAACAAAGTAATGACACTAGATGGCTTATGAAGAATGTGTTGTGTATTACCCAGTTCTTCCCAAAGATCGTGATAAGGAATATGCAAAAATCTTTAAAAATTGCAAATCGAAGAGACAACTAATTCAAATATAATAAACAGAAGAGGATCAACACTATGAAAAAGAATTTGACCAAACCGAATTATTTGAAGTGAAGCAAGAACCATAGGGATTAGAAGCATGGGAGGTATACTGTTCAGTTCTCTACCAAAAACTTGATAAAAGACCTGTAAGAAAAAAACTTGATCAAACTGATACGTGCAAAAAAAACACAGAAAAAACTAATACGGTTCAATTCTAAAATGGTACTAGATGACTTATGAAGAATGTGACCAGTCTATTCCCTAGTCTTTCCCTCATGAACATGGTAAAGAATCTGCAAAAATCTTTAAAAATGCATATCATACAGAAAACTAATCCAAATAACGCAAACTAGATGAGTTATGAAGAATGTGGTTGGTGTCTATTCCCCAGTCTTTCCCTCAAGATCATGGTAAAGAATTTGCAAAAATATTTAAAAATGCATATCATATAGAGAACTAATCCAAATAACGCAAACTGAAAAAATTCAACGATATTAAAAAAAAATGCTATAATCGACTTATTTAAAGTGAACTAAGAATCTTAATGCATATGAAACATGATGAGAGGTTTACTCTTCATTTTTCTCCAAAGAACTTGATAAAGGATCTGCAATGATCTCTAAAATTTAAACACAAGATAAGAAACCCTAATCGCATTAAGAAAAAAAAATAAGAATATAAAAAGATGATCAAACTTACACTTGTATGACCCAACTAGGTATGTAACCCAAAATCTCTATTAACCCCTGCAACACTACAAAAGTTTTCAAATATGAAAATAGAAAGGTACAAAGATATGAATAAAGAATCTACCAAACCAACTAAAATGAGTAAGAAAGCATCAAATTTACCTTATAACTCAACGAATTCCACATGTACAATACTCATTCTAATGTAAGTTGCGTACACTATTATAACCAAATAAGTTCATTATGAATTATACAATTTTAAGGAAATAGTCTCAATAATAATAGATTAAAGTAAATGGACTTCTATTCTTTTGTTCTCTCCCATAAACATGGTAAGCAATTTTGCACTAACTTTACGAATTGTATATTGAAGATAAGATTAAAAATATCAAACATTAAAAAGAAAAGGTGCATAGATATGAATAAAGGTAACCAAACAAACTGAAATAAGTAAGATAACGACAAGAAAGTTTAGGCTTGTAAAGCTGTCAAGTAGACATTATTGATTTGACCAAACACTGTCATTCGATTTCTAATTTCTTGGAAGAAAACACTAATATCTATGTAATTCCACTTTCTAATAAAAGAGTAACTCAAACAAGCCTACTTAAAACAAAGTAATGACACTAGATGGCTTATGAAGAATGTGTTGTGTATTACCCAGTTCTTCCCAAAGATCGTGATAAGGAATATGCAAAAATCTTTAAAAATTGCAAATCGAAGAGACAACTAATTCAAATATAATAAACAGAAGAGGATCAACACTATGAAAAAGAATTTGACCAAACCGAATTATTTGAAGTGAAGCAAGAACCATAGGGATTAGAAGCATGGGAGGTATACTGTTCAGTTCTCTACCAAAAACTTGATAAAAGACCTGTAAGAAAAAAACTTGATCAAACTGATACGTGCAAAAAAAACACAGAAAAAACTAATACGGTTCAATTCTAAAATGGTACTAGATGACTTATGAAGAATGTGACCAGTCTATTCCCTAGTCTTTCCCTCATGAACATGGTAAAGAATCTGCAAAAATCTTTAAAAATGCATATCATACAGAAAACTAATCCAAATAACGCAAACTAGATGAGTTATGAAGAATGTGGTTGGTGTCTATTCCCCAGTCTTTCCCTCAAGATCATGGTAAAGAATTTGCAAAAATATTTAAAAATGCATATCATATAGAGAACTAATCCAAATAACGCAAACTGAAAAAATTCAACGATATTAAAAAAAAATGCTATAATCGACTTATTTAAAGTGAACTAAGAATCTTAATGCATATGAAACATGATGAGAGGTTTACTCTTCATTTTTCTCCAAAGAACTTGATAAAGGATCTGCAATGATCTCTAAAATTTAAACACAAGATAAGAAACCCTAATCGCATTAAGAAAAAAAAATAAGAATATAAAAAGATGATCAAACTTACACTTGTATGACCCAACTAGGTATGTAACCCAAAATCTCTATTAACCCCTGCAACACTACAAAAGTTTTCAAATATGAAAATAGAAAGGTACAAAGATATGAATAAAGAATCGACCAAACCAACTAAAATGAGTAAGAAAGCATCAAATTTACCTTATAACTCAACGAATTCCACATGTACAATACTCATTCTAATGTAAGTTGCGTACACTATTATAACCAAATAAGTTCATTATGAATTATACAATTTTAAGGAAATAGTCTCAATAATAATAGATTAAAGTAAATGGACTTCTATTCTTTTGTTCTCTCCCATAAACATGGTAAGCAATTTTGCACTAACTTTACGAATTGTATATTGAAGATAAGATTAAAAATATCAAACATTAAAAAGAAAAGGTGCATAGATATGAATAAAGGTAACCAAACAAACTGAAATAAGTAAGATAACGACAAGAAAGTTTAGGCTTGTAAAGCTGTCAAGTAGACATTATTGATTTGACCAAACACTGTCATTCGATTTCTAATTTCTTGGAAGAAAACACTAATATCTATGTAATTCCACTTTCTAATAAAAGAGTAACTCAAACAAGCCTACTTAAAACAAAGTAATGACACTAGATGGCTTATGAAGAATGTGTTGTGTATTACCCAGTTCTTCCCAAAGATCGTGATAAGGAATATGCAAAAATCTTTAAAAATTGCAAATCGAAGAGACAACTAATTCAAATATAATAAACAGAAGAGGATCAACACTATGAAAAAGAATTTGACCAAACCGAATTATTTGAAGTGAAGCAAGAACCATAGGGATTAGAAGCATGGGAGGTATACTGTTCAGTTCTCTACCAAAAACTTGATAAAAGACCTGTAAGAAAAAAACTTGATCAAACTGATACGTGCAAAAAAAACACAGAAAAAACTAATACGGTTCAATTCTAAAATGGTACTAGATGACTTATGAAGAATGTGACCAGTCTATTCCCTAGTCTTTCCCTCATGAACATGGTAAAGAATCTGCAAAAATCTTTAAAAATGCATATCATACAGAAAACTAATCCAAATAACGCAAACTAGATGAGTTATGAAGAATGTGGTTGGTGTCTATTCCCCAGTCTTTCCCTCAAGATCATGGTAAAGAATTTGCAAAAATATTTAAAAATGCATATCATATAGAGAACTAATCCAAATAACGCAAACTGAAAAAATTCAACGATATTAAAAAAAAATGCTATAATCGACTTATTTAAAGTGAACTAAGAATCTTAATGCATATGAAACATGATGAGAGGTTTACTCTTCATTTTTCTCCAAAGAACTTGATAAAGGATCTGCAATGATCTCTAAAATTTAAACACAAGATAAGAAACCCTAATCGCATTAAGAAAAAAAAATAAGAATATAAAAAGATGATCAAACTTACACTTGTATGACCCAACTAGGTATGTAACCCAAAATCTCTATTAACCCCTGCAACACTACAAAAGTTTTCAAATATGAAAATAGAAAGGTACAAAGATATGAATAAAGAATCGACCAAACCAACTAAAATGAGTAAGAAAGCATCAAATTTACCTTATAACTCAACGAATTCCACATGTACAATACTCATTCTAATGTAAGTTGCGTACACTATTATAACCAAATAAGTTCATTATGAATTATACAATTTTAAGGAAATAGTCTCAATAATAATAGATTAAAGTAAATGGACTTCTATTCTTTTGTTCTCTCCCATAAACATGGTAAGCAATTTTGCACTAACTTTACGAATTGTATATTGAAGATAAGATTAAAAATATCAAACATTAAAAAGAAAAGGTGCATAGATATGAATAAAGGTAACCAAACAAACTGAAATAAGTAAGATAACGACAAGAAAGTTTAGGCTTGTAAAGCTGTCAAGTAGACATTATTGATTTGACCAAACACTGTCATTCGATTTCTAATTTCTTGGAAGAAAACACTAATATCTATGTAATTCCACTTTCTAATAAAAGAGTAACTCAAACAAGCCTACTTAAAACAAAGTAATGACACTAGATGGCTTATGAAGAATGTGTTGTGTATTACCCAGTTCTTCCCAAAGATCGTGATAAGGAATATGCAAAAATCTTTAAAAATTGCAAATCGAAGAGACAACTAATTCAAATATAATAAACAGAAGAGGATCAACACTATGAAAAAGAATTTGACCAAACCGAATTATTTGAAGTGAAGCAAGAACCATAGGGATTAGAAGCATGGGAGGTATACTGTTCAGTTCTCTACCAAAAACTTGATAAAAGACCTGTAAGAAAAAAACTTGATCAAACTGATACGTGCAAAAAAAACACAGAAAAAACTAATACGGTTCAATTCTAAAATGGTACTAGATGACTTATGAAGAATGTGACCAGTCTATTCCCTAGTCTTTCCCTCATGAACATGGTAAAGAATCTGCAAAAATCTTTAAAAATGCATATCATACAGAAAACTAATCCAAATAACGCAAACTAGATGAGTTATGAAGAATGTGGTTGGTGTCTATTCCCCAGTCTTTCCCTCAAGATCATGGTAAAGAATTTGCAAAAATATTTAAAAATGCATATCATATAGAGAACTAATCCAAATAACGCAAACTGAAAAAATTCAACGATATTAAAAAAAAATGCTATAATCGACTTATTTAAAGTGAACTAAGAATCTTAATGCATATGAAACATGATGAGAGGTTTACTCTTCATTTTTCTCCAAAGAACTTGATAAAGGATCTGCAATGATCTCTAAAATTTAAACACAAGATAAGAAACCCTAATCGCATTAAGAAAAAAAAATAAGAATATAAAAAGATGATCAAACTTACACTTGTATGACCCGACTAGGTATGTAACCCAAAATCTCTATTAACCCCTGCAACACTACAAAAGTTTTCAAATATGAAAATAGAAAGGTACAAAGATATGAATAAAGAATCGACCAAACCAACTAAAATGAGTAAGAAAGCATCAAATTTACCTTATAACTCAACGAATTCCACATGTACAATACTCATTCTAATGTAAGTTGCGTACACTATTATAACCAAATAAGTTCATTATGAATTATAAAATTTTAAGGAAATAGTCTCAATAATAATAGATTAAAGTAAATGGACTTCTATTCTTTTGTTCTCTCCCATAAACATGGTAAGCAATTTTGCACTAACTTTACGAATTGTATATTGAAGATAAGATTAAAAATATCAAACATTAAAAAGAAAAGGTGCATAGATATGAATAAAGGTAACCAAACAAACTGAAATAAGTAAGATAACGACAAGAAAGTTTAGGCTTGTAAAGCTGTCAAGTAGACATTATTGATTTGACCAAACACTGTCATTCGATTTCTAATTTCTTGGAAGAAAACACTAATATCTATGTAATTCCACTTTCTAATAAAAGAGTAACTCAAACAAGCCTACTTAAAACAAAGTAATGACACTAGATGGCTTATGAAGAATGTGTTGTGTATTACCCAGTTCTTCCCAAAGATCGTGATAAGGAATATGCAAAAATCTTTAAAAATTGCAAATCGAAGAGACAACTAATTCAAATATAATAAACAGAAGAGGATCAACACTATGAAAAAGAATTTGACCAAACCGAATTATTTGAAGTGAAGCAAGAACCATAGGGATTAGAAGCATGGGAGGTATACTGTTCAGTTCTCTACCAAAAACTTGATAAAAGACCTGTAAGAAAAAAACTTGATCAAACTGATACGTGCAAAAAAAACACAGAAAAAACTAATACGGTTCAATTCTAAAATGGTACTAGATGACTTATGAAGAATGTGACCAGTCTATTCCCTAGTCTTTCCCTCATGAACATGGTAAAGAATCTGCAAAAATCTTTAAAAATGCATATCATACAGAAAACTAATCCAAATAACGCAAACTAGATGAGTTATGAAGAATGTGGTTGGTGTCTATTCCCCAGTCTTTCCCTCAAGATCATGGTAAAGAATTTGCAAAAATATTTAAAAATGCATATCATATAGAGAACTAATCCAAATAACGCAAACTGAAAAAATTCAACGATATTAAAAAAAAATGCTATAATCGACTTATTTAAAGTGAACTAAGAATCTTAATGCATATGAAACATGATGAGAGGTTTACTCTTCATTTTTCTCCAAAGAACTTGATAAAGGATCTGCAATGATCTCTAAAATTTAAACACAACATAAGAAACCCTAATCGCATTAAGAAAAAAAAATAAGAATATAAAAAGATGATCAAACTTACACTTGTATGACCCGACTAGGTATGTAACCCAAAATCTCTATTAACCCCTGCAACACTACAAAAGTTTTCAAATATGAAAATAGAAAGGTACAAAGATATGAATAAAGAATCGACCAAACCAACTAAAATGAGTAAGAAAGCATCAAATTTACCTTATAACTCAACGAATTCCACATGTACAATACTCATTCTAATGTAAGTTGCGTACACTATTATAACCAAATAAGTTCATTATGAATTATACAATTTTAAGGAAATAGTCTCAATAATAATAGATTAAAGTAAATGGACTTCTATTCTTTTGTTCTCTCCCATAAACATGGTAAGCAATTTTGCACTAACTTTACGAATTGTATATTGAAGATAAGATTAAAAATATCAAACATTAAAAAGAAAAGGTGCATAGATATGAATAAAGGTAACCAAACAAACTGAAATAAGTAAGATAACGACAAGAAAGTTTAGGCTTGTAAAGCTGTCAAGTAGACATTATTGATTTGACCAAACACTGTCATTCGATTTCTAATTTCCTGGAAGAAAACACTAATATCTATGTAATTCCACTTTCTAATAAAAGAGTAACTCAAACAAGCCTACTTAAAACAAAGTAATGACACTAGATGGCTTATGAAGAATGTGTTGTGTATTACCCAGTTCTTCCCAAAGATCGTGATAAGGAATATGCAAAAATCTTTAAAAATTGCAAATCGAAGAGACAACTAATTCAAATATAATAAACAGAAGAGGATCAACACTATGAAAAAGAATTTGACCAAACCGAATTATTTGAAGTGAAGCAAGAACCATAGGGATTAGAAGCATGGGAGGTATACTGTTCAGTTCTCTACCAAAAACTTGATAAAAGACCTGTAAGAAAAAAACTTGATCAAACTGATACGTGCAAAAAAAACACAGAAAAAACTAATACGGTTCAATTCTAAAATGGTACTAGATGACTTATGAAGAATGTGACCAGTCTATTCCCTAGTCTTTCCCTCATGAACATGGTAAAGAATCTGCAAAAATATTTAAAAATGCATATCATATAGAGAACTAATCCAAATAACGCAAACTGAAAAAATTCAACGATATTAAAAAAAAATGCTATAATCGACTTATTTAAAGTGAACTAAGAATCTTAATGCATATGAAACATGATGAGAGGTTTACTCTTCATTTTTCTCCAAAGAACTTGATAAAGGATCTGCAATGATCTCTAAAATTTAAACACAAGATAAGAAACCCTAATCGCATTAAGAAAAAAAAATAAGAATATAAAAAGATGATCAAACTTACACTTGTATGACCCAACTAGGTATGTAACCCAAAATCTCTATTAACCCCTGCAACACTACAAAAGTTTTCAAATATGAAAATAGAAAGGTACAAAGATATGAATAAAGAATCGACCAAACCAACTAAAATGAGTAAGAAAGCATCAAATTTACCTTATAACTCAACGAATTCCACATGTACAATACTCATTCTAATGTAAGTTGCGTACACTATTATAACCAAATAAGTTCATTATGAATTATACAATTTTAAGGAAATAGTCTCAATAATAATAGATTAAAGTAAATGGACTTCTATTCTTTTGTTCTCTCCCATAAAAATGGTAAGCAATTTTGCACTAACTTTACGAATTGTATATTGAAGATAAGATTAAAAATATCAAACATTAAAAAGAAAAGGTGCATAGATATGAATAAAGGTAACCAAACAAACTGAAATAAGTAAGATAACGACAAGAAAGTTTAGGCTTGTAAAGCTGTCAAGTAGACATTATTGATTTGACCAAACACTGTCATTCGATTTCTAATTTCTTGGAAGAAAACACTAATATCTATGTAATTCCACTTTCTAATAAAAGAGTAACTCAAACAAGCCTACTTAAAACAAAGTAATGACACTAGATGGCTTATGAAGAATGTGTTGTGTATTACCCAGTTCTTCCCAAAGATCGTGATAAGGAATATGCAAAAATCTTTAAAAATTGCAAATCGAAGAGACAACTAATTCAAATATAATAAACAGAAGAGGATCAACACTATGAAAAAGAATTTGACCAAACCGAATTATTTGAAGTGAAGCAAGAACCATAGGGATTAGAAGCATGGGAGGTATACTGTTCAGTTCTCTACCAAAAACTTGATAAAAGACCTGTAAGAAAAAAACTTGATCAAACTGATACGTGCAAAAAAAACACAGAAAAAACTAATACGGTTCAATTCTAAAATGGTACTAGATGACTTATGAAGAATGTGACCAGTCTATTCCCTAGTCTTTCCCTCATGAACATGGTAAAGAATCTGCAAAAATATTTAAAAATGCATATCATATAGAGAACTAATCCAAATAACGCAAACTGAAAAAATTCAACGATATTAAAAAAAAATGCTATAATCGACTTATTTAAAGTGAACTAAGAATCTTAATGCATATGAAACATGATGAGAGGTTTACTCTTCATTTTTCTCCAAAGAACTTGATAAAGGATCTGCAATGATCTCTAAAATTTAAACACAAGATAAGAAACCCTAATCGCATTAAGAAAAAAAAATAAGAATATAAAAAGATGATCAAACTTACACTTGTATGACCCAACTAGGTATGTAACCCAAAATCTCTATTAACCCCTGCAACACTACAAAAGTTTTCAAATATGAAAATAGAAAGGTACAAAGATATGAATAAAGAATCGACCAAACCAACTAAAATGAGTAAGAAAGCATCAAATTTACCTTATAACTCAACGAATTCCACATGTACAATACTCATTCTAATGTAAGTTGCGTACACTATTATAACCAAATAAGTTCATTATGAATTATACAATTTTAAGGAAATAGTCTCAATAATAATAGATTAAAGTAAATGGACTTCTATTCTTTTGTTCTCTCCCATAAACATGGTAAGCAATTTTGCACTAACTTTACGAATTGTATATTGAAGATAAGATTAAAAATATCAAACATTAAAAAGAAAAGGTGCATAGATATGAATAAAGGTAACCAAACAAACTGAAATAAGTAAGATAACGACAAGAAAGTTTAGGCTTGTAAAGCTGTCAAGTAGACATTATTGATTTGACCAAACACTGTCATTCGATTTCTAATTTCTTGGAAGAAAACACTAATATCTATGTAATTCCACTTTCTAATAAAAGAGTAACTCAAACAAGCCTACTTAAAACAAAGTAATGACACTAGATGGCTTATGAAGAATGTGTTGTGTATTACCCAGTTCTTCCCAAAGATCGTGATAAGGAATATGCAAAAATCTTTAAAAATTGCAAATCGAAGAGACAACTAATTCAAATATAATAAACAGAAGAGGATCAACACTATGAAAAAGAATTTGACCAAACCGAATTATTTGAAGTGAAGCAAGAACCATAGGGATTAGAAGCATGGGAGGTATACTGTTCAGTTCTCTACCAAAAACTTGATAAAAGACCTGTAAGAAAAAAACTTGATCAAACTGATACGTGCAAAAAAAACACAGAAAAAACTAATACGGTTCAATTCTAAAATGGTACTAGATGACTTATGAAGAATGTGACCAGTCTATTCCCTAGTCTTTCCCTCATGAACATGGTAAAGAATCTGCAAAAATCTTTAAAAATGCATATCATACAGAAAACTAATCCAAATAACGCAAACTAGATGAGTTATGAAGAATGTGGTTGGTGTCTATTCCCCAGTCTTTCCCTCAAGATCATGGTAAAGAATTTGCAAAAATATTTAAAAATGCATATCATATAGAGAACTAATCCAAATAACGCAAACTGAAAAAATTCAACGATATTAAAAAAAAATGCTATAATCGACTTATTTAAAGTGAACTAAGAATCTTAATGCATATGAAACATGATGAGAGGTTTACTCTTCATTTTTCTCCAAAGAACTTGATAAAGGATCTGCAATGATCTCTAAAATTTAAACACAAGATAAGAAACCCTAATCGCATTAAGAAAAAAAAATAAGAATATAAAAAGATGATCAAACTTACACTTGTATGACCCGACTAGGTATGTAACCCAAAATCTCTATTAACCCCTGCAACACTACAAAAGTTTTCAAATATGAAAATAGAAAGGTACAAAGATATGAATAAAGAATCGACCAAACCAACTAAAATGAGTAAGAAAGCATCAAATTTACCTTATAACTCAACGAATTCCACATGTACAATACTCATTCTAATGTAAGTTGCGTACACTATTATAACCAAATAAGTTCATTATGAATTATACAATTTTAAGGAAATAGTCTCAATAATAATAGATTAAAGTAAATGGACTTCTATTCTTTTGTTCTCTCCCATAAACATGGTAAGCAATTTTGTACTAACTTTACGAATTGTATATTGAAGATAAGATTAAAAATATCAAACATTAAAAAGAAAAGGTGCATAGATATGAATAAAGGTAACCAAACAAACTGAAATAAGTAAGATAACGACAAGAAAGTTTAGGCTTGTAAAGCTGTCAAGTAGACATTATTGATTTGACCAAACACTGTCATTCGATTTCTAATTTCTTGGAAGAAAACACTAATATCTATGTAATTCCACTTTCTAATAAAAGAGTAACTCAAACAAGCCTACTTAAAACAAAGTAATGACACTAGATGGCTTATGAAGAATGTGTTGTGTATTACCCAGTTCTTCCCAAAGATCGTGATAAGGAATATGCAAAAATCTTTAAAAATTGCAAATCGAAGAGACAACTAATTCAAATATAATAAACAGAAGAGGATCAACACTATGAAAAAGAATTTGACCAAACCGAATTATTTGAAGTGAAGCAAGAACCATAGGGATTAGAAGCATGGGAGGTATACTGTTCAGTTCTCTACCAAAAACTTGATAAAAGACCTGTAAGAAAAAAACTTGATCAAACTGATACGTGCAAAAAAAACACAGAAAAAACTAATACGGTTCAATTCTAAAATGGTACTAGATGACTTATGAAGAATGTGACCAGTCTATTCCCTAGTCTTTCCCTCATGAACATGGTAAAGAATCTGCAAAAATCTTTAAAAATGCATATCATACAGAAAACTAATCCAAATAACGCAAACTAGATGAGTTATGAAGAATGTGGTTGGTGTCTATTCCCCAGTCTTTCCCTCAAGATCATGGTAAAGAATTTGCAAAAATATTTAAAAATGCATATCATATAGAGAACTAATCCAAATAACGCAAACTGAAAAAATTCAACGATATTAAAAAAAAATACTATAATCGACTTATTTAAAGTGAACTAAGAATCTTAATGCATATGAAACATGATGAGAGGTTTACTCTTCATTTTTCTCCAAAGAACTTGATAAAGGATCTGCAATGATCTCTAAAATTTAAACACAAGATAAGAAACCCTAATCGCATTAAGAAAAAAAAATAAGAATATAAAAAGATGATCAAACTTACACTTGTATGACCCGACTAGGTATGTAACCCAAAATCTCTATTAACCCCTGCAACACTACAAAAGTTTTCAAATATGAAAATAGAAAGGTACAAAGATATGAATAAAGAATCGACCAAACCAACTAAAATGAGTAAGAAAGCAACAAATTTACCTTATAACTCAACGAATTCCACATGTACAATACTCATTCTAATGTAAGTTGCGTACACTATTATAACCAAATAAGTTCATTATGAATTATACAATTTTAAGGAAATAGTCTCAATAATAATAGATTAAAGTAAATGGACTTCTATTCTTTTGTTCTCTCCCATAAACATGGTAAGCAATTTTGCACTAACTTTACGAATTGTATATTGAAGATAAGATTAAAAATATCAAACATTAAAAAGAAAAGGTGCATAGATATGAATAAAGGTAACCAAACAAACTGAAATAAGTAAGATAACGACAAGAAAGTTTAGGCTTGTAAAGCTGTCAAGTAGACATTATTGATTTGACCAAACACTGTCATTCGATTTCTAATTTCTTGGAAGAAAACACTAATATCTATGTAATTCCACTTTCTAATAAAAGAGTAACTCAAACAAGCCTACTTAAAACAAAGTAATGACACTAGATGGCTTATGAAGAATGTGTTGTGTATTACCCAGTTCTTCCCAAAGATCGTGATAAGGAATATGCAAAAATCTTTAAAAATTGCAAATCGAAGAGACAACTAATTCAAATATAATAAACAGAAGAGGATCAACACTATGAAAAAGAATTTGACCAAACCGAATTATTTGAAGTGAAGCAAGAACCATAGGGATTAGAAGCATGGGAGGTATACTGTTCAGTTCTCTACCAAAAACTTGATAAAAGACCTGTAAGAAAAAAACTTGATCAAACTGATACGTGCAAAAAAAACACAGAAAAAACTAATACGGTTCAATTCTAAAATGGTACTAGATGACTTATGAAGAATGTGACCAGTCTATTCCCTAGTCTTTCCCTCATGAACATGGTAAAGAATCTGCAAAAATCTTTAAAAATGCATATCATACAGAAAACTAATCCAAATAACGCAAACTAGATGAGTTATGAAGAATGTGGTTGGTGTCTATTCCCCAGTCTTTCCCTCAAGATCATGGTAAAGAATTTGCAAAAATATTTAAAAATGCATATCATATAGAGAACTAATCCAAATAACGCAAACTGAAAAAATTCAACGATATTAAAAAAAAATGCTATAATCGACTTATTTAAAGTGAACTAAGAATCTTAATGCATATGAAACATGATGAGAGGTTTACTCTTCATTTTTCTCCAAAGAACTTGATAAAGGATCTGCAATGATCTCTAAAATTTAAACACAAGATAAGAAACCCTAATCGCATTAAGAAAAAAAAATAAGAATATAAAAAGATGATCAAACTTACACTTGTATGACCCGACTAAGTATGTAACCCAAAATCTCAATTAACCCCTGCAACACTACAAAAGTTTTCAAATATGAAAATAGAAAGGTACAAAGATATGAATAAAGAATCGACCAAACCAACTAAAATGAGTAAGAAAGCATCAAATTTACCTTATAACTCAACGAATTCCACATGTACAATACTCATTCTAATGTAAGTTGCGTACACTATTATAACCAAATAAGTTCATTATGAATTATACAATTTTAAGGAAATAGTCTCAATAATAATAGATTAAAGTAAATGGACTTCTATTCTTTTGTTCTCTCCCATAAACATGGTAAGCAATTTCGCACTAACTTTACGAATTGTATATTGAAGATAAGATTAAAAATATCAAACATTAAAAAGAAAAGGTGCATAGATATGAATAAAGGTAACCAAACAAACTGAAATAAGTAAGATAACGACAAGAAAGTTTAGGCTTGTAAAGCTGTCAAGTAAACATTATTGATTTGACCAAACACTGTCATTCGATTTCTAATTTCTTGGAAGAAAACACTAATATCTATGTAATTCCACTTTCTAATAAAAGAATAACTCAAACAAGCCTACTTAAAACAAAGTAATGACACTAGATGGCTTATGAAGAATGTGTTGTGTATTACCCAGTTCTTCCCAAAGATCGTGATAAGGAATATGCAAAAATCTTTAAAAATTGCAAATCGAAGAGACAACTAATTCAAATATAATAAACAGAAGAGGATCAACACTATGAAAAAGAATTTGACCAAACCGAATTATTTGAAGTGAAGCAAGAACCATAGGGATTAGAAGCATGGGAAGTATACTGTTCAGTTCTCTACCAAAAACTTCATAAAAGACCTGTAAGAAAAAAACTTGATCAAACTGATACGTGCAAAAAAACACAGAAAAAACTAATACGGTTCAATTCTAAAATGGTACTAGATGACTTATGAAGAATGTGACCAGTCTATTCCCTAGTCTTTCCCTCATGAACATGGTAAAGAATCTGCAAAAATCTTTAAAAATGCATATCATACAGAAAACTAATCCAAATAACGCAAACTAGATGAGTTATGAAGAATGTGGTTGGTGTCTATTCCCCAGTCTTTCCCTCAAGATCATGGTAAAGAATTTGCAAAAATCTTGAAAAAGCATATTATAAAGAGAACTAATCCAAGTAACGCAAACTGGAAAAATTCAACGATATTAAAAAAAAATGCTATAATCGACTTATTTGAAGTGAACTAAGAATCTTAATGCATATGAAACATGATGAGAGGTTTACTCTTCATTTTTCTCAAAAGAACTTGATAAAGGATCTGCAATGATCTCTAAAAATTAAACACAAGATAAGAAACCCTAATCGCATTAAGAAAAAAATAAGAATATAAAAAGATGATCAAACCTACACTTGTATGAACTAGGAATGTAACCCAAAATCTCCAACAGCTGTATGAACTGACTAGGTTTGTAACCAAAAATCTCCATTAACCCCTGCAACACTACAAAAGTTTTAAAATAAGAAAAAAAGAAAGGTACAAAGATATGAATAAAGAATCGATTCAATCGACCAAACCAACTAAAATGAGTAAGAAAGCATCAAATTTACCTTACGACTCAACGAATTCCACCCGTACAGTACTCATTATAATGTAAGTTGCATACTAGGTTCATTATGAATTATACAATTTTAAGGAAATAGTGTCAAAAATTGATTAAAGTAAATGGACTTCTATTCTTTTTTCTCTCCCATAAACATGGTAAGCAATTTTGCACTAACTTTACGAATTGTATATTAAAGATAAGATTAATAAAATCAAACATTAAAAAGAGAAGGTCCATATATATGAATAAAGGTGACCAAACAAACTGAAATAGGTAAGAAAACGACAAGAAAGTTTAGGCTTGTAAAGCTGTCAAGTAGACATTATTCATTTGACCAAACACTGTCATTCGATTTCTAATTTCTTGGAAGAAAACACTAATATCTATGTAATTCCACTTTCTAATAAAAGAGTAACTCAAACAAGCCTACTTAAAACAAAGTAATGACACTAGATGGCTTATGAAGAATGTGTTGTGTATTACCCAGTTCTTCCCAAATATCGTGATAAGGAATATGCAAAAATCTTTAAAAATTGCAAATCGAAGAGACAACTAATTCAAATATAATAAACAGAAGAGGATCAACACTATGAAAAAGAATTTGACCAAACCGAATTATTTGAAGTGAAGCAAGAACCATAGGGATTAGAAGCATGGGAGGTATACTGTTCAGTTCTCTACCAAAACCTTGATAAAATACCTGTAAGATAAAAACTTGATCAAACTGATACGTGTAAAAAAACACAGAAAAAACTAATACGGTTCAATTCTAAGATGGTACTAGATGACTTGTGAAGAATATGACCAGTCTATTCCCTAGTCTTTCCCTCATGAACATGGTAAAGAATCTGCAAAAATCTTTAAAAATGCATATCATACAGAAAACTAATCCAAATAACGCAAACTAGATGAGTTATGAAGAATGTGGTTGGTGTCTATTCCCAAGTCTTTCCTTCAAGATCATGGTAAAGAATTTGCAAAAATCTTGAAAAAGCATATTATAAAGAGAACTAATCCAAGTAACGCAAACTGAAAAAATTCAACGATATTAAAAAAAAATGCTATAATCGACTTATTTGAAGTGAACTAAGAATCTTAATGCATATGAAACATGATGAGAGGTTTACTCTTCATTTTTCTCAAAAGAAATTGATAAAGGATCTGCAATGATCTCTAAAAATTAAACACAAGATAAGAAACCCTAATCGCATTAAGAAAAAAATAAGAATATAAAAAGATGATCAAACCTACACTTGTATGAACTAGGAATGTAACCCAAAATCTCCAACAGCTGTATGAACTGACTAGGTTTGTAACCAAAAATCTCCATTGACCCCTGCAACACTACAAAAGTTTTAAAATAAGAAAAAAAGAAAGGTACAAAGATATGAATAAAGAATCGATTCAATCGACCAAACCAACTAAAATGAGTAAGAAAGCATCAAATTTACCTTACGACTCAACGAATTCCACCCGTACAGTACTCATTATAATGTAAGTTGCATACTAGGTTCATTATGAATTATACAATTTTAAGGAAATAGTGTCAATAATTGATTAAAGTAAATGGACTTCTATTCTTTTGTTCTCTCCCATAAACATGGTAAGCAATTTCGCACTAACTTTACGAATTGTATATTGAAGATAAGATTAAAAATATCAAACATTAAAAAGAAAAGGTGCATAGATATGAATAAAGGTAACCAAACAAACTGAAATAAGTAAGATAACGACAAGAAAGTTTAGGCTTGTAAAGCTGTCAAGTAGACATTATTGATTTGACCAAACACTGTCATTCGATTTCTAATTTCTTGGAAGAAAACACTAATATCTATGTAATTCCACTTTCTAATAAAAGAATAACTCAAACAAGCCTACTTAAAACAAAGTAATGACACTAGATGGCTTATGAAGAATGTGTTGTGTATTACCCAGTTCTTCCCAAAGATCGTGATAAGGAATATGCAAAAATCTTTAAAAATTGCAAATCGAAGAGACAACTAATTCAAATATAATAAACAGAAGAGGATCAACACTATGAAAAAGAATTTGACCAAACCGAATTATTTGAAGTGAAGCAAGAACCATAGGGATTAGAAGCATGGGAGGTATACTGTTCAGTTCTCTACCAAAAACTTGATAAAAGACCTGTAAGAAAAAAACTTGATCAAACTGATACGTGCAAAAAAACACAGAAAAAACTAATACGGTTCAATTCTAAAATGGTACTAGATGACTTATGAAGAATGTGACCAGTCTATTCCCTAGTCTTTCCCTCATGAACATGGTAAAGAATCTGCAAAAATCTTTAAAAATGCATATCATACAGAAAACTAATCCAAATAACGCAAACTAGATGAGTTATGAAGAATGTGGTTGGTGTCTATTCCCCAGTCTTTCCCTCAAGATCATGGTAAAGAATTTGCAAAAATCTTGAAAAAGCATATTATAAAGAGAACTAATCCAAGTAACGCAAACTGGAAAAATTCAACGATATTAAAAAAAAATGCTATAATCGACTTATTTGAAGTGAACTAAGAATCTTAATGCATATGAAACATGATGAGAGGTTTACTCTTCATTTTTCTCAAAAGAACTTGATAAAGGATCTGCAATGATCTCTAAAAATTAAACACATGATAAGAAACCCTAATCGCATTAAGAAAAAAATAAGAATATAAAAAGATGATCAAACCTACACTTGTATGAACTAGGAATGTAACCCAAAATCTCCAACAGCTGTATGAACTGACTAGGTTTGTAACCAAAAATCTCCATTAACCCCTGCAACACTACAAAAGTTTTAAAATAAGAAAAAAAGAAAGGTACAAAGATATGAATAAAGAATCGATTCAATCGACCAAACCAACTAAAATGAGTAAGAAAGCATCAAATTTACCTTACGACTCAACGAATTCCACCCGTACAGTACTCATTATAATGTAAGTTGCATACTAGGTTCATTATGAATTATACAATTTTAAGGAAATAGTGTCAAAAATTGATTAAAGTAAATGGACTTCTATTCTTTTTTCTCTCCCATAAACATGGTAAGCAATTTTGCACTAACTTTACGAATTGTATATTAAAGATAAGATTAATAAAATCAAACATTAAAAAGAGAAGGTGCATATATATGAATAAAGGTGACCAAACAAACTGAAATAGGTAAGAAAACGACAAGAAAGTTTAGGCTTGTAAAGCTGTCAAGTAGACATTATTCATTTGACCAAACACTGTCATTCGATTTCTAATTTCTTGGAAGAAAACACTAATATCTATGTAATTCCACTTTCTAATAAAAGAGTAACTCAAACAAGCCTACTTAAAACAAAGTAATGACACTAGATGGCTTATGAAGAATGTGTTGTGTATTACCCAGTTCTTCCCAAAGATCGTGATAAGGAATATGCAAAAATCTTTAAAAATTGCAAATCGAAGAGACAACTAATTCAAATATAATAAACAGAAGAGGATCAACACTATGAAAAAGAATTTGACCAAACCGAATTATTTGAAGTGAAGCAAGAACCATAGGGATTAGAAGCATGGGAGGTATACTGTTCAGTTCTCTACCAAAACCTTGATAAAATACCTGTAAGATAAAAACTTGATCAAACTGATACGTGTAAAAAAACACAGAAAAAACTAATACGGTTCAATTCTAAGATGGTACTAGATGACTTGTGAAGAATATGACCAGTCTATTCCCTAGTCTTTCCCTCATGAACATGGTAAAGAATCTGCAAAAATCTTTAAAAATGCATATCATACAGAAAACTAATCCAAATAACGCAAACTAGATGAGTTATGAAGAATGTGGTTGGTGTCTATTCCCCAGTCTTTCCCTCAAGATCATGGTAAAGAATTTGCAAAAATCTTGAAAAAGCATATTATAAAGAGAACTAATCCAAGTAACGCAAACTGAAAAAATTCAACGATATTAAAAAAAAATGCTATAATCGACTTATTTGAAGTGAACTAAGAATCTTAATGCATATGAAACATGATGAGAGGTTTACTCTTCATTTTTCTCAAAAGAACTTGATAAAGGATCTGCAATGATCTCTAAAAATTAAACACAAGATAAGAAACCCTAATCGCATTAAGAAAAAAATAAGAATATAAAAAGATGATCAAACCTACACTTGTATGAACTAGGAATGTAACCCAAAATCTCCAACAGCTGTATGAACTGACTAGGTTTGTAACCAAAAATCTCCATTGACCCCTGCAACACTACAAAAGTTTTAAAATAAGAAAAAAAGAAAGGTACAAAGATATGAATAAAGAATCGATTCAATCGACCAAACCAACTAAAATGAGTAAGAAAGCATCAAATTTACCTTACGACTCAACGAATTCCACCCGTACAGTACTCATTATAATGTAAGTTGCATACTAGGTTCATTATGAATTATACAATTTTAAGGAAATAGTGTCAATAATTGATTAAAGTAAATGGACTTCGATTCTTTTGTTCTCTCCCATAAACATGGTAAGCAATTTCGCACTAACTTTACGAATTGTATATTGAAGATAAGATTAAAAATATCAAACATTAAAAAGAAAAGGTGCATAGATATGAATAAAGGTAACCAAACAAACTGAAATAAGTAAGATAACGACAAGAAAGTTTAGGCTTGTAAAGCTGTCAAGTAGACATTATTGATTTGACCAAACACTGTCATTCGATTTCTAATTTCTTGGAAGAAAACACTAA
The DNA here is from genome assembly GCA_946814005.1 of Chamaenerion angustifolium. Taxonomy (NCBI): domain Eukaryota; kingdom Viridiplantae; phylum Streptophyta; class Magnoliopsida; order Myrtales; family Onagraceae; genus Chamaenerion; species Chamaenerion angustifolium. The sequence goes on along the minus strand of OX328268.1, from coordinate 21,901,460 downwards.
TATCTATGTAATTCCACTTTCTAATAAAAGAATAACTCAAACAAGCCTACTTAAAACAAAGTAATGACACTAGATGGCTTATGAAGAATGTGTTGTGTATTACCCAGTTCTTCCCAAAGATCGTGATAAGGAATATGCAAAAATCTTTAAAAATTGCAAATCGAAGAGACAACTAATTCAAATATAATAAACAGAAGAGGATCAACACTATGAAAAAGAATTTGACCAAACCGAATTATTTGAAGTGAAGCAAGAACCATAGGGATTAGAAGCATGGGAGGTATACTGTTCAGTTCTCTACCAAAAACTTGATAAAAGACCTGTAAGAAAAAAACTTGATCAAACTGATACGTGCAAAAAAACACAGAAAAAACTAATACGGTTCAATTCTAAAATGGTACTAGATGACTTATGAAGAATGTGACCAGTCTATTCCCTAGTCTTTCCCTCATGAACATGGTAAAGAATCTGCAAAAATCTTTAAAAATGCATATCATACAGAAAACTAATCCAAATAACGCAAACTAGATGAGTTATGAAGAATGTGGTTGGTGTCTATTCCCCAGTCTTTCCCTCAAGATCATGGTAAAGAATTTGCAAAAATCTTGAAAAAGCATATTATAAAGAGAACTAATCCAAGTAACGCAAACTGGAAAAATTCAACGATATTAAAAAAAAATGCTATAATCGACTTATTTGAAGTGAACTAAGAATCTTAATGCATATGAAACATGATGAGAGGTTTACTCTTCATTTTTCTCAAAAGAACTTGATAAAGGATCTGCAATGATCTCTAAAAATTAAACACATGATAAGAAACCCTAATCGCATTAAGAAAAAAATAAGAATATAAAAAGATGATCAAACCTACACTTGTATGAACTAGGAATGTAACCCAAAATCTCCAACAGCTGTATGAACTGACTAGGTTTGTAACCAAAAATCTCCATTAACCCCTGCAACACTACAAAAGTTTTAAAATAAGAAAAAAAGAAAGGTACAAAGATATGAATAAAGAATCGATTCAATCGACCAAACCAACTAAAATGAGTAAGAAAGCATCAAATTTACCTTACGACTCAACGAATTCCACCCGTACAGTACTCATTATAATGTAAGTTGCATACTAGGTTCATTATGAATTATACAATTTTAAGGAAATAGTGTCAAAAATTGATTAAAGTAAATGGACTTCTATTCTTTTTTCTCTCCCATAAACATGGTAAGCAATTTTGCACTAACTTTACGAATTGTATATTAAAGATAAGATTAATAAAATCAAACATTAAAAAGAGAAGGTGCATATATATGAATAAAGGTGACCAAACAAACTGAAATAGGTAAGAAAACGACAAGAAAGTTTAGGCTTGTAAAGCTGTCAAGTAGACATTATTCATTTGACCAAACACTGTCATTCGATTTCTAATTTCTTGGAAGAAAACACTAATATCTATGTAATTCCACTTTCTAATAAAAGAGTAACTCAAACAAGCCTACTTAAAACAAAGTAATGACACTAGATGGCTTATGAAGAATGTGTTGTGTATTACCCAGTTCTTCCCAAAGATCGTGATAAGGAATATGCAAAAATCTTTAAAAATTGCAAATCGAAGAGACAACTAATTCAAATATAATAAACAGAAGAGGATCAACACTATGAAAAAGAATTTGACCAAACCGAATTATTTGAAGTGAAGCAAGAACCATAGGGATTAGAAGCATGGGAGGTATACTGTTCAGTTCTCTACCAAAACCTTGATAAAATACCTGTAAGATAAAAACTTGATCAAACTGATACGTGTAAAAAAACACAGAAAAAACTAATACGGTTCAATTCTAAGATGGTACTAGATGACTTGTGAAGAATATGACCAGTCTATTCCCTAGTCTTTCCCTCATGAACATGGTAAAGAATCTGCAAAAATCTTTAAAAATGCATATCATACAGAAAACTAATCCAAATAACGCAAACTAGATGAGTTATGAAGAATGTGGTTGGTGTCTATTCCCCAGTCTTTCCCTCAAGATCATGGTAAAGAATTTGCAAAAATCTTGAAAAAGCATATTATAAAGAGAACTAATCCAAGTAACGCAAACTGAAAAAATTCAACGATATTAAAAAAAAATGCTATAATCGACTTATTTGAAGTGAACTAAGAATCTTAATGCATATGAAACATGATGAGAGGTTTACTCTTCATTTTTCTCAAAAGAACTTGATAAAGGATCTGCAATGATCTCTAAAAATTAAACACAAGATAAGAAACCCTAATCGCATTAAGAAAAAAATAAGAATATAAAAAGATGATCAAACCTACACTTGTATGAACTAGGAATGTAACCCAAAATCTCCAACAGCTGTATGAACTGACTAGGTTTGTAACCAAAAATCTCCATTGACCCCTGCAACACTACAAAAGTTTTAAAATAAGAAAAAAAGAAAGGTACAAAGATATGAATAAAGAATCGATTCAATCGACCAAACCAACTAAAATGAGTAAGAAAGCATCAAATTTACCTTACGACTCAACGAATTCCACCCGTACAGTACTCATTATAATGTAAGTTGCATACTAGGTTCATTATGAATTATACAATTTTAAGGAAATAGTGTCAATAATTGATTAAAGTAAATGGACTTCTATTCTTTTGTTCTCTCCCATAAACATGGTAAGCAATTTCGCACTAACTTTACGAATTGTATATTGAAGATAAGATTAAAAATATCAAACATTAAAAAGAAAAGGTGCATAGATATGAATAAAGGTAACCAAACAAACTGAAATAAGTAAGATAACGACAAGAAAGTTTAGGCTTGTAAAGCTGTCAAGTAGACATTATTGATTTGACCAAACACTGTCATTCGATTTCTAATTTCTTGGAAGAAAACACTAATATCTATGTAATTCCACTTTCTAATAAAAGAATAACTCAAACAAGCCTACTTAAAACAAAGTAATGACACTAGATGGCTTATGAAGAATGTGTTGTGTATTACCCAGTTCTTCCCAAAGATCGTGATAAGGAATATGCAAAAATCTTTAAAAATTGCAAATCGAAGAGACAACTAATTCAAATATAATAAACAGAAGAGGATCAACACTATGAAAAAGAATTTGACCAAACCGAATTATTTGAAGTGAAGCAAGAACCATAGGGATTAGAAGCATGGGAGGTATACTGTTCAGTTCTCTACCAAAAACTTGATAAAAGACCTGTAAGAAAAAAACTTGATCAAACTGATACGTGCAAAAAAACACAGAAAAAACTAATACGGTTCAATTCTAAAATGGTACTAGATGACTTATGAAGAATGTGACCAGTCTATTCCCTAGTCTTTCCCTCATGAACATGGTAAAGAATCTGCAAAAATCTTTAAAAATGCATATCATACAGAAAACTAATCCAAATAACGCAAACTAGATGAGTTATGAAGAATGTGGTTGGTGTCTATTCCCCAGTCTTTCCCTCAAGATCATGGTAAAGAATTTGCAAAAATCTTGAAAAAGCATATTATAAAGAGAACTAATCCAAGTAACGCAAACTGGAAAAATTCAACGATATTAAAAAAAAATGCTATAATCGACTTATTTGAAGTGAACTAAGAATCTTAATGCATATGAAACATGATGAGAGGTTTACTCTTCATTTTTCTCAAAAGAACTTGATAAAGGATCTGCAATGATCTCTAAAAATTAAACACATGATAAGAAACCCTAATCGCATTAAGAAAAAAATAAGAATATAAAAAGATGATCAAACCTACACTTGTATGAACTAGGAATGTAACCCAAAATCTCCAACAGCTGTATGAACTGACTAGGTTTGTAACCAAAAATCTCCATTGACCCCTGCAACACTACAAAAGTTTTAAAATAAGAAAAAAAGAAAGGTACAAAGATATGAATAAAGAATCGATTCAATCGACCAAACCAACTAAAATGAGTAAGAAAGCATCAAATTTACCTTACGACTCAACGAATTCCACCCGTACAGTACTCATTATAATGTAAGTTGCATACTAGGTTCATTATGAATTATACAATTTTAAGGAAATAGTGTCAATAATTGATTAAAGTAAATGGACTTCTATTCTTTTGTTCTCTCCCATAAACATGGTAAGCAATTTCGCACTAACTTTACGAATTGTATATTGAAGATAAGATTAAAAATATCAAACATTAAAAAGAAAAGGTGCATAGATATGAATAAAGGTAACCAAACAAACTGAAATAAGTAAGATAACGACAAGAAAGTTTAGGCTTGTAAAGCTGTCAAGTAGACATTATTGATTTGACCAAACACTGTCATTCGATTTCTAATTTCTTGGAAGAAAACACTAATATCTATGTAATTCCACTTTCTAATAAAAGAATAACTCAAACAAGCCTACTTAAAACAAAGTAATGACACTAGATGGCTTATGAAGAATGTGTTGTGTATTACCCAGTTCTTCCCAAAGATCGTGATAAGGAATATGCAAAAATCTTTAAAAATTGCAAATCGAAGAGACAACTAATTCAAATATAATAAACAGAAGAGGATCAACACTATGAAAAAGAATTTGACCAAACCGAATTATTTGAAGTGAAGCAAGAACCATAGGGATTAGAAGCATGGGAGGTATACTGTTCAGTTCTCTACCAAAAACTTGATAAAAGACCTGTAAGAAAAAAACTTGATCAAACTGATACGTGCAAAAAAACACAGAAAAAACTAATACGGTTCAATTCTAAAATGGTACTAGATGACTTATGAAGAATGTGACCAGTCTATTCCCTAGTCTTTCCCTCATGAACATGGTAAAGAATCTGCAAAAATCTTTAAAAATGCATATCATACAGAAAACTAATCCAAATAACGCAAACTAGATGAGTTATGAAGAATGTGGTTGGTGTCTATTCCCCAGTCTTTCCCTCAAGATCATGGTAAAGAATTTGCAAAAATCTTGAAAAAGCATATTATAAAGAGAACTAATCCAAGTAACGCAAACTGGAAAAATTCAACGATATTAAAAAAAAATGCTATAATCGACTTATTTGAAGTGAACTAAGAATCTTAATGCATATGAAACATGATGAGAGGTTTACTCTTCATTTTTCTCAAAAGAACTTGATAAAGGATCTGCAATGATCTCTAAAAATTAAACACATGATAAGAAACCCTAATCGCATTAAGAAAAAAATAAGAATATAAAAAGATGATCAAACCTACACTTGTATGAACTAGGAATGTAACCCAAAATCTCCAACAGCTGTATGAACTGACTAGGTTTGTAACCAAAAATCTCCATTAACCCCTGCAACACTACAAAAGTTTTAAAATAAGAAAAAAAGAAAGGTACAAAGATATGAATAAAGAATCGATTCAATCGACCAAACCAACTAAAATGAGTAAGAAAGCATCAAATTTACCTTACGACTCAACGAATTCCACCCGTACAGTACTCATTATAATGTAAGTTGCATACTAGGTTCATTATGAATTATACAATTTTAAGGAAATAGTGTCAAAAATTGATTAAAGTAAATGGACTTCTATTCTTTTTTCTCTCCCATAAACATGGTAAGCAATTTTGCACTAACTTTACGAATTGTATATTAAAGATAAGATTAATAAAATCAAACATTAAAAAGAGAAGGTGCATATATATGAATAAAGGTGACCAAACAAACTGAAATAGGTAAGAAAACGACAAGAAAGTTTAGGCTTGTAAAGCTGTCAAGTAGACATTATTCATTTGACCAAACACTGTCATTCGATTTCTAATTTCTTGGAAGAAAACACTAATATCTATGTAATTCCACTTTCTAATAAAAGAGTAACTCAAACAAGCCTACTTAAAACAAAGTAATGACACTAGATGGCTTATGAAGAATGTGTTGTGTATTACCCAGTTCTTCCCAAAGATCGTGATAAGGAATATGCAAAAATCTTTAAAAATTGCAAATCGAAGAGACAACTAATTCAAATATAATAAACAGAAGAGGATCAACACTATGAAAAAGAATTTGACCAAACCGAATTATTTGAAGTGAAGCAAGAACCATAGGGATTAGAAGCATGGGAGGTATACTGTTCAGTTCTCTACCAAAACCTTGATAAAATACCTGTAAGATAAAAACTTGATCAAACTGATACGTGTAAAAAAACACAGAAAAAACTAATACGGTTCAATTCTAAGATGGTACTAGATGACTTGTGAAGAATATGACCAGTCTATTCCCTAGTCTTTCCCTCATGAACATGGTAAAGAATCTGCAAAAATCTTTAAAAATGCATATCATACAGAAAACTAATCCAAATAACGCAAACTAGATGAGTTATGAAGAATGTGGTTGGTGTCTATTCCCCAGTCTTTCCCTCAAGATCATGGTAAAGAATTTGCAAAAATCTTGAAAAAGCATATTATAAAGAGAACTAATCCAAGTAACGCAAACTGAAAAAATTCAACGATATTAAAAAAAAATGCTATAATCGACTTATTTGAAGTGAACTAAGAATCTTAATGCATATGAAACATGATGAGAGGTTTACTCTTCATTTTTCTCAAAAGAACTTGATAAAGGATCTGCAATGATCTCTAAAAATTAAACACAAGATAAGAAACCCTAATCGCATTAAGAAAAAAATAAGAATATAAAAAGATGATCAAACCTACACTTGTATGAACTAGGAATGTAACCCAAAATCTCCAACAGCTGTATGAACTGACTAGGTTTGTAACCAAAAATCTCCATTGACCCCTGCAACACTACAAAAGTTTTAAAATAAGAAAAAAAGAAAGGTACAAAGATATGAATAAAGAATCGATTCAATCGACCAAACCAACTAAAATGAGTAAGAAAGCATCAAATTTACCTTACGACTCAACGAATTCCACCCGTACAGTACTCATTATAATGTAAGTTGCATACTAGGTTCATTATGAATTATACAATTTTAAGGAAATAGTGTCAAAAATTGATTAAAGTAAATGGACTTCTATTCTTTTTTCTCTCCCATAAACATGGTAAGCAATTTTGCACTAACTTTACGAATTGTATATTAAAGATAAGATTAATAAAATCGAACATTAAAAAGAGAAGGTGCATATATATGAATAAAGGTGACCAAACAAACTGAAATAGGTAAGAAAACGACAAGAAAGTTTAGGCTTGTAAAGCTGTCAAGTAGACATTATTCATTTGACCAAACACTGTCATTCGATTTCTAATTTCTTGGAAGAAAACACTAATATCTATGTAATTCCACTTTCTAATAAAAGAGTAACTCAAACAAGCCTTCTTAAAACAAAGTAATGACACTAGATGGCTTATGAAGAATGTGTTGTGTATTACCCAGTTCTTCCCAAAGATCGTGATAAGGAATATGCAAAAATCTTTAAAAATTGCAAATCGAAGAGACAACTAATTCAAATATAATAAACAGAAGAGGATCAACACTATGAAAAAGAATTTGACCAAACCGAATTATTTGAAGTGAAGCAAGAACCATAGGGATTAGAAGCATGGGAGGTATACTGTTCAGTTCTCTACCAAAAACTTGATAAAAGACCTGTAAGAAAAAAACTTGATCAAACTGATACGTGCAAAAAAACACAGAAAAAACTAATACGGTTCAATTCTAAAATGGTACTAGATGACTTGTGAAGAATATGACCAGTCTATTCCCTAGTCTTTCCCTCAAGATCATGGTAAAGAATTTGCAAAAATATTTAAAAATGCATATCATATAGAGAACTAATCCAAATAACGCAAACTGAAAAAATTCAACGATATTAAAAAAAAATGCTATAATCGACTTATTTAAAGTGAACTAAGAATCTTAATGCATATGAAACATGATGAGAGGTTTACTCTTCATTTTTCTCCAAAGAACTTGATAAAGGATCTGCAATGATCTCTAAAATTTAAACACAAGATAAGAAACCCTAATCGCATTAAGAAAAAAAAATAAGAATATAAAAAGATGATCAAACTTACACTTGTATGACCCGACTAGGTATGTAACCCAAAATCTCTATTAACCCCTGCAACACTACAAAAGTTTTCAAATATGAAAATAGAAAGGTACAAAGATATGAATAAAGAATCGGCCAAACCAACTAAAATGAGTAAGAAAGCATCAAATTTACCTTATAACTCAACGAATTCCACATGTACAATACTCATTCTAATGTAAGTTGCGTACACTATTATAACCAAATAAGTTCATTATGAATTATACAATTTTAAGGAAATAGTCTCAATAATAATAGATTAAAGTAAATGGACTTCTATTCTTTTGTTCTCTCCCATAAACATGGTAAGCAATTTTGCACTAACTTTACGAATTGTATATTGAAGATAAGATTAAAAATATCAAACATTAAAAAGAAAAGGTGCATAGATATGAATAAAGGTAACCAAACAAACTGAAATAAGTAAGATAACGACAAGAAAGTTTAGGCTTGTAAAGCTGTCAAGTAGACATTATTGATTTGACCAAACACTGTCATTCGATTTCTAATTTCTTGGAAGAAAACACTAATATCTATGTAATTCCACTTTCTAATAAAAGAGTAACTCAAACAAGCCTACTTAAAACAAAGTAATGACACTAGATGGCTTATGAAGAATGTGTTGTGTATTACCCAGTTCTTCCCAAAGATCGTGATAAGGAATATGCAAAAATCTTTAAAAATTGCAAATCGAAGAGACAACTAATTCAAATATAATAAACAGAAGAGGATCAACACTATGAAAAAGAATTTGACCAAACCGAATTATTTGAAGTGAAGCAAGAACCATAGGGATTAGAAGCATGGGAGGTATACTGTTCAGTTCTCTACCAAAAACTTGATAAAATACCTGTAAGATAAAAACTTGATCAAACTGATACGTGCAAAAAAACACAGAAAAAACTAATACGGTTCAATTCTAAAATGGTACTAGATGACTTGTGAAGAATATGACCAGTCTATTCCCTAGTCTTTCCCTCATGAACATGGTAAAGAATCTGCAAAAATCTTTAAAAATGCATATCATACAGAAAACTAATCCAAATAACGCAAACTAGATGAGTTATGAAGAATGTGGTTGGTGTCTATTCCCCAGTCTTTCCCTCAAGATCATGGTAAAGAATTTGCAAAAATCTTGAAAAAGCATATTATAAAGAGAACTAATCCAAGTAACGCAAACTGAAAAAATTCAACGATATTAAAAAAAATGCTATAATCGACTTATTTGAAGTGAACTAAGAATCTTAATGCATATGAAACATGATGAGAGGTTTACTCTTCATTTTTCTCAAAAGAACTTGATAAAGGATCTGCAATGATCTCTAAAAATTAAACACAAGATAAGAAACCCTAATCGCATTAAGAAAAAAATAAGAATATAAAAAGATGATCAAACCTACACTTGTATGAACTAGGAATGTAACCCAAAATCTCCAACAGCTGTATGAACTGACTAGGTTTGTAACCAAAAATCTCCATTAACCCCTGCAACACTACAAAAGTTTTAAAATAAGAAAAAAAGAAAGGTACAAAGATATGAATAAAGAATCGATTCAATCGACCAAACCAACTAAAATGAGTAAGAAAGCATCAAATTTACCTTACGACTCAACGAATTCCACCCGTACAGTACTCATTATAATGTAAGTTGCATACTAGGTTCATTATGAATTATACAATTTTAAGGAAATAGTGTCAAAAATTGATTAAAGTAAATGGACTTCTATTCTTTTTTCTCTCCCATAAACATGGTAAGCAATTTTGCACTAACTTTACGAATTGTATATTAAAGATAAGATTAATAAAATCAAACATTAAAAAGAGAAGGTGCATATATATGAATAAAGGTGACCAAACAAACTGAAATAGGTAAGAAAACGACAAGAAAGTTTAGGCTTGTAAAGCTGTCAAGTAGACATTATTCAGTTGACCAAACACTGTCATTCGATTTCTAATTTCTTGGAAGAAAACACTAATATCTATGTAATTCCACTTTCTAATAAAAGAGTAACTCAAACAAGCCTACTTAAAACAAAGTAATGACACTAGATGTCTTATGAAGAATGTGTTGTGTATTACCCAGTTCTTCCCAAAGATCGTGATAAGGAATATGCAAAAATCTTTAAAAATTGCAAATCGAAGAGACAACTAATTCAAATATAATAAACAGAAGAGGATCAACACTATGAAAAAGAATTTGACCAAACCGAATTATTTGAAGTGAAGCAAGAACCATAGGTATTAGAAGCATGGGAGGTATACTGTTCAGTTCTCTACCAAAACCTTGATAAAATACCTGTAAGATAAAAACTTGATCAAACTGATACGTGTAAAAAAACACAGAAAAAACTAATACGGTTCAATTTTAAGATGGTACTAGATGACTTGTGAAGAATATGACCAGTCTATTCCCTAGTCTTTCCCTCATGAACATGGTAAAGAATCTGCAAAAATCTTTAAAAATGCATATCATACAGAAAACTAATCCAAATAACGCAAACTAGATGAGTTATGAAGAATGTGGTTGGTGTCTATTCCCCAGTCTTTCCCTCAAGATCATGGTAAATAATTTGCAAAAATCTTGAAAAAGCATATTATAAAGAGAACTAATCCAAGTAACGCAAACTGAAAAAATTCAACGATATTAAAAAAAATGCTATAATCGACTTATTTGAAGTGAACTAAGAATCTTAATGCATATGAAACATGATGAGAGGTTTACTCTTCATTTTTCTCAAAAGAACTTGATAAAGGATCTGCAATGATCTCTAAAAATTAAACACAAGATAAGAAACCCTAATCGCATTAAGAAAAAAATAAGAATATAAAAAGATGATCAAACCTACACTTGTATGAACTAGGAATGTAACCCAAAATCTCCAACAGCTGTATGAACTGACTAGGTTTGTAACCAAAAATCTCCATTGACCCCTGCAACACTACAAAAGTTTTAAAATAAGAAAAAAAGAAAGGTACAAAGATATGAATAAAGAATCGATTCAATCGACCAAACCAACTAAAATGAGTAAGAAAGCATCAAATTTACCTTACGACTCAACGAATTCCACCCGTACAGTACTCATTATAATGTAAGTTGCATACTAGGTTCATTATGAATTATACAATTTTAAGGAAATAGTGTCAATAATTGATTAAAGTAAATGGACTTCTATTCTTTTTTCTCTCCCATAAACATGGTAAGCAATTTTGCACTAACTTTACGAATTGTATATTGAAGATAAGATTAAAAATATCAAACATTAAAAAGAAAAGGTGCATAGATATGAATAAAGGTAACCAAACAAACTGAAATAAGTAAGATAACGACAAGAAAGTTTAGGCTTGTAAAGCTGTCAAGTAGACATTATTGATTTGACCAAACACTGTCATTCGATTTCTAATTTCTTGGAAGAAAACACTAATATCTATGTAATTCCACTTTCTAATAAAAGAGTAACTCAAACAAGCCTACTTAAAACAAAGTAATGACACTAGATGGCTTATGAAGAATGTGTTGTGTATTACCCAGTTCTTCCCAAAGATCGTGATAAGGAATATGCAAAAATCTTTAAAAATTGCAAATCGAAGAGACAACTAATTCAAATATAATAAACAGAAGAGGATCAACACTATGAAAAAGAATTTGACCAAACCGAATTATTTGAAGTGAAGCAAGAACCATAGGGATTAGAAGCATGGGAGGTATACTGTTCAGTTCTCTACCAAAAACTTGATAAAAGACCTGTAAGAAAAAAACTTGATCAAACTGATACGTGCAAAAAAACACAGAAAAAACTAATACGGTTCAATTCTAAAATGGTACTAGATGACTTATGAAGAATGTGACCAGTCTATTCCCTAGTCTTTCCCTCATGAACATGGTAAAGAATCCGCAAAAATCTTTAAAAATGCATATCATACAGAAAACTAATCCAAATAACGCAAACTAGATGAGTTATGAAGAATGTGGTTGGTGTCTATTCCCCAATCTTTCCCTCAAGATCATAGTAAAGAATTTGCAAAAATATTTAAAAATGCATATCATATAGAGAACTAATCCAAATAACGCAAACTGAAAAAATTCAACGATATTAAAAAAAATGCTATAATCGACTTATTTAAAGTGAACTAAGAATCTTAATGCATATGAAACATGATGAGAGGTTTACTCTTCATTTTTCTCCAAAGAACTTGATAAAGGATGTGCAATGATCTCTAAAATTTAAACACAAGATAAGAAACCCTAATCGCATTAAGAAAAAAAAATAAGAATATAAAAAGATGATCAAACTTACACTTGTATGACCCGACTAGGTATGTAACCCAAAATCTCTATTAACCCCTGCAACACTACAAAAGTTTTCAAATATGAAAATAGAAAGGTACAAAGATATGAATAAAGAATCGACCAAACCAACTAAAATAAGTAAGAAAGCATCAAATTTACCTTATAACTCAACGAATTCCACATGTACAATACTCATTCTAATGTAAGTTGCGTACACTATTATAACCAAATAAGTTCATTATGAATTATACAATTTTAAGGAAATAGTCTCAATAATAATATATTAAAGTAAATGGACTTCTATTCTTTTGTTCTCTCCCATAAACATGGTAAGCAATTTTGCACTAACTTTACGAATTGTATATTGAAGATAAGATTTAAAATATCAAACATTAAAAAGAAAAGGTGCATAGATATGAATAAAGGTAACCAAACAAACTGAAATAAGTAAGATAACGACAAGAAAGTTTAGGCTTGTAAAGCTGTCAAGTAGACATTATTGATTTGACCAAACACTGTCATTCGATTTCTAATTTCTTGGAAGAAAACACTAATATCTATGTAATTCCACTTTCTAATAAAAGATTAACTCAAACAAGCCTACTTAAAACAAAGTAATGACACTAGATGGCTTATGAAGAATGTGTTGTGTATTACCCAGTTCTTCCCAAAGATCGTGATAAGGAATATGCAAAAATCTTTAAAAATTGCAAATCGAAGAGACAACTAATTCAAATATAATAAACAGAAGAGGATCAACACTATGAAAAAGAATTTGACCAAACCGAATTATTTGAAGTGAAGCAAGAACCATAGGGATTAGAAGCATGGGAGGTATACTGTTCAGTTCTCTACCAAAAACTTGATAAAAGACCTGTAAGAATAAAACTTGGTCAAACTGATACGTGCAAAAAAACACAGAAAAAACTAATACGGTTCAATTCTAAAATGGTACTAGATGACTTATGAAGAATGTGACCAGTCTATTCCCTAGTCTTTCCCTCATGAACATGGTAAAGAATCTGCAAAAATCTTTAAAAATGCATATCATACAGAAAACTAATCCAAATAACGCAAACTAGATGAGTTATGAAGAATGTGGTTGGTGTCTATTCCCCAGTCTTTCCCTCAAGATCATGGTAAAGAATTTGCAAAAATATTTAAAAATGCATATCATATAGAGAACTAATCCAAATAACGCAAACTGAAAAAATTCAACGATATTAAAAAAAAATGCTATAATCGACTTATTTAAAGTGAACTAAGAATCTTAATGCATATGAAACATGATGAGAGGTTTACTCTTCATTTTTCTCCAAAGAACTTGATAAAGGATCTGCAATGATCTCTAAAATTTAAACACAAGATAAGAAACCCTAATCGCATTAAGAAAAAAAAATAAGAATATAAAAAGATGATCAAACTTACACTTGTATGACCCGACTAGGTATGTAACCCAAAATCTCTATTAACCCCTGCAACACTACAAAAGTTTTCAAATATGAAAATAGAAAGGTACAAAGATATGAATAAAGAATCGACCAAACCAACTAAAATGAGTAAGAAAGCATCAAATTTACCTTATAACTCAACGAATTCCACATGTACAATACTCATTCTAATGTAAGTTGCGTACACTATTATAACCAAATAAGTTCATTATGAATTATACAATTTTAAGGAAATAGTCTCAATAATAATAGATTAAAGTAAATGGACTTCTATTCTTTTGTTCTCTCCCATAAACATGGTAAGCAATTTTGCACTAACTTTACGAATTGTATATTGAAGATAAGATTAAAAATATCAAACATTAAAAAGAAAAGGTGCATAGATATGAATAAAGGTAACCAAACAAACTGAAATAAGTAAGATAACGACAAGAAAGTTTAGGCTTGTAAAGCTGTCAAGTAGACATTATTGATTTGACCAAACACTGTCATTCGATTTCTAATTTCTTGGAAGAAAACACTAATATCTATGTAATTCCACTTTCTAATAAAAGAGTAACTCAAACAAGCCTACTTAAAACAAAGTAATGACACTAGATGGCTTATGAAGAATGTGTTGTGTATTACCCAGTTCTTCCCAAAGATCGTGATAAGGAATATGCAAAAATCTTTAAAAATTGCAAATCGAAGAGACAACTAATTCAAATATAATAAACAGAAGAGGATCAACACTATGAAAAAGAATTTGACCAAACCGAATTATTTGAAGTGAAGCAAGAACCATAGGGATTAGAAGCATGGGAGGTATACTGTTCAGTTCTCTACCAAAAACTTGATAAAAGACCTGTAAGAATAAAACTTGGTCAAACTGATACGTGCAAAAAAACACAGAAAAAACTAATACGGTTCAATTCTAAAATGGTACTAGATGACTTATGAAGAATGTGACCAGTCTATTCCCTAGTCTTTCCCTCATGAACATGGTAAAGAATCTGCAAAAATCTTTAAAAATGCATATCATACAGAAAACTAATCCAAATAACGCAAACTAGATGAGTTATGAAGAATGTGGTTGGTGTCTATTCCCCAGTCTTTCCCTCAATATCATGGTAAAGAATTTGCAAAAATATTTAAAAATGCATATCATATAGAGAACTAATCCAAATAACGCAAACTGAAAAAATTCAACGATATTAAAAAAAAAATGCTATAATCGACTTATTTAAAGTGAACTAAGAATCTTAATGCATATGAAACATGATGAGAGGTTTACTCTTCATTTTTCTCCAAAGAACTTGATAAAGGATCTGCAATGATCTCTAAAATTTAAACACAAGATAAGAAACCCTAATCGCATTAAGAAAAAAAAATAAGAATATAAAAAGATGATCAAACTTACACTTGTAAGACCCGACTAGGTATGTAACCCAAAATCTCTATTAACCCCTGCAACACTACAAAAGTTTTCAAATATGAAAATAGAAAGGTACAAAGATATGAATAAAGAATCGACCAAACCAACTAAAATGAGTAAGAAAGCATCAAATTTACCTTATAACTCAACGAATTCCACATGTACAATACTCATTCTAATGTAAGTTGCGTACACTATTATAACCAAATAAGTTCATTATGAATTATACAATTTTAAGGAAATAGTCTCAATAATAATAGATTAAAGTAAATGGACTTCTATTCTTTTGTTCTCTCCCATAAAAATGGTAAGCAATTTTGCACTAACTTTACGAATTGTATATTGAAGATAAGATTAAAAATATCAAACATTAAAAAGAAAAGGTGCATAGATATGAATAAAGGTAACCAAACAAACTGAAATAAGTAAGATAACGACAAGAAAGTTTAGGCTTGTAAAGCTGTCAAGTAGACATTATTGATTTGACCAAACACTGTCATTCGATTTCTAATTTCTTGGAAGAAAACACTAATATCTATGTAATTCCACTTTCTAATAAAAGAGTAACTCAAACAAGCCTACTTAAAACAAAGTAATGACACTAGATGGCTTATGAAGAATGTGTTGTGTATTACCCAGTTCTTCCCAAAGATCGTGATAAGGAATATGCAAAAATCTTTAAAAATTGCAAATCGAAGAGACAACTAATTCAAATATAATAAACAGAAGAGGATCAACACTATGAAAAAGAATTTGACCAAACCGAATTATTTGAAGTGAAGCAAGAACCATAGGGATTAGAAGCATGGGAGGTATACTGTTCAGTTCTCTACCAAAAACTTGATAAAAGACCTGTAAGAATAAAACTTGGTCAAACTGATACGTGCAAAAAAACACAGAAAAAACTAATACGGTTCAATTCTAAAATGGTACTAGATGACTTATGAAGAATGTGACCAGTCTATTCCCTAGTGTTTCCCTCATGAACATGGTAAAGAATCTGCAAAAATCTTTAAAAATGCATATCATACAGAAAACTAATCCAAATAACGCAAACTAGATGAGTTATGAAGAATGTGGTTGGTGTCTATTCCCCAGTCTTTCCCTCAAGATCATGGTAAAGAATTTGCAAAAATATTTAAAAATGCATATCATATAGAGAACTAATCCAAATAACGCAAACTGAAAAAATTCAACGATATTAAAAAAAAAATGCTATAATCGACTTATTTAAAGTGAACTAAGAATCTTAATGCATATGAAACATGATGAGAGGTTTACTCTTCATTTTTCTCCAAAGAACTTGATAAAGGATCTGCAATGATCTCTAAAATTTAAACACAAGATAAGAAACCCTAATCGCATTAAGAAAAAAAAATAAGAATATAAAAAGATGATCAAACTTACACTTGTAAGACCCGACTAGGTATGTAACCCAAAATCTCTATTAACCCCTGCAACACTACAAAAGTTTTCAAATATGAAAATAGAAAGGTACAAAGATATGAATAAAGAATCGACCAAACCAACTAAAATGAGTAAGAAAGCATCAAATTTACCTTATAACTCAACGAATTCCACATGTACAATACTCATTCTAATGTAAGTTGCGTACACTATTATAACCAAATAAGTTCATTATGAATTATACAATTTTAAGGAAATAGTCTCAATAATAATAGATTAAAGTAAATGGACTTCTATTCTTTTGTTCTCTCCCATAAAAATGGTAAGCAATTTTGCACTAACTTTACGAATTGTATATTGAAGATAAGATTAAAAATATCAAACATTAAAAAGAAAAGGTGCATAGATATGAATAAAGGTAACCAAACAAACTGAAATAAGTAAGATAACGACAAGAAAGTTTAGGCTTGTAAAGCTGTCAAGTAGACATTATTGATTTGACCAAACACTGTCATTCGATTTCTAATTTCTTGGAAGAAAACACTAATATCTATGTAATTCCACTTTCTAATAAAAGAGTAACTCAAACAAGCCTACTTAAAACAAAGTAATGACACTAGATGGCTTATGAAGAATGTGTTGTGTATTACCCAGTTCTTCCCAAAGATCGTGATAAGGAATATGCAAAAATCTTTAAAAATTGCAAATCGAAGAGACAACTAATTCAAATATAATAAACAGAAGAGGATCAACACTATGAAAAAGAATTTGACCAAACCGAATTATTTGAAGTGAAGCAAGAACCATAGGGATTAGAAGCATGGGAGGTATACTGTTCAGTTCTCTACCAAAAACTTGATAAAAGACCTGTAAGAATAAAACTTGGTCAAACTGATACGTGCAAAAAAACACAGAAAAAACTAATACGGTTCAATTCTAAAATGGTACTAGATGACTTATGAAGAATGTGACCAGTCTATTCCCTAGTCTTTCCCTCATGAACATGGTAAAGAATCTGCAAAAATCTTTAAAAATGCATATCATACAGAAAACTAATCCAACAAACGCAAACTAGATGAGTTATGAAGAATGTGGTTGGTGTCTATTCCCCAGTCTTTCCCTCAAGATCATGGTAAAGAATTTGCAAAAATATTTAAAAATGCATATCATATAGAGAACTAATCCAAATAACGCAAACTGAAAAAATTCAACGATATTAAAAAAAAAATGCTATAATCGACTTATTTAAAGTGAACTAAGAATCTTAATGCATATGAAACATGATGAGAGGTTTACTCTTCATTTTTCTCCAAAGAACTTGATAAAGGATCTGCAATGATCTCTAAAATTTAAACACAAGATAAGAAACCCTAATCGCATTAAGAAAAAAAAATAAGAATATAAAAAGATGATCAAACTTACACTTGTAAGACCCGACTAGGTATGTAACCCAAAATCTCTATTAACACCTGCAACACTACAAAAGTTTTCAAATATGAAAATAGAAAGGTACAAAGATATGAATAAAGAATCGACCAAACCAACTAAAATGAGTAAGAAAGCATCAAATTTACCTTATAACTCAACGAATTCCACATGTACAATACTCATTCTAATGTAAGTTGCGTACACTATTATAACCAAATAAGTTCATTATGAATTATACAATTTTAAGGAAATAGTCTCAATAATAATAGATTAAAGTAAATGGACTTCTATTCTTTTGTTCTCTCCCATAAAAATGGTAAGCAATTTTGCACTAACTTTACGAATTGTATATTGAAGATAAGATTAAAAATATCAAACATTAAAAAGAAAAGGTGCATAGATATGAATAAAGGTAACCAAACAAACTGAAATAAGTAAGATAACGACAAGAAAGTTTAGGCTTGTAAAGCTGTCAAGTAGACATTATTGATTTGACCAAACACTGTCATTCGATTTCTAATTTCTTGGAAGAAAACACTAATATCTATGTAATTCCACTTTCTAATAAAAGATTAACTCAAACAAGCCTACTTAAAACAAAGTAATGACACTAGATGGCTTATGAAGAATGTGTTGTGTATTACCCAGTTCTTCCCAAAGATCGTGATAAGGAATATGCAAAAATCTTTAAAAATTGCAAATCGAAGAGACAACTAATTCAAATATAATAAACAGAAGAGGATCAACACTATGAAAAAGAATTTGACCAAACCGAATTATTTGAAGTGAAGCAAGAACCATAGGGATTAGAAGCATGGGAGGTATACTGTTCAGTTCTCTACCAAAAACTTGATAAAAGACCTGTAAGAATAAAACTTGGTCAAACTGATACGTGCAAAAAAACACAGAAAAAACTAATACGGTTCAATTCTAAAATGGTACTAGATGACTTATGAAGAATGTGACCAGTCTATTCCCTAGTCTTTCCCTCATGAACATGGTAAAGAATCTGCAAAAATCTTTAAAAATGTATATCATACAGAAAACTAATCCAAATAACGCAAACTAGATGAGTTATGAAGAATGTGGTTGGTGTCTATTCCCCAGTCTTTCCCTCAAGATCATGGTAAAGAATTTGCAAAAATATTTAAAAATGCATATCATATAGAGAACTAATCCAAATAACGCAAACTGAAAAAATTCAACGATATTAAAAAAAAATGCTATAATCGACTTATTTAAAGTGAACTAAGAATCTTAATGCATATGAAACATGATGAGAGGTTTACTCTTCATTTTTCTCCAAAGAACTTGATAAAGGATCTGCAATGATCTCTAAAATTTAAACACAAGATAAGAAACCCTAATCGCATTAAGAAAAAAAAATAAGAATATAAAAAGATGATCAAACTTACACTTGTATGACCCGACTAGGTATGTAACCCAAAATCTCTATTAACCCCTGCAACACTACAAAAGTTTTCAAATATGAAAATAGAAAGGTACAAAGATATGAATAAAGAATCGACCAAACCAACTAAAATGAGTAAGAAAGCATCAAATTTACCTTATAACTCAACGAATTCCACATGTACAATACTCATTCTAATGTAAGTTGCGTACACTATTATAACCAAATAAGTTCATTATGAATTATACAATTTTAAGGAAATAGTCTCAATAATAATAGATTAAAGTAAATGGACTTCTATTCTTTTGTTCTCTCCCATAAACATGGTAAGCAATTTTGCACTAACTTTACGAATTGTATATTGAAGATAAGATTAAAAATATCAAACATTAAAAAGAAAAGGTGCATAGATATGAATAAAGGTAACCAAACAAACTGAAATAAGTAAGATAACGACAAGAAAGTTTAGGCTTGTAAAGCTGTCAAGTAGACATTATTGATTTGACCAAACACTGTCATTCGATTTCTAATTTCTTGGAAGAAAACACTAATATCTATGTAATTCCACTTTCTAATAAAAGAGTAACTCAAACAAGCCTACTTAAAACAAAGTAATGACACTAGATGGCTTATGAAGAATGTGTTGTGTATTACCCAGTTCTTCCCAAAGATCGTGATAAGGAATATGCAAAAATCTTTAAAAATTGCAAATCGAAGAGACAACTAATTCAAATATAATAAACAGAAGAGGATCAACACTATGAAAAAGAATTTGACCAAACCGAATTATTTGAAGTGAAGCAAGAACCATAGGGATTAGAAGCATGGGAGGTATACTGTTCAGTTCTCTACCAAAAACTTGATAAAAGACCTGTAAGAATAAAACTTGGTCAAACTGATACGTGCAAAAAAACACAGAAAAAACTAATACGGTTCAATTCTAAAATGGTACTAGATGACTTATGAAGAATGTGACCAGTCTATTCCCTAGTCTTTCCCTCATGAACATGGTAAAGAATCTGCAAAAATCTTTAAAAATGCATATCATACAGAAAACTAATCCAAATAACGCAAACTAGATGAGTTATGAAGAATGTGGTTGGTGTCTATTCCCCAGTCTTTCCCTCAAGATCATGGTAAAGAATTTGCAAAAATATTTAAAAATGCATATCATATAGAGAACTAATCCAAATAACGCAAACTGAAAAAATTCAACGATATTAAAAAAAAAATGCTATAATCGACTTATTTAAAGTGAACTAAGAATCTTAATGCATATGAAACATGATGAGAGGTTTACTCTTCATTTTTCTCCAAAGAACTTGATAAAGGATCTGCAATGATCTCTAAAATTTAAACACAAGATAAGAAACCCTAATCGCATTAAGAAAAAAAAATAAGAATATAAAAAGATGATCAAACTTACACTTGTAAGACCCGACTAGGTATGTAACCCAAAATCTCTATTAACCCCTGCAACACTACAAAAGTTTTCAAATATGAAAATAGAAAGGTACAAAGATATGAATAAAGAATCGACCAAACCAACTAAAATGAGTAAGAAAGCATCAAATTTACCTTATAACTCAACGAATTCCACATGTACAATACTCATTCTAATGTAAGTTGCGTACACTATTATAACCAAATAAGTTCATTATGAATTATACAATTTTAAGGAAATAGTCTCAATAATAATAGATTAAAGTAAATGGACTTCTATTCTTTTGTTCTCTCCCATAAAAATGGTAAGCAATTTTGCACTAACTTTACGAATTGTATATTGAAGATAAGATTAAAAATATCAAACATTAAAAAGAAAAGGTGCATAGATATGAATAAAGGTAACCAAACAAACTGAAATAAGTAAGATAACGACAAGAAAGTTTAGGCTTGTAAAGCTGTCAAGTAGACATTATTGATTTGACCAAACACTGTCATTCGATTTCTAATTTCTTGGAAGAAAACACTAATATCTATGTAATTCCACTTTCTAATAAAAGATTAACTCAAACAAGCCTACTTAAAACAAAGTAATGACACTAGATGGCTTATGAAGAATGTGTTGTGTATTACCCAGTTCTTCCCAAAGATCGTGATAAGGAATATGCAAAAATCTTTAAAAATTGCAAATCGAAGAGACAACTAATTCAAATATAATAAACAGAAGAGGATCAACACTATGAAAAAGAATTTGACCAAACCGAATTATTTGAAGTGAAGCAAGAACCATAGGGATTAGAAGCATGGGAGGTATACTGTTCAGTTCTCTACCAAAAACTTGATAAAAGACCTGTAAGAATAAAACTTGGTCAAACTGATACGTGCAAAAAAAAACAGAAAAAACTAATACGGTTCAATTCTAAAATGGTACTAGATGACTTATGAAGAATGTGACCAGTCTATTCCCTAGTCTTTCCCTCATGAACATGGTAAAGAATCTGCAAAAATCTTTAAAAATGCATATCATACAGAAAACTAATCCAAATAACGCAAACTAGATGAGTTATGAAGAATGTGGTTGGTGTCTATTCCCCAGTCTTTCCCTCAAGATCATGGTAAAGAATTTGCAAAAAT
This sequence comes from Chamaenerion angustifolium, assembly GCA_946814005.1. Classification (NCBI taxonomy): domain Eukaryota; kingdom Viridiplantae; phylum Streptophyta; class Magnoliopsida; order Myrtales; family Onagraceae; genus Chamaenerion; species Chamaenerion angustifolium. The sequence continues at coordinate 21,879,482 of OX328268.1, read as the reverse complement.
ATTTAAAAATGCATATCATATAGAGAACTAATCCAAATAACGCAAACTGAAAAAATTCAACGATATTAAAAAAAAAATGCTATAATCGACTTATTTAAAGTGAACTAAGAATCTTAATGCATATGAAACATGATGAGAGGTTTACTCTTCATTTTTCTCCAAAGAACTTGATAAAGGATCTGCAATGATCTCTAAAATTTAAACACAAGATAAGAAACCCTAATCGCATTAAGAAAAAAAAATAAGAATATAAAAAGATGATCAAACTTACACTTGTAAGACCCGACTAGGTATGTAACCCAAAATCTCTATTAACCCCTGCAACACTACAAAAGTTTTCAAATATGAAAATAGAAAGGTACAAAGATATGAATAAAGAATCGACCAAACCAACTAAAATGAGTAAGAAAGCATCAAATTTACCTTATAACTCAACGAATTCCACATGTACAATACTCATTCTAATGTAAGTTGCGTACACTATTATAACCAAATAAGTTCATTATGAATTATACAATTTTAAGGAAATAGTCTCAATAATAATAGATTAAAGTAAATGGACTTCTATTCTTTTGTTCTCTCCCATAAAAATGGTAAGCAATTTTGCACTAACTTTACGAATTGTATATTGAAGATAAGATTAAAAATATCAAACATTAAAAAGAAAAGGTGCATAGATATGAATAAAGGTAACCAAACAAACTGAAATAAGTAAGATAACGACAAGAAAGTTTAGGCTTGTAAAGCTGTCAAGTAGACATTATTCATTTGACCAAACACTGTCATTCGATTTCTAATTTCTTGGAAGAAAACACTAATATCTATGTAATTCCACTTTCTAATAAAAGAGTAACTCAAACAAGCCTACTTAAAACAAAGTAATGACACTAGATGGCTTATGAAGAATGTGTTGTGTATTACCCAGTTCTTCCCAAAGATCGTGATAAGGAATATGCAAAAATCTTTAAAAATTGCAAATCGAAGAGACAACTAATTCAAATATAATAAACAGAAGAGGATCAACACTATGAAAAAGAATTTGACCAAACCGAATTATTTGAAGTGAAGCAAGAACCATAGGGATTAGAAGCATGGGAGGTATACTGTTCAGTTCTCTACCAAAAACTTGATAAAAGACCTGTAAGAATAAAACTTGGTCAAACTGATACGTGCAAAAAAACACAGAAAAAACTAATACGGTTCAATTCTAAAATGGTACTAGATGACTTATGAAGAATGTGACCAGTCTATTCCCTAGTCTTTCCCTCATGAACATGGTAAAGAATCTGCAAAAATCTTTAAAAATGCATATCATACAGAAAACTAATCCAACAAACGCAAACTAGATGAGTTATGAAGAATGTGGTTGGTGTCTATTCCCCAGTCTTTCCCTCAAGATCATGGTAAAGAATTTGCAAAAATATTTAAAAATGCATATCATATAGAGAACTAATCCAAATAACGCAAACTGAAAAAATTCAACGATATTAAAAAAAAAATGCTATAATCGACTTATTTAAAGTGAACTAAGAATCTTAATGCATATGAAACATGATGAGAGGTTTACTCTTCATTTTTCTCCAAAGAACTTGATAAAGGATCTGCAATGATCTCTAAAATTTAAACACAAGATAAGAAACCCTAATCGCATTAAGAAAAAAAAATAAGAATATAAAAAGATGATCAAACTTACACTTGTAAGACCCGACTAGGTATGTAACCCAAAATCTCTATTAACACCTGCAACACTACAAAAGTTTTCAAATATGAAAATAGAAAGGTACAAAGATATGAATAAAGAATCGACCAAACCAACTAAAATGAGTAAGAAAGCATCAAATTTACCTTATAACTCAACGAATTCCACATGTACAATACTCATTCTAATGTAAGTTGCGTACACTATTATAACCAAATAAGTTCATTATGAATTATACAATTTTAAGGAAATAGTCTCAATAATAATAGATTAAAGTAAATGGACTTCTATTCTTTTGTTCTCTCCCATAAAAATGGTAAGCAATTTTGCACTAACTTTACGAATTGTATATTGAAGATAAGATTAAAAATATCAAACATTAAAAAGAAAAGGTGCATAGATATGAATAAAGGTAACCAAACAAACTGAAATAAGTAAGATAACGACAAGAAAGTTTAGGCTTGTAAAGCTGTCAAGTAGACATTATTGATTTGACCAAACACTGTCATTCGATTTCTAATTTCTTGGAAGAAAACACTAATATCTATGTAATTCCACTTTCTAATAAAAGATTAACTCAAACAAGCCTACTTAAAACAAAGTAATGACACTAGATGGCTTATGAAGAATGTGTTGTGTATTACCCAGTTCTTCCCAAAGATCGTGATAAGGAATATGCAAAAATCTTTAAAAATTGCAAATCGAAGAGACAACTAATTCAAATATAATAAACAGAAGAGGATCAACACTATGAAAAAGAATTTGACCAAACCGAATTATTTGAAGTGAAGCAAGAACCATAGGGATTAGAAGCATGGGAGGTATACTGTTCAGTTCTCTACCAAAAACTTGATAAAAGACCTGTAAGAATAAAACTTGGTCAAACTGATACGTGCAAAAAAACACAGAAAAAACTAATACGGTTCAATTCTAAAATGGTACTAGATGACTTATGAAGAATGTGACCAGTCTATTCCCTAGTCTTTCCCTCATGAACATGGTAAAGAATCTGCAAAAATCTTTAAAAATGCATATTATACAGAAAACTAATCCAAATAACGCAAACTAGATGAGTTATGAAGAATGTGGTTGGTGTCTATTCCCCAGTCTTTCCCTCAAGATCATGGTAAAGAATTTGCAAAAATATTTAAAAATGCATATCATATAGAGAACTAATCCAAATAACGCAAACTGAAAAAATTCAACGATATTAAAAAAAAATGCTATAATCGACTTATTTAAAGTGAACTAAGAATCTTAATGCATATGAAACATGATGAGAGGTTTACTCTTCATTTTTCTCCAAAGAACTTGATAAAGGATCTGCAATGATCTCTAAAATTTAAACACAAGATAAGAAACCCTAATCGCATTAAGAAAAAAAAATAAGAATATAAAAAGATGATCAAACTTACACTTGTAAGACCCGACTAGGTATGTAACCCAAAATCTCTATTAACCCCTGCAACACTACAAAAGTTTTCAAATATGAAAATAGAAAGGTACAAAGATATGAATAAAGAATCGACCAAACCAACTAAAATGAGTAAGAAAGCATCAAATTTACCTTATAATTCAACGAATTCCACATGTACAATACTCATTCTAATGTAAGTTGCGTACACTATTATAACCAAATAAGTTCATTATGAATTATACAATTTTAAGGAAATAGTCTCAATAATAATAGATTAAAGTAAATGGACTTCTATTCTTTTGTTCTCTCCCATAAAAATGGTAAGCAATTTTGCACTAACTTTACGAATTGTATATTGAAGATAAGATTAAAAATATCAAACATTAAAAAGAAAAGGTGCATAGATATGAATAAAGGTAACCAAACAAACTGAAATAAGTAAGATAACGACAAGAAAGTTTAGGCTTGTAAAGCTGTCAAGTAGACATTATTCATTTGACCAAACACTGTCATTCGATTTCTAATTTCTTGGAAGAAAACACTAATATCTATGTAATTCCACTTTCTAATAAAAGAGTAACTCAAACAAGCCTACTTAAAACAAAGTAATGACACTAGATGGCTTATGAAGAATGTGTTGTGTATTACCCAGTTCTTCCCAAAGATCGTGATAAGGAATATGCAAAAATCTTTAAAAATTGCAAATCGAAGAGACAACTAATTCAAATATAATAAACAGAAGAGGATCAACACTATGAAAAAGAATTTGACCAAACCGAATTATTTGAAGTGAAGCAAGAACCATAGGGATTAGAAGCATGGGAGGTATACTGTTCAGTTCTCTACCAAAAACTTGATAAAAGACCTGTAAGAATAAAACTTGGTCAAACTGATACGTGCAAAAAAACACAGAAAAAACTAATACGGTTCAATTCTAAAATGGTACTAGATGACTTATGAAGAATGTGACCAGTCTATTCCCTAGTCTTTCCCTCATGAACATGGTAAAGAATCTGCAAAAATCTTTAAAAATGCATATTATACAGAAAACTAATCCAAATAACGCAAACTAGATGAGTTATGAAGAATGTGGTTGGTGTCTATTCCCCAGTCTTTCCCTCAAGATCATGGTAAAGAATTTGCAAAAATATTTAAAAATGCATATCATATAGAGAACTAATCCAAATAACGCAAACTGAAAAAATTCAACGATATTAAAAAAAAATGCTATAATCGACTTATTTAAAGTGAACTAAGAATCTTAATGCATATGAAACATGATGAGAGGTTTACTCTTCATTTTTCTCCAAAGAACTTGATAAAGGATCTGCAATGATCTCTAAAATTTAAACACAAGATAAGAAACCCTAATCGCATTAAGAAAAAAAAATAAGAATATAAAAAGATGATCAAACTTACACTTGTAAGACCCGACTAGGTATGTAACCCAAAATCTCTATTAACCCCTGCAACACTACAAAAGTTTTCAAATATGAAAATAGAAAGGTACAAAGATATGAATAAAGAATCGACCAAACCAACTAAAATGAGTAAGAAAGCATCAAATTTACCTTATAACTCAACGAATTCCACATGTACAATACTCATTCTAATGTAAGTTGCGTACACTATTATAACCAAATAAGTTCATTATGAATTATACAATTTTAAGGAAATAGTCTCAATAATAATAGATTAAAGTAAATGGACTTCTATTCTTTTGTTCTCTCCCATAAAAATGGTAAGCAATTTTGCACTAACTTTACGAATTGTATATTGAAGATAAGATTAAAAATATCAAACATTAAAAAGAAAAGGTGCATAGATATGAATAAAGGTAACCAAACAAACTGAAATAAGTAAGATAACGACAAGAAAGTTTAGGCTTGTAAAGCTGTCAAGTAGACATTATTCATTTGACCAAACACTGTCATTCGATTTCTAATTTCTTGGAAGAAAACACTAATATCTATGTAATTCCACTTTCTAATAAAAGAGTAACTCAAACAAGCCTACTTAAAACAAAGTAATGACACTAGATGGCTTATGAAGAATGTGTTGTGTATTACCCAGTTCTTCCCAAAGATCGTGATAAGGAATATGCAAAAATCTTTAAAAATTGCAAATCGAAGAGACAACTAATTCAAATATAATAAACAGAAGAGGATCAACACTATGAAAAAGAATTTGACCAAACCGAATTATTTGAAGTGAAGCAAGAACCATAGGGATTAGAAGCATGGGAGGTATACTGTTCAGTTCTCTACCAAAAACTTGATAAAAGACCTGTAAGAAAAAAACTTGATCAAACTGATACGTGCAAAAAAACACAGAAAAAACTAATACGGTTCAATTCTAAAATGGTACTAGATGACTTATGAAGAATGTGACCAGTCTATTCCCTAGTCTTTCCCTCATGAACATGGTAAAGAATCTGCAAAAATCTTTAAAAATGCATATCATACAGAAAACTAATCCAAATAACGCAAACTAGATGAGTTATGAAGAATGTGGTTGGTGTCTATTCCCCAGTCTTTCCCTCAAGATCATGGTAAAGAATTTGCAAAAATATTTAAAAATGCATATCATATAGAGAACTAATCCAAATAACGCAAACTGAAAAAATTCAACGATATTAAAAAAAAAAATGCTATAATCGACTTATTTAAAGTGAACTAAGAATCTTAATGCATATGAAACATGATGAGAGGTTTACTCTTCATTTTTCTCCAAAGAACTTGATAAAGGATCTGCAATGATCTCTAAACTTTAAACACAAGATAAGAAACCCTAATCGCATTAAGAAAAAAAAATAAGAATATAAAAAGATGATCAAACTTACACTTGTAAGACCCGACTAGGTATGTAACCCAAAATCTCTATTAACCCCTGCAACACTACAAAAGTTTTCAAATATGAAAATAGAAAGGTACAAAGATATGAATAAAGAATCGACTAAACCAACTAAAATGAGTAAGAAAGCATCAAATTTACCTTATAACTCAACGAATTCCACATGTACAATACTCATTCTAATGTAAGTTGCGTACACTATTATAACCAAATAAGTTCATTATGAATTATACAATTTTAAGGAAATAGTCTCAATAATAATAGATTAAAGTAAATGGACTTCTATTCTTTTGTTCTCTCCCATAAAAATGGTAAGCAATTTTGCACTAACTTTACGAATTGTATATTGAAGATAAGATTAAAAATATCAAACATTAAAAAGAAAAGGTGCATAGATATGAATAAAGGTAACCAAACAAACTGAAATAAGTAAGATAACGACAAGAAAGTTTAGGCTTGTAAAGCTGTCAAGTAGACATTATTGATTTGACCAAACACTGTCATTCGATTTCTAATTTCTTGGAAGAAAACACTAATATCTATGTAATTCCACTTTCTAATAAAAGATTAACTCAAACAAGCCTACTTAAAACAAAGTAATGACACTAGATGGCTTATGAAGAATGTGTTGTGTATTACCCAGTTCTTCCCAAAGATCGTGATAAGGAATATGCAAAAATCTTTAAAAATTGCAAATCGAAGAGACAACTAATTCAAATATAATAAACAGAAGAGGATCAACACTATGAAAAAGAATTTGACCAAACCGAATTATTTGAAGTGAAGCAAGAACCATAGGGATTAGAAGCATGGGAGGTATACTGTTCAGTTCTCTACCAAAAACTTGATAAAAGACCTGTAAGAAAAAAACTTGATCAAACTAATACGTTTAAAAAAACACAGAAAAAACTAATACGGTTCAATTCTAAGATGGTACTAGATGACTTATGAAGAATGTGACCAGTCTATTCCCTAGTCTTTCCCTCATGAACATGGTAAATTATCTGCAAAAATCTTTAAAAATGCATATCATACAGAAAACTAATCCAAATAACGCAAACTAGATGAGTTATGAAGAATGTGGTTGGTGTCTATTCCCCAGTCTTTCCCTCAAGATCATGGTAAAGAATTTGCAAAAATATTTAAAAATGCATATCATATAGAGAACTAATCCAAATAACGCAAACTGAAAAAATTCAACGATATTAAAAAAAAATGCTATAATCGACTTATTTAAAGTGAACTAAGAATCTTAATGCATATGAAACATGATGAGAGGTTTACTCTTCATTTTTCTCCAAAGAACTTGATAAAGGATCTGCAATGATCTCTAAAATTTAAACACAAGATAAGAAACCCTAATCACATTAAGAAAAAAAAATAAGAATATAAAAAGATGATCAAACTTACACTTGTAAGACCCGACTAGGTATGTAACCCAAAATCTCTATTAACCCCTGCAACACTACAAAAGTTTTCAAATATGAAAATAGAAAGGTACAAAGATATGAATAAAGAATCGACCAAACCAACTAAAATGAGTAAGAAAGCATCAAATTTACCTTATAACTCAACGAATTCCACATGTACAATACTCATTCTAATGTAAGTTGCGTACACTATTATAACCAAATAAGTTCATTATGAATTATACAATTTTAAGGAAATAGTCTCAATAATAATAGATTAAAGTAAATGGACTTCTATTCTTTTGTTCTCTCCCATAAAAATGGTAAGCAATTTTGCACTAACTTTACGAATTGTATATTGAAGATAAGATTAAAAATATCAAACATTAAAAAGAAAAGGTGCATAGATATGAATAAAGGTAACCAAACAAACTGAAATAAGTAAGATAACGACAAGAAAGTTTAGGCTTGTAAAGCTGTCAAGTAGACATTATTGATTTGACCAAACACTGTCATTCGATTTCTAATTTCTTGGAAGAAAACACTAATATCTATGTAATTCCACTTTCTAATAAAAGAGTAACTCAAACAAGCCTACTTAAAACAAAGTAATGACACTAGATGGCTTATGAAGAATGTGTTGTGTATTACCCAATTCTTCCCAAAGATCGTGATAAGGAATATGCAAAAATCTTTAAAAATTGCAAATCGAAGAGACAACTAATTCAAATATAATAAACAGAAGAGGATCAACACTATGAAAAAGAATTTGACCAAACCGAATTATTTGAAGTGAAGCAAGAACCATAGGGATTAGAAGCATGGGAGGTATACTGTTCAGTTCTCTACCAAAAACTTGATAAAAGACCTGTAAGAAAAAAACTTGATCAAACTAATACGTTTAAAAAAACACAGAAAAAACTAATACGGTTCAATTCTAAGATGGTACTAGATGACTTATGAAGAATGTGACCAGTCTATTCCCTAGTCTTTCCCTCATGAACATGGTAAATTATCTGCAAAAATCTTTAAAAATGCATATCATACAGAAAACTAATCCAAATAACGCAAACTAGATGAGTTATGAAGAATGTGGTTGGTGTCTATTCCCCAGTCTTTCCCTCAAGATCATGGTAAAGAATTTGCAAAAATATTTAAAAATGCATATCATATAGAGAACTAATCCAAATAACGCAAACTGAAAAAATTCAACGATATTAAAAAAAAATGCTATAATCGACTTATTTAAAGTGAACTAAGAATCTTAATGCATATGTAACATGATGAGAGGTTTACTCTTCATTTTTCTCCAAAGAACTTGATAAAGGATCTGCAATGATCTCTAAAATTTAAACACAAGATAAGAAACCCTAATCGCATTAAGAAAAAAATATAAGAATATAAAAAGATGATCAAACTTACACTTGTAAGACCCGACTAGGTATGTAACCCAAAATCTCTATTAACCCCTGCAACACTACAAAAGTTTTCAAATATGAAAATAGAAAGGTACAAAGATATGAATAAAGAATCGACCAAACCAACTAAAATGAGTAAGAAAGCATCAAATTTACCTTATAACTCAACGAATTCCACATGTACAATACTCATTCTAATGTAAGTAGCGTACACTATTATAACCAAATAAGTTCATTATGAATTATACAATTTTAAGGAAATAGTCTCAATAATAATAGATTAAAGTAAATGGACTTCTATTCTTTTGTTCTCTCCCATAAAAATGGTAAGCAATTTTGCACTAACTTTACGAATTGTATATTGAAGATAAGATTAAAAATATCAAACATTAAAAAGAAAAGGTGCATAGATATGAATAAAGGTAACCAAACAAACTGAAATAAGTAAGATAACGACAAGAAAGTTTAGGCTTGTAAAGCTGTCAAGTAGACATTATTGATTTGACCAAACACTGTCATTCGATTTCTAATTTCTTGGAAGAAAACACTAATATCTATGTAATTCCACTTTCTAATAAAAGAGTAACTCAAACAAGCCTACTTAAAACAAAGTAATGACACTAGATGGCTTATGAAGAATGTGTTGTGTATTACCCAGTTCTTCCCAAAGATCGTGATAAGGAATATGCAAAAATCTTTAAAAATTGCAAATCGAAGAGACAACTAATTCAAATATAATAAACAGAAGAGGATCAACACTATGAAAAAGAATTTGACCAAACCGAATTATTTGAAGTGAAGCAAGAACCATAGGGATTAGAAGCATGGGAGGTATACTGTTCAGTTCTCTACCAAAAACTTGATAAAAGACCTGTAAGAAAAAAACTTGATCACACTGATACGTGCAAAAAAACACAGAAAAAACTAATACGGTTCAATTCTAAAATGGTACTAGATGACTTATGAAGAATGTGACCAGTCTATTCCCTAGCCTTTCCCTCATGAACATGGTAAAGAATCTGCAAAAATCTTTAAAAATGCATATCATACAGAAAACTAATCCAAATAACGCAAACTAGATGAGTTATGAAGAATGTGGTTGGTGTCTATTCCCCAGTCTTTCCCTCAAGATCATGGTAAAGAATTTGCAAAAATATTTAAAAATGCATATCATATAGAGAACTAATCCAAATAACGCAAACTGAAAAAATTCAACGATATTAAAAAAAAATGCTATAATCGACTTATTTAAAGTGAACTAAGAATCTTAATGCATATGAAACATGATGAGAGGTTTACTCTTCATTTTTCTCCAAAGAACTTGATAAAGGATCTGCAATGATCTCTAAAATTTAAACACAAGATAAGAAACCCTAATCGCATTAAGAAAAAAAAATAAGAATATAAAAAGATGATCAAACTTACACTTGTAAGACCCGACTAGGTATGTAACCCAAAATCTCTATTAACCCCTGCAACACTACAAAAGTTTTCAAATATGAAAATAGAAAGGTACAAAGATATGAATAAAGAATCGACCAAACCAACTAAAATGAGTAAGAAAGCATCAAATTTACCTTATAACTCAACGAATTCCACATGTACAATACTCATTCTAATGTAAGTTGCGTACACTATTATAACCAAATAAGTTCATTATGAATTATACAATTTTAAGGAAATAGTCTCAATAATAATAGATTAAAGTAAATGGACTTCTATTCTTTTGTTCTCTCCCATAAAAATGGTAAGCAATTTTGCACTAACTTTACGAATTGTATATTGAAGATAAGATTAAAAATATCAAACATTAAAAAGAAAAGGTGCATAGATATGAATAAAGGTAACCAAACAAACTGAAATAAGTAAGATAACGACAAGAAAGTTTAGGCTTGTAAAGCTGTCAAGTAGACATTATTGATTTGACCAAACACTGTCATTTGATTTCTAATTTCTTGGAAGAAAACACTAATATCTATGTAATTCCACTTTCTAATAAAAGATTAACTCAAACAAGCCTACTTAAAACAAAGTAATGACACTAGATGGCTTATGAAGAATGTGTTGTGTATTACCCAGTTCTTCCCAAAGATCGTGATAAGGAATATGCAAAAATCTTTAAAAATTGCAAATCGAAGAGACAACTAATTCAAATATAATAAACAGAAGAGGATCAACACTATGAAAAAGAATTTGACCAAACCGAATTATTTGAAGTGAAGCAAGAACCATAGGGATTAGAAGCATGGGAGGTATACTGTTCAGTTCTCTACCAAAAACTTGATAAAAGACCTGTAAGAATAAAACTTGGTCAAACTGATACGTGCAAAAAAACACAGAAAAAACTAATACGGTTCAATTCTAAAATGGTACTAGATGACTTATGAAGAATGTGACCAGTCTATTCCCTAGTCTTTCCCTCATGAACATGGTAAAGAATCTGCAAAAATCTTTAAAAATGCATATTATACAGAAAACTAATCCAAATAACGCAAACTAGATGAGTTATGAAGAATGTGGTTGGTGTCTATTCCCCAGTCTTTCCCTCAAGATCATGGTAAAGAATTTGCAAAAATATTTAAAAATGCATATCATATAGAGAACTAATCCAAATAACGCAAACTGAAAAAATTCAACGATATTAAAAAAAAATGCTATAATCGACTTATTTAAAGTGAACTAAGAATCTTAATGCATATGAAACATGATGAGAGGTTTACTCTTCATTTTTCTCCAAAGAACTTGATAAAGGATCTGCAATGATCTCTAAAATTTAAACACAAGATAAGAAACCCTAATCGCATTAAGAAAAAAAAATAAGAATATAAAAAGATGATCAAACTTACACTTGTAAGACCCGACTAGGTATGTAACCCAAAATCTCTATTAACCCCTGCAACACTACAAAAGTTTTCAAATATGAAAATAGAAAGGTACAAAGATATGAATAAAGAATCGACCAAACCAACTAAAATGAGTAAGAAAGCATCAAATTTACCTTATAACTCAACGAATTCCACATGTACAATACTCATTCTAATGTAAGTTGCGTACACTATTATAACCAAATAAGTTCATTATGAATTATACAATTTTAAGGAAATAGTCTCAATAATAATAGATTAAAGTAAATGGACTTCTATTCTTTTGTTCTCTCCCATAAAAATGGTAAGCAATTTTGCACTAACTTTACGAATTGTATATTGAAGATAAGATTAAAAATATCAAACATTAAAAAGAAAAGGTGCATAGATATGAATAAAGGTAACCAAACAAACTGAAATAAGTAAGATAACGACAAGAAAGTTTAGGCTTGTAAAGCTGTCAAGTAGACATTATTCATTTGACCAAACACTGTCATTCGATTTCTAATTTCTTGGAAGAAAACACTAATATCTATGTAATTCCACTTTCTAATAAAAGAGTAACTCAAACAAGCCTACTTAAAACAAAGTAATGACACTAGATGGCTTATGAAGAATGTGTTGTGTATTACCCAGTTCTTCCCAAAGATCGTGATAAGGAATATGCAAAAATATTTAAAAATTGCAAATCGAAGAGACAACTAATTCAAATATAATAAACAGAAGAGGATCAACACTATGAAAAAGAATTTGACCAAACCGAATTATTTGAAGTGAAGCAAGAACCATAGGGATTAGAAGCATGGGAGGTATACTGTTCAGTTCTCTACCAAAAACTTGATAAAAGACCTGTAAGAAAAAAACTTGATCAAACTGATACGTGCAAAAAAACACAGAAAAAACTAATACGGTTCAATTCTAAAATGGTACTAGATGACTTATGAAGAATGTGACCAGTCTATTCCCTAGTCTTTCCCTCATGAACATGGTAAAGAATCTGCAAAAATCTTTAAAAATGCATATCATACAGAAAACTAATCCAAATAACGCAAACTAGATGAGTTATGAAGAATGTGGTTGGTGTCTATTCCCCAGTCTTTCCCTCAAGATCATGGTAAAGAATTTGCAAAAATATTTAAAAATGCATATCATATAGAGAACTAATCCAAATAACGCAAACTGAAAAAATTCAACGATATTAAAAAAAAAAATGCTATAATCGACTTATTTAAAGTGAACTAAGAATCTTAATGCATATGAAACATGATGAGAGGTTTACTCTTCATTTTTCTCCAAAGAACTTGATAAAGGATCTGCAATGATCTCTAAAATTTAAACACAAGATAAGAAACCCTAATCGCATTAAGAAAAAAAAATAAGAATATAAAAAGATGATCAAACTTACACTTGTAAGACCCGACTAGGTATGTAACCCAAAATCTCTATTAACCCCTGCAACACTACAAAAGTTTTCAAATATGAAAATAGAAAGGTACAAAGATATGAATAAAGAATCGACTAAACCAACTAAAATGAGTAAGAAAGCATCAAATTTACCTTATAACTCAACGAATTCCACATGTACAATACTCATTCTAATGTAAGTTGCGTACACTATTATAACCAAATAAGTTCATTATGAATTATACAATTTTAAGGAAATAGTCTCAATAATAATAGATTAAAGTAAATGGACTTCTATTCTTTTGTTCTCTCCCATAAAAATGGTAAGCAATTTTGCACTAACTTTACGAATTGTATATTGAAGATAAGATTAAAAATATCAAACATTAAAAAGAAAAGGTGCATAGATATGAATAAAGGTAACCAAACAAACTGAAATAAGTAAGATAACGACAAGAAAGTTTAGGCTTGTAAAGCTGTCAAGTAGACATTATTGATTTGACCAAACACTGTCATTCGATTTCTAATTTCTTGGAAGAAAACACTAATATCTATGTAATTCCACTTTCTAATAAAAGATTAACTCAAACAAGCCTACTTAAAACAAAGTAATGACACTAGATGGCTTATGAAGAATGTGTTGTGTATTACCCAGTTCTTCCCAAAGATCGTGATAAGGAATATGCAAAAATCTTTAAAAATTGCAAATCGAAGAGACAACTAATTCAAATATAATAAACAGAAGAGGATCAACACTATGAAAAAGAATTTGACCAAACCGAATTATTTGAAGTGAAGCAAGAACCATAGGGATTAGAAGCATGGGAGGTATACTGTTCAGTTCTCTACCAAAAACTTGATAAAAGACCTGTAAGAAAAAAACTTGATCAAACTAATACGTTTAAAAAAACACAGAAAAAACTAATACGGTTCAATTCTAAGATGGTACTAGATGACTTATGAAGAATGTGACCAGTCTATTCCCTAGTCTTTCCCTCATGAACATGGTAAATTATCTGCAAAAATCTTTAAAAATGCATATCATACAGAAAACTAATCCAAATAACGCAAACTAGATGAGTTATGAAGAATGTGGTTGGTGTCTATTCCCCAGTCTTTCCCTCAAGATCATGGTAAAGAATTTGCAAAAATATTTAAAAATGCATATCATATAGAGAACTAATCCAAATAACGCAAACTGAAAAAATTCAACGATATTAAAAAAAAATGCTATAATCGACTTATTTAAAGTGAACTAAGAATCTTAATGCATATGTAACATGATGAGAGGTTTACTCTTCATTTTTCTCCAAAGAACTTGATAAAGGATCTGCAATGATCTCTAAAATTTAAACACAAGATAAGAAACCCTAATCGCATTAAGAAAAAAAAATAAGAATATAAAAAGATGATCAAACTTACACTTGTAAGACCCGACTAGGTATGTAACCCAAAATCTCTATTAACCCCTGCAACACTACAAAAGTTTTCAAATATGAAAATAGAAAGGTACAAAGATATGAATAAAGAATCGACCAAACCAACTAAAATGAGTAAGAAAGCATCAAATTTACCTTATAACTCAACGAATTCCACATGTACAATACTCATTCTAATGTAAGTAGCGTACACTATTATAACCAAATAAGTTCATTATGAATTATACAATTTTAAGGAAATAGTCTCAATAATAATAGATTAAAGTAAATGGACTTCTATTCTTTTGTTCTCTCCCATAAAAATGGTAAGCAATTTTGCACTAACTTTACGAATTGTATATTGAAGATAAGATTAAAAATATCAAACATTAAAAAGAAAAGGTGCATAGATATGAATAAAGGTAACCAAACAAACTGAAATAAGTAAGATAACGACAAGAAAGTTTAGGCTTGTAAAGCTGTCAAGTAGACATTATTGATTTGACCAAACACTGTCATTCGATTTCTAATTTCTTGGAAGAAAACACTAATATCTATGTAATTCCACTTTCTAATAAAAGAGTAACTCAAACAAGCCTACTTAAAACAAAGTTATGACACTAGATGGCTTATGAAGAATGTGTTGTGTATTACCCAGTTCTTCCCAAAGATAATGATAAGGAATATGCAAAAATCTTTAAAAATTGCAAATCGAAGAGACAACTAATTCAAATATAATAAACAGAAGAGGATCAACACTATGAAAAAGAATTTGACCAAACCGAATTATTTGAAGTGAAGCAAGAACCATAGGGATTAGAAGCATGGGAGGTATACTGTTCAGTTCTCTACCAAAAACTTGATAAAAGACCTGTAAGAAAAAAACTTGATCACACTGATACGTGCAAAAAAACACAGAAAAAACTAATACGGTTCAATTCTAAAATGGTACTAGATGACTTATGAAGAATGTGACCAGTCTATTCCCTAGTCTTTCCCTCATGAACATGGTAAAGAATCTGCAAAAATCTTTAAAAATGCATATCATACAGAAAACTAATCCAAATAACGCAAACTAGATGAGTTATGAAGAATGTGGTTGGTGTCTATTCCCCAGTCTTTCCCTCAAGATCATGGTAAAGAATTTGCAAAAATATTTAAAAATGCATATCATATAGAGAACTAATCCAAATAACGCAAACTGAAAAAATTCAACGATATTAAAAAAAAATGCTATAATCGACTTATTTAAAGTGAACTAAGAATCTTAATGCATATGAAACATGATGAGAGGTTTACTCTTCATTTTTCTCCAAAGAACTTGATAAAGGATCTGCAATGATCTCTAAAATTTAAACACAAGATAAGAAACCCTAATCGCATTAAGAAAAAAAAAATAAGAATATAAAAAGATGATCAAACTTACACTTGTATGACCCGACTAGGTATGTAACCCAAAATCTCTATTAACCCCTGCAACACTACAAAAGTTTTCAAATATGAAAATAGAAAGGTACAAAGATATGAATAAAGAATCGACCAAACCAACTAAAATGAGTAAGAAAGCATCAAATTTACCTTATAACTCAACGAATTCCACATGTACAATACTCATTCTAATGTAAGTTGCGTACACTATTATAACCAAATAAGTTCATTATGAATTATACAATTTTAAGGAAATAGTCTCAATAATAATAGATTAAAGTAAATGGACTTCTATTCTTTTGTTCTCTCCCATAAAAATGGTAAGCAATTTTGCACTAACTTTACGAATTGTATATTGAAGATAAGATTAAAAATATCAAACATTAAAAAGAAAAGGTGCATAGATATGAATAAAGGTAACCAAACAAACTGAAATAAGTAAGATAACGACAAGAAAGTTTAGGCTTGTAAAGCTGTCAAGTAGACATTATTGATTTGACCAAACACTGTCATTCGATTTCTAATTTCTTGGAAGAAAAAACTAATATCTATGTAATTCCACTTTCTAATAAAAGAGTAACTCAAACAAGCCTACTTAAAACAAAGTAATGACACTAGATGGCTTATGAAGAATGTGTTGTGTATTACCCAGTTCTTCCCAAAGATCGTGATAAGGAATATGCAAAAATCTTTAAAAATTGCAAATCGAAGAGACAACTAATTCAAATATAATAAACAGAAGAGGATCAACACTATGAAAAAGAATTTGACCAAAACGAATTATTTGAAGTGAAGCAAGAACCATAGGGATTAGAAGCATGGGAGGTATACTGTTCAGTTCTCTACCAAAAACTTGATAAAAGACCTGTAAGAAAAAAACTTGATCACACTGATACGTGCAAAAAAACACAGAAAAAACTAATACGGTTCAATTCTAAAATGGTACTAGATGACTTATGAAGAATGTGACCAGTCTATTCCCTAGTCTTTCCCTCATGAACATGGTAAAGAATCTGCAAAAATCTTTAAAAATGCATATCATACAGAAAACTAATCCAAATAACGCAAACTAGATGAGTTATGAAGAATGTGGTTGGTGTCTATTCCCCAGTCTTTCCCTCAAGATCATGGTAAAGAATTTGCAAAAATATTTAAAAATGCATATCATATAGAGAACTAATCCAAATAACGCAAACTGAAAAAATTCAACGATATTAAAAAAAAATGCTATAATCGACTTATTTAAAGTGAACTAAGAATCTTAATGCATATGAAACATGATGAGAGGTTTACTCTTCATTTTTCTCCAAAGAACTTGATAAAGGATCTGCAATGATCTCTAAAATTTAAACACAAGATAAGAAACCCTAATCGCATTAAGAAAAAAAAAATAAGAATATAAAAAGATGATCAAACTTACACTTGTATGACCCGACTAGGTATGTAACCCAAAATCTCTATTAACCCCTGCAACACTACAAAAGTTTTCAAATATGAAAATAGAAAGGTACAAAGATATGAATAAAGAATCGACCAAACCAACTAAAATGAGTAAGAAAGCATCAAATTTACCTTATAACTCAACGAATTCCACATGTACAATACTCATTCTAATGTAAGTTGCGTACACTATTATAACCAAATAAGTTCATTATGAATTATACAATTTTAAGGAAATAGTCTCAATAATAATAGATTAAAGTAAATGGACTTCTATTCTTTTGTTCTCTCCCATAAAAATGGTAAGCAATTTTGCACTAACTTTACGAATTGTATATTGAAGATAAGATTAAAAATATCAAACATTAAAAAGAAAAGGTGCATAGATATGAATAAAGGTAACCAAACAAACTGAAATAAGTAAGATAACGACAAGAAAGTTTAGGCTTGTAAAGCTGTCAAGTAGACATTATTGATTTGACCAAACACTGTCATTCGATTTCTAATTTCTTGGAAGAAAACACTAATATCTATGTAATTCCACTTTCTAATAAAAGAGTAACTCAAACAAGCCTACTTAAAACAAAGTAATGACACTAGATGGCTTATGAAGAATGTGTTGTGTATTACCCAGTTCTTCCCAAAGATCGTGATAAGGAATATGCAAAAATCTTTAAAAATTGCAAATCGAAGAGACAACTAATTCAAATATAATAAACAGAAGAGGATCAACACTATGAAAAAGAATTTGACCAAACCGAATTATTTGAAGTGAAGCAAGAACCATAGGGATTAGAAGCATGGGAGGTATACTGTTCAGTTCTCTACCAAAAACTTGATAAAAGACCTGTAAGAAAACAACTTGATCAAACTGATACGTGCAAAAAAACACAGAAAAAACTAATACGGTTCAATTCTAAAATGGTACTAGATGACTTATGAAGAATGTGACCAGTCTATTCCCTAGTCTTTCCCTCATGAACATGGTAAAGAATCTGCAAAAATCTTTAAAAATGCATATCATACAGAAAACTAATCCAAATAACGCAAACTAGATGAGTTATGAAGAATGTGGTTGGTGTCTATTCCCCAGTCTTTCCCTCAAGATCATGGTAAAGAATTTGCAAAAATATTTAAAAATGCATATCATATAGAGAACTAATCCAAATAACGCAAACTGAAAAAATTCAACGATATTAAAAAAAAATGCTATAATCGACTTATTTAAAGTGAACTAAGAATCTTAATGCATATGAAACATGATGAGAGGTTTACTCTTCATTTTTCTCCAAAGAACTTGATAAAGGATCTGCAATGATCTCTAAAATTTAAACACAAGATAAGAAACCCTAATCGCATTAAGAAAAAAAAAATAAGAATATAAAAAGATGATCAAACTTACACTTGTATGACCCGACTAGGTATGTAACCCAAAATCTCTATTAACCCCTGCAACACTACAAAAGTTTTCAAATATGAAAATAGAAAGGTACAAAGATATGAATAAAGAATCGACCAAACCAACTAAAATGAGTAAGAAAGCATCAAATTTACCTTATAACTCAACGAATTCCACATGTACAATACTCATTCTAATGTAAGTTGCGTACACTATTATAACCAAATAAGTTCATTATGAATTATACAATTTTAAGGAAATAGTCTCAATAATAATAGATTAAAGTAAATGGACTTCTATTCTTTTGTTCTCTCCCATAAAAATGGTAAGCAATTTTGCACTAACTTTACGAATTGTATATTGAAGATAAGATTAAAAATATCAAACATTAAAAAGAAAAGGTGCATAGATATGAATAAAGGTAACCAAACAAACTGAAATAAGTAAGACAACGACAAGAAAGTTTAGGCTTGTAAAGCTGTCAAGTAGACATTATTGATTTGACCAAACACTGTCATTCGATTTCTAATTTCTTGGAAGAAAAAACTAATATCTATGTAATTCCACTTTCTAATAAAAGAGTAACTCAAACAAGCCTACTTAAAACAAAGTAATGACACTAGATGGCTTATGAAGAATGTGTTGTGTATTACCCAGTTCTTCCCAAAGATCGTGATAAGGAATATGCAAAAATCTTTAAAAATTGCAAATCGAAGAGACAACTAATTCAAATATAATAAACAGAAGAGGATCAACACTATGAAAAAGAATTTGACCAAACCGAATTATTTGAAGTGAAGCAAGAACCATAGGGATTAGAAGCATGGGAGGTATACTGTTCAGTTCTCTACCAAAAACTTGATAAAAGACCTGTAAGAAAAAAACTTGATCACACTGATACGTGCAAAAAAACACAGAAAAAACTAATACGGTTCAATTCTAAAATGGTACTAGATGACTTATGAAGAATGTGACCAGTCTATTCCCTAGTCTTTCCCTCATGAACATGGTAAAGAATCTGCAAAAATCTTTAAAAATGCATATCATACAGAAAACTAATCCAAATAACGCAAACTAGATGAGTTATGAAGAATGTGGTTGGTGTCTATTCCCCAGTCTTTCCCTCAAGATCATGGTAAAGAATTTGCAAAAATATTTAAAAATGCATATCATATAGAGAACTAATCCAAATAACGCAAACTGAAAAAATTCAACGATATTAAAAAAAAATGCTATAATCGACTTATTTAAAGTGAACTAAGAATCTTAATGCATATGAAACATGATGAGAGGTTTACTCTTCATTTTTCTCCAAAGAACTTGATAAAGGATCTGCAATGATCTCTAAAATTTAAACACAAGATAAGAAACCCTAATCGCATTAAGAAAAAAAAAATAAGAATATAAAAAGATGATCAAACTTACACTTGTATGACCCGACTAGGTATGTAACCCAAAATCTCTATTAACCCCTGCAACACTACAAAAGTTTTCAAATATGAAAATAGAAAGGTACAAAGATATGAATAAAGAATCGACCAAACCAACTAAAATGAGTAAGAAAGCATCAAATTTACCTTATAACTCAACGAATTCCACATGTACAATACTCATTCTAATGTAAGTTGCGTACACTATTATAACCAAATAAGTTCATTATGAATTATACAATTTTAAGGAAATAGTCTCAATAATAATAGATTAAAGTAAATGGACTTCTATTCTTTTGTTCTCTCCCATAAAAATGGTAAGCAATTTTGCACTAACTTTACGAATTGTATATTGAAGATAAGATTAAAAATATCAAACATTAAAAAGAAAAGGTGCATAGATATGAATAAAGGTAACCAAACAAACTGAAATAAGTAAGATAACGACAAGAAAGTTTAGGCTTGTAAAGCTGTCAAGTAGACATTATTGATTTGACCAAACACTGTCATTCGATTTCTAATTTCTTGGAAGAAAACACTAATATCTATGTAATTCCACTTTCTAATAAAAGAGTAACTCAAACAAGCCTACTTAAAACAAAGTAATGACACTAGATGGCTTATGAAGAATGTGTTGTGTATTACCCAGTTCTTCCCAAAGATCGTGATAAGGAATATGCAAAAATCTTTAAAAATTGCAAATCGAAGAGACAACTAATTCAAATATAATAAACAGAAGAGGATCAACACTATGAAAAAGAATTTGACCAAACCGAATTATTTGAAGTGAAGCAAGAACCATAGGGATTAGAAGCATGGGAGGTATACTGTTCAGTTCTCTACCAAAAACTTGATAAAAGACCTGTAAGAAAACAACTTGATCAAACTGATACGTGCAAAAAAACACAGAAAAAACTAATACGGTTCAATTCTAAAATGGTACTAGATGACTTATGAAGAATGTGACCAGTCTATTCCCTAGTCTTTCCCTCATGAACATGGTAAAGAATCTGCAAAAATCTTTAAAAATGCATATCATACAGAAAACTAATCCAAATAACGCAAACTAGATGAGTTATGAAGAATGTGGTTGGTGTCTATTCCCCAGTCTTTCCCTCAAGATCATGGTAAAGAATTTGCAAAAATATTTAAAAATGCATATCATATAGAGAACTAATCCAAATAACGCAAACTGAAAAAATTCAACGATATTAAAAAAAAATGCTATAATCGACTTATTTAAAGTGAACTAAGAATCTTAATGCATATGAAACATGATGAGAGGTTTACTCTTCATTTTTCTCCAAAGAACTTGATAAAGGATCTGCAATGATCTCTAAAATTTAAACACAAGATAAGAAACCCTAATCGCATTAAGAAAAAAAAATAAGAATATAAAAAGATGATCAAACTTACACTTGTATGACCCGACTAGGTATGTAACCCAAAATCTCTATTAACCCCTGCAACACTACAAAAGTTTTCAAATATGAAAATAGAAAGGTACAAAGATATGAATAAAGAATCGACCAAACCAACTAAAATGAGTAAGAAAGCATCAAATTTACCTTATAACTCAACGAATTCCACATGTACAATACTCATTCTAATGTAAGTTGCATACACTATTATAACCAAATAAGTTCATTATGAATTATACAATTTTAAGGAAATAGTCTCAATAATAATAGATTAAAGTAAATGGACTTCTATTCTTTTGTTCTCTCCCATAAAAATGGTAAGCAATTTTGCACTAACTTTACGAATTGTATATTGAAGATAAGATTAAAAATATCAAACATTAAAAAGAAAAGGTGCATAGATATGAATAAAGGTAACCAAACAAACTGAAATAAGTAAGATAACGACAAGAAAGTTTAGGCTTGTAAAGCTGTCAAGTAGACATTATTGATTTGACCAAACACTGTCATTCGATTTCTAATTTCTTGGAAGAAAACACTAATATCTATGTAATTCCACTTTCTAATAAAAGAGTAACTCAAACAAGCCTACTTAAAACAAAGTAATGACACTAGATGGCTTATGAAGAATGTGTTGTGTATTACCCAGTTCTTCCCAAAGATCGTGATAAGGAATATGCAAAAATCTTTAAAAATTGCAAATCGAAGAGACAACTAATTCAAATATAATAAACAGAAGAGGATCAACACTATGAAAAAGAATTTGACCAAACCGAATTATTTGAAGTGAAGCAAGAACCATAGGGATTAGAAGCATGGGAGGTATACTGTTCAGTTCTCTACCAAAAACTTGATAAAAGACCTGTAAGAAAACAACTTGATCAAACTGATACGTGCAAAAAAACACAGAAAAAACTAATACGGTTCAATTCTAAAATGGTACTAGATGACTTATGAAGAATGTGACCAGTCTATTCCCTAGTCTTTCCCTCATGAACATGGTAAAGAATCTGCAAAAATCTTTAAAAATGCATATCATACAGAAAACTAATCCAAATAACGCAAACTAGATGAGTTATGAAGAATGTGGTTGGTGTCTATTCCCTAGTCTTTCCCTCAAGATCATGGTAAAGAATTTGCAAAAATATTTAAAAATGCATATCATATAGAGAACTAATCCAAATAACGCAAACTGAAAAAATTCAACGATATTAAAAAAAAATGCTATAATCGACTTATTTAAAGTGAACTAAGAATCTTAATGCATATGAAACATGATGAGAGGTTTACTCTTCATTTTTCTCCAAAGAACTTGATAAAGGATCTGCAATGATCTCTAAAATTTAAACACAAGATAAGAAACCCTAATCGCATTAAGAAAAAAAAACAAGAATATAAAAAGATGATCAAACTTACACTTGTATGACCCGACTAGGTATGTAACCCAAAATCTCTATTAACCCCTGCAACACTACAAAAGTTTTCAAATATGAAAATAGAAAGGTACAAAGATATGAATAAAGAATCGACCAAACCAACTAAAATGAGTAAGAAAGCATCAAATTTACCTTATAACTCAACGAATTCCACATGTACAATACTCATTCTAATGTAAGTTGCATACACTATTATAACCAAATAAGTTCATTATGAATTATACAATTTTAAGGAAATAGTCTCAATAATAATAGATTAAAGTAAATGGACTTCTATTCTTTTGTTCTCTCCCATAAAAATGGTAAGCAATTTTGCACTAACTTTACGAATTGTATATTGAAGATAAGATTAAAAATATCAAACATTAAAAAGAAAAGGTGCATAGATATGAATAAAGGTAACCAAACAAACTGAAATAAGTAAGATAACGACAAGAAAGTTTAGGCTTGTAAAGCTGTCAAGTAGACATTATTGATTTGACCAAACACTGTCATTCGATTTCTAATTTCTTGGAAGAAAACACTAATATCTATGTAATTCCACTTTCTAATAAAAGAGTAACTCAAACAAGCCTACTTAAAACAAAGTAATGACACTAGATGGCTTATGAAGAATGTGTTGTGTATTACCCAGTTCTTCCCAAAGATCGTGATAAGGAATATGCAAAAATCTTTAAAAATTGCAAATCGAAGAGACAACTAATTTAAATATAATAAACAGAAGAGGATCAACACTATGAAAAAGAATTTGACCAAACCGAATTATTTGAAGTGAAGCAAGAACCATAGGGATTAGAAGCATGGGAGGTATACTGTTCAGTTCTCTACCAAAAACTTGATAAAAGACCTGTAAGAAAACAACTTGATCAAACTGATACGTGCAAAAAAACACAGAAAAAACTAATACGGTTCAATTCTAAAATGGTACTAGATGACTTATGAAGAATGTGACCAGTCTATTCCCTAGTCTTTCCCTCATGAACATGGTAAAGAATCTGCAAAAATCTTTAAAAATGCATATCATACAGAAAACTAATCCAAATAACGCAAACTAGATGAGTTATGAAGAATGTGGTTGGTGTCTATTCCCCAGTCTTTCCCTCAAGATCATGGTAAAGAATTTGCAAAAATATTTAAAAATGCATATCATATAGAGAACTAATCCAAATAACGCAAACTGAAAAAATTCAACGATATTAAAAAAAAATGCTATAATCGACTTATTTAAAGTGAACTAAGAATCTTAATGCATATGAAACATGATGAGAGGTTTACTCTTCATTTTTCTCCAAAGAACTTGATAAAGGATCTGCAATGATCTCTAAAATTTAAACACAAGATAAGAAACCCTAATCGCATTAAGAAAAAAAAATAAGAATATAAAAAGATGATCAAACTTACACTTGTATGACCCGACTAGGTATGTAACCCAAAATCTCTATTAACCCCTGCAACACTACAAAAGTTTTCAAATATGAAAATAGAAAGGTACAAAGATATGAATAAAGAATCGACCAAACCAACTAAAATGAGTAAGAAAGCATCAAATTTACCTTATAACTCAACGAATTCCACATGTACAATACTCATTCTAATGTAAGTTGCATACACTATTATAACCAAATAAGTTCATTATGAATTATACAATTTTAAGGAAATAGTCTCAATAATAATAGATTAAAGTAAATGGACTTCTATTCTTTTGTTCTCTCCCATAAAAATGGTAAGCAATTTTGCACTAACTTTACGAATTGTATATTGAAGATAAGATTAAAAATATCAAACATTAAAAAGAAAAGGTGCATAGATATGAATAAAGGTAACCAAACAAACTGAAATAAGTAAGATAACGACAAGAAAGTTTAGGCTTGTAAAGCTGTCAAGTAGACATTATTGATTTGACCAAACACTGTCATTCGATTTCTAATTTCTTGGAAGAAAACACTAATATCTATGTAATTCCACTTTCTAATAAAAGAGTAACTCAAACAAGCCTACTTAAAACAAAGTAATGACACTAGATGGCTTATGAAGAATGTGTTGTGTATTACCCAGTTCTTCCCAAAGATCGTGATAAGGAATATGCAAAAATCTTTAAAAATTGCAAATCGAAGAGACAACTAATTCAAATATAATAAACAGAAGAGGATCAACACTATGAAAAAGAATTTGACCAAACCGAATTATTTGAAGTGAAGCAAGAACCATAGGGATTAGAAGCATGGGAGGTATACTGTTCAGTTCTCTACCAAAAACTTGATAAAAGACCTGTAAGAAAACAACTTGATCAAACTGATACGTGCAAAAAAACACAGAAAAAACTAATACGGTTCAATTCTAAAATGGTACTAGATGACTTATGAAGAATGTGACCAGTCTATTCCCTAGTCTTTCCCTCATGAACATGGTAAAGAATCTGCAAAAATCTTTAAAAATGCATATCATACAGAAAACTAATCCAAATAACGCAAACTAGATGAGTTATGAAGAATGTGGTTGGTGTCTATTCCCCAGTCTTTCCCTCAAGATCATGGTAAAGAATTTGCAAAAATATTTAAAAATGCATATCATATAGAGAACTAATCCAAATAACGCAAACTGAAAAAATTCAACGATATTAAAAAAAAATGCTATAATCGACTTATTTAAAGTGAACTAAGAATCTTAATGCATATGAAACATGATGAGAGGTTTACTCTTCATTTTTCTCCAAAGAACTTGATAAAGGATCTGCAATGATCTCTAAAATTTAAACACAAGATAAGAAACCCTAATCGCATTAAGAAAAAAAAATAAGAATATAAAAAGATGATCAAACTTACACTTGTATGACCCGACTAGGTATGTAACCCAAAATCTCTATTAACCCCTGCAACACTACAAAAGTTTTCAAATATGAAAATAGAAAGGTACAAAGATATGAATAAAGAATAGACCAAACCAACTAAAATGAGTAAGAAAGCATCAAATTTACCTTATAACTCAACGAATTCCACATGTACAATACTCATTCTAATGTAAGTTGCATACACTATTATAACCAAATAAGTTCATTATGAATTATACAATTTTAAGGAAATAGTCTCAATAATAATAGATTAAAGTAAATGGACTTCTATTCTTTTGTTCTCTCCCATAAAAATGGTAAGCAATTTTGCACTAACTTTACGAATTGTATATTGAAGATAAGATTAAAAATATCAAACATTAAAAAGAAAAGGTGCATAGATATGAATAAAGGTAACCAAACAAACTGAAATAAGTAAGATAACGACAAGAAAGTTTAGGCTTGTAAAGCTGTCAAGTAGACATTATTGATTTGACCAAACACTGTCATTCGATTTCTAATTTCTTGGAAGAAAACACTAATATCTATGTAATTCCACTTTCTAATAAAAGAGTAACTCAAACAAGCCTACTTAAAACAAAGTAATGACACTAGATGGCTTATGAAGAATGTGTTGTGTATTACCCAGTTCTTCCCAAAGATCGTGATAAGGAATATGCAAAAATCTTTAAAAATTGCAAATCGAAGAGACAACTAATTCAAATATAATAAACAGAAGAGGATCAACACTATGAAAAAGAATTTGACCAAACCGAATTATTTGAAGTGAAGCAAGAACCATAGGGATTAGAAGCATGGGAGGTATACTGTTCAGTTCTCTACCAAAAACTTGATAAAAGACCTGTAAGAAAAAAACTTGATCAAACTGATACGTGCAAACAAACACAGAAAAAACTAATACGGTTCAATTCTAAAATGGTACTAGATGACTTATGAAGAATGTGACCAGTCTATTCCCTAGTCTTTCCCTCATGAACATGGTAAAGAATCTGCAAAAATCTTTAAAAATGCATATCATACAGAAAACTAATCCAAATAACGCAAACTAGATGAGTTATGAAGAATGTGGTTGGTGTCTATTCCCCAGTCTTTCCCTCAAGATCATGGTAAAGAATTTGCAAAAATATTTAAAAATGCATATCATATAGAGAACTAATCCAAATAACGCAAACTGAAAAAATTCAACGATATTAAAAAAAAATGCTATAATCGACTTATTTAAAGTGAACTAAGAATATTAATGCATATGAAACATGATGAGAGGTTTACTCTTCATTTTTCTCCAAAGAACTTGATAAAGGATCTGCAATGATCTCTAAAATTTAAACACAAGATAAGAAACCCTAATCGCATTAAGAAAAAAAAATAAGAATATAAAAAGATGATCAAACTTACACTTGTATGACCCGACTAGGTATGTAACCCAAAATCTCTATTAACCCCTGCAACACTACAAAAGTTTTCAAATATGAAAATAGAAAGGTACAAAGATATGAATAAAGAATCGACCAAACCAACTAAAATGAGTAAGAAAGGATTAATTTTACCTTACGACTCAACGAATTCCACCCGTACAATACTCATTCTAATGGAAGTTGCGTGCACTATTATAATCAAATAAGTTCATTATGAATTATACAAATTTAAGGAAATAATGTCAATAATAATAGATTAAAGTAAATGGACTTCTATTCTTTTGTTCTCTCCCATAAACATGGTAAGCAATTTTGCACTAACTTTACGAATTGTATATTGAAGATAAGATTAAAAATATCAAACATTAAAAAGAAAAGGTGCATAGATATGAATAAAGGTAACCAAACAAACTGAAATAAGTAAGATAACGACAAGAAAGTTTAGGCTTGTAAAGCTGTCAAGTAGACATTATTGATTTGACCAAACACTGTCATTCGATTTCTAATTTCTTGGAAGAAAACACTAATATCTATGTAATTCCACTTTCTAATAAAAGAGTAACTCAAACAAGCCTACTTAAAACAAAGTTATGACACTAGATGGCTTATGAAGAATGTGTTGTGTATTACCCAGTTCTTCCCAAAGATCGTGATAAGGAATATGCAAAAATCTTTAAAAATTGCAAATCGAAGAGACAACTAATTCAAATATAATAAACAGAAGAGGATCAACACTATGAAAAAGAATTTGACCAAACCGAATTATTTGAAGTGAAGCAAGAACCATAGGGATTAGAAGCATGGGAGGTATACTGTTCAGTTCTCTACCAAAAACTTGATAAAAGACCTGTAAGAAAAAAACTTGATCAAACTGATACGTGCAAAAAAAACACAGAAAAAACTAACACGGTTCAATTCTAAAATGGTACTAGATGACTTATGAAGAATGTGACCAGTCTATTCCCTAGTCTTTCCCTCATGAACATGGTAAAGAATCTGCAAAAATCTTTAAAAATGCATATCATACAGAAAACTAATCCAAATAACGCAAACTAGATGAGTTATGAAGAATGTGGTTGGTGTCTATTCCCCAGTCTTTCCCTCAAGATCATGGTAAAGAATTTGCAAAAATATTTAAAAATGCATATCATATAGAGAACTAATCCAAATAACGCAAACTGAAAAAATTCAACGATATTAAAAAAAAATGCTATAATCGACTTATTTAAAGTGAACTAAGAATCTTAATGCATATGAAACATGATGAGAGGTTTACTCTTCATTTTTCTCCAAAGAACTTGATAAAGGATCTGCAATGATCTCTAAAATTTAAACACAAGATAAGAAACCCTAATCGCATTAAGAAAAAAAAATAAGAATATAAAAAGATGATCAAACTTACACTTGTATGACCCGACTAGGTATGTAACCCAAAATCTCTATTAACCCCTGCAACACTACAAAAGTTTTCAAATATGAAAATAGAAAGGTACAAAGATATGAATAAAGAATAGACCAAACCAACTAAAATGAGTAAGAAAGCATCAAATTTACCTTATAACTCAACGAATTCCACATGTACAATACTCATTCTAATGTAAGTTGCATACACTATTATAACCAAATAAGTTCATTATGAATTATACAATTTTAAGGAAATAGTCTCAATAATAATAGATTAAAGTAAATGGACTTCTATTCTTTTGTTCTCTCCCATAAAAATGGTAAGCAATTTTGCACTAACTTTACGAATTGTATATTGAAGATAAGATTAAAAATATCAAACATTAAAAAGAAAAGGTGCATAGATATGAATAAAGGTAACCAAACAAACTGAAATAAGTAAGATAACGACAAGAAAGTTTAGGCTTGTAAAGCTGTCAAGTAGACATTATTGATTTGACCAAACACTGTCATTCGATTTCTAATTTCTTGGAAGAAAACACTAATATCTATGTAATTCCACTTTCTAATAAAAGAGTAACTCAAACAAGCCTACTTAAAACAAAGTAATGACACTAGATGGCTTATGAAGAATGTGTTGTGTATTACCCAGTTCTTCCCAAAGATCGTGATAAGGAATATGCAAAAATCTTTAAAAATTGCAAATCGAAGAGACAACTAATTCAAATATAATAAACAGAAGAGGATCAACACTATGAAAAAGAATTTGACCAAACCGAATTATTTGAAGTGAAGCAAGAACCATAGGGATTAGAAGCATGGGAGGTATACTGTTCAGTTCTCTACCAAAAACTTGATAAAAGACCTGTAAGAAAAAAACTTGATCAAACTGATACGTGCAAACAAACACAGAAAAAACTAATACGGTTCAATTCTAAAATGGTACTAGATGACTTATGAAGAATGTGACCAGTCTATTCCCTAGTCTTTCCCTCATGAACATGGTAAAGAATCTGCAAAAATCTTTAAAAATGCATATCATACAGAAAACTAATCCAAATAACGCAAACTAGATGAGTTATGAAGAATGTGGTTGGTGTCTATTCCCCAGTCTTTCCCTCAAGATCATGGTAAAGAATTTGCAAAAATATTTAAAAATGCATATCATATAGAGAACTAATCCAAATAACGCAAACTGAAAAAATTCAACGATATTAAAAAAAAATGCTATAATCGACTTATTTAAAGTGAACTAAGAATATTAATGCATATGAAACATGATGAGAGGTTTACTCTTCATTTTTCTCCAAAGAACTTGATAAAGGATCTGCAATGATCTCTAAAATTTAAACACAAGATAAGAAACCCTAATCGCATTAAGAAAAAAAAATAAGAATATAAAAAGATGATCAAACTTACACTTGTATGACCCGACTAGGTATGTAACCCAAAATCTCTATTAACCCCTGCAACACTACAAAAGTTTTCAAATATGAAAATAGAAAGGTACAAAGATATGAATAAAGAATCGACCAAACCAACTAAAATGAGTAAGAAAGGATTAATTTTACCTTACGACTCAACGAATTCCACCCGTACAATACTCATTCTAATGGAAGTTGCGTGCACTATTATAATCAAATAAGTTCATTATGAATTATACAAATTTAAGGAAATAATGTCAATAATAATAGATTAAAGTAAATGGACTTCTATTCTTTTGTTCTCTCCCATAAACATGGTAAGCAATTTTGCACTAACTTTACGAATTGTATATTGAAGATAAGATTAAAAATATCAAACATTAAAAAGAAAAGGTGCATAGATATGAATAAAGGTAACCAAACAAACTGAAATAAGTAAGATAACGACAAGAAAGTTTAGGCTTGTAAAGCTGTCAAGTAGACATTATTGATTTGACCAAACACTGTCATTCGATTTCTAATTTCTTGGAAGAAAACACTAATATCTATGTAATTCCACTTTCTAATAAAAGAGTAACTCAAACAAGCCTACTTAAAACAAAGTTATGACACTAGATGGCTTATGAAGAATGTGTTGTGTATTACCCAGTTCTTCCCAAAGATCGTGATAAGGAATATGCAAAAATCTTTAAAAATTGCAAATCGAAGAGACAACTAATTCAAATATAATAAACAGAAGAGGATCAACACTATGAAAAAGAATTTGACCAAACCGAATTATTTGAAGTGAAGCAAGAACCATAGGGATTAGAAGCATGGGAGGTATACTGTTCAGTTCTCTACCAAAAACTTGATAAAAGACCTGTAAGAAAAAAACTTGATCAAACTGATACGTGCAAAAAAAACACAGAAAAAACTAACACGGTTCAATTCTAAAATGGTACTAGATGACTTATGAAGAATGTGACCAGTCTATTCCCTAGTCTTTCCCTCATGAACATGGTAAAGAATCTGCAAAAATCTTTAAAAATGCATATCATACAGAAAACTAATCCAAATAACGCAAACTAGATGAGTTATGAAGAATGTGGTTGGTGTCTATTCCCCAGTCTTTCCCTCAAGATCATGGTAAAGAATTTGCAAAAATATTTAAAAATGCATATCATATAGAGAACTAATCCAAATAACGCAAACTGAAAAAATTCAACGATATTAAAAAAAAATGCTATAATCGACTTATTTAAAGTGAACTAAGAATCTTAATGCATATGAAACATGATGAGAGGTTTACTCTTCATTTTTCTCCAAAGAACTTGATAAAGGATCTGCAATGATCTCTAAAATTTAAACACAAGATAAGAAACCCTAATCGCATTAAGAAAAAAAAATAAGAATATAAAAAGATGATCAAACTTACACTTGTATGACCCGACTAGGTATGTAACCCAAAATCTCTATTAACCCCTGCAACACTACAAAAGTTTTCAAATATGAAAATAGAAAGGTACAAAGATATGAATAAAGAATCGACCAAACCAACTAAAATGAGTAAGAAAGCATCAAATTTACCTTATAACTCAACGAATTCCACATGTACAATACTCATTCTAATGTAAGTTGCGTACACTATTATAACCAAATAAGTTCATTATGAATTATACAATTTTAAGGAAATAGTCTCAATAATAATAGATTAAAGTAAATGGACTTCTATTCTTTTGTTCTCTCCCATAAACATGGTAAGCAATTTTGTACTAACTTTACGAATTGTATATTGAAGATAAGATTAAAAATATCAAACATTAAAAAGAAAAGGTGCATAGATATGAATAAAGGTAACCAAACAAACTGAAATAAGTAAGATAACGACAAGAAAGTTTAGGCTTGTAAAGCTGTCAAGTAGACATTATTGATTTGACCAAACACTGTCATTCGATTTCTAATTTCTTGGAAGAAAACACTAATATCTATGTAATTCCACTTTCTAATAAAAGAGTAACTCAAACAAGCCTACTTAAAACAAAGTAATGACACTAGATGGCTTATGAAGAATGTGTTGTGTATTACCCAGTTCTTCCCAAAGATCGTGATAAGGAATATGCAAAAATCTTTAAAAATTGCAAATCGAAGAGACAACTAATTCAAATATAATAAACAGAAGAGGATCAACACTATGAAAAAGAATTTGACCAAACCGAATTATTTGAAGTGAAGCAAGAACCATAGGGATTAGAAGCATGGGAGGTATACTGTTCAGTTCTCTACCAAAAACTTGATAAAAGACCTGTAAGAAAAAAACTTGATCAAACTGATACGTGCAAAAAAAACACAGAAAAAACTAATACGGTTCAATTCTAAAATGGTACTAGATGACTTATGAAGAATGTGACCAGTCTATTCCCTAGTCTTTCCCTCATGAACATGGTAAAGAATCTGCAAAAATCTTTAAAAATGCATATCATACAGAAAACTAATCCAAATAACGCAAACTAGATGAGTTATGAAGAATGTGGTTGGTGTCTATTCCCCAGTCTTTCCCTCAAGATCATGGTAAAGAATTTGCAAAAATATTTAAAAATGCATATCATATAGAGAACTAATCCAAATAACGCAAACTGAAAAAATTCAACGATATTAAAAAAAAATGCTATAATCGACTTATTTAAAGTGAACTAAGAATCTTAATGCATATGAAACATGATGAGAGGTTTACTCTTCATTTTTCTCCAAAGAACTTGATAAAGGATCTGCAATGATCTCTAAAATTTAAACACAAGATAAGAAACCCTAATCGCATTAAGAAAAAAAAATAAGAATATAAAAAGATGATCAAACTTACACTTGTATGACCCGACTAGGTATGTAACCCAAAATCTCTATTAACCCCTGCAACACTACAAAAGTTTTCAAATATGAAAATAGAAAGGTACAAAGATATGAATAAAGAATCGACCAAACCAACTAAAATGAGTAAGAAAGCATCAAATTTACCTTATAACTCAACGAATTCCACATGTACAATACTCATTCTAATGTAAGTTGCGTACACTATTATAACCAAATAAGTTCATTATGAATTATACAATTTTAAGGAAATAGTCTCAATAATAATAGATTAAAGTAAATGGACTTCTATTCTTTTGTTCTCTCCCATAAACATGGTAAGCAATTTTGTACTAACTTTACGAATTGTATATTGAAGATAAGATTAAAAATATCAAACATTAAAAAGAAAAGGTGCATAGATATGAATAAAGGTAACCAAACAAACTGAAATAAGTAAGATAACGACAAGAAAGTTTAGGCTTGTAAAGATGTCAAGTAGACATTATTGATTTGACCAAACACTGTCATTCGATTTCTAATTTCTTGGAAGAAAACACTAATATCTATGTAATTCCACTTTCTAATAAAAGAGTAACTCAAACAAGCCTACTTAAAACAAAGTAATGACACTAGATGGCTTATGAAGAATGTGTTGTGTATTACCCAGTTCTTCCCAAAGATCGTGATAAGGAATATGCAAAAATCTTTAAAAATTGCAAATCGAAGAGACAACTAATTCAAATATAATAAACAGAAGAGGATCAACACTATGAAAAAGAATTTGACCAAACCGAATTATTTGAAGTGAAGCAAGAACCATAGGGATTAGAAGCATGGGAGGTATACTGTTCAGTTCTCTACCAAAAACTTGATAAAAGACCTGTAAGAAAAAAACTTGATCAAACTGATACGTGCAAAAAAAACACAGAAAAAACTAATACGGTTCAATTCTAAAATGGTACTAGATGACTTATGAAGAATGT
Organism: Chamaenerion angustifolium; assembly: GCA_946814005.1. NCBI lineage: Eukaryota > Viridiplantae > Streptophyta > Magnoliopsida > Myrtales > Onagraceae > Chamaenerion > Chamaenerion angustifolium. Next base: position 21,845,546 of record OX328268.1, on the reverse strand, counting down.
GACCAGTCTATTCCCTAGTCTTTCCCTCATGAACATGGTAAAGAATCTGCAAAAATCTTTAAAAATGCATATCATACAGAAAACTAATCCAAATAACGCAAACTAGATGAGTTATGAAGAATGTGGTTGGTGTCTATTCCCCAGTCTTTCCCTCAAGATCATGGTAAAGAATTTGCAAAAATATTTAAAAATGCATATCATATAGAGAACTAATCCAAATAACGCAAACTGAAAAAATTCAACGATATTAAAAAAAAAATGCTATAATCGACTTATTTAAAGTGAACTAAGAATCTTAATGCATATGAAACATGATGAGAGGTTTACCCTTCATTTTTCTCCAAAGAACTTGATAAAGGATCTGCAATGATCTCTAAAATTTAAACACAAGATAAGAAACCCTAATCGCATTAAGAAAAAAAAATAAGAATATAAAAAGATGATCAAACTTACACTTGTATGACCCGACTAGGTATGTAACCCAAAATCTCTATTAACCCCTGCAACACTACAAAAGTTTTCAAATATGAAAATAGAAAGGTACAAAGATATGAATAAAGAATCGACCAAACCAACTAAAATGAGTAAGAAAGCATCAAATTTACCTTATAACTCAACGAATTCCACATGTACAATACTCATTCTAATGTAAGTTGCGTACACTATTATAACCAAATAAGTTCATTATGAATTATACAATTTTAAGGAAATAGTCTCAATAATAATAGATTAAAGTAAATGGACTTCTATTCTTTTGTTCTCTCCCATAAACATGGTAAGCAATTTTGTACTAACTTTACGAATTGTATATTGAAGATAAGATTAAAAATATCAAACATTAAAAAGAAAAGGTGCATAGATATGAATAAAGGTAACCAAACAAACTGAAATAAGTAAGATAACGACAAGAAAGTTTAGGCTTGTAAAGCTGTCAAGTAGACATTATTGATTTGACCAAACACTGTCATTCGATTTCTAATTTCTTGGAAGAAAACACTAATATCTATGTAATTCCACTTTCTAATAAAAGAGTAACTCAAACAAGCCTACTTAAAACAAAGTAATGACACTAGATGGCTTATGAAGAATGTGTTGTGTATTACCCGGTTCTTCCCAAAGATCGTGATAAGGAATATGCAAAAATCTTTAAAAATTGCAAATCGAAGAGACAACTAATTCAAATATAATAAACAGAAGAGGATCAACACTATGAAAAAGAATTTGACCAAACCGAATTATTTGAAGTGAAGCAAGAACCATAGGGATTAGAAGCATGGGAGGTATACTGTTCAGTTCTCTACCAAAAACTTGATAAAAGACCTGTAAGAAAAAAACTTGATCAAACTGATACGTGCAAAAAAAACACAGAAAAAACTAATACGGTTCAATTCTAAAATGGTACTAGATGACTTATGAAGAATGTGACCAGTCTATTCCCTAGTCTTTCCCTCATGAACATGGTAAAGAATCTGCAAAAATCTTTAAAAATGCATATCATACAGAAAACTAATCCAAATAACGCAAACTAGATGAGTTATGAAGAATGTGGTTGGTGTCTATTCCCCAGTCTTTCCCTCAATATCATGGTAAAGAATTTGAAAAAATATTTAAAAATGCATATCATATAGAGAACTAATCCAAATAACGCAAACTGAAAAAATTCAACGATATTAAAAAAAAAATGCTATAATCGACTTATTTAAAGTGAACTAAGAATCTTAATGCATATGAAACATGATGAGAGGTTTACCCTTCATTTTTCTCCAAAGAACTTGATAAAGGATCTGCAATGATCTCTAAAATTTAAACACAAGATAAGAAACCCTAATCGCATTAAGAAAAAAAAATAAGAATATAAAAAGATGATCAAACTTACACTTGTATGACCCGACTAGGTATGTAACCCAAAATCTCTATTAACCCCTGCAACACTACAAAAGTTTTCAAATATGAAAATAGAAAGGTACAAAGATATGAATAAAGAATCGACCAAACCAACTAAAATGAGTAAGAAAGCATCAAATTTACCTTATAACTCAACGAATTCCACATGTACAATACTCATTCTAATGTAAGTTGCGTACACTATTATAACCAAATAAGTTCATTATGAATTATACAATTTTAAGGAAATAGTCTCAATAATAATAGATTAAAGTAAATGGACTTCTATTCTTTTGTTCTCTCCCATAAACATGGTAAGCAATTTTGTACTAACTTTACGAATTGTATATTGAAGATAAGATTAAAAATATCAAACATTAAAAAGAAAAGGTGCATAGATATGAATAAAGGTAACCAAACAAACTGAAATAAGTAAGATAACGACAAGAAAGTTTAGGCTTGTAAAGCTGTCAAGTAGACATTATTGATTTGACCAAACACTGTCATTCGATTTCTAATTTCTTGGAAGAAAACACTAATATCTATGTAATTCCATTTTCTAATAAAAGAGTAACTCAAACAAGCCTACTTAAAACAAAGTAATGACACTAGATGGCTTATGAAGAATGTGTTGTGTATTACCCGGTTCTTCCCAAAGATCGTGATAAGGAATATGCAAAAATCTTTAAAAATTGCAAATCGAAGAGACAACTAATTCAAATATAATAAACAGAAGAGGATCAACACTATGAAAAAGAATTTGACCAAACCGAATTATTTGAAGTGAAGCAAGAACCATAGGGATTAGAAGCATGGGAGGTATACTGTTCAGTTCTCTACCAAAAACTTGATAAAAGACCTGTAAGAAAAAAACTTGATCAAACTGATACGTGCAAAAAAAACACAGAAAAAACTAATACGGTTCAATTCTAAAATGGTACTAGATGACTTATGAAGAATGTGACCAGTCTATTCCCTAGTCTTTCCCTCATGAACATGGTAAAGAATCTGCAAAAATCTTTAAAAATGCATATCATACAGAAAACTAATCCAAATAACGCAAACTAGATGAGTTATGAAGAATGTGGTTGGTGTCTATTCCCCAGTCTTTCCCTCAAGATCATGGTAAAGAATTTGCAAAAATATTTAAAAATGCATATCATATAGAGAACTAATCCAAATAACGCAAACTGAAAAAATTCAACGATATTAAAAAAAAAATGCTATAATCGACTTATTTAAAGTGAACTAAGAATCTTAATGCATATGAAACATGATGAGAGGTTTACCCTTCATTTTTCTCCAAAGAACTTGATAAAGGATCTGCAATGATCTCTAAAATTTAAACACAAGATAAGAAACCCTAATCGCATTAAGAAAAAAAAATAAGAATATAAAAAGATGATCAAACTTACACTTGTATGACCCGACTAGGTATGTAACCCAAAATCTCTATTAACCCCTGCAACACTACAAAAGTTTTCAAATATGAAAATAGAAAGGTACAAAGATATGAATAAAGAATCGACCAAACCAACTAAAATGAGTAAGAAAGCATCAAATTTACCTTATAACTCAACGAATTCCACATGTACAATACTCATTCTAATGTAAGTTGCGTACACTATTATAACCAAATAAGTTCATTATGAATTATACAATTTTAAGGAAATAGTCTCAATAATAATAGATTAAAGTAAATGGACTTCTATTCTTTTGTTCTCTCCCATAAACATGGTAAGCAATTTTGTACTAACTTTACGAATTGTATATTGAAGATAAGATTAAAAATATCAAACATTAAAAAGAAAAGGTGCATAGATATGAATAAAGGTAACCAAACAAACTGAAATAAGTAAGATAACGACAAGAAAGTTTAGGCTTGTAAAGCTGTCAAGTAGACATTATTGATTTGACCAAACACTGTCATTCGATTTCTAATTTCTTGGAAGAAAACACTAATATCTATGTAATTCCATTTTCTAATAAAAGAGTAACTCAAACAAGCCTACTTAAAACAAAGTAATGACACTAGATGGCTTATGAAGAATGTGTTGTGTATTACCCGGTTCTTCCCAAAGATCGTGATAAGGAATATGCAAAAATCTTTAAAAATTGCAAATCGAAGAGACAACTAATTCAAATATAATAAACAGAAGAGGATCAACACTATGAAAAAGAATTTGACCAAACCGAATTATTTGAAGTGAAGCAAGAACCATAGGGATTAGAAGCATGGGAGGTATACTGTTCAGTTCTCTACCAAAAACTTGATAAAAGACCTGTAAGAAAAAAACTTGATCAAACTGATACGTGCAAAAAAAACACAGAAAAAACTAATACGGTTCAATTCTAAAATGGTACTAGATGACTTATGAAGAATGTGACCAGTCTATTCCCTAGTCTTTCCCTCATGAACATGGTAAAGAATCTGCAAAAATCTTTAAAAATGCATATCATACAGAAAACTAATCCAAATAACGCAAACTAGATGAGTTATGAAGAATGTGGTTGGTGTCTATTCCCCAGTCTTTCCCTCAAGATCATGGTAAAGAATTTGCAAAAATATTTAAAAATGCATATCATATAGAGAACTAATCCAAATAACGCAAACTGAAAAAATTCAACGATATTAAAAAAAAATGCTATAATCGACTTATTTAAAGTGAACTAAGAATCTTAATGCATATGAAACATGATGAGAGGTTTACTCTTCATTTTTCTCCAAAGAACTTGATAAAGGATCTGCAATGATCTCTAAAATTTAAACACAAGATAAGAAACCCTAATCGCATTAAGAAAAAAAAATAAGAATATAAAAAGATGATCAAACTTACACTTGTATGACCCGACTAGGTATGTAACCCAAAATCTCTATTAACCCCTGCAACACTACAAAAGTTTTCAAATATGAAAATAGAAAGGTACAAAGATATGAATAAAGAATCGACCAAACCAACTAAAATGAGTAAGAAAGCATCAAATTTACCTTATAACTCAACGAATTCCACATGTACAATACTCATTCTAATGTAAGTTGCGTACACTATTATAACCAAATAAGTTCATTATGAATTATACAATTTTAAGGAAATAGTCTCAATAATAATAGATTAAAGTAAATGGACTTCTATTCTTTTGTTCTCTCCCATAAACATGGTAAGCAATTTTGTACTAACTTTACGAATTGTATATTGAAGATAAGATTAAAAATATCAAACATTAAAAAGAAAAGGTGCATAGATATGAATAAAGGTAACCAAACAAACTGAAATAAGTAAGATAACGACAAGAAAGTTTAGGCTTGTAAAGATGTCAAGTAGACATTATTGATTTGACCAAACACTGTCATTCGATTTCTAATTTCTTGGAAGAAAACACTAATATCTATGTAATTCCACTTTCTAATAAAAGAGTAACTCAAACAAGCCTACTTAAAACAAAGTAATGACACTAGATGGCTTATGAAGAATGTGTTGTGTATTACCCAGTTCTTCCCAAAGATCGTGATAAGGAATATGCAAAAATCTTTAAAAATTGCAAATCGAAGAGACAACTAATTCAAATATAATAAACAGAAGAGGATCAACACTATGAAAAAGAATTTGACCAAACCGAATTATTTGAAGTGAAGCAAGAACCATAGGGATTAGAAGCATGGGAGGTATACTGTTCAGTTCTCTACCAAAAACTTGATAAAAGACCTGTAAGAAAAAAACTTGATCAAACTGATACGTGCAAAAAAAACACAGAAAAAACTAATACGGTTCAATTCTAAAATGGTACTAGATGACTTATGAAGAATGTGACCAGTCTATTCCCTAGTCTTTCCCTCATGAACATGGTAAAGAATCTGCAAAAATCTTTAAAAATGCATATCATACAGAAAACTAATCCAAATAACGCAAACTAGATGAGTTATGAAGAATGTGGTTGGTGTCTATTCCCCAGTCTTTCCCTCAAGATCATGGTAAAGAATTTGCAAAAATATTTAAAAATGCATATCATATAGAGAACTAATCCAAATAACGCAAACTGAAAAAATTCAACGATATTAAAAAAAAATGCTATAATCGACTTATTTAAAGTGAACTAAGAATCTTAATGCATATGAAACATGATGAGAGGTTTATCCTTCATTTTTCTCCAAAGAACTTGATAAAGGATCTGCAATGATCTCTAAAATTTAAACACAAGATAAGAAACCCTAATCGCATTAAGAAAAAAAAATAAGAATATAAAAAGATGATCAAACTTACACTTGTATGACCCGACTAGGTTTGTAACCCAAAATCTCTATTAACCCCTGCAACACTACAAAAGTTTTCAAATATGAAAATAGAAAGGTACAAAGATATGAATAAAGAATCGACCAAACCAACTAAAATGAGTAAGAAAGCATCAAATTTACCTTATAACTCAACGAATTCCACATGTACAATACTCATTCTAATGTAAGTTGCGTACACTATTATAACCAAATAAGTTCATTATGAATTATACAATTTTAAGGAAATAGTCTCAATAATAATAGATTAAAGTAAATGGACTTCTATTCTTTTGTTCTCTCCCATAAACATGGTAAGCAATTTTGTACTAACTTTACGAATTGTATATTGAAGATAAGATTAAAAATATCAAACATTAAAAAGAAAAGGTGCATAGATATGAATAAAGGTAACCAAACAAACTGAAATAAGTAAGATAACGACAAGAAAGTTTAGGCTTGTAAAGATGTCAAGTAGACATTATTGATTTGACCAAACACTGTCATTCGATTTCTAATTTCTTGGAAGAAAACACTAATATCTATGTAATTCCACTTTCTAATAAAAGAGTAACTCAAACAAGCCTACTTAAAACAAAGTAATGACACTAGATGGCTTATGAAGAATGTGTTGTGTATTACCCAGTTCTTCCCAAAGATCGTGATAAGGAATATGCAAAAATCTTTAAAAATTGCAAATCGAAGAGACAACTAATTCAAATATAATAAACAGAAGAGGATCAACACTATGAAAAAGAATTTGACCAAACCGAATTATTTGAAGTGAAGCAAGAACCATAGGGATTAGAAGCATGGGAGGTATACTGTTCAGTTCTCTACCAAAAACTTGATAAAAGACCTGTAAGAAAAAAACTTGATCAAACTGATACGTGCAAAAAAAACACAGAAAAAACTAATACGGTTCAATTCTAAAATGGTACTAGATGACTTATGAAGAATGTGACCAGTCTATTCCCTAGTCTTTCCCTCATGAACATGGTAAAGAATCTGCAAAAATCTTTAAAAATGCATATCATACAGAAAACTAATCCAAATAACGCAAACTAGATGAGTTATGAAGAATGTGGTTGGTGTCTATTCCCCAGTCTTTCCCTCAAGATCATGGTAAAGAATTTGCAAAAATATTTAAAAATGCATATCATATAGAGAACTAATCCAAATAACGCAAACTGAAAAAATTCAACGATATTAAAAAAAAATGCTATAATCGACTTATTTAAAGTGAACTAAGAATCTTAATGCATATGAAACATGATGAGAGGTTTACCCTTCATTTTTCTCCAAAGAACTTGATAAAGGATCTGCAATGATCTCTAAAATTTAAACACAAGATAAGAAACCCTAATCGCATTAAGAAAAAAAAATAAGAATATAAAAAGATGATCAAACTTACACTTGTATGACCCGACTAGGTATGTAACCCAAAATCTCTATTAACCCCTGCAACACTACAAAAGTTTTCAAATATGAAAATAGAAAGGTACAAAGATATGAATAAAGAATCGACCAAACCAACTAAAATGAGTAAGAAAGCATCAAATTTACCTTATAACTCAACGAATTCCAAATGTACAATACTCATTCTAATGTAAGTTGCGTACACTATTATAACCAAATAAGTTCATTATGAATTATACAATTTTAAGGAAATAGTCTCAATAATAATAGATTAAAGTAAATGGACTTCTATTCTTTTGTTCTCTCCCATAAACATGGTAAGCAATTTTGTACTAACTTTACGAATTGTATATTGAAGATAAGATTAAAAATATCAAACATTAAAAAGAAAAGGTGCATAGATATGAATAAAGGTAACCAAACAAACTGAAATAAGTAAGATAACGACAAGAAAGTTTAGGCTTGTAAAGCTGTCAAGTAGACATTATTGATTTGACCAAACACTGTCATTCGATTTCTAATTTCTTGGAAGAAAACACTAATATCTATGTAATTCCATTTTCTAATAAAAGAGTAACTCAAACAAGCCTACTTAAAACAAAGTAATGACACTAGATGGCTTATGAAGAATGTGTTGTGTATTACCCGGTTCTTCCCAAAGATCGTGATAAGGAATATGCAAAAATCTTTAAAAATTGCAAATCGAAGAGACAACTAATTCAAATATAATAAACAGAAGAGGATCAACACTATGAAAAAGAATTTGACCAAACCGAATTATTTGAAGTGAAGCAAGAACCATAGGGATTAGAAGCATGGGAGGTATACTGTTCAGTTCTCTACCAAAAACTTGATAAAAGACCTGTAAGAAAAAAACTTGATCAAACTGATACGTGCAAAAAAAACACAGAAAAAACTAATACGGTTCAATTCTAAAATGGTACTAGATGACTTATGAAGAATGTGACCAGTCTATTCCCTAGTCTTTCCCTCATGAACATGGTAAAGAATCTGCAAAAATCTTTAAAAATGCATATCATACAGAAAACTAATCCAAATAACGCAAACTAGATGAGTTATGAAGAATGTGGTTGGTGTCTATTCCCCAGTCTTTCCCTCAAGATCATGGTAAAGAATTTGCAAAAATATTTAAAAATGCATATCATATAGAGAACTAATCCAAATAACGCAAACTGAAAAAATTCAACGATATTAAAAAAAAATGCTATAATCGACTTATTTAAAGTGAACTAAGAATCTTAATGCATATGAAACATGATGAGAGGTTTACTCTTCATTTTTCTCCAAAGAACTTGATAAAGGATCTGCAATGATCTCTAAAATTTAAACACAAGATAAGAAACCCTAATCGCATTAAGAAAAAAAAATAAGAATATAAAAAGATGATCAAACTTACACTTGTATGACCCGACTAGGTATGTAACCCAAAATCTCTATTAACCCCTGCAACACTACAAAAGTTTTCAAATATGAAAATAGAAAGGTACAAAGATATGAATAAAGAATCGACCAAACCAACTAAAATGAGTAAGAAAGCATCAAATTTACCTTATAACTCAACGAATTCCACATGTACAATACTCATTCTAATGTAAGTTGCGTACACTATTATAACCAAATAAGTTCATTATGAATTATACAATTTTAAGGAAATAGTCTCAATAATAATAGATTAAAGTAAATGGACTTCTATTCTTTTGTTCTCTCCCATAAACATGGTAAGCAATTTTGTACTAACTTTACGAATTGTATATTGAAGATAAGATTAAAAATATCAAACATTAAAAAGAAAAGGTGCATAGATATGAATAAAGGTAACCAAACAAACTGAAATAAGTAAGATAACGACAAGAAAGTTTAGGCTTGTAAAGCTGTCAAGTAGACATTATTGATTTGACCAAACACTGTCATTCGATTTCTAATTTCTTGGAAGAAAACACTAATATCTATGTAATTCCACTTTCTAATAAAAGAGTAACTCAAACAAGCCTACTTAAAACAAAGTAATGACACTAGATGGCTTATGAAGAATGTGTTGTGTATTACCCAGTTCTTCCCAACGATCGTGATAAGGAATATGCAAAAATCTTTAAAAATTGCAAATCGAAGAGACAACTAATTCAAATATAATAAACAGAAGAGGATCAACACTATGAAAAAGAATTTGACCAAACCGAATTATTTGAAGTGAAGCAAGAACCATAGGGATTAGAAGCATGGGAGGTATACTGTTCAGTTCTCTACCAAAAACTTGATAAAAGACCTGTAAGAAAAAAACTTGATCAAACTGATACGTGCAAAAAAAACACAGAAAAAACTAATACGGTTCAATTCTAAAATGGTACTAGATGACTTATGAAGAATGTGACCAGTCTATTCCCTAGTCTTTCCCTCATGAACATGGTAAAGAATCTGCAAAAATCTTTAAAAATGCATATCATACAGAAAACTAATCCAAATAACGCAAACTAGATGAGTTATGAAGAATGTGGTTGGTGTCTATTCCCCAGTCTTTCCCTCAAGATCATGGTAAAGAATTTGCAAAAATATTTAAAAATGCATATCATATAGAGAACTAATCCAAATAATGCAAACTGAAAAAATTCAACGATATTAAAAAAAAATGCTATAATCGACTTATTTAAAGTGAACTAAGAATCTTAATGCATATGAAACATGATGAGAGGTTTACTCTTCATTTTTCTCCAAAGAACTTGATAAAGGATCTGCAATGATCTCTAAAATTTAAACACAAGATAAGAAACCCTAATCGCATTAAGAAAAAAAAATAAGAATATAAAAAGATGATCAAACTTACACTTGTATGACCCGACTAGGTATGTAACCCAAAATCTCTATTAACCCCTGCAACACTACAAAAGTTTTCAAATATGAAAATAGAAAGGTACAAAGATATGAATAAAGAATCGACCAAACCAACTAAAATGAGTAAGAAAGCATCAAATTTACCTTATAACTCAACGAATTCCACATGTACAATACTCATTCTAATGTAAGTTGCGTACACTATTATAACCAAATAAGTTCATTATGAATTATACAATATTAAGGAAATAGTCTCAATAATAATAGATTAAAGTAAATGGACTTCTATTCTTTTGTTCTCTCCCATAAACATGGTAAGCAATTTTGCACTAACTTTACGAATTGTATATTGAAGATAAGATTAAAAATATCAAACATTAAAAAGAAAAGGTGCATAGATATGAATAAAGGTAACCAAACAAACTGAAATAAGTAAGATAACGACAAGAAAGTTTAGGCTTGTAAAGCTGTCAAGTAGACATTATTGATTTGACCAAACACTGTCATTCGATTTCTAATTTCTTGGAAGAAAACACTAATATCTATGTAATTCCACTTTCTAATAAAAGAGTAACTCAAACAAGCCTACTTAAAACAAAGTAATGACACTAGATGGCTTATGAAGAATGTGTTTTGTATTACCCAGTTCTTCCCAAAGATCGTGATAAGGAATATGCAAAAATCTTTAAAAATTGCAAATCGAAGAGACAACTAATTCAAATATAATAAACAGAAGAGGATCAACACTATGAAAAAGAATTTGACCAAACCGAATTATTTGAAGTGAAGCAAGAACCATAGGGATTAGAAGCATGGGAGGTATACTGTTCAGTTCTCTACCAAAAACTTGATAAAAGACCTGTAAGAAAAAAACTTGATCAAACTGATACGTGCAAAAAAACACAGAAAAAACTAATACGGTTCAATTCTAAAATGGTACTAGATGACTTATGAAGAATGTGACCAGTCTATTCCCTAGTCTTTCCCTCATGAACATGGTAAAGAATCTGCAAAAATCTTTAAAAATGCATATCATACAGAAAACTAATCCAAATAACGCAAACTAGATGAGTTATGAAGAATGTGGTTGGTGTCTATTCCCCAGTCTTTCCCTCAAGATCATGGTAAAGAATTTGCAAAAATATTTAAAAATGCATATCATATAGAGAACTAATCCAAATAACGCAAACTGAAAAAATTCAACGATATTAAAAAAAAAATGCTATAATCGACTTATTTAAAGTGAACTAAGAATCTTAATGCATATGAAACATGATGAGAGGTTTACTCTTCATTTTTCTCCAAAGAACTTGATAAAGGATCTGCAATGATCTCAAAAATTTAAACACAAGATAAGAAACCCTAATCGCATTAAGAAAAAAAAATAAGAATATAAAAAGATGATCAAACTTACACTTGTATGACCCGACTAGGTATGTAACCCAAAATCTCTATTAACCCCTGCAACACTACAAAAGTTTTCAAATATGAAAATAGAAAGGTACAAAGATATGAATAAAGAATCGACCAAACCAACTAAAATGAGTAAGAAAGCATCAAATTTACCTTATAACTCAACGAATTCCACATGTACAATACTCATTCTAATGTAAGTTGCGTACACTATTATAACCAAATAAGTTCATTATGAATTATACAATATTAAGGAAATAGTCTCAATAATAATAGATTAAAGTAAATGGACTTCTATTCTTTTGTTCTCTCCCATAAACATGGTAAGCAATTTTGCACTAACTTTACGAATTGTATATTGAAGATAAGATTAAAAATATCAAACATTAAAAAGAAAAGGTGCATAGATATGAATAAAGGTAACCAAACAAACTGAAATAAGTAAGATAACGACAAGAAAGTTTAGGCTTGTAAAGCTGTCAAGTAGACATTATTGATTTGACCAAACACTGTCATTCGATTTCTAATTTCTTGGAAGAAAACACTAATATCTATGTAATTCCACTTTCTAATAAAAGAGTAACTCAAACAAGCCTACTTAAAACAAAGTAATGACACTAGATGGCTTATGAAGAATGTGTTGTGTATTACCCAGTTCTTCCCAAAGATCGTGATAAGGAATATGCAAAAATCTTTAAAAATTGCAAATCGAAGAGACAACTAATTCAAATATAATAAACAGAAGAGGATCAACACTATGAAAAAGAATTTGACCAAACCGAATTATTTGAAGTGAAGCAAGAACCATAGGGATTAGAAGCATGGGAGGTATACTGTTCAGTTCTCTACCAAAAACTTGATAAAAGACCTGTAAGAAAAAAACTTGATCAAACTGATACGTGCAAAAAAACACAGAAAAAACTAATACGGTTCAATTCTAAAATGGTACTAGATGACTTATGAAGAATGTGACCAGTCTATTCCCTAGTCTTTCCCTCATGAACATGGTAAAGAATCTGCAAAAATCTTTAAAAATGCATATCATACAGAAAACTAATCCAAATAACGCAAACTAGATGAGTTATGAAGAATGTGGTTGGTGTCTATTCCCCAGTCTTTCCCTCAAGATCATGGTAAAGAATTTGCAAAAATATTTAAAAATGCATATCATATAGAGAACTAATCCAAATAACGCAAACTGAAAAAATTCAACGATATTAAAAAAAAATGCTATAATCGACTTATTTAAAGTGAACTAAGAATCTTAACGCATATGAAACATGATGAGAGGTTTACTCTTCATTTTTCTCCAAAGAACTTGATAAAGGATCTGCAATGATCTCTAAAATTTAAACACAAGATAAGAAACCCTAATCGCATTAAGAAAAAAAAATAAGAATATAAAAAGATGATCAAACTTACACTTGTATGACCCGACTAGGTATGTAACCCAAAATCTCTATTAACCCCTGCAACACTACAAAAGTTTTCAAATATGAAAATAGAAAGGTACAAAGATATGAATAAAGAATCGACCAAACCAACTAAAATGAGTAAGAAAGCATCAAATTTACCTTATAACTCAACGAATTCCACATGTACAATACTCATTCTAATGTAAGTTGCGTACACTATTATAACCAAATAAGTTCATTATGAATTATACAATTTTAAGGAAATAGTCTCAATAATAATAGATTAAAGTAAATGGACTTCTATTCTTTTGTTCTCTCCCATAAACATGGTAAGCAATTTTGCACTAACTTTACGAATTGTATATTGAAGATAAGATTAAAAATATCAAACATTAAAAAGAAAAGGTGCATAGATATGAATAAAGGTAACCAAACAAACTGAAATAAGTAAGATAACGACAAGAAAGTTTAGGCTTGTAAAGCTGTCAAGTAGACATTATTGATTTGACCAAACACTGTCATTCGATTTCTAATTTCTTGGAAGAAAACACTAATATCTATGTAATTCCACTTTCTAATAAAAGAGTAACTCAAACAAGCCTACTTAAAACAAAGTAATGACACTAGATGGCTTATGAAGAATGTGTTGTGTATTACCCAGTTCTTCCCAAAGATCGTGATAAGGAATATGCAAAAATCTTTAAAAATTGCAAATCGAAGAGACAACTAATTCAAATATAATAAACAGAAGAGGATCAACACTATGAAAAAGAATTTGACAAACCGAATTATTTGAAGTGAAGCAAGAACCATAGGGATTAGAAGCATGGGAGGTATACTGTTCAGTTCTCTACCAAAAACTTGATAAAAGACCTGTAAGAAAAAAACTTGATCAAACTGATACGTGCAAAAAAACACAGAAAAAACTAATACGGTTCAATTCTAAAATGGTACTAGATGACTTATGAAGAATGTGACCAGTCTATTCCCTAGTCTTTCCCTCATGAACATGGTAAAGAATCTGCAAAAATCTTTAAAAATGCATATCATACAGAAAACTAATCCAAATAACGCAAACTAGATGAGTTATGAAGAATGTGGTTGGTGTCTATTCCCCAGTCTTTCCCTCAAGATCATGGTAAAGAATTTGCAAAAATATTTAAAAATGCATATCATATAGAGAACTAATCCAAATAACGCAAACTGAAAAAATTCAACGATATTAAAAAAAAATGCTATAATCGACTTATTTAAAGTGAACTAAGAATCTTAACGCATATGAAACATGATGAGAGGTTTACTCTTCATTTTTCTCCAAAGAACTTGATAAAGGATCTGCAATGATCTCAAAAATTGAAACACAAGATAAGAAACCCTAATCGCATTAAGAAAAAAAAATAAGAATATAAAAAGATGATCAAACTTACACTTGTATGACCCGACTAGGTATGTAACCCAAAATCTCTATTAACCCCTGCAACACTACAAAAGTTTTCAAATATGAAAATAGAAAGGTACAAAGATATGAATAAAGAATCGACCAAACCAACTAAAATGAGTAAGAAAGCATCAAATTTACCTTATAACTCAACGAATTCCACATGTACAATACTCATTCTAATGTAAGTTGCGTACACTATTATAACCAAATAAGTTCATTATGAATTATACAATTTTAAGGAAATAGTCTCAATAATAATAGATTAAAGTAAATGGACTTCTATTCTTTTGTTCTCTCCCATAAACATGGTAAGCAATTTTGCACTAACTTTACGAATTGTATATTGAAGATAAGATTAAAAATATCAAACATTAAAAAGAAAAGGTGCATAGATATGAATAAAGGTAACCAAACAAACTGAAATAAGTAAGATAACGACAAGAAAGTTTAGGCTTGTAAAGCTGTCAAGTAGACATTATTGATTTGACCAAACACTGTCATTCGATTTCTAATTTCTTGGAAGAAAACACTAATATCTATGTAATTCCACTTTCTAATAAAAGAGTAACTCAAACAAGCCTACTTAAAACAAAGTAATGACACTAGATGGCTTATGAAGAATGTGTTGTGTATTACCCAGTTCTTCCCAAAGATCGTGATAAGGAATATGCAAAAATCTTTAAAAATTGCAAATCGAAGAGACAACTAATTCAAATATAATAAACAGAAGAGGATCAACACTATGAAAAAGAATTTGACCAAACCGAATTATTTGAAGTGAAGCAAGAACCATAGGGATTAGAAGCATGGGAGGTATACTGTTCAGTTCTCTACCAAAAACTTGATAAAAGACCTGTAAGAAAAAAACTTGATCAAACTGATACGTGCAAAAAAACACAGAAAAAACTAATACGGTTCAATTCTAAAATGGTACTAGATGACTTATGAAGAATGTGACCAGTCTATTCCCTAGTCTTTCCCTCATGAACATGGTAAAGAATCTGCAAAAATCTTTAAAAATGCATATCATACAGAAAACTAATCCAAATAACGCAAACTAGATGAGTTATGAAGAATGTGGTTGGTGTCTATTCCCCAGTCTTTCCCTCGATCATGGTAAAGAATTTGCAAAAATATTTAAAAATGCATATCATATAGAGAACTAATCCAAATAACGCAAACTGAAAAAATTCAACGATATTAAAAAAAAATGCTATAATCGACTTATTTAAAGTGAACTAAGAATCTTAACGCATATGAAACATGATGAGAGGTTTACTCTTCATTTTTCTCCAAAGAACTTGATAAGGATCTGCAATGATCTCAAAAATTTAAACACAAGATAAGAAACCCTAATCGCATTAAGAAAAAAAAATAAGAATATAAAAAGATGATCAAACTTACACTTGTATGACCCGACTAGGTATGTAACCCAAAATCTCTATTAACCCCTGCAACACTACAAAAGTTTTCAAATATGAAAATAGAAAGGTACAAAGATATGAATAAAGAATCGACCAAACCAACTAAAATGAGTAAGAAAGCATCAAATTTACCTTATAACTCAACGAATTCCACATGTACAATACTCATTCTCTAATGTAAGTTGCGTACACTATTATAACCAAATAAGTTCATTATGAATTATACAATTTTAAGGAAATAGTCTCAATAATAATAGATTAAAGTTAAATGGACTTCTATTCTTTTGTTCTCTCCCATAAACATGGTAAGCAATTTTGCACTAACTTTACGAATTGTATATTGAAGATAAGATTAAAAATATCAAACATTAAAAAGAAAAGGTGCATAGATATGAATAAAGGTAACCAAACAAACTGAAATAAGTAAGATAACGACAAGAAAGTTTAGGCTTGTAAAGCTGTCAAGTAGACATTATTGATTTGACCAAACACTGTCATTCGATTTCTAATTTCTTGGAAGAAAACACTAATATCTATGTAATTCCACTTTCTAATAAAAGAGTAACTCAAACAAGCCTACTTAAAACAAAGTTATGACACTAGATGGCTTATGAAGAATGTGTTGTGTATTACCCAGTTCTTCCCAAAGATCGTGATAAGGAATATGCAAAAATCTTTAAAAATTGCAAATCGAAGAGACAACTAATTCAAATATAATAAACAGAAGAGGATCAACACTATTAAAAAGAATTTGACAAACCGAATTATTGAAGTGAAGCAAGAACCATAGGGATTAGAAGCATGGGAGGTATACTGTTCAGTTCTCTACCAAAAACTTGATAAAAGACCTGTAAGAAAAAAAACTTGATCAAACTGATACGTGCAAAAAAACACAGAAAAAACTAATACGGTTCAATTCTAAAATGGTACTAGATGACTTATGAAGAATGTGACCAGTCTATTCCCTAGTCTTTCCCTCATGAACATGGTAAAGAATCTGCAAAAATCTTTATAATGCATATCATACAGAAAACTAATCCAAATAACGCAAACTAGATGAGTTATGAAGGAATGTGGTTGGTGTCTATTCCCCAGTCTTTTCCCTCAAGATCATGGTAAAGAATTTGCAAAAATATTTAAAAATGCATATCATATAGAGAACTAATCCAAATAACGCAAACTGAAAAAATTCAACGATATTAAAAAAAAATGCTATAATCGACTTATTAAAGTGAACTAAGAATCTTAACGCATATGAAACATGATGAGAGGTTTACTCTTCATTTTTCTCCAAAGAACTTGATAAAGGATCTGCAATGATCTCAAAAATTTAAACACAAGATAAAGAAACCCTAATCGCATTAAGAAAAAAAAATAAGAATATAAAAAGATGATCAAACTTACACTTGTATGACCCGACTAGGTATGTAACCCAAAATTCTCTATTAACCCCTGCAACACTACAAAAGTTATCAAATATGAAAATAGAAAGGTACAAAGATATGAAAAAGAATCAGACCAAACAACTAAAATGAGTAAGAAAGCAATCAAATTTACCTGATATACTCAACGAATTCCACATGTACAATACTCATTCTAATGTAAGTTGCGTACACTATTATAACCAAATAAGTTCATTATGAATTATACAATTTTAAGGAAATAGTCTCAATAATAATAGATTAAAGTAAATGGACTTCTATCTTTTGTCTCTCCCATAAACATGGGTAAGCAATTTTGCACTAACTTTACGAATTGTATATTGAAGATAAGATTAAAATATCAAACATTAAAAAGAAAAGGTGCATAGATATGAATAAAGGTAACCAACAAACTGAAATAAGTAAGATAACGACAAGAAAGTTTAGGCTTGTAAAGCTGTCAAGTAGACATTATTGATTTGACCAAACACTGTCATTCGATTTCTAATTTCTTGGAAGAAAACACTAATATCTATGTAATTCCACTTTCTAATAAAAGAGTAACTCAAACAAGCCTACTTAAAACAAAGTAATGACACTAGATGGCTTATGAAGAATGTGTAGTGTATTACCCAGTTCTTCCCAAAGATCGTGATAAGGAATATGCAATAATCTTTAAAAATTGCAAATCGAAGAGGACAACTAATTCAAATATAATAACAGAAGAGGATCAACACTATGAAAAAGAATTTGACCAAACCGAATTATTTGAAGTGAAGCAAGAACCATAGGGATTAGAAGCATGGGAGGTATACTGTTCAGTTCTCTAACCAAAAACTTGATAAAAGACCTGTAAGAAAAAAACTTGATCACACTGATACGTGCAAAAAAACACAGAAAAAACTTAATACGGTTCAATTCTAAAATGGTACTAGATGACTTATGAAGAATGTGACCAGTCTATTCCCTAGTCTTTCCCTCATGAACATGGTAAAGAATCTGCAAAAATCTTTAAAAATGCATATCATACAGAAAACTAATCCAAATACGCAAACTAGATGAGTTATGAAGAATGTGGTTGGTGTCTATTCCCCAGTCTTTCCTCAAGATCATGGTAAAGAATTTGCAAAAATATTTAAAAATGCATATCATATAGAGAACTAATCCAAATAACGCAAACTGAAAAAATTCAACGATATTAAAAAAAAATGCTATAATCGACTTATTTAAAGTGAACTAAGAATCTTAATGCATATGAAACATGATGAGAGGTTTACTCTTCATTTTCTCCAAAGAACTTGATAAAGGATCTGCAATGATCTCTAAAATTTAAACACAAGATAAGAAACCCTAATCGCATTAAGAAAAAAAAATAAGAATATAAAAAGATGATCAAACTTACACTTGTATGACCCGACTAGGTATGTAACCCAAATCTCTATTAACCCTGCAACACTACAAAAGTTTTCAAATATGAAAATAGAAAGGTACAAAGATATGAATAAAGAATCGACCAAACCAACTAAAATGAGTAAGAAAGCATCAAATTTACCTTATAACTCAACGAATTCCACATGTACAATACTCATTCTAATGTAAGTTGCGTACACTATTATAACCAAATAAGTTCATTATGAATTATACAATTTTAAGGAAATAGTCTCAATAATAATAGATTAAAGTAAATGGACTTCTATTCTTTTGTTCTCTCCCATAAACATGGTAAGCAATTTTGCACTAACTTTACGAATTGTATATTGAAGATAAGATTAAAAATATCAAACATTAAAAAGAAAAGGTGCATAGATATGAATAAAGGTAACCAAACAAACTGAAATAAGTAAGATAACGACAAGAAAGTTTAGGCTTGTAAGCTGTCAAGTAGACATTATTGATTTGACCAAACACTGTCATTCGATTTCTAATTTCTTGGAAGAAAACACTAATATCTATGTAATTCCACTTTCTAATAAAAGAGTAACTCAAACAAGCCTACTTAAAACAAAGTAATGACACTAGATGGCTTATGAAGAATGTGTTGTGTATTACCCAGTTCTTCCCAAGATCGTGATAAGGAATATGCAAAAATCTTTAAAAATTGCAAATCGAAGAGACAACTAATTCAAATATAATAAACAGAAGAGGATCAACACTATGAAAAAGAATTTGACCAAACCGAATTATTTGAAGTGAAGCAAGAACCATAGGGATTAGAAGCATGGGAGGTATACTGTTCAGTTCTCTACCAAAAACTTGATAAAAGACCTGTAAGAAAAAAACTTGATCAAACTGATACGTGCAAAAAAACACAGAAAAAACTAATACGGTTCAATTCTAAAATGGTACTAGATGACTTATGAAGAATGTGACCAGTCTATTCCCTAGTCTTTCCCTCATGAACATGGTAAAGAATCTGCAAAAATCTTTAAAAATGCATATCATACAGAAAACTAATCCAAATAACGCAACTAGATGAGTTATGAAGAATGTGGTTGGTGTCTATTCCCCAGTCTTTCCCTCAAGATCATGGTAAAGAATTTGCAAAAATATTTAAAAATGCATATCATATAGAGAACTAATCCAAATAACGCAAACTGAAAAAATTCAACGATATTAAAAAAAAAATGCTATAATCGACTTATTTAAAGTGAACTAAGAATCTTAATGCATATGAAACATGATGAGAGGTTTACTCTTCATTTTTCTCCAAAGAACTTGATAAAGGATCTGCAATGATCTCTAAAATTTAAACACAAGATAAGAAACCCTAATCGCATTAAGAAAAAAAAATAAGAATATAAAAAGATGATCAAACTTACACTTGTATGACCCGACTAGGTATGTAACCCAAAATCTCTATTAACCCCTGCAACACTACAAAAGTTTTCAAATATGAAAATAGAAAGGTACAAAGATATGAATAAAGAATCGACCAAACCAACTAAAATGAGTAAGAAAGCATCAAATTTACCTTATAACTCAACGAATTCCACATGTACAATACTCATTCTAATGTAAGTTGCGTACACTATTATAACCAAATAAGTTCATTATGAATTATACAATTTTAAGGAAATAGTCTCAATAATAATAGATTAAAGTAAATGGACTTCTATTCTTTTGTTCTCTCCCATAAACATGGTAAGCAATTTTGCACTAACTTTACGAATTGTATATTGAAGATAAGATTAAAAATATCAAACATTTAAAAAGAAAAGGTGCATAGATATGAATAAAGGTAACAAACAAACTGAAATAAGTAAGATAACGACAAGAAAGTTTAGGCTTGTAAAGCTGTCAAGTAGACATTATTGATTTGACCAAACACTGTCATTCGATTTCTAATTTCTTGGAAGAAAACACTAATATCTATGTAATTCCACTTTCTAATAAAAGAGTAACTCAAACAAGCCTACTTAAAACAAAGTAATGACACTAGATGGCTTATGAAGAATGTGTTGTGTATTACCCAGTTCTTCCCAAAGATCGTGATAAGGAATATGCAAAAATCTTTAAAAATTGCAAATCGAAGAGACAACTAATTCAAATATAATAAACAGAAGAGGATCAACACTATGAAAAAAGAATTTGACCAAACCGAATTATTTGAAGTGAAGCAAGAACCATAGGGATTAGAAGCATGGGAGGTATACTGTTCAGTTCTCTACCAAAAACTTGATAAAAGACCTGTAAGAAAAAAACTTGATCAAACTGATACGTGCAAAAAAACACAGAAAAACTAATACGGTTCAATTCTAAAATGGTACTAGATGACTTATGAAGAATGTGACCAGTCTATTCCCTAGTCTTTCCCTCATGAAACATGGTAAAGAATCTGCAAAAAATCTTTAAAAATGCATATCATACAGAAAACTAATCCAAATAACGCAAACTAGATGAGTTATGAAGAATGTGGTTGGTGTCTATTCCCCAGTCTTTCCCTCAAGATCATGGTAAAGAATTTGCAAAAATATTTAAAAATGCATATCATATAGAGAACTAATCCATATAACGCAAACCTGAAAAAATTCAACGATATTAAAAAAAAAATGCTATAATCGACTTATTTAAAGTGAACTAAGAATCTTAATGCATATGAAACATGATGAGAGGTTTACTCTTCATTTTTCTCCAAAGAACTTGATAAAGGATCTGCAATGATCTCTAAAATTTAAACACAAGATAAGAACCCTAATCGCATTAAGAAAAAAAAATAAGAATATAAAAAGATGATCAAACTTACACTTGTATGACCCGACTAGGTATGTAAACCCAAATCTCTATTAACACCTGCAACACTACAAAAGTTTTCAAATATGAAAATAGAAAGGTACAAAGATATGAATAAAGAATCGACCAAACCAACTAAAATGAGTAAGAAAGCATCAAATTTACCTTATAACTCAACGAATTCCACATGTACAATACTCATTCTAATGTAAGTTGTGTACACTATTATAACCAAATAAGTTCATTATGAATTATACAATTTTAAGGAAATAGTCTCAATAATAATAGGTTAAAGTAAATGGACTTCTATTCTTTTGTTCTCTCCCATTAAACATGGTAAGCAATTTTGCACTAACTTTACGAATTGTATATTGAAGATAAGATTAAAAATATCAAACATTAAAAAGAAAAGGTGCATAGATATGAATAAAGGTAACCAAACAAACTGAAATAAGTAAGATAACGACAAGAAAGTTTAGGCTTGTAAAGCTGTCAAGTAGACATTATTGATTTGACCAAACACTGTCATTCGATTTCTAATTTCTTGGAAGAAAACACTAATATCTATGTAATTCCACTTTCTAATAAAAGAGTAACTCAAACAAGCCTACTTAAAACAAAGTAATGACACTAGATGGCTTATGAAGAATGTGTTGTGTATTACCCAGTTCTTCCCAAAGATCGTGATAAGGAATATGCAAAAATCTTTAAAAATTGCAAATCGAAGAGACAACTAATTCAAATATAATAAACAGAAGAGGATCAACACTATGAAAAAGAATTTGACCAAACCGAATTATTTGAAGTGAAGCAAGAACCATAGGGATTAGAAGCATGGGAGGTATACTGTTCAGTTCTCTACCAAAAACTTGATAAAAGACATGTAAGAAAAAAACTTGATCAAACTGATACGTGCAAAAAAACACAGAAAAAACTAATACGGTTCAATTCTAAAATGGTACTAGATGACTTATGAAGAATGTGACCAGTCTATTCCCTAGTCTTTCCCTCATGAACATGGTAAAGAATCTGCAAAAATCTTTAAAAATGCATATCATACAGAAAACTAATCCAAATAACGCAAACTAGATGAGTTATGAAGAATGTGGTTGGTGTCTATTCCCCAGTCTTTCCCTCAAGATCATGGTAAAGAATTTGCAAAAATATTTAAAAATGCATATCATATAGAGAACTAATCCAAATAACGCAAACTGAAAAAATTCAACGATATTAAAAAAATATGCTATAATCGACTTATTTAAAGTGAACTAAGAATCTTAATGCATATGAAACATGATGAGAGGTTTACTCTTCATTTTTCTCCAAAGAACTTGATAAAGGATCTGCAATGATCTCTAAAATTTAAACACAAGATAAGAAACCCTAATCGCATTAAGAAAAAAAAATAAGAATATAAAAAGATGATCAAACTTACACTTGTATGACCCGACTAGGTATGTAACCCAAAATCTCTATTAACCCTTGCAACACTACAAAAGTTTTCAAATATGAAAATAGAAAGGTACAAAGATATGAATAAAGAATCGACCAAACCAACTAAAATGAGTAAGAAAGCATCAAATTTACCTTATAACTCAACGAATTCCACATGTACAATACTCATTCTAATGTAAGTTGCGTACACTATTATAACCAAATAAGTTCATTATGAATTATACAATTTTAAGGAAATAGTCTCAATAATAATAGATTAAAGTAAATGGACTTCTATTCTTTTGTTCTCTCCCATAAACATGGTAAGCAATTTTGCACTAACTTTACGAATTGTATATTGAAGATAAGATTAAAAATATCAAACATTAAAAAGAAAAGGTGCATAGATATGAATAAAGGTAACCAAACAAACTGAAATAAGTAAGATAACGACAAGAAAGTTTAGGCTTGTAAAGCTGTCAAGTAGACATTATTGATTTGACCAAACACTGTCATTCGATTTCTAATTTCTTGGAAGAAAACACTAATATCTATGTAATTCCACTTTCTAATAAAAGAGTAACTCAAACAAGCCTACTTAAAACAAAGTTATGACACTAGATGGCTTATGAAGAATGTGTTGTGTATTACCCAGTTCTTCCCAAAGATCGTGATAAGGAATATGCAAAAATCTTTAAAAATTGCAAATCGAAGAGACAACTAATTCAAATATAATAAACAGAAGAGGATCAACACTATGAAAAAGAATTTGACCAAACCGAATTATTTGAAGTGAAGCAAGAACCATAGGGATTAGAAGCATGGGAGGTATACTGTTCAGTTCTCTACCAAAAACTTGATAAAAGACCTGTAAGAAAAAAACTTGATCAAACTGATACGTGCAAAAAAACACAGAAAAAACTAATACGGTTCAATTCTAAAATGGTACTAGATGACTTATGAAGAATGTGACCAGTCTATTCCCTAGTCTTTCCCTCATGAACATGGTAAAGAATCTGCAAAAATCTTTAAAAATGCATATCATACAGAAAACTAATCCAAATAACGCAAACTAGATGAGTTATGAAGAATGTGGTTGGTGTCTATTCCCCAGTCTTTCCCTCAAGATCATGGTAAAGAATTTGCAAAAATATTTAAAAATGCATATCATATAGAGAACTAATCCAAATAACGCAAACTGAAAAAATTCAACGATATTAAAAAAAAATGCTATAATCGACTTATTTAAAGTGAACTAAGAATCTTAATGCATATGAAACATGATGAGAGGTTTACTCTTCATTTTTCTCCAAAGAACTTGATAAAGGATCTGCAATGATCTCTAAAAATTAAACACAAGATAAGAAACCCTAATCGTATTAAGAAAAAAAAATAAGAATATAAAAAGATGATCAAACTTACACTTGTATGAACTAACTCGGTATGTAACCCAAAATCTCCATTAACCCCAGCAACACTACAAAAGTTTTCAAATATGAAAAAAAGAAAGGTACAAAGATATGAATAAAGAATCGACCAAACCAACTAAAATGAGTAAGAAAGGATTAATTTTACCTTACGACTCAACGAATTCCACCCGTACAATACTCATTCTAATGTAAGTTGCGTGCACTATTATAATCAAATAAGTTCATTATGAATTATACAATTTTAAGGAAATAATGTCAATAATAATAGATTAAAGTAAATGGACTTCTATTCTTTTGTTCTCTCCCATAAACATGGTAAGCAATTTTGCACTAACTTTACGAATTGTATATTGAAGATAAGATTAAAAATATCAAACATTAAAAAGAAAAGGTGCATAGATATGAATAAAGGTAACCAAACAAACTGAAATAAGTAAGATAACGACAAGAAAGTTTAGGCTTGTAAAGCTGTCAAGTAGACATTATTGATTTGACCAAACACTGTCATTCGATTTCTAATTTCTTGGAAGAAAACACTAATATCTATGTAATTCCACTTTCTAATAAAAGAGTAACTCAAACAAGCCTACTTAAAACAAAGTAATGACACTAGATGGCTTATGAAGAATGTGTTGTGTATTACCCAGTTCTTCCCAAAGATCGTGATAAGGAATATGCAAAAATCTTTAAAAATTGCAAATCGAAGAGACAACTAATTCAAATATAATAAACAGAAGAGGATCAACACTATGAAAAAGAATTTGACCAAACCGAATTATTTGAAGTGAAGCAAGAACCATAGGGATTAGAAGCATGGGAGGTATACTGTTCAGTTCTCTACCAAAAACTTGATAAAAGACCTGTAAGAAAAAAACTTGATCAAACTGATACGTGCAAACAAACACAGAAAAAACTAATACGGTTCAATTCTAAAATGGTACTAGATGACTTATGAAGAATGTGACCAGTCTATTCCCTAGTCTTTCCCTCATGAACATGGTAAAGAATCTGCAAAAATCTTTAAAAATGCATATCATACAGAAAACTAATCCAAATAACGCAAACTAGATGAGTTATGAAGAATGTGGTTGGTGTCTATTCCCCAGTCTTTCCCTCAAGATCATGGTAAAGAATTTGCAAAAATATTTAAAAATGCATATCATATAGAGAACTAATCCAAATAACGCAAACTGAAAAAATTCAACGATATTAAAAAAAAATGCTATAATCGACTTATTTAAAGTGAACTAAGAATCTTAATGCATATGAAACATGATGAGAGGTTTACTCTTCATTTTTCTCCAAAGAACTTGATAAAGGATCTGCAATGATCTCTAAAAATTAAACACAAGATAAGAAACCCTAATCGTATTAAGAAAAAAAAATAAGAATATAAAAAGATGATCAAACTTACACTTGTATGAACTAACTCGGTATGTAACCCAAAATCTCCATTAACCCCAGCAACACTACAAAAGTTTTCAAATATGAAAAAAAGAAAGGTACAAAGATATGAATAAAGAATCGACCAAACCAACTAAAATGAGTAAGAAAGGATTAATTTTACCTTACGACTCAACGAATTCCACCCGTACAATACTCATTCTAATGTAAGTTGCGTGCACTATTATAATCAAATAAGTTCATTATGAATTATACAATTTTAAGGAAATAATGTCAATAATAATAGATTAAAGTAAATGGACTTCTATTCTTTTGTTCTCTCCCATAAACATGGTAAGCAATTTTGCACTAACTTTACGAATTGTATATTGAAGATAAGATTAAAAATATCAAACATTAAAAAGAAAAGGTGCATAGATATGAATAA
The DNA here is from genome assembly GCA_946814005.1 of Chamaenerion angustifolium. NCBI lineage: Eukaryota > Viridiplantae > Streptophyta > Magnoliopsida > Myrtales > Onagraceae > Chamaenerion > Chamaenerion angustifolium. The sequence continues at coordinate 21,819,090 of OX328268.1, read as the reverse complement.
AGGTAACCAAACAAACTGAAATAAGTAAGATAACGACAAGAAAGTTTAGGCTTGTAAAGCTGTCAAGTAGACATTATTGATTTGACCAAACACTGTCATTCGATTTCTAATTTCTTGGAAGAAAACACTAATATCTATGTAATTCCACTTTCTAATAAAAGAGTAACTCAACCAAGCCTACTTAAAACAAAGTTATGACACTAGATGGCTTATGAAGAATGTGTTGTGTATTACCCAGTTCTTCCCAAAGATCGTGATAAGGAATATGCAAAAATCTTTAAAAATTGCAAATCGAAGAGACAACTAATTCAAATATAATAAACAGAAGAGGATCAACACTATGAAAAAGAATTTGACCAAACCGAATTATTTGAAGTGAAGCAAGAACCATAGGGATTAGAAGCATGGGAGGTATACTGTTCAGTTCTCTACCAAAAACTTGATAAAAGACCTGTAAGAAAAAAACTTGATCAAACTGATACGTGCAAAAAAACACAGAAAAACCTAATACGGGTCAATTCTAAAATGGTACTAGATGACTTATGAAGAATGTGACCAGTCTATTCCCTAGTCTTTCCCTCATGAACATGGTAAAGAATCTGCAAAAATCTTTAAAAATGCATATCATACAGAAAACTAATCCAAATAACGCAAACTAGATGAGTTATGAAGAATGTGGTTGGTGTCTATTCCCCAGTCTTTCCCTCAAGATCATGGTAAAGAATTTGCAAAAATATTTAAAAATGCATATCATATAGAGAACTAATCCAAATAACGCAAACTGAAAAAATTCAACGATATTAAAAAAAAATGCTATAATCGACTTATTTAAAGTGAACTAAGAATCTTAATGCATATGAAACATGATGAGAGGTTTACTCTTCATTTTTCTCCAAAGAACTTGATAAAGGATCTGCAATGATCTCTAAAAATTAAACACAAGATAAGAAACCCTAATCGTATTAAGAAAAAAAAATAAGAATATAAAAAGATGATCAAACTTACACTTGTATGAACTAACTCGGTATGTAACCCAAAATCTCCATTAACCCCAGCAACACTACAAAAGTTTTCAAATATGAAAAAAAGAAAGGTACAAAGATATGAATAAAGAATCGACCAAACCAACTAAAATGAGTAAGAAAGGATTAATTTTACCTTACGACTCAACGAATTCCACCCGTACAATACTCATTCTAATGTAAGTTGCGTGCACTATTATAATCAAATAAGTTCATTATGAATTATACAATTTTAAGGAAATAATGTCAATAATAATAGATTAAAGTAAATGGACTTCTATTCTTTTGTTCTCTCCCATAAACATGGTAAGCAATTTTGCACTAACTTTACGAATTGTATATTGAAGATAAGATTAAAAATATCAAACATTAAAAAGAAAAGGTGCATAGATATGAATAAAGGTAACCAAACAAACTGAAATAAGTAAGATAACGACAAGAAAGTTTAGGCTTGTAAAGCTGTCAAGTAGACATTATTGATTTGACCAAACACTGTCATTCGATTTCTAATTTCTTGGAAGAAAACACTAATATCTATGTAATTCCACTTTCTAATAAAAGAGTAACTCAACCAAGCCTACTTAAAACAAAGTTATGACACTAGATGGCTTATGAAGAATGTGTTGTGTATTACCCAGTTCTTCCCAAAGATCGTGATAAGGAATATGCAAAAATCTTTAAAAATTGCAAATCGAAGAGACAACTAATTCAAATATAATAAACAGAAGAGGATCAACACTATGAAAAAGAATTTGACCAAACCGAATTATTTGAAGTGAAGCAAGAACCATAGGGATTAGAAGCATGGGAGGTATACTGTTCAGTTCTCTACCAAAAACTTGATAAAAGACCTGTAAGAAAAAAACTTGATCAAACTGATACGTGCAAAAAAACACAGAAAAACCTAATACGGGTCAATTCTAAAATGGTACTAGATGACTTATGAAGAATGTGACCAGTCTATTCCCTAGTCTTTCCCTCATGAACATGGTAAAGAATCTGCAAAAATCTTTAAAAATGCATATCATACAGAAAACTAATCCAAATAACGCAAACTAGATGAGTTATGAAGAATGTGGTTGGTGTCTATTCCCCAGTCTTTCCCTCAAGATCATGGTAAAGAATTTGCAAAAAAATTTAAAAATGCATATCATATAGAGAACTAATCCAAATAACGCAAACTGAAAAAATTCAACGATATTAAAAAAAAATGCTATAATCGACTTATTTAAAGTGAACTAAGAATCTTAATGCATATGAAACATGATGAGAGGTTTACTCTTCATTTTTCTCCAAAGAACTTGATAAAGGATCTGCAATGATCTCTAAAAATTAAACACAAGATAAGAAACCCTAATCGTATTAAGAAAAAAAAATAAGAATATAAAAAGATGATCAAACTTACACTTGTATGAACTAACTCGGTATGTAACCCAAAATCTCCATTAACCCCAGCAACACTACAAAAGTTTTCAAATATGAAAAAAAGAAAGGTACAAAGATATGAATAAAGAATCGACCAAACCAACTAAAATGAGTAAGAAAGGATTAATTTTACCTTACGACTCAACGAATTCCACCCGTACAATACTCATTCTAATGTAAGTTGCGTACACTATTATAACCAAATAAGTTCATTATGAATTATACAATTTTAAGGAAATAGTCTCAATAATAATAGATTAAAGTAAATGGACTTCTATTCTTTTGTTCTCTCCCATAAACATGGTAAGCAATTTTGCACTAACTTTACGAATTGTATATTGAAGATAAGATTAAAAATATCAAACATTAAAAAGAAAAGGTGCATAGATATGAATAAAGGTAACCAAACAAACCGAAATAAGTAAGATAACGACAAGAAAGGTTAGGCTTGTAAAGCTGTCAAGTAGACATTATTGATTTAACCAAACACTGTCATTCGATTTCTAATTTTTTGGAAGAAAACACTAATATCTATGTAATTCCACTTTCTAATAAAAGAGTAACTCAAACAAGCCTACTTAAAACAAAGTTATGACACTAGATGGCTTATGAAGAATGTGTTGTGTATTACCCAGTTCTTCCCAAAGATCGTGATAAGGAATATGCAAAAATCTTTAAAAATTGCAAATCGAAGAGACAACTAATTCAAATATAATAAACAGAAGAGGATCAACACTATGAAAAAGAATTTGACCAAACCGAATTATTTGAAGTGAAGCAAGAACCATAGGGATTAGAAGCATGGGAGGTATACTGTTCAGTTCTCTACCAAAAACTTGATAAAAGACCTGTAAGAAAAAAACTTGATCAAACTGATACGTGCAAAAAAAACACAGAAAAAACTAATACGGTTCAATTCTAAAATGGTACTAGATGACTTATGAAGAATGTGACCAGTCTATTCCCTAGTCTTTCCCTCATGAACATGGTAAAGAATCTGCAAAAATCTTTAAAAATGCATATCATACAGAAAACTAATCCAAATAACGCAAACTAGATGAGTTATGAAGAATGTGGTTGGTGTCTATTCCCCAGTCTTTCCCTCAAGATCATGGTAAAGAATTTGCAAAAATATTTAAAAATGCATATCATATAGAGAACTAATCCAAATAACGCAAACTGAAAAAATTCAACGATATTAAAAAATAATGCTATAATCGACTTATTTAAAGTGAACTTAGAATCTTAATGCATATGAAACATGATGAGAGGTTTACTCTTCATTTTTCTCCAAAGAACTTGATAAAGGATCTGCAATGATCTCTAAAATTTAAACACAAGATAAGAAACCCTAATCGCATTAAGAAAAAAAAATAAGAATATAAAAAGATGATCAAACTTACACTTGTATGACCCGACTAGGTATGTAACCCAAAATCTCTATTAACCCCTGCAACACTACAAAAGTTTTCAAATATGAAAATAGAAAGGTACAAAGATATGAATAAAGAATCGACCAAACCAACTAAAATGAGTAAGAAAGCATCAAATTTACCTTATAACTCAACGAATTCCACATGTACAATACTCATTCTAATGTAAGTTGCGTACACTATTATAACCAAATAAGTTCATTATGAATTATACAATTTTAAGGAAATAGTCTCAATAATAATAGATTAAAGTAAATGGACTTCTATTCTTTTGTTCTCTCCCATAAACATGGTAAGCAATTTTGCACTAACTTTACGAATTGTATATTGAAGATAAGATTAAAAATATCAAACATTAAAAAGAAAAGGTGCATAGATATGAATAAAGGTAACCAAACAAACTGAAATAAGTAAGATAACGACAAGAAAGGTTAGGCTTGTAAAGCTGTCAAGTAGACATTATTGATTTGACCAAACACTGTCATTCGATTTCTAATTTGTTGGAAGAAAACACTAATATCTATGTAATTCCACTTTCTAATAAAAGAGTAACTCAAACAAGCCTACTTAAAACAAAGTTATGACACTAGATGGCTTATGAAGAATGTGTTGAGTATTACCCAGTTCTTCCCAAAGATCGTGATAAGGAATATGCAAAAATCTTTAAAAATTGCAAATCGAAGAGACAACTAATTCAAATATAATAAACAGAAGAGGATCAACACTATGAAAAAGAATTTGACCAAACCGAATTATTTGAAGTGAAGCAAGAACCATAGGGATTAGAAGCATGGGAGGTATACTGTTCAGTTCTCTACCAAAAACTTGATAAAAGACCTGTAAGAAAAAAACTTGATCAAACTGATACGTGCAAAAAAACACAGAAAAAACTAATACGGTTCAATTCTAAAATGGTACTAGATGACTTATGAAGAATGTGACCAGTCTATTCCCTAGTCTTTCCCTCATGAACATGGTAAAGAATCTGCAAAAATCTTTAAAAATGCATATCATACAGAAAACTAATCCAAATAACGCAAACTAGATGAGTTATGAAGAATGTGGTTGGTGTCTATTCCCCAGTCTTTCCCTCAATATCATGGTAAAGAATTTGCAAAAATATTTAAAAATGCATATCATATAGAGAACTAATCCAAATAACGCAAACTGAAAAAATTCAACGATATTAAAAAATAATGCTATAATCGACTTATTTAAAGTGAACTTAGAATCTTAATGCATATGAAACATGATGAGAGGTTTACTCTTCATTTTTCTCCAAAGAACTTGATAAAGGATCTGCAATGATCTCTAAAATTTAAACACAAGATAAGAAACCCTAATCGCATTAAGAAAAAAAAATAAGAATATAAAAAGATGATCAAACTTACACTTGTATGACCCGACTAGGTATGTAACCCAAAATCTCTATTAACCCCTGCAACACTACAAAAGTTTTCAAATATGAAAATAGAAAGGTACAAAGATATGAATAAAGAATCGACCAAACCAACTAAAATGAGTAAGAAAGCATCAAATTTACCTTATAACTCAACGAATTCCACATGTACAATACTCATTCTAATGTAAGTTGCGTACACTATTATAACCAAATAAGTTCATTATGAATTATACAATTTTAAGGAAATAGTCTCAATAATAATAGATTAAAGTAAATGGACTTCTATTCTTTTGTTCTCTCCCATAAACATGGTAAGCAATTTTGCACTAACTTTACGAATTGTATATTGAAGATAAGATTAAAAATATCAAACATTAAAAAGAAAAGGTGCATAGATATGAATAAAGGTAACCAAACAAACCGAAATAAGTAAGATAACGACAAGAAAGGTTAGGCTTGTAAAGCTGTCAAGTAGACATTATTGATTTGACCAAACACTGTCATTCGATTTCTAATTTTTTGGAAGAAAACACTAATATCTATGTAATTCCACTTTCTAATAAAAGAGTAACTCAAACAAGCCTACTTAAAACAAAGTTATGACACTAGATGGCTTATGAAGAATGTGTTGTGTATTACCCAGTTCTTCCCAAAGATCGTGATAAGGAATATGCAAAAATCTTTAAAAATTGCAAATCGAAGAGACAACTAATTCAAATATAATAAACAGAAGAGGATCAACACTATGAAAAAGAATTTGACCAAACCGAATTATTTGAAGTGAAGCAAGAACCATAGGGATTAGAAGCATGGGAGGTATACTGTTCAGTTCTCTACCAAAAACTTGATAAAAGACCTGTAAGAAAAAAACTTGATCAAACTGATACGTGCAAAAAAAACACAGAAAAAACTAATACGGTTCAATTCTAAAATGGTACTAGATGACTTATGAAGAATGTGACCAGTCTATTCCCTAGTCTTTCCCTCATGAACATGGTAAAGAATCTGCAAAAATCTTTAAAAATGCATATCATACAGAAAACTAATCCAAATAACGCAAACTAGATGAGTTATGAAGAATGTGGTTGGTGTCTATTCCCCAGTCTTTCCCTCAAGATCATGGTAAAGAATTTGCAAAAATATTTAAAAATGCATATCATATAGAGAACTAATCCAAATAACGCAAACTGAAAAAATTCAACGATATTAAAAAAAAATGCTATAATCGACTTATTTAAAGTGAACTAAGAATCTTAATGCATATGAAACATGATGAGAGGTTTACTCTTCATTTTTCTCCAAAGAACTTGATAAAGGATCTGCAATGATCTCTAAAATTTAAACACAAGATAAGAAACCCTAATCGCATTAAGAAAAAAAAATAAGAATATAAAAAGATGATCAAACTTACACTTGTATGACCCGACTAGGTATGTAACCCAAAATCTCTATTAACCCCTGCAACACTACAAAAGTTTTCAAATATGAAAATAGAAAGGTACAAAGATATGAATAAAGAATCGACCAAACCAACTAAAATGAGTAAGAAAGCATCAAATTTACCTTATAACTCAACGAATTCCACATGTACAATACTCATTCTAATGTAAGTTGCGTACACTATTATAACCAAATAAGTTCATTATGAATTATACAATTTTAAGGAAATAGTCTCAATAATAATAGATTAAAGTAAATGGACTTCTATTCTTTTGTTCTCTCCCATAAACATGGTAAGCAATTTTGCACTAACTTTACGAATTGTATATTGAAGATAAGATTAAAAATATCAAACATTAAAAAGAAAAGGTGCATAGATATGAATAAAGGTAACCAAACAAACTGAAATAAGTAAGATAACGACAAGAAAGTTTAGGCTTGTAAAGCTGTCAAGTAGACATTATTGATTTGACCAAACATTGTCATTCGATTTCTAATTTCTTGAAAGAAAACACTAATATCTATGTAATTCCACTTTCTAATAAAAGAGTAACTCAAACAAGCCTACTTAAAACAAAGTTATGACACTAGATGGCTTATGAAGAATGTGTTGAGTATTACCCAGTTCTTCCCAAAGATCGTGATAAGGAATATGCAAAAATCTTTAAAAATTGCAAATCGAAGAGACAACTAATTCAAATATAATAAACAGAAGAGGATCAACACTATGAAAAAGAATTTGACCAAACCGAATTATTTGAAGTGAAGCAAGAACCATAGGGATTAGAAGCATGGGAGGTATACTATTTAGTTCTCTACCAAAAACTTGATAAAAGACCTGTAAGAAAAAAACTTGATCAAACTGATACGTGCAAAAAAACACAGAAAAAACTAATACGGTTCAATTCTAAAATGGTACTAGATGACTTATGAAGAATGTGACCAGTCTATTCCCTAGTCTTACCCTCATGAACATGGTAAAGAATCTGCAAAAATCTTTAAAAATGCATATCATACAGAAAACTAATCCAAATAACGCAAACTAGATGAGTTATGAAGAATGTGGTTGGTGTCTATTCCCCAGTCTTTCCCTCAAGATCATGGTAAAGAATTTGCAAAAATATTTAAAAATGCATATCATATAGAGAACTAATCCAAATAACGCAAACTGAAAAAATTCAACGATATTAAAAAATAATGCTATAATCGACTTATTTAAAGTGAACTTAGAATCTTAATGCATATGAAACATGATGAGAGGTTTACTCTTCATTTTTCTCCAAAGAACTTGATAAAGGATCTGCAATGATCTCTAAAATTTAAACACAAGATAAGAAACCCTAATCGCATTAAGAAAAAAAATTAGAATATAAAAAGATGATCAAACTTACACTTGTATGACCCGACTAGGTATGTAACCCAAAATCTCTATTAACCCCTGCAACACTACAAAAGTTTTCAAATATGAAAATAGAAAGGTACAAAGATATGAATAAAGAATCGACCAAACCAACTAAAATGAGTAAGAAAGCATCAAATTTACCTTATAACTCAACGAATTCCACATGTACAATACTCATTCTAATGTAAGTTGCGTGCACTATTATAATCAAATAAGTTCATTATGAATTATACAATTTTAAGGAAATAATGTCAATAATAATAGATTATAGTAAATGGACTTCTATTCTTTTGTTCTCTCCCATAAACATGGTAAGCAATTTTGCACTAACTTTACGAATTGTATATTGAAGATAAGATTACAAATATCAAACATTAAAAAGAAAAGGTGCATAGATATGAATAAAGGTAACCAAACAAACTGAAATAAGTAAGATAACGACAAGAAAGTTTAGGCTTGTAAAGCTGTCAAGTAGACATTATTGATTTGACCAAACACTGTCATTCGATTTCTAATTTCTTGGAAGAAAACACTAATATCTATGTAATTCCACTTTCTAATAAAAGAGTAACTCAACCAAGCCTACTTAAAACAAAGTTATGACACTAGATGGCTTATGAAGAATGTGTTGTGTATTACCCAGTTCTTCCCAAAGATCGTGATAAGGAATATGCAAAAATCTTTAAAAATTGCAAATCGAAGAGACAACTAATTCAAATATAATAAACAGAAGAGGATCAACACTATGAAAAAGAATTTGACCAAACCGAATTATTTGAAGTGAAGCAAGAACCATAGGGATTAGAAGCATGGGAGGTATACTGTTCAGTTCTCTACCAAAAACTTGATAAAAGACCTGTAAGAAAAAAACTTGATCAAACTGATACGTGCAAAAAAACACAGAAAAACCTAATACGGGTCAATTCTAAAATGGTACTAGATGACTTATGAAGAATGTGACCAGTCTATTCCCTAGTCTTTCCCTCATGAACATGGTAAAGAATCTGCAAAAATCTTTAAAAATGCATATCATACAGAAAACTAATCCAAATAACGCAAACTAGATGAGTTATGAAGAATGTGGTTGGTGTCTATTCCCCAGTCTTTCCCTCAAGATCATGGTAAAGAATTTGCAAAAATATTTAAAAATGCATATCATATAGAGAACTAATCCAAATAACGCAAACTGAAAAAATTCAACGATATTAAAAAATAATGCTATAATCGACTTATTTAAAGTGAACTAAGAATCTTAATGCATATGAAACATGATGAGAGGTTTACTCTTCATATTTCTCCAAAGAACTTGATAAAGGATCTGCAATGATCTCTAAAATTTAAACACAAGATAAGAAACCCTAATCGCATTAAGAAAAAAAAATAAGAATATAAAAAGATGATCAAACTTACACTTGTATGACCCGACTAGGTATGTAACCCAAAATCTCTATTAACCCCTGCAACACTACAAAAGTTTTCAAATATGAAAATAGAAAGGTACAAAGATATGAATAAAGAATCGACCAAACCAACTAAAATGAGTAAGAAAGCATCAAATTTACCTTATAACTCAACGAATTCCACCCGTACAATACTCATTCTAATGTAAGTTGCGTACACTATTATAACCAAATAAGTTCATTATGAATTATACAATTTTAAGGAAATAGTCTCAATAATAATAGATTAAAGTAAATGGACTTCTATTCTTTTGTTCTCTCCCATAAACATGGTAAGCAATTTTGCACTAACTTTACGAATTGTATATTGAAGATAAGATTAAAAATATCAAACATTAAAAAGAAAAGGTGCATAGATATGAATAAAGGTAACCAAACAAACTGAAATAAGTAAGATAACGACAAGAAAGTTTAGGCTTGTAAAGCTGTCAAGTAGACATTATTGATTTGACCAAACACTGTCATTCGATTTCTAATTTCTTGGAAGAAAACACTAATATCTATGTAATTCCACTTTCTAATAAAAGAGTAACTCAAACAAGCCTACTTAAAACAAAGTTATGACACTAGATGGCTTATGAAGAATGTGTTGTGTATTACCCAGTTCTTCCCAAAGATCGTGATAAGGAATATGCAAAAATCTTTAAAAATTGCAAATCGAAGAGACAACTAATTCAAATATAATAAACAGAAGAGGATCAACACTATGAAAAAGAATTTGACCAAACCGAATTATTTGAAGTGAAGCAAGAACCATAGGGATTAGAAGCATGGGAGGTATACTGTTCAGTTCTCTACCAAAAACTTGATAAAAGGCCTGTAAGAAAAAAACTTGATCAAACTGATACGTGCAAAAAAACACAGAAAAAACTAATACGGTTCAATTCTAAAATGGTACTAGATGACTTATGAAGAATGTGACCAGTCTATTCCCTAGTCTTTCCCTCATGAACATGGTAAAGAATCTGCAAAAATCTTTAAAAATGCATATCATACAGAAAACTAATCCAAATAACGCAAACTAGATGAGTTATGAAGAATGTGGTTGGTGTCTATTCCCCAGTCTTTCCCTCAAGATCATGGTAAAGAATTTGCAAAAATCTTTAAAAATGCATATCATATAGAGAACTAATCCAAATAACGCAAACTGAAAAAATTCAACGATATTAAAAAAAAAATGCTATAATCGACTTATTTAAAGTGAACTAAGAATCTTAATGCATATGAAACATGATGAGAGGTTTACTCTTCATTTTTCTCCAAAGAACTTGATAAAGGATCTGCAATGATCTCTAAAAATTAAACACAAGATAAGAAACCCTAATCGTATTAAGAAAAAAAAATAAGAATATAAAAAGATGATCAAACTTACACTTGTATGAACTAACTCGGTATGTAACCCAAAATCTCCATTAACCCCAGCAACACTACAAAAGTTTTCAAATATGAAAAAAAGAAAGGTACAAAGATATGAATAAAGAATCGACCAAACCAACTAAAATGAGTAAGAAAGGATTAATTTTACCTTACGACTCAACGAATTCCACCCGTACAATACTCATTCTAATGTAAGTTGCGTACACTATTATAATCAAATAAGTTCATTATGAATTATACAATTTTAAGGAAATAATGACAATAATAATAGATTAAAGTAAATGGACTTCTATTCTTTTGTTCTCTCCCATAAACATGGTAAGCAATTTTGCACTAACTTTACGAATTGTATATTGAAGATAAGATTAAAAATATCAAACATTAAAAAGAAAAGGTGCATAGATATGAATAAAGGTAACCAAACAAACTGAAATAAGTAAGATAACGACAAGAAAGTTTAGGCTTGTAAAGCTGTCAAGTAGACATTATTGATTTGACCAAACACTGTCATTCGATTTCTAATTTCTTGGAAGAAAACACTAATATCTATGTAATTCCACTTTCTAATAAAAGAGTAACTCAAACAAGTCTACTTAAAACAAAGTTATGACACTAGATGGCTTATGAAGAATGTGTTGTGTATTACCCAGTTCTTCCCAAAGATCGTGATAAGGAATATGCAAAAATCTTTAAAAATTGCAAATCGAAGAGACAACTAATTCAAATATAATAAACAGAAGAGGATCAACACTATGAAAAAGAATTTGACCAAACCGAATTATTTGAAGTGAAGCAAGAACCATAGGGATTAGAAGCATGGGAGGTATACTGTTCAGTTCTCTACCAAAAACTTGATAAAAGGCCTGTAAGAAAAAAACTTGATCAAACTGATACGTGCAAAAAAACACAGAAAAAACTAATACGGTTCAATTCTAAAATGGTACTAGATGACTTATGAAGAATGTGACCAGTCTATTCCCTAGTCTTTCCCTCATGAACATGGTAAAGAATCTGCAAAAATCTTTAAAAATGCATATCATAAAGAAAACTAATCCAAATAACGCAAACTAGATGAGTTATGAAGAATGTGGTTGGTGTCTATTCCCCAGTCTTTCCCTCAAGATCATGGTAAAGAATTTGCAAAAATCTTTAAAAATGCATATCATATAGAGAACTAATCCAAATAACGCAAACTGAAAAAATTCAACGATATTAAAAAAAAATGCTATAATCGACTTATTTAAAGTGAACTAAGAATCTTAATGCATATGAAACATGATGAGAGGTTTACTCTTCATTTTTCTCCAAAGAACTTGATAAAGGATCTGCAATGATCTCTAAAAATTAAACACAAGATAAGAAACCCTAATCGTATTAAGAAAAAAAAATAAGAATATAAAAAGATGATCAAACTTACACTTGTATGAACTAAATCGGTATGTAACCCAAAATCTCCATTAACCCCAGCAACACTACAAAAGTTTTCAAATATGAAAAAAAGAAAGGTACAAAGATATGAATAAAGAATCGACCAAACCAACTAAAATGAGTAAGAAAGGATTAATTTTACCTTACGACTCAACGAATTCCACCCGTACAATACTCATTCTAATGTAAGTTGCGTACACTATTATAATCAAATAAGTTCATTATGAATTATACAATTTTAAGGAAATAATGACAATAATAATAGATTAAAGTAAATGGACTTCTATTCTTTTGTTCTCTCCCATAAACATGGTAAGCAATTTTGCACTAACTTTACGAATTGTATATTGAAGATAAGATTAAAAATATCAAACATTAAAAAGAAAAGGTGCATAGATATGAATAAAGGTAACCAAACAAACTGAAATAAGTAAGATAACGACAAGAAAGTTTAGGCTTGTAAAGCTGTCAAGTAGACATTATTGATTTGACCAAACACTGTCATTCGATTTCTAATTTCTTGGAAGAAAACACTAATATCTATGTAATTCCACTTTCTAATAAAAGAGTAACTCAAACAAGTCTACTTAAAACAAAGTTATGACACTAGATGGCTTATGAAGAATGTGTTGTGTATTACCCAGTTCTTCCCAAAGATCGTGATAAGGAATATGCAAAAATCTTTAAATATTGCAAATCGAAGAGACAACTAATTCAAATATAATAAACAGAAGAGGATCAACACTATGAAAAAGAATTTGACCAAACCGAATTATTTGAAGTGAAGCAAGAACCATAGGGATTAGAAGCATGGGAGGTATACTGTTCAGTTCTCTACCAAAAACTTGATAAAAGACCTGTAAGAAAAAAACTTGATCAAACTGATACCTGCAAAAAAACACAGAAAAAACTAATACGGGTCAATTCTAAAATGGTACTAGATGACTTATGAAGAATGTGACCAGTCTATTCCCTAGTCTTTCCCTCATGAACATGGTAAAGAATCTGCAAAAATCTTTAAAAATGCATATCATACAGAAAACTAATCCAAATAACGCAAACTAGATGAGTTATGAAGAATGTGGTTGGTGTCTATTCCCCAGTCTTTCCCTCAAGATCATGGTAAAGAATTTGCAAAAATATTTAAAAATGCATATCATATAGAGAACTAATCCAAATAACGCAAACTGAAAAAATTCAACGATATTAAAAAAAAATGCTATAATCGACTTATTTAAAGTGAACTAAGAATCTTAATGCATATGAAACATGATGAGAGGTTTACTCTTCATTTTTCTCCAAAGAACTTGATAAAGGATCTGCAATGATCTCTAAAAATTAAACACAAGATAAGAAACCCTAATCGTATTAAGAAAAAAAAATAAGAATATAAAAAGATGATCAAACTTACACTTGTATGAACTAACTCGGTATGTAACCCAAAATCTCCATTAACCCCAGCAACACTACAAAAGTTTTCAAATATGAAAAAAAGAAAGGTACAAAGATATGAATAAAGAATCGACCAAACCAACTAAAATGATTAAGAAAGGATTAATTTTACCTTACGACTCAACGAATTCCACCCGTACAATACTCATTCTAATGTAAGTTGCGTACACTATTATAATCAAATAAGTTCATTATGAATTATACAATTTTATGGAAATAATGTCAATAATAATAGATTAAAGTAAATGGACTTCTATTCTTTTGTTCTCTCCCATAAACATGGTAAGCAATTTTGCACTAACTTTACGAATTGTATATTGAAGATAAGATTAAAAATATCAAACATTAAAAAGAAAAGGTGCATAGATATGAATAAAGGTAACCAAACAAACTGAAATAAGTAAGATAACGACAAGAAAGTTCAGGCTTGTAAAGCTGTCAAGTAGACATTATTGATTTGACCAAACACTGTCATTCGATTTCTAATTTCTTGGAAGAAAACACTAATATCTATGTAATTCCACTTTCTAATAAAAGAGTAACTCAAACAAGCCTACTTAAAACAAAGTTATGACACTAGATGGCTTATGAAGAATGTGTTGAGTATTACCCAGTTCTTCCCAAAGATCGTGATAAGGAATATGCAAAAATCTTTAAAAATTGCAAATCGAAGAGACAACTAATTCAAATATAATAAACAGAAGAGGATCAACACTATGAAAAAGAATTTGACCAAACCGAATTATTTGAAGTGAAGCAAGAACCATAGGGATTAGAAGCATGGGAGGTATACTGTTTAGTTCTCTACCAAAAACTTGATAAAAGACCTGTAAGAAAAAAACTTGATCAAACTGATACGTGCAAAAAAACACAGAAAAAACTAATACGGTTCAATTCTAAAATGGTACTAGATGACTTATGAAGAATGTGACCAGTCTATTCCCTAGTCTTTCCCTCATGAACATGGTAAAGAATCTGCAAAAATCTTTAAAAATGCATATCATACAGAAAACTAATCCAAATAACGCAAACTAGATGAGTTATGAAGAATGTGGTTGGTGTCTATTCCCCAGTCTTTCCCTCAAGATCATGGTAAAGAATTTGCAAAAATATTTAAAAATGCATATCATATAGAGAACTAATCCAAATAACGCAAACTGAAAAAATTCAACGATATTAAAAAATAATGCTATAATCGACTTATTTAAAGTGAACTTAGAATCTTAATGCATATGAAACATGATGAGAGGTTTACTCTTCATTTTTCTCCAAAGAACTTGATAAAGGATCTGCAATGATCTCTAAAATTTAAACACAAGATAAGAAACCCTAATCGCATTAAGAAAAAAAAATAAGAATATAAAAAGATGATCAAACTTACACTTGTATGACCCGACTAGGTATGTAACCCAAAATCTCTATTAACCCCTGCAACACTACAAAAGTTTTCAAATATGAAAATAGAAAGGTACAAAGATATGAATAAAGAATCGACCAAACCAACTAAAATGAGTAAGAAAGCATCAAATTTACCTTATAACTCAACGAATTCCACATGTACAATACTCATTCTAATGTAAGTTGCGTACACTATTATAACCAAATAAGTTCATTATGAATTATACAATTTTAAGGAAATAGTCTCAATAATAATAGATTAAAGTAAATGGACTTCTATTCTTTTGTTCTCTCCCATAAACTTGGTAAGCAATTTTGCACTAACTTTACGAATTGTATATTGAAGATAAGATTAAAAATATCAAACATTAAAAAGAAAAGGTGCATAGATATGAATAAAGGTAACCAAACAAACTGAAATAAGTAAGATAACGACAAGAAAGTTTAGGCTTGTAAAGCTGTCAAGTAGACATTATTGATTTGACCAAACATTGTCATTCGATTTCTAATTTCTTGAAAGAAAACACTAATATCTATGTAATTCCACTTTCTAATAAAAGAGTAACTCAAACAAGTCTACTTAAAACAAAGTTATGACACTAGATGGCTTATGAAGAATGTGTTGTGTATTACCCAGTTCTTCCCAAAGATCGTGATAAGGAATATGCAAAAATCTTTAAAAATTGCAAATCGAAGAGACAACTAATTCAAATATAATAAACAGAAGAGGATCAACACTATGAAAAAGAATTTGACCAAACCGAATTATTTGAAGTGAAGCAAGAACCATAGGGATTAGAAGCATGGGAGGTATACTGTTCAGTTCTCTACCAAAAACTTGATAAAAGACCTGTAAGAAAAAAATTGATCAAACTGATACCTGCAAAAAAACACAGAAAAAACTAATACGGGTCAATTCTAAAATGGTACTAGATGACTTATGAAGAATGTGACCAGTCTATTCCCTAGTCTTTCCCTCATGAACATGGTAAAGAATCTGCAAAAATCTTTAAAAATGCATATCATACAGAAAACTAATCCAAATAACGCAAACTAGATGAGTTATGAAGAATGTGGTTGGTGTCTATTCCCCAGTCTTTCCCTCAAGATCATGGTAAAGAATTTGCAAAAATATTTAAAAATGCATATCATATAGAGAACTAATCCAAATAACGCAAACTGAAAAAATTCAACGATATTAAAAAAAAATGCTATAATCGACTTATTTAAAGTGAACTAAGAATCTTAATGCATATGAAACATGATGAGAGGTTTACTCTTCATTTTTCTCCAAAGAACTTGATAAAGGATCTGCAATGATCTCTAAAAATTAAACACAAGATAAGAAACCCTAATCGTATTAAGAAAAAAAAATAAGAATATAAAAAGATGATCAAACTTACACTTGTATGAACTAACTCGGTATGTAACCCAAAATCTCCATTAACCCCAGCAACACTACAAAAGTTTTCAAATATGAAAAAAAGAAAGGTACAAAGATATGAATAAAGAATCGACCAAACCAACTAAAATGAGTAAGAAAGGATTAATTTTACCTTACGACTCAACGAATTCCACCCGTACAATACTCATTCTAATGTAAGTTGCGTACACTATTATAATCAAATAAGTTCATTATGAATTATACAATTTTATGGAAATAATGTCAATAATAATAGATTAAAGTAAATGGACTTCTATTCTTTTGTTCTCTCCCATAAACATGGTAAGCAATTTTGCACTAACTTTACGAATTGTATATTGAAGATAAGATTAAAAATATCAAACATTAAAAAGAAAAGGTGCATAGATATGAATAAAGGTAACCAAACAAACTGAAATAAGTAAGATAACGACAAGAAAGTTTAGGCTTGTAAAGCTGTCAAGTAGACATTATTGATTTGACCAAACACTGTCATTCGATTTCTAATTTCTTGGAAGAAAACACTAATATCTATGTAATTCCACTTTCTAATAAAAGAGTAACTCAAACAAGCCTACTTAAAACAAAGTTATGACACTAGATGGCTTATGAAGAATGTGTTGAGTATTACCCAGTTCTTCCCAAAGATCGTGATAAGGAATATGCAAAAATCTTTAAAAATTGCAAATCGAAGAGACAACTAATTCAAATATAATAAACAGAAGAGGATCAACACTATGAAAAAGAATTTGACCAAACCGAATTATTTGAAGTGAAGCAAGAACCATAGGGATTAGAAGCATGGGAGGTATACTGTTTAGTTCTCTACCAAAAACTTGATAAAAGACCTGTAAGAAAAAAACTTGATCAAACTGATACGTGCAAAAAAACACAGAAAAAACTAATACGGTTCAATTCTAAAATGGTACTAGATGACTTATGAAGAATGTGACCAGTCTATTCCCTAGTCTTTCCCTCATGA
This sequence comes from Chamaenerion angustifolium, assembly GCA_946814005.1. Classification (NCBI taxonomy): domain Eukaryota; kingdom Viridiplantae; phylum Streptophyta; class Magnoliopsida; order Myrtales; family Onagraceae; genus Chamaenerion; species Chamaenerion angustifolium. The sequence continues at coordinate 21,801,446 of OX328268.1, read as the reverse complement.
ACATGGTAAAGAATCTGCAAAAATCTTTAAAAATGCATATCATACAGAAAACTAATCCAAATAACGCAAACTAGATGAGTTATGAAGAATGTGGTTGGTGTCTATTCCCCAGTCTTTCCCTCAAGATCATGGTAAAGAATTTGCAAAAATATTTAAAAATGCATATCATATAGAGAACTAATCCAAATAACGCAAACTGAAAAAATTCAACGATATTAAAAAATAATGCTATAATCGACTTATTTAAAGTGAACTTAGAATCTTAATGCATATGAAACATGATGAGAGGTTTACTCTTCATTTTTCTCCAAAGAACTTGATAAAGGATCTGCAATGATCTCTAAAATTTAAACACAAGATAAGAAACCCTAATCGCATTAAGAAAAAAAAATAAGAATATAAAAAGATGATCAAACTTACACTTGTATGACCCGACTAGGTATGTAACCCAAAATCTCTATTAACCCCTGCAACACTACAAAAGTTTTCAAATATGAAAGTAGAAAGGTACAAAGATATGAATAAAGAATCGACCAAACCAACTAAAATGAGTAAGAAAGCATCAAATTTACCTTATAACTCAACGAATTCCACATGTACAATACTCATTCTAATGTAAGTTGCGTACACTATTATAACCAAATAAGTTCATTATGAATTATACAATTTTAAGGAAATAGTCTCAATAATAATAGATTAAAGTAAATGGACTTCTATTCTTTTGTTCTCTCCCATAAACATGGTAAGCAATTTTGCACTAACTTTACGAATTGTATATTGAAGATAAGATTAAAAATATCAAACATTAAAAAGAAAAGGTGCATAGATATGAATAAAGGTAACCAAACAAACTGAAATAAGTAAGATAACGACAAGAAAGTTTAGGCTTGTAAAGCTGTCAAGTAGACATTATTGATTTGACCAAACACTGTCATTCGATTTCTAATTTCTTGGAAGAAAACACTAATATCTATGTAATTCCACTTTCTAATAAAAGAGTAACTCAAACAAGCCTACTTAAAACAAAGTTATGACACTAGATGGCTTATGAAGAATGTGTTGAGTATTACCCAGTTCTTCCCAAAGATCGTGATAAGGAATATGCAAAAATCTTTAAAAATTGCAAATCGAAGAGACAACTAATTCAAATATAATAAACAGAAGAGGATCAACACTATGAAAAAGAATTTGACCAAACCGAATTATTTGAAGTGAAGCAAGAACCAAAGGGATTAGAAGCATGGGAGGTATACTGTTCAGTTCTCTACCAAAAACTTGATAAAAGACCTGTAAGAAAAAAACTTGATCAAACTGATACGTGCAAAAAAACACAGAAAAAACTAATACGGTTCAATTCTAAAATGGTACTAGATGACTTATGAAGAATGTGACCAGTCTATTCCCTAGTCTTTCCCTCATGAACATGGTAAAGAATCTGCAAAAATCTTTAAAAATGCATATCATACAGAAAACTAATCCAAATAACGCAAACTAGATGAGTTATGAAGAATGTGGTTGGTGTCTATTCCCCAGTCTTTCCCTCAAGATCATGGTAAAGAATTTGCAAAAATATTTAAAAATGCATATCATATAGAGAACTAATCCAAATAACGCAAACTGAAAAAATTCAACGATATTAAAAAATAATGCTATAATCGACTTATTTAAAGTGAACTTAGAATCTTAATGCATATGAAACATGATGAGAGGTTTACTCTTCATTTTTCTCCAAAGAACTTGATAAAGGATCTGCAATGATCTCTAAAATTTAAACACAAGATAAGAAACCCTAATCGCATTAAGAAAAAAAAATAAGAATATAAAAAGATGATCAAACTTACACTTGTATGACCCGACTAGGTATGTAACCCAAAATCTCTATTAACCCCTGCAACACTACAAAAGTTTTCAAATATGAAAATAGAAAGGTACAAAGATATGAATAAAGAATCGACCAAACCAACTAAAATGAGTAAGAAAGCATCAAATTTACCTTATAACTCAACGAATTCCACATGTACAATACTCATTCTAATGTAAGTTGCGTACACTATTATAACCAAATAAGTTCATTATGAATTATACAATTTTAAGGAAATAGTCTCAATAATAATAGATTAAAGTAAATGGACTTCTATTCTTTTGTTCTCTCCCATAAACATGGTAAGCAATTTTGCACTAACTTTACGAATTGTATATTGAAGATAAGATTAAAAATATCAAACATTAAAAAGAAAAGGTGCATAGATATGAATAAAGGTAACCAAACAAACCGAAATAAGTAAGATAACGACAAGAAAGTTTAGGCTTGTAAAGCTGTCAAGTAGACATTATTGATTTGACCAAACATTGTCATTCGATTTCTAATTTTTTGGAAGAAAACACTAATATCTATGTAATTCCACTTTCTAATAAAAGAGTAACTCAAACAAGCCTACTTAAAACAAAGTTATGACACTAGATGGCTTATGAAGAATGTGTTGTGTATTACCCAGTTCTTCCCAAAGATCGTGATAAGGAATATGCAAAAATCTTTAAAAATTGCAAATCGAAGAGACAACTAATTCAAATATAATAAACAGAAGAGGATCAACACTATGAAAAAGAATTTGACCAAACCGAATTATTTGAAGTGAAGCAAGAACCATAGGGATTAGAAGCATGGGAGGTATACTGTTCAGTTCTCTACCAAAAACTTGATAAAAGACCTGTAAGAAAAAAACTTGATCAAACTGATACGTGCAAAAAAAACACAGAAAAAACTAATACGGTTCAATTCTAAAATGGTACTAGATGACTTATGAAGAATGTGACCAGTCTATTCCCTAGTCTTTCCCTCATGAACATGGTAAAGAATCTGCAAAAATCTTAAAAAATGCATATCATACAGAAAACTAATCCAAATAACGCAAACTAGATGAGTTATGAAGAATGTGGTTGGTGTCTATTCCCCAGTCTTTCCCTCAAGATCATGGTAAAGAATTTGCAAAAATATTTAAAAATGCATATCATATAGAGAACTAATCCAAATAACGCAAACTGAAAAAATTCAACGATATTATAAAAAAATGCTATAATCGACTTATTTAAAGTGAACTAAGAATCTTAATGCATATGAAACATGATGAGAGGTTTACTCTTCATTTTTCTCCAAAGAACTTGATAAAGGATCTGCAATGATCTCTAAAATTTAAACACAAGATAAGAAACCCTAATCGCATTAAGAAAAAAAAATAAGAATATAAAAAGATGATCAAACTTACACTTGTATGACCCGACTAGGTATGTAACCCAAAATCTCTATTAACCCCTGCAACACTACAAAAGTTTTCAAATATGAAAATAGAAAGGTACAAAGATATGAATAAAGAATCGACCAAACCAACTAAAATGAGTAAGAAAGCATCAAATTTACCTTATAACTCAACGAATTCCACATGTACAATACTCATTCTAATGTAAGTTGCGTACACTATTATAACCAAATAAGTTCATTATGAATTATACAATTTTAAGGAAATAGTCTCAATAATAATAGATTAAAGTAAATGGACTTCTATTCTTTTGTTCTCTCCCATAAACATGGTAAGCAATTTTGCACTAACTTTACGAATTGTATATTGAAGATAAGATTAAAAATATCAAACATTAAAAAGAAAAGGTGCATAGATATGAATAAAGGTAACCAAACAAACTGAAATAAGTAAGATAACGACAAGAAAGTTTAGGCTTGTAAAGCTGTCAAGTAGACATTATTGATTTGACCAAACATTGTCATTCGATTTCTAATTTCTTGAAAGAAAACACTAATATCTATGTAATTCCACTTTCTAATAAAAGAGTAACTCAAACAAGCCTACTTAAAACAAAGTTATGACACTAGATGGCTTATGAAGAATGTGTTGAGTATTACCCAGTTCTTCCCAAAGATCGTGATAAGGAATATGCAAAAATCTTTAAAAATTGCAAATCGAAGAGACAACTAATTCAAATATAATAAACAGAAGAGGATCAACACTATGAAAAAGAATTTGACCAAACCGAATTATTTGAAGTGAAGCAAGAACCATAGGGATTAGAAGCATGGGAGGTATACTATTTAGTTCTCTACCAAAAACTTGATAAAAGACCTGTAAGAAAAAAACTTGATCAAACTGATACGTGCAAAAAAACACAGAAAAAACTAATACGGTTCAATTCTAAAATGGTACTAGATGACTTATGAAGAATGTGACCAGTCTATTCCCTAGTCTTACCCTCATGAACATGGTAAAGAATCTGCAAAAATCTTTAAAAATGCATATCATACAGAAAACTAATCCAAATAACGCAAACTAGATGAGTTATGAAGAATGTGGTTGGTGTCTATTCCCCAGTCTTTCCCTCAAGATCATGGTAAAGAATTTGCAAAAATATTTAAAAATGCATATCATATAGAGAACTAATCCAAATAACGCAAACTGAAAAAATTCAACGATATTAAAAAATAATGCTATAATCGACTTATTTAAAGTGAACTTAGAATCTTAATGCATATGAAACATGATGAGAGGTTTACTCTTCATTTTTCTCCAAAGAACTTGATAAAGGATCTGCAATGATCTCTAAAATTTAAACACAAGATAAGAAACCCTAATCGCATTAAGAAAAAAAAATAAGAATATAAAAAGATGATCAAACTTACACTTGTATGACCCGACTAGGTATGTAACCCAAAATCTCTATTAACCCCTGCAACACTACAAAAGTTTTCAAATATGAAAATAGAAAGGTACAAAGATATGAATAAAGAATCGACCAAACCAACTAAAATGAGTAAGAAAGCATCAAATTTACCTTATAACTCAACGAATTCCACATGTACAATACTCATTCTAATGTAAGTTGCGTACACTATTATAACCAAATAAGTTCATTATGAATTATACAATTTTAAGGAAATAGTCTCAATAATAATAGATTAAAGTAAATGGACTTCTATTCTTTTGTTCTCTCCCATAAACATGGTAAGCAATTTTGCACTAACTTTACGAATTGTATATTGAAGATAAGATTAAAAATATCAAACATTAAAAAGAAAAGGTGCATAGATATGAATAAAGGTAACCAAACAAACTGAAATAAGTAAGATAACGACAAGAAAGTTTAGGCTTGTAAAGCTGTCAAGTAGACATTATTGATTTGACCAAACACTGTCATTCGATTTCTAATTTCTTGGAAGAAAACACTAATATCTATGTAATTCCACTTTCTAATAAAAGAGTAACTCAAACAAGCCTACTTAAAACAAAGTTATGACACTAGATGGCTTATGAAGAATGTGTTGAGTATTACCCAGTTCTTCCCAAAGATCGTGATAAGGAATATGCAAAAATCTTTAAAAATTGCAAATCGAAGAGACAACTAATTCAAATATAATAAACAGAAGAGGATCAACACTATGAAAAAGAATTTGACCAAACCGAATTATTTGAAGTGAAGCAAGAACCATAGGGATTAGAAGCATGGGAGGTATACTGTTCAGTTCTCTACCAAAAACTTGATAAAAGACCTGTAAGAAAAAAACTTGATCAAACTGATACGTGCAAAAAAACACAGAAAAAACTAATACGGTTCAATTCTAAAATGGTACTAGATGACTTATGAAGAATATGACCAGTCTATTCCCTAGTCTTTCCCTCATGAAAATGGTAAAGAATCTGCAAAAATCTTTAAAAATGCATATCATACAGAAAACTAATCCAAATAACGCAAACTAGATGAGTTATGAAGAATGTGGTTGGTGTCTATTCCCCAGTCTTTCCCTCAAGATCATGGTAAAGAATTTGCAAAAATATTTAAAAATGCATATCATATAGAGAACTAATCCAAATAACGCAAACTGAAAAAATTCAACGATATTAAAAAATAATGCTATAATCGACTTATTTAAAGTGAACTAAGAATCTTAATGCATATGAAACATGATGAGAGGTTTACTCTTCATATTTCTCCAAAGAACTTGATAAAGGATCTGCAATGATCTCTAAAATTTAAACACAAGATAAGAAACCCTAATCGCATTAAGAAAAAAAAATAAGAATATAAAAAGATGATCAAACTTACACTTGTATGACCCGACTAGGTATGTAACCCAAAATCTCTATTAACCCCTGCAACACTACAAAAGTTTTGAAATATGAAAATAGAAAGGTACAAAGATATGAATAAAGAATCGACCAAACCAACTAAAATGAGTAAGAAAGCATCAAATTTACCTTATAACTCAACGAATTCCACCCGTACAATACTCATTCTAATGTAAGTTGCGTACACTATTATAACCAAATAAGTTCATTATGAATTATACAATTTTAAGGAAATAGTCTCAATAATAATAGATTAAAGTAAATGGACTTCTATTCTTTTGTTCTCTCCCATAAACATGGTAAGCAATTTTGCACTAACTTTACGAATTGTATATTGAAGATAAGATTAAAAATATCAAACATTAAAAAGAAAAGGTGCATAGATATGAATAAAGGTAACCAAACAAACTGAAATAAGTAAGATAACGACAAGAAAGTTTAGGCTTGTAAAGCTGTCAAGTAGACATTATTGATTTGACCAAACACTGTCATTCGATTTCTAATTTCTTGGAAGAAAACACTAATATCTATGTAATTCCACTTTCTAATAAAAGAGTAACTCAAACAAGCCTACTTAAAACAAAGTTATGACACTAGATGGCTTATGAAGAATGTGTTGTGTATTACCCAGTTCTTCCCAAAGATCGTGATAAGGAATATGCAAAAATCTTTAAAAATTGCAAATCGAAGAGACAACTAATTCAAATATAATAAACAGAAGAGGATCAACACTATGAAAAAGAATTTGACCAAACCGAATTATTTGAAGTGAAGCAAGAACCATAGGGATTAGAAGCATGGGAGGTATACTGTTCAGTTCTCTACCAAAAACTTGATAAAAGGCCTGTAAGAAAAAAACTTGATCAAACTGATACGTGCAAAAAAACACAGAAAAAACTAATACGGTTCAATTCTAAAATGGTACTAGATGACTTATGAAGAATGTGACCAGTCTATTCCCTAGTCTTTCCCTCATGAACATGGTAAAGAATCTGCAAAAATCTTTAAAAATGCATATCATACAGAAAACTAATCCAAATAACGCAAACTAGATGAGTTATGAAGAATGTGGTTGGTGTCTATTCCCCAGTCTTTCCCTCAAGATCATGGTAAAGAATTTGCAAAAATCTTTAAAAATGCATATCATATAGAGAACTAATCCAAATAACGCAAACTGAAAAAATTCAACGATATTAAAAAAAAAATGCTATAATCGACTTATTTAAAGTGAACTAAGAATCTTAATGCATATGAAACATGATGAGAGGTTTACTCTTCATTTTTCTCCAAAGAACTTGATAAAGGATCTGCAATGATCTCTAAAAATTAAACACAAGATAAGAAACCCTAATCGTATTAAGAAAAAAAAATAAGAATATAAAAAGATGATCAAACTTACACTTGTATGAACTAACTCGGTATGTAACCCAAAATCTCCATTAACCCCAGCAACACTACAAAAGTTTTCAAATATGAAAAAAAGAAAGGTACAAAGATATGAATAAAGAATCGACCAAACCAACTAAAATGAGTAAGAAAGGATTAATTTTACCTTACGACTCAACGAATTCCACCCGTACAATACTCATTCTAATGTAAGTTGCGTACACTATTATAATCAAATAAGTTCATTATGAATTATACAATTTTAAGGAAATAATGACAATAATAATAGATTAAAGTAAATGGACTTCTATTCTTTTGTTCTCTCCCATAAACATGGTAAGCAATTTTGCACTAACTTTACGAATTGTATATTGAAGATAAGATTAAAAATATCAAACATTAAAAAGAAAAGGTGCATAGATATGAATAAAGGTAACCAAACAAACTGAAATAAGTAAGATAACGACAAGAAAGTTTAGGCTTGTAAAGCTGTCAAGTAGACATTATTGATTTGACCAAACACTGTCATTCGATTTCTAATTTCTTGGAAGAAAACACTAATATCTATGTAATTCCACTTTCTAATAAAAGAGTAACTCAAACAAGTCTACTTAAAACAAAGTTATGACACTAGATGGCTTATGAAGAATGTGTTGTGTATTACCCAGTTCTTCCCAAAGATCGTGATAAGGAATATGCAAAAATCTTTAAAAATTGCAAATCGAAGAGACAACTAATTCAAATATAATAAACAGAAGAGGATCAACACTATGAAAAAGAATTTGACCAAACCGAATTATTTGAAGTGAAGCAAGAACCATAGGGATTAGAAGCATGGGAGGTATACTGTTCAGTTCTCTACCAAAAACTTGATAAAAGGCCTGTAAGAAAAAAACTTGATCAAACTGATACGTGCAAAAAAACACAGAAAAAACTAATACGGTTCAATTCTAAAATGGTACTAGATGACTTATGAAGAATGTGACCAGTCTATTCCCTAGTCTTTCACTCATGAACATGGTAAAGAATCTGCAAAAATCTTTAAAAATGCATATCATAAAGAAAACTAATCCAAATAACGCAAACTAGATGAGTTATGAAGAATGTGGTTGGTGTCTATTCCCCAGTCTTTCCCTCAAGATCATGGTAAAGAATTTGCAAAAATCTTTAAAAATGCATATCATATAGAGAACTAATCCAAATAACGCAAACTGAAAAAATTCAACGATATTAAAAAAAAATGCTATAATCGACTTATTTAAAGTGAACTAAGAATCTTAATGCATATGAAACATGATGAGAGGTTTACTCTTCATTTTTCTCCAAAGAACTTGATAAAGGATCTGCAATGATCTCTAAAAATTAAACACAAGATAAGAAACCCTAATCGTATTAAGAAAAAAAAATAAGAATATAAAAAGATGATCAAACTTACACTTGTATGAACTAAATCGGTATGTAACCCAAAATCTCCATTAACCCCAGCAACACTACAAAAGTTTTCAAATATGAAAAAAAGAAAGGTACAAAGATATGAATAAAGAATCGACCAAACCAACTAAAATGAGTAAGAAAGGATTAATTTTACCTTACGACTCAACGAATTCCACCCGTACAATACTCATTCTAATGTAAGTTGCGTACACTATTATAATCAAATAAGTTCATTATGAATTATACAATTTTAAGGAAATAATGACAATAATAATAGATTAAAGTAAATGGACTTCTATTCTTTTGTTCTCTCCCATAAACATGGTAAGCAATTTTGCACTAACTTTACGAATTGTATATTGAAGATAAGATTAAAAATATCAAACATTAAAAAGAAAAGGTGCATAGATATGAATAAAGGTAACCAAACAAACTGAAATAAGTAAGATAACGACAAGAAAGTTTAGGCTTGTAAAGCTGTCAAGTAGACATTATTGATTTGACCAAACACTGTCATTCGATTTCTAATTTCTTGGAAGAAAACACTAATATCTATGTAATTCCACTTTCTAATAAAAGAGTAACTCAAACAAGTCTACTTAAAACAAAGTTATGACACTAGATGGCTTATGAAGAATGTGTTGTGTATTACCCAGTTCTTCCCAAAGATCGTGATAAGGAATATGCAAAAATCTTTAAAAATTGCAAATCGAAGAGACAACTAATTCAAATATAATAAACAGAAGAGGATCAACACTATGAAAAAGAATTTGACCAAACCGAATTATTTGAAGTGAAGCAAGAACCATAGGGATTAGAAGCATGGGAGGTATACTGTTCAGTTCTCTACCAAAAACTTGATAAAAGACCTGTAAGAAAAAAACTTGATCAAACTGATACGTGCAAAAAAACACAGAAAAAACTAATACGGGTCAATTCTAAAATGGTACTAGATGACTTATGAAGAATGTGACCAGTCTATTCCCTAGTCTTTCCCTCATGAACATGGTAAAGAATCTGCAAAAATCTTTAAAAATGCATATCATACAGAAAACTAATCCAAATAACGCAAACTAGATGAGTTATGAAGAATGTGGTTGGTGTCTATTCCCCAGTCTTTCCCTCAAGATCATGGTAAAGAATTTGCAAAAATATTTAAAAATGCATATCATATAGAGAACTAATCCAAATAACGCAAACTGAAAAAATTCAACGATATTAAAAAAAAATGCTATAATCGACTTATTTAAAGTGAACTAAGAATCTTAATGCATATGAAACATGATGAGAGGTTTACTCTTCATTTTTCTCCAAAGAACTTGATAAAGGATCTGCAATGATCTCTAAAAATTTAACACAAGATAAGAAACCCTAATCGTATTAAGAAAAAAAAATAAGAATATAAAAAGATGATCAAACTTACACTTGTATGACCCGACTAGGTATGTAACCCAAAATCTCTATTAACCCCTGCAACACTACAAAAGTTTTCAAATATGAAAATAGAAAGGTACAAAGATATGAATAAAGAATCGACCAAACCAACTAAAATGAGTAAGAAAGCATCAAATTTACCTTATAACTCAACGAATTCCACATGTACAATACTCATTCTAATGTAAGTTGCGTACACTATTATAACCAAATAAGTTCATTATGAATTATACAATTTTAAGGAAATAGTCTCAATAATAATAGATTAAAGTAAATGGACTTCTATTCTTTTGTTCTCTCCCATAAACATGGTAAGCAATTTTGCACTAAATTTACGAATTGTATATTGAAGATAAGATTAAAAATATCAAACATTAAAAAGAAAAGGTGCATAGATATGAATAAAGGTAACCAAACAAACTGAAATAAGTAAGATAACGACAAGAAAGTTTAGGCTTGTAAAGCTGTCAAGTAGACATTATTGATTTGACCAAACATTGTCATTCGATTTCTAATTTCTTTGAAGAAAACACTAATATCTATGTAATTCCACTTTCTAATAAAAGAGTAACTCAAACAAGCCTACTTAAAACAAAGTTATGACACTAGATGGCTTATGAAGAATGTGTTGTGTATTACCCAGTTCTTCCCAAAGATCGTGATAAGGAATATGCAAAAATCTTTAAAAATTGCAAATCGAAGAGACAACTAATTCAAATATAATAAACAGAAGAGGATCAACACTATGAAAAAGAATTTGACCAAACCGAATTATTTGAAGTGAAGCAAGAACCATAGGGATTAGAAGCATGGGAGGTATACTGTTCAGTTCTCTACCAAAAACTTGATAAAAGGCCTGTAAGAAAAAAACTTGATCAAACTGATACGTGCAAAAAAACACAGAAAAAACTAATACGGTTCAATTCTAAAATGGTACTAGATGACTTATGAAGAATGTGACCAGTCTATTCCCTAGTCTTTCCCTCATGAACATGGTAAAGAATCTGCAAAAATCTTTAAAAATGCATATCATAAAGAAAACTAATCCAAATAACGCAAACTAGATGAGTTATGAAGAATGTGGTTGGTGTCTATTCCCCAGTCTTTCCCTCAAGATCATGGTAAAGAATTTGCAAAAATCTTTAAAAATGCATATCATATAGAGAACTAATCCAAATAACGCAAACTGAAAAAATTCAACGATATTAAAAAAAAATGCTATAATCGACTTATTTAAAGTGAACTAAGAATCTTAATGCATATGAAACATGATGAGAGGTTTACTCTTCATTTTTCTCCAAAGAACTTGATAAAGGATCTGCAATGATCTCTAAAAATTAAACACAAGATAAGAAACCCTAATCGTATTAAGAAAAAAAAATAAGAATATAAAAAGATGATCAAACTTACACTTGTATGAACTAAATCGGTATGTAACCCAAAATCTCCATTAACCCCAGCAACACTACAAAAGTTTTCAAATATGAAAAAAAGAAAGGTACAAAGATATGAATAAAGAATCGACCAAACCAACTAAAATGAGTAAGAAAGGATTAATTTTACCTTACGACTCAACGAATTCCACCCGTACAATACTCATTCTAATGTAAGTTGCGTACACTATTATAATTAAATAAGTTCATTATGAATTATACAATTTTAAGGAAATAATGACAATAATAATAGATTAAAGTAAATGGACTTCTATTCTTTTGTTCTCTCCCATAAACATGGTAAGCAATTTTGCACTAACTTTACGAATTGTATATTGAAGATAAGATTAAAAATATCAAACATTAAAAAGAAAAGGTGCATAGATATGAATAAAGGTAACCAAACAAACTGAAATAAGTAAGATAACGACAAGAAAGTTTAGGCTTGTAAAGCTGTCAAGTAGACATTATTGATTTGACCAAACACTGTCATTCGATTTCTAATTTCTTGGAAGAAAACACTAATATCTATGTAATTCCACTTTCTAATAAAAGAGTAACTCAAACAAGTCTACTTAAAACAAAGTTATGACACTAGATGGCTTATGAAGAATGTGTTGTGTATTACCCAGTTCTTCCCAAAGATCGTGATAAGGAATATGCAAAAATCTTTAAAAATTGCAAATCGAAGAGACAACTAATTCAAATATAATAAACAGAAGAGGATCAACACTATGAAAAAGAATTTGACCAAACCGAATTATTTGAAGTGAAGCAAGAACCATAGGGATTAGAAGCATGGGAGGTATACTGTTCAGTTCTCTACCAAAAACTTGATAAAAGACCTGTAAGAAAAAAACTTGATCAAACTGATACGTGCAAAAAAACACAGAAAAAACTAATACGGGTCAATTCTAAAATGGTACTAGATGACTTATGAAGAATGTGACCAGTCTATTCCCTAGTCTTTCCCTCATGAACATGGTAAAGAATCTGCAAAAATCTTTAAAAATGCATATCATACAGAAAACTAATCCAAATAACGCAAACTAGATGAGTTATGAAGAATGTGGTTGGTGTCTATTCCCCAGTCTTTCCCTCAAGATCATGGTAAAGAATTTGCAAAAATATTTAAAAATGCATATCATATAGAGAACTAATCCAAATAACGCAAACTGAAAAAATTCAACGATATTAAAAAAAAATGCTATAATCGACTTATTTAAAGTGAACTAAGAATCTTAATGCATATGAAACATGATGAGAGGTTTACTCTTCATTTTTCTCCAAAGAACTTGATAAAGGATCTGCAATGATCTCTAAAAATTTAACACAAGATAAGAAACCCTAATCGTATTAAGAAAAAAAAATAAGAATATAAAAAGATGATCAAACTTACACTTGTATGACCCGACTAGGTATGTAACCCAAAATCTCTATTAACCCCTGCAACACTACAAAAGTTTTCAAATATGAAAATAGAAAGGTACAAAGATATGAATAAAGAATCGACCAAACCAACTAAAATGAGTAAGAAAGCATCAAATTTACCTTATAACTCAACGAATTCCACATGTACAATACTCATTCTAATGTAAGTTGCGTACACTATTATAACCAAATAAGTTCATTATGAATTATACAATTTTAAGGAAATAGTCTCAATAATAATAGATTAAAGTAAATGGACTTCTATTCTTTTGTTCTCTCCCATAAACATGGTAAGCAATTTTGCACTAAATTTACGAATTGTATATTGAAGATAAGATTAAAAATATCAAACATTAAAAAGAAAAGGTGCATAGATATGAATAAAGGTAACCAAACAAACTGAAATAAGTAAGATAACGACAAGAAAGTTTAGGCTTGTAAAGCTGTCAAGTAGACATTATTGATTTGACCAAACATTGTCATTCGATTTCTAATTTCTTTGAAGAAAACACTAATATCTATGTAATTCCACTTTCTAATAAAAGAGTAACTCAAACAAGCCTACTTAAAACAAAGTTATGACACTAGATGGCTTATCAAGAATGTGTTGAGTATTACCCAGTTCTTCCCAAAGATCGTGATAAGGAATATGCAAAAATCTTTAAAAATTGCAAATCGAAGAGACAACTAATTCAAATATAATAAACAGAAGAGGATCAACACTATGAAAAAGAATTTGACCAAACCGAATTATTTGAAGTGAAGCAAGAACCATATGGATTAGAAGCATGGGAGGTATACTGTTCAGTTCTCTACCAAAAACTTGATAAAAGGCCTGTAAGAAAAAAACTTGATCAAACTGATACGTGCAAAAAAACACAGAAAAAACTAATACGGTTCAATTCTAAAATGGTACTAGATGACTTATGAAGAATGTGACCAGTCTATTCCCTAGTCTTTCCCTCATGAACATGGTAAAGAATCTGCAAAAATCTTTAAAAATGCATATCATACAGAAAACTAATCCAAATAACGCAAACTAGATGAGTTATGAAGAATGTGGTTGGTGTCTATTCCCCAGTCTTTCCCTCAAGATCATGGTAAAGAATTTGCAAAAATATTTAAAAATGCATATCATATAGAGAACTAATCCAAATAACGCAAACTTAAAAAATTCAACGATATTAAAAAAAAATGCTATAATCGACTTATTTAAAGTGAACTAAGAATCTTAATGCATATGAAACATGATGAGAGGTTTACTCTTCATTTTTCTCCAAAGAACTTGATAAAGGATCTGCAATGATCTCTAAAAATTAAACACAAGATAAAAAACCCTAATCGTATTAAGAAAAAAAAATAAGAATATAAAAAGATGATCAAACTTACACTTGTATGAACTAACTCGGTATGTAACCCAAAATCTCCATTAACCCCAGCAACACTACAAAAGTTTTCAAATATGAAAAAAAGAAAGGTACAAAGATATGAATAAAGAATCGACCAAACCAACTAAAATGAGTAAGAAAGGATTAATTTTACCTTACGACTCAACGAATTCCACCCGTACAATACTCATTCTAATGTAAGTTGCGTACACTATTATAATCAAATAAGTTCATTGTGAATTATACAATTTTAAGGAAATAGTCTCAATAATAATAGATTAAAGTAAATGGACTTCTATTCTTTTGTTCTCTCCCATAAACATGGTAAGCAATTTTGCACTAACTTTACGAATTGTATATTGAAGATAAGATTAAAAATATCAAACATTAAAAAGAAAAGGTGCATAGATATGAATAAAGGTAACCAAACAAACTGAAATAAGTAAGATAACGACAAGAAAGTTTAGGCTTGTAAAGCTGTCAAGTAGACATTATTGATTTGACCAAACACTGTCATTCGATTTCTAATTTCTTGGAAGAAAACACTAATATCTATGTAATTCCACTTTCTAATAAAAGAGTAACTCAAACAAGCCTACTTAAAACAAAGTAATGACACTAGATGGCTTATGAAGAATGTGTTGTGTATTACCCAGTTCTTCCCAAAGATCGTGATAAGGAATATGCAAAAATCTTTAAAAATTGCAAATCGAAGAGACAACTAATTCAAATATAATAAACAGAAGAGGATCAACACTATGAAAAAGAATTTGACCAAACCGAATTATTTGAAGTGAAGCAAGAACCATAGGGATTAGAAGCATGGGAGGTATACTGTTCAGTTCTCTACCAAAAACTTGATAAAAGACCTGTAAGAAAAAAACTTGATCAAACTGATACGTGCAAAAAAACACAGAAAAAACTAATACGGGTCAATTCTAAAATGGTACTAGATGACTTATGAAGAATGTGACCAGTCTATTCCCTAGTCTTTCCCTCATGAACATGGTAAAGAATCTGCAAAAATCTTTAAAAATGCATATCATACAGAAAACTAATCCAAATAACGCAAACTAGATGAGTTATGAAGAATGTGGTTGGTGTCTATTCCCCAGTCTTTCCCTCAAGATCATGGTAAAGAATTTGCAAAAATATTTAAAAATGCACATCATATAGAGAACTAATCCAAATAACGCAAACTGAAAAAATTCAACGATATTAAAAAAAAATGCTATAATCGACTTATTTAAAGTGAACTAAGAATCTTAATGCATATGAAACATGATGAGAGGTTTACTCTTCATTTTTCTCCAAAGAACTTGATAAAGGATCTGCAATGATCTCTAAAATTTAAACACAAGATAAGAAACCCTAATCGCATTAAGAAAAAAAAATAAGAATATAAAAAGATGATCAAACTTACACTTGTATGACCCGACTAGGTATGTAACCCAAAATCTCTATTAACCCCTGCAACACTACAAAAGTTTTCAAATATGAAAATAGAAAGGTACAAAGATATGAATAAAGAATCGACCAAACCAACTAAAATGAGTAAGAAAGCATCAAATTTACCTTATAAGTCAACGAATTCCACACGTACAATACTCATTCTAATGTAAGTTGCGTACACTATTATAATCAAATAAGTTCATTATGAATTATACAATTTTAAGGAAATAGTCTCAATAATAATAGATTAAAGTAAATGGACTTCTATTCTTTTGTTCTCTCCCATAAACATGGTAAGCAATTTTGCACTAACTTTACGAATTGTATATTGAAGATAAGATTAAAAATATCAAACATTAAAAAGAAAAGGTGCATAGATATGAATAAAGGTAACCAAACAAACTGAAATAAGTAAGATAACGACAAGAAAGTTTAGGCTTGTAAAGCTGTCAAGTAGACATTATTGATTTGACCAAACACTGTCATTCGATTTCTAATTTCTTGGAAGAAAACACTAATATCTATGTAATTCCACTTTCTAATAAAAGAGTAAGTCAAACAAGCCTACTTAAAACAAAGTTATGACACTAGATGGCTTATGAAGAATGTGTTGTGTATTACCCAGTTCTTCCCAAAGATCATGATAAGGAATATGCAAAAATCTTTAAAAATTGCAAATCGAAGAGACAACTAATTCAAATATAATAAACAGAAGAGGATCAACACTATGAAAAAGAATTTGACCAAACCGAATTATTTGAAGTGAAGCAAGAACCATAGGGATTAGAAGCATGGGAGGTATACTGTTCAGTTCTCTACCAAAAACTTGATAAAAGGCCTGTAAGAAAAAAACTTGATCAAACTGATACGTGCAAAAAAACACAGAAAAAACTAATACGGTTCAATTCTAAAATGGTACTAGATGACTTATGAAGAATGTGACCAGTCTATTCCCTAGTCTTTCCCTCATGAACATGGTAAAGAATCTGCAAAAATCTTTAAAAATGCATATCATACAGAAAACTAATCCAAATAACGCAAACTAGATGAGTTATGAAGAATGTGGTTGGTGTCTATTCCCCAGTCTTTCCCTCAAGATCATGGTAAAGAATTTGCAAAAATATTTAAAAATGCATATCATATAGAGAACTAATCCAAATAACGCAAAACTTAAAAAATTCAACGATATTAAAAAAAAATGCTATAATCGACTTATTTAAAGTGAACTAAGAATCTTAATGCATATGAAACATGATGAGAGGTTTACTCTTCATTTTTCTCCAAAGAACTTGATAAAGGATCTGCAATGATCTCTAAAAATTAAACACAAGATAAAAAAACCTAATCGTATTAAGAAAAAAAAATAAGAATATAAAAAGATGATCAAACTTACACTTGTATGAACTAACTCGGTATGTAACCCAAAATCTCCATTAACCCCAGCAACACTACAAAAGTTTTCAAATATGAAAAAAAGAAAGGTACAAAGATATGAATAAAGAATCGACCAAACCAACTAAAATGAGTAAGAAAGGATTAATTTTACCTTACGACTCAACGAATTCCACCCGTACAATACTCATTCTAATGTAAGTTGCGTACACTATTATAATCAAATAAGTTCATTATGAATTATACAATTTTAAGGAAATAGTCTCAATAATAATAGATTAAAGTAAATGGACTTCTATTCTTTTATTCTCTCCCATAAACATGGTAAGCAATTTTGCACTAACTTTACGAATTGTATATTGAAGATAAGATTAAAAATATCAAACATTAAAAAGAAAAGGTGCATAGATATGAATAAAGGTAACCAAACAAACTGAAATAAGTAAGATAACGACAAGAAAGTTTAGGCTTGTAAAGCTGTCAAGTAGACATTATTGATTTGACCAAACACTGTCATTCGATTTCTAATTTCTTGGAAGAAAACACTAATATCTATGTAATTCCACTTTCTAATAAAAGAGTAACTCAAACAAGCCTACTTAAAACAAAGTTATGACACTAGATGGCTTATGAAGAATGTGTTGTGTATTACCCAGTTCTTCCCAAAGATAATGATAAGGAATATGCAAAAATCTTTAAAAATTGCAAATCGAAGAGACAACTAATTCAAATATAATAAACAGAAGAGGATCAACACTATGAAAAAGAATTTGACCAAACCGAATTATTTGAAGTGAAGCAAGAACCATAGGGATTAGAAGCATGGGAGGTATACTGTTCAGTTCTCTACCAAAAACTTGATAAAAGGCCTGTAAGAAAAAAACTTGATCAAACTGATACGTGCAAAAAAACACAGAAAAAACTAATACGGTTCAATTCTAAAATGGTACTAGATGACTTATGAAGAATGTGACCAGTCTATTCCCTAGTCTTTCCCTCATGAACATGGTAAAGAATCTGCAAAAATCTTTTAAAATGCATATCATACAGAAAACTAATCCAAATAACGCAAACTAGATGAGTTATGAAGAATGTGGTTGGTGTCTATTCCCCAGTCTTTCCCTCAAGATCATGGTAAAGAATTTGCAAAAATATTTAAAAATGCACATCATATAGAGAACTAATCCAAATAACGCAAACTGAAAAAATTCAACGATATTAAAAAAAAATGCTATAATCGACTTATTTAAAGTGAACTAAGAATCTTAATGCATATGAAACATGATGAGAGGTTTACTCTTCATTTTTCTCCAAAGAACTTGATAAAGGATCTGCAATGATCTCTAAAATTTAAACACAAGATAAGAAACCCTAATCGCATTAAGAAAAAAAAATAAGAATATAAAAAGATGATCAAACTTACACTTGTATGACCCGACTAGGTATGTAACCCAAAATCTCTATTAACCCCTGCAACACTACAAAAGTTTTCAAATATGAAAATAGAAAGGTACAAAGATATGAATAAAGAATCGACCAAACCAACTAAAATGAGTAAGAAAGCATCAAATTTACCTTATAAGTCAACGAATTCCACACGTACAATACTCATTCTAATGTAAGTTGCGTACACTATTATAATCAAATAAGTTCATTATGAATTATACAATTTTAAGGAAATAGTCTCAATAATAATAGATTAAAGTAAATGGACTTCTATTCTTTTGTTCTCTCCCATAAACATGGTAAGCAATTTTGCACTAACTTTACGAATTGTATATTGAAGATAAGATTAAAAATATCAAACATTAAAAAGAAAAGGTGCATAGATATGAATAAAGGTAACCAAACAAACTGAAATAAGTAAGATAACGACAAGAAAGTTTAGGCTTGTAAAGCTGTCAAGTAGACATTATTGATTTGACCAAACACTGTCATTCGATTTCTAATTTCTTGGAAGAAAACACTAATATCTATGTAATTCCACTTTCTAATAAAAGAGTAACTCAAACAAGCCTACTTAAAACAAAGTTATGACACTAGATGGCTTATGAAGAATGTGTTGTGTATTACCCAGTTCTTCCCAAAGATAATGATAAGGAATATGCAAAAATCTTTAAAAATTGCAAATCGAAGAGACAACTAATTCAAATATAATAAACAGAAGAGGATCAACACTATGAAAAAGAATTTGACCAAACCGAATTATTTGAAGTGAAGCAAGAACCATAGGGATTAGAAGCATGGGAGGTATACTGTTCAGTTCTCTACCAAAAACTTGATAAAAGGCCTGTAAGAAAAAAACTTGATCAAACTGATACGTGCAAAAAAACACAGAAAAAACTAATACGGTTCAATTCTAAAATGGTACTAGATGACTTATGAAGAATGTGACCAGTCTATTCCCTAGTCTTTCCCTCATGAACATGGTAAAGAATCTGCAAAAATCTTTAAAAATGCATATCATACAGAAAACTAATCCAAATAACGCAAACTAGATGAGTTATGAAGAATGTGGTTGGTGTCTATTCCCCAGTCTTTCCCTCAAGATCATGGTAAAGAATTTGCAAAAATATTTAAAAATGCATATCATATAGAGAACTAATCCAAATAACGCAAACTTAAAAAATTCAACGATATTAAAAAAAAATGCTATAATCGACTTATTTAAAGTGAACTAAGAATCTTAATGCATATGAAACATGATGAGAGGTTTACTCTTCATTTTTCTCCAAAGAACTTGATAAAGGATCTGCAATGATCTCTAAAAATTAAACACAAGATAAAAAAACCTAATCGTATTAAGAAAAAAAAATAAGAATATAAAAAGATGATCAAACTTACACTTGTATGAACTAACTCGGTATGTAACCCAAAATCTCCATTAACCCCAGCAACACTACAAAAGTTTTCAAATATGAAAAAAAGAAAGGTACAAAGATATGAATAAAGAATCGACCAAACCAACTAAAATGAGTAAGAAAGGATTAATTTTACCTTACGACTCAACGAATTCCACCCGTACAATACTCATTCTAATGTAAGTTGCGTACACTATTATAATCAAATAAGTTCATTATGAATTATACAATTTTAAGGAAATAGTCTCAATAATAATAGATTAAAGTAAATGGACTTCTATTCTTTTATTCTCTCCCATAAACATGGTAAGCAATTTTGCACTAACTTTACGAATTGTATATTGAAGATAAGATTAAAAATATCAAACATTAAAAAGAAAAGGTGCATAGATATGAATAAAGGTAACCAAACAAACTGAAATAAGTAAGATAACGACAAGAAAGTTTAGGCTTGTAAAGCTGTCAAGTAGACATTATTGATTTGACCAAACACTGTCATTCGATTTCTAATTTCTTGGAAGAAAACACTAATATCTATGTAATTCCACTTTCTAATAAAAGAGTAACTCAAACAAGCCTACTTAAAACAAAGTTATGACACTAGATGGCTTATGAAGAATGTGTTGTGTATTACCCAGTTCTTCCCAAAGATAATGATAAGGAATATGCAAAAATCTTTAAAAATTGCAAATCGAAGAGACAACTAATTCAAATATAATAAACAGAAGAGGATCAACACTATGAAAAAGAATTTGACCAAACCGAATTATTTGAAGTGAAGCAAGAACCATAGGGATTAGAAGCATGGGAGGTATACTGTTCAGTTCTCTACCAAAAACTTGATAAAAGGCCTGTAAGAAAAAAACTTGATCAAACTGATACGTGCAAAAAAACACAGAAAAAACTAATACGGTTCAATTCTAAAATGGTACTAGATGACTTATGAAGAATGTGACCAGTCTATTCCCTAGTCTTTCCCTCATGAACATGGTAAAGAATCTGCAAAAATCTTTAAAAATGCATATCATACAGAAAACTAATCCAAATAACGCAAACTAGATGAGTTATGAAGAATGTGGTTGGTGTCTATTCCCCAGTCTTTCCCTCAAGATCATGGTAAAGAATTTGCAAAAATATTTAAAAATGCATATCATATAGAGAACTAATCCAAATAACGCAAACTTAAAAAATTCAACGATATTAAAAAAAAATGCTATAATCGACTTATTTAAAGTGAACTAAGAATCTTAATGCATATGAAACATGATGAGAGGTTTACTCTTCATTTTTCTCCAAAGAACTTGATAAAGGATCTGCAATGATCTCTAAAAATTAAACACAAGATAAAAAAACCTAATCGTATTAAGAAAAAAAATAAGAATATAAAAAGATGATCAAACTTACACTTGTATGAACTAACTCGGTATGTAACCCAAAATCTCCATTAACCCCAGCAACACTACAAAAGTTTTCAAATATGAAAAAAAGAAAGGTACAAAGATATGAATAAAGAATCGACCAAACCAACTAAAATGAGTAAGAAAGGATTAATTTTACCTTACGACTCAACGAATTCCACCCGTACAATACTCATTCTAATGTAAGTTGCGTACACTATTATAATCAAATAAGTTCATTATGAATTATACAATTTTAAGGAAATAGTCTCAATAATAATAGATTAAAGTAAATGGACTTCTATTCTTTTGTTCTCTCCCATAAACATGGTAAGCAATTTTGCACTAACTTTACGAATTGTATATTGAAGATAAGATTAAAAATATCAAACATTAAAAAGAAAAGGTGCATAGATATGAATAAAGGTAACCAAACAAACTGAAATAAGTAAGATAACGACAAGAAAGTTTAGGCTTGTAAAGCTGTCAAGTAGACATTATTGATTTGACCAAACACTGTCATTCGATTTCTAATTTCTTGGAAGAAAACACTAATATCTATGTAATTCCACTTTCTAATAAAAGAGTAACTCAAACAAGCCTACTTAAAACAAAGTTATGACACTAGATGGCTTATGAAGAATGTGTTGTGTATTACCCAGTTCTTCCCAAAGATCGTGATAAGGAATATGCAAAAATCTTTAAAAATTGCAAATCGAAGAGACAACTAATTCAAATATAATAAACAGAAGAGGATCAACACTATGAAAAAGAATTTGACCAAACCG
The DNA here is from genome assembly GCA_946814005.1 of Chamaenerion angustifolium. Lineage (NCBI taxonomy): Eukaryota > Viridiplantae > Streptophyta > Magnoliopsida > Myrtales > Onagraceae > Chamaenerion > Chamaenerion angustifolium. The sequence goes on along the minus strand of OX328268.1, from coordinate 21,778,922 downwards.
AATTATTTGAAGTGAAGCAAGAACCATAGGGATTAGAAGCATGGGAGGTATACTGTTCAGTTCTCTACCAAAAACTTGATAAAAGACCTGTAAGAAAAAAACTTGATCAAACTGATACGTGCAAAAAAACACAGAAAAAACTAATACGGGTCAATTCTAAAATGGTACTAGATGACTTATAAAGAATGTGACCAGTCTATTCACTAGTCTTTCCCTCATGAACATGGTAAAGAATCTTCAAAAATATTTAAAAATGCATATCATACATAAAACTAATCCAAATAACGCAAACTAGATGAGTTATGAAGAATGTGGTTGGTGTCTATTCCCCAGTCTTTCCCTCAAGATCATGGTAAAGAATTTGCAAAAATATTTAAAAATGCATATCATATAGAGAACTAATCCAAATAACGCAAACTGAAAAAATTCAACGATATTAAAAAAAAATGCTATAATCGACTTATTTAAAGTGAACTAAGAATCTTAATGCATATGAAACATGATGAGAGGTTTACTCTTCATTTTTCTCCAAAGAACTTGATAAAGGATCTGCAATGATCTCTAAAATTTAAACACAAGATAAGAAACCCTAATCGCATTAAGAAAAAAAAATAAGAATATAAAAAGATGATCAAACTTACACTTGTATGACCCGACTAGGTATGTAACCCAAAATCTCTATTAACCCCTGCAACACTACAAAAGTTTTCAAATATGAAAATAGAAAGGTACAAAGATATGAATAAAGAATCGACCAAACCAACTAAAATGAGTAAGAAAGCATCAAATTTACCTTATAACTCAACGAATTCCACATGTACAATACTCATTCTAATGTAAGTTGCGTACACTATTATAACCAAATAAGTTCATTATGAATTATACAATTTTAAGGAAATAGTCTCAATAATAATAGATTAAAGTAAATGGACTTCTATTCTTTTGTTCTCTCCCATAAACATGGTAAGCAATTTTGCACTAACTTTACGAATTGTATATTGAAGATAAGATTAAAAATATCAAACATTAATAAGAAAAGGTGCATAGATATGAATAAAGGTAACCAAACAAACTGAAATAAGTAAGATAACGACAAGAAAGTTTAGGCTTGTAAAGCTGTCAAGTAGACATTATTATTGATTTGACCAAACACTGTCATTCGATTTCTAATTTCTTGGAAGAAAACACTAATATCTATGTAATTCCACTTTCTAATAAAAGAGTAACTCAAACAAGCCTACTTAAAACAAAGTTATGACACTAGATGGCTTATGAAGAATGTGTTGTGTATTACCCAGTTCTTCCCAAAGATCGTGATAAGGAATATGCAAAAATCTTTAAAAATTGCAAATCGAAGAGACAACTAATTCAAATATAATAAACAGAAGAGGATCAACACTATGAAAAAGAATTTGACCAAACCGAATTATTTGAAGTGAAGCAAGAACCATAGGGATTAGAAGCATGGGAGGTATACTGTTCAGTTCTCTACCAAAAACTTGATAAAAGACCTGTAAGAAAAAAACTTGATCAAACTGATACGTGCAAAAAAACACAGAAAAACCTAATACGGGTCAATTCTAAAATGGTACTAGATGACTTATGAAGAATGTGACCAGTCTATTCCCTAGTCTTTCCCTCATGAACATGGTAAAGAATCTGCAAAAATCTTTAAAAATGCATATCATACAGAAAACTAATCCAAATAACGCAAACTAGATGAGTTATGAAGAATGTGGTTGGTGTCTATTCCCCAGTCTTTCCCTCAAGATCATGGTAAAGAATTTGCAAAAATATTTAAAAATGCATATCATATAGAGAACTAATCCAAATAACGCAAACTGAAAAAATTCAACGATATTAAAAGAAAATGCTATAATCGACTTATTTAAAGTGAACTAAGAATCTTAATGCATATGAAACATGATGAGAGGTTTACTCTTCATTTTTCTCCAAAGAACTTGATAAAGGATCTGCAATGATCTCTAAAATTTAAACACAAGATAAGAAACCCTAATCGCATTAAGAAAAAAAAATAAGAATATAAAAAGATGATCAAACTTACACTTGTATGACCCGACTAGGTATGTAACCCAAAATCTCTATTAACCCCTGCAACACTACAAAAGTTTTCAAATATGAAAATAGAAAGGTACAAAGATATGAATAAAGAATCGACCAAACCAACTAAAATGAGTAAGAAAGCATCAAATTTACCTTATAACTCAACGAATTCCACATGTACAATACTCATTCTAATGTAAGTTGCGTACACTATTATAACCAAATAAGTTCATTATGAATTATACAATTTTAAGGAAATAGTCTCAATAATAATAGATTAAAGTAAATGGACTTCTATTCTTTTGTTCTCTCCCATAAACATGGTAAGCAATTTTGCACTAACTTTACGAATTGTATATTGAAGATAAGATTAAAAATATCAAACATTAATAAGAAAAGGTGCATAGATATGAATAAAGGTAACCAAACAAACTGAAATAAGTAAGATAACGACAAGAAAGTTTAGGCTTGTAAAGCTGTCAAGTAGACATTATTATTGATTTGACCAAACACTGTCATTCGATTTCTAATTTCTTGGAAGAAAACACTAATATCTATGTAATTCCACTTTCTAATAAAAGAGTAACTCAAACAAGCCTACTTAAAACAAAGTTATGACACTAGATGGCTTATGAAGAATGTGTTGTGTATTACCCAGTTCTTCCCAAAGATCGTGATAAGGAATATGCAAAAATCTTTAAAAATTGCAAATCGAAGAGACAACTAATTCAAATATAATAAACAGAAGAGGATCAACACTATGAAAAAGAATTTGACCAAACCGAATTATTTGAAGTGAAGCAAGAACCATAGGGATTAGAAGCATGGGAGGTATACTGTTCAGTTCTCTACCAAAAACTTGATAAAAGACCTGTAAGAAAAAAACTTGATCAAACTGATACGTGCAAAAAAACACAGAAAAAACTAATACGGGTCAATTCTAAAATGGTACTAGATGACTTATGAAGAATGTGACCAGTCTATTCCCTAGTCTTTCCCTCATGAACATGGTAAAGAATCTGCAAAAATCTTTAAAAATGCATATCATACAGAAAACTAATCCAAATAACGCAAACTAGATGAGTTATGAAGAATGTGGTTGGTGTCTATTCCCCAGTCTTTCCCTCAAGATCATGGTAAAGAATTTGCAAAAATATTTAAAAATGCATATCATATAGAGAACTAATCCAAATAACGCAAACTGAAAAAATTCAACGATATTAAAAAAAAATGCTATAATCGACTTATTTAAAGTGAACTAAGAATCTTAATGCATATGAAACATGATGAGAGGTTTACTCTTCATTTTTCTCCAAAGAACTTGATAAAGGATCTGCAATGATCTCTAAAATTTAAACACAAGATAAGAAACCCTAATCGCATTAAGAAAAAAAAATAAGAATATAAAAAGATGATCAAACTTACACTTGTATGACCCGACTAGGTATGTAACCCAAAATCTCTATTAACCCCTGCAACACTACAAAAGTTTTCAAATATGAAAATAGAAAGGTACAAAGATATGAATAAAGAATCGACCAAACCAACTAAAATGAGTAAGAAAGCATCAAATTTACCTTATAACTCAACGAATTCCACATGTACAATACTCATTCTAATGTAAGTTGCGTACACTATTATAACCAAATAAGTTCATTATGAATTATACAATTTTAAGGAAATAGTCTCAATAATAATAGATTAAAGTAAATGGACTTCTATTCTTTTGTTCTCTCCCATAAACATGGTAAGCAATTTTGCACTAACTTTACGAATTGTATATTGAAGATAAGATTAAAAATATCAAACATTAAAAAGAAAAGGTGCATAGATATGAATAAAGGTAACCAAACAAACTGAAATAAGTAAGATAACGACAAGAAAGTTTAGGCTTGTAAAGCTGTCAAGTAGACATTATTGATTTGACCAAACACTGTCATTCGATTTCTAATTTCTTGGAAGAAAACACTAATATCTATGTAATTCCACTTTCTAATAAAAGAGTAACTCAAACAAGCCTACTTAAAACAAAGTAATGACACTAGATGGCTTATGAAGAATTGTGTTGTGTATTACCCAGTTCTTCCCAAAGATCGTAATAAGGAATATGCAAAAATCTTTAAAAATTGCAAATCGAAGAGACAACTAATTCAAATATAATAAACAGAAGAGGATCAACACTATGAAAAAGAATTTGACCAAACCGAATTATTTGAAGTGAAGCAAGAACCATAGGGATTAGAAGCATGGGAGGTATACTGTTCAGTTCTCTACCAAAAACTTGATAAAAGACCTGTAAGAAAAAAACTTGATCAAACTGATACGTGCAAAAAAACACAGAAAAAACTAATACGGGTCAATTCTAAAATGGTACTAGATGACTTATGAAGAATGTGACCAGTCTATTCCCTAGTCTTTCCCTCATGAACATGGTAAAGAATCTGCAAAAATCTTTAAAAATGCATATCATACAGAAAACTAATCCAAATAACGCAAACTAGATGAGTTATGAAGAATGTGGTTGGTGTCTATTCCCCAGTCTTTCCCTCAAGATCATGGTAAAGAATTTGCAAAAATATTTAAAAATGCATATCATATAGAGAACTAATCCAAATAACGCAAACTGAAAAAATTCAACGATATTAAAAAAAAATGCTATAATCGACTTATTTAAAGTGAACTAAGAATCTTAATGCATATGAAACATGATGAGAGGTTTACTCTTCATTTTTCTCCAAAGAACTTGATAAAGGATCTGCAATGATCTCTAAAATTTAAACACAAGATAAGAAACCCTAATCGCATTAAGAAAAAAAAATAAGAATATAAAAAGATGATCAAACTTACACTTGTATGACCCGACTAGGTATGTAACCCAAAATCTCTATTAACCCCTGCAACACTACAAAAGTTTTCAAATATGAAAATAGAAAGGTACAAAGATATGAATAAAGAATCGACCAAACCAACTAAAATGAGTAAGAAAGCATCAAATTTACCTTATAACTCAACGAATTCCACATGTACAATACTCATTCTAATGTAAGTTGCGTACACTATTATAACCAAATAAGTTCATTATGAATTATACAATTTTAAGGAAATAGTCTCAATAATAATAGATTAAAGTAAATGGACTTCTATTCTTTTGTTCTCTCCCATAAACATGGTAAGCAATTTTGCACTAACTTTACGAATTGTATATTGAAGATAAGATTAAAAATATCAAACATTAAAAAGAAAAGGTGCATAGATATGAATAAAGGTAACCAAACAAACTGAAATAAGTAAGATAACGACAAGAAAGTTTAGGCTTGTAAAGCTGTCAAGTAGACATTATTGATTTGACCAAACACTGTCATTCGATTTCTAATTTCTTGGAAGAAAACAATAATATCTATGTAATTCCACTTTCTAATAAAAGAGTAACTCAAACAAGCCTACTTAAAACAAAGTAATGACACTAGATGGCTTATGAAGAATTGTGTTGTGTATTACCCAGTTCTTCCCAAAGATCGTGATAAGGAATATGCAAAAATCTTTAAAAATTGCAAATCGAAGAGACAACTAATTCAAATATAATAAACAGAAGAGGATCAACACTATGAAAAAGAATTTGACCAAACCGAATTATTTGAAGTGAAGCAAGAACCATAGGGATTAGAAGCATGGGAGGTATACTGTTCAGTTCTCTACCAAAAACTTGATAAAAGACCTGTAAGAAAAAAACTTGATCAAACTGATACGTGCAAAAAAACACAGAAAAAACTAATACGGTTCAATTCTAAAATGGTACTAGATGACTTATGAAGAATGTGACCAGTCTATTCCCTAGTCTTTCCCTCATGAACATGGTAAAGAATCTGCAAAAATCTTTAAAAATGCATATCATACAGAAAACTAATCCAAATAACGCAAACTAGATGAGTTATGAAGAATGTGGTTGGTGTCTATTCCCCAGTCTTTCCCTCAAGATCATGGTAAAGAATTTGCAAAAATATTTAAAAATGCATATCATATAGAGAACTAATCCAAATAACGCAAACTGAAAAAATTCAACGATATTAAAAAAAAATGCTATAATCGACTTATTTAAAGTGAACTAAGAATCTTAATGCATATGAAACATGATGAGAGGTTTACTCTTCATTTTTCTCCAAAGAACTTGATAAAGGATCTGCAATGATCTCTAAAATTTAAACACAAGATAAGAAACCCTAATCGCATTAAGAAAAAAAAATAAGAATATAAAAAGATGATCAAACTTACACTTGTATGACCCGACTAGGTATGTAACCCAAAATCTCTATTAACCCCTGCAACACTACAAAAGTTTTCAAATATGAAAATAGAAAGGTACAAAGATATGAATAAAGAATCGACCAAACCAACTAAAATGAGTAAGAAAGCATCAAATTTACCTTATAACTCAACGAATTCCACATGTACAATACTCATTCTAATGTAAGTTGCGTACACTATTATAACCAAATAAGTTCATTATGAATTATACAATTTTAAGGAAATAGTCTCAATAATAATAGATTAAAGTAAATGGACTTCTATTCTTTTGTTCTCTCCCATAAACATGGTAAGCAATTTTGCACTAACTTTACGAATTGTATATTGAAGATAAGATTAAAAATATCAAACATTAAAAAGAAAAGGTGCATAGATATGAATAAAGGTAACCAAACAAACTGAAATAAGTAAGATAACGACAAGAAAGTTTAGGCTTGTAAAGCTGTCAAGTAGACATTATTGATTTGACCAAACACTGTCATTCGATTTCTAATTTCTTGGAAGAAAACACTAATATCTATGTAATTCCACTTTCTAATAAAAGAGTAACTCAAACAAGCCTACTTAAAACAAAGTAATGACACTAGATGGCTTATGAAGAATTGTGTTGTGTATTACCCAGTTCTTCCCAAAGATCGTAATAAGGAATATGCAAAAATCTTTAAAAATTGCAAATCGAAGAGACAACTAATTCAAATATAATAAACAGAAGAGGATCAACACTATGAAAAAGAATTTGACCAAACTGAATTATTTGAAGTGAAGCAAGAACCATAGGGATTAGAAGCATGGGAGGTATACTGTTCAGTTCTCTACCAAAAACTTGATAAAAGACCTGTAAGAAAAAAACTTGATCAAACTGATACGTGCAAAAAAACACAGAAAAAACTAATACGGGTCAATTCTAAAATGGTACTAGATGACTTATGAAGAATGTGACCAGTCTATTCCCTAGTCTTTCCCTCATGAACATGGTAAAGAATCTGCAAAAATCTTTAAAAATGCATATCATACAGAAAACTAATCCAAATAACGCAAACTAGATGAGTTATGAAGAATGTGGTTGGTGTCTATTCCCCAGTCTTTCCCTCAAGATCATGGTAAAGAATTTGCAAAAATATTTAAAAATGCATATCATATAGAGAACTAATCCAAATAACGCAAACTGAAAAAATTCAACGATATTAAAAAAAAATGCTATAATCGACTTATTTAAAGTGAACTAAGAATCTTAATGCATATGAAACATGATGAGAGGTTTACTCTTCATTTTTCTCCAAAGAACTTGATAAAGGATCTGCAATGATCTCTAAAATTTAAACACAAGATAAGAAACCCTAGTCGCATTAAGAAAAAAAAATAAGAATATAAAAAGATGATCAAACTTACACTTGTATGACCCGACTAGGTATGTAACCCAAAATCTCTATTAACCCCTGCAACACTACAAAAGTTTTCAAATATGAAAATAGAAAGGTTCAAAGATATGAATAAAGAATCGACCAAACCAACTAAAATGAGTAAGAAAGCATCAAATTTACCTTATAACTCAACGAATTCCACATGTACAATACTCATTCTAATGTAAGTTGCGTACACTATTATAACCAAATAAGTTCATTATGAATTATACAATTTTAAGGAAATAGTCTCAATAATAATAGATTAAAGTAAATGGACTTCTATTCTTTTGTTCTCTCCCATAAACATGGTAAGCAATTTTGCACTAACTTTACGAATTGTATATTGAAGATAAGATTAAAAATATCAAACATTAAAAAGAAAAGGTGCATAGATATGAATAAAGGTAACCAAACAAACTGAAATAAGTAAGATAACGACAAGAAAGTTTAGGCTTGTAAAGCTGTCAAGTAGACATTATTGATTTGACCAAACACTGTCATTCGATTTCTAATTTCTTGGAAGAAAACAATAATATCTATGTAATTCCACTTTCTAATAAAAGAGTAACTCAAACAAGCCTACTTAAAACAAAGTAATGACACTAGATGGCTTATGAAGAATTGTGTTGTGTATTACCCAGTTCTTCCCAAAGATCGTAATAAGGAATATGCAAAAATCTTTAAAAATTGCAAATCGAAGAGACAACTAATTCAAATATAATAAACAGAAGAGGATCAACACTATGAAAAAGAATTTGACCAAACCGAATTATTTGAAGTGAAGCAAGAACCATAGGGATTAGAAGCATGGGAGGTATACTGTTCAGTTCTCTACCAAAAACTTGATAAAAGACCTGTAAGAAAAAAACTTGATCAAACTGATACGTGCAAAAAAACACAGAAAAAACTAATACGGGTCAATTCTAAAATGGTACTAGATGACTTATGAAGAATGTGACCAGTCTATTCCCTAGTCTTTCCCTCATGAACATGGTAAAGAATCTGCAAAAATCTTTAAAAATGCATATCATACAGAAAACTAATCCAAATAACGCAAACTAGATGAGTTATGAAGAATGTGGTTGGTGTCTATTCCCCAGTCTTTCCCTCAAGATCATGGTAAAGAATTTGCAAAAATATTTAAAAATGCATATCATATAGAGAACTAATCCAAATAACGCAAACTGAAAAAATTCAACGATATTAAAAAAAAATGCTATAATCGACTTATTTAAAGTGAACTAAGAATCTTAATGCATATGAAACATGATGAGAGGTTTACTCTTCATTTTTCTCCAAAGAACTTGATAAAGGATCTGCAATGATCTCTAAAATTTAAACACAAGATAAGAAACCCTAATCGCATTAAGAAAAAAAAATAAGAATATAAAAAGATGATCAAACTTACACTTGTATGACCCGACTAGGTATGTAACCCAAAATCTCTATTAACCCCTGCAACACTACAAAAGTTTTCAAATATGAAAATAGAAAGGTACAAAGATATGAATAAAGAATCGACCAAACCAACTAAAATGAGTAAGAAAGCATCAAATTTACCTTATAACTCAACGAATTCCACATGTACAATACTCATTCTAATGTAAGTTGCGTACACTATTATAACCAAATAAGTTCATTATGAATTATACAATTTTAAGGAAATAGTCTCAATAATAATAGATTAAAGTAAATGGACTTCTATTCTTTTGTTCTCTCCCATAAACATGGTAAGCAATTTTGCACTAACTTTACGAATTGTATATTGAAGATAAGATTAAAAATATCAAACATTAAAAAGAAAAGGTGCATAGATATGAATAAAGGTAACCAAACAAACTGAAATAAGTAAGATAACGACAAGAAAGTTTAGGCTTGTAAAGCTGTCAAGTAGACATTATTGATTTGACCAAACACTGTCATTCGATTTCTAATTTCTTGGAAGAAAACACTAATATCTATGTAATTCCACTTTCTAATAAAAGAGTAACTCAAACAAGCCTACTTAAAACAAAGTAATGACACTAGATGGCTTATGAAGAATTGTGTTGTGTATTACCCAGTTCTTCCCAAAGATCGTAATAAGGAATATGCAAAAATCTTTAAAAATTGCAAATCGAAGAGACAACTAATTCAAATATAATAAACAGAAGAGGATCAACACTATGAAAAAGAATTTGACCAAACCGAATTATTTGAAGTGAAGCAAGAACCATAGGGATTAGAAGCATGGGAGGTATACTGTTCAGTTCTCTACCAAAAACTTGATAAAAGACCTGTAAGAAAAAAACTTGATCAAACTGATACGTGCAAAAAAACACAGAAAAAACTAATACGGGTCAATTCTAAAATGGTACTAGATGACTTATGAAGAATGTGACCAGTCTATTCCCTAGTCTTTCCCTCATGAACATGGTAAAGAATCTGCAAAAATCTTTAAAAATGCATATCATACAGAAAACTAATCCAAATAACGCAAACTAGATGAGTTATGAAGAATGTGGTTGGTGTCTATTCCCCAGTCTTTCCCTCAAGATCATGGTAAAGAATTTGCAAAAATATTTAAAAATGCATATCATATAGAGAACTAATCCAAATAACGCAAACTGAAAAAATTCAACGATATTAAAAAAAAATGCTATAATCGACTTATTTAAAGTGAACTAAGAATCTTAATGCATATGAAACATGATGAGAGGTTTACTCTTCATTTTTCTCCAAAGAACTTGATAAAGGATCTGCAATGATCTCTAAAATTTAAACACAAGATAAGAAACCCTAGTCGCATTAAGAAAAAAAAATAAGAATATAAAAAGATGATCAAACTTACACTTGTATGACCCGACTAGGTATGTAACCCAAAATCTCTATTAACCCCTGCAACACTACAAAAGTTTTCAAATATGAAAATAGAAAGGTTCAAAGATATGAATAAAGAATCGACCAAACCAACTAAAATGAGTAAGAAAGCATCAAATTTACCTTATAACTCAACGAATTCCACATGTACAATACTCATTCTAATGTAAGTTGCGTACACTATTATAACCAAATAAGTTCATTATGAATTATACAATTTTAAGGAAATAGTCTCAATAATAATAGATTAAAGTAAATGGACTTCTATTCTTTTGTTCTCTCCCATAAACATGGTAAGCAATTTTGCACTAACTTTACGAATTGTATATTGAAGATAAGATTAAAAATATCAAACATTAAAAAGAAAAGGTGCATAGATATGAATAAAGGTAACCAAACAAACTGAAATAAGTAAGATAACGACAAGAAAGTTTAGGCTTGTAAAGCTGTCAAGTAGACATTATTGATTTGACCAAACACTGTCATTCGATTTCTAATTTCTTGGAAGAAAACAATAATATCTATGTAATTCCACTTTCTAATAAAAGAGTAACTCAAACAAGCCTACTTAAAACAAAGTAATGACACTAGATGGCTTATGAAGAATTGTGTTGTGTATTACCCAGTTCTTCCCAAAGATCGTAATAAGGAATATGCAAAAATCTTTAAAAATTGCAAATCGAAGAGACAACTAATTCAAATATAATAAACAGAAGAGGATCAACACTATGAAAAAGAATTTGACCAAACCGAATTATTTGAAGTGAAGCAAGAACCATAGGGATTAGAAGCATGGGAGGTATACTGTTCAGTTCTCTACCAAAAACTTGATAAAAGACCTGTAAGAAAAAAACTTGATCAAACTGATACGTGCAAAAAAACACAGAAAAAACTAATACGGGTCAATTCTAAAATGGTACTAGATGACTTATGAAGAATGTGACCAGTCTATTCCCTAGTCTTTCCCTCATGAACATGGTAAAGAATCTGCAAAAATCTTTAAAAATGCATATCATACAGAAAACTAATCCAAATAACGCAAACTAGATGAGTTATGAAGAATGTGGTTGGTGTCTATTCCCCAGTCTTTCCCTCAAGATCATGGTAAAGAATTTGCAAAAATATTTAAAAATGCATATCATATAGAGAACTAATCCAAATAACGCAAACTGAAAAAATTCAACGATATTAAAAAAAAATGCTATAATCGACTTATTTAAAGTGAACTAAGAATCTTAATGCATATGAAACATGATGAGAGGTTTACTCTTCATTTTTCTCCAAAGAACTTGATAAAGGATCTGCAATGATCTCTAAAATTTAAACACAAGATAAGAAACCCTAATCGCATTAAGAAAAAAAAATAAGAATATAAAAAGATGATCAAACTTACACTTGTATGACCCGACTAGGTATGTAACCCAAAATCTCTATTAACCCCTGCAACACTACAAAAGTTTTCAAATATGAAAATAGAAAGGTACAAAGATATGAATAAAGAATCGACCAAACCAACTAAAATGAGTAAGAAAGCATCAAATTTACCTTATAACTCAACGAATTCCACATGTACAATACTCATTCTAATGTAAGTTGCGTACACTATTATAACCAAATAAGTTCATTATGAATTATACAATTTTAAGGAAATAGTCTCAATAATAATAGATTAAAGTAAATGGACTTCTATTCTTTTGTTCTCTCCCATAAACATGGTAAGCAATTTTGCACTAACTTTACGAATTGTATATTGAAGATAAGATTAAAAATATCAAACATTAAAAAGAAAAGGTGCATAGATATGAATAAAGGTAACCAAACAAACTGAAATAAGTAAGATAACGACAAGAAAGTTTAGGCTTGTAAAGCTGTCAAGTAGACATTATTGATTTGACCAAACACTGTCATTCGATTTCTAATTTCTTGGAAGAAAACACTAATATCTATGTAATTCCACTTTCTAATAAAAGAGTAACTCAAACAAGCCTACTTAAAACAAAGTAATGACACTAGATGGCTTATGAAGAATTGTGTTGTGTATTACCCAGTTCTTCCCAAAGATCGTAATAAGGAATATGCAAAAATCTTTAAAAATTGCAAATCGAAGAGACAACTAATTCAAATATAATAAACAGAAGAGGATCAACACTATGAAAAAGAATTTGACCAAACCGAATTATTTGAAGTGAAGCAAGAACCATAGGGATTAGAAGCATGGGAGGTATACTGTTCAGTTCTCTACCAAAAACTTGATAAAAGACCTGTAAGAAAAAAACTTGATCAAACTGATACGTGCAAAAAAACACAGAAAAAACTAATACGGGTCAATTCTAAAATGGTACTAGATGACTTATGAAGAATGTGACCAGTCTATTCCCTAGTCTTTCCCTCATGAACATGGTAAAGAATCTGCAAAAATCTTTAAAAATGCATATCATACAGAAAACTAATCCAAATAACGCAAACTAGATGAGTTATGAAGAATGTGGTTGGTGTCTATTCCCCAGTCTTTCCCTCAAGATCATGGTAAAGAATTTGCAAAAATATTTAAAAATGCATATCATATAGAGAACTAATCCAAATAACGCAAACTGAAAAAATTCAACGATATTAAAAAAAAATGCTATAATCGACTTATTTAAAGTGAACTAAGAATCTTAATGCATATGAAACATGATGAGAGGTTTACTCTTCATTTTTCTCCAAAGAACTTGATAAAGGATCTGCAATGATCTCTAAAATTTAAACACAAGATAAGAAACCCTAATCGCATTAAGAAAAAAAAATAAGAATATAAAAAGATGATCAAACTTACACTTGTATGACCCGACTAGGTATGTAACCCAAAATCTCTATTAACCCCTGCAACACTACAAAAGTTTTCAAATATGAAAATAGAAAGGTACAAAGATATGAATAAAGAATCGACCAAACCAACTAAAATGAGTAAGAAAGCATCAAATTTACCTTATAACTCAACGAATTCCACATGTACAATACTCATTCTAATGTAAGTTGCGTACACTATTATAACCAAATAAGTTCATTATGAATTATACAATTTTAAGGAAATAGTCTCAATAATAATAGATTAAAGTAAATGGACTTCTATTCTTTTGTTCTCTCCCATAAACATGGTAAGCAATTTTGCACTAACTTTACGAATTGTATATTGAAGATAAGATTAAAAATATCAAACATTAAAAAGAAAAGGTGCATAGATATGAATAAAGGTAACCAAACAAACTGAAATAAGTAAGATAACGACAAGAAAGTTTAGGCTTGTAAAGCTGTCAAGTAGACATTATTGATTTGACCAAACACTGTCATTCGATTTCTAATTTCTTGGAAGAAAACACTAATATCTATGTAATTCCACTTTCTAATAAAAGAGTAACTCAAACAAGCCTACTTAAAACAAAGTAATGACACTAGATGGCTTATGAAGAATTGTGTTGTGTATTACCCAGTTCTTCCCAAAGATCGTGATAAGGAATATGCAAAAATCTTTAAAAATTGCAAATCGAAGAGACAACTAATTCAAATATAATAAACAGAAGAGGATCAACACTATGAAAAAGAATTTGACCAAACCGAATTATTTGAAGTGAAGCAAGAACCATAGGGATTAGAAGCATGGGAGGTATACTGTTCAGTTCTCTACCAAAAACTTGATAAAAGACCTGTAAGAAAAAAACTTGATCAAACTGATGCGTGCAAAAAAACACAGAAAAAACTAATACGGGTCAATTCTAAAATGGTACTAGATGACTTATGAAGAATGTGACCAGTCTATTCCCTAGTCTTTCCCTCATGAACATGGTAAAGAATCTGCAAAAATCTTTAAAAATGCATATCATACAGAAAACTAATCCAAATAACGCAAACTAGATGAGTTATGAAGAATGTGGTTGGTGTCTATTCCCCAGTCTTTCCCTCAAGATCATGGTAAAGAATTTGCAAAAATCTTTAAAAATGCATATCATATAGAGAACTAATCCATATAACGCAAACTGAAAAAATTCAACGATTTAAAAAAAAAATGCTATAATCGACTTATTTAAAGTGAACTAAGAATCTTAATGCATATGAAACATGATGAGAGGTTTACTCTTCATTTTTCTCCAAAGAACTTGATAAAGGATCTGCAATGATCTCTAAAATTTAAACACAAGATAAGAAACCCTAATCGCATTAAGAAAAAAAAATAAGAATATAAAAAGATGATCAAACTTACACTTGTATGACCCGACTAGGTATGTAACCCAAAATCTCTATTAACCCCTGCAACACTACAAAAGTTTTCAAATATGAAAATAGAAAGGTACAAAGATATGAATAAAGAATCGACCAAACCAACTAAAATGAGTAAGAAAGCATCAAATTTACCTTATAACTCAACGAATTCCACATGTACAATACTCATTCTAATGTAAGTTGCGTACACTATTATAACCAAATAAGTTCATTATGAATTATACAATTTTAAGGAAATAGTCTCAATAATAATAGATTAAAGTAAATGGACTTCTATTCTTTTGTTCTCTCCCATAAACATGGTAAGCAATTTTGCACTAACTTTACGAATTGTATATTGAAGATAAGATTAAAAATATCAAACATTAAAAAGAAAAGGTGCATAGATATGAATAAAGGTAACCAAACAAACTGAAATAAGTAAGATAACGACAAGAAAGTTTAGGCTTGTAAAGCTGTCAAGTAGACATTATTGATTTGACCAAACACTGTCATTCGATTTCTAATTTCTTGGAAGAAAACACTAATATCTATGTAATTCCACTTTCTAATAAAAGAGTAACTCAAACAAGCCTACTTAAAACAAAGTAATGACACTAGATGGCTTATGAAGAATTGTGTTGTGTATTACCCAGTTCTTCCCAAAGATCGTGATAAGGAATATGCAAAAATCTTTAAAAATTGCAAATCGAAGAGACAACTAATTCAAATATAATAAACAGAAGAGGATCAACACTATGAAAAAGAATTTGACCAAACCGAATTATTTGAAGTGAAGCAAGAACCATAGGGATTAGAAGCATGGGAGGTATACTGTTCAGTTCTCTACCAAAAACTTGATAAAAGACCTGTAAGAAAAAAACTTGATCAAACTGATACGTGCAAAAAAACACAGAAAAAACTAATACGGGTCAATTCTAAAATGGTACTAGATGACTTATGAAGAATGTGACCAGTCTATTCCCTAGTCTTTCCCTCATGAACATGGTAAAGAATCTGCAAAAATCTTTAAAAATGCATATCATACAGAAAACTAATCCAAATAACGCAAACTAGATGAGTTATGAAGAATGTGGTTGGTGTCTATTCCCCAGTCTTTCCCTCAAGATCATGGTAAAGAATTTGCAAAAATATTTAAAAATGCATATCATATAGAGAACTAATCCAAATAACGCAAACTGAAAAAATTCAACGATATTAAAAAAAAATGCTATAATCGACTTATTTAAAGTGAACTAAGAATCTTAATGCATATGAAACATGATGAGAGGTTTACTCTTCATTTTTCTCCAAAGAACTTGATAAAGGATCTGCAATGATCTCTAAAATTTAAACACAAGATAAGAAACCCTAATCGCATTAAGAAAAAAAAATAAGAATATAAAAAGATGATCAAACTTACACTTGTATGACCCGACTAGGTATGTAACCCAAAATCTCTATTAACCCCTGCAACACTACAAAAGTTTTCAAATATGAAAATAGAAAGGTACAAAGATATGAATAAAGAATCGACCAAACCAACTAAAATGAGTAAGAAAGCATCAAATTTACCTTATAACTCAACGAATTCCACATGTACAATACTCATTCTAATGTAAGTTGCGTACACTATTATAACCAAATAAGTTCATTATGAATTATACAATTTTAAGGAAATAGTCTCAATAATAATAGATTAAAGTAAATGGACTTCTATTCTTTTGTTCTCTCCCATAAACATGGTAAGCAATTTTGCACTAACTTTACGAATTGTATATTGAAGATAAGATTAAAAATATCAAACATTAAAAAGAAAAGGTGCATAGATATGAATAAAGGTAACCAAACAAACTGAAATAAGTAAGATAACGACAAGAAAGTTTAGGCTTGTAAAGCTGTCAAGTAGACATTATTGATTTGACCAAACACTGTCATTCGATTTCTAATTTCTTGGAAGAAAACACTAATATCTATGTAATTCCACTTTCTAATAAAAGAGTAACTCAAACAAGCCTACTTAAAACAAAGTAATGACACTAGATGGCTTATGAAGAATTGTGTTGTGTATTACCCAGTTCTTCCCAAAGATCGTGATAAGGAATATGCAAAAATCTTTAAAAATTGCAAATCGAAGAGACAACTAATTCAAATATAATAAACAGAAGAGGATCAACACTATGAAAAAGAATTTGACCAAACCGAATTATTTGAAGTGAAGCAAGAACCATAGGGATTAGAAGCATGGGAGGTATACTGTTCAGTTCTCTACCAAAAACTTGATAAAAGACTTGTAAGAAAAAAACTTGATCAAACTGATACGTGCAAAAAAACACAGAAAAAAACTAATACGGGTCAATTCTAAAATGGTACTAGATGACTTATGAAGAATGTGACCAGTCTATTCCCTAGTCTTTCCCTCATGAACATGGTAAAGAATCTGCAAAAATCTTTAAAAATGCATATCATACAGAAAACTAATCCAAATAACGCAAACTAGATGAGTTATGAAGAATGTGGTTGGTGTCTATTCCCCAGTCTTTCCCTCAAGATCATGGTAAAGAATTTGCAAAAATATTTAAAAATGCATATCATATAGAGAACTAATCCAAATAACGCAAACTGAAAAAATTAAACGATATTAAAAAAAAATGCTATAATCGACTTATTTAAAGTGAACTAAGAATCTTAATGCATATGAAACATGATGAGAGGTTTACTCTTCATTTTTCTCCAAAGAACTTGATAAAGGATCTGCAATGATCTCTAAAATTTAAACACAAGATAAGAAACCCTAATCGCATTAAGAAAAAAAAATAAGAATATAAAAAGATGATCAAACTTACACTTGTATGACCCGACTAGGTATGTAACCCAAAATCTCTATTAACCCCTGCAACACTACAAAAGTTTTCAAATATGAAAATAGAAAGGTACAAAGATATGAATAAAGAATCGACCAAACCAACTAAAATGAGTAAGAAAGCATCAAATTTACCTTATAACTCAACGAATTCCACATGTACAATACTCATTCTAATGTAAGTTGCGTACACTATTATAACCAAATAAGTTCATTATGAATTATACAATTTTAAGGAAATAGTCTCAATAATAATAGATTAAAGTAAATGGACTTCTATTCTTTTGTTCTCTCCCATAAACATGGTAAGCAATTTTGCACTAACTTTACGAATTGTATATTGAAGATAAGATTAAAAATATCAAACATTAAAAAGAAAAGGTGCATAGATATGAATAAAGGTAACCAAACAAACTGAAATAAGTAAGATAACGACAAGAAAGTTTAGGCTTGTAAAGCTGTCAAGTAGACATTATTGATTTGACCAAACACTGTCATTCGATTTCTAATTTCTTGGAAGAAAACACTAATATCTATGTAATTCCACTTTCTAATAAAAGAGTAACTCAAACAAGCCTACTTAAAACAAAGTAATGACACTAGATGGCTTATGAAGAATTGTGTTGTGTATTACCCAGTTCTTCCCAAAGATCGTGATAAGGAATATGCAAAAATCTTTAAAAATTGCAAATCGAAGAGACAACTAATTCAAATATAATAAACAGAAGAGGATCAACACTATGAAAAAGAATTTGACCAAACCGAATTATTTGAAGTGAAGCAAGAACCATAGGGATTAGAAGCATGGGAGGTATACTGTTCAGTTCTCTACCAAAAACTTGATAAAAGACCTGTAAGAAAAAAACTTGATCAAACTGATACGTGCAAAAAAACACAGAAAAAACTAATACGGGTCAATTCTAAAATGGTACTAGATGACTTATGAAGAATGTGACCAGTCTATTCCCTAGTCTTTCCCTCATGAACATGGTAAAGAATCTGCAAAAATCTTTAAAAATGCATATCATACAGAAAACTAATCCAAATAACGCAAACTAGATGAGTTATGAAGAATGTGGTTGGTGTCTATTCCCCAGTCTTTCCCTCAAGATCATGGTAAAGAATTTGCAAAAATATTTAAAAATGCATATCATATAGAGAACTAATCCAAATAACACAAACTGAAAAAATTCAACGATATTAAAAAAAAATGCTATAATCGACTTATTTAAAGTGAACTAAGAATCTTAATGCATATGAAACATGATGAGAGGTTTACTCTTCATTTTTCTCCAAAGAACTTGATAAAGGATCTGCAATGATCTCTAAAATTTAAACACAAGATAAGAAACCCTAATCGCATTAAGAAAAAAAAATAAGAATATAAAAAGATGATCAAACTTACACTTGTATGACCCGACTAGGTATGTAACCCAAAATCTCTATTAACCCCTGCAACACTACAAAAGTTTTCAAATATGAAAATAGAAAGGTACAAAGATATGAATAAAGAATCGACCAAACCAACTAAAATGAGTAAGAAAGCATCAAATTTACCTTATAACTCAACGAATTCCACATGTACAATACTCATTCTAATGTAAGTTGCGTACACTATTATAACCAAATAAGTTCATTATGAATTATACAATTTTAAGGAAATAGTCTCAATAATAATAGATTAAAGTAAATGGACTTCTATTCTTTTGTTCTCTCCCATAAACATGGTAAGCAATTTTGCACTAACTTTACGAATTGTATATTGAAGATAAGATTAAAAATATCAAACATTAAAAAGAAAAGGTGCATAGATATGAATAAAGGTAACCAAACAAACTGAAATAAGTAAGATAACGACAAGAAAGTTTAGGCTTGTAAAGCTGTCAAGTAGACATTATTGATTTGACCAAACACTGTCATTCGATTTCTAATTTCTTGGAAGAAAACACTAATATCTATGTAATTCCACTTTCTAATAAAAGAGTAACTCAAACAAGCCTACTTAAAACAAAGTAATGACACTAGATGGCTTATGAAGAATTGTGTTGTGTATTACCCAGTTCTTCCCAAAGATCGTGATAAGGAATATGCAAAAATCTTTAAAAATTGCAAATCGAAGAGACAACTAATTCAAATATAATAAACAGAAGAGGATCAACACTATGAAAAAGAATTTGACCAAACCGAATTATTTGAAGTGAAGCAAGAACCATAGGGATTAGAAGCATGGGAGGTATACTGTTCAGTTCTCTACCAAAAACTTGATAAAAGACCTGTAAGAAAAAAACTTGATCAAACTGATACGTGCAAAAAAACACAGAAAAAACTAATACGGGTCAATTCTAAAATGGTACTAGATGACTTATGAAGAATGTGACCAGTCTATTCCCTAGTCTTTCCCTCATGAACATGGTAAAGAATCTGCAAAAATCTTTAAAAATGCATATCATACAGAAAACTAATCCAAATAACGCAAACTAGATGAGTTATGAAGAATGTGGTTGGTGTCTATTCCCCAGTCTTTCCCTCAAGATCATGGTAAAGAATTTGCAAAAATATTTAAAAATGCATATCATATAGAGAACTAATCCAAATAACGCAAACTGAAAAAATTCAACGATATTAAAAAAAAATGCTATAATCGACTTATTTAAAGTGAACTAAGAATCTTAATGCATATGAAACATGATGAGAGGTTTACTCTTCATTTTTCTCCAAAGAACTTGATAAAGGATCTGCAATGATCTCTAAAATTTAAACACAAGATAAGAAACCCTAATCGCATTAAGAAAAAAAAATAAGAATATAAAAAGATGATCAAACTTACACTTGTATGACCCGACTAGGTATGTAACCCAAAATCTCTATTAACCCCTGCAACACTACAAAAGTTTTCAAATATGAAAATAGAAAGGTACAAAGATATGAATAAAGAATCGACCAAACCAACTAAAATGAGTAAGAAAGCATCAAATTTACCTTATAACTCAACGAATTCCACATGTACAATACTCATTCTAATGTAAGTTGCGTACACTATTATAACCAAATAAGTTCATTATGAATTATACAATTTTAAGGAAATAGTCTCAATAATAATAGATTAAAGTAAATGGACTTCTATTCTTTTGTTCTCTCCCATAAACATGGTAAGCAATTTTGCACTAACTTTACGAATTGTATATTGAAGATAAGATTAAAAATATCAAACATTAAAAAGAAAAGGTGCATAGATATGAATAAAGGTAACCAAACAAACTGAAATAAGTAAGATAACGACAAGAAAGTTTAGGCTTGTAAAGCTGTCAAGTAGACATTATTGATTTGACCAAACACTGTCATTCGATTTCTAATTTCTTGGAAGAAAACACTAATATCTATGTAATTCCACTTTCTAATAAAAGAGTAACTCAAACAAGCCTACTTAAAACAAAGTAATGACACTAGATGGCTTATGAAGAATTGTGTTGTGTATTACCCAGTTCTTCCCAAAGATCGTGATAAGGAATATGCAAAAATCTTTAAAAATTGCAAATCGAAGAGACAACTAATTCAAATATAATAAACAGAAGAGGATCAACACTATGAAAAAGAATTTGACCAAACCGAATTATTTGAAGTGAAGCAAGAACCATAGGGATTAGAAGCATGGGAGGTATACTGTTCAGTTCTCTACCAAAAACTTGATAAAAGACCTGTAAGAAAAAAACTTGATCAAACTTATACGTGCAAAAAAACACAGAAAAAAACTAATACGGGTCAATTCTAAAATGGTACTAGATGACTTATGAAGAATGTGACCAGTCTATTCCCTAGTCTTTCCCTCATGAACATGGTAAAGAATCTGCAAAAATCTTTAAAAATGCATATCATACAGAAAACTAATCCAAATAACGCAAACTAGATGAGTTATGAAGAATGTGGTTGGTGTCTATTCCCCAGTCTTTCCCTCAAGATCATGGTAAAGAATTTGCAAAAATATTTAAAAATGCATATCATATAGAGAACTAATCCAAATAACGCAAACTGAAAAAATTCAACGATATTAAAAAAAAATGCTATAATCGACTTATTTAAAGTGAACTAAGAATCTTAATGCATATGAAACATGATGAGAGGTTTACTCTTCATTTTTCTCCAAAGAACTTGATAAAGGATCTGCAATGATCTCTAAAATTTAAACACAAGATAAGAAACCCTAATCGCATTAAGAAAAAAAAATAAGAATATAAAAAGATGATCAAACTTACACTTGTATGACCCGACTAGGTATGTAACCCAAAATCTCTATTAACCCCTGCAACACTACAAAAGTTTTCAAATATGAAAATAGAAAGGTACAAAGATATGAATAAAGAATCGACCAAACCAACTAAAATGAGTAAGAAAGCATCAAATTTACCTTATAACTCAACGAATTCCACATGTACAATACTCATTCTAATGTAAGTTGCGTACACTATTATAACCAAATAAGTTCATTATGAATTATACAATTTTAAGGAAATAGTCTCAATAATAATAGATTAAAGTAAATGGACTTCTATTCTTTTGTTCTCTCCCATAAACATGGTAAGCAATTTTGCACTAACTTTACGAATTGTATATTGAAGATAAGATTAAAAATATCAAACATTAAAAAGAAAAGGTGCATAGATATGAATAAAGGTAACCAAACAAACTGAAATAAGTAAGATAACGACAAGAAAGTTTAGGCTTGTAAAGCTGTCAAGTAGACATTATTGATTTGACCAAACACTGTCATTCGATTTCTAATTTCTTGGAAGAAAACACTAATATCTATGTAATTCCACTTTCTAATAAAAGAGTAACTCAAACAAGCCTACTTAAAACAAAGTAATGACACTAGATGGCTTATGAAGAATTGTGTTGTGTATTACCCAGTTCTTCCCAAAGATCGTGATAAGGAATATGCAAAAATCTTTAAAAATTGCAAATCGAAGAGACAACTAATTCAAATATAATAAACAGAAGAGGATCAACACTATGAAAAAGAATTTGACCAAACCGAATTATTTGAAGTGAAGCAAGAACCATAGGGATTAGAAGCATGGGAGGTATACTGTTCAGTTCTCTACCAAAAACTTGATAAAAGACCTGTAAGAAAAAAACTTGATCAAACTGATACGTGCAAAAAAACACAGAAAAAAACTAATACGGGTCAATTCTAAAATGGTACTAGATGACTTATGAAGAATGTGACCAGTCTATTCCCTAGTCTTTCCCTCATGAACATGGTAAAGAATCTGCAAAAATCTTTAAAAATGCATATCATACAGAAAACTAATCCAAATAACGCAAACTAGATGAGTTATGAAGAATGTGGTTGGTGTCTATTCCCCAGTCTTTCCCTCAAGATCATGGTAAAGAATTTGCAAAAATATTTAAAAATGCATATCATATAGAGAACTAATCCAAATAACGCAAACTGAAAAAATTCAACGATATTAAAAAAAAATGCTATAATCGACTTATTTAAAGTGAACTAAGAATCTTAATGCATATGAAACATGATGAGAGGTTTACTCTTCATTTTTCTCCAAAGAACTTGATAAAGGATCTGCAATGATCTCTAAAATTTAAACACAAGATAAGAAACCCTAATCGCATTAAGAAAAAAAAATAAGAATATAAAAAGATGATCAAACTTACACTTGTATGACCCGACTAGGTATGTAACCCAAAATCTCTATTAACCCCTGCAACACTACAAAAGTTTTCAAATATGAAAATAGAAAGGTACAAAGATATGAATAAAGAATCGACCAAACCAACTAAAATGAGTAAGAAAGCATCAAATTTACCTTATAACTCAACGAATTCCACATGTACAATACTCATTCTAATGTAAGTTGCGTACACTATTATAACCAAATAAGTTCATTATGAATTATACAATTTTAAGGAAATAGTCTCAATAATAATAGATTAAAGTAAATGGACTTCTATTCTTTTGTTCTCTCCCATAAACATGGTAAGCAATTTTGCACTAACTTTACGAATTGTATATTGAAGATAAGATTAAAAATATCAAACATTAAAAAGAAAAGGTGCATAGATATGAATAAAGGTAACCAAACAAACTGAAATAAGTAAGATAACGACAAGAAAGTTTAGGCTTGTAAAGCTGTCAAGTAGACATTATTGATTTGACCAAACACTGTCATTCGATTTCTAATTTCTTGGAAGAAAACACTAATATCTATGTAATTCCACTTTCTAATAAAAGAGTAACTCAAACAAGCCTACTTAAAACAAAGTAATGACACTAGATGGCTTATGAAGAATTGTGTTGTGTATTACCCAGTTCTTCCCAAAGATCGTGATAAGGAATATGCAAAAATCTTTAAAAATTGCAAATCGAAGAGACAACTAATTCAAATATAATAAACAGAAGAGGATCAACACTATGAAAAAGAATTTGACCAAACCGAATTATTTGAAGTGAAGCAAGAACCATAGGGATTAGAAGCATGGGAGGTATACTGTTCAGTTCTCTACCAAAAACTTGATAAAAGACCTGTAAGAAAAAAACTTGATCAAACTTATACGTGCAAAAAAACACAGAAAAAAACTAATACGGGTCAATTCTAAAATGGTACTAGATGACTTATGAAGAATGTGACCAGTCTATTCCCTAGTCTTTCCCTCATGAACATGGTAAAGAATCTGCAAAAATCTTTAAAAATGCATATCATACAGAAAACTAATCCAAATAACGCAAACTAGATGAGTTATGAAGAATGTGGTTGGTGTCTATTCCCCAGTCTTTCCCTCAAGATCATGGTAAAGAATTTGCAAAAATATTTAAAAATGCATATCATATAGAGAACTAATCCAAATAACGCAAACTGAAAAAATTCAACGATATTAAAAAAAAATGCTATAATCGACTTATTTAAAGTGAACTAAGAATCTTAATGCATATGAAACATGATGAGAGGTTTACTCTTCATTTTTCTCCAAAGAACTTGATAAAGGATCTGCAATGATCTCTAAAATTTAAACACAAGATAAGAAACCCTAATCGCATTAAGAAAAAAAAATAAGAATATAAAAAGATGATCAAACTTACACTTGTATGACCCGACTAGGTATGTAACCCAAAATCTCTATTAACCCCTGCAACACTACAAAAGTTTTCAAATATGAAAATAGAAAGGTACAAAGATATGAATAAAGAATCGACCAAACCAACTAAAATGAGTAAGAAAGCATCAAATTTACCTTATAACTCAACGAATTCCACATGTACAATACTCATTCTAATGTAAGTTGCGTACACTATTATAACCAAATAAGTTCATTATAAATTATACAATTTTAAGGAAATAGTCTCAATAATAATAGATTAAAGTAAATGGACTTCTATTCTTTTGTTCTCTCCCATAAACATGGTAAGCAATTTTGCACTAACTTTACGAATTGTATATTGAAGATAAGATTAAAAATATCAAACATTAAAAAGAAAAGGTGCATAGATATGAATAAAGGTAACCAAACAAACTGAAATAAGTAAGATAACGACAAGAAAGTTTAGGCTTGTAAAGCTGTCAAGTAGACATTATTGATTTGACCAAACACTGTCATTCGATTTCTAATTTCTTGGAAGAAAACACTAATATCTATGTAATTCCACTTTCTAATAAAAGAGTAACTCAAACAAGCCTACTTAAAACAAAGTAATGACACTAGATGGCTTATGAAGAATTGTGTTGTGTATTACCCAGTTCTTCCCAAAGATCGTGATAAGGAATATGCAAAAATCTTTAAAAATTGCAAATCGAAGAGACAACTAATTCAAATATAATAAACAGAAGAGGATCAACACTATGAAAAAGAATTTGACCAAACCGAATTATTTGAAGTGAAGCAAGAACCATAGGGATTAGAAGCATGGGAGGTATACTGTTCAGTTCTCTACCAAAAATTTGATAAAAGACCTGTAAGAAAAAAACTTGATCAAACTGATACGTGCAAAAAAACACAGAAAAAACTAATACGGTTCAATTCTAAAATGGTACTAGATGACTTATGAAGAATGTGACCAGTCTATTCCCTAGTCTTTCCCTCATGAACATGGTAAAGAATCTGCAAAAATCTTTAAAAATGCATATCATACAGAAAACTAATCCAAATAACGCAAACTAGATGAGTTATGAAGAATGTGGTTGGTGTCTATTCCCCAGTCTTTCCCTCAAGATCATGGTAAAGAATTTGCAAAAATCTTTAAAAATGCATATCATATAGAGAACTAATCCATATAACGCAAACTGAAAAAATTCAACGATTTAAAAAAAAATGCTATAATCGACTTATTTAAAGTGAACTAAGAATCTTAATGCATATGAAACATGATGAGAGGTTTACTCTTCATTTTTCTCCAAAGAACTTGATAAAGGATCTGCAATGATCTCTAAAATTTAAACACAAGATAAGAAACCCTAATCGCATTAAGAAAAAAAAATAAGAATATAAAAAGATGATCAAACTTACACTTGTATGACCCGACTAGGTATGTAACCCAAAATCTCTATTAACCCCTGCAACACTACAAAAGTTTTCAAATATGAAAATAGAAAGGTACAAAGATATGAATAAAGAATCGACCAAACCAACTAAAATGAGTAAGAAAGCATCAAATTTACCTTATAACTCAACGAATTCCACATGTACAATACTCATTCTAATGTAAGTTGCGTACACTATTATAACCAAATAAGTTCATTATGAATTATACAATTTTAAGGAAATAGTCTCAATAATAATAGATTAAAGTAAATGGACTTCTATTCTTTTGTTCTCTCCCATAAACATGGTAAGCAATTTTGCACTAACTTTACGAATTGTATATTGAAGATAAGATTAAAAATATCAAACATTAAAAAGAAAAGGTGCATAGATATGAATAAAGGTAACCAAACAAACTGAAATAAGTAAGATAACGACAAGAAAGTTTAGGCTTGTAAAGCTGTCAAGTAGACATTATTATTGATTTGACCAAACACTGTCATTCGATTTCTAATTTCTTGGAAGAAAACACTAATATCTATGTAATTCCACTTTCTAATAAAAGAGTAACTCAAACAAGCCTACTTAAAACAAAGTTATGACACTAGATGGCTTATGAAGAATGTGTTGTGTATTACCCAGTTCTTCCCAAAGATCGTGATAAGGAATATGCAAAAATCTTTAAAAATTGCAAATCGAAGAGACAACTAATTCAAATATAATAAACAGAAGAGGATCAACACTATGAAAAAGAATTTGACCAAACCGAATTATTTGAAGTGAAGCAAGAACCATAGGGATTAGAAGCATGGGAGGTATACTGTTCAGTTCTCTACCAAAAACTTGATAAAAGACCTGTAAGAAAAAAACTTGATCAAACTGATACGTGCAAAAAAACACAGAAAAAACTAATACGGTTCAATTCTACAATGGTACTAGATGACTTATGAAGAATGTGACCAGTCTATTCCCTAGTCTTTCCCTCATGAACATGGTAAAGAATCTGCAAAAATATTTAAAAATGCATATCATACAGAAAACTAATCCAAATAACGCAAACTAGATGAGTTATGAAGAATGTGGTTGGTGTCTATTCCCCAGTCTTTCCCTCAAGATCATGGTAAAGAATTTGCAAAAATCTTTAAAAATGCATATCATATAGAGAACTAATCCAAATAACGCAAACTGAAAAAATTCAACGATTTAAAAAAAATGCTATAATCGACTTATTTAAAGTGAACTAAGAATCTTAATGCATATGAAACATGATGAGAGGTTTACTCTTCATTTTTCTCCAAAGAACTTGATAAAGGATCTGCAATGATCTCTAAAAATTAAACACAAGATAAGAAACCCTAATCGTATTAAGAAAAAAAAATAAGAATATAAAAAGATGATCAAACTTACACTTGTATGAACTAACTCGGTATGTAACCCAAAATCTCCATTAACCCCAGCAACACTACAAAAGTTTTCAAATATGAAAAAAAGAAAGGTACAAAGATATGAATAAAGAATCGACCAAACCAACTAAAATGAGTAAGAAAGGATTAATTTTACCTTACGACTCAACGAATTCCACCCGTACAATACTCATTCTAATGTAAGTTGCGTACACTATTATAATCAAATAAGTTCATTATGAATTATACAATTTTAAGAAAATAATGTCAATAATAATAGATTAAAGTAAATGGACTTCTATTCTTTTGTTCTCTCCCATAAACATGGTAAGCAATTTTGCACTAACTTTACGAATTGTATATTGAAGATAAGATTAAAAATATCAAACATTAAAAAGAAAAGGTGCATAGATATGAATAAAGGTAACCAAACAAACTGAAATAAGTAAGATAAGGACAAGAAAGTTTAGGCTTGTAAAGCTGTCAAGTAGACATTATTATTGATTTGACCAAACACTGTCATTCGATTTCTAATTTCTTGGAAGAAAACACTAATATCTATGTAATTCCACTTTCTAATAAAAGAGTAACTCAAACAAGCCTACTTAAAACAAAGTTATGACACTAGATGGCTTATGAAGAATGTGTTGTGTATTACCCAGTTCTTCCCAAAGATCGTGATAAGGAATATGCAAAAATCTTTAAAAATTGCAAATCGAAGAGACAACTAATTCAAATATAATAAACAGAAGAGGATCAACACTATGAAAAAGAATTTGACCAAACCGAATTATTTGAAGTGAAGCAAGAACCATAGGGATTAGAAGCATGGGAGGTATACTGTTCAGTTCTCTACCAAAAACTTGATAAAAGACCTGTAAGAAAAAAACTTGATCAAACTGATACGTGCAAAAAAACACAGAAAAAACTAATACGGTTCAATTCTACAATGGTACTAGATGACTTATGAAGAATGTGACCAGTCTATTCCCTAGTCTTTCCTTCATGAACATGGTAAAGAATCTGCAAAAATCTTTAAAAATGCATATCATACAGAAAACTAATCCAAATAACGCAAACTAGATGAGTTATGAAGAATGTGGTTGGTGTCTATTCCCCAGTCTTTCCCTCAAGATCATGGTAAAGAATTTGCAAAAATATTTAAAAATGCATATCATATAGAGAACTAATCCAAATAACGCAAACTGAAAAAATTCAACGATATTAAAAAAAAATGCTATAATCGACTTATTTAAAGTGAACTAAGAATCTTAATGCATATGAAACATGATGAGAGGTTTACTCTTCATTTTTCTCCAAAGAACTTGATAAAGGATCTGCAATGATCTCTAAAATTTAAACACAAGATAAGAAACCCTAATCGCATTAAGAAAAAAAAATAAGAATATAAAAAGATGATCAAACTTACACTTGTATGACCCGACTAGGTATGTAACCCAAAATCTCTATTAACCCCTGCAACACTACAAAAGTTTTCAAATATGAAAATAGAAAGGTACAAAGATATGAATAAAGAATCGACCAAACCAACTAAAATGAGTAAGAAAGCATCAAATTTACCTTATAACTCAACGAATTCCACATGTACAATACTCATTCTAATGTAAGTTGCGTACACTATTATAACCAAATAAGTTCATTATGAATTATACAATTTTAAGGAAATAGTCTCAATAATAATAGATTAAAGTAAATGGACTTCTATTCTTTTGTTCTCTCCCATAAACATGGTAAGCAATTTTGCACTAACTTTACGAATTGTATATTGAAGATAAGATTAAAAATATCAAACATTAAAAAGAAAAGGTGCATAGATATGAATAAAGGTAACCAAACAAACTGAAATAAGTAAGATAACGACAAGAAAGTTTAGGCTTGTAAAGCTGTCAAGTAGACATTATTGATTTGACCAAACACTGTCATTCGATTTCTAATTTCTTGGAAGAAAACACTAATATCTATGTAATTCCACTTTCTAATAAAAGAGTAACTCAAACAAGCCTACTTAAAACAAAGTAATGACACTAGATGGCTTATGAAGAATTGTGTTGTGTATTACCCAGTTCTTCCCAAAGATCGTGATAAGGAATATGCAAAAATCTTTAAAAATTGCAAATCGAAGAGACAACTAATTCAAATATAATAAACAGAAGAGGATCAACACTATGAAAAAGAATTTGACCAAACCGAATTATTTGAAGTGAAGCAAGAACCATAGGGATTAGAAGCATGGGAGGTATACTGTTCAGTTCTCTACCAAAAACTTGATAAAAGACCTGTAAGAAAAAAACTTGATCAAACTGATACGTGCAAAAAAACACAGAAAAAAACTAATACGGGTCAATTCTAAAATGGTACTAGATGACTTATGAAGAATGTGACCAGTCTATTCCCTAGTCTTTCCCTCATGAACATGGTAAAGAATCTGCAAAAATCTTTAAAAATGCATATCATACAGAAAACTAATCCAAATAACGCAAACTAGATGAGTTATGAAGAATGTGGTTGGTGTCTATTCCCCAGTCTTTCCCTCAAGATCATGGTAAAGAATTTGCAAAAATATTTAAAAATGCATATCATATAGAGAACTAATCCAAATAACGCAAACTGAAAAAATTCAACGATATTAAAAAAAAATGCTATAATCGACTTATTTAAAGTGAACTAAGAATCTTAATGCATATGAAACATGATGAGAGGTTTACTCTTCATTTTTCTCCAAAGAACTTGATAAAGGATCTGCAATGATCTCTAAAATTTAAACACAAGATAAGAAACCCTAATCGCATTAAGAAAAAAAAATAAGAATATAAAAAGATGATCAAACTTACACTTGTATGACCCGACTAGGTATGTAACCCAAAATCTCTATTAACCCCTGCAACACTACAAAAGTTTTCAAATATGAAAATAGAAAGGTACAAAGATATGAATAAAGAATCGACCAAACCAACTAAAATGAGTAAGAAAGCATCAAATTTACCTTATAACTCAACGAATTCCACATGTACAATACTCATTCTAATGTAAGTTGCGTACACTATTATAACCAAATAAGTTCATTATGAATTATACAATTTTAAGGAAATAGTCTCAATAATAATAGATTAAAGTAAATGGACTTCTATTCTTTTGTTCTCTCCCATAAACATGGTAAGCAATTTTGCACTAACTTTACGAATTGTATATTGAAGATAAGATTAAAAATATCAAACATTAAAAAGAAAAGGTGCATAGATATGAATAAAGGTAACCAAACAAACTGAAATAAGTAAGATAACGACAAGAAAGTTTAGGCTTGTAAAGCTGTCAAGTAGACATTATTGATTTGACCAAACACTGTCATTCGATTTCTAATTTCTTGGAAGAAAACACTAATATCTATGTAATTCCACTTTCTAATAAAAGAGTAACTCAAACAAGCCTACTTAAAACAAAGTAATGACACTAGATGGCTTATGAAGAATTGTGTTGTGTATTACCCAGTTCTTCCCAAAGATCGTGATAAGGAATATGCAAAAATCTTTAAAAATTGCAAATCGAAGAGACAACTAATTCAAATATAATAAACAGAAGAGGATCAACACTATGAAAAAGAATTTGACCAAACCGAATTATTTGAAGTGAAGCAAGAACCATAGGGATTAGAAGCATGGGAGGTATACTGTTCAGTTCTCTACCAAAAATTTGATAAAAGACCTGTAAGAAAAAAACTTGATCAAACTGATACGTGCAAAAAAACACAGAAAAAACTAATACGGTTCAATTCTAAAATGGTACTAGATGACTTATGAAGAATGTGACCAGTCTATTCCCTAGTCTTTCCCTCATGAACATGGTAAAGAATCTGCAAAAATCTTTAAAAATGCATATCATACAGAAAACTAATCCAAATAACGCAAACTAGATGAGTTATGAAGAATGTGGTTGGTGTCTATTCCCCAGTCTTTCCCTCAAGATCATGGTAAAGAATTTGCAAAAATCTTTAAAAATGCATATCATATAGAGAACTAATCCATATAACGCAAACTGAAAAAATTCAACGATTTAAAAAAAAATGCTATAATCGACTTATTTAAAGTGAACTAAGAATCTTAATGCATATGAAACATGATGAGAGGTTTACTCTTCATTTTTCTCCAAAGAACTTGATAAAGGATCTGCAATGATCTCTAAAATTTAAACACAAGATAAGAAACCCTAATCGCATTAAGAAAAAAAAATAAGAATATAAAAAGATGATCAAACTTACACTTGTATGACCCGACTAGGTATGTAACCCAAAATCTCTATTAACCCCTGCAACACTACAAAAGTTTTCAAATATGAAAATAGAAAGGTACAAAGATATGAATAAAGAATCGACCAAACCAACTAAAATGAGTAAGAAAGCATCAAATTTACCTTATAACTCAACGAATTCCACATGTACAATACTCATTCTAATGTAAGTTGCGTACACTATTATAACCAAATAAGTTCATTATGAATTATACAATTTTAAGGAAATAGTCTCAATAATAATAGATTAAAGTAAATGGACTTCTATTCTTTTGTTCTCTCCCATAAACATGGTAAGCAATTTTGCACTAACTTTACGAATTGTATATTGAAGATAAGATTAAAAATATCAAACATTAAAAAGAAAAGGTGCATAGATATGAATAAAGGTAACCAAATAAACTGAAATAAGTAAGATAACGACAAGAAAGTTTAGGCTTGTAAAGCTGTCAAGTAGACATTATTATTGATTTGACCAAACACTGTCATTCGATTTCTAATTTCTTGGAAGAAAACACTAATATCTATGTAATTCCACTTTCTAATAAAAGAGTAACTCAAACAAGCCTACTTAAAACAAAGTTATGACACTAGATGGCTTATGAAGAATGTGTTGTGTATTACCCAGTTCTTCCCAAAGATCGTGATAAGGAATATGCAAAAATCTTTAAAAATTGCAAATCGAAGAGACAACTAATTCAAATATAATAAACAGAAGAGGATCAACACTATGAAAAAGAATTTGACCAAACCGAATTATTTGAAGTGAAGCAAGAACCATAGGGATTAGAAGCATGGGAGGTATACTGTTCAGTTCTCTACCAAAAACTTGATAAAAGACCTGTAAGAAAAAAACTTGATCAAACTGATACGTGCAAAAAAACACAGAAAAAACTAATACGGTTCAATTCTACAATGGTACTAGATGACTTATGAAGAATGTGACCAGTCTATTCCCTAGTCTTTCCCTCATGAACATGGTAAAGAATCTGCAAAAATCTTTAAAAATGCATATCATACAGAAAACTAATCCAAATAACGCAAACTAGATGAGTTATGAAGAATGTGGTTGGTGTCTATTCCCCAGTCTTTCCCTCAAGATCATGGTAAAGAATTTGCAAAAATCTTTAAAAATGCATATCATATAGAGAACTAATCCAAATAACGCAAACTGAAAAAATTCAACGATTTAAAAAAAATGCTATAATCGACTTATTTAAAGTGAACTAAGAATCTTAATGCATATGAAACATGATGAGAGGTTTACTCTTCATTTTTCTCCAAAGAACTTGATAAAGGATCTGCAATGATCTCTAAAAATTAAACACAAGATAAGAAACCCTAATCGTATTAAGAAAAAAAAATAAGAATATAAAAAGATGATCAAACTTACACTTGTATGAACTAACTCGGTATGTAACCCAAAATCTCCATTAACCCCAGCAACACTACAAAAGTTTTCAAATATGAAAAAAAGAAAGGTACAAAGATATGAATAAAGAATCGACCAAACCAACTAAAATGAGTAAGAAAGGATTAATTTTACCTTACGACTCAACGAATTCCACCCGTACAATACTCATTCTAATGTAAGTTGCGTACACTATTATAATCAAATAAGTTCATTATGAATTATACAATTTTAAGGAAATAATGTCAATAATAATAGATTAAAGTAAATGGACTTCTATTCTTTTGTTCTCTCCCATAAACATGGTAAGCAATTTTGCACTAACTTTACGAATTGTATATTGAAGATAAGATTAAAAATATCAAACATTAAAAAGAAAAGGTGCATAGATATGAATAAAGGTAACCAAACAAACTGAAATAAGTAAGATAACGACAAGAAAGTTTAGGCTTGTAAAGCTGTCAAGTAGACATTATTATTGATTTGACCAAACACTGTCATTCGATTTCTAATTTCTTGGAAGAAAACACTAATATCTATGTAATTCCACTTTCTAATAAAAGAGTAACTCAAACAAGCCTACTTAAAACAAAGTTATGACACTAGATGGCTTATGAAGAATGTGTTGTGTATTACCCAGTTCTTCCCAAAGATCGTGATAAGGAATATGCAAAAATCTTTAAAAATTGCAAATCGAAGAGACAACTAATTCAAATATAATAAACAGAAGAGGATCAACACTATGAAAAAGAATTTGACCAAACCGAATTATTTGAAGTGAAGCAAGAACCATAGGGATTAGAAGCATGGGAGGTATACTGTTCAGTTCTCTACCAAAAACTTGATAAAAGACCTGTAAGAAAAAAACTTGATCAAACTGATACGTGCAAAAAAACACAGAAAAAACTAATACGGTTCAATTCTACAATGGTACTAGATGACTTATGAAGAATGTGACCAGTCTATTCCCTAGTCTTTCCTTCATGAACATGGTAAAGAATCTGCAAAAATCTTTAAAAATGCATATCATACAGAAAACTAATCCAAATAACGCAAACTAGATGAGTTATGAAGAATGTGGTTGGTGTCTATTCCCCAGTCTTTCCCTCAAGATCATGGTAAAGAATTTGCAAAAATATTTAAAAATGCATATCATATAGAGAACTAATCCAAATAACGCAAACTGAAAAAATTCAACGATTTAAAAAAAAAATGGTATAATCGACTTATTTAAAGTGAACTAAGAATCTTAATGCATATGAAACATGATGAGAGGTTTACTCTTCATTTTTCTCCAAAGAACTTGATAAAGGATCTGCAATGATCTCTAAAATTTAAACACAAGATAAGAAACCCTAATCGCATTAAGAAAAAAAAATAAGAATATAAAAAGATGATCAAACTTACACTTGTATGAACTAACTCGGTATGTAACCCAAAATCTCCATTAACCCCAGCAACACTACAAAAGTTTTCAAATATGAAAAAAAGAAAGGTACAAAGATATGAATAAAGAATCGACCAAACCAACTAAAATGAGTAAGAAAGGATTAATTTTACCTTACGACTCAACGAATTCCACCCGTACAATACTCATTCTAATGTAAGTTGCGTACACTATTATAATCAAATAAGTTCATTATGAATTATACAATTTTAAGGAAATAATGTCAATAATAATAGATTAAAGTTAATGGACTTCTATTCTTTTGTTCTCTCCCATAAACATGGTAAGCAATTTTGCACTAACTTTACGAATTGTATATTGAAGATAAGATTAAAAATATCAAACATTAAAAAGAAAAGGTGCATAGATATGAATAAAGGTAACCAAACAAACTGAAATAAGTAAGATAACGACAAGAAAGTTTAGGCTTGTAAAGCTGTCAAGTAGACATTATTGATTTGACCAAACACTGTCATTCGATTTCTAATTTCTTGGAAGAAAACACTAATATCTATGTAATTCCACTTTCTAATAAAAGAGTAACTCAAACAAGCCTACTTAAAACAAAGTTATGACACTAGATGGCTTATGAAGAATGTGTTGAGTATTACCCAGTTCTTCCCAAAGATCGTGATAAGGAATATGCAAAAATCTTTAAAAATTGCAAATCGAAGAGACAACTAATTCAAATATAATAAACAGAAGAGGATCAACACTATGAAAAAGAATTTGACCAAACCGAATTATTTGAAGTGAAGCAAGAACCATAGGGATTAGAAGCATGGGAGGTATACTGTTCAGTTCTCTACCAAAAACTTGATAAAAGACCTGTAAGAAAAAAACTTGATCAAACTGATACGTGCAAAAAAACACAGAAAAAACTAATACGGTTCAATTCTACAATGGTACTAGATGACTTATGAAGAATGTGACCAGTCTATTCCCTAGTCTTTCCCTCATGAACATGGTAAAGAATCTGCAAAAATCTTTAAAAATGCATATCATACAGAAAACTAATCCAAATAACGCAAACTAGATGAGTTATGAAGAATGTGGTTGGTGTCTATTCCCCAGTCTTTCCCTCAAGATCATGGTAAAGAATTTGCAAAAATCTTTAAAAATGCATATCATATAGAGAACTAATCCAAATAACGCAAACTGAAAAAATTCAACGATTTAAAAAAAATGCTATAATCGACTTATTTAAAGTGAACTAAGAATCTTAATGCATATGAAACATGATGAGAGGTTTACTCTTCATTTTTCTCCAAAGAACTTGATAAAGGATCTGCAATGATCTCTAAAAATTAAACACAAGATAAGAAACCCTAATCGTATTAAGAAAAAAAAATAAGAATATAAAAAGATGATCAAACTTACACTTGTATGAACTAACTCGGTATGTAACCCAAAATCTCCATTAACCCCAGCAACACTACAAAAGTTTTCAAATATGAAAAAAAGAAAGGTACAAAGATATGAATAAAGAATCGACCAAACCAACTAAAATGAGTAAGAAAGGATTAATTTTACCTTACGACTCAACGAATTCCACCCGTACAATACTCATTCTAATGTAAGTTGCGTACACTATTATAATCAAATAAGTTCATTATGAATTATACAATTTTAAGGAAATAATGTCAATAATAATAGATTAAAGTAAATGGACTTCTATTCTTTTGTTCTCTCCCATAAACATGGTAAGGAATTTTGCACTAACTTTACGAATTGTATATTGAAGATAAGATTAAAAATATCAAACATTAAAAAGAAAAGGTGCATAGATATGAATAAAGGTAACCAAACAAACTGAAATAAGTAAGATAACGACAAGAAAGTTTAGGCTTGTAAAGCTGTCAAGTAGACATTATTATTGATTTGACCAAACACTGTCATTCGATTTCTAATTTCTTGGAAGAAAACACTAATATCTATGTAATTCCACTTTCTAATAAAAGAGTAACTCAAACAAGCCTACTTAAAACAAAGTTATGACACTAGATGGCTTATGAAGAATGTGTTGTGTATTACCCAGTTCTTCCCAAAGATCGTGATAAGGAATATGCAAAAATCTTTAAAAATTGCAAATCGAAGAGACAACTAATTCAAATATAATAAACAGAAGAGGATCAACACTATGAAAAAGAATTTGACCAAACCGAATTATTTGAAGTGAAGCAAGAACCATAGGGATTAGAAGCATGGGAGGTATACTGTTCAGTTCTCTACAAAAAACTTGATAAAAGACCTGTAAGAAAAAAACTTGATCAAACTGATACGTGCAAAAAAACACAGAAAAAACTAATACGGTTCAATTCTACAATGGTACTAGATGACTTATGAAGAATGTGACCAGTCTATTCCCTAGTCTTTCCTTCATGAACATGGTAAAGAATCTGCAAAAATCTTTAAAAATGCATATCATACAGAAAACTAATCCAAATAACGCAAACTAGATGAGTTATGAAGAATGTGGTTGGTGTCTATTCCCCAGTCTTTCCCTCAAGATCATGGTAAAGAATTTGCAAAAATATTTAAAAATGCATATCATATAGAGAACTAATCCAAATAACGCAAACTGAAAAAATTCAACGATTTAAAAAAAAAATGGTATAATCGACTTATTTAAAGTGAACTAAGAATCTTAATGCATATGAAACATGATGAGAGGTTTACTCTTCATTTTTCTCCAAAGAACTTGATAAAGGATCTGCAATGATCTCTAAAATTTAAACACAAGATAAGAAACCCTAATCGCATTAAGAAAAAAAAATAAGAATATAAAAAGATGATCAAACTTACACTTGTATGAACTAACTCGGTATGTAACCCAAAATCTCCATTAACCCCAGCAACACTACAAAAGTTTTCAAATATGAAAAAAAGAAAGGTACAAAGATATGAATAAAGAATCGACCAAACCAACTAAAATGAGTAAGAAAGGATTAATTTTACCTTACGACTCAACGAATTCCACCCGTACAATACTCATTCTAATGTAAGTTGCGTACACTATTATAATCAAATAAGTTCATTATGAATTATACAATTTTAAGGAAATAATGTCAATAATAATAGATTAAAGTAAATGGACTTCTATTCTTTTGTTCTCTCCCATAAACATGGTAAGCAATTTTGCACTAACTTTACGAATTGTATATTGAAGATAAGATTAAAAATATCAAACATTAAAAAGAAAAGGTGCATAGATATGAATAAAGGTAACCAAACAAACTGAAATAAGTAAGATAACGACAAGAAAGTTTAGGCTTGTAAAGCTGTCAAGTAGACATTATTATTGATTTGACCAAACACTGTCATTCGATTTCTAATTTCTTGGAAGAAAACACTAATATCTATGTAATTCCACTTTCTAATAAAAGAGTAACTCAAACAAGCCTACTTAAAACAAAGTTATGACACTAGATGGCTTATGAAGAATGTGTTGTGTATTACCCAGTTCTTCCCAAAGATCGTGATAAGGAATATGCAAAAATCTTTAAAAATTGCAAATCGAAGAGACAACTAATTCAAATATAATAAACAGAAGAGGATCAACACTATGAAAAAGAATTTGACCAAACCGAATTATTTGAAGTGAAGCAAGAACCATAGGGATTAGAAGCATGGGAGGTATACTGTTCAGTTCTCTACCAAAAACTTGATAAAAGACCTGTAAGAAAAAAACTTGATCAAACTGATACGTGCAAAAAAACACAGAAAAAACTAATACGGTTCAATTCTACAATGGTACTAGATGACTTATGAAGAATGTGACCAGTCTATTCCCTAGTCTTTCCTTCATGAACATGGTAAAGAATCTGCAAAAATCTTTAAAAATGCATATCATACAGAAAACTAATCCAAATAACGCAAACTAGATGAGTTATGAAGAATGTGGTTGGTGTCTATTCCCCAGTCTTTCCCTCAAGATCATGGTAAAGAATTTGCAAAAATATTTAAAAATGCATATCATATAGAGAACTAATCCAAATAACGCAAACTGAAAAAATTCAACGATTTAAAAAAAAAATGGTATAATCGACTTATTTAAAGTGAACTAAGAATCTTAATGCATATGAAACATGATGAGAGGTTTACTCTTCATTTTTCTCCAAAGAACTTGATAAAGGATCTGCAATGATCTCTAAAATTTAAACACAAGATAAGAAACCCTAATCGCATTAAGAAAAAA
Organism: Chamaenerion angustifolium; assembly: GCA_946814005.1. NCBI lineage: Eukaryota > Viridiplantae > Streptophyta > Magnoliopsida > Myrtales > Onagraceae > Chamaenerion > Chamaenerion angustifolium. The sequence continues at coordinate 21,739,902 of OX328268.1, read as the reverse complement.
AAATAAGAATATAAAAAGATGATCAAACTTACACTTGTATGAACCGACTAGGTATGTAACCCAAAATCTCTATTAACCCCTGCAACACTACAAAAGTTTTCAAATATGAAAATAGAAAGGTACAAAGATATGAATAAAGAATCGACCAAACCAACTAAAATGAGTAAGAAAGCATCAAATTTACCTTATAACTCAACGAATTCCACATGTACAATACTCATTCTAATGTAAGTTGCGTACACTATTATAACCAAATAAGTTCATTATGAATTATACAATTTTAAGGAAATAGTCTCAATAATAATAGATTAAAGTAAATGGACTTCTATTCTTTTGTTCTCTCCCATAAACATGGTAAGCAATTTTGCACTAACTTTACGAATTGTATATTGAAGATAAGATTAAAAATATCAAACATTAAAAAGAAAAGGTGCATAGATATGAATAAAGGTAACCAAACAAACTGAAATAAGTAAGATAACGACAAGAAAGTTTAGGCTTGTAAAGCTGTCAAGTAGACATTATTCATTTGACCAAACACTGTCATTCGATTTCTAATTTCTTGGAAGAAAACACTAATATCTATGTAATTCCACTTTCTAATAAAAGAGTAACTCAAACAAGCCTACTTAAAACAAAGTAATGACACTAGATGGCTTATGAAGAATTGTGTTGTGTATTACCCAGTTCTTCCCAAAGATCGTGATAAGGAATATGCAAAAATCTTTAAAAATTGCAAATCGAAGAGACAACTAATTCAAATATAATAAACAGAAGAGGATCAACACTATGAAAAAGAATTTGACCAAACCGAATTATTTGAAGTGAAGCAAGAACCATAGGGATTAGAAGCATGGGAGGTATACTGTTCAGTTCTCTACCAAAAACTTGATAAAAGACCTGTAAGAAAAAAACTTGATCAAACTGATACGTGCAAAAAAACACAGAAAAAACTAATACGGGTCAATTCTAAAATGGTACTAGATGACTTATGAAGAATGTGACCAGTCTATTCCCTAGTCTTTCCCTCATGAACATGGTAAAGAATCTGCAAAAATCTTTAAAAATGCATATCATACATAAAACTAATCCAAATAACGCAAACTAGATGAGTTATGAAGAATGTGGTTGGTGTCTATTCCCCAGTCTTTCCCTCAAGATCATGGTAAAGAATTTGCAAAAATATTTAAAAATGCATATCATATAGAGAACTAATCCAAATAACGCAAACTGAAAAAATTCAACGATATTAAAAAAAAATGCTATAATCGACTTATTTAAAGTGAACTAAGAATCTTAATGCATATGAAACATGATGAGAGGTTTACTCTTCATTTTTCTCCAAAGAACTTGATAAAGGATCTGCAATGATCTCTAAAATTTAAACACAAGATAAGAAACCCTAATCGCATTAAGAAAAAAAAATAAGAATATAAAAAGATGATCAAACTTACACTTGTATGACCCGACTAGGTATGTAACCCCAAATCTCTATTAACCCCTGCAACACTACAAAAGTTTTCAAATATGAAAATAGAAAGGTACAAAGATATGAATAAAGAATCGACCAAACCAACTAAAATGAGTAAGAAAGCATCAAATTTACCTTATAACTCAACGAATTCCACATGTACAATACTCATTCTAATGTAAGTTGCGTACACTATTATAACCAAATAAGTTCATTATGAATTATACAATTTTAAGGAAATAGTCTCAATAATAATAGATTAAAGTAAATGGACTTCTATTCTTTTGTTCTCTCCCATAAACATGGTAAGCAATTTTGCACTAACGTTACGAATTGTATATTGAAGATAAGATTAAACATATCAAACATTAAAAAGAAAAGGTGCATAGATATGAATAAAGGTAACCAAACAAACTGAAATAAGTAAGATAACGACAAGAAAGTTTAGGCTTGTAAAGCTGTCAAGTAGACATTATTCATTTGACCAAACACTGTCATTCGATTTCTAATTTCTTGGAAGAAAACACTAATATCTATGTAATTCCACTTTCTAATAAAAGAGTAACTCAAACAAGCCTACTTAAAACAAAGTTATGACACTAGATGGCTTATGAAGAATGTGTTGTGTATTACCCATTTCTTCCCAAAGATCGTGATAAGGAATATGCAAAAATCTTTAAAAATTGCAAATCGAAGAGACAACTAATTCAAATATAATAAACAGAAGAGGATCAACACTATGAAAAAGAATTTGACCAAACCGAATTATTTGAAGTGAAGCAAGAACCATAGGGATTAGAAGCATGGGAGGTATACTGTTCAGTTCTCTACCAAAAACTTGATAAAAGACCTGTAAGAAAAAAACTTGATCAAACTGATACGTGCAAAAAAACACAGAAAAAACTAATACGGTTCAATTCTAAAATGGTACTAGATGACTTATGAAGAATGTAACCAGTCTATTCCATAGTCTTTCCCTCATGAACATGGTAAAGAATCTGCAAAAATCTTTAAAAATGCATATCATACAGAAAACTAATCCAAATAACGCAAACTAGATGAGTTATGAAGAATGTGGTTGGTGTCTATTCCCCAGTCTTTCCCTCAAGATCATGGTAAAGAATTTGCAAAAATATTTAAAAATGCATATCATATAGAGAACTAATCCAAATAACGCAAACTGAAAAAATTCAACGATATTAAAAAAAAATGCTATAATCGACTTATTTAAAGTGAACTAAGAATCTTAATGCATATGAAACATGATGAGAGGTTTACTCTTCATTTTTCTCCAAAGAACTTGATAAAGGATCTGCAATGATCTCTAAAATTTAAACACAAGATAAGAAACCCTAATCGCATTAAGAAAAAAAAATAAGAATATAAAAAGATGATCAAACTTACACTTGTATGACCCGACTAGGTATGTAACCCAAAATCTCTATTAACCCCTGCAACACTACAAAAGATTTCAAATATGAAAATAGAAAGGTACAAAGATATGAATAAAGAATCGACCAAACCAACTAAAATGAGTAAGAAAGCATCAAATTTACCTTATAACTCAACGAATTCCACATGTACAATACTCATTCTAATGTAAGTTGCGTACACTATTATAACCAAATAAGTTCATTATGAATTATACAATTTTAAGGAAATAGTCTCAATAATAATAGATTAAAGTAAATGGACTTCTATTCTTTTGTTCTCTCCCATAAACATGGTAAGCAATTTTGCACTAACTTTACGAATTGTATATTGAAGATAAGATTAAAAATATCAAACATTAAAAAGAAAAGGTGCATAGATATGAATAAAGGTAACCAAACAAACTGAAATAAGTAAGATAACGACAAGAAAGTTTAGGCTTGTAAAGCTGTCAAGTAGACATTATTGATTTGACCAAACACTGTCATTCGATTTCTAATTTCTTGGAAGAAAACACTAATATCTATGTAATTCCACTTTCTAATAAAAGAGTAACTCAAACAAGCCTACTTAAAACAAAGTAATGACACTAGATGGCTTATGAAGAATTGTGTTGTGTATTACCCAGTTCTTCCCAAAGATCGTAATAAGGAATATGCAAAAATCTTTAAAAATTGCAAATCGAAGAGACAACTAATTCAAATATAATAAACAGAAGAGGATCAACACTATGAAAAAGAATTTGACCAAACCGAATTATTTGAAGTGAAGCAAGAACCATAGGGATTAGAAGCATGGGTGGTATACTGTTCAGTTCTCTACCAAAAACTTGATAAAAGACCTGTAAGAAAAAAACTTGATCAAACTGATACGTGCAAAAAAACACAGAAAAAACTAATACGGGTGAATTCTAAAATGGTACTAGATGACTTATGAAGAATGTGACCAGTCTATTCCCTAGTCTTTCCCTCATGAACATGGTAAAGAATCTGCAAAAATCTTTAAAAATGCATATCATACAGAAAACTAATCCAAATAACGCAAACTAGATGAGTTATGAAGAATGTGGTTGGTGTCTATTCCCCAGTCTTTCCCTCAAGATCATGGTAAAGAATTTGCAAAAATATTTAAAAATGCATATCATATAGAGAACTAATCCAAATAACGCAAACTGAAAAAATTCAACGATATTAAAAAAAATGCTATAATCGACTTATTTAAAGTGAACTAAGAATCTTAATGCATATGAAACATGATGAGAGGTTTACTCTTCATTTTTCTCCAAAGAACTTGATAAAGGATCTGCAATGATCTCTAAAATTTAAACACAAGATAAGAAACCCTAATCGCATTAAGAAAAAAAAATAAGAATATAAAAAGATGATCAAACTTACACTTGTATGACCCGACTAGGTATGTAACCCAAAATCTCTATTAACCCCTGCAACACTACAAAAGTTTTCAAATATGAAAATAGAAAGGTACAAAGATATGAATAAAGAATCGACCAAACCAACTAAAATGAGTAAGAAAGCATCAAATTTACCTTATAACTCAACGAATTCCACATGTACAATACTCATTCTAATGTAAGTTGCGTACACTATTATAACCAAATAAGTTCATTATGAATTATACAATTTTAAGGAAATAGTCTCAATAATAATAGATTAAAGTAAATGGACTTCTATTCTTTTGTTCTCTCCCATAAACATGGTAAGCAATTTTGCACTAACTTTACGAATTGTATATTGAAGATAAGATTAAACATATCAAACATTAAAAAGAAAAGGTGCATAGATATGAATAAAGGTAACCAAACAAACTGAAATAAGTAAGATAACGACAAGAAAGTTTAGGCTTGTAAAGCTGTCAAGTAGACATTATTCATTTGACCAAACACTGTCATTCGATTTCTAATTTCTTGGAAGAAAACACTAATATCTATGTAATTCCACTTTCTAATAAAAGAGTAACTCAAACAAGCCTACTTAAAACAAAGTTATGACACTAGATGGCTTATGAAGAATGTGTTGTGTATTACCCATTTCTTCCCAAAGATCGTGATAAGGAATATGCAAAAATCTTTAAAAATTGCAAATCGAAGAGACAACTAATTCAAATATAATAAACAGAAGAGGATCAACACTATGAAAAAGAATTTGACCAAACCGAATTATTTGAAGTGAAGCAAGAACCATAGGGATTAGAAGCATGGGAGGTATACTGTTCAGTTCTCTACCAAAAACTTGATAAAAGACCTGTAAGAAAAAAACTTGATCAAACTGATACGTGCAAAAAAACACAGAAAAAACTAATACGGGTCAATTCTAAAATGGTACTAGATGACTTATGAAGAATGTGACCAGTCTATTCCCTAGTCTTTCCCTCATGAACATGGTAAAGAATCTGCAAAAATCTTTAAAAATGCATATCATACAGAAAACTAATCCAAATAACGCAAACTAGATGAGTTATGAAGAATGTGGTTGGTGTCTATTCCCCAGTCTTTCCCTCAAGATCATGGTAAAGAATTTGCAAAAATATTTAAAAATGCATATCATATAGAGAACTAATCCAAATAACGCAAACTGAAAAAATTCAACGATATTAAAAAAAATGCTATAATCGACTTATTTAAAGTGAACTAAGAATCTTAATGCATATGAAACATGATGAGAGGTTTACTCTTCATTTTTCTCCAAAGAACTTGATAAAGGATCTGCAATGATCTCTAAAATTTAAACACAAGATAAGAAACCCTAATCGCATTAAGAAAAAAAAATAAGAATATAAAAAGATGATCAAACTTACACTTGTATGACCCGACTAGGTATGTAACCCAAAATCTCTATTAACCCCTGCAACACTACAAAAGTTTTCAAATATGAAAATAGAAAGGTACAAAGATATGAATAAAGAATCGACCAAACCAACTAAAATGAGTAAGAAAGCATCAAATTTACCTTATAACTCAACGAATTCCACATGTACAATACTCATTCTAATGTAAGTTGCGTACACTATTATAACCAAATAAGTTCATTATGAATTATACAATTTTAAGGAAATAGTCTCAATAATAATAGATTAAAGTAAATGGACTTCTATTCTTTTGTTCTCTCCCATAAACATGGTAAGCAATTTTGCACTAACTTTACGAATTGTATATTGAAGATAAGATTAAAAATATCAAACATTAAAAAGAAAAGGTGCATAGATATGAATAAAGGTAACCAAACAAACTGAAATAAGTAAGATAACGACAAGAAAGTTTAGGCTTGTAAAGCTGTCAAGTAGACATTATTGATTTGACCAAACACTGTCATTCGATTTCTAATTTCTTGGAAGAAAACACTAATATCTATGTAATTCCACTTTCTAATAAAAGAGTAACTCAAACAAGCCTACTTAAAACAAAGTAATGACACTAGATGGCTTATGAAGAATTGTGTTGTGTATTACCCAGTTCTTCCCAAAGATCGTGATAAGGAATATGCAAAAATCTTTAAAAATTGCAAATCGAAGAGACAACTAATTCAAATATAATAAACAGAAGAGGATCAACACTATGAAAAAGAATTTGACCAAACCGAATTATTTGAAGTGAAGCAAGAACCATAGGGATTAGAAGCATGGGAGGTATACTGTTCAGTTCTCTACCAAAAATTTGATAAAAGACCTGTAAGAAAAAAACTTGATCAAACTGATACGTGCAAAAAAACACAGAAAAAACTAATACGGTTCAATTCTAAAATGGTACTAGATGACTTATGAAGAATGTGACCAGTCTATTCCCTAGTCTTTCCCTCATGAACATGGTAAAGAATCTGCAAAAATCTTTAAAAATGCATATCATACAGAAAACTAATCCAAATAACGCAAACTAGATGAGTTATGAAGAATGTGGTTGGTGTCTATTCCCTAGTCTTTCCCTCAAGATCATGGTAAAGAATTTGCAAAAATCTTTAAAAATGCATATCATATAGAGAACTAATCCATATAACGCAAACTGAAAAAATTCAACGATTTAAAAAAAAATGCTATAATCGACTTATTTAAAGTGAACTAAGAATCTTAATGCATATGAAACATGATGAGAGGTTTACTCTTCATTTTTCTCCAAAGAACTTGATAAAGGATCTGCAATGATCTCTAAAATTTAAACACAAGATAAGAAACCCTAATCGCATTAAGAAAAAAAAATAAGAATATAAAAAGATGATCAAACTTACACTTGTATGACCCGACTAGGTATGTAACCCAAAATCTCTATTAACCCCTGCAACACTACAAAAGTTTTCAAATATGAAAATAGAAAGGTACAAAAATATGAATAAAGAATCGACCAAACCAACTAAAATGAGTAAGAAAGCATCAAATTTACCTTATAACTCAACGAATTCCACATGTACAATACTCATTCTAATGTAAGTTGCGTACACTATTATAACCAAATAAGTTCATTATGAATTATACAATTTTAAGGAAATAGTCTCAATAATAATAGATTAAAGTAAATGGACTTCTATTCTTTTGTTCTCTCCCATAAACATGGTAAGCAATTTTGCACTAACTTTACGAATTGTATATTGAAGATAAGATTAAAAATATCAAACATTAAAAAGAAAAGGTGCATAGATATGAATAAAGGTAACCAAACAAACTGAAATAAGTAAGATAACGACAAGAAAGTTTAGGCTTGTAAAGCTGTCAAGTAGACATTATTATTGATTTGACCAAACACTGTCATTCGATTTCTAATTTCTTGGAAGAAAACACTAATATCTATGTAATTCCACTTTCTAATAAAAGAGTAACTCAAACAAGCCTACTTAAAACAAAGTTATGACACTAGATGGCTTATGAAGAATGTGTTGTGTATTACCCAGTTCTTCCCAAAGATCGTGATAAGGAATATGCAAAAATCTTTAAAAATTGCAAATCGAAGAGACAACTAATTCAAATATAATAAACAGAAGAGGATCAACACTATGAAAAAGAATTTGACCAAAACGAATTATTTGAAGTGAAGCAAGAACCATAGGGATTAGAAGCATGGGAGGTATACTGTTCAGTTCTCTACCAAAAACTTGATAAAAGACCTGTAAGAAAAAAACTTGATCAAACTGATACGTGCAAAAAAACACAGAAAAAACTAATACGGTTCAATTCTACAATGGTACTAGATGACTTATGAAGAATGTGACCAGTCTATTCCCTAGGCTTTCCCTCATGAACATGGTAAAGAATCTGCAAAAATCTTTAAAAATGCATATCATACAGAAAACTAATCCAAATAACGCAAACTAGATGAGTTATGAAGAATGTGGTTGGTGTCTATTCCCCAGTCTTTCCCTCAAGATCATGGTAAAGAATTTGCAGAAATCTTTAAAAATGCATATCATATAGAGAACTAATCCAAATAACGCAAACTGAAAAAATTCAACGATTTAAAAAAAATGCTATAATCGACTTATTTAAAGTGAACTAAGAATCTTAATGCATATGAAACATGATGAGAGGTTTACTCTTCATTTTTCTCCAAAGAACTTGATAAAGGATCTGCAATGATCTCTAAAAATTAAACACAAGATAAGAAACCCTAATCGTATTAAGAAAAAAAAATAAGAATATAAAAAGATGATCAAACTTACACTTGTATGAACTAACTCGGTATGTAACCCAAAATCTCCATTAACCCCAGCAACACTACAAAAGTTTTCAAATATGAAAAAAAGAAAGGTACAAAGATATGAATAAAGAATCGACCAAACCAACTAAAATGAGTAAGAAAGGATTAATTTTACCTTACGACTCAACGAATTCCACCCGTACAATACTCATTCTAATGTAAGTTGCGTACACTATTATAATCAAATAAGTTCATTATGAATTATACAATTTTAAGGAAATAATGTCAATAATAATAGATTAAAGTAAATGGACTTCTATTCTTTTGTTCTCTCCCATAAACATGGTAAGCAATTTTGCACTAACTTTACGAATTGTATATTGAAGATAAGATTAAAAATATCAAACATTAAAAAGAAAAGGTGCATAGATATGAATAAAGGTAACCAAACAAACTGAAATAAGTAAGATAACGACAAGAAAGTTTAGGCTTGTAAAGCTGTCAAGTAGACATTATTATTGATTTGACCAAACACTGTCATTCGATTTCTAATTTCTTGGAAGAAAACACTAATATCTATGTAATTCCACTTTCTAATAAAAGAGTAACTCAAACAAGCCTACTTAAAACAAAGTTATGACACTAGATGGCTTATGAAGAATGTGTTGTGTATTACCCAGTTCTTCCCAAAGATCGTGATAAGGAATATGCAAAAATCTTTAAAAATTGCAAATCGAAGAGACAACTAATTCAAATATAATAAACAGAAGAGGATCAACACTATGAAAAAGAATTTGACCAAAACGAATTATTTGAAGTGAAGCAAGAACCATAGGGATTAGAAGCATTGGAGGTATACTGTTCAGTTCTCTACCAAAAACTTGATAAAAGACCTGTAAGAAAAAAACTTGATCAAACTGATACGTGCAAAAAAACACAGAAAAAACTAATACGGTTCAATTCTACAATGGTACTAGATGACTTATGAAGAATGTGACCAGTCTATTCCCTAGTCTTTCCCTCATGAACATGGTAAAGAATCTGCAAAAATCTTTAAAAATGCATATCATACAGAAAACTAATCCAAATAACGCAAACTAGATGAGTTATGAAGAATGTGGTTGGTGTCTATTCCCCAGTCTTTCCCTCAAGATCATGGTAAAGAATTTACAAAAATATTTAAAAATGCATATCATATAGAGAACTAATCCAAATAACGCAAACTGAAAAAATTCAACGATTTAAAAAAAAAATGGTATAATCGACTTATTTAAAGTGAACTAAGAATCTTAATGCATATGAAACATGATGAGAGGTTTACTCTTCATTTTTCTCCAAAGAACTTGATAAAGGATCTGCAATGATCTCTAAAATTTAAACACAAGATAAGAAACCCTAATCGCATTAAGAAAAAAAAATAAGAATATAAAAAGATGATCAAACTTACACTTGTATGAACTAACTCGGTATGTAACCCAAAATCTCCATTAACCCCAGCAACACTACAAAAGTTTTCAAATATGAAAAAAAGAAAGGTACAAAGATATGAATAAAGAATCGACCAAACCAACTAAAATGAGTAAGAAAGGATTAATTTTACCTTACGACTCAACGAATTCCACCCGTACAATACTCATTCTAATGTAAGTTGCGTACACTATTATAATCAAATAAGTTCATTATGAATTATACAATTTTAAGGAAATAATGTCAATAATAATAGATTAAAGTAAATGGACTTCTATTCTTTTGTTCTCTCCCATAAACATGGTAAGCAATTTTGCACTAACTTTACGAATTGTATATTGAAGATAAGATTAAAAATATCAAACATTAAAAAGAAAAGGTGCATAGATATGAATAAAGGTAACCAAACAAACTGAAATAAGTAAGATAACGACAAGAAAGTTTAGGCTTGTAAAGCTGTCAAGTAGACATTATTCATTTGACCAAACACTGTCATTCGATTTCTAATTTCTTGGAAGAAAACACTAATATCTATGTAATTCCACTTTCTAATAAAAGAGTAACTCAAACAAGCCTACTTAAAACAAAGTTATGACACTAGATGGCTTATGAAGAATGTGTTGTGTATTACCCATTTCTTCCCAAAGATCGTGATAAGGAATATGCAAAAATCTTTAAAAATTGCAAATCGAAGAGACAACTAATTCAAATATAATAAACAGAAGAGGATCAACACTATGAAAAAGAATTTGACCAAACCGAATTATTTGAAGTGAAGCAAGAACCATAGGGATTAGAAGCATGGGAGGTATACTGTTCAGTTCTCTACCAAAAACTTGATAAAAGACCTGTAAGAAAAAAACTTGATCAAACTGATACGTGCAAAAAAACACAGAAAAAACTAATACGGTTCAATTCTAAAATGGTACTAGATGACTTATGAAGAATGTGACCAGTCTATTCCATAGTCTTTCCCTCATGAACATGGTAAAGAATCTGCAAAAATCTTTAAAAATGCATATCATACAGAAAACTAATCCAAATAACGCAAACTAGATGAGTTATGAAGAATGTGGTTGGTGTCTATTCCCCAGTCTTTCCCTCAAGATCATGGTAAAGAATTTGCAAAAATATTTAAAAATGCATATCATATAGAGAACTAATCCAAATAACGCAAACTGAAAAAATTCAACGATATTAAAAAAAAATGCTATAATCGACTTATTTAAAGTGAACTAAGAATCTTAATGCATATGAAACATGATGAGAGGTTTACTCTTCATTTTTCTCCAAAGAACTTGATAAAGGATCTGCAATGATCTCTAAAATTTAAACACAAGATAAGAAACCCTAATCGCATTAAGAAAAAAAAATAAGAATATAAAAAGATGATCAAACTTACACTTGTATGACCCGACTAGGTATGTAACCCAAAATCTCTATTAACCCCTGCAACACTACAAAAGATTTCAAATATGAAAATAGAAAGGTACAAAGATATGAATAAAGAATCGACCAAACCAACTAAAATGAGTAAGAAAGCATCAAATTTACCTTATAACTCAACGAATTCCACATGTACAATACTCATTCTAATGTAAGTTGCGTACACTATTATAACCAAATAAGTTCATTATGAATTATACAATTTTAAGGAAATAGTCTCAATAATAATAGATTAAAGTAAATGGACTTCTATTCTTTTTTCTCTCCCATAAACATGGTAAGCAATTTTGCACTAACTTTACGAATTGTATATTGAAGATAAGATTAAACATATCAAACATTAAAAAGAAAAGGTGCATAGATATGAATAAAGGTAACCAAACAAACTGAAATAAGTAAGATAACGACAAGAAAGTTTAGGCTTGTAAAGCTGTCAAGTAGACATTATTCATTTGACCAAACACTGTCATTCGATTTCTAATTTCTTGGAAGAAAACACTAATATCTATGTAATTCCACTTTCTAATAAAAGAGTAACTCAAACAAGCCTACTTAAAACAAAGTTATGACACTAGATGGCTTATGAAGAATGTGTTGTGTATTACCCATTTCTTCCCAAAGATCGTGATAAGGAATATGCAAAAATCTTTAAAAATTGCAAATCGAAGAGACAACTAATTCAAATATAATAAACAGAAGAGGATCAACACTATGAAAAAGAATTTGACCAAACCGAATTATTTGAAGTGAAGCAAGAACCATAGGGATTAGAAGCATGGGAGGTATACTGTTCAGTTCTCTACCAAAAACTTGATAAAAGACCTGTAAGAAAAAAACTTGATCAAACTGATACGTGCAAAAAAACACAGAAAAAACTAATACGGTTCAATTCTAAAATGGTACTAGATGACTTATGAAGAATGTGACCAGTCTATTCCATAGTCTTTCCCTCATGAACATGGTAAATAATCTGCAAAAATCTTTAAAAATGCATATCATACAGAAAACTAATCCAAATAACGCAAACTAGATGAGTTATGAAGAATGTGGTTGGTGTCTATTCCCCAGTCTTTCCCTCAAGATCATGGTAAAGAATTTGCAAAAATATTTAAAAATGCATATCATATAGAGAACTAATCCAAATAACGCAAACTGAAAAAATTCAACGATATTAAAAAAAAATGCTATAATCGACTTATTTAAAGTGAACTAAGAATCTTAATGCATATGAAACATGATGAGAGGTTTACTCTTCATTTTTCTCCAAAGAACTTGATAAAGGATCTGCAATGATCTCTAAAATTTAAACACAAGATAAGAAACCCTAATCGCATTAAGAAAAAAAAATAAGAATATAAAAAGATGATCAAACTTACACTTGTATGACCCGACTAGGTATGTAACCCAAAATCTCTATTAACCCCTGCAACACTACAAAAGTTTTCAAATATGAAAATAGAAAGGTACAAAGATATGAATAAAGAATCGACCAAACCAACTAAAATGAGTAAGAAAGCATCAAATTTACCTTATAACTCAACGAATTCCACATGTACAATACTCATTCTAATGTAAGTTGCGTACACTATTATAACCAAATAAGTTCATTATGAATTATACAATTTTAAGGAAATAGTCTCAATAATAATAGATTAAAGTAAATGGACTTCTATTCTTTTGTTCTCTCCCATAAACATGGTAAGCAATTTTGCACTAACTTTACGAATTGTATATTGAAGATAAGATTAAACATATCAAACATTAAAAAGAAAAGGTGCATAGATATGAATAAAGGTAACCAAACAAACTGAAATAAGTAAGATAACGACAAGAAAGTTTAGGCTTGTAAAGCTGTCAAGTAGACATTATTCATTTGACCAAACACTGTCATTCGATTTCTAATTTCTTGGAAGAAAACACTAATATCTATGTAATTCCACTTTCTAATAAAAGAGTAACTCAAACAAGCCTACTTAAAACAAAGTTATGACACTAGATGGCTTATGAAGAATGTGTTGTGTATTACCCATTTCTTCCCAAAGATCGTGATAAGGAATATGCAAAAATCTTTAAAAATTGCAAATCGAAGAGACAACTAATTCAAATATAATAAACAGAAGAGGATCAACACTATGAAAAAGAATTTGACCAAACCGAATTATTTGAAGTGAAGCAAGAACCATAGGGATTAGAAGCATGGGAGGTATACTGTTCAGTTCTCTACCAAAAACTTGATAAAAGACCTGTAAGAAAAAAACTTGATCAAACTGATACGTGCAAAAAAACACAGAAAAAACTAATACGGTTCAATTCTAAAATGGTACTAGATGACTTATGAAGAATGTGACCAGTCTATTCCATAGTCTTTCCCTCATGAACATGGTAAAGAATCTGCAAAAATCTTTAAAAATGCATATCATACAGAAAACTAATCCAAATAACGCAAACTAGATGAGTTATGAAGAATGTGGTTGGTGTCTATTCCCCAGTCTTTCCCTCAAGATCATGGTAAAGAATTTGCAAAAATATTTAAAAATGCATATCATATAGAGAACTAATCCAAATAACGCAAACTGAAAAAATTCAACGATATTAAAAAAAAATGCTATAATCGACTTATTTAAAGTGAACTAAGAATCTTAATGCATATGAAACATGATGAGAGGTTTACTCTTCATTTTTCTCCAAAGAACTTGATAAAGGATCTGCAATGATCTCTAAAATTTAAACACAAGATAAGAAACCCTAATCGCATTAAGAAAAAAAAATAAGAATATAAAAAGATGATCAAACTTACACTTGTATGACCCGACTAGGTATGTAACCCAAAATCTCTATTAACCCCTGCAACACTACAAAAGTTTTCAAATATGAAAATAGAAAGGTACAAAGATATGAATAAAGAATCGACCAAACCAACTAAAATGAGTAAGAAAGCATCAAATTTACCTTATAACTCAACGAATTCCACATGTACAATACTCATTCTAATGTAAGTTGCGTACACTATTATAACCAAATAAGTTCATTATGAATTATACAATTTTAAGGAAATAGTCTCAATAATAATAGATTAAAGTAAATGGACTTCTATTCTTTTGTTCTCTCCCATAAACATGGTAAGCAATTTTGCACTAACTTTACGAATTGTATATTGAAGATAAGATTAAACATATCAAACATTAAAAAGAAAAGGTGCATAGATATGAATAAAGGCAACCAAACAAACTGAAATAAGTAAGATAACGACAAGAAAGTTTAGGCTTGTAAAGCTGTCAAGTAGACATTATTCATTTGACCAAACACTGTCATTCGATTTCTAATTTCTTGGAAGAAAACACTAATATCTATGTAATTCCACTTTCTAATAAAAGAGTAACTCAAACAAGCCTACTTAAAACAAAGTTATGACACTAGATGGCTTATGAAGAATGTGTTGTGTATTACCCATTTCTTCCCAAAGATCGTGATAAGGAATATGCAAAAATCTTTAAAAATTGCAAATCGAAGAGACAACTAATTCAAATATAATAAACAGAAGAGGATCAACACTATGAAAAAGAATTTGACCAAACCGAATTATTTGAAGTGAAGCAAGAACCATAGGGATTAGAAGCATGGGAGGTATACTGTTCAGTTCTCTACCAAAAACTTGATAAAAGACCTGTAAGAAAAAAACTTGATCAAACTGATACGTGCAAAAAAACACAGAAAAAACTAATACGGTTCAATTCTAAAATGGTACTAGATGACTTATGAAGAATGTGACCAGTCTATTCCATAGTCTTTCCCTCATGAACATGGTAAAGAATCTGCAAAAATCTTTAAAAATGCATATCATACAGAAAACTAATCCAAATAACGCAAACTAGATGAGTTATGAAGAATGTGGTTGGTGTCTATTCCCCAGTCTTTCCCTCAAGATCATGGTAAAGAATTTGCAAAAATATTTAAAAATGCATATCATATAGAGAACTAATCCAAATAACGCAAACTGAAAAAATTCAACGATATTAAAAAAAAATGCTATAATCGACTTATTTAAAGTGAACTAAGAATCTTAATGCATATGAAACATGATGAGAGGTTTACTCTTCATTTTTCTCCAAAGAACTTGATAAAGGATCTGCAATGATCTCTAAAATTTAAACACAAGATAAGAAACCCTAATCGCATTAAGAAAAAAAAATAAGAATATAAAAAGATGATCAAACTTACACTTGTATGACCCGACTAGGTATGTAACCCAAAATCTCTATTAACCCCTGCAACACTACAAAAGTTTTCAAATATGAAAATAGAAAGGTACAAAGATATGAATAAAGAATCGACCAAACCAACTAAAATGAGTAAGAAAGCATCAAATTTACCTTATAACTCAACGAATTCCACATGTACAATACTCATTCTAATGTAAGTTGCGTACACTATTATAACCAAATAAGTTCATTATGAATTATACAATTTTAAGGAAATAGTCTCAATAATAATAGATTAAAGTAAATGGACTTCTATTCTTTTGTTCTCTCCCATAAACATGGTAAGCAATTTTGCACTAACTTTACGAATTGTATATTGAAGATAAGATTAAACATATCAAACATTAAAAAGAAAAGGTGCATAGATATGAATAAAGGCAACCAAACAAACTGAAATAAGTAAGATAACGACAAGAAAGTTTAGGCTTGTAAAGCTGTCAAGTAGACATTATTCATTTGACCAAACACTGTCATTCGATTTCTAATTTCTTGGAAGAAAACACTAATATCTATGTAATTCCACTTTCTAATAAAAGAGTAACTCAAACAAGCCTACTTAAAACAAAGTTATGACACTAGATGGCTTATGAAGAATGTGTTGTGTATTACCCATTTCTTCCCAAAGATCGTGATAAGGAATATGCAAAAATCTTTAAAAATTGCAAATCGAAGAGACAACTAATTCAAATATAATAAACAGAAGAGGATCAACACTATGAAAAAGAATTTGACCAAACCGAATTATTTGAAGTGAAGCAAGAACCATAGGGATTAGAAGCATGGGAGG
Source organism: Chamaenerion angustifolium (assembly GCA_946814005.1). Lineage (NCBI taxonomy): Eukaryota > Viridiplantae > Streptophyta > Magnoliopsida > Myrtales > Onagraceae > Chamaenerion > Chamaenerion angustifolium. The sequence continues at coordinate 21,723,406 of OX328268.1, read as the reverse complement.
TATACTGTTCAGTTCTCTACCAAAAACTTGATAAAAGACCTGTAAGAAAAAAACTTGATCAAACTGATACGTGCAAAAAAACACAGAAAAAACTAATACGGTTCAATTCTAAAATGGTACTAGATGACTTATGAAGAATGTGACCAGTCTATTCCATAGTCTTTCCCTCATGAACATGGTAAAGAATCTGCAAAAATCTTTAAAAATGCATATCATACAGAAAACTAATCCAAATAACGCAAACTAGATGAGTTATGAAGAATGTGGTTGGTGTCTATTCCCCAGTCTTTCCCTCAAGATCATGGTAAAGAATTTGCAAAAATATTTAAAAATGCATATCATATAGAGAACTAATCCAAATAACGCAAACTGAAAAAATTCAACGATATTAAAAAAAAATGCTATAATCGACTTATTTAAAGTGAACTAAGAATCTTAATGCATATGAAACATGATGAGAGGTTTACTCTTCATTTTTCTCCAAAGAACTTGATAAAGGATCTGCAATGATCTCTAAAATTTAAACACAAGATAAGAAACCCTAATCGCATTAAGAAAAAAAAATAAGAATATAAAAAGATGATCAAACTTACACTTGTATGACCCGACTAGGTATGTAACCCAAAATCTCTATTAACCCCTGCAACACTACAAAAGTTTTCAAATATGAAAATAGAAAGGTACAAAGATATGAATAAAGAATCGACCAAACCAACTAAAATGAGTAAGAAAGCATCAAATTTACCTTATAACTCAACGAATTCCACATGTACAATACTCATTCTAATGTAAGTTGCGTACACTATTATAACCAAATAAGTTCATTATGAATTATACAATTTTAAGGAAATAGTCTCAATAATAATAGATTAAAGTAAATGGACTTCTATTCTTTTGTTCTCTCCCATAAACATGGTAAGCAATTTTGCACTAACTTTACGAATTGTATATTGAAGATAAGATTAAACATATCAAACATTAAAAAGAAAAGGTGCATAGATATGAATAAAGGTAACCAAACAAACTGAAATAAGTAAGATAACGACAAGAAAGTTTAGGCTTGTAAAGCTGTCAAGTAGACATTATTCATTTGACCAAACACTGTCATTCGATTTCTAATTTCTTGGAAGAAAACACTAATATCTATGTAATTCCACTTTCTAATAAAAGAGTAACTCAAACAAGCCTACTTAAAACAAAGTTATGACACTAGATGGCTTATGAAGAATGTGTTGTGTATTACCCATTTCTTCCCAAAGATCGTGATAAGGAATATGCAAAAATCTTTAAAAATTGCAAATCGAAGAGACAACTAATTCAAATATAATAAACAGAAGAGGATCAACACTATGAAAAAGAATTTGACCAAACCGAATTATTTGAAGTGAAGCAAGAACCATAGGGATTAGAAGCATGGGAGGTATACTGTTCAGTTCTCTACCAAAAACTTGATAAAAGACCTGTAAGAAAAAAACTTGATCAAACTGATACGTGCAAAAAAACACAGAAAAAACTAATACGGTTCAATTCTAAAATGGTACTAGATGACTTATGAAGAATGTGACCAGTCTATTCCATAGTCTTTCCCTCATGAACATGGTAAAGAATCTGCAAAAATCTTTAAAAATGCATATCATACAGAAAACTAATCCAAATAACGCAAACTAGATGAGTTATGAAGAATGTGGTTGGTGTCTATTCCCCAGTCTTTCCCTCAAGATCATGGTAAAGAATTTGCAAAAATCTTTAAAAATGCATATCATATAGAGAACTAATCCAAATAACGCAAACTGAAAAAATTCAACGATATTAAAAAAAAATGCTATAATCGACTTATTTAAAGTGAACTAAGAATCTTAATGCATATGAAACATGATGAGAGGTTTACTCTTCATTTTTCTCCAAAGAACTTGATAAAGGATCTGCAATGATCTCTAAAAATTAAACACAAGATAAGAAACCCTAATCGTAGTAAGAAAAAAAAATAAGAATATAAAAAGATGATCAAACTTACACTTGTATGAACTAACTCGGTATGTAACCCAAAATCTCCATTAACCCCAGCAACACTACAAAAATTTCCAAATATGAAAAAAAGAAAGGTACAAAGATATGAATAAAGAATCGACCAAACCAACTAAAATGAGTAAGAAAGGATTAATTTTACCTTACGACTCAACGAATTCCACCCGTACAATACTCATTCTAATGTAAGTTGCGTACACTATTATAATCAAATAAGTTCATTATGAATTATACAATTTTAAGGAAATAATGTCAATAATAATAGATTAAAGTAAATGGACTTCTATTCTTTTGTTCTCTCCCATAAACATGGTAAGCAATTTTGCACTAACTTTACGAATTGTATATTGAAGATAAGATTAAATATATCAAACATTAAAAAGAAAAGGTGCATAGATATGAATAAAGGTAACCAAACAAACTGAAATAAGTTAGATAACGACAAGAAAGTTTAGGCTTGTAAAGCTGTCAAGTAGACATTATTGATTTGACCAAACACTGTCATTCGATTTCTAATTTCTTGGAAGAAAACACTAATATCTATGTAATTCCACTTTCTAATAAAAGAGTAACTCAAACAAGCCTACTTAAAACAAAGTTATGACACTAGATGGCTTATGAAGAATGTGTTGTGTATTACCCAGTTCTTCCCAAAGATCGTGATAAGGAACATGCAAAAATCTTTAAAAATTGCAAATCGAAGAGACAACTAATTCAAATATAATAAACAGAAGAGGATCAACACTATGAAAAAGAATTTGACCAAACCGAATTATTTGAAGTGAAGCAAGAACCATAGGGATTAGAAGCATGGGAGGTATACTGTTCAGTTCTCTACCAAAAACTTGATAAAAGACCTGTAAGAAAAAAACTTGATCAAACTGATACGTGCAAAAAAAACACAGAAAAAACTAATACGGTTCAATTCTACAATGGTACTAGATGACTTATGAAGAATGTGACCAGTCTATTCCCTAGTCTTTCCCTCATGAACATGGTAAAGAATCTGCAAAAATCTTTAAAAATGCATATCATACAGAAAACTAATCCAAATAACGCAAACTAGATGAGTTATGAAGAATGTGGTTGGTGTCTATTCCCCAGTCTTTCCCTCAAGATCATGGTAAAGAATTTGCAAAAATATTTAAAAATGCATATCATATAGAGAACTAATCCAAATAACGCAAACTGAAAAAATTCAACGATATTAAAAAAAAATGCTATAATCGACTTATTTAAAGTGAACTAAGAATCTTAATGCATATGAAACATGATGAGAGGTTTACTCTTCATTTTTCTCCAAAGAACTTGATAAAGGATCTGCAATGATCTCTAAAAATTAAACACAAGATAAGAAACCCTAATCGTATTAAGAAAAAAAAATAAGAATATAAAAAGATGATCAAACTTACACTTGTATGAACTAACTCGGTATGTACCCAAAATCTCCATTAACCCCAGCAACACTACAAAAATTTCCAAATATGAAAAAAAGAAAGGTACAAAGATATGAATAAAGAATCGACCAAACCAACTAAAATGAGTAAGAAAGGATTAATTTTACCTTACGACTCAACGAATTCCACCCGTACAATACTCATTCTAATGTAAGTTGCGTACACTATTATAATCAAATAAGTTCATTATGAATTATACAATTTTAAGGAAATAATGTCAATAATAATAGATTAAAGTAAATGGACTTCTATTCTTTTGTTCTCTCCCATAAACATGGTAAGCAATTTTGCACTAACTTTACGAATTGTATATTGAAGATAAGATTAAATATATCAAACATTAAAAAGAAAAGGTGCATAGATATGAATAAAGGTAACCAAACAAACTGAAATAAGTAAGATAACGACAAGAAAGTTTAGGCTTGTAAAGCTGTCAAGTAGACATTATTGATTTGACCAAACACTGTCATTCGATTTCTAATTTCTTGGAAGAAAACACTAATATCTATGTAATTCCACTTTCTAATAAAAGAGTAACTCAAACAAGCCTACTTAAAACAAAGTTATGACACTAGATGGCTTATGAAGAATGTGTTGTGTATTACCCAGTTCTTCCCAAAGATCGTGATAAGGAATATGCAAAAATCTTTAAAAATTGCAAATCGAAGAGACAACTAATTCAAATATAATAAACAGAAGAGGATCAACACTATGAAAAAGAATTTGACCAAACCGAATTATTTGAAGTGAAGCAAGAACCATAGGGATTAGAAGCATGGGAGGTATACTGTTCAGTTCTCTACCAAAAACTTGATAAAAGACCTGTAAGAAAAAAACTTGATCAAACTGATACGTGCAAAAAAACACAGAAAAAACTAATACGGTTCAATTCTACAATGGTACTAGAGGACTTATGAAGAATGTGACCAGTCTATTCCCTAGTCTTTCCCTCATGAACATGGTAAAGAATCTGCAAAAATCTTTAAAAATGCATATCATACAGAAAACTAATCCAAATAACGCAAACTAGATGAGTTATGAAGAATGTGGTTGGTGTCTATTCCCCAGTCTTTCCCTCAAGATCATGGTAAAGAATTTGCAAAAATCTTTAAAAATGCATATCATATAGAGAACTAATCCAAATAACGCAAACTGAAAAAATTCAACGATATTAAAAAAAAATGCTATAATCGACTTATTTAAAGTGAACTAAGAATCTTAATGCATATGAAACATGATGAGCGGTTTACTCTTCATTTTTCTCCAAAGAACTTGATAAAGGATCTGCAATGATCTCTAAAAATTAAACACAAGATAAGAAACCCTAATCGTAGTAAGAAAAAAAAATAAGAATATAAAAAGATGATCAAACTTACACTTGTATGAACTAACTCGGTATGTAACCCAAAATCTCCATTAACCCCAGCAACACTACAAAAATTTCCAAATATGAAAAAAAGAAAGGTACAAAGATATGAATAAAGAATCGACCAAACCAACTAAAATGAGTAAGAAAGGATTAATTTTACCTTACGACTCAACGAATTCCACCCGTACAATACTCATTCTAATGTAAGTTGCGTACACTATTATAATCAAATAAGTTCATTATGAATTATACAATTTTAAGGAAATAATGTCAATAATAATAGATTAAAGTAAATGGACTTCTATTCTTTTGTTCTCTCCCATAAACATGGTAAGCAATTTTGCACTAACTTTACGAATTGTATATTGAAGATAAGATTAAAAATATCAAACATTAAAAAGAAAAGGTGCATAGATATGAATAAAGGTAACCAAACAAACTGAAATAAGTTAGATAACGACAAGAAAGTTTAGGCTTGTAAAGCTGTCAAGTAGACATTATTGATTTGACCAAACACTGTCATTCGATTTCTAATTTCTTGGAAGAAAACACTAATATCTATGTAATTCCACTTTCTAATAAAAGAGTAACTCAAACAAGCCTACTTAAAACAAAGTTATGACACTAGATGGCTTATGAAGAATGTGTTGTGTATTACCCAGTTCTTCCCAAAGATCGTGATAAGGAATATGCAAAAATCTTTAAAAATTGCAAATCGAAGAGACAACTAATTCAAATATAATAAACAGAAGAGGATCAACACTATGAAAAAGAATTTGACCAAACCGAATTATTTGAAGTGAAGCAAGAACCATAGGGATTAGAAGCATGGGAGATATACTGTTCAGTTCTCTACCAAAAATTTGATAAAAGACCTATAAGAAAAAAACTTGATCAAACTGATACGTGCAAAAAAACACAGAAAAAACTAATACGGTTCAATTCTACAATGGTACTAGAGGACTTATGAAGAATGTGACCAATCTATTCCCTAGTCTTTCCCTCATGAACATGGTAAAGAATCTGCAAAAATCTTTAAAAATGCATATCATACAGAAAACTAATCCAAATAACGCAAACTAGATGAGTTATGAAGAATGTGGTTGGTGTCTATTCCCCAGTCTTTCCCTCAAGATCATGGTAAAGAATTTGCAAAAATCTTTAAAAATGCATATCATATAGAGAACTAATCCAAATAACGCAAACTGAAAAAATTCAACGATATTAAAAAAAAATGCTATAATCGACTTATTTAAAGTGAACTAAGAATCTTAATGCATATGAAACATGATGAGCGGTTTACTCTTCATTTTTCTCCAAAGAACTTGATAAAGGATCTGCAATGATCTCTAAAAATTAAACACAAGATAAGAAACCCTAATCGTATTAAGAAAAAAAAATAAGAATATAAAAAGATGATCAAACTTACACTTGTATGAACTAACTCGGTATGTACCCAAAATCTCCATTAACCCCAGCAACACTACAAAAGTTTTCAAATATGAAAAAAAGAAAGGTACAAAGATATGAATAAAGAATCGACCAAACCAACTAAAATGAGTAAGAAAGGATTAATTTTACCTTACGACTCAACGAATTCCACCCGTACAATACTCATTCTAATGTAAGTTGCGTACACTATTATAATCAAATAAGTTCATTATGAATTATACAATTTTAAGGAAATAATGTCAATAATAATAGATTAAAGTAAATGGACTTCTATTCTTTTGTTCTCTCCCATAAACATGGTAAGCAATTTTGCACTAACTTTACGAATTGTATATTGAAGATAAGATTAAAAATATCAAACATTAAAAAGAAAAGGTGCATAGATATGAATAAAGGTAACCAAACAAACTGAAATAAGTAAGATAACGACAAGAAAGTTTAGGCTTGTAAAGCTGTCAAGTAGACATTATTGATTTGACCAAACACTGTCATTCGATTTCTAATTTCTTGGAAGAAAACACTAATATCTATGTAATTCCACTTTCTAATAAAAGAGTAACTCAAACAAGCCTACTTAAAACAAAGTTATGACACTAGATGGCTTATGAAGAATGTGTTGTGTATTACCCAGTTCTTCCCAAAGATCGTGATAAGGAATATGCAAAAATCTTTAAAAATTGCAAATCGAAGAGACAACTAATTCAAATATAATAAACAGAAGAGGATCAACACTATGAAAAAGAATTTGACCAAACCGAATTATTTGAAGTGAAGCAAGAACCATAGGGATTAGAAGCATGGGAGGTATACTGTTCAGTTCTCTACCAAAAACTTGATAAAAGACCTGTAAGAAAAAAACTTGATCAAACTGATACGTGCAAAAAAACACAGAAAAAACTAATACGGTTCAATTCTACAATGGTACTAGAGGACTTATGAAGAATGTGACCAGTCTATTCCCTAGTCTTTCCCTCATGAACATGGTAAAGAATCTGCAAAAATCTTTAAAAATGCATATCATACAGAAAACTAATCCAAATAACGCAAACTAGATGAGTTATGAAGAATGTGGTTGGTGTCTATTCCCCAGTCTTTCCCTCAAGATCATGGTAAAGAATTTGCAAAAATCTTTAAAAATGCATATCATATAGAGAACTAATCCAAATAACGCAAACTGAAAAAATTCAACGATATTAAAAAAAAATGCTATAATCGACTTATTTAAAGTGAACTAAGAATCTTAATGCATATGAAACATGATGAGCGGTTTACTCTTCATTTTTCTCCAAAGAACTTGATAAAGGATCTGCAATGATCTCTAAAAATTAAACACAAGATAAGAAACCCTAATCGTAGTAAGAAAAAAAAATAAGAATATAAAAAGATGATCAAACTTACACTTGTATGAACTAACTCGGTATGTAACCCAAAATCTCCATTAACCCCAGCAACACTACAAAAATTTCCAAATATGAAAAAAAGAAAGGTACAAAGATATGAATAAAGAATCGACCAAACCAACTAAAATGAGTAAGAAAGGATTAATTTTACCTTACGACTCAACGAATTCCACCCGTACAATACTCATTCTAATGTAAGTTGCGTACACTATTATAATCAAATAAGTTCATTATGAATTATAGAATTTTAAGGAAATAATGTCAATAATAATAGATTAAAGTAAATGGACTTCTATTCTTTTGTTCTCTCCCATAAACATGGTAAGCAATTTTGCACTAACTTTACGAATTGTATATTGAAGATAAGATTAAAAATATCAAACATTAAAAAGAAAAGGTGCATAGATATGAATAAAGGTAACCAAACAAACTGAAATAAGTTAGATAACGACAAGAAAGTTTAGGCTTGTAAAGCTGTCAAGTAGACATTATTGATTTGACCAAACACTGTCATTCGATTTCTAATTTCTTGGAAGAAAACACTAATATCTATGTAATTCCACTTTCTAATAAAAGAGTAACTCAAACAAGCCTACTTAAAACAAAGTTATGACACTAGATGGCTTATGAAGAATGTGTTGTGTATTACCCAGTTCTTCCCAAAGATCGTGATAAGGAATATGCAAAAATCTTTAAAAATTGCAAATCGAAGAGACAACTAATTCAAATATAATAAACAGAAGAGGATCAACACTATGAAAAAGAATTTGACCAAACCGAATTATTTGAAGTGAAGCAAGAACCATAGGGATTAGAAGCATGGGAGATATACTGTTCAGTTCTCTACCAAAAATTTGATAAAAGACCTATAAGAAAAAAACTTGATCAAACTGATACGTGCAAAAAAACACAGAAAAAACTAATACGGTTCAATTCTACAATGGTACTAGAGGACTTATGAAGAATGTGACCAATCTATTCCCTAGTCTTTCCCTCATGAACATGGTAAAGAATCTGCAAAAATCTTTAAAAATGCATATCATACAGAAAACTAATCCAAATAACGCAAACTAGATGAGTTATGAAGAATGTGGTTGGTGTCTATTCCCCAGTCTTTCCCTCAAGATCATGGTAAAGAATTTGCAAAAATCTTTAAAAATGCATATCATATAGAGAACTAATCCAAATAACGCAAACTGAAAAAATTCAACGATATTAAAAAAAAATGCTATAATCGACTTATTTAAAGTGAACTAAGAATCTTAATGCATATGAAACATGATGAGCGGTTTACTCTTCATTTTTCTCCAAAGAACTTGATAAAGGATCTGCAATGATCTCTAAAAATTAAACACAAGATAAGAAACCCTAATCGTATTAAGAAAAAAAAATAAGAATATAAAAAGATGATCAAACTTACACTTGTATGAACTAACTCGGTATGTACCCAAAATCTCCATTAACCCCAGCAACACTACAAAAGTTTTCAAATATGAAAAAAAGAAAGGTACAAAGATATGAATAAAGAATCGACCAAACCAACTAAAATGAGTAAGAAAGGATTAATTTTACCTTACGACTCAACGAATTCCACCCGTACAATACTCATTCTAATGTAAGTTGCGTACACTATTATAATCAAATAAGTTCATTATGAATTATACAATTTTAAGGAAATAATGTCAATAATAATAGATTAAAGTAAATGGACTTCTATTCTTTTGTTCTCTCCCATAAACATGGTAAGCAATTTTGCACTAACTTTACGAATTGTATATTGAAGATAAGATTAAAAATATCAAACATTAAAAAGAAAAGGTGCATAGATATGAATAAAGGTAACCAAACAAACTGAAATAAGTAAGATAACGACAAGAAAGTTTAGGCTTGTAAAGCTGTCAAGTAGACATTATTCATTTGACCAAACACTGTCATTCGATTTCTAATTTCTTGGAAGAAAACACTAATATCTATGTAATTCCACTTTCTAATAAAAGAGTAACTCAAACAAGCCTACTTAAAACAAAGTTATGACACTAGATGGCTTATGAAGAATGTGTTGTGTATTACCCAGTTCTTCCCAAAGATCGTGATAAGGAATATGCAAAAATCTTTAAAAATTGCAAATCGAAGAGACAACTAATTCAAATATAATAAACAGAAGAGGATCAACACTATGAAAAAGAATTTGACCAAACCGAATTATTTGAAGTGAAGCAAGAACCATAGGGATTAGAAGCATGGGAGGTATACTGTTCAGTTCTCTACCAAAAATTTGATAAAAGACCTATAAGAAAAAAACTTGATCAAACTGATACGTGCAAAAAAACACAGAAAAAACTAATACGGTTCAATTCTAAAATGGTACTAGAGGACTTATGAAGAATGTGACCAGTCTATTCCATAGTCTTTCCCTCATGAACATGGTAAAGAATCTGCAAAAATCTTTAAAAATGCATATCATACAGAAAACTAATCCAAATAACGCAAACTAGATGAGTTATGAAGAATGTGGTTGGTGTCTATTCCCCAGTCTTTCCCTCAAGATCATGGTAAAGAATTTGCAAAAATCTTTAAAAATGCATATCATATAGAGAACTAATCCAAATAACGCAAACTGAAAAAATTCAACGATATTAAAAAAAAATGCTATAATCGACTTATTTAAAGTGAACTAAGAATCTTAATGCATATGAAACATGATGAGAGGTTTACTCTTCATTTTTCTCCAAAGAACTTGATAAAGGATCTGCAATGATCTCTAAAAATTAAACACAAGATAAGAAACCCTAATCGTATTAAGAAAAAAAAATAAGAATATAAAAAGATGATCAAACTTACACTTGTATGAACTAACTCGGTATGTACCCAAAATCTCCATTAACCCCAGCAACACTACAAAAATTTCCAAATATGAAAAAAAGAAAGGAACAAAGATATGAATAAAGAATCGACCAAACCAACTAAAATGAGTAAGAAAGGATTAATTTTACCTTACGACTCAACGAATTCCACCCGTACAATACTCATTCTAATGTAAGTTGCGTACACTATTATAATCAAATAAGTTCATTATGAATTATACAATTTTAAGGAAATAATGTCAATAATAATAGATTAAAGTAAATGGACTTCTATTCTTTTGTTCTCTCCCATAAACATGGTAAGCAATTTTGCACTAACTTTACGAATTGTATATTGAAGATAAGATTAAAAATATCAAACATTAAAAAGAAAAGGTGCATAGATATGAATAAAGGTAACCAAACAAACTGAAATAAGTAAGATAACGACAAGAAAGTTTAGGCTTGTAAAGCTGTCAAGTAGACATTATTCATTTGACCAAACACTGTCATTCGATTTCTAATTTCTTGGAAGAAAACACTAATATCTATGTAATTCCACTTTCTAATAAAAGAGTAACTCAAACAAGCCTACTTAAAACAAAGTTATGACACTAGATGGCTTATGAAGAATGTGTTGTGTATTACCCAGTTCTTCCCAAAGATCGTGATAAGGAATATGCAAAAATCTTTAAAAATTGCAAATCGAAGAGACAACTAATTCAAATATAATAAACAGAAGAGGATCAACACTATGAAAAAGAATTTGACCAAACCGAATTATTTGAAGTGAAGCAAGAACCATAGGGATTAGAAGCATGGGAGGTATACTGTTCAGTTCTCTACCAAAAATTTGATAAAAGACCTATAAGAAAAAAACTTGATCAAACTGATACGTGCAAAAAAACACAGAAAAAACTAATACGGTTCAATTCTAAAATGGTACTAGAGGACTTATGAAGAATGTGACCAGTCTATTCCATAGTCTTTCCCTCATGAACATGGTAAAGAATCTGCAAAAATCTTTAAAAATGCATATCATACAGAAAACTAATCCAAATAACGCAAACTAGATGAGTTATGAAGAATGTGGTTGGTGTCTATTCCCCAGTCTTTCCCTCAAGATCATGGTAAAGAATTTGCAAAAATCTTTAAAAATGCATATCATATAGAGAACTAATCCAAATAACGCAAACTGAAAAAATTCAACGATATTAAAAAAAAAATGCTATAATCGACTTATTTAAAGTGAACTAAGAATCTTAATGCATATGAAACATGATGAGAGGTTTACTCTTCATTTTTCTCCAAAGAACTTGATAAAGGATCTGCAATGATCTCTAAAAATTAAACACAAGATAAGAAACCCTAATCGTATTAAGAAAAAAAAATAAGAATATAAAAAGATGATCAAACTTACACTTGTATGAACTAACTCGGTATGTACCCAAAATCTCCATTAACCCCAGCAACACTACAAAAATTTCCAAATATGAAAAAAAGAAAGGAACAAAGATATGAATAAAGAATCGACCAAACCAACTAAAATGAGTAAGAAAGGATTAATTTTACCTTACGACTCAACGAATTCCACCCGTACAATACTCATTCTAATGTAAGTTGCGTACACTATTATAATCAAATAAGTTCATTATGAATTATACAATTTTAAGGAAATAATGTCAATAATAATAGATTAAAGTAAATGGACTTCTATTCTTTTGTTCTCTCCCATAAACATGGTAAGCAATTTTGCACTAACTTTACGAATTGTATATTGAAGATAAGATTAAAAATATCAAACATTAAAAAGAAAAGGTGCATAGATATGAATAAAGGTAACCAAACAAACTGAAATAAGTAAGATAACGACAAGAAAGTTTAGGCTTGTAAAGCTGTCAAGTAGACATTATTGATTTGACCAAACACTGTCATTCGATTTCTAATTTCTTGGAAGAAAACACTAATATCTATGTAATTCCACTTTCTAATAAAAGAGTAACTCAAACAAGCTTACTTAAAACAAAGTTATGACACTAGATGGCTTATGAAGAATGTGTTGTGTATTACCCAGTTCTTCCCAAAGATCGTGATAAGGAATATGCAAAAATCTTTAAAAATTGCAAATCGAAGAGACAACTAATTCAAATATAATAAACAGAAGAGGATCAACACTATGAAAAAGAATTTGACCAAACCGAATTATTTGAAGTGAAGCAAGAACCATAGGGATTAGAAGCATGGGAGGTATACTGTTCTGTTCTCTACCAAAAACTTGATAAAATACCTGTAAGATAAAAACTTGATCAAACTGATACGTGTAAAAAAACACAGAAAAAACTAATACGGTTCAATTCTAAGATGGTACTAGATGACTTGTGAAGAATATGACCAGTCTATTCCCTAGTCTTTCCCTCATGAACATGGTAAAGAATCTGCAAAAATCTTTAAAAATGCATATCATACAGAAAACTAATCCAAATAACGCAAACTAGATGAGTTATGAAGAATGTGGTTGGTGTCTATTCCCCAGTCTTTCCCTCAAGATCATGGTAAAGAATTTGCAAAAATCTTGAAAAAGCATATTATAAAGAGAACTAATCCAAGTAACGCAAACTGAAAAAATTCAACGATATTAAAAAAAAATGCTATAATCGACTTATTTGAAGTGAACTAAGAATCTTAATGCATATGAAGCATGATGAGAGGTTTACTCTTCATTTTTCTCAAAAGAACTTGATAAAGGATCTGCAATGATCTCTAAAAATTAAACACAAGATAAGAAACCCTAATCGCATTAAGAAAAAAATAAGAATATAAAAAGATGATCAAACCTACACTTGTATGAACTAGGAATGTAACCCAAAATCTCCAACAGATGTATGAACTGACTAGGTTTGTAACCAAAAATCTCCATTAACCCCTGCAACACTACAAAAGTTTTAAAATAAGAAAAAAAGAAAGGTACAAAGATATGAATAAAGAATCGATTCAATCGATCAAACCAACTAAAATGAGTAAGAAAGCATCAAATTTACCTTACGACTCAACGAATTCCACCCGTACAGTACTCATTATAATGTAAGTTGCATACTAGGTTCATTATGAATTATACAATTTTAAGGAAATAGTGTCAATAATTGATTAAAGTAAATGGACTTCTATTCTTTTTTCTCTCCCATAAACATGGTAAGCAATTTTGCACTAACATTACGAATTGTATATTAAAGATAAGATTAATAAAATCAAACATTAAAAAGAGAAGGTGCATATATATGAATAAAGGTGACCAAACAAACTGAAATAGGTAAGAAAACGACAAGAAAGTTTAGGCTTGTAAAGCTGTCAAGTAGACATTATTCATTTGACCAAACACTGTCATTCGATTTCTAATTTCTTGGAAGAAAACACTAATATCTATGTAATTCCACTTTCTAATAAAAGAGTAACTCAAACAAGCCTACTTAAAACAAAGTTATGACACTAGATGGCTTATGAAGAATGTGTTGTGTATTACCCATTTCTTCCCAAAGATCGTGATAAGGAATATGCAAAAATCTTTAAAAATTGCAAATCGAAGAGACAACTAATTCAAATATAATAAACAGAAGAGGATCAACACTATGAAAAAGAATTTGACCAAACCGAATTATTTGAAGTGAAGCAAGAACCATAGGGATTAGAAGCATGGGAGGTATACTGTTCAGTTCTCTACCAAAAACTTGATAAAAGACCTGTAAGAAAAAAACTTGATCAAACTGATACGTGCAAAAAAACACAGAAAAAACTAATACGGTTCAATTCTACAATGGTACTAGATGACTTATGAAGAATGTGACCAGTCTATTCCCTAGTCTTTCCCTCATGAACATGGTAAAGAATCTGCAAAAATCTTTAAAAATGCATATCATACAGAAAACTAATCCAAATAACGCAAACTAGATGAGTTATGAAGAATGTGGTTGGTGTCTATTCCCCAGTCTTTCCCTCAAGATCATGGTAAAGAATTTGCAAAAATCTTTAAAAATGCATATCATATAGAGAACTAACCTAAATAACGCAAACTGAAAAAATTCAACGATATTAAAAAAAAATGCTATAATCGACTTATTTAAAGTGAACTAAGAATCTTAATGCATATGAAACATGATGAGAGGTTTACTCTTCATTTTTCTCCAAAGAACTTGATAAAGGATCTGCAATGATCTCTAAAAATTAAACACAAGATAAGAAACCCTAATCGTATTAAGAAAAAAAAATAAGAATATAAAAAGATGATCAAACTTACACTTGTATGAACTAACTCGGTATGTTCCCAAAATCTCCATTAACCCCAGCAACACTACAAAAGTTTTCAAATATGAAAAAAAGAAAGGTACAAAGATATGAATAAAGAATCGACCAAACCAACTAAAATGAGTAAGAAAGGATTAATTTTACCTTACGACTCAACGAATTCCACCCGTACAATACTCATTCTAATGTAAGTTGCGTACACTATTATAATCAAATAAGTTCATTATGAATTATAGAATTTTAAGGAAATAATGTCAATAATAATAGATTAAAGTAAATGGACTTCTATTCTTTTGTTCTCTCCCATAAACATGGTAAGCAATTTTGCACTAACTTTACGAATTGTATATTGAAGATAAGATTAAAAATATCAAACATTAAAAAGAAAAGGTGCATAGATATGAATAAAGGTAACCAAACAAACTGAAATAAGTAAGATAACGACAAGAAAGTTTAGGCTTGTAAAGCTGTCAAGTAGACATTATTCATTTGACCAAACACTGTCATTCGATTTCTAATTTCTTGGAAGAAAACACTAATATCTATGTAATTCCACTTTCTAATAAAAGAGTAACTCAAATAAGCCTACTTAAAACAAAGTTATGACACTAGATGGCTTATGAAGAATGTGTTGTGTATTACCCAGTTCTTCCCAAAGATCGTGATAAGGAATATGCAAAAATCTTTAAAAATTGCAAATCGAAGAGACAACTAATTCAAATATAATAAACAGAAGAGGATCAACACTATGAAAGAGAATTTGACCAAACCGAATTATTTGAAGTGAAGCAAGAACCATAGGGATTAGAAGCATGGGAGGTATACTGTTCAGTTCTCTACCAAAAACTTGATAAAAGACCTGTAAGAAAAAAACTTGATCAAACTGATACGTGCAAAAAAACACAGAAAAAACTAATACGGTTCAATTCTACAATGGTACTAGATGACTTATGAAGAATGTGACCAGTCTATTCCCTAGTCTTTCCCTCATGAACATGGTAAAGAATCTGCAAAAATCTTTAAAAATGCATATCATACAGAAAACTAATCCAAATAACGCAAACTAGATGAGTTATGAAGAATGTGGTTGGTGTCTATTCCCCAGTCTTTCCCTCAAGATCATGGTAAAGAATTTGCAAAAATATTTAAAAATGCATATCATATAGAGAACTAATCCAAATAACGCAAACTGAAAAAATTCAACGATATTAAAAAAAAATGCTATAATCGACTTATTTAAAGTGAACTAAGAATCTTAATGCATATGAAACATGATGAGAGGTTTACTCTTCATTTTTCTCCAAAGAACTTGATAAAGGATCTGCAATGATCTCTAAAAATTAAACACAAGATAAGAAACCCTAATCGTATTAAGAAAAAAAAATAAGAATATAAAAAGATGATCAAACTTACACTTGTATGAACTAACTCGGTATGTTCCCAAAATCTCCATTAACCCCAGCAACACTACAAAAGTTTTCAAATATGAAAAAAAGAAAGGTACAAAGATATGAATAAAGAATCGACCAAACCAACTAAAATGAGTAAGAAAGGATTAATTTTACCTTACGACTCAACGAATTCCACCCGTAAAATACTCATTCTAATGTAAGTTGCGTACACTATTATAATCAAATAAGTTCATTATGAATTATACAATTTTAAGGAAATAATGTAAATAATAATAGATTAAAGTAAATGGACTTCTATTCTTTTGTTCTCTCCCATAAACATGGTAAGCAATTTTGCACTAACTTTACGAATTGTATATTGAAGATAAGATTAAAAATATCAAACATTAAAAAGAAAAGGTGCATAGATATGAATAAAGGTAACCAAACAAACTGAAATAAGTAAGATAACGACAAGAAAGTTTAGGCTTGTAAAGCTGTCAAGTAGACATTATTGATTTGACCAAACACTGTCATTCGATTTCTAATTTCTTGGAAGAAAACACTAATATCTATGTAATTCCACTTTCTAATAAAAGAGTAACTCAAACAAGCCTACTTAAAACAAAGTTATGACACTAGATGGCTTATGAAGAATGTGTTGTGTATTACCCAGTTCTTCCCAAAGATCGTGATAAGGAATATGCAAAAATCTTTAAAAATTGCAAATCGAAGAGACAACTAATTCAAATATAATAAACAGAAGAGGATCAACACTATGAAAGAGAATTTGACCAAACCGAATTATTTGAAGTGAAGCAAGAACCATAGGGATTAGAAGCATGGGAGGTATACTGTTCAGTTCTCTACCAAAAACTTGATAAAAGACCTGTAAGAAAAAAACTTGATCAAACTGATACGTGCAAAAAAACACAGAAAAAACTAATACGGTTCAATTCTACATTGGTACTAGATGACTTATGAAGAATGTGACCAGTCTATTCCCTAGTCTTTCCCTCATGAACATGGTAAAGAATCTGCAAAAATCTTTAAAAATGCATATCATACAGAAAACTAATCCAAATAACGCAAACTAGATGAGTTATGAAGAATGTGGTTGGTGTCTATTCCCCAGTCTTTCCCTCCAGATCATGGTAAAGAATTTGCAAAAATCTTTAAAAATGCATATCATATAGAGAACTAATCCAAATAACGCAAACTGAAAAAATTCAACGATATTAAAAAAAAATGCTATAATCGACTTATTTAAAGTGAACTAAGAATCTTAATGCATATGAAACATGATGAGAGGTTTACTCTTCATTTTTCTCCAAAGAACTTGATAAAGGATCTGCAATGATCTCTAAAAATTAAACACAAGATAAGAAACCCTAATCGTATTAAGAAAAAAAAATAAGAATATAAAAAGATGATCAAACTTACACTTGTATGAACTAACTCGGTATGTACCCAAAATCTCCATTAACCCCAGCAACACTACAAAAGTTTTCAAATATGAAAAAAAGAAAGGTACAAAGATATGAATAAAGAATCGACCAAACCAACTAAAATGAGTAAGAAAGGATTAATTTTACCTTACGACTCAACGAATTCCACCCGTACAATACTCATTCTAATGTAAGTTGCGTACACTATTATAATCAAATAAGTTCATTATGAATTATACAATTTTAAGGAAATAATGTCAATAATAATAGATTAAAGTAAATGTACTTCTATTCTTTTGTTCTCTCCCATAAACATGGTAAGCAATTTTGCACTAACTTTACGAATTGTATATTGAAGATAAGATTAAAAATATCAAACATTAAAAAGAAAAGGTGCATAGATATGAATAAAGTTAACCAAACAAACTGAAATAAGTAAGACAACGACAAGAATGTTTAGGCTTGTAAAGCTGTCAAGTAGACATTATTGATTTGACCAAACACTGTCATTCGATTTCTAATTTCTTGGAAGAAAACACTAATATCTATGTAATTCCACTTTCTAATAAAAGAGTAACTCAAACAAGCCCACTTAAACCAAAGTTATGACACTAGATGGCTTATGAAGAATGTGTTGTGTATTACCCAGTTCTTCCCAAAGATCGTGATAAGGAATATGCAAAAATCTTTAAAAATTGCAAATCGAAGAGACAACTAATTCAAATATAATAAACAGAAGAGGATCAACACTATGAAAAAGAATTTGACCAAACCGAATTATTTGAAGCAAAGCAAGAACCATAGGGATTAGAAGCATGGGAGGTATACTGTTCAGTTCTCTACCAAAAACTTGATAAAAGACCTGTAAGAAAAAAACTTGATCAAACTGATACGTGCAAAAAAACACAGAAAAAACTAATACGGTTCAATTCTACAATGGTACTAGATGACTTTTGAAGAATGTGACCAGTCTATTCCCTAGTCTTTCCCTCATGAACATGGTAAAGAATCTGCAAAAATCTTTAAAAATGCATATCATACAGAAAACTAATCCAAATAACGCAAACTAGATGAGTTATGAAGAATGTGGTTGGTGTCTATTCCCCAGTCTTTCCCTCAAGATCATGGTAAAGAATTTGCAAAAATCTTTAAAAATGCATATCATATAGAGAACTAATCCAAATAACGCAAACTGAAAAAATTCAACGATATTAAAACAAAATGCTATAATCGACTTATTTAAAGTGAACTAAGAATCTTAATGCATATGAAACATGATGAGAGGTTTACTCTTCATTTTCCTCCAAAGAACTTGATAAAGGATCTGCAATGATCTCTAAAAATTAAACACAAGATAAGAAACCCTAATCGTATTAAGAAAAAAAAATAAGAATATAAAAAGATGATCAAACTTACACTTGTATGAACTAACTCGGTATGTAACCCAAAATCTCCATTAACCCCAGCAACACTACAAAAGTTTTCAAATATGAAAAAAAGAAAGGTACAAAGATATGAATAAAGAATCGACCAAACCAACTAAAATGAGTAAGAAAGGATTAATTTTACCTTACGATTCAACGAATTCCACCCGTACAATACTCATTCTAATGTAAGTTGCGTACACTATTATAATCAAATAAGTTCATTATGAATTATACAATTTTAAGGAAATAATGTCAATAATAATAGATTAAAGTAAATGGACTTCTATTCTTTTGTTCTCTCCCATAAACATGGTAAGCAATTTTGCACTAACTTTACGAATTGTATATTGAAGATAAGATTAAAAATATCAAACATTAAAAAGAAAAGGTGCATAGATATGAATAAAGGTAACCAAACAAACTGAAATAAGTAAGATAACGACAAGAAAGTTTAGGCTTGTAAAGCTGTCAAGTAGACATTATTCATTTGACCAAACACTGTCATTCGATTTCTAATTTCTTGGAAGAAAACACTAATATCTATGTAATTCCACTTTCTAATAAAAGAGTAACTCAAACAAGCCTACTTAAAACAAAGTTATGACACTAGATGGCTTATGAAGAATGTGTTGTGTATTACCCAGTTCTTCCCAAAGATCGTGATAAGGAATATGCAAAAATCTTTAAAAATTGCAAATCGAAGAGACAACTAATTCAAATATAATAAACAGAAGAGGATCAACACTATGAAAAAGAATTTGACCAAACCGAATTATTTGAAGTGAAGCAAGAACCATAGGGATTAGAAGCATGGGAGGTATACTGTTCAGTTCTCTACCAAAAACTTGATAAAAGACCTGTAAGAAAAAAACTTGATCAAACTGATACGTGCAAAAAAACACAGAAAAAACTAATACGGTTCAATTCTACAATGGTACTAGATGACTTATGAAGAATGTGACCAGTCTATTCCCTAGTCTTTCCCTCATGAACATGGTAAAGAATCTGCAAAAATCTTTAAAAATGCATATCATACAGAAAACTAATCCAAATAACGCAAACTAGATGAGTTATGAAGAATGTGGTTGGTGTCTATTCCCCAGTCTTTCCCTCAAGATCATGGTAAAGAATTTGCAAAAATCTTGAAAAAGCATATTATAAAGAGAACTAATCCAAGTAACGCAAACTGAAAAAATTCAACGATATTAAAAAAAAATGCTATAATCGACTTATTTGAAGTGAACTAAGAATCTTAATGCATATGAAACATGATGAGAGGTTTACTCTTCATTTTTCTCAAAAGAACTTGATAAAGGATCTGCAATGATCTCTAAAAATTAAACACAAGATAAGAAACCCTAATCGCATTAAGAAAAAAATAAGAATATAAAAAGATGATCAAACCTACACTTGTATGAACTAGGAATGTAACCCAAAATCTCCAACAGCTGTATGAACTAACTAGGTTTGTAACCAAAAATCTCCATTAACCCCTGCAACACTACAAAAGTTTTAAAATAAGAAAAAAAGAAAGGTACAAAGATATGAATAAAGAATCGATTCAATCGACCAAACCAACTAAAATGAGTAAGAAAGCATCAAATTTACCTTACGACTCAACGAATTCCACCCGTACAGTACTCATTATAATGTAAGTTGCATACTAGGTTCATTATGAATTATACAATTTTAAGGAAATAGTGTCAATAATTGATTAAAGTAAATGGACTTCTATTCTTTTTTCTCTCCCATAAACATGGTAAGCATTTTTGCACTAACTTTACGAATTGTATATTAAAGATAAGATTAATAAAATCAAACATTAAAAAGAGAAGGTGCATATATATGAATAAAGGTGACCAAACAAACTGAAATAGGTAAGAAAACGACAAGAAAGTTTAGGCTTGTAAAGCTGTCAAGTAGACATTATTCATTTGACCAAACACTGTCATTCGATTTCTAATTTCTTGGAAGAAAACACTAATATCTATGTAATTCCACTTTCTAATAAAAGAGTAACTCAAACAAGCCTACTTAAAACAAAGTTATGACACTAGATGGCTTATGAAGAATGTGTTGTGTATTACCCAGTTCTTCCCAAAGATCGTGATAAGGAATATGCAAAAATCTTTAAAAATTGCAAATCGAAGAGACAACTAATTCAAATATAATAAACAGAAGAGGATCAACACTATGAAAAAGAATTTGACCAAACCGAATTATTTGAAGTGAAGCAAGAACCATAGGGATTAGAAGCATGGGAGGTATACTGTTCAGTTCTCTACCAAAACCTTGATAAAATACCTGTAAGATAAAAACTTGATCAAACTGATACGTGTAAAAAAACACAGAAAAAACTAATACGGTTCAATTCTAAGATGGTACTAGATGACTTGTGAAGAATATGACCAGTCTATTCCCTAGTCTTTCCCTCATGAACATGGTAAAGAATCTGCAAAAATCTTTAAAAATGCATATCATACAGAAAACTAATCCAAATAACGCAAACTAGATGAGTTATGAAGAATGTGGTTGGTGTCTATTCCCCAGTCTTTCCCTCAAGATCATGGTAAAGAATTTGCAAAAATCTTGAAAAAGCATATTATAAAGAGAACTAATCCAAGTAACGCAAACTGAAAAAATTCAACGATATTAAAAAAAAATGCTATAATCGACTTATTTGAAGTGAACTAAGAATCTTAATGCATATGAAACATGATGAGAGGTTTACTCTTCATTTTTCTCAAAAGAACTTGATAAAGGATCTGCAATGATCTCTAAAAATTAAACACAAGATAAGAAACCCTAATCGCATTAAGAAAAAAATAAGAATATAAAAAGATGATCAAACCTACACTTGTATGAACTAGGAATTTAACCCAAAATCTCCAACAGCTGTATGAACTGACTAGGTTTGTAACCAAAAATCTCCATTGACCCCTGCAACACTACAAAAGTTTTAAAATAAGAAAAAAAGAAAGGTACAAATATATGAATAAAGAATCGATTCAATCGACCAAACCAACTAAAATGAGTAAGAAAGCATCAAATTTACCTTACGACTCAACGAATTCCACCCGTACAGTACTCATTATAATGTAAGTTGCATACTAGGTTCATTATGAATTATACAATTTTAAGGAAATAGTGTCAATAATTGATTAAAGTAAATGGACTTCTATTCTTTTTTCTCTCCCATAAACATGGTAAGCAATTTTGCACTAACTTTACGAATTGTATATTGAAGATAAGATTAATAAAATCAAACATTAAAAAGAGAAGGTGCATATATATGAATAAAGGTGACCAAACAAACTGAAATAGGTAAGAAAACGACAAGAAAGTTTAGGCTTGTAAAGCTGTCAAGTAGACATTATTCATTTGACCAAACACTGTCATTCGATTTCTAATTTCTTGGAAGAAAACACTAATATCTATGTAATTCCACTTTCTAATAAAAGAGTAACTCAAACAAGCCTACTTAAAACAAAGTTATGACACTAGATGGCTTATGAAGAATGTGTTGTGTATTACCCAGTTCTTCCCAAAGATCGTGATAAGGAATATGCAAAAATCTTTAAAAATTGCAAATCGAAGAGACAACTAATTCAAATATAATAAACAGAAGAGGATCAACACTATGAAAAAGAATTTGACCAAACCGAATTATTTGAAGTGAAGCAAGAACCATAGGGATTAGAAGCATGGGAGGTATAATGTTCAGTTCTCTACCAAAACCTTGATAAAATACCTGTAAGATAAAAACTTGATCAAACTGATACGTGTAAAAAAACACAGAAAAAACCAATACGGTTCAATTCTAAGATGGTACTAGATGACTTGTGAAGAATATGACTAGTCTATTCCCTAGTCTTTCCCTCATGAACATGGTAAAGAATCTGCAAAAATCTTTAAAAATGCATATCATACAGAAAACTAATCCAAATAACGCAAACTAGATGAGTTATGAAGAATGTGGTTGGTGTCTATTCCCCAGTCTTTCCCTCAAGATCATGGTAAAGAATTTGCAAAAATCTTGAAAAAGCATATTATAAAGAGAACTAATCCAAGTAACGCAAACTGAAAAAATTCAACGATATTAAAAAAAAATGCTATAATCGACTTATTTGAAGTGAACTAAGAATCTTAATGCATATGAAACATGATGAGAGGTTTACTCTTCATTTTTCTCAAAAGAACTTGATAAAGGATCTGCAATGATCTCTAAAAATTAAACACAAGATAAGAAACCCTAATCGCATTAAGAAAAAAATAAGAATATAAAAAGATGATCAAACCTACACTTGTATGAACTAGGAATGTAACCCAAAATCTCCAACAGCTGTATGAACTGACTAGGTTTGTAACCAAAAATCTCCATTGACCCCTGCAACACTACAAAAGTTTTAAAATAAGAAAAAAAGAAAGGTACAAAGATATGAATAAAGAATCGATTCAATCGACCAAACCAACTAAAATGAGTAAGAAAGCATCAAATTTACCTTACGACTCAACGAATTCCACCCGTACAGTACTCATTATAATGTAAGTTGCATACTAGGTTCATTATGAATTATACAATTTTAAGGAAATAGTGTCAATAATTGATTAAAGTAAATGGACTTCTATTCTTTTTTCTCTCCCATAAACATGGTAAGCAATTTTGCACTAACTTTACGAATTGTATATTAAAGATAAGATTAATAAAATCAAACATTAAAAAGAGAAGGTGCATATATATGAATAAAGGTGACCAAACAAACTGAAATAGGTAAGAAAACGACAAGAAAGTTTAGGCTTGTAATGCTGTCAAGTAGACATTATTCATTTGACCAAACACTGTCATTCGATTTCTAATTTCTTAGAAGAAAACACTAATATCTATGTAATTCCACTTTCTAATAAAAGAGTAACTCAAACAAGCCTACTTAAAACAAAGTTATGACACTAGATGGCTTATGAAGAATGTGTTGTGTATTACCCAGTTCTTCCCAAAGATCGTGATAAGGAATATGCAAAAATCTTTAAAAATTGCAAATCGAAGAGACAACTAATTCAAATATAATAAACAGAAGAGGATCAACACTATGAAAAAGAATTTGACCAAACCGAATTATTTGAAGTGAAGCAAGAACCATAGGGATTAGAAGCATGGGAGGTATACTGTTCAGTTCTCTACCAAAAATTTGATAAAAGACCTGTAAGAAAAAAACTTGATCAAACTGATACGTGCAAACAAACACAGAAAAAACTAATACGGTTCAATTCTAAAATGGTACTAGATGACTTATGAAGAATGTGACCATTCTATTCCCTAGTCTTTCCCTCATGAACATGGTAAAGAATCTGCAAAAATCTTTAAAAATGCATATCATACAGTAAACTAATCCAAATAACGCAAACTAGATGAGTTATGAAGAATGTGGTTGGTGTCTATTCCCCAGTCTTTCCCTCAAGATCATGGTAAAGAATTTGCAAAAATCTTTAAAAATGCATATCACATAGAGAACTAATCCAAATAATGCAAACTGAAAAAATTCAACGATATTAAAAAAAAATGCTATAATCGACTTATTTAAAGTGAACTAAGAATCTTAATGCATATGAAACATGATGAGAGGTTTACTCTTCATTTTTCTCAAAAGAACTTGATAAAGGATCTGCAATGATCTCTAAAAATTAAACACAAGATAAGAAACCCTAATCGTATTAAGAAAAAAAAATAAGAATATAAAAAGATGATCAAACTTACACTTGTATGAACTAACTCGGTATGTAACCCAAAATCTCCATTAACCCCAGCAACACTACAAAAGTTTTCAAATATGAAAAAAAGAAAGGTACAAAGATATGAATAAAGAATCGACCAAACCAACTAAAATGAGTAAGAAATGATTAATTTTACCTTACGACTCAACGAATTCCACCCGTACAATACTCATTAATGTAAGTTGCGAACACTATTATAATCAAATAAGTTCATTATGAATTATACAATTTTAAGGAAATAATGTCAATAATAATACATTAAAGTAAATGGACTTCTATTCTTTTGTTCTCTCCCATAAGTATGGTAAGCAATTTTGCACAAACTCTACGAATTGTATATTGAAGATAAGATTAAAAAAATCAAACATTAAAAATAGAAGGTGAATAGATATGAATAAAGGTGACCAAACAAACTGAAATAAGTAAGAAAACGACAAGAAAGTTTAGGCTTGTAAAGCTGTCAAGTAGACATTATTGATTTGACCAAACACTGTCATTCGATTTCTAATTTCTTGAAAGAAAATACTAATATCTATGTAATTCCACTTTCTAATAAAAGAGTAACTCAAACAAGCCTACTTAAAACAAAGTTATGACACTAGATGGCTTATGAAGAATGTGCTGTGTATTACCCAGTTCTTCCCAAACATCGTGATAAGGAATATACAGAAATCTTTAAAAATTGCAAATCGAAGAAACAACTAATTCAAATATAACAAACAGAAGAGGATCAACACTATGAAAAAGAATTTGACCAAACCGAATTATTTGAAGTGAAGCAAGAACCATAGGGATTAGAAGCATGGCAGGTATACTGTTCAGTTCTCTACCAAAAACTTGATCAAAGACCTGTAAGAAAAAAACTTGATCAAACTGATACGTGTAAAAAAATATAGAAATAACTTATACGGTTCAATTCTAAGATGGTACTAGATGACTTGTGAAGAATGTGACCAGTCTATTCCCTAGTCTTTCCCTCAAGATCACGGTAAAGAATCTGCAAAAATCTTTAAAAATGCATATCATACAGAGAACTAATCCAAATAACGCAAACTAGATGACTTATGAAGAATGTGGTGTCTATTCCCCAGTCTTTCCATTAAGATCATGGTAAAGAATTTGCAAAAAGCTTTAAAAATGTATATCATAAAGAGAACTAATCCAAATAACGCAAACTGAAAAAAATCAACGATATTTAAAAAAATGCTCTAATCGACTTATTTGAAGTGAACTAAGAATCATAAGGCATATGAACATGATGAGATGTTTACTTTTCATTTTTCTTCAAAGAACTTTATAAAGGATTTGCAATGATCTCTAAAAATTAAACACAAGATAAGAAACCCTAATCGCATTAAGAAAAAAAATAAGAACATAAAAAGATGATCAAACCTACACTTGTATGAATTGACTAGGTATGTAACCCAAATTCTCCATTAACCCCTGCAACACTACAAAAGTTTTCAAATATGAAAAAAATAAAGATACAAAGATATGAATAAAGAATCGACCAAACCAACTAAAATAAGTAAGAAAGCATCAAATTTACGTTACGACTCAACGAATTCCACCCGTACAATACTCATTCTAATCTTTAAAAATTGCAAATCGACGAGACAATTAATTTAAATATAACAACCAGAAGAGGATCAATACTATGAAAAAGAATTTGCCCAAACTGAATTATTTGAAGTGAAGTAAGAACCATAGGGATTAAAAGCATGGGAGGTATACTGTTCAGTTCTCTACAAAAAACTTGATAAAAGACCTGTAAGAAAAAAACTTGATCAAACTGATACGTGTAAAAAAATATAGAAAAAACTTATACGGTTCAATTCTAAGATGGTACTAGATGACTTGTGAAGAATGTGACCAGTCTATTCCCCAGTCTTTCCCTCAAGATCATGGTAAAGAATCTGTAAAAATCTTTAAAAATGCATATCATAGAGAGAACTAATCCAAATAACGCAAACTGAAAAAAAATCAACGATATTTAAAAAAATGCTCTAATCGACTTATTTGAAGTGAACTAAGAATCATAAGGCATATGAACATGATGAGATGTTTACTTTTCATTTTTCTTCAAAGAAGTTTATAAAGGATCTGCAATGATCTCTAAAAGTTAAACACAAGATAAGAAACCCTAATTGCATTAAGAAAAAAAATGAGAATATAAAAAGATGATCAAACCTACACTTGTATGAACTAGGAATGTAACCCAAAATCTACAACAGTTGTATGAACTAACTAAGTATGTAACGCAAAATCTCCATTAACCCTTGCAACAATACAAAAATTTTCAAATATAAAAAAAGAAGGTACAAAGATATGAATAAAGAATCGACCAAACCAACTAAAATGAGTAAGAAAGCATCAAATTTACCTTACGACTCAACGAATTCCACCCGTAATATACTCATTCTAATGTAAGTTGCGTACACTATTATAACCAAATAAGTTCATTAAGAATTATACAATTTTAAGGAAATAGTGTCAATAATAATAGATTAAAGTAAATGGACTTCTATTCTTTTGTTCTCTCCCATAAATATGGTAAGCTATTTTGCACTAACTCTACGAATTGTATATTGAAGATAAGATTAAAAATATCAAACATTAAAAAAGAAGTTGCATAGATATGAATAAAGGTGACCAAACAAACTGAAATAAGTAAGAAAACGACAAGAAAGTTTAGGCTTGTAAAGCTGTCAAGTAGACATTATTGATTTGACCAAACATTGTCATTCGATTTCTAACTTCTTGAAAGAAAACACTAATACCTATGTAATTGCACTTTCTAATAAAAGAGTAACTCAAACAAGTCTAATTACAACAAAGTTATGACACTAGATGGCTTATGAAGAATGTATTGTGTATTACCCAGTTCTTCCCAAAGATCGTGATAAGGAATATGCAGAAAACTTTAAAAATTGCATATCGAAGAGACAACTAATTAAAATATAACAAAAAGAAGAGGATCAACACTATGAAAAATAATTTGACCAAACCGAATTATTTGAAGTGAAGCAAGAACCATAGGGATTAGAAGCATGGAAGGTATAATGTTCAGTTCTCTACCAAAAATTTGATAAAAGACCTGTAAGAAAAAAACTCGATCAAACTGATACGTGTAAAAAAAAATAGAAAAAACTTATACGGTTCAATTCTAAGATGGTACTAGATCACTTGTGAAAAATGTGACCAGTCTATTCCTAAGTCTTTCCCTCAAGATCATGGTAAAAAATCTGCAAAAAACTTTAAAAATGCATATTATACAGAGAACTAATCCAAATAACGCAAAGTAGATGACTTATTTGAAGTGAACTAAGAATCATAAGGCATATGAACATGATGAGAGGTTTACTTTTCATTTTTCTCCAAAGAACTTTATAAAGGATGTGCAATGATCTCTAAAAATTAAACACAAGATAAGAAACCCTAATCGCATTAAGAAAAAAAATAAGAATATAAAAAGATTATCAAACCTACACTTATATGAATTCTTTTTTTTTTTGGCCAACTCTTTTATGAATTGATTAGGTATGTAACCCAAATTCTCCATTAACCCCTGCAACACTACAAAAGTTGTCAAATATGAAAAAAAGAAAGATACAAAGATATGAATAAAGAATCGACCAAACCAACTAAAATGAGTAAGAAAGCATCAAATTTACGTACGACTCAACGAATTCCACCCGTAAAATACTCGTTCTAATCTTTAAAAATTGCAAATCGACGAGACAATTAATTCAAATATAACAAACAGAAGAGGATCAGTACTATGAAAAAGAATTTGACCAAACTGAATTATTTGAAGTGAAGTAAGAACCATAGGGATTAGAAGCATGGGAGGTATACTGTTCAGTTCTCTAAAAAAAAACTTGATAAAGGACCTGGAAGAAAAAATCAAACTTGATCAAACTGATACGGTTCAATTCTAAAAATTTAACATAACAAAAAAAACTAACTGAACTAAAAAAAATATTGAGAGTATAAAGAGTTTATCAAACTGATGCGTGTAACTCAATATATAAAAAATACTTGTATGAGTTTACCATGTAGACACTTTTATGAGTTGACCATGAGCTGACCATGTAGACACTCTAATATCTATGTAACTGCATTATCTAATAAAAGATCATTGAAACAAACTTGATTAAAATATATGGAATTAGATGGTTTATGAAGAATGTTGTGTCGATTCACAAGTCCATCGCCCAAGATCATGATAAATAATCTGCAGAAAACTTTAAAAATTGCAAACCGCATAGATAACTAACGAAATAAATCAAATTTAAAAGGATTAACAAGATTATAAAAAACTTGATCAAACCAACTTATGTGAAGTGAAGCAAGAACGGAAGGGCTTAGGAAAATGAGAAGTCTACTCTTCAATTCTCTCCAAAGAACAAGATAAAGGATCTGCAAGTAGAAAAAAATAATATATAAAAAAGTTTATCGCATCGACATTGGTATGAACTGAGCAACTGATCCAAAATCTGCACAATCCTTGCAATACTACTAAAGTGTTTAAATATGAAAAAGGGAAGGTATAAGGATGAGAATAAAAGGTGACTAAACCAACTAAAATAAGTAAAAAAGTTTTAAAAAAGTTTTAAACACACCCTCTCAATCTCAATTCTCATGTAAGAAAACACTAATATCTAAGTAACTGCAATATTTAATAAAAGATTAATCCAAACAAACACAATTGAAATAAAATCATGGTACTAGATGACTTATGAAGAATGTGGTATCTATTCCGCAATCCTTCCCTCAAGATCATATGGTAAAGAATCTGCAAAAATCGTTAAAATGCATATCTTAGAGAGAACTAATCCAAATAACGCAAACTGAAAAAGATCAACGATATTAAAAATAAAAATGCTCGAATCGACTTATTTAAAGTGAACTAAGAATCATAAGGCATATGAACATGAGAGGTTTACTCATCATTTTTCTCTCAAAAACTTGATAAAGTATCTGCATAAAACTTTAAAATTTGCAAATCGATGAGACAACTAATTCAAATATAACAAACAGAAGAGGATCAACACTATGAAAAAGAATTTGACCAAACCGAATTATTTGAAGTGAAAGCAAGAACCATAGGGATTAGAAACATGGGAGGTATACTGTTCAGTTCTCTACCAAAAATTTGATAACGGACATGTAAGAAAAAATGAAACTTGATCAAACTGATACCTGTAAAAAAACACAGAAAAAACTGATACAGTTCAATTCTAAAAGTTTAACACAGGAAAAAAAAATAACCGAAGTAAAAAATTAATATTGAGAATATAAAGAGTTTATCAAACTGATACATGTAATTGAGCATGTAACTCAATGTATAAACAACACTTGTATGAACTGACACCTGTAATACTAATTAAGTTTTCCAATATTAAAACGAAAATACAAAGATGTGAATAAATCAACTAAGTAGACATTGTTGACTTGACCAAACACACTCATTCAATCTTTATTCTCCTGAAACAAGACACTAATATTTAAGTAACTGTATCATCTAAAAACGATTAATAAAAAAACGTGATTGAAAGAAAATTATGAAACAAGAACCGGAGATCTTAGGTACTTAATGGGAAATCTAGACTTAATTTTTCAAGAACCTTTTGAATGATATGCATGAATCTCTAAAACAATTTGTGTAGTATGTGCAAACAAACTAACTACAATAAGCAAAAACTAATGTAGAAGTTTTAGCTTCATGAAAACTTGTCATATTACCATTATTTATTTATTATTGTTATTGCTGAAAACAAACCGTTTAAAGAAGATTGTGAGAGTATATTACTTATGAAATAAGTGGGTTTCATTTCTTTGATTTTCTCCCATGAGCATGCTAGGCAACTTAAAAATTATAGGACGCAAAGAAGAAAAAACAATTCAATTATGTAAAAGAAAAGGGATCAAACTGACTAACGTGTATAGTGAAGCACAAACCAAATATCTGCAGATTGTACTATTGGAATAAATTATACGCAAAACCCAACTAAAGCACCAATACATATCAGCATAATATTTGTGTACTGCATTGAACTATATATATATATTAAAGAGGGAAAGGAATATCGAAACAGAGTGTGTCAAAAACCAAGGGTGCACAAAGAAGAAATCACGAACTTAACCAACGTACCTACATGATATACATCCACGAAGCCTGACCAGGATCTGCAGGGCATAAGTAGAACAACCCAAGGTGAGAAAAGAGATCGCCAATTATTAGATGCAAAACATAAAATTGAAGAGGTGAGGATACTGGGTAAGAAATCTCCTTGGACAGATTCTGATGCTTCAGGCAAACCAGAAATAAGGACAAGCCCTAGAAGGAAGAATGAGATATAAACAAATTATTAACAAAAACTTTCAACCTATTTAAATCTGCAGAACTAACTCTAAATGCGTTAGCCTCGACAACGTCTTCTTGATGAATCAATAAATAATAA
Organism: Chamaenerion angustifolium; assembly: GCA_946814005.1. Lineage (NCBI taxonomy): Eukaryota > Viridiplantae > Streptophyta > Magnoliopsida > Myrtales > Onagraceae > Chamaenerion > Chamaenerion angustifolium. Next base: position 21,692,062 of record OX328268.1, on the reverse strand, counting down.
CCGAACGATCCGCAAGGAACTTTACTGAGATGGCCCCTCAGGTGTCTAAACTCTAACATTAATCAGAATTAATAGAAGTTTCAAATAACCCAAAAAATCTGCAACAAGGGTATTTGTTGAAATCCACTGAACCTTGAATCTACTTGATGAATCATAACTGGTCAATCTACAAGAGAGTACGGTTCAATTCTAGGTTGAAGATTAGAACTCAATCACAATTACATTCGACATGAATCTCAGATAGCCCCTTAGAAATGCTTACTTCAACACCTAATCTGCTATATCCTGATCAAAGTCAATAAATGTATCTATCGTTTTAAACCTTCTCAAAAACGTAATCAGATGGTCCTCGTGGTACCCATAGAAACTTTAGAAAAAGTGTAGAATTAAATAGATTAGATAAACAAAGCATCAATCAGAAATTAGCAGATATCATTCACGATCAATTTCAAATGAATCCAAATTAGCAAATAACAAAGACGACCAGCTCCGTTAACAATCTAATCATCTGGTGATTAAACAACGGCGCCCATCAAGAATTCAACGTAAGAACCACCAGACAATCAACCAACTGATAATAATTGTTACGTGAGAAAGAAAAATCAAGGACAGAGAAGAGAAACCCCAATGTTAAACCCACAACGGTAACTTAATCACTCAATCTGTACATCCGTCTACATATGGTCCTTGTAATTTATACGAGTGGTCTTAGGGGTTGTACGGTCCAGATTAATTCGATCAATTTGAAAAATAAACGACTGAGATCTCTTTTCGAGCCTATTTAGTAGAAATGGACAATAAGCTAGTAGAAATGGACAATAAGCTAGGGATGAGCAACAATATCATAATCATGTCAGCAAAAAATATCGATTGGACTGAATTCCTGATAGAGCCGATCCGAAATTGGCCCGAGACCGAACATTTTTTTCCTTGTAGGTCGGGTTTTTTATTTCCCCCGAAAGTCTGACTAGGACCAGTTTAGACCGACTTTAATGAAAACCTTAACTTTTCCAATTACACCTAACACTCTTAGCTACCTCTCTTCCGTGACTCTCGGCCTCAGCTTCCTGTCTCCGTCCATTTATTTATGTGACTCTCGGCCTCAGCTTCCGTGACTCTCGGCCATTCCGCCTTTGTCCGTCTCAGGTAACACCACTTCCATTTGCCGATTGTCACGATTGTTCGTTGATTCTTGATTGATTCTGATTGGATTGTTTTGATTCCGATTGTTCTTGATTTTTGATTCTGATTGTTCTTGACAATTTATTCTTGATTCAGCGTTTATTCTTGATTCCAATTGTCATGATTGTTCTTTAAGTCACGAATCGTAACTGTAGCATTTGAAAGTCACGATTGTTTTTTGTTCTTTGTTGCTGTTCTTTGTTACTATGACAACAGTTACAAAGAACAAATAATTACTGTTACTCACAATTGTTCTTTAGGTCACCATTTGTCGATTGTTCTTTGATTCCATTTACTTAGTACTTTGGGTGGAGGCATGATTGTATTTTATGTTTCTTTGTAGATGACTTTGGTGGCAGATTTAGAATTTGATACTCCAAGTGATGCTGGGTCAACTCCACCTCAACCTCTAATAGGAGATGCACCGACGAACACTGAGGGTTTCAAAAGATTTGTGAGATCGTTGAACCCAAAAGTTGTTTTGCCCGAACGTCATATTGTTGCACGTGATTGTATTAATTTGTACAATGAAGAGAATTTTAAGCTGAAATACTATTTTGTCGTGTCAAAACAAAGGGTTTGTCTTACTACTCATACATGGACCTCCATTAAAAATAAGTGTTTTATGTATTTGACTGCTCATTATATTGATCTTGATTGGAAGTTGAAGAAGAAAAATTTGAACTTTTGGCAAGTTACTAGTCACACTGGTGAATCAATGGGCGTAGTTATTGAAAGATGTTTGGTGATGTGGGGTATTAACAAAGTGCTTACTATCACTGTTGATAATGTCAGTTCTAAAGATGTTCTTGTTAACTATCTGAAGAAGGTTTCAAATATGGAACACAACCATACTTAAAAGGTGAATTTTCTCACGTTAGGTGTGTTGCACACATTTTTAATCTTATTGTCAAGGATGAGTTGAAGGATATAACTGTATCTATTAGGAGAATCCATACAACAGTTAGATTTTGGAGAGGATCTCCAGCTAGGTTACAGAAGTTCAAGGATGTCGTTGAACATGAAAAGTTGGTTTGGACAGTAAATTTGTGTGTGGACCGAAATCGGTCTCAGTCCTTCCCAGGTGAAGACCGAAATTTCAGGCTCGGGCTCAGTCTTGCCAAAAGTAATCGGCCTCTCCCGTCCGAGCTCACCCCTAATATCATTTAGGCAATGACCAGATTATACTTGACTGAAAATGGAAAAAAAAAAAATTGGACTGTTTGTGGACCGAAACTTATAGTCTTATCCGTCTTGGTCTTAATTTTGGTCTTAGACCATTAGAGACCGTTAAGACCGAACCGAACTGTTAAGATGGTTTTATTAATTTTATTTTATTGATTAATTAAATTAATTTATATTTTGTTAAAATAAACAATTATGTCTGAAGGGTCCAAACAGTCTAAGACCGAAAAGACCAAGACCGTATGAAACAGTCCTAAGGATCCTGGTGTCGGTCTTAAGATTGAAAATAGAGGACCAATGATTTCAGCTTCGATTTCAAGATCGAACTAGACTGGACCGAACCAGATTTTGCTCACCCCTACAATGAGTCATGCAGAGGAAAAAAAGGTTTAGGGCAATTTCTGTTTATTTTTCCTTTCATCCACAGCAACACAACATCCTGTACTGTTGCAAATCCCATAGGGGATGCAGAGGCATCTCTGTCTTTTTTTTTATGCCAATTTATCTGATCTAAAAGTGTTTCTTATAACCATTGTTGGATTTTTCAGCCAATCATCGTTGGTGGTGGAAAATAGTCGCAGTTTACAGAAAAGTGAATGCATCACTATCGATAGAGGAGATCGAAGTGGATCCACCAAAGGCTTGATAAGTAAGTATCAAAACCTTTGTACCTCACTATCAAACTAAAACGTCCACCAAAAGTAAAAATAATCATTAATTCTTATCTACCCATTCAAATAGGCAATCCCAACGAAGATGATAAAGTTGAACATCATCTTAGAAACTTGAATTGCAGTTCAAAACTTGAGCTATTTGAGAGAAGAGGAATCAGAAAGGAAATATAAAACAACCAACTGAAAAGAAACCCAAACAGAACATTTGTTTTAAGTGATCCACATGTTAAAGAGAACCACAAACTGCACTTGAAGAGCTAAATATTTGCACAAAGGTTACTTTGAAGCTTCAATAGAAGTCTGTAAGAAATTTCTACCAATGAATTCAGTTTAGATGTCAATCCCCACGGTGAGAGGATAGCGTACACAAAGTAAATAGCATGAAACCAGAGAAATGCCCAAGGGATGAAATCAGTGGGGAAGTATAAAAACAGATCATTGGAGGAGGCATAGGTATCTCCGTGAAGCTTGAAAATAACTAATCTACACTGTGCCCATAAATGTATGACCCAAATGAAAATTGGACCCAACATACAAAAATTGCATCACTATAATCAAAAGAGAATAGAAGAGCATAAAAAAACAACAGGTATAAATGGTCATGCATGAATTAGTCTGCAACCTTGTCAGTCTCTCCATCAGTCCGGGAAGAATAAGTATGCAACAATTACATACATGATACAAGATGTTTCAATGTTCAATAAATCAGTTTTCATAAAGTTGCATTTCCTCAAGATTGCAGAATTAATAGGAAATCAAATAAAGAGGAGAGGAAGGACCAGAAAACCACAAAAAGAGAGTTGATCAAATCAAAATCGTGGTGAAGTATGAACCCAAGATTTGCACAACAGACATGCTCCTAGATTAATTTATAGGGTTAATTATCTGAACTGTTACTTATGTTGGCACATGTGACTGAACCGTTCAAACTTGAGCTCAACCGTTACTTATGTTTCCATAGATGACTGAACAGTTCAGTTTTATAACTGTCGTTATTTTTCACCGTTAACTACTGTAACGTGCTTGTCACGTGAGCTGCTTATATTGTGAACTTCTGAAACTACACTAAACCTTGTTTACTTAATCAGCTTGTTCCTTAGGTGTTGGAGATGTTTGAGCGCGAAAATTCTGGAGAAGGAATGAAGAACTCACAAACTCAAGGTGAGAACACAGAATCCATGAAGTCTGAGGATGAATGTTGTTCTATGAGGTTTGACAACTGTACAAAGGTTCGATCTCGGTGAATCTCTTCAGTACTACACCAAGCATCTCTCTCGGGCAACGCATGTATAACATCAGGGTATGTCTGCATGTATGCCTCCTTATGGTAGACTTGGTCACAGTATGGAGCAAGTTCAAATATCCGAGCATATGACAGACATGTTATCCCGTGTACACAAGGGAAACCGCTCAAATCCCATGCTTTGCATGTGCATGTACGTCTGTTAATATCAGTCTTGTATGAAATTTGCGGAGCAACATGCACCTTGTACTCTTAATCCGCAGAATATATCACCTCACAACCACTTATGCCATTCGTTATTTCCTTCAAATTTCTCACAATATTCTTACCAAGTGATCCAAATTGACTGATGATGGAATTTGTTTTTTGGGTTAATTGTCAATTTCACCCCTAAAGTTTGGACTGAATTTACGATTCCCCCTTAATGTTTAAAATTTTAAATTTTAGTCCTAATGTTTGGACAAAATGAAAAATCCCCCCTTTCCGTCCAGTTTCCGTTTAGTTCAGACGGAAACCCATCATGTGCTTGACATGTGATTTTTTAAAAATTTTAAATTACAAATTTACCCTCCATTACCCACCCTTCTTCTTTCTCGGTGGTGAAGGTCACACTGGATTCAAATAAGCTCTGGTTCCTGGTTTGAACTCAAACTATTAATCTACAGCAAGCTGGTCTCACTTCTTTACAAAGCACGGTGTGAAAAAAACCCTATTTATCAACACATCAAAACCCACTACCAACCTCACTTGCAACAAGTCTCTCTAGAATGTGGTCAGCAGCGTAATTTGAAGGTGTGCACACAAGGATCCTCGGCTGTTGTTTTCCCCCCATTTTATACAACTAGAGGATTCCTTCCACAATTGTCATGGTCTTGCCTGTACCAGGAGGACCATGGATTAAATACGGCGGCATCCCACTGCAACCAACTATCATAAATAGGTGACCAATAACACTAAAATAAGTAACAAAAGAACAAGAAAGTTTATGTAAATAACCTTTGTAGCACTATTGACATGACCAAAGTGTGTCATTCGATTTTCATTTTCCTTATAGTAAATGCTAATATCTATGTAACAACATTATCTAATAAATGATCGTTGGAAATAAACCTGATTAAAACAAAATTATGGAACTAAAGGGTTTGTCAAGAATGTGATGTCTATTCCCCATTCTTTCGCCTAAGATTATGATAAAGAATCAATAAAAAACTTTAAAATTACAAACGCGGTGATAGCTAACCAATTAAAGCAAACTGAAACAGGTCAACAAGATTAAAAACGAACTTGATCAAACTGACTTCTTTGAAGTGAAGCAAAAAGCGTAGGGCTTAGGCAAATGAGAAGTTTACTCTTTAGTTTTCTCCAAAGAACTTGATAAACGATTTAAAAGTATCTCTAAAAATTAAAAAATGAACAAGAAAATCTAATTGAAGTAGGGAAAAAGTTATGAAAATGAACAAGTTGATTGAATCGATACTTGTATGTATGAGGAAATAATCCAAATTTTACACAACACCATAATATTAATGTGTTAAAAATGAAAAAGAGAATGTCTAAGGATGTGAATAAAGAGGTGATTAAACGAGTAAGAAAAATAAAGAATGCTTAGCCTCATAAAAAATTTCAGATAGATATTGTTAACTTCACCAAACACACGTTCAATCTGCATTCTCCTAAAACAAGACACTAATACCTAAGTAATTGCACTATCTAATTAAAAATTAAACATGAAACGGAAAAATCTATTCGAAGTACAGAAAAAAAGATTGAATATATATATATATAGAGAGAGTTTATCGAATCAACACTTATAAACTAAGCAAATAATACAAAATCTGCACAACACGCGGAATACTATTTAATACTTAAAAAAATGAAAACGACAAGGTATAAGTATGTGAATAATGAAGTGACTAAACAAACTTAAATTCATAAAAAATCATTGGTAGAAATTATTGAGTTGACCAAACAAAACCATTCAATCTCTATTCTCGTTAAATATTACACTTATATCTAAGTAACTACACTGTTTAATAAAAAAAAATAAAAAGAGAATAAAAGAAAAATACCAAAGCAAGAACCGGAGGACTTAGGTACTTCCTGGGAAGTTTAAGCATCATTTGCCCAAGGATCTGCAAGAAACTCTAAACATTAAACACATGATAAAAAAAATCTATAGAATTGATGAAAAAGATCAAGAATACAAAGAGTTGATCAAGCCAACTCTTCCATGAACAATATGAACTCAAAATCAGAACAAAATAAGTACTGTTAGAATAAGTTCAACGTAGTATATCCAAGTTACAAGTATGAATATACAAATTATTAACACAAAAGCGTTAGCTAACGAGAACTAGGCATGACAATTTCTGACATGACATGATTAAACGATATGCATTTTACACGATAATAAAATGACACGGTTAATAACCGTGTATAAATAGCTCTTATCCATTTTGACACGATTAATAGTTGTGTCTAACCACATCTAATATGCAAATACCCGATTAAACACGATTAAGTATATTTATCTAATATTTCAATTTGTTTTTTAACTTATGGATTTTAAAACTTGATTATGAAATTAAATTATAGAATTTGTGAATTTCATATAATATTATTTCTTTCTTGTCATGTGACACGGTTTGTCTTGTGTCATAACTTATGAATTTTTTATTTGTTCAAAAAGCTAATTGTGTCTTAACATGTGTTCCACGTGTGATCTGATTAAGACCCTATCTGTTTAAACACGACACGCGTTTAAGATTTATTTGTACACGACATCCTTTTATACACAACATGATTAATGACACGACACGCACGAATTGCCACCCCTAACGAGAACCCATTAAATGGACATAACTCTAGCATTCCTCGAAGACAGAAATACCTCAATTTCAGGGTTGGCGTCACCTCCTATTGAACAATGTAGGATGGGAGGTCTTAATTAATTAAGTCGGTTATTTCAACCATCTCAAAAGGAAAGTTTAAACTCGTAAAAAATCTCAAGTAGACACTTTTGACTTGACCAAACACTACCATTCGATTTCCAGTTTTTGAAAGAAAACACTAATATCTATGTAAGTGCATTATCTAATAAGAGATCATTGCAAACAAGTCTAATTAATGGCAAAGTATGGAACAATAAAATGAGAAGTCTACTCTTATATTCTCTCAAAAGAATTTCATAAAGAATCTAAATGTATCACTAAACATTATAAATTGAACAAGAGAATCTAATAAAAGTAGGAAAATAATTAAGGATATAAAATAGTTGATTGAATTAACACTTGAATGAACTGAGTAACTAATCGAAAACGTGCACAACACCCATAATACGACTAAAGTGTTCAAATATAAAAAGAGAAGGTATGATTCTATGTTTAAACTCATAAAAAACATCAATTAGACATTGCTGACTTAAAAGATGAATTTAAAAAAACATGAATAAAAAAATACAAAAGAAAGGACTGCAGGACTTATTAAAGTGTACGCTTTATTTGCGCATGAACCTTATAAAGGATATGCAAGTGTCTCTAAAAATTAAACACCAGACAAAAAAATTAATCAAATTAATGAAAAAGATACAAAATATAAGGAGTTGATCAAATGGACTCTTGTATGAACAATATCAACTCAAAATCAGAACAAAACAAGTAATACTATTGGATTAAGTTCAACGTAGTACATTAAAGTGACAACTATGATTATAAAAAGGATTAACACGCAAGTGTTAGCTAACGAGAACCCATCAAATACAAATTATGACTCAAAAAATTCCACCTGTTTAATCCTCATTCTCACGTAGAAAGGTGCCTACACTATTAACTATTCTTTTATTTTCTTGCATAAACATGGTAAATTAAATTTGAGATTGGGGAGAAGATAAAAAAACAAAAACAAAGGTGCATCGATATGAATAAAGAGGTGACCAAACAGATTAAAAAGATTAAGAAAGCAACAAGAAAGCTTAGACTCGTAAAAAACCTCAAGTAGAAATGTTGACTTTTTCACCAAACATTGTCATTCAATTTCCATCTTCCTGGAAGAAACACTTATATTCGTGTAACTACATTATCTAATAAATGATCACTACAAATTAACATGATTAAACGGAAATTATGGAACTAGATGGTTTATCAAGAATGTGATGTTTATTCCCCAGTCCTTCGCCCAAATTGCAAATCTACAGAAAACTTTAAAAATTGCAAATTGCGGAAATAAGTAACCAAATAAAGCAAACTAAAAAGGATCAACGAGATTAAAAAGAACTTGATCAAACCAACTAATTATAAGTAAAAAAAAGAACCCGAAGTCTTAGGCAAATGAGAAGTCTACTCTTCGGTTGTCTCCAAAGAACTTGACAAAAGGATTTGCAAGTATTTCTAAAAGTAACTGCATTATGTAATAACTAATTAATTTTAAAAACAAAATGGGAATAAAAAAACATACAGAATAAATAACCAAACACACCCTCTCAATCTCAATTCTCATGTAACAAAACACTAATATCTAAGTAACTGCAATATCTAATAATTGATTAATGCAAACAAACACAATTGAAATAAAATCATGGTACTACATGACTTATGAAGAATGTGGTGTCTATTCCCCAGTCTTTCCCTCAAGATCATGGTAAAGAATATGCAAAAATATTTAAAAATGCATTAAGAAAAAAAATTAAGAATATAAAGAGATGATCAAACCTACACTTGTATTAACTAGGAATGTAACCGAAAATCTCCAACACTTGTATGAACTGACTAGGTATGTAACCCAAAATCTCCATTAACCCCTGAAAAACAACAGAAGTTTTTAAATATGAAAAAAACAAAGGTACAATATGAATAAATATTCGACCAAACCAACTAAAATGAGTAAGAAATCATCAAATTTGCCTGACGACTCAACGAATTCCACCCGTACAATACTCATTCTAATGAAAATAGTACCAAAAATCCAGTTCGACTCGACTCGTTTTTTGGTACTGGTTTATACTTAAATTTAAATCAAACCACTTTAAACCTATATAATTTTAGAACCGGTTTGAAGCTAAATCAACTAAACCGGTCTGAAATTAAACCAAACCTAGAGATGTCTTCAATAAACCAAACCTAGAGATATACTGAACTCTCGTATGTTGATGTTGGATAGAATTTTAGTCGGTTGTGAAACAAATTTTCAATCGGTTCAGTGTGTTTTTCATTCGGTTCAATGTATTTTTCAGTCAGTTCAGTGTTTTTTCAGCCGGTTTAGTGTTTTTCAGTTGGTTCAGTATTTTTTCAAACGGTTTATGTTTGGTTTGAACAAGATTATTTCCAAACCAAAATTGTTATTTAAAAAACCAGACCAGAACAGATCGAACCGGTTCTGAATCGGTTCGAACCAGACCAGTTGTTTTTTCCTTAAACCAGACCGGTTTTTTAGAAACAGAAAAATGTACTGTTTTTTTTCAAACCAGTCCAGTTCAGAAACGGTTCGACCCCGAACCGGTTCATGAACAAGCCTAGATGAATCCTACACTTGGATGAACTAGGAATGTAACCTAAAATCTCCAACACTTGTATGAAGTGACTAGGTATGTAACCCAAAATCTCCATTAACCCCGGTAAAACTACAAAAGTTTTGAAATATGAAAAAAGAAAGGTACAATATGAATAAATATTCGACCAAACCAACTAAAATGAGTAAGAAAGCATCAAATTTACCTTACGACTCAACGAATTCCACCCGTACAATACTCATTCTAATGTAAATTGCGTACACTAGATAAGTTCATTATCAATTATAGAATTTTAAGGAAATAGTGCCAATAGATTAAAGTAAATGGACTTCTATTCTTTTGTTCTCTCGCAAAAACATGGTAAGCAATTTTGCGCAAACTTTTCGAATTGTATAGTGAAGATAAGATTAAAAAAAAATCAAATATTAAAATGGAAAGGTGCATAGATATGAATAAAGGTGACCAAACAAACTGAAATAAGTAAGAAAACGACAAGAAAGTTTAGGCTTGTAAAGCTCTCAAGTAGACATTATTGATTTGACCAAACCCTATCATTCGATTTCTAATTTCTTGAAAGAAAACGCTAATATCTATGTAATTGCATTATCCAATAAAAGATTAACTCAAACGGGCATGATTAAAACAAAGTTATGACACTAGATGGGTTATGAAGAATGTGTTGTCTATTACCTAGTTCTTCCTAAAGATCATGACAAGGAATATGCAGAAAACATTAAAAATTGCAACTCGATGAGACAACTAATTCAAATATAACAATCAGAAGAGGATCAACACTATGAAAAAGAATTTGATCAAACCGAATTATTTGAAGTGAAGCAAGAACCATAGGGATTAGAAGCATGGGAGGGATACTGTCCAGTTCTCTACCAAAAACTTGATAAAGGTCATGTAAGAAAAAATCAAACTTGATCAAACTGATACATGTAAAAAAGCAGAGAAAAAACTGATACGGTTCAATTCTAAAAATTTAACACAGCAAAAAAAACCAACCGAAGTAAAAACAATATTGAGAATATAAAGAGTTTATCAAACTGATGCCTGTAATTGAGCATGTGACTCAATATATAAACGACACTTGTATGAGCTGACCATGTAGACACTGTTTGACTTGGTCACACACCGCCATTCGATTTCCATTTTCCTAAAAGATAACCCTAATATCTATGTAACTGCATTATCTAAAAATGATCATTGAAACAAACCTGATTTAAAAAGAATATGGAAATAGATGGTTTATGAAGAATGTTGTGTTGATTCACCAATCCATCGCCCAATATCATGATAAATAATCTGCAGAAAACTTTAAAAATTGCAAACCACATAGATAACTAACGATATAAATCAAATTTAAAAGGATCAACAAGATTATAAAAAACTTGATCAAACCAACTCATGTGAAGTGAAGCAAGAACGGAAGGGCTTAGGAAAATGAGAAGTCTACTCTTCAATTCTCTCCAAAGAACATGATAAAGGATCTGCAAGTAGAAAAAAAATCAAAATATAAAAAAGTTAATCACATCGACACTTGTATGAACTGAGCAACTAATCCATAATCTGCACAATCCCTGTAATACTACCAAAGTGTTTAGATATGAAAAAGAGAAGGTATAAGGATGAGAATAAAATGTGACTAAACGAACTAAAATAAGTAAGAAAGTTTTTACTCGTAACTAGACATTGTTGACTTGACCAAACACACCCTCTCAATTCTCATGTAAGAAAACACTAATATCAAACACTAATATCTAAGTAACTGCAATATCTAATAAAAGATTAATGCAAACAAACACAATTCAAATAAAATCATGGTACTAGATGACTTATGAAGAATGTGGTGTCTATTCCCCAGTCTTTCCCTCAAGATCATGATAAAGAATATGCAAAAATATTTAAAAATGCATATCATAGAGAGAACTAATCTAAATAATGCAAACTGAAAAATATCAACGATATTAAAAAGAAATGCTCTAATCTACTTATTTGAAGTGAAATAAGAATCATAAGGCATATGACCATGATGAGAGGTTTACTCTTCATTTTTCTTTCAACAACTTCATAAAGGATCTGCAACGATCTCTAAAAATTAAACACAGGATAAGAAACCCTAATCGCATTAAGAAAAAAAATTAGGAATATGAAAAGATGATCAAACCTACACTTGTATGAACTAGGAATGTAACCCAAAATCTCCAACACTTGTATGAACTGACTAGGTATGTAACCCAAAATCTCCATTAACCCCGGTAAAGCTACAAAAGTTTTGAAATATGAAAAAAAGAAAGGAACAATATGAATAAATATTCGACCAAACCAACTAAAATGAGTAAGAAAGCATCAAATTTACCTTACGACTCAACGAATTCCACCCGTACAATACTCATTCTAATGTAAGTTGCGTACACTAGATAAGTTCATTATCAATTATAGAATTTTAAGGAAATAGTGCCAATAGATTAAAGTAAATGGACTTCTATTCTTTTGTTCTCTCGCAAAAACATGGTAAGCAATTTTGCTAAAACTTTTCGAATTGTATAGTGAAGATAAGATTAAAAAAAATCAAATATTAAAATGGGAAGGTGCATAGATATGAATAAAGGTGACCAAACAAACTGAAATAAGTAAGAAAACGACAAGAAAGTTTAGGCTTGTAAAGCTCTCAAGTAGACATTATTGATTTGACCAAACCCTATCATTCGATTTCTAATTTCTTGAAAGTAAACCCTAATATCTATGTAATTGCATTATCCAGTACAAGATTAACTCAAACAAGCATGATTAATACAAAGTTATGACACTAGATGGGTTATGAAGAATGTGTTGTCTATTACCTAGTTCTTCCTAAAGATCATGACAAGGAATATGCAGAAAACATTAAAAATTGCAAATCGATGAGACAACTAATTCAAATATAACAATCAGAAGAGGATCAACACTATGAAAAAGAATTTGATCAAACCGAATTATTTGAAGTGAAGCAAGAACCATAGGGATTAGAAGCATGGGAGGGATACTGTTCAGTTCTCTAACAAAAACTTGATAAAGGACATGTAAGAAAAAATCAAACTTGATCAAACTGATACCTGTAAAAAATCAGAGAAAAAACTGATACGGTTCAATTCTAAAAATTGAACACAGCAAAAAAAACCAACCGAAGTAAAAACAATATTGAGAATATAAAGAGTTTATCAAACTGATGCCTGTAATTGAGCATGTAACTCAATATATGAACGACACTTGTATGAGCTGACCATGTAGACACTTTTTGACTTGGTCACACACCGCCATTCGATTTCCATTTCCCTAAAAGATAACACTAATATCTATGTAACTGCATTATCTAAAAAAGATCATTGAAACAAACCTGATTTGAAAAGAATATGGAAATAGATGGTTTATGAAGAATGTTGTGTTGATTCACCAGTCCATCGCCCAATATCATGATAAATAATCTGCAGAAAACTTTAAAAATTGCAAACCTCATAGATAACTAACGATATAAATCAAATTTAAAATGATCAAGAAGATTATAAAAAACTTGATCAAACCAACTCATGTGAAGTGAAGCAAGAACGGAAGGGCTTAGGAAAAGGAGAAGTCTACTCTTCAATTCTCTCCAAAGAACATGATAAAGGATCTGCAAGTAGAAAAAAAATCAAAATATAAAAAAGTTAATCACATCGACACTTGTATGAACTGAGCAACTAATCCAAAATCTGCACAATCCCTGTAATACTACCAAAGTGTTTAGATATGAAAAAGAGAAGGTATAAGGATGAGAATAAAATGTGACTAAACGAACTAAAATAAGTAAGAAAGTTTTTACTCGTAACTAGACATTGTTGACTTGACCAAACACACCCTCTCAATTCTCATGTAAGAAAACACTAATATCAAACACTAATATCTAAGTAACTGCAATATCTAATAAAAGATTAATGCAAACAAACACAATTCAAATAAAATCATGGTACTAGATGACTTATGAAGAATGTGGTGTCTATTCCCCAGTCTTTCCCTCAAGATCATGATAAAGAATATGCAAAAATATTTAAAAATGCATATCATAGAGAGAACTAATCTAAATAATGCAAACTGAAAAATATCAACGATATTAAAAAGAAATGCTCTAATCTACTTATTTGAAGTGAAATAAGAATCATAAGGCATATGACCATGATGAGAGGTTTACTCTTCATTTTTCTTTCAACAACTTCATAAAGGATCTGCAACGATCTCTAAAAATTAAACACAGGATAAGAAACCCTAATCGCATTAAGAAAAAAAATTAAGAATATGAAAAGATGATCAAACCTACACTTGTATGAACTAGGAATGTAACCCAAAATCTCCAACACTTGTATGAACTGACTAGGTATGTAACCCAAAATCTCCATTAACCCCGGTAAAGCTACAAAAGTTTTGAAATATGAAAAAAAGAAAGGAACAATATGAATAAATATTCGACCAAACCAACTAAAATGAGTAAGAAAGCATCAAATTTACCTTACGACTCAACGAATTCCACCCGTACAATACTCATTCTAATGTAAGTTGCGTACACTAGATAAGTTCATTATCAATTATAGAATTTTAAGGAAATGGTGCCAATAGATTAAAGTAAATGGACTTCTATTCTTTTGTTCTCTCGCAAAAACATGGTAAGCAATTTTGCTAAAACTTTTCGAATTGTATAGTGAAGATAAGATTAAAAAAAATCAATTATTAAAATGGGAAGGTGCATAGATATGAATAAAGGTGACCAAACAAACTGAAATAAGTAAGAAAACGACAAGAAAGTTTAGGCTTGTAAAGCTCTCAAGTAGACATTATTGATTTGACCAAACCCTATCATTCGATTTCTAATTTCTTGAAAGTAAACCCTAATATCTATGTAATTGCATTATCCAATACAAGATTAACTCAAACAAGCATGATTAATACAAAGTTATGACACTAGATGGGTTATGAAGAATGTGTTGTCTATTACCTAGTTCTTCCTAAAGATCATGACAAGGAATATGCAGAAAACATTAAAAATTGCAAATCGATGAGACAACTAATTCAAATATAACAATCAGAAGAGGATCAACACTATGAAAAAGAATTTGATCAAACCGAATTATTTGAAGTGAAGCAAGAACCATAGGGATTAGAAGCATGAGAGGGATACTGTTCAGTTCTCTAACAAAAACTTGATAAAGGACATGTAAGAAAAAATCAAACTTGATCAAACCGATACCTGTAAAAAATCAGAGAAAAAACTGATACGGTTCAATTCTAAAAATTGAACACAGCAAAAAAAACCAACCGAAGTAAAAACAATATTGAGAATATAAAGAGTTTATCAAACTGATGCCTGTAATTGAGCATGTAACTCAATATATGAACGACACTTGTATGAGCTGACCATGTAGACACTTTTTGACTTGGTCACACACCGCCATTCGATTTCCATTTCCCTAAAAGATAACACTAATATCTATGTAACTGCATTATCTAAAAAAGATCATTGAAACAAACCTGATTTGAAAAGAATATGGAAATAGATGGTTTATGAAGAATGTTGTGTTGATTCACCAGTCCATCGCCCAATATCATGATAAATAATCTGCAGAAAACTTTAAAAATTGCAAACCTCATAGATAACTAACGATATAAATCAAATTTAAAATGATCAAGAAGATTATAAAAAACTTGATCAAACCAACTCATGTGAAGTGAAGCAAGAACGGAAGGGCTTAGGAAAAGGAGAAGTCTACTCTTCAATTCTCTCCAAAGAACATGATAAAGGATCTGCAAGTAGAAAAAAAATCAAAATATAAAAAAGTTAATCACATCGACACTTGTATGAACTGAGCAACTAATCCAAAACCTGCACAATCCCTGTAATACTACCAAAGTGTTTAGATATGAAAAAGAGAAGGTATAAGGATGAGAATAAAATGTGACTAAACGAACTAAAATAAGTAAGAAAGTTTTTACTCGTAACTAGACATTGTTGACTTGACCAAACACACCCTCTCAATTCTCATGTAAGAAAACACTAATATCAAACACTAATATCTAAGTAACTGCAATATCTAATAAAAGATTAATGCAAACAAACACAATTCAAATAAAATCATGGTACTAGATGACTTATGAAGAATGTGGTGTCTATTCCCCAGTCTTTCCCTCAAGATCATGATAAAGAATATGCAAAAATATTTAAAAATGCATATCATAGAGAGAACTAATCTAAATAATGCAAACTGAAAAATATCAACGATATTAAAAAGAAATGCTCTAATCTACTTATTTGAAGTGAAATAAGAATCATAAGGCATATGACCATGATGAGAGGTTTACTCTTCATTTTTCTTTCAACAACTTCATAAAGGATCTGCAACGATCTCTAAAAATTAAACACAGGATAAGAAACCCTAATCGCATTAAGAAAAAAAATTAAGAATATGAAAAGATGATCAAACCTACACTTGTATGAACTAGGAATGTAACCCAAAATCTCCAACACTTGTATGAACTGACTAGGTATGTAACCCAAAATCTCCATTAACCCCGGTAAAGCTACAAAAGTTTTGAAATATGAAAAAAAGAAAGGAACAATATGAATAAATATTCGACCAAACCAACTAAAATGAGTAAGAAAGCATCAAATTTACCTTACGACTCAACGAATTCCACCCGTACAATACTCATTCTAATGTAAGTTGCGTACACTAGATAAGTTCATTATCAATTATAGAATTTTAAGGAAATGGTGCCAATAGATTAAAGTAAATGGACTTCTATTCTTTTGTTCTCTCGCAAAAACATGGTAAGCAATTTTGCTAAAACTTTTCGAATTGTATAGTGAAGATAAGATTAAAAAAAATCAAATATTAAAATGGGAAGGTGCATAGATATGAATAAAGGTGACCAAACAAACTGAAATAAGTAAGAAAACGACAAGAAAGTTTAGGCTTGTAAAGCTCTCAAGTAGACATTATTGATTTGACCAAACCCTATCATTCGATTTCTAATTTCTTGAAAGTAAACCCTAATATCTATGTAATTGCATTATCCAATACAAGATTAACTCAAACAAGCATGATTAATACAAAGTTATGACACTAGATGGGTTATGAAGAATGTGTTGTCTATTACCTAGTTCTTCCTAAAGATCATGACAAGGAATATGCAGAAAACATTAAAAATTGCAAATCGATGAGACAACTAATTCAAATATAACAATCAGAAGAGGATCAACACTATGAAAAAGAATTTGATCAAACCGAATTATTTGAAGTGAAGCAAGAACCATAGGGATTAGAAGCATGGGAGGGATACTGTTCAGTTCTCTAACAAAAACTTGATAAAGGACATGTAAGAAAAAATCAAACTTGATCAAACTGATACCTGTAAAAAATCAGAGAAAAAACTGATACGGTTCAATTCTAAAAATTGAACACAGCAAAAAAAACCAACCGAAGTAAAAACAATATTGAGAATATAAAGAGTTTATCAAACTGATGCCTGTAATTGAGCATGTAACTCAATATATGAACGACACTTGTATGAGCTGACCATGTAGACACTTTTTGACTTGGTCACACACCGCCATTCGATTTCCATTTCCCTAAAAGATAACACTAATATCTATGTAACTGCATTATCTAAAAAAGATCATTGAAACAAACCTGATTTGAAAAGAATATGGAAATAGATGGTTTATGAAGAATGTTGTGTTGATTCACCAGTCCATCGCCCAATATCATGATAAATAATCTGCAGAAAACTTTAAAAATTGCAAACCTCATAGATAACTAACGATATAAATCAAATTTAAAATGATCAAGAAGATTATAAAAAACTTGATCAAACCAACTCATGTGAAGTGAAGCAAGAACGGAAGGGCTTAGGAAAAGGAGAAGTCTACTCTTCAATTCTCTCCAAAGAACATGATAAAGGATCTGCAAGTAGAAAAAAAATCAAAATATAAAAAAGTTAATCACATCGACACTTGTATGAACTGAGCAACTAATCCAAAATCTGCACAATCCCTGTAATACTACCAAAGTGTTTAGATATGAAAAAGAGAAGGTATAAGGATGAGAATAAAATGTGACTAAACGAACTAAAATAAGTAAGAAAGTTTTTACTCGTAACTAGACATTGTTGACTTGACCAAACACACCCTCTCAATTCTCATGTAAGAAAACACTAATATCAAACACTAATATCTAAGTAACTGCAATATCTAATAAAAGATTAATGCAAACAAACACAATTCAAATAAAATCATGGTACTAGATGACTTATGAAGAATGTGGTGTCTATTCCCCAGTCTTTCCCTCAAGATCATGATAAAGAATATGCAAAAATATTTAAAAATGCATATCATAGAGAGAACTAATCTAAATAATGCAAACTGAAAAATATCAACGATATTAAAAAGAAATGCTCTAATCTACTTATTTGAAGTGAAATAAGAATCATAAGGCATATGACCATGATGAGAGGTTTACTCTTCATTTTTCTTTCAACAACTTCATAAAGGATCTGCAACGATCTCTAAAAATTAAACACAGGATAAGAAACCCTAATCGCATTAAGAAAAAAAATTAAGAATATGAAAAGATGATCAAACCTACACTTGTATGAACTAGGAATGTAACCCAAAATCTCCAACACTTGTATGAACTGACTAGGTATGTAACCCAAAATCTCCATTAACCCCGGTAAAGCTACAAAAGTTTTGAAATATGAAAAAAAGAAAGGAACAATATGAATAAATATTCGACCAAACCAACTAAAATGAGTAAGAAAGCATCAAATTTACCTTACGACTCAACGAATTCCACCCGTACAATACTCATTCTAATGTAAGTTGCGTACACTAGATAAGTTCATTATCAATTATAGAATTTTAAGGAAATAGTGCCAATAGATTAAAGTAAATGGACTTCTATTCTTTTGTTCTCTCGCAAAAACATGGTAAGCAATTTTGCTAAAACTTTTCGAATTGTATAGTGAAGATAAGATTAAAAAAAATCAAATATTAAAATGGGAAGGTGCATAGATATGAATAAAGGTGACCAAACAAACTGAAATAAGTAAGAAAACGACAAGAAAGTTTAGGCTTGTAAAGCTCTCAAGTAGACATTATTGATTTGACCAAACCCTATCATTCGATTTCTAATTTCTTGAAAGTAAACCCTAATATCTATGTAATTGCATTATCCAGTACAAGATTAACTCAAACAAGCATGATTAATACAAAGTTATGACACTAGATGGGTTATGAAGAATGTGTTGTCTATTACCTAGTTCTTCCTAAAGATCATGACAAGGAATATGCAGAAAACATTAAAAATTGCAAATCGATGAGACAACTAATTCAAATATAACAATCAGAAGAGGATCAACACTATGAAAAAGAATTTGATCAAACCGAATTATTTGAAGTGAAGCAAGAACCATAGGGATTAGAAGCATGGGAGGGATACTGTTCAGTTCTCTAACAAAAACTTGATAAAGGACATGTAAGAAAAAATCAAACTTGATCAAACTGATACCTGTAAAAATCAGAGAAAAAACTGATACGGTTCAATTCTAAAAATTTAACACAGCAAAAAAAAACAACCGAAGTAAAAACAATATTGAGAATATAAAGAGTTTATCAAACTGATGCCTGTAATTGAGCATGTAACTCAATATTTGAACGACACTTGTATGAGCTGACCATGTAGACACTTTTTGACTTGGTCACACACCGCCATTCGATTTCCATTTCCCTAAAAGATAACACTAATATCTATGTAACTGCATTATCTAAAAAAGATCATTGAAACAAACCTGATTTGAAAAGAATATGGAAATAGATGGTTTATGAAGAATGTTGTGTTGATTCACCAGTCCATCGCCCAATATCATGATAAATAATCTGCAGAAAACTTTAAAAATTGCAAACCTCATAGATAACTAACGATATAAATCAAATTTAAAATGATCAAGAAGATTATAAAAAACTTGATCAAACCAACTCATGTGAAGTGAAGCAAGAACGGAAGGGCTTAGGAAAAGGAGAAGTCTACTCTTCAATTCTCTCCAAAGAACATGATAAAGGATCTGCAAGTAGAAAAAAAATCAAAATATAAAAAAGTTAATCACATCGACACTTGTATGAACTGAGCAACTAATCCAAAATCTGCACAATCCCTGTAATACTACCAAAGTGTTTAGATATGAAAAAGAGAAGGTATAAGGATGAGAATAAAATGTGACTAAACGAACTAAAATAAGTAAGAAAGTTTTTACTCGTAACTAGACATTGTTGACTTGACCAAACACACCCTCTCAATTCTCATGTAAGAAAACACTAATATCAAACACTAATATCTAAGTAACTGCAATATCTAATAAAAGATTAATGCAAACAAACACAATTCAAATAAAATCATGGTACTAGATGACTTATGAAGAATGTGGTGTCTATTCCCCAGTCTTTCCCTCAAGATCATGATAAAGAATATGCAAAAATATTTAAAAATGCATATCATAGAGAGAACTAATCTAAATAATGCAAACTGAAAAATATCAACGATATTAAAAAGAAATGCTCTAATCTACTTATTTGAAGTGAAATAAGAATCATAAGGCATATGACCATGATGAGAGGTTTACTCTTCATTTTTCTTTCAACAACTTCATAAAGGATCTGCAACGATCTCTAAAAATTAAACACAGGATAAGAAACCCTAATCGCATTAAGAAAAAAAATTAAGAATATGAAAAGATGATCAAACCTACACTTGTATGAACTAGGAATGTAACCCAAAATCTCCAACACTTGTATGAACTGACTAGGTATGTAACCCAAAATCTCCATTAACCCCGGTAAAGCTACAAAAGTTTTGAAATATGAAAAAAAGAAAGGAACAATATGAATAAATATTCGACCAAACCAACTAAAATGAGTAAGAAAGCATCAAATTTACCTTACGACTCAACGAATTCCACCCGTACAATACTCATTCTAATGTAAGTTGCGTACACTAGATAAGTTCATTATCAATTATAGAATTTTAAGGAAATAGTGCCAATAGATTAAAGTAAATGGACTTCTATTCTTTTGTTCTCTCGCAAAAACATGGTAAGCAATTTTGCTAAAACTTTTCGAATTGTATAGTGAAGATAAGATTAAAAAAAATCAAATATTAAAATGGGAAGGTGCATAGATATGAATAAAGGTGACCAAACAAACTGAAATAAGTAAGAAAACGACAAGAAAGTTTAGGCTTGTAAAGCTCTCAAGTAGACATTATTGATTTGACCAAACCCTATCATTCGATTTCTAATTTCTTGAAAGTAAACCCTAATATCTATGTAATTGCATTATCCAGTACAAGATTAACTCAAACAAGCATGATTAATACAAAGTTATGACACTAGATGGGTTATGAAGAATGTGTTGTCTATTACCTAGTTCTTCCTAAAGATCATGACAAGGAATATGCAGAAAACATTAAAAATTGCAAATCGATGAGACAACTAATTCAAATATAACAATCAGAAGAGGATCAACACTATGAAAAAGAATTTGATCAAACCGAATTATTTGAAGTGAAGCAAGAACCATAGGGATTAGAAGCATGGGAGGGATACTGTTCAGTTCTCTAACAAAAACTTGATAAAGGACATGTAAGAAAAAATCAAACTTGATCAAACTGATACCTGTAAAAAATCAGAGAAAAAACTGATACGGTTCAATTCTAAAAATTTAACACAGCAAAAAAAAACCAACCGAAGTAAAAACAATATTGAGAATATAAAGAGTTTATCAAACTGATGCCTGTAATTGAGCATGTAACTCAATATATGAACGACACTTGTATGAGCTGACCATGTAGACACTTTTTGACTTGGTCACACACCGCCATTCGATTTCCATTTCCCTAAAAGATAACACTAATATCTATGTAACTGCATTATCTAAAAAAGATCATTGAAACAAACCTGATTTGAAAAGAATATGGAAATAGATGGTTTATGAAGAATGTTGTGTTGATTCACCAGTCCATCGCCCAATATCATGATAAATAATCTGCAGAAAACTTTAAAAATTGCAAACCTCATAGATAACTAACGATATAAATCAAATTTAAAATGATCAAGAAGATTATAAAAAACTTGATCAAACCAACTCATGTGAAGTGAAGCAAGAACGGAAGGGCTTAGGAAAAGGAGAAGTCTACTCTTCAATTCTCTCCAAAGAACATGATAAAGGATCTGCAAGTAGAAAAAAAATCAAAATATAAAAAAGTTAATCACATCGACACTTGTATGAACTGAGCAACTAATCCAAAATCTGCACAATCCCTGTAATACTACCAAAGTGTTTAGATATGAAAAAGAGAAGGTATAAGGATGAGAATAAAATGTGACTAAACGAACTAAAATAAGTAAGAAAGTTTTTACTCGTAACTAGACATTGTTGACTTGACCAAACACACCCTCTCAATTCTCATGTAAGAAAACACTAATATCAAACACTAATATCTAAGTAACTGCAATATCTAATAAAAGATTAATGCAAACAAACACAATTCAAATAAAATCATGGTACTAGATGACTTATGAAGAATGTGGTGTCTATTCCCCAGTCTTTCCCTCAAGATCATGATAAAGAATATGCAAAAATATTTAAAAATGCATATCATAGAGAGAACTAATCTAAATAATGCAAACTGAAAAATATCAACGATATTAAAAAGAAATGCTCTAATCTACTTATTTGAAGTGAAATAAGAATCATAAGGCATATGACCATGATGAGAGGTTTACTCTTCATTTTTCTTTCAACAACTTCATAAAGGATCTGCAACGATCTCTAAAAATTAAACACAGGATAAGAAACCCTAATCGCATTAAGAAAAAAAATTAAGAATATGAAAAGATGATCAAACCTACACTTGTATGAACTAGGAATGTAACCCAAAATCTCCAACACTTGTATGAACTGACTAGGTATGTAACCCAAAATCTCCATTAACCCCGGTAAAGCTACAAAAGTTTTGAAATATGAAAAAAAGAAAGGAACAATATGAATAAATATTCGACCAAACCAACTAAAATGAGTAAGAAAGCATCAAATTTACCTTACGACTCAACGAATTCCACCCGTACAATACTCATTCTAATGTAAGTTGCGTACACTAGATAAGTTCATTATCAATTATAGAATTTTAAGGAAATAGTGCCAATAGATTAAAGTAAATGGACTTCTATTCTTTTGTTCTCTCGCAAAAACATGGTAAGCAATTTTGCTAAAACTTTTCGAATTGTATAGTGAAGATAAGATTAAAAAAAATCAAATATTAAAATGGGAAGGTGCATAGATATGAATAAAGGTGACCAAACAAACTGAAATAAGTAAGAAAACGACAAGAAAGTTTAGGCTTGTAAAGCTCTCAAGTAGACATTATTGATTTGACCAAACCCTATCATTCGATTTCTAATTTCTTGAAAGTAAACCCTAATATCTATGTAATTGCATTATCCAGTACAAGATTAACTCAAACAAGCATGATTAATACAAAGTTATGACACTAGATGGGTTATGAAGAATGTGTTGTCTATTACCTAGTCCTTCCTAAAGATCATGACAAGGAATATGCAGAAAACATTAAAAATTGCAAATCGATGAGACAACTAATTCAAATATAACAATCAGAAGAGGATCAACACTATGAAAAAGAATTTGATCAAACCGAATTATTTGAAGTGAAGCAAGAACCATAGGGATTAGAAGCATGGGAGGGATACTGTTCAGTTCTCTAACAAAAACTTGATAAAGGACATGTAAGAAAAAATCAAACTTGATCAAACTGATACCTGTAAAAAATCAGAGAAAAAACTGATACGGTTCAATTCTAAAAATTTAACACAGCAAAAAAAAACCAACCGAAGTAAAAACAATATTGAGAATATAAAGAGTTTATCAAACTGATGCCTGTAATTGAGCATGTAACTCAATATATGAACGACACTTGTATGAGCTGACCATGTAGACACTTTTTGACTTGGTCACACACCGCCATTCGATTTCCATTTCCCTAAAAGATAACACTAATATCTATGTAACTGCATTATCTAAAAAAGATCATTGAAACAAACCTGATTTGAAAAGAATATGGAAATAGATGGTTTATGAAGAATGTTGTGTTGATTCACCAGTCCATCGCCCAATATCATGATAAATAATCTGCAGAAAACTTTAAAAATTGCAAACCTCATAGATAACTAACGATATAAATCAAATTTAAAATGATCAAGAAGATTATAAAAAACTTGATCAAACCAACTCATGTGAAGTGAAGCAAGAACGGAAGGGCTTAGGAAAAGGAGAAGTCTACTCTTCAATTCTCTCCAAAGAACATGATAAAGGATCTGCAAGTAGAAAAAAAATCAAAATATAAAAAAGTTAATCACATCGACACTTGTATGAACTGAGCAACTAATCCAAAATCTGCACAATCCCTGTAATACTACCAAAGTGTTTAGATATGAAAAAGAGAAGGTATAAGGATGAGAATAAAATGTGACTAAACGAACTAAAATAAGTAAGAAAGTTTTTACTCGTAACTAGACATTGTTGACTTGACCAAACACACCCTCTCAATTCTCATGTAAGAAAACACTAATATCAAACACTAATATCTAAGTAACTGCAATATCTAATAAAAGATTAATGCAAACAAACACAATTCAAATAAAATCATGGTACTAGATGACTTATGAAGAATGTGGTGTCTATTCCCCAGTCTTTCCCTCAAGATCATGATAAAGAATATGCAAAAATATTTAAAAATGCATATCATAGAGAGAACTAATCTAAATAATGCAAACTGAAAAATATCAACGATATTAAAAAGAAATGCTCTAATCTACTTATTTGAAGTGAAATAAGAATCATAAGGCATATGACCATGATGAGAGGTTTACTCTTCATTTTTCTTTCAACAACTTCATAAAGGATCTGCAACGATCTCTAAAAATTAAACACAGGATAAGAAACCCTAATCGCATTAAGAAAAAAAATTAAGAATATGAAAAGATGATCAAACCTACACTTGTATGAACTAGGAATGTAACCCAAAATCTCCAACACTTGTATGAACTGACTAGGTATGTAACCCAAAATCTCCATTAACCCCGGTAAAGCTACAAAAGTTTTGAAATATGAAAAAAAGAAAGGAACAATATGAATAAATATTCGACCAAACCAACTAAAATGAGTAAGAAAGCATCAAATTTACCTTACGACTCAACGAATTCCACCCGTACAATACTCATTCTAATGTAAGTTGCGTACACTAGATAAGTTCATTATCAATTATAGAATTTTAAGGAAATAGTGCCAATAGATTAAAGTAAATGGACTTCTATTCTTTTGTTCTCTCGCAAAAACATGGTAAGCAATTTTGCTAAAACTTTTCGAATTGTATAGTGAAGATAAGATTAAAAAAAATCAAATATTAAAATGGGAAGGTGCATAGATATGAATAAAGGTGACCAAACAAACTGAAATAAGTAAGAAAACGACAAGAAAGTTTAGGCTTGTAAAGCTCTCAAGTAGACATTATTGATTTGACCAAACCCTATCATTCGATTTCTAATTTCTTGAAAGTAAACCCTAATATCTATGTAATTGCATTATCCAGTACAAGATTAACTCAAACAAGCATGATTAATACAAAGTTATGACACTAGATGGGTTATGAAGAATGTGTTGTCTATTACCTAGTCCTTCCTAAAGATCATGACAAGGAATATGCAGAAAACATTAAAAATTGCAAATCGATGAGACAACTAATTCAAATATAACAATCAGAAGAGGATCAACACTATGAAAAAGAATTTGATCAAACCGAATTATTTGAAGTGAAGCAAGAACCATAGGGATTAGAAGCATGGGAGGGATACTGTTCAGTTCTCTAACAAAAACTTGATAAAGGACATGTAAGAAAAAATCAAACTTGATCAAACTGATACCTGTAAAAAATCAGAGAAAAAACTGATACGGTTCAATTCTAAAAATTTAACACAGCAAAAAAAAACCAACCGAAGTAAAAACAATATTGAGAATATAAAGAGTTTATCAAACTGATGCCTGTAATTGAGCATGTAACTCAATATATGAACGACACTTGTATGAGCTGACCATGTAGACACTTTTTGACTTGGTCACACACCGCCATTCGATTTCCATTTCCCTAAAAGATAACACTAATATCTATGTAACTGCATTATCTAAAAAAGATCATTGAAACAAACCTGATTTGAAAAGAATATGGAAATAGATGGTTTATGAAGAATGTTGTGTTGATTCACCAGTCCATCGCCCAATATCATGATAAATAATCTGCAGAAAACTTTAAAAATTGCAAACCTCATAGATAACTAACGATATAAATCAAATTTAAAATGATCAAGAAGATTATAAAAAACTTGATCAAACCAACTCATGTGAAGTGAAGCAAGAACGGAAGGGCTTAGGAAAAGGAGAAGTCTACTCTTCAATTCTCTCCAAAGAACATGATAAAGGATCTGCAAGTAGAAAAAAAATCAAAATATAAAAAAGTTAATCACATCGACACTTGTATGAACTGAGCAACTAATCCAAAATCTGCACAATCCCTGTAATACTACCAAAGTGTTTAGATATGAAAAAGAGAAGGTATAAGGATGAGAATAAAATGTGACTAAACGAACTAAAATAAGTAAGAAAGTTTTTACTCGTAACTAGACATTGTTGACTTGACCAAACACACCCTCTCAATTCTCATGTAAGAAAACACTAATATCAAACACTAATATCTAAGTAACTGCAATATCTAATAAAAGATTAATGCAAACAAACACAATTCAAATAAAATCATGGTACTAGATGACTTATGAAGAATGTGGTGTCTATTCCCCAGTCTTTCCCTCAAGATCATGATAAAGAATATGCAAAAATATTTAAAAATGCATATCATAGAGAGAACTAATCTAAATAATGCAAACTGAAAAATATCAACGATATTAAAAAGAAATGCTCTAATCTACTTATTTGAAGTGAAATAAGAATCATAAGGCATATGACCATGATGAGAGGTTTACTCTTCATTTTTCTTTCAACAACTTCATAAAGGATCTGCAACGATCTCTAAAAATTAAACACAGGATAAGAAACCCTAATCGCATTAAGAAAAAAAATTAAGAATATGAAAAGATGATCAAACCTACACTTGTATGAACTAGGAATGTAACCCAAAATCTCCAACACTTGTATGAACTGACTAGGTATGTAACCCAAAATCTCCATTAACCCCGGTAAAGCTACAAAAGTTTTGAAATATGAAAAAAAGAAAGGAACAATATGAATAAATATTCGACCAAACCAACTAAAATGAGTAAGAAAGCATCAAATTTACCTTACGACTCAACGAATTCCACCCGTACAATACTCATTCTAATGTAAGTTGCGTACACTAGATAAGTTCATTATCAATTATAGAATTTTAAGGAAATAGTGCCAATAGATTAAAGTAAATGGACTTCTATTCTTTTGTTCTCTCGCAAAAACATGGTAAGCAATTTTGCTAAAACTTTTCGAATTGTATAGTGAAGATAAGATTAAAAAAAATCAAATATTAAAATGGGAAGGTGCATAGATATGAATAAAGGTGACCAAACAAACTGAAATAAGTAAGAAAACGACAAGAAAGTTTAGGCTTGTAAAGCTCTCAAGTAGACATTATTGATTTGACCAAACCCTATCATTCGATTTCTAATTTCTTGAAAGTAAACCCTAATATCTATGTAATTGCATTATCCAGTACAAGATTAACTCAAACAAGCATGATTAATACAAAGTTATGACACTAGATGGGTTATGAAGAATGTGTTGTCTATTACCTAGTCCTTCCTAAAGATCATGACAAGGAATATGCAGAAAACATTAAAAATTGCAAATCGATGAGACAACTAATTCAAATATAACAATCAGAAGAGGATCAACACTATGAAAAAGAATTTGATCAAACCGAATTATTTGAAGTGAAGCAAGAACCATAGGGATTAGAAGCATGGGAGGGATACTGTTCAGTTCTCTAACAAAAACTTGATAAAGGACATGTAAGAAAAAATCAAACTTGATCAAACTGATACCTGTAAAAAATCAGAGAAAAAACTGATACGGTTCAATTCTAAAAATTTAACACAGCAAAAAAAAACCAACCGAAGTAAAAACAATATTGAGAATATAAAGAGTTTATCAAACTGATGCCTGTAATTGAGCATGTAACTCAATATATGAACGACACTTGTATGAGCTGACCATGTAGACACTTTTTGACTTGGTCACACACCGCCATTCGATTTCCATTTCCCTAAAAGATAACACTAATATCTATGTAACTGCATTATCTAAAAAAGATCATTGAAACAAACCTGATTTGAAAAGAATATGGAAATAGATGGTTTATGAAGAATGTTGTGTTGATTCACCAGTCCATCGCCCAATATCATGATAAATAATCTGTAGAAAACTTTAAAAATTGCAAACCTCATAGATAACTAACGATATAAATCAAATTTAAAATGATCAAGAACATTATAAAAAACTTGATCAAACCAACTCATGTGAAGTGAAGCAAGAACGGAAGGGCTTAGGAAAAGGAGAAGTCTACTCTTCAATTCTCTCCAAAGAACATGATAAAGGATCTGCAAGTAGAAAAAAAATCAAAATATAAAAAAGTTAATCACATCGACACTTGTATGAACTGAGCAACTAATCCAAAATCTGCACAATCCCTGTAATACTACCAAAGTGTTTAGATATGAAAAAGAGAAGGTATAAGGATGAGAATAAAATGTGACTAAACGAACTAAAATAAGTAAGAAAGTTTTTACTCGTAACTAGACATTGTTGACTTGACCAAACACACCCTCTCAATTCTCATGTAAGAAAACACTAATATCAAACACTAATATCTAAGTAACTGCAATATCTAATAAAAGATTAATGCAAACAAACACAATTCAAATAAAATCATGGTACTAGATGACTTATGAAGAATGTGGTGTCTATTCCCCAGTCTTTCCCTCAAGATCATGATAAAGAATATGCAAAAATATTTAAAAATGCATATCATAGAGAGAACTAATCTAAATAATGCAAACTGAAAAATATCAACGATATTAAAAAGAAATGCTCTAATCTACTTATTTGAAGTGAAATAAGAATCATAAGGCATATGACCATGATGAGAGGTTTACTCTTCATTTTTCTTTCAACAACTTCATAAAGGATCTGCAACGATCTCTAAAAATTAAACACAGGATAAGAAACCCTAATCGCATTAAGAAAAAAAATTAAGAATATGAAAAGATGATCAAACCTACACTTGTATGAACTAGGAATGTAACCCAAAATCTCCAACACTTGTATGAACTGACTAGGTATGTAACCCAAAATCTCCATTAACCCCGGTAAAGCTACAAAAGTTTTGAAATATGAAAAAAAGAAAGGAACAATATGAATAAATATTCGACCAAACCAACTAAAATGAGTAAGAAAGCATCAAATTTACCTTACGACTCAACGAATTCCACCCGTACAATACTCATTCTAATGTAAGTTGCGTACACTAGATAAGTTCATTATCAATTATAGAATTTTAAGGAAATAGTGCCAATAGATTAAAGTAAATGGACTTCTATTCTTTTGTTCTCTCGCAAAAACATGGTAAGCAATTTTGCTAAAACTTTTCGAATTGTATAGTGAAGATAAGATTAAAAAAAATCAAATATTAAAATGGGAAGGTGCATAGATATGAATAAAGGTGACCAAACAAACTGAAATAAGTAAGAAAACGACAAGAAAGTTTAGGCTTGTAAAGCTCTCAAGTAGACATTATTGATTTGACCAAACCCTATCATTCGATTTCTAATTTCTTGAAAGTAAACCCTAATATCTATGTAATTGCATTATCCAGTACAAGATTAACTCAAACAAGCATGATTAATACAAAGTTATGACACTAGATGGGTTATGAAGAATGTGTTGTCTATTACCTAGTCCTTCCTAAAGATCATGACAAGGAATATGCAGAAAACATTAAAAATTGCAAATCGATGAGACAACTAATTCAAATATAACAATCAGAAGAGGATCAACACTATGAAAAAGAATTTGATCAAACCGAATTATTTGAAGTGAAGCAAGAACCATAGGGATTAGAAGCATGGGAGGGATACTGTTCAGTTCTCTAACAAAAACTTGATAAAGGACATGTAAGAAAAAATCAAACTTGATCAAACTGATACCTGTAAAAAATCAGAGAAAAAACTGATACGGTTCAATTCTAAAAATTTAACACAGCAAAAAAAAACCAACCGAAGTAAAAACAATATTGAGAATATAAAGAGTTTATCAAACTGATGCCTGTAATTGAGCATGTAACTCAATATATGAACGACACTTGTATGAGCTGACCATGTAGACACTTTTTGACTTGGTCACACACCGCCATTCGATTTCCATTTCCCTAAAAGATAACACTAATATCTATGTAACTGCATTATCTAAAAAAGATCATTGAAACAAACCTGATTTGAAAAGAATATGGAAATAGATGGTTTATGAAGAATGTTGTGTTGATTCACCAGTCCATCGCCCAATATCATGATAAATAATCTGCAGAAAACTTTAAAAATTGCAAACCTCATAGATAACTAACGATATAAATCAAATTTAAAATGATCAAGAAGATTATAAAAAACTTGATCAAACCAACTCATGTGAAGTGAAGCAAGAACGGAAGGGCTTAGGAAAAGGAGAAGTCTACTCTTCAATTCTCTCCAAAGAACATGATAAAGGATCTGCAAGTAGAAAAAAAATCAAAATATAAAAAAGTTAATCACATCGACACTTGTATGAACTGAGCAACTAATCCAAAATCTGCACAATCCCTGTAATACTACCAAAGTGTTTAGATATGAAAAAGAGAAGGTATAAGGATGAGAATAAAATGTGACTAAACGAACTAAAATAAGTAAGAAAGTTTTTACTCGTAACTAGACATTGTTGACTTGACCAAACACACCCTCTCAATTCTCATGTAAGAAAACACTAATATCAAACACTAATATCTAAGTAACTGCAATATCTAATAAAAGATTAATGCAAACAAACACAATTCAAATAAAATCATGGTACTAGATGACTTATGAAGAATGTGGTGTCTATTCCCCAGTCTTTCCCTCAAGATCATGATAAAGAATATGCAAAAATATTTAAAAATGCATATCATAGAGAGAACTAATCTAAATAATGCAAACTGAAAAATATCAACGATATTAAAAAGAAATGCTCTAATCTACTTATTTGAAGTGAAATAAGAATCATAAGGCATATGACCATGATGAGAGGTTTACTCTTCATTTTTCTTTCAACAACTTCATAAAGGATCTGCAACGATCTCTAAAAATTAAACACAGGATAAGAAACCCTAATCGCATTAAGAAAAAAAATTAAGAATATGAAAAGATGATCAAACCTACACTTGTATGAACTAGGAATGTAACCCAAAATCTCCAACACTTGTATGAACTGACTAGGTATGTAACCCAAAATCTCCATTAACCCCGGTAAAGCTACAAAAGTTTTGAAATATGAAAAAAAGAAAGGAACAATATGAATAAATATTCGACCAAACCAACTAAAATGAGTAAGAAAGCATCAAATTTACCTTACGACTCAACGAATTCCACCCGTACAATACTCATTCTAATGTAAGTTGCGTACACTAGATAAGTTCATTATCAATTATAGAATTTTAAGGAAATAGTGCCAATAGATTAAAGTAAATGGACTTCTATTCTTTTGTTCTCTCGCAAAAACATGGTAAGCAATTTTGCTAAAACTTTTCGAATTGTATAGTGAAGATAAGATTAAAAAAAATCAAATATTAAAATGGGAAGGTGCATAGATATGAATAAAGGTGACCAAACAAACTGAAATAAGTAAGAAAACGACAAGAAAGTTTAGGCTTGTAAAGCTCTCAAGTAGACATTATTGATTTGACCAAACCCTATCATTCGATTTCTAATTTCTTGAAAGTAAACCCTAATATCTATGTAATTGCATTATCCAGTACAAGATTAACTCAAACAAGCATGATTAATACAAAGTTATGACACTAGATGGGTTATGAAGAATGTGTTGTCTATTACCTAGTCCTTCCTAAAGATCATGACAAGGAATATGCAGAAAACATTAAAAATTGCAAATCGATGAGACAACTAATTCAAATATAACAATCAGAAGAGGATCAACACTATGAAAAAGAATTTGATCAAACCGAATTATTTGAAGTGAAGCAAGAACCATAGGGATTAGAAGCATGGGAGGGATACTGTTCAGTTCTCTAACAAAAACTTGATAAAGGACATGTAAGAAAAAATCAAACTTGATCAAACTGATACCTGTAAAAAATCAGAGAAAAAACTGATACGGTTCAATTCTAAAAATTTAACACAGCAAAAAAAAACCAACCGAAGTAAAAACAATATTGAGAATATAAAGAGTTTATCAAACTGATGCCTGTAATTGAGCATGTAACTCAATATATGAACGACACTTGTATGAGCTGACCATGTAGACACTTTTTGACTTGGTCACACACCGCCATTCGATTTCCATTTCCCTAAAAGATACCACTAATATCTATGTAACTGCATTATCTAAAAAAGATCATTGAAACAAACCTGATTTGAAAAGAATATGGAAATAGATGGTTTATGAAGAATGTTGTGTTGATTCACCAGTCCATCGCCCAATATCATGATAAATAATCTGTAGAAAACTTTAAAAATTGCAAACCTCATAGATAACTAACGATATAAATCAAATTTAAAATGATCAAGAAGATTATAAAAAACTTGATCAAACCAACTCATGTGAAGTGAAGCAAGAACGGAAGGGCTTAGGAAAAGGAGAAGTCTACTCTTCAATTCTCTCCAAAGAATATGATAAAGGATCTGCAAGTAGAAAAAAAATCAAAATATAAAAAAGTTAATCACATCGACACTTGTATGAACTGAGCAACTAATCCAAAATCTGCACAATCCCTGTAATACTACCAAAGTGTTTAGATATGAAAAAGAGAAGGTATAAGGATGAGAATAAAATGTGACTAAACGAACTAAAATAAGTAAGAAAGTTTTTACTCGTAACTAGACATTGTTGACTTGACCAAACACACCCTCTCAATTCTCATGTAAGAAAACACTAATATCAAACACTAATATCTAAGTAACTGCAATATCTAATAAAAGATTAATGCAAACAAACACAATTCAAATAAAATCATGGTACTAGATGACTTATGAAGAATGTGGTGTCTATTCCCCAGTCTTTCCCTCAAGATCATGATAAAGAATATGCAAAAATATTTAAAAATGCATATCATAGAGAGAACTAATCTAAATAATGCAAACTGAAAAATATCAACGATATTAAAAAGAAATGCTCTAATCTACTTATTTGAAGTGAAATAAGAATCATAAGGCATATGACCATGATGAGAGGTTTACTCTTCATTTTTCTTTCAACAACTTCATAAAGGATCTGCAACGATCTCTAAAAATTAAACACAGGATAAGAAACCCTAATCGCATTAAGAAAAAAAATTAAGAATATGAAAAGATGATCAAACCTACACTTGTATGAACTAGGAATGTAACCCAAAATCTCCAACACTTGTATGAACTGACTAGGTATGTAACCCAAAATCTCCATTAACCCCGGTAAAGCTACAAAAGTTTTGAAATATGAAAAAAAGAAAGGAACAATATGAATAAATATTCGACCAAACCAACTAAAATGAGTAAGAAAGCATCAAATTTACCTTACGACTCAACGAATTCCACCCGTACAATACTCATTCTAATGTAAGTTGCGTACACTAGATAAGTTCATTATCAATTATAGAATTTTAAGGAAATAGTGCCAATAGATTAAAGTAAATGGACTTCTATTCTTTTGTTCTCTCGCAAAAACATGGTAAGCAATTTTGCTAAAACTTTTCGAATTGTATAGTGAAGATAAGATTAAAAAAAATCAAATATTAAAATGGGAAGGTGCATAGATATGAATAAAGGTGACCAAACAAACTGAAATAAGTAAGAAAACGACAAGAAAGTTTAGGCTTGTAAAGCTCTCAAGTAGACATTATTGATTTGACCAAACCCTATCATTCGATTTCTAATTTCTTGAAAGTAAACCCTAATATCTATGTAATTGCATTATCCAGTACAAGATTAACTCAAACAAGCATGATTAATACAAAGTTATGACACTAGATGGGTTATGAAGAATGTGTTGTCTATTACCTAGTCCTTCCTAAAGATCATGACAAGGAATATGCAGAAAACATTAAAAATTGCAAATCGATGAGACAACTAATTCAAATATAACAATCAGAAGAGGATCAACACTATGAAAAAGAATTTGATCAAACCGAATTATTTGAAGTGAAGCAAGAACCATAGGGATTAGAAGCATGGGAGGGATACTGTTCAGTTCTCTAACAAAAACTTGATAAAGGACATGTAAGAAAAAATCAAACTTGATCAAACTGATACCTGTAAAAAATCAGAGAAAAAACTGATACGGTTCAATTCTAAAAATTTAACACAGCAAAAAAAAACCAACCGAAGTAAAAACAATATTGAGAATATAAAGAGTTTATCAAACTGATGCCTGTAATTGAGCATGTAACTCAATATATGAACGACACTTGTATGAGCTGACCATGTAGACACTTTTTGACTTGGTCACACACCGCCATTCGATTTCCATTTCCCTAAAAGATAACACTAATATCTATGTAACTGCATTATCTAAAAAAGATCATTGAAACAAACCTGATTTGAAAAGAATATGGAAATAGATGGTTTATGAAGAATGTTGTGTTGATTCACCAGTCCATCGCCCAATATCATGATAAATAATCTGCAGAAAACTTTAAAAATTGCAAACCTCATAGATAACTAACGATATAAATCAAATTTAAAATGATCAAGAAGATTATAAAAAACTTGATCAAACCAACTCATGTGAAGTGAAGCAAGAACGGAAGGGCTTAGGAAAAGGAGAAGTCTACTCTTCAATTCTCTCCAAAGAACATGATAAAGGATCTGCAAGTAGAAAAAAAATCAAAATATAAAAAAGTTAATCACATCGACACTTGTATGAACTGAGCAACTAATCCAAAATCTGCACAATCCCTGTAATACTACCAAAGTGTTTAGATATGAAAAAGAGAAGGTATAAGGATGAGAATAAAATGTGACTAAACGAACTAAAATAAGTAAGAAAGTTTTTACTCGTAACTAGACATTGTTGACTTGACCAAACACACCCTCTCAATTCTCATGTAAGAAAACACTAATATCAAACACTAATATCTAAGTAACTGCAATATCTAATAAAAGATTAATGCAAACAAACACAATTCAAATAAAATCATGGTACTAGATGACTTATGAAGAATGTGGTGTCTATTCCCCAGTCTTTCCCTCAAGATCATGATAAAGAATATGCAAAAATATTTAAAAATGCATATCATAGAGAGAACTAATCTAAATAATGCAAACTGAAAAATATCAACGATATTAAAAAGAAATGCTCTAATCTACTTATTTGAAGTGAAATAAGAATCATAAGGCATATGACCATGATGAGAGGTTTACTCTTCATTTTTCTTTCAACAACTTCATAAAGGATCTGCAACGATCTCTAAAAATTAAACA
Organism: Chamaenerion angustifolium; assembly: GCA_946814005.1. NCBI lineage: Eukaryota > Viridiplantae > Streptophyta > Magnoliopsida > Myrtales > Onagraceae > Chamaenerion > Chamaenerion angustifolium. Next base: position 21,656,409 of record OX328268.1, on the reverse strand, counting down.
CAGGATAAGAAACCCTAATCGCATTAAGAAAAAAAATTAAGAATATGAAAAGATGATCAAACCTACACTTGTATGAACTAGGAATGTAACCCAAAATCTCCAACACTTGTATGAACTGACTAGGTATGTAACCCAAAATCTCCATTAACCCCGGTAAAGCTACAAAAGTTTTGAAATATGAAAAAAAGAAAGGAACAATATGAATAAATATTCGACCAAACCAACTAAAATGAGTAAGAAAGCATCAAATTTACCTTACGACTCAACGAATTCCACCCGTACAATACTCATTCTAATGTAAGTTGCGTACACTAGATAAGTTCATTATCAATTATAGAATTTTAAGGAAATAGTGCCAATAGATTAAAGTAAATGGACTTCTATTCTTTTGTTCTCTCGCAAAAACATGGTAAGCAATTTTGCTAAAACTTTTCGAATTGTATAGTGAAGATAAGATTAAAAAAAATCAAATATTAAAATGGGAAGGTGCATAGATATGAATAAAGGTGACCAAACAAACTGAAATAAGTAAGAAAACGACAAGAAAGTTTAGGCTTGTAAAGCTCTCAAGTAGACATTATTGATTTGACCAAACCCTATCATTCGATTTCTAATTTCTTGAAAGTAAACCCTAATATCTATGTAATTGCATTATCCAGTACAAGATTAACTCAAACAAGCATGATTAATACAAAGTTATGACACTAGATGGGTTATGAAGAATGTGTTGTCTATTACCTAGTCCTTCCTAAAGATCATGACAAGGAATATGCAGAAAACATTAAAAATTGCAAATCGATGAGACAACTAATTCAAATATAACAATCAGAAGAGGATCAACACTATGAAAAAGAATTTGATCAAACCGAATTATTTGAAGTGAAGCAAGAACCATAGGGATTAGAAGCATGGGAGGGATACTGTTCAGTTCTCTAACAAAAACTTGATAAAGGACATGTAAGAAAAAATCAAACTTGATCAAACTGATACCTGTAAAAAATCAGAGAAAAAACTGATACGGTTCAATTCTAAAAATTTAACACAGCAAAAAAAAACCAACCGAAGTAAAAACAATATTGAGAATATAAAGAGTTTATCAAACTGATGCCTGTAATTGAGCATGTAACTCAATATATGAACGACACTTGTATGAGCTGACCATGTAGACACTTTTTGACTTGGTCACACACCGCCATTCGATTTCCATTTCCCTAAAAGATACCACTAATATCTATGTAACTGCATTATCTAAAAAAGATCATTGAAACAAACCTGATTTGAAAAGAATATGGAAATAGATGGTTTATGAAGAATGTTGTGTTGATTCACCAGTCCATCGCCCAATATCATGATAAATAATCTGTAGAAAACTTTAAAAATTGCAAACCTCATAGATAACTAACGATATAAATCAAATTTAAAATGATCAAGAAGATTATAAAAAACTTGATCAAACCAACTCATGTGAAGTGAAGCAAGAACGGAAGGGCTTAGGAAAAGGAGAAGTCTACTCTTCAATTCTCTCCAAAGAATATGATAAAGGATCTGCAAGTAGAAAAAAAATCAAAATATAAAAAAGTTAATCACATCGACACTTGTATGAACTGAGCAACTAATCCAAAATCTGCACAATCCCTGTAATACTACCAAAGTGTTTAGATATGAAAAAGAGAAGGTATAAGGATGAGAATAAAATGTGACTAAACGAACTAAAATAAGTAAGAAAGTTTTTACTCGTAACTAGACATTGTTGACTTGACCAAACACACCCTCTCAATTCTCATGTAAGAAAACACTAATATCAAACACTAATATCTAAGTAACTGCAATATCTAATAAAAGATTAATGCAAACAAACACAATTCAAATAAAATCATGGTACTAGATGACTTATGAAGAATGTGGTGTCTATTCCCCAGTCTTTCCCTCAAGATCATGATAAAGAATATGCAAAAATATTTAAAAATGCATATCATAGAGAGAACTAATCTAAATAATGCAAACTGAAAAATATCAACGATATTAAAAAGAAATGCTCTAATCTACTTATTTGAAGTGAAATAAGAATCATAAGGCATATGACCATGATGAGAGGTTTACTCTTCATTTTTCTTTCAACAACTTCATAAAGGATCTGCAACGATCTCTAAAAATTAAACACAGGATAAGAAACCCTAATCGCATTAAGAAAAAAAATTAAGAATATGAAAAGATGATCAAACCTACACTTGTATGAACTAGGAATGTAACCCAAAATCTCCAACACTTGTATGAACTGACTAGGTATGTAACCCAAAATCTCCATTAACCCCGGTAAAGCTACAAAAGTTTTGAAATATGAAAAAAAGAAAGGAACAATATGAATAAATATTCGACCAAACCAACTAAAATGAGTAAGAAAGCATCAAATTTACCTTACGACTCAACGAATTCCACCCGTACAATACTCATTCTAATGTAAGTTGCGTACACTAGATAAGTTCATTATCAATTATAGAATTTTAAGGAAATAGTGCCAATAGATTAAAGTAAATGGACTTCTATTCTTTTGTTCTCTCGCAAAAACATGGTAAGCAATTTTGCTAAAACTTTTCGAATTGTATAGTGAAGATAAGATTAAAAAAAATCAAATATTAAAATGGGAAGGTGCATAGATATGAATAAAGGTGACCAAACAAACTGAAATAAGTAAGAAAACGACAAGAAAGTTTAGGCTTGTAAAGCTCTCAAGTAGACATTATTGATTTGACCAAACCCTATCATTCGATTTCTAATTTCTTGAAAGTAAACCCTAATATCTATGTAATTGCATTATCCAGTACAAGATTAACTCAAACAAGCATGATTAATACAAAGTTATGACACTAGATGGGTTATGAAGAATGTGTTGTCTATTACCTAGTCCTTCCTAAAGATCATGACAAGGAATATGCAGAAAACATTAAAAATTGCAAATCGATGAGACAACTAATTCAAATATAACAATCAGAAGAGGATCAACACTATGAAAAAGAATTTGATCAAACCGAATTATTTGAAGTGAAGCAAGAACCATAGGGATTAGAAGCATGGGAGGGATACTGTTCAGTTCTCTAACAAAAACTTGATAAAGGACATGTAAGAAAAAATCAAACTTGATCAAACTGATACCTGTAAAAAATCAGAGAAAAAACTGATACGGTTCAATTCTAAAAATTTAACACAGCAAAAAAAAACCAACCGAAGTAAAAACAATATTGAGAATATAAAGAGTTTATCAAACTGATGCCTGTAATTGAGCATGTAACTCAATATATGAACGACACTTGTATGAGCTGACCATGTAGACACTTTTTGACTTGGTCACACACCGCCATTCGATTTCCATTTCCCTAAAAGATACCACTAATATCTATGTAACTGCATTATCTAAAAAAGATCATTGAAACAAACCTGATTTGAAAAGAATATGGAAATAGATGGTTTATGAAGAATGTTGTGTTGATTCACCAGTCCATCGCCCAATATCATGATAAATAATCTGTAGAAAACTTTAAAAATTGCAAACCTCATAGATAACTAACGATATAAATCAAATTTAAAATGATCAAGAAGATTATAAAAAACTTGATCAAACCAACTCATGTGAAGTGAAGCAAGAACGGAAGGGCTTAGGAAAAGGAGAAGTCTACTCTTCAATTCTCTCCAAAGAATATGATAAAGGATCTGCAAGTAGAAAAAAAATCAAAATATAAAAAAGTTAATCACATCGACACTTGTATGAACTGAGCAACTAATCCAAAATCTGCACAATCCCTGTAATACTACCAAAGTGTTTAGATATGAAAAAGAGAAGGTATAAGGATGAGAATAAAATGTGACTAAACGAACTAAAATAAGTAAGAAAGTTTTTACTCGTAACTAGACATTGTTGACTTGACCAAACACACCCTCTCAATTCTCATGTAAGAAAACACTAATATCAAACACTAATATCTAAGTAACTGCAATATCTAATAAAAGATTAATGCAAACAAACACAATTCAAATAAAATCATGGTACTAGATGACTTATGAAGAATGTGGTGTCTATTCCCCAGTCTTTCCCTCAAGATCATGATAAAGAATATGCAAAAATATTTAAAAATGCATATCATAGAGAGAACTAATCTAAATAATGCAAACTGAAAAATATCAACGATATTAAAAAGAAATGCTCTAATCTACTTATTTGAAGTGAAATAAGAATCATAAGGCATATGACCATGATGAGAGGTTTACTCTTCATTTTTCTTTCAACAACTTCATAAAGGATCTGCAACGATCTCTAAAAATTAAACACAGGATAAGAAACCCTAATCGCATTAAGAAAAAAAATTAAGAATATGAAAAGATGATCAAACCTACACTTGTATGAACTAGGAATGTAACCCAAAATCTCCAACACTTGTATGAACTGACTAGGTATGTAACCCAAAATCTCCATTAACCCCGGTAAAGCTACAAAAGTTTTGAAATATGAAAAAAAGAAAGGAACAATATGAATAAATATTCGACCAAACCAACTAAAATGAGTAAGAAAGCATCAAATTTACCTTACGACTCAACGAATTCCACCCGTACAATACTCATTCTAATGTAAGTTGCGTACACTAGATAAGTTCATTATCAATTATAGAATTTTAAGGAAATAGTGCCAATAGATTAAAGTAAATGGACTTCTATTCTTTTGTTCTCTCGCAAAAACATGGTAAGCAATTTTGCTAAAACTTTTCGAATTGTATAGTGAAGATAAGATTAAAAAAAATCAAATATTAAAATGGGAAGGTGCATAGATATGAATAAAGGTGACCAAACAAACTGAAATAAGTAAGAAAACGACAAGAAAGTTTAGGCTTGTAAAGCTCTCAAGTAGACATTATTGATTTGACCAAACCCTATCATTCGATTTCTAATTTCTTGAAAGTAAACCCTAATATCTATGTAATTGCATTATCCAGTACAAGATTAACTCAAACAAGCATGATTAATACAAAGTTATGACACTAGATGGGTTATGAAGAATGTGTTGTCTATTACCTAGTTCTTCCTAAAGATCATGACAAGGAATATGCAGAAAACATTAAAAATTGCAAATCGATGAGACAACTAATTCAAATATAACAATCAGAAGAGGATCAACACTATGAAAAAGAATTTGATCAAACCGAATTATTTGAAGTGAAGCAAGAACCATAGGGATTAGAAGCATGGGAGGGATACTGTTCAGTTCTCTAACAAAAACTTGATAAAGGACATGTAAGAAAAAATCAAACTTGATCAAACTGATACCTGTAAAAAATCAGAGAAAAAACTGATACGGTTCAATTCTAAAAATTGAACACAGCAAAAAAAACCAACCGAAGTAAAAACAATATTGAGAATATAAAGAGTTTATCAAACTGATGCCTGTAATTGAGCATGTAACTCAATATATGAACGACACTTGTATGAGCTGACCATGTAGACACTTTTTGACTTGGTCACACACCGCCATTCGATTTCCATTTCCCTAAAAGATAACACTAATATCTATGTAACTGCATTATCTAAAAAAGATCATTGAAACAAACCTGATTTGAAAAGAATATGGAAATAGATGGTTTATGAAGAATGTTGTGTTGATTCACCAGTCCATCGCCCAATATCATGATAAATAATCTGCAGAAAACTTTAAAAATTGCAAACCTCATAGATAACTAACGATATAAATCAAATTTAAAATGATCAAGAAGATTATAAAAAACTTGATCAAACCAACTCATGTGAAGTGAAGCAAGAACGGAAGGGCTTAGGAAAAGGAGAAGTCTACTCTTCAATTCTCTCCAAAGAACATGATAAAGGATCTGCAAGTAGAAAAAAAATCAAAATATAAAAAAGTTAATCACATCGACACTTGTATGAACTGAGCAACTAATCCAAAATCTGCACAATCCCTGTAATACTACCAAAGTGTTTAGATATGAAAAAGAGAAGGTATAAGGATGAGAATAAAATGTGACTAAACGAACTAAAATAAGTAAGAAAGTTTTTACTCGTAACTAGACATTGTTGACTTGACCAAACACACCCTCTCAATTCTCATGTAAGAAAACACTAATATCAAACACTAATATCTAAGTAACTGCAATATCTAATAAAAGATTAATGCAAACAAACACAATTCAAATAAAATCATGGTACTAGATGACTTATGAAGAATGTGGTGTCTATTCCCCAGTCTTTCCCTCAAGATCATGATAAAGAATATGCAAAAATATTTAAAAATGCATATCATAGAGAGAACTAATCTAAATAATGCAAACTGAAAAATATCAACGATATTAAAAAGAAATGCTCTAATCTACTTATTTGAAGTGAAATAAGAATCATAAGGCATATGACCATGATGAGAGGTTTACTCTTCATTTTTCTTTCAACAACTTCATAAAGGATCTGCAACGATCTCTAAAAATTAAACACAGGATAAGAAACCCTAATCGCATTAAGAAAAAAAATTAGGAATATGAAAAGATGATCAAACCTACACTTGTATGAACTAGGAATGTAACCCAAAATCTCCAACACTTGTATGAACTGACTAGGTATGTAACCCAAAATCTCCATTAACCCCGGTAAAGCTACAAAAGTTTTGAAATATGAAAAAAAGAAAGGAACAATATGAATAAATATTCGACCAAACCAACTAAAATGAGTAAGAAAGCATCAAATTTACCTTACGACTCAACGAATTCCACCCGTACAATACTCATTCTAATGTAAGTTGCGTACACTAGATAAGTTCATTATCAATTATAGAATTTTAAGGAAATAGTGCCAATAGATTAAAGTAAATGGACTTCTATTCTTTTGTTCTCTCGCAAAAACATGGTAAGCAATTTTGCTAAAACTTTTCGAATTGTATAGTGAAGATAAGATTAAAAAAAATCAAATATTAAAATGGGAAGGTGCATAGATATGAATAAAGGTGACCAAACAAACTGAAATAAGTAAGAAAACGATAAGAAAGTTTAGGCTTGTAAAGCTCTCAAGTAGACATTATTGATTTGACCAAACCCTATCATTCGATTTCTAATTTCTTGAAAGTAAACCCTAATATCTATGTAATTGCATTATCCAGTACAAGATTAACTCAAACAAGCATGATTAATACAAAGTTATGACACTAGATGGGTTATGAAGAATGTGTTGTCTATTACCTAGTTCTTCCTAAAGATCATGACAAGGAATATGCAGAAAACATTAAAAATTGCAAATCGATGAGACAACTAATTCAAATATAACAATCAGAAGAGGATCAACACTATGAAAAAGAATTTGATCAAACCGAATTATTTGAAGTGAAGCAAGAACCATAGGGATTAGAAGCATGGGAGGGATACTGTTCAGTTCTCTAACAAAAACTTGATAAAGGACATGTAAGAAAAAATCAAACTTGATCAAACTGATACCTGTAAAAAATCAGAGAAAAAACTGATACGGTTCAATTCTAAAAATTGAACACAGCAAAAAAAACCAACCGAAGTAAAAACAATATTGAGAATATAAAGAGTTTATCAAACTGATGCCTGTAATTGAGCATGTAACTCAATATATGAACGACACTTGTATGAGCTGACCATGTAGACACTTTTTGACTTGGTCACACACCGCCATTCGATTTCCATTTCCCTAAAAGATAACACTAATATCTATGTAACTGCATTATCTAAAAAAGATCATTGAAACAAACCTGATTTGAAAAGAATATGGAAATAGATGGTTTATGAAGAATGTTGTGTTGATTCACCAGTCCATCGCCCAATATCATGATAAATAATCTGCAGAAAACTTTAAAAATTGCAAACCTCATAGATAACTAACGATATAAATCAAATTTAAAATGATCAAGAAGATTATAAAAAATTGATCAAACCAACTCATGTGAAGTGAAGCAAGAACGGAAGGGCTTAGGAAAAGGAGAAGTCTACTCTTCAATTCTCTCCAAAGAACATGATAAAGGATCTGCAAGTAGAAAAAAAATCAAAATATAAAAAAGTTAATCACATCGACACTTGTATGAACTGAGCAACTAATCCAAAATCTGCACAATCCCTGTAATACTACCAAAGTGTTTAGATATGAAAAAGAGAAGGTATAAGGATGAGAATAAAATGTGACTAAACGAACTAAAATAAGTAAGAAAGTTTTTACTCGTAACTAGACATTGTTGACTTGACCAAACACACCCTCTCAATTCTCATGTAAGAAAACACTAATATCAAACACTAATATCTAAGTAACTGCAATATCTAATAAAAGATTAATGCAAACAAACACAATTCAAATAAAATCATGGTACTAGATGACTTATGAAGAATGTGGTGTCTATTCCCCAGTCTTTCCCTCAAGATCATGATAAAGAATATGCAAAAATATTTAAAAATGCATATCATAGAGAGAACTAATCTAAATAATGCAAACTGAAAAATATCAACGATATTAAAAAGAAATGCTCTAATCTACTTATTTGAAGTGAAATAAGAATCATAAGGCATATGACCATGATGAGAGGTTTACTCTTCATTTTTCTTTCAACAACTTCATAAAGGATCTGCAACGATCTCTAAAAATTAAACACAGGATAAGAAACCCTAATCGCATTAAGAAAAAAAATTAAGAATATGAAAAGATGATCAAACCTACACTTGTATGAACTAGGAATGTAACCCAAAATCTCCAACACTTGTATGAACTGACTAGGTATGTAACCCAAAATCTCCATTAACCCCGGTAAAGCTACAAAAGTTTTGAAATATGAAAAAAAGAAAGGAACAATATGAATAAATATTCGACCAAACCAACTAAAATGAGTAAGAAAGCATCAAATTTACCTTACGACTCAACGAATTCCACCCGTACAATACTCATTCTAATGTAAGTTGCGTACACTAGATAAGTTCATTATCAATTATAGAATTTTAAGGAAATAGTGCCAATAGATTAAAGTAAATGGACTTCTATTCTTTTGTTCTCTCGCAAAAACATGGTAAGCAATTTTGCTAAAACTTTTCGAATTGTATAGTGAAGATAAGATTAAAAAAAATCAAATATTAAAATGGGAAGGTGCATAGATATGAATAAAGGTGACCAAACAAACTGAAATAAGTAAGAAAACGACAAGAAAGTTTAGGCTTGTAAAGCTCTCAAGTAGACATTATTGATTTGACCAAACCCTATCATTCGATTTCTAATTTCTTGAAAGTAAACCCTAATATCTATGTAATTGCATTATCCAGTACAAGATTAACTCAAACAAGCATGATTAATACAAAGTTATGACACTAGATGGGTTATGAAGAATGTGTTGTCTATTACCTAGTTCTTCCTAAAGATCATGACAAGGAATATGCAGAAAACATTAAAAATTGCAAATCGATGAGACAACTAATTCAAATATAACAATCAGAAGAGGATCAACACTATGAAAAAGAATTTGATCAAACCGAATTATTTGAAGTGAAGCAAGAACCATAGGGATTAGAAGCATGGGAGGGATACTGTTCAGTTCTCTAACAAAAACTTGATAAAGGACATGTAAGAAAAAATCAAACTTGATCAAACTGATACCTGTAAAAAATCAGAGAAAAAACTGATACGGTTCAATTCTAAAAATTGAACACAGCAAAAAAAACCAACCGAAGTAAAAACAATATTGAGAATATAAAGAGTTTATCAAACTGATGCCTGTAATTGAGCATGTAACTCAATATATGAACGACACTTGTATGAGCTGACCATGTAGACACTTTTTGACTTGGTCACACACCGCCATTCGATTTCCATTTCCCTAAAAGATAACACTAATATCTATGTAACTGCATTATCTAAAAAAGATCATTGAAACAAACCTGATTTGAAAAGAATATGGAAATAGATGGTTTATGAAGAATGTTGTGTTGATTCACCAGTCCATCGCCCAATATCATGATAAATAATCTGCAGAAAACTTTAAAAATTGCAAACCTCATAGATAACTAACGATATAAATCAAATTTAAAATGATCAAGAAGATTATAAAAAACTTGATCAAACCAACTCATGTGAAGTGAAGCAAGAACGGAAGGGCTTAGGAAAAGGAGAAGTCTACTCTTCAATTCTCTCCAAAGAACATGATAAAGGATCTGCAAGTAGAAAAAAAATCAAAATATAAAAAAGTTAATCACATCGACACTTGTATGAACTGAGCAACTAATCCAAAATCTGCACAATCCCTGTAATACTACCAAAGTGTTTAGATATGAAAAAGAGAAGGTATAAGGATGAGAATAAAATGTGACTAAACGAACTAAAATAAGTAAGAAAGTTTTTACTCGTAACTAGACATTGTTGACTTGACCAAACACACCCTCTCAATTCTCATGTAAGAAAACACTAATATCAAACACTAATATCTAAGTAACTGCAATATCTAATAAAAGATTAATGCAAACAAACACAATTCAAATAAAATCATGGTACTAGATGACTTATGAAGAATGTGGTGTCTATTCCCCAGTCTTTCCCTCAAGATCATGATAAAGAATATGCAAAAATATTTAAAAATGCATATCATAGAGAGAACTAATCTAAATAATGCAAACTGAAAAATATCAACGATATTAAAAAGAAATGCTCTAATCTACTTATTTGAAGTGAAATAAGAATCATAAGGCATATGACCATGATGAGAGGTTTACTCTTCATTTTTCTTTCAACAACTTCATAAAGGATCTGCAACGATCTCTAAAAATTAAACACAGGATAAGAAACCCTAATCGCATTAAGAAAAAAAATTAAGAATATGAAAAGATGATCAAACCTACACTTGTATGAACTAGGAATGTAACCCAAAATCTCCAACACTTGTATGAACTGACTAGGTATGTAACCCAAAATCTCCATTAACCCCGGTAAAGCTACAAAAGTTTTGAAATATGAAAAAAACAAAGGAACAATATGAATAAATATTCGACCAAACCAACTAAAATGAGTAAGAAAGCATCAAATTTACCTTACGACTCAACGAATTCCACCCGTACAATACTCATTCTAATGTAAGTTGCGTACACTAGATAAGTTCATTATCAATTATAGAATTTTAAGGAAATGGTGCCAATAGATTAAAGTAAATGGACTTCTATTCTTTTGTTCTCTCGCAAAAACATGGTAAGCAATTTTGCTAAAACTTTTCGAATTGTATAGTGAAGATAAGATTAAAAAAAATCAAATATTAAAATGGGAAGGTGCATAGATATGAATAAAGGTGACCAAACAAACTGAAATAAGTAAGAAAACGACAAGAAAGTTTAGGCTTGTAAAGCTCTCAAGTAGACATTATTGATTTGACCAAACCCTATCATTCGATTTCTAATTTCTTGAAAGTAAACCCTAATATCTATGTAATTGCATTATCCAGTACAAGATTAACTCAAACAAGCATGATTAATACAAAGTTATGACACTAGATGGGTTATGAAGAATGTGTTGTCTATTACCTAGTTCTTCCTAAAGATCATGACAAGGAATATGCAGAAAACATTAAAAATTGCAAATCGATGAGACAACTAATTCAAATATAACAATCAGAAGAGGATCAACACTATGAAAAAGAATTTGATCAAACCGAATTATTTGAAGTGAAGCAAGAACCATAGGGATTAGAAGCATGGGAGGGATACTGTTCAGTTCTCTAACAAAAACTTGATAAAGGACATGTAAGAAAAAATCAAACTTGATCAAACTGATACCTGTAAAAAATCAGAGAAAAAACTGATACGGTTCAATTCTAAAAATTTAACACAGCAAAAAAAAACCAACCGAAGTAAAAACAATATTGAGAATATAAAGAGTTTATCAAACTGATGCCTGTAATTGAGCATGTAACTCAATATATGAACGACACTTGTATGAGCTGACCATGTAGACACTTTTTGACTTGGTCACACACCGCCATTCGATTTCCATTTCCCTAAAAGATAACACTAATATCTATGTAACTGCATTATCTAAAAAAGATCATTGAAACAAACCTGATTTGAAAAGAATATGGAAATAGATGGTTTATGAAGAATGTTGTGTTGATTCACCAGTCCATCGCCCAATATCATGATAAATAATCTGCAGAAAACTTTAAAAATTGCAAACCTCATAGATAACTAACGATATAAATCAAATTTAAAATGATCAAGAAGATTATAAAAAACTTGATCAAACTAACTCATGTGAAGTGAAGCAAGAACGGAAGGGCTTAGGAAAAGGAGAAGTCTACTCTTCAATTCTCTCCAAAGAACATGATAAAGGATCTGCAAGTAGAAAAAAAATCAAAATATAAAAAAGTTAATCACATCGACACTTGTATGAACTGAGCAACTAATCCAAAATCTGCACAATCCCTGTAATACTACCAAAGTGTTTAGATATGAAAAAGAGAAGGTATAAGGATGAGAATAAAATGTGACTAAACGAACTAAAATAAGTAAGAAAGTTTTTACTCGTAACTAGACATTGTTGACTTGACCAAACACACCCTCTCAATTCTCATGTAAGAAAACACTAATATCAAACACTAATATCTAAGTAACTGCAATATCTAATAAAAGATTAATGCAAACAAACACAATTCAAATAAAATCATGGTACTAGATGACTTATGAAGAATGTGGTGTCTATTCCCCAGTCTTTCCCTCAAGATCATGATAAAGAATATGCAAAAATATTTAAAAATGCATATCATAGAGAGAACTAATCTAAATAATGCAAACTGAAAAATATCAACGATATTAAAAAGAAATGCTCTAATCTACTTATTTGAAGTGAAATAAGAATCATAAGGCATATGACCATGATGAGAGGTTTACTCTTCATTTTTCTTTCAACAACTTCATAAAGGATCTGCAACGATCTCTAAAAATTAAACACAGGATAAGAAACCCTAATCGCATTAAGAAAAAAAATTAAGAATATGAAAAGATGATCAAACCTACACTTGTATGAACTAGGAATGTAACCCAAAATCTCCAACACTTGTATGAACTGACTAGGTATGTAACCCAAAATCTCCATTAACCCCGGTAAAGATACAAAAGTTTTGAAATATGAAAAAAACAAAGGAACAATATGAATAAATATTCGACCAAACCAACTAAAATGAGTAAGAAAGCATCAAATTTACCTTACGACTCAACGAATTCCACCCGTACAATACTCATTCTAATGTAAGTTGCGTACACTAGATAAGTTCATTATCAATTATAGAATTTTAAGGAAATAGTGCCAATAGATTAAAGTAAATGGACTTCTATTCTTTTGTTCTCTCGCAAAAACATGGTAAGCAATTTTGCTAAAACTTTTCGAATTGTATAGTGAAGATAAGATTAAAAAAAATCAAATATTAAAATGGGAAGGTGCATAGATATGAATAAAGGTGACCAAACAAACTGAAATAAGTAAGAAAACGACAAGAAAGTTTAGGCTTGTAAAGCTCTCAAGTAGACATTATTGATTTGACCAAACCCTATCATTCGATTTCTAATTTCTTGAAAGTAAACCCTAATATCTATGTAATTGCATTATCCAGTACAAGATTAACTCAAACAAGCATGATTAATACAAAGTTATGACACTAGATGGGTTATGAAGAATGTGTTGTCTATTACCTAGTTCTTCCTAAAGATCATGACAAGGAATATGCAGAAAACATTAAAAATTGCAAATCGATGAGACAACTAATTCAAATATAACAATCAGAAGAGGATCAACACTATGAAAAAGAATTTGATCAAACCGAATTATTTGAAGTGAAGCAAGAACCATAGGGATTAGAAGCATGGGAGGGATACTGTTCAGTTCTCTAACAAAAACTTGATAAAGGACATGTAAGAAAAAATCAAACTTGATCAAACTGATACCTGTAAAAAATTCAGAGAACAAACTGATACGGTTCAATTCTAAAAATTTAACACAGCAAAAAAAACCAACCGAAGTAAAAACAATATTGAGAATATAAAGAGTTTATCAAACTGATGCCTGTAATTGAGCATGTAACTCAATATATGAACGACACTTGTATGAGCTGACCATGTAGACACTTTTTGACTTGGTCACACACCGCCATTCGATTTCCATTTCCCTAAAAGATAACACTAATATCTATGTAACTGCATTATCTAAAAAAGATCATTGAAACAAACCTGATTTGAAAAGAATATGGAAATAGATGGTTTATGAAGAATGTTGCGTTGATTCACCAGTCCATCGCCCAATATCATGATAAATAATCTGCAGAAAACTTTAAAAATTGCAAACCTCATAGATAACTAACGATATAAATCAAATTTAAAATGATCAAGAAGATTATAAAAAACTTGATCAAACCAACTTATGTGAAGTGAAGCAAGAACGGAAGGGCTTAGGAAAAGGAGAAGTCTACTCTTCAATTCTCTCCAAAGAACATGATAAAGGATCTGCAAGTAGAAAAAAAATCAAAATATAAAAAAGTTAATCACATCGACACTTGTATGAACTGAGCAACTAATCCAAAATCTGCACAATCCCTGTAATAATACCAAAGTGTTTAGATATGAAAAAGAGAAGGTATAAGGATGAGAATAAAATGTGACTAAACCAACTAAAATAAGTAAGAAAGTTTTTACTCGTAACTAGACATTGTTGACTTGACCAAACACACCCTCTCAATTCTCATGTAAGAAAACACTAATATCAAACACTAATATCTACGTAACTGCAATATCTAATAAAAGATTAATGCAAACAAACACAATTCAAATAAAATCATGGTACTAGATGACTTAAGAAGAATGTGGTGTCTATTCCCCAGTCTTTCCCTCAAGATCATGATAAAGAATATGCAAAAATATTTAAAAATGCATATCATAGAGAGAACTAATCTAAATAATGCAAACTGAAAAATATCAACGATATTAAAAAGAAATGCTCTAATCTACTTATTTGAAGTGAAATAAGAATCATAAGGCATATGACCATGATGAGAGGTTTAATCTTCATTTTTCTTTCAACAACTTCATAAAGGATCTGCAACGATCTCTAAAAATTAAACACAGGATAAGAAACCCTAATCGCATTAAGAAAAAAAATTAGGAATATGAAAAGATGATCAAACCTACACTTGTATGAACTAGGAATGTAACCCAAAATCTCCAACACTTGTATGAACTGACTAGGTATGTAACCCAAAATCTCCATTAACCCCGGTAAAGCTACAAAAGTTTTGAAATATGAAAAAAAGAAAGGAACAATATGAATAAATATTCGACCAAACCAACTAAAATGAGTAAGAAAGCATCAAATTTACCTTACGACTCAACGAATTCCACCCGTACAATACTCATTCTAATGTAAGTTGCGTACACTAGATAAGTTCATTATCAATTATAGAATTTTAAGGAAATAGTGCCAATAGATTAAAGTAAATGGACTTCTATTCTTTTGTTCTCTCGCAAAAACATGGTAAGCAATTTTGCTAAAACTTTTCGAATTGTATAGTGAAGATAAGATTAAAAAAAATCAAATATTAAAATGGGAAGGTGCATAGATATGAATAAAGGTGACCAAACAAACTGAAATAAGTAAGAAAACGACAAGAAAGTTTAGGCTTGTAAAGCTCTCAAGTAGACATTATTGATTTGACCAAACCCTATCATTCGATTTCTAATTTCTTGAAAGTAAACCCTAATATCTATGTAATTGCATTATCCAGTACAAGATTAACTCAAACAAGCATGATTAATACAAAGTTATGACACTAGATGGGTTATGAAGAATGTGTTGTCTATTACCTAGTTCTTCCTAAAGATCATGACAAGGAATATGCAGAAAACATTAAAAATTGCAAATCGATGAGACAACTAATTCAAATATAACAATCAGAAGAGGATCAACACTATGAAAAAGAATTTGATCAAACCGAATTATTTGAAGTGAAGCAAGAACCATAGGGATTAGAAGCATGGGAGGGATACTGTTCAGTTCTCTAACAAAAACTTGATAAAGGACATGTAAGAAAAAATCAAACTTGATCAAACTGATACCTGTAAAAAATCAGAGAACAAACTGATACGGTTCAATTCTAAAAATTTAACACAGCAAAAAAAACCAACCGAAGTAAAAACAATATTGAGAATATAAAGAGTTTATCAAACTGATGCCTGTAATTGAGCATGTAACTCAATATATGAACGACACTTGTATGAGCTGACCATGTAGACACTTTTTGACTTGGTCACACACCTCCATTCGATTTCCATTTCCCTAAAAGATAACACTAATATCTATGTAACTGCATTATCTAAAAAAGATCATTGAAACAAACCTGATTTGAAAAGAATATGGAAATAGATGGTTTATGAAGAATGTTGTGTTGATTCACCAGTCCATCGCCCAATATCATGATAAATAATCTGCAGAAAACTTTAAAAATTGCAAACCTCATAGATAACTAACGATATAAATCAAATTTAAAATGATCAAGAAGATTATAAAAAACTTGATCAAACCAACTCATGTGAAGTGAAGCAAGAACGGAAGGGCTTAGGAAAAGGAGAAGTCTACTCTTCAATTCTCTCCAAAGAACATGATAAAGGATCTGCAAGTAGAAAAAAAATCAAAATATAAAAAAGTTAATCACATCGACACTTGTATGAACTGAGCAACTAATCCAAAATCTGCACAATCCCTGTAATACTACCAAAGTGTTTAGATATGAAAAAGAGAAGGTATAAGGATGAGAATAAAATGTGACTAAACGAACTAAAATAAGTAAGAAAGTTTTTACTCGTAACTAGACATTGTTGACTTGACCAAACACACCCTCTCAATTCTCATGTAAGAAAACACTAATATCAAACACTAATATCTACGTAACTGCAATATCTAATAAAAGATTAATGCAAACAAACACAATTCAAATAAAATCATGGTACTAGATGACTTATGAAGAATGTGGTGTCTATTCCCCAGTCCTTCCCTCAAGATCATGATAAAGAATATGCAAAAATATTTAAAAATGCATATCATAGAGAGAACTAATCTAAATAATGCAAACTGAAAAATATCAACGATATTAAAAAGAAATGCTCTAATCTACTTATTTGAAGTGAAATAAGAATCATAAGGCATATGACCATGATGAGAGGTTTACTCTTCATTTTTCTTTCAACAACTTCATAAAGGATCTGCAACGATCTCTAAAAATTAAACACAGGATAAGAAACCCTAATCGCATTAAGAAAAAAAATTAAGAATATGAAAAGATGATCAAACCTACACTTGTATGAACTAGGAATGTAACCCAAAATCTCCAACACTTGTATGAACTGACTAGGTATGTAACCCAAAATCTCCATTAACCCCGGTAAAGATACAAAAGTTTTGAAATATGAAAAAAACAAAGGAACAATATGAATAAATATTCGACCAAACCAACTAAAATGAGTAAGAAAGCATCAAATTTACCTTACGACTCAACGAATTCCACCCGTACAATACTCATTCTAATGTAAGTTGCGTACACTAGATAAGTTCATTATCAATTATAGAATTTTAAGGAAATAGTGCCAATAGATTAAAGTAAATGGACTTCTATTCTTTTGTTCTCTCGCAAAAACATGGTAAGCAATTTTGCTAAAACTTTTCGAATTGTATAGTGAAGATAAGATTAAAAAAAATCAAATATTAAAATGGGAAGGTGCATAGATATGAATAAAGGTGACCAAACAAACTGAAATAAGTAAGAAAACGACAAGAAAGTTTAGGCTTGTAAAGCTCTCAAGTAGACATTATTGATTTGACCAAACCCTATCATTCGATTTCTAATTTCTTGAAAGTAAACCCTAATATCTATGTAATTGCATTATCCAATACAAGATTAACTCAAACAAGCATGATTAATACAAAGTTATGACACTAGATGGGTTATGAAGAATGTGTTGTCTATTACCTAGTTCTTCCTAAAGATCATGACAAGGAATATGCAAAAAACATTAAAAATTGCAAATCGATGAGACAACTAATTCAAATATAACAATCAGAAGAGGATCAACACTATGAAAAAGAATTTGATCAAACCGAATTATTTGAAGTGAAGCAAGAACCATAGGGATTAGAAGCATGGGAGGGATACTGTTCAGTTCTCTAACAAAAACTTGATAAAGGACATGTAAGAAAAAATCAAACTTGATCAAACTGATACCTGTAAAAAATCAGAGAAAAAACTGATACGGTTCAATTCTAAAAATTTAACACAGCAAAAAAAACCAACCGAAGTAAAAACAATATTGAGAATATAAAGAGTTTATCAAACTGATGCCTGTAATTGAGCATGTAACTCAATATATGAACGACACTTGTATGAGCTGACCATGTAGACACTTTTTGACTTGGTCACACACCGCCATTCGATTTCCATTTCCCTAAAAGATAGCACTAATATCTATGTAACTGCATTATCTAAAAAAGATCATTGAAACAAACCTGATTTAAAAAGAATATGGAAATAGATGGTTTATGAAGAATGTTGTGTTGATTCACCAGTCCATCGCCCAATATCATGATAAATAATCTGCAGAAAACTTTAAAAATTGCAAACCGCATAGATAAGTAACGATATAAATCAAATTTAAAAGGATCAACAACATTATAAAAAACTTGATCAAACCAACTTATGTGAAGTGAAGCAAGAACGGAAGGGCTTAGGAAAAGGAGAAGTCTACTCTTCAATTCTCTCCAAAGAACATGATAAAGGATCTGCAAGTAAAAAAAAAAAATCAAAATATAAAAAAGTTAATCACATCGACACTTGTATGAACTAACCAACTAATCCAAAATCTTCACAATCCCTGTAATACTACCAAAGTGTTTAGATATGAAAATGAGAAGGTATAAGGATGAGAATAAAATGTGACTAAACCAACTAAAATAAGTAAGAAAGTTTTTACTCGTATCTAGACATTGTTGACTTGACCAAACACACCCTCTCAATTCTCATGTAAGAAAACACTAATATCAAACACTAATATCTAAGTAACTGCAATATCTAATAAAAGATTAATGCAAACAAACACAATTCAAATAAAATCATGGTACTAGATGACTTATGAAGAATGTGGTGTCTATTCCCCAGTCTTTCCCTCAAGATCATGATAAAGAATATGCAAAAATATTTAAAAATGCATATCATAGAGAGAACTAATCTAAATAATGCAAACTGAAAAATATCAACGATATTAAAAAGAAATGCTTTAATCTACTTATTTGAAGTGAAATAAGAATCATAAGGCATATGAACATGATGAGAGGTTTACTCTTCATTTTTCTCTCAACAACTTCATAAAGGATCTGCAATGATCTCTAAAAATTAAACACAGGATAAGAAACCCTAATCGCATTAAGAAAAAAAATTAAGAATATGAAAAGATGATCAAACCTACACTTGTATGAACTAGGAATGTAACTCAACATCTCCAACACTTGTATGAACAGACTAGGTATGTAACCCAAAATCTCCATTAACCCCGGTAAAGCTACAAAAGTTTTGAAATAAGAAAAAAAGAAAGGAACAATATGAATAAATATTCGACCAAACCAACTAAAATGAGTAAGAAAGCATTAAATTTTCCTTACGACTCAACGAATTCCACCCGTACAATACTCATTCTAATGTAAGTTGCGTACACTAGATAAGTTCATCATCAATTATAGAACTTTAAGGAAATAGTGTCAATAGATTAAAGTAAATGGACTTCTATTCTTTTGTTCTCTCGCAAAAACATGGTAAGCAATTTTGCACAAACTTTTCGAATTGTATAGTGAAGATAAGATTAAAAAAAAATCAAATATTAAAATGAGAAGGTGCATAGATATGAATAAAGGTGACCAAACAAACTGGAATAAGTAAGAAAACGACAAGAAAGTTTAGGCTTGTAAAGCTCTCAAGTAGACATTATTGATTTGACCAAACCCTATCATTCGATTTCTAATTTCTTGAAAGAAAACGCTAATATCTATGTAATTGCATTATCCAATAAAAGATTAACTAAAACAAGCATGATTAAAACAAACTTATGACACTAGATGGGTTATGAAGAATGTGTTGTCTATTACCTAGTGTTGGGTATCGATAGTGACGGCCCAGTAAGAAAAGGCCTCGAAGGCCCAATAAATTTGCAGGGGGTGAAACCCATACCATTTAAACAAGGCCAACCCACAGTAAGGTTACTATGGCCCTCATAAAGTGGTCCAGTATCGAATCCAAACTAAAGTGGATGCCAAAGTGCCACTTCAGGTCGCCATTGGCCAAGGCCAAAGCCTCCCACTGCTCGCCATGGGAGTGCTCGCCAAGGGAATGCCATGGGAGTGCTCGCCAACAATCAAGGTCGTAGCCATAGGAGTGCTCGCCATGAAGAGAGCCTTGCCTCTCTCCTCTAGTCCCACCAACCGTTAATAAGGATATAGCCACGATATCCCGCATATCTCGGGCACATATTCACTAAAGATTAGATACGGTAACTGCAATATCTCGCTGTAACCGCAATATCTACTATCTAAATCTTCAACAACACAATATTCACGAAGATATACGGTAACCTTATACGGTTTGGTATCTCCTACTCTATAAATACCTTTGCTTTACATACATTCAATACGTTTTGAGCTATATACACACATATACTCATTTAAGCATCGGAGAGGGACCCAGAGGCACCCCCTCTGTTGCGATCCCCTTCTTGCAGGTTCATCGGAGCTCAGGCGAAAGCGCGCGATCACCATCTCCTTGGCATTCAATTCATTGCCAGATCAGCATTCAGGAAATCACGATCCAACATTTGGCGCCGTCTGTGGGAAAATGAGCAAAACAGTCATACATACTCGCTCTAACCGCAATCATCGGAAAGAAGCTAACGAGCAGTCCTCGGATAGCTCTAATTCCGCTGCCGCTTCGCCACTCCACCAAGAACCTGCAAGCCAAGCAGTCTGTGATGCCGTCCCTCCGAGACCGGCACGTGAACACATTGGCAATTCGAGAACGACCTCTGTTCCAAACGTCGCAGAGATTCCAGATCGACAAACCATCCAAGTGGCTTGGGAAACCATTCAGGTAACCGCAGAGATGATATCCCTCTTGGAAACCATCATAGGACAGGCCCGCAGAAAACCCCCTGCTCCTCATGAAGATCCTCGTCCTACGGGGCCACCGGAATCAGAAACTGGAAATCCTGGCACCACAGCCCCTCAAGAAGATCAAGAGATGACCTTTGGACACCAATCCTTACCTTCGGCATCCATTGAGACGCCGGCGGTCACTCACTCTGTCAATCCATCAAGTTCTGCACCGACTGGAGGACAACAACCCCAATTCACTCTTGACCAAGTTGAGGAGCTTATCACTAAGAGACTCAAAGAACAACGCGAAACCGTCATGACTCCCTTTAAGGAACGATCAGCTCATATCTTCACCACTGACCTGGTCGTCATCAAGACCCAAAAGGATGTCGTCGCCAGGGCCATCCCCGAGTATAGTGGTGGAGGCGCCCCCATTATACATGTTAATAAGCATGAAGCCTCTCTGTTGGGTAAGTCGACTAATCCGAATCACTTAGCCCTGTTATTTCTGTCGACCCTTTTGGGTTCGGCGTCGTCTTGGTTCTTTGGTGTCCCTGCAGGATCAAGAAGGGTCGAGAAAAGCCTAGATCGGAAAACCCAGGACCAAGACATCCAGAGGTCCCCGAGTATTTCACGACTTTAAATAGGCAGATCTCGGCGGTACTAGTCGAGATGGAAAGGTATCTGGCAAGGCCACCGAGTCCCCGCAAGAGTGGTCAGCCTATGGGGAATGACACCGAGATCTATTGCAGATATCACAAGCGCGACATCGAAAAGCTGATAAAGAGAGGAATGTTGAAGGAATGAATTCACAAGGCTTGACAGTCAGAATAAACTTTCAGCTAAGTGGGAAGGACCATACAAGCAAGTAATTCCTTCATAAACATGTTCACAAAAGCCCTGTCACCAAAGACAGGCCAAAAGCCCTAACAACAAAGTTAGGCCACAAAAGCCCTGTCACCAAAGTCAGGCCAAAAGCCCTAACAACAAAGTTAGGCCACAAAAGCCCTGTCACCAAAGACAGGCCAAAAGCCCTAACAACAAAGTTAGGTCACAAAAGCCCTGTCACCAAAGTCAGGCCAAAAGCCCTATCACCAAAGATAGGCCACAAAAAAGCCCTAACAACAAAGTTAGGCCACAAAAGACCTGACGCCAAAGTCAGGCCAAAAGCCCTAACAACAAAGTTAGGCCACAAAAGCCCTGTCACCAAAGCCAGGCCAAAAGCCCTAACAACAAAGTTAGGCCACAAAAGCCCTGTCACCAAAGACAGGCCAAAAGCCCTAACAACAAAGTTAGGTCACAAAAGCCCTGTCACCAAAGTCAGGCCAAAAGCCCTATCACCAAAGATAGGCCACAAAAAAGCCCTAACAACAAAGTTAGGCCACAAAAGACCTGACGCCAAAGCCAGGCCAAAAGCCCTAACAACAAAGTTAGGCCACAAAAGCCCTGTCACCAAAGACAGGCCAAAAGCCCTAACAACAAAGTTAGGCCACAAAAGCCCTGTCACCAAAGTCAGGCCAAAAGCCCTAACAACAAAGTTAGGCCACAAAAGCCCTGTCACCAAAGACAGGCCAAAAGCCCTAACAACAAAGTTAGGCCACAAAAGCCCTATCACCAAAGATAGGCCACAAAAGCCCTGACGCCAAAGTCAGGCCAAAAGACCTAGCAATAAATTTAGGCAAAATAAAAGCCCTGACACCAAAGTCATGCCAAAAGTCCTAACAATAGAATTAGGCAAAGACAGGCCAAAGGCCCTGATGCCAAAGTCAGGCCAAAAAGCCCTAACGCCAAAGTTAGGTCAAAAGCCCTGACGGTAAGGTCAAAAATCCATGTCACCAGAAGTCGAACGCCCCCACGTAGAAACCACTCTCCAGCTCCGCCCGAGCAATTCGGTCCATCCTAGAGCAGGAGGGTGATAAACCTGATTGCTGTAAGGTTTGGTGCCGGAGGCGAGGGGTCCAATGCAAAAGAAGTCTATCTATGCTACCCAAATCTCTACAGCTGTCCAACTGGGAAGAACAAAGACCTACACTAAAAGGCGAACGAACCCACATCAAGGGTAACAGTTCCCTTACAAATTGGGCACAACGGAGCAGACGAACCAATAAGGTAACAGTCTCTCCAAAGAAAATCCTAAAAGGCGAACGAATCTAAAGGTAACTGTCCCTTTGAAAAGCGAAGTTGAAAACAAGTATGGTAAAACTTCCTAAAGCTTTCCAGCTTCCTAAAAAGGCGAGCGAATCTTGGGTAACAGTTCCCCAAAAAGGGCGAACGAATCTGAGGTAACAGCTTCCTAAAAGGCGAGCAAATCTTAGATAACAGTTTCCTACGACTAGGCAAACGAATCTAAGGACCAAAATCCTCCAAAGCGAATGAATTCATATCAAAGGTAACAGTTTCCTTAAGAAACATGGCGAAAGGAACGGACGAGCCGATAAGAGGCCACAGTCCTACCCCCGAAACCTAAAGGAGCGAAAAGAACCTCTAAAGGGTAACGTTTCCTCCAAAGAAAGGTCCAAGACCCTTTGAATGAAAACAAAAAGGCGAGACTATTCTACAAAAGCTGAAGCGAAGTTGAAAACAACTAGGCGAACGAATCCGAGGTAACAGCTTCCTAAAAGGCGAGCAAATCTTAGATAACAGTTTCCTACGACTAGGCGAACGAATCTAAGGACCAAAATCCTAAAAGGCGAACGAATCCATAAAGGATGACAGTTTCCTTAAAGGCATAATCCTTGGGTAACAGTTTCCTTAAGAAACATGGCGAAAGGAACGGACGAGCCGATAAGAGGCCACAGTCCTTCCCCCGAAACCTAAAGGAGCGAAAATAACCTCTAAAGGGTAACGTTTCCTCCAAAGAAAGGTCCAAGACCCTTTGAATGAAAACAAAAAGGCGAGACTATTCTACAAAAGCTGAAGCGAAGTTGAAAACAAGTATGGTAAAACTTCCTAAAGCTTTCAAGCAAGATAGACATCGGAAGAACAACCAAGTATACTCGAAGTCAAACAAAAACCAAGGCTTACGAAACAAAAAGACCCGATATCAAAATTGGGCGAAAGACCTAACGCCAAAGTTAGGCAAAAAGACCTAACGCCAAAGTTAGGCAAACCAAAAGACCTAGCACCAAAGTTAGGCGAAAGACCTGAGGCCAAAGTCAGGCACAAGACCTGTTATCAAAATCAGGCGAAAAGACCTAAGGTAAAAGTTAGGCAAATAAGGCCTAAATATAAAAATCAGACAGAAGTCCTAGCGCAAAAGGCGAGCAATCCGTCAAGGAGTCCGTTCTCTTATAAGTTGGGCAAAAATTGAGAAGTAACATCCAAAGCGAATGAATCCATATCAAAGGTAACAGTTCCTTTGCGAAACAAACACAAGAAAATGGGCGAATGAACCTAGGGCGACCACTTACTAAAAGATGAATGAGCCTCGGGTAACAGTTCCCCGTGATTAGACGAACACTCCAAAGGTCTAAAACCTTAACAAAGCGAACACATCTACAAAAGATGATAGTTTCCTTAAAGGTATGATCTTCGAGTAACAGTTCCCTGAAGAAACTTTGGTGGAGGGAATGGATGGTCCAAGATCCTATATGGCGAGACTCTCCTACATAAGCTAAAGAGAAGTTGAAAACAAATATGGTAAAACTTCCTAAAGCGTTCGAACGAAAAGATATCGGAAGAACGACCAAACACATTCGAAGTCGAAAAAGAGTAAAGGCTTACGAAATTAAAGGCGTTCATTATAATAATATCCGAGTCTGAAATCAAAAGAATAATTACAACTATCCCAAAAACAAAGGGAAGTAAAAGTGATTATCGACAAAAAGAAGGATGAGCAAAAAGCAGGAGGATGAACAGGCTCCCTTGACCTGAAACTCTGCATCGACTCGGTCGCCTGAAGGCCTGAGACCTCAAGGTCTGGGTTCATCAGGGGATGCAGTCTCCTTCTCGGCCCCGGGGCAGCCTCATCGCCAAGGAGCTTCCTTGGTGTAGCCGCTCTCAATGAAGTCCTGAAGAGACTTCACCTCCCAGAGAGGAAACTTGGGATCAATACCTTGAATCTCATCGACCAAGATCTGGAGGTAGGCAGCAGCCTCGGCCTTTATCACCTCCAAGGCGCAGTCAGAGAAATCCTCGGACTTCTTAAAGTCCTCGACCACGCTAAGGGGGATGGGACAGCCTTAACATTTAAGGAAAGATGCTCCTGCTCAGCCATCGAGGCATCCCTCTGCACCCAGGACTCTTTCAGTTGAGCCCTGAGGTCACCATTCTCTGCCTCTAGCCAAACAGAGTACTGCTCGACATCCTTGATCTGAAACTCATAGACGCCTAGGCAGGTAACAACCTCGTCTTAGCCCGCTTGGAAAATAGACTGATGAATTTAGGTCCTCAAGTGCGGTCAATAAATTTAGGTCCCAGACTGATGGGTCAGAAATTTATCCAATCAATAAAGACTGGCGCGGAATGATGAACCCCGACCTTGAGCGTCAGTTGTACGAACTGATGAATGCCCGCTAGCCCAAGCATCGACTCTGAAGTTTCCGCCCCTGAGCGGAATGAACAGAAGTTTGGTTGCCTATGATGTCGGAAGAAGTCATCAATGATGTTCCGATCACTCCTCGACAGCTCTCCAAAGCTCGAAGGAGTATCTCGTTCTGGCTGAGAAAGCTTTTTCGAGGATAAAAAGAGAGAAAGGAAAAATTGAAACAGAGGGCTGAAAGAAGATATGAACTCTGGAATGCAAATGAATTGAGTGCGTAAAAGACTAAATGCTAAAGTTCATCCTTTTTAGCCAAAACGAAGGAAACCGAACGGGCACGTAAGAAACGGCTCAGATAATGATTACACCCTTTTGGGTAAAACCGAAGTAATGTCAGAATTCCAAGGGTTACATCGGGGAGACAAAAGGTTGGAACGACACGAAAAACCTGTGAGTCTTCCCACTGGTTACGGAAGACAAAGAGACAGACATGCCTCAAGAGTCCTCTCGACTTTCGCTAACTGTCCATTCATTAAAATGTTCGAAATCTTACACAAAAAAGGTGATTGCCAAAAGCTATACCAGACATCTCCTAACACCCTCGCAACGATAGTGTTCGCCCAAAGAGTGAAGAATGAGCATCCATAAACCTTGGAAACCCAAAGCGTTCGCCTAATGGGGTAAGGTATCACACATTCCGAAAAACTCTACGCAACCAAAATCGTTCGCCAAAGGATACAGAGCATCAAAAGGCACAAATAGCAGATAAGGAAAGCAAAATATCCAGTCCAAAAGTCACTATCTTAAACCCTATCACAGAATCAAGCTCGACTGAAGGAACTTCAATCAAGCTTCGTGGGCAAATGTTGGGTATCGATAGTGACGGCCCAGTAAGAAAAGGCCTCGAAGGCCCAATAACTATAGAGGGGGTAAACCCATGACATCCGAACCGGATCGGCCCAAGTACAAGCCAAACTTGGCCCACCATCGAGTAATCCAGAATCGAGCCCAAAGTCTATAGAGACGCCAAAGGCTCTCAGACTGCTCGCCATTCTCTACCAAGTCGCGACCTTCCACTGCTCGACATGGGAGTGCTCGCCTCGAAGAGAGCCTTGCCTCTCTCCTCTGGTCCCACTAAACCGTTAATAACAGAGTGGCCAAGATATCCCGCATATCTCGGTCACATATTCACTAAAGATTAGATTTGGTAACTGCAATATCTCGCAGTAACTGCCATATCCCACGATCCGAATCTTCAGCAACTCAATATACATTAAGATATTCAGTTGCCTTTATACGGTTCTATCTCTCTTACCCTATAAATACCCTTGCTTTACATACGTTCTTTACGTTTTGAGCTATATACACACATATACTCATTTAAGCATCGGAGAGGGACCCATAGGCACCCCCTCTGTTGCGATCCCCTTCTTGCAGGTTCATCGGAGCTCAGGCGAAAGCGCGCGATCACCATCTCCTTGGCATTCAATTCATTGCCAGATCAGCATTCAGGAAATCACGATCCAACACCTAGTTCTTCCTAATTATCATGACAAGGAATATGCAGAAAACATTAAAAATTGCAAATCGATGAGACAACTGATTCAAATATAACAATCAGAAGAGGATCAACAGTATGAAAAAGAATTTGATCAAACCGAATTATTTGAAGTGAAGCAAGAACCATAGGGATTAGAAGCATGGGAGGGATACTGTTAAGTTCTCTAACAAAAACTTGATAAAGGACATGTAAGAAAAAATCAAACTTGATCAAACTGATACCTGTAAAAAAGCAGAGAAAAAACTGATACGGTTCAATTCTAAAAATTGATCACAACAAAAATAACTAACCGACGTAAAAACAATATTGAGAATATAAAGAGTTTATCAAACTGATGCCTGTAATTGAGCATGTAACTCAATATATGAACGACACTTGTATGAGCTGACCATGTAGACGCTTTTTGACTTGGTCACACACCGCCATTCGATTTCCATTTCCCTAAAAGATAACACTAATATCAATGTAACTGCATTATCTAAAAAAGATCATTGAAACAAACCTGATTTGAAAAGAATATGGAAATAGATGGTTTATGAAGAATGTTGTGTTGATTCACCAGTCCATCGCCCAATATCATGATAAATAATCTGCAGAAAACTTTAAAAATTGCAAACCTCATAGATAACTAACGATATAAATCAAATTTAAAATGATCAAGAAGATTATAAAAAACTTGATCAAACCAACTTATGTGAAGTGAAGCAAGAACGGAAGGGCTTAGGAAAAGGAGAAGTCTACTCTTCAATTCTCTCCAAAGAACATGATAAAGGATCTGCAAGTAGAAAAAAAATCAAAATATAAAAAAGTTAATCACATCGACACTTGTATGAACTGAGCAACTAATCCAAAATCTGCACAATCCCTGTAATAATACCAAAGTGTTTAGATATGAAAAAGAGAAGGTATAGGGATGAGAATAAAATGTGACTAAACCAACTAAAATAAGTAAGAAAGTTTTTACTCGTAACTAGACATTGTTGACTTGACCAAACACACCCTCTCAATTCTCATGTAAGAAAACACTAATATCAAACACTAATATCTAAGTAACTGCAATATCTAATAAAAGATTAATGCAAACAAACACAATTCAAATAAAATCATGGTACTAGATGACTTATGAAGAATGTGGTGTCTATTCCCCAGTCTTTCCCTCAAGATCATGATAAAGAATATGCAAAAATATTTAAAAATGCATATCATAGAGAGAACTAATCTAAATAATGCAAACTGAAAAATATCAACGATATTAAAAAAAAATGCTTTAATCTACTTATTTGAAGTGAAATAAGAATCATAAGGCATATGAACATGATGAGAGGTTTACTCTTCATTTTTCTCTCAACAACTTCATAAAGGATCTGCAATGATCTCTAAAAATTAAACACAGGATAAGAAACCCTAATCGCATTAAGAAAAAAAATTAAGAATATGAAAAGATGATCAAACCTACACTTGTATGAACTAGGAATGTAACTCAACATCTCCAACACTTGTATGAACAGACTAGGTATGTAACCCAAAATCTCCATTAACCCTGGTAAAGCTACAAAAGTTTTGAAATATGAAAAAAAGAAAGGAACAATATGAATAAATATTCGACCAAACCAACTAAAATGAGTAAGAAAGCATTAAATTTTCCTTACGACTCAACGAATTCCACCCGTACAATACTCATTCTAATGTAAGTTGCGTACACTAGATAAGTTCATTATCAATTATAGAACTTTAAGGAAATAGTGTCAATAGATTAAAGTAAATGGACTTCTATTCTTTTGTTCTCTCGCAAAAACATGGTAACCAATTTTGCACAAACGTTTCGAATTGTATAGTGAAGATAAGATAAAAAAAAAATCAAATATTAAAATGAGAAGGTGCATAGATATGAATAAAGGTGACCAAACAAACTGAAATAAGTAAGAAAACGACAAGAAAGTTTAGGCTTGTAAAGCTCTCAAGTAGACATTATTGATTTGACCAAACCCTATCATTCGATTTCTAATTTCTTGAAAGAAAACACTAATATCTATGTAATTGCATTATCCAATAAAAGATTAACTAAAACAAGCATGATTAAAACAAAGTTATGACACTAGATGGGTTATGAAGAATGTGTTGTCTATTACCTAGTTCTTCCTAAATATCATGACAAGGAATATGCAGAAAACATTAAAAATTGCAAATCGATGAGACAACTGATTCAAATATAACAATCAGAAGAGGATCAACAGTATGAAAAAGAATTTGATCAAACCAAATTATTTGAAGTGAAGCAAGAACCATAGGGATTAGAAGCATGGGAGGGATACTGTTAAGTTCTCTAACAAAAACTTGATAAAGGACATGTAAGAAAAAATCAAACTTGATCAAACTGATACCTATAAAAAAGCAGAGAAAAAACTGATACAGTTTAATTCTAAAAATTGAACACAGCAAAAATAACTAACCGACGTAAAAACAATATTGAGAATATAAAGAGTTTATCAAACTGATGCCTGTAATTGAGCATGTAACTCAATATATGAACGACACTTGTATGAGCTGACCATATAGACACTTTTTGACTTGGTCACACACCGCCATTCGATTTCCATTTCCCTAAAAGATAACACTAATATCTATGTAACTGCATTATCTAAAAAAGATCATTGAAACAAACCTGATTTGAAAAGAATATGGAAATAGATGGTTTATGAAGAATGTTGTGTTGATTCACCAGTCCATCGCCCAATATCATGATAAATAATCTGCAGAAAACTTTAAAAATTGCAAACCTCATAGATAACTAACGATATAAATCAAATTTAAAATGATCTAGAAGATTATAAAAAACTTGATCAAACCAACTTATGTGAAGTGAAGCAAGAACGGAAGGGCTTATGAAAATGAGAAGTCTACTCTTCAATTCTCTCCAAAGAACATGATAAAGGATCTGCAAGTAGAAAAAAAATCAAAATATAAAAAAGTTAATCACATCGACACTTGTATGAACTGAGCAACTAATCCAAAATCTGCACAATCCCTGTAATACTACCAAAGTGTTTAGATATGAAAAAGAGAAGGTATAAGGATGAGAATAAAATGTGACTAAACCAACTAAAATAAGTAAGAAAGTTTTTACTCGTAACTAGACATTGTTGACTTGACCAAACACACCCTCTCAATTCTCATGTAAGAAAACACTAATATCAAACACTAATATCTAAGTAACTGCAATATCTAATAAAAGATTAATGCAAACAAACACAATTCAAATAAAATCATGGTACTAGATGACTTATGAAGAATGTGGTGTCTATTCCCCAGTCTTTCCCTCAAGATCATGATAAAGAATATGCAAAAATATTTAAAAATGCATATCATAGAGAGAACTAATCTAAATAATGCAAACTGAAAAATATCAACGATATTAAAAAAAAAATGCTTTAATCTACTTATTTGAAGTGAAATAAGAATCATAAGGCATATGAACATGATGAGAGGTTTACTCTTCATTTTTCTCTCAACAACTTCATAAAGGATCTGCAATGATCTCTAAAAATTAAACACAGGATAAGAAACCCTAATCGCATTAAGAAAAAAAATTAAGAATATGAAAAGATGATCAAACCTACACTTGTATGAACTAGGAATGTAACTCAACATCTCCAACACTTGTATGAACAGACTAGGTATGTAACCCAAAATCTCCATTAACCCTGGTAAAGCTACAAAAGTTTTGAAATATGAAAAAAAGAAAGGAACAATATGAATAAATATTCGACCAAACCAACTAAAATGAGTAAGAAAGCATTAAATTTTCCTTACGACTCAACGAATTCCACCCGTACAATACTCATTCTAATGTAAGTTGCGTACACTAGATAAGTTCATCATCAATTATAGAACTTTAAGGAAATAGTGTCAATAGATTAAAGTAAATGGACTTCTATTCTTTTGTTCTCTCGCAAAAACATGGTAACCAATTTTGCACAAACGTTTCGAATTGTATAGTGAAGATAAGATTAAAAAAAATCAAATATTAAAATGAGAAGGTGCATAGATATGAATAAAGGTGACCAAACAAACTGAAATAAGTAAGAAAACGACAAGAAAGTTTAGGCTTGTAAAGCTCTCAAGTAGACATTATTGATTTGACCAAACCCTATCATTCGATTTCTAATTTCTTGAAAGAAAACGCTAATATCTATGTAATTGCATTATCCAATAAAAGATTAACTAAAACAAGCATGATTAAAACAAAGTTATGACACTAGATGGGTTATGAAGAATGTGTTGTCTATTACCTAGTTCTTCCTAAATATCATGACAAGGAATATGCAGAAAACATTAAAAATTGCAAATCGATGAGACAACTGATT
Source organism: Chamaenerion angustifolium (assembly GCA_946814005.1). NCBI lineage: Eukaryota > Viridiplantae > Streptophyta > Magnoliopsida > Myrtales > Onagraceae > Chamaenerion > Chamaenerion angustifolium. Next base: position 21,624,830 of record OX328268.1, on the reverse strand, counting down.
CAAATATAACAATCAGAAGAGGATCAACAGTATGAAAAAGAATTTGATCAAACCGAATTATTTGAAGTGAAGCAAGAACCATAGGGATTAGAAGCATGGGAGGGATACTGTTAAGTTCTCTACCAAAAACTTGATAAAGGACATGTAAGAAAAAATCAAACTTGATCAAACTGATACCTGTAAAAAAGCAGAGAAAATACTGATACGGTTCAATTCTAAAAATTGAACACAGCAAAAATAACTAACCGACGTAAAAACAATATTGAGAATATAAAGAGTTTATCAAACTGATGCCTGTAATTGAGCATGTAACTCAATATATGAACGACACTTGTATGAGCTGACCATGTAGACACTTTTTGATTTGGTCACACACCGCCATTCGATTTCCATTTCCCTAAAAGATAACACTAATATCTATGTAACTGCATTATCTAAAAAAGATCATTGAAACAAACCTGATTTGAAAAGAATATGGAAATAGATGGTTTATGAAGAATGTTGTGTTGATTCACCAGTCCATCGCCCAATATCATGATAAATAATCTGCAGAAAACTTTAAAAATTTCAAACCTCATAGATAACTAACAATATAAATCAAATTTAAAATGATCAAGAAGATTATAAAAAACTTGATCAAACCAACTTATGTGAAGTGAAGCAAGAACGGAAGGGCTTAGGAAAAGGAGAAGTTTACTCTTCAATTCTCTCCAAAGAACATGATAAAGGATCTGCAAGTAGAAAAAAAATCAAAATATAAAAAAGTTAATCACATCGACACTTGTATGAACTGAGCAACTAATCCAAAATCTGCACAATCCCTGTAATACTACCAAAGTGTTTAGATATGAAAAAGAGAAGGTATAAGGATGAGAATAAAATGTGACTAAACCAACTAAAATAAGTAAGAATGTTTTTACTCATAACTAGACATTGTTGACTTGACCAAACACACCCTCTCAATTCTCATGTAAGAAAACACTAATATCAAACACTAATATCTAAGTAACTGCAATATCTAATAAAAGATTAATGCAAACAAACACAATTCAAATAAAATCATGGTACTAGATGACTTATGAAGAATGTGGTGTCTATTCCCCAGTCTTTCCCTCAAGATCATGATAAAGAATATGCAAAAATATTTAAAAATGCATATCATAGAGAGAACTAATCTAAATAATGCAAACTGAAAAATATCAACGATATTAAAAAAAAAATGCTTTAATCTACTTATTTGAAGTGAAATAAGAATCATAAGGCATATGAACATGATGAGAGGTTTACTCTTCATTTTTCTCTCAACAACTTCATAAAGGATCTGCAATGATGTCTACAAATTAAACACAGGATAAGAAACCCTAATCGCATTAAGAAAAAAAATTAAGAATATGAAAAGATGATCAAACCTACACTTGTATGAACTAGGAATGTAACTCAACATCTCCAACACTTGTATGAACAGACTAGGTATGTAACCCAAAATCTCCATTACCCCGGTAAAGCTACAAAAGTTTTGAAATATGAAAAAAGAAAGGAACAATATGAATAAATATTCGACCAAACAAACTAAAATGAGTAAGAAAGCATTAAATTTACCTTACGACTCAACGAATTCCACCCGTACAATACTCATTCTAATGTAAGTTGCGTACACTAGATAAGTTCATCATCAATTATAGAACTTTAAGGAAATAGTGTCAATAGATTAAAGTAAATGGACTTCTATTCTTTTGTTCTCTCGCAAAAACATGGTAACCAATTTTGCACAAACGTTTCGAATTGTATAGTGAAGATAAGATTAAAAAAAAATCAAATATTAAAATGAGAAGGTGCATAGATATGAATAAAGGTGACCAAACAAACTGAAATAAGTAAGAAAACGACAAGAAAGTTTAGGCTTGTAAAGCTCTCAATTAGACATTATTGATTTGACCAAACCCTATCATTCGATTTCTAATTTCTTGAAAGAAAACGCTAATATCTATGTAATTGCATTATCCAATAAAAGATTAACTAAAACAAGCATGATTAAAACAAAGTTATGACACTAGATGGGTTATGAAGAATGTGTTGTCTATTACCTAGTTCTTCCTAAATATCATGACAAGGAATATGCAGAAAACATTAAAAATTGCAAATCGATGAGACAACTGATTCAAATATAACAATCAGAAGAGGATCAACAGTATGAAAAAGAATTTGATCAAACCGAATTATTTGAAGTGAAGGATAAACCATAGGGATTAGAAGCATGGGAGGGATACTGTTAAGTTCTCTACCAAAAACTTGATAAAGGACATGTAAGTAAAAATCAAACTTGATCAAACTGATACCTGTAAAAAAGCAGAGAAAAAACTGATACGGTTCAATTCTAAAAATTGAACACAGCAAAAATAACTAACCGACGTAAAAACAATATTGAGAATATAAAGAGTTTATCAAACTGATGCCTGTAATTGAGCATGTAACTCAATATATGAACGACACTTGTATGAGCTGACCATGTAGACACTTTTTGACTTGGTCACACACCGCCATTCGATTTCCATTTCCCTAAAAGATAACACTAATATCTATGTAACTGCATTATCTAAAAAAGATCATTGAAACAAACCTGATTTGAAAAGAATATGGAAATAGATGGTTTATGAAGAATGTTGTGTTGATTCACCAGTCCATCGCCCAATATCATGATAAATAATCTGCAGAAAACTTTAAAAATTGCAAACCTCATAGATAACTAACGATATAAATCAAATTTAAAATGATCAAGAAGATTATAAAAAACTTGATCAAACCAACTTATGTGAAGTGAAGCAAGAACGGAAGGGCTTATGAAAATGAGAAGTCTACTCTTCAATTCTCTCCAAAGAACATGATAAAGGATCTGCAAGTAGAAAAAAAATCAAAATATAAAAAAGTTAATCACATCGACACTTGTATGAACTGAGCAACTAATCCAAAATCTGCACAATACCTGTAATACTACCAAAGTGTTTAGATATGAAAAAGAGAAGGTATAAGGATGAGAATAAAATGTGACTAAACCAACTAAAATAAGTAAGAAATTTTTTACTCGTAACTAGACATTGTTGACTTGACCAAACACACCCTCTCAATTCTCATGTAAGAAAACACTAATATCAAACACTAATATATAAGTAACTGCAATATCTAATAAAAGATTAATGCAAACAAACACAATTCAAATAAAATCATGGTACTAGATGACTTATGAAGAATGTGGTGTCTATTCCCGAGTGTTTCCCTCAAGATCATGATAAAGAATATGCAAAAATATTTAAAAATGCATATCATAGAGAGAACTAATCTAAATAATGCAAACTGAAAAATATCAACGATATTAAAAAAAAATGCTCTAATCTACTTATTTGAAGTGAAATAAGAATCATAAGGCATATGAACATGATGAGAGGTTTACTCTTCATTTTTCTCTCAACAACTTCATAAAGGATCTGCAATGATGTCTACAAATTAAACACAGGATAAGAAACCCTAATCGCATTAAGAAAAAAAATTAAGAATATGAAAAGATGATCAAACCTACACTTGTATGAACTAGGAATGTAACTCAACATCTCCAACACTTGTATGAACAGACTAGGTATGTAACCCAAAATCTCCATTACCCCGGTAAAGCTACAAAAGTTTTGAAATATGAAAAAAGAAAGGAACAATATGAATAAATATTCGACCAAACCAACTAAAATGAGTAAGAAAGCATTAAATTTACCTTACGACTCAACGAATTCCACCCGTACAATACTCATTCTAATGTAAGTTGCGTACACTAGATAAGTTCATCATCAATTATAGAACTTTAAGGAAATAGTGTCAATAGATTAAAGTAAATGGACTTCTATTCTTTTGTTCTCTCGCAAAAACATGGTAACCAATTTTGCACAAACGTTTCGAATTGTATAGTGAAGATAAGATTAAAAAAAAATCAAATATTAAAATGAGAAGGTGCATAGATATGAATAAAGGTGACCAAACAAACTGAAATAAGTAAGAAAACGACAAGAAAGTTTAGGCTTGTAAAGCTCTCAATTAGACATTATTGATTTGACCAAACCCTATCATTCGATTTCTAATTTCTTGAAAGAAAACGCTAATATCTATGTAATTGCATTATCCAATAAAAGAATAACTAAAACAAGCATGATTAAAACAAAGTTATGACACTAGATGGGTTATGAAGAATGTGTTGTCTATTACCTAGTTCTTCCTAAATATCATGACAAGGAATATGCAGAAAACATTAAAAATTGCAAATCGATGAGACAACTGATTCAAATATAACAATCAGAAGAGGATCAACAGTATGAAAAAGAATTTGATCAAACCGAATTATTTGAAGTGAAGCAAGAACCATAGGGATTAGAAGCATGGGAGGGATACTGTTAAGTTCTCTACCAAAAACTTGATAAAGGACATGTAAGAAAAAATCAAACTTGATCAAACTGATACCTGTAAAAAAGCAGAGAAAAAACTGATACGGTTCAATTCTAAAAATTGAACACAGCAAAAATAACTAACCGACGTAAAAACAATATTGAGAATATAAAGAGTTTATCAAACTGATGCCTGTAATTGAGCATGTAACTCAATATATGAACGACACTTGTATGAGCTGACCATGTAGACACTTTTTGACTTGGTCACACACCGCCATTCGATTTCCATTTCCCTAAAAGATAACACTAATATCTATGTAACTGCATTATCTAAAAAAGATCATTGAAACAAACCTGATTTGAAAAGAATATGTAAATAGATGGTTTATGAAGAATGTTGTGTTGATTCACCAGTCCATCGCCCAATATCATGATAAATAATCTGCAGAAAACTTTAAAAATTGCAAACCTCATAGATAACTAACGATATAAATCAAATTTAAAATGATCAAGAAGATTATAAAAAACTTGATCAAACCAACTTATGTGAAGTGAAGCAAGAACGGAAGGGCTTATGAAAATGAGAAGTCTACTCTTCAATTCTCTCCAAAGAACATGATAAAGGATCTGCAAGTAGAAAAAAAATCAAAATATAAAAAAGTTAATCACATCGACACTTGTATGAACTGAGCAACTAATCCAAAATCTGCACAATACCTGTAATACTACCAAAGTGTTTAGATATGAAAAAGAGAAGGTATAAGGATGAGAATAAAATGTGACTAAACCAACTAAAATAAGTAAGAAATTTTTTACTCGTAACTAGACATTGTTGACTTGACCAAACACACCCTCTCAATTCTCATGTAAGAAAACACTAATATCAAACATTAATATATAAGTAACTGCAATATCTAATAAAAGATTAATGCAAACAAACACAATTCAAATAAAATCATGGTACTAGATGACTTATGAAGAATGTGGTGTCTATTCCCGAGTGTTTCCCTCAAGATCATGATAAAGAATATGCAAAAATATTTAAAAATGCATATCATAGAGAGAACTAATCTAAATAATGCAAACTGAAAAATATCAACGATATTAAAAAAAAATGCTCTAATCTACTTATTTGAAGTGAAATAAGAATCATAAGGCATATGAACATGATGAGAGGTTTACTCTTCATTTTTCTCTCAACAACTTCATAAAGGATCTGCAATGATCTCTAAAAATTAAACACAGGATAAGAAACCCTAATCGCATTAAGAAAAAAAATTAAGAATATGAAAAGATGATCAAACCTACACTTGTATGAACTAGGAATGTAACTCAACATCTCCAACACTTGTATGAACAGACTAGGTATGTAACCCAAAATCTCCATTACCCCGGTAAAGCTACAAAAGTTTTGAAATATGAAAAAAGAAAGGAACAATATGAATAAATATTCGACCAAACCAACTAAAATGAGTAAGAAAGCATCAAATTTACCTTACGACTCAACGAATTCCACCCGTACAATACTCATTCTAATGTAAGTTGCGTACACTAGATAAGTTCATCATCAATTATAGAACTTTAAGGAAATAGTGTCAATAGATTAAAGTAAATGGACTTCTATTCTTTTGTTCTCTCGCAAAAACATGGTAACCAATTTTGCACAAACTTTTCGAATTGTATAGTGAAGATAAGATTAAAAAAAAATCAAATATTAAAATGAGAAGGTGCATAGATATGAATAAAGGTGACCAAACAAACTGAAATAAGTAAGAAAACGACAAGAAAGTTTAGGCTTGTAAAGCTCTCAAGTAGACATTATTGATTTGACCAAACCCTATCATTCGATTTCTAATTTCTTGAAAGAAAACGCTAATATCTATGTAATTGCATTATCCAATAAAAGATTAACTAAAACAAGCATGATTAAAACAAAGTTATGACACTAGATGGGTTATGAAGAATGTGTTGTCTATTACCTAGTTCTTCCTAAATATCATGACAAGGAATATGCAGAAAACATTAAAAATTGCAAATCGATGAGACAACTGATTCAAATATAACAATCAGAAGAGGATCAACACTATGAAAAAGAATTTGATCAAACCGAATTATTTGAAGTGAAGCAAGAACCATAGGGATTAGAAGCATGGGAGGGATACTGTTCAGTTCTCTACCAAAAACTTGATAAAGGACATGTAAGAAAAAATCAAACTTGATCAAACTGATACGGTTCAATTCTAAAAATTGAACACAGCAAAAATAACTAACCGACGTAAAAACAATATTGAGAATATAAAGAGTTTATCAAACTGATGCCTGTAATTGAGCATGTAACTCAATATATGAACGACACTTGTATGAGCTGACCATGTAGACACTTTTTGACTTGGTCACACACCGCCAATCGATTTCCATTTCCCTAAAAGATAACACTAATATCTATGTAACTGCATTATCTAAAAAAGATCATTGAAACAAACCTGATTTGAAAAGAATATGGAAATAGATGGTTTATGAAGAATGTTGTGTTGATTCACCAGTCCATCGCCCAATATCATGATAAATAATCTGCAGAAAACTTTAAAAATTGCAAACCTCATAGATAACTAACGATATAAATCAAATTTAAAATGATCAACAAGATTATAAAAAACTTGATCAAACCAACTTATGTGAAGTGAAGCAAGAACGGAAGGGCTTATGAAAATGAGAAGTCTACTCTTCAATTCTCTCCAAAGAACATGATAAAGGATCTGCAAGTAGAAAAAAAATCAAAATATAAAAATGTTAATCACATCGACACTTGTATGAACTGAGCAACTAATCCAAAATCTGCACAATCCCTGTAATACTACCAAAGTGTTTAGATATGAAAAAGAGAAGGTATAAGGATGAGAATAAAATGTGACTAAATCAACTAAAATAAGTAAGAAAGTTTTTACTCGTATCTAGACATTGTTGACTTGACCAAACACACCCTCTCAATTCTCATGTAAGAAAACACTAATATCAAACACTGATATTTAAGTAACTGCAATATCTAATAAAAGATTAATGCAAACAAACACAATTCAAATAAAATCATGGTATTAGATGACTTATGAAGAATGTGGTGTCTATTCCCGAGTGTTTCCCTCAAGATCATGATAAAGAATATGCAAAAATATTTAAAAATGCATATCATAGAGAGAACTAATCTAAATAATGCAAACTGAAAAATATCAACGATATTAAAAAAAAATGCTCTAATCTACTTATTTGAAGTGAAATAAGAATCATAAGGCATATGAACATGATGAGAGGTTTACTCCTCATTTTCCTCTCAACAACTTCATAAAGGATCTGCAATGATCTCTAAAAATTAAACACAGGATAAGAAACCCTAATCGCATTAAGAAAAAAAATTAAGAATATGAAAAGATGATCAAACCTACACTTGTATGAACTAGGAATCTAACTCAACATCTCCAACACTTGTATGAACAGACTAGGTATGTAACCCAAAATCTCCATTACCCCGGTAAAGCTACAAAAGTTTTGAAATATGAAAAAAGAAAGGAACAATATGAATAAATATTCGACCAAACCAACTAAAATGAGTAAGAAAGCATCAAATTTACCTTACGACTCAACGAATTCCACCCGTACAATACTCATTCTAATGTAAGTTGCGTACACTAGATAAGTTCATCATCAATTATAGAACTTTAAGGAAATAGTGTCAATAGATTAAAGTAAATGGACTTCTATTCTTTTGTTCTCTCGCAAAAACATGGTAAGCAATTTTGCACAAACTTTTCGAATTGTATAGTGAAGATAAGATTAAAAAAAAATCAAATATTAAAATGAGAAGGTGCATAGATATGAATAAAGGTGACCAAACAAACTGAAATAAGTAAGAAAACGACAAGAAAGTTTAGGCTTGTAAAGCTCTCAAGTAGACATTATTGATTTGACCAAACCCTATCATTCAATTTCTAATTTCTTGAAAGAAAACGCTAATATCTATGTAATTGCATTATCCAATAAAAGATTAACTAAAACAAGCATGATTAAAACAAAGTTATGACACTAGATGGGTTATGAAGAATGTGTTGTCTATTACCTAGTCCTTCCTAAATATCATGACAAGGAATATGCAGAAAACATTAAAAATTGCAAATCGATGAGACAACTGATTCAAATATAACAATCAGAAGAGGATCAACACTATGAAAAAGAATTTGATCAAACCGAATTATTTGAAGTGAAGCAAGAACCATAGGGATTAGAAGCATGGGAGGGATACTGTTCAGTTCTCTACCAAAAACTTGATAAAGGACATGTAAGAAAAAATCAAACTTGATCAAACTGATACGGTTCAATTCTAAAAATTGAACACAGCAAAAATAACTAACCGACGTAAAAACAATATTGAGAATATAAAGAGTTTATCAAACTGATGCCTGTAATTGAGCATGTAACTCAATATATGAACGACACTTGTATGAGCTGACCATGTAGACACTTTTTGACTTGGTCACACACCGCCAATCGATTTCCATTTCCCTAAAAGATAACACTAATATCTATGTAACTGCATTATCTAAAAAAGATCATTGAAACAAACCTGATTTGAAAAGAATATGGAAATAGATGGTTTATGAAGAATGTTGTGTTGATTCACCAGTCCATCGCCCAATATCATGATAAATAATCTGCAGAAAACTTTAAAAATTGCAAACCTCATAGATAACTAACGATATAAATCAAATTTAAAATGATCAACAAGATTATAAAAAACTTGATCAAACCAACTTATGTGAAGTGAAGCAAGAACGGAAGGGCTTATGAAAATGAGAAGTCTACTCTTCAATTCTCTCCAAAGAACATGATAAAGGATCTGCAAGTAGAAAAAAAATCAAAATATAAAAAAGTTAATCACATCGACACTTGTATGAACTGAGCAACTAATCCAAAATCTGCACAATCCCTGTAATACTACCAAAGTGTTTAGATATGAAAAAGAGAAGGTATAAGGATGAGAATAAAATGTGACTAAATCAACTAAAATAAGTAAGAAAGTTTTTACTCGTATCTAGACATTGTTGACTTGACCAAACACACCCTCTCAATTCTCATGTAAGAAAACACTAATATCAAACACTGATATTTAAGTAACTGCAATATCTAATAAAAGATTAATGCAAACAAACACAATTCAAATAAAATCATGGTATTAGATGACTTATGAAGAATGTGGTGTCTATTCCCGAGTGTTTCCCTCAAGATCATGATAAAGAATATGCAAAAATATTTAAAAATGCATATCATAGAGAGAACTAATCTAAATAATGCAAACTGAAAAATATCAACGATATTAAAAAAAAATGCTCTAATCTACTTATTTGAAGTGAAATAAGAATCATAAGGCATATGAACATGATGCTCCAACACTTGTATGAACAGACTAGGTATGTAACCCAAAATCTCCATTACCCCGGTAAAGCTACAAAAGTTTTGAAATATGAAAAAAGAAAGGAACAATATGAATAAATATTCGACCAAACCAACTAAAATGAGTAAGAAAGCATCAAATTTACCTTACGACTCAACGAATTCCACCCGTACAATACTCATTCTAATGTAAGTTGCGTACACTAGATAAGTTCATCATCAATTATAGAACTTTAAGGAAATAGTGTCAATAGATTAAAGTAAATGGACTTCTATTCTTTTGTTCTCTCGCAAAAACATGGTAAGCAATTTTGCACAAACTTTTCGAATTGTATAGTGAAGATAAGATTAAAAAAAAATCAAATATTAAAATGAGAAGGTGCATAGATATGAATAAAGGTGACCAAACAAACTGAAATAAGTAAGAAAACGACAAGAAAGTTTAGGCTTGTAAAGCTCTCAAGTAGACATTATTGATTTGACCAAACCCTATCATTCGATTTCTAATTTCTTGAAAGAAAACGCTAATATCTATGTAATTGCATTATCCAATAAAAGATTAACTAAAACAAGCATGATTAAAACAAAGTTATGACACTAGATGGGTTATGAAGAATGTGTTGTCTATTACCTAGTCCTTCCTAAATATCATGACAAGGAATATGCAGAAAACATTAAAAATTGCAAATCGATGAGACAACTGATTCAAATATAACAATCAGAAGAGGATCAACACTATGAAAAAGAATTTGATCAAACCGAATTATTTGAAGTGAAGCAAGAACCATAGGGATTAGAAGCATGGGAGGGATACTGTTCAGTTCTCTACCAAAAACTTGATAAAGGACATGTAAGAAAAAATCAAACTTGATCAAACTGATACGGTTCAATTCTAAAAATTGAACACAGCAAAAATAACTAACCGACGTAAAAACAATATTGAGAATATAAAGAGTTTATCAAACTGATGCCTGTAATTGAGCATGTAACTCAATATATGAACGACACTTGTATGAGCTGACCATGTAGACACTTTTTGACTTGGTCACACACCGCCAATCGATTTCCATTTCCCTAAAAGATAACACTAATATCTATGTAACTGCATTATCTAAAAAAGATCATTGAAACAAACCTGATTTGAAAAGAATATGGAAATAGATGGTTTATGAAGAATGTTGTGTTGATTCACCAGTCCATCGCCCAATATCATGATAAATAATCTGCAGAAAACTTTAAAAATTGCAAACCTCATAGATAACTAACGATATAAATCAAATTTAAAATGATCAACAAGATTATAAAAAACTTGATCAAACCAACTTATGTGAAGTGAAGCAAGAACGGAAGGGCTTATGAAAATGAGAAGTCTACTCTTCAATTCTCTCCAAAGAACATGATAAAGGATCTGCAAGTAGAAAAAAAATCAAAATATAAAAAAGTTAATCACATCGACACTTGTATGAACTGAGCAACTAATCCAAAATCTGCACAATCCCTGTAATACTACCAAAGTGTTTAGATATGAAAAAGAGAAGGTATAAGGATGAGAATAAAATGTGACTAAATCAACTAAAATAAGTAAGAAAGTTTTTACTCGTATCTAGACATTGTTGACTTGACCAAACACACCCTCTCAATTCTCATGTAAGAAAACACTAATATCAAACACTGATATTTAAGTAACTGCAATATCTAATAAAAGATTAATGCAAACAAACACAATTCAAATAAAATCATGGTATTAGATGACTTATGAAGAATGTGGTGTCTATTCCCGAGTGTTTCCCTCAAGATCATGATAAAGAATATGCAAAAATATTTAAAAATGCATATCATAGAGAGAACTAATCTAAATAATGCAAACTGAAAAATATCAACGATATTAAAAAAAAATGCTCTAATCTACTTATTTGAAGTGAAATAAGAATCATAAGGCATATGAACATGATGAGAGGTTTACTCTTCATTTTTCTCTCAACAACTTCATAAAGGATCTGCAATGATCTCTAAAAATTAAACACAGGATAAGAAACCCTAATCGCATTAAGAAAAAAAATTAAGAATATGAAAAGATGATCAAACCTACACTTGTATGAACTAGGAATCTAACTCAACATCTCCAACACTTGTATGAACAGACTAGGTATGTAACCCAAAATCTCCATTACCCCGGTAAAGCTACAAAAGTTTTGAAATATGGAAAAAGAAAGGAACAATATGAATAAATATTCGACCAAACCAACTAAAATGAGTAAGAAAGCATCAAATTTACCTTACGACTCAACGAATTCCACCCGTACAATACTCATTCTAATGTAAGTTGCGTACACTAGATAAGTTCATCATCAATTATAGAACTTTAAGGAAATAGTGTCAATAGATTAAAGTAAATGGACTTCTATTCTTTTGTTCTCTCGCAAAAACATGGTAACCAATTTTGCACAAACTTTTCGAATTGTATAGTGAAGATAAGATTAAAAAAAAATCAAATATTAAAATGAGAAGGTGCATAGATATGAATAAAGGTGACCAAACAAACTGAAATAAGTAAGAAAACGACAAGAAAGTTTAGGCTTGTAAAGCTCTCAAGTAGACATTATTGATTTGACCAAACCCTATCATTCGATTTCTAATTTCTTGAAAGAAAACGCTAATATCTATGTAATTGCATTATCCAATAAAAGATTAACTAAAACAAGCATGATTAAAACAAAGTTATGACACTAGATGGGTTATGAAGAATGTGTTGTCTATTACCTAGTTCTTCCTAAATATCATGACAAGGAATATGCAGAAAACATTAAAAATTGCAAATCGATGAGACAACTGATTCAAATATAACAATCAGAAGAGGATCAACACTATGAAAAAGAATTTGATCAAACCGAATTATTTGAAGTGAAGCAAGAACCATAGGGATTAGAAGCATGGGAGGGATACTGTTCAGTTCTCTACCAAAAACTTGATAAAGGACATGTAAGAAAAAATCAAACTTGATCAAACTGATACGGTTCAATTCTAAAAATTGAACACAGCAAAAATAACTAACCGACGTAAAAACAATATTGAGAATATAAAGAGTTTATCAAACTGATGCCTGTAATTGAGCATGTAACTCAATATATGAACGACACTTGTATGAGCTGACCATGTAGACACTTTTTGACTTGGTCACACACCGCCAATCGATTTCCATTTCCCTAAAAGATAACACTAATATCTATGTAACTGCATTATCTAAAAAAGATCATTGAAACAAACCTGATTTGAAAAGAATATGGAAATAGATGGTTTATGAAGAATGTTGTGTTGATTCACCAGTCCATCGCCCAATATCATGATAAATAATCTGCAGAAAACTTTAAAAATTGCAAACCTCATAGATAACTAACGATATAAATCAAATTTAAAATGATCAACAAGATTATAAAAAACTTGATCAAACCAACTTATGTGAAGTGAAGCAAGAACGGAAGGGCTTATGAAAATGAGAAGTCTACTCTTCAATTCTCTCCAAAGAACATGATAAAGGATCTGCAAGTAGAAAAAAAATCAAAATATAAAAAAGTTAATCACATCGACACTTGTATGAACTGAGCAACTAATCCAAAATCTGCACAATCCCTGTAATACTACCAAAGTGTTTAGATATGAAAAAGAGAAGGTATAAGGATGAGAATAAAATGTGACTAAATCAACTAAAATAAGTAAGAAAGTTTTTACTCGTATCTAGACATTGTTGACTTGACCAAACACACCCTCTCAATTCTCATGTAAGAAAACACTAATATCAAACACTGATATTTAAGTAACTGCAATATCTAATAAAAGATTAATGCAAACAAACACAATTCAAATAAAATCATGGTATTAGATGACTTATGAAGAATGTGGTGTCTATTCCCGAGTGTTTCCCTCAAGATCATGATAAAGAATATGCAAAAATATTTAAAAATGCATATCATAGAGAGAACTAATCTAAATAATGCAAACTGAAAAATATCAACGATATTAAAAAAAAATGCTCTAATCTACTTATTTGAAGTGAAATAAGAATCATAAGGCATATGAACATGATGAGAGGTTTACTCTTCATTTTCCTCTCAACAACTTCATAAAGGATCTGCAATGATCTCTAAAAATTAAACACAGGATAAGAAACCCTAATCGCATTAAGAAAAAAAATTAAGAATATGAAAAGATGATCAAACCTACACTTGTATGAACTAGGAATCTAACTCAACATCTCCAACACTTGTATGAACAGACTAGGTATGTAACCCAAAATCTCCATTACCCCGGTAAAGCTACAAAAGTTTTGAAATATGAAAAAAGAAAGGAACAATATGAATAAATATTCGACCAAACCAACTAAAATGAGTAAGAAAGCATCAAATTTACCTTACGACTCAACGAATTCCACCCGTACAATACTCATTCTAATGTAAGTTGCGTACACTAGATAAGTTCATCATCAATTATAGAACTTTAAGGAAATAGTGTCAATAGATTAAAGTAAATGGACTTCTATTCTTTTGTTCTCTCGCAAAAACATGGTAAGCAATTTTGCACAAACTTTTCGAATTGTATAGTGAAGATAAGATTAAAAAAAAATCAAATATTAAAATGAGAAGGTGCATAGATATGAATAAAGGTGACCAAACAAACTGAAATAAGTAAGAAAACGACAAGAAAGTTTAGGCTTGTAAAGCTCTCAAGTAGACATTATTGATTTGACCAAACCCTATCATTCGATTTCTAATTTCTTGAAAGAAAACGCTAATATCTATGTAATTGCATTATCCAATAAAAGATTAACTAAAACAAGCATGATTAAAACAAAGTTATGACACTAGATGGGTTACGAAGAATGTGTTGTCTATTACCTAGTTCTTCCTAAATATCATGACAAGGAATATGCAGAAAACATTAAAAATTGCAAATCGATGAGACAACTGATTTAAATATAACAATCAGAAGAGGATCAACACTATGAAAAAGAATTTGATCAAACCGAATTATTTGAAGTGAAGCAAGAACCATAGGGATTAGAAGCATGGGAGGGATACTGTTCAGTTCTCTACCAAAAACTTGATAAAGGACATGTAAGAAAAAATCAAACTTGATCAAACTGATACGGTTCAATTCTAAAAATTGAACACAGCAAAAATAACTAACCGACGTAAAAACAATATTGAGAATATAAAGAGTTTATCAAACTGATGCCTGTAATTGAGCATGTAACTCAATATATGAACGACACTTGTATGAGCTGACCATGTAGACACTTTTTGACTTGGTCACACACCGCCAATCGATTTCCATTTCCCTAAAAGATAACACTAATATCTATGTAACTGCATTATCTAAAAAAGATCATTGAAACAAACCTGATTTGAAAAGAATATGGAAATAGATGGTTTATGAAGAATGTTGTGTTGATTCACCAGTCCATCGCCCAATATCATGATAAATAATCTGCAGAAAACTTTAAAAATTGCAAACCTCATAGATAACTAACGATATAAATCAAATTTAAAATGATCAACAAGATTATAAAAAACTTGATCAAACCAACTTATGTGAAGTGAAGCAAGAACGGAAGGGCTTATGAAAATGAGAAGTCTACTCTTCAATTCTCTCCAAAGAACATGATAAAGGATCTGCAAGTAGAAAAAAAATCAAAATATAAAAAAGTTAATCACATCGACACTTGTATGAACTGAGCAACTAATCCAAAATCTGCACAATCCCTGTAATACTACCAAAGTGTTTAGATATGAAAAAGAGAAGGTATAAGGATGAGAATAAAATGTGACTAAATCAACTAAAATAAGTAAGAAAGTTTTTACTCGTATCTAGACATTGTTGACTTGACCAAACACACCCTCTCAATTCTCATGTAAGAAAACACTAATATCAAACACTGATATTTAAGTAACTGCAATATCTAATAAAAGATTAATGCAAACAAACACAATTCAAATAAAATCATGGTATTAGATGACTTATGAAGAATGTGGTGTCTATTCCCGAGTGTTTCCCTCAAGATCATGATAAAGAATATGCAAAAATATTTAAAAATGCATATCATAGAGAGAACTAATCTAAATAATGCAAACTGAAAAATATCAACGATATTAAAAAAAAATGCTCTAATCTACTTATTTGAAGTGAAATAAGAATCATAAGGCATATGAACATGATGAGAGGTTTACTCTTCATTTTCCTCTCAACAACTTCATAAAGGATCTGCAATGATCTCTAAAAATTAAACACAGGATAAGAAACCCTAATCGCATTAAGAAAAAAAATTAAGAATATGAAAAGATGATCAAACCTACACTTGTATGAACTAGGAATCTAACTCAACATCTCCAACACTTGTATGAACAGACTAGGTATGTAACCCAAAATCTCCATTACCCCGGTAAAGCTACAAAAGTTTTGAAATATGAAAAAAGAAAGGAACAATATGAATAAATATTCGACCAAACCAACTAAAATGAGTAAGAAAGCATCAAATTTACCTTACGACTCAACGAATTCCACCCGTACAATACTCATTCTAATGTAAGTTGCGTACACTAGATAAGTTCATCATCAATTATAGAACTTTAAGGAAATAGTGTCAATAGATTAAAGTAAATGGACTTCTATTCTTTTGTTCTCTCGCAAAAACATGGTAAGCAATTTTGCACAAACTTTTCGAATTGTATAGTGAAGATAAGATTAAAAAAAAATCAAATATTAAAATGAGAAGGTGCATAGATATGAATAAAGGTGACCAAACAAACTGAAATAAGTAAGAAAACGACAAGAAAGTTTAGGCTTGTAAAGCTCTCAAGTAGACATTATTGATTTGACCAAACCCTATCATTCGATTTCTAATTTCTTGAAAGAAAACGCTAATATCTATGTAATTGCATTATCCAATAAAATATTAACTAAAACAAGCATGATTAAAACAAAGTTATGACACTAGATGGGTTACGAAGAATGTGTTGTCTATTACCTAGTTCTTCCTAAATATCATGACAAGGAATATGCAGAAAACATTAAAAATTGCAAATCGATGAGACAACTGATTTAAATATAACAATCAGAAGAGGATCAACACTATGAAAAAGAATTTGATCAAACCGAATTATTTGAAGTGAAGCAAGAACCATAGGGATTAGAAGCATGGGAGGGATACTGTTCAGTTCTCTACCAAAAACTTGATAAAGGACATGTAAGAAAAAATCAAACTTGATCAAACTGATACGGTTCAATTCTAAAAATTGAACACAGCAAAAATAACTAACCGACGTAAAAACAATATTGAGAATATAAAGAGTTTATCAAACTGATGCCTGTAATTGAGCATGTAACTCAATATATGAACGACACTTGTATGAGCTGACCATGTAGACACTTTTTGACTTGGTCACACACCGCCAATCGATTTCCATTTCCCTAAAAGATAACACTAATATCTATGTAACTGCATTATCTAAAAAAGATCATTGAAACAAACCTGATTTGAAAAGAATATGGAAATAGATGGTTTATGAAGAATGTTGTGTTGATTCACCAGTCCATCGCCCAATATCATGATAAATAATCTGCAGAAAACTTTAAAAATTGCAAACCTCATAGATAACTAACGATATAAATCAAATTTAAAATGATCAACAAGATTATTAAAAACTTGATCAAACCAACTTATGTGAAGTGAAGCAAGAACGGAAGGGCTTATGAAAATGAGAAGTCTACTCTTCAATTCTCTCCAAAGAACATGATAAAGGATCTGCAAGTAGAAAAAAAATCAAAATATAAAAAAGTTAATCACATCGACACTTGTATGAACTGAGCAACTAATCCAAAATCTGCACAATCCCTGTAATACTACCAAAGTGTTTAGATATGAAAAAGAGAAGGTATAAGGATGAGAATAAAATGTGACTAAACCAACTAAAATAAGTAAGAAAGTTTTTACTCGTATCTAGACATTGTTGACTTGACCAAACACACCCTCTCAATTCTCATGTAAGAAAACACTAATATCAAACACTGATATTTAAGTAACTGCAATATCTAATAAAAGATTAATGCAAACAAACACAATTCAAATAAAATCATGGTATTAGATGACTTATGAAGAATGTGGTGTCTATTCCCGAGTGTTTCCCTCAAGATCATGATAAAGAATATGCAAAAATATTTAAAAATGCATATCATAGAGAGAACTAATCTAAATAATGCAAACTGAAAAATATCAACGATATTAAAAAAAAAATGCTCTAATCTACTTATTTGAAGTGAAATAAGAATCATAAGGCATATGAACATGATGAGAGGTTTACTCTTCATTTTCCTCTCAACAACTTCATAAAGGATCTGCAATGATCTCTAAAAATTAAACACAGGATAAGAAACCCTAATCGCATTAAGAAAAAAAATTAAGAATATGAAAAGATGATCAAACCTACACTTGTATGAACTAGGAATCTAACTCAACATCTCCAACACTTGTATGAACAGACTAGGTATGTAACCCAAAATCTCCATTACCCCGGTAAAGCTACAAAAGTTTTGAAATATGAAAAAAGAAAGGAACAATATGAATAAATATTCGACCAAACCAACTAAAATGAGTAAGAAAGCATCAAATTTACCTTACGACTCAACGAATTCCACCCGTACAATACTCATTCTAATGTAAGTTGCGTACACTAGATAAGTTCATCATCAATTATAGAACTTTAAGGAAATAGTGTCAATAGATTAAAGTAAATGGAATTCTATTCTTTTGTTCTCTCGCAAAAACATGGTAAGCAATTTTGCACAAACTTTTCGAATTGTATAGTGAAGATAAGATTAAAAAAAAATCAAATATTAAAATGAGAAGGTGCATAGATATGAATAAAGGTGACCAAACAAACTGAAATAAGTAAGAAAACGACAAGAAAGTTTAGGCTTGTAAAGCTCTCAAGTAGACATTATTGATTTGACCAAACCCTATCATTCGATTTCTAATTTCTTGAAAGAAAACGCTAATATCTATGTAATTGCATTATCCAATAAAAGATTAACTAAAACAAGCATGATTAAAACAAAGTTATGACACTAGATGGGTTATGAAGAATGTGTTGTCTATTACCTAGTTCTTCCTAAATATCATGACAAGGAATATGCAGAAAACATTAAAAATTGCAAATCGATGAGACAACTGATTCAAATATAACAATCAGAAGAGGATCAACACTATGAAAAAGAATTTGATCAAACCGAATTATTTGAAGTGAAGCAAGAACCATAGGGATTAGAAGCATGGGAGGGATACTGTTCAGTTCTCTACCAAAAACTTGATAAAGGACATGTAAGAAAAAATCAAACTTGATCAAACTGATACGGTTCAATTCTAAAAATTGAACACAGCAAAAATAACTAACCGACGTAAAAACAATATTGAGAATATAAAGAGTTTATCAAACTGATGCCTGTAATTGAGCATGTAACTCAATATATGAACGACACATGTATGAGCTGACCATGTAGACACTTTTTGACTTGGTCACACACCGCCAATCGATTTCCATTTCCCTAAAAGATAACACTAATATCTATGTAACTGCATTATCTAAAAAAGATCATTGAAACAAACCTGATTTGAAAAGAATATGGAAATAGATGGTTTATGAAGAATGTTGTGTTGATTCACCAGTCCATCGCCCAATATCATGATAAATAATCTGCAGAAAACTTTAAAAATTGCAAACCTCATAGATAACTAACGATATAAATCAAATTTAAAATGATCAACAAGATTATAAAAAACTTGATCAAACCAACTTATGTGAAGTGAAGCAAGAACGGAAGAGCTTAGGAAAATGAGAAGTCTACTCTTCAATTCTCTCCAAAGAACATGATAAAGGATCTGCAAGTAGAAAAAAAAAATCAAAATATAAAAAAGTTAATCACATCGACACTTGTATGAACTGAGCAACTAATCCAAAATCTGCACAATCCCTGTAATACTACCAAAGTGTTTAGATATGAAAAAGAGAAGGTATAAGGATGAGAATAAAATGTGACTAAACCAACTAAAATAAGTAAGAAAGCTTTTACTCGTATCTAGACATTGTTGACTTGACCAAACACACCCTCTCAATTCTCATGTAAGAAAACACTAATATCAAACACTGATATTTAAGTAACTGCAATATCTAATAAAAGATTAATGCAAACAAACACAATTCAAATAAAATCATGGTACTAGATGACTTATGAAGAATGTGGTGTCTATTCCCGAGTGTTTCCCTCAAGATCATGATAAAGAATATGCAAAAATATTTAAAAATGCATATCATATAGAGAACTAATCTAAATAATGCAAACTGAAAAATATCAACGATATTAAAAAAAAATGCTCTAATCTACTTATTTGAAGTGAAATAAGAATCATAAGGCATATGAACATGATGAGAGGTTTACTCTTCATTTTTCTCTCAACAACTTCATAAAGGATCTGCAATGATCTCTAAAAATTAAACACAGGATAAGAAACCCTAATCGCATTAAGAAAAAAAATTAAGAATATGAAAAGATGATCAAACCTACACTTGTATGAACTAGGAATGTAACTCAACATCTCCAACACTTGTATGAACAGACTAGGTATGTAACCCAAAATCTCCATTACCCCGGTAAAGCTACAAAAGTTTTGAAATATGAAAAAAGAAAGGAACAATATGAATAAATATTCGACCAAACCAACTAAAATGAGTAAGAAAGCATCAAATTTACCTTACGACTCAACGAATTCCACCCGTACAATACTCATTCTAATGTAAGTTGCGTACACTAGATAAGTTCATCATCAATTATAGAACTTTAAGGAAATAGTGTCAATAGATTAAAGTAAATGGAATTCTATTCTTTTGTTCTCTCGCAAAAACATGGTAAGCAATTTTGCACAAACTTTTCGAATTGTATAGTGAAGATAAGATTAAAAAAAAATCAAATATTAAAATGAGAAGGTGCATAGATATGAATAAAGGTGACCAAACAAACTGAAATAAGTAAGAAAACGACAAGAAAGTTTAGGCTTGTAAAGCTCTCAAGTAGACATTATTGATTTGACCAAACCCTATCATTCGATTTCTAATTTCTTGAAAGAAAACGCTAATATCTATGTAATTGCATTATCCAATAAAATATTAACTAAAACAAGCATGATTAAAACAAAGTTATGACACTAGATGGGTTATGAAGAATGTGTTGTCTATTACCTAGTTCTTCCTAAATATCATGACAAGGAATATGCAGAAAACATTAAAAATTGCAAATCGATGAGACAACTGATTCAAATATAACAATCAGAAGAGGATCAACACTATGAAAAAGAATTTGATCAAACCGAATTATTTGAAGTGAAGCAAGAACCATAGGGATTAGAAGCATGGGAGGGATACTGTTCAGTTCTCTACCAAAAACTTGATAAAGGACATGTAAGAAAAAATCAAACTTGATCAAACTGATACGGTTCAATTCTAAAAATTGAACACAGCAAAAATAACTAACCGACGTAAAAACAATATTGAGAATATAAAGAGTTTATCAAACTGATGCCTGTAATTGAGCATGTAACTCAATATATGAACGACACTTGTATGAGCTGACCATGTAGACACTTTTTGACTTGGTCACACACCGCCAATCGATTTCCATTTCCCTAAAAGATAACACTAATATCTATGTAACTGCATTATCTAAAAAAGATCATTGAAACAAACCTGATTTGAAAAGAATATGGAAATAGATGGTTTATGAAGAATGTTGTGTTGATTCACCAGTCCATCGCCCAATATCATGATAAATAATCTGCAGAAAACTTTAAAAATTGCAAACCTCATAGATAACTAACGATATAAATCAAATTTAAAATGATCAACAAGATTATAAAAAACTTGATCAAACCAACTTATGTGAAGTGAAGCAAGAACGGAAGAGCTTAGGAAAATGAGAAGTCTACTCTTCAATTCTCTCCAAAGAACATGATAAAGGATCTGCAAGTAGAAAAAAAAATCAAAATATAAAAAAGTTAATCACATCGACACTTGTATGAACTGAGCAACTAATCCAAAATCTGCACAATCCCTGTAATACTACCAAAGTGTTTAGATATGAAAAAGAGAAGGTATAAGGATGAGAATAAAATGTGACTAAACCAACTAAAATAAGTAAGAAAGTTTTTACTCGTATCTAGACATTATTGACTTGACCAAACACACCCTCTCAATTCTCATGTAAGAAAACACTAATATCAAACACTGATATTTAAGTAACTGCAATATCTAATAAAATATTAATGCAAACAAACACAATTCAAATAAAATCATGGTACTAGATGACTTATGAAGAATGTGGTGTCTATTCCCGAGTGTTTCCCTCAAGATCATGATAAAGAATATGCAAAAATATTTAAAAATGCATATCATATAGAGAACTAATCTAAATAATGCAAACTGAAAAATATCAACGATATTAAAAAAAAATGCTCTAATCTACTTATTTGAAGTGAAATAAGAATCATAAGGCATATGAACATGATGAGAGGTTTACTCTTCATTTTTCTCTCAACAACTTCATAAAGGATCTGCAATGATCTCTAAAAATTAAACACAGGATAAGAAACCCTAATCGCATTAAGAAAAAAAATTAAGAATATGAAAAGATGATCAAACCTACACTTGTATGAACTAGGAATGTAACTCAACATCTCCAACACTTGTATGAACAGACTAGGTATGTAACCCAAAATCTCCATTACCCCGGTAAAGCTACAAAAGTTTTGAAATATGAAAAAAGAAAGGAACAATATGAATAAATATTCGACCAAACCAACTAAAATGAGTAAGAAAGCATCAAATTTACCTTACGACTCAACGAATTCCACCCGTACAATACTCATTCTAATGTAAGTTGCGTACACTAGATAAGTTCATCATCAATTATAGAACTTTAAGGAAATAGTGTCAATAGATTAAAGTAAATGGAATTCTATTCTTTTGTTCTCTCGCAAAAACATGGTAAGCAATTTTGCACAAACTTTTCGAATTGTATAGTGAAGATAAGATTAAAAAAAAATCAAATATTAAAATGAGAAGGTGCATAGATATGAATAAAGGTGACCAAACAAACTGAAATAAGTAAAAAAACGACAAGAAAGTTTAGGCTTGTAAAGCTCTCAAGTAGACATTATTGATTTGACCAAACCCTATCATTCGATTTCTAATTTCTTGAAAGAAAACGCTAATATCTATGTAATTGCATTATCCAATAAAAGATTAACTAAAACAAGCATGATTAAAACAAAGTTATGACACTAGATGGGTTATGAAGAATGTGTTGTCTATTACCTAGTTCTTCCTAAATATCATGACAAGGAATATGCAGAAAACATTAAAAATTGCAAATCGATGAGACAACTGATTCAAATATAACAATCAGAAGAGGATCAACACTATGAAAAAGAATTTGATCAAACCGAATTATTTGAAGTGAAGCAAGAACCATAGGGATTAGAAGCATGGGAGGGATACTGTTCAGTTCTCTACCAAAAACTTGATAAAGGACATGTAAGAAAAAATCAAACTTGATCAAACTGATACGGTTCAATTCTAAAAATTGAACACAGCAAAAATAACTAACCGACGTAAAAACAATATTGAGAATATAAAGAGTTTATCAAACTGATGCCTGTAATTGAGCATGTAACTCAATATATGAACGACACTTGTATGAGCTGACCATGTAGACACTTTTTGACTTGGTCACACACCGCCAATCGATTTCCATTTCCCTAAAAGATAACACTAATATCTATGTAACTGCATTATCTAAAAAAGATCATTGAAACAAACCTGATTTGAAAAGAATATGGAAATAGATGGTTTATGAAGAATGTTGTGTTGATTCACCAGTCCATCGCCCAATATCATGATAAATAATCTGCAGAAAACTTTAAAAATTGCAAACCTCATAGATAACTAACGATATAAATCAAATTTAAAATGATCAACAAGATTATAAAAAACTTGATCAAACCAACTTATGTGAAGTGAAGCAAGAACGGAAGAGCTTAGGAAAATGAGAAGTCTACTCTTCAATTCTCTCCAAAGAACATGATAAAGGATCTGCAAGTAGAAAAAAAAATCAAAATATAAAAAAGTTAATCACATCGACACTTGTATGAACTGAGCAACTAATCCAAAATCTGCACAATCCCTGTAATACTACTACCAAAGTGTTTAGATATGAAAAAGAGAAGGTATAAGGATGAGAATAAAATGTGACTAAACCAACTAAAATAAGTAAGAAAGTTTTTACTCGTATCTAGACATTATTGACTTGACCAAACACACCCTCTCAATTCTCATGTAAGAAAACACTAATATCAAACACTGATATTTAAGTAACTGCAATATCTAATAAAATATTAATGCAAACAAACACAATTCAAATAAAATCATGGTACTAGATGACTTATGAAGAATGTGGTGTCTATTCCCGAGTGTTTCCCTCAAGATCATGATAAAGAATATGCAAAAATATTTAAAAATGCATATCATATAGAGAACTAATCTAAATAATGCAAACTGAAAAATATCAACGATATTAAAAAAAAATGCTCTAATCTACTTATTTGAAGTGAAATAAGAATCATAAGGCATATGAACATGATGAGAGGTTTACTCTTCATTTTTCTCTCAACAACTTCATAAAGGATCTGCAATGATCTCTAAAAATTAAACACAGGATAAGAAACCCTAATCGCATTAAGAAAAAAAATTAAGAATATGAAAAGATGATCAAACCTACACTTGTATGAACTAGGAATGTAACTCAACATCTCCAACACTTGTATGAACAGACTAGGTATGTAACCCAAAATCTCCATTACCCCGGTAAAGCTACAAAAGTTTTGAAATATGAAAAAAGAAAGGAACAATATGAATAAATATTCGACCAAACCAACTAAAATGAGTAAGAAAGCATCAAATTTACCTTACGACTCAACGAATTCCACCCGTACAATACTCATTCTAATGTAAGTTGCGTACACTAGATAAGTTCATCATCAATTATAGAACTTTAAGGAAATAGTGTCAATAGATTAAAGTAAATGGAATTCTATTCTTTTGTTCTCTCGCAAAAACATGGTAAGCAATTTTGCACAAACTTTTCGAATTGTATAGTGAAGATAAGATTAAAAAAAAATCAAATATTAAAATGAGAAGGTGCATAGATATGAATAAAGGTGACCAAACAAACTGAAATAAGTAAGAAAACGACAAGAAAGTTTAGGCTTGTAAAGCTCTCAAGTAGACATTATTGATTTGACCAAACCCTATCATTCGATTTCTAATTTCTTGAAAGAAAACGCTAATATCTATGTAATTGCATTATCCAATAAAAGATTAACTAAAACAAGCATGATTAAAACAAAGTTATGACACTAGATGGGTTATGAAGAATGTGTTGTCTATTACCTAGTTCTTCCTAAATATCATGACAAGGAATATGCAGAAAACATTAAAAATTGCAAATCGATGAGACAACTGATTCAAATATAACAATCAGAAGAGGATCAACACTATGAAAAAGAATTTGATCAAACCGAATTATTTGAAGTGAAGCAAGAACCATAGGGATTAGAAGCATGGGAGGGATACTGTTCAGTTCTCTACCAAAAACTTGATAAAGGACATGTAAGAAAAAATCAAACTTGATCAAACTGATACGGTTCAATTCTAAAAATTGAACACAGCAAAAATAACTAACCGACGTAAAAACAATATTGAGAATATAAAGAGTTTATCAAACTGATGCCTGTAATTGAGCATGTAACTCAATATATGAACGACACTTGTATGAGCTGACCATGTAGACACTTTTTGACTTGGTCACACACCGCCAATCGATTTCCATTTCCCTAAAAGATAACACTAATATCTATGTAACTGCATTATCTAAAAAAGATCATTGAAACAAACCTGATTTGAAAAGAATATGGAAATAGATGGTTTATGAAGAATGTTGTGTTGATTCACCAGTCCATCGCCCAATATCATGATAAATAATCTGCAGAAAACTTTAAAAATTGCAAACCTCATAGATAACTAACGATATAAATCAAATTTAAAATGATCAACAAGATTATAAAAAACTTGATCAAACCAACTTATGTGAAGTGAAGCAAGAACGGAAGGGCTTATGAAAATGAGAAGTCTACTCTTCAATTCTCTCCAAAGAACATGATAAAGGATCTGCAAGTAGAAAAAAAATCAAAATATAAAAAAGTTAATCACATCGACACTTGTATGAACTGAGCAACTAATCCAAAATCTGCACAATCCCTGTAATACTACCAAAGTGTTTAGATATGAAAAAGAGAAGGTATAAGGATGAGAATAAAATGTGACTAAACCAACTAAAATAAGTAAGAAAGTTTTTACTCGTATCTAGACATTGTTGACTTGACCAAACACACCCTCTCAATTCTCATGTAAGAAAACACTAATATCAAACACTGATATTTAAGTAACTGCAATATCTAATAAAAGATTAATGCAAACAAACACAATTCAAATAAAATCATGGTACTAGATGACTTATGAAGAATGTGGTGTCTATTCCCGAGTGTTTCCCTCAAGATCATGATAAAGAATATGCAAAAATATTTAAAAATGCATATCATATAGAGAACTAATCTAAATAATGCAAACTGAAAAATATCAACGATATTAAAAAAAAATGCTCTAATCTACTTATTTGAAGTGAAATAAGAATCATAAGGCATATGAACATGATGAGAGGTTTACTCTTCATTTTTCTCTCAACAACTTCATAAAGGATCTGCAATGATCTCTAAAAATTAAACACAGGATAAGAAACCCTAATCGCATTAAGAAAAAAAATTAAGAATATGAAAAGATGATCAAACCTACACTTGTATGAACTAGGAATGTAACTCAACATCTCCAACACTTGTATGAACAGACTAGGTATGTAACCCAAAATCTCCATTACCCCGGTAAAGCTACAAAAGTTTTGAAATATGAAAAAAGAAAGGAACAATATGAATAAATATTCGACCAAACCAACTAAAATGAGTAAGAAAGCATCAAATTTACCTTACGACTCAACGAATTCCACCCGTACAATACTCATTCTAATGTAAGTTGCGTACACTAGATAAGTTCATCATCAATTATAGAACTTTAAGGAAATAGTGTCAATAGATTAAAGTAAATGGAATTCTATTCTTTTGTTCTCTCGCAAAAACATGGTAAGCAATTTTGCACAAACTTTTCGAATTGTATAGTGAAGATAAGATTAAAAAAAAATCAAATATTAAAATGAGAAGGTGCATAGATATGAATAAAGGTGACCAAACAAACTGAAATAAGTAAGAAAACGACAAGAAAGTTTAGGCTTGTAAAGCTCTCAAGTAGACATTATTGATTTGACCAAACCCTATCATTCGATTTCTAATTTCTTGAAAGAAAACGCTAATATCTATGTAATTGCATTATCCAATAAAAGATTAACTAAAACAAGCATGATTAAAACAAAGTTATGACACTAGATGGGTTATGAAGAATGTGTTGTCTATTACCTAGTTCTTCCTAAATATCATGACAAGGAATATGCAGAAAACATTAAAAATTGCAAATCGATGAGACAACTGATTCAAATATAACAATCAGAAGAGGATCAACACTATGAAAAAGAATTTGATCAAACCGAATTATTTGAAGTGAAGCAAGAACCATAGGGATTAGAAGCATGGGAGGGATACTGTTCAGTTCTCTACCAAAAACTTGATAAAGGACATGTAAGAAAAAATCAAACTTGATCAAACTGATACGGTTCAATTCTAAAAATTGAACACAGCAAAAATAACTAACCGACGTAAAAACAATATTGAGAATATAAAGAGTTTATCAAACTGATGCCTGTAATTGAGCATGTAACTCAATATATGAACGACACTTGTATGAGCTGACCATGTAGACACTTTTTGACTTGGTCACACACCGCCAATCGATTTCCATTTCCCTAAAAGATAACACTAATATCTATGTAACTGCATTATCTAAAAAAGATCATTGAAACAAACCTGATTTGAAAAGAATATGGAAATAGATGGTTTATGAAGAATGTTGTGTTGATTCACCAGTCCATCGCCCAATATCATGATAAATAATCTGCAGAAAACTTTAAAAATTGCAAACCTCATAGATAACTAACGATATAAATCAAATTTAAAATGATCAACAAGATTATAAAAAACTTGATCAAACCAACTTATGTGAAGTGAAGCAAGAACGGAAGGGCTTATGAAAATGAGAAGTCTACTCTTCAATTCTCTCCAAAGAACATGATAAAGGATCTGCAAGTAGAAAAAAAATCAAAATATAAAAAAGTTAATCACATCGACACTTGTATGAACTGAGCAACTAATCCAAAATCTGCACAATCCCTGTAATACTACCAAAGTGTTTAGATATGAAAAAGAGAAGGTATAAGGATGAGAATAAAATGTGACTAAACCAACTAAAATAAGTAAGAAAGTTTTTACTCGTATCTAGACATTGTTGACTTGACCAAACACACCCTCTCAATTCTCATGTAAGAAAACACTAATATCAAACACTGATATTTAAGTAACTGCAATATCTAATAAAAGATTAATGCAAACAAACACAATTCAAATAAAATCATGGTACTAGATGACTTATGAAGAATGTGGTGTCTATTCCCGAGTGTTTCCCTCAAGATCATGATAAAGAATATGCAAAAATATTTAAAAATGCATATCATATAGAGAACTAATCTAAATAATGCAAACTGAAAAATATCAACGATATTAAAAAAAAATGCTCTAATCTACTTATTTGAAGTGAAATAAGAATCATAAGGCATATGAACATGATGAGAGGTTTACTCTTCATTTTTCTCTCAACAACTTCATAAAGGATCTGCAATGATCTCTAAAAATTAAACACAGGATAAGAAACCCTAATCGCATTAAGAAAAAAAATTAAGAATATGAAAAGATGATCAAACCTACACTTGTATGAACTAGGAATGTAACTCAACATCTCCAACACTTGTATGAACAGACTAGGTATGTAACCCAAAATCTCCATTACCCCGGTAAAGCTACAAAAGTTTTGAAATATGAAAAAAGAAAGGAACAATATGAATAAATATTCGACCAAACCAACTAAAATGAGTAAGAAAGCATCAAATTTACCTTACGACTCAACGAATTCCACCCGTACAATACTCATTCTAATGTAAGTTGCGTACACTAGATAAGTTCATCATCAATTATAGAACTTTAAGGAAATAGTGTCAATAGATTAAAGTAAATGGAATTCTATTCTTTTGTTCTCTCGCAAAAACATGGTAAGCAATTTTGCACAAACTTTTCGAATTGTATAGTGAAGATAAGATTAAAAAAAAATCAAATATTAAAATGAGAAGGTGCATAGATATGAATAAAGGTGACCAAACAAACTGAAATAAGTAAGAAAACGACAAGAAAGTTTAGGCTTGTAAAGCTCTCAAGTAGACATTATTGATTTGACCAAACCCTATCATTCGATTTCTAATTTCTTGAAAGAAAACGCTAATATCTATGTAATTGCATTATCCAATAAAAGATTAACTAAAACAAGCATGATTAAAACAAAGTTATGACACTAGATGGGTTATGAAGAATGTGTTGTCTATTACCTAGTTCTTCCTAAATATCATGACAAGGAATATGCAGAAAACATTAAAAATTGCAAATCGATGAGACAACTGATTCAAATATAACAATCAGAAGAGGATCAACACTATGAAAAAGAATTTGATCAAACCGAATTATTTGAAGTGAAGCAAGAACCATAGGGATTAGAAGCATGGGAGGGATACTGTTCAGTTCTCTACCAAAAACTTGATAAAGGACATGTAAGAAAAAATCAAACTTGATCAAACTGATACGGTTCAATTCTAAAAATTGAACACAGCAAAAATAACTAACCGACGTAAAAACAATATTGAGAATATAAAGAGTTTATCAAACTGATGCCTGTAATTGAGCATGTAACTAAATATATGAACGACACTTGTATGAGCTGACCATGTAGACACTTTTTGACTTGGTCACACACCGCCAATCGATTTCCATTTCCCTAAAAGATAACACTAATATCTATGTAACTGCATTATCTAAAAAAGATCATTGAAACAAACCTGATTTGAAAAGAATATGGAAATAGATGGTTTATGAAGAATGTTGTGTTGATTCACCAGTCCATCGCCCAATATCATGATAAATAATCTGCAGAAAACTTTAAAAATTGCAAACCTCATAGATAACTAACGATATAAATCAAATTTAAAATGATCAACAAGATTATAAAAAACTTGATCAAACCAACTTATGTGAAGTGAAGCAAGAACGGAAGGGCTTATGAAAATGAGAAGTCTACTCTTCAATTCTCTCCAAAGAACATGATAAAGGATCTGCAAGTAGAAAAAAAATCAAAATATAAAAAAGTTAATCACATCGACACTTGTATGAACTGAGCAACTAATCCAAAATCTGCACAATCCCTGTAATACTACCAAAGTGTTTAGATATGAAAAAGAGAAGGTATAAGGATGAGAATAAAATGTGACTAAACCAACTAAAATAAGTAAGAAAGTTTTTACTCGTATCTAGACATTGTTGACTTGACCAAACACACCCTCTCAATTCTCATGTAAGAAAACACTAATATCAAACACTGATATTTAAGTAACTGCAATATCTAATAAAAGATTAATGCAAACAAACACAATTCAAATAAAATCATGGTACTAGATGACTTATGAAGAATGTGGTGTCTATTCCCGAGTGTTTCCCTCAAGATCATGATAAAGAATATGCAAAAATATTTAAAAATGCATATCATATAGAGAACTAATCTAAATAATGCAAACTGAAAAATATCAACGATATTAAAAAAAAATGCTCTAATCTACTTATTTGAAGTGAAATAAGAATCATAAGGCATATGAACATGATGAGAGGTTTACTCTTCATTTTTCTCTCAACAACTTCATAAAGGATCTGCAATGATCTCTAAAAATTAAACACAGGATAAGAAACCCTAATCGCATTAAGAAAAAAAATTAAGAATATGAAAAGATGATCAAACCTACACTTGTATGAACTAGGAATGTAACTCAACATCTCCAACACTTGTATGAACAGACTAGGTATGTAACCCAAAATCTCCATTACCCCGGTAAAGCTACAAAAGTTTTGAAATATGAAAAAAGAAAGGAACAATATGAATAAATATTCGACCAAACCAACTAAAATGAGTAAGAAAGCATCAAATTTACCTTACGACTCAACGAATTCCACCCGTACAATACTCATTCTAATGTAAGTTGCGTACACTAGATAAGTTCATCATCAATTATAGAACTTTAAGGAAATAGTGTCAATAGATTAAAGTAAATGGAATTCTATTCTTTTGTTCTCTCGCAAAAACATGGTAAGCAATTTTGCACAAACTTTTCGAATTGTATAGTGAAGATAAGATTAAAAAAAAATCAAATATTAAAATGAGGAGGTGCATAGATATGAATAAAGGTGACCAAACAAACTGAAATAAGTAAGAAAACGACAAGAAAGTTTAGGCTTGTAAAGCTCTCAAGTAGACATTATTGATTTGACCAAACCCTATCATTCGATTTCTAATTTCTTGAAAGAAAACGCTAATATCTATGTAATTGCATTATCCAATAAAAGATTAACTAAAACAAGCATGATTAAAACAAAGTTATGACACTAGATGGGTTATGAAGAATGTGTTGTCTATTACCTAGTTCTTCCTAAATATCATGACAAGGAATATGCAGAAAACATTAAAAATTGCAAATCGATGAGACAACTGATTCAAATATAACAATCAGAAGAGGATCAACACTATGAAAAAGAATTTGATCAAACCGAATTATTTGAACTGAAGCAAGAACCATAGGGATTAGAAGCATGGGAGGGATACTGTTCAGTTCTCTACTAAAAACTTGATAAAGGACATGTAAGAAAAAATCAAACTTGATCAAACTGATACGGTTCAATTCTAAAAATTGAACACAGCAAAAATAACTAACCGACGTAAAAACAATATTGAGAATATAAAGAGTTTATCAAACTGATGCCTGTAATTGAGCATGTAACTCAATATATGAACGACACTTGTATGAGCTGACCATGTAGACACTTTTTGACTTGGTCACACACCGCCAATCGATTTCCATTTCCCTAAAAGATAACACTAATATCTATGTAACTGCATTATCTAAAAAAGATCATTGAAACAAACCTGATTTGAAAAGAATATGGAAATAGATGGTTTATGAAGAATGTTGTGTTGATTCACCAGTCCATCGCCCAATATCATGATAAATAATCTGCAGAAAACTTTAAAAATTGCAAACCTCATAGATAACTAACGATATAAATCAAATTTAAAATGATCAACAAGATTATAAAAAACTTGATCAAACCAACTTATGTGAAGTGAAGCAAGAACGGAAGGGCTTATGAAAATGAGAAGTCTACTCTTCAATTCTCTCCAAAGAACATGATAAAGGATCTGCAAGTAGAAAAAAAATCAAAATATAAAAAAGTTAATCACATCGACACTTGTATGAACTGAGCAACTAATCCAAAATCTGCACAATCCCTGTAATACTACCAAAGTGTTTAGATATGAAAAAGAGAAGGTATAAGGATGAGAATAAAATGTGACTAAACCAACTAAAATAAGTAAGAAAGTTTTTACTCGTATCTAGACATTGTTGACTTGACCAAACACACCCTCTCAATTCTCATGTAAGAAAACACTAATATCAAACACTGATATTTAAGTAACTGCAATATCTAATAAAAGATTAATGCAAACAAACACAATTCAAATAAAATCATGGTACTAGATGACTTATGAAGAATGTGGTGTCTATTCCCGAGTGTTTCCCTCAAGATCATGATAAAGAATATGCAAAAATATTTAAAAATGCATATCATATAGAGAACTAATCTAAATAATGCAAACTGAAAAATATCAACGATATTAAAAAAAAATGCTCTAATCTACTTATTTGAAGTGAAATAAGAATCATAAGGCATATGAACATGATGAGAGGTTTACTCTTCATTTTTCTCTCAACAACTTCATAAAGGATCTGCAATGATCTCTAAAAATTAAACACAGGATAAGAAACCCTAATCGCATTAAGAAAAAAAATTAAGAATATGAAAAGATGATCAAACCTACACTTGTATGAACTAGGAATGTAACTCAACATCTCCAACACTTGTATGAACAGACTAGGTATGTAACCCAAAATCTCCATTACCCCGGTAAAGCTACAAAAGTTTTGAAATATGAAAAAAGAAAGGAACAATATGAATAAATATTCGACCAAACCAACTAAAATGAGTAAGAAAGCATCAAATTTACCTTACGACTCAACGAATTCCACCCGTACAATACTCATTCTAATGTAAGTTGCGTACACTAGATAAGTTCATCATCAATTATAGAACTTTAAGGAAATAGTGTCAATAGATTAAAGTAAATGGAATTCTATTCTTTTGTTCTCTCGCAAAAACATGGTAAGCAATTTTGCACAAACTTTTCGAATTGTATAGTGAAGATAAGATTAAAAAAAAATCAAATATTAAAATGAGGAGGTGCATAGATATGAATAAAGGTGACCAAACAAACTGAAATAAGTAAGAAAACGACAAGAAAGTTTAGGCTTGTAAAGCTCTCAAGTAGACATTATTGATTTGACCAAACCCTATCATTCGATTTCTAATTTCTTGAAAGAAAACGCTAATATCTATGTAATTGCATTATCCAATAAAAGATTAACTAAAACAAGCATGATTAAAACAAAGTTATGACACTAGATGGGTTATGAAGAATGTGTTGTCTATTACCTAGTTCTTCCTAAATATCATGACAAGGAATATGCAGAAAACATTAAAAATTGCAAATCGATGAGACAACTGATTCAAATATAACAATCAGAAGAGGATCAACACTATGAAAAAGAATTTGATCAAACCGAATTATTTGAACTGAAGCAAGAACCATAGGGATTAGAAGCATGGGAGGGATACTGTTCAGTTCTCTACCAAAAACTTGATAAAGGACATGTAAGAAAAAATCAAACTTGATCAAACTGATACGGTTCAATTCTAAAAATTGAACACAGCAAAAATAACTAACCGACGTAAAAACAATATTGAGAATATAAAGAGTTTATCAAACTGATGCCTGTAATTGAGCATGTAACTCAATATATGAACGACACTTGTATGAGCTGACCATGTAGACACTTTTTGACTTGGTCACACACCGCCAATCGATTTCCATTTCCCTAAAAGATAACACTAATATCTATGTAACTGCATTATCTAAAAAAGATCATTGAAACAAACCTGATTTGAAAAGAATATGGAAATAGATGGTTTATGAAGAATGTTGTGTTGATTCACCAGTCCATCGCCCAATATCATGATAAATAATCTGCAGAAAACTTTAAAAATTGCAAACCTCATAGATAACTAACGATATAAATCAAATTTAAAATGATCAACAAGATTATAAAAAACTTGATCAAACCAACTTATGTGAAGTGAAGCAAGAACGGAAGGGCTTATGAAAATGAGAAGTCTACTCTTCAATTCTCTCCAAAGAACATGATAAAGGATCTGCAAGTAGAAAAAAAATCAAAATATAAAAAAGTTAATCACATCGACACTTGTATGAACTGAGCAACTAATCCAAAATCTGCACAATCCCTGTAATACTACCAAAGTGTTTAGATATGAAAAAGAGAAGGTATAAGGATGAGAATAAAATGTGACTAAACCAACTAAAATAAGTAAGAAAGTTTTTACTCGTATCTAGACATTGTTGACTTGACCAAACACACCCTCTCAATTCTCATGTAAGAAAACACTAATATCAAACACTGATATTTAAGTAACTGCAATATCTAATAAAAGATTAATGCAAA
Organism: Chamaenerion angustifolium; assembly: GCA_946814005.1. Classification (NCBI taxonomy): domain Eukaryota; kingdom Viridiplantae; phylum Streptophyta; class Magnoliopsida; order Myrtales; family Onagraceae; genus Chamaenerion; species Chamaenerion angustifolium. Next base: position 21,589,827 of record OX328268.1, on the reverse strand, counting down.
CAAACACAATTCAAATAAAATCATGGTACTAGATGACTTATGAAGAATGTGGTGTCTATTCCCGAGTGTTTCCCTCAAGATCATGATAAAGAATATGCAAAAATATTTAAAAATGCATATCATATAGAGAACTAATCTAAATAATGCAAACTGAAAAATATCAACGATATTAAAAAAAAATGCTCTAATCTACTTATTTGAAGTGAAATAAGAATCATAAGGCATATGAACATGATGAGAGGTTTACTCTTCATTTTTCTCTCAACAACTTCATAAAGGATCTGCAATGACCTCTAAAAATTAAACACAGGATAAGAAACCCTAATCGCATTAAGAAAAAAAATTAAGAATATGAAAAGATGATCAAACCTACACTTGTATGAACTAGGAATGTAACTCAACATCTCCAACACTTGTATGAACAGACTAGGTATGTAACCCAAAATCTCCATTACCCCGGTAAAGCTACAAAAGTTTTGAAATATGAAAAAAGAAAGGAACAATATGAATAAATATTCGACCAAACCAACTAAAATGAGTAAGAAAGCATCAAATTTACCTTACGACTCAACGAATTCCACCCGTACAATACTCATTCTAATGTAAGTTGCGTACACTAGATAAGTTCATCATCAATTATAGAACTTTAAGGAAATAGTGTCAATAGATTAAAGTAAATGGAATTCTATTCTTTTGTTCTCTCGCAAAAACATGGTAAGCAATTTTGCACAAACTTTTCGAATTGTATAGTGAAGATAAGATTAAAAAAAAATCAAATATTAAAATGAGAAGGTGCATAGATATGAATAAAGGTGACCAAACAAACTGAAATAAGTAAGAAAACGACAAGAAAGTTTAGGCTTGTAAAGCTCTCAAGTAGACATTATTGATTTGACCAAACCCTATCATTCGATTTCTAATTTCTTGAAAGAAAACGCTAATATCTATGTAATTGCATTATCCAATAAAATATTAACTAAAACAAGCATGATTAAAACAAAGTTATGACACTAGATGGGTTATGAAGAATGTGTTGTCTATTACCTAGTTCTTCCTAAATATCATGACAAGGAATATGCAGAAAACATTAAAAATTGCAAATCGATGAGACAACTGATTCAAATATAACAATCAGAAGAGGATCAACACTATGAAAAAGAATTTGATCAAACCGAATTATTTGAAGTGAAGCAAGAACCATAGGGATTAGAAGCATGGGAGGGATACTGTTCAGTTCTCTACCAAAAACTTGATAAAGGACATGTAAGAAAAAATCAAACTTGATCAAACTGATACGGTTCAATTCTAAAAATTGAACACAGCAAAAATAACTAACCGACGTAAAAACAATATTGAGAATATAAAGAGTTTATCAAACTGATGCCTGTAATTGAGCATGTAACTCAATATATGAACGACACTTGTATGAGCTGACCATGTAGACACTTTTTGACTTGGTCACACACCGCCATTCGATTTCCATTTCCCTAAAAGATAACACTAATATCTATGTAACTGCATTATCTAAAAAAGATCATTGAAACAAACCTGATTTGAAAAGAATATGTAAATAGATGGTTTATGAAGAATGTTGTGTTGATTCACCAGTCCATCGCCCAATATCATGATAAATAATCTGCAGAAAACTTTAAAAATTGCAAACCTCATAGATAACTAACGATATAAATCAAATTTAAAATGATCAACAAGATTATAAAAAACTTGATCAAACCAACTTATGTGAAGTGAAGCAAGAACGGAAGAGCTTAGGAAAATGAGAAGTCTACTCTTCAATTCTCTCCAAAGAACATGATAAAGGATCTGCAAGTAGAAAAAAAAATCAAAATATAAAAAAGTTAATCACATCGACACTTGTATGAACTGAGCAACTAATCCAAAATCTGCACAATCCCTGTAATACTACCAAAGTGTTTAGATATGAAAAAGAGAAGGTATAAGGATGAGAATAAAATGTGACTAAACCAACTAAAATAAGTAAGAAAGTTTTTACTCGTATCTAGACATTGTTGACTTGACCAAACACACCCTCTCAATTCTCATGTAAGAAAACACTAATATCAAACACTGATATTTAAGTAACTGCAATATATAATAAAAGATTAATGCAAACAAACACAATTCAAATAAAATCATGGTACTAGATGACTTATGAAGAATGTGGTGTCTATTCCCGAGTGTTTCCCTCAAGATCATGATAAAGAATATGCAAAAATATTTAAAAATGCATATCATATAGAGAACTAATCTAAATAATGCAAACTGAAAAATATCAACGATATTAAAAAAAAATGCTCTAGTCTACTTATTTGAAGTGAAATAAGAATCATAAGGCATATGAACATGATGAGAGGTTTACTCTTCATTTTTCTCTCAACAACTTCATAAAGGATCTGCAATGATCTCTAAAAATTAAACACAGGATAAGAAACCCTAATCGCATTAAGAAAAAAAATTAAGAATATGAAAAGATGATCAAACCTACACTTGTATGAACTAGGAATGTAACTCAACATCTCCAACACTTGTATGAACAGACTAGGTATGTAACCCAAAATCTCCATTACCCCGGTAAAGCTACAAAAGTTTCGAAATATGAAAAAAGAAAGGAACAATATGAATAAATATTCGACCAAACCAACTAAAATGAGTAAGAAAGCATCAAATTTACCTTACGACTCAACGAATTCCACCCGTACAATACTCATTCTAATGTAAGTTGCGTACACTAGATAAGTTCATCATCAATTATAGAACTTTAAGGAAATAGTGTCAATAGATTAAAGTAAATGGAATTCTATTCTTTTGTTCTCTCGCAAAAACATGGTAAGCAATTTTGCACAAACTTTTCGAATTGTATAGTGAAGATAAGATTAAAAAAAAATCAAATATTAAAATGAGAAGGTGCATAGATATGAATAAAGGTGACCAAACAAACTGAAATAAGTAAGAAAACGACAAGAAAGTTTAGGCTTGTAAAGCTCTCAAGTAGACATTATTGATTTGACCAAACCCTATCATTCGATTTCTAATTTCTTGAAAGAAAACGCTAATATCTATGTAATTGCATTATCCAATAAAATATTAACTAAAACAAGCATGATTAAAACAAAGTTATGACACTAGATGGGTTATGAAGAATGTGTTGTCTATTACCTAGTTCTTCCTAAATATCATGACAAGGAATATGCAGAAAACATTAAAAATTGCAAATCGATGAGACAACTGATTCAAATATAACAATCAGAAGAGGATCAACACTATGAAAAAGAATTTGATCAAACCGAATTATTTGAAGTGAAGCAAGAACCATAGGGATTAGAAGCATGGGAGGGATACTGTTCAGTTCTCTACCAAAAACTTGATAAAGGACATGTAAGAAAAAATCAAACTTGATCAAACTGATACGGTTCAATTCTAAAAATTGAACACAGCAAAAATAACTAACCGACGTAAAAACAATATTGAGAATATAAAGAGTTTATCAAACTGATGCCTGTAATTGAGCATGTAACTCAATATATGAACGACACTTGTATGAGCTGACCATGTAGACACTTTTTGACTTGGTCACACACCGCCAATCGATTTCCATTTCCCTAAAAGATAACACTAATATCTATGTAACTGCATTATCTAAAAAAGATCATTGAAACAAACCTGATTTGAAAAGAATATGGAAATAGATGGTTTATGAAGAATGTTGTGTTGATTCACCAGTCCATCGCCCAATATCATGATAAATAATCTGCAGAAAACTTTAAAAATTGCAAACCTCATAGATAACTAACGATATAAATCAAATTTAAAATGATCAACAAGATTATAAAAAACTTGATCAAACCAACTTATGTGAAGTGAAGCAAGAACGGAAGGGCTTATGAAAATGAGAAGTCTACTCTTCAATTCTCTCCAAAGAACATGATAAAGGATCTGCAAGTAGAAAAAAAATCAAAATATAAAAAAGTTAATCACATCGACACTTGTATGAACTGAGCAACTAATCCAAAATCTGCACAATCCCTGTAATACTACCAAAGTGTTTAGATATGAAAAAGAGAAGGTATAAGGATGAGAATAAAATGTGACTAAACCAACTAAAATAAGTAAGAAAGTTTTTACTCGTATCTAGACATTGTTGACTTGACCAAACACACCCTCTCAATTCTCATGTAAGAAAACACTAATATCAAACACTGATATTTAAGTAACTGCAATATCTAATAAAAGATTAATGCAAACAAACACAATTCAAATAAAATCATGGTACTAGATGACTTATGAAGAATGTGGTGTCTATTCCCGAGTGTTTCCCTCAAGATCATGATAAAGAATATGCAAAAATATTTAAAAATGCATATCATATAGAGAACTAATCTAAATAATGCAAACTGAAAAATATCAACGATATTAAAAAAAAATGCTCTAGTCTACTTATTTGAAGTGAAATAAGAATCATAAGGCATATGAACATGATGAGAGGTTTACTCTTCATTTTTCTCTCAACAACTTCATAAAGGATCTGCAATGATCTCTAAAAATTAAACACAGGATAAGAAACCCTAATCGCATTAAGAAAAAAAATTAAGAATATGAAAAGATGATCAAACCTACACTTGTATGAACTAGGAATGTAACTCAACATCTCCAACACTTGTATGAACAGACTAGGTATGTAACCCAAAATCTCCATTACCCCGGTAAAGCTACAAAAGTTTCGAAATATGAAAAAAGAAAGGAACAATATGAATAAATATTCGACCAAACCAACTAAAATGAGTAAGAAAGCATCAAATTTACCTTACGACTCAACGAATTCCACCCGTACAATACTCATTCTAATGTAAGTTGCGTACACTAGATAAGTTCATCATCAATTATAGAACTTTAAGGAAATAGTGTCAATAGATTAAAGTAAATGGAATTCTATTCTTTTGTTCTCTCGCAAAAACATGGTAAGCAATTTTGCACAAACTTTTCGAATTGTATAGTGAAGATAAGATTAAAAAAAAATCAAATATTAAAATGAGAAGGTGCATAGATATGAATAAAGGTGACCAAACAAACTGAAATAAGTAAGAAAACGACAAGAAAGTTTAGGCTTGTAAAGCTCTCAAGTAGACATTATTGATTTGACCAAACCCTATCATTCGATTTCTAATTTCTTGAAAGAAAACGCTAATATCTATGTAATTGCATTATCCAATAAAATATTAACTAAAACAAGCATGATTAAAACAAAGTTATGACACTAGATGGGTTATGAAGAATGTGTTGTCTATTACCTAGTTCTTCCTAAATATCATGACAAGGAATATGCAGAAAACATTAAAAATTGCAAATCGATGAGACAACTGATTCAAATATAACAATCAGAAGAGGATCAACACTATGAAAAAGAATTTGATCAAACCGAATTATTTGAAGTGAAGCAAGAACCATAGGGATTAGAAGCATGGGAGGGATACTGTTCAGTTCTCTACCAAAAACTTGATAAAGGACATGTAAGAAAAAATCAAACTTGATCAAACTGATACGGTTCAATTCTAAAAATTGAACACAGCAAAAATAACTAACCGACGTAAAAACAATATTGAGAATATAAAGAGTTTATCAAACTGATGCCTGTAATTGAGCATGTAACTCAATATATGAACGACACTTGTATGAGCTGACCATGTAGACACTTTTTGACTTGGTCACACACCGCCAATCGATTTCCATTTCCCTAAAAGATAACACTAATATCTATGTAACTGCATTATCTAAAAAAGATCATTGAAACAAACCTGATTTGAAAAGAATATGGAAATAGATGGTTTATGAAGAATGTTGTGTTGATTCACCAGTCCATCGCCCAATATCATGATAAATAATCTGCAGAAAACTTTAAAAATTGCAAACCTCATAGATAACTAACGATATAAATCAAATTTAAAATGATCAACAAGATTATAAAAAACTTGATCAAACCAACTTATGTGAAGTGAAGCAAGAACGGAAGGGCTTATGAAAATGAGAAGTCTACTCTTCAATTCTCTCCAAAGAACATGATAAAGGATCTGCAAGTAGAAAAAAAATCAAAATATAAAAAAGTTAATCACATCGACACTTGTATGAACTGAGCAACTAATCCAAAATCTGCACAATCCCTGTAATACTACCAAAGTGTTTAGATATGAAAAAGAGAAGGTATAAGGATGAGAATAAAATGTGACTAAACCAACTAAAATAAGTAAGAAAGTTTTTACTCGTATCTAGACATTGTTGACTTGACCAAACACACCCTCTCAATTCTCATGTAAGAAAACACTAATATCAAACACTGATATTTAAGTAACTGCAATATATAATAAAAGATTAATGCAAACAAACACAATTCAAATAAAATCATGGTATTAGATGACTTATGAAGAATGTGGTGTCTATTCCCGAGTGTTTCCCTCAAGATCATGATAAAGAATATGCAAAAATATTTAAAAATGCATATCATAGAGAGAACTAATCTAAATAATGCAAACTGAAAAATATCAACGATATTAAAAAAAAATGCTCTAATCTACTTATTTGAAGTGAAATAAGAATCATAAGGCATATGAACATGATGAGAGGTTTACTCTTCATTTTCCTCTCAACAACTTCATAAAGGATCTGCAATGATCTCTAAAAATTAAACACAGGATAAGAAACCCTAATCGCATTAAGAAAAAAAATTAAGAATATGAAAAGATGATCAAACCTACACTTGTATGAACTAGGAATCTAACTCAACATCTCCAACACTTGTATGAACAGACTAGGTATGTAACCCAAAATCTCCATTACCCCGGTAAAGCTACAAAAGTTTTGAAATATGAAAAAAGAAAGGAACAATATGAATAAATATTCGACCAAACCAACTAAAATGAGTAAGAAAGCATCAAATTTACCTTACGACTCAACGAATTCCACCCGTACAATACTCATTCTAATGTAAGTTGCGTACACTAGATAAGTTCATCATCAATTATAGAACTTTAAGGAAATAGTGTCAATAGATTAAAGTAAATGGAATTCTATTCTTTTGTTCTCTCGCAAAAACATGGTAAGCAATTTTGCACAAACTTTTCGAATTGTATAGTGAAGATAAGATTAAAAAAAAATCAAATATTAAAATGAGAAGGTGCATAGATATGAATAAAGGTGACCAAACAAACTGAAATAAGTAAGAAAACGACAAGAAAGTTTAGGCTTGTAAAGCTCTCAAGTAGACATTATTGATTTGACCAAACCCTATCATTCGATTTCTAATTTCTTGAAAGAAAACGCTAATATCTATGTAATTGCATTATCCAATAAAATATTAACTAAAACAAGCATGATTAAAACAAAGTTATGACACTAGATGGGTTATGAAGAATGTGTTGTCTATTACCTAGTTCTTCCTAAATATCATGACAAGGAATATGCAGAAAACATTAAAAATTGCAAATCGATGAGACAACTGATTCAAATATAACAATCAGAAGAGGATCAACACTATGAAAAAGAATTTGATCAAACCGAATTATTTGAAGTGAAGCAAGAACCATAGGGATTAGAAGCATGGGAGGGATACTGTTCAGTTCTCTACCAAAAACTTGATAAAGGACATGTAAGAAAAAATCAAACTTGATGAAACTGATACGGTTCAATTCTAAAAATTGAACACAGCAAAAATAACTAACCGACGTAAAAACAATATTGAGAATATAAAGAGTTTATCAAACTGATGCCTGTAATTGAGCATGTAACTCAATATATGAACGACACTTGTATGAGCTGACCATGTAGACACTTTTTGACTTGGTCACACACCGCCAATCGATTTCCATTTCCCTAAAAGATAACACTAATATCTATGTAACTGCATTATCTAAAAAAGATCATTGAAACAAACCTGATTTGAAAAGAATATGTAAATAGATGGTTTATGAAGAATGTTGTGTTGATTCACCAGTCCATCGCCCAATATCATGATAAATAATCTGCAGAAAACTTTAAAAATTGCAAACCTCATAGATAACTAACGATATAAATCAAATTTAAAATGATCAACAAGATTATAAAAAACTTGATCAAACCAACTTATGTGAAGTGAAGCAAGAACGGAAGAGCTTAGGAAAATGAGAAGTCTACTCTTCAATTCTCTCCAAAGAACATGATAAAGGATCTGCAAGTAGAAAAAAAAATCAAAATATAAAAAAGTTAATCACATCGACACTTGTATGAACTGAGCAACTAATCCAAAATCTGCACAATCCCTGTAATACTACCAAAGTGTTTAGATATGAAAAAGAGAAGGTATAAGGATGAGAATAAAATGTGACTAAACCAACTAAAATAAGTAAGAAAGTTTTTACTCGTATCTAGACATTGTTGACTTGACCAAACACACCCTCTCAATTCTCATGTAAGAAAACACTAATATCAAACACTGATATTTAAGTAACTGCAATATCTAATAAAAGATTAATGCAAACAAACACAATTCAAATAAAATCATGGTACTAGATGACTTATGAAGAATGTGGTGTCTATTCCCGAGTGTTTCCCTCAAGATCATGATAAAGAATATGCAAAAATATTTAAAAATGCATATCATATAGAGAACTAATCTAAATAATGCAAACTGAAAAATATCAACGATATTAAAAAAAAATGCTCTAATCTACTTATTTGAAGTGAAATAAGAATCATAAGGCATATGAACATGATGAGAGGTTTACTCTTCATTTTTCTCTCAACAACTTCATAAAGGATCTGCAATGATCTCTAAAAATTAAACACAGGATAAGAAACCCTAATCGCATTAAGAAAAAAAATTAAGAATATGAAAAGATGATCAAACCTACACTTGTATGAACTAGGAATGTAACTCAACATCTCCAACACTTGTATGAACAGACTAGGTATGTAACCCAAAATCTCCATTACCCCGGTAAAGCTACAAAAGTTTTGAAATATGAAAAAAGAAAGGAACAATATGAATAAATATTCGACCAAACCAACTAAAATGAGTAAGAAAGCATCAAATTTACCTTACGACTCAACGAATTCCACCCGTACAATACTCATTCTAATGTAAGTTGCGTACACTAGATAAGTTCATCATCAATTATAGAACTTTAAGGAAATAGTGTCAATAGATTAAAGTAAATGGAATTCTATTCTTTTGTTCTCTCGCAAAAACATGGTAAGCAATTTTGCACAAACTTTTCGAATTGTATAGTGAAGATAAGATTAAAAAAAAATCAAATATTAAAATGAGAAGGTGCATAGATATGAATAAAGGTGACCAAACAAACTGAAATAAGTAAGAAAACGACAAGAAAGTATAGGCTTGTAAAGCTCTCAAGTAGACATTATTGATTTGACCAAACCCTATCATTCGATTTCTAATTTCTTGAAAGAAAACGCTAATATCTATGTAATTGCATTATCCAATAAAAGATTAACTAAAACAAGCATGATTAAAACAAAGTTATGACACTAGATGGGTTATGAAGAATGTGTTGTCTATTACCTAGTTCTTCCTAAATATCATGACAAGGAATATGCAGAAAACATTAAAAATTGCAAATCGATGAGACAACTGATTCAAATATAACAATCAGAAGAGGATCAACACTATGAAAAAGAATTTGATCAAACCGAATTATTTGAAGTGAAGCAAGAACCATAGGGATTAGAAGCATGGGAGGGATACTGTTCAGTTCTCTACCAAAAACTTGATAAAGGACATGTAAGAAAAAATCAAACTTGATCAAACTGATACGGTTCAATTCTAAAAATTGAAGACAGCAAAAATAACTAACCGACGTAAAAACAATATTGAGAATATAAAGAGTTTATCAAACTGATGCCTGTAATTGAGCATGTAACTCAATATATGAACGACACTTGTATGAGCTGACCATGTAGACACTTTTTGACTTGGTCACACACCGCCATTCGATTTCCATTTCCCTAAAAGATAACACTAATATCTATGTAACTGCATTATCTAAAAAAGATCATTGAAACAAACCTGATTTGAAAAGAATATGTAAATAGATGGTTTATGAAGAATGTTGTGTTGATTCACCAGTCCATCGCCCAATATCATGATAAATAATCTGCAGAAAACTTTAAAAATTGCAAACCTCATAGATAACTAACGATATAAATCAAATTTAAAATGATCAACAAGATTATAAAAAACTTGATCAAACCAACTTATGTGAAGTGAAGCAAGAACGGAAGAGCTTAGGAAAATGAGAAGTCTACTCTTCAATTCTCTCCAAAGAACATGATAAAGGATCTGCAAGTAGAAAAAAAAATCAAAATATAAAAAAGTTAATCACATCGACACTTGTATGAACTGAGCAACTAATCCAAAATCTGCACAATCCCTGTAATACTACCAAAGTGTTTAGATATGAAAAAGAGAAGGTATAAGGATGAGAATAAAATGTGACTAAACCAACTAAAATAAGTAAGAAAGTTTTTACTCGTATCTAGACATTGTTGACTTGACCAAACACACCCTCTCAATTCTCATGTAAGAAAACACTAATATTAAACACTGATATTTAAGTAACTGCAATATCTAATAAAAGATTAATGCAAACAAACACAATTCAAATAAAATCATGGTACTAGATGACTTATGAAGAATGTGGTGTCTATTCCCGAGTGTTTCCCTCAAGATCATGATAAAGAATATGCAAAAATATTTAAAAATGCATATCATATAGAGAACTAATCTAAATAATGCAAACTGAAAAATATCAACGATATTAAAAAAAAATGCTCTAATCTACTTATTTGAAGTGAAATAAGAATCATAAGGCATATGAACATGATGAGAGGTTTACTCTTCATTTTTCTCTCAACAACTACATAAAGGATCTGCAATGATCTCTAAAAATTAAACACAGGATAAGAAACCCTAATCGCATTAAGAAAAAAAATTAAGAATATGAAAAGATGATCAAACCTACACTTGTATGAACTAGGAATCTAACTCAACATCTCCAACACTTGTATGAACAGACTAGGTATGTAACCCAAAATCTCCATTACCCCGGTAAAGCTACAAAAGTTTTGAAATATGAAAAAAGAAAGGAACAATATGAATAAATATTCGACCAAACCAACTAAAATGAGTAAGAAAGCATCAAATTTACCTTACGACTCAACGAATTCCACCCGTACAATACTCATTCTAATGTAAGTTGCGTACACTAGATAAGTTCATCATCAATTATAGAACTTTAAGGAAATAGTGTCAATAGATTAAAGTAAATGGAATTCTATTCTTTTGTTCTCTCGCAAAAACATGGTAAGCAATTTTGCACAAACTTTTCGAATTGTATAGTGAAGATAAGATTAAAAAAAAATCAAATATTAAAATGAGAAGGTGCATAGATATGAATAAAGGTGACCAAACAAACTGAAATAAGTAAGAAAACGACAAGAAAGTTTAGGCTTGTAAAGCTCTCAAGTAGACATTATTGATTTGACCAAACCCTATCATTCGATTTCTAATTTCTTGAAAGAAAACGCTAATATCTATGTAATTGCATTATCCAATAAAAGATTAACTCAAACAAGCATGATTAAAACAAAGTTATGACACTAGATGGGTTATGAAGAATGTGTTGTCTATTACCTAGTTCTTCCTAAATATCATGACAAGGAATATGCAGAAAACATTAAAAATTGCAAATCGATGAGACAACTGATTCAAATATAACAATCAGAAGAGGATCAACACTATGAAAAAGAATTTGATCAAACCGAATTATTTGAAGTGAAGCAAGAACCATAGGGATTAGAAGCATGGGAGGCATACTGTTCAGTTCTCTACCAAAAACTTGATAAAGGACATGTAAGAAAAAATCAAACTTGATCAAACTGATACGGTTCAATTCTAAAAATTGAACACATCAAAAATAACTAACCGACGTAAAAACAATATTGAGAATATAAAGAGTTTATCAAACTGATGCCTGTAATTGAGCATGTAACTCAATATATGAACGACACTTGTATGAGCTGACCATGTAGACACTTTTTGACTTGGTCACACACCGCCATTCGATTTCCATTTCCCTAAAAGATAACACTAATATCTATGTAACTGCATTATCTAAAAAAGATCATTGAAACAAACCTGATTTGAAAAGAATATGTAAATAGATGGTTTATGAAGAATGTTGTGTTGATTCACCAGTCCATCGCCCAATATCATGATAAATAATCTGCAGGAAACTTTAAAAATTGCAAACCTCATAGATAACTAACGATATAAATCAAATTTAAAATGATCAACAAGATTATAAAAAACTTGATCAAACCAACTTATGTGAAGTGAAGCAAGAACGGAAGAGCTTAGGAAAATGAGAAGTCTACTCTTCAATTCTCTCCAAAGAACATGATAAAGGATCTGCAAGTAGAAAAAAAAATCAAAATATAAAAAAGTTAATCACATCGACACTTGTATGAACTGAGCAACTAATCCAAAATCTGCACAATCCCTGTAATACTACCAAAGTGTTTAGATATGAAAAAGAGAAGGTATAAGGATGAGAATAAAATGTGACTAAACCAACTAAAATAAGTAAGAAAGTTTTTACTCGTATTAAGACATTGTTGACTTGACCAAACACACCCTCTCAATTCTCATGTAAGAAAAAACTAATATCAAACACTGATATTTAAGTAACTGCAATATCTAATAAAAGATTAATGCAAACAAACACAATTCAAATAAAATCATGGTATTAGATGACTTATGAAGAATGTGGTGTCTATTCCCGAGTGTTTCCCTCAAGATCATGATAAAGAATATGCAAAAATATTTAAAAATGCATATCATAGAGAGAACTAATCTAAATAATGCAAACTGAAAAATATCAACGATATTAAAAAAAAATGCTCTAATCTACTTATTTGAAGTGAAATAAGAATCATAAGGCATATGAACATGATGAGAGGTTTACTCTTCATTTTCCTCTCAACAACTTCATAAAGGATCTGCAATGATCTCTAAAAATTAAACACAGGATAAGAAACCCTAATCGCATTAAGAAAAAAAATTAAGAATATGAAAAGATGATCAAACCTACACTTGTATGAACTAGGAATCTAACTCAACATCTCCAACACTTGTATGAACAGACTAGGTATGTAACCCAAAATCTCCATTACCCCGGTAAAGCTACAAAAGTTTTGAAATATGAAAAAAGAAAGGAACAATATGAATAAATATTCGACCAAACCAACTAAAATGAGTAAGAAAGCATCAAATTTACCTTACGACTCAACGAATTCCACCCGTACAATACTCATTCTAATGTAAGTTGCGTACACTAGATAAGTTCATCATCAATTATAGAACTTTAAGGAAATAGTGTCAATAGATTAAAGTAAATGGACTTCTATTCTTTTGTTCTCTCGCAAAAACATGGTAAGCAATTTTGCACAAACTTTTCGAATTGTATAGTGAAGATAAGATTAAAAAAAAATCAAATATTAAAATGAGAAGGTGCATAGATATGAATAAAGGTGACCAACCAAACTGAAATAAGTAAGAAAACGACAAGAAAGTTTAGGCTTGTAAAGCTCTCAAGTAGACATTATTGATTTGACCAAACCCTATCATTCAATTTCTAATTTCTTGAAAGAAAACGCTAATATCTATGTAATTGCATTATCCAATAAAAGATTAACTAAAACAAGCATGATTAAAACAAAGTTATGACACTAGATGGGTTATGAAGAATGTGTTGTCTATTACCTAGTTCTTCCTAAATATCATGACAAGGAATATGCAGAAAACATTATAAATTGCAAATCGATGAGACAACTGATTCAAATATAACAATCAGAAGAGGATCAACACTATGAAAAAGAATTTGATCAAACCGAATTATTTGAAGTGAAGCAAGAACCATAGGGATTAGAAGCATGGGAGGGATACTGTTCAGTTCTCTACCAAAAACTTGATAAAGGACATGTAAGAAAAAATCAAACTTGATCAAACTGATACCTGTAAAAAAGCAGAGAAAAAACTGATACGGTTCAATTCTAAAAATTGAAGACAGCAAAAATAACCAACCGACGTAAAAACAATATTGAGAATATAAAGAGTTTATCAAACTGATGCCTGTAATTGAGCATGTAACTCAATATATGAACGACACTTGTATGAGCTGACCATGTAGACACTTTTTGACTTGGTCACACACCGCCATTCGATTTCCATTTCCCTAAAAGATAACACTAATATCTATGTAACTGCATTATCTAAAAAAGATCATTGAAACAAACCTGATTTGAAAAGAATATGTAAATAGATGGTTTATGAAGAATGTTGTGTTGATTCACCAGTCCATCGCCCAATATCATGATAAATAATCTGCAGAAAACTTTAAAAATTGCAAACCTCATAGATAACTAACGATATAAATCAAATTTAAAATGATCAACAAGATTATAAAAAACTTGATCAAACCAACTTATGTGAAGTGAAGCAAGAACGGAAGAGCTTAGGAAAATGAGAAGTCTACTCTTCAATTCTCTCCAAAGAACATGATAAAAGATCTGCAAGTAGAAAAAAAAATCAAAATATAAAAAAGTTAATCACATCGACACTTGTATGAACTGAGCAACTAATCCAAAATCTGCACAATCCCTGTAATACTACCAAAGTGTTTAGATATGAAAAAGAGAAGGTATAAGGATGAGAATAAAATGTGACTAAACCAACTAAAATAAGTAAGAAAGTTTTTACTCGTATCTAGACATTGTTGACTTGACCAAACACACCCTCTCAATTCTCATGTAAGAAAAAACTAATATCAAACACTGATATTTAAGTAACTGCAATATCTAATAAAAGATTAATGCAAACAAACACAATTCAAATAAAATCATGGTATTAGATGACTTATGAAGAATGTGGTGTCTATTCCCGAGTGTTTCCCTCAAGATCATGATAAAGAATATGCAAAAATATTTAAAAATGCATATCATAGAGAGAGCTAATCTAAATAATGCAAACAGAAAAATATCAACGATATTAAAAAAAAATGCTCTAATCTACTTATTTGAAGTGAAATAAGAATCATAAGGCATATGAACATGATGAGAGGTTTACTCTTCATTTTCCTCTCAACAACTTCATAAAGGATCTGCAATGATCTCTAAAAATTAAACACAGGATAAGAAACCCTAATCGCATTAAGAAAAAAAATTAAGAATATGAAAAGATGATCAAACCTACACTTGTATGAACTAGGAATGTAACTCAACATCTCCAACACTTGTATGAACAGACTAGGTATGTAACCCAAAATCTCCATTACCCCGGTAAAGCTACAAAAGTTTTGAAATATGAAAAAAGAAAGGAACAATATGAATAAATATTCGACCAAACCAACTAAAATGAGTAAGAAAGCATCAAATTTACCTTACGACTCAACGAATTCCACCCGTACAATACTCATTCTAATGTAAGTTGCGTACACTACATAAGTTCATCATCAATTATAGAACTTTAAGGAAATAGTGTCAATAGATTAAAGTAAATGGACTTCTATTCTTTTGTTCTCTCGCAAAAACATGGTAAGCAATTTTGCACAAACTTTTCGAATTGTATAGTGAAGATAAGATTAAAAAAAATCAAATATTAAAATGAGAAGGTGCATAGATATGAATAAAGGTGACCAAACAAACTGAAATAAGTAAGAAAACGACAAGAAAGTTTAGGCTTGTAAAGCTCTCAAGTAGACATTATTGATTTGACCAAACCCTATCATTCGATTTCTAATTTCTTGAAAGAAAACGCTAATATCTATGTAATTGCATTATCCAATAAAAGATTAACTAAAACAAGCATGATTAAAACAAAGTTATGACACTAGATGGGTTATGAAGAATGTGTTGTCTATTACCTAGTTCTTCCTAAATATCATGACAAGGAATATGCAGAAAACATTAAAAATTGCAAATCGATGAGACAACTGATTCAAATATAACAATCAGAAGAGGATCAACACTATGAAAAAGAATTTGATCAAACCGAATTATTTGAAGTGAAGCAAGAACCATAGGGATTAGAAGCATGGGAGGGATACTGTTCAGTTCTCTACCAAAAACTTGATAAAGGACATGTAAGAAAAAATCAAACTTGATCAAACTGATACCTGTAAAAAAGCAGAGAAAAAACTGATACGGTTCAATTCTAAAAATTGAACACAGCAAAAATAACTAACCGACGTAAAAACAATATTGAGAATATAAAGAGTTTATCAAACTGATGCCTGTAATTGAGCATGTAACTCAATATATGAACGACACTTGTATGAGCTGACCATGTACACACTTTTTGACTTGGTCACACACCGCCATTCGATTTCCATTTCCCTAAAAGATAACACTAATATCTATGTAACTGCATTATCTAAAAAAGATCATTGAAACAAACCTGATTTGAAAAGAATATGGAAATAGATGGTTTATGAAGAATGTTGTGTTGATTCACCAGTCCATCGCCCAATATCATGATAAATAATCTGCAGAAAACTTTAAAAATTGCAAACCTCATAGATAACTAACGATATAAATCAAATTTAAAATGATCAACAAGATTATAAAAAACTTGATCAAACCAACTTATGTGAAGTGAAGCAAGAACGGAAGGGATTAGGAAAATGAGAAGTCTACTCTTCAATTCTCTCCAAAGAACATGATAAAGGATCTGCAAGTAGAAAAAAAAATCAAAATATAAAAAAGTTAATCACATCGACACTAATACTACCAAAAATCTGCACAATCCCTGTAATACTACCAAAGTGTTTAGATATGAAAAAGAGAAGGTATAAGGATGAGAATAAAATGTGACTAAACCAACTAAAATAAGTAAGAAATTTTTTACTCGTATCTAGACATTGTTGACTTGACCAAACACACCCTCTCAATTCTCATGTAAGAAAACACTAATATCAAACACTGATATTTAAGTAACTGCAATATCTAATAAAAGATTAATGCAAACAAACACAATTCAAATAAAATCATGGTATTAGATGACTTATGAAGAATGTGGTGTCTATCCCCGAGTGTTTCCCTCAAGATCATGATAAAGAATATGCAAAAATATTTAAAAATGCATATCATAGAGAGAACTAATCTAAATAATGCAAACTGAAAAATATCAACGATATTAAAAAAAAATGCTCTAATCTACTTATTTGAAGTGAAATAAGAATCATAAGGCATATGAACATGATGAGAGGTTTACTCTTCATTTTTCTCTCAACAACTTCATAAAGGATCTGCAATGATCTCTAAAAATTAAACACAGGATAAGAAACCCTAATCGCATTAAGAAAAAAAATTAAGAATATGAAAAGATGATCAAACCTACACTTGTATGAACTAGGAATGTAACTCAACATCTCCAACACTTGTATGAACAGACTAGGTATGTAACCCAAAATCTCCATTACCCCGGTAAAGCTACAAAAGTTTTGAAATATGAAAAAAGAAAGGAACAATATGAATAAATATTCGACCAAACCAACTAAAATGAGTAAGAAAGCATCAATTTTACCTTACGACTCAACGAATTCCACCCGTACAATACTCATTCTAATGTAAGTTGCGTACACTACATAAGTTCATCATCAATTATAGAACTTTAAGGAAATAGTGTCAATAGATTAAAGTAAATGGACTTCTATTCTTTTGTTCTCTCGCAAAAACATGGTAAGCAATTTTGCACAAACTTTTCGAATTGTATAGTGAAGATAAGATTAAAAAAAATCAAATATTAAAATGAGAAGGTGCATAGATATGAATAAAGGTGACCAAACAAACTGAAATAAGTAAGAAAACGACAAGAAAGTTTAGGCTTGTAAAGCTCTCAAGTAGACATTATTGATTTGACCAAACCCTATCATTCGATTTCTAATTTCTTGAAAGAAAACGCTAATATCTATGTAATTGCATTATCCAATAAAAGATTAACTAAAACAAGCATGATTAAAACAAAGTTATGACACTAGATGGGTTATGAAGAATGTGTTGTCTATTACCTAGTTCTTCCTAAATATCATGACAAGGAATATGCAGAAAACATTAAAAATTGCAAATCGATGAGACAACTGATTCAAATATAACAATCAGAAGAGGATCAACACTATGAAAAAGAATTTGATCAAACCGAATTATTTGAAGTGAAGCAAGAACCATAGGGATTAGAAGCATGGGAGGGATACTGTTCAGTTCTCTACCAAAAACTTGATAAAGGACATGTAAGAAAAAATCAAACTTGATCAAACTGATACCTGTAAAAAAGCAGAGAAAAAACTGATACGGTTCAATTCTAAAAATTGAAGACAACAAAAATAACTAACCGACGTAAAAACAATATTGAGAATATAAAGAGTTTATCAAACTGATGCCTGTAATTGAGCATGTAACTCAATATATGAACGACACTTGTATGAGCTGACCATGTACACACTTTTTGACTTGGTCACACACCGCCATTCGATTTCCATTTCCCTAAAAGATAACACTAATATCTATGTAACTGCATTATCTAAAAAAGATCATTGAAACAAACCTGATTTGAAAAGAATATGGAAATAGATGGTTTATGAAGAATGTTGTGTTGATTCACCAGTCCATCGCCCAATATCATGATAAATAATCTGCAGAAAACTTTAAAAATTGCAAACCTCATAGATAACTAACGATATAAATCAAATTTAAAATGATCAACAAGATTATAAAAAACTTGATCAAACCAACTTATGTGAAGTGAAGCAAGAACGGAAGGGCTTAGGAAAATGAGAAGTCTACTCTTCAATTCTCTCCAAAGAACATGATAAAGGATCTGCAAGTAGAAAAAAAATCAAAATATAAAAAAGTTAATCACATCGACACTAATACTACCAAAAATCTGCACAATCCCTGTAATACTACCAAAGTGTTTAGATATGAAAAAGAGAAGGTATAAGGATGAGAATAAAATGTGACTAAACCAACTAAAATAAGTAAGAAATTTTTTACTCGTATCTAGACATTGTTGACTTGACCAAACACACCCTCTCAATTCTCATGTAAGAAAACACTAATATCAAACACTGATATTTAAGTAACTGCAATATCTAATAAAAGATTAATGCAAACAAACACAATTCAAATAAAATCATGGTACTAGATGACTTATGAAGAATGTGGTGTCTATTCCCGAGTGTTTCCCTCAAGATCATGACAAAGAATATGCAAAAATATTTAAAAATGCATATCATAGAGAGAACTAATCTAAATAATGCAAACTGAAAAATATCAACGATATTAAAAAAAAATGCTCTAATCTACTTATTTGAAGTGAAATAAGAATCATAAGGCATATGAACATGATGAGAGGTTTACTCTTCATTTTTCTCTCAACAACTTCATAAAGGATCTGCAATGATCTCTAAAAATTAAACACAGGATAAGAAACCCTAATCGCATTAAGAAAAAAAATTAAGAATATGAAAAGATGATCAAACCTACACTTGTATGAACTAGGAATGTAACTCAACATCTCCAACACTTGTATGAACAGACTAGGTATGTAACCCAAAATCTCCATTACCCCGGTAAAGCTACAAAAGTTTTGAAATATGAAAAAAGAAAGGAACAATATGAATAAATATTCGACCAAACCAACTAAAATGAGTAAGAAAGCATCAATTTTACCTTACGACTCAACGAATTCCACCCGTACAATACTCATTCTAATGTAAGTTGCGTACACTAGATAAGTTCATCATCAATTATAGAACTTTAAGGAAATAGTGTCAATAGATTAAAGTAAATGGACTTCTATTCTTTTGTTCTCTCGCAAAAACATGGTACGCAATTTTGCACAAACTTTTCGAATTGTATAGTGAAGATAAGATTAAAAAAAAATCAAATATTAAAATGAGAAGGTGCATAGATATGAATAAAGGTGACCAAACAAACTGAAATAAGTAAGAAAACGACAAGAAAGTTTAGGCTTGTAAAGCTCTCAAGTAGACATTATTGATTTGACCAAACCCTATCATTCGATTTCTAATTTCTTGAAAGAAAACGCTAATATCTATGTAATTGCATTATCCAATAAAAGATTAACTAAAACAAGCATGATTAAAACAAAGTTATGACACTAGATGGGTTATGAAGAATGTGTTGTCTATTACCTAGTTCTTCCTAAATATCATGACAAGGAATATGCAGAAAACATTAAAAATTGCAAATCGATGAGACAACTGATTCAAATATAACAATCAGAAGAGGATCAACACTATGAAAAAGAATTTGATCAAACCGAATTATTTGAAGTGAAGCAAGAACCATAGGGATTAGAAGCATGGGAGGGATACTGTTCAGTTCTCTACCAAAAACTTGATAAAGGACATGTAAGAAAAAATCAAACTTGATCAAACTGATACCTGTAAAAAAGCAGAGAAAAAACTGATACGGTTCAATTCTAAAAATTGAAGACCGCAAAAATAACTAACCGACGTAAAAACAATATTGAGAATATAAAGAGTTTATCAAACTGATGCCTGTAATTGAGCATGTAACTCAATATATGAACGACACTTGTATGAGCTGACCATGTACACACTTTTTGACTTGGTCACACACCGCCATTCGATTTCCATTTCCCTAAAAGATAACACTAATATCTATGTAACTGCATTATCTAAAAAAGATCATTGAAACAAACCTGATTTGAAAAGAATATGGAAATAGATGGTTTATGAAGAATGTTGTGTTGATTCACCAGTCCATCGCCCAATATCATGATAAATAATCTGCAGAAAACTTTAAAAATTGCAAACCTCATAGATAACTAACGATATAAATCAAATTTAAAATGATCAACAAGATTATGAAAAACTTGATCAAACCAACTTATGTGAAGTGAAGCAAGAACGGAAGGGCTTAGGAAAATGAGAAGTCTACTCTTCAATACTCCCCAAAGAACATGATAAAGGATCTGCAAGTAGAAAAAAAATCAAAATATAAAAAAGTTAATCACATCGACACTTGTATGAACTGAGCAACTAATCCAAAATCTGCACAATCCCTGTAATACTACCAAAGTGTTTAGATATGAAAAAGAGAAGGTATAAGGATGAGAATAAAATGTGACTAAACCAACTAAAATAAGTAAGAAAGTTTTTACTCGTATCTAGACATTGTTGACTTGACCAAACACACCCTCTCAATTCTCATGTAAGAAAACACTAATATCAAACACTGATATTTAAGTAACTGCAATATCTAATAAAAGATTAATGCAAACAAACACAATTCAAATAAAATCATGGTACTAGATGACTTATGAAGAATGTGGTGTCTATTCCCGAGTGTTTCCCTCAAGATCATGACAAAGAATATGCAAAAATATTTAAAAATGCATATCATAGAGAGAACTAATCTAAATAATGCAAACTGAAAAATATCAACGATATTAAAAAAAAATGCTCTAATCTACTTATTTGAAGTGAAATAAGAATCATAAGGCATATGAACATGATGAGAGGTTTACTCTTCATTTTTCTCTCAACAACTTCATAAAGGATCTGCAATGATCTCTAAAAATTAAACACAGGATAAGAAACCCTAATCGCATTAAGAAAAAAAATTAAGAATATGAAAAGATGATCAAACCTACACTTGTATGAACTAGGAATGTAACTCAACATCTCCAACACTTGTATGAACAGACTAGGTATGTAACCCAAAATCTCCATTACCCCGGTAAAGCTACAAAAGTTTTGAAATATGAAAAAAGAAAGGAACAATATGAATAAATATTCGACCAAACCAACTAAAATGAGTAAGAAAGCATCAATTTTACCTTACGACTCAACGAATTCCACCCGTACAATACTCATTCTAATGTAAGTTGCGTACACTAGATAAGTTCATCATCAATTATAGAACTTTAAGGAAATAGTGTCAATAGATTAAAGTAAATGGACTTCTATTCTTTTGTTCTCTCGCAAAAACATGGTACGCAATTTTGCACAAACTTTTCGAATTGTATAGTGAAGATAAGATTAAAAAAAAATCAAATATTAAAATGAGAAGGTGCATAGATATGAATAAAGGTGACCAAACAAACTGAAATAAGTAAGAAAATGACAAGAAAGTTTAGGCTTGTAAAGCTCTCAAGTAGACATTATTGATTTGACCAAACCCTATCATTCGATTTCTAATTTCTTGAAAGAAAACGCTAATATCTATGTAATTGCATTATCCAATAAAAGATTAACTAAAACAAGCATGATTAAAACAAAGTTATGACACTAGATGGGTTATGAAGAATGTGTTGTCTATTACCTAGTTCTTCCTAAATATCATGACAAGGAATATGCAGAAAACATTAAAAATTGCAAATCGATGAGACAACTGATTCAAATATAACAATCAGAAGAGGATCAACACTATGAAAAAGAATTTGATCAAACCGAATTATTTGAAGTGAAGCAAGAACCATAGGGATTAGAAGCATGGGAGGGATACTGTTCAGTTCTCTACCAAAAACTTGATAAAGGACATGTAAGAAAAAATCAAACTTGATCAAACTGATACCTGTAAAAAAGCAGAGAAAAAACTGATACGGTTCAATTCTAAAAATTGAACACAGCAAAAATAACTAACCGACGTAAAAACAATATTGAGAATATAAAGAGTTTATCAAACTGATGCCTGTAATTGAGCATGTAACTCAATATATGAACGAAACTTGTATGAGCTGACCATGTACACACTTTTTGACTTGGTCACACACCGCCATTCGATTTCCATTTCCCTAAAAGATAACACTAATATCTATGTAACTGCATTATCTAAAAAAGATCATTGAAACAAACCTGATTTGAAAAGAATATGGAAATAGATGGTTTATGAAGAATGTTGTGTTGATTCACCAGTCCATCGCCCAATATCATGATAAATAATCTGCAGAAAACTTTAAAAATTGCAAACCTCATAGATAACTAATGATATAAATCAAATTTAAAATGATCAACAAGATTATGAAAAACTTGATCAAACCAACTTATGTGAAGTGAAGCAAGAACGGAAGGGCTTAGGAAAATGAGAAGTCTACTCTTCAATTCTCCCCAAAGAACATGATAAAGGATCTGCAAGTAGAAAAAAAATCAAAATATAAAAAAGTTAATCACATCGACACTTGTATGAACTGAGCAACTAATCCAAAATCTGCACAATCCCTGTAATACTACCAAAGTGTTTAGATATGAAAAAGAGAAGGTATAAGGATGAGAATAAAATGTGACTAAACCAACTAAAATAAGTAAGAAATTTTTTACTCGTATCTAGACATTGTTGACTTGACAAAACACACCCTCTCAATTCTCATGTAAGAAAACACTAATATCAAACACTGATATTTAAGTAACTGCAATATCTAATAAAAGATTAATGCAAACAAACACAATTCAAATAAAATCATGGTACTAGATGACTTATGAAGAATGTGGTGTCTATTCCCGAGTGTTTCCCTCAAGATCATGACAAAGAATATGCAAAAATATTTAAAAATGCATATCATAGAGAGAACTAATCTAAATAATGCAAACTGAAAAATATCAACGATATTAAAAAAAAATGCTCTAATCTACTTATTTGAAGTGAAATAAGAATCATAAGGCATATGAACATGATGAGAGGTTTACTCTTCATTTTTCTCTCAACAACTTCATAAAGGATCTGCAATGATCTCTAAAAATTAAACACAGGATAAGAAACCCTAATCGCATTAAGAAAAAAAATTAAGAATATGAAAAGATGATCAAACCTACACTTGTATGAACTAGGAATGTAACTCAACATCTCCAACACTTGTATGAACAGACTAGGTATGTAACCCAAAATCTCCATTACCCCGGTAAAGCTACAAAAGTTTTGAAATATGAAAAAAGAAAGGAACAATATGAATAAATATTCGACCAAACCAACTAAAATGAGTAAGAAAGCATCAATTTTACCTTACGACTCAACGAATTCCACCCGTACAATACTCATTCTAATGTAAGTTGCGTACACTAGATAAGTTCATCATCAATTATAGAACTTTAAGGAAATAGTGTCAATAGATTAAAGTAAATGGACTTCTATTCTTTTGTTCTCTCGCAAAAACATGGTACGCAATTTTGCACAAACTTTTCGAATTGTATAGTGAAGATAAGATTAAAAAAAAATCAAATATTAAAATGAGAAGGTGCATAGATATGAATAAAGGTGACCAAACAAACTGAAATAAGTAAGAAAACGACAAGAAAGTTTAGGCTTGTAAAGCTCTCAAGTAGACATTATTGATTTGACCAAACCCTATCATTCGATTTCTAATTTCTTGAAAGAAAACGCTAATATCTATGTAATTGCATTATCCAATAAAAGATTAACTAAAACAAGCATGATTAAAACAAAGTTATGACACTAGATGGGTTATGAAGAATGTGTTGTCTATTACCTAGTTCTTCCTAAATATCATGACAAGGAATATGCAGAAAACATTAAAAATTGCAAATCGATGAGACAACTGATTCAAATATAACAATCAGAAGAGGATCAACACTATGAAAAAGAATTTGATCAAACCGAATTATTTGAAGTGAAGCAAGAACCATAGGGATTAGAAGCATGGGAGGGATACTGTTCAGTTCTCTACCAAAAACTTGATACAGGACATGTAAGAAAAAATCAAACTTGATCAAACTGATACCTGTAAAAAAGCAGAGAAAAAACTGATACGGTTCAATTCTAAAAATTCAACACAGCAAAAATAACTAACCGACGTAAAAACAATATTGAGAATATAAAGAGTTTATCAAACTGATGCCTGTAATTGAGCATGTAACTCAATATATGAACGACACTTGTATGAGCTGACCATGTACACACTTTTTGACTTGGTCACACACCGCCATTCGATTTCCATTTCCCTAAAAGATAACACTAATATCTATGTAACTGCATTATCTAAAAAAGATCATTGAAACAAACCTGATTTGAAAAGAATATGGAAATAGATGGTTTATGAAGAATGTTGTGTTGATTCACCAGTCCATCGCCCAATATCATGATAAATAATCTGCAGAAAACTTTAAAAATTGCAAACCTCATAGATAACTAACGATATAAATCAAATTTAAAATGATCAACAAGATTATAAAAAACTTGATCAAACCAACTTATGTGAAGTGAAGCAAGAACGGAAGGGCTTAGGAAAATGAGAAGTCTACTCTTCAATTCTCCCCAAAGAACATGATAAAGGATCTGCAAGTAGAAAAAAAATCAAAGTATAAAAAAGTTAATCACATCGACACTTGTATGAACTGAGCAACTAATCCAAAATCTGCACAATCCCTGTAATACTACCAAAGTGTTTAGATATGAAAAAGAGAAGGTATAAGGATGAGAATAAAATGTGACTAAACAAACTAAAATAAGTAAGAAAGTTTTTACTCGTATCTAGACATTGTTGACTTGACCAAACACACCCTCTCAATTCTCATGTAAGAAAACACTAATATCAAACACTGATATTTAAGTAACTGCAATATCTAATAAAAGATTAATGCAAACAAACACAATTCAAATAAAATCATGGTACTAGATGACTTATGAAGAATATGGTGTCTATTCCCGAGTGTTTCTCTCAAGATCATGATAAAGAATATGCAAAAAATATTTAAAAATGCATATCATAGAGAGAACTAATCTAAATAATGCAAACTGAAAAATATCAACGATATTAAAAAAAAATGCTCTAATCTACTTATTTGAAGTGAAATAAGAATCATAAGGCATATGAACATGATGAGAGGTTTACTCTTCATTTTTCTCTCAACAACTTCATAAAGGATCTGCAATGATCTCTAAAAATTAAACACAGGATAAGAAACCCTAATCGCATTAACAAAAAAAATTAAGAATATGAAAAGATGATCAAACCTACACTTGTATGAACTAGGAATGTAACTCAACATCTCCAACACTTGTATGAACAGACTAGGTATGTAACCCAAAATCTCCATTACCCCGGTAAAGCTACAAAAGTTTTGAAATATGAAAAAAGAAAGGAACAATATGAATAAATATTCGACCAAACCAACTAAAATGAGTAAGAAAGCATCAATTTTACCTTACGACTCAACGAATTCCACCCGTACAATACTCATTCTAATGTAAGTTGCGTACACTAGATAAGTTCATCATCAATTATAGAACTTTAAGGAAATAGTGTCAATAGATTAAAGTAAATGGACTTCTATTCTTTTGTTCTCTCGCAAAAACATGGTACGCAATTTTGCACAAACTTTTCGAATTGTATAGTGAAGATAAGATTAAAAAAAAATCAAATATTAAAATGAGAAGGTGCATAGATATGAGTAAAGGTGACCAAACAAACTGAAATAAGTAAGAAAACGACAAGAAAGTTTAGGCTTGTAAAGCTCTCAAGTAGACATTATTGATTTGACCAAACCCTATCATTCGATTTCTAATTTCTTGAAAGAAAACGCTAATATCTATGTAATTGCATTATCCAATAAAAGATTAACTAAAACAAGCATGATTAAAACAAAGTTATGACACTAGATGGGTTATGAAGAATGTGTTGTCTATTACCTAGTTCTTCCTAAATATCATGACAAGGAATATGCAGAAAACATTAAAAATTGCAAATCGATGAGACAACTGATTCAAATATAACAATCAGAAGAGGATCAACACTATGAAAAAGAATTTGATCAAACCGAATTATTTGAAGTGAAGCAAGAACCATAGGGATTAGAAGCATGGGAGGGATACTGTTCAGTTCTCTACCAAAAACTTGATAAAGGACATGTAAGAAAAAATCAAACTTGATCAAACTGATACCTGTAAAAAAGCAGAGAAAAAACTGATACGGTTCAATTCTAAAAATTCAACACAGCAAAAATAACTAACCGACGTAAAAACAATATTGAGAATATAAAGAGTTTATCAAACTGATGCCTGTAATTGAGCATGTAACTCAATATATGAACGACACTTGTATGAGCTGACCATGTACACACTTTTTGACTTGGTCACACACCGCCATTCGATTTCCATTTCCCTAAAAGATAACACTAATATCTATGTAACTGCATTATCTAAAAAAGATCATTGAAACAAACCTGATTTGAAAAGAATATGGAAATAGATGGTTTATGAAGAATGTTGTGTTGATTCACCAGTCCATCGCCCAATATCATGATAAATAATCTGCAGAAAACTTTAAAAATTGCAAACCTCATAGATAACTAACGATATAAATCAAATTTAAAATGATCAACAAGATTATGAAAAACTTGATCAAACCAACTTATGTGAAGTGAAGCAAGAACGGAAGGGCTTAGGAAAATGAGAAGTCTACTCTTCAATACTCCCCAAAGAACATGATAAAGGATCTGCAAGTAGAAAAAAAATCAAAATATAAAAAAGTTAATCACATCGACACTTGTATGAACTGAGCAACTAATCCAAAATCTGCACAATCCCTGTAATACTACCAAAGTGTTTAGATATGAAAAAGAGAAGGTATAAGGATGAGAATAAAATGTGACTAAACCAACTAAAATAAGTAAGAAATTTTTTACTCGTATCTAGACATTGTTGACTTGACCAAACACACCCTCTCAATTCTCATGTAAGAAAACACTAATATCAAACACTGATATTTAAGTAACTGCAATATCTAATAAAAGATTAATGCAAACAAACACAATTCAAATAAAATCATGGTACTAGATGACTTATGAAGAATGTGGTGTCTATTCCCGAGTGTTTCCCTCAAGATCATGACAAAGAATATGCAAAAATATTTAAAAATGCATATCATAGAGAGAACTAATCTAAATAATGCAAACTGAAAAATATCAACGATATTAAAAAAAAATGCTCTAATCTACTTATTTGAAGTGAAATAAGAATCATAAGGCATATGAACATGATGAGAGGTTTACTCTTCATTTTTCTCTCAACAACTTCATAAAGGATCTGCAATGATCTCTAAAAATTAAACACAGGATAAGAAACCCTAATCGCATTAAGAAAAAAAATTAAGAATATGAAAAGATGATCAAACCTACACTTGTATGAACTAGGAATGTAACTCAACATCTCCAACACTTGTATGAACAGACTAGGTATGTAACCCAAAATCTCCATTACCCCGGTAAAGCTACAAAAGTTTTGAAATATGAAAAAAGAAAGGAACAATATGAATAAATATTCGACCAAACCAACTAAAATGAGTAAGAAAGCATCAATTTTACCTTACGACTCAACGAATTCCACCCGTACAATACTCATTCTAATGTAAGTTGCGTACACTAGATAAGTTCATCATCAATTATAGAACTTTAAGGAAATAGTGTCAATAGATTAAAGTAAATGGACTTCTATTCTTTTGTTCTCTCGCAAAAACATGGTACGCAATTTTGCACAAACTTTTCGAATTGTATAGTGAAGATAAGATTAAAAAAAAATCAAATATTAAAATGAGAAGGTGCATAGATATGAATAAAGGTGACCAAACAAACTGAAATAAGTAAGAAAACGACAAGAAAGTTTAGGCTTGTAAAGCTCTCAAGTAGACATTATTGATTTGACCAAACCCTATCATTCGATTTCTAATTTCTTGAAAGAAAACGCTAATATCTATGTAATTGCATTATCCAATAAAAGATTAACTAAAACAAGCATGATTAAAACAAAGTTATGACACTAGATGGGTTATGAAGAATGTGTTGTCTATTACCTAGTTCTTCCTAAATATCATGACAAGGAATATGCAGAAAACATTAAAAATTGCAAATCGATGAGACAACTGATTCAAATATAACAATCAGAAGAGGATCAACACTATGAAAAAGAATTTGATCAAACCGAATTATTTGAAGTGAAGCAAGAACCATAGGGATTAGAAGCATGGGAGGGATACTGTTCAGTTCTCTACCAAAAACTTGATAAAGGACATGTAAGAAAAAATCAAACTTGATCAAACTGATACGGTTCAATTCTAAAAATTGAACACAGCAAAAATAACTAACCGACGTAAAAACAATATTGAGAATATAAAGAGTTTATCAAACTGATGCCTGTAATTGAGCATGTAACTCAATATATGAACGACACTTGTATGAGCTGACCATGTACACACTTTTTGACTTGGTCACACACCGCCATTCGATTTCCATTTCCCTAAAAGATAACACTAATATCTATGTAACTGCATTATCTAAAAAAGATCATTGAAACAAACCTGATTTGAAAAGAATATGGAAATAGATGGTTTATGAAGAATGTTGTGTTGATTCACCAGTCCATCGCCCAATATCATGATAAATAATCTGCAGAAAACTTTAAAAATTGCAAACCTCATAGATAACTAACGATATAAATCAAATTTAAAATGATCAACAAGATTATAAAAAACTTGATCAAACCAACTTATGTGAAGTGAAGCAAGAACGGAAGGGCTTAGGAAAATGAGAAGTCTACTCTTCAATTCTCCCCAAAGAACATGATAAAGGATCTGCAAGTAGAAAAAAAATCAAAGTATAAAAAAGTTAATCACATCGACACTTGTATGAACTGAGCAACTAATCCAAAATCTGCACAATCCCTGTAATACTACCAAAGTGTTTAGATATGAAAAAGAGAAGGTATAAGGATGAGAATAAAATGTGACTAAACCAACTAAAATAAGTAAGAAAGTTTTTACTCGTATCTAGACATTGTTGACTTGACCAAACACACCCTCTCAATTCTCATGTAAGAAAACACTAATATCAAACACTGATATTTAAGTAACTGCAATATCTAATAAAAGATTAATGCAAACAAACACAATTCAAATAAAATCATGGTACTAGATGACTTATGAAGAATATGGTGTCTATTCCCGAGTGTTTCTCTCAAGATCATGATAAAGAATATGCAAAAAATATTTAAAAATGCATATCATAGAGAGAACTAATCTAAATAATGCAAACTGAAAAATATCAACGATATTAAAAAAAAATGCTCTAATCTACTTATTTGAAGTGAAATAAGAATCATAAGGCATATGAACATGATGAGAGGTTTACTCTTCATTTTTCTCTCAACAACTTCATAAAGGATCTGCAATGATCTCTAAAAATTAAACACAGGATAAGAAACCCTAATCGCATTAACAAAAAAAATTAAGAATATGAAAAGATGATCAAACCTACACTTGTATGAACTAGGAATGTAACTCAACATCTCCAACACTTGTATGAACAGACTAGGTATGTAACCCAAAATCTCCATTACCCCGGTAAAGCTACAAAAGTTTTGAAATATGAAAAAAGAAAGGAACAATATGAATAAATATTCGACCAAACCAACTAAAATGAGTAAGAAAGCATCAATTTTACCTTACGACTCAACGAATTCCACCCGTACAATACTCATTCTAATGTAAGTTGCGTACACTAGATAAGTTCATCATCAATTATAGAACTTTAAGGAAATAGTGTCAATAGATTAAAGTAAATGGACTTCTATTCTTTTGTTCTCTCGCAAAAACATGGTACGCAATTTTGCACAAACTTTTCGAATTGTATAGTGAAGATAAGATTAAAAAAAAATCAAATATTAAAATGAGAAGGTGCATAGATATGAATAAAGGTGACCAAACAAACTGAAATAAGTAAGAAAACGACAAGAAAGTTTAGGCTTGTAAAGCTCTCAAGTAGACATTATTGATTTGACCAAACCCTATCATTCGATTTCTAATTTCTTGAAAGAAAACGCTAATATCTATGTAATTGCATTATCCAATAAAAGATTAACTAAAACAAGCATGATTAAAACAAAGTTATGACACTAGATGGGTTATGAAGAATGTGTTGTCTATTACCTAGTTCTTCCTAAATATCATGACAAGGAATATGCAGAAAACATTAAAAATTGCAAATCGATGAGACAACTGATTCAAATATTACAATCAGAAGAGGATCAACACTATGAAAAAGAATTTGATCAAACCGAATTATTTGAAGTGAAGCAAGAACCATAGGGATTAGAAGCATGGGAGGGATACTGTTCAGTTCTCTACCAAAAACTTGATAAAGGACATGTAAGAAAAAATCAAACTTGATCAAACTGATACCTGTAAAAAAGCAGAGAAAAAACTGATACGGTTCAATTCTAAAAATTCAACACAGCAAAAATAACTAACCGACGTAAAAACAATATTGAGAATATAAAGAGTTTATCAAACTGATGCCTGTAATTGAGCATGTAACTCAATATATGAACGACACTTGTATGAGCTGACCATGTACACACTTTTTGACTTGGTCACACACCGCCATTCGATTTCCATTTCCCTAAAAGATAACACTAATATCTATGTAACTGCATTATCTAAAAAAGATCATTGAAACAAACCTGATTTGAAAAGAATATGGAAATAGATGGTTTATGAAGAATGTTGTGTTGATTCACCAGTCCATCGCCCAATATCATGATAAATAATCTGCAGAAAACTTTAAAAATTGCAAACCTCATAGATAACTAACGATATAAATCAAATTTAAAATGATCAACAAGATTATGAAAAACTTGATCAAACCAACTTATGTGAAGTGAAGCAAGAACGGAAGGGCTTAGGAAAATGAGAAGTCTACTCTTCAATACTCCCCAAAGAACATGATAAAGGATCTGCAAGTAGAAAAAAAATCAAAATATAAAAAAGTTAATCACATCGACACTTGTATGAACTGAGCAACTAATCCAAAATCTGCACAATCCCTGTAATACTACCAAAGTGTTTAGATATGAAAAAGAGAAGGTATAAGGATGAGAATAAAATGTGACTAAACCAACTAAAATAAGTAAGAAATTTTTTACTCGTATCTAGACATTGTTGACTTGACCAAACACACCCTCTCAATTCTCATGTAAGAAAACACTAATATCAAACACTGATATTTAAGTAACTGCAATATCTAATAAAAGATTAATGCAAACAAACACAATTCAAATAAAATCATGGTACTAGATGACTTATGAAGAATGTGGTGTCTATTCCCGAGTGTTTCCCTCAAGATCATGACAAAGAATATGCAAAAATATTTAAAAATGCATATCATAGAGAGAACTAATCTAAATAATGCAAACTGAAAAATATCAACGATATTAAAAAAAAATGCTCTAATCTACTTATTTGAAGTGAAATAAGAATCATAAGGCATATGAACATGATGAGAGGTTTACTCTTCATTTTTCTCTCAACAACTTCATAAAGGATCTGCAATGATCTCTAAAAATTAAACACAGGATAAGAAACCCTAATCGCATTAAGAAAAAAAATTAAGAATATGAAAAGATGATCAAACCTACACTTGTATGAACTAGGAATGTAACTCAACATCTCCAACACTTGTATGAACAGACTAGGTATGTAACCCAAAATCTCCATTACCCCGGTAAAGCTACAAAAGTTTTGAAATATGAAAAAAGAAAGGAACAATATGAATAAATATTCGACCAAACCAACTAAAATGAGTAAGAAAGCATCAATTTTACCTTACGACTCAACGAATTCCACCCGTACAATACTCATTCTAATGTAAGTTGCGTACACTAGATAAGTTCATCATCAATTATAGAACTTTAAGGAAATAGTGTCAATAGATTAAAGTAAATGGACTTCTATTCTTTTGTTCTCTCGCAAACACATGGTACGCAATTTTGCACAAACTTTTCGAATTGTATAGTGAAGATAAGATTAAAAAAAAATCAAATATTAAAATGAGAAGGTGCATAGATATGAATAAAGGTGACCAAACAAACTGAAATAAGTAAGAAAACGACAAGAAAGTTTAGGCTTGTAAAGCTCTCAAGTAGACATTATTGATTTGACCAAACCCTATCATTCGATTTCTAATTTCTTGAAAGAAAACGCTAATATCTATGTAATTGCATTATCCAATAAAAGATTAACTAAAACAAGCATGATTAAAACAAAGTTATGACACTAGATGGGTTATGAAGAATGTGTTGTCTATTACCTAGTTCTTCCTAAATATCATGACAAGGAATATGCAGAAAACATTAAAAATTGCAAATCGATGAGACAACTGATTCAAATATAACAATCAGAAGAGGATCAACACTATGAAAAAGAATTTGATCAAACCGAATTATTTGAAGTGAAGCAAGAACCATAGGGATTAGAAGCATGGGAGGGATACTGTTCAGTTCTCTACCAAAAACTTGATAAAGGACATGTAAGAAAAAATCAAACTTGATCAAACTGATACGGTTCAATTCTAAAAATTGAACACAGCAAAAATAACTAACCGACGTAAAAACAATATTGAGAATATAAAGAGTTTATCAAACTGATGCCTGTAATTGAGCATGTAACTCAATATATGAACGACACTTGTATGAGCTGACCATGTACACACTTTTTGACTTGGTCACACACCGCCATTCGATTTCCATTTCCCTAAAAGATAACACTAATATCTATGTAACTGCATTATCTAAAAAAGATCATTGAAACAAACCTGATTTGAAAAGAATATGGAAATAGATGGTTTATGAAGAATGTTGTGTTGATTCACCAGTCCATCGCCCAATATCATGATAAATAATCTGCAGAAAACTTTAAAAATTGCAAACCTCATAGATAACTAACGATATAAATCAAATTTAAAATGATCAACAAGATTATAAAAAACTTGATCAAACCAACTTATGTGAAGTGAAGCAAGAACGGAAGGGCTTAGGAAAATGAGAAGTCTACTCTTCAATTCTCCCCAAAGAACATGATAAAGGATCTGCAAGTAGAAAAAAAATCAAAATATAAAAAAGTTAATCACATCGACACTTGTATGAACTGAGCAACTAATCCAAAATCTGCACAATCCCTGTAATACTACCAAAGTGTTTAGATATGAAAAAGAGAAGGTATAAGGATGAGAATAAAATGTGACTAAACCAACTAAAATAAGTAAGAAAGTTTTTACTCGTATCTAGACATTGTTGACTTGACCAAACACACCCTCTCAATTCTCATGTAAGAAAACACTAATATCAAACACTGATATTTAAGTAACTTCAATATCTAATAAAAGATTAATGCAAACAAACACAATTCAAATAAAATCATGGTACTAGATGACTTATGAAGAATATGGTGTCTATTCCCGAGTGTTTCTCTCAAGATCATGATAAAGAATATGCAAAAAATATTTAAAAATGCATATCATAGAGAGAACTAATCTAAATAATGCAAACTGAAAAATATCAACGATATTAAAAAAAAATGCTCTAATCTACTTATTTGAAGTGAAATAAGAATCATAAGGCATATGAACATGATGAGAGGTTTACTCTTCATTTTTCTCTCAACAACTTCATAAAGGATCTGCAATGATCTCTAAAAATTAAACACAGGATAAGAAACCCTAATCGCATTAACAAAAAAAATTAAGAATATGAAAAGATGATCAAACCTACACTTGTATGAACTAGGAATGTAACTCAACATCTCCAACACTTGTATGAACAGACTAGGTATGTAACCCAAAATCTCCATTACCCCGGTAAAGCTACAAAAGTTTTGAAATATGAAAAAAGAAAGGAACAATATGAATAAATATTCGACCAAACCAACTAAAATGAGTAAGAAAGCATCAATTTTACCTTACGACTCAACGAATTCCACCCGTACAATACTCATTCTAATGTAAGTTGCGTACACTAGATAAGTTCATCATCAATTATAGAACTTTAAGGAAATAGTGTCAATAGATTAAAGTAAATGGACTTCTATTCTTTTGTTCTCTCGCAAAAACATGGTACGCAATTTTGCACAAACTTTTCGAATTGTATAGTGAAGATAAGATTAAAAAAAAATCAAATATTAAAATGAGAAGGTGCATAGATATGAATAAAGGTGACCAAACAAACTGAAATAAGTAAGAAAACGACAAGAAAGTTTAGGCTTGTAAAGCTCTCAAGTAGACATTATTGATTTGACCAAACCCTATCATTCGATTTCTAATTTCTTGAAAGAAAACGCTAATATCTATGTAATTGCATTATCCAATAAAAGATTAACTAAAACAAGCATGATTAAAACAAAGTTATGACACTAGATGGGTTATGAAGAATGTGTTGTCTATTACCTAGTTCTTCCTAAATATCATGACAAGGAATATGCAGAAAACATTAAAAATTGCAAATCGATGAGACAACTGATTCAAATATAACAATCAGAAGAGGATCAACACTATGAAAAAGAATTTGATCAAACCGAATTATTTGAAGTGAAGCAAGAACCATAGGGATTAGAAGCATGGGAAGGATACTGTTCAGTTCTCTACCAAAAACTTGATAAAGGACATGTAAGAAAAAATCAAACTTGATCAAACTGATACCTGTAAAAAAGCAGAGAAAAAACTGATACGGTTCAATTCTAAAAATTGAACACAGCAAAAATAACTAACCGACGTAAAAACAATATTGAGAATATAAAGAGTTTATCAAACTGATGCCTGTAATTGAGCATGTAACTCAATATATGAACGACACTTGTATGAGCTGACCATGTACACACTTTTTGACTTGGTCACACACCGCCATTCGATTTCCATTTCCCTAAAAGATAACACTAATATCTATGTAACTGCATTATCTAAAAAAGATCATTGAAACAAACCTGATTTGAAAAGAATATGGAAATAGATGGTTTATGAAGAATGTTGTGTTGATTCACCAGTCCATCGCCCAATATCATGATAAATAATCTGCAGAAAACTTTAAAAATTGCAAACCTCATAGATAACTAACGATATAAATCAAATTTAAAATGATCAACAAGATTATAAAAAACTTGATCAAACCAACTTATGTGAAGTGAAGCAAGAACGGAAGGGCTTAGGAAAATGAGAAGTCTACTCTTCAATTCTCTCCAAAGAACATGATAAAGGATCTGCAAGTAGAAAAAAAAATCAAAATATAAAAAAGTTAATCACATCGACACTTGTATGAACTGAGCAACTAATCCAAAATCTGCACAATCCCTGTAATACTACCAAAGTGTTTAGATATGAAAAAGAGAAGGTATAAGGATGAGAATAAAATGTGACTAAACCAACTAAAATAAGTAAGAAAGTTTTTACTCGTATCTAGACATTGTTGACTTGACCAAACACACCCTCTCAATTCTCATGTAAGAAAACACTAATATCAAACACTGATATTTAAGTAACTGCAATATCTAATAAAAGATTAATGCAAACAAACACAATTCAAATAAAATCATGGTACTAGATGACTTATGAAGAATATGGTGTCTATTCCCGAGTGTTTCTCTCAAGATCATGATAAAGAATATGCAAAAAATATTTAAAAATGCATATCATAGAGAGAACTAATCTAAATAATGCAAACTGAAAAATATCAACGATATTAAAAAAAAATGCTCTAATCTACTTATTTGAAGTGAAATAAGAATCATAAGGCATATGAACATGATGAGAGGTTTACTCTTCATTTTTCTCTCAACAACTTCATAAAGGATCTGCAATGATCTCTAAAAATTAAACACAGGATAAGAAACCCTAATCGCATTAACAAAAAAAATTAAGAATATGAAAAGATGATCAAACCTACACTTGTATGAACTAGGAATGTAACTCAACATCTCCAACACTTGTATGAACAGACTAGGTATGTAACCCAAAATCTCCATTACCCCGGTAAAGCTACAAAAGTTTTGAAATATGAAAAAAGAAAGGAACAATATGAATAAATATTCGACCAAACCAACTAAAATGAGTAAGAAAGCATCAATTTTACCTTACGACTCAACGAATTCCACCCGTACAATACTCATTCTAATGTAAGTTGCGTACACTAGATAAGTTCATCATCAATTATAGAACTTTAAGGAAATAGTGTCAATAGATTGAAGTAAATGGACTTCTATTCTTTTGTTCTCTCGCAAAAACATGGTACGCAATTTTGCACAAACTTTTCGAATTGTATAGTGAAGATAAGATTAAAAAAAAATCAAATATTAAAATGAGAAGGTGCATAGATATGAATAAAGGTGACCAAACAAACTGAAATAAGTAAGAAAACGACAAGAAAGTTTAGGCTTGTAAAGCTCTCAAGTAGACATTATTGATTTGACCAAACCCTATCATTCGATTTCTAATTTCTTGAAAGAAAACGCTAATATCTATGTAATTGCATTATCCAATAAAAGATTAACTAAAACAAGCATGATTAAAACAAAGTTATGACACTAGATGGGTTATGAAGAATGTGTTGTCTATTACCTAGTTCTTCCTAAATATCATGACAAGGAATATGCAGAAAACATTAAAAATTGCAAATCGATGAGACAACTGATTCAAATATAACAATCAGAAGAGGATCAACACTATGAAAAAGAATTTGATCAAACCGAATTATTTGAAGTGAAGCAAGAACCATAGGGATTAGAAGCATGGGAGGGATACTGTTCAGTTCTCTACCAAAAACTTGATAAAGGACATGTAAGAAAAAATCAAACTTGATCAAACTGATACCTGTAAAAAAGCAGAGAAAAAACTGATACGGTTCAATTCTAAAAATTGAACACAGCAAAAATAACTAACCGACGTAAAAACAATATTGAGAATATAAAGAGTTTATCAAACTGATGCCTGTAATTGAGCATGTAACTCAATATATGAACGACACTTGTATGAGCTGACCATGTACACACTTTTTGACTTGGTCACACACCGCCATTCGATTTCCATTTCCCTAAAAGATAACACTAATATCTATGTAACTGCATTATCTAAAAAAGATCATTGAAACAAACCTGATTTGAAAAGAATATGGAAATAGATGGTTTATGAAGAATGTTGTGTTGATTCACCAGTCCATCGCCCAATATCATGATAAATAATCTGCAGAAAACTTTAAAAATTGCAAACCTCATAGATAACTAACGATATAAATCAAATTTAAAATGATCAACAAGATTATAAAAAACTTGATCAAACCAACTTATGTGAAGTGAAGCAAGAACGGAAGGGCTTAGGAAAATGAGAAGTCTACTCTTCAATTCTCCCCAAAGAACATGATAAAGGATCTGCAAGTAGAAAAAAAATCAAAATATAAAAAAGTTAATCACATCGACACTTGTATGAACTGAGCAACTAATCCAAAATCTGCACAATCCCTGTAATACTACCAAAGTGTTTAGATATGAAAAAGAGAAGGTATAAGGATGAGAATAAAATGTGACTAAACCAACTAAAATAAGTAAGAAAGTTTTTACTCGTATCTAGACATTGTTGACTTGACCAAACACACCCTCTCAATTCTCATGTAAGAAAACACTAATATCAAACACTGATATTTAAGTAACTTCAATATCTAATAAAAGATTAATGCAAACAAACACAATTCAAATAAAATCATGGTACTAGATGACTTATGAAGAATATGGTGTCTATTCCCGAGTGTTTCTCTCAAGATCATGATAAAGAATATGCAAAAAATATTTAAAAATGCATATCATAGAGAGAACTAATCTAAATAATGCAAACTGAAAAATATCAACGATATTAAAAAAAAATGCTCTAATCTACTTATTTGAAGTGAAATAAGAATCATAAGGCATATGAACATGATGAGAGGTTTACTCTTCATTTTTCTCTCAACAACTTCATAAAGGATCTGCAATGATCTCTAAAAATTAAACACAGGATAAGAAACCCTAATCGCATTAAGAAAAAAAATTAAGAATATGAAAAGATGATCAAACCTACACTTGTATGAACTAGGAATGTAACTCAACATCTCCAACACTTGTATGAACAGACTAGGTATGTAACCCAAAATCTCCATTACCCCGGTAAAGCTACAAAAGTTTTGAAATATGAAAAAAGAAAGGAACAATATGAATAAATATTCGACCAAACCAACTAAAATGAGTAAGAAAGCATCAATTTTACCTTACGACTAAACGAATTCCACCCGTACAATACTCATTCTAATGTAAGTTGCGTACACTAGATAAGTTCATCATCAATTATAGAACTTTAAGGAAATAGTGTCAATAGATTGAAGTAAATGGACTTCTATTCTTTTGTTCTCTCGCAAAAACATGGTACGCAATTTTGCACAAACTTTTCGAATTGTATAGTGAAGATAAGATTAAAAAAAAATCAAATA
The DNA here is from genome assembly GCA_946814005.1 of Chamaenerion angustifolium. Taxonomy (NCBI): domain Eukaryota; kingdom Viridiplantae; phylum Streptophyta; class Magnoliopsida; order Myrtales; family Onagraceae; genus Chamaenerion; species Chamaenerion angustifolium. The sequence continues at coordinate 21,550,452 of OX328268.1, read as the reverse complement.
TTAAAATGAGAAGGTGCATAGATATGAATAAAGGTGACCAAACAAACTGAAATAAGTAAGAAAACGACAAGAAAGTTTAGGCTTGTAAAGCTCTCAAGTAGACATTATTGATTTGACCAAACCCTATCATTCGATTTCTAATTTCTTGAAAGAAAACGCTAATATCTATGTAATTGCATTATCCAATAAAAGATTAACTAAAACAAGCATGATTAAAACAAAGTTATGACACTAGATGGGTTATGAAGAATGTGTTGTCTATTACCTAGTTCTTCCTAAATATCATGACAAGGAATATGCAGAAAACATTAAAAATTGCAAATCGATGAGACAACTGATTCAAATATAACAATCAGAAGAGGATCAACACTATGAAAAAGAATTTGATCAAACCGAATTATTTGAAGTGAAGCAAGAACCATAGGGATTAGAAGCATGGGAGGGATACTGTTCAGTTCTCTACCAAAAACTTGATAAAGGACATGTAAGAAAAAATCAAACTTGATCAAACTGATACCTGTAAAAAAGCAGAGAAAAAACTGATACGGTTCAATTCTAAAAATTGAACACAGCAAAAATAACTAACCGACGTAAAAACAATATTGAGAATATAAAGAGTTTATCAAACTGATGCCTGTAATTGAGCATGTAACTCAATATATGAACGACACTTGTATGAGCTGACCATGTACACACTTTTTGACTTGGTCACACACCGCCATTCGATTTCCATTTCCCTAAAAGATAACACTAATATCTATGTAACTGCATTATCTAAAAAAGATCATTGAAACAAACCTGATTTGAAAAGAATATGGAAATAGATGGTTTATGAAGAATGTTGTGTTGATTCACCAGTCCATCGCCCAATATCATGATAAATAATCTGCAGAAAACTTTAAAAATTGCAAACCTCATAGATAACTAACGATATAAATCAAATTTAAAATGATCAACAAGATTATAAAAAACTTGATCAAACCAACTTATGTGAAGTGAAGCAAGAACGGAAGGGCTTAGGAAAATGAGAAGTCTACTCTTCAATTCTCCCCAAAGAACATGATAAAGGATCTGCAAGTAGAAAAAAAATCAAAATATAAAAAAGTTAATCACATCGACACTTGTATGAACTGAGCAACTAATCCAAAATCTGCACAATCCCTGTAATACTACCAAAGTGTTTAGATATGAAAAAGAGAAGGTATAAGGATGAGAATAAAATGTGACTAAACCAACTAAAATAAGTAAGAAAGTTTTTACTCGTATCTAGACATTGTTGACTTGACCAAACACACCCTCTCAATTCTCATGTAAGAAAACACTAATATCAAACACTGATATTTAAGTAACTTCAATATCTAATAAAAGATTAATGCAAACAAACACAATTCAAATAAAATCATGGTACTAGATGACTTATGAAGAATATGGTGTCTATTCCCGAGTGTTTCTCTCAAGATCATGATAAAGAATATGCAAAAAATATTTAAAAATGCATATCATAGAGAGAACTAATCTAAATAATGCAAACTGAAAAATATCAACGATATTAAAAAAAAATGCTCTAATCTACTTATTTGAAGTGAAATAAGAATCATAAGGCATATGAACATGATGAGAGGTTTACTCTTCATTTTTCTCTCAACAACTTCATAAAGGATCTGCAATGATCTCTAAAAATTAAACACAGGATAAGAAACCCTAATCGCATTAAGAAAAAAAATTAAGAATATGAAAAGATGATCAAACCTACACTTGTATGAACTAGGAATGTAACTCAACATCTCCAACACTTGTATGAACAGACTAGGTATGTAACCCAAAATCTCCATTACCCCGGTAAAGCTACAAAAGTTTTGAAATATGAAAAAAGAAAGGAACAATATGAATAAATATTCGACCAAACCAACTAAAATGAGTAAGAAAGCATCAATTTTACCTTACGACTCAACGAATTCCACCCGTACAATACTCATTCTAATGTAAGTTGCGTACACTAGATAAGTTCATCATCAATTATAGAACTTTAAGGAAATAGTGTCAATAGATTGAAGTAAATGGACTTCTATTCTTTTGTTCTCTCGCAAAAACATGGTACGCAATTTTGCACAAACTTTTCGAATTGTATAGTGAAGATAAGATTAAAAAAAAATCAAATATTAAAATGAGAAGGTGCATAGATATGAATAAAGGTGACCAAACAAACTGAAATAAGTAAGAAAACGACAAGAAAGTTTAGGCTTGTAAAGCTCTCAAGTAGACATTATTGATTTGACCAAACCCTATCATTCGATTTCTAATTTCTTGAAAGAAAACGCTAATATCTATGTAATTGCATTATCCAATAAAAGATTAACTAAAACAAGCATGATTAAAACAAAGTTATGACACTAGATGGGTTATGAAGAATGTGTTGTCTATTACCTAGTTCTTCCTAAATATCATGACAAGGAATATGCAGAAAACATTAAAAATTGCAAATCGATGAGACAACTGATTCAAATATAACAATCAGAAGAGGATCAACACTATGAAAAAGAATTTGATCAAACCGAATTATTTGAAGTGAAGCAAGAACCATAGGGATTAGAAGCATGGGAGGGATACTGTTCAGTTCTCTACCAAAAACTTGATAAAGGACATGTAAGAAAAAATCAAACTTGATCAAACTGATACCTGTAAAAAAGCAGAGAAAAAACTGATACGGTTCAATTCTAAAAATTGAACACAGCAAAAATAACTAACCGACGTAAAAACAATATTGAGAATATAAAGAGTTTATCAAACTGATGCCTGTAATTGAGCATGTAACTCAATATATGAACGACACTTGTATGAGCTGACCATGTACACACTTTTTGACTTGGTCACACACCGCCATTCGATTTCCATTTCCCTAAAAGATAACACTAATATCTATGTAACTGCATTATCTAAAAAAGATCATTGAAACAAACCTGATTTGAAAAGAATATGGAAATAGATGGTTTATGAAGAATGTTGTGTTGATTCACCAGTCCATCGCCCAATATCATGATAAATAATCTGCAGAAAACTTTAAAAATTGCAAACCTCATAGATAACTAACGATATAAATCAAATTTAAAATGATCAACAAGATTATAAAAAACTTGATCAAACCAACTTATGTGAAGTGAAGCAAGAACGGAAGGGCTTAGGAAAATGAGAAGTCTACTCTTCAATTCTCCCCAAAGAACATGATAAAGGATCTGCAAGTAGAAAAAAAATCAAAATATAAAAAAGTTAATCACATCGACACTTGTATGAACTGAGCAACTAATCCAAAATCTGCACAATCCCTGTAATACTACCAAAGTGTTTAGATATGAAAAAGAGAAGGTATAAGGATGAGAATAAAATGTGACTAAACCAACTAAAATAAGTAAGAAAGTTTTTACTCGTATCTAGACATTGTTGACTTGACCAAACACACCCTCTCAATTCTCATGTAAGAAAACACTAATATCAAACACTGATATTTAAGTAACTTCAATATCTAATAAAAGATTAATGCAAACAAACACAATTCAAATAAAATCATGGTACTAGATGACTTATGAAGAATATGGTGTCTATTCCCGAGTGTTTCTCTCAAGATCATGATAAAGAATATGCAAAAAATATTTAAAAATGCATATCATAGAGAGAACTAATCTAAATAATGCAAACTGAAAAATATCAACGATATTAAAAAAAAATGCTCTAATCTACTTATTTGAAGTGAAATAAGAATCATAAGGCATATGAACATGATGAGAGGTTTACTCTTCATTTTTCTCTCAACAACTTCATAAAGGATCTGCAATGATCTCTAAAAATTAAACACAGGATAAGAAACCCTAATCGCATTAAGAAAAAAAATTAAGAATATGAAAAGATGATCAAACCTACACTTGTATGAACTAGGAATGTAACTCAACATCTCCAACACTTGTATGAACAGACTAGGTATGTAACCCAAAATCTCCATTACCCCGGTAAAGCTACAAAAGTTTTGAAATATGAAAAAAGAAAGGAACAATATGAATAAATATTCGACCAAACCAACTAAAATGAGTAAGAAAGCATCAATTTTACCTTACGACTCAACGAATTCCACCCGTACAATACTCATTCTAATGTAAGTTGCGTACACTAGATAAGTTCATCATCAATTATAGAACTTTAAGGAAATAGTGTCAATAGATTGAAGTAAATGGACTTCTATTCTTTTGTTCTCTCGCAAAAACATGGTACGCAATTTTGCACAAACTTTTCGAATTGTATAGTGAAGATAAGATTAAAAAAAAATCAAATATTAAAATGAGAAGGTGCATAGATATGAATAAAGGTGACCAAACAAACTGAAATAAGTAAGAAAACGACAAGAAAGTTTAGGCTTGTAAAGCTCTCAAGTAGACATTATTGATTTGACCAAACCCTATCATTCGATTTCTAATTTCTTGAAAGAAAACGCTAATATCTATGTAATTGCATTATCCAATAAAAGATTAACTAAAACAAGCATGATTAAAACAAAGTTATGACACTAGATGGGTTATGAAGAATGTGTTGTCTATTACCTAGTTCTTCCTAAATATCATGACAAGGAATATGCAGAAAACATTAAAAATTGCAAATCGATGAGACAACTGATTCAAATATAACAATCAGAAGAGGATCAACACTATGAAAAAGAATTTGATCAAACCGAATTATTTGAAGTGAAGCAAGAACCATAGGGATTAGAAGCATGGGAGGGATACTGTTCAGTTCTCTACCAAAAACTTGATAAAGGACATGTAAGAAAAAATCAAACTTGATCAAACTGATACCTGTAAAAAAGCAGAGAAAAAACTGATACGGTTCAATTCTAAAAATTGAACACAGCAAAAATAACTAACCGACGTAAAAACAATATTGAGAATATAAAGAGTTTATCAAACTGATGCCTGTAATTGAGCATGTAACTCAATATATGAACGACACTTGTATGAGCTGACCATGTACACACTTTTTGACTTGGTCACACACCGCCATTCGATTTCCATTTCCCTAAAAGATAACACTAATATCTATGTAACTGCATTATCTAAAAAAGATCATTGAAACAAACCTGATTTGAAAAGAATATGGAAATAGATGGTTTATGAAGAATGTTGTGTTGATTCACCAGTCCATCGCCCAATATCATGATAAATAATCTGCAGAAAACTTTAAAAATTGCAAACCTCATAGATAACTAACGATATAAATCAAATTTAAAATGATCAACAAGATTATAAAAAACTTGATCAAACCAACTTATGTGAAGTGAAGCAAGAACGGAAGGGCTTAGGAAAATGAGAAGTCTACTCTTCAATTCTCCCCAAAGAACATGATAAAGGATCTGCAAGTAGAAAAAAAATCAAAATATAAAAAAGTTAATCACATCGACACTTGTATGAACTGAGCAACTAATCCAAAATCTGCACAATCCCTGTAATACTACCAAAGTGTTTAGATATGAAAAAGAGAAGGTATAAGGATGAGAATAAAATGTGACTAAACCAACTAAAATAAGTAAGAAAGTTTTTACTCGTATCTAGACATTGTTGACTTGACCAAACACACCCTCTCAATTCTCATGTAAGAAAACACTAATATCAAACACTGATATTTAAGTAACTGCAATATCTAATAAAAGATTAATGCAAACAAACACAATTCAAATAAAATCATGGTACTAGATGACTTATGAAGAATGTGGTGTCTATTCCCGAGTGTTTCTCTCAAGATCATGATAAAGAATATGCAAAAAATATTTAAAAATGCATATCATAGAGAGAACTAATCTAAATAATGCAAACTGAAAAATATCAACGATATTAAAAAAAAATGCTCTAATCTACTTATTTGAAGTGAAATAAGAATCATAAGGCATATGAACATGATGAGAGGTTTACTCTTCATTTTTCTCTCAACAACTTCATAAAGGATCTGCAATGATCTCTAAAAATTAAACACAGGATAAGAAACCCTAATCGCATTAAGAAAAAAAATTAAGAATATGAAAAGATGATCAAACCTACACTTGTATGAACTAGGAATGTAACTCAACATCTCCAACACTTGTATGAACAGACTAGGTATGTAACCCAAAATCTCCATTACCCCGGTAAAGCTACAAAAGTTTTGAAATATGAAAAAAGAAAGGAACAATATGAATAAATATTCGACCAAACCAACTAAAATGAGTAAGAAAGCATCAATTTTACCTTACGACTCAACGAATTCCACCCGTACAATACTCATTCTAATGTAAGTTGCGTACACTAGATAAGTTCATCATCAATTATAGAACTTTAAGGAAATAGTGTCAATAGATTAAAGTAAATGGACTTCTATTCTTTTGTTCTCTCGCAAAAACATGGTACGCAATTTTGCACAAACTTTTCGAATTGTATAGTGAAGATAAGATTAAAAAAAAATCAAATATTAAAATGAGAAGGTGCATAGATATGAGTAAAGGTGACCAAACAAACTGAAATAAGTAAGAAAACGACAAGAAAGTTTAGGCTTGTAAAGCTCTCAAGTAGACATTATTGATTTGACCAAACCCTATCATTCGATTTCTAATTTCTTGAAAGAAAACGCTAATATCTATGTAATTGCATTATCCAATAAAAGATTAACTAAAACAAGCATGATTAAAACAAAGTTATGACACTAGATGGGTTATGAAGAATGTGTTGTCTATTACCTAGTTCTTCCTAAATATCATGACAAGGAATATGCAGAAAACATTAAAAATTGCAAATCGATGAGACAACTGATTCAAATATAACAATCAGAAGAGGATCAACACTATGAAAAAGAATTTGATCAAACCGAATTATTTGAAGTGAAGCAAGAACCATAGGGATTAGAAGCATGGGAGGGATACTGTTCAGTTCTCTACCAAAAACTTGATAAAGGACATGTAAGAAAAAATCAAACTTAATCAAACTGATACCTGTAAAAAAGCAGAGAAAAAACTGATACGGTTCAATTCTAAAAATTGAAGACAGCAAAAATAACTAACCGACGTAAAAACAATATTGAGAATATAAAGAGTTTATCAAACTGATGCCTGTAATTGAGCATGTAACTCAATATATGAACGACACTTGTATGAGCTGACCATGTACACACTTTTTGACTTGGTCACACACCGCCATTCGATTTCCATTTCCCTAAAAGATAACACTAATATCTATGTAACTGCATTATCTAAAAAAGATCATTGAAACAAACCTGATTTGAAAAGAATATGGAAATAGATGGTTTATGAAGAATGTTGTGTTGATTCACCAGTCCATCGCCCAATATCATGATAAATAATCTGCAGAAAACTTTAAAAATTGCAAACCTCATAGATAACTAACGATATAAATCAAATTTAAAATGATCAACAAGATTATAAAAAACTTGATCAAACCAACTTATGTGAAGTGAAGCAAGAACGGAAGGGCTTAGGAAAATGAGAAGTCTACTCTTCAATTCTCTCCAAAGAACATGATAAAGGATCTGCAAGTAGAAAAAAAATCAAAATATAAAAAAGTTAATCACATCGACACTTGTATGAACTGAGCAACTAATCCAAAATCTGCACAATCCCTGTAATACTACCAAAGTGTTTAGATATGAAAAAGAGAAGGTATAAGGATGAGAATAAAATGTGACTAAACCAACTAAAATAAGTAAGAAAGTTTTTACTCGTATCTAGACATTGTTGACTTGACCAAACACACCCTCTCAATTCTCATGTAAGAAAACACTAATATCAAACACTGATATTTAAGTAACTGCAATATCTAATAAAAGATTAATGCAAACAAACACAATTCAAATAAAATCATGGTACTAGATGACTTATGAAGAATGTGGTGTCTATTCCCGAGTGTTTCCCTCAAGATCATGATAAAGAATATGCAAAAAATATTTAAAAATGCATATCATAGAGAGAACTAATCTAAATAATGCAAACTGAAAAATATCGACGATATTAAAAAAAAATGCTCTAATCTACTTATTTGAAGTGAAATAAGAATCATAAGGCATATGAACATGATGAGAGGTTTACTCTTCATTTTTCTCTCAACAACTTCATAAAGGATCTGCAATGATCTCTAAAAATTAAACACAGGATAAGAAACCCTAATCGCATTAAGAAAAAAAATTAAGAATATGAAAAGATGATCAAACCTACACTTGTATGAACTAGGAATGTAACTCAACATCTCCAACACTTGTATGAACAGACTAGGTATGTAACCCAAAATCTCCATTACCCCGGTAAAGCTACAAAAGTTTTGAAATATGAAAAAAGAAAGGAACAATATGAATAAATATTCGACCAAACCAACTAAAATGAGTAAGAAAGCATCAATTTTACCTTACGACTCAACGAATTCCACCCGTACAATACTCATTCTAATGTAAGTTGCGTACACTAGATAAGTTCATCATCAATTATAGAACTTTAAGGAAATAGTGTCAATAGATTAAAGTAAATGGACTTCTATTCTTTTGTTCTCTCGCAAAAACATGGTACGCAATTTTGCACAAACTTTTCGAATTGTATAGTGAAGATAAGATTAAAAAAAAATCAAATATTAAAATGAGAAGGTGCATAGATATGAATAAAGGTGACCAAACAAACTGAAATAAGTAAGAAAACGACAAGAAAGTTTAGGCTTGTAAAGCTCTCAAGTAGACATTATTGATTTGACCAAACCCTATCATTCGATTTCTAATTTCTTGAAAGAAAACGCTAATATCTATGTAATTGCATTATCCAATAAAAGATTAACTAAAACAAGCATGATTAAAACAAAGTTATGACACTAGATGGGTTATGAAGAATGTGTTGTCTATTACCTAGTTCTTCCTAAATATCATGACAAGGAATATGCAGAAAACATTAAAAATTGCAAATCGATGAGACAACTGATTCAAATATAACAATCAGAAGAGGATCAACACTATGAAAAAGAATTTGATCAAACCGAATTATTTGAAGTGAAGCAAGAACCATAGGGATTAGAAGCATGGGAGGGATACTGTTCAGTTCTCTACCAAAAACTTGATAAAGGACATGTAAGAAAAAATCAAACTTGATCAAACTGATACCTGTAAAAAAGCAGAGAAAAAACTGATACGGTTCAATTCTAAAAATTGAAGACAGCAAAAATAACTAACCGACGTAAAAACAATATTGAGAATATAAAGAGTTTATCAAACTGATGCCTGTAATTGAGCATGTAACTCAATATATGAACGACACTTGTATGAGCTGACCATGTAGACACTTTTTGACTTGGTCACACACCGCCATTCGATTTCCATTTCCCTAAAAGATAACACTAATATCTATGTAACTGCATTATCTAAAAAAGATCATTGAAACAAACCTGATTTGAAAAGAATATGGAAATAGATGGTTTATGAAGAATGTTGTGTTGATTCACCAGTCCATCACCCAATATCATGATAAATAATCTGCAGAAAACTTTAAAAATTGCAAACCTCATAGATAACTAACGATATAAATCAAATTTAAAATGATCAACAAGATTATAAAAAACTTGATCAAACCAACTTATGTGAAGTGAAGCAAGAACGGAAGGGCTTAGGAAAATGAGAAGTCTACTCTTCAATTCTCTCCAAAGAACATGATAAAGGATCTGCAAGTAGAAAAAAAATCAAAATATAAAAAAGTTAATCACATCGACACTTGTATGAACTGAGCAACTAATCCAAAATCTGCACAATCCCTGTAATACTACCAAAGTGTTTAGATATGAAAAAGAGAAGGTATAAGGATGAGAATAAAATGTGACTAAACCAACTAAAATAAGTAAGAAAGTTTTTACTCGTATCTAGACATTGTTGACTTGACCAAACACACCCTCTCAATTCTCATGTAAGAAAACACTAATATCAAACACTGATATTTAAGTAACTGCAATATCTAATAAAAGATTAATGCAAACAAACACAATTCAAATAAAATCATGGTACTAGATGACTTATGAAGAATGTGGTGTCTATTCCCGAGTGTTTCCCTCAAGATCATGATAAAGAATATGCAAAAAATATTTAAAAATGCATATCATAGAGAGAACTAATCTAAATAATGCAAACTGAAAAATATCAACGATATTAAAAAAAAATGCTCTAATCTACTTATTTGAAGTGAAATAAGAATCATAAGGCATATGAACATGATGAGAGGTTTACTCTTCATTTTTCTCTCAACAACTTCATAAAGGATCTGCAATGATCTCTAAAAATTAAACACAGGATAAGAAACCCTAATCGCATTAAGAAAAAAAATTAAGAATATGAAAAGATGATCAAACCTACACTTGTATGAACTAGGAATGTAACTCAACATCTCCAACACTTGTATGAACAGACTAGGTATGTAACCCAAAATCTCCATTACCCCGGTAAAGCTACAAAAGTTTTGAAATATGAAAAAAGAAAGGAACAATATGAATAAATATTCGACCAAACCAACTAAAATGAGTAAGAAAGCATCAATTTTACCTTACGACTCAACGAATTCCACCCGTACAATACTCATTCTAATGTAAGTTGCGTACACTAGATAAGTTCATCATCAATTATAGAACTTTAAGGAAATAGTGTCAATAGATTAAAGTAAATGGACTTCTATTCTTTTGTTCTCTCGCAAAAACATGGTACGCAATTTTGCACAAACTTTTCGAATTGTATAGTGAAGATAAGATTAAAAAAAAATCAAATATTAAAATGAGAAGGTGCATAGATATGAATAAAGGTGACCAAACAAACTGAAATAAGTAAGAAAACGACAAGAAAGTTTAGGCTTGTAAAGCTCTCAAGTAGACATTATTGATTTGACCAAACCCTATCATTCGATTTCTAATTTCTTGAAAGAAAACGCTAATATCTATGTAATTGCATTATCCAATAAAAGATTAACTAAAACAAGCATGATTAAAACAAAGTTATGACACTAGATGGGTTATGAAGAATGTGTTGTCTATTACCTAGTTCTTCCTAAATATCATGACAAGGAATATGCAGAAAACATTAAAAATTGCAAATCGATGAGACAACTGATTCAAATATAACAATCAGAAGAGGATCAACACTATGAAAAAGAATTTGATCAAACCGAATTATTTGAAGTGAAGCAAGAACCATAGGGATTAGAAGCATGGGAGGGATACTGTTCAGTTCTCTACCAAAAACTTGATAAAGGACATGTAAGAAAAAATCAAACTTGATCAAACTGATACCTGTAAAAAAGCAGAGAAAAAACTGATACGGTTCAATTCTAAAAATTGAAGACAGCAAAAATAACTAACCGACGTAAAAACAATATTGAGAATATAAAGAGTTTATCAAACTGATGCCTGTAATTGAGCATGTAACTCAATATATGAACGACACTTGTATGAGCTGACCATGTAGACACTTTTTGACTTGGTCACACACCGCCATTCGATTTCCATTTCCCTAAAAGATAACACTAATATCTATGTAACTGCATTATCTAAAAAAGATCATTGAAACAAACCTGATTTGAAAAGAATATGGAAATAGATGGTTTATGAAGAATGTTGTGTTGATTCACCAGTCCATCGCCCAATATCATGATAAATAATCTGCAGAAAACTTTAAAAATTGCAAACCTCATAGATAACTAACGATATAAATCAAATTTAAAATGATCAACAAGATTATAAAAAACTTGATCAAACCAACTTATGTGAAGTGAAGCAAGAACGGAAGGGCTTAGGAAAATGAGAAGTCTACTCTTCAATTCTCTCCAAAGAACATGATAAAGGATCTGCAAGTAGAAAAAAAATCAAAATATAAAAAAGTTAATCACATCGACACTTGTATGAACTGAGCAACTAATCCAAAATCTGCACAATCCCTGTAATACTACCAAAGTGTTTAGATATGAAAAAGAGAAGGTATAAGGATGAGAATAAAATGTGACTAAACCAACTAAAATAAGTAAGAAAGTTTTTACTCGTATCTAGACATTGTTGACTTGACCAAACACACCCTCTCAATTCTCATGTAAGAAAACACTAATATCAAACACTGATATTTAAGTAACTGCAATATCTAATAAAAGATTAATGCAAACAAACACAATTCAAATAAAATCATGGTACTAGATGACTTATGAAGAATGTGGTGTCTATTCCCGAGTGTTTCCCTCAAGATCATGATAAAGAATATGCAAAAAATATTTAAAAATGCATATCATAGAGAGAACTAATCTAAATAATGCAAACTGAAAAATATCAACGATATTAAAAAAAAATGCTCTAATCTACTTATTTGAAGTGAAATAAGAATCATAAGGCATATGAACATGATGAGAGGTTTACTCTTCATTTTTCTCTCAACAACTTCATAAAGGATCTGCAATGATCTCTAAAAATTAAACACAGGATAAGAAACCCTAATCGCATTAACAAAAAAAATTAAGAATATGAAAAGATGATCAAACCTACACTTGTATGAACTAGGAATGTAACTCAACATCTCCAACACTTGTATGAACAGACTAGGTATGTAACCCAAAATCTCCATTACCCCGGTAAAGCTACAAAAGTTTTGAAATATGAAAAAAGAAAGGAACAATATGAATAAATATTCGACCAAACCAACTAAAATGAGTAAGAAAGCATCAATTTTACCTTACGACTCAACGAATTCCACCCGTACAATACTCATTCTAATGTAAGTTGCGTACACTAGATAAGTTCATCATCAATTATAGAACTTTAAGGAAATAGTGTCAATAGATTAAAGTAAATGGACTTCTATTCTTTTGTTCTCTCGCAAAAACATGGTACGCAATTTTGCACAAACTTTTCGAATTGTATAGTGAAGATAAGATTAAAAAAAAATCAAATATTAAAATGAGAAGGTGCATAGATATGAATAAAGGTGACCAAACAAACTGAAATAAGTAAGAAAACGACAAGAAAGTTTAGGCTTGTAAAGCTCTCAAGTAGACATTATTGATTTGACCAAACCCTATCATTCGATTTCTAATTTCTTGAAAGAAAACGCTAATATCTATGTAATTGCATTATCCAATAAAAGATTAACTAAAACAAGCATGATTAAAACAAAGTTATGACACTAGATGGGTTATGAAGAATGTGTTGTCTATTACCTAGTTCTTCCTAAATATCATGACAAGGAATATGCAGAAAACATTAAAAATTGCAAATCGATGAGACAACTGATTCAAATATAACAATCAGAAGAGGATCAACACTATGAAAAAGAATTTGATCAAACCGAATTATTTGAAGTGAAGCAAGAACCATAGGGATTAGAAGCATGGGAGGGATACTGTTCAGTTCTCTACCAAAAACTTGATAAAGGACATGTAAGAAAAAATCAAACTTGATCAAACTGATACCTGTAAAAAAGCAGAGAAAAAACTGATACGGTTCAATTCTAAAAATTGAAGACAGCAAAAATAACTAACCGACGTAAAAACAATATTGAGAATATAAAGAGTTTATCAAACTGATGCCTGTAATTGAGCATGTAACTCAATATATGAACGACACTTGTATGAGCTGACCATGTAGACACTTTTTGACTTGGTCACACACCGCCATTCGATTTCCATTTCCCTAAAAGATAACACTAATATCTATGTAACTGCATTATCTAAAAAAGATCATTGAAACAAACCTGATTTGAAAAGAATATGGAAATAGATGGTTTATGAAGAATGTTGTGTTGATTCACTAGTCCATCGCCCAATATCATGATAAATAATCTGCAGAAAACTTTAAAAATTGCAAACCTCATAGATAACTAACGATATAAATCAAATTTAAAATGATCAACAAGATTATAAAAAACTTGATCAAACCAACTTATGTGAAGTGAAGCAAGAACGGAAGGGCTTAGGAAAATGAGAAGTCTACTCTTCAATTCTCTCCAAAGAACATGATAAAGGATCTGCAAGTAGAAAAAAAATCAAAATATAAAAAAGTTAATCACATCGACACTTGTATGAACTGAGCAACTAATCCAAAATCTGCACAATCCCTGTAATACTACCAAAGTGTTTAGATATGAAAAAGAGAAGGTATAAGGATGAGAATAAAATGTGACTAAACCAACTAAAATAAGTAAGAAAGTTTTTACTCGTATCTAGACATTGTTGACTTGACCAAACACACCCTCTCAATTCTCATGTAAGAAAACACTAATATCAAACACTGATATTTAAGTAACTGCAATATCTAATAAAAGATTAATGCAAACAAACACAATTCAAATAAAATCATGGTACTAGATGACTTATGAAGAATGTGGTGTCTATTCCCGAGTGTTTCCCTCAAGATCATGATAAAGAATATGCAAAAAATATTTAAAAATGCATATCATAGAGAGAACTAATCTAAATAATGCAAACTGAAAAATATCAACGATATTAAAAAAAAATGCTCTAATCTACTTATTTGAAGTGAAATAAGAATCATAAGGCATATGAACATGATGAGAGGTTTACTCTTCATTTTTCTCTCAACAACTTCATAAAGGATCTGCAATGATCTCTAAAAATTAAACACAGGATAAGAAACCCTAATCGCATTAACAAAAAAAATTAAGAATATGAAAAGATGATCAAACCTACACTTGTATGAACTAGGAATGTAACTCAACATCTCCAACACTTGTATGAACAGACTAGGTATGTAACCCAAAATCTCCATTACCCCGGTAAAGCTACAAAAGTTTTGAAATATGAAAAAAGAAAGGAACAATATGAATAAATATTCGACCAAACCAACTAAATTGAGTAAGAAAGCATCAATTTTACCTTACGACTCAACGAATTCCACCCGTACAATACTCATTCTAATGTAAGTTGCGTACACTAGATAAGTTCATCATCAATTATAGAACTTTAAGGAAATAGTGTCAATAGATTAAAGTAAATGGACTTCTATTCTTTTGTTCTCTCGCAAAAACATGGTACGCAATTTTGCACAAACTTTTCGAATTGTATAGTGAAGATAAGATTAAAAAAAAATCAAATATTAAAATGAGAAGGTGCATAGATATGAATAAAGGTGACCAAACAAACTGAAATAAGTAAGAAAACGACAAGAAAGTTTAGGCTTGTAAAGCTCTCAAGTAGACATTATTGATTTGACCAAACCCTATCATTCGATTTCTAATTTCTTGAAAGAAAACGCTAATATCTATGTAATTGCATTATCCAATAAAAGATTAACTAAAACAAGCATGATTAAAACAAAGTTATGACACTAGATGGGTTATGAAGAATGTGTTGTCTATTACCTAGTTCTTCCTAAATATCATGACAAGGAATATGCAGAAAACATTAAAAATTGCAAATCGATGAGACAACTGATTCAAATATAACAATCAGAAGAGGATCAACACTATGAAAAAGAATTTGATCAAACCGAATTATTTGAAGTGAAGCAAGAACCATAGGGATTAGAAGCATGGGAGGGATACTGTTCAGTTCTCTACCAAAAACTTGATAAAGGACATGTAAGAAAAAATCAAACTTGATCAAACTGATACCTGTAAAAAAGCAGAGAAAAAACTGATACGGTTCAATTCTAAAAATTGAAGACAGCAAAAATAACTAACCGACGTAAAAACAATATTGAGAATATAAAGAGTTTATCAAACTGATGCCTGTAATTGAGCATGTAACTCAATATATGAACGACACTTGTATGAGCTGACCATGTAGACACTTTTTGACTTGGTCACACACCGCCATTCGATTTCCATTTCCCTAAAAGATAACACTAATATCTATGTAACTGCATTATCTAAAAAAGATCATTGAAACAAACCTGATTTGAAAAGAATATGGAAATAGATGGTTTATGAAGAATGTTGTGTTGATGCACTAGTCCATCGCCCAATATCATGATAAATAATCTGCAGAAAACTTTAAAAATTGCAAACCTCATAGATAACTAACGATATAAATCAAATTTAAAATGATCAACAAGATTATAAAAAACTTGATCAAACCAACTTATGTGAAGTGAAGCAAGAACGGAAGGGCTTAGGAAAATGAGAAGTCTACTCTTCAATTCTCTCCAAAGAACATGATAAAGGATCTGCAAGTAGAAAAAAAATCAAAATATAAAAAAGTTAATCACATCGACACTTGTATGAACTGAGCAACTAATCCAAAATCTGCACAATCCCTGTAATACTACCAAAGTGTTTAGATATGAAAAAGAGAAGGTATAAGGATGAGAATAAAATGTGACTAAACCAACTAAAATAAGTAAGAAAGTTTTTACTCGTATCTAGACATTGTTGACTTGACCAAACACACCCTCTCAATTCTCATGTAAGAAAACACTAATATCAAACACTGATATTTAAGTAACTGCAATATCTAATAAAAGATTAATGCAAACAAACACAATTCAAATAAAATCATGGTACTAGATGACTTATGAAGAATGTGGTGTCTATTCCCGAGTGTTTCCCTCAAGATCATGATAAAGAATATGCAAAAAATATTTAAAAATGCATATCATAGAGAGAACTAATCTAAATAATGCAAACTGAAAAATATCAACGATATTAAAAAAAAATGCTCTAATCTACTTATTTGAAGTGAAATAAGAATCATAAGGCATATGAACATGATGAGAGGTTTACTCTTCATTTTTCTCTCAACAACTTCATAAAGGATCTGCAATGATCTCTAAAAATTAAACACAGGATAAGAAACCCTAATCGCATTAACAAAAAAAATTAAGAATATGAAAAGATGATCAAACCTACACTTGTATGAACTAGGAATGTAACTCAACATCTCCAACACTTGTATGAACAGACTAGGTATGTAACCCAAAATCTCCATTACCCCGGTAAAGCTACAAAAGTTTTGAAATATGAAAAAAGAAAGGAACAATATGAATAAATATTCGACCAAACCAACTAAATTGAGTAAGAAAGCATCAATTTTACCTTACGACTCAACGAATTCCACCCGTACAATACTCATTCTAATGTAAGTTGCGTACACTAGATAAGTTCATCATCAATTATAGAACTTTAAGGAAATAGTGTCAATAGATTAAAGTAAATGGACTTCTATTCTTTTGTTCTCTCGCAAAAACATGGTACGCAATTTTGCACAAACTTTTCGAATTGTATAGTGAAGATAAGATTAAAAAAAAATCAAATATTAAAATGAGAAGGTGCATAGATATGAATAAAGGTGACCAAACAAACTGAAATAAGTAAGAAAACGACAAGAAAGTTTAGGCTTGTAAAGCTCTCAAGTAGACATTATTGATTTGACCAAACCCTATCATTCGATTTCTAATTTCTTGAAAGAAAACGCTAATATCTATGTAATTGCATTATCCAATAAAAGATTAACTAAAACAAGCATGATTAAAACAAAGTTATGACACTAGATGGGTTATGAAGAATGTGTTGTCTATTACCTAGTTCTTCCTAAATATCATGACAAGGAATATGCAGAAAACATTAAAAATTGCAAATCGATGAGACAACTGATTCAAATATAACAATCAGAAGAGGATCAACACTATGAAAAAGAATTTGATCAAACCGAATTATTTGAAGTGAAGCAAGAACCATAGGGATTAGAAGCATGGGAGGGATACTGTTCAGTTCTCTACCAAAAACTTGATAAAGGACATGTAAGAAAAAATCAAACTTGATCAAACTGATACCTGTAAAAAAGCAGAGAAAAAACTGATACGGTTCAATTCTAAAAATTGAAGACAGCAAAAATAACTAACCGACGTAAAAACAATATTGAGAATATAAAGAGTTTATCAAACTGATGCCTGTAATTGAGCATGTAACTCAATATATGAACGACACTTGTATGAGCTGACCATGTAGACACTTTTTGACTTGGTCACACACCGCCATTCGATTTCCATTTCCCTAAAAGATAACACTAATATCTATGTAACTGCATTATCTAAAAAAGATCATTGAAACAAACCTGATTTGAAAAGAATATGGAAATAGATGGTTTATGAAGAATGTTGTGTTGATGCACTAGTCCATCGCCCAATATCATGATAAATAATCTGCAGAAAACTTTAAAAATTGCAAACCTCATAGATAACTAACGATATAAATCAAATTTAAAATGATCAACAAGATTATAAAAAACTTGATCAAACCAACTTATGTGAAGTGAAGCAAGAACGGAAGAGCTTAGGAAAATGAGAAGTCTACTCTTCAATTCTCTCCAAAGAACATGATAAAGGATCTGCAAGTAGAAAAAAAAATCAAAATATAAAAAAGTTAATCACATCGACACTTGTATGAACTGAGCAACTAATCCAAAATCTGCACAATCCCTGTAATACTACCAAAGTGTTTAGATATGAAAAAGAGAAGGTATAAGGATGAGAATAAAATGTGACTAAACCAACTAAAATAAGTAAGAAAGTTTTTACTCGTATCTAGACATTGTTGACTTGACCAAACACACCCTCTCAATTCTCATGTAAGAAAACACTAATATCAAACACTGATATTTAAGTAACTGCAATATCTAATAAAAGATTAATGCAAACAAACACAATTCAAATAAAATCATGGTACTAGATGACTTATGAAGAATGTGGTGTCTATTCCCGAGTGTTTCCCTCAAGATCATGATAAAGAATATGCAAAAAATATTTAAAAATGCATATCATAGAGAGAACTAATCTAAATAATGCAAACTGAAAAATATCAACGATATTAAAAAAAAATGCTCTAATCTACTTATTTGAAGTGAAATAAGAATCATAAGGCATATGAACATGATGAGAGGTTTACTCTTCTTTTTTCTCTCAACAACTTCATAAAGGATCTGCAATGATCTCTAAAAATTAAACACAGGATAAGAAACCCTAATCGCATTAAGAAAAAAAAATTAAGAATATGAAAAGATGATCAAACCTACACTTGTATGAACTAGGAATGTAACTCAACATCTCCAACACTTGTATGAACAGACTAGGTATGTAACCCAAAATCTCCATTACCCCGGTAAAGCTACAAAAGTTTTGAAATATGAAAAAAGAAAGGAACAATATGAATAAATATTCGACCAAACCAACTAAAATGAGTAAGAAAGCATCAATTTTACCTTACGACTCAACGAATTCCACCCGTACAATACTCATTCTAATGTAAGTTGCGTACACTAGATAAGTTCATCATCAATTATAGAACTTTAAGGAAATAGTGTCAATAGATTAAAGTAAATGGACTTCTATTCTTTTGTTCTCTCGCAAAAACATGGTACGCAATTTTGCACAAACTTTTCGAATTGTATAGTGAAGATAAGATTAAAAAAAAATCAAATATTAAAATGAGAAGGTGCATAGATATGAGTAAAGGTGACCAAACAAACTGAAATAAGTAAGAAAACGACAAGAAAGTTTAGGCTTGTAAAGCTCTCAAGTAGACATTATTTATTTGACCAAACCCTATCATTCGATTTCTAATTTCTTGAAAGAAAACGCTAATATCTATGTAATTGCATTATCCAATAAAAGATTAACTAAAACAAGCATGATTAAAACAAAGTTATGACACTAGATGGGTTATGAAGAATGTGTTGTCTATTACCTAGTTCTTCCTAAATATCATGACAAGGAATATGCAGAAAACATTAAAAATTGCAAATCGATGAGACAACTGATTCAAATATAACAATCAGAAGAGGATCAACACTATGAAAAAGAATTTGATCAAACCGAATTATTTGAAGTGAAGCAAGAACCATAGGGATTAGAAGCATGGGAGGGATACTGTTCAGTTCTCTACCAAAAACTTGATAAAGGACATGTAAGAAAAAATCAAACTTGATCAAACTGATACCTGTAAAAAAGCAGAGAAAAAACTGATACGGTTCAATTCTAAAAATTGAAGACAGCAAAAATAACTAACCGACGTAAAAACAATATTGAGAATATAAAGAGTTTATCAAACTGATGCCTGTAATTGAGCATGTAACTCAATATATGAACGACACTTGTATGAGCTGACCATGTAGACACTTTTTGACTTGGTCACACACCGCCATTCGATTTCCATTTCCCTAAAAGATAACACTAATATCTATGTAACTGCATTATCTAAAAAAGATCATTGAAACAAACCTGATTTGAAAAGAATATGGAAATAGATGGTTTATGAAGAATGTTGTGTTGATTCACCAGTCCATCGCCCAATATCATGATAAATAATCTGCAGAAAACTTTAAAAATTGCAAACCTCATAGATAACTAACGATATAAATCAAATTTAAAATGATCAACAAGATTATAAAAAACTTGATCAAACCAACTTATGTGAAGTGAAGCAAGAACGGAAGGGCTTAGGAAAATGAGAAGTCTACTCTTCAATTCTCTCCAAAGAACATGATAAAGGATCTGCAAGTAGAAAAAAAATCAAAATATAAAAAAGTTAATCACATCGACACTTGTATGAACTGAGCAACTAATCCAAAATCTGCACAATCCCTGTAATACTACCAAAGTGTTTAGATATGAAAAAGAGAAGGTATAAGGATGAGAATAAAATGTGACTAAACCAACTAAAATAAGTAAGAAAGTTTTTACTCGTATCTAGACATTGTTGACTTGACCAAACACACCCTCTCAATTCTCATGTAAGAAAACACTAATATCAAACACTGATATTTAAGTAACTGCAATATCTAATAAAAGATTAATGCAAACAAACACAATTCAAATAAAATCATGGTACTAGATGACTTATGAAGAATGTGGTGTCTATTCCCGAGTGTTTCCCTCAAGATCATGATAAAGAATATGCAAAAAATATTTAAAAATGCATATCATAGAGAGAACTAATCTAAATAATGCAAACTGAAAAATATCAACGATATTAAAAAAAAATGCTCTAATCTACTTATTTGAAGTGAAATAAGAATCATAAGGCATATGAACATGATGAGAGGTTTACTCTTCATTTTTCTCTCAACAACTTCATAAAGGATCTGCAATGATCTCTAAAAATTAAACACAGGATAAGAAACCCTAATCGCATTAACAAAAAAAATTAAGAATATGAAAAGATGATCAAACCTACACTTGTATGAACTAGGAATGTAACTCAACATCTCCAACACTTGTATGAACAGACTAGGTATGTAACCCAAAATCTCCATTACCCCGGTAAAGCTACAAAAGTTTTGAAATATGAAAAAAGAAAGGAACAATATGAATAAATATTCGACCAAACCAACTAAAATGAGTAAGAAAGCATCAATTTTACCTTACGACTCAACGAATTCCACCCGTACAATACTCATTCTAATGTAAGGTGCGTACACTAGATAAGTTCATCATCAATTATAGAACTTTAAGGAAATAGTGTCAATAGATTAAAGTAAATGGACTTCTATTCTTTTGTTCTCTCGCAAAAACATGGTACGCAATTTTGCACAAACTTTTCGAATTGTATAGTGAAGATAAGATTAAAAAAAAATCAAATATTAAAATGAGAAGGTGCATAGATATGAATAAAGGTGACCAAACAAACTGAAATAAGTAAGAAAACGACAAGAAAGTTTAGGCTTGTAAAGCTCTCAAGTAGACATTATTGATTTGACCAAACCCTATCATTCGATTTCTAATTTCTTGAAAGAAAACGCTAATATCTATGTAATTGCATTATCCAATAAAAGATTAACTAAAACAAGCATGATTAAAACAAAGTTATGACACTAGATGGGTTATGAAGAATGTGTTGTCTATTACCTAGTTCTTCCTAAATATCATGACAAGGAATATGCAGAAAACATTAAAAATTGCAAATCGATGAGACAACTGATTCAAATATAACAATCAGAAGAGGATCAACACTATGAAAAAGAATTTGATCAAACCGAATTATTTGAAGTGAAGCAAGAACCATAGGGATTAGAAGCATGGGAGGGATACTGTTCAGTTCTCTACCAAAAACTTGATAAAGGACATGTAAGAAAAAATCAAACTTGATCAAACTGATACCTGTAAAAAAGCAGAGAAAAAACTGATACGGTTCAATTCTAAAAATTGAAGACAGCAAAAATAACTAACCGACGTAAAAACAATATTGAGAATATAAAGAGTTTATCAAACTGATGCCTGTAATTGAGCATGTAACTCAATATATGAACGACACTTGTATGAGCTGACCATGTAGACACTTTTTGACTTGGTCACACACCGCCATTCGATTTCCATTTCCCTAAAAGATAACACTAATATCTATGTAACTGCATTATCTAAAAAAGATCATTGAAACAAACCTGATTTGAAAAGAATATGGAAATAGATGGTTTATGAAGAATGTTGTGTTGATGCACTAGTCCATCGCCCAATATCATGATAAATAATCTGCAGAAAACTTTAAAAATTGCAAACCTCATAGATAACTAACGATATAAATCAAATTTAAAATGATCAACAAGATTATAAAAAACTTGATCAAACCAACTTATGTGAAGTGAAGCAAGAACGGAAGGGCTTAGGAAAATGAGAAGTCTACTCTTCAATTCTCTCCAAAGAACATGATAAAGGATCTGCAAGTAGAAAAAAAATCAAAATATAAAAAAGTTAATCACATCGACACTTGTATGAACTGAGCAACTAATCCAAAATCTGCACAATCCCTGTAATACTACCAAAGTGTTTAGATATGAAAAAGAGAAGGTATAAGGATGAGAATAAAATGTGACTAAACCAACTAAAATAAGTAAGAAAGTTTTTACTCGTATCTAGACATTGTTGACTTGACCAAACACACCCTCTCAATTCTCATGTAAGAAAACACTAATATCAAACACTGATATTTAAGTAACTGCAATATCTAATAAAAGATTAATGCAAACAAACACAATTCAAATAAAATCATGGTACTAGATGACTTATGAAGAATGTGGTGTCTATTCCCGAGTGTTTCCCTCAAGATCATGATAAAGAATATGCAAAAAATATTTAAAAATGCATATCATAGAGAGAACTAATCTAAATAATGCAAACTGAAAAATATCAACGATATTAAAAAAAAATGCTCTAATCTACTTATTTGAAGTGAAATAAGAATCATAAGGCATATGAACATGATGAGAGGTTTACTCTTCATTTTTCTCTCAACAACTTCATAAAGGATCTGCAATGATCTCTAAAAATTAAACACAGGATAAGAAACCCTAATCGCATTAAGAAAAAAAAATTAAGAATATGAAAAGATGATCAAACCTACACTTGTATGAACTAGGAATGTAACTCAACATCTCCAACACTTGTATGAACAGACTAGGTATGTAACCCAAAATCTCCATTACCCCGGTAAAGCTACAAAAGTTTTGAAATATGAAAAAAGAAAGGAACAATATGAATAAATATTCGACCAAACCAACTAAAATGAGTAAGAAAGCATCAATTTTACCTTACGACTCAACGAATTCCACCCGTACAATACTCATTCTAATGTAAGTTGCGTACACTAGATAAGTTCATCATCAATTATAGAACTTTAAGGAAATAGTGTCAATAGATTAAAGTAAATGGACTTCTATTCTTTTGTTCTCTCGCAAAAACATGGTACGCAATTTTGCACAAACTTTTCGAATTGTATAGTGAAGATAAGATTAAAAAAAAATCAAATATTAAAATGAGAAGGTGCATAGATATGAGTAAAGGTGACCAAACAAACTGAAATAAGTAAGAAAACGACAAGAAAGTTTAGGCTTGTAAAGCTCTCAAGTAGACATTATTTATTTGACCAAACCCTATCATTCGATTTCTAATTTCTTGAAAGAAAACGCTAATATCTATGTAATTGCATTATCCAATAAAAGATTAACTAAAACAAACATGATTAAAACAAAGTTATGACACTAGATGGGTTATGAAGAATGTGTTGTCTATTACCTAGTTCTTCCTAAATATCATGACAAGGAATATGCAGAAAACATTAAAAATTGCAAATCGATGAGACAACTGATTCAAATATAACAATCAGAAGAGGATCAACACTATGAAAAAGAATTTGATCAAACCGAATTATTTGAAGTGAAGCAAGAACCATAGGGATTAGAAGCATGGGAGGGATACTGTTCAGTTCTCTACCAAAAACTTGATAAAGGACATGTAAGAAAAAATCAAACTTGATCAAACTGATACCTGTAAAAAAGCAGAGAAAAAACTGATACGGTTCAATTCTAAAAATTGAAGACAGCAAAAATAACTAACCGACGTAAAAACAATATTGAGAATATAAAGAGTTTATCAAACTGATGCCTGTAATTGAGCATGTAACTCAATATATGAACGACACTTGTATGAGCTGACCATGTAGACACTTTTTGACTTGGTCACACACCGCCATTCGATTTCCATTTCCCTAAAAGATAACACTAATATCTATGTAACTGCATTATCTAAAAAAGATCATTGAAACAAACCTGATTTGAAAAGAATATGGAAATAGATGGTTTATGAAGAATGTTGTGTTGATTCACCAGTCCATCGCCCAATATCATGATAAATAATCTGCAGAAAACTTTAAAAATTGCAAACCTCATAGATAACTAACGATATAAATCAAATTTAAAATGATCAACAAGATTATAAAAAACTTGATCAAACCAACTTATGTGAAGTGAAGCAAGAACGGAAGGGCTTAGGAAAATGAGAAGTCTACTCTTCAATTCTCTCCAAAGAACATGATAAAGGATCTGCAAGTAGAAAAAAAATCAAAATATAAAAAAGTTAATCACATCGACACTTGTATGAACTGAGCAACTAATCCAAAATCTGCACAATCCCTGTAATACTACCAAAGTGTTTAGATATGAAAAAGAGAAGGTATAAGGATGAGAATAAAATGTGACTAAACCAACTAAAATAAGTAAGAAAGTTTTTACTCGTATCTAGACATTGTTGACTTGACCAAACACACCCTCTCAATTCTCATGTAAGAAAACACTAATATCAAACACTGATATTTAAGTAACTGCAATATCTAATAAAAGATTAATGCAAACAAACACAATTCAAATAAAATCATGGTACTAGATGACTTATGAAGAATGTGGTGTCTATTCCCGAGTGTTTCCCTCAAGATCATGATAAAGAATATGCAAAAAATATTTAAAAATGCATATCATAGAGAGAACTAATCTAAATAATGCAAACTGAAAAATATCAACGATATTAAAAAAAAATGCTCTAATCTACTTATTTGAAGTGAAATAAGAATCATAAGGCATATGAACATGATGAGAGGTTTACTCTTCATTTTTCTCTCAACAACTTCATAAAGGATCTGCAATGATCTCTAAAAATTAAACACAGGATAAGAAACCCTAATCGCATTAAGAAAAAAAATTAAGAATATGAAAAGATGATCAAACCTACACTTGTATGAACTAGGAATGTAACTCAACATCTCCAACACTTGTATGAACAGACTAGGTATGTAACCCAAAATCTCCATTACCCCGGTAAAGCTACAAAAGTTTTGAAATATGAAAAAAGAAAGGAACAATATGAATAAATATTCGACCAAACCAACTAAAATGAGTAAGAAAGCATCAATTTTACCTTACGACTCAACGAATTCCACCCGTACAATACTCATTCTAATGTAAGTTGCGTACACTAGATAAGTTCATCATCAATTATAGAACTTTAAGGAAATAGTGTCAATAGATTAAAGTAAATGGACTTCTATTCTTTTGTTCTCTCGCAAAAACATGGTACGCAATTTTGCACAAACTTTTCGAATTGTATAGTGAAGATAAGATTAAAAAAAAATCAAATATTAAAATGAGAAGGTGCATAGATATGAGTAAAGGTGACCAAACAAACTGAAATAAGTAAGAAAACGACAAGAAAGTTTAGGCTTGTAAAGCTCTCAAGTAGACATTATTGATTTGACCAAACCCTATCATTCGATTTCTAATTTCTTGAAAGAAAACGCTAATATCTATGTAATTGCATTATCCAATAAAAGATTAACTAAAACAAGCATGATTAAAACAAAGTTATGACACTAGATGGGTTATGAAGAATGTGTTGTCTATTACCTAGTTCTTCCTAAATATCATGACAAGGAATATGCAGAAAACATTAAAAATTGCAAATCGATGAGACAACTGATTCAAATATAACAATCAGAAGAGGATCAACACTATGAAAAAGAATTTGATCAAACCGAATTATTTGAAGTGAAGCAAGAACCATAGGGATTAGAAGCATGGGAGGGATACTGTTCAGTTCTCTACCAAAAACTTGATAAAGGACATGTAAGAAAAAATCAAACTTGATCAAACTGATACCTGTAAAAAAGCAGAGAAAAAACTGATACGGTTCAATTCTAAAAATTGAAGACAGCAAAAATAACTAACCGACGTAAAAACAATATTGAGAATATAAAGAGTTTATCAAACTGATGCCTGTAATTGAGCATGTAACTCAATATATGAACGACACTTGTATGAGCTGACCATGTAGACACTTTTTGACTTGGTCACACACCGCCATTCGATTTCCATTTCCCTAAAAGATAACACTAATATCTATGTAACTGCATTATCTAAAAAAGATCATTGAAACAAACCTGATTTGAAAAGAATATGGAAATAGATGGTTTATGAAGAATGTTGTGTTGATTCACCAGTCCATCGCCCAATATCATGATAAATAATCTGCAGAAAACTTTAAAAATTGCAAACCTCATAGATAACTAACGATATAAATCAAATTTAAAATGATCAACAAGATTATAAAAAACTTGATCAAACCAACTTATGTGAAGTGAAGCAAGAACGGAAGGGCTTAGGAAAATGAGAAGTCTACTCTTCAATTCTCTCCAAAGAACATGATAAAGGATCTGCAAGTAGAAAAAAAATCAAAATATAAAAAAGTTAATCACATCGACACTTGTATGAACTGAGCAACTAATCCAAAATCTGCACAATCCCTGTAATACTACCAAAGTGTTTAGATATGAAAAAGATAAGGTATAAGGATGAGAATAAAATGTGACTAAACCAACTAAAATAAGTAAGAAAGTTTTTACTCGTATCTAGACATTGTTGACTTGACCAAACACACCCTCTCAATTCTCATGTAAGAAAACACTAATATCAAACACTGATATTTAAGTAACTGCAATATCTAATAAAAGATTAATGCAAACAAACACAATTCAAATAAAATCATGGTACTAGATGACTTATGAAGAATGTGGTGTCTATTCCCGAGTGTTTCCCTCAAGATCATGATAAAGAATATGCAAAAAATATTTAAAAATGCATATCATAGAGAGAATTAATCTAAATAATGCAAACTGAAAAATATCAACGATATTAAAAAAAAAATGCTCTAATCTACTTATTTGAAGTGAAATAAGAATCATAAGGCATATGAACATGATGAGAGGTTTACTCTTCATTTTTCTCTCAACAACTTCATAAAGGATCTGCAATGATCTCTAAAAATTAAACACAGGATAAGAAACCCTAATCGCATTAAGAAAAAAAATTAAGAATATGAAAAGATGATCAAACCTACACTTGTATGAACTAGGAATGTAACTCAACATCTCCAACACTTGTATGAACAGACTAGGTATGTAACCCAAAATCTCCATTACCCCGGTAAAGCTACAAAAGTTTTGAAATATGAAAAAAGAAAGGAACAATATGAATAAATATTCGACCAAACCAACTAAAATGAGTAAGAAAGCATCAATTTTACCTTACGACTCAACGAATTCCACCCGTACAATACTCATTCTAATGTAAGTTGCGTACACTAGATAAGTTCATCATCAATTATAGAACTTTAAGGAAATAGTGTTAATAGATTAAAGTAAATGGACTTCTATTCTTTTGTTCTCTCGCAAAAACATGGTACGCAATTTTGCACAAACTTTTCGAATTGTATAGTGAAGATAAGATTAAAAAAAAATCAAATATTAAAATGAGAAGGTGCATAGATATGAGTAAAGGTGACCAAACAAACTGAAATAAGTAAGAAAACGACAAGAAAGTTTAGGCTTGTAAAGCTCTCAAGTAGACATTATTGATTTGACCAAACCCTATCATTTGATTTCTAATTTCTTGAAAGAAAACGCTAATATCTATGTAATTGCATTATCCAATAAAAGATTAACTAAAACAAGCATGATTAAAACAAAGTTATGACACTAGATGGGTTATGAAGAATGTGTTGTCTATTACCTAGTTCTTCCTAAATATCATGACAAGGAATATGCAGAAAACATTAAAAATTGCAAATCGATGAGACAACTGATTCAAATATAACAATCAGAAGAGGATCAACACTATGAAAAAGAATTTGATCAAACCGAATTATTTGAAGTGAAGCAAGAACCATAGGGATTAGAAGCATGGGAGGGATACTGTTCAGTTCTCTACCAAAAACTTGATAAAGGACATGTAAGAAAAAATCAAACTTGATCAAACTGATACCTGTAAAAAAGCAGAGAAAAAACTGATACGGTTCAATTCTAAAAATTGAAGACAGCAAAAATAACTAACCGACGTAAAAACAATATTGAGAATATAAAGAGTTTATCAAACTGATGCCTGTAATTGAGCATGTAACTCAATATATGAACGACACTTGTATGAGCTGACCATGTAGACACTTTTTGGCTTGGTCACACACCGCCATTCGATTTCCATTTCCCTAAAAGATAACACTAATATCTATGTAACTGCATTATCTAAAAAAGATCATTGAAACAAACCTGATTTGAAAAGAATATGGAAATAGATGGTTTATGAAGAATGTTGTGTTGATTCACCAGTCCATCGCCCAATATCATGATAAATAATCTGCAGAAAACTTTAAAAATTGCAAACCTCATAGATAACTAACGATATAAATCAAATTTAAAATGATCAACAAGATTATAAAAAACTTGATCAAACCAACTTATGTGAAGTGAAGCAAGAACGGAAGGGCTTAGGAAAATGAGAAGTCTACTCTTCAATTCTCTCCAAAGAACATGATAAAGGATCTGCAAGTAGAAAAAAAAATCAAAATATAAAAAAGTTAATCACATCGACACTTGTATGAACTGAGCAACTAATCCAAAATCTGCACAATCCCTGTAATACTACCAAAGTGTTTAGATATGAAAAAGATAAGGTATAAGGATGAGAATAAAATGTGACTAAACCAACTAAAATAAGTAAGAAAGTTTTTACTCGTATCTAGACATTGTTGACTTGACCAAACACACCCTCTCAATTCTCATGTAAGAAAACACTAATATCAAACACTGATATTTAAGTAACTGCAATATCTAATAAAAGATTAATGCAAACAAACACAATTCAAATAAAATCATGGTACTAGATGACTTATGAAGAATGTGGTGTCTATTCCCGAGTGTTTCCCTCAAGATCATGATAAAGAATATGCAAAAAATATTTAAAAATGCATATCATAGAGAGAACTAATCTAAATAATGCAAACTGAAAAATATCAACGATATTAAAAAAAAATGCTCTAATCTACTTATTTGAAGTGAAATAAGAATCATAAGGCATATGAACATGATGAGAGGTTTACTCTTCATTTTTCTCTCAACAACTTCATAAAGGATCTGCAATGATCTCTAAAAATTAAACACAGGATAAGAAACCCTAATCGCATTAAGAAAAAAAATTAAGAATATGAAAAGATGATCAAACCTACACTTGTATGAACTAGGAATGTAACTCAACATCTCCAACACTTGTATGAACAGACTAGGTATGTAACCCAAAATCTCCATTACCCCGGTAAAGCTACAAAAGTTTTGAAATATGAAAAAAGAAAGGAACAATATGAATAAATATTCGACCAAACCAACTAAAATGAGTAAGAAAGCATCAATTTTACCTTACGACTCAACGAATTCCACCCGTACAATACTCATTCTAATGTAAGTTGCGTACACTAGATAAGTTCATCATCAATTATAGAACTTTAAGGAAATAGTGTCAATAGATTAAAGTAAATGGACTTCTATTCTTTTGTTCTCTCGCAAAAACATGGTACGCAATTTTGCACAAACTTTTCGAATTGTATAGTGAAGATAAGATTAAAAAAAAATCAAATATTAAAATGAGAAGGTGCATAGATATGAGTAAAGGTGACCAAACAAACTGAAATAAGTAAGAAAACGACAAGAAAGTTTAGGCTTGTAAAGCTCTCAAGTAGACATTATTGATTTGACCAAACCCTATCATTCGATTTCTAATTTCTTGAAAGAAAACGCTAATATCTATGTAATTGCATTATCCAATAAAAGATTAACTAAAACAAGCATGATTAAAACAAAGTTATGACACTAGATGGGTTATGAAGAATGTGTTGTCTATTACCTAGTTCTTCCTAAATATCATGACAAGGAATATGCAGAAAACATTAAAAATTGCAAATCGATGAGACAACTGATTCAAATATAACAATCAGAAGAGGATCAACACTATGAAAAAGAATTTGATCAAACCGAATTATTTGAAGTGAAGCAAGAACCATAGGGATTAGAAGCATGGGAGGGATACTGTTCAGTTCTCTACCAAAAACTTGATAAAGGACATGTAAGAAAAAATCAAACTTGATCAAACTGATACCTGTAAAAAAGCAGAGAAAAAACTGATACGGTTCAATTCTAAAAATTGAAGACATCAAAAATAACTAACCGACGTAAAAACAATATTGAGAATATAAAGAGTTTATCAAACTGATGCCTGTAATTGAGCATGTAACTCAATATATGAACGACACTTGTATGAGCTGACCATGTAGACACTTTTTGGCTTGGTCACACACCGCCATTCGATTTCCATTTCCCTAAAAGATAACACTAATATCTATGTAACTGCATTATCTAAAAAAGATCATTGAAACAAACCTGATTTGAAAAGAATATGGAAATAGATGGTTTATGAAGAATGTTGTGTTGATTCACCAGTCCATCGCCCAATATCATGATAAATAATCTGCAGAAAACTTTAAAAATTGCAAACCTCATAGATAACTAACGATATAAATCAAATTTAAAATGATCAACAAGATTATAAAAAACTTGATCAAACCAACTTATGTGAAGTGAAGCAAGAACGGAAGGGCTTAGGAAAATGAGAAGTCTACTCTTCAATTCTCTCCAAAGAACATGATAAAGGATCTGCAAGTAGAAAAAAAAATCAAAATATAAAAAAGTTAATCACATCGACACTTGTATGAACTGAGCAACTAATCCAAAATCTGCACAATCCCTGTAATACTACCAAAGTGTTTAGATATGAAAAAGAGAAGGTATAAGGATGAGAATAAAATGTGACTAAACCAACTAAAATAAGTAAGAAAGTTTTTACTCGTATCTAGACATTGTTGACTTGACCAAACACACCCTCTCAATTCTCATGTAAGAAAACACTAATATCAAACACTGATATTTAAGTAACTGCAATATCTAATAAAAGATTAATGCAAACAAACACAATTCAAATAAAATCATGGTACTAGATGACTTATGAAGAATGTGGTGTCTATTCCCGAATGTTTCCCTCAAGATCATGATAAAGAATATGCAAAAAATATTTAAAAATGCATATCATAGAGAGAACTAATCTAAATAATGCAAACTGAAAAATATCAACGATATTAAAAAAAAATGCTCTAATCTACTTATTTGAAGTGAAATAAGAATCATAAGGCATATGAACATGATGAGAGGTTTACTCTTCATTTTTCTCTCAACAACTTCATAAAGGATCTGCAATGATCTCTAAAAATTAAACACAGGATAAGAAACCCTAATCGCATTAAGAAAAAAAATTAAGAATATGAAAAGATGATCAAACCTACACTTGTATGAACTAGGAATGTAACTCAACATCTCCAACACTTGTATGAACAGACTAGGTATGTAACCCAAAATCTCCATTACCCCGGTAAAGCTACAAAAGTTTTGAAATATGAAAAAAGAAAGGAACAATATGAATAAATATTCGACCAAACCAACTAAAATGAGTAAGAAAGCATCAATTTTACCTTACGACTCAACGAATTCCACCCGTACAATACTCATTCTAATGTAAGTTGCGTACACTAGATAAGTTCATCATCAATTATAGAACTTTAAGGAAATAGTGTCAATAGATTAAAGTAAATGGACTTCTATTCTTTTGTTCTCTCGCAAAAACATGGTACGCAATTTTGCACAAACTTTTCGAATTGTATAGTGAAGATAAGATTAAAAAAAAATCAAATATTAAAATGAGAAGGTGCATAGATATGAGTAAAGGTGACCAAACAAACTGAAATAAGTAAGAAAACGACAAGAAAGTTTAGGCTTGTAAAGCTCTCAAGTAGACATTATTGATTTGACCAAACCCTATCATTCGATTTCTAATTTCTTGAAAGAAAACGCTAATATCTATGTAATTGCATTATCCAATAAAAGATTAACTAAAACAAGCATGATTAAAACAAAGTTATGACACTAGATGGGTTATGAAGAATGTGTTGTCTATTACCTAGTTCTTCCTAAATATCATGACAAGGAATATGCAGAAAACATTAAAAATTGCAAATCGATGAGACAACTGATTCAAATATAACAATCAGAAGAGGATCAACACTATGAAAAAGAATTTGATCAAACCGAATTATTTGAAGTGAAGCAAGAACCATAGGGATTAGAAGCATGGGAGGGATACTGTTCAGTTCTCTACCAAAAACTTGATAAAGGACATGTAAGAAAAAATCAAACTTGATCAAACTGATACCTGTAAAAAAGCAGAGAAAAAACTGATACGGTTCAATTCTAAAAATTGAACACAGCAAAAATAACTAACCGACGTAAAAATAATATTGAGAATATAAAGAGTTTATCAAACTGATGCCTGTAATTGAGCATGTAACTCAATATATGAACGACACTTGTATGAGCTGACCATGTACACACTTTTTGACTTGGTCACACACCGCCATTCGATTTCCATTTCCCTAAAAGATAACACTAATATCTGTTGGGTATCGATAGTGACAGCCCAGTAAGAAAAGGCCTCGAAGGCCCAATAGCTATAGAGGGGGTAAACCCATGACATCCGAACCGGATCGGCCCAAGTACAAGCCAAACTTGGCCCACCATCGAGTAATCCAGAATCGAGCCCAAAGTCTATAGAGACGCCAAAGGCTCTCAGACTGCTCGCCATTCTCTACCAAGTCGCGACCTTCCACTGCTCGACATGGGAGTGCTCGCCCCGAAGAGAGCCTTGCCTCTCTCCTCTGGTCCCACTAAAACGTTAATAACAGAGTGGCCAAGATATCCCGCATATCTCGGTCACATATTCACTAAAGATTAGATTTGGTAACTGCAATATCTCGCAGTAACTGCCATATCCCACGATCCGAATCTTCAGCAACTCAATATACATTAAGATATTCAGTTGCCTTTATACGGTTCTATCTCTCTTACCCTATAAATACCCTTGCTTTACATACGTTCTTAACGTTTTGAGTTTGATACACACATATACTCATTTAAGCATCGGAGAGGGACCCAGAGGCACCCCCTCTGTTGCGCTCCCCTACTTGCAGGTTCACCGGAGTTGGAGCTGAAGCGTCATCCCAACCTTGTCTGGCATTCAATTCACTGCCATATCAGCATTCAGGATTTCACGATCCAACATTTGGCGCCGTCTGTGGGAAACGAGCAATTCAGCCATGAGAACTCGATCCCAAAGCAACCGTCGGAATCAGACTAGGGAGCGATCCTCAGATAGCTCTGATTCCGCCGCCGCTTCACCGCTTCAACAGGAACCTGCCAGCCGAGCAGGAGTTAATGCTGTTCCTCTGCGGACAGCCCGAGAACATGTCGGTGATTCAAGACCGACCCCAGCTGCTGATCAAAATGGAGCCCCTGCACCGCAGACAGTCCACATTGCGGGGCAGGATATTAATTTAACCCCCGAGATGGTCTCCTTGCTGGAAGCCATCCTAGGACAGGCGCGCCGCCAGGCCCCTGCTCCTTAGGAAAACAATCCCTCTGCTCCTAAGGAAAATCACCGCCCTGCTGCCACAGGGCCTTCACCTTCAGAAGCGGCCAATCCTAGTCCTGCTGCGCCTCAGGAGGATCAGGAGATGACGTCAGGTCAGCAGTCCCTACCTCCAGCGCACACCAAGGAGCCAGCAGCCGCATATACTGCCAATCCTTCCGGTCCGCCTCCACCCGGAGCCTCTCCCATGTACTGCACTGTGGATCAGATGGATGACCTCCTCAACAAAAGGCTCCAGGAAAGACAGTTGACAGTCATAGCTCCCTTCAAGGAGCAGTCCTCTCATCCATTCACCGACGCGCTCGTTGCTATCAAGATCCCGAAGGATGTGGTCGCTCGGGCCATACCTGAGTATAGCGGTGGAGGAGATCCCACCGTACATGTCAACAAGCATGAGGCCTCCCTTCTGGGTAAGTCAAACGATCCCAATCATTTGGCTTTGCTATTTCCATCTACTCTTTCGGGTTCGGCTTCGTCCTGGTTCTTCGGCCTCCCTGCAGGATCAATCGGAACTTGGGCAGAGTTAAGGAGCAAGTTCCTGGAGAGATACATGGGCGAGCGCCAGTTGCTGAAGAGCGTGGTCGCCCTTGACTCGGTCAAACAGCAGCCTGGAGAGTCGCTGTCCAACTTCTACGGGCGTTTTCATCAAAACGTCACAGAATTAGATCGCCGAATCTCGGATGGGGAGATCATTCGAGCATTCTACAGAGGTCTGGATGTGGCCAACAAGGCCTCGCGAAAGCTGCGAAACAGCTACCATGTAAAGGAGATAGAGACATTGGAGGAGTTGGCGTCCAGAGCGAAAGGTTTCATAGACCTTGAGCGCGCAAACATCGAGGCTAACCTCCTGACGACCTCGCTAAGGGTAACCCCTGAACCCCGACGCGATGGTAAGAAGGAGGTCAAGAAGGAGAAGAAGGGAAAAGAAAGTAAGCCGCGAGTCGAGTCTCTTCCAGCGCCTCGCCATCCAGAGGTCCCTGAGTACTTCACGCCTTTAAATAGGCAGATCTCAGCGGTACTAGTCGAGATGGAGAGAAGATCCTTGGCGAGGCCACCGATGCCTCGCCGAGGTGGGTTACCCATGGGAAAGGATGTCGAGAGCTATTGCAGATACCATAAGTGCAAGGGCCATAAGACAGACGATTGCAAGATTCTGAAGCGAGATATAGAGAGGCTGATTCAGGGGGGAATGTTGAAGGAATTTGTGGCAGGGCGAGACCGAAGTCGAACGCCCCCCAGGAGACATCGTTCACCAGCCCCTGCAGATCAAGCTGAGCCTTCTGGAAGCAAGAGGAGAGTGAATCTGATTGCGGGAGGATTCGGCGCAGGCGGCGAGAGGTCAAGCGCCAGAGAGGTCTACGCCACTCAGATCTCCACGGCAGGTCAGTTGGGGAAGCGGCCCCGACCTGAAGAAAACATTGTCATCTCATTCTCTGAAGATGATTTGGCACATGTCACCACGCCCCACAACGATGCTCTGGTCATTACGGCAGATATTGACGGCTGTGATGTTGCAAGGATTCTGGTCGACGGAGGCAGCTCTACAGACATCCTGTTTCTGGACGCCTTCGAAAAGATGGGCAAATCAAAACGCGACCTGAAGAGGGTCGACTTTCCGCTGATCGGATTTGCGGGAAGGACAACTTATCCACTGGGGGCTATAACCATGCCAGTGATTTTTGGCGAGGGGTGGAAAAGCATCAAGGTGTCGGTCACTTTCCTGGTGGTCGATTCACCTACATCCTACAACGCCATCATAGGGAGGACCACGATCAACCCAAATAAGATTGTGGCCTCCACTGTCCACCAGAAGATGAAGTTCCCCACTCCGAACGGGATTGGAGAAGTGCTAGGAGATCAGCCTTCCTCGCGGCAATGCTATGTGAACTGTTTACGCAGGAAGAACCAAAGGGAGGCGCTCGCCATCGAGACAGAGGCCGATCCCCGCGAGGACTTGGCTCGACCAGCACCCATGGAGGAATTGGAGGAGGTCGAGATCGATGGTCCGGACAAAAAGGTGCGCATTGGGACCACCTTGAAAGAGGATCAGAAGGAGGCCATGACCGCCCTCCTCAAGGAATTCAAAGAGCTCTTCGCCTGGCAGCCGAGCGACATGCCAGGAATCACCACAGATATTATCTCTCATGAGCTCAGGATAGACCCCTCCATCAAGCCGATCGCCCAAAAAAGAAGATCATTCGGGACTGATAAGCGTTTGGCGATCAGGCAGGAAGTCGACAGGCTGATTGAAGCTGACTTCGTCAGAGAAGTAAGATTCCAGAGTTGGGTCGCCAACCCGGTTTTGGTCAAGAAATCAAACGGCAAGTGGAGGATGTGCGTCGACTTCCGCGATTTAAACAAGGCTTGCCCCAAAGATTCATATCCCCTTCCGAGAATTGATCAGCTGGTCGACGCTACCTCGGGTCATGAGACGCTGAGCTTCATGGACGCCTATTCAGGCTACAACCAGATCAGAATGCATCCAGATGACGAGGCGCACACTGCTTTCTATGCTGACGGGGACATTCTATGCTACAAGGTGATGCCCTTTGGTCTCATCAATGCCGGGGCAACTTATCAGCGGATGGTGAACCGACTGTTCCAGGACATGCTGGGAAGGAACATGGAGGCCTACGTGGATGATATGCTCGTTAAATCCATCAAAGGCAATCCTCATACCACCGACCTCCGTGAAGCTTTTGAATGCATGAGGAGACACAGCGTTCGCCTGAACCCAGCAAAGTGCGCCTTTGGAGTCAAGTCCGGGAAGTTCCTGGGTTTTATGGTCAGCGAAAGGGGCATTGAAGCAAACCCGGAAAAGCTAAAGGCCATAGAAGAAATGAAGACGCCAACCTGCCATAAGGAAGTCCAATGCCTGAACGGCCGACTAGCTGCTCTTAACCGCTTCCTCTCCAAAGCAAGCGACAAGTCCCTCCCGTTCTTCAAAACCTTGAGAGCCAACCGTAAGTTCGAATGGACGCCAGACTGCGAGGAAGCATTCCAGTCCTTGAAAAGGCATATTCAAACACTCCCAGCTCTGGCAAAACCCGTTCCAGGCGAGCAGCTTTTCCTCTATTTAGGCATTAGCGATGTGGCAGCCAGTGCTGTTTTAATAAGGGAGGAGAATAATGTTCAGAGTCCAGTGTATTTCATTAGCAAAATGTTCAACTCAGCAGAAATAAAATATGTCCAGATTGAGAAGTATCTCTATGCCTTAGTTATTGCTGCTCGGAAGCTGAGACCTTACTTTCATGCGCACGACATCACGGTCCTCACCAATCAACCTCTCAAAAACTTCCTGATGAAGCCAGATTCTTCAGGAAGAATGGTCAAGTGGGCGATCGAGCTCAGCGAGTTCAGGATCAAATTTGCGCCAAAAACGGCCATCAAAGGTCAAGCACTAGCTGATTTCATAGTGGAAAGCACGAGTAACGGTCAAGCGGAGGCAGAAAACAGGCCAAGTCAGTCAGCAAACGACAATCAAATCTGGGAACTCTATACGGATGGGTCTTCATCAAAAGAAGGCTCGGGGGCAGGTTTAATTCTTATTCCTCTTGAGGGCGAGCCTCTGAAATACGCGATCGCCTTGACATTCCCGGCGACCAATAACGAAGCAGAATATGAGGCTCTTATCACTGGACTCAGACTGGCAAAAGGAATGGGTGTAACAGCGCTTAAAGTAAAAAGTGATTCAGAACTTATTGTCAATCAGGTTAATGGCGCCTACGAGGCAAAGGGAGAAAAGATGAAGAAATATCTCGGCATCGCCAAAAAACTAGTCGTGGAAATCCCAAATTTCGCGATTGAGTTTATTCCTCGCCAAGAAAACCAGATGGCAGATTCTTTGAGTAAGCTAGCCTTCGGAGGGGCGACAATCCAGGATGTGCAATTTCTGGAAAAGGCCCTATGTTCAGTCCTTGAAAACAGAGCGGAGGTCTTCAACATTCAAGAACAGGTCACCTGGATGACCCCGTTCCAGAATTATTTGAAAGAAGGCATCCTCCCAGAGGACGAAGGCGAATCCACTAGGATTAGAAGACTCGCAGCCAGTTATCTAATCATCGATGGAGAACTCTATAGAAGAGGTTATTCGACGCCTTACTTGAGATGTGTTGCTCTACCCGAAACAGAAAAAGTTCTTCGAGAAGCTCATGAAGGGGCAGCGGCATGTCATGAAGGTGCTCGTTCACTAAGCAGGAAAATATTCAGACTGGGATATTACTGGCCGACCTTGGGAAAAGACGCAGCCGAATTAACACAGAAGTGTGAAATTTGCCAGCAGTTTGCACCACGATCGGGTCGACCATCGACATTATTATCCCCAATGGCGGGTGCCTGGCCCTTCGCTCAATGGGGAATCGATATATTGGGTCCTTTTCCCATTAGCACTGGTCAGCGTACTCACATTATAGTGGCGATCGACTACTTCACTAAGTGGGTAGAGGCGAAAGCTCTAGCTTCGACAACAGAATTCCAAGTTATCAAGTTCATGCAGGTCAACATATTCTCCAGGTTTGGTATTCCCAAAATACTCATCAGCGATAATGGTCCGCAATTCGTTGGAAAGGAGTTGAAATGGCTCTGTGAAGAGTATCATATCGACCATCGCTTCAGTTCAGTACATCACCCTCAAACGAATGGGCAAGCTGAAGCAGCCAACAAGGTTGTCTTAGCAGGACTCAAGAAAAGGGTTCGAGCATTCAAAGGGAACTGGGCAGACGAACTGGAAAACGTATTATGGGCAATCAGAACAACGCCTAAGGCGGCCACAGGAGAAACGCCTTTCAGTTTAGTGTACGGATCAGAAGCAGTAGCACCAGCTGAATTAGCAGTGCCTACCCACAGAGTCCTACACTTTAACACGGAGGCAAATGAGATCGAGCGCAGAACTGACCTCGACTTAGCAGAGGAAAAGAGATGGCTCTCGGAAAAAACACAGGCAAAGATGCGCTTGGCGACCGCTCGGTATTTCAACAGAAAAGTTAGCGCTCGCCAATTTTTCGTGGGGGAGATGGTTATGAGAAGGAATGAATTCACAAGGCTGGACAGTAAAAACAAACTTTCAGCCAAATGGGAAGGACCATACAAAGTAGTAGAGATCGCCGCACCAGGATCCTACTATTTGGAAACCATCGAAGGCGAGAGGTTACCCCGTCCATTTAATTCTGAGCAGTTAAGAAGATTTTATGCATAGTTTGTAATCAAACTGATTATGTCAATAAAAGAAAGCCATTCCTTCATAAAGCGCGTCCACTCGAAGCAAGCTGAAGCCAAAAAAGCCCTGACGCCAAAGTCAGGCCTCAAAAGCCCTAGCAACAAAGCTAGGCCAAAAGCCCTAGCAACAAAGCTAGGCCAAAAAGCCCTGTCGCCAAAGACAAGCCAAAAGCCCTGACGCCAAAGTCAGGCCAAAAGCCCTGACGCCAAAGTCAGGCCTCAAAAGCCCTAGCAACAAAGCTAGGCCAAAAGCCCTAGCAACAAAGCTAGGCCAAAAGCCCTGACGTCAAAGTCAGGCCAAAAGCCCTAACAACAAAGTTAGGCCACAAAAGCCCTAGCAACAAAGCTAGGCCAAAAGCCCTGACGTCAAAGTCAGGCCAAAAGCCCTAACAACAAAGTTAGGCCACAAAAGCCCTAGCAACAAAGCTAGGCCAAAAGCCCTAACGTCAAAGTCAGGCCAAAAGCCCTAACAACAAAGTTAGGCCACAAAAGCCCTAGCAACAAAGCTAGGCCAAAAGCCCTGACGCCAAAGTCAGGCCAAAAAACCCTAGTAACAAAACTAGGCCAAAAAGCCCTAGCAACAAAGCTAGGCCAAAAAAGCCCTAGTAACAAAAACTAGGCCACAAAAGCCCTAACAACAAAGTTAGGCCTCAAAAAACCTGACGCCAAAAATCAGGCAAAGCCCTGACGCCAAAGTCAGGCCAAAAGACCTAGCAAAATGTTAGGCAAAATAAAAGCCCTGACTCCAAAGTCAGGCCAAAGAAAGTTTAGGCGATCACTATTGATGATAAAGCCTGACAAACTCTAAATCCCCTGTTATTAGGCCAACACCTCAAAGAGAGGCCAAAAGCCCTGACGTCAAAGTCAGGCCAAAAGCCCTAACAACAAAGTTAGGCCACAAAAGCCCTAGCAACAAAGCTAGGCCAAAAGCCCTGACGCCAAAGTCAGGCCAAAAAACCCTAGTAACAAAACTAGGCCAAAAAGCCCTAGCAACAAAGCTAGGCCAAAAAAGCCCTAGTAACAAAAACTAGGCCACAAAAGCCCTAACAACAAAGTTAGGCCTCAAAAAACCTGACGCCAAAAATCAGGCAAAGCCCTGACGCCAAAGTCAGGCCAAAAGACCTAGCAAAATGTTAGGCAAAATAAAAGCCCTGACTCCAAAGTCAGGCCAAAGAAAGTTTAGGCGATCACTATTGATGATAAAGCCTGACAAACTCTAAATCCCCTGTTATTAGGCCAACACCTCAAAGAGAGGCCAAAAGCCCTGACGTCAAAGTCAGGCCAAAAGCCCTAACAACAAAGTTAGGCCACAAAAGCCCTAGCAACAAAGCTAGGCCAAAAGCCCTGACGCCAAAGTCAGGCCAAAAAACCCTAGTAACAAAACTAGGCCAAAAAGCCCTAGCAACAAAGTTAGGCCAAAAAAGCCCTAGTAACAAAAACTAGGCCACAAAAGCCCTAACAACAAAGTTAGGCCTCAAAAAACCTGACGCCAAAAATCAGGCAAAGCCCTGACGCCAAAGTCAGGCCAAAAGACCTAGCAAAATGTTAGGCAAAATAAAAGCCCTGACTCCAAAGTCAGGCCAAAGAAAGTTTAGGCGATCACTATTGATGATAAAGCCTGACAAACTCTAAATCCCCTGTTATTAGGCCAACACCTCAAAGGTTTAAACTTCAAAGAAGGTAATATCTCTTTGAACTTAGAAGTTTACGCTTTTAAGTGTCAAAAGTGTTATCCTTGGAAAGTTTAACTTATGATTGGTCTAAGGCTTTAAGGGTCAACGACATTACCAAGCAAGGAAAAAGTGGAAAGTAATTATGAGTAAGATATTGGATAGCTAAATATGTTCGAAGTCGATTAAAGACTCAAGAATGTAAAGGCATTCAATAGAAAAACCCAAGTCTTCGATAAATAATTACAAACCAAAAACGGAGAATACAAAAATAGCTATCTAAAAAAGATAAATACGGTCGCCAAAGAGTTGGGGACTTCAAGCTTTGGGGTTCTCGGGGGCAAAGACGCTCTGCTCGCCTTCGGGGGCAGAAGTACCGGGCTCGCCTTCAGGAGCAGCCTCCCCAGCAACAGAGGGCTGCGAAGGCTGACTCCGCAGGAAGGTCTTCAAGGAGGCAACTTCCCCAAGAGGAAAGTGGGGATCTACCGCCAGGACCTCCTCCACCAGGCCTTGAAGAAATTCGGCAATCGCCGACTTCATCACCTTCAAGGCCTGGTCCTCAAAGTCTTCGGAGGCCTTGAACTCCTCAATCACGGCATGGGGTGAAGGAACCGCCTTCAGCTGATCAGCCAGTCGGTTCTTTTCCTCCTCTAGGGCGACCCCCCTAGCTTTGGCAGCATCCCTCTGGGCCTCCGCGGCGACCCTAAGAGCGGCTGACTCGACCAACTGGGCACGAGCTTCCTTCAACTCGGCCTCCAGGCGAGCACGGACCGCCTCCCCTTCATCAAGGCACTGATGAAGGGCCTCAGCTTCATGAAGGAAGGCTGCAGCATCAGCCTCCCTCTTCTTGACATCAGCAAGGAGGCGCTGCTCCTTCCTGAAATACTCCTCCCGGGCGCCGTCCACCAAGGTGATTGCCATGTCAGCGGTCTTCTTGATGGCCTCCAACTGCCCGGGGGTGACCCCTGTGCTTCGGTATTGCTCCAGCTCGACAAGCAGATCAGAGTACTTGTCGGCGAGCTCGCCGAAAACGCGGCCGAGGATCACCTCTTCCCGAACGAGCTGACAACAAAAGCACAAGGAAAATGTCAAGTCATCAAAATGAAAAGGAATGACAAGGAATAAAAAATGGAAAGAAGGCGAGATCATACCAGGGCAACTCGTTCGAAGTGGGTCCGTAAGAACCCCTCGATCTGAGGAAGCTCCGTAGGGACAATCGAACGGTCCTTGGGAGGAATTATCCCATCAAGGAGCCGCATGCACATATCCGGGCTACCCCGTAGGCTCTTATGGGCGGGGTACCCCTTCTTGGCAAGGTCCCCACAAGGGACCCAAGGCCTCCGAGAGTCCCCAGCCTTAAAAGGCTGGAACAAGCTCGCCATGGAGCAGTACTCCTCGGCGGGAGCCCTCGAGGAGCTGGAAGCAGCAGGCCCCTTCTTTTGGGCCCCAGACTCCTTAGTAGGAGCCGAGGGAACTGAAGAGGCGGGAGGCGCCAAATACAAGGCCTTCTCCTTAGCGGCGGAAGGGCCCTGAAGAGAGGGAGAAGGAGACGCCGTGTCCAAACCCTTCCCTTTGCTGGCAGAAAGGCCCTTAGGAGGGGAAGGAGAAGGATGTTGGTCGACATCAGGGTGCTCTTCACTCCTGACCTTCTTAGAAGGAGGAGGAGGAGGGTCCCGGGCCACGTCCGCCAAGGACTCCACTGCAAAGCAACAAGACAATAAGTCAGGAGTCAGAGAACCGCAGAATGTAAAAACATTAAATCAACAAAAGGCGAGGTAGTACCTGGTTGACGAGTGCCAGTAGTGGCCGAAGGAAGCGTCTCCTCGGGCTTCCTCTTGGTCGAACGCCTAGAAGGAGGAGGGGGAGAGCTTAGCAGCACTTGGTCGGAGGACAATCCCGCCGATCCCTGGTCATCAAAGAGACCTATCAGTTTTTTGCTCTTGCTTACAACCTTCCCTACAAGTAATAAAACAAGGGAAGAGTTAGAAAATTACCCAATCATCAAAGATTGGCGTAGCTTGATGAATGCCCGCCATCTCAAGGGCATTCTCGGTAGTCTCCGCCACTGAGCGGATGGACTTGAACTGAGATGACCGATGCAGCCGATATAAATCGTCGATGGCATTCCGATCACTCCCGGACAATTCTTCGAAGGAGGGAGGAAAATCCTTGTCCGGAGCAAACAATTTCCAAGGTACGCCCCCCTTATACAAGAAGTAAAACTTCTTGTAATTGGAGTTAGTGGCCCGGAAATCATCGATCAGGCGGACATGGACGTTCCAAGCCCATCCTTGAGGGCCTCCCCACTCCGAAAACTTCGGCCAGCGGGATTGGAAGTGGTGAAAGTGGTTAGCCCCTGCTGCCAGTCGGAAGAAGCACCGGAACAGGGCCAGTGAATATACCCATTCCTGGCGTAAGCATAGGAACTTGAAGCCGACCCACATCCTGAGGGCATTCGGGACAAGCTGTGTGGGGTGAATCCCGTAAAACTGACACAATGTCTGTAAATCCTCACAGAGAGGAAAACGCAACCCAGCATCGATCTGGGCCGCATAAATGTAAACCTCTCCATCGTGAGGAAAATGCAGACCTAGGCCAGGATACCTAGGAGCATCCTCCGCACTGAAGCCACCAAGCGCCACCATGGTCTTAAAGTAAGCCGGCTTCAGTTCGTTAGGCTTGATATCTACTCAGAATGATTCAAGTATGGCACAGCAAGTATAAAAACAAAGGAAAACAGAGGATATTGCCAAAACAGAGCAATAAAAGGGCGAAAGTTTACCTTTTGGGGAAAAAATAGGCGTGTTCAGCTCAGGACCATCTACCACCACCGGGGTGGCCGCAGACCTTCCCACGTCAGGCTGTTTCCCCGCTGAGGAGGGCACAACTTCATCCCTAATGGTCAAGGGAACACCGACATTCTGAGGGGCGCTGGCTTTGTTAGCACCCTTGATGGCCATGTGTTTTATTCGCTGACTTCTGGGGGCCATGGAAATGGTCGAAATGAGAACTAAAGAGGATTGAAAGAGAAAGGAAAGGTTTGCAGCGAAGTTCTGAAAATCTGAAGGAGTGGATGAGCGTAAAAAACAAAATACAGAAACTGACGTTTCCTATATGGACCAAAAGAGGAGTAACCGCCACGAGTAAATCGAAGCGACGCAGAGGAATAATTGCACCCTTTTGGAGAAAACCGAAGCAATGTCAGAATTCCAAGAGACGACGGTTGGCTGGTACAGACAGCTGTCAAACTACCCTGGGTTTACGGAAAAGTAAATGTCAGGCGTGCCTCAAGTGACCGTTCAATTTCTGGACAACCGTGCAGTTATTAAATGCTAAAATTCCACTAAGGAGACAAGGTGGTCGCCAACGCACTAATAAAGCTTTAGCAGAAATACCTCGGGTAGGTAATGATCGCCTAACTAAGAAAGATAGACTTCCATAAGCCTGGGTCACCTCGAGTGATCGCCAAAAGGGAATAAAAGGAAGGATATTCTTTCGGCTTTGAATAGATAAGGAATTGCTCGCCAAATGAGCTAGAGGTGTCTCAAAGGCACTGAACCATTACCAAAGACGTCACTATCTAAAACCCTACCAGGAAATCAAGCTCGACTGAAGGAACTTCAATCAACCTTCGGGGGCAAATGTTGGGTATCGATAGTGACGGCCCAGTAAGAAAAGGCCTCGAAGGCCCAATAGCTATAGAGGGGGTAAACCCATGACATCCGAACCGGATCGGCCCAAGTACAAGCCAAACTTGGCCCACCATCGAGTA
This sequence comes from Chamaenerion angustifolium, assembly GCA_946814005.1. Taxonomy (NCBI): domain Eukaryota; kingdom Viridiplantae; phylum Streptophyta; class Magnoliopsida; order Myrtales; family Onagraceae; genus Chamaenerion; species Chamaenerion angustifolium. The sequence goes on along the minus strand of OX328268.1, from coordinate 21,505,616 downwards.
ATCCAGAATCGAGCCCAAAGTCTATAGAGACGCCAAAGGCTCTCAGACTGCTCGCCATTCTCTACCAAGTCGCGACCTTCCACTGCTCGACATGGGAGTGCTCGCCCCGAAGAGAGCCTTGCCTCTCTCCTCTGGTCCCACTAAACCGTTAATAACAGAGTGGCCAAGATATCCCGCATATCTCGGTCACATATTCACTAAAGATTAGATTTGGTAACTGCAATATCTCGCAGTAACTGCCATATCCCACGATCCGAATCTTCAGCAACTCAATATACATTAAGATATTCAGTTGCCTTTATACGGTTCTATCTCTCCTACCCTATAAATACCCTTGCTTTACATACGTTCTTAACGTTTTGAGTTTGATACACACATATACTCATTTAAGCATCGGAGAGGGACCCAGAGGCACCCCCTCTGTTGCGCTCCCCTACTTGCAGGTTCACCGAAGTTGGAGCTGAAGCGTCATCCCAACCTTGTCTGGCATTCAATTCACTGCCAGATCAGCATTCAGGATTTCACGATCCAACAATATCTATGTAACTGCATTATCTAAAAAAGATCATTGAAACAAACCTGATTTGAAAAGAATATGGAAATAGATGGTTTATGAAGAATGTTGTGTTGATTCACCAGTCCATCGCCCAATATCATGATAAATAATCTGCAGAAAACTTTAAAAATTGCAAACCTCATAGATAACTAACGATATAAATCAAATTTAAAATGATCAACAAGATTATAAAAAACTTGATCAAACCAACTTATGTGAAGTGAAGCAAGAACGGAAGGGCTTAGGAAAATGAGAAGTCTACTCTTCAATTCTCCCCAAAGAACATGATAAAGGATCTGCAAGTAGAAAAAAAATCAAAAATATAAAAAAGTTAATCACATCGACACTTGTATGAACTGAGCAACTAATCCAAAATCTGCACAATCCCTGTAATACTACCAAAGTGTTTAGATATGAAAAAGAGAAGGTATAAGGATGAGAATAAAATGTGACTAAACCAACTAAAATAAGTAAGAAAGTTTTTACTCGTATCTAGACATTGTTGACTTGACCAAACACACCCTCTCAATTCTCATGTAAGAAAACACTAATATCAAACACTGATATTTAAGTAACTGCAATATCTAATAAAAGATTAATGCAAACAAACACAATTCAAATAAAATCATGGTACTAGATGACTTATGAAGAATGTGGTGTCTATTCCCGAGTGTTTCCCTCAAGATCATGATAAAGAATATGCAAAAAATATTTAAAAATGCATATCATAGAGAGAACTAATCTAAATAATGCAAACTGAAAAATATCAACGATATTATAAAAAAATGCTCTAATCTACTTATTTGAAGTGAAATAAGAATCATAAGGCATATGAACATGATGAGAGGTTTACTCTTCATTTTTCTCTCAACAACTTCATAAAGGATCTGCAATGATCTCTAAAAATTAAACACAGGATAAGAAACCCTAATCGCATTAAGAAAAAAAATTAAGAATATGAAAAGATGATCAAACCTACACTTGTATGAACTAGGAATGTAACTCAACATCTCCAACACTTGTATGAACAGACTAGGTATGTAACCCAAAATCTCCATTACCCCGGTAAAGCTACAAAAGTTTTGAAATATGAAAAAAGAATGGAACAATATGAATAAATATTCGACCAAACCAACTAAAATGAGTAAGAAAGCATCAATTTTACCTTACGACTCAACGAATTCCACCCGTACAATACTCATTCTAATGTAAGTTGCGTACACTAGATAAGTTCATCATCAATTATAGAACTTTAAGGAAATAGTGTCAATAGATTAAAGTAAATGGACTTCTATTCTTTTGTTCTCTCGCAAAAACATGGTACGCAATTTTGCACAAACTTTTCGAATTGTATAGTGAAGATAAGATTAAAAAAAAATCAAATATTAAAATGAGAAGGTGCATAGATATGAGTAAAGGTGACCAAACAAACTGAAATAAGTAAGAAAATGACAAGAAAGTTTAGGCTTGTAAAGCTCTCAAGTAGACATTATTGATTTGACCAAACCCTATCATTCGATTTCTAATTTCTTGAAAGAAAACGCTAATATCTATGTAATTGCATTATCCAATAAAAGATTAACTAAAACAAGCATGATTAAAACAAAGTTATGACACTAGATGGGTTATGAAGAATGTGTTGTCTATTACCTAGTTCTTCCTAAATATCATGACAAGGAATATGCAGAAAACATTAAAAATTGCAAATCGATGAGACAACTGATTCAAATATAACAATCAGAAGAGGATCAACACTATGAAAAAGAATTTGATCAAACCGAATTATTTGAAGTGAAGCAAGAACCATAGGGATTAGAAGCATGGGAGGGATACTGTTAAGTTCTCTACCAAAAACTTGATACGAAAAAATCAAACTTGATCAAACTAATACCTGTAAAATAGCAGAGAAAAAACTGATACAGTTCAATTCTAAAAATTGAACACGGCAAAAATAACTAACCGACGTAAAAACAATATTGAGAATATAAAGAGTTTATCAAACTGATGCATGTAATTGAGCATGTAACTCAATATATGAACGACACTTGTATGAGCTGACCATGTAGACACTTTTTGACTTGGTCACACACCGCCATTCGATTTCCATATCCCTAAAAGATAACACTAATATCTATGTAACTGCATTATCTAAAAAAGATCATTGAAACAAACCTGATTTGAAAAGAATATGGAAATAGATGGTTTATGAAGAATGTTGTGTTGATTCACCAGTCCATCGCCCAATATCATGATAAATAATCTGCAGAAAACTTTAAAAATTGCAAACCTCATAGATAACTAACGATATAAATCAAATTTAAAATGATCAACAAGATTATAAAAAACTTGATCAAACCAACTTATGTGAAGTGAAGCAAGAACGGAAGGGCTTAGGAAAATGAGAAGTCTACTCTTCAATTCTCTCCAAAGAACATGATAAAGGATCTGCAAGTAGAAAAAAAATCAAAATATAAAAAAGTTAATCACATCGACACTTGTATGAACTGAGCAACTAATCCAAAATCTGCACAATCCCTGTAATACTACCAAAGTGTTTAGATATGAAAAAGAGAAGGTATAAGGATGAGAATAAAATGTGACTAAACCAACTAAAATAAGTAAGAAAGTTTTTACTCGTATCTAGACATTGTTGACTTGACCAAACACACCCTCTCAATTCTCATGTAAGAAAACACTAATATCAAACACTGATATTTAAGTAACTGCAATATCTAATAAAAGATTAATGCAAACAAACACAATTCAAATAAAATCATGGTACTAGATGACTTATGAAGAATGTGGTGTCTATTCCCGAGTGTTTCCCTCAAGATCATGATAAAGAATATGCAAAAATATTTAAAAATGCACATCATAGAGAGAACTAATCTAAATAATGCAAATTGAAAAATATCAACGATATTAAAAAAAAATGCTCTAATCTACTTATTTGAAGTGAAATAAGAATCATAAGGCATATGAACATGATGAGAGGTTTACTCTTCATTTTTCTCTCAACAACTTCATAAAGGATCTGCAATGATCTCTAAAAATTAAACACAGGATAAGAAACCCTAATCGCATTAAGAAAAGAAATTAAGAATATGAAAAGATGATCAAAACTACACTTGTATGAACTAGGAATGTAACCCAACATCTCCAACACTTGTTGTATGAACAAACTAGGTATGTAACCCAAAATCTCCATTACCCCGGTAAAGCTACAAAAGTTTTGAAATATGAAAAAACAAAGGAACAATATGAATAAATATTCGACCAAACCAACTAAAATGAGTAAGAAAGCATCAAATTTACCTTACGACTCAACGAATTCCACCCGTACAATACTCATTCTAATGTAAGTTGCGTACACTAGATAAGTTTATCATCAATTATAGAACTTTAAGGAAATAGTGTCAATAGATTAAAGTAAATGGACTTCTATTCTTTTGTTCTCTCGCAAAAACATGGTACGCAATTTTGCACAAACTTTTCGAATTGTATAGTGAAGATAAGATTAAAAAAAATCAAATATTAAAATGAGAAGGTGCATAGATATGAATAAAGGTGACCAAACAAACTGAAATAAGTAAGAAAACGACAAGAAAGTTTAGGCTTGTAAAGCTCTCAAGTAGACATTATTGATTTGACCAAACCCTATCATTCGATTTCTAATTTCTTGAGAGAAAACGCTAATATCTATGTAATTGCATTATCCAATAAAAGATTAACTCAAACAAGCATGATTAAAACAAAGTTATGACACTAGATGGGTTATGAAGAATGTGTTGTCTATTACCTAGTTCTTCCTAAATATCATGACAAGGAATATGCAGAAAACATTAAAAATTGCAAATCGATGAGACAACTAATTCAAATATAACAATCAGAAGAGGATCAACACTATGAAAAAGAAATTGATCAAACCGAATTATTTGAAGTGAAGCAAGAACCATAGGGATTAGAAGCATGGGAGGGATACTGTTAAGTTCTCTACCAAAAACTTGATACGAAAAAATCAAACTTGATCAAACTGATACCTGTAAAATAGCAGAGAAAAAACTGATACGGTTCAATTCCAAAAATTGAACACGGGAAAAATAACTAACCGACGTAAAAACAATATTGAGAATATAAAGAGTTTATCAAACTGTTGCCTGTAATTGAGCATGTAACTCAATATATGAACGACACTTGTATGAGCTGACCATGTAGACACTTTTTGACTTGGTCACACACCGCCATTCGATTTCCATTTCCCTAAAAGATAACACTAATATCTATGTAACTGCATTATCTAAAAAAGATCATTGAAACAAACCTGATTTGAAAAGAATATGGAAATAGATGGTTTATGAAGAATGTTGTGTTGATTCACCAGTCCATCGCCCAATATCATGATAAATAATCTGCAGAAAACTTTAAAAATTGCAAACCTCATAGATAACTAACGATATAAATCAAATTTAAAATGATCAACAAGATTATAAAAAACTTGATCAAACCAACTTATGTGAAGTGAAGCAAGAACGGAAGGGCTTAGGAAAATGAGAAGTCTACTCTTCAATTCTCTCCAAAGAACATGATAAAGGATCTGCAAGTAGAAAAAAAATCAAAATATAAAAAAGTTAATCACATCGACACTTGTATGAACTGAGCAACTAATCCAAAATCTGCACAATCCCTGTAATACTACCAAAGTGTTTAGATATGAAAAAGAGAAGGTATAAGGATGAGAATAAAATGTGACTAAACCAACTAAAATAAGTAAGAAAGTTTTTACTCGTATCTAGACATTGTTGACTTGACCAAACACACCCTCTCAATTCTCATGTAAGAAAACACTAATATCAAACACTGATATTTAAGTAACTGCAATATCTAATAAAAGATTAATGCAAACAAACACAATTCAAATAAAATCATGATACTAGATGACTTATGAAGAATGTGGTGTCTATTCCCGAGTGTTTCCCTCAAGATCATGATAAAGAATATGCAAAAATATTTAAAAATGCACATCATAGAGAGAACTAATCTAAATAATGCAAATTGAAAAATATCAACGATATTAAAAAAAAATGCTCTAATCTACTTATTTGAAGTGAAATAAGAATCATAAGGCATATGAACATGATGAGAGGTTTACTCTTCATTTTTCTCTCAACAACTTCATAAAGGATCTGCAATGATCTCTAAAAATTAAACACAGGATAAGAAACCCTAATCGCATTAAGAAAAGAAATTAAGAATATGAAAAGATGATCAAAACTACACTTGTATGAACTAGGAATGTAACCCAATATCTCCAACACTTGTATGAACAGACTAGGTATGTAACCCAAAATCTCCATTACCCCGGTAAAGCTACAAAAGTTTTGAAATATGAAAAAACAAAGGAACAATATGAATAAATATTCGACCAAACCAACTAAAATGAGTAAGAAAGCATCAAATTTACCTTACGACTCAACGAATTCCACCCGTACAATACTCATTCTAATGTAAGTTGCGTACACTAGATAAGTTCATCATCAATTATAGAACTTTAAGGAAATAGTGTCAATAGATTAAAGTAAATGGACTTCTATTCTTTTGTTCTCTCGCAAAAACATGGTACGCAATTTTGCACAAACTTTTCGAATTGTATAGTGAAGATAAGATTAAAAAAAATCAAATATTAAAATGAGAAGGTGCATAGATATGAATAAAGGTGACCAAACAAACTGAAATAAGTAAGAAAACGACAAGAAAGTTTAGGCTTGTAAAGCTCTCAAGTAGACATTATTGATTTGACCAAACCCTATCATTCGATTTCTAATTTCTTGAAAGAAAACGCTAATATCTATGTAATTGCATTATCCAATAAAAGATTAACTAAAACAAGCATGATTAAAACAAAGTTATGACACTAGATGGGTTATGAAGAATGTGTTGTCTATTACCTAGTTCTTCCTAAAGATCATGACAAGGAATATGCAGAAAACATTAAAAATTGCAAATCGATGAGACAACCGATTCAAATATAACAATCAGAAGAGGATCAACACTATGAAAAAGAATTTGATCAAACTGAATTATTTGAAGTGAAGCAAGAACCATAGGGATTAGAAGCATGGGAGGGATACTGTTCAGTTCTCTACCAAAAACTTGATAAAGGACATGTAAGAAAAAATCAAACTTGATCAAACTGATACCTGTAAAAAAGCAGAGAAAAAACTGATACGGTTCAATTCTAAAAATTGAACACAGCAAAAAAAACTAACCGACATAAAAACAATATTGAGAATATAAAGAGTTTATCAAACTGATGCATGTAATTGAGCATGTAACTCAATATATGAACGACACTTGTATCAGCTGATCATGTAGACACTTTTTGACTTGGTCACACACCGCCATTCGATTTCCATTTCCCTAAAAGATAACACTAATATCTATGTAACTGCATTATCTAAAAAAGATCATTGAAACAAACCTGATTTGAAAAGAATATGGAAATAGATGGTTTAATAAGAATGTTGTGTTGATTCACCAGTCCATCGCCCAATATCATGATAAATAATCTGCAGAAAACTTTAAAAATTGCAAACCGCATAGATAACTAACGATATAAATCAAATTTAAAAGGATCAACAAGATTATAAAAAACTTGATTAAACCAACTTATGTGAAGTGAAGCAAGAACGGAAGGGCTTAGGAAAATGAGAAGTCTACTCTTCAATTCTCTCCAAAGAACATGATAAAGGATCTGCAAGTAGAAAAAAAAATCAAAATATAAAAAAGTTAATCACATCGACACTTGTATGAACTGAGCAACTAATCCAAAATCTGCACAATCCCTGTAATACTACCAAAGTGTTTAGATATGAAAAAGAGAAGGTATACGGATGAGAATAAAATGTGACTAAACCAACAACTACAATAAGTAAGAAACTTTTTACTCGTATCTAGACATTGTTGACTTGACCAAACACACCCTCTCAATTCTCATGTAAGAAAACACTAATATCAAACACTAATATTTAAGTAACTGCAATATCTAATAAAAGATTAATGCAAACAAACACAATTCAAATAAAATCATGGTACTAGATGACTTATGAAGAATGTGGTGTCTATTCCCGAGTGTTTCCCTCAAGATCATGATAAAGAATATGCAAAAATATTTAAAAATGCATATCATAGAGAGAACTAATCTAAATAATGCAAACTGAAAAATATCAACGATATTATAAAAAAATGTCTAATCTACTTATTTGAAGTGAAATAAGAATCATAAGGCATATGAACATGATGAGAGGTTTACTCTTCATTTTTCTCTCAACAACTTCATAAAGGATCTGCAATGATCTCTAAAAATTAAACACAGGATAAGAAACCCTAATCGCATTAAGAAAAAAAATTAAGAATATGAAAAGATGATCAAACCTACACTTGTATGAACTAGGAATGTAACCCAACATCTCCAACACTTGTATGAACTGACTAGGTATGTAACCCAAAATCTCCATTAACCCCGGTAAAACTAAAAAAGTTTTGAAATATGATAAAAAGAAAGGTACAATGTGAATAAATATTCAACCAAACCAACTAAAATGAGTAAGAAAGCATCAAATTTACCTTACGACTCAACGAATTCCACCCGTACAATACTCATTCTAATGTAAGTTGCGTACACTAGAAAAGTTCATCATCAATTATAGAACTGTAAGGAAATAGTGTCAATAGATTAAAGTAAATGGACTTCTATTCTTTTGTTCTCTCGCAAAAACATGGTAAGCAATTTTGCACAAACTTTTCGAATTGTATGAGAAGGTGCATAGATATGAATAAAGGTGACCAAACAAACTGAAATAAGTAAGAAAACGACAAGAAAGTTTAGGCTTGTAAAGCTCTCAAGTAGACATTATTGATTTGACCAAACCCTATCATTCGATTTCTAATTTCTTGAAAGAAAACGCTAATATCTATGTAATTGCATTATCCAATAAAAGATTAACTAAAACAAGCATGATTAAAACAAAGTTATGACACTAGATGGGTTATGAAGAATGTGTTGTCTATTACCTAGTTCTTCCTAAAGATCATGACAAGGAATATGCAGAAAACATTAAAAATTGCAAATCGATGAGACAACCGATTCAAATATAACAATCAGAAGAGGATCAACACTATGAAAAAGAATTTGATCAAACCGAATTATTTGAAGTGAAGCAAGAACCATAGGGATTAGAAGCATGGGAGGGATACTCTTCAGTTCTCTACCAAAAACTTGATAAAGGACATGTAAGAAAAAATCAAACTTGATCAAACTGATACCTGTAAAAAAGCAGAGAAAAAACTGATACGGTTCAATTCTAAAAATTGAACACAGCAAAAATAACTAACCGACGTAAAAACAATATTGAGAATATAAAGAGTTTATCAAACTGATGCCTGTAATTGAGCATGTAACTCAATATATGAACGACACTTGTATGAACTGAGCAACTAATCAAAAATCTGCACAATCCCTGTAATACTACCAAAGTGTTTAGATATGAAAAAGAGAAGGTATAAGGATGAGAATAAAATGTGACTAAACCAACTAAAATAAGTAAGAAAGTTTTTACTCGTATCTAGACATTGTTGACTTGACCAAACACACCCTCTCAATTCTCATGTAAGAAAACACTAATATCAAACACTGATATTTAAGTAACTGTAATATCTAATAAAAGATTAATGCAAACAAACACAATTCAAATGAAATCATGGTACTAGATGACTTATGAAGAATGTGGTGTCTATTCCCGAGTGTTTCCCTCAAGATCATGATAAAGAATATGAAAAAATATTTAAAAATGCATATCATAGAGAGAACTAATCTAAATAATGCAAACTGAAAAATATCAACGATATTAAAAAAAAATGCTCTAACTACTTATTTGAAGTGAAATAAGAATCATAAGGCATATGAACATGATGAGAGGTTTACTCTTCATTTTTCTCTCAACAACTTCATAAAGGATCTGCAATGATCTCTAAAAGTTAAACACAGGATAAGAAACCCTAATCGCATTAAGAAAAAAAATTAAGAATATGAAAAGATGATCAAACCTACACTTGTATGAACTAGGAATGTAACTCAACATCTCCAACACTTGTATGAACAGACTAGGTATATGTAACCCAAAATCTCCATTACCCCGGTAAAGCTACAAAAGTTTGAAATATGAAAAAAGAAAGGAACAACATGAATAAATATTCGACCAAACCAACTAAAATAAGTAAGAAAGCATCAATTTTACCTTACGACCCAACGAATTTCACCCGTACAATACTCATTCTAATGTAAGTTGCGTACACTAGATAAGTTCATCATCAATTATAGAACTTTAAGGAAATAGTGTCAATAGATTAAAGTAAATGGACTTCTATTCTTTTGTTCTCTCGCAAAAACATGGTACGCAATTTTGCACAAACATTTCGAATTGTATAGTGAAGATAAGATTAAAAAAAAATCAAATATTAAAATGAGAAGGTGCATAGATATGAATAAAGGTGACCAAACAAACTGAAATAAGTAAAAAAACGACAAGAAAGTTTAGGCTTGTAAAGCTCTCAAGTAGACATTATTGATTTGACCAAACCCTATCATTCGATTTCTAATTTCTTGAAAGAAAACGCTAATATCAATGTAATTGCATTATCCAATAAAAGATTAACTAAAACAAGCATGATTAAAACAAAGTTATGACACTAGATGGGTTATGAAGAATGTGTTGTCTATTACCTAGTTCTTCCTAAAGATCATGACAAGGAATATGCAGAAAACATTAAAAATTGCAAATCGATGAGACAACTGATTCAAATATAACAATCAGAAGAGGATCAACACTATGAAAAAGAATTTGATCAAACCGAATTATTTGAAGTGAAGCAAGAACCATAGGGATTAGAAGCATGGGAGGGATACTGTTCAGTTCTCTACCAAAAACTTGATAAAGGACATGTAAGAAAAAATCAAACTTGATCAAACTGATACCTGTAAAAAAGCAGAGAAAAAACTGATACGGTTCAATTCTAAAAATTGAACACAGCAAAAAAAACTAACCGACATAAAAACAATATTGAGAATATAAAGAGTTTATCAAACTGATGCATGTAATTGAGCATGTAACTCAATATATGAACGACACTTGTATCAGCTGATCATGTAGACACTTTTTGACTTGGTCACACACCGCCATTCGATTTCCATTTCCCTAAAAGATAACACTAATATCTATGTAACTGCATTATCTAAAAAAGATCATTGAAACAAACCTGATTTGAAAAGAATATGGAAATAGATGGTTTAATAAGAATGTTGTGTTGATTCACCAGTCCATCGCCCAATATCATGATAAATAATCTGCAGAAAACTTTAAAAATTGCAAACCGCGTAGATAACTAACGATATAAATCAAATTTAAAAGGATCAACAAGATTATAAAAAACTTGATTAAACCAACTTATGTGAAGTGAAGCAAGAACGGAAGGGCTTAGGAAAATGAGAAGTCTACTCTTCAATTCTCTCCAAAGAAAAATGATAAAGGATCTGCAAGTAGAAAAAAAAATCAAAATATAAAAAAGTTAATCACATCGACACTTGTATGAACTGAGCAACTAATCCAAAATCTGCACAATCCCTGTAATACTACCAAAGTGTTTAGATATGAAAAAGAGAAGGTATACGGATGAGAATAAAATGTGACTAAACCAACAACTACAATAAGTAAGAAACTTTTTACTCGTATCTAGACATTGTTGACTTGACCAAACACACCCTCTCAATTCTCATGTAAGAAAACACTAATATCAAACACTAATATTTAAGTAACTGCAATATCTAATAAAAGATTAATGCAAACAAACACAATTCAAATAAAATCATGGTACTAGATGACTTATGAAGAATGTGGTGTCTATTCCCGAGTGTTTCCCTCAAGATCATGATAAAGAATATGCAAAAATATTTAAAAATGCATATCATAGAGAGAACTAATCTAAATAATGCAAACTGAAAAATATCAACGATATTATAAAAAAATGTCTAATCTACTTATTTGAAGTGAAATAAGAATCATAAGGCATATGAACATGATGAGAGGTTTACTCTTCATTTTTCTCTCAACAACTTCATAAAGGATCTGCAATGATCTCTAAAAATTAAACACAGGATAAGAAACCCTAATCGCATTAAGAAAAAAAATTAAGAATATGAAAAGATGATCAAACCTACACTTGTATGAACTAGGAATGTAACCCAACATCTCCAACACTTGTATGAACTGACTAGGTATGTAACCCAAAATCTCCATTAACCCCGGTAAAACTAAAAAAGTTTTGAAATATGATAAAAAGAAAGGTACAATGTGAATAAATATTCAACCAAACCAACTAAAATGAGTAAGAAAGCATCAAATTTACCTTACGACTCAACGAATTCCACCCGTACAATACTCATTCTAATGTAAGTTGCGTACACTAGATAAGTTCATCATCAATTATAGAACTTTAAGGAAATAGTGTCAATAGATTAAAGTAAATGGACTTCTATTCTTTTGTTCTCTCGCAAAAACATGGTACGCAATTTTGCACAAACTTTTCGAATTGTATAGTGAAGATAAGATTAAAAAAAATCAAATATTAAAATGAGAAGGTACATAGATATGAATAAAGGTGACCAAACAAACTGAAATAAGTAAGAAAACGACAAGAAAGTTTAGGCTTGTAAAGCTCTCAAGTAGACATTATTGATTTGACCAAACCCTATCATTCGATTTCTAATTTCTTGAAAGAAAACGCTAATATCTATGTAATTGCATTATCCAATAAAAGATTAACTAAAACAAGCATGATTAAAACAAAGTTATGACACTAGATGGGTTATGAAGAATGTGTTGTCTATTACCTAGTTCTTCCTAAAGATCATGACAAAGAATATGCAGAAAACATTAAAAATTGCAAATCGATGAGACAACCGATTCAAATATAACAATCAGAAGAGGATCAACACTATGAAAAAGAATTTGATCAAACCGAATTATTTGAAGTGAAGCAAGAACCATAGGGATTAGAAGCATGGGAGGGATACTGTTCAGTTCTCTACCAAAAACTTGATAAAGGACATGTAAGAAAAAATCAAACTTGATCAAACTGATACCTGTAAAAAAGCAGAGAAAAAACTGATACGGTTCAATTCTAAAAATTGAACACAGCAAAAAAAACTAACCGACATAAAAACAATATTGAGAATATAAAGAGTTTATCAAACTGATGCATGTAATTGAGCATGTAACTCAATATATGAACGACACTTGTATCAGCTGATCATGTAGACACTTTTTGACTTGGTCACACACCGCCATTCGATTTCCATTTCCCTAAAAGATAACACTAATATCTATGTAACTGCATTATCTAAAAAAGATCATTGAAACAAACCTGATTTGAAAAGAATATGGAAATAGATGGTTTAATAAGAATGTTGTGTTGATTCACCAGTCCATCGCCCAATATCATGATAAATAATCTGCAGAAAACTTTAAAAATTGCAAACCGCGTAGATAACTAACGATATAAATCAAATTTAAAAGGATCAACAAGATTATAAAAAACTTGATTAAACCAACTTATGTGAAGTGAAGCAAGAACGGAAGGGCTTAAGAAAATGAGAAGTCTACTCTTCAATTCTCTCCAAAGAACATGATAAAGGATCTGCAAGTAGAAAAAAAATCAAAATATAAAAAAGTTAATCACATCGACACTTGTATGAACTGAGCAACTAATCCAAAATCTGCACAATCCCTGTAATACTACCAAAGTGTTTAGATATGAAAAAGAGAAGGTATAAGGATGAGAATAAAATGTGACTAAACCAACAACTACAATAAGTAAGAAACTTTTTACTCGTATCTAGACATTGTTGACTTGACCAAACACACCCTCTCAATTCTCATGTAAGAAAACACTAATATCAAACACTAATATTTAAGTAACTGCAATATCTAATAAAAGATTAATGCAAACAAACACAATTCAAATAAAATCATGGTACTAGATGACTTATGAAGAATGTGGTGTCTATTCCCGAGTGTTTCCCTCAAGATCATGATAAAGAATATGCAAAAATATTTAAAAATGCATATCATAGAGAGAACTAATCTAAATAATGCAAACTGAAAAATATCAACGATATTATAAAAAAATGCTCTAATCTACTTATTTGAAGTGAAATAAGAATCATAAGGCATATGAACATGATGAGAGGTTTACTCTTCATTTTTCTCTCAACAACTTCATAAAGGATCTGCAATGATCTCTAAAAATTAAACACAGGATAAGAAACCCTAATCGCATTAAGAAAAGAAATTAAGAATATGAAAAGATGATCAAAACTACACTTGTATGAACTAGGAATGTAACCCAACATCTCCAACACTTGTATGAACAGACTAGGTATGTAACCCCAAATCTCCATTACCCCGGTAAAGCTACAAAAGTTTTGAAATATGAAAAAACAAAGGAACAATATGAATAAATATTCGACCAAACCAACTAAAATGAGTAAGAAAGCATCAATTTTACCTTACGACTCAACGAATTCCACCCGTACAATACTCATTCTAATGTAAGTTGCGTACACTAGATAAGTTCATCATCAATTATAGAACTTTAAGGAAATAGTGTCAATAGATTAAAGTAAATGGACTTCTATTCTTTTGTTCTCTCGCAAAAACATGGTAAGCAATTTTGCACAAACTTTTCGAATTGTATAGTGAAGATAAGATTAAAAAAAATCAAATATTAAAATGAGAAGGTGCATAGATATGAATAAAGGTGACCAAACAAACTGAAATAAGTAAGAAAACGACAAGAAAGTTTAGGCTTGTAAAGCTCTCAAGTAGACATTATTGATTTGACCAAACCCTATCATTCGATTTCTAATTTCTTGAGAGAAAACGCTAATATCTATGTAATTGCATTATCCAATAAAAGATTAACTAAAACAAGCATGATTAAAACAAAGTTATGACACTAGATGGGTTATGAAGAATGTGTTGTCTATTACCTAGTTCTTCCTAAAGATCATGACAAGGAATATGCAGAAAACATTAAAAATTGCAAATCGATGAGACAACCGATTCAAATATAATAATCAGAAGAGGATCAACACTATGAAAAAGAATTTGATCAAACCGAATTATTTGAAGTGAAGCAAGAACCATAGGGATTAGAAGCATGGGAGGGATACTGTTCAGTTCTCTACCAAAAACTTGATAAAGGACATGTAAGAAAAAATCAAACTTGATCAAACTGATACCTGTAAAAAAGCAGAGAAAAAACTGATACGGTTCAATTCTAAAAATTGAACACAGCAAAAAAAACTAACCGACATAAAAACAATATTGAGAATATAAAGAGTTTATCAAACTGATGCATGTAATTGAGCATGTAACTCAATATATGAACGACACTTGTATCAGCTGATCATGTAGACACTTTTTGACTTGGTCACACACCGCCATTCGATTTCCATTTCCCTAAAAGATAACACTAATATCTATGTAACTGCATTATCTAAAAAAGATCATTGAAACAAACCTGATTTGAAAAGAATATGGAAATAGATGGTTTAATAAGAATGTTGTGTTGATTCACCAGTCCATCGCCCAATATCATGATAAATAATCTGCAGAAAACTTTAAAAATTGCAAACCGCATAGATAACTAACGATATAAATCAAATTTAAAAGGATCAACAAGATTATAAAAAACTTGATTAAACCAACTTATGTGAAGTGAAGCAAGAACGGAAGGGCTTAGGAAAATGAGAAGTCTACTCTTCAATTCTCTCCAAAGAACATGATAAAGGATCTGCAAGTAGAAAAAAATCAAAATATAAAAAAGTTAATCACATCGACACTTGTATGAACTGAGCAACTAATCCAAAATCTGCACAATCCCTGTAATACTACCAAAGTGTTTAGATATGAAAAAGAGAAGGTATACGGATGAGAATAAAATGTGACTAAACCAACTACAATAAGTAAGAAACTTTTTACTCGTATCTAGACATTGTTGACTTGACCAAACACACCCTCTCAATTCTCATGTAAGAAAACACTAATATCAAACACTAATATTTAAGTAACTGCAATATCTAATAAAAGATTAATGCAAACAAACACAATTCAAATAAAATCATGGTACTAGATGACTTATGAAGAATGTGGTGTCTATTCCCGAGTGTTTCCCTCAAGATCATGATAAAGAATATGCAAAAATATTTAAAAATGCATATCATAGAGAGAACTAATCTAAATAATGCAAACTGAAAAATATCAACGATATTATAAAAAAATGCTCTAATCTACTTATTTGAAGTGAAATAAGAATCATAAGGCATATGAACATGATGAGAGGTTTACTCTTCATTTTTCTCTCAACAACTTCATAAAGGATCTGCAATGATCTCTAAAAATTAAACACAGGATAAGAAACCCTAATCGCATTAAGAAAAAAAATTAAGAATATGAAAAGATGATCAAACCTACACTTGTATGAACTAGGAATGTAACCCAACATCTCCAACACTTGTATGAACAGACTAGGTATGTAACCCAAAATCTCCATTAACCCCGGTAAAACTAAAAAAGTTTTGAAATATGATAAAAAGAAAGGTACAATGTGAATAAATATTCAACCAAACCAACTAAAATGAGTAAGAAAGCATCAAATTTACCTTACGACTCAACGAATTCCACCCGTACAATACTCATTCTAATGTAAGTTGCGTACACTAGAAAAGTTCATCATCAATTATAGAACTGTAAGGAAATAGTGTCAATAAATTAAAGTAAATGGACTTCTATTCTTTTGTTCTCTCGCAAAAACATGGTAAGCAATTTTGCACAAACTTTTCGAATTGTATGAGAAGGTGCATAGATATGAATAAAGGTGACCAAACAAACTGAAATAAGTAAGAAAACGACAAGAAAGTTTAGGCTTGTAAAGCTCTCAAGTAGACATTATTGATTTGACCAAACCCTATCATTCGATTTCTAATTTCTTGAAAGAAAACGCTAATATCTATGTAATTGCATTATCCAATAAAAGATTAACTAAAACAAGCATGATTAAAACAAAGTTATGACACTAGATGGGTTATGAAGAATGTGTTGTCTATTACCTAGTTCTTCCTAAAGATCATGACAAGGAATATGCAGAAAACATTAAAAATTGCAAATCGATGAGACAACCGATTCAAATATAACAATCAGAAGAGGATCAACACTATGAAAAAGAATTTGATCAAACCGAATTATTTGAAGTGAAGCAAGAACCATAGGGATTAGAAGCATGGGAGGGATACTCTTCAGTTCTCTACCAAAAACTTGATAAAGGACATGTAAGAAAAAATCAAACTTGATCAAACTGATACCTGTAAAAAAGCAGAGAAAAAACTGATACGGTTCAATTCTAAAAATTGAACACAGCAAAAATAACTAACCGACGTAAAAACAATATTGAGAATATAAAGAGTTTATCAAACTGATGCCTGTAATTGAGCATGTAACTCAATATATGAACGACACTTGTATGAACTGAGCAACTAATCAAAAATCTGCACAATCCCTGTAATACTACCAAAGTGTTTAGATATGAAAAAGAGAAGGTATAAGGATGAGAATAAAATGTGACTAAACCAACTAAAATAAGTAAGAAAGTTTTTACTCGTATCTAGACATTGTTGACTTGACCAAACACACCCTCTCAATTCTCATGTAAGAAAACACTAATATCAAACACTGATATTTAAGTAACTGTAATATCTAATAAAAGATTAATGCAAACAAACACAATTCAAATGAAATCATGGTACTAGATGACTTATGAAGAATGTGGTGTCTATTCCCGAGTGTTTCCCTCAAGATCATGATAAAGAATATGAAAAAATATTTAAAAATGCATATCATAGAGAGAACTAATCTAAATAATGCAAACTGAAAAATATCAACGATATTAAAAAAAAATGCTCTAACTACTTATTTGAAGTGAAATAAGAATCATAAGGCATATGAACATGATGAGAGGTTTACTCTTCATTTTTCTCTCAACAACTTCATAAAGGATCTGCAATGATCTCTAAAAGTTAAACACAGGATAAGAAACCCTAATCGCATTAAGAAAAAAAATTAAGAATATGAAAAGATGATCAAACCTACACTTGTATGAACTAGGAATGTAACTCAACATCTCCAACACTTGTATGAACAGACTAGGTATATGTAACCCAAAATCTCCATTACCCCGGTAAAGCTACAAAAGTTTGAAATATGAAAAAAGAAAGGAACAACATGAATAAATATTCGACCAAACCAACTAAAATAAGTAAGAAAGCATCAATTTTACCTTACGACCCAACGAATTTCACCCGTACAATACTCATTCTAATGTAAGTTGCGTACACTAGATAAGTTCATCATCAATTATAGAACTTTAAGGAAATAGTGTCAATAGATTAAAGTAAATGGACTTCTATTCTTTTGTTCTCTCGCAAAAACATGGTACGCAATTTTGCACAAACATTTCGAATTGTATAGTGAAGATAAGATTAAAAAAAAATCAAATATTAAAATGAGAAGGTGCATAGATATGAATAAAGGTGACCAAACAAACTGAAATAAGTAAGAAAACGACAAGAAAGTTTAGGCTTGTAAAGCTCTCAAGTAGACATTATTGATTTGACCAAACCCTATCATTCGATTTCTAATTTCTTGAAAGAAAACGCTAATATCAATGTAATTGCATTATCCAATAAAAGATTAACTAAAACAAGCATGATTAAAACAAAGTTATGACACTAGATGGGTTATGAAGAATGTGTTGTCTATTACCTAGTTCTTCCTAAAGATCATGACAAGGAATATGCAGAAAACATTAAAAATTGCAAATCGATGAGACAACTGATTCAAATATAACAATCAGAAGAGGATCAACACTATGAAAAAGAATTTGATCAAACCGAATTATTTGAAGTGAAGCAAGAACCATAGGGATTAGAAGCATGGGAGGGATACTGTTAAGTTCTCTACCAAAAACTTGATAAGAAAAAATCAAACTTGATCAAACTGATACCTGTAAAAAAGCAGAGAAAAAACTGATACGGTTCAATTCTAAAAATTGAACACAGCAAAAAAAACTAACCGACGTAAAAACAATATTGAGAATATAAAGAGTTTATCAAACTGATGCCTGTAATTGAGCATGTAACTCAATATATGAACGACACTTGTATGAGCTGATCATGTAGACACTTTTTGACTTGGTCACACACCGCCATTTGATTTCCATTTCCCTAAAAGATAACTCTAATATCTATGTAACTGCATTATCTAAAAAAGATCATTGAAACAAACCTGATTTGAAAAGAATATGGAAATAGATGGTTTAATAAGAATGTTGTGTTGATTCACCAGTCCATCGCCCAATATCATGATAAATAATCTGCAGAAAACTTTAAAAATTGCAAACCGCATAGATAACTAACGATATAAATCAAATTTAAAAGGATCAACAAGATTATAAAAAACTTGATCAAACCAACTCATGTGAAGTGAAGCAAGAACGGAAGGGCTTAGGAAAATGAGAAGTCTACTCTTCAATTCTCTCCAAAGAACATGATAAAGGATCTGCAAGTAGAAAAAAAATCAAAATATAAAAAAGTTAATCACATCGACACTTGTATGAACTGAGCAACTAATCCAAAATCTGCACAATCCCTGTAATACTACCAAAGTGTTTAGATATGAAAAAGAGAAGGTATAGGGATGAGAATAAAATGTGACTAAACCAACTAAAATAAGTAAGAAACTTTTTACTCGTATCTAGACATTGTTGACTTGACCAAACACACCCTCTCAATTCTCATGTAAGAAAACACTAATATCAAACACTAATATTTAAGTAACTGCAATATCTAATAAAAGATTAATGCAAACAAACACAATTCAAATAAAATCATGGTACTAGATGACTTATGAAGAATGTGGTGTCTATTCCCGAGTGTTTCCCTCAAGATCATGATAAAGAATATGCAAAAATATTTAAAAATGCATATCATAGAGAGAACTAATCTAAATAATGCAAACTGAAAAATATCAACGATATTATAAAAAAATGCTCTAATCTACTTATTTGAAGTGAAATAAGAATCATAAGGCATATGAACATGATGAGAGGTTTACTCTTCATTTTTCTCTCAACAACTTCATAAAGGATCTGCAATGATCTCTAAAAATTAAACACAGGATAAGAAACCCTAATCGCTTTAAGAAAAAAAATTAAGAATATGAAAAGATGATCAAACCTACACTTGTATGAACTAGGAATGTAACCCAACATCTCCAACACTTGTATGAACTGACTAGGTATGTAACCCAAAATCTCCATTAACCCTGGTAAAACTACAAAAGTTTTGAAATATGATAAAAAGAAAGGTACAATGTGAATAAATATTCAACCAAACCAACTAAAATGAGTAAGAAAGCATCAAATTTACCTTACGACTCAACGAATTCCACCCGTACAATACTCATTCTAATGTAAGTTGCGTACACTAGAAAAGTTCATCATCAATTAAGGAACTGTAAGGAAATAGTGACAATAGATTAAAGTAAATGGACTTCTATTCTTTTGTTCTCTCGCAAAAACATGGTAAGCAATTTTGCACAAACTTTTCGAATTGTATGAGAAGGTGCATAGATATGAATAAAGGTGACCAAACAAACTGAAATAAGTAAGAAAACGACAAGAAAGTTTAGGCTTGTAAAACTCTCAAGTAGACATTATTGATTTGACCAAACCCTATCATTCGATTTCTAATTTCTTGAAAGAAAACGCTAATATCTATGTAATTGCATTATCCAATAAAAGATTAACTCAAACAAGCATGATTAAAACAAAGTTATGACACTAGATGGGTTATGAAGAATGTGTTGTCTATTACCTAGTTCTTCCTAAAGATCATGACAAGGAATATGCAGAAAACATTAAAAATTGCAAATCGATGAGACAACTGATTCAAATATAACAATCAGAAGAGGATCAACACTATGAAAAAGAATTTGATCAAACCGAATTATTTGAAGTGAAG
This sequence comes from Chamaenerion angustifolium, assembly GCA_946814005.1. Classification (NCBI taxonomy): domain Eukaryota; kingdom Viridiplantae; phylum Streptophyta; class Magnoliopsida; order Myrtales; family Onagraceae; genus Chamaenerion; species Chamaenerion angustifolium. The sequence goes on along the minus strand of OX328268.1, from coordinate 21,484,872 downwards.
CAAGAACCATAGGGATTAGAAGCATGGGAGGGATACTGTTCAGTTCTCTACCAAAAACTTGATAAAGGACATGTAAGAAAAAATCAAACTTGATCAAACTGATACATGTAAAAAAGCAGAGAAAAAACTGATACGGTTCAATTCTAAAAATTGAACACAGCAAAAAAAACTAACCGACGTAAAAACAATATTGAGAATATAAAGAGTTTATCAAACTGATGCCTGTAATTGAGCATGTAACTCAATATATGAACGACACTTGTATGAGCTGACCATGTAGACACTTTTTGACTTGGTCACACACCGCCATTCGTTTTTCATTTCCCTAAAAGATAACACTAATATCTATGTAACTGCATTATCTAAAAAAGATCATTGAAACAAACCTGATTTGAAAAGAATATGGAAATAGATGGTTTATGAAGAATGTTGTGTTGATTCACCAATCCATCGCCCAATATCATGATAAATAATCTGCAGAAAACTTTAAAAATTGCAAACCGCAGAGATAACTATCGATATAAATCAAATTTAAAAGGATCAACAAGATTATAAAAAACTTGATCAAACCAACTTATGTGAAGTGAAGCAAGAACGGAAGGGCTTAGGAAAATGAGAAGTCTACTCTTCAATTCTCTCCAAAGAACATGATAAAGGATCTGCAAGTAGAAAAAAAATCAAAATATAAAAAAGTTAATCACATCGACACTTGTATGAACTGAGCAACTAATCCAAAATCTGCACAATCCCTGTAATACTACCAAAGTGTTTAGATATGAAAAAGAGAAGGTATAGGGATGAGAATAAAATGTGACTAAACCAACTACAATAAGTAAGAAACTTTTTACTCGTATCTAGACATTGTTGACTTGACCAAACACACCCTCTCAATTCTCATGTAAGAAAACACTAATATCAAACACTAATATTTAAGTAACTGCAATATCTAATAAAAGATTAATGCAAACAAACACAATTCAAAAAAAATCATGGTACTATATGACTTATGAAGAATGTGGTGTCTATTCCCGAGTGTTTCCCTCAAGATCATGATAAAGAATATGCAAAAATATTTAAAAATGCACATCATAGAGAGAACTAATCTAAATAATGCAAACTGAAAAATATCAACGATATTAAAAAAAATGCTATAATCTACTTATTTGAAGTGAAATAAGAATCATAAGGCATATGAACATGATGAGAGGTTTACTCTTCATTTTTCTCTCAACAACTTCATAAAGGATCTGCAATGATCTCTAAAAATTAAACACAGGATAAGAAACCCTAATCGCATTAAGAAAAAAAATTAAGAATATGAACAGATGATCAAACCTACACTTGTATGAACTAGGAATGTAACCCAACATCTCCAACACTTGTATGAACAGACTAGGTATGTAACCCAAAATCTCCATTAACCCCGGTAAAGCTAAAAAAGTTTTGAAATATGAAAAAAAGAAAAGAACAATATGAATAAATATTCGACCAAACCAACTAAAATGAGTAAGAAAGCATCAAATTTACCTTACGACTCAACGAATTCCGCCCGTACAACACTCATTCTAATGTAAGTTGCGTACACTAGATAAGTTCATCATCAATTATAGAACTTTAAGGAAATAGTGTCAATAGATTAAAGTAAATGGACTTCTATTCTTTTGTTCTCTCGCAAAAACATGGTAAGCAATTTTGCACAAACTTTTCGAATTGTATAGTGAAGATAAGATTAAAAAAAAATCAAATATTAAAATGAGAAGGTGCATAGATATGAATAAAGGTGACCAAACAAACTGAAATAAGTAAGAAAACGACAAGAAAGTTTAGGCTTGTAAAGCTCTCAAGTAGACATTATTGATTTGACTAAACCCTATCATTCGATTTCTAATTTCTTGAAAGAAAACGCTAATATCTATGTAATTGCATTATCCAATAAAAGATTAACTCAAACAAGCATGATTAAAACAAAGTTATGACACTAGATGGGTTATGAAGAATGTGTTGTCTATTACCTAGTTCTTCCTAAAGATCATGACAAGGAATATGCAGAAAACATTAAAAATTGCAAATCAATGAGGCAACTGATTCAAATATAACAATCAGAAGAGGATCAACACTATGAAAAAGAATTTGATCAAACCGAATTATTTGAAGTGAAGCAAGAACCATAGGGATTAGAAGCATGGGAGGGATACTGTTCAGTTCTCTACCAAAAACTTTATAAAGGACATGTAAGAAAAAATCAAACTTGATCAAACTGATACCTGTAAAAAAGCAGACAAAAAACTGATACGGTTCAATTCTAAAATTGAACACAGCAAAAAATATCTATGTGAAAGAAAACGCTAATATCTATGTGATTAAAAAAATATGGAATTAGCTGGTTTATAAAGAATGTTGTGTCAATTCACCAGTTTATCGCCCAAGATCATGATAAATAATCTGCAGAAAACTTTATAAATTGCAAATCGGGTAGATAACTACCGATATAAATCAAATTTAAAAGAATCAACAAGATTATAAAAAACTTGATCAAACCAACTTATGTAAAGTATAGCAAGAACAGAAGGGCTTAGGAAAATGAGAAGTCTACTCTTTAATTCTCTCCAAAAAACATGATAAAGGATCTGCAAGTAGAAAAAAATATATATATATATATAAAGTTGATCGCATCGACACTGGGATGAACTGAGCAACTAATCCAAAATCTGCACTATCCTTGTAATACTACTAAAGTGTTTAGATATGAAAAAGAGAAGGTATAAGGATGAGAATTAAAGATGACTAAACCAACTAAAATAAGTAAGAAAGTTTTTACCTGTAACTAGACATTGTTGACTTGACCAAACACACCCTCTCAATCTCAATTCTCATGTAAGAAAACACTAATATCTAAGTAACTGCAATATCTAATAAAAGATTAATGCAAACAAACACAATTGAAATAAAATCATGGTACTAGATGACTTATGAAGAATGTGGTGTCTATTCCCCAATCCTTCCCCTCAAGATCATGGTAAAGAATTTGCAAAAATCGTTAAAAGGCATATCATAGAGAGAACTAATCCATATAACGCAAACTGAAAAATATCAACGATATTAAAAATAAAAATGCTTTAATCGACTTATGTGAAGTGAACTAAGAATCATAAGGCATATGAACACGAGAGGTTTACTCATCATTTTTCTCCCAAAAGTTGATAAAGTATCTGCATAAAACTTTAAAATTTGCAAATCGATGAGACAACTAATTCAAATATAACAAACAGAAGATGATCAACACTATGAAAAAGAATTTGACCAAACCGAATTATTTGAAGTGAAAGCAAGAACCATAGGGATTAGAAACATGGGAGTTATACTGTTCAGTTCTCTACCAAAAATTTGATAAAGGACATGTAAGAAAAAATCAAACTTGATCAAACTGATACCTGTAAAAAAACACACAAAAAAACTGAAACGGTTCAATTCTAAAAGTTTAACACAGCAAAAAAAAATAACCGAAGTAAAAAATAAATATTGAGAATATAAAGAGTTTATCAAACTGATACATGTAATTGAGCATGTAGCTCAATGTATAAACAACACTTGTATGAACTGACACCTGTAATACTAATGAAGTTTTCCAATATTAAAACGAGAATACAGAGATGTGAATAAATCAACTAAGTAGACATTGTTGACTTGACCAAACACACTCATTCAATCTTTATTCTCCTGAAACAAGACACTAATATTTAAGTAACTGTATTATATAAAAACGATTAATAAAAAAACGTGATTGAAAGAAAATTATGAAACAAGAACCGGAGATCTTAGGTACTTAATGGGAAATCTAGACTTAATTTTTCAAGAACCTTTTGAATGATATGCATGAATCTCTAAAACAATTTGTGTAGTATGTGCAAACAAACTAACTACAATAAGCAAAAACTAATGTGGAAGTTTTAGCTTCATGAAAACTTGTCATATTACCATTATTTATTTATTATTGTTATTGCTGAAAACAAACCGTTTAAAGAAGATTGTGAGAGTATATTACTTATGAAATAAGTGGGTTTCATTTCTTTGATTTTCTCCCATGAGCATGCTAAGCAACTTAAAAATTCTAGGACGCAAAGAAGAAAAAATAATTCAATTATGTAAAAGAAAAGGGATCAAACTGACTAACGTGTATAGTGAAGCACAAACCAAATATCTGCAGATTGTACTATTGGAATAAATTATACGCAAAACCCAACTAAAGCACCAATACATATCAGCATAATATTTGTGTACTGCATTGAACTATATATATATATATATATATATATATTAAAGAGGGAAAGGAATATCGAAACAGAGTGTGTCAAAAACCAAGGGTGCACAAAGAAATCACGAACTTAACCAACGTACCTGCATGATATACATCCACGAAGCCTGACCAGGATCTGCAGGGCATAAGTAGAACAACCCAAGGTGAGAAAAGAGATCGCCAATTATTAGATGCAAAACATAAAATTGAAGAGGTGAGGATACTGGGTAAGAAATCTCCTTGGACAGATTCTGATGCTTCAGGCAAACCAGAAATAAGGACAAGCCCTAGAAGGAAGAATGAGATATAAACAAATTATTAACAAAAACTTTCAACCTATTTAAATCTGCAGAACTAACTCTAAATGCGTTAGCCTCGACATCGTCTTCTTGATGAATCAATAAATAATAACCGAACGATCCGCAAGGAACTTTACTGAGATGGCCCCTTAGGTGTCTAAACTCTAACATTAATCAGAATTAATAGAAGTTTCAAATAACCCAAAAAATCTGCAACAAGTGTATTTGTTGAAATCCACTGAACCTTGAATCTACTTGATGAATCATAACTGGTCAATCTACAAGAGAGTACGGTTCAATTCTAGGTTGAAGATTAGAAATCAATCACAATTACATTCGACATGAATCTCAGCTAGCCCCTTACAAATGCTTGCTTCAACACCTAATCTGCTATATCCTGATCAAAGTCAATAAATGTATCTATCGTTTTAAACCTTCTCAAAAACGTAATCAGATGGTCCTCGTGGTACCCATAGAAACTTTAGAAAAAGTGTAGAATTAAATAGATTAGATAAACAAAGCATCAATCAGAAATTAGCAGATATCATTCACGATCAATTTCAAATGAATCCAAATTAGCAAATAACAAAGACGACCAGCTCCGTTAACAATCTAATCATCTGGTGATTAAACAACGGCGCCCATCAAGAATTCAACGTAAGAACCACCAGACAATCAACCAACTGATAATAATTGTTACGTGAGAAAGAAAAATCAAGGACAGAGAAGAGAAACCCCAATGTTAAACCCACAACGGTAACTTAATCACTCAATCTGTACATCCGTCTACATAAGGTACTTGTAATTTATACGAGTGGTCTTAGGGGTTGTACGGTCCAGATTAATTCGATCAATTTGAAAAATAAACGACTGAGATCTCTTTTCGAGCCTATTTAGTAGAAATGGACAATAAGCTAGGGATGAGCAACAATATCATAATCATGTGAGCAAAAAATATCGATTGGACTGAATTCCTGATAAAGCCGATCCGAAATTGGCCCGAGACCGAATATTTTTTTCCTTGTAGGTCGGGTTTTTTATTGCCCCCGAAAGTCTGACTAGGACCAGTTTAGACCGACTTTAATGAAAACCTTAACTTTTCCAATTACACCTAACACTCTTAGCTTCCTCTCTTCCGTGACTCTCGGCCTCAGCTTCCTGTCTCCGTCCATTTATTTCTGTGACTCTCGGCCTCAGCTTCCGTGACTCTCGGCCATTCCGCCTTTGTCCGTCTCAGGTAACACCACTTCCATTTGTCGATTGTCACGATTGTTCGTTGATTCGTGATTGATTCTGACTGTCACGATTGTTTTGATTCTGATTGTTCTTGATTTTTTATTCTGATTGTTCTTGACAATTTATTCTTGATTCAGCGTTTGTTCTCGATTCCAATTGTCATGATTGTTCTTTGTTCTTTAAGTCACGAATCGTAACTGTAGCATTTGAAAGTCACGATTGTTTTTTGTTCTTTGTTGCTGTTCTTTGTTCTTTGTTACTATCACAACAGTTACAAAGAACAAATAATTACTGTTACTCACAATTGTTCTTTAGGTCACCATTTGTCGATTGTTCTTTGATTCCATTTACTTAGTACTTTGGGTGGAGGCATGATTGTATTTTATGTTTCTTTGTAGATGACTTTGGTGGCAGATTTAGAATTTGATACTCCAAGTGATGCTGGGTCAACTCCACCTCCACCTCCGATAGGAGATGCACCGACGAACACTGAGGGTTTCAAAAGATTTGTGAGATCGTTGAACCCAAAAGTTGTTTTGCCCGGACGTCATATTGTTACATGTGATTGTATTAGTTTGTACAATGAAGAGAATTTTAAGCTGAAATACTATTTTGTCCTGTCAAAACAAAGGGTTTGTCTTACTACTCATACATGGACCTCCATTAAAAATAAGTATTTTATGTATTTGACTGCTCATTATATTGATCTTGATTGGAAGTTGAAGAAGAAAAATTTGAACTTTTGGCAAGTTACTAGTCACACTGGTGAATCAATGGGCGTAGTTATTGAAAGATGTTTGGTGATGTGGGGTATTTACAAAGTGCTTACGATCACTGTTGATAATGTCAGTTCTAAAGATGTTCTTGTTAACTATCTGAAGAAGGTTTCAAATATGGAACACAACCATACTTAAAAGGTGAATTTTCTCACGTTAGGTGTGTTGCACACATTTTTAATCTTATTGTCAAGGATGAGTTGAAGGATATAACTGTATCTATTAGGAGAATCCAAACAACAGTTAGATTTTGGAGAGGATCTCCAGCCAGGTTACAGAAGTTTAAGGATGTCGTTGAACATGAAAAGTTGGTTTGGACAGTAAATTTGTGTTTGGATGTTGAAGCAAGGTGCAATTCCACTTTTAATATGTTAGAGACAATTGTCAAGTATGGAAAATCATTTGAATATCTAGAAGGGTAAATTAACTCTAAGTATGTCCTTGAGCTTAGTAGTGGTGTAGAAGTTCCTAACGATGAAGATTAGGACTTTGTTGAGTCAGTTTTTCCCTTTCACATGCAGAGGTTAGTAATGCAAATGTGGATTACATGGATATGAAGTTCTTGAGTAAAAGTGGGATGCAAGAAAACAGTGATGAAAAATCAGAATTAGAGGAGTATTTAATGGAAGATCTCAAGACTCTTAAAGCTGATTTTGACATTTTAAATTAGTGAAAGTTGAATTCTGCACGATATCCGATTCTATCAGCAATGACAAGATATGTCTTAGCAATTCCAGTCTCGAAAGTAGCATCTGAAAGAGCTTTTAGTACTGGAAGACGCGTGTTAGATAAGTTTCGGAGCTCACTATCAGCAGGTATGGTTGAAGCATTCATTTGCACAGATAATTGACTAAAATATTCAACTAGTTCAACACTTGACAGTAACCCCGAAGAAGAGACAGGTACTTATCTTCAAATTATAGTATAATTAGGGGTGATATTATACTATTCAATTGTATTATACTATTCTTTTTAATTGCATAATCTGTTGAGGTGACAGACGAGTTGACACAAACTTTTCCGTTGTCTAATCTTGATTATGATGATCAGGGAAACATGCAAGTCGTACCTCATTTTTTCTCAATCAAGTGAGTATTAATATTATGAATATTTGTTCTATTTAGTCAAATTTCAAAATGTACATTCAACAGGTTCTTCAATAGTTTTGGACGACATCTTCATGTTTTGGACTACATTCAACTTCTAGTGATCTGGAGATTGAAATTAGTTTATGTTCTATATTTATGTTGTGTGTTTGGATTGTATGTTTGATACTTGGTTTATTGTGTTTTGTGCTTGTATGTTCTAAATTTGATGAAAATTCGGACAAAGAAGTGTAATTTTGTTTTTGGACTCAAAATATAATTGAAGTAGGGAAAAAGTTATGAAAATCAACAAGTTGATTGAATCGATACTTGTATGTATGAGGAAATAATCCAAATTTTACACTACACCATAATATTAATGTGTTAAAAATGAAAAAGAGAATGTCTAAGGATGTGAATAAAGAGGTGATTAAACGAGTAAGAAACAATAAAGAATGCTTAGCCTCATAAAAAATTTCAGATAGATATTGTTAGCTTCACCAAACACACTCGTTCAATCTGCATTCTCCTAAAATAAGACACTAATATCTAAGTAATTGCACTCTCTAATTAAAAATTAAACATGAAACGGAAAATCTAATCTAAGTACAGAAAAAAAGATTGAATATATATATATAAAGAGAGAGAGTTTATCGAATCAACACTTGTATAAACTAAGCAAATAATACAAAATCTGCACAACACGCGGAATACTATTTAATACTTGAAAAAATGAAAACGAGAAGGTATAAGTATGCGAATAATGAGGTGACTAAACAAACTTAAATTCATAAAAAATAATTGGTAGAAATTATTGACTTGACCAAACAAACCCATTCAATCTCTATTCTCGTTAAATATTACACTTATATCTAAGTAACTACATTGTTTAATAAAAAAAATAAAAAGAGAATAAAAGAAAAATACCAAAGCAAGAACCGGAGGACTTAGGTACTTCCTGGGAAGTTTAAGCATCATTTGCCCAAGGATCTGCAAGAAACTCTAACCATTAAACACATGATAAAAAAATCTATAGAATTGATGAAAAAGATCAAGAATACAAAGAGTTGATCAAGCCAACTCTTCCATGAACAATATGAACTCAATGTCAGAACAAAATAAGTACTGTTAGAATAAGTTCAACGTAGTATATCCAAGTTACAAGTATGAATATACAAATTTTCAACACAAAAGCGTTAGCTAACGAGAACTAGGCGTGACAATTTCTGAAATGACATGATTAAACGATATGCATTTTACACGATAATAAAACGACACGGTTAATAACCGTGTATAAACAACTCTTATCCATTTTGACACGATTAATAACTGTGTCTAACCACATCTAACATGCAAATACCCGATTAAACACGATTAAGTATATTTATCTAATATTTCAATTTGTTTTTTAACTTATGGATTTTAAAACTTGATTATGAAATTAAATTATAGAATTTTTGAATTTCATATTATATTATTTCTTTCTTGTCATGTGACACGGTTTGTCTTGTGTCATAACTTATGAATTTTTTATTTGTTCAAAAAGCTAATTGTGTCTTAACATGTGTTCCACGTGTGATCTGTTTAAGACCCTATCTGTTTAAACACGACACACGTTTAATATTTATTTGTTTACACACGACATCCTTTTATACACAACATGATTAATGACACGACACAAACGAATTGCCACCCCTAACGAGAACCCATTAAATAGACATAACTCTAGCATTCCTCGAAGACAGAAATACCTCAATTTCAGGGTTGGCGTCACCTCCTATTGAACAATGTAGGATGGGAGGTCTTAATTAAGTCGGTTATTTCAACCATCTCAAAAGGAAAGTTTAAACTCGTAAAAAATCTCAAGTAGCACTTTTGACTTGACCAAACACTACCATTCGATCCATTTTTTGAAAGAAAACACTAATATCTATGTAAGTGCATTATCTAATAAGAGATCATTCCAAACAAAGTCTAATTAATGGCAAAGTATGGAACTATATGGCTTATGAAGAATTTGGTGTTTATTCTCGAGTCCTTCCCCTGAGACCAATTATGATAAACAAAATTTGCCAAAATTTTAAAAAATTGCAAATCACAGAGATAACTAACCATATAAAACAAACTGAACATGATCAACAAGATTAAAAGAACATGATTAAAACGAACTATGTGAAGTGAAGTAAAAATTGATGGGCTCAATAAAATGAGAAGTCTACTCTTAAATTCTCTCAAAAGAATTTCATAAAGAATCTAAATGTATCACTAAACATTATAAACTGAACAAGAGAATCTAATAAAAGTAGGAAAATAATTAAGGATATAAAATAGTTGATTGAATTAACACTTGAATGAACTGAGTAACTAATCGAAAACGTGCACAACACCCATAATACGACTAAAGTGTTCAAATATAAAAAGAGAAGGTATGATTCTAGGTTTAAACTCATAAAAAAAAATCAATTAGACACTGTTGACTTAAAAGATGAATTTTAAAAAATATGAATAAAAAAATACAAAAGAAAGGACTGGAGGACTTATTAAAGTGTACGCTTTATTTGCGCATGAACCTTATAAAGGATATGCAAGTGTCCCTAAAAATTAAACACCGGACAAAAAAATTAATCGAATTAATGAAAAAGATACAAAATATAAGGAGTTGATCAAATGGACTCTTGTATGAACAATATCAACTCAAAATCAGAACAAAACAAGTAATACTATTGGATTAAGTTCAACGTAGTACATTAAAGTGACAACTATGATTATAAAAAGGTTTAAGACGCAAGTGTTAGCTAACGAGAACCCATCAAATACAAATTATGACTCAAAAAATTCCACCTATTTAATCCTCATTCTCACGTAGAAAGGTGCCTACACTATTAACTATTCTTTTATTTTCTTGCATAAACATGGTAAATTAGTTTGCAATAACTTTGAATTCGAGATTGGGGAGAAGATAAAAAAAACAAAAACAAAGGTGTATCGATATGAATAAAGAGGTGACCAAACAGATTAAGAAAGCAACAAGAAAGCTTAGACTCGTAAAAAACCTCAAGTAGAAATGTTGACTTCTTCACCAAACATTGTCATTCAATTCCCATCTTCCTGGAAGAAACACTTATATTCGTTTAACTACATTATCTAATAAATGATCACTGCAAATTAACATGATTAAAAGGAAATTATGGAACTAGATGGTTTATCAAGAATGTGATGTTTATTCCCCAGTCCTTCGCCCAAATTGCAAATCTACAGAAAACTTTAAAAATTGCAAATCGCAGAAATAAGTAACCAAATAAAGCAAACTAAAAAGGATCAACAAGATTAAAAAGAACTTGATCAAACCAACTAATTATAAGTGAAAAAAGAACCTGAAGTCTTAGGCAAATGAGAAGTCTACTCTTCTGTTGTCTCCAAAGAACTTGATAAAGGATTTGCAAGTATTTCTAAAAGTTATATATGGAAAAGTAAAACTTGATCGAAGTAAGAAAAAAAAGATTAAGAATATTAAAAAGTTTATCGAATCAACCCTTGTATTGTATGTACTATGCAAGTAATCCAAAATTTGCACAACATCCGCAATACTAATAAAGTGTTACAATTGAAAAGGAGAAGGTATAAGGATGTGAATAAATAGGTGACTAAAGCAACTAAAATGAGTAAGTAGCAATTAACAAAGTTAGACTCATACAAAACATCAGGTAGACATTACTGACTTGACCAAACACACACATTCATTCTCCATTCTCCTAAAATAAAACACTAATATCTAAGTAACTGCATTATCTAATAACTGATTAATTTAAAAAAAATGGGAATAAAAAAACATACAGAATAAATAATCGAATGGCTTAGGTTCTTAGTTGGAAGTATATGTTGTATTTGCACTTTAAGTAAATTGCACAACACTTGTAATAATACTAAAGTGTTCAAATATGAAACAGATAAGGTATGAGGATGGTAATAAAGAGACTATTAAATAATTCAGAAAGTTTAGACTCACAAAAAATATCAACTAGACATTTGTAGGTCGGGGTTTTCCCCCCCAAAAAAGTCCGACTAGGACCAGTTTAGACCAACTTTCATGAAAACCTTAACTTTTCCAATTGCACCTAATGCTCTCAGCTTCCTCTCTTCCGTGACTCCCGGCCTCAGCTTCCTGTCTCCGTCCATTAACTTCTGTGACTCTCGGCCTCAGCCTCCGTGACTCTCGGCCTCAGCCTCCGTGACTCTCGGCCATTCCGCCTCCGTCCGTCTCAGGTAACACCTCTTCCATTTGCCGTTTTTCACGATTGTTCGTTGATTATTGATTGATTATGATTATCACGATTGTTTTGATTCCAATTGTTCTTGATTTTTTATTCCGATTGTTCTTGACAACTTATACTCGATTCAGCGTTTGTTCTTGATTCCAATTGTCATGATTGTTCTTTGTTCTTTAAGTCATGAATCGTAACTGTAGCATCTGAAAGTCAAGATTGTTTTTTGTTCTTTGTTCTTTGTTACTATCACAACAGTTACAAAGAACAAATAATTACTGTTACTCACGATTGTTTTTTAGGTCACCATTTGTCGATTGTTCTTTGATTCCATTTACTTAGTACTTTGGGAGGAGGCATGATTGTATTTTATGTTTCTTTGTTGATGACTTTGGTGGCAGATTTAGAATTTGATACTCCAAGTGATGCTGGGTCAAGTCCACCTCCACCTCCAATAGGAGATGCACCGACGAACACTGAGGATTTCAAAAGATTTGTAAGATCCTTGAACCCAAAAGTTGTTTTGCCTGGACGTCATATTGTTGCACGTGATTGTATTAGTTTGTACAATGAAGAGAAATTTAAGCTGAAACACTATTTTGTCGTGTCAAAACAAAGGGTTTGTCTTACTACTCATACACTATTATGTATTTGACTTCTCATTATATTGATCTTGATTGGAAGTTGAAGAAGAAAAATTTGAACGTTTGCCAATTTGCTAGCCACTATCAATGGGCGTAGTTATTGAAAGATGTTTGGTGATGTGGGGTATTAACAAAGTGCTTACTATCACTATTGATAATGTCAGTTCTAAAGATGTTCTTGTTAACTATATGAAAAAGGTTTCAAATATGGAACACAACCATACTTAAAAGGTGAATTTTCTCACGTTAGGTGTGTTGCACACACTTTTAATCTTATTGTCAAGGATGAGTTGAAGGATATCACTGTACCTATTAGGAGAATCCGTACAACGGTTAGATTTTGGAGAGCATCTCCAGCTAGGTTACAGAAATTTAAGGATGACGTTGAACATGAAAAGTTGGTTTGGATAGTAAATTTGTGTTTGGATGTTGAAACAATGTGGAATTCCACTTTTAATATGTTAGAGAAATTTGTCAAGTATGGAAAAGCATTTGAATATCTAGAAGGGAAAACTAATTCTAAGTATGTCCTTGAGCTTAGTAGTGGTGTAGAAGTTCCTACCGATGAAGATCAGGACTTTGTTGTCAGTTTTGCCCTTTCTTAAATTTTCCTATGATGCTACTTTACTTGTTTTTGGTTCTTCTTATGCTACTAGCAGCAATTGCACGACTGAAGTTTGTAAGATATGAATGCAAATTACAGAACGTCTGCAGGATGCTAGATTTCTACCATGACTGCAAATATGAAGAAAAAACATGACAAATATTGGGTTAGTGTTAAGAGTCTTAATATGTTGTTGTTTGTAGCTGTTGTCCTTTATCTTGGCGTAAAATGATTTATGTGTCATGTATGATTGACGAGTGTTATGATATAACACTATCTACTCAATTGAAAGACAAATTGAATTTGACCTTACAGTCTTTGTATAAATAGTATGAGAAAAAAAAAACCATCCTCTGATCATAATGCAGTTAACAAAGTTACTACTTCACATGCAGACGTTCGTAATGCAAATGTGGATTATATGGATATGAAGTTCTTGAGTAAAACTGGGATGCAAGAAAACAGTGATAAAAAATCAGAATTAGAGAAGTATTTAATGGAAGATCTCAAGACTCTTAAAGCTGATTTTGACATTTTAAATTGGTGAAAGTTGAATTCTGCACGATATCTCATTCTATCGGCAATGACAAGATATGTCTTAGCAATTCCAGTCTCAAAAGTAGCATCTGAAGGTGATTGTAGTACTGGAACGCGCGCATTACATAAGTTTCAGAGCTCACTATCAGCAAGTATAGTTGAAGCATTCATTTGCACAGATAATTGACTAAAATCTTCAACTAGTTCAACACTTGACATTGACCCCGAAGAAGAGTCAGGTAATTATCTTCAAATTATAGTATAATTAGGGGTGATATTATACTACTCAATTGTATTATACTATTCTTTTTAATTGCATAATCTTTTGAGGTGACAGCCGAGTTGACACAAACTTTTCCGTTGTCTTATCTTGATTATGATGACTAGGGAAACATGCAAGTCGTACCTCGTTTTTTCTCAATCAAGTGAGTATTAATATTAGGAATATTTGTTCTATTTAGTCAAATTTCAAAATGTACATTCAACAGGTTCTTCAATAGTTTTGGACGACATCTTTATGTTTTGGACTGCATTCAACTTCTAGTGATCTGGAGATTGAAATTAGTTTATGTTCTATATTTATGTCGTGTGGTTGGATTGTATGTTTGATACTTGGTTCATTGTTTTTTGTGCTTGTATGTTCTAAATTTGATGAAAATTCGGACAAAAAAGTGTAATTTTGTTTTTGGACTCAAAATTTTGGTACATGACCGAGACCGACCCGAGTTAAGCAAGGCTGACTCAGACGGGTTTTTTTGACCGAAATCGGTCTCAGTCCTCCACAGGTGATGACCGAAATTTCAGGCTCGGGCTCAGCCTTGCCAAAATAAATCGGGCCGTCTCGCCCGAGCTCTCCCCTAATATCATTTAGGCCATGACCAGATTATACGCGATTGAAAATGAACCAAATAATTTGGACTGTTTGTGGACCGAAACTTATAGTCTTATCGGTCTTGGTCTTAATTTTGGTCTTAGACCATTAGAGACCATTAAGACCGAACCGAATTGTTAAGATGGTTTTATTAATTTTATTTTATTGATTAATTAAATTAATTTATATTTTGTTAAAATACAAAATTATGTTTGAAGGGTCCAAACAGTCTAAGACCGAAAAGACCAAGACCGTATCAAACGGTCCTAACGATCCAGGTGTCGGTTTCAAGATTGAAAATAGAGGACCAATGATTTCATCTTTGATTTCAAGATCGAACTAGACCGGACCGAACCGGATTTTGCTCACCCCTACAATAAGTGATGTAGAGAAGAAAAAGTTTGAGGTCAGTTTCTGTTTGTTTTTCCTTTCATCCACGGCAACACATCATCCGGTACTGCTAGAAGTCCCATAGGGGATGCAGAGGCATCTCTGTCTTTTTTTATGTCAATTTATCTGATCTAAAAGTGTTTCTTATAACCATTGTTGGATTTTTCAGCCAATCATCGTTGGTGGCGGAAAATAGTCGCAGTTTACAGAAAAGTGGGTGCATCATTATCGATAGAGGAGATTGAAGTGGAGCCACCAAAGGCTTGAGAAGTAAGTATCAAAATCCTTTGTACCTCACTATCAAACTATAACGTCCACCAAAAGTAAAAATAATCATTAATTCTTATCTACCCATTCAAATAGGCAATCCCAACGAAAATGATAAAGTTGAACATCATCGTAGAAACTTCAACTGCAGTTCAAAACTTGAGCTATTTGAGAGGAAAGGAATCATAAAGGAAATATCAAACAACCAACTGAAAAGAAACCCAAACAAAACATTTGTTTTAAGTGATCCACATGTTAAAGAGAACCACAAAAATGCACTTGAAGAGCTGAAAATTTGCACAAAGGTTACTTTGAAGCTTGAATAGAAGTCTGTAAGAAATTTCTACCAATGAATTCAGTTTAGATGTCAACCCCCACACTGAGAGGATAGCGTACGCAAAGTAAATAGCATGAAACCAGAGAAATGCCCAAGGGATGGAATCAGTGGGGAAGTATAAAAAACAGATCATTGGAGGAGGCATATGTATCTTCGTGAAGCTTGAAAATAATTAATCTACACTGTGTCCATAAATTTATGACCCAAATGAAAATTGGACCCAACATGCAAAAATTGCATCACTGTAATCAAAAGAGAATAGAAGAGAATAAAAAACTAACAGGTATAAATGGTCATGCATGAACTAGTCTGCAACCTTGCCAGTCTCTCCATCAGTCCTGGAAGAATAAGTATGCAACAATTACATACATGATACAAGATGTTTCAATGTTCAATAAATCAGTTTTCATAAAGTTGCATTTTCCAAAAATTGCAGCATTAATAGGAAATCAAATAAAGAGGAGAGGAAGGACCTGAGAACCACAAAAAGAGAGTTGATAAAATCAAAATCCTGGTGAAGTATGAACCCAAGATTTGCACAACAGACATGCTCCTAGATTAATTTGTAGAGTTAATTACCTGAACCGTTACTTATGTTGGCACATGTGACTGGACCGTTCAAACTTGAGCTCAACCGTTACTTATGTTTCCATATGTGACTGAACAGTTCAGTTTTATAACTGCCGTTATTTGTCACCGTTAACTACTGTAATGTGTTTGTCACGTGAGCTGCTTATATTGTGAACTTCTGAAACTACCCAAACCATGTCTACTTAATCAACTTGTTCCTTAGGTGTTGGAGATGCTTGAGCGAGAAAATTCTGGAGAAGGAAGGAAGAACTCACGAACTTACGGTGAGAACACAGAAGCCATGAAGTCTGAGGATGAATGTTGTTCTATGGGGTTTGACAACCGCATAAAGGTTCGATCTCGGTCAATTTCTTCCCCTAATCCCTACCACGGATCTTCGCGTCTGAGAATGAGCTATTGTGAGCTTGTGTGCTCCGTCAAATCTGTTGGTACGTGGCAGAATTTATCTCGCTGTTTCCATGGATACCCCAATTTTGAGGTAATTTGACAGTGGGTAACCCTACTTTGCAACCCTAATTCGTAAATGAAGTGTTATCTTTTATGAAATGTTATTAAAAGGTGACTTAAGTTTCCCAGAACCTAAATCATAATCCATAAAATTCAGAATACATCCGAAAACATAATCCATCATATAATCCCAAAACAGGTTCTGTTAAAACAAACATTCATAAGTAACACTATAATCTCACATGATCTCACATAAGTATTGCCTCGTTCTCTTTGGAAGGACCGTCTTGAGTGTCTGATCCATAACAACCAACGCTCTTGAGTGTGAAAGGACGAGTTCCATTGCTGCGGTATCGTCAATTTCTATAACAGTTGGTTGTTCTATTATTTTCTTGAGTTTTGCCGAACTGCTGGAGTGGGCCTAAATATCATACCGGTATCGTTATTACAAACATGCGAACATGTGAAAGACAGATTGAATAACCCTTTTTGCTAGTGTTTTAACACGCTTCTTCGGTGTCAAAATCACGGGTTGTTCCTTCGGTTCTGCAACAACTTCCTCCTTCTGTATAGATGGTTCAATCGGGTCACTTTTGCGTGTTGGTAGCTTCTGTCGACGTTGCTTTGTCACCTTTGGAATGTGAGTTTGAGATGAAGTTATAGCTTCATTATCTGTTTGAGCTTCCTTGTGTCTTGAACGAGTAGCTGTTTGACTTCACTGTGTCGGGATAACATCATCGTCCAATCTGCAACGCACTGTTCTCTTCTTTTTTGGTGGTGGCTCTTGCTATGCGGTTTGTCCTTTAGCATCCTGAAATGAACAGCGAAGTCATAAACAAGGAAGTCATACACAAGGAATGCATAAAATATACCTCTTCATTTGGGTGAGTAGGTCTTCGATCGCAGCCTCTCTTGTTATGGTCTGCCTCTTCAAATGTAGAGCAATGCTGCCTTAAACCACTCCTACTCAACCGTGTTGAACCTGGTTGAGGTTCCTCAAATGCAAACCACACCCTTTTCTTTTTCGGCCTTCAATAACGTGCTTTCAAAATCGGGGGATCTACAGGCAATCCTTCAGTACTACACCAATCATCTCTCTCGGGCAACGCATGTATAACACCAGGGTATGTCTGCATGTATGTATCCTTATGGAAGACTTGGTCACAGTATGGAGCAAGTTCAAATATCCGAGCATATGACAGCCATGTTATTCCGTGCACACAAGGGAGACTACTCAAATCCCATGCTCTGTCTGTGCATGTACGCCTGTTAATATCAGTCTTGTATGAGATTTGCAGAGCAACATGCACCTCGTACTCTCCATCCGCAGCATATATCACCTCACAACCACTTATGCCATTCGGTATTTTCTTCAACTTTCTCACAATATTCTTACCAAGTGATCCAGATTGACTGATGATGGATTTTTTTTGGGTTAATTGTCAATTTCCCCCTAAAGTTTGGACTGAATTTAATATTCCCCCTTAATGTTTAAAATTTTAAATTTTAGTCCTAATGTTTGGACAAAATGAAAAATCCCCCCTTTCCGTCCAATTTCCGTTTAGTTCAGACGGAAACCCATCTTGTGCTTGACATGTCATTTTTTAAAATTTTGAAATTAAAAATTTACCATCCATTACCCA
This sequence comes from Chamaenerion angustifolium, assembly GCA_946814005.1. Taxonomy (NCBI): domain Eukaryota; kingdom Viridiplantae; phylum Streptophyta; class Magnoliopsida; order Myrtales; family Onagraceae; genus Chamaenerion; species Chamaenerion angustifolium. The sequence goes on along the minus strand of OX328268.1, from coordinate 21,466,589 downwards.
CCCTTCTTCTTTCTCGGTGGTGAAGGTAACGCTGGATTCAAATCAGCTCTGGTTCCTGGTTTGAACTCAAACTATTAATCTACAGCAAGCTGGTCTCACTTCTTTACAAAGCACGGTGTGAACAAAACCCTATTTTTCAATACATCAAAACCCACTACCAACCTCACTTGCAACAAGTGTTTCTAGAATGTGGTCAGCAGCGTAATTTGAAGGTGTGCACACAAGGATCCTCGACTGTTGTTTCCCACCCCCATTCTATACAACTGGAGGATTCCTTCCACAATCATCATGGTCTTGCCTGTACCAGGAGGACCATATATTAAATACGACGGCATCCCACTACAACCAACTATCATCTCAATTGCCAACATTTTTTCCACATTAAGCATGCAAGATATAGGAACCAATGGGGTCGTTTTGATCCTCCGCCTCCTCTTAGACAACTCTGATGATGGGAAAAGCAGTGTCATCTCTAAGTTTTGGGCACCTTCAATTGCTGCATATAACCTTCTCATGTTCGTCCAGTTATATGTGAACTCAACATTGTAAATATTTTCATTGCGATGCCGATTGTGGAAGTCCTTATCAAACTTCATTAAGATTTCATCAGCCTTATCCTCTAAACTGAATGACCCGTAGAAAGGCTGACCAGAATTTGCAGTTGAGTCTGAAGGGGAAGGATTCTTGAGAGATATTATGAATGAGTGGAGAGTGACTTATCTATACTAGAAATTAATGAAGAATAAATCTCTGGTTTGTTTAGCAAGAAGGCTAGTTCAACAATCTTACGCAACTACAACGTTAGACCAATTAAGTTTTACGAAACTAACGTGTTTTCATCAATGAAATGGGAATAAAGATAACAGATACAAATCACAAAAACATCACAAATTGCTGGCTTTTTGCTCATATTCAACATATCAACAGAAGATCTCCAAGAAAGAGAAAGATCATATCTCCATTGAAGTGGACACATGAAGACTTCACAGGAGAAAAGACATTCACAGTAATCAAACTCTAGGAAGAGTATGAAGATTCTGGTAACATTATTATTAATATCCAGATCGATGGAATAACAAAAAACCATCTAATCGGTAATGCAGACACGAGGTATGGAGAGGAAAGTATACTTTGTGAGCCTTAGTATCCACAATGTAAGGAAATTTTACGTCGCCTTAGTCCTTGACCTCCGATCCAAAACGGAAGAGCAGCCTACACTAGAGGATGAAGATTGTGAGCGCTAATTTAAGGTTTTGGTGGATCGACCCAATCCATGCAAATGTGCCTTTTCAATCTTAGTCTACCACTACCCATCTCGCCCTGTAGCAGAGGAATCTGCGTTTGTCGCTTTGCGTCTGCAAGTGAAGATTTGAGCTGAAAGGTTAGTTACCCGACCCCAAAGTATATGCAGTTGTGGATTGACTTTGGCTCGGTAAAGAAAGATGTGGTTAGCTGAGAAGGGTTGGTAATGGAGGGTAAATTTGTAATTACAAATTTTTAAAAAATCACATGCCAAGCACATGATGGGTTTCCGTTTGAACTAAACGGAAATTGGATGGAAAGGGGGGATTTTTCATTTTGTCCAAACATTAGGACTAAAATTTAAAATTTTAAACATTAAGGGGACATCTCAAATTCGGTCCAAACGTTAGGGGGGAAATTGACAATTAACCTTTTTTTTCAAAGTCTTTCATCAACATTATCCTTAGCTCCTCCACAAGTGTTAGTGGAGGCTTGTCTCTTATGTTAATGACTTTGTTGTTGAAGCTTTCTGAAATGTTGTTCACAACCAAATCCGTTTTGGATACTTGCCGAAATTGATATCTGCACCAGGCGTTGATGTCAATGGATAAGACATAATCCCAAGTCTTCTTGTTAGCTTTCTGCAGCAAGTTCATGTGCCACTTATGCCTCTAGTACGTGTACGCACGTGAAGCCGACCATACTCTTTTTCTTACTTCTGTTTCTCCAAGTCCTCTTACCTACATGTTCTGGTAAATATGTCGCATACAACACCTATGCTCAGACCCAGTGAACATGTCTTCAACAACCTGACACAACCCCTGCATAGTAACAAATGAAGCACTATAATCACAAACATAGGAGACCATTTAATCACAAAAACAAAACATAAGCAACCATTTAATCACTAATTCAGAACATAAATTACCATTTAAGCACAGAACGGTATACATAACAGATGCAATGCTAACCTTTTGTCTGTTGGACATAATAGTCCACGTTTTATCACTACCAATGTCTCTGACAAGGATTTTTAAGAACCAGCTCCATGATTGTTGATTTTCCGCCTCCAGCCATGCGAACGCAACGGGTAAGAGAGCGTTATCAGAGTCTATGGTAACTACACATAGCAGGTGACCACCATCTGGTCCCCTCAAGTGCTATGAATGGCCTACAACCCTTGAGGAATACGTTCTTACAAGCATCTAAACAGACATACAACCTTTCAAATCTTGGTCTTAATGGACTCGAAATTTTATCAACGTGCACAACAATAGTGGTGCCTGGATTATGCTCCATTAAAGTCGTAGCGTAGTCCCCCACCCTACCATATTCAGTAGTACGATCTCCAGCCAACTTTTCCTTCGCTAGTTTCATGCCCCTTGAAACGAAAAACTATTTACTTTCCATCAAGATCATCTTTGAATCTCACCACGAATGGTTAATGTGAGAATGGGTTCAGTTATTCTCCTTCACCAAATCACGAATCTGCACCGTGCGTTCTTTGTTCACAGTCCTCGCAATCACCCTGAATCCGCACTGGTGGGTACATTATACTTCCATTGGGATCTTGTTGTTCACTGGGATGACAATGTCATATCCATGAAATATTGCATGGTCTCTCATGGCCTGCCTGAAGGCTAACCGACTGATAAACAACATGTCGAGTTGAACCTCGAAATCTTTCGAATTCTTTTCATCCTTATAATGTTTAAAAATTGCACAGGTTGAGGCATCATCTTGTACGTACGCTTGTCCACCTATTTCCAACGTGTCACTCATACAATCGCTTAAGTATGCTCCAAAACCAGCGACTTCCCATGGCCATTCCTTTTCTATCAGTGATTTCGTTTTTTTACTTGCTTCTTCTTTCTCCAATTTCGCATCTGCTTTGGATGATGGACCAGCCTCCACTGAACTGTCACATGCTCCCCCTCGAACTTGAAGTGCTTTAAGTCGTCTAGAAGATCGGCTAGCATTACATCATCCTAAAATATTGAGTCATCACTGTTATCTTCCTCAACAATCGGTTTCTTACCTTTGTCAACAACCGGTTTCTTACTTTTGGTCTTATCCTCAACAACATGATTCTTACTAATTTCCAGGTTGGGTTCCTTCCGTCTCCTTGATTTCAACTTTTCAACCAGTTTGTTGCACACCATCATCAAAAAGGGATCCTTCACACACTTATCTTGGCTTAAGGGAGGCAACACAAAAACTTCAATCTTTTCACAAGTACCCTGGACGAACTCCAAAAATTATGGAATGTCTTTCTCATGACTGATTACCCTCAAATCTGTTTTCGGGTTTCCGTTCGGTGGGAGGTATAGAAGTCCACCATTGTCTACGAGATTGCAATAGATGACCACTAATCCGGAGAGAAACTCGTAATTGATATTCTCCCACGGTATGACAAATGGCTTCTCTTTACCTTCGTATGCACGAATTTCCTCATTGTCAATCCACTTTCCACCGTGCCTAATGTATAACGTATAAAGGTAGTCTTTGCTTGACATTTCTGCAGATAAAGGTATGTCTCAACATAGATAACACATTTATCACATAATGCGGAACAAACGTAACCCACAACGCACAAAACCACACAGCATAAACCCAATTAACAACATATACAAACAACAAAATCACTGAATCAAACCAAATACAACCTATACAAAGGTAAAAAAACAAACTTTCACAATAAAAATCAAAACTTTGTTACACAAAATTGACAATCGACAACACGTACGAAGCATATCAACAGAAAACCCTAGCCTACAAGCCAAACTTGAACATGAATCGGCAGCAAATCACATAGAAATAGGAACATATTCTGCAACAATTTCATAGTTTCGTACCGCACAGTAAAAGCCAAATCGTAATCTTCAAACGAATCAAAGATTAACACAGATAATAGGGTAGACGAACACAAACCGAAGTGGTAGCACACAGTTGAATGTGAAAAGCCAATGAAGTTGCAGTTGAATCGAATCGCCAATAAAAACTTACTTGCAGATGTAGTTTTCGAAATGCAATGTCGCAGAGGAGGGGGATTTCGGTGCTTCAAATCGACAGAGTCTATGAAGAATGAGGTATGAAAGGGTGGGTTGGAGGGAAATGGGAGTTCATGGGAAGTTAGGGTGTGCTGATGACTATAAAATGAGGGGAAAACTGTAAAAATGTGACATGAGGGTATGATCGTACTTTCAATTGACTTCAAATCATTTAAATTGGGTCATGTGCTTTCCACGTGACATTTAGACGGTAATATGTGACAGAAACTTCACGGAATAACCATTCAGTCACATCTTCAAACTTAAGTAACGTTTCAACTACACAAAAAAAGATGAGTAACCTTTTAATCACATATGTCAAACATAAGTAACTGTTGAGGTAGTTAACCCTAATTTGTATGTATTACATGAGAAAATCCATTAAATTGATTAAAAAATCAATGGAAATGTCTTAGCCTTAAGCATCCTCCCTAGTAGTTAGTTGTATGTATCACTTGGAAGAAGCCTTAGCCTAAATAAACAAATAGACGTTCACGAGAATTGTTAACTTAAGCAACCACGACCACACAATCTTCATTTCTGCTGGAAGCAGGTACCAACACTTTCATATCTAGGTTGTTTTTGTCATAAATGAATAATGCACACAAAAGTTACAAGAATTTTGCAAAAGTAGAAAATCATGAGGAACCGAGTTGTATCACACTTTGATGAATCCCTTCCCCCTCCCTTGTATCACACTAGTTTATAGAATGTTTGCAAAAGTAGGAGATCATGAGGAATCAAGTTTTAATAGAGCTCTATCAGACAGAGAAACGAGTCATCCACCCTTGTAAAAGTAATAAAAACATCTCCAATATTCTAAGGGTGAGTTTTGAGATGACATTAGACAATCAAACATGAGTGGAATAATCAAGGTCTTAGCCTTGTTTCTTGTTCTGTTTTTTGATTTTTTATTTAAAAATATTAAGTTTTATGGTTTAAAATTTATATTTTAATTTTCTTAATTTAGGTTTAATTTTTTGAATTTAAAGTTTACTAAGTTTTTTTTTTCAGATTTATTTATACATATATATTCATAAACTTATTTATTTATATTCTTATATAAAGTTTTAAACTATTTTTTTATAATATGTCCCTTTTTATTTTAATTTATTTCTACTTTATATCAGTCACGTAAGTGTCACGTTTCTATTCCATTAGTCAAACTTGACGGTCAACAGTAATTTCAATTAAAAAACAAAATTTTGAAATATATAGTATTATGAAACAATATAAGAGTACTAACTATAGTTATCAGAACCGGATTGACCATCGAACCGATAATGGGGTCGATTCCCGGTTCAACCGGTTGGACCGCTGGTTCACCGGTTGTACCGATCGATTCATATCACTAGTATAAAAAAATTGTAAAAATATTTACTACATAGAATGGTTTACAATGTATGAACATCAGAACATACCAAGTAAATGACATTTTTTACACATAGTTGAAGTATATGCCACGTGAACTTGCAAAAGGAAACAGAATCGAAGTTACCACAAGATGCTCATGCAGACCACGGGGTGCAGTTATAATATACGAGATTCCCGTGTAGTCCCTTGCAACTTCGGTTGATAGAGCTAGAATGTCCTGAAATACAAGTCAGAGGTTTTTCTAGATAATCTTCCATAAGCGGGCATTATAGCAGGAATATTGTTAATAGATCGACAGAGAAATGGAAAATGTAAAGAAGTACCTGTTGGGAAAATAAAGTAATTTTCCCACTAAGACAACAACTAGTGAAATGAACCAATTTAAGACAAATGAACTAGACGAAACACTTACAAAGATACCCAACAAATAATATTGAATACTAAATTACTACATAAAAAGAAACATCACAACAGCAGTAAATACATCAGAATAAAAGAGATAAGGAAAGAAACACATAGGAAACTTTGATAACGGAGTTCGGTTAAATAAGCCTAGTCTCCGAGCACCGCTAAAATAGCACACTCTTATTAATATCTGAAGAATATACAAAATGTTGGGATGATTTGTAATCCTACCCAATACAAATCTTCTCAAACAAATATAATAATAAAAATAATCTTCGCGGTGCTTCCAAATGTTGCGCCGTGTGACGCCAACTCAAATGTGCAAGATATTGACTAAGTCTAAATAGTGTTCAAACTTGCCCCCGGTAACCACCTTGGTCAACATATCTGCAGGATTCTTCGTAGTATGAATTTTTGGAGACGTATCTCTTCTTCTTCGAGAATTTCCTGCACAAAATGATAGCGAACATTAATGTGCTTCGTCCGCGCATGAAATACTTGATTCTTTGCTAAATGAATAGCACTCTAACTGTCAGAATATACCTCAATTTGTTTCTGGCAAACTCCCAAGTCTGTAAGTAATCCATGAAGCCTAATTGCTTCATTCACAACCTCTATAATTACCATATACTCTGACTCTGTTGTAGACAAAGCCACCGTTGACTTCAAGGTAGACTTCCAACTAACTGACGCTTTTGCTAAAGTGAACAAATAGCCAATTGAAGACCGTCGCTTATCCAAATCATCTGCATAATCAAAATCACAATATCCAACTATGCATTGATCAAGTGATTCATCCTTCTCAAATACCAATCCAACATCTACGGTATTTTGGAGGTAGCGTAGAATCCATTTCACAGCTTGCTAATGACCCTTACCTGGATCATGCATGTACCTGCTAACAACACTATGAGCCTGTGAAATATATGGTCTTGTACGTACCATTGCATACATCAAGATTCCAACTGCATTTGCATATGGTACTTTCGCCATGTATTCTCATTCTTCATCAGTCGTCGGAGATAAACGACTACTCAATTTCAAATGAGAAGCAAGTGGGATACTTACATGTTTTGTATCTTCATGCATACAAAAATGTTGTAGTACCTTTTGCAAATGTTGTTTTGTGACAGCCAAAGTTTTCCCCTCTTTCTGTCCCTATTTATCTCCATGCCGAGAATCTTCTTGGCTTCCCCCAAATATTTCATGTCAAACTCTTTACTCAACTGAGCCTTCAATTTGTCAATATCAACTTGGCTTTTTGCTGCAATCAGCATATCATCAACATATAAGAGTAAGTAGATGTAGGTACCATCTTGAAGTCTGCGCAAATACACACAATGGTCGTATTTGCTTCTGTTGTACTTTTACACTTTATGAACTTATCAAATAGTTTGTACCACTATCTCGGAGATTGCTTCAGTCCGTACAACGATTTGCTAAGTTTACAAACCCAATCTTCTTTACCAGCAACCTTGTATCCTTCTGGCTGAGTCGTGTAGATTTTCTCCTTTAAATCACCGTGTAAGAACACGGTCTTTACATCAAGTTGAGCTATCTCCAAATTCAATTGCGCTACCAAGGCCAAGAAAATTCTAATGGAGGAATGTTTAACAACTAGAGAAAATACCTGATTATAATCAATTCCCTCCCTCTGAGCAAAACCTTTAACCACCAACCTTGCCTTGTAGCGAACATCTTCTTTATGTGAAAATCCGTTTTCCTTTGCAAATACCCATTTGCACCCAATTTCCTTCATTCTTTCCATTAGTTGTGTCAGCTTCCACGTCTCGTTCTTCTTGAGAGACTTTATCTCTTCTTCCATTGCACCTGTCCATCTTCCACTTTGTGAACTTCAGACCGCTTCTGGATAGGTGGATGGAACATCATCAACAATTGGAAGTGCATAAGCTACAATGTCAGTGAAATGAGCAGGCTTTTGAATTTCTCATCTCTGCCTTCTAACTGTAATTGACGTCGATTATTGTTGAGGTTCTTGGGTAGAAACCTATTCCTCATCTGACTCTTCTTATGCCATAGGAGAGTCACTGATGGTGCTTCATGCTGGGATCACTCCTCTCTGCTCAAAGTCCACCTGCTTCGGTGTACACTCCACTTGTTGCGAAGTACTATCAGCTCCTTCTTTATTTACCTTGTTCAACATGGTAGATTCTTCAGAGGTAACATCCCTGCCGATAATCGTCTTCTTTGCCCCCATACACCATAAACGGTATCCCTTCACTATAGGATTGAAGCCCATGAATAGAGTCTTCTTTGCCCGTGGATCCAACTTTGATTCAATCACATGATAATATGCAATAGAACCAAAAACATGCAAAGAATCATAATGAGTCACAGGTTTTATCGACCATACGTCTAACAGAGTTTTTCCATCCATAGCAGATGATGGCAAATGATTGACGAGATGTTGAGCGTACGTCACAGCCTTAACCCAAAATTTTCTGCATAACCCAACATTAAACAACTTACAACAAACTTTCTCTACAAGTGTCTTGTTCATACGCTCTAACACAAAAAAAAAACATTCTACTGTGTTTTCCTAACAGTGAAGTGCCAAATTATGCCATAGTCTTGGCATACCTTCACGAACGGATCACTCTTGTATTCTCCTCCATTATCTGTTCGAAGAACCCTGATAGATTTTCACTTAAGGAAAATCTAAAGCACATCATCCTTGTTCTTCATTGTAAACACCCAAACTCTTCTAGAAAAATCATTAATAAAAGTGAAAAATAATGTCTACCTCCGATAGACAGAGGCTTGGCAGGTCCCCACATATCTGAATGCAAAAAATCTGGAATACCCTTAGTATTATGAATTGCAATGCCAAATTACACTCTTCGTTGTTTTCCTAGAATACAATGCTAACAAAAATCATGTTTGCAAGTCTTCATACCTTTCAATAATCTCTGCTTGGCAAGAATTTGCAAGACCTTTTCTCTAGCATGTCCCAACCTCATGTGCCACAGCTTCGTTGCCTCAGCATCCTTATCTGTGCTAGAAGTTGCTATCGCTACTGCCCCCACAACTGTACTACCTTGGTAGTGATAAAAATTGTTCTTCCTCGTGCATTTCATCATCACTAGTGGGCCTGAAGTTGCTTTAAGAACTCCATCTCACATCGTCACCACCAGGCCTTGGGATTCTAAGGCCCCAATGAGATGAAATTCTTCTTCAACTTTGGCACGTACCGCATATCCCTCAAAATTCTTGTGGATCCAACATGATTTCGCAGCTTGATTGAACCCTTCCTAGTTGTTTTACATGGATTATCATTACCCATGTAGACAACCCCACCATTGAGTTCCTGAACTTCAAAGAAACATTCCCGAAATGGACACATATGATAGGTACAACCTGAACCCAAAATCTACTCATTTGGATGATGTAATGTTGAACATGAGACTATCAAAGAGATATATGATTCCGCGTCAGTTTTGCATTATGCAACATTTGCATCTTGCGGAGTCTTTCCTTTCTTCTTCAGTTTTGGACAGTCTTTCTTCCAGTGCCTTTTCTGATGGCAGAAAGCACACTCATCTTTGGTAACAACTTGAACTTTGGATTTAGACCTTCCTCTTCTCCCATTTGACTAGCTTTGCTGATGACCTCTTGCCACCAATGCTTCTTCTGATGTCGTTGATTTGTTTTTCATCTTATCTTGCGTTCTCAGTTCATAAATATATAAAGCAGAACAAACAACATCTAATATCACATTCTCTTTCCCATTGAATTAATGTAGTTTCCAAATGTTCAAATTCATCGGGAAGAGATGATAACAACATCAAAGCCATAGATCCTCATCCTCAAATTTTAGATCTAAATTCAACAGGCTTGCTACTAATTGATTAAACATAGTGATATGTTCATTCAGTAGTACCTAGTTGGTAATCAAATCAGCACAATGTTTTCTTCATCATGAGCTTGTTCTGACCACTCTTTTATAGAAACTTGTTCTCCAATGCCTTTCCCAATTTATGTGCAGAACTCTCATTTTTGAAAACATACTTTTGCTATCTAGACAGGCAAGATCGAATAGTTCCGCACGCCTACCAATTAATGATCAAGACCTTGTTGAAAAATATAGTCTGAAACATCTACCTCTTCCAATCCTTATCCTCTACCTCTTATGGTTTCTTTTTCTCAATAGCAATATCAAGACCTTGCTGGAAAAGATAGTCTAAAACCTATCCTTGTCACATGCCGAAATGGGGAACCTCGTCCATGATGACGAGGAGCCCGACACCCCGGATGGAATATTTGAGACGATACCCCCTCCTTCTTGATTTTTGGTTTCCATTACAGACTCAAAATATAGTATTCAATATTACAACAATTTTGAGACAACCCTATGACGAACCTTCGACTCTCATACCACTTGTTGGGAAAATCGGGTAATTTTCCCACTAAGACAACAACTAGTGAAATGAACTGGTTTAAGACAAATGAACCGGTTTAAGAAAAATGAACCAGACAAAACACTTACAAAGATACTTGACAAATAGTATTGAATACTAAATTACTACAGATAAGGTAACATCATAACAACAATAAATACAATGGAATAAAATAGATAAGGAAAGGAACACACCCAGAACTTTGGTAATGGAGTTCGACTAAATAAGCCTAGTCTCCGAGCACCGCTAAAATAACAAAATCTTATTAATATCCAGAGAAGATACAAAATGTTGGGATGATTCAAATGAGAGGAGAAGGAGTTCTTTTATAGCTCATAAAATCCCCCTAAACAAATTGTAATCGGTGTGGGATTGAGAGTTTAACCAATAATAGTCAACAGTACATTGGGCCAGTGCCTTTCTAGGAAGAGAAAGAAGGGTCTCACAATCATCGGAAGAACACATTTCTTAACACAAATATCAAATGCGTCTATTATATACGATTGCATGGATGAAAAGTTAATAGTGTACAATCATTAATCAAGTATCCTACTAAGCCATGGATAAAAGATCATGCATTCTTGACAAAATAAACTAACATTGCATTTGAGTCCAAAAGAGAGATTTTTGACCCGAGGACGAGGAGAGGTCGGCACGGCAGACCGAGGATGAGGCGAACGAGCTGAGGCCGAAGACGACAAGAGAACCCACGATTTTGAAGCAACAAAAAAAACTTAAACTTAAACCGACTGGTTCTTCAAAAACCAACCAGTTTGCACCCGGGTCAATATGCATTTCGGTCTTTTGTATGAACCAGACTAATCGTCCAACCAGTTCACAGTCGGACCCGGTCTGATTCTGATAAATATGGTACTAACCGATAATATGGGTCAAATATAGTGTGCCATTTAAAATGATTAACCCTATATTTTTTTTCATGTTCATGCCATTTATCATTAAAGATCCTACAACATTTACCGTCGTACAATTAATTAAAATGAACCTCAATTGAGTCTCAACATAGTGTCACTTATTTAGATCTAGATTCAAATAAGAGTTCAATAAGTCTTAACCATGGTCCTAGTCTACATTTCTACCCAACCTCCTATTCTGAGATTTAATTTGAACCCTAATCAGCTGAAATATGAACCTAACCTCAATTAAAAAAACAAAAAAACTTCGACATGATCTTCCAACCAACTCACTATTTTGGGCGAATTTAGGGTATTAACCCAATATCAAGGAGGGATTTGGGGCGATTTGAAAACCGTATTGAATCGTCTTTTGTTCCAAATCTCGGTCTCGGTCTTTGTTTCACGTCGATAGGTAGTAATACTCAAATTTTGGTGTTAAGACTTTTCTCCCAATAGAATTGTTACTTGTGGTGAACCCTACTTGGATATTTTCTTAGGAATGCCTACAAGTCAGGTTCTCTGGTTCTATTTACTTGTACTGCTACTATATTTACAGTCTCTTCTATACATACTTAATGTGTGGTCAAAAGGAAAATGGAAGATTTAGTGTATCAACTACATGAAGATCACCCAAATTGACGGTTTTCATGTTGCACACAGTACATGATCATTCCCTGCTTCCAGTATTCCCCATTTCAAACTTGTAGAGATATTCAACATTCATCTGAGTCCTGAGGAGACCAAGTCAGACATCCATAAGTTCCTCTGCCCTCGTAAAGGCCTTAAATTGGATAATATACGCCTACTAGTTCTTTCAAAACCGTGTCAATTCTGAGCCAATCTGTCATTGTAGAAATATGTGATTCATTTGCTTAAAATCCGTAGGAAACAATCTTCTTGAGATGTGACTCGAAACATGATGGCACAGGAACATGAATTTAGTCGGGTAGCAGAAGAGAAGACAAACCAAGTTCTTATATGTATCTAAGTGTTTAAGAAGTTGATTCATCTTGTGGAGGTAAGATTAACCATACAACCATGTTTGTCATCTAACACTTTTATTTTAACATCCTGTTTATCATCTAACAACCATACTGACCTGTTACAATTGTCATCCTATTTACAAGAACATGATTGTCTTAACTATTGTAACTCCGAGAAAAGAGAAGCATCATATCATCTAGAAAGGAAACACTACGGTTGGTTTTAGGATAACGGGCTGCTCAAAGTTGGAGCCCATTCACATAAGCCTATTTGTGTGTCTGATCTTAAAACATATCCCTCTATATACCATTATATATAGGCGTTCTTAGGGATGGAAAACCTGATGATAATAGAATAGATTCTCGCTCTCGCCTAGAGCTGAGAAATCTGTCCTCCTACAGTTTAGACAGAGGTCAGTAGCTGTGGTATTATAGGTCATTGCCCGTCAAACCATGGCGTATCCTCCCGTCTAGTAGACCGTGATCCCAAACTCAGTCAGATCCGCTTCCGCTAAGGCAATCGTTCAAGGAGGTAACTTAAATATGTGTTATATTGTGCCTTAATCGATTGCACGTTTTGTAAATTCTAACATTGGTATCAGAGCCATGGTAGGTTGGTTTCCGAATTATCAAATTTCAAAGAGAAAAATTCCCACGATGTCATTGTGACGAGATCTTAGCCGCACATAATCAGCCACTCTAAGGCTGATTCAGGGGTTGCCGTGACCGCAACTTATCCCCCGACTGACCGCAGCCACCGGGGTCGCAACCACCGTGGCTACGCCCACACCGACCCTGGCCACAACCTCGGCTTGGTCGCTCTTAGGTTGGCCGCACCTTCGTGTTTGCGGCTTAACCCCCACTGGCCGCACTTTCGTGGCTGCGACTCAGACCTCACTCTCTGTAGCCTTCATGGATGCGGCTCGGGGCGAGCAGGAAGGCCGCAACCTTAGATGGAGCCGCATCCTCCGTGGATGTGCCCCCGCGACTATTTGTCGTGACCTTTGCGTCTGCGACTCTTGTCACCTGAGGGGTAAGGGTGAAGGGATAGGTCGAACATTGGTGGCCGCCCCGCCCCCTGTGGCCAGCTCTTTGTGGCTGGCTATCTCCTGGCGGTATTGGCTGCTAGGGTTTTCAAACCCTATCAGCTGCAGATTCCCATGAAAAAGATGACACTGCTGGACCGGTCTGAGTGAACCGGTCCAACCCGGTCTGGTTTGACAAGTTGGGCCAGTCTGGTTCAATGCAGTCTAGTTCGCTATTTGACCGAACCAGTTCATACCGGTTGGCTGAGACTGACTGGATCGGTTCAAATCGGATTGAATGGCTGCATGTTGTTCAAACCGGTCTAAGCTAATTCAGAGGCTTTGGGCTGCCTGAATTGGTTGAAAATGAATTTGGCGTCGATCCTGGATTCTCTGTGGGTTATAGTGGTTTATTATTTCCGGTAATTATGTATGGGCCCTTTCATAAAAACATTTTGGGCTAATTGAATTAATTGTTAGACCAATTTAAATTAGTGGGAAAGCCTTACATTGTTTATACTGCATGACTAGATAGGTAGAACCCTGTGTGAGTTCCTTGAGTTACCTGGATTACTTTCTGTTTTCTACAGGGTAGATAGTCTTGCCTTACTTTATTTGATTGACTCTTGACTCCATGACTGATAGAATTGACTAGGTTATAATTTGTTGAGATCCCAACATACTATTCGAAATTTGGTCTAGTATGTTAATTACTTTTATCTATTAAGACTTTAGTTCCTGAATTTTGTTTGTTCAGATTTTGGTCCCCAAACTTTTTTTCATGGTGATTTTAGTCTCACGCCTTTTATTCAAGGTGATTTTGATGCCCAAACTTTTGGTTAGGGTGACTTTGGTCCTCAAAGTTTGAAAATTACAAATTAGCCCAAAATTAATTTATTTTTGAAAGGCATCAATGTATATATATATATGTGTGTGTGTGTGTGTGTGTGTGTGTGTGTATTGACATGTATGGATTGTTTCATTGCTTGGATGTATTAAATTACCTAGATAAGTAGTTCTAGTTTTGACCTAGCATCGATACTAAACCTTTAGGATTGTCCTTAGTAGTCTTTCAGAAGTTTGGATGAGTACGAACTAAACTTAGGAAAATGTTCCTGAGTGTGAACCGGTCGGTTAGTCTGCGAGGTTCTACGAATTTCCTTGAATAATGCTAGTCTGATTGCTTTGTAAGAGTCAAACACTTTGGTTTAGTGTGATGTGTTCGACTCCGGTCTGTTAAAGACTGTTGGTATAAACTGTGTTTCGATTAAGAGTAGTGACTTTAGGGCATGCTTAGACATGGGGAGTGCTTCTCGGCATAGCTAGGGCTGTCCCCCGGGTTTATATCAGTATTCTGACATCAAATCAGAGGTTGAAGAACAACTAGGTAGAAGATGAAGAAATGGAGAGAAAGAAGAAAGCTTAGGCTGCAAGAAAGGAAAATAACAGAATAACAACTTCTGAATTCTTATTATCAATCAGAGTTAGATTTACAATGACCACGACTCTGTTTATATACTAATAGGAAAACAGATCAACAACCTTGAAGATTCTAGATTACACATGAAGATTCTACAACCAACTAGTTCATTCTAGTAATTACTTGCTCTGTAAGTAATCTGGAGTATGATCTTGAATCAATTCCTTGTGATGTAATCCACTGTCTTGATAGTCTTTCATACGTCTTTCACATGCATCCTAACATTCCTCTGAGAAGTTCTTTTCTCAACTTTTTCCTTTGTCCTTGAAATGTATACAATTTTACCAGAAACTGATACTGAACCAGAAACTTCAACAGATCTATTTGCACACTAAAGCAATAATATTTCTGCATAACAATCCTTATATCATCTGTTAAAGTTTCTCATGCGTGATGAAACAAAAGTATCTCAAATCGAACTAACTCCGATCACACTCTGAAACTCATAATCAATCAATCAAATAAAGGTAGAAATCGATTGAAATCATAAGACATTTCCAATGAAGTCAGTTCTTACTCAGCAGTGCTTAGATTGCTTAGATTTATTTGATGTCTGATTTTGGTATTTGAAGACTGACAGGGAGGTTTTCACTTACCTCCATCTTACCAATGAAGCTGGGAGGTTTCCAATTTTCCTCCATCTTACCAGCCTCAAAATTCTACAGAGTATCTTGACGTTGTCTCTGTAGAAGTTGTTTTTGGCACCTAAGCTTCACCGTATGTCAGCGGATTCTTGATCATTTTTTTTAATAGCTCTGCTGAGGAACTAACCAAATGAATACAAGTTGATAAGATCATGGATAACTACCAATAATGATGGACAGAGAGTTAACCAAGTTGAGCAGATAGTTCAATATCAACATACTAATAATCATCATGCTGAAAACAATAACAATGACTAAGAATTACCTTATGCAGAGAAGAAATCATTAAACTATCTGCAAATGACTTTTGTGAAGGATTTCTGACTGCAGCACATCCTGTCAAAACATATACACTCAAGACAAAGACAAGAAGTTAAGAAGGAGCAACCAGAAAAAAAAATAGAACCATGTGAATAAACCGAAAAACTGCTCAGACAGACTAATCAATCACCCGAAACCAAAACCAAATCACACTACATTACTCAGGATCAGACTCCAACTCAACAACACTCCTAGACTCAGAATCACAGAAGCTACCAGAGTCACTATACTTACTTCCAGACTGAAGATCCTCGAATGTCATGACTCCCAGTTTATCATGAAACTGAGTAAACAACTTCTCAGTAAGTGGTTTGGTAAGAATATCAGCAATTTGATCAACAACAAGCACAAAATTGACAATGATTTGGCCATTCTGAACTTTCTCACGAACAAAACAAAGATCCAATTCTACATGCTTCATCTTGGAATGCTGTATGGGATTTTCTATCAATGCTACAACTCCTGTATTATCACAGCATATGATAAGAATAGATGAAAGTTTAATTCCAAGTTCAGTTAACAAAGAAATAACCCAAAGCACTTCATACATCGCATTAGCTAAATCTCTATATTCAGCTTTAGAACTAGACCTTGAAATCACAAATTGTTTTTTAGAACTCCATACTATGGGATTATTATTCAGAAGAAGGTAATGACCGGATACTGACTTTCTATCTATAGAATCACTTCCCCAGTCAGTATCAGCATAAGACACAAGATTTACTTTAGATGTAGGAACAGGAGAAGCCCTAAACAACAAGCCATGATTAATCGTTCCTTTAAGATACCTCAAAACTCTTAATACTGCTTTCCAATGATACTGAACCGGTTGTTGCATAAACTGACTGAGTTTATTGACATCAAAACTAATATCAGGACTAGTAATACAAACATGTTGTAACACACCTATAGTACTCCCATACATTGTAGAGTCAACAGGGGAAGAAGAAGAACCTATCTGATAAGAGTTCACCTTACCGCGAAAATTACCTGACATTGGTGTAGGTAGAGATGAGGCGTTTGATATTCCTACCTTGAGTAACAGATCATTGATATATTTCTTTTGAGATATCAGTAAGCAATCCTCTGCAACTTGAACGTCCATACCTAGAAAATAGTTTAGCAAACCCAAATCCTTCAATTTAAACTCAATATTGATTTGTTTGATGACATCTTCCACTGCTTTTGAAGCACTGCCTGTAACAACTATATCATCAACATAGACTAAAAGATAACACTTCCTTTGTCAGTATTTTTAAAAAACAGACAGTTATCAGCAAGTTAGGTAATAAAACTGAGAGAGTTTAGTAAAAAACTTTTGAACCTTTCAAACCATGCTCTTGGTGCTTGTTTAAGCCCATAGAGATACTTATTCAATCTGCAAACAAGGACTCTACCCTGATCATCGCATTGCTTAAATCCTGGAGGTTGCGTCATGTACACATCCTTAGACAGTTCTCCATGCATAAATGCATTGTTGACATCTACTTGTCTCAACATCCACTTGTGAGTCATGAATAATGTAAGAATAATTCTCACCGTAGATGACTTAACTACAGGACTGAATGTGTCTTGAAAATCAAATCCTAGTTTCTGTGAAAATCCCTTAGCCACCAGTCTAGCCTTACATCGAGCCACTGATCCATATGAGCTCTTTTTAATTTTAAACAACCATTTGCAACCCACTGGAATCCTACCTCCAGGTAAGAATGTAAGACCCCATGTATTGTTGACAGCTAAGGCATTAAGCTCCTCTTGCACAGCCTTTTTCCAGTATGGTGGTTGCATTGCTGTGTAGATGTCATTCGATGTAGAATGAATTAGCTCATCAGATGTTTGAACACATGTTGTTAAAGCATTTAGAGATCTTGCTTTAGACCTGGTAGTCATAGAATGTGTATTAGTACGTTCAGTTGTAGTCTCATGATGAACTGGATCAGAAGGAGAAGCAATATCAGAAATAGACACAGGTATACGTCTTGAGTCTTGAGTAACATACCTGATTGAGTCTTGATTGTCAGCATTATCATGTAAAGTATATACTATACCTAATGGACTAGAGCATGTAAGAGAATCCATTGAAGGAATCAGTTCAGATCCTTGAGGTACATACCTGATTACATTTTCAGGCATTGGAACAGAATGCACCCCATAATCATTCATCGGAACAGAATGCACCCCTGAATCAACAATATCAGTCTCATTATGAATTGTTATTTGAGAAGGTACTGAGCATGGTGATATTTCTGCAGCACTAAGATGGTTATCATCAGCAGAATAAATGTCCTGAGTAGAATTGTCAGATGTATAAGTGGATTGAGGCATCACATAATTATCAATAGAATCAGACAACACAGGTTCATCAACAGGAGTACATATAGCCGAATTAAAAGGAAGAAAAAATGGAACAGGAGTCCCAGTGTTCTTGACAGCTGAGTATTGCATAAAAGCACCTTGCTTATCTGCAAAAGGAAAAACTGATTCATGAAACTTAACATGTCTAGAAACATAGACACGCCCTGATGAATCCAAACATTTATACCCATGATGGTTTGCACAGTGGCCAAGAAAAACACACGGAGTCGATCTAAAATCCAGTTTATGGTTGTTGTAAGGTCGTAACAATGGAAAAGATAAACATCCAAAGACTCTTAGAAACTCATAGTCAGGAGTTTTCAAAAATAGTTTCTCATGCGGAGATTTATCTAACAGCACTTTCGTAGGTAATCTATTTATTAGAAATACTGCAGTAAAGAAAGCATCAGTCCAATACTGCATAGGAAGGGAAGCATGTTTCATTAGAGTTACTCCCGTTTCTACATTGTGTCTATGCTTCCTTTCGACTATACCGTTTTGTTCAGATGTATAGGGGCAAGTAAACCTATGTACAATACCATATTGAGACATATAGGATGCAAGAGATCTAAATTCTCCACCATTGTCAGTTTGAATGGCCTTGACATGAAATCCAAGTTGTTTTTCTGCAGACCTGTGAAACTCTGGAAAATCTTTAGCTCCATCACTTTTTTTGTGAAGAAAATAAATCCATGTGAATCGAGAGTACACATCAACTATAATTCAATAATAAGAATACCCATTAGAAAGCAGAGGAGAAGGACCCCAGAGATCCATTTCAATGAGTTTAAGAGGATTATGATAGACAGTGTTTGATTGAATGAATGGTAGTTTACAACATTTTCCAACAGCATAAGCAACACATGAATCCATGAAATATATGACTGAGATGTTGTTGGATTTAACTATCATCGATAGAGTTTGCTCAGAGGGATGGCCAAGACGTTGATGAAGAATGGATGATTTTAGTTTTAATCTACTTACAAGACAATTCATATAAGAAGTACTCAATTTATTTGATCGATTATTACTAACAACAGAATCATACAACTCAGCATAATTAACATTGACATCATGCACAAACATAGACTGAAAACATCCCACAACTTTATTTACTAGTTTGCTAAAATCTAGTTTGTATAAACCATTGCTTTCAACACCAGATATCAGATTTTGCTTGGTAGCAGCATCCTTTATCAGATAGTAGTTAAGATGGAATTCAAAGAACACTTCATTGTCTTTGATGAACTGAGAAACAGACACAAGAATCTTTGTTATTTTCGGAGTATATAAAAGATTGTGAAGAACAATAGGCTTAGTAGCAGTATTTATGATAGATGTTCCTACTCTATTAATATCAAGGTAGGTTCCATTGGCGACTTGAACCTTACCTGATCCTCTATATGGATGAATGACTTACCTGGAGTAGGCCCCTGAGCAAAGTTATTAGTGGCACCAGAATCAGGATACCACGCCTGCCTTGTCATTTGCTTGAGATGAGTGAGTAGTCATATTGACTTGACTGTCAATTGTAGGAACTGTAGGATAGATGGAATGGTGAGCAGGATAAGATGGTGTGTAATATGAGACAGGAGCAGGGAGATATTGATAGACATAATTTTGAAAGAGATTAGGTTGAACGAAATTGGGCTGTTGAGAAGGAAACATCAGAAGAGGCTGAGATTGAGGTTGAGCAACAGGTAAGACATAGGATTGATCTGGATTGATCTGCTGAAAAGCTTGCAAATCTTGTGACTGAGGCATTGATGAGTGCAATGTAGCACATCCTTCATTGATCCATTGCACCGTCGAGGTAAGGTTAACACTCATGTCAGAGGATTGAGCCGTGACTCCTTGAAATTTCACAGTGAATCTTTGAAAACATCTGTGAACTAGATGGCCAAATTTGCCACATAATTGACATTGTGGCTTGTTATTCCCAGCACCTCTACCTCTGCCTCGTCCTCATCCATAGCCTGCATTATGTGTCTGATATTCAGGTATCAGTTGCTGGCCAGTATCTCTATGCTGCACCTGACTAGAAGAGGTGTTAGTCGAAGACACAGCTGAGCCTGGAGATGATTCCACTATATATGAGTTTTGGACTGGAATAAGTTTTGGACCTTAATCATAAACGCCCACAGGGGTGCGCCGTTTACACCCTTGAATTCTCAAATAAGTTTGGGAAGATTGGACCTAGAGGAAATAAGAGTATTTATGATTACACTGATACCTCCAAAGTGTATGTGTTTATAGTCGAGCAGGATAGTGAGAGTCTTACTAAGATCGAATCACGAGACACAACGTTTTTAGAGAACACATTTCTTAAGAAGGAGGAGAATGATTTAGGTCGATCTCTATATGAGAAGATGATTC
Organism: Chamaenerion angustifolium; assembly: GCA_946814005.1. Classification (NCBI taxonomy): domain Eukaryota; kingdom Viridiplantae; phylum Streptophyta; class Magnoliopsida; order Myrtales; family Onagraceae; genus Chamaenerion; species Chamaenerion angustifolium. The sequence continues at coordinate 21,446,002 of OX328268.1, read as the reverse complement.
AGTTCGTCGTCTTCCGGATTCACTGCATGCTAAAGCGAATGGAACATATTTCGCTCGTGATGATCTTGTTGACAGTGGGAGAATTATGGATCTGATTCTCAGTGGGAGTGATCGTAGTTGCTAGACCATAAGTTTTCCTCCCGACGATATGCATTTGAAGGTGATGGAGAACTAAACACCCTAATATACGACGAGATGATTATTGTGTCGTAAAACGTTAAAGAATCTCTAAATGACCCTTCTAAGAAGAATGGGTGAAAGTAATGGAGGATGATATGAATACATTGGATGAGATGGAATCTATGAGGAAGAACATTGTTTGGACACTGGTCGACCTTTGAGAGGACACAAAGCAATAGAGGTAAATGAGTTCTTAAGATGAAGCCCAAGGCTGATGACAAGTTGAGCATCACAACTCGTTTAATTCTGGCTAATAGAGTAAGTCTAGACCTGAAACTGCACTAGATATATGTTAAGACCGTCTTCCTCAATGGTGAGTTAGAAGAAAATCTTTATATGGAGCGGTCTGAATGCTTTGTGCAGAAAGACCATGAGCACTTAGTGTGTAAACTTGATAAATTGATCTATGGTCTGAAATAGTTCTCTAGGCAGCGGTACCGCAGAGTTCATGATTTGGTCATGGAAAATGGTTTTTTCCTAATGGATGAGGATCATTACGTGTACACCAAAAGGGTCTGGACCAACCGTTTTGTGTATGACTCTATATGTAGATGACATACTCATAGCCGTATATAGCTTGGAGTTCCTTACACAAGTAAATGTCGGATTGCCTTATCTGTTTGGGATGAAGAACTTAGGTGAGGTGTTGCACATCCTTGGGCTTCAGATCTCGAGAGATCGCCGTAGGAGGCAGCTGTGACTTTCACGGGAGAGTTACATAAACAAAATGTTTAAAATGTTTAAAATGGGTAACTACAAACCAATTGAAACTCCAACTTACGTTGATCAACCTCTCAATATGGATATATGTTCGAAAACTAGAAAATAAATGGACTAGATAAAACAAATTTCTTCGCTAAGTGCAGTCGAAAGCCTTATGTACGCAACAGTGTGTACTCAACCTGATATTTATCACACAGTCGACATGGTATGTCAATACCAAGCGGAATCCGCATTGAAGAATTGGTAGAAAGTGAATAGGATCATGTGATATCTTAAGGGCATCATCATGCCATGTGCTACTGAAAAGGCTTGCCGGTGGTCTGAGAATCTTTAGATGACTGGGTATGATGATGCAGAATATGGTGGTGACTTTTATGAGAGAAAATCCACCTCAGACTTTATGCTCTGCTCTCTGATAGCGCCATATCGTGGATGAGCAAGAAGTAGTCGAGCATTGTGTTGATCGCCATTGATGCCAAATTTGTGGGTCTTGTGTGGACCACTCAGTAGGTTGTGTGGCTGAAGAGACTTACAAATTGATTGTTGAGTCATTGGACTCACAATCTCCGTGATAAAGAACTCCAAGTATCATAACAAGTAGATATCAAGCAACACTATATTAAATATGTTAGACACAAGGTGATGAGTTTGAAGTACTTGTCATGGACCGTCTCTCCAACCTTGAAGAGGGAGTCTTTAGTGAGGCATGTGTAGCCTCTAGGACTATGTAGACTTAGTTGATGTACTTCATTTATTTTATTTCCCATACAATGTTCTTTAACTTGAATTATATTTGAGTATGCATGTTTTCACAGTTTGAGTGTTTTGTGTGTTCTTAGTGTGATTTTTTATTGAGCTATGTCAAAGTGGATTAGATCACCCTCTCACACGGGTGATAGCTTCTATACCTTTGTGGCTAGGTGATACTGGTGATGGTTTCTAGTTCTGGAAGTCTGTTGGGATGACCAGAAAGAGCTTTGTGTCCGGAACTATCTAATTTTGCACTACGACGGATTCTGGTATGTCAATCCACTCAAGGGTCTGATGGGATTCTTTGAGACTTTTGGTTCGGGTACTTTGTGTGCCTGATGAAAATCTGTACATCATTTGGACATATGCTCCATGAGAGGGGAGATATGCTGTAGCGCATGTTCCATACCACTACGCACCCAGAACGACCATGGATATCACCCGAGATGTAATCTTAACTCGGAGTCGTGTGAAACCTAGAGCTCTTTGTGTAAGAGCCACGTACATACCTTTTTTACTTTCAACAGAGACTTGAAGTTCAGTTCACTGTTTGCTATATTAGTCTGTGCTCCATGGGCCTTTGACGTATTCCGCCTGGGTCCCGTTTCTAGAAAAGCGAGTTGAATTGTGTTGATGGTTTTGTGGGGAGAGGATGGTCATTATGGGATATTCTTGATATTGTGTCCACTAGGTGGCCACCAACCGCAGCGTCAACTGCAGTTATGGGCCCAATACATATAGGTCTGAAAGCTCATTGTGTGGTCAGACCTGAACAAAAATTACATGACCAATGGTGCATGGCACATTTCTCCTGCTGGTGTGGGATCCGCGGGTCGCTACATATTCTTAACTGATGTGTAGAACTTTGCTCGTATGTGACTTTACTATACAATGAGATTCGTTCTCTTGGTGCTGGCATGATAAATGAGCGCCCCCACTTTGTGCGAGTGGGAGATGTTGCTTTTAGGATAATGATTCGCTCATAAGTCGGAGCCCATTCACATAAGCCTAGTTGTGTGTCTGACCTTAAAACCTATCCTCCTATATATCGGGTTCAGCGTTGGAAAACCTGATGATAATAGAATATATTGTCGCTCTCGCCTAGCTCTGAGAAACTTGCCTCCCTACAGTTTAGACACAGGTCAGTAGGTGTGGTATTATAGGTCATTGCCCGTTAAAACGTGGCGTGTCCTCCCGTCCGGCATACCGTGATCCCAACCTCAGGCAAATCTGCTTCCGCTTCCACTAAGGCAATCCTTTAAGGAAGTAACTTAAATATGTGTTTTGTTGTGCCCTAATCGATTGCATGTTTCGTAAATTCCAATAAACACCAACGAACATAAAGTAAACATGCAAGTGTGGAGAGAGAACATAACTTTATTCCTCATCTAACTTGAAGGAATCTAACCCCCACACAAACAATCCAGGCACTTAATTATCCTTTTCTCTTTTTCAAGAGAACTCATAACATCTAATTATTCTCAAGCACAAATAATCTAGACGACTACATACCTCTTGTTGGATCTTAAATCTTCACTTCTCTCAAGCATCGCTTCTTCAAGCTCCTTGACCTGAACAAAGGAAAACCCTGGGTGTTCCGTTTGTTTCCACTCTGATGCTAAAGTTAGTCCAAGTGTTTGAGAGCTAAAGATGTTTGGTGAAAATATTAGTGTGTAATAAAGAGCAATAAATGCTAGTATTTATAGGGAAACTTAACCCGTTGACCGGGTTAACTTTTTATCGTGGTTATCTAACTCTTGGCTGTGGTTAATTTCTATCATTCGGAAGGGACAGGGTGTCAAGTCACCAGGTCTTGAGACCTCATGTCAAACATAAGGAGGAGGAGCCCAATATACTGGAACTTCTTGAGCATGAAGGGCGAAGCCCTTTGGTCATAGCCTAGTATCCGCTTTAGCATAGGCGACGCGCACATTGGTTTTTGGATTCCAGGCGGTGCGCCCATCATGAAAAGAAGAGAGGCGAAACTTATGTTTTCTGTCAAGTGAATCTCGCTTATTACAAATCGACGCATCATCTGCCCCTAGAGCCAAGTAGGAGTATAGTCTTAGTTGGGTAGGTTACTTTTAGGAGCATCAATTACTCCTTGGTAGGCTGCTTCTTTAGAGCGTCGATTGCTCAATGTTAAAATGTTGACCCACTCAATGTCCAGGCGGGTAATTATAAATTTTTGGTTGTGAAATTTGAAACTTATGGTGGGAAAATTTGAATTGAGAAGCAGTAAAATTTGAATACGGCTAAACAATTACCACTTCTTGCATGACGTCATCAAATATTGAGACCGTTGCGATCCAATAGTCCAGATGACACGACATTTCAGTTTACGAGAAGAACATGACCGTTGGTCTTCTTGGGTCCACTATAAACAGAGTTGTCCTCCTTCATTTCCGAAACTTTTGTCCTCCTTACGCTCAGCCTTCTATCAAGAATTATCTCTCTAAAAATCCTTTTGTGTTTCTTGCCTTACATGCGTAGCTTCTTAAATAGGCATCATTGCCCCGTGCTACCTTAACGCTTATACAAGAAGACCAAGATGGCCTTTTCAAGTTACACCCCTGACGGTAAGGAATTACATCTTCCACTTCCGTTTATCAATCCCAAGCCAAACCTTATCACCCGAGAAAACTTTGTTTGGGATGTTGAATTGTCAGGGATGAACGACGCCGAGCGTCCTTGATACCCCATATCCGAGTGTTCGGGCGACGATCATCCCATTTGTTATCCAAGAGAGGATGATGCGACCATCTATTTGGCCCAAATATATGTGGGATTTCGCTTCTCTAACTGTGACTCCCTTGTGGAGATGTGCAGTTATTATGGCGTCGCTCCTACACTACTTTCCCCCAATGCTTTACGCATGTGGGTTAGTTTTAGGATCCTCTATTTTACTAGTGGTTCAGTGCATTCCCTCAGCCTTTTCCGAGCCTTTTTTCGTCTTCAGTCAAATGCTTTTAGGATTTTCCTCTTTCAAACACGTTTTCCCAATTTTAAGGATTGGAATGCTCAATGCCTCGGCTGGGAAAATTGGTCCTGGAATGCGAGGCATCCGTTGGTGAGTGGAATTAAATCCCTAAATCCAACTAGACGAACAAGTACATTCCTTTCATAAAGCTGTCGCTTGGACTTTTTGAGGATGTTTCGCACGGACCCTTCTCCCGTTTTTCCAGAGTATTCCGAAGAGGATCAAAAAACCCTTAACTTGATTTAATTGGACCACTCCCAAGATTTGCCTCCATACATTTTAACACATACTTCGGAGGCGTCGCTTGTTAGTGTTGTCATTAGAACTTCGGGCCCATCTACGCCAATTGATTAGATATTCTTATAACCCTTCCTTTCCTTTGTAGGTTTTGATTATTTATTTGAGGCTAACGCCAGAAATCTTCAGGCGTCAACTGGGGTTCTTCCTATGGATGAGGATGAACCTCAAAGGAAGAAACCAAAAAGGAAGCCTCGCTAGAAGAAGGAGAAACCCCAACCGATCGATCCCTTGATGACAAGTCCAATGTTCTTGGACGAGGACACCAATCTAGCGGCGACTACGTATAATAATGATATTATATATTCCCGCATTTGATCTATTTTAGTGACGAAAAGGTATATGCCTTCGATTTTAAGTGAGGATCGGCATTCCTAATTATGGAAGAAGACTTATACATATGGTGCATGGCCTCTAGGTCCCAATAAGGCGACACTTGAAGACACAAGGACATCTCCCAAGGTGTCCTTCTCCCTGAAGATTCGGTCTAGGAGATTTATGCGGTGCCTATACGTACCATGCCTCCCAGACGTTCCTATTTTCCTGTGCTTCCTGTGGAGGAATCCTTAGGTCCTTACCAGGCGCTGAGTTTTAAGCTAAGGTGGCACCTATATGAGCCTCCCATAAGGGAAAACCTACGACAGTCGTGGGAGCCTTGGCGCCGCCTGAGGGGTGCCAAATTGGCAAAGGGTACCAATCTCTGCCATACATACCTTTCCCTCCATCTGCTCAATGGGATGGTCCCTCTACGGGAGCGTCGACAGTTTCACTTCGAACCCCAATGGGTCGAGGGGGTTGTGAAGCATCACCTGACTTACCTTACCTCAGTAATTTCTTGACACCTAAAAATTTGTTTGTCTTGATATTTGTAATTTTTTTTAAGTTTGTTTCTTGATACTTGAAATTTTTTCTAAGTTTATTTCTTAATACTTAGAATTTTTTTGCCAAGTGTTCACCCTTTCTGAATCCGTATGCAGCTCGTTGCCTATGAGGCTGAGGTGAGTGCCTTGGCGGTGAACCTAGCACATAAATGCACCGCTCTAGAAGGGGATACGGTGAAGGCGACCCGAACGGCGTACCTCGAGAAGAAGAATAACCTTCTTAAAGAAGATCTTGTTGAAGAGCGTCACCTTAAGGAGGGGGGCATCTCCAAGGCTCAATTTATAATGGACAAGGTCGTCATTCTTCCCAGCTTTCGTAGTGCGAGGAGTTGGCAACTCGCTACTTAGAGAACACTTGGGAAGCTGATAAAAAGGTTGAAACCCTTGACAAGGAGAAGGAGGCAGCGATTCAAGGGAGGGACGCAACCAAGGTCGAGGCGTTTGGAGCAGTGGAATCTTTCTAGAAGGCTATCGAATTCACCCGAATTTTTGAGAGACACTACATAGCGAAGCTCGTCAAAATCTATGTCGACTTGGTCACACAGGTTCGCGAGATCCAAAAGGAGTTACCAGTGGACCGAGTGAAGGGACTTCAGGCCTTCCTGAGGTTTCAAAAGCGAAAAGCCGAGGCTTCAACCAAGGCTAAAGTGGAGCGTCTAGCTGAGGCGCTTGAACATGCTTCAAAGGCGAAGGAAACACCATAGCCTAGTGGTTCCCCCGACGAGGATGATGATGTGACACCTTAGGTTTCCTTTAGTCTTAACCTTGTGTTCAGGAACATGGATTTATCTCCTATTTGTGTCTATAAAAATTTCTACTATTATAATGAAGCTACTTTGCATTTTTAGGTTTCCTTGTTTTAACGTGGCATCGACCCATATATTTTGAATTTACGAAATTTACTTAGAAATTTCATCATCGTTCCATCCTACGAATTCTTAAATATGGCGACGCTTTATCCTAACTAACTATGGAGTTTACTTAGTATTTTCTTCATTCAATCCTTAATTTCTTAAATTGGCGACGCTTCATCATAAACAACTCTGGAATTAAGTAAGGATTTTTTCATCCTTAGTTTCTTATGGCAACACCTTATAATCATAAATTATTTATGGAGTCTGTTTTAACCTTGGCGACGCTTTTCCTTACTCTGTAATGTATGTCGTTCGTCATCGCCTCGAAGTGCATTACTCGATGAAAAGCCACTGCAATTTCCGTAGGGGCGTCGACCTCCGATTCATACACCAGTCCATAAGGGGTTTCACTTGTAGATTTTTTGGCGTTGTTCGTACGACCATAGGACATTATCCAACTATTCTGTCCATTTTCCTTGAAGGGCGTCGAGTCTTTTCTTCCATCTGTTGAAGATTATTTTGTTTGCTTCCTCTACTTGTCGTTGGTTATGCTCAATTTTAATTTTTCTCAAAACCACTGGAGTTCCTTTCCGGCGAATTGAGGACCGTTGTCTCTAATTAAGACACTCAGAACTCCATATCTGGCCACGATTTTGGACTTGATGAATTTAGTTACCTGGAATTCTGTGGTCGACGACGATGCTTTTGCTTCAATCCACTTTGATAAGTAGTCGATAGTGATGATGATGTAATTCTTTGGTTTTGATTTGAGAAAGTACATTACTAAGTCAATGCCCCATTGCACAAACGATCAGGCGATGCATATAGGAATCATTTCTGAAGGCGGGCTCCCTTTTCACGGTGTGTCCTTTTGACATGTCTTGCACTTCTGCACCATCTCTGCCGCCTCTTGGCCCATTGTAGGCCAGCAATACCCTTGATTTAAAGCTTTGCGGACAATCAATCTTACTCCTTCGTAGCAAGCAGCGTAACTTTCATGTAGTTCCTTAAGGATAGTCGTAGTTTCAGGTTGGGCGACAATTATGAGGAACAGTGTTCTAAATCCCTTCTTATAAAGGATCCCATCGATAAGAGTATAGCTTGGGCCTATGGGCTTTATACTTTTAGCCTCCTTCTCCTCCTGAGGTTCGACACCTGTTTAAAGGAATACCTTGATAGGCGTCGCCGAATTAACGGTGCTTTGGATATTGAAACATTCATATCAAGGAATACCTTGATATGCTTTCAATAAAATGTATATGGATAGGCGTTGGTTTCCATGCATATTTACTCAGGGCCTCAACCTCTGTGTTGGCCTCTCTAGGAATAACGTTGATCTCAAAATTGGCGAAGCTCTCGACCAAAGCTTTGGATTCTTTGAGCCACTTTCTCATTTGGTCTCCTCTTGTAACATATTCCCCTTTCATCTAGTAAACCACTATCTGGGAGTCACAATACACTACAAGAGAGTCGACGCCAACACCTTTGGCTATCCTTAATTTTTCTATCAACGCTTCATATTCAGCTTCATTGTTGGTAGGCTTAAATGTTAGAGTCAATGTGTATCTCAAGGACTCAGTGCCAGGGTTTAGCACCAGTCCTGCCCCTGAGCCTTCAACGCATGAGGACCCGTCAGTGTATAATATCCAAATGGCTTCTGGCGCTGCTTCTGCTAAATATGGTAATTTTGTTATGGAGGGTGGCGCCTCTATTGAGGCTATTGATTCAACGATGAAATACGCGAGTGCGTGTCCTTTTGTGGGGTTATTGATTCAACTATGAGCCACATCCTCTCAAACGTCCTCCTCAGGACATCTGTATGGTCGACGCCTCTAGCATATTTAAATAAAATATCGTCCACATAGGCTTCCATGGAGACACTTATCATAAGTGTGAAAAGATTGTTCACCATCCGTTGATAAGTGGCACCAGAGTTGATCAACCCGAAAGGAATGACATTGTAGAGGTAAATATCACTATCTACGTAAAGGTTAGTGTGGCAGGAATCAGTCTTAGCCATTTTAATCTGGTTGTACCCGGAGTATGCATCCATGAAGCTTAGGAGTTCATGTCCAGAGTTGGCGTTAACGAGCTGATCAATCTTAGGCAACGGATACAAATATTTTGGACAAGTGTTGTTTAAATCACGGAAGTCGGCGTACATTCTTCATTTGTCATTCCTCTTCTTAACAAGTACTGGATGTTCCACCCATGTCTAAAATTTGATATCCTTGACGAATAGGGAGTCAACAAGCTTTCCCACTTCCTACCTAATGGCTATAGAATTTTCTTCCCCCACAGGTCGTCAGTTCTGAGCGATTAGCTTGATGCTTGGATCTCTGTTCAACTCATGGGTGATTACATTTTCGCTGATTCCCATCATGTCACTGAGCTTCCAAGCAAAGATCTCTCGAAACTCGATGAACAACAGTGTCTAGGATTTGGCCTATTCCTCTCAAAGCGTCGCTCCTATTTGGACGACTTTGTAAGATCCCTCTATCTGTACCTTCTGCAATTATTACACCAGGGTTGGGCGGACCTTCCTTTCCCTAGGATCCTCATTCGTCTAGATGAATAACGTCTCTTTATTTAGTATAAGACGTCGTGCATATTGTACGTAACAGCTGTGAATGCCTGGCTGATCCTCTTTTACTACCCCTATCCCATGAGGTATTATGAATTTTAGTAGTTGGTGGTAGGTAGAGTGAATCATCCTATGGGGGTTTAGAGTGGATCACCCCAATAGGAAGTAGAATCTTCTACAATGATAAAGGTGACACTCAGCGTTAATGATTTTTATCACTCACCCAAAAATACTGGTGGGATGATGTCTCCTACTAGGTAGGTGGCTGTTGAGGCGACACCCATAAGTGGAAAGATCACCTTCAACAAATCTCTCTCGCTCTTACCCATGTTTTTCAAGGCGTTAAGTAAAAGGACGTCAGTTGAGCTCCCTGATTCGATAAGGACCCTCGTGCAAGCAGGATACGTGCCCCATATCTTCCTCCAAGAAGAAGATGATCACTTCGTCATCCATTCTGGGGCGGTTCCTAGCCTTGTGGTTCCTGATATTTGAGTGGCATAGAATTCTCGGGAGCTGTTAGTCTCCCCTCCGAAGTCAAATCCACCAATGATCATATTCAAGGTCCCCTTCTTCGGCTTAATGGGCGGTCTGCCCCCTTTATCTACTTGGCGGCGCCCTACGATCCCTTCGGCTGGGACAAGGGTTGCGCCCTCGCTTTGCCACGAATTTTTAGGAAGCCCCTTCTGAATCAGGGACTCGATATCCCTTTTGAGGATCTTGCATACTTGCAGCAATGGTATCGACAACATTGTTCATGGTTCGATCCCATGGGAGCCCCATTCTTCCGTGGAGCTGGTGGCGACACCCAATTCTTCCTTTCCATTTCATATAGGATAGAATAAATTTATTGGTTAAAGGGGTGTAGGTCTGTAGACTCCCTATTGGGTCGCTGTACCAAGGGGCGTCGCTTGTCGTCTTGAGGGTTATTCTTTTGCAACCGCTGCTCCATCTTTTTTCCCGAGTGGACTCTTCTTGGATTCCTTGTGGGCCTTTCTGCTCTCCTTGGCTATCTCTAAGTCTATATAAGAATTGACCCTTACCGTAATTTCCTCAAACGTATTATTAGGAATGACACATAGGCTATCATATAGGGCGGATCCCCGGGGTCCTACCGCTCTGACAAAACGTATTATTGATGACCTGGTTGATACCAGCCAACTATTTTTTCAAACGTGTGTATAAGTCTCCCAAACTCTCGTCGCTTCTCTCCCTGGGTCCAAAGTGACGACGTTTTTCAAGAGTTGTCGTCTGCCCATGTACTATACAATAAATTTGTCCTTGCGGTCCCCCCACGTCTTTATTTAAGCCTTAGGAAGGCCAAAGAACTAATGTGAGGCGTCCCCTCCGAGGGTGAAAGGGAATAGCAACGCGAAATGGTTATCATCATTGGTTCTTCCTAGGAGGTAGGTCTCATGTTATCTGAATATGCTACAATGGGTTGCCCTCACCTCTGTAGCAGTCAATACAGATATTTTAGACATGGGAAGGTACTGTCACAACCAATATTTCAGGGGTGAAAGGTTGTGATGCCCTATCCTCAAGGCAAGGCATTACCCGACCTTTTTACTCTTTAACTGTTCGAGCGACAATCTCCTCGATCTTCTCATGCTTCATGCCCTGAAACACCATAGTCAGTCCTATGCGACGCTTATTTGGACGAGATATAAAGGCGGTGCATACAAAGGCACTAGATCAGGTCTTGAGGTTCCCTTATATGTTCGATACTACTCGGTGGGGCAGACAGCGTGGGCAGATGCTCGACGCTCTTTTTGGTTTAATAAATCATCCAGGGCGGCTATAAAAACTTGGGTGAGGATTATCTCCAGGGAAACTTCTCTCAGTGGCGGAGCTTGACCAGAAGACGTGATATGCGACTGTGTCGGGCGATGGCCTACCTACTTAGGCCTATGGTGCGCTCGAGGTTGCAACTTCTCAATAGGAACCAGCGCACAAGGCTGATGTGCTAAGGAGCGACGCCCCATGAGTGATGTTCGACGGGGGCATGAAGGCGGAAGGTGTCAAGTGCTGCTGGAGTCTCTAGAGTGAATTCCCTTCGGCAACCTCCATGTGGTTTGCCTTTTCTTTTGTGTTAGCGGGAGACATGGTTGTATAGCTCCAGTTCCCATAGACGCCGCCATATGTTAGATCTTAAAACTCCACTTCTCTCAATCGTCACTTCTTCAAACTCATTCACCTGCACAAAGCAAAGCCCCAGGTATTCCATTTGTTTCCCCTCCGATGCTAAAGTTAGTCCAAGTGTTTGAGAACGAAAGATGTTTGGTGAAAATGTCAGTGTGTAATAAAGAGCAGTAAATGCTAGTACTTATAGGGAAGGTTAACATGTTGACCGGGTTAACTGTTTATTGTGGTTAACTAACTCTTTACTGTGGTTACTTTCTATCATTCATAAGAGACGGGGTATCAAGTCACCGGGTCTTGAGACGTCATGTCAGACATGAGGAGGCGACACCTAATATACTGGTTCTTATTCTGACCATGAAGGGCGACGCCATTTGGTCATAGCCTAATATCCTCTTTAGCATAGGCGACGTGTGTATGGTTTTTGGATTTCGGGCGACGCGCCCAAAGTGAAGAGAACCGAGACGAAGACTATGTGTTTCTGTCGAGTGAATTTCACTTATTAAAAATCGACGCCTTAATACCCATCACCTATACTCTTTCTTTTAAAGGTGAAAATCAGAGTCCACATCTCTATAGGATATACTATAACTACAATCCACACTAGGGTATTTATAAATTAGTGGGCTCATCCCCAAGATCAGTATCCACATACTTCATGTGCAATACAGGGCTACAACAACAATATCTACGTAATTAACCAAAAGCCTTATCATAAGAGCAAACAATAGATCACGATCTTAAATATATATATATATATATAACCAAGATTACTATTTCCTCAAAATTTTGCAGGACAGAGCCACTTCGATGCTCATACGTAATACATATAAAGATCCAAAACCAGACGTATTGCAAACTTAAATATCATACCCTTCATGATGCACGGTAAATACACCCAAAGCAAGCCTACATACACAAATTGAAGTAGTTGATGAAGATAATACCGTTTTTTAGAAACTTGATTAACAAACTTCAAAAGACCCTCATCCAAAAATAAATATGATAGACCTTCACCCAACAAAACTTTTCCGTTTAGTACACACAATTTTAATCAGTTGTAATTAGTCTTTATATAAAGAATAAAATCTTAAAGAGATACTAATACACACCAGTTCTGGGAGAATATTTTCTCCTGTGTAAGTGTGTTATACAATGACGGAGTTTCAAAAGCAGATTTAAGTCTTTTATGAACCTGTTATAATAATCAGGTGTAAATATTTTATAATCAAGTTTATTAAACTAGAATATTGAGGGCAATAGAGTTTCCTTATTTATGTACTCTTTTACCCCATCTTAATCCAAGTGCAATGAACGAGAGATTGTAATGCATGATCTTGTGATAGCAGCACTGTAGACCCTTAGTAAAAATGTCGTCAATTTGATCTTTAGTGGGAAGGTCCTGAACGTGGAGACCCAAAGCAACTCGTTATCGGATGAAATGAACATCTAAATCAATATGTTTAGTGCGATCCTGAAATTATGAATTTAAAGATAGATAGGTTGCTGAAATGTTGTCACAGAACACCATAAGACCGAAGTTAAAGAGATGCCGATCTCCACAAGTAATTGTTGCAATCATGTAGGTTCTACGACACAATCAACCATAGACTGGTACTCGACTTCTGTGTTGGGTCGAGCCATTGTAGCCTGCTTTTTGGCGCGCCAAGGGACAATACTGGGATCGAGGAAGAGACATAAACCTGAGGTTGACTGTCCGGTGTCATAACACCTGGCTCAGTCGTCGTCGACATAGGCATGGAGGTGAATACAAGGTTGGTTTTGGAGAAACAAGGCATGAGATGGAGTGTTGCCAAGGTAACGAAAGATACGCTTGAGCACTTCCAAATGAAGGGCACAGAGTTGATGCATAAACTGACTGACCGTGCTAACCGCTAAAGAGATGTATGGCCGAGTCATTGTGACATATTGTAAAGCATCAAACCATTTGTCAATAGACGATTGGTTTGACAAAAAGATCACCTTCGTGGACGGATAGGGAGTGCTTGGAGGCAAGTGGCGTGTAGACCAACTTGAGATTGTTCATGTCGAACTTGTGGAGTAGTTCTGATAGTACTTCGAATGTGACAAAAGCAGCCCATCCTTGCAAAAATATGCTTCAATCCCAAGAAAGAAGTTCAACGGACCAAGATCCTTCATAAAAAACACGAAGGATAGCTGTCGAAGAAGCTCGTGAAGAAGATTAATGTTGTTAAGACAAACAATAATATCATTGACGTAAACAAGAAGTATAATAGTCGCTAAGATCGGAGAGTAAATAAACAAGGAAGTGTCGGCCTTGCTTGAACAAAAGCCTAAAGAAAGAAGCGCACCACTGAACTGATTGAACCAAGCACAAGGCACTTGTTTGAGCCCATAAATGGCCTTCCACAATTTGTAAACGTGATCGGGGAAGTCAGGGTGAATAAACCCTGTAGGTTGCTTCATGTGGACTATCTCACAGAAATTTCCATGAAGAAACGCATTCTTGACGTCGAGTTGGCGTATGGTCCAGAAAGTCTCATCATAATCAATTCCATGTTATTATTTGTACTCTTGAGCAACTAAGCGAGCTTTGATGCGTTTGATGGAACGATCAACATTCTTCTCCGCCTTAAACACCCATTTACATCGTACCAAATTCATTGACGAATGAAACGGAACTAAGTCCCAAGTGTGGTTGCTTAGTAAAGAATTATATTCATCTATCATGGCAGATTTCCAACGTGGGTCAAGGTCCTCTTTGGAAGCACACATAAGAACATCAGTTGTAAGGGTGTGAGTAAGATTTAGAATATGTCGGGGACGAAATATATCTGATTTTGCATGGGTCTACGTGCCTTGAGAAGGATCGGGAAGAGCGTCAGGTATTGACGAAGACTCTAACACTTGTTCAGTGGTCGGTGACCGAGAAATGTAAGGGCCAGAGGAGGATGGAACATCGACGAAAGGAAGTGATCTTGTCAGGGTGGGAGACTGGACTGACGCAGACCTGGAGATTTGTCGGAGACCACATACGAGTCGTCAGACATGCTAAGAACCACACCTAGTGTTGGATAAGAAGAAGTAGTCTGGACAGGTGGGCCAGCCGATAGTGGAGAGCTCCAGAAGGGGGAATGACGCAACGAGTTGATCGGACGGGGATACGGAGACCACTGAAGACGAATCATGGAAGGGAAAGGCATCCTTGTTGAATTGAATGTGACGGCTAATAATCACACGACTTGTGGTATGATGAAGACACCGATATCCTTTCTTGTTCGCTACATAACCAAGGAAACCACACAATGAGACTTGGGAGATAATTTGTGAGAGGGGTGAGATAACAATAAAGCACAATAAAGACAGACGATTACCCTCAGCAAGGTATAATCTGGTGTGATACCAATAAGGACCTAAAAAGAAGACTTAAGAGAGAGATCGGTCAGAGGTACCCAATAAATAAATTTAAATGGTCGTAAGGACCGCATTGACCCAAAGTTAGGGCGACATGGATGCATGAATTAGTAACGTGCGAGTTTTTTCAATTAAGTGACGGATTTTACGTTCCAATAAACCATTTTGAGACAGGGTATGTTGACAAGATACGCGATGCAAAACATCATGCGAAAGAAGATAATTTTGAAAGTACTTACTTGCATATTCACCTCCTCCAGCTCATTGAAGACAGCGAACGCGAGCTTTGTACAAGTTTTCAATTGTGACACGAAGATTAGGAAAGTGGGTCAGAACTTCAGATTTACATCGCGTAGGAAACACCTAAGTATAACGATAATAATCATCCACAATCAAATCAAGATATTTGTAACCAAAATTTGACAAAACGGGAGTCATTCAAACATCAGACTGCAATAATAGAAGCGGAAACGAAGCACGATGAAGATTAGTGTCAAAGGCACGTCTATGAGACTTACCTAGACTACAAGATACAAAACTCTTAAACTTAGAAGATGAAGCTTTTATTGACGTATGAAGATAAGCAAGAGCACGACCATGAAGGTGAATAAGATAATGATGCCAACGATCGATGGACGGAACTGAAGCGGTGAATGAACTGACAGTGGGAAAAGGTGAGTGGATGACCGAGTACAATGGGTAAGCTAATTGAGATCATTGGATGACACTCCCCGTCGTCTTGTCCTTAACAACAACAAAATTAACATAAAAAACGATAACATAGGAATTATCTTTGCAGAGTTCTTTGACAGATATAAGATTACGAGATAAAGCAGGGACATGATAGACATTAGATAAGCGCAAATAGCTAGATTGTGTATGCAATTTAGAAGTACAAACCACACGAATGGGTAACAGTTGACCGTTACCGACAAGAAATTTGTTAGAATGATAATGAGGTTTAAGATTCTATAGCATACTTGAGTTGTTCGTCATGTACGCAGTTACACCACTATCAAGGTACCAAGTCAGATCCACCGTTTCACCAACATATAATGTAGAGATAGAATCATGATATTTAGAGATATCATATGCTTGATTGAGCTTGTGAGGGCAATTGTAGCAAGTATACCCGGTCCCGTTGCAAAGCTGACACGAGACTTGAGGTTGGTTGCCTAAGATACCCTTATGAGAGAAGGCTGGGTTGTATGCCCCCTTTGGACAAGAGGTGTCCGGTCAAAAGGAACTGTATGTCTTTTGTGACAATGAGGTGAATGTCCCTTGACATGAGTCGTGTCCATGCCTACGACCACGACAATTACCATGGCCTCTAAAGGGTTGACCACATCTTGTAGGAGGGCAATGGGAGACAGCAAGGGCTTTAGCCATGTCTGACGGAGCTGCATGATGCCACTGAAGACGTTGTTCTTGGTCATAAGATTTTCTTGTAACCCTTGAAAAGTAATGACGAGCAGAAGATTGTTGATATCGGTGACAAATGTAGCGTATTCAGGTAGGGCTCACAATTTCTAACACGACACGATTAAACGACACGACATGATCTGCTATAAAGTGTATATGGGTTTGACCTTAATGGTCCTGTGACTAAACAACTTTTATACGTTTAGACACGATTATTAATCGTGTATAAACAACTCAGATCTGCGGATATCTGTATAAACACGATTAAATATTCGTGTCTAATCGTGTTCTGTGTACATGTGACACGTTTAAACACATTTAAGTATAATAATAATAATAAAATATTAAAATAGTCACTTACTTTTTAATATTGAACTATGAAGACCTTACTTTGTATATTTGGATTTGTGTAGATATGAATTTTTGTTTTTATTTGATTTAAAGCGTATATGATTTTGACATTAACGGATCTCGTGTCTAAACAACTCTATACTGTTAGACACGATTAACGACTTATACGTTTAGACACGAGACATGTTTAGACAGGTTTAAGATTTATCCATTTAGACACGAGACATGATTAGACACGACACGATTAATGACACGACACGATTAGAAACGACACGACACGATTACCACCCCTATATTAAGGTCGTAGCCCATTGATAGATAGAATGACGACATCCTTCTTACTGATGATGAAATTTTTTGCCAAGAAGGAGTCGACGATTGTCTTTAAACCGAACAACTAATCTGAGATGGAATGAATTGACTTCTTGAAGTATCCATAACCGTAATATCTCGGGCACAAATTCTCTAAAGATTACATACGGTAACTGCAATACTATGCCATAACCGTAATATCTTCTATCGTAATCTTCACCAACACAATATTCACTAAGATATGTTGTTGCATTTTACGGTTTGGTCTCCTTACTCTATAAATACCTTTGTTTTACATACATTCAGTTACGTTTTTGAGTTCATATACACACATATACTCATTTAAGCATCGGAGAGGGACCCAGAGACACCCCCTCTGTTGCGATCCCCTTCTTGTAGGTTCACCGGAGCTAAGGCGAGAGCAATCTTCATCCTTGCATTGGCATTCAATTCACTGCCAAGTCAGCACTCAGGAAATCAAGATCCAACAAAATCTTTGTTACATAAATAAACAAATATGTAAATAGTGAAAAAATGGAGATGGGATTATATTGTCATACATCATCTAACATTTCATATGTGAGAATTAATCTCACCAAATTTGGGTCATTTGTGTTTCAATGTACAAAAGGTTGGTGAAAGAATGATACTTAACTAATTCAAATGGAGGTTTAAAGGATTGAGTTACGGAGAGATTTGATACTCAAACGTGTATTTTGAATGTTAGTACAATCTATCAACATCTTCCTCATCTTCGTCAAAATCCAGTGTAATGGGGACTAATTTTGATGAAAAAGGTCGACACACCAACATAACCAAAAATCCTTATGATGAAGTTCATATCTATATTTGCCCTAAATAACTTATTTTCATACATTTGTTTTGCTTCTTCTCACATGCAACTTTTGTCTTCACTTTCTGCTTGGAGCCTCCACATGCAATTCATGTTCTTGTTGGTTATGTGGTGGTTCCTCTGCCATTGGTGCCTTTTCAGGAGCATGATTTCTTCCACTAGTTCATCTTCAGAAACATGCTTGTCTGCCTCTTCAGGATGCTGTTAAAGCTCCAATTTGGGGTTCAGTTTTCTCTTAAAAGTTTTGGCAACTTCCTTTACCTTTCGCTTCTTTGATGTTTGAGATACTCATTATACAAAATGAATCAATGTAATAAAAAGACAATAAAGTTTATAATTTCTGAAGGTAGGAAGAGGCATGAGTTACCTTTCGTTTGTATGTTATAGCTTGAGACTATTGAGTTGCAAACATTTCTGTTGCCTGAGTTGTTCCTCTAGTGCATCTGGATCCTACACCACTTGCACTCACCTCTTGTTGTGAGGATCCACCACTCTTTGACCTAGGTCATCCTATCTTGTTGTGACTCGTGTCATGGCAAGTGAGCAACACTATTTTAACTCATACTTTGTCAACTTAGTCTTGCTTTTGTTGGTCACTTCATGTGCTGCCCTAGTACGTTTCTTCTTCGGTCTTCAACCTCTTTTCCTAAAATCCGGAGGCTCAATAGGCAGCGAGTCAACCCGGAACTAGTCATCAACACCAGGTAGTTGGTGTATTATCAGTGCATAAATATTCCTCATAGTAGAGTTATGATAACATGGATCAACATACTATGTAAACTCGAAAATATGTGCACTCATCAAACATGCAGATGCATGAGGGCATGAAATACCACACATTCAAAGTCAAAGATATATCATATTTTTTGCAGACTGAAAGGCAACAAATTTGTTGTCTAATGCATGAGAATGAGAGTCTTTAGTCTAAACCCTAACCAATGGAGAAAATACACTACAACGAACCTAAACAACTATCTGAAACTAATAATCTGTTGGACCAAACAAATAAAAGGGAAGACATACCTCCAAGCTGAATTTTATCGTGGTTTGTTAGGCGGCGCAGAAACACGGTAATGGACAGTCACGACCGAGAATGGAGGCTTGAAACGGGAACGGTGGAAGTGGGAACCGATACAAAGAATGGAAGAAGTTACCAGATGTGGGGGTTAGGGCTTCAGATTGTGGGGGAAGATGGGGGATGTACAGAAGATAATCATTCGACTTCTGAAGGGGGGAAAATACCAGTGGTTTGGGGGGGAGGAAGTTAGAAGGTCTTCAAAAGGTGATGGGAACTTGGGATGGGTATAATCGTCTTTCTCTTTTGCATATGTTCAAAATTAATTGTTGCACATATCTTACACGTGACACGTAACGGTTAAATTTAACAGAAGGTGCAATAACATACAAATTGAAACAGATGTTTGTAATTATTTATGACAAAAAACATTCAGGTTCACTTACATAAAAACACAACCATCCAGGTGCAATTTCAGACTTTTCCCTACATAAGAAGAACACTCTTGTTGATATTTATGTGATGGTGAGGAGGAAGATCGGTTCCACCGAATCTTTCAAGTTCCATGAGGATGGTAAGGAAGATGGTTTTCACCCATGTTTTCAAGTTAGACAAAACAAATATTTCTGAAAGGAAAAGAGATTAAGTGAGTAAGGAGAAAGAAACTATTAATAAAGAATGAGAAATAAAAATAAAAAGAAAGTAGTGTAATAATAACTTTTGTAAGATGTGCTTAGTTTATACGCAATTGGTTTTTCTTAGTTATGTACAGTTTTTCTTAGTTAGGTACATATTAAAACCTGGCTGTGTGACTTTTCGTGTCCCTTGGTCGTGTGACTCTTTAGGGGCGGCGTGTCCTGGTGCCTAGTGTCACCAAGGCAAGCCGAGAATCCCTTCCCTCTGTTGAGAAACTGTCCTCCTCCGACATGGAGTCTTTAACCCTTATATACATTGGGCACAAGTTCAGCGACACCACTTACATCTCCAAGGATACTAAAGAGTTGTTTGTCCAAGTGGTCGGTATCTCTGTGGTGGAGCGTCGCACCTCATCTTCACGCTCCTTATCCTCATGAGTAATATAATTCCCCTATTTTTCTTTTACATAAAGATTTTTTGCGCGCATTGCTTATGCGTTTGCTCACATACCGGAAACGCAGAAAAAGGAGAAAATCCCCAGCGTCACCCTTGAGGGTTCCAAGAAGAGAAAAAGGCGACATTCTTATTCGAAGAAGGATAGGAAGATATTCTGTGTTGAGGATACTCTGGATTCTCTCACAGCGTCACCCGAGATGTTCAGCCCCTACACTAACGAATCTATCGTCGCCTTCAAAGGTGTGGTCCCCTTCTCTAGATAGGAATCTCATGTCCTCATTTGTAAGAGGTAACATGTTCACTTTACTAAG
Source organism: Chamaenerion angustifolium (assembly GCA_946814005.1). Lineage (NCBI taxonomy): Eukaryota > Viridiplantae > Streptophyta > Magnoliopsida > Myrtales > Onagraceae > Chamaenerion > Chamaenerion angustifolium. Next base: position 21,425,862 of record OX328268.1, on the reverse strand, counting down.
AAATGGGGTCCCCCCCCCACCTGTGTTGGCTCACACTGGCATTATGTAGAGTTATACCGAGGTTTGCGATGGTACAACAAATTTGAAAGCATCGGGTTCCACCCTTGCTCACGTCGAAGTGACGCCTTCAATGGGTACTCACTATGAACGCAAGACGCACACTCATGCTCGCGCGCCAATTCCTCCTCCAGCGAAACGCCAACCACACCAAAGGACGTTTTCGTGTTAATGAGCGTCCAACGACGCCTTCTTCCCCCTACCCTGATGGCGAGCATTCCTGAAAGGGCTTTATGCCAGTACATTGGGCGATAGTTTGACCTTCATCGGGATCTGTAAGAGGATGGCAGCGACGCCCATTGGTACCAACCGTGTGATCCTTGTGGACATCTCAAGTGATTTTTTCTAGTGAAGGGGAACTCTGTCATGGACCCGAACCTAGGGCTCCATTTGCTCGCTACCGTCTCCCCTCAACTTACAAGACGCCCCTGATCCTAAAAGTAGACCTGTCAAAATATGACCCGACCGGAAAATGACCTGGAATTGACCAGGGTTCGGGTCATTTTCGGGTTGACCCATCTGACCCGTCGTAAGTGGCGGGTCGGGTCCGGGTTGACTCGTATGACCCGACCCGTAGGAAAAAAAGTCCTAAACCTAAAGTTAGTCCACACACTCACACTACACAGATTTGAGATTACAGAGTTTCTCTTTCTCGTTCAGTCGTTCTCCTCACTTTGTTCTTGTTTTCTTGAGTCTCGAATTCGTCGTTCGCCTGCTCCTGCTTGTCGTGGTTCGGCAGTTGCAAATATGCAATTGGCAATTGCATATTGATTATTGAGCCAACCCCTTCCCTTGAGGAACTACAAGAATGGAGCATACAATATAGGGTTTCTTTCTCCTTGAGATATTTCATTTTTTATTTAAATTACAATTTCTATTTATTTTAAGTTATTTGTTTTGATTAAATACATCACAAGAAAAAACAAAGAAAGGGTTGTCTGTTCTCTGTTGACACAGTTGTGGAATCAGTTCAAATACCTGCACTACTGCAGCTGTTGTTTCGTGGGGGTCGGTCGGGGCTAAAGTTGATTACCCTTGGATGTGTTATTGGAGGGTCAGGCGGGTCAACCCGCCAGGTTGGGTCCGGGTTGCAAAACCTGACCCGTGCAGTACGGTGGGTTGGGTCTGGGTTGATCCACACAGTACGGCGGGTCGAGTCAAACCCGGCGGGTTGACCCGAATTGACACCTCTACCTGAAAGAGGGCGCCCTGGAGGGTCTAGTGAGACAACGATTGTCCTTTTTCTCCCAGTTATACTTCACATCTCACTTTTTTTTAATCCCTTGGTATTGTTGGGAGCTGCTAACACTTCATTTTTCAGATGATTTCCCTCCAAGTAAAGATGGGCGCTGCCATAATAGGCCTGACCGAGGATAAGGCCACTAACGAGGCCCAACTCAAAAAGGTGCAGATGTTAGAGCATGAGTTGGAGCATGTCGAGGGTCACCCCCTAGTGGAGGGAGCTTCCCATGTTGAGCTGGAGGCGGAGGTTGCCGAGAAGGAACAACTCGCCTTCGACCTCATAGAGGCCCAGACTAAAGCGGTTACTTTGTCTGAATAGACGGAAGACCTTCGAAGGCAGTTGACCTTTATGAAGGGAGAGGTGGTTTCTTCTAAGGATAAATCCACCAAGGTTGAGTAGAGATTATCTTGATCATCTTGAACATTTCATCCTAACTATTTGAGCATTTGGTTCAAAGGTATGTTCGATACTGAGGTGTGTTTGTCCTTACTCTGCTTTGTTTTGTTTATCCTTTTTATTCATCCTAACATTCCTCTAAGAAGTTCATTCTGCAAAAAGTATCTATCTCCACTTGATAATTAGATATCTGTATAGAGTCATGACTTCCAAATCTGACATCAGCTGCTTCTAATAATCACATGCCAGAGATTTTCTACATACGAACTCTGAAACAGTTGAGTGACTTGCACTACCACTTAACCAAGTAACACAATGACAAATCCTTATGGGTGGGTGAATTACATGTAATAAATATTGATCTAACCAGATCAACTAGGTAACTTGACATATCATTTTCCTGCAAAGTGCCACACTAATTATACGGATGATTACTCAATTTTGGTTCAAACAAGAAACTCACACTCATACAGAAACTCACACTCATACAGAGACTCACACTCATACTAGTATTAATTTTATTATCTCATTGATGTTCAACTTCTCCTTATTTTTTTAATTTATTTATTTACTGACAGAGATATTTGCATTTGCCTTTATATTACCAGTGAAGTTATGATATTTCAGTCATCATCTTGTCATCTTCAAATTTCATCTGAGTATCTTAACATTGTCTCTGAAGAAATTAATTTTGGAACTTAAGCTTCACCCTATGCGAGTGAGAGAATTGAGTGTATGAATGACAGAGATAAGTTTGTTATACCAAGAAGAGAACCATCCAGTAGAGTAGTGGCCACTCCCAAGGAAAATAGGTAGTCATGTTAGCCAAGTAGAACATACAGATGCAACACATTATGACAGACAAAAAATCCAACACCAGAAAGATAACAAGTTTCAAGATCAAGTGGAAGGTAGAGTACCAACAGAAGTCAAGATTAGATCTTGTAAATTAGATGCAGGCAAGGACCACCAGAAGGTCAATTCTGATCACCGTCTCAAAACAAAACAAAACAATTACACAGACACAAGTAAGAATTAGATACAAATGACAGATAACCTCAACAGAGACTGATAAAGGATGATAATAAGAAAAGGAATGAGCAAAAAGAAAAAAACATAAGGGTAGCATTAATAGTGTAAGCACGTACCATTTTTCATTATCAGAAGCAGATTCACACAAACTTGTAAGGGCAGTAAGCAGACTGTCAGATATAGACTCAGATGAACTTGACATGTCCATTACTCCCAATTTGCTTCTGAAACGAAGGAAAACACTTTTAGTAAGTGGTTTAGTTAAAATGCCAGCTAATTTATCTGAGGTACGTACAAAGTTGACAATCATTTGACCAATCTGAACCTTTTCTCTTACAAAACATAGATCAAGTTCCACATGCTTCATTTTGGAGCGTTGAACGGAGTTTTCAGTCAAGGCAACAACGCATGTACTATTACACCAAATAATAGGAATATAGATAGTTTAACATCAAGTCCAGTCAGCAGAGATACAACCCAAAGTATTTAGCATACAACATTTCAACAACCCTATACTCAACTTCAAAAGTGGACTGATATATAATATACTATTTTTTGGAACACCAAACAATAGGATAATTTTTTAACATGTAATGACCAGGCATATATTTCCTATCAGCTAAGTCACTGCCCCAATCAGCATCAACAAATGACACCAAGATTACTTCAGATGATGAGACTGCACTAGATCTAAACAGTAGTCCAAGATCAATAGTACCCTTAAGATACGTAAGAACATTAAGGACTGCCTTCTAGTGGTAGAGAGAGGGTTGCCGCATGAATTGACTGAGTTTATTAACTACAAAATGAATACCGGGTCTAGTAACGCAAACATTTTTGTAAAGAACCAATAGTGCTTCTGTAGAGATTGGCATCAGCAAGTGGAAAAGCATTCTGAGATGCTATAACTTTTCTAAGAAATTTACCTCACATAAGAGTAGGTAGAGATAAAGCATTTGACAAACCAACCTCCAATAGTAAACAGTAATATATTTCTTCTGAACCAAAAGCAAGCAATCATCACCTACTTGCACATCCATGCCCAAGAAGTAGTTAAGTAAACCTAAATCTTTTAAATTGAACTCACTATTGATTAGAAAGATAACACTCTCTACTGTAGAAGAATCACTACCTGTAACCACAATATCATCAACATATAAAAGTAAAAACACAGTACCTTATTCAATTTTCTTGTTGAACAAACAACTATCTGCTAGAGAAATAGTGAATTATATGGTCTAAAAGAGAAAATGTTTAAATCGGTCAAACTATACTCTAGGAACTTGCTTGAGACCATATAGAGCCTTGTGTAGTTTGGAGATAAGAACTTTACCAGTTTTATCACATTGTTCAAATTCTGGAGACTGAGTCATGTACACATCTTTATTGAGTTCACCATGTAGGAATGCATTATTGACGTCAACCTGTCTAAGGATCCATTTGTGTGTTAGAGCAAGAGTAAGAATAATACGAACAGCGGATGTCTTAAATACAGGACTAGAGGTATCTTGAAAATCAAACCCAGGTTTCTGTGAAAAGCCTTTAGCCACAAGTCTAGCTTTATATCGAGCAATGGAGCCATCTGAATTACGTTTGATCTTAAAAGCCGCTTGCAGCCCACATGAATTCTACAACCTGGCAATGATGTTCGGCTCAACGTGTTGTTTATAGATAAAGCAGTTAATTCTTAATTAACAACATTATCCTAGTGAGGAGATTGCATAACACTGTATATGTCAGATGGTTCTGAATCAACAGGATCAATTAGGGAAACTATAGAAGTAGTAAGAGCAGCTAGAGATTTGGACTTAGACCTTGTCAGCATTGGAAGAACACTATTAGAGTGATGAACACAATCAGAGAAAGAAACAGGAGCATCCTTAGAAGGAACATTCCTAACAGTAGTGGATGATCCAGGGATAAGAGAAGAGTCTCGAAGAGTATACCCGATAGTAGTATTGTCTGAAAGGTTATCGAGAAGTGAATGTCCAGAACCTGAGTCACTGAGAAGAATAGACACCTTGATGTACCAAATCATCGATAACGATTGCTCGTTCACCATGCTGAACAATACCAACATGTATTTATATACAGTCGGTTCTGTACTCTAAAACGTATTGTCATGAGATTACTTCACTTGGATGCTTCTTCGATTTTTGCAAGGGAAAAACTTCTCTTGAAACATGGTTGCCTTTGTATTCTTGAGATGTTGGAGTTGTCGAATGTCACATGGGTTACCAGAAACCTAAGTTCAAAATACAATTGTAAGAAGGATGAATACACAATTGATCATGCATGATTGGTTTTGAAAATTTTGCATGTTCGGTTAATTCCATTCGTAGACTTTGATTGCATGTATGGTAAAAGTTTTTTCAAAAATACTTCAGAATGATTTGGCCAATTGAAGTATAGTTCTTAAGACGTTTCACATGATGGCGCAGCTCGTTGAGTGCATTTGTTGCTTGTTTCTTGGTTCGAAGGAACGTCGAGGACATGCATTTCGAAAATCTTTTTATTCGCCTTGTCCTGTGTCTGAATTATTCAAGGGTGCCATTCAACTCAGTTACGTTGCCCCAACATTTCTCCAAGATGCCCCCACATTGCTAGAATGACGGTGATTGTTCGGGTCTCTCCCTGATGATCTCCTCCGGGTTGAAAGACGGACCTGCAGGCGTCGAATGGAACTTGTGAACGTATTCTGTTGCTGTTAATCATGCATATGCATTTTCCACATTCCAGAATTCAGACAAGGCATCAAGGAGAACTCAGTTGACTTTGTAACTTCCGATCTTCTGAATTTCACCAATCTTCTCATTCACGTATTTCTGATTCCCTTTTGTCATGGCTTTCCATATTTAGGCAATTTAGACTGTAGGGGGATATATGGCCTTAATGTGAGGACAATGATTTGTTTGTTTCATCTTTACCAAAGATGGTGTGTGAAACGTCCTAAGGATACAAGATAGAATGAACGGAACTTACATTTGTTTTTTGTAGAAAAATGCAATGCAAGCGCAAGAATGTAAATTTCATTAGTAAGGTTGGTATTACATTTACAGAAGTCTGAAATATATAATACAAAAAGTTGAATCCTATACATGTCATGATTTAGGGTCAAAACAAAACACATTTACATAATGGACTGAACTTCAATCTAAAGTTGTTGGGCTGACTTCTAATTCACAATAGTTGGGCTGAATCTTCTACATGAATTGTGGGTCAATCTCGCATCCAAATACTTGGGCCAAATTCTCATTTACATCAGTTGAGCAAATAAATACAACAAACACAAACTGGTAGAAGGTTAATTGCGGTGTAAAGCTAATGTTATAAAGGGATGGAATTTATATGTCCTCTGAATCGGTGAAACCTCACCCCTATAGAGGATCACAGGCCCATTCCGATCATTGAGTTGAGTTTTTGGGTTCATTTCGGCGGTCCAAACTGCTCCGGGCGCATTCCCCTACTAAACTCCGTAAGCTCTTAATATGCTACAGGTCCGAGCTGGTAATGGTAACTAGCGTGGTCTGTGCAAAATGAGAATTTAAATCGTTTTTATTTCATTTACATCCCCTTTCGGACAAAATTTAAAATTGCAAGCATGAGCAAACAATCAAAAACACATAGGGTAAAATATAATATGGCAAAGCACACATGACAAAGCCTAACCCTCTAAACAGATAAATCACCAGCAGAGTCGCCAAATTGTCGGATGTCGGATCCGAATTTCCCCGACCCTTTTTGAAAAATATTTTTATTTTTGTTTCGCTCGAAAAATGTTTGGCGAGTGACGAGTCCGATCGAGTGGGATCATCAACCGGACCGAAAAATGAAAGAGTCGCCACCAATTAATTAAAGGTTAATCGGAATCCTAAAATTTGCCTAGGGTACATGGTGTTAACATCCTAGCCCTTGGAAAGGTCTACGTCCAGAGAATCGAGTTCAGGGGTTTGATTACGTCTTAAGAGCTCACAATCCCATAATCCGCCCTTTCGGTATTTTAGTTTGCTTTTGAAATTACTTTTTCCCGAATTGTTTGTTTTGGTCATGCTTGGCCAATGAGATTACATGCATTTTCTTTAAATTAAACAAACCATGTACAAGCATTTTTTATTTATTATTGAGTTAATTTCAAATAAATAGAAAAAAAAAAGAATAAAATTAATTGTGCTTGATAAAAAGGGTGGTTTGACTTGGGAGTCATTTTAAATGTGTCATAAATACACGAATGATTTTGAATATATTAAGCACGTTGGACCAATTTGTAACACTTTGACAAGTCATGGGATGTCCAGAAACATTTAGGGATCAAAGTGCAAGCATTTAAAAATCTGAGCTGTATTGAAAATATTTTTTAAAAATTGTAGAAATTGCCCAAAACTTTTCTGGTTTAGTTTATAACACTCGATAAAGTCCCATAATGACCTGAGAGTCCAAGAACCGAGTTGTAACCTTCATCAAAGTTTAGGAATGACCTAAGTCAGTTTTGAAAATATTTGTTTATCACATATACATAATATAGATATATTATACATACATACATACATATATATATATATATATATATATATAGTATCATGTATATTATACATAGATATATAATATATGTATATAAAACCTCAATTTCATTCACATTAGAAAATACAAATACAATATTGAATATGAGGAAAATATACCTAAATCATTCAGAATTTAAAATACCTTACTAGAAACCGAGACTGATAATCACCGATATTTTTCGGTCAATGTCACCATTTTTTCCTCCTCTCTACTTTTTCTCTCTTCCTCACCTTTTCTCCCTAAGGCCGAAACCTTCAGCTTCTCCCTTTGTATTCTGTCTCCACCCCTCTTTTCACGATGCCTTCGGTCCTCCCTTGTCCGAAGCCCCCTCTCAACTCTACTTATCCCTTGCTATTTATAGCTTTTATTTACTATTATTTTAATGCAAATTTTTTCGTCAATAATTTTAATGCAAATGGGTGGACAATGGCAGCATGAAAGAGGGGTTGGCGTGGGAAGCATGGATCCACTACAAGAAAGTTGTGTTATAGCTTCGGAGAAAAAACGTTGCTAAGTGTGTTAGAGTATTATGTAGTCTAATCTAGATTAATTATTAGTCTTTATCTTTAGTTTATCTATATTAATTTGTTTATTCTTTTATATTTAGTTTACTGTATATATAGTTAGATAGATAGTATAAGTATCTATCAATATATATAGATAGTTATCCCTAAACTATATATATATCTAGTTCTGTATGTACAAAATAACAAGTTTTCTCAATAATGCAGTCAGATGTCTTACGTATTCATCTCTTTCACATCTTCATGTTCTATTAAATCTAACATGGTATCAGAGCTTTCTTTCCAATGACTGAATCATTCCTGCTGCTGATCTGTGATTCGCTGATACAATTCCCCTTCAACAATGTTGAATTAATTGTGCTGAAATGCCGATTTAGTATCGTGAAGGTGCGTGATCAAATTGAGTTTGCACATCCAAGTTTTTTGATGATTTACAATGGATTCAATAAAAGATTGGAATTCTAGAATTCATATTTTAGATTAGTTTGTTAGCTACTACGGCATGACCACGACGACATGACCGAGATGGCACCGCGAAGGCATGACCGGTATAGCCCTTCTTTATTTTACGTCATGACCACGACGAGATGACATTTTTCCTTTTCATCTGGATTTATCTTGAAAAACTTGTATTCGAATGTGGAGTATCTCAGCAATAATGAAGATGTGCGAGCTCAATTCGATTGGGGGTTTGATCGAGATTGGATTTGGGATCCTACACAAGCAAAGTAGCATTGGAAATTTGGGGACCAATTCAGCAAATTTCAAAGTTTGAGGATCAAAATCAAGAAAAACAAGAACATGGGTGAATGTTAGAGTATTATGTAGTCTAGTCTACATTAATCAAAATTAGTCTTTATCTTTAGTTTATCTATATTAATTAGTTTATCCTGTTATATTTAGTTTATTATATATATAGTTAGATAGATAGTATGAGTATCTTTATAGATAGAATCAATATATATAGATAGTTATCTCTATACTATATATATCTAGTTCTCTATGTACAAAATAACAAGTTTTCTCAATAATAGAGTCAGATTTTTTTCTTATTCATCTCCTACACGTCTTCATGTTCTATTAAATCTAACAAAGTGGCCTTTTGCCGCTGCTAATTGATTGGGGTATTAACCATGTATTAGTATTAATTAATACAATGTTTGATTAGAAATAATTGTATGTATTAATTAATACATATGTATTAGCTAATACACAATTATTGTGTTAATTGAGTATTAACTAGTACATAATCTAACCATGGTATTATTTAATACATAGTAAAAATTTACATAACTACCCTAAGTCTATTAATCCTATCTAAGAATAGTTTATCTTGTTAGTTTTTATCAAATTTGTGAATTTTAATATAAAATATTTCAAAATTATTATTTACTCATATTATATAATAATAATTAATAAAAAAGTAATATATTAAATGAAAAATAAAGTGATGTAATAATATTTATAAATTTTCATTATTAATTATTCCATATATATTTTATTTTAAAATAATGAATCACTAAGTCAAACACAATAACAATTGTTGGGTACCATTCGAATTCAGAAACAATTTATGAGTTTATTTCAATGATGATATATGAAATATAATTAGTATTTTAATACAATAGTTAAAAAGTTAATGAAATGTTTAATCAATAATATTTTATTACTTTCTCATCTATTTGATATTTTTTGAAAATAAAATTAATAAAAATATTTCATTTACTCTATGTTTTGGTTGTTTATGTGTCATGAGGAAAAAACTTAGAAGTGGCTATTTAACTGTTTCGTTTTTATATATTGCTAAGTGTGGTTTCACATGTCATGTTCTCAAAATCGATTTTTAAAATCATGCAGATCCACGTGTTTGTAAAACCAATACAATAATCAATTTTTTCTCTTCAATCAAAATCAATCACATAGAGTCGGTTGAGAATATGAAAGTTTTGAAGTTTTATGCATGATAGTGGCATTTTAAGGATGAAATTCCTAAGAGTAGAAGAAAAGAATCGAAGTGAATTGAACCAGTCATGACTCAAATGGGATACTATCTTTTTCTTCTTCTTTTGTTCGTGATTTTTTTTCCAAATTTTATGAATATGAATATATTGTATTTAAAAAAAATCATGTGTACAATTTATTTACATTGCAAAATAAATTGAAGGGTGTTTAAGTCTTTTTTCACTTTACGTATAATTCTATATCGAATCAAACACTGTCTTAGGTTATACATGTATAAGTATATATTAATACATGTCTCATCCAAACATAGTATTAAGTAATACGTGTATTACCTAATACATGTACTAACTAATACGTGTATTAACTAATACATCCAATCAAATGCCCATGTTGATGCTAAGCCTCGTGCTCGTAGGTCCTGATGCTAAAGGCTTAATCATCGAAAAAATGCTGACAGTATAAAGATGTCGTTGCTGGAATGAACAGTTTGCTTACCCTAACTATAGCATTGACATAATGCCCATGTTTTTCATGTGTAATTACCATCGGCATATTAGAGATGTAAAAGAGTATTTTATGTTACAACATATTTCCATATGAAATGTATTCTATCAGTTACAACGTTTCGTATGGCTGTTAGTCTGTTTTTGTTACTACATATGATGTTGCATTAAGGTGTAGTTAACAACACAAATTTTAACGATGGTGATTACAGTTTAATAGCGTTGACTAGTTTGTAATGCAAATGGTTTGTATTACCATCTTATAGATTTTGTTGATGCTTATCACAAGTGTAAGGAAAATTCACTGTTTTCATTGCATTGATGTTATTGTTTATGCTTAGCGTCACCAATCCATTGCTAAAACATGTCAATGGTGTCTGTTCATATTGTTATATATACTAAGAACTGACATCAGTTTTACCGAACCGTATTGGACTGCTTCCATGAGTTGCACATTTAGTAGGTAACCATCTTCACCTACTTTCATAGTAAATCAACACAACATAAAGTCGAACTTATATATAGAAACATAATATTCCTACAAACCAACACATCCAAATCAGAAAATGTAGGACATTACATCTACAAAACTATCAAGCAATACATGGGAGTTCCACACATACATAATGACACATAGAGTTATCCGGTGTTCCGCAAAATAACTTCCCTACTTCGTGAACCAGCAATTATCATTCATTTGGATATGTGAACACCCAATAATTAAGTAGATAAAGAACACGACAATGCAATACCATCTCATGTTATGTAATTACAAGAATATTTGGTTTTGTGAGTTCGTACCTTGAGTTTCAGAGTCATCGGGTAATCCATAGGTGGCGCGGATGGACCTTCTCATCTCATCCACAGATCTTTGAAAGCCGGTCATGTTTTGCATAAGATCATCGATGTCTGTTGCAATTTGGGCAGTTCTACTCTTGCCTTGGCCACTTCTTCCCGACCTGTCTTTAACTGCTCAGACTCCATCATGCGTGCAATTTTGCATACACGCGAGCGACGCGCACTCTGGCTTACGAACCCATTCTTAAAGTACGTCCATGTCAACCGGTTTATCCTCCTGTGCTTCCAATTCAACTGCTCTCTGCTCAACTTCTTCCTCATACCAGAAGTGGCATGGTCTCAATGGTAGGTAACCTTTTTGTTAGAATGTGTATCGGTAAATGATTTGTGCTTACCATGATTGATTTAGTTTTGGGATCCAGGGGAATACCTTTCTTGTCCATGTGTAACTTACGAAACATGTGATACTCACCCGGATGTTTCCCATTGTTCTTGACAATCTGCAATAAAAAGAATAACAGGGGGTGTTTAGGCAGTCACATTTGGAAAGTTTACTTTCTAAATGTTTTGATAACCTCCTCCTGCTCTCGCTTTGCAAAACTGCATGTCCCGGCAGTGTGCCTAATGACCTGGTGCGCTTTGTTAGCTTTGTTCTGCTCGCTTTTTACTTTCAAACATTACGTGACATAAAATCATATCGATTGACTGTTCGGTGGATCAGTTCAATTAATAACGAACCACAAAAAAATTATGTTTGGAAGCATCTACCTTGAACTCCTATGAGGAGAACCAGTTGACAAGCCAGACCCAGTCTTCTTTCACAACGTCCGGTGGGCAGGTCTGTATCCTTTCTTCATTAGTCAGATACTTATCAAAGTGTATTCTCTTCAAATTCGCCATGTAGTTGCGATATTACTCTCTAAGGGTACATATGATAAGCTACTTTATGTTGCCATCGTCCGACACAATAAACTTTTCCTGCAAGTCCATAAGTGTAAATGAGAAAACCAAATGGTAAGACAAGTAAACAAAATCTGCATCTAACATATGCGGTGATAAAGGATGTATATAATGTTATAGGTAGCTATAGGTTATGTGAACTTACTGCAACTAGGGGTGAGCAATAAAACCGTTTGGACCAAGATCAGACCAAAACCAACCGAGACCAAACCAAAAAAAACAAACCATTTATGGACCGAAACCAATGGTTTCACTTAAATGGTTTTACCGGTTCTGGTCTAAATTTCGGTCTTATAGCATTAGAGACCATTTAGACAGAACCGGACCGGTTTGTTTTAAAAAACATGTCCCTTGCTTTTCTTGTACCACAGGAGTTGCAGGTATACTGAACCACCACTCCGGTTCGTACCACTCAAAGACACTCACCTCCCAGACCGTCACAAAAAACCTCACATGCACTTACTCTGACACCTCCACACACACACTCATTAATATAATATATAAATATAACTTTTGTGTTTTGGGCCTACCTTCGATTTGGTTATGAAGTTTTTTTTTTTTTAAATGTGGAGCTTATTGAGAAGTAGTAGTGTTTGACGATAAAATTTTAAAAAACAGAGCTCTCTATTTATCAAACAAATTTAAATCTATTAAGAATTCTGTCGTAAAGCCTAACAATCTAAATGTGCATTCATCTAAAAAAGAATTACGAACTTATCTTCAAACAAACACGCATTAAAACAATTATAAAGATATTTTTAAATATAAATAAAAAGTAATAATGGTTGTTATATATATATATATATATATATATAAATATACACACGTAAAATAATATAGATTGTGAAAGTTAAAACCAAAGAGAAAGAACATGCAAAAATTTAAAATGAGATGATATTTTGATGAAGTATGAGATAAATATCATTTTTGTTATATTTTTTTTGTTGATTAATTAATTAATTTTTTTTTTGGCCATCTAATTTTTATTTTGCATAAATGCCTTCAGAGAATATCCTCTAATCAAATTCCATATTAGTTCCATCAATTTTGTTTGAATTGTGAACAAATTTTGTTTTATTTGATTAATATTTTTGGTAAAATAGAAAATTATATAAAAAATTATGTCTAATGGTCCAAACGGTCCAAATGGTCTAAACCGAACCAAAACCGAAAATACCAAGACCATATAAATGGTCCAAACGGTTCCGGTTTTGGTCTAAAGACCGAAATTAATGGACCGAAATTTTCGGTCTCGGTCTCAAGACCGAACCAGACCGGTTTTTGCTCACCTCTAACTGCAACAAACATGAGCATCTTCGCCTCGTAGTCAATTCGAGTCTTAGGAATCTATTTTCAGTCTTTCATCATCACTGGTTCATTTGTTCTTTTACGAAAAATGACATCACACCATGAAGCAAACACGGATGCATTCTTGGAACAAGCCTTACCTTGAGCATTAAACTGTAATTCCTCCTTTTCATTGACACCATTTCTTGGAAGGCTTATACATCGAGTGCATCCTCTACGTATCTTCTCAGTTGTCGACCTTATCTGTTCCTCTGCACATTTGTCAATATCATGGGTGAATGTTAGTAAAAACATTCATATATTACAAATACTTGATAGTCACTAACTGCAGGTACCATTCTCCAAGATCAGTTCTTCAACCGCGGGTTCTTCCAAGGGAAGTTCCTCCTCTTGAGTTTCCCCCACAGGCGTTTCCAAAGTCGGGGGTGTGGGAATGTTCTCTACAAGAGCATCGCCCTCTGATGAATGAGAAGTTCATGTCACAGAGAAAATGAATCAGAGTGCAGTTCAGTCATGGCAAACTATATCTATTTGAGGAAATGTCATAACAGAATTGATTGTCCAATTTTGAAGTGCATCTATCCTAAAATACAAATAATGAAAATCAGTTCTTACTACTTGTGACAACCCGGTATAGCTTACGCGAACATCTTTTTGTTGGGACCTCTACGATGTTGGTCCTCCTGTAGTTGATTCTACAAGTTCCCACCATACCTACTAATAATACAAAACATATGGTGCATGACTAGAAAGGAAAAAATCAAACACAACAATGCCTCGTAGACACATAATCCAACATAAAGTTTCTATCTTTCAAAAAGATTAAACATTTCAAGGAGAGTTTGGCCCTAGCACGAAATAGGTTTAACAGTTGTGCAGACATTCATCCCTTTCTTCTTTAGTCCACGAAATAGGTGTAATAGGTCACACATATCAAAACGTTTTGAAATGTACAAGAAAGGTACAATCTTTTACACATGTGGGGTTAGACTAACTGAAGACTAAGCCCAGGGGAACCTGCCAATTTTTTCATTTTTTTAAAAACTTTCTTGAAGATGAGAGAACAATCATGTAAAGGAAAAAACAACTTGTTAGACGGTACTACGAAAAATGTAAAGGGAAGCTGCAGGACAAGTGAAGAAGAAACACACGTTGTTGAAAAAAGGGAAGACAATCCATGCAATGGAATGGGAAGCTGCAATAAGTGACATACCTTCTACAGTCAATTAGGCAGCAAGCTTATAGATAAGTGGTCCGTGCTAGAAGAGAGTGTTGATGGGAGAGCTCTGTTTTTGACACCAGAAACTCTTACGACAGAATGCAGGAGTGTTTGGAGCGGAAACGTTCTGATCTAGGCGGGAGAGTAGAATAGACAAAGTCACAAGGGTGATGTGATAACAAAGACTAAAAATTACCATCGATGCAGGCAATTATAAAATACTTCCCCAACACTCAAACATGTTTGTCCGTTGCAAATCCAGACCTAAGCTCCAGTTTTTGTTACAACTATTTTTGTCATACAAACCAATGAGTTGATGACTTGGGTTTTGTTACATACAGTGGAATGGTTGCCATAAATGGTTGAGGAAGCTGAGCCCAACACTTGTGAAAATACTCACAGGTATGTGTCTCAATTAAGGTTGTGAGTGACTCAGACGCATAACGTCATTCATCTTGGTGAGGAGAGCTAAAGTCGAGGATCTGTTTCAAAATCAAGGGAGAGTTGTTTCTGTCACTGCAGAATTAGCTACACAGATTGCAACAAGGCCATACATGAATTCGTGTGAAATATGAGCCAATGACAATCATTTTGAAATGTTGCTCCACAAAATACTGATTGTTTCTTTTAGTTTTTGACTGAACATCCGTCCATTTTGGTGTTTATCAAAACAGACGGAATCATGATAGGGATAACTATTGCTCGAGCCTCCCTTTGAGCATTAATATGGCTCCTCTAAGTTGGTCGTCATGTTTTCACACTAACCTGTCCAAATTGAATGTGGAGCTACTAGAGTCAAGTCGATTCTTTTCTGTTGAGATAAAGAGTTGAAAAACATGTATGTTTGACAAAGCTCTTCATTTGATATATCTGCCATTTATACATGCGTTAAAAAACGTATGCGTATTCATAGTATGTTGTCTAATACGAAGAAAACTTCAAAGCAAGATACACCAAGAAGAAAGCAGAACCAAGTGTTTCAGTTTATAGATAGCTTCTACCAATAATATCCATTCTTCTTCTTTCTTTAATGTCTTCTATTCAAATATCATGGATGAAATCTCCACCATAATCAATTCACTTAACTACCTTTATATTCGTACCTATTTCCTTTATCAGTTGCTGTGTCGAATCCACTTTGAATGATAAAACTCTAACGAGAATACTAATGAAAGAAGAGGAAAATTAAAGCATTCCCATTATTGATGTTTCTCTGCTCAATTCAACTGATCCAATCCACCTTTCCAAAGTGGTCTCGCAACTTCAAGATGTTTGTCTATTAAGATAAGTGTACCTGTCATCTGTATTTCGCATTGTCCATTGAGGAGGATACACACTTTGGTTCCTAAGGTTATCAAATCCCTACATAAGGTATAATTCAATAGCATAAGAAGAGGTGGGTAAATCCAGTACAAATACAATTTAGAATGTCCATTCTAATACAACAGTAGAACAGTCAATGTAACTTAAGAAATGTCAACAAAGTGTATAAAAGCATAAATGTGCATCCACTGGGCTCATTGGTTATAACCTCAACTTACCTAAAGATGCTTCAAGTTGTATAATTTTGTAGGCTACATATATCATCAATTAAGATGAAGAGGACGAGGACAAAAATAGCATGGATAAAACCGACAATATTCCTGAAAGACCTACTTTTAGTTCCTCTGATTTAATGGTGCAATTAGAACACAGTGCAAACCCTGCAACAAACTAACAAATGTGAAACACTGTAACAGAGGTAAACGCGTACAAACACATACAAAATGGACATTACACACCTGCATCCAATACTGTCATTAACATTAAGAGAACATACATGGCACACAAGGCAAATACCAGGAATGAAGCAGCTGCAGTGTATGGCACACCAACAATCCTTTAATCAAACCATAGCATACTGTCTCACACTAAGAAGAGATACTCCAGATTACCAGTCAAGTGTTACACATGTAAGGCAATAAACAAGGATAGACTCAGCACAACTATTAAAAACATCTCCAATACATCCATGAACTATTTTAAACCATACAACAGAAAACAGTTACAAATCATCGTTGGAATCATCATTACTTGGGCACCCTATCTCTTCCTCCGAGTCGTACAGGTCCTCTTCTATTTCTATGTCAGTTTCGTTATTTGAAGAATAAACAGTAGCATCCTCCTCCGCATCAGTTCTGTGTTCTTTTTCCTTTATTTCTGCGGCAACAAGGATTTCATTGTTGACCATTTCGGGTACTGCTATATCTGCAGCTATCTCAACTGCGTTAATGTCATTTCTGCTCCAATCAAGCTCCTCACCGACATGATCAACATCTGTTATATCCATTCCACCTACAAACGTTTCTTGGTATGGCTCCACAGATTCACCTTCCATTTGTCCCCAAGGACGAATCTCTTCTTGGACTCTGTCGTTAGTACTGTGCTCCGAGGTTGGTTAGTATTGTACGTACAGTAACAACTTGGGTTGTCTGAGATGCAGGTATAAACGGTTCATCTGTAGAGAAATAATTCGTGGTGTTTACACACACAAACCCATACTCGTCGACCTTCATCCCATTGAATGATGAGAGCAC
The DNA here is from genome assembly GCA_946814005.1 of Chamaenerion angustifolium. Lineage (NCBI taxonomy): Eukaryota > Viridiplantae > Streptophyta > Magnoliopsida > Myrtales > Onagraceae > Chamaenerion > Chamaenerion angustifolium. The sequence goes on along the minus strand of OX328268.1, from coordinate 21,408,724 downwards.
GTTGTACCAGTCACATTTAAATAAAAAAACATGTAGATCCCCCCCAAATATTGAAGGTCAAATACTAACCTTAACACTCCGTAATAATCAATTGCTTCTTCAATGGGATTATTGTCTGAGGAACAAGCATAGCGTGTTGTGTCGGCTTTGCATAGCACACCACTGTTCTCAAAGTTTCTCATTACTGAACGCTCTTTTAAGTTGAAAATGAATCCATTTGCTTTGTATGCATTATATGTCGTAACTTCGTAAAGTGGACCCCGTGACAAAGACTTGAGTTGACAAATTTTTGCATCCTGAACAAGTTCAGCTATTCAATCAACCTTACACAAAAAACATTAAAACTGTCATGGTCTGCCTGGTATATAAACAACAATGGGGTTATAGGATTCATACCCTGCCTTCTAGCCACTGTATGTGCATGACATCGACGTTCCGCCTGTTAACCCTTGATCCAATGAGTTGCCTTTTGTGCTCACTAACACATGTAAAGAAATTTTCATATGTGCTCCGTGTGTTTGAGTATTTTGGATAAAACATGTGAGCTAGATTGAAAGACTTACTATATGAAAGGCTTGACCTCAGCACATTGGTTGAGCACATATCTCTAAAATTGTTCCCATACGGCATTGGATAGGTCGCAAAGAACTGCACGCCCTATAGAGGATCCAACATGTCGGAAAATGCTTAATCCAGGCGTTGTTTGGTGCAACTCTTCTCTCGGAAAATCTATCCTTTTTTTAAATTTAGTCTCAATATTACGCAAATATCTGGAACAGAATGTAAGAGACTCCAAAGCAATATAACCCCTTCGGTCTCAACTATTGCCCCTTCGTTCGACTTCTAATTAAAACAAATGACTTCATTCTACCCATTATCCTATAACCAAAACACAACATAGGACGATAAACAAGTGTTTAGCAAAACCATATTTGATAGAGCGAAACTAACCTTTCAATGGAATACATCCAACGATATTGAACTGCTTCTGCTAGTTTTGCCTCTTCTACTATATGAGTTATAAGATGCACGGTAATATTGAAGAATGGCGCTGGACAAATTCTCTCTAGATTGCACATTGTCAAGGGTAATTGCGTCTGAATCTTGATCAGATCAGACATGTTCAACTCCTTAGAGCATAGAATTCTAAATGTGTTGCTCATGTCTATCAATGCCTTGCATACATTTTTCGACAATAATACCTTAATTGCGCCCAACAGTATGCGTTGCATCATAACATGGTAGTCATGACTTTTCAGTCCGATCAGCTTACGGTCTTTCATCTTCACACAGCAAGATATGTTGGACAAGTAACCACTAGGCAATCATAAGTTTTTGAGGAACTCACATAGCTTCATCTTCTGATGTTTGGATAGGGAAAAACAAGCAGGTGGTAACACCACTTTTGGTGCCCTGCGAATGGGATGCAAGGAAGTCCTTATCCCTAAAGCCTGCAAGTTCAATCTGGAAATTAGATTGTCGTTTGTTAACCTGACAACACCTAATAATAACCCAATGAGATTATCACAAACATTTTTCTCAATATGCATAACATCCAAGTTATGAGGAATTACAAGTCGACTCCAATACGGCAAATTGAAGAATATGCTTTGTTTTCTTCGAATTTACAATGACTGAATCTATTCCAACCTTGACGGGGGATGAGTTTTACCGAACATGATGGGCTGAAGGTATTCCAACTGCTTTAAAACGTCATCGCCCGAAAGCCTATGTGATGTACCCTCAACTCGTGTATTCCATCAAACGCACTTATGTTTCTCCTTCATGGATGAACGACTGGTAGGAATCGTCTATGGCCCATAAAATCACATTTCCTACCATTTTTCAATCGAGAATAATGTGTGTCACTTTGACATATAGGACATGCAAGATTTCCATAAGTGGCCCAACCAGACAAGTTTGCATAAGCGGGGAGGTCATTTATTGTCCAAAGGACCACATCGCCCATTTGAAAGTTCTCGTGCATCAAATGTTAACGCACCAACTTTCCATAAACTGTTCAACTCATCTATCAATGCTTGTAGGTATACGTCAATGTCATTTGTCGGCGCCTTAGGCCCTGGAATCAACATTGACAACAAATAATTGGTATCTTTGCAACCTTGAAGTTATTGGAAAATATCGAAGTACTTTCACTGGTAATTTACCATCCTTAGGCTTTGATTTTGTTGGTATGTAAATTCCTCCTTCGCGGTGCTGACCTTTGATCCATTGAGATGCACCACATGTTGGGCATGCATCTAAATTGATGTATTCACTTCTGAATAGAATACAGTCGTTAACACAAGCATGTATTTTCTGGTATTCCAAACCTAAGCTCACTATAAATTTCTTGGCCTCATAGTATGACTTAGGTATTGTATTATAGAGGGAACACTTTACTAAGCATGCGTAGAATCTCATCGGAAAACTTGTTTGAAACGTTGTACAGGGCCTTTAAATGCAGCAGTTCCACTAGAAAAGACATCTTGTTATAGGATACACAACCTGGATATACGTTTTTCTCACAATCTTCTAACGGCTTATAAAAGGACCTAGCCTCTGCATTTGGTTCCTCACCCTGATCCCGATTCATACCACCAAATCCATCATTTACCATATCCTCAATTGCATCCCGAAATGTGATGTTTCTTCAGTTGGACAGGCTTTCTTCATATTCCTCCCCATGGTCCACCCAGGTAGTGTAAGTCGGGAGTATTCCATATTTTTCAAGATGTAACTTGACAGTACTTCTTCCCAACAAGAACCGGCCAACACAATTATTGCAGGGACAGTAAATTTTCCAACCCCAAGATGATGAACGAGAATAGGCAAAGTCCATGAACGAAATAACACTAGCCTTATATTCCCAAATTTGTCGAGGTTTGCTCATCCAACTCTTATTCATCCCAGTTGAGTCTGTGTTTAGAACTGCGAACAAAACAAAATAGCTTCAATCTCTCGCCAACAGAACTGACTACATTCATGCACATAACATCCTGTGTTTTCAGATTGTGTCTGAAAACAAGATCCACCAAACACGTAAATAGTCTTAAAAAGGAGTTTGAGCATGGTGTTTTTTGAAAAAGCACAAACCAGCACGATTTCGCTGGAATCATAGTGAACCTGCTTGAATCGAAGTTAACATGGAACTAACTAAAACTTGTATTCATTTACCATAGTCTCAGTCAGCGGGGAAAACAGAACATCAAATTTTGGCCATGTGTACTCGTCAAAAAGGAACTGAATCAAGGAGTGCTGCAAAATCAAGGTATTGCAGACTCATGGAAACGACCCACAAGCTAATTCAAGTGAGTAAAAGAAGTTTAAGAAGTCAGCTTTTGTTCAATTATCACTTGAGTGTCCGTGCAGATGTAACCGATTTACCTAACGGAACTCTCAAATCGACTCAAGCATTTCATTAGCTATGTATGGAGTACATAGGCTCTACACATACATATATCGTATTGATCACCTTGAACAATAACTCCATCGAAACCGCAGGCTACAGAAACAGTTGAGGAGAAAGCATTACCTTATCACACACGACGGGAGCAATTCTCTGCAGATACACTCATAGACGTAGTTGTGTATGCAGTAGTGCGAGAATTTTGAATGACACGAACAATCAATTACAGTTGTCGTATATATCGACAAGGGAAACAGTCACTCTTCACGTTTGAGGTGTTCAAAGGCAGGTAAATTCGGTTTGGTGGGTGATTGAGCTGCTTTAATTTGATTGTGTTTTTGAAAAAACATATTGTTCTGTTAGTTGTACCTGATGTTTCTTGATTTAATAACGACAAATGTATTATTACAAATGATAAACTGTTGATACAGTTCACATGTATAATGCATCATCATATGTTGATTCTAAAACATTGTTTTTCCAATAACAAAATCTTCCATTACTAAATATCTGTATTAACATCGCAAACTTATTTGCCACTTATAATTTGGGGTTTTACAGAAATTGCAGCGGAAAAAGTACACACTATAACAATGTTTTAGCTATGGAATTATTTTCGAATCTAAAAAGTGTTTATTCCCACGTATAATTTTACTGAAACTGTAAAGCTTCTTTAACAACATCTTGCTTGTGTCAACATATTTTCTGTGGTTATTGAACCATATTCTTGTAGTGGGAGAGAACGTTTGAGGAGGTAAAGGAGAGACAATGGGCTCCACAGTGAAGGGAAGAAAATAGGAGGGATTACACATACTAGGAACAGTAGGACTTATATCATCAAAAGGAGTACAGAGAGGGGAATTAAATGGGAGAAAGAAAGGGGGAGAAGTGGTTGTATTCTTGATAGCAGAGAGCTGCATAAAGGGGCCTTTAGACTCAGCAAAAGGAAAGAACAATTCATGAAATCTAAAAAGATAAACAACCAAACACTCTAAGAAAGGTGTACTAAGGAGGTTTGAAAAATAACTTTTCATGAGGTGACATGTTCATCAGGACCTGAGAGGGAACACAATTAATCAAAAACACAAAGGTGAAGAAAGCATCACTCGAGCACTACATTGTAAGTGGAGCTTGTTTCATGAGGGTAAGACCCATCTACACTATATGTCTATGTTTCCTTTCAACAATACCATTCTGTTCAATATAAGGAAAATTAAGGCGATGAGTAATTCCATACTGAGAAAGGTAAAGAGCAACAGATTTAAACTCACCACCACTATCAATCTGAATGGACTTCAAGCAGTAACCAATATGAGTTTCAGCGAATTAATGAAATTGAGGAAATATCGTGGCAATATCACTTTTACTGTGTAGAAAATATATCCATGTACATCTGGTACACACATCAACTATAGTAAGGTAGTATAAGAAACCATTAGACAATACAGTTGCAGAGCCCCAAAGATCCATTTCCATAAGCTCAATAGGGGAAATATATATTGTTTGAGACTTTGAGAATGGTAGCTTACAGCTTTTACCCACAGCACAAGCAACACATGAAGATATATCATATGAAACATACAGGTTGTTATTTTTTATTACTAACGAAAGAGTTTGAGTAGATGGATGACCCAACCTCTGATGTAACAAGAAAGATGAAACTTTAACTTGTCCTACTGAATAAGACATATCCACGGTCGGTTCACAACTTGCAATATTCTGTGAAACACAAGTATTACTCTGCATATTCGTAACTAAAGAATTGTCACACATCTAACTAAAGTCAAGTTGGGAAAGACCACCACATTCAGATACATGAAGGAGAACTTTATTGGTGATGGCATCACGAACAACACGATAAGTTGGGTGGAACTCAAAGTAAACCTGGTTATCCTTGGTGAATTGTGAATCACAAACTAGTTGTAGTGATCTTAGGAGTGTACAAAAGATTATGCAAACTAAGATGTTGAGAAGAGGTGTTAATAACAGAAGTACCATCTCTGCTAATATCAAGAAATGTACCATTTGCAACTTGAACTTTACCTGAGTCTAAGTACGGTTGATTACCACATACTGTAGGTGTACCGTGAGCAAAATGATTAGTAGCACCTGAGTCAAGATACCAAGCCTTGTCTAAATGTCGAGCAGAAGTGGCCACCAAACTAGATTGAGCACATGAATCAAGTGTTGGTGCAGGAGTTGTCAGAATTGGTAAGGGAGAATGATTTGGAAGATAGGGAGAGGTATAGTAAGGAAAAGTAGATGTGGGCATATAGGGGTTGTATAGAGGAGGAAACATAGATGTAGGAAGAATTCCAGGGAAAAGATAAAGAAGAGGTGCAGTACTAGACTGAAGATCGTGTAGAGGAGTATGTACAACGGGTTGCAAGTCCCCTTCATCAGTCCAGTTTACAGTAGCACCTAAGTTTGCACTAATGGTCGTAGGTTGAGCATTGACACATCTTGAAAATGAACATTAAACCTCTCAAAACAGTGATGAACTAAGTGACCAAATTTACCACATAGTTGACAATGTGATTTGTTTTTGTTGTTTTCATATCCTCGACCACTGCTACGGCCATAGCCAGTGTTGTTGGCTTGATACTCAGGAGTGAGTTGGGATTGAGACATTTATTGTCCATTGTGAGCAGGACTTGATTGTCTAGAATCAAGTGTAATTGCAGTCACCTGACCTTCATCTATACATCTCGAAGATGGAGCATCAACAGATGGTTTAACTATGACATTCGCAGCAGACAAGGCTATATCAAAAAGGATTTCCTTATGCCTAGCTTCAGTATCAAGTAGAACTGCGCTTATAGAAGCAAGGTCATACGGATTTCTACTAGCATGTATAACAGGGACAACATTGTCATATTTACCTTTCACACTATTCAAGATAATGGAAATTTGTTGCATCTCTTCAATAGGATGACCACATCCGACAAGACTATCACATATCAGTTGAATCTCTGTAAGATAATCTCACATAGACTGATTGAAAAGTTTATGAACCTTAAGACAATTATAAAGATTCATAATGCGAGTTGTCGATGAAGACGAGAAATGTTGATGTAGCTTTATCCATATTGATGCAGATGTTATGCACCCTACCAATCCTTTGATTATAGGAGAGGAGATAGAAAATATGAGCCATGATGCAAGTGAACTATCTTGCTGAGAGAATTTGGCATATTCTAGATGGACACTCTTGTTGCCTTCACCATCATCAATCATATGCAGAACTTGAAGTGTGCCAAAGAAGTAACCATCCAGATTGAAGCCATGAACAGCAAGAATGATTTGTTGTTTCCATGACTTGAAGTTATCCTCTCCAGTGAGTTGACAATTTCATTTGTTGAAGAATGCAGGGATAAGCTCCTCCATGGATCAGATCAGACTTGCAAATTTATTGAATTCACAATGAGGACGAAATCAATTCTTACACTATTTAACTAAATCCTTTGCTTCAGAAATATGCAGCTAAAGGTGTATGTTCTTATACCATTTTCGAAATCTGGACTCATATCAGATTGCTCGAGAATAAGAAAAACATAAGGAAAAAAGAAGGAGAATATTACTTGACTTAGAAGTAACCAGAAAAAACAGAAAAGAACAAATTCAACTAGACATTGATTAATCCAAAGTTATATTTAGGAAATCTATCAAATATCCTTTATATAGGCTTGATTAGAGATTATCTTGAACATTCCATCTTAACTACTTTAACATTCTACAAATATCCTGTGACTACTTGAGTATTCTGTGCAGAGGTGTGTTCGATACTAAAGTTTGCTTCACCGTAGTTTGCTTTGTCTTGTTCATCCTTTTCATTCATCCTAACATCTCTCAGCACTTGGAAGAAGGGGAGTGACTTGTCTCCGAATTTTCCAAGAAGCGAATGAGCAACGCTAATCTTCCATTTAGGCTCTGGACCTCTCTATGGAAGGTGAGACTCTTCATTCCTTTAATAGCTTCAAGCTTCTCTGGATTTACCTCAATTCCTCTTGGTCTACCCATATAGCCTAGGATTTTGCCAGATTGGACACCAAAAGCGCACTTCGCTGGATTCAGACACACTTGATGAAGACGTATATGCTCGAAAGTCTGCCTTAGGTCTTCAACGTGGTTGACACCTTTGACTGACTTGACCAGCATATCACCCACATAAGCTTCCATGGTGACACTTTTCATTCCCGTGAAGAGCTTGTTCACCATTCTTTGAGAGGTGACGCTTGCATTAATCAACCCAAGAGGCATTACCATATAGTAATAGATATCAATATCAACATAAAAGGTGGTATGTTGGGCGTCACCTTCTACCATATGCTTTTGATTGTAACCCGAATAGGCATCCATGAAGTTGAGGAGCTAATAACTTAGGTGGCATCGACCAACTAGTCAATTCTGGGGAAGGGGTATGAATCCTTTGGGTAGACCTTGTTCAGGTCCTTGAAATCCACACACATCCTCTATTTTCCGTTACTTTTCTTTACCAACATTGGATTGGTCACCCATGTTTGAAATCTAATCTTTGACAAAATTAGCGCCAATGAACTTTCCTACCTCTTGCATGATGTCTATGGCCTTTTTCTCCCCTACAAGGCGTCACTTCTGAGCGATTCGCCTTGATACTTGGGTCAATGTTGATATCATGGGTGATCACCTTCTTTCTTATCCCCCGACATGTCCTTGGGCTTTCAAGTGAACAATTCCTTAAATTCTATCAGTAGCAGTGTCAAAGCCTCTGTATGTTCCTCTGTGAGTGACGCTCCTATCTCACATTATTTTTCATTCCAGCCAGATCGACCTTCTTTCAATCCTTCTACTGACTTAGGACGACTTTATTCCTCCCTCGGATCTTCCTCTGTCTGGATGGACAAGGTTTCCTTCCCCTTTTTCAAAACATGGTGGCGCAATGAAAGGACATAACAATTGTGCGCCACCATTTGATCGCCCTTCACCATTCCTATCCCATAGGGGTTGGGAACTTCATCATCTGATGGAAGGTTGAATGAACCATCTAGTTAGGGTTTAGAGTGGAATTCACGAGGATGGCGTTATAGGAGGCAGATCATTGACCACAACGAATGTGACGGTGATGGTCAACACCTTCCACCCTTCACCCAAATACACCGGCATTGTGATAACTCCTACAGGATAAGTGGTGGTTGAGGCGCCCCATCAGAGGGAAGTTCACCTTCTTTAAGTCTTGGCTTTTCTCCAGTTTTGTTAGGGTGTAGAGGAAAAGAACGTTTGTGGAGCTATCCGAGTCTATAAATACTCGTTTCACACCGTACCCGTTAATTTTCGCGGTGATTACCAGGGTGTCGTCATGTGGGCATGTGACATGCTCCATCTCTGATTCTGAGAAGAAGATGACTACCTCGCCTTCCTCTGTTGGGCATTTTCCTACTATCGAGATCCTCGAAATCTAGGTGGCATATACCTCTCAGGCTCCGCTGGTTTCTCCTCCTGAGATAAGGCCTCAACTAATGGCATTCTTGGTTCCCTTCTTCATCCTCGTCGTTTCCTGTCCTCTTCTGGGCAACGCGTTTCTATCCTCCTTTCGAGGGTTTCTGCTCCTCTCTCTTCGGACAACGAAATTCTTCAAGAATCCCTTCTAGAAGGTTTTCAATATCTGTCATGAGGATCTTGGCATCATATGTGCTACGACCCCTACAGCGGTGGTACCAGCAGAACTAATTCATGTCTGATCCCATGGGTGCACCATTCTTTCGTGGCGCAGGGGGCATCGCCAGGTCCCTTCTTTCCATTTCGGCAAGGACAGCGGAAATTTCTGGGTTAAGGGAGTGAATGTCTCATAGGCTTCCCTACTTGTACATAGGGGTGACACTTGTAGTCATTGTGCCCTGTCATAGGTGGACGTTGGTTTACCTCTTTCCCTCCTAGACCTCCTTTTTCATCTCCTTGTATGTTTTCCTCCCTTCCTTGGCGATCTCCAAGTCAATGTATGAATTAACCCTCGCTGCCATCTCCTCCATGGTATTAACTGGGATGACGCTCAGACTGTCATATAAAGCAGAGCATGTGGGACCCAGCGCCCTCACGAAGGCACGGATAGTCTCGTTGTCCGTGATGACCTGGTCGATCCCGACCAATTCTTTGTTGAATCGGGTGTAAAAGTCACCCAAATTCTCATCATTCCTTTGCTTGATGTGGTCCAACGTGCCCACACACTTAAGGAGTTAACATCCTCCCATATATTGCATGATGAATTTGTCTTTAAGGTCTCCCCAGGACCTGACTGAGCCCTTAGAAAGCCCATAGAACCAGTGGGAGGCGACGCCTCCAAGAGTGACGGGGAAAAGTAGGGCGAAGTGATTGTCATTGTTGGTCCTGCCAAAAGGGAGGTTTCGTGCCTTTGAATGTACTCTACTAGATTTCCTTCTCCCTTGTAGTATTTGATGTAGTGAGTTTGAACGTGATGAGGCACAGTGACCGCTAATATCTATGAGGAGATGCCCTATCACGAAGGCGAGGTATGACCCTGCCTTTTTGTTCATTTACGATTTGAGTGACCATCTCGTCGATTTCCTCCATGGTCATTATGCCAGGGGGAAGATCCATTGTCGTCCTGGTACCTAATGTAACGACACTCATAGGGAACGGACATGGTTGTGACGCCAGAGGCAGCACCTGTTGATATCACAGCCTTGAGGTGGCCTCTTCTACCCTCAAAATGCCCGCGGGGCAAGCTACTCAGGCAGATGCTCTTCGTTCCCTTTTGTCTAGAAGCTCATCGAGCATCGCCATGAAGACGGGCGTGAGCACTATTTCAGGGTTCACCTCTACCCGGAGCGGTGCTTGCTCAAAAGATATTATGTGGGAATGCATCGGTTGATGGACATCAGGCCTTGGGACTCGATCGATGGGTATGGCAGCTTGGGGCCTCAAGGGTGCGCCCTTAAGGGAGGATATGCACAGGGTATAAAAGCTAAAAACCTCAAGTGCTAATGGAGGTTGTAGAGTGAGTCGCCTTCTGTAGCCTCGCGGTAGTTGGTCTTCGTTTCGTGTTGGGGGGAGCCATGGCTTGTTTTTCGCTCAATTTTCTCAAAGGCGGTGCCAGATGTTTGATCGTTGTATACAGATGCTTCTTGGTTCGGGTGCATTATATGATCCGCTCGCTGCTCCAGTGACCTACACAAAAGGAAAGTCTGAGGTGTTCACGTTATTTTCTCTCTAAGGAACAAGTCAGTGGATGTTCGTTGGTTTTAGAGAATAAATGGTCTTGAATACTTAGAATTGAATGTCTGTAAAGAGGGAGGTAGGGGTATTTATAAACTTTTTACCTCATACATGAGCTAGGTCAGGTCATTACCATGGTTAGTTTGCTTTGCCTCATATGAGTCAACAAGGGTTCGAGGGATATTTATAAGACTTAATGTCAGAGTGCTTTATGGCAAAGCCCTTTTTGTCAGACCTGTCACCTGTCAAGCGTTAAACGGTTGTAATAACCCGTATGGGACGCCGTATTGCCCACTACTCTTGTACTTCCTTGTCATGTCTGGTTTCAAGGGGGTTAAGCGTTGGCCCTAAGGCGCTAGGTGTGCAGCGTAGCCCTTTGGGCACCGCTTTGTCGGGTAGTTCCTCGGGCGACTCAGTATCGTCTTCCAGGGCGTCGCTTATGGCCTAACTGATTCGCATTCTTCCCGGTCAGTGCAGAAAAGCGCGGGCCTAAGACTAGATACCCATCAAACTTCATCTTCAATTATGTCCACTATAAGAAATTTGTCTTTTTGTGAGGGTCAAATTTCTAAGGGAACTTCAAAAATCCCTTAGAAATTTCACTTTGTAAGGAACTTTCTAAGGAATCTACCCTTAACAAATAAGCTTGCTAGAAAAATAGCACTTTAAAAGGAAAATTCCTTGCAAAACGTTTCAACAAATTTTCCTTATAAAATCCCTAGCAAATGTTTAAAAATTAATTCCCTCACAAACTTATGTAGGGAATTTTGTGAGTATTTTCCGAAGTAAATTATAAAGGATTTTTTGAAGGGTTTTTGTTTCAAGAATTTTGAGGAAATTAGTGAGGGTTTTTATTTAGTAAATTTACTAAGGGATTCTTAAAGAGTATATTCAGTTAAATTTGTGAGGAAATTTATACACTATCAAGGAAAATTGTTGGATCGTGAAATCCTGAATGCTGATCTGGCAGTGAATTGAATGCCAGACAAGGTTGGGATGACGCTTCAGCTCCAACTCCGGTGAACCTGCAAGTAGGGGAGCGCAACAGAGGGGGTGCCTCTGGGTCCCTCTCCGATGCTTAAATGAGTATATGTGTGTATAAAACTCAAAACGTAAAGAACGTATGTAAAGCAAGGGTATTTATAGGGTAAGAGAGATAGAACAGTATAAAGGCAACTGAATATCTTAATGTATATTGAGTTGCTGAAGATTCGGATCGTGGGATATGGCAGTTACTGCGAGATATTGCAGTTACCAAATCTAATCTTTAGTGAATATGTGACCGAGATATGCGGGATATCTTGGCCACTCTGTTATTAACGGTTTAGTGGGACCAGAGGAGAGAGGCAAGGCTCTCTTCGGGGCGAGCACTCCCATGTCGAGCAGTGGAAGGTCGCGACTTGGTAGAGAATGGCGAGCAGTCTGAGAGCCTTTGGCGTCTCTATAGACTTTGGGCTCGATTCTGGATTACTCGATGGTGGGCCAAGTTTGGCTTGCACTTGGGCCGATCCGGTTCGGATGTCATGGGTTTACCCCCTCTATAGTTATTGGGCCTTCGAGGCCTTTTCTTACCGGGTCGTCACTATCGATACCCAACATTTGCCCCCGAAGCTTGATTGAAGTTCCTTCAGTCGAGCTTGATTTCCTGGTAGGGTTTTAGATAGTGACGTCTTTGGTAATGGTTCAGTGCCTTTGAGATACTTCGAGCTCATTTGGCGAGCAATTCCTTCTATGTTCAAAGCCGAATGAATATCCTTCCTTTTATTCCCTTTTGGCGATCACTCGAGGTGACTCAGGCTTATGGAAGTCTATCTTTCTTAGTTAGGCGATCATTATCTACCCGAGGTATTTCTGCTAAAGCTTTATTAGTGCGTTGGCGACCACCTTGTCTCCTTAGTGGAATTTTAGCATTTAATAACTGCACGGTTGTCCAGAAATCGAACGGTCACTTGAGGCACGCCTGACATTTACTTTTCCGTAAACCCAGGGTAGCTTGACAGCTGTCTGTACCAGCCAACCGTTGTCTCTTGGAATTCTGACATTGCTTCGGTTTTTTCCAAAAGGGTGCAATTATTCCTCTGCGTCGCTTCGATTTGCTTGTGGCGGTTACTCCCCTTTTGGTCTATATAGGAAACGTCAGTTTCTGTATTCTGTCTTTTACGCTTATCCGCTCTCTTGGATTTTCAGAGCTTCATTGCGATCCTTTCTATTTCTTTTCTCAACCTTCTTCAGCCTTCTTCCAACATTTCCATGGCTCCTCGCAATCAGAGAGTCAAGCACACGGCTCCCAAGGGTGCCAACAAAGCCAACATGCCCAGAAATGCTGATGTCCCTTTGACCATCAGGGATGAAGTCGTTCCCCCTTCAGTAGAGGAACAGACCGATTTGGGCAGGACTGCAACCACTCCTGTGGTGGTGGACGGGCCCGAGCTGAACACGCCTATTTTTTCCCCAAAAGGTAAACTTTCGCCCTTTTATTGCTCTGCTTTGGCAATGTCCTCTGTTGTTCTTTGCTTTTTATGTTTATCATTGCAATATCTTTGCGTTTTCCTCTCTGTGAGGATTTACAGACCTTGTGTCAGTTTTACGGGATTCACCCCACACAGCTTGTCCCGAATGCCCTCAGGATGTGGGTCGGTTTCAAGTTCCTATGCTTACGCCATGAATGGGTATATTCACTGGCCCTGTTCCGGTGCTTCTTCCGCCTGGCAGCAGGGGCAAACCACCTTCACCACTTCCAATCCCGCTGGCCGAAGTTTTCAGAGTGGGGAGGCCTTCAGGGATGGGTTTGGAACGTCCATGTCCGCCTGGTCGACGATTTTCGGACCACCAACTCCAATTATAAGAAGTGTTACTTCTTTTATAAGGGGGGGGTGCCCTGGAAATTGTTGATCCCGGACAAGGATTTCCCTCCTTCCTTCGAGGAGCTATCAGAGAGTGATCGAAACGCTATTGATGACCTATACCGGTCGCATCGGTCATCTCAGTTCAAGTCCATCCGCTCAGTGGCGGAGACTACCGAGAATGCCCTTGAGATGGCGGGTATTCATCAAGCCACGCCAATCTTTAATGATTGGGTAATTTTCTAACTCTTATCTTGCTTTATTACTTGTAGGGAAGGTTGTAAGCAAGAGCCAGAAACTGATAGGTCTCTTTGATGACCAGGGATTAGCGGGATTGTCCTCCGACCATGCATTGCTGAACTCTCCTCCTCCCCCCTCTAGGCGTTCGTTCAAGAGGAAGTCTGAGGAGGTGCTTCCCTCGGCCACTGCTGACCCTCGCCAACCAGGTATGTTGCTTTGTTATTCGTAGATTTAATATCTTCATACTTTGCGGTTTTTTGTTTTTTGACATTTTGTCTTGTTGTTTTGCAGAGGAGTCCTCAACCGACATGGTCCGGGATCATGCTCCTCCTCCCTCCAAGAAGGTCAGGAGTGAGGGATGTTCGGAAGTCGACCAGCATCCTTCTCCTCCCCCTCCTGGGGGTCCTTCCGCTAATAAAGGGAAGGGTCTGAACGCGGTGCCCCCTTCTCCTTCTCCCCAGGGTCCTTCTGCCGCCAAGGGGAAGGTTTTGACCTTAGCTCCTCCTGTTCTTACTGTGCCCATGGCTCCTCCTAAGGAGTCTGGGACCAAGAAGAAGGGGCATGCTGCTTCCAGCTCATCGAGGGCTCCTGTGGATGAGCATTGCTCCCTTGCCGGCTTGTTTCAGCCGCTTGAATCAGCGAATTCTCGGGAAACTTGGGTCCCCTGTGGGGACCTTATGAAGAAGGGGTATCCTCCCCAGAAGAGCCTCCGGGGCAGCCCGGATATGTGTATGCGGCTTCTGGACGGGATAATTCCCCCCGCGGACCGCTCGATTGTTCCCACGGAACTTCATCAGATCGAGGGGTTCCTTCGGTCCCACTTCGAACGAGTGGCTTTGGTAAGATCTCATACTTTTATTTCGTAGAGTCCTCTCTTTGTCGTTCCCTTATTGTCTGTTGTCCTGACAGCTTTTATTCTATATTTGTTGCCAGTTCGTTCGGGAAGAGGTGATTCTTGGTCGTGTCTTCGGGGAGCTCACCGACAAGTATTCCAGTGTGCTCGCCGAGCTGGAGCAGTACCGAAGCACGGGGGTCACTCCTGAGCAATTGGGGACTATCAAGACGACTGCAGATGCAGCGATCGCCTTGGCAGATAATACCCGAGAGGAATACCTCAGGAAGGAGCAGCGCCTCCTTGCTGATGTCCAGAAGAGGGAGGCTGAAGCCGCTGCCGCTCTTCAGGACTTTGACGCTCTTCACCTGTGTTTAGATCAGGGAGAGATCGTCCGAGTTCGCCTAGATGCTGAACTTAAGGAAGCTCAGGCGCAAGGGGCAGAATCGGAGGCTCGCAGGGTCGCTGCCGAGGCGCAAAGGGACGCTGCTGACGCCCAGAGAGAAGCTGCGGTGGCTCAGATGGAAGCTGCGGAAGCCCGGGGGATTGCCTTGGAGGAGGAGAGGGATCGGTTAACTGCACAATTGAAAGTCGTCCCTTCGCCCCAGAGCGTAGTTGAGGCATTCAAAGCCTCTGAGGAGTTTGAGGACTGCGCTCTGAAGGAGATGAGGTCGGCGATTGCCGATTTTCTCCAAGTCCTGGTGGATGAGGTCCAGGCGGTCGATCCCAACTTTCCTCTTGGGGAAGTCGCCTCTTTGAAGACCTTCCTGCGGAGTCGTCCTTCGCAGCCCTCTGTTGCTGGCGAGGCTGCTCCTGAAGGCGAGCCCAGTACTTCTGCCCCCGAAGGCGAGCAGAGCACCCTTGCCCCCGAGAACCCCGACGCTTGAAGTCCCCAACTCCTTGGCGACCGTATTTATCTTTTTTAGATAGCCATTTTTGTATTTTCTGTTTTTGGTTTGTAATTATTTGTCGAAGACTTGGATTTTTCTATTGAATGCTTTTATATTCTTGAGCCTTTAATCGACTTCGAACATATTTAGCTATCCAATATCTTACTCATAATTACTTTCCACTTTTTTCTTGCTTTGTAATGTCGTCGACCCTTAAAGCCGTAGACCAATCATAAGTTAAACTTTCTAAGGATAATACTTTTGACACTTAAAAGCGTAAATTCTAAGTTCAAAGAGATATTACCTTCTTTGAAGTTTAAACCTTTGAGGTGTTGGCCTAATAACAGGGGATTTGTAATTTGTCAGGCTTTATCATCGATAGTGATCGCCTAAACTTTCTTTGGCCTGACTTTGGCGTCAGGGCTTTCATTTTGCCTAACATTTCGCTAGGTCTTTTGGCCTGACTTTGGCGTCAGGGCTTTGCCTGACTCTTGGCGTCAGGTTTTTTGAGGCCTAACTTTGTTGTTAGGGCTTTTGTGGCCTAGTTTTATTGCTAGGGCTTTTTGGCCTAACTTTGTTGTTAGGGCTTTTGGCCTAACTTTGTTGTTAGGGCTTTTGTGGCCTGACTTTGGCGTCAGGGCTTTTGGCCTAACTTTGTTGTTAGGGCTTTTGGCCTAGCTTTGTTGCTAGGGCTTTTGTGGCCTGACTTTGGCGTCAGGGCTTTTGGCCTAACTTTGTTGTTAGGGCTTTTGGCCTAGCTTTGTTGCTAGGGCTTTTGTGGCCTGACTTTGGCGTCAGGGCTTTTGGCCTAACTTTGTTGTTAGGGCTTTTGGCCTAGCTTTGTTGCTAGGGCTTTTGGCCTAGCTTTGTTGCTAGGGCTTTTGTGGCCTGACTTTGGCGTCAGGGCTTTTTGGCTTCAGCTTGCTTCGAGTGGACACGCTTTGTGAAGGAATGGCTTTCTTTTATTGACATAATCCGTTTGATTACAAGCTATGCATAAAATCTTCTTAAATGCTCTGAATTAAATGGACGGGGTAACCTCTCGCCTTCGGTGGTTTCCAAATAGTAGGATCCTGGTGCGGCGATCTCTACTACTTTGTATCGTCCTTCCCATTTGGCTGAAAGTTTGTTTTTACTGTCCAGCCTTGTAAATTCATTCCTTCTCATAACCATCTCCCCCACGAAAAATTGGCGAGCGCTAACTTTTCTGTTGAAATACCGAGCGGTCGCCAAGCGCATTTTTGCCTGTGTTTTTTCCGAGAGCCATCTCTTTTCCTCTGCCAAGTCGAGGTCAGTTCTGCGCTCGATCTCATTTGCCTCCGCGTTAAAGTGTAGGACTCTGTGGGTAGGCACTGCTAATTCAGTTGGTGCTACTGCTTCTGATCCGTACACTAAACTGAAAGGCGTTTCTCCTGTGGCCGCCTTAGGCGTTGTTCTGATGGCCCATAATACGTTTTCCAGCTCTTCTGCCCAATTCCCTTTGAATGCTCGAACCCTTTTCTTAAGTCCGGCTAAGACAATCTTGTTGGCTGCTTCAGCTTGCCCATTCGTTTGAGGGTGATGTACTGAACTGAAGCGATGGTCGATATGATACTCTTCACAGAGCCATTTCAACTCCTTTCCAACGAATTGCGGACCATTATCGCTGATGAGTATTTTGGGAATACCAAACCTGGAGAATATGTTGACCTGCATGAACTTGATAACTTGGAATTCCGTTGTCGAAGCTAGAGCTTTCGCCTCTACCCACTTAGTGAAGTAGTCGATCGCCACTATAATGTGAGTACGCTGACCAGTGCTAATGGGAAAAGGACCCAATATATCGATTCCCCATTGAGCGAAGGGCCAGGCACCCGCCATTGGGGATAATAATGTCGATGGTCGACCCGATCGTGGTGCAAACTGCTGGCAAATTTCACATTTCTGTGTTAATTCGGCTGCGTCTTTTCCCAAGGTCGGCCAGTAATATCCCAGTCTGAATATTTTCCTGCTTAGTGAACGAGCACCTTCATGACATGCTGCTGCCCCTTCATGAGCTTCTCGAAGAACTTTTTCTGTTTCGGGTAGAGCAACACATCTCAAGTAAGGCGTCGAATAACCTCTTCTATAGAGTTCTCCATCGATGATTAGATAACTGGCTGCGAGTCTTCTAATCCTAGTGGATTCGCCTTCGTCCTCTGGGAGGATGCCTTCTTTCAAATAATTCTGGAACGGGGTCATCCAGGTGACCTGTTCTTGAATGTTGAAGACCTCCGCTCTGTTTTCAAGGACTGAACATAGGGCCTTTTCCAGAAATTGCACATCCTGGATTGTCGCCCCTCCGAAGGCTAGCTTACTCAAAGAATCTGCCATCTGGTTTTCTTGGCGAGGAATAAACTCAATCGCGAAATTTGGGATTTCCACGACTAGTTTTTTGGCGATGCCGAGATATTTCTTCATCTTTTCTCCCTTTGCCTCGTAGGCGCCATTAACCTGATTGACAATAAGTTCTGAATCACTTTTTACTTTAAGCGCTGTTATACCCATTCCTTTTGCCAGTCTGAGTCCAGTGATAAAAGCCTCATATTCTGCTTCGTTATTGGTCGCCGGGAATGTCAAGGCGATCGTGTATTTCAGAGGCTCGCCCTCAGGAGGAATAAGAATTAAACCTGCCCCCGAGCCTTCTTTTGATGAAGACCCATCCGTATAGAGTTCCCAGATTTGATTGTCGTTTGCTGACTGACTTGGCCTGTTTTCTGCCTCCGCTTGACCGTTACTCGTGCTTTCCACTATGAAATCAGCTAGTGCTTGACCTTTGATGGCCGTTTTTGGCGCAAATTTGATCCTGAACTCGCTGAGCTCGATCGCCCACTTGACCATTCTTCCTGAAGAATCTGGCTTCATCAGGAAGTTTTTGAGAGGTTGATTGGTGAGGACCGTGATGTCGTGCGCATGAAAGTAAGGTCTCAGCTTCCGAGCAGCAATAACTAAGGCATAGAGATACTTCTCAATCTGGACATATTTTATTTCTGCTGAGTTGAACATTTTGCTAATGAAATACACTGGACTCTGAACATTATTCTCCTCCCTTATTAAAACAGCACTGGCTGCCACATCGCTAATGCCTAAATAGAGGAAAAGCTGCTCGCCTGGAACGGGTTTTGCCAGAGCTGGGAGTGTTTGAATATGCCTTTTCAAGGACTGGAATGCTTCCTCGCAGTCTGGCGTCCATTCGAACTTACGGTTGGCCCTCAAGGTTTTGAAGAACGGGAGGGACTTGTCGCTTGCTTTGGAGAGGAAGCGGTTAAGAGCAGCTAGTCGGCCGTTCAGGCATTGGACTTCCTTATGGCAGGTTGGTGACTTCATTTCTTCTATGGCCTTTAGCTTTTCCGGGTTTGCTTCAATGCCCCTTTCGCTGACCATAAAACCCAGGAACTTCCCGGACTTGACTCCAAAGGCGCACTTTGCTGGGTTCAGGCGAACGCTGTGTCTCCTCATGCATTCAAAAGCTTCACGGAGGTCGGTGGTATGAGGATTGCCTTTGATGGATTTTACGAGCATATCATCCACGTAGGCCTCCATGTTCCTTCCCAGCATGTCCTGGAACAGTCGGTTTACCATCCGCTGATAAGTTGCCCCGGCATTGATGAGACCAAAGGGCATCACCTTGTAGCATAGAATGTCGCCGTCAGCATAGAAAGCAGTGTGGGCCTCGTCGTCTGGATGCATTCTGATCTGGTTGTAGCCTGAATAGGCATCCATGAAGCTCAGCATCTCATGACCCGAGGTAGCATCGACTAGCTGATCAATTCTTGGAAGGGGATATGAATCTTTGGGGCAAGCCTTGTTTAAGTCGCGGAAGTCGACGCACATCCTCCACTTGCCGTTAGATTTCCTGACCAAAACTGGGTTGGCGACCCAGCTCTGGAATCTTACCTCTCTGACGAAGTCAGCTTCAATCAACCTGCCGACTTCCTGCCTGATCGCCAAACGTTTATCAGTCCCGAACGATCTTCTCTTTTGGGCGATCGGCTTGATGGAGGGGTCTATCCTGAGCTCATGCGAGATAATATATGTGCTGATTCCTGGCATGTCGCTCGGCTGCCAGGCAAAGAGCTCTTTGAATTCCTTGAGGAGGGCGGTCATGGCCTCCTTCTGATCCTCTTTCAAGGTGGTCCCAATGCGCACCTTTTTGTCCGGACCATCGATCTCGACCTCCTCCAATGCCTCCATGGGTGCTGGTCGAGCCAAGTCCTCGCGGGGATCGGCCTCTGTCTCGATGGCGAGCGCCTCCCTTTGGTTCTTCCTGCGTAAATAGTTCACATAACATTGCCGCGAGGAAGGCTGATCTCCGAGCACTTCTCCAATCCCGTTCGGAGTAGGGAACTTCATCTTCTGGTGGACAGTGGAGGCCACAATCTTATTTGGGTTGATCGTGGTTCTCCCTATAATGGCGTTGTAGGATGTAGGTGAATCGACCACCAGGAAAGTGACCGACACCTTGATGCTTTTCCACCCCTCGCCAAAAATCACTGGCATGGTTATAGCCCCCAGTGGATAAGTTGTCCTTCCCGCAAATCCGATCAGCGGAAAGTCGACCCTCTTCAGGTCGCGTTTTGATTTGCCCATCTTTTCGAAGGCGTCCAGAAACAGGATGTCTGTCGAGCTGCCTCCGTCGACCAGAATCCTTGCAACATCACAGCCGTCAATATCTGCCGTAATGACCAGAGCATCGTTGTGGGGCGTGGTGACATGTGTCAAATCATCTTCAGAGAATGAGATGACAATGTTTTCTTCAGGTCGGGGTCGCTTCCCCAACTGAACTGCCGTAGAGATCTGAGTGGCGTAGACCTCTCTGGCGTTTGACCTCTCGCCGCCTGCGCCGAATCCTCCTGCAATCAGATTCACTCTCCTCTTGCTTCCAGAAGGCTCAGCTTGATCTGCAGGGGCTGGTGAACGATGTCTCCTGGGGGGCGTTCGACTTCGGTCTCGCCCTGCCACAAATTCCTTCAACATTCCCCCCTGAATCAGCCTCTCTATATCTCGCTTCAGAATCTTGCAATCGTCTGTCTTATGGCCCTTGCACTTATGGTATCTGCAATAGCTCTCGACATCCTTGCCCATGGGTAACCCACCTCGGCGAGGCATCGGTGGCCTCGCCAAGGATCTCCTCTCCATCTCGACTAGTACCGCTGAGATCTGCCTATTTAAAGGCGTGAAGTACTCAGGGACCTCTGGATGGCGAGGTGCTGGAAGAGACTCGACTCGGGGCTTACTTTCTTTTCCCTTCTTCTCCTTCTTTATCTCCTTCTTACCATCGCGTCGGGGTTCATGGGTTACCCTTAGCGAGGTCGTCAGGAGATTAGCCTCGATGTTTGCGCGTTCAAGGTCTATGAAACCTTTTGCTCTGGACGCCAACTCCTCCAATGTCTCTATCTCCTTCACGTGATAGCTGTTTCGCAGCTTTCTCGAGGCCTTGTTGGCCACATCCAGACCTCTGTAGAATGCTCGAATGATTTCCCCATCCGAGATTCGGCGATCTAATTCTGTGACGTTTTGATGAAAACGCCCGTAGAAGTTGGACAGCGACTCTCCAGGCTGCTGTTTGACCGAGTCAAGGGCGACCACGCTCTTCAGCAATTGGCGCTCGCCCATATATCTCTCCAGGAACTTGCTTCTTAACTCTGCCCAAGTTCCGATTGATCCTGCAGGGAGGCCGAAGAACCAGGACGAAGCCGAGCCCGAAAGAGTAGATGGAAATAGCAAAGCCAAATGATTGGGATCGTTTGACTTACCCAGAAGGGAGGCCTCATGCTTGTTGACATGTACGGTGGGATCTCCTCCACCGCTATACTCAGGTATGGCCCGAGCAACCACATCCTTCGGGATTTTGATAGCGACGAGCGCGTCGGTGAACGGATGAGAGGACTGCTCCTTGAAGGGAGCTATGACTGTCAACTGTCTTTCCTGGAGCCTTTTGTTGAGGAGGTCATCCATCTGATCCACAGTGCAGTACATGGGAGAGGCTCCGGGTGGAGGCGGACCGGAAGGATTGGCAGTATATGCGGCTGCTGGCTCCTTGGTGTGCGCTGGAGGTAAGGACTGCTGACCTGACGTCATCTCCTGATCCTCCTGAGGCGCAGCAGGACTAGGATTGGCCGCTTCTGAAGGTGAAGGCCCTGTGGCAGCAGGGCGGTGATTTTCCTTAGGAGCAGAGGGATTGTTTTCCTGAGGAGCAGGGGCTTGGCGGCGTGCCTGTCCTAGGATGGCTTCCAGCAAGGAGACCATCTCGGGGGTTAAATTAATATCCTGCCCCGCAATGTGGACTGTCTGCGGTGCAGGGGCTCCGTTTTGATCAGCAGCTGGGGTCGGTCTTGAATCACCGACATGTTCTCGGGCTGTCCGCAGAGGAACAGCATTAACTCCTGCTCGGCTGGCAGGTTCCTGTTGAAGCGGTGAAGCGGCGGCGGAATCAGAGCTATCTGAGGATCGCTCCCTAGTCTGATTCCGACGGTTGCTTTGGGATCGAGTTCTCATGGCTGAATTGCTCGTTTCCCACAGACGGCGCCAAATGTTGGATCGTGAAATCCTGAATGCTGATCTGGCAGTGAATTGAATGCCAGACAAGGTTGGGATGACGCTTCAGCTCCAACTCCGGTGAACCTGCAAGTAGGGGAGCGCAACAGAGGGGGTGCCTCTGGGTCCCTCTCCGATGCTTAAATGAGTATATGTGTGTATAAAACTCAAAACGTAAAGAACGTATGTAAAGCAAGGGTATTTATAGGGTAAGAGAGATAGAACCGTATAAAGGCAACTGAATATCTTAATGTATATTGAGTTGCTGAAGATTCGGATCGTGGGATATGGCAGTTACTGCGAGATATTGCAGTTACCAAATCTAATCTTTAGTGAATATGTGACCGAGATATGCGGGATATCTTGGCCACTCTGTTATTAACGGTTTAGTGGGACCAGAGGAGAGAGGCAAGGCTCTCTTCGGGGCGAGCACTCCCATGTCGAGCAGTGGAAGGTCGCGACTTGGTAGAGAATGGCGAGCAGTCTGAGAGCCTTTGGCGTCTCTATAGACTTTGGGCTCGATTCTGGATTACTCGATGGTGGGCCAAGTTTGGCTTGCACTTGGGCCGATCCGGTTCGGATGTCATGGGTTTACCCCCTCTATAGTTATTGGGCCTTCGAGGCCTTTTCTTACCGGGCCGTCACTATCGATACCCAACAAAAATCACTATAAATAATTTTAAGAATATATGTTTATATATATCACATGTAATAGAATACACACACACATATATATATATATATATATATATATATATTATTATATGAAACATGTTCATAGTTTAAACATTCAAAGTCTACTATAAAGAGAACAATTAACAATGTATCTAAATAATACAACTTATTTTAAACATTCAAAGTCTTCCTCAAAGCACTTCATTTTTTTTTTGCAAGTCATTCTCCAACGCGTCCAATCTACTTTGCATGTCACTTTCAAGCTCCTTCTTCTGCAACTCAAAATCACGTTGCATTTGGCTCTTGTTGTTTTCACTCTCTTCAGATAACACCAGCTTCTCCTGCTCCAGGATTGCTGAAAATGATTGCTTCTGCAATTCCAGCTCTTACAAGAGAGACACATTAGAGCCTTGTAGCAAATACTTTCTAGGAAATGTACATATGATTCTTCCAGAACTACTAAATAGACAATATTGGCATATTGATTCTAGGAAGATAATCAGCAAAGTTTGTGAACACAAATAGTGAAAAAGACGCTGAAGTCCACACTGGAAAAGAGCCATTAGTGGGCCCAAAGGTCTAAATGTCCAGGAGAGCATGCATTTTCATCCTGGCCCAATTCTCCACTACACTGGAAATATGAAAATCTAACAGTCTAGTTCAACTCCGAATAACCATGTTGGCCTGGGTCTCAATTTCCTCCCTCAAAGGCCATTATCAAATTTCCAGATGCAATATGCTTCTCAAAGTAGACTATGCCACAGTTGGCATTTAACTCAGAACATGACGATATAATAAACTGATCTGATTTACATCGGAGGCAAGATTTAATATCAATCTATTGTATGTCCCAGGTGATATGATATTCCCCCCATTCCAGGTGATAGCAAATGCAAATGCAAGAAACGATACTCTTTACTAATATTTGCAATACAGAAATAGTAGTTTTCATTAAAGGGGGACGACTTGGAAGGTGGAAAGCTTACTTTTTCTCTAGATTTCAGCTGTTCTTCTAAAACACGTAACTCGTTCTCTTTCGTTTCCAATTTCTTCTGAAGAGGTTCATATTCCTACATTCAAACGAGAAGTATAAGAAACAACTACTAGAAAAAAGTAAGCCACTAATTGAAGAAACCCCGAAAGTTGTGAACCATCACGAAAAAAACATGCCTTCTCCTTCAATGCAAGTTCTGATAGCCTATTGCTGATATCATTTCCTAGAAACTCGTACCAGACGTCTGGTACGAGTTGCATAACAGCTAATCGGACTCAAAAAGTCCTCGTCCAATAAAAGGAATGACTTCGATGAAATTGACATAAATTAGAATTTGAGGACGAATTGTGGATCTTATGTTAGGTCAAATGACACTACGGGAGAACGGTCCGATAACGGCTCAACGGGATGCCTCAAATACTATTGAGTCGTGAATAATTAAAAGATCTGATTATTCACGGCTCAATCTTGGATGGGCCGTCATTTTATTTATAAATATAGATAGATAGATAGATAGATAGATAGATTTCATGGCTCAAATATAGAGTCGCAAATTAAAAAAATAATTCTTTTTCACGACTTCTTTTTTCAGCCGTGAATAATTTCTTGATTTGATTATCCACGGCTCAATCTTGGATGGGCCACCATTATTTAAAAAACAAAATTCACGGCTCAAATGTAAGAGCCGCGAATTTAAAAAAATTAATCTTTTTCATTTCTCCATTTATTTCAGCCGTGGAAAAAAAATAACTTTTCCCTCCCAAACCCACCTTCACGCCTCTTCACTCTCCAGTCTCTTCACAGTTCAAAATTTTCACAAATTTCTTTTCCCTCTTCTTTCACAGCTTACTTTGAAAATGGAAGGCCATATCAAAGTTTACGTAGGAAAGACCATGCAATGCTTAGCAAGTTGGAGTCGATGAAGCTTGAAGACGAAGCTTGAAGTCCGGAGCCGACGAATTCCACTCACGACTTCTTCACATCTTCCACTCTTCCTCTGCCCTCTTCCTCACATCTTCCTCCTCACGACTGGAACTCTTCTTTCTTTTTTCAGAGTTGGAACTCCTCACGACTGGAGCATCGAAGAAGGCAGCTTCGGAGTTGGAGATGAAGAAGGCGGGGTCTGGAGAAGATGCGAAGCTGGAGAAGGCGGGGGTTGGAGCTTTGGAACTCTTCCTTCTTCCTTCGGAGCTTCGGAGCTAGAGAAGAAGGTTGGGTCTGGAGAAGATGCGAAGGAGGTGAAGCTTCAGAGCTTGAGAAGAAGAAGGCTCAACGGAAAAGGAGGTCGGAGGAAGAAGAAGACACCGACCGGAGGAAGAAGAAGACATAGGGAAGAGATTTTCAATATTTGTTTTTTTGTAAATATATTTTTGGCGACTCAAAATAAATGAGTCGTCCAAAATAAAATAAAATATTTTTCACGGCTCAATCAAAAGTGTCATCATAATTATTTTGGCGGCACTTTTGATTTGAGCCGGGAATTATCACTACTCATCATATATTGAGTCGTGATAATTCTCCCGATACATTATAGAACGGCTCAATTTCTGTTGAGTCGTGATAATTTAACGACTCATTTATTGAGCCGTTAAAAATACATTTTTTAGCTGTTATTAACCATCTCTCCGGTAGTGTGAGAACTTGCCCTTTCATTCTTAAGTGAAGCTTTGTTTGTTTTCTGCTAGCATCACATAATAATCTGTCAAAGAAAGGTGGTTCTTTGTCTGTTCCGATTTTAATAAATGAAATAATGAATCCATTACCAATGTTGAGTGCGTCTGGGCGAAGTCTTAATACCCCAGGTCAAACCTAAATAACACGAGAAGCAAGCC
The DNA here is from genome assembly GCA_946814005.1 of Chamaenerion angustifolium. Taxonomy (NCBI): domain Eukaryota; kingdom Viridiplantae; phylum Streptophyta; class Magnoliopsida; order Myrtales; family Onagraceae; genus Chamaenerion; species Chamaenerion angustifolium. The sequence goes on along the minus strand of OX328268.1, from coordinate 21,383,245 downwards.
AAGACCGTTTGGTTAGCTAGCTAGAGGTAACGTAGCGAGTGACTTCGAATAATTGTCCCTTAAATCTAAGTAAGGTCTACATGCAAGCTACTCAGCAACGCCTTTTAGAAAATTTATGCTAGGAGTGAGCTTGGGCGGGCCGGGGTGGGCCGGTCTTTTTGGTAAGACCGAACCTGAGCCCAAAATTTCGGTCCTCACCTTTGGAGGACCGACACTGATTTCGGTCTAAAAAGCCCGCCTGAGTCAGTCTTGCTTGACTCGGGCCGGTCTCGATCTTGGACCGAAATTTTCAGTAAAAACAAAATACCGTAAAAAAATTACATTCAGTCATTTGTTTTGACTGTATCATTCAGTCATCACTCGTACTTCAATCAACATAACTGAGAGCAGAGACTCTGAATCTGCGAGTTTGTTGGGTTGGTCAAATCATACAATGCAGATTTCCCATGAACAATGATCATTTGCATCAACATCACGCATCACCATTCCAATTTCCAACTGTAAATCTATTTTAAAAAAAAAAAAGATAAATTTCCGATTAAGAACAATCTATCCCACCAAAATTATGTAATCTAATACATCAACACATTAAATGGTCCTAGATAAAATGTTTTTTGTGTTATATATGAAATACCCCATGTAGTAATTGGATATGCAGGGATTGGTGTTTATCTTACCCAACAATTAGGATTATCAAAGACGTAACCCACATCACAAATTGATACATCTTGTATTTGGAGTGAACAGTAGGTTCAATGTATCCATGAGAACTGTATCTTTCACTAATCCATCCAAACTGAGGGCGGATCAAAAACACAAACCTTCGTTCAGTAAAATCAATAAAATAACTAGTTCAACAATAAACATCCCTTTGTCAAAAGACCCTTCCCAATAAACAGACCCCCATACATAATAACATCCCTTTGTCAACAATCAGTAAATCGACATACATCTCTTTGATGCAATAATGAGAACAATCATTAAATTGATACAAATCGAAGAACAATCGACATAAATTGAAGAACAATCGAAGTAAATTGAAGAACAATCGAGAGGCGACACGGCGAGGGCACTTACTGGAAGCAAGAGGCGACACGGCGAGAGTCGAGGCGGAGAGGCGAGGGCGAGATGCGGAGGCGGAGCTGCGAAGACTGGGGGTGGATAGAGTCGAGCGGCGGGAGAGTGGAGACGGGATTTGCTGAGTTTTTAGACTGACCTAATTGTAAACGTAAGTTGCTGAGTTACTAAGTATTATGTATTAGCTATTAGGTTTTTAGACAACTTGGGCCGGGTCGGGCCGAATCGGGAATTTCGGGAAAAAGCCCGAGCCCGACTTTAGAGGAAAAAACTCGCCCGCTCAGTCTCGGTCCTAGTCGGTCTCGATCTTAGTCAGGCTGATCTCGGACCGATTTTGTCGGAATTTCGGTCCAGACAGTCTTTTTTGCTCACCCCTAGTTTATGCAAGACAAAATGCCCACATTTGATTTCTCTTGGTCACAATATGTATACAAAAGGTTACGCCTGACTTAACACCTCTAGATCTCACTAATACTCGTGATATTGAGATAGGAATCGGTGACAAGACTAAGGATACGATCCTACCAATAAAGGTAAAAAATAAAAAAATAAAAAGTTCAGGTTAAAGGTAAATATGGTAGGTTAACTGATCTGGATCTCCAAGTTAGGCCCTCTCGTATATACTTTTAATTTGTGTTTTCTATCTAATGAAAACTTAGGATAAATACATTTGGTGCATCCAAATGTTATGCCCATGTTATTATTATTGTCATCCTCTATATTATTTGCACCTACATATTTGAGTATATTGTTATTTCCACTCTATTAAATTGACACGTGTTAGGTTAAAAATGTTATTTCATCCTTAGTATTTCAACAAAAGAATAAGTATATTAAGAGCGACGTTTGAGAAATCAATATTTAAATCCAAAACGAATCCAACAATAATTATGGGTTCGTTTTGAACTCCCAAAGATTATATTGGGTTCAAAACCAACACGGAATTGTTGTTCTAGCTTCCCAACGAACAGTAAAACAACATTTCTTGTATCAATTGATTATTTAAAATATTTTTAAAAAGTGAGATGAAGATTAATATAAGAGTAAAATTGTTAATTTGATATATATATTTAATGGATAAAATGGATGGAACGGTAACCCATGCAGATGGACTAAACAACACGAAAGAACGTGTTAGTGTAAATAACCACATGAACGGTAACCCATGCAGATGGTCAATGGAAGTTCTGAACAAAACCCATACCGCGATCAGTAGAGGGAAAAAGTGGTGGAGGTGTCGCATCATCCCTCTCCAATCTACCCCCTCAACAATAATGTTGTTGAGAGTACATGGTTAAGTTTGTCCCAAATAGAGGTTCAAAAAATGAGCTAAGGAAGAGGTGGTGGGTACAAGACAATTGGCCCATAAAATGTTAACGGAATCACAAAGTCTGAAAAATGGGATCAATATTCTCGTGTCGTTTGAAAAAACTACCCAAAGGAAAGAGATGTATGTTACAAACTGGGTTTTTTTATTATAATTTTAGGTGAGGGTTTTTTTTTATAATTATTTTGGGTGCAATTCAATTTTCTTCCAAGGTATGATGACTTACTTCATCCAGTTTAGGCGGCGGCCATCAAATCTTCCGATCACATCCTGAAGTTGCCAGTTGGGGACATCCGTGGAAGGAAACAGCAAAACAATCACCCCTACCACACCAAGAAAAAGAAAGGTGATTGTTTTGATTGCAATCTAATCCTCAAACCTGATCATAAAAGAAACAACTACAACAATGATAAATCTGATGCGGAAACCATCATCATCAAAGAAAGAACACTTTGTCTACATTTGACATAAATTGGTCTGAACTCTGAATCAAAATGTCCTCGGGGAGGAGAATGGCACAACAAGATAACAGTTGCTTCTGCTTGGGGAAGGAAACGAGTATTACTACTCACTCATTCATACACCGTAAAGAAATCAGTCCTCCCATTTGTTGAATATATTTACATCCTGCTGTGCTGCCATGAAGAATTCCACAGAATAATATTCACACAACAATATGAAAGCCAGCAAGCAGCAGTAGTTGAATGATATTCCTTCTCCTCCATCACCAACATATTGATTAGGTGAGATCCCAACATACAATCCAGAGACAGTCAAATCAAGTTTCATTGGGTTCTTCATTCCATCTAAATCCTAGTTCGGGGCCATTTTTGTTTTGGCAGCTGACTCTTCATTAATGTATGAATGCTATTAGTGGGAAAGAATCCAAGGAAATATCCACTACCTGAAATGCGCAAACACTATGAATCAAAGATATGCAATCATTCATAGCTTTTCATTCTCTAAAAAAAATAACTTCTAGTGGGAAAGGAGAAGTAGACATAACAGAAACCCAAGGCACACAGATGCAAAACGAAGACAAATCACCACTTAATTCAAGTTCTTATTAACTCTGTTTCTTTAATAATATGGAAATGTTCTCGTCTGGGATCAAAATATCATGAAATTCAGCTACGTATATAAAAGAAACAGCTTTAAATATTTGAAAACCTTAGTTCATTCATTAGTTCAGTAATTAATGAATTCGACCCAAAAAATCATTAATTAACTTTATATAAGCACAATTACCTTCATGTACGACCCCATGGAGGTTCCACAGACAGAGGCATCTTGCTTCGGGATTGACCAACTAGATTTCCAGAAGGAGGTGCGTGCACAGTTATTGGAAGAACCCACTCGTTTTTGTCTCTTCCCTCAACAAGAAGAGGATGCTCATACCTGTAATGGCCAAAACCCAAGTATTCTTGAATGGGCAGTAAGCAATTGCAGCACAGCAGAATATCAACAAATAAACCGGACTTCAATATCATAGGATTTCTGTGGCCAGCATCCATTTGATATGAATTCAAAATGAAGACAAACAGCACTTCAAAAGCTAGGTGGTGAGGTAAGAGAGACAAAGGTAGTGTGATTCCCACATCAATTGTCCGTAGAAGGGATCTGACTCAAGTTTCCTTCTATTAGGAACATTGCAAGACGACATCCATAGTGTATCAAACATGCCAGTTCAAAAATGGCACTAACCAGTGGTAATAAGTCCATTTGCTAAAGAACAAACTCTTTAAATGTGATAAATAGTGAAGATTACGGAATGGAAGCTCACTTCACTTACTGATGCTTTCAAGAAACTTTAGATGAAACCCTACCCTGCACGTTTATCAGCGTGTCTGTCCCCTCTAGGGTTTAGTCCACGTCTATTATTACCAATCACTTGGCTGACAGCTTACATCTTTATGGGTGGGATTTAGTATAAAATCTTGCATTGATGGCATTGGAGTTCTACCATACTCTAAATTAGTTGACAGCAAATAAGATCAAGCAAGGTTTCTATGCACACATGATGTAAATTGAATGCACTTATAATCTCAATCAGTTCATGATCTTTTCAGGGCTTGTAAGAGAATGTACATCTTCACAGGTGCATCAACATGCACATAAGCAGATTGCAGGATGCTGACCCAAGTAGCATAACTTAGCTGGAGAGAGACTAGCATCAACAGAGCATGGCCATTATACTGGGAAATTGTTGATGCCTTTATGTCAGCATGTTGAGAGTAACATACATAAGCAACATATTATATAGGGCCATACCTTGTCCAGTCCACATTTTTTGGAGTTGTATAGAATTCAAAACGTAGACACCACTTCACAGATATGTGTGGGGTAGAAAAGGACATGGGACCATCCGTAGGAATGGAAAATATAAAGCTAGTCTGAACCAGATCTGCAACAACTTCATGGTGCTCACTCTGAACCTGCAAACAGCATGCGCACAAGACATCATAAATTCAGTATTCAGTACACAAAGTTCACTGAATCTATTCTACTGTACATCTGAGAAGATTAGAGATAAAGCTAAGCAATAAACTTACCTTTGTAATAGTAGGTGAATTCCTCCTAGAAGGATGGAGAAATTGTCTATTTATCGTCTCTGAAGTCTCCAACGTCACTAACACCTAAAACAGCGCAAACCATTCAACAAATTTGCAGGGATAGAAAATATGGATAACTGTTCCACTGCAGCAACCAGTAACATCCTAAATTCCTAATGTGGTGTTTGGTAAATTGTATGGTGTAGGAATAGGAAGGAACAACTGATCGTATAAAAGTCTGAGAATTGAATTTGATAATGTTCTTCTATTACTTCCCACTTCCAAACTATCCTATGTATCCTAGCAATTACTGTCCATTAAGACTATCACCTCAAGGCATCTCCGAGCTGCTCCTTCATGGAAAAATGTTAGAGTCCCGCCTATCTGCACGTACAGAGGCATCATTATATTCAAATATAGTGTCCGGAAGTAGTAAAGAATTCCACGTAAAACATGCTTAACAGAAATAAACCAAAGAAAAGTGGAATCACCATGTCACTGAAATAATAAGTCGACTCCGAGTTTTTAGGAGAAAACCTGAGCAAAACTTGCTCATCCAACCTTATATTGTAGGATCTACCTCGAATAAACTCCTCCCCTGCTAACAACAGATGGGAAGATAAGGTTATCTGCTCATTTGGATGAACAATTAATTGACAAATAGTGAGCAGGTACTATAGACATGCAAACATCATTTGACGAGAACTAAACCTGCTATAGGAGGAACTGAACCTTCATCATTTTCCAGAGAAGGAGATTTAGTAGATCTCTGCCGCTGACTTGGAGAAACAACTGAAGACTTTTGGGGTGAAGTATCTATTAACAAGGAATAGTGCCAGTTACAAAACTATTGATTATAATTTGAGGATTAAGAGCTGCAGAATCTACAATAACAAACCTGAAATATCTACCATGGAAGATAAGCTTTACAATAATCATCTAAATGTAAAATACCTATCCATTTTACAACTTATTGAAAATGTAAATCAACTACTATGCATGAAATCCTGGAGTATTTACAAGAATCCTCACCGCCATTATTATCACTAACGAATTCAGCAACAGATAGCTGCGGAGGTGGAGCATGCAAGGATAGACTTGTTCGACTCCCTTCTAAATATAGAAAATCTCTACTTGAAGACTTAGCAGTAGTTGAATGTAAAGACAAAGAACTTCCAAATGATCTGAGCAGACTTTCTTGGTTTGGGTTGTAAGAAGAAATAGATGATGTCTCATCCTTTGAGCTATCATAACCTTCTTCAGCACCATCATATATATCACTTACTCTAACCTGTTTAAATATCAAGTAGTATGTGAATTTTCGATTATACGAGACCCTCAGAATTAACGTACAAAAGAACTACCTAGATATTAATAGTAAATACTTCTTGACCCCCTTGAAATAACCCCTCCATAATAAATAAAAAACATCACAGAGAGAGCGCATACCCAATCAGATTCTCCATCAAGCTCTTTCCAGTATGTATCTAGTTGTATAGTGGTCGCAGGCACAATTCCTAGGATCAAGAAAATATATTTATGCTACCCACATTGTGTCACATCATATCTCAAATTAGCAAAATTGCAAGAACGTTAAAGGAGCCAAATTTATAGTAGAACATCAACTGAGACAGATGAGTGGAGATATTCACAATAATCCTCAAACAATTACAGCATAAGACATACTCAGAGAAGCAAACAAGAATCAAGATGACTATGCAAGTCATTTATTCAACAATATAATTGCTTCACTTCAGCAATGGCTAAAATGCAGTAAATAGAAAGTCGATTGAACACGCACATCTTGATAAACGCATGCTTAGCAATCCAAATGTTTGAGATGTTTTTAGAGAATTAACAAGTTTTATACTGATGATATCTCCTAAACTGACATGAGTATTAAGATAATATAATCAGGTTATAATGGAATATTTGGATTTTAAATGGGCATCAAAGCTCAGAATGTCTACTATATCAAGGATAAATAAGGCCCTTACCATCGACTAGACCTTCTGATAGCAGGCCACTGTTTCCCTGGCAGGTCCAAACATGAAAAGGAATACGTGTCTCCTGTAGGATGAATGCTAATACGTTTTAAATGATGAATATGTCTTCCATTGATTTGTTACAAGATGGGTGTGATATCTCAATCTCAAATCATCAGAAAATTGCCTTGTTAAAAAAAGAACAGCACTTGATTTTGCAGATTAAATAAAATTATGTTCATAACCAAGGTCTTAGCACAACTTCTTGGGATAAAAATACAAGAAATACAAACCACTTCAGCAAGATCTTTTGATCCTCTTTGAGAGTCACTTTTGTCAAAAATCTGCCACTGCCCTGATAACATAGTTTTGACATAGTACAAGTAACGAATTGTTGCGCCCTTATATGATGGTGGTAAAGTGCTTGGCAATTCAGCCCTCACCAAAACTGCATAGGAAGGATCAACATATTACACTTCTGGAATATGTCAAGAGTTATCGTTAATAGCTCAAGTGGATTGACTCAAACGCTAGTAAACTCTAAAAGGACATAAATAAGGATAGACAAACAGTTTAAGTGCAATTTGGTTCTAACTTGCAAAAATCGAAATTTAAGGTTACTACGTTATGATCAGCTCCTCTGAACACCATGGGTGCCCTACCATTCTTAAACTCGATTAGCAGTAATGCCATTACAAAATTACTGTGAACTTGAGATTCTTCTCTCGTACTAAGGTTTCCATAATTATCTTAAGTCTAAACTAAACTTACACCTCCTGCATAAGCATCATTTTTTCTCCACTGAAAAGTAAGATCTAGTTCACTCCTGGATGACTCTTCCCAAATGAGTATGACTTTAACACTAACAATATTATCCTAGACACAAAAGGGAAGGGAAGGGTGGGGAAACCTCCATAAAAATAAATCATAATTTTACTTCAATAGGTGCGTGAAAATATGTGGAGATGCTCACACGTTTTCATGGTGCCAGAAGAAACAATTAGATTCGAAGCAATCTTAGGAGCAGAGCTGTCCATAAAGAAAAATTCCCCTGAAAAGGAGAGAAGCAAATCAAGCACATATGAGAAAAGATAGACAAATTCAGTGAACAGTACAAAAAAATGTACGATAAGCAGCACCTCGGCGTTGTCTGGACCCCTGCAAGGGCTTTTGGGTGGCGAACCATTGAGAATCCACTTTTTCCATCCCTTTGATCTCGAAGCTGAGATTTTTTATTAAGAAGGAACAGACAGCGCCATTGCTGACGTCAGAATCAACGTTCGGAGTCTGAATTTCGATAGTAACAAGAACCTCATCGCCGGGCCTGTAGACTTCCCTATCCGTACGACAGATCAACGTTGGCAAAGGAAGTTCCCTTCTGACGCCTTGCCTTGATTTGGTAGAGTTGCCGCCCGAGAAAATCGAGAACCTTCGCGGTAGCATTGCCTCCATAGAGCAGGTCCAAACAGAATGAGTAAAATCGGATCCCCTTCTAAACATGTAGAAGCATGCTGCGTGCTACAGGATACAGATGCAAAGGAAGATCTGGATGGAGATCGCGCTCAAGAAGAAAGGAAGATTAAAGTGAAGAAGATCAAACAAACAAATGCCAGATCCAGCTCTATTCAAATGGGAGGCGCTGTTCTCTTTTACTTGGTTTTAATTTTAATTAATGAATATTAGTCATTTGTCGAATTTTACATAAATAACAATTTATTTATATACGTTTTTTTACACAAATATTATTTAAATTGATATATTATAAGAAAAAATTACTTGTATTTTATTCTTAATTAATTATAACTAACTCGCGTTATGTGCATGCTCGTTATCTGTCATGCGTGATGTGTTACGAAAATATTATTTGTCTCACTTTTAGCATAATATAAGAATAATACGAGAACTAAAATTTAGATTAAAAATATTATTATTATAAAATTAAACTTAAATAATATGAGATAATAAAATAAATTTTCTAATTCTAAATATTTTTAACAAATTGTTCGAGCGACCGAGAGTAAAAATAAAAATTCTAATTCTAAATTTCAAATGCTAGAGCGATCGAGAACTCTGGGTCGCTCGAACAATTTGTTAAAAATATTTAGAATTAGAATTTTTATTTTATTATCTTATGCAATTTAAATTTAGTCTTACATCAATAACGTTTTTAATTTACGTACTATTCTTGTATTATTTTAGGAGTCAGATATACCATATTTTCGTATCACATCACGCGCGACAAACAGCGATAACGTGCATGCATGTAGCGGGTGCTGGAGTTTAGTATAAGCATTAAGGAATTACACTTAAGTGGATTCAACAATTTTTATTTTAATTTTCTTTTTAATTGTAGAGTCTTTTATTTTAAATTGTATATAACATATAGATAATGTTACTCAATTTAAGATGTACATCTACGTCATTACTATTACAAAATTCAGTACTTAATTGATGAAGCTAACAAAACATTTTTGTAGACTACGTTTTAGTTATGTATACCAGTAATTCCTTTGAAATCTCGTTTCTCGTACCAAAACTTGTATTGGCAACTGCCTAGTACTACGTGATAAAGTAACATATAATTATTTGTGACTAAATATTTGGTCAGACAAATATATGTCTGAAATTTAACAAAGTTCAGTGTCATTACAAAGCCCAGCATTAAGCTCTAGAACTTGAAGAAAAAAAATTGGTGCACAATTCTTACGTGTTAGAGAGTGTGGATATATTCCTATTATTTTTTCGGTGCCTTGATATCAATGTTAGATTTAAGATATACAACTTCATCAACTATCTCGTAAATGTCAACTATCTCGTAAGTCTGAATTTGTGATGCTCGAACTCAATCATTATGAGAGAGAGAATGATGAAGAAGAGTTGAAGAGTGAAAGAATAACGGAGAAAGAATGTAAATAATCAAAATAATTCTTAAAATAAATATATCAAATTTCTAAGTTTTTTATATGTAATTATATAATGAGGGTTACAAAAACATGATCGTACTATTATCTATTGAAAGTATGTAAGTCGAGTTTCGATTAGTTGATTAGTCTAAGGGTTAACTACTTTTTATCACATAAGTTTACTTAATGTTACCTTTTGGTCATTCATGTTTTTTACGTTAAATGGTTAGTTACGTTTCCTGATGTAACTATGATTTGGTTCAAACTTGTGTTATTCAGTCACTAATTTTTGACAATGTTACTTTTTGTTGTTTAATCACTAACTTCTGGTATATGCTAATATTAAAACTTGATGTAGCGAAAATGTCTTTCTTTTTCTTCTTTTTCCGTGTTTCTTCGTCTTTGTGTTTTTCCTCTTGCCAAAGTTGCATTCGTCTATTTGGGAAGACAATGAAAATGGAAAACAAAACGTGAAGAAGAAAAGACAAATGACATTTTTGGTACATCAAATTTTAATATTAGCATGTGAGACATTAGTAGTTAAAAATAACGAAACTCAATGATTTAAGTCAAAAAGTAACATTGTCAAATGTAAGTGACTAAATAATACAAGTTTAAGTGATCAAATAGGTAATTAATTCTTAATCTAAAGCTTACTTCCATCACCCATGAACCGAATTAATATTTTTAATCAAGTGTTCTAATGTATTATCATATTTTTTATTAGTTTTAAACATCATAAAACATGATTTTTCAAATACTTAGAGGAAGATCGCTAAAAAAGCTTATAGATTTTATTTTATATTCTAGTGATATGTAGATAACCGATTCAACACTCGATTAAAACCGAACTTACATTTCAGTAATGTGACCTTAACGCAATAGGAAGTTAACAATTCTCCGGTTAAATCGTCGTATCCCGCAGGAAAGTTCAAGAAATCGTTCATGACAGGGAACTTTTCTCTTCATATGCTTCAATGGACTAGCGCAATCGCTCACTACCAATCATGTCTATGAAACGACGACGACTATTACAAATCTTCAGTGGCGACGTCAAGATATTCCACATGATATGTTAAAAAAATAAAAGTATATATCTAATTAAAATCTTCCTCTTTTGTTTTGTTACTAATATAAATGGGAGTTTGTTATAGGAATGCATATTCTTCCTATATGTGTTCGTGCACAAGAAAGAAGAAATAAAAATAAGTATATTCAAGTTTGTTTTTTTATTTGAGAGAAACTGTTTTCTTTATGTATATACATTAAAGTACCATAATTAGGGGTGGCAAACAGGTCGTGTCGTGTTAGTAATCATGTCGTGTCAATAAACGTGTCGTGTGTAAACGGATAAGTTTTACACGAACACGACACGATTAATAAATGTGTCACACGACACACAACATGGTAACACGATTACATTTTTGGGCAAGATAAATCACGTGTCGTGTTTTCCACACGACACAACACGATAAGGCACAACAAAATAAAACACAACAGACACGACACGATAAATCAACACTACACGGTAAAATTTCACTATCATTCATCACATAAAAACCAACATCAAATGATTCAAATCTCATACTCTACACATAAATCAACACAAATTATATATAATTCTCATGAAAAGATACAAATCAAATACAATCCTCAAAGTTCAATCATCAGAATAAAAAAAGCACATTGTGCAAACATACCATACGTCTCCTCCTCCACCGTCTTCAATACTGAGAGATCTGACTGTTCACAAGATGCAAATGTTGTCCAATTCGACTAAATGCAAAGAAGAAACTCAGTACTTCAAAATGAAAAACCTAAAGATTTGTGTATTTGTTTTTAACCACTAGACAAATTTCTACTATGTACGAACATGAATGTCATAGCTTCCTTACTACTAAGTCATTTCTTGCGAAATCAGACATGAATGTCATAGCTTACGATAGGGCTGACAATTCGTGTGTGTGTGCTATCGTGCACCAGGACACGACACGCACGATAGTCCAACACGAAACACACGAAAATGTAATTGTGTCACAGACACACGACACGAACACGACACGAAATTTATTGTATCAACACGACACGAACACGATAACACGAAAATATTTGTGGAAAATCGTAACACGATAACACGATTTCACATTTTCACGAAAATAACACGGTAACACGAAAATAACACGATAACACGATTTCACGGTAACACGAAAATAACACGGTAACACGGTTCACGTTCGCCCGATAACACAGCCTAATTAACATAAACACGTCCCCTCAAAGGCAAACAATCGTGTTATCGTGTTTTGAACCCCAATAGCTCGACCACTTCTTTCACGTAGTTGAACAATTCTAAATCTCTTGGTTTCACTTTGGGGGTAGAGGGGGAAGAAGAACAGAGAATTCAGTTTTGGAAAGGGGATGTGAAGAAGGTAGAAACGTCTTTATGTTTGGCATCGGTTCGAAATTAACCGCTGCACATGCCGTGCACTTGACATTTAACGGGTAAATTTAATGGAATGTGCAATTACATACAAAATGAAACATATTGAGTGTACTTATTTGCGGCAAAAATTATTCGGGTGTAGTTAGTAAAAATAATAAACATCTAAGGGTTATTTCATACTTTTCCCTTCAAAGAACTATACTTCTTCATAACATCATATTTAACTATGTTTCTACTAACCAATTGCACATTTTGTCGTAGATATTTGAAAACCTCTTTGATACCAGCATACTCAACAAACTGAAAGGGCAAATTATGTCATACAATTAGGGGTGACAATTTCTGACACGGCATGATTAAACGATTTGTAAACGACCTGCAATTGAAACGTTTATACACGATTAATAATCGTGTATAAACACATCTAACATGCAAATACATGACAAACAATTGTTTATACACGATTAAGTAATCGTGTCTAAACGTGTCGTGTCAAATCGTGTACTAAGTGTGTCTAATCGTGCTGTGTCTAATCGTGTACATGGTTACTTCTATGAATTGAATTAGGATTAAATTTCTACTAATAGAGTAAAGGATCCATTAACCAGACCCATGAGTTAAGTTGATCCAAGTCTATTAATTTTATATGTATATTTATGATTTTATCTTAAATATATTGCATTTAGTGAACTTTATAAAATACTAAAATACATAATATTATATTTGATGGATAACAAGTATGAACATATAAATATTTGCAATTAAAAATTAAATATATTAATTACGTATAAATATAGATTTGGATGTTTCAAGTTACTTACAAGATAATAATAGTTAAAGTTTTAATTATTAACTAATCCTAAACATTATAAAAATATAAATATAAATATAAATCTTATTATTATTATTATATTTATACAATATTTTAGTCTCATTCTAATTCTTTTTTATTTGTTGTCGTTATGTTAATAATAACAAATGAATTGAAAGGAAATAAAAGTAATGCATGTATTTATAATACAAATCTCCTATAATAACAAATGTATTTGAGCATTTATCACAATGTATTTATAATAACAAATTCATATATATTTGTTTTCTTTCCATATATATAATTATTTTATGCATTTTTTAATTTTATAATATATATATAAATTGTATATCAATATTATTTAGCTTATTATAATTAAAATTGTAATATAGAGTTAGCATATGAATGAATAATACTAATACTAATAATATGAAGATAAATTTTTTATATTTTTATATAAGTATATAAAACTAATAGAAGTCTACCTTATATATGTAACTTATGTGGTTTTATGAATGAGAAGGTTTGGAGTAACTTATGTGGTTTTACATGATTTGCAACATATGCATGAAAATTATATGTTTGATATGAACCAATAAGAAATTATGAATATACACTATATGTTTGTCATAATTATATACATTATAGCCAAATTAATATAGACATAGATGATATATAATGTATATCTATATCAAGTAAGTATGAACACGTATTATACAGATTAAAATATATAATATAATATTTGATGGATAATTAGTATGAACATATAAATATTTGCAATTAAAAATTAAATATATTAATTAAGTATAAATATAGATTATTGGAGTGTATAAATATTTTTGGGAGTGTATTAGAAATACATAATCCCAACCGAAGTCTCCCAGCCCAACCCATCTCATATATCCCAGCCCAGACGTAGGAACCTAGCCCAGCTGAAATCCTCCACTCCTCCCCTTAACAAAAATCCCACATCGGTTGCTCCAATCCAAGAGAGCCTTTCATGCATCTATAAATAGAGATCTCCTAAGATTTTTAGTTCATATGTTTCTTGGTCTTTTGGCTAAGATTAAGTATAGTATTTATTTTATTAGTTTAATATTTTATTTGTGGGTTAGTGGCCTACATCATCCTAAATTAATATTTTGATAGAAGTACTATTCTCTCGTGTTACCGTATTGTATCTCGTGTGACACGTTTATTAAAGGTGTCGTGTACGTGTTTGGATATTTGAGACACGTTTAAAACTTATTCGTTTAGACACAACACGATACTGTTACTGACACGACACAATTAGACACGACACGACATGTTTGTCACCCCTACCTACAATAACATTTGTAAGTAACTCTCTAAAATTTAGAGGATCAAACTAATTGTTTTCAAGAGTAACAGTGTTTCTATTAGTTGCAATAAACATTTGACATATGTTCTTAAAATCTTTTTTTTTTCACATTTCTTGAAATGGCGTTTCATATTTCCAGTTCCATAACTATATCACAACGATATTGTGCTATACACTTTAAACAACTACTTTTCGCTATCCCGTATGTCTTCTCTAATGGAAGAATTTCAAAATGGTTCCACACATGAAACTTCAATAGTATTTTCATTTTCTGACTTTCACCTTCAAAACTTTCTAGATTTGATTTTGCACTAACCTTCTCAACATTTCTTGTTGATTGCGTTTGCCTTTAGCTTTTTTAGTTGTTGATTCGATCTCAAATACCTCAACTTCGTCAACATCAACTTCATTAAATCTATCATCGTCAAAATCAAGCCTCCAAAGTTCATCATCCTCCATGTTAACGAGCTTAGTACTGAGCAACTAAAACAAACAAGAACACACACAATAAATTTCAAAGTAAAGTAGTACAACAAGAACTCAACATTCTGCATATCCACACACACTCAATATGTTGTTTCAACAGAGAATTCGGTTCCTTTTACAATTGGATCTATTTGCTGTTTTATGTTCACAAATTACAATATGTCATTCTCAACTGATAACAAACACTGCAATAGGCTAATAACTTGATATCCCGTCTAACAACAAAACAACAAAACTCTGATTTTAGCATGAACACAGTTTCAGCTAAATAATGAAATAGTAACCAGAAATTCATGCACCTTAAGTTAACCAATTTAATGGATTTGGAACTTCAAATCTAGTGTGAAGAGAGTGTATCAAGAACCTAGTCATTGGTTTGCTAAATTTTTGAAGCAGTAATAATGTCTCGGCAACACGGATATGATCTTCACAAGTATTGTTCTTGAATCGGCTTTCCTATTGCTGCTGAGACATATCCGTATAGTTGAGACAATACTTAGATATCACATTGAAGCTTAAACTTTAATTATTTACATTGATTTCCATGCATAGTCATCACATTTCTAGAAATCAAGTTTCCAGGCAATGCCAAACCTGTCACCTGTGTGAAGACCACGCTGAATAGAATGAGAAAAATTAAAAACAAATAATCAGCAACTTAGACAATAGATCCCAGAGCGTGGGCACATACATAGACAAGAGAGCCCAGACTCAGATCCAGACCCGTGCGAAGAGCCGAAGACCACGCTCAAGTGCTGGAGTGGAGGTTGGATCTGGGCGCTGACACAGACCTAGGCGCAGACCTGCGTGCTGGACACATACGCAGGACGACAGGAGTGGACAGCTCACGGTTACAGCAGGAGTGGAACTGGAGAGTGGAGTACTGCCACTGGACGGTGACACAGGCAGTTCTTCTTCTCTTCAGGAAGGACCGAAGGAGTGGATTTTATATTTGCAGATGCAATTCTGAGTTCTTCAAATTTTCATGGAGAGTAGGATTTCACGAAATTCGGAAAATTCTAAATAAGCAATAATAAATAGGGAATAAGGAATATAAATAAGAATATGAGGTTGTTTGTCTGGGGGAAAAGTATGAAATTGCACCCGGATGTTTGCAACAATTGGTAATTGCACCCATGATATTTGTTATCACACCCGGATGTTTTTGTTTATTGGTTATTGGACTTTTCCGTCCATTTCCGCTGGTTGTCCGTTAAATAACCGTCATGTGCTGTCCATGTGCACTAAACCTAACCTTAGATACCTAAAATACCTCAGTCTCTTCCTGTTAATAAAGTCTCCATGTCTCCCCAATTTTTGCTTTCATCTGTTGCTCTTCATTTGTTGCTCCAAGGCCCGCGAAGACAGCGAAGCCAAGTGAAGACGAGGTGAAGACGACTGCTCCAAGGTCGGTACATCATGGGTGTAAAGTATGCTGAATGCTATTCTCGTTCTTCTTCCTCTTGGGCATCCAAGCCGAACATGACATCCATGGGTGTACTATGTTTAGCTCTGCTAAAGACTGTCTTTCTACGATAGGTAGAGAGTGCATTACTGCAGAATTTTAAAGCTTATGGAGCATGGCATCATCGAAAATGGGTTCTAAGCAAGGGTTATTCGTCCATAGATAAAGAATTACATCTGTTAAATCATTTCCAAAAGGCAGATTCTCGAAATTTCCATGCATGGAACTACAGGAGGTGAGAATTGCAATTGTGAATCATGAATTCAGTAGACATTGAGCGGTCTATTATGTTCTTATAATGAATACACGTGGCAGATTTGTGGCAACGCTGATTAACAGACCACTGGAGGATGAGTTAAAGTATACAAAAGATTTAATTGGAATCAATTTTAGTAATTATTCCGTCTGGCACAATCGTAGGTACTGATGTCTTATCTGCATTTTTAATGATTACATGATTGTCATTATTTGCACCACTGACCTAGAAAACAAGGCATTTCTGGATTTCATGCTCCGTAAAAGCATATTATAGTCCAGTTTTGAGTCCTTTGACGTACTTTGTGTAAATGGCAGGTGAAATGATAAGTATTCAATAAACTGCAATTACTGTGTGATTCATATCCATCCAAGATAAAAAAAATTTTACCGGGTTTATCTTCCTGGAGTAAAACATTTGGCATGTGAGACACCTTTGGTAATGTTGCTTATTTTATTTCAATTTTTTTCCCAGTACACTCTTATTGAAAAAGGATCAAGGATTGCCTACTAAAGATGATTTGGAAAAAGAGTATGATTTTGTCCGAAATGCTCTGTTCATAGATCCAGATGATGAAAGTGCTTGGTTTTATCATCTTTGGCTTGTCAAACAGACCATCATCAAAGCTGAGTCTCCTTACTTAATATCTTCTTGGCCTCCACATGGATATGATATAACTGTGCCAGGAAACAATTGCTCTGAAGATAGTGGCTCTCTTTTACTATCTGGGCTTCCTCTAAACTTGAAAAGATTTCTAGTGATTTTGCATTTCAATCAAAGTGTTAAATGTGTAGACTTATCAACATTGACTATCCATGGTAAATGCGGTACAAATAAAAATCTCAAGTGGGAGCCACTTTCACCAAAATATGCTCAGGCTGCTAGTGTATGGGTTACATATCTTGATATATCTACTTCAGATCTTGATTCATCGAGACCATCTGAGGTAGAGGTTAGTGTGGGAAATAATCAAGGTATAGTGTCTCCAAGCGGATTTCATTTGAGCAAATCTCTGCATATTGTGTTTACATTGTCTTCAAAGAGTGACGAGGCAGGCTCCCCTGATGAGCAGAAGAACGAGATGATTTCATGGATAGATGATGTTTTTTTTTCCTTCTCAATCTCTCCAACAATCAGTTTCTGTTGGTGGATCAGCAGTGGAACATAATTTTGATTCAACGGCTTTAGAGTGGCGAAAAGATGTCATTGAAGAAGAGATGCGTCATTTCAGGGAACTGCTGGAACTCGACAATTGGTGAGTTTGAATTATCTTATTCAAAGCTAGTGTTTCTTTACAAAAAATAAAATAAAATGGAAACTTAATGATTTCCTGTGTTGTTTTTCCTAGCAAAATTGGGAAGTTGACTTTAGCAAGATTGCTGACTGTTTATGATGGATTGGTTGCTTCCTCTTAAAAGAAAGTTGGTCATTCTGAAGAAGTTCTACAGCTAATATAATGATCTGATAAGATTGGATCTACTACATTCTCAACACTATAAGGATGAACACAACATAGCTTTGTTGCGTCAGGTAAGATACTCCCGTCCCGTTCACGCTTAGCAAAATCCTCTAATTCCAAGTTCATTTTATGTATGCTTCTGTCTGCTCAATCTGTAGATTAGTTCCAGCAAAGAAAATTTGTTGAAACACTGTTCAAATTAATTTTAATTTGTTGAAATTGCACCGCCGGTTGGAAGAACACACTCGCACGACAGCAGCTCCGGTGTGGTTCGAAGAAACCAGACGGGTTTGGAGAGGAGAGGAAGAAAGTTAGGGTTTTGGAGGAGAAGAAGGAATGGTGAAAGAGAAGTTAAGGTATCAGTCAGTTTGTTTGGGGGGAAAGAAACCGAACGAAGGATATGTGTAAAGTTGATTGGATGGCCTAAGGGGTAAATTTGTCATTTCACATTGCATCTTTTCAAAATTAACGACTACACATGACTTTCACGTGACACTTAACGAGAATTTTTAACGTTTGGTGCAATTACCAACAAAATGTAACATACAAGTGTAATTAATTGCAGCAAAAAACATATAGGTTCACTTACAAAAATTTGCAAACATCCGGGTGCAATTTCATACTTTTTCCTTTGTTTGGTGGAATGGAATGGAATGGAATAAGGAATTATGTTATTTTTTTAATGAAATTGTATATGAAAATGGAATGATATGTGGCAAAATGTCATATTTGCCCCTACTTGTCTATGTATAATATATAATACATATAATTTGTATTATTTATTTTAAAAATTAAAAATAATTAAAACTTTAATATAAATAATTAAAAAATATATATATATATTTCTTTTTAAAACTTTATTTGAAATACCAATTTCTTAACTTTGTTTAATAAAAAATTTAAGGGTTAATTACTTAATTAGTTACACATGTTTGACCATTGTCTAGAATGGTTACACATGTTTCAAAATGTGATTAATTAGTTTTGTTATGTGACTAATTTGTTTTTCTACTGTTCATCGTCAAAACTCACCGTTAAGTCACTATTTAGATACTTAAAATGACTTAATTACCCTCATCATCAACTTGTCTCCTTATTCTTCATTCTCTTTGAACATCTTCCATGATTTCTCGCATGAACATCTCTTCGATAAGCTTTCATCTTGAGTACTCCCATGATTTCACCAAAGTTGTTCTTCATCTTGCGTTGCTCAGAATCAAAACCTTAACTTTAGCTCTTCAGTGCGCGCCACAGTCATCCCACCAAGCTCCCACCAACTACGCAACAATGGTGATAATCGTTTTCTCATGAATGACTAATTTTCTCATGATAGTCTGCTGATTTGAATCAGAGGAAGAAATACCATTTTATTTTGAGATGACTTTTGTAGAAATTGAGATTTTTCCTATTGCTATTGATGTGATTCCTTCTGTATTAATGATCAGTATCCGGTATATTATGATCATTTATGGTCTCATTCATAGTAGTTGGGTACGTCAATCTATCGCTGCTGATTCAAGTATATTTTTATGGGTTATGGAGAGAATATAAAAAATTGTGTTCTTGATCCAAACTTGAGATGATTTTGATCAAGAAAGTGGTAAAGGTATTTGACTTGATGGGTCTGCTTCCTTTTGTTGATAAGTTGCGAAGAGCTTTTAATTTGTTGAAAGGGTAAATTGTCAAAGTGCCCCCTAAAGTTTGGCCGAAATTTAAGAATCCCCCTTAAAGTTTAAAATGCCCCTTAATGTTTGAAAATGATGAAAAACCCCCCCTTGTCAGATGCTCTTTTAGGGGGAATTTTTCATCATTTCTTAACATTAGGGGGGATTTTAAACTTTAAGGAGGATTCTTAAATTTCGGCCAAACTTTAGGGGGCACTTTGACCATTAACCCTTGTTGAAATAATTGATTTTTTATTTCTTTTGGAGGGAGATAGGTCTAGTGAGATATGGAGAGGGTTGAAGAAACTAATAGAGCAACCATTGATTGCTGCCATAGAGTGCTGGAAATCTTCTCTCAGCCTCAGGATCGGTCTCAGTGGAGAAATTTGACGATGGAGACTGGAGAAGCTCTATTTAGGTTTAAGAGAGTTGTGTCTCTCCTCAACAATGACTTGAGCCATGCTAGAATTAGGAAACTTCACAAACTTCCAACCTTTGTTCCAAAAAACTCACTTCTGGAGACTAATACCACCATTAGAACTGTCCATTCCTCCAAGAATCTCCACTTCTTTAATTCACTTCAAGACCATGGCAATGGGAAAAGCTCTTTGCTCTTGGATTCAAGCTTGAATGGTAAGAGCCCTCTTCAAATGGTGGTCCAACAAACACCGTCCCAGCATCTTCATTTCCTCCAACACCAAAAGATTCAGCAGCAGATGAAGCAACATCATTCTAAAATGATGTATAGGAAGACAAGTAGTGCCATAAGCTTGAATTTCAATAGTTCTAACTGTACGCCGACTATATCATCTGGAAGAGGAAGTGCTTGAGTAGGAGATGCGATGGGAGTGTTAAGTGTGGCAGTAGCAATAGTAGATGTCATTGCTCCAAGAAGAGGTTAGCAGCTCTTAGAACAATATTGATCCGACCAGCATTGTCTGCTTATGATTCTTAATTTCTTAATTTGGCAGGAAACATAGAGTGAAGATCTATTAAGGTGCATGCGATTAGCAACAAACTAGCAGATATTCCTTCTGATGATTACTCTTGGAAAAATATGGACAGAAGCCAATTAAGGGCTCTCCTCATTCTTTTTTTTGGCCATCGGCTCTCCTCATTCATGCTATAAGGAATAAAGATCCGGCTTTTGTTTTTTCATATTCGCCACATCTGCTTTATTTCATCAGTCTTCACAATTTGGATTTAATGGAAAAAAAATTATTCTCTGGGTTTAAGGTTTCATTAGTCTTTCAGGAGGATCGAGATATTTCTTTTTGTGTGTGCACACTGTGGTATTATAGGTAAGGGCATAATAGTCATTTGATAATTTAAAAATATGTTAAAAATATTAATTAACGGTAAAATTAACGATTTACTAACGGAATAATCAATTAATCACATTGTGAAAAACATGTGTAACCAATTAGTCACATAGCAAAACCAATTAATCACATTTTGAAACATATGTAACCATTCTGAACAATGGTGAAACATATGTAACCAATTAAGTAATTATCATCAGGAAAACCAATAAGACATTGATTTTACTTCTCATAATAAAACCATATATTTACAAGGAAATGAAAATAAGACCCATTACGACCCAAAATATCTCCAATCTATAATATGATTCTGAGAGTAGTCGTGTGTGCTTATTAGTTAATTGACATTCTTAGACCATGCAAGATTGCAGACCTACCATATTAAAAAATTAACATCAACTCGAACAATTCAAGAACACATATTGTATCAACAGAAGAAAGAATCTTGAATTTACGAGGAAATCTTCACACACAAAAAAAAGAATTACTTGGTTGTCGGTATCAATGCAGCTAAATTGTGAATTTGTGGTTGTATTCCAAAACCGAATGCAACGGTCAGCAGTGCCACGCCCAGACGAACCCAGAATCGTTCTTCATTCGGTGAAGATGAGGGGAGGCTCATACCTGAAGAAGAGGAAGAATCGAAGCATACCTGAAGACGAGGGATCAAAGGAGAATCAAAGGACCGGGGAGCTTCATAAAGACGAGGAGAAAGAGAGGGCTTCGGTGAGAATGGAGGAGAGGGGATGGTAGTTCCGGCCTTAAAAAACATTTATGAGGGCATTTCAGTCATTTCTCCTCCTATTCCTCATTCCTAGCGCGTACGTCTTAGGAATTCCGAGGTTTTGGAACGGAATCCGTAAGCCTACCCCACTCGGAATCTGTAAGCCTAATTTTGTCAATTCCGCGAAAAGAACAACTTCCTACGGAATCTGTAATCAGAATTCCATAAGTTTCCCGTGAAAAGAACGGGTCATTAGTGTGTGTTTTAAACACGGGTTGGGTCCGGGTCAGTCGAACCAACCTGGACTCGACCTGTATTTTGCGACGGGTGAACCCGAAAATGACCTGCCACACTATTTTATTGACCCAAACCCGGTTCGATTCCGGGTCATTTTCAGGTTGGGTTAGAACTTGTCACCTCTAGTTCCTACCCACAAATGGGATTAGTGGGTAGAACCTTGTAACTTATACCCGTCAATGGGAGTAACGAGTAAGACTGACAGACATCCAGACTGTTACTTCC
Source organism: Chamaenerion angustifolium (assembly GCA_946814005.1). Taxonomy (NCBI): domain Eukaryota; kingdom Viridiplantae; phylum Streptophyta; class Magnoliopsida; order Myrtales; family Onagraceae; genus Chamaenerion; species Chamaenerion angustifolium. Next base: position 21,360,907 of record OX328268.1, on the reverse strand, counting down.
ATTGGTGGGTAGGCTTAATTTAATAATAAAAAAACATTATTTGTCTATTTGATCACTTATGTTTAATTATGTTACTTTTTGGTTTAAAGTTATTTTATTTAGTCACCTATGTTTGACAATGTTTTTTTTTATTTAAATTTCATAACCTCCTTTCCTTTTTACTATTAGTGACTTCTTCTTTATGAGATTAAATGTAAAAAATGCTCGGGCTTAGTTTTCTTCTTGTTGTTATTCATCATCACAAGTCAACAAAACTGAAACTTAAAGAGCTGCATTTGAAAGAAGGGGTATGTTGTAGATTCTTTATAGCTAGCACTACATCCGAATGGATGAGAATGTTGTAGGAACATGTTGATTTTAGGATAATGGGCCGCCCATAAGTGGGAGCCCATTCACATAAGCCTAGTTGTGTGTCTGGCCTTAAAATCTATCTCTCTATATATGAGTATATATAGGGGTGCTCAGGGTTAAGGAAAAACCTGATGATAGATAGTCACCCTACAGTTTAGACAAAAGTCAGTAGCTATGGTATTATAGGTCATTGCTCGTCAAACCGTGGCGTTTCCTCCCGTCTGGCAGACCGTGATATCAACCTCAGGTAGATTCGCTTTCACTTCCGCAAAAGCAATCGAACCTAGAAGGTAACTTAAATATGTGTTATGTTGTGCCCTAATCGATTGTATTTTTCTTAAATATTCCAACAGAACATGTGGTGAGATAGTTAGTCTTTGCACCCATCGACACTTCCTTTGCCGATGACGAACCGTATCTCCCCTTCAATTTTCGCATCATCCCTCTCGATTGTGTAAAGGCGAACCTACATCGTGGTTTTCGCACCATCCCTCTCTGGAGGTCGCAACCTTCGTGGTGGTCCCATGTGCGGTGGTTCCTGACGGGAGGAGGAGGAGGCGATGTCGGCCCGTGGTTGTCGACCCCCACTCGTGGCCATCCATGGTGGCTGGACACCTCCCTCGGGATGATGGCTGCTGCTTGGGTGGAAAACCCTAGCAGCAGGTTCATCTTCCCCAACGGGGAGATGAACAGTACCAGTTTGGTTCTTTGTGAACCAGACCAGTTTGATTCAAACCGGAATGGTTCATTTCTGTGAAATATTCTGGTTCAGTTTAGTCTGGTCAGTTTTAGTCGGCCGGGCCGATTCAGTTCATACCGGTTGGATGAGCCGCTTTAGATGGTTTAGTGTTGTATGGACCGGTCTGAGCTAATTCGGAGTCCCTTGGCCGCCTGAATTGACTCGAAACGAACCTGGTGTTGATCCTGGATCTTCTGTGTGTCCTAGTGGTTTATTGTAGTCCGGTAAATGTGCTTGGACCCTTTCATAAATAACTTTTGGGCTAATTTAATTAATTGTTAGACCAATTTAATATACTGAAAGAACCTTGTATTGTTTTATATTGGATGACTGGATAGGTAGAATACTGTGTGGGTTCCTTGAGTTTCCTGGATTACTTTGTATTTTATGCAGGGTAGATAGTCTTGCCTTACTTTATTTGATTGGCTCCATGACTGGTAGAATTGACTAGGTTATGACTTGTTGAGATCCCAAGATACTGTGTGAAAATTGGTAAAACATGTTAACTACTTTTATTTGTTGAGACTTTAAGTCCTTTAATTTTTATTTGTTCAGACTTTGGTCTCCAAATTTTTATTCATGGTGATTTTTATCCCCAAACTTTTGGTTAGGGTGACTTTGGTCCTCAAAGTTTTGAAAATTACAAATTAGCCTCAAAATTATTTATTTTTGAAAGGTATCAATATATATATATGTGTGTGTGTGTGTATTGACATGTATGGTTTGTTTCTTTGCTTGCATGTATTAGATTACTTAGATAGGTAGGTCTAGTTTTCGCTTATCATAGTAGAGAACGAATCACATGTTTCGCTTAGCATAGGATAGTGGGAGTGGTACTAAGATCGAATCACGAGACGTAACGTTTGTAGAGAACAAATTTTCTAAGAAGGGAGAGATTGATTTGGATCGATCTCTATATGAGATTCAAGATCATGTTGAGCATACATCTGTTAATTCGAGTGGGATTCGAGTTGAAGCCGCAGATGATGAATCAGTTCATTGTCCGCCGGATTCACCGCCTGCTGGAGCGAATGGAACATATTCCGCTCTTGATGATCTTGTTTAAAGTGGGAGCATAAGGGATCTCATTCTCAGTGGGAGTGATCATGGCCATACCCTAGTAGTAATAAGTTGTTTGGCCGTGGGCTAAAACATAAGTTTTCCTCCCAACGATATGCATTCGAAGGTAATGGAGAACTAAACACCCTAATATCTGACGATATGGTTATTGTGCCGTAAAATGTTAGAGAAAATCTCATTGGACCCTTCTAAGAATGATGAAAGTAATGGAAGATGAGATGAACACTTTGGACGAGATGAAATCTATAAGGAAGAATTATGTTGGAAGTCTGGTCGACCTTCGAGAGGACATAGAGCAATAGAACTAATGGGTTCTTAAGATGAAGCTCAAGGCTAATGAAAAGTTGAGCATCACAACTTGATTGATTCTGGATATTGGAGTGAGTCGAGACTTGGAAATGCACTAGATTGACGTTAAGACCGTCTTCCTCAATGGTGAGTTAGAAGAAGAGATCTATATGGAGTAGTCTGAATGCTTTGTGCAAAAAGACCATGAGCACTTAGTGTGCAAACTTCACAAATTGATCTATGATCTGAAACAGTTCTCTAGACAGTGGTACCACAGAGTTCATGATTTGGTCGTGGAAAATGGATTTATCTTGATGGATGAGGATCATTTCATGTACACCAAAAGGGTTTGGACTGAACTTTGTGTTTATGATTCTATATGCAGATGACATACTCATAGCCGTAAATAGCTTGGAGTTTCTCACATAGGTAAAAGTCTGATTGTCTTCTCATTTTGGGATGAAGGACATAGGTGAGGCGGCGCACATCCTTGGGATTCAGATCAACGTAGGAGGCAGTTGTGGCTTTCACAAGAAAGCTACATAAACAAAATGTTGGAAATTTTCAACATGAGTAAGTGTGAACCAATTGAAACTCCAGTTTACGTTGGGCAACCTCTCAAAATGGATATATGTTTAATGACTACAAAAGACATGGAACAGATAAATAAATTATGTAGCTACGTGCAGTCGGAAGCTTGATGTGCGCAATAGTGTGTACTCAACCTGATATTTGTCATGCAGTCGGCATGGTATGTCAGTACCAAGCTAAACCCGGATTCAAGAAATGACTGGTAGTAAATAGGATCATGTGATATCTTAAGGGCATCGTCATGCTCTCTGCTATAGACTTGCTAGATATCCAAGAATCTCTGGATGACTAGGTATAATGATGTAGACTATGGTGGTGACTTTGATGATAGAAAATCCACCTCGGACTTTATGCTCTACTCTCCAATGACGCCATCTCGTGGATGAGAAAGAAGCAGACACACATTGTGTTGATCGCCATTGATGCCAAATCTGTGGGTCTTGTGTGGACCACTCAGTAGGTTGAATGGCTGAAGAGACTTCCAGATTGATTACTTAGTCATTGGAGTCGCAATCTCCGTGACAAAGAAACCCAAGTATCATAACATGTCATATCAAGTATATATCAAGCAAAACTATGTTAGAGACTTGGTTAGACACAAAGTGATGAGTTTGGAGTACTTGTCTACGAATGAGATGGTCGTGGATCGTATCTCCAACCTTGAAGAGTGAGTCTTTAGTGAGGCATGTGTAGTATCTAAGACTATGTAGACTTAATTTATGTACTTCATTGATTCTAATTTCCCATACAATGTTCTTTAACTTGAATTATATTTGAGTATGCATGTTTTCACAGTTTGGGTGTTTTGCGTGTTCTTACTGTGATTGTTTATTGAAATATGTCAAAGTAGATTAGATCACCCTCTCACACGGGTGATAGCTTCTATGCCTTTGTGGCTAGGTGAGGCTGGTGATAGTTTCTCGTTATGGAAGTCTGTTGGGATGACCGGAAAGGGCTTTGTGTCCGGAACTATATAATTACGCACTACGGTGGATTCTGGTCTATCGATTCACTCAAGGGTCGGATGGGAGTCTTTGTGACTTTTGGTTGGGTACTTTGTGTGCCTGATGGACATCTGTATAGCAGTTGGACATATACTCCATGGGATAGGAGTTATGCTATAGCGCGTTCCATACTGCGGCACACCCAAAACCCATGGGTATGACCCGAGATGTTATCTTAACTCGGAGTCGTGTGAGACCCAGAGTTCTTTGCATAAGAGTCGCGTACGTACTCTCATTACTCTGAACAGAGACTTGAGGTTCAATTCAATGTTTGATATCTTAATCCGTGCTCGATGGGCCTTCGACGTATTCTGCCCGAGTCCCGATTCTAGAAAAGCAAGTTGAATTGTTCTGATGGTTTTGTGGGAACAGGATGGTCATTATGGGATCTTCTCAATATTGGGTCCACTGGTGCGTAGCACTTTGCTCATTGTGTTTGTCGGTCGCTCGGCTGCCTTCTCGTATGTGACTTTACTGTATAATGAGATTCGTTCTCTTGGTGCTGGCATGGTGAATGAGTGTCCCCACTTTGTGCGAGTGGGAGATGTTGGTTTTAGGATAATGGGTTGCCCATAAGTGGGAGCCCATTCACATAAGTCCAGTTGTGTGTCTGGCCTTAAAGCTTATCCCTCTATATATGAGTATATATAGGAGTGCTCAAGCTGATGATAGATAGTCACCCTACAGTTTAGATAGAGGTCACTAGTTGTGGTATTATAGGTCATTGCTCGTCAAACCGTGACGTGTCCTCCCGTCCGGCAGACCGTGATCCCAACCTCATGAAGATCCGCTTCCTCTTCCGCTAAAGCAATCGAACCAAGGAGGTAACTTAAATATGTGTTATGTTGTGACCTAATCGTTTGTATGTTTCGTACATATTACAACAGAACATTTGGTGAGATAGTTAGTCTTTGCACCCATCGACACTTCCTTTGCCGATGACGAAATGTATCTCCCCTGGTTTTCTCATCATCCCTCTCGATTGTGTAAAGGTGAACCTACATCAAGAATAATTGTTACTTTATTATATATTCCTGTCAATGCTACTTGTATTATAAATATTCTTATATCTTCTAGGAAGACTCAAGTCCAAATCGATCGAACCTTACTTCCTCCCTCAAGATTGGGCCTGCTGGAAACAAAGCATCCAATGATATGTCAGGGCGTAATGACTATAATGTTCGAGTTTGAGAGTCCATATGCAAGGAACATACATGTGGCCAATACGTGTGTAACATTATATTGTCAGTTGCCCTGATCCGAATAATATAATTCCTCTAAGCAATTACCCGATAGAACAACTCCCCACTTGCGCAGAGCTCCATGACTAGACCAGGTGCAGTGAATGTCGATCTTCATAGACACCCTTCAACTTCACTGTATTCAAATGGCCTAACAAATGTTGCAGTGTTTGTGTTAACATCTTCAGATTAAGAGAGAACAGAGAGAAGAAAGGATGAAAAAACTGAAAAGAGAATGAAAGATGTATTGATTGAAGATACAGTGTTTGAATACAAGCCTAAACCATTTATAGAAGTGTATCCCTAATACTTAAGTGTATGACACACTTATATCCTAACATTCCCCATGTTTGATCTTGCTCTTGGATCTTGAGGATGTCTTGCTTTGTTCCATCCAATCTTCTCATTTTTCTCCACTTCATTAGCACACACTCAAGCAATCCACAAGCCTGCAACTGACCAAAAATCTGAAGCAAAACCTTATATTCTCCTCACACCCTATTCAACTCAGAGATATATCACGAATTTCTCATTTGTGTCACTATGACATTTGCACCACGTACAACTTATATTATCACAAAGATGCACATACTTAAACATACTTTTATTCTACATCATGACAACTTGACAATGCACAATTTTAACTGTACTTCAGCCAATACAACATATGTAAACATACCATTTGATTAATCACAATAGGGCTAATCCTTCACATTCAGCCATTGCCATATACACAACGCCATTCAGATACCAGCTACATTTCATATCACAAATTTTTCTTTTGAGATTTGTTCTTCTCTCTCTATTTTTTTTTATTAATAACCACACATAAGTTAGACTTTGCATTCTAGTCTTCACTTTTCATTTGTTTTTTTTTTCTGATAGAGGACTTTGAGCTCTTATCTTACCAACATGATTGCAAGGTTTGAGCCTTGATCTTTTCTTCATCAAGGGTAATGTCCAGAAGTATCTTGTCGTTTTCTTGAGGAATCACCCTATTTTTGGAATCAAATCATGCCTTATGCCAGAACAGACCATATATGAACAGAATATGATAAGCTGAAATTAGGTTGAGTATAAACACAAAGCAAAAAAAAGAGGGCATAGTGAAATGAGATTCTTAAATGCACCGTAAAACACCAAATCATGAAGACCAACACAGTTAAAAAAATGCATAAGTGAGGCTGAACACAAGCAGAGCAGCAGAATGAGAAAGATGTACACAGTGAGAAAAGTACGAAAATGTAGACGTGCTCTCAGTGACAGACAGAAAAACAAGAGAATGCCTGTGGAACTGAAGTAATGATCAGATAGATTGAGGAAAAATTCAGACTTTTGAAGACAGTTGAAGACTTACAAATGTTGAAGTACAACACCAAGCTTTCCCAGGAGGAAACGAGAAGTTGGAGGAAGCCTTGAGATCATCCACTTCCTCAATGGAGAACACCCCTAATTTCTTCCTGGAGGGAACAAAGAGATTTTCAGTTAGTGGTTTTGTGAGTATATCCGCAGTTTGTTCAGAAGCAGGAATAAAATTAACAACAATGTCTCTAGAATGAACTTTTTCACGAACGAAAAAGAGATCAATCTCAACGTGTTTCATCTTGGAATGTTGAATGGGATTTACGGACAGTGCAATGACACTGGTGTTATATGTCCAAATGACAGGAGCAGAGGAAGGTGCAAACCAATTTCCTTGAGCAAGGACTGAACCCAAACTATCTCACACACAACATTTGCTACAACACGAAATTCAGCCTCTGCACTGGATCATGAGACAACAGACTGTTTCTTGGAGCTCCATACGATAGGATTACCATTGAGAAGTAAGTAATGTCCGGAAATAGATATTTGATCAACAAAATCACCCCCAATCTGCATCCGAAAAAGAAACTAGAGAGATATCAGCAGTAGGAGAAGGATTTGTCCGAAATAGAAGACCATGATCCAGGGTACCCTTTAAGTATCTTAATACATGAAGAACATCTTTCCAGTTTCTTGTGTTGGGAGTCTGCATGTACTGACTTAATTTGTTCACAACAAAATGGATGTATGGCCTTGTGACACAGACATGTTGAAGTGCACCAATTGTGCTTCTGTATAATGTTTCATCATGAAAAGGTTCGTCACAGATACCCATACCTGATCGTGACAAACAGGTTTCATTCATTAGTGTAGGAAAGCTAGGTTGATCAGCAACTCCAACCTTGGCAAGCAGTTCCATAATGTATTTTTTTATGATTTAACAAAAGAAACTCATCTCCTTACACAACTTCCATACCAAGGAAGTAGTTGAGACTACCAAGATCCTTGAGTTTGAACTGCAAATTTATAGAATCAACAATATCAGATACAAGCTGAGAAGACGTACCTATGATTACAATATCATCGACGTAAACTAATAACAACAAAAAAAAACTCATAATCATTCAGACACCGGAACTTTAAAACCAAGAGAATTGAGCAAAAATGACTTCAATTTTTCAAACCATGCACGGGGTGCCTGCTTTAGACCATAAAGGGTTTTCTGAAGTTTACAGACCATCGAGGAATCTGCTGAAATTTGCTCAAAACCAGAGGGATGCACCATGTAGACTTCTTCATGAAGATACTCGTGAAGAAAAACATTATTAATATCCACATGTCTTAGACATCATTTATGGGTTAAAGCTAATGATAAAACAATACAAACTGTGGCTGATTTGATAACTGGACTAAACGGTTCCTGGAAGACGAAACCTGATTTTTGAGAGAAACCTGTTTTTTGAGAGAAATGAGGATTTGATTGATCATTATAGTAGTAAGGGAGGTATCCTGGAATCTAGAATCAAAAGCGATATTGATTTGAAATGTTGTACTCTAACTTTACCTATACTTGTTAATATATATACACATATATATTCAATTCCAAAAAAGGTTAGTATCCTAATATTTACATCATTATTGAATAAACAGGTTTTTGATTTTTTTTCTTCAAAACCTACCATATTATTAAAACTTCTACCCAGACCTTAAATGTCTGTTCCGAGTAAATTCATGTTCCAAATGGATAATTTGATCACCCCTAATTATTATTAGGTAAAAAGTTGACATCTGTCCAAATTTATTTATCAAGTATGTATAGATAAATAGAATGTGAATAACTTTTTTTTTTATAAATATACAAATCCCTTCGGTCTGCACATCTTTTTTTCTACTTTATCAATAAGAAGGTTGATGAAAAGAACGGTGTATGTCCTTTTAAGGAGAGTTGTGGTCTCAAATGTTGGCTCAAGTCCAGTACCCTTATCTCTGTTCTTAGTATACCAACTAATAATAATATATGACTTTTTTTTTTTCTTTCTTTGATACATATATATATATATATATATATATATGGACGGTGTAGGCGTTGTTCTTTATAAAACAGTGTTAATATGGAGGGCTTTGAGAAGTGAAGTGGCCATTTGTTTGACTAAGACCTGCCCACCCGAGCTCTGTCCGTCCCTCCGCTCCTCAATTAAGTTGTGAAGCTTCTGAGGCAGATTGGTCTCCACTATTAGCTGCTTAGGGCGAGGGTGCTGCTCATACACAGACTAAATATACACATAGAGAAGATTAGATAGATTGATAGATAGATAGAAGACACCTTTAGGATTGGCAACTCACCTTGATGAGTTTGAGCAGATTGAGACGAGCTATAGCATTGCGATGATCAAGCCTTGCAACAAGCAAGGGCGTCCACCCGTTGACAGCCAATGTGATATTAATCCGAGATGATTTTGTGATGATCTTTAAGAAAGGCTCCAAGATGTGTACAAAATGTTGTTCCGGACAACATTGGAAAAAGTGAACCAACTTATGAATGGTATCCTTCTTCACCAAGGCTTGCTCCACTTTGTGATTGTCATTGTCATGAGCAAGGCACACTGCAATCGAATCAAGACAAGTCAGCCCAGGCATCATCATCGAGCAGTCTTAGATACACATCAAGTCCTCCATGGGCACAGATTTGTTCACGTGAATTCCTTGATGCGTGAGCCATGTCACACAATAATGGTAACGCGTACTGCTTCAATAACGGGGAACAATCTGTCAATATAATTTGCATCAAGTGGGGAATCATCCCGTTTTCAGCTGCTTGCTCTTGTCTCCTCTTATTGATCTTGCACAGGTTGAACAATGCATGGAGAACCTTCCAAGAAAACAAAAACGTGGGGGTGGGGATGGATGAGGAGTTACTAGATTATACAAGGCAAAAGCAAAAGTAAAACACAAGCACCCGGAATATGGATGGGATGAAAGGATGGATAGTAAGTCTCAGAGGCTGACCTCATGACGGATCTCTGATACAAGTGGCCCATCTTTGAGATCAAGGTTGGGAATCAAATACTTGATCGCCTCTGCACGCTGAAGACTTTCCAGACAGTTTGGATCCGTAGACAAATGATTGATGCATTGCAGGATCTTCACCACCATTTTGGAACTCAGTTACAGTTACTTCATTCATATCATGACCTTAATGATCACCCAAAAAAACAAATCACAGAGAAAGTACCTTGAAAAGTATAGCTTGCTCTACCCTGCCAAACATCTGGAAAAAACGAAGAAGCAAGCCCTGACCACACATGTGTGCTTTAACACTTGTATCTGCTTGTGCAAATTCAAGGATAAGATCTGCAACTTTTTCAAGGTAGTCTTTAGCACCATCTGCAGTTAGTGTGTGAAATAACAGTAACCCAGATGATGCAGCACCTCCTGGTCTACCATTCAAAACACCCGATCCTGATAGCGGCCCAGAAATTGTCTGTGATGATGATGTGTCTGATACTTGTGCTGCTGTCTTCACTGGACTCCAAGGTGTATATTCAGAAGCTCCATGCCGTTCTAACCCCGATAACTGCCTTGCATAGTCAAGCTGCCCAGAAAAAACTCGCGAAGGTGGCTCCTTGTCCAGCAAACTAAGTAGGGGACGCATTACGTGCTCCTCCTGAGCACAACTAGATGGAAAGCCATTCAATTTCGCATCTGTGGATAATCTACTAGCAGTAGTTGCACCACGTTGCTTCTTAAGATCAAATTTTGCATCGCGAGCCACTGAATTACTGGATTGAGGCCGATCTGGATCTGCAGATAGGCATCTGGGATCATTGGGATCTAGTGGACCAGATCGTGGCTTTGGAGATGAATCATCAGCTGAAAATTCAGTCCCTCCTCTAGAAGAAGCAAGAAGAGTGGCCTCATTTAGACTATAGAGTGTATTGATAAGCCTTGGCAGAATACCATTCTTGGCAGCAATACGGCAAAATTCATTCCTTAGTGTCGAATGTTGAAGCTTAAAAACCTGCCACATGCCGTCAATAGCTAGATGAACCATTTCCCTGGTGGATATGGAAACCACAATCAATTTGAAGGCTGATATATATAAGTATGGAAGCTAAAATGGGGTAATTTGATGAGAGAGGTTCTATGTTAACTGCAATAAAAATGACTGGGACAGACATTTAAGGATTAAATAATAATGTATGTGTTAGGGAGTAAATACTGAATTGAGTGAAGTAATAGAAACCTGTACTTAGCGTAATCAGCTTCTAGAAATCCAACCAGAACAGGTATTCCACGGGAAGCTATGAACATCTGTAGAGTTAATGAGCTGCATCAAGCCAGATCCAAAATCAGCCAACTAATAAAATCTTCCTCAGGGATTGGTATTAAATGAAGTCTCTTTCATGATTATCAAAGGTGCAGCCAACCCTATACAAGAAGTCGCTGTACAAAAGGCCTCACAAACAAGAGCAAACCAATCATGTCAGTGGAACATGAAAAATCTCATTGATATCCTCCACCATCCCAAATATTTGCACGTATTCAGGCAGGAAGATATGCAGGCCCATAGTTCTGACAGATAAAATGATGCATACCTTGAATGACAAATCTGCTGGAAAAAATTAGCTGCCTCCATACGAACTTCACAGGGGCGATCAGGCACTGCAAAACTCATCACCACAGGGATCTGTCATCATTGAGAGAGTTTTGGTTACGCAAAGGAAATAAATTCCCCGACATATATATATAGGTTTCTATTGAACTGTGTTTTGGGAAGTATTCATTCCTATGAGTAAAAAAATAAAAATTCAATATAATTCACATACCAAACCAATTAGACAAGAATTTTCCTGGAGATCATTCTTATCTTTTATTAATTGATTTATAATTTGAAGCACCGAACATATGACCTGCAGTTGTAGGAAAATCATTTACTAGTACTTAGATGTCTACAATACCTGAAATCATCTAAAAGTATTTTATCAATGTTTCTAGCCTCTCACATACTCTGCTGTTGGAAAGGTTAAGAAATTCTAGCAATTCCATCAATGGAAGCAAACCATGTTGACTGACAAAGACACGTTTCTGTTCAGGACGTTGGTGAAATATAGCTAAAAGTTTCTCTGATGCAGAAATAATTGCTTCTTCGGGTATTTCTGGTCTCAAAGATCCAATAAGTCTGCCAAACTCAGCAGCCTACAAAGAAAAGAAACATTCATATGAGTACTTGATATTTGAGAGTTCTTGATACATTTCTTAAGAAGAAAGGAATATATATATACAAAAGAGTGGTAGCTTTTAGATCCTAAAAAGCACTCTCCTAGGTTTATAATAATCACCTACTTCTACGTACACTCTCATAGGTTTATACATAATTAAATTATTCACATAGTTCTACATACTTCTGACCCTAGATAATTTTCATTAATTCTAGATACTTCTAACACTCCCTCTCAAGTTGGAGCATACAAATTGTATGTACCAATCTTATTAAATGTACTGTCCCTGAGAGACACCGAGTGCTTTGAAAAAATATATGCTAATTGATTATAGAACTAACAGTCTTGGTTGCAATTTCTTTGGATATAATCTTCTCTCTAATGAAGTGACAATCTACCTCTATAAAGTTTGATCTCTCATGAAAAATTGCATTTGATCCTATATTTAGAGTTACTTGATTATCACAACACACAAACTCCATCAGTTTATAATCTTCAATCCTCGACTCTTGAAGAAGTTGTTTATTCCAAAGAATGGATCTATACTCTGCTTCCGAACTAAAACGAGCAACAACATTTTGATTCTATACTTTTCCATGAGACTAGGTTTCCTCTAACAAAAACACAACCCAGACGTGGATCTTTTGTCTACTAGAGATCCTGCTCAATTACTGATGTACTTCCATGTACACCGATGCCTACTTTACGACCATTGTTGTGCCATCACGTCCTCCTTGGTTAGCGTCCCTTGCAGAAATTTCAACGACATGAGGAAGTTATCTTGGGCAATGGAACCCTCAACAAACGAGTAAATGAATGGTCCATAATTGGAACGTCTAGAGTTGTTAAAATTTGATTCTTGACTTGTTCATAGTCCTGATACACGCTATAGAAGTATCATCACTATATAAAGATTATTAAATGTTTCATAAGTTCTTCATCAAGTGTGTCGGCTTGGAGGAACATTTCTAGTTCCTCAATAGGAGCTTACGCTTCAGACAGATAAGTACTCATACCGTGATTAGTTTGCTTTAAATATGCAAGTTTTGTGCGGCATCATAAAACTGCTGGATGTAGGGTTGGACATGAATTGGTTCGGGGCCGAACCGATTCAGAACCGGTTCAGAACCGTACCTTTAGCACATTTTAAAACAGGTACGGTTTACCGCTCCAGTTTTTGGCTGCTCTAGATTTTAGCCGAATTATCGTGCCAGTTCATAACCGGTTCGGCCGAACCACTTTAATATATTTAAAAAAATATATACTAATGGGTTGTCTCTGTTGTGTCGAATCTCAAAACTTTGAAGAAGAAGATCGAAGAGCACCGCGGAAGAGATGAAGACAAAGATCAAAGACGAACACCAGGTCGCGGAAGAGATGAAGACGAAGACCAGTCCGCGGAAAAGACGAAGAGCGAAGAGACGAAGACGAAGATCGAAGAAAAAGAACACTGAAGAAGTGAAGAGAAGAACTCTGCTTAAGTAGGAAGTCCAACCAGCTGAGCTTACGAAGGAAGAAGAAGATGAAGAAGAAGAACCATCTGGTCCAATCGTCCGATCTAAAGAGTAGATATTTTATTAAATTAAATATAATATTATATTAAACCGGTACAAGAAGTGGTTTAGGGTTTAGGTTTACCGATTGAGAACCAGTTTTTTATACCTTTTCTAAACCGCTCCATATTTTTGCAAAAAAAAAACGTTTGGTTCGGTTCGGCCGAACCAATTTTTTATGCCCAGCCCTAGCTTGATGTCATTGGCGTACACTCTTTATCTTCTTCCAGAAAGAGGAACACATCTTGAATGCTCTGAAATTACCTAAAGTAGAATAATCCTTACACTTATGGTCCGACCATAAGGAATGAAATGTTGACCATGTATATTCTTCCATTCCAGGGCTCGAACACGAGACTTCTGGTTAAGTGACGAGGTGCTGAACTGCTGCGCCGTATTACAATGGTTCACAACGCGCAAAGTTGGTAGTCAAACTTCTCCCATTGTCTTTGTTGATCTTCACAAATATCAACACCCGTCTTTTCAAGATGATTAGAAGTCTTGGCCTAAGAAAAAATTCTACAGAGGTTAGTTGATAATGTTACATAATTCTTTCCATTAAACTTCTCTGAAGCGATTGTGGGTGTTCCAGAAAAAGCATAATAAACAGGAACAAAAGAATTTAAATTAGCAAAAAATATCGAGCATCGGAATTCAAAATATTGAAAGGACTTGCGACCAAAACGATGTCTAAGAGCGACAACCCATGCTAGAATGATGTCAACTGGAAGATGACAATGGCGCACGACAGTGCACAACAGACTCTAGGGATCAAATCTTTGGAGAGGATTACCAATAGCTTCTAAGACAGATGCTGATTGTAATTTATAACTTTGTGAAAGTAGACTTCACATTCGCAAATCTAAATTGTGAACGAGAATGGAAGGGTTTAGGGTTTTGTTTGCTTGACTAGACAACAAACAAGATAGAGTATTGATCAGAAGGATTTAAGATTTTGTTTGCTTGACCAAACAAAATAAGATAGGGTATTGACTCTGATACCAACTTAATATTTGAGACACTAAAATTTTCTTGATATAGTTCTTAAGAAGAGAGGAGTATATATATAAACACAAGAGTGATAACATTTAGATCGTAAAGCATACTCTCCTAGATCCATAATAATTCACCTATTTCTAGGTACACTCTCTTAGGTCTACACATAATTAAATGATTAACATAGTTCTAGATATTTCTAATTCTAAATAATTTTCCTTAATTCTAAATAAATACTTCTAACATGAGTCTTTCTGTTTGTCCTTTTTGAAAAATAAGAGATAATGTTGATGGAACATAAAAACACCAGGATAGAAAAAGAAAGGTGTATAACAAAATATTCATGAACACACCAAAAAATCTATTTCAGACTCATCAGTAAGCAAACTGTAATTCTCGTACACTAAAACAAAAATGTAAAAGTCTAAAACAAATTTTTCGAACACAATAATTTTCAGACTCGTTACTAGTGAACGCCCTTTGATTCCTCTCTCAAGCTATCAGGACAATGGAGAGAGGTTTAATGTAGTTTAGGGATCACACTTCTGTTTTCTACTCTTCTAAGTCCATGACAATCTACGTCCAGGTTCAATTAATAAAGAATGGAAAAACACTTAATCTTTTGACATGAGTATGTATGTTAAAGGGACTTTGGGCTAAGTGCATATTCACTAAAACAGCCAAACAGATACACCAAGCAAAAAAAGTAGAAAAGGTACTGCTACTAATATGTTAAGGTAATAATGAGATGAAAAAGGATTTGATAAGATACAGACATGAAAGAACCCAAGCATGGTAATTTAAGAGAGTTAAGTTCACATAGTGGGAGGAAAACACTACCTGCAATGGAAAAAGATGTTCTGCTGGTAACTTGTCAATAATACCCTGAAAACCAAGACGTGCAAATTAGAGCTTAGACAAAGTATTTTATTGAGATAACACCTATAAAATCAATTCAACTTAGATACTGCTTCATACCAGGCCATCAATATCAATGGCATCATCCTTCCAAGCCTTGATCATCAAGCGTAAAAGTTTCCCACCACTATTTGACTGTCCCATTTCCTTCTCCAGTCTCTTTTGAGCAATTGTTGCTCTAAGCTTGGCAGCGAGATCATTTTTCATAGCATCCGTTGCATGTCCATTATTGTTGTATACATGTGCTGTGGACCTAGAAGAAGATGCTTCATGAGGCCGATAGTTCATAGTTAAATCCACTGGTTGAAACAGATCCTCCAAGGAAGCATCTCCTGGGGTGTCGCTAAATTTACTTAACTCATTTGCTCCCCCAATGGTAGACATGTTTGGACTCTTGAAAGGATCAAAGGATGCATCACAGTGTAATTCTAACAGAAAAAAGTCAAAGCAAACTGAAAAGGAGCATTTAGGAACTAAACATACCTTTGTAAGGCTACTGTCTCCAAAACCAAATGAACTACTTGCGACATGCTTTAATGCTCCTCCTCTACTTCCATCTTTTGCTACATCTTTACTCAATTCAGCATGTCCAACCTCATCATCTCTCAATGTTTCATAGAGATTGCGCTTCTCAGCAAGCTGTCAAAGCTCCGTGGTCATACATACATATTAACATTTAATCCACCAGAAACTTGGAGAGATGGCTTTTCAAGTAAAACGAAAGTGGGAACCTGATCTAACACATCTTCTCCAATGTCACTTGCTATTATTTCAACAAGTTCAGATTTTGGAGAACGGTAGTCGTTAGATGTGCATGTACCAGCTTCATGCTTTGCTCTTTCTTCCTTCACGGAAGCCTGAAATTTAGAGGTCTCAATTAACAGAACAAATTCCATGCATGGCTAGGGTTCATGCTATCACTTACTGAAATAATTAATGATACAAAGTGAAGATGAGAAAGGTCCTTACAGATTCAAGTTCACAGATAATCTCTTCTATTTCCTCGTCAACTTTAGTTTGGCTACTTCTCTGATTGTCAGCATCCCTACTTCCAGTATCCAAATTGTCCCGAGCTCTTCTGGAAGTAAACATCCACCATAATTAATTTATTAACCACAAAAGAATTGGAACAAATTCTGTGTTACTTGTAAGGAGTTCCAGCACTTGGCCATTTGCCGATTTGTATCAGGATAATGGACACACTCATATTGACTGTTTTGCAGATGCTGACTAGTCTGGATCCAAGTTTGATAGAACGTCTACTATAGATTACTGTGTTTTCGTAGGTGAAAACCTTGTAGTAAGAAATAGAGGGTGGTGGCTAGACAAAGCTATGACACAGGCCATGTGAAATTATGTGGATATATCATCTTTTCAAAGAAGTTGGTTTGAAATTGATATTACTAGCTAAAATTTGGTGTGATAATCAAATTGCTCTTCATACTACCTTGAATTCAGAGTACCGCATAAGAAATATTAAGGTCGACTGTCATTTTGTTCGAGAGGATTTGATATCCGCAAATATGCAGCGAACAATTAGTAAATTTATTCACTGATGTTGTTGAATGAAAATTGAGCTGAATATCTTTGTAACAAGTTAGACATAATTTATATCTATATTCCAACTTGAGAGGGAGTGTTGCGATATATACATAGAAAGTTTCCTTAGGGTTTAGAGTTTCGGATATACATAGAATATCTCTCTCTAACTAAATAAGAGGGAAGAGTTTTACCGTCTGGAAATTAACAATACTCTCTACACTTTCTAGTAAACATTCCCGTCTCTTTGGTAAATTAGAATTTGTGAAGAATGATAACCTTGTGAAAGAATTTCTATGGCATTTTCCTTATCCTAACAATATTAAGTTTTACCAGCCCATTAGCCTCTATCTGAATGCATTAGATAAACTAAAACATAAGCTCTTTCATGCCTAAGGGAGAATATGATAAGCTTATTAAGAAGCACGTTCTTCAAAAGAAACTGTCTGCAGACCCTCCGAAAGTTCAACTCGTCCCTTTCCTAATTCAGTTGCAATCCTCATACCTCCAGTAAGAATTTTGGTCCAGTCATAAATAGAATTGCAATCTCTTAGTGGAATGTTCTTAGTGGAATTCTATTGCTCCTTCAACCAAGTACTGACTTCTAAACAAGAGCACATAAGCCAGCCAGTGAACCTGATTATTTTAAAGAATAATTAATGAAAGAAGTACCCATAACTAGTATTTTGGCTAGCTTAATGTACAACGATAATGATCAGACTACTTGTAAAATTAACTCCCAAGTAGTAGGCTCAGCCTACCGCTTCACATATCAAAGCTAGTGCCCTATAAACTAGAGGTCCCACATCAGAGCAGGCACACAACTTGTATGATTGTATAGAGAACTAGATAACCTCAAGTTAACCTTTCTACAATTTAGACATAGCCTGATGTTGAGGAAGTGAGGAATAAAACCAACTCTTCAGACTTTTCCTAACTTCAGTGTGCAGAATTGGATTTTGTTCCGTTCGTAACAGAGTAAGACGATCTCATGAATACCAAACAGACTGAAACAAACTATAAAGAAGGTATACAAGGGCAACTATTACTTAAGTTTTCAACAATTTAGCATCATATATAATTACGTTAAATAATAAACCCCAGAGCAGAACATTTTAAACATTGATTATATCTTAAGAACCTATGCAGTCTCGGGAGGACAGTTTTGCTCTTGAAACCATATTTTGTTGTTTTGGGTTCTGAGTTTTAGGTGTAACTCCATTTTACCTTTGATTATTAATAATAATGAAGAGAAAGTTCAACATAATATCTAGCATAATCTTTAACCAGAATACCTTAAGTACTACTGGTCAAAGAAATATACAGTAGTGCCATGGCATGTAAATTTGAAACAGGAAAAGGATTATAGCTTGATGTTCTCTTTAATTTATAATTCTAAGCATGAAACTCATCTATTGAAAAGGAGGGACTTAAACAGTACGCCCAATATCTATAGATAAAAGAAATATAAATTAGTTAAGCAAGCTACCTGGTAGTTCCGCTTTGGCGAAGAGAAGAATGCAAAACACGCCTATAATTTTGTATCCAAGGATGTGAAAGCATTGCTTTTGCATCAGGTCGTTGCCTAGCATCCTGAAACATTCAAGAACAAAGACAGTTTGATGATATCCAACTAATCCTTGAAACATGAATCTTAAGATTTATCATGTAACAACTGCCAATTTTATGAGACAGACAGACAGTCCATTTAAGTTTTCAACTCTAGCATCTACAAATGTCCATAAGCATAGGGCTATTATCAGGCCACTAAGAAAAGAGGAAAAAGCTATAAAAATATATTCAGGCCAACAATGCAAGAATTTCACAAGCTACACTGAGGACTTGCTAAATAATGATCCATTTTACCTTCTTAAAGCATTGGCACAAAAAATCTGTAATGTCACGAGATAGACTATCAGGTATAGGAGGATGTTCATCCTGAAAAAAGGAAACCAGGAGAAAAAGAGTAAAACGGTCATGATATTTAATCATGCATCCCACCTGAATTCGACATCAAAACAAATTCAGCGGAACAGCTGATCAATCACAGGAAAAAATCAAATCAAATCAAATCATCAAATTTCCAATAAAGACAAAGAGAATAGGGATAATGATAGAAAATCTGTTCATTTTACGAGCCATGAGAAAATATTGAAGATTTTCTTAAGCATGTAGAAATGTTCTCCCCTTGTCATTACTAAGCATAAAATAAGGCAAGCAAACCTGAACTATACGGAAAAGAGCTGGCATAGGCTGTAAATCAAAATAAGGCGGAATGCAGGTAAGAAGTTCAATCACTGTGCAGCCGACACTCCAAATGTCAGAAGCAGCGCATACACCTGACATTTCGATCACCTGATACACCCAAAAGAAATTCAGACTTACAGACTCCTACAGTATTCAAATTCACATGCAAAGATACAAATATATATCATCTGGTACTAGAGTGTGACAAATCACAATCGCAATCTAAGTCTGAGTTTTAGATTTTTAATAAAAAACATCAATTTTTGTGAATATAATGTTAGTATAATATATTGACTGGTCACACTGTTACTTAGAATAATCTTTTTCCTTCCCTTTGGGGGAAACTTCTTAAAAGAGAGATCTACTACTCTTCCATCACACTTCCTTTGCTTCCTTTACCTTTTTTTTCCCTTCCACCTCCAAAAAGTGAATATTATAACGATCTAGTATATACATTCATTGCTAAAAATAGTAGATCGATTGATAAAAACATGTCTTCTTTTGGGAGAAAATCTACTATGCAGAAAAAGCAAGTACCTCAGGAGCCATCCAGTAAGGTGTTCCAACAACAGAATGTGTATTGACATCAGCCTCATTTAGCTTCGTTGCAACGCCAAAATCAGCAAGTTTAACCAGGCCCTAAAAACACAATATGAATAGCGAAAACCTAGTAAATCTAGTACTTTGAAAGATAGGCAAAATCCAATAAACACATAATGATGCAAATTCCGCTAAATCAAATAAAGATGTTAGATCTCAATAGAAAGAAAAATAATCATATATATGATTACACTATGGGTTGGCTAAGTGATTAAAAGTGACTGTCTAATTTTGATAACAGATTAACCAAGTTCAGCTTCGACTGATCATAATTGAAGGCTTGGTCGGGAATAAGAGCTCAAAAGAAAGCAGTGAATGCTTTAGTTGACCCCACTTACACACTTTTGGGCCGTATGAACGGAAACGAGTAAAAGAGCTTTTGCTTGCTTGCGCAGTTATTGAATTCGTGACATACTTTTGTGGAAAACCTGGGTTAGAAATTTTCATGTATAGTGGAGGGTATAAATGAGATCCCTTTTTGTTCCTTCATCGTATCACTGACTCACTCTTTGCTTGTGAGCGTGTACAGTCATCGTTTGTACTCTGTACTAGGCTCAAGAGGTACTACTTAGATACATTTCCGTAAAAGCTTAATTACTTACAATGAATAGTACTAATAACAATAAACAAATACATAGAATCAATCACTCATCAACGTCTATAGATTCTTATTTGGTTAAACTGTAGACTGTCTCCTTGGCTATACAAGAACTTTACCTCCTTAGTTGTCAAAATATTGGCACCCTTAATATCTCGATGAATGGCACCCTGTTCATGTAAATAAACCAATCCTTCCAGTACCTGAAATAATGAAATAGTTGTTACATGGACACATAAAGCAAGGTCTTTAATTGCAATAAATATGAGGGGCATGATTGAACCTGAGAAATGTAGAGAGCAACCAATGACTCTGGAAACGGACCAAATTTGTTTGGCTTGATAATATTTGCCAGTGAACCATTCTCCACATATCTATGAGAATTGTAACTTATAAGCAGACTTGTAGCAAAGTTTCTCATCACGAATAGAACTTTAGCTCACTTACTCAAGTATAATATGGAGATGAGTCTTTGTTTTCAATGATCCAAGATACTTCACAATGTTTTTGTGGTTTAAGTTCTGTCAAGGAAGTGCTACAGTTCATTTAGTACAAGTTGCAGATCATTTAGCACCATAAGATCTTCTTATATATATGTGTGTGTGTGTGTTAAAAGAGGAAACTTGTATCATCCCTATCATAGGATGAAGTGATGAACAACTACATCCTACCTAATTCATCATGTAGAGCATAATGTATAGTCAAAATAAAATTAAAAAGTAATTAGTAGGCCAAATAGCTTGGATATAGAGGTACCTTTAGCAGATCGATCTCTTGCTAAGCCAATGAATCATTCAACGAGCAAGAGTACCAGGCAAGGCAAGAACGAATTGTAAGCCAAACTACATAACAATTTCTCAGGAATTTACAAAGAAAAGGAAAACATAACATATAAATTCATAGAGTTGTTATTCTTAAAGAAGCACAAAGTACAATTGCGATCTACAAAGAAGTGAAGTACCACGATGAAACTATCGTAAAGAAGCTTGTGTTAACGAGATAGTCGAATCATGAAGTTCATACAGAAAGCATTTTATCCTAACAAAGGACACCGTGCTTGATGTTCGGTAAATTAATAACTTCTGCAGAGACTCGAGGACACTTTATTTTGCACCCTTATAGCAGTAAGCATTGAATGTGAAAATTACCATACACCATCATAATTACCCTTTCATCTCAGTGAAAGTTGCATAATCTTCTTTCCTGTAGCTTCATGGAAAAAGAAAAAAAAATGTGATGGTTGTACCCTGATTCCAACTTTGGAAGACTGGCCGTAAATGATTTTATCAGGCAGTCAAAATGCATCATTCATATATAATGTTAGTTCATGTAGACTTCATTATCCTTAATTTGATTCATAAAAGATGGCATGCTACTTAACTATGAAGTAATGCTCTTTTCTGAATATAGACAAATCACTTGTAGAATTAAATTGTATGTATCACCATTATCTTCCTTAATGTAAAAGTAAAGATACGATTAATATCAAAGGAAGAGGGTGCCAACTCATTTAGACATAGAGAGGGAGAGAGAGAGAGAGAGAGAGAGAGAAATTATGCAAAGGAATTAGCAAATTCCAATAAGTAAGCAAATTGTCGACCATAGAGAGAAGTAAGGGAAGCAAATAAGACCATAAGACTTTGAGCCAACCATTATTGTGTTGAGATCTTCTTGGAAAATGTTCTCCAATGAAACTTGTTTGATTGCAACAAAATCTCCATTATCCAAGTCCAGACCCTTATACACTCGACCATATGCTCCTTTCCCAATCTCATCCCCGAGCATCTAAGGAAATGATGAAATGGTCACCATTGATGCAAGAAAGTAACAGTTAGATAAAATCCTCTTGAGGAATCAAAATATATAGAAACAGAAAAGGGGGATGCAAGAATAATGTAAGAGAAATTCAGAACATTTTCCATCTCCACAAACGGAAAGAAAAACTAATTCCGATTGATGACCCAATCAATTGTGCAGTGTGTATTGTTGGCTAAAATCTACAATCAAGTAAAATCAATTCTAGTTGATTAGAGAAAGAAGACAGTGTGGAGATTAATTTTAATTCAAAATCGACGGAATTTAGAAACAAAGGGAGAGAGATAACATCAAAATACATATTTGTTGTCGAGTGTCTTGGGTTTGTGGAAATTAGCGTTGGGAATCTGGCGAGACATTTCTTCAAGGCCAGGACCAGCGCTAAGGCGGGAATCCCTCTCCGTCGTCGTCAAGACAGGAGGAGCAACAAAGGAAGAAGCGCTGCTCCCTAGGAGCCAACAAAATCACCCCTCCATGGAAAGGCAACGTAATGCGAAGTTAAGGGGAAGGGCGGGAAAGAAAGAGAGAGCGGCGATGGTAATATTTTTATTTTTTTTGTTCACTAAATAGATATTACTTCAATCACTTACGGGTAATATATTCGTTCTGAAACTCGATATTACAATCACTACGAAGGAAATTACTAAGTGGGAATGAGGTAGGTTTACCCAATCGTCAAGACACATTTCCAATCTAGATTAAATTACAACTTAATTTGCACACTCATTTGCAGTACGCGGGATTGTTTTTCATGTTACTATTCAGATATCATTTGCTTGTCTCCTTATGTTATCACATATTGTTTTGATTCTCCAATGGTGGGTAGTACCCTGAATTTGCCGAATCACTATCTCCGAATCCGACTCGATCGATACACGGTTCCACCCACTGTCCTTTGCCAACATCACCCCCAAGTAGATTGCTTCGACCTCCAGCTCCAATATTGTCTGTCCTTCGATCCTGCAATTTGCTCCCCCGATTAAGGTGTCTTCCGTGTTTCTTGCTACAACTCCCAACCCGCCTTTCTTCGTTCTTTGGCACCAAGCAGCATCACATGTGATGGATGTCTCGCCTAGTTCTGGTTTTTTCCACCTGGTTCGTTCTCTTCTTGGCTCTGTCATGTTGGCTTTCTTCGGCAGCTTCTTGTGTTCTTCATGCAACATCCTTGTCTCTGCCACCGCTTCCTCCAGGTTGGGCATGATCTGTTCGAAGGCAGCCCTACATCTTCTCTTCCAGATTATCCAACATGTCCACATGCATCGTTGCCATCTGTCTTCCTTGGCTTGTTGCCCGGTTGCATTTTCGTTCTGCCTGTCACTTATCCAGTCCTGTATAGAGTCCCTTTGTTGGTGTCCACTCCTTAGCTCCATCGTACCGAGCCAAACTTCGCTTGTCCACCTGCACTTAAAGATCATATGTTCGATATCCTCCTCCGCACCGCACATCGGACATCCTGGGGGGAACATCCATTCCTCGTCGGCACATGTTCTTTCTGACAGCAAGCGAGTTTCACAACATTCTCCACATAAAACTTTTGATCTTTGGACTGATGTTTGCTGTCCATATCGTTTTCCAGTTCGACTCCGATCGATTTCCTTGTCTAGTTAAATCCGCAGTATCACTAGCTTGGGCTTCCCGGATTCGATGGTAGGCTGATTTTGTTGTGGCCACGCCATCCTCTGTATATGGCCAGATTAGGACATCTGGTGTGGGTTCAAGAGGTATCGTCATCTTCAGAATGAAAGTTGTGTCTGCATGTCCCGCAACCTGCCTTACACGATCCACATTCCAGGTCCTCTCCTCTGTGATCAGCTCCTCAACCTTCAGCACATTCATTGGATCCGGCTCGATTGTATTCTTTAATCTCATGCCAACCTTAGTATATATCCATGGATCTTTATGCACTGTGATTTGTGTCCCGTCCCCCACAAGCCACAAGCATTCTTGTACTAGAATGTCTCGCCCTTGAAGGAGACTAGACCACCCCCATTAGGATCGAGCCCCCTACATGCCGATAGAAAATTGCCCCGCGGATAGTACAAACCTTTCAATACTCTCACCCATAGTGAGTTCGGTTCTTTGTTGACTCTCCCGGCCATCTTTGTTAAGAGGGCCTTGTTGAATACCTCAAGTTCCCTAAAACCTAAACCCTAGACCTCCTCTATCCTTTGTTTGAGCCAAAATGTCACATCTTCTCCAATGGATATTCTTTCCTTCCGGTGTTTGTCCCCACCAAAAGTTCGTGATCATTGCATTAATCTCCGATCACCATATTTTGGGTATCTTGAAAATGCTCATAACATATGATGGGATAGCTGTCATGACCGACTTTATGAGAGTCTCCTTCCCTGCTTGATTGAGAGTCTTGACTCTCCAACCATTAATCTTGTCTCTTATTCGTTCTTTCAGATACCCTAAGGCTTCACATTTTGATTAACCCCAAACCGTAGGTAAACCTAAATATTTACCTGGTGTACTTTCTCTCATGATTGTAGCTCTCCTTATACTGCCTGACATATAGTTTCATCTGCATCCCTATTGAAAGATATGCTTGACTTGGCCACATTTACCCTTTGACCCGAGCTATTACAATAATTCGAGATCACCTCTTTGAGTCGTCTTGCATTTTCCACAGAGCCCTGTATAAAGAATAAGGAGTCGTCTGCAAAGAACAGGTGATGTAATTCTGGACAGGTGTTTTTCATTTTCAAGCCCTGGATTCTCCCATCTATCACCTCCTTTTCCATCCGTCTTGATAGAACATCACCCAACAGGATAAATAAGTATGAAGAAAGTGGGTCACCTTGTCTAATTCCCCTAGTCGGGTATATGTGTGGTGTGCGACCTCCATTGACCAACACCCGGTATGTTGGTGTTGTAATACAGGCCCTCATCCATGATATGCATTTTTCTCCAAACCCTCTATTTTCCATGCTCATTAGCAAAAAATCTCATTCCACTCTATCATAGGTCTTATACATATCCAGTTTTAGAGCACATTCCACCCTTTTTGCCCCCTGGACTTCAAATGATGGAAGACTTCATGGGCTACCATGATGTTATCTTGTATAAGTCTCTCTGCCACAAAAGCACTCTGATAGGGAGTAATAAGATCTTACAAATATGGCTTCAATCTATTGACAAATACTTTTGTTATAACTTTATTGGTGAAGCTACACAAACTTATTTGTCTAAAATCAGAGGCATGGTTTGGATTGGGTTTCTTAGGTGTGAGGGTAATATCTCTTTGAGCTAAGGATAAAGGAAACGTATATGTTTCAAGGAAGGCTTTGACTGCCGTGAAAACGTCTAGGCCCACAGTACTCCAACTCCGTTGATAGAACAACCCCGGAAACCTGTCAGGACCTGGCGCTCTAGATCCTCCCATCTGGTACACCGCCTTTCTAACTTCTTCCATTGTTACCCCTTTTTCCAACTCTCTGTTAAATGAGTCATCAACTTGGCATGGTATGCAGTCGAGTATTTCATCATTGCAAGCTGGATTTTCTGATTGAAATGCAGCTTTGAAGTGGCTAAATATCTCCTTATTGATCTCATCTTCCTTTGCCCTCATCCATTATTCGGCTTATATAGTTTCTTCGTATTCTTGTCGTCGTTGTTAAATGAAAGAAAGTTGTGTTTCGGTCTCCTTCCGTGAGCTACTTAACCCTCGCCTTTTGTTTCCAATAGAGGTCCTCCCTTTTCCATAACGTTCGGATATGAGCTCACAATACCTCTTCGTCCTCCTTTGTGTCTTGGGTCGGTAAGCTTTCTCCAATTCTCCTAAGTCGCTCCTTAGCCTTCCTCATCTCGGTGAGATTGTTGCCGAAGCTATTTCTGCTCTAACTCATTAGGTTCCTTCGGCAATTGCCCAACTTAGCCCACAGTTGGCTCGTGTGGTTAGTCCTCCTCCATTCTAACCACGACTCACGCACCACCTCTTTGCATCCCAGGTGTTCGAACCACATCTCTTCAAACTTAAAACTCTTCTTCGTCTTGGTCGAATTCGGTCCAGGTTCAAGATGATCGGAGAGTGGTACGATCTGATTGATACCTCGTTTGTGCACGTTGCGTTGGGATATTTAATACCCCACTCTCGGTTCACCAATATCCGGTTGAGTCTCTCATACACTCGTTCAGGTCCGCTCCTATTATTGCACCATGTAAACCTTTGTACCTTAGCTCCCAGATCCTCCATACCGATATCATCAATGACTTCGTTGAAAACATCGATTTTTCTTTTGGGTTTTCGTCTACCTCCCTCCTTTTCGTGGCGGTACGTAATTGCATTGAAATCCCCCTGACAAACCCACATTCCAGTCCTCATTCGGCTTATTCTCCTTAAAACATCCCAATTCTGACTTCTCCATTAATCGTCTGTATCTGCGTGTATCCAAGTCATAAACATTGCTACATCTGCATTCTTCATCTTTACCCTCGTGTCTATGATATTTTGGTTCACAAAGAGGATTTGTACATCGGTCTCCTCCTTCCACCATAAAGCCAAGCCATCTGATCTCCCCACTGGCTCCACATAAAAAGCTTTTTACATCCCTATTTGGTTATGTATCCGTTCACAGTAAGTATCCCCGTTCTTCGTCTCCATTTAAGAAAATAATCTTTGGGTGATACCTACCCTTGAGGTCTTTTAAGTGTTGAATTATCAGGGAAGACCCAAAACTCTGACAATTCCAACTGGTTGTGTTCATTGGACCCCTGTGGCTGTTTCGGAACAGACACCAGAACCCTGGTTCTCCATTTCTTGCTCTTTCATCGTCTCTATGAGTCTTTTCCTTTGCATTGTGTTTTTACTTGGGCTTCTTATTCCCCCTGGTTTCGTGCTTCTCCTCCCCTTGACTGCCTTATTGATTCCAACTTGTCGTGTGCCTTATTGATTAGACTCCTGCACTTTTGTTTTTGTTTTTTCGTCTAAGCTCTTCATTTTCCTCTTCCTCCTCACAGTTTCGTTTCAAGGACATTTTGTTGATGAACGGACTGAGCCCAGTTGTATACTCCATTGCTACTCCCATGTGGTCTGGTGGAGGCGAATCAGGGGGTCTTTCCACCGAGTAGTTCATGTTTTCTGACGGATCACCTATCTCTTCTCCTTGTCTCTGGGTATTGGGTAGGTAGGTAATGGAGGGGTAGGGTATATCATGGTTGTGTGCTGGGATTTGGGATGAGGGCCCCTTGATCTTCACTGTCATTTCTATCTCTGTCATTTGGATATTTCGGCAGCTTCTCCATGTTTCAGTGTATTCAGGGTGAGGGGTGAGCTTTGGGTAGTGGTGGGGATAGTCTTGATCTGGTCTAGTGGGTTTGGATAGTGTATTGGGTGGGTGATGATGCCATTTTCGGTTGGTGGTTTGTTCAGGTCTAGTATGGCTATGGTGTCTCTCTGTGTTTGTGGCTTGTGGGTAATGATGGATAGTTGTTCTGGTTCGACTAGGCTCTTATGTTCGTCCCCTGTCGCTTCGTTCCATCCCCCCCAGCATGGTGGATGTTCGTTTTTTTCGCTTATTCCCCCACCTTCGGCTTCCATCAGATCGTCAGCTTCATTCTGTTCGGTGTGTGCAACCCTACTTTCCTCCTCTTTTGCCTCATTCATACTATCGAACCAAGACTTCCACTTGCTGATTTGTTCCTTACTCCCACTCCCTGCATGTGTTCTGCCTATAACACTTGCACGATACGGTTTTGGCCTTGCTACTGATATCCATGGTCCGTACATAGGCAAACCCGGTTTTTCCTCTGACCGGTTTACATCTTCTCGGCAAACTAGGGTTGTATGTCCCAGTTTACCTAGGGCTGGCAATCGTGTCGTGTCGTGTCATAATCGTGTCGTGTCATAATCGTGTCGTGTCTAAACATGTCTTGTGTCTAAACGGATAAATTTTAAACGTGTCTAAACATGTCTCGTGTCTAAACGTATAAGCCGTTTAATCGTGTCTAAACGCATAGAGTTGTTTAGACTCGGGATCCGTTAATGTCAAACTCATATACGCTTTAAAGCAGATATATACACAAATACATATATACACAAATTCAAATATACAAAGTAAGGTCTTCATAGTTCAATATTAAAAAGTAAGTGAGTACTTTAATATTTTATTATTATTATTATACTTAAATGTGTGTAAACGTGTCACATGTATACACAACACGATTAGACATGAATAGTTAATCGTGTTTAATCGTGTTTATACAGATATCTGCAGATCTGAGTTGTTTAGACACGATTATTAATCGTGTCTAAACGTATAAGAGTTGTTTAGACACGGGATCCATTAAGGTCAAACCCATATACGCTTTAAAGCAGATCGTGTCGTGTCGTTTAATCGTGTCGTGTCAGAAATTGCCAGCCCTAAGTTTACCACATCCGTAACAATAATCCGAGAGCCTCTCGTATTTTATATTTGCTCACTGCTCTTTGCCCTTTGAGTTCCTCCACCAGAAACCCGCCATAAGCGGGTTATAAATATTGACTTCCACCTTCATTCAAATATAGGTTCTATGGCCATTCTCGACCGCATCCTCCGTTTCCACAAATGTGCCAATTCTATCCCCTATTATTCTTGCACTCTCACTACTGAATTTTTCCAAAACCAGTTCCTGAACCCAGAATTGCACTTTCTTAAAATCAACCTGCGTCATTCCTATACTAGGTTCCCATTTGTGTATACTCAAGCAATGTCCTTGGACGGACCATGGCGATAAGTCAAGTATTTTCTTCCTATCCTCGACATTCTCGAATTTAAACATAACAACCTTATCTGATAAATCAGAGATTATCACCGTACCATACCTTGCCCATGCCAATTTCAACACATTATGTATCGCTGATGCTTTCACTACTTTTTGGGCCACGATCATCCCCACATATCTCTCACTTTCCGCCAGTCGTGGGTTAAAAGACAACTCAAAATCAAGTTTCCGGGGTTGGTTCATATCTTCGGTGCCGAAACTCTGTTTGTTCATCGAGCTACACTGTGGTCCCCGAGCTGTCACGGCTGTCTCACCTATCCTGCAGAAACAAGTGAAAAACAAGGTTAGGTCTCAGTAAAAACAGATTTTTCTGGCTCGCTGGTATTGTGCTTGGCTTCTAGGGTTTGGTTTGCATGGCTTTTCTGTTTTGCATGGATGCAATCAATGCACAGGGACCGCTGATTGCCGATTGGAGGGTTGTCGCTTTCAATTGCAGAAAACAGTTTATGGGATTCGCCCCAAGCTCTCCGAGTTTTCTGCTTGTGTTTTGGACTTTTGGCAGCTTTCTCCTTGGTTTCCTGTGTGGCAGGCTTCGTATATCCGTGATTGGTTAGGGAGTGGCTGCATTAATGGCGGATTTCCTCGATTGTTTGACTCAATTGGATTTTTCTGGTTTACTCCGACAGAATCGGTGATGGAATCGCTCACCAGGAATCGCTCAATGAATCCGAACTCACTCTAAAAAATAAATCCAAACCTGTCAATAATTATTTAAATAAGTTATGTAGGAATTCCATTACTAACAAGTCTACATATCTAATTAATTTTTTTTTTTTGTACTTTACTGAATTTCATGAATTAGGATTGATTAAATATTATTTAACTTTTAAATATAAAATTATTTGATTTCTTATAAGATCGAAATATAATCCCTCATAAATATTGTATAATCCCTCATAACTATCGAAATATAACATTCATGAGGCAGAGTGTGAGAGAGATAAAAGGGGAGAGAATGGTGGAAAGAAAATGTAAATCATCAAAACAATTTGTTAAATTAAATATATTTACATGTTTAAGTGTTTTTTTATGTAATTGAAGAGGCTATTACAAAATCCCGTTTCTACCTAATAATATAAGGTTTGTACTTCATGTTTTTGCTTTGATATCTTCAGAGATCATGAAATAATATAATGGGCTAAGTATTAATTTTTAGATTTTAAATTAGATATAAACTTATTTGATTTCTTATAAGATTGGAATATAATCTCTCGCAGTTATGTGTAATCACTTTAAATACAAGTGTAGTAATAATATTCATCAGGTAGTGTGGGGGTAGATATTGTTAAATTAAATATAATTACTTTCTTGAGATAGTTTTTCCATAATGGTATAATAAGAGACGATTATAAAAACCAATTGTACCTAATAATATATATTTCGGGTTGATTTCTAGGATTTTAATTTTAATTAAATTATAATTTTAAAAAAATGAGTTTATTAATTAGTTTCATTTTTTATATGTTCAGAGTTCATGAAATACATTGGGTTAAGTATTACTTTTACTAATTTAATATATTATTTGTAATTTATAAAGTTTATTATTTGTTTGACTATCGATATGTATTACTGATATGTATTCAAGTAATGTGTATTATGGGGGTTAATTAACGTTTAAGTTTTATGGTCCGTTCTTTTGATAGAATGGAAAATGATTTGGGCTTACGGATTTCGTAAGCCCTTGTTCTTTTCGTGGAATTGCAATACATTGGCTTAGGAATTCCGGGCGGGGTAGGCTTAGACATTCCGGGTGAAAACCTCGGAATTCCTAAGCCTAGAAGGCAAGGAATTCAGAATAGAGGTGTTAAAGACGATTATGCCCTCAATTATTTTCCATTATATTATTTTGCATTATAATTTACATTATTAAAAAATATATATAAAAAAATGTTGAGATTGGTCTTTTAAATAAATTTTAAAAAAAATAAAAATTTCATTTTATTTTTATTTTTTATTATTCATTTCATTGTTTTTATTATTCTTAATTTTTAAAATTATTTAATACAAATTATTTTTATTATATATTATACATATACAAGGAGGGGCAAATATGTTATTTTACCACATTCCATTCCCTTTCCATATCTAATTCCACCAAAGAAACAACATAATTCATTATTCTATTTCATTCCACCAAAGAAACAACTTCAAATTCTTAACTCATATTTCTTATTCTCAATTCCTATTCCCTATTCCGTATTCCTTATTCCGAATTCCGTGAAAGAAACGCTCCGTAAGGGTTTTAAGTAATGAAATACTCCTACACTCTAAATTTGATCAACCTTTAAAAAATCATTAAATTCTTAAAATGTAATAAATAACAAACCGTGAAATATTAGTTTAATTCACTCTTGAAAATACATGAAAGAATGTACATACATATTAATTCTAATTAATTAACATTTTTAATAATTTAATTAATTAATTATCATTACACTTTGATGAAATAAGATGAAAAGAGGGAAAGAGAGAAAATGGTGAACAAGAGTTGCAGAATCTGCCAGAAAGAGAATTGTGGATAAGAGTTGAAGAGATAAAATATAAATAACTAAAATAGTTTTGTTAGACCTATTAGAGGTATAGTATTAGAGGTACATTATGCTCTCATCAAAAGCCCAAAGAGTCTAGCATAAATTTAAGAAGCTTATATCTTTAGACTGAAAAGAAAACGGTGTTGTTTATGTAAGAACATTCTATCTACCCTCCCTTTATACAAGGCAGTGTGTCTGTAAATAACAAAAACAAGAAAAGATAAATAAATGATATCCCCTTCAAATTATTCCTCTAGTTATCTTCTACAATTG
Source organism: Chamaenerion angustifolium (assembly GCA_946814005.1). Lineage (NCBI taxonomy): Eukaryota > Viridiplantae > Streptophyta > Magnoliopsida > Myrtales > Onagraceae > Chamaenerion > Chamaenerion angustifolium. The sequence goes on along the minus strand of OX328268.1, from coordinate 21,329,254 downwards.
TGTTTATTTTAAAAGTTAAAAAAAAAACTAAAATAGTTCCAGAGAAAAGGTCCTGACTCCTTTTAGTCATTCACCAATAAGAGTATATCCTTAAGCTATTTGATGAGAACTACCTCTTGTGGCGACAACAAGTGGAACTTACTGCTCGTGGCCACGAATTAGATGACCTTCTAGATGGCTCAGTCACTCATGTATAACCGATGCAAATAGGGTCAAATCTACAAATCATGTTGATCTTGTGTTTCAAAGTCAGGACAACACTCTTGATAGTTGGCTCCTTCATTCAATCACTGGCTCCATTCTTCCCAGTCTGGTTCACTATCGAACGAGTCAGGTAATCTAGCAACGTTTGCGACAACTCTTTCTCTCCACATCCACAACAAGGCTCATGTACCTATATAGTCGTCCAAAGGGCCACAAACGGCGTGACCAATCGACGCGTGACTACCTAGCGGAGATGCAGACTACCTGTGATAACTTTGCTAGATGCGGTCACCCTGTTGACGAGCTTCACTAGGTATCTACCATTATCGTAGGCATTGTCTCTGCTCCAGAATATGACAACGTCGCTGCAGACATTCATGTAAGTCTCAATAACTATGATCTCTAAGTAGTCTGCTTTGTGAATACGGTATTATCTTATCCAATCTCTGTGAATATTGCTACTCAACAACCCAGACCTCAAGTTCTGTTAACGTTCAATGTTATGCCTTTAAATGTTATGACTCTGCCTCCTGTGTTTAGCCCTGCAACCCCGCTTTCTCAAACTGCTAACCATACTCTAATGTTCTCCCGACCACAATCCCCACTTATAATGTTTCAAATCATGTGCCTCACCAATTTGTTTACTCTGGTCCCAACCTCAATAACTTTGCTACAGGTCAAGGTCGTGGGCATGGGAATGGATCTTGCCCACAATTTGAACTTTGCGATAAACTTGGGCATCTTGTTCACAGATGTTATAAACGCTTTGACTCCTACTTTGTTGGAGTAACTGCCCCAACTAATCCTTTTTCTGGTCTTATCATGTAAAACTTTCCCAACCTAAACTCGTTTGCTCACATATTTGTTACTGAGCCATCTATGTTTCCCACCATACCAAGTTATTCCTACTTATTCCATTGCAGTTCCCTATTTCCAACTTTTTGCCCTCGCCTATCCCGACAGTTGGACATGGCAGGATCGCCTACTCACTTGTTGGTGTTGTCACCTACGTTGGTCCTTCTGTTTTCACCTTTGGTTCTTCTCCACCTACTTCGTTGTTTCAGGCAGGAGAAGGTTTAGGTCCAGGCTAAGTGCAATTCCAAATGGCATTTCATCTGGAGATTCCTTCAATCCATACAACGGTGTTCAACGAGCCCCTCCCCCCAACTATTCTCATGTAGCCCAACATCTGTTGCCTCCAAGAACACCGTATGTGCCACCCCATTCAATAGTGGTGCCTCATCAATGCAGACTCACACCTCTTATGCTGGAGTTCCCATTGGCACTGTGATGATGCCTAACATTGCCAATGCACAAGTCAATATTGCCTCTCTTGCCACCCTTGAGATAGTGTTCAACGTCGCATGGTATCTTGACTCCAGTGTTATTCACTTCGTATAATGGATCAAGTAAAGTACACATAGGTAATGTTACCTCCTCACCTATTTCAGTTGTGGGTTCGTCGTATGTTTTAACTGCTAAAAAACCATTATTTATTTCTCAACTTATTCTTGCTCATGGCATAACCAAAAACTTGTTTTCTGCCTCTCAATTCACCAGGGATAACAATGTTTGTTTTGAGTTTATGAATCTCATTGTCTAGTGAATGACTTATATACTCATAAAGTTCTCCTCCGCAAAACTTAGATGAATTCCCTATATAAACTTTGTTTGCCCCAAATCTCATAGCAACAACCTACCTACTCATTGTCTTCCACTAACTCATCTACAACACGTGGTCTTACAACAGGCTTTGTTGTGTTGTCTTCTACTTCTAATGTTTCTACTGTTTCAGAAATTTTATGGCATAAGATGTTGGCTCACCCATCCTATCTGATTCTAAAGCATGTATTAATATAATGTGATATTTCCTCTTTGAAAATACTATTTTATGTGCTGCTTGTCGCCTAGGTAAAAGTCAGAAACTGCCTTTTAAATCTTCCAACAATATTTATATGCATCCACTTGAACTTCTATAGGTGGATCTGTGGGGGCCTGCACCAATCACCTCTAATGGATATAAATATTTCATGATCATTGTCGATAATCACACAAGGTTTACATGGATTTATTTTCTAACTCATAAAAGTGATATTAACGATGTTTTTCAGTAGTTTCATTGTATTGGTGAAAAATAATTCAACAACAGCATCAAGGTTGTCCAAACCGATGGTGGTGGAGAATTTAAACCTCTCAGTGCTTACCTTTTCAACTAAGGTATCATCCCTCGCCTCACATGTCCTTATACTTCTTAGCAAATCAGTATTTTTGAACGTAAACACATGTATATTATAGAAAACTGGTTTAACATTACTAGCTCAAGAATCTCTACCTTTGGGCTTTTGGTCTGATGTTTTTTACTCTGTAGTATTCTTAATCAATCGTCTACCCATAAAGGTACTCGTTGACTTATCTCCTCATGAAAACCTCTTCAACAAGAAAACTGACTACAATTATTTAAAGGGTTAATTAACTGAAACGTTACACATGTTTGCGCAAGTGACTAAAAGGTAATAACTTGTGCAAGATGGTTATATATGTTTCAACATGTGACTAATTGGTTATTTTTACTGTTCATCGTTAAAAATCACCGTTAAGTCACTATTTGGATACATAAAATGACCAAATTACCCTTACCTTCATTAATTAAGTACTGTCATATGAAGAAGAAGATGAAGGCCCCTTCTTCATTAATTTTGAGTTTTCCCTCTGCGGTTTCATCGTTCGTGGCTTCTGGGTACCGATTCTGGAGAGGCGAATCATTGAGGAGTTTCCTTTTTCGCCGAATTTGAGATAAATCTTGACCTGGGTGTCACGCAAAATCCTGTGTATTTAAATTTTTGTTAATCAATTAGTTGAATTCAAGAAAGATGATTCAAATTGAGATCTATATTCGTACGGACTCCATGAACGATTAGGTGGTTCATAGCACCCAGATTTGTTCCACTCTTTATTCTTCTGCAGTTCCGTTCATAATCTTCTACCCAATTTTTCCTTCGATTTTGAAAAATCCCTAATTTTGGTAAGAGAAGCACCGAATCGAAGATTTTGATGACAAGAACATGTATTCTGTACTAAACAAGTCGTTGTATTTGAATTTGTTGATGCATCTTTTGTTGAAATGGAAGCAAGAAGATGTATTCTGTATTGATGTTCTTCATAACCTGGTTTGAGTTCTTCATAACCTGGTTTGAGTTCTTCATAACCTGGGTTTGAGTTCTTCATAACCTGGGTTTGAGTTCTTCAGATCCTGATATTTAAGAATTCATTCTAACGTGAAATTTGATTAAATGGTTACATATGTTCTTTGTAATGTGATTAAATGGTTACATATGTTATCCTAGAATGTGATTAAATGGTTACATATGTTCTTTGTAATGTGATTAAATGGTTACATATGTTTTCTTAAAATGTGATTAATACGTTAAAATTGAGCATTATTACTGAGTTTAAGATCTGCATTTTCCTTGCTGCATGAAGTAACTCTTCATTGTCAACTCGAATCCAATAATTTAGTGTGATTCATGAAATGAAAGAAGAAGAAAAAATGTTGTTTTGATCTCTAAAATACTAAACTCAGTTTTTTAATTATCCCCAATACTGCAAAATCTCATACATTATTATATATTTTAATTCATCAAGAATACATTGTATAGTTACAGCAAAACAAAATTTGTATAGTTCATCAAGAATACATTGTCCCTAATTGAGTTTGTATAGTTCATCAAGAATACAAGTAGGTGTATTTGAATTAGTTGATCAATATTTTGTGGAAATGGATTTCAGTTCTTCATGTTCTGTATTGAAGTTGTTTTGCAGCTGTGTTTCAGTTCTTCATGTTACTGGGTATATCGCCTGTCCCAAGGATAACCAAACTGACCCATGCTCCTTTGATGGACCAACTGAGCAGAGCAAAAGAAAAACATAGCCTAGGACCAGATAAATTTGAAGCATGTCTTTTATTTTTTCACGCCTACGTCTTCTTGCATTGTCATCCCCATCCCCCAATTCTTGAGCTGCAATTTTGTCATTCTCTGCCACAAGTTCCCCCATCGCACTTTTCACAATGGAAATATTCGCCATCCAGAGAGATCAATTGCATTGCATCTAATGCAGTATATCTGAGTTTTAAAAAAGAATGATGCATTAGCATCTCCAGCTCATCCTTCAATTTTTTCTTCATTCGGTGAAGTCTGTACCTAACGACATCATATATCTGCAAAGCATTTCACATATAACATTAGAAGAGTAAAGATGTATTTCCAAATAAAAGATGCAGAATACAATATATCAATCACTTCTACCAAATAAACCTACACAAGCAATTAAAGCAACCTGCGCATAATCCAAACAGCAAAATGAATGTGTATGCATCTTGATATTCTCTTCCCCATCTCTCCCTGGTTGAGCATCAGCAGTGGCAACTATTGCAGCACTAAACACTTTTGCACCTTTAGTTATCTCAAGCTCCAATATCAAACGGAGATAATCATATACTAGAATTAAAAAACAATATTAAAAAATCATACAGAGAGAGAGTAAGAACTCACTTCTCTTCTATGATCACGGGTGACCAATTTTTCTTCTTCAAACAGCCTAAGTGTTCTACGGAGCTGCTTCATATGCAACTTCAAATCTTTAGCCAAATCTTCCTCTCGAACCCATTGTCGCCTGAAAGACAAAAGGACGACAATATTTAACACATTGGTTGAAAATAACTACTATCCTACAACTGATGAATTGGAAAGAAGACGTCCAGAGTTTCGAAAAATACAGAAATGAAAGATGGAACTTCTTGAGCATACATATAATGCCCATGAATTCGACGCAAATGCTAAAAGTTTAGCTATTGCTATTCACCCAGAGTAACCAAACTTTTAATTTTCGAAAATCACTACGCAATCTCTAAGGAAACTGTTACAGTCGCCAATCCAGCTATTCAATTGTACAAACATAGTAACTGGCGAACAACTCTGCGGGTGAATGCTTTCTTCTACTTCACTGAAAATGTCTAACAAGACGCCACTCTCTGCGAAATCTTTTTCGGTCGACAACAGCACAGTACCAAACGAAATCAATCGACAACATCATCAGACGAAATACTTCTTCAACAGCACCAAACAACAGTTCGCGACATCGGTCAAGGTGAAGAAGAGCATAAGAAGAACATTACCTCGGAAATGCAGGGCAGACGGTCGCGCGACAACTTCAGCAGAGGAACTTACCGAAGAAGGAGAAGCGGGTCAAATAACGGAAATGGGGGGAAGTGGTTGATGGAAACTGAATAAAGGGGACGTAGGGGCTTAAAGGTAAACTACCTCCTATCACGTGACCTGCACATGAGAATTAGACAGAAAATTTTAACGGTTGAGTGACGGAGTAACTAATCAGTCACATGCTGGAACATGTGTAACCATTCAGTCACGCGAAAAAACATGTGTAACCAATTAATCACATTGGTCAAACATGTGTAATGTTTCAAGTAATTAACCCTTATTTAAAAGTGTTTATTTGTTTATGCTTTCCTCATATCAGACCATTCATTGACCATTCAACAAGAAAACTGACTACAATTATTTAAAAGTGTTGGTTTGTTTATGCCTTCCTCATAGCAGCCCATTCATTGACCACAAACTTGATTTTAGCTCTACACTCTGCACGTTTCTTGGATACAATGATTTTCATCATGGTTATAAGGACATGGACTCATCAGGTAAGATCAATGTGTCACACCATGTTATCTTCATGAATAAACCTTTCCTTTTGCTACAAATTTACCATCCCCTAATAACAACACATCTCACTCTAATTTTCACTTTCCTCTAGTGCAAACACCTACATTTCAACATTCTGACCTGGTTTATGTCTCTCCCTCTGTGCAGGTACCTTCCTCCACCTCAACCACCAGGATGTGCTCACTGAATGAACCAACAGTCCTGCAACAAGTTGAACCAACATAAGCACTAATACATTAGCAACGATTTGCTTCATCCCTTCCATCACAACCTCAATGTGTCGCAACTGCTCCTGCAGCTCCACCACAACATTCTCTAGCTGTTTCTACTCTTTTTACCATGGGATTCCACCCAATGCAAACTCGCTCAAAATCAGGTATCTTCATGCCTAAAATCTTTAGTGTGACAACCCTTCAGTCTTGGGCATGGATGTTCGTGTCCATATTGAATCTATCATCCTATGCCAAAAGTATACATTGTTGATGTCATTGACAAAACTGACTTAAGCAATGCTACAACCTGTCCCACCCCCATGTTTGTGTCCTTTCTTTTACCCCACTGAAAATGATGTTTATCTTATGGAGTTGTTTATTTACAGGAGTACAATAGGTGCGCTTCAGCACATCTGTATTACTCGACCTAACATCCATTTTAGCATGGATAAATTAAGTTAATTTATGCAAAATCCTTGTGACTTGCACCGGAGAGATGTTAAAAGGATTCTTAGATATTTGAACTGTACATTACATCATGGTTTAGTTTTCATGGTTATTGACACCCCTTCTTCTGATTTGTCTTTAACTACTTATTCAGGTGCTGATTGGGGTAGTGATCTGACTGACAGACGCTCTAATTCTGGCTATTTCCTGGTCATGAACTGTAACCCAATTGTTTGTAGCATGAAGTAACAACCGATCGTTTCACGATCTTCAGCCGATGATGAGTATAAAGGTAGAGAAAAGTATGAAAATGATGTAATATCTTTGCCAAAATTGGTAACTGATGTAACTTGTTTTAGACTGCGGGTTTTTGATGTATTATGTTTCATTTTGTTGTTTTTTGAAGAAACGTTTATTTTTCCGTCAATTTATTCGTTTAAATTGGAAATGTGCAACTCACGTGCTCTTGTTTTGAACAATAAAAAAACAAGAATTGAAAATATCGAAACTACCCTCGTCCTATTTTCCCTCCAATATCTGAACTGGTGTCCCTCTATCTATTCCTTTCAACCTCTCCATCATCAAAATTACCGAACCGATCTCTCTTCCCCAAAAATCCAGAATCGGTGCAATCTTCCCCTCCCCAAGAAGATCTGCTTTTGGAACCTAATCCTCCCCGCTGGTGCGACGCCTGGAGCTCAATGAATACCTCTCGCTGCTACGAACGGAATGGTGATGCGCACGAGCTGGTGCAATTTCAGTTATTCCCAGCTGAAACTGAATTGACACGACATTCCCCTGCGACGCGACTGGAGTATTACAGTTTGAAGAGGGTGGTGTAATCACATACGTTCCACCAAATGAAAATCCTAAAACTGACATCAAAGTTGTATGTAGCGATGAAGATGTTTCCCTAATTAAGAATAAACAACAAGGTGTACGCGAAGTTAATTTGTATGTACTTCCACCATTTGATGAAGAAGCATGTCGTAAAGATCTCAAAGGTAAAGCCAAGAGCAAGATACGTTCGGTTGAGGAAGAGACAACTCATTTGGGTGAAGAGTCAGGCACCTTTGTACCCGAGTTTGTTCTAGATTAACAACCTCAAATGGTAAAAACTGTTTCCCGAGTTTGTTTTACCTTTGTATCAATTTTCAATAATATTAAACTTGTTTGCAGGATCAAGTACCTCAATAAGTACCCAAGATACCTCAATAAGTACCCAATAGAATTCGTAAAACAAGAAGGGCAAAACGGCAGACTAGAAGAAAAACACAGTTTTAACTTTTTCACAACTTATCACATTTACAGCAATTATGGGTTGTAATTCTAACTTTTGTACTGTCATAGGGTAAAAATGTCACTGAAAATATTGTAAACCTAGAAAGTTCCCCTGAACGCGTTCGAGTTACTTCAAGTGCACCATAACATTCAGATTGTCGAGCTCTCGTGCCAGTTAATATGCCTTTGCAGACCATCACACTGAAGAAGAAGATTATTCCTAAGAAGTCGACAATGTCGTCAAATAGTTCCCCTTGTTTCAAGTCAATCAAATACACCAAATATCCTATTCAATGGAGATATTCAGTCTCCAGGACCTAAATTACTATAGGTTATTTTGGATGCCATTTTGAAATGATGCATACTATGGAAAACATTGTTGTCACTTTGAGGCGTTGGGTTACGTTTTGTGTTTAGGGTGAACTTGGTATTATAAGTTGGTAATTTCTAAAACTGAATAACAATTAATTATGGAAATAGGTGGTTCTATGAAAGTGTCATTGATTGTGTGTGTGTTGTGGGATAGGTTTTTAAGTGCTGGTGGAATTCCGTTGGGTTTTATTCGAAGACGTTTTGTCCAGTCAGTCAAAACATAGTACATCTACTTTCAATTTGGCAACAAACGCTTTCCATCAAATATCAACACTTACAAAACATATGTTATCATGAATCGACAATACAGAAACATAATTAACTAAAAGACGCTACACCACGCAAACATAAGTACTTGAAATACACATTCTAATACACTTCAACCAGTAACCAATTTTAGGATTACAGCAAATAGCAATACGACAAGCACTCTAACAACAGTAATCAACATTTTTTCCCTCCTACGTACAAGAACAACTTCGTCTTCGATCTTACCATGCATATCTCGAAATTTGGTTACGACCTTCCTTCCATATATGCACATTGGGGGGTCACACCACTCAAAATAATTACAACTGTGGTTCTGCAACCCAAACACTCAAAATTAGGTCTTCAAAGAAAGATTTGACACTAATTTTCCAATTGATACTAAAATTAAGGTTCAAAACCAAACAAATCGACAAACATACCTTATAATTGGGACACCCATAAAACATTTGACTGAAATTCTTCCATGTGGAAGTGAGTTTCACATGCGTGGTGAACCCACAGTAGCAACTCCACGTCTGGTACTCTACGTGTGATTTCAAGCTGGATGAACAGCTCGCTGAGTATTGTGATGCCATTATTGTTGGAAGACCAAGAGATCCGACAAGGAGGGGTCGAACACTTGGGGATTCGTACAGGGGTGGAACACTTCGAGAAGAAAACGGATGAATGCTTCGAACAACAGTGGAGGGAAAACTGCATATAATAACAATGAAGAAGTGAGAGGTATTTGAGGAATTTCCCAGCGAAAAAAAGTCATGTGCAAGGCATTTGTGGTGTTAACGGAAATTTTTAACGGACACAAACAGACTTCATCAAAAACCAACAAGACCAAACATATTACATCAAAAACAAACATTGTGTCGCTTTTACCACTTTGGTCAAACATGTTACATTTTTTCATACGTTTCCCTATAAATGTATAGTAATGTTGTAAGTGAAATTTTGTGGGTTAAATCTTTGCTAAATGATCTTGGTCTCAGTATTTCTTTTGTACTTGTTGTATGGTGTGATAACATGAGTGTTGTAGTTCTCATGGAAAATCATGTGCAACATTCTCGTATGAAGCACATTGAGCTCAATCTTTGTTTTTTAATGGAAAAGGTGTAGAATGGTCAGATAATCATTAACTGTGTACCTGCAGCAGACCGAGTAGTTGATATGCTTACAAAAACCGTGACGGAAAATACTTTTGCTTCATTTACGACAAAACTGTGTGTAGCTTCTATTGACGAACTACAAAACAGTATTGTCACAATAACTCAAGGTATGTTATGTAATCATACATCAACCAACCCTCACTTACAAAATAAATACACATGTGCAATGAGCAACACCTTACATCTCCTCCAAGTGTATGACACTGAAGATCTCAACATAGTAACTACATACATACCTTAGACACAACCGATTGCAGTCCACCCCTGTATCGTCCATCGTCCATTTGCTGCCACTTGATCTGTATCCATGACTCACACATGTCAAAAGTGATGGTCATCTCTGGCATCCCAAAATATCCAAGATTTGCCTGATGTCCCAAGGTATTGAATTGTAACTTTCGAAATAGGAACAATGAATACGGCTTGGTTTTACCTAACTAAAAACAAACTTTGCTTCTCCCATAATCTTTGATTGAAAGTAATTAAACATTTATGCTAGCTACTTTTTTTTTCACTTCAGCTGCTTTTGAGGTTTTATTTTGAACAACACATCTCACTGTCATGTCTAGAAGTACTTAGGAGTTTTTAACTGTGAATAGGTCTCACTTACAAAAGTGCAAAAGATTAATTTATTCTTGTGATTTAACAAACGAAAGATGGAGGCTACACCCTCCCAATCACATGGAAAGATGAAGGCATACACTTCCCTTCATAGAAAAGATGAAGAAAACGCCCTACCCAAACCTTGAGTATTTCTCGATTTTGACATTCTCACTGTTTGATCCCTCAAACTCTATTTGTGTTAAGACATGCTAGATCAATCCTCTCTTTGAACTTTTAAGACATATCATATCTCTCAAAATAAGTTGAAGTAAATGGGAATGGGGACTAGAAGTGCATGAGTAGAGGTGCCTTTCTTTTCTAGCATGGATTACAATCCAGTTAGCACACTCTTTCGCTTCTTGCTTCTCCAGCTGATGCTAGTGAAATAGTCTGAGTCCTTTAGGATCTTCAGAATGATAAACTCTAGTCTCCAGTTGCGCATTGTCATCGAGTTTAAGAGAGAATTAATGACCACTTGTGAGTCTGTTTCGATTATGGTGTTTGGCCAACCGCATTCCAATGCTAGTGTAATTACATGTTCGATTACGGTAGCTTCAAGAACAATGACACCTCATCGTGTTTCCTTCCAATTAAGGCTGCTTATACTCATCCATTCCAATCTCTCGTTATCACACAAATGCCTCCTTGTGCCAGGGTGTGTCACAATTTATCTTGATTACGATCGTCGAGGGGTGTTCCTGTTAGTTAATTCAGGTTTCAAGTTAATTATTTATTTCTTAGGTGTCAAGTCAACATGTTAGTTGATTCTTAGGCTACAAGTCAGTTTTTTTATTTCGTTTGATTAATTAGTCTTTTGTTAGTTGAAGTAGTGGACAAGTGTTGCGAAGTAGTGGACAAAATGTTGCACATGATTAGCTAAAAAAAAGGCAGAATATCTTGTATAAATCTCCTTGAATTCAGATTAATAAAACAAGCATCCAATTTTATTATTTCCTTCGGTTGTTCAACTATTTTTTCGTGTTCTTCAATCAAAGAACAACAGTGGTATCAAAGCTACATTCTTGAGGGATCTGTAAGGTTAAGTGATTGTCTACAATTCGAAATCATCCACGAAACAAACCAAGAAAAGCCTATCAAATGGAAGAATCATTCTCAGGCGTAGCTCCACCTCAAACTATCAAGCTTGGGATGTTAAAATGGAAGCGTACATGGAGGGCAATGATTTGTGGGAGGCAATTGAGGAAGACTATGCCATTCCAGATTTTCCTCACAATCTCACACTTGCTCAAATCAAAATGCGAAAGGAGAAGAAGATGTAAAAGGCACGAGCCAAGTCATGCCTTTATTCGTCTGTCTCACCTACAATTTTGAATCGAATTATGTCCATAAAATCAGCCAATGAAATTTGGGACTTCGTCAAAAGGGAATATAAGGGAGAAGAGATGATAAGGGGCATGAAATCTCTGAATTTGATAAGAGAATTCGAGAAGGAACAGATGAAGAACTCAGAGACCATCACAGAGTACTTTGATCGTCTAATAAGCATTGCAAACCAAGTGAGAATTCTTGGTACTGAGATGAAGGATAGCAGAATTGTGGAGATGATCTTGGTCTCTCTTCCTGAGAGATTCGAAGCTACCGTAGCTTTTTTAGAGAACACTAAGGATCTGTAAACTCTCAGATTGGCAGAACTACTTAGTGCTCTACAAGCTCAACAACAAAGGATGTCAATGCGTGAAGAAGGGTCCATTGAAGGAGCCTTGAAGGCTAAGCTACACTTAAACCGAAGCAAGTGGAAGGGAAAGAAAAGCTATGGTGACGGTGAATCGAGTGCAGCAGAAAAGGGGCCCAAAGGAAGAAATATTCCCCATTGCAAGCATTGTGGTAAGGAAAATCATCATCACTACAAATGTTGGAAGAAACCAGACATAAAGTGCAGGAGATGTCAGAAGTTGGGACATGCCGAGATGATCTGCCCCGATAAGTACAATCAACCAAGAAGAGAAGCCCAGGTTGTCGTTAATGAAGAAGAAGAAGAAGAAGAAGAAGAAGAAGAAGAAGAAGAAGAAGAAGAAGAAGAAGAAGAAGAAGAAGAAGAAGAAGAGCATCTCTTTGTGGCTTCTTGCTTCACAGCTGGAGCATCGAATGATGGGTGACTGGTTGATAGTGGTTGCATTAGTCACATGACTGGTGATGGGAGACTCTTCAAACAACTTGACATGTCAATTCTTTCCAAAGTAAAAATAGGAAATGGAGAGTTCATATCTGTCAAAGGAAAATGGATAGTAGTTATATATAGCAATTTAGGTACGAAGTTGATTGATGAAGTGTTATATGTGCTTGAAATCGATCAAAACTTGCTTAGTGTTGGTCAATTGCTAGAAAAGAATTTTAAGCTGTTGTTTGAAGATTAAAGATGCATCATTATAGATTCTAGTGGTAAGGATCTCTTTAGGATCAAAATGAAGGGAAAGAGTTTATCCTTAAACCCACTTAATTCATGCATTACGTCCTACCCTAGTCAAGTGCAAGCTTTGAACATTTGGCACAAGAGATTGGGGAATTTTCATCACAACGCACTGCAGCAAATGCAGAAGGAGGGGATGGTCATTGGGTTACCCTTCAAATTGCGTCATTGGTCATGGAGGAGATGCCATCAAATTGCAGAGCTTGCCTGTTAGGCAAGAAGAGATGATTACACTTCAAACACTTAACGTGGATGACCAATGCAAAGCTCCAGCTCATTCATTCAGACGTGTGTGTTTCGCAAGCAACTCCCTCACTGAATGGGAGCACGTACTTTGTAATTTTCATTAATGATTTCACGAGAATGTGTTGGATATATTTCATGAAGTTCAAGTCAGAAATGGTTCGAATATTTCAAACTTTCAAGGGTTGGACCAAGAACCAAAGTGGCTGCAAAATTCATGTCATTAGATCTGATAATGGGACTGAATACACTTCCGACGAGTTTGATGTGTTCTGCAAAGAAGCTGGGATTGAACATCAGCTCACTGTTCTATACTCGCCTAAGCAAAATGGAGTTAGTGACATGAAGAACAGAACAATCATGGAGATGGCAAGATGCATATTGCACGAAAATGGCCTACCAGAGATTTTTTTGGGCAGAAGCAACACATACATTAGTGTTCTTGTTGAACAAACTACCTATTGAATAGGCGCCACACAACAATGGCCAATTGTTTTTTAAAATTTTTTGTTCGATAACGATGACTCGATGTTTAATTAAAAATAAAGTTATGTATCTATTAAAAAAACATTATAGTAAGTAGATATTTTAATTGCGATTCAAATGATGCAAAAAGTATTAAATTTGGATTTACGGATTGACTGTACGCTCTGCCGTAAGTTGAGATATGAAAATTTGACTTAACAAATTATAACTCAAACCATGTAAGTCCAAACTCACCACGGTTAATGTCATTTATGTTGTAATTCAATTATCTACCTATGATAACTTTTTTGATTAGAAATACAGTGATTTAAACAGTAAAAAACTCTACATACGATACAAAAACTTCTAAATAGTGTTTTAAACAGTAATTTCACTTAAATTTACTGTTTAAAACACTATTTAGAAGTTTTTGTATCGTATGTAGTGTTTTTAAGTATCATATTATACAGTCAATCTAAAAGTAAAAAATTAATGCATAGTTAGTGTCATTTAATTCGTAATTAAATTATCTACGCACCGTAATTTTTTTGATTTTTTTTGAGTAAGTACATAATTAAATTTCTCACCTAATTCATTTAATTATTTCAGTCAAATTATAAAACAAACGATGTTATGTTACAAAATCACTGTATTTCTAATAAAAAAATACCCTAGGTAAATAATTGAATTACGACATAAATGACGTTAACCGTGGTGAGTTTGGACTTACATGGTATGAATTATAATTTTTTAAGTCAAATTTTTATATCTCAACTTAAGGCAGAGCGTACAGTCAATCTGTAAATCCAAATTTAATATTTTTTACATAATTTGAATCACAATTAAAATATCTACTTACTATAAGTTTTTAAATTTTTTTAATAGATACATAATTTTATTTTTAATTAAACATCGAGTTGTCGTTATCGAACAAATTTTTTTTTTTTAAAAACAATTGGTCATTATTGTGTGGCGCCTATACCTTTCTAAATAAAACAAATGCCTACTTTTTCAAAAAGCTCTCATAACAGAATTTCAACCATTGTATCTTTTACTGAAAATTGGAATTTAATTCGTAATTTATTCTTGTAGGCGATTACGTTATTGATAATATTATAGTTTTGATATTTTTGTTTTCCAAGGAAACGGATTTCAGATTTCAGCCGTTTATATTTATTTTAGTCTAACATGATTTTTTTGTCGAATTTAATCTGTGAAAGTTAGTTAGTACGACATGAAAGTGAAACGAAAAAAGAATGGACGAGATCGAGAAAGATGAAAGCAAAGAATGATGAGATGAACAAGACAACGAGAAAAGTGTTTAAATTTTGGGTGCATTTAAAGTGAGAGAATATTCCAACAATTAAGTATAGAGACATAAATGACACAAATTCTTAACCATTTGAACACATAAAAAGGAAGGATGAGTGCTCCATCCTTCCTTCAGTATCTAGTCTTGTTTCAATTCTAACAGGGATGGCTTACTCACTCATATGACATTGATATATGCCTGGTAGACAATAGAATAGAATAGAAATAATGGTTGGTTCAGTAACAAAATTTACCCCATGACTGCAGTCCCTGTGATTACCGCAGTCGCCGTCATCTTCATATTCAATAGTCATTGCATTGTGCTTGTATTACAAAGTGGTGGGTGTGGACGGATGGACAGGAAGAGGCTGCCTTCATGAAGCAATGGAAATACCTGACTGCAACCACCACACAAAAAGATACCATCAGATAAAGAATAGAAATCTTAGACTCGTATTCTTCTTACTTACACACGCAGATAGAACAGGACAGGACAGGACAGACTTACATCCCCAATAATGAATGTGTCGGAAAAACCAAGTGATGGCTGTAACCATTCCGATACGTACAATGTGTGCTCTTGTATTTCATGCTGCTTCATCACTGCCCAACAAACTCAATCCAATCACTCCTATTCAATCCCACCAAAACAGGGATTCCTAATATCAAGCAAAGACAGAGATAGGAACCTGAAGGTTGTACGAGTATCCTATGAGTAACAAATGACTGAAACATTCAAAATAGAAAACACTTCAGTGGAGAGCTGAAAGGAATCATGCGTTGACTCATAATACTACTAGACAAGACAGGACCTGACCTGCCAGACAGAAGGCATGTACTCACGAAACTCAAGTGTCTGCTGCATCTCTTCTTCCATTTCATTTCTTGAATCTGAGAGGAGATCCACGGAATAACGTTTTCCATGGTTCCTGGAACATATTCATAGAACAATTTAAATACAAAAAACAGAGACACTCCATTCAATGTCCATCCCTGATGCCTATCCGTCCATACAAGATAATAAAAGAAAAAACTTATTCATCAGACAACAAAAATAGTTTCATCACTGACTGCACAACCATAAGATCCATCTGTAAGCAGATTCACAACTCTATTAGCAGGTGGGAAATACTCTTTCAATTTCAATTTTCTTACAAAATCACCAACCTTTCTGCCACATTTAAGGTGCTTCCCAATAGAGTTGATTTAGAAGCAATAACAAGCATGGGATGCACATACAAGAGCTTTCTCAGGTCTTGAACTGCAATATCCCACACATTCTGAAGAGAAAACCTTTTCCTACAAATCATTCGCTCTAATACTGTCAGATTATCCAAACAATATATAACGGAAACCAACAGAGTACATATATCACAACCAAATTGCTATTATCCATCAGAACAATGATTTAATGAACATCTGTAATGCTAAGCTAAACATTGCTCAATTACGAGTACAGTTTCATAGCATGCTACTTCCATAAAAATAGGATATCATGGAAACAACCCAGGTTTAACTTGTTCTCAAACCCAAGCCCACAGCTAATTACAGATACACTCAACAGCAAATCTGCTGCTCTTGTTGCTCTAACAATGAGACAATGAGAGTTACCTGTTATGAGCCCCAAGTGAAGAAGCTGAAGAGGCACGATCAACCCAGTGAAATATTCCAATGCTGAAGAAAAGAGAAGTATTAACCGATATTTCTAACACAGAGCATTACCAATAAAGTATCTACCTTTTTGTTTCATAGGTGAATACCATTTTCCAATTTATGCATCATTAAAGCAGACCAAAATGGAACTGTAATAGCCATTAATTCTTGGCACAGCTGCTATGGTAAGACTTAAACTAATTTTCTTAGTATGCAGATTAGGCCCATGCCATCCACGGTGACAATTGTATCAGGTGATTAACCGTTTTAATTGCTGCAACACCAACTTGTGATTCATGTTGGTACAAGACTACAATCTCAAAGATTCCTTTCAAGTTTCAAGGAGAAAATGCCCATGGTTTACATGGGAAAGGGTGATAGACTCTTTAACTTCGGGTTGCAACTATAATGGCAGACACTAAGAAACTATCATAATAACTCACTGACAGATTCAATAACTGCCTTGAAGTTTCGCTATACCATGAATTATTTATTCATGACTATGGTTTACATGTCCAACTATACTCCTTGAGCCTGCCTATTAGTATTGTTCTAGTATATAAATGAATTTTTTGTAGGCCAAAATCAAACTTAGGGTATTTCCTGTCTTTATATTATGAATTCAGCCTCCTCATTAATCTATAAGATGCTCAACGAATGTAATAACCTGTCATAAAGGCTTGCTAATTAGATTCACCATTCTATTGATAATCGAGCTACAGATATCAGGTTAAAATATCTTCACAATAAGCATTATCTGACAGGTGAAAGATGTATTATACAGTTTTATTTGTTTTAAAAAATATATATATTACCGGAGCAGTAGAATAAAGATCATCAAATATGCTTTGCCTTCGATTAAGGATAAGAAGGCAAACCTGTCAATTAAGAGCAATTGACTCCTCACGCCATGGGATTCTCTTTCAATTTGAAGTTGATAGTGCAAAGTCTGCGAAACCAAAAGGCTGAAGTTTGAAGATTGAACTTACTAATCCGATGTAGCACCCAAGTTAATTATGCAAAAAGTCAATAAAGATCCTCCTTCATCTGTTAGTGAGAACTCTTTAGTACTGGGTACCAGCAAGTGTGCCAAAACTACGCGGACGTTTGAGATGTGTTAAGTTTTTTTTAATCTTCCTGGTTCTTAGTCAAGCTGTCAAGAAGAGAATTGTAAACAATATTTATATCCCAGACGACTGGGTCATTGCAACCAAAACTATACAAAGACATTATCTCTCACATTATAAAAGCCTAGCTAGCTTACAATACACGTTTATAATTTTGATAAATTTTCTTAAGTTCTACGAATTATTTGGGTTTTTAGCATACATCAATCTTTTCTTCTGGGCAACTGATACCAAAGCAGTTGCGAGATGCTACTCTACGTCTCTACCGTATCCTTATTATATCATTTCTCAGTTTCCCTGAGCCTATCTCCCAACAGTATGCCCATGCTTATAAGCCAACATATAGTAATTGCTTTATTTTCTATCCATTTCTACCATATAAGATAAGCACTTGTTTTATGTTAAGCAATGTTTCACGATAGCACAGGCACTAGATATCTCTCGTTTTCCTTGTTTTGCTAATTTCAATGGTTGAATATTTCGTTTCTGGTAACACGACATCCTGAACTATGTTGCTTACATCGTAATAGTGTACCTAAGTAAGTCGTTCCCATGAACACTCATGTATGCCTAGATAAAATAAATTTACCTTAAGTGTGGCAAGAAACTCAAAAGTATCGTAACAACGAATGTATATGAACCGCTTCATGCATTGGTACAAGAGCTCCTTGTCATCTGGTATACTAGATTTATCATCATGCCGTCTACCCATATTATTTTGTCTCGAGCCTGTGTTATCACCCTTAACATTAAATCAAAGTAACAAATAAACCTTTTTATAGTTCAATTATGTTAAGTGCATCAGACATGAAGGATAACTGGTCATCTTGATCTTAGACTAAAGCATGGGATATTGAGAGTTCTCAAAAGAACAAAGTGGAAGAACTGCATATGCAAACATCTACAGCCAGATCCCGCTTCAATTTAATCTTAATATAAGGATTAGCCCACCCAATAAGGTAGTTGACTTGCCTACTAGTGAGAACCATAATCACTCTCTTGCCAATAAGCATTGTCTTTTTAGTTATTGGTAAATGAGGATGGATGGGGGTTCTAACTTCTAACAGGATTTTTAACTTACCTAAAAAGTTATCTCCATCATGCCAACCCACTTTAAATGATAGCAAATTACCTTCGTTCTACTCTCACAAACTATCTTTTCAGGTCTTCCTGATATTTTACAATTCTGGATACTCAGCAGGAAAAGAAAAAAAGATATGTTACAAGTCAATTGACAAAGTTGCATCTCCATTTGTAGCAACCGACTCCAGAGTGCATCTTCCAATGAGACAGGTCTATTTAACAAGTCCACCACAATGTTCCTCCTCAACTAGGCACACTGGATGTACGTTCTATTAATTACTTCTATGGTGATTTGGTTTAGACAATTCACCAAATCATTATTTGAGTCACCTTATCACCACATCTTTGCAAGTTCTTTAAAGTTATATTTGTAAATGCTGATAAACAGAGCTAAGGCAATTTCCTTGGAAAAACTCACATTCAGCTATTTGGAAATTCAGAATTTCCAGAAGGCGAGAGGTCTCGAACCGACAATCCAAATCAATGAAAAGCACCAATTGGCCCAAGCCTCCATAATTTATTCCATTCCATTCAGTTGGAAGAATGCATTTGACTGCAGCCTAAACAAAAAGAAGAAGAAGAATAGGAACTCTGTTAGTCAGGCCAGGCAGCACAAATGGAATTCATCGCAATGCCACACTCATAGAGACCTGCATCAAGATATGGGTTTTGGCGGAAGGAGAAGGACCAGAGATCTCAAGGACATTGCCAGCGCGCAGAGGGAGCCTATGAAGTGGAGGGGAAAGCATCAACATTGGGCGTTCGGTGAAAACCCTAGACAGCAGCTCTTTAGCGCTTTCATCTCCATTTATCCACTCTCTAACCCTTTCTTTCATCCGACCTGAACTCAAAGGATTCTTAGCTGCCCTCTGCAACCTGAGCGAACTGTGTACCATAGCATTATAAGAAATACCGCGCAAATCAAGTTTTTTTTTTCTCCAGATTTAACTTTATTTTTAAAAATAATTAGCAATGTTATCATAACCGGACCTCTGTCCGGTTTGATTCAGCTAAAAGACCGAAATGCATATAAACAATGTTTAAACCGGGTTGGATTGATCGGTTTTTGGAAAACCGGCCGGTTTTACTAAAATCGTCCGATTTCCGGTTCTTTTTTTTGGATGATTTAATTTTTTTTTGGTGGTTCTCTTCGGTTTAAACTGACTTCTTCGGTTCAACCGATCAACTTCTTCGGTTTAGAAGTTATGTTTAAAGTTTAGACCTATTGTGTTTGATTTTGAGACTATTGTGTTATGTATGTTCAAAGTTTGAGGTAATTATGTTGTGTTATATTGTGTTGAGTAAGTTTTAACTATGTAGTTTGTGTGTATTTTAGGTAATTATGTGTGTGTTCGAGACTATGTAGTTTATAATTGTATTTTCAATTTTTGTTTGCTTGTGAACAGTGAACTGCACGTCGAACTGGGTCCAACTGGGAACCGGCCCACTAACCGTTTTGACATCCGGTCCGGTTTTGATAACAATGATAATTACAAAAATAACCTTTGAAAATACAAATTTACAAATATAACTATATGCGTGAACCATTCTCGCATTTTACACCAATTTTGGTGTAAACGCGCACCACGTCCGCATTTACGTGTTCTTTAATCTCATCACAACTCCTCTTCTCCTCCTCGCAGCCGAGCTATGTTTTCCTATTCCTTTCATTGATTTTCCTTTGCCTTGCAATCACCCACGTCAGCCTCATCATCATCGTCAGCCTCGCCTTCGTCAAATTTGTTGTCATTTCCGCCTTGTTGTCCCTTACTCCAGTTGGCGTCGTAGATCCATCTCGGGTAGGACCAGCAGCAAGCCTCTACCGCAAGCCTCCGATGTCGGCCTCTTGTCCCGTAGTTCAACAGTTGTTCCTCGTCGCCACCACTACTGCTTCGTCGTCGTCGGATTCCTAGTTTAAGGTGATGAGCAAAACCCTAATTTTTAAGTTTGGGGTAAATTATCCAATTGAATGAAATTTAGTAAAATTCGTAGTTAAAATGCGTAATTATCATTTATACTAGTTAAAATTATGAAATTGATAAGTTGTTATTAGTTTTAGGTTAAATTGTTTAATGGAGCCGGAGGATCCTTCATTGATGTACGCTCAACAACATCATATGTCGCAGTAGGTCGTGGATAATATGGTACTTTTTGTATATTATCTTTAACATTCGTATTACTGTAATTTTTTAAGTATTACATAATTATTATTAATTATAGATTACTGCTAGTGATAAGTCTAGGGTTGATAGATATTGAAAGGCGGGTAAGTGTTGGGCCTTAGATCCACACACTCGTGAGTGGGTCGATCTAGCAGATTTGGTATGTGCGTCAGATATCTCTCGTATTATCGTTGATGCTGGATTACTTCACTCATTTATTGAGAGGTGACGCCTAGAGACTCACATATTTCACCTACGTTGGGGTGAAATGTCTGTCACTTTGCGGGATGTATAACTTCTATTAGGGCTAAGAGTTAGTGGACCCCCTGTTACAGACATGTATTACCTTGAAGATGATTCTATTAATTTGCTTGATCTTTACCCACAATTATTGGGGCACACACCTACACTTGAGGATGGTCGAATCTCGAATAATGAGGTACAACTATCTTGTTAAGAAGAATATTCAAGCGGGAATCCGATGCAGCAGATTGGATACCTTCGACAGAGGAAGAAGACGTAATAAGAGCACGTGGATACAATTTTTCACATGTTAGGTGCATTTTTGTTTCCTAACACTACTGGGAACAAAGTAAACTTGGAGTATCTGTCACTATTGAAAAATCTACATCAGACGACTTAATATAGTTAAAGGTCAGTTGTATTGAGTTACTTATATAACGACTTATGCAGAGCTGTAGAGAAGGGTAGAACAATTGCAGCAGGATGTGTTGTACTTATACAACTACAATTAATTGTAATATGTTTGTACAAACCATGATATATTTGAAGTAAAACACTAATCATTTTGTCTTAAATGCGATAGTTGTGGTCATGGGAGCATTTATTCGTGAGTTGACCCATGATAAATCTCAATATGAACTTACTAGTCAAGTTCCATTAGGGATATAGTGGACACTATCGAAGATAAACAAAAAAAATCTTAAATCTAGTGTTCGTTATTTATACCGAGACGAGATGGTGGCCATTGGAGAATTTCATGTATTCAATCGTATGAACACAAAATTTCATATCTATTTATAGTATTAATTTTTTTTGTGTGTATGTTGAAGGTAAACTGGAACCTATACAACCATGACCGATTACAGAATGTGCCTCCAATCTGTATGGAGGATAAATATTTATGCTTGACTGAGGTGTCACTCATACACTTTAACAATGTAGAGTGGCACATGGTGGATCGTGTAATGCAGTAGTTCAACCTCTGTCAACGTATCCCATAACCATTTGAAAATAGACAAGATTGTGATAGGTTGCACAAACTACAATGAGATAATAAGAGGTGCGAGCCATGGGTCATACGACACTCTGCATACACTCAATTATGGAAGAACTGTGGTACACATCTAGTTAATTAACAAGAGATACATGTACCTAATTCTGAGCACTTGGCATGGTACTCAAGGATGACAGTTACATTAATCAGAAATGCAAGACCACCGGTACTAGCTGGCTCATATGCTAACTTGCCACCGACCATGCACTTCGAACCACATGGGGATCAAACGATGTTGTTGGTAAGATTTTTGTTTAAATAAATTCAACTGTAATTGTTATTATTTAGTGTACTCATCAATATTATGTTTTTCATGATACAGATGCAAGGGTGGAATCACGTTGCTTGTTATTGCAAAAACTTATTGAAGACAACAACCGGGAGATCAAAGAAGTATGTGGACGAGATTATGAATGCTTGTAGGTTCTCCCACGATATAACTGGTGAACTATCATAGTTCAATCAGATGATGGCGAAACCTATGTCAACTAGTGAGGATGAACAAGTTGATTATACATATCAACTGGAAGATATGTTTCACCATCATAATATCTACTGCCTTCGGTCACTCAACGATCGCAAATAAATGGACACCACCGATTGGCCGTACGATCAAGATCAATTGTGACACTTCATGGTGCAAGGAAACGCGAAGAACCGGCATAGGGGTGGTGACAAGAGATAAGAATGGCAAGATAGTGGGCGGGATGAACCAGATGCAAATGAGCGACGACATAGAAACGATGGAAGACATGACCATACAAGAAAGAGTACGCCTAGCGATTGAAGCGGGATGACAAAGCATCATAATAGAGACGGACTCACACACGGTTCACCAACAAATCATGGAAGGACTGAAAACATTGGAGACTGTCCACAATCATACCAAATATCTGAGCACTAGCAAAACAAGTTGAGCAAGTGCAATGCCGAGCAATTTCAAGGACGAGCAATGAATGTGCCAACTGGATAGCAAAGCAAGCAAGAACGAGAGAGTGTCTTGATGATTGGGTCGAAAGACTACCACTACCCTTTGTATGTTTAGTTGCAAAAGATATGATATACGAACGTACGTGACCAAAAGTCACGACGTTTTTATAATTTGATAAAAAAAAATTATCAAAATTAAAATGAGACTGCAGTAGCTAAAATATTAAAATTATTATACATTAATTGCTTTTAAATAACATTTACAAAATAAATATCAATCATATGTCTGAAACAGTGAAATACTAATATACTTATACTATTTGTTTTGGCAATCAATAACATATTAGTTTGATAATTCATTTTGTTGATTTTAGCCCAAAAATTAGTGTTTTTGATTCATCATCTTCTTCCGCTTCTCCATTGTTCATTTTGCTCTATTCAGATCCCCATACTCTCTTCTTCTGTCGTATATTGATGGCTTCTCTGTGTTTGCATTTTCCGACTCTGTGAAGCCAACGCTGGTGGTGGTTTTCACGTTAACGGCGTTTTGACCTCTTTCCCGATCCTGACTGTATGTTCATTCAACGTGATCTTAATTCTTAATGCAACCTAAAGATCTTGGGTTTAAACTTAAATTATGGTTGTTATAGATTATTTGGCTGAGTTTGTCTGGAGTTTCTGTTCTACGTTGTCGTCCCGAACAGCTGAGCTGGTCTTGTTGTCTTGATTAATCGTTCTGCCTCATACTAGCAGTATTTGGTTGCCAGATAAGGTAGGTGTTTTTCCTCAAAGGATTATATCTGCGTTGATTGTGCGGGAAAATGTCTTTAATGGTATGTGATTTTCGATAGATCTAGATCGAGGCCAACTTCGGATAAAGATGAGTGAGAGCAAGGGTTTCCAGTTGGGGACTATTGGAGCTTTAAGTTTATCAGTCGTGTCTTCCGTCTCCATTGTCATTTGCAACAAGGCGCTAATCAGCACCCTTGGCTTCACTTTTGGTCAGTTTCTTACTATCGTGGTTTGCTTCTCGTTTCTATTTCTTGCCCTTCTCTGATCCAATATGCTTCATTTACCTATTGATATTTGATACTTCATAGATCCACATTATATTTGCAAATCTATGATTTTTTCCCCTCTTTAACTGACTTATGCTGCATAAGGACATCGCATAAGTGCCTGGTTCCTAGTTGTTTGGTAATAAGTTTGGTTGGCAGTGCAACTACTTGTTTTAGTTAACACATATATGAATTTGTTAGTTCTTCCTTTCTTTCTGAAGATTTACTTTCTTATTTGTTTGTTTATTTGCATTCATTCATACTGTTCCAGAGTATTTCACTTTGTATTTCAAGAAGTACCTCTAACATTTCTTTTGGGTTGTACGTGCAGCCACAACTTTGACAAGCTGGCATCTGCTGGTCACCTTTTGTTCTCTTCATGGAGCTCTATGGATGAAGTTGTTTGAGCACAAGCCTTTTGATGCAAGGGCTGTGATGGGATTTGGAGTACTTAATGGGATCTCGATTGGGCTTTTGAATCTTAGTTTGGGTTTCAATTCCGTGGGTTTTTACCAGGTAATTAGTCTATGTTCTTTTACTTTTATAGTATTGAAGTCTAATGGGAAAGTCAAAAGTTCTTGCCTTCTTTTGTACATGGAGTTCATCTGCAAATTGGGTTGATGAGAGTGTGAACTTTTTGCATTATCGTAAAAGCGCATCCATCTGTATAATGCTCATAGATGATTTGTGACGGTCATAGTTTTGTTTCTGTATTAAGATAGTTGGATTTTGTAGTTCTGTAATATAAGATGACTAAGTTTGCTGGGTCCTGATCTCGAAGTCAAAGTGCTCCTTTATTATTCATGTACTGATTAATTGCTTACTTGAAATGTTGAATTACTGAATGTTGTTTTTCCCTGTTTTATGTCAGATGACAAAACTGGCAATCATTCCATGCACTGTTCTTTTGGAAACCCTATTTTTCCGGAAGCTTTTCAGGTTCATATTATCTATGTCCTATTTATCTTGTCTAATTATCTTTGTTTTTTTTAATCTTTCCACGCACAAACATGCAAAATTTGCTTCACTGTAGCAGTGTAGCTTAATGAAAAAGGCCCTTTGTCCAGCTGCTGCTAGGGCCTTTCACTAACTGCATAGTCTTGAATTTTGTAGTAATTCTGACTCTTGGGCTATCTGTATTTACATTTTGGCATCTTTTATGGGAGATTACTGATGATTCAATCTGTTCTGTTTACGCAGTAAGAGTGTGCAATTTTCGCTTGTGATTCTTCTTCTTGGTGTTGGGATTGCTACTGTTACTGATTTGCAGCTAAATGCTTTGGGATCTGTATTGTCGCTGCTCGCAGTTATTACAACTTGCGTTGCTCAGATTGTATCCTGTTTGGTTGTGACCCTAGCTACTGATTTCCCGTCCTTGACACTTTTAAATTTATCCCTTAAAATTCTTTTAAGATTGAAGGCTATTCTTTTTGTTGGACATTGTATTGCTGCTTTGTTTGAGACCTTAATCGCATCTTCAGATGACAAATACCATACAGAAGAAGTTCAAAGTCTCTTCAACACAGTTGTTGTACCAGTCTTGCCCCTACCAGGCTATGACTTTATTCATTGTTGGCCCCTTTTTGGATGGTCTTTTGACTAATCAAAACGTCTTCGCTTTCAAATACACCCCCCAAGTATTGGTAAGAGTGGAGCCAACATCTAACACAACCTTGTTCTGTTTTTTTCTTTCTTCTGCCAATAATCGTGGTACAAATTAAATAACTGTTGCAATATCCTTT
This sequence comes from Chamaenerion angustifolium, assembly GCA_946814005.1. Classification (NCBI taxonomy): domain Eukaryota; kingdom Viridiplantae; phylum Streptophyta; class Magnoliopsida; order Myrtales; family Onagraceae; genus Chamaenerion; species Chamaenerion angustifolium. The sequence continues at coordinate 21,303,474 of OX328268.1, read as the reverse complement.
TGTTTTGGTTGCAGTTCTTCATTGTTCTATCTTGCATGATTTCTGTATCTGTCAACTTCAGTACATTTTTGGTCATTGGGAAAACATCTCCGGTCACCTACCAAGTCCTTGGACATCTGAAGACCTGTCTTGTTCTGGCTTTTGGTTATATTCTTCTGCACGACCCTTTTAGTTGGCAGAACATCTTAGGTATCCTGATTGCTGTAGTTGGAATGGCACTTTATTCTTACTACTTTACAATCGAGAGCCAACAAAAGGCAAGTGAGGTATCTGCACAGCTAGCCCAGGTAACTTCCATCTTTTGATGTTATCCTTTCGGTTCGAATGCCTACATTAAAAAAGAATCTCATATTTTCTTAGAAGAATTACTAATTGCTTTTAAATTATGTGTAATTGAAATGGTCCCAGTAATTTCACATGCTTTGCCTAACTCTGCATGATAATATAAACAAATGTGTATGTGTGTATATGTATATGTCTTTTTGTGTGCAACCATAGGTAAATCTTAAGAGATTGAAGATTAACGAAGTTTTGTTGAGTTGGCAGCTAAAATATACAACTAAAAAGAAGGAAAGTCTCCTTGGAGCTTCATAGGTTGTCTTGTCACCATATCGTAGAAACTATTTGTGTTAATTTAAAGCAACTGGGTGTGTTCAACCAAATTTCACGATAAAACCTGCATAAGCCTGAAATTCCACAACGTACTGGCAGTGGTGTGTTGGGGCCAATTTGGATGCTTTTCGTTGTACTTTCTATGAGAGTGCATCTTATTAGAAATGATTTCTTTTATATTAATTAAAAAATTATATTGGTCACACAAGATTAGTTGGACCAACTCAAGGTTGCAATCCGTAGGGAGCGAACAAAGTCTCAATCCACTTGAGATACTGACCTAGAGAGTTTTAACCTTTACTCTCTCGGTCTAAATTTGTAAAAGCAAAAAAGAATACTAGTGGGAGAATTTTTTTATCGGTCTTATCTTTCAACCAGTCACAATTTATAAGTAGGAAATACTCTAAACTGAATAGATTAGAGTTTTTGGTTGCTGGATCATTTTTACTGATATACTCATTCTCTTTATGTCTGGTTTATGCTGGAGTGTCAACTAAAGAGGTGCCCAGCATATGCGGTCTTGTTATTTCCTTGCTCCCTTGAATTTATCCATTGATTGATAAATAATAATGTATGTATTTATTATCCAGACAGAGGAAGGTGAAGCCGATCCGTTGATAAGCGTGGAGAATGGATCTGCCATTTTGGTTGACAGCAGCAGCACTGTTGGAAAAGTCCCTTCCTGGAACTCCAACAAGGACCTGCACGCTTAGAAGAAGCCTGAGAGATCCCCACCTTAAATATTATGCTTATTTTGATTTAAGGACAAGAAGCATTTATAGAAACAGCAGCAGCACCAATACGTGGGGTGGTGTACAAGGAAGGAAATGACATGCTCCTTCGTGGTTATAATATGTTTTACTTGAATATCTGTTCATAGTAGGTCGACAATGGTGCGGTAAAAAATCCATAACCATAGTTATAACCGTTAGTGTTTAATATGGTTAACCATGTTATTATGGTGCCGTGCAGTTATAGGGATGAATTTTCTACCCATAATAGTTATGGTATTTGAGTTATATCAATGATTATTATATAAATATAATTATTATTTATTATTAATAAATTAATATATACTAAATATAACTGAAGTTGCAGTTATTATTAATATAATAATGGTGATAATATTTTATCGATGTTAATGTTGAATTTTACTTTTAAGTGATTTGAATGTTAATGTTGAATGATGTTAGTGTTACTTTATTATTGATAATATAGATTTATGTATTTTTTAAATAACATTTTCGATCTTTTATTATATTACATGTGGAATGGGTATGAGAATAGGGGTAAAATAGTGGTCAATAACCACAGTTATTTTTATGATTATGGTATTGAAAATTGAACTCATAATGCTTATGGTTATGATATGTGGTTTAAAAATATGTTATGGTTATAGTATTTATTATATCTGTACCATACCATAATCATCGACAACCTTAGTTCATAGCTACCTTATTTCCTTCTATCAAGCGCTGTCGTTTTATTTATTTAATTGAGATTATGTTACTACTAGATATTTGGTCCGCGCTATGCGTAGTAGATTAAATATATTATTTTTTATTTAGTTTAAATTATATTTTCTAATAAAGAAAATATTAAATTTATAAAATGCACAAAATAATTATACATATATATTGGTTATGAAATATCAAATATTTTTTTTTTATGTATGTCTTTTCTTAATAATAAAGATATAAGTTTATACTCGTCATTATTAATGTGTTAAATTTGAAAGTTCTAGCACTAACATAATAATTTATTAATGAAGTGAAATTATTTAAAAATATATATTAAATAAATATATTTTTATGTTAAAGGTAATTGGATTTATTATATTTAAAATTAAAATTTCACACGCATATACATAATAAATATTTGAGCATTGAATATCATATTATATTTATTAATAAAATATTATTATTTTTTAACATTTGCATTTATTAATTATGATATTATGTCTTAATTTAAAAGAATTTTCGGCATACTAGTAATAATTTTGTATTTTTACATTTTACTTTTATGTTTGAAGTTTTAGATATTATTTAGTATTTTTTTTCTAAACAAATAATTAATGTTTTATTATATTTGTATGTTAATTTTAACATAATTTGTGATCTAGTTAAATTTTGTATAAATATGTTGGTACTTTAAAATATATAGGTAATCATTATGCATTTATCTATAAAATGTTCTCTAATTGTTTAAATTAATGTATTTTATTATATATATTAAAAATTGTATAAACATTTACTACTATGTTGTTAATGAATTCTCCTCAACTTAATTTTTATGTTCTTTATTATTATCGTGTATTTTTTACCAATATTAAATTCAATATACGTATTTTAATAACTCTAACTATTTTACTTTGATAGTAATTATACTTATGTTGTCTATCAAGTATGAACATAAAAAAAATATATTTCTTTAAAACAATCAATAATAATAACTAAATTTTTGGTTCATATGATAAAATTTATATTTTAAACATACTCATAAATAAATTTGTGTAATTTATTAATTTTAATTAGAAATTTTAATAAAATTGAATTTAATAAAATCCTAATGAATTAATTTTGAATTACAACTCTAAAACATACGAATATAGATTTGTGAATAAAATATATTAAAAATTCATAATTATTATTAGTTTTTTAATTAAAAAGTGAAGAAAAGTAAACATGAAAAAAATGAAAATATTAACTAATTCGTTTATAATAAATATGAAAAATTGGAACGCTTTTTAAGGTTCAATGTGGTGCTTTAGATCAATTTTAAATTATCCACATGTACAAAAATATGATGTCACATATGCAATTGTAACCATAGTTATCAGAACCGGACCGGCGGTCCGATCGGGAACCGGACCCATGTTCAGTTTGGATCAGATAAAAGACCGTTTTGCAAATGAACAGTATTTGAACCGGGTTGAATCAGATAATTTTTGGAAAACCGTTCGATTCCTGATTCACTTTTTTAGGGGGAAGTTTTTTTTTTTTTACAAAAAAACCCGTCGGTTTAGAAGAGTTGAGAAGAGAAAAGAAGAAGGAAGAAGAGAAGAAGAAGAAGAAGAAGAAGAGAAGAGCGGAAGGTGGAGGGAGAAGGGGAGAGGGGGGCTGGGGAGGGGTGGGAGGTGGGGGGAAGGGCTGGGGGATGAGGAAGGGTGAAGGGCGGGGGGAAGAGGAAGGGTGAAGGGCGGGTGGTGGTGGTTGTGATGGACGGGCAGGGGAAGGAGGTGGGGTGGAGCCTCCACCGTGGAAGGCTACGGTGCGGACAACAGTGTCCAAGATTTTGTTCAGGGAGACTTTAGTTCAACTCCAGGAATTGAAACTGTCAGTGTTTTCCCAAAAAATGGAGCACGATGTAAGACTATGCAATCACTGAATCCAGATTTTACATTTTCGCTTCTTCTTCTATAGCTAAACATGTATTGTGTTGCTATTTCAGTGGTTGTTGTAGGAGAAGAGACCGAGATACTGGTTGGAGTGAAGAATGACGGTAATTTGTCTTGTTATTGCCTTCAATAAGAGGAAGACGGTCGGAGTAGAGGCTTGTAGAGGCCTCTGGAGGCTACAGTGAATGGAGATAAGAAGGTGTAGGAGAATTTGATGAGGGAAACGATGTCATCGGAGGAAGCAGTGGAGGCAAGGGCGAGGGATTGGTGGTTGTCGGACGATGTTGTCGGAGTCGGTGGAGGCAAGGGCGAGGGATTGGTGGTCGGAGTAGAGCCTTGTAGAGAAACTAGTGGAAAGCGGTGATGTCAGTACTGTAGGTTGGAAGCTGGTGGCGGAGAGTTTTGATTGGTTGAGGCAGTGAAGTAGGGTTTGGCCTTGCGAAAGGTTTTGATTGGCGAAAGGTTTTGATTGGCGAAGGATTTTGATTGGTTAAGGAAATTATAATATAATATAAACAGTAAACCGCACATCGAACTGGGTTCAATCGGGTTGAACTGGAAGAATCGGGAACCACCCCCTTCCCTTGTTGGTTCGATAGCCAGTCCGGTTCTGATAACTATGATTATAACATAGAATCTAGGTGGATCAATATAACTTAATTCTAAAATTTCATTTTGCTTACTTGCCAACATTATATACATCCTAGCCAAATTAATATATATATATATATATAGAGAGAGAGAGAGAGATTGTTATGATTACGTTGGGAGCGGTGTAAAACATTTTTGTTTTATTTACAGTCTTAAGAGGTTTAATTGGGATATTTTAAAAAATATTTATTTAGAATGTTTTAAATCGAGAGACCACTTATTGTTTTTATATACTGTACGACTATTTTTGTTTTAACTTTGAAGTTATATTGTTTTATTTTATTCTAAAAAATAAAAACAAAATTCATATATTTATTATAACATTATGGAGAATGTATTTGAAATAATTTTAAGACAAATAAATAGAATAATTGAAAAGGCTAAAAAATACATTTTTAAGGAAAATCAAAGATTTAAGTTGTCTATTTTTTTGTATAAATTGTATTTTTTTAAAAACAAATCTTCAATATATATATATATATTTCTGATTTTTTATAATAAATTTTTTAATTTATTTAGAAGTGTAAATTTTATTTTTTGGTTAACAAATTCAATATTTCTTATTCAAAGGTAAAAAACTGCAATCAAGTCGATCACGGAGGGTCATTATAACAATCAAAACAATAATAAACTACTAAGTTGAGGTTGAGGTACAATGACCCAATTATGTATACACTCATCCAATCTGACTTGCCTAGCTATCCAATTAGCGCTCTCATTTGATGAACGCGGGATTGCCTTCCAATTCACATATGAAATTTGTCGTGTGATAACCCTGATATTCTCACATATGATGTCTAGTCTCCAATAACTCATCTTTCCTTGAATTTGCTCCACGATTCTCAAAGAATCCGTCTCTACCTCGATCTGTTGTCAGCCTCTATCAATTGCAGTCTTATCCCTTCCAATATCGCTTAGGTTTCTAAATTTCTATATTATCACTCCAAGCTCTTCGGTTCATCCCACCCACTAGCCTGCCCTGGTCATCCTTTGCCACCACACCAATGCCTCCACGATTCGTTTGGTTGCACCAAGAGACGTATCAGTTGATTCAGACAGCACCCTCTCTCGGTTTGGTCCACCTGATCGGTTGGATGTCCCTGGTTTCGGTGCTGCATTGAGGCTAAACCCTTGACAACTCAAAATGTGCTCATTTGATAGCAAAAACCGTCTCAATTGGATTCGATCTCTTCCCCTCAAAGTCTTCCTTACATCGAACTTTCCAAATGTGCCAGCAAGTCCACATGCATAGACTTTGTTGCTCCATTTTTGCTCTGCCCGTGACTCCCCCTCTATCATTCGTTCCTTTATCCACTCATTAAATGCTGAAGTCGAATTCTGGGTCTGTTGATTGCCCAACACACCAAACCATACTGCCTCAGTCCATCTGCACCTACTAACCATATGTTCTCTTGTTTCCTCATGCCCACAGATAGGACATGCCTCATCTACTATGATTCCCCTTCGCTTGAGATTCCGTCTGACTGCAATAACATTTGAAAGAAAACGCCACATAAATTTTTTTAACCTTAGGCAAAGTGTTTACTTTCCATATCATCCTCCAGACTTCGTCCTCAGGGCCTATCTCTTGCACCATAGCTCTGCCCTTCTCTTTCAACCGATAATAGACTGATTTTATCGACAACCGCCCATCATTTGTATAGGGACATATCATTCGGTATGGGCATGGATCATATGTCAGTGGTATATTAATAATGCAGCGTGCATCCGTGTCATTAAATCTGCCCAGAATGACTTCCTCATCCCAAGCTCCATTCAGCCCTAACAGGTTATTTACTATTGTGTCCGGCAGCTGTCCTCTATTCCTTGGCCAATCCACTCTAAAGTCTGGTTTTGTCACCACCCACGTGTCCTCGAAGACTTTCACATTCATTCCATCTCCAATTGTCCACATCCCTTCCGTAAACAAGATTTCTCTCTCATGGACCAGGCTCGTCCAGCCTCAAGAAACTCGTCCTCATTTCCATAATCTAAAATCTGTATTAGGGAAGTATAACCCCTTAATGGTTCAGACCCATAATGCCTTTGGTTCATTCTGAATTCTCGCCGCCATCTTTGCGAGCAGAGCCTCATTGAAAGTCTCCAATTCCCGGAATCCGACACCCCCCATCAGTTTGGATCTAGCAAGTACCTCCCATATCTTTCAGTGAATTTTCTTTCCTTCATTCAACTCTCCCCACCAGAAGTTTGCGATCACTGCATTAATTTGAGAGCACCACGTTCTAGGAAATTTAAATACATTCATCACATATGAAGGTATAGTCGTGATGACTGCCTTTATGAGAACTTCATTTCCAACTTGGTTTAGAGTTTTTGACCTCCACCCTTGGATCTTGTCTCAGATTCTGTTTTTTATATAGCGCAATGCTTCCTTCTCCAATCGTCCCGAAATGGATGGGAGACCAAGGTATTTTCCAGGTTCCGAGGTGCCTTGAATTTGCAGCACCCCTTTGATCTCCTTACACTTGTCATCATCTGCCCCTTTAGTGAAGACCAAGTTTGATTTCACATTGTTTATGCGTTGTCCTGAGGCTCTACAGTATCTGGTCAGTATATCCTTCAAAACATGGGCATTCTCCACCGTACCTTTCAAGAAAAACAGAGAATCATCAACAAAAAATAAGTGGTGCAGCTCTGGACAACCGTTTTTAAAGTGAGTCCACAAAGATTTTCCATCCGAACAACCTCCCCAATTTGTCTAGAAAGCACGTCCGACAAGAGGATGAAAAGATATGAAGATAAGGGGTCTCCTTGCCGCAGACCTCTTGTAGGTCGAATGATCCTTGTTCCCTTCCCATTTATCAAGACACGGTACAATATTTTTGTAATACAATGTCTCATCCAATCGACCCATCTCGCCCCAAATCCCTTTTTTCTCAAGGATTTTCAACAAAAAAACTAATCGACCCGATCATACGCCTTTTGTATATCCAACTTCAAAGCACATTCAATTGTACCACTGCTTCTTCATTTTTTCAAGTGATGGAATACCTCATGCACAATTAGAATATTGTCCTGTATTACACGCCCTGCCACAAAAGCACTCTGATAGGGGGTGACAAGATCCGATAAATATGGTTTTAGCCTACAATTTTATAAATGAAATTGAAAAGGCTAATGGGTCCAAAATCACTCGCCCTCGCTGGACTTGAAATTTTAGGAATAAGGGTGATATCTGTATAATGTAAAGTGGAGGGAAAGACACCTGACTTGAGAAAGGACTTGACTGCCGTGATTACATATGGAGCAACAATGTGTAAATTCCTATGGTATAATAGGCCCGGAAAACCATCTGGACATGGAGCTCTTGCCCCAGCCAACTGAAAGACCGCAACCCTGATTTCTCCATCGGACACATCCCTTTCCTAATAAGTATTCATCTCCTCCGTAATCTGAGTCGAAATGACCCCAATAACCTCCCCTTCATTCAGGTCATCAACTTCTGACCTGAATACCGTTTGAAAATGCCCACAAGTCTTGTTATCCATTCCCCTGGCCAAACTGCTCCACTCTTCCTGATCATTCTGGAATCGGGTAATACAGTTTCTTATTTTTCTTCTAGCATTAGTAGTAAGGTGAAAGAAGGTTGAATTTCGATCACCTTTTGTAAGCCACTTAACCTGGATCGCTGCCTACAATAAATCTCTTCTCGATGATGGAGATCCCTGCTTCTAATTTTGAGGGATGCCTCTTCAACCTGTTCACTAATCTTCGGCTGCCCACTTGTAACACGACGGAGTCGATCGACTGCTTTCCTCAATTCAACCTGGTTATTCCCGATTTTTTATTTTCTCCATCGAGTTAATCTCCTCGGTAGCTCTCCAATTTCACATTGATCTTCACTCGTCTACTCGCACCATCCCTTCGGTCCAAGCTTCTTTTATTACATCTTTACTTTCATCGTTTTCGAGCCACATCTCCTCAAAACGGAAAAAGTATTCTTTCCTTTGCTCGCCTTGCTTATGGTGGAGAATGAGAGGTGTATGATCTGATCCAATTGCAATATCATTCGTACATTGGATGTTTGGGTATCTTGTCGCCCACGCCGCATTAATGAGAACTCAATCAATTCTTTCTGATACCATTTCCTCCCCTCGTCTATTGTTTGACCAAGTGAATCTAGCTCCTTTCGAACCCATATCTTCCATATTGATATTGTCAATCATTTCATTGAAATAGTCGATCTGTCTTTGAGATTTACGATTTCCCCCTTCTTTTTAATGATGATGACAAATCACATTGAAATCACCCAGACACATCCAAGCCGATCTGCGTCCTCTTCCAATATTTCGCAATTTATCCCTTTTATGTTTCTTCCTCTATGGATCCGCATCCGCATATACCCAAGTAATGAGAAAATGGTTCGACTGGTATTTGAACTTCACCTGACTATCAATGAAATTATGGGATGCCGACTTAATTGACACTTGAACATCACTCTTCCACCATAATGCCATTCCTCCTGACATACCTCGCGAATTTACATAATAAGCACAATCCATCCCCAATTGGTCTCGAACCCTCTCGCAGAATACATCCCCGTTTTTAGTTTCCAACAGACAAATGATCTCCAGTTGATGCATCCTATTGAGGTCTTTCAGAAGTCGAATTGTCAGGGAAAACCCCAAACCTTGACAATTCCAACTGATTGTATTCATGGCCCCGTGTGGCTATTTCAGGACAGCCACCACAACCCGTTTCATCAACATGTAGTTCACCTTCCTCAACCTCATTTTCATCCTCTTTATTTCTTTTAACCCCCATCTGCTTAGTTATGCTTCCCTTCTTTTGAGGCGTCCCTCTCGACCTACCTGATTTTACTGGACTACATCCCACTTTTTATCTTTCTTTTGACAGATCAAGTCTTATTTTCTTCCTTATATTTTGGTCCTCCTCCTCCTTGAGCCTCCTTTTAAGGGACATCCTGTTCAGAATAGGGCTAAGGCCTGTTATTTGGAGGGTAGGCTCACGGCTAGGGGTTCAACTAGTTTTTTTTCCCGGCTCTTCAATAGGGATAGGCTTATATGATAGGTTTCTCACAGTAAGGATGATTGATTTCAAAGGGTTTAATTATCGTGAGGTTCTGGGTCGTTGGTTGTTTGGTGGGTAAGGTTGGTCTAGTGAGGGGAGGGAATATCGTGGTGTAAGGTAAATGGGTTCACTTTACGCTTTGGTGTTGGGGTATAGGGTTTTGGATAACGGTGTGATGTATGGTTGATATAATCATGATATAGGGTTGGTTTCAGTGGATTCAAGAGGTAAAGGATGTTTTCTGCTCGACCAGGTACTTCTCTCATAAGAAGTGATCTCTATGTTTTCCATCTGATCAGGGCTCATCAGTGTTGAGACATCCATCTGCATAGTTTTGGTTCCACCTCCCCCTCTTAAATCTTCATAACCTGCTGTGCCATTTTCTTCCTCTTGATTCACTCAGTTATCACAAATTCTTTCTTCTTCAAATTTGTTAATTTCGGCTGCCATACTTCCCATCTCATTCTCCTTGTTTTTTCTCATCAATCTTGCCTCATTCATTATATCATACCAATTCTTTTTCACGTAGGACTTTTTTCGGATGATCCTTCCTCCATCGATCCACTATGTTCCGATTTCCTCTGTCTTTTTCCATTTATCAGGGGCCATACATAGGGTGTCGCTACTTATCCTCAGACATTTGGACATCCGCCTTGCAGCTTTGTGTTGTATGCCCAAGTTTGCCACAACCAAAGCAAAAATCAGACAACCTCTATAATTTTATCAAGGCCCAACTTTCCTCCCCTTCCGATTTCTTCCACCAAAAACCATCCAGAAGAGACTTATTTACATCGACCTCAACCTCCATTCTCAAATAGCAATTAGTCACTTTCTCTGTATCATTTTCAGTCTCAATGAATCTGCCAATTTTATTCCCAATCTTCTCAGCATTTCCAACATTGAACATCTCCAACCCTAGGTCATGAATCTAGACCCAGAATTGGATAATACAAAATTCAACTCTCGCGAGTCCTCTGATTGACTCCCATTTTTTCATGCTCAAATAATGACCATGCACAGACCATAGGGACATATCGAAAATCCGTTTCCTCGTTGTCAAACTCAAACATCACAACCCTGTCCGATGTCTCTATAAATTTGACTGAGCCGAAACTCTCCTACGCCTTTTGAAGCACATTAATGATAACCACATTTTCACCTGCTTTTGATCAATGATCGCACCCACATACCGATCAATTCTTTTCTCCCTTGGGTTCGAGTCCAAATCTAAAGTAGTTTTCTGAGTGGTCATCTTCCCGTTGGCGTCGGCACGGCTTCGCCACCCAGAAGTCCTTACGACGATCATATCCTCATCCAAGCACAGGTAAAAAGAAAGGGTAACACAATCTCACACAAAAACTGATTTACAACCCGATGTTTGTGAAGAAAAGGCTGCAGATTGGGTTACACAATGATATAATTGTGTTACCATACTTTGGCACTTCGTTTTCCTTCTCGGTGGGCCAACTGCTGTGTTGACAATCATCAATCAACTAAAGAATACAGTTGCGATGAGCCTACTATCTGGAATACTAGAAGCTTCCGTATCCCACTGAAGCTCTCCACCGTTTCTTCACACCAACAATCTCCAACAACTCTAGAAACAACCATAGCCAAACTCCATTCTATCGGCAAGGACGTTACACACCGCACCAGTTGTCCAAGATGAAATTTTTCTGTCACGCTGCGGATATCTAGGGTTATGTAGTTTTTTTTTAAATCATGCAGCACTCTAAACCAATCTACACCGATAAAGCAATCAGGTAGAGTTCTTTCGCCACTGCACCTCAACTCGATTCTACGTTAGAATCTGGCACGATCACCAAAGACAAACCAATAATGGACGTCGGGACAAAATCTCTCACAAAACCCTAGGAGAGAAAAGTTGTTGCATCTCCTGCATAATACTTGAGCCTCTAATAATTTTTTTAAAATTGTTCAGTATACAATTTATGATTTTTAAAAAGAAATAAGTAATCTTTTAATATAATTTTACTTTAATTAACTATTAATAAGATGTAGAGTAAACGAAAGGTTGAATTACTATTTCACCTTATTACCCCAAAAAAATACTTCACCTTTTTTAGGGGTGTTTTCATAAGGATAAACGATAAAACAATTCTCTCTACTGTAGTGGAATTCGAACTTAGTTGTTGTCAATTACTAAATGAGATATTCTATTTTATATTTTTATATCGTGTGTGGGTAATCATGGGATATTGTGTGTTGGGTTACGGTTTTCAGTAGGACTCAGTTCGGTGCTTCCTGAGTCAGTCCTCTTGCTGCTCTGGTGACCTGCACAGAAGAAAAGCCCGGGGTATTCATGTTTCTTCCCTTCCGATGATTAAGTCAATCCAAGGTTCGTTTGTTAGGGAGAGTAAATATAAAGGGAGAGAGTATTGAATTCTCAATTAAATTCATGTATGAGGTTGGTGAGGGTATTTATAACCCTTTACCTGAGATCTGGCTTAGGTCAGGTCTTACCCTGGTTAGCTAAGGTGTCACTTGGCGAGGTTATTGTGGTTGGGTGACCATTAATGAACCGAATGGCAGGTACTTTTGTCAGAGTGTCCTTATTGTCATCCCATAAATGGATGTAATGGATCAGAGTGGCGCCACATTGTAGGCTAGAGGTACTCATTTGTCCCCCTAACATCCTCTGTACCTAGTAACATCTTGTCCCTTATAAGGGGACTTGGGCACAGAGCGTTGGGCGTTTGGATTAATGGTGCGCCTCTTGGTAGTGGGCCGAGGTGAGGAACGGTGCAAGGCAGAGACCAGGGAGTTCTGGGCGAGCACTTGGGCGTCGCATTGTCCTTATGTACCCGAGTGACACCTTTTATTGGGAGGAGAATAGGACGATGGCACTGCAAGATAGTGTCTCCTTAAGATCTGGTCGATTTACCTCCGAGTTGAATCAGTTTGAATCAGGGTCGCCTGAGTCATGGAGAGTAACACCCAACATCTTGCCCCCGAAGCCTAGGTTGAGCGGTGCTCGCCCTGGGTGTTGTCTAATCTCCCTCGGGTGATGCTTCAACCACCATATATGGGTCCTCTTTCCATCTTAATATAGTACTGATGCCTTTGAGTTACTTCACTTTGAGCGACATCACATTTCGAAGCAGCGCCTTTTCCTTTCTCCTTTGCGCGTCCGTCTCTTCAGCACTCTGCCCCAAGCATTACCCCAATCAATCATGTCCAAACATAATGATTGTAATTTTTTGAAATTTGAATTTCAAATGAATGTTGAAGGGACACGTGGCAGCTTCTTCTAGAAGCTTCACCATTTTCCAGAAAACTCTTCAACTTCCCGGGCCTTTTGGAGAATTCACGCCACCTAGGCCTAGCCTAGGTGGCCTTTCGAGTCCCGTAGGGGCCCACCCCTATAAATGCCTAATTCGTCTTCAATCTTCCATTTTTGGTTGCCCACCTTCCAGATCTCAATAACTCTCTCTAGACCTTCACCACCTCTCTAAAACTTCGGCAAAATGTTCGACCCTCCTTGGAACACTTCTCCCCCTTTACGATAAGATAGCTCGGTGCGCCATCTTCGATGAGAGACTCCATCGAATGCCTCAAGAGCCTTCATAGAGTGATGGCGAAGGACGACCCAACACCATAGATAGGTGACGACACCCCTTTCTTTCCTCTTGGTTTACAGACCCTAAACCTAACCTCATATCTCGAGCCATCTTTGAAAAATCCGTGGTAGAGGCTGGAATGAGCGATGCTCATTTCCCTCGGTTCCCAATCCCCAATGAGTTAGACCCCTAAAACTCCCATCCAGTAAGTCTCCCCTAGTCGGGCGAGGATATCATATCCCTCCTTCAAATAGATGCAGGTTTGTGGTTTCCTTATTGTCCCGATCTGGTGGAGATGTGTACATATTATGGTGTCTCCCATACTCAATCTTCCCTAAACGAAATTCGCGCTTGGGTCGTTTTTCGAGTCTTCTGTCAACAACGTGCTTACCCTTACTCTTTAATTTGGTTTCGCCATTTTTATCGTTTTCAGTCAAACAACTTTGGCGTCTTCCTTTTTGTAAGTAGAAACCCAGATTTTTTTGGACTAGTCGTGGGAAACCTCGCGTCCTATAGTCACAGTTTTTAAGACCCAAGATTCCAATTAGAAATACTGTTACTTCTTTTTCAAATGGGGTGTCTCCTGGTGTCTGACATTTAAGGTGTCGTGTGATCCAATCCCAACCATGGACGAGTTGTACAATTCAGGCATGGAGGCGATCTCCCAAATATTTATCGAACAAAAAGTTGGCGACACCAATTATATCTCCAAGGAGACTACCGAGGAATATTTGCGGGCTAACTGGAATTTTCTTACTCAAGCGCCACCCTTCTCCATCCTGAGTAATAACTCTCTCCTCTTTTTATTGTGTATCGCGATTTTGTGCGCCTTGCTCATGTGTTTGCTCATATTCCGAAAACGCAGAGAAATGAGAAAAAGGAGAAGATGAGAAAAAAAAAAGTGACTCTCCTGGAGGATCGAAGATGAGGAAGAGCCATTCCTCTGGTCAATAGGCGAAGAAGAAGAAGGCGCGCTTTGAGGAGACAATTGATCCCCTTACAGAGACGTTAGAAATCTTCAGTCCTGTCACTCAAGAGGTTGTCACCACCTTCAAAGGTGTGGTTCCCTACTCTAGATACGCTAATGATTCAATCCTTTCATGAAGGCTTAACATTCTTCTTACTAAGAAATTGGGCGCTCCCGTCGTGACGGATTTGATGATTACTTGGACATACACCGAGTTTTCTACTGGTTCAACTATCAAGAAGGTGAATGACGACGCCCGAGCATCTGCTGGAGCCTCCTCTTCTTCCCTTTCAAGGCGAAGTATTAATACCCTGGCGCGCCGCAATCCTTCACCCCTTTTCGAGGATCCTGAGGAGACGCCTCACTCTCCTGCGCAGGTCTTCCCTGACGAGGAAGTGGTTGAGGAAGTATAAGGATACTTCCATGGGGGCAACGCAAATCCCAAGCCAGAACAAGAGTGGAGAGTCACTCCTTATCTGGGCCCAGAATTTGACATCCGTCGTGACCTGTGGATCGAAGGAAGTGACGTTCCATGCTACGCCTCTCGAATACTGGGCCTCTTGGGGTTGCCTCGAGGCGTTCCCTTGGTGAGAGGGTAACTCAATTGCGGACCCCAATTTGGGGCTCCATCTGATCACGGGCGCATGCCCTCCAGGTGATAGGGCACCTTTGTCGATAGAGAATGACACCCTCGACAATTTGGTGCGCCGCGGACTCACCCTCTTTTCGCAGGTACGCATTCACCCCTTCTTCTCATTTTACTTAGCATTTTGTCTTCTAACACTAGGACTTTTATCTCATATGCTCCCAGTGCAGCTTCAAATGGGGAAAACCATTGTGAATCTCACCGAGGAGAGCGCGACGTAAACGGATAAGCTGCGCCGGGCACAGGAGTTGGAGCGTCAATTGGGAGAGCTTGAGTGGCACTTGGACGTGGAAAGGGACGCCATGGATGATTTTCAGGTTGAAGTGGTAGACAAAGGGAAGCAGCAGCGGGCGTCACAAGCTCGGGAGGCTGACTTGGTGGCTCAAGTCGAGTCACTCCGCAAGCAGATGGACTTACTGAAAAGTCAGTCTGCCAAAATGGAAGTGTGTGCCCTGAAGGCAGAGGAGCGGGTCGAAAGGGCGGAGGAGGAAGCAGCGCGCCTGAAGAAGGAGATGCCAATGCGCCTTGAAGAAAATGGGGCCAAAGCTGTAGAAAACTTCAAGAAGAGCGAAGCTTTCGACATGTTGCCATCGCGGGTTGCTCTACTTTCATAGCGGTCTTCCGATTAATCTCCTCAGATTTTTTCCAAATCGACGCCAATTTTCCTTTGAGGATCTTTATTCCATGAAGGATTATTTGGCGCTCCAGGCTAGGCAAAAGGAACCTGAGGATGAAGACTCGTCCAGTAAGAGCAAGTCTTCAGGGGTGTCTCCTCCCTCGTCTCCTAAGGGCGCGTCCGATACAGAGTATACCCCACCGCTTGAAGGACAACCTTATCTTCCTACTGGTGAGTCGGCTTGCCAGCCTTCTCTCCTGGAGATAACGACATACCTTAGAGCAAGGAACCTTCCTCCGTAGCCTATGTGTTTACTTAGATGTTGTCATCTTGTATTTATTTCAAACTTTATCCTCTTTATGAGGAAATTTTGTGGATGCGACACTTTTAATTTTTATATTGACTGACTCAGCATTTGACTTTGCGTTTTTACTTGTCTTAAATTTTACCAAGTATTCTTGCTTGCCTTTAACGGAGCGACGTTCGTCTCTGTCCTTAGGTAATTCGACTTAAGCATTTTAAGTTTTTCCATTGAATTAATGACTAAGCGACACTCAATCGTGTTGCATCGTAACTAAGCACGATCATCGAGTTATTGTTGCCAAGTGTTTAGCTTTTCTTGAGAGTGACGTTCAGAGTCCTTTTTGTTATTATTTCCGATCCTCATTTCAGACTTAAGCGTATTACCATTAAGTTATTGTATAAAAGTGATGCCTTATATATATGTTAACATTCCATAGAAACTATCCAAGTTCAAATTTACTAAGTCTTGTACAAAGGTACACTTTAGGCTACGCCTTTTAGGCACATAATTTTTTTAAAATACTCTGCATTTGGATGGGGAATATCGACGACCTTAAAAGGTCCTTCCAATTTTGATGACAGCTTGTTCATCCTGTCTTGGAGCGCAAACTCATTTATTGTCCATACCCTCTCCTCAACAAACACTGGCGAGATGATACTCACCTGTTGGAGTATCGTGTTATGGCGAGACACATTTTTCCATACAATTGCTTAGACACACATCTTTTTCCGTCCACTAAATTCAGTTAGAGACAACTCTGCTCATCATTAGTCATTGCTTCAAAATGCATGACCCTATGAGACGCCACGACTATTTCTGTTGGAGCTACTGCTTCTGAAGCATACACCAATCCAAAGGGCATCTCCCCTTTAGGTGTAGTTCGTAACGCCTAAGTATGTTTTCCAGCTCTTCGATCCATTTTCCTTGTAAGGTATCCGGTCTTTTCTTTAATCCGTTTATGATAGTTTTATTTGTCACCTCAACTTACCCATTAGTCGATGCATTCTTGACCGAGGCATTCCTATGTTAAATCTTCAATTCCTCGCAAAACCATTTAAACTATTTTCCCGCAAACCGGGGGTCATTGTCACTGATTAAAACATTTGGGATTCAGTATCTTGAAATGATGTTTGATCACTTCGAATTCTGTAGTGGATGTCAATGCCTTAACCTCAATCCATTTCAAGAAATAGTCAATGGACACTATGATATAGGAACGCTGCTTGGATTTTGGAAGTAGTCCTACCAGGTCAATTCTCCACTGCGCATAGGGCTAGTCGGTGCCTATGCTTGTTAATTCGGTTGGGTGGCGCGCCAATTTTGGGTCCTACTTCTGACATGACTCGCATTTTAGTACCATGTTCGTTGCTTATTTGTTCATAGTGAACCAGTAATACCTCTTGTTAAGGATTTTGAGAATAATGGATCTTGCCCCTTTTTGACACGTAACGTATTCTTCATGGAATTCTCTTAAAATAGTGGTCGTTTTGGGTTGAGCGACACATCCGAGGAAAGGTGTGGAAAAGCCCTTCTTGTAGAGTGTTCCATCGACTATCTTATAATTTGGAGCCACCCTTATGATTCGTCTTGCCTCGATTTCATCATCTCGTATCTCTCTTGATTACAAATAAATACGTATATGTGTCACCCAATCGACCAGTTTATCAACGTTCACATTCTTGACCAGCCTTCTTATTGATACTTTCCACAAAGGGCACTTGTTGGGGTGACACTTGCCAAGCGTAATTGATCATGGTGTCTGCCTCTTGATTCGACTATCTTAAAATAGCCTCTATCTCGAATCTTTCAAACCCTCCTAAGAATGTCTTAGCTTCTCTCAGGTAGATCTTCATTTTTTCTCCCTTTGCTGTGTACTCTTCTTTAACTTGGTTTACCACAAGTTGTGAGTTACAATAGACATGGAGGGAGGACACAGATCTCTTTAGCGAGCTTTAGTCTTGTGATTAATGATTCGTATTCCGCTTCATTATTCGTTGCCTATAAAGTTAATAA
Source organism: Chamaenerion angustifolium (assembly GCA_946814005.1). NCBI lineage: Eukaryota > Viridiplantae > Streptophyta > Magnoliopsida > Myrtales > Onagraceae > Chamaenerion > Chamaenerion angustifolium. Next base: position 21,285,635 of record OX328268.1, on the reverse strand, counting down.
TAAGGCGTATCTCAATGGGGCACAGGCTTCTAGTGGGGGTGAGTATCAACCCTGCCCCAGAGCCGTCAATCGATGATGATCCATTTGTGTGGATCGTCCAAGGTGTTTCCATCTCATTGGGTTTGGGCAGCGCCTCTGGTGCGCAAGTGGACTCTACGATAAAGTCTGCCTAAGCTTGCCCCTTTATCAAGGTTCTTGGTGCAAACCTTATCTTGGTGCGAAACCATTTTATCCTCCTCCCTGATGCAGGAAGTGTTTTAATGGTTGGTTCAGTAAGACTGTGATTTCATGTACGTGAAAATAAAGGTGGAGCTTCCTGGATGAAATTACAAATACATAGAGGTACTTCTCAACTTCGAGATAATTCATTTCAGACTTGGTGAGAGACTTGGATACACATGGGTACTTACTTGCCCCTTGTATAACTCAATCACTAAGACTGAGCTAACAACTAATGGACTGATACTCAAGTAAAGATAAATCAAAACGTCTCCTTTTGATGGTTTTGTCATTGGGGGAGCCTCCTGAGGTGTTTCTTAAGGTATTGAAGCGTCTTTTCACACTTAGTCATCCATTCAAACTTCTTGTTGGCCCTCAAAACCTGGAAGAAGGGCAGTGAATTGTCTCCTAATTTCGCAAAAGCGTCTGAGCACCGCCAATCTACCCTTCAAACATTGCACCTCCCTGTGACAAGTGGGTCTCTTCATCCCTTCAATCACTTATAACTTCTCAGGGTTGACCTCGATGCCTCTCTGACTGACCATGTAGCCCAAGAACTTCCCCGAATGAATGCCAAAAGCGCACTTCGCCGGGTTAAGGCACACTTGATGAAGGCGCATGCGCTCGAATGTCTTCCTCAAGTCTTCAACATTGTCCATGACCCTTGACCGAATTCACCAGAATGTCGACAACATATGCCTCCATAGTATCACCGATCATCCCGGAAAACAGCTTGTTGATCATCCTTTGTTAGGTGGAGCCCACATTTATCAATCTGAATGGCATGAGCGTGCAGTGATAAATGCCGCTATCGACATATAATGTTGTATGCTTAGCATCACTGTAAGCCATCTGGATATGTTTGTATCCTGAGTATACATCTATGAAACTCAGAAGTTAATGGCCAGATGTGGCGCCAACCAACTGATCAATCCTTGGCAGCGGGTACGAGCCCTTCGGAAAGCCTTATTCAAATCCCTGAAGTATACGCACATCCTCGATTTCCTGTTTCTTTTATGAACGAGCACAGGATTTGCCACCCAGGTTTGGAACCTTATTTCCTACACGAAATTGGCGTAGATCAACTTTCCTACTTCTTGACTAATCGCTATGGCCTTCTCTTCGCCAATGGGGCGCCGCTTTTGGGAAATCGGCGTGATGCTCGGGTCGATATTGAGCTCATAGGCAATCACCTCTTTGATCATTCTCGGCATGTGGCTCGACTTCCAGGCAAATATCACCTTAAACTCGACGAGAAACATTGATAAAGTTTCTACCTCTTTGTCTGAGAGCGTCGCCCCGATTTGCATTGATTTCTCTGATCCATCAATCTCAACCTTTTTCAATCCTTAAACTGGCTTACGACGACTCCTTTACTATCTAGGATCTTCCTCGGTCTGAATGTCAAGGCTGTGTCTGTTGTTGGTCGCTTACCGTCCTAGTACCTTTCATATATCTCGTCTTGTATTCGAGTGTTCAGAATTTTTTTATCCCATGATAATAGAGTATTTGTTTATGATTCATCATCCCATTTAATATATGGATTATGCAAGGAGTCATTACTATGAAGATGAGATTCGTGCATCATATTGAAGGGACAAATCCCAATGCTTTTAGTGGTACGACTTTAACCTAGGCAAAAGTCGGAGGTTATTGTTTCACGTGCTCGCCCTCAATCCAAGTACTCGTCGATATTTCTAAAATCAAACGCAAACGGTCACCTAGTATCAACAATTGACATCGTCGTTACATTGCGACCTCCAACACCACAAATGCATCCCCGTATTGGATTCACAATCTGCATAAATAATTTTTAACCTCAAACACTTCCTGGGACATATTTACGAAGAAGTGTAAAATACGACATTGCCCCCTAAAGTTTGCTTCATTTTTAAGTTTTCCCCTTAAAGTTTAAAATTTAAATTTTTGTATTCATGTTTGGACAAAATAAAAGTTACACACATTACATCCAACTGTCGTTTATTTGTGACGAAAATTTAGTTATGTGCCAAGCACGTAATATTTTTACATTTTGAAATGACAAAAATGCCCCCCATTACAAACACTGATGCGCTCGCACTTCCACTTCTTCTTTGATACGCTGACTGTACGGTGTCTTGTATATGCTTACGACCTTCAACCGCTAGCTCCAGCGTGGTTTTAGGGCGGATCATGCTTTTCTCTATCATGATTCTTCGTTAAATTCAATGAATGCCAGATATGGAACAATTGTATGTAATCCAATTGGGTCTCAGGCTCTCAGTAAGAGTCGATTTGGGCAACAGAGTTGTCGATTAGGGGTTAAAGTTTCCGATTGTAATTCTGATTCCTCCGACTGAGGCAGGCAAGTAGGCTCTGGGCCTCCGTATGCTATATCGAGATTCGAAAGAAAGTAAAGCCTCACCGTTGCTGACGAGGACTTAATTACATGTATGTTTAACTTGAGAGATTTAATGGTAATAATTATTTAGTGGGACAAGAGCTAAGAGAAGTGTGATGACACATAGAAGATGAAGAATTGGGATAACGAAGAGTCATGGCCATGGCAAGAGCGACAATGGCTTTTCGTGCTAGTTTTCTCTCTCATGTCTTACTTCCGACGGCCATAATGCCAGAATTAAGAAGCACTTCTGCCGGAAGCACGACGAGAAGAAGTGGAAGTGCTAGCCTCGGAGGAAGAAGAAGACAGTGTTTGTAATGGAGGACAATTTTGTCATTTTAAAATGTAAAAATATCACGGGCTTGATACATGACTACGTTTCCGTCACACATAAACGACTTTTGGACAGAATGAGGGTAACTTTTATTATGTCCAAAAATGAGAACAAAAATTTAAAATTTTAAATATTACACTACAAGCATGTTGTTGTACAACGACGATCAATATTCGTTGCTAGGAGTACTGTAGTCGCTACTATTGCCTCAATTAGATGCTAAGAATTGTGCCAATAACCCATGTGGCTAAAGGTATCCACGAAGACAATATGGTAACACTAAAGGTCTACTGCTACTGTAGTTGCTACTATTGCCTCAATTAGATGCTAAGAATTATGCCAATAACCCCCGTGGCTAAAGGTATCCACGAAGACAATATGGTAACACTAAAGGTCTACTGCTACTGTAGTCGCTACTATTGCCTCAATTAGATGCTAAGAATTGTGTCAATAACCCCCGTGGCTAAAGGTATCCACGAAGACAATATGCTAACACTAAAGGTCTACTGCTGCTGGAATGAACAGTTCGTTTGACCTTTAGCATTGCCAATATGCTGACGAGATTTACCGCCAGTCTTTGTTTGATGATAAAAAATGTGTTTTGTTTCGACATTCCACTGATGTAAAATTGTGTGCATTACTGTCAGCGTATGGTCGTCTTTATTTCATTTTATATTGCATCAATTTGTGTTTAATGGAAAAATCGATAGAGTCCGTCAAAAGTAGTCAGTTGATACAGTTAACTTGCATTGATTCGTTCTTATTGTCCATTGTTTCATGCAGACATAAATAAAACATGCTACCACAAAGAACCATATCCAAAACACCTAGTTTTATAGCCAAAACACAGAACACTGGCATTCCAGGAACATGGTCTAGGATCATCCACAAAATGAAGTTAACGTTGTTCAGAGACTAACTATCTTCAATCTATGACCATTGGAAATTACAACTTTTCAGCATTACTTACAATTTTTCAGGAGTACTTATAACGAAGCATCTCAAATCAATTTTGGAAAGAAGTTCCAAAATGTACGTGTCAAAGTACCTTCTCTTGAGATTTGTAGTCTTTCTTTATTGGTAATATCTACAATTCCAATCACCAACTGGGAGGTTCAGTAGTGGAACATACTCTGCAGATCAATGATGAATTTCACCCTCGGGAAACTGTCCAGTTGGAAACTGCACGCAACATACGAAGGAAGCTGTCCAGTTTGTTCAAATATGGTAGTGTTGGTGATGGCCCAAAAAGAAGGAAGCAGCTGGTTGCAACCTGCAGTAGACAAGTTATCACACATTATATCAAATATAAATTACTATCATCAAGTACAAGTCTTGTACATTTATCACAGAGAAATGCATTACACTTGTACACATTTGGTTAATTGAATACTATAAATGAGATTTATATGCTTTCATGGACAAGATAACTTTTCCTGTATGAGTCGATGAATATTCTATGCACATCTTTTGTTTGTTTCCCATATGTCGTCCATGAAGGTGGAGCATTTTCATGATATCTGCTCACAACATAAAAGGTGGAAGAAGAAGGTAAAAGTCTATGCAATGACTTAACTTACACTGAGGTGATGAGATCATAGCCACATGCAAGGGCTTGGCAAACATCATTTCTAGCAGCTCTTGCCCTCAAGTTATTTCCATCATGTATATAGATAACGTTGGATACCATCACATATAAGACATTGTTTACAAAGTTCAATTAGGATCTATTAATGAATATGTTCATTAGGTTAAATCCATTAAGAAAACAGATCAACTATGTCAGATTAACCCTAATTTCTTGGTGAATCTCAAACCTTATGAATTGGAACAACAACGATTAGGTTGTATTGTATCAGCAAGATGTACAATCAAAACAAATAGGAATTGATCGTACATTCCAATAGATATAAAGACATGATATATACCCACAGGAGCAGCAGCTCATCGAACCGAGAAAAGCTTTCCACGACTAAGGCTGAAACTTGAGAGACAAGCCGAAACCGAATCTCGAGAGAGAAGTTGAATCTCGAGCAGAACCTAGATCAATCAGTAGGTAATCCAACCATCCATCATGTATATAGATAATGTTGGATACCATCACATATAAGACAGTGTTTACCTCACCTGACATCATATCGAGGGATGCAATATGAGATATCTACCCATACAAACCAACTATTACAATAGGAAAAAGTATCGGAGGAACAATAATCGGGAAAAGAAACCGACCTACTGATGGAACCATAAGAAGTCACCGAAGGTCTGACAGATCCGACAACGGAGCACAACCAGGGGTATGGGTCATAGATGGTGGTTCAGAATCGAAGGAAGACGTCGAGAAAATCGAGTCGGTCACCGCAGGCGAGGCGAAGTTTCGGGAGTTACTCCTTCAACGGCTTGGCAAAGTTCCGACGAAGTTAGGTCTCAAAAGGCTGTTGTAAGGAGTAGGGGTTATAAAAAAAAAAATTATAGGACTGATTTTCCGACAAGACCGGTCCGATTAGGACCGAAACCGAGCGGGCGAGTTTTTTTCTTCAAGGTCGGGCTCGGTCTCAGTCTATTTTCCCGATAGCCCGTTTAGGACTGGCCCGACCCGAAGTTACTATACAACCCCTAAAAATCAATTATTAATGTTTGGAACTATGGAAGAAAATGAACTTTGTTTAAAATTTTGTGTGTTTGTTACTTGGTTGATTTGTTACTTTGATTTGTACTTTGTAATTTTGTAACTTTGATTCCAATAATGTTTGTAACTTTGATTCCAATAATGTCTGTATTTGGACAAATTCAGTTTTTATTTGTGTGTAAGATTCAGTCCAGGACCGAGATCGGCCCGAGTCAAGAAAGACCGACTCGGGTGGACTTTTTTTGGCCGAGGTCGGTCTCGGTCCTCCAGAAAGCAAGACCAAAATTTCGGTCTCGATCTTGCCTTCAGAAGCGGTCCGACCCGCTCATGATCAACCCTAGTAGGGAGGCTTGTTCAAACAAACACTTTGTTTCTTTTGTTTGATGAGGAAGAACAACTGTTTGCTTTGAGGGTAGTTTAAACGGGAGAGATTAATTTAAACTAACACTAAAACGACGTAGTTTAAAAAATAGAATTAAATTAATTAGTTATGGAATTATTTAAATCAAAGTAGGTATAAGTATATATAATAGTATTGTACTATATAAATATGTTGTATGTTATATTATCAACAAAAAATGTTGTATATTATATACATTAAATAACACATTTATAATTAGTATTAGAAAAATAGCATTACTATATATTATACTATATTAATATGTTGTACTCAACATTATACATTGTTATTCTAATATATATTAAACATTGTGATGGAATATATACCAGTATGTAGACTTATATTATTATTAGTTATACTAAATTATATATTATATTATATATTGTACTTGTATATTATATTATGTTAAAAATTGTGCAAATATATATTATGTATTGTTTATCATATATATTGCTTGTATATTATTTGATACTCAAAGTTAACTTTGGTATGAATATTAATATTGTATATAAAAAGCAAAACTAATAGCCGAAAATCTAATTTTTATACGTTGGTGCACCATTTAGCGACGACAATTGTTATCTTACATCTAGTTTAATGGCACCACTATTTATCATAGTTATCAGAACCGGATCGGTCCTCGAATCGGCGAGGGCGGCGGTTCCCGTTCGTCCGGTCCAACCCGGCCGAATCCGGTTTAATGTGCGGTTTACTGTTCATTTTGTTCCCGCTCCCTCTTGAACTCCATTATTCAACACTTGAATCTCTATCTCCTTCTTCGTCAAATCATAAGCCTATGAGTGAAAATCTAAAGGATATTAATATACTAGAATCTAATGCATTAAACGAGTTATGCCTAGCAAAGTATTCAACTTCTGGATTGAAATATTCACTTAAGCTCATCCAATTAAGAAGATAAGCAAATCGTGTCAGTGATTGGCTAAAATAAATTAAACATCTAACATAATCCTCCACACTTATCTCGAGCAATTCAGAATGGTTATGTATGAGTAATCAAATCAAATCAAATGCAAGGTAGAATGTAATCCCTGTCATTTTGAAGCTTTCTAAGTTTTAATTGATAAATTTTACACGACCCACCCATGATCAAGTTTATCCTCGCAATATCACAAGTTAAGCAAACAAGATCTTATACTAAACCAAGAAAAGTCTGTATCTGAAATATCACCATGTTTTGCTAGGACTGATTGGAGGATCGAGGAGATGCTTGATTTTACTCGGTATTTTCCGATTTGAGTTCGAGATTCTGAAGCCACAGAAACTACATCTTCTTCTTCATCGTCTTCCTCAGAAGAGGATCGTTCCAACTTCAGCAATTACTTCACGGACAGCTTGGCGAAACGGTTCTCCAGCATGGATTTGTTTCTTGAACAGAGCATCGGATTCCACCTTGCTCTATTTCTTGAACTTGGGTGAGGCTTGGATCATCTTCTTGGGTGAGGCTTGGAACACAAGAACCTTGTACCGAGATAGTCCAATGAACTTGAAGAACCTTGTACCGAGATCGTCTCCATGTGGATCTGCCCGAGACATTGATGACCACTGTACTGAAGGTCTGCAGAGGCTTTGTGGATGAGTGTCTGGTTATGGAGGCTTTGTGGATGAACTGCAAAAAAATCCAGTGAACTGGAAATCGACGGGTTTTCGTAAAATCGGACGGTTCAATTCGGTTCAAACACTGTTCATATGCATTTCGGTCTTTTAGTTGAACCAAACTGGACAGGGGTCCGGTTCCCGATCGGACCCGGTCGGACCGCCGGTCCAGTCCGGTTCTGATAACTATGCTATTTATAGTTCTACACCATCAGGAAACGTTGATACTGAAAAATTGTTTCTGCAATATCACATGTTGGTATAACTGATTGTCTATATTAGTATCAGACATCTTATCAACAGTACATTTTGGGAGGGGTAAACAAATTGCAGTGACAAAAGTACACACTATAAATAAGTTTCTGCAATGTAGAAGTATTTGACACGGAATAGTGTCAACAATTACGAGATATTTTTCCGAAATTAAAGAAATTTTTTAATATCAAAATCATTGTGACAGCACTTTATTTTCGTGGTTGTTGATGAACATTTTTGTAGTGTTAAAAGGGAAAACTTAAAAACGAACCAAATTTTAGGGGACAATGTCGTATTTTAACCTTATGAACAATCTACTTGTATAAATGCTATCCCCTTTATATGTGGTAGTTGGCAAACATACATTTTCATTCAAGATAAATTGCGTAATAATATGGAGCCAGTATAACATTTTTTTTGTTTTTTTTTGTATAAATGTATATATATATATATTGTACGATTAATTATCTGTAGTGCACATGTGATACACATGTATCCATGGCAAACCCCATGCTCGTATTAAATTTTCTATGATTAGTTCAATTCAGAAAGGAGAACAAATTAAAATCATGAGAAACTTCTAACGTATCATAGATTTTTATATATTATATTGGGTAAAATAAGAGTTTTCCCATTAAAATTTAAGCCGAATTTAAGATTCTCCCTTAAGGTTTGAAATTTAAAATTTTAGTCCTAATATTTCGATACGATAAAATAATTTTCCTTGTCAATTATATGTTAATATCACACGGAAATCATTATCAAAGTATAAAATTGCCCTTAATCTTTTTTGGTACCTATGAACGGCTACTATTTGGTGTGGAGGTTCCTTGGAACCTATAAACATGTCTTCTGCTCCTTTCAGAAATCTTCTTAAATCCATCGTTTTCTTCCACGTCTTACTGTAATTAACTTCACCTCAATGCCTCTAATGGTGGCTTTAGGAACAGTATCATCCCTCAACCTCAACCGGCTAACACCATCTATTCGCAAATTCCTTCTCTGACTCCAAGAACTGTTACCCTACAATTGTCTCGTGTATGAGCAGGCTGCGAGTTATGCGTTCTGCTAGTTTGAATCTCAAGTAAATTCTACTCTCGAATCGAATTTCTCGCATTTTTGCACTGGACAGTTGATTTATTTCGTGTGTGAGTTTGTATGACAGAGTTCACAACTTCCAAGAGGAAAATGGAGAACTATCGGAACCAAGCAACTCTGGCGGTCTTCCAGATGGACTTACCACCGGAAATCATATCGAGAAAGAAGGGGAACAATCTGATGTAGGGAGAAGTCCATAAATATTTTGGTATATCCATTTTGCTGGTATCTGTTTGACAAACTTTATTGACCTTTGAGTTGTTCAATGCATGGTATTTTTGTCATCCTCCACGCCATGGAAGAGGAGTTGTTCATAGGTTCATGGAATATCAAGGCCAATTTTGTAGTTTGGTAATGGGTTCCACCCGAAATTAACGGATAATTGACGACAATGGGGAAATTTTAATCATGTCCAAACATTAAGAATACAATTTCAAATTTCAAACATTAAGGGAGAATGTTAAATTCGACTTAAACTTTAAGGGAAAACTTGTATTTTATCCAATTATATATATACGAAGCATAGTTATCAGAATCGGACCGACACTCGAACCGATGAGAGGCCGATTCACAGTTCGGCCGGTCCAACCCGGTTCAGTGTGCGATTCACTGTTCACAAGGAGAAAAAAAACTGGAAACTGAAAATATATACATAATCTCAAACACACACATAATTACCTCAAACTACGTAGTCTCAATAAACATACACATTACTCTCAAACACAATATAACACAACATAATTATCTCAAACTTTGAACATACATAACACAACAGTCTCAAAATAAAACACAATGACAATAAGTTTAAATTTTAAACATAACTTCAAAAATTCTCTTGTATACCTAGGAGATGAACTACCTAGGATTTGTGATTCCTCCCTTGTATATATATATATTTGTTATAGTAATGAATAAATGTCATTCAAGTATTCACATAACAACAAGCGAAGTATCAAATTACTACTTAAATATCATTCAATCAAAGTATACTTTATCGTTAACCCTCTAAAAAATTGGGCTAATAAATTATACTTCTATATTAGATCAGACAAAACAATCTTAAAAAAACACCTCTATTTCAGCTAAAACGTTTGGTATTTCCCCAAATATTTATGCATACATGCTATGTTCTAGTGTTTACGTTGTGTCTCTTCCATTTGGCAATGCAAGGTAACCATCTCTGTCCTATCATCTTCTTCAACTTTGCAACTCGTTCTTCTTCCCTTTTCGCAGCTGGTTTTGCTGCAACGTCCTTACCCTCGAGTCTCGCTAATGACTTAATTCTTGCCGCCTCTGCTGTCGAGATAATATCATGTCCATCCATAACCATAGATTGGAGTTTCCTTCGAAACTGAACATAGAATCATTCATTAGTAAAATCGTATGTTTAGATATAGGATAACGAATTTGGAAAACCGAGGTACCTTCTTGGATTCTCTCCGGGTTTTATTTTCAGATATCGATCTCCTATTCGAGTATATTAAACTTTCTAATGTACTGCACATCCGCACATCATATAAAAGCACATGTATGGGCTGTATGGCACAACATATGGCAGACACAACATATAAACTAATAAAAGCAGTACTGCAGCAGTGTTCGGTCCTAACCTGCTGCGTGAGTCCTGCGACGGGCTACCTGCATGAGTCCTGCTACGGTCTAAGGCTGGAACGACTGTCCTGCTACGGGCTACCTGCTGCGCCGCCTGCTGCGTGAATCCTCCTACGGCTGGGAGGAGTCCTGCTGCCGGCTATTCTGTTGCGTGAGTCCGGTTGTGATACGACTGTCCTCCTCAGCGTGATGCGGCTGCTCCTGCTTAACACTGAATGAGCAAACTCAGCAAACAAAGTGTTGAACAACAAACACTTAGCCTAGTAGTGAACCGGTTTAACATTGCATAAAGCCAATTGGTTTGTGCAGAACAAAACAAATCGATTTAAACCGAAAACCCGATTGGTCTGTAAAAATCAAATCAATCTAAAAAGTGAACCGAAAACCGGCCGGTTTTTCAAAAACCGTCTAGTTCAACCCGGTTCAAACACTGTTAATTTGTAAAACAGTGTTTTAACTGAACTAAACCAAATATGGTTCGGTTTCCGGTCGGACCGCCGGTCCGGTCCTGATAACTATGATATGAAGAGAGAGCATGTGCCATCAGTGGGATGATTCTCTTAAGTTGACTGGTCATTATTAATTGAAAAACCCACTCTGAAAGTGTCATTCCACTTTACTGTCATCTTCAATTATTCTAATTTCTAAACTATAAATAAATACATATTGTCAAACTAGTATTTGAATCCAATTATATATCGATCGATCGATCCTTCAAAAGTGCAAGAGATGCTGTTAGCACATGCTTTGTTGTCTGCATAAAAAAGCAAGCTACTGTTGATTCGTTTCTTTGTAAGTCATTAATGGAGTCCGATTTGGCCCAAAAAAATCAAATAATGGAGTCCAATGTATCATCAAAGTGCGAAAGTTCAGATCTCCTCCATCTCAACTCTGGGTTGGTGTTGAAGTCTCATCAACAGGAACAAATCAAGTTTTTTTCCTCTCGTCGTCTCAGCTGCATAGACATGATGTTGGAAGACTATGGTTCAAGTGAAACCGGACCATCTATTGCCATACCCTTCACCTGGGAGTCTCAACCAGGTACTCCCAAAGTGAAAATTAATCAAAGGAAGCTCCCTCCTCTAACCCCTCCACCTTCTTACTTCTACAGTTCTCCAAACACCACAAAAAAAACGAAACCCAGCTTTCTGCGAAACATCATTCCCAGGATTAAGTCCAGAAAACCACTTTCACCTGAATCTCCTGCTTCCTCATCTTCTTCATGGTCCTCATCGTCACCATGGCCTTCCGCAACTCGTTCAGTGCCGCCTTCTCCAGTAACAGAACCACAATACCATGAAAGGGTTAGTGCATTTCATGATGATTCTGAGTCATCTGGTTTCTCTCGTTTGTGCTTTGGATTGAGTCGTGGTGGCAGCAACCCTAGATCTCGATGATGCTACATGGGTATGATCACGGGGGGTTATCTAGCTAGCTAGACCACATAAATTTTAGAGAAACTAATTTCATCTCATCATCAAAGTTATGTAATCAAGTATCTTCTGGCTAGCATGCATGTGATGCAGTAATGGTGTATCCATGTCAAGTTTGAAAATGCATTAAACTTCCATTAGCTCGCTTCATCATTTAGCAATGTCTTTGCTACATCAATGAAAAATGAATAACACTGAGTTGATAAAATCTCCATCTTGACGAATTAGTCATTTCGGTATTGTGTAGAGATCACTATTACTTAGACGATGTTGAACTAGGTTTCATGAACATGGTCTCACACAAGGTAATTATATATACATTTGGTAGTGTTAGAAATTGTCACTCAATAACCGTATTGACTAGGGAAAGAACACTGTGGAAGCATGGATCGAAACGCGGTTGGAATTACAGCTCAGAGACAAAGATTATGTACTGTGGAAAGACTCAATCCGAACAAATCAGTACCTCCCATGGGAGGATCAAAATCAACATAGTTTGTGTGGGAGGATCAGAATCAACATAGTTTGCGTACTGAATGGAGTCTCTATATGAATTTTATAGAATGTCTCCATCTTTGTTTTACAAAAATTTGAGCACTCCTCTACACATATATATATAGAGAGGGAAATGCTATGCTCCAGGCCACATAACCAACATAACTGTTCTGCTCTTAGGCTATGGTGGCCCTATGGGCTTTCACTATTTGATGACAAATTTATCATATAATCTTACATCTCCCATTCGCAGTGAGTGGGGGTGCTTAATAGTCATATATGAGAAAATTATTCTTACACATCTAGTAGTAATTTCGTAGTGGCAAAAATTTCCTACGACCAACACATACTACGAGGAGGCATGTGTCATCCATCAAATGAGTATGCATTTACTTGTTGACCTTAATCCTCCTAAAAAGTATGATTGCACCTTAGACCATGTGACATGTCTTTTCAGTCTATACTCAATGTCTCAAACCATAATGCATTGCATCGATGACCAATTAATAAATATTGCAGTCAATGACCATCTAATGGATACAATCTAAGAGAGTCTTGTAATGATCATCCTCCTAACATGATCCTATTAGACTGATCTTACTTTCTTTTTTAGAATCGGAAACTGAGCATTATCTAACATAACCCTATGAGAGCAGACTAAGATAGAAAATACTAAATCGAAAATGAATACTCTTTTTAGTCTAGTGAGAGTACTTTCAATACTCAGAAGAGAGTCTTGGGTGTCACACAATAACGTGCTGAGATTGGTCTCGCATTATTACTCGTGGTCGCATGGGTCCACATGGTATGAATTGAGTTTTATAATATTTTGTTCTTTCTAATGGAGCATATGTCATAATGTTGTACGGATGTCCATAGATTACACATAATACCTAAACCAAAAGTTCACAGACTCAATAATGGACCGACATAACATAATCTATCAAAATGCATGGTGCAACACAACCATGCTACAATGTGAATTTTAAAAGTCATTTCGATCCTCACACAGATTTCCAAAACCAAAGATCGTCGCAAGCTAACCTCTCCTTATTACACATGCAAAGAAGTAGTTACCCGTGTGAAGGGGTAATCCTTAATCAAGCATACACATTTTCTCAAAAAAATGTCCAAAAAGACTCAATTACCTATGCAAACCAACCTATGTCGGTTATATGTAACATTATGTTGTCAACAATGTGAAGAAAGGGAAATATTAGAGCAAGCATTCTCACAATCCAAATTGAGGCATTTGCACAAAATATAACATTCCTTCAAACACATCCTTACACAAAGGATTAACGCACGAATGTTGGCAATCACTTTTATGTTCACAACCTTGTGCCATACTAGATTATCAATAACATAATTATCTTCAAATATCATGATCCTATCTCATTTCACAAACTAGGTAAGAATGGGTTTTAACCAGACTAACTGGTCTAAATCGGTCTAAAGTGTCATTCAACACATATTAAGCTTATACTTGCACTGCACTAAAAAGGAGTTTGGCCTTACAGTTATGACTCTTAAAAGGAACTCTTGGACACTTATTGAAGCATGACTATATTGAAATGAATTATTAATGAGGTAATGATAATCATGTTAAATCATTTAGAAACATAATTTCCAGGATATCTTCTTGAAACCATAATTTCAAGACTATGCAAATAACCTTCATCTTATGTCTCATGAAGAGACTAAACCTGATCTACAGTCATAAGATTGTGATCCAACGACACGACCACGACTATAGGTGGTTGCGATCGTCGACCACAATTACAGTCACAATTATAGTGATTGATCAGATTTTACTAAGATGATTAATGTAATATCATGTCACTTCTACAATACATATGGTCATCATTAAACGTGACCGTACATTTGTCATGAGCAAGTCACTTCTACAATACATATGTCTGTTTAAAAAGGCTTGTGCTCTATCACTCCCGCTAGAACAAGAACTCTCTGGTCGTCTCACCTGTGAAACAACATCCCAACTAGTCATCTCACTCGTGAAGCATAGATATTTAAAGTGTATCAACCAACTTCACACATGAAGGGACATGATTTGTAATATGAAAAAATCAACTCTTCTTAGGAATAATTGGTGCTTTCTCTTTCTCAAAAGAACAAGAATTTGTAGTCATCTCACTTATGAAACACCACCACCAACCAAAATGCATCAAGTTAGCTCACACATTAAGCTACGTGCTTCATGGTGTTTCTCTCACATGAGTAAAGGTGCCTCAAAGTTATGAACATGCATTGCCAACCAATGTGTACCAAGTCGACTCACTTATGAAGAGACACACTCCTATGGGTACAAGATCATCTCGCTCCTAGAATGGATGAGATTCCTTTAAGTTACTCCCATTTGGAGCAACAAGGTCACTCTCATTTGTACCGGGCGATTGTAACATCTTAAGATGACAAACGTAATCATCATCTGTCAAAACTCTCCCTCTCGAATAAAGTGATCCTAGTTGGTGTTACTCAAGGTTGGGACCTTGGGACCTTAGCCCACTAAATATTGCCCCCACTGTTCATAAACATCTTAATCAACAATTGATTTGAATTGGGGGAAATTAATGTGTTAAGAGGTGTCATCTAGATTGAAAATGACAAGAGAATTATGAATTTTTTGTGTGTCATTCATATTTGTCTGATTACAAGGTATTATATGCTCCTACACTCCTAGATATGGTAAGACCAAATAATGGTAAGTAAATATTACAAATATTATAAAATTTGTTCTTTCTTAACTTCTTTCCGTTCCTTTCTAACACTCCCCCTCAAGTTGGGTAGTAGGATCTGTAATACCTAACTTGCTGAAGACTCCTTGTAATACTTTTCCAGTATTTGCTTTGATCAAAATATACTCTAGTTGGTCTTCTGATCTTATAAACGACAATTCAACCAGTCCTTCATCTTAATTTTCTTTGATGAAGTGTCAGTCTACTTCTACGTGTTTTGTTCGGTCATGTTGTAATTGATTTTCCGAAATGCTAATTGCATCCTTATTATCGCACATCAACCTGCATGTATCCTTAATTGGGAATTCAAACTCTGCCATGATTTTTCTTAGCCATAGGATCTCGGTTAATCCCTCAAAATTCAGCCTCTGCACTGGAGAGTTCTACCACTTTTTGCTTCTCTAAGTTACCACATTCCCACCAACTAGAGTAAAATACCATCAGGTGGACCTCCTGTCTGTTGGATTACTGGCCCAATCAACATCTCTATATCCCTTGAACATCGAGATGTCCATTCTTTCTAAATAAATTTCCTCTACCGGGTGCACCTTTCAGGTATCTGACAATCCATAACACAACCTTCATATGATCTTCCTGAGGACTGTGCATGAACTGAATTACTACTCCAACTGAGTATGCAATGTCATGCTTTGTATGCGAGAAGTGAATTAACTTTCCAAACATGCAAAGATGAGGTGCAGATGTCAGAACATGATGGAACAATCCCGACCTACGGACCATGACTGGTTGGGGTGAGGCCAAAACAAATGGGGCCAAAACAGAATGCGGGGAAGGAAGAAGAAACCACCAGTCGTACCAAACCGGGGGTCCGAAGAACATGGACAGAAATAATGACTGAAGTCAGGAAATCGGAAAGGGAGAAGGGCAAAGCTGTGAAAACAAGTGAACATGAGAAACCATCAAGGGATGGAGAAGAAAGCATGCAAACTGAGGGGACCAGTGAAGAAAGGAGCAACCAAGAATATACCTCAGGGATCCGTCCACAAAAGACACCAAAATGGACCTGAACGCACCAATGGAGGAGCAACCCCAGGAGGAATACTAGGACCAACTAATTACACGAATAAACATCACAACAAGGAACCCAGGTGGCTGAGATGGAACCAGAAAAAGAACAACCATCCACAACCGGTGGTCGAGACAAACCCAACATGACCAAAGCCTTCACACAAGTGAACCTCTTAGCCCATTGATCATCTACCTATCCGAGAGTCCTACCACCAAACAACACATGCTCATAATCACACCCATCATGACATATACAGTGGAAAACCCACCAGACTCACCACCCACCACACCTAGCCATGACAACCAAAACTCAACATCAAGGCTCAGTCCGTACCTAAACAAAATGACTCTGAAGAGTACGAGGGATGATATGGAGGATCAACCGACGATAAAGAAGAAAAAAGTCGAGGTAGAGCCGAAGGGGGAAGAAAATGGGCGGCGGGGGGGGGGGGGGGGGGGGGGCAAAGGAAAATAATGCAAAGGAATCGACAAAGCCGACCGAGTACAAGCAAGGGGAAAAGGGGGGTCGAGGAAAATAGAACGTAATGCACAAGTAGAGTCAAAGGAAACAAAAAAGGGCTCTAGTGGCTGTCCCAGAACAACCATATGGGCTCAATGAGTGCCCTATCATGGAACTGTGAGGGTATGGGGTCTGCATGACAGTCCAAAATTTACAAGACCTCAACAAAAGGTATCACCCGAATATCATCTTTCTCATGGAAACAAAGAACGAGGATACCTACTGCGAGAAAATAAGAAAAAAAATGGGGATGGATGGGAACGTGTACATACGCCCGATAGGGAGGTCGGGGGTGGGGGTTAGCAATGTGGTGGAAGGGAAAGACAAAAATGCAAGTCCTATATAGCGATGCAAATTCTGTCGACCGTGGGGTGACTATCGGCCAAGTAGGTGAACGCATGTACATTACATGGGTATATGCGGGTACGGATGCCTACAAGAGATCACAAAACTAGAGTGTCTTACGCAATATTGGAATTGGACGACGGGAGAGATGCGCAGTCCTAGGAGATTTCAACACCATATGCCACCCACACGAAAAGGAGGGAGGGAGAAGGAAATCGCAATGACAAATGGACGAATTCAAACAATTGATCGAGGACCTACATTTGGAGTACATGGGAGCGGCCCACACATGGAGCAAGAACGGAAGTGGGGAGTAAAGAATAAGCGAATGACTTGACCGTGTATTGGTCAATGCGGAGTGGGACACAAGGTACCCAAGAAGCCGATGCATTAATGAAATAGCAATAGGCTCAGACCACTCACCAATTGTACTACAAACAGAAAGGCCGAAGAGGAGAACCAGACGAAGGTTCAAATTTGAGGCCATGTGGATGGAAACACAAATGTGCAAGGAGATAATCGATCAAACATGGGGACAAGCCAAACCGAATGAATGTATAAACGTGGTATGCACGAAACTAAAGAAGTGCCGACTGAAACTAACTACATGGAGTAAAACACATTTCGGTCATAACGTGAAGGAGATTACCAAAATAAGAGAGGAACTCCTACACCACATGAAAGGGCGGATGGATCAGAGTGCAATTGAGGAATATAAACGTCTAAAAGGGAAAATATGAGACCTATGGACGAGGGAAGAAATCTATTGGAGACAAAGATCACAGGTTAAGTGGTTAAACGACAACGACCGAAACACGACTTTCTTTAACCAAACAACGACGTCCAGAAGAAGGAGGAACAACATATGCCGCCTGAAAAACTGAAATGGGGAATAGTTGACGAATGAGAAAGAGATAGCACTAAAACTACGGGAATACTTCAGGGAGATGTTTAAAACCGAGAATACAGACGAGGGGAAGGAGGTACTCGCAGGTCTACCACACCATGTAACACCTGACATGAATGCACAACTAACATGGGAGATGTCAGATCACAAAATTCGGTCGGCAACATTCCAGCTAGGGGGATCCTATGCCCTAGGCCCTGATAGGTTTCCTGGCCTATTTTATCAAAGGAATTGGCATACCGTGGGCCAGAATGTCATTACTGCGGTAAAATCTTTCTTCAGAACAGGTAACCTCCCATATCACCTTAACCAAACTGATATTGTGTTGATCCCTAAAGTACCAAACCCGACCCAAGCAACTTAGTTTAGACCCATAAGTTACTGTAATTTCCTCTATAAAATAATCTCTAAGATTTTGGTGAACATATTAAAGGTTTATCTTCCAGATCTTATCACCCCTTTCCAGAGTGCCTTAGTAGCAGGAAGGTCTATACATGATAACATATTGGTGGCGCACAAGGCATTTCACTACCTAAAAACCCGACGGAGGGGGAACACAATAGAATGCTCTTTAAAGATAGACATGCAAAAGGCGTATGACAGGGCAGAGTTGGATTTCCTACTAAAGAGCCTAAAGAGAATAGGCTTTGAGGAGAAGTGGATAGGATGGATCAGAGCATGCTTAGTAGCCACGTCTTACAGGGTGGTGGTAAATAGATAGCAATCAACCATAATCACACCGACCCAGGGCATACGCCAAGGCAACCCGTTATCAACATACCTTTTTATACTGCTGGCGGATGTACTGTCAAGGAACATTGAGAAGGAAGTACGCGACAAAAGACTCAGAGGGATAGTGATGAAGAGGAACTGCCCAGAGATACATCACATGTTCTTTGTAGACGACTCGATCCTTTTCATGCAGGGATCGACCGAGAATGTGAGCTACTAAAAGGAATTATAAGACAAGTATTGCAAGGCATCCAGACAACACATAAATACAGCAAAGTCGATACTCTTCTTAAATAAGGGGGTGGGACCATATGAGAAAAAGGTAGTGAAGGAGGTGCTGGATGTGAGGAGCACAAGTGATCCGGGCAAGTACCAAGGGTGACCATCAGTCTGGGGAAGATCCAAAAAGGGGTATCTAATAGGAAATATATGAGAAACAAGGTACGAGACAAACTAGCCGGATGAAGACCAAAAACACTAAACCAAGCAGGGAAGGAAATATTGATAAAGGCAGTTATCACGACCATCCCAACGTATGTGATGAGCGTATTCCAACTCACCAAAACTTGGTGCTCGGACATAAATTCGATGATAGTGGATTTTTGGTGGGGAGTAACAATCGATGGAAAGAAGACACATTGTCAGAGATGGGAGATCCTAACCAAGTCCAAGAAATTCAGAGGACTAGGGTTTAAGGATCACTATATATGGCCACACTCAAAGGATGACTTACCACAACCCCGGTCCGTCTATCACAGACTTTGGGAGAGGGAGGGAAAAAGAGCTGAAGCACCACAACAGCGGCCCAGCTCAATCTGGTAGGAGATATGGGCAACTAATATGACACCGAAAGTTAAGAACTTCATGTGGCGCCTACAATCAAATGCGATTGCGGTACAACATAACCTAACTAGACGAGGAATGAATGTACTACCTAGCTTCCCGATATGTGGAGGAACGGAGACGCGAGAACACATGGTCCTGGGATGCAGCTGGACTAAACCAGTACGGTTTGAGGTGCTCGATATTCAGACTGATCAAACAGACCAGACTGACATGCTGAAGTGGTTCGAAGCGAGGCGCGTGGAACCGGGTGGTCAAGGGTCGACAAGGGAAGCGATATGGATGAAATGCCCCCTCACATGCTGGCAAATATGGAACACACGATGTCTGGCAGGATTTTATGCCAAACCACCGAACCCAACGTAAGTGTTAACGACAATCCGTAGAGCATAGGATGAACTGTCAAGAGGGGGACAGACGAGTGCAACAACAAAAACGGCTCGACCGAACCAAAAATGGGAGATGCCGGGTATGCAAGATAAATTGTGATGCAGCAGTATGCAAGCACACAACACAAGCGGGCATCGGAGTAGTGGCAAGGGATGCTGAAAGAATACTAAAAGGAGGAACCCTCCGAAGGATGTGAGGCGACGATGTGGAGACAATGAAAGCCATAGCAATCCATGAAGGCCTTCGGTTGGCCATACAACAGGGATGGATGAACGTTGTGATGGAATCAGACTCACACACCGTGATTCACAAAATACGGGAGGGACCAACACAATGGAGAACATCAGCAACAATTCATAACATTCGAGCACTAGCGAGACAACAACTGCAAGTGCAATGGCGAGCTATTTCGAGAATGGAAAACGAATGTGCGAACTGGATAGAAAATCAAACCCGAATGGGAGTGAGATTTAATGAATGGGTCGAAATACCCCCACTCCATGTTAAATGCTTATTAGCGAAGATTTGTAATATCGAACAAACGTGACGACATGTCACAACGTTTTATTCTATCGAATGAAATACGAATTTGACTAAAAAGAATTAAATTTCCAACAAGCCGTTGATATCTTTCACGATTCGTCGGTCTAGATCCTCCGATTATCCTCAAACCGTGATTTGGGACCATAGGCGTTTCAGCCGGTTTGCAATTTATAAGTCCCACCTCAGCAAGCAGATCAAGAATATACTCCTTTGAGAAATATATATTCATTTGCTTGACTTCAACACCTCAATTCCTATGAAATACTTGAGATTTCCAAGATCCTTCATCTCGAACTCAGTAAACAGGTTTCTTCGGAGTTGACTAATTTCTTTTTTGTCACTTCCCGCAATTATCATGTCGTCTACGTATATAATCAGACATGTAATCAACTAACCATTGCGCTTAAGGAATAACGTATGGTCATCATTGCTATGTTTGTATCTGTATCTTCTAATGGCAACGAAGAACCTATCAAACCAGGCTTTGGGTAATTGTTTGAGACCGTATAATGCATTCTTCATCATGCAAACTTTATTCGGCTGAAACTCAGACTCAAAACTTGTCGGGTGTTATCATATAAACTTCTTCGTTGAGGTTTCCATTTAAGAAGGAATTCTTCACATCAAACTGGTGAAGGGGTCATCCTCGTTTACCGCTATTAAGAAGAGAACATTGATTGTGTCAATCTTAGCCACGGGTGAGAACATCTTAGAGTAGTCAATTCCGTATGTCTGGGTGTACCCTTTAGCGAATAGCCGCGATTTATGTCTTTCTACTGTACCATCTGCTTTGTGCTTGATTGTAAACACCCAATTGTTTTTTTTTTCCTGCGGGTAGTCGAGACTTTTCCCACGTTTTGTTCTCTGTGAGTGCATCCATCTCAATTTGCATTGCTTGACTCCATTTCTAGTTACCCTTGGCTTCATCGACTATTTTGGGAGTGCATTACTTGTTTAGTGAGACCCTAAAAGCTCTGGATGTAGAATATAAGCTCCCCTATCATCGTCATCTACGAGATATCGCGGTGTGCTTGGTTTGTGGTCCGACAAGTATCTCTTGGGAGGTATTTCCCTAGTTGATTGTGGAGGAAGTATATACCTCTCAAAGCTCTCCCGTTCTCTTTCTACTTCTTTGGGTCTTTCTGCACCATCAGTTTCTAAACAAAAAATTTGATGTTCTATCATACCTCACGATCTCTAGATGTCAGGGAGTCTTGGGTTGTTTTTCCGGGTTCGATGGATCATATTTATGATTCAGAGGTTACATCAACGGAGTTGATATCTGGTTCTTTTGGGTCGGCGTTTGACAAATTCTGGTCAGGTATGCTCACACAACTTTGGCGGTCACGAGTATTATTCTCCCCCTGACCGTAAATTTGAATTGTGTAATATTATTCGGTTTCAATAAAATTGCAATCCAATGTAGTATATAGACGTCGTGTAACTGGATTGTAACATCTATATCCCTTTTGATTTAGACCATACTCGACCGAGACACAATTGATAGAAGAAGGTTCCATCACGTAGTACTTCTTTCATATGGATATCTTGTAAAATGCAGCAATTTAGGTATATTAGTACTGTACAATTTAATTCTCTAGTGACTATCGACACTTTCAAATTTGGAGAGACTATGATCGTGTCGGCACCCATTAAAGGTGTAATACTCCCATTTGTTGTCTGAATTTATTCCTTTTTCGGAGTTGACCATGCTATTATGTTCCGACTGTCATATGTCACTGTGTTTGTTGCTCCACAATCGAATATCCAGTCGGATCATTTATCTAAATTAAACTCATGTATAGTATATACTCAGGGGTCAATTTTGTAATTGTGAGGTGAATAGGGTTTTTTCACCTTTATTGAGTTTGGTCGTACTCTTCATTGTCTCCCACGCAACCAAGAAGATTCTCCTTGCTTCTGTTCGAGGGTCTTCTTTTTCTCCTCCAATCAGAGAATTGCTGCCCCCGTTGTTAACGACGGCGACTATGTTACCCGTAGCGGTGGCCGATTTTCTCGTTCCGATGGTTTTCTTGTGCCCGTCCTCCCACTAGTCCGGGTATCCGACGAGTCTGAAACAAGCCTCCTTCGTGTGACAGTTCATTCCACAGTTAGAGCACCGAAGATTGCTCTTCTCCTCCGATTGCTTGGGTCGGTCCTCTCGGGATGGTGTCCCGAACAATTTCTTAGCATACTCCGATCAGTATTTCCCTATTCCCCTTGCTGCATGTGCTTCGCCTATATATGAGGTAGTGATCCTTATTTTCGCACTGAAACCACTCCCGATCAGTGTATCTTCGATGGCCGATTGATTGAGGATGCCGAATCAAGTTGCCTCCCGCCGGACCTGTGTGTATGCCCTCTCGACTGATGGTAGCGACTCCTCCTTGAGAATGTCTCGTTTGACTATCTCGTAATTGTTGGTCAATCCTGCCAAAAATGGAAACAAATGGGCATGTCGCTCTTTATTATAAATGACAATATATGATTCACATTTCATAGGATTTGGATGTTGTCTGTCGATTGCTTGCTAGATTCCCTGCAAAGTACTGAAATAACGTTCTAAGGGCATCTCCGCCTGCCTTAGTTCGCTGGCCTTAACATGCATGTCGTATGTTTGTAAGGAATCTCCTCATGCACCATAAGTTACCTCCAGTGCCTTCCATAGTGCCTTGACCGAAGGGTAAACTGCAACATTGCCTATCAGGTCTGGTTCGATGTTATGAATGATCTAAGAGAAAACACATAAATCACGTTCCTCCCACTTCAGGTACGTTGGTTCGGTTGGGGATGGTGGTGGTGACACTCCTGTGATATGGCTGAGCAGTCTCCGCCCTCCGATCGATGCCTTTATAATAATTGCCCATAGAGGGTAATTCAACTCGTTTAATTTTACCGATGCTGTCATTGTTTGTGATGTGCTTGGGTTGGACTGATTTGTATTTGACGCGATTGAATTTCCCAGACCACTTTTGAGTAGGTTTATTAGAGTTGTGGTTAGATCCTTTGACCCTTCCGTGGTTACAGATTTGCTTGTCTCCGGTGTGGATTACATGGTGATTGCTCCAGTGATGACTGGTTTTCTGAGGAGCCTTCAGTTGGTTCAGCTTGTTTGGCTGGGAAGGGTACCTAGTCCCGATTTATGAGAAAAGGTACATGATGATGTAGTAAACAATCATTCTCGACCATAACTGCTCTGATACCATGTCTCTAGATTGAAACTGGCAAGAGAAATATGATTTTTCCGTGTGTCATTCATATTTGTCTGATTACAATATATTATAGGCTCTTACACTCCTAGATATGGTAAGAACAAAATATGGTAAGTAAATATTACAAATATTATAAAATATGTTATTTCCTAACTTCTTTACTTTTCTTTCTAATAGGAGGTTGGTTAATTTAGGATTCCCTAAGTTTTATCAGTTAACACTTCGATCACAATCAAACTTTCATGAGCCCTTTGTCCTCACTAAGGATAAGAATACAACTATTTGTCCTCACTTGGGTGATTTTTTTCGAAAACTGTTTACTTTCGAAAAAATATTTGAAAAAGTGTATATCGATTTTTTTTTTTAGGAAAGTATGTATACGCGCGTCGCGCCTATTGAATAGGCGCGACCCTAGGATGCGCCTATTGAATTGGCGTGACCCTAGGATGCGCCTATTCAATAGGCGCACCCCTGGGATGCGCCTATTCAATAGGCGCGACCCAGGGGTGCGCCTATTGCCCAAACTTTTTTTTTTAACAAACCACGGAGATGATCAAGAGGACAGAAGATCAATTTGTTAACAAACCACAGAGATGATCAAGAGGACAGAAGATCAATCGCGGAGATGAGTCAAATTCACTGGTTTTCCTCCTAAATAGAAATTGAGAGATAGTCTCACGCGTTGCTTTATCCCAGTATTCACAGGTCCAAATTCCTCTACGCTAGTCGCACCAAATTCCTCCATGTATGCTTTTTTTCCTACTATGCTTACTTTTTGAAAAACATCTGATTTTGAGCCTGCTTATGGGTTTCCTCCTACATAGAAATTGAGAGATAGTCTCTGCAATAAAGAAGAAAGGAAGTTATAAGAAGTTAAATACTTTAGGTTCCTGTCCTAAATTTTCCAACTTGTTCTGAACAACATCCGCGAGGTCAAACATTGAAACAAAGTTGTTTATTCACAAGTTTCTGAATGAGACTTTTCTTCAAATACACTAGCTAGTTTGACATTTTCAGGAATTACTGCTGCAAAATAACTCTTTGGGGTTACTTTAGGTTCCTGCCCTAAATTTTCCAACTTGTTCTGAACAACATCCGCGAGGTAAAACACTGAAACAAAGTTGTTTATTCACAAGTTTCTGAATTAGACTTTTCTTCAAATACACTAGCCAGTTTGACATTTTCAGGAGGAAAACCATTTCTTCTTAGAACTTCCTTTCTTCTTTACTGGAGAGAGTATCTCTCAATTTCTATTTAGGAGGAAAACCATAAGCATGCTTGAACTCAGATAAAAAGCTATAGTCATTGGAGAAGCTTTACAAGATATTCGGAAGATGTTGAGTCAGAGATGTACGTCTCTCTAGCCTGGTTAGTGTTAATGTGTTATGCTTATGCTTTAACAATGTTAGTATCTAAACTTCACATTTTTAGAGAACCAGCCGAGAGGCAAGAGTGAAAACCCCAAAGAGTTATTTTGGAGCAGTAATTCCTGAAAATGTCAAACTAGCTAGTGTATTTGAAGAAAAGTCTCATTCAGAAACTTGTGAATAAACAACTTTGTTTCATTGTTGTTCAGAACAAGTTGGAAAATTTAGGACAGGAACCTAAAGTAACCCCAAAGAGCTCTTTTGCAGGAGTAATTCCTGAAAATGTTAAACTAGCTAGTGTATCTGAAGAAAAGTCTAATTCAGAAACTTGTGAATAAACAACTTTGTTTCATTGTTGTTCAGAACAAGTTGGAAAATTTGGAGGAAAACCTGTGAATACTGAGATAAAGCAACGCGTGAGACTATCTCTCAATTTCTATTTAGGAGGAAAACCATAAGCAGACTTAAAATCAACGTGGTTTCTGATAGACTGGTGTTTTTGCGAAAAAAAAAAGTTTGGACAATAGGCGCACCCATGGGTCGCGCCTATTGAATAGGCGCACGCCAGGGGTGCGCCTATTGAATAGGCGCGACGCGCGTATACATACTTTCCTAAAAAAAAAATTTCGATATACACTTTTTCAAATATTTTTTCGAAAGTAAACATTTTTTGAAAAAACTCCACTTGGGTTTAGAAGATACACATGTCTACTTGTAGCATGTACCACAAAAGTACACGACATTAATTGATGAAATTCTACTTCAACAATCAGTATCATACACGACTTATGCCACAATAACCAATCCATAGCAAAGTAATAGTTTTCTTAGAACAAGCAATACTTCCAAATAAATAAGAATTATGAATACATGAATATTCTTCTTCCTATTACATCTTTCATTCGTCTAGACGTGTCCAAGAGGGTATTCAACTTTAATGTCTTATTGTTCAAGATCGTATAACCCTCTCACATATGAGATATTCAAACAGTCTTGGTCTAAAAGAAAGGAAAAAAAGATTTTTCTTTGGTAGGACAATCTAGTTGGATTACACATTTTTAAGCGTAATAATCAGGATTTGCAATTCATGTTTCTATTTCATAAAGACCTTTAATCACTTTATTCAAACTAGACATTGCACATAAGTTGACAAACAAAAAATGATTATGCCAGTCATTACTCATGTAGTAGCCCCTCTGGTTTAGTGTATAATTTTTCCATATTTAGAGTCAAAACATCGTTGATTCCATACTTATCTATTAACCATATTGACTAGAAATAGACCAAACACTCAAATAATATTCAAATGATAAAGTTTCATAAGATTATCAAGATCCAGGTTCCATTCTAAAAACTGACTCGCACAATCAGACTCATTGATCAAACATACTAATATGGTGCAAACGATATTGCATCCCATATAATTTGGTTCGTAACTTTCACTTATTCCACTACAAGACTGTACCTCTACAACGATCAACATGTTTTTGGTTTGTCACTAAATAACTGATTTTGAAATAACAATTTATAATCCATGTTAGGTATATATAAATGGGAAAAGTAAGAAATTGCACCCGGATGTTTGCACCTCTTGATAATTGCACCCATAATGTTTGTTATCACACCCGAATGTTTGCGTTTGTTGGTCATTGGACCTTTCCGTCCATTCTCAAACGTTTTCTGTTAAATTACCCTCACGTGACTGTCATGTGCATGACTCATAAATGTATATACCTAAACTACCCTAGGCAAATACTCCTTCCCCTCTATCACTTCCTTCAACTCCATTACCTCATTCCTCAGCATCTGAATCCGATCTGCATCTTTCCCTTTCACAAACCCGTTCTCTCCATTCGAAAACCCGATTCCATGGCCATCTGGACAACTCAGGGCGGTTGAGTTTGGCTTCTATGAAGCCACACAGTGGTCTGCAATTGATTTCCTTAGACTTTGAACTTCTCTTTCGGATTCAAACAATTCCCTGTTTGCTGCATCAAGCTGTTCTTGCAAAAGTGTAGAATGGTCCATCTAGGATTATAGTGAATTCTGCAGCTCCACAATCTAATCTTGCATCTCCTGTTTCTGAGATGCATGGGGAGCAATTTGAGTGGTGAAACGACTTTGGAGGCAGCTCGAGGCGGTCAGGGGAGGATACCCAGAGTGCCCCATTGTCTCTGTTATACTCGGGAGCAGAAACAGTAACCAATGGGAGGGATGCATCTGTCTCTGTATGGCCATTTGGAGGGTGACTTGTTTCGACCAACACATTGTCTCCTAAACCCAAATTCCATAAATGTTTCTGATTAAACTAAAATGAATGACAAACTATTAGAAAAATGGTAACGTAAAACTCCATAATTCCTTTCCCGTCGTCAGAGCATACCCGATACAAGCCAAGAGACATTAGACAATATAAAAACCTTTGGCAGAATCACTAGCGCTGCCTTGTTTTGAGTCAATGGCTTCCTTAAGCTTGAAACCAAGTCGAATGGACAATGAACTCAACAACGCACCACCCACGATAAGAACCCAGTTCGGTCCCTCACATTGGAAGCTATTTGACTTCTGAGTTTCATATCTCTGGGAAGTTTTTGGTTTCATCTTATGAGCTAATAACAGATTGTCGAGAATGCAGTTTTAGAAAAATCCAAGTAAAACTTGCATTATCATTTACACTGATGCTTCATGTATCTCGAAGATTTTGCTGCTTACGTCTTTATAGTATGATTTATTTTTTTTTTGTTTTGTGCCCCAATTAATTTAAATCTTGGGTCAATTTTGC
The DNA here is from genome assembly GCA_946814005.1 of Chamaenerion angustifolium. NCBI lineage: Eukaryota > Viridiplantae > Streptophyta > Magnoliopsida > Myrtales > Onagraceae > Chamaenerion > Chamaenerion angustifolium. Next base: position 21,257,741 of record OX328268.1, on the reverse strand, counting down.
CAACAGAGTTGTTATAGGTTTAAAATGATATGAAGCCTCTTGATATAAAGGATAAGAAGTTATAGTGTAGTTGGAGTCGGATGGGATAAATGTGGCAGGGGGCTACGCCAATTTAGTATTAAAGGTTGTGCATCTGCCTCTTATTGTTAAGAGCCAGTTAGTTTGAAGACTAATTTAGCAAGATGGTCAAGTTATGGTCTTATTCTAGTATATTAGTATGCCATAGGCTCCTATATAAGAGGGTTACTACCATAGTTATCAGAACCGGACCGGCCCTCGAACCGTCAAGGGGGTCGGTTCCCGGTTCTTCCGGTCCAATCCGGTCGAACCCGGTTCAGTGTGCGGTTCACTGTTCATAATTTAAAAAACAAAACGCCCTAGGCCAGCCCAGCTTTCTACCCCAAAATGCCAATGCCCTAGCCCTCCTCCTCTCTCTGCCACCGTCTCAACTCCCTCCGCCTTCACCGTATCTTCGATCTCTTCGACAAGAACGGAGACGGGCTCATCCCTGTCAACGAGATGTCCCAGGCCCTAGCACTCGGACTCGACACCGATCTTCCTGATCTCGAGTCCGTCGTCAAGCCATACATCGGCCCCGACAACGGCGGACTTCGGTTCGACGATTTTGCAGCCTTATACTGGTCGCTCAACGAAGCGTTCTTCGACGGAGAGCACGGCGATGGGTGGCAGAAAGCAGCCGCGATGCAGGAGGAGTCTGACATGCGGAAGGCGTTCAAGGTGTTTGATGAGGACGGCGACGGCTACATCTCATCGAAGGACCTCCAGGTGGTTCTGACAAACTATTTAGAAGGTGCAAATCATGTTAAGTTCTGACAAGTTTTTATGGGTCGCGTTGCACAGTTTTGAATGTATTTACTCCCACATTAATTGGATCAGTGAGAATTAGGAGTTAGGAAAATAGAAAAGGCGTGGAGTTTAGGCATTTGTTGAAAAGTGCCAAGTGGTCACTTTGACGACCATACCTTAAAAATTGGTCCAAGATATTATATGAAAAACTTGAATTTATAAGTTTACTGCTGCTTATACCATTACCTTACTGGCTTTAGAAGTATTTTAATATTGCATTTGTAGTTAGCATGGTCCATTTTCTTGCAATTACAGGTGCCTATTTTTCCTGAAAATGAGAATGTCAGAATGTATATGATGAGACGTACGGTACTAGCATCAACTTTCTGTTTCCTCCAAATGCCTCCCCCTGATTGTCTGTGTTTCCCTGTCTAAAATGATAAGACGCCCCTCCCTCCTACCGTTGTAGGCGTCCCACTGCATTAATAGATAGAGCAAAAGACAGTGATGAAGAGGACATGCATGACAGAGATTATGATGTGGCAGCCTTGGCGAATAACCTAAGTCAGGCTCTTAGCTACAATAACATATATGGAAACAATGAAACTGAAGAGGTATCACAAATCACCTACACTATGATACAACATATTGAACAACATATTGCAATTTTATGGAGAGAACAGTGACACAACATTGTTTCTAGTTTCATAACTACATACTGTATACCTAATTGATTTTACTTTGCAATTTGCTGTCATAGTTGTTGTCATATTAATATATGGTAAGGATTGGTTAAGATGATATCTACAATCTGCTGCAACAGAGCTGTCTGGAATTTCATGTCTATCTGGGTATTTTCCTATTATAATAAATGTATTTCTGTTGCTAAAAGTGAACCGGAAACCGGCCGGTTTTCCCAAAATCACCCGGTTCAATTCGGTTCAAATACTGTTCATTTGCAAAACGGTCTTTTAACTGAACCAAACCGGACAGGGGTCCGGTTCCCGGTCGGGCCCGGTCGGACCTCCGGTCCGGTCCGGTTCTGATAACTATGGTTACTACTGTTAGACAATATATGAATTAAATTCTAAAACAATCTGAATCCTCCCACTCTCTCTATTTTTCCCTCACTTTCTTTATATCTCCACTCCCTATTGTTTCTCGTTTTTTTTAGAACAGTCCCATGTTTACTGTGCTGAACCCATCATAATGTATCAATGGTATCAGAGCTACTGACCTCTCAGACCAGATCCTGTATGCTGACAACCCCCTGCCAACGTGGGATGAATTGAAGTTGATGACAGACGACGAAGCCGATGCCAAGGGTAACGCCGCCCTCGCCGCGGGAGACTTCAAAGTCGTCGCCTGTTACTTCTCCAACACCATAGTTCTTGCTCCAATTAACCATGTATTGTATTCCAACCGATATCTGGCCTACGCTGCTCTGAATAAGTTTTCTAAGGTTGTGGCAGATGCAAAGAAGATTGTCGAGCTTAGGCTCGACTGAGCTAAAGAATACAACCACCTTGGTGCGGTTCACCAGTGTCTCGTTCATTATGGTGATGTTGTTGATGACTATAAGAAAGAACATGAGGTAGAGCCCATCAATTATGCTCTCAAGTCTGGTTTGGCAAACACTCAGGTCGCAAGTACTCCTACGAACGAATCCGAAACTGAGAATCCAATTGTCGAGGTATTTTAGGGGATGTAGGTATCTAAAACCCTGGATCTCAATGATGAAGACGTATCATTACTTACTAATCGTGCAGTTAAGCATAATAGAAATTGTCAAGCGGTAAAATGGGTTAGCTCAGAAAGTGCCCAGAAGGTGTTCGATGAAACGATTTAGAGGGATGTGATTTTCAATACTTGGTTGCAATTACCTCCAGCTAAGCCACCACCCTTTTTCGTTGAGCTACCACCAGGACGAGTGAACGTGGGTCCTAAGTTGGGTCTGACTTCAAGCGCAACCCTTACAAGTCATAAGGACAAGGACAAGACTGTATGCAAAGATAGAGAAGCAAGTCTAGATGCTACAACTGCAATGATTTTGCAGTTGGTGGCGGTGATACGGTTGTCAATATTTGAAATGAGTCAATAACTTCATACAAAGGGGAAGCTCAAGAGCTTGAAGATGTCATTTCAGATGCGAATTACACCATAAAAATACAAATGGCATTTGGACTGTGACAACCTCATAAATCGTTCGAGTTAGTTTTCGAAGTGCATGGGAAAGGAAAAGAGTATCAGTTGAGGATCGCTAAGCAGCCAACTACTAAGCCTTTCGACTACTTGGTGGGACACAGTTCTCAATGGATGGATATTGCTTGTGACCGAGAGCATACGTCTATTGTAGACTCTGATGGATATCTCTGTACTTCAGGTGCTAATGTATTCGGTCAATGGGTATATGGAACGGAGAAGAGGAGAAAGCAACCACAGAGAGTAAAACTGCTTTACACGGAGTTTGTTCAGCCAGTTGCAAGTGGAGCTCATTGCATTGTTACTGTCGCAGAACCTTGTGAAAATGATGGAGCTTTCTGAAGGAGTAGACTTTGGGTTTGAGGAGAAAATCACGGATACAAATTCCCTCGTTTATATTGGGGAGCCCTTCCTCATAACAAAAACATTTATCAAGTAGCATTTCTTGGAATTATCTGGTTCAACATCAATAGAGGCATTCTTAATGGTGGTCCTATTATGTCTCTCTCGAGAAGTGCATTTAGTTGTGCATTTGAGTATCTTAAAATTTCAAATCTGATGCTAACAGTCTCCCCGTGTTTGACAACTATTGTGCATCGTGCATATGAGACAACAATGTCATGGCTGGAAGACGGAGAATCTGAAACAGGAAATAAAGCATAGATATGAAACTCAACTCTGTATGTTGATGCTTCTTTTCTGATCAGAAACATGTCTAATGGAGTGGAGTTTACTGTGAAAGACACTTATGCCCTGGCTTATCGAAAACTGTGAAGACAATGAAGAAGGGTGAAACTTCACTTTTGACTGTGAAGCCACAGTATGGGTTTGGTGAGAAAGGGAATTAGAAGTACTCAGTTCCGCCTAATGCCACACTAATGATTAAGTTGGAATTGGTATCATGGAAGAAAATGTAAGAAGTAACTGATGATAAAAAAATTCATATAAAAGATAATCAAGGAAGAGGAATGTTACGAAAGACTGAATGAAGGAGCTTTAGTTAGAGTGAAATTGATCGGGAAACTGGAAAATGACACGGTTTTCATGAAAAAGGGCCACGGCGACGGTGAAGAACTGTTTGAGTTCAAAGCCGATGAAGAACAAGTAATTGATGAACTTGATAAAGAAGTTTTTAAAATGAAGAAGGGAGAGGTGGCTCTTGTCACAGTTGCACCTGAATATGCCTTTGGATCAAACGAGCCCAAGCATGAACTTGCTGTGGTTCCTCCTAACTCTACAGTCTACTATGAGGTAGAGTTGGTGTCTTTTGACAAGGAGAAAGAATCGCAGGACGTGAGTACACTTGAGAAGATTGAGGCTGCAGGAAAGAAGAAAGAAGAAAGAAGAAGGGAACACATTATTCAAGGTTGGGAAATATGTACGAGTTGCTAAGAGATACGAAAAGGCTGTCAAGTACATTGAATCTGATTCCACCTTCAGTGACGAAGAGCAGAGTCAAGCAAAGTCCCTTAAGGTATCTTGCAATCTAAAGGATGCAACATGCGAGTTGAAGATGAAAGAGTACATGCAGGCAGAAACGCTTTGCATGAAGGTATTGGAGGTCGACGTTAGAAATGTGAATGCATTGCACAAAAGAGGCCATGCATATATCCAGCTAGCAGATCTAGCCGAGTTTGACATCATGAAAGCTTTAGATATTGATCCTAACAATAGGGAAGTGAAATTAACGTACAAATTACTCAAGGAGAAGGTGAATGAGTTGAACAAAAAGGATGCCAAATTCTATGGCAACATGTTTGCCAAGATGAGCAAGTTGGGAAGTGCAGAACCAAATAATAAAGCTCCCGAGCTTGCGAACATTATTCCAGTGTCATGCGAAGATTACCACACTACCACAGTATCAACTAATGATGAACCTGGTTATTTTGAAGATAGGAATTTTGGGATCCGACTGAGGAATGTGCTTGTAGTGAAAGTTGTAGATACAAGGTTCACTTTGGGGACCGAAGGCTACTTGATGTTCAAAGATATAACATGGGAATCCTATCAGAATAAGTTGATTCCTTTGGTTCCAAACGGTTCATGGGTTGTGCATCAGAGTATTGGAAGCACCTCTTGCTTGCTGGGAGGAGCCGTAGATTGGACCTATATACGCGGTTCTAACTATCTAGAATTTAAGGTTGACATCGATTTCTCTACAGTAGCGTCATGGGAATATATTTTGGATGACTTCAAATACAAGTTTTCAGATTTCGATCTTAAGGACAAGATTGTTGTGCAAGGGGAAGTATTGTTACAAGCAACATTGCCAAGGTAATTCTGTTTTGGTTTATTCAGTGTGTGAGGAAGCCGAAACCAAGGTAAGAACCACATACAATGAGGTTAAGTAGTTTCTTTCAATAATTTTCTTTCATCTCTCTGAAATGTAACATGAATTCTGGAAAACACAAACCTATTTTATGCAGAGATATGTTTGTGTTACTATTAATCCACTTAATGTTGATTGTAAATATATGTCTTATAAAGCAAGATCTAAATATCTTTATGCTCAATATAGTTTGGTATTTCTCATGGTATAGTCTATTCCTCTTATTTTTTACTTGCTTTTGTTTCATGGTCCAACATAGTTCGCTTTCCCACCTAAGCTTGTTCACACATCTATAAGTAGATGCTCTTATGATGGGTGTATGCAGAATTATGTCATCACTTACTAAAACTGTTATGGCATGTGTTGGTTTTAGGATAATGGGTCACCCATAAGTGGGAGCCCAATTACATAAGCCTAGTTGTGTAGCTGACCTTAAAACCTATCCCTCTATATATCAGTATATAGAGGGGTGCTCAGGGTTCGGAAAACCTGATGATGCCGATGCTAAATAGTTAGCCACCCTATAGTTTAGACAGAGGTCAGTAGCTGTGGTATTATAGGTCATTGCCCGTCAAACCGTGGCGTGTCCTTCCGTCTGGAAGACCGTGATCCTAACCTCATGCAGATCCACTTCCGCTTCCGCAAAGTGCAATCGCTCTAAAGAGGTAACCTAAATATGTGTAGTTAGTCGATTGGATGATGTTGTTCAGATGTCAATTTCCAACATTCGTATCAGAGCCATAGTAGGTTGGTTTCCAAATTGTTGAATTCAAAGAGGGAAATCCCCACGGCGTCATCATGACGGGATCGAAATCGAGAAAAGCAGCCCCATCGAGGCCGAAATAGGGGCGGACACGGCCTTTGGAGCCACAGTTCAGCCCCTACTGGCCGCAGCCACGGTGTCTGCGGCCACGCTCAGGTCAGCCGTAGCCTTCGTGTCTGCGACCACGTTCAGTTCAGGCTGCAGCCTTCGCGGCTGTGGCCCTGCGACTGGTCGCAGCCTTTGCGGCTGCGGCCAGTCGCCGGAGACGCTGGGGAAGGGTCAGCCAATGGTGGCCGACCCACCCTTGTGGCCAGCCTTCGCGGCTGGCCACCCTTGGTGGTTGCGCCTGCTAGGGTTTTCAAAACTCTAGCAGCTTGCTATCTCCTTCAACGAAGAAGACGACATTGTTTGGACCGGTTTGAGTGAACCGGGTCAAACCGGTCTGGTTTGATAAGTTAGACCAGACCGTTTTCAGCAGGTTCGGTTCGCTGACGGACCGGATCAGACCGGTTGCTGAAGGTGACCGGACCGGGTCAGACTGGGTCGGACCAGACTGGTTGGCTAAGGCTGACCAGACCGGTTCAGACCAGATGGGATGGCTCAGTGCTGTTCAAACCGGTCTGAGCTAATTCGGAGGCTTTGGGCCGCCAGAATTGGTTCGAAACAAACATGGAAACGATCTTGGACCTTATGTGGGTTCAGATAACCTGATTTAGTCCGGTAAATGTGCTGGACCCGTTTCATTAATAATTTTTGGGCTAATTAAATTAACTGTTGGACTAATTTAAATTACTGGGAGAGTCTTATATTGCATTATGTTGCATGAATGGATAGGTAGAACACTGTGTGGGTTCCTTGAGATCCCTGGATTACTTTGTGTCTTTTGCTGGGTAGATAGTTTTTCCTTACTTTATTTGATTGACTCTTGACTCCATGACTGGTAGAATTGACTAGGTTGTGATTGTTGAGATCCCAGCATAGTGTGTGAAATTAGTCTAACATGTTAATTACTTTTGTTTGTTGAGACTTTACGGGCCGTTTCTTTTACGGAATTCGGAATAAGGAATACGGAATAGGGAATAGGAATTGGGAATAAGGAATATGAGTTAAGAATATAAAGTTGTTTCTTTGGTGGAATGGAATAGAATTGAATAAGGAAATCTGTTGTTTCTTTGGTGGAATTGTATACGGAAAAGGAATGGAATGTGGTAAAATGACATATTTGCCCCTCTTTGTATATGTATAGTATATAATAAAAATAATTTGTATTAAATAATTATAAAATTTAAAAATAATAAAAACGTTTATTTAAAATTTAAAAAACGAAATTTTTATTTATTTTATTTTTTTAAATAGATCAATTTATTAATTTTATTTTAAAAAAATAAAGAATGTAAAATTTGTTAAACAATCAATTGATTACATAACATTAACATGATTAGAAATATCGATAAATATAATATTCGCAATATAACATTTCATGAACGTACGACAATAGTCATTCCAAATAAGTGTTTAAGTCATTTGCAATAGGGGTATCAGTCTTGATCTTCATGCCTTTGTTAGCATGTAGGGTAGATTTTGCAGGTTGTCATTACATTAGCTTTCTGAAATAATTATTTACTACTCAATTTTGAGTAAGTCACTTCACAGTTCTGCTGATAAAATTTCCTCTCATCTAGTAATTCTGTAGGAACATCCTCCCCCAATCAGCCCTGGTTGGCACCTGCATCACAAGGGAAATCTCCTGTACCACCTCTGTCATTTAGACCGCAAATGAACCCCCAGTCAATGCAGCAAATATCTCATATCCCTCAGCTACACCATTCAAGGAAATCATGTTGTGGTCCATTTTTGCTTGCATTGTAAAGACAAATATAGCTGAGAGTGAATTCTTTCCATTCATACTGCATATAAATCAGCCTAAAATTGAGCATTAAATATAAAATAAACTGCAAAATCTCCATTTTAAAGTAAAATTCGCGAAGATCGTTTATTTGTCAACAAATCTAACAAAGAGGATCACTCAATCCTCTGTCCTACATCATATACATAATCTCCAATATAAATTACAAAAAGAGACATCCTCCTCCATATGCAATCTCATTTTTAACCGCAAGCTAAACGAAAAATCAATGACAGAACAAGAAAAATGAGATCTTTTTCATTAATATGACTTTTGCAGCAAAATGTTACATTCTTCAATCATAGCCTTGAATTGTGAAATAGCCATAGACTCATGAAGGCTTCGGTTTATACCTGACACCGAGGATTAGAGCAGCTTCCCTTCTTGTCATGGTAGGTTGGAAACCACCTTCATAAAATTTTCGCATTTTTGGAGACCTGGCCTTGAATGCTTGCCATGCCTGGATCCCATATCTACCTGCATATGCCGTAGCTGCTACTGCAATCCCTACTATCAATGGTGTAGTGACAGACTGATGAAACACATATGAAATATAAGATTTAAAAAAAAAATCTAGCATGATAAGTTGGTAACAAAATTATTGAGATTGATCGCCTAAAAATATAAGATTTCTGAGAGTCGGTCTAGCAAAAGCCATGTGATCAAGATCAATGTCATAGTTCCACTCTTCATATTCCTTTCCGGTGAATAGGACTCAAAGGAACAACGGTTGTGATACAAGAAGTTGTAACTGTATCAAATATTCTCATAGTTCAACTCTTCAAAATTCAATTACAAAGACGTGAGTTTTGAGATCCGAAAGCAGAAGTGAAATTATCAAGATCGGTGTTGAGGTTCCACTCTTCATAGTCCATTCTGGTAATTCACACTCAAGCCAACTATTAGAAAGCACAATAGACAAGCTTAATCAAACTTTTGAATCGGAAAATCAGTAACAGTGAAAATAGCACAATTGCAATCAAACTAGCTTGCCCTAGCCATGAGAGCTCGGCTCCGACAGTCATCATCATCGTTCAAAAAATCACAAGCAGATTCTGAAATATCATGGATCACATCGGGGACTGATTTCATTCTATCATCGCTTTGCAGCAACCAAAATGAAAATTTCAGCTGAAGAATCAAGGAAAATGAGAATGCACCATTGGAAGATTTCATGGGGGATTTAGCATCACAGGATTTCGCGCCATTGTTCCACTCACAAGACGCAGGTGAAGAATCGCAGAGGAGGGGGCGTGTCTTTTCTGGACAGCTTCAGTTCCTTCGTTAGGGCAGAGGGGCACGCTCGGGAATTCGACAAATAGTGGAGGGCATAATGGTCATTCGGTCATCAAATCCGAATTCCAAACCTTCTTGGCTTAGGAATTCCGAGGTTTTCACCCGGAATACCTAAGCCCACCCCGCCTGGAATACATAAGCATGGAATAAGCAATTCCATGAAAAGAACATGGGCTTACGGATTCCGTAAGCCCAAATCCTTAGCTATTCCATCAAAAGAACGGGCCATTAGTCCTTGAATTTTTATTTGATGAGACTTTGGTCTCCAAATTTTTAATCATACTGATTTTGATCCCCAAAATTTTGGTTAATTTATTTATTTTTCGAAACAAACATGGAAACGATCTTGGACCTTATGTGGGTTCAGATAACCTGATTTAGTCCGGTAAATGTGCTGGACCCGTTTCATTAATAATTTTTGGGCTAATTAAATTAACTGTTGGACTAATTTAAATTACTGGGAGAGTCTTATATTGCATTATGTTGCATGAATGGATAGGTAGAACACTGTGTGGGTTCCTTGAGATCCCTGGATTACTTTGTGTCTTTTGCTGGGTAGATAGTTTTTCCTTACTTTATTTGATTGGCTCTTGACTCCATGACTGGTAGAATTGACTAGGTTGTGATTGTTGAGATCCCAGCATAGTGTGTGAAATTAGTCTAACATGTTAATTACTTTTGTTTGTTGAGACTTTAGTCCTTGAATTTTTATTTGTTGAGACTTTGGTCTCCAAATTTTTAATCATACTGATTTTGATCCCCAAACTTTTGGTTAATTTATTTATTTTTCGAAACAAACATGGAAACGATCTTGGACCTTATGTGGGTTCAGATAACCTGATTTAGTCCGGTAAATGTGCTGGACCCGTTTCATTAATAATTTTTGGGCTAATTAAATTAACTGTTGGACTAATTTAAATTACTGGGAGAGTCTTATATTGCATTATGTTGCATGAATGGATAGGTAGAACACTGTGTGGGTTCCTTGAGATCCCTGGATTACTTTGTGTCTTTTGCTGGGTAGATAGTTTTTCCTTACTTTATTTGATTGACTCTTGACTCCATGACTGGTAGAATTGACTAGGTTGTGATTGTTGAGATCCCAGCATAGTGTGTGAAATTAGTCTAACATGTTAATTACTTTTGTTTGTTGAGACTTTAGTCCTTGAATTTTTATTTGTTGAGACTTTGGTCTCCAAATTACTTTTGGTTACATTTTAATCATACTGATTTTCAAAGTTTTAAAAATTACAAATTAGCCCCAAATTAATTTATTTTTGAAAGGTATCAGTATATATGTGGGTGTATTGACATGTATGGTTTGTTTATTTGTTTGCATTTATTAGATTACCTAGATAGGTAGATCTAGTTTTCGCTTAGCATAGATAGCAAACCTTTAGGATTGTCCTTAGTAACCTTTCAGAAGTTTGGATGAGTACAAACTACACCTACGAAAATGTTCCTGAGTGTGAACCGGTCGGTAAGTCTGCGAGGTTCTCCGAATTTCCTTGAATAATTCTAGGACAATTGTTTTGTGTAAGAGTCGAACACTTTGATTTAGTGCGATATGTTTGACTCCGGTCCTTTGAGGAGTGTTGGTATAGACTGTGTATCGATTGATACTAGTGACTTTAGGGCATGCTTAGAGATGGGGAGTGCTTCTCGGCATAGCTAGGGTTGTCCCCCGGGTTTAAGTATGTTCTCAAGTTTGTCCTATTTGTCTGAGACTTGTCTTTTACATGCAATAGAACATTGCTCCTTGTGTCTCCATGATCCTATTAGAATTTCCTTTAGTTAGAGAAATTAGGCTGCCATGTAGAACATCATCGCTTAGTTGGACAAAGGTCTTAGACTTAATGGCGAGCACTATAAAATTCGGAGAAAGCGTATAAAGATGGTCCTAATTGAGTAGAAATCCATTAACCCATCAAGAAGATTATGAAAACACCTGATTCTAGAATAACGAATCAGCAGAAGGCTTTCCATTTGAGTGGGAGGTTAATGATGCTGAGACGTGCACCATGATGCTGAGTACAGTGAATGAGTTTGAGCTTAACACACGGCTAAAGGGCTGTGGGAAACTTTGCAGGCTAGAAATGGTTCTATACGACTACTAAGCAGTGCTCACTCAACATTAAGTTTGATTCATACATGATGAATCCTCAGCACTCCGCGAGATAACATCTGAGGCATGTGGCCAATATGATTGTAAAACTCAAGGAGAACGGTCAGTCAATGACCGATGAGCAGCAAATCCAGGTCGTAATCCGCTATTTGCCTAACTCCTAGAAACAGATGAAAATCGAAATAACTCATTCTAAGGAACTCATTACCTTTGATGACGTTCGAAGGCACATTGAGTTGAATAGGACAGACCCAAGGTCGCTGGACCTAAGGTTGAGGTGCGTATGGCGCCATCCTCTAGACCTAAGAAGAGTCGCTGAAGACGAAGGAATAATGCACAGCGCGATGATGCAAATGCATTGAAGGCAAAGTAGACAAAGACTGAGGTGAACCCAAGGACTCCGCCGAAAACAACACCGCAAAAATGTTCGCATAAGGCCGAGAAGCCTAAATACAGGAAATGCTCCAACTGTGTCCAGTGGGTACACTTTGTGAAAGCATGTCCTGAAACGATCCGACCTAATTGTCTTATTGGCTACTTAGTGAACTTTGTGTTTCTAGTACAGATATGTTGACTGAGTCATGTGCTTTGTAGATTTTGGATACAGGATCGACAAATCACATAGGCAAGGATCGTGACGTTTTCGTAGAGTACCATAGAGTCCCGCGAGAAATTAGGTGGATTTACATCGACAACAACTTTTGTGTTGAAGTCGAAGGGATTAGAACTTGTGAGCTGCGCTTGCGCGACGGTAGAGTTTTAGTCTGAAGTCATATCCTCTATGCTTCGCAGATTCGTCGATATGTTATTTCAGTCTTAGGATTAATGAAACTAGGTTTTAGGTTATCTTTTCATGAATCATCCGTCCAATTGTCGTTAGATTCAACTTCGTTTGACTTTAGTATTATTTCTGGTGGATTTATTGTTTCGGATTTGGATTCAGGCAACAATAATAATTTCATGTTTTTTCTTCTACTCGCAGATATGTTTGCGATGTGAATGAAAGACAAACTAGACTTGACTACAAAGGTCAACATAGAATGTATCAGCTAGCTCAATGGGGTTTGTTGTCCAACATTCCACAAGTGGAGTCGTCTACTTGTGTAAGATGTTTAGCAGAAAATTCCACCAGAAAGCCTTTTTGGTTAGGCACCTAGAGAAGAATTTCCATTTGCAATTAGTCCATTCTGATGTCAGTGACCCTCTTAGTGCTAGGGTTCTGCACAGAGCGCGAAATTTTATTACATTTACAGATGATTACATCTATTAGATAGGAGGGTAAATACCCTCCACCCTGATTGTGGAAGAAGAGTACCTTTCAGCGGAATTTAACGGTTTATGTAATGAAATGAGATCATTCATCAGCTGACGATCCCCTACACCCCTCATCAAAATAGTTTTGCAAAGAGGCGCAATAAAACGCTCCTTAAAATGGTTCGGTCTATATGGCGCATACTCAATTGTTGATTTCCTTATGGGGAAACGCTTTGGAGACTGCTCCCTACATCCTAAACCATGTGCCGACGAAGACAGTTAACTCCACTTCATATGAATTTTGGACTGGAATAAGTTCTGGACCTTCACCATATGCGCCCATTGGGGTGTGCCGCTTACACCCATGATTTTTCAAATAAGTTTGGGAAAGATTGGACCTAGAGGAAAGAAGAGTATTTTTGGTTACTCTGATACCTCAAAGGGTTATGTGTTTATAGCCGAGCAGGATAGTTGGAGTGTTACCGAGATCGAATCACGAGACGTAACATTTGTAGAGAACGAATTTCCTAAGAAGGGAGAGATTGATTTGGATCGATATCTATTTGAGATTCAATATCAAGTTGAGCAGACACCTGTTAATTCGAGTGGGAGAGTTGAAACTGCAGATGATGAATCAGTTCGTCGTCTGCCGGATTCACCGCCTGCTGAAGCGAATGAAACAGATTCCGATCCTGATGATCTTGTTGACAGTGGGAGCATTATGGATCCCATTCTCAGTGGGAGTGATCATCGTCATACCCTGGTAGTAGTGAGTTTTTAGGCCGTGGGCTAGAACATAAGTTTTCCTCCCGACGATATGCATTCGAAGGTGATGGATAACTAAACACCCTAATATCTGACGATATGGTTATTGTGCCGTAAAAAGTTAGAGAAACTCTCAATGGAACCTTATAAGAAGAATGGATGAAAGTAATGGAAGATGAAATGAACACTTTGGGCTAGATGGAATCTATAAGAAAGAACGGTGTTTGGACACTGGTCGACCTTTGAGAAGACACATAGCAATAGAGCTAAATGGGTTCTTAAGATTATGGCTATTAGAGTGATTTTAGACTTGGAACTGCACTAGATAGACGTTAAGACCGTCTTCCTCAATGGTGAGTTAGAAGATGAGATCTATATGGAGCGGTCTGAATGCTTTGTGCAGAAAGACCGTGAGCACTTAGTGTGCAAACTTCACAAATTGATCTATGGTCTGAAACAGTTCGCTATGCAGTGGTAACGCAGAGTTCATGATTTGGTCGTGGAAAAATGGATTTTTCTTGATGGATGAGAATCATTGCGTGTACACCAAAATGGTCTGGACCGAACTTTGTGTTTGACTCTATATGTAGATGACATACTCATAGCTGTAAATAGCTTGGAGTTCGTCACACAGGTAAAGGCCTGATTGTCTTCTCTATTTGGTATGAAGAACATGAGTGAGGCGGCGCACATCCTTGGGATTTAGATATTGAGAGATCGTCGTAGGAGGCAGTTGTGGTGTTCACAGGAAAGCTACATAAACAAAGTGTTGGAAATGTTCAACATGAGTAACTGCGAACCAATTGAAACTCCGGTTTACGTTGGTCAACCTCTTAACAATGGATATATGAACCATATAAATAAATTTTGTAGCTAAGTGTAGTCGGAAGCCTGATGTGCGGCAATAGTGTGTACTCAACCTAATATTTGTTATGTAGTCGGCATGGTATGTAGGTACCAAGCTGAACCCGGATTGAAGAAATGGTAGGCAGTAAATAGGATCATGTGATATCTTAAGGGCATCGTCATCCTCTCTGCTAGAGACTTTCTAGAGATACGAGAATCTATGGATGAATGGGTATAACAATGCGGGCTATGCTGGTGACTTTGATGAGAGAAAACCCACCTCAGACTTTATGTTCTGCTCTCCAATGATGTCATATCGTGGATGAGCAAGAAGCAATCACGCATTGTGTTGATCGTCATTGAAGCTAAATTTGTGGGTCTTATATGGACCACTTAGTTGGTTGTATGACTGAAGAGATATCCAGATTAATTGCTGAGTCATTGGAGTCGCAATCTCCGTGATATAGAAACCCAAGTATCATAACAAGTCATATCAAGCGAAACTATGTTAGAGACGTGGTTAGACATAAGGTGATGAGTTTGAAGTACTTGTCTACTGATGAGATGATTGTGGACCGTGTCTCCAACCTTGAAGATGGACTCTTTAGTGAGGCATGTGTAGTCTCTATTACTGTGTAGACTTAGTTTATGTACTTCATTGGTTTTATTTCCCATACAATGTTCTTTGACTTGAATTATACTTATTTTTTTGGTCACTTTTGAATTATACTTGAGTATGCATGTTTTCACAGTTTGAGTGTTATGTGTGTTCTTACTGTGATTGATTATTGAAATATGTCAAAGTGGATTAAATCACCCTCTCACACGGGTGATAGCTTCTACGCCTTTGTGGCTAGGTGAGGCTGGTGATAGTTTCTAGTTCTGGAAGTCTGTTGGGATGACCGGAAATGACTTTGTGTCTGGAACTATCTGATTTCGCACTACGATGGATTATGGTCTATCAATCCACTAAGGGGTCGGATGGGAGTCTTTGTGACTTTTGGTTCAGGTACTTTGTGTGCCTGATGGACATCTGTACAACATTTGGGCATATACTCCATGGGAGAGGAGATATGTTGTAGCGCGCGTTCCATACCGCGACGCACCCAAATACGACCATGGGTATGACCCGAGATGTGATCTTAACTCGGAGTCGTGTGAGACCCAGAGCTCTTCGTGTAAGAGCCGCGTACGTACCCTCGGTACTCTGAACAAAGACTTGAGGTTCAGTTCAGTGTTTGCTATCTTAGTCCGTGCTCGATGGTCCTTCGACGTATTCCGCCCGAGTGTCGGTTCTAGAACAGCGAGTCAAATTGTGTTATTGGTTTTGTGGGAAGAGGATGGTCATTATGAGATCTTCTCGATATTGTGTCCACTAGGTGGCCACCAACCGCGGCATCGGCTGTGGTTGTGGGCACAATACATATATATGTCTGAAAGATCATTGTGTGGTCAGACCTGGAGAAAGATTACATGACCAAGGGTGTAGGGCACATTTCCACTGCTGGCGTGGGATCCGCGGGTCGTTACGTATTCTTAACCGGTGCATAGCAGTTTGCTCGTTGTGTCTGTCGGTCGCATGGCTGCCTCCTCGTATGTGACTTTATTGTATACCATGATTCGTTCTCTTGGTGCTGGCTTGATGAATGAGCGCCCCCCACTTTGTGCGAGTGGGATATGTTGGTTTTAGGATAATGGGTCGCCCATAAGTGGGAGCCCATTTACATAAGCCCAGTTGTGTATCTGGCCTTAAAACCTATCCCTCTATATATAGTATATATAGGGGTGCTCAGGGTTAAGAAAACCTGATAATGTCAATGCTAAATAGTTAGCCGCCCTACAGTTTAGACAGAGGTCAGTAGCTGTGGTATTATAGGTCATTGCCCGTCAAACCGTGGCGTGTCCTTCCGTCTGGCAGACCGTGATCCCAACCTCGGACAGATTCATTTCCGCTTCCGCAAAGTGCAATCGCTCTAAAGATGTAACCTAAATATGTGTAGTGAGTCGATTGCATGATGTTGTTCATATGTCAATTTCCAACAGCATGTCATGTTCTTGGTGACTTCACTGGATCCCCTGATCAGGTAACACTATCCTTTAAACATTTCCCACATCAAAATATTCTTAAAGGTGGCAACAACAGTATAATGAGAATGTAGGGGTAATCCTCAATTTGTCGGTGCCATTTCCCCTCGTTATCAACAAGTTGTTCATTGTTTATTTGGACTAGATTCATTAGCGTGTACTACTGACGTCAGTCAGAGTGTGATGATGGACTAAGAAAAAGGGTTAGTAAAAAGAAATGAAAGCTTGTCCAGCTCTGGAGATTCTCTAAGTGGAAGTGTTGCTCTACCTTTTGTTGGTTCAAGTAATTCCCCTACTATCCTTTCAGTCTAATTTGTGATTCATCAGTTATTATCAAAGGTGGTTTGAATTTGTACATTTTTCATGATCTTAAAAATTCTTCAATATGTAGTGGAAATTCTGGATATTATCCTTTAAAAATTATCTAATCATTTTATTAACTAAGATAATTGGCAAAGTTTATTCATATTCTACCTTCTATCTCAAATATCAAGAATGCAAATTTATATTGATAATATATTCATCATCCTATGGTAAAAGTTCTTTTTCTATTTGCAGACCATCGACTACTAAATACATACCACTTTTGTGAAAAGACTAAAACGCCCTAATACGTTTTTACATATTTGCCCTTACTTATTTTAAAAATAAATAAAAATTACTAAACAAAGACAACTTATTTTTTTCACCCTATAATTTACATATTTTTTCAGTCAGTCAAAATTTCATTAACCTACACCCTAAACCGTTTTTTCTATTAGCATATTGTTGGCCAAAAAAGAAATCAGCATATTGTCACCACCGAAGCACCACCGTAAACAACCAGCGGCACCTATACACCACCGTGTCACCAGTACCATCAACCGATCAGAATCACCAATCACCACCGATCGGAATCGGCAAACCCGACCAGCAGCCACAGCATCAACCACAGCACTGACCAGCAGCTCCAGCATCGACGAGCCGCACCACCACCCTAAACCGCGTCGATTATTCAGCTAACCATCCACCACCAACCACGAATTGGTACGTTCGCTTAACAATGTATATGGTTTAACAATGTATAGGGTTTCGAAGCATGAATCAGCTGTTCATGGCGGAATCGGCAAAAGCGTGCCAATTGAAGTTAACATAATCGGCACGCTTCTGCCGATTATTCATAATAAAATCGGTCTGAAGTACCCATTTTTTACTGCATAAATCGGAAACCATCAACCGTTTTTTACTACACGAATCGGTAACTATCAACCGTTTTTCAAGCCATGAATTGGCAAGGTCTTGCCGATTTGTAATGTAAGAATCAGCAATGCCTTGCCGATTTGTAATTTAAGAATCAGTGATGTCCTGCCGATTGCCGATTCTGCTGTTTAGACGTTAATTTTGGAAGACAACCCATTTTTAATTTGGGATATGTTGGTGTTTTTTTTGAATTATAAACTATATATGTTCTTATATTTAAACAGTTGTATACGGTAATACACGAAGAAAATTTACAAATGGATGATAATACACGAAGAAGATCAACAAAATCTTCACACAAAGGCAAAGAAACATTATGCTATTCAAGAAAGAAGCATAGAGTTGTGAAAGAGACCGAATCTTCTTCTCGCAATAATCCTTCTACACATCCTGTTCGTACGTCTGCAAGAGATGACTCAACACCAATATCTTTTCTAGGAGGTCCATTCGAGTTTGATGTTCTTCCAAACTTTAGTAAACACGTAGCTCGAAAGATATACGACGGTGTGGTAAGTTTATACTGTATATTTTTTATATAATAATTAGTGATTATATTAACAAACTTTTGACCTATGATTATCTATTTTTGTAGGAGCGGGATGATTTTCGAATACATTCTCATGGTCCCAAATTGGTTGAATGGGTGATTCTAGAACATGCTGAACCATTGAAACGACTTGTGGTCGATTCTGGAATTAGTCAGCTAGTACAATGCAGTTTTCTTCAATGCGACAGAAATCTTATTTCGGCCTTGGTTGAGAGATGGCAGGCAGACACAAACACATTTCACTTACCTTTTGGTGAGATGACTATTACTCTTGATGATGTTTCTGCACTCTTAGGATTGTCAGTAGTAGGAGAAGTTGTTCAAACTAGTAAGCTGACGAATGAAACAGCTCCAAGCTTTATTAGTGCTGCTCTAGGAGTATATGAAGATATAGCCACAAATGCGCTTAGAGGAGGCACCAGACAAAACATAAAATTAAAATGGTTGCGACAAACGTTCATGCATACAGTCGAACATTCATCACCCATGCAGGTGGAGTATACTGTACATGCTTATTTATTATACGTATTGGGTTGTACAATATTTATAGATAAGAGTGGTACTCGAGTGCATGCACACTTGTTAGAGTTGTTACTGGACGTATGCAATTATGCGTGGGGTGCAGCTGCTCTTGCACAGTTATACCATCAGTTAGGCGATGCCTCCAAAGCAAAGACCAAACAAATGACTGGATTTTTATCTTTGTTGGAAGTATGGGCGTACGTGCACTTCCCACGTATACGACCAGTACGATGTTCTTCAGTTGCACGGTACACCGAGGATTTACCACGTGCATTACGTTGGATTGATCGCTCCTTAATTGGAGGTGGAAATGAACAACGAATTACGACTAGGATAATATTTGACCAGATGGAGTCCAATGATGTGAGTATTTTTCTTGACTATTTATTTTAATAAATATAACATATATTAAAGAATCTTTCTATGCAGGTCGTTTGGGACCCTTACATAAATGCACGATCATTTCATCCGATGCCTGATATAGCTTCTTTCACTGGTTGCATATCGGTTTTGGATATCAGTGAACCATATAGTCCTGAGCGTGTTCTTCGTTAGTTGGGTCGTGTTCAAATAATTCCTCCTTTGCCGTTATCACCAAGTTTTCGAAGAGAATCTAGTAGTAAGGGTAGAAGGAAGGTTAATATGCTTACTACTCTAATTCAATTGTCTCACTTGTACATATATTTTGTCCACGAACAAGAATTTCAAAATGTTTAATACATCCAGTGTAAGCATGTTTCCATCAATCTGCCTCAGTATAGCGAAAGCGAAACCAGTAATTTGCAATTGGTGGAACTGGATGATATGTATGTAAAATTTAGCTGCATTCTAAATAAAAAAAATACATTCAATTAGGTAATATTCTTATATGAATTTTTGTAATTGACAAAAATGAAATTGTTACCTGAACAAAGTGATTTCCATTTACAAACCCAATAGCTATCTCTTTCCTACACGTCGGTGGTATAGGTGCTGATCGAAGTGGTAAAAATGTTAAACATTGTTGACTCGAGTATAAGAATAGTACACAATTATATCGCGTCGCAATTATATGTCCCATATCTGGCATGGTAATCCAATATTTGCTACTCGCAGGAGTCTCATAATAGTCTAAAGTCGTGTTGATATCTTGTATCTGGTACAATGATATCTGTTCATAAAGTCCTGCATGTGTATTCACTTCCGTCAATAAATCTTTACGAACTTGTTTCCATCCATCAGTAACATTGATTCCCAATAGTCCCGCAATAGCACGAAATCCACAATGACCATCCGTTGAAGGATTAATTATATCAATAATGAAGTCCTTTATAGCCTTTGGAAATTGATCTCGAAACTCCATACTTGAGTTGTCCTGACAATTAGACATATCAACTGAAAATTGATCATTAGACTCCAAATTTTTGTTTCTTCGAAGGGCCGACAACTTATTATTCGTCTGACTTCGCTTTTCATCTGTGGGAGAAATTACATCTACCAACTCAAAAGCTGAAGGGTTCCGATGAGTCGAGGTGTCTTTTTTAACATGGGGTCGCCCTTTCGTATTAGCCTTAACTTGAGGTTCACATAAATCAACTGATTGAGGGTTAAAGACTTCTCTCATTTTCCTTGCATAGCATGAGAGTTGACAGTTATCAAATGTAGCAATTTCGTCAACATACTTGTGCAACATAACAATAACTTCTGGCGTATCACATTTAATTGTGGGAGTAATTGTCAACTTGGTCCAATGTGAATGTAAAGAAGGCAACGGAATTGGGACACCATCGCGAATAAATTCTGCTATCTCGTGCGTGCACGGTAGGCCGTGTGTTGCCCGTTTGTAACATCCACAAAGATTTTTCACAGTACCAACACCTTCAATATGTTGATGTTCATTTACTATCTCTTCCATGGCCGTTTCTGAAACTAAACCACGGATGTCTCCAAATAGTGATATATTGTATGAGTGCTTCACAACTGTCATACTTCTCTCAAAAGACGCCTTAATTTCAGCAAATTCAAGCTCTAAATTTGCATGTATTTTAGTCCATGCCACGTGAAAAGCACATTGTGAGGTTCCAAGTTGCCGCTTGAGTTTCGCATGAGCACTTTCAACCCTAAATGAAAGAGTTTCTCTTAAGTTACAATATAATTTCATAATTATATAACTACATAATCAATTAAATAAACATACCTATTTGTAGTTAAGGTTCCGAAGTGCATATACGTATTTGTCCAAACATCAACAAATCTCTCTTTGTAGGGAGTTAACCAATTATCTACCACGTACTTGACTACATTTGGATAAGCTTTAAAAACTCTTGTGAGCTCTGTTAAGTTCTGTTCAAAGTCAGTCTTTGTACAAGACCTACCTATAATACCCCAATATTTCATGAACTCGTCACACAATTGCTTATCTCCCATCACCTTCTTACACTTTGTCAATACATTCTTACTGATATGCCACCTACATAACAAGTGTTGTGATGTAGGGAACATTTTTTCAATAACGTTCATAAGAGATAAGTCCCTATCAGTAATGAGGATGGCTGGGAGATCACAACCATTATCATCCATCAACGAATGCAATTTCCGCAACGCCCATAAAAAGTTTTCTTCTCGTTATGAACTAAGATATGCAGTTGCAACTGTAAATGTCATATTAGTGGATGTGATTCCGACGATCTCTAGCAAGGGAAAACGATATCTGTTTGTCTTGTAAGTACAATCGAGCAGCAACACATGTGGAAAAGTACGCAACAAGCTCATGCTCATCGGATGAGAGTAAATCAAGTCTGAAACAATATTTGCACCGTCGCTAGATGTTCTATGATGCTCAAAATAATTGTGTTCGCGAAGATCTCCTAATAAATGTTGCATTTCTGACCGTCCAGCTCTCTCAAGAATATTAAATTTACTACGTTCATTGTAAATAGTCTTGATCGTTGTAGCATTGAAAGAATCTCGATTCTTCAGAGTCTTCAAAATTTCCTTCGGACGAACTAAACTTTTGGACATGTCTACTAACACATTAGACTCTTCTTGTGTCAACCGACCGGCAAAACTATGTCCTTCAAAATTCTTAGCAGCGCTATGGTTGTGTTTTCCATTTATTACTTCCAACACCCAACCCTGACCACTTATTTCAAGTCCACACTTATTTCAAGTCCACACTTAAGCGTGAACGGACATCCACATTTTTTGGTCCCTGTTCTTCTTCTTTTCTTAATGTCTGCGGTTTCATTAGATACGAACGATCTATATGAACCATAACGCTCACAAGCAAGCAAACCACGTGGTCTCCTGCGAATTCCATTGACATCAGAGGTTTTAACTACTATCACATGTCCATGTCGTTTTCCAACCACTCGGGCCCATTCAATTACATCATCTATTGTATGGTATATCTGCAATAAAAAATATAAGAAAAAAATATATTTAGAAAAATAATAATCATATAAATTAAAGAAAAAATATCAAGTACTCACATCGAATGTAGTATACTCGCTAGTATAATCCACCAATACTAACTCGTTATTACACTGAGAAGAATCCTACACGTTATTCAATTTAAATATGTAAACAAAGAAAATTAACATCAGTAAAACGAATAAAAGATAGTAACACGTACAAGGTTCGACGGTTCATTGGTGAGATAAAGGATTTCCGTTTTTGGTTCGACGGTATCATTATAATTTGTTTCATGAACTTCATTGTCATTCATCTTGTCCAAAATAGAATCCAAACCTTCTAGTTTTTTCATGTAATTCGAATGATCCATAGTGTACGGATAAAAATAAGAATCCTGCAATGAACAATTTAAAAGGAAGTAAAGAAGATATTATACAGAATCAGCAAGAGAGTGCCGATATGGTATCTAATAATCGGTAAGTACATGCCGATTTTATATATAAAAAACGACACGTCCTTGCCGATTAAATGAAGATAAAACGATAATGTTGTGCTGATGTATTTGTTATAATCGGGGAAACCAGACCGAGGTGATGATAATTAATCGGACATACGTTGCCGATTATATGTACTGAAATCGGCATGAGCGTGCCGATTCCACCATGGCCGAACTTCAGTAAACAATCGTCGATTTTTTTTCTAAACCCTAAACTAATTAAGGGGAACGTACCGACTGGTGTTTCTAAATTCGCGATGGTGCCCTAGACTGATTTGCAGCTGGTGGTGGTTTGTGGCGGCAGGTGGTGGTATTGTGGCGGCCGGTGGTGGTTTGTGGCGGCTGATTTGTGGTGACTGGTACCACAAAAAGTTGATCGGATGAACGATTGGAGTGTATGTTGATCGGAGACGTGACTTGTGCTAAAAAACAAATATTTAGAATGATAACAGATATAATAATTTTGAAGATAAGTATAAAAGATGTGAAAAAAATAAGTGGTCTTTGTTTAGTAATTTTTTTTATTTTTAAAATAGGTAAGGGTAAATATGTAAAAACATATTAGGGCGTTTTAGTCTTTTCACAAAAGTGGTCTGTATTTAGTAGTCGATGTTTGTGGACCGTGTCTCCAACCTTGAAGATGGACTCTTTAGTGAGGCATGTGTAGTCTCTAGGACTGTGTAGACTTAGTTTATGTACTTCATTGGTTTTATTTACCATACAATGTTCTTTGACTTGAATTATACTTTTTTTTTGGTCACTCTTGAATTATACTTGAGTATGCATGTTTTCACAGTTTGAGTGTTTTGTGTGTTCTTACTGTGATTGATTATTGAAATATGTCAAAGTGGATTAGATCACCCTCTCACACGGGTGATAACTTCTACGCCTTTGTGGCTAGGTGAGGCTGGTGATAGTTTCTAGTTCTGGAAGTCTGTTGGGATGACCGGAAATGACTTTGTGTCCGGAACTATCTGATTTCGCACTACGATGGATTATGGTCTATCAATCCACTAAGGGGTCGGATGGGAGTCTTTATGACTTTTGGTTCAGGTACTTTGTGTGCCTGATGGACATCTGTACAACATTTGGACATATACTCCATGGGAGAGGAGATATGCTGTAGCGCGCGTTCCATACCACGGCGCACCCAAATACGACCATGGGTATGACCCGAGATGTGATCTTAACTCGGAGTCGTGTGAGACCCAAAGCTCTTTGTGTAAGAGCCGCGTACGTACCCTCGGTACTCTAAACAGAGACTTGAGGTTCAGTTCAGTGTTTGCTATCTTAGTCCGTGCTCGATGGTCCTTCGACGTATTCCGCCCGGGTCTCGGTTCTAGAAAAGCGAGTCAAATTGTGTTGATGGTTTTGTGAGAAGAGGATGGTCATTATGAGATCTTCTCGATATTGTGTCCACTAGGTGGCCACCAACCGCGACATCTGCTGTGGTTGTGGGCACAATACATATATATGTCTGAAAGATCATTGTGTGGTCAGACCTGGAGAAAGATTACATGACCAAGGGTGCATGACACATTTCCACTGCTGGTGTGGGATCCGCGGGTCGTTACGTATTCTTAACCGGTGCGTAGCAGTTTGCTCGTTGTGTCTGTCGGTCGCACGGCTGCCTCCTCGTATGTGACTTTTTTGTATAACGAGATTCGTTCTCTTGGTGCTGACTTGATGAATGAGTGCCCCCCACTTTGTTCGAGTGGGAGATGTTGGTTTTAGGATAATGGGTCGCCCATAAGTGGGAGCCCATTTACATAAGCCCAGTTATGTATCTGGCCTTAAAACCTATCCCTCTATATATAGTATATATAGGGGTGCTCAGGGTTAAGAAAACCTGATAATGTTAATGCTAAATAGTTAGCCGCCCTACAGTTTAGACAGAGGTCAGTAGCTGTGGTATTATAGGTCATTGCCCGTCAAACCGTGGCGTGACCTCCCATCTGGCAGACCGTGATCACAACCTCAGACAGATTCACTTCCGCTTCCGCAAAGTGCAATCGCTCTAAATATGTAACCTAAATATGTGTAGTTAGTCGATTGCAAGATGTTGTTCATATGTCAATTTCCAACAGCATGTCATGTTCTTGGTGACTTCACTGGATCCCCTGATCAGGTAACACTATCCTTTAAACATTTCCCACATCAAAATATTCTTAAAGGTGACAACAACAGTATAATGAGAATGTAGGGGTCTTCCTCAATTTGTCGGTGCCATTTCCCCTCGTTATCAACAAGTTGTTCATTATTTATTTGGACTAGATTCATTAGCGTGTACTACTGACGTCAGTCAGAGTGTGATGATGGACTAAGAAAAAGGGTTAGTAAAAAGAAATGAAAGCTTGTCCAGCTCTGGAGATTCTCTAAGTGGAAGTGTTGCTCTACCTTTTGTTGGTTCAAGTAATTCCCCTACTATCCTTTCAGTCTAATTTGTGATTCATCAGTTATTATCAAAGGTGGTTTGAATTTGTACATTTTTCATGATCTTAAAAATTCTTCAATATGTAGTGGAAATTCTGGATATTATCCTTTAAAAATTATCTAATCATTTTATTAACTAAGATAATTGGCAAAGTTTATTCATGTTCTACCTTCTATCTCAAATATCAAGAATGCAAATTTATATTGATAATATATTCATCATCCTATGGTAAAAGTTCTTTTATTTTTATCCACAATTAATATTATTGTCAATATAAATTTACCTTTATTCGTGTTTGTAGAATCCAACATTATTCGATTCGTTTCAATTTGGATAGTTATAGTTTTATATCCTTATAGAGCTTAGATAAATATCAAATGCTCAAGTTGGACAGTTACAGTTTTCAAATGGTCATTTTTGGTTTCCAATTATTATGCAGGTCAAACTGTTGAGAGTTGGGTCCTTATGCAAATGAGGTTTTTGAGATACCTTGATGTTTGAGAGATTAATCATTATATGTATTTTCTTTAAAAAATTATTGTTTGGATATAAATTAAGATGTACATACATACTTTTAAAATAATATATTAAAAAAACTAATATGTGGTTCATATTGTATAGCAAAATCAGATAATTAATAAAATCACTCAACAAAAGTTTGTATTTAGTATTATATAGTAGTTGTTGTCACAAAAAGTTTGTATTTACCGATAGTATTAATTGACATTATCAAAATTTTTTTTTCGAGGTGGAATTGTTAGTCACTAAACACGTGTTTAGTAAATGATATATCAAGTCTTTTTAATAGTGGATATCATGTCACTAATACATTTAGTAATAATAAATCATATATATAGTGATGACATTTATTGTAACTAAATGTTGTCGACCTATTAGTGGTGACATACCTTTTAGTGATAACATTTTATTGTCGAAGAGACCATTAGCCACAGGACCTACCCCAACGAGACTTAGCACGCCACTAGATGTTACTGACGGCAAATGATTTGGTGGCGACTTTTTACTGCGGTTGTAGCTGTACATTTATGTAGTGATCCGTAATTAACTTTGCTTTTCACTTTTAGGGATCACGCGTAGTCCTTTGAGAATTCAGCCATATACTTTGAGTCTTCAGGCACAACAACCCTAAACATTTTCTATATTATGCCTCTCAACTTTAGGCACAGTTGTCTCAAGCCTGTTAAGTGCACTTAGGTCTTACGCATAAAGCTACAAACCTTTCCAAGTGTCTGAATATGTCACAGATTGGCATTTGATTTTTTTCTTTTAGCAGCAATGCACCTATATGCTTGACCAGAGGTTTAGACAAGAGTTTTCAAATACTTACAGTATGTTGATTTCACATAATAAGGACAGAATAGGTGATACAAATTATGTATAAAGTTGTTTCTTTCACGGAATTGGAAAACTTCAGAATACTGATTTATAGAGAAGTGGTCATACAAATTATGTCCAAAACGCTAGGACGACGTATGGAGGGCGCGCCCAGAATACTGAATAACAAGTAAAATGATGAAAACACCATCATGTATTCTTTCTATTGTCCCAACTACCCTCATTACTTCATTACCGCAACTCATTCATTACAACATCTCCTTCATTACTTCGTTCCTTACGAAGAGAAGATTTCCTCTCTGAATTGTGCCGAGATAAACAACTACTCCAAACTCGAACAATATCAGGTACGGTTTCCTTATCGTTTCTTGATTTCTGTGTGCCTTGCCTCTAGGGTTTGCTTGATTGTGTTATGGTTTCGACTCAATTCTGGTTTATTTTTTCGATTGTTGTTGTTTTAGGGCTTCGATTCTGCTTTATTTACTTTAATTTCGTTTCGTTTTGCTTCGATTCTGTTTTGTTTTTTAGAACCTGGTGAGCCTAAGGTGGTCGAATTGCAGAATATAATGAAGGAGAAAGTTAATGAGTCTTTTGTTGAACCTATGAAGAACTTCCCTTAGAAGGAAGCACATGCCGTTGTACTAAACCAAGCTATGGCTCAAGGGAATGAGTTAATGGAACATACTTTCGCTCCACTTTTTTTTTTCCTGTTAAGTCATTATTTTGTGAATATTTCTGCAGGTTGGAGGAGACGATATGCAACAACAACTCACAGTGATAAATTGTTGCTTCTTTCTGTTTGTGAAATTTGTATCAATAATACTTGCATTACAATCACGAATTTTTCTGTTACATGTCGGGAATAGAGGTCTTATGCACGTCTTGTGGCTATGGAGAAGAAGCCGAATGATAGTAAACGATGCAAATCAGAAGTCAGTAAAGTCATGAAATGTGATTATCAGGTGTGGTTACAATCAGAGAATGGTCTGGATTTCAAATGCATATTGTAATGTATGCAAATATAGAGCATGGTATGCATTTGCAAATATTGTAATGTATGCAAATACATTCTTAATATTGTAATGTATGCAAATACATATTTGTAATGGAATATTATATTTCGGCAAGTGTAATTAATGATATTATGGTTTGGGTAAATATAAAGTTGATGGGTATTGGTAAAAGGAATGAATTTATATTAAAATTTATGTTAATTCAATTATTTTATCTTAATTAATTAAAGGGATTTTACTTTAATATTAATTAATTAATTTTTTATAATTTATATTTTATAAGTTGTTTTCAATTATTAATTAAATATATTATACATTTTATTATTCTTAATGTTTATAATTAATTTAAGTTATTTGTATTATATGCTATATATATGAAAGTAAGAGCATCTATGTAATTTTACTATATTCCATTTCATTTCCATATTCCATTCCATTCCATTCCACCAAACAAACATTATAATTTCTTATTCCATTCGATTTCATTCCACCAACCAAACAACATGATATTATTATTTCATATTTCCTATTCTTATTCCTTATTCTGAATTTCGTGAAAGAAACATGTTGTTAGGCTATAACGTCTCATTGGTTGTGGGTCGTTGCCCACTTTAGTTTGTTCCATGAATTGCAATCCCTATAAGAGTTGTATGATTCTTTAGGGAATTCTAAGGTCGATACTCTAGATCTCATGGTTGTAGTCCAAACGCAACAACATTTTGTTCTACTCGACAACATCAATCATCACTAAGAAGGCAACTAAACCATGTTCAATTTGGCATGAGTTATAATGTTCAATGTATTTAACTTAGTCATTAATTAAGAGAGTCAATCCAATAGTGCACCTAACCGGGAGCGCCGGAAAGCTATGCTCACAAGCACACCCCAAAATCAAGTACCCAACAAACAATTAATCAACGACTAAGTTATGACAGTCTCACTAGACTAAAATTAGAATTCATGTAAGTGAGTTGTTAAAAGATTCAACACATCTATGACTGGTACACGAAGGGCTAACACGCCTCAGAGTTTAACTCAACAAGTGCTAAGTACAATTCATCAAAAGCATAGTCATCAGAGTTACACAAACTATGATTCATATATCTATATATCCATCATGGATCAAAAACCAATAAATTCAATTTAAAAATTAACCATGGTTACTTTGTAATATATGTTAGTCCTTGATCAATAGTAATGAAAATAATTTATACCAATGTTAGGTTTAACCTAGCATTTAAATTGATCCAACAATTAAAGAGTTTAGCAACTATTAGAAAAAAGACACATAGTTTGTCAAGTAAATGAAATAAATACCTAAACATACACAAAGCTCAAGATTAGACCCATAATAAGCTTAAAACATATCAAAAGCACACCAAGCCCTGCCATATAGGTTATACCAATTCAGATGAACTAACAATGATCCAGTTGAGACCTTCTTCATCACACTAATGTTTCGTGTATGGATCATAATTCATCGTGCACAAACCAACCTTTGAGGTCTGATCTGTATTCACTAAGGGAAATACATTAACCTTGAAGAGATTAATACAGAAGCATGAACTGAAATGCGGTTGGAATTACAACTTAGGGATGAAGATTCCTACTGTGATAAGACTCCAACCTGAACAAATCAGGAGCCTACCTACCTCTCACTTGATGACCAGAGTTAGCGTAGTTTGCCTACTAGATGGAGGCTTTACAAATTTTTTAGAAAATGTATTTGTCTCTGTTTTACTAAACCAAAAGCACTTCTACACATATATACAAAAAGGGAAATGATATTGCTAAGGACACGACATCAACATTACTATTTAGAAATTAGGCTATGGGTTCCTACTCTTGGGTGACCCATTAATCACTTAATCCTACAGTTAAGGATTAAATCTTATCTTTACTTATGGTTCAAGGTCTATACAATTTTTCGGAGTATGTTGGGAAAAAATGCTAATTGCAAAGAATTTCTAGTTAATTTGCATAAAGTTTAGGAAAATTCTATATAAATCACAATTTATGAATATTTGAATTTTATCTAGGGGTGTATATTTTTGACTTGACTCGAAAATGGTTCAAACTGCCCAAAGTACGGGTCAGTAAAATAAGGAGGTGACTTAAGATCGTGTTGACTCGTCCAGGATTGATTCATTGACTTGGAATCGAACCCACTCGCCGTTTGAAACCCTAATTCCGTGATTTAAAATTATTTTTCCCCCTCTCCGTTTCAGTGAACAGAATTAGTTTTAGTTACGTAGAATGAGTCGTAGCAGACCAGTTCGACTCTCCCACTAGTCTTGAGTCCCTCCAATTCGTGACACTACCTATCAAATCTGTATAATTTCTCATAACATTGTTTGTTGTACTAACGTGCTATTTCTCGTGCATATATCTCGACTTACAACATTGGTATCAGAGTCAGGTTCGATTTTTGTCTCCAACATCGTCTATGTGGCGATTGCTATCCCTATCGAAGACCATACTCTCGCAGTACAAAATATTCACGCGCGACCGTGACTCTTTGTATTTTTGCGTCGGTCGTCATTCTATTTCCTAGTCGAAAGTCTCCGGCTCCCTCTCCTCCGTTTGTCATTTTATCTGTCCTAACCAGTCAGTGTAGTGCCTCCTTAAACAAACTTGATAACTGTTGTGGTTTTCATGAAACCACAACAGAATTTGTTACTCATTGACATGGAGTGACATAATAATGCAAGACTTGACAATGTGCATGGAGACCCTTTGCAAGACGTGACAATGACCAATAACCATCATGCGGATGGATTTCCTCTATGTTGTCGTTGCTGTTTTGCCCTTGAAGTAGATTGGGTTCCTCCCAACAGTGTCATTTTTGTTCGATGTCACTTTCAAGTATAGGCTCGGGAAGAGTTTAAATCATGATGATTTGTTCGAATTACCTTCGGTTGTTACTGGACCGAAGTTGAGGCAGTGGCCTTCCTTTGTGGAATTTTTTGAATAAGGTGGTTTATCCGAAAACGTGTTGCTGAGGATTTGTCATCGAGTTTTCATCGAATTCTCCGGGGATAAGTTGTCACCGACGGTTACTCAGAGAGTTGAAGACAGTTACCAACTATTGAGAAAATGGTTCCTAAAATTAAAGTGATAGGAGGTTGAAGAAGGATTTTTTGAAGAGAAAAAACAATTTTTTTTTTATTAATTTAGCATTAAAAAAATAGTTTTTTCTTAAACTGGTTTGGGTACTAGCTCGATCGGTCTGGGTAGCAGCCCAAACCGGACTGGGCTTGGCCACTTCTCAACTGCATTTGGGTCACAACCCACATGCATCTAGGTCACAACCCAACTGTATCTGGTAGAGACCCAGTCTGTAGTTCGTCTGAGACCACACTGACCCTGACCACATTCTCTGGTTGGTTGTGACCCAACAGGATTTGGGTCGTGACGCGATCAATGAGAGAAATATATTTTTTTACCCTTAATTTTTGAAAATATTCAATTAGGTCCACATACTTTATTTAGGGTTAATAAAATTTTATTTTATTTCAAAATGGTCCCTAATATTTTCAAAGCAACAAATTGGTACTTATATTTATTAGTATCGTGCTTAGGATATTATTTTGGATAAGATATATTTTTACAATTGCATGATGATCCTTATAGTTTAATTTGTTTGAACTATATGTGAATTTGTCTTAAGGGATTCAATTGTGATATTCGTTAGTTTAAATTGTGTAAAACAAATCTAAAAATACTGAGCTTGAAATGGAAACTTGACACTGTGAGCCTTTCTCCCCGACGTGGGAACCTACGGGTTCTGTCTAAAAAAGGGGAGAATTTAGGCTCGTCAGGCAAACCTTTAGGCCCACCTAGGACTTTTGCTCTAAACGTAACTTTAGAGAATATCACATTTTGATCCCTATAGTCTTAAAAAAAATAATTAGAATTTGGTACGAGTTAGTGTTGTCCAAATCACTAAAGGGTATCTTGATTTAGTTGTGTTCTCAGCATGTTGAATGTTGATATGTGATGACCATGCATGAATATACATTAGGCTAAAATATCACATTGGCCCCTAATGTTTGGCTGAATTTTCAGTTTCCCCCTAAAGTTTAAATCATACAATTTTTATCCTCATATTTGGCCAAAGTGCAAGTTTGGCCTTTCTATCAACTTTTCCATCCAAATTTAACAGAGTTAGTTTCGAAATTTGCAAAAACAAAACCAGAAAACTTTTAAAAATGTCACAATTTAACCCTTTCAAACCTCTTCAAATGTTTTTTAAAATTGAATTCTGATTCGATTGAGGTTCAATCGAGCTCGGGACTGGATCTTGACTCATACTGACCCCCGTGGGTAGGGGACCAGGTCTAGGTCAAGACCCATACCCAAGCCCCCTCAATAGGGACTCAAATGAGACCCAATTGAATAGGCGGCTGATTCGACCCTAATCAGTGGGGCTTAGGTCTAAGTTTTAACTCGTACCTGGTCACCCACCCATGTGGAGTCAGTCTGGGTTAAGACCCACACCCATGTGGAGTCAGTCTGGGTCAAACATGAGGATAAAAGTTTAAGATTTAAACTTTAGGGGGAACTGAAAATTCGGCCAAACATTAGGGGACAATGTTGTATTTTACTCATATACATTATGAACATTTTAAGTAACTTGTATTTGTACATATTATACACGTTGATATATTTCCGTATCCATGTATAAATATATGTGATAATGATGTAACCTAGGAAGAATTGAGTAGATTTTCCAGGAACACAAAGGATCGGTGGTAATTGATTGAAGAATAAAGTCATGAAGGTAATCTCCAAAAACGTTTTCTTGGAACTAATACATCAATAAATGTCGGTCCAAATTGGTTCCAATTAGCTTTTAAAAGGAATAAAAACAACTACCAGCAAATAAGGATAAAAAGAAGCAGTCAACCGAAATTGAAAATAACAAACAAATTACAAAGGAAATGACACAGTCCCTTGTGGTACTCCACAAACTCGTGATATCGCAATTCTAACAAAGTGGCATAGTATATCCCTACATCATCATCTATGTCAGATTCTGCTACATCAGTCCCCCCGGGTTGGAAAGGGCTCGTCCTTGATCCTGGAGGTTCCTCAATGGAATCAAGAAAGCAAGGGCTGAGGTATTTCACGTTGAAGATGTCCAACCTGTTCAAGTGACTCGGAAGACGCAAACGGTAAGAGTTGCCATTAATCTTCTGTAAGACTTTACAAGGACCACTCTTGTGACATCTAGCCCATCCCATAAGGCTTTTGCGGTTGCATATTGTGAAACATTATTCAGCAGGTTTGACTCAATATTTTGAATCAACCAATTGAATACACACCACTCGTTCTGCTTTCGAAGGGAGTGATGACTCTCTACTAATGTGAGGGCCTGTCCTTCTGCCTCCAATGACTTTCCTCATGAAAGTTTCCCATAGTGCGTAATTGTCCCTACAGACCTTGATAGATAAGTTCTCAAAATTTGTTGTTGTCGATTGTGTTCCAAGATTATTCCGCAATAATGCAACAATTTGTAGCATCAGTTCTTCTAGAATGTTGGTTGAGTTTTGGTTGGTACTGTTGTTAGAGGTTTCACTAAATTCTTGCATGTTTTGGTTGCACATTTCTGCCATTCCTGGCTGATTTTTTGCTGAGAAAGATATAAGGAATTGTGATGAATTTTATCTATCTTCTTAGGATCAATAAACTGCTCTGATACCATGTTGGATAGTAAAGAATCTGTTTTATTCATTATGTACTTTTCTGTGTAAATCTTTGTTTATTTGTACATATATGGAGGTATATATATGGCATGATCTGTATATGGTATGCTAAAAATTACACATTGATTATATTAAATATGGTATATTCTAACACAACCCTGAAATAGTAGTGGATGTAGACACCACTGGCTATTTTATTTAGAACCACACTACAAGATTATTACCAAGAAACAGATAATGACCACTAGTGGATCGATTGTCTTCCATGTATGCTACTTTCTCATTCAAAATGAGTAAACCCTTATAGAGAAAGAGGTGAGAATGATTGGAAAACCAAACCAAGTGAGTAGTGCCTTTGACATAGATACCTAAGAATACACTTGGTTGTGGATCAGTGCTTCTCTCTGCTCTTCGTTACAAATCTTTGACCTTCACAAGAAGGCCAATACAATCATGCAGGGAGGAGGTACCTTGGAGGAGTACTGGAATCGACTCCAACACATCTAGATGACAATCGACCGAAGAGATCCGAACCCGATGAAGGATCCCGAAGACATCCAGATCTACAACCGAAAAATTCAGGAACAACGACTCTACCAATTCCTTACCGCAATAGACGATCGGCTGGAACCAATCAAAAGGGATATTCTCAAGAGGGATCCCCTCCCCTCAGTTGAAGCCGCATATTCGACCGTACGGCAGGAGTTCGCCAGGCTCCACATTTTGCAGGCAGCAACCTCTGAGGACGACACATCATCGGGGGTGGGAGTGGGTCTAATGACTCGAACCGATCGCAACACGCCTGCCATGAAGAACAAGGGCATATCTGACTCGAATCAGTCTAAAGACAAGGAAGACAAATCGAAACTCATCTGTGCACATTGCGGTATGAAGAAACATACCAAAGAAACGTGTTTTAGGCTCGTGGGTTACCCGGAATGGTGGGAGGACAACCACAAATCGACGGGATAGAGGGCCACCGTGAAGCAAGCCATCTCCGTCGCTCACCCGGGCACCAGCGCAGAGCCGACACCTTCGGGGAAGCAAGAGGGCGAGGCGGCATTCAGAGGCGCGTCCATAGGGAGCTCGACCAAAGGAGACACAACCATGGGATATTCTTACGAAGGAGATCATTGGGCGTGGTACTGAGCGAGGAACTATGTTGATGAGGTGATTCGCTAGGGACATTCCATGCTAGCCCACAGAACGGTCAACAAGCAACTTTGGATATGGCACCGGCGTCTCGGTCATCCTTCATTTGGGTACTTGAAACTGTTATTTCCTAGTCTTTTCGCGAATAAGTCTATTGATATGACAAAAAAAAAAATTTCACTCTGTCAACACTGAATGCTGTGCAAGTTGAGCATTGAAGCTTCCACCACTCAACTTGAGAAGGAGTGTCAACGCAAACAGAAGCAGAGCCGCCCTAGCTCCGATAGGGACAAACAGAAGCAGAGCCGCCCTAGCTCCGATGGACAAACAAAAGAAGGGCCGCCCTAGCTCCGATAGGGACAAACAGAAACAGAGCCGCCCTAGCTCCGATAGGGACAAACAGAAGCAGAGCCTCCCTAGCTCCGATAGGGACAAACAAAAGCAGAGCCGCCCTAGCTCCGATAGGGACAAACAAAAGCAGAGCCGCCCTAGCTATGATAGGGTCAAACAGAAGCAGAGCCGCCCTAGCTCCAATAGGGTACAACAACAACAGTAAAGTTGCCCTGACTCCAATAGGGTAAAACAAGAACAGAGTTGCCCTGACTCCAATAGGGTCCTAAACCAATCAGTCCAAAAAGTATTTTCAGGAAGATGATATTCAACAAGTCAGTCAACGGAAGAATTTTCAACAATATCCTTGGCTAGTTAAACATTGGAGATCCCACCGTTCAACTTGAGGTGGAGTGTTAGAATATAGAAACAACATAATAGTGTTAGAATATAGAAACAACATATTAGTTTTAGAATATAGAAACAACATATTAGTGTTAGAATATAGAAACAACATATTAGGAAATACCACAATAGGAAGTAATCTTTTGTATTATGTACTTTCCTTTTCTAATTGTTTCCTATTCTCACAATCTGTACACTATATGTAATAGTCATGGATGAATAACAATACAAGTTGACAATCTTCAAACAAATCCCAATCAAACAATTCCAATCCAACAGATGCAACATGTGCCTTACCTTATATTGAGCATGAAGATTTTAAAAGGCATATTGAATACAAGCATAATTAAAGACTCTTCGAGTTTTTAATGGGATTGAATGAAAATATTTCTGGCGTGAGGAGTCATTTACTTATTTGGTATCCATTGTCATCAGTGAATCCAACCTATAACCTTTTGATAGAAGAATAAAGTCAAAAAGGGTTCACATCTGCTATGAGTTCATCTGCTGATCCTTTTTCGGCTAATACTTTTTAAATCCTGAGAAATCAATCTGTTGAATGTACCTTCTGCACAAGAAAGGACACACAACCGCAAAATGTTTTTCAAGAG
Source organism: Chamaenerion angustifolium (assembly GCA_946814005.1). Taxonomy (NCBI): domain Eukaryota; kingdom Viridiplantae; phylum Streptophyta; class Magnoliopsida; order Myrtales; family Onagraceae; genus Chamaenerion; species Chamaenerion angustifolium. The sequence continues at coordinate 21,222,157 of OX328268.1, read as the reverse complement.
GCTGTGATTTCTGCAAAAGGAAGGAACATGTCAAGGAAAATTGCTTTAAGTATAGGGATTTTTTGAAGGATAAATGTAGTATTAGCAAGGCTAATGTTACCTCCACTGGGACTAGTGATGCTAGCAATGCTTTGCTTAAAAATTCCACTAACAATGCTTCTGTAAGTGTTGCCTTACAAGGTGGAGTTACCTTTACCATAGAGCAGTTTGAACGATTTTTATAAACCATTGGACATCCTTGACACGCTGGTAGCACTGCATCTTCAGCAGTTGTTTCTGATGTCGGTGACAGTTATGCGAATACAACTGGTATATCTCTTTCATCATATCTTTATGATTCGAATGATTACTAGATTTTGGATAGTGTAGGTGTAGACACAAACCATATGACTAAAATGCAAGATTTTATAGTCGATAAAAGATTTGTGACTGATACTAAAGTGCAATTGCCGAATGGAGGTTTTTCTAGTGTGCATAGTGTGGGAACTAATTTTATTTTTTGCATCAGATAAAAAATCGTAGAATGTTCTTTATGTACCAGATTTCAAATACTACTTTTTTTTTTCAGTTTTTAAACTAACAACTGATTTGAACTGTTTTGCAATATTTTATTCTAACTTTGTTGTTTTGCAGGAATTCTCAAGTGGGTGGGTGGGGTGGGGGGGCTCTTAGGGAATGGTAGATAAGACTTTGACTTGTATTTTGTCATTTTTTCTTGTAAAATTGTTGGGTCTGTTGTTTCTAGTCTGGATGTTTATAATGTCATGATTTTGCACAAACGATTTGGTCATGCATCGTTGAAAGTTGTACAACATATAAACTCTTTAAACTTTCATAAGCATGACGATGTGGTCCTGGATACTTGTTCTATTTGTCATAGGGCTAAAATTACTAGAAACTCTTTTACTGTATCTAGCTCTAGGGCAGTTTTTCCTTTTGATTTGGTGCATGCGGATGTGTGGGTACCATATCAACATTCTACTCATGCTCATAAACACTTTTTCTTGACATTGGTGGATGATCATTCTAGGGTAACATGGATTCATTTGCTGCAATTTAAATATAACGTGTTTGTTGTTTTCATGCGTTTTATTGCCTTGATTGAAACACAGTTTGGTAAGCGAGTCAGATGTTTTAGAGCTGATAATGGGGGAGATTTTTTTAACGATGTTAATTCCTTATTTCAAGACAAGGGGATCCTTCACCGAAGTATCTATCTCTATACCCCGCCCCCTAACAAAACGGTAGTAGGGCTGAAAGAAAATATGGGCATTTACTGGAAATTGCATGGGCCTTGAAACTGCAAGCTTTTGTTCCTAATTAGTTTTGGGGAGAATGTATTTTGTGTGCTTGTTATTTGATAAATTTTCTCCCAACAAAAGTGATGAATCGTAAGTGTCCTTTAGAGGTGTTAAGTGGCAAGAAACTTGATATCCGACACTTAAGAACATTTGGTTGTCGATGTTATGCAAAGAATTTAGTGGTGGCTGACAAGTTTGCATCCAAAGCTATCCCTTGTGTTCTAATGGGATACTCTGAGCCCCAAAAGGCTATAAACTGTATGATTTGATTAATAGAAGTTTCTTTGTTAGTAGGGACGTTCGTTTTAATGAGAGTATTTACATTTTTGAGGGTGGTAAACCTGATCAGATGTCTATTTTCTTTGAGCAACCAATGACATTTGACTCTAATGATGTTACTCCTCATATCATAGAAACTGAGGAGTACGCTATTGATCATGCAGTTGAATCTCCACAGGATCAATCTGAAAGTGATTATGATGAAGTTCACTTGCCCACTGATGAGAACATTACCCAACCTGTGCTTCGTAGATCTGAAAGAGCGGTGAGACTTCCCATTTGGATGAAAGATTACCATGTTTCGAATTCTTCATATGTTTATCCAATTAGAAATTTTATTTTTATGATAAATTGTCCGCTCCATATCAATGCTATCTAACATGCATTTCCAAGTTGGTAGAACATAACAACTTTCATGAAGTTGTAAAATACAGGGCATATGTTTAAACAATGAAAGAGGAGGTTTAGGCTCTTGAAGAAAGTGTTACTTGGTACTTGGTCCACTCCCGGCCAGTAAGAAAGCAATTGGGTATAAATGGGTTTATAAGCTTAAATGTAAATCTAATGGATCTTTAGAAAGGTATAAATCTAGGCTAGTGGCTAAAGGATATAATAAAAAACATGGGATCAATTATTTTGAAATGCTTTCTCGTGTTGGAAAAATGAGTATGGTCTGAACTGTGTTAGATCTTGCATGTATTTACCAATGGTCTCCTTTTCAAATGGACGTACATAATGTCTTTTTACAAGGAGAATTGGATGAGGAAGTTTACATGACTGTCCCTGAAGGATTTTGTAATCAGGGGGTAGTGTGCAGATTACGCAAATCATTATATGGGTTAAAACATGAAAGTAGACAATGGAATGTTAAATTGTGTGATGCTTTTGTCAGTGTTTGGTTATATTCAGTCGAAGTTTGACTGGTGAACCAATCCCTCTACAGCTGCACGGTCCAAGCTCAAATGCCCTTGATCATCTGGGGGGAACGCCCTAGAGAGCATATAAAGACCTAGGTTTGGGTCTTAGTAGGAGTTCCCAGCTACGAAGGGAACCTTCCTCAGTTTAGCCCAAGGTTCTCAGGGTTGTTGAGGGTTTGCGGCACCAGCATTCTCCAGCAGGTCTCGCCTTGACTCGAAGTGAGGACCTGTGTAAGGTGAAGGGCCTTCATATCTGGAGCGCGCCAAAACTAGAGGAGGGGTACTCACCATTCTAGGAGGAGAATGGAGTACATCATCGGGAAGGTTGTCCACCAAGATCATCTTTTGCGATCCGGTAGCAGGAGTTCGGGCATGAATTTGCTCCTCGGATTTGGAAGTTTCTGAGGGCGCCACTTACCCCTGTCAGGTCAAATGAACAGTCAAATGCTCCCATTTTTAGGACGCCATAGTTATATTCGATGCAGGTCCATATGATGCCACCATAGGTCAAGATCCCACACTTTTTAGTGAATAAAATGTTATTCATTTTACTAATGACACTGTTACTAATCCAATAGGATTTAGGAATCACACCTTTAAAATCCACGCCGGCTTCGTTCGTAGCGTCGCTAAAATTTTTGTCTGGGCCTTAAGGGGGTCAAGCGACTCCTTTACAAGCTTCGCTTTATTCTGTCCCTTAAAGCAGTGATGGCTCTTGCGTTTTTTGGAGCCCTCAGGAGCATCGCAGTTAGGCTTTTTGGCTTTCTTCTTCTCCTTCGACGCCTTTTTCTGTGGAGCGTCTAAAAGGTGAGAAAACATAGCAAAATCCTTTTCTACAAAAAATGGAAGAATAAGTTATTTACCGGAGTTAAGGGCAGAAGGTGACGCTCTACAAGGGACACGCCAACTTGCTCTAAATCAGATTCCTTGGTCACTTTGGATATTATCTGACCGCGCCCCGCTTTATGTTCCAGGTAGATTAACGCCAAGGCATCCATTTATGTTAAGGACAGTTCGTTTGACGGTGTTGGGTTGGTTCCTGTTATGGGTACCCGTTGTAATTTTTTGTGACCCGTTTACTCAACGTACTAGAGTCTGAGTCAGGCTTGGACGTGAGAGGGGATATTTTGAGTCCCGACCTGTCTCGATTAAAAGTGTCGATACTAGCGGGGGAATGTTGAAGTATGTCCCACATTGGTGAATTTCCAAACAATTATGCTTCATATATACAACAAGGCTACCTCCTCCTATCACCAATTAGTTTTAGGATGGAACTCAAGTTGTATAATGTGTTTGTTGTTTGGGTGTGGCTCGACCCCGATAATAGATTTAATATGGCATCAGAGCCTTCAAAATTAGGTCGCTTTGGTAGTTAAATTTCTTTGGTAGTTTGACCTTTATCTGTCGCTTGATGCCGCTTTGATAATTTCGATAGATTAGTTATGAATATCACCATTCCAAGTAGTTTGGTCTTTATCTGTTGCTTGTTGCCTTTTTGAGGATGTCCAAAAGAAGTGATATGAGTGAGATAGTTTCAACTATGTCAAAGGTTACAAAACATAGACTGATTGGTAGGGATAACTATAAAGAGTGGAGTAGAACTATTCGTGTTTACCTTCGTAGTGTTTAGAAATATGATCATTTGACCGACACACCTCCCTTAGATGAGAAAAGTAGAAAATCTTGGCTAAGGGATATGCTCACTTATTCTTACAAATTAAAAATTCTATTGACGGATCAATTGTCGGTATGATTAATCATTGTGAATTTGTTAACTATTTGATGGAAACTTTCAATTCTTATACTCAGGGAAAGATAATATATCTCGGATTTATGACGTTTGTAAAGCCTTTTACCATACGCAAAAGGAGTAAAAATCCCTCACTGAGTACTTAGTGGAGTGCAAGAAGACCAATGGGGAATTGAATATGCTTATGCCATTCAGTGAAGACATCAAGGTTCAACAACAACAAAGAGAACAAATGGCGATAATGAGTTTTTTAGCAGGATTGTCGGCTGAATATGATACTGCTAAGTCTCAAATCCTATCTAGTGTTGAGATCACGTCAATGCAAGGAAGCTTTTAGTAGGTTACTTCGTAATGAGACAATCTCGACTTCTCCGCAGAACAACGCTTTCGTTGTTAAAGGAAGATGGAATGATTCTAGAAAGAACAACACTGGAGACAGAGGAAATGAAATGTTAGATCAGTGTCATATTAACCCACACAGATGGGTTGTCTGCTACTACTGTCATGCACTGGGTCATACAAAGAAGTTTTGTACAAGGCTACAAAGTCGCAACCAACGTGCTTCAACCGTTGTAGTTGCCACTACTCCTAGTATATAGTGAGAGGACTTTTACTATTTCGGTAGATGAACATGTTGTGCTCTTTAGTTATAGTGAATCCAAAAAGGACACTACTTCGATGACTACTCTTGCTGAGTCAGGTAATACATGTCTTATTTCCTCAACAAATATATGGGTGATTGATTCAGGTGCCATAGATCACATGAAAGGTAATTTCCACTAATTTTCCAGTTTTTTCTCTCAAAAAGTGTCATCCGTAGTAACCATAGTTGATGGATCCTCCTATACTATTATTGGGTCTGGAACTGTTAAACCAACTGGTTCACTCACCCTATCATCTGTGTTGAGTCTACCAAGTCTTGCTTTTAACCCCATGTCTATCAGCAAACTTACCAAATACTTGAATTGTTTTATCTCATTCTTTCGCGATCATTGTGTATTCCAGGATCTTTTGACAAAGCGAATTATTATTAAGGGACAGTTGGCCTCTACATTATGGATGTGAACGTGCTGAGACATGTCGCATGCTCGAGCATTCACTTTGCGTTTGATATGCATTGTCAATTAGGTCATCCTTCGATGCCTGTTTTGAAGCAGTTGTGTCCTCAATTTCAAAATTTACCTTCAATAAATTGTGAGTCATGTCAGTCTGCAAAACATCGTCGTAGTTCATTAAGTCCAAGAATTAATAAACGTGTACAGTCTCCATTTCAATTAGTTCATTCAGATGTTAGGGGATCTTCCCCAAACGTGTCTCAGACTGGGCTTAGATATTTTGTTACTTTTGTGGATGATAATTCTCGCATGACTTGGATTTATTTTATTAAGAATCATTCTTAACTATTTTCTCATTTCAGTGCTTTTTGCGCTGAAATTAAAACTCTATTCAATGTTTCTATACGTGTTCTACGAAGTGAGAATGCTAACGTTATATGTCATAACTGTTCCGCTCTTACATGATTCAACATGGTATCATCCACCAGTTTTCTTATGTTGACACACCTGCTCAAAATGGAGTGGTCGAGCGTAAAAATAGATATTTACTTGAAACGGCTCATGCCCTTCTGTTCCAAGTAAAGGTTTCTATACAGTTCTGGGTTAACGTTGTTTCCACTACTTGTTTTCTAATAAATACGATGCCATCGCCTATATTAAAAGATGATAACCCGCACAATGTTCTCTGTCCAGGCAGACCTCTACTTCTAATCGAGCCTAGAGTCTTTGGGTATACCTGTTATTTCTGGGATGTTCATCCTTCTCTTAACTTGAGGAGATATTTGGTGTTGATCGATTTCATGTTTTCAAAGTCCACGCCTTTCTTTTCGAGTTGTATCATTGACCTTTTTCAGCGGGAGGATAATGTGTGGTTACACTATACTATCACACATCCCATTGATGCGCAGGGGAATAATCCAACCCTAGTTATCCTGCACCAGTTTCGTTGTCATTAGATCCTCCGGAGGATGCATCTCCTGTATCGCCCTCTGCAGAGCCTTCCACTGATTATTATCTTCCAATTTCCCTTCATAAATATAAACGCCAATGTACCCTTCCCCAATCGTCTTATCCTATTGTGAATTATATCTCGTATGATCACTTGTCCACTTTTACTCGCTCATTGAGTGCATCGCTAGATTCTGTGTATATACCCGACTCTGTTTCAGAGGCTTTAGGGTACCCTGATTGGCGTGAGGCAATGATTGAAGAAATGTATAATTTATACAATAACCACACTTGGGATTTTGTGGACTTACCTAACGAAAAAAGAGCAGTAGGGTGTAAGTAGGTCTTTACTGTTAATTATAATCTAGATGGGTCCCTTGCTCGTCTTAAATTCAGGCTCATTGTGAAGGGATATGCTCAGACATATGATGTGGATTCCTCTGACACTTTTTCCCCTATAGAAAAACCCACTTCTTTCCGTCTGAAACTGGTTGTTACACCAATTGCATATCAAAAATGTGTTTCTTCATGGCGATTTGCAGAAAGAAATGTACATGGAGAAACCACCACGTTTTGATGCTCAGGGGGAGAATGGGAAAGTATGTCGTCTGATGAAATCATTCTATGGGTTGAAAAAAAAACCTCGTCCTTGGTTTGGAAAGTTTACCGAAGTAGGTCTAGAGTTTGGGTTGAAGAAAAGACAGTGTGATCACTCTGTATTTTTTAAACAATCAGCAACAGAGATTCTTCTTCTTGTCATGTATGTTGATGATATTGTTATTAGACAAGACGATCACGTTGGTATCACAAGTCTTAAGTTGTTCTGCCATGTGAGATTCAATACTACGGATTTAGGTCAATTAAAGTACTTATTGGGTGTGAAAGTTACAATAAGTAAGAAGGGAATTCTTTTGTCACAAAGAAAATATGTGATTAATTTACTTAAACAAACTAGGAAGTTGGGAGCCAAGCCATCCAACACTCCGATGACTACAAAGACGCACCTTTCAAATGATGATGGTAATTTATTTGATGATTGTGAGAGGTATAGAAGACTTGTGGGAAAGTTGAACTATCTTACAGTCACTCGTCCTCATATTGCATATGTGGTAAGTGTCGTGAGTCAATTTCTGTCTACACCTACAATTAGTCATTGGTCAGCTTTAGAACAAATCCTCTGTTACTTGAATGGGGCTCCATGGTTAGGTATATTGTACTGGAATAAAAAACATACTCCAGGTGAATGCTTTGCAGATGCAGATTGGGTAGGGTCTAAGATCGATAGAAGGTCTACTACCGGTTTTTGTTTGAGGAAACCTAATCTCTTGTCGAAGTAAGAAACATAATGTAGTATCTCGGTCTAGTGTCGAGGCTGAGTGTCGAGCTATGGCACAAGCTACGTGTGAAGTTTTGTGGATATATCCTCTGTTGACTGAGGTTGGATTGCAACCCACAAAGACTGCTAAGCTCTGGTGTGATAATCAAGCAACCCTTCATATTGCTTCAAATCTAGTGTATCATGAGAGAATTAAGCATATTGAGATGGATTTTCTATTTATACGTGAGAAGATTCCAGAGAAATTGATCTCTACTAGAAATGGAAATACATTTGAACAATTGGCTGATTTGTTTACAAAAGCATTAAATGGCCCTCGAGTTGAACACCTCTATACCAAGTTGGGCATGATTAATATCTATACTCAAACTTGAGGGGCAGTGTTAGAGAATATACTTATTCCCATGTATGGTGTATACCATATATCACACTTTCATTAGTAAGAGTGATTGGTGCGTCCATAAAAGATGGATATGCAAACAAGGAATTTAAGGAGTATTCAGGTAATTACTTCTAGACTTACTAAAGAACTCATCCCTATTATCAAATTGAAATTTATTAACAGAAGCATTTAACTGTTTCTCAATGAAAGCAGGGAAAAATCATTTTTAATACAATTACTACATTAGACTTATTTTGTATAAGGTAAATCCAAGTCCATTATGCCAGACAGAGGTGGCTAAACACTTACCAGTTTGAAACTATTTTGCTGCAAAAGCCTTATCTGCTCTCTGATTTGGTTTGAAATTTTATAATCCAAATGGCTCTGTACCAATCCCTAACACATTCCCACTGTATAGGTTCGGTAGGATAACAAGTTTTGAAAAACTTAATTAATTGAACAACCAAGGTCCCGTGTCAGTTTTGAAACAAAAAAAAATTAAAATCGGGTAAATAAATAATTATGTGAAGCATTTGCAGAACATGGTTAACTTAATCTTGAGTGAATGAAACTGAGATGCTTGTGAGGAATTGTTTTCATCATTGCTCCCTTGATTTCCTGTGGCAATGGGTGCTTATGAACCTTGACTCGATGTGCAATTTCTGTGTGTGTTGTTCGTGGGGACATATTAAGGTGGGTATCCATGCTTTTGCTAGCATATCATTTCATGGTGCCCCTCATGTGACAAAACGTACAAGGTTGCATGTTCTTTTTGGGGTTTCGTTTACCTCTGCCCTGTACCCAATTTGAATTATTTTAAGTACTTGAAGAAACCCTGTCGAGACACTGCAGGGATTGTTCTTGGTCCTTCAGTGTTTGTTCTATCTTCACGGTTCAGTCTTCGTCTTGGTTTCTTGGGATTGTCATCATTCTCCTAATGGAATATTCAATGTCAATCTATGATTGATCTTTGGTGGGGACACATTTTAGTGTTGAAGGTTCAACAATCATTTCTGCTTTTGTATTATGTGTTAACGAAGTAACAAAACAATTGCAACCTTAACAACATAACAATCATATGAACACACTTCAAACGAACAATAACAATTACAATTCTTAACAACACAATGGAACGATAAAACTCAATAAGTAGTCATAAATTGGAAGGACTTCGGTGGAAGTGGTCTTCACGCTTGGTTCACATAAAGTAGAGTGATTGGTCAGAACGAGGTAATCATGTGACCCTCGGCACATGAAGGGGCTCTTGTCTCTATTTCAGTTATGTTTGAACGTGAAGTGGTTGCCTCTGCTTTCGGTACCGTCCGAAAGTGTTTGCTCCTACCTGGTGTCCCGTGCATAGTGGCCTTGTGCCCTGTGCCTCTGTCCCACGCCTATTGCTTTTGTGCCCCATTCTCTCCTGTCTGGCTTCGAGCCTTGTGTTGTGTTTATGACGCAGGAAGGAACCTAACGAAAGGATGTTCCCAAGTGATGCGCCTCTATGATGATGTTGGCGCGCCTCTACATTGTGGCATCCGGGAGCTTGGCACTAAGTGTCATAGCGGCGATATATCCTTGAGTGAACAATGAGTCATGGGGCCCTGGGGCACGCCAATAACGGTGAGAAATGCCTTATGTGACTTCATAAGTGTCATGGAGCGTCGCTTTTGTTACGCCTTGACCGGGAGGGTCTAGCCCTTGGACCTGAACTATAAGTGTCGAGTCCCAAAGGACCGGATCCATCATCTTCCCCTGAAGGTGAATATGATCGTCGATCATGTTGGGTTTGATGGTGCTATTTGCCAAGGTTATGGCGTTCCTTTGATTAACCGTGAGTTTGGCCTACACTTTTGGCGTGACACTCATTGGTAATAAGGCACCCAATTCAAAGTTTAATTTCAAAAAGATGAAGAGTCTCGACTGAACCGTCAGAAACCCTTGGATTTGCCGAGGGTTTCAAGCAATCATTGGCCAGAGGGGTGACAGTTCGTCTCCCCTATGGAACTCCTCTATAAATTGACCCTTCCCCCCTTCATTTTTTCACTTTTAGCTCTTCGTCACTTTCTCTCTCTAGAATTTGCTCTGCCTTCTCTCTAGAATTCCGGAAACTCTTTCATGCCCTTTTCGATCGCCCTAGGTTCTTCGGTCGCCCAAAATAGGTTGTTGAATCCCTTTTGAGTCCAATCTCTATCCCCGACGTGAATGCCTTGTTTTTTCAATGGCGAGCGATTCGATAAGAGCTGAGGATAATGTTTTCTTTCTCCTTGGTTTTAGCGACCCAAAACCTAATACAATCTCAAGGTCGATCTTCAATAAAGCAGTAGAGGAAGCTTGTATGGGCGACACTTTCTCGCCACGGCTTCCTATTCTGGATGAGAGCGATCTTGTAAACTTCCATCCTACTTCTAAGCCAGGCGAGGAATCCATCTATCACCTGCTGATTTATGCGGGGTTGAGGTTTTTTATATGCCCGGACCTGGGAGAAGCATGTTGATACTATGGCGCCTCCCCCACTCAATTTTCCCCCAATTCCATTTGCACTTGGGTAGGTCTTAGGGTGTTCTGTGATAAGAGGGTTTATACATATTCCTTAGTTTTATTTCATCATTTTTAGGATTGATTCGAAACGCTTCAGCGTAATCAGTTTTGTCAGTCGATACTCTGATAATAAATATCAGAATTGTCGCTCTGTTTGGTCCTTTGTCACGGGTTTTAGAACAAGGAACTCCAATTGGAAGAGTTCCTACTTATTCTTCTAGGGGGTGTTCCTTGGTGCATTACATCCAAAGCGCTCTGTGACCCGGTGCCTTCCTACAATGAATTATCCCCTTGGGATAAGGAGTCTCTCCACCTAGTGTATGTTAATTATATAAATGGGCGAGTTTCGTGGATATCTCAGGAGACCATGGATGAAGATTTATTCAACGCTGCCATCTCCCCAATATAGCGTCACTCTTCTACTTCACGGGTAATAACTTGTTTTATTATCCCTTTGCAGATAACACTGTTTTGCGCGCTCACGCTACGTTCTTCCTACTGGTTGAACAGGAAAAGGAAAAAATCAAGGCCCCTAGCGATGCTATTGATGGTTCCAAGCAAAGGAAGAGGTACCACTTTTCTTTGAAGAAGGCGCCCCCCAAAGATGAAGTAGATCCGTTGTCAGCGGATCCTTTCACGCTGAGTCCTGCTTCGCACGAGACGGTCACTCTTTTGGAAGGTGTGGTCCCTTATTCTCGCTATTGCAACGATTCCGTCTTAGCTAGATGATTAAATATTCTCCACATTAATAAGTGGGGCGCGCATGACGTGATGGATACGTCAATAGCCTTGACTTACTATTTGCACTTCCACAGAAAAGAGCATCAAGGACGACGAATCTATGTATATTGTAAAAAATCCAAGCACTCCCTCTTCCAAGAAGATGAAGACTTCAGCGAGGGAGTCCTCCTCTTGGGTGGATAAGGCTTGCCTCATCCCACTTCTTCCAACCAGGGGACACCTCTGCTCCTGTCGGGTAACCAAGTGGGGTGCTACGCTCCATGTGCGGGCCCAGCGTATGACCTGCATCGGGACCGTAAGGTGGATGGTGTTCCAGAATGGATCGCTTACGAGAATCCTGACCAAATTCCTTGGAGTCCTTGTGAGCGACTCCAAGATGTTACCTTGGTGAGGGGAACACTCCGCTGGACCTCAACCTAGGTTTCCATCTCCTGACTAGCGACTGTCCTCCTAACGATAGGACGTCATTTGACAAGTCTGGTGGCACTCTAGAGAACCTTGTGCACCAATGTCTTACCCTATTTTCACAGGTATCACTCCTGTCTATAAATATTCCAAATTTGTTTTAAGTGTTTTGTTCTAATAGTTTATTTTCAGCTCCTCCCGCTGCTACTCCAAATGTGGAGCGCCATAGTGGAGCTTTCCGAGGAGCTTTCCAGGGAGCTCGTGCGGGTTAAAGAGCTGGAACTTCAGCTCGAGCGCGCAGAGTGCCGCCTGAAGATTGAGAGGTCTGCTTGCAATGAGCTGGAGGTCGAGGCATCACGTCATGCCAAGGAGCCGCAAGGGGCACATGCAAAGTTGGCCTTGTGCCCTGTGCCTCTGTCCCACGCCTATTGCTTTTGTGCCCCATTCTCTCCTCTCTGGCTTCGAGCCTTGTGTTGTGTTTATGACGCAGGAAGGAACCTAACGAAAGGATGTTCCCAAGTGATGCGCCTCTATGATGATGTTGGCGCGCCTCTACATTGTGGCATCCGGGAGCTTGGCACTAAGTGTCATAGCGGCGATATATCCTTGAGTGAACAATGAGTCATGGGGCCCTGGGGCACGCCAATAACGGTGAGAAATGCCTTATGTGACTTCATAAGTGTCATGGAGCGTCGCTTTTGTTACGCCTTGACCGGGAGGGTCTAGCCCTTGGACCTTAACTATAAGTGTCGAGTCCCAAAGGACCGGATCCATCATCTTCCCCTGAAGGTGAATATGATCGTCGATCATGTTGGGTTTGATGGTGCTATTTGCCAAGGTTATGGCGTTCCTTTGATTAACCGTGAGTTTGGCCTACTCTTTCTTGCTGGTACTGAGAGTCACTTTTGGCGTGACACTCATTGGTAATAATGCACCCAATTCAAAGTTTAATTTCAAATAGAAGCGGGAAAAAGATGAAGAGTCTCGACTGAACCGTCAGAAACCCTTGGATTTGCCGATGGTTTCAGGCTATCATTGGCCAGAGGGGTGACAGTTCGTCTCCCCTATGGAACTACCCTATAAATTGACCCTTCCCCCCTTCATTTTTTCACTTTTAGCTCTTCGTCACTTTCTCTCTCTAGAATTTGCTCTGCCTTCTCTCTAGAATTCCGGAAACTCTTTCATGCCCTTTTCGATCGCCCTAGGTTCTTCGGTCGCCCAAAATAGATTGTTGAATCCCTTTTGAGTCCAACCTCTATCCCCGACGTGAATGCCTTGTTTTTTCAATGGCGAGCGATTCGATAAGAGCTGAGGATAATGTTTTCTTTCTCCTTGGTTTTAGCGACCCAAAACCTAATACAATCTCAAGGTCGATCTTCAATAAAGCAGTAGAGGAAGCTTGTATGGGCGACACTTTCTCGCCACGACATCCTATTCTGGATGAGAGCGATCTTGTAAACTTCCATCCTACTTCTAAGCCAGGCGAGGGCGAGGAATCCATCTATCACCTGCTGATTTATGCGGGGTTGAGGTTTCTTATATGCCCGTACCTGGGAGAAGCATGTTGATACTATGGCGTCTCCCCCACTCAATTTTCCCCCAATTCCATTTGCACTTGGGTAGGTCTTAGGGTGTTCTGTGATAAGAGGGTTTATACATATTCCTTAGTTTTAGTTCATCATTTTTAGTATTGATTCGAAACGCTTCAGCGTAATCAGTTTTGTCAGTCGATACTCTGATAATAAATATCAGAATTGTCGCTCGGTTTGGTCCTTTGTCACGGGTTTTAGAACAAGGAACTCCAATTGGAAGAGTTCCTACTTATTCTTCTAGGGGGTGTTCCTTGGTGCATTACATCCAAAGCGCTCTGTGACCCGGTGCCTTCCTACAATGAATTATCCCCTTGGGATAAGGAGTCTCTCCACCTAGTGTATGTTAATTATATAAATGGGCGAGTTTCGTGGATATCTCAGGAGACCACGGATGAAGATTTATTCAACGCTGCCATCTCCCCAATACAGCGTCACTCTTCTACTTCACGGGTAATAACTTGTTTTATTATCCCTTTGCAGATAACACTGTTTTGCGCGCTCACGCTACGTTCTTCCTACTGGTTGAACAGGAAAAGGAAAAAAGCAAGGCCCCTAGCGATGCTATTGATGGTTCCAAGCAAAGGAATAGGCACAACTTTTCTTTGAAGAAGGCGCCCCCCAAAGATGAAGTAGATCCGTTGTCAGCGGATCCTTTCACGCTGAGTCCTGCTTCGCACGAGACGGTCACTCTTTTGGAAGGTGTGGTCCCTTATTCTCGCTATTGCAACGATTCCGTCTTAGCTAGATGATTAAATATTCTCCACATTAATAAGTGGGGCGCGCATGACGTGATGGATACGTCAATAGCCTTGACTTACTATTTGCACTTCCACAGAAAAGAGCATCAAGGACGACGAATCTATGTATATTGTAAAAATTCCAAGCACTCCCTCTTCCAAGAAGATGAAGACTTCAGAGAGGGAGTCCTCCTCTTGGGTGGATAAGGCGTTGCCTCATCCCACTTCTTCCAACCAGGAGACACCTCTGCTCCTGTCGGGTAACCAAGAGGGGTGCTACGCTCCATGTGCGGGCCCAGCGTATGACCTGCATCGGGACCGTAAGGTGGATGGTGTTCCAGAATGGATCGCTTACGAGAATCCTGACCAAATTCCTTGTGAGCGACTCCAAGATGTTACCTTGGTGAGGGGAACACTCCGCTGGACCTCAACCTAGTTTTCCATCTCCTGACTAGCGACTGTCCTCCTAACGATAGGACGTCATTTGACAAGTCTGGTGGCACTCTAGAGAACCTTGTGCACCAATGTCTTACCCTATTTTCACAGGTATCACTCCTGTCTATAAATATTCCAAATTTGTTTTAAGTGTTTTGTTCTAATAGTTTATTTTCAGCTCCTCCCGCTGCAACTCCAAATGGGGAGCGCCATAGTGGATCTTTATGAGGAGCTTTCCAGGGAGCTCGTGCGGGTTAAAGAGCTGGAACTTCAGCTCGAGCGCGCAGAGTGCCGCCTGAAGATTGAGAGGTCTGCTTGCAATGAGCTGGAGGTCGAGGCATCACGTCATGCCAAGGAGCCGCAAGGGGCACATGCAAAGTTGGCTGAAGGGGACAGGCGAAGGTGGCTGCGGCAACTGCAAAAGTCATGGATCTAATCCAACAACTTAAGTTGGAAAATAGTAAATCTGCCTCCTTTGAGCAGCGCACTGTCCAGGCGGGGCAGGAGGTCTCACTTATCAAGGAGGAATTTCCCAAACGCTTTTCTGAAGTGGTTGAGGCATTTCAAGGTAGATAGGCCTTCGAAAAAGAGGCGGCGTGATGGAGTCGGGAAGCCATGGTGAAAGCCTTCACCAATATTCGTCGTAATAGAAATTTTTGAAATGCTCATCATTGAAGGTGTTCTTCAAAGTATTTCCTTCTTAATCTTCTAATATGTCGGCGTCTGGATGGGGAATGGCGACGATTTTGTATGGTCCTTCCCATTCTGGCGATAGCTTATTGACTTTGTCTTGATGGATGAACTCATTCATTCTCCATACTCTCCCCCAACGAAGATTTGGTGAGCAGAGAGTCGCCTCTTGTAGTGGCGCGCAGTGGCGAGGCATATCCTTTCTTGGAGCTGTTCAGATGCCCATATCTTCTCATCCAATAAGTCTAACTCCAAGTGCCTTTGGCCCTCATTTGTCATCTCATCAAAGGGTTTGACTCTATGTGAATTGACCGCTATTTCTGTTGGTGTGACTGTTTCCGAACCATATACCAATCCAAAGGGCCTCTCCCCCGTCGCTGGTTTGGGTGTTTTTCAAAGCACCAAAAGAACATTTTCCAGATCTTCTGTCCACTTCCCTTGTAAGGCGTCTAGACTATTTTTCAATACATTCAGAACTATTTTGTTGGTCGCCTCAACCTATCCATTCAACTACGCATCTCTTAATGAGGCGTGCCTGTGTTCTATTTTCAACTTTTGACAAAACCATTTCAACTCTTTGCCAGCGAATTGAGGGCCATTGTTGCTCACAAGCACACTTGGAATCCCATATCTTGAAACAATTCTAGATTTTAGGAACTTGGTAACTTGAAACTCTGTAGTCGACGCTAATGCCTTCGCCTTGATCCATTTAGAGAAGAAGTCAATCTCTACTATAACATAGGTCCGCTGCTTAGACCTAGGAAGAGGTCCTACCAAGTCAATTCCCCATTGTGACAAAGGTCAAGCGGCGCTAAGTTAGGTTAAATCTACAGAGTGGTGCGCTATGTTTAGACTGTATTTTTGACAAGATTCACATTTCTGAACCATCTCCTCTGCCTCTCTGTTCATGGTAGGCCAATAATATCCTTGGTTGAGGATTTTGCAGCCAATGGACCTTGCCCCTTCATGGAAAGCAACGTATCCCTAATGAAATTCACGCTTGATCTTGTTCACCTCGACAACTCTCTTCTTGGGACACGTGATCCCGCACTTGTCAATGTCTTCAATGGTAACTTTGTCATCTATGTCAAGTTTCATTCTCTCATGAAGGTCCCTTTACCCATAACCTACATATCACAATGGTGCATGTCAAACATCTATTTTGTACCTCACGCATCAACACGTTACATAGTTGAAGAGAGCTTATATCATCTGTTGCGTTTGAACTTCCCGAACTCTGACTTGGCAGTGATTTGAATGCCAATTGATTGATGACCGCAAGCTTTCGCTAGAGCTTCGATGAACCTGCAGGAAGGGGAGCGCAACAGAGGGGGTGCCTCTAGGGCCCACTTCGATGCTAAAATGAGTATACTGTGTGTATGAGATAAAAAATGTAATGAACGTATGTAAAGCAAGAGTATTTATAGGGGTGGAAGACCAAACCATTTTAGGCAGCTGAATATATTTGTGAATATTCTACTGTTAAAGATAATGATAGGCGATATTATGGTTATTACGTAATATTGCAGTTGCCTTTTGCAATCTTTATAGAAGATGTGCCAGATATACGTGGGATATCGTGGTTATATATTCGATGTTGGTTATGCGACCAGAGGCTTTGGCTGATGGCGATCGGTAATAAGGTTTTGGCGTCCACTTCAGTTTTGGGTTTGTTGTTGGACCCTTACTGTGGGTCAGCCTAGTTTTGAATGATTTGAGTTTTGCCCCCTCTGAGGCCTTTGAGGCCTTACCGTTATTGGTCTGTCACTATTGATACCCAACATTTCCCCCTGAAACTTGAGTGAAGTTTCTTCGGTCGAGCTTGATCTAGTGATAGAGGGTTTGAAATAGTGACTTATGGGTTGGACATTTTGCCGTCCTTGACTGCTATTTGTGAATTTTGATTCTCCGTATCCTTTGGCGAACGGGTTTTGGTTGCTTAGAGTTTTTGGAATGTTTGATCTCTTACCCTATTAGGCAAACACTTTGGGTTACCAGCGTTTATGGATGCCCATTCACCACTCTTAGGCCAACACTACCATTGCGAGGGTCTTAGGAGAGGCATGATATAGCTTTTGGCGATCACCTTTATGTTTAAGGTTTTGAGCATTTAATGGATGTACTGTTTGGCGATAAGTCGAGAGGACGTTTGAAGCGTGCTTGTCTCCTTGACTTCCGTAAATAGGGGGTAGGCTGATAGTTTTCGTACCGTTTCGACCCTTTGTCTCCCCGATGTGCCCCTTTGGATTCTGACATTGCTTCGATTTTACCCAAAATGTGGCGTAATTATTGCCTCGGCCTTCTGGACATACCCATTCGGTTTCTTAAATTTTAGCAATACAAAGCCAAACTTTGGCATTTATCCCTTTACACGCTCAAGTTTTTCATTCCATAGTTCAAGTGTTCCTCAATTTTCTGTTTGAGCTTTTCCTTTCCCACCTTTTACTCACAGTAAAAGTTCTTCTTTTTACTACCATGGCTAGAAACAAGAATCAATCTTCTAGAAAGGGATCATCATCTAAACCTTCTCCTTCCCAGTCTTCTTCTGGGCAGAAAGTCGCGGCGAAGGTTTCTAATGCCCCTCTTGTTATCAAGGATGTTCTACCCCAATGCGGAACTAAAGACGTCCTGTGTTGTAATCGGCTTCTGGAAGTCAAGCAGTCGCACCGATTGTGGTGGACGTGACTGAGACCAATGTCCCATATTTTTCCCTAACAGGTAGTCTTTTTTTGGTCTTTCTACTTCTTTTTAGGCGATAAAGCTTCCTCCTCTTTGTTATTTTAGTATTGTTCTTGCCATGCCATGATGTTTTGTTTACATATCAAACCCACTCCATTCTGATGTGGATTGGGTTTAAATTTATGTGCTTACGTCAAGGATGAACGTGTTCACTTCCCTGTTCCGATGTTTCTATCGGTTGGCCGCTGGGGCTAACCACCTTCATCATTTCCAAACTCGATGCTCGAAGTTTGAGGAATGGAGGGTCCAGGCATAAAATTGGAATGTCCATTTTCGTCCGTTGGATGATTTTCAGGCTAACAACTCCAACTATAAGAAGTATTATATCTTCTGTAAGGGTAGTGTACCTTGTGAGGTCTTTTAGCCAGAGCGAGATATTGATCCGAGTTTTGGCGAGCTGTGGGGGACTGATCGGAATGCCAATGATGACTTTTTCTGACTTCATAAAAAACCTGACTTCTGTTCAGTCCACTCGGTGGCGGAGACTTCAGATTCCATGCTTAGGATGGTGGGCATTCATCAGTCTGCACCAGTCTCTATTGATTGAGTAATTTTCAACCCTTTTTCTTTTCTGGCTTTGTGTTGTAGGCACTCGGGGAACTAAACTTCTAAGTCTCTTTTCAAAGCAGGCTAAGGCAGGGTTGTCTGCTGCTCACGCGACTTTTGAGTCCACCTCCTCTCCCTTCTAGGCTCGCGACCAAGCGTAGGCCCAAAAAGGAACATTCTGGGGCTGCATCTCGCGATAGCCCAAGAGGTATTATTCGAAATATGTCCTCTGATTTTTCTTATTATGATTTAGCTTTAGGTTTAATACATTTTTTGCTTGTTTTCAGAGAATGTCGCAGCCGAGGCGACTTCTGCTTCTGCTCCAGCCAAGAGGACGAGAAGCTTTGGCGAGGAGCGTTCTGCCCCTGCCAGGGGATCGTCTGCTCCCCGGAGCGAGGCTCCTGACCCCGGGCAGGTTGGTGCCTATGCTCTCGAACATGTTGTTCCTAACTCATCCAGGACAACTGGGGCTCGGAAGAGGGTCCCGACCCGAGGTGCCGCAACGGGCACTTCGAAGATTCCATTTGTCGGGGAGTATTGTTCTTTGGTGGGCCTTTTCTAGCCACCAAAGGTGGTATACCCGAGGGGTCTCTGGTCCCCTTGCCACAGTATCCTGAAGGTAGAGATTTATGATAAGATGACGTTGCGGGGTAAGCCAGACCTTTACATGCATATGTTGGATGGGATCCTTCCTCCTCAGGAATGGGTAGAGGTCCCTTCAGATTTGAACGACATCGAGATCGTTATGAGGTCTCATTTCGAGCGCCTCACTTTGGTAAGTTCCTTTGAACTCTTTATTCCTTTGTAGACTTCCCTTTATTCCTTTCATTCCTCGCTCTTTTGTAACTCCTTGATCTCTTTTAACTTTATCCCCTTTTTGACTGTTGTCAGCTCGTCCGTGAGGAGACGACTATCATGCGGATTGTAGGGGAGATCGCCGATAAGAAAGTTGATATGCTTGTCGAGCTGGAGTAGTTTAGGAGTTTGCGGTATACTCTGGAGGAGATGGAAGACTTAAAAAGGAGGGCGGAGGCATCCACTGAGCTAGTGGAGCAGGCTTAGAAGACGATTGTGGAGAGGGAGAAGGGGTTGCTCGCCACCATTAAGGTGAGGGAGGATCAAGTGGCCCTCCTCAATGACAGCAGGCTCAGGGCTGAGCTGTGTACCGAGGAAGCCGAAAAGTACTCCGCTCAGTAGGAGGCAGAGATTGCTTGCCTTCAAGGCGAGCTGAAGGAGTCTTGGGCCCAGGAGATGCCTCTAAGGTTAAGAAGGAGCAGCTCGAGCTGAAGCTGAAGGTTGTCCCATCCCCCAGAGCCTGGTCGAGGACTTTAAGAAGCCCGAGGAGTTCTCCGACTGCACCTTGGAGGTGATGAAGGTTGAGGTAGTTGGCTATCTCTAAGTCTTGGTCGACGAGATCCACGGGATAGACCCCAAGTTTCCTCTCCGGGAGGTAAAGTCTCTTCAGGACTTCATTGAGAGTGGCTACACCAAGGGAGCTCTCTTCAGGATGCTGCTTCCGGGGCCGAGAAGGAAACTGCAGCCTCTAGTGAACCCAGACCTTCATGCTCCTAGCCCCCCAGGTGACCAAGTTGATGCAGAGCTTCATGTCGAAGGAGCCTGTTTGTGCTAAGAAAGATTACAACCTTGCAAAGTCACCTGGTCTCCTTATGCTTTTGCTCTTCCTCCTCTTCTCATAGGTTGATGATAGTTTGTTCTACTTCCTTTTGTTTCAGGAGTCTTGTAATTACTTTTCGATTGTTGACTCAGATATTTCTTTGACTATAATGAACGTCTTTTGTTTCGTAATCCTTGATTTTTGCTTAACTTTGAATTTATTTGGTCGTTGTTCTGATGTCCATCTTGTTTTAAAGCTTTAGGAAGTTTAACCATATTTGTTTTCAATTCTCTTTAGCTTATGTAGGATAGCCTCGCATTATAGGATCTTGGTCCTTTATTTGGAGGAAACATTACCTTTTCGAGGTTCTTTTCGCTCCTTTAGGCTTCAGATGAAGGATCATGGCTCCTTATTGGATCATCCATTCCTTTTGTCAATTTGCTTAATGGAACTGTTACCCAAGGATTATGCCTTTAAGGAATCAGTCATCCTTTATGAATTCGTTCGACTCTTAGAATTTTGGTCCTTAGATTCGTTCTCCTAGTCGTGGAAAACTGTTACCTAAGGATCGCTCGCCTTTTAGGAAGCTGTTACCTCATATTCTTTCACCCACTTCGCTTTTCAAAAGAACTGTTACCTTAGTTCACTGGCCTTTTAAGAAGTTGTTATCTAAGATTTGTTCGCTCTCTTAAGCTTTGCTTTGTAGATATTGTTACCTTATCAGTTCGTTCGCTCCATTTGTTCGACTTGTAAGGGAACTGTTACCCTTGATACATGTTCCTTCACCTTTTATATCAGGTCTTTGTTTTGCCAAACTTGTAAGGGAACTGTTACCATAAGGGTTCGTTCGCCTTTTATATCAAGTCTTTGTTTTGCCCAACTTGTAAGGGAATTGTTACCCTAACGGTTCGTTCGCCTTTTATGTCATGTATTTGTTTTGCCCAACTTGTAAGGGAACTGTTACCTTAATGGTTCTTCCGCCTTTTATATCAGGTCTTTGTTTTGCCCAACTTGTAAGGGAACAGTTACCTTGATGGTTCGTTTGCCTTTAATATCATGTCTTTGTTTTGCCTAACTGAGCAGATTGTCACCTTTGTTGGTTCTTCTGCCTGTACGCGTTAGGTTTTATCTTTCGATGATTCATCCATTCTTTAGAATTTTCGTTTTGGTTGGAGTGGCTATGCTTTATATGAAGGAATGATTTTTTTTTTTACATAACATTTTGATTACAAGCTATGCATAAAACCTGCGTAAATGTTCGAAGTTGAATGGACAAGGTAGCCTTTCACTCTTTGTGTATTCCAAGTAGTAGGACCCTGGTGCGGCGATCTCGACTACTTTGTATAGAGCTTCCCACTTAGCTGACAGTTTGTTTTGGATGTCCAATTTTGTGAAATCATTTCTTCGCATAACCATCAACCCCACAAAAAATTGGCGAGCGCTGACTTTTCTATTGAAGTATCGAACGGTCGCCAGTCGCATTTTAACTTGTGCGTTGTCTGATTGCTACCGCTTTTATTCGGCAAGATCGAGGTTTGTAAGTCGCTCGATTTCATTAGCTTCATCATTAAAGTGTAGGATCCTATGGGTTGGCACCGCTATTTCGGTGGGTGCTACTGCTACGGGTCCGTACACTAGACTAAATGGTGTTTCCTTTGTTGCTGTTTTGGGTATCGGTCTGACGGCCCACAGTACATTATCCAGCTCATCTACCCAAGTAACTTTGAAGGCTTGAACTCACTTTTTGAGTCCTGCCAGGACAACTTTGTTGGCTGCTTCGGCATGTCCATTAGTTTGAGGGTGGTGTACCAAGCTGAATCTGTGATCGATACGGTACTCTTCGCAGAGCCATTTGAGTTCTTTTCCCACGAATTGCAGACCATTGTCACTTATGAGTATTTTGGGGGCGCAAAATCGCAAAAATATGTAGATCTTTAGGAATTTGATCATTTGAAATTCAGTTGTCGAGGCCAATGCTTTTGCCTCTATCCACTTGGAAAAATAGTCGATCGCCACGATTATGTGGGTTCTTTGCACAGTGCTTATGGGAAAGGGCCCCAAAATGTCTATTCCCCATTGGGCGAAAGGCTGGGCGCCTGCCATTGGGGATAGCAATGTCGGTGGTCGACCGGTTATTGGTGCGAACTGTTGACAAGTCGTGCACTTCTTTATTAATCATGTCGAGTCTTTGCTCAAGTTTGCCCATTGGGCGAAAGGCTGGACTCTGCTTTTTTTCCTTTTCTTTTATTAAAACTGTTTTGGCTGCGACCTCACTAATACTTATATAAACAAAGAGTGGTTCACTGAAAATGGCCTTCGCCAATGCTGAGAGTGTCTGCAAGTGTTGCTTAAGTGATTCAAAGGAATCCTCGCATTCCGCCGTCCACTCGAACTTGCGGTTTGCCCTGAGAATTTTGAAGAACGGGAGGGACATGTTGCTCGCCCTTGAGAGGAAATGATTGAGTGCGGCCAGGCGACCATTCAGACTCCGGACTTCCTTGTGGCAAGTCGGGGACCTCATCTCTTCTATGGCTTATAGATATTCTGGGTTCGCCTCTATACCTCGCTCGCTGACCATGAAGCCCAAGAATTCGCCTTATTTTACCCCAAAGGCGCATTTTTCTGGGTTTAGGCAAATGATGTGCCTTCTTATGGATTCAAATTCTTCTCGAAAGTCTTCTCTATGAGGGTTCCCCTTGATTGTCTTGACGAGCATGTCGTCCCCATAGGCCTCCATGTTTCACCCCAGCATTTCTTGGAACAACCGATTTACCAATCGCTGATAGGTTGCCCCCGCGTTTATCAGGCCAAAGGTCATCACCTTATAGCAAAGTATATCTCCATTGGTGTAGAATGTTGTGTGGGCCTCATCGGTCGTGTGCATTCAAATTTGGTTATAGCCTGAATAGGCGTCCATGAAGCTTAGCATCTCGTGACCAGAGGTTGCATCCACCAGCTTATTAATTCGCGTAAGGGGGTACGAATCTTTGGGGAAGGCTTTTTTCAAGTTACAAAAGTCAACACACATTCTTCACTTTTTATTTGACTTCTTCACAAGTACTGGATTGGCGACCCAGCTTTGGAAACGTATATCCTTGACAAATTTGGCTTCAAGTAGTCTGCTTACTTCTTGCTTGATCGCCGAGCGTTTGTCCGATCCAAATGACTTTCTTTTTTAAGCATTAGGCTTGATAGAAGGATCCATCCTTATCTCGTGGGAGATTATGTCGGTGCTTATGCCTGGCATGTCACTGGGCTTCCAAGCAAACAATTCCTTGTATTCTTTTAATAGGGAGGTTAAGGCGTCCCTTTGGTCGTCGTTCAAGGTGATTCCGATGCGCACCTTCTTTTCTGGACCGTCGATCTCGACTTCTGTCAGTTCTTCCATTGAGTATGGCCGAGCTTTGTCCTCGCGAGGGTCAGCCTCTATCTCGATGTCAGGGTTTCCCTTTGGTTCTTCCTGCGGAGGCAATTAACGTAACATTATCGTGAGGACGGCTGGTCGTCTAGAACTTCTCCAATCCCATTCGGCATGGGGAACTTCTATTTTGGGTGTACTGTGGAGGCCACGATCTTATGTGGATTTATAGTGGTCCTTCCCAGGGTGGAATTGTACGAGATGGGTGTGTCGACCACTAGGAAAGCGACCGACACCTTTATGCTCTTCCATCCTTCGCGCAAAGTTACCTACAGGGTTATAGCTCCCAGCGGATATGTTGTTCTCCCAGCGAAACTGATGAGGGAAAGTCGACTCGCTTAAGATCATTTTTGGAAAGTCGATCTCGTCCGGCCACAAACTCCTCCGCTCTCGCTCTCGATGTCGCGTTTAAGAATACGACAATTATCGGTTTTATGGCCCTTCGCTTTGTGATTGCTGCAATAGCTCTCTGTTTCTTTACCCATAGGCTACGCATTTTTATGGGGCATTAGTGGCCTTGCCAATGACCTTCTTTCTATCTCAACTAGTATCGTCGATATCTACCTGTTTAAAGACGTGAAATACTCGGTTACCTCTCCATGGCTTGGTCAGGGGGTTTCGGATATATGCTTTTCACGACCTCGCTTATCCTTATTTTCCTTTCTACCATCGTGATGGTGCTCTATGATAACTCTTGGCGAAGTTGACAAGAAATTATCTTCAGAATTTGCCCTTTGTAGGTCTATGAAACCTTTCGTCCTTACTGCCAGCTCCTCCAATGTCTCTATTTCTTGAACATGATAGTTGTTGCACAGTTTTTGCGAGCGTATGTTAGCCACATCGAGGCCTTTCTAAAAGGCTCAGATGATCACTCCGTCCGTGACTCGGCGATCAATTTCTGTAACGTTTTTGTGAAAACCCCATAGAAGTCGGCTAAGGTTTCTCCTGGATGCTGTTTGACGGCGTCCAAGGCGATCACATTTTTAAGGAATTAGCGCTCGCTCAGATACCTTTCAAGAAACTTGATCTTTCACTCGGACCATGTTCTTATCGATCTTGCAGGGAGGCCGAAGAACCAAGACGACGCCGAACCCGAGAGGGTTGACAAAAATAGTAGGGCTAAGTGATTTTTATCGTTCGACTTACCCAACAAAGAAGCTTCGTGCTTGTTGACGTGGATCGCAGGATCTCCTCCGCCACTATATTCAGGGGTAGCCCTCGCCACCACATCCTTTGGTATTCTAACCGTTATAAGGTCGGCGGTGAATGAATGGGATGATTGTTATCGGAAGGGAGGCATAACAGTTCCGCGTTGTTCCTTGATCCTTTTATTAACAATATCTTCAACTTGGCCAAAAGTGAATTGGGGCTACTATTCTCCAGTGGGTGAGTTACTCGACGGATTAACAAAGTGAATGAGTGTTAGCGCATCGGTGGAGGTCGGAGGCATGAAATGATGTCTGGAGGTCATCTCTTGGTCTTCTTGCGGAGTAGCGGCACGCGGATTTCCAGTTTCTACTTTCTGTGGCCCCGCGGGACGAGGATCTTGATGAGGAGCAGGAGCTTGTCTGCGGGTCTTTCCTATGATAGTTTCCAAGAAGGAGAGCATCTCCGCGGTTACTTGGATGGTTTCCCCAACCACTTGAACGTTTGGTCGCACTGGAATCTCAGTGGTGTGTGGAACAGGAGTCGGTCTTGAATTGTCAACGTGCTCCTGCACCGATATCGGATGGACGACCTCAGGGACCGCCTGACTAGCAGGTTCTTGATGAAATGGCGAAGCGACGAAGGATTCCGAGCTATCTGAGGATTGCTCGTTAGCCTGTTTTCGACAATTGCGATTAGAGCGAGTATGCATGAATGTTTGCTCGTTTTCCCACAGACAACACCAAATGTTGGGCATGAATTTCCCGAATGCTGACTTGGCAGTAATTTGAATGCCAATTGATTGATGACCGCGAGCTTTCGCGAGAGCTCTGATGAACCTGTAAGAAAGGGAGCGCAACAAAGGGGGTGCCTCTGGGTCCACTCCGATGCTTAATCGAGTATACTATGTGTATGAGCTCAAAAACATAATGAACGTATGTAATTTAACAGTATTTATAGGGATGGAAGACCAGACCGTTTGAGGCAGCTGAATATATTTGCGAATATTGTGTTGTTAAAGATAAAGATAGCAAATATTACGGTTATTATATAATATTGCAGTTGCCTTATGCAATCTTTATAGAATATGTGCTAGATATATGTGGGATATCGTGGTTATATATTCAATGTCGTTTATGGGACCAGAGTTGAGAGGTTTGTCTGTCTTGGCGAGCGCTGCCTTGATGAGCAGTAGGAGGTTTTGGCCTTGGCCGATGACGATCGGTAATAGGGCTTTGGCGTCCATTTTAGTTTTGGGTTTGGTGCTGGACCGCTTTATGGATGTCAGCTTACCCTTACTGTGGGTTGGCCCAGTTCTGAATGATTTCGGTTTTTCCTCCCTCTGAGGGTTAGCCTAAGTTATCCTCATTCCACCCTTTTGTGCTTGGATTTTCATGTAGCCTTGATGCCATTGCAAAACTTCAGTCTCTAGGTGTATCATGACAATCTTAAGCTTTGCTTCGCCGAGGGTAACGTTGATCTCGAAATAATGCTCGCATTGGTATAACTAACTAGTGACATCGGCACCCAAGAATCGTGGAAAGTCAATCTTCCTGACTCGATAGGTATGTCTATTCTCGCTGTTAGGATGAACAAGATAAATCAGACTAAGGACAAGCTCACCACTGCATTGAATCTTCAAGTAGTTAAGAGATGGTTGTAGAATGTTCAAGCAGCTAAGATAGAATGTTCAAGATGATAAAACTATTTTGTGATCAAGTCTATATAACGCTAGTGAATCTGTTCTGTAATAAAAACTTTGGATGAATGAAAATTAGTTAAGTTTGTTATTTCAGCTTCAATTGATTACTTCTCTTTCAAGTAATCTTCTTCCTCATTGTTTTCTTTTTCGCCATCTTCTCAATCAATCTGATATGAGTTCAGATTGTTGACATGGTATCATATCCTACATCTTTTGTTGCGCATCATCTCTGAATGAAATGATTTGATCAAATCGTGTAAGAGTTTCTTTCGTTCTCATTGTGAGGTTTTCAAAAATGAAAGTTTGATATGATCTATGGAGGATCTTATGCATGCGTTCCTCAACAAACGAATTTGTCAACTCACTAGAGAGGATAACTTCCAATCATGAAAGCGACTAGTTCTTCTTGTTGTTCGTGGCTTTAATCTGAAAGGTTACTTGTTTAGCACGCTTCAAGTTCCTCCTATGATTGATGATGGAGAAGGTAACAAGATTACCCATCGAGAATATGAAAAAAACTCACAACAAGACAGTTCACTTGGATATTGGCTTCTTGCTTTTATATCTCTCCTATTAGCAAAGGATTAATTGGATGCATGACTGTTGCGTTTATATAGACAAAACTGAATCAACATTTTTCCTATTCATCTACAACTCTCATTACGAATTTGTATGATTGCCTTAAGGTTTGTTACCTCTTCAGTCAGTCCATGCATGATTATCTCACAAAGATTAAACTGATTTGTGAGAGTCTTGTTTGTTGTGATCATCCCATCGAAGATATGCAACATATATCAATTATTGTGAATGGGTTGAAAGGTCAATATGACAATGTTGTGTATGTTATACATGCTAGTAGAAATCTGTATGATCTTGTATCTATAAGCTATGTTCTATTGGATGTTGAAGCGTGTTAGAAGGAACTCATCTTTGACACACATTTGTATGTTGCTAATGACATGGTTAAACATTTTGTTGATGCCTAATCTTTAGGATGTATATCTCAGAGTCCAGTGTTTTTAGTTACACTAGATTCTAGACAATCACATCCTCCTGACACTGGACCTAAATCTCAACCTCAACGCTCCCCTAACTATCAAGCCAATAACACCTGTTATGGCCATGAGATAGGTAGAGGTCGTGGCAATGGAAGTAACAACAAACCGCAGTGCCAGTTGTGTGGCAAGTTTGGCCACTTAATTCATTGATGTTTTCAGAGTCTTAATGTTCATTTTCATAGTGTTGCTACTCAACCTACAAATATGAGTGCAAGCTTATTTGCTGTTGCAAATTGGCATGATGAAAGGGACGGGTAGCCCTCTGGACATACTCTAACCACTTCTTAGTCTGGTCATGGACCTCTTCCTTCTCCTCTAACTGGAATTCCTCCTACACTTATCTTTTCTCCTCTTTTCAACCCTTATATGTCCACCTTAGTTGTTTCCCACTATACCACTGCAGATGTTCCCCTTTCTTGACAACTTCTGCTTCAGCGCTTGATCCAACTGCTCAAGCTAATTTGGTGGCCAACTAACTCTAATAAGCATTTTGAAAAGTCCTGGTATCCTAATTCAGGTTCTACCCAACATTTTGCACATGGTACACCTACAATGTGTGGTACTCAACCTTATTCAGAAGCAAATCAAGTACAAGTTGCAAATGGTACATTTCTTGATATCAATAGAGTAAGTACCTATGTAATTAATCCCTCCTCTAAACCACTTATTTTGCATAATCTTTTGTGCATTCCTCTAAGATCATTGAGGAACTAGTTTCTGTTTCGCATTTCACCAAGGATAACCAGGTCTACTTTGAATTCCATCCAACTCATTGTGTGGTTCGTGATTCCATCACCAATAAAGTGCTCCAACATGTTTCTAAATGTGGTGGTCTTGACAAAGTTGATTTTAGTCAGTTGTTTGGTAACTCTTTAATTAGGAGTATGTAGAGTAATACTTGTGTTTCTCATAATCTTGCCAATTATGAAACATCTAGGGATATTTCCTTTTTCTTAGGACAATTCAAAGTTTCGTCTTCTTTGTTACATCAGAGGTTGGGCCATCCATCTACTCAAACTCTTTATTTGGTCATCAAAGCAACAATTTGTCTGTTTCATCTTACATATCTTTGTGTGTGTTATAGGTAAAAGATGTAAGATACCAATTTCAAAGTCTCAAATAATATACATTTCTCCTTTTGAGCTTGTGGAGATGGATCTTTGGGGTCCTACCCCTATATCATTAATTGGTATACATGGATGTATTTTTTACACAGAAAGAGTGATGTTGCCACAATATTTTCTCAGTTTTATAAATTTGTTGAAAATCAAATTGGTTGTTCTTTGAAGTATATTCAGACTTACGGTGGGGTGGGGTTTGAATGAATCCCTTGCTCCTTACCATTATCATTATGGCATTAACCATTGACTTACCTATCCTTATACTTCATAAAAAATGGTATTGTTGAAAGGAAATATGGCCATATAGTTGAGATGGGTCTCACCCTCATGAAGCAAACTTTTCTTCCAATGTAGTACTAAAGTGGTGCATTCTTTACCTCTTTGTTTCTAATTAATCGCCTTCCCTTCAAGTTCCTGATGAACATTCCACCTCATGAAAAGTTGTTTTTCAAACCTCCTGAGTACACTTTTCTTAGAGTGTTTGTTTGTCTATGTTTTCCACTACGTAGAGCTTACAACAAGCATAAACTGGATTTTCGCAATGCTCCTTGTGTTTTCCTGGGTTAGTGCTCTACCAAACATGGTTATAAATGTTTTATCTCATTTGGACGTGTTTATGTATCTAGGCATGTTCGATTTCATCAGTTTGTCTTTCCTTTTGTTGATTCTACACGACCCTTCATGCAGTCCTCTGTGTCAAGAATACTTCAACTTCTCTTCCCTTCTTTCTACCATTTAACTCTTCTCTTTGTAGCACATTTGATGATGTCGGTCTCTCATATCCTAGTATGTGTAATCCATTGTCTTCACATCAACATCATGTCAATATAGGAGAAGGATGTGTTAGGGGCTCAATGGCACGACACTTCCTTGTATGAGTCGTGAATAATTTATTTATCTAATTATTCACGGATCAATAAGATATGAGTCTTCCTTTAATTATTTTTGAGGCTGATTTTATAGTGACTTAATATTACTATTAATTTCCTTCACATTTTCACGTCTCAATAGTCGTTGGGTTGCAAGTTGAATTTAATTATTATTTATTTTATTCCTTATGACGGTTGCTTATGTGGTGCCACGAAAATTATTGTAATTATTTTAGCTTTTCTCACACTCCCATGGAGGGTGGGCCTCCATTTTATTTCTTTAAAAAATAAACTATTTCTTCTTTTTCACGACTACTTTATTCCAAACGCAATTTAAAATAAATAAAATAATATTTTCCACGGTTAATTATTTCATCCTTCATATAAATAATACACACTTAATTTTCATGGCTCATATATTGAGCCGTTATTTTTCTTTTAAAAAAAACTATTTCCTATTTTTCGCGGATTATTTATTCAAGCCTCAATTTTAAATAAATAAAATAATAATTTTCCACATCTCATTATTTCAGCCTTGTTAATAGTTTTCATATGAACCGTTACTTGATATTAAAAAAAAAATATCTTCCGAATTTTTCTCCACACTTTTCACGTCTCTTCTTTTTCTTCTTCTTCTTCAATGTGCTCTCCCTCTCCCTTCTATATTGCCTTCTTATTCACCGTTCTCTCCAAGATCTCTTGACTGAAATCACTTCTCCCTGGATTCTTATATGGTCTTCAGGTTTTCAGTGTGTCTCTTCTCCTCAACATCTGTTCTTCGCTCTTTGGTTCATCAACATCTCTTCTTCGATTCTTTGTCTATTCTTATATGTGATTCGATCGGTCAGTCTTGTTCAATCAATTTGTTAAATTCCTTCAATTAATCCAAAAATCAAAGAACAGGTCTATTCTATCGCTTCTCCATGGATTCATCTCTGGTCTTGAGGTTTTCAACGTGAATCTTCTCCTCAGCATCTGTTCTTCGATGTTTGGTTCATCAACATCAATTCTTCGGTTCTTCGTCTATTCTTATGCGCGATTTGATCAATCAGTCTCTTTCAATTTTTTTGTTAAATTCCTTCAATTAATTCAAAAATCAAAGAACAAGTTTACATGTTACCAAAAATCTGTCAATTCTGGACAAACCCTAATCATTCAATTTGGGGCTTTTGGGTTTATGCATATTGAATTCGATTGGGGCTGCAAATTGACGCAATCACCAACGGAAACTTGACTGGATCTGTATGTATTATCATTTTACTGATCATTGAACTGAAATTTTTGTTATTTATGTATAATACCTTTAGTATATAGATGCTTTTTTCATTACAACTAAATTTAGTGTGTGATTTTGTTTTTTGCCAATTGTGTTTAATTTTCTTGGAAGCATACAAAATCTAGTTGGTTTGAGTTGTTTTTCTGCAATTCTTTTCTTCAATTTTGCTATTTTATTATATTTTGTTAATATTGAATAATTTTAGTGTCTCAACAAAATGAGACGTGAAAACTTCTTATTAACGTAATTTTCACGACTTAGGAAAAGTGACGTGAAAATTATTATTAACGTAATTTTCACGGCTTATTATTTTTAATAAATGAGCCGCCTAGAATGTTAAAGATTTAATATGTTGCATTTTTGGCGGCTCAAAATAAGTGTCGTTATTAATTTAATCTGCGTGGCTCTCTAGCATTTGAGTCGTCTTAATTATGGAGACACTTCACATGGTGACTCAATACTATTTGAGCCATCAATATTTAACGACTTATTTATTGAGTCGTTAACAATTACATTTTGAGCCCTTAACATAACTCTTTCATGTAGTGTGTGGATCCCAAAGTTTATCCTTCACGTCCTCATACTTCTGTGAATCCTAATGTATCTCTTTCACCTCCTCATACTTCTGTGAATCCTAATTCCTTCACCTCCTCATAATTTTGTGAATCCTAATGTATCTCCTTCATCTTCTCATACTTTTGTGAATCCCAATGTTTCTATTTCATCTCCTCTTGCTTTATCTTCTGCTACTGATTCTCAAGTTACTATTTCACCTTTTCCTCAACCTATTACTACATGTCCATCCATTTTTTCTCAAAGCTCATATCCTAGTACTTCTATTTGATATGTTCCTTAAGTATCCTCTCTAGTTTATGTTACTACTACTTCAAGGTGTTCTACCATTCCAAGTAACTCAGGTTCTGGAACTCTTCCTACTGATAGTCTTTCTGATACCACTACTCCCAGGTATACACTTTGTGATTCTTCTCTTATTCCTGAGCCATCAACTACTATTATTAATGTTATTCATCAGGATACTTCTTGTCCTTTTTTAAACTGTGCTCCTACTACTAGTATTGTTCACCCCATGCTGACAAGTTCTAAGTCCAAAATTCTAGTTGCTCTTACTACTTCTATAGTTTCATCTAATGATCTTGTTTACTCTGAACCAACTTACATTTATAAAGCTATGAGATATCCCAACTGGGTTAATGCTGTCAAGGAAGAGTTAATTGCTTTAGCAATAAATAATACGTGGAGTTTAATTCCTTTACAAGGTGGTAGGATTCCTACAGGCTGCAAGTGGCTCCTTAAGATCAAGCATAACTCGGATGGATACATTGTTTGACATAAAGCTTGACTTATGACTAAGGGTTTCTTACAAAAAGCTAGGTTTGATTTTCATGACACTTTCAGTCCTATAGTTAAAGTACCCACTGTTCGTATTATTCTTACTCTTGCCTTACGCACAAATGGCTTCTTCAATATGTTGATGTCAACAATGCCTTATGGCATGGTGAGCTCAGTCAAGATATATTCATGACTCAAGCTCCTGGATTTGAACGATGTGACGAGTCTTGCAAAGTTTTAGTATACAAACTAAACAAGGCTCTCTATGGTTTGAAGCAATCCCCAGAGCATGGTCTGAACAATTTAAACATTTTCTCATTCATTCCATTCCATTCAATGTCTCTCAAGCATATAGTTGTTTGTTCATCAAGAAATCTGAATGAGGTATTGTTTTTCTTCTTGTCAATGTTGATGATATTGTGGTTAAAGGTAGTGATTCTTCCGCAGTAGAAACTTTAATCTCTCAAGTCAATAGTGAGTTCAAGTTGAAAGATCAAGGATAGTTTAACTATTTCTTGGGCATGGATGTGTCGGTTGGTGATGATTGATTGCTTTTGGGTCAGAAGAAATGTATCGCTAATCTACTACTGAAGGTTAGTTTGTCAAATGTTTCTCCTCATCCTACTCCTATTTCAGGCAACGTTTTCAGCAATGTTGCAGTCTCTCATAATGTTTCTCCCCTACTAATGCAAATATATATAGAAGCACTATTGATGCTTTACAACACGTATGTATCATTAGGCCTGACATCCAGTTGCAGTTAATAAGCTTAGACAATAGATGCACCAACCATCTCTGTGTCATCGGAAATTTGTTCTTCGAATCCTTCGATACCTTAAGGGTATTATTGATCATGGACTGTTGTTTAGGTCTAGTTCTGTCTCGTCATCTGAAGTAACTCTAGTTCCTTTGCTGATGTTAGTTGGAGCATTGACTTAGTTGATAGGGAATATGTGTCAGGTCCTTACTTGTTAAAAACCAATCCTATTGTTTGGACTTCTAAAAAGAAATATGTTATTTCTAGGTCCACCTCTGAAGTTGAGTATAGCTAGGGATGTTGTGAATGTTGTCTATCAAATACTTTGGGTAGTGTCCCTGCTCACTTAGTTTGATGTTAAGTTGTTCACTATTCATATTGTCTGGTGTGATAATACAGGTGTTGTTGCTTTGATTGAAAAACCCATTAAACACTCCAAAATGAAGCATGTGGAACTTGATTTGTGTTTATTTGTAAGAGAAAAGGTTTAGAAAGGCCAAGTTATTGTCAATTTTGTATCTTCCTCGGATCAAGTAGTTGACATTTTAACTAAAGCAGTTACTGAGACAGTTTTTCTCAATTTTAGGAAAATCTTGGAGTAATATCCTTTCTGTACATGCCAAACATGTCAGCTACATCTGAGTCTATGTATGGCAGTTTGCTTATCACTTTTCCTATACATCCTTGTAACTCTGATTCTAATAAGGACTAATGTGGCTTGGATTAGTACTGCTTCCTTTATGTGTTTTTTTCTTTATTTTCCTTTCTGTTCTGATTATCATCTCTTATCATTCTCTGTTGAATTTATTTGTCTTCTGTATTTAATTCTTACGTGTAGATCAGTGGTTGAATAGTTCTGCTATGAACTTTGATTAGATTTGATGATTTGGTAGTCCTTACCTGCATCTAATTTTTGCATGACTTACTCTTGACTTCCGTTGACACTCTACATGTCACTTGATCTCGGAACATGTTCTTTTCCTAGTGTTAATTTTTTTTGCTCTCATAATGTGTTGCATCTGTATGCTCATCTTGACTAACTTGACTGATTATTTTGTTTGGGAGTAGCCATTACTGTTCTAGTTAATTCTCCACTTTGTATAACAGACGCAACTCTTTCGTCCTGCTTAATTCTCATACCAGCATAGAGTGAAGCTTAGACTCCAAAAAAAAAATCAATGACAGCATCAAAGCTACTTTGATGAAATTTGAGGATGAGAAGATAAAGATTGAAATCTCCAGTTTCACTGGTAAGATAAAGGCAAATGCAAACCTTTATGTTAGTTAAACTGAAAAAAAATTGAAAAATAATATAGTAGTGTATGTGACAAAAGTAACAAATTAATTCTTGTTTGAGTTTGAGTTTTTGACTGAACCAAAGCTGAGTAATCATCCATTCAGTTAGTGTGATGCTTCGTATGGTTATAGTATGTTGAGTTACCTAGTTGATCTGGACAAATCAAACTCTATTACAACAAAATAATCTTCACATAAGGAATTGTGTGTCTTACTTGGTCAGGTGGTTATGTAAGTCACTTAAATGTTTCGAAGTTTTTATGTAGAAGTTCTTTGGCAAGTGATCATTAAAAGCATTAGTTGTCAGATTCGCAAAGATAGGACTCTATCTAATTATTTGATGAACAAGAAGAGTTAGTTATCTTTTGCAGAATGAACTTCTCGTAGGAATGTTAGGATGAACAAGATAAAGCAGACTAACGACAAGCTCACAACTGTACCAAATGTTCAAGTAGTTAGGAGATGGTTGTAAAATGTTCATGTAGCTAAGATAGAAGGTTCAAGATGATAAAACTGTTTTGTGATCAAGTTTATATAAGGCTAGTGTATCTGTTTTGTAATAACAAATATGGATGAATGAAAATTTAGTTCAGTTTGTTATTTCAACTTCAACAGATTACTTCTCTATGAAGTAATCTTCTTCTTAATTTCTTTCTTCTTCGTCGTCATAATCAATCTGGTATGAGTTCGGATTGCTAACACTCACGACCCTCCTCGATATATTATCGACCTTCAGTTGGGGCTGCACGATTCACAGTGATGGTCGGGTTGCGCAGTTCACCGTGACAGTTGGTGGCGGGGTCACGACATCTGGAAGTGGAGTCAGGACAGTTGGATGGTGGTGGATATTTTTGATCAAATATATAATTAAAATTTTCACCTAATTCATTGTACTATTTAAGACAAATTATAGGACAAACAATATGTTAGGTTAAAAATTTAATTATATATATCTAATCAAAATAATCCAAGAAAAATTGAGTAAGTAGATAATTGAATTTCCCCACAAATGTCGTTACCGGTGTTGAGTTTTGACTTACATGGTCTAAGTTAAAGTTTTTTAAGTTAAGTTTTCATATCTCAATTCAGGCCAGAGCGTATGGTCAATTTGTAAGTCTAAATTTAATATATTTTTTTTGTATTATTTGAATTGCAATTAAAATATATAATCACTCATTTTTTAATAAATACATAAATTATTTTTTAATTAAACATCGTGTCAGTGAAAAAAGAAAACTATACCTATACTGCAACACGTCATCTAGGGCAGCGTGTTGTGGCAAAATGATTTGTAATTATTGACGTGTTAATTTTGAAGATCTAAACACGGTATGCGTATCCATGGACCCAGTCACATAACTCTTGAACTCACACCATTTTAAATGTTGTAGTATGAATTTTATATTTCAACCCACTGAACCGTGACCCTATCGATCCATACAATCCGTAGACTCATGTCACCCTTTGATTTACTCTAGTCATGTGGCCCGTGTACTTTTATATAATAATTTATATTATATATATTATTGTACAAGTCCACGGGTCGATAATTATAGCTCAAACATGACTCATTATTCGTGCGTGTTGAACGAGTCGTATCAAAATGATTCGCGAATCAAAAAATCCTCATTTTCCCACTCAAAGACGACCCATGAGTCACCTACGAACCGAACATCGGGTCAGGGACTCTTTACCACATTGGGTTTGGGACTCTTTGTTATCTAAGGGCAGGGGTGAGCTACCCATTTAGAGTTCCAGTTATGATAATCTGGCTGCAGCCATGGGGAGCACAGTTTGCCTGTCGAAGCAGCTACGTTACTTTCATGGAGGAGTCTTCCAAATGAAGGAATAAAGGGGGAAGCAGAGGCTGAGAAGATTCGTTCGAAAATCCCAGGTAGAAGTTTGCCGTTCAATGTCAGTAGCGTAGGGAGGTAGGTAAGACTTAAGAGGAGAGAGGGTGTTGCGGGAGAGCACAATGGATTTGTCATTTGTGGAGGATGTTGGAGGACCCCACCCTTTTTGGGCATTTGCCTCGTCGTCCATCCACCCATCATTATTCCTTTTCTGGGATGCCATCTGAATCTTTCTCAGAGATCCAAAATACATAAACTCATTTTACATGCATTACTTGTGTGTCCAAAACAAAACACACATACCACAATACACAAACCAAACTATAACTTGACAACCCCAATGTCAACGCCCAACAAATACGTGTAAAACACAGCGTTTATATAGAGGACAATGGATTTATACTTCCTAGCATTCTCATCATCCCTTCCCTTTCGTTTCTAGTTTATATATATATATATATATATATATAGTGACAAAACTATAATACATGAATTTAAATTAGAAATATAGACATATACGAGTGTGAATGAAATGAAGATCCAGATATACACTTCAGTTACCCTCTTTTCACGTACTCACTTGTCTCCTCCGCTACCTTCCCCCATACATATGCAATCTTCTCAGCATACCCAACCTGTCAGAATCACAGACCTTAGTATTATTAGTGCAACAAAAAAGCAGATGCAAAGGTTGCATCCATGGACGAGAAGACCAAATAATCATATACCATTTACAGTCATCAGAGACATCTAAATCTTCATCCGAGAATATACTTAGCTTGGGCAATCACAATACTGACCCACCTCTTAGTACAAGAAACGAACACACCACAAACTACAAGGGACATATGAGAATCTAGATTCACTGTTTGTTACGATCCACGAAGCTAACTGTAACTGAGATATTCACCTTCCCCCTCCCTTACCAACAGTCAAGTCAGTAAGAAGCTACTCCACTCCACCAAGGGCATATGGTGGTTTTGATTAAAAATAATAATAATAATTTAAAGGCGTAACTCAAAATCTTAACAATTGTCTCGTACAAAATATCAACGAACTTCTAAATGTCATTAATCAAGATGCTTGCTGTTTAAAATATGTCGTACGCATATATACCTATCTAATATTAGATCTCATCATATTTTTGCCATTTCTAGTACTTGACATGTATGTGCCTGCCACAATGAACACCCACTTCCCTCATAGAATGAGTTGAAAAGTACACAGAGACCTATAGAGTATAGTAGATACAACCCTTAGCCTGAAAAATTAATGGTCAAAGCAACTACAGCCGTAATGGGTGTTCGAATCAAAGACTTCTTGAATGCCTCCCTCTTATCAATTGACTCTACCCATATTTTCCACTTATAAAGCCCCTATATCACCATCTAAAATCTTGAATAAAATCTCTCCACCAAGCAATGACGCTTAACATTAAAACACCTTATTGATTCCTCTGCAAATCTGGTGCTACTAGTTTCTATCATAATCTTACATTAGATGCCCATTAAATATCATGCAACCCAATATATGTCTGTTACACATGCAGATTTCTCTTTTCTACATAAATGGATGAAGAATGTATATACAATCTATATTATAATTGCCAGAGGATTCATGGTCAACCAGGACGACATGTGCACTATATCTTATATTTCAAGAGATTTGTACTTCGGACTCTACTTCAACTTAACAAATTGGTGTTTCAACTTTGAAGTCTGATGATACATATTCCTGCTTGGATGTGTTCTACATACACTTATTTGGGATCGACGTGAAAGGTGGATTCCAGAAAGACTGCTATTATCTCCATTGAACTTCATTCTGTTCCAACTTCCAATTGAAGAACAACACACATGTTCACATCTCACAGACTTTCTTTTTGGTTAGGTTATTCAAACAGAATCACACTTTTACCGAAAACGAAGAAGTTTCCAAGTGTGCAATGTAGATTTTGTTTCCTAAGGCCGGGTGAATATACTTTTAATTGACCTAAGCAGAAGAAAGTGAACAGGGATGCCATATCAGATTAAAAGAAGGCACATAGCTACCTGATTCACAATAAACCCCTTCAACATATTCAAGAAATCAACATGCCTTTCATGATCTGTCCTTTCAAGCTCTGTCCTGTTATTTTCCTGCACTGATGTTTTATTAGTACAAGGCAGCTATAAAATAATGATGATTACTTTAAACTCTCAAATTAACTTACCAGACAATGCAAGATATTTCCCCTAAAACAGAATGTAACAAACTTTGGAATAACCAAATGGACATGCATACATAGCACAAACATTACTATAATAGAACTGGAAACCGACAGTAAGAAGGCCAACTTTAGCATAAATAACGGCAAGAAAAGGCAAAAGGAGAACGAGCCATAAGCTATAAATGATGACTACCTTGATGTACTCATACTCTCTTACTGCAGCATTTTTAGAATCTTCTGTTAGTCTGATAATTTCTTTTAACTCATCTATCTTGCGAATTCTTGACTTATCACCTCCGAACACTTTGGATGACCCTACTTCCATCTCTTCAGACCTTGAATGCAATGCTGATGATTCAGTTACAAGACTTTGGACTGTAAGCAGGGCATTTGAACGATCTGAGAAGGCAGCATGGACAGCTAACAGAAGTCCCAAGTACTCATGGAGCGTATCCTGAAATACATGTAAATTTTGAGCACTCGATAACAATGACTTTGACCCAAATAAAAAAGATATCATAATGAGAATACATCGAAAATGAGACTTATAGCTGAAGAAAACATCCATATTGAACAGTTTCTAAATGAAAAATGTGTAGCCATTTACCAAGTGCTTGATGGTATGTAAGTTTAGTTCACGATATAATCTGCTAGCCTTTACTGCAGCAGTCGCGAATGTCTTCATATTGTCTGCCCTAGCTCTCTGAGTATTGAACACTGCTTCCTCAGTCTCGAACTTAGTTAATTTGATGAATGCCAAACCCAGATCTCCAAACGTCTCCCCCATGTCTTGCTGGGCTTTAACAAGTGACTCGGCCTAGAGCATAATCAAGTGCCACATTAATGACAAAATAAAATCATTGTATTACTACTCACTGCATTGACTAATCCAACAAGTACCTGTTGGGAAGTACTACTGAGTTTCTGCTCCAGTTCATGCAATTTTTCTTTCCTTTCCAAGAAATCTTTGTCTTCTTCAACTATAGGGTGTCTGTAGCCACCCCAGTCACTGATCACAGATTGCTTCAGCTCTCGGAACAGTCTCAACAACTCCCGCCCACCTTTTGCAGTCCGTGAAACCTCATACGGAGCAACTCCACTCTCAGCGAACAGCTGCTTTGGAAGCTTGACTGCGCCATCAAGAAAGCTGGACGTAACAAAACCTGTGCTCGTTGGCGATGGTAGACACCCCTGCACCTTCAAAAACACCTTTAGTTCGTCACTTTTCTTAATGACTGGATGCTCCGACAATCTCTTCAGATACTTCTCTAGAGCCACTCTTCTCTGCTCCAGGAAATCCTGCTTCTGCATCACCTGACCCTCCACCACACTCTTATCAGGTCGCGGTGGGATGAAAAAGCCTCGGTACGTCTCTGCGAGCCTGTCCGCTAGAGTCACCACATCCCTAAAACGCCTACGCACGTTGAATTCTGTGGGACCCCCAAACTCAGGTAAGCTGGTCCTGGTCGTAATCAAGTACGTAACGTACGTATTACTTCCAGGAATGATCGTGTTCGCGATCTGGTGTTCCTTTTGTGGATTCGATACGGTAATTCTAATGTAATCTGCATTCATGGAACTCTCTGAATCCCGGCTTGATCTGTCGATGTCGTTGAATGGGCTGACGATGGCGTCAGCATAGGTAGGCGTCTCGATGTATGAATCAGTAGAGATTCGGAGTTTTCGGTAAGTCATAGGATGGAGCAGCGGATCTGAATCGTTTTGTCTCTCCAGAGCAGGATGCGACAGAGAATTGGATGCATCGGAGCTGTGAGTTTTGAAATATGAGTTTGTGGCGCTGCCATTAACCACCGGAGTCTGGTCTAGGACGATTGAGTTGTATAGACGTGTTTGTTCAAAGTTGTCAGAGCCCATCATCATTTTCTTTTACTCCCCTTGTTCAATGAATCTTCTACCCAATAGGAGAAGGAGGGCGGAAGAAGGGAGGAGTTTCTATGGGGTAGTGAGAAGTCGGAAGCTATAATAATGGTGAGTCGGGTTGGATTTGCAGCTGATCGTGCAGAAGAAGGATGATGAGCAAGGAAGACGATCACGGACGCGGAGTGGTCCACCTGACATTTAATTGAGAGAAGAGAAGCATGTAATTGTTCTGTGGGGTTGTGTGTGTACTTGACTTTACTTCGCATGCTGCTGCTGCTGCTGCTGCTGCCTAATGGGTATGGTATATTGGTAGGTCAGTGCTTAGGCAACGAAAGGAAAATGAATGCCGTGAGTCACAATTTTGCTGCCCTCAATAATGTGCTCTCTTGTTACTTCCTCTAATTTTAATTCTGATGCCCTCAATTATGCTATGTTGTTACTTCAACTACAATAAATGTTGCCGCTAAAAACTTAACACTAAATAAGGATAATTAACTGAAACGTTACACATGATTGCGCAAGTGACTAATAGGTTATAACTTGTGCAAGATGGTTACACATGTTTCAGCATGTGACTAAATGATATTTTTTACTGTTTATCGTTAAAAATCACCGTTAAATCACTATTTGGATACATAAAATGACCAAATTACCCTTACTTTTATTAATTAAGTACAGTCAAAAGGAAAAAGAAGATGAAGACCCTTCTTCATTCTCAAGATGAACAAAGTTCCTTAGCTCATTCCTTCATGAACCGATCGGCCCCATGACTTTAATTTGGTCATTAAGAGACATTGGGTCGTGAGTCTAGAGGTTTCATGATTCTATGGTTGCTCTAATTTTGAGATAATTGCAAGCATTTTGAGTATTTCGTCCCAATTTTTCCTTGGATCGTGAAAAAACTCTAATTTTGGTAAGAACCCTAATAAGGGAGATCTCAAAATTGGAAAACAGACTGAAGTGAGAGTGAAAGAGATGCACCGAATCGAGAATTTCGATGAGAAGAAGATGTTTTGATGTATTTGTTGTTGAATTTGAATTTGCTGTTGAAATGGGTTTAAGTTCTTCAGATTCTGGGTTTTAGTTCTGCAGATCCTGGGTTTTATTTATGTAGATCCTGGGTTTCATTACATAGTATCTAAATTAAAGAATTCATTCTAACGTGAAATTTGATTAAATGGTTACATATGTTATCCTAGAATGTGATTAAATGGTTACATATGTTCCTTGTAATGTGATTAAATGATTACGTATGTTCCTTGTAATGTGATTAAATGATTACGTATGTTTTCTTAAAATGTGATTAATACGTTAAAATTGAACATTATTACTGAGGTTAAAAAATAGTAGTGTTGATCCCTGAAAATTACTGCAGATTGGGATTGGAAGCTAGAGTAACTCCTCCATTTGCCGTTGTTGAAGAGCTTCAATTGCTGCAGATTGGGATTGGAAGCTAGAGATGGAATTGGTGTCGGAGATGGAATCGGTGTCTTTACTCTTCATTTTCACGAACAACACCATTTCTCATGTGGGCGCCATAAACCTTTGTCTCGAGCTCTAGCAACAAGACGAAGTCATATTCAATTCAATTTCAATTTGTTTGGATTGGATATACAAAATGAATTGTAAACTGTAGTTATTAATACAGTGATGTGTTTCAGCAACATTATGCTTATTTTTTTTCAACTTTTGGTTCTGTATGATGAAATTTGAGCAAACAGCAAAAGGAACTTCGATTTGTGCCAACTGAAATTGTTGTTGAATATTTTGTTGAAATGAGTTTCAGTTCTGATGTTCTTCAGATCCTGAGTTTCAGTTCTTCAGATCCTGGGATTCATTGAATAGTATCTAAATTAAAGAGTTCATTCTAACGTAAAATTTGATTAAATGGTTACATATATTATCCTAGAATGTAATTAAATGGTTACGTATGTTCCTTGTCATGTGA
Source organism: Chamaenerion angustifolium (assembly GCA_946814005.1). Classification (NCBI taxonomy): domain Eukaryota; kingdom Viridiplantae; phylum Streptophyta; class Magnoliopsida; order Myrtales; family Onagraceae; genus Chamaenerion; species Chamaenerion angustifolium. Next base: position 21,180,270 of record OX328268.1, on the reverse strand, counting down.
TTAAATGGTTACGTATGTTTTCTTAAAATGTGATTAATACATTAAAATTGAGCATTATTACTGAGTAGGTTAAAAAAGTAGTGTTGATCCCTGAAAAACTAAAGACTGCTTTCCATATTATTGTCCAGTGCAACACTTCATTTCACTCTTCCAGGTTCCCACCCAATGACAACAAGAAAAATTAATGATGTCTAACGCATTTTGCATTCAAATAGAAAGAAAGAAAATACATAAAGCAGTTCAACATAAACCAATTTGGCCTGGTTCATTCATTCCTCCTCCTACTTGGCCTGAAGGTGAGATGCTATGAAGTCCACCGCAGAGGATCTTTGCCCATGTCAAAGTGGCTCATCGTAAAATTATCGAAAATGTTCCCTTGTTCCTAAGGAACTCGGAGCAACTCTCATTTCCATCTTCTTGGGGGGTTTCTGGGGTCGCTTGTTATCTGGATGTGATATGATCTTCCGTATAGCGTCGGGAAGAACAGAAAAGTCTCAAAAAGATAATTAAAAGTCATCCAATGGATACAAAGTTAACACAAATAGAACAATTAACATCTGCAAAATCCCTTCTTTCCTGCCATAAAATGAACATACAGTCTATCTTAACCCTATGTTATAGTCCTACTCCCTACAGCCTCTTTCCTGAACAAAAGGAATTACCAGAAATTCTCTACTCACAACACGCAATGAGGTTAGATGGCCAATGCTCTGAATGGGAGGAAACGACATCGGCTTCACTGATCCATAACCAGAAAAATGCTGAGCCTGCCAAGATTAACAGACAAAGGTCAAAGTAGAATCATACGAAACTAAGAGAAAGATACACACTGATTCAGACATTCTTTGTTTCTTGCGAGGTGTGCTGAGCATTAATTGATCTCAATATTTGAGGAAGTAGCTGCAACACGACTTTGAGGAATTCCCAATTTCAAGAGACGATTCAGTCGAGACTGCGGCGATTGGAGCTTATTCCAGGTGCAAGTTCATACTATATACTGATGCACAGTGAGCAGTAATCAAAAAATAATCATTTCATATCTCCACAAATTTCCAGAAATTTGGGAGTTGATGAATCTTCGAAATTTGAGAAGGTTGCATATGCGTGAGATCGAATACTTAAACCGAGTAGCACATTCAGCAACTTCACCACAGCAGCATCGAGAGCTGCCTCAATTTCAACACCAAATTTTGTCGAAGGCTCTTCCACTGTAACTGAATCAGCCAAATTCTCCATTTACTTGATATGATGAGAAACCAAAGGGGTGGCATCTTCCTCAGCTGCAGAAGATTCTATTTCTTGAACAGAAAGAGGTAATGGATACCATCTCCTCCGCAGGATCGACTGAAGAAAAATGAGGAGCCATAATTTTGGAATTGAACGAAGATCGATGGAGAATCTAACAACTGAAGGCACTTATGAAGAACAACTTAAAGATGAAGAACAAATAAGAATATAAGTGAGGGCAGTTTCGTCATTTCAGAAGGGTCACGTGATTAACACATGTGAAACTGACGAAAATCTTTAACAATTTAGTGACTGAGTAACCAATCAGTCACATGCTGGAACATGTGTAACGTTTCAGTCACGCGAAAAAACATGTGTAACCAATTAATCACATTGGTCAAACATGTGTAACGTTTCAATTAATTAACCCTAGTTTTTTTAGTGGCGGACTCATATTTTGTAACTATATACACTATTTGGTGTAGCAACATTTATCAACACTAAAACAAGTATTTATTGTGTACTGTTGCCGCCACGATCTAGTAAATTTATAGAAGGTTCAGTGTTAAATATATTGTCGATAGTAATATCCACAATCAGTTATAGCATGTGGCGTTATTGCAAAACCTCATTTTTAGTGTAATAGTGTCAGTGTTTTGTGATGTTCTTACTGGATTTGTTGTCACTAAAAGTGGTTCCCACTTAAAAGAACAAAGTTGATTATATTTCAACTAAGAGAAGAGACATAACCACAATGTATGAGAGCATTCTTTCCTTCACATTCATGCTGACCTAGAAACCGAAATTGGTGATCAACATAGCGCAATTAGTCTAACAAAATCTTTCACTTACAGACTGAAGGCGCAAATTCTTAGCAGTGGATGTAATTTGCATAGTCGTTGCACTCTGGACAAGTAGGTAAACTCTGTTCTTGCTTTATCTAAATTTGTTTGACAATTGTTTAATTCAACTGCTAAATATCAATGATTTGGTATATTTGGGATGATGGAGAGCTATATGCCAGTTGTAATCAAGTGTGGGTGTTGCATTTCAATTTGTGATAGCCTTCAATTGTACGATGTTCAATTCTACATTAAATTGATTAGATGACTTATACATAGTTTAGGGAAATGCTTGGTTTCCTTATTTCATTCGTTGGTACATTGTATGAATGAATGATGGTGTATGTGTTTAGTTTGAAACTTCCATTTTAGATTGGAGGTCAATTGTATTGGTTACATTGGGAATTTAGAAACATGTAAATAATTGATCAATGTCTTATCAGTTGGGTTGTCATATAATGTAGCAAGATCTTAACAATTTGAAAACATTTTAATGAAGAAATACTAAGAGTTGGATTTATTTCTTTATTGCTTGTGACTTAGGCTTTTTAATTTATTTTTCAAAATATACCTCATTTGAAAACTAAATATCAAAATAATCGGTTTTCAAAACTATTTATCAAATTATATTAACTCATGACTGTCAGTCGCGGGTAGGATGTATTGTTAATCCTACGAGCGACTCACAGTCACGGGTAGGATTTTCACGGGTATTTTTTTGTGTAACTTTTTTTTTAATATTTCAAAGTGCACATAAGTTCAAATTTATTGTTATAAGTTATGTAGTTCTTAAATCTGATTTTTTCACATTTTGTTTTTAAGTTTGTCCCCAAAATAATGATTTTTAAAATGGCTATTTAGGGTAACTAAAACACCCTTATTGAGATATATAAATTTTTCAGAACATCTCCAAAAAATAAAAATATTTACAACTATAACCAAACAAATGACATTACATTATGAGTTACACAACAGTACGAAATAATTATACACTACAAGAATCTGACTCAACAACCACGAAAATATTGTGTTGTCGCTAGGTAGTCGTTGTTAATAAGCATTTTTTGTTTTAACACTATTGTTCGAGGGAACAAAGTCGTTTTTGAGTAGGAAGTTTTGTCATAGCTGAAACAATGATTTAGTGTGTACTTTTGTCGCGACTAGTTGTGTTAGTCCCAAACCAATACTTGACAAATACGTACCCGAGGGTAATATACATCAACAACATATGGATTAATGTTATTTCTGATTCATTGTTTGACTGTTAATATTTGTTGATGTAATATATATGTTAACAACGTCGTAGTAAGTGTGTATGTAAAACTTAGTTAGCCGTTACTAATTGGGATACCAACCTGTAAAATTAACAGAACAATTCAGATTTTACCAGCAGCTGAAGCAGATGACCTACGTAACCGTTTCCTAAGCCCAGACTTCTGACTCACCCCGACACCTTCACTTCGAAGCGGTTCCATAAAAAATCTCACTTTAATTACACTGGGACAAATCGATCGAAGCTTCTTTACGACAACCTTCACTTCACTTCACAACCGATCTACCCAACCTTCCCAACCTTCACCCCGAGACAACCTTCACCTAACTTCCCTGCATCGTCACTTTTTTTCCTGCAGCATTACGAAAAGGTACGGTTTCCTCCTCAAATTATGAATCGACGTCTAATTTTTTGAGCTAAGATAATGAAATTCACCCAGATGTGTTGTCAATGTATTTCATTATGTGTACATCAAGTAAAGAGTAACTTATCTAACCGGTTAGCGAATTGAGTGACTGTGTGTGTGTCCCCAAGCAACTGATTCGTACGAAGGCGATTGCCGAATGTAAACATAACAAAATGTGTCTGTTTCTCCCAATTTCTTTTGCGTTTCACTACAAATCGTCTCTTTGATTTTTGGTTAAGTGCTACGGTAACAGAATTAACTGAATTTGTCATTGAAGAAAGTTGGTTAATTATCATGGGTTCGGGTAAAGTTTCCATCAACATAATTATACCTCAGTTAACAACTGCTTTTAAACAAAGACTATGCATAGGATCTCTGTATTGTAACAGAATTGTCAATTCCCTTTTTCTATACAAAGCAGTTGTAAAACACTTGGTGGGTGGAAAACAGTAATGTCTACTTACATGATAAGTTGTGATATTGGTTTTAATATTTTCTTATTTCTAAACAGAGGCTCACTAAGGATGGATAAAAGTTGGATGACCAAACATCGACAAAGTCAAGAATATAAGGCAGGTGTTACCTCTTTCTTGGACTTTGCCTATTCGCGTGCGTCATAGGATGGGAGAATCTACTGTCCATGTCATAATTGTGTTGGTATGTATTTGTTGGGGAGAAGTATGGTGAAGTTGCATCTGGAAAGATATGGAATACTACAAAGTTACACTACATTGGTGGACCATGGAGAACAATTCGAAGAAAGCATTACTAACAGGAGGACTGCCACGTCTCGTGAAAAGATATGATAACTGATGGATTGGGTGGTATGAGTCGTGATGAAGTTGAGGAACCCAATGCAGAGGCTAGGACATTTTATAAGCTTTTAGAAGATTGTGAGAAAGGCTTATACCCAGGGTGTGTATCCTACAACAAGATGTCTTTCTTAGTGGAACTGCTGCATCTAAAGGCCCTGTACAAGGTTTCTAACAAGTTCGCAGATGAGTTGCTTCGTATGCTGAGTAAAGTACTGCCACCAGAGAATACAGTACCTAAGTTGTACTATGAGGCAAAGAAATTTATATCCGGATTAGGTTTGGACTATCAGAAGATACATGCTTGTGTAAATGACTGTATTCTATTTAGAAATGAATACGTCAATCTCGATGCGTGTCCAATATATGGTGAGTTACGGTGGTTTCAAGATCATGAAAGTGTAGGAGGAATGAATAGTCCGGAGAAATCTAAGCAAATGGGTGGAAAACTTCTCCTTAAAGTACTACGATACTTTCCACTAACTTCTAGGCCACAAAGACTATTCATGTCTCCTAAAACAGTAGGATCTATGACCTGGCACTCTACAAACGAATGAAAGATGGAGTACTACGACATCCTGTGGATACAGAGGCATGGAGAAAACTTGGCAACGTGAATCCTGCCTTTGGGGCAGAGCCACGCAACGTACGTCTTGAATTAACCATAGATGGGTTGATCCTTACAGTGACAAGAGTCACCCATATAGCATGTGACTGGTTGTGTTGATTCCCTACAACGTGTCACCGGAGACCTGCCTGCAAGATACCAATTACATATTGTCAATGTTGATACCTGGTCCAAAATCCCCAACAAATGATATTGACGTGTATCTACTGCCATTGATAGATGAGCTCAACGAGTTATGGTTGAATGGTGCATTAACATATGATGCACACTTTAAATAGAACTTTCAAATGCACGTTGTTGTATTTTATACAATAAATGATCTCCCTGCTTATGCAAATTTGTCCGGTTGGGCTACTTATGGTAACCTGGCATGTCCAGTATGTCAAATGGACACACATTACTGTAGATTAAACCATGGGAGGAAATGTTCCTTTATGGGCCATAGACAATTCCTACTGGTCGATCACCCATGGAGGAGAAACAAAAGCGCGTTTGATGGAACTGTGGAGGTAAAGAGATCCCCACAAAGACGTTCTGGGGATGAGGTGTTGAAACAATTAGAGTGTCTTCAACCAATTACCTCTGGTAAAACACAGCCCCCCACAAAATTTGAAGTAGACCCAGTCACTGGAAATTGGAAAAAGAAGAGCATATTCTTCCGCTTACCTTACTGGGAAGAACTTTTGGTGCCTCATAACTTGGATGTTATGCACATTGAAAACAAAGTGTGTGATAACCTGACTGGGATGTTACTAGGTGTTTATGGAAAAACAAATGACAATCTCAATGCCAGAGTGGACTTGCAGGTGTTAGGCATAAGAACATTGTTGCATCCCGTTCGTAGGGAACCGAAGTTGGTGTTACCGCCTGCCTGCTACACCCTATCGAAACAATAAAATATAAAGCTATGTGAGTTCCTAAAAAATTTGCGATTGCCAAGTGCTTATTCGTCAAACATATCTCGTTGTGTAAGCTGAAAGACAGGAAATTGATCGGTCTGAAAAGTCATGACTACCATGTTCTAATGCAACGCATACTGAGTGTTGCAATTAAGGGATTACTGCCCAAGAATGTATGCAAGGCACTGATAGACATGAGCAACACCCTTAGAGTGCTGTCCTCCAAGGAGTTACACATGGCTGATCTAATGAAAATGAAGACGTAGTTACCAACCACAATGTGCAACCTAGAGAGAATATTTCCACCATCATTCTTCAACATCACCGTATATTTGATAACTCACCTTGCAGAGGAGGCAAGAGTAGCAGGGCTAGTTCAATATCGATGGATGTATTCAATTGAAAGGTCATTACTACTCTACCATGTTTTTAAATGAGTTTTAATATGGGTTTATAAGCTTATGACATGCTACTATGATAGGATAATGGGGATAATGAAGTCATTCGTTCGCAACAGAAGTCGGTCGGAGGGCTAAATAGTTGAGGGTTATATTGCACTAGAGTGTTTGGCATTTTGTTCCAGATATTTACATGACATTGAGACTAAATTTAGCCGACACAATCTCTCTTTTCCTCAAGATCAGGTTGTTAGGTTGACGACAAGTGGATTAGGCATCTTTTGTCCGGCTGGAGCATCCATAGGTCGTGCAGTGGTTCGCGAACTGACAAACGAAGAATGGGGACAGTGTCAATGCTACGTTCTCAATTCAATGTATTATTTTGTTAAGAACAAACTAGCGTAAGTCAATTATGTCTAACTCGTTCCATTTGGACGTTTTTTTAAAAAGGGAACACAAGTGGCAGCTCATTTGAGCTAGGGTTAACAGAAGAGACATTGATGTGTTGCACAATAGAATATTCATCCAGAGGTTAGAAGAAAGGGTTTGAAATCCTTAACCCTGTTTTTTACTAATGATAAGGTATTGATGTATACATTGAATTGTTTATTGCATTAGGTTGATCGAATGTTTGGACCGGATGAGGATGAAAAATTCGTCAACTTAAGGCATTGTGCCGAAGTCCTTTATATGGCGTGAATACATATACTGGATATAAAGCTAATGGGTTCTTTTTCCACACGAAAGAGCGGTCAAAGATAAGGAACTTTGAGAACAGTGGTGTCTTATGCAAAGCTGATACAGCGTGCTATGCTAGCTCTTCCGACAACACCCCCTTGAAAGGGCGATTGATTATTACAGAGTGTTAAGGGAAGTAGTGGAGCGTCAATATGTTGGAGATCTCAGCATTGTTCTGTTCAAATGTGACTGGTACAATGTACTGTCATCATCCAATGGCATGAAAGTGGATGAGTACTGGTTTGTTTGTGTTAACACAACAAACTATTTGTCCGCGGATGAACCATACGTACTGGAACCCAAGCAACACAGGTTTTCTACTTGACTTACAATAATAATAAAGATTGGAGCAGTGTGTTGACTGCAGTGGCCAAAAGGCGGTTCGTCCTTGGCGGACAAATGTCTGGAGAATCTGTTTAGTCGTACCAGGAAACCTCTGTTGCAGTGGTTGCTAATGTCCCGCATGTCGATCAGGTCGACGAGGAGCCCGATTGGTGTAGGAACGATATTGATGTAGTAGAGGTAGAAACCGATCTTGTTAGTGATGTCATGCGAAACAATGACATTCATGAAGGACCAGACATTCTTGAAGAAAAGGACGCAACAACTGTTGGCGTGGAAGATAGCGACTATTCTTCATCTGATGGGATCGACTCAGAATTAGAGGAAGACTTGTATGACTCCGAGCAAGACTCCGGATCTTCATCCAATGATGACCCGGGAGATGACTGACAAAGACTTTAGGTTAAACACCTACAACTGTTGCTATTGTATGTTCGGTTTGTACTGTAGGCTGAGGGTTATATTGTGTTTAGACTTGTGTTCTACAATTCTGTTATGTTTGTTATGTAGACTTTAGGTTATTCCCATTTGTGTTATGTTTTTGACATTTGTTATGTAGACTTTAAGAGTGTAGCAATTTGATTATACAATTCTGCTTATATCCAACTCTGAATACATTGTTGTAAATTGATGTACATTGGTGTAAATTGTTGTTTCAATGTATATACATTGTTTGGTCTAGTAAGTAGTAAATGTAAATTGCTGTACATTGCTGTAAATGCAAGTGCTGTAAATAAATTTGTCGTTCGTTGACATGTTATCCCTAAAACTGCTGTGCATCCCTGCTGATCATCCATGTTCACTTGTCGACTTATTCAATATCCCTACTGCCCATCCATGTAAAACTACTGCTCATCCCTACTGTCCACTTATTCAATATGAAAAAGCAGTCCACTTGTTCAGGATAATGTACAATACAACACAATAAAAAAATTAGCCAAACGAACAAAGACATATCAACATTCATCAACAACAAACCAGCCAACAAGGCAGACAGACAGTGTCTATATAATGCAGCATGATGCAACAATGTATATAAGTTTGATTTCAGCATGAAAGGCAACAAAGTATCTTCAGCATGAGAGGCAGGCAGGATTACATACAGTTTCTAGTATCTTCGTTTCATTTCATTCAACAGAACAGTCGTTTTGCAGCATACCACAATAAGCAAACCCAATGTGTAGAATTCAACCTTTCATTCGATAAATCAGGTGTGCACAACTAGTGAAACAACTGCAACTGCAGTGAAACAAACCTAAGAACAACCAGTGAAACAACTAACAACTGCAGTGACATAACAACTCTTCAAATGAGGTAACAACGTCATGGAGTCGAGCATAGTCAGATTGTTTCCGACTTTCGACACCCTGCAGCTGAGGCATTGTCCGAAGGTCGAAGAAGCTGAATTTGCAACCAGAAGTGGGAAATTGCATAATATAGCAGCTTCAAAAGATGAACAATTATACGGATGGGACAGGCCGGTAGTTGATCGATTGCTTGAGCCCCAGACCCTTGCTCAGTGTCACTATGGCAGAATTCCATTTTCCTGCACAATGAACCTACACCCTAAAATGGAAATTCCAAATCGCAGAAAGCAAGAAAATGCAGGGGAGGTCCTTGCAAATCGCAATGTAGAAAGCGGGAAAATGCACAATGTAGAAAGCAAAAAATGGAAATTTGACAATTCTGAAGGGGAGGGCCTTGCAAATCGCAGGAAATTCCAAGTGAAAGGGAGACTTTGCAAATGTAGGGCATAACAAAGGCTTATGGGTTAGGGATTTTAAATAGATTATGCCCTATATTGTTAATATTAATTTAATTATTTGCATTTTATACACATTTTTTATCAAATTAGTCGCTTTACTTTAAGAAATAAAACGCCGTGACTTTTGGTCACGTATGTTCGTACATCAACTCATTCGCTACTAAACTTACAAAGGGTAGTGGTGGTCTCTCGACTCAATCATTTAGACACACTCCCAATCTTTCTTGCATTGCTATCCAATTCGCACATTCGTTGCTTGTTCTTGGAATAGCTCGTCATTGCACTTGCTCGACTTGTGTTGCTAGTGCTCGGATATTCAGTATTATGGTTGACAATCTCCAATGCTTTGGGCCCTCCATGACTTGATGGTGAACCGTTTGTGAGTCTGTTTCAATGATAATGCTTTGCCATCCCGAATCTATTGCTAGTCGTACTCCTTCTTGTATTGCTATAGCTTTCTCGTTTCGATGTTGTCGCTCCTTTGCCTTCGGTTCATTCCGCCCATGACTTTCCCGTTCTTGTCTCATGCTACCACTCCTATGCCGGCTCTTCGAGTTTCCTTGCACCATGAGGCATCGCAATTTATCTTGATCGTGTCACCCGTCGGGGGATTCCACTGTAGGTTCGGCTCATCCTCTAGAGGAGGTGTTGGTTGGGCCGATCGGTGGACTCCCCATTGCTCCTCGTATGCTTGCTTGGTTTCTATGATCACACACCTTGGGTTTGGTTGTTGCGATTCAAAGGCCGCCTTGCATCTCGCTTTCCAAATGTGCCAACATGTGAGGAGTATTAGGGCCCACCTTTTGTCGTCATTCCGTTCCCCCCATGCGTCTCCGCTCGTCTCCTTGTGAGCCATTCCTCCATATTCGTCCCATTTGGTCTATCGATTCGTAACTCGATCAAATCATCCCATACTGGTTCCGTCCATCTACATTCTAAGATCATGTGCTCCCTTGTTTCGACTTCGCCGCATATTGCGCAACTTGGGGGGACATTCATCCCTCGTCGTGCCATGTTTGCTTTAACTGCTATAGCATTCGTAGCAAGCCTCCATATGAAGTTCTTTACCTTTGGGATTACCTTTGCTTTCCATATAGTCCTCTATACTGTCTCATTTCGGTTCGGCCCCAGATTTGGTTCGGTCCTCTCCCTTATCTTGTAGTAGACCGATCGAACTTGGGGGCTTCCATCCTTCGTGTGCGACCATATGAACCGGCCTCGTCCCTTGTTCCGTGGCAATGGAATGTTCATGATGTGGGCTGCATCTTCTTGGTCTACTATGCTCCTCATGAGATTCTCATTCCATGTGCCATTTGGTAGGATGAGCTCGCTTACCCTTAGGTTTCCCTCGTGTTCCACAATGATATATATCCCCATTAACTCTTTTGCTCTCCTTTGTGTATATCCATGGGTCCGCAAAAACTCATATGTCTTATCCCGTACCAATCATCCACATTCCTTCTCGCTTAATGACTTCTAGGCCATGTAAAATACTCATCCATCCCCAAGAGGATCGACATCCCTTTCTAGCCTCAAGTAATGAATATCGTGGGTAGTATAGTCCTTTAAGGACTTGCGCGGAAAGGGTGTCCGGTTCGGTTATGAGTCGGCTTGCCATTTTTGTTAGGAGGGCCGTGTTGAGACTTTGGAGTTCCCTAAATCCAAGATCCCCCACCTGTTTCGCTCTTGTTAGAACCTCCCATCATCTCCAATGCATTCTCTTTCCATCCGTTGTTTGCCCCCACCAAAAATCAGCAATGATGGCATCAATTTCCGAGCACCATGTATTTGGAAGGCGGAAAACACTCATGACATACGTGAGTATCGCTGTGATGATTGCCTTGATGAACACCTCATTCCCGGCTTGATTTAGTGTTTTTAGCCTCCACCCTCCCAACGTTTCCCTGATTTTTGTCTTCAAAGATCCCAAAGCCTCCTTCTTTGATCGTCCCCAAACCGATGGTAACCCTAGGTATTTACCCGGATCACCCGTGCCTCGTATATGAAGGGCTTCCTTCACTGCCCTCTTATCACTTGGTTTGGCCCCCTTATTGAGGAATAGGGTGGATTTGTCTATGTTATAGTACTCATCTAGTAAGCTCCATAGTCCTCTAGCGTTCGCGGGCATACCTCGTATGAAGAACAGGGAATGATCTGCAAAGAATAGGTGATGGAGCTCTGGGCATTGTCTCCTTAGTGTGATCCCCTGTATAGTGCCGTCCCTGGCTGCTCCTTCCATTCTCCTTGATAGAACATCCGCAAGTAGTATGAATAGGTAGGGTGATAAGGGGTCTCCTTGTCTAATACCCTGTGTTGGTGATATGGGGTTTGTTCTTTCCCCATTCACCACCACTTGGTATGTTGTTGTCGCTATGCATTCCCTTATCCACCCCAACCTTTTCTCATCAAAGCCCCGTTTCCGCAGTGTGGTGATTAGGAACTTCCATTCCACTCTATCATACGCTTTTTGCATGTCAATCTTCAAGGCACACTCCACTTTGTTTTCAGCCCTGTTCATGTTTAGATGGTGGAAAACCTTGTCCGCCACCATGATGTTATCCTGGATGTGGCGACCTGATACAAATGCACTCTGGAAAGGATTGATAAGCTCTGATAGATAACATTTCAATCGGTTTACCAACACTTTGGAAATAATCTTATACAGAAAGTTACAACAGCTTATTGACCTAAACTTAGCGGGTTTCATCGGGATCGACACTTTTGGAATCAAAACTATATCCGTATTGTTTAGGGGGTTTAGAAGGATACCTATTCGTAAGAAAGCCTTGACCGCGGTGATGACGTCTGCCCCCACAATGTTCCAGTTCCTTTGGTAAAACAGACCCGGGAAACCATCCGGACCTCGTGCTCGTGACCCGCCTAACTGAAACGTGGCCGACCTGATCTCGGCATCCGTCACCTCCCTAGTGAAGTTTACATTCATCTCGGGTGTTATTTGGTTCGGTATATATCTCAAGAAATCCTCCCCCGGATCAGTTCGTTCCACGGTAAACATATGCCCAAAGTAATGATGTAATTCATCCGCTATCCTTCCTTCCTCTCCTATCCACTCCCCATTCTCTCCCCTTAGTCTACATATTTGGTTTCGCCGCCGCCTAGCTATTGTGGTATGGTGGAAGAACGTTGTGTTATTCTCACCATTCCTAAGCCATTTGATTCTCGACCTTTGCCTCCAATATTTCTCCTCCCTCGTCCAAAGTTTTTAGAGTTCCCTCTTCAATGGTTTGTATTCTTGTACCCCATCGTCATTCAGCCCCCTTTGCATATTCCTTCTCATTGCCTCCCTCGTTTTTGCAATTTCCTTCATGTTATGGCCAAAACATGTCTTACTCCATGCCATGAGTTGAACTCGACACTTATGCAATTTCTTGTACACCCCTTAAATTGCACTTCCCCTAGTCGGTCTCACCCATGCATCTCTTATTACATCTTGACATTCTGGTTTTTCGAGGCACATCGCCTCGAACTTAAATATTCTCCTAACCCTGTTCCTCGGTTGTTTGAGTTGGACCACCATTGGTACATGATCTGACCTACTTGCTAGCTCATTAATGCAGCTCCCCCTCTCGAACCGTGATGCCCAAACCGTTTTGATTAATACACGGTCTAGGCGCTCCATTATCCTTTAAGTCCCATTCTGGTTGTTACACCATGTGAACGGGTGACCTTTTGATCCTAAATCCTCCATTCCAAGGTCATCAATGACTTGCTTGAATTCATCCATTTGTCTTTGGGACTTTCTTCTTCCACCTTGTTTATCATGTGAGTGGCAAATTGTATTGAAATCCCTAAGTACCATCCAAGCTCCTCTTCAGACCCTCCCTAATGTTTTTAGGAGGGTCCAAAATTGTGTTCGTTCTCGGGCCTCCGCACTTGCATAGACCCATGTTACATAAGTTGGTTCGCTATTGTTATCCATATACACCTCACAATCCATTTGGTTTGGATCGACATGTAAGACCGTGACTCTCGTATCCATCCTCCACCACAATGGTAGCCCTCGGGACGAACCATTGGGGTTCACATAGTGCTTGTTATCCATTCCCATCCTTTTCCGTATCTTCTCGTAGTAGGTATCCCCATTTTTTGTTTCCATTAAGAATATGATGTTTGGGTGATACCTTTTGTTAAGGTCTAGTAGGTGTTGAATTGTCAAGGCCGACCCCAAACCCTGACAATTCCACGAAATTGCACTCATTGAGCACCCGTGGCTGTTTTGAGACAGCCACCGGAACCACTTGTTTGTGTCTCACCTTCTCTTTGGACTTCTGAACCCTTCGGTTTCCTTACCACTCTCTTATTCCGGTTAGGGTTTGTCATGCTTGCTCGACACCTCGGGCTCGTGCGGACCTTTGGCTCTTTGTTGGTGATGGCCACATCCGGACCCCTTAGACTGTTCCCAACGGGTTGGTCCTCCATGTCCTCACCCGACCTTTTGAGCGTCATTTTGTCAAGGTAAGGGCTTAGGTCGGATGTAGTGGTTTGTGCCATCCTAGTCGGAGATGTGGGAGGTGTATCTGGTGGGTTTTCAACTATGTACTTTTGGATCGGTATAGTAAGCGCGGTCGGGTTTGGTTGGCTTGGGTTGTCGGGTAGGAAGGTAATCATGGGATGGGTTATGTAAGTAGTGTGTATCGGAGCCTTCTGGTTTGGGTTATATAGGTGGTGGTAGGGTGGGCTGTTATCCTTGCAGGTAGGTTGGCTCGGGGGTTTGGGTACGGGTGGTGAGTGAAGGGGTTTGGGTACTTGTAGTGGGAGAACGGGTTTGGGTACGGGTGGTAGGCGAAGGTTCGGTTAGTCGGTTGTTGATCGATTGGATAGGCACAGTATGATCGGGTTGGCTTGGTGTTGGTTGGGGGCGGTATGATGTGGAATGTATGGTGATGGCTTTGGAGTTATGTGGTTCATCAATTGTCATTTCATCCGTCAAATAGTCGGAAAAGGGTGGTTCCCTCCCATGCTCGTTTGCTCGTTCTCCATTAGGTCTGTTTCCTTTTGTGTTCCGGTTCGTGTCCCATCAACATCCTCCTCCTCCCTTGTTTCGTTGCATGATGTCCCCGATTTATTTTGTTTTGGTGCCCTTTGTGCGACCTTAGCTTTAGCCTCGGCCATGATGTCAAACCACGACTTCCTCGCGGTTTGGTTCGGTTTTGTGCCCTGGTTCTCTTCCCCTACCACGTGCTTTCGAGGTGAACTCTGTTTTGGTCTCACCCCTACAAGCCATGGTCCATACGCCAGGGTATCTGGGTCATGCTCGGCCCTTTGCACTTCCTGTTTGCATATTTGTGTCGTGTGTCCCAATAAACCACAACCATAGCAAAAATCAGATAAACGCTCATACTTTATGGTTGCCCATTTCTCTTCGCATATAGAGTTTTTCCACCAAAACCCCGACATCAATGCTACTTCCATATTCAGTTCTACTTGCATCCTCAAATTGCTTCTACATATTCTCTCATTAAGCTTATCAATTTCTAGGCACTTTCCTACCATATTCCCCATCTTCCAAGCATTGGCATCACTAAACTTTTCCAGCCCTAGGTCATGTACTTGAATCGAGAAGTTTACCTTATTGAAATCGACCTCCTATAGTCCCACTTTTGGATCTCAACTCTTTATGTTGAGTATATGGCCATTGACTGTCCATGGCGATCGACCTAGGATTCGGTTGGCATTTTCTTTATTCTCAAAATCAAGCAATAGTATTCCCGGCTCTGCCTCCGATGTAGTGACCTTCCCAAATCGGGCCCATGCCGCCCAGAGTACTCCTAGTATCACATTTTGTTTGATCTTGTTTTGGGCAAGCACCTTGCCCACGTAACACACTTCGTCCTTCCCGAACATGTTTGATTCGAGATCCACCGCATGACCCCTGGGTCTGTTTTTATCTCCCGGACCAGAACTAGACTGCATTTTGTCTCCGTGGGTGCAGTCGTCGTCACCGTAGGTGGCAGCCATCTCCTCGAAGCAAGCTGAAAAAGATAAACACAGGGTTCGAGTTAGGATAATATGGATATAGCTAGTATGTATGATTCTGATGTGCTATCTGCGATCCTGGGGGACGCATGGTGGTGGTCGAGGCTTGGTTGTTTTTCCAGTCGAGGAGACGGTGAGCTGATTGCAGAGTTCTTCCGATTTGGCCCGAGCTAGTATTCTGTCGAGCCTTTGTTTAGCCCTCGTGAGGCTTCGCCTTGCCTCGATCGGTGTTGTCAAGTCTAGGTAGCTTGGTGGTGGTGATAGCTAGGATACTGTCTCCGGTGGGTTCGTCGTTTGCTCGACTTGGCCTCCTCTCCTGCACATAACCAGAGTTATTGTTCTTCACAGTTTTGTTCGACGTTCTTCTATTACAAGCATGAACATGTTGCAATCAGAAGCAGTGCCTATGCTAGCTTGGAAACTCGTGATTGGCGGGAGACTTCGGCAATAAATGCCAAGGTAAATAGCTCCAATTGCAATCAGCGGACGAATCTGGCATGAATATCTGAGTGTATATTGTGTTGCTAAAGATTCGGATCATGGGATATGGCAGTTACTGCGAGATATTGCAGTTACCAAATCTAATCTTTAGTGAATATGTGACCGAGATACGCGGGATATCGTGGCCACTTCCTTATTAACGGTTTAGTGGGACCAGAGGAGAGAGACAAGGCTCTCTTCGGGGCGAGCACTCTCATGGCGAGCAGTGAAAGGTCGCGGCCTGGTGAAGAATGGCGAGCACTCAGGGAGCCTTTGGCGTCCTCAGAGACTTTGGGCTCGGTTCTGGGCCACTCGATGATGGGCCAAGTTTGACTCGTACTTAGGCCGATCCGGTTCGAATGTCATGGGTTAACCCCCTCTATGGTTATTGGGCCTTCAAGGCCTTTCCTTATTGGGCTGTCACTATCGATACCCAACATTTTCCCCCGGAGCTTGATTGAAGTTTCTTCAGTCGAGCTTGATTTCCTGGTAGGGTTTTAGATAGTGACGTCTTAGATTCGGTTTACTTCGTATGTTGTAATAGTTCATGACCTTTGAGGCATTTCGAGATCGTTTGGCGAGCAGTTTCTTCCCTGTTCAAGGCTGAAAGAATATCCTTCCTTTTATTCCCCTTTGGCGATCACTCGAGTTAACCTAGGCTTATGAAAGTCTATCTTTCTTGGTTAGGCGATCACTACCTACCCAAGGTACTTCTGATAAAGCCTATCAGTGCGCTGGCGACCACTTTGTCCCCTTAGTGGACTTTTAGCATTTAATAACTGCACAGTTGTCCAGATATCGAACGGTTGCTTGAGGCACGCCTGTCGTTTACTTTTTCGCTCCTTTACTCCTTCAGATTTCCAGAGCTTTTTGTGCGGATCCTTCTTCTTTCTTCTTCAACCCTTTTTCTCCACTGCTTCCATGGCTACCTGAGGTCAAAGAGTTAAGCACACAGCCACCAAGGGGTCTAAAAATGCCAATGCCCCCAAGAGTACCAATGCCCCCCTGACCATTAGGGATGGCGCCGTGCCCCCGTCAGCGGGGGAACAACCTGACGTGGGGAGATCCGCAGCCACCCCAGTGGTGGTGGATGGGCCTGAGCTTCAAACGCCCATCTTTTCTCCGAAAGGTAAACCTCCATCCTTTCAGTGCTCTGTTTTGGTAATATTCCCTGCTGTTCCTTGTTTTTTATGTTTGCCATTGCCATATCTGAACTTATTTGAGTAGATGTCAAGCCTAATGAGTTGAAGCCGGCTTACTTTAAGACAATGGTGGCGCTTGGTGGCCTCAGTGTGGAGGATGCTCCTAGGTATCCTGGCTTAGGTCTGCACTATCCTCACGACGGAGAGGTTTACATTTATGCGGCCCAGATTGATGTTGGGTTGCGTTTTCCTCTTTGTGAGGATTTGCAGACATTGTGCCAGTTCTATGGGATCCACCCCACGCAACACGTTCCTAATGCCCTCAGGATATGGGTCGGTTTCAAGTTCCTGTGCATACGCCAGGAATGGGCTTATTCACTGGCCTTGTTCCGGGTTTTTTTTCCGACTGGCAGCTGGGGCGTACCACCT
Organism: Chamaenerion angustifolium; assembly: GCA_946814005.1. Taxonomy (NCBI): domain Eukaryota; kingdom Viridiplantae; phylum Streptophyta; class Magnoliopsida; order Myrtales; family Onagraceae; genus Chamaenerion; species Chamaenerion angustifolium. Next base: position 21,162,892 of record OX328268.1, on the reverse strand, counting down.
CCATCACTTCCAACCACGCTGGCCGAAGTTTGCATAGTGGGGAGGCCCTCAAGCATGAATTTGGAATGTTCATGTCCGTCTGGTCGATGATTTCTGGGCCACTAACTCCAACTACAAGAAGTTTTACTTCTTGTACAAGGGGGTGTACCCTGGAAATTGTTTACCCCGGACAAGGATTTCCCTCCTTCCTTCGAAGAGCTGTCAGGATCGGAACGATCGACGACCTGTACCGGTTGCATCGGTCGTCCCAATTCAAGTCCATTCGCTCAGTGGCGGAGACTACTGAGAATATGCTTGAGATGGCGGGCATTCATCAAGCCACGCCAATCTTTGATGATTGGGTAATTTTCTAACCCTTTTCTTGTTTTATCATTTGTAGGCAAGGCTGTAGGCAAGAGCCGGAAACTGATAGGTCTCTTTGATGACCAGGGATCGGCGGGGTTGTCCTCCGACCAGGCATTGCTGAGCTCTCCTCCTCCCCCCTCTAGGCGTTCGTCCAAGAGGAAGTCCGAGGAGGTGCTTCCTTCGGCCACTACTGGCCCTCGCCAACCAGGTATGTTGCCTCGCCCTTTGTGGATTTAACGTTTTCATACTTTGCAGTTTTTTGGTTTTTGACATCTTGTCTTGCTGTTTTGTAGAGAAGTCCTCGGCTGACGTGGCCCGGGACCTTCCTCCTCCTCCTTCCAAGAAGGTCAGGAGTGAGGAGCACCCAGAAGTCGACCAGCATCCTCCTCCTCCCCCTCCTAAGGGACCTTCTGCCAGCAAGGGGAAGAGTCTGGACGTGGCGCCTCCTTCTCCCTCTCCCCAGGAGAAGGCTTTGGCCTTGGTGCCTCCCGCTCCTACGGTGCCCACGATTCCTCCTAAGGAGTCTGGGACCCAAAAGAAGGGGCCCGATGCTTCAAGCTCTTCGAGGGCTCCCGTAGAGGAGTACTGCTTCATGGCGAGCTTGTTCCAGCCACTTAAGGCTGCGAACTCTTGGGGGCCTTGGGTCCCTTGTGGGGACCTTGCAAAGAAGGGGTACCCTGCCCAGAAGAGCCTCCGGGGTAGCCCGGACATGTGCATGCGGCTTCTTGATGGGATAATTCCCGTCAAGGACCGCTCGATTGTTCCCACGGAGCTACCTCAGATCGAGGGGTTCCTGCGGACCCACTTCGAACGAGTCGCCCTGGTATGATCTCGCCTCCTTTCCGTTCTTTTTTCCTAGTCGTTCCCTTTTTGTTTGATGTCCTGACAATTTTCCTTATGTTTTTGTTGTCAGCTCGTTCGGGAAGAAGTGATTCTTGGCCGCGTCTTCGGCGAGCTCGCCGACAAGCATTCTGACCTGCTTGTCGAGCTGGAGCAGTATCGAAGTACGGGGGTCACCCCCGGGCAGTTGGAGGCCATCAAGAAGACCGCTGATGTGGCGATTGCCTTGGTGGACGGTGCCCGGGAGGAGTACTTCATGAAGGAGCAGCTTCTCCTTGCTGATGTCAAGAAGAGGGAGGCTGATGCTGCAGCCTTCCTTCAAGAAGCTGAGGCCCTTCATCGGTGCCTAGATGAAGGAGAAGCGGTCCGAGCTCGCTTAGAGGCTCGTGCTCAAATTGAAGGAGTCAGACGCTATTCGGGTCGCCGCGGAGGCCAAGAAGGAATGTGCTGAGGCCCAGAGGGGCATTGCTGAAGCCAGGGGGATCGCCCTGGAGGAGGAGAGGGATCAACTAGCTGAACAGTTGAGAGATGTCCCTTCGCCTCAAAGCATAGTCGAGGCATTCAAGGCCTCTGAGGATTTTGAGGACTGTGCTTTGAAGGTGATGAAGTCGGTGATTGCCGATTTTCTCCAAGTCCTGGTGGATGATGTCCAGGCGGTCGACCCCAACTTTCTCATTGGGGAAGTTGAGTCCTTGAAGAGCTTCCTCCGAAGTCACACCCTTCAGTCTGCTGCTAAAGAGGTTGACCCAGCTGCGGCTGAAGAGGTTGCCCCTGAAGGCGAGCCGTCCCACCCCCGAAGGCGAGCAAAGCACCCCTGCCCCCGAGGATCCAAAAGCTTGAAGTCTCCACCTCCCTTAGCGACCATATTTCCCTTTGTCTTTTTAGTTAGCTATTTTTCCTTTGTAATCTTTGTTTTACTTTGTAATTATTTATTTGACTTAAGACTTGGTTTCCTTATATTGAATGCCTTTATATTCATGAGCCTTTAATTGACTTCGAACATGTTTGGATATTCATCCAATGTCTTAATCATAATTACTCTCGACTTTTCTTGCTTTGTAATGGCTTCGACTCTTAAAGTCTTAGACCAAGCATAAGTCTATACGAACTTTCTAAGGACAATCCTCTGACACTTAAAAGCATAAACTTCTAAGTTCAAACATATATTACCTTTTTGAAGTTTAAACCTTCTAGGTGTTTGCATAATAGCAGAGAATTTGTTAACTTCAGGTTTTATCATTCATAATGATCGCCTGAATTCCTCATCCTCTATTTTAATTTGATAGCAGATCTCTTTCTCCGACTTTGGCGTCTGCTCTCCCGTTTTTGCCTAATTCTATTGTTAGGACTTTTTGGCATGACTTTGGCGTCAGGGCTTTCATTTTGCCTAACTTTATTGTTGGGTCTTTTGGCCTGACTTTAGCGTCAGGGCTTTTTGACCTAACTTTGTTGTTAGGGCTTTTGGCCTAGCTTTGTTACTAGGGCTTTTGTCCTGACTTTGGCGTCAGGGCTTTTGGCCTAGCTTTGTTTATAGGGCTTTTGGCCTGACTTTGGCGTCAGGGCTTTTGGCCTAACTTTGTTGTTAGGGCTTTTGGCCTGACTTTGGCGTCAGGGCTTTTTGTGCCCGATTCGGTTATCAGGTCTTTGCCTGACTTTTGGCGTCAGGTCTTTTTTATTCGACTTGCTTCGAGTGGACACGCTTTATGAAGGAATGACTTTCTTTTATTAACATAACAGTTTGATTACAAGCTATGTATGAAATCTCCTTAAATGCTCAGAATTGAATGGACGGGGTAACCTTTCGCCTTCGATGGTTTCCAAATAATAGGATCCTGGTGCGGCGATCTCTACTACCTTGTACGGTCCTTCCCATTTGGCTGAAAGTTTATTTTTACTGTCCAGCCTTCTGAATTCATTCCTTCTCATAACCATCTCCCCAACGAAAAATTGGCGAGCGCTGACTTTTCTGTTGAAATATCGAGCGGTCGCCAAGCGCATCTTTGCTTGTGTCTTTTCCGAAAGCCATCTCTCTTCGTCTGCTAAGTCGAGGTCAGTTCTGCGCTCCATCTCATTTGCCTCTGCATTAAAGTGTAGGACTCTGTGGGTAGGCACTGCTGTTTCGGCGGGTGCTACTGCTTCTGATCCGTACACTGAAAGGCGTTTCTCCTGTGGCCGCCTTAGGTGTTGTTCTGATGGCCCATAATACGTTTTCCAGTTCTTCTGCCCAATTTCCTTTGAATGCTCGAACCCTTTTCTTGAGTCCTGCTAAGACAACCTTGTTGGCTGCTTCAACTTGCCCATTCGTTTGAGGATGATGCACTGAACTGAAACGATGGTCGACATGATATTCTTCACAGAGCCATTTCAGCTCCTTTCCAATGAATTGCGGACCATTATCACTGATGAGTATTGTGGGAATGCCAAACTTGGAGAATATGTTCATCTTTAGGAACTTGATGACCTGGAATTCCGTTGTCTAAGCTAGAGCTTTCGCCTCTATCCACTTAGTTAAGTAGTCGATCGCCACTATAATGTGAGTACGCTGAACAGTGCTAATAGGGAAAGGACCCAGTATATCGATTCCCCATTGAGCGAAAGGCCAGACACCCGCCATTGGGGATAATTGTGTTGATGGTCGACCCGATCGTGGTGCAAACTGATGGCAAGTCTCACACTTCTGCGTTAATTCAGCTGCATCTTTTCCCAAGGTCGGCCAGTAATATCCTAATCTGAAGATTTTCCTGGTCAGCGATCGAGCACCTTCATGACATGCTGCCACCCCTTCGTGAGCTTCTCGAAGAACCTTTTCTGTTTCAGGATGAGCAACACACCTCAAGTAAGGAGTCGAGTAGCCTCTTCTGTAGAGTTCCCCATCGATGATTAGATAACTGGTTGCGAGTCTTCTAATCCTCGTGGATTCGCCTTCGTCATCTGGGAGGATCTCTTCTTTTAAATAATTCTAGAACAGAGTCATCCATGTGACCTGTCCTTGAATCTGCTTTCCAGGACTGAACATAGGGCCTTTTCCAGAAATTGCACATCCTGGATTGTTGTCCCTCCGAATGCCAGTTTACTCAAGGAGTCTGCCATCTGGTTTTCTTGGCGAGGAATAGACTCAATCGCGAAATTTGGGATTTCCGCGACCAGCTTCTTGGCGATGCTGAGATATTTCTTCATCTTTTCTCCTATTGCCTCGTAGGTGCCATTAATCTGATTGACAATAAGCTCCGAGTCACTCTTTACCTTAAGCGCAGTTATACCCATTCCTTTTGCCAGTCTGAGTCCAGTGATAAGAGCCTCATATTCTGCTTCATTATTGGTCATCGGGAATGTCAAGGCGATCGCGTACTTCAGAGACTCACCCTCAGGAGGGATAAGAATTAAACCTGCCGCCGAGCCTTCTTTTGATGAAGACCCGTCTGTATAGAGCTCCCATATTTGATTGTCGTCTGCTGACTGATTTGGCCTGTTTTGTGCTTCCGTTTGACCGTTACTCGTGCTTTCCACTATGAAATCAGCTTGTGCTTGACCTTTGATGGCGGTTTTTGGCGCAAATTTGATCTTGAACTCGCTGAGCTCGATCGCCCACTTGACCATTCTTCCTGAAGAATCTGGTTTCATCAGGAAGTTTTTGAGAGGTTGATTGGTGAGGACCGTGATGTCGTGCGCACGAAAGTAAGGTCTCAGGTTCCAAGCAGGAATAACTAAGGCATAGAGATACTTCTCAATCTTGACATATTTTATTTCAGCTGAGTTGAACATTTTGCTAATGAAATACACTGGACTCTGAATATTATTTTCCTCCCTTATTAAGACAGCACTGGCTGCCACTTCGCTAATGCCTAGATAAAGGAAAAGCTGCTCGCCTGGAACGGGCTTTGCCAGAGCTGGGAGTGTTTGGATATGCCTCTTCAAGGATTGGAATGCCTCCTCACAGTCTGGCGTCCACTCAAACTTGCGGTTGGCCCTCAGAGTTTTGAAAAATGGGAGGGACCTGTCGCTCGCTTTGGTGAGGAAGCGGTTGAGAGCAGCTAGGCGTCCATTCAGGCATTGGACTTCCTTGTGGTAGGTTGGCGACTTCATTTCTTCTATGGCCTTTAGGTTTTATAGGTTTGCTTCGATTCCCCTTTCGCGGACTTGACCCCAAAAGCGCACTTGGCAGGGTTCAGGCGAACACTATGTATCCTCATGCATTCAAAAGCTTAGCGGAGGTCCGCTGTGTGAGGATTGCCCTTGATGGTTTTAACGAGCATATCATCCACGTAAGCCTCCATGTTACTCCCCAGCATGTCCTGGAGCAGGCGGTTCACCATCCGCTGATAAGTTGCCACGGCATTGATGAGCCCAAAGGGCATCACCTTGTACCACAGAATGTCCCCATCAGCATAAAAAGCGGTGTGAGCCTCATCGTCTGGATGCATTCTGATCTGGTTGTAGCCTGAGTAGGCGTCCATGAAGCTCAGCATCTCATGACCCGAGGTAGCATCGACCAGCTGATCAATCCTCGGAAGGGGATATGAATCCTTGGGGCAAGCCTTGTTCAAATCGCGGAAGTCGACGCACATCCTCCACTTTCCGTTTGATGTCTTAACCAAAACTGGGTTGGCGACCCAGCTCTGAAATCTCACCTCTCTGACGAAGTCAGACTCAATCAACCTGCCGACCTCCTGCCTGATCGCCAAACGCTTGTCCGTCCCGAATGACCTTCTTTTTTGGGCGATTGGCTTGATGGAAGGGTCTATTCTGAGCTTGTGGGAAATGATATCTGTGCTGATTCCTGGCATGTCGCTCGGCTGCCAGGCGAAGAGCTCTTTAAATTCTTTGAGGAGGACTGTCATGGCCTCCTTTTGATCCTCCTTCAAGGTGGTTCCAATGCGCACCTTCTTGTCCGGACCATCGATTTCGACCTCTTCCAATTCCTCAATAGGTGCTGGCCGAGCCAAGTCCTCGCGGGGGTCGGCCTCTGTTTCAATGGCGAGCGCCTCCCTTGCGCTCGACCTCTCACCGCCAGCACCAAACCCTCCTGCAATCAGATTTACCCTCCTCTTGCTTCTAGACGGCTCAGTTTGCTCAACATGGGCTGGCGAACGATGTCTCGTAGGGGGCGTTCGACTTCGGTCTCGCCCTGCCACGAATTCCTTCAGCATTCCCCCCTGAATCAACTTCTCTATATCCCGCTTCAGAATGCGGCAGTCATCTGTCTTGTGGCCCTTGCATTTGTGGTATCTGCAATAGCTCTCGACATCCTTTCCCATGGTCTGACCACCTCGACGAGGCATCAGTGGCCTCGCCAAGGATCTCCTCTCCATCTTGACTAGTACCGTTGAGATCTACCTATTTAAAGGCGTGAAGTACTCAGGGACCTCTGGATGGCGAGGCGCTGGATTAGACTCGACCCGGGGCCTGCTGTCTTTTCCCTTCTTCTCCTTCTTCACCTCCTTCTTACCATCGCGTCGGGGTTCATGAACCACCCTTAGCGAGGTCGTCAGGAAGTCAGCCTCTGTGTTATCCCTTTCAAGGTCTATGAAACCTTTTGCTCTGGACGCCAACTCCTCCAGCGTTTCGATCTCCTTCAAATGATAGCTGTTTCGCAGCTTCCTCGAGGCCTTGTTGGCCACATCCAGACTCCTGTAAAATGCTCGAATGATCTCCCCATCCGAGATTCGGCGATCTATCTCCGTGACATTATGATGGAAACGCCCATAAAAGTTGGACAGCGACTCTCCAAGCTGCTGTTTGACCAAGTCCAGGGCAACCATGCTCTTTAGCAATTGGCGCTCGCCCATATACCTCTCCAGGAACTTGCTCCTTAACTCTGCCCAAGTTCCGATTGATCCTGCAGGGAGGCCGAAGAACCAAGACGAAGCCGAACCCGAAAGAGTAGATGGAAATAACAAAGCCAAGTGATTGGGATCATTTGAATTACCCAGGAGAGAGGCCTCGTGTTTGTTGACATGTACAGTGGGATCTCCTCCACCGCTATACTCAGGTATGGCCCAAGCAACTACATCCTTTGGGATTTTGATGGCGACGAGCTCGTCGGTAAAAGGGTGAGCAGACTGCTCCTTGAAGGGATCTACGACTGTCAGTCGTCTTTCTTGGAGCCATTTATTGAGGAGGTCATCCATCTGATCCACAGTGCAGTACATTGGCGAGGTTCCGGGTGGAGGAGGACCGGAAGGGTTGGCAGTGTATGCGGCTGCTGTCTCCTTGGTGTATGCTGGAGGTATGGACTGCTGTCCTGATGTCATCTCCTGATCCTCCTGAGGCGCGGTGGGGCCAGGATTTGCCGCTTTAGAAGGTAAGGGCCCTGTGGCAGCAGGGCGGTTGTTTCCTTTAGGAGCAGAGGGATTGTTTTCTTGAGGACCAGGGGCTTGACGGCGCGCCTGTCCTAGGATGGCCTCCAGCAGGGAGATCATCTCTGGGGTTAAATTGATGTCTTCCCCAGCGATGTAGACTGTCTGCGGTGCCGGGGCTCCGTTTTGACAAGCAGCGGGGGTCGGTCTTGAATCACCGACATGCTCTCGAGTTGTACGTGGATGAACGACATTGGCTCTTGCTCGGCTGGCAGTTTCTTGTTGAAGTGGTGAAGCGGCGGCGGAATCAGATCTATCTGAGGATCACTCCCTGGTCTGGTTCCGACGGTTGCTTTGGGATCGAGTTCTCATGGCTGAATTGCTCGGTTCCCACAGACGGCGCCAAATGTTGGATCGTAAAATCCTGGATGCTGATCTGGCAGTGAATTAAATGCCAGACAAGGACGGAAAGACGCTTATGCTCCAACTCCGGTGAACCTGCAGGTAGGGGAGCGCAACAAAGGGGGTGTCGCTGGGTCCCTCTCCGATGCATAAATGAGTATATGTGTCTATAAAACTCAAAACGTAAGGAACGTATGTAAAGCAATGGTATTTATAGGGTAGGAGAGATCAAACCGTATAAGGCAGCTGAATATCTGAGTGTATATTGTGTTGCTAAAGATTCGGATCATGGGATATGGCAGTTACTGTGAGATATTGCAGTTACCAAATCTAATCTTTAGTCAATATGTGACCGAGATACGCGGGATATCGTGTCCACTTCCTTATTAACGGTTTAGTGGGACCAGAGGAGAGAGGCAAGACACTCTTCGGGGCGAGCACTCTCATGGCGAGCAGTGAAAGGTCGCGGCCTGGTGAAGAATGGCGAACACTCAGGGAGCCTTTGGCGTCCTCAGAGACTTTGGGCTCGGTTATGGGCCACTCGATGATGGGCCAAGTTTGACTCGTACTTAGGCCGATCCGGTTCGAATGTCATGGGTTTGCCCCCTCTATGGTTATTGGGCCTTCGAGGCCTTTTCCTTATTGGGCTGTCACTATCGATACCCAACGCTAACTTTGTCACTAAATATATATTTTATGTAACAACATATATGTTTGTCACTATTAGAGGTATATAGATCCGACTAAATATATCACCACTAAAAGATATGTTTAGTATCAGTTGCTTTAACCAAAAAATGATATAATTTAGTTCTAACAATGTAATGTCTCTAAATAATTCTTTTACTGATAAGTAAATGTTTAGTTGCAGTTTTGTTCATTACAATTTGTTTAACAACAATGTGGTGTTATGGCAACTAATATGATCAAACTGGATTACACTCATTCATATGGTTCAAATCGGCCTTAAGAAACATATAAAGTTTTCAATTCCGTTATATTTTCCTCTTTCTCTCTCTTTCTGAAGAGATTCTTCAATTTCCCAATTCATATTTTGTTCATCACATTAATAGAGTACCAAATCTTCCACACGATAGAGGATAGTTGTAGCAGCTCTAGAGTCGACAACATGGAAAATAAATTATATGAACCAAATCAAGGAGCGATCGAGGTGGTTGGCAGTCATCCCCACAATCGTCCGCGATTTCATTATGTTGATTTGGGGGGGATTGGGTCTATTAGGGGGACCCCATTCTAATAACCCCAGTATTGGATACTGGCCCAAACCATTTCCTTTATGTATAGGGATGTTCAAGGTTGGAAAACCTAATAACAATGATGCCCTGCCGCCCTACAGTTTAGACTGAGGCAAGTATCTGTGTAAATTTAGGTCACTTCCCGTTAACTCGTGGCGTGTCCTCCCGTCCGACAGACCGTGATCCCAACCTCAGGCAGATCCGCTTCCGCTAAGTCGATCGTTCAAGTAGGTAACTTAAATATGTGTTTATGGTGTGCCCTAAATGTTTGCATGTTTCGTACATACCAACATTGGTATCAAAGCCGTGTCAGGGTTGTTTAAATTCCCCCTTGACAAACATGACGCCGAGAAACCAAAGTCACGACCTTGACATGGTGGTTGCACCCTCGGTGGTCGTGCCCTTGGCGTGTGGCCCCAGCCTCGGTGGCTGCGGCCCGGCCACCCCATGGTCTTCGTGGCCATGGCAAGCACAATCACGACCTCCCGGGGCACTACATCTGACGCGGGTGGCCGCAAGAGGTGCTTCCGCGCGAGGTCGCAGCCAGAAGTGGCTGTGACCTGGTTGCTGTCAACTGTGACAACAACCATGGCAACCCCACTCGGGATGTCGCGCGCGAGAGGCCCCGTGCGAGGCTGCAACCAAAAGTGGTTGTAGTGTTGGTGCTGTCATAGTGACATCAGCCATGGAAGCCCTGGGAGAAGGGATTGCCGCGCGGGGTGGAGGCCTCTTGAAGACGTCAGGGCAATGTCAGGTAGGGAGCCGATAAGGGGGGCAAATTCGGACAGCGGTGGCAGACCTCCTCGTGGCCGTCCATGGTGGCTGACCACCTCCCCCGGGCTGGTTGCTACTACTAGGTTTGAAAACCCTAGCAACACTGTAATCTTCCCTTAGGGAAGATGAGTAGTGTAGGTCCGGTTCTTTGTGAACTCGACCGAATAGATTAGAATCAAACTGGTTTGTGAATGAGTCTGGGTTGGTTCAGTTCAGTCGGTTTGAGTCGACTGTACCAATTCGGATCAGACTGGCTAGAGGGACCGACTCAGATGGTTTAGTGTTGCCTCAACCGATCAGAGCTAATTCAGAGGCCCCAGCCTGCGTGAATTGACTTGAAATGAATTTGATGTCGATCCTGGACCGAGTGTGGGTTCAAACAACGTTTTTAGTCCTGTAAATGTGCTTGGACCTTTTCATAAATAATTTTTAAGCTAATTTAATTAATTGTTGGACCATTTTAAATTGTTGGGAGAGCCTTATATTTTTTATGTTGCATGAATGGATAGGTAGAACACTGTGTGGGCTTCTTGAGTTCCTTGTATTACTTTGTGTTTTCTGCAGGGTAGATAATCTTGCCTTACTTTATTTGATTGGCTCTTGACTCCATGACTAGTAGAATTGACTAGGTTATGACTTGTTGAGGTCCTTGCATACTGTGTGAAAATTGGTTTAACATGTTAATTACTTTTATATGTTGAGACTTTAGTCCCTGAATTTAGTTTGTTGAGACTTTAGTCCCTGTATTTGTTTTTTTGAGACTTTGGTCCCCAAACTTTCATTCATGGTGATTTTAGTCCCCAAACATTTATTCAGGGTGATTTTGATCGCCAAATGTTTAGTTAGGGTGATGTTGGTTCTCAAAGTTTTGAAAATAACAAATTAGCCCCAAATTAATTTATTTTTGAAAGGTATCAATATATATGTGTGTGTATTGACATGTATGTTTTGTTTCTTTGATTGCATGTATTAGATTACCTATATAGGTATATCTAGTTTTCGCTTATGATAAAAAGAACATTTAAGATTGTCCTTAGTAGCCTTTCAGAAGTTTGGATGAGTACAAACCACACCTAGGAAAATGTTCGTGAGTGTGAACCAGTCGGTTAGTGTGCGAGGTTCTCCGAATGTCCTTGAATAATGCTAGGATGATTGTTTTGTGTAAGAGTCGAACGCTTTGGTTTAGTGCGATCTATTCGACTCAAGTTCGCTAAGGAATGTTGGTATATACTGTGTTTCGATTGATAGTAGTGGCTTTAGGGCATGTTTAGAAACGAGGAGTGATTCTAGGCATAACTAGGTTTGTCCTCCAGGTTTAAGTATATTCTCAAGTCTGCTCCATCCGTTTGAGACTTGTCTTTTAGATACAATAGAACATTGTTCCTTGTGTCTGCATGATCCTATTAGAATTTCCTTTAGTTAGAGAAATTAGGCCGCCGTGAAGAACACTATCGCTTAGTTGGACAAGGGTGTTAGACTTAAACGATGACAACTATAAAATTCGGATAAAGCGTATAAAGATGGTCCTAATTGAGTATAAGTCCATTAACCACATCAAGAAGATTATGAAAGGCGTGACTCTGGAATAACAAATCAGCAAAGGCCTTTCCATTTGAGTGGGAGGTTAATGATGCTGAGACATGCGTCATGATGCTGAGTACGGTGGATGACGACATTCTTCATGAGTCTGTGCTCAACACACGACTAAAGGGTTGTGGTATGCTTTGCAGACTAGACTTGGTTCTATACAATTGCTCAGTTGTGCTCACTCGACATCAAGATTGATTCATACATGATGAATCCTCGGCACTCCGCGAGATAGCATCTAAGGCATATGGCCAACATGATTGTGAAACTCAAGGAGAACGGTCAGTCAGTGACCGATGAGCAGAAAATCCAGATTATAATCCGCTCTCTGCCTAACTTCTTGAACAGATAAAAGTCTAAATAACTCATTCTAAGGGCCTCAATACCTTTGCACACGTTAGAAGGCACATTGAGCTTAGGAGGACAGACCCAAGGCAGCTGGGCCTAAGGCTGAGGTGCGTGTGGTGCCATCCTCTGGAGTTAAGAAGAGTCGCTGAAGGCAAAGGAGTAATGCACAGCGTGGTGGCGCAAATGCATTAAAGGCAAAGCAGACAAAGACTGAGGTGAACCCAAGGACTCCTCTGAAAACAACACCGTGGAAATGTTCGTGTAAGGCTGAGAATCCTAAATACAATAAATGCTTCAACTGTGGCAAGTGGGTACACTTTGTGAACGCATGCCCTCAATCGATGTGACATGAATGTCTTAATGGCTAATCTAGTGTTTTTGTATTCCTACTACTATCTGTTGATTGAGTCATGTTCTTTGTGGATTTTGGATTCACGATCATCAAATCACGTAGCCAAGGATCGTGATGTTCTCGTAGAGTTCCATACTGCGTGAATTAGGTGCATTTACATCGATGACGACTTTCGTTTTGAAGTCAAAGGGATTAGAACTTGTGAGCTGCGTTTGCGTAGTGGTCAAGTCTTAGTCTGAAGTCATATCCTCTATGCTCCGCAGAATCGTCGAAATGGTATTTTTGTCTTAGGATTAATAAAACTTGTTTTTAGATTATCTTCTCAAGATTCTTCCATCCAATTGTCTTTAGATTAAACTTCGTTTGGCTTTAGTGTTATTTTTGGTGGATTTATTGTTTTGGAATTGGATTCATGCAACAATAATAATTTCATGTATTCCTCTACTTGTGGATATGTTTGCGATGTGAATGAAAGACAAACTAGAGTAACTATAAAGGTCAACATAGAATGCAGCGACTAGTTCAATGGTGTTTGATGTCCAACATTCCACAAGTAGAGTCGTCTACTTGTGTAAGTTGTCTAGCTGAAAATTCCACCGGAACACCATTTTGGTTAGGCACCGAGAGTTGAATTTTACTTTGCATTTAGTCAATTGCGACGTCTATGACCCCCTTAGTTCTAGGGTTAGGCACAGAGCACGGAATTTCATTACATTTACAGATGATTACACCCGTTAGAAAAGGAGAGTAAAGTCCTTCCACTGTGATCATATAAGAAGAGTACCATTCAGCGAAATTCAACGATTTATGCAATGAAAAGGGAATCAGACATCAGTTGACGATCCCTTTCACCCCTCATCACAATAGTATTGTAGACAAACACAATGAAACACTCCTTGAAATGGTTCGTTCGATATGGCGCATACTCAACTTTGAAGACTGTTGCATACGTTGTGAACCATGTGCCGACGAATACGGTTAACTTCCCTCCATATGCATTTTGGACTGGAATAAGTTCTGGACCTTAATCATATGCGCCCATAGGAGTGCACCGCGTAAACCCATGATTTCTCAAATAAATTTAGGAAAGATTGGACCTATAGGAAAGAAGAGTATCTTTGGTTACTTTGATACCTCCTAGTGGTATGTGTTTATAGCCGAGCAGGACAGTGAAAGTGTAACCGAGATCGAATTACGAGACACAACGTTTTTTTAGAGAACAAATTTCCCTAAGAAGGGAGATATTGATTTGGATCGATCTCTATATGAGATTCAAGATCAAGTTGAGCATAAATCTGTTCATTCGAGTAGGATAGTTGAAGCCGCAAATGATGAATCAGTTCGCCGTCTGCCAGATTGACCACCTACTGGAGCAAATGGAACAGATTCCGCTCCTGATGATATTGTTGATAGTGAGAGCATTAGGGATCTCATTCTCAGTGGGAGTGATCATGGTCATACCCTAGCAGTAATGAGGTGTTAGGTCATGGGCTAAAACATAAGTTTTCCTCTCAACTATATGCATTCAAAGGTGATGGAGAACTAAACACCCTAATATCTGACGATATGGTTATTGTGCCATAAAACGTTAGAGAAATTATCATTAGACCCTTCTAAGAAGAATGGATTAAAGTAATGGAAGATGAGATGAATACTTTGGACGATATGAAATCTATTAGGAAGAATAGTGTTTGGACATTGGTCGACCTTCGAGAGGACACATAGTAATAGAGGTAAATGAGTTGTTAAGATGAAGCTCAAGGCTGATAACAAGTTGAACATCACAACTCAACTGATTCTGGCTATTGGAGTAAGTCTAAACCTAGAACTGCACTATATAGACGTTAAAATTGTCTTTCTCAATGGTGAGTTAAAAGAAGAGATCTATATGGAGCAGTCTGAATGCTTTGTGCAGAAAGGCCATGAGCACTTAGTGTGCAACTTTCATAAATTGATCTATAGTCTAAAACGGTTCTCTAGGCAGTGGTTCCGCAGAGTTCATGATTTGGTTGTGGAAAATGTTTTTTTCTTGATGGATGAGAATCATTGTGTGTACACCAAAAGGGTATAGGCCGAACTTTGTGTTTATGACTGTACATGTCCTTGCCCTACACATAGCCGTAAATAGTTTGGAGTTCCTCACATAGGTAAATGCATGATTGTCTTCTCTGTTTGGGATGAAGGACATTGGTGAGACGACGCACATCCTTGGGATCCAAATCTCGAGCGATCGCTATAGGAGGCAGTTGTAGCTTTCTTTGCAGAGCTACATAAACAAAGTGATGGAAATGTTAAACATGAGTAACTACAAACCAGTTGAACTCCAGCTTACGTTTGTTAACCTCTCAATATGGATATATGTTTGAAGACTATAAAAGAAATGAAGCAGATAATACAAATTATGTAGATAAGTGTAGTCAGAAGCCTGATGTATGCAATAGTGTGTACTCAACCTGATATTTGTACGCAATTGGCATGGTATGTCGGTACCAAGCTGAATCTGATTTGAAGAAGTGGCTGACATTAAATAGGATCATGCGATATCTTAAGGGCATCGTTATGCCTTGTGCTATCGAAGAGACTTTCAAGAGGTCTGAGAATCTCTAGATGACTTTGTATAACGATGCAGACTATGGTGGTGACTCTGATGAGAGAAAATCCACCTTGGACTTTATGCTATACTCTCCGATGAATCCATATCGTGGATGAGCAAGAAGCAGTCGCGCATTGTGTTGATCACCATTGATGCTAAATTTGTGAGTCTTGTGTAGACCACTAGTAGGTTGTATGGTTGAAGAGACTTCCAGATTAATTGCTGAGTCATTGGAGTTGCAGTCTCCGTGACAAAGAAACCCAAGTATCATAACAAGTCATAGCAAGTAGATGTCAAACAAAACTATGCTAGAGACGTGGTTAGACATAAGGTGATGAGTTTGACGTACTTGTCTACGAATGATATGGTTGTGGACCGTCTCTCCATCCTTGAAGATGGAGTCTTTAGTGAAGCACATGTCGTGTCTAGGACTATGTAGACTAAGTTGATGTACTTCATTAATTTTAATTTACCATACTATGTTCTTTAACTTAAATTATATTTGAGTATGCATGTTTTCACAGCTTGACTGTTTTGTGTATTTTTACTGTGATTGTTTATTGAAATATGTCAAAGTGGATTAGATCGCCCTCTCACACGGGTGATAGCTTCTATGCCTTTGTGGCTAGGTGAGGCTGGTGATAGTTTACAGTTTTGGAAATCTATTGGGATGATCGGAAATGGCTTTGTGTATGAAACTATCTAATTTCGCACTACGACGGATTCTGGTCTATTAATCCACTCAGGGGTCGAATGAGAGTGCTTGTGACATTTGATTCGGGTACTTTGTGTGCCTGATGGACATCTGTACTACATTTGGACATATGCTACACGGAAGAGTACATATGTTGTAGCGTGCATTCCATACCGCGGCGCACCCAAAACGACCATGGGTATGACCCGAGATGTGATCTTAACTCGAAGTCGTGTTACGCCTAGAGGTCTTTCCGTAAGAGTCATGTACGTGCCCTCATTACTCTGAACAGAGACTTGAGGTTCGGTTCAATGTTTGCTATCTTAGTCCGTGCTCGATGGGTGCGCTCACAAGTACGTTAAACCTGGTTCTAGAAAAGCAAGTTGGATTATGATGATGGTTTTGTTGGAAGAGCATGGTCATTACGGGATCTTCTCGATATTGTGTCCACTAGGTGGCTACCAACCGCCGCATCAGTTGTGGTTGTGGGCGCAATACATATATAGGTCTGAAAGATCCTTGTGTGGTCATACGTGGAGAAAGAATACATGACCAATGGTGCATGGCACATTTCCACTGCTGGTGTGAGATCCACGAGTCGCTGGAACTCCTAACAGATGCACAACACCTTACTCGTTGTGTCTGCCGGTTGCATGGCTGCTACCTCGTATGTGACTTTACTGTATAAGGGGAATTCGTTCTCCTGGTTCTGTCTTAATGAATGAGCGCCCCCCACTTTGTGCGAGTGGGAGATGGATTGGGTTGCCCATTAGTGGGAGACCATTCTAATAAGCTCATCATTGGATAATGACCCAAACCATTTCCTTTATGTATAAGGATGCCCAGAGTTGGAAAACCCTAAGCTTGCGAGACTGGTGTCCCGAGGTCATCTCTTGGTCTTATTGAGGAGCAGCGGCACATCGATTCCCAGTTTCGGCTTCCTATGGCCCCGCGAGACGAGGATATTCATGAGGAGCATGGGCTTGTCTGCACGCATGTCCTATGATGGTTTCCTCAGCCACTTGAACGGTTGGTTGAACTGGAATCTCGGTGGTGGGCGAAACCGAGGGCGGTCTCGAATTGCCAATGTGCTCCTGTGTCGGTCTCGGAGGGACGGCGTCAGGAATTGCTTGGCTAGCAGGTTTTTGATGGAGCGACGAAGCGACGACGGAATTCGAGCTATCTGAGGATTGCTCGTGAGCTTGTTTCCGACAATTGCGGTTAGAGCGAGTCTGCATGACTGGTTGCTCGTGTTCCCACAGATGGCGCCAAATGTTGGGTATGAATTTCCTGAATGCTGACTTGACAATGATTTGAATGTCAATTGGTTGATGACCACAAGCTTTCGACGGAGCTCTGATGAACCTGCAAGAAGGGGAGCGCAACATAGGGTGTGTCTCTGGGTCCCACTCCGATGCTTAAATAAGTATACTATGTGTATGAACATGTAAACCAAGAGTATTTATAGGGATGGAAGACCAAACCATTTTAGGCAGCTGGATATCTTTGTGAATATTGTGTCGTTAGAGATAAGAATAGCAGTTGTTACGGTTATCAGGTAATATACATTGCAGTTGCATTATGCAATCTTTGTAGAATATGTGCCCGATATACGCGGGATATCAAACTTATATATTCGATTTCGGTTGTGGGACCAAAGTTGAGAGGTTTGACTCTCTTGGCGAGCGATTCCATGGCGAGCAGTAGGAGGCTTTGGATTTACCACTCAATTTTGGGAGCTTAGATATCCAAGGCAAGTTCTTCCATCTAAAACCGTAGGTGGTGCGTGATAGTATTCATTTGATTTATGTCGTTACTTCAATTTTCAAGTATTAGAAATTTTCGTTAACAAACATTTTAGATGGCGTCTGTTTGTTGGCACTTTTTGATTTCAGAGTTTGGGAATTTGGTGAGCAAATTTGTGCATATTGGTTTCTTCTTATTCCTTGATTGATTTTAGGCTCACTCACTAAAGGATTGTCTAGCTGAGGTTACTTGATTGATTGACATAATTAACCTTCCGATGTCCACCAGTCCACGGAATTTCACAGCTGAATGACGTAATAATTGCCGCCTGAATGAATGATGCATTGCTCATTAGGGAGAATTTTTTGGATCTTCGTGATAATTTCAGAAGTATTGTCGATCCTCCAATGTTGCCTTTTGTTGGTAAAGATCGGTTCTTTTATAATGCAATAATGGCCTTCTTTGCATTTTTTTAAATATTATTTCAGTATAATAACTAGTTTACATTCAGCAAGTATGAAGAGCAGTCACTCTTCTCGGCAAATACATGTTAGGGAGGTTGCAATAATAAATGCATGCCCTGTTGTTTCGTCATATTCTTATTACTATCAACCAACAACATAAAATTTCTTCGAGCTAACATTTTTGAGCTTCATATTTCTGTTGATTTTATTATGGATAGGATAGATATACTTTAATTGTTCTGGGCTTGAGTTACTAATGATCATAGCACTGCCTTAAATGGATTTTTGAATTGTTAAAATACAAATTTACTAATTTTGTTTAAACTTCTATCGTACATGATATTAAGAACAAACACTTTTTGTATAACATCAATATTGGTAAAGTTTAGGCGATGGATGAGAGTGTGCCTATACTTACCAGAGATCTTCTAGGATAGCAAAGAAAGTAATTATTGAAAGATCTGATGTATTATTTCAAGTGAATGTTATTCGATCCCTGAAGGAGGATGAGATTATGGTAGGTGGTCTTTCCCATTCAACAACTCTAGGGAAGATGCTTAAAGAGTTGCTAGATGTTCCTCAAGATCCTTGTGTTAATTTCCCTCGCTACAACTTGGATGAAACTTCTACTGTTTACATTAGGATGCACATAAATATTTTGTGCCAATCATCTACAAAGATACTTTCATAAATAATATATTACGTTTTTTCAAAACTATAAACTATGGTGTAGCTCATATCTTATAGCAGGAACATAATAATTAATAAAAAAAAAATCGTTTTTTTAGCATTGAATAGCAGTTGTTGCCACAAAAAGCATGTGTTTAACAACGATATTAACTGACATTATCAATTGTTTTTAATTATCGACATGCTGCTAGTAAATAACTGTTTTTAGCAACTGTATTAACTGACATTATTAAGTGTTTTTAATAGTGGAATTGTCACAAAATATATGTGTTTAGTAACAACATATTATATTGTTGATACCATTATATAGTGTCAATTTTTGTCATTGTTAATATAGTGTATAAAGTGGAGGCAACTTATAATCACTTAATGTTATCGAACTTTTAGTGGTGGCAAACTTTCACTTGCGACAACCTTTTAGTGGTGACATATTGAAGTCGGGAAAACCTTTAGCTATGAGTCCTATTAGGTCAAGTTTTTGGTCGCAAATAACTTTTAGTGACGGCAAATGATTGATTAATTACAACTTTGCGTCGTAGTTCTAGATGTTTATTTTTTGAGTGTGTGTTGTCATGTCTACAAAGCATGTACATTCTCATCAAGGTTAATGAAACTATTGGACAATTTCATTTAAAAACACCGAATGAAACATAGTTCATCATAAGCACGTATGACCAAAAACGTGTTACATCCACAAAAGGAAATTCATACATAACCATTCTTACAAAGAAATAAAAGCAAAAAATGATTACTTACTAAACTGATTAGTTTTGTTGTGGAAAACAAAGTCATTTAAATGAGATAAAATCTTTTTGTTGAGGTCTGACAATGGAGGAGAGTATGACAAGTCAGAGTTCAAAGCTTTATGTGCTGCTGAGGGAATCAGATTAATGAGGACAGTTCCCGGTAAGGCTAGGCAGAATGGAATTGCTGAAAGGATGAACAGAACATTGAATGAGCCTGCGAGGAGTATGAGGTTGCATTGTGGGCTGCCCAAGATGTTCTGGGCAGATTCAGTGGGCAGAGCTGCATACTTGATCAATAGGGGACCATCAACTCCATTGGGGTTCAAGATTCCAGATGAGGTATGGACAGGAAAGGATCTCAAGTACTCACACTTGAGAACTTTCGGTTGCACGGCTTATGTTCATGTTGATCCAGAGAAACGAGATAAGCTTGATGCTAAGGCTGTGAAGTGTTACTTCATAGGCTATGGTTCTGACTTGTTTGGTTACAGGTTTTGGGATGACAAGAACAGAAAGATCCCAAGACACTGTGATGTGACGTTTGATGAATCTATCTTATACAAGGACATAGAACAGAAGGTTCCAGAGACTACGAAGTAAGTGGGAGTTGAGTTTGAGATGCAGAAGATGACACCCATAGAAGATACTCAAACAACTCCAGACACTGTTGCTGAAGAACCCGTAGTGGAACAAATGACACCTGACTAGGTGTTGAAGAGATCATCCAGAACAATCAGAGCACCAGATAGGTATTCACCTTCATTACATTATCTGTTGTTGACTGATGAAGGGGAATCAGAGTCTTTTGATAAGGCCCTACATGTGGAGGATTCAATCAAGTGGGAGCAAGCCATGGATGATGAGATGAACTCACTTGAGAAGAATGACACGTGGTTGTTGACTGAATTGCATGTAGGGAAGAGAGCCTTGTTGAATAGATGGGTGTTCAGGATCAAGGCTGAACCAGATGGCAAAAGACGGTTCAAGGCTCGGTTAGTAGTTAAAGGGTATTCACAAAGGAAAGGTATTTATTATGCTGAAATATTTTCTCTTGATGTGAAATTAACTACTATCAGGATTCTATTGAGTATTGTTGCTTCTGAGAATTTGCATCTTGAGCAAATGGATTTAAAAACAGCATTTTTACATGGAGTTCTTGATAAGGAGATCTATATGCAGCAACCAGAATGATTTGTTGTTCTACGCAAGGAACACATGGTGTGCAAGCTCAGCAAGAGCTTGTATGGGTTAAAGCAAGCACTGAGGCAATGGTACAAGAAGTTCGACTCCTTCATGACCAATAGTGGCTTTTGTAGGAGTGAAAAGGATTAGTGTTGTTACTTCAAGAAATACACTAATTCTTATGTATTTCTACTCTTGTATGTGGATGATATGTTGATTGCAGGATCCAGTATGAGAGAGAAAAACAATGTGAAGGCAAGTCTGTGTTCTGTGTTTGAGATGAAAGACTTGGGTGCAGCGAAGCAGATTCTTGGGATGAGAATATCTCGGGATAGATCTGCTGGAACCTTAAGTCTATCCCAGGAGCAGTACATTGAGAAGGTAGTTAACCGATTCAGGATGACTGATGCTAAGCCGAGGACTACTCCTTTGGCAAATCAAATAAAATTGTCAAAGGGGCAGTCACCCAAGACAGTTGAATAACGTGATCAGATGGCACTAGTTCCATATGCTTCAGCAGTTGGGAGTCTGATGTATGCTATGGTCTGTACAAGACCTGACATAGCACACGCAGTGGGTGTGGTTAGCAGGTACATGGCAAATCCGGGTAAAGAGCATTGGGAAGCTGTGAAGTGGCTTCTGAGATATCCGAACGGTGCATCCAGTACTTCACTTTGTTTTGGCAAAGACAAAGCGATTCTGCAGGGTTTTGTGGATGCTGTTCTTGGTGGAGATGTAGACTCTAGCAAGAGCACATCCGAATACATCTACATCATAGGTGGTACTGGAGTTAGTTGGATGTCTAGGCTTCATAAATGTGTTGCTCTTTCATCTACTGAGGCTGATTATGTGGCAATAGCTGAAGCTGGGAAGGAGATGATATGGTTGGCAGATTATCTCGAAGTGTTGGGCAAGAAGCAGAGTGACAAGATTCTGTATTCGGATAGCCGAGCGCCATACAGTTGGTGAAGAATCCAGTCTATCATTCGAAGACTAAGCATATCAGAAGGCGGTATCATTTCACTCGCAGAGCAGTGGAAGAAGGCGACTTGTGCTTAAAGAAGATAGAGGGTGCGAAGAATCCAACAGACATGTTGACAAAATGTGTCGATGTTGGGAAACTAGGGCTGTGCAAAACCTCAGTTGGTATTCTGTAGTTGTGTTACTACAGATGGTGCGGTGTATATATTAATGATGATTCTGAGTGAATACTATGTGTTGGTGACTGAATCAGTCTCCAAGTGGGAGATTTGTTAGGTATTGGAGTCTGATTGGTATGAATGTACGCGTCTCGCGGTTCACCCTCCGCGGTGAGGTTGCCGGAGGGTGGGGGGACGGGAATGTATTGTACTGTATTTCTCCATGTATACGTAATTTGTAATAGTAACCATCATTAATACAAAAACCAAACCGTGTGGAGGTTACCCTATTGGGTGTTACCATGAAAATCTGAGTTTCACTCCTTCCTTTCCTCTCTATAAAAATTGAGGGTTCCTTCTAAATCCTAAGTGATTTCTTCATCCGATTAGAGAATCGATCCTAACATGAACAAGTTTGCAGCCACAGGATTATGATTTCTTGCTCTAGTAACAACCTCAAAGTTTCAGAGTAACAGAGGTGCATAATATAAATGCTCCGACAAATGAAACTACAGATTAAAAGTGTAATCTTTACACTTTTTTTTTAGAAAAGATAGTTTTTGCACTTTCACTCTAAGTTTCATGTATTGTATTTTCATAATCGCAAAGCACAAATACACAATAAAATCAACATATGGAAAATCCATTACACATGAAAAAAGATTAAGTAGCTGATTCAAGGCAGTGAGCATAGCTGAATGAGGTGAACTTTCGGTTAGTAAACCAGGTTGAGATTCTTCAATGGATTGGGATTTTTTTCCATCTGATCTCTTATTTTCTTGAAAACAAAAGGCTTGAAACTTTCCCCTTGAATGATAAAGATGCAGTTTTCTTGCCCGAGTCCTTCATCATGGAAGCTTTATGACCTGTTTGGTCAATGTGGAACCTCTCCCCATCTTCCTTGATCCTAACCAAATTATTTGACTCCGAAAGAGCAAACATCTATCCCAATGTGTAGGTGCTTGTGTCACTAGTATATCTTTCTTCTCTAGAGAATTCATCAGAGGCCATCGTAACCTATATCTCAGAAAGACGTATTTTTGCTTCTTTGCATATTGATGTCTCAGAAGAATTAGAACCATGACTCAAGGAGGATAATGAAACTAGGCTATCAAATCTATTTACGTATCCCTGTGATGAATGTTTTGCACTTGATGGTATAAATCCAAAGTCAATAAAGTTTTCTCCTTCATACCCGTATTCTGATTTGCTAAATGAAGTGCTGTCACCACCACCATAGCCATTAAAGACGATAGATACTGAAGTTTCATCTCCTTCATTACTCAATGGAGCTTTGTTCCTAAGATACTTTCTCCTTGGCCATTTGTCTAGATTAACCAATTCCGTTTTCAACTACATGAACATTCCTTTTCCCTTAATTAAACTACTTTTGAATAGATTGAGAAGAACAATGGAAAGTATCCAGGGGAATACCACATGTTCCTTAAAAACCAGTTGGACAAATATGGGAAACCCATTGATCAAAAGTCCAAATCCATAATGGTAAACTATTTTCCCGTTAACAATTGGTTACGATTGGTGTAGAAATTCATTTGTGATTTTTTTTGTTTTCAGGACCAAGTGGAGGAGGAGGTTGCTCAACTTGAAGATGAAGAACAGGGACCAGTTGACAAGAATGTCCTCTTTGAGAAAGTGCGGCAGCTTGAGAAACGTAGGGTTCGAGTCTCCAAAATTTCACGAATGTTGGAAAGTGAGCAATTGAAAAATGAAAGACAAGAAGTGGATAGAGTAAGGGAGAATTTTTTTTTGCGGCGTCGTTTGGATAAGGAGAGTGTGCACAAGGCGGAAAAGGACTTTAATCAACTAGCTGAGTTTCAAGAAAATATGATTGCATTTCAAACAGACATGGCCTTTATGAGAAGGGTGATGCATGCAAATGGGCATATGCCCATTGATTTAGAGACCCAAGGTAATGTCAATGAATTGAAAAAATGATTGACCCACTTGGATGTTTAACTTTGTATTTCCTGTCACTACAGATCCAAATGGTAGTTGACTTTCTCAACATGCTGTTTTTGGTGGCAGAAGACATGTTTTGTGTAGTTAAGTTTTAGGTTGGTTGTTGACACATGCTTGTTCGACCATGAATGAGTGTTACACATGATTTGGGATAGGAAACTTTTGGTTGTGAATATGGCCTTTTTTGTGAATATATGCAGACGGTCTAAACCGGATACCTACTGTGAATGGTTAGTTGGGAATTGATGTGGTGAATATGGCCTTTTTTTTGTGGACATATGCAGATAGCTTAGACCTTGTACCTATTGTGAATGGTTAGTTGGGAATTGATGTGGCTAATTAATAGTATTTGTGATATGGTTGTTGTTTATTAAAGTTGTCATAGAAGAGTAGTATTTGCTGCAACGGGTGAACTATGTTGAATACATAACATTAGCAGTGACTTGAATATCAACCTGTTAAATGTCTGTTATGACAACAATAAACAATATAGTAATGATAGTCTCAAAACTACAAAAAGTAAACTATGTTTACCAGCGGCAAATAAGTGACGGGAATTAAATATCGACAACATAC
The DNA here is from genome assembly GCA_946814005.1 of Chamaenerion angustifolium. Lineage (NCBI taxonomy): Eukaryota > Viridiplantae > Streptophyta > Magnoliopsida > Myrtales > Onagraceae > Chamaenerion > Chamaenerion angustifolium. Next base: position 21,138,882 of record OX328268.1, on the reverse strand, counting down.
GGTAACACATAACGACTTAATGATAGAAAGAATAGGGTACTTTCAAGAACGTAACATTTTGTCACAGTTGATATATAAATAATGTCAGACGATTGTTGTCATTCATACAACTAAATGACATCTACGTATCCTTATTGCAGAAAAATATATTAGGCATAGGAATAAAACCATCACGGTTGTTAAGATCTAGTCACCACTAAAATGCGAGACTGAATAACATATACCGAGACAATATCATGTTGACACAAATTACGCCTAAATGGTGTCGGTTCTATGTTGTCACTAAAGGTCTGGCCTCAACTCTTATTAGTGACTACAACACTTTTAGTGGCGACACTTTACTGTCGGAGTGACCTTTAGCCACGGGACCTACCATGACGAGACTTGGTCCGCTGCTAAATGTTAGTGACATCAAATACCCCTTTAAGAACTAAATTAAGCCGACGTTAAAGATCATCATTCTTGTAGTGTAATTTGATGATGACGATGATTCATAATGTATTTTCCTTTTCCCAGGTGCTATTATCACCGTCATACGATTTTCATCTCTCGGAACGCGACATCCATCGTTGGAGGATATCGATTATTGAACTCGTCTAGTTTTCCTGTGTCCATAAGTGAGCAAATTGTAACATCATCAGTTAAGGAGTGACACGTCCTTTAGGAACATACTGGCTTGGAAGTTGATGCCGCTTCCTTGATGATGTCCAATGCAAGTTAAAAACTAGTCGACCTGTTATACCAAGTTGGACACCCTAATGACAATACGTTCTGCATGGGGGGATACATCCGTTGTTTGTATGCGCCATGCGAGTACGGTGTATCGAGAACGGTCTTAGGCATAAAAACGGTTTATCAAGCTTTGAATAATTGGTTGTCGCACAAACCAATTCCGTTGGACACTTCATGAACTTCAAGCATGTGACATTAGGTAATAACTCGACATCCTCTAAATTGAGTAAATTGTAAATCAGTCGACGGGTCTGGACTGAGAAGCCACCTACACCCTTATACATTAAGCAATAGGCTTACCAATATGAGTTGTCCAGTCTCTACCTTTGTGGTTTACATTGGTGATGCCAGTCGGAATCTATAATTGAATCTGCAGAAGATCTTTGCAGTCATGGAGAACTCTTTGCAGTCTTGGAGAAGTTCATGGATACCTCCAATATTGTAGAAGTGTGAGGAAAACGTTTTATAGAGATGTCAGGAAAAAGGAGCTTCTACAAGGGAATTCATCCATACAATTCCTACTTTTTTATTTTAATTTTATCGAATACTGAACACGAACATAAAAATTGTTCAATCTCTGTCCATTATATCGAAGACTGAAGGATGTAAATTTTTTTATTTGTTTTTGGTAAAAATGAAAAAAAATGTGTCATCAAAGGCATTTTTCATCGTATAGTTTCAGTATAAAAGAAGATTAAAGGATGTAAAATAATAAAATGGTTTATTATTATTTGTTTTTCGTAAAAATGGAAAACAAATGTCATCAAAAGCATTTTTTCATTGTATTGCTCCCTCTTAATCATTCGTTCTTTTTAGTTATATAGACTTATTTTTTTATCCTACATAATTGAAGCGGTGTCTTCCATCTCGATTAATTCATTTAATATTTTTTCATATATTTATTTAATCAACTAACATTATTGACAATATTAAAATTTAATAACCAAAAAAAATTCCAGCCCCCAATCTACTAGTTTAGCTTACCTTTCTATGACCATTCGCAAAGGTTATATCTTCATCGTTTCACATTATTGCCCGTTCTTGTGTCACGCTTGATTTCAGGGGTTACTACAATTTAATTGATTAGACGAGACTGACGTAGAGATCCATAAATTGGATGAAAGAAAGTAAACAAACAGATCTTACGGTTAATAGATCAATAGAGAAAGCAAGGGAGTTGGACTCAGTCTCTGTTACAGGCTTGCTTGGAGAAAGTGTTAAGCTCTCACTTCCATTCATCCATTTGGTTGGTCCGTGTTTCTCATGGGATTCAGCCGGCAAGAAAAAGTAAATAAAACTTAAGTAGGAATTTATCAAAATTACCGGAAAAAAAAAAAAGCAAATTATGTTAAGATGAGGTATTGAATTATAAAAAATGTGGTTAAAATAGAATGTCCGTCCTTCAACGAAGAACCAATCTTAATATGAGAATTAAAGTATGATATTTGTTGGGTATCGAAAATGACGGTCCAATACAGAACAAAACCCATCAGGCTTCTAAGGCCCAATAGTATTTCAGATGGGTAAAACTCAATGGGCCGACGCACACTAAGGGTAAGCTAGAACCTATAAAGTGGTCCTGTGTGTCCAACCAATAATCAATATGGTTGCTAAAATCCCTACTAGTCGCCAAAGACCAAGGCCAAAGTCTCCCACTGCTCGTCATGAGAGCGCTCGCCAAGAGAGTCAAACCTATCAACTCTGGTCCCACAAACGACACTGAATATACAACCACGATGTCCCGCATATCTCGGGCACATATTCTACAAAGATCACATAAGGCATCTGCAATATCACGTATTGACTATAATATCTGCTATCCTAACCTGCAACGACACAATATTTACGGGTATATTCGGTTACCAAAAACGGTGTGGTCTTCATACCTTATAAGTACTCCTGCTTTACATATGTTACTTTACATTCTGAGTCCATACAAAACAGTAAACTCATTTAAGCATCGTAGTGGGACTTAGACGTACCCCCTTTATTGCGCTTATCTTCTTGCAGGTTCATCGAAGCTCCGACGAAGGCTTGCGGTCACCAACCAATCATCTTCTAAATCACTGTTGAATCAGTATCCAGTCAACATCCGGGAATTCCAGTCCCAACATTTGGCGCTATCTGTGAGAACAAGCACACAATCATGTAGACTAGCTCTAACCGTAGTCGTCGTAAACATACCATGAACGGCCAATCCCAGGATAGCTCTGAATCCACCGCCGCTTCGCCGCTCCATTAGCAAGAACCTGCTAGCCAGACGATTCCCAATGCAGTCCCTCCGAGATTGGCACAGGAACATGTCGTCAATTGAAGATCGTCTTCAGTTCCTTCTTCCACCGAGGTTCCATTTCAGCAAACTGTCCAAGTGGCCGGGGAAACCATCCAGGTCACCGCAGAGATGATATCCCTCTTGGAAACTCTCATAGGGCAGGTGCGTAGACAAGCCCATGCTCCTCATGAATATCCCTGTCCCGCGGGGCCACCAGAAGCAAAAACGGAATATCCTCGTGTCGCCGCTCCAGAAGAACAAGATATGACCTCTGGACATCTGTCCATGCCTCTGGCCTCCAGAACAGCGCTGACAATCACTCACTCTGTCAATCCGTCGAGTGCCTCACCGACTAGAGAATAACAACCTCAATTCTGTGTTGGTCAAGTTGAGGAACTCATATCCAAAAAGTTAAAGGAACATCGCTGAGCCGTCATGACCCTCTTAGAGAACGATCCTTACATCGATACACCGCCGCCCTCATAACGTTCAGAATACAAAAGGATGTGGTGGCAAGACCCATCCCTGAATACAGTGGCGAGGGAGATTGTGTGATCCACGTCAACAAGCATGAAAACTAAAACACCCTTGTTGCCCATTGCTGGATGTAATATGTGTATTTTACTGTCGTGTTTGGGATAGAGGAAGACTTGAGGCCCCAGAGCGAGGGGTTATGCAAAAGTCCTGCTAGTTGCATCAGGTTCTACCGAAAAGGAAGTCCTCCAGTTAACTCACAAGGTAAGGTATGCATAAAAAATACTTATGTGTTTGCTTCGTGGTGTGGGTGCATTGTCCGAAAATGAACAAATGCACTATACGACCAAAGACTGGAAAGAGATCCCAAAGTCTCCCATCGATTACGAGGCGAATATGATAATGCTTGTGGCTGTAAGTTGTGATTTTAAGTTATTCAAACAATATTCCTTAACTCCAATGTTCCAGCATTGACCCGGTGATATTCTTACTTGTTGGCAGGAAATGTTTGTGGTTGCGGACGATGACAACTTGAAGCAGCTCATTATATGTATTCTTAGAGAGAAATATAGAAATTACCAAGAAAATCTCAGGAGAAGGTACTTCGACAAGAACTTTACTAATGAGGAAAGGCTTCAAAACATCCCTCCTGACGTAGTGAAAGAAAACTGGGTGTGGCTGGTGAATTGGTTCAGCTCGGAGGAGTGTAAGGTGGGTCTCATGTCACCGATTTGTTTTTGGTTCAGTATTGAGTCTACTATCCTCATTATAGACTACTTATTTTCCCTTACATGTAAGGTTATTTCTTGTAGGTGAAGAGCGAGCAGAACAAAGCCAACAAGGCTCACCAAATCATCGGGCACACTGCTGGGACATGCAGCTTTGCAAAGAGATAGCAGGAGGAGATAATATTGACAATACACAAAGTGAAGTTAAAGTAATAATTGTTAGGAACAGTAACATCTATTTTGCTTTGCAGATTCTGAAGAATAATGGGGCACATCTGGGGAAGTATCGCATGTTCCATAAAAACCATGTGGACAATAAAGGTGTGCCTCTAGATACGAAAACAAGATCTATTATGGTAAGTATTTAGTCCTTTGTGATATTCATGTTCTTCAAAATATGGGAACATGTCTATACATATGTTCACATGACTGTACCGTGATGTGGAACAAGTAGAGCAGAAGGCAGCTGAATTGGACGTTGAGGAGAAGGGTCACGTTGACAAGGATGTACTGGATATTAACGTTCGTAAGACTGATCGCTGTAGAACTCGTGTGTCAAAACTTTCACGAATGATGGAGAGTGAGCAGTTAAGGCAAGCTAGAGAATAAATGTTGTCTGCTAGGGCAGAAACGACTAAACTCTGGAAATTGGCAGAGGAAAGTTCAAAGAAGGCGGAGCTACCAAGATCCGCTCTGATGGAATATCAAGAAAATGTGATGTCATTTCAAAGAGTTATGGCATTGATGAAAAGCGCCATGCAAGCTAATGGTGTATTCTCCGACGATTTAGAAACTCAAGGTACCATTACTAACATCTTGTGATATCTTATTGTGATCCTTAGCTTAATGTTAATCACATTCAGAGATGGTTGTATTATATTGTGATCATTGTCCGTAAGTCGTTCTTTTATGTTTGTGGTGGCAGATCCATGCATGAAACCGAATGTTTGTAGAAGGTATGTCTGAAAAATATTATGGTACCATGGATTAAAGATGTAGATAGTTTGTGTTTGCACAATGGTTATGCACATTTTGTGGAAGGTCATTCAGTATGACTTGTTGTCGTAATTTTAGTGTTTTGGGGAGTTAGTGCTAGATGTGGTGCAGTATCTGGTTCGACTGTTTTATGTACTTAACGTAGGCATGTTTGGAATTGTGGAAATTTGTAAGAATGGGTTGTATATATTTCATTCTTGGTTGAAATGTTTGAATGTTTGGAACTGTGGACATTTAACGTAGGAATAATCAGTTTGCAAAATGGTTGAATGTTGAATACATATAGATTTGACAATTAAATATGGTAGAATCTCATATGCAGTCGCAGTGCGGTTTGGCATGAAGACAGGCGTGCAATACAATCAGTAGACACCGTCACATATAAGTGGCATCTAAAACAGCCTTCTGATGGAAGAGATTTAAATTTTTGACAACAACATTTGTTGTTGCTAAAAAAACTATTTTAACCACAATGTCACCGGAACAATACTTTTTCCCAACTTCGGCGACAACGCATCGACGAGTACGTTTTGATGAGGTAAACAAGGTGTAGCATTACAAAAAAACCGACGCAAAATCAAGCTAATCAGTGTCATACAGAGTTCATAGTGGATCAAGCTTTATTGCATTACGAACATGCGATGTAATAACCATGAAAAGCGTCGCCAAATTCCGATAGTGATGCACCTAATATAACAACTGAAAAGCTTGATACAAAAGAGGATGTTTAACAACTCAACAACGCACAAAGTGACACACTAATATGTCGATGCTAAAGAGGAACCAACTATTCATTGCAGCATCGGCAGACCTTCAGTGTCAACTAATTGTCGTCACATAAATCTTTAGTCACGGGGCCTACCGGCATGAAGATTTTGTTGATGCTGAGCACCTCGAATGGAAAATGACATCATAGCAACGACTTTAGACCGAGGTTGTAGATAAACATTCTTGTAATGCAAGTCTAGTTCGAACTAGTTCGAAATCAAACAAATAATTTTGTTTTAAAAAACTATATTTTACTCACTCAAAAACTAAATGTGTTTGTTAAGACAATTCCAAATCAGTTCAAAACCGGTTTAGGGTGTAGATAATCGTGAGTAACCCCACTCTAAAGGCTTTCTCAAGGAAAAAGCTCAATTCGAAAGAGTTATAGAAATTTACCCAACGTAAAGGCTTGCATTATGAATAGCTTGTCGAAACAATGGTTTCTTAAGATGGTTTAGATAAAACCTTGACCAATAAATCATTTTTGTTCAAGTTTCGGACCCATATGTTGGATATTAGGCAAAGCCTTGGTACTGTTACACTTATTACATGTGGTTTTGATTGCCATTATCATAATCCATCAAGTAGGTGGTAGTAATATAGGATAATTAAGTTTTTAATTTAATAACAATTATTGGATCACTAATGCATAGAATTGTTGAATAATATGCAAATTAGTGAACTGATGAAATTACCCCTAGAAAATGGATTTTGTCAAAACATACTGAGTCTCGTATCAAAAGGGTCTCCTTAAGGCAATTTTGACCCCCTCAGCGTAAATGGTTCGTGTAAGAGGAAAATCGGGATGATTACCTCCCATGATCAAACAGTGTTGTTAAGGTGAAAATAACACAGTGTTTCCCTTCCAAACTGAATAATACCTGAACTTCGAGTTCGACGTAAATTCGAACACAACTTAGATCTGACTTAAATCTGGAGAAATATATCTTATGGTAATTTTCAGTGTTTTTTCCGGGATTATTTCAAATGAGAATAACCAACCCTATATATAGGGTTAATGCTACTCATTGTCATTAAGGTCACCCATAAATTACTTTTAAAAATGAAGCTAAATTAATTGGTAAAACGGAAATTACCAACATTTATATTATATTAGGAAATATTCTATGAGCAAATATTCCCTTAATACTATAATATACCAACAACGTTTTTATATTAGGAAATATTCCCTTAATATTATAATATTCTCTTAACATGGCAAATGCATAAAGTTACATAAGAAACATAGTAATAATATCCTTCGTAATATTATGGGAAATATTAAGGGAATATTTCCTAATATATTATATTGGCCAGATTTGGCCGAATTGTTGCTTCAGTTATATGTTGAATTTTCAATTACCATTCAAGCATCAAATTTGACCAGATTTATACAATATTTGGTCCTAGGCAGAATTTTAAAATATTAGCCAATGAACCAAAGGTTTCGGCCAAAAATCCCCCACATGGATGAAGAATTGAAAGAGTTCCTAGATGTTTTAGACTCAGAGTATGAGTTCAACTGTTGACACCTGCATAGGATAGGTAGGTGCTACCCTCTGAACCTTCACTTGTGAAATTACAACGACTCTACTTCCTAGTCAGTAGATGTGATGTCTTTGAATTGTCTGCCATTGGTGTAAATGATGACATAACCCACAGAGGTATCTTCCTAGTATTATTCATTTCACACATTCATGCTTGTTCTGGCCATACGCATTGCTTGGTTCTGCAAGCGTTTCTATGAATTGTGCCCTCAACAATTCCTTTCGAAGCGACCACTCTTATCACTTGCATATGTGATTCCTTATCTCCAATGTACCTAGAATACTCTACCGAGATTTCTATATTTCTGAATCATTAAATCCATTAGCTTAAACTCATCCACTATCATCACTCTTTCTCATCACAGTAATGGACTTGGGGTTTAAATCCCCCATAGTGATCTAACTCCAGTCTTGTGATTAGGTTGTCCCTTTGTACATAGACCTTGGGATCTTCAGTCAACTAGGTTGGGTTTTCCTTCTCAGAATTGTTTACATCACAGGCTTCCGTCAATTTGCAATTTATTTAATCCTTTGGTTAACGGATCAGCTATATTATCCTTCGATTTAACATAATCGATTGTGATAATTTTTGTCGAGAGCAATTGTGTAACAGAATTATGTCTACGAAGCATATGTCTAGACTTACCATTATACATATGATTTTGTGCCCTGCCAATTGTAGACTGACTATCGCAATGTATGCTTATTGCGGACACTGGTCTTGGCCACCTAGGAATATCCGCAAGAAAGTGGCATAGCGATGTAGCTTCTACAAGACATTTATCAACCAACTTCTATAAACGCAAAATCCATGGTGGATGTGGTTATAACTATTTGATTAGAGGATTTCCACGATATGGCGGCACCTCCTAGGGTAAACAAGAATCCACTTGTGGAGTTCGAGTCTCTTAATTCTGATATCCAATGAGCGTAACTATATCCTTCTATAACAGTTGGATATCTCATATAATGGATCCAATAACTACGAGTATATCTCAAGTACCGAGTAATATTTTGATTTCATCCCAATGATAAGTATTTGGATTACTCGTATATCTACTCAGCACGCCAACATCATGTGCTATATCAGGTTTAGTACATAGTCTACTTGGGAGGCGCTTTTCTCCTGTATTTCTTGAGAAATACCTATTTGGATTTATTGAAGTACATACCTCTTTTTTATCATCTTTGTTGAATTTCTCTAATTCCTATCGATATAATGAGATTGACTTAGACCAATATCTTATGACGTCCGATTAATTTCAATCCCAACAATAACATCAGCTAGACCCATGTCTTTCATGTCAAATCTCGAATTCAACACATCCTTCTTGAATTTAATCATCGTATTATTACTTCCAACGATAAGCATGTCATCAACCTAAATACACATAATAACTTAACCTTCATTTGTATCTTTCATGTAGATGTATTTGTCACATTCATTTATTTTAAATCCTTTTTCCAGGATGACATTGCCAAATTTCTAATGCCACTGTTTCGATGCCTATTTTAGACCGTACACTGATTTCACCAGTTTACAAAATTTATTTTCCTGCCCTGGCACAACGAAACCCTCAGGTTGTTCCATGTAGATTTCTTCTTCTCAATCTTCATTTAACAAGTTTTTTTTATATCCAATTGGTGTATTTCTAAATTTTGCAATGTCGCTATTGCGAGTATCATTCTTATGGATGTTATTCTCGTGACCGAAGAATATGTGTTAAAATAATCAAGGTCTTCTCTGTGCTTGTAACCCTTAATTACAAGTCTAGACATATATTTGTCAATTAATTCATCTGTTTTTATTTTCCTTTTGAAAATTCACTTGTAACTTAGTGGCTTGGATCCATGAGGAAGATCCACTAGTTCCCACGTGTGATTTTACAAGATGGACTCAATTTCACTATTGATTGCCTCTATCCACAGTAGTCCTTCTGAATAATATACGCCTTCTTGAAATGTTTGATGTTTCGCTTCAAGCATATAGGTGAAGAAATTGGGACCAAAAGATTTTTCTACCTGAGCTCGTTTACTTTTCCTGGGTTCTACCTCATGTTCTACCTCGACATTTTCTTCATTTACTAGGTCTAGACTAATAGTCTCGTAAGTTCGTTTCGACAAACTTGAATTCCCGCTAGATTTAACTAGAAATACTTCTTCAAAGAAATATGCATTTCTTGATTCCAAATTTGTATCTTTATATATATATGAAATCTTTGAATCATGCACAAGAAACCGAGCATTGTTGTTTTGACCATATCCTATGAAGATGCAATCAACATTTTTTGGTCCTATCCTAACCTTTTTAGGAGGAAACACCATCATTTTAGCAAGACACCCCCACACTCAGTGGTGATTGAAAGAAGGTTTTCTACTTTTCCAAAATTCTAAAGGTGTTTTCTCTGTTTTTTTGGGGGCTACCTTATTTCAAAGGTAATTGCTACTTAAAATAGCCCCCACATGTTCTGAGGTAGCCCAAACTTATCAACATTTAAATCATCATCTCTTTCAATGTTCAATTTTTTATTTTGGCACCCCCATTTGATTGGGGTGAATAGGGTGTGATGACCTCAAGTATAGGGATAACAATGGTGTGGTGAAAAACATAAAACCATAGTTATAAACATTATTTTATTATATGGTTAACCGTACAATTATGATGCAGTGCGGTTATAGTGATGAATTTTATATGCGTAATGGTTATGGTATTTTAGTCATACCCATGGTTATGACCATGATTATTATATTGTAAAAGTTTGAAAATGGTACAACATGTTTGAAAAAAATGTTTTTCCAAGCCAAACGTTAATTTTTGGTCCAACATGTTTGAAAATGATGGTAATTGGTACCTGAGTTACTTTTTTGTTAAAAACATTCGTTAAATATTTTTCATATTTACAAAATTAACCAAATATGTTTCTAAATGTTACAATTAAACCCTACAAACTTACACCAATTGTTTGAAACAAGCCCGACTCAATTCGAGCCACGCTAGGGGTCCCTTAGCCAAGGTCTGAACCGAGACCAGGTCACCCAACCCTAAAGACCTGGTCTAGGCTCGGACGTAGAGCATGATTGCCAACCATGGGGACCTAGTATGGGGTTCAATTGGAGCCGCAATCGGGTTGGACCGAACCTGTTTGAGTTCGGTTGAAATGATTGCGGCTCCAATTTAGCCTCAATCGGGGGTCCTATCGTCTGGGTCCGAACCCAGACCAACTCTCCCAACCATGGGTACCTGGTTTGGGTTCGTACCTAGACGATAGGACCATCGATTGAGGCTCACTTGGAGCCTCAATCGGTTTGCACCAAACCTGGATGGGTTCGGTTCAAATGATTGGGTCTCCAATTGAACCTCAATTTGGGGTCTTATGGTCTGGGTTCAGACCCAGACCAGATCCCCCAACCATGGGGACCTAGTTTGGCTTCGGACCCAGACCGACGGACCCCCGATCAGGGCTCAATTAGAGCCCCAATCGGTTTGGACCGAACCTGCTTGGGTTCGGTCCAAACCGATTGGGGCTCTAATTGAGTCCCAATCCGGGATCCTATCGTGTTGGTTCGAATCGAAACCTGGTTGTTCAATTATGGGTACTTGGTTTGGGTTCAGAGCCATACTATGTGTCTGAAGCATGGGGATCTGGTTTGGGTTTGGACCCAGACCATAGGACCCCTAATTGGGTCTCAATTGGAACCCCTATCGATTTGGACTGAACTTGGCTGGGTTTAGTTCAAACGATTGGGAATCCAATTGAGCCCAATGTTGGGTCGTATGGTCTGGGTTTAGACCCAGACTAGGTCGCCCAACCTTGGTGACCTTGTCCGGGTTCAGACCCGGACCAGGTCGCCCAACCATTGGAACCTTGTCTGGGTTCGGAACCGGACCAGGTCGCCCAACGATAGTGATCTTGTCTCGGTTTGGAATCAGACCATATGACCCCCGATTGGGGCTCAATTGGATCTCCAATCGTTTTGGACCGAACTTGGATGGGTTTGGTTCAAACGATTGAGGCTCTAATTGCGCCCCAATCGGGGGTCCTATGGTCTGGGTTTAGACCCAGACTAGGTCGCCCAACCTTGGTGACCTTGTCCGGGTTCAGACCCGGACCAGGTCGCCCAACCATTGGAACCTTGTCTGGGTTCGGAACCGGACCAGGTCGCCCAACGATAGTGATCTTGTCTCGGTTTGGAATCAGACCATATGACCCCCGATTGGGGCTCAATTGGATCTCCAATCGTTTTGGACCGAACTTGGATGGGTTTGGTTCAAACGATTGAGGCTCTAATTGCGCCCCAATCGGGGGTCCTATGGTCTGGGTTCGGGCCTAGACCAGGTCCCCCGAGTTGGGTGAGCTAGTTTGGGTTCGGACCCTGACTAAGGGACCCCCAGTGAGTGTTGAATCGAGTCGGGACTTGATTGTAACATTTAGACTAATATTTGTTTATTTTTGCAAATATGAAAATAGTTAACGGATATTTTTAACATAAATGTAACGGAGGAACCAATTGCCTAGGTAAAATCTTTCTCATCCTTGATCCTTTTATATACTTCCCTTTTTTTTCTTTATTGCTTGCTCTTTTTTTAACTCCTTGGTCTATTTTAATTACGAAGACTGGTTTAGCCAATTCCAATCCATTGCCCACTCCCATGTGTGGGAATTTTCTGAGTAAGGGACTATGTTCTGTGTCTAATACTCCTTTTGCTGATGTGAATCTTTACACAAGTACAATTGGAGCTTTGCAACACGTGTGTATTACACGACCAAATATACATTTTGCAGTTAAAAAGTTAAGCCAATTCATGCAGCAGCCTCTGTAGTTTCACTGGAAAGCATTTCTTCGTGTATTACGGTATCTCAAAGGAACAATTGATTTTGGATTACTTTTCAAATCACCTGAGGTGTCTTCTTCTGAGGTAACACTTGTTTCATTTGCGGATGCTGACTGGGGAAGTGATGTTATTGATAAGAAGTCTGTCTCAGGGCACTATCTGTTGTTAAATAGCAATCCAATTGTATGGAGCTCGAAGAAACAATCAGTCATTTCTAGGTGTTCTTCTCAGGCCGAATACAGAGTTGTGGCTAACGTTGTGTGTGAAATACTCTGGGTGGTGTCTCCGTTAAATGAGCTTGGAGTGAAATTATCCAATGTTCCAATTGCCTGGTGTGATAACACTGGAGCTGTTGCCTTGACTGAAAATCCTATACAGCACTCAAAAATGAAACATATTGAACTTGATTTATGTTTTGTTAGAGAAAATGTTCATAATTGACAAGTCATTGTTAATTTTGTGCCTGCCACAGAACAATTAGCAGATATTTTAACAAAACCTCTCACGGAAAAGGTTTTTGTTCATTTCAGGAATAATTTGGGAGTTTAGTCCTTTAAAAGCAAGGGATTAATTCATGATCAAGACTGTGAAGACAACTCAGATACTGATGAATATATGGTTCCTCTTGGTGAAGAATGATACTTTCTAGAGGTAGATGAGTATCTCTTAAGTTGATCAGTGTTTATTTTACTGGGTTCTTCTGTTGCTATGATTCTCTCTTTTATTCATCCCTCGTCGTATGAAGTTCTTTTTCTTTTTATCATCATTGGTGTTTCTTGAAATGGTCTATGGTTTTAAGTATTCTATCTGAGTAATGATCATGTTCACTCTGTGAGAATTGTTTGACCTCCTGGTTGATTTTTTTTTTCTATATGTTCTTTTGTTTGGGCTTATGCATGTTTTTATACCAGACCTGCTTATTAGGCTTTTGCTGTGAATAGGTGTGATCACACTGTTAGACTATGATGATCTTGATGTTCTGATTTGTTTTGTTCTTGTCTAAGCTTACTTGGGTTGTTCTGTCCCACATATCTTCAACAGTGTATCTTGATCTGATCATTCTGGAAAAAAAAATCTATCAAAGAGAAAAACAAAATACCATCAAATGGTCTGTTGGCATAGGGTGAAGTTTAGATTCCAAAAATAACTTTTGTAGAGACAACGTCAAAGATACTCTACATTAGTTTGAGGATGGTAAGACAGAGACTCAAATCTCCCAACTTCACTAGTAAGATAGAAGCAAAAACCTCTATGTCAAACTAATTTATTAAGAATAAAGTGAGTATTGAAAAACAAAATGAATGAATTCAGATCAATTGCTGGTATATGGAGTATGTGGTATAGTTCAATTCAAGTTGTTAGGTTGTCAAGAATGATATCTAAGTTTACATTCCTTTTCTAGGTGAGTGATTAAATGCACGGTGATATTGAAGAACGACGATGGAATTTTTTTTCAACATTGCACATTGTCATTGGTATTTGCGCATCCATCTTAAGTAGATCAGACATATGCAGAACCTTAGAGCAAATAACTCTAAATGTGTTTATCATGTATGTCTATGCTTTGGATACACACTTTGGCAGTAGTCCCTTAATTGTCACAAATAATATGTGTTGCATGAGAACATGGTAGTCATGACGTTTTAGACCTATCATTGCATTGTCCTTCAACTTCAGACACCTCAAAATGTTGGATAAATAACCACTCGAAAAACGCAAGTTCTTAAGGGACTCATTGAACTACTTCTTTTGATATTTAGAAAGGAAAAAACAAGCGGGGGTGTATCACAAGTTTTGTTCCTCTTCGAACTAGGTGCAACGATGCTCAAATGCCTAAAGACTGCAAGTCGAGTCTGGAGTTAAGATTGCCATTGTTTTTCCCAACAACACCTAATAACATCCCAAGGAGGTTACTACAAACGCTTTTCTCAATATTCGTAACATCCAAGTTATGGGGAATTAGAAGCTTCTTCCAGTTAAGCCACTTGAAAAAGATGTTTTTTTTTCTTACAATTTCCAGTGGGGGAGTCTATTCCTACCTTGACGGGCGATGAGTTTTACCAAGTGTTACGAGGTGTGGATACTCCAACTATTGTAATACATCATCCACTGATAGCCTTTGTAAGGGTAAACTTAACTCATGTGCTTCATCGAACGAGCTTTTGTTTGGCCTTCATGGATGGTCGATCGGGAGGAATCGTCTATGGCTCATGAACGCAGATTTCCTCCCATTCTTCAATCGACAATGATGGGTGTCCATTTGGCAGATAGGACAAGCCAAATTACCATATGTACCCCAACCAGACAAGATCGCATAAGCTGGTAGGTCATTTCTTATCCACAATACCGCAACACACATTTGTAAGTTTTCTTTTTGGTTGACATCATACGTCAACACACCATTCAACCATTACTCATTGAGTTCATATATTAACAGCTGCAAAAGCACGTCTATATAATTGGTTGGTACCTTAGGACCATGTATCAACATTAAGAACAAGTAGTTTGTATCTTGCAAGCACATTTTCGGTGCAATTGTACGGAATCATAACAATTGACCACTTTTTATATGTGTGACTTTTATCACTATATGGATCAAATCCATCAGTAACTAATCCTAGGCTAACATTCGGTGAATACACCCCAAAGGCAGGGTAGATGCTATCAAGTTTCTTCCAAGCTTCTATATTAGTAGGATGCCTTAGTATACCATCTTGTATTATGTGTGTATGGTACCAGCTCATAGATGATGTGATTTTGGGGGACATGAAGTATCTTTGCAACCTTGTAGTGAGTGGAAAATATCGAAGTACTTTGACTGGTAGTTTCTGGCCCTTTCCATGAGTTCTCTATGGAATGTCCATTCCTCATGTATTGTGTTGAGGTTGGATCCATCTCGAGTCACCACATGTGGGACAAACATCAAAGATCCATCCTTCGTAGTTGGCTTTATGCTTGCTTTGAGGGAATTGAGTAGTTGTAGACATCCTAGGTGCAGCTTTTCTTGAACTTATTTTTCTTCCAGCATGGCATTGAGGGATTTCCCCTTATGACAATCTCTAGCCCAATATGGACCATCACAAAGGATGTAAGTATCATTTTGATTCTATCCTTGGAATGGTATTTCTTGCCCTCTTTTGATGTTGACGGTTTGCCTCCTCGGTCTTTGTATTGTGCCACTTTGAACCCTTTTGCTACCCCACCCTTAGTGTGATTATCCTTTAAAGACTTCAGCTTTGAAGAGTTGTTACTCTTATGATACTCAAATTCTGTAAGGTTTCTGCCATTGTTAGGGCGGTGAAGATATCGTTGACTCCACGACGCTTAAGTTTTAAGCTACCCAAGATTTGAGACCATCAATGAAGTTGAAGAAGAGATATGGTTCACACATGTGTGTGATTTGAAGCATCAGGGATGAAAATTCCTCAACGTGATTGCAGATAGAAGAGCTGTGCTTCTACTCTTTCATCCTCTTCCTTGCATTAATGGCCACATTCTTAGGATATAATTATCTTTTGATTTCACGCTTGAACTTTTCCCATGTGTCAATGGTGCAAGTAACCTTCTCTATCTCATTATGCTGATGACGCCACCAAGTCCAAGCAAGATTCGTAAGTTAGAGAGACGGAGTACGTACCTTGACATGCTCATGCTGCATGTTCAAAGATTCAAAGTAGCACTCCATGTGTCACATGTAGTTGTCTAGTTCTTTGGCATCCCGTTTTCCATCAAACTCTTTTGGTTTAGGGTTATCCACCCTTGGTGTTTCCATCATACCAACTTCATTGGCTACTACGCGTTTGCACATGGCCCAATCTGCCTGGGTCTCCTTGAGAACGATACAGTATTCCTACATTTTCTCGTGGAGTTTTGTTAGTTGCCCCACTACCCAGTCTTGGAAAGGAACGTTCTCAACATGATATGCCTCAATGATGTGGTTGATTATGCTCAGAATGGAATCCTTGAGCGATTCATATTGTCATTCCAATCCTAGCTCCTTGGTCCACGATGTCAAGTCGGTCCATGACATCCACTACAGCCACCTCCATATTCGTCAAAGTGTTGTCAAGGGTACTTACCTCTCTGTGAGACTGATCCCATTCCTCAATCCTGACCAATATCTCAGTCATGGCCTTCTCGATATCATCAAGACGAGACTCCGTGCATGAGTTTGAATCTTTCGTCATCTTGCTCTTCCATGTCTCCTGAGGATCCCTGATGATCTCACTTGGATACGCCATCTAACCTAGTGGCTCTGATACCAACTGTCACAGACTAGAAGTTTCCTCACACGTCCCGTGAAGCCTTCTAAAGTGACTCAAGACAATAGAGAACATATATAGATAGTGAGATAAGCTTTAGGGAACTTCTTAGCTCTTATTGCTTGGTGGTTTACACAAATGAGACTCCCCTGTTTATAGGTAAGTCTTAGTACAAGAAACGGTTAGGATTGTGACACTTGACGCCAATCCAACGGTAAAGATCTTTCTAGATCACTATTCTAGAATTATCTACAAAGTCCTTCCCTAAGAGGTTCTAAACTATTCCAGAGTACGCCATACAATCATACAACATTCTAGAATATTTTACAACATTCTACAATGTTGAAGAGTAATCTAGAAAGGTCTAGGATACTCTACAAATGTTACAGAATCCTCTAGAAAAATCTAGGTTGTGACACTATGATATTGTAAGGCCCTCCTCTCAGGATTCGTAGCGTGCCTTCTTATGATTTGAAAGTAAGCTAACTTCTAAGAGCTTAATTTTTTATTTTTTTTCCCTGCTAGTTATGCTTAGGTGTTCCTCACTTTGTATTAGATGTGAAATCAAATGATTTAGGATCGTTTAGTTCACAACGGTGGTGTGTTTAAGTCGACTAAACATCATCGAGAGCCCTACCTACCCCGAAAGAGGTCTTCATTTCCCTAATGCTGATGAGGTATATAAATTATCAGCACATAACATTGCAGCATTGCGGTTTCCCAATTGCCCCAATCTTAAAAAAATTTGTCGGTACTATGAAATTTGTCGGGTGCATTTAACGCCTATTGCCCTTAGGATGTGGGTAGATTTTATAATACTTTCTGCTCTTTAGAGGTGAGAGTATTTTTTTACACCTTTTTCACTGTTTTCGATCACTTGTGTGATAGAGTGCAAGGCAAACATACTTTCAAGTTTAGATACCCCGAGTTAAGGAATGCCAAACAGGAGAAACATGGGATTGGAATATCGGATTTCAGTTAGTCGAATATTTTTGCTCGACTAACTATATCTGCAAAAACAATATTTTTTTCCTTCCAAGGAGAAATGACATGTTTGTTTTCCTCATTTTAGGGGTGCTGTTCTTAGTTCTGATGAACATTCTGCTCGACGTCTGAACATAATCAATGTGTTTTAAATCATCCTAAGGAATTGACTTTCAATCTATTCCATTATGTGTATCAGCCTTCTGTCTTACATTAGAGTTGGATGGAATTCAACGTGCTTCATTCAATATTGTTGACTAGGTAAATTCATAAATTTATTTATTCTCCAATTTCATAAGTACATATTGAAGATTATTGATTTCTCCAGTTTTTTCTTCACTTGCCCGAGCAGGTCTGTCTACGAAGGAGACATTACCTCATCCTCCACCTTCTCTAACCAAACAATCTAAAAGGAATGGGGACTGGGTATCATCATTTGTACCCCACCCAGGAATATTCTGGGGGCTTACGGGCGACGCCTAAATTGAACTAATCCTTAAATGATACAACTAGTCATAGGCACCAAACAATGACCTATGGTCATGACACGACTCCCTAAGCATATACCACAAATATCTAGGAACCAAGCGAGTATTTAAACACTAGGCAAACACATAAAGAAACCATCCTCGATGGATGTCTAACTCGAATTCCCTCGTCTAGGACTATAAGGGTCCCTCTGTCACAATGCATAATGGCCATACTTAGGGCAACCACATCTATCTCACGGGGAATGCACGAGTAATATCTACTAAAGATACGATGTGTCACTAAGGATCTAGGTTTATGTGTTATCCTTATATAGGACGCAACATATCTACAAACTCTGTAAGGTATAACACGATCCTCTTTGCAACAGGATACTAGGTTTTTGAGAACAAAGCAATGACCTAACATCACGTCACAAATACATTAAATATCCAAACACTGGGCGAGCACACGGACAGTGGTCAATTATGAAATCCTCAGGAGAGCACGTAAAGAAACCAACCCCGATGTTCGACTAACTCGGTGCCCCTGGACTAAGCTTATAAGGGTATTTTTGTCTATCGCTATGCATAAATTTATCCTTAGGGCAACAATACCTACATGATCCACACAGTTAAAGTACGAGTAACCTTCTTTAAAGATACAGTCTAGAACTAACGATCAAGGTCTATATGTTACCCCAATATAGGATGCGACATATAGGAAAATTCTGCAATGTAATATAACTCTCTCTCTACGAAGATACTAGGGTTCGACAACTATAAATACTCTTCACCTTTATCACCTGCCTCAAGTCCTTTTATGAACGTACATTCATTAGTATTTTAACCTACACATACTTATTTACATGTCAGAGAGGGACCCGGAGGACCACCTCCACCTATCTCTTTTTACAGGTGTTCGAACCAATTACAAACACTAGGATCGATTTATGGAAGTCAAAATTATCTCCCGACGACTTAGATGGAAAATCGAAGTACCATATACAAACATTTGACGTTGTCTATCGGAATACGAATAACAGCCTTGTTAATTTGCGCTACATTTAGCGATGAGGCCCTAACACCGTCATCGACTGATCTCTCACCGTAAAGTAACCCACAATACCCCGAGTTCGAGCCCTACCCGACAGGGGCGTCTATATCGCTACATAAGTATGTGCTAGGAGTTATGGTTCCACTTATTTGTCCATGTACTTTATTAATTTGCTAGCTAGTCCCCTAATGTGTCCTACATAAGGAGGATATCTATTTGTGTTTAGGTATCTTAAGATTTCACAATATTTACAATACATATAAAGTTAAGTTCATCCTTTTCTATAAACATTCCTTTTAACTTACCCCATTGGAAGTCCTCACTGCTGCCCTACAATTTGGATCTCGAATTTCGGCCGTTGGCAAAAAATGATATACAGGGGGTGGTGTGACGCCTGAGTTGGTTTCTTTTTGAGTTTTTTTTTTTTAAAATAAATTGGTTTAAAAATCATTTGTAATGATATATTATTTGTTGTAAAAGCAGAAAAATATATTGTTGAAATAAATAGGTATATGGAGGTTGTATAATAAGATTGTATAATATAATATAGTTTCATCTAGTATTATAATGAAACAAAAAGATTTGTATTGAGTTTTTGAATGTAATTTATTTATTTATTAATTTCTAACAAGTATTTACAATATATAATTACAGAAAACTATATACCTTTACAAACGGGAGAAGTGGTCGGTAAAGGTATACAGTTTTCTCGTCGGTAAAGAGGCATACAGTTTTCTGTAATTATATATTGTAAATACTTGTTAGAAATTAATAAATAAATAAATTACATTCAAAAACTCAACATAAATCTTTGTTTTATTATAGTACTAAATGAAACTATATGGTATCATACAAGCTCCGAATACCTATTTATTTCAACAATATATTTTATTATATATATTTCCGCTTTTACAACAAATAATATATCATAACAAATGATTTTTAAACCAATTTACTTTTAAAAAAAAAACTCAAAAAGAAACCAAGTAGTAAGTTAAATATATATAAAAACCAATTACCGTCTAGTTGTTTCGCCGGTAAAGGTATTTTTTTACTGGCGACACAACTCGCTGGTAAAGGTATATAGTTTTCTGTTATTATATATTGTAAATATTTGTTATAAATTAATAAATTACATTCAAAAACTCAATACAAATCTTTTTGTTCCATTATAGTACTAGATGAAACACTATTGTATTATACAATCTTATTATACAACCTCCATATACCTGTTTATTTCAACAATATATTTTATTATATATTTTTCCTCTTTTACAACAAATAATATATAATTACCAATGATTTTTAAACCAAATTACTTTTTTAAAAAACAAACTCAAAAAGAAAAAGAAAACAAATAATAAATTAAACATATATAAAAACAAATTACAGGCACTCGCCTGTGAAACAAATTTGTTTTTATATATATTTAATTTATTATTTAGTCGTAAAATGTATACTGTTGGGTATCGATAGTGACAGCCCAGTAAGGAAAAAGCCTCGAAGGCCCAATAACTATAGAGGGGGTAAGCCCATGACATTCGAACCGGACCAACTTCCATAGAATGGCCCAGAATCGAGCCCAAAGTCTCTGAGGACGCCCTGAGTGCTCGCCATTCTTCACCAGGCCGCGACCTCTCACTGCTCGCCATGAGAGTGCTCGCCCCGAAGAGAGCCCTGCCTCTCTCCTCTGGTCCCACTAAACCGTTAATAAGATAGTGGCCATGATATCCCGCGTATCTCAGTCACATATTCACTAAAGATTAGATTTGGTAACTGCAATATCTAGCAGTAACTGCCTTATCCCACGATCCGAATCTTCAGCAACACAATATACACTAAGATATTCAGTTGCCTTATACGGTTTGATCTCTCCTACCCTATAAATACCCTTGCTTTACATACGTTCCTTACGTTTTGAGTTGGATACACACATATACTCATTTAAGCATCGGAGAGGGACCCAGAGACAACCCCTCTGTTGCGCTCCCTTGCCTGCAGGTTCACTGGAGTTAGAGCAGAAGCGTCTTTCCATCCTTGTCTGGCATTTATTTCACTGCCAGATCAGCATCCAGGATTTTACGATCCAACATTTGGCGCCGTCTGTGGGAACGAGCAATTCATCCAGGAGAACTCGATCCCAAAGCAACAGTCGGAACCAGACCAGGGAGTGATCCTCAGATAGCTCTGATTCCGCCGCTGCTTCACCGCTTCAACAGGAACCTGCCAGCCGAGCAGGAGCCAATGTCGTTCCTCTGCGAACAACTCGAGAGCATGTCGGTGATTCAAGACCGACCCCCGCTGCTAATCAAAACGGAGCCCCGGCACCGCAGATAGTCCACATTGCTGGGCAAGACATCAATTTAACCCCAGAGATGGTCTCCCTGCTGGAAGCCATCCTAGGACAGGCGCACCGCCAAGCCCCTGCTCCTCAAGAAAACAATCCTTCTGCTCCTAAGGAAAACCACCGCCCTGCTGCCACAGGGCCCTCACCCTCGGAAGCGGCAAATCCTGGTCCCACCGCGCCTCAGGAGGATCAGGAGATGACGTCAGGTCAGCAGTCCCTACCTCCTGCATACACCAAAGAGCCAGCAGCCGTATACACTGCCAATGCTTCCGGTCCTCCTCCACCCGGAACCTCGCCTATGTACTGCACTGTGGATCAGATGGATGACCTCCTCAATAAAAGGCTCCAGGAAAGATAGATGATAGTCGCAGCTCCCTTCAAGGAGCAGTCTGCTCATCCTTTTACCGACGGGCTCGTCGCCATCAAAATCCCAAAGGATGTAGTTGCTCGGGTCATACCTGAGTATAGCGGTGGAGGAGATCCCACCGTACCTGTCAACAAACGTGAGGCCTCTCTCCTGGGTAAGTCAAATGATCCCAATCACTTGGCTTTGTTATTTCCATCTACTCTTTCGGGTTCGGCTTGGTCCTGGTTCTTCGGCCTCCCTGCAGGATCAATCAGAACTTGTGCAGAGTTAAGAAGCAAGTTCCTGGATAGATATATAGGCGAACGCCAGTATGGGTCAAACAACAGCCTGGAGAGTCGCTATCCAACTTCTATGGGTGTTTTCATCAGAACGTCACGGAGATAGATCGCCGAATCTCGGATGGGGAGATCATTCGAGCATTTTACAGGGGTCTGGATGTGGCCAACAAGGCCTCGAGGAAGCTGCGAAACAGCTATCATGTGAAGGAGATTGAAACGCCGGAGGAGTTGGCGTCCAGAGCAAAAGGTTTCATAGACCTTGAGAGGGCGAATACGGAGGCGGACTTCCTGACGACCTCGCTAAGGGTAGTCCATTAACCCCGACGCGATGGTAAGAAGGAGGTGAAGAAGGAGAAGAAGGGAAAGGACAGCAGGCCCCGGGTCGAGTCTAATCCAGCGCCTCGCCATCCAGAGGTCCCTGAGTACTTCACGCCTTTAAATAGGCAGATCTCAGCGGTACTAGTAGAGATGGAGAGGAGATCCTTGGCGAGGCCACCGATGCCTTGTCGAGGTGGGCAGCCCATGGGAAAGGATGTCGAGAGCTATTGCAGATACCACAAGTGAAAGGGTCACAAGACAGATGACTGCCGTATTTTGAAGCGGGATATAGAGAAGCTAATTCAGGGGGAATGTTGAAGAAATTCGTGGCAGGGCGAGACAGAAGTCGAACGCCCCCCAGGAGACATCGTTCGCCAGCCTCTGCAGAACAAACTGAGCCATCTGGAAGCAAGAGGAGAGTAAATCTGATTGCGGGAGGATTCAGTGTAGGCGGCGAGAGGTCAAGCGCAAGGGAGGTCTATGCCACTCAGATCTCCACAGTAGTTCAGTTGGGGAAGCGGCCCCGACCTGAAGAGAACATTGTCATCTCATTCTCCGAAGATGATTTGGCACATGTCACCCCCCCCCCCCCACAACGATGCTCTGGTTATCACAGCAGATATTGACGGCTGTGACGTTGCAAGGATTCTGGTCGACGGAGGAAGCTCGACGGATATCCTATTTCTGGACGCTTTTGAGAAGATGGGCAAGTCCAAACGTGACCTGAAGAGGGTCGACTTTCCGCTGATTGGGTTTGCGGGAAGGACAACTTATCCACTGGGGGCTATAACCATGCCAGTGATTTTTGGCGAGGGATGGAAGAGCATCAAGGTATCGGTCACTTTCCTGGTGGTCGACTCACCTACATCTTACAACGCCATCATAGGGAGTACCACGATCAACCCGAACAAGATTGTGGCCTCCACTGTCCACCAGAAGATGAAGTTCCCCACTCCCAACGGGATTGGAGAAGTGCTCGGAGTTCAGCCTTCCTCGCGGCAATGCTATGTGAACTGTTTGCGCAAGAAAAACCAAAGGGAGGCGCTCGCCATTGAAACAGAGGCCGACCCCCGCGAGGACTTGGTTCGGCCAGCAACTATGGAAGAGTTGGAAGAGGTCGAAATAGATGGTCCGGACAAAAAGGTGCGCATTGGAACCACCTTGAAGGAGGATTAAAAGGAGGCCATGACCGCCCTCCTCAAAGAATTTAAAGAGCTCTTCGCCTGGCAGCCGAGCGACATGCCAGGAATCAGCACAAATATGATCTCCCACGAGCTCAGAATAGACCCTTCCATCAAGCCAATCACCCAAAAAAGCAGATCATTCGGGACAGACAGGCGTTTGGCGATCAGGCAGGAAGTCGGCAGGTTGATCGAAGCTGACTTCGTCAGAGAGGTGAGATTCCAGAGCTGGGTCGCCAACCCAATTTTTGTTAAGAAATCAAACGGCAAGCGGAGGATGTGCGTCGACTTCCACGACTTGAACAAGGCTTGCCCCAAGGATTCATATCCCCTTCCGAGGATTGATCAGCTGGTCGATGCTACCTCGGGTCATGAGATGCTGAGTTTCATGGACGCCTACTCAGGCTACAACCAGATTAGAATGCATCCAGACGATGAGGCTCACACCGCTTTTTATGCTGATGGGGACATTCTGTGCTACAAGGTGATGCCCTTTGGCCTCATCAATGCCGGGGCAACTTATCAGCGAATGGTGAACCGACTGTTCCAGGACATGCTGGGGAGGAATATGGAGGCCTACTGGATGATATGCTCGTCAAGACCATCAAGGGAAATCCTCACACAACGGACCTCCGCGAAGCTTTTGAATGCATGAGGAGACACAGTGTCCGCCTGAACCCTGCCAAGTGTGCCTTTGGGGTCAAGTCCGGTAAATTTCTGGGTTTCATGGTCAGCGAAAGGGGAATCGAAGCAAACCCGGAAAAGCTAAAGGCCATAGAAGAGATGAAGTCGCCAACCTGCTACAAGGAAGTCCAATGCCTGAATGGACGCCTAGCTGCTCTCAAACGCTTCCTCTCCAAGGCGAGCGACAGGTCCCTCCCATTTTTCAAAACTCTGAGGGCCAACCGCAAGTTCGAGTGGAAGCGTTCCAATCCTTGAAGCGGCATATCCAAACACTCCCAGCTCTAGCAAAGCCCGTTCCAGGCGAGCAGCTTTTCCTTTATCTAGGCATAAGCGATGTGGCAGCCAGTGATGTTTTAATAAGGGAGGAAAATAATGTTCAGAGTCCAGTGTATTTCATTAGCAAAATGTTCAACTCAGCTGAAATAAAATATGTCCAGATTGAGAAGTATCTCTATGCCTTAGTTATTGCTGCTCGGAAGCTGAGACCTTACTTTCATGCGCACGACATCACGGTCCTCACCAATCAACCTCTCAAAAACTTCCTAATGAAACCAGATTCTTCAGGAAGAATGGTCAAGTGGACGATCGAGCTCAGCGAGTTCAAGATCAAATTTGCGCCAAAAACAGCCATCAAAGGTCAAGCACTATCTGATTTTATAGTGGAAAGCACGATTAACGGTCAAACAGAAGCAGAAAACAGGCCAAGTCAGTTAGCAGACAACAATCAAATCTGGGAACTCTATACGGACGGTTCTTCATCAAAAGAAGGCTCGGGGGCAGGTTTAATTCTTATACCTCGTGAGGGCGAGCCTCTGAAGTACGCGATCGCCTTGACATTCCCGACGACCAATAATGAAGCAGAATATGAGGCTCTTATCACTGGACTCAGACTGGCAAAAGGAATGGGTATAACTGCGCTTAAGGTAAAGAGTGACTCAGAGCTTATTGTCAATCAGGTTAATGGCGCCTACGAGGCAAGGTGAGAAAAAATGAAGAAATATCTCAACATTTCCAAGAAGCTGGTCGCGGAAATCCCAAATTTCGCGATTGAGTCTATTCCTCGCTAAGAAAACCAGATGGCAGATTCTTTGAGTAAACTGGCATTCGGGGGGACAACAATCCAGGATGTGCAATTTCTGGAAAAAGCCCTATGTTCAGTCCTGGAAAGCAGAGTTGAGGTCTTCAACATTCAAAGACAGGTCACATGGATGACCCCGTTCCAGAATTATTTGAAAGAAGGGATCCTCCTAGAGGACGAAGGCGAATCCACGAGGATTAGAAGACTCGCAGCCAGTTATCTAATCATCGATGGGGAACTCTACAGAAGAGGCTACTCGACTCCTTACTTGACGTGTGTTGCTCATCCTGAAACAGAAAAGGTTCTTCGAGAAGCTCACGAAGGGGCAGCAGCATGTCATGAAGGTGCTCGATCACTGACCAGGAAAATCTTCAGATTGGGATATTACTGGCTGACCTTGGGAAAAGATGCAGTCGAATTAACACTGAAGTGTGAGACTTGCCAGTAGTTTGCACCACAATCGGATCGACCATCAACACTATTATCCCCAATGGCAGGTGCCTGGCCTTTCGCTCAATGGGGAATCGATATATTGGGTCCTTTTCCTATTAGCACTGGTCAGCGTACTCACATTATAGTGGCAATCGACTACTTCACTAAGTGGATAGAGGCGAAAGCTCTAGCTTCGACAACAGAATTCTAGGTCATCAAGTTCCTACAGGTCAACATATTCTCCAGGTTTGGCATTCCTAAAATACTTATCAGTGATAATGGTCCGCAATTTGTTGGGAAGGAGCTGAAATGGCTCTGTGAAGAATATCATGTCGACCATTATTTCAGCTTAGTGCATCATCCTCAAACGAATGGGCAAGCTGAAGCAGCCAACAAGGTTGTCTTAGCAAGACTCAAGAAAAGGGTCCGAGCATTCAAAGGGAATTGGGCAGATGAACTGGAAAACGTATTATGGGCCATCAGAACAACACCTAAGGCGGCCACAGGAGAAACGCCTTTCAGTTTAGTGTACGGATCAGAAGCAGTAGCACCAGCCGAAATAGCAATGCCTACCCACAGAGTCCTACACTTTAACGCAGAGGCAAATGAGATCGAGCGCAGAACTGACCTCGACTTAGCAGAAGAAAAGAGATGGCTCTCGGAAAAGACACAAGCAAAGATGCGCTTGGCGACCGCTTGGTACTCCAACAGAAAAGTCAGCACTCACCAATTTTTCGTGGGGGAGATGGTCATGAGAAGGAATGAATTCACAAGGCTGGACAGTAAAAATAAACTTTCAGCCAAATGGGAAGGACCGTACAAGGTAGTAGAGATCGCCGTACCAGGATCCTACTATTTGGAAACCACCGAAGGCGAGAGGCTACCCCGTCCATTCAATTCTGAGCATTTAAGAATATTTTATACATAGTTTGTAATCAAACTGTTATGTCAATAGAAGGAATGCAATTCCTTCATAAAGCGTGTCCACTCGAAGCAAGTCGAAGAAAAACGACCTGACACCAAAAGTCAGGCAAAGACCTGATAACCAAATCGGGCACAAAAGCCCTGACGCCAAAGTCAGGCCAAAAGCCCTGACGCCAAAGTCAGGCCAAAAGCCCTAACAACAAAGTTAGGCCAAATGCCCTAGTAACAAGGCTAGGCCAAAAGCCCTAACAACAAAGTTAGGCCAAAAGCCCTATCGCCAAAGATAGGCCAAAAGCCCTAACAACAAAGTTAGGCGAAAAGCCCTAGTAACAAGGCTAGGCCAAAAGCCCTATCGCCAAAGATAGGCCAAAAGCCCTAGTAACAAGGCTAAGCCAAAAGCCCTAACAACAAAGTTAGGCCAAAAGCCCTAGTAACAAGGCTAGGCCAAAAGCCCTGACGCCAAAGTCAGGCCAAAAGACCTAGCAAAAAGTTAGGCAAGATAAAAGCCCTGACGCCAAAGTCAGGCCAAAAAGTCCAAACAATAGAATTAGGCAAAAACGAGAAAGTAGACGCCAAAGGCAGACAAAGAGATCTTCTATCAACCCATTAAACAGCGGATAAGGAATTTTAGGCGATCACTATGGATGACGAAGCCTTAAAATCCAGAAATTCCCTGTTATTATGCAAATACCTCGAAGGTTTAAACTTCAAGGAAAGTGAAATCTCTTTGAACTTAGAAGTTTATGCTTTTAAGTGTCAGAGTATTGTCCTGAGAAAATTTCGTATAGACTTATGCTCGGTCTGAGACTTTAAGAGTCGAAGCCATTATACAGCAAGAAAAGTCGAGAGTAATTATGATTAAGATATTGGATAGCCAAATATGTTCGAAGTCAATTAAAGGCTCATGAATATAAAGGCATATAAAGAAACCAAGTCTTAAATAAATAATTACAAAACGAAACAAAACAAAAAATTACAAAAACAGCTATCTAAAAAAGATAAAGAAATACGGTCGCCAAGGAGTTGGAAGCTTCAAGCTTTGGGATCCTCGGGGGCAAGGGTGCTCTGCTCGCCTTCGGGTGCAGGAGTACTGGGCTCGCCTTCAGGGGTAGTCTCTTCAGCAACAGCGGGCCGAGGAAGGCGACTCCGCAAGAAGATCTTCAGGGATTCAACTTCCCCAAGGGGAAAGTTGGGGTCGACCGCCTGGACCTCCTCCACCAGGTCTTGGAGAAAATCGGCAATCGCCGACTTCATCACCTTCAAAGCCTGGTCCTCAAAGTCCTCGGAGGCCTTGAACTCCTCGACCACGGCTTGGGGTAAAGGAACCGCCTTCAGCTGATCAGCCAGCCGGTTCTTCTTCTCCTCCAGGGCGATCCCCCTAGCTTCAGCAGCATCCCTCTGGGCCTCCGCGGCGACCCTAAGAGCGTCCGACTCGGCCACCTGAGCACGAGCCTCCTTCAACTCGGCCTCTAGGCGAGCTCGGACCGCTTCCCCTTCATCAAGGCATCGATGAAGGGCCTCAGCTTCTTGAAGGAAGGCTGCAGCATCAGCCTCCCTCTTCTTGACATCAGCAAGGAGGTGCTGCTCCTTCCTGAAGTACTCCTCCCGGGTGCCGTCCACCAAGGTGATCGCCACGTCAGCGGTCTTCTTGATGGCCTCCAACTGCCCGAGGGTGACCCCCGTGCTTTGATATTGCTCCAGCTCGACAAGCATATTAGAGTGCTTGTCGGCGAGCTCGCCGAAGACGCGGCCAAGGATCACCTCTTCCCGAACGAGGTGACAACAAAAACACAAGGAAAAATGTTAGGTCATCAAAATAAAAAGGAATGACAAGGAAGAAAGAACGGAAAGAAGGCGAGATCATACCAGGGCAACTCGTTTGCAGTGGGTCCGCAAGAACCCCTCGATCTGAGGAAGCTCCGTGGGGACAATCGAGCGGTCCTTGGGGGGAATTATCCCATCAAGGAGCCGCATGCACATATCCGGGCTACCCCGGAGGCTCTTCTGGGCGGGGTACCCCTTCTTGGCAAGGTCCCCACAAGGGACCCAAGGCCCCCGAGATTCCACAGCCTTAAAAGGCTGGAACAAGCTCGCCATGGAGCAGTATTCCTCGGCGGGAGCCCTCGAAGAGCTGGAAGCAGCAGGCCTTTTCTTCTGGGTCCCACACTCCTTGGGAGGAACCGTGGGCACTGAAGGAGCGGGAGGCGCCAAGGAGAAGGCCTTCTCCTTAGTGGCGGAAGGGCCCTGAGGAGAGGGAGAAAGGGGCGCCGCGTCTAGACCCTTCCCCTTGCTGGCAGAAGGGCCCTTAGGAGGGGGAGGAGGAGGATGTTGGTCGACCTCAGGGTGCTCCTCACTTCTGACCTTCTTAGAAGGAGGAGGAGGAGGGTCCCGAGCCGCGTCAGCCGAGGACTTCTCTGCAAAATAGCAAGACAAGATGTCAGAAACCAAAAAACTGCAGAGTGTGAAAACATTAAATCCACAAAAGGCGAGGTGATATACCTGGTTGGCGAGGGCCAGTAGTGGCCGAAGGAAGCACCTCCTCGGACTTCCTCTTGGACGAACGCCTAGAGGGGGGAGGAGGAGAGCTCAGCAGCGCTTGGTCGGAGGACAATCCCGCCGATCCCTGGTCATCAAAGAGACCTATCAGTTTTCGGCTCTTGCTTACGACCTTGCCTACAAATGATAAAACAAGATAAGGGTTAGAAAATTACCCAATCATCAAAGATTGGCGTGGCTTGATGAATGCCCGCCATCTCAAGCGCATTCTCAGTAGTCTCCGCCACTGAGCGAATGGACTTGAACTGGGATGACTGATGCAGCCGATACAGGTCGTCGATGGCGTTCCGGTCACCCCCTAACAATTCTTCGAAGGAAGGAGGAAAATCTTTGTCCGGAGTAAACAATTTGCAGGGTACACCCCCCTTGTACAAGAAGTAAAACTTCTTGTAGTTGGAGTTAGTGGCCCGGAAATCATCAACCAGACGAACATGGACGTTCCAAATCCATCATTGAGGGCCTCCCCACTCTGAAAACTTCGGCCAGCGTGGTTGGAAGTGGTGGAGGTGGTTCACCCCTGCTGCCAGTCGGAAGAAACACCGGAACAAGGCCAGTGAATACGCCCATTCCTGGCGTATGCACAAGAACTTGAAACCGACCCACATCCTGAGGGCATTAGGAACGAGCTGCGTTGGGTGAATCCCGTAAAACTGGCACAATGCCTGCAAATCCTCACAGAGAGGAAAACGCAACCCAGCATCGATCTGGGCCGCATAAATGTAAACCTCTCCGTCATGAGGAAAGTGCAGACCTAAGCCAGGATACCTAGGATCATCCTCCACACTGAAGCCACTAAGAGCCATCATGGTCTTAAAGTAAGCCGGCTTCAATTCATTAGGCTTGACGTCTACTCAAATAAATTCAGATATAGCAATGACAAACATAAAAAACAAGGAACAGCAGGGGATATTACCAAAACAGAACACTGAAAGGACAAAGGTTTACCTTTCGGAGAAAAGATGGGCGTCTGAAGCTCAGGCCCATCCACCACCACTGGGGATCTCCCCACGTCAGGCTGTTCCCCCGCTGAGGGGGGCATGGCACCATCCCTAATGGTCAGGGGGGCATTGGTACTCTTGGGGCCGTTGGCATTCTTAGACCCCTTGACGGCTGTGTGCTTGACTCTTTGACCTCGGGTAGCCATGGAAGCAATGGAGAGAAAAGGTTGAAGAAGATCGAAGAAGATTGAAAAGGAAAGGAGAAGGTTCGCAAAGAAGCTCTGGAAATCTGAAGGAGTGAATAAGCGTAAAAAACAAAACAGAGAAACCGATATCTCTTATATAGGCCTAAAAAGGAGTAACCGCCACGGGCGAATCGAAGCGACACAGGAGAATAATTGCACATTTTTGGAAAAAACCGAAGCAATGTCAGAATTTCGAGAGACACCTCAGGGAGACAAACGTTTGGCTGGTACAGACAGCTGTCAGACTACCCTAGGTTTACGGAAAAGTAAATGTCAGGCGTGCCTCAAGTGACCGTTCGATTTCTCATTTCTGGACAAACTGTGCAGTTATTAAATGCTAAAAGTCCACTAAGGAGACAAGGTGGTCGCCAGCGCACTAATAGGCTTTATCAGAAATACCTCGGGCAGGTAGTGATCGCCTAACCAAGAAAGATAGACTTTCATAAACCTAGGTCAACTCGAGTGATCGCCAAATGGGAATAAAAGGAAGGATATTTTTTCAAGCTTTTGACGAAGAAAAAACTGCTCGCCAAACGAGCTCAAAATGCCTCAAAGGTCATGAACCATTACAAGAAACGAAGAAAACCGAATCCGAGACGTCACTATCTAAAACCCTACTAGGAAATAAAGCTCGACTGAAGAAACTTCAATCAAGCTTCGGGGGAAAATGTTGGGTATCGATAGTGACAGCCCAGTAAGGAAAAGTCCTAATAACTATAGAGGGGGTAAGCCCATGACATTCGAATCAGACCGGCCTCCATAGAATGGCCCAGAACCGAGCCCAAAGTCTCTGAGGACGCCCTGAGTGCTCGCCATTCTTCACTAGGCCGCGACTTCTCACTGCTCGCCATGAGAGTGCTCGCCCCGAAGAGAGCCCTGCCTCTCTCCTCTGGTCCCACTAAACCGTTAATAAGAGAGTGACCAAGATTTCCCGCGTATCTCGGTCACATATTCACTAAAGATTAGATTTGGTAACTGCAATATCTCGCAGTAACTGCCATATCCCACGATCCGAATCTTCAGCAACACAATATACACTAAGATATTCAGTTGCCTTATACGGTTTGATCTCTCCTACCCTATAAATACCCTTGCTTTACATACGTTTCTTACGTTTTGAGTTGGATACACACATATACTCATTTAAGCATCATAGAGGGACCCAGAGACACCCCCTATGTTGCACTCCCCTACCTGCAGGTTCACCGGAGTTGGAACAGAAGCGTCTTTCCATCATTGTCTGGCATTTATTTCACTGCCAGATCAGCATCCAGGATTTTACGATCCAACATATACTTTACTGGATAATGTATACTTGTAGAGTTAATTTGTACCATAATGTGCAGAATAGCTCTTTAAACTAGTAGTTATTGAGTATGTCAGTAGAATTACGAAGAAGTTATTAAGGTACCAATTTTATCTTACCCTACACTTTATGTTACCCTTTAGAGAAAACTTATCTTTAACTGTAGTTATTATCTAAAGGGTGGTGAAGTTATATGAGTAGTGGCACATTTGCATCATTGCAAATGAAAATCCCTAAGATAGAGTAAGTAGACAACTCTATTTTATGCAAACCAAATGGTGGGAAAGGAATCACTAAAGCAGTAGAAGTGTCCAAAATGGACACAAAAATGTATCCTTTATTAACCATATAACACCAGAGATTGACTCAGCATTTGCTACTGAAACCAAGATCCTGTCAACATACAATACTACACTGTCCTTTTTACGTATGTAAATTAACATTGTTACCTAAACCAAACCTGCATTGATTATATATGTCCTTTTCTTTGCGTTGGAGGTTCTGCAAAACCCAATAATGTTCTTCCTGTTTAAACAATAATTTCATATGTCCACATGATCTTGCCTTGTTTCGTTGATAGGAACGAGCGATCTCTGATTGGATTCCGACAGGTTTAGCCGATATCGATCTTATTGATTCCTGTTTGGTTCAAGAAATTTATCATTTTATTTAGGGTTAATTGTCAATTTGCCCCTAATGTTTGGACCGAATGTAAGAATCCCCCTTAAAGTTTAAAATTTTAAATTTTAGTCCTAATGTTTGGACGAAATAAAAAATCACCCCATTCCGTACTAAGGACGTCTAATTGAAACGGAAAACCCCACCCGTTCCTTACACATGCATTTTCTTAAGAAAAAAAGACAAAAATGCCCTTATTTTTCAGATACCCAGCTGTTCTGTATCTGCATGAGGTGATCGAGCGACCCGGGACCAAGATTCTCCGCGGATCTTTTTGAATTTTTCTCCCGATACGTTGACGGGTGGCTTGATTAGTTTTCTGTTGTTTCTTGCATTATTGAAGGAAATGCAGATTCCTTCATATACTTCTTGTCCGATATTTTTCTGAAATGGTTGCTTTTAGCGTAAATGGGAACAAGACGTTCTTCCATGCCGCCGACAAGGACGAAGTCGATGAAATGGAGGATTGCAGTGGAAGCTGCTTTCCTCTGTCAGGGAGGAAGAGGAGGCTCACCGCGGGACAGGTCGAGCTGCTGGAGAGAAACTTCGAGAACGAAAACAAGCTCGAACCGGAGAGGAAAGTCCAAATCGCAAATTCGTTGAAAACAGAACCGAACCCACCTTCTCCTAGTACACTGTCGGGTCGGAAATTTCATAGAGGAGTAGGAGGTGCACCTGATGAGACCTTGCTATTGTTTGAACCGCCAAGATCATTCCTATCTGTGCTAATACATTTTGTGGTTCGCCCTGCATTTAACAAAAAAATTCTAATTAGAACAGTTCAATGATGAATTATAGTGCAATGTTGGACACAGGGAAAAACAACTGACTTCCAAGTTGCCAAAGTATTGATAATACCTAAGTTTGCAACAATTTAAGAGGAAACACATAAAATATAAGCAAAATTTTACAGGCTTGTCACCATATAGATCTATTTCGACCATGATCAATCCATAAAGAACCAATAGATAGAAAATAAATAGGCCCATAGAACAAGAACATGTTCCAGTAAGGTCCTTATTAATTTGAATTCATTTCATATGAGAAACAATTCACTAATCCCAGTTTATGGGATTAACAGATAGTTTTTACAAGTTTTCAAAAATTGATGGTACAGAAAATACCCACATATCTGATACAGATACTGCACGTTGTTTGCATCTAGAATTATCTGTTACCAGAGAGAGAACAATCCTAAGTAAATTGAAGAAGGGAAGGTGGGCAAAGGTGCATTTATGGCGGGATGGAACCTCTGCTTCTCTCTACTCAACATGGTATACTATGGCGCTGAAGGATGTGAAGGAACTTCCCGATATTCCACCCGAGATGTCGTTTGAGAACGCAACAAGAAGATGCAAGTTCGACTAAGAGCGACGTTCTTGATTCTGAGAGCTCGTATTTCATGGATCCTGAAATTTCAGATGAAAGCAGACTTCTGGGTCCGCTGTTGCCATTGCCGAAGCTCAAGGAAGGTTACTACCATGATCCATCATCTACTACAAATTTTGGTTGTAATTTCGTCAGTGAAGACGATCAGCCGGTATTCTGGCACTGGAGTCCTTAGCGTAAATGGAGAAAATGGTTGGCATCAGCGTAAATGGGGTCGAGACGGATTTCCAAATGTATCTTGATAATTCGGGCGAGGCATATTTTGTAAAAGAGGTTGATCCAGAGAGTGGTATTAGTTCTTATAGTAAGGGCATTTTTGTCTTTTTTTTATAAAGAAAATGCATGTGCAAGGCACGTGTGGGGTTTTCCGTTTCAATTAGACGGCCTTAAGACAGACTGGGGTGATTTTTGATTTCGTCCAAACATTAGGACTAAAATTTAAAATTTTAAACTTTAAGGGGGATTCTTAAATTCGGTCCAAACATTAGGGGGCAAATTAACAATTAACCCTTTTATTTAAATATGATGAGGTTGATGCCCAATCTTAGCTCTAGCGGCGAGAGGACAGAGACAGGGGAGAAGTGGGAGATGTGGCCTGGAGGAATGATGGTCCAGAAGCGTATTCTAGATACTGACCAGATTTCCGGCCACACGCACCCGCGTCCAATTCGGGTTCAAGTCAAGCATGGATCGATCTACCACAAAATCCTCATTAATGCTTATGCCACGTTTGGTATCTTGAATTCCATTTCATCCAAACCATTCATAATTAAGAGTTGTACTATCCAATATAATTAAATAAATCATTCAACTTTTAAAATCATCAAAGTTGTCATTGGCTGAGTTCGGGTTAATTGATAATTTAGGGAAGTTGGAGAGTATGATGAGCGTCCTGACAGGGTTGCACCACCAAGATCAGAATCTGATGTTCAATGACAAGGAGAGGGACTCCAATGCCTTTTTCGACACAGTCGGAGTCATGGATATGTCAAAGTTGGTTCTTGGTGAGGACCCCATCAGCCACGAACGGCGGCTGCTGGAGATGCGCAAGACCGCCAAAATAGAGAAAATAACCAAGTCCATCTCTGATATCATCTTTGAGGTCAATAGGCTGGCCGACAGGGCAAGTTAAGCTTTTCATCTCCGATATATATAGAAATGTAAGCATTAATACATATATATATATATAGAAAGAGTTATTCGTGTTTTACAATAGGTTTCGACTCTGTCATTGGTGATGTCCAAGGGAGGTAAGATTGCAGAAACAGATATGTTGTGGTTGTTGATTGAGTTGATGATGAACAAGTTGCTCAAACTAGACGACATTAATGCTCATGGAGATGTTAAATTGCAGTAGAAAATTCAGGTTTCTTTTTTTCGTCGGACATCTCTACTGACATGTTTTGTTTTCCTTTTCTCGGCGATGTTTATAATTCTAACTTGAACCTAACATTTTCATACGAAGGCAAGAAGAGTTCATAAGTATGTGAAGGTAAGAAGAGTTCAAAAGATAGTTAAGGTAAGAAGAGTTCATAAGTATGTGAAGGTACGTGAAAAAAATTACAAATTTCATATGTTGATGATTCTTTTATCTCAAATTTACATATGTGTGTGTGTGTGATGCATTTTACATATTTTTTGATCAAATGCATGGATATATATAATTGTTACTGAAACAATTTTTATTTTGATAGCAGATGGTTCATGACGAATGCAGAAGAATGAGATGGGTGACATCTAACTTAAAAGAAGGATATGCGGATGTTATCCATGTGTTTGTAATTTGTCACTTTGATGGGAAAAAAACTCCATATTTTGTAAGTTCTAACTTTGATGGGACAAAAACCGTAAGTTGTATATTTTGGACTGAATCAGCATGGTTATTATTATATGTAAATTTTGGGTTATGTATGAAAAACAAATTGGTGGTTGTATATTTATTTAACAAGTTTAGTTGATTTATATATATAGAGAGAAAATGTAATTACGGAAAATTATATACATTTATATTTGCCGGCGAAATAGTTCGCCGGTAAATGTGTATAATTTTCTGTAATTACATAATTTACCGGCAATAAAACATCGCCGGTAAAATGTCTATATTGTCCGACGAATTTCTATCGACGGTAAAACCTTTACCGGTCAATGTACACCGACGACTTTTACCAGCGAAAAACATCGTCGGGATCACTTTTACCGCAAAAAATGTGTTTTATCGGCGACTAAGTTTCACCGGTAAAAGCGACACCTCTACTAGTGGCACTTACATTGTGGATCCAATGCACATCCAGTGCACCTGTATGGCACGTGCTTCCTTTATGAAGATTTGCGTCTAATAGATCTTACACATTGCAAATTCAGAGATTTGTAACTTCATTTCAATTCTCTACTGAACGTCCTCAACAACTCCATTGCTCGAAATGAGTGCTCTACAACTGATTCTATTAGATTTCTAGTTGTTCGATATTCGATATTCGCCAATGCTTTTTCACAACTGCATTTGCTTTGTTCCTCACACATATTAGATCCTTCAACTTGTGGTAACTCCATCTGAGCTACACTGATTTTAAATCAATTATTTTCTACATGCATATTAGTTGGATATGCTGGTGTTGTTATATCATCGATACAATGTTCTTGGAATCTCTGTCTACTGCTCTTGGAATTTTTATCGAAACACGCTGCTATAGTGCCCTATTTTGCAAGTGTTACTATGTTGATCTCTCTCTATTCAATGCCCTACTAAGATGACAATGATGGTATTGTTGTTGTTCCATGTATATGTTGTTAATGCTACTATACTCTGCGACAAAACTGAACTTGAACTTCAATTGGGTTTAAAATAGATTGGAACTTCGTTGCTAGCAAATGTTGTTGTGATTGATTGGTACTTCAACATTCAAATTTCTAATGAGACAACATGAGATTGCTAAATAGTTCAAAAATGTTGCTTTTTATTTTTGTTTTCTTACAAAAGTGCTGATTACATTTCCTTCTAGCCAAAAGAGATGAGAATTTCATTTTCGGTTAAGAAGTTCTATAAGGAGAGTTGATTCAATAAAGTTCGTATTTATCTTCGATAATGAAAGTCAGTTCGATTTATTGATTAGTTGAGGTAGTTTGAAACAAGAGAAATATGAAGAACTACTTGTTCTCATGAGAAGTTCATATTCAGTTCAACGCAAGTACAAACCAAGTGCAACTCTAATACACATTTAGCTCAAATATAGTGCCCAACATAGTGGACAGACAGTGCCAAGCTTAATGCAAATATAGTGCCTAACAAGTTCATACAAAGGTTGCTCAGCGACAGTACTAGCTGGAGTGATTAGCCTAACGAACAAACATCACCAAAGGCTGCTCAACCATAATGCTGAAGCAAGTGCAACCACAACGCTGAATGGAATGAAGAGGCAAAAGGACTTGATTTACATTAATGAAGCTTAATGAAAATGGGTGAATATTAGAGTACTATATTTTCATGGTCTAGAATTTAACGTTTTACATGTTAGTCCCTTAGGCTTTTGTATTTTGCTACTTAGTACCTAAAGTCTTCACTATAAGGAGTAGATGTCTTTTATTTCAAGTATCTCAAGTTTCCACTTTGTTTGGTATAAGGAAAGATTTGTCTTATTCATTATCTCCTCGTATGAGTATTGAAATCCTTTCATGGACTACCTTTCAAAATGGAACGAGATACAGGCACAACCATCCGCCACAGAATTCCAAGTCAATAAATTCTCACGCATCAACATCTTATCTAGATACAACCAGGAGTCATAGCAAACCACAATGGCCCTTGATTCTGTTGGAAGAGCTGTATATGAGCATCGATTTGAATCAATACACCATCCCCATACTAATGGACAAGAAGAAGCGAAAACTAGATAATCCTAACTGCACTAAGGAAAAGAGTCAACTCCCTTGGAAAATCTAGGCAGAAGAACTCACAGTGTCCTATGTGCACTAAAAACAACTCCAAAACAGGACACTGGTGAAACACCTTTCAACTTGTATATGGATTGGAAGCGGTCTCACTTGATGAACTTGTTATTGCTTCATTCAAACCAAATACTTTAAATAAACACAGGACGAGGTGCGATGAATAATATATTTATACCTAGAATATGAGAGATACTAGACATTGGAGGATACGCAAGGTCGTGTCTCATTCACCACCACACGTTAGTTCAACCATCGAGTAAAAGCTCACCAATTCATCGTGCGAGGAAATGGAACTAAGAGAAGATGAGTTTACAAATGTAAAATGTAAGACCAAGCTCTCAACAAAATGGGTAGTACCATACAAGACTAGAGAAATCCTCTCATGAGTGTCATGTTATTTAGAAAACATAGAAGGTGTGAAAAATTCCCCGCCCCTTCAATGTGGAGTACAAATGCATTTGTTCAAAGAATGCATCAATAAAAGTTCATTCGTTAAAAATTCGCATATACATTCCACGTAAACATTAACACCCATTTATAACAAAAAAAAAAGAATCAAAACAACAATCATGTTGCACACAAATAATGCCAAAAAACTTAGGCAAAGGGTCTAAAAGGACCAACCTACTACCAGGTCACCATCTCCCATCTAAGCAATCCAAAGACTTAGGTAAAGCGTCTAAAAGGATCGGTCGATTACCGCATCACCATCTTCGCATCTAAGTAGCCCAAAGACTTAGACAAAATGTCTAAAAGGACCGGTTGACTACCACATCACCATCTTAGCATCTAAGTAGCCCAATGACTAAGAAAAAATGTCTACAAGGATCGGTCGGCTACCACGTCACCATCCTGCCATCTAAGAAGATCAAAGGCTTAATCAAAGGGTCTAAAAGGTCGGTCAGCTACCATGTCGTCATTCTTCCATCTAAGCACTGAAAGACTTAGGCAAAGGGTCTAGAAGGATCAGTCGACTACGATGTCACCATCCTCCTATCTAATCACTGAAAGAATTAAGAAAAGGGTATAAAAGGATCATCCCAACTAAGCACTGAAAGTATTACGCAAATGGTCTAAAAGGATTTCTCGATTATCAATTCACCATCCTCCCACTTAAGTACCGAAAAAACTTAGACAAAGGGCCTAAAAGGATTAGTGGATTGTGTTATAGGTTACATATATTATTTTCTTAAGAATAATGAGTATTTAGTTAATGTTCAGATATTAGAGGACCACTATCTAATTACTTAATTGTTCAATAACTCTAGGCTTCTATATGTAACTGTTATATAGCGAACATTGAAAGGCAGAAGGAATAATCCATTTCCCTCCATTTACATTGTTTTTAGAATTTTGTTAGGATTTGAGAATCCTTTCATGGTATCGTAGCCAAAACTTTTGATATCCAACAATTTGCATCCACAATCGCTTGAAGCTAATTTTGAGCTTTTATGGTTTGATCTCTTGTGCACATTGTTTTTAGTGTTCATATGTTCTTTCTTGAATGTATGAGCTTCGTCTAAATCTATGATTGGTAACTCTAAGCATTTCACAAATAAAACGATCAATACAAAGATAGATGATGCAAAGTACATCTAATGAAGACTGTATATTAGATTACGATCGCAAGTCATTGGCTAGAAGGTTTTCAGGATAGATTTGCTTGTGTGGATGAGTTGATATGTAATCCTTATGGTTCGTAGTCTCACTATCTAAAGTTTAGTACCTATAAGCAGCAAGACAGTGCTCTTACCTATTGGCTTCTATCTTCAATTTCGCATGGCCTACTACCAAAATTGATTAGATGGAGTACCTCACATGAAATCTATAAAAAATTACACCAATTGTTCGTAGTTTGATCAACAATTCGTGTAATTTGACTTTGTGCTCCCTGCAATCACAAAGAAATCATGATAGTCCATTACGTGAGAAGATAGGAAAACACAGTTTGATATGTGATAGACATTAGAGGTTTTTATCAACCAATCTATGAGACAATGTAGATCAACACTATACTTTCTGGATTATCCTAAGAATTTGAACATGTAGTGGATGTGATTATACCGATCAGGCAATCATATGAACTAGCAGGTGTCACAAGTGTTATGTTAGATGCCAAAGCTCGACAACAAGATAACCTACTACAGATAGGTTCAAATTCTATTGCCTTTAATGTGCATATATACAGTGATAATGATACTGTATCTGGAGCGCAATCTACCCACACCTTTCCACCAGTTGTTCAAACTAACCAACTGACCTCACCTCAGCAAAACTATTGAAGAGTCCATAGTCATGGAAACTCATTTTATGAAAGTAAACCATAATATCGGAAGTTGATCAAAACTTCAATGGTATAACATCTAAGTCATAACATCAAAATACTAATGGTGTAGCTCACTATCCCAGAGCTACACACCTCTTCAGATTTACATACTCCAACAAGAGATCCATTGTGCTACTATATGCGCTATCTGCTTCAACCTTTACATCACCACAAACCTCACCATGTATATCATCAACATACCTCAGCTTCCAGTCATCCTCACCTATATCGTCCAGCATGTCCTCCAGATACTCAACCTGTGGTGAGATATACTCATACAACTTCAAACAACATGAACATCACCTTTACATATGGATATAAAAGTCGTGGTTCCCTGACCTGGAACTTCAAACCACATAACCAATTCACCTGTCAGTCTACCTCAATTATTCCTTATTCGAGATCAAATATGATTTATGTTGGAAATGGCTCTAGAATACCTATATATGACATTTGTTCATGTAGTTTTCAATAGAAGGATAGATCTGTCATATCGCAATGTGCTTATTACTTCACAAATAATTAAAAAACTTCACTTTATATCTCTTTTTGTTCAAGAAAGTCATGCTTAGTTTGTGTTTTATCCTACTGGTTGTGTTGCAAAGGTTATAACCACACATCAGATGCTAGTGGAGGTCTGTGAGACTGGTGTATTATACAAGTTGATAATTCATTCTTCTAAGCATGGAATATATGATTCTTTTGTAATTCCAATATGTTCATCTTATTTTGAAAATAATATTGTGTCTACTTGTGAAAAAAGCAATTTGGTTGTTTATATCTCCGATGTTAATGGTTTCAAAGTTGCTTGTTAAGACATCTCCTATGAAGCATGTAATCAATATATCTCTTGTTATTCAGTTTAATCTAAACAAAGCAAAATGTGAGACTAAGACTACTAATTCTATAATTTACAAGTCACAACCTCTCAATACTAATATCAATATATATGTTATTTTCATCTTCTCCAAGCGTTACTACCTTTGTTTGGCAACGTTGATTAGGCCATCCAGCCACTCAGGTACTTTAGAAACTACTCAATGCTCATTGAAGCTACAATGATAAGAATGTAAACTTGCAAATATGAGTAGCCAGTCGAATGAGAAAAAATCCTAAACTCTCTGTTCAGTTCTTTCAATACACCCTACACAGGTTCACTTAAACTAACTCATATTGACATTTGGGAAACTGTCCCAACTAGATCTAGTGTAGATCGTTACTGTATAAGCTTCGTTGATGCATATAGTCGTGTTACCTGTATTTATTTTCTTGTAAACGAAAATGATGGAACCAAAGAGTATACTACTTTTCATTTGTTTGCTGAAAACTACTTAGTTGTGTTGTGAAAGATGTCGACGATGGCAATAGAGGTGAGTTTTATGGTTCATTTAATAGTTACCTCCTATATTGTGGAATCCATCATCGATACACTTATCCTCA
Source organism: Chamaenerion angustifolium (assembly GCA_946814005.1). Lineage (NCBI taxonomy): Eukaryota > Viridiplantae > Streptophyta > Magnoliopsida > Myrtales > Onagraceae > Chamaenerion > Chamaenerion angustifolium. The sequence continues at coordinate 21,097,329 of OX328268.1, read as the reverse complement.
CGTATCCTTTCATTTTCATAGGTTAGGTTAACTCCTCTTGCTCAGGCATCCTTTTCTTTTCATTTTTGGAGTGATGTAGTCGCATCTGCTGTTTACTTAATTAACATGTTACCTACCTCTATTCTGAATTACAAATAACCATTTGAAATTATGTGTACCAAGTCTTCTAGTTATACAGTTATGCGAGTGTTTAGTTGTTTGTGTGCTCCCCATGTTTGTGACTTCAACAAACACAAGGTTAATTATAGATCTAGGCCTTGCGTGATTCTTGGGTACTATTCATCTCAAAGACTATACGTGTTTGGGTAAACTTAGCAGAATATACATTTCGACACATGTTCACTTTGAAGAGTCAATATTTTCTTTCTCTAGTTCAGATTCTATTATACTTATTCTATTAAATCTCCCTCGGTTCCTGCACAAGTTGAGTCCACTTGATCTGCTGCAATTCATTCACCTTTGATTGTTCTATTCTCCTTACAATTTGATTTAACATTTGCTTCAAGAGCTTATATACCTATTAGCAGCCCTATCTGCAACTCCTCTCCATCTAATGATTTTCCTTCTTATCCTACCACATCAGTCGAGCAATATGTCATCAAGGCCATCATGTTCTCATATTGCACAAGAATACTCATGAAACCCAACTTTTCCTTTTACTGTTCAGGAACAAACATGGACCATCATCAGTGATGCTTTTCCACAGTAAGACTCCCACCAAGATACATTTTCAGAGTCCACTAGCTTACCTCAAACAGCGCCTACCACATTTTTACAGTATATTATAGGTCTTCAGGCTCTCAAAGGTTTTGTTGGTAAATCAAGTCATAATTACTAGACATATACAACTATTCTTATTCCCAATGTTGAAACTCCTGCACCTTCTACACATAACATGTTACCTCATTATAAATCTAGATCTTATGCATATGCTCTACTTTCTTTTGTTCAAAACATTACTGAGTCGATAACCAATCAAATTGGTATACAATTTCCTAAATGGTGAAAGGCTATTTTGAAATATATTGATGCATTGAACAAAAAGTCAACTTGGAGACTTACTCCCATACCTCCGGGTCGTACTTTTGTGGGAAATAAGTGGTTATTTAAAATAAAATGTAATATTGATGGAGCCATTGAAAAATATAAGGCTCGCCTTGTGACAAAGTGTTTCTCTAGAAACGTTGAGTTTGACTAGTCAACACCTTCAGTTCAGTAGCAAAACATACAATTGTTAGAAGAATCTTGGCACTTGCATTCTCCTTCAGTTGACTTGAGACAAGTAGATGTTAATAATTCTTTTCTGAATGGGATCTTCATGAGGAAGTGTATATCTCGCACCCCCGGAATTTGAGATATAAAATACATCCAATAAACCAGTTGTGTGCAGACTAAGGCTCTTCATGGTCTCAAACAAGAACCTAGAGTGTTGTTTGGAAATTTGAGAGATTGCCTACTTACCACCCATGGATTGTAAAGTTATCAATCTCATACATATTTGTTTATCATATCGCTTGGTAACAATTTAGTATACCGTTTGGTTTAGGTTAATGATATAGTAATAACAGTGTCCTGTAATGATATGGTTGGGTCAACTCAACCAACAATCTTCTCTAAAGGATCTTGGTTCAATATACTTCTAGGTATGGATATCCAAACTTATTCTAGATTTTGAATACTAAATCGGTGCAAATACATAGTTGAATTGTTGGCTCGAACCTGTATGACTGATTGAACACATTGTACGACCACTCTTGTTGGGTCCCTAAATCCACCTATTGGTGCACATGAGATGATTTTATGCTTTACTCACCTCTCCGGAAATCACACAAAACGATTTTAAAGTGGTTCGGCAAATTGTCTACGTCCACGGAGAGTCTTTGATAGAATTTGTTACAAAATTTTCGAAATCTACAAATTCTCTCAATCTCTCGCTCTTCTTCTCCCACTCTCTCTTTGTTGTTTTTCTGCAGCTCAAAAATCTCCTATTTTATAGGAGGCGTTCTCTTCATCTGCATGTACAAAACGTGGGATGCTCCTTGTATGCACGTGGGTTGCACCTTTGGAGAAAAGATGTTCAAAACGTGGGTGGCTACTTCCTTGTGGGCTGCTCCTTGGGTGGCTTTCAACCATCACCCCATCCACCCAAGTGTGCCATACCAGATTGTTTGCAAATTGATTCATTCTTCATATGAATCCACCTCTTTCTTTTACATGAGAGATTTCTGCTATCGAATATGCTCCAATGCACCTGTCGGTGCTCAACAGTGTACAATACTGATCAAGTCCAAATAGTGTTGGAACCTGATTTATGTGACGACCTTCGTCAACATATCTTCTGGATTATCTTCAGTGCCAATCTTCTGAAGTTTGATGTCATCTTCTTCTAATATTTCACGTACAAAGTAAAATGAGACATCTATATATTTTGTTCGAGAGTGATAAACCTGATTCTTGGCCAAATGGATTACACTTTGATTGTCACAGTAAACGGTAACCTCTTTCTGTTCAAAGCCCAATTATGTTATGAATCCCTGTAACCAAATAGCTTCTTTCACGGCTTCTGTTACAGACATTAATTCAACCTAAGTTGATGATAGTGCAATTGTTGACTACAAAGTTGATCGCCAACTATCTGGTCCTCTATCCATAGTATAGTTAATACATAACCAGTTGTCGACCGACGTTTGTCAAGATCACCTGCATAGTCTGAGTCAACATATCCAGTTACTAGTTTTCTACACTCTTATCAAACCTCAAACCAACATCTACGGTCCCAGCAATATAACGTAGAATTCACTTAGCCGCATCCCAATGGACTTTTCCAGGATTATGCATATAGCGACTAACTAAGATAACGACCTGGGACCTATCAGGTCGTGTACACACCATGGAATACATTAATCTTCCAACCACACTTGCATATGGTACATTCCTCACGTAGTCCTGTTCTTCATCAGTTTAGGTAGATTGCAATGCACTGAGCTTGAAATATGAGGCCATAGGAGTACTCACCAACTTCGTCTTCGAGTCGATGTTGAAGCGTTTCAGTATTCTCTTTAGATACTGCTTCCGAGTAAGGTGAACTGTACCTTTCACCTTATCTCTGATGATCTCCATCCCCATTATTCTTCGTTCTTCTCCTAGAGATTTCATTTCAAACTCACTACTTAACTGACTTTGTAAATGATCTATCTCTCCTTTAGTTTTGCATGCAATATAAACGCAAATAACTGAAAGATCCATATGCAAGTTTTTTGAAATATACACAATGATTGTATTGGGAAGGAGTATATTTGAGACCCATCATAAAGCGGTCAAACCCCTTATACCATTGCTGAGGTGACTGCTTCAAGCCATAGAGAGACTTCTTCAGACTACATACCAAATTTTCTTTGTCAACTTCTTTAAATCATTCTGGTTGAGACACATAAATCTCGTCTTCCAAATGACCATGCAAGAAAGTTGTCTTTACATCAATCTGTGCTAACTCAAGATCATATTGGGAAACCAAGGCTAACAACAGGAGAGAATACCTCCCTGTAATCTAATCGCTCTGTCTGGGCGTAGCCCTTGACTACCAATCTAGCTTTGTATCACACTCCATTTTTAGCAGCTTGATCCTCTTGCTGATTAAAGATCAACTTATAGACAATTACTTTCTTTCCTTTTGGAAGCGGCACAAGCTCCCAAGTCTGGTTCTTGTGAAGAGATCTTTGTGAAGTCATTAAACCATTCCCGATTAGGACATATATGATAGGTCAATCTGGAATCCATAATCCATTCATCGGAATGAAAAATAGATGATGAAATTATCAAGGAAAAATCTGAATCATCATATTTTTCCATGAGATTGCGTGTAGCGGGTTGATTTTGATGTTGTCCCTTTCGGTTTGGACAATCCTTCTTCCAGTGTCCTTTGTTGTGACAAAAGGCACACTCGTCTTTGGCGAGTTTTCTACCGACTGATGAACTACGTGAAGTGACCCGGGTCTTTGATTTAGAATCGTTCTTATTTCTAGGATGCCTTAACTATGGTCTCCCTATTGCTATTAAATCTTCACTTGGTGTACCTTGTACTTGCTTAACCTTCTTCCGATACTCATTACTAATTAAAGAACTAGATACATCGTCTAACTTAATACTTTCCTTCCCACACAGTAGAGTAGTAATTAAATGCTCATACGTATCGGGCAAGGAATTTAACAAAAGTAAAGTGTTATCTTCATCTTCTTTTTCAACATCTTAGTTTAACAGATCATCAAGCATTTGGTTGTAACCGTGTAGATGTTCAATCATTGAAATACCTTCACGAAATTGGAATCTGAAGAGCTTCTTCTTCAAGTGAAAACGACTCTCAATGCTCTTCTTCATGAACTTATCGTTCAATTTCTGCCAAAGTACCTTAGCATTTGTCTCTCTCATGAAAAATAATACTTTTGTTCCATGCTAAGGTATAATCAAATTGTACTATAAATTTCAGTGTTGAGCTTCTTCCAATCTTGATTAGTCACATCATTTGGCTTTTATCCCAACAAAATATCCAACTCCTTTTGATCAAGACCAGAATGGATGGCTTCGATCAAGACCAAAATGGATCTTGAAAACGGACGGTTCATATTCTTCAGGCGCGTGGAGGCACGTGGGGAGTGCGTGCGGGCGCGTGGGATCACTTGCCAAACATCTGCAAGGCGCGTAGGGGCGCATCTGACTCAGTCGTCTTCAACCTCTGGTGCACGTGGAGCGCGTGAATGACACAGATTCTTCCAGGGGTGAGTGCGGGATCCGACCTCTATTTTTAATTCCGTTTGCGGCAACGAATTCGTCTCAACAAGAGGAACACCATGTAATTGCTGAAAATGGATTTTGAGAAACTTGAATATTCAGACAACTTTGAACCAAAACTGTGATACCACTTGTTATGCTTCAATCACCTTTCTGGAAATCACACAAAATAATTTTAAAGTGGTTCGACAAATTGCCTACGTCCATTGGAGCCTCTTTGATAGAATATTGTACAAGATTTTCGAAATCTACAAATTCTCTCAATCTCTCACTCTTCTTCTCCCACTCTCTCTTTTTTATTTTTCTGCAGCTCAGAATTCTCATATTTATAGGAGGAGCTCTTTTCATCTGCATGTACAAAGCGTGGGTTGCTCCTTGCATGCACGTGGGATACTCCTCTGAAGAAAGGTGGTGCAAAACGTGGGTGGTTGCTTCCTAGTGGGCTGCTCCTTGGGTGGCTTTCAACAATGATCCCTTCACATATAAACGCACAATTATGGCACTAAAACATCTATGTTAACTAAGCTAGAGATTAGCTGTAGTGTTAACAAATGGAGTGAATTTCTTCATAGGATTACACATGTTCACTACCCAACCATCAAATGTGTACTTAGGTATTTAAAAGGAACTATTGATCATGCACTTTTATTTCAGCCCTCACCTTCTCATGAATCGATAGGATTCTTAGGAAGAGATCTGGATGAGAGACGTTCCAAAAGTGGACATGTTATTTTTCTAGCGGGCAACCTAATTAGTTGGTTCTCCGAGAAACATAATGTGGTATCTCATTCTACTGCTGAGATTGAATTCAAAGGTTTGGTCAATGTCATGTGTGATGTATTATGGGAAAGTTCCTTACAAATAGAATTTGCTATCACTATATCTGCCATACTTATAATTTGGTGTGATAGCACCAAGGCTTTTTCTATTGTTGCTAACCCAGTTCAACATGCAAAGAGGAAACATGTTTCGAAATCTAGAAGTGTGCTCTTTATCTAAGGCCCTTAATGTGGGACCAGTGTCACTAGCTTACCTTTCCTTCAGTGAGTCAATGTGTCCTATCAATTACTTCATGTGATTAAGCATTCTCATGGCATTGAGTCATCTAATAGTGTTGTTCTTTATGACATGTTCACCCTAGTTGATATTTTTTTAAAGGAATAATCAATCTTTATATGTAATAAGTGTAGTGCTGCTATAAACAAAAGCCAAAAAAGATAGTCGGTAGAAAGTAGGGGTGAAACCGGACCGGTTGAACCATTTTTTATACTATTTCATTTGGGTACATATATTTCCGGACCAGATTTTCTTCAAACAAAGGTCTGACCAAAATACCATATAAGAAAAAGTAAACTGTCCATTCGGACTTTCGATTTAAACCGAAAAAAAAACATTGAAAACCAAAATAAGTATTTAAAATCAAATTAAACAACAAAATAACTGGATTTAACAATGTTTACATAACTTTTTACGAAATCGATTAAACAAGTAAAATAACTATTAAATAATAAAATATGTATTTGTGTGTATTCATTTATTAATTAAATTAATTAATATAATATATAAAATTATATACGTATAAACAGTTGGACCGGACTCCACAGTCTTTTATATTTGTAGATTGAACGGTGTACAAAACCGTTTTAAACAAAATAATCCAACCATAAACCAAACCATACATTTTCGGACCGGATCGATTTTTACCGGATTTTCGGAGCACCTGGTTTTTTATTTCACCCATAGTAGAAACCCACTCAATGCAACGGAAAAAGAGAATAGTTTGGTTGTGGCAGTCCACTATAAGAATATATACATCATAGGATGTTAACTAAAAGGCATAAGTAGATGGTAGGCACAAACCCATCCAGTATTATGATCATAAGTTTAGTTTAAGAGTTATAGCACACTGGGAAGGGTGCTCAGCATATGATTATTCATTGATAAATTAGCGGGATAAAAGTCATTTAGTTACCTCAAAAGCCACGTTTTTACAAATAGGTCCCTCAAAAGAAAATCTATTACTTTCGAGTACCTCTAAAGTAATCAATGTATCTACTTTAATTGGGTATCTGAAAGTAACAATAAACACATAATAAATCAATAACGATAAAGTAAATATATTTGATTTCTACAATAAAACAACTTACACATACGTGAGAGCAACGGTAAAATAAAGTAGAGTTACCTTAATGGAACAAAATACTACATATGTTACATGTACATGACCGAAATATTAAAGTAGATACATTTTTTTTCTGAGGTACCCGAAAGTAACAAAAACTTTCTAAGGTACATATTTGTAGAAACGGGAGTTTTGAGGTACCTAAATGACTTTTATCCATAAATTAGCATGTTTTATGATTTTTTTGGGACTACTAAGCCCTCAAACATAATTCTTTGAGTTCTCTATGGATTATATACACATGTGTTTGTTGTTTGGATAAGATGCGATGTTGAGCAAGATTGCAGTTGCATTATACAAAATAACAAGAGTAGCAAGAGACCTTTGAACTACATAATTGAAATAGTAGCATGGGTGAATGTTAGAGGTTGCATATAATTGTATTAAGAATAAGGAGTATTTAGTTAATATTCAAAATATTAGAGGACCATTATGTATTTACGCAATGGGTTAACAAATTTAGAATTTTATATAACTGTTATATACCGATAATTCCAAGTAATAATGAAAAATCTATTTCCCTCAAGTTATATTTATTTAGATTTGTGATAGGATCTCAGAATTCTTTTAGATTACCAGGTCACAATCTGCCCATCGAAACAAATGAATATAAAGCTAAAGGATTGGTAAGCTACGGCGTCACCACCCAATCTAAGCGAGCGCGTAAACAAATGTAAAATAAATGTGGAAGAATCTACTACTGTGTTTCACTAAGGTAATTATGTGTATTGAAAATTGATTGTTACAAGTATACTTATAATAATGATTCTACCTAACTAATGTTGACAATAATGTGCGAATTGTTGACATTAGTGTGAAGATTGTTGACAATATAATGTCAACAATCTTGTTCACCCTTTTTGACTTCTAGTATCCTAACATCATTTTTGACTTCTGTTTTAACACTCCCCCTCAAGTTGAATAGTGGGATCTCCAACATTTAACTTCCACAGTACATTTTCTTAGGTTCTACCTAGAGCAAAGTATCCTGAAGTTGATATTCTATCCATTGGACTACCTGCCCAGTCTGCATCTGTGTATGCTTTTATTCATAGGTGTCCATTCTTCTGAAATAAGACCCCACTGCCTGACGACTTCTTTAAATATCGAAGAACTCTCATGGCAGCATCCATGTGATATACTTGTGGTTTATGCATAAACTCACTTAAAACACCCACTGCATATGAAATGTCTGGTCGCCTGTGAGAGAGATAAATCATTTTTCCCACCAGATGTTGGTATCGCGTACAGTCTGCTGGCTCAGCTCCCTATTCTATCTTCAACCCATGATTCATGATGATGGGTGTATCTGAAGGTTTACAATCAAGTAACCCAGTTTCTATTAACAAATCTAGGACCTACTTTATCTGAGAAATAAAGATACTTGTCTTGGAGGGCAGTACCTCTATCCCAAGAAAGTATTTAAGCTCATCTATATCCTTCATTTTAAATTCTTTAAATAAACTTCTCCCGAGATGGGCAATTTCTTCATGATCATCTCCTGTAATAGTTATATCGTATGCATAGATGATTAAACATGTCACCTTTCCTCCTTGTTTTTCAGAAATAAGGTATGGTCTGAATTGCTCTGCTTGTAACCATGCCCTTGGTAACTGTTTCAATCCGTATAATTCCTTTCTTAGTTTGCATACCTCTGAGCCTTGAAACCCGAAGGTGGTTCTATATACACTTATTCCTCCAAATCACCGTGTAAGAATGCATTCTTCACGTCGAACTAATGAAGTGGCCAATCCTTATTCGCTGCTATTGAGACCAAGAATCTAGTCGTATTAATTTTAGCAATCGGAGAGAAGGTTTATAAATAACCAATACCGTATGTCTGTGTCTAGCCTTTAGCTACCAATCTCACCTTGTATCTTTCAATTGATTCGTCAGCTCGATGTTTTATAGTGAACACCCAACGACATCCCACTACTCTTTTTTCAGGAGGTAAAGTACATTTTTCCCATGTCACATTTTTTTCCAATGCATCCATTTCTACCTCCAGAGCCCTGCACCATTCTGGATCCGCAACAGTTGTATCTATTGATCTGGGAATATCTTGATTGCATATGGATGCAGTGAAAGCAATTGCAGTCGGTGTTAGGACCCCTAAATACGTTTACTACAGGGTACCGACTTCCTTTTGGATTGTACTCTGGTTCATACCGGATTGGCGGAACACCTCTCTTCTTCCTCGATGACAACATATACTTCTCTTTGAATGGTTCCACTGTCTCCTCAATTTCTTCATTTTCTAGTTTTGTATTACTAGAATTTTATGTGGAGGATTGAATATCAGAATGAACCATAGTAGGAGTACTAACCTCAGGGATATTCGTCGGGGGTAACGTGTCTGGATCACCAGAAACATGTATTGTCGGAGTCATCGTCTCGTTGGTTCCTCATACTTGCTCTTTTGGGACTGTTTCAGGGATAAGTGGTGCAAACCATGCTGCGCTACTCAACAATTCTAGTGGTGGGCTATTCAGAATCTCCCCTTGGACACCAGATTGGGTTGAGTAGTAAAGCTCAGTTTCAAGGAAATTGTAGTCCATCGTAGTGTACATACGATGATTCCGAGAATTGTAGCAGCGGTAGCCTATTTGATGAATCCCATAACCTAGAAATATACACTTAATGAAACATAGATCAAATTCTGAGTGTTCTATTATAGGAATATGAACGAAAACAGAACACCCAAAAATACGAGGTTGAAGCGTCAAGGTTGTTGGGACACTTATACTTTTGGACTCCACTTAAAGAGGTTTTTGAAGATTCAATGCCTTAGTGGGTAGACGATTTTGGAGATATACTGAGGATGTAATTGCTACAGGCAAGAAAGAGGTAGGAACATGTGACTCAAGCATAACATCTCTTGTAATTTCAAGAATATGACGATTTTTCTTTTTCACTACTCTGTTCTGTTGTGGAGTATGCGGGCACGATGTCTGATGAATGACACCTATTTCTTGAATTGAGTTGACAAACTCTCCTCCGTTATCGGAGCAGAGGACCTACATCTGGGTATGAAACTTAGTTTGAACTAAGTTGTGAAACTCTACGAACTTAGACGAAACTTTCGATTTATTCTTAAGAAAATATACCCAAGTCATTCGATAAAAATCATCAGTAAATAATACAAAATATTAGAGCCCATTGTTTAACATGCAAACACCATTATTTGGGGCAGGACCCCAGACATCAGAATGGATCAAGGAAAACGCAGTCTTAACTCTAGAATAAGATTGTGAAAAAGATTGTTTATGACTTTTGGCGAGTATACATGTTTCACATGGAACACTATTATTTAATAAAAACAACTTGGGAAATAAAGTATGGAGGTACCCTGCGGATGGGTGTCCCAGCCTTTGATGCCACAACCACTGTTGTGGATCACTGTCCTGTGACCAAACGATGCAGTTCCGTATTGAGCCACTTCATCCACATAGTACAATCCTTGATGCTCAACACCACGTCCAATGACTCTCCCCCGACTGAATATCCTGCAGTACACAAAAGGATTGATATTTAGTACTGTGCAGTCTAGCTTGTTTGTCACATGGCTAATAGAGAGCAGTTTGCATGAGAGGCTAGGCACAGAAAGACAATTTTGCAATTTCATAGTCGAAGATACTGCATCGGTTCCTGCTCCATCGACCTGTGATAGACCTCGATTTGCATTCTGTAGCATTTTCGTGTTTGGTACGAAATGGGTGATAATGTCTCGTTTATCAAATGTCATGGTATACGCTGCACCGCAGTCAAATATCCATCGATCATCTTTAACACAGTCATGATTTTTTAAGAAACTAACTGAGGGACTAATTTCACTATTTCCTGAATGTTTGACCTTGTACTTCTGAGTTTTTCTAACTTCACAGTCAGATATATCGAAATCACAAATTACAGCCAAAAATGCAAATAGTCAAAAGATTGAGGGTTGGGGTGTAAATGTCCTCCAAACCTTAAACCTCCATCCGATTTTAATTGAGCAGGAGCTGCACTATTCTTCTTCCTCTCCTCTCCAATGGAATCTTGGGTCGATCCTTCCTCCCTCTTCCAGTCATAGGAGACGCCGACCGCTGTGGTCATGTGGCTGGCTCATGCGGCGTCTCTCTATTGGCTCCTCCATCTTTCCGGAAACCTGACCAGCTGGTAGCACTCCGATTTTCTGTGTCACGGTTTCCCACAGTGGCTATATCAGATGTTTTTTTGCACTCCGTGAGATGATTTCTAATCGTCGGTGGCTGATTGCGGATTGGTGGTGTGGTCGGCTGGAGGATGTGGTCCGGTTGGAGCTCGGACGAAAGGAGGATTGGTGGTGTCGTGGCAGAAGGCTGGACTGGGGTCGGTGTGGCTGAAGGCCGTACTGGTGGTAACGGTGGCGTGGCCGAAGGAAGCCTTTGCAGCAAACCCGAGTCGGGCCTTCGCAGCAAATCCAAAGCTGATACCGGGGTTTGTGGCGTCGACAGCTTTGGCAGCGCCTCCCATCACGTTTCGTCAATCCCTTTCCGACCGAATAATAATATATGTTGTCTCCACTTCCGGTAACGGATTCTCTTTAAGTAAATCCCATTTTTCTTTACCAAACTCCTAATTGACTGCATCTAGAAATTGGTACAATTTTGTTTCTGATCGCTTGGTATTCCAGGTTGTTATGTCTTCTGGATGTTTGATAGGATTTGGGTCTCTTAATTCGATATCCATCCAAACAGTTTGCATTTTACTGTATAAGGTTTCGAGAGAATGACCCCTGTTTCATGCTATTTGATCGATAAATTAAATCGAACAATTGAACACTATCTCTGCCCTTACTGTATATTGCGAAAAGCCCTTTCCATAGTTCTTTTGCAGTTGAGAATTCGGCAAACTGATGCATTAGGTCTGGTTCCATACTGTCAAACATCGAGGAAAAACAATTAAATTGTGTTGTTCTCATTTGGAGTTGCATGGATCCTCGGTTCTAGGTGGTTTCGGCATGCCTATGACATGGTGCAACTTCCAATGCACGCTAATCTTCATATGTATTAATAGGGACCACAGGGAGTAGTTGTGCTCATTCAATTTTACTCTCAAATTGATTGTTGGTAATGAAACTGATTGCTTCTATGTGTGGTTGTTTGACAACAAAGCTACCAATTAGGTTGCCAATGATGATTCAGTTGCAGTGAGTACTCCAGAATTGACACTGCCATCTTATAAGGTTGCCATAGACACAAAGAGACCACGCCCGGGTAGATGATAAACGCCGAGAAAGGTCGATCCTTAATTGATTGAAGAACCATTCGGCTCTGATACCATGTTAACAAATGTAAAAAAAATGTGAGAGAATCTACTACTGGTTTTCACTAAAGTAATTCTGTGTATTGAAAATCGATTATTACAAGTATATTTATACTAATGATTCTACCTAACTAATGTTGACAATAATGTGTGAATTGTTGACATCAGTGTGTAGATTGTTGACAACATTATGTCAACAATCGTGTTCACACTTTTTGACTTCTAATATCCTAACATCTTTTCTGACTTCTGTTCTAGCACGAGAAACTTTATATTTTTGGCCAAAATACTCGTTTCATTTGATGAAATAAAACAGCGTGACGTTATGTCACGGAAGTTCAGAAATACAATTGTTCGCTAAGAAAAAAATAAAAGGAAGTGGGGGTCAGTGTTGGGTATCGATAGTGACAGCCCAGTAAGAAAAGGCCTCGAAGGCCCAATAACTATAGAGGGGGTAAACCCATGACATTCGAACCGGATCGGCCCAAGTACAAGCCAAACTTGGCCCACCATCGAGTAATCCAGAATCGAGCCCAAAGTCTATAGGGACGTCAAAGGCTCCCAGACTGCTCGCCATTCTCTACCAGGTCGCGACCATCAACTGCTCGACATGGGAGTGCTCGCCCCGAAGAGAGCCTTGCCTCTCTCCTCTGGTCCCACAAAACCGTTAATAAGGAAGTGTCCACGATATCCCGCATATCTCGGTCACATATTCACTAAGGATTAGATTTGGTAACTGCAATATCTCGCAGTAACTGACGATCCGAATCTTCGGCAATACAATATACACTAAGATATTCAGCTGCCATATACGGTTCTATCTCTCTTACCCTATAAATACCCTTGCTTTACATACGTTCTTTACGTTTTGAGTTTTATACACACACATACTCATTTAAGCATCGGAGAGGGACCCAGAGGCACCCCCTCTGTTGCGCTCCCCTACTTCCAGGTTCACTGGAGTTGGAGCTGAAGCGTCATCCCAACCTTGTCTGGCATTCAATTCACTGCCAGATCAGCATTCAGGATTTCACGATCCAACATTTGGCGCCGTCTGTGGGAAACGAGCAATTCAGCCATGAGAACTCGATCCCAAAGCAACCGTCGGAATCAGACTAGCTCTGATTCCGCCGCCGCTTCACCGCTTCAACAAGAACCTGCCAGCCGAGCAGGAGTTAATGCTGTTCCTCTGCGGACAGCTCGAGAACATGTCAGTGATTCAAGACCGACCCCCGCTGCTGATCAAAACGGAGCCCCTGCGCCGCCGACAGTCCACATTGCGGGGCAGGATATTAATTTAACCCCCGATATGGTCTCCCTGCTAGAAGCCATCCTAGGACAGGCGCGCCACCAATCCCTCTGCTCCTAAGGAAAACCACCGCCCTGCTGCCACAGGGCCTTCACCTTCAGAAGCGGCAGATCCTGGTCCCACTGCGCCTCAGGAGGATCAGGAGATGACGTCAGGTCAACAGTCCCTACCTCCAGCACACACCAAGGAGCCAGCAGCCGCATATACTGCCAATCCTTCCGGTCCTCCTCCACCCGGAGCCTCTCCCATGTACTGCACTGTGGATCAGATGGATGACCTCCTCAACAAAAGGCTCCAGGAAAGACAGTTGACAGTCGTGGCTCCCTTCAAGGAGCAGTCCTCTCATCCTTTTACCGACGCGCTCGTCGCTATCAAAATCCCGAAGGATGTGGTTGCTCGGGCCATACCTGAGTATAGCGGTAGAGGAGATCCCACCGTACATGTCAACAAGCATGAAGCCTCCCTTCTGGGTAAGTCAAACGATCCCAATCATTTGTCTTTGCTATTTCCATCTACTCTTTCGGGTTCGGCTTCGTCCTGGTTCTTCGGCCTCCCTGCAGGATCAATCGGAACTTGGGCAGAGTTGAGAAGCAAGTTCCTGGAGAGATATATGGGCGAGCGCCTGTTGCTGAAGAGCGTGGTCGCCCTTGACTCGGTCAAACAGCAGCTTGGAGAGTCGCTGTCCAACTTCTACGGGCGTTTTCTTCAAAACGTCACAGAATTAGATCGCCGAATCTCGGATGGGGAGATCATTCGAGCATTCTACAGAGGTCTGGATGTGGCCAACAAGGCCTCGAGAAAGCTGCGAAACAGCTACCATGTGAAGGAGATAGAGACATTGGAGGAGTTGGCGTCCAGGGCAAAAGGTTTCATAGACCTTGAACGCGCAAACATCGAGGCTAACCTCCTGACGACCTCGCTAAGGGTAACCCATGAACCCCAACGCGATGGTAAGAAGGAGGTAAAGAAGGAGAAGAAGGGAAAAGAAAGTAAGCCCCGAGTCGAGTCTCTTCCAGCGCCTCGCCATCCAGAGGTCCCTGAGTACTTCACGCCTTTAAATAGGCAGATCTCAGCGGTACTAGTCGAGATGGAGAGGAGATCCTTGGCGAGGCCACCGATGCCTCGTCGAGGTGGGCTACCCATGGGCAAGGATGTCGAGAGCTATTGCAGATACCATAAGTGCAAGGGCCATAAGACAGACGATTGCAAGATTCTGAAGCGAGATATAGAGAGGCTGATTCAGGGGGGAATGTTGAAGGAATTTGTGGCAGGGCGAGACCGAAGTCGAACGCCCCCCAGGAGGCATCGTTCACCAGCCCCTGCAGATCAAGCTGAGCCTTCTGGAAGCAATAGGAGAGTGAATCTGATTACGGGAGGATTCGGCGCAGGCGGCGAGAGGTCAAACGCCAGAGAGGTCTACGCCACTCAGATCTCTACGGCAGTTCAGTTGGGGAAGCGGCCCCGACCTGAAGAGAACATTGTCATCTCATTCTCTGAAGATGATTTGGCACACGTCACCACGCCCCACAATGATGCTCTGGTCATTACGGCAGATATTGACGGCTGTGATGTTGCAAGGATTCTGGTCGACGGAGGCAGCTCGACCGACATCCTGTTTCTGGACGCCTTTGAAAAGATGGGCAAATCCAAACGCGACCTGAAGAGGGTCGACTTTCCGCTGATCGGGTTTGCGGGAAGAACAACTTATCCCCACTCCCAATGGGATTGGAGAAGTGCTCGTAGATCAGCCTTCCTCGCGACAATGTTATGTGAACTGCCTGCGCAGGAAGAACCAATGGGAGGCTCTCCCCATCGAGACAGAGGCCGATCCCCGCGAGGACTTGGCTCGGCCAGCACCCATGGAGGAACTGGAGGAGGTCGAGATCGATGGTCCAGACAAAAAGGTGCGCATTGGGACCACCTTGAAAGAGGATCAGAAGGAGGCCATGACCGCCCTCCTCAAGGAATTCAAAGAGCTCTTCGCCTGGCAACCGAGTGACATGCCAGGAATCAGCACAGATATTATCTCTCATGAGCTCAGGATAAACCCCTCCATCAAGCCGATCGCCCAAAAGAGAAGATCATTCGGGACTGATAAGCGTTTGGCGATCAGGCAGGAAGTCGGCAGGTTGATTGAAGCTGACTTCGTCAGAGAAGTAAGATTCCAGAGCTGGGTCGCCAACCCAGTTTTGGTCAGGAAATCAAACGGCAAGTGGAGGATGTGCGTCGACTTCCGCGACTTAAACAAGGCTTGCCCCAAAGATTCATATCCCCTTCCGAGAATTGATCAGCTGGTCGATGCTACCTCGGGTCATGAGATGCTGAGCTTCATGGACGCCTATTCAGGCTACAACCAAATCAGAATGCATCCAGATGACGAGGCCCACACTGCTTTCTATGCTGATGGGGACATTCTATGCTACAAGGTGATGCCCTTTGGTCTCATCAATGCCGGGGCAACTTATCAGCGGATGGTGAACCGACTGTTCCAGGACATGCTGGGAAGGAACATGGAGGCCTACGTAGATGATATGCTCGTCAAAACCATCAAAGGCAATCCTCATACCACTGACCTCCGTGAAGCTTTTGAATGCATGAGGAGACACAGCGTTCGCCTGAACCCAGCAAAGTGCGCCTTTGGAGTCAAGTCCGGGAAGTTCCTGGGTTTTATGGTCAGCGAAAGGGGCATTGAAGCAAACCCGGAAAAGCTAAAGGCCATAGAAGAAATGAAGTCGCCAACCTGCCATAAGGAAGTCCAGTGCCTGAACGGCTGACTAGCTGCTCTTAACCGCTTCCTCTCCAAAGCAAGCGACAGGTCCCTCCCATTCTTCAAAACCTTGAGGGCCAACCGCAAGTTCGAGTGGACGCCAGACTGCGAGGAAGCATTCTAGTCCTTGAAAAGGCATATTCAAACACTCCCAGCTCTGGCAAAACCCGTTCCAAGGGAGCAGCTTTTCCTTTATTTAGGCATTAGCGATGTGGCAGCCAGTGTTGTCTTAATAAGGGAGGAGAATAATGTTCAGAGTCCAGTGTATTTTATTAGCAAAATGTTCAACTCAGCAGAAATAAAATATGTCCAGATTGAGAAGTATCTCTATGCCTTAGTTATTGCTGCTCGGAAGCTAAGACGTTACTTTCATGCGCACGACATCACGGTCCTCAAAAACTTCCTGATGAAGCCAGATTCTTCAGGAAGAATGGTCAAGTGGGCGATCAAGCTCAGCGAGTTCATGATCAAATTTGCGCCAAAAACGGCCATCAAAGGTCAAGCACTAGCTGATTTCATAGTGGAAAGCACGAGTAACGGTCAAGCGGAGGCAGAAAACAGGCCAAGTCAGTCAGCAAACGACAATCATATCTGGGAACTCTATACGGATGGGTCTTCATCAAAAGAAGGCTCGGGGGTAGGTTTAATTCTTATTCCTCCTGAGGGCGAGCCTCTGAAATACGCGATCGTCTTAACATTCCCGGCGACCAATAACGAAGCAGAATATGTGGCTCTTATCACTGGACTCATACTAGCAAAAGGAATGGGTATAGCTGCGCTTAAAGTAAAAGGCGACTCAGAGCTCATTGTCAATCAGGTTAATGGTGCATACGAGGCAAAGGGAGAAAAGATGAAGAAATATCTCGGCATTGCCAAAAAGCTGGTCGCAGAAATCCCAAATTTCGCGATTGAATTCATTCCTTGCCAAGAAAACCAGATGGCAGATTCTTTAAGTAAGCTAGCCTTCGGAGGGGCGACAATCCAGGATGTGCAATTTCTGGAAAAGGCCCTATGTTCAGTCCTTGAAAACAGAGCGGAGGTCTTCAACACTCAAGAACAGGTCACCTGGATGACCCCGTTCCAGAATTATTTGAAAGAAGGAATCCTCCCAGAGGACGAAGGCGAATCCACTAGGATTAGAAGACTCGCAGCCAGTTATCTAATCATCGATGGAGAACTCTACAGAAGAGGTTATTCGACGCCTTACTTGAGATGTGTTGCTCTGCCCGAAACAGAAAAGGTTCTTCGAGAAGCTCATGAAGGGGCAGCAGCATGTCATGAAGGCGCTTGATCGCTAAGCAGGAAAATATTCAGATTGGGATATTACTGGCCGACGTTGGGAAAAGACGCAGCCGAATTAACACAGAAGTGTGAAATTTGCCAGCAGTTTGCACCACGATCGGGTCGACCATCGACATTATTATCCCCAATGGTGGGTGCCTGGCCCTTCGCTCAATGGGGAATCGATATATTGGGTCCTTTTCCCATTAGCACTGGTCAGCGTACTCACATTATAGTGGCAATCGACTACTTCACTAAGTGGGTAGAGGCGAAAGCTCTAGCTTCGACAACGGAATTCCAAGTTATCAAGTTCCTGCAGGTCAACATATTCTCCAGGTATGGTATTCCCAAAATACTCATTTCCAAGTCAGTCCTTTGAGCCTTGTCTCTCCCCGCGGTCAGAGAGTCAAGCACATGGCTCCCAAGGGCGCCAACAAAGCCAACACTCCCAGAAATGCTGATGTCCCCTTGACCATCAGGGATGAGATCGTGCCCCCCTCAGTGGAGGAACAGACTGATTTGGGCAGGACTGCAACCACTCCTGTGGTGGTGGACGGGCCTGAGCTGAACACGCCCATCTCAGATGGTCGATATGATACTCTTCACAGAGCCATTTTAACTCATTTCCAACGAATTGCGTACCATTATCGCTGATGAGTATTTTGGGAATACCAAACCTAGAGAATATGTTGACCTGCAGGAACTTGATAACTTGGAATTCCGTTGTCGAAGCTAGAGCTTTCGCCTCTACCCACTTAGTGAAGTAGTCGATTGCCACTATAATGTGAGTACGCTGACCAGTGCTAATGGGAAAAGGACTCAATATATCGATTCCCCATTGAGCGAAGTACAAGCCAAACTTGGCCCACCATCGAGTAATCCAGAATCGAGCCCAAAGTCTATAGGGACGCCAAAGGCTCCCAGACTGCTCGCCATTCTCTACCAGGTCGCGACCTTCTACTGCTCGACATGGGAGTGCTCGCCCCGAAGAGAGCCTTGTCTCTCTCCTCTGGTCCCACAAAACCGTTAATAAGGAAGTGGCCACAATATCCCGCATATCTCGGTCACATATTCACTAAGGATTAGATTTGGTAACTGCAATATCTCGCAGTAACTGACGATCCGAATCTTCGGCAATACAATATACACTAAGATATTCAGCTGCCATATACGGTTCTATCTCTCTTACCCTATAAATACCCTTGCTTTACATACGTTCTTTACGTTTTGAGTTTTATACACACATACTCATTTAAGCATCGGAGAGGGACCCAGAGGCACCCTCTCTGTTGCGCTCCCCTACTTGCAGGTTCACCGGAGTTGGAGCTGAAGCGTCATCCCAACCTTGTCTGGCATTCAATTCACTGCCAGATCAGCATTCAGGATTTCACGATCCAACAGTCAGGAGACCCAATCTTGAAGTCACACTCCCACACATGTTTGTCGTGCTATCCAATTCGCGCATTCATTTGTTGTCCTTGGGAATGCTCACCATTGCACTTGCTCTATCTTGGTTGCTAGAGTTCAGATGTTTGGGATGATTGTCGATAGCCGCCATTCGGTTTCCCCTTCTCGGATTTGTGTTATTACCACTTGGGAGTCGGATTCAATGGTGATGTTGCTCCAATTGTTCTCCTTTGCTAGGTGAATCCCTTCTTGGATTGCTATGGCTTATAGTGTTGTGAAGTTGTTGTTACGGATTCGTCTATTCATGCCACCTACGACCTTGCCATGTTCGTCTCAAACTATCACCCCTTCCCATGTTGGTTCGAGTACACCACGATGCGTCACAATTAAGCTTGATTGTACCTGGGTTTGGCTTCGCCCATCGGTGGTTGTCCCTCGGCTGGGTGGTCCGTTGCGGCTGTGCTCGATGTCTCTGTTCTTCGACTGCTCGTCGGATTTCCTCCATGACACTGGTTGGATTCGGTTGGACACCTTTGAACTCCGATTTGCAGCGAGCTTTCCATATGAACCACGTAATTTCCATGCATGTTTCCCACGCTCCATTATGTTGCGGTGTGTTCCCGTTTCTCTTTCGGTTCCTTGCCTCCATCCAGCTGTATATGTTTAATTGCACAGGTCCATTCAGACGGATACCCAACAGCTCTGCCCACAACGGTTCCGTTCATCTGTACCCGAGCACCATGTGTTACGTTGTCTCGTCATCTCCACAGATTGGCCAGCTCAGATTGACTTGCATGCCTCGCTTGATTAAGTTCGCCTTCAGTGCCACTGCATTAGATACCAGTCGCCAAACATAATTTCTCACCTTAAGGATTGTGTTTTCACCCCATATTCGTTTCCACAGGAAGCAAGGTTGAGTGGTGTTGGTTCCCCACCTGTCGTCGGCCTGCTGGACATCCCTGAGGCGGTGGTACACCGATCGGGCTCGTGGCTTCCCATCTTTCGAGTGAGGCCAAATGAATTCGTCCTTCTTTTGTTCCCTCGGCAGTGGCATGCTCAGTATGAGGTTGGCATCCCTGCTGTTCACTTCGTCCTGTATTGCTCGCTCGTTCCATCACCCACCTGCATTTATGAAATCACTCACATGGGGTTCCGGTCTGTTGTCGTCCAGCGGTATTCCTTCGATTCGAAACCCCGATTTCTTGTACACCCACGGGTCCGAATGTAGTCAAATCCCTTCTACCGTTCCTATTTCCATAGTCCCTATTGTCGTAGCACCTCTCGGCCTACCAATAGACAATTCCATTCCCACGATTCTCGCCATCCCTTTCTTGCTTCGAAGAAACCGTAATTTGGGAAGTACAACCCTTTGAGAAGTCTTACCCACAAGGCCATTGGATCTTGGGTTACTCGTACAGCCATATTTGCTAGGAGTGCTTTGTTGAACATTTGTAGCTCTCGGAACCCTAGCCCTCCCACATTTTTCGACGTGGTCATGACCTCTCATCTCTTCCAGTGTGTCCTCCTTTTATCTGATGTGTTGCCCCACCAGAAGTTTGCTATCATAGAGTTTATTTCCGTACACCATGTCTTTGGGAGGTTGAAGATGCTCATCACATATGTTGGGATGGTCGTGATCACTGCTTTTATCAACACTTCCTTCCCTGCCTGGTTTAGTGTCTTAGGTCGCCATCCCTCCAGTTTATCTCAGATTTTGTTCCTTAGATGTACCATAGTTTCCTTCTTGGACCGACCCCATATTGTTGGCAACCCTAAATATTTTCCCGGATCCTGCATGCTTTTGATTCTAAGGGTTGTTTCCACTTCCCTATTCTTCCCCGGGTCCACTCCCCTGTTGAAGTATAGTGTCGACTTTGCTTCATTGATCCGTTTCCCTGAGGCCAGACAGTATTCCTCTAGGATCCCTTTCAGTCCGAGAGCGTTTGGGACCATTCCTTTGAGGAAGAACACTAAGTCATCTGCAAAGAGCATATGATGTAGTTCGGGGCACCTCCTTCACAGGTTGATCCCGACTAAACTCCCTTCCTTTATTTCCTTTTCAATTCTCCTTTAAGAGACATAAGCTAATAGTATGAATAAATAGGGTGACAACGGATCACCTTGTCGTATTCCTCTCGAAGGGTATAGAGTAGTCGATCTCTCCCCATTCACGACCACGCGGTGTGTCGTTGTAGCTAGGCACCCTCTTGTCCATTCGATCCACGTATCATCAAAGCCCCTCTTTTTCAAGCTTGCCTATAGGAACAATTATTCCACCCTGTCGTACGCTTTTTTCATATCCACCTTGAGAGCACATTCAACCTTGTTGGTGGTACACTTTGATTTGAGTTAATGGAGTGCCTCATGTGCTACTAGGATGTTATCCTGAATTGCTCGACCGACCACAAATGCACTCTGATAGGGGGTGATAAGTTCTGGTAAATAGCCTTTGAGTCTATTCACTATCACTTTGGAGATAATCTTATATAGGAAGTTGCAGCAACTTATAGGTCTAAAATCTGTGGGCATGGTTGGGTTTGTGACTTTTGAGATTAAACCAAGATCTGTTTGGTTTATGGGAGAGTGGAGTTTACCTGACCTGAAGAAAGGTTTGACTGTGTTTATGACATCTGGGCCTACGGTTTGCTAGATTCGTTGATAGAATAGACCCGGGAAGCCATCCGGACCCGGAGATCTCGCCCCTATTTGGAATATGGCCTTTTGGATCTTGACATCTGTGATGGGGCATGTCATCTGATAATTCATTTATGGAGTGATTTGTGTTGGGACACATTCAAGTATCGATGTGTTCTGTTGGGATGAGTCCAATCGGCAGATGTCCCCAAAATACTTTCTCAACTAACTTCCTATTCCGGTCTCATGCGTAAACCAAGTACCCTTCCTGCCCCTGATTCGGCAAATGGTGTTTCGACGCCTTCTCGATATGGTAGTGAGGTGAAAGAATATTGTGTTCCCGTCTCCCCGCGTGATCCATTTGAACCATGAGCGTTGTTTCCAATACATATGTTCCCTTTTCCATAATTCTTTGATTCGGGCTCTGATTTGTCTCTCCTCCTCCACTTCGGCGCTGCTCATTGTGGGTCGAACACAGCGCCTTAACTGGTTCTTCATCTCGGCCAACCTCCTAGCTTTGTTGCTGAATTGGTGCTTGCTCCATAGGGTCAGTTCCTTTAGGAATTTAGGAAGTTTAGCGACGGCTCCATGCCCTTCGTTGTTCAGTGTAGTCGCTTGCCATGCCTCTCGTATCACCTCTTTGCAAGTCGGGTCCTCGAGCCACATTTCCTCAAATCTGAACCATCTTTTACTCCTATGTTTTGGGGTTGTTGTTTGGATTATCAATGGGGCGTGGTCCGAGCCTAGGGAAAGCTTATTAATGCATCAACTTCTTTGTAAACATTTGCCAACCTCTCATTAAATAAGGCTCGATCAAGTCGTTGGCTTATTCAGTCGGTTCCACTTCTATTATTACACCATGCATGTGGTTGCCCCTTGGACCCCATGTCGTCCACTCGGATATCTTCCATGACTTTGTTGCAAACATCCATTTGTCGTTGAGATTTTGGTCGGACCCCTACTTTCTCATGTTGGTGCCTTGTGGCGTTGTAATCCCCTAGCACTATCCAATCAAATTTCATATTCTCCAACTTTTCACCACTGAGGGTTTTCTTCTTCTCCACCATGGCCAACTTCCATCAACCTTTTCTCTTTATTTTCTGGGACTGTTTGATAACCACCATTCTCGAGTAGTTGTCGCCGAGAACTCTTCACTGGCGACATCAGTAACCACCATCGCCGGAAACACATTTCCAGCAAAACCACCAGCTTTCTCTTTGGAGTAACCATTACTAGTAGCCCATCACCAGTGAACTTCGACAATGACCGTCGTCGAAAAGACTTTTCCGAATACACCACCCCATGTTCACAAAAAAGGCCACAACAGTAACAACCTTAATAATTTTGGATAAAAATAGACCACATTTGATAGCAATATTATAAGGGAGGCCACGACACTATGTTTGTTTAATGAAATTTGTCGATCGCATGGTGAAGCACCACTGCTACATCCCTCATGCTAGTAGATAAGGATGAAATTGCAATATAACCCAGGCAGAATATGTCGTCATTATGTTCAAACTCATGGAGGCAGACCGTACAACTTTCTGCCTGGCCACTGCCACCACGACCACCGTCGTCAACGATTTCTGTTAGATTTAATAGAACATGAAGACGTGAAGGAGATGAATAAAAAAATACCTGACTCCATTATTGTGAAACTTGTTATTTTGTGCATAGAGAACTAGATATATATAGTATAGAGATAACTATCTCTATATATATTGACTATATCTATAAAGATACTCATACTATCTATCTATCTATACATATAAAATAAACTAAATATAAAAGGATAAACTAGAGATAAAGACTAATCTTGATTAATCTAGACCAGACTACATAATACTCTAACATTCACCCATGTTCTTTGTTTTTCTTGATTTTGATCCTCAAACTTTGAAATTTGATGAATTGGTCCCCAAATTTCCAATGCTTCTTTGCTGTGGCGGATCGAAAATCCAATCTCAATCAAATCCCCAATCGAATTGAGTTTGCTCATCTTCATCATTGGTGAGATACTCCACATTCCAATACAAATCTTTCAAGCTAAAGTGCAGATGTAAAGGAAAAAAACAAAACTCGGTCATGCCATCGCGGTACCATCTTGGTCATCTTGTCGTGGTCATGCCGTAAAATAAAGAAGGGCCATCACATTCATGCCATCGCGGTGCCATCTTGGTCATATCGTTGTGGTCATGCCATAGTAGCTAACAAACTAATCTAAAAACTTTATTCCAGCATTCCAATCTTCTTTTCAATCCAATGTAAATCATCGAAACACTTGGTTGTGCAAACTCAATTTGATCATACATCTTCACGATACCAAATCGGGATTTCAGCACAATTAATTTACCATTGTTGAAGAGGCATTGTATCAGCAAATCACAGAGCAACAGCATGAATAATTTGGTCCTTGGAAAGAAGGCTCTGATACTATGTTAGATTTAATAGAACATGAAGACGTGAAGGAGATGAATAAGAAAAACATTTGACTCCATTATTGAGAAACTTGTTATTTTGTACATAGAGAACTACACACATATATATATAGTATAGAGATAACTATCTATATATATTGGTTATATCTATAAATATACTCATACTATCTATCTAACTATATATATAATAAACTAAATATAAAAGGATAAACTAATTAATATAGATAAACTAAAGATAAAGACTAATCTTGATTAATATAGACTAGACTATATAATACTCTAACATTCACCCATGTTCATTGGTTTTCTTGATTTTTATCCTCAAACTTTGAAATTTGCTTAATTGGTCCCCAAATTTCCAATGCTTCGTTGCTTGTGTCGAATCCCAAATCCAATCTCGATAAAATCCCCAATCGAATTGAGATCGCACATCTTCATTATTGGAGAAATACTCCACATTCGAATACAAGTTTTTCAAGCTAAAATTCAGATGAAAAGGGAAAAAAAAAAGGTTGGTTATGCCATCACGGTCATCTCGTCGTGGTCATGCCGTAGTAGCTAAAAAAATAATATAAAATCTGAATTCCAACATTGCAATAAGAATTGGAGACGAATAAGAAAAACATCTAACTCCATTATTGAGAAACTTGATATTTTGTACAAGAACTAGATATATATAGTATAGAGATAACTATATATATATACTGATTATATCTATAAAGATACTCATACTATCTATCTATATATATATATAATAAACTAAATATAAAAGGATAAACTAATTAATTTAGATAAACTAAAGATAAAGACTAACTTTGATTAATCTAGACTAGACTACATAATACTCTAACAACTTCGACCTCGAGTCCTTCAAGAGCCACATATCCGACGAATTCCATGATCTGCACGACTCCTGTGGCGGCCTTCTTTCCCGCTACTGTCATGCCTACAATGCCCACAACCATCTATACTACGCATGTGGGTGAGTGGCCACTACAACATGTTAAAGGAAGTCTAGACAATTTGAATGAGGAAGAACAATTTTCATTCAAAAAGTATGGGAAAATGACATGCTTAGGTCACTCAGGCCCTACAAGCCATATGTATTAACACTGTACCATATACCAAAGCATAGGAATCATGCGAACGCCTAAAGAGATCGAGTCATACGGTGTATCGCGCGAGCCCAATTGAGATTTTCGTAGACGAACACTCATCGAATGACAAATGCTCGTCGATTGGGAAAATATTAGGATATGAGGTCAAGTCAAAGATTAGAGTCTTACTTGTTATTGTCCACTTGTTTGGGAATTTTATGCAATTATGGTCTTTTAGTTTCTTCTATTTATTCCCGTCATTGCTACTGTTCAATCCACAGTTGATTGTTGAAATGAAGAACTTTAAGTTTTCTGTATTTGTTGATTTCAGTTATTGATTATTCTCTATGGTTAGTGTAAGATCTTCAACTTGGTATCAAATACTTGTTGTGATTCTACATTCTTCTATTTCTTCCGTTGGTTCCCTGAGTTTCGGTTTGTTGTCACCGAATGAGTGGCAGCTTGTCTATGTTGTTCTTCACTTGGTTGGGTCTCTGTGAAATTCGATTATGTTTATGCTTTGCTTCTGTCATTACTTGCTTGATTGTTCTGTTTATGCTCTTTCCGTTTTTTCTCAGCTCTTCAGCTTATTCTCTGATGCAGAATTTCATGTGTTTCTGCTATCAGCTGTTATGGGTGTTTCAGTGTTTTATTTATGTTTGAACACGACTACCTTCTCTTATTGGTTCCCACCTTGGCTTGTGATTTATGGTAATGATTTTCTGCTGCTGGCTCATTTGAACTCTCTTCTCAGTTGTTTTTCTTCCAGTTTTTTGTTTCCTGTTTCTGGTTTTTTCTCGGTTCATTATGGATGATGACACACGTGTCTTTGCGAGTAAGAAAATCACTCTTCTCACTGGAGATGCAACTTTTCAAACATTGAAACAATAAGTTCTACTCGCTGCCAGGGGATTCAATCTCAAACCTCACTTCTTCTACATCTAGCAGTCCCACTGTTCATTGTGGATGCTCATGGAGACAACATTTGAAATACTAAGTATGCCAAGTTTATTTAGCGTGATAGTTCTTTGGCCTCTTGGCTTCTTGCGTCCATCTCCCCGTCTGTCAATCGATGTCTTCTTGGTTGCATGACTGCGTGTTCGACTAGGCAAAAACTGCATCAAGTTTTCTCTTCCTCATCTACTACTCGTATAATGAGTCTCTATGATCGATTTAAAGTTTAGAAACGTTCTCATCAACCTATGTGTGACTACCTCACTGAAATTCAATCTACTTGTGGTAGCCTTGCTAGCTGTGGCCATCCCATTGAAGAAATCCAACAGATTTCGATTAATTTGAATGGGGTTAAGGGCCAGTTTGATCATGTTGCAGCGGTTATCCACGCCATTCGCAATTCCTATGAAATTGCCTCAGTGTGCTCAGTGTTGCTTGATGCTGAAACACTAATGATGTCTCTCATCCTATTGCTGTATCTGGAGTTGGTCTTGACAGTGTTACTTCAGCAACACCTCCCTTGGCTGTGGTGAACCAGTCCACTTCTCGAGCTGATTCTCGACATGTCCAGCCGCAGTCCACCACGTAGCAACCTCCATCCTCGATGTATCAGTACACTGGTCGAGGGCACGGTTGGGGCACAAACACCGGTGCCAACCGACCTCAATGTCACTTCTTTGGAAAGACCGGTCACCTCGTCCATCTCTGTTACTAGAGGTTTAACATCAACTTTGTGGGTGTCATATGCCCTTCTTCTGGTACCACCAATGGAGGTAACATGAGTGCAAGTGTGAGCACTAATAGCTGGTCTGACCATGGTGATACAACCCCTGTTCAATTCATACCAAACCTGTCGACTGCCACTCCATATGCTGCTTTAAATTCTTACCTTTCCCCGATGCCTATGCCTCAGTTGATTCCCAATTATAACTGTAGTATGTTCCTCAGCCATCTCACCCATACTTACGACACATGACTCCACTGCCTCTTCCTCAATATCTTCCCACTACCTCAGCTTCAAGACATTTGTTGCCTTCGGGTTCAAGTCAGACCCTGTATGATGTTCATCCGTCTACAACTCGGTTCTTGCTCATCCTGGTCTATCTGCTCAAACTCAACCATATTATGGGACGACTCACTCTGCTCAAGCTCTTGTGGATCATCCAGCTCAGTCTACTACAACTTGGTACCCTGACTCGGGTGCTACCAATCATCTCACGCATTCAGCTCCCCAACAGATTCCATTCCATATACTGGTCCAGGTAAAGTGATTGTAGGTAATGATTCATCTCTTGATATCACCAATGTTAGTCATTCAGGTATTGCAACTGATTCTAGGCCTCTTGTGTTGAAAAATGTGATTTATACCCTGAATGTAACTAAAAATCTTGTTTCTGTCTCGTAGTTTTTCAAAGATAATAACAACGTTTATTTCGAATTTCATCTGTCTTATTGTGTGGTTCGCGACTCGCTCACTCATTGTGTTCTGCTTCAAGGGACTGAAAGTGATGGATTATATTGTCTTGATATCTCCAAACTTGATAGTGATTTGTCCTTTACTGCTTTATCTAGTTCTAGGTCCAGCGGTTGACTGAATAATAGCTCTGTTTTAGTGACTAATTCGGTATGTTTAGCTTCCAAAACCTTGTTAACTTCTAGTATTTGGCATATGAGGCTTGGGCATCCTTATTCTCAACTATTGTCTCGTCTTCTAAGAATTAATAAATTTGATGTTTTGAACTCCAATGATACGTGTTGCTTGTGCGATAGGAAAAAGTAAAAAAATCATTTTTCCTCTTTGGTGTGTAAATATTATTGTCCTCTTGAATTGGTTGAAGTAGACCTTTAGGGCCCAGCACCATGTCTTTCGAATGCCTATCTTTATTACTTGAGCATTGTTGATGTATATAGTAGATACACTTGGATTTACTTTCTTAAGCACAAGAGTGATGCCACGAAAAACTTTGTTGATTTTCATCGTGCTGCTAAAAAACAACTCGGTTTTACTCTTAAAGCTATCCAAACAGATGGAGGACGTGAATTCAAGCCTATCTTCCCTGACACTTCATAGCAAAACAGTATTGTAGAACGAAAACATCGCCAAATTGTTGAGTTCGGACTTTCACTGATGGCTAAGGCATCAATGTCGCTACATTATTGGTGTGGTCTGTTCTTTACATATGTGTTTCTTATGAATATCCTTCCTTCAAGTGGTTTGGATAATATGTCTCCTCATGAATTGCTATTCAAAATAAATCAGACTACTTGTTTCTTAAGGTGTTTGGTTGTCTCTCTTTTCCTCATCATCGTGCCTATAACTCTCAAAAACTTGACCGTTCGTTCTACTCCTTGTGTGTTTCTTGGCTATTGTTCTACCCATCATGGCTACCGGTGCTTAGATGCTTCTGGGCGTGTTTATTTTTCTCGTAATGTTTCGTTTCATGAATATGTCTTTCCCTTTGCAGATACTGCTGGACAATTTCTCAAATTTGTTGCACTTAAGAACACCTCTACTTCCCTTCCTTTTTTCTTACCGTTTGACTCCTCACTGTTACACAATGCATGTCACTTCGATCAGGCTTCCTCAACTTCCCAACAGGTGCTTGGTCCTAAGCTGCTTTGATCACCTTCCTTGTCTGTTCTACATCAAGTCAGCTCTCAACCGTCTGCATCCCCCGACTATGTTATTTCTGATGGTCCTTCCCCATCGTTTGTATCGGTGGGTCCAGTCACCTCGCAATCTTCACATCCCCACACCCCACACCTCATCTATCTGCCGATTTGGCCCTTCCTCATCCCCACACCTCTGTCAAGTATGTTCCAATCAGTTCAAGTATACCTGGTATAACCTCTAGTCTTGTCCCTGTTTCTGTATTTCAGGTACCCGTCGAGTCTCCACCTCCCACTACGACCACTCACAGTTCTATCTCTCTTCATGATACCATTCGGTATGTTCCTAAGGATTCAACCACGTCGAATTTGGTTTCTTATCCAGGATCTTCTGTCTCTAAACTCCCTTCGCATCCTATGCAAACCCAGTCTAAGATCAGGGCTCATCAGGCCTTACTCACCTCTCTTCCGGATGACTTCTTGGCTTCCATTTCTGAGCCATCCAGCATTCATGAAGTTGTGCAACATCCATGCTGGGCCTCTGTAGCCAAGACTGAATTGGATGCGCTAGTGAGCAATCACACCTGGTCCTTGATACCTTATCCTAGTGGTCGTCATCCTATCAACTACAAATGGATCTTTAAAGTAAAAAATAAACCTGGTGGTTTGGTTGATCGCTGCAAGGCTCGATTTGTAGCTAGAGGCTCTCAACAACCTGGCTTCGATTTTAAAGACACATTCAGTCTTGTTGTCAAACCTGAAACCATGTGTATTATCCTCCAAATTGCCTTCACCCACCATTGGACCTTTCGCCAAATTAATGTCAACAACGCCTTCCTTCATGGTGAGTTACATGAAGAGGTCTACATCACCCAACCTCCTAGTTTTCAACAACATGATGTCCACGACTCGGCTCTTGTCTGTCGACTTCACAAGGACATCTATTGGTTAAAGCAAGTACCTCGTGCCTGGTTTGAGCGTCTGAAATTTGTTCTCATCAATTTTCTTCATTTTAAGGTTTCCAATTAAGATAATTGCTTGTTTCTCAAGTTTCTAACTTTGGTTATGCTTTTCTTATTGTCTATGTGGATGACATTGTCATCATAAGTAGCTCCTCTTTTATCATAGATGATGTCACCTCTCATCTCATTCAGGAATTCAAGTTAAAGGATCTTGGAGTCCTTACTCACTCCTTAGGTAAGGAGGTTAAACGTACTGACAATTGTTTGCTTGTGAGTCAGAAGAAATATATATGTGATATGCTTGCTAAAATAGGTCTCTCCAATGCGGCTTCTCTTCCCACACCAATGATAGATAAGTGTATGACTCAATCAGGGATGATAGTCCGATCAGTTCTTTGATGGACTTCTGTAGGGAAGTGCCATATGGGCACTTCAACACATTTGCATAACTCGTCCTAATATACATTTTGCGGAAAATACGTTAACTCAATTTATGCAAGATCCACATTTAGCTCATTGGAAAACTCTGACTAGTATACTTTAGTATCTAAAGGGTACTTTCGATCATGGTATGATGTTTAAACTAGACTATTCTATGATGTCTAATGATGCGGTGCTAGTGTCGTGTACAGATGCAGATTGGGGAGGTGATGCCTCTGATCGAAGATCCATATCTGGACGTTACTTGTTGTTTGGATCTCCAAAAACAATCGGGTGTGGCTCGGTCATCTGCTGAGGCTGAATATCGTGCACTAGCCAATGCCATTTCTGAAGTGCTCTAGGTCACCTTCTTGTTGTCTGAGCTGACCATCAAACTTACCTCCACTCCTATCATTTGGAAAGACAACAGCAGTGTTGTGGCACTGTCTGAAAATCCCGTACAGCACTTCGAGATGAAACATGTAGAAATCGACATGTGTTTTTTCGAGAAAAGGTTGATGTCGGTCAGGTCATCATCAATTTTGTTCTAACCTCCGAGCAACTAGCTAACATACTCACCAAGCCACTTATGGAGAAAACATTTGTCCCATTTCGTAAGAAACTTGGGGTCACATCCTTACAAGAACTTTTCTTGGTTGATGACTTCCTTCTTTACACGGACTCGGATGGTGATCACATCTTGGACACTCCCACTAATCCCACCAGACGTCATCTGCAGGTCTTCCCTCTTAATCCTTATTCATCGTCTCTTGATGGATTGGTACGATCTGAGTTTTTTATCATGTGCGTGTTTTCCTTCAGTTTAGTGTTAGTTTGCTACATATCAGTTTCTTATGTGGATCAATTAATATCTGCGACTCACATTCGGATCAGGTCTATTCGACATCATATGCTTTTGTTTTTCCATCCAGTAAGTGTTTTGATCTTCTTTCGGTCTAGTCTGCTTTTGCATATATTTATCTACTAAGTCTATGTGCAACTCTGAATTGTGGATTATGTTCAAACACAACGCTCTTGTTTATCTTCAATATCTTGAGAACTTCAAGATGAAGGCTCAAACCTTCCAACCACTTCAAATGACATAGGGTGTGTTTCAAATCCAAAAATAGAGTGCTTGATTTCCAAAGGAGTTCTATTATTTCAAACAACTTCATAATCACACTCTTGAGGGTATATAGATGAAGGCTCAAACCTTCCAAGCACACTAGTAAGATAGAGGCTCAAACCTCTCTGTCTAATTAGTTTAATTCCAGCTGCACATTTCCTTAGAGATGATCAGTTGTTGTCCTGCAGTCTAACTTGTAATAATCATTTCGTTTACTGTTTTTTTCTGAACAATAATTGCACATGTTGTTTCACTCTAACCGTCTCTGAGTTCAGGTTATCTACTGATTTCTGGCTGATTGCTAGCAAGCTGTCTGGTTGAATGGATCACACGTCTTGCGGGCTTAGCTCCTCCAATTCCATCTTGATGGGGGAATATTAGGATATGAGGTCAAGTCAAAGATTAGGGTCTTACTTGTTATTGTCCACTTGTTTGGGACTTTTATGTGATTATGGTCTTTTAGTTTCTTCTATTTATTCCCGTCATTATTACTATTCAATCCACGGTTGATTGTTGAAGTGAAGAACTTTAAGTTTTCTATATATCTTGATTTCGGTTCTTGATTGTTCTCTATGGTTAGTCTAAGTTCTTCAACAGAAAACAACTGTCATAAAGACGATGTCGGAGACCGAACCTACGGCTCCAGTACCAATGTTGGAATACAAACACGTTAGTAAGACAAGCAATGTAATACCAAAATTATACTTACATCGGCTGGTATATCGACGTACGGTAGCGGAGGGACGTCACATGAATGGAGGGTCCTCAGTTTCCACAGTGGAAACCCTAAGACAAACTAGAGAGACTTATTAGATAATGTATATTGAGTGCGTGAGAGTGTTTTGGTCAGCCCCCTAGTGGTGTATTTATAGATCCGGAGGCAGTTATGACGTTTCGTAACTGTCCACTTTGGTCCCCGATGATTTACATGAGCACCCGTTATGAGTGCATTTTCTTACAGAAGATGATTGTCAGCACATTCATTCTGATTTATATCCCATGTATGGTGTATATCACAATGTGACATTGAGAGTTGAAGTGGTCTGAATAGCTGAGGAACGTTGTCTTCGATCAATTTGAACAAAAGGTTATAATAGTTCAATATGTTATTAGAGAAGTGAAGGTTTGACAATTCTTCTTAAGGAAGATGATTATTAGAAAGTATGAAATGGTTGAAAATTATATCCTCGAATAGAAAGAACCATATAAGATATTGACATCTCATTGTCACAATACAAATGTACTTCCTGGGAATAAAGAAATTAAAGTTACCCAAAACCTTCAGTATAAAATGTCCTGAAGAAATTATATGACTTGGTCATCTAAGATTTCATATGAAAAACAAATTGAAAATACAAACAACTATCTATTTAGAGTTTATAATATGGCTTAACTGGTCATTGTAATTTGATATTGTAGGAAAATGTACCCATAAGGGGTGCTCGTATAAATTACGGAAACATCATGGACCAAAGTGGTAAATTACGAAATTTCGTAACTTCCCCAGGACCCGAGTCTATAAATAAACCCCTAGTGGGGTTTCCCATATATACACTAATACACTATACACATATATGGATGCTCTCTAGTTTGGGTTTCACTATGGAAACGGAAGGGCGCTCCGTTCATGTGACGTTTCTCTAAACTGGTATTTGTTATTTTCAAGTACCTCACAAATCATAAATATACCTATTTCAATATTCCGGTCATGTGCGCGTTACATATGTAATATTTTGGTCCATTAAGGTAACTCTCCTTTATTTTACTATTGCTTTAAGTATCTCAAAGTTGTTTTATTGTAGCAATTGAATATATTTACTTTGTTTTTATTGAATTGTGATTTTTTTTTTTATTACTTTCAAGTATCCGATTAAAGTATATATATTTATGACTTTTGAGGTATCCAAAAGTAACACATGTTTCTTAGGTATCTATTTGTGCAAATGTGACTTCTGATGTACCTAAATGACTTTTATCCGTTGCGGGAATTGCCATGTAAGGATTTTGAATTTTAAATACGCATTTCCCCCTTTTTTTTATAGCCAATAATTGCTCACGAAATTGGCAAGTTTGGAAAGTCTGAAACATCTAAATGACTACCTATCCGTGAATGACATTCACAGGTAAGCTGTTAGCTTCTACCCCACCCCTGATTGTCATTCACGAGTGGATAATTTAGAAATTGCATGCATTGGAAGGCAATATATACTTATCCTTTCCCATTCTACTACAACTCGTCCAACCTCCTCAACCCCTTCTATCTTCCCTATGTTGTGCTTAAATCGAAACATCCATTGTCTACCGTCGGGCCATCTATCAATGGAAAATAACCTTATTACGAACAGAGTTATTGATATCCACTAAAGAGAAATCTCAAGCTTTTGAGACAAGGACTTATTTATACAGAGAAAAGTACAAATTAAGTACACACAGTGGTAATAGGTGTTGTTTCGACACAAATATTATGTGATTGTGGTGAATCGATGTTGCTTTCACAATCATGTAAACATGGAATGGTAGCGATTTGATTCACAAATTCAAATTTGAAACTATATGTTGATCCACATTCTGGTATTTATTATTACATGCAAACATACCTTCCTAAATTCCACCCTCTACTAGAATTATATTGGTGGTCAGAGAGGAACAATCCAATAGGTGTGATCTACAAATGTTAATTTCTAAATGTGGTCACATAAATGTTAGAATTCACAATGTGATAAATTCTAATAGTGCACCACAACGGAAAAAATGTAGTAGATGTGGTTATGGAGACTACAACATACAATTTTGTAATAAGTGATAATAGTTAATTTCAATAATTATTTTGACTTACTGTTTGTATGAATCTCATTCTATTTATTCTTATTGTATCACTGTAATAAAGTGTCTCACTTTCCCCAAAGAAGAACTACCGTAAATATAGAGATACGATAATTGTCATAATGCTGTATAAGTCAAAATGTAACGCCGTTTGTTGGGTTATAATTGTAATTTATTTAGTTATTGACTCTAATTTTATTCTGTTTTTTCCAGATGGTACCAAAAAGTTATATATCTAAATATGTGTGTTTAAGGTATAATGAATAGCATTTTGGAATGTAAATAATGTGTTTGGACCATCTCTAAAAAAATGGAAACAAATAGATATATATATAAACAAACTAAAAGTATATACGAATATTATTTTTCAAACAATATTATTTTTTGAAACGTAACATATAAATTAACATAAAATGAATACATAATCAAATAGATTTACCCAAACTACCTTAATACCTAACTAGCTACGACATCCAATGACCCGTATCTCGACCATGACCTCAATCTCGACCCCTAACGTTTCTTATCTTGGTGGATCTTGATGCCTCACATGCCTTTTTATAATGTTGTGTCAGTTATGGTTAAAGAAAGCACGAATGAGGGGAAGAGAGGGAGGAATAACTCTACTCTTTTTACTTCCCCTTACCCGTGAATGTCATTCACAACTTTGTTTTTTCATTAAACAAGGTCGCTAATGTCATCCAGGACTTTGTTTTTCATAAAGTAAAGTTGTGAATGACATTCACGGGTAGATATATTTTGGTAATTAGTTTACAAAACTAGATATTATGGTATTTGTTATAAAATGGAATTTTCAACAAGTGTTTAAGTTTTTTTATTTAGTGAAGTAAGTATAATTTTTATATATTATAAAAACTAAGCATACGTGTTACCCTCACGGCACTGTGTTGGCTAACATGATTCCCACGGTAGTGTAATGACACAACACGTAGCCACCGAGTAGCGTGCTAGCTCAAAGTTGAGGTAAAAAAATAGGTTAAATCTTCGAATTTTAATTTGACCGGTTTTTGTGGTGGTCACTTGGAAACTCCAAATGCAATATAGTAAACGACATTAACTCATAGTTGCTTTTTTTTATCTACTATAATTTTGAAAGTTTTGTTAGTTAAGTAAATAATTAAATTATTAACATAACGCTGAGACGATATTACTTAACTCAACGTCATCTCGGGCGTTAAATAAAAAATTTAACTAGTTGCTTAATTAAAAATAGCTAGGAATATTACAATAGATAAAACAACTCAATTATAAGTTTAATGCCGCAAACTATATTGCGTTTGAGCTTTACTAGTGACCACAAAAGTTGATCAAAATAGAAATTCAATAGTTTGACACAAAATTTCCTACTTCAACTTTGACCAACTTCATGGTAAATCCAAAAGTAAAAAATGTCTTAAAGTCAGACATTCAAGCCTCACAATATAAAATACAACAATCATTTTAATCCAACATTTAAACCAATATATGAGGAATTTCCTAGACTAAAAGCATTAAGGGCTCAATATACACTGTAACCTAATGCTCAAACAACCGTTTTCAGTATTCACTTTTCATTGTCCTCATTGTCGTCGCCCTCATCTTCTTCAGCTATGTTGAAGTTGAAGTTTATAACTCCTCGTCCTTCGCCCACGTCTGCTGCAAATCCTAGTCCCTCGCCTCGGCCTTGGCCTCGCCCTTTCCTGAGCGTCATCCCTCGCCCTCGCCCACGTCGCGTGTAATGTGTTTGTTCGTCTTGGCCTCGCCCTTACAGCGTGTATCGTGATAGCTCATTAAATCGAAACCTTTTTCAAATTCATGCATCAATCGATCGAAAATACGATTGTTGGATCACGTTTTCCCGTAGAACTCTGTGCAGAGCGGTCCGGGTCGATCTCCATGCTTCTCCAATAACCTGCACAGAAGAAAAACCCATGAGTTCCCGTTGTATTCCCCTACGATGATTAAGTGAGTCGGAGGTTCGTTTATAAGAGCAGAGAAAGTGCAACATGTCAAGGTATTAAATGTTACGTTAGTCTCCGAATGTATCCTTGGTTTCATGGGGCACGTTATCTTTAGGCGAGTCAAGGCGATGCCATCAATTACTCTGAGTCGGGTCAGTTTTTAACTAGTCATTTGAACTGTCACTTCTTCTTCTACAAATACCATTTTCAAACCCTTATCGCCATTTTCGGCCCCACTTCAGATTTTCAAGCTTTCAAAAAATTCTCCTCATTCTCTCTAAAAATCAAACCTCCTTCCGGCTAAGTTGCGGCCTTCGCTCCTTGTGACGCTCCACGCATCTGAGACAACATTGCTCCAGTTTCCTCGGATTTTATTAGTTGTCGCCTTCAACTCCTGCATCGTGCCATGTCAAAGGATACAGGAAACTCCCGATTTCCAGGTGAGGCCAACGTTTTCTTTCCTCCCGGTCTTTCGGAACAGAAACCTAACCTTATTTCTCGAGCCATTTTTGAAAAAGTCATCGAGGAGTCGGGGATGGACGAGCATTATTCTCCTCTCTATCCTGTTCCCAATGAGACGGACCCTCAAAACCCTAATCCCGTGAGCGTACCTCAAGCGGGCGAGGAGACCATTTTCCCCTTTCAAATTGATGTGGAGTTAAAGTTCCCCTATTGTTCTAAGTTGGTGGAGATTTGTTTCTATTATGGGGTTTTTCCTACCCAACTTTCCCCAAACGCTATTCACGTTTGGGTCAGCTTTAAAGTTTTTTGCCATGACCATGGATATCCCTACTCCCTTTCCTTATTTCAGCATTTTTATCGGCCCGATTCAACTAATTTTGGCGTCTTTCTCATTGTTTCACGTAGTCACGATGTAAATAGTTTGTCATGGGACACCTCTCATCCTATTGTCCAAGGTTTGAACACCCATAATTCCAATTGGAAGGTCCGATATTTTTTCTTTAAGGAAGGGGTCTCCTGGTGTCTCAATACCAAGGCACATCGCGACCCGATTCTTTCTCTGGAGGAATGTACGTATGTATACATGGAGGCTCTCTCACAAATAATGATAGAGCATGAACATGGTGGCGTCGTTTTAGTCTCCAAGGCGACGACCGATGAAGATTTATGGTGCGCCGACATTTCATCAACAGTGCGCCGTCCTTCCCCACTACACCGAGTTATAACTCATTCCCTTACTTTTTGCATAGCAAGATTTTGCACGCCTCGCTCATGCCTTTACTGTTATCCCGGAACAACAGCATGTCAAAACTCTTCTTCAAGGGGCAGTGACCCTCCTGAGACGTACAAGGGGAAGCGTTCTCCGATACTAAACGAGAAGAAGAAGGTACAATACGAGGATTACGTCGACTCTCTTACGGCGCCGTAAGAGGTCCTCAGCTCCGACAAGCCAGAGGCTCTGAAGGCTTTAAAGGTGTCGTCCCTTACTCTCGATATGCTAACGATACCCTTCTGCGTCGACAAGTTAATATTCTTCATACTAAGAAATACAGTGCATTTGTAGTGATGGATTCAATGACTGCATGGTTTTACACAGAGTTTTCTACTGGTTCCACAGCGAAGAAGGTAGGTGGTGACGCCCCTATACAATTACGGTCCTCTTCAGGTATGCCTACCCGTAAGAAGGTTCTGGCGCGCCTTTCAATTCAGTGTCCTCGCGCAGGAATTGGAAGAGGATGATGCGTTATTCTCCTCCCGGGTGCACACTTTTCCTGAAGCGACTGATGATTTTCCACACCGCGATGCCACGCCCGAGACTGAGGAGAAGGGGAGTGACATCCCTTACCTTGGCCCGGTCTTCAATTTGCGCTGCGATCTGAAGGCGGATGCGTGCGAGGAGACGCTCCTAGAGGCTTGGGCGTCTTGTGACCGCCTTAAGGGCATCCATTTTGTTAAAGGGAATTCAGTAGCATACCCTAAACTAGGGTTCCATCTGTTAGCGGGCGCCTGCCCCCAAGGTGACAGGATGCCCATTTCAACTGAGGGTAGTGCTCCTGAGTGCTTGGTGCGTTGTGGGATATCCTTCTTTTCCTATGTATGCCCTATCCTCTCTCTTTCTAGCCTTTTTTATTTTCTAACACTTGGGTTTTCTCAGATGCTCCTGATGCAACTCTAGATGAGCAAGACTATCATTAGTATGCTCCATGAAAAGGTGGCGACATCCGATCGGCTGCGCTATGTTGAGAGCGAGAGCGTCGCCTCAAGGATCTGGAGCATCAGCTGGCGGACACGGAGCGATACCTTGTGTAGGAGCACATTGAGATAGAAGACCTTCGTATGGAGGTGACGGAGAAGGAAGAGTGCTTAAGTCGGCGCTGACAGAGGTGGGTTGCCTCTCTTCCGAGGTGGAAAATATTCGCAGGGAACTCGATGTTTCGAAGGTTGATTGTGTCCAACGGGAGAGATACGCCCTGTCCGCGGAACAGAAAACGGTCCAAAAGGAGTTGGAGATGCCCAAGCGCCTCGATAAGGCAGTTGAGGACTATAAAGGGAGCACCTCTTTTAACATGGATGAATCCATAGTATGTCGCTCCACTTTTATGACGGTCTATGGGTCAATCGAGGAAGACATGCAAAAGTTCTTGCGAGACTTTGACCTAGTGCGCCTTCAATGCATCAAGAGCTTCCTGGAAATGCGACGCATGGAGAAGGAATTTGATTACTCCGAGAGCGAAGCAGAGTCTGAAGCGTCTCTTCCCGCTCCTACAAGCGCACCGATGGTTGAAGGTGGTCATCCACCCCTGCATAAAGGCGAGAGGCTTCCAGTTCCTCCTCCTTCTAGTGAAGATTTGGCTAAGTAGTGATTCTTACTCATTAACAGCGGCGCCCTAAGATTGTTTTTCTTTAACTTGTTTGAAATTGGTCATACATTTGTAGCGGCACCATTTGTACTCAACCCCTTAGACTTAAGTTTTTGGACATTAAGTCTTGGTTAATCTGCTAATAGCGGAACTTTCGACTTAGACATGTCCATGGTCTTGTACCAGCGCTATAGTTGAGTTGTGACTTCATACTTAAGAATTTTGCCATTAAGTAATTATTGCAAAGTAGGCAACGCAAATATTTTTCCGTAAACATAAATTTTTAGAATATAAGTTGATCTTTGGCAGCGCTCTTTTAAGCACGAAAATATTTCGTGTTCTCCGCATTGAATGTGTTTTTCAACTTTTTCCATGTTCGTTTTCAACGATGTATGCATTCGGGTGGGGTATAACGATGACCTTATAGGGTCCTTCCCACTTTGGTGATAGTTTATTCTTCCGGTCTTGTAGCGAGAACTCGTTTCTTCTCCATACCCTCTCCCTGCACGAAAAACTAACGAGAAGAGACTCGCATGTTGTAGTATCGTTCTGTAGTGAGGCACATCTTGGGTTGTAATTGGTTTGACGTCCATCTCTTTTTGTCCACCATGTTCAGCCCGAGACGCCTCTGCTCATCATTGGTCGTTGCTTCAAAATTTTTGACCCAATTAGACGTCACGACTATTCCAATTGGAGTGACAACTTCTGATCCATAAACAAGTCTGAAGGGCGTCTCTCCTGTGGCCACCTTGGGTGTGGTCCGTAATGCCAAGAGCACATTTACCAGCTCCACTGTCCATTTTCCTCATAGGGCGTCAACTCTTTTCTTCAACCCGTTCGGGATAGTCTTGTTTGCTGCTTCAACTTCCCCATAGGCTTGTGCATGCTTGACCGAGGCGTGCTTGTGTTCAATCTTTAGTTCCTCACAAAACCATTTTAACTCTCTTCCCGCAAATTGTGGGTCGTGGTCACTGACTAGGATGCTTGAGATCCCATATTTTGAAACGATTCTTGACTTGATGAACTTTATCAAATGGAATTCTGTTGTGGATGCCAGTGCCTTTACCTCAATCCATTTATAAAAATAGTCAATGACCACTATTATGTAGGAGCGTTGCTTCGCCTTTGGCAAAGGTTCCACTAGGCATATTCCCTATTGCTCGAATGGCCAAGTAGCGCTAATGATTGTAAGTTCCGTAGGGTGCCGCGTCAGCTTCGGTCCGTATCTCTAGCATGACTCGCATTTTAACACTATGTCGTCTGTTACTTTGTTCATGGTGGTCCAATAGTAGCCTTTTCTTGGTTCTATTCCCATAGTATTGCCTCAATTTCAAAACTATTGAACCATTCCACGAAGGCCTTCGCCCCTCTTAGGTACACCTTCATCTTCTCTCATTTTGAACCATGCTCTCCCTTAACTTGGTTTACCACAAGCTGTCGGCGGATGAAGATCCATCGGTGTGTAGCGTCTATGTGTTTTCCAATTTCTTTACTACGGGCGGCGCCTCAGACATACAGGTTGATTCGACGATGAAGTCGGCCAATGCTTGACCTTTTATTGAAGTTCTCGGGGCAAAATTTATTCAGAATTCACTTAGTCGATTGCCCATTTTATCATCTGTCTTGATGTGTCCGGTTTTGTAGGAAGTGTTTTAGAGGTTAATTTGTTAAGACAATATGAGCAAAGCTTCCTAGACAAAATTCTCAACATGTAGAGATACTTCTCAACTTCGATGTAATTCATTCCAAACTTGGTGAGAACTTCGAATACATACTAATGGCCCATTCTTCTCATGGAATTCCCAAGGATTGGGGTTTACGGATTCCGTAAGCCCATGTTCTTTTCATGGAATTGCTGATTCCTTGCTTTTGTATTCCAGGCGGGGTGGGCTTAGCTATTCCGGGTAAAAACCTCGGAATTCCTAAGCCAAGAAGGCTTATTCGGAACGACTATTGTCGTACGTTCATGAAACGTTATATTGCGAATATTATATATATCGATATTTCTAATCATGTTAATGTTATGTAATCAATTGATTGTTTAACAAATTTTACATTCTTTAATTT
Organism: Chamaenerion angustifolium; assembly: GCA_946814005.1. Taxonomy (NCBI): domain Eukaryota; kingdom Viridiplantae; phylum Streptophyta; class Magnoliopsida; order Myrtales; family Onagraceae; genus Chamaenerion; species Chamaenerion angustifolium. The sequence goes on along the minus strand of OX328268.1, from coordinate 21,056,395 downwards.
TTTTAAATAAAATTAATAAATTGATCTATTTAAAAAAATTAAATAAATAAAAATTTCGTTTTTTAAATTTTAAATAAACGTTTTTATTATTTTTAAGTTTTATAATTATTTAATACAAATTATTTTTATTATATACTATACATATACAAAGAGGGGCAAATATGTCATTTTACCACATTCCATTCTTTTTCCGTATACAATTCCACCAAAGAAACAACAGATTTCCTTATTCAATTCTATTCCATTCCACCAAAGAAACAACTTCATATTCTTAACTCCTATTCCTTATTCCCAATTCCTATTCCCTATTCCGTATTCCTTATTCTGAATTCCGTAAAAGAAACGCGCTGTAAGACTAGGTTGACTACTACAGGGCTGATACTTAACTAAAGGTAAATTGAGTCACCTTTTGATGGCTTTGCCAGAGGTGGGAGCGTCCTGAGGTTTTGCTTAAGGTCCCGAAACACCTTTTCACACTCAGACGTCCACTCATACTTCTTGTTGGCGCACAGGACCTGGAAAAAGATGAGTGATTTTTCACCAGACTTGCCCAGGAAACGACTGAGTATCCATAATCTTCCGTTTAGGCATTGCACTTCCCTGTGGCATGTGGGGTTGTTCATCATCTCGATTGCCTCCAGCTTCTCGTGGTTGACCTCGATTCCTCTTTGGTCGACCATGCAACCTAAAAACTTACTCGAGTAGACTCTGAGGGATCATTTAGCGGGGTTGAGGCGCACCTGATGGAGGAACATGCGCTCGAAGTTTTTTCTCAAGTCTTCTACGTGGTCGGCACTTCTTACTGACTTTACCAGCATGTCTTCGACATAAGCCTCCATTGTGTTAACGATCATTTCAGCAAATAGTTTGTTCCCCATCCTTTGGTAGGTGGCGCATGCGTTGATCAGTCCAAACGGCATGACCGTGTAGTGATAAATATCACTATCAGCATAGAATGCAGTGTGCTAAGCGTCACCCTCCGCCATGTGGATGTGATTGTATCCGGAGTAGGCATCCATGAAGCTTAAGAGCTCATGGCCAGATGTGGTGTCGACCAGTTGGTCGATAAGGGGCAAACGGTACGAGTCCTTAGGACATGCCTTGTTAAGGTATCTGAAGTCGATGCACATCGTCCATTTGCCACTAATATTTCTAACCAAGACCGGGCCTGCTACCCATGTCTAGAATCAGATTTCCTTCACAAAATTCACCTCGATCAACTCATTTACCTCTTGGCGGATTCTATTGATTTCTCCTCTCCCATGGCGCACCGCAGACTGATGCCCTTTACCACTCCTATCCCATGCGGGGGTTGGGAATTTCAACATATGATAGTAGGTGGAGTGCACCATCCTGTGCGGGTTGAGCGTGGAATGCCCCAACATTGCATTGTATGATACTAGAGCGTCCACCACAATGAAGGTGACGCCGAACTATAGCAATCTCCATCCGTCACCAATCTCTATTGGTAGGGTGATGGCCCCTACCGGGTACGTAGAATTTGATGCAAATACCATCAGGGGAAATTTACCTTCTTCAAGTATTTTACCGACTTTCCCATTTTCAGCAACGCTTCTAAAAAGAGAACGTGGGTCGAGCTACCAGAGTCTATCAACACTTTCTTTAGCATGTAGCCGACATTGCCTGTAGTAATTACTAACGCATCTTCATGTGGGCATGTCACGTGCCGTATGTCAGACTCTAAGAAGGATACGGTGACCTCATCTTCTTCTCTGAAGCACTTTCCTGCCTATGCCGTTCCCGAGAGTTGCATCGCATACATTTCACGAGTGGTGCCCGTCTCTCCTCCTGTCACGTAACCACCGCTAATAAAGTTGAGAGATATGTACCTATCTATGGACGAATCAATGCCCCTTCTAGGCAATGTCTGCCTCTCCCTACGGGGGCTCCGACTCTTCTCCACATGTGCCACAAATATTTTAAGGTGGCTTTGCTGGATTAACCTACCTATATCCCTCTTCAGGATATAACAGTCATCTGTGCTATGGCCTTAACACCACTGATAATGACAATACTTGTTCCGGTCACTGCCCATTAGTGCGCCACTCTTCTTTGGAGCAGGAGGCGATGCCAAATCTTTTCTTTCCATCTCAGTCAGTACCACAAAGACGTCTATCTTCAGGTGAGTAAATGATGTCTCGTAGACATCTCGGTTAGGGCGTGCCAAAAAGGGGCAGCGATGTTCATGCGACACCCTCGAGGGACGGTGCTCGGGCTTCTTGCCTTCCTGGATTTATTTCTTCAACTCTTTGGGCAATCTCCTCCCATCCTTCTCTATCTCCAAATTGACGTATGATTTTACACGGGACGCTAAATATTCCACGGTCTTGACCGGGATGATACTCAAGCTCTCATACAAAGCTGATCCTCGTAGACCGAACGCCCTGAGAAATTCACGTATGGTCTTACCTCCCATGATGACCTGGTTTATTCCTGACAACTCCTCGTTTCTTTGCTTTGGGTGGTCTAGCGTACCTACGCTATTCAACAACTCTCTTCCACCCATGTACTGCACAATGAACTTTTCTTTCAAATCTTCCCAAGATTGAATGGAGGCTTTGGGTAGCCCAAAGAACCAGGGAGAAGCAACACCTTGCAGGGTGGCCGGTAAAGGCAGAGTGAAGTATTTTTCATTGTCTCGACCGGGTCACTTTCACCTCAATAATATTCAATTCGTGGATTCTGCACGTGCTTAGGCACAGTGATCGCCAGTATCTCGGGAGCAAACGGGTGTGATGCTCGATCGCGAAGGTGAGGCATGACTCCTCTCTTTAACCTTTTGGGCCTCAAGTTACTCGATTTCCTCCTTGGTCATCGAACCAGCAGGATGATCCATTGTCGTCCCTGTGGATGGCAAGGCGACGCTCAAGGGAGGCTAAATTGATCGGGGCAGCGCTCGATGAGGATGATGGTGACACGTCGCCTCCTCCACTCGAGTGGTTTTAGCATGCTAGGATGCTCGGAACCTACGTTCAATGAGCTTGTACAACGCTGCCATGAAAGCAGACGTTAGGAGTGCCTCCGGGGCTACCTCCACCCGGGGCGGGGCCTTACCTGAGGATGGTATTGCTGACTTGGCTGGTCTGTGCATCTCGGGCTCGGCTAAATCCGCTGGTAAGGGCGTGGGCGATGCCTGGTATGTTGGCGGTTGGGAAGTTTGTCCCTCCGGTTGCCGGGGCGGTGGTGGTAAGTATGCCGAGGCTCCCAGGTCTTTCTGGAGGTGGTGGAGAGTATTATTTTCCATAGCTTCTGTTAGGATACATGTATAGTGTGGTTACTTGGTTTGTAAGGCATTGTGTCGTGTGTCTCAAGATTATGCTAGAATATGCTAGAAGATTAGAGAGTGTTAGTTGTTGAGTATGGAATTCTGGTTGTAGAAGTAGTATAAATAGGATTGATTGGTGATCTTAGAGGTAACTTGAATGAAAACTAAAGAGTTTAAAGTTGGTTATTTCCGTTATTCTGTTTTTTCTCTCTTTTCTTCATCTCTAAGCTTTCTTCATAATCCTTCATTGAGCTCAGATTATTAACATGGTATCAAAGCCAATCTGATTCTTAGTGTGTTGATTCATCTCTGCTGCAACTCTGGTTGATCTGATCTGAAGAAATCGACGAATTGCTAATCAGGTTTCTTCGGTTCTGTTGTTCTGTTCTTTCGACTTAACTGTATCTGTCTATCTGTTGTATATCTGTGTGGATCAAAGACATGGATGAGATCATTTCAGCTACCTGATTCCTAGCGTGCTGATTCATCTCTGCTGCAACTCTAGTTGATCTGATCTGAAGAAATCGACGAATTGCTAATCAGGTTTCATTTGTTCTGCTGCTCTGTTCTTTCAACTGATCTGTATTTGTCTTTCTGCTGTATATCCGTGCGGATCAAAGACATGGATGAAATCATTCCTGCTTTCTTCAACAAGAGAGTCTGCCAGTTGACAGGCGAAGACAATTTTCAAGCATGGAAGCAACAGGTCCTACTAGCAGTTATAAGACTCAATCTGGAAGGTTATCTGTTCGGCACACTGCAGGTTCATCAATACATTGAAGATGACGATGGAAATAAGCTGCCTAATCCGGAGTTTTCGAAGTTCTATCGGCAAGATTCCTCACTTGCTTCGTGGCTGCTGGCATCCATCTCTTCACCTATCAACAAAGGCTTGGTAGGATGCATGACAGCTGCGGCCATCTGGAATAAGCTTCATCAGAACTTCTCTTCTTCATCGACAACAAGAATAATGAGTCTGTATGACAGACTGAAGGTTAGGAAACTTATTAACCAATCTATGAGAGATTACCTTACAGAAATTCAACTTACATGTGATAGCCTAGCAAGTTGCGGACATCCGATAGAGGAAATGCAATAATTCTCAATTATATTGAACGGTGTAAAAGGACAATTTGACAGTGTTGTGGCTGTAAGCCATGCTAGTCGTAATCCATACGATCTTGCATCGATTTCCTCTGTACTTCTGGATGCTGAGGTTCGTCAACAAGACACGCTGTTTGATAGCTCAATAGCTGCTGCAAATGTGGCGATAAAAGGAGCTGATCATGAAGAAAAATCCTCAGGACACACAGCAGTTCAGTCCAAAATGCAATTCGATACTGGACAATCCGCGCCTCCTAGCAATACTCCGGAGTATCAGCCTGCCTATGGACGTGGAAGAGGCAGGGGTCGAGGGAACAATAGACCGCAGTGTCAACTTTGCGGAAATTTTGGACACTTGGTAAATAGGTGTTACCATCGGTTTAACGTTCACTACCAAGGAGTTACTGCACAATCTGGAGAACAGATCTCTGCAAACCTTGCGACGACTCAGTGGAATGAATATGATGCAATGTCCTTCACAACATCAGGTTCAACCAAAAACTACTCTTCGGGATACTCGCCAACTAATGCAATGGTTCCGCTGTCATCAGGCTACTCACCAACTGCTGCTATGGTTCCTTCATTTCCATCTGGAATGCAGCTGATTCCACCGAATACAATGGCTCAGAATCTCCCAATGTACATGGCTCCCTATCATCATCAACTGATCAACCCGTGCTTTCCTTCTCCATCAAATACTACAGCTTATCCATATTCTCTTCAACCTGGTTTTCCTGGTATATCTACAACAGCTTCATATATACCACAGTTTCAGTCGACAATTCCTTTAGCTCCCTCACAGTCTGGTTCCAAAACCAGTCCACCTAACACTTCCATTCAAGCCACTCTGTCTGCTGCGATTAATCCTGGAGTCAACAATGCTGACAAAGCTTGGTACCCCGATTCAGGCGCAACCAATCACTTCACATCCAGCATGCCTTCAGGTACACAATCGTATACAGGTTCTGGTAAGGTTCAAGTCGCTAATGGTAACTATCTTGACATTAGTAGTATAGGAACTTCGGTTATTAACACTTCGGTTAAGCCACTTGTGTTACATAATCTGCTATGCATTCCTCAGATAACTAAAAACTTGGTCTCTGTTTCGCAGTTGACCAAGGATAACCACGTATATTTTGAATTCCATCCATCATATTTCGTGGTTAAGGACTCAAGCAATCATCAGGTTTTGCTTCATGGAACACAAAGTGAAGGACTGTATAAACTAGATTTTAGCCGGTTTTCGAATAAGCATGTGTTGTCATCTGGTAACAATTTCAATAAATGTTTCTCTGTTGATTGTAACATGTCTGATTCTGGTACGCAGACTGCTGTTTGTAATGCGGTTCAAATAAAGATTTCTCCTATTGTGTTACATCAAAGACTTGGTCATCCGTCCAAACAAACTCTTGCATCTATTATAAAACAAAACAATTGGAACTTATCTGCCCAAATTCCAATGTGTACTGCGTGTTCTATCGGCAAGAGTTGTAAGCTGCCTTTTAAAGAATCCAATTCTGTCTATCAGGTTTCTTTAGAACTGATTGAAATGGACCTATGGGGTCCTGCTCCTTTGGTGTCTAATGGTATCTTGTATTACTTGAGCATTGTCGATGTGTTTACTCGTTATACATGGATTTACTTCTTGAAAAATAAAAGTGATGTTTCAGTAATATTTCCTCAGTTTCACAAAGCAGTAGAAAATTAACTTGGGTACACTATCAAGGTTGTTCAAACGGATGGTGGTGGGGAGTTCAAAGCTTTATCACCATATCTGCTTCAGCATGGCATCAATCATAGGTACACCTGTCCATACACATCCAAACAAAACGGTATAGTTGAGCGAAAACACAGGCATATAGTGGAAATGGGCTTAACATTGTTGAAACAATCATCTTTACCCATGCAATATTGGAGTGATTCATTCTTCACTGCTGTATTTTTAATAAATCGTTTACCATCAAATGTTCTGGATAATGTATCATCACATGAAAAACGTTTTTCGAAACCTCCTAACTATGATTTTCTGAGGGTTTTTGGTTGTCTTTGCTTCCCTTATATTCGTCCCTTTAACAAACACTAGTTGGATTTCAGGTCTACATCTGTGTGTTTATTGGTTACTGTTCTAATCAACATGGCTACAGGTGCATTGATGAATCGGGCAAAGTGTATGTCTCAAGACATGTTAGTTTCAATGAAAATGTTTTTCCATTTGCTGAGAAATCTGGTCCATTTATGCAGTCTGGAGCAGTCAAGAACACAACCACTTCTTTACCGTTCTTTCTACCTTTCAATTCTTCTTTGTGTAATCCAGTTGATATTCATGCAGATACTAGAGGCTGTATTCCTACTGATATTGGACTGTCAGTTATTCCATTGTGTCCTGCAGCTCAGCAGTCAGGACCTTCCTCTGTTCGTGAGCTCATTCCATCAGTTAATGAGCCTTTAGTGTGTCCGGCTTCATCCCTTACTCGAAGTTCACGTGTGACGGAACAAGTGCATCTACAGTCTAGTCCAGATGTGAATGTGCCTTCCTCATGTGAATCTATACCAACAAATCCGATTCCTGTCAGGTATGTCATACAAGATTCAACCCTTGTGCCCTTAATATCAGGAACTGAGGCATCTCAATCTGTTAATCTGAATTCTGATAAAACTATAAATGTGACTGGCAAACTTTCTGGTTCATCTCCTATTAGAACAAATACTCATCATATGCAGACTAGATAGAACCTCCTGATGTTCATACTGCCATGCGTTGTCCTTTATGGCCAGCTGCTGTTCGTGAGGAACTTCATGCTCTTATTAAGAATAATACTTGGAAACTTGTTACTTTACCTGGTGGGAGAATTCCAATAGGATGCAAATGGTTATTCAAAATCAAGAAAAACTCGGATGTGTCTATTGCTCGTTACAAGGCGAGACTAGTGGCAAAGGGGTTTTCTCAAAAAACGGGATTTGATTTTCAAGACACCTTCAGTCCTGTGGTTAAGGCACCAACAGTCAGAATAATTCTCACTCTTGCTTTGACTCATAAATGGCAATTAAGGCAAGTAAACGTGAATAATGCCTTTTTACATGGGGATATGTCGGAAGATGTGTATATGACATAGACACCGGGTTTTGAAAAGTCTTATTCTAATGGGAATGTTTTGGTTTGTTAGCTAAATAAAGCATTGTATGGTCTTAAGCAAGCTCCAAGAGCTTGGTTTGAAAAATTAAAATGTTTTTTACTTACATCTCTATCGTTTATAGTTTCTCTTGCAGATAGTTGTCTGTTTGTTAAGTGGAAAGCAGTGCTTCGTGTGCTAAGGTATCTCAAAGGTACTATTGATCATGGCCTGCTTTTTAGATCTAATTATGTGGCTTCATCAGATGTTATTCTAGTATCTTATGCAGATGCTGATTGGGGTAGTGATTTGGTAGATCGCAAATCTGTTTCTGGTCATTACTTGTTACTTAATGGTAATCCTAATGTGTAGAGTTCAAAGAAACAACCTGTGATATCTAGATCATCTGCTGAGGCATAATACAGGGCTATTGCAAATGTGGTATGTGAGCTAATGTGGGTTACTTCTTTGTTATCCGAGTTAGATGTAAAACTTACTTCTGTGCCTATTATATGGAGTGATAATACAGGTGTTGTTGCGTTAACTGAGAATCCTATTCATCATTATAAGATGAAACATGTTGAAATTGATTTGTGTTTTGTTCGGAAAAAAGTTCAGAATGGTCAAGTCGTGGTGAATTTTGTACCTGCAACTGATCAACTAGCTGATATATTGACGAAACCTATTACTGCAAAATGTTTTGTTCCATTTCGCAGGAAGCTTGGTGTGATGTCTTTCAAAGAGTTATCCTGTCTATCTGAATATGGGAATGAAGATGTAATCAATGATGATGATTTGGAGAATGGTTCTGATGATGAATAGTTTGTTTCATGCTTCCTAAGATCTCGGTTAAGATGATTGTTTTCTTTCTCTGGTTTATCATTATCTCAGATATGGATGACTGCATATAAGAATGGTAGATTGGATGGTGTGATAGCAGATGTATTGATTGTTCAAAAGGCTCGTCTTGTAAAAAGATAATTGTGCTATCATGCATGAGAAATAAGAGGTGATAAAATCTGTTTAAGTATAATAACTGATGTTGGAGTATTCTTGTGTATACAGGTGTTCAGAGGAACATTGATGGATGTTAAACAGAACGAAATGATAAAGTTCTACAAGCAGCTGAAGTTCAGAAATCTGAATGTAGATAGATAGAAAAGTCACATGGTAAAATTGCTTTGTTGTTTTTTTCATAGAAGAAAAACAAACTTCTTAAGGGAATGTTAGGATACATGTATAGTGTGGTTACTTGGTTTGTAAGGCATTGTGCCGTGTGTCTCAAGATTATGTGAGAATATGCTAGAAGATTAGAGAGTGTTAGTTGTTGAGTATAGAATTCTGGTTGTAGAAGTAGTATAAATAGGATTGATTGGTGATCTTAGAGGTAACTTGAATGAAAAGTAAAGAGTTTCAAGTTGGTTATTTCTGTTATTCTGATTTTTCTCTCTTTTCTTCATCTCTAAGCTTTCTTCATAATCCTTCATTGAGCTCAGATTATTAACAACTTCGACTTGGTTACTCTTCACTCTAGTGTTGGGAGGAGCCATGGCTGATTTTGCTCAAGGTTCCCACAGACGGTGCCAGATGTTGGATCACCTTTTCCGGTAGAACTCGATTCGGAGTGGTCCGGGTCGGTCTTCTTGCTGCGCCAATAACCTACACAGAAGGAAAGCCCGAGAGTTCCCGTTGTTTCCACTCCGATGATTAAGTCAGTCAGAGGTTTGTTACTAAATCATATAAATCTCGTTGTTAATTAACCTAATCGATAAATGAGTTACTAAATCAGTTTAAATATTAATTATTCACACATAAATAATATTAATTTTAAGACTCTTCTAATTAATATCAATTCAATATAAACAAAGAAAATCACGATTAAATAAGAATGCATACACTCATATTAACTTATGTGAGTGTATGTACATTTATTGTCGCATACAAAAAGCATTGTCACTAAAACTTACCACTTAATAGATGTGTTACTAGCGACAAAACATGCTGTACCTATAAACCATAGGTAGTTTCACCCATTTTACCACGCTAAAACGATTGTTTAGTGAGTACTTAATTTGTCGGTTTGTAGTTATGTCGACTAAGACCATTATCGAATAATTATTTTACAGTAATATGTACAATTAGTATCTAACCAAATAATTATGTCCAAACACATTCTTTTGTGTCAAAAATGTTGTGACACATTATCCCTATAAACAGTTTTGAAGGTTTATCGACGTTGTCAACCGAATCCGAACTAAACAGAAACGAACTGAGTTGTTATATTCGATAGAATGATACAAAACGTACCATCTCTTGCACAGTGCTCCTTTAATTTTCAAAACTAGATACCTAAAATTCATTTAAAAGAGCAAACATTTGATTTATTTGTAGAACAATTGTTGATTGGAAACTGAAGAACTAAGCAAGGGCGCGATTAATCTCTTCTTCATTCAACAATTCATTTTTGTTCATTAAACATCTAGGTAATAATATTTTTGCAACTGTTTTTCGATTTAGACCTAGAACTGCTTGGATACTGGCGTTAAGTATAAATGGAAGCATTGTTGAGTTGATTTCTTGTTATATACTTGCAAGATTGATGTTTAAATCTGTTGTTTCTTTAATATTTTTATAATTCTGTACACTTTCATTGTTCAACAAATTGTTCGTTAGCACTTTGATGTTGATTGAAGTTGGTGTTTGTCTTCTTTCCTTCTTCTTCAATGCAACGATTCTTAGATTCTCATTTAACATAGGTTACGCTCTTATATTTGAGAACTTTATTGTATATATGTTAAGTTGTTATAACATAGGTTAAGCTGTCAGCCTTCTTTTAACACATTTATAACAATTTGTTTAGACAAAACTAATCGATGCATAAGATTTAGATGAAGAAACATCGACAAAGTTTGGAATATAAGGCAAGGGTAAGTTCATTCTTTGATTTTGCCTACTCTTGTTCATCTGGGGAAGGAGAATTTATTTTCCTTGCCTAAGTTGTAATGTTGTTTGATGATGACAAGAAGTACAGTTAAGTTTCATATGGAAAAATTTGGAATATTACCTACTCATACTACATGGGTTGATCATGTCAAGGAATACAAAAATGTCATGGCTAACAGAGTGAATACAACGTATGGGTTCGGTGCTCTTAGTAGGGATAATATTGAGGAACCGAATGGAGATGCTAAGACAATTTATATATGTTAGAAGATTGTGAGAAGATTTTATATCATGGTTGCTCTTCATATACGAAGATGTCTTTTATAGTCGAACTGTTGCATCTAAAGGCCCTTTATAAGGTTTCTAACATGTTAGTTGATGAGTTGCTTCAAATGTTCCATAAAGTACTGTCAGCCGAGAATACCATACCTAAGTCTTACTATGAATCAAAGAAATATTTATATATGGTGAGTTTGGACTACCAGAAGATACATGCCTGTAAGAATTATTGTATTCTATTTACGAATGTGTACACAAATTGTAAAGTTTGTCCAACATGTGGTGATTCAATGTGGATCTTACGTACCGACCATGTTAAAGGAAGGGACATTCCAACAAAATCAAAGAGAAATGCACAACAGATCCCAATCAAAGTTTTTTGTTATTTTTCAAAAACTTCAAGGCTGCAAAAATACTCCATGTAACCCAAAACCGCATCATCTATGAGCTGGCACGACACACTTCGAATCAGAGATTGTATAGTAAGGCATCCAGTTGATACAAGCACTTGGAAGAAACTTTACATCGTTGTCCCTACCTTTAAGGAATACCCATGCAATGTTAGATTTAGTTTAGCCACAAATGGGTATGATCCTATTAGTGATAACAGTCACCCATATTGTATGTGGCCAATTGTTCTTATTCCCTAAAATGTTTCACCTGAGATGTGCTTGAAAGATACCAATTATTTACTTTCAATGTTGATACCTAGTCCAAAGGCACCAACAAATAATATAGATGAATGTCTGGTTGGGCTACTTATGGTAAATTGGTATGTCCCATCTTCCAAATGGATACCTATTCGACTGAAGAATGGGAGAAAATGTTATTTCATGGGACATAGACAATTTCTACCCTCAAATCACCCTTGGAGGAAAAAAATACTTATTCGATGGGAATCAAGCATTAAGGATCGCTCCACAAAGACTATTGGTAGATAACATTTTGCAACATTTCGAAAAACCTAGCATTCAAGGAAGGTTGGAATAGACTTCATTACTGGAAATCGGGGGATTGTTTTTTCAATTACCTTATTGGAGGCAACTCTTAATTCCTCATAACTTGGATATTATGAACATAGAGAAAACTATTTATGATAACCTAATTGAATTTTAATAGGTGTTGTCAGGGACTGAAATGATCATATCGAAACAAATGATTATGAGGAGGACGAACACGGTGTTAGACTAGGTGACGATATATAATGAGAGAAATATGGTTATTTAACTGGAAACGATATGGATCTCGAATATGGGACTGATACTGATATGGGGTCTAATTAGTCAAGGAGCATGTTGTTAATGAAAATAGGATTACACCATGCTCAACAAGTAAGAGTTGTTTTTGAATTGTTGTTTTGGTTATATGATGATTATGTGCTATGCTATTAAACTAATCACTTATGTCACTCAACTAGATCAAATTATGTTATGTGATTATATTGTCAGTAGATTTGTCAGGTTATTTTATGGTGGACTTTGTGTTTTTTATTGTGTTCTTTATTCTCTGTTTAATTATCTTCTATTTGTTAGGATGAAGTTCCTGAGTGTAGAAAATGTCAGTTGTACGTGTTAAATTGTAGGTTTAATTCTTCCTATTTATGTGTTTCGGTTCACAAATGTTGAAGAAAACCTTTTGTGGTGAAAATGTGATGTGTAACATTTTGTCCAAAATTGTTAGCCGCACAGAAGAAAAACCTACCTCTATCCTTGTTCATTTATCTACCCTCTCTTCCCCATCCAAAACAGAATGACTCTCTTCTCCTCATAAGATTTTCAGCAAACCAAAAAGAAGTAAGGCAAGTCCCTTTCCATGGTTTAATCTACGACTATTCATCTTTGCATGTTGAAACGGTTGAATGTCTTTTTGTTTGAAGTCAAATTCTCAAACAGATCTCCCACAAAGATATAATTGTTACTGAATCAGCTCCATGTTCTTTGGATCAATAGGAGGCGTTTTGCTCTTTAAAAATCATTACTTTTTATTGAAGACTTACCCTTGGTGCTTTTTCCGTACCTAAAGAACCAATTTTTATGTAAAGCCTATCTGTGTAATTTCGTGCATGCCGTATTGAGTCAAAGAACCGTGCATATCTGAAAACATAATGATGTAGAATTTTTGTGAGTTTACGAATCATGTATACCTTTTAAACTCCCTTTGTTGTTTTAGTTTGTATTTCAATAGACTTTGAGTGCTTAAATTTGGCGAATCATGTATACCTTCTAACCCTATTTTGTGTCAAAGTTTCTGGACATGATGGTTGGAAATAGGATAATTCACAGCAGGATAATTATAGTGAAACAAGTAAGAACCATAAGATCACCGAGGAAGCTGGCTCGTTCGCAGACAAGTTTGTATACATACAAATTATAAATAATTATTTGTCTTACTTTGTTGCTAACCTAACTATATGTTTTCACCTATTCATGATACCATTCCTTAAGAATCTAGAATGTTAATTGCTCTTCCTCGAATGGTGAAATTGTATGTGAGAAAACTCCAGCACAGAGGACTGATGAAATTCATTTGGAGAACACTCCAACTGATAGGGTATGCTGCGAGAATCTCGTAGTGGATGAACCATTACCAACAGAGCTAGGTAAGCAGTTATATCCTGTAAAAACATATAACATTGTAAATCTTATCGATATATTTTTGGGTAATCTATTGGACAGAAGAAGGCTTGTCCCATCAAGATGAGAAGTTACGTAGAGAGCGTACTAGGTGTATTATGTTGTCTAGGAATGATATCAATGAAAAAGAAGTGTTGAAGTTTAATGTTCAAGTTAGGATATGCAGTAAGAATGCCTCTGTTTTTGCAAGTTGGTGTGGATGTATTGTGAGGAAAAGAATGAATGCACCAGTGATGATGACAGTCTGGAATGATATTCGCAAAGAACCTATGGACTACGAGGCGAAGATGTGCATGCTTGGTGCAGTAAGTATTCTTACATGTTAACTCGATATCTATGATTTCTATGTGTATACATTTTCTAAACAATTAATTATGGATAATATGAACTCTTATTTGTTATGTATTGAATCAATGCAGGAAACAGTTGTGGTTGTGTATGATGACAACTTGAATAGTTGATCATTTGCACTCTTAGAGAGAAATACATAAACTATCGGGCAAATCTATAGAGACGGTATTTTTATAAGTACTCTACAAATGAAGAAATACTAAAAAAACATTCCTCCGGATGTAGTGAAACAAGATTGAGTTTGGCTTGTTTACTGGTTTAGCTCTGATGTATATACGGTCAGCGTTGTTTCCTACAGTTGTTGTGTATCCATAACATTTCTGTGTGTTCTTAACCCGAAAGATCTAACTTATTGTTTCATGTTCTTTCAAGGTTATAACCGAGTGAAAAAAAAAAATCTCAACAAGTGATGAGGCATACTGCTAGGAAATGCAGTTTTGCAAAGAGATAGCAATAAGAGGTAATTCAGTTGTACATTGTTAATCTGTGGTTAACTTCAGTTAAGAAAGTATATGTTTCCTCCTTAGATTGTGAAGAATAATGGGATACATCCAGGAGAGTATCATATGTTCTGTAAGAACGGTATAGACAATAAATGTTTGCATGTTGATCAAAAGTCCAAAGTAATTATGGTAAGAACTTATGGGACTCCCTTCCATAGAGTTCAAAAATATCACCCAGTTGAATCTTATACATGTACATGTGTGTAGGATATAGAGGAAAAGGTTGATCAGTTCGAAGCTGAGGAGGATGGTCCAGTTGACAAGGATGCATTGTATGAGAAAGTTCGTCAGCTTGACAAACGTATAACCTATGTCTCTAAAATTTCACGGATGATGGAAAGTGAGCACTTGAACCAACCAAGAGAAGAGATGGCTTTGGCTAGAGTTGAAATAGCACAACTGCGTCTGTTGGCATAGGAAAGTACTAAGAAGGTGGAGGAAGACCGAACAACTTTAATGGAGTTGAAGGAGAATATAATGGAATTTCAAAGAGACATGGATTTCATGAGAAAGCTCATGCAAGCTAATATTCCATTCCCCGACGATTCGAAAGCTCAAGGTAGAGTTACATTTCATCTATTCTGTTAAATAATTTAGATTTAGAGGTTTAACATTTCATTCTCAAATATATTGTTTATGTGGTATTATGAAATACAGTCAACAAAAATCTGTTGCAAATAAGGTTTATTTGCAACACTAACATCTTCACATATGAAAGTTCATTATTACCAATTGTATGGTCATTAAATAAGCCATATAACATATATAAAAAGGTTTGAGCACTTACTATGCAAGCTACGTAAATCGATCTATGGTCTAAAGCAGTCCTTTAGGAAGTGGTACCGCAAATTTCATGACTTGGTTGTGGAAAATGGATTTCTCATGCTAGATGAGGATCATTATGTTTACACCAAAAGATATGGACCGAACTTTGTGTATAGGACTCTATACGTGGATGACATACTCATAGCCGGAAACAACTTGGAGTTCCTCACACAGTCCAAGGCTTGGTTATCCTCTCTGTTCGAGATGAAGGATATGGGTGAGGCGACATACATCTTTGGGATTCAGATCTCGAGGGATCGTCATAGGAGGCAGTTCTGGCTTTCGTAGGAGAGTTACATGAATAACTACAAACCAACTGATACTCCAGCTTACAATGGCCAACCTCTGAATATGGAAATGTGTCCAAACACTAAATAAGAAATGGATTGGATGGAACACATTTCGTATCTGAGCGCAGTCGGAAGCCTGATTTATGCAATGGTGTGTACTCGACCTGATATCTATCACGCAGTCGGCATGGTATGTAGGTACCATGTTGAAGGCATATTGAAACATTGG
The DNA here is from genome assembly GCA_946814005.1 of Chamaenerion angustifolium. NCBI lineage: Eukaryota > Viridiplantae > Streptophyta > Magnoliopsida > Myrtales > Onagraceae > Chamaenerion > Chamaenerion angustifolium. The sequence goes on along the minus strand of OX328268.1, from coordinate 21,040,842 downwards.
CTAGCAGTGTAAATGATCATGCGATATCTTAAGGGCACAGTCAACTATGCCCTGTGCTATAGAGGAAACTTGCGGAGACCATAGAATCTTCGAATAATAGGGTACAACGATGCCGACTACAGTGGTGGCCTATATGAAAGTAAATCCACCTCGAGCTTTGTGTTCGTACTCTCCAATTGAGCAATTTCATGGATGACCAAGAAACAGTCATGCACCACGTTGTCCACAATAGAAGCCGAATTTGTGGTTGTTGCGTCAGCCTCTCAAGTTGAACAGTCGCTTAAGAGGTAGTGTAACTAAATAGGCTCCTCGATGGGTTGCTAAGTCGTGGGAGTCCAGTTGATCTGATTCTAGTTTACTCCGACAATCAAGTCGCAATCTGCGCTACAAAGGATCCCAAGTACCATAACAAGTTGAAGCACATTGATATCAAATATAACTATGCTAGAAACATGGTGAGACACAAGATGATAAGTTTAGAGTATTTGTTTACAGTAGAGATGGTTGCGGACCCTTTCACCAAAACCCTAAAGAGGGACCCTTTCGTGAGATATGTGAAGTCTGTAGGATTGTGTAGAAATAGTTGATATGCTTCATTAATTATATTTCCTATACAATGTTCTTTAACTTTAATTATATTTTTTTTTTTTTTGGTCACTGACTTTAATTATATTTGAGTGTGCATGTTTTCACAGTTTGAGCATTTTCTGTGCTCTTACTGTGATTGTTTATTGAAATATGTCAAAGTGGATTGGATCACCCTCTCACACGTGTGATAGCTTCAGTGCTTTTGTGGCTAGGTGAGGCTAGTGATAGTTTATAACTATGGAATTCATGAAAGAAAAGGCTTTTCTGTCCGGAACTATCTAATTTCGTACTACAACGGATTCTGGTCTGTCAATCTACTCAGGGGTCGGATGGGTGTCTTTATGATTTTTGTTTTAGGCACTTTGTGAGCCTGATGGACATCTGTACAACATTTGGGCATATGCTTTATGGGAGAGTAGATATGTTGTAGCACGTGTTCCATACCGCGGTGTAACCAAAACGACCAAGGGTTTGACCCGAGATGTGATCTTAACTCGGAGTCGTGTGAGACCTAGAGATCTATGTGTACGATTCACATATGTACCCTCATTACTCTGAATAGAGGATTGAAGTTCAATTCAATGTTTTTCTATCTTAGTTTGTGCTTGATGGACCTTCGACGTATTTCTCCCGGGTCCCGATTCTAGAAAAGTAAGTTTGAACTGTGTTGATGGTTTCACTGGATGGGGATAGTCATTATGGGATCTTCTCAATATTGTGCCCACTAGATGTCCACCAACTGTGGCATAGGCTGCGGTTGTGGGCACATATAGGTCCGAAAGATCCTTTTGTGGTCAGACCTAGAGAAATATTACACGACTAAGGGTACACGGCACATTTCCATTGTTGGTGTGCGATCCGCGAGTCGCTACATATTCTTAACAGGTGCATAGCACTTTTTTCGTTGTGCTTATTGCTCGCACGTCTACCTCCTCGTATGTGAGTTTACTGTATAAGGAAGATTCGTTCTCCTGGTGTTGGCATTATGAATGAGCGCCCCCCCCCCCCCTACACACACACACACTTTGTGCGAGTGAGAGATATTAGTTTTAGGATCATGGGTCGCCCATAAGTGGGAGGCCATTCAAATAAGCCCAGTTGTGTGTCTGGCCCTAAAACCATTCCCATTATATACCGTTATATATAGGGGTGCTCATGGTTGGAAAACCTGACAACCATACTATATTCTCTATCATCGTGAAGTTTAGACAGAATTCACTAGTTGTGATATTATAGGTCATTGCCCTTCAAACTATGATGTGTCCTTCCGTCCGGCAGATCGTGATCCCACCCTTAGGCAGATCTGTTTCCGCTCCCTTAAACGGCAATCGCTCCAAGAGGTAATGTAGATATGTGTATTTAGGTGATTGTATGTTGTTGTTCATATAATTCCAACAAGTACTACATTAGTAACGTTGGAAATTTCTAAAACGGAACGGTTAAATGATCTATAACGATCAACATTTTACACGATAAGGATTTGCATTCAACACATCCTGTGTCTAAACAATTATTATCTTTTTAGACACGGTTAATAATCGTATTTAAACACATCTGACCTGCAAATACACAACTAAACATGATTAAGTGTATTATCTAATATTTAAATTTATTTTTAGGTTTATTTTTTAATTATTTATGAATTTTAAAACTTGAATGTGAAATTAATTTATAGAATTTGTAAATTTTATATTGTATTATTTATTTCTTATTATTTTCTGTCATGTGAAACGATTTGTCTCATGTATATATGATTTTTTCATTTATTCAAAAAGTTAACTGGTATTAACTTGTGTTCCGTGTGTGATTTATTTAAGACTCTATCTATTTAAACAAGACACACGTTTAAAATTTATCTGTTTACACACTATATCCATTTATACATGACATGACAAAATTAGGCAGGACACACATGAATTACCACCCCTATAAATTAGACAAAGGGTCTAGAAAATTAGGGAATTGACTGATTGATTAGGGACGACGGAGAAGAGACGACGACATTATTAGGCGGAGAATTCACATCACAATCATGATTAGATTGTAGCTGTTGTAGCAACCAATTTTCAAATTGCTTATTTCTAAGTTATTATTCTTATTCTTGAGGATCTATAGAACAGTGTTATCAGAATCTGACCGGCCCTCAAATCGGTGAGGTGGCCGGTTTTCGGTTGAGACGGTCTGACCACCAATTTACCTAATGTGTTAAGTAAAACAATTTGTAAAAATACTTGCTACTTAGATTCAATCTAATAATAAAATCACCTTAACATAATAGTGTCAAACACTACATAACTCAATAATCTCAAACACTACATAACACAAAAGTCTCAAACACTACATAACACAATAGTCTCAAATTCAAACACAATAGTTTCAAACCCAAGATACAAAAGAATTTGTTTTTGTTTTAACTTCTAAGAATCTCTTTGATGGCCTCCACTCTAATATGCATAACTACCACTAGTTTCTTCATTCTGATAGAGTAAGTTGTCTTCAACTCCAACAACATTTATAGTTAAGTTTGCATCTTCATCTTCATTGGCATCACCATCATCTAACACATCTAAGCGTAATTTTATATTTTGTTAGATAAGGAAAAGGAATAATAATCATTTTAATCAAACATTCACCGAACAGATAGAAACAAGTAACATACAGTTGATCAAGCAGATTGGGCAAATAAGAACACGAACAGATAAGTGGGAAAACAAGTTGAACGAGGCGAGGAATTTTCGAGAAAGAAAAGCAAACGTCGAGGAAGACTGACGAGCGAGTGACGATGGGAGAGGCATAGTTGAAATTATAGATGAGGCGAGGCGAAACTAAAGTTGTGGCAAGGGGAGAGACAAGGTCGAGCTAAGGTGAAGTGAGTTGTGCGCAAAGCGAGAGACGAGGCGACACGAAGCTAGCTATTGGCGAGGCTAAGCGGAGATAGCTGTTCGCAAGACGAGGTGTAGTTGAAACTGTGGGTTGGGCGAGGCAGAACATAAGCTGTGGGTGGGGCGAGGCATAGGAGAAGCTATGAGTGAGGTGAGAGACGAGGCGAAGCTGGCTATTGGCGAGGGTGAGGCTGAGTGAGCCTTGGCGAGGGACGGACGAGGCTAAAATCTGAATTACGAATGTTTTCTTTAGGGGTGAGCAAACTACCCATTTATACGCGGAACCTATCTGTAACCGACACTTTGGGTAGGTTATGGGTAGTATTTTTAAAAATAGGGTAGGTTCCAGGGAAAAAAAAATCCAAGAACGTATTTATTCGGTTCTGGTTCCTGTTCCGGTTCTATTATCTAGGTACCCTAAACTAACCGGAAACGGTTATATATATATATATGTGTGTGTGTGTGTATATTTAAAAAAACTAAAGAAATAGAATGGAAGCCTCTCACTTCTCACTTCTCAGTACGGCAAACCCTAAAGAAATAAATAGAACTTCCATCCTCTCCGCTCACGCTCACGCTTCATTCCATCAGGTTGTACTAAGCAGCCATCCTTTCCGCTCACGCTCAGTACTTCCATTCTATCCTCTCCGTCAGAATGTCGAGCCTCTTCGACGACAGCCTCCCCGTTGGCAACTCCTCTCCGTCGGTTTGAACTCCTCTCTGCCGGTCTCTTAATTATGTGATTTATGTCATGTTATGGCATGTATTTGTTTTGTTTGTGTTGTGTTGTATTTGTTCTGTTTGTGATGTGCTGTATTATGACATATTTGTGGTGTGATGTGTTGTATTTGTTCTGTTTGTGCTGTGTTGTGTTGTATTTGTTCTGTTTGTGTTGTGCTATGATGTATTATGACATATTTATGTTGTGATGTGTTGTGTTGTATTTGTTATGTTTGTGTTGTGATGTGATGTATTATGACCAATTTGTTCTGTTTTGTGATGTGATTTATGTCGTGTTATGGCATGTTTGACCTGAATTATGTGCTTAATTATGTAAACAATTCCTGTTCGCATTATGTCATGTTTGTGCTTTGCTGAATTATGTAAACAATTTGGTCGTATTTTGTTACTATACATTCAAATTTATTTATTCTCCTTATTTTAAAATTGTGGCAAATAATGAATAGCAACGATTCGATTAGTTGCAATGCTATCGAATCTGACCATGTAACTGGACCGGGAACAAATATTGATCCAGTTATTGCATCTATAACAAGTAGTGAACTGTCATCGAGTATGAAACAGAAGAATAGGGGTACCAAAAGAAGTTGATCTCAGGTATGGTTTCATCATAAATAGAAATATAATGCTGAGAAGAAGTTTGAGGAAAACGTATGCAACTATTGTCATGAAAGGATGAAATATCATGTAGATAATGGTACATCATTTATCTGGAAGCACTTGAAAAATTGTAACAAATATCTTGATAATGTTGACAAGACACAAAAATTTTAGTCATCGACTTTCCAACCAATGAAATTTGGTGATGTTTTTACTGCTAATACACTTAGAATATGGAAATTTAATCAAGAATTATGTAGACATATGCTTGTTTGGATGGTCATTGTGGATGAGCAGCCTTTTTCAATGGTCAAAGAAAGAAGGTTTTAGGGACTTTGTTTCAACACTACAACCTGTTACAAGCATGTATCACGATTCACTGCGGCTAGAGATTGCATGAAACTGTATGCTACTGAGAATATAATTTTGAAGGGGCACTTAAATAAGATGAAATCAAGAATTGTGTTAACCACTAACATATAGTCTTCCGTTCAAAATCAAAGTTATTTGTTTCTCACTGCGCATTTTATTGATGATGACTGGAAGTTGCATAAACGCATTATGAACTTTGTTGTGATGCCTAGTCATAAGGGCAAATATATTGGTAAGATGGTGGAGCAATGCATTCTTGGTTGGCGGATAAGAGATATTATATCCACACTTACAGTAGATAATGCATCATCTAATGATGTGGTTGTTGGGTATTTAAACAATAAGCTAAAAAGTCTACTTATCTTAGATGGTGAATTTTTTCATGTGAGATGATTTATTGAACTTGATTGTGAATTATGCTTTAAGATATATCAATGAATCAATTGCTCGCATTCGTAATGAGATAAAGTATGTTAGAAGTTCCCCTCTAAGAGCTAAGACATTTGAACAATGCATAAAAAAATAAGGAATCACATTTAAGGGATTTGTTTGTCTTGATGCCACTACTAGATGGAATTCTACCTTTGTTATGCTTGAAGTTGCACTTAAATTTAGACAAGCATTCTTAAGGCTTGAAAATGATGTTGAAGTAGGTTTTGTGAGGGAACTTGATGGTATTGTTCCTACTATTGAGGATTTGAAGAATGCGAGAATATTGACATTGTTCTTGAATAATATTTATGCAGCTACCAAGAGAATTTCAGGAAGTTTGTATGTAAATTATGATAATTCTTTTGATGAAATTGTAAGCATACTTACAACTTTGAATAGTTGGGAAAAGGAGGCTAATTACAATCTCAAGTCAATGGCTGGGAAAATGAAGGAGAAGTTTGACAACTATTATGGAAAAATAGAGAAAACAAGTGTCATGGTTTTGATTGCTGCCATATTAGATCCTCGACATATATTAAAGTATGTTGAATATTGTTGCGGGTTGATATGCAATGATTCCTTGATAGTAGCAAACATGGTTGCTCAGGTTAAAAGTGCTTTAGACCGTCTCTATGCTGTTTATGAAAAAAATTAACTCTTTAGAGGCGAAGGATGATCTTTTCGATGATGTCGATATTTCTGAACCATCTGATGATAGTGATGGTGGTGGTGTCGGTGATGGTGATGGTGGTGAATGGTAGTAGGAATGGTTTAATAAGCAGAATGAAGTGGAGAAACTGCAACATATGTTTTGTTTAATAAGCAAATATTCTGCTTAGAATAAAAGAAAAGTCAAAGAATTGGTAGAACCGGAAGCAGGTGGTTCTTCATATAAAATGGATTTGGGGAATAACATGGTTTTAAAAACACATGTGGAACCACACTTAGCAAAATATGGGGACGAAACAGTTAAATAACCATTTCTAAGCCTTTTTTTCTTCTAAAAAATGTACATAAAGAGTTAGTAACAAATAGAGCAAATTATATATGTTTGTTTAATATTTTTTTTAGTATTCTTTTAAAAACATATCAAATAGATGAGTAAGTATTAAAATATTATTGAGTTATGTATTGATTAACTTTTTAATTATTTTTTTTAAATACTGATTATATGTCATATATTATTTTCGAAATGATTTCACAAAATGCTTCTGAATTCGAATGGTACCTAACAATTGTTGTGTTTAACTTAGTGATTTATTTTGTAAAAATTAAAACATATATGAAAGAATTAATGATTGAAATTTATAAATAGTATTACATCATTTTATTTTTACTTAATATATTCTTATTAGATAATCCGAGTAAACAATAATATTAAAATATTTTCTATTGAAATTCACAAAATTTGATAAAAATTGAAAACTAACACGATAAACTATTCTTACGTACGGTTAATAGATTAAGGTGGTTATGTAAATTTTTACGATGTATTAAATAATACCAGGTTAGATAATATATTAGTTAATACACAATTAACATTATAATTGTGTATTAGTTAATACATAGGTATTATTTATTTATTTTGGTCGAAATTATCGCTTTACTTGAAGAAATAAAACGTCGTGACTCGGGGTCACGGTTGTTCAGGATTACAATCATTAGCTAGTAAACATAACAATGGTAGTGGTGGTCTTTCGACCTAATCACTTAGACTCACTCCCATTCTTGCTTGTTTGGCTATCCAATTCGCACACTCATTCGAATTCCTTGGAATAGCACACTATTGTACTTGTTTGATCCGATTTGCTAGTACTCGGATATTCCGTGTCGTGGTTGACAGCCTTCAATGCAGCGTTTCTCCCCTATCTCTCGTTGAACCATTTGTGAGTCCGTTTCTATGATGATGCGTGGCCATCCTCGTTCGATTGCTAATCGCTAATCCGCTTGGTCTCAATGTCATTACTCAACTCCCTGCAATTCATTCCACCTACCACATTTCCTTCCCTATTCCTTGCAATGACCCCTATACCCCATCTTTGTGTTTGCTTGCACCACGATGAGTCGCAATTGATCTTGGTGATGGTTCCCGATGTTGCTCGCCAGTTTCCTTGCGGTCTCCTCTCTTGGGTCGATGGTGGTGTGTGTATGTTTGCCTTGTGCTCGTCGAAAGCATGTTGGATTTCCAAAATTACCACCATCAGGTTCAGTAGCTTTGCTTCGAAGGCAGCCTTGCATCTTGTCTTCCATATGTGCCAGCATGTTAGGAGAGTTTTCACCCACCTTGTCTCTCGCACCATGCCCTGTCCACCCGGTTCTTTCCTCCTCGTCTCGAGCCATGTGACCACATCCATATTTGTTGTTCGGTCCATCTATACCCCTAGTATGCCAAACCACACGGGTTATGTCCATCTACATTGTAGAGGCATGTGTTCTTGTGTCTCTACTCCCCCACATATCGCGCATATTGGACTTACGTTCATCCCCCTTTAAGCCATATTGGACATCACGGCTAATGCATTCGTCGCAAGCCTCTATCTGAAATTCTTCACCCTGGGGATCACCTTCGCTGTCCATTTATCCTTCCTTAGGTTGTCATGTTCGTTCCCTCCTCCCCCCCGGTTGGCCAAGTTCTTCTCGTAACTTATGGTAGACCGACCGGACTTGGGTGGAGCCATCCTTTGTGTGTGTCCATATGTATCGGTCCCTCCCCCTTCCTTCGGAATTGGGATGCCTAAGTATGTGCTCGGCTTCTTCATGATTCACTATGCTTCACACCATATGTTCATTCCATAGCCCCCCGGTTCTCATCAAATGGCTAACCTTTAGTTCACTTTCGTACTCTACAATGTGTTCGACATTCACTCTCATTCCCTCCTTTGGGTATATCCACGGGTCCTCAAAAACACGGATGTCTTCCCCCGAGCCAAGTAGCCACAGACCCTCCTTCTTTATGATGTCTCGTCCATGTGTTAGACTACTCCACCCCTATGATGATCAGCCTCCCCACTTTACCTCTAGGAAAGATGTCCGGGGATAGTACACTCCCTTTAGTAAGCTTGCACATAGGGTGTTCGGTTCCTCTATTATTTTGGCCGCCATCTTCGTAAGTAGTGACGAGTTAAAGCTCTGGAGTTTGCGAAACTCTAATCCACCCGACTACTTTGCTTTTGTGAGCACCTCTCATCTTTTCCAATGAGTTTTCTTTCCGTCAACTGTTTGTCCCCACTAGAAGTCTGCAATGAGTGCGTCTATCTCCGCACACCATGTTTTTGGTAAACAGAAAACACTCATGACGTACGTGGGGATCGCCGTGATAATCGCTTTGATAAGAAATTCCTTTCCTTCTTTGTTCAGTGTTTTTGGTCTCGAACCCGCTAGCTTGTCCTTTAACTTAGTCTTTAGTGACCCTAGTGCCTCCTTTTTCTATCGCCCCCATATCGAGGGTAAGCCCAGATATTTGCCTGGATCACTTGTACTTTGGATGTTCAGTGCTATCTGGACACTCCTTATAACCTCATGGTTCGCCTTTTTGTTAAAATAAATGGTCGATTTATTCATGTTGATCCGTTGTTCTGACACTCGGCAATACGACTCCAGTATGCTCCTAAGGTTGTTTGCGTTTTCGGCTGTGCCTTGTATGAAGAATAGTGAGTCATCTGCAAAGAATAAATGATGGAGCTCCGGGCACTGTTTTCTCATCTTTATCCCCCTGAATTGTCTTTTCCCTCGCCGCCCTACCTATTCGCCTCGATAGTACATCCACTAGTAGTATGAATAGATAGGATGATAGGGGGTCACCTTGCCGTAATCCTCATATTGGCTTGATAGTCTCGGACCGATCCCCATTGACCACCACTTGGTACGTGGTTGTCGATATGCATTCTCTGATCCACCCGAGCCATTGTTCCGTGAATCCCCTCTTCCTTAGCGTTTCTAGAAGGAAGTCCCACTCGACCCTATCGTACGCCTTCTGCATGTCGATTTTTAGTGCGCACTCTGGCCTAGTTTCCTTTCGAATCATGTGTAGGTGATGGAAAACTTCTTGTGCCACAATGATGTTATCCTGTATGTGTCTACCTGCTACAAACACACCCTAAAACAGAGTGATAAGATATGCTAGATATATCTTTAAACAATTCACCAACACTTTTGAAATTATTTTGTAAAGGAAGTTACAATAGCTAATAGGCCTGAAATCCGTTGGTTACATAGGATTTGACACTTTTGGTATTAGGACTATATCGGTATTGTTTAGGGTGTTTATGAGAGTACCTGTTCTGAAGAAAGCCTTGACTGCATTGATGACATCCGCTCCTACGATATTCCAGTTCCGTTGATAGAACAACCCCGGAAAACCCTCAGGACCGGGCGCGCGTGATCCCCCTAACTGGTATTTGGTGGTTCTGATTTCTATGTCTGTCACTTCCTGCGTTAAGCTATCATTTATCTCGGTCGTAATCAGGTGAGGTACCCATCAGAGTAACTCCTCCCGTGACTCAATTCCTTCCGATTTGAACATGACCCAAAAATAATCCCTCAGCTCCTCAGCAATCTTCATCTCCTGTGTTATCCACTCCCCATTCATACCTTTTAGCCGACATATTTGATTCCTCCTCATCCTCGCTATCGTTGTTTGGTGGAAGAAAGTGGTGTTACGGTCGCCCTCCTTTAGACACTTTACTCGAGATCTTTGTCTCTAATATGTATCCTCCCGTGTCCAAAACTCATGGATTTTCCTTTTTAATCTCCTCTTTTCCCGAACCGCTTTTTGGTCCATGTTCCCTTGCGTATGTCTCCTTAATTCATCCTTTGTTCTCGTGAGTTATTTCAAGTTGTTTCCGAATTGGGTTCGGCCCCATACAAGTAGGTTCTTTCAGAAAGTTTGGAGCTTGGCTCGGATTCCATGCAGATCACGACGCGAAGTTTGTGCTTCCCAGGCTTTTCTTAACACCTCCTTGCACGTCACATTTTCGAGCCACATGGCCTCGAATTTGAATCGACGAGCTTGTCTTCTCCTCGATCTGTCGAGCTAAACCATCAATGGAGTGTGGTCCAACCTAATTGCGAGCTCGTTTATGCATCTCCCTTGGTGGTACCATGCAGCCCACATCGACTGAATAAGCACTCGGTCTAGCCGTTCACTTACCCTATGTATGCCGCTCCGGTTATTGCACCATGTGTAGGGATTACCATTAGTACCTAAATCTTCCATGTGTAGGTCATCAATCAGTGTCTTGAATTCATCAATGTGCCAAGATGATTTCCTTCTCCCACCCTCTTTTTCATGTTGGTGGCATATAGTATTGAAATCACCCAGAATCATCCATCTCCCCCTTCGACCTTGGCCTATTGTCCTTAGGAGGTTTCAGTTTTGGGAACGTTCGTTTGCCTCTATGCTCGCATACACCCATGTAACATACATTGTGTCATCGTGTTTTGTGAGTTTTACCTCACAATCAATATAGTTTCGGTCAGCATACCGAACACTAACCATAGTCTCCGTTGTCCACCACAATGCTAGCCCTCCCAATGTTCTGTTTGGGCAAACATAGAATTTGTTCTCCATTCCTATCCGTGCTCTTATTCTCTCATAGTAGGTATCCCCATTCTATGTTTCCATCAGATATATGATATTCGGGCGATACCTTTTGTTAAGGTCTTGGAGATTTTGAATTGTCATGGCAGACCCCAAACACTGACAATTCCATGACATTGTGCTCATTGATCATGTGTGGCTGTTTCGGGACAGCCACTAGAACCCTTTGTCATATCATATGTTCCCTCTTCCTCATTTCCCCCTTCCTTCACAACCCCGACCTTCCTCCTCCAGATATAGGGTGATCGGCTGATTATGCTCCTCGAGATGCTCCCTGGTCGCCGCCCCCTTCCAGCTTTGGCTCCGCTAGTTTTTTCGAGTGCTTTGATCCTGGTTGGTCCTCCCTGTCCTCTCTAGTTTGTTTCAATGTCATCTTGTTTAGGTAGGGTCTGAGTCAAATCGGCTGGTTGTGGTTGGATGGCTTGGGCGATGTGGGTGGCGTGTCCGTTGGGTTCTCAACTATGTAGTTTTGGATTGGGGTAGTGGCTTCGGTTATGGGTGTCAGGGTAGGGTAGTCAGTTAGGCATGTCATTGTAGGTGGGTTGAGGTTGATCGGGCTCTCGGTGGGTAGCGACTCGGGCAGGTAATGAGGGTTCTACTGTGGATGGTTAGGTAGGATATCAGTTCTGTGGGTTCGTCTTCGTATCCATGAGGGCAGATTTTGTGTTGGTATGTGTGGGGTTGGTATGTGTGGGTTAGGTGGTTGGCGTGGTTCTGGGTGGTAGGTGGTGGTCTGTATCATTATGCCCATAGTGTGGTCCATCGCGGTGGCTTGGCTCTCGGCTGACTCTGGCCCTTCCTTGGTCTCCCCTTGTTGCCCCCTACTTAGTCCCCATCGGTGTCCATTTGATCAGTTGTGTTGCACCCTTTTTTGTCACCTCCACATGGCCCCTTTTCGTGGGAACCGTGCTTGCCTTCGGGCGCACACCTACTAGCCACGGTCCATAGGCGGGTTGTGTTGGATCGTGTTTCGCCATTTGCACCTCCCCCTTACACGCTTGGGTCGTATACCCAAGCACTCCACATCCAAAACAATAATCTCATAATCTTTCATACTTGATGGTTGCCCATCTTTCTTCCCCTTGGGAATTTGTCCACCAAAACCCCCGCCATCAACGGTTCATCCACATTGATCACAACTCGTAATCTCATATAGCTCCTAGTTATACTCCCGACAATTTTCTCTATCTCTAAGCATGTTCCTATCATGTTTCCAATCTTCCGGGCATTTTCATCACTAAACTTTTCAAACCCTAGGTTAGGTATTTGAATCCATATGTTTACCTTATTGAATTCCACATCCTTCACACTTATACTTGGTTCCCATTGTTTGATATTGAGGATGTGTTCGTTGATCGCCCACGAGGATAGATCGAGAATCTGTTCTGCGTCTTCATGCCGACCAAAATCGAAGATCGGGATGCCCAGTTCAGACTCCGATATTGCGACTGAGCCGAACCTCGCCCATGTCGATCGCAGTACAGAGAAATAAACGTAGGTTAAAGCCGTGGGATTGAAACTTCAACGACAGCTTCAGACGAAATGATGCCCAGCTGCGTTTTCCTTTGTAGTGGCCAAGTCTCAATCGGTCTACAGTGGATAGATTCTCTTCCCTTCTTCCATTGGTTGGACAAATTATCTGGAAATAAATGCCAGAGGACAAAACCGATGGAATCAACGGTTGGATTGGAGCTCACTGCCAAAACCTAGCAAATTTGGGGTTTTTTGGTTTTTAATCGAAGCTAGAGAGAACGTTTATTTTATATATTAGAGAATAATCCATAGGTATTAATTCTTTTTTGGTCGAAATAACACTTTACTTGTTAATAAATAAAATGTTGTGACATGTTGTCACAGTTGTTCGGGATTACAATCATGCTCAATTAAAGATAGAAATGGTAGTGGGGGTCTTTCGACCCAATCATATAGAATCACTCCCAACCTTGCTTGCTTCGCTATCCAATTTGCACACTCGTTTGCCATTCTTGGAATAGCTCGCTATTGGACACGCTCGACTTGTCTTGCTAGTGCTCGAATGTTTGGTATTATGGTGGATACCCTCCAATGTGTCGGACCCTCTTCTAGTTGCTTTTGGACCGTTTGTGAGTCGGTTTAAATTATGATGCTTTGCCATCCCGCTTGAAATGCTAGTTTCACTCCTTCTTGTATTGCAAAGGCCTGCATGGTTTCTATGTCCCTGCTCCAGTACCGTCTATTTGCGCCTCCTATGACTTTACCTTCGTTGTTCCTCGCTACCACTCCTATGCCGGCCCTCTGTGTTTCTTTGCACCATGACGCATAACAGTTGATCTTTACGATGTCTTCCTCCTGTTGTTTCCATTTTCGGTTCGGCCTGGTTTGTGGCGTGGATGGTTCGGCTCGGGCCTCCCCCTTTTGTTCCTCGAAAACCTATTTGATCTCCATTATCGCTCGCCTCGTGGTCAGTTGGATTGCATCAAAGGCAGTCTTGCATCTCCCTTTCCATACTTGCCAACATGTGATTAGAGTGAGTAACCACTTCGTCTCTCCCATTGGTCCCGCTCCTCTCGTTTCCTTCCTCATTTCTTCAAGCCATTGTTTCATGTTGGTGTTGGGCAGTCGGTTTACCCTCAAACCTAGTATTTCCAGCCATATTGGTTCGGTACATGTTTCAGCAATCTTACACCAAACTAGATGAATTTGAGAGAGAAAAAGAATGAACAAGGATGAAGAAAAGATAAACAAAACAGAATTAATTGCTTAACAAGTCATCAATCAAAGTTAAGTTTACATATGCTGAATGATCCTATTTATATAGGATTTACAAGACTTCAAGACTCCAACTACCTAACTCTAGACTCTTTTATAATCTTCTATACTAATCTACAAGCTTCCTTGCAACATACGGTTCAATACCTTAAAGACTAAGCTATCGACACTACTCACTTATTCATACATCCTAACATTCCCTTAAGAAGTTTGATTTTGAATTTTGATTTCCAGCTCCACTTAACATACTTCCTTCATCTTCATTCTGACAACCAAATGATCCTGATTAATCTTGAATCTCTGTCTTTCAACTCTGCATTTGCATTCAGTATAAAACTCAATACAAATGAGAGCAATCAACGAAAACTGATATTTTGAGTAACAGCATCTACTGAATCAGTTCAGCTCTAGGATAATCTGTTTATTAACTAAACAAGCCTTCAACAGATCAACCTTACCAATACTTGATCATTTGTCTTTTCAGATTATTTCAATCTACATATAATGCTCACTATTCTAGTCACAGATCAATCAGTCCAATAGTATAGACAGACTTTTCTTCATTTTTCACTTCACATACTAAGTTCTCTTTCGATTGTTTTCTTCTCTTTGATTCATTTTTTTTCCTTTTTCTGACAAAGAGGTTTTCATGTGCCTCTATCCTAGCAATGAAGTTGGGAGGTTTTCATTTTCCTCCATCTTTTCATCCTCAAACATCTTCTCGAAGTTGCTTGAATGTTTTCTTTGAGAAGTGTTATTTTTGGATTCAAACTTCACCTTATGCCAGTATAGGAAGTCTATCCATGCTCATTTCAACTGAGATCCAATGACAGAATTGACAGCAGATATGTAAAGAAATCACCAATCAGACAAACAACAATATTGCAAAGCAGAGTGATAAAGGCTCCAACTGAAATAAACTAACAATCATAGAGCTGAAACAACATTAAGTAGACTACTGAAAACACCAAAAAAACAGATATCATCAATGCTCTACAAAAGTATATGTTCTATACTTGAATGAAGAACAAATAAAAGACAGAACTCCAACACAAACCAAACTTTGGAGAAACAGAATGAAGAGAACTCAGCTTATCAAGTGAACCCGAAAATCTAAACTCAAAAAAAACAGAGACTATACGCCAGAATACTCATCAAACATCACAAACAATACTCAGCAAAACACCTAATTCACACCTAGCTATTATACCATACTATTGCTCTGAATCAGAATCATCCATCACAGATCCTACAACACACTGAGTACTTACAGAACTGGGCATCAATTCTTTGAATGACATCACTCCAAGCTTCTGTCGAAATGATAGAAATTGCTTTTCTATAATTGGTTTCGTCAAGATATCAGCAACCTGTTCCATGGCAGGAACATAATTCACTAAAACTTGCCCACTTTGAACTTTTTCCCAAACAAAACACAAGTCTCTCTCAACATGCTTCATTTTGGAGTGATGAATTGGATTTTCAGATAAGGCTACTGCACCTGTATTATCACTCCAGACAATAGGAGCAACAGTTAATTTGACATCAAGTTTAGATAACAAAGACACCACCCACATTATTTCACAGACTGCATTTGCAATAGCTCTAGTTTATGGTTCTGCAGATGAACGAGATATAACAGGATGCTTTTTAGAACTCCAAACCACATGATTAGCATTAGGAAGCAAATAGTGACCAGACACAGATTTTCTATCAACCAAGTAACTACCCCAATTAGCATCAGTATACGAAATTAAAAATACATCAGAAGAAGCAACTAGATTAGCTCGAAACAACAGTCTGTGATCAAGAGTTCATTTAACATAACGAAGAACACGAAGAACAGCTTTCCAATAACATAAGAGAGGGTGTTGCATATATTGACTCAATTTATTTAATGCAAAGTGTATATCATGTCGTGTAACACAAACATGTTGAAGAGCACCCAAAACACTTCTATATAAATGTTCATCAGCAGGAGGAGACTCACCTTGAACTTCAGCAACCTTAGTCAAAAATTTACCAGACATAGGTGTAGGGAAAGCTGAAGAATTATTCACTTCTGCTTTCGAGAAGAGCTCCAGAATATACTTCCATTATCCTAATAACAGACAATCATCCAAAACCTGCACATCCATCCCAAGCAAGTAGTTAAGTGACCCTAAATCTTTCAATTTGAATTCACTATTAATACTACTAATGACTAACTCAATAGCAGTCACAACACTTCCAGTTATTACAATATGATCAACATAAACTAGAAGGAAAACAGACCCTGCAGTTGATTTACGAACAAGCAAACAATTATCGGCTAAAGAAATAGAGAATCCAAGACTGGTTAAAAGAAAACACTTAAGTCTCTCAAACCAATCTCTCGGAGCTTGTTTGAGGCCATACAAAGCTTTATTAAACCTGCAAACTAGCACATTGCCATCCTTATCACACTTTTCAAACCCAGGTGACTGAATCATGTACACATCCTCTTCAAGTTCTCCATGCAAAAATGCATTATTCACATCAACCTATCTAAGTTGCCACTTGTGAGTCAGATCCAAGATAAGTATAATTCTGACAGTTGGTGCTTCAACCACAGGGCTAAATATATCCTGAAAATCAAATCCAGGATTTTGAGAAAATCCCTTAGCAAAAAGCCGAGCCTTATGTCTAGCAATATATCCATATGAGTTTCTATTAATTTTAAAAATCTATTTGCATCCTATTGGTACTCGACCACTAGGTAAATGAACCAATTTCCATGTATTATTAGCTATCACGACATTTAATTCATTATACACAGTAGATGACCATACACTAGACTGCATCGCAGTATGACTATCTTGCGGTTCATGCTTATCAACTTCATTAGAATCACTCAAAGAAGTAGTAAGAGCAGCAAAAGAATTTGTCTTAGACCTTGTTTGCATTGGATGACGATTAACCTGAGATGAAGAACTAGAATTAGGCACATTTAAACTAGATAAGACCTCAGAACTAGATATATACACATTAGTTGAACTAGGTAAATCATCAGCTCCAGAGCTAGCTTGAATTAGATCAGAATCATTAAGGACATACCTCACAATAGGTTGTACATCAACATCTAAAGACAGAACAGGAGGAGATGTGTTACCATTTTCTTGTCTAAATGAAGTATCTTCATTAATTGACCGTAACAACGGATTTTGAACAGAAACAACATTTGATGGATCAGAATCAGATTGGCGAACATACCGAGAGGGATTTGGAATACTGTCAGCTGAATGATTAATCTGAACAGGGATAGCATTGTTATGAACAATATCATCATCTAAAGCATTACATAAAGCAAGAAAAACGGTAGAGTTGTTGATGTATTTTTAACAGCACCAGATTGCATAAATGATCCGGATTTATCTGCAAAAGGAAAAACATTCTAATTGAATTTAACATGTCTAGAAATATACACTCGACCAGAATCATCTAAACACTTGTATCCATGTTGATTAGAGCAGTAACCAATGAAAACACATGGAGTTGATCTGTAATCCATTTTGTGTTTATTGAAAGGATGAATTTATGGAAAACAAAGACATCCAAACACTCTTAGAAAATCATAGTCAGTAACTTTGAAAAATAGTTTCTCATGAGGAGAAATGTTTTTTAATGCTTTGGTAGGAAGTCTGTTAATAAGAAACACAGAAGTAAAAAATGCATCGGTCCAGTATTGGAAAGGAAGAGCAGCTTGTTTCATTAAAGTCAGTCTCATCTCAACAATATGTCTATGTTTTCTTTCTACAATATTGTTCTATTCAGAAGTATATGGACAAGTAAACCTGTGATTAATGTCGAACTGACTTAGATATGCTGCCAAGGCTTTGAACTCTCCACCGCCATCTGTTTGAACAGACTTAATCTTATGCCCCAACTGATTCTCCACAGCCTTGTGAAACTGTGGAAAAACATAGAAACATCACTCTTTTTATTGAGAAAATAGATCCAAGTATATCTAGTGCACACATCAATGATACTTAGATAGTAGAGATTTCCATTCGAAGAAATAGGGGTTGGTCCCCATAAATCCATTTCAAGCAGATCGAAAGGTGTATTATACTCAGTTATCGAATCATGAAATGGCAATTTACAGCTTTTGCCAATAGCACAAGCTATACAATGAGGTATTTGAGCATTTATGTTCCACTTAGCATGCCTTATTATTAATGAAAACACATGTTGAGATGGATGCCCAAGCTTTTAATGTAAAACCACAGGAGAAATTTTTATTTGATTCATGTTACACATCATACTAGAGTTCATCATCTCAGAATTACACCGTAATGAAGACAAATAGCTTGGTTTACTAACTAAAGAGTTCCTGTTATTATTGTCAAATGAACTGAAATCAAGTTTGTAGAGGCCTTGATGTTCCTGTCCACGAAGAAGAACAGTGTGAGTTTCAGAATCTCGAACCAGACAATGAGTATCATGAAACTCAAAGTATACTCGATTATCCTTGGTAAACTGCGAAACAGAAACCAAATTTTTAGTAATCTGAGGAATATATAAGAGATTGTTCAACATAAGAGGTTTAGAAACAGTATTTATGACATATGTACCAATACTACATATATCTAAGTAACTACGATTCACAACTTGAACTTTACCCGATCCTGCATAACAGTGAGATGTATTGGACGGATGATTGGTGGCACCCGAATCTGGATACCATGCTTTATCCACCATATGTGCTCCAGCAGCAGAAGAAGTGGATGTAAAATGCACTTGACTCGTATTATCCAGAGCTACAGATGCTGCAGATACACTTGGAGCAGCAGAATAACCACCAGTCTAAAATTGTTGGATCGGAGGAGCAGATGCATTACAAGAATTCATAGGGAACATAGATGGAATAAACGTCATAGGAGGATACATCGAATATGAATTTGTCATGTATGGATTGAAGATAGGAGGAGTGAACACATGTTGAGGATAAGCAGCAGAAACAGATTGATTGATAACATGAGGTTGAGTAATATAGCCAGAACCAGTCGAACCATTATTGCTGTGATTCTTCACTACTCCAAACAATGCATATGAAGATTCATATTCATCATGCCATTGAGTAGAAACTAGGTTTGCACTCATGTTTTCATTAGCAGAAGATGTGACCCCCCTGAAAATGAACGTTAAACCTTTGATAACACTGATTAACCAAATGACCAAATTTACCACAGAGCTGGCATTGTGGTTTATTGTTTGAATAACCACGTCCTCTGCCTCTACCACTCCCATATGAGGTATTGTTTGGTTGATAATCTGGTGTTCGCTAAGAAAAGTTGGGTTGATTCTGTGACTGTCCAGAATCAATAGCATTTAACTGACCAGAATCCACCGGATTTAGCTTTTCCTCAACATTCTTAACAACTACATTGGCAGCAGATAAAGATATATCAAAGATAGAATCTCTTTGCCTTGCTTCTGCATCAAGACGAACAGAAGAAATATAAGCAAGATCATAAGGATTTCGGCTAGCATGGAATACAGCAACAACACTATCATACTTGCCCTTCACACCATTCAATATAATGGATATTTGTTGCATCTCCTCAATCGGATGCCCACAGCTCGATAGACTATCACATGTTAGTTGGATTTCAGTCAAGTAATCCCTCTTAGATTGGTTTAAGAGTTTACGAACCTTGAGTCTATCATTAAGACTCATAATCCTTGCCGTTGACGCTCCGCTCTCCCGCGCATGGTGCATCCTTAATTGATAGCCATCCCTCACCTAACCAGGTTTTTCTTGAAGGCTAATGAATTCGTGGCTAGTATCCATATGAAATTCTTGATCTTGGGTTGCATTTTCGTCGCTCATATTGCCTCGTGATCCCCTCCTAACCCCCCTCAACCTCGCTCACTTGTCTCTCGGAGTTTGTGATACACCGATTTTGATTGAGGTACCCCGTCTCTCGTGTGTGCCCATATGTAGCGGTCCTTGCCCCTCTCCTTCGGTACTGGGATACTAAGGATGTGTTCCGCATCTTGTTGGCTTGTGATGGTTCGCACTATCTCTTCATTCCACCTCCCATCCGGTCTTATCAAGTCGCTCACTCTTAGTTCTCCCCCATGTTCTACCTGCGTCTCGTTACTCACCCGTGCACCTCCCTTTGTATATAACCATGGGTCCTCGCCCGACCCTATCATCCACACACCTTCCCTCTTCATGTGACATCCCGCCCGTGCAGCAAACTACTCCATCCCCACGATGCTCACCCCCCCACCCCCACCCCGTCTCGCCTCTAAGAAGGTTGTCCTTGAGAAATAGACACCCTTTAGGACTCACGCACACAAGGATTCTGGTTCGACCATAATCCTCCTCGCCATCTTTGTGAGCAATGTCGTGTTGAAACTCTGCAGCTCCCAGAATCCGAGTCCCCCTATGCTCTTTGCTTTTGTGAGTACCTCCCATCTCCTCTAATGCATTCTCTTTCCCTCCGGCGTTTGTCCCCATCAAAAGTCCGCTATCATTGAGTCTATTTCCGCGCACCATGTTTTTGGGAGATGGAATACACTCATGACATATGTCGGGATAGACGTGATAACTGCCTTGATTAGAACCTCTTTCCCAGCTTGATTCAATGTCTTCGTTCTCCATCCCGCCAACTTATCCTTTATTCTCATTTTTAGCGACCCCAACGCCTCCTTCTTTGATCGCCCCCATATCTATGGAGGTCCCAAGTACTTGCCCGGATCACCTGTTCTCTAGATATTTAGTTCCTCCTTCATTGTTTTTTTGTCCTCCATGCTCGCTCCCTTATTGAAATAGAGTGTCGATTTTCCCGCATTGATTCTTTGTCCTGATGCTTGATAGTAAGATTCCAAGATTGCCTTGAGGTTTGTTGCATTGTTGGGCGTCCCCTTTATGAAGAATAGTGAGTCATCCGCAAAGAAGAGGTGATGTAGTTGCAGGTAGTGTCACTTCATTATGATCCCCTCTATCCTTTGTTCCTGGGCTGCCTCTATCAAGCATCTCGAGAGCACATCCGCTAGAAGTATGAAGAGGTAGGGTGATAGCGGATCTCCTCATCGGAGTCCCCTAGTCGGCCTGATTATGTGCGACCGGTCCCCATTTACCAACACTTAGTATGTAGCTATTGATATGCATTCCTTGATCCACCCGATCCACTTATCCGCAAATCCCCTTCTCCTCAATTTCGCAATAAGGAAATCCCATTCTACCCGGTCATACGCCCTTTGCACGTCGATTTTCAGTGTGCATTCCACCTTGTCTTCATTTCGGTTCCTCTGGACGTGATGGAATACCTCATGTGTTACCATTATGTTGTCATGTATGCTCCTTCCTGACACAAATGCACTTTTGTACGGGGTGACAAGTTCCGATAAATACACCTTTAGGCGAATCACCGGAACTTTTGATATAATCTTGTAAATGAAGTTACAGCAAGTAATAGGCCTAAACTCAGTCGGTAATGTTGGTATTGCGACTTTAGGTATCAATACAATATTAGTATGGTTCAGGGTTTTTTGAATAGTACCTATTTTGAAGAAAGTCTTGACCGCGGTGATGACATTCGTTCCCACGACTTTCTAGTTCCTTTGATAGAATAGACTCGGAAACCCGTCCAGACTCAGATCTCGTGATCCACCAAGTTGGTATGTCGCCTTTCTGATTTCTTCGTCTGTCACCTCCCTAGTTAGATTTTCATTCATCTCTCAGATATATGGTTCGTCACCCATCCCAAGTATTAGGAAAGTAGAGACTAATGTGGAGAATTTCAGCATTCTAAAGATAAATGTGGAGAGAATTGGGAGCTTAAGGCAATGTAGATAGAAAACTTCATCTTATCATTGCTTAAACTTGATTAGTACAAGAGATATGAAACTCTATTTATAGAGTTTCTAGTGGATATGTGAACACATATCTCATATATCCTAACATTCCCCTTTCTAGATAAACCTTCTAAAACTTGTAAAAAAAAAAACAAATCAGAACTTTAACTCTAAAACTAGCTGATTCACTAAGGTTGATCTGCACTAAGTTGACACTGCTGCTGCACTTGATCTGCACTGAAGATGCACTACAGATGCACTGCACTGAAGATGCACTACAGATGCACTGCTGAGGCACGGCTGAGTCATGTCTGGTGCACGACAGATGCACGGCTGGGGCACTAGAAATACACTGAAGCTGTCCTGGAGCTGAAAATTACCAAGCACAGGTCTGCTTGTATTCCAAGGAGAACCAAGCACAGGTCTGCTTATCTTCCAAGGAGAACCGAGCACAGGTCTGCTCAGAAGATGATCCAGTTTGACATCGATTCTTCCATCCTAACACAAGCACGTAGGTTGCCGAGACACACGAACACAAAGGAAACAAAAACAATGCCGCCATGGTCATGTCATCGTGGTGCCATCTCGGTCATCCATCGTGATCATACCATTTTAGGCTTAAACAAAAAACAGAAGAAGTCGTATGCTCGGAACTCAATCTTGCTTGCAAAGGTCGAAGTAATCTCATCAAACCCAGTGTCATCACAGCAATTGATCGGATCAGCAACACATCAACAGAATTATACTTCAGCATTCTGTCTAATTGTACTTCAGCATTCTGTCTCAAATTTCAGCATCTCTGTCTCACCAGAATATCTCAGTAAAACAGTAGAATATCTGTATCACAGCAGCATCTCACAGATCATCTTCAACCACAGTCAGTGTCATCACAGCCAGTGAAAATGGAGACGCAAGATCACAGCCATAGCACACCAGAATGTGTTTCAGCAGCCACACCAGAATGTGTTTCAGCAGCCACACCAAAATGTGTTTCAGCAGCCACACCAGAATGTGTTTCAGCATTTCATTTCAGATTGCATTTCAGCATTTCAAAATCACGCAAGATCATTTCAAAACCACAGATTGCATTTCAAAATCACGCAAGATCATTTCATTTCATTTCAGCAAGATCACAGCCATAGCACAGAATCTCAGATTGCATTTCAGCATCAAAACAGAATGCAGCAGTGGTATAACTACATGAACAGAGAGCAACAGAGCAGTTCATAGAATTACCGCAGTTCATAGAGTCAACAGCAGTGGCATAACGAAATTGCAGCATAACAATCAGCAGAACTCCAGCAATTACCGCAGCAAAGCAATCAAAGAACGATGCAGCTCACCAGAGGATTCGCATCTTCGATCGAATCATAACGAGCGATGCTTGAGGATCAACTGAAGAACTCAGCGCTGGAAGTAATCGACTGATGCAGATTGCTTGAAGAACTCAGTCGATCTGAACTGGATTTCTACTGAAATTGAAACTTGATCCAACAGAACTCGGTCAATCTGAACAGAAGAGATTATAACTGGACTTGATGGAGGATCGATCGAACAGATCATTGAAGTGAAGAATATTGCTGGAAATGAACATGACGAAATTGAAGCTTGCTGCTCTCCAAATCGAAGATTCCTGACAGAATTGAAGATCGTTGCTGATGGAATCGAGGATTCCACTGATGAAATCAACGATTACTGCTATCCGTGGCTGATTGAAGGCACTTGAAGGATGATTGAAGGCGCGGATCTGAAATTGAAATTTCAGACGGAATTTCCAACTGAAACTTCCAACGAAATACAGATTTGGTCCCTAATCTTACAGCTCTGATACCATATTAGGAAAGTAGAGACTAATGTGGAGAATTTCAGCATTCTAAAGATAAATGTGGAGAGAATTGGGAGCTTAAGGCAATGTAGATAGAAAACTTCATCTTATCATTGCTTAAACTTGATTAGTACAAGAGCTATGAAACTCTATTTATAGAGTTTCTAGTGGATATGTGAACACATATCTCATATATCCTAACACCAAGTGGTCCTCCCACGGTTCTCTTTCCTCCGTCGTGAATATCTCCCCAAAGTACCTCCCTAGTTCTTCGGTTATATCCTCCTTCGTTATCCATTCCCCGTTTACTCCCTTCAACTGCCCTACGTAGTTCCTTCTTCGCCTTGATATTGTTGTTTGATGGAAATAGGTTGTGTTTCGGTTCCCCTCCCTTAGCTATTTAACCAGCGATCGTTGCTTCCAATACATCTCTTCCCTCGTCCATACCCCTTGGATTTTGCCTTTCAACCTTTTCTCCTCTTGTATTGCATTTTGCTCCATTACCCATTGCATGTGCCTCCTTAAAGTCTCCTTTATCTTTGCTATTTCTCTTAGATTATTTCTGAAGTGCTCACGGCTCCATTTGGTTAGTCTTCTTCGGCAATTCTGCAATTTTCATGTGGGTGGCATATGACGTTGAAATCTCTGAGTATATCATCCATTGGCCTCTTCAGCCTCTTCCTAGTGTTCGTAGTTAGTTCCAGTTTTGGGTTCTCCCTTGTGCCTCTGTACTCGCATATACCCACGTCACAAACATTGGTTCATCATGTGGTTTGAACACAACTTCGCAATCAACGCACATCTGATCGGCATGAAGGATTCACACCTTAGTCTCGGTCGTCCATCCCAATGCGAGCCCCCCCTCGCTATTCCATTTGATCCTATGTACTACTCATGCTCCATCCATATTCGTGTTCTTATCCTCTCGTAGTAGGTATCACCATTCTTTGTTTCCATTAAGAAAATGATGTTCGGGCGATACCTTTTGTTTAGGTCGTGTAGGTGTTGAACTGTCAAGGCCGGCCCCAAAACCTGACAATTCCATGTGATTGCACTCATTGATCCATTTGTGGTCGGTTCACATCTTGATTCCTCTCCATTTTCCTCTTCCTCATCGGTTTTGTCTTTCCTCCTCTAGTCCTCGGGCTCGTTCGAGCCCGAGGACGCTCTTCTCCTCCTTCCCCCATCGGTTCATCCTCCCATTGTTTCCTTCTTTTTCCTTTGGGTTGGTCCTCCATCTTCTCCCCCTTTCTTTTGAGTGTCATCTTGTCGAGGTACGGGTTTAGGCCGGAAGCTAGGTTTGGTCGGTCTAGGGTAGGTGATGGGGGTGGTGTGTCCGGTGAGTTTTCCACGATATAGGTTTGGATGGGTTTTGTGTTGTCATTTATTGGTGGGTGGGTGGTTTAATCGGGTAGATATGTGATTATGGGTATGTGTGGGTTTTGGGTCTGCTCGGGTTCTGTTGGTGTGGTTGGGTTGTGGTTCAGTTGGGGTAGCATCCATTTTGGTAGTTTGGCCAAAATAGGTAGGTTTTGGATGTGGTTTGGTCTGTTTCTTATTTTGGGTAGTGGTTCGGTTCGGTCTAGGGCTAGGCTTGCTTGGCTGAGTTGTGGTTAATTCAGTAGGGCCCCTTGTTGGGTATATTGGCTAGGTTTATGTATGGTAAGTGCCCTCTCCTTATTCGGTTCTTTCATTGGAAATGAGTCACTCCCCCTTTGCTTGTTTTCATCACTCTCTTTCGGCCCTTTCCCCACTTCCTCCCCATGTGGTGCTACTCCCTCTGGATCAATGTTCATCGGGTCATTTGTGCCCCATTTGGGGCTAGTCTCCTCCTCCCCGTGCTTTCCTTTGTTTGTGTCATTCTTAGCTGATTGTCGTACCTTCGCCATTATATCAAACCACGCCCTCCTTGCGCTCCTTGCATCCTCCTTGTTTGGGTCGTAGGTTGGTATCTTCGGATCTTGCTCTGACATATGTATTGCCTTTTTGCATACTTGGGTCGCGTGACCCAACATGCCACATCCATAGAAGTAATTAGATAACCTTTCATACTTTGTTGCAGCCCATCTATCTATCCCCTTTGAATTCTTCCACCAAAATCTTGCCATCAACGGTTTATCCCCATCCACTTCCACACGGACTCGCATATAACTCCTACTTATCTTTCCAACCGTGCTTTCTATATCCAGGCATCTACCTATCTTGTTCTGTGTCTTCCAGGCATTTGCATCACTGAACTTTTCCAAACCTATATCATGTATTTGGGTCCAGAAGGTCACCTTGTTGAATTCAACCTCCTTGACACCCTTACTCGGCTCCCATTTCTTGATATTCAATATATGCGCATCGATCACCCAAGGCGACAAATCCAGGACTTATTCAGCATCTTCTTCTTTGTCGAATTCTAGCAATACGATTCCTGCTTCCGCCTCTGAGATAGCCATTTTGGCATATCGAGCCCACGCCGACCAAAGAACACTATGGATTGTGCTGATTTTGATCATTTTCTAGGCTAGTATCTTGCCCAAATACCAAAAGCCCTGATGCAACTGATGGTTCGAGTCCAGTTCCATCACTGGTTGCCCCGGTCTATTCGTCTGGCCGGAGCTGGCAGAGTTAGCCATCTCCCAGTCGTGGCTTCGGCGCCTTCACCGTGGGTGGCAAATTTCCTGCAGAGACAATATGAAAAGCAAGACAAGAAAACAGGGGTTAGGCTCGGTCGGGAAGAAAAAACTGGGTTCGTAGTTCGTCTGGTGTGAGTTCTTCAATTTGTCGTAGCCTTCGTGTTGTATTGGAGTTGCGTTCCTCAAGTGGCTTTGCATGGAAACGTCAACATCTGGTACTATTTCTTCTCTGCCTTGCTCCTCTCCTGATTGGTTGGTTCGGTTTTGGAAATTAATGCCAAGAAGCCAAGCTAATTAAACAACTGAGTGACAAAATCAACACAAAAAACCTTAGAAACCAGATTTGGGGGGTTTGGGGTTCTGAAGAGGGAGAAGCGACGGTGCTACACGCGCTCCAAGCTTATATATTTATGATATCCATACGTATTAATTAACACATACCATTATTTCTAATCAAATATTATATTAATTAATGGGTTTGAACCATTGTTTCAGACACCACGACTTAGAGGTGAGCAGAAAAGACTGTTGGACTTAATTTTCGGAAAAAAAAAGGTTAAGTACTTGAAACGTTACACATGTTTGACCAATGTGATTAATTGGTTACACATGTTTTTTCGCGTGACTAAATGGTTATATATGTTCTAGCATGTGACTAATTGGTTACTCTGTGAATGAACTGTTAAAATTTTCCGTCCGTTTCGCACGTGACCCTTCTGAAATGACAGAGTTGCCCTTCTATTACGTTTTATGACTCTCTCCTTAATTTACCTCCTTCTCGACTCTCTCGTTCATTTGACCTCTCCACAACTGGTCCACCTCCAAACTCACCTCAAGTAATCTGATGCACCTTTCCTTTTCATTGACGTTGTCAGTTGCTGCCTTTATGCATCTTCTTGAATCTGAAGTGTTTTTTCACGAACTTGATTTGAGCTGAGGTGATTGGAATATTGGGCTCACTATTGTTTTTGGTTTGTTAGAGGCTTGAATGTAGCTAATTTCAGAAGAGGTGTCGTATGCTGTATTTGGATTTGTTCAATTGAAGAAGGCTACCAAATCCTAGACTCTCTACAGTCAACCCACAAAATCGGAACCGGATTTTTGCCGCAGTGAGATTACGATATTGTAGATTTCTTTTATGGATTGATCATTATTATTTGCGATGGGATTAGTGTATATGCTGGAACTTTTGATGATATTGATTGGATTATTCATTAAGTTGATACCTATCTTCTTGGATGAGGTGTTTTATAAATTGCAACAATTGGCAATAGATTGGGTGTGGATTTGCTAATAATTAGTTTTTCTTCACTTCACTGCACCATTCATCTGTAATTTTTTCATGGGCATGTGCTTGACATTAACAGTTTTATCTGCATCTCTTCATGATAGAGCATCTTTTATTTTCTGCTCTTTTTGGAACTTTGGAAACTAAAAAACTTCCAAAAAGAAGTTCATTGCATTAGCCTTAGAATTGAAGTGTTAGATTATATTACTTATATAGTGTTTGATGGTGTGCAGAAACCAAAAAGTGAGGAAACCAGTCGACAACATGCTGAGAAAGGTTTCAAATCATGCTGAGAAATGTCATTTCCATAGCCAAAGAAAGTGTAAATCGAAGCAATATGAAGAACAGATTCACTCAAAGTTAGAATATGTAGTATTGTAGCATTAATGGTTGAATTTGCTTATGATTGAGCAACTGAAGATTGGTCTACATTTTGGACGTGGTTCGGTTTCTCGTGGTAGTGTTTTGATTGTGAAGTTGTATTCTATAACTATACAATGTATCTTCTAATTTGCATGATATATGTCCAATATATTTCTCAAAAACTAATATGCGGTCGACATGTTTGTATTCTTGCTGTAATTGTTGATAGAGTAATTTGCAAGTGAAAGTTCCAACATGAGTCACTTGCTTCAACTGATGTCAGAATCATCTTATCATGTCAATTGATAATTCTTTATGAATTGAGATATATAAAATAATGTATGAGATTTTGCAATATTTGGAATCATTGAAAATTTGAGTTTAGTTTTTCAGGGATCAACACTACTCTTTTTAAACCTTAGTAATAATGCTCAATTTTAACGTATTAATCACATTTTAAGAAAACATACGTAACCATTTAATCACATTACAAGGAACATACATAACCATTTAACCACATTCTAGAATAACATATGTAACCATTTAATCACATTACCAGGAAAATACGTAACCATTTAATCACATTCTAGGATAACATATGTAACCATTTAATCAAATTTCATGTTAGAATTAACTCTTTAATTTAGATATTATTCAATGAAACCCAGGATCTGAAGAACTGAAACCCAGAATCTGAAGAACATCATAACTGGAACTCATTTCAACAAATTCAGTTGGCACAAATCGAAGTTCCTTTCGCTGTTTTCTCCAATTTCATCAAATAGAACCAAAAGTTGAAGAAAATAAGCATAATGTTTACAATTCATTTTGTATTAATAACTACAGTTTACAATTCATTTTGTATATCTAATCCAAACAAATTGAAATTGAATTTAATATGGCTTCGTCTTGTTGCTGGATGAGCTACTGGCCTCACACCATCATGTGGGCCCTCGCGAATTCATTACCTGAGTCGATTGTTGACAAGTGACGGCTCGGGTTCTGCCTCAAAATTCGGAAGAGAGAACAACTCAAAAATTCCAAAAAGAATGATCAGTAGTTGAGATTCAGAGGACTACGAGAACAGTTTCTTCAATCGGTGTGGAGGGGATGAAGAACAGCTCGATTTCTCTGCTATGGACGTGGATAATTTCATTGCAGGATTCGGGATGAGGACATGAAATGGGCGTGGATAATTTCATTGTTGTGAAGAACACATATGGAGCAAACCCAGATGGGTTTCTTTGATTGATGAGTAAGGGTAATTGTGTCATTTTATGTATCTAAATAGTGACTTAACGGTGATTTTTAATGATGAACAGTAAAAATGACCAATTAGTCACATGTTGAAACATGTGTAACCTTCCTGCACAAGATTTAACCTATTAGTCACTTGTGCAAACATGTGTGACGTTTCAAGTAATTAACCCAAACAAAAAAAACATCCTGAGATCATCATGAATAAGTCGTCCCGAGTTTAAGACCGAGTCAATACAGACGGGGGGGTTCCTGTAATTCGGTCTTGGGCTCGGACTCGGTTTTTAACCCAAATTCCCGCCATCCCAACCCAACTAGTCTCTTAATGGGCTAATATTCTAATTAAAAAAAATCAGCTCCTTAAACCCTAATCAAACGCATCAGCCTCAGCAGAGAGCAACATCAACATTCAACACAGAGTCAATTTTTCATTTGCCTTCACTCCTCAGCAGAGCAATCATTCTTCATCCTCGCCACCAGCACTCGTTCAGCACACGTCAACACGCTGGTGCACACCAGCACGCTTGCGCAGACCAGCACACTTGCGCTCGTCGTTGTCCTGTCGTTCGTCACCTCGCTACTCCGTTGTCCCGCCGCTCGTCATCTCGTCGCTCAGGTAAATAATATATTTACAATATCTTAATACGTGAGATACAAAAATTCTGTCCAAAAACGAGATCGACTTGAATCAAGCAAAATCGACTCAAGCGTTTTTTTTTATGAACTCAGTTTCGATCTCAGTCCTCCAAATAGAAGTCTCGAAATTTCGAGCTCGTTTTTTTTTTTCTAAAAATCTGTCACGCCGTGCCAAAACATATGGATGTACGGAAGGATGGGAAACAGTATGCAAAATGGAAACCAAGGAAGGTAGACCCACGAAGTGAAGAAAAGGTTTGTGCATATGCAAGCATAGCAGATAATTACTATGTCCATATGTTGCAAACCTGAATTTAGTAACCTTTCGTAGGATTGTTAATTAATAAATCCTATGTTTAGTTGTTGCCCACCTACTACTACGAGAATCCTTTCATTGCTTGTATCCCATCTAGTACAAATTACTTCATAATTAGGGGGTGGGTCGTATCTTACCATGTATTGGTAGCAGTGTTATCAGAACCGGATTGTCCATTGAACCGACGAGGGGGCTGGTTCTCGGTTCAATGGTCCAACCCGGTCGGACCCGGTTCGACGTGTGGTTCACTGTTCACAAGCAAAAAAAATACTGAAAATGCATACATAATCTAAAAAAAATCAGTCTGAAAGAAAAAAAGCAAAAAAACGATTGGTCTGAAAAAACATTAGCCTAAAAATTGAACCGGAAACCGATCGGTTTTGCAAAACCGTTCGGTTCAACCGAATTCAAACACTGTTTATTTGCAAAATGGTCTTTTATCTGAACCAAATTGGACAGAGGTTCGGTTCTCGGTTGGACCGCCGGTCCGGTTCTGATAACACTAATCAGTAGTGACCCCGTCATCTCTTATAGACATAGTTATCAAAACTGGACCGACACTCGAACCGGTAAAGGGATCCGTTCCCGGTTCATCCGGTCGGACCCAGTTCAATGTGTGGTTCACTGTTCATAATTAAAAACAAAACACAAAAAAAATTGTCCCAACTCAGCCCAAGCTCAGCCCTCTACCCTAGCCCCAACCCAGCCCTCCACCTATTCGTGGAAGGACTCACGTCTCTGAGTGACTTCCAGATCGCACTATTACACTAAAACCACTTCCAAGCGCAATCTGCCACACCCGATGCCCTTTCCTCATCCTACCCTTTGCCCTCCACCCTCCACACCCACCTCCTCTTATCCCCCCTCCACCTCCCGCCCTTCCCCCTTCCTCTCCCCCCCACCCCGCCCCCTCCACCTGGCCACCGCACTTTTTACGGTCACCGCAAGATCGGCGTCACCGTTGACCTCTTCCGCAAGATCGGCGCCGATTGGGGACCTCTACCCCACCTCCCATCCTCCGATCTGCCTAATCATGATTGGGGACATCCCACCCCACCTCTCCCCCTCTCTTTCCCTCTTCTCTTCTCTCTTTCTTCTTCCGAAGAGGAAGGAGTAGATCGGAGCGGAAGGAGCCAACAATGGAGAAAGCATTTGGAGAGCTGCTTTTGAATGTTTGCTTTAGGAGTTTTAGCCGAACGTGCTTCACTCTTGCGTATAAATGTTTGCTTTGTGCTTTACTTACTTGCTTTTGAATCATGAACAATCTCTCTCCCAATCTTTTTTTATTACTACTATTATTTTTCTTTTATGCTTTTGTTTTATCTCAAATGGGCAGGTGAGCAATTCTCTATTCTCCTGACCTTGGTTTTTTTTTTAAAAAAAAAAAACTCCCCCCTAAAAAGGTGAATCGGAAATCGGACAGTTTTAAAAAAATTGACTGGTTTTTATAAAATTGGTCAGTTCAACCCGGTTCAAACACTGTTTATATGCATTTCGGTCTTTTAGTTGAAACAAATCGGACAAGAGTCCGAACCCCGGTCGGGCCCGGCGGACCGCCGGTCCGGTCTGATAAATATGCCATTAGGTGCCCATCCTTCCTGTCTGTATAAGTTGGTGGAATTTAATGTTGCTGCTCTTCTAACCCAATTTGTCTATCAATGTCCCAAGCATTCATACCCTTGGTCGGGTTGAACATAGGCTTGTTCATAGACATCCCAAGACCAGCAGCACGTTCGGTTGCTCGATCTCCTGCTCTCTTACCTACTCATACCCTCTCCAGTAGAAACTCGTTCAGAAAAAAATCGCTATCGGCGACCATTATGCTCCACCAAAGTCCGGTGGTATCGGATGTCCTTGCCACCGTTCTGTCTGGTGGAATAGCTCTCTCCCTTCTACGGTTGTTTGAAGAAACGGCGAAGCGAGGCCTCTTTGATCAGGTCAGTCACACTCGATCTCTCATCTTCTTATATTTTGAATGTGTATCTTCTGTACACAGTATTCTTGCAGACAAAGCTTATTCACCCAATTGCATGTAGCCTCAGCTATTTCAGTCTTCTTATTTCATTAGCCTGGTCACTTTTGCTTGTGAGGTTGAAACTCCTTTGGAGGGAATTTGTAGACCGAGCTGTTCCCTAGCTGTTGGATAAGGTCAGGAAAATTGACTACAAAATCGACCTTGAAGTTAACCTATATAAACTTGCAGTCATTTTCTTGGATCTTGGCTTGAACTCTGGTGGTGTTCAGAAGCTTCTGAATTAATGAGTTTTGTATAAGACTGAAAATTGAGTTTATCCTTTAATATTTTTAAATGAGGAAAGCTTGAGATGAAAATTGAAGCTCAGACGCCCTAAAACTCGAATTTGGGATCAAGCATCGTTAGTTGAGAAAGCTGAAATTCAGCTACACCTGGATTTTGACCAAAAAAAACAAACTACACCTGGCTTGTGGCAGGAACCAGATTCGTTATAACTGGAGGAGAATCTGTTCAAAATTTCAACACCCAAGCATCATAACCTCTGTTTAGGCCTAATAATGTATATGCATGGTGGTTCTACTAGTAATTTATGCGTAGAATGACCACTGCTTTGATTTAGCATTTGATCTGTTTTTTGTTCATAGTACTATGATATATGGGAAGCTCGTAGCAGTGAATTCTTTCTATATTGGGCATCATAATAAAACGTTATATAGATGACTTTATCTCAGCGCATACACTGCACATCTCTAAAAACTTTGTTTTCTCTCTAGAAACTGAACAGAAAGCTTATCCATATAAGCATTGGACTCGTCTTCATGCTTTGTTGGCCATTGTTCAGGTATTCTCATGTTCATTCTATTGTTGATGTTATTCCGAAATCTGGGTTTCTTAGCCTAATGATACTGTTTCTGATTGCTCCAAGCTCTGGGCATCGAGGAGCAATTTTAGCTTCTCTTGTTCCTGGGATCAATATATTTCGTGTGTTACTTGTGGGGCTTGATATTTGGAAACACGAGGCCACAGTGAAGTCAATGAGTAGATATGGAGATTCGAGGTATGTATTTGGTAGAGTTACCACCTGCCCACCAGTTGGTATGTATTGTGTGCATCTTTTGGCTATTCCTATAACTATTCGAAAGGCAACATTCACCTTTTCCTTTGTATCATGTAAGGAAATGTTCTTTAGAACTACTTTGATGGAGCTTACTATAGAACAACAAGCTATGCTTGATAAAA
Source organism: Chamaenerion angustifolium (assembly GCA_946814005.1). NCBI lineage: Eukaryota > Viridiplantae > Streptophyta > Magnoliopsida > Myrtales > Onagraceae > Chamaenerion > Chamaenerion angustifolium. The sequence continues at coordinate 21,007,530 of OX328268.1, read as the reverse complement.
TGAAGACTCATTGTCTAGTTGCAGAATTCTTCTTCTTCTTCTAATATCTTCTCTTATTTTTGTTTTTGTTGTTTAAATCAACATTCCTTGATTTCTAATCTATATAACAAAATGCTTTTACGCGTGGTCTAATTATTTATTTTCAGGGAACTTTTGAAGGGTCCACTTTATTATGCTACAACTATAACCTTAGCTTGTGCAGTCTACTGGAGGTCATCCCCTATAGCAATTGCTGCAGTATCCAATCTTTGTGCTGGAGACGGTACCCTATTGTCTCTTCTTCGACTTGCCCGAATTGTGTCAATATTACCTAACTCCTTTTTCGTGCATGATTTTGTAATTAGGATTGGCAGACATCGTGGGAAGGCGTTATGGACACCATAAAATTCCTTACAATAGAAATAAATCATATGCTGGAAGTATTGCAATGGGCATTGCTGGATTCTTAGCATCTCTCGGGTATGCTATCATTCCATTTTCATATTTGACAAATAACCGGTAATCAGTTTTTAATTATATAAAAATATTTTCTTTTCAATTGTATGAATAAAGGTATATGCACTACTTTGGTTCATTTGGGTATATTGAAGCAACATGGGAGATGGTTTGGGGTTTCCTCATCGTTTCGGTTGCATCTACTGTGGTGGAATCTCTTCCTTGGAGCACTACACTTGATGATAACCTCACTGTTCCCTTAACTTCTATCCTGCTGGGAACCCTTTTTTTCTAAATCCAACGAAGAAACTTCTTCCTTCATCAACTTCATGTTGTATTATGAATTTACATTAATGGTATTAGTCAGTCCTTCGGTATTGCTTTTATTTATTTATTGTTAGATTTGATTCATATGTGTATGTTGCAATCAATGTCTGGGGATGGATACATAGTAGATGACAACACTGGTATTTATTATTGTTACATAAACTCTCTATTGTTATTTTTTACCATATTATCATAACTGGACCGACCAAGTCCGACCAAGTCCGACCGTGAACTGCCTGAATGAACGGTTTGATTCACACAAAAGACCAAAATGCATAGTAAATCCGGTTCAATCAGTGTAAACCGAACAGTTTTTGAAGAACTGGCCGGTTCCGGTTCTTGATATATATATATATATTTGGCTTTTGATTTCTGTCAATGCAAGATGACAAAAGGGGTTCACTAGTCCTGTGAAGTTCAAGATGACGATTGCTTCGCCCACCTTGAGGTGCAGTTCAAGTTCCCGTACCTCTCTGAGGAAGTGGAGGGTGTTCTAGGTCAGACATACAGGTTGGGGTTCACCAGTCCCGTGAAGAGAGGGGTTCCGATGCCGATCATGGGTGGTGAAGACAAGTAGAAGACGACTTCTCTCCTTCTGATTGCAGGCTTTGCAGCTGGAGTGGCGGAAGACTTTGCAGGCTTTGCAGCTGGGTAGAGGTGGAAGGTGGGCGGCTGGGAGGGGGGGGCGGGGTAGAGGTGGGAGGGGGCTGGAGTTGTGGAGCCGGATGTAAGCGGGGGCTGGAGGTGGAGGGGCGGCTGGAGCGTGGGGGAGGAGTGGGTAGTAAGATGAAGTTTGGTAGAAGATGAACTGATGAAGTCAACCAGAAGAGCAATATAATGGAAGAATAATAACCCGTCGGTTCATTTAACAAACCGCGGACGGACCGGATGAACCGTGAACCGGTCTCTTTGCCGGTTCTGCTGCCGGTCCGGCTGATAACTATACTTTTTACGACCAACAAATTTTAACTATAACCAATTACTTTTTGACACATATTGCTTGTTTATCTGAAAAATAACAAAAAATAGATAAATTTAATTTAAAAAATGAATAAAAACATAGAATAATTTAATGAAAAATGATATAATATATATATTTGGAAAACGAAAATAGGTTCTATTAAATAAAAAGCTCAATTATTGGTTTTTCCCTTTTTCATTTTTTCAATTTATTCCTATGTATCTGTATTAAAATAATTCCAAATTTTTTTCCTGATTTTTTGAGTATATTTATGTTTATGTTTTAGGATATGGATATAATCATAAACTGTGTTCTTTATTTTTTTCCCCCTCGATTAATACTATTTGGAAATTTCCTCTTCCACATATCGATTAAGCTAGTACGCGCGCCACACGCTTCTCCCTAAGGCTTTGAAGGTGAGATTTGTCGCTTGCCTTCAATTGGCAATTCCTTCACCGCGCAATCAATGTTGCGGTCTGCCAACCAATAGAAGACGACAACAAGGACAAGGATTCCCCCCACAGCAACGGAATCCCTTTCGACAACAACAGGACCATGCAAAGCTTCACGTACCCAATAGAACAGTGAGTTAACGAGTGATTTTTTCTTTCCGTTGTCTTCTTCTGTTCTTGCAGGAAGTGGAGCTGCTGTGAGGGAATCCGGACCACGACGACAATGAGCAACTGTCGTGCCAATCCCTGTGAAGACAATAGACCTCGGAAACGGATTGTGGACTTAGATCAAACCCTCAATTTGAGAATGGAGAGTGGTATGTCGGCAGAATCATTGGGGCAAAACAAACCAAATTGAACACAGTTCACAAAGTTTTAACACAGGCTTGGGCGCGGTTCGAGAAGGTAGAGATCACAGAGGCCGAAACAGGGACATTCATATTTGAGTTCGGCCGAGACGAGGACACACACAGAATCCCTGACCTTTCACCGTGGGCTGTAAATGGGCAGACGTTAAACATCAAGCGATGGAACCCGATGATAGGAATCAAGGAGGTGGAGTTCCATAAGGTAAATTTCTGGGTTCAAATACATGAGCTAGGATTAGAGAAGTTTAGTGTCGAAAATGCTTGAAAAAATGGTAATATGCTTGGGAAATGCCTTGAGGTAGAACAGAATACAACGAGGATAAGTATGAGCTATATGAGAATGTGAGTAGAGATCAATGGGAATGACCCGTTGATGGCGGGATTTTGGTGAACAAACTCCCAAGCAAAGGAAAGATGGGCATCCCTTAAGTATGAGCGACTAGCTGAATATTGATATGGGTTCAGGATGTTGGGACACATGACTTAAACATGTAAGGATGAGGTGCAAATGTCGGAACATGATCCAAACATCCCGGCATTTGGACCATAGCTGGTCGGAGTCAGACCAAAGCACAATGTGCCGAAACATGTTGTTGGGGAAGAGGAAAAAACCAGTGGACGCACAAGGCAAGGGGCACGAAGAACGTGGTCTGAAATCATGCTCGATGAGAGAAAAATAGCAAAGGACAAAGGGCATGATGAACAAAAGGGTGAAACCGAACAGTCGGGGAAGCAGGACAAGGAGTCGATGCAACGGGAAAGTAATGGAAAAGGGATGGAGATGGAACCGTGGGAAGCACAAGCAGGTGAACCGCATGGAAATACCTCTGAAATAGACCCCAATGGCAAGCTAGGTGGGACACAAACACCTCAACCCTAAGACCAGAGGCTGAATATGAAACCGGCCAAAGGTTACTAGAGGATGATACGATCACAACATCAATACCAACCAACCAGGTGACCAAAGGGAAACTGCCCAAAGCTGTATATCCATCTGAATGATCCCCCAAGCTCGATGATAATATACCTACTCGAGAGCACGACAAACCTACAGAGCATGATCACAACAAACCCCATCATGACATACACAGTGGATAACCCACCAGACCTCCCCCCCCCCAAGTACACCAAACCATGAGACTCGAAACCCTATGTTAGGGCTCAGTCCATTCCAAGACAAGATGACCCTTAAGAGACCTGGCGATGAGATGGAAGACAAACAAATAACAAAGAAACAGCGAGTCACAGCGGATACAAGTAGTGGGGAGGAAAGTGGAAAAGGTGGGCAAGGGAGGACTAAATAAAAAAATCGACGAACCCGATAACAAAGCAACAGGGGGAGAAGGAAGATGGAACAACAAGTTCGAGGTGACGAGAAGGATTTAGAAACGGGCTATGGTGGCTGTCCCAAATCAGCTACAGGGGCTCAATGAGTGTCATAGCATGGAACTGTCAGGGTTTGGGGTCTGCCCTAACAGTCCAATATCTACAAGACCTCAATAAAAGGTATCGCCCCAACATTATATTTCTCATAGAAACGAATAATGGGGATACATACTGCGATAAAATTAGAAAAAAAAATAGGGATAGATAGGAAGATGTACGTGAGCCCAAGAGGGAGATCGGGGGGATTAGTAATGTGGTGGAGGGTTGATACAAGGATCCAAGTATTATATGAAGATGCAAATTTCGTGGATTGTGAGGTGACCATGGGCCAAAGAGGTGTGAGCATGCACATCACGTGGGTGTATGCGGATACGGATGCCCAAACGCGATCTCAAAACTGGAATGTCTTACGAACCATTGGTAGGGGTGGCGAGAGAAATGGGCGGTCCTTGGAGATTTCAACACTATATGCCACCCACATGAAAAAGGAGGGTGGAAAGAGGAAAAATTACAATTCATACTTCGAATAGGCCCCTGGCCCCTTATGTTGAATAATATTATGTATGCTCCTAATGTCACAAAACATTTGGTTTCCGTTTCTCAGCTCACCGGGGATAATAATGTGTATTTTGAATTCCACCCCTCTCAATGTGTGATTCGAGATGCCTCCTCACATCAGGTTTTGTTATGCGGTGCTGGACGTGATGGTCTCTACTGCCTTGATTTTGAAAAAATTGCTTGTCCTTTATCGTCTTTGTCTAGTGCTTATTTAGGTCATTTTTTAAGTTCAAATGTTAGTTGTCTTGCTGCTCATAGGGTGTTAGAAGCAAATGTGTGGCATATGAGGTTAGGTCATCCCTCCTCTCAACTATTGTCTCGAATTTTATGATTGAATAAAATTTCAGTTTCGGCATCTACTCAAGACTGCATTGCTTGTTCAATTGGTAAAAGTAAAAAACTTACATTTCATACATCTACTTCTTCGTATGTGTCTCCACTTGAACTTGTGGAGGTGGACCTTTGGGGTCCAGCTCCCTACCTATCCAATGGTAACCGATACTATATGAGCATTGTTGATGTTCATAGTCGGTATACCTCGATATACTTTCTTCGGGCCAAGAGTGAGGCAACTCACTCGTTTGTGCAATTCCACAAAGCAACTGAGAAACAGGTTGGCTTTGCTCTTAAAGCTGTTCAAACTGATGGAGGGGCTAAAATTAAACCCCTCTCATCTTATCTTCAACAACTTAGAATTCAGCACCTTCTCACGTGCCCTCACACATCCGAACAAAATGGCAATGTGGAAAGGAAACATCAACACATTGTTGAGTTAGGTCTTCTCTAATGGCCCAAGCTTCCATGCCTTTACATTATTGGAGTGATGTTTTTTTTACAGCTGTTTTTCTTTTGAATAGACTCCCTACGCGTGTGCTAGGAGATGTGTCGCCTCATGAATGCTTGTTCAAAGTGAAACCTGATTATTTGTTTCTTCGGGTGTGTAGTTGTCTTTGTTTTCCTCATCTTCGTGCATACAACACTCACAAATTGGACTTCCGTTATGCTCCATGTGTTTTTATCGGATATTGCTCGTCTTATCACGGTTATCGTTGCTTAGATGCCACTGGTAGAATTTATGTTTCTCGACATGTTACATTTCATGAAGTTGTCTTCCCCATTGCAGATAATACAGGTCCCTTCCTTACCTCGGCAGCTGTCAAGAACACTGTAACATCTTTACCCTTCTTCTTGCCGTTTGATTCTTCTTTGATACATGATCCATACATTCCTTATCCACCTTCACCGGATTCACGACACGTCTCAGGACTAGCTTAGCTCTCCGGGTCAGTGCCTTTGTCTCAGGCCGCTCCAAATCCTCTGGTCTCATCCCCAGTTTCAGCACCACCTACGGCTCCTGCTGGTAATTTCCCTGCTTCAGCATCAACATCCAGGAATGCTCATCAGCTTCTGCCCCTGTCTACCGAACATGTGATCAGGTACGTGCCTGATACTACATCTCCTTTAGATTATGCGACTGGCCTTGTCCCAGTAGGTGTCTCAGGTACCTTCACAATTACCTATCACTTTGGTTCATAATTCTGATTCTACTTTTGCAGCCACACCATCCTCCCTCAGGTATGTGCCATTGGGTGCTAATGACTATACTTTAGTCCCTCATTATCAGTGTTTTATTCCTCCTTTGACTCACCCCATGCAAACCAGGTCTAAAACCAAGTCTAATAAGGTCTTGACTGCTGCAGCTGTACCCCTGGCCATGAATACCGAACCAGCAAATATTCATGAAGCAATGGCTCACTCTAGTTAGGCGACTGTTGTTCGAGCTGAATTGGATGCTCTCACCCACAACAACACGTGGTCCCTAGTTCCCCTACCACCAGGTCGTCACCCCATCAGTTGTAAGTGTCTATTTAAAGTAAAAAAGAAAGTTGATGGTTTGGTGGATCGTTTCAAAGCAAGGCTTGTAGCCCGTGGCTTCTCGCAAAAACCCAGGTTCGACTTTCAAGACACTTTTAGCCCGGTAGTCAAACCTCAAACCATGCGCATTATACTCACAATTGCGTTGACCCATCATTGGACAATTTGGCAAATTGACATCAACAATGCCTTCCTGCATGGTGACTTGCTGAATGATGTCTATATGACCCAACCACCGGGCTTTCAGCTTCAGGATACCAATGGAAGTGCCCTTGTCTACCATCTTCACAAGGCGATATATAAACTCAAACAGGCACCTCGGGCCTGCTTTGAACGACTGAAGTGTTTTCTTCTGAATTCTCTGTTTTTTTCAGTATCTAATTCTGACAGTTGTCTCTTTATCAAGGTTTCTAATATTGGTTATGTTCTTCTTCTAGTCTATGTAGATAACATTGTCATCACCGGGAGCTCCGATGAAATTATAAGCGACGCCATCTCTCAACTAAACAAAGAGTTCCAGCTCAAGGACCTTGGGGTTCTCAATCACTTCCTAGGAATGGAAGTTCATCGCACAACTGACTATCTTCTCTTGGGACAGAAAAAATAAATATGTGATCTGCTGGCAAAGACTTGGCTTACCAATGCTGATTCGCTTCCCACCCCGATGACAGGTAAGTGCTTGTCCAAGTCAGGTATGATTCTTGATAAAAAATTCTGATGGTTTACTCTATCGAAGTACTATAAGGTCTCTTCAACACATTTGTATTACTCGTCCAGATATTCACTTTGCTGTTAATAAACTCAGTCAATTTATGCAAAATTCGCACTTATCTCACTGGAAAGCTGTGGTTTGAATTCTTCGGTATCTAAAGGGTTCTCTTGACTACTGCTTAATATTCAAAGCTGACACCTCTGTTTTGTGCAATGATACTGCTTTAGTGTCTTATTCCGATGCAGATTGGGGAGGGAGGTGATGCCTCGGATCGAAGGTCTATCTCAGGTCATTTCCTTCTCCTCAATGGAATTCCAGTTGTTTGGAGCTCCAAGAAGCAACTGGTGGTGGCCAGATCGTCAGCAAAGCTGAATACCGAGCCATTGCAAATGCGGTCTGCGAAGTACTCTGGGTTAAATCTCTCCTGACTTAGTTAAATATCACACTTACCTCGACACCCACTGTTTGGACGAACAATAGTAGTGCCGTAGAAATTTCAGAGAACCCTGTGCAACACTCCAAGATGAAGCATCTGGAAATTGATTTGTGCTTTGTAAGGAAAAAGGTTGTTGCAGGTCAGGTACTTATTAATATTGTTCTTGCTGCAGAACAAGTGGCTGACATCTTAACCAAACCACTCACGGAGAAACAGTTCATTCCTTTCTGAAAGAAATTTGGAGTTACATCTATTCAAGAGCTCAATGCGGTTGTGGACTACCTGGATGACTATCATGCCTCTGACTGTGCTACAACATCCATCAACGGCTCACCTAGTCACCAAAGTTTAGTTATAGCTTGTTTTTTTTTCTTCTTATACATGTATTTCCTCATTCAAGGATGGTTACAGGTCTTGGTCGCTGCTTGCTGCTACTGTTGTAACTGATGTTTCAGCTTCGTGGTGGCTAGTAAGTCTGCTTTTATCATATCTTCTTTGATTTCTTTCATCTGCCTAGGTTCTTTGCTCAGTTTTAAGTGCCTCATCTGTTTATTTGTGTGATTTTATGCTGCTCAAAACTCTAATATATAATAAGCTGTGGTTTGTGTCCGAAAACAGAGTTGTGGTTAGCACACTCTTGAGGACTAAAAGATGGAGGCTCAAACCTCCCAACCACAGGTGGAGACATAGGGTGTGATTTAATTCCAAAAATAGAGTGCTCAATTTCATATGGAGACAACCTCAAGTCACTCCATGAGTTTACTCTTGAGGAAAATAAGATGAAGGAAAAAACTTCCAATCACACTGTAAAGAAATAGGCTCAAACCTCTCTGTCATCAAGTCTAATTATAATTTGCTTGTGTTTTCTTTCAATTTTTTCTTGCTCAGAAATCAACTGGGCATTTATTGCAGTTTGAGCATTTAAATGGCAGTTGAGTTAGAAATTGGTAGGTCTGCTATACCAGGTATATCAGTCATCACAAGACTGGAAATCAGCCACGTTCAGTGCAAGGTGCTGTCTAGCACATACTGCAGATCAAGATGCAGCAAACCAAACTTCATGGGGGAATATATAAGTATATGATTATGCAAGTCATAGTATTGGGGCGAAATCTGAGTTAGAACAAGTTAAGGGTCAGTTATGCAAATATATGTTGGGGGTCTTTGTGTAATTTATGCTTTCTTATATTTCTTTAAATATGTCACGGTAGTGACAGGAACAGTATGTTGGATTTCTCATTACTGAAATGAAATCACCATAGCTTCATTCTCTGTTGTTCATCATCTAGGTTTTACTCTCGTTTCTTTCTCTTTTGATTGCTTGTGCTATGAACATCAACAATCACAACGACAAATGGAGGAGTTCAGAAAGTGATTGAGGATCTGAAATTGGAGGATATGGGAGAAAATGGCACACGACATACATGGTGCAATAATAGGAGCGGGGAGGACCGGATCAGTGAACGATTGGACCGAGTCTTGGTGAATGCATAATTGGTCGCGAGGTACCCATACAGTCGGTGCATCAATGAAATAGCATTTGGCTCGAATCATTCACCCATAGTCTTACAAACCGAAAGACCGAGAAGGAGGAAGAAATGATGATTCAGATTCGAGGCCATGTGGATGGAAAAACCAACATGTAAATAGGTGATCGCGCTAGCATGGGGACAACACCAGCTGAATGCAACAATTAACGGGGTATGTGCAAAACTCAAGAAGTGTCGCAGAAAGCTCACCACATGGAGCAAAGTACATTTCGGAAATAATGCAAAGGAGATAACTAAGACAAAGGAGGCAATCAACAATCACATGAAAGGAAGGATGGACCAGAATGCAATTCAGGAGGAGAAATGGCTCAAAGGGCAACTCCGCGACCTGTGAACGAGGGAAGAAATCTATTGGCAACAAAAATCGTGGGTGAAGTGGTTGAAGGAAGGAGACCTAAACATAACTTTTTTCCACCTAACAACGATGGCTAGACGAAATAGAAACAACATATGTCGACTACAAGGAAGGAATGTGGAATGGCTGACAAACGAGAGAGCGATAGCATTGGACATCAGAGGATAATTCGAGGAGATGTTCCAATCAGAAAACATGGAGACGGGGGAGGAAATACTTACATGATTGCCACACCACATAACATCGGACATGAATGTGCAACTAACGCGGGAAGTAACAGAGCAGGGAATAAGGTCGGCCACGTTCCCTAGGTCTAAACTACCAAAGGAATTAGCACACTGTGGGACTAAATGCCATCACTGCGGCAAAAAATTTCTTCAGAACAGGTAACCTTCCAAACCATCATAACCAAACTCATATTGTGTTGATCCCAAAAGTACCAAATCTGACCCAAGCGAGTGAGTTCATACCCATAAGTTGTTGTACCTTCCTATACAAAATAATATCAAAGGTGTTGGTGAATAAATTGAAAGTTTATGCGTTAAATCTTATCACCCCTTTTCAGAGTGCATTTGTAGCAGGGAGATCTATATAGGATAACATTTTAATGGTGCATGAGGCATTCCACTATCTCAAGTCACGAAGGTCGGGGAACAAAAGAGAATGCGTACTAAAGATAGACATGCAGAAGGCGTATGACAGAGTGGAATGGGAGTTCCTACTAAAGAGCTTAAGGATAAGGGATTTTGATGAACAGTGGATAGGGTGGATCAGAGCATGCATAGCCACAACATCATACCGAGTGGTGTTAAATGGAGAGCGCTCAGACATAATCAGGTCAACACGGGGCATACGCCAAGGAGACTTACTGTCACCATACCTCTTCATACTGATGGCGGATGTACTTTCACGGAGCATCGAGCGGGAAGTGAGGGAAAAAAGACTCAAAGGGATAGTGATGAAAAGGAACTGCCCCGAGGTACATCATCTTCTTTTTTTTTGCAGGTGACTCCATTCTATTCATACAGGGCTCGACTAAGAATACCATGCACCTAAAGGCGGTTCTGGACAAGTATTGCAGAGCATCTGGACAAAGTATCAATACTGAAAAATCGACCCTATTTTTTAACAAAGGGGTGAAGCCGAATGAGAGGAGTATAGTCGAGGAAGCGATGGAAGTAAGGAGCACGAGTGACCCGGGCAGATACCTAGGCTTACCATCGATATGGAGGAGATCAAATAAGGAAGCAATGAGATTCCTAAAGAACAAGGTTAGGGACAAGCTAGCAGGTTGAAGATCGAAAACACTAAACCAAGCTGGGAAGAAAATCTTGATAAAAGTGGTAATCACGGTTATCCCAAGGACCCGTGGGTGCACCCGAAGCAAAGTTTTAGGGTGACAGATGCACAAATGGCCACAAATGACTGAAACATCATGGTTAGTGGACTAATCAAAAATGAATAGGAGTTGGGATGAAAACATGGTGTGAAGGATGGTCTCCGAGGAGGATGCCGAACATATCCTGAATATAACGATCCCATGCGAAGGAGGAAGAGACCGATACATACGGTCGTACACGAAGGATGGCGCACCACAACTGCGATCCGTCTATCATAGACTACGGGAGATGGAGGCAGACCCAACCGCAGAGAGCCCACAATACAACAGCCCCATATGGAAGACCGACCTAATACCCAAGGTAAAGAACTTCATATGGAGACTTGCATCGAACGCGATTGCCGTGAAACATAACCTTGCAAGACATGGTATGAATGTGGAACCTAGCTGCCCGGTATGGGGGGAACCGAGACGAGGAAGCATGTGATATTCAAATGCAGCTGGACCAAACCAGTCTGGTTCAGGGCACTAAGACTCATAGTCGATAACACAGAGTGAACGGATGTGACAAAGTGGCTAGAGGCGAGCCCAGCAGCTGCATATCTCCAACAACTTCAAAATGCAGCAAACAGCTGAGGCTCCAACAACTTCAAAATGCAGCAAACAACTTCAAAATAGCTCCAACAAGCATCCGAATAGATACAACATCACCTGAAATAGGACAAACATGCTTTAACATTCTGTCCATATATTTGACAGCACATAAACCGCACCAAGGACCGCATAAGAATCACGTACCTATGGCATTCGTTCTGTATCATCAACTTCAATCATTGGAAGTGTGGTTGTCATTCTACTTTGACCAGACCACTTCAATTGAAATTCTCTCATGAGTTTAGTCCGAAGCATTTCAAACATCTTAATTATAGGCTTGTTCCTTGAATCCAAGATTGGAGAGTTGAAACTCTCGTTGATATTATTCACAATGAGATCCATCTTGCATATCAATGGGAAGTGTGCCCTGGCCCAGGCTCTTCTTGGGATCGCATCCAAGTATGCATGCACATCCATTGCGCGAGTGTGTTTGAAGTTATCGTAGGCAGAGGCTGCTCCCCATAATAACTCTTTGATCTCCATTCCCCTAAACCCTTTCGTGACCATATTTGAATAAATATGCCTTACACACGCCCTATGCTCAGCATCTGGTAGAACTTCTTCTACATCGGCTATAAGACCCTTTTGCCTATCACTCATAACAGTCCACACACCCTGAGTAGATCTATATCCAATATCACGAACAAGTAAAGTTAAAAACCAAGTCCATGATTCTCTTGTTTCAGCCTCTACCCAAGCCATCGCTAATGGAAACATTCCATTGTTTGGATCCCGACCTATTGCATTTATCAACTGACCACCATCCAGTCCCTTTAAATGACAACCATCTAGCCCAAAAAAGGGCCTACAACCTTCCAGAAATTCAAACTTACAGACCTCGAAGCACAAGTACATCCGTTCAAACATCGGTCGAAGACTGTTTACAGTTGAATCCACTTGAATTTTTATAGTAGTACCTATGTTGTATAACAACAAGGTATCAGCATAACTCCACAAACTCTCAAATTGTTGCACGTCCACACCGTACAAGGAATCATGGATTTTCTTCTTACCCCTCTGTATTGCAAATCGGTTGACATCAAATCCATATTGTTGCACTATTTTACTCTGAATGTATGAGATGCTTAAGTTTGGTTGCTCCCTGACCTTCTCTTGGTACCTGTGAATGTAATTTATGAGTATTAGTTTTTTTCGTTTTAAATGTTTTACATATAAACCGTGTTCACATGTTCATATATTGTTATTTGTGAGTGTCATTTACGGATCTTATCTTTTATTTTTTGAAAATTTTGTTTTGCCTTGTGAACCTTGTTCACAGGTTCATGTCGTCTCGTTCGTGGGTACGACTCTAAATATCTTTTTACAATTATTTTGGATGTGAACCCCCGATCTTCACTATGACATCATCAGGTTCATCATCTTCACATATAAGGTACGTACTAATGTTGACCAGATTTTTCAATCCAGAGAAAAGATGAAACTTATGTTTTTGTTTTTGTTAGAGTTCTATTTTATTATCTATCTATACTATATTTTCTTAGATATGATTAACAAAATAAGTAATTTTCTAAATTTAGTCTATAAAGGCCATCAAAATAATCATTTTGAGAATAGTTTTTCAATCACGCCTAAAAAACAAAAAAAAAATAAAATAAAATAATTGGTAAGATTAGAACACTAACAAAATAAACGACATTGAATTTTGATGTTTCTATCGACCATAAAATCTAGTTATAGTTTCTATTGAAGTCATCATATGTCGGCTGTTTGTTGTTGTTCTCATTATGTTCTAGCCCATAGTTGTGTTTCGGTCCGGTTATGTTTGTTGGGCTGGTCAGCTTGTATTTGGATTGTTTTATATTATTTCAGTTTGGTTTGGCTGATTGTTTTTGTTTGGGACTTCTTTGTGTCATTTAATCTCTTCGGGATGTAACTTACTTTATTTGTCTAGGGTTTGTTATTTAAGGGTGATGAAGCTCCAAATGAAATAACAACTTTAGATGATCCCCCAATTTCTCTCTTTTCCTCTACGTCTCTTCGTTTCTAGGGTTTCACATGTTAATCTTTTTGACCCGATTTCATCATGGTATCAGAGCCAAGAGGCAATCCTTGCATTTAATCTTTGATTATGTTGCTGATCATTCTGTTTTTCCAACTTCGAGTATCTGGTTGGAGGTTCCTTGTGGTCCGTTCATCGCGAACCTTGTACTTTTATCCTTGGTCCCTTCTTGTGTCCACCTCTTACACACCAAATAGTTGTTTGTGAAACTGGTTACAATTCTTCTGATTTCTTGATTCTTGGCCAGTTTACGGTTTTTGTTCGGTGACGGTTTGTTTACCCATGGCGTTGTTTCAAGAAACTGTTTCTAGTCTTTTAATCGTGTTACACTCGGCTTGATTGGTACTGATTTGCACACTTTACCCTCAGTTTGTTACCATCGGCTTGATCAATACATATCTGCACACTTTACCTTCAACTTTGTAGTGGTTGCAACATTGATTTGTGGTTTGAGCACCATACCCTCGACTTTGGTTACAGACTTCTTGGTTTTGCTTCTCTGAGAGGTATTATCGTTTCTTACTGAAAGCTTTAATTGTGACTATGGCCGAACAAAATCTCATCCAGGAGGCAAGAAAATATGTCACCGATGAGATTGACCGCGAGGCAATGACTATTGTTGATTCTCATCACCCTTTATATTTGCACGCAAGTAATTATCTTGGAACTAGCATGATATCTGTAACGGTCCCGAAAAATATGCTATCTGGAGTCGAGCAATTAGGTTCACACTGTTAGGGTGAAAGAAGCATGGATTTATAAATGCAACTTGCATGCGTGACAAATATGACCCTGCTTTTCACCATTTATGGGAAAGATGTAATGTTGTGATTCTAGAATGGATCACAAACTTGATTTCTAAAGATTTAGTCAGTGGGATGATGTACACTGAAAATGCATAGTTTGTTTTGAAGGATCTTAAAGGAAATATTTGACAAAGTTAGTGGACCTAGAACATATCAACTGCACATGGAAATTGTTATGACACGTCAAGGTCTGGATTTGATTTCTACTTTTTTAACCAAATTGAGAGTCATTTAGGTTGAATACGATGTTGAATGTACACTCCATCACATTGAGGGGGTGATTTTAAAAAGCATATGGAACATAAGGAAAATCAGAGGTTGTTCCATTTTTTAATGAGATTGAATGAAAATTATTCTAGTATGAAAAGTCAGCTGCTACTTTGGACCCCTTGCCCTCAGTGAACCAAGTTTATAATCTATTAATGCAAGAAGAGAGTCAGATGGGTATTAATTCCACCATGAATGCAACAATTAACACAAAATCTGCAAATGTGTCCCTAAGTGTAGATAAGCCGAAAGGAAACCAAAACTTAATGTGCGTTTACTTGGTGGAATTCGAAATAAGCAATACAGAATAGGGAATAAGAAATATGAGATAATAATATGAATTTGTTTAGTTGGTAGATTGTAATGAAATTAAATAAAGAATTTCAACGTTTCTTTGGTGGAATGGTATATGGAAATGGAATGCAATATGGTAAAATGACATATAATACAAATAACTTGTAAAATAATTAATTTAATTATTTAAGGAAATTTCCTTTAATATATTTAGATAAAATAGTATAATTAATGTAAAATTTAATTTAAGTTCATGTTTTTCACCAAGACAAATTAACATTATATTTATCCAAACCATATTCGAAATATAATATTTTATTACAACATAACAATACACTGACCAAAAAATTGGAGGTCATTTGCTATAACCTTAGCATAAATGACCACAGTTACATCATAAAAAAATAAGTTATCATCTTAAACCAAAATTATACGAAGAACACAACAAAAAATGATCAAGAAGTCCAAATATGTCTTCTTCTTGGAACTTCCGCTTCCGGGTCGCAGCAGCAACATCGATCCATGATAAAGACCTATCAGGTCTCCATACCTGATTCATTTATCTCCCCTACAAGGATCTCAGCAATACAACCGAACTAAGCATGAACAAAATGTTTGATGTATTCATCAATCTGGTAATTTTCTGAAACAATAAACAGTTGAACACAATCTAACAACAATACACCCAAACTAACAACAATAAACAATAGACAATCTCAGTTTATGAAGGAGACAACCGAACTAACAGCATGAATTTGTTGATTTGCTGAACTAACAGCATAAGAATTTGCACGAGAAGCACGAGAATTAAGAAAACGATTTTGGGTTTGGTTGGGTTCGATTCAAACCTAGAATCATGATTTCTGGGTTTCATCCCAACCTAGAATCGCGATGGGGTGAAGGAGAAGGAGAATTCGTACCAGATTTGAACCTAGGGTTTAGGATTTGGACAAGGATGAAGGATGAAGGAGAAGTCGTACCTGATGGGATGAAGGAGAAGTCAAACGAAAGCAAGGATGAGATGAACTGATGATGGAGAAGTCGAACGGAATCTTATGAAGGAGGATGGCAGTTTAGGAATTAGTAAAAACAATTGAGGGCATTTTGGTCATTTTGTCTTCTATTCAATATTCCCATCCCGCTCGACGTACGAATTCTTTACATTTGGGTCGGAATTGATATCACTACCCCTCTAGGATTCTGTACTCTGAAGTTTTCCAATTACATGAAAGAAACAACTTTAAACGGAATTCGTATCACCTATTTCGTCCATATTCCGTGAAAGAAACATGTTGTTAGAGTGCACACATTGTCAAAAGCGTACACATACTATTGACCGTTGCTATCCTATGAGATGTAACTTCTGTAAAAGAAGATGTATTTTTCCAATCTAACACGACGCACATACATGAGTGGTGCGCCTCTTATTGAAATAGATAGATTTAGAATTGTTGGTACGCTAGGTTATTGGAAAAGTCGGGGAAAAGCATAGAGAATGTGGGCTCAGCTTTAGCCCACGTGAGTCACCTTCTTCTAGGCTCCGTTGGATGAGACGACATTCTCGTTCAAATATAGTTCAATCATACTTGTGATGGTTCTTAAGGATCCAATATGACATTATTTTAGACAAATTTCCACTCTCACGATATTTTGTTTAATGGGTAACATTATTAGAGCCAATGTTACCTCCTCTAGGAATGATGACAATGACTCATCTAATGATGTTTCTCTGATTGATGGAGTGCAAGGTGGAATAATTTTCTCGTAAACCGTTTGAAAAGTTTTTACACACACTGGGAGGTGCAAGAAGCATTCCATATGGAGCAAGTGTTATCGCCCCCTCAGATTCTTATGCAAATACAATCGGTATATCTGTAAACTCTATTTTTTATCCTGAGAAAGATTATTGGATTTTGGATATGGGAGCAACCAACCACATGACCAACAGAAATGATTGGTTGTGTGGAAATAGAGAACCTCTCGGAATCAAAATTCAATTACCCAATGATGAAGGATATTCTAGTGTGCATAGTGTTGGAAACATTTTACTCGAGCCTCATAGAAAGCCGCAAAATGTCTTGTATTTACTTGATTTCAAATACAATATTGTCTCAGTTTCAAAACATACAACTTATTTAAATTGTTCTGCATCTTTCTATCCTAACATTATAATCCTGCAGGACCTCTCAAATGGCAAGGTCTTGGGGACTGGTGAGGAGAAGTCTGGGTTGTATTTCATTAGATTGCCATGTAAATCTGTTGATTCTTTTGTATCTAACCTTGTAGCCAATAATGTGATGTTGTGGCATAAACGTTTTGGGCATGCATCCTTTAGAGTTTTAGAATATGTTGGTTTGTTGAACCTAGCCAAGGATAAGACCTTAGACGTAGGAGATTGTGATATTTGCCCTAGGGCTAATATTGTTAGAAACCCTTTCCCTTTGTCTCATTCGAGAGCAAATACTATTTTTGATACTGTACATGTTGATGTGTGGGGGACACTATCATTTTCATACGCATGGTAATAACCGTTTTTTCTCTCACCTTAGTAGATGATTATTCTAGAGTTACTTGAGTACATTTGATGCAATTCAAATATGATGTGTTCATTGTTTTACAAGAGTATGTTGCAATGATAGAAACTAAGTTTAACAAGAGGATTAAGTATTTTAGAACCAATAATAGAAAATAATTTTTCAATGATCAAGTGAACTGTTTGTTAAGTGATAAGGGCATATCTCATCAGAGTAGTTGCCCTTGTACACCACAACAAAATGGTAGGGCAGAAAGAAAACATAGACATTTGTTGAAAATGGCTAGAGCTTTAAAGCTGCAAGGATCAATCCCAAATTTGTTTTGGGGGAGATTGTATCCTAACAGCTTGTTACTTGATAAATCGTATGCCTTCAAGGATGTTGGGGGGCAAATGTCCGCTGGAAATGCTGAATGGAAAAAATTCGACCGTTAGTCACTTGAGAGTATTCACTTGTTTGTCATATGCCAAAAATATGGTTGTGACTGACAAGCTGGCCTCCAAAGTTATCCCTTCCGTTTTAACGGAGTACTCTAAGACGCAAAAGGGATATAAACTCTATGATTTAGTTGAAAAATGATTTTTTCTCAGTAAAGATGTGTTATTCATGAGACTGTGTTTCCTTTTGCGAATGTTAAGCCTTGTCAGTTACACATATTTTTTTTATCACTATATAGATGAAGATTCTTGTGATGTTGACAACTTTAAGATCGTAGAGATTGAGGATGATGAGAATACAAGCAGGAGAGATCCACATGATGAGTTGTACCAAAACTTGGATGGAGTCACCTCAAATGACGAGTTGTTGGTTAACCTTGATGAGATTTTTGACCCTCATGCCCATGATTCGCCTATACTTACAACAAGTACGCCTGGTACGACTATTAGGCCCCTCATTTGGATGAAGGACTATCAATTAGTGTCTAATGCTTCGTTTGCCTATTCTATTAAATTTTTTATGTCATATGATGGTTTATCTGATCAGTATCAAAGTTATCTAACTTCTGTGTCTAAGATGGTTGAGCCAAAAACTTTCGTGAGGCAGTGAAGGTAGGTCATGGGTCAATGTGATGCAGGAAGAAATTAAGGCTCTCGAGGAAAATCAGACATGGGATCCGGTTCCAGTCCCAAAAGGTAAGTCAATTATAGGTTGTAAATGTTTTTATAAGCTTAAGTATAGGTCTAATGGGAGTCTAAGTTGATACAAAGCTATGCTAGTACCAAAGGAGTACAACCGGAAACATGGTATATACTACTTCCAAACTTTCTCGCCTGTCGTAACACTGAATGTTGCTCGCATAGTTCTTGCCTTAGCTTCGGTTTATAGGTGGTCACTATACCAAATGAATGTGAATAAAACCTTTTTACAAGGTGACTTAGATGAGGTATATATGCATGTCCCGGAAGGTTTTGGATAGTGATAAAATAGGACTAGTATGTAGGTTAAAAACCTCACTCTATGGAATTAAACAAGCTGGTAGGTAATGAAATATGAAGCTGTGTGATGTGCTTCTTAGGGCAGGCTATAATCAATCAAAATTAGACTATTCTTTATTCACTAAACATGATGGTGAACATATGGTTGTACTTTTGATATACGTTAATGACTTACTCATCTCTGGAAATAATGGTAAGTTAATAAATTAATTGAAACATGTGTTACAATCCAGTTTTAAAATGAAGGATTTAGGGCAATTAAGGTATTTCTTGGGGACAGAAATTGCTAGGTTTGAAAAGGGAGTAGTTTTGTCCCAACGCAAGTATGTAATGGAACTGATATCTTATGTTGGTCTGTCAGGTGCGAAGATAACTAAGACACCTATGGAAACAACTATGAAGCTTACTAGTAGAAAATATGATAAACATCTGAATCTGAATAAGGAAGATAAACCCCTAAATGATGTGAGCATGTATAGGAGAGTGATTTACTGACCTGTAAGTAAAGGTAATTTACTGACCTGTAAGTATGCACCAAAGCTGATAGGATACTATGAATCAGACTGGGCTAGATGTGTAGAGTCTAGGAAGTTGATCACTGATTTTTGCATCATGTTAGAATATTCACTTATGTAATGGAAAGTTTTAAAAAAAAAACTGTGTCTAAGTCTTCGACTGAAGCTGAATATAAAAGTATGGGTTTTGCATTATCCGATATAATTTGGCTTAGAAATCAGTTAAAATAGTTAGGTTTAAGACAACCAAATACAGTGATGTTATATTGTGATAATAATGCAACTATTCAAATTGCAAATAATCATGTTTTTCATGAAATGACTAACATATAGATACAGATTGCCATTACATTAGGGATATGTTATTAAAAAATGTGATAGATTGCAGCATGTTAGGTCAGAAAATCAATTAGCAAACTTGTTCACTAAGGCTTGAAGGAGTCAACAACATTATATTTTGTGTGATAAACTTGGTATGAATAACTTATTTGGAGGACAGCGAGAGCTCGAAGAAGACTGATCTGGATTGGAGCTGCAGCATGAGGGGGAGTGTTGAAGTCATCATATGCAGACTGCTTGTTGTTGTTCTCATTTTGTTTTAGCCCATAGTTGTGTTTCGGTCCAGTTATGTTTGTTGACTTGATCTGCTTGAATTTGGGTTGTTTTGCATTGTTTCAGTTCGGTTTGGCTGATTGTTTCATTTTGGGAATTCCTTGTGTCATTTAATCACTTCATGGTGTAACTTACATTTATTTGTCTAGTGTTTGTTATTTAAGGGTGATAAAGCTTCAAATGAAGGAATAACTTCAGATGATCCCAAAGTCCATTTTTCCTATGCGTCTCTTCGTTTCTAGGGTTTCACCTTTTTGTTTATTTTGTTAGTTTATTTTGTTAGAGTTCTATTTTATTATCTATACACTATATTTTCTTAGATATTATTAAAAAATAAGCAATTTTCTAAATGTAGTGTATAAAGGACACCAAAATAATCATTTTGAGAAAAACAAATCGATCACGTCTAAAAACCAAAAAACAAAAAATGGTAAGATTAGAACACTAACAAAACAAACAACATTATATCTTGATTTTCTTATTGGCCATAAAATCTAGTCATAGTTTCTAAGATTGTACAAAAACTAGCAACACAATTTTGACCTAATTTTATGATTGATGATAAATTTGAAAATCAACCATGTATGTTCAGTCTTTTTAGTGTTAGTAACCAAAGTTAATTATTATAGTTTAACAATAAATAAATTCCAATCGTAGAACACGTTGCCTCTTATAGAAGATCCCAGTTCAAATTTTAGTTGGTTAGGGTGTTCGTTGTACAACCATACCTTTTCCTTTCTCCTTAGTCGGAAGCGACACCTCAAGTATAACCTCCTTCGGGACAAAGTGACTTCATTCTCGACGACAATAGAAGGATCCTCTAGGGGAATAAAGGGATAATTGTAAGATTTAATTTTATGTTTATTCAACTAATCATGATTGAATAAAACAATGGTTCTTGAACTACACGCAATGATTTATGGATCGAGACACATACCTTGTCGATCCATGGCAGAACCGATTTGGGGATGATGAGATCAGATCCTCCACGAATTCTGTTTCTCTTTTCCCCCTCTTTATGTGTTCTCTATTATGTGTATGGCTTGATGGAACCCACCACATTTATTTATAGGGCAGAGAGAGGACAAACTCTAGCCTTTAGAAAAGTCATTTATGTCATTTCCATCAAAGTGGTTAATTAATTAGGGTGACATGTCTATTTAATCGGTGTACGTATTAAATTATAAGTCTAATTCTATTCCTGACTTTATCACGTGTCACACATCTGAGACATAACTTTCATTCTCCTACTTGGCAAACATGTGAGACACTAAGTTTTTAATTCTCACACTTGTCACATATGATAAATTCCTTGTGAAATAGACATAAGGCGCGCATTATATTAGACTTGGCAGTGCTTTCATTAATGTTTATCATAAGTATCATATTAGATAGACTACTAATGTGAGTCATGGTGGGTGTACATCATTTAATCGATGTAGTTCCGTCTATGTATACCACATCATCAATGACGTTTCTAATACAATCTCTAATTGAAACTAAAAAAGTCCACATAATTCCTGCATTAATACTTAAACAAGACATATGCATATAAACAATAATTTTAAGCAGGAAAAATGGAAACACAATTTATTGAATTCACAATATCCATAATGCAACTGTTTGAAAAATATGGAGCCATAATGATTTAAATGTTGCCAAGCTCAAGACTCGGTCTGTTAATGTGATCCATGAATGTCTTATGTGGTAACACCTTCGTTAATGGATCATCAACCATAAGATGTGTAATTATGTATTCTATGGATATTTTTTGTTCTCGAACTTCATCTTTCACGACAAGATACTTTAATTCCATATGTTTACCTCCTTTTGAATACTTGTCGTTTTTAGAGAAATACACGATTCCACTATTATAACAATACAATTTCAAAGGCTTGGATATCGAGGACACAACACCAAGTTCTGAAATAAAATTCTACAACCAAGCGATTTGAATTGATGCTTCAAAGCAAGCTACAAATTCAGTTTCCCTTGTGGATGTGGAAATAGAAGTTTGTTTTGCACTAAAGCATGATATGGCTCTTCCAGCAAATAGAAAACGGTAAGCAATAGTGGATTTTCTAGAGTCAACACATCCAACATAATCTGAATCTGAATATCCTATCACTTCTAACTGATCAGATTTTCTAAATGTGAGCATGTAATCTCTTGTCCCCTTTAATTATCTCAGTCTTTTCTTTGCAACTCTCCAATGTTCAATGCCAGGATTACTTTGGTAACGCCCTAACATTCCTAGCGCAAAATTGATGTCTGGCCTAGTACAAACTTGTGTATACATCAAACTCCCTACTATAGATTCATAAGGAATACTTTCCATTTCTTTACGTTCCAAATCCGTTGTTGAACATTGACTGAGAATAAATTTATCTCCTTTATGAATTGGAACAATACTTGGAGAACATGCTCATTCCAAATCTCTCTAGAATTCGATCTATGTATCCTTTTTGAGACAATCCTAACAATCCACATGATCGATCACAAAATATTTCTATTACTATCACATAGGATGCCTCACCCATATCTTTCATGTCGACATTCTTAGAGAGGTACTTCTTGGTATCATACAGTAATCCAAGATCGCTACTTGCGAACAAAACAACATCAACATACAAAACCAAAAATATGAACTTGTATCCACTAATCTTGAGGTATGTACACCGATCAACGGTGTTTTCCTTAAAACCAAAAGCAGTAATGGTATTATGGAATTTAAAATATCATTGTCGAGAGGCATGTTTAAGTCCATAAATTGATTTCTTAAGTTTGCAGACCAAATTTTGATTATATTCCTTAGCGAGATCTGTTGTTGGGAGGCTTGTATTTATGTTATCAGCAACTGCCATCCCAATGAACTATAAACTCAGCATGTTCGACTTTTCCCAAGCATTATGGGCCTAGATTTCAACATGACTACTTTTATCAATAAGTGCAACCGACTTTTCTTCCAACAGTGCTAAGTCCAAGTCCATTACTCCCAAGGTAAACTCAACTTTATCTTTCCATTCAGAGAAGTTGGTTTCGTTAAGTATGGGAACATTTGAAGTTTGTAAATTACCAGAATAAGATACTGCAATAATGGAACAAATATGATCAGAAAACTCACACAGAAAAGATTTGAATTTTAACACATACTATAATTTGAAAATCTATATCACAAGTTATAATTATGAAAAACTCCTTTGGGTAGTTATCATACAATTCTAAACAACATGCTTATATATTCATATCTACGTCATAATTTGGGCAATTTGTTCATAATAAATTAGTGTTACCTTTGGGTAAATCATATTAATTTAAACTATTTGCCCCGTTAGCATTTATCATATCATAAAAGGTTATTTCCTTTAGGAATCTAGGTTCTTTTATGATAAACAAACTATTTAGACTCATGAATACATCTCAACCATAATAAACATGATGATTAATTAACTAAATAGACTTGCATATTCATTGATTATAAACTCTTATTATTTTACCCCGCTTTGGTGGTTGTATAATAAACATAATATAATTATGAATACATATAACCTTATGCACATCTAGATTAGATTACATAAAGATATATTTACTATAATGGTAAATTAACTATGTGTCCAAATTTTATAGACTGATTCCATACCACATGATTTGATTTGGAATAAATAATATATGTGAACATTGATATATATATTAATAAATATTGAACGATTTAAAGCCATTAACATAAGCTAAATTGATATATATTGCCAAAATATATTGATAAATATTTATATATTGCCAAAATATAGATGTAATCGTCTCATACATATCCCTCAATCATGTTCGCCGATTAACATACGATACTACAAGTATTTGATTAATAAGTTTTATAAAACACTAACTTTTCGATTTCTCTTAAGATCACAGATAATATGATTTTTATAATAAACATGTTGGAAGTTTTGAATTAGGCGATACACAGCATAATATTTCAATTTACGCAGCGTTTCAAAATCGAGCATCAACAAATTTTACAAAATCAACAATAGAGGAATTCATTATATCCAATTATTGGTGTTCTTAATACAAAAATACGACGTTCTTACACCATGCTTTGATGCCAACTGTAATATTTAATTTTAT
This sequence comes from Chamaenerion angustifolium, assembly GCA_946814005.1. Classification (NCBI taxonomy): domain Eukaryota; kingdom Viridiplantae; phylum Streptophyta; class Magnoliopsida; order Myrtales; family Onagraceae; genus Chamaenerion; species Chamaenerion angustifolium. Next base: position 20,983,516 of record OX328268.1, on the reverse strand, counting down.
GTTTATTTAACTAATCATGATTAAATAAAACAATGGATCTTGAACTATACGCATCTTACGTAGATACACTGTGATTTATGGATCGAGACACATACTTTGTCGATCTATGACGGATGCGATTTGGGGATGATGAGATTCTCCACGAATTCTGTTGAGATTGAATAACCGCAACTCCAAGAATTTGTTTCTCTCTTTCCCCTCTTTATGTGTTCTCTATTATGTGTATGGTTTGATGAAACTCACCACATTTATTTATAGGGCAGAGAGATGACAAACCCTAGCCTTTTGAAAAGTCTTTATTTCCATTTCCATCAAAGTGACTAATTAATTAGGGTGACGTTTCTAATTAACCAATGTACGTATTAAATTATAAATCTAATTCAATTTCGAACTTTCTCACGTGTCACATGCGAGACATAAACTTACAACAATCCCTAGGACTAGGAAGACTCTAGAAGGAGTCTCGACTAAAGTTGGACAATTGGGACGGAGGAATGACTCCCTTAGCTTCTTCAATCACCTTTTCCTATCAGATGTTGTAGGAGGACAAGATAGATATGAAATAGTTTTACTCCATCTTAAAGTAAGCCCCCGATCACTAATAGCTAAACTGGGAGATCCATAGAGCTTGATAAAAAGTAGGTTCGACAACTACTCATTTTACAAGTATGTAAAACATATGGAGATCAAATACCTATAAAGTCTTAACGTCTCCCTCCAGCCTCCAGGTCCTCCTGTGGTACACTCGCCTTAGGAGGAGTATCAGTAACAATGGCGGGGCCGTCTTCCTCTTGGCTCACCTAATCGGGGGAGGACAATGGATGCATCTTCCGTAGACTGGTTTATCCAAAAAATAGAGAAAATAAAGTAATAAATTTACCCATACTACAGGTCCAACGGAGGGACGCGAAATTCAAGTAAGCTCCATGGCGAGATCAACAATATAGTATGGTTGAATGAATGGAATGGAATGGAATGGAACGGAGATTGAAGGTTTATTCTTGCCGACAATTGTATAGACCCTCGACTAAATTTGAAAGCTTATATTATGATGCAAGTTCTTATAAGTTTATTCTAAAGTATTATATATATATTTGGAGTATTCCTAAAGTTCAATTTGGAGTATTTTTTTTCCTAGTAAAAAATTGTTACAGACATCTCTTTAATTACCCTTGATTACTGATGGTCTTTCGAAAATAATCAAAATGCTTCTGGGTTATCTGTCCACCCCCACCCACCCCCCCACCCCCACCCCACCCCCACCCCCCAAAAAAAGTGTTAGAGCAACTCGTCCAATGGTAGTGCAACAGGCATTCCTCGACAGTGCAACATGCGTGCCTTTGCAATGAAGGTAAGTGTTTGAAGCAAACAGTAAAGAATGCACGCCTTAGCAAGGAGGGTAGACATACGAAGTGAGCATACAGAATGTGTCTTGATAAGGAGCGCAGGCGTTCGAAACAAGCATGCAAGCAAAGTCCCATGATAATTCTCTTGACTGAAAGTCTCAGACTGCAATGAGCACACAGCGAGCGAGCGACAGACGTGCAACCACCGTGAAAACTGCTGGAAAACATTCATTAATAAGTGCAGACTTTGTTTCAGCCAAAGCTTAAGTTTCGTAGGTGACATAGGGGATATACAAGTGTAGTTGAGTTGTGAAGCAGTTAAAGAAAAGTACAATCCTAAAACGCTATATGGTCCCTCTTCGAGTAAGTTGTGATTTTCTAATGGATAGAATTGATCCACAAGGAACTAGTGATCAAATTGTAACTTCAATATACCCGTTTAAGGTTGAATACTTAGACTTAAGGATAAATATGTTGGTTGATGTAACTTATGGATAAATATAGATTTAGTTTCTAATATATATTATCCCTTAGATAAGACTTGGCAGAGTGCTTTTAATAATTTTCTTAGCTACAACTAGGGGAATTTCATGTCTATAAAAGGGCACTAAGCCTTAATGTTCTAATCAGATTTCCGCCCACCATTAAGAGATGAAACTGAGAGTGATTGTGAGGTGTCTTATTGTAAGGGTGCATTAGATGTCTAGCCTTAAATAATCAATAAAAGACAAGTGTTCCACAACTATCAATGTATGTGTTTTGTGTCGATCTTGTGTGCGAAGTAATTCTAAAGTGTGTTGCGTTTCTGACCCAGTTGGTAGTTGGTCATGTAGTGCGTTTCTGACCCAGTTGGTAGTTGGTCATGTAGTCATATCAGGAGGTGCTTTGCTAAGAAAAAACAACCCATAGTTTATACAATGTGACACTATTAGAGTTGTGATTTCTCCCCCGAGAGGCTACTTGTGTGAAGATCCAAAAATGGCATTGGAAGATTGTGTTGCAACAATCAAGTAGAGGTGTCAATTTCCAACCCGGTCCAAAAATAACCCGAACTCAACCCAGATCGGATTGGGTCTCAATCAATAGAATAGAACAACGGATCATTTTCGGGTTAACTCGTCTGACCCATCTCAAAAAACAAGTTGGGTCTGAGTTGAGGTGCCGGACCCGGACCCGGCCCATTTGACCTGCGAATTTGTTTTTTTAAAAAAAAAAAACAAAATTTATAGCACAGTCGTAGAGACCTAGAGACAGAGTTGCAGCAGTAATCAGTTTTCATTTGCAACACTTCTTCCCATGCACCATAATTGAGAACTGATTCATGCAGAAACATTATTACAAAAGCAGCTTTGAACACACACACAGAAAATCAATTGAAAGTTAAAATACTGAAAATACTTATATAGTTATAGTTATATATAGGGAAAAGTCTAAAAAACGTCCATCATGATTGACAAAAATGATTTTTGGTACAACTTGTTTTTTGGTGATTGTTTTTTGTATAATATATTGCAAATTGGTGGTAATTGAACATTCCGTCCACTTGACGTTTGATTGTCCCGTTAAGTAGTCAAGTTGTTTTGACGTGACCTTCACCATTTAATTTTTTTATGTAAACAAATTAATAAATTACCTAAATACCCTTAATACGTTTATTCTTCCTTTTTAATTTATTATTCTGTTTTCGTACTGTGTTCATTTGTAACTGGTGGGTGCTCTTCTCTTCGTTTCCGTTTCGGTGAAGAAGAGAAAAACTTCCAACTCCGTTCACTTGAAGTTCCCGCCCTCCGAATTAAGTCTGACGAAGTTCCATCCCGTACATGGTCGAACTTCCAGCAGTGTTCTTTCGCTCCATCTTCCTTCGGTAAGTCCATCTTCGTTTGTGAGAAAGGAGACCCGGTCATTGTGCTTTTCAGTGCTCCTGCTTCATAAAAACATTCGGGTAAGTGTTTTCTTTGGTTTTTACCCGAAAGTCTTGTCTTTTGAAAACGTGAATTATCTGCCAAAATGCTAAAGAGATGTTTTGTGCAAATGTTCAGTTTAGGGTGTTGATTTTACTAAATATTTCGTTATTATGCGAAAAGATTATGATTTTGTTGAAGTTGTTGATTTTGTTGAAATGTTCAGTTTAGGCTTGTCCATGTGCTTATTGTGCTTAATTATGTTTCAGGGGTTGATATCAGCGGTTGAGGATGCCATGCCAAGGAGGATATATGCACCCGTGATACACCCATTGTCGGGTAGTAATGATTGGGTCAGGGTAGATGCGTTACCAATTGACCCTCCCGTGTTCAGAAAGCGCTCTGGGAGACCTAAGAAAAGATGGACTAAGGCTGCCCATGAAAAGGTTAATAAGGCATCTACGTCTTTGACAAGGCATCTACGTCTTTGACAAGGCATGGGTTGAGACAGTATTGCTCAAGATGTGGACAAACAGGATATACCAAGCAAGGTTGTCCATTGGTGAAGGAAGCATCATCTCAGAATACCCACGGTAACCCATGCACTCAAACTTCTCAGCCCACACAACTATCACATGTATTACAGCTCCACCGCAGCAGAAATGTAGAAAAGACACTTTTAACATAGTAAAACAACACAAACTGATTTCCAACAGATCCAACACCACATTTGTGCTCGTATTAGACAAGCTAAAACATAGACTCAAGTACATTACTTAATGACCCAAACAAGAAGACCTAAGATCACAATCGTGCTTGAAATTACAACCTTTTTTAAGATATTGCTCCCTTAGACGCAGGGACACAATTTCTTCATTCAATTCGGTATGGATTGTCTCAAACTTCTTCAGAGTCCTCCTTCCATACTCGCACATTGGAGGGTTTCCCCATTCAAAATAATTGCAATGACTACCGCTTGTGGACGTTTTCCACTGCACAAAACGAAAAAAAAAAAAAAAAAAAAAAAAAAAAAAAAAAAAAACTCCCCAGGAAACAATTCAGCTCACTAAGGAATTAGGGTTTCAGAAAAATCCAAATTGGTAGACTTAAACGGACAAATTAACATCAAATTACCGAGTATCTTGGGCATCCACAAAACATCCGACCGAAGTTCTTTGACGTCCCAGCTGGAATTGCATGTGACAGCAACCTACAGTGGCATAATCGACACTCATACTCCGGGGATGGGTTCGACAGGTACTTCGGATTGGAAGAGGAAGACGAATAGTGAGAGTACTTACTAAGAGCCATGAAGAACTTCACACGCAGCAATGGAGATTTTGCGAGGAACAACCGAAGACTTCACAACGAGGAGCTCTTGAAGGATTCCAACATGTTTGTTCTCGCGGGATCCTAACTAGAAGCATAAGGGCAAAAAAAGAATTACAAAGTATCACTTTTCTAGGGTTGGTCACGTGACCAATCACGTGATATTTTAACGTACAAACTGATCGGCAGTTAGACGGATGTACCAAAAACAATCATTTTCAAACATATTGTACCTAAAACAATCGTCAAGGTTGAAAACCCATTTTCGTCAAACATGATGGATGTTTTTCAGACTTTTCCCTTATATATACACACAAATAAATAATATATTATAATATATATATATATATAGTCATGAAATGAGAGAGAGAGTAAGCTTCTCTTAACCTAAACAAGTTAGTGTACTACAAACTACTACTCTTGCTACCGACTATGGGTGTCAAAATCTGACCTAACCCGTGGGTGACCCACCCACGGGTCGTGTTTGGGTCAGGTTTTTTAACGCATGATTCATTCTGACACAACCCATGGATAACCCGTGAAAACACAGGTCAGGTTTGGATCAGAAGCCTTGACCAACGGGTCAACCCATGACCCGTCCCATTTATATTTCAGTCTATTTTTGGTTTTTATTGAAATGGTGGGTCGAACGGGTCAGACTGACTCGCGGGTCATGGAGGTCCAACGAGTCAATCTGACCTAACTTTTACCATTCCTGACAGGTCGGGTTTGGGTTTCAAAAACAGAAACGTACTATTACACATGCCATGTTTGGGTCATAAGGTTCCTGACACGACTCAAGGTCGACACGACACATGGGTTGACCCATGACCCGTTTTGACACCCCTACTACCGACGTCTCTGTAAGTAGAGAGAAATATGATGATGAATGTATTGAAGAACAAGGGAGTGGTAAGGGGACTACCAGAGTGGCTGGAAAAGGTGATGGAGGAAAGGTTCTTAGAAGGTTGCTATAATTATAAATGTTAATATGAAATTTTCGAGTTAGACGGGTTGACCCGCCAACCCGCCAGGTCGGGTTCGGGTCGCCTATCCTGACTGGTGCAAACGGACGGGTCGAGTTCGGGTTAACCCGTGCTGGATGGAGGGTCGACCCAAATTGACACAGGTCTACAATCAAGTGCATGCTCAACGAAGAGTCTGGCACTGTGATTGAAACGGTGAGGACCCTACTTGAATGGATTTGTAGCCTCCAAGACAAATTGGGTGATGTGCATGAACAACTGAAGTATGCTGCGGGAGAGTTGGTGGATGTTGAGGCATGAGTAACAGACAAGGATAGTTGGCCCCAAGAAGTGGACACTTTTGCTAGATACACTCGTGAATACTAGCACCTGATGAAAAAGACTTTGAACAACAAGTCAAGTAGTGCATCATCGATGTAGTTTGTGAATTGCACCCCTTCATAGGTGTGCGGGAATCATAAGACCTTGAAGACTACATTTGAGGTATAGAAATATAGTTTGTAGACGCGAAAATTTGTGAGTCCAAGAAGGTTAGGTGTGTGGCCACGTATTTTGAAGGTGATGTTATTTTTTGATGGAACAATTACCTAACATTGTGTGAAGTCGTGGAGACAACCTCTCTATCGAATTGGGCACAATTGAAAGTTTGGTACATGCTCATCAATAATGTGTGGATGGCGTGACAATAACTCTACAATCTGAGATAGACAAAACCCATAGATGAGTATATTAAGTAGTTCATAATTGTCATAACTGAAATTTTGAACACGTAGGAAGACAATCAATTGTTCAATTTCATAAGGGGATCATAGAGTTGGTCTCAGATTGATAATCAACGTCTAGGAGCAAAAGACTTCAAAATGCAATCATTGTGTTTGATGGGTTGGTCGAGCTTCGCGTAGTTCGTCGGGCTGACAATGTTACTAAGAAGATTTTGATGTCAAAGGACAAGATGACGCTCAAGCCACTTGACAAAGGAAAAGTAAAAGTGTCATTCCAACCTAAAAGAGATAAGGCAGATGAGGGCAGATCGAAGCAGGAGAAAAATTGAAGAAAGATCTCAAGTCCCACCATGAGTGTTTCATCTGTAATGGACCTCACAAGCATCGTTAGTGCCTGAGGGAGGAAAGATTAAATGTCACACGAAAAACCAATAAACCGTCCGATGAAGAGGAGGTTGAACCCTCGAGAGTTACTTTGATTCAAGTATTAGGAGCAACGAAGGTGACCAAGTCAGTTTTAATGTCTGGTTTGGTCTATGTAAGTGATTGCTTTAATTGGAAGAGTGGGACGGTGGATACTAGAGTTAGCCACTTTTTTGGTTTGGGCGCCATAGTTGAAAAAATCACATTCAAGGTGAAAAAATACTTAACTCATGTGAATTCATAACTCATATAGTCGTCATCAAAGGCACGACTAAAGCGCAAGCCAAGATAACTCAGTGGGAATGTTCGATCAATTTCTTAGTTATCTCTTGGACGATTTCGATTTTATCCTTCATAATAGATTTTTCATATAGGCGACTGTCACGATGATGTTTTAAGCGAGCAGAGTGATGATTAACGACACCAAGACTCAAGAGGCCCTAATCTGTGCAAGGATTTCCTGAAGAGTGTCGGGATCAAAGAGTTTGTTTCTATCATGTAACTGGTGTGTGGTTGGAAGAAAGGCGTTCTACCTACCTCTACTTTATATGTGAGGTGGAGGAGTAGAGTGAACTTTAGGTTAAGCTAGTGGTCGAGCAAGTGAATTGTATCCTTGTAGGATTCAAGGATGTAATATCATACAAGATACTGAAACGATTGCCACCGTGAAGGGCAGTCAACAACAATATTGAGCTCTCATGTGACATGCCAAATTCTAGGTTTGCATGAACCGAGAACTGCACTTTCTTGGTTCATGCGAATCCAGAATTACAATTTCTAGGTTCAGACGAACTCATAATTGCAATTTCTGAGTTCGATCTGAACCAAGAAATTGCATTTTTGACCTAATTAATGAACGATTCAAGGAAAAAGGCAAGATATCTAAATAATCTAGCAAGAATTTGGGAAAATCCTAAACTGTAATCAGGAAAAAAGGGAATTTAGAGAAAATATAGGGCATACTTTACCAAAAGTATGCTTCGATCGGAAGAACGAAGTCTTGACGTGGAGAGAAAGGATCTCACTGCGGCTCAAACGAAAATCAACTAGAGAGGAAAACGTGAGAAATTGGCTCAGAAAAAGAGCAACTAATTTGTAATTAGCTAAAATAGTCAAGGGTATTTGAGTCTTTTCCACACCTATGCCTTATTCAGCTAGTAACGGGAATAGCCATTCCAAGTTTAGACCTAAGAATTCTTATTCTCAGTTAGTCAGTTCTCTAGGAATTACAAATTCCATTTTGGACCAACTATGCTAACCAAACATGGGAATACGGAATCCACATTTCCTATTCCCATAGATTTCCAGCAACCAGATATGTTGTTAGTCTCTGATATAGGAAGGCAAGACTAGTCAATTGCACATTAGTTTTCTTTAGAAAAATAAGAGATGCTTGAGGAAGCACTGGATATCTTGAACAAGGCAGTACAGAGGATGAAAGTATTTGGACCAGAGACTGCTTGAGTTCAAAGGAAGTGACAAAGTGATGTTGGAGTTGACTCGACAAAATATAAGAAGTTGACCATGAAAAGATGGCACAAGGGTTTGTTTAAATGCTACAAATAACCCTTCGACGTGATGAAGCGTATAGGATTTGCGGCTTGTCCATTGGTGTTTCCTGACCGGATGAAAATTCACCTAATATTTCATGTGAGCTTCCTAAAGCCTTTTTCCCAAAGAAATCGAGCAGATTGAGAAAACTAAGGAAAACACGCGCCACTTGCCACAACCCAAGCTAGGAAGCCAAAAGGAGCAAATCATTGAACATTGAACTTTTAGGATACATCATCAAAATACGGTGGGCAGAGTACTTAATGTTCTGGAAAAATAAGTTGAATGAGGATGCGGCATAGTTAAGGACGCGATTCTTTGGGTGTATGAAGACCATGTGCAAAAGTATCTTGATTATGTGTCGACTAGGGTGTCAAATTCATGTGGTAAAGGAAGTTTGTGACACACCTAACAGTTGGTTAAGTCTAGTGGCGTGGATTTGCTACTATAGTCACGTCAACCAATGCTCAACATGTCAGGGATTAGGGCTAGGCATGAACCGGTTCAGCCCCGAACCGGTTCAGAACTGAACATTTATCACTTTTTAAAACAGGTACGGTTTACCACTCCACTTTTTGGTCGCTCCAGATTTTGACTGATTTACCAAACCTTATATGAATCGGTTCAAAAACCGGTTTGGCCGAACCACATTATATATATTTAAAAAATAATAATGGTAGCCTTCTTTGTCAGATGAACTCTTCGACCAAAAACCCAAAGGAACAAAACTTCGATTCGAATTCGAACAAAAACCCAAAGGAACAAAAACTCTGCTGTTAGGGTTTCAATTCGAATTCAAACCCAGAACAACTTCGATGAACATGAACAAACCCAAAGGAACAAAACTTGCTTCAATTCGAATTCAAACCCAGAACGAATTTGAATTTAAACCCAGAACAAAACTTGCTTCAACTTCGAATTCAAACTCGCCTCGACGTGCCCGGTCTGCTGCTCGCCTCGCCCAGCCTCGCCCCGCCTGCTGCTCGTTTCGCTTGGCCTGCTGCTCGCCCCGCCTCATGTCCTCAGGCCCCAATCTCGGCTTCTTGGACGGTGGCGTCACAAGCAACGAATCTTCATCCTCGGCATTGGAAATCCGTCGCTTCTCTCCCGTGGGAGCTACGTCCAAGAGAGGCGTTCCCAACGGATGAAGGGACTGAGCAACCTCCGCGTCCATGGCACTGGAGTGGAAGGGATCTGCAAGAGAGAGTGAGAGAGAGGGGAGACATGAGAGAGAGAACGTGAGAGAGTGAAGGGGAGAAATTCAAAACACAAAGGGAATATAGAATTGAGAATTAATAAAACTACCTTTTAGCGGGCAAATTCAAGATGGAAGGAAGGGGGGATGTAGATGATGATTCAATTCAATGTGTTTTATGTGTAAATTTAAAGCATTTGAGTGAGCAAGCTAACAGAGAGAAATTCGATTAGCAGAGGAGGTGTAGAGAGAGAAAGAGGAGAGGAATGGTAAAGTAGTTCTTTGGGTAGGCTCGCTTGGGAAGTGGGAAGATGAAGAGGAGTGAAGAAGATGAAGAGTTGAAGGAATGACGATTAACAAAGGCCTGTTAATTTGGCCAAAAAAAAAACGAAGGCATGTTAAAAGCAAGTGAAGAGTCTGGTTCGGTAAAGTGAAGAGTCTGGTTCGGTCAAGTAATTTAGGTTAGTCCGGTATGGTTTATTAATTAAATATAATATTATATTAAAATCGGTACAAAAAGTGGTACGGTTTATCGTTTAAGAACCGTTTTTTTGTACCTATTAACCGTTTCATATTTTTCAAAAAAAAAAGTTTTGTGAACCGGTACAGTTCGGTATGGTTCGACCGAACCAGGTATTTTGCCCAGCCCTACCAGGGATGGCAACGTAAATTATTAAAAGGGAAAACTCTGAAGTGGCCTCATATGTTTGCACAACATTTTAGTTGCACATATATGTTTTTTGTGATGGTTAATAGTCCAACATGTTTGAAAATAATAGTAATTGGTACCTCCGTTACTTTTCTGTTAAAAATTTTCATTAAATATGTTTCATATTTGTAAAATTAACGGAATATTTTTCTAAATGTTACAATTAAACCCTACAAACTTACAATAATGTTACAAATAAGTCCCAACTCGATTCGAGCCACGCCGGGGGTCCCCTAGCCAGGGTCTGAACCCAGACCAGGTCACCCAACCCTAAGGTCCTTGTATGGGTTCGGACTCAGACCATAGGACCTCCGATTGAGGCTCAATTGAAGCCCCAATCGCCTGAACCTAACATGGTTGGGTTCGGTAGGACCCCCGATTGGGGCTCAATTGAAGCCTCAATCGTCTGAACTGAACTTTATTGGGGCTCCAATTGAGACCCGATTGCGGGTCGTATGGTCTGGGACGAACCCAGACCAGGTCGCCTAACCTTGGGGACCTGGTCTGGGCTCGGGCCCTAGCTAGGGGACCCTTGGTATGGCTCGAATCGAGTCGGGACTTATTTGTAACATTAGTGTAAGTTTATTGAGTTTAGTTGTAACATTTAGAAAAAATAGTCGGTTAATTTTGCAAATATAAAAAATATTTAATGGAATTTTTTAACAAACAGATCGGAAAGCTTGCGGGTGAAGGGTTGTAGGGCACCTCGTCCATGGGCAACGTCAATGGTAGTACAACGGGTGTCTCTCGCTAATGCGACATGTGTACCTTGGCAAGGAAACATGCAATCGAAACAAAGTGTAAAGAATGCATGCCTTGGCAAGGGGAGGAGGTGTTCGAAACTTAGGGTGCAATCAAAGACATCGATAAGTTCCTTATTTTAATGTCCCAGAGTGCAATGAGCACACGACAGGCATGTAGCGAACGCGCAAAGTACCCAAAAACATATTATTTTGCAAGTGCAACCTTTTTCAGCCAAAGCATTGGCAGCATGGGAGATTTATACAACTGTGGTTTGTTGATGATGATATCCCAAGATGGTTAAGTTGCGGAGCTGTTGAAGCAAAGTCCAATTCCAAAAGTTATTTGGTTCTCGAGTAAGTTGAATCACCTAACAAATAGAATCAATCCACAAGGAGCAGGTGATCAGATGGCATCTCAAAATATTTGTTGGAGATTGAAAGTGTTAGCTTACGGATGAATAAGTTGGCTGATATAACTCAGATAGAGATTTAGATCTAGATTCAGATATATATATTATTCATTAGGTAGGATTTAGTGGAATGATTTTAGAAATTGGAAATTTGTGAATATGAAAGGGCACCCTTCATAAACGAAATTGAGTGATATTCAGACGACCTCTTATAAGGATGTATTCAGTTTGGCCTAGAATAATCAATAGAAGACAACAAGTGGCTGTCAACTATCTTTGTGAATCAATAAAAAGTGCATTTTCTGTCTCAGTTTGGCCGAAAATAATCAATAAAAGACCAAGTGTTTGTCAAATATCTTTGTGAAACAATATAATATGCATTCTGTCAATCTTGTGTGCGGAGTTGACATTAAACAATTACGGCAAGTATTTGTCAACTCTCTTTCTGAATTTTCTGTCAATCTTGTGTGCGGAGTAATTCTGAAGCATGTTACATTACCAGCGAATGCTTTTTACTAAGATGACAAATCAATGCATAATTTCGGCCGGATCCTGGAACAGCTTCTTCCTCATCATAATGAAATAGAAACAGGATCGATCCATACACCCTACTTCCTGAACCCACATCTATCAAACCGTCTCAAGTAAACTAATCTTGCCCAAAGGTGAGTCAACCCTTCTATAGAAAGCATATCCTCAATAGAAAGCATCCCTCTATAACACCATTCCATATAGACCACCTTATTCATCCAAGGAGAAAAGGATACATGGCAACTAATATCTATTTACAGAATATAATGGGGCATGGCCGGAGACCAAAGAAACCAATGGTTAATGGAGAGAACTGGCGGTAGCTGCTGTATTGCAATTTAACACGACTTCCAAATCCTCCATCCCAAGTTGGTCAAAAAAACAATCCTCCATCCCAAACATCCATACCGAGATGAGATGAGATGAGATGAGAGCAGAGTGACATGACCAAACAGGGTTTTTTGTTTAAAGAAAATAAAAGAAAAGAAAAGATATCGTTGCCGGCCGACAAGACTCAACAGAAGTAAACCGAAACTTGGGGAATATCGATATCATTGCCATCGTCGTCCTCACAGGCAACAACAACGTCCAAGTGGCGACGGTACGGAGGAACTTCCAGCTTCGCAACCTCCCTTGCCAAATCTACCACCTTCCTCTCCATTCTCTCTTTGTGCTTCTGGAAAATGCTGTTATATAACAACGAGCTTCCACATGATATGCTGTACGCGTTCAGACCCTTATCCTTGAGCCACTGAAGCAGCTCCCTCAGGGTTGGATTGTTCCTTATGATCCACCTGTCCCACACGGTCCAGCTCATGTCCTGGTGCTTTATCACCTTGGGAGGGCCAGGCTCGGCCATCGAGATGAAAGGAGTGGACAGGTTGGTAAATGTGTTGCGGTAGTCCTCCACCTTATGACCACCATCAATCACCTTGTACAGCTCAAGGCACACAAGCCCCGTGGCCATGGCCGTAGAGGTTGCGATAGCAGGGATGATCCTTCCAGCAATGAATTTAGCCTTCAGCTTGTCAACTTCAGGAATGCTGTAGTTCCTGGCCCTCATGTTGGCAAGGCCAGCTATCATATCCATGTGGTAGTTTGTGTCGTCATCCTTCATATGCAACAAACAATAGACAAGATTCATTATAAGCACTTTTTTTAACGTCAGTAATCAATCAACTACGTTGTACACTACGTAGTCTGTACCTTCTCAAACTGAATCGGCTTCATCCTGAACTCAGAAGGCAACTTGTTACGAGACAGCTCCAGTTTCCGGATGAGTTCATTGATGACCACAGAATCATCAAACGAAGCAGTAGAGATACTGGTGGCCTTCTCATCCGTCACAATCTTGGCATCATTCTTTGGCTCGAAATCTGGAACGATCACATTCTCAATAGCACCGGCCAACTTCTTTGGGTCCTTGACCCATTCAGGAATGCTAATTCCAAAGCTTTCGGCTCTCAGAATGGATGCTGCCATTACAAATTGGACGTGACCAATGTCAGATGTCGAAAACTCAAGTGGTTGAGGGAACCGCTTCGGAGCTGACCAGAAAGGCACCCCAGTACTTGTTGAAGCATCTTCAGGGAAAGTATATATTAGCTGCTTCACGCGATTCACAAAGTAATCCTCAAACCTGCATGCATCATAACACAATCAAGCAGATACATTCTCAATCATTCAAACATGACATCATGCATGCATCAGTCTACGACCTCTAGATGAGAACTTACTTGAGACGAGACCAGGTGACGCAATCTTCAAAAGTCTCACATTTTTCCCTTTCAAGACACTCCAGAACTCTTTCCAGATTATCCCGAGACTGAGCATCACCAGCACTTGACATGGCATTCGCATATTCAGATGGATTCGAGAGATAGGTGTTTACCTCAGCTGGAGTTTTCTCAAGCAACCCTTCAAACTCAGACCGTGCCCAAGTGAGGCAATGGTCAATATTATGAGGGAATGAGTGCACAGTGCACATTGGTGCTTGCTTCTCTGGTGGGTCTCTTGAAGCACCATAATTCTCAGTTAAATGAGGAATCACCATCTGGGTATTGTTAAGGGCACCTAGAGTGCCCGACTCAAGGAGTGGTTTCTGGAAGTATAAGCACCTTTGATCAACATAGAGCCTGGCGTTCACATTATCCAGCGCATTCACGACAAAGCTCAGATTCTCCCAGAAGGTATCATGAAACACATTCTCTGTTTCAGGGCCAACACGGTTCTGCAATGCTTCAACAATCAATCGAGGATTTATTGATTCAGCAGCAGAAGCAGCAACTGTAGATTTAGCTTGTCCAATGTTCCAATTACGGAAAAGAAATTGCCTACTCAGGTTACTCTTCTCAATAACGTCATCATCAGTGACGGTCAGTTTCCCTCCAGTGCTACATGCGACTCCCATTAGGGCTATGTTCTTAAGAAACTCACAACCTAATGCACCAGACCCAACAAGAAAAACTTGTGCATTCTCCAATTTCCTTTGCAGCTTAGAACCAAATACAGATATCTGTGCATCATAACGGCTGTTTTGTGGCCTAAATTCACTTGGATCCAATGGCTCTGAAGGTAGAGATTCAACTGAGTCGAAGTAGAAGAACTGCACAAGAATGGCTAACTAATCACTATTTCAACTGATAAGAAAGTACATGAGTAAATAAATAAACACCAAAACAGTAGACCCAGCAAAAAATTTCAAATCCAAATTATTCTTTACTGACAAGTAAAGGTCCAAATAAGAAAGCTTACAAAAATTATTAATATAAAAAGCTCAACAAGATGCCACTGGTTGCAAGCACATGCAAGAATATCAAGACATTTCTGTCAGCGCATTAATCAGTCGATAAAATCAGAAGTATTAGTTTGCATTAGTATATCCAACATAGGAATACATACAAATCCATAAGATCACGAAACATGATGCAATTTTCAATTTCTTGTTTACCATAAAAGCAAATGCTTATAAAAAATTCGTAATTAAAGAAAACAAGGATATGTATATATGAATGAAAGAAAGAAAACAAGGATAGGTATGATGAATAAAATAAGTTAGAACAGCCACGAAAACTTAAACATACCTGATATAGTGGGTGGAACTTTCCTGAGCATGCCTTCACAACCTCTTGTCCAACAATTCCTCCAAACATAGCAGCCATGGGATTTAAAACTGCCCTAGAACCAAATGCAAAGTGTCGAAGAAGACTGGGATTAACATCCTCCACTTTGGAATCTCCAGAGTTATTATTGATGTTAGTAGCGATATCGATAAGCTTTTGAGCATCCTCTTCTGAACCAGCAACCGGACAATGCCCCAGCTCGGCCACAAACATGTCTAATGCTTGAAATGCCAAATGCAACAGAGGTGGACGGTCTAATTTAGAGAAATCAGACAAAAGATAATCACCAGGATCTTTAAGCGCTTCCCTCAGAGGCTTAAAGTTCAAAACCTTTGGCTGCTTCACTTGTGTTACAATGCCTCCTTTCTCATAAGTTCCATAATTAGCGGTGTCATCGTCAAGCATAAAAGAATAAGGCCTTGTACATTTTATCTTCCTAGGCTTTCCATCATTAAGTTCGGTCATTCCATGGATTTCGGAGAACACAACAAGATCACCATCTTGAAAACCCAGCCTTTCATCATCAACACATGACACTAGTGCAGGATTATCATTGCTAATTGAGGTAATTATACCCGTGAATGGCTCTTCTCCATCCACATCCATTACTGTAAACTTAGGCCCAAAGTCACAAAATACTGATCCAAAGAGACCTCTTACTTCAGCCTTGATGAAAGCTATAGGAGGTTGATGTTTATGACAATAATCATCAAACTCCAAAGCACTTTCCAAATCAATATTCGTACATACCACAGCCTGCACAGGGTATAATATTGAAGCAACATAAGAATATGACATTGCAAGAAGACACAACTAAACTAAAGCATGCATCTCCTAAAATTTGAGTCCCTCCTTTTCTTCTTTTGTGCATACACATTTTATTTAAGGTTTTCCCATCTTGTTTGAACGTTTTTAATACTATATATCATGTTATCAGATATATAACCACCTCACTAGAATAAAGGAGGTATATAACTTCTCTACTCATTGCGTACTTAAAATTTTGTTTTGGACACATCCAACCCTAAACCTCACTAATCAATTGGTTGGATCCCAACACTTTAGAGCACCTTCAATGGTTTTACTAAATCCTAAAGGTCCCATTTATCCACTTAAGTCATCACAATAGATGAGACCCAAATTAAGTATTAAATGGGTCTTCAATAGAGCAAAACTACTATTCTTTATTTTTATTTTTATTATTATTGCCACCAACAACGTGATGAGAGAGATCCTCTAACCTTGAAAATTAAATTGTATCACTTACAACCACCACACAGGATTGTGGAGTTCCATTTATGCACTTTATTAAGTCATACCAAAAGATGAAACCTAGATTAAGTAATACATTGGTCTCCAATAAAGCAAAATAACTATTCCTTAAAGATTTGTTACTATTATTGAAGATGTGATGAGAGAGAAGGATAAACAACCGATATAGGTCAATATTTTTACATGTTTGATATAAGATGTTACATATAAAATGTTATATCATATTTTTTAAGTCATATAAGTAATATAATCTGTGAAATAAGTATCATCAATTAAAATAAATAACTCCCAATTATTGGAATCACGTGAAGAATGTAATGTACAACATATAACATATACATATAATATAGTGCAATATACAATATATACAACATATAATATAAAATATATAATATCTTAAAATGTATAACATAAAGTAATTAGTATAATATATAATTTTAACGGACTTACACATAAAATACACTCACTAAAGGTAATTAATATATATATATATTCAGTTTTTTTTAAGTTAAAACTATACTGAATAGCATCGTTCAAAAGGGTCTGTGTTGCCTACTAGGTGAATTATTTTAGTATAGATATGAGATATGAGTTCTTTGAACTATGGTTTATTCGTTCCTTACCAAATCAGCTTAAGTTTATTTTCTTCAAACAAAAGTACCCTAGAAACAGAGAAGTTGTTCTCTGTTCAACCAACCTAAACCCTAGAAACAAAGAGTCAAAGACTTCAATTTTTCTAAGTTGTTTTTCACGTAGTTCTTAACTTCCAATCAATTGAAGAACACCGATTCTTGGCAGAAGAGTTTGAAGTATAATTATATATGGTGCAATGTTATTAAATGTGCATGCCTTGGTCTGAGGCGTGAGGCTCATGTCTTAAGCGCCTCACTGAATTTTGTGGTTCTAAGTTGACTGATTCGCACTTCTGAAGAAACATGTATATAGCTATGGTTGAATCATAGGAAAGTGTACAGATGACACCAAAATTGCACGCGCTCGTCAAGTGTAAACTAACAAATTGCAAATTTTTACAAATTTAAGTTAGCAAAGTGTATGATTTAGCAAAACTCAGTTATCAATTCAACTAGCAAACTGAATTTTAAATTAAAAAAAAAAAAAAAAAAAGCTTAGCTAGTAATTTACACAAAAATAAAGTAATAACTAAGAAAATAAATATAATGCAATTCCCCCACACCATTTACAACTCATTAGATGGAGTTAACAAATTGAAATTTTATGTAATGTCGGATAGTGTTTTAACAGGCAAGGCACAAAACAGGGGTCGCACCTCAAGTCGACCCCTCACTTGTAAGAGATATATTTAGAACATACAGAAACTTGTTCATGTGTAATCCATGTATGTCGCCATTGATTGAGAATTTCTTTAAATTTAAAGTGAAGAATGATTTAAAATGATCTATAAAAGATGTAGTTTTTAAAAGGCTGAATTTTATATCTTAAATAAATATTTAACTAAATTACCATTAATGAGTCTATTTTATATATTAATCCTAAAAAGTATATATTGTATTATACATTGTAAGATATTATATGTTGTATATTATACTATATTATATATAGTACATTATACATTGTATGGTATTATATATTGTACAATACATTTTTCGGTGATTCGCATAATTAGGAGTTATTTGGAGTATAATTGATGATACTTATTTAACAAATACATGGGATGGGTTTCCCATGCACTACAAAGGTGAACTCCCCCTTCCCATGAGGAAAACAATGTCAATTTCCTTCTATGGAGTATGTTGATTTTAGCATCCAATAACAAACATGCATGGCAAAGCCACAGAAATTACAGTTGATGTTAGATTTGGGGAGGGAGAAAATCACTGTCTGATTTCATGTAAGTACCTTTACCTTTCTTCCTACACCAATAGATAGGAAGAGGAACTTCATAATACAAACTAGATCCACAACTTGTTTGTCAAAATAATGTTTTTTTAAAAAAAATGATCAATCGCCTAATCTCCTGGCTTCTCACCTCACACCCACCTTTCAAGGCATTAATATTCGGATATTTACCCAGAAAGGAACCAGCAAGGGTGAATATCAATATAAAAACGAATTCCATCAAATAATAATGCCTACCTGAAAGTTTGAAAGTTGGTCCTTTGTCAATTTAGTGCTAATGGCAGAAATGAGCACCGCATTGTTAAGTTCCTGCAACTTTTGGACAGAAGCTAGAGCTCTGTTTTTTCCAATATCACTCTCTGTGAAAATAAAGTTGCTTGACAGATCCCACAATTCCACTGAACCTTCATCATGCACTGTGACGGACTTAACGCCAGCAAGAACTAGGTTTTTTGCTGCAGAAAGAAAGCAAATGCACATCAGAAAAAAAAAAATTAGAAACCACTTCAAAGCTCAAACAGGACAAGAGTATAACGATCATGTGGAAATTTCAGGGAGATCACTTCACAAATTCATTATTAACGATCTAATTAATACGTAACTAGAACTTTTAATAGAAGACGGCTATACTGTAGATGTCAAACAAAATTTGAGAAACAAGGGAGAGTACTGAACCTCATATTTAATACGACATCAAGTAAGCACTAAGCAGAGATATGGATACAATTGGAGATCATAAAGTTTGGGAACCCTCTTTACAAAATAGAAGCTCAACTTGTGTGATCATAAATGGTAACAAAGTAGAAATGATAATACAGCCTTCATAATCTTTTCCATCTTAATCAAACTCTTAATTCATAATGAAGTGTGGAAAATCAGATAGAACATTATAAATGGATGCCCCAAAAATACCGCTATCATCAATACAAATGTGATTACGCCAGATGTCTTGGCATGGATTAGTTATTGCACAATAAAACGAGATCAAACAGAAAGAGAAGATCAAAAAGTTCTCTACATCCATTACCAATCTCTGCACCAAGTCCTTGCATTCCAGACACAATGACATTAGAGGCAAACAAACGCCGCATCGTCTCACGGCCATATACTGCAAGCTGCCTGCTGTGAAGGTCTTCATCTATTTCATGAGGAATCGAGTTGCCTAACGACATGATGGGTGATTCGCCTAAAGCGCCTTCACTACCGTTACTGCCGTTGCTGTTATCTATGGTGATATTGGTATTATCAATCTTGTTAGTGGTTGCGAGCTCAGTGTATCCAAAGCAACCGATCCGATGCTTCTTGACGGAGGACGCACCAGCAGAGCTGCTCTCTTCTTCTACAAACAATCCTGCACTCTCTCTCTTTCTAGGAAGCATATAGTGCCGTAAGCTTCTGAAAAAAAAAAAAGAAATGTCATCTTCCCTACTCACAAAATGAGGACATATCTCAAAATCACAGACGAGCAGCTTGCATAAAGAACTAAGGGACGTATCGGAACAAAAGCATTAAACCCTAGCCTTAACAGTTGTGAATTTCATCAGATTCCAAAGCGATCTGACAAGTAAAGTAGAAGACAAGCTGAGGAGATTCGTACCGAGGAAAACCACGGTGGAAGAAGAAAATCCGTGAAAACTGGTGTAGGTGAGGCGGAAATTTGTAAGGGATCAATCGAGGCGGAAATTTGGAAGGATTGATGTGGATGAGGGTTTTGCAAATGAAGAAGAACAAATTGGTGTAAGAGTCTGTTTTGGGTGGTGAGAAGATAAATAAAAAGGTAAGTCTTAAAATAAAAATAAATATCGAAATACCCACATTTCTAAAAACATTATAATTGTATCACTACTCGTAAATTGAATTTGTGCATAGAAATACTGAAAAAGTCTACCCGAGAATGGTATTCGGAGGTACTTTTAAACATAGTTATCAGAACCGGACCGGATCGGCGGTCGGACCGGGTCCGACCGGGAACCGGACCCCTCACCGGTTTGGTTCAGTTAAAAGACCGTTCTGCAAATGAACAGTGTTTGAACCGGGTCGAACCGGACGGTTTTTAGAAAACCGGCCGGTTTTTGAAAAACCGGCCGGTTTCCGGTTGATTTTTAAATTGATTTTTTTTCGGTTTCGTTTTTTTTTTTCCCCCGGTTTTCGTTTTTTTTTCGGCTGTTTTTTTTTTTTTTTGTTCCCGGTTTTTGGTTATGCACAAACCAATCGGTTTAACCCAATTGGTTAGACCGGTTCACTACTATTGTGTACTGTGTTTGAGAATTGAGAGTAATATGTGTTTGATATTGAAACTAGGTAGTTTGTGTGTGTGTGAGATCATGTAGTTTGAGGTAATTATGTTTGTGTTTGAGACTATGTATGTATTTTAAGTTTTCAAAATTTTTACCCCTTGTGAACAGTGAACCGCACACCGAACCGGGTTGGACCGGGTTGGACCGGCCGAACCGTGAACCGGCCCCCTCGCCGGTTCGATGTCCGGTCCGGTTCTGATAACTATGCTTTTAAAAGGTGTGAACCGTGAATAGTATTCACAAATGGAATATCCATTAGCATAAAAATATATATAATATCTATGTATAATATACGTGATAATATATATATATATATATATATTATGTATATGTGATAAAAAAATATTTTCAAAACTGACTTAGCTCATTCCTAAACTTTGATGAAGGTTACAACTCGGTACGTTGACTCTCGGGTCATTCTTGGACTTTATCGAGTATTATAAATCAAACCAGAAAATTTTTGAGTCATTCTTGGATTTTTAAAAGCTCTTTTCAATACAGCTCGAATTTTTAAATACTTGCATTTTGATCCCTAAGCTTTTATAGACATTCCATTACTTGTCAAAGTGTTACAAATTGGTTCAACGTGCTTAATATCTTCAAAATCATTCATGTATTTTTGACACATTTAAAATGGCTCCAAAGTTAAACCACTTTTTTTTTCAAGCACGATTAATTTTATTCTCTTGTTTATTTAATTGAAATTAACTCATAAATAAATCAAAATGCGTGTACATGGTTTGTTTAATTTAAAGAAAATGCAAGTAATCTCTTTGGCCAAGCATGATCAAAACGGGGGAATCGGACAATTCGGGTAAATCGGTAAAAAATAATTTCAAAAGCAAACTAAAGTACCGAAAGGGAGGATTATGGGCTCGCGAGCTCTTAAGACGTAATCAAACCCTATGAACTCTATTATCTGGACGTAGACCTTTCCAAGTCCTACGATGTTAACACCATGTACCATAGGCAAATTTTAGGATTCCCATTAGCTTTTAATTAATTGGTGGCGACTCTTTCATTTTTCGGTCTGGTTGATGACCCCGCTCGACCGGACCCGTCGCTCGTCAAGACCCGACATTTTCAAGCGAAACAAAAAACATAAAAAAAATATTTTTCAAAATCGAGTTGAGGTTTTATATACAAATATTATATATCTATGTATAATATATTATATATATATATTATGTATATGTGATAGTATATATATATATATGTGTATAATATATATGTGATAGTGTATGTATATGTATAATATATATATATATATATTATGTATATGTGATAAAAAATATTTTCAAAACTGACTTAGGTCATTCCTAAACTTTGATGACGGTTACAACTCGGTACGTGGACTCTCGGGTCATTCTTGGACTTTATCGAGTGTTATAAACCAAATCAGAAACGTTTTGGGTTATTTCTTCAATTTTTAAAAACTCTTTTCAATACAACTCAAATTTTTAAATATTTGCATTTTGATCCCTAAACTTTTATGGACATAACATGACTTGTCAAAGTGTTACAAATTGGTCCAACGTGCTGAAGATCTTCAAAGTTAAACCACCCTTTTTTTCAAGCACGGTTAATTTTACGGTTAATTACTTAATTGGTTACACATGTTTCACCATTGTGCAGAATGGTTACACATGTTTCAAAATGTGATTAATTGGTTTTGCAATGTGACTAATTGGTTTTTTACTGTTCATCATCAAAAATCACAGTTAAGTCACTATTTAGATACAGAAAATGACTTAATTACCCTTTCATACACCCCTGAGCTGTTCTTTAGCTGTTCTTCATTATTCTCCTCGTCTTCATTCTTCATCTCCTCTGTGGTCAGGTACGTCTTCATTCTTCACCGAGCTCTTCCAGGTACGAACCCAGAAATGCTGTTTTGGGGTTCTTGTTTCTGGGTTCTTCAAGAACATCAAATCAGATTTGATTCGATTATGTTTCTTCAAGACGATTCTGTGTTCTTCAATACAACTAAGGGCATAATAGTCATTTCACAATTCAATAATATGTTAAAAAAATAATTAACGTTAAAATTAAAGGTTTACTAACGAAATAATCAAGGGTTAATTACCTCAACCGTTACTTATGTTTGACAATGTGACTGAACCGTTCAAACTTGAGCTCAACCGTTACTTAAGTTGACACATGTGACTGAACCGTTACTATCACCTAACTGCCGTTATTTCTTCCCGTTAAGTAGTGACATATGTTTGTCATGTGATGTACTTGTAATTTGAAGTTCCTAAACTACCCTAAACAGATTGTCTACTTAATAACAGCTTATTCTTATAATCGAAGAACAAGGAAGAACCAAAGAGAAGTTTGCGCGCAAAGAACAAGGAAGAACCCAAGAACTGAAGAACCGAAGACAGAAGCCATGAAGGCTGCATATGAATGCTGTCCTATGGGTTCTGAGAACCGTAGAAATGTTTGATATCGGTCAATCTCTTCCTCTAATCCCAACCACGGAGCTTCGTGTCTGCGAATGTGCTACTGTGGGCTTGTGTGCTCAGTGAAATCTGTTGGTACGTGGCAGAATTTCTCGCGCCGATTCCATGGTTGCCCCAATTTTGAGGTAATTTGACAGTGGGTAACCCTAATTGGCAACCCTAATTCGTTTTGCTGTAGTAATTTGAACCTTAAATCGTCAAATCTGAGGTAATTGTTTATTGTTTCTTCTTTCGTAGTCTGTACATAACCCCGGATGTGGGGGTTTTTACTGGGAAGATCCAGCTATGTGCCCTTACGGTCGGATTGCAGTGATGCAATTTCAACAAAGAGAGAACCATTTGAAAGAACAATTGGAGGTTGCAAAAAACCGAGCTCTTGAAAGTCGACCCAATCGGAAGTTAGTTGTAGTCTTTGTCTTGTTGTTGTTGTTGTTGTTTTTGTTCTAAGTTCAATTGCGAAGAATTAGTAGAAGTTAGTTGTACCTTTGTTTGTAACTGAAGAATGAAGAACAATGTGTATTTTGCGAAGGTGGTGACTTATGTTTGTGGACATGTTGTTAAATGAAGTGTTATCTTTTCTGAACTGTGATTAAAAGGTGACTTAAGTTTGTGAATTGTGATTAAAAGGTGACTTACGTGTGTGAACTGTGATTAAAATGTAACTTAAGTTTGGACATTTTGTTACCCAACCGTTACTAAAATACAGAATACATCCGAAAACACAGAATCCATAATAATCCATCAAAATCCAGAATTCAGAATACATCCCAAAACATGGTCCATCCTATAATCCCAAAATAGGTTCCGTCAATGAATTGTCAAAGAATTCAACACAAATACATTCCATGGTCCCCAAATCTGTCTTTCCTTTGGGTAAATTCCGCAAGTAGCACAACATTACATGCCATAGCTGCCTGCAGCATTCTGATACATTTACTTACGGTCTATAATCTACCTCCCTAAATCCAGACCATTCACTTTTCATTTATTCAGAAGAAACATTTCAGGGAAGCAAGCTGTCAAAGAATGGAACAGAAACATCAACAACAGAACTTGATGCTGCAATTTGCGAAACTGTTCCCTTGGTAGTGTGTTCTTGACAGGTCAGCAGTTCATCTTAGACAGCTCAATGATTGGCGCCTTCGTTCCCTGTGGAGTGCGAGTCTGATCTGCATACATCTCCACGACAAAGTGGACATACTCTGAACAAAAAACAACACACTAGTGTCATGAATCTATCCAAAAGGGGTTTTGTATATAAAAAATGGTGCTGATTATGATTCTCAAATCTCAGTCATCTATATGGACCCTAATTTCACCACTAATTCACCACTAAGCTTTAATGCAACAGACCAACTATTATAATTAACCCACCAACATAAAGCAAATTAAACATTTAAAAAACTAATTTGTTCAATCTCATTCTCGTCACTCTCACCCACTTCATCAATTAACTTCATCAAGTTTGTTCAATCGATTACTGCACACTTCATCAATTTAACAGCAGAACCATCACCACCACCCACTATCTTCACGGCAAACAACCAAATCTTAGAGCTCGAAATTGAATACACGCCCAAATACGAACATATTATGCAGCAATTTCATCATTTCGTACCGCAAACCAACATCAAAGCCCTAATCTTCAACTGAATCGAAGATTAACGAAGTTAAACAGAGTAGAAGAACACAAACCCAAGTCCGAAAACAGAAAGAATGCGAAAAGCCACACAAACCGAAGTTCAATCGAAGCAAACACACAAACTTACTTCCAGTTGCAGTTCCGAAACGCAATGTCGCTGAGGAAGGTTCCTTCAGTGCTGAAAATTGACACTATCGGGGCGGAAGGAGGTCTGCAAGTTTCGGTTGGAGGGAAATGGAAGTTGATAGGAAGTTGGAGATGATTATCAAACGAGGGGGAAACGTTGCAAATTGACAGGAGGGCATAATTGTACTTTCAATTGACTTCAAATCGTTTTAATTGGGTGATGTGTTGTGCACGTGACATTTAGACGGTAAGATTTGACGGAAACTTCACGGAGTAACCTTTCAGTCACATGTTCAAACTTAAGTAACGTTTCAGCTACACCCAAAAAGATGAGTAATCTTTTAATCACATGAGCCAAACATAAGTAACGTTTGAGGTAATTAACCCAATGATCAATTAATCACATTAGGAAAACACATGTGTAACCAATTAGTCACATAGCAAAACCAATTAATCACATTTTGAAACATGTGTAACCATTCTGCACAATGGTGAAACATGTGTAACCAATTAAGTAATTAACCCTTAATTATATTCTCTTTTGTTTATTTATTTGAAATTAACTCATAAATAAATAAATAAAATGAGTGTACATGGTTTGTTTAATTTAAAGAAAATACATGTAATCTCTTTGGTCAAGCATGATCAAAACAGGTGAATCAGACAATTCTGGTAAATCAATAAAAAATAATTTTAAAAGCAACTAAAGTACCGAAAGTGTGGATTATGGGCTTGTGAGCTCTTAAGACGTAATCAACCCCCCGAACTCAATTCTCTGGACGTATACCTTTCCCAGCCCTAGGATGTTAACACCATGTACCCTAGACAAATTTTAGGATTCCGATTATCCTTTAATTAATCGGTGGTGACTTTTTCATTTTTTCGGTTTAGTTAATGACCCTGCTCGACCGGACCCGCCGCTCGCCAAGATCCGACATTTTCAAGCGAGTTTAGAGGTTTTAGACTTTGTCATGTTTGTTTTGGCATATTATATTTTATCTTATCCGTTTTGACTGTTTGCTCATGATTGCAGTTTTAAATTTTGTCCGAAAGACGATGTAAATGTAATAAAAACTAGGGTTAATTACCTCAATAGTTAATTATGTTGACACATGTGACTGAACGGTTCAAACTTGAGATCAACCGTTACTTATGTTTGCAAATATGACTGAACGGTTACCTCCGTTAATTATCTCTGATAAACTTAAGCATATACTATGGACGTTACCTAAGTTAAAATTTCTAATATACCCTTCTCAACACTAAAACTTTATGTCTATGTCTTCTTTGATTTGCTGTTCTTTGTTTCTTCCACGTCCCAATCTACTCAGAAGAAGATCGGAACTGCTAAAGAAGCTTCACTTCAGCAATGGAGGCTTCTTGCTTTTTGCAACTGTTCCTTGCTTATTTGAAATGCGGAATTGACACAATTTCGTTCGTCGGCGTCTCCGTTATTCCATTCTTGCACCGGAGGGTCAAAGCTCTTGGGTCTTGGAAACAAGTGAGTTCCCCATTTCATGCTCTTTCTGTCTTTCGGTTTGGTCCACCCTGAAGCTGATTGACTTAACACTCTCTGAATCTGCGAATGGATTTGCACATGAATTCTTGAATATCCTACTTCCAATTAATTGTAGGAGCAAGAATTCAAAAATGCGAATTTTGAAGAATTTCTGTAGCCAATTTCTTAGATTTTAGGTAAACAGTGTCAGATAACCAATCTTTTCCAATTAAAATGAGGGAGAGTGAAGGAATTGTTTGATGTGTGATCTGATGTTCTTTGCGCTACTTATTTCTTTTTAAGCTCGGTTTCTTTATTCGAAGTAGTGAGCAAGGTGAATCTGTCTACTATTTAGTCTATTTGGCACATTGTAGGCTGTAGAATGGAGTTGAGGATTTAGGATTTTTCTCCTTTCTCGTTTTTACTTCAGCAAAAAAACGAAAATGTGAATTTGGGTAGTAGACTGAGCTAGTTTCACGCGAAATACGAATATGAGATTAATGGATCTTTGTTGATCACTGCTTCCAGTCGACTTCTTACATTGAATTGATTGTTATAACAATTTGTTAATTGTAATACTGCCATTCTCTGTTTATTTAGCTGCAGGATCAGCGCCTGATCTGTACTTGTAGTTAAATTCAATGGAGTTTTAGCATCACAACACAGTATATAGGTATCTGGTCAACTAATATGTGCTTGCAGATTTCACTTTTAGTTCTAAATACTTTTGGGCATTCATGCACAATTGCAGTTGAAAATTTGAAATCAATTAGATCATATGGATAAATTACCAGCTTACAGATCGATTCAAAGCTGGATTTATCTTGCTTCAGTCACTTCTGGTGCAGAGTTCTTGAAAGAAATACATACCCAGATTCATGAACTTTATTTTCTGTCTCACTTTAGATTGATCGGGTATGAGGGGCTAGAAGTTGTAAACCCTGAGGGAGGCAAAGAAGATGCTGAAGAGGAAGCTCAGAAGGGCAGATTAACTCAGCCCATTTCATGAAATTGATATCCATGTTGCAGTTAATGGAATATTCGGATTTACTGGATAAGGCAGATGAATTTGAGGATCCGGTGTATGCAAGTGAGGATTCCTTTCAGAGTTTATTGTTGATTTCTAGAATTTGAGACCTAGTAGTCTCGTACTGATTGGATGTCTTTATGGACTGCAGCCTCATGGGCTATATCTGTCTACTACACCTTTCAAAGAACCTGGAAACCTTTCAACCCTATCCTTGGCGAGACTTATGAAATGACGCATTATGGTGGTGTCACATTTATATCTGAGCAGGTGGGTTTACGACATAACAAACTGACCAAACTGTCTTGTCTTATTTATTTCACCTTCGTCTTCCTTTTCCTATTTTTATCGGAGCAAATATTCTCTGTTCTCTATATATGTTCTTTCCTTGTAAGCGTATCGTCATTTTTCCAGCAAAAGATATATAGTGCACTTTATCGAGACATATACATAATTTTTTTTATTTTGAAAAAATAATCCTGAAATCAGTTTTCCTTAATGTTTTACATAATGTGGAAAAGAATGCAGCTGTTTATTTGATGTATGTTTTTAGTTTATTTTAGGTGAGTCATCATCCTCCTATGAGTGTTGGGGACGACATGTTTCGATGCTCTTGTAAGAGCAGTAGATCGGCAAGAACTGAAGCAAGAGTTATCGGCAAGAGGCTACACTCACCTAGGAAAATAAAAAAATGCTGTATTCATAAAACTTGATCAGATATTCATATAGAAAATGGAAAATTGTTGTATGTATTATGAATTCGTTTAATGCTACTTGATGTTTGTTTAGCTAGATTTTCATCAAATAGAATCCGATATTCAATAAGAAAATGAAATGAAATGGTTGCAAATGTGGTGACTTATGTTTGTGGAGAAGTTGTTAAATGACGTTTTATCTTCTCTTGTTATTAAACGGTTACTTTAGTTTGAACATTTTGTTACCTAACAGTTACTATATCATAATCCATAAACATACAAGGGGGTAGAATCGTCTTTAAATTAGGTGCATGACTTGTACGTGATAGTTTAACGGAAATATGTGACGGAAACTTAACGAAATAATCGTTCAGCCACATCATCAAACTTAAGTAACGGTTCAGTCACGCAAAAAAATGAGTAACATTTTAATCACACAGGTCAAAGATAAGTAACTGTTGAGATAATTAACCGTAAAACTATTTAAATTATCGTTTTGCACAAACCACGCTGGTTACCATTACACGCTCGGACCTGGAAGTGAAGGGCATTAAGAGCTTAGGGAGTTTAGTAGGGGAATGAGCCCGGAGCGGTTTGAACCGCCGGAGAGTTTTGCATTGCATTTTTCTTTAAAAAATGTAAGTTCTGTTCATTCTATCTTGTATCTTTAGGACGTTTCCCGCACCATATTTGATAAGGATGAAGCAAACAAATCATTGTCATCACATTAAGGCCATACAACCCCCTACGATCGAAATTGCCTGAATATGGAAATCCATGACAAAAGAGAATAAAAAATACGTGAATGAGAAGATTGGTGAAGTTCACAAGCTCACAAGTTACAAAGTCAACTGGGTTCTCCTTGATGCCTTGTCTGAATTCTAGAATGTGGAAAAGACGTCTGTGTGATTAACAACAACGGAATACGTTCAAAAATTTTATTTGACACCTACAAGTCCGTCTTTCAACCCGGAGGGGATAATCGGGGATATACTCGAACAACCATCGTCATTCTACCAATGTGTGGGCACCTTGAAAAAATGTGGGGGCAACGTAGCTAAGTAGAATGGTACCCTTGAATAATTCAGACCTTCCCTTGAACCAAGGACGAGGCGAATACAAAGATTTTCAAAATGCATGTCCTTGACCTTCATTCGAAAAAGGGAACATGCAACAAATGCACTCAACAAACTGCGCCGTCGTGTGAAACGTCTTAAGAACTAGACTTCGATTGACCAAATCCTTTTAAAGTTTTTTTTGAAAAACACTTTTGCCATACATGCAATCAAAGTCTACGAATGGAATGAACGGAACATGCAAAATTTTCGAAACCAATCATGCATGATCAATTGTGTATTCATCCTTCTTACTATAGTATTTTGAACTTAGGTTTCCGAGAAACCATGCGACATTCGACAACTCCATCACCTCAAGAACACGGGGAAAGAGTCATCCAGCTAGAACAAACCATGCATTCCATGAGTTCCCGTACATTGTAGTCAATCGTCGACATGACCCCCAGGTCGAGCAGATTTTGCTCTTCTGAGTGCTAAGCATCCATGACTACCACAGTATCCCTTACCTCGTCTTCCCGAGATACGCTCCTGCGTGTAAGCTTCTCATCAATCCATCATGGGTACTTTTGCCATCCTGACCAAGCTACACCTCCCACCCATGAGCGTGCAAGACTTGGATACTTTTAGTTTACCATGACGGCTGACTATGTGAGACACGTCCAACAGTGTCACCTCTGTCAGGTATACACAGACCAAATCCACACGCCACCGCACGAGCTCTATCCCATGACCTTTCTCATGTGGGGCATCGATGTAATCAACATGATCTCCCTAAAGGCGCTCAATAGTGGCGATCGATTAATTCACCAAGTGGGTAGAAGCTATCACCGTGGTGTTAGCAACGACAAAGACCATTAAACGTTTCATTAGACAGGACATCATCATGCGTCATGGGATGCCGAAGTCAATCATCATCGGCAATGCCAGAAATCTGAATAACAAGTTGGTCGATGGGTTGTGAGACCAATTTAAGATCAAGCATAAAAACTCATCTCCATATCGCCCACAAATGAATGGCGCAGTGGACGCAACAAATAAATGACTAGCACGACAAGCTATCTTGGGCATTCACGGCATACCGAACCTTAATACGTACATCAACGAGGGCAACCTCATTCTCCTTTGTTTACGGGACCGAAGTCGTGTTGCCAATTGAAGTAGAAATCCAGTCAACTAGGATATTCGATGAGGCAGAAGTACCACAGGCCATTGTACCAGCAACGCATGATACTTGCATTTAACAAAAAAAATTACCCAAGGGAATTACAACCAGGCGATCTAGTCCTCATAAAAAAATTATCATTTGAGTCAATCCAGACTCTTAGAGCAAATTTGTGCCTAAAATATTAAGGACCTTATATCACCAAAGAGACTTTCAACAGAGGAGTCATGATCATCACCAACATGGACGACCAAGATAACCACAACTCAATCAATATGGACGCAGTAAAAAAACACTTAAAGAGCTCATAACCAGAAAGTGAGCCTTCAAAAGTGAGAGAAAATTCCCGCTAAATCGAAAACTCGAAAGGGCAGTTTATCAAAAATTTAGGGAAGTGGGGCATGATTAAAAATCCCTAAAAAGGGTGATCATGACAAAAGAAGATGAATCTAATCTCTGCTAGGCTGAAAATTCGAAAGGGCAACCTAGACAAAAATTAAGGGAACCGAGAGGTGCGGTAAACAAAATCGTAGCAGAAGGATAGAAAAGCGAGCGATAAAAAAAATTCTTCAAGTCAATTCAGACTCTCAGGGCAAGTTTAAGCCTAAATATGAAGGGTCTTATGTCGTCAAAGAGATTTTCAGCGGAGGAGACATGATTATCACTGACATGAACAACAAAGAATTCTCCCGTATTTGACCTTAAAGAGCTCGTATCTAGAAAGCGAGCCCCCAAAAGTGAGATAAAATTTCTGCTAAATCGAAAACTTGAAAGGGCGTTTTAGTCAAAATTTAGGGAAGAGGGGCATGATTAAAAATACCTACAAAGTGTAATCATGGCAAAAGGAAAGAAATCAAATCCTTGCTAGGTTGAAAATTCAAAAGGGCGACCTAGACAAAAAATTAAGGGAACTGAGGTGCGGTAAAAAACAAACTATAGCAAAATGAAAGAAAATCGAGAGATTAAAAAAAAGTGTTGAAAAGTGGACGATAGTGTTTCCAACGGTAGCAATAAGAACCTGTGATCGGCATTAATTTGAGTTTCCTCGACAACTTGCATGGATACACCTTGTGGACATACCATGAATGGCTTTAGGGAACTTCATCAAGAAGGAATCCAAAGTCAATTAATGAGAAACACATGCTGAGAACTCCGCACAAGCAGTCAGACATCTCGACAGAGCTTTTAGCTCTAAAATGAATTACAAACGGACAAGCGGAATCTTTAGGTGCTCAACCTCTGCAAGTCATTCTCGACAACCAGGACCTGTAGTTATCCAACTTCTAAAAGTCACAAGCCAACGAGCGGAGCCTTTAGGTGTTCATCATCTGCAAGTTATTCTCGACGCCAGGACATGTAGTTATCCAGCTTCTGGAAGTCACAAGCCAACGAGCGGAGCCTTTAGGTGTTTAGCCTCCACAATTCATCCTTAACGATTCACAATCCGATAAGTGGAGCCTTTAGGTGTTCAGCATCCGCAAGTCATTCTCGACGACCAGGACCTATAGTTATCCAACTTCTGGAGTTACAAGGGGAAAAAGGGGTCTTGAGGTGCTCAACCCCCGCAAGTCATCCTTAACGAAGCTTTTGGCAAAAAAACAAATCATTAACCTCCAGCTCGTTGATGGTAAAAAAACACAATATCCTCGACAACCAGGACCTATAGGTGTCCAAATTCTGAGAGTCACAAGTTGATGAGCGTTTAGGCGCCCAGTCTCCGCAAATTATTGTCAACAATCTGGACTTGTAGATGTCCAACTTTCGAAAGTTGCACGATAATGTTCGTCTACTATGTAAATAATGAATCGAGAGGAGCCAAAATTAGTTGTTTGTCTTTGAACACACACTCTTGAGATCACTTCTATGAGCGTGTGTTCAAAGAGGAACAACTATAAACACCTGATTTTGGCTCGGGGTCAAAATATCGTACGCGGGAACCGAGTTGAGAAAAATTGTGATAGAAAAAATTAGTATATATATATATATAAATATTCACCGAAAGTTCTCCACCCACATTTTCCAATCAACCTTTCTTCAATTTCTTATCCAAGCAAATAAAAAAACAATAAAATATCCCTAAAGAAGGGAGAGAGCTACGGACAGAAGAATAGGAGGTCGAGAGTAGAAGCGAGACTTTGGGCAAGGGGGGAAGACCGAATAGGGAGGAAGCCGAAGACTTTGGTGAGGAAGAGAGAAAAAAGAGAGAGAGAGAAAAATGAGTGAGATCGAGTGAAAAATATCGGTGATTATTGGTCTTAGTTTCTCGTACGGTATTTTAAACTCCAAATGATTTAGGTATATCTCCCTCATATTCAATATTGTATTTGTATTTTCTAATGTGAATAAAATTGAGGTTTTATATACAAATATTATATATCTATGTATAATATATATATATATATATATATATATATTATGTATATGTGATAGTATATATATATATATATGTGATACTGTATGTATATGTATAATATATATATATATATATATATATATATATTATGTATATGTGATGAAAAATATTTTCAAAACTAACTTAGGTCATTCCTAAACTTTGATGAAGGTTACAACTTGGTACGTGGACTCTCGAGTCATTCTTGGACTTTACCGAGTGTTATAAACCAAACCAGAAAAATTTTGGGTCATTTCTCCAATTTTTAAAAACTCTTTTCAATACAGCTCAAATTTTTAAATACTTGCATTTTGATCCCTAAACGTTTATGGACATCCCATGACTTGTCAAAGTGTTACAAATTGGTCCAACGTGCTTAATATCTTCAAAATCATTCCTGTATTTTTGACACGTTTTTTTTTTTTGGCCAACAACATCAAATTTCATTCAATAACCAAAGATGAAACCGAGTACAAGATATTATCCGCATACAAACATCTAAGAAGGGGGGTTGGGGGTGAGGACACCCAATCCGAAGGACACAAACCCTCAAGCACATTCTTCGCAATCCAATCCGCACAAGCGTTAGCGGATCGAGGAGTATGGCCCCAAGCGACTTCCCTAATCAAAGAAGATCGGGAAACCGCATTAGACAAAATCGGGGCTATCCTCCAAGCGAAGTCACGACTCTGAATATGATTAACGACGTTCAGAGAGTCAGTTTCAAAAATAACAGAAGACCAATCCTTCTCAATAGCCAGTTGGACCGCGAAGAAAACCGCATGGGCCTCTATCTCGTCCACTGAGCCCGCATAGAGCACACCTGATCGTCCACCCATAACTCGGCCCGAGTAGTCTCTAGCAATGACCCCATAGCCTCCCCGCATGGTGGAACCGTTCCAAGCTCCGTCGCAATTTACCTTGATGTACCCCGTAGGAGGTGCCGCCCAAGCTTGGAAGTGCGAAGACGACGAAGCTACCGACCGAACCGTGGCTGTCTCCGTGAGCGTTGTGTTGATCTCCGAGAGGATAGAAGGAACAAACGGTTGGATACCCTCGAAAGCGAGTTTGCATCTCGCTTTCCAAATGACCCAAGACACCACCATAATACGTCTCCATAGTTTTGATTTATCCCGCCGGTCCGCTCCCGTGAAAGACGTTGCCGCGGTTAACCACTCCTCCAATGATGTCATCCCGGCTAGGACCCTGTCATGTCCAATAAAATGCTGCCAAACCTGTTGAACCCAAGGACATGCAAACAAAAAATGCTCACGTGATTCAAAAACAGAGCAGGTCGGGCACAAAGGATCCACCGCAAGACCGCGGTTCGCAAGCGTTCCCCTCGTCGGCAAGGCGTCGTTCGCAAGCTTCCACATGAACGCCTTTATTTTAGGCCACAAATCAGAATTCCATATCGCTGGCCATACCGAAGGTAAGTCCGGTCCTGGCCTTCTGTTCAAGTCCCAAGTCCGATCACGCGTCGAGTGGATGTGGTGGTAGATCGAGCGCACTGAGGTCTCGCCCGACCTAGAGAACGGCCACCTGTGACGGTCCTGCACCTGTTCGATAGGGATGTGGTGTTGAAGAACTGCATTGACGTCGTCCCTATGAACGGCTTGTCGTACCGCTACCTCGTCCCATACCCGAGAGTCGTGGTTTATCCATAGAGCCACCCTAGGTGAGGATGTTTGGGATCCATCCTCCCTAGGTCTAATCCTCGAATGATTACGCGCCGTGACCCAATAATCCGAGAATGGGTTAATCGACCTCCCATCCCCAAGTAGCCAAACACCATCCGATCGAATAACATCCCGCCCCTCGAGTAAGCTCGACCACGCCCATGAGGCCCTGCTCCCCACCTTCGCCTGAAAGAATGGAAGGTCCGGGAAATACAGGCC
Source organism: Chamaenerion angustifolium (assembly GCA_946814005.1). Taxonomy (NCBI): domain Eukaryota; kingdom Viridiplantae; phylum Streptophyta; class Magnoliopsida; order Myrtales; family Onagraceae; genus Chamaenerion; species Chamaenerion angustifolium. Next base: position 20,949,120 of record OX328268.1, on the reverse strand, counting down.
TTTGAGGAACCTCACCCATAGCGCATTCGGTTCCGAGAGGATCCTCGCCGCCATGTTAGCTAAAATAGCTTTGTTGAAATCGTGCATGTCCCTAAACCCATATCCCCCCTCTGACTTGGGGGAAGTCATAGAGGCCCAATTCTTCCAGTGTATCTTCCTGTTTCCCTCCTTAGATCCCCACCAGAAACGAGCAATAATACTATTCACTTCCTTGCACCAAGAGACAGGAAGTTTGAAGATGTGCATAACATATGTGGGTATAGCACTTAGCACCGACTTTATTAGCACCTCATTCCCTGCCTGATTAATGAGCTTGTTCCTCCAACACTGAAGTTTGTCTCGGATCCTCTCTTTCAGATAGCCCAAAGCCTCCCTTTTCGACCTCCCCCATACTGTCGGAAGGCCGAGATAGCGACCCGGGTCCACGCAAGTTGGCACACCAAAGAGCGATGAGATTTCCCTTTTGTAACCATCCGATGCCCCTGAGTTGAAATAGAGGCTAGACTTGTGGAAATTGATCTTCTGTCCTGACGCGTGGCAGTACAAGTCAAGCGTATCCTTCAGGTGTGAGGCCAAGTTCATCGGTCCTTTTAGGAAAAAGATTGAATCATCCGCGAAGAACAAGTGTTGGATCTCAGGGCAACCCCGCCTCGGTCTGATGCCCCGAATACTCCCCTGTCTGATATGGTCATCAAGCAATCTAGAAAGAACATCAGCGACCAAAATGAAAAGGTAAGGTGAAAGCGGGTCACCCTGCCTTAAGCCTCGCGAAGGTGTGATAATCACCGATTGCTTTCCATTTGCCAGGACCCTATATGTGACGGTTGATATACATGCTTTGATCCATCCGATCCATCTGTCATTAAATCCTCGCTTCCTCATGCTTTCCAGAAGGAAATCCCATTCGACCCGATCATAAGCCTTCTGCATGTCTATCTTCAAAGCACACTCGGTTCGCCCTGAGGTAGTTCTTGGCTTGCCTCTTGTCTTCAGGTAGTGGAACATCTCGTGTGCAATAATAATACTGTCCTGTATCCGTCTCCCTGAAACGAAAGCACTCTGAAAGGGGGTGACCAGTTCCGGCAAATAGGTTTTAAGCCTATTCGCAAGAACCTTAGAGATGACCTTATAACCGAAGTTACAAAGACTGATAGGTCTAAAGTCTGAAGCACATATGGGATTAGCAAGTTTAGGGATCAAGGTAATATGAGTTTGGTTAAGAAAGGAGGGCATGATACCTGATGTGAGGAAGGCGTTGACTGATGTGTGCATATCTGATCCGATTGTTGCCCAACTCTTTTGGAAAAACGACCCCGAGAAGCCGTCTGGTCCTGCAGCCTTAGAACCCCCCATCTGGAAGCAAGCCCTTCTAACTTCCTCCATCGATGCCAAACCCGAAAGATTATCATTCATCTCATCAGATACTTGTAAGGGCACACATGATAACACCTGATCTGACCATCTGACCTGACCCCCCTGACTTCGGCCCGAAGAGAATAACGCCGAATAGAAGCCATGAAGCTCGGTCCTAATGTCCGCCTCATTTTCCAACCATGCTCCCGACCCATCCCTAAGTTTTACAATCTTGTTCCTCCTTTGCCGAGATAGAGTTGTTTGATGGAAGAACTTCGTGTTCTTGTCCCCATGGGTCAACCACTCGATCCTAGATCGTTGTTTCCAAAAAATCTCTTCACGCTTCCATAAGGCATGAAGCCTAGATTTAAGCGCCCTTTCCCGATCCAATTCGTCCTCCCCTTCGGCAAGTGATGAGGATCGTGCCAAAAGTCGTTTGACCTTGGCAATCTCCGCGACGTTATGTTTAAATTCCTTTGAGCTCCAATCCAAAAGGGCCGACTTACATCTATCGAGTTTCACCTTTATTTCACCCACGACCCGAAGAGGACCGCCCCGTTGCCACGCACCCTCGATGACTTTGAGGCACTCGTCATGTTCAAGCCACATATCCTCAAAACAAAACGTTCTCTTACCCTTCGCCTCCGTCGGTTTTAAATAAATGGAGATCGGGGCGTGATCTGACCCGATGATGAGCTCATGAACACAAATGGCCGAAGGGAACATCGATAGCCAAGATTGATTGGCGATGGCTCGGTCTAACCTCTCTCTTATGCGGTCCCCTCCCCTTCTATTATTTGACCAAGTGAAAATTGATCCTTTGAAGCCCAAGTCTTCAAGAGCGAGGTCATCCAAAAGAGAGTTGAACCCGTCAATCTTGTTTTGATCCTTAAGTCCGCCCCCTCCTTCTCCTTTTGATGGGATATATCGTTAAAGTCCCCCACACAAGCCCATGCCTCCGATCGATTTCGGCCGATCCTTTTAAGCTCCTCCCAATTCTGACAACGTCTCGAAAAAACCGATTCGGCGTAAACCCACGTGAATCTGCATACGCCCCTAAACTCCGGACCCGACACCGAAGTGTCGATGAAATTCCTATCTTGTGAATGAACCTGAATGTTGACCTCCTTTGTCCACCAAAGGGCCAACCTTCCACTAGCACCAATGGGATGAACATACGTAGCATAGTCCATCCCGACTTCCCTTCGAACCTTCTCACAGTGGGCCTCCGTCTTCTTGGTCTCCATTAAGAAAACTATAGAAGGCCGAGAACCCTTCACTAGGTCTTTGTGGTGACGAATTGTCAGGGGAGACCCTAGCCCCTGACAATTCCAACTGACGACGATCATTGGAAACCCGTGGCTGTTTTAGGACAGCCACCGGAACCCTTTGATTTGTCGTTATTCTTGATAACACGAACACTCTTTCTTGTCGCCACCGTCCTTGCCTCCATAACCCCCTGGTTCCCCCCAGGATTGGAGAAGCAGATCATCTCCCCTTGGCCAAGGGCCGATGGCCCACTTTGTGTCTTCCTCTTTTTCAAAGGACCCTTGTCCTCTATGCAGCCCAACGCCCTCTTGGCAACAGCCCATCCACTGTCGTTTTCCACCTCTACAACGCATTCTGCCCTTGTCGCTTCAGCTATACCAGCACCCTTGGCCCCGAAAGAGCCCTGCAGACCCTCCCCCAGTTCCTGACCCAACTCATGCCGCACCTCAGCTTCGGTCCCTACCTGCGGTTCCGGTCTTCTGTTGTGGACAAGACAGATCGGGATGATCGCCTTGGCAACCAGATCGCAAGGGATACATACAATGGGGTCAGCAAGCCCTTTCGGGGCGACACTAAGGACGGAAGATGTTGGGAGAGCTGACGTCCCAGCTCCCCCCAGTACTGCACCTGGGTTCCCCTGCGTGTCCATGACCACGATGGCCCGAGAGTGGTGTTCCTTAACAGAGAGGGTCACAGGTTCCGGAAGAGGGGTTGCATCCATAGCCCTAACTTTCGACTGAGGAGTCCCTCCCTGATTGACCAGCTTCTGTGATCCGATTGTTCCACCTGACTGCACCTGAATATGCCCCCCATATGCCTGTGAAGAACCGTTACTCGCGCCCTGGCTGAGACGATCTCCAGATGATCTCCAAGACGAGCCACCCTGATTCGATGCCTTTGGCATCCCTCTAAGGATCAGCCCATTGCTCTGAGGTGGTCCCTGACCCCGCATAACCTCGCTCCAAGACTTGAATCGATGGTCCCGAGAGGTGGCCAGCCGTGCACCACCCCCCACGGTAACCCATCGATTGTTCGTCTTAGGGCGCTCGCAAGATGTCCAAGGCCCGTATAAGGGTGAGCCTTCTCCCAGATCCGTTATCACTGGCTCAGAACAAACCTTAGAAGAATGCCCCACCCGACCACAACTATAACAAAAATCCGTCAATCTCTCGTATCTGACCGACGCCCATTTACCAACTCCTTTCGAATCAAACCATCTAAATCTCGGCATCAAGGGAGATAGGGAATCAACTTCAACCTGAACCCTAAGAAACGTTCTCTGTTTCATCACGGTGCTATCCTCAGTTTTCAGGTATCGACCAATGCTATCCCCTATACTCTGAGCATTCGGTTGGTTCATCATTTCAAGGCTCAAGCCGTGAATTTGAACCCATGTCTGGAACTTAGTGAAGTCGATTTCATTGATCGACTTGTCAATCGGGCACGGCTTGATATTCAAACACAAACCGTGGATAGACCACGGTGACAGTTCTAACACTTGATTAAGCTCCCTAGCACTCGCAAAATCAAACACGAGGGTGGTGTCATTTACCTCACCAATGTTGACCGACCCATACTTCGCCCACGCCTCCCTCAACACAAGCTTCACCACACTGTTTTTGATGTGTTTATCGGACATCAACACACCAAGAGCTCGGTTATCCGGTGCCTTCTCCAAACCGAGAGTATCCGAGGACAACAAGCACAGGGTCCCCATCCCCGGAGCCACTTCCCCTTGAGAATTGGACTCGGAGGCCATAGCCACCGATCGGATTCAGATATGCACACAGCGATCTCGACTGACCTGCACACAGTAGAAAAGGAGGCAAGCAGATATATGGAGAAAGGGATAGGGGATTACTCGAAGAATCGATCGCCGATTGGAGACCGGCGACGATCCGACGTGTATGTAGGTCTTCGGGCAATGGTGAGAGGCGCCGCAGTTTCCAGAGTGCCACGGGAAGGGGAAGCTGCTTCCAAGCCTAGCTGAGGTCCGGGAGAAAACGGACGGCAGCTCCTTGGAGAAATTCGAACAGAATCCGGGAAGTTCGAAACGAATTCGGGCGACCTAAAATCACCAAACAAAGTCCCAGCTGAGAGCAAATTGAAAGCAGACCTGTAAACCCCTAGCTGTGAGGAGCAGAAATATGCATTCAATTTTGGAAAGCCCTCTGGTTTAGAACCACATGGACGCCATTGTTTTTCTCGGAACCGAGCAAAACCCTAGCTTCACCATTAATTCCTTCCTAGCAGAGAGAGAGGAGCGTGCAAATCACGCGCGTGTCAAATTGTATGTTATAATTTAACACGTTTAAAATTGCTCCAAAGTTAAACCACCTTTTTTTTCAAGCACGATTAATTTTATTCTCTCTTGTAATAATTGAAATTAACTCAAAAATAAATCAAAATGCGTGTACATGGTTTGTTTAATTTAAAGAAAATGAATGTAATCTATTTGGCCAAGCATGATCAAAACGGGTGAATCAGACAATTCAGGTAAATCGGTAAAAAATAATTTCAAAAGCAAACTAAAGTACCGAAAATGCGAATTATGGGCTCGCGAGCTCTTAAGACGTAATCAAACCCTCTGAACTCGATTATTTGGATGTAGTCCTTTCGAAGCCCTAGAATGTTAACACCATGTACCCTAGGCAAATTTTAGAATTCCCATTGGCTTTTAATTAATCGGTGGCGACTCTTTCATCTTTTCGGTCCGGTTGATGACCCCGCTCGACCGGACCCGTCGCTCGCCAAGACGACATTTTCAAGCGAAACAAAAACATAAAAAATATATTTTTCAATAGGGGGCCGGAAAAGTCGGATCCGACGTCCGATAAGTGGCTTTTCACGTAACTTAATTTATAAATCTCCAACTTATATGTTTGTTTTAAGTTTAAAACTAATTGGCTGTGACTTAATCACTCTAATAATTTAAGTAGCATATTACATATTATTATATTATTATTTTTATAAAGTTGTAGGAAAAAAGTTATATAAATTTGTAATTTTAATATATATACTTATTTATTACTAAATAAATAAATAAATATTATATGTAAATTAAAGTCAATAATATTATATTATTATGTTTTATTAAAAGTTATTATGTACATAATTTTTGTAAATATTGTTAAAATTTACCTTGATATTATTATTAGTTCATGTGTTCAATTTTATATTAAAAATAAAATTATAATAAAGTATGTGATGTTTGTTAATTAATCTATTTAATTTATAGTAGAAACTTTTTATATGTGCATACTTGACATTCATAAAATATACTATTATGTATTTTAGTATTATACCAATTCTACTACATAGAATATAAGGTTAAATACCAAGTAGCTACCTGAACTTTAGACGTATTGCAACGAGGTACCTGAACTTTGAAAATTCAAAACGGGTTACCTTAACTTTGAAGAAGGTGCTATTTGCACCTTCTTCAAAGTTGAGGTAGCCCGTTTTTAATCTTCAAAGTTCGGGTAGCTTGTGGCAAAACGTGCAAAGTTCAGATAGCTACTTGGTATTTAACCCTAAAATATATTTAAGAAAAAAAAATTAAATATACATGTGAAATAAAAAGAATTAATTACGGTTTTGTAACTTCTCTTGAGAATGAATGAGAAAGCTTGAAGAATTTTAAAGTGACTAACATGACATGACACTTAGGAGTGATAATTGTATGTTTGACATGAACCAATTAAAATTGATTAATTTGACATTATGAGTAAGAAAATACAATTGCATACATTCTAATCAAATTAATATATAGAGAGATTATAATCCAAGTTTAGAGATTAATACATTCTAATCAAATTAATCTGTTTAAATTACAAAAATTTCCTTTAATAATCTAATAGTTTATATTTATCATGACTATTTTGGTCATTAAAATGTTTTCTCAAAACATTTATCAAAATATTATTATGGAGACTCGAACTTATGACCTTATAACTTGAAGACATACGTATTAACCAGTTACACACTTATGCAACATTACAATTTAAACAAGATGATAATTATATTTTCTTTATCACTATTTTTTTTTCTCATGCACCGTTTTTTTTATATCTCGCTAACAAATGAAATTATATTTTCACTTTATTGGACATTAAGATAACAGTGGATCTAAAGACTTAGATTATTTATAAAAGTTATAATATCATCTAGAACTGAGAAAATTTAGATTGAATTAATATTTCAAATATGCATTATCTATTATTTGAAGCAATAAATAATTAAAATGTACCATTTATTATTTATCCGATTTTTTAAAATTTATTTTATTTAATTATTATATCTGTTATTTTATATAACTTTACAACTTTACATAATAATGATAATTGTATATTATGTTCTCATTTTGTCAATTTTTTTTTTGTAATCCTGACTTTTGTAATGTTTTTACAATTAATTATATAGATTTTGTTTCTTCAAAACATTCTCTATTCTTTCCAAGAAGTTAAAGATTTTTACAACTTTGGGCAGCTGGAATCATTTATGCATTAATATTAATAATTCAAATTAATTATATAGATTTGTTTTTTTCAAAACATTCTCTTCTTTACAATTCTCTCTTCTTTCGTTATAAAAAACATTTCATCTATGAATTTAAATAATTCAAATAGAATTAAAATCTATCAAAATTGACTATATTTATATGTTTTATATACATAATCTATCGTCTGAAGCAATAAATACAAAAAAAAATCAAATTTGAAAGGAGATATTTGATTAATGTATATATTTTTTATAATGATAATTATGTATTATAGAGTATTTTCAAATAATTATATTTTTTATAATGATAATTATGTATTAATGTATATATTTTTTATAATGATAATTATGTATTAATGTATATATTTTTTATAATGATAATTATGTATTAATGTATATATTTTTTATAATGATAATTATGTATTATAGAGTATTATCTTTGTTGGGTATCGATAGTGACAGCCCAGTAAGGAAAATGCCCAATAACCATAGAGGGGGTAAACCCATGACATTCGAACCGGATCGGCCTAGGTACGAGTTAAACTTGGCCCTCCATAGAATGGCCCAGAACCGAGCCCAAAGTCTCTGAGGACGCCCTAAGTGCTCGCCATTCTTCACTAGGCCGCGACCTCTCACTGCTCGCCATGAGAGTGCTCGCCCCGAAGCATAGTTATCAGAACCGGACCGACCATCGAACCGGCGAGGGGGTCGGTTCCCGGTTTGGACGGTCCAACCCGATCCAACCCGGTTCAGTGTGCGGTTCACTGTTCACAAGGAAAAAAACTGAAAAATTAAAATACATACATAGTCTCAAACACAAACATAGAAGGGACCCAATTTAAAAAATATATTTACTCAAATATATATATATATATATATATTCACGGGGGTTTGAATAATGAATATTTTCCATATAATAATCAAGGATTTTCCATTAATGAACCGGTTGGTCTTTTCCATTACGTACGTTACTGCTTGTTGGGGACAGATTGTTGGTTTGGGTTGACAATATATTTGTCCATTTTCTAATGTATTTGTCCACTTTTCTAAAGTTTATTCATTTCAAACTCATTTTTTTTATTCATTTTAATCTTGCTTTATATTAATTTATAATTAAGATAAAGTCCTGCTTGCTCATCGACATCATACTATTCATTTTCAAGTTTTCAAGGGATGTTTTGAGAGATCTAAACTTTGACACGTAGAAAATAAAGTATTTAATACGTACACGATTTCTTCTCTTTCGTATTTTTTTTAAATAATGTACCACAATTTATTATTCTGCCAAGACAAAATAAATACTACTTTTTTTTTTCAGCTAATAATTATATTTTATTCCGAAAACAAGAAAAGAGTTCAAATGAGATGGAATCCTGTTCAATATAATTAAAAAAGTGAATAATGGAAGTGAAAAAAAATCAGTTACAAACTGAACCGGAAACCGGCCGGTTTTCCAAAAACCGTCCGGTCCAACCCGGTTCAAATACTGTTCATTTGCAAAACGGTCTTTCAACTGAATCAAACCGGAGAGGGGTCCGGTTCCCGATCGGACCGCCGATCCGGTCCGGTTCTGATAACTATGCCCCGAAGAGAGCCCTGCCTCTCTCCTCTGGTCCCACCAAACCGTCAATAAGAAAGTGGCCACGATATCCCGCGTATCTCGGTCCCATATTCACTAAAGATTAGATTTGGTAACTGCAATATCTCGCAGTAACTGCCATATCCCATGATCCGAATCTTCATTAACACAATATACACTAAGATATTCAGTTGCCTTATACGGTTTGATCTCTCCGACCCTATAAATACCATTGCTTTACATACGTTCCTTACGTTTTGAGTTTTATACACACATATACTCATTTAAGCATCGGAGAGGGACCCAGAGACACCCCCTCTGTTGCGCTCCCCTACCTGCAGGTTCACCGGAGTTGGAGCAGAAGCGTCTTTCCGTCCTCGTCTGGCATTTAATTCACTGCCAGATCAGCATCCAGGATTTCACGATCCAACATTTGGCGCCGTCTGTGGGAACGAGCAATTCAGCCATGAGAACTCGATCCCAAAGCAACCGTCGGAACCAGACCAGGGAGTGATCCTCAGATAGCTCTGATTCCGCCGCCGCTTCACCGCTTCAACAAGAGCCTGCCAGCCGAGCAGGAGCCAATGCCGTTCCTCCGCGTGCAACTCGAGAGCATGTCGGTGATTCAAGACCGACCCCCGCTGCTAATCAAAACGGAGCCCCGACACCGCAGATAGTCCACATCGCTGGGGAAGACATCAATTTAACCCCAGAGATGATCTCCCTGCTGGAGGCCATCCTAGGACAGGCGCGCCGTCAAGCCCCTGCTCCTCAAGAAAACAATCTCTCTGCTCCTAAGGGAAACAACCGTCCTGCTGCCACAGGGCCCTTACCCTCTGAAACGGCTAATCCTGGCCCCACCGCGCCTCAGGAGGATCAGGAGATGACATCAGGACAGCAGTCCATACCTCCAGCATACACCAAGGAGCCAGCAGCCGCGTACACTGACAACCCTTCCGGTCCTCCTCCACCCGGAACCTCGCCAATGTACTGCACTGTGGATCAGATGGATGACCTCCTCAATAAAAGGCTCCAACAAAGACAACTGACAATCGCAGCTCCCTTCAAGGAGTAGTCTGCTCACCCTTTTACCGACGGGCTCGTCGCCATCAAAATCCCAAAGGATGTAGTTGCTCGGGCCATACCTGACATGTCAACAAGCACGAGGCCTCTCTCCTGGCTAAGTCAAATGATCCCAATCACTTGGCTTTGTTATTTCCATCTACTCTTTCGGGTTCGGCTTCGTCCTGGTTCTTTGGTCTCCCTGCAGGATCAATCGGAACTTGGGCAGAGTTAAGAAGCAAGTTCCTGGAGAGGTATATGGGCGAACGCCAGTTGCTGAAGAGCGTGGTCGCCCTTGACTCGGTCAAACAACAGCCCGGAGAGTCGCTGTCCAACTTCTATGGGCGTTTCCATCAGAACGTCACGGAGATAGATCGCCGAATCTCGGATGGGAAGATCATTCGAGCATTTTACAGGGGTCTGGATGTGGTCAACAAGGCCTCGAGGAAGCTGCGAAACAGCTATCATGTGAAGGAGATTGAAACGCTGGAGGAGTTGGTGTCCAGAGCAAAAGGTTTCATAGACCTTGAAAGGGCGAACCCAGAGGCTAACTTCCTGATGACCTCGCTAAGGGTGGTTCATGAACCCCGACGCGATGGTAAGAAGGAGGTGAAGAAGGAGAAGAAGGGAAAAGACAGCAGGCCCCGGGTCGAGTCTAATCCAGCACTTCGCCATCCAGAGGTCCCTGAGTACTTCACGCCTTTAAATAGGCAGATCTCAGCGGTACTAGTCGAGATGGAGAGGAGATCCTTGGCGAGGCCACCGATGCCTCGTCGAGGTGGGCAACCCATGGGAAAGGATGTCGAGAGCTATTGCAGATACCACAAGTGCATGGGCCACAAGACAGATGACTGCCGCATTTTGAAGCGGGATATAGAGAAGTTGATTCAGGGGGAATGTTGAAGGAATTCGTGGCAGGGCGAGACAGAAGTCGAACGCCCCCTAGGAGACATCGTTCGCCAGCCCCTGCAGAGCAAACTGAGCCGTCTGGAAGCAAGAGGAGGCTAAATCTGATTGCAGGAGGATTCGGTGCAGGCGGCGAGAGATCGAGCGCAAGGGAGGTCTATGCCACTCAGATCTCCACAGCAGTTCAGTTGAGGAAGCGGCCCCGATATGAAGAGAACATTGTCATCTCATTCTCCGAAGATGATTTGGCACATGTTACCACCCCCCACAACGATGCTCTGGTTATCACAGTAGATATTGACGGTTGTGACGTTGCAAGGATTCTGGTCGACGGAGGCAGCTCGACAGACATCCTATTTCTGGACGCTTTCGAGAAGATGAGCAAGTCCAAACGTGACCTGAAGAGGGTCGGCTTTCCGTTGATTGGGTTTGCGGGAAGGAGAACTTATCCGCTGGGGGCTATAACCATGCCAGTGATTTTTGGCGAGGGATGGAAGAGCATCAAGGTATCGGTCACTTTCCTGGTGGTCGATTCACCTACATCTTACAACGCCATCATAGGGAGGACCACGATCAATCCGAACAAGATTGTGGCCTCCACAGTCCACCAGAAGATGAAGTTCCCCACTCCCAACGGGATTGGAGAAGTTCTCGGAGATCAGTCTTCCTCGCGGCAATGCTATGTGAACTGTTTACGCAGGAAGAACCAAAGAGAGGCGCTCGCCATTGAAACAGAGGCCGACCCCCGGGAGGACTTGGGTCGGCCAGCACCTATGGAGGACTTGGAAGAGGTCGAAATCGATGGTCCAGACAAGAATGTGCGCATCAGAACCACCTTGAAGGAGGATCAAAAGGAGGCCATGACCGCCCTCCTCAAAGAATTTAAAGAGCTCTTCGCCTGGAAGCCGAGCGACATGCCAGGAATCAGCACAGATATCATCTCCCACGAGCTCAGAATAGACCCTTCCATCAAGCCGATCACCCAAAAAAGGAGGTCATTCGGGACGGACAAGCGTTTGGCGATCAGGCAAGAGGTCGGCAGGTTGATTGAGGCTGACTTCGTCAGAGATGTAAGATTCCAGAGCTGGGTCGCCAACCCAGTTTTGGTTAAGAAATCAAACGACAAGTGGAGGATGTGCGTCGACTTCCGCGATATGAACAAGGCTTGCCCCAAGGATTCATATCCCTTTCCGAGGATTGATCAGCTGATCGATGCTACCTCGGGTCATGAGATGCTGAGCTTCATGGACGCCTACTCAGGCTACAACCAGATCAGAATGCATCTAGACGATGAGGCCCACACCGCTTTTTATGCTGATGGGGACATTCTGTGCTACAAGGTGATGCCCTTTGGCCTCATCAATGCCGGGGCAACTTATCAGCGGATGGTGAACCGACTGTTCCAGGACATGCTGGGGAGGAACATGGAGGCTTACGTGGATGATATGATCGTCAAAACCATCAAGGGAAATCCTCACACAGCGGACCTCCGCGAAGCTTTTGAATGTATGAGGATACACAGTGTTCGCCTGAACCCTGCCAAGTGCGCCTTTGGGGTCAAGTCCGGCAAATTTCTGGGTTTCATGGTCAGCGAAAGGGGAATCGGAGCAAACCCAGAAAAGCTAAAGGCCATAGAAGAAATGAAGTCGCCAACCTGCCACAAGGAAGTCCAATGACTGAATGGACGCCTAGCTGCTCTCAACCGCTTCCTCTCCAAAGCGAGCGACAGGTCCCTCCCATTTTTCAAAACTCTGAGGGCCAACCGCAAGTTCGAGTGGACGCCAGACTGTGAGGAGGCATTCCAATCCTTGAAGAGGCATATCCAAACACTCCCAGCTCTGGCAAAGCCCGTTCTAGGCGAGCAGCTTTTCCTTTATCTAGGCATTAGCGAAGTGGCAGTCAGTGCTGTCTTAATAAGGGAGGAAAATAATGTTCAGAGCTTAGTGTATTTCATTAGCAAAATGTTCAACTCAGCTGGAATAAAATATGTCCAGATTGAGAAGTATCTCTATGCCTTAGTTATTGCTGCTCGGAAGCTGAGACCTTACTTTCATGCGCACGACATCACGATCCTCACCAATCAACCTCTCAAAAACTTCCTGATGAAACCAGATTCTTCAGGAAGAATGGTCAAGTGGGCGATCGAGCTCAGCGAGTTCAAGAAGCACTAGCTGATTTCATAGTGGAAAGCACGAGTAACGGTCAAACGGAGGCAGAAAACAGGCCAAGTCAGTCAGCAGATGATAATCAAATCTGGGAGCTCTATACGGACGGGTCTTCATCAAAAGAAGGCTCGGGGGCAGGTTTAATTCTTATTCCTCCTGAGGGCGAGCCTCTGAAGTACGCGATCGCCTTGACATTCCCGGCGACCAATAATGAAGCAGAATATGAGGCTCTTATCACTGGACTCAGACTGGCAAAAGGAATGGGTATAACTGCGCTTAAGGTAAAGAGTGACTCAAAGCTTATTGTCAATCAGGTTAATGGCACCTACGAGGCAAGAGGAGAAAAGATGAAGAAATATCTCGGCATCGCCAAGAAGCTGGTCGCGGAAATCCCAAATTTCGCGATTGAGTCTATTCCTCGCCAAGAAATCCAGATGGCAGACTCCTTGAGTAAACTGGCATTCGGAGGGACAACAATCCAGGATGTGCAATTTCTGGAAAAGGCCCTATGTTCAGTCCTGGAAAGCAGAGCAGAGGTCTTCAACATTCAAGGACAGGTCACATGGATGACCTCGTTCCAGAATTATTTAAAAGAAGGGATCCTCCCAGATGACGAAGGCGAATCCACGAGGATTAGAAGACTCGCAGCCAGTTATCTAATCATCGATGGGGAACTCTATAGAAGAGGCTACTCGACTCCTTACTTGAGGTGTGTCGCTCATCCTGAAACAGAAAAGGTTCTCCGAGAAGCTCACGAAGGGGCGACAGCATGTCATGAAGGTGCTCGATCGCTGACCAGGAAAATCTTCAGATTAGGATATTACTGGCCAACCTTGGGAAAAGATGCAACCGAATTAACGCAGAAGTGTGAGACTTGCCAGTAGTTTGCACCACGATCGGGTCGACCATCAACACTATTATCCCCAATGGCGGGTGTCTGGCCTTTCGCTCAATGGGGAATCGATATATTGGGTCCTTTCCCTATTAGCACGGGTCAACGTACTCACATTATAGTGGCGATCGACTACTTCACTAAGTGGATAGAGGCGAAAGCTCTAGCTTCGACAACGGAATTCCAGGTCATCAAGTTCCTGCAGGTCAACATATTCTCCAGGTTTGGCATTCCCAAAATACTCATCAGTGATAATGGTCCGCAATTCATTGGAAAGGAGCTCAAATGGCTCTGTGAAGAATATCATGTCGACCATCGTTTCAGTTTAGTGCATCATCCTCAAACGAATGGGCAAGCTGAAACAACCAACAAGGTTGTCTTAACAGGACTCAAGAAAAGGGTTCGAGCATTCAAAGGAAATTGGGCAGAAGAACTGGAAAACGTATTATGGGCCATCAGAACAACACCTAAGGCGGCCACAGGAGAAACGCCTTTCAGTCTAGTGTACGGATCAGAAGCAGTAGCACCCGCCGAAATAGCAGTGCCTACCCACAGAGTCCTACACTTTAATGTGGAGGCAAACGAGATCGAGCGCAGAACTGACCTCGACTTAGCAGAAGAAAAGAGATGGCTTTCGGAAAAGACACAAGCAAAGATGCGCTTGGCGACCACTCGATACTTCAACAGAAAAGGCAGCGCTCGCCAATTTTTCGTGGGGGAGATGGTTATGAGAAGGAATGAATTCACAAGGCTGGACAGTAAAAATAAACTTTCAGCCAAATGGGAAGGACCGTACAAGGTAGTAGAGATCGCCGCACCCGGATCCTACTATTTGGAAACCATCGAAGGAGAAAGGTTACCCCGTCCATTCAATTCTGAGCATTTAAGGAGATTTCATACATAACTTGTAATCAAACTGTTATGTTAATAAAAGAAATCCATTCCTTCATAAAGCGTGTCCACTCGAAGCAAGTCGAAGAAAAAAGACCTGACGCCAAAAGTCAGGCAAAGACCTGATAACCAAATCGGGCACAAAAGCCCTAACAACAAAGTCAGGCCAAAATCCCTAACGCCAAAGTCAGGCCAAAAGCCCTAGCAACAAAGCTAGGCCAAAAGCCCTAGCAACAAAGTTAGGCCAAAAGCCCTGACGCCAAAGTCAGGCCAAAAGCCCTAGCAACAAAGCTAGGCCCAAAGCCCTAGCAACAAAGCTAGGCCAAAAGCCCTGACGCCAAAGTCAGGCCAAAAGCCCTATCGCCAAAGATAGGCCAAAAGCCCTAGCAACAAAGCTAGGCCAAAAAGCCCTAGCAACAAGGCTAGGTCAAAAGCCCTAACAACAAAGTTAGGCCAAAAAGCTCTGACGCCAAAGTCAGGCCAAAAAGCCCTAGCAACAAGGCTAGGCCAAAAGCCCTGACGCCAAAGTCAGGCCAAAAGACCTAGCAAAAGAAAGTTAGGCAAAATAAAAGCTTTGACGCCAAAGTCAGGCCAAAAGACCTAGCAAAAAAAAGTTAGGCAAAATAAAAGCTTTGACGCCAAAGTCAGGCCAAAAAGTCCTAACAAGAGAATTAGGCAAAAACGGGAAAGCAGACGCTAAAGCCAGACAAAGAGATCTGCTATCAACCCATTAAACAGCGGATAAGGAATTTTAGGCGATCACTATGGATGATGAAGCCTTAAAGTTAACAAATTCCCTGTTATTATGCAAACACCTCAAAGGTTTAAACTTCAAAGAAGGTAATATCTCTTTGAAGTTAGAAGTTTATGCTTTTAAGTGTCAGAGTATTGTCCTGAGAAAGTTCGTATAGACTTATGCTTGGTCTAAGACTTTAAGAGTCGAAGCCATTATACAGCAAGAAAAGTCGAGAGTAATTATGATTAACATATTGGATGAATAGCCAAATATGTTCGAAGTCAATTAAAGGCTCATGAATATAAAGGCATATAAAGAAACCAAGTCTTAATAAATAATTATAAAGTAAAACAAAAAATTACAAAGGAAAAACAGTTATCTAAAAAGACAAAGAAAATATGGTCGCCAATGAGCTGGAGGCTTCAAGCTTTTGGATTCTCGGGGGCAAGGGTGCTTTGCTCACCTTCGGGGGTAGGAGTACTTGGCTCACCTTCAGGGGCAGTCTCTTCAGCAACAACGGGCCGAGGAAGGCGACTCCGCAAGAAGCCCTTCAGGGATTCAACTTCCCCAATGGGAAAGTTGGGGTCGACCGCCTGGACCTCATCCACCAGGACTTGGAGAAAATCGGCAATCACCGACTTCATCACCTTCAAAGTCTGGTCCTCAAAGTCCTCGGAGGCCTTGAACTCCTTGACCACGGCCTGAGGCGAACGAACCGCCTTTAGCTGATCAGCCAGCCGGTTCTTCTCCTCCTCCAGGGCGATCCCCCTGGCTTCAACAATGCCCCTCTGGGCCTCAGCAGCTTCCTTCTGGATCTCCGCGGCGACCCGAAGAGCGTCCGACTCGGCCACCTGAGCACGAGCCTCCTTCAACTCGGCCTCTAGGCGAGCTCGGACCTCTTCTCCTTCATCAATGCACCGATGAAGGGACTCAGCTTCTTGAAGGAAGGCTGCAGCATCAGCCTCCCTCTTCTTGACATCAGCAAGGAGACGCTGCTCCTTCCTGAAGTACTCCTCCCGGGCGCCGTCCACCAAGGCGATCGCCGCGTCAGCGGTCTTCTTGATGGCCTCCAACTGCCCGGGGGTGACCCCCGTGCTTCGGTACTGCTCCAGCTCGACAAGCAGGTCAGAATGCTTGTCGGCGAGCTCGCCGAAGACGCGGCCAAGGATCACCTCTTCCCGAACGAGCTGACAACAAAAACACAAGAAAAATTGTTAGGACATCAAACAAAAAGGGAATGACAAGGAAGAAAGAACGGAAAGAAGGCGAGATCATACCAGGGCGACTCGTTCGAAGTGGGTCCGCAGGAACCCCTCGATCTAAGGAAGCTCCGTGAGAACAATCGAGCGGTCCTTGGGGGAATTATCCCATCAAGGAGCCGCATGCACATGTCCCGGCTACCCCGGAGGCTCTTCTGGGCAGGATACCCCTTCTTGGAAAGGTCCCCACAAGGGACCCAAGACCCCCGAGAGTCCGCAGCCTTAAAAGTCTAGAACAAGCTCGCCATGGAGCAGTACTCCTCGGCGGGAGCCCTCGAGGAGCTGGAAGCAGCAGGCCCCTTCTTCTGGGTCCCAGACTCCTTAGGAGGAATCATGGGCACCGAATGAGCGGGAGGCGCCAAGGCCAAAGACTTCTTCTTAGTGGCAGAAGGGCCCTAGGGAGAAGGAGAAGGAGGCGCCACGTCCAGACCCTTCCCCTTGCTGGCAGAAGGGCCCTTAGGAGGGGGAGGAGGAGGATGTTGGTCGACCTCAGGGTGCTCCTCACTCCTGACCTTCTTAGAAGGAGGAGAAGGAGGATCCCGGGCCACGTCAGGCGAGGACTTCTCTGCAAAACAGCAAGACAAGATGTCAAAAACCAAAAAACTGCAAAGTATGAAAACGTTAAATCCACAAAGGGCGAGGCGACATACCTAGTTGGCGAGGGCCGGTAGTGGCCGAAGGAACCACCTCCTCGGACTTCCTCTTGGACGAACGCCTAGAGGGGGGAGGAGGAGAGCTCAGCAGTGCCTGGTCGGAGGACAACCCCGCCGATCCCTGGTCATCAAAGAGACCTATCAGTTTTCGGCTCTTGCCTACGGCCTTGCCTACAAATGATAAAACAAGAAAAGGGTTAGAAAATTACCCAATCATCAAATATTGGCGTGGCTTGATGAATGCCCGCCATCTCAAGCGCGTTCTCAGTAGTGTCCGCCACTGAGCGAATGAATTTGAATTGGGACGACCGATGCAACCGGTATAGGTCGTCGATGGCGTTCCGATCACTCCCTGACAGCTCTTCGAAGGAAGGAGGGAAATCCTTGTCCGGGGTAAACAATTTCCAGGGTACGCCCCCTAGTACAAGAAGTAAAACTTCTTGTAGTTGGAGTTAGTGGCCCGAAAATCATCGACCAAACGGACATGAACATTCCAAATCCATGCTTGAGGGTCTCCCCACTCTGTAAATTTCGGCCAGCGTGGTTGGAAGTGATGGAGGTGGTTCGCCCCAGCTGCCAGTCAGAAAAAACACCGGAACAAGGCCAGTGAATACGCCCATTAGGAACGAGTTGCATGGGGGTGGATCCCATAAAACTGGCACAATGTCTGCAAATCCTCACAAAGAGGAAAACGCAACCCAGCATCAATATGGGCCGCATAAATGTAAACCTCTCTGTCGTGAGGATGGTGCAGATCTAAGCCAGGATACCTAGGAGCATCCTCCACACTGAGGCCACCAAGCGCCACCATGGTCTTAAAGTAAGCCGGCTTCAACTCATTAGGCTTGACGTCTACTCAAATAAGTTCAGATATGGCAATGGCAAACATAAAAAACAAGGAACAGCAAGGAATATTACTAAAACAGAGCACTGAAAGGACAGAGGTTTACCTTTCGGAGAAAAGATGGGCGTTTGAAGCTCAGGCCCATCCACCACCACTAGGGTGGCTGCGGATCTCCCCACGTCAGGCTGTTCCCCCGCTGAGGGGGGCACGACACCATCCCTAATGGTCAAGGGGGCATTGGTACTCTTGGGGGCATTGGCATTTTTAGACCCCTTGACGGCTGTGTGCTTGACTCTCTGACTTCGGGTGGGCATGGAAATAGTTGAAAGGAAAACTGAAGAGGATTGAAAAAGAAAGGAGAAGGGTTCGCAAAGAGGCTCTGGAAATCTGAAGGAGTGAACAAGCGTAAAAAACAAAACAGAGAAACTGACGTCTCTTATATAGGCCCAAAAAGGAGTAACCGCCACGGGCGAATCGAAGCGACGCAGGGGAATAATTGCACCTTTTTGGAAAAAATCGAAGCAATGTCAGAATTCCAAGAGACACCTCGGGGAGACAAACGGTTGGCTGGTACAGGCAGCTGTCAGACTACCCTTGGTTTACGAAAAAGCAAATGACAGGCGTGCCTCAAGTGATCGTTCGATTTCTGGACAACTGTACAGTTATTAAATGCTAAAAGTCCACTAAGGAGACAAGGTGGTCGCCAGCGCACTAATAGGCTTTATCAGAAATACCTCGGGTAGGTAGTGATCGCCTAACCAAGAAAGATAGACTTTCATAAGCCTAGGTTACCTCGAGTGATCGCCAAAGGGGAATAAAAGGAAGGATATTTTTTCAGCTTTGAACAGAGAAGAAACTGCTCGCCAAACGAGCTCGAAATGCCTCAAAGGTCATGAACCATTACAAGAGACGAAGAAAACCGAATTTGAGACGTCACTATCTAAAACCCCACTAGGAAATCAAGCTCGACTGAAGAAACTTCAATCAAGCTTCGGGGGCAAATGTTGGGTATCGATAGTGACAGCCCAGTAAGGAAAAGGCCTCGAAAGCCCAATAACCATAGAGGGGGTAAACCCATGACATTCGAACCGGATCGGCCTAAGTACGAGTTAAACTTGGCCCTCCATAGAATGGCCCAGAACCGAGCCCAAAGTCTCTGAGGACGCCCTGAGTGCTCGCCATTATTCACTAGGCCGCGACCTCTCACTGCTCGCCATGAGAGTGCTCGCCCCGAAGAGAGCCCTGCCTCTCTCCTCTGGTCCCACCAAACCGTCAATAAGGAAGTGACCACGATATCCCGCGTATCTCGGTCTCATATTCACTAAAGATTAGATTTGGTAACTGCAATATCTCGCAGTAACTGCCATATCCCATGATCCGAATCTTCATTAACATAATATACACTAAGATATTCAGTTGCCTTATACGGTTTGATCTCTCCGACCCTATAAATACCCTTGCTTTACATACGTTCCTTACGTTTTGAGTTTTATACACACATATACTCATTTAAGCATCGGAGAGGGACCCAGAGACACCCCCTCTGTTGCGCTCCCCTACCTGCAGGTTCACCGGAGTTGGAGCATAAGCGTCTTTTCGTCCTCGTCTGACATTTAATTCACTGCCAGATCAACATCCATGATTTTACGATCCAACAATCTTTACAAAATATTTTTAGGATTTTTAAATTTAGATTCTATGAGTATTTCTTTACTTATCTCTACTTTTCAAATATATCTAAAATTAAAATATGAATTTACCTAACTCTCAACCCTACTTTATGAACTTTGAAAATATTAAAATAAAATAACTCTGAAAATATCAAAAAAAAAAAAGGAAAAAATTAATCAAATATCTAATTTTATTTTTCTGGTAATTTCTTGATGTTGTCACAATATTTTTTTGATAATCGTCGTTTCATATACATCATAATGAGTTTGTTAAGAGATTTTAAGAGTATATTAAATGTCTTCACTAACATGTTCGGACTTATGAGATAGTTGGTTAATGCGTGCATCTAATATTATAAATAGTGACAGTGCCCAGGTTCAAATCCAGGGGATGTCAGCAGTATAATAATCAAAGAAAGGTTGGATGTCAGTAGTATAATACTCAAAGAAAGGTCGGATGTCGAAAAAAGTTGGATCTCGGGAGTATAATACTCAATGAAATGTCGGATGCCGGAAGTATAATACTCAATGAAATGTCGGATGCCGAAAGTATAATACTCAAAGAAAGATCAATTGGATGTTGGGAGTAAAATACTCATAGAAAGGTCAGTTGGATATCAGATGTAAAATACTTAATTTTGTCCAAATATCAACATATATATTTTTTGATCATATTCTTATAAACAAATATGATAAATATTTATCGTGCTTGAGGCGTTGATATGAGAATTAAAGATTTGATAAATATATCCGAAATTAATGTAAAACTAATTAGATTATATTGTACATCTTAATTATTTATTGCTTCAAATAATAGATAATGCATATTTGACATTATTAATTAAATCGAAATTCTCTTAGTTGTAGATGAAATTCAAAGTTTTATAAATGATATAAAATTTTTGATTCACTATTATCTTAACGTTCGATAAAGTGAAAATATAATTTCATTTGTTAGCGAGATATAAAAAAAAATGGTGTGTGAGAAAGGATGAATGGATAGTGATAGAGAAATATATAATTATCATTTTCTAAAATTTGTAATGTTACGTGTGAGGCTGGTTAATATGTATGTATTTAATGTATAAGGTCATACGTTTGAGTCTTCGTGCATATAGTGTTTTTTGAAAGCTTTTGAGAAGATATTTGAAAGACAAAAAAAGATAGGGATAGTGATATAGAAAAATATAATTATCATCTTGTTGAGTTTGTAATGTTGCATCTGTTTGTAGCCGGTTGATATGTGTGTCTTTAAGTTATAAGGTTATATATGTTCGACTCTCTGTGCATATATTTTTTTAATAACATTTTGATAAGATAGTTAAATGACCAAAATAGTCATGATATATAAACTAATTAGATTATTAAAGGGTATTTGTGTCAATTTACAGATAGCGGTTACAAAAACCACTTCTCCCTTAATAATATAGATTAATAATATATATATATATATATAGATCGAAAAAACTTGTGGAAAAGAAAAAAGAAAGGGATATTGATAAAAAAAAACGTTTAGTTTTACATTAATAACATTATTAATCGAGTATTGGTATTAAAAAACATTAGGGATAAATGAATTATTTAAGTTAATAAATGGCTTTATGGGTTGGGTTTTTTTAGGTAGCGTTTGATTGGATGTATTAGTTAATACATGTATTAGTTAATACACGTATTAGTTAATACACGTATTAGTTAATACTATGTTTGAATGGAACATGTATTAAGATATACTTATACGTGTATAACTTAATACAGTGTTTGATTCAATATAAAATTATTCGGAAAATGACAAAAATACATTAAAACCCTTAAATTTATTTTTTTAATATTAAAATTGTGTACACATAAATTGATTTAATATGTGCAAATGAACACCAGAATCACTTAAGTGGAGTCATTCAAGACCATGAAAGATTATAAGTGGCATTCGATAAGATTCATATGACAACAATAAACACGAGGATCATTGACCATAACAGGTCCCCTGGAAAGGGGCGCCGTAAAGGGTGAAAGCCCCATCATGTCCGGACCCTGTCGCACCACGAGGTGCTGTCGATGAGTCGGGTTGTTTGAGAATGCAACCCCAATCGGACGGTAAATTCTGTCCAAGGCTAAATATGGGCGAGAGACCGATAACAAACAAGTACCGCGAGGGAAAAATGAAAAGGAATTTGAAAAAAGAGTCAAAGAGTGCTTGCAATTGTCGGGAGGGAAGCGGATGGGGGCAGGTGATGCGCTCCGGTCGGATGTGGAACGGTGATGAGCCGGTCCACCGATTGATTCGGGGCATGGACCGATACGGATTGCGGCAACGACCCAAGCCCGAGCCTTTGATACGCTCGCGGAAACATCATCGCTGCGATCGTGGTAGGCAGCGCGCGCCGCTTGGTGTGCTTCGGCACCTATCAGGTTTGAGTGTGAGCATGCTTATCGGGACCCGGAAATGTGGTATGCGGTTACCGGTGGGGTCCCGATCAAAATCGAGTAGCTTAATGGCGTGTGAGGACCAATAGTAACGGCGCCATGACAGAAATTGAGACAAATTGTTAAAAAAAAGTGATGAACAATGGTGAGAAATGTTTGAAGAGCTGGAGGTTGATAGAAAAATTGGAGAATTAAGATGGAAAACGGTGTTTTTTGAATAAATTAGCGGGGCAAATCACCTTACGGCAATGGGTTGCATAGAATTCGAAAAGTTATGCGGTTTAAAAAAAAATCGTCAAAAACAATCAAGTAATTGAGTTGATAAGAATTGTGTGGGTTAATTGAGTGTAATTAGGTAATTTTTTTATTATGTATTAAATAGTACCATGGTTATAGAATGTATTAGTTAATACACAATTAACACTATAAATGTGTATTAGCTAATACATAAGTATTAATTAGTACCACATATTATTTCTAATCAAACATTATATTAACACCAATTAGACGTCTCCCGGACATCGGGAAGCACCAATTATATATGCGTTGTATATTCTATTTATAGAAGATTTTGGAACTTGATAGAACGGTTCTTATCTTTAGAGTTATTTAATATATACTAGACCCCGCCACGCGCTACGCGCGTGCACGTTGTTGTCGTTGGTCGTGCGTGAGCTCTTACAAAAACATGATCAACCCGACTTCTAGGATAATACAAAAATAGTACAAACATTGAGCACTTCATAAAAATATTATTAATGTAAAACTAAATTTAATTTGCATAAGATAATGAAATAATAAAATTTAAAAACTCTTAATTATTTTTAAAAAATTGGTCGAGCGACCGAGATTCCTTTTGATAGTGTTATATGCTCCCGGTCGCTCGAGCAATTTTTTTAAAATATTTAAGAGTTTTTAAATTTTATTATTTCATTATTTTATGCAAATTAAGTTTAGTTTTACATTAATACTATTTTTATGAAGTGCTCAATGTTTGTAATATTCTTGTATTATCCTAGAAGTCGAGTTGATCATGTTCTTGTAAGAGCTCACGTACGACCAACGACGACAACATGCACGCGCCTAGCGCGTGCCGGGGTCTAGTATTATATAAACTCGAAGTGCTTATAAATGTTTCTTAAATCTTTTAATGGGTGATATTACATAATAAACGCAGCTCACCATATGGAGACACACAATGGTAAATTTAGAAAACTCTTTTGTGTGATGTTGCATTGAAATATTCTAAGTGAAATTGATTTAGTAAATTTGAAAATGAACATATCTATTTACTTTGAGTAAAGATTTCAAATGGTGACTCTTTTAATTGAAAATGGATATACGAGTGATAAGATACATGTGAACCTCACATATACCGAAATTCATTGATCATTTAAAATATTACTAGGTGAATCGTTATACATATTTATATAACTTAATACGTGGTATATGTTGAGTATAAATTTCCACGAGTAATATTTTAATTATCGAAATTCTGAGTGACAATATAGATGAAATATAGGATATCATGTGAACATCATAGATGTAGCTATCACCCAAATAAATTGTACATAATCCTTTATATATATAAAAGCTCGGAATGCTTATATAGGTTTCATAAACATTTCAAACAGTACAACAATGTTGCTATACATCGACGGTCTAAAGTGGTTGCTAGGTGTACTTTACAAAGCAGCCCCACACCACCACACACATGTGTAAAATATCTAACAATTTTCTAACAATTTATAAGCTCTTTTCACAATATTCTAACAATTTATAAAATATCCCATACCACCGAACTAATCATTGACCATATTCTCCATCTCATCCCGAGATATTGTATTCCTCCTGCTGGACATGACATCTTCGTATTCCTCCCCATGGTACACCCATGTAGTGTAGGTGAGTAGTATTTCAAACTTTTCAAGATGCAACTTCACATTATTTCTTCCCAGTAATAAACAATCAACACAGCTTATGCAAGGATAATAAATTCTCTCATACCAAGCTGAACGATTGTAAGCAAAGTCCAAGAACGAAATAATGTATGCCTTATATTCCCAACTTTGTTGTGGTTTGATCATCCAACTCTTATCCATGTGTAATATTCAATTTGCTTATAAATGAGTCCAAAATTAAGACATAACAAGCCACCATTTTCTCAGCAGAACTGGTTAACAGATGCGGAAGTATGAACAACTATGTCCCAGAATTGGGTCACTAAACGCGTACTTCGCAAAAGCCGTAAAACCATCTTGTATTGTTATTTTAAAAATTAGTTAATTTACAATATAATTGAATCAGTTAACCGCCCTCCGCTATTGAAGGCAATAGGAATTTCACAGAACAATCGCTTTCTAATCGATGTGAGTGAATCAGTTGTGATAACAGATAACTCATGAATTTACTATGTTTGTATCACAACTGATTCTGAAACAAGAGTGTGAAAGCCATCTGCATAGTTCATGAAACAAAGAACATGTTGTAATAACTAAATCAAACAAGGGGCTTAACACATCCATCACAAATAAAGAGTTGTGCGTGTCTAATGTAGTAATTGTTTCAATGAAAGAATCAACTAATCTACTGCAGGAATTATAACATTGTGTGTGGAATACATTGGCAGCACTTCCAGAATTTCATCGTCAAAAGATCAACTACACACAATTGACAATCACAATTCAGTAAGACGTGAACATGAAAGCTTACCTCAGGGAAAGAAATTGACGTGGTATTGCAGGATCTACGACGCAAATGGAGTGACGTGAACACGTAGAACACCTCTGGTCAATCGATTTGTTGTGGGGGATTCGATCTACAAGGGAATCGTTTTTTTTTCACAGAATAGGTGTTTCACAGAAGGCTCTGATGCATAACGACAAGATTTGGTCGTCTGATTCGGTTTATGTCCAGTACCGGTCTTACCTGGTAGTTTATATGTTAGTGTACCATTTAGCGACGACAACTGTAATATCACATTCGGACTAACGTCGACAGTGTCCATAGTTATACTGCATCAATCAATCTTTATACTAAAACATTGTTTCTGCAATATCCTCTGTTGTTATAACTGATTGTCCATATTAGTATTGGACTACTTTTCCATAGTGTTTTTTTTTCGGCTTAAACATATTGTTGCGACAAAAATACATACTAAAACTCTGTTTCAGTAATGGAAAATTCCGCGACACTAAATAGTGTCATCCACTACGTGATATTGTGTCGCAACTACATAAATTTTTTATTGTCAAAACCGTTGTGCCAACACATAATTTTCATGGATGTTGATGAACATTCTTGTAGTGAACTAAAGATAATACATTATAAATAAAGTCGTCGATCATGACACATTTGAAAATAATTTAAGAAAACTCCATTGTGTAGCATGATGTTAATCTCTTCTTAAGTATTATCGATTAAGTAAATTTAAAAATGAACATATTTATTTACTTATAGTCTACTTTTAACGGGTGACTATTAATTGGAAATAGAGTTATAACGAGTAGAGATACATGTGAAACATCAAATATACCGAAAATCATTGATCATTTAAAATTTTTGTTAAGTGTATCATCTATATCTATATTAATTTGGCTATAATGCATATAATTAGACAAGTAATATTTTTAATACATTTTCTCACTACTAATGTTAAATCCATAACTTATTATTGGTCCATGTCAAACATATAATTTTTATGCATATGTGGCATGCATGTAACTCACTTTAAAATTCTTTAAACCTTCTCATTCATTCTCCACATAAGTTACAAAAATTCAATAATTTCTCCCTCTTTCACATGTATGTTTATTAAGTTTTATTAATCTTTTATTCAAATACTAAATTTTATAATATTATGTTTCATAAAAAAATCAAGTAAGTGCACATATGAAATTTTGTTATTAAGTTTTATTTTTAAGACTAAATTATAATTAATTTTATGTATTACATATATTGTTTCTAAATTAATAGTTGCATGTCTAACATTATTTACCCAATTATAATTATAAATGCATTATAAATATTAATACATACATAAAAAAATATTAATATTATCAGTATAGTTTCTTAATATTTTTTATATAGTTATGTAGAGCTTCATTTTTAGAAATGCTGTCTACTTACTTCATACGTGAGTTTATAACTTATAATAATGTCTCAAGGTAGAATTTAACATTGTATCAGAGCTAATTCGACTTAGCTTGTAGTTAGCGTTTCTTGCAGCGAACAATGTGGCAAAGATCAATTCAGAATATCAACTATGTTTGCATCCATCAGATGTACCTGATCAACACTAATTTGTTTTTAAAACATTTTGGCCAGGAAAGTTTTTATAAATTTTTATTAATACTAAAATCGATACTATTATACTTTATAAAAAATCAATTAAGTGCACATATTAAAGTTTATTATTAAAATTTATTGCTAAGACCAAATTAATATTTTGTGTTATTTATCTTTTTTATAAATTAATACATAAGTATATGTCTAATATTATGTACTCTATTATATTTATGCGAGACAATATAAAATTTAATACATGAAGAACAAATATTCATATTATCATTATCATTATAATATTTTAATTTTTAATTTTTATAGTTTTGTAGAGCTTTACTTTTAAACTTTACTAATTTTTTTAATTATATAAATATTGAACACACCTTACTATTACTATTAGTAATGTAAAGATAAATACTTTCAAGATTATAACTATGTAATATTTTTTAAGTTAAAAATATTAATTAGCAACATGTCAATAAATTATTAATATTTTTGTTTATTATCGACTTATGTAAATTTTATGAAAAATATACTTATTTTGCATATTTAATAATATAATTTGTATGATTGAAATACACGTCTAGTTTATATACTTAATTATAATTATGCATACAATTTAAAATTTAACACATTAACAAAAATTAATTATTAATATATTTTCTTACTACTTTTTCTTTTATAGTTCTATTATCTATAGAACTTTATATTTAGATATTTTTATATTTAACTTATTTCATGGATTAAAAGATATTATTTGTATAATTGAACAAAAATAAAAGTTAGTATTAGAAAAAAATAAAGTATATTTTAACTAATACTTTTTTTATCTATACAACAATAATAGACTGTATAAAAATATCAAAATTAAGTTAAAATTACTAATTAACATCATATCAAAATTTAAACATATTTATTTTTATTATCGAATTTTAAAATGTCTGTTATTTTAACAAAAAAACAAACTTAATCCTTAAATTTGATAATATTAATTTTATAGTGAAAATACAAATACAATTATTATTAAAAAAATATTTACTATTATTTTTAACATTTTGTTAAATGCAATTCAAATATTAAAGTTAGAGTTATAATAGTTATCAACATTACATAAATGATTATTGACATTTAATTTTACCAACAACTTATATACTTTTCAATTATTTTTATGAAAAAATAAAATTAATATGTATGTTTTGTACTATTGTAATTACTATTAAAAATAATATTTTATTAACAATTTTGTAAATTATAATTTATTTTTATTCTTTATAATATAATAAGAAATTATAATATATTAAATAAATAATATATGATCATTATTTTTTTTAATATATTTTTTGTTATATGTATTTATATATTTATATTTATTAGTAATTATATATATAAAAATACTTATCTCGTAAAATGTGAACCAGATTTCTATGTATAAATATAAGTTAATACATTAGTATATGTGGAGAGTACGAATTCCACGAGTAAGATTTAAGTATAATCGGAGTTTGTGAAAGGACAGATGAAATCTATATCTATATCTATATTAATTTGGTTAAGTTATATAGAATTCTGACAAGTTAGTTTTTAAAGACATTTTCTCATTCCTAATGTCAATTTCATAACTTTAATTGATCCATGTTAAACATACAATTTTCACTCATATGTGTCATGACATGTAACATAGTTTAAAATCTTCCAAACCCTCTTATTCATTCTCCCGATAAGTTACAAAATTTCATTATTATCTTATTATTTTCTATGTGCATTTATGAATTTTATTATGTTTATTTTATTGACTAAATTTTATATTTTATGAAAACCAATAAGATGTATAAATAAACACGGTATTTCCCTTAACTGAACTGAACAATACGTGAACTCGAACTTCGACGAAAATTCAAACACAACTAGGAACTCAGATCTGACTTAACTCTGGAGCAATATTTCCCAATATATTACTTCCTTCCTCATTTACCATTTACAAGTAAAATTGGATCGATTTAAACCTAAACCGGTCTAGGTCGAATTAGACCGGCCCAAGGGCTGGGCCACGACCAACAGTCCTGTGCCACCTTCGCTCTTTCCATAATTATGGAAAGGTATCTACCTTTCCAAAATTCGAAAGGTGTTTTCTCTTCTTTCTTTCGAGGTACCCTATTTAAAAGGTAATTGACACTTAAAATAGCTCTCCCACATGTTCTAAGGTAACCCTAAACTTATCAACATTGAATTGATAATCTCTTTCAATGTTCGATATTTCCTTTCCGCCACCCCGTTTGATAGGGGTGAATAAGGAGCGGTGACCTCATGTATGATTCTTTGTTGAACACAAAACTCACCAAATAGAACATCATACTCACCACCTCTATAACTATGCAACATCTTGATTTTCTTGTTAAGATGATTATGAACTTCTTGTTTATAATGTATGAACTTTTCTATAGCTTCATCTTTATTCTTCAACAAGTATACATAGCAATATTTTGTATTATCATCCACAAAAGTGATAAAGTACTTATTTTCGCCTCTCGTTTGGACAAACTTTAAATCACAAACGTCGATATGTATTAAATCAAGAGCTTTTGTTTTCCTTTCAACTGAATGAAGGATTAACTGAATAATTTACGAGGTTGTTAGAATCAACTGTGGTTCTTGTTAGTAATATAAAGGAAAATTAAATAATAATTTTCGAAATTAAAAATGCATAAAAATATTGAATGACATGCAAATTGACGAAATAATGAAATTGCCCCTAGAAAAAGGATTTTGCAGAAAAATTACTCAATTTCGTATCAAAATGGTCTCCTTCATGCAATTTTCCCCCCTCACCGTACATAGTTCGTATAAGAGGAATGCATGTACCGAAATTAAATGGTTACATGTGTTTGTCACTGTGTTGAGCAGTAAGTTTTTTTTTTTTTTAATTTCAGTCTAAATTGCGCACGTGACAAGCACATGTAACGTTTTCCATCCAAAATAGATGTCAAAATAAAGTAAATATATTTATGACTTTTAGGGTACCCAAACGTAACAAAAAACTTCTTGGATACCTATTCTTAAAAACGTGACTTCTAGGGTACCTAAATAACTTTTATCCCATCACCACCGCCACCGCATTAATTTAAATAACAATAATCCCCTAATTTTAAAAATAGGGAAATTAATAAAAGAAAATCCAAGAGTGCGCTCCTCATCTTCACTAATGTCCCAACTACTTATAACTGGAGTTCTACTAACTGATCTTCCACAAAAATAAGCGATTTTTATCTTTAACGTAAACCCCATTTTAAAATCAAATGTCAAAATAACTAATTGTCAAAAGTATTTATCAAACTTTACATAGCAGTGACTAACAGTCACGAGTAGAAGTGAAATTAACTCCTATCTATGATTGTCAGTCACGCGTAGAAGATTTACTCTTACCCACGACTGACAGTCACGGGAAGAACTTCCGATGAATTCCACCTATGACAACGAGTCGCGGGTAGGACAAAAAACTCTACCCGCGACTCTCAGTCACAGTTAGGGAAAATTAAACCATCAAAATAGCTTATTCCCTCTTATTGAACAACAACAAAAAAAAATTCTCCCGTGTCACGTCCCATGTCATCCTTGTAATGCTTCTATATGTAGGTAGATTCATGATCTACAGATTGCGCTTCTTACACACCAACAAGTGGGGACGTGGTAAGAAAATACAAACATACATCATTAAATTAATTATGTAGAGCACAATTTCTTATGTTTCACATTCTAAGTAGGTGAACACATCATTCTAATTATGTTTCACGTCATTCTAAAATGCAAAGATACATCATTCTAATTATGTAGAAGACATGAAAAAAAAATTGATCACCCCACCAATGACATTTCTATCGAGATGAGTTGCAGGCACTAGTAGATTCTTAGGTGTGTTATATTTCATAAGAATTTTATGTAGTCTTGTTTATTACATCTTATTAAGCAATAAGACATGTAAATTTTACATTTTCAAATAGATTTGAACCCCACATCCCTTGATGTGTCCAGAACCTCTCTTCCATTTGTATGAAATGGGTTTGGCTTTGTTTGCTTCGGTTGTCACTCATCCACTTCAACAATGTTGAGTGGCACGTGGCATATCGCGTGTATCGAAATTGAGTTGAAACAACCTATCCCACCACCAATTAAAGACCATCAAGAATGGGATAGGCCACATACATTTCGGTAGGATAAGATGTCATGTGTACCGTGAATCTCCAAGCATGGTCAACACATAGACATGTGGGAGAACAAGGTCGAGCTTCAGATACCACACTCTGTTGGAGTACCCGCCTCTGACTACATGACATGGTACCGTCGTATGACAGAGATGGTGATCCACAAGACCCAGTCATCCCCTGTGAACTCGAAAGATAAGCGACGATCATACCCCAGTGTAGTTTGAACCACATGGAAACCGATAAATGATAATGGCGAGTTACATTTTGAATTTTTTAAATTTCCGTAACTGATTTATTCTTACATTAATAATTATTATGTTTTCATTCTACAGATGTGAGAATGGTGCCATGTGACCAAATTGACAAATAAGTGGGTGAAGATAAGGGATCGGTCGAAGAAACATGTGAATGACATGATCGAGACTTGTCGGTACAATCTTGAACCCATTGGAGAGCTTGATTAGTTTCATCAAATCATGGCTCAACCAGTGATGTCGAGTTTTGAGGAGGATCGGACCGACATTCAATATGACGTGCCTGATCTTCAACAACTAGTGGCTCAGTCTGCTCAAGTATAGGAACACGTAGTTGAAGCACCGAGATCTGCCAAAATAAGAAACATTTAGGGTTGAGATATGAATTGTGGTAGATAGAGGGTGATTAGGATGAGGTGATACTGATGGGGGGTATTAACTTTAAATAATATTATTTAATTATGTATTTGGTTGATTTTATTTAGAAAATATGCTACTATCAGAAAATTTAATTTTAATTAAGATTCGTATTGAGTTTAGTTTTTTTTAATCTAATCAATCTATTTTTCTCAATTGTTTTGGAGATGGTTCAGAAAAATGATATTTCTAAATTTATGATTTAAGTTGCCTCGAATAGCATTTTAGAATGTAATAATGTTTTTCAACCATCTCCAAAAAAATGAAAATAAAATAGATTGAATACATAATGAAAGTAAAAGTATAAACAAAGAAATATTTGTTTTAATAAAATCATTGTATTTAATTATATTTATTGTAAAAGAATCTACCCGTGACTATTAGTCACGGGTAATGTTCAGGTAGCTTAAAAAAACGACAGTTAATATTATCGTTATACCCGGAGTGACTGAGAGTAAACATAATTTGATAAATTATTTTGAAAACCAATTATTTTGATCCTTCATTTTAAGTGTGATATATTTTGTACAAAAATCATAATAAGTAGGTGGGCGTTGGGCTTTCGAGTTTTACCTATCTATGGCGGATGAATTAACTAGTGTTATATATTTATTCTATTTGGTTGTTGTTCTGACTTTTTTCAGAATTATGATTCAGAGCGAAACTCATAGGTGAGAGTGTGTACTGTATATATTGTACATTTTTTTTTTTTGGCCACAACTATCTTCGTATATTACTCACAAAAATGGGGAACGGACGTGTTCCCGTTACAACCGGAATCAAAGTGCAACAACTGTATGAGGGGGGGTGGGGGTTGGCTAACCCAATCACTAGGACACATCCCCCCTAATGCCATTTTGGCAACCCAATCCGCACATTGGTTAGCGGATCTGGGTATCCTAACCCATGTCAGGTTCGCAACCGAACCTGCCATATGTAAACTATTCTGTAAAATGGTATCTATCTCCCAAAACTTGACACCTCCGCGGATGTGGTTAATCACCACCTCCGAATCCGACTCGATAACAACAGACTCCCAACAAAAATGTTTTACAAGGTTGACCCCAATCAAAATCGCCCTAGCCTCTAAAACATCAATAGAATAAGACATCTCCGAGACTTGGGCTCCAGCGACAACCCGGCCCGAGTGATCCCGAGCCACAACACCGATACCTCCCGCGCTACTCTCCCTCGACCAAGCGGCATCAACGTTAACCTTGATCGTTCCACGGCACGGCTTGACCCACGCAGCTTCAACCTCCCGCCCGACTCCGCTAGCAAGGTGCGGCTGACAATGACCATGCTGCAGCACCGAACCAAGGGGCATTCGGTGCTGCAGCATGCTTCGCTGCGGCTGTGGGATGACTGCAGCCTCCCGTTCCCGAACAAGAGACCGAACCTGCAACACAATAGAAAATGGGTTCGGTCGCGCACCCTCAAAGGCCATCCCGCCCAGATTAACCAGCAGGCAGACAGAGCCGACTGCCACCTCCAGCCCCCTCCACGACGAGCCCCAGCTCGATCCTCCATCCTTTTGACGAGCCACTGGATGACCGAGCTGCACCCGTCCCTGGGGTCGTGCAACCCCAACAAGTCATACCAAACGATCGAGGTCCAGCTGCAGCCCAGGATAAGGTGGTCGATCGTTTCCACCTCCGAGCACATAAGGCATCCCACCTGTACAGCCATGCCACGCCTAGCAAAGGGCCTATCAATAGAACGGATAAAGTGATAGGCCGACTTGGCCGTAACCATACCTTGACGATCAAAGGGCCATCGCATAGCGTCCAATCTGTCCTGCACCGGGATTGGTACGGTCAGAACCAGCTCGGCGTCTGGACCCGAGAGAGCTGCCCGAACGATATCCTCCCTCCAAGCTTTGGCCTCGCTATCGATCCAATCGGCTGCAACCGTAAGAGACTGATCCCTATTCACCGGCCTCGGCCCAAGACGGTAACCGAACCTCCCCGGGATCCAAGCATCCAAAAAAGTCCTAATGGCCTTACCGTCCCCGAGCGACCATACCGCCCCCTCACTAATCACTCTCCAACCTTCAATGAGGCTTGACCACACCCACGAGGCTCTACTTCCCTTACCCGCATGGAGGAACCCGGAATTGGGGAAGTAGATCCCCTTAAGCACCCTAGCCCAAAGGGCATTTGGGTCATGGAGGAGCCTATAAGCCGCTTTGCCCAAGAGAGCCGTGTTAAAGGCTTCGAGTTCCCGGAACCCCAAACCCCCAAGACTCTTCGACCTAGTCATGTTGGCCCATCTCACCCAATGAATCTTCCTATCACCGTTTTGGGCTCCCCACCAAAACCTCGCAATCAATCCATTGATCTTCGAGCACCAAGATTTCGGTAGTTTAAACACTGACATAGCATAAGTCGGTATCGCAGAAATTACGCTCTTAATAAGCACCTCTTTTCCCGCGGAGTTCAGCAGCTTTGACCTCCAATTACTGATTTTCCCGAAAATCCTTTCCTTTAAGAACGCGAGGGCCTCGCACTTCGATCTCCCCCAAAGAGACGGGAGACCCAAGTACTTGCCCGGGTTGTTTACCAAATCCATGCCGAACAGATTCGCCAGGGAGGAAGCAGCTGCCGAAGCTGAACCTGCAAATAAGGTCGATTTGTTGAAGTTGACACGTTGTCCCGAGGCTGATCCATACTCATCGAGAACCGATTTAAGCACGCGGGCGTTCTCCAAAGTCCCCTTGATGAAGAACAGGGAATCGTCGGCGAACAGAAGGTGATGAATCTCGGGTGCATCCCGTGCCGGTTTCACACCGACCAACTCCTTAAGCTCAACCTTTTGCTCCACCCGCCTTGAGAGAACGTCAGCTATCAAGATAAAGAGGTACGGGGATAGCGGATCCCCTTGCCGGATACCTCTTTGTGGCCTGATCATGTCTGACCGCTTACCATTGACCGTAACCTGGTAGGAGACTGACGTGACGCAAATCATAATCCAGTTAACCCACCTCGAATCAAAGCCCCTCTTGATCATAACCTGACGCAAGAAATCCCAGTCCACCCTATCGTACGCCTTCTCCAAACCGGGATTGAGTCCATCCCTTAACAATGGAATTTTTCCAAAAAGTAGCTACGTGAGATAAAATATTGAGAAAAGTGCGTACGGAAGAAAATATTTTAGAAAAATGAAAAATTCTGAAAATGGTACATGTTTGACGAAAATGATTTTCCAATCCAAATGATTGTTTTTGGTATGTTTGAAAATGATGGTAATTGGTGCCTACTTTACTTTTCTGTTAAAAAATTCCGTTAAATATTTTTTATATTTATAAAATTAGCCAACTATTTTTCTATTGGCGCTTTTACATTTTTGAGTCCATCCCTTAACAATGGAATTTTTCCAAAATGTAGCTACGTGAGATAAAATATTGAGAAAAGTGCGTACGAAAGAAAATATTTTAGAAAAATGAAAAATTCTGAAAATGGTACATGTTTGACGAAAATGATTTTCCAATCCAAATGATTGTTTTTGGTATGGTTGAAAATGATGGTAATTGGTACCTACTTTACTTTTCTGTTAAAAAATTCCGTTAAATATTTTTTATATTTATAAAATTAACCAACTATTTTTCTAAATGTTACGATTAAACCCTACAAACTTACACTAATGTTTCAAACAAGTCCCGACTCGATTCGAGCCACACAGGGGGTCCCCTAACCTGGGTCTGAACCCAAACTAGGTTACCCAACCCTGAGGACCTGGTCTGGGTTCGAACCAAGACCATAAGACCCCCGATTGGGCTCAATTGGAGTCCCAATCGTTTGAACCGAACCCAGCCAGGTTCGGTCCAAACCGATTGGCACTCCAATTGAGCCCCAATCGGGGGTCCTATGGCCTAGGTCTGAACCCCGACCATGTACCCATGGTTGGGCGACGTGGTTTGGGTACGAACCCATACCAGGTCCCCATGGTTTGGCGAACTGGTCTTGGTTCAGACCTAGATCATATGACTCGGATTAGGGCTCAATTGGAGCCCCAATCGTTTGAACCGAACCCAGCCAGGTTCGGTCCAAACTAATTGGGGCTCCAATTGAGCCCCAATCGGGCGTCCTATGGTCTGGGTCCAAGCCTAGACCAGGTCCCCAAGGTTGGGTGACCTGGTCGGGGTTCAGACCCTGGCTAAGGGCCCCCGGTGTGGCTCGAATCGAGTCGGAACTTGTTTGAAACATTAATGTTAGTTTGTAGGGTGTAATTGTAACATTTAGAAAAATATTTGGTTAATTTTGCAGATATGAGAAATATTTAACGGAATTTTTTAACAGAAAAGTAACAGAGGTACCAATTACCATCATTTTCAAACGTATTGAACCATTAACCATCACTAAAAAACAAGTTGCACCGAAAACCATTTTGTGCAAACATGATGGACTATTTTTAGACTTTTCCCTTAGAAAAATGGTCATAGGCGCTACCTCAGGTAGCAATTTTGATAAACACACTACTATTTAGTAGCGTGTTAAGTCAAGACGCTACGTGACGTAGCGTGCTGATTAAAAACGCTACTCACAGTAGCGTATTTAGGCAATTATTTGCCTAAACTTGGATCTGCATGCAATTATTTGACAGAATTTCGCTATGTGCCTCTCTCTACCAACGATATTCGATTATTTATCTGTCTATTCAATCAGTACAGTGAATCTTCTCTTTAAATCACTTTGGCAGGCTGAATTGTTTACATTTTCGTTCGTCGGCTCTTTATTTTCTTCTCCATTCTTTGGGTTATTTGGTAGTACCTCATTCATGTTCATCAAATTCTCTAGTAAGCATACTTTAAGGCATGTTATATATTTTTGCGTAATATTTAATTACAATTTTTTGAAAATTAGTATCAGTTATATTTATATTAATATTAGGTTAACTAAAAGATAAGCACATCTGATAAGAATTTTTATAATTCCAATTATTTAGGATAAAACATGGCAGAGATTGATATAATTTGCTTGTATGATGGTGAAATATTGTCTCAGAATAGTAGTGAGGTTTATGTGGGTGGTATCTCAAGTATTACTACAACTACCTTGGATATCTCTCTTTCTAGACTAAATGAAATTATATGTATGGAGTGCGGTTGGCATGATGATGAAGCTATGTCCATCAGCGTTTCATATAAATTTGCAGATACTGATGGACTTTGTAAGATTGTACAGATTCGATCACAAAAAGCATTGTGTTTCGCTTAACAATTAAGTGTTGCTATTCCATTCATTGTGTTGAGCGTGACTAAAAGACTCAACGTTATTCCAAACATTACTGATAGTTATGAGACAGTGAATGTTTTGCATGGTCACACCAATAATCTCTCAGATAATGAGATCGTCGTTGATGCACTCTCAGATGCTTGGATAAATAAATAAGATCCATATATTGAGCATTTCATGGGTCACATTAATGAATACAATGAAAAGGTATTTGAGTTTGGTGAGATTTCTGACAATGTACATGAAGGTGTCGATGGTGGAACTAGCTCCCACGACCTGCAAATGATGCAACCCACTGTTGAAAATTGGATTGATAATAACTGGATTGATAACTTTCAATCAACAAATGAGTGGTGTATAGATGTTGAGGAATCGTCGACTAAATGTTTTTTAAATACAAACATGAAGTTTAGTAGTGAAGATGAGTTAGCTATGAGGACATGACATATAGCTAATTCTAAGGTTTGCATTGTTTAGTTATCAAATCCAAAATCAATTGTCTTCAAGTGTAAAGTTTATCCCACAAATTGTTCTTGGTCATTAAGAGGAAGCCTTTTTAAGAATACTGGATTGTGGAGAATATCAAAATTGCATTCTTCACATACATGTGTGAATGAAGTTCTCATTGAACGACACAAAAACATTGATTGCAAGTTGATAGTGTTTGTGATTAAAATTTTCAGTCTGAGCTGACACTGGGTTGAAAATTTGAGTAATCCAATCGATGGTGGAGGATGAGTTTGGTTCGAAGATTTTATATCCATAAGCGTGGTACTCCAAACAAGTAGTGTTGGAGTCTTTATACGGAACACACGAATAAGCCTTTGTAAACCTACTGCATCTACTATCAGTCATGTCAGTATATATCCTTGGGACATTTTATGATTTCATGCCCAAAAAAGTAAATGTTGAAACACAAGTAGCAACATTTGCTATGATGTTTTGGTCATTTGGTCCTGCAATTGATGGATTTGTCCATTATCGACCACTTATAAGTATGGATGCGACACATTTGTATGGGAAATATAATGGAAAAGTGTTTGTAGTTGTGTTGTATGATTCTAATAACGGGATCTATCCTTTGGCATTTGGTATTGCAGATGCAGAAAGTAACGAGAGTTGGAAATGGTTTTTGCAGCATCTACGTGATAACGTAACGAAGGATCGACATGTCTTTCTAATGTATGATCGTCACAGAGCAATAATTAGTGTGGTTAAGAATGTATATACTCAATATGGTATTGGAACACATCGGTTTTATGCACATCATCTAGCGAGTAATTTCAATCACACCTTCAAAAGTGTCATCCTGAAAAAGCAGTTGTACATGAAGGAAAGTACCCTTGATAAACGTATGTTTGATGTATGGTATGCTAATCTATTAACTATACATGATGAAAAGTTTTGCGATTGGATAACCAACATACCCTTTGAGAGATGGGCATTGGCGTACGATGGAGGAGTTCGATATGGAAACATGACAAAAATTTGGTAGAAGTGTTTAACGGAGTTTCGAAAGGCACAAGGGAATTACCATTGACTGAATTAGTCAAACTCACTTACTGAAGGTCAAACACGTACTTTTTCAAGTGTTGCCAAGAAGCAATGGTTGCCATTGAGTCCACAGTATGGTCTGACGTTGTTCAAAATATCATTACTAGGATATAGAAACAACTTGGGAGTATGCAAGTTGCCCAATTCAATCAAGAACACGGTGTGTTCCAAGTGTGTGATATTGGTAGATTTCTTCAAGGTATCGGTTGGTCCTCTTCTGGGAATTATACATTTAACCTTCTAGTGATGAATCGTGTGTTATGTTGTGATACCATGTCATATAGTGAGCTACATTCGTATAAGATTGACGTTCTTGCTGAACATAATCAACCAGGTTTGTCCATAAAGCAATCAACTTTTGGTGCACTCTTGACCAACAGTGCTCCCCTGCGGACCTTTACTCGTTAACTTATGAAGTCTCACATGTTCTTGTACCTCATCAGGAGTCATCTCTGGAATGTGTTGTAGCATTTCAAATTGTCGCATCACTCTATTTGGACGGTGACACTCGACCGCATTCAAATGGATAAGTGGCACCCTCGCCCGGAATAACTCGAGTTGCTCATAACATGCAAGGGGTGCAGTAGCTAACCTAAAGGCACTATATGACATCCATGTCACCTAATATTTAGAATTTTAAGATCATATTCAGTAATTAATAATACACAAAAAATTAGTAAGACAGTTTTAAAATATTTTATCTGATCATTTGCTTGAGACTCCAAGTCATCTCTATAGTACACTAGATTTGCAGTACGAATTTGGTGATTGTACAATCTTTTCAAGAATGATAGCCTATTAATAAAAATATTACCAATTAACATTACTATTTTTTTTTGATAATTATGGATTAAAACTCACTATACGTGACAAACTTACCACCCAAGTTCAAATCTACACATACCAAAACTAACTAGCTTTAACAATTCTTGAAAAAGAAAAACCCACAACGTCTTTTCATATCGCGTTAATAGTTTCCTTCGGAGGTGAGGTATGGAGTTCAAACACCTGCTGCTGGTTGATCGTCAACCCTGCTATGATATCTGCAACTGCATTTGCTTCTCGAAAAATATGTGTGAACTTCACTCTTTCGAACTGCATCAAGAGCTTCCTGCAATCCGCAATGATTGACATTAGTTTTAGATTTGATATATTTACCTTCGAGATTACCTTATGGGTTGGTTCGAGTGATTTTGCCAGTAGGAGTCCATCTCGAATTGCCAAACATTCCGCAGGGAGACTGTTTGAGCATCCCAAGTTCCTTGAGAATTCTGCAATCCATTGACTCTTGTGATCTCGGATGACCCTACCCGCTGTTGCAAAACTTTGGTTTCCCTTAGCAGCTCCATCTGTATTAATTTTAAACCAATCTTGTTTTGGAGGAATCTAGCTAATATCAATGGAGATAAACTCATTAGTAGTCTCACACTCAAGATAAGTATTTTGGTAAAATTTTGCATGAGATAAAGATATATTATACACAGATGAAAAGCAGGTTTATCATTAAAAATAAGTGAGTTCCTATTTTTCCAAATGTTCCATAATACATAAAGAAAAAAAGAAGTTTCACTCAACTCCTTGAATAGTGACTCCCGAAGCGTGGCAACCAAATTTGATCCACTTATTCAAAGGGAAGTGGAACTATTGCCCCAGACTGGGTGGCCAAGTGACTTAGTTCTACATCTTTTTAGCATGCTCACACCCACGCAATATGTGGTTTATGTCCTCCACCCCTGACTGACAAATTTGGCACATAGGGCTCAGATTAACCCCTATGGTTCAATAGTTTACAAGTAGTTCATCTGTTCTTAAGGCACAACCAGATAAAATACTGAAGTTTTGGGATGGTCTGAATTTTCCAAACCCAATCACAATCCCATTGATCCAGTACCTGACTCTTTGAATCATGAACTGCTAATAGAGAATATGCAGATGCAGTAGTATAGCTCCCTGAGTTTGTGACATTCCATATTTGTGTATCGAAGGAGACATTAGTCTTATCCCCATGAATACTACGGAACCTGTCCAAAATATTTTTTGGGAAATCAAACGAAATTCTTTCTAGGCACCACTCTTCATTTTGGAAGACATCTCCTACCATCAATTTGTCTTCCTCATACTTCAATGACCCGTAGATAAAAGATCGAAGGGATTGATTACCCATCTAGTTGTCATGCCAGAATTTAATATCCCTACCATTTGCTACGACCCATCCCGATCACAATTTAAGGGTGTTCATACCTTCATTGATTGATTTTCAATTACATGGCGTTTTGTTCGAAGTAATGAGAGAGGTTCCATCCTGTTTAAACGTTTTGTTTCTGATCATCACAACCCAAGGAGACGTTTCCTTTTTCAGTCTCCATGCCAAATTCCCCCAGAGCGGTTTGTTTCGTAACATCGCAAATTGAATGCCAAGTCCCCCTAGTTTTTTCGGCTTTGTTATTTCCCCCCAATTAATCAAGTGAATTTTCTTTTTCTGGTCCGTGAATCCCCAAACAAAATTTCTGTTAATCCTGTCCAATTCCTGACACACTGAGTTAGGAAACATAGTACATTGCATATAGTAGAAGGGGATCGTGGACAAGACCGATTTGACCAACGTAACCCTACCAGCCATTGATAGCAGATTTGCCCTCCAACCCGAAAGTTTATTTATAACTTTATCTAGAACAAAATTAAAAGAGTTAACTTTCGAGTTCGACAAATCAAGCGGGAACCCAAGGTAAGTCCCAAAGTTCTCAACTGTTTTAAAACTTTAAAATCGTTGAGATCTCTGCTATTTTGATAATAGGTACATTTTTGGAAAAAATCATGATCAACTTTCCCTGATTTACCTTTTGTCCTGAAATAGCGCAAAAATCTTCTAAAACCGAATTGACGCAGTTACAATTTTCAGGTGTCGCCTCTCCCATTAGAATGAGGTCATCAGCAAAGAAAAGATGGGATAAGGTCATGTTACCTCTTCATACTTTTATTCATTTCCATTGTCCCTGCATAACTTTTTCATCGATAAGAAAAGTCAGATATTCCATGCATAGAATGAATATGTATGGAGATAAAGGGTCTCCTTGTCTAATGCATCTGGTCGGGTAGAAATTTCCTAGTTTCCCCCCATTAAATAAAATTTCAATCGAGGACGTGGAAATACAACTCATAATCAACTTAATGACTTTATCAGGGAATTTAAAGAAATTGAGAGTACTTCTGATGAAGTCCCACTCAATTCTATCATAAACTTTTTCAATGTCAATTTTAATGATCATGCTCCTAGTTTTGCCTTGTTTATGCTTTGAAAGTGGAGCACCTCTCTAAGCAGAATTACATTATCAGAACCCCTTCTACCTAGGACAAAACTAGTATGAAAAGGGGAGATGATATTATTCAGGACTGGTCTGATTCTATTCACCAGAATTTTTTAAATCACTTTGTAAATAGAATTGCAAAGACTTATAGGTCTAAATTGGGACACCGAATTTGGTTGACTACATTTTGGAATTAGACAGATAAACGTCTCATTCCAACTATTAGGGACATACCACGTTTTAAACACTCCACTAACAACATTAGTCAGAGAGCTACTCGTACAGTTCCACAACTTTTGAAAGAAGGTCAGGTGAAGACCATCAGGCCCCGGAGCTTTAAAGGGTTTAAAATCCCAAGTGGCTTTCCTAATTTCTTCTAAAGAGATAAGATTGTTCAGGCAACGGTTTTGATTTTCAGACAAACTCGTTCTCCAAGAATCTGGCCGAACAACCATCAAAGATGAGGTCGCCTTTGAAGTTGTGAAGAGATTAGAGAAAAAATTTTGAAATTCCTCCTGAATAGATCCCTCATCAAAAATTCAATTTCCAACTGAGTCCATTATAACCAAGATCTTATTTCTTCTCCTTTTAACAAGAGTAGAGATGTGATAGAATTTTGTATTTCTGTCCCCGTCTCTTATCCACTTAGTGCGAGACTTTGCCGCACAAAGTTTTTCTTCCTGGTCAAGAATCTCAGACAACTCTAACTGAAGATTTTTCTCCAGGTTAACGGTGAATTCGTTTGGGGAATTTGCAATACACTTTTGAGCTCCTACAATCCTCCAAAGGATTTTTCATTAATAAGAGGGTTTATATTCAACCAAAAAAAACTAACTTGTATCCTTAGAGATGTAATTCACTAGAAGGCATTTCACCCTTAATCATCGGTCGATCAGCGTGGAGGTGCTTCCACGATCATAATTGTAATAGACAAAAACATTATAAAATTTCTAATAACAAACATAAATATTTATACAAGACTTGCATATGGAATACCTGTACTAGGATGGAACAGCCGGAGAATGTTGCAACATTAACCTCAAATGCCTCACACAACCATGATACGTAGCTACCAACAAAGTTGAGCCCCAACTAGTGTGATACTCGTTGTAAATCTCGAAGCAATGACAAGTAGATCAACGAGACATTATCTTTCTTTGTAAACAACACATCACCAAGTATAATCAAAATGAATGTCATCACTTGTAGTTCGGTTGTAAGATTAGGTTGAAGACGATTTTGCCGTAATTGTCTGATTTTATCAAAATCTTTACAACGATTTAGTAAATGCAAGCCCAACAATTCCAGAAATGCACCAACCATGCGTTTCTCAGCTATATAGTCATCAGTAACTGCATCTTCGTTTATTCGGAGTCCAAGTAATACGGCAACATCCTTCAGAGTGATTGTCATCTCCCCATGTCGGAGATTGAACGTGTGTGTCTCTGGATGTCAACGCTCGCACTATGTCGTTAGCAATTTAGGATCAAGTTTAGGATGTGACATATGAACCACATCCCAGAAACCAACAGCTTGCATAAGGTTTTTCATCTCTCTTGATATTATATTTTCCTCTACTTTTAAACATCTAAATGTGATTTGTTGGTTCCCACTCAGGTTTGAAGAACGATGTTGATCTTGTCCCCAAATTACCGATTGGTCTAACAGACCAACGTTTAAGACATTTTCTCCAAATGACTAGGTTCTTCAAATTACACGCAGCGACATGATAACTCTATAATGAATGAGTACAATTTTTCATTTATAACAATTTATATTTTCTCCACAATATTTTATAATATCATTCTCTAATAATTCAAATATATATGAATAATTATGAATAATATATTTAATTAGCACAATAATTATACAATATAGATTTTATACATAATATATTAAAAATCAAAATATTAAAAAAAGGGAGGCACAAACCTTTGATGAAGGGTTTGTGAAAGCGAGGGGAAATGTCGGGGTTTCTCATGACGGATCTGCGGTGAGGGGTAGCAGGCTTGGGCGTAAGCTTCGTGTAGCGGCAACACTGCGACGAGGAGAAGCAACAGAAGGTTGGGCTGGCAGCACTGCAGCTACGGGAAGCAACAGAACAGTAGGGACGTCAGCACTAAGCGACGAAAGGATGGGGGTGAGAGACTTGTAAGAGTGCTAAAGAGGGAGAAAGGGAGGTTGAGACGGCTGAAGAAGGGAAGAGGGAGAAGGGGGAAGGGAGCCAATTTATTGCAAAGGATTGAGATTCAAAACGCTACCCCTAGTAGCGTTTTTACCCAACACTCTAATGTAGGAAGCGTGTTGGACAACAACCTATACACACATTTCTAATTAATGTTTTTGAATATTTATTTTTT
Source organism: Chamaenerion angustifolium (assembly GCA_946814005.1). Classification (NCBI taxonomy): domain Eukaryota; kingdom Viridiplantae; phylum Streptophyta; class Magnoliopsida; order Myrtales; family Onagraceae; genus Chamaenerion; species Chamaenerion angustifolium. Next base: position 20,905,310 of record OX328268.1, on the reverse strand, counting down.
CAAATACTATTTTTAATATGTTTACTTTTTGAAAAAATTGTTAACAATCACATTCATTGTATAGGTCTTGGCCAAATCAAGGAATGATTATTTGGTCAAAAAAAAAAATCAAGGAATGACGCATAACCAATTAATTGGAACTTTTTCAAAAACTATTCACTTTTCAAAAAATATTTGAAAAAGTGTATATCGAAATTTTTTTTTTAGAAAAGTATGCATACGCGCGACGCGCCTACTGAATAGGCGCATCCCTAGGACGCGCCTATTCAGTAGGCGCATCCCTAGGACGCGCCTATTCAGTAGGCGCGTCCTAGGGATGCGCCTATTGCAATAGGCGCATCCCAGGGGTGCGCCTACTGCAATAGGCGCACGCCAGGGGTGCGCCTACTGCCTAAATTTTTTTTTTTTCGCAAAAACACCGGTCTATCAGAAACCACGTTGATTTTAAGTCTGCTTATGGTTTTCCTCCTAAATAGAAATTGAGAGATAGTCTCACGCGTTGCTTTATCTCAGTATTCACAGGTTTTCCTCCAAATTTTCCAACTTGTTCTGAACAACAATGAAACAAAGTTGTTTATTCACAAGTTTCTGAATGAGACTTTTCTTCAGATACACTAGCTAGTTTGACATTTTCAGGAATTACTCCTGCAAAAGAGCTCTTTGGGGTTACTTTAGGTTCCTGTCCTAAATGTTCCAACTTGTTCTGAACAACAATGAAACAAAGTTGTTTATTCACAAGTTTCTGAATCTTCCGAATATCTTCTTTTGGCTCAAGATACTCCATCAAGCAATTATGTTTCTCTTCCAACTCAGGGCTACCATTCTTTTCCATCTCCATCTGGAAATGCAGAAGCTTTCGTACTTCTACAAAGCCACTCCTCCCTGCCTCTCTCCACAGATATCTCACTACATATCTATATCTTTCATTAATGAGACAGAAAAATCGAACAGGGTATAGGCTAACTAACAGCTGCAACACATTAGAGGCAGGCATGCTAGAAAGGTCCTGCAGCTGCAATCTTCCGAATATCTTGTAAAGCTTCTCCAATGACTATAGCTTTTTATCTGAGTTCAAGCCTGCTTATGGTTTTCCTCCTAAATAGAAATTGAGAGATACTCTCTCCAGTAAAGAAGAAAGGAAGTTCTAAGAAGAAATGGTTTTCCTCCTGAAAATGTCAAACTGGCTAGTGTATTTGAAGAAAAGTCTCATTTAGAAACTTGTGCATAAACAACTTTGTTTCAGTGTTTTACCTCGCGGATTTTGTTCAAAACAAGTTGGAGGGCAAACTATGTATACGCGCACCCCGGGGTCGCGCCTAACGGACATAGTTACTTTTTGAAATTTATCTAAAGTAACCCCAAAAGAGTTATTTTGCCGCAGTAATTCCTGAAAATGTCAAACTAGCTAGTGTATTTGAAGAAAAGTCTCATTCAGAAACTTGTGAATGAACAACTTTGTTTCACTGTTTGACATCGCGGATGTTGTTCAGAACAAGTTGGAAAATCTAGGGCAGGAACCTAAAGTATTTAACTTCTGAGAACTTCCTTTCTTCTTTATTGGAGAGACTATCTCTCAATTTCTATGTAGGGGGAAAACCGTATAAACATGCTCAAAATCAGATGTTTTTCAAAAAGTAAGCATATAGTAGGAAAAAAAGCATACATGGAGGAATTTGGTGCGCGTAGAGGAATTTGGACTTGTGAATACTGGGATAAAGCAACGCGTGAGACAATCATCTCGGTGGTTTGTTAACAAATTGATTTTCTGTCCTCTTGATCCAAGACCCTTTTGTTAACAAATTGATCTTCTGTCCTCTTGATCCAAGACCCTTCCTAACCATTGGAAGGGGATCAGTTTTCTTCTGTCCTCACCGTACGACAGAAGATATTCGGAAGATTCAGAATCTCGTGAATAAACAACTTTGTTTCATTGTTGTTCAGAACAAGTTGGAAAATTTAGGACAGGAACCTAAAGTAACCCCAAAGAGCTCTTTTGCAGGAGTAATGCCTGAAAATGTCAAACTACCTAGTGTATCTGAAGAAAAGTCTCATTCAGAAACTTGTGAATAAACAACTTTGTTTCATTGTTGTTCAGAACAAGTTGGAAAATTTAGGACAGGAACCTAAAGTAACCCCAAAGAGCTCTTTTGCAGGAGTAATGCCTGATAATGTCAAACTACCTACTGTATCTGAAGAAAAGTCTCATTCAGAAACTTGTGAATAAACAACTTTGTTTCATTGTTGTTCAGAACAAGTTGGAACATTTAGGACAGGAACCTAAAGTAACCCCAAATAGCTCTTTTGCAGGAGTAATTCCTGAAAATGTCAAACTAGCTAGTGTATCTGAAGAAAAGTCTCATTCAGAAACTTGTGAATAAACAACTTTGTTTCATTGTTGTTCAGAACAAGTTGGAAAATTTGTAGTTTGGACCTATGAATACGCGTGAGACTATCTCTCAATTTCTATTTAGGAGGAAAACCATAAGCAGACTTAAAATCAACGTGGTTTCTGATAGACCGGTGTTTTTGCGAAAAAAAAAAAAAAATTAGGCAGTAGGCGCACCCCTGGGATGCGCCTATTCAATAGGCGCGTCGCGCGTATGCATACTTTTCTAAAAAAAAAATTTCGATATACACTTTTTCAAATATTTTTTGAAAAGTGAATAGTTTTTGAAAAATATCAATTAATTGGGTTATGAATCATGGGAGGCGATCCAAAAGTAAAATAATAACTACTTTGCTGTTTAATAATATAATATTTATACAAAGTATAAGATGAAGAAGAAATCATACTGGTGAAGTTACACAGTTTTATTGAAGTTGCTAAAAGCTTACTGATTTAACATAAAATGTAAAGCCAGACAGATATTTACATAAAATGCCCTTTTAATCTAAACTTGATTTTGCCCCCCTCCATCATGGAAATTCTATTGATGTGAGAATTTGCTGGGTTTTGTGCAGGCATCTTCTTCTTCTTCTGATGCACCTATTTTAGTCTGCTGTAGTAGTAGTGGTACTGCTCTTGGGAAGAAGGCTTCCCAATGCCCAATGGTAATGTGCGGGGGTCCTCTTCAATGCTTTCACTCCAAGCGGGTTATCCTTGCTCTGTTGGAAGTAAGCAAGCAATGGATGAGGAAATATAAGCAAAAAACAGCCGTAGTAGCGCATAATTATGGAAATATGTATTAGTAGTTCAAAGTTACCATCAAGCAGGTTCCAGCATTGACGTTGCAAATCGGATAGTCATGTGGGCAGCAACTGTAATGATCCTCGCAGCAGGTGGCAGCCTCGAGTGGGCAGCATCCCCATGCAAAGCAGTATTTAGCATACTCATAGACGCAACAGCAGGTGGTGCTCTCAGGACAACTGTAGTAACTGTCACACACAGTTGGAGGCTTAATGGGAGATGGAGGGGAAGGACCAGGATTCGGAGGGTTCACCCCTTTCTTGATGGGATAAGATGCCTCCATCGCAATTCCACATTTACCCGTAGAAGTAGATACCAAATTACGCTCCATCCTGATGTAGCCCTGCTCTCCCCAGCTGCCTCCCCACGAGTTCTTCACAATCCAGTAATCCTTGCCATTCTCTGTCCCGTATCCCACGGCTGCCACACCATGGTCAAGTTGGGTACCGCATCTCCCAGAGAAAATACCCTAATCAATTCAATCAGTCAGTTCAAGTCAGTCACACAACATCATTATCCTAGAAATACAAATCAAGATACACACCGAGGTGTACAACTGGAATTCTCGTCCACCAGCTTCAATGGCAACGCTAATGGGCTGGTTTGCAACCGCCTTCTGCAATGCCTTCTCGTTGTTCTCTGGAACATCTTCATAGTCATCAATGGCCACAACCTTTGCATTCTTCTGTACATTCAAAACAAGAGCGGCGTTGGTTTCTTTATTATAGTAAGAAAGAAAGAAAGATAGATAGATAGATAGATAGATAAACCAACCCTATACTGATCGCATCTACCGTCCACGGCTCTGTATGGATAATCTTCCTCAGAGTCAATGCCACCATTGTTGATAATGAACTCAAAGGCATAGTCCATTAGACCCCCATTGCAGCCTTCATTGTATGAAGTATCACAGTCCACCAACTCCTGTTCCGACAGAGATATCAAATCACCTGTGACAATTTGGTTGATCCCCTCCACTGCAGCTATCGTCGAAAACGCCCAGCAACTCCCTTCCCCATTTCAAATTACATACACTTCATTAGTTTTGCGCGCAGAATACAATGTATCAATGTCCAACTAATGTCAAGGAAACAGTAACAGTATTCATTCATTCAATTCAGAATCTGCTTTCTTCTAGATAACCAACACTAATAACGCTTGTATATGATAAGTAGTTGAGTGTCCTGTCGAGGGACGGAACTAAACTGCGTTGTTGTTTTGTTGGAAAATTATTTTTATATTCGTGAATGAATGAATTGAGAAAAAGTCCCACAACTTCCCCTCCCCACACATGATAAAAAAAAAATCAATCAAACCAAAAAATCAAAAGCTGCCAGACCAAAGTGGGTCCATCCTAAGTTGCTTTCGCTTTTCTTTACCACTCCTACTCTCCCTCTATATAAATATATATATGTATTTTGTCAACTAGTCTATTTAATATTACGTGCCGCACTGCGCACTTACTCCCCAGCTTCTTTTGCTAATGTCCAGAATATCGCAGCACTCGTAATTACCGTCAATCCATTCCGTCATTCCATTGCTAACCATTTCCCAATTTTCTAAATTGATGATAAACAAAATTGCTTCATCATCATAGATGCATTATTCAGAATAACAACAAAGCACTCAACACTGGCTAGCTAAGAACAAAAGTACAAGAGAATACAAATTTGTATTCTTCTCTGTATTATAAAGCAACAAAAGTACTGGTTGTACAAACCCACACAAGATGACCCAACTTCCACGCAATAGATTGTTCATTAAAAAGCTCAACCTATACGGTCCATATACTATTAGTAACAAGTATTTATTCATTTTTTAAAAAAAGAATAGGAAAGGAAAAATGAGCATGTGGATTCAGTTAATAAATGTATCATACATATGAATATTTTATCATATATAATAAATTTGACAATTTTAATTTTTAAAATGCATAAGAAAAAAATACATTTGTAAATAATATAATTATTTTATTTACTTTTTAGCATTATAAGTTATAACTATAAGAATAAAAAGTAGATTTTTTTTATTCATTACAACTATTTTCCATATGAAAGTTAATATAGAGACTTATATAATGATAAATGATACATATATTTTTAATGTATAATATATATATATATATATATATATAATTTTCCCAAATTAATTTAAAAAATTGAAATGTAGTAAATCAATTTAAAAAATTGTGTGAACTGAATTGCTGCTATGTAAGAGTTGATCCACTCAAGAATGTTGTTGATTCCGGATTGGAATTGGATTCTCTCATTCTTATGCTATCATCACAAATCCGAGTCGGGGACTTACAAATCATCCTGCCCAGTACTACAATGTTGGACCACTACAACGTTTATATGTTGTTATTTACTTTAGAATTGGATACCACCAAAATTCCATCTGTTTCCAGATCTAAAAGGATACTTTCCACTTTATATCAACTAAATCGCTAGCTAAGATGATGGGGTGGGGGTGCCTTGAGTCCCAATTTAAATAATTAGGATAGACTAACGATTTTCATGCCCAGTTTTGCATACTATAGATGAGTTCGGTTTAGGGCCGACAATGTTGCAGTGAAAAACTCATAACCATTATTATAACCGTTACTGTTTAATATGGTTAACCATATCATTATGGTACGGTTATGCTGATGAATTTTCTACCCATTATGGTTATGGTATTTGAGTCATACGCATGGTTATTATATAAATATAATAAATATTTATTATTAATAAATTAATATATAATAAATCATGGAATTTACTGTCATACATGTAATAAATAACCATGAAATTTTCAGTCTGTTATTATATTACATGTGTTGAATAAATATGGATATACGGGTAAAAACATGGTTAATAACTACGTTTATTTTAATGGTTATGGTATTAAAAATTATACTCAATTGTTATGATATGTGATTTAAATATATGGTATAATTATGGTATTTGTCATACCCGTACCATACCCTAACATAGCCAGCCAGCCCTAGTTCGGTTAGTCACGACGCTATAGAAATAGAGATGTTTTTCTATCGGCTTAATAGTTTTTCCACCTAATCATAATCATCCCTCGTAAATTAATATTTATTGACTATCCCCTGAAACTGCTCAATTTTTTTATAATCTACAGATCAATAGTAAAATATTAATGAAGGATATGAATGAATATCTTATTGTGGCCAAAAGAGTAATACGAAATAATCAAAGAAATAAATTATGGAAAACGGAAGACTGAAAAAGAAAAGACCAGGAAGGCATAAGAGTCTAACCGCAGCTTCCTTGGTCCTTGACGTCAACAACGGCGCCCTCCTTCCTCCAATCAACGGACTCCGGAAGCTTGTCGCCAACCTTGAACTCGTAACGTCCGGTGGCCTTCTTACCGTGGAGGCGGCTGCCCTCCGGCCTCTTAGCCCCCAAGTACATAGAGCGATACTCCTCGTTGGTCAGATCGGCGAATCGGTTGAGACCTAGGCGGTACGTGAGGTTTTGAGCGTTGTGGTCGTCGATGAAGCGGAGGTTGTCCTGGAATATCTGGAACCGCTTCTCCTTCTCCCCAAGGGCGTTGTAGGCCTTTCCGTGATGGACGAGCCACGCCTCGTACAGGGCTGTGACCTCTCCTTCTGTCCGCCATCCGGACTGGTCCATGTGTGACCGGTCGTAGCTGATTATGGACATGTCCAGGGAGGAAGAGGCAGACACAGCAAAGAGCAAGAGGAGGAGGACCAAAGCGGATCCCATGTTTTCTTCCTTCAACTTTTCCTCTTCGCTATAATTGGAGAAGAGGATGGGATTGGGGGCTATGCAATGAGATGGAAAATGGAGTGAATATAAAGAGGAAAGTAGGGTGTGGTAGATAGGATGGATGGAAAGAAGAGGACTAAAATTAATAAGCTACAATTATTAATAATAAATGAGAAAAAGACAAGGTTAATTATTACAGTGGAATATTTTAATTTTATATCAAGAAAAAAGAAAGCGATAAGTAGTAGACGAATTAATGGACGACATACAACTATTGTATTGTCCATGTGCCTCCGATCGTTCGGCGGTACAATTGTAGGGAGAGATGCCCACTGCTCTTGGAGCGTCTCCTTCACGCTCCCAGCCGCATGTTAAATGGTTTTGTCCTGACGCTACCCAGTTCAGACTCCGCAAGTGCTATAATTCAATCAAAACACGTAACTAATTAAATACTTAATTTAATTTATATATATATATTTTTTTGTAATATATATGGTGTAAAATCTATTTAAATTAATTTTTTAAAGAATAAAAAAATAGTAATTTTTTAAAAGATACATCTACTATTATAGAGTTTAAATTATTTATAATAAGTAAAAGAATATAAAATTTATAAAATAATTCTATATACATATATATTAGTTGTTCAATTTTAAATTGACATTATCTATGTATTATTTTTTATTAATAATTGATTTAGCTTGCTATTAAAGAAAACTTTTTTTTGTCTTTGCCATGAGAGTGATTTTTTTCAAAAATATACCCTATTATAAAAATAAATACTGAAATATACCAATGTTGACCTTCACATATAAGAACTATGTTAAAAATTATTAAATCCTACTCGCGAATGGTTTAACTCTTTAAACAATGCATTCTTTCACTAAACTAATGGTACTCTAATATTTATTTATGTACATAATTTATATTTAATACACTAACTATTGGAAATATCAATTTTTGGGGTCTTTGTTTATACTTACATTTTTTAGAAATGTAACTTTTTCCTAATTAAATTATATAAACAACTACTCCAAAAAAAAAACATATTTTTAAATTAGAGGGTGTAAAATACTGGTATAACATTTTTAAAGTATAATTTAGTTACGTAAACAATATATGGTATTAATACTATAATGATAAAATATTGTATTGTTATAACACGGTCACAAATTTAAATTTTGGTTGGAATTCAATTTTACAAAGAAAAAAATGTTTTCACTTGAGTATAGTTAGTGTAATAAATATAATTTAAGTACATAAAAAATACTAAACTATCATTAGTTTAGTGGAAGAATGCATTGGTTTATCTTTTAAAGGTTTTGAGTTCGAACTTTGTTAGAGTTATTTTTTATAAGAATTTTCTAGTGCTTATAAGAAAAGAAAAAAAAATTTCCAGAGTTTCAAACGTAGAAGCTTCGAGTATTAAAAAAAAAAGAGTATTTAGCTTTTCCACTAACCAATTATACTTTAGTACACTTAAAAAATAACTTATTAATATGAGAAATTCTCCAAAAATATGTAGAGCACTTAATAAATATATATTTTCTTGAATTATGTCAAATTAAATATATATGAGATAATAATTATTCTATAACAAAGAAAATAATTATAACCAAAATAATATTCTTTTTGTTGAGAGTTTTTGTATTTTACTAGCTTATGAAATTATATTTTGATTTGAAATCCGTTTGGTATTAATAATAACAACTTTTTATTCATATATATTTGTTTTTAAAGTTTTAGATGTTAGTTAGTTATTCTCTGAAAACTACTGATTGTTTTGCTATATTGTTATAGTTAAGTTAGTGATAATATATTAGCTTTTAAAAACGTTATATATATATATATGGTTATTCGCAAGCATTTACATATGAAATAACTTTCAAATGTTTCAATTTAATACTTTTTAGTATAAATTATATATACTCTTAAAATTTAATATTGGAATATTTACTAAACAAAACAAATCCACACTGCAAAGTATTAATGTTAACTGTGACCAATAATTTAAAACAAAATGGCATGGACAATGGAATGGAACTATTTTAACACACAGAATGTCAAAAAAATATTATTTATTTATAACATCATTATGAATTAAAGTGATAATTGTTGGGCAAAGAGAGAGACAGCTCACTAAGGAAAAGATCTCGAGCTCCAACAACTTCACATGGGGTAAAACTCATATCATTCAGACCTGGTCGACCCACATTAAGCTTAATCTGACCCGCATAAGGCGGTCCAGTATCGAACCCAAGCTAAAGTAGTTGCCAAAGCTCCATACAGGTCGCCAATAACCAAAGGTCACAGCCTCCTACTGCTCGCCATAGGAGTGCTCGCCAAGAGAGTCTAACCTCTCATCTCTGGTCCCACCAACCGTCACTAAAGATATGGCCACGATATCCCGCGTATATCGGGCACATATTCTCTAAAGATTACATACGGTAACTACAATATTACGCAATGACCGTAATATCTGCTATCATAATTTTCACCAACACAATATTCACCAAGATATTCTGTTGCATATAACAGTTTGGTCTCTTTACTCTATAAATACCTCTGCTTTTCAATACGTTCATTTCGTTTTGAGTTCATACACGCAGTATACTCATTTAAGAATCGGAGAGGGACCCATAGACACCCCCTCTTTTGCGATCCTCTTATTGCAGGTTTATCGGAGCTAAGACGATAGCAATCCTCATTCATCCTTTGACATTTAATCCTCTGCCAAGTCAGCACCTGGGAAATTTAAATCCAACATTTGGCGCCGTCTGTGGGAATCGAGTAAACAGTCATGCAAGCTCGATCCAAAAGCAATCGCCGGAACCAAGCCAATGAGCAGTCCTCAGACAGCTCTGATTCCGCTGCAGCTTCGCCGCTCCCCCAAGAACCTGCTAGCCAAGCTGTCCCTAATGCCGTCCCCCCGAGACCGACACGAGAACATGTCAGCAATTCCAGACCGACCCCGTTCCAAACGCCGCGGAGACTTCATCACTGCAAACCGTCCATGTGGCTGGGGAAAACATCCAGTTGACCCCAGAGATGATATCACTCCTGGAGACCATTTATGACAGTCTCGCAGACAAGCCCATGCTTCTAAGGAAAATCCTCGCCCCGCAGCCGCGGGGCCGAGACCAGCAGAAACTGGAAATCCGGGCACCACAGACCCTCAAGATGATCAAGAGATGACCTCGGGACACTAGTCATTACCTCAGGCTTCCACTGAGGCGCCAACAGCTACCTACTCTGCCAATCCATCAAGTTCCATACCGAATGGAGGGCAGCAGAATCAGTGCACTCCTGACCAAGCTGAGGAGCTTATCAGTAAAAAGCTCCAGGAACGGCGAGGGACCGTCATGCCTCCCTTTGGGGAACGATCAGCTCATCCCTTCACCACGTACTTGGTCATCATCAAGATCCCGAAGGATGTCGTTGTCAGGGTCATCCCCGAGTACAGTGGTGGAGGCGATCCCATCATACTTGTTAATAAGCATGAAACCTCTCTGTTGAGAAAGTCGACCGATCTGAATCACTTAGCCCTGTTATTTTCGTCAACCCTTTCAGGTTCAGCGCCGTCTTCGTTCTTCGGCCTCCCTGCAGGATCGATAGGGACCTGGGCTGAGCTCAAAAGAAAATTCCTGTAACGATACATGGGCTAGCGCCAACTTCTAAAAAGTGTGGTCGCCTTGGATGCAGTCAAGAAACAACCAGGAGAATCACTGGACGACTTCTACGGGCGTTTTCATAAGAACGTCACATAAATAGATCGTCGGGTCACAGATGGGGAGATAATTCAAGCTTTTTACCGAGGACTTGATGTGGCCAACAAAGCCTCGAGGAAACTGCGCAACAGCTACCACGTGCAGGAGATAGAAACGATGAAAGAGCTGGCAGTAAGGACGAAAGGTTTTATAGACCTTGAGAGGGTGAACACCGAAGCCAATTTCCTGACAACCTCGCTAAGGGTGGTTCCTGAGCCCCGACGCGATGGTATAAAGGACAAGAAGGGTCGAGACATCAAGCCCCGAACAGAAAAGCCAGGACCTAGACATCCAGAGGTTCCCGAGTATTTCACGCCTTTAAACAGGCAGATCTCAGCAGTACTAGTCGAGATGGAAAGAAGGTCTCTGACAAGGCCACCGATGCCCCGCAAGGATGCTCAGATCATGGGGAAAGACACTGAGAGCAATTGCAGATATCATAAATGCAAGGGCCATAAGACCGATGATTGCCGCATCCTCAAGCGCGACATCGAAAAGCTGATACATAGAGGAATATTGAAAGAGTTTGTGGCTGGACGAGACAGGATTCGAACGCCACCACGTAGAAACCACTCGCCAGGTCCGCATGAGCAATTCGTACCATCCCAGAGCAGGAGGGTGATCAACCTAATTGCTGGAGGGTTTGGTGCTGGAGGTGAGGGGTCGCATGCAAGAGAGGTCTATGCAACTCGGATTTCTACAGCTGTCCAGCTGGGAAAGAGACCTCGACCCGAAGAAGACATTGTCATTTCATGCTCCGAAGATGACTTGGCACATGTCACCACCCCTCATAATGATGCGCTGGTTATCACAGCCGAAGTCGACGGTTGCGACATGAAGATAATTTTGATCGACGGAGGAAGCTCGACAGATATCCTATTTTTGGACGCCTTTGAGAAGATGGGCAAATCCAAGTGTGACCTTAAGCGAGTCGACTTTCCCCTGATCGGTTTCACTGGAAGAACAACTTATTCACTGGGAGCCATAACCCTGCCGGTAATTCTGGGCGAAGGATGGAAGAGCATTAAGGTATCGATCACCTTCTTAGTGGTCGACTCACCTACATCATACAACGCCATCCTAGGGAGGACCACAATCAATCCTCATAAGATTGTGGCATCGACAGTCCACCAAAAGATGAAGTTCCCAACACCTAATGGGATCAGAGAAGTTCTTGGCGATCAGCTCTCCTCACGGCAATTCTACGTGAACTGCCTTCGCAGGAAGAACCAAAGGGAAACCCTCGCCATCGAGACAGAGGCTGACCCTCGTGAGGACCAGGCTCGACCAGCACCAATGGAGGAGTTAGTAGAGGTCGAAATCGATGGTTCAGAAAATAAAGTGCGCATTGGGACCACCTTGAACGACGACCAGAGAAACGCCATGACTGCCCTCCTGAAGGAATTCAAAGAACCTTTCGCTTGGAAACCCAGCGACTTGCCTGGCATCAGCACCGACATCATTTCTCATGAGCTACGGATAGATTCCTCGATAAAGCCGATTGCTCAGAAAAGAAGGTCATTCAGATCAGACAAGCGTTTGACGATCAGGAAGGAGGTAGGCAGGCTGATCGAAGCCGACTTTGTAAGGGAGGTGATATTTTAGAGATGGGTCGCCAACCCGGTTCTTGTCAAAAAAATCAAACGGCAAGTGGAGAATGTGCGCCGACTTCCGCGACCTGAACATAGCTTGTCGGAAAGATTCCTATCCCCTTCCCCGAATTGATCAGTTAGTCGACGCAACCTCTGGTCATGAAATGTTGAGCTTCATGGATGCCTATTTAGGCTTCAATCAGATTCGAATGCACCCAGACGATGAAGCTCACACAACTTTCTATGCAGACTGAAATATACTTTGCTACAAAGTGATGCCCTTCGGTCTAATCAATGTTGGGGCGACCTATCAACGAATGGTAAACCGCCTATTTCAGGACATGCAGGGGAGAAATATGGAGGCTTATGTGGAAGACATGCTCGTTAAAACGGTTAAGGGAAGTCCTCACACAGAAGACCTTTGAGAAGCATTTGAGTGCATGAGGAGGCACAATGTTCGCCTAAACCCAGCAAAGTGTCCCTTCGGAGTCAAGTCCGGCAAATTTCTGGGATTTATGGTAAGCGAGCGAGGAATTGAGGCAAACCCGGAAAAGCTCAAAGACATCGAGGAGATGAAGTCACCAACTTGCCACAAGGAAGTCCAATGTCTGAATGGCTGCCTGGCCGCACTCAATCGCTTCTTTTCCAAGGCGAGCGACAAGTCACTTTCGTTCTTCAAGGCTCTTAGTGCCAACCGCAAGTTCGAGTGGACGTCGGAGTGCGAGGCTGCCTTCCAATCCTTAAAGAAGCACCTGCAAACACTCCCGACTCTGGCGAAACCTAATCCTGGCGAGCAGCTCTTCCTTTATTTAAGCATTAGTGAGGTTGCAGCTAGTGCCGTCTTAATAAGAGAATAAGAAAATGTGCAGAGTCTAGTGTATTTTGTTAGCAAGATGTTTAATTCAGCTGAAATAAAATATATCCAGATTGAGAAGTATCTCTATGTTTAGTTATTGCTGCTCGAAAGTTAAGACCATACTTCCACGTGCACGCCATTACAGTCCTCACCAACCAGCGTCTCAAACACTTCTTACTGAAGCCAGACTCTTCAGGAAGAATGGTTAAATGGGTGATCGAGCTCAAGATAAAATTTGCGCCGAAGACGGACATCAAAGGTCAAACGTTGGCAGATTTCATAGTGGAAAGCACATGTAATGGTCTAACAGAAGTAGAAAACCGGCCAAGTTCATCAACAGACACAAGCCAAGGCTGGAACTCTTTACAGATGGATCTTCTTCAAGAGAAGGCTCGGGGGCAGGACTGATTCTCATCCCCCCTGAGGGCGAGCCTTTAAAGTATGTGATCACCCTTACTTTTAAGGCGACCAACAACGAGGCCGAATATGAAGCTCTTATCACTGGACTCCGACTTGCTAAAGGAATGGGTATAATATCACTCAGGGCAAAAAGCGACTCCAAGCTAATTGTCAATCAGGTTAATAGCACTTATGAAGCAAAGGGGGAAAAGATGAAGAAGTACCTCGAAATACCATGAAATTCATCGCCGAAATCCCAACTTTCACGATTGAGTCTATTCCTGGCCAAGAGAACCAGCTGGCAGACTCTTTAAGCAAGCTGGCGTTCGGAGGAACAAGAATTTAGGACGTGCAATTTCTTGAACAAGCCTTAGATTCGGTTCTCGACAACCGAGCAGAAGTCTTCAACATTCAAGGGCAGGTAACCTGGATGACTCCATTGAAGAACTTCTTGAAAGAGGGAATTCTCCCAGAAGACGAAGGTGAATCCACAAGGATAAGACGTCTCTCAGCAAGATATCTTCTCATAGATGGAGAACTCTATAGGCGAGGATATTCAACTCCCTATCTAAGGGCATCTCTCACTCCATGAAGCTCATGAAGGAGTTTCCGCATGCCATGAAAGTGCACTCTCATTGATGCGAAAAGTCTTCAGGTTAGGCTACTATTGGCCAACCTTGGCTAAAGATGCAGTAGAATTAACATAGAAGTGCACGACTTGTCAACAGTTCGAACCACGATCCGGTCAACCACCAACACTACTATCCCCAATGGTGGGCGCCTGACCTTTTGCCCAATGGGGAATAGACATATTGGACCCATTTCCCATCAGTACTGGGCAACGTACCCACATCATAGTGGCGATTGACTACTTCACCAAGTGGATAGAGGCGAAAGCTTTGGCCTCTACAACAGAATTACAAGTGATCAAGTTCTTGAAGATCAACATATTTTTACGATTTGGCGTTCCCAAAATACTGATAAGCGATAATTGTCCACAATTCGTAGAAAAGGAACTTAAGTGGCTCTACGAAGAATACCATATCGATCACAGATTCAGCTCAGTGCATCATCCTCAAACGAATAGGCAAGCTGAAGCATCCAACAAATTTGTCCCGGCAGGACTCAAAAAACGGGTTCAAGCATTCTAAGGAAACTGGGCAGAAGAGTTGTAAAACATATTATGGGCTATTCGAACAAAACCCAAAACAGACACGGGGGAAACGCCATTCAGTTTAGTGTACAGATCAGAAGCAGTAGCACTCGCCGATATAGCGATGCCTACCCACAAAATCCTACACTTTAACACTGAAACGAATGAAATCGAGCGTAGAACAGACCTCGATCCTGCAGAAGAAAAGCGATGGCAATCAGAAAAAGCCCAAGCTAAAATGCGACTGGCGACCGCCCTATACTTCAACAGAAAATTCAGCGCTCGTCAATTTTTCGTGGGGGAGATGGTTATGCGAAGGAATGAATTTACAAGAGTGGACAACCAGAACAAGCTTTCAGCAAAGTGGGAAGGACCATACAATGTAGTAGAGATTACCGCCTGAGGATCTTACAATTTGGAAACCATAGAAGGCGAAAGGTTACCCCGTCCATTCAACTCCGAACATTTAAGGAGGTTTTATGCATAGCTTGTAATCAAAATATTATGTCAATAAAGCAAATCATTCCTTCATAAAGCATGGCCACTCGAACCAAAACGAAGAAGAAAAGACCCGATAACAAAATAGGGCGAAAGACTTGATGACCGAATCAAGCGAAAGACCTAGCACCAAAGTTAGGCAAAACAAAAGACCTGATGACCGAATCAGGCGAAAGACCTAGAACCAAAGTTAGACAAAACAAAAGACCTAAAGTTAAATTTAGGCGAAAGATCTGAGACCAAAGTTGGGCAAAAGCTCCGATATCAAAATTGGGCAAAAGACCTAAAGTAAAATTTAGGCGAAAGACTTGACACCAAAGTCAGGCAAAAGACCCGATATCAAAATTGGGCAAAAGACCTAAAGTTAAATTTAGGCGAAAGACCTGACGCCAAAGTCAGGCAAAAGACCCGATATCAAAATTGGGCAAAAGACCTAAAGTCAAATTTAGGCGAAAGACCTGACGCCAAAGTCAGGCACAAGACCTGATAGTCAAATCGGGCAAAAAGACCTAACGCCAAGGTTAGGTAGAAGACCTGGCGCCAAAGTCAGGCACAAGACCTGATATTCAAATCGGGCAAAAAGACCTAACGCCAAGGTTAGGCAGAAGACCTGACACCAAAGTCAAGCACAAGACCTGTTATCAAAATCAGACGAAAAAACCTAATGAAAACGTTAGGCAAATAAGACCTGATATTAAAATCAGGCAGAAGTCCTATCGCAAAAGGTGAGCGATTCGTCAAGGAAGTCGTTCTCGTATAAGTTGGGCAAAATTTGAGAAGGAATATCCAAAGCGAACGAATCCATATTAAGGGTAACAGTTCCTTTGTGAAACAAACTCAAGAAGGTTGGGGAATGAACTTAAGGCGATCACTTAAGATGAAGCTTTGACTAACAAATTCCTCATGATTAGGTGAACACTCCAAAGGGTTTAAACCTTAACAAGGTAACGCATCTTCAGAAGATGATAGTTTTCCTTAAAGAGTTTAGACTTGGGGAGGGGAATAGATAAATCTATAAAGACTTATCATTCTAAGCCTAAGGAAAGGTCCAAGACCTTATGTGACGAGATCATCATAAAGCGAAGAGAAGTCGAAAGTAATTATGATAAATACATCGGAAGAATCGCCAACGCATTCAAAGTCAAATAAAAGTAAAGGATTATGAATATAAAGGCATTCAATATTATAATAATAACCGAGTCTGAAAACAAAAAATAATTACAAACATTCCCGAAAAAAAAGGGGAAGACAAACGACTATCATCAAAAGGAAAGATAAAGATATACTCGCCGGGGGAGTTGAAGACTTCAGGATTTGGTCTCTTCAGGGACAGCGACTTCCTGCTCGATTTCGGGGGAAACCCCTTCGACAATAGCAGGAGCCTCCTTGGAGTAGCTACTCTCGAGGAAGGGCTTGAGAGACTCAACCTACCGAAGAGGAAATTTAGGGTCAATCCCCTGAATATCATCGACCAAGATCTGGAGGTATGAAGACACCTCAACCTTCATCACCTCTAAGGCGCAGTCGGTAAACTCCTCGGACTTTTTAAAGTCCTCGACCACGCTCTGGGGGGGATGGGACCGACTTCAGCCGAAGAGCAAGCTGCTCCTTCTTCATGGTGTCCCCCGTGGCCTCAGTTGCGTCCCTCCTGGCTACAGCCTCCTTCAACTGAGCCTTCAGTCGAGCATTGACCGCCTCTACCTCAACAGAGTATTTGCGAGGGTCGCCTCTTCCTCCTTTTCCTGCATGAGGGCGAGGAGTCTCTACTCCTTCTGCAAATACTCCTCACGAGCATGGTCCACCAAGTAGGTGGCCTTCTCAGCCGTCTCCTTCAGACCCTCCATCTGATCAGGAGTAAATCCCAAGCTCCGGTACTGCTCCTGCTCGATAAGCAAGTCAGTTTACTTATCGACGAGCTCCCTTACGATCCGACCGACCAACTCCTCCCGGACGAGCTGACAACAGGAAAAAAGGGTAAAGTACTCAGATCAAGAAAAGGTTGAAAAGGTTATTTGAGGATAAGTAAAGAAAAAAGAACTTACCAGGGCGATCCGCTCTAAATGCGTTCTCATGACCCCTTCGATGCTGGGTAGCTCGGAGGGGATCAGAGCCCTGTCCCGAGGAGGAACAATCCCCTCGAGGAGATGCATGCATAGATTCGGGTTACCCCAGAGTTTCATCTGGTCGGAAATCTCCACCTTCGAGAGATTTCCCCAAGGGGCCTAGATGCCCTTGGGGTTCGAAGCCTTTTACGGCTGGAATAATCCTACCAAGGAGCAGTACTCCCCGAAAGGAGTCTTCAAGGGGCCCGTGTCGGTCTGCCCCTTCTTCTGAGCCCCAGTCTCCTTAGGAGGATTGGGAGTATATTTATCAGAGGCGGGCGTGGCGACCTCTGCCACCACGATAGCCTTCTCATTGGGGGTAGAAGAACCCATAGGAGCAGTAGGACGTTCCTTGCCCGAACTCCTGGCCTTCTTGGCAGAAGTAGGATTTGAAGCCACATCAGCAATGCTATTCCCTGTAAAAGGTCAACAAATGTATTAGAAACCTAAGACTAAAACAGAGGAATGAAAAGTTAAAAGGCAGTTGCTAGCGAGCGCTAGAAGTAGTAGAAGGACGGTCATCCTCAGGCTTGCGCTTGGACGAACGCCTGAAAGGATGAGGGGGAAGACTCAGTGATGCCTGGTCCAGAGACAGCCCCGCCTTAGACTGATTGGAAAACATACCAATGAGTTTGTGACTCCGAACGCCTACAACCAACAGAGGAAAAAGTTAGAAAATTACTCAGTCAATAGAAATTGGCAAGGCCTGATGAATGCCCGCCAGCTCGAAGATCGACTCTGAAGTTTTCGCCACCGTGAGGATCGAACAGAAGTTTGATTGTTTATGTAATTGGAAGAAGTCGTCGATGGCATTCCGATCACTCTCTATCAGCTCTCCGAAGACAAGAGGAGTATCCAGAATAACTCCCACGATACGCTACCCTTGCAAAAGAAGTAAAACTTCTTGTAGTTGGAGTCGGTAGCACAGAAGTCGTCCACCAAGCGAAAATGGACGTTCCAGTTCCAAGTCTGGCCTTTCCATTCCTCGAACTTGGCTACCGAGTTTGGAAATGGTGGAGGTGGTTTGCTCCGGCAGCCAATCGGTAAAAGCAGCGGAACAAAGCCAGTGAATACGTCCATTGTTGACGTAAACAAATAAACTTGAACCCAATCCACATCCTAATGGTGTTGGGTACTAGCTGCGTACATATCTCGTAGTAGTAGCAAAGCTCCTGCAAATCCTCGCAGAGAGGAAAACGCAACCCAGCATCGATTTTGGGCCGCATAAACGTAAACCTCTCCGTCGCGAGGATAGTGGAACCCTAAACCCGGATATATGGGGGCATCTGCTTCTCTTAAGCCAGTTACAGCGACCACTGCCTTGAACTGAGTCGGCTTCAGTTCATTAGGCTTGATATCTACTCGGAACACCAGGGTATGGCAAGAACAATACAAAAAAAAAAGCAGGAAGCATTATCTAAAAAGAAGTAAAAGTAAAACATCAATATTTACCTGTCAGGGAAAAGGCAGGAACATTGGTGTCTGGCCCATCCACCACCACCGGTGTGGCGGCCGATTGCCCAGAAATCGGCTTAGGGGCAGAGTTCCCCTGGCTCGGCGCTGGTGAGGAACCATCCCTGATGGTCAGGGGAGCATTAGTAACCTTCGTAGCCACCTTCACACCCGAAGAAGGTTGGTTATAAGAAGACTTGTGGGCTGACGACTTGCCCTTTCCGGCGGATTGGTTCTTGGAATCCATGGAAATGTTGAGAAGTTTTCAAAATCGAAGAAGAAAAAGGGGAAAGTTGGAAGCAGAAGCACTGAGAACTGAGAATCAAGGAATTCTCTAGAATGCAAATGACTAGAACGCGTAAAAGACAAAAGGGATGATGTTCAATTTCTTATATAAACAAATAGAAGTAACCGAACAAACACGATCGAAATAGTTCAGAGAATGATTACACCCCTTTGGGTAAAAATCGAAGCAATGTAAGAATTCTAAGAGACACCTCAGGGAGACAAACGGTTGGAACAGTACAAAAACTGTCAGCCTACCCTTGGGTTACGGAATAATAAAAGACAGACATGCCTCAATTGTCTGTTCAACTTCTAGATAACCGTGCAATCATTATTAAATGCTCAAGACCCTATACGAAAAAGGTGATCGCCAAAACCTTTCTAAGCCTTTCTGAAAACCCTTTAAAAGGTAGCATTCACCAAAGAGTGGTGAATAAGCATTCATAAACCCTGGAAACCCCAAGCGTTCGCCAAAAGGGATAAATGATCGAATATTCCATAAACTCTAGGCGACGAAACAACCGCTCGCCAAAGGATACTGAGTATTTAAGCGGAACAAATAGCATAAAAGAACAAAAACGATCCAGGCCAAGTGTCTCTATCTCAAACCCTATCACAGAATCAAGCTTGACCAAAGAAACTTCCCTCAAGCTTCGGGGGCAAATGTTGGGTATTGATAGTGACATCCCAATAAGGAGAATGCCTCAGAGGCCCAACAACTTCAGAGGGGGGTAAAACCCATATCATTCAGACATGGCCGACCCACATTAAGCTTAGTTTGACCCGCATAAGGCGGTCCAGTATCGAACCCAAGCCAAAGTGGACGCCAAAGCTCCATACAGGTCGCCAATAACCAAAGGTCACAGCCTCCTACTGCTCGCCATAGAAGTGCTCACCAAGAGAGTCTAACCTTTCATCTCTGGTCCCACGAACTGTCACTAAAGATATGACCACGATATCCCGCGTATAGCGGGCACATATTCTCTAAAGATTACATACAGTAACTGCAATATTACGCCATAACTGTAATATCTGCTATACTAATCTTTACCAACACAATATTCACAAGATATTCCGTTTCCTATAACGGTTTGGTCTCTTTACTGTATAAATACCTCTGCTTTTCAATACGTTCATTACGTTTTGAGTTCATACACACAGTATACTCGTTTAAGCATCGGAGAGGGACCCAGAGACACCCCCACTGTTGCGATCCCCTTCTTGCAGGTTCATCGGAGCTAAGGCGAGAGCAATCCTCATTCATTCTTTGGCATTTAATCCTCTGCCAAGTCAGCACCTGGGAGATTCAGATCCAACAATAATACAATATATGTAGAGAATATTAATAAATTTTAAAACATAAAGTATTAGTGAATGTGGTGCATGTTTTTTTAATTCTAGGGTTTTATGTAAAAAAGAGAGTGAATGATGACCTGAACATCACAATTAATTCGTAAAATATTGGCACGGACAAAGGAACAAAAATGATGGAATAACATAGTTAGTAATTAAAAGAAATAACTTGTTTGTTTAATAGTTTGAAACATAATATCCATATGACATATAAAATAATATATATACTACTTAAACAAAATAACTATGAACGTTCAAATACTAGGAATGTTGAAAAAAATAGTCCGCCAAAGCGGGCAAGACTGAGGTTGTAGGTATCAAATTGTGCATGTTCAAATTCTAGGGACGTTAGAAAAAAAATAGTTGGTAAAAGCGAGCAAGACTGAGGTCGTAGGTATCACAATGCAGAAGACTAAGGTCAATATCAGAATGCACAGGTTCAAATTCTGGGAACATCGAAAAAAATGTCTGGAAAAAAAGTGTGAATGACTTACTGATGTTGGTATCAGAGGGCACAAGTTCAATGCATGTTCAAATCCTGGAATCATTGGAAAAACAATTTGGCTGAAAAAAAAGGTGTGATTGACTAATTGAGGTCGGTATTAGGGTGCACAAGTTCAAATCCCTAGCTAAGGCGTAGATTAGTTCTATATTTTTTTTATCCTCCTAAGTATTTCAAAAATACATGTTTGGTGATTTTATAAAGTTGTGGTAAGATATGAAAAGTATACATTAGAATATGATAATCTAACATATATATATATATTATATTCTTCAATATTATTGATAACAAATCTAAGGGTATATATCAATGGGAGTACGTAAATTGCATTGCCCCCAAAGAAATGTATCCACGTTGTCTAACACTTAAAAAAGGTGCACCAAATTTTTCTTTAGAATTTGGATGAGTTTGGTAACGACATACGAATGATATGTTTGGACTTTATGCGTAATTTTATTTATGTAGAATCAAATTTTTCTTTCTCAAACAAATATACAATACAAATAAAGGAATTCACCCAAATGTTATGATTAATTAATTTGTAACATTATTAAAAAAATGATATTAATAAATTTTAGAATTTAGTATTAATTAGTTTGTATGTATATTCTTTCATGTATTTCTAGGATTGAAGTAAACTAATTTTTCAAAGTTTATTATTTATTATGTTTTTAGAATTTAATGATTTATTTTGGTTTGTCAAATTTAGAGTGCATGAATATTTTATTATTTAACCCTAAAACTTACAAATGAATAAATATGTGTAATACACATTTGGAATATACACATCAATAGTGAAACAAATAATAAATCGTATAAATTCCAAATATATATATGAATTTAAAATCTAACTAATACTTAAAAATTGAGGAAGAATTTAATCAAATATCATTTCATTATAGTTTTAAAAATGTCACTTGAAGTTTCTTGATATGCTACGGTAGATTTGTAATAGCTGTCGTTTGTTAATAATATAGAAGAATTAAATTTGTAATTTAATAATAATTTGAATTAAATTTTCGGATTACATATGCATAAATTTTTTGAATAACATGCAAATTGACGAAATGACGAAATTGCCCATAGAAAATGGATTTTGTTGAAAAATACCGAGTCACGTACAAAAACGGTCTCCTTAGGGCAAATTCCATGCCCCCTCACCATAATAGGTTCGTGTAACCCCCCTCACCATAATAGGTTCGTGTAAGCCCCCTCCCCCTAGGTGCAAGAGATAGTCTTTCTTCTAGCAAGTTGTTACAATTGTATGAAGTGAAAATCAATATATATTGGCCCCAAACTCTAAATTTGGTCGGTGTGGGACTAGGAAGTGCAAGCAAAATTGTTTCCTTCCTCATTTGTCATTCACAAGTAAATTGGGTCGGTTTTGGAGTTAAACCCGCCCAGACCAGAATAAGACCGACCCAAAGGGCCTCATTTAACAATCCCCCACATGAATCGAGAAATGAGAGAGTTCCTAGATGCTCTAGACATGGAATAAGAGTTCAACAGTCGACACCTGCCTAGGATAGGTAGGTGTTACCTTTTGAACTTTCCCTTGTGAAGTTACATTGACTTTATTGCTAGTTAGTAGACGCAATGTCTTTAAACTGTATATCGTTGGTGTAAATGATGACATAACTCACACATGTATCTCTATTATTGACCAGTTCATGCATTCATGCCCGTTTTGGCGATGGGCATTGCCTGATTATGCAAGTGTTTCTAAGAATTAGGCCATCGACAATTCCTTTTGAAGTGGACCCTCTTCTCACTTGCATAGGTGATTATTTATCTCAAGTGTTACTCCAACACTTTCTAGAGATATCTACATTTTTGAATCATTAAAAGCATTTATTTAACCTCATCCACTATTGTCACTGTTTCTCATCATAGGAATGAACTCGGGCTTTAAAATCCCATACAGTGATCTAACCTCACTCTTGTGATTAGGTTATCTCTTTGAGCCTAGATCTTGGGACCTCCAGTCAACTAGGTTGGGTTTTCCTTCTCAAAAGTGTTTACTGCACGTGTTTTAGCCCTATTCCGCTCAATGCTTGGCCAACTTGCTCTTTATTTAACACTTTGGTTAACAGATTCACTATATTATCCTTCGCTTTCACATAAATTATCGTGATAATTCCCGTTGAGAGCAATTGTGTAATGGAATTATGTCTATGTTGAATAAGTCTAAACTTAGAATTATATAGATGACTTTGTGCCCCGCCAATCGCAGATTGACTATCGTAATGTATGCTGATTGCAGACATTGGTCTTGGCCACCTAGGAATATTCTCAAGAAAATGGTGTAGCCATTCATTCAGCTTCTTCAGCACATTTATCCAGTGCTATAAACTCAGATTCCATAGTGGATATGGCTATGACTGTTTACTTTGAGGATTTCCACGATATGGTTGCACCCCTATGGTAAACACAAATCCACTTATGGAGTTCGAGACTCTTGAAGTCGATATCCAATTAGCATCACTATATCCTTCTATAACAGTTGGATATCTTGTATAATGCAGCCCATGATTTTGAGTATATCTCAAGTACCTAAGTAATCAATTGATTCCATCCCAGTGATCAGTACTTAAATTGCTCGTATATCTACTTAACACACGAACAACGTGTGCTATATCATGCCTAATACAAGTAATCAAGTAATGACACTACCAATAGCCCTAGCATACTCAATTTGAGAGACGTTTTCTCCTGTATTTCTTGAGAAATACTTATTTGGATATATTGGAGGGCAAACCTCCTTTTTGTCATCCTTGTTGAATTTCTCTAATATCTTATCGATATAATGAGATTGACTTACATAAATTTCTTTTAATGTATGATTAATTTTAATTCCAAGAATTACATCAACAAGCCTCATGTCTTTCATGTCAAATCTCAAATTCAACATGTCCTTCATGGATTTAATCATCTTATCATTACTTCCAACGATAAGCATGTCATCAAACATAAAGACACAAAATGACATAAACTTCATTTGTATCTTTCACGTACATGCATTTCATTTATTTTAAATCCTTTTTATAGGATGACATTGTCAAATTTATGATGCCCTATTTCTGGTGCATGTTTTAGAGCGTACAGTGATTTCACCAGTTTACAGACTTCTTTTTATTGTTTTGGCGCAACAAAACACTTAGGTTGTTCCGTGTAGATTTCTTCCTATAAATCTCCATTTAAGAAATCCGTTTTTACATCCATTTATTGTATTTCCAAATTTTGCATTACAACTATCGTGAGTATCATCCTTTTGGATGTTATTCTCGTGACAAGAGAATATGTGTCAAAGTAATCAAAGTCTTCTATCTGCTTGTAACCCTTAATTCAAGTCTAGCCTTATAGTTGTCAATTGATCCATCTGTTTTCATTTTTCTTTTATAAATCCACTTGTAACCCAGGTTATCCACGAGCTCCTAAGTATGATTTTGCACGATGACCTCAATTTCACTATTGATTGCCTTTTTCCATAGAGGTCATTCAAAAGAATTTATGTCTTCTTGAAATGTTTGAGGTTCAACTTAAGCATATAGGTTAAAAAATCTGGTCCAAATTTATTTTTTTTCGACCCGAGCTCATTTGCTTTTCCATTCTACCTCGGGTTCCACCTCAAGTTCTACCTCAACATTTTCTTCATTTTCTAGGTATTGACCATTATCATTAATAGTATCCTAAGTTTGTTTTGATGAACTTGCATTTCCCCTAGATTTAGCCGAAAATAGTTCTTCAAAGAAATATGCTTTCCTTGATTCCATTATCGTATCTTTACGTATATCCGAAATCTTTGAATCATGCACAAGAAATCGATAAGGATTACTATTCTGAGCATATCCAATGAAGATGCTCTATCTTTGCATAATTTGAAAAGTGTTTTATCTTCTTTCTTTCGGGGTACCTTATTTAAGGGGTAATTGCTATTTAAAATAGCTTCCCCACACATGTTATGAGGTAACTCATAACTTATCAATATTGAATTCATCTTTTCTTTCAATGTTCGATTTTTCCTTTCCGCCACCCCGTTTGATTGGGGTGAAGAAGGCATGGTGACCTCATGTATGATTCCATGTTGAGCACAAAAATTACCAAATGGAACATCATACTCGCCACCTCTATCACTACACAACATCTTGATTTTCTTGTTAAGTTGTTTTTCAACTTCTTGTTTATAAAGCATGAAATTTTCTATAGCTTCATTTTTACTTTTTAACAAGTATACATAATATTATTTCGTACCATCATCCACAAAAGTGATAAAGTACTTATTTCCACCTATTGCTTGGACAAACTTTAAGTCACAGACGTTGTTATGTAAATTAAGAGGTTTTGTATTCCTTTCAACCAAATGAAAGGATGACCTAGTTAATTTAGCCTCAACACATATTTCACACTTATGTTTGAGATCAATTTGAAATGTAGGAATGTGATTCATGTTAATTAATCTTCGCAAGGTATCATAATTAACATATCCTAATCTACCATGTCCAAGATTAGGAGACTCAATCAAATAAGCGGAAGAAACAATTTTATTCTCACTACAAGAAGCTAGATCATCAATGTCAGTATAAAATCGTTGCTAAAGGCATAAATACCGTTGTTAAATTTTAACAACGGCGAGCTCTTCGTGACGGTAGCCCCGTCGTTAAAGGTTTAATAGTCGACAATTTGTCGTTGTCAAAGGCTTGTCGATGTTAACATGAGACTCCCCACTTCTCTTTTACATCGGCATCATGCTGTTGTTAAACACAAATGAAAGGCCACAACATCTTGTCGATATTATAGATTACTCTTAGTGATGACAATTGTTTGTCGATTTTTGGCCGATTTGTTTTCCTGTGATTTTTTTGGCCATTTTTTTATTATTTTTGTTCATCCATAGCTTCATCCTTCTTCATCCATGGCTCCTTCATCCATGTTTGTCTTGGCACTTCATCGTTCTTCATCCATCGAGCTCACTTCGGTTCATCCATAACCGATTTCTTCTCGGCACTTCATTCATGGATTCTTCATCGGAGAACCAACAACTTGTAGGTAACATCCATCGAGCTCACTTCACTTCGGAGAACTAGCTCCGGCTTCGGTTGTCCAGCAGCTTGGAGGTTGAAGTTTGAAGCTTGAAGTTTCTAGCTTCAGTTTTCAACAACTTCGGTTTTCCAGCAGCTGCAACTTCGGTTTTCTAGCAGCTCCAACTTCGATTTTTCAGCATCTTGAAGCTTGAAGGGAGGGTGAGGGAAATACAGCAGCTTGAAGGCTGAAGTTCTGTGAAATAATGTGAGGGCGAGGGTGAGGATAAAGGTGAGGGAAGAAGTGCAGGATTGTTTTTTGAAAATTTTATTTTTTTACAACAACAATAATTCTCACTAAATAGACTATTTTACAACAACAATAGTCATCACTGAATGACTATACTAATGTCGACAGTATATTGACACACAAACTTATTCTTATATTTTCCCGGTACTTATGTTTTAACGACGACAATATTTATTAGTTACGGCATACATCCGTTGCTGTTATAGTTATATTTACGACAAAACGTTTCACATTTAAATATGTACATTTACAACGAAAAAGTCATCTGCTACAGATGGAGCCATTCAACATCAAGTGTTGGTCGACATTACACATTCATCCATGTAAAAAGGGAAAAGTATGAAAAAGATGTAAGATGTTTGACAAAATTGGTAATCGATGTAACTTATTTTGGGCCGCGGGTTTTTTATGTAAGATGTTTCATTCTGTTGGTTTTTGAAGAAACGTTAGTTTTTCCATTAATTTATCCGTTTAAATTTGACACGTGCAGCTCACGTGCTAGATAATCTGAACGTTAAAATAATAAGAAATGAAAATACCAAAACTACCCTCTAGTTGTTTTCCCTTCCTTTATACTTCCACAACTGAACTGACTCCCTCCAAATAACTGAACCGGTCTCTCTTCCCCAAAAACCCATCAGGTACCCCTTACCTTGCAACACACCAGTTCAGTTTCTGTAAACTGAAGAGGTTCTGCTGAGGAGAAGCAGGCCAAATCTCTTCCTCAAGTGATCTCAAACCAACTGCACTACTCTTCGGCCCTTTGGATTTCTTTTTCTGCTTTGTTGTCCTTCTGGGTCAGTTTTGTAATCAATAACCAAAGTCCCAACACTTCCATACCAACAATACTAACTGCCCCGAGAAAGAAACCCACCAAAAACACGGTAACCAGGATTGCCATATCAATTTCAATCCTAGAGTTTTCGCTTGGATTCAATCAATCAACGGACTAGAAACCTGGGCCACTCAATCGAATCGGGAAGCTATTAAATGGATGTAAGGGTCATATCCACATCGCAACAGCGCACCAAAAATACTAAATCTGATCGGTTAACCTTTCTAATAATAACTGCTACTGAAGAGTAACACTGAAGAAAAGTACCAATACCGTGTTTCTTTAATCGAGGAGAAGTGGAGATACGAAGCAGAAACAACGGTGGATTCCGTCAATGAGCTTTGACCGCCATTGTCATAGATACAATAGTTGACAGATGGAATTAGGAGCCGTTAGGAGCGAATTAAGACGGTAATCTGAATCCTGAACGCTGCTGCTTCTTGTTCATCTGTTCTTCTTCGCGAAGGACGGATGCGATGTACACACCACTGATTTCATTGGTTGAGTTTCTGAGTGGGAACATTCGAACAGTTTAGGACAAAAGTTACAAAGATGAGATGGTGATGCGGTGAAGAGTGGGTCAGCAACCGTCCAGAAGGTATCCGATTTTAAGAATCAGAACTGTAAATGTAGAGGAGAGAACGCAGTATGCTTCAATCAGGAAAGACTGCATATAATAGGTGAAGAAGTGAGGACATCTTTGGAATTTCACACAGAGAAAAAGTCACGTGCAAGGCATTTCAGCTGTTAACATAATATTTTAACGGACACAAACGGAATTCATCAAAAACCAACACCACCAAACATACTACATCAAAAACTAACATTGGGCTGCATTTACCACTGATGGCAAACATCTTACATCTTTTTCATACTTTTCCCATGTAAAAAAGAAATTAATGACAAAAATTAATACTAAATGTATCTTATAACGGTGGAAAACATATTGTGCCTAATAAGTAATAATAACGACAACAAAAACTGTCGACAACTACAACTGTTAGCGTCATTACGAAAGTCTCGTCGTTATTGCAACATATTCTTGTAGTATCTTTTTCATCTTAGGCTTAATAGTCATATTTACACTGAGTTTGAACATCCCTCCACATTCAGAGTCATTACCTACATACATGCCATTTTCTGTGAGTACAAATGTATCTGACTCAAATACAAGACAGAAACCATACTTGTTGAGAAGAGATCCTAATACCATATTCTTGTGAATGTCTGGCACATACAACACATTCTTTAATGTCAACTCTTTCTGAGAAGTCATCTTCAGAATGACGCTCCCTTTGCCCTTGACCTCGAATGAAGTGGAGTTTCCCATGTACAAGCTCTCCCCATAATCAACTTCTTCAAAATTTAAGAATATTCCTTTATCCGAACAGACATGCTTGGTCGCACCTATTTCAACCCACCACTCCCGGGGGTTGGAATCAACCATGGTCACCTCATACACCATCGCAAACAAGTTGATGTCGTCAAGGTTGTCGATGATTCCCTGCACTATGTTGGTATCCTTTCTCTTAGGAAACCTGCAAGCATTAGATTTATGGCCAATTTTACCACATTTATAACAAGCACCAATAAATCCTTATGGTTTTGATCCCGGCTTCTTCGAGACTCCGCCCTTAGGACCCATAATAAATCTGTTTTGCTTGTTCTACTTGCCTTTGGCAGCATGTTTTCTCTGTTCATGCTCCACCGCATTTGCCTTGGCGGAGGCCATCGTGTTCAAGGGATCGATTGGAATTCCTCGTGCAACATTCATGTATAGATCTTGCATGTTGATCCTTTTGAGCAACTCAGCCATGGTCATCTCCTTTCGCTTGTGTTTCAGGTAGCCATTGAAGATATTCCACGTCGGGGGGTAACTTCTCAATAATGACGGCTACTTGAACGACTTCGCGAGTTCCATCTTCTCGGCATGGATGCTCTGGAGAAGGAGTAGTAGATCTATCACATGTTTCATACATGGTTTGTCATCTACCATCTTATAGTAAAATAGGCGACTAACTAGGAATTTCCTTTTCCACATATCCTCGGACTCATACTTTTATTCCAAGACATGTCATATCTCCCTAGCGGACTTTGTTTTACTATATACATCATATAATGAATCAGACAAACAATTCATTACATAATGTCTACATAAATAATCTGAGTGATTCCATGCTTCTATAGCTCAAAGTGGCCATGAGTTGGTGGTTCTTCTGTTAGGAATCCAACTAAGCTCATAGTGGCCAGATAGAACTTCATATTATCTTGCCACCTCTTGAAGTTTGAGTTATTGAATTTCTTGGGCTTATCAACATGCACAAGTCTAGACGGACGAGTCATGGTTATCCCCCGTCAGCGCAACAACATGCGCGTTCACTGATGCATTAGGGACTTCAGTCTGAGCCAATGCTCCTGCACATATATCAACATCATTTTTATTTGCGTCCATTTTTCTGTAACAAAAATTGCTGAATTATTTTATCAAAAATTATTATTTCAGATTATAAAATTAATGAACTCAACCAGTTTTTAGTCTCCTGAAATACTAGTACAATCAATTGCCTTAAGATTGTTAGTAATATAGGAGAATTAAATTTGTAATATCATAATAACATTTTCGAATTACAAATGCATAAAAATGTTGAATAACATACAAATTGACGAAATTCCTCGTAGAAAATGGATTTTGTTGGAAAATACCGAGTCCCATACCAAAAGGTCTCCTAAAGGCAATTTCACCCCCTCACCGTAATAGGTTTGTGTAAGAGGAAAATTGGGATGATTACCTCCCATGATAAAACAATGTCATTAAGGCAAAACAAACATGGTGTTTCCCTTAACCGAACTGAATAACAACTGAACTCGGAGTTCGACGAAAATTCGGACGTAAACACGAAATTGACAAATTTTCTGACCGAACTTTTAGAGCAACCTAGAGAGGATTTTCATAATTTTTAAGTGTAGGAAATGTGAAAAGTGAACCCTGTATTTATAGTTTTTTTCACCCTAGGTGCATTAGTTACACTAAATTAATTTTATAAAAAATGAAGAAATAAATTATTAAAACTGAATTTTTACAACAGTAAAATTCCAACCGTCATTTTATTAAATATATTCATTCCAACATAATAAAATCAATTAGTCCATTAGTAAGGAAAGCAAATTGAGTTGGGACGGAATCGGGTCAGGAAAAAATTATGGGTTTTAGCAAAACTAGGCTCGCGCAAGGCAAGATTTTCTGAGCGACAAGTGTGGTTGCATGATACGGGCGCATACGTGGGTCGACCTGAACCAGGGAGTGTTTTTCAGATCGATATACACCCCCTAGGCGCGATAGAGAACTTCTCTTTTAGCAAGTTGTTACACTTGTATGAAGTGAAAATCAATATATATTGGTCAAAAACTCTAAATCTGGTCAGTGTGGGACTAGGAAGTGCAAGCAAAATTATTTCCTTCCTCATTTGTCATTCTGAAGTAAATTGGGTCGGTTTGGGGGTTAAACCGACCTAGTCCGGAATAAGACTGGCGCAAAAGGCCACAGTCAACATTGATTTATAGACTTGGTAGTGATTGTGTTAAGATATGTTAATCCCATACCAAATGCATACACTCCTAAGTTCGTACTCATGAGATAGTTGGTTAAGGTATACGTCTTATCTTAGTTTAGCGATAACTATAAACAAAGAAAGGTCAAAAGTTGTTAAACGTCAACATATATATGAGTGACTATGTTTTTAGTCACAATTATTTATATGTTATATTATCACGCAATACTACATTATTCTGATTGCTCCATCAATTTCTTAAAAATATTTAGAGTTTTTAATTTTTATTTGATTATCTTATGCAAATTAAATTTATTTTTACATTAATAATATTTTAATCAAGTCTTAAACTCTTGTACTATTTTTGTATTATCGTAGGAGTGAGAACGATCATGTTTTTATATAACCTAACACACAACCAAGAACGACAACGTGCACGCACGTAACGTATGCCAGAATATAGTATATGATGGGGGTATAGGGGACGTCCTATGTAATAACCATTTATCACTGACATTTTAAATAAAATCATAAGATGCTATCCACCATATGCATAAAGGCGACACCTATAAGCTAAGAATGGGCATCAGTCCCTGGATATATTTGGGCGACACCTTAAGTGCCAGAGAGACGTTACCCTGCTCAAAGGCGTCGCCTCCGAATGTCAAGATAAGACGGCATTAAATGAGGATTGGACATCTCTGATATTTGTAGATAAGAGTCTGTCCCATCTGAATGACACAAAGTAACTCCGGTTCAAGGTTAACCACAGTAAAAAGGTAACACTATTCATCGGGTTAAACCAAGGCTATAAATACAGACATTCAATGTCATTTATTACATTCATAACTTTTACCACACACACATAAAAGCTCTCCAATAGCCTGGCCTGGACTGACTTAAGTTTCGGAGTGGAGAAAAACGGGTCAACCCGGGAATGTTCATATGTGCAGGTGTGACCGCTAAGGAGAGCGACGCCTGAGTAAAGCAAGGATTCTGAAGATCCAACATATGGCAGTCTATGGGAATCTTGGGCTAAATATTTCCATTGCTCCCACCAACACACAAGTAAAGAAAAACCACCAACAACCAGAAGAAGGAAGTTCACTCCATAGTTTGCAGTAGCACCTGACGCCTTCGACTTTTATGCCACGCTTGGAGCGCAACGTCGGAGCGACTATACCAAGTGCATCAGCCCCGATAGGTGGCCATTCGAAAGCCCCTCTATTTGTCAGGGCATGAGTAGTGCAATCTCCAATGGCACCACCACCTCAAAAGGATCAGGCGCCACCCATACCAGCACAATCCCATATTATGTCTTCAGGAAGAAGAGCACCACCAGTGGCGCAGAATGCCCAAGAGGTCATTACCCCTGCACTCAGAGAGGCAATAGATAATCTCTTAAACCAAAGAGAGTGTATGGCTGCAGACCGTGGTGCTCGTTTTAACGAGCGTTATCATACATAGGTAGCAACTTCAAGGCCTTAGATTGTCCCAGTGTATGGGCCACCGACTCCGGTGGATCCTTCACCGAGAAACGTCGCCACTCGTAGAACATCGGTAACAATGGATCCTCCCCCGGGCATAATGACCCGGGAGGAGATTGAAGAGCTTGTTGCTAGGATTGTGAAGAATAAGAAGGGAAGGGTGATGCCCTAGTTGAGGGACTGAGCGTCACACCCTTTTAATCCATAAATTCTGGCTATAACGGTGCCACCGTATATTCAAAACTCGAGGATTGATTATTACAGAGGGGAAGGTGATACTGTGGAGCATATTCAGAGGCATGAAGCCTCCCTTTTGGGAAGAACTAATAATGACAATCATTTTGCACTCCTCTTCCTACCAACCTTGGGTGACGTCGCTTCTCATTAGTTCTTTGGCCTAACCAAGGCGTCCATAAAATCCTGTGGAGACTTGAAGGAGAAGTTTATTGTCCAATATATGGGAGAAAGACAATTGCTGAAAAGTGTTGGCACCCTGGACCACATCAAGTAAAGGAGTGGAGAAAGTCTAGGAGATTTCTACATTTATTTTAATAAAGTTTTGGCTAGTATCGACCAGGTTATCACGGAAGGTGAGACCATTCGAGCGTTTGGTCGAGCTTTGGGTCCCAGGGTCTCTGCCTTATATGACAGCTTAAGTGTCATACCTGTCAACACTGTGAAGGATATGGCGGCGAGAGTCAAGTCATACATTGACCTCGAGATAGCCAGGGAGGAAAGATAACCTCTTAAAGATAATAAGAAAAAGGTGCATGAAGGAAAAAGGTCGGAGCAATGATCGCATATAAACCCCCTCAAGAATATAAGCGACGCCCTACCATGCAACGCCCAATGAGAGAAGTTTCTGAGGCTTTCACGCCTTAAACCAAGAAATTTCGGTCATCTTGAATGAAATGGAAAAGAAAGATTGGGTGCCACCTCCACTACCTCGGAAGACTAGAGGACACATGTGCCCCTATCATGAGCAGTATTGTCGATACCACCGATGCAAGGGACATAGTACCGATGACTGCAAAACCTTGAAGAGGAATATCGAGGCGCTCATACAAAAGGGACTCCTCAAGAATTTCGTGGTGAAGAAGGGTCGAAGTTCTAGTCCTAGAAGGGCGTCACCTATAAGAGAGAGGGGCAGGATGGGTCTCGAGATAAAAGAGGGCACGTACGTGTGATGAGTGGTGGCTTCACCTTAGGTGGGGAGAC
The DNA here is from genome assembly GCA_946814005.1 of Chamaenerion angustifolium. Lineage (NCBI taxonomy): Eukaryota > Viridiplantae > Streptophyta > Magnoliopsida > Myrtales > Onagraceae > Chamaenerion > Chamaenerion angustifolium. The sequence continues at coordinate 20,872,008 of OX328268.1, read as the reverse complement.
TAGCAGTGCTAGAGATGTCTACCCCACCCAATTGTATGGAACCTCCAAGGCAGGAAAGCGCCCTAGATCACAAGATGAAACAAGCATTACTTTGGGAGAAGATGAAATTGATCACGTGACATGCCCGTATGAGGATGCACTGGTCATCACAACTGAAATCGATGGCTACGTTGTGGAAAGAGTACTTATTGAATTTGGAAGTTCAACCAATGTTATCTTCCTCGACGCTCTAAAGAAAATGGGAAGGAGTGAGAAAGACCTTCGTTGTAGTTGACACCCCAGCAGTCGACAACGCTATGTTGGGAAGATCTACTTTGAACCCTCACCTCATGGTTCATTCAACATATCACCAACTTTTGAAATTCCCAACGCCTCATGGGATAGGAGTGGTGAAGATAAACCAGCCTGGGGCACGAACTTGTTATGTTCAATCCACGATACACCAGGAGTTTAAAAAGGAAACCATGTCCATCCAAGCAGAGGAGGACCCAAGGGAAAGGAAGGTTCGTCCAACACCGGTAGATTGACTAGTGAAGATATGGGTAGATGGACCTGATAAGGTCGTCCAAATTGGAGCGATGCTCCCCACAGAACAGGATCAGACTTTGACCCTCTTGTTAATTGAATTTCGAGAGTTCTTTGCTTGGAAACCTAGTGATATGCTAGGTATAAGTGAAGACGTTATCACCCACGAGCTCAACATAGACACCAACATAAAACCAATCGGTCAGAAGCGATGACCCGTGGGAGACGAGAAGGCCATAGCCATCCGCCAGGAGGTGGCAAAGTTGATCGACGCTAAATTTGTCAAAGAGATCAGGTTTCATACATGGGTCGCAAACCCAGTGCTGATGAAGAAAAGCAATGGTAAATGGAGAATGTGTGCCGATTTCAGGGACTTGAACAAAGGTTGTCCTAAGGACTCATAATCTTGCCAAGAATTGACCACGTGGTCGACACTACTTCTGGACATGAGTTGTTGAGCTTCATGGATGCATACTCTGGTTATAACCAGATCAAGATGTCAAAGGGTGATGCTCATCACACATCTTTCTATGTAGACAGTGATATATATCACTACACTGTCATGCCTTTTAGGCTCATCAATGTCGGTGCCACCTATCAATGGATGATCAAAAATCTATTTGCAGGCATGATAGGGGTGAATATGGTGGCCTACGTGGATGACATGTTGGTTAAATCCGTTAAAGGTGTCGACCATACAGAAGATCTAAGGAGGACTTTTGAGGTAATGAGGCTCCACCAGGTGCGTTTAACCCCCGCCAAGTGTGCTTTTGGCGTCCAGTCTAGAAAATTCTTGGGGTATATGGTGAGCCAGAGGGGGATTGAAGTTAATCCCGAGAAGAACAATGCCATAGAGGGTATGAAAAGCCCTACTTGTCATAAAGTGGTACATAGTTTAAATGGAAGACTGGCGGTGCTCAGACGGTTTTTAGCCAAAGTTGGGGATAAATCATTACCCTTCTTCCAATTATTGAGGACTAATAAGAAGTTCGAATGGACACTAGAATGCGAAAGAAGCATTTCAAGACCTCAAGAAGTACCTTCGAACACTACCTCTGCTAGCTAAGCCAGAAAAGGGCGACACTTTAGTTCTCTACTTAAGTGTCAGTCCAGTGGTTGTAAGCTCAGTCCTTGTAAAGAACATGGAAACTGGCCAAGTTCCAGTTTACTATGTATCTAAAGTTCTTTCAAAGGCAGAAATAAACTTTGTGGAAGTTGAGAAGTATCTCTTTGCGTTGGTAGTTTATGCTAGAAAGCTTTGCCCCTATTTCAACGAGTACGAAATCACTGTACTAACTAATCAACCACTAAAACATTTTCTCCAAAAGCTATACCCATATGGAAGGATGATAAAGTGGGCGATAGACTTAAGTGAATTTCAAATCCAAATTGCTCCAAGGACAGCCATCAAAGGGAAAGCTCTTGCCGATTTCATTGTAGAGTCATCTCATGAGCAGATTGAGGCGTCGCCTTCAACGAGCAACCTACATTCTCTAGTTATGGAAGAAGCGTCTCCTATATGGAAGTTGTACACGGATGGGTCCTCATGCATTGAATGCTCGAGGGCAGGATTGGTGCCCTTAAGATGGATAGGAGCCCTTAAGATATACCTTAGTTTTAACCTTCAAGGCTACAAACAACGAATCTGAATATGAGGCATTGATTGCGGGTTTAAGGATAGCAAGAGATATATGCACCGCCACCATCAAGGTGTATTATGATTCCCAACTTGTGGTCAGCCAAGTAACAGGGGATTATGCAGCCAAGGGAAAGACGATGAAGAAATATTTGAGAGAAGCAAACACTTTGGTTGATAGTTTTTCCCAATTTGAGGTTAACTCCATTCCAAGGGAAGAAAATGTAGAGGTCAATGCATTGAGCACATATGTCTGGCAACCAATACCCTTAAAAGTACATTTTGTAGAAAGCGTCTCACTCCACGGAGTCTTATGAATGTTTCAACATTCAAAGAACTAATACATGGGCGATGCCTTTAAGAGCATACCTGTAAACCGGGATAGAACCTCTGGAAGCGACGGAGATAAAGAGAATAAAGCGGATAGCACCAAGCTATACCTTGATTAATGGGGTCCTTTATAAAAAGGGATTCTTTACACCATTCTTATGATGTGTCGCCCAAACTGAAACTACCACCATACTCAGGGAATTGCATGAAGGATATGATGCATGTCATGAGGGGACAAAGTCAATTGTTCGAAAAACTTTGAATCAAGGGTATTACTGGACCACGATGGTGAAGGAAGCCGTTGAAATGGTGAAAAAGTGCGAGTCATGCTAAATATACACTCCAAGAATAAGACTCCCACCATCTGATTTGATACCCATGCGCGTCACCTGACCGTTTGTGCAATGGGGAATCAATTTGGTAGGTCCATTTCCTAAGTCCAAACAGAAGTGTTATATCATCGTCGCAGTAGACTACTTGTCCAAGTGGGTAGAGACCAAAGCTTTGGCATCGACTACGGAATTCCAAGTGGTTAAATTCCTCAAGTCCGGGATTATATCTAGATATGGAATTCTGAGGATTCTAGTTAGTGATAATTGCCATCCGTTTGCAGAAAAAGAGTTAAAATACTTTTCCGAAGAATTGCATATTGAGCACCACCATGCTTAAGTGAGGCATGCACAGATAAATGGACAAGTAGAGACGGCAAACAAAATCGTTCTCACTGGATTAAAAAACGAATCGACACCTTGAAAGGAAAATGGACTGAAGAATTGGATAATGTCTTGTGGTTTATCAGGACAACACCAAAAATGTCCACGGGTGAACACCTTTTGGATTGGTATATGGCTCAGAAGTTGTCAAACCTACTGAAATAGCAGTAGCCTCACATCAGATAACACATTTTGAGGCGGCACCCAACACTGAACAAAGGCGCATTGACCTCGATCTTGTAGAATCCAAAAGATGGATATCACACGAAATTCAAGGAAAAATGAGGTTGGCCACCGCCAAATATTATAATCGGCGAGTGTCATCTCGCCAATTTTTCGTGGGGGAGATGGTGTGAACAAGAAATGAATTTCACACTTGGATAGGCTGAATAAGTTATCTCCAAAGTGGAAAGGGCCTTTTAAGGTCATCTCTATCCCTCACCCCAACGCCTATGTCTTGTAGGATGAGAAAGGAAAGAAGTTGAAGAATACTTTCAATGCGGAGCATTTGAAAAAATTCCATACATAAGTTGTAAGGAACGATGCCATTGTAAGGAAAAAAAATCCATTGTAAGTTGTAAGGAACGATGCCATCAAGTATGATCTTTTACTAATGAGCATCACAAGTTCTCAAATGTGTCAATTCTATAAGTGAAGGAGCTGTTAAAGAAAAAGTATGAAGCGTTGGAAATAAAATTCCAAAGCAAAATTACTTGCATATCAAAAGAGTTGCCGCCTTGACTTCATTATCCAAAATGATTTACAAGTTAAATGTCTTCAAGCATTCAGAGAAAAAACTAAAAGGCCTAGAAAAGAAAAAAATAGCAAAATGTTCTTCAAGTGCCTTTTGAAGGAGTGTTTCTGGCCAGCCTTAGCCTGAGAAGCTGAAGTCTCAGCATATTTGTTTTGTTGTTGCATTCGTAAGAAGGCATGAAATCCCCTTACCAGTTCCACAGGGAAATCAACTTGAACGCCGTGAATCTGGGAGACTAGGTCGCCATACATCCTGATGATCTTTGACACCAAGTACCTCTCAGCAGCTTCCTTAAACGCATCGATTTTCTTGAAAGACTCCACTGTCTCGACCTTGGCAGTCTCAAGTTGGAGAAGCACCGCCTCTTTTTCCTTTGGGGCAGTCTCAACCTGGACAAGTGTCGCCTCTTTCTCCTTAGTCAAGGAAGAAATCATATTCTCGGCCCGACGAGCATTCTCCTTATTCTGGTTGGAGACCTGCTTACATTCAGCAAGTTGCTCAGCAAATTTGTTAACCTTCTCAACAGCAAACTACGCTTTCTTGATTGCTCTATCCTTGAGGCGACGCTCCTCAAAAAGTTACTCTTGGAGAAGTGCGTTATCCTTCTCAAGATTAGCATTCTCCTGCAGGAGTTCAACCCTATCCTTCTCAAGATAATCAGCCTTGGCAGCCGTCACTGCATAGCCCTCCATAGAGGCGCATTTGTGGGCAAGGTACACTGCCAAGGCGCCGACCTTAGTCTCTATGGCTAAATGCTATAGACAAAGAGGGTTAATTATAAATAATGAGAAGAATAGCCAAGTACAAGGAAAAAGATAACTTACGAAGGCAACCGAGGTGAGATGATTACTAACTTCCCCTTCGACCCATTGAGGATCGAAGTGGAGCTGGCGACGATCCCCAGGAAGTAAAACGCCACTTAGCAAATGCAAGGACAAGTTTAGATGAAGGGGGGGTTCCTTGTGGAAGTCTGGTATTGAGGGAGGTTCCTTCTGGAATACTGGTACCCTATAAGCGACGACAGGGCTCCCAGTTCATCATCTGATTCTCGTAGATGGGTGTCTCGTAGAGGTGCCACCTCAAATTGAAACTAGGGCCTTTAGAAGGACCCAAGGGAGAATCGATTAGGGCGGCAGGTGAAGGGCACATTTGAGGCATCGCTTGCCTAATGGGTGAAGGATCGATCATTGAGGTCGAAAATCTCGAACCTTCCGGTGACTCCTCATGACCTAAAAGCAATCAATCAATGGGCTAAGTTATCAAAAAATTCATAAAATAGGGTAATATCTTTATAAAAAGTAATACCTACTTGCGTCGACGCCTCTTCAATGCTCTCATCCAACACAATAGTGGCGAATGGATCAGTAGGGTGGGTCTTGTCCCTCTTTGAGCTCTGGGGCTAGGGATTTCGCCTTGCGCTTCTTCTTAGATGCCGCTTCTTCCTCCCTGATAGGTGGAAGGACACCATTTGTTGCCTGGACATAGGGCTCAGAATGTTGAAATAAGTACTCAAAATAATCATCTGCAAAGAATAAAAGGAAAAGATTAGAAAAATACCCAGTCAATCTCTGGACGAAGGTTTGACGACTTTATTGTCGTACTAGCAAGCATCGCCTCCGATGTATCCTTGTATATATACGAGAGTTGTCCCTTGGAGTGTTCTAGGTATATAAGATTAAGGGTGTCGAGATCCTCTTCGCAATATTCAGTGAAATAGGGCAAATGATCCGTATAGGGAGTTCTTAGAGGTCGGGCGATACCTCCATAGAAGAAAAACTATTTACTTTTCCATTTTGAGTTAGTGGACTTAAACCCACTAACCAGGGGCTTTTTCGAATTCCATAACCAAGGGTTCAATCTGAGGCGTCAAACATTCCAACCCTTTGACTCTGGAAAACGAGTTTGAAAGAGAAAAACGCCAAAGGCATTGAATTGAAGGCGATAGAAGGATCTAAATAAGGAAAGAGAGTAGGGCCAACCCTGATCGAAGCAAATAATACTAAAACTTACCCACATACGTATGGCATTTGGGGTAAGTTGAGTAGGAGAGATGTTGTAATAGCGACACATCTCTATAAGGGATTCGCTAAAAGGGAAGCGAAGATCCGTCTCTACTTGACCCAAATAGGTTGTGGCTTCATCTTCCCTTGGAAAGCAGACACGATCGTCACCCATAGACTCAGGATAAAGGAAGCTAGGTCGGTCTGCGTCGTTCATACCCAAGAGTTCTACCCCAAACACAAAATTCTCTCGGGTAATGAGGTTTTGTTTTGTATCAATGGAAGGAAGGGGAAAGTTAACAGTCTTACTAGGGGCGTCACTTGAAGATGCCATAACTTTCTTCAACAATCGAACTTCCGACAGCGTTATTTGACAACGGGCAATGATGACGACGCTTTTACCAGGAGGCGATGGCGAAATAGAAGGGTTTTATAAAGAGAGAATTTATAGAAAAGGCACAACTAAATTGGCTACAAGTGTTCAAAATGAATGGGCCACCCCTTTTTATAGTGGACCCCCTTGAAGAAACAACAATAACTGCAATGGAAGCCGAAAGCTCGTGCATGATGGATCGTTGGATTGCAATGGAAGTTGAAACGTTGTGTATGGTGGACCGTTGGATCTCAACGGTCACACGGATTGCTGACGTCACGAAACTGTTTCATTCAAAATCAAATAAAACCAAAACGTCAAACAATGTGGATCTTTGGATCTCAACGGTCACACGGATTGCTGACGTCACGAGAGGCATATGAACCAATTCATTCATTCAAATTGAAATTTTCCCGCTTTTGAGTTTCTGAATTCCCGCCTTCCAAAGATCCCAATCGTCGCCTTATAAAGGTCGTAAATGCTGATCGACGCCTATTAAAATCAGAACCCAGTTGAGACAAATTAAGGCTTATATATAAAATCGAAGCTCACAGAGGATTCTATCCAATCAGGACCAAAGCATATGTTTGGCTCGGGGGGCAGATGATGGGGTTTATAGGGGACACCCTATGTAATAACCATTTATCACTGACCTTTTAAATAAAATCAGAAGATGCTATCCACCTATGCATAAAGGCGACACCTATAAGCTAAGAAGGGGCATCCGTCTCTGGCTGGATATATATGGGCGACGCCCTAAGTGCAAGAGAGACGTTACCTTGTTCAAAGGCGTCGCCTCCGAATGTCAAGATAAGATCGCATTAAATGAGGATTGGACATCTCTGATATTTGTAGATAAGACTCTGTCCCATCCGAATGACACAAAGTAACTCTGATTATAGGTTAAGCACAGTAAAAATGTAACACTATTTATCGGGTTAAACCAAGGCTATAAATACAGACATTCATTGTCATTTATTACATTTATAATTTTTACCACACACACATAAAAGCTCTCCAAAAGCCTGGTCTGACTTAAGTTTTGAAGTTGAGAAAATCGGGTCAACCCAAGACTGTTCATCTGTGCAGGTCTGACCAGTAAGGAGAGCGACGCCGAATAGGGCAAGGATTCTGAAGATCCAACCGTGTATATATATATATATATGATAAAAGAAGAACCCATAATAATATCATATACTATGGTTGGGTTAATTAACCCGCAAATTGCGTTATTTTTTTAAAAAAACCAACAAAAAATAAATTCAAGAGGAGCTTTACTTTGAATAGAGTTTTTAGAGAAACTGTTAAATTAAAAAAATATCAAATAATAAATAATATCATTGGAAAAATCCTCAATTTTGTTTTACTTAATCTAGTTAACATCGTCTTGGGAGATATTCAACTTCGTAGAGTTTTTAATGTTAAAAATTGTAAGTATTAGCTAAGAAGATTGAATTTCATAGCCCATAATATAGCTTCTACTACTCTTTTTGGACCGTTAGTTGACTTTAAAATTTTAGAGTACAGTTATCTCTATAATTATGGTATCGTATCGATAAAAAAATTTTAAACAGCAGTTTTTGTAAAGATAACATTAATGATAATAACGAGTAACGACACAGGTAAAAAACAATGGTTTGAAAATGTTTTTTTTAATATATATCTAATCACTATACTTAGTGTTTTTTCAAGGGCATCTTGTGATGGTTGTGAGAATTTCTATGTTAATTTTTGGGTAGCATCTAAGTTCAAGTATAAACTTCCGTTGGTTGGCTGGAAAATATGTTTATTTCTTATATGTATAAAAGGTTATGTGGCCGATTGGGTCTCACGTTGAAATTTAGATTCTAGTATAATTTTAGTAAAGAGTGAATGATTTTATACGATGAGACTTAGAGAGCTTCAACTTTGAGAGGGCTTTAACTTTCTACATTTAAACATAGAAGGATAAAAATGGAAATTCACTTTAAATCTCAGTTCATGTATAAGTCAATTAAAAAACTTCTACTTAACTTGTCTAAAATTATTTGAGAACTTCTCAATATAAGAAATGGATTAAAACTCTAAGCAGACTCAATAAATCTTGAATATCCTCATGGTCTTGTTACAGCTTCTCAGTCATCACCTGATAATCTTTTGATTGAAGTGAGTTGTCCACAAGCTAATACTATTTTTCTTGCAAAGTCTCATGGTTCGGATAGTGCTTGTACCCAGATTAAGGTGTTGCCAATCACCTCACACATAGGGCTCCATTTCCTCTTGTTGTGAAAGAAGAGAATGAAAGATTACTCAATTAATCTTCAAAACTTGAATTGTTTGTGATGTGTACATCATATATATATGGGTTAAATACCAAGAAACTACCTGAACTTTGGACGTTTTGCAACGAGCTACCCGAACTTTGAAAATTCAAAACGGGCTACCTCAACTTTGAAAAAGGTGCAAATAGCTACATCCGTCCAATTTTTGACGAATTTCTGACGACTTTCCAACGACTTTTCGTCAACAGTTAACGGAAAATTGGATGGAGGTAACTATTTGCACCATTTCAAAGTTGAGGTAACCCTTATTGAATATTCAAAGTTCGGGTAGCTCGTTGCAAAACGTCCAAAGTTCAGGTAGCTCCTTGCTATTTAAACATATATATATATATACATATATATGTTGGTTGTGGCCCAACCTTTGGACCAGTCTGATTCGGCCTGAGCCAGTTTAACGCTAAACCAACCCAATTTTACTTATGAATGGTAAATGAGGAAGAAAATAATATTATCAAATATGATTGTTGTATTACAGGAATATTTTAATATTAGTGAAATATTTCCTAATAAAATATTTTTTAGTAGAACGTTTCCTAATATAATATAGTTGTTGGTATTCTCGGTTTTTAACAACTAATTTAGCTTCAGTTTTTCTAAATTAATTTATGGGTTACCTTAATTACAATGAGTACCATTAACTCTATAAATAGGACTGGTTATTCTCATTTGGTAAACAAAACCCAAAATTACCAACACATATATTGCTCCAGAGTTAAGTCAGATCTGAGTTCCCACTTCTGTTCGAATTTCCGTCGAAGTCCAAGTTTAGGTATTGTTCAGTTTGATTAAGGAAAATACTGTGTTTGTTTGGCCTTAACAAGAATGTTTTATCTTGGGAGGTAATCGTCCCAGTTTTTCTCTTACACAAACCATTTACGGTGAGGGGGCGAAATTGCTTTAAGGAGACCGTTTTGATACGGGACTAAGTATTTTTTTGACAAAATCCATTTTCTAGGGGCAATTTCGTCATTTCATGAATTTGCATGTAATTCAATAATTTTATACATTTTTAATTTCTAAAATTATTATTAATTTACAAATTTAATTCTCCTACATTACCAACAATCTTAAGGGAATTTGTGTGTTTTAGTAATTTCCCATTCGGTTCATCGATTTGTGTAATCAGAAATAATAATTTTCGCTAAAATAATTCAGTATTTTCTACTTCCAAATAATGGCTACAAACAACAATGATGTAGATATTAGTGCCGATGGGGGGGGGGGGGGGGGGGGGTAACCATGACTCATCCGGCTAGACTTGTGAATGATGAGAAACCCGAGAAATTTGACGGCTCAAACTTCAAGAGGTGACAGGAGAAGTTGAAGTTCTATCTGATAACCATGAGCTAGGCTCGATTCCTGAATAACCACCAACTCAAAGCGAGGATGATGATCAAGGGTTCTTCTTAGCTCTAGAAGCTTGGAATCACTCAGATTATTTATGTAGACATTATGTAATGAACTGTTTGTCTGATTCATTGTATGATGTATATAGTAAAACAAAGTCCGCTAGGGAGTTGTGGCATTGCTTGGAACAAAAGTATGAGTCTGGGGATGCCAGGAAAAAGAAATTCCAAGTAGTCGCATATTTTACTATAAGATGGTAGACAACAAACCATTTATGAAACAGGTGATAGACCTATAGCTTCTCCAGAGTATCCATGCCAAAAAGATGGAACTCGCGAAGTCGTTTCAAGTAGCCGTCATAATTGAAAAGTTACCCACGACGTAGAATATCTTCAAGGGTTACCTGAAGCACAAGCGGAAGGAAATGACCATGGTCGAGCTTTTCAAAAGGATCAACGTGTAAGAGAAGTACATGAATGTTGCATGAGGAATTCCAATCGGACCCATGAACACGTGGCCTCTGCCAAGGAAAATGTGGTGGAGCATGGGCAGAGCATACATGTTGCGAAAGGCAAGTAGAAGAAGCAGGACAAAATCATTTTGGGCCCTAAGGGCGAAATCTCAAAGAAGTCGGGATCCAAACCACATGGATTTATTGGTGCATGTTATAACTGTGGTAAAACTGGCCATAAATCTAATACATGTAGGTTTCCTAAGAAAAAGGAGACAAACATGGTCCAGGAAATCACTGAAGACCTTGACGACATCAACTTATCTGTGGTGGTGTCTAAGGTGAACATGGTTGATTCCAACCCCCGGGAGTGGTGGGTTGACACAGGTGCCACCAAGCATGGCTGTTCGGATAAAGGAATATTCTTCAATTTTGAAGAAGTTGATTTTGGGGAGAGCTTGTATATGGGCAATTTCGCCTCAGCCGAGGTCAAGGGCAAAGGAAGCGTCATTTTGAAGATGAGTTCCGGGAAAGAGTTGACATTGAAGAATGTGTTGTATTTGTAAGACATTCGCAGGAACCTGGTGTCTGATCTCTCTTCAACAAACATGGCTTCCGTCTTGTATTTGAGTCGAATAATTTTGTACACAAAAAATGGGATGTGTGTGGGTAAGGGTTATGAATGTGGGGGGGATGTTCAAACTCAATGTAATGGTTATTAAGCCTAAGATAAACAATAATAAAATTGTTTCTTCCGCTTACTTGATTGAGACTCCTAATCTTTGGCATGGTAGACTAATACATGTTAATTATGATACCTTGTGAAGGTTAATTAACATGAATCACATCCCTACACTTCAAATTGATCTCAAACATAAGTGTGAAATTTGTGTTTGGCTAAATTAACTAGGTCATCCTTTCATTCAGTTGAAGGGGATACAAAACCTTTTGATTTAATACATAGTGACGTTTGTGATTTATAGTTTTCCCAAACGAGAGACGGAAATAAGTACTCTATCACTTTTGTGGATGATAGTACAAAATATTTCTTTGTATACTTGTTGAAAAGTAAAGATGACGCTATAGAAATGTTTGTGATTTATAAACAAGAAGTTGAAAATCAACTTAACAAGAAAATCAAGATGTTGCGTAATGATAGAGGTGGTGATTATGATGATCCATTTCGTGAGGTTTGTGCTGAACACGGAATCATACATGAGGTCACCATGCCCTATTCACACCCTAATCAAACGGGGTGGCGGAAAGAAAAAGTTGAACATTGAAAGAGATGATGAATTCAATGTTGATAAGTTATGTGTTACCTCAAAACATGTAGGGGAACCTATTTTAAGTAGCAATTACCTTTTAAATAAGGTACCCCAAAATAAAAAAGATAAAACACCTTTAGAAATATGGAAAGGTAGAAAACCTTCATTCAATCACCTCCGAGTGTGGGGGTGATCTTGTTAACTGATGGTGCCTCCTCCTAAAAAGGTTAGGATTGGACCAAAAACTGTTGATTTCATAGGATATGCTCAAAATAGTAATGCTTATCGATTTCGTGTGCATGATTCGAAGATTTCAGATATACATAAAAAACGATAATGGAATCAAGAAAGACATATTTCTTTGAAGAAGTATTTCAGGCTAAATCTAGTGGGAATGCAAGTTCGTCGAAACGAACTTATGAAACTATTGAAAATAATGATTAAGACCTAGAAAATGTTGAGGTAGAACCCAGGGAAAAAAACAAGCTCAGATAGAAAAAATAATTGGTCCAAAGTTTTTCACCTATATGCTTGAAGCAGAACCTCAAACATTTCAAGAAGACGTAAATTCTTCAGAAGGACCTCTATGGAGGATAATCAATAGTGAAATTGAGTCCATCTTGCAAAATCACACGTGGGAACTAGTGGATCTTTCTCCTGGATCCAAGCCACTAGGTTACAAGTGGATTTTCAAAAGAAAAATGAAAACAGTTGAATCAATTGACAAGTATAAGGCTAGACTTGTAATTAAGGGTTACAAGCAGAGGGAAGGCATTGATTATTTTAACACATGTTCTCTGGTCACGAGAATAACTTCCATAAGAATGATACTCGCAACAGCGGCATCGCGAACTTTGGAAATACATCAAATGGATGTGAAAATAGCTTTCTTAAACGGAGATTTAGAGGAAGAAATTTACATTGAACAACCTGAATGTTTTGTTGAGCCAGGGCAAAAACCGAAAGTCTGTAAACTGGTGAAATTACTGTACGATCTGAAATAGGCACTGAAACAGTGGCATCAGAAATTTGACAATCTCATCCTAGAAAAAGGATTTAAAATAAATTAATGTGACAAGGCATCTACGTGAAATATACAAGTGAAGGTTATGTCATTTCGTGTCTTTATATTGATGACATGCTTATCGTTGGAAGTAACGATAAGATGATTAAATCCACGAAGGATATGTTGAATTCGAAATTTGACATTAAAGACATGGGCCTTGCTGATCTAATTCTTGGAATTAAAATTAATCATACATCAAAAGGTCTGCACTCCAATAGATCCAAATAAGTATCTCTCAAGAAATACAGGGAAAAGTGTCTCTCAAGTTGAGTACTCTAGGGTTATGGGTAGTGTCATGTACTTGATGACTTGTACTACACCTGATATATCACATGTTGTTGACGTGTTGAGTAAATATACGAGTAATCCAAGTACTGATCATTGGGATGGAATCAAAAGATTACTCGGGTACTTGAGATATACTCGTAGTTATGGGCTGCATTATATGAGAAATACAATTGTTATAGAAAGATATATTGATGCCAATTGGATATCAGCACTCTCAGACGTTGAATCCGACTTCTCCTGACCCTTTAAAGTTTAAATACCGTATGAGGAACCGAAACTCATAATCACCGATTTATTTCCACTCAATTTCTCTCTATTTTTCACTCGATACCTGACTTTGATTTTTTTTCTATCTTCTCCCTTTCTTTTCTTCTCTTTTTTTTTCACTCTTTTCCTTCAATTGTCGTAGCTTACGGCAATCCTTGTTCTCCCCCCCCCCCTTTGTCGAAGCTTGCATCCCACTTTATAGAGTTTTCCAAATGGTGATGGCAATTAGGAGACTTTGGGTGGTAATTGGAGAGAATTTGGCCAAGGATGAGGATAGGTGATCAAGTGGCCAAATGGTGATGGCAATTTGGAGACTTTTGGTGTCAATTGGGAGTGATTTGTGGCATGGTGGGAATTTGGACGAAAATGGATGGCATGGTGGGTGTTTGGCCAAAAATGGGTGGCATGGGTTTAGGGGTTTTGGATTTATGGTTTGGGGTTTAAGGTTTGGTTTAGGGTTTAGGGTTTAGGGGTTTTTAGGGTCTAGGGTTTGGGGTTTAAGGTTTAAGGTTTAGGGTTTAAGGTTTGGGGTTTTAGGGTTTGGGGTTTCAAGTTTAGGGTTTGGGGTTTCAGGTTTGGTTTAGGATTTAGAGTTTTTTTAGGGTCTAGGGTTTACGGTTTGGGGTTTAAGGTTTAGGGGTTTAGGGTTTATTTAATTTTTTTGCTCTTTTGTTCGTCTCGATTGTTCTCAGTTTGGATCCTCATGTACAATATTTTGACCCCGGACCAAAATCAGGTGTTTACAATGTCGTGCAACTTTCAGAAATTGGACATCTACAAGTCCCGATTGTTGGCGATGATTTGTAGAGACTAAGCGCCTAAACATTCATCAGTTTATGACTCCCAGAAGCTGGACACCTACAGGTCCTAGTCGTCGAGGGTTTTAAGGTTTAGGGTTTTAGGGTTTATTTTATTTTTTTGCTCTTTTCTTCGTCTCGATTGTTCTCAGTTCGGATCCTCGTGTACAATAATTTGACCCCGAACCAAAATCAGGTGTTTACAATGTCGTGCAACTTTAAGAAATTGGACATCTACAAGTCCTGATTGTTGGCGATGATTTGTGGAGACTAAGCGCCTAAACATTCATCAGTTTATGACTCCCACAAGCTGGACACCTACAGGTCCTAGTCGTCGAGGAATTTTTTTTTTTTTTTGCCATCAACGAGTTGGAGGCAGAGGATTTTATTTTTGCCAGAAGCATCGTTGAGGATAACTTGCGGGGATTGAGCACCTCAAGGCCCCGTTCGTCAACTTGTGACTTCTAGAAGCTGGATAACTACAGGTCCTGGTTATCGAGGATGACTTGCGGAGGTTGAACACCTTAAGGATCCGCTCGTCGACTTGTGACTCGTTCGAGATGACTTGTGGAGGCTTGTGACTCCCAGAAGCTGGATAACTATAGGTCTTGGTCGTCGAGGATGATTTGTGGGGGTTGAGCACCTCAAGGCCCCGTTCGTCGACTTGTGACTCATTAGGGATGACTTGTGGAGGCTTATGACTCCAAGAAGATGGATAACTACAGGTCCTGGTCATCGAGGATTACTTGCGGGGGTTGAGCACCTCAAGGCCCTGTTCATCGACTTGTGATTCGTTGGGGATGAATTGCGGATGTTGAACACCTAAAAGCTCCGCTCGTTGTCTTGTGATTCCCAGAAGCTGGATAACTACAGGTCTTACTTGTCGAGGATGACTTGTGGAGGTTGAGCACCAAAAGACTCCGCTTGTCGGCTTGTGACTCTCATAAGATGGATAACTACATGTCCTGGTTGTCTAGAATGACTTGCGGAGGTTGAGCACCTAAAGACTCTGCTTGTCGGCTTGTGACTTCCAGAAGCTAGATAAATACAAGTTCTCGTTGTCGAGGATGACTGGCGGAAGTTAAGCACCTAAAGAATCTGCTTGTCGGCTTGTATCTCCCAGAAGCTGGAACTACACGTTCTGGTTGTCGAGGATGACTTGTGGAGGTTGAGCACCTAAAGACTCCACTTGTCGGTTTGTGACTCCCAGAAGCTGGATAACTACACGTTCTGGTTGTCGAGGATGACTTGCGGAGGTTGAGCACCTAAAGACTCATCTTGTTGTCTTGCGACTTCCAAAAGTTGGATAAATACATGTCCTGGATGTCGAGGATGACCTGCGAAGGTTGAGCGCCTAAACGGTCCGTTCGTCGGTTTGTAACTCTTGGAGGTTGGACATTTACAAGTTCTGATTGTTCATGATGGTTTACACAGGTTGAGAGCCTAAATGCTCATCACCTTGTGACTCCCAAAAGTTGGACAACTACATGTCATGGTCGTCGAAGATGGCTTGCGGAGGCTGAACACCTAAAGACCCCGTTCGTCTGCTTGTAACTCTCGGAAGTTGGACATCTACAAGTCACGATCATTGATGATGACTCGCGCAGGTTGAGCACCTAAACACTTCGTTCGTCGACTTGTAATTACCAGAAACTAGACATCTACAGGTCCTGGTTTTTGAGGATGACTTGCGGAGGTTAAGCACCTAAATACTTCGTTTGTCAGCTTGAGACTCCTAGAAACTGAACACCTACAGGTTCTGGTTGTCGAGGATGACTTGCGGAGCTTGAACACCAAAATACTCCGCTCATCAACTTGTAATTCACTTTGGAGGTAAAAACCCTCTTTGAGATGTTCGATTTCTTGCGCGGACTTCTCAACTTGTTTTCTCATTAATCGACTTTGGAGTTCTTCTTGATGGAGTTCCCTAAAGCCATTCATGCTATGTTCACAAGGTGTATCCATGCAAGTTGTTAAGGTAGCTCAAATTAATGTCGATCACAACTTCCTTTTATTGCTAATGTGGCAAACACTGTCGTTCACTTTTGAGCACCTTTTTTTTAATCTCTCGATTTTCTTTCCTTTTGCTACATTATTTTTTTTTACCATACCTCTCGTTTCCCTTAATATATTTTGCCTAGGTTGCCCTTTTGGGTTTTCAACCTAGTAGGGATTTGATTTATTTCCTTTTCCCATGATTACCCTTTTTAGGTATTTTTAATCATGCCCCTCTTCCCTAAAATTTGCCTAAACCGCCCTTTCGTGTTTTCGATTTAGCGGGAATTTTATCTCAATTTTGGAGGCTCTCTTTATGGTTACGAGCTCTGTAAGTATTTGTTTTTTTTACTGCATCCATATTGATTTGACTGGGAAGTTCTTTGTTGTACATGTCAGTGATGATCATGGCTCCTTTGCTGAAAGTGTCTTTGGCGACATAAGACACTTCATATTTAGGCACAAATTTGTCTCGAGAGACGGGATTGACTCAAAGTATTTTTCTGAGGACTAGATCGTCCGCTTGTAATTCTCTTGGACGTACCTTCTTGTTAAATGCATGAGCCATGCGTTTCTGGTACAATTGCCCATGACACAGAGCGATGAGCCGTTTTTCGTGTATGAGGTTCAATTGCTCCTATTTGCATCTCGCACACTCTGGCTCGTCCATGTTTTGCCTTAGTGAGGACCCTAAATGACGGGATTTTTACTTCAATTGACAACACGGTTTCGGTCCCATAAACAAGGGAGAATGGGGTTGCCCCTGTTGAGGTCCGTTTTGAGGTCATGTATTCCCTGAGTGCCCAAGGCAGCTTATCGTGCCAGTCATTTATTTGCTACTTCCACTGCGCCATTCATTTGTAGGCAATAGGGAGATGAATTTTTATGTTTGATCTTTAAATTGGTCATATAACCGAATGACCAACTTGTTATTCAAATTTCTGGCATTGCCGTTGATGATTGACTTCGTCACCCCATGACACAAAATGATAATCTACCTAATGAAAAATTAAATGGTCTTTGTCGTTATTGATGTCAGGGTAATAACCTCTACACCCTTGGTGAAATAATTGATCACCACCAATATGAATCGATGATCATTGGGCGCCTTGGGGAAAATCATGTTGATTACATTGATGCCCCATATTGAGAAAGGCCATGGGGAAATCATGGGATAGAGCTCATGTAGTGGCGCATGGTTTTGGTCCGCGTATACTTGGATGAGTTTCACACAGTCACCCGTCATGGTGGACCGAGGGTATCTAATTCTCGCACGCTCGTGTGTGGGCAGCATTAACCTTCGTGAATTTCTTCCATTAGACGTTCAAGTTCTTTAATATTCACGCATCTCAAATTGGTAAAGTTGGGTCACTAGGAAAATAATTGCAAGTCATTCCTCGTACGATATTTCAGTCAATTTCTTGTGTTCGTACTCCACATATCTTTTTATATCAATGAACCACGGTTGACCGTCTAATTCTTTGAGTGTACATTAATAGTCTGAAACCTCTTTCATTTTGATCTCCATTGGCAATTTTTGGTTAAACGGAGAAATTTTACTCATGGGTGCGAGCATTGCCAATAAATAAGAACACAAGGTGATCGTTGACCTGCTTCTCTTCTTCGCAGCTTTCATCCCTATGGTGACAAATTTGCTGGCGTCGATGTTGTTGTCCCTCCATGGGCTTCTCCACACTTCGGGGAATCCAATCAAATGGAAGTACTCCGCCTTACTGTGATGAAACTTTCCGTAGTGTCTACATTTCATGTCTTTTCCATCGACGTCGCCAACAATGGCATCTCTCTGCATCTACAACGACATCTTCCCGCATAAACAATGGCGACTCTTCTGCAGGAGTCAATAACAACATCTGTCCCGTGTCAACAATGGCGACTCTCATGCATGAGTCAACAATGGTGTCTGCCCCGTGTCAACAATGGCGACTCTTATGCAGGAGTCAACAATGGCGCCTGCCCCGTATCAACAATGGCGACTCTTATGAAGAAGTCAACAACGGCTTCTCTTCTGTGTCAACAATTGTGTCTCCTCTGCATCAACAATGGCGTCGCTTCATCTCTATTTAAGTCGTCTATGCTTCAGCTCGATCAAACAACAGGGAGTTGTTTTTCTCATCTTCTTTACTTTGTAAAACAATCTTTCCTCTTTTAGTGGTCGAATGTGGTATGTGGCGTGGGTCGCTTTGACTCTGATTGCCACTTCCTCTGAGCAAGGTGTAACATAGAAGAGGGCTCAAATCCAGTGATGAGAACCTCGGCGTCCATCCTTGCTGCGGTACCCATTACTTGTCTCTGGTCCCTTTCTTGATGAGATAGTTGCATAAGTCGATTCTACCTCAGGTAACGGGTTTTCTCGTAGTAAATTAGTTTTTTCTTGATTATACTCATTGCTCACTGCATTCAGGAATTGATACAATTTGGTCTCTACTTCATTTTGTGTTCCAAATTGCAATGTCGTATGGTCCAACTGGTAGATGATGATGATCAAATGGAAAAGTCGATAGATCAGATCCTTCTCCGTAATGTATAGACTCGGATTCCGCAAGGGTGTCCCACACAAATTTGAATCAAGGTTTACTTTGTGTTCTTGAAGTGATGGAGTCGTCGAATGTCGCATGGGTTCCTAGACACCTAAATTCAAAATAATCATAGTAAGAAGAATGAATACACAATTGATCATGTATGCTTGGTTTTGAAAATTTTGCATGTTCCGTTTATTTTATTCGTAGACTTTGATTGCATGTATGGCAAAAGTTTTTCAAAGATACTTTAAAAGTATTTGGTCAATCAAAGTCTAGTTCTTAAGATGTTTCACACGACGGCGCAACTCGTTGAGTGAATTTGTTGACTGTTCCTTGGTTCGAACAAAGGTCGAGGACATGCATTTTGAAAATCTTTTATTCGCCTCGACTTTTTCTAAACTATTCAAGGGTGCCATTCCGCTCAGCTATGTTTCCCTCACATTTTTCCAAGGTGCCCCCACAATGCTAGAATGACGGTGGTTGTTCAGGTCTATCCTGAATTATCTTTTCCAGGTTGAAAGACGGACTTGCAGGTGTCGAATGGAACTTGTTAATGTATTCCATTGTTGTTAATCACACAAACTCGTTTTCCACATTCCATAAATTAGACAAGGTATCAACGAGAATCTTGTTGACTTTGTAACTTGCAAGCTCGTGAATCTCGCCAATCTTCTTGTTCACGTATTTCTGATTCCTTTTTGTCATGTCTTTCCATATTTGAGCATTTTTTTTTTACTATAGGGGGTTGTATGACCTTAATGTGAGGGCAATGATTCTTGTTTCTTAATCCTTACCAACGATGGCACGTGAAACGTCCTAAGGATACAACATAGAATAAACGGAACTTACATTTTATTTTTTATTATTTTGAAAAATGCATTGAAGTGCGAGAATGTAAATTTCATTAGTGAGGTTTGTATTACATTTACAGAAGTCTGAAATATATATTACAAAAGGCCTAATCCTATACATGTCATGATCTAGGGCCAAGACAAAACACATTTACATAATGGGCCGAACTTCCATCTACATTTGTTGGGTTGACATCTAACTCACAACAATTGGGTCAAATCTTCTTCATGAATTGTAGGTTAATCTCATATAAAAATAGTTGGGTTGAATTCCCATTAACATCAGTTGGAAATACGCACAAAACTAGTAAAGGTTAAACACGGTGTGAAGCTTTTGTTCTAAATGGATGGAATTTCTAGCTCCTTTAAACCAGCGGAACCTTACCCCCTAAAGAGGATCACGGGACCATTCCGATCATCGAGTTGAGTTGTTTGGGTGTGTGACGGCGGTCCAAACCACTTTGGGCGCATTCCCCTACTAAACTCCCTAAGCTCTTAATGTGCTCCAGGTCCAAACAGGAAAATGGTAACCGGCGTGGTACGTGCAAAACGAGATTTTTTTTTTTGAAATATTACAATTACATCGCCTTTCAAACAAGATTTAAAACTGCAAGCACGAGCAAACAATCAAAACGGATAGGGCAAATTATAACATGGCAAATCAAACATGACAAAGCCTAAACTCTCTAAACAGATAAGTCCCTAGCAGAGTCGCCAAATTTTCAGATGTCGAATCTGACTTTCCCCGACCCTTTTTGAAAAATATTTTATTTTTTATTTTTTTTCGCTCGAAAATGTCGGGTCTTGGCAAGCCACGGGTCCAGTCGAGTGGGTCATCAACCAGACCGAAAAATGAAAGAGTCGCCACCGATTAATTAAAGGCTAATCGGAATCCTAAAATTTGCCTAGGGTACATGGTATTAAAATCCTAGGACTTGGGAAGGTCTATGTCCAGATAATCGAGTTTGGGGGTTTGATTGCGTCTTAAGGGCTCGTGAGCCCATAATTCGCCCTTTCGGTACTTTATTTTGCTTTTGAATTTTTTTTCAATTTACCCGAATTGCCTGTTTTGATCATGCACAACCAAAAAGATTACATGCGTTTTTCAAAAAACTAACTTAACCATATACAAGCATTTTTTATTTACGATTTAATTTCAAATAAATAAACAAGAGATAATAAAGCTAATCATGCTCGAGAAAATGGTGGCTTAACTTTGGGGCCATTTGAAACGTGTCAAAAATACACAAATGATTTTGAAGATATTAAGTATGTTGAAACAATTTGTAGCACTTTGACAAGTCATAGGATGTCCATAAAAGTTTAGGGACCAAAATGCAATTATTTAAAATTCGAGCTGAATTGGATTTTTTTTAAATGATAGAATTGACCCTTAACTATTCTGAACTTATTTGTAACACTTGTTAAAGTTTCAAAATAATCCGAAAATTATTCTAGACTTATTTGTAACACTTTGAGAAGTCATGGAATGTTCAGAAAAGTTTAGGAATCAAAATGTAATTTTTAAAAAATTATAACTGAACTGAAAATATTTTTACAAAGAATTACAGAATTGACTCTAAACTATTCTGCACTTATTTATAGCACTTGGTAAACTTTCAAAATAACCTTAAAATTATTCTAGACTTATTTGTAACATTTTGAGAAGTGATGTGATGTCCAGAAAGGTTCAGGGAACAAAATGTAATTTTTAAAACGTCGAGCTCAATTTTAAAAAAAAAAATACAAAAATTGCACAAATGACCCAAAACTTTTCTGATTTGGTTTTTAACACTCGGTAAAGTCCTAGAATGACCCGAGAGTCCAAGGACCGAGTTATAACCTTCATCAAAGTCCAGGAATGACCTAAGTCAGTTTTAAAAATATTTTTTTAGACCCAAATAAACTCCCATAACTTTCACAAATGCCTAAAATGACCCCAAAGTTATACTAAACTTAAAACCGAGGACGATTCGTATACAAAATATAAGTATTAACACATAATATTGATAAGATAAATTGCATTCACATCAAGAAATATATATACAATATTGAATACGAGAGAGATACACCTAAGTTATTTAAAGTTTAGATGTCGTACGAGGAACCGAGACTAATAATCACCGATTTGTTTCCACTCAATTTCTCACTATTTTTCACTCGATACTGTACTTTGAATTTTGTTTTCTCTCTTCTCCCTTTCTTTTCTTCTCTTTTTTATTTTATTTTTTTCACTCTTTTCCTTCAATTGTCGTAGCTTACGGCAATCCTTGTTCTCCCCCCTCCTTTGTCGAAGCTTGCATCCCTCTTTATAGAGTTTTCCAAACAATATTATAAGGTGACAAAGTAGGCAAGTGGTGATGGCAATTAGGAGATCTTTTGGTGGTAATTGAAGAGAATTTGGCCAAGGATAAGAAAAGGTGATCAACTGGCCAAATGGTGATGGCAATTAGGAGAATTTTGGTGGTAATTGAATAGAATTTGGCCAATGATGAGCCAAGGTGATCAAGTGGCCAAATGGTGATGACAATTAGGAGACTGTTGGTGTTAATTGGGAGTGATTTGTGGCATGGTGGGAATTTGGACGAAAATGGATGGCATGGTGGGTGTTTGGCCAAAAATGGGTGGCATGGGTTTAGGGGTTTAGGATTTAGGTTTTGGAGTTTTAAGGTTTGGTTTACGGTTTAGGCTTTTTTAGGGTTTAAGGTTTGGGGTTTAAGGTTTGGTTTAGGCTTTAGGTTTTAGGTTTTTTTTAGGGTCTATGGTTTACGGTGTGGGGTTTAAGGTTTAGGGTTTAGAGTTTATGGTTTATTTTTTTTTTCTCTTTTCTTTGTCTCGATTGTTCTCGGTTCGAATCCTCGAGCACGGTATTTTGACCCCGAGCCAAAATCAGGTGTTTACAAGCATCAAGAATCTCGAACTCCACAAGTGGATTCGTGTTTACCCTAGGGGTGAATCCAGATCATAGAAATGCTCTAAGCAAACATTTATAACCAGATCCACCATGGAATTTGAGTTTATAACACTTGCTAAATATGTTGAAGAAGTTGAATGGCTACCTTGAGGATATTCCTAGGTGGTCAAGACCAGTGCCTGCAATAAATATATATATAGCGATAGTCAATTTGAGATTAGCAGAGCACATAGTCATATATAAGGGAAAAGTATGAAAATGGTGCAACATGTTTCACCAAAATGGTTTTTGGTGCTACTTGTTTTTTGTCGATGGTTAAAGGTTATATACGTTTGTAAATGATGGTAAATGAACCTTCCGTCTACAAAACGTTTAATTATGTCGTTAAGTTGTCACGTTTTTATCACGTGCCTTTACAAACCGGATTTTCGGTTGAAAATCAAATTGGAAAAGACCTAAATGCCCCCTCCTTAGTTGTTCCGTTTTGTACTTTGTTTTCTTGGGTACTGCAGTTGTCTTCTCCTCCCTGTGATGGTGTCTCCTCTCTGTCTCCCTGGTTCCCTTCTCGGCGATTTCCGTGTCTTCTCCTCTTTGCTGGTTTGTCTCCATGGCTTCCATCTCCGTGGCGACATCTCTGGTTCTTCTTCTGGTTTGCTGCTGGTTTGCTGCTGGTTTGTCTCCCATTTGGTGCTGGTTTGTGTCGATCAACTGCAGATTTCTCCGAGGGAAGTTCATCCAAACATTAAGGTGAGTATCTTCTTGGTTATTATAGTCTAAAGTGTGGATTTTTATGTGTTTAGGACCGAAATATGAGATTATTGATCTTGATGTGGACGGTTACTAATAATGTTGAACAAGTGTTGATTTTTACTGCTTAAAATGGTTCGGTACTGTCTGATTTAGTGTTGTTCTGTCTTGATTAGGTTGTTTGGTGATTTTTGGTTCGGTTATGTTTTTGTTCTGTTCTGTCTTTGTTCTTCGAAGCCCTCTTTCCATACTCGCACATTGGAGGGTCTACCCATTTAAAGTAATTGCAGTGACTCCCGCATGAAGACGTTTTCCACTGCATATTTCGAACAAAATTAGGGGATGAGGGATGATCAAATTCGGTTTACTATTCAAAATTAGGGTTTCCAAATTACTAAAATTTGGACAAATTAAACCCAAATTACCGAATATCTTGGGCACCCATAGAACATACGCCCGAAGTTCTTCGCCGTACCAGCTGGAATTGCATGCGACAACAACCCACAGTGGCATAATCAACAGTCATACTCGTGGAATGTCTTTGGCGGGGACTTCGGTTTGGAAGACGAAGACGTAGAGTACTTACCTGGAGGCATGGAGAACTTCAACAGCAATCTTCAAGCTTCCCACCAGCTTCAAGGAAACATGCAGCACACCCTTCTCACGACACTCGGCACACCAGTTCGGCAAATATTTGGGCGGGATACTATATAGGTTGATAAGGGCATAAATGGTATTTCAAAATTTATTTTCTAAAGGCAGAGTCACGTGACAGACCACGTGCTATCTTAACGTACATATTCAACAGAAGTCAGACGGAAGTACCAAAAACCATTTTGACTAAACATGTTGTACCTAAAACCATCAGATGGGTTGGAAAACCATTTTGGTGAAACATGTTGCACCATTTTCATACAATTCCCTATATATAA
Source organism: Chamaenerion angustifolium (assembly GCA_946814005.1). Taxonomy (NCBI): domain Eukaryota; kingdom Viridiplantae; phylum Streptophyta; class Magnoliopsida; order Myrtales; family Onagraceae; genus Chamaenerion; species Chamaenerion angustifolium. The sequence goes on along the minus strand of OX328268.1, from coordinate 20,847,893 downwards.
TGATAAGTATAGACATATTTGTCGTATACATAACTCCATTAGACAATTGCTCTCGACAGGATTTATCACAATCAATTATGTCAGATCGAATGATAATATAGCGGATATGTTAACCAAATGGTTAAATAAAAAGCGAGTTGGTCAATCATCGAGAGGAATGGGAATACATCCCGTGTAGTAAACACTTTTGAGAACGAAAACTCAACCTAGTTGACTGGAGATCCCCAAGATCTAGGTTCAAAGAAACAACCTAATCACAAGAGTGATGTTAGATAACTGTGGGGGATTTTAAACCCCGAGTCCAATCCTATGATGATAAATAGTGATGATAGTGGATGAGTTGAAGTAACTACCTTTAATGATTCATAAATGTATAGTGTTGGAGTAACACTTGAGAATGAATCACCTATGCAAGTGAGAAGAGGGGTTGCTTCAAAGGGAATTGTTGAGGGCACAATTATTAGAAACACTTGCATAACCAAACAATGTCCATGCCCACAACGGGCATGAATGCGTGAACTGAACAATACTAAGAAGATACCAGTGTTGGTTATGCCATAATTTACATCAACGGCAGACTGTTCAAAGACATCGCGTCTACTGACTAGCTAGTAAAGTTGATGTAATTTCTATGCAAGTGTCGACCGTTGAACTCTTATTCCGAGTCTAGAGCGTCTAGGATTTCTTTCCTTTCTCCATTCATGTGGGGGATTGTTGGTTGTGGCCCAGCCCTTGGGCCAGTCTAATTCGGCCTGAACCGGTTTAACCCTAAACCGACCCAATTTTACTTGTGAACAGTAAATGAAAAAAAAAACAATATTAATAAATATGATTGTTGTATTAAGGGAATACTATATAATATTAATTTGAATATTTCCTAATGTGGTTCTTCTCATTTGAAAAAACAAAAACAAAATTACCAATAGATATATTGCTCCATAGTTAAGTTACATATGAGTTCCCAGTTGTGTTCGAATTTCCGTCGAAGTCTGAATTCAGGTATTGTTCAGTTCGATTAAGGGAAACACCATGTTTGTTTCACCTTTACAACATTTTTTACCACGGGAGGTAATTGTCCCAATTTTCCTCTTACACAAACAATTTATAGTGGGGGGCGAAATTGCGTTAAGGAGACCGTTTTGATACGGGACTCAGTATTTTTTGACAAAAACCATTTTCTAGGGGAAATTTTTTCATTTCGTCAATTTGCATGTCATTCAATAATTATATGCATTTTTAGTTTCGATAATTATTATTAAATTACAAATAAATTCTCGTATATTACTAACAATATATATATATGAGCTAGTTTTATCTATAATTAACCATATCTATAACTAACTATCTAGCTATCTGTAGCTAACTATCTATAACTAATTAACTAATGATATTAACTTTAGATACTTTTACATTCCTCCAGGTTTTCTTCTCCTTCCTTATTTGTCGAGAACATATTTTTTATATCGACAGATGAATTTGTCGTGTTGTTGTCTCCCTAGTGCTTTAGTAAGTAGGTCAGCTACCTGCTCTTTCCTCTCTATATAAAATATTTTGACTGTTCCATCTAGTATTCGTTCTCGAATAACATGGCAATCGAGTTCGATGTGCTTGGTTCTTTCATGATACATCGGAATCTTAGATATTTGCAGTGCTTCCTTGTTGTCACAATACATTTTCACTGGTGCATTTGTATAACCCAATTCACTAAGTAGTTGTTTTAGTTACATTGCCTCGGAGACTGCCATGGACATACTACGGTATTCAGATTCTGCACTTGAACGTGCCACGGTGTTCTTCTTCTTGACTTTTCAAGTGATTGTTGCTGCTCCAAATTGCACGCAATAGGCGCTGATGGATCTTCTTGTGAAAGTGCATGCCCCCCAATCTGAGTCGCAGAAGATTGTGATATCCATTGAGTTATTTGTCAGGAAGAAACGTCTTTGCCCTAGATTCACTTTGATATATCGGACGACTCTCATGGCTGCATCGATATGAGATTTTTTAGGATCATGAACAAATTGACTGAGATGTTGCACAAAGAACGCAATGTCGGGTCAAATCATAGTTAAATAGAGTAATCATCCAAATAATATTATGTACAGGCCGACATCGGGAATTCTGGATCCGTGGAATTCAGGTCAAAAGTCTTGTCATACTCGCGAATAGTTAATTTGAGATTAGACTCAAGTGTGTGTGAGCAGGCTTTAAGGCTCCCAGACCTGTGTTCGATATGAGTTCGAGTGCATAGCATCTTTGATTGATGACTAACCCTTGAGGAGCGACTCATTTATAAACCCAAAAATAGCACAATTCTCCTACGTCTTTCAGCTTGAAACTAGTTTTAAGTACTCTCTTTAATTCTTGCATCATTTTATGATCAGACCATATAATTAAAAGACCATCAACATAAATTAATGAGAAGACGCTTCGATAGCCCTTTCTTCTGCTAAAAAGTGAGTAGTCTGATTTTCTCTGATTCTATCCATTTTGTAGTAATGCTTCTGTGAGTTTGAGATCCCATTGTCGTGATTCTTGTTTTTGACCATAGAGTGATTTCAATAGAAGACATACATTCTTTCTTGATGAGTTGTTCACAATGAGACCGGGTGGGAGTTCCATGAATACTTATTCAAACAAGTCTCCTTGTAGGGCATCTGGCAGATGGATGAAAGACATTCTTTTTATATGGACGTCTATCTGGCAGATCTTCCATGAGTTTGCAGCAGCAGGTAAGGTAATGAGGAGTCTGACAGTGGACATTTTTGCGACAGGGGATAAAGTCTCCTCAAAATATGTACCCTCTCGTTGAGTGTAGCCATTTGCAACAGGTTGTGCCTTATGCCGCTCCAAAGTACCATCTTAGTGATACTTATTTTTGAACACCCATTTGCATCCAATTGCTCATTTGTCTAATGACGAGTCGACTAGTTCCCATGTGTTGTTCTCTTGTAATGTTGATATCTCTGCTTGTATTGCTTGGACCCATTTCATTTTGGGATGCTTCATAGATGGTTTTTGGCTCACTGAGTTGCTCAGTTTTGCTAAGATAACATCGCAAAGGTGACGCCACATGATCATATTTGACAAAATTTCCAATAGGAAAAGACATTGTCGACTTTGAGTTGGTACCACGTAGTCCTTGGTCCTTAACGGTGGTCTTTTTGTTCACCCAAAACGTCGAGGATTTGCTCCTGTTATAGCAGATTCAGATTCTGGGATGTCAAGTTCGAGATTTTTTTGTCTCGCAGATTCAGATTCTGGGATGTCAAGTTCGAGTGTTTGTTATCTTGCAGATTCAGATTTTGGGATATCAGGTTCAAGGGTTTATGGTTCTCCTTCATCATCGTTTGTATCATTCAAATGGTGATCCTCTTGATTTTTGTTTATGAATGTCGTAGATTTCGGTCTCATGGGATAAGAGATCATCCTTCGAATGATTTAGAGGTTATGAATTGGAGAATAGTTTGTAAAGTTCTAGCTTGCTGATTTTGAAAGGAAATTTTTTCAAGGAACCGAACCTCACGACTTACATGGAAGTAGGAATCCTGAAGATCCATCATGATATAGCCTTTTTGGTTTGGTTCATATCCCACAACCGATGACACGAAGGTGACTCAAATCAAGTTGTGTTCCATATAGTTTCGTATAAGGTGATTTCCATTGTAGCGTTGAAGATGGCAGTAGGTTGCGAATACACAGTATCCCGAATACTTAATAGGTATCGAAGCTTGTAATCGTAAGGATCGTGCAACATCCAGAAGATGTAGATGTTTTCTCCTGACTCTCCCATTTTGTTATGGAGTATAAGGACATATAGTCGTATGGATTATTCCCAAGCTATTGACATATAGAATGGTTTCGTACTTACAACTCATTAAGAACAACCATGTATTTCGAGTGCAATCATCTACTACTGTCAGGAAGAAACGATATCCTTTGATGGTTGAAATGTTGTAAGGTCCCCATACGTCGAGATACACGAGATCAAAGGGTTTTGTCGCGGGTGATGTGCTATGGGTGAAAGACAATCGTGTTTGTTTGACCCTTAAACAAATGCAACAACTTTTTATATAGTTATCTACCATAGAATTTCGCAATAATTGTTATAATAATGAGGTCAGTTTCAACATATGAATGAATTAAACATGCCTAATCGTCGATGCCAACGCAACAATTCTTCATTGTAGTGACCTTTATATCCCTAAGATTGTTAGTAGGTGATATGAAGGTTGTACTCGTTCCAGCGGTTGTACGTTTATCTAGTTCGCTTGTCCTTTCTATCCAAGTGTAGAGTCTGCCTGCTTCACGACAAATCCTCATAATTCTCTCATCTCATAGGGCATTAAAAAATAAAATTCCCGGCAAAAAGATAACAGCGCAATGCATATCTCGTATTAGTTTTGACACTAAAAGTAAGTTGTATCTCAAGCAATGGTTGTGAGTTATGCATGATCCATTGTGTGTGACAGACGTAGTTTGTCCATTAGGTAAATGAATTGATCATGGCTTAGTTCTTTTGTCGTACACATTGAAAATCCATTCCTTGTGAAAAGTCATGTGATTGGATGCTCTTGTGTCAATAATCCAATCCATGCTATCATTATGCAGAGAAAAGGCAGTAAACATACTTGCCATATTGGATTGTATTTATAAAGTTCTTACAACAACGGGACTAGCGGGAACAAAGTCTGGTTCTGAAACCAAGTCGAGCGGCAGGATGGACGTCCTGAAATAGAGTCAAATGAACAGACAAACAGAGCATGTTGCAACAACGGGAGCAACATTCTCTAACAGAGCCGACCGAACAGAAGGTGGTCGAACAAACACCTGGGCGACAAATGGAAGTGGACGACTGGAACAGAAGGTGACGAACAACTTCAGATTCTTGATGCCACTGAGATTCTTGCGGATGGAGCACTGGGCAACGAACAGAAGGTGGTCGAACTAGGGTGACGAACGGAGGTGGGCGACTGGAACAGAAGGTGACAAATGACATCAGGTTCTTGATGTCACGGACGACGTCTGTGTGAGACTTAAGATGTACGCCTTAACTAATTGTGTCAAAAGTCTGAACTTGTGAGTGAAGACAAACAGTATACTCTTAAGCCATCTTAACATACTTCCTCAAACTGATGTTTATGAACATCGGTTTACCCATGGGCTTAGTGCTAGGCCTCAGCCTTTTAATGGGAGTGTCATTATTTTCTACTTCGCCAGGATTTGAACATGCGCAGTCCGATACCATGTGGCGGGAGGCATTCAGTATACTCTTAAAATATCTTAATAGTTTGGTGAGTGGCTGGAGCAGAGCGGCAAAGGAAGTTGATGCAAAAGGGTGAAGAACGACGAACAGTTAACATTTTCGATCGAAGTTTTTGCAGTCGGTAAGTGAGCGGACGGAGGAAGAACATGTGACAATCCCGGCCCAACAAAGTGACAAAAAGAGCATACGGGAACTCCCTTGATGCTGAAACGAACTGAAGCTGCAAAACAAAATCCCAAACAGAGTAGAAAAAAAGGTTGTGGTAGAATACTATTTAACTAAGAAAGAAGCCTATGAAATAAGGCAATTTTACCAAGAGAAATTGCTATGATACCTTGTTGTAAAAGAATAAAATGAAAGTTTACTCAATGAATCTTCAAAACTTGAATTGTTTGTGATGTGTTCATCATATATATATATATATATATGAGCTAGTTCTATCTATAATTAACCATATCTATAACTAACTATTTAGCTATTTGTAACTAACTATCTATAACTATTTAATTAACGATATTATCTTTAGATACTTCTACACCTCTTGGGTCGGAATCTTATATGGTTACAGGTACAATACAAGTCGTTAATGGAACACATTTTGATATCACTACCATTGGAACACTATAAAAAATCTAACCTACTTATGATTCATAATCTCTTGTATACTCCTAATGATACTAAAAAGTTAGTTTATGTCTTGCAGTTTACCAAGCATAATCATGTTTACTTTTAGTTTCATTCAACATGTTGCATCGTTCAAAACTCTCTCAATCATAAAGTGTTGTTGCAAGGGTCAGAAACTCAGGGTGCTTTACAAACTAGACTTTAACATGTTTTATTAGGAGGATAATCAAAACTCTTCTTATTTCTAATGCTTCATGTCAAACTCTCTCTAATTGTCATTTTTACTACATGAGAATTATTGATGTTTGTACTTAGTATACTTGGATCTATTTTATACATAGAAAGCTTGATGCTACAAGATTGTTAGTTGAATTTCATAAGCATGCACTACAAGAAAAACATGTTATAACAACCAACATTTTTTGCCGTTACTCAACTTGTTATTAAATAAATATTTTTACAACACCAAATTTTGTTGTAATTGTTCGATATATATAAACTTGACAAATATAACATTATTAAAAGATCTCTATAATGACCTTTGTTTTCGCCACTAAAATAATATAATTTAACGACAATAATATATTGTCTCAAAAAACTTCTTTTAGTGATAAACAATGTAGTCCCTACAAAATATTTTATTTAGCAACAAAATAATTATTGATAGGGAGGAGTTGTTTTAATGACAATTATTTTCACCACTAAAATATATTATTTAGTAACAACGTGTCATTACCGTAACTAAACCGAAAAAATTGTTACTAAACTGAACCACCATTAATTATACAAAATGTAAATTAATTCTAAACATACTTCATTTTCGAACTTATGCGGAAGGTTCAGAGTCGTTCTAGTCTCCTCACTTTCTTCATTTCCCTTCCATGTTGTCTCTATGAAGTGATCATGGAGTCATGAGTGTTGAAGCTTTTTACCGCATTCTCACCCATGGAGTAGGTTAGGAGATCATAAATATAGAACGGTACGGGTGACGACGTCTGCCTCAAATTCATCTCGCCCAAGCCAATTCTACCATAAAAAAAAGGCAAAAAACTGAAATTGACCAGGTAGTTGCAGTCGACGCTTCTCTTTGACAGATCTCTAACGTCTAATGTATTCATCGAGTCGTGTCATGTTGGTTACCACTTCATACATTAGGTCAAAAACATTCGATGTGTTTAGTAGTGATGACACCGACCACCAAACAATTACATCATGACATTGTCATCTCCTTGTGTTAAGAGTATGAAAAGTCAAGTTAAAAGTCTTCAATGGCGTTCTCTTGTTATTTTTCGGTTTTGTTGTCTTAATTGTACAATTTATTTATTCTGGTTTATTTTCTCTCGGTTGTTCTTTACACTTTTGGAAACTTCAGGATGTAATCGGATATTAGTTTTCCTAGGTTTTATTATTTAAGGGTGAAGAGCAGACAAATGAATGAACTTGCTCTAGTGATCCCCCAAGTCTTCGTCTGCTCTGCTAGGGTTTACTGATCCTTCCAAGTTTAAAATGGTATCAGAGTCGTGATGGGGTTCTTCGCCTTCCCCTTTCACTCGATACCAGTCTTCCGCTGTGATTCCTGTCCTATTGCGAGTTTTTCTAGAGATTCTCTTGATCTTTCCTGTTGCGTTCAACAATCGGTTGCAATTCTTCAGCAATCGATTGTGTCTCTTGGCGTTATGTTGTGCTCTTAACGTTTCTATGGAGTCGATTCAGTTCTTGACTAATTTTTCTTCGATTTAATGATGGTTGAACAAAGACCAATCAAGGGCAGGGGAATTTGCCACTGACGGTATAGATCATGATGCCATGGCGATAGTAGATTCGTATCACCTTCTCTTCTTACATGCTAATGGCAATCCTGGATTGAGTATGATTTCTATCGTTTTGACTGATTCCGAAAATTATGCTATGTGGAATCGTGTTATACGTTTCACCTTGCTAGGCAGAAACAAGTTAGGCTTTATTACTCATACTTGTATGCGTGAAAATTTTAAACCAGCATTTCATCATCTTTGGAAGATATGTAATTATATGATTTTCGGTTGGATCATGAACTCTATATCAAAAGAATTGGCTAATGGTATCATGTATTCTAAGAGTGTCTTTTTGGCTTGGAAAGATTTGAAAGAAAGGTTTGACAACGTCAACAATTCTAGAATCTATTAATTACATAGGGAGATAGTGTTAACTCACCAAGGGCTTGATTCTGTTGCAACGTTTTTTAGCAAACTAAGATTGTTATGGGCTGAATATGATGCAGTGTGTGTTCTACCCCATATTGAAGGAGATTCTTTAAATAGATGTTGATCAGAAGGTATTGACAGGAACTAGAGTGCAATTGCCTAATGGTGAATATTCTAAGGTGGACTGTATTGGAACTCTTTTTTTTTTATCCTAGTAGGAAATTGCAGAAAATTCTTTATGTACCTAATTTTAAATACAATTTGCTCTCAGTTTCTAAACTTACAAAAGACATGAATTGTTCGTAAAAAATTTACCCTAACTTTGCTATTCTGCAGGACCTCTCAAATGGAAGGGTCTTGGGGGAATGATAAAGAATATTCAAGATTAGACTTCTTCAAGCCCTCTTGTAATGTGGTTGGGTCTGTTGTTACTGATTTGTTTGTCAATAATGTGATGATTTGGCACAAACATTTTGGTTATGCCTTTGTGAAGGCTTTGCAGCATGTGAAATATTTGTGTTTTTCTAGGAATAAGAGCATGAATATAGATGGGTGTCCAGTATGTCCTAAGGCAAAGATTACTAGAACTTCTTTTTCATGTTTTTAGTTCTAAGGTTGATGGCTTGTTTGATCTTGTTCATGGAAATGTTTGGGGGCCCTATCATTGTCCTACCCATGATAACAGACGGTTTTTCTTGTCCTTGGTTACGTTGATGAATATTCTAGAGTGACTTGGATTTTTTGATGCAGTTTAAATTTGATGTGTTTATCATTTTAAAACAATATATCAACATGCAGATAAAGTGTTTTCGAACAGATAATGGTGGTGAATTCTTTAATGAGCATGTTAACTGTTTGTTTAAAAATAAGGGAATCTTTCATCAAAGTAGTTGCCCTTATACTCCCTAACAAAACGTAAGGGTTGAAAGGAAACACTGACATTTACTAGAAATGGCTAAAGCTTTGAAACTTCTAGCCAATGTTCTTAACAAGTTTTGGGGAGAATGTATTTTAACTGCATGATATTTGATGCCCACTAGTGTTTTAGATGGCAAATGTCCATTAGAAGTTGTAAGTGGAAAGAAACCTAATGTCAGCCACCTAAGAGTATCTGGTTGCTTAGGATACGCAAAGAATTTAGTTGTGACAGATAAGTTTGCATCCAGAGTTATCCTCTGTGTTTTAATTGGATATTTTGATACTCAAAGGGGATACAAGCTCTATGATTTGATAAACTGCAATTTTTAGTAGAGATGTGCAATTTAATGAGAGTTTGTTTCCTTTTGAGGGTAGCAGAGTTGATCTGTTACCTATATTCTTTTAGCATCACATTGATTTTGACTTCAATGAGGTTGATATTTCTCGCATACAGTCTGAGGAGTCGAATGCCAATGATGATGTTGATTCTCTACGTGATGAGTTTAATTTTGATGGAGAATTAGTCCCTCATGTCCTAACAATGATTCTCAGGTTCCTGTTGTTTCTGTCCGTAGATCAGGGAGGGCTACTAAGACGCCCATATGGATGAATGATTATCACATTGAAAATTCATCTACTAGTCATCCAATCGGAAATTATGTGAGTTATAAGAATTTGGATGATCCTTATAAATCCTATTTAACTTGATTTCCAAGATTGTTGAACAAGACAAATTTAGTAAGGCGTCCAAAGATGAGGCTTAGGTTCATGCAATGCAAAATGAAATTGAAGCACTTGAGGAAAATGGAACCTAGGATTTAGTTCAGCTCCAGAAAGGTAAAACAACCATTGGTTGTAATTGGGTTTTTAAATTAAAATAGAGGTATGATGGTACTTTGGAAAGATACAAAGCTACATTGGTCGCTAAATGTTTTAATCAAAAACACGAAATTGACTATTTCAAATCGTTTTCACCAGTTGCAAAGATGAACAATGTTCGAACCATTCTAGATCTCGGTTGTTCGAACCATTCTAGCTCTCGGTTTATTCTAGGTTTTTTTTCTCTCGGTTGTACTTTAAACTTCTGGAAATTTTAAGATGTAATTGGATATTAGTTTTCCTAGGTTTTATTATTTAAGGGTGAAGAGCAGCCAAATGAAAAAACTTGCTCTAGTGATCCCCAAGTCTTCGTGTGCTCTGTTAAGGCTAGGGTCTGCTAACACTTTTCCAACACCAAATTTGGCCCAAATCCTAATTTCTGCTTCTCTATATATTTTTGTCACGGTTGAGTTGTATCAGTCTATTGGCTTCACATTACCATCTTAGTTAGAGGTGAGCAAAAAATACTGGTTGGACCGAGACCGGCCCGACTAAGACCGAGACCGACTAGGAACGAGACCGAGCGGACGGGTTTTTTCCTCTAAAGTCGAGCTCGGGTTCGGGATTTTTCCCGAAATTCCCAATTAGGACCGGACCGGCCCGAGTTGCCTAAAAACCTAATACATAATACTATATATATACTATACAAGTATAGTAGTATACAACAACTCACAAAGTCTCCATATGTGTTTGGATTGTATGTTCTATATTTATAATGTGTGTTTGGATTGTATGTTTGATACTTGATTTATTGTGTTTGTATGTTTTAAATTTGGTGAAAATTCGGACAATATTTTTTTTAAAATTTGGATTGAAAATTTCGGTAATGGACCGAGACCGGCCCGAGTCAAGCAAGACCGACTCGGGCGGGCTTTTTATACTGAAGTCGGTCTCGGTCTCGGTTCTCCAAAGGTGAAAACCGAATTTTCGGGCTCGGGCTCGGTCTTGCCTAAAAAACCGGCCCGGCCGCCCAAGCTCACCCCTAATCTTAGTTTTAGCCCTAATCCTTTAAAATGCAATTTTCATGTCATGTTGTGAACTTAGTTTTCTTATTTTATGTAGGTGTTAACTTATTTTCATGGGCCATGTGAAGTTTCAGCAGCTTCTATCCCAGTGTGAGGAAATCGACAGGATATATCTCACACCTGGAGGTAAAATTTTGTTGGTTCTATTACTCTCTACCAACCCTCTATCGGTTCAACTTTGTCATGCCACATTTCCTCTTTGTTCTCTTTTGTTGTAGTTTCTTATTAGTTGTATTTCCTTCCTTGACATTGTTAATTTCAAGTGAAACGGTTTGATATGAATTGGGATGGCATAAAATGGGATCTTTGCACATTATTTCGTGCTCTTAAGGAATAAACGGTATTCCTTTGTTTGGATATGGAAGGCCTACGCTTTTTTATGAATTAATAGAGTAGTTTTACACAATGTTATCAAAAACGGTTCCTGATTCATTCGGTCGGACCGACTGGTTCACCATGCATAAGGAAATATATTTTTTAATTCCACCAAAACTTGAAGGAAACATGGGCCACTGCAGTTATTCCTTACACCAATTACCTAATTTTTGATGAAAACTAATAGTAGAAGTTCTTCAATGAGTTAAAATTTCTCTTCTTTTTTTTACCATTATGTGATGATCAAGACAGTCTTCAATTTCTAATGCAAAACTAAAATAGAAAAGCAGACGAAATCATTTACATCATGAAAAAAAAATGTTCTTCATACATGAACATTACCTGAGAGGCTGAGTGGTCGTCTCTGTCGTGGCAATGCATGAACACTTCCTTCTCCAATTCGTCCCCAAGCTCTTCGTTCAGCAAATCATTAATCTGGAAATATTGCGCTCAACATTTCCTCCCTCGTGTCCACACTCTTGTCTATCTCATTCTCCTCCCACATTTCTCAGACACCTCTCGTTGTGTCCTTCCCTCACAACTCACTTTATCTTCAGCAGAGGTAGACTCGTTTTGTCATCTCGTCATCGGAGCCAGCAGAGACCCCAGAACCCCGATCATTTTCCAAAGCTCTGACCTTTTCCCAGCCACTGATTCTACAACCGAAGTCCTCAAAAACTGCCCCTCAACCACTGCCCCAACCCGTTCCCGCCATCCTTTTTTGTTTCCGCGCTTCCCCTCCTTCTGGATCTCGACCTTCCATCAATGGCGACAAGATCAATTCCCCAATCATCTGTTTCTGGTGCTTGAGGTCGGGGAACTTGAGCCTCGCGTTCTCGCCTCTGCGCTTGTACGCGGCCCTATCGTAGGCTAGGGTTGCTTCCTCCGTTGTGGCAAAGCAGCAACCCTCGCGAAGTAGCGGCGAACGAGCGGTCTCCTTCCACCCAAAAAAGGAAGACTTAGAAACAAGACTGAGGAAGCACCAGCGGTGAAGCAACCCTCACATCTCTTTCCAACCCTTCATGCTATGGATTAAACCAACCTGAGGAAGATGGAACAGAAACGATAGGTTTGACAAAGAAATTTAAATCCACACAAAAAAAAGAATTGAAAATCGATCGGTTTTCAAAAATTGGCTAGTTCACCCTGATTCAATCTGGACCGCCGTGCATTTCAGTCTTTCGATTGAACTAAACCGGATAGGGGTCCGGTTCCCGATCGGACCGAAAGTTGGTTCTGATAACAATGGTTTTACGTATATTTCTCTACTAGGTCGATTCTTAAACAATTGATCCATTGTTAGTGAAGAGTCAATAGTGGGCTTATAATTTAAGCACAATGGTTTTCAGAAAATTGCATCAATCTCGCTGTTGACCCTAGTTTTTTTTTTGAGATTTCAGTGATTCATTCTCCACATATTCGAAAGGAGTGTTGACTTGTACACTTTTTGGATTATAGTAGCTGAGATATTGATTGATGTTAAATAGTCAAACTTTATTTAATCAATAGAGGAGTGAGATGTTAGTCCATAGTGATTAGGTAGATGATATTATGTATATGAGGGAAAAGTATGAAAAAGATGTAACATGTTTGCCCCCGATAGTAAAAGTGGCTCAATGTTTGTTCTTGATGTAGTTTGTTTGGTGTTGTATGTTTTTTATGAATTCCGTTTGTGTCCGTTAAAAAATTCTGTTAATACCTGAAATGTCTTGCACGTGACTTTTTGTCTGTGTGAAATTCCAAAAATGGATCTCACTTCTCCAAAAATGTCATATTGAACGATTCTATCCTTATCAATTCTTATCATTCTTCTCTGCAACCAGGAGTTGAATCTCTTCTCCGCCATCTTCGCCACTCCCAAATCCCCACGGTACGGTAGCTGATGTCTCGCGTATCCTATTTCTCTTAGTTCCTTAACTCAATTGTACTGTTGCATGTGCATCTGCGTATTCGTATGCTTCTGCTTCTCTAATTGTTGAGCTGGTGTCAGTAATGGATTCTTATTTCTGTTAATGATAAATTCGTCGCTACTTCAGTGTTGTTGCGTGATTTTCTTCAAGAACAGAAAAATGGTAAGTCTCCCGTGATTTCCTTACTGCGTGCTTAAATATTTGATAAAAGCAACCTATATAATGACTTTTAGAAGTTACTAGACAGTGTACGTCTAATAATCCAAGCTCCATTTACATCAATGGGGTACAGGAGCTACCTCTAGTGATTTGCAACTTAAATAGAAAGGTCGGTAGACTTTAAATTTCATGATCTCTACCTCTTGAGCATTTTGTTCCTTTCCCTATTTCATTGTTGTTTCCCGTCAATCATAGGCAACTGCAAAATGACACATTGAAAGTAGGATATATTATGAAGCCATCACGCATAGAAGATTTTGCCAAGGTGAGACTATCGTTAGGGGTCATACTTACCCACTCTTCAGTTTCGGGAAGGAGTGCAAGTGATGAGTCGCAAGGGCAGCTGCTGGGTTTTTGGAGAATAGAGAGTGGTTCAGTTATTGGAGGGAGCCAGTTCGGATGATGAAGTATATTGGAGGGAAAACAACTAGAGGGTAGTTTTGGTATTTTCATTTTTTGTTATTTTAACATTCAAATAATCTAGCACGTGAGCTGCACATGCACGTGTCCAATTTAAACGGATAAATTGACGGAAAAACAAACGTTTCTTCAAAAACCAACAGAATGAAACATCCTACATCAATAACCCGCGGCCCAAAACAAGTTACATCGGTTACCAATTTTGTCAAACATCTTACATCGTTTTCATACTTTTCCCTATATATTAATATGAAAGTGACTACACAAAAAAATACGTCTCTCTCCTCTACTGAGAGAAAGTTCCCCTGTTGCTAGGGTTCATTGGTGGTGGATCTCGCACCGTCCCCAAAAATCTGTTCGGGATGAAGCCTGTTGTAACTGGATGAACCTCTCCACATCACCGTTCCGAAGACGAAGGCCAATCAACCTAGCTAGTGGAATTACCCACCATTCAACTACCGTAACCTCCCCCAATTAACCCCGACCCTAGCTTGCCCCACCCATCCTGAACTATGTTGGTACGCTGTCCGTTTTGCCCCTTCTAGCCCTTCTATAATCCATTTCTTTATGTGGCTTTGCAAGAATCCTAAGCATGGGTGACATACAGGGGTGAAATCCACTCAACGACACGAACAATACTACATATAGCACACTGGGGCATCATCACATTGAACCTGCAAGGCACTACAAAGGAACACCACGGTCTCAGGTGTGTGGGGAAAGTGCTCAACGACAAAATCATAAAACCAGTGGCAGTCCAAGGAGTTCTCAATAGTGCGTGGAAACAGTATGCAGGGGTGAGCATCACGGATATGGGCAATTCAGTCACAATGTTCGAATTTGAAGATCCAAGGAACATGGTCGATGCACTCGATTTCAGCCCCTGGGCAATCTAGGGACATTGCCTATCCATCAAGCAATGTGAGGGAGATATGTTATTGGAAGATGTGCTTTCTATTATATTCAATTCTTGATTCAAATATATGGATTATAACTGGATAAACTGAATGAATCAAATGCTGTCATTATCGGAAAGAGCATACGGAGAAAGATTCAGGTAGATAGTATTAAGGATCTGAAAGGTTTGGATAGGAGTTTCCTTCGCATTAAATTGGAGATTGATGGTAGCAAGCCTTTGGTGCCTGGGTTTTGGTATCAGAGATCGAATGGAGAGAATGTTGGGCATCGGTCAAATACGAACGCCCTGCAGAATTTTGCTTTCAGTTGTGGATGCCTGGGTCACACAGAGGGCATGTAATGAACTAGTAGTGATGTCTGAGGACAACCCTGTCCAGCCATACTATGGACCATGGATGCAAGACGAAAAACCCTTTAGAAGAGAGACCACCTGGAGTGAGGTAAGGAAAGGAAGAGGATGAACATTTTCAGGTGGCACAAGCCAACACTGGAGACCACAAGACAGATCACATACACAGGAAAAGGCGAGTCATAATAAACATGTTGGGAAGGAACAAAGAACCACAGATGATAGCTTACTGATAGGGGAGCTAAACCGGTGAAATATCGGGGATGAAGATGACAGGAGATTGCCGAAGGTCCTGGCATACCCCAATGTGGAAACACCCACCAAACAGGGGTCGATATACAATGTTGATAGCCCTATTGAGAAGGCAGGAGAAGCAATCGGTTCCTGCTGAGAACATGCAGATGGAGTAGGGGAGCCTATACACAATTCATGTGGAATACATGACAGAAAGTAATGCACCGGAGAGTATTCGCCCAACCCCAACAAGACGTTACACGGTCCCGAGAAGATTTATCAAATCTAGCCCCGATATAAAGGAGTATTATGTCAAGTTCCCATCAGAAAATAAATCACCTATGAAATATGCCATGATGCCCCCCCCCCCTTGGGCCTAAGCCCCTTAGTCTGAATGATGTTACTAAAAAAAAAGGATCGGGAGGAAAATGACCTTGAGGGAGATATTGGTGAAGGAAACTACAAAAACAATGCCTCTAAATTGAGCATGCAGGGAGTGAGACAGAGAACGGAATAATGAAAGAAGATCTAAACAAACAAAGAAAGGGCAAACGGGTTGATAGTCGGAAAAAAAAAATCGGGTGATTAGAAAGACCAATGCCAAGGAAAGGCTCCAATCGGAAACAAAAAAATCGGGTTCTGGTGACTGTCCTTCCACAGCCACGGGTGCTCCATGAGTGCTCTAGTGTGGAATTGTCAAGGATTGAGATCGGACCTGACAGTTCCCCATATAACCGATCTCGGAAGGAAGCACCAACCAACAATAATTTTCATAATGGAAAAAAAAATACAGAAGTTGTATTTGAACGGGTGAGACAGAAAATGCGTATGGATAATACTTGTTATGTGGAACCCCTAGGACTATCTGGGGGGCTCGCATTATGGTGGACGAAGGAGATCAACATCCAAAACATTCAAAAGAACTCCTATTTTATTGACACTCTGGTTTATTTTAATGGGAGTAGTGGAGCAGTTACGATCACCTGGGTGTATGGACACCCAGTGTGGGAAGAAAGGGTCAAGGTGTGGAATGCGATCCGACAAATGGGAGGTGTGCATAGGAGATTTCAAAGATATTAGCTACTCATATGAGAAGGAAGGTGGGAAGCCCAAATACCCAAAAAAGATGGTTGCCTTTAACGCTCTAATCTTGGATTTGTCGATGGTTGATATCAGGTTTAAAGGCAACCTGTACGCATGGTGCAATAACAAAAATGGGATCGACCGAATAAGTGAACGCCTAGATTAAGGGGTAGCAAACGGTGAATGGTTGAACAAGTATTTGAATACTATCCTCTTCCACGAACCAGTTATAGGCTTGGATCATAGTCCAGTGGTGCTAATGATATACCACCGGGATAATAGGGGGAGGAAGGGATTCAAATTCGAGGCTATGTGGATGACGGGCGAAGGCTATGAACAAGCGGTTAGGACATCGTGGGCATCCAGCCTATCAACCCTCCGAAGACAGGCCTTCCACACCAAAATAAATACGTGTAGAACAAATCTGGTTCAATGGAGTAAAAAGAATGTCACAAATAAAAGAGCAAAAATAGCAGATATCCAGAGCCAGATTGAAAGGATTCAAAGGGAGAGCAACATGGTACACATGAGTTCTAGGGAGAAAGAACTAAAAAAGAACTGGTCAAATACTAGAGAAGGAAATAAACTTACTGGAGGCAAAGGGCGAGAATTTGATGGTTAGGAGAGGGGAACAGAAACACTACATTTTTTCACAAATCTACTCTTGAAAGAAGAAGTAAATCAAAAGCCTCCAGCGGATTGATGGATCTTGGATAGAATCAGAACAAGATATCATAGAGGAATGCGAAAGGTACTTTAAAAATCTGTTCCAATCAAAGGGCACAACGAACTCGGTAAACATTCTAGATTGTGTGACTTCGATAGTGGATTGTGTGACTCCGATAGTGACAAGGGTGATGAATCAGAGCCTTCTCAAACTGTGCACTGATGAAGAAATCAAAGTAGCATTCCATCTTGGAGGAGCGAGAGCCTGATGGATTTCCCGGTTTGTACTATCACAGGTATTGGGAGGTTGTGGGACCTATTGTCATTCATATGATAAAGAATTACTTGTTAAACGGTACACTCGACCCTTGCTTTTATTATACAGACATAGTCTTAATCCCTAAAGTGTCAACCCCTTTTAAATCAATTCATTTTGACCTATTAACCTGTGCAATTTTTTTTATAAAGTGATGTCCAAAACTTTAGCGAAGAGATTGCAATCTCTACTTCTACTATTGATAACCGCCTTCCAATGAGATTTTGTGGCTGGCAGACTAATACATGATAATATAATCGTGGCTCATGAGGCTTTTCATCATCTAAGGACAAGCAAGAGGGCTAATGTGGAGGAATGTTCGGTGAAAATAGACTTGAACAAAGCATATGATCTGGTGGAATGGAGCTTCCTACTAAACACCATGAGAAGAATGGGATTCAATGAAACATGGGTCTAATGGATTGAAGGATGCATCACAAATATTCGGTATAGAGTCACTATAAATGGAAAAAAGACGAGGTATCCGACAGGGGGATCCCCTTATTTGTTTTTCTTTGTGACTAATGTTCTGTCAAAAATATTGTACAAGCGATTGAAAGGAGACAACTCGAAGGAATCCGTATCAGGAGGACATGCCCGATTGTCCACCACCTCCTATTCGCGGACAACTCGATCTTCTTCATCAAAGTGGACGCGAGGAAAGCGTATGGCCTTAAATCAATACTGGAAGAATACAATCAAACATCATGCCAAAACGTCAACCTCCAAAAATCAAGCATCCACGTCAGTTCCGGGAGGACACAAGAAAGTAGAAGAATTATGAGTCAAATACTGGGGATAGAGGAAGCACGAAATGCGAGGAATACTTAGGGATCCCTACGGTATGGGGCCGATCAAAACGGGATGCACTAGGGTTCTTGAATGACAGAATTTGGAGCAAGATGAACGGATGGAAGAATCTATACCTAAGCAATGCAGGGAAGGAAATATTGATAAAGTTGGTCATCACCGCCATTCCAACATATGCAATGGCCCTTTTCAAATTCCCAAAGACCTGGTGTGGAGAAATGATGGCTATGATGGCACGTTTTTGGTGGAGTCAAAGTATGGAAAAAAGAAGAATCCACTGGAGATAGTGTGAATACATGACAAAACCGAAAGAAAAAAGGAGAATGGGATTCAGGGACATAAACACCTTCAACGTATCCATGCTAACAAAAACGGTTTGGCGCCTTCACAATAACCCAGATGCATACTGGGCAAAGGTAATAAAAGGTATCTACTTCCCCATATCAAAATTGTTTCAGGCGAAAAAGGGGGGTGAGCATCATGGGCCTGGTCAAGCATCCTGGAAGGGAGAAATGTACTACAGAAAGAAGGGATATGGCGGGTAGGAAACGGGGAGGCTATTCGAGTGTTCCAGGATGCTTGGATCCCGGGAATTAACGGCCATCGACTATAATGCGAACTACCAAGCTCGGAGGATGATAACTTGCGGGTGGCGGACCTAATGCGTGATGAAGGGAAAAGGTGGGACACAAGAAGGATTCAGGGAAGTATAAATGGGGATGAGTATCTTGCCATACATGTAATCCATTTGGCATGAAACAGCACCCATGATAGATTAGTCTGACCCTACTCACAATCAGGAGAAGCACATCGGAAACTGGTTTATCGACAACTAATCGAGCTGCAAGAGATAGAAGAAGCAACCTATGCATCCTCCTCACTCACGGTAGGACCAAAAACATGGAAATAAATTTGGAGGGGGACCACAATTCCGAAGGTGAAACACTTCATATGGAGGAGTTGCAATCGATCACTACAGGTGGTCGAAGAGCTGTACCGAAGGGGCATCAGTCCGACACCGATATGCCCCTTTTGTGATCACTTGGAGACGATCGACCATACATTGATGCAGTGTCGATGGGTGAGACCAGTTTGGTTCGATGGGGTAGGGGTCCGGTGGGATGAAAATTCTCACCTAACGTGGACAAAATGGATGAAGGAGATTATCGGCCTAGCAGATGAAAAACCTGTTGGAGGAGTCTCTTTAAAGACTAAAGTGGAAACATTTGCATGGGAGATATTGAAGGAACGATGTCGAGCTTATCACCAAAAGGAACAACCAAAAACGAAACCCACCCTTGATCGTGGAATAAGACTAGCCCAAGAGACATGGGACACATACGAGAGGACGCGAAAGAAACCGACGAGAAGGACCACCGCTTGCCATAATGAGAGGTGGACACCACCGAACCGTGGGAAGATAAAAATTAATTGTGACTGGGTGT
This sequence comes from Chamaenerion angustifolium, assembly GCA_946814005.1. Lineage (NCBI taxonomy): Eukaryota > Viridiplantae > Streptophyta > Magnoliopsida > Myrtales > Onagraceae > Chamaenerion > Chamaenerion angustifolium. Next base: position 20,828,256 of record OX328268.1, on the reverse strand, counting down.
GGGATAAAACGTCGGGCAAGGGGTTACCGGAGTCATTACTCGCGACGCAGCCAGCAACATGGTTGAGGGACACCAATCCTCAAGGAGGGACACATCGGCAATTAACATGGAAGCCCGGACAATCCTCCAAGCAGTGGAACTAGCGGCACACCACGGATGGACGGATGTTATCATTTAATCTGATTCTGAGCAACTAATCAAACAAATTAACTGAATGGAACTGGATCAATACTGGAGGTTGGAGAACATTATAAACACGATAAAGGTGATAGCTTCGCAAATCCAAGATGTTTCATGTAGTTGGGTAAGGTGTAAAGCAAATAGGTGTGCGAATTGAATTGCTAGACAATCTAGAAGAGAAATGTGTATGGTTTTGGGTATGTGAACCACCATCTGGTCTAATTTCCTTGTTACTGTTGGACCAATCGGTTATGTCTCATTATTAATGAAAGGTTGTTACTATGGAAAAAAAATATATATGAAAGCAAATCAAAATTTTTTAGGGATAAAAAGTAAAGAATTCTTGTGATTATTTGGCAGATAAGACTAATTGGGAATCCAGTATCCTATCCTACGTTTCTGAATTTGTGTTAAAGAAAACTTATTTAAAAAGTTTCCTTTTTTTTCTTCCAATGTTTACATCGGTCCTATATAATGTGGGAATTGATCGAAGCAGTTTTTCGTTGTTGTTTTTTTATAATTATGGATTAAAATAACCGCTATAGGTGACAATTAATCACCCAAGTTCAAAATACACAACCAAAATTAACTAACTTTAACAATTCGCGAAACAGAAAAGCCCCCACCGTCTTTCTGAAGCGCGATAATAGTTTCCTTCGGAGGAGAGTTATGAATTTCAAACACATGTCGCTGATTGAGCGCCACACCCGCCATTATATCCGCTACTGCATTCGCTTCTCGAAAAATATGTCTGAACTTCATTCTTTCGAACTGCATCAATAGCTTCCTGCAATCGGCAATGATCGGCATTAGTTTATGATTTGACATATTTTCATCAGAGATTACCTTATGGGCTAAGAGGGCGTCCGTCTCAAGGTGGATAGAATTTAATCCGAGTGTCTTTGCCAAAAGCAGTCCGTCTCGGATGGCCCAACATTCCGCAGTGAGACTATTTGAACAACCCAAATTCCTTGAGAAACCTGCAACCCATTGACCTCTGAAGTCTCGGATGACCCCACCGGCACCTGCGAAACCTTGATTTCCCTTAGCAGCTCCATCTGTGTTAATTTTAAACCAATCCTCTTTGGGAGGAACCCAACTAATATCAATGGAAATGAACTCATTAGCACTGTCAGTCTCAAGATAAACATTTTTGTGAAACTTTGCCTGAGATAAAGATAAGGAAAAAACAGAAGAAAAAGCAGGTTTATCATTAAAAATAATAGAGTTCCTATTTTTCCAAATGTTCCATATCGCGTAAGGAAAGAAGTACTTCCACTCAACACCTTGAATATTGACTCCCGATTCCTGACAACCCTTCTTGATCCACTCATTCAAATGGTAGTCGATAGATTGGCCAAGATTAGGCGGTCCAGTGGCAGAAATCTACATCTCTTTAGCATGCTTACACCCACGCAATATGTGATCTATGTCCTCCACCCCAGAGTAACAAATTTGGCACAGAGGGCTCAAATTACATCCTCTATGGTTCAGTAGTTTGCTGGTGGCAAGTCTATCTTTAAGGCATAACCAGATAAAATACTGAATTTTTGGGATAGTCTGAATCTTCCAAACTCAATCCCATTGGTTAATCACCTGATTATTTGTGTCATGACCAGCTAAAAGAGAGTATGCGGATGTCGTAGAGTAATTCCCCGAGTGTGTACCATTCCAAATTTGCGTGTCCGAGGATACATTGGTCTTGTCCCCTGTAGTACCTCGAAACATGTCCACAAATTTTTTGGAGAAGTTAAAGGACGTTCTATCTAGTTTCCACTCTTCATTTTGGAAGACATCTCCTACCATCAGACTGTCTTCTTCATATTTGAGTGGACCATAGATTGCCGCCCGCAGGGGTTGATTACCCACCCAGTTATCATGCCAAAATTTAATATCTCTACCATTTTCCACCACCCACCCAGACCCTAACTTAAGGGTGGTCATACCTTCCTTAATTGCTTTCCAATTGCAAGACGTTTTGTTCGAAGTAGTGAGAGAAGTTCCATCCTACTTAAAAGTTCTGTTTCTAATGACCACAGCCAAAGGAGTCGTATCCTTCTTCAATCTCCAAGCCAAGCTCCCCAAAAGTTCTTTGTTACGATACACAGCCGACTGCAAACCAAGACCCCCAAGTTTTTTCGGCTTTGTTATTTCCTCCCAATTGATCAAATGGATTTTCCTCTTCTGGTCCGTAGATCCCCAAACAAAATTCATATTAATCCTGTCCAGTTCTTTACAGACTGAATTAGGCAACATAGTACATTGCATATAGTAGGAGGGGATAGTGGACAAGACCGATTTGACCAACGTCACCCTACCTGCCATTGATAACAGCTTTGCCCTCCAACCCGAAAGTTTACTTCTAACTTTATCCAAAATAAAATTAAAAGAGCTAACTTTCGAGTTCGACAAATCCAAAGGAAAGCCAAGGTAAGTTCCAAAGTTTTCAACTGTTCTAAATTGTAAACTCGTTGCTATCTGAGTTCTTTGGGTAGCTGGAACATTTTTGGAGAAAACCATGATTGACTTCCCCTGATTTACCTTTTGTCCTGAAATCTCGCAAAACTCTTTTAAGACCGAGTTGATACAGTTACAATTTTCAGGTGTCGCCTCTCCCATGTGAATGATATCATCGGCAAAGAAAAGATGGGATAACGTCAAATTACCTCTTCCCACTTTTATTCCTTTCCATTGTCCCTGCATAACTTTTTCACGGGTGATATTCCATGCATAGGATAAAGATGTAAGGGGATAAAGGATCCCTTTGCCTAATCCCTCTGGACGGATAGAATTTTTCTAGTTTCCCCCCATTGAACAAAATTTCAATTGAAGACGAGGAGATACAACTCATAATCAACTGAATGACTTTATTCGGGAAATAAAGAAAATGAGTGTTCTTCTGATGAAATCCCACTCAATTCTATCATAAGCTTTCTCAAGGTCTATTTTAATGATCATACACCCAGTTTTGCCCTGATTCTGCTTTGAAAAATGCAGCACTTCTCTAAGCAGAATGACATTATCTGACCCCCTTCTACCCGGGATAAAACTAGTCTGAAAAGGAGAGATGATATCTTTCAGAGTTGGTCTAATTCTATTCACCAAGATTTTTTAGATGTCCTTGTAAATAGAATTGCAAAGACTAATAGGTCTGAATTGGGAGACTAAATTATGCTGACTACATTTTGGAATCAAGCAGATAAACGTCTCGTTCCAACTTGTCGGGATAGACCCCCTTTTAAACACCTCAATGATAGCCTCAGTCAGAGAGCTACCCGTACAGTTCCATAGCTTTTGAAAGAAAGCCGTGTGGAGGCCATCCGGTCCCGGGGCTTTGAACGGTTTAAGATCTTAAGTGGCTTTCCTAATTTCATCCAAAGTAATGGAGTTGTTAAGACGACGGCTTTGATTATCAGAGAGAGCAATTCTCCAGGAATCAGGCTGATCAACCTCCATAGTTGAGGAAACCTTAGAAGTTGTGAAGAGATTTGAAAAGAATTTTTGAAATTCCTCTTGAATGAGACCCTCATCAAAGATCCGATTCCCAATTGAGTCTTTAATAGCCAAGATCTTATTTCTTCTTCTTTTAACAAGAGTAGAAATGTGGTAGTATTTGGTGTTTCTAGTCCCGTCTGTGATCCACTTTGTGCGCGACTTTGCAGCCCAAAGTTTTTCTTCCTGGTCCAAAATCTCAGAGAGCTCTGACTGAAGATTCTTTTCCAGATTGACAATATAGTCGTTTGGAGAGTTTGCAATACACTTTTGGGCTCCTGAGATCCTCCGAATGATTTTTTCTTTCCTCTGGAACACATTACCAAAAATTTCTTTATTCCAGGCTCTAGCTTTATCAGGGAAATGGTTAATGGCAGGAGTGATCCTATTACTAAAATCTCTCCAAGTATTCTGAACCAAAAGTTCAAAACTAGGGTGATCAACCCACATAAGTTCCATCCTAAACGGTCTAATACCCCTGATATCACCGTCTCCACCCGAATTTATAAGAAGCGGGCAATGGTCAGAGTGAGTTCTCGTAAGATGAGTTATAGATGCATTGGTAAATCTAAATTTCCAATCCATGTTCGCCATCATCCTATCTAGCCTCTGCTGGATTAATCTATCAGAATCCCACATATTGGTCCAAGTAAACTTCGGCCCCCTAAAGCCTAGGTCAATCAAATTACAATCACTGATCATATCATTAAAAAGAGCCACCCTATTCATGCAAACTCTATTACCCCCCAATTTTTCGGCACTATTAGTGACATCATTGAAATCCCCTACTACAAGCCAAGGACTAGAAATAGTAGCTGCAACAGATTTAAGGTTATCCCACAACAGTAACCTTTCATTTAAATTTGGGCTAGCGTAAATAGCAGACATGAACCAAGACAGGTTAGAAGGGATAACCTGGATCTTGAAGTGTAACTCCTGCTCTGTATAAGCCATCTTCGTAATATTTATCTCGAAATCATTCCATAGCACATGGATTCCTCCCTTAAACCCTCTTGCTTCCACCCCTAGAAATTTGTTGAACAGGAGCTTTCCTGCTTGGTCATCCATTTTTTGGCCACTAAGTCTAGTGTCAATTAAAATCAACACAGTAGGATTGTGAGTCTGGATGAGATGCTTAACCGCTTTGACAGCTGCTGGATTACCAAAACCTCTAACATTCCACATAAGGGATCTCATGTGAGCTTTTTCTGGAACCATATTACTAGAAGGTTGTACTTGATTCATAAATAATAGGCTATAAAAACAACCAAACCAATTACATAGAACTACTAATATCTAAACACTTATTAGATACCTCACCTTGTCCCTTACCTCCCTGAGTATGAACTTTCTTACTCCCTTGCACAGTATATGCTTTTGTTGTGGATATTGACCCTTTCTCCACCGTATCTGATTGGGTTCGCGACTTCCCATTTTTCTTGTGTCCTTGGGTCTTTACAGGAACATCCTTAAGGCTTCCTTCTGTCCCTGAGTCCCTGGCTTTAGAAAAATTCACATAAGTAGTTAAATTGTTTCTCTCATTATGCTCATAATCAGGACTAATAAAAGAAAATTTCAAGGTGTGTCGGTTAAGTTTAGGTCTTCCTTGATAGATTTAAGCTTGATAGGCCAATTCCCCGACTCAGTATTCCGGTCTAGCTCTCCACTCTGGTTCAGGCCTTCAGCTCGATGCAGCCCGTCACTTCGGCCCAACTGCATATTAGTTGTATTCGGCCCAACATTTGCCCCTTCCTTCTTCATATGGATCGGCTGAATCTTGCTATCCAACCCACCCTTTAGGCCCAACAAATCCTTACCTTGAGCCTGGCCCAGATCGGCCCCTCCATCCACTGCAGCATGGAGCTTCTCTTCATCGACAGAGCATCTTCTTTGTTTAATGCAGCAAGCTGTCACCATGGTATCATGCCCAAGCTTCCCTTATTTGTTTAATGCATCAGCCTCACTTTGGTCCACCAATACATTGTTTATTCTTTCACCCCTACTCTCCTTCATACCCCGTGGCTTCCCACTACCCTTTGTTGTCACCTTAGCTGACCTAGAGAAGTGGACTCCCTCTTCAATCTGCACATCTTCCTCCACGACAGCATGCAGTCGGCCGTTGCTTTCCACCTCAGCCGACAGAGGTAGGTGGTCTCCCCCTTCAAGCTGCGAATCCTCCGACCTAGAGAAGTGGACTCCCTCTTCAAGCTGCACATCTTCCTCCACGACAGCATGCAGTCGGCCGTTGCTTTCCACCTCAGCCGACAGAGCTAGGTGGTCTCCCTTTTCAAGATGCGAATCCTCCCCGACAACATGCGGACTTCCGTAAGCAGTTTTTCGGTTGATAGTTGATACAACCGTTCTATGTATATATAAAGACTAAAAGACATAAAGTAGAATGGCTGGCGGAGTTTGAAGCTGACTGCTGCGAGAAGAACTATGCTTACTCTTCCAAAAAAAAATCCAAATTTTGAGAAGAAATTCAGTGTACCCCACATATCCAATATTACACTTGGCATTGGAAGCCTGCTTAATCATGGTACCTTGCAACAAATGGAAGTATGAATCTCTATCCCTCTACCAAATATAATCTTATGACATTATAATCTTACGACATTGTAGACTCAAATTGATATATTTTAGTTGTTGATCTTGAACCCAACCTTTTTATAATTGATTGACTATTTATCAGGATTCCAAATAAACTAGGTATCACCCGTGCTTTGCATAATAAATTTAATTTATTTTTCGTTGTATATTATAAAATTTATTTACTTTAGTAATTTGTTGTTTCACAAAATAAATATGACAAGAAATATATTTAATTGAAAAAATAATTAAAGTAGATGATCAATATATGAAACAAAAATAATAATTATAAAGTTAATTATTCAATAAAAAATAGGCATTTAGATTTAAAAAATAATCACCAAAGTATTGGTTGACAATTAATTTAAATATCATAATAAAATTATTTATAAGAAAGCTACTTATATATTAATATTATAACAACAAATGTATAAAAATAATAATAACACTAAATATTAATTATTATTATTATTATTATAATATTTATAGTGATGCATTAATAATGTTTATATATATATTATTGATCACTTATTAGTATTTTTAATATATATTTTTGGGCTGCTAAATCTTAGAATTTTTGGATTCCTTAAAAAGTATATATTTTGAGAAATATTTCATAATGGAAAAAAAATGATTAAATAATATATTTAAAATTTTATTATATTGTGATAATTTTAAAAAGAATTTAAAACTTTTTATCAAATATATATTTATATGAAAAATATACATTTAATTTATAATATTTTTAATGATATGTGACATGATCTATATAAAAAATATTTTTTAATAAAGTTTTTTCAATATATTAAACTTATTAATAGAGTTTTTTAACAAATATAAAATAAAAAATGAGAGAAATGAGTTAATAAATTAAGATAAAATAACATAAAATGAGTGATAAATTAAGATAAAATAAAATGGCTTTTAAGATTAATGAGGAGCTTTGGTGCAATTTAAATTTGTCCACCTAAGCAAAAATGTGATGTCACGCAAGTATTTGTAACATATGGTAGTGTTGGACCAATCAAATTGAAGAAAAAATCACACTTTGTTTATGTTGGGTATTGATAGTGACGACCCAATAAGGGAAAAGCCTCAGATGCCCAATAACTTTGCAGGAGTACAACACATATCAGTCAAACTGGGCCGACCCACATTATGGTTAATCTGACCCTCATAAAGCGGTCTAGTATCGAACCCAAACCAAAGTGGACGCCAAAGCTCCATCACAGGTCGCCATTGACCAAGGTCAAAGCCTCCTACTGCTCGCCATAGGAGTGCTCGCCAAGAGAGTCTAACCTCTCAACTCTGGTCCCACCAACTAACACTAAAGATATGGCCATGATATCTCGCGTATATCGGGCACGTATTCTCTAAAGATTACATACGGTAACTGCAATATTACGCCATAACCGTAATATATGCTATCCTAATCTTTAACGGCACAATATTCACCAAGATATTATGTTGCCTATAACGGTTTGATCTATTCACTCTATAAATACCCTTGCTTTACATTACGTTCATTACGTTTTGAGTTCATACACACAGTATACTCATTTAAGCATCGGAGAGGGACCCAGAGACACCCTTTCTGTTGCGATCCCCTTCTTGCAGGTTCACCGGAGCTCAGGCGAAAGCGTGTGATCATTAATCCTTTGGCATTCAATTCACTGCCAACTCAGCACCTGGGAGTTTCAGACCCAACATTTGGCGCCCTCTGTGGGAACGAGCAAAACAGTCATGTAGACTCGTTCTAACAACAATCGCAGGAACCGGGCTAATGAGCAATCCTCAGACAGCTCTGATTCCGCCGTCGCTTCGCCGCTCCCCAAAGAACCTGTTATCCAAAAAGTCCCTAATGCCGCCCCTCCGAGACCGGTACGAGAGCACATTGAAAATTCCAGACCGGCCCCCGTTCCAAACGCCGCAGAAATTCCAGCTCGACCGACCGTCCAAGTGGCTGGGGAAATCATTCAATTAACCGCGGAGATGATATCCCTCTTAGAAACCATCATAGGACAGGCCTGCAAACAAGCATCCACTCCTCAGGAAGATCCTCGCCCTGCGGGGCCACGACAAGAAGAAACTGGAAATCCTGGCTCCGCTGCCCCTCAAGAAGATCAAGAGATGACTTCTGGACACCAGTCCTGACCTCTGGCTTGCACTGAGGCGCCGACAGTTACCCACTCTGTCAATCCATCGAGTTCCGCACCAACTGGAGGACAACAAAATCAGTGCACTCTAGACCAAGTTGAGGAGCTCATCAGCAAAAGGCTTAAGGAACAGCGTGGAACCGTCATGCCTGCCTTTAGGGAGCGATCAACTCATACTTTCACCACTGACCTGGTAACGGTAAAAATTCTAAAGGATGTAGTCGCCAGGGCCATCCCCGAATACAGTGGTGCAGCAGATCCTATCATACATGTCAACAAGTATGAAGTCTCTCTTTTGGGTAAGTCGAACGATCTGAATCACTTAGCCATATTATTTTCGTCGACCCTTTCGGGTTCGGCGTCATCCCAGAGCGATAGGGACCTGGTCTGAGCTCAAGAGCAAATTCCTAGAGCGATACATGGGCGAGCGCCAACTGCTGAAAAGTGCGGTCGCCTTATACGCAGTCAAACAACAACCAGTAGAATCATTGGCCGACTTCTACGGGTGTTTTCATAGAACGTCACAGAAATAGATCGTCGAGTCGCAGATGGGGAGATAATTCGAGCCTTTTATAGAGGAATTGATGTGGCCAACAAAACCTCGAGGAAACTGCGCAACAGCTACCACGTTCACGAGATAGAGACGATGGAGAAGCTAGTAGTAAGGGCGAAAGGTTTTATATACCTAGAAAGGACAAACTCTGAAGCCACTTTCCTGACAACCTCGCTAAGGATGGTTCCAGAGCCCCGACGCGATGGTAGGAAGGAAAAGAAGGATAAGAAGGGTCGAGACAAGCCCAGATCAGAAACACCATGGCATAGACATCCAGAGGTCTCCGAGTATTTCACGCCTTTAAACAGGCAGATCTCAGTGGTACTAGTCGAGATGGAAAGAAGGTCTCTAGCAAGGCCACCAGTAACCCGCAAGGGTGCTCAACCAATGGGGAAGGACACAGAAAGCTACTACTGATATCACAAGGCCAAGGACCACAAAACTTATGATTGTCGTGTCCTCAAGCGCGACATCGAGAAGCTAATACAGAGAGGCATATTGAAAGAATTTGTGGTCGGACGAGACAGAAGTCGAACGCCCCCATGTAGAAACCACTCGTCAGCTCCGCCCGAGCAATCTGGCCATCCCAGAGCAAGAGGGTGATAAACCTGATTGCTGGAGGGTTTGGTGCTGGAGGCGATGGGTCCAATGCAAGAGAAGCATATACTACTCAAATTTCTACAACTGTCCAGCTGGGAAAGCGACCTCGGCCTGAAGAAGATTGCATCATCTCATTCTCCGAGGACGACCTGGCACATGTCACCACACCCGCACAATAAAGCTCTAGTCGTCACTGCTGAAGTCGATGGCTGCGACATGAAGAGGATTCTAATCGACGGAGACAACTCGACAGATGTTATGTTTCTGGACGCCTTCAAAAAATGGGCAAATCCAAGCGCGACCTTAATCGAGTCGACTTTCCCCTCATCGGTTTTGCTGGAAGAACAACCTATCCACTGGGAGATATAACCCTGCTGGTAATTCTGGACGAAGGATGGAAGAGTATAAAGGTGTCGGTCACCTTCTTAGTGGTCGACTCGCCTACATCATACAATTCCATCCTGGGGAGGACAACCATCAATCGTCATAAGAATGTGGCCTCCACAGTCCACCAAAAGATTAAGTTCCCTACACCAAATGGGATCGGAGAAGTCCTACGCGACCATCCCGCCTCACGTCAATGTTATGTAAACTTCCTTCGCAGGAAGAACCAAAGGGAAATCCTCGCCATCGAGACAGAGGCTGACCCGTGTGAAGACCAGGCCCGACCAACGCCAGTGGAGGAGTTAACAAAGGTTGAGATCGATGGTCCAGAAAAGAATGTGCACATTGGGACCACCTTGAACAACGACCAGAGAAACGCCCTGACTTCACTCTTGAAAGAATTCAAGGAACTCGCCGCATGGAAGGCCGGTGACATGCCAGGCATCAGCATCGACATAATTTCTCATATCGCTAAGGATAGATCCCTCGATAAAGTCGATTGCTCATAAGAGAAGGTCATTTGGATCCGACAATTGTTTGGCGATCAGGCAAGAAGTAGGCAGGCTGATCGAAGTCAACTTTGTAAGGAAGGTACGATTTCAAAGCTGGGTCGCCAACCGAGTTTTGGTGAAGAAATCAAACGGCAAGTGGAGAATGTGCATCGACTTCCACGACATAAATAGAGATTGCCCAAAAGATTCATATCCCCTTCCTCGAATTGATCAGTTGGTCAACGCAACCTCTGATCATGAGATGATGAGCTTCATGGACGCCTATTCAAGCTACAATCAGATCTGAATGCACCCGGTCGATGAAGCCCACACAGCCTTCTATGCAGACGGAGATATACTTTGCTACAAAGTGATGCCCTTCGGTTTAATCAATGTGGGGCAACCTATCAGCGAATGGTAAACCGACTGTTTCAGGACATGCTGGGACGCAATATGGAGTCTTATGTGGACGACATGCTCGTCAAGACAGTAAAAAGAAGCCCTCATACAGAAGACCTTCGAGAAGCATTCGAGTGCATGAGGAGGTACAGTGTTCGCCTAAACCCAGCAAAGTGTGCCTTCGGAGTCAAGTTAGACAAATTTCTGGGATCCATGGTATGCGAGTGCGGAATAGAGGCGAACCCGTAGAAACTCAAAGCAATTGAGGAGATGAAGTCACCAACTTGCCACAAGGAAGTCCAATGTCTGAATGGTCGCCTAGCCATATTCAATTGCTTTATTTCAAGGGTGAGGGATAGGTCACTACCGTTCTTCAAGACTCTCAGGGTCAACCGCAAGTTCGAGTGGACACTGGAGTGTGAGGCTGCCTTCCATTCTTTAAAGCAACACCTTCAAAAACTTCCAGCTTTGGCGAAGCCCATTCCCGGCTAACAGCTCTTTCTTTATCTAAGTATTAGCGAGGTTGCAGTTAGTTCCATATTAATAAGAGAAGAGGAAAATAAGAAGAGTCCAGTGTATTTTGTAAGCAAGATGTTTAATTCGGCTGAAATAAAATATGTCCAGAATGAGAAGTATCTCTATGTCTTAGTTATTGCTGCTCGAAATTTAAGACCGTACTTCCACGAGCACGCCATTACAGTCCTCATCAACTAGTCTCTCAAACACTTCCTGCTGAATCTAGACTCTTCAGGAAGAATGGTTAAATGGGTGATCGATTTGAGCGAATTTGCGCCGAAAACGGCCATCAAAGGTCAAGCATTGGCAGATTTCATAGTGGAAAGTATAGGCAATGGTCTAGCAGAAGCAGAAAACCGGCCAAGTCAGTAAGCAGATACAAGCAAAGGTTGGGAACTCTATACTGATTGATTCTCTTCAAGAGAAGACTCAGGGGCAGGATTAATTCTCATCCCCCCTGAGGGCGATCCTTTAAAATATGCGATCGCCCTTACTTTTAAGGCGACCAACAATAAGGCTGAATATAAAGCTCTTATCACTGGACTGCGACTCGCTAAAGGAATGGGCATAACATCACTCAGGGCAAAAAGTGACTCAGAGCTAATAATCAATCAAATCAATGGCCCTTATGAAGCAAATGATGAAAATATGAAAAAGTACCTCGAGATTGCTAAAAAACGCATCGCCGAAATCCCAACTTTCGCGATTGAGTCTATTCCTCGCCAAGACAACCAGCTAGCAGACTCTTTAAGAAAACTAGCGTTCGGAGGAACAAGAATTCAGGATGTGCAATTTCTGGAACAAGCTCTATATTCGGTTCTCGAAAACAGAGCAGAAGTCTTCGACATTCAAGGACATGTAACCTGGATGATCTCGTTCCAGAACTTCTTCAAACAAGGAATACTGCTGGAAGATGAAGGCGAGACCGCGAAAATATCGCATGTCTGCAAATTATCTTCTCATATATGGATAGCTCTATAGGTGAGGATATTCAACTCCCTATCTAAAGTGCATCTTTCATCCCGAGACAGAAAGAGTTCTCCGTGAAGCTCACGAATGAGTCGTCGCATGCCATGAAGGTGCACGCTCATTGACACGCAAAATCTTCAGACTAGGCTACTATTGGCCAACTTTGAGAAAGGATGTGGCGCAATTAACAAAGAACTGCACGACTTGTCAACAGTTCGCACCACGATCCGGTCGAACACCAACACTACTATCCCCAATGGCGGGCGCCTGGCCTTTTACCCAATAGGGAATAGACATCTTTGGCCCCTTTCCCATCAGCACTGGGCAAAGAACCCACATTATAGTGGTGATCGACTACTTCACCAAGTGGATAGAAGTGAAAGCTTTGGCCTCTACGACTGAATTCCAAGTGATCAAGTTTTTGAAAATCAACATATTCTCGCGGTTCGGCGTCCCAAAATACTCATATGCGATAATGGTCCACAATTAGTAGGAAAAGAACTCAAGTAGCTCTACGAAGAATACCATATCGATCCCAGATTCAGCTCAGTACACTATCCTCAAACAAATGGGCAAGCCGAAGCAACCAACAAAGTTGTCCTGGCAGGACTCAAAAAGCAAGTTCAAGCCTTCAAAGGAAATTGGGTAGAAGAGATGGATAATGTACTATGGGCTATTCGAACAACACCCAAAACAGCAATGGAGGAAACACCATTCAGTTTAGTGTACGGATCAGAAGCAGTAGCACTCGCCGAAATAGCGGTGCCTACCCACAGGATCCTACACTTTAACACTGAAGCAAACGAAATCGAGCGCAAAACAGACCTCGATCTTGCAGTAGAAAAGTGATGGCAATCAGACAAGGCCCAAGCTAAAATGCGACTGGCGACCGCACGATACTTCAACAGAAAAGTCAGCGGTCGCCATTTTTTTATGGGGGATATGGTTATGTGAAGGAATAAATTCACAAGACTAGGCAGTCAGAACAAGCTTTCAGCTAAGTGGGAAGGTCCATACAAAGTAGTAGAGATTGCCGCCCCAGAGTCTTACTACTTGGAAACCACAGAAGGTGTAAGGCTACCTCGTCCATTTAACTCCGAACTTTTAAGGAGGTTTCATGCATAACTCGTAATCAAAATGTTATGTAAATAAAACAAATCATTCCTACATACAAAGTATAGCCACTCGAACCAAAACGAAAGGTCGCAGAAAAGGAAGAAAGATGATTGCGAACGAACCATCAAGATAACAGTTCCTTTCCCAAAAATACCTGATAACAAAATCAGGCAAAAGACCTAACGCCAAAGTTAGGCAAAAGACCTGATAACAAAATCAGGCGAAAGACCTAACGCCAAAGTTAGGCAAAAGACCTGATAACAAAATCAGGCGAAAGACCTAACGCCAAAGTTAGGCAAAAGACCTAATAACAAAATCAGGCGAAATACCTAACGCCAAAGTTAGGCAAAAGACCTGATAACAAAATCAGTCGAAAGACCTAACGTCAAAGTTAGGCAAAAGACCTAACGCCAAGGTTAGGTAAAAGATCTAATAACAAAATCAGGCGAAAGACCTAACGCCAAAGTTAGGCAAAACACCTAATAACAAAATTAGGCGAAATACCTAACGCCAAAGTTAGGCAAAATACCTAATAACAAAATCAGGCGAAAAGACCTAAGGTAAAAGTTAGGCAAAAGACCTTATATTAAAATCATGCAGAAGTCCTAATATAAAAGGTGAGCGACCCATTAAGGAAGCCGTTCCCTTATAAGTTGGGCAAAAATATCCAAAGCGAACGAATCCAGATCAAGGATAACAGTTCCTTTACGAAACAAACACAAGAAAGTGGGTGAACGAACCTAAGGCGATCACTTACTAAAAGATGAATGAGCCTCAAGTAACAGTTCCCCACGATTGGGTGAACACCCCAAAGGGCTAAAACCTTAAAGGTGAACACATCCCTAAAGGATGATAGTTTTCTTAAAGGTATTATCCTCAAACAACAGTTCTCTCAAAATAATTAGGTGAAGGGAGTAGATGGATCTATAAAGAATTATCATTCACCATTCTAAAGCCTAAGGAAAAGTCCAAGACCCTATATGGCGAGACTATCATAAAGTAAAGAGAAGTTGAAAACAAGTATGGTAAAACTTCCAAAACCATTCAGACAAGAAAGACATCAGAAGAATAGTCAACACATTCAAATTCAAATAAAGGAAAATGCTTATGAATATAAAGGCATTCAATATTATAATAATAACTGAGTCTGACATCAAAAAATAATTACAAACTTCCCCAAAAAACAAAGGGAACAGAAGTGATTATCAAAAATCATAGGAGGAATGACAATACGATCGCCTAGGAAGCTCGGGACCTCAGGGTTTGGGTTCTTCAGGGGCAACAACTTCCTTCTCGGCCCTTGGGGAAACCTCCTCGCCAACCTCAGCAGGAGCCTCCTTGGAGTAGCCACTCTCGATGAAGTCCTGGAGAGATTTCACCTCCCGGAGAGGAAACTTAGGGTCAATCCCCCTGAATTTCGTCGACCAGGACCTGGAGGTAGGCAGCCACCTCGGCCTTCATCACCTCCAAGGCGCAGTCGGAGAACTCTTCGGACTTCTTAAAGTCCTCGATCACGCACAGGGGGATGGGAGAGACTTCAGCTCTGTGGCAAGCTGCTCCTTCTCCGCGGCGAGCTACTCCTTCTCTGCCTCCGAGGCATTCCGCCGAGCCCAAGCCTCCTTCAGCTGGGCCTTAAGGTCACCATTCGCTGCCTCCACCTCATCACAGTATTTGTCGGTCACCTTGAGCTGGAGCTCAGTATTCACCCGCTTGTCATTGGTGAGGGCCACCTGATTCTCCTTCTCCTTCATGGAATCGAGAAGCCTCTTCTCCTTCTCAAAATACTTGTGGCGAGCATGCTCCACCAGTTGAGTAGCTGCATCAGCCCTCTCCTTCAAACCCTCAATCTGGTCAGGAGTGAACCCCAGTCTCCGGTACTGTTCCAGCTCGATACGCAGGTCAGTCTGCTTATCGGCGATCTCCCCTATTATCCGACTGATCGCCAACTCCTAGTGGACGAGCTGACAACAGGAAAAAAAAAAAGGATAGAGGTACAATTAGATCAATGAGAGGTAAAAAAGGGATTTAAGGGTTAATATACGAAGAAGGACTCACTAGGGCGATCCGCTCGAAATGCAACCTCACGATACCCTCGATGCCAGTCAACTCGGAGAGGACCATCGCCCGATCCCAAGGAGGAACGATCCCTTCGAGGAGATGCATGCAGAGGTTCAGGTTTCCCCGCAGCGTCGACTTGTCAGAAATCTCCACCTTCTGGAGATTTCCCCAAGGGGCCCACACGCCCTTGGGGTTCGCCGCCTTGGGCGATTGGAATAAGCCCACCAAGGGGAATTACTCCCCGGTGAAGGTAGTTTTGGAGGTGCTCGTGGAGGTACCAAGGGTCTGAACCCTCTTCCGAGTCTCAGTCCCATTGGAGGGATTGGGAGCAGTCGTGTCGGGGGCAGGCATGACGATCTCTCCGACCACGAGAGTCTTTCCCCGGACAGCAGTAGATCCCCCGGGTAAAGCGCGGTGTTCTTCACCCATAGCCTTCTTGACGGGAACAGGATTCGGAGCCACCTCAACAGCAACTTTTCCTGAAAATGGTCAACAAGGGTATTAAAACCTAAAGACTAAAACAGAGGAAGGAAAGACAAAAAGCAGTAGTATACCTCTTTGGCGATCGCCATGGGCGACCCTAGGTTGTTCATCCTCTAGCTTGCGCTTGGACGCTCGCCTAGAAGGGGGAGGAGGAGGACTCAAGGACACCTGAGCAGATAGTCGTTTTAACCTGCTTGGAAAATGGACCAATGAGTTTAGGTCCCCGAGTGCCTACAACCAACAAAGAAAAAGAGGCAAACATTTACCCAATCTATAGAAACTGGTGCGGACTGATAAATGCCCGCCAGCCTAAGCCTTGACTCTGAAGTTTCCGCCACTGAGCGGATCGATCAGAAGTCCATCTACCTATGAAGTCAGAAGAAATCGTTGATGGCGTTCCGATCGCTCCCCGACAGCTCTCCGAGTTTGGAGGAGTATCCCTTTCCGGCTGAAAGAGCACTACCCTTATAAAAGAAGTAAAACTTCTTGTAGTTGGAGTTGGTACCACGGAAGTCGTCCACCAGATGGAAATGAACATTCCAGTTCCAAGCCTGGCCCTCCATTCCTCGAACTTGGGTCATCGAGTCTGGAAGTGGTGAAGATGGTTCGCCCTGGCGGCCAGTCAGTAAAAATACCGGAACATGGCCAATGAATACGTCCATCCTTGACGTAAACTCATGAACTTGAACCCAACCCACATCCTAATGGTGTTGGGCACCAACTGCGTAGGTCCTATCCCACAGGAGCAACAGAGCTACTGCAAATCCTCGCAGAGAGGAAAACGCAACCCAGCATCGATCTGGGTCGCATAAAAGTAAATCTTCATCGCGAGGATAATGCAAACCTAAGCCCGGGTATCTGGGGGCATCTAATTCTCCCAAGCTAGTCAAGGCGACCACTGCCTTGAACTGAGATGGCTTCATCTCATTGGGCTTGATATATACTTAGAACACCATGGTATGGCAAGAACAATACAAAAATAATAAAAATGAGGAAGCTTTACCGCCTAAAAAGAAGCAAAATGAAGACATCGAAATTTACCTGTTGGGGAGACCTGCCGGTGGTGTTGGTATGGCACGTCCACCACCACTGGCATGGCGGACGATTGCCTAGAAATCGGCTTGGGGGCAGGATTCCTATGGCCCTGCGCCGGCGAGGAACCGTCTCTAATAGTCAAAGGGGCATTAGTAGCCCTGGTTGAAACCTTCTGACCAGAAGGTTGGTTGGAGTAAGGCTTGTGGGATGACCCATTTCCGGAGGATTGATTCTTGGAAGCCATGGAAACAGTAGAAGCTTTTTGAAATCGAAGAAGTGAGAAAGGGAAAGTTGAAAGCAGAGCACTGAGGAACAATGAACTCTCTGGAAGGAAAATGGTTTGAGTGTGTAAAGGACTAAATGCCAAAGTTAGGCTTTTTATAGCCAAAAATGAGGTAACTGAACAGGCACGTCTGAAACGGTTTAGAGAATGATTACACCCTTTTGGGTAAAATCGAAGCAATGTTAGAATTCCACGAGACGTCTCGAGGATACAAATGGTTGGAACGGTATGAAAACTATCAGCCTACCCTCTGGTTAAGGAAGACTAAAAGACATACATGCATCAATTGTCCGTTCAACTTCTAGGTAACAGTGCAGTCATTAAATGCTCAAGCCCCTACAAAAAAAAAAAGGTGATCACCAAAAGCTACTCTAAGCCTTTCCTGAAACCCTCTTGACGGTAGTGCTTGCCAAAAAGTAATGAATGAGCATTCATAAACCCTTGCAACCCAAAGCGTTCGCCAACAAGGGTAAAGGATCGAACATTCCATAAACTCTAGGCGACCAAAAAATCGATCGCCAAAGGATACGGAGTATCAAAAAGGCACAAATAGCAGATAAGGACAGAAAAGATCCAGTTCAAGCGTCACTATCTTAACCCTGTCACAAAATCAAGCTTGACCGAAGAAACTTCACTCAAGCTTCAGGGGCAAATGTTGGGTATTGATAGTGACAGACCAATACGGGAAAGGCCTCAGAGGACCAATAACTTTGCAGGGGGTACAACCCATATCATTCAAACCGGGTCGACTCACATTAAGGTTAATCTGGCCCTCATAAACCGGTCCACTATCGAACCCAAACCAAATTGGACGCCAAAGCTCCATCACAGGTCGTCATTGACCAAGGTCAAAGCCTCCTACTGCTCGTCATAGGAGTGCTCGCCAAGAGAGTCTAACCTCTCAACTCTGGTCCCACCAACCTACACAAAAGATATGGCTATGATATCCCGTGTATATCGGGCATATATTCTCTAAAGATTGCATACGGTAACTGCAATATTACGCCATAACCGTAATATCTGCTATCCTAATCTTTACCGGCACAATATTCACTAAGATGTTCTGTTGCCTATAACGGTTTGATCACTTCACTCTATAAATACTCTTGCTTTTCAATACGTTCATTACGTTTTGAGTTCATACACACAATATACTCATTTAAGCATCGGAGAGGGACCCAGAGACACCCCATCTGTTACAATCCCCTTCTTGCAGGTTCAACGGAGCTCAGGCGAAAGCGCGTGATCATCAATCCTTTGGCATTCAATTTACTGCCAAGTCAGTACCTGAGAGTTTCAGACCCAACAGTTTACTTGTCAGCATATTATGTTTCTTAGCCAAATTAATAGATACATACATACATACATACATACATACATACATAGATGGATGGATAGATGGATAGATGATGAATAGATAGATAGATAGATAGATAGATAGATAGATAGATAGATAGATAGATAGATAGATAGATAGATAGAAAGATAGATAGATAGATAGATAGATAGATAGATAGATAGATAGATAGATAGATAGATAGATAGATAGATAGATAGATAGATAGATAGATAGACAGATAGATAGACAGATAGATAGACAGATAAATACATACATACATACATACATACATACATGGATGGATGGATAGATGGATAGATGATGGATAGATAGATAGATAGATAGATAGATAGATAGATAGATAGATAGATAGATAGATAAATAGATAGATAGATAGATAGATAGATAGATAGATGGATAGATAGATAGATAGATAGATAGATAGATAGATAGAGATAGTACCACTTTGGTTGAATGTCGTTGACATATTAGTGGCAGTAGCAACATACCTTTTACCGTCGGATGGATCTTTAGTAACGAGACTTATCCGACAAGACCCTACTGCTATTAGTTAGTGATTGCATATATCCCTTTAGTGATAACTCTCTGTCACGATTATAATTCAACATTTTTGTAGTGAAATATGAGTTATATGAGTAAAATTATAGTTAATAACCATGATTATAGTATTAAAAGTTGTACTAATAATAATTATAATATTTTTACTCGATATAATTATAATATTTATCATCATCAACGATTACCGACCCTACTCCTTGTTGATATGATCCTCAACAGGAAGGAATTGAACAATTTGAAAGAGAGAAATGAGAGAAAATTGGAGGGAAAATGATCTTCATTTCTTAGCATGAAAGATTCGGTACAACACCCTTATATAGTAAGTTCAATTTGTTGGAACTATCGCCTAATTACAAATCAGTCCTTTAACTTAAAGCAAACTACATAATGATCCATAAACTTCAAAACTGAAATATATCCTCTAACATTCAGTAATGCTCTTCACTTTCTTTTGATCTCCATTCTTCATTTGATTAAAAAATCTGTGACTTTTCTTGATGAGATGCCACTAGACTGAGCTGCAAATATTATGTCATCAACATTAAAAGAAACCGAGACAGCACAACATACACCACACATAGTTTACTTGTGATAAATCAAGTCAAAAATAGATCAAACTACAACCACATTTCATCAAACAACCACATTTCTTTTCATATTCAGTGAACAAGTTATGCTTTAGGTGATTCAAATTTGTGTCAATGTGATCATCAACTGCACAAAGTTGACTGAGTTTGTGCCCAATTTATTTGTTTGGATTTTAATGTCCACTGTGTTTGTATGCACCCTTGTGCTGCCTGAATCACCATTAAACTTTTTTTCCTCCTAGGTGACTGGCTGGGTTTGTGTCCAACATCTTCTTTTGGATTTTGAGGCAAACACGGGACTATCAGAACATCACTTGCCTGAACCACAGGTTACCTAACTCACTTGCTTAGATTTTTCATTTTAATCCAATGTAACCTATGATTGGTTGGGTTTGTGCCCAACATAATCTTTTGGCATTTGTTTCATAATGCCTGAACTTTGTGTTCAACCAATTGACACAGACTGAATCAACATCGAAGCTCATAGTATCATCTGAGCACAACAACTCATAAATATTCAAGAAAAGTGTTTATAAAATAAGATATAAGAGTTTGTCTACTTTAACATATTCACACAACACAAACATGTGAGGATATAACATTGTGTGAATCTGAAGTCTAATAAATCAACAACATTTAATCAACAAGCTCACGAGAGAAGTACCAACATCAGGTAAGTCATCAGAATCATCATTTAGAAACAAATAATGAGAACCATCAGAGAGTGAAAGCAGTTGAGAAAGATTAAAGGATACTAGCAAGCCATCATTAGATGACGAAAATTGGTGTAATGAATCCAGATATGAAAAATGAACAGGTCCACATGAACCCTCATATAATGCTTTTGATAACGAACAAACTCCCAATTTGTGACGAAATGGAATGAAGGACTTTTCTATCAAAGGTTTTGTGCGAAACTTTCTCACGCACAAAAAATAAGTCTAATTCTACATGTTTCATCTTTGCATGCTGAACTAGATTGGCAGATATTGAAATTGTACTAGTGTTGTCACACCAGAGCACGGGAACATAGGGCAAGTTCAAACCAAGTTCAGTAAGTAATGATCTCACCCGGACGATATCACATATCACATTTGCCATGCACAGAACTCTGCCTCAGACGTGGACCTGGATACCACCGTTTGCTTCTTTGAACACAACACAATGGGATTTCCTCCTTGAAACAAATAATGACCACTTGCGGACCTTCTATCATCGGTGCCAGCTCCCCAATCAGAGTTGGTCAAACATGTTAGATCAAGAGAATAAACATATCCATTCAAATCAGCAATGGTAGATTCAATTAAATCACTACAAGAACCGGTCACAACTATATCATCAACATAAATAAGTAGATACACAAATTTTCCATAAGTGTGCTTAATGAAGAGACAATTATCTGACTGGGAGCTTGTAAAGTGTAGATTATCAAACAAACATTCTCGGAGTTTCTCAAACCAAGTTGTAGGAGCCTCATTAAGACCATACAATGCCTTGATAAGTTTGCACACGAGTCTGTTTCCATATGAGTTAGATACTTCAAAGCCTAGTGGCTGGGACATGTAGACTTCCTCTTGAAGATTGGCATTGAGAAACGCATTGTTCACGTCTATCTGTCTCAAAATCCAGTTAAAAAGCAATGCAAGACATAGAATGATTCTAACGGTGGCATGCTTAGCAACTGGACTAAACGTATCAAGGTAATCAAATCCAACCTTTTGAGAAAACGCTTTGGCCACTAACCGAGCCTTATACCTCTCCACTGTGCCATTTGCTTTTCTCTTAACTTTGAATATCCACTTACATCATATGGGAGTTCGACTAGGAGGTAGGGAAGTAAGGGTCCATGTGCCCTTTTCATGTTGAACCTCCATTTCCTTCTGAATGGCCTCTCTCCACTCTGGATATTGAATAGCAACATACACATATGTTGGTTCTCCTACATCAGCGGTTGATGTCATTAATGCATTAGCATATGACCGAGCTTTGGAGTGTGTGGTCATTCCGTGAGTAGATGGTTGCTGAGGTCTGAAAGAAGGTTGTATCACATATGTGAAAGTATCAACTGTTAGATTTGGTGATCAAAGACCTGCAACAACAATATTTTTATCTGAATTAGATAGTGGTAGATTAAGAGAAGACATGGACATATCAAAGGTAGGAGGAACAATAGAAAATGAGTTGGTGTTATCAGGTGTTTCAGTGCACATTTCTGGTGAAGATGTCATGGGACATTCCTAGGGATCTCTTAGTCCTGACAGCACACCTGTATGACCTGAAATAGGATCTGAAACAGGTACTTCTGGAACATTAGCAGAACAATCAACATTAGGAGAATCAAAATCAACTCTAGGTTGCTCATTAGAAGGATACAATTCAGAATTTTCACTATTCGGAGGTGGGATCTGACTAGTTGAATCAGGAATGCCAGTAAGGGGAACATTCGTATGATACGTAGGTGTCACCCATGGTTGTGTTGCAGACCTAGAATCTGAAAAATCACTAGAATGGTTGGTTTTCTTATTCTTGCTTCTTCATCTGGTTCAGGTATGCCATTGTCATATCCTTCATTATATAGGAGCACGGTTGGAGCCTTACAACATGCATGTTACACTCGATCAGACATTTGTTATGTTGTGAACAAACCAAGTCAGTTTCTTCATAGACCTACTAAGGTTCATTTGGGCAGATGTCAAACATGTTTTATGATATTTGAATGGTTCCCTTGATCATGGTCTAATCTTCAAGACTTCGTCTTCTCTTGATCTAACAGGTTACACAGACTCTGATTGGGGAGCTGACGCCGATGAAAACATCCAAGGTTGAAATCCTTAATGATTTTGAGCGGAAATCACAAAAACTTCACAACGTGGAACTCTGATACCATGATATGATCCTCAACAAGAAGGAATTGAACAAATTGAAAAGAGAAATGAGAGAAAATTTGAGGGAAAATGATCTTCAATCTTAGCGTGAAAGGTTCGGTACAACACCCTTATATAATAAGTTCAATCAGTTGGAACTATCACCTAATTACAAATCAGTTCTTTAATTTAAAGCAAACTACATAATGATCCCTAAACTTCAAAACTGAAATATATCCTCTACCACGTGCCGTCCAAGCGAATAGAAAGTGATGACTGGCGGATGCCATCCTTGAACCTGGTTCAGTTTCTTTACATTTTTAGGGCCCCCAGTATAGACTGGGCCCAATTTGTTTGTGCCTCCTCATTTTTGTTTTTCTCGAAATGTCACAGAAGAAACCTGTCCTTACACGTGGCATGGGATGTGAACACGTGTAATTCTACCGAGTTGCCACCTTCTCCAAGTCTTCATCCATATATTAAGATAGGTATAGAGAAACTCAAACAAAGGAAATTTATTGAAGAAGAAAACCCCCGTCAGACAGAGAGTAGTTGTAAGACCGTCTGATCATCATCACAACATATCGAAGAATGGCAGCTCTCTCCATACCTAAGCATACAATTTTCAAGGCATTTCCTCAGGCCTGGAGGAGTTCCTCACTTTCTTTTAGGACGAATCCCTACAAGAATGTCTCCAGGATCTGCTTCTCCACTTCGGCTTCTAGGCAGTCAGATCATGATAAGGTACGTACGGAATACTAAAATATTTCATACAGAAGGGTGACTACGTACAAATCCTCTTCTAAAATAATATTTCAGGAGAGTGAGTCGAGGGCAGAGATTGGCAAGTACCAGTCCAAGGAGACAATGAATGAGACTGATGAGTGGCCGAAGGTGATGGATGAAGCAAAAGAGGCCACGAAAGAAGCAACGGGAAAGGCCAAAAAGAGGGCCGAGGAGATGCAGGAGAAGGCCCAGGGGACTGCAGAGAAGCTCAAGGAGAAGACGAAAAGAACAGCTGAGGACATGAAGGAGAAGACAAAAGAGAGTGCGTCCTCCATGACCGACAAGACCAAGGAAGGGTCGAAGGATGCTGCGTCCATGATGGGGGATAAGGCCAGGGAGGGGAAGGAGATAGCCAAGGATAGGGCAAAAAGTCTGAACGACAAAACAGCGGATGTGACAGAGGCGGCAGCAGACAAGGCCAAGGAGGGGAAGGAGAAGGCAGTAGACACAATGGAGAGCATAGGGGAGAAGGCAAAGCAGACGGTGCAGGGTGCTTGGGAAGCGGCCAAGGAGACCACCCAGAAGATCAAGGAGACAGTGGTTGGGAAAGACGACCAAGAGAAGGAAAAGGTTTTAGACGAGGATCCGCACATCAACATACTGGGAGATGATGGGAAAAAGAAACATTATTGATATCTTCGCACTTCTTCTTCTTTCTTTTTTTTTTTTTTTGTAATAATAAGTAATCATCTTTCCGTTTCTGCTTTTTCAGTAAATAAATAACCAAACAATTTCCCTTTTTTTTTTTAACAAAGAGAATTCATGTAGAATTTGGGGTGTCAATTTTGGATTCGTTAGCGGTGAAAATTTTAAAAAAAAATATTGTGGTTGTAAGAGTGAAAATTTTAACGAATAACGTCATTTTTTTTATATGGTTCCTGACATAGATATTTTAATAGATATTTTAGTCATATTTATAATTATTTAATAGTAATATATTAATAATATAAATTTTAGATTTTATGAGGAGGGTGCTAAGTTTGAATGGGTTTCAATGGTATTTAGGTTTACATATTTATTAAATAATATATATAGTGTGTTCCATTATACATGTGGTAATAAATATGTGGTAATAAATATGAGTATACGGTTAAAATTATGGTTAATAACTATTGTTATGGATATGGTATTGAAAATTGTATCCGTAATGATTATGGTTACTGTGTATGATATAATAATATATTGTGGTTATGTTGTTTGCCATACTCGCATCATACCATAATCATTGACAGACCTATGTTTGGGTCAAAAATTTTGGATTCGCGGGTTATTTTGACTCAATCCGTTCAATTGGTGTGAAAAATGTTTGGATCAAAATTTTTGGATTCGCGGGTTATTTTGACTCGATCCGTTCAATTGGTATGAAAAATGTCGTACTTATTGACCCACCCGTGAGTCAACTCATATAATTAAATACATATTATAATAAATTATATAAAAGTTTATGGGTCGCACGAGTTATATGGATCACTTGTTTATGGGTCGCACGGGTGATATGAGTAACTTGAGTTGCATGGATCAATATGGGTCACTTGAATTGCATGGGTAGGTTGCATGAATCAGTAGGTCATATGGGTTGATGGGTTATGTGGGTCGACGGATTGACCCGTAAATTTAATATTGTACAACTTAAAATGACACGGGTCTACAGATTATACTAATTGATCAATGGACTTATGGATTGTGTTTGAGTCTTGAAAATTGACTCATTTTGAATCACGGGATCGTGTTTGAGTTGAGCATATTTTGACTCACCCATACTTGACAAGCCCACAGTTTACCTGTCGACACAAATTGACACCTCTATGTAGAACTAAAAAGAAAGAAAAAAAATGGCAACTTATCCTTATAAATATAGGTACAATCATTAAGTGACTAATAGATCGGGGTTCGCAAATACCTATAATATTATTAAGTAAATTTAAATGTATCATTAAGTAAATTCAAATGTGTGTCTCTACTTTATAGGAGGAGTGTTATGATTATTAAGCAATTTCTATTCACCAAGCAATTTCATGTCCATAGTGGGCATTTGGTTTGCCAATACTATATTTGGTTGCATTTGTCAATACTATATTTGCTTGTGCTTGCATTCCTAAAGTTTGGGAAAGAGTAAGAAATATTTGAAGGTAATGGATTCCCCACTAATTGGATCACAACGACTTATCCCCTTAGTGTCATTCACTTACTAGTGGTTTTAGGCAACTGATGGAACTTGATGTGTTGTTCATAGTTGTCAATGCTCTTGCTTCATATAATGTCATATTTGATCAAACGATAATAAACCGCAACAAGATGATCACCTCCACCATTTACCGAACTTTTAAATTCCCCATTTCACATGAGATTGACAAGGTAATAGGAGACAAACTTGCCTCTACAAGGCGCTACGTAAATTACATGAGGAGAATGGATCAACGTTAAGTTTATACCATTGTGTTTGAAGTTGAGCAGAAGGAAGAAAGATGCCTACCTCCACTAATCAAGAGCCTTGTCGAGGTCGATGGACCAAAAAAGAAAGTGAAGATTGGATCCGCACTAACGGAGAACATAGATAATGGACATGAAAACGAGAGTTTAGGGAGTGATTCTCTTGGAATCCTAACGACATGCTTGGGATCAATATGGACAACATCTTCCATGAGTTAAGAGTTGACCCCATTGTTAGTCTGATCGCTCAAAAGTGGAGGTCATTACAAAGTTGGTCGTTAGACAATAATGGGAAACTAATGGAGGTAAGATACATTAAAGATTTTTGCTTCCAAATTTGGATAGTAAAACCAATCTTGGTTCAAAAGTACAATAAGTGGCGCATGTGCATCGGCAACCGCAAATTAAACAAAACATGTCCTACAGATTCATATCCATTGCCTCCAATCGATTACATAGTGAACACCACAAACGTTTTTGTAGCTTCATGGGTGCCCACCATGGTTATGAATAGATCATGATGCAGCCAGATGACGAGGGACACATAATTTTCTATGTGGATAACGACATCCTCTGTTAAAAGGTCTTACCTTTGGGTCTAATCAATGAAGGGGGACCTACCAACGAATGGTAAATAAACTATTTGAAGACATCTTGGGTAAGAAAACATAATCTTACGTCGATGATATGTTGGTGAAGTCTATTGAAGGCGAACGATGTTAAGCCAATCTAAAGAAGGCCTTTGAGTGCACATGTCTACACGACATTTAATTAAACCTAACCAAGTGCTTCTTCAACGTCAAGTTAAGAAAAGTTTTCGGAGTTAGGATGAGCCTAAGAGTGATCAAGGTGAAACCAAAGAAACTGCAAGCATCAAAAGGAATTAAGTCACCGACTTACCATAAGGCGATGATGCAGTGCTTAAATAGGGATATGATGACTCTTAATTGATTTCTTTTAAAGGCCAATAACAACTTACTTCCTTTCATCCAAGTCCTTAGGGGACACAAGAATTTATATGGATACAAAATTGTGAAGAAGAAGCCTTCCGGTCCTTGAAAATGCACATCCAGTCACCCCCGACGCTCACTAGACCAGTGTGTGCGAGCCCATTTCTCTTTAAAGATACGTGTCATGGTAGTTAGTAACATCTTGATAAAGGAGAAGGTGAAACCCCAACTTCGCATCTACTGTGTAAGCAAAATGACAATCAACGAACTTGCACTTGCCAACTTTGTGGTCTAAGTCTTTGGGAACATGCTTGATGAGGCAACACTCGATAAATATCCTGAGACGTGGGAATTTTTCACCAATATATCCTATTCTAAAGAGGGAGCGAGCCTCAACCTGATCCTTATTTCTCCTAAGGGCGATATCATATGTTGCACAATTACCTCAGCCTGGATCTGCATATGCCTAAGGAGATGAGAGTTGCCACTCTAAATGCGAAGTGTGATTATTAATGGGTGGTCAATCAATTCAAAGGAGAGTACATCACAAAGGATGAAAAAAAAAAGATATACTTGACGACCGCCAATGACGTTATATGTGGATATTAAAAAACGATCGAGGCAATTCCACGAGAAGCTACCCAACTAGTAGACACTCTTAGAAGGCAATGGTGGCAAAGGTACCTTTTAGGCATTGATGATAAAAATACCTCCTGAAACCATTAATTGCATGTAATACAAATCTTAACTCAGGTAAATGATATTTGGGTCACAAATAAAGAACCATGATATGAGCCTTCACCTTGATTATGAAGGTTGAGATTAGCTATAAATTCCCCATCTATCCTGTTTATTAATTCTATTCTACCAACTCCTTAATTTCTCTCCCTATTTTTGTTTACACTCTGTATACTAATACTTAGCCATCCCTAAGGAGGGATTCAAAAACACCCCTTCCTTTTGCAAAAAATCAGAAGAAGTGGTTAGTTAATTAGCTTTTGTCTACATGATCGCTCCTAACACTATTCGTAATGAAGTGTCCAGTTAGTCAATTAGAGAACAAGGGGTCTAAGCACCTTGATTATCTACGTTTTGTTTGATAATTTTGCCTATTTGTTTTACCTCGCTCCGATCCTTTTCTCTGTATACGACCAATTGAATTTGGGTGATTAGATTAAAGTAGGGTTGATCATGGGCGGGCCGGTCCTGAAGGCAAGACCGAGACCGAAAATTCGGTCTTGCCTTTTGGAGGACCGAGACCGACCTCGGCCAAAAAAACCCGACCTCGGCCAAAGGAACAGAATGCTGCATATCAATTATTAGTTTCAGAAGACAATACAACAAATTGATCAGCCAATGAACCATAATGGATCAAAATCATATAAGATATTCTACTAAAATAATCAAAAACTCAACCCAAATCAAGAATACCCTGTAGAAATATATTGAACTTTCAAACATGCTTATCAATACAGATGAATATAGGACAAATGACATTTGAATAAGAAAAGATCAACATAAAACAAACACACAGATCCGAAAAATGACTGACTAAAAAAAAACTTTAACTATTCTCAGAATCAGAATAAGTATTACTATGATTCGAAAATATGCAATCTTCAGTATCAAGTTCATATCCATGATGAGCATCTATCAAAGTTAGGGTTGTTCATGGGGGGGTCGGGCCGGTCCTGAAGGCAAGACCGAGACCGAAAATTCGGTCTTGCCTTCTGGAGGACCGAGACCGACCTCGGTCAAAAAAGCCTGACCGAGTCGGTCTTTCTTGACTCGGGCCGGTCTCGGTCCTGGACCGAATCTGCCCAAAAAATGAAAAAAAAACAAGCAAATTAAACGGTCTCGGTCATCGACGAACGAATTGAACAAGGAACGAACGAATTAAACAAATCAGTCAACATCAACACCACAGAGACTTTCTCAAACGTTGGAGTCTGTCTCAGACGTTAATAGGTCCAAGCTCCCGAACGGGTCACTGATTCCTGAGGCCACCGCACCTTCTAGAGCTGCTCCACGGACTGCAGCCTCAAGTAGGTTCATTCCTTGATAGATTTCCTTCTTCTTGCATATATCAGTGACAAGGTTTCTAATTTTTGGTATGGTCGAGCATCCACCCACAAGGATCAAATCGTCGACATCATCAACCTCCACCTTGGCATCATGCAGGCATGTCTTACGAGGCTCTCACGCTTCTCACTTCCACCTTGTCCTCTTGGGTTATAACTTTTGATATTTGAACACCGTTTCCCAGATCGACTTCGACCTGAACACTTGTTTGGGAGGATAGTTGGTGTATGGCATCTTGGGTGGCAAATCGAAGCAGACCCATCTTGGGTGACTCGACGTTTGGAAGGAGGCACGTTGGGGGCTGCGTTTGTAAGGATAACTGGATTTGTGACTGGCGGTTGCTGAGTGCTACTTTGGTTTTAAATTATTAGGGTTTGTATATTAACTTTGGGACGGGCCGGTCCTAAACGGGATTTCGGGAAAAAATCCCGAGACCGAGACCGACCTTGAAGAAAAATAACCGCCCGCTCGGTCTCAGTCCTAGTCGGTCTCGGTCATAATCGGTCCGGTCTCGGGCCGGTCTTGTCGGGAATTCGGTCCTACAGTCTTTTTTGATCACCCTTAATCAAAGTCATAACTCCAAGTTTTCTCCTGAAATGAACAAACACTTTTTCTGTTAACGGTTTAGTGAGCATATCAGCAATTTGATCAGATCCAGGAACAAAATTAACTATCACTTGACCATTCTGAACTTTTTCTCTAACAAAACATAGATCCAACTCAGTGTGTTTCATTTTGGAGTGTTGAATAGGATTTTCGGTTAATGCCACATCACCTATATTGTCACACCAAATGACAGGAATATTGGACAACTTTATACCAAATTATGTTAACAGAGAAACAACCCACAAGATTTCACACATAGCATTAGCAACTGCTCTATACTCAGCTTCAGATGATGACCGAGAAATAACAGATTGCTTCTTCGAACTTTACACAATAGGATTGTTTTTTAAAAGTAAGTAATGTCCAGACACAGATTTTCTATCTGCTAGATCACTTCCCCAGTCTGCATCTGCAAAGGAAACCAGTGTAATTTCTGAAGATGGTATAGATGTAGTTCTAAACAATAACCCATGATCAATTGTTCCTTTTAAATATCTTATAACTCTAAGAACAACTTTCCCATGATAAGCCAAAGGATTTTGCATAAACTGACTCAGTTTATTCACAACAAAGTGAATGTCTGGCCTAGTAATACACACATGTTGGAGAGCTCCTATAGTGCTCCTGTAAAGAGTAACATCTGTAGTTGGTGACGAGTGTTGCTTATCTATGGCTTTACTAAGAAAATTACCTAACATTGGTGTTGTAGTGATGATGCCTTTGCCAAGCCAACCTTTAACAGAAGATCATTGATATACTTCTTTTGCCCCAGTAGAAGACAATCCTCCCCAACCTGAACATCCATGCCTAAAAAATAATTCAGCATCCCTAAGTCCTTTAGCTTGAACTCTGTATTGATCTGAGAAATAATGGTCTCAATTGCAGCTGTATCATCTCCTATAATGACTATATCATCAACATATACAAGTAGAAACACATTACCAGAGTTATTTTTCTTTATAAACAAACAACTATTTGCTAATGATACTGAAAACTGAATAGAATTCAACAAGAAATGTTTAAATCTTTCAAACCATGCTCTCGGAGCTTGTTTAAGCCCATATAAAGCTTTGTTCAACTTGCACACCAAAACTCTACCACTCTCATCACATTGTTCGAATCCCGGAGGTTGAGTCATATAAACTTCTTCACTTAGTTCCCCATGATTTTAAGACAGATGTAGTAAGAGCAGTTAAAGACCTGGATTTTGATCGTGTTTGCATTGAATGAATGTTACTCTTG
This sequence comes from Chamaenerion angustifolium, assembly GCA_946814005.1. Lineage (NCBI taxonomy): Eukaryota > Viridiplantae > Streptophyta > Magnoliopsida > Myrtales > Onagraceae > Chamaenerion > Chamaenerion angustifolium. The sequence continues at coordinate 20,797,487 of OX328268.1, read as the reverse complement.
TTTCTGTTGTTTACACTAGCAGTAATATTCTTTTGAACTTCTTGCATAACAGGTTCAGTTGAAGTGGATTCTGAGACCAGAATTGAATCTTGCATAGTATATCTCACTGAAGGTAATTCTATCTGATTTGTGATAGGTGAGACATTATCAACATGTTCAATCACCTGTATTGAATTATCAGAACACAATTTTTTAGTAGCCACTAGGGAAGATCCTTGAGGATGATATCTAATATTATCAACTAAGTTATCAACCAAATTACTCAGACCAATTTCAGAATTACTGCTAGGATCTGAAGATCTGTTCCGATCCTGACCAGATGTAGATACATCAATAGATGTTTCAACATTACCATTATAAAAATTTCTCGAATTAATATCAACCTGATCTGTAGTTCTCTCATAGGTATCTGTAGACACAAACAACTCATCTTCAGGTTAACATAAATCAGAGTTAAATGATAAGAAAAATGGTCATGAAGTTGCAGTATTTTTAATAGCTCCAGACTGCATGAACTGTCCATTTTTATCTGCAAAAGGAAACAATTCTCTTGAAATCGCACATGTCTAGACACATAGATACGTCCACATGAATCAAGGCATTTGTATCCATGTTGATTTGCACAATAACCCAAGAAAACACATGGTGCAGATCGAAAATCAAGTTTATGTTTATTGTATGGCCTATAAGCAAAGGATAGCATAGGCAATCAAACACTCTAAGGAAATTGTAATCATGAGACTTACAAAACATCTTTTCATGAGGAGAAATGTTAGACAAGATTTTTGAAGGTAATTTATTTATCAGAAATACCGATGTGAAGAAAGCATCAGACCAATATTGCATTGGCATAAATGAATGCTTCAAGAGTGTCAATCTCATCTCAACAATGTGTCTGTGTTTTCTCTCTACTATGCCATTCTGTTCGGATGTGTATGGACATGTAACACGATGAGCAATTCCAAAATGAGAAAGATAACTTGCAAGAGCTTTGAATTCTCCACCACCATCTGTTTGAACCGATTGAAGTTTGTAGCCTAGTTGAGTTTCTGCAGCTTTGTGAAACAGTTGAAAAACTTGTAACACATCACTTTTTCTATGTAAAAAATATATCCATGTATATCTAGTACATACATCTACAATACTCAGGTAATATAGACAACCATTCGAAGATGCAGGCGATGGCCCCCATAGGCCCATTTCTAATAACTCAAGAGGAAATGTGTAAACAGATTGAGAATCTTTGAATGGAAATTTACAGCTTTTACCAATTATACAAGCTTCACAATGATCTAGATCCTGTAACACATTCATATTATTTGCTTTCACAATCAGATCAAGAGTATTAGATGCAGGGTGACCCAATCTTTGATGAAGAGTAGTAGATGAAAATTTCAATTTTATTGCTCCAGCAAAACAGAACTTGCATTCATTTTCAGCATATCTAGATCTATTTTTATTCGCAAAATTCATACATTGAACTTGAGAAGACCTAGACTTATCATTCAAGAGACTGAAATCTATTTTGTAAAGCCCACCACTCTCGATACCATGCAGCAAGACTTCTCTGGAAATAGCATCACGGACTAAGCAGTGTGATGGATGAAACTCAAAAAAGACTTGGTTATCCTTTGTGAACTGAGAAACATACACCAAATTTTTAGTGATTTGTGGAGTATAAAGCAGATTATGCAATATAAGAGGCTTAGTCGAAGTATTTATTACAGAAGTACCAATGCTGTTGATATCAAGATAGGATCCATTTGTAACTTGAACTTTACCTGGTCCTTAATAAGGTTGAGCTCCTCCTGTAGGTGGTGTCCCATGAGCAAAGTGATTTGTTGCCCCCGAATCTGGATACCATGCAGCATTAGAAGATTTTCCAGAACTGACTAAATTTGCTTGATATTGATTGTCAGCTGGGACAGATAAAACTGGAACAGAAGGAACAGTAGGAGCAGGACCAGCCATGAAGGGAAATGAATTTGCACCATTGTTGAACGGAATTGCTTGGTAGTTAGGAAAGTAATTGGAAGGTATGTAACATGGGAATGGATTGGCTAGATACCGGTTGCATTTAAGGGACAGCAGAACATTGATTTGAGAACATCTCAGTTGATGGAGTTGATCCATTTTGAGCAGGCTGAGATTGAACTTCCTCATCTTCCCAACTTACTAGGTTTGCACTTATATTGTTTGTCTGAGTCGTGACTCCTTGAAAATGGACATTGAATTGTTGAAAACACCTATTGACAAGGTGTTCGAATTTACCACACAGCTGGCACTGTGGTTTATTGTTGTTGTAGCTCCTGCCTCGACCACGACCTCTTCCATATCCTCCTGTGTTTTGAGGTTTAAACTCAAGTACACCTTGTGACCGGCCTTGATGATTTTGAATCTGTCCTGTATCTTGAACCGAAGTTTGTCCTGAGTCGAATGCTACTATATGAGAGGTAGGGTCTTGAACTGAAGGAGATGATTTCACCACCACATTAGCTGCACTTAGAGATTTATCAAATACAAGATCCTTTTGTCTGGCCTCTGCATCAAGAAGCACCGAACTGATTGAAGCCAAGTCGTATGGATTTCGACTGTCATGTATGACTGAAACTACTTGATCAAACTGTCCTTTCACTCCATTTAATATAATGGAAATTTGCTGCATATCTTCGATTGGATGTCCACATCCAGCTAGACTGTCACATATTGGTTGAATTTCTGTAAGATATTCTCGCATTGGCTGATGGAACAGCTTTCTCACCTTCAGTCGATCATATAAACGTATGATTCTTGTGGTTGAAGATGATGAAAATTGTTGATGAATCTTTGACCAAATTGATGTAGTAGACATGCACCCAACTAGACCTTTGCTTATAGGCGAAGAGATTGATGCTAATAGCCATGAGGCTAAAAAGCTGTCTTGTTGTTTGAACTTGGTGAATTCTGGATTATCCACCTTGTTTCCTTCACCATCATCCAGCATAGGTGAGATTTGTATGGTGCCGAATAAGTATCCCTCCATGTTGAATCCTCTAACAGCAAGAAGCACCTGTTGCTTCCAAGATTGAAAATTATCTTCTCCTGTTAGTTGACAAATCCTTTTATTGAAGAATCCTGAACCAAACTCCTCCATTGATAACATAATGGATCTTTGAATATTTCGATAGAATATTCAAGAATAGAGTAGATGAACTGAATAAGAGAAGCATATATCACCGGATTTGAGATGATTCAGTAGATCTTTTCCACTAATAGCTGATATGAACAATCTTGACTAGAAGATAACAACTTTCAGATACGCCAGCTCCAGAAATGATGAACAACAGAATGATGAACTGAGATTATCAATCTCTAACAGTATCATGCAATAAGAAGTCGTGCAGATGGCTCTGATACCATGTCAAAGGTTTGAGATCAAACCAGAATCAAGATTAAAAGAATTGAAGAGAAAGAAGATGAAGTTTGAAGATAACAGAAATAACCGAATGAAAACAGAACATAACTACTTCTTGTATTGATATTACTTGCTTTCAAAGTTAAAGAATACAATGAAAGAACTCTCCTTTATAAAGCTAATGAAATGAAGAAAACCGAATCACTCTCTTAACTAACCTAACTACATCTAGAATATTCAAGACAATTCTGAAATCTATCCTAATTCTAGAAGTTTAGACACCAAGTAAGCTTCATTACAACTCCATTACAACTGAACTTTTCTTACACATGTTCATACATCCTAACATGGAGGCGACGAACGAGCCGAGACCGAAGAGGCGACACAGCGACGACACCGATGACGAGTTGGAGCAGGCGAGAGCCAAAGTTGTCGTGGAGGCTGGAAGGAGCTGGATCAGGCGAGTAGGATGGAGAACTCTCTATCGGGAGCTCGAATGGAAGTGTGGCTGCGGGAATGAAATGTGAAGTGAAGTTGCTAATGCTGGAGTGGCCGCTGGGAATGAAATGTGGTTGAGGGAATGTTTTAAATTTTAGGGTTTCTGCACTAACTTCGGGTCGGGCCGGTCCTAAACGGACTTTCGGGAAAAAAGTCCGAGACCAAGACCGAGCCCGACCTTGAAGAAAAAACCTTGCTCGCTCGGTCTCGGTCCTAGACGGGCCGGTCTTGTCGGGAATTCGGTCCTACAGTCTCTTTTGATCACCCCTAGATTAAAGGATGTGTTATGAACATTCTGCCGACTCATATTTTGAAGCCTATTAAGGGACTTGCTGACACGTATTTATGTTGTGATCAATGCGAGTTCGAACACCATTATCCCTGACACTAGTCCTCAACACAACCTAGCTACAACATTTTGAGATGGTGTGAAGTCCATGATACAACTTTTAGCATGTTGGGACAAAATTATGGAGGTAAAATTTGTTATTGTCCTATTACAAGCAACTTAGCTTAAATTTTGGGGAGGACTTTGCCAAAGAAAAGTCAAATGGAGGAATGCTTTTTATTTGTGGACCTTGAGCACACTAATATCTACGGCAACGACTAGTTCTTCATACTTCTTTACATAATTGCAATGACGCACCCTCAATTTTAGTTTTAGAGTACCTTGGACCTTAGACTTTTACAATTGAAGTGATGCACTCTTATCTGTTTAGCTAAGGTTAGCTTTATTTTGGACAATTTTACTGTAGAGTTAATACATTTCTTTTCATGTTGGCAGGTCAAGCTCCTCTAGCAATGGTACAAAAGGACCTTTGATAACTAAGAGACACGGTCTTAAAATATTTTGGCCCGAACCCTCTAACTCTAACTAGTCATTGTATTCACCCAATGTGGGGACTCAGGGTCACATGGGGTGTTCGAATTTCTTGACCGGTAAGACCAAGTTGCTTCCGTTGGGTAACTTTGGAGAGCCATACTGCTACAATCTTAGAAGTTTAGGCTGCAAGGTAGTTCAATATGAAAGTTGAGCGTGCACACTGCAATTTTCTCTAATCCGGGTCATTCTCTCTTCCTTTCGTCGTGTTTTCCTCTCTCTGTTCACTTTATATTGATTGATTATACTATTATTGTACGTACATATCAAAACGGAAAACAGACCCAACACATCGGGCATGGTTTTGGCTCCGGCAGCGGTCGCTCAGTCGAGATTCGAAGGGCGGGCTTAGGAAATCGTTGAGGTATAGATTTCTTTATTTCAAGTCCAGAATCCTTGATTTTGGTTTTTGAAATCTGACTGTGGTGGCGAAGCTGAAGCTGCAATTTTCTGTCGATTTGCAAATGAAAGTTCACCAACTAAGAAATCTGTTTCGTTGATTGTAGCGGTTGAATATGTTTTAGTTGGTTTGAGGGTTGGTTTCACTTCAATTGGAAAATTATAGTTCACTTGTTATGTTTGTTAATCTTGAAATGTATTGAGTGTTTAGAGGATTGATTTCACTTCCAATGCCAAACTAAACTCAACCAATTATTTTTTTTCCTTCTACATATCTAGGAGTAGTTTAGGATTGAATCTAGCCTACATGTTTCTAGATGGAATCTTCGTTCAATTATTTCCATAATCTTACCAACTTACAAGCCAGTGTAGGTGGTGAGTGTGTGTTGAGTATGGAAGGCAATGGTTGTATTGGTATCTCATCTGCTGATGAGCATCTGGGTTTGAATGGTCACGGTGACTGACATACATTATAACTGGTGAAAACTCTGGGAGCAAATTGATTGGCTTATCATATTCATGAGAAATGGGTTAATCAGAATAATGTCTATATATGCTTGCACAATGCCTCAGCTACTGGTAGTACTAATACAGAAATTAGCCTATTCTGTAATTCCACAAAACAGTCCGGTTGTAAAATGGGCGACTGACTCTATAGCTGCTGAAGTGTTCACTATTGGTCTTTGAGATTGAGATGTTCAGGTGCGGTAAGGTATCAACTATCATGCTAGCGAATACTTGTTATTGGACAGGGAGGTAAATGGATGAACACGGTATCATTAAGTATCAATTATAAAGAAAGTGATTTTTGATTATATTTTTGCTGAAGTGATTTAGTGTATTCAAATCGGAAAGTTGGATGTGTTTTAGTGATATTATTTATATAGTGGCAGTTGAGAGTCGAGACTGGATAAGTGGATATTGCTCAATTGATTGAATTAACTTGAGGATAGATCTTGCATTTGTATGTAGTCTTACATGATCATTAAATGAATTGGATTTAATCATATATGTTGGCAGGAATAGAGGAAGGTGACAGATTTATCCTGACATGAGCAAGAGTAACGAGAACTTCAGCTCTACTCTATTCGTTGATTGATTTTATATTCAGGAGATATTGTTAACCTCTTTTAGCATATCATCTACTCACTGCAATGTAGTAAGTAATTTATTGTTCTCTTTCAGGCTATCTAACAGTGAAGAGGAGGTTGTTAACAAGTGAAGGCCATTTCGTAGTTGATGGTAACCGTATTCTATTTCTTTCTTTATATTGGGTTATGTGAATATGTTTAAACTCGGCAATTGTACTGTTTATGGTGTTATAGTTTCTTAATTGATTAGAGTGGAATTTTTGATTTGATATGCAGATATGTATGATAACTGTTACAGATTCCATAAATATGTGGAAATTTATTTAGGAAATAGTGGTTGTTTGCAGGATTTGGGTCATTATAGAAGTGAAGGTCTTGGGAGCCAGAACTCTGATAGTTTAAACAGGTCGGCAGAGCATACCAATATGAGGTTGTATTTGTAGAATCCATGCATTCTCATCATTGTAGTATTTTGAGTACTCTAGTTATCTGCAAAAGCATAAATGTCACTCGTCCATGTGAGTAATAGGGCATGATCTTTCTTCTTCTCTTCCCTGTTTCAGTGGTCGGCATATTGAAAGACATGTTTCTCGACAAAGTTATAATGGAAATGGTGACATCGATACTTTACAAGAGTCGGATGCTATGGTACTTTTTATCTCATTAACGTGGAATGTTTTAATCTGCATTAGCTTCTTATGAACAGATTGTCTAATTTTGAGTTCAAAATTAGGAACCATATTCAAGAATTAGAGCACAGGAAAGTGAGATCCGGAATCTTCGAGAACAGGTTGCTGCAGCATGTTTGAAGGTATTGTTTTCCGGATTCTGTTTATCCATTCTTGTAATTGACATACAAGGTTGTACTTAAACATTAGTATGTATCTTTATGTTCTTTTCTGTTTTAACTGTTGTAGGAAGTAAAGCTATTGACTGAGAAATATGCATTGGAAAAGAAGATTGCCGACTTAAGACTGGTTGGTCACTTTACATCTAAGACTGGTTGGTTATCATCTAGTGTCCCATTTGCTTGGTGATGCTGTTATTTCCTGTTTCCTTTTATGAGAAACTGAGCATACTAAGTCTATTTTTCTTTTTGACAGGCGATTGATGAAAAACAAAATGAAGCTACTACATATGCCTTGAATGAACTGGCTCGCCGGAAAGGCGACCTTGAACAAAATTTAAAATTGGCAAATGAATTGAAGGTACTTTCTTTTGATTTTCCTCTGGATGCTTTCTCTACATTCTTCAAGACTCCATTGAGTTTGTTCTTATTAAGGTTACTTCAAATGTTCACGGTTCAAATGTGATGCAACCAAAACCGGTGATACTTTTTTTTTTGTTCTTTAAATATCGAGGGAAACAGTCCGTTTTGTTGAATCTTCTCTCTTATCTAAGCTTTTGGTTAATGATTGTGATTAAGCAAACTACTTTGAAGAATCCTAGTTAGTTTAAAGCTCATGAATTTTACTCTATTTTTATATGCATACCTTATGGATATTAATGAATGGCGTACAGCTATTCCAGAATATAGGAAATCTGAAGTTTGATGGTTGCTTTATATCATCTTAATTGAGTCTGCTTATACTACATGTTACAATCTTAGGTATACATTCACATTCTTTACTGTAGCAAATAAACTGAAACTTCATAAAAAGTCACTTCAAGGGCTAACAGAGCCTGATAAGGACAATATTAAACGTAATAATATTGGTAGCTAAGACATACTATGGAATTGTTGGCATCTTCATCATCCAAGAGTATATAGCAGTTGCTTAAAAGTATAAGCACTACCGTAGGCATTGACTGAATTTTCTGATTAAATAGTTGGAAATTCAATTTTTTTCTTGTCCATCTCAGTTATAGAATATAGAGGAGCCTCTATCCTGGAAAAAAATTTGCTTTCAAAGCTGGGACTTAAAGCTCTATGCAGAACTATGTACATCTAAGACAGATATTGAACTATGTACATCTAATACATTTTTCAGTTACTCAGAGTTTAATTTGATCTTCCTGGAATTATATGCTGCGATGTTCCTACAGAGGAAGCGACAACCATTGCTGATTTAGTCTCTACTTATGTCTTTCTAGGTTACAGAGGATGACAGATACTTGTTCATGTCCTCCATGCTTGGTTTATTGGCACAATTCAATTTCTGGTCACCAGTGTTGAATGCATCAGTTGTATCCTCTTATGTGAAGGTATGTCATCTTTGACCGTTCAGACATTGGGTTCAGTAGCCAATTCGTACCAAACTTTCACACCGGATGCAAGTTCATTCCAAACGTTGCATCTGTTTAAATTAGTCACAGTTACATTTTAAAATGTTGCAAATCAGTCGCATTGTGTGATTGCTGTATACTTTGGACATCAAGTAGTGACATCAGAAACACTAAGAAGCGTTTGATACAAATGTTATAAATTGGTACCTGCCTTATACTCAAATGTTGTAAAATGGTCACTAACTTTTTAAAGACTATTTTGACTTGGTCACTAACTTGCATACTTATTGGTCACTACCTTTTACTTAAAATTTGCAAATATCATTTTTTAAAAAGTTATTGCAGCATTGGGTTGAAAGGTAGTAGATAGCAATTTACAGTATTTTTATAAAGCTAGTGACCACTTTTCAATAGTTATGTATGACGTAATGATTAATTTGCAACACCAACATGCTTCCCAAGTGCTCCTCATGTGACTACTTATATCCTATGTGGATAGCAATCCGATGGAGGGACCAATTTGCCACATGAAATGTAGCTGCGACTAATTTGTAAAGGAAGTTAGGTGTGAACTTGACATGGTGTAAGAGTTTAGCATGAGTTATTTATTCAATCTCAGTTGTTCATTTTCGTTTCAAGTGATACTCTGCGTTCCTGCCTGTGACTTTACATCTTTTCCCTGGTATCGGTTTCTATATGTTTCCCTAATGGAATTTTTAATAACTCAATAAGAATGGCATGTTTAATTGCCACTTGCACCAGAGCTGTATTGTTTGAGGTTTCCTCATAAGATGGATGCTACAACCACATAATGTTATATCACGCTGCAGATTAGAACATGTATTGGAAACAGTTGAGTCAAAACGTAAAACATGGGTTTATAGATGGGAGGGATATACCACCCTCCAATAGTTTTAAGGTTTTTGGTTGTACATAAAACCTTCTTCCAGTGGGAGCATGGGTTCTGTACTTGTTAGGGCTAATAGTTGGGTCTAAATTAGTATTATGGGTTAAGGAATTCTCTAGTTAACCTAGTGAGTAGTTTGTAAGGAGCCTCCTATATAACGGGATGGGCAACTTCTAGTAAGGACTATGAATGAAAAATATTATCAAACTTCTCTCTTCGTCTCCCCTATTCTGTGATCCTCCCTTTCTCCTTCAATTTTGTCACGGTTCTCTTTCACGACACATTAGGTCCGGAACATTGGTATCAGAGCCAAGTTTGTTGCCGATCGGATCTTCCATCTGCAACTGATGGCTACCGACAATGAGACCCACATGCAATGGAACACTTGGTGTTTTGTAGAAAACCTCACGCCGCAATAGAACCACGATCGAAATTCCTGGTGGTTTCGAATAACCAACCTTTTGCAGAAATACGGTCGACTGCTTACCGAACACTCAGACCAGATCGCGTCTGACAACATCCGCTTCCAAGAGTCGGTTGAAGAATTGAAGTAGATGATAGTAGCACTGGGAGCTATGTTTGATTCAATGCGAGACTTGAGCCGAGCCACACCTATGAAAAACTGTCTGTCCATCTAGTCCGTCGAGGTGGTGACAATACACGCTGTTGAGGCCCATCAATCGAAGTTATTTGAAATCCAGGTCAACCTCTCTTGCAGCTCCAAGGGGGACACCGACCACGAGAAAATCCAGGTCGATCGGACCAAAACGTTAGAGCCTTCCTCTCATATCGGGACCTCCTCTACTCCCAAACTCTCAAAGATGTCCGCCGCAACCACCCACCTTCTTGCACCGCACATTCCCTGGAGACTGATATGGTCATTGACTCACCCGTCACTATGCATTTACCGAATGACATGAAGGCTGCCATCCGTCTCGCCATCGTCCACTTTGTCCACGACAACGAGCACTAGTCATACACTATCTACAAGAAAATCGGCCACCAGACCTCGACCAAGTCGTGGAATACCGGACGTGCTGTGTCGCGTATTCCCAACAACGATATCCACCGTGCCAAACAAGGAGCATTTGGGAACATGTACCGAAGTGGTCGCGTGTTTGCTACGACCAAGATCTGGTGCCACTGGCACCGTAGCGTCGTCTTCACAAAGAAGAGGTACGTTGTGATTTCTGCCATTGTCGCCACTGCTGCTCCGTCTTTGGTCATGACTTGTGGTCACTGGCTCGAGTCCGTGCTTGAGATGTCTCTTGTTGCTTTTGACTCTGCTGAGGGCATGGAGAACACAACAACTACCATCTAGGCTTTGAAGTATGTCGGAGCCTATACTGATGCTGAGAAGGCTAAGGGCAGCATTATCGCAAGAGACCTCTGATTGTGTGTACACAACGATTCCGGAGCCAAACAAGAATTTGGAAGGTAAGAAAACTACTCCATCAATGGTTGCATTTAATCCGAAAGAAGAGATGCTCGGCAGGACCCCGCGAAACGTTGGGCTGTAATAGATTATGCCTGCTCGAATTGCTGTCTCAAATCTGCACAAGAATATAGAAAAATCATTCTCTCGGACAATTAAGGATATGTACAACCATTTGAACGTGAAATCATTTATGAGCTTGACTTTGACTACCTTGGTTTTAAAACTCTTGAGAGGTCTTACCTCTTAAAGGTCCAAGGGAAAATTGTGTAAATGCCCTATAGCATAACTGTATGAAGGTTGGGACTCACAAGGATGACATTGACTCTGTCATCAAAACTTATCATCTTATGTCTCATAGATGGTTCACTCATGCTTCTCTTACACCTTTCAATGCTGGAACACCAAGACTGCAATAGAGCAGCTGCTTCCTTGTGTGCATGAAAGAAGATAGCATTATTGGCCAAACAAAAAAAAAAAAAGAAGATAGCATTGAAGGAATATATGATACTTTAAGGAATGTGCTGTTATTAGCAAGCCAGCTGGTGGGATTGGTGTATCTATTCATAATATTCCTTTGACTGCAACTGGGAATGGTAATGCTGAAGCAAAGCCACCGACAGTTGTTGCAAATGATCCCAAGTCTGAATCATCTGGAAAAAAGGTAATGATTGCTGAACCTGCAAAGATTGAAGTAAACAGTGAAGATGAACGGCAGTTGAAATTGCAAGTTCTGAAAATTTTATTTGAAGAGAAAACCCAGAGAGGATTTTATATTGGACATGAACTTGCTCTACTCAAATCCATTCAAGAAGAACTTGAGTCTTGAGGAAAGGAAAATATGTCGCCGTTACGATATCTATATGCGATTCCACACCAAGAAGGAACATGAGGATTGGCTCCAGACTGTAATCTCTGAATACAAGATCTGAAGGAGAATTCAACAACTCAAGGAGGCCCGAGCAGCTGGATGTTGAACATCAGCTGGGGCAGATGTTTATGTTGAGGCAAAAAAAGTAAAGGAGGCTATGTTGAGACAATATCTGGAAGAGCAAAACCTTAAGGAGGCTATGGGAGATGGGATATGGCTTTCCTTCATCGAGGGCAAAATAATACCCAATGCCACCGATTCTGCTGCATTTGTCCATCTTTACAATGATATGCAGCTATGCCAACAGATGGGCTTTCTATGGAATTGTCGTGGGACAAAGTTACACCACGAAGCAGTTATATAAAACTGAAACTAACAGTTTTTTATACAAGCTGATTATGTACAAGTATTCACAGTATTTGGCAAGATTCTGCTCCATAAACTGAAACTAACAGTATTCTATACAAGCTGATTGTGTAAAGTATTCACAGTACGTGGATGCATATTTAAGCGAAGCTGCCATTGTAAAACTCAGAACAATCTACAATTAAGGATGGAGTTGGTCAATGATGCCCTGAAGGTTAAGGACAAGTGTCCAGTTGCATTACCCATGCTGGGAAAACTAGAAAAAAAACTGAGTATTGTGTCAAGGCAAAAGAAACATTAGGAGCTACTAGGGAAACAACTGAAAGAAAAGATCCTCATTCCATTCTTTCTTTAGGGAGTTGGAATTACTTCACGACAATGCGTGATGGGAGAAGAGCTCCTAAGCTGGAAGCTACACACTGGAGAAGGCGCAGTGGCTACGACAACATGGGAGAGATACACGTGCCTTTCACGGTATCACCAAGAACAATTTTTGATTGGAAACACTGAACCGCCCTATCTGAGGTGATGGTTAGAAACGACCGTCACTCGAAGACTGACCTTGTCGAAAGTAACACGCATTATCAAACTTGATACATTTCCAAAGAGTAGACACATCTTGTCTTACCCCACTTTCGGGTGAAAGACGCATAAAACTTACATTGTAAAGCTTATTATTGAGAGAATTGTACATATATACAACTATCTAAGGAAACTATCAACTAGGTCATAACCTTAAGTGAACTATATATATATCATAATACTCCCCCTAAAGTTGGAGCATAGATATTTACGAAGATATTCATTCCGATTTCCCTTCAAAATTGTAGGGAAAAAATCTGCTAATTGTTCGCTTGTCGTCACATAACCTATGAAAATTTTACGAGTCTTCTCTCGAACAAAGTGTTAATCGACCTCAATATGTTTCATTTTTTCATGGAATACCGAATTTAAGGCGATATGAAGAGTAACTTGATTATCACACCTCAGTTGCTCTAGTGTCAACAAATTATTCTGCTCGCTCTAGTCAACTCTTACTCTATATGCTTCAGATGTTTCTTGGGCGTTATCTGCTTTTTCCCGTGGTCTACTACTTTATCAACATCGTGTTGTGGTGTTAGTGCAACAATTTATTCAATAGGTTACTATCTTGGGGCATTGAATTTATTTGATTTTGTGTGTATTATGCTTGTCTATTGTCTTGCATCATTATGTAACTAGAACTTTTTTCCTTTTGTTTTGATATATGCAGCGACTACACGATCATTTGCAATGGAAAATCAGTAATGCAAATGTAAGATCTCTGTTACAAATGAATATATGATTAAAGTATTCTTTCTACAAGTCAGTAATCTGAGTATTGTGCGGAAGTTTATTTAAATGAGAACTAACTTAAGAAAATATAATTCTGCTTTAAGTCAGATAAGGACATGGTAAAACTAAAAATTCTGTTATTTAAAATTATTTAGAGTCTCTGTCTTCAAATCTTTAATATTTCGCCACTTGAAATAACGACTGAGTTCAAGTTTTAAAAAATGCCAAAAAATTCACAACATTTAATTCTTCTATTATTTTAATGTTTATCCATATGAGTTTTTCTTTTTGTTTATAATAGCATATTCATTTTATATTTATGTACTTTTACTTTCTATAATATTTTCTAATTTTGAATCGTAATCAAATAAAAATAACTTTTTGTAGTATACTCTATTTATGAATTTTTTTTTATATGAAAATAAATATAACTGTTATAAGTTAATCAAAATTAAGTCACATATTTCATACAGACACATTAATAACTTATGATAACACAAGATATCAACTAAACTCTCGATGAAAGATGTGAGTCAATGAGTGTTATAAAAAAATTATAATTTAGGTTTTTGTGTGAAAATTTAGTTAAATTAATACACCTAAAGGTTTGTTTTCGAAAATTTTGTTTCTTCATTTTTTTTGTGATCAACCGACTTTACCCATTCCATCCAATCTTAACAAAATATTTTTGAAAATTGCAAAAGTAACAAAATAATTATAAGAATGCCATAGTTTTACTCTCAAATATTTTACTATATGTTACAATTGAATCCCGATCGGATCGAGACTCAATTGAGTTCCAATCGAAAAAGTTAGGATCTGAGTCTTCACCCAGACTCTAATCCCTTCGATCGAGGCTTAATTGTAATATATAGAACAGTTTTGAAGGATAAATGTGACATTCTAAAAAATATTATGTTATATTTACATTTTTTAAAATATATTATGTTATGTTTAAATGGAAAATTTGACGGAAGTGGTAAAGTCGATTGATAACTAAATATGAAGAAACGAAATTTTTGAAAATAAATGTTTAAGAGGAAACTCAATTTTAAACCAAACGTCATGGGACAATATTTTACTCTATAGATATAATAAATAAAAGTAAATATATTTATATGCCTTAAAAAATATTATTTGATAATGTGATTTTTTTTTTCTATTTTGAAGCTCAAAATTATTTGTTCTATCGCGTATTTTTTTTTTTCTGGATCCAAAAGATATAAAATTGATTTTAAACACCAATTTTAATCTAAATTAAATTATTTTTTTACATATCATTTTTTTAATATTCCTGTTATGTTCCTCCACTGTGAGTAATATCGTATCGTTTTTTCCAAAATAATTATGCATCATATATACTAATTGATGATCTCTTCCTACTACCAATTTGTTTTAGGATGAAACTCAAATTGAATAAGTGGTTGCTTTTTGGTTGTCCATGGAGTTTGGCTTGACCGATTAAAATTTAACATGGTATCAGAGTCCAGTTCCGGTTGACGGTGTTGAGTTGTGTTGTTTCCTGTTGTGTTTTTTCCCCCCATTTACTCCACGTATCAGAGTTCACGTAGGGCTTGAGCATGAGAGAGAGTTTGTTAAAAAAATAAATAAGTCCTTACCCGTCCGAATTAAAAAGTGTTGGTGCCTTACTTTAATCAAAGAGCTCTCGTGGTGTTGGGAGTGTTGAAGTCCTCCACTTTGAGGAATACCACATAAGTGGTTTCTCAAAATAATTAGGCACCATATATATAAATTGTCTACCTCATTCTATCACCAATTGGTTTTAGAAAAATCTAAGTTGTATAAGTGATTGCCCTGTATCTGTCCATCGAATTTGACAGTAACAATTTTATAGGTGTATTAAAAAGCTCTCTTGTCTTATACAAGCTTTCCTGTTATTGCATCAGAAATCGTGGAGAAACCACACGTGAAACTTCTCTGTTTGTCAAAAAAGTCAGGAACATCAAAGGAAAACATATATAACCGATGTGGGTTACTCATCATAAACCACTTAGTTTATGTTAAAACCTCAATGTGAATATGCTGTTCTCTTTCTACACTTCTTGGTTTCTACACTTCTTGGTCCTGGCTCGGCAGAAGGAGGATTTAACAATAACTGACTCTTTTTTTTCCTTCTGAAAAGCCCATATACTATTGGGTCGAGACAAATCTAATATACAAACAAAGGGTAGCCACTTATACAACTTGAGCTCGATTCTAAAATCAATTGATGATAGGAGGAGATAGTCAATTTGTATATATAATGCGTAATTATTTTGGAAATTACCGATGTGTATTCCTCATAGTGGAGACTTCAACACTACTACATTGTGAGATTCTACATTGTGAGATTTCTTTGATTAAGGCCACCGACATCTTTTTTAGTCCAGACGGGTTAGAACTTAATTTTTTTAACAAATCCCCTTCCACACCCAGGCACGATATGGATTTTAGTAGGTGGAGTAAACGGGAAACAACAAACCAACATCGGGAACCCACAATGGGAAACAACACAATCTAACACCAACCAAATGCAAAGGACAAACAAAGGGCAACCAGTTATACAACTTGGGTTCCATCTAAATTAATTGGTGATAGAAAGAAGTAACCAGTTTGTATATATGATGTCTAATTATTTTGAAAACCATCGTTGTGGTATTCCTTACAGTGGAGACTTCAACAATCTACAATATAGTTTATTGTGTTTTTTTTATCGAAGGGCCTTAATGAATAGAAAATGATCAAGCATTACTCTTATTTAAGTGATTAGTTTATTGGAGCCTGAAAAACTCATAATTATAGAATGATTGGGCTTAGTGGAAGCAGAGATAATTGGAAAGGATAAAGAAAAGCTTATGCTTTGTGGTTCGCAGCCTTTGAAGGGTCTCCTTACCCTTCACATTTGGTTAATCACTTTTTTTATCCAAAAAGGCTTTGTGTACCATACTTCTATATGATTATTTTTTTATATGAAATAATTTAAAAACTCTATGTTATCGGGATAAGGAAAATTTGTTGTAATCTTTCCATTTCTTTTTTTATGCTAGCGATAAAACGTATCTTCAAATGGTTAAGTCACACTTGAGTTCTTCTAGTTAATGGCAAGTAAATCTAAAAAAATTACAAATATGCTTCTATCAAGTTCAAGTGTATGGGAAAGTTGACTAAAGCGTGCGTCTTATATACTAACAATTACTAAGAAAGAAGCTCGTTATCATAGATTCCTACAGCAATCAGGAGAAAAGTTTATCTGACAAGAGAAGATTTTGTTTGAAGGTTCGGGCCGCGTACTAGTTTGTTTATAGGTTAGATATGGATCTAAGTCATCTGTAAGCCTATTGTTCCTAAATTTTACATGGTAGCAGAATATAGTTCTAGGTCCGAGTTGATGCACCGATCCAAGGCCATGCAAAGATCTGCCAACCTATGCTAATGTTGATTTATTGAGCTTATCTTGTAGTGTTAGTATGGACCAAGCCCCAGGTTTGAGAATGTTAGGGCAAATCGTGTTTAGTCTTCACCGACTTTCATGAAATTGAGCATCTCACTGGATAATCAATGAGAATATGGCCATGTAAGTTTAAAGGCAAACCACCTATAAAGGAGTAGTCTATTAAGGTGTGTTAACTCAAGAAGTTATTGTAGGACATCAAGCAATCTAGTTGGACTATGCTACACTAGAATATGGACTAGTAAGTTGTCAGTCTGATCATTCTGTATTTTGTGGATGTCACAAGGTGCATTGGACTCTCCTTCGATGATATAATTTTCACCATACTCTAGTTATAACAGTAGCATCAATCAGTTGAAGAGTTATTCACCTTTGTAATTTCAAATCCGGGATTTTAGGTCTTTGAAGTGTTTCCACAGAATCAAAAACGCTCAGTCTGAACTTGGTGTATATGTCTGAAAGAAAATGTGAGTTGGATATCTTGAAATAAACCGGGATTGATTGTAGACCTTGGGGCCACCACTGTATCTCAGTGTGAAACTTGTTCCGTGGAGGGGAGCTACTTTCAGATGTTGCACAAAATCGTAAACTTGTTGGCAGACTGAATAACCTCCTATCACTGGACCAGATAATTTTTTTGTGGTTAGTATTCTGAGCCAGGGTATAGATTATCCTATTTAAGCTCATTGGACTGAATTCTCAGTTCTGTAAAATCCTCTCCTAGAAATGGGATATATATCAGGACAAGGGAGATACTTCGGTAGCCGGTTATACAGTTGTTGGTTAGGATGGTCACCATCTGACAAAAATTGAACTACTCCTTTCTGCATTATGATAATCAATTTCTTGAATATTTCAATTTTTGAGTCAACTCCCCCAAAAAAGTAGGACATGAACAAATTTTGTGGACTTCTCACGAGATGTAGGATCTGAGCTCAGTACTTGCACTGGCATTGTAGCCACTGCGCCTTTTGGTATCTCTTTTCAGATACATGTATCGAACTGTGGTCTATGCATATGTTTCTGTAGTTCTTTTTATTTAGATTAATAACAAACTATGTACTTAGGCAAAAGAACTAACTGCATTAACTGCTGGCTCACGTATTATGGTATGCAAGCAGGACAAAATTAGAGAGGTAGAAACCCCAGTAGAAGATTATACTCAAAATCATAATCAAGTTGGAGATGGCTATGTCCCTGGGAGATGGGTAAATCAAGTTCCTCAAAGATCCATGGTACTTATCAATTTTTTATTTTTCCTTTCTATGTTCGCAATCTGGAGCATGTGATTTGCAACATGAAGTTACTTCCAGGCATGGGAGTAATGACTCTTAGTTTAGTTTACCTGTTCAGTGTATTCTGATGTAGCTCATTTTATTAGTGGCTCCATAGGCTGTGATAATTTCGGATTGAGTAAACCTTGGAAGTTTTCTCATTAAATTCAAGCCTCCTTACTTCCTTTATGATGAGCCTCCTTTAGAATGGAGAAGTTATTGCAAACAGACCAAATTGTGCTTCAGTGCCAAACAATCAGGGTTCCTTCTACTTATTGTTGATGAAAGTTTCCTCAGATATCCCCCAGAATGAAGATAGACAAACTTTCTCTTCTAAGGATAAAAAACTCCAACTCACACCTCCCCTCATAGGCCATAGCTAATACTTTTCGGATTTATTATCTCTGTCGATTTAGCCGAATTATATATATAAACACAAAATGGATGTCGTATCCAGGTGAAAAGTCAACACAATTATACTACTGATATAAAGAAGTCCATGGCTAATATTTCCTTGTTTTCTATTGTTTGCTTGTTGCAACATTAGGATGGCGTTTCTCATAATGATCTGCTCAAAGATGGATTGAATGCGGACAATGAAAACATAGATTTTTCATTCATCAATAGGTATGAATTAGTCCTTGTCTCTTTGGTGATCATTGCTTTTTTCATAGTTCTGTTGTCACTTTTCCTTTAACAATTAGGATCTAAGTACAAACACAACTTACAGATCTTTGGAAACAGCTTAAGCTATTACATGATGATTCAGTCTAGTGTTGGTTGCTTTATCAGTGAGGACTGATCTGATTAGACCCTGCTCATGTATCTAACCGGCATTTGAACAACCTTAATGAGCCAAGTGTAGTGGGATAATATAGTTAATGCTGGTAGTTTTAGTGCTCCTACTATTCTAGTGTTACCTTTCTTGCGTTGAGGATTGCACTACTAGTGTAATCAACATTAAGTATGTTCCAAGGGTTTCATCACTTCTTGATTCGATGGAAATTTCTTTATTGGGTATGATCCGGTAACCGATAAAGGACCACCTTTATATTGTAACCCGTTCATGGTTCTTTTCACATATACTTTGCAGAAGTGAAGATAATTATAATTTTCTGAAGAAAATATAGAAAGAAGCAAATTCTATGTTGAGAAGATATGCTTGAAATTATTAAATGGTTCTTTTTCTGAACTTTACAATAGAACCGAGGAGCCAGTCATGAGGGAGAGTTTCTCTGGAGCTTCTGCTATACACAACGAAAATTCTTCTTTGGGAGCTTCTCAAGGTGATTAAATTTCTTTTGTGCAACCTGCCTGCTGGCCCATGGCACTTCTTGTGGTCTAATGTACGTTTCATTTTGTAGGTCCAGGCATTGAGGGCTTTCAGATAATTGGTGATGCTACACCCGGAAACCAACTTCTAGGATGCGGCTATCCTGTACGTGGGACTTCACTTTGTATGTTTCAGGTGATAATAATATATACGTCAGTATATATTTCCATTTTTTTTTATTGGTTTTGTACATTTGTCGGATAAGAAAAATTCATATTCTTATATTTGATCATCAACAAGTGGGTTCGGCATTTTCGAGATGGCACATCACAGTATATTGAAGGTAAATAGTGGAGTATGTTTTCCCATTATGCTTGGTATTATATTGCGATTTGTTATTTTTATTTGGACTTTAAGTATTCTGTGCCATAATTGGAAAAATTCAGGAGCCACAAATCCAGAATATGTTGTTACTGCGGATGACGTGGACAAGCGTATTGCTGTTGAGTGCATTCCTATGGATAACCATGGCCAACAGGTATTCTGTAAACTCTACGCAGGCCTGACAAGAGGTGTTGAAACCGTATAATCAGGTTTTCTTGCATTTGATTTATCCATTGGTTAGTGCCCTCGTTGGCTGTGGATAGAGAGTGCTTGACAGTATCAAGTCCTAAGTTCTACTTTAAATACTAGTTTTTTTCTTCCTTTTTCTAAATCAGAGTGTAACTACCAAGCTACTTTGAGATATGATTTTCAAAGTATTCGTGTAAAGGTATCACCTGAGAATCTCTGTATCTTCTGGCAGAAAAACAAAAACAACAAAATAAGAAACTTTATATCTATCTTCCACTAGTTTTCCCAAGCAACATCAGATGTTTTAATTTCTGTTGTCCGTGTCTTGCCTGATGGGTGGGTACTCAAACGTATGCTTTACTATCCCAATTAATTTCCTAAATTAAGTTTTGAAGGATGAAGAATCTTAAAGTTAATGTCATACGGGTTTGTCAGCGACAAGAGTTTAGTATGTATGTCTTGGCTTATGAGGTTGTTGTGTTATTTTGGGCTCAGATTTATGTAATGCAGGCTCATTTTCCCAGAATAAGTTTAACAGTGACTGGTAATAATTTGATAAACACAGGCTATTTCTTGAACCACAGTAGTTGATTCTTCTTTTCTATCTATGTATACATCATTTGGTTGAGTCAGTGTTATGTCCGTAAATATTGAGTGTGTTACAAGATGATGGGATATTATTATCTACCTCTTAAAGTGTGGAATAATTTTTGTCTTCAATCCTATGATACTTATCTGTTCCTTATTTGTTCATGATAACAACTCTTGTTCTGAAACTAGGTTATTTGTATATACACTTCAACTGCCATACCGGCCCCTTGCTAACCATTCCATTCTATTTGTTTACCAGGGAGAAATTGTCAAACATTTTGCTAATGATCGGCAGAAAATTAGATGCGGTAAGTAGTAAAAATATGGTTTACCCTTTCTTTCATTAGATCATGTCTCTTGAAATGTATGAACTCTTTTTGTTGATTCAATGTATTTTTCATATTTACTTTCACAGTTTGGTAAGGTAAGGTAGATTATACTAAGAATGTACTGGCCATCGATGTTATCTTATTTTATATATATCTATCTATGTTGCAGATCCAGATATGCAAAGTGAGATTGATACGTATATTTCTCGAGGTGTTGCCACATTTAAAGTTCATTTGCTGGTAGGGTTGTGTTTCCACCAATACAACTGCTATGAATACAACATTAATGAATTATACAAGAGTTGTTGATATTTACAGGTTGAGTCTTCTGAGAATTGGGAGGCAGCAACTTTAACCGTGCGGCATTGGAGCTATGAAATTAAAGTCCCTAGTTCAGGAGGAGAAGCTGCCAGCGTTTCCGAGAAGTTCTCCAAGGAATTTTCAGTATGTTTTGTTTTTCAAAAGTACCGCATCGATCTATTATTATATTTTCATCATACATACATGTCTGTTATCTGTTGAATATGACAGATAAAAGTTCCGTGTGGTTACTCGACACAGTTTGTGTTAACGTCTTCTGATGGATTATCGTATCCTATTAACACATCCAACGTCAGGTATTTCATGCCTTTTAATTAATTTGTCATCAAACAGTGTTTTAAAAACATGTTTTGTTGGTATATAGAATGCGGGATACAGTGGTGGTGACAATTAGAATGTTCCAAACCAAGGTAAGTTTGGTATGTTCACCAAATTCAACTCAACCACAGACTAACATTTCTTCTATATTTACTGGCAGGCATTGGATGAAAAGCTCAAAGGAAAAGCATAATACACTCAATCACTCCCACCACAGAGTAAATGATTTTCTCATAATTTATATATTACTCTTATTTTGATCATTGATTAACAATTAGATGATGATAAAAGTGTGACTTCTCCTCCATTCTTCTATCCCTTGCAATAAAAAGGAATATGTCTGCTTTGTGCATTGCCTGCCTCTGTCAATCTGAGCTTCTCTTTTTACATCATTGTTTTTCAACTCTTGGCCTTATTCATTAGAGTTGCTACTAAGTCGTATGTTGTGCAACAAAAAACACTGCGCCTCCACTCACAAACAAAGAGACTTTGGGTTTGTATCTTCACTATTTTCGTATCTTAAACCCTTCCTTTTACTAATACTATACAGGAGGAGGTTCCTTTGAATTATAATAACATTGACCAACGTAAATGATAAAATAAATAATTTCTTGTAAAGTTCAGGTTTATAAGTGCTCAAAATTCTAAATTAGTAAATTTTTGCAATCAAATCATGAGATAAGTAAAATTATAAACTTACCTAGCCATTAAACAGCAAGAATCCATAACTTATAATCCACTAGGAAACAAATAAGAAAGAGTCATTCATAAAGGGTAAACCCTATATTGGAGCAAAATATACCAATTCTACACATTCACACGCCGCAACATAACTGTTTTACCACTATTTACCGTGTTAATCTCTCTATATAATAAGAATATATTAAGTTTCTTCTTTTATTAAAACACAATTGTGGTTTCGAAATTTAATAAAAATACGACTCATTTATGTATAAATGTAATCTTAAATATAAAAGATTTTTTTTGTTCAATCGTAATGAAACTTTACTACTGTTCTTAATGTGAAGATATATAATTCTGGTTGATTACATTTAAGAAAATGAACCATTCTAATGCTTAAAATAAAATCAATTATAGAGCTTATGGGATCAATTTTGTAATCTTTCGCCATAACAAGTATTTATGAGTTGTAAGACGCTCAGAAAATCAATATCAATAAATTATTTTATTTCATTCTCTAAACATAATAATACATACATATATATTATTTTACAATAATATTATAGTACTATTTGTTAGTATATTTGCTTACTTTTGTTTACAACAATATTCTCTAATGTTAAATAGTTATCAATGTGCCATAAATATGTTTTTGGATTAATTACATATTTCTTTATTTATGTTTTACTCATGTCATTTTTTGGTCATTTATCTTTTTTGAGTGTTGTTAAATAGTTACGTTCATTTCAGAATTAGACTATTTGATCATTTCGTTAATTTAACAGTCAATATTTTCCGTTAGTTGGTCATGTGAGTAACAAATAATATTATTTTATTCTAATTTCTTAATTATTAAATGACTATTATAATCTTTCCATTATATTCTTGTTATTTCCTCTTCGTCCACTTACTCTGCACGTAAACATTGTTAGGAAATACAATGCATATAGTCAGTTTTATTTGAAGAATTAAAACCATATTTTTCTTGTGATTTTAGGGGAGATGATAACAATACCTTACATCAGTTGTGCTGGATCCTTTATGACTCGGGTTGTTGAATCCAAAAATTGCTCCTGTGACCCGCAAGAAAGGAAAGATGGGTTTTTGCCCACCCCTCTCTGATAATAAAGTCAACCAGAGTGGTGTGTTAAAAGGGAGAGCAAATGTAGTATGAAAGATGTTGATTGCCTTTTCACATTGGAAATAAATGAGTATATATAGCCAAAACTTAACATGATACACATGTGTTTTTAATACCGTGGTTAACCTTGTTTTATCTTATTCCTTAGAGTTTCTTCTTATTCGGACAACTGTCCATAACCATTATTGTATTATATGAGTGGGTTGTCGCTTATGTGTTCAGAGGGTCATCACCCACGTGCCCCTGAGTTGTCGCCCACGTGTCTAGAAGGTCGTCGCCCACGTGGCATGTTTGTGCCCCGACCCATTTCCCCAATTTTAAACCATGATGCTAAGGCCATAAATGACCTTTAATTGGTGGTTTCATGTTCACCGATTCAAATTGAAATAACCAATATTTTTCTTCAAATGGGGCGTCCCCTGGTGTTCAGGATCATTGCCTAGAGATCAAGCTCGTTCTCTCGAGGAGTTGTTTGACGAAGATATGAAGCTTGATCCACCTCAAACACTTTAAAGCATACGAGGAGTTGTTTAACTATGAACTTTGGATGCTAAAGGTCAACTGAATTGTTGATGGTCCCGTGTTTATTTTTTTTTGTTTTGTTATTAAACTTAAGCTAAGGTGAAAAGCTGAGTTTGATTCTCCTCAAGCCTAGTGAAGAAAGGTTAGTCTATTATGTTCTTTCTGTTGGGAATCAACAATGAGAGTTGTGCTTCAATGAAACCAAGTTTCTTCTTATCATTCGTCTCTTCAGGATTATGTAATTAGCATTGTCAC
Organism: Chamaenerion angustifolium; assembly: GCA_946814005.1. Classification (NCBI taxonomy): domain Eukaryota; kingdom Viridiplantae; phylum Streptophyta; class Magnoliopsida; order Myrtales; family Onagraceae; genus Chamaenerion; species Chamaenerion angustifolium. Next base: position 20,773,377 of record OX328268.1, on the reverse strand, counting down.
ATGTTATTGAGCAAACCTACGCTCGTGATGTTCCGAGAATGGTATACTTATGCTCATATCTCCAAGTGGTTCCGATTGCATTATGTTGGGTCATGAAGGGCTACGAGACTTGAGATTACGCATAAATGAGTAATCAAGAGAGTCTCAGACTTGCGTAGTTTCAAAACCGACTACACCGCAACTCCATCACCTCTTTCGAGCAGATATGTGCTCATTGATTTTGGAGCAGACTTGTGCTCCTTATTATAGAACAGACTTGTTCTCTTCGAGGTGAAACACATCCATCACCAAAATCAGTTCAAGGATCGACCAAGATTATTCATGTGTAAAGGCAGCTAGGACTATTATCTTTGATTGATTGTTTGAGGACTTTGTTGAATGTTTTAAGAAGCTTGAGGAGGTGATCTAGCAAAGGGAATGTTAGGAGTATTAAGGGGAATGTTAGGAGTATGTACTCGAGTAGGTGGTCTAGCAAAGTGTGAATGTTAAGAGTATGTACTGAGTAGGTCATCTAGCAATGGGAATGTTAGGAGTATGAGTTAGATTGTTCTAGATTACTATCATAGTAGTCCACATACTCCTTAGTTTATCCTATAAATTCCATTCCCTTATGTTTGGCTAAAGTGTAAGTTTACCCCCTTCGTTTATTTTTTCATTCAAATTTAACGGAATAAATTTTGAAAATTGCCAAAATAAAAAGGAAATGTCACAATTTAACAATTTTAAACTTTTTAAAATGTTACAATTTAGTCTGAATCGATGGGGCTAGGGTCTGGGTCTTGATTGACCTAGAATGACCCCCCATATGTAGGGGACCAGGTCAGGGTCAAGACCCAAATCTCAAGCCCCAATCGGGGGGCTCTGACCTGGTTCTTGACCCAGACATGGTCCTCACCCATAAGAGGTCAATTTGATTCAAGACCCAAACTCGAGCCCCCTCGATTGGGTTTCATTCAAGTCTCAATCGAATCATGACTTAATTGTAACATTTGATAAAGTTTGGATGTTAAATTGTGATATTTTAAAAAAAATATGTTATTTTTGTAATTTTCAAAATTTATTTTATTAAATTTGGATGAAAAAAATTAAAGAAGGGGTTAAAAGAAAGAAAGTTTTAAACTTTAGGGAAACTGAAAATTGGTCGAAATGTCCTCTTTAAGCCTATATATAAGAACGTGTTTAGGTTATAGACCGGTTGAACCGTAGAAATCGATCATCTTAGTCGAGAGGAGGTGACGATGAGGCCAACGCCGATGGATTACTTTGCGGAGCTAGAAGAGCCCAGTTCTACGGTTGCCATGGACGTTGATGATGTCGATTCTCTTGAAATGTTCGGCGAAGGCGTCCTCTCTGGTGAAAATAAGCTCGTGGATGCTGATTTCTTCAACTGCTTCGAGGACGACTTCGACGACACTGATATCAATTGAACGAAGTTGACCTTGACCGCGGCATCCTAAACTACTCGAAAGAGAGAGGTTTATATCTCATCTACTATTGTGTTTTTATAGTTTTTTTTTATATTTTGTTTCTCTGGCTTTCGATGCTAGTATTATCACAGGCACTGTAGTGGAAGGATTGGTTGCGGATGAATCGAATTGATCGTTTATGTTTCTCATCTCTATATATTGATTTCCTATGTGATGCGTAATTGGAGCTTGATATGTGCTGCGCAGTTCTCTCATCTTTTTCATCTAGAATTCATTGAATTTGTGGTTTGGTCTGCATATGAAATTTTTTGTTGTTTTGCTGCATTTTTTTATATGCTGGACCGTGCATCTTCTTTGAAATGCCTCACACTATATGCTGGCATGCAAGCATAGAGGATAGAAGACAAATTTCATCTTTATTTATGCAATACATTTTACTTTAGAGATCAAAAGGATCTCTCCATACATTAGAATGAGGTACTTACTCTAATCAGGGATTTAGATCAGTGTAGGGAGGGAGAAAGGCAGTAAGTTTTATGGGATCTAACTGCTCTTTACAGGGGGCAGTAGTCTTGCCATCTATTAATGAAGGCTCAGTAAGTTTTATAGGATCTAACGTCTTGCCATCTCTTAAGGAGGCTTTCAGGAAAGGAGTAGAGGGTGTTCATAATGCAATCTTTGATTGGGAATAAAGTCATACAGTGTGGCACTTTGTGCTTTACTGTGGTTTACCACGGACTTCCCTTAGTTTCTCAAAGAACGTTTTTCTTCCATCTTCCCTCTTTTCGATTTTTAGAACAGATTCTTCTATATTTTATAAAGAATTTTATTAAAATGTTTCATATTGGAAGAAACATATTTCGTGTTTAGATAGTTTGAAAGGATTACAGAGAAACTATTTAACACAACTGTTTCGGAACTATAAACTTTAGCTCGGGTGGCCACAGATTTTTCCCTTCTTCATGCAAAATTTGTCAACATTGTCGCACACTCGAGAGGGGTTAAAGGGTCCAATTTTCCACCTTTAATAACAATGGTAATCGAGGTAGAGGAGATACTACAGTCCATGATAACTTTAATGAGACTTTGCAAATTGAAATTGGGTTGTAGTTTTATAAGTGAAGTTTCATTCCAGTCTGTCTGTCTGTCATAAGCTTTCTCAAAGTCAAGGTTGAAGAGCATAAGTCCCAACTTCCCTTTTTATATTCCAAAGTGAGCCGCTTAGAATGACCACATTATCAATAGCTCTACGAGCAGAAATGAAGCTAGCTTGGAAAGATGAAAAGAGTCGATTCATGAAAGGTCTAATTTTGTAGGTCGTTTTGGGAATTGTTAATGAGGCGGAATTGTTTTACTAACTCCAGCTTGTCTGTTTTGGGAATCAAACACACAAGGGTATCGTTCAAATTTCAAGAAGACAGATTTCATCTTGGTACAAACCAAGTTTCCAACAATCTCCAAGTTAGTTTGGTTAAAAAATAGGGTGAAGATCATCCGAACCCAGAGTTGAAAGGGGAGTTAAGTAGGTAACGACTAACAATTTCATCTATCATAAACATGGTGGTTGAGAGATCTAATCATTTGGATTTCAAGATATTGACGGTACCAAATCAAAATGAAGATCCACCTGCACTTTTTGAAAAGCTCCAAGAATTGGATCTTAATCAAATTAAGTTCATCCAAGAATTGAGTTTTATCACCCATCCTTAATGGCCTTAATTTTTGCGTGACTCCTTGTCAAAGTGGTAACATGATAGTATTTAGTATTCTCATCACCATACAAAATTCACTTTGCTCTAGCTTTTATGGCCCACAATTTTTCTTCCTAGTCAAGGAATAGAGCAAACTCACTTTGTAGTGAGTGCTTAGACGCTAACTAGGAGAGTAGAGTCGATTTCCTAAGGTCGTGAAGAATATACGGGGAAGAACACGTATAAATCAATCGGGGAATGGTTTCTCACAAACTTCTATTACGACTAATTGATATCCAAAAGAAATTGTCTACAAGTGTTTTCAAAGAAAAAAAATTGTCAATAAAAAATACCACATAACAAGTACTAAAAAAATAACAAACAAAACAATCGAACATAACAAAGTACTGAAAGTAGTAACAACAAGGTAATTGAAATCGTACTAATAAGAGATTATATTTTTATTGTCTGCACGACTTCCGCTAGTTCATAATATCATCACACTAATAACAAAGTATTATCAAATAGCTCTACCCCAAATAAGAACTTTACCTATACCAAAATACTATGAAGACTGAGGCAGATGAACTTATGACATGATTGAATGCACTAGAGTCAGGGAAGCAGGCTAAATTCATATTATCAGCATTAGGAATGGATTATTGCTTGGTGATGAAAAAGTTGGATCAATACTAGGTTGACGAGATTCAACATCCAATAACACATTTATGAGTACTGTCAAATCTGCCAAAATCTTCCTTCATTCTGGGATGAAACTGAGAATGGTTGCTGCAATGAGGATGTAATCAAGCTAGGAAGCAAGAAGACCATGTGAAGTCGAAGTTAGCATTCATGAGGCAAGTACACTATCATGCTACTTATCATAATCTGGATTCCTACACTTTATACCATCACCATTACTTGACACATTTAGACATACAATTAACTAATTGTGTCGTGTATACACGGACCGCTCTAAAGTCAACCTCTTGATAACTAAAAGAATACAATCCCACTAATAATTGAAGTTGGCGAAGGTTCTTTCGTCTTCATCACTAGGCAACCACGAGGCATGCCCTCGCTAAAAAGAAGGCTCTTCACCTTGAGTCAGCATCCAAGTTCAATTCAATCGGGTTGAACCCATCAATCCCTAAACCCACAATATGAACCTAAGTATGGTAACCATTCTGATGCTGTAATTAACTGTTTGATCAGTCTAAAATGATTAACGAAATTTAAAATAACTACAAAACCTCGCCTTTGTTTATTTTGGGGGGATTTACCATGAAAACCACTGCTCTGAAGAAACAAACACAAGTCGAAATTGAATCTATAACCAACGAAAGGAGGTCCCCTGAATGGAACGACCATTTGAAAATGATCACATAAAATGATAACCTTACAATTTTCAAGACCGAACCATCCACAGAAATAGAATGTGAAAGGAAAACACTTTAACACAAATAATAATTATACAACATTCACAAGTTTTCAACAGGGCAGAGTGTGCTCCGTCAAGACACACTAATCTTATCCAGTTCCCATGTTAGATCGTGCAGTTTACCCTACTTACTTTTTGACAAGTACATCCAACCATCACAGAAAAAATAAACATTTACCGGTGAAGAGCGTGTTTTGTTGGTTGTTTGTTCTTTCATCATGGTTGTACAAGGGCAAGAAACACCGAAGCTCAGCAGCTACTGTCCTGCTGAAAATACAGAAGTCATCCATGCATAAGCACCCTAACATAGTGTATACGATCTCTTCCACTTCCCAGACAGCAGTTCCTGATAGTAAAACCCATTCACTTCCTTCTGAGAGTTAGTTAGACTAGTAATTACATATCCACAGAAAATGAATAAGCTATCTACTTAAAAATTGTAGGTCAATACAAACCTTATTGGGTGAGTAGAGGACATCAAGAGCACAGTAATATCAGCTCAAGACGCTAGCACTCTAACGCAGTAGTGGGTCCCTACATACAGAATGAAAGACCGAATATCAAATTGACCAAATCACAGCACACAACACTCTAGAAAAAAAAACTACTACCAGCAAATAGAAATCTCTAACAGTGGTACTATGATTATTACCTCTAGAAAATCTTCATCAAGATAGTTAGTTAACGTAAGATTCATGCTATGGGAGCTATCGTATTGAAGAATCCTCAATTTACCCTCCTGCACTTTACAGAATCATCAAATGTTATCATCATCACAAGGATGCTAGTTGGCAGCAGTCTAAAAGTGCAAGTTCATGACTTTAGTTTAACTGCTTGCCTTTGTTCCGTAAACAAGTCCACCACCAACTGAAGGATGAAAGCAGGCAACATTAACTTCATCTTCTGCACTGGGAAGAACTCTTACAAGTGCCATATCAGAAACTCTGTACACCTGAGGATGCGGAACTGCTTTTTTAGTAGTAGTGACAAACACTTGCATTCCATTTCCAACTAAACTTTTGTATGTGAATCACAACGTCCAAGAAAACATCCATTTCCTAGATATAAATGGGAAGATAGTTTTTGTTGCCAAAATTTGATGAATGTACAGACCAAATACGAAACTTTTTTTTTCAAATAGTCGGCCCCCTAATTAATAAAACACATCAAAGTCAGATTGGAAACAGGTGTATTCAACATTATGTACCACTTTGGTCCCCAAATCATATAGATATCCACATGAAGTTTGAGATTTTACAGGTCCCCTAGTATTGGAAAAACAATTTATGATATATATATATATATACTTGATATTTGAGAAACTAAATTTTCCTTGATGCATTTCTTAAGAAGAGAGGAACATATATACACAAGAGTGGAACTTCTAGATCCTAAAGCACATTCTCCTAGATCTATAATAATTCACATACTTCTAGGCACACTCTCCTAGATTTATACATAATTAAATAATTCACATAGTTATTTAATTCACATAGTTCTAATTCTCTTTAATTCTAGATACTTCTAACACTCCCCCTCAAGCTGGAGCATATAAATCGTATGCACCAAGCTTGTTACAAATGTACTATCTCCGAGAGTCACTGAGTGCTTTTGTGCAAATATTTGCTAGTTGATTACTACAACTATCTGACTCGGTTATAATTTCTTTGGATATGATCCACTCTTTGATGAAGTGACAATCGACCTTCATATGTTTTGTCCTCTCATAAAAAATTGGATTTGATGTTATATGTAGAGATGCTTGGTTATCACAACACACCTTCATTGGTTTATTATCTTCAATCCCAACTCTTGAAGTTGTTTAATCCAAATAAGTTCACACGTACCAAGAGTCATGGTTCTATACTCTGCTTCTGCACTAGAACGAGCAACAACATTCTGCTTTTTCTTTTCGATAAGACTAGGTTTCCTCCAACACAAACACAATACCCAAACGTGGACCTTCTGTATACTGTAGATACTGTGCAGTCAACATCACTACACCCACCACCTTCATGTTTCCTCCATCTCTATACACCAATCCTTGTCCTGGCGCCTTCTTGATATACCAGAGTACCTCAATGGCAGCATTCCAGTGTTCAATGCATAGAGTATGCATAAATTGACTGACTATACCTATGACAAATGAGATGTCAGGCCTAGTGATGGTGAAATAATTTAGTTTTCCCACCAATTTTCTATATTTCTCTGGGTCGTCGTACAACTTTCTCTAATTTGGCATAAGTTTACTGTTCGGATCCATGGGACTAATGGGTTTATAGTCTAACATGCCCGTCTCTTCCTAAATATCTAGCATATTTCATTTGAGAAATATAGATATCAATCGATGACTGAGCAAATTCAATCTCGAGGAAATATTTAAGATTGCCTAAATCTTTGGTTTGGAATTGACTGAACAAATGTTTGTTCAGTTGAGTTGCGCAATCTTCTCATAATCGCCCCCGTGATAATGATATCATCAATATAGACTATCAGATACATGCAGAGACCACAAGAGGATATGAGTAGAAGATAGAATGGTCAGTGTTGCTCCGAATCATCCCAAATTCCTGAATAACCGAAGAGAATTTGTCAAACCAAGCACGTGGTGATTGCTTGAGTCCATATACAGAGCGACACAACTTACAAACTTGTCTTGACTCCCCCTTAGCAACAAATCCAGGAGATTGCACCATATAAATCTCTTCATTTAGTACTCCATAAAGAAAAGCGTTTTTGGTGCATGGGTCAATGCTTGAGAGTTGCCATAGCGAGAAATAGTTGTATAGAGGGAATCTTTGTCACTAGAGAAAACATATCGCCATAATCCAGTCCATAAATATGAGTATAGCCCATAGCAACAAATCATGCGTTAAGGCGATCAACCAGACCATCAACGCCAACCTTAATAGCAAACACCCACCTATAACCGACAATTCTCTTTCTTGGTGGGACGGACCAAAACTCACGTACCACTTTGCTCCAAGGCTTGCAACTCATCAATCATGGCTTGCCTCCATCCAGGGTCATCAAGTGCTTCTCGGACAATTTTTGAAATAGTAACAGGAAATATTGCTAAAACAAATGCAAAGTAGGATGGAGAAAGACTAAAACTTAAGAAATTGTAGATAGGATGAGGGTTACGAGTTGACCGAGAACTCTTCCGAAGGGCAATATGCATATCATCTGCTGACTCAAGTTGGTCCGTAGGTGGTTCAGACGACTAAGTGGGATGTGAATCAAAGGGATCTCTGGACGCCTCTACCGTCACTGGAGCAGACTGTTTCTGTCAACGCTGATATTGAAGAATGAGTGGTGAAAGGTGAGGGAGTCGATGTGTTGGATTCCTCAAAGAGTGTAACATCAACTAACATCAGTATTCTTTCTGCAATCTGGAGTACCCAAGGAAGATGCACTTGATGGCACGTGAAAAAAATTTGTCGAGTCCTGTAGTAAGATCATGAACAAAGCAGATACATCCAAAGATTCGAGGACGCACGTGAAACAATGGCACGTGAAACAACGGTTCCTTAGGGAACAAAATAGAATACGAAATTTGGTTCTTAATAGGCGAATGCATTCTATTTATCAAGTGACAAGTTGTCAAAATAGTATCACCTCAATGACGAACAGGAACATTTAAATGAAGTAACAGAGTGCGAGCAATATCAACAAGGTGCGTGTTTTTCCATTCATCAATACTATTTTTTGGGTTGTATGAGGACAGATGGATTGATCTAGAATGACATTTTGACTCAAAAAAAAAAGAGCATATCCGAGAAATATTCTTGGCATTATCACTGCGAAGAACTTTAATGTTTTGACCAAATTGAGTCTTAATTTTAGCACAAAACGACTGGAAAATAGGAAACTTGAAAGGCTCCTTCATTAAATATACTTAGGTGCATCGAGAAAAATCATCAATAAATGTAACAATATTTGTAATCCAGAGGGGTAGATACGTGACTCGGACCCCATATATCTGAGTGTATAATAGACAAAAGAGAATCAACCCTATGTTCACCACTACTTGGGAAGGTAGTTCAAACATGTTTTCCAAGTTGACAAGATTTACAATGTAGGGCTTTCAACTTGATTAACTTGGGAATCATTTGTTGAAGTTTGGACATACTGGGATGACCAAAGACGCTCATGAAGAAGACTTGGAGACTCTGCAGCACAGATAATTGGGGTTGGTTTGAAATAGTAGTCCTAATTCATATCCCACATCAATCGTCTGTCAAGTCTCACATTCCTGTATAATAAATGAGTCTTTATTGAAGATCACTAAACAATTAAAGGAACGTATTAGATTGGTGACAGAAATTAGGTTGAAAGGGCATTAAGAATGTATAAGACAGACTCCAAGAATAAGGTTCAAGTCGATGAGGGATTACCAATACCCTTTGCGGCGAATCTGGAGCCACTTGCAAGAGTAATTTGGTAGATGGAATTTAGTAAAGATAGAGGTGAAATAGAAAGGATTACTTGCAATGTGATCGGAAGCACTTAAATCAATAATCCAACAACTATTACCAGATTGGGAGATGCAAGCAGTGGAACTAGTTGTTGCGTCTGTTTAAACTTGTCGTGCTCCTTCCATCTTCAGAAATTCACGGTACTCATCTACATAAATTTTAACTTCTTTTGACTCAATTGGAGTAGTGATTTATGTTTGCTCAGTATGGTTGACATTAGCCGTATGCTCCTTCGGAAATTCTTGTAGAGCATAACATTTGTCGATGGAGTGTCCCATTCTTTTATAATAAGAGCATTGAGAGACCACATCCATGCACACTAATGTGTTCTCTACGTTCACTGTTGCGACCTCCAATACCACCATGACTTCCACATCCTCCGTGATTAGCGGCCATTGCAGAAGTTTCACCTAGATGATGAAGTTGTCTTGGGCGATGGAACTCTTAGCAACCGAGTAACTAAATTGTCTATAGTTGGAATGTCCGGAGTTGTTAAAATTTTATCCGAACATGTTCATAATCCTGATGCACGCCTCAGAGAATTATCACCATATAAATATTATTAAGTTTTTCTAAGTCCCTTTCAAGAGTGTCAGCTTGGAGGAACATTTTCAGTTCCTAAACAGCAGCTTGCGCTTCAGATAAATAAATAATCATATCATGATCGGTTTGCTTCAGAGATGCGAGTTTTTTATAGCATCATATAACCGTTGGATGTCATTAGCGTACGCGCTCTTCTTCTTCCAGAAAGAGGAACACGTCTTCAATGCTCTAAAATTATTGAAAGTAGAAGGCTCAATTGGTTGCCACAACAACGCACAAAGTTGACAGTTGAACTTCTCCCATTGTCTCTGTTGATCTCAAGGGATATCAGCAACCGTCTTTTCAAGATGATAGGAATAACTTTGGCCTAAAATTCCAAATTCTACTAAGGTTGACCATGCTAAATAATTCTTTCTATTGAACTTCTGTGAAGCGATTGTGCGTGTTCCAGAAAAGGCATACTGAACATGAATAGAAGAATTTGAATTACTAGAAGAGATTGAGTCATCAGAATTCATGATGTAGAAAGGATCTGCTACCAAAACGATTTGAAGAATGACAACCCCTGCAAGAATGACATCAATTGGAAAGGTGACAGTGGCGCGGTGGTGCGGGGCGAACTTCAGGGATGAGACCTTCAAAGAGGATTACGGAGTTGTGAAAGAGAATGGAAGGATTTTGGATTTTGTTTGCCTAAATAAACGACAAACAAAAATGAGATAGAGTATTGGCTCTGATACCAGCTTGATTTTAAGAGACTAATTTTTCATTTATGCATTTTTTAAGAAGAAAAGTATATATACACAAGAGTATTGGCTCTGATAACTTCTAGGTCCCAAAGCACACTCTCCTAGATCTATAATAATTCATCTACCTCTAGGTACGCTCCCCTAGACCAGACCTATACATAATTAAATAATTCAGATAGTTCTAGATACTCCTAGATAATTTCCTTAATGCTAGATACTTCTAACATATATATACACCAAATCTTGTCTAATGAATTGTTGATATCTCCTTTCTTTACCAAGTAAGAAACCTCCAACTCAAGGACAGGACCAGGTAGTGAATATAGAGAGAAAATAATCATCAGCCTGGACTAAGATAAACATCTCACTGTAAAGAAATCCTCCAGCTACTCACTCAACAAAATTTAATGTCAACCCCATTATGTATGCATAAAAAGTATCGTTTTGAGGTGATAATATGCAATTGCATCAACAAAGCAAATACATTGAAAGTGAGATTCTTAAAGAGTAGAGCTGAACTGAAAAGCGAACACAAGGATTATCTTATGTTGTACAAATCAAACCTAGTAGCCTTAAACATTATAAGAAGTATCAGCTGCATATTAAAAATAGGATAAGTCACTAATGTTTTACCTCCAATATGGTGAACATAGGCACTGCTTGTTCTCCATCGACAACAAAAGATTTAAGAAGTGTATTATGGCGCCGGCCATATGCAAGTAACAGATGTTCTGACGTCGGAGAGAACTACATTAACAGCAAATATAGCACTTAATAAAAGACCCATAATAATTCAGGAGACTAACTTTTTTGTTATACTCTACCACCAGCAGCTGCTCATTATATTTGTTTTCACTATTGCAAAATAAGCATATTAGATTTACTGGAGGCCTATAAGCGATACGGGTCCGTGTCAAGATGAAAAAACAAGCTGTTAACAATGGAACACCTCTAGTTATGTGGATCTATTAAATATTAATACCCGCTCTCACATGCGTATAAGTATAAATAAAAAATCTTGCGTGAAAAGTGCAAAACCACTCAACCCACAAGTTTGGCAGAGACAGGAGCAAGTCTTGGCTCAGTTTTGAATCCTTCTAGAAATACCAAGTACATACAATCCAGCTACGGAGGTGGTAAACCTCCCAGAAGGTCCATGTCTGCCGGACTTGGACCAGAGGCTTACCTAGCTAGGATTTGGGAGGATTTTGCTGGAGCCCCTAGGGAATACTCGGGCCAAAGGCTAGACCTCTCATTAAAATAATCATGAAAACGAAGATGAAACTTGAAAGGTGGAAAGAGATAGTGCTATCTTATTATCTTTATTGTCAACATTTATTTTAGACTTCGCACCCTTTCTCAACCTCTGAAAAAGAAGCCCTATCTACTTATCGTATTTTTGCCCCTGCTCAGTAGAAGATATACAATAATATATCAGTTTTTTATTCGATCTAGCATCAAAATCAGCACTGGTCAGCTTTTAATTTGTCAAAGCACATAATAACTAACAGACATGGTGAAATGCATTTTGCAATATTATGTAAGGTTCGGGTGATATGTATAACCACTGTGGTAGATATAACAAAATTAGTTGAAACAATGTAAGTACACCCAAAGATTCCAAAAACACAAATTATATGATGACAGCTTTACTTCTAATACTGACAGCCATACTGCATAGAAATAAGAGCATAGTAACTTCTCTTTTAACTGAAGTAGATGCTAAGGATATTAACATTTGTGAACCATTTTAACTGTCCGTAGTGACTAATTTTAAACAAGCTGCAAAAGCAACTAACCTGAATCGAAGTTAAACAATGAGCAGCTCTTATTCTTCTCGATGAGAGGACTTCGCCAAACCTACATGACAAATATATCATGTTATTAACAGACAGAAAACTATTCAACGTGGTCAGATAAGATTGAAAATTCTGAATAGGAGTACAGTTTGGATATTACGTTGCCTCCTCCAGTGAGTAGATCCGAAGTTCATACACTACTTGATGAGCTGAGATGGGATGCCTTGTAGGTGAAGTTGCCACCCCAGAGATGTCATGACTAATCTGGCTAGGGAAACCAGGATCACCTTCTATCTGAGGCAGCATGCATGCAACACAGGCAGCCAAAAATCTCCCACAAGGAGAAAAATGAGCACCCATTTCACTGAAGCAAAACTAGAATTAGATTTCGATAAATTTCCGTGGAATTGGCAGAAAGAGAATACAAGACAAACACTAGAAGAAGATTAATATCAATAACTAAAGGAGCGGCACAGATGACTTTTTTCTCAGACAACAGTTTCAGGAAATTTTATTACCCTAAACAGGTTGAAAGTCGGAATGACAAGTTTAAGTAATAGGGACAATAAGTCTTACCTACAAAGAACTGCATGAGGAACGGTTAAACGACATCTATCTAGATCAAGTGGTGTACAAGGATCTTTCACATAATGCGCCCATATTCTTAACTTTACTGTACAAGGCAATTCTGTGGATGCTGATGCAGCAAGTGAAGCAGCATAGTCAGATTGAATTCTGACAATTGTAGGACCTGCATTTTCTTCATGTGTATTGCTATAAACAAGACCTTCCCCAGATGTTGCTGTTGAAATCCTCTGTGTTCTTGAAGAACGATACCTAGGAGAAGATCTTCCAACAATTTGAGATGGATTTAGACCATGCCGTGTCATTGAAGAGGGGTCCACACTCCTCATATTACCAACAACAGGTGTATTTTTATGTGCTCCAACATTCTCTTGATGTGGAGTGCGTGGGGCAGCTTGGGTTTGACCAATTAACCATCCTTGTAGGAACGGTAGCTCCCATCTTGTGTCACCAAAAGCAAAAATCTCAGAGCTTCGTCCATCGGGTTGCAGATTCATGGTCTCCATGTTATGCACTGTTGATTGAGACATTTCAGTTTCCATTATACTAGGAAAAGGATTGCTTCCATTCTCTTCATGTGTTGAAGGTGGGCCACTTGGCTCTATAGGAGATAACAGAAGCTCATAGTGTCCAGATGGAGTAGAATATGTCAGAAGGCGCACAGATGCAGAAAGATCTACTCTCTGCTGCCCACTGAATAAAGCAACCTCTCCATCAATTCGTTGCAGAGATATTCTTCCATCATCGCTAGCCGAAGAAGTCCATGTCATTGAGGGAGAAGGCATGAGGGGCAGTTCATCTACCAAACCAGAACGTTCACTAGAATGAGCATCTGCAAAGTATACACTTGGGGGAGGATATTGCAAATAGCCGGGAGAAGTCGCCAGAGTCATGGATGAATCAGATGAGTCAAGGTCGTTGACCTGCAGGTAAGCAAAATAAATGCATAAGCACAAAGGTTTAACAAAAACACTCATTGAAATAATCACTAATTCATTAAGAACCACCTCTGCCGTTAAAAGGAAGGGAGCGCCATGTGGGTGAAAATGCACAGCGCGAAGTGAACGCCGTGTTCTAAGAACAATAGCAGGTGATGATGTATCCCCTCTTCGATTGTAGTGCCATATGTAAAGCTGGTGTAACCCGCCCGACAGATTATTTAGCAAAATTTAAAGATGCAATCAACGTATAACTGAAAAAATGCCATTACCTTGTGACCAGATGCAACTGCCAGTAGCTCTCCTTGTGCATGAAAAGCAATAGAAGAAATAGGACGGTCTGCAAAATGAAGCAAATGCACATTCATGCCAACATCAAATCAATTGAACATCTTCAAAACTCTACATTGTTATGGAAGTTCTCAAAAGCTATTACAGAAATCTCGCGATCCAATGCACTCGGCAGTGTTAGCATCCCATATCCTAACTTCATGATCCAAACTGCCACTTGCAAGAATTTCAGGGTACAATGGATGAAACCTCACCTGCAAGTTAACCAGCTATTAAAAAAAATCTGCAGCAGACAAATTGTACAAACGATGAGGATTCGTTTCTACTTTGGTAAAAAAAAAAAAGTGGATCAATAGAACATGTGAGCTCATATGTGGCAGAGTCAGCACTCTTTGTAAGGAAAAAATGTAAGAACTGGTTGTAAAGTAGGTACGTATACAAAGGAATGAATTACACAATGTTCAAAATTATGGTTAATGCAATCTTATAAAATAAATAGATTCCCCAATAACCTCAAGGCTCGAACCATCAACAACATAATAAAAACTTACAAGTTTTCTGTTTTTTCTTTCTAACAACGTGAATAAAACCATTGTTTAATCTCCACAGAAACAAGTTCCATGAAAATTCAACCTTGCCAACAAAATATGAGACAAAATTAATCATGTCACCAACACCAGTGATCACCATCAGTTAATCAAGTTTTGAAGATGACATATCTTTTGTGTGATAATAACAAACGTAATTCCCATTAAGCTCATTCCCTTTAACCAAAAGAAGCTATTGAATTCCCATGTTTAGGTACATCTATATTCAGTCTATGTTGATTCTTGCATTAATCCATCCCCACAGGCACTTCAACAAATTGCTACATTCAGATTTGTCTAGTGCAGTTAACTAGATATTCTCTTTGAGAACCTGAAGCAACCCACGTTCAAGATAAATTGCATAGCTGCCATTTTCCTACATTCTTGTACTATTACTATCACACTTCAAAGAACTTATTTAGTATGATGGTTATCCCTGCGATTGAATTTACAGAACAAACTTGAGCAAAGATCACGTAGGTTTTTCTGCAATTACTAGATTGATATTCTCTTGTCAACTCTGTACAATCAAAGGCAAATCAATCACCTGTAGCCACGACAGTTCTTTTTAGGGTGACTATACAGAAGAATCTAGATTATATCTCAGTCTCCAACTGCTATCTTCTTTGAAACTGAACATCTAGGTTATGTAGTTGAATACCCATGAATTATGAGTACTGATTGAATCATAATCTAAAATTTCAACAACAAAATATTTTTCCAATCCGACACTAGATTGAATCTTTGGTACCACAAATACATCTAGAACTGCAATAATTAACTGTGCAGATTTATTTGAATTACCCGATGATAATAATAGCCAGTGCTTAAGCAACTAACACATTGACCTACCCAATATCACAGTATTTACAATCAGTTTACATCACTACACTTATCAATCCATACTAATGTTACTTCTTCAATTAAATCATTCCTAAATTAAAGAACTATATAGGTATATTCCAGGACAAGGAAATTGTTGGTTATTAGTTGGGTCGGTCATTAGTTAGTCAGCTCCTAGGGTTTCTTACTTGCTTAGTTGCTTCATAAGTCTAGACTATTTTAGAAGATAATATACACATACATATCTATTAGGAACCTAGTATTTAGTTAATAAGATTATCAAATTTCTATTACTAGAGAATATATAACTCATACTTCTTGTCACATAGATTTACTAATATAGTAATGGTTGAGTCCTATTAATAGGACAGTTCAAAAAATAATGAAGAAAGTAAAAAAATCAGACATAAATTATGAGGTGGCAACTCTCCCTAAGAGGCAAAAGCCAAGAGATCAGATTCTCTCTCTAACAAGGTCCAGAGGTTTCAAATTCCCTTTGATAAGCTTAGTTTTTATCCTGCCCATTGCCTCTTGATTTGATCCATAATCTAGGCACGCACCAGAAATGTCATACTTGTTCAAGGAATAAACATTCTGTAACAAAATAATTCTCTTAGAAGTTAAATGTGTAGCTACGATAATTAGACAATCTCCCTTCTCTTTCTAACATAATCGTATAGCATACATATACTAGTCCTCTATACCAAATTATCATTTTATCCTTTGTATTCTCAATAGATATGTACCCACTAATATATATACATATATATATATATAAACACAGATAATATATAATAATAAACACAATTGTTTCGTCTTTTATATATGAGAAACAAACAGCATAAATAACAAACGAAAATAAATGATAAAAATTAAATCAAAGTATACTAAGAAAACTTCATGGGCGTACCGCGGGGCATTTTCTAGTATATATAGGACTGTGCTGACATGATTTTTGAAAGTTCCAGTAACAAGTCAAATATTCACAGCTAAATTCCTTTCTGTTAAAACAATTTTGCCTTAACATGTACCAGGTTATAGTTTATCTGTCTGTTACTCTTTTTTTCAAGTAGAACTTGTCGACTGATTGGTTATATACAAAAGGCTGCAAAAAAATATATATAATGGAAAGGCTGCTAAAAGTCCTATCCCTATAGTTAAATGGTTTACAAATGTAAATACCAGTTAAGAATGATACTTTGAGATGGACATTCAAAATAGTCAATTGCAATCAATAAAAACAATGATACTTTGAGATTAACTTCTTAACTTATCTTGACAAACATAGTGTAACTATCATCTTTATTTAACACTCAGGAACAACTTTATGTAACTTTTTCAGTAGAGAGCATGATTCAACGTCATACCATCCTAACCAAATGCTTACAGTCACATCAGAGATCTTATTAAACCAGAACCTAAATTCCAGTATTATTAATTAAAAAAATAAGACAAAATACAAATATTAAGCTCTAAGGGATGATTTCTCACTCAATCTCATTTGCCACTCACGAATAAAGGAGGAAAGAAGTATATGTGAAACTAAATTAACGAGAATGAATTAAGAAAGGCCTTACCACCCATGGTGTCCGCCGATGACCGGTCAATACCTTCAAGCAGCTTCCACTTTGAGAATCAATAATTTTTACTGTATGATCACCACTGCGGAAGAAAAGGAACACCATGATACTAATGCATTCAATCTGCACAAGATTGGAGATTACACATTATCCCTAAGAGACATAAGACCATCGACTTACTGGGTAGAAGCAAGCGCTTTCCCATCAGGGCTAAAGGCAGCTGCAATGGTTGATCTTGGAGGAGGTAACAATGGACAATACTTGGCAGACAGATGTTGCAAAGATTCGGCCTCCACCCTGATATAATAAGCAAAGTAGGCAAAACATAAATCTTATGAAAGAATACAAAGAGAATAGAAAAAAACTGAAACACATGACACATTAAAGTAGCTTAGAGGTCGACACCATGAGATGAGAGCACGCCTTGCATCTCTGGCTGCTACAAAACTTTGCCGAACTGGATGCAGTGATGCTTCTTCCCATAACTTCTTAGATGTATGTTTTGTTTGAGGTCGGATTTCTCTCTGTGCTAAGATGTCCAGGACATTTGCAGCACTGAGAAAGAATAGTAATAGTTCAAGCTTCACTGAGTAAAACTTCTCTGAATAACCAAGTAATAACTTAGCAACTTGCAATCTTGAAGCATATATTTGCAGTTTTATGACAATAAAATAATTGAAACAAGTTGCCAAGAGACAAATGAGTGCATTGTGAGGTATATCCTAACAGAGTACCACGGCAAGAGAATATGTAAAGCTCCAAAAGGACATGCAGCACCTTCCATATTACTTCATCACAGTCTCTAATAATTAATACTTTTTCTAACAGTTGTTTTCTGAATATTAACATTTTAAAACTGCAGAAATTCTTAATTCTGAAGGTATTTTAGGATCGAATATACAACAGCATGTCTAATACGTCAACAAGGGAATTCATCTCCTTTGGAACAGCTACTCAGTGCTAGGAGAATAGGATATTCCAGTATTATTGATGTTCCAAATGGATACGATATTAGTTAACCTGCACCATAAGAAAAAACTTATCTTTTAATATAAACCTCACATTTTGATCTTTGCGCATGTTTTACCAGATTAACGAAAATAAAATTTCATACTGTTTGTGCTTGAATGTGAAATTCAGTTTGTTCTCCAACTTCGCCATATATAGTATTTGATACTGTAACAAGGCCGTGATTTTTGGAATTGATGTTCTAATTTCGGTGATATTATAAATTTAGAGTCTAGAATAATGTATGGAAAAAGTACCCCATATTGTGACTACTTGATCTGCTCTGGAAGAAGACGAGGAGGATACCCTATATCTACTGACTATTTAAAAGAGGAAGAATAAGTTGCAACATCCATCAATTATTCTATATGCCAAGTCGGTAGAAGAAAACAGTTTCTTAGACATACCCGATGTACTTTCCCCCGCCCCCCCTGCTACATATTCTCTTAACAGCTAAAGTACGATTGAAACTAAGAGGGAATGATTGCATACATAGTTGTATCTCTCTGTCCATTGATTTTGTAGCAGACAGTAAATAACAACAGGACACTTAATGGCCTACTTAGTTAAATTCACTGAATAGCAAAACGCAGGCTTAAAACTAAATATGAGTTGAAAATCGCAAACTTGGTTGCACACCTCCCCGTTTACTCTCCCGATTTTGTGGCATCCACTAAATAACAACAGGCCAGTTGATTGTGAGTCAATGATTAAGCATTGACTTAGCTACATCAGAGACACCCAGTAAATGCTCAGTTTCTGATGAACTCGGTATTCCAGGAATGTTTGCTGGCACCGAAATCACAGCAAAACCCACAATACCTGATTCTGCTCCAAATTTTTAAGTAGAACAAATAGATGGGTGAATGGACTAAGCCCTATGCATGTTGAATTGGTTGCCAATAAACGCATCCAGCAGCGATTCTAAAAAGAAAGGTACACGATAGAGAACAAATATTGCCAAGAGGATGAACCGTGGTCCAATTTGTTCATAAGTATAATCACTAATTGTAATACCCCTAATGGAGCTTGAGATGCTACCGACAAAAATCATAACCAGCAGAGCAGTACTGGGCTGTATTAGTTTCGGAATTGGCAGGTGAAATGCAGAATTCCGCCACGGAAACAAAACAAAATCTACCAGGAGTCACCTTTTTGTCGTCCTCTTCGTGGGATGCATTTGAAAAGATAGTGAAATAGGTGGAGGGAAGCTCTCCTTGGTGGCTCCTCTACTGATCCAACTAGAATTGACCGATGGTAGCCGAAAAGGGGCGGATGAAAAAAGAGTACGAACTAGGGTTCTGTGGTGAAGAAGAAGAGAATCCAAATTGCAAAATCAGAAGGAAAGATTGGAGATATGAAAAACAAGGCAAATAGGGATTTCGTTTAATTGACTGAAGAGAAGAGGCTTATGAGAGGAGATTCCGTAGATGAATGACATTGACGGACGAGAAAGAGCAGAGAAGAAACAGAATGGAGGAAAGGAAAAAGAGATGAACTAGAGGCCAAGAGCTCTCAAATAGTAACACGCGTCAGCGCGGATACGAATACGATACACAAAATTACGGGTTCGTAGGTAGGTACCCTTGCTTATGTTGGTCATGTGATTAAAATGTTACTTATCATTTTTTGTGTAGCTGAAACGTTACTTAAGTTTGAACATATGACTGAAAGGTTACTCCGTAAAATTTCCATCAAATCTTACCGTCTAAATGTCACGTGCACAGCACATGACCCAATTAAAACGATTTGAAGTCAATTGAAAGAATAATTATGTCATCCTGTCACTCTGCAACGTTTCCCCCTCGTTTGATAATCATCTCCACACTCCAACTTCCTATCAATTCCCATTTCCCTCCAACCGAAACTTGCAGACCTCCTTCCGCCCCGATAGTGTCGATTTTCAGCACGGAAGGAACCCTCCTCAGCGACATTGCGTTTCGGAACTGCAACTGGAAGTAAGTTTGTGTTTTTACTTCGATTGAACTTCGGTTTGTGGGGCTTTTCGCATTCTTTCTGTTTTCGGACTTGGGTTTGTGTTCTTCTACCCTGTTTCACTTCGTTAATCTTTGATTCGGTTGAAGATTAGGGCTTTGATGTTGGTTTGCGGTACGAAATGATGAAATTGCTGCATAATATGTTCGTATTTGGGCGTGTATTCAATTTCGAGCTCTAAGATTTGGTTGTTTGTTGTGAAGATAGTGGGTGGTGGTGATGGTTCTGCTGTTAAATTGATGAAGTGTGCAGTAATCGATTGAACAAACTTGATGAAGTGTGCTGTTAAATTGATGAAATTAATTGATGAAGTGGGTGAGAGTAACGAGAATGAGATTGAACAAATTAGTTTTTTAAATGTTTAATTTGTTTTATGTAAAGTTCCTAACATTCCTTTTTACATTGTCATTTGTTACCGATGATAAGATTTTGAATAGCAGAATGAACCAAAGCTGAGCCGAGGAAGAAATCTACAATATGAGGTGTATGTCCTTTTGAATGTAACAATGATCCTTAGATACACCTTTTACAAGGGATAATCCATGTAACGTCGCTAAGTCATATATATATATATATATATATTAGTTTTTAAAGTTAATGGAGAATTTGAGAACTTGAGTAGAAGAAATCATCACAGCTTGTTATTGAAGGTGACTATCTAAAAGTTATACACGAAGGGCGTTAGAAATCTCTTTTGTTTTATGAGCTTGGTGGGTTGGCATTATCCGATTCTTGATGCCTCTCATTTTGTTTGAAAGGTCTATACATGCGGGTTTCCTCCTCTTGAAGACAGAGATAAGTCCATCAAAGCACTGTCAGGGCATGACCTTTTTGGAGGTGGCACATTAACAAAAGAGGAAACTGTATCCTAAGAATTTATTTTCCTGATTATTTTCAGAGTGTTGGGTTTGAACCCATCTAAATCTAAATCAAAGTCCTGCTTGCTGTTTCAATGTTTTTATTTTTATCTTTTCAGAACTCTTTTGGTTTTCCTTTACTAATTCATAGCTCAGACTTGTGGATCTTGAGAAAAGAGCAGTCAATAATATGTTCGTGATTCTCTCAGATGTTTGGCTATTCAATGAAAAGGTTACTCACAGTTACAATTTTCTTGTGTTATTTCAGCTGCTCAACTTCATCTGATCTAATTATTATGTTACCTGTAGAGAAGGCTATGCGAAAGTTTGAGACAGTTCTGAATGGGTTTGAGAATGTAGTGGATGTTCTGTCGAGAATTCCTTGTCAGGAAAAGTGTCTCAATGGTTGCTGGTGCTGGAAATTCCTTGCTGATGCTGGTGAGACTGCCCTGGTGCTGGGAATTCCTTGTCAAGACGAACCTTCTAAATAGAACGAGGCAATTTTGACGATCTACACAGTAGAGTAGAATCGAGTTCATTTTGTACTTCCATATTTTGTTAGTTATGAAGGTCTGTTTTAACGGAACCTATTTTGGGATTATAGGATGGATTATGTTTTGGGATGTATTATGAATTCTGGATTTTGATAGATTATTATGGATTTTGTGTTTTCAGATGTATTCTGGATTTTAGTAACGGTTGGGTAACAAAATGTCCAAACTTAAGTTACCTTTTAATCATAGTTCACACACATAAGTCACCTTTTAATCACAGTTCAGAAAAGATAACATTTCAGTTAACAACATGTCCACAAACATAAGTCACCACCTTCGCAAAATACACATTGTTCTTCATCCTTCAGTTACAGACAAAGGTACAACTAACTTCTACTAATTCTTCGCAATTGAACTTAGAACAAAAACAACAAAAACAACAACAACAACAATTACTAAGACTGCAACTAACTTCCGATTGGGTCGACTTTCAAGAGATCGGGTTTTCGCAACATCCAATTGTTCTTTCAAATGTTTTTCTCTTTGTTGAAATTGCATCACTGCAATCTGACCGTAAGGGCACATAACTGGATCTTCCCAGTCAAAAAACCCACATCTGAGGGTCTGTACAGACTACAAAATAAGAAACAACAAACAATTACCTCAGATTTGACGATTTAAGATTCGAAAATAAGGCTTTACGGTTCAAATTACTGCAGCAAAACGAATTAGGGTTGCCAATTAGGGTTACCCACTGTCAAATTACGTCAAAATTGGGGCAACCATGGAATCAGCGCGAGAAATTTTGCCACGTACCAGCAGTTCTTCTAAATTGGGTTCTTCAGTACTTCGGTTCTTCCTTGTTCTAACATCTTTTCGCGCTCAAACTTCTCCAGACCTAAGAATCAGCTACTGTTAAGTAGAAAAGCTGTTTAGGGTAGTTTGGGAACTTCAAATTACAACTACATCACATGACAAGCACATGTCACTACTTAACGGGAAGAAATAACGGCAGTTAGGTGATAGTAACGGTTCAGTCACATGTGTCAACTTAAGTAACAGTTGAGCTCAAGTTTGAACGGTTCAGTCACATTGTCAAACATAAGTAACAGTTCAGGTAATTAACCCATTTCTGTATCATGTCAAATGCGTAAATTAGGTTAACATTTTTGTTGTAGTATACGACAACATAATAATTATCTACCTATCTATATATTTACCAAAAATAATTACATATCTATTTCATATATATATATATATATAACAATCTCGTTTCACTTTAAAATAAATTTTATAATAAATATATTCATTATATATATAATTATATTAAATAGTTATATAATGTCCCAATTTAAGATTTTCGAATATATGAATTTCGAAATTACAGTTGAATGTTGTAATGTGGCCTATTTTTAGTTTTTGGATTGAACTTTTTATACAAAAATAATCCTTAACTTCTAGTTTTAAAAAAGATTATTATAAGTTTCTTGTCTAGTTCAAATCAGGTTGCTTGTGTCTGTTGGATCACAGTAAATAAAGTATCTTCGGTTAGATCACTCCTAGTTGCTCCGGCGACCTGCACAGAAGGAAATCCCGAAGAGTTCTCGCTGTTTCCCCTCTTATGATAAAGTCAGTCGGAGATTTGCTTGGGCAATCAGAATAAATGCAGAGCAACCAAGGTAGGTAGGTAAGGTAGATAAGGGTATTTATAGCCCCTTACCTCCACCATGGTTAAGTTGAATCCTTCCATGGTCACACCAGCCTCTCTCCGGGCGAAGGAACCAGGGTTGGCAGGTGTAATCATGAGGTGTAGGACAGTTATTCTATGGTAGGTTGTCCTTTCTGCCAGCCTTATCAAAATTTTGTCATAAATGGTTGAACTAGGCTCTAGGGGCGCCAACATTTAGGCTAGGGTACTCATTAGATATTTTGACACGTATTTAATCCTCGTACTTTCATGTATCCTATAACAAATGATGACAATCTTAAGATTCTATGAACAGAAGAAGATTGAAGAAGAAGACTTACTTGAGAAGAAACTAAACGAGAACTTCAGATTTCATTTCATCAAAAGGTAGGTAAATCTGTTACAAGAAACAGTATTTATAGGACACGAGAAACTAATATTTACAGATTGATCCTTGACTTATTTTCACATTTGACAACAATGTTATATGTAATTATACATATAACCTAACATTCCCCAATCAAGATACAATTCCATCTCTGATTTTCATCTTGCTGAACACTAAACATTGTTCATTTTTAATCTGAATTCTGCCAACTGAATGAGCTATGAGTTGAATTCTGCAAATGAGCTGAGCTGTGAATTCTGCAAATGAGCTGAGTTGAGTCTATCTTCATGAACATCAATATGAATAGTTGTGAGCAACATCATTAGCAATCAAAGATCACTCATACGAGATTAATGATCATACACATCATATGATCACTCTTGATGTATGCATATGATCTCAACCTGAATAACCTACAGAATTTCACATTATCCACTGCACAAGTCTAGCACAATCTGTATCATATTCACCTAGATAAATCTCAGCACATATATAACATGCAGTATTCTCTCTCAAAACATATCTTACACCTAATAAGAATCAATCTTATGAGAATCCACCTTGAAGTATAATGAGTCTTAAATCTGAACTATGCTTATACACAGAATCATGCGACTGAAACACATCTCTGTTGTACTTACTCAACTGTCTGAATTTCTCTTCTACTGAATCAATTTTTTTCCTCGTTTTGATCTAGTCTTTGACTACTCTTTTTTCTCTTTTTTTTTTTCTCATTGACAGAAGGGTTTTGACCCTTATCTTACCAACAATGGCTGAAGGGTTTTTGCCCTTATCTTTTCTTCCTCAAGAGACATTTCGAAGTAGCTTTGACGTTTTCTTTGAAATGACCTATGTTTTTGGAATCAAACCATGTTTTATGCCAATGTAATCATTTATTTGATATAACAGACATCATAGAAGCCACATGAGAGACTGAATGACAGACACAGCCTTCATGTATAGCATACCTCCAGATATTAACCCACATAAACTTCAGATGAACCCGCATACAATGAACTTCTTGCAGACATAGCATATGACCTCAAGATTAGTATGAACATGTTAATATATGTGATAAAACTTATCTATATGACATGAAACAGAATGTACAAACTGAGCATTGAAACATGTTTAATTAGTAGACTAAACTTGATACAAATGAACACATATATCAGACACATCAGAATGATATGACATGACCATACTCTGCAACAAATGATCATATTGATGCAAAATAATGTTCCACTAACACAGCATATGATACCTAGAAGATAGAACACAAATTTACTCTGCAGACTCAAGCTGCTCATGACCTGCTTCTGACTGATTCTTGTTTAACTCCAGAAGTGAGCATACTCTCAGCTTCTTTCTGCATGGTACAAACAACTTTTCAATTAACGGTTTTGTAAGAATATCAGCGATTTGCTCACTTGATGGGACAAAATTAACTATAACATGTCCAGAATTCACCTTCTCTCGAACAAAAAACATATCAATTTCAACATGTTTCATTTTCGAATGTTGAATGGGATTTTCTGTAATAGCCACAACACTGGTACTGTCTGTCCAGACAGTTGGAACCGATGATAAATACAACCCCATTTATGTAAGAAGAGACTTAACCCATATAATTTCACAAACCGTATTAGCAATTGCCCTGAACTCAGCCTCAGCACTAGACCTTGCAACAATTGATTGTTTCTTGGAGCTCCAAATGATCGGATTACCATTAAGAAATAGATAGTGACCGGATATGGAATTCCTGTCAGCAATATCCCCACCCCATTCTGCATCACAATATGATGTTAAGGAAATCTCTTTTATAGGAAACGAATTATTACGAAACATAAGACCATGATCAAGTGTTCCTTTGAGATATCTGACAATATGTATAACAGATTTCCAGTGACTTACCGAAGGATTCTGCATGTATTGACTGAGTTTGTTCACAGAGAAATTTATATCAGGTCTAGTTACCCAAATGTGTTGCAAAGCCCCAATGGTACGCCTATACAAAGTAACATCATCAAATGATTCATCACATGCTACCATACCTGTTTTTGACAAACAATTACCTGTCATCGGTGGTGGAAAGACAGTCGACTTATCAAGATCAAGCTTACAAATAAGTTCCTGAATATACTTCTTCTGGTTCAGTAACAGAAAGTCATCATCAGCAGTAACCTCCATTCCCAAAAAATAGCTCAAACTACCAAGATCCTTAAGTTGAAACTCATTATTGATTGCATTTATCACATCAGCTATTGCAGAAGACGATGGACCAGTAACTACAATATCATCAACATAAACTAACAGAAAACACAGAACAATGATTGGAATGTTTGATGAAGAGACAACTATCAGCAACTGATGCTTGAAATTATAATCTGGAAATGAGAAAACTTTTGATCTTTTCAAACCAAGCACGCGGTGCTTGCTTAAGACCATACAACACCTTTTTAAGTTTAGATACCAGAAAAGAATCTGAAGAAGACACTTGTTCAAACCCCGGAGGCTGAATAATATATACTTCCTCAGATAAATCGCCATGAAGAAAAACATTATTAATATCAACTTGACGTAATGTCCATTTATGAGATAGAGCAAGGGACAACACCACACGAACAGTAGCAGACTTAACAACCGGACTAAATGTTTTCTGAAAATCAAAACCAGGTTTTTGAGAGAAGCCTTTAGCAACTAACCTGGCTTTATATCGAGCAATAGATCCATCAACATTCTTCTTAATTTTAAAAAGCCATTTACACCCAATTGGTATCCGTACTGAAAGAAGTTCAACCACTGACCAAGTGTTATTCTGTTGCAGAGCAGAATATTCAGCTTCCACCGCTTCTTTCCAATGAGGACTATGAAGAGATTGAAAGATGGATTTGGGTTCATCATTAATCAATGCATCCGGAGCCTCAACAGATGTATGTAGAGCTTGAAGAGATGTACTCTGAGCAGCTCTACTCTTTGCCCGGGTCTGCATAAAATGCACATTTTTAGTATTAAAAGATGGCTGAGAAACTAAAGTAGAAGGCACAGATGAATCAGTAGTAGAATCCATAGGAACAAGAGTAGAATCTAGTAATCTATATGTGATGATAGAAGGTAAAGGAGTAATATGAGATAATACCGGAACATCCTGCAAATAAGTATCATTTGACCTGACCTCTAGACAAGTAGCTGTAACAGGATTTTGAGAAGTAGAAGAAATATGATGCGAGGAGTTAGATAACGGCAACTCAGCAGGACTAGAACACACAGGAGGATTAAAATTTGTAGAAGAAGAAGAATAAGAGTTGTGAATAACCGAGGGAAGTGTTATGACCGGAAAATATGCACGAGGAAGCCCAGATTCCATATCCTGATCAACAGAAGAAGGAGAAAAATGAGCATCACATGGTAAAAAGAATGGCATAGAAGTATAGTTTTTAGTAGGAGAAACCGAAGTAAAGAAGCTACCTTTGGTATCCGCAAAATGAAAAGAATGTTCATGAAACACAAAATTTCTAGTGGTATACACTCTACCTACAGCAGATAAACACTTATACCCACGATATTTGGAACAATATCCTAAGAAAATAAAAGGCTCAGATCCGTGGGCAAGTTTATGTTTATTATAAGGTCGTAAATGAGGGAAACATAAACACCCAAACACCCGTAAGAAGGAGTAATCAGGAATAGAACCAAATAACTTCTCATGAGGTGACTTCTTGGCCAGACTGTATGAAGGAAGTCTGTTTGTTAAAAAAAAGCAGTAAAAAATGCATCTGACCAGAAATGCAGTGGTACCGAGGCTTGTGCAAGCAGAGTAAGTCCGAGTTCCACAATATGTCTATGTTTGCGTTCCACAATCCCATTATGCTCAGAAGTATAGGGACATGTGATCCTATGAGCAACACCAAATTGAGGAAGATATGTTGTCAAAAACCGAAACTCTCCACCTCCATCAGATTGCACCGCTTTGAGAGAATGTCCAAGTTGTTTTTCAGCCATTCTGTGAAATTCCACAAAGCATTGAGCAGCATCACTTTTCTTGGTTAAAAAATAAATCCAAGTAAAACGACTAAAAGCATCTACAATACTCAAGTAATAATGATTAACATTTGAAGCACAAGCAGCTGGCCCCCAAAGATCAACCTGAACCAATTCCAGAGGATGTTAATAAACTGTGGATGATGAAGAGAAAGGTTGTTTGTTACCCTTACCCACAGCACAAGTAGCACATTGAATAGACGAATGAACAACTGAATGATTATGAATCCTCAGAAAATTAACAAGAATTTTATTCGATGGATGACCAAGATGCATATACCACAACTGCGAAGAGTCTTTGTTGTCTAACGTGGACATTAAACAATCAAGATCCATTTGATCAACAGTATCAGATGTTATAATACCAGATCTGTTATCTTTAGAATCAACATGAACATAAATTATATTTTCCATTTCATTGGCATTATCTTGATCATAATCAACGACAGGAGAAACCACAGTAAAATTTGATTTATCGGCAAATTCAGACATACTCGAATCAACATTCGTCTTACAACCATCAACACTAGAGTTTTCAACAACAAACACAGAATCATATCTATTACTAACAGGAAAACTAGACTTAGCAAACTGACAATGAGATAATTTTGACAGATCAAGTTTGTATAAACTAGAATTTTCAGAACCACTAAGCAGAACATTGTGTGAATGGGCATCTCTGATCACACAATGACTGGCATGAAACTCGAAGTAAACCTTGTTATCTTGGTGAACTGAGAGACAGATAACAAATTTTTAGTGACATATGGGGTATAAAGCATATTATGAAAAAACAAATTTCTGGAATCCATACTGGAAGAATTAACAGGTAACACATCATATCCAATAGCAGCTATACTAAGAGATGAACCATTACCAACTGTAACCTTACCTTGACCATGGTATGGTATGCAACCATTGAAGTATGAAGGAGTAGCATTGGTCAAGTGATTGGTGGCACCGGAATCTGGAAACCAGGTTGAGTCATCTTGAGTACCATGAGCTGTCACAGCAGTATGAGCTTGAGCATTGCTGATAACCGATTGATTGTCAATAACTTGACCAATTCCTTGTATAGAACTAGCTGTAGAAGATGCATATGGAGATGTAAGAACTGTTGGTGGCATTGAAAACATAGGAGAGTAAACACAAGGTGCAGTAGGAACATGATAAGCAGTAGGACCAGAATTGCCAAACATTTGAGGTGAAGTTATAGGTTGAGAAACCACATAAGGGTGAGGAGAAAATGTATTAGACTGATAAGAAGTGGGCTGATATGAATAAGGAACAAAGGACATAGAAGGATTCTACACAGAGGTAGTAGGAGCCGAAGGTAACATTGGAACTGAGTCAGACATTGTCACAGCTTTTTCAGTAGAATGAGTATCACCAAAATCATCCCATTGTGTTGAGCAGAGATTGAGAGAAGTTGATGAAGTGTTTCCCGGATCTATCACGCCAGTAAAATTAACATTGAACCTATGATAACACCGATGAACCAGATGGCCAAATTTCCCACACCGCTGGCATTGTGGACGATTATTACCATATCCACGCCCACGACCCCTGCCTCGTCCAGAACCTGAGAAATTGTAATTCTGAGATTGAGATATTGCATCAGCAGTAGGTGGATTAGGCAGAATTCTATCTGAATTTGGCCCAGTGGACGAAAGTGCTACATTGAGTGAGCTTGAAGAATCTGATCCCCCAGAACCATTATTTTTCACAGTTGGATTGTAGTTGACCGCAACATTTGTTGTAACACTTGAATCAAATAGTAGATCCACTTGTCTCGCTTCAGCATCCAGGAGAACAGAGCTAATGGACACCAAATCATAGGGATTCCTGCTTGCATGAATAACTGACACCACACTATCAAATTGGCCTTTAACACCATTCAAAATAATTGAAATATGTTGCATCTCTTCTACCGGATGACCACATCTCGCAAGGCTATCGCAGGCAGACTGTATAGAAGTCAGATAATCAAGCAAATTTTGATGCGGAAGCTTTCTAACTTTCAGGCGATCATACAAGTGCATAATGCGAGTTGTTGACGATGAAGAAAAGTCACGGTGCAATTTTTGCCATATGGATGCTACAGTCATACAACCGATGAGGCCTCTACTGACCTAAAAAGACACCGAGGCAAGCATCTATGAAGCAAGTGAGTTGTCCTTCTGAACATACTTGAGGTAATCTGGATTCGGCTTTTCTTCACCCTCAACTGTTTGAATGCGATGAGGTATAGTTGAATTTCCATACAAATGTCCTTCAAGATTATATCCTCTTACAACTAACAACACTTGTTGTCTCCACGATTGAAAATTTTCTTCACCTTCTAATTGACAGACCTTCTTGTTGAAGAAGGATGCCAATATTTCTTCCTTCGATTTGAGCAGAATCGAGAGATTGAGATAGGTATAATCGCAATAGAATCACGCAACAGATGAAATCGAAATGCAGCAACAGAATTGCACAACAGATGAAATCGAAATGCAGTAGCAGAATCGTAGCAGCTCTGATACCATCTTAATATTCTATGAACAGAAGAAGATTGAAGAAGAAGACTTACTTGAGAAAAAACTAAACAAGAACTTCAGATTTCATTTCATAAAAAAGTAGGTAAATCTGTTACAAGAAACAGTATTTATAGGACATGAGAAACTAATATTTACAGATTGGTCCTTGACTTATTTTCACATTTGACAACAATGTTATATGTAATTATACATATAACCTAACATACAAAAGGCGTTAGGCGCATTCAATAAAGGCGACATCAACATACGGTTCACACGAGAGCAACACTTAAGGGGTATGTACAGAGCGACACTCATAAGTCACACACACCAAAATTCAATTCGACTAGTCCTTGGCCAGATAGGAAAATACCCGGGCCCAAGGCCCATAATCCA
The DNA here is from genome assembly GCA_946814005.1 of Chamaenerion angustifolium. NCBI lineage: Eukaryota > Viridiplantae > Streptophyta > Magnoliopsida > Myrtales > Onagraceae > Chamaenerion > Chamaenerion angustifolium. The sequence continues at coordinate 20,743,037 of OX328268.1, read as the reverse complement.
TCAGTGTCGTTTTTTCGTTTCATCACGTGTTGTATTTTTTTTTTAATCTGTTTATGCTGAATTAAATTGGCCCATAACCCACAAGGGGGAATTTCTCATCATTTCCAAACATTAGAAGAGACTTTAAACTGTAAGGGGAATTTTGAAAATCGATGTAAACTTTAGGAGACAATGTTGTATTTTACCCTAAATATTATGACTAGTCAATTTCAAGTTTATATGCCCTTTCACTATTTATAGACCGACCTCTAAGCGATTCAGAAAACTTACCTCTAATAATAGATAGTGGCCACTAAATTGTTAAATTGTACTAGAGATATCTACTTCTTCTTTTTTTTTTTTCTCATAATCTATTTATTTATATCAATTTGATTGGATACCTCACAATTTTGATAAGTAAGGTTTTTATAACATTTTGTATATCTTGTATTAATTTAATTTGGTCCATAGAATTTTTTAGTAAATTTCATTTACGTCATCACTCTCTCACCTCCATATGGAGACTTAAAATTACTAAAACTAAATTTATTTACTTTCAAAAACTGTTTTATTCATATTTTTTTTCAGATTAAACTTTATCTCCAAACAATAGAAGATTGACTACTTCACACCCTAATAATTTACTCTCAAATTGCACTTAAATTTAGAAAGAAAGAAATAGCCAATAATGAAGATAAGAAACTAGATTTCTTTGAAAATAGTTTTGATAAAATATGTTTAAGTTAATAATAAACCATAATTTTGATACATAAATTGCAATCAATATATTTTCAAGTCAATTCAACTAATTTATAACTATAAATTAGTTTAATAAATTTAAAAACAACATAAATAGGAATAAAAACACAAGTATTAAAATAACTAAAGTAAAAAAAAAAGTAAGTTAATAAAAAAACTAAATAGTTTGTAATACTATATCTATTAGCCAAGAATTAAAAATATAACTATTTAATTTATTTCTAAAATAAAAATTCATATGTTCTACCTAAATTTTAACTTATAAAATAATATTAAGTTAATAAATAAGAAAATACATAAATTTAATTAGTTTATCTTTTAGTTAGTAAAATTAATGTACCTATTTTTTAAAGATACATGTGAATAAAAAAATATACCCATTATTAAATATTTTCAAATGAATTTTATAAAAAAAAATTACAATTATTTATTTTAGGGTAAATTTCCTCAACAATCACTTATGTTGGCACATGTGATTGAACAATTGAACCTTGAGATACACTTGTTCATCTTTCTTTATTCTTCATCTTCTTCTTTGATCTTCATCTAATTCAATAACCAAAATTGAATGTCGAATCGTGACCTTGAATGTCTAACTTAAATCGAATGAACCAAAATTTGAATGTTAAACTCAAAAATCAGTGATTAATTGGGTCGATAAACCTGTAAGGGGAGGCAGAAGGAATTTTGTGTATGGACTTGCGCAAATATGTGATCGAAACAAAAATTGTTTTTGAATTGATAAATAAGAAGATGAAGAACATGAAGATGAAGAACAAGAAGATAAGGGAAATGGTAAAATGTTATTTTAGTGACTACTTAATCATATTTGTCAAACATACGTGACTAAATAACACAAGGTTTAACCAAAAAGTCACATTCTGAAATGTGAGGGAACGTTTAACTATAATAAAAAAAAAGGAAAAAATATCTGAAAATGGTCCAACATGTTTACACAAAACTTTAGTTGCACCAAAGTGTTTTTTTTTGTGATGGTTAATAGTTCAACATGTTTGAAAATTATGAAAATTGGTACCTGTGTTAAAACAAATCCATTAAATATTTGTTATATATGCAAAATAAATGAAGATTTTTCTAAATATTACAACTAAACCCTACAAATTTACACTAATATTACAAACAATTTCTGACTCTATTCGAGACAGACCAGGGGTCCTATGGTTAGGGCCCGAACCAATGCAAATTAAGTTTATTTCATTAGCTTATGCAAATAGTTTTACATGATTATCCTAGGAGTCGTAACAATCATGTCTTCGTTATACCTTTTGTGTGACCAACGACGACGACGTGCACACGCTTAAGCGCGTGTCGTAGTATAGTTATAAATAATATACAAAATTGTACGAGTAAATCTATATAAATTTATAATTGTGTATGTTTATATTTAATGTATTGATAGGGATAAAAATAAATATAATAGTTATTAAAACTCCGAATATTATTTATTTTATAAAAAGTAAATATATTTATAAATTAAAAATTCTAATTTAAATTAAATCTAGGAAAATCCTATTCGTAGATTGTCGATAACTAATTATTAAACTGACCCTTTACCAAACCATAGTCTAAAATTGTTAAAACTTCATGCATTTAGCATGATTTAAACCCTAACCCTACTACTTAATAGTTTAGGGCTTTACCACTACACTATTAATACCACTTTTTTTTTTATATATATTTCAAATATAGTTATTGAAGTAACTCTTAGATTATTGTATTAAACATCTCATGTTTATTTATTGATGCTCTTTAGTAATTAACTTTTGGTCAACGTTGTTTATTTAATTATGTATCTTTTGTAAAAACTATTAGTGGTTGAAAAATAAGTAATGCTTTAAATTTAGTATTTATAGGTTACCAAAATACTCTTTTTGAAAAATATTTTTTTTTCAACCATCTCTAATCAGAAAAACTATAGTATGTAGATAATTAAATTAGAACTCTAACGACATATATGGTGGTTTTTGTGGTAAAAAACAAATGCCTTTTATTTATTGCAATACAGGATTAACATCATCGTCATTCCATTAGTCAAGTATAATATTTCTAAGAGAGAGTGGGGGTTGTGATACCCGGTCATTAAGACACACTCCCGATGGGATTATTTCGCGATCCAGTTTGCGCTTTCATTCGCCGTTCGTCAGACCGTCCTCCATTCGATCAATTCAATTCGACTTGCCACATATATTATGTTCTCGCATATCGCCTTAGTTCGGTGCCCTCCATCTTTCAGTTTCCCTTACATCTTGCACCACCTGGTTTTCTTTCAATAGACCCATAAGTTCCTCCAGGGCACGTTTAACCTCTTCAACTAACATCAATGGGTTGGGTATCTGGCCATCAAAGGCTGCCTTACATCTGGCCTTCCATATATTCCAGCATGTCTGTATACAAAGTTTCCATATTCTTTCCTTGATGTTCTCACAACACACGACTCCTCTACCCGATCATTCATCCAACCTTCATATTATTGTCGTGTGTGGTGAGTCTGTCTGATTCCTAACACTCCAAACCATACCGCCTCCGCCCACCCACATTTATAGAGCATGTGCTCTATGTCTTCTTCCACTCCGCATATCAGGCAGTTTGTAGATACATTCAACCCATTCGTCATGATCGACAGTGAACTTGTTTGGAGCCTCCACATGAAGTTCTACAACTTTGGGAGCATGTCACCTCTCCATATAGCTTTCCAGATTGATTCGACCCTGGTACCTTGACGATCCAAGGAAACAACCCGTCCTTTTTCAGTTTCCCTCAACCAGTGGTAAGCTGATTTTGTTGTCACTCTTCCTTCATGAGTGTATGGCCATATGATACGGTCAATACTTTCGTTTAGGGATACCGCAATCTGCAGAATATGTTCGGCCACAGCTGGTTCTGTGATGGTTCTCACGAGGTCTTTGTTCCACGTCTTATCCGGGTAGAGAAGTGTTGAGACTGTCATCATCAGATTCACATGTGCGTCAGATCTCAACTCAAGCTTGAATCTGATTGTCGTGTGGACCCATGGATCCACAAATGCTTGGACTCTTGTACCATCACCTGTCTTCCACAAACCCTCGCTCAGTATGGAGTCTCGACCACACAGTAGACTTGACCAACCCCAAGATGCACGACCTCCCTTTCTTGTTGAGGCAAAGTCATCCCTAGGATAGTATAGTCCTCTTAGACCCCTTACCCATAATGCATTTGGTTCAGTGCTTACACTGTCAACCATCTTCATTAGGAGAGCTTTATTAAAAGTTTCGAGCTCCCTAAATTGAAGGCCCCCACGTTTTGATTCTTAGCGAGGATCTCCCACCTTCTCCAATGAATTCTCCTCCCCTCGTTGTTTTGCCCCCACCAAAAATCTACAATCATTGCATTTATCTCTGACCACTAAGTTTTAGGCAATTTAAAAATACTCATAGCATACGCAGAAATCACCGTTATCACCGACTTGATGAGTAATTTCTTACCCTCTCGGTTGAGTGTTTTAACCCTCCACCCGCTTATCTTGTCTCAGATTCCTGCCTTCAAATTTCCTAGTGCCTCCTTTTTTATCTCCCCCAAAACGTCGGGAGACCCACGTATTTGCCCGGTTCGCTCGAACTTGATATTTGTAAGGCTTCCTCAATTGCCATACACCTTTTAGGATTGGCATCCCTATTAAAAGTGAGGGTTGACCTCGATTCATTTATCCATTGCCCGGATACCCTACAATACATCGTTATCAATTCTTTTAGGCGGCTAGCATTCTCCACTGATCCCTGCATGAAGAAGATGGAATCATCTGCAAAGAACAAGTGGTGCACTTCCGGGCAACCCCTCTTTAATATAATTCCTTTGAACTTATGCTCTGTAATATCTCTCTCAACCATTCTTGAAAGCACATACGCCAATAAAATGAACAAGTATGGGTATAATGGGTCTCTTTGACTGATTCATGTGGAAACCAAATTGGATTTGTACGATTACCATTCACAAGCACCCTGTAGGTTGATGTCGTTATGCAAGATTTCATCCATTCGATCCACTTAGGGCAGAAACCTCTTTTCTCCAGGCTTTTCAATAAGAAGTCCCACTCTACCCGATCATAGGCTTTTGGCATATCGAGCTTCAAAGAACATTTCACCTTATTTGAGGTGCTCTTGGTCTTTAGATGGTGGAACACCTCATGAGCCACCATGATGTTATCTTGTATAAGGCGACCTGCTACAAAGGCGCATTCTGGAAAGGGGTGATGAGATCTGTTAGATAAATTTTTAATATATTTATAAGCACCTTAGATATCACCTTATAAACAAAATTACATAAGCTTATAGGTCTAAACTCAGATGCATGTGAAGGATTATGTACTTTTGGAATGAGAGTTATATCGATTAGGTATAGGGTGGGAGGGAGGGCTTATATCATGAAACTTACATGATATCGATTAGGTATAGGGTACCTGTTTTGAGGAAGGCTTTGACCGCAGTGAAAATTTCTAGGCCCACAATGTTCCAATTCATTTGATAGAATAACCCCGGGAATCCGTTCGGCCCTGGCGCTCGAGAATCCCCAGTTGGAACATCGCATCTCGAACCTCCTCAATCGTAACATCCCTAGTCAATTGTACATTCATATCCTCACTTATTTGATGTGGCACACATCCCAGTACCTTACTATCGAGCGAATGGTTTTTGACGTGAAAGCCCTCTCAAAGTGTTCTCAAATTTCTTCCATAATATCGCGTTCGTCTGATAGCCACTTCCCTTCCGATCCCATAATCTGGGTAAGTCTATTCCGTCTTCTCCGTGAGTTCGTAATTAGGTGGGAAAATGTCGTATTTCGATCCCCTATGGTAATCCATTTAACCCTCGATCTCTGCTTCCAATACAACGCCTCTCGTTTCCATAACTAACATATCTTATTTTTTTAGGAGGATTTTGTTTTCCCGGTACGCTACATCCATTCGGTTACGCCCAATCTCTTGGAGTCTTTGCTTAGCCCTCCACATTTGTACAATATTATTACCAAGTCGTTCTTTGCTCCATGTCATTAAACCTCTCCTCCATAGGTCAAGTTTCATCCATAGTGTGTTGTTGTTCCTATGATGATTGTCGTTAGTCGACCAAGACTTCATGACTTCCTTACATTCTGGATCTTCAAGCCACATCTCCTCGAATATGAAATTCATTATCCTCTTATGGGTCTCCACCCTTGTAGTGAGAATAATCGGGGAGTGATTCGAACCTATGACCACCTCGTTAATGCATTAGGAGCTCGGAAATGATTTGCCCATCTGGAGTTTACTAGTGCCATGTCCAGTCTTTCATAGACACGGTCGACCCTCTTTCCGTTATTACACCATGTGTAGCATTTCCCTTTCGAGCCCAAGTCTTCCATTTCAATGTCGTCTATCATCTACTTGAAATCATCCATTTGTCGCTGCGGTTTGATTCTACCTCATTCCTTTTCAAATTATTGAGTAATAGCATTGAAATCACCTTGGCAAGCCCACATCCCAGTTCCGACATTGCACCATCTCGTTCGAATTCGCATGGACCCATGTAATGTAAATGGGAGAACTGACCTGGTTAATAGTAACTAATGTATCCATCATATGGGGGCTTGTTTTCAAAATTTTGACACTTACAATATCTTTCCACCAGAGCCCTAAACCCCCGGATATTCCCCTAGGCGCCACATAATATGCTTAGTCCATACCAACCTATTCTCATATCCTCTCATAGAAAGCGTCACCGTATTTTGTCTCCATCAAGAAAATTATGTCTGGGTGATACTTTTCGGTGAGGTCTTTCAGATGTCGAATTGTCAGGGAAGACTCCAAACCTTGACAATTCCAACAAATTGTGTTCAATGACCCCGTGTGTCTGTTTCAGGACAATCACCAGAACCCCTTGTTACCTCGGTTTGTCCAGTAGTACTTGGATGGTCTTGTTGGTTCAGTGTTACTTTACTCTTCCTCAGTATCTCGTATTTCTTTATCTCCTTTGAATTTTTTGTTGTAAGCCTCTTTCTACCCTTTCCCTGTTTTGTCTCCCTTCCTTCATTAGTTCTAGTCCATTGTATCTCTAGAGATTTTGCCCTTTTACTACTCATCTCTTCCCCCTCCCCCTCTCGGTGTCTTTTTAGATTCATTCTATTCATGCATGGACTAAGCTCTCCATCGCCTGCTCAGTTAACCCTTGCTTACTGCTGGATAATGGCGACTCCGGAGGTGTCTCTAGAGGTGTCTCCACAAGATTCTCCCATTTCGACCTGCTCCATAGGGTGAGTTTGGTTGTCCGGGACTTGGGTTATGGTTTAGTATGTAACAATTGGGTAGGTTATAGTCGAGTGTTTTGTTCTCAATCTCATTTTAAACCCTTTTATATAGAGATATGAGATGACAATTTAAACCCTTTTATTTAGAGATATGAGTTTTTCAGAACTACCTTCGGAAAATATTGAACAGATTAAACTCAATAACTAAACAAATTACAACAAAAATCAAGCAAATAATGTTAAATTTTGATTTACACAATAGTACAATTTAAATTTTCAAACAATATTATTTTTACATCAAACTAATGTCGGGTTCAGTAGTCAATCTTTTCTTGCCACCCAATTCACTTATGAGTTCCTCCATGTTTGTCCACCCAGTGCTCGGAGGAAAGCAATAATGGAGACGTATTCAACAATCTCAACTTCTTAAACTGACGATAACCCCAGTCTTTTGAACAAGTGTAATATTTATAAATGGTGTGAGGAGGGGAAGTGAGACACTCTAATGCTCTGAGTACAATATATTACTGTGACACAGTAAGAAAAAATAGAATGAGATTCATACAATAGGTAAATAAAAATAATTGTTTAGATAGTAATTGAAATTATCTTACATTATTGTTCACAATATCTTCCGTGACATGTTTGACCACATTTCTTTTGTTGTTGTGTAGTATTAAAATTCATCTCATTGTGAATTCTGACCTTCCTAAATGGGGATGGGAAGGGGATGACGTTTAAGGAAATGTGTGTTGGGCCATGCAATTTATGCATCTTGCGTGAAAGACAATCACGGGTGGGTAGGAGTTTTAATCCACCCATGAATGACATTTGCATATGGGCTATTAACTACTACCTTGTTGGGAATGAAATTCTCGGGTGGATAACAACTAACAATCTACCCGTGAAGATCATTCACAAATAGAAAGTTCTTAGTTTCTATCCGCAAATGTTATTCAGGAGTATATATATTTTGGTATATTGAAAATCAAACCGACTGTTTGGGTATTTAAATTTAGATATAGGTATAATATTTTTTTTAATTATCTTAGTTTCAATGTTCACTTGTTGCACAATAGTATATTCACTTTTCTGTTAAATTTTTTGTGTTAAACTGAAAAAAAAACAATGAATCGTTCTGCAATTACAATTTATTGTTTTACCGTTGCTAAATCATTGTTGCGATTTCTAAATGAAACCCTAAACTTCCTTTTGCAACACTGCACTGTTTTCATTAAAATATGCGTTAATAACCAAATTACTACCCAAGCTGTAGACACTTCACAATTTACTAGGTGAATTTTAATTTTCCAAAAAATGCTACCTAAACTTTTAAATTTGGGGCAAATTGCAACCTCAGTTAAATTTTCCGTTAAATATGGACAGAAAATGATGTGGCAACATATGATTGGTCCATAATTTTAAAAATTATATTATTTTTTAAAAATATTACAAAAATCTGAAAAATTAATAGGAAAAAGAGAGATTTTTTAATATAACATTTTTATTAGAAATTTGAAATAATAATAATAATAAATGATTAGTTGTTTTTTTAAATTTTGTTTCATAGTTTTCAATAAAAATATTATAGTAAAAATTGTATTTTAAGTATTAATTTTCTAGCTTATTTTAGAATTTATTTGGTATTTTAAACAAATTATTTATTTTTCTAAATTAGGGACCAATCATGTGCTGGCACGTCATTTTTCGTCCATATTCAACGGAGGTAACCATTTGTCCCAATTAAAACAAAGTTTAGGTAACACTTTATAAAGTCCCTAAAGTAAATTAGAAACTATATTTCAAAGAGATTTTTTTTTAAAGAGTAATTAAATGCTAGAAGGGGGTCATAACCATTTGTTAGAGGTACAATCCTTAGCCAAATTTATCTGGACTGACCTTGATCCAATATTAGGTAACCCTAATTAGACGAAACTTAGTTTGAGTTGGAACAAATTTGGAGACCTAGTGGCTAAGGGATTTCATATTGCTAATTATTTGGAGCAAGATGATTCTCCATGTCGTGCCTAGGGTTTTATCTCTATCCGCCGTGACTTGTCGCGTCTAGTGTGTTTCCCTATCGCGCTGTGCGTAACATTAGAACGAAACTCTCATACTATCAGATTCAGCTATCCTCGAAACCTGTCTTCGAATGGAGTCTCTGTAGAATTGCGACACATGCAGGACAACAGGGAACCAACTTCTATAGATTATCAAATACACTACAACCCCTAACGCCAAAAATCGATATATTTTTCTAGTAGCGAGGAAATCCTATAATTTTTCTTCACGTATGATAGGTGGGACACGACCATGGGAGATCAACATGGTCCTACTTGTTTCAGACCAAGGGTATGGGATCGCCTAGGAGAACCACACTGACCTTAAACTCGTACCCCCATCTGGCCTCTAGTGTCCGGTACGTGGGGAAACTTCTCACATATCGACAGATGAAACCATTAACAATACACAATGTTCTGAATCTGGCATGGTCAAGGTACGAAAAGCGAGGTAGACCAAACCTATCTTTTTTAATTTGAAAGCGAGGTTGATAGGAGTGCCATATTTGATCAAGCACCGTGGTCAATCCAAGGTCACTGTCTCAACATATAGAGATGGGAACCAAGGAAAAGTCCGAAGGAAGTTGACTTTACCTGGATTCAATTTTGGATCCAAGTTCACAGTCTTGCACTTGAAAAATTTACTGATGACAATGTATGTGCTATAGGAAACAATATCAGTCGATGTCTGGAGGTGGAACCGCAGAGAGAACAAATTCGTCGTGGCTTCATGCAGGTGAAAGTTGAAATAAATACAGAAAAAATCCTTCCGGGCGGACTATGGTGGATGAACTTCGAAGGGGAGGAAAGATAAGCTGATTTGAAATATGAACGACTTTTCAGTTATTGCTATATGTGCAGACGATTGGGCCATACGTCTACATCGTGCAAAGAAGAAGTAGTTATGTACAAAATAGAGGCACACTCTCCAAAATACGGTTCGTGGATGTTTGGTATAAGACCTAGAGGTAAAACATTTTAAGTTGGTGGTCAAGAGGGATCCAACAAAACAAAGAACACATCAAGCGAATCCTGGAGGGAAATAATGAAGAAAAAAACAAAATGAACGAATCAGCGATCGAATTATACTGAGGAATACCCCCACCTCACTATGATGAGCAAGAAAACTGAAATCTTAGTACAAACAAACGACCCACTTGCATACATACCGGGGACCAGCGGACCCCCCAAATCACCCGCCTCTACCCACACTATCAACCCCACACCGAAATCCACGCCTCTAAAACACCACCACTCCTACCTATATACACCCATGAACCCTTATGCCTACCATTATCACACAAGATAAGCCAACAACCTTCAGCCAGGATCCTCGGAACCCCAAGATGGCCTGATCTAGCTCCTCCAACCTCCAACCAAGGATCCTCGGAATATAACCGAAACCATAAACCCCTCGACCACCTATACCCAATGTCTCCAGAAGAAAATACTACAACTCTACAAAAGACAGACTCAACCTCGAACTTGAACACACCGTCATCCATCTTGAACCAAATACACCATATCCTCTTCGCCCCCTTGAACCCTAAACGGAGCCCATAGTTACCATCCTCCTTGACTCCCCTTCAAAACTTGACGGACTGGACCAGGCAAATCATGAAAATTACTACATCAAATCCCCACCACATATTTCGACACCACTCAACCAGCAGGAAATCAACCCTCCTACTCAAACATATCTTAGCCCTTACCTGAAGAGACTTGTGATCAAGAGAGCATTATAGAGGAGGAGGAGGACCCTGAAACTTACAAAAGACAAAAATCTAACCCTTGCAACCCAAACCAAAAATATGAAACAGATGAGTCAACATGGGGGCCGAGGAGAGGAACTAGATAATAATGATCGAACTAGGGTACTTCTGCTGAAATCCCCAAGGAAAAGGGGTAGACCTAGCAAGAGCAGAAGAAAGAGCAAGACCAAAAACAACGCGTAAAAGGGTTTAGGTGGCTATCCCGCAACAGCCACATAGGACCAATGAGTCTACTTTGTTGGAATTGTCAAGGATGGAGATCCTCTTTAACAATCTAAATCCGGAAGGATCTCACCCGCCAGAATCAACCTTCAATCATATTTCTAATGAAAATAAAAAATCCAATCGGGTTCTGTGAAAAGATACGTCGAGAAGTTGGAATGGATAAAGCTCATTACGTGGAGTCAAATGGAATCAGAGGAGGATTAGTTCTTTGGTGGAGGGAGGAATCAACCATCGATGTGCTCTACCAGGATATGAACATTATTGATTGCAAGACCACTCTTGGCAACCATGCAAGGATGATCCACATAACATGGGTTTATGGAAATCTGATCTTCGAACAGATACTTAAAAACTGGGAGCCACTGAGGAGAATGGGGAGGGGAAAAAACTCCCCGTGGATTTTAATGATATCAGTTCTCACCACGAAAAAGCCAGGGGTAAAAAAAAAACCACGATACATTGACGCGTTTAACTCGGTCATCCATGACCTACGACTAGAAGATCTCAGATACAAGGGTCAACCGTTCACCTGGAGCAACAATAGGAAGGCAAGGGAAAGAGTTCGAGAACGACTTGACCGAGCTCTAACAAATGTAGCATGGATGACCGAATACCCAAGTACTTAGGTGTTCCACGAGGTGGCGAGTGGGTCAGACCACTCCCTATTGTCGATCAAAATCAGCTATAGTGTCGGGAGAGGTGCAAAATGGTTCCATTTCGAAGAAATGTGATTAGGAAGCAATGAATACGGAAATGTAGTAAAAGGGTCATGGTCAGCACCACATTCAGAACCCAGGGATAGGGACGTACCCCAAAAATTAAGGCGATATACATGAGCCTTGACCACATGGAGCAAGTAATCTTTCAGAAATAACAAAAGGAGATTTCAGGAGTTGGCGAGGAAACTCCAACAAACGACAAATGAACGGTGGGAGGACGAACAAACTAGGTTGAAAGAGGAGCTAAAAAATCTTTGGAAAAGAGAAAAGATTTATTGGCATCAACGATCAAGGATCAGATGGATTAAGCATAAAAGCAGAAACTGAAAATTCTAAATTGTTGCGCCTTAAGAAAAGTAATGGAGAATTGATGATAGAGGAAAAAGAGATAATGTCCATAATGCATGGTTTCTACTCAAATCGTTTTACGACCGAGGGATCCCAGGGTAAGGATGAGGTTCTAGCGGGAATACTACATCTAATCACGGAGAGGGTGAATCATGCTTTTACGAAGGCAGCATCAGAGGAAGATGTACGATATGCGGTCTTTCAAATGAGGGGGGTCACGATTACCGGGTCTAGATGGCTATCCGGACATCTTCTACTAACGTTTCTGGAATATTTTAGCCTGAGATATGCTCACCATGGTCAACTCCTTCATGTGCACAAGTACTCTCTCACCTAATCTAAACAAAGCAAATATTACCCGTATCTAAAAAATATCAAATCCTACTGAGCCTAATGATTTTTGCCTGATAAGCCTTTGCAACTTTAGCTATAAAATCATATCAAAAGTTATGGCGAAAATATCAGTAATCTGAGCTTGATGAAGAAGAACTTACAGAGAAAGCTTAGAGATGAAGAAAGAAGATGAACAGAATAATAGAAATAACAGACTTGAGCTCTTTTCTTTTCATTCAAGTTAACCAAGTACATCACATATTACACCTATTTATATTAATCTCTGGTTCAGAAAACTATACAATACTAGAATATCTAACACTCTACAACATTCTAGCATGTTCTAGCTTATTCTCACACATTCTTGAATCTTACGACACAATGCCTTACACAGCAAGTAACCATACTATACATGTATCCTAACATTCCCTTAAGAAGTTTGTTTTTCTTCTCTGGAAAACCTCAAATGGAATATTTTCATCAAGTGGTTGCCATATCTAGCAACATTCAGATTTCTGTACTTCTGCTGACCGCACCACTTTACAATTTCATTCCTTTTAGTTTCCATCTATGTCCACTGAACACCTGTATACCCAAGAACACTCCAGCAGCAATTATCATCCTTATAAAGATATCAACACTTCTATTTCTCATACTTGATAACCCTTCTTTTTCTTACAAGACGAGCCTTTAGAATAATCAACATGACAGCTAAACAACTTCCAATCAACAATCCTTATATCCATCCATCCATATCTGAGACAATGATCACACATATAAGAATAGAAACACATAATAGAAACACATATCCTAACAGAAAAGACTAAAAATATATTTACCAAAACTTATCACCTCGTATCAAAGTGCTTTTGTGGCAAGACGGTTGATTGCACACGAGGTCTTCCACTTACTCTGCTCCTGGAAGAATGCCCAGCAAATTGTGTGATGAAGCTGGACATGCAGAAAGCATATGATCGAATTGAATGGGACTTTCTCCTAAGCGCGATGGAAAAATTGGGCGTTAACCTGTATTGCCAAAGCTGGATCAATGAATGCATTTCCTCTGTTACTTACTCAATTTTGGTGAATGGAAAACTCTCACCTCTAATCCACCCATAGTGAGGTCTTCGCCAGGGTGACTCTATCTCGCCCCACCTCTTCATTATTGCAGCTGATACCCTATCAAGAAACATCGAACAAGCAGTTCAAGATGGAAGGATCATGGGACTAAGGATGAAACGTCAATGCTAAGAATTACACCACATTTTGTTTGGGGACGACTCCCTTTTCTTTATTCGTGCAAAAACGCAAAACACAAGAAATCTAAAGGAGCTAATTGACGCATATTGCAAAGCGTCGAGTCAAAGAATTAACGCAGCAAAGTCTCTCCTGTATTTCAGTGCTAGTGCCACGACCGAACTGAAATCATCAATCGAGGAAGCCATATGCATAATCAATATCAATGATCCAAGCAAATATATGGGGCTACCCACTGTATGGGAGAGATCGAAAATAGAAGCCCTCATTTATTTGAAAGTGTGCATAGTTGACAAACTCCAAGGTTGGAAGGTACAAATCCTAAACAACGCGAGACGCGAAGTGCTCATAAAAGCAGTAATCACGAGCATACCCTCATATTCCATGATTGTCCTAAGGTTTTCGAAAACTTGGTGCTCAGAGATGAATGCCTTGATCGCGAGATTTTGATGGGAGGATCAAACTCAGAAAGGAAGATACACTGGACTCGATGGGATACAATGACTAGAGCAAAGCAACATTGAGGAATGGGCTTCAAGGAGCTTGAAACTTTCAACAAAATATTATTATCCAAGATGGCCATGCGGGTTATTCGAGAGCCTAATGCGTTATGGGTAAGAATATTGAAAGTTTTGTATTTCACTAATGGTGAATTCCTTAACGCTACAAAAGGGGCCCGAGCATCATGAGGATTGACGAGCCTCCTAGCATAAAGATATGTAATTTGAGGTGAAGGTTTCTAGATTTTTGGAGACGGGAAGAAGATCAAGTTCACAAAGGATGAATGGATATATAAGGGGAGCACCGACAAAATTGACCACTGTCTATAGGTCCTGGTTGTAGTCGAAGTGAAGGTCGAGACCTTACTTAACATGACGACCAAGAAATGGAATAAGAACTACATCCGACAACTGATTTCTCATGACGTAGTGGAAGACATAATACAGGTTGACCTCCCCGATGAGACGTGTGATGATGGCTTTGTGTGGCCACATACCCGAGAGGGAATCCCGATGGTTAATTCGGTTTACCATCACCTTTAACAACATCACCTCACAAGGAATAATCCCTAAACCAATACCAAGTATCTCAGGGAATATGGAAAGCAGCCATCGTCCTGAAAGTCAGAACATTTATATGGAGGTTTATCTCTACCTCAATAAGTACCCGAGAAAATATTGTTCGCAGGGGCATAAATACAGATCCGGCGTGCCCATTCTGTGGGAAGGAGAAAATGAGAGAGCATCTAATATTCGTCTGTCAGTGGTCCCGCGAAATCTGGTTTGCCATCCAAGGAATCTGGACCGACCTATCTAAGGCTACCACAATTGAGGAATGGCTGACTAAAAAGATGAAATTGATGAATGGACCACCTACCAACCGCCTAGGATAGGACACAAGATGGAATAAATATGCTCACTGATTTGCTGGTGCATTTGGAAAGCACAGTGCAAAGTATTATTCGAAGGAAAAAACCCCAAACCGATTAAGACCTTCGGGTGCATCGAGTGAGATTTCGATGAGCGCGACACCACAAACGAAGGATTGAATAACATTACATCCAGACCCCCACCCTTGTCTTGGATTTCACCGAACTAGGGCGCGATTAATCTGAATTGTAACACATTATGGTATCCAAAGACAAAGGTAGGGGAATTGGTGTGGTAGCAAGAAACTCTGAGGGTAGAGTAGTCGATGGCATAAACAGATCAACTAGAGGCGAGGATGCGGAATCCCTAGAAGCTCAAGTAGTGTTGTACAAAATTAAGCTGGCTAGGGACCAAGGATGGGAGAGCGTTGAGGTGGAGCCTGACACATAGAACGTGATCGCAAATATCAAAGGCCATGGAACAAATTGGAGGACTATTACTAGAGTCCGAAAAATAATGCAAGCATCCAGGACTATAAGAACCGTCACGTGGAGAACCATCCCATGAATGGAGAATGAATGTGCTAATTGGATTGCTACCAAATCTAGAACAGGGTTGCATCTACAAGACTGGGTCTCACACCCACCAACCCCCAATTATCTGTTATTATTATTGATGCTTGTTTAATACAACCGAACTCTTGTGTTAATTTTTATTCTGAATAATGAATAATTTCTTATTGGCAAAAACAATAGTTGAAGGAAATATTGAACAAAGGGGCTTCAAAGGTCGACCACAGTTTTTCTTTTCATTTTTTAACATTTTAAATTAATCAATATTACGTGTAAGATTCAACAGTATCTTTTTGACTACTTATTAGGCCAAGGATATATATTTTTTTTTTCCAGATTTAACCTTAATTTAAAAATTAATTATTAAGATGATCTATTGATTTTGAAATTTTCCAAAATGAATCTAAATGTTAACCAGGTTCGCGTTTAGGATGTTCGTCTTAACAGACGTTCTAAACGCAATCAAGTGCACGTGTAAGGGGAATGACCTTAGATGAGGTCTCCTTCCTCCCCATTCCCCCACCATTTGCTTCCTTCTAAATTCTTAGTCGCGTCGTCCGCATGACCGCACGAGTGCTACTCACTCTACTCGTTTCACTGTCAGCCTCGTATATCCCATCCGTCTCCCCTTGCTCGCAAACACCCCTCCTGAACCTATCACATGGTAAGGTCACTGGCGCCGCACCTCGCCGTCGCCGCAAATATTAGCATCACCACCATCAAACCTTGCCACACGCCACCCTATTCTAGTTCAAACGCACACCTCGGTGAGCAAAACCCTAATTTTCTAATTTGGGGTACATGATTTGATTGAATGAAACTAGATAAAATTAATGGTTATAATATGTAATTAGTAGTTATAATGCGTAATATGATAAAACTGATGACTAATAATTAGTTTTATTGATTTTATATGTTTAATATTTTTATCCCAATTATATATTTTTGGGTAAATTATTATTTTACAGTTAAAAATTGTAATCACAATGCATAATATGATGTAGGTGATGAGTTTTAGATATACTGCTATGTTGAAATTAATAAAATTGTTATTCAATTAGGTGTTACAATTACTCAATTCAGATGGTGGCTATAATTTATAGATATGCTGGTAGAATCACTAACATTAAAGACATTATTAATTATGTTAGAGGTGTAGTTCTGCCATGTCCTACACTTGTAAAAGTATATCCCTAACTCAGTTTAAGGAACATGTTAACGTGGCTAGTGAGTTTGGTAAATTTAATGACTTTGAATTTCATTGGACGTTGGGTAACTCTATTTTCCCAATAAATAATGAGTTGCATTTAAAGACATTTTTGAACTGTGCAAGAGTAGTATGGATATCTATGTGACTAGTATAGTTCATCCAGTGATATGTGTACACTTAATTCCATCTCGAAGTGAGCCCGATGAGCGTATGGAGACTGATGAACATGAAATTGAAATAGAGGATCATACTCTGCTTCCTAACGATGATGCATTTTCATCATCTTTAGAGGAGGGGGATGAACGTGATTATATAGTAAGCGATGCTGGTTGTTCTAATGCAGCACAACCTAGTAGATTCAGACAACATCCCCCGAGTTTACCTTAGGAGATTGGGTTAAAATTTAGTGACTGGGAGGTAACACAAATGCAAACATCTCACGCATTCGAGAGTTTGCAGAGACGTGAACATTTGGACGATAAATCTACACTTCAACATGAAGTGAAACTTTGGCATACCAATAATTCTCGTGAATGCAAAACTATGAAATCTACAAAATCACTATATCATTTTAAGTGTAGTAAAGTAAGTGGGGTTGTCTATTCGTGGTCGCTATGAGTTTGTCATAGGTGATTGGGTGGTTGGGAGATCACAAAAGTAGGCCCTACTCACTCTTATACGAACACTGGGGCGATCCAAAAGCATAGACAACATGATGCAGCTGTGATACCAGATTTAATGTATCCATACATATTCAACAATACTGGGATGAAAGTTTGTGTTTTACAATAAGTTGTTAAAGATCGTTTCACACAAACAATCTCTTATTATTATGTGTACTACTAAAACAAAAGTGGTAGAACAAATGTTTAGGTCACACGAGAGTGCCTTTCAAATGTTGACACACCTAATGGTCGATTTACATCAATCAAACCCAGGGATCATGTTCAAGTTTGAGTGGAAGGGGGTACCTACTGAAGGTGGTGCTATATTTAGTAAGTTATTTTGCTCATTTGGACCTTCATTTGAAGGCTTTTCCCACTGTAGATCATTGTTAAGTATTAATGCCACACATTTGTACGAAAGGTATACAGGGAAACTATTAATTGTTGTTGCATTTGACGCGAATAATCAAATATTTCCGTTGTGTTATGCTTTTGCTGATTTTGAGAGTACAGATAGTTGAACGTGGTTTCTAAAGCGACTACGTCATTACGTTATGAAAGATCACCGAAAGATATGTATCATTTCAGATCGTCATGCTGGTAATAAATTGCGGTTGGTAAGGTGTTTTGAAAACCATTGGGAGTTCATAGGTACTGTGCTAGATAGATGGAAAACATCTTCATTTCTCACTTTAAGGACATACCACTTAAAAGTAGATTCTCTGAGTTGGAATGGACTACATCGCGTAAAAAGTTTGATGCGTTATTTGCTGAATTCAGTACTTTAAATAACGGTCAGTTCAAACGGTGGTTGAATGAATGTGGTGACTTTAGTTTGTGGTCGCAATCTTACGATGAGGGATATAGATATGGAGTAATGACGACCAATCAACCTGTGACAACCATTGTAGAAATAATCTTCACATAGTTAAATACTTACTTTATTGAATGTCGTGCGCGTGCGGAGTACGTATCTTCGATGGAATATGTTTGCATGCTTAAAATAAACGAGTTGTTAGAGGCCATAAATCAAACATATCATAGATTTGATGTATTGACATATTCGTTCGGGGAGGAGTACAGGGTACAAACACGTGGAGGTAAATGTTATAAAGTAAACTTGGCAGAACAATCGCGCACATGCGGATAATGGACATTATTTCATAGGCAGTGCGCACATGCGATGATTGGTTTATGTGTAACCAACATATATTGGAACCAATACGTGGATCCATACTTTCCCATTGCAGCTTACAGACGTACGTACCTTCCTAAATTTCACCCTTTAATGAATGAAGACCACTAGAATGAGTGGATTGATTGTGATCCACTAATGATGATATCAAAACGTGGTCGTAGGAGAACAATGATCAATAACGAAATGGATACCAAAGAGTTGTCTAAAAAGGAAAAAAATGCGGTAAATGTGGTCACCCTAACCACAACAAACGATGTTGTAAAAATGAATGTAATTGTGTTTGGTTTTAAAAATAGATGCATGTAGTAGTGGTGTCGTTTGTATATAGTTAATCATTATTAATATTATCATTAATTATTAGATAATGGTCCGCGAGCCGAGGAGCTCGAGGAGAAACATGTTGACTGCTTCACAAGAGCCGAATGATCCGTCATTTCTTGTACGCTCAACAATATCACATGCCGCAACAGATCACGGGTGGTACAATAATTTTGATATTTATTTTTAACATTCAGAAAGTTATTGCATTTTTTTGTTATTTAATAATAATTGTTACCTATAGTTATTGTTAGTGAACAGTCTGGGGATGATAGATATCTGAGGGCGGGTAACTGTTGGGCCCTAGATCCACGCACTCGTGAGTGGGTGGATCTAGCATGTTTTGGATGAATGTCAAATATATCTCACATCATTGTTGATGTTGGGTTACTTCATTCACTCATTGAGAGGTGGCGACCAGAAACGCATTCATTTCACTTACGGTGGAGTGAAATGACTGCCACGTTGTGAGATGTGCAACTTCTACTTGGTCTACGAGTTAGTGGACCCTTAGTCACGTACACATATTATCTGGGAGAGGATTCAGTTAATTTGCTTGATATTTTCCACCAGTTATTGGGACACACACACCAACCCGTGTGAAGATTATTTGAGAGTAAACCAGATGCACCAGATTGGATGAGAGAATGTGGATATATTTTTCACATGTTAGGTACATTTTGGTTCCCTAGCACGATTGGGAACAAAGTGATCCTTGATTATCTGTCACTATTGGATAATCTACATCAGACGGTTCAGTACAACTGATGATAAACTGTATTGAGTTACTTATATAACAACTTATGCATAGCTGTAGAGAAGGGTAGAACGAGCGCAGAAGAATGGGATGTACTTCTGTAGGAACAACTAATTGTCACATGTTTGTATTATCCATGATATCTCTAAAGTATTACACTAATTATTATGTATTAAGTGCGATAATTGTGGTCATGAGAGCATTTATTTGTGTTTCGTGCAATGATAAAGACTAATATGAACTTACATAGTCAAGTTCCATTATGGATGTGGTGGACACTGCCCAAGACAAACAAACGAAATCTTAAACCTAACGTTCATCATTTCTACTAAGACGAGTTGGTTGCCCTTGGAGAGTTTCAGGTATTCAATCATATAAAAGTTAAATTTCCACGTCCAATTGTAGCATTTTTTTATTGAAGGTAAACTGAAACCCATACAACCATAATCAACTACAAAATGTGCCCTTAGTGTGTATGGAGGATGAATATTTATGCTTGGCGATGGTGCCACTCATACAGTTTAACAATGTTGAGTGGCACATGGTGGATCGTGTAATGCAACAATTCAACCTGTGTCAACCTATCCCAGAAGCATTCGAGGATCGGCAAGATTGGGATAGGTTGTACAAACTACGATGGGATAAGAAGAGGCGTGAGCCATGGGCCATACAACACGATGCATAAATTCAATTGTGGAACACCTGTGGTGTACATCTCATTCATGAACCAGAGATACACGTATCTCGTTCTAAGTACCTGGAATGGTACTCATTGATGTCAGTTACAATAATCAAAGATGCATGACCCCCAGTACCAGCTACCGCAGATGCTGAGGTACGACTGACGATGCACTTCGAACTACATGAGAACATAACTATGATGCTGGTAAATTTTTTTGTAGGTATAAATTCAAGTGTAATTGTTCTTATTTGGTGTACTTATCAATATTACATTTTTTATGATACAAATGTGAGATTGGACACATGTTACTCGTAACCGCAAGAAATTGTTGAAGATAACAACCAGAAGATCGAACAAGTATATGGATGAGATTATGAATGCTTGTCTCTTCTTCCATGACATAACTGGTGAACTATCAGGGTTCAATCAGATGATGGCAGAAGCTGTGTCATCTAGTGAGGATAAACAAGTAGAAAATACAAATCAACCAGAAGATATTCACGAACACATGTTTCACCATCATGCATATTCACCGCCTTCAGTAACTCAACAATCGCAAATTGATGAGGTGCAACTTCAAGTCTCCCGACGAAAAAAGAGGAAAAATGTTTGGGGCGGGCTAAGGAGATGGGGGAGGGGGAGGGGACATCTGGTAGTAGTTTCCAGGGTGATATTCATAGGGGCTGGATACCCTAGATGATAACAAACTTTGACATATGTTTATTTATATTTCTGGACCAAATATATGAAAATTATTCAAGTAGTACTTTATTTAAGTAAAAAAAAAATTATTATTTTAAGAGTGTGTTGTATTCTTTCTTAAAATAAATAGGTGAACGAGTTTGTAACAATACGATTTTCTTAATACTATTGTAGGTTCATGTTCAAAGCAAAAGAATTTAAACACCAACATAGAAAAAAGTTTTGGTTTATTGGATACAACAAAGTTTTATAACAAAAATGTTGTAAACGCGAACTTGGTTAACGTTTACACTCATTGGGGGAAATTTTAAAGTCGGAAGCTTAGTTTGGTAATTAATTTGTAAATTAAGGTTAAATCCGAAAAAAAATAATCAACAGTGGAAGATTGATTTACCTTTTGAAAATCTTTGTGGAAATTAACTTTTATAAGTTGTGTGTTTATAACATAACTCAATCATCTTTATATATTAATTTAGCTAAATTGTGACAATTAATAAAACGAAAATGTTACTTGTCAAAATCCAAATTTTTTATTTATCCACATCATTGTACATTTCTTCACGATAGCGTGTCAATATCATGTGTGTACCTAAAGCGAGTAGAAATTCTTGCAAGTACTCACAATCAATGTAAAAAAAACGTTACATTATTTTGTAGGTTTGTTTTGATTTTTAATGCAAATTTTATTTTATTTATTTGTTATTTATTTTATTTATTTCATTAATACTTTTTGATTTTGTCTTTAGAAAATTTGACATCATAAGATTTTATTTATTTTCTTAAAAGTAAAAAATGATAAATTTGGTAAAAATATAATTGGTTATACATAAAACATTTCATAGAGTATAACAATAATCACTTATGTCTTAAGTTTTTTTTTGCATATAATTATTTTCAAAAAGAAAATAAATTTATATATAAGTTTTTATTATATAATTTGTAAATTAATACTAAAATAATTTTATTAAGTTAATGTACAAAAATGTCACTAATTTATCATAATAAAAGCCTTTCTAATATATTTTATTATGTCACTTAAAAATTTATTAGTGTATTGATTTAATATAATAAGAATAGAGAAATTAAAAATTAATTAAAACATAACAGTTTTTATATAAATAATTCATTTCAAATTAATTTAATAATCGATAACTTTAAATTTCCTTTTATTTTACTACTTTATAAATAAATAATTTAATATTTTAAATTCAATTATTTAAATAAATTTTCATATACTACTTAAATTGTGATTCAATTTTCAAGTGAGTAGTGTATATATTGATGACAACACATCTCCTTAGCAAGTTCTTGTTTTTCCAGTTGCCGACCATACTTGAATCTCAAAGGATATGACACATCAATCCAGACTCAAGTGTGTTGGTTCTACTATACTTCAGATTGTGATCATTGTCGAGTATTAAATAAATCGACCAACAATTATGTGCATAAAATAATAACAAATTAAGAAAAAAGCATACACAAATGTTAGATTTGTGTTCAAGGTTGCCAGCGACACATACACCATTGTTGTGTGTCTTGGATGAAACTATGGTCATGATTAGCCGCATTCGGGGTGGGAGGATTTGTCGTGAAATTTGACAATTTGAAAACCAACGTCGATGCTCTAATACTAATGTTGGAATATAAGATATAGAGTTGACTAGGACATAGTATAAATACATAGAATAGGTTTACCTGGTCTGACGACAAACTAAGAATAAAAGGATCTGCCATAGGTAGAATCACGATCTATCAGTCGGAAGACATGTCACAGATTAACAAACGATAACCAAACTTTCCACCACTATTTTTTTTTGGCCAAGAAATGCATTCATTAATCATAATAAGAGTTCTCCAAATCCGTTACAATCAAACTAAACAAAGTCCTCGGGTTACAAACAACCCAATCAATAGGGCACGTACCCCGTTTAGCTTCAACCGCTACCCAATTGGCACATTTGTTCGCCGAACGTCTCACGAACCTCCAATGTACCTGATCAATATGGGAGGCTTGTTCGAGGATTTCCGTTAAGATATCTCGAAGCTCCCAATCGTTCCCTGAAATACCTCCCTTGAGAAGGTTGATAACATACTGAGCGTCCGACTCGATGATGACCTCGGACCACTCGTGTTGAATCGCCATGCCCGTCGCGAGGAGGATCGCCTTTCCACAACTATTGACATTTGTTTAAATTGTAGGTGATTAGAGTTTCTCTCATATGATTACGTATAATTAGTTTTTTACTATGAACACACCAATAGGAATCCAGAGGAAATGATTTTGGGTCAATCTAATATTACTGAACTTATAAGAATGAATTATCATTAATGGGCAACTCAGTAAAAATAAAATGAATATTTCTCTCTCTTCTTTTTCGTAGGGAAGATTGTTTCAAATTTCACTCTTATATGGTGTGTAATAGGGTGGATCCACCAAATCGAGACCGAACGCGATTCAACCAAAACGATTGAACTATTTGTGGGCCATAATTAATGGTATAAGCTTATTGGTCTATTTCGTTCTTGGTATTATTTGAGTCCTAGGCCATGGGGATCATTGAAGACCATTAACTATTTTTGAGTGAATTTATTATATATATCTTATTTCGATAGAATTAATTATACAAGAACGCTCGAGAAACAATTATAATATAATTTGAACGAAAATGGTTTCGATCAATAATAAATTATTGTAATATTAATAAATTATATTAGATACTATCCTGTTATAGAAATTTATATAATTGAATATTATAATATTAAATTATATTGGATAGTATAGTTATTTTGATTTTGAAATAATTTTAAAATGTCAGTCTAATCAGATGATTTCGATTTAGAACGAAATCATGTCAGCTGAACAAAATATTTATTATTGGCCCAAAAAAAATATTTATTTGATATATTACATTTTTTTTGTAAAGAAGTAACATAATTCAAATTGTAATCGAAAACAAAAACATTTTAGAAAAAAACGAAATAAACATAATTTTCCTTCGAATTTTAACTGTTTAATAATTATATTAAAAAATATTCTTATTTATAATTATATGTACGTCATTGTTATATTTAAAATATAATTTATGTTAAATTAATTTTTATTTATTAATAAAATTCTGTTTGATTGATTATTTTTGTTAATTTTGTTTTTGCTTTATTTATTTATTTATTAATTAATAATTTTTAGTTTTTTTTTTAAAAAAAAATAATATTTATAAAATAGAAAATAATACAAAATTACATATATATATATAGATATATGTCTAAACGAGCAAGTCCAAACGGTCTAGACCAAATTATAGACCAAAAAGACCAAGACCATTCAAACGGCCCTAACGGTTTTTGTCTCGGTCTCAAGACCAAACTAGAGGACCAAAAAATTCGGTCTCGGTCTCAAGACCAACCCAAATCGTCCAGGGACGGTATTTTGCTCAGCCCTAATACAGGAGGAGCAAACTTACTTCAATTTTGTTACATATTACATAATCGAGAAAAACCTTCAAAATTGAAAAAGAAAATGATCTGAAATTAAGAATCTATCTTATAATTATTTTTATTTCTCTTCCGACAATCATGTTGAAGTTTGTCGAAATCTTTCTGGTCGTCGTACTTAACCTTTCATTCATGTTGTCAGTCTTGTTCAGTCTGTATGTTTGAGTTCAAGTGTTTTTTTAGTTCGGTTAGTAAAAATTTCGTACTAATTTATGCCCAATGACGATGATATATTCTGGAAGGTGATCGTACCGTAAACCCTCAAGTACGAACCTGCGAGGTGACGGTGCACGATTGACTTAAGGAGACTCTACACCTCACGTGTCTCACTTTTTTTTGGTGAGGAATAGGAAAATGTCATATGTCTAACGAAGCTAATATAATATCTAGGGATGTCATGGAGAATATGGTGAATGATGGGCTGGGTGGTATTAGTAGGGATAATACTGAGGAACAAAATGCAGAGGCTAAGACATTTTATAGAATGTTAGAAGATTGTGAGAAAATCTTATATCCTGTTTGTGCTTAGTATACAAAGATGTCTTTTATAGTGAAATTGTTGCATTTAAATGCCCTTTATAAGTTTTTCACAAGTTTCCTACACTTGTTTTGTATTCACTGGCATTTGTGTGCCTACTTAAAGAGAACCAATTGACGCATTATTTCATGTTCCTTCAAGGTTGTTAGCGAGCGAAACAAAAAAAAATATGTCTCAACAAGTGATGAGGCATACTGTTGGGACATGCACTTTTGCAAAGAGAGAGCAGAAGATGGTAATCCAGTTGTACATGCATTGTTCGTAGATTGTGAAGAATAATGGAAAACGTGTGGGGGAGTATTATATGTTCTGTAAGAACCATGTCAACAAGAATGATGTACCCATTGAACCGAAGTCCAAAGCAATAAGAGTAAGTACTTTCGGGGTTACCTTACATACAGTTGAAAAATATCACCTAATAGACTCTTATAAATGTACATGCCTGTAGGATCAAGTTGAGGAGGATGGTCCAGTTGATAAGGATGCATTGTATGAGGAAGTTCGTCTACCTGAGAAGTGTAGAACCCGTGTCTCTAAAATTGCACGGACGAAGGAAAAGGCTGGGAACTCTATACATATGGATCCTCTTCAAAAGAAGGCTCGGGGCAGGATTAGTCCTCATCCCTCCTGAGGGCGAGCCTCTAAAATATGCGATCACCCTCACATTCAAGGCGACCAACAATGAAGGTGGGTGTAACACACTTATCACTGGGTTGCGACTCGCTAAGGGAATGGGTATAACGTCACTAAAGGCAAAGAGCAATTCAAAGCTAATTGTCAACCAAATCAATGGCACCTATGAAGCAAAGGGGGAAATATGAAAAAGTACCTCGGCATTGCCAAAAAACTCATCGCCGAAATTCCGGCTTTCGCGATCGAGTCAATTCCTCGACAAGACAACCAGCTAGAAGACTCCTTGAGTAAGCTGGCATTCCGAAGAACAAAAGTACCAGAAACACAATTCTTGGAACAAGCACTTTACTTGGTCCTCGAAAATTGAGTAGAAGTCTTCAATATTCATGAGCAGGATAACTGGATGACTCTGTTCCAAAACTTTCTGAAAGGAGGAACCTTGCCAGAAGACGAAGTCGAAGCCACAAAAACAAGTCGCCTAACCGCAAACTATCTTCTCATCGATGGAGAACTCTATAAGCGAGGATACTCAACTTCCTATTTGAGATGCATTTCCCATCCCGAGACAGAAAGAGTTCCGCGTGAAGCTCATGAAGGAGTTGTCGCATGTCATGAAGGTGCACGCTCATTAACGTGCAAAATCTTCAAACTAGGCTATTACTGGTCAACCTTGAGCAAATATGCTGCAGAATTAACAAAAAAATGCGCGACTTGTCAACAGTTCGCACCAAAATCCATTCGATCACCAACATTGCTATCCATAATGGCTGGCGCCTGGCCATTTACCCAATGGGGAATAAACATATTGTGACCCTTTCTCATAAGCACTCGGCAAAGAACCCACATCATCGTGGCGATCGACTATTTCTCCAAGTGTATAGAGGAGAAAGCATTAGCCTATACAACTGATTTCAAGTGATCACATTATTAAAGGTCAACTTAATTTCGCGATTTGGCATCACCAAGATACTCATAAGCGATAATGACCCGTAATTTGTGGGAAAAGAACTCAAGTGGCTATGTGAAGAGTACCGTATTGATCACAGATTCAACTCGGTACATCATCCCCAAACAAACGGACATGCCGAAGTAGCCAACAAAGTTGTCCTAGTAGGACTCAAAAAGAGAGTTCAAGCCTTAAAAGGAAACTGGGTAGACGATCTGGACAACGTGCTGTGGGCTGTCAGAACGACACCCAAAATAGCAACAGGGGAAATACCATTCAGTTTGGTGTACGAATCTGAAGCAGTGGGACCCGCCGAAATAGTGGTGTATACCCATAGGATCCTACACTTTGATGCCAAAGCTAATGACATTGAGGGACTCACTGGCTTAGATCTTGTTGAACAAAAGGGAAGGCAATCAGACAACGCACAAGCTAAAATGTGACTGGCGACCCATCGGTACTTCAACAGAAATGTCAGCGCTCGTCAATTTTTTGTGGGGGAGATGGTTATGCGAATGAATGAGTTCACAAATTTGGACAACCACAACAAACTCTCAACTATGTGGGAAGGCTCATACAAAGTACTGGAGATTGGCACACCAAGATCCTAGTACTTGGAAAATGTAAAGGGTATAAGGCTACCTCGTCCTTTCAATTCTGAACATTTACTTAGGTTTTATACATAACTTGTAATCAAAATGCTATGTCAATAAAACAAAACCATTCCTTCATATAAAGCATAACCACTCGAACCGAAATGAAAAGCTACAAAGGATGGACGAATCATCGAAAGATAAAACATAATGCATACAAGCACAGAAACCAACAAAGGTGACAGTCTCCTCAGTCAAGTAAAGCGAGGATTGCGAACAAACCTTAAAAGGTAACCGTTTCTCTCCCATCCAGACCTAAAACAAGGGGCGATATAATAGGTGAATGAACCATCAAAGGTAACAGTTCCTTTACAAGTTGGGCAAAACTAAGAGATGATATAAAAGGCGAATGAACCATAAAAGGTAACAGTTCCCTTACAATTTGGGCAAAACTAATAGTTGATATAAAAGGCGAACAAACCATCAAAGGTAACAATTCCCTTACAAGTTGGGAAAAACTAAGACCTGATACATAAGGCGAACGAACCCATTTCAAGGGTTACAGTTCCCTTACAAGTTGGGCACAATAGAGTGGACGAACTGACAAGGTAACAGTCTCTTAAAATAAAAGCTTAAGAGAGTGAACAAATCTTAAGTAACAACTTCCTAAAAGGCGAGCGAATCTAAGGTAACAGTTCATCTGAAAAGCGAAGTGGGCGAACGAATGTAAGATAACAGCTTCCTAAAAGGCGAACGAATCTTGTCTAACAGTTTCTCAAAAAGGGAGAATGAATCCAAGCTAACAGTTTCCTAAGAGGCGAGAGAATCTTAGGTAACAGTTCCTTACTCTAAGGCGAACAAATCCGACAAGGATAATTGTTTCCTTAAGGGTATATCCTTGAGTAACAGTTCCCCAAACGAAGCTTGGCGAAAGAAACAGACAAGCCAATAAAAGGCAACAGTCCTTCCTCAGAAGCCTAAAAAAGAGAAAAGAACCTCTAAAAGGTAACATTTCCTCCCAAAAGGTCCTAGAATCTTTGAATAAAAAGGCAAGACTATTCTACAGAAGCTAAAACCGAAGTTGAAAACAAGTATGGTATTACTTCCTTAAGCTTTCAAATGAGATTGACATCGAAAGAACATCCAAATATATTCGAAGTCAAACCTAAACAAAGGCTTACGAAACAAAAGGCGTTCATCAGATTCAAAATATATGACTCAATGATCAAAATAATTACAAAGTTTCTGAAACAAAAGGAAACTAAAACAAGCTCTCATTCATAAATGGGGGACAACATTTAAACATACAAAAGGAGGTGGAGCAAAAACATAAGGAGGCTAGGCGACTTTGCAAGGTTGTAATCCTTCTTAGAACGAACAAGCTCTTTAAACTTGATGCTCTGCATCAACTTGGTCACCTGGGGGCCTGGAACATCATGGTCTGGGTTCACCAGGGTCTGCAGTCACCTTCTCGGCCAACATCTGCACAAGGAGCTCCCTTGGTGTAGCCGCTCTCAATGAAGTCCATAAGAGACTTCACCTCCCGGAGAGGAAACTTTGGGTCTATCCCCTGAATCTAGTCGACTAAGACCTGGAGATATGCAGCTACCTCAGCGTTCATCACCTCCAAGGCGCAGTCAGAGAACTCCTCGGGCTTCTTAAAGTCCTTGACTACGCTCTGGGAGGATGGGACAACCTGCAACTTCAACTCGAGTTTCTCGTTCTCAGCCTTGAAGACATCCCTCTCAGCCCAAGCCTCCGTCAGCTCGCCCTGATGGCGAGTGACCTCCTCCTCTAGTTGAGTGGAGTACTTGTCAGCTTCCTTGGTCCGCAGCTCAGTCCAGAGCCTTCCGTCCTCAACGAGCGCCACCTGATCCTCCCTCATCTTAATCAAGTCCACCAACTCCTTCTCCCTCTCCGCAGAATCCCGTTGAACCTGCTCCACTAGCTCAGTGGACGCCGCTACCCACATCTTCAAGTATACCACCTCTTTGGGAGTATACCCAAAACTGTGAAACCGCTCCATCTTGATAAGCAGGTCAACCTGCTTATCGGCGAGCTCCCCCTACAATTCACTCGATCGCCGTCTCCTCGCGGATGAGCTGACAATAGGAAAAAAAGGAAGAACGTTAAAAGAGAGAAAACAATGAAAGGAATAAAGGGATGTCTATAAAGGAAGAATGAGGAGAAAGGAACTTCCCAAGGCGAGATGCTCAAAATGCGTCCTCAACACGACCTCAATGTCGTTCAAATCTTAAGGGACATCCCCCCGTTCCTGAGGAGGAAGGATTGTTAGGTTATATGTATAATTACATATAACATTGAGGTAAAATGTGAAAATATGAGAAGGACCAATCTGTAAATTCTAGTTTATGTTGTTCTATAAATAGAGTATCCTGTAACAGACTTACCGAGTAATGAAGATTTGAAGTTCTCATTTTCTTTCATCAGAATTAAGGATTCTTCCTTGTTCTATATTTGATTGAATATCCTAAGGTGGTATCAGAGCTACTGCGATTTTGTGATATGCACTGCTGCATTTCGTTTTTGTCAATTGCATGATTTTGTTTGCTTCTATATCTGCTTCTCGATTTTTCAATTATATTCAATTCAATGGAAGAAATATCCGCATCCTTCTTCAACAAGAAGGTTTTTCAATTGGAAGGAGAAGAAAAATTTCAATATTGAAGACAACAAGTTTTATTAGCAGTAAGAGGTGTTAGGGATTATGATTTAGATAATTGTTTGTGTTTAGTCCAAATGATTAGGACAATTACATTCAAGTCCACATGTTTAGGACTTTTGCATACATATCCCTAGCATCACCTATAAATAGATGACCACCCTTATTGTAATAATAAAGCTTAGTGTTAACAAGATGAAATTCTATTTATTTGTAGCACAAATCTCTTCATTTTCTCCTCATTTGATTTAGTTGTCCTAAGATGGTATCAAAGCTACAAGATTAGGGACCAAATTTGGATTCAGTTGCAAATGCCAGTCTCAAATCTGTCCCAACTCTGTTTTATTCTTCAATTCAGTTTGTCGCGCAATCAGTTTGTTCAAATTCAGAATCAGCATCACTAGATTTTCACGCCTTAGCTTCAGTCAGATGGAGATTTCAATTTCTTCTGTTTGTTGATCACTCTTATCAGATCATTGCCACCTCCAACAAGATTTAATGACCAGCAACTTCACTCTTATCAGATTATTGCCACCTCCAGTAAGATTCAATGACCACCAGTTTCACTTCATTCGGTGGAGATCATTTCAGTGCTGCAATTGGACTGAATCTACACCTCCTATTGCAAATCTACACCTCCTGTTGCAATTCGACCGAATCTACCCCTCCCGCTGCCAATTCAAAACAGATCACATGTCCAGATCGCATTTCAGTATCTCCACAACATTTCAGCATTACACTGAATATGCAGCATCTCCAGATTGCATCGATTTTGCAGCACATCCAAATCACTAATTCTGGAGTATCAATCCATATACAACTCACTGCTCATCAATTTAGATAGAACTGACATGCTCCTCGTTTGGGAAAAGTATGAAAAAGATGTAACATGTTTGACAAAATTGGTAACTGGTGTAACTTGTTTTGGACAACGGATTTTTGATGTATTATGTTTCATTATGTTGGTTTTTGAAGAAACGTTTGTTTTTCCGTCAATTTATCGGTTTAAATTAGAAACGTGCAACTCACGTGCTCTTGTTTTTGAACGTTAAAAACACAAGAATTGAAACTACCGAAACTACCCTCGTCCTATTTTCCCTCCAATATCCGAATCGGTGTCCATCTACCCATCCTCTCAAAGCTGTCTTAAAGATAGAAGGAAACTTCCCACATTTTCTGATGGGACATAGAAGATTCATCTATGCTGGACATTCTAAGACGATTAATCCCAATAAACAGAAGCTTGTTCTTTTGTTGGAAAACATTGGTGTCAGGTATATGAATATATTAACCTTATACTTCAATTTGCAAATTGATTATGTTTAAAAGCTAAATAGAGTTGCTCTTTGCAGCTGGAACACGATTAAGCCTCAAATGGAGGCTATGCTTCAGGAGAATGATAGGTAAGGCAAATTTGTCTCAAAAGTGAAGAAGTTCAACAGAAAAACTTCGATCTACACTTTTCCATTTCCATAATGTCGATGTATTGAGCAGCAGCAACTGCAAAACCCATATACCCTTTTCTCACAGGCCACCTCTAGTAGTAGTAGATAGCAGAAGGTGAAAGTAACTACTCTCAATTGTGCAGCTCCCCATATCATACAGGAGGAACCACCTTCCCCCACAAGATCATTAACCAAATCTAGTATGCTTGAGTAATAATTAATGGATCTTGAACATGCCAACTCTACTTACTCATTGAATGACGAGTTCAACAACCACCATACCTACTACCTCATACACAATTTCTTGCTCAAAAGACCTAATTGTTGTCTGTCTGACTGGACTGGTTCTAATCAACAATGGAAGGGAGATATCATGCTGGCTTCCTACCTAAATTCAACGCATTTGTATTCCTACCTATCACACCGTTGCTTGGTGATGAAGCCATTGGAATATCTAATTCGACATAACAGTTCTAACAATGACTAATTATGTATTGAGTTTCAATGTGGCCCTTACACGCTTTCAGTGTGGCATTTTTTAATAGTTGTATCATTAAGAATACCAACAACGCCTACCACTTCTAAATTTCAACCTACTAAGAGGTGTTAGATAAGATCTTAACTATGCACACTTAGAATCTTGAATGAAAAACATAAGATAAAATGGGTTCATACCCTGATGGAGTCGAAGGGCCGTGTTTTCAAACCACAAGGAGCATTGATTGTATTTCCCCGCATAGGATCACTAACCCAAGTGACAATTTGGCTAGACCGTCGAACCACCCTAATGAGATGGGGAAGCTTCACTTATATGTTCTCAGCTCCCATTCTTGCAATTATCGTTATCCTCCCTGCCTTGTTTTGTGGGTTTAATATCTCAATCAGCTTAACCAGGTCACTAGGATTCATCTTATCACTCACCTGCATCACATATACAAATTACACATGAAGCAACTGTTCCATTGTGAGGCAAGTAGCCGTCATAAACCCAAGAGCCTCATCAACTCGATGAGCCATTTCTAGGTATCTGGTACATCAAAAGGAAAAAAACAATAAAAAACAATTCAAACAACAAAGTTAGGAATATCATTAGTGGGCACTAAAAAAGTGAATCTTTATATAACAAGAGAAGCATAAAGAAACCACCAAACGACTCAAACTGAACATCTCTTAGTTTATATTTTCCCCTTAATCTAAGTACCAATTATTCAAAATCCAAACTTTGCACTTCACTTTTCGGGAATATATTAAGGGATACTAACGAAATTGCATAAGAAACTTTGGATAAATTGCAAAAAACATACTGAAGTATTTTCTTGACAAATAACACCTTGCTCGGGCTCATATTCCATTAATTTTGACTTATTTTGTTAAATTGGGGATTTGTTGATATCAGAATTTTGCCTGACAACAATGTTTTCCGTAAAAAAAAGGAATGTGGGTAATGATCAAAATGAGGAAAAGGCACTACCTGTCTCCTTGTTCATTGTGTTCGGTGAAATCCAAATTCCACTGTGTAATTCTTTGCATGGATGCATAACCTCCAGTGGCAAAAGCCCCGAAGAGATTCAAAGTGGTTGCAGATAGGCAGTAAGCTCTGATCATCCTCTGTGGGTCTGGTATTCTAGACTTCTCTTCAAACACGTCTCCATTGATATTATCTCATATGTAGCTCGGCAGCTGCACGCCGTCCTTCTGCTCAAATGTGTTTGACCTAGGCTTTGCAAATTAACCAGTCATCCTCCCCACCTTTAATTGAAGAACACTTTCACAATTATAAAATCAGGGTCTTCCAATTCAGAAGCGAATTTCAGTATTCAAATATTTTAAAAATATTCTACGAAGCATGACGATTTAACCTTGACGACGGGAATTTGACCGCCGAACATCAACACAACTTTGAAATCCCGTCGAACATCAACACAACTTGGAGAATGACATTCCTACGAGGCGGAACACTTGGATAAGAAAATGGATTAACTAGAAGACTGTATATAATAGTAGTGAAGAAATGAGGGGCATTTGAGAAATTTTAAAGCAAATAAAAGTCACGTGCAATACATTTGCGGTGTTAACGAAAACAAACGGAATTCATCAAAAATCAAAAAGACCAAACATATTGCATCAAAAACAAATACTTGGTCTCTTTTACCACCTTGATCAAACATGTTACATCTTTTACATACTTTTCCTGAAGTTGAAAACAAGTATGGTAAAATTTCCTAAAGCTTTCAAATGAGATCAACATCGGAAGAACATCCAAATATATTCGAAGTCAAACCGAAACAAAGGCTTACGAAACAAAAGACGTTCATTAGATTCAAAATATCTGACTCAATGATCAAAATAATTACAAAGTTCCTAAAACAAAAGGAAACTAAAACAAGCTCTCATTCATAAATGGGGGATAACATTTCAACATACAAAAGGAGGACAAGCAAAAACATTAGGTGGCTAGGAGACTTTGCAAGGTTTTAATCCTTCATAGCACGAACAGGCTCTTTCAACTTGAAGCTCTGCATCAACTTGGTCACTTGGGGGCCTGGAACATCAAGGTCTGGGTTCACCAGAGGCTGCAATCCTCTTCTCGGCCCCGGGGACAGCCTCCTCGCCAACAGCTGCAGAAGGAGCTCCCTTGGTGTAGCCGCTCTCAATGAAGTCCATAAGAGACTTCACCTCCCGGAGAGGAAACTTGGGGTCTATCCTCTGGATCTAGTCGACCAAGACCTGGAGATAGGCAGCTACCTCAACCTTCATCACTTCCAAGGCGCAGTCAGAGAACTCCTCGGGCTTCTTAAAGTCCTTGACTACACTTTGAGGGATGGGACAACCTGCAACTTCAACTCGAGTTTCTCGTTCTCAGCCCTAAAGACATCCCTCTGAGCTCAAGCCTCCCTGAGCTCGCCCTGATGGCGAGTTCCTCCGCATCCAGCTGAGTGGTGTACTTGTCAGCTTCATTAGTCTACAACTCATACCAGAGCCTACCGTCCTCAACAAGCGCCACCTTATTCTCCCTCTTCTTAATCGACGCAAGCAACTCCTTCTCCTTCTCCGCAGAATCCCGCTAAGCTTGCTCCACCAGCTCAGTGGACGCCTCTGCCCTCATCTTCAAGTCTACCACCTCTTTCGGAGTATACCCAAAACTCCGAAACTGCTCCAGCTCGATAAGCAGGTCAACCTGCTTATTGGCGAGCTCCCCTACAATCCGGTCGATCGCCGTCTCCTCGCGGATGAGCTGACAACAAGAATAAAGGGGAGAACGTTAAAAGAGAGCAAGCAATGAAAGGAATAAAGGGAAGTCTATAAAGGAAGAATGAGGAGAAAGGAACTTCCCAAGGTGAGATGTTCAATATGCGTCCTCAGCACGACCTCAATGTCGTTCAAATCTTAAGGGACATCCCCCCGCTCCTGAGGAGGAAGGATTGTTAGGTTATATGTATAATTACATATGACATTGAAGTCAAATGTGAAAATATGAGAAGGACCAATCTGTAAATTCTAGTTTATGTTGTTCTATAAATAGAGTATCCTGTAACAGACTTACCGACTTATCAAGTAATGAAGTTCTGAATTTCTCATTTTCTTTCATCGGAATTAAGTATTCTTCCCTGTTTTATATTTGATTGAATATCCTAAGGTGGTATCAGAGCTACTGCGACTTTGTGATATGCACTGCTGCATTTCGTTTTCGTCAATTGCATGATTTTGTTTGCTTCTATATCTGCTTCTCGGTTTTTGATTCTGTTTAATTCAATGGAAGAAATATCTGCATCCTTCTTCAACAAGAAGGTTTGTCAATTGGAAGGAGAAGAAAACTTCCAATATTGGAGACAACAAGTTTTATTAGCAGTAAGAGGTGTTAGGGATTATGATTTAGATAATTGTTTGTTTTAGTCCAAATGTTTAGGACAATTACAGTCAAGTCTACATGTTTAGGACATTTGCATACATATCCCTAGCATAACCTATAAATAGATGACCACCCTTATTGTAATCATAAAGCTTAGTGTTAACAAGATGAAATTCTCTTTGTTTGGAGCACTAAGTTGTTCATTTTCTCCTCATTTAGTTCAGTTGTCCTAAAATTGTATCAAAGCTACAGGATTAGGGACCAAATTAGGGACCCCAAATCTGTCACAACTCTGTTTTATTCTTCAATTCAGTTTGCCGCACAATCAGTTTGTTCAAATTCAGAATCAACATCACTAGATCTTCACGCCTCAGCTTCAATTAGATGGAGATTGCAATTGCTTCTATTTGTTGATCACTCTTTTCAGATCATTGGCACCTCCAACAATATTTAATGACCAACAACTTCACTCTTATCACATTATTGCCACCTCCAGCAAGTTTCAATGACCATCAACTTTACTTCATTCGGTGGAGATCATTTCAGTGCTGCAATTGGACTGAATCTACACCTCCTGCTGCAATTCGACTGAATCCACACCTCCTGCTGCCAATTCAAAACAGATCACATGTCCATATCGCATTTCAACATCTCCATAGCATTTCAGCATTACACCGATTGTGCAGCATCTCCAGATTGCATCGAATTTGCAGCACCTCCAAATCACCAATTCTGGAGTATCAATCCATATACAACTCATTGCTCATCAGTTTAGATAGAACTCACATGCTCCTTGTTTTATAGCATATTAATTCAGATGTTCATGCGATTCTGTGTTGTGCGTCTTGTGCGTTTTTGTGTTGTGCATCCATGCAATTCTGTGTTGTGCTGGATTAATTTCGATTCTTCTTCTTCTGGATCGCCTCTTCTTCAAACATCAATCCATATGATCAGACCCGTGATCATGTGATTACAACTCTGCTGTAAGTTCACTCATTGCAACTCTGTTTTGCGACTCTGGAATTCTAATCTTTCATACTGAGTATGCTGCGATTACTGTTGGAAAATTTCGACTGCACTAATTCTTATGGTGCTGATTCTTTTTTGATAATCTGTTACTCGTGTTGCTGGATTGATTTATCACGATGATGCTGATTATTCCCCTGTTGTTGGACTGAGTTCTCACATTGAAGATGATTTTTCTGTTTAAGGCTGAATTTTGAGATGTTTGAGGCTGATTATGTTCATGCTATGGCTTCTATTCTCCTCTTTTCTTCTTGCTTATCTTCATGTGTAAGCTGCGGCCCTGCACTCTCCTTATCCTCCTTCGATTTGGTGGTTTGCATTATCGATGATTCTATGTTGAGCTACGTGTGTTTACGAACACGTTTTCAGTTTTTCTTTATTTTTTGCTGCGTGCTTTTCAAGCACGTTTACTGCGTCACGAGGTTGCTTCATCCGATTCAGAATTTCTTCTACATGTTACATGCTTGGCCAAGCTGAAACAGATGATTAACAACACTCAAGCAACCCGCGAATTCGGTCCATCTGCAGTGCCTACAGAGTGCTTTCCTAGTGCATCTGCAGTGCTCATCTAGTGCAGCCCAGTTCTCAAGCATTTGAGAAGACCTGTACTCATTGAAATCAGCTCAGTAAACACAAATCACTCATGTAAAGGCAGCAACAAACAAGTCCACATGTTAAGGATAGCAATAAGATCATGATAGTTGAAGATTGTAGGCAAAGAAACAATCAACATGGATAAATATTAGGAGTTGATGATGATGATGAGATGTTGATGAA
This sequence comes from Chamaenerion angustifolium, assembly GCA_946814005.1. Lineage (NCBI taxonomy): Eukaryota > Viridiplantae > Streptophyta > Magnoliopsida > Myrtales > Onagraceae > Chamaenerion > Chamaenerion angustifolium. The sequence continues at coordinate 20,705,855 of OX328268.1, read as the reverse complement.
CATCTTTTCTGTTTTTGATAGCTTAGGGTCTTGATTTACATTAGGAAGGGGAATTTTAGGGATTATGATTTAGATAATTGTTTGTTTTAGTCCAAATGTTTAGGACAATTACATTCAAGTCCACATGTTTAGGACTTTTGCATACATATCCCTAGCATCACCTATAAATGGATGACCACCCTTATTCTAATAATAAAGCTTAGTGTTAACAAGATGAAATTCTTTTTGTTTGTAGCACTAAGCTCTTCATTTTCTCCTCATTTGGTTCAGTTGTCCTAAGAAGAGGCTATAATCTTGAAGGACATTTGTATGGCAATTCAGCAATTCATTCTCACATTCAAACTGCTGATGGAGATGAAGAATCGAATCCGGAGTACCTCAAGTTTGTTCAGAAGGATAACTCCCTTGCTTCCTGGATGCTGGCTTAGGTTTCATCTCAGGCAAGCAGAGGTCTCATTGGATGTATGACTGTGACATCTATTTAGCAAAAACTGCATCGAGATTTCTCATCTCCTTCCACAACTCGCATTATGCATCTGTATGATCGACTTAAGGTTAGAAAGCTACCTCATCAAAACATGCATGATTACTTGACTACTATTTAGTCTGCCTGGAATAGCCTTGCCAACTGCGGACATCCGATAGAGGAGATGCATCAGATTTCTATTATTTTGAATGGTGTTAAAGGCCAGTTTGACAGTGTTGTTCCGGTCATTCATTCGAGCATGAATCTATATGATTTGGATTTTATTAGTTATGTTCTCCATGATGCTAAAGCAATACAAGTTGATTTGTTGTTAGATCCAGGAAATTTATTGTCTCCAACTGTCAATCTCTACTCTACACAGTGGGATGATGCTGTTGATAATCACTCGACTAAAAAATCTGTTCCAATGTCTTCTTCAGTTCCTATGTATTCTTCGGTTCCTAACTCTATTCAGACTTCACATATGTCCTATGCATCTTATGCTAATCAGACTCCAGGGATAGCAAGGTTTACTTCGAGTTTCATACCAATCATTATGTCATAAGAGACTCTCATTGTCACAATGTTCTGCTTAGTGGGTCAGAAAATTCTAGGTTATACAAGCTTGATTTGTCGAAATTAAATAATTGTCGGTTTGTTAAGTCGAGTCTTCCTTTTAGTAGTATATCTAATATGGTGTTTGTTTCTGAAAATTCTCGTGTTGAGGTTTGTAAGACAAATACTGATTCAATTGATTCTAAATCTATTAATAAATCAGATTTTACTGTTGTTTCTCCTGTTGTTGCTTATGATCATGCCAGTTTCAATGATGTGCATAATACAATATCTGTTCATGTTGATTCTCAAAATAACATCTCTAGTTTATAACATCAGATACAGTTGATAAAATGGATTTTGATTGTTTGATGTCTACCTTAGACACCAAGGATTCCACTCACCTGTGGCATATGCGCCTTGGCCATCCTTCAAATAAAATTATTGTTAATTTTTTTAGGATTCGTAATCATCCTGTTTATCATTCTCCTATACAATGTGCTGCGTGTGCTGTGGGTAAAAGTAAAAAAGCAACCTTTCTCTTCATCCTCCACAGTTTATTCTCATCCTCTAGAGCTGATACAAGTTGATCTTTGGGGACCCGCATCACGCTCTTCTAATGGAAATCATTACTACTTGAGTAGTGTAGATGCCTTTAGTCGCTACACTTAGAATTATTTTTTAATCAAGAAAAATGTTGTTGCTTAATGTTTTGTTGATTTTCATAGAATGGCTGATAAACAGCTTGAACATTCTCTCAAAGCGGTGCAATCCGATGGTGGAGGAGAGTTCCGCTTCATGTCAACATATCTTCCTCAATTTGGTGTTTCTGAGTGCATCACCTATCCCTATTCAGACTAACTTTGCTAGCACAAGCTTCTGTTCCTCTACACTTCTGGTCAGATGCATTTTTTACTAATACTTTTCTAATCAATGGACTACCTTCGTACAACCTATCCAAGTGTTTGCCCCATGAAAAGTTGTTTGGTTATGTTCCTGATTACTCATTCTTACGTGTTTTTGGCTACCTTTGTTTTCCTCATTTACGACTATATAATAAACATAAGCTTGCTCATCGATCAGAGCCATGTGTATTGGTAGGATATTGTTCCAAATATCGTGTATATAAATGCTTGTCTACTGCAGGTCAAGTTTATACAACTAGAAATGTTGTGTTTCATGAACAGACTTTTTCTTTTGCTGATACCAAAGGTAGCTTCTTTACCTCAGCATCACCTACTCAAAATTACCTCAGCTTCTTTACCTTTATCTTCCAGTTCGCCTCATCATCCTGTTCAAAGTTCTCTCCCAGATTCTACTTCAGATGATCATTGTCTGCAGAATGTTCCTGTCTTAACTCACATATATTCTTGTCCTTCTACCATCTCTTATAGATTGCAAGAATCTCATCTTGTTCCTACTCTAGTTTCTTTAGTGCCTTCTACATTAGTCTCTGGTTCATCTTCTATAGTTCAGAATATCCATTCTATGCAAAATCATGCTAAAAGTTGAGTTGGTTAGAATTTATCTCTTCAAGCTATTATTACCTCTGTTGAGGCTCCACACGCCTTGGTTTATGAAGAACCCAATTACATCTATCAAGCTCTTCACAGTCCTTACTGGAAAGCAGCTGTGGAAGATGAATAATCATCCATCCAAGTTAACAACACCTGGTCTGTGGTTGAAATTCCTCCAGGACGGATACCCATTGGTTGTAAATGGCTCTTTAAAATAAAGAAAAAGGTCGATGGATCTATTGCACGATATAAAGAAAAAGGTCGATGGATTTATCGGTATAAATGGCTCCAGGACTGATACCCATTGATTTTTGTCATGCCTGCTACTGTTTGTGTGGTATTATCCCTTTCTCTATCTCACAAGTGGACATTTTGTTCCATGTAGGAAGAAGCTAGGAGTCCGTTCAATTCCTGAGTTAACCAAGAATCAGCCTATATCAATACATGATCAACCTGATTCTCAAGTGTAGTTCTATGATCTATCTTCTCTATTTCTTATGCTGAACTAGTTGAACATTTATTGTGCATCCTTATGATCATCTGTTGATGAGTATGTTCGTCACAAATCATTCTAATTAGTATGATATATCTGTGTAAATCTATGTCAATTTTAATCTACTGCATAAGCATGCTTCAGTGTTTAGTTTGCACATTCTGATTCATGTCATTTAGATCAGTTTTCTAACACATATTAGTATGTTAAGTCTAATCTTGAAGTCATATGTTATTCTTGAAAGAATTCTTTTTATGAGATTACTTCTGTTATATATGTGGGCTGGTATCTGGATGTCTACTATATACAAATGTTGTGACTGCTGTGGATTCTCTGCTGTGACTTCTCTGCTGTAAGATAACATTGGAATTTGAAAATAAAATTCAGAAAAATAAAGTGTGATCATGGATGAGTTCATTGGTATAAAACATGGCTTGATTCAAAAAATAGAGGTCATTTCAAAGAAAGCGTTAAAGCTACTTTGAATTGTCTCTTGAGGAAGAAAAGATAAGGGCAGAAACCATTCAATCTTTGTTGGTAAGATAAGGGCCAAAACCCTTCTGTCAATGAAAAAAAATAGAAAAACAAGAGATCAGTCAAAGAATGTATGATCGAGAAAAAAAATCAGAAAGATTGAGCAATCACAATAGAGATGTATCTTAGTAGCTCAATTCTGTGTATAAGTATAGTCTAGTTCTAAGATCCATTTTATTGCAGTTGTATTTTCAGAAGAATGATTCTTAACATGTGTAATATATGTGCTGAAAGAGTAGATTTCATGTTATATATGTGCTGAGATTGATCTGTGCATATGATTCTGATTGTGTTAGACTTGTGTAGTGGATAATGTGAAAATCAGTAGAATAAATGTGATGAGATTATATGCATATATGAAGGGTGATCAGTTGGTTTGTGTATGTTTATCAATCACAGAAGTGATCTCTAGTAGCTGAGGTTGTTTTCAAACTTAGTAAATTGAAGAATAGGAAGATAGGCTCAGACTCAATTTCAGAATCAACGCAGTCAAGTTAAAATTGAAGACTCGGCAAGAGGAAGTCAAGATGAAGTTGGATATTGATTGGGGAATGTTAGGTTATATGTATAATTACATATAACATTGATGTCAAATCTGAAAATATGAGAAGGACCAATATGTAAATTCTAGTTTCTTTTGTTCTATAAATAGAGTATCATGTAACAGACTTACCGAGTTATCAAGTAATGAAGTTCTCATTTTCTTTCTTCTCAAGTAAGTTTTCTTCCTTGTTCTCTATTTAATTGAATATCCTAAGAAGGATCCCATTGAACAAATTCACGCAGAGGCTTGGGTTACCCCACAGCATCGTCTTGTCCGAAATCTCTACCTTCCAGAGATTATGGCAAGGTTCCGAGAGACCCCTTGGATCCGCCATCTTTGGTGCCTAGTAAATAGTCACCAAAGGGTAATACTCCCCAGAAAAGGGAGTCTTTGAAGTGCCCATTGCGGCGCCCCAGGTCAAGACCTTATTTCCAGCCCCAACTCCCCTGGAGGGATTGGTAGCAGCATGATCGGAGGGAGGAGCATCAACCTAGGCGCCTCGCTCCGGGGAGGAGAAGATCCCCCGACAGCAACAAGCCACTCCTCGCCAGATCTCCTCACCCTCTTGGCTGAAGCAAAAGCCACCTCGGCTGTAACGTTCTCTGAAAATAAGAAAAAAAGGTATTAAACCTAAAGAAAAATTAAAAGAGAAACAGAGGTCATATTCGAAAAATACCTCTTGTGCGATCGCCAGAGGCAACCCCATAATGATCCTACTCAGGCCTACGCTTGGGCGCACACCTAGAAGGAGAAGGAGGTGGACTCAAGGTAGCCTAGGAAGCAGACAACGCTGCCTTAGCCTGCTTGGAAAATAGACTGAGAAGTTTAGGTGTCCAAGTGCCAACAACACAAAAACCAGAAAAGGAAAAGGGTCGGAAAATTACCCAATCAATAGAGACTGACACAGACAGCTGAATGCCCGCCAGCCTAAGCATGAACTCTGAAGTCTCCGCGACTGAGCGGATCAGACAGAAGCCCGGTTGCTTATGACATCGGAAAAGGTCATCAATGACATTCCGGTCACTCCCTGACAGCTCGCCAAAGCTCGGAGGAATATCCCACTCCAGCTGAGAAAGCTCCCAAGGCATACCACCTTTACAGAAGAAATAATAATTCTTGTAGTTTCAGTTGGTGGCCCGGAAGTCGTCCACCAGTCGAAAGTAACATTCCAGTTCCATGTATGGCTCCTCCATTCCTCAAACTTCGGCCAACGGGTTTTCAAGTGATTAAGGTGGTTAGTCCCGACAACCAACTGATAGAAACATCGGAAAAGAGAAAGTAAATATGTCTATCCCCGACTTAAACACATGAATTTGAACCCAACCCACACCCGGATGGTGTTGGGTACCAGTTGCGTGGGACCTATCCCGTTCAAGCATCGGAGTGGGACCCAGAGGAACTCCTTCTGTTGCGCTCCCTTTCTTGCAGGTTCATCGGAGCTTCGGAAAAAGCTTGCAGCCATCAACCAATTGACATTCAGATCACTGTCAAATCAGCATCCAATCAACATCGGGGAAATTCAGACCCAACACAATCGATAAAGTTCTTGTCTTTGTACATCACTCCAACGTCTAACTCCTTCCTCTACCATAATACTAGCCCACCATTGCTTTCGCTTGAAGGAATGTACAATGACTCCTAAATTTTGATGATATGCATGATTTGCATAATAATCCTGAATTTTATTTATTCAACATATTTGTTCATCCACTTTCAAAATATTACAATTTCGTTCAACTCTCTGTATTAATAACAATCATAAGACACTTTCTTGTATTTTAATAGAGGTTATGATTGGACTTATATATATATATAAATTTGGCTAAATCATATAAAATGTTGACAAATAAGTTTTTTTTTTTGTATTTTATGACTCCTAGTGTTAATTTAACATCTTCTAATTCGATCCATGTCAATAATAAATTTATCATTTCTTTATGGAATGCCATGCAAATCACTTTAAAATCCTTCAAAGTCTCTCATTCATTTTAAAGATAAGTTACAAAACTTATATCGTTTATCTTTATTTCACATTATAATTATGATTTTTTCTTAAATATATTTTATGCAGTCATAAAATACATAATATTATATTTTATTAATATAAAAATCAGAGGACTCATCAGAGGACTAATTGTGACTCGTCTAATTGGATTACTCCATACAGAAAAATCCATATATTTGGTATGAACCAGGATATGATGAAACTATCGCGTTGTGATCCACATAAAAGTTAAATAGTGGAGATTTTGTCTAGGGGACCGAGTTTGAAATGGACACTTACAAACCCTTCAACGACTTGGGAATCAGTGTAAATCGAACTTTGGAAAATGATGATTTGAGGACTAATATCGATGTTGTTTTAAGGTCTATAAGAATTTAAGTCCCAACTTTTATCATGACATGTTTAAACTTTTAGAAGAAATTGAACAACCTGACGATATTTTGAGTCACGTATGATGTGCGTATCTGTGAAATAACTCTTTATTATATTAAGGCACCCCAAGTAAGAGTAGAGAACTCTATACAAGCTGTGAAAGTTAATGAAACCTTTGAATTTATACTCAAATGTGAAAGTTTCTCCCGGAAGTGTGTATTAGTATGATTGTCATAGTAACTCGTAAAATACACAGATAAAATAAATGTGCTCATTTGAAATCTTTCTTTAGTTATTATGTAAAAAACGTATAATGGAAATTAAAAGAAATCTATTAACGAGGAAAGGATCCAACCTCGAAGAATGTGTTGTAAGGTCGAATATCAGTATGAATTTGGCTTCGGGATCGTTACTGAGCTAACATGTTTTGTCTTATATTTGAGTTCGATAAGTTTTCTATTAACTAAAAATGGCGTTTTATGTGGGTAATGCTATGAATGTAGCATATGCACAAACTTAATGTAATGGTAATCAATCAAAAAGTGAATAAGAAACAAAATATTTCTTCTGCTTACTCTTGGTCATTGGGCCAAATGTGGCCAAGCCCAAAAATTAGGGGTGAGCGATTTCGAGTATACTATAATGTTAGGGATTTGTGGACCTACCCTGTTGCAAACAAGTTACTGAATTTTGGAACTGGAACCTACCCTGTTGCATTTGGAACTGGAACCTACCCATAACATGTTTATACCAACGATTGTGGGTACCCCATTAGGAACCTATTTCAAAATAAATGATCTAAAACTTGTGTATATTAACTGGTTCGAATTGACTTTAAAAAAAAAAACTAAGTTTCAACAATAATAAATAAGGATCTTACAATCTTCCAACAATCACAAAATCATACAATCATCCATGTAGCAGAACAGAGATTGTGTGCGACGTGCAAGAGAATAGAATCATATCATGGCATGAGTTGTGCGAGAGAAGAAAATTACTAGAGAAACTGAGAAAATTAACTGCAACAATTTGTACTATGTAAAACAATAACAAATTTAGGGTTACAAACATATAAATTAGAATTAAACAATAAATAATGATTATTTTTTCTGGATATTAATATTATATATATATAATCGGTTTAGGAAAATTGAAAGTACTCTGTTATCTGGACTGGAACTAGACCGAAAATATAGGTTCTTAAAAAAAATCTCGGACCGTACCCTATAATTAAAACTACTACTCGTAACCTACCTTAAGTGCTAGTTCCGAGTAGGTTCCAGTTCCAAATGGTTAATTGTTCACCTCTACCATAACCATGTTTGAATAACAAATGAGAAAAGAATAATTTTTGCTTACTTTTCTTAGTCCACACCAAACACTTCTTCAAGTTTTGATAGGTATATATTGATTTTCACTTCGTACAAATGTAACAATTTGCTAGAAGTAAGTCTTTTTATTGTGCCTGGGGGGAGGGGGTGCGAATCAACCAGATTGGCACTCCCCGGTTCGTGTCGACCCACGTATGCGCCTGTATCATGCAGACACGATTGTCGCTCCAGATTTCCTTGCTAAAAACCACATTTATTTACTGACCCGAATTTTTTTTATCCGTCACAAAAATATATTCTGTTGTTGTAATGATTGTTGGATTTTTTTTTATTTTTTACCGAATTAATTCCTATAATTTTGTCAAATTTAATTAGGTTAGTAGTACCCTACTTATTACATGGTTGGTGTAAAAACACTATAAATAAGGTATGTCTCTTCACAAATTTTACACACTCAAAAAATTCGAAGTTTTACTTTGAGAAGTTGCTCTAACTTTGGTCATTTCGTGATTAAGTCTGAATTTCTGTTGACGTCTGAGTACAAGTATTGTTTAATGTAGTTAAGGGAAACATTGTGTTTGTTTCACCTTAACAACACTGTTTTATCCTGGGAGGTAGTCGAGTCATTTTTCCTCTTACACGACATGTTACGGTGAGAGGGGCGAAATTGCCTTAAGGAGACCGTGTACATCGCGAGACTCAATATTTTAACAAAAATAATTTTCTATGGGCAATTTTTTCATTTTATAAAGTTGCATGTTATTCTAGGGGTTATGCAATTTTAATATGAAAACATTATTATATTATAGATTAATTCTCATATATTACGAACAATCTTAAGGCAATTTTTGTTGTAGTAATTCAAGACACCAAAAGAACTGGTTTAGTTCATTAATTTGTTGAATCTGTAATAATTATTTTCGTTAAAATGATTACTAGGTGTTATGCAATTTTAATATGAAAACATTATTATATTATAGATTTATTCTCCTATATTACTAACAATCTTAAGACAATTTTTGTTGTAGTAATTCAAGACACCAAAAGAACTGGTTTAGTTCATTAATCTGTTGAACCTGTAATAATTATTTTCTTTAAAATAATTCAGCATTTTTCGTTTCAGAGAAATGGCCGTGAACAACAAAGATGTTTATATCAGTGCTGGAGCATTGACTCATACTGAAGTCCCTTTTGTTTCGGTCGAGGGGGGGAAGGGGATAACCATGACTCGTCTTACTTGACTTGTGTATGCATAAAAGCCCGAGAAATTTGATGTCTCCAACTTCAAGAGGTAGGAGGAGATGATTAAGTTTTATCTGAACACTCTAAGCTTGGCTCGATTCCTTACGGAAGAACCACCAACTCAAGGTGAAGATGATGATCAAGGGTTCTTCTTGGCTCTAGAAGCATGAATCACTCAGATTATTTGTGTAGACATTATGATGTATGATGTATATAGCAAAACAAAGTCCGCTAGACAGTTATGGCATGCATTGAAACAAAAATATGAGTCTGAGGATGTCAGGAAAACGAAATTCCTAGTTAGTTTCTTGTTTGACTTTAAGATGGTAGATAATAAACCATGTATGAAACATGTGATAGGTCTACAACTTCCATGCCGAAAATATGGAACCCCTGAAGTCATTTTAGGTAGCCGTCATTATTGAAAAGTTACCCCCGACGTGGCATATCTTCAGGGGTTACCTAAAGCACAAGCGGAAGGAGATGACTATGGTTGAGTTTCTCCAAAGGATCAACGTGCAAGAGCAATACACGTATGCTACATGGGGAATTCGAATTGTCCATATGGTCATGATGTCCTCTGCCAAGACAAATGTGGTGAAGCATGGGCAGAGCTCAATCAGACATTCCGCCAAAGGCAAGCAAAAGAAACTAAAAGGATTCATTATGGGTTCAAAAGGCGGAGTCTCGAAGAAGCTGGGATCCAAACCACAAGGATTTATTGCCTCGTGCTATAATTGTTGTAAAATTGGCCATAGATCTAATACTTGCAGGTTTCCTAAGAAAAATGAGACCAACATAGTGCAGGAAATCACAGAAGACCTTGACGAAATCAACTTGTTGGCGCTGGTGTCCAAGGTGAGCATGACTGATTTCATCCCCCAGAAGTGGTGGATTGACACAGGTACCGCCAAGCATGTCTGTTCGAACAAGGAAATATTCTTCAATTTTGAAGAAGTTGATTTTGGGGAGAGCTAGTACATGAGTAACTCCGTCTCGTCCAAGGGCAAGGGAAGCATCGTTCTGATGATGACTTCCTGGAAAGATCTGACGTTGAAGAATGTATTGCATGTTCCAAAAATTCGCAGGATCCTGGTGTCATGCCCGCTTCTTAACTTGCTTAGTTTCCATATTGTTTTTGAATCAGATAAATTTGTACTCACTAAAAATGGAATGTATGTGGGTTAGGGATATGAATATGGGGGGATGTTCAATATGAATGTAATGGTTGTTAAGCTTAAGATGGACAAGAATAAAAATGTTTCTTCCGCTTACTTGATTGAGTCTCCTAATATTTGGCATGGAGATTAAGACAAGTTAATTATGATACCTTGTGAAGGTTAATTAACATGAATCAGATCCCTACATTTCAAATTGATCTCAAACATAAGTTTGAAATATGCGTTAAGGCTAAATTAACTAGGTCATCTTTTTATTCAGTTGAAACGAAAACATAACCTCTTGATTTGATACATAACAATGTTTGTAATTTCAAGTTTGTCCAAATAAGACACGAAAATAAGTACTTTATCACTTTTGGGGATGATAGTACAAAATGTTTCTTTGTATACTTGTTAAAAAAAATGAAGGTATACAAATCTCCATGCGTTATAAACAAGGAGTTTAAAATCAACATAACAGGAAAATAAAGATGTTGCATCGTGATAGAGGTGGCAAGTATGATGTTCCATTTGGTGCTTTTTGTGCTCAAAACGGAATCATACATGAGGTCACCACCCTTGTTAACCCCAATCAACCAGGATGGAGGAAAGGAAAAATCGAATATTGAAAAAGATTATGAATTCAATGTTGAAAAGTTATGGGTTACCTCAGAACATGCGGGGAAGTTATTTTAAATAGAAATTACCTTTTAAATAAGGTATCCCGAAAGAAAGAACAGAAAACACCTTTCGAATTATGGAAAGGTAGAAAATCTTCTTTCAATCACCTCCGTGTGGGTGTGTATTGCTAAAGTGGTCATGTTTTCTACTAAAAAGGTTAGGACTGAACCAAAAAATGCTGATTGCATCTTCATTGTATATGCTCAAAATAATAATGCTTATTGGATTCTTATGCATCATTCGAAGATTTCATATATACACTACAAGAATCTGGTACGACATCCACAAAAATGACGTGTTGTCACAATGAAGTTGTACTTAAACATATTCTACAATTACGGAAGAATCATACGTAGTAATAGACCCTTTTGAGATTCGTAAAATTTACCATAGCTGAAACCTTGTTATAGTCTATACTTTTTCCGCAACAATTTGTCTAAGCCCTAAAAAAACTTGCGTAAAGTAGTTATCCGATGTTAATACTTCCAATCAGTAATAACATACTGTGTTCAAACTAATATAGTGTATTATTAACAACATAGGTTGATGTAATGGATGTGTGAATTGTGTCGACGTTATATCATAGGTGATACTGCATTTGCCATTACTAAATCGGATACAAACATGTTAAACTAACAGTACATATTCAATTTTACCAGAAACACAATTATTTGAACAAGTTCATTCCCTGCTCAGTCTAGCCTCCCAGAGATCACACCAACCATGAAGAGAAGGTCATTCCAAAGCAGATCTATACCACGACACTAATTTACTAAGCATTTGCTGCACCATTTGCAAATAGCTCCCTTGGTGATTCAACGGTTCCTAATTAAGTTTGCATAATCGAGGCATGACCAAAATTGAAGAGGTAAGGCCTTCTGATCCTTTTTTTTTTGTCGTTTAAGCTGATGAATTGTTTGGGCTGCAACTTTTGATGGTTCAATTACTATCGAGCATACATCTTTCCATACTTAGAACATTCGAAACGGTGTAGCCGATTTGTTAAGAGTCATAAGTTAAGTCAATTACACTATTTGAACGCCTAAACTGATGTAAGCTAATTAAGATCAATTGTGGAATTGCTTTATTAAGCTCAAAACAGCAGCTGGTATGTGACCATGCATCTGAAGGACCATGCTACGGGACTCCTATATGTGGATAGCTAAATTCCAAATACACGACCGGTTATTGGCAACTTTGTTTTTTCGGCTGAATTATTCATATCGTGAGATGGTTGAAATGTTGAGTTAAATGCATCTTGGCTTCAATTTGAGCAGATATGAACTGGTTCAGTGAAAGTATGATGGATTGAATTTTCACCAAACCTTATGACCCCCACTCTCCTATGTTAGTCTACCTATGTGTCTAGTACTTGATTTATGTTGACATCTACTGGAATTACGAAATGTTAATTGCATGATAATTATGTATCAATACGACGATAACCTGATATGTACTAATTTGTTCTTTTCACTAAACATAGGCTCCATTGGGATGGATAAGAGTTGGATGACCAAACCTCGACAAAGCTGGGAATATAAGTCCAGTGTTATTTCTTTCCTAGACTTTGCATACTCTCATTCATCTTGACATATGAGAATTTACTGTCCTTGCAATAATTGGGTTGGTTGGTTCTTGTTGGGACGAAGTTTTGTCAAGTTACATCTCGAAAAACATGGAATAATACTGACTTACACTACCTGGGTGGACCATGTGGAGGAATACGAAGAAAGTCTATCGAATAGAAGGGACACCACATCTCCGTATGACATGAAGGATATGGTAACTAATGGATTTGGTGGTATGACTCGGGACTAGGACGAGGAACCAAATGCAGAGGCTAAGACCTTTTATAAACTGTTAGAAGATTATGAGAAAAGCATATATCCAGGTTGTGTATCCTACAATAAGATGTCTTTTTAGTGGAACTGCTACATCTAGGGGTGAGCAGATTACCCATTTGGACCAGGAACCGAACCGGAACCGACACTTTGGGTAGGTTCTGAGTAGAAGTTTTTAAAATCGGGTAGGTTCCGGGAAAAAAAATTAAGAACCTCTTTATTCGGTTCCGGTTCTCCTATATGGGTACCCTAAAGGAACCGAAACCGGTTCTCTATATATATATATTAAAACAAAATAATTTATTTAATAAAAACCCTAATAAGCAATCAGTCATTAACGCAGCCTCCAATCCTCCATTATTCAGTCATTAACGTTCTCACTTCTCAAATACAGATTGAAGCAGCCGCAACTCACTTAAACTCTTCAGCTTCTTCGCCTCGATCGTCATCCGTTCGTCACCAGCAGGTCCAGCTTCTTCGACTTCAAAGCTCTACACTTCTCCAAAAACCGCAACTTTGTGCAGTAGGGTTTTCGTAATCGTAGTTCCTGCTGCAATGGCTGAGCACGAAGAAAAGAAGGAGGAGTCGCTGCTGGAAAAGCTTGCCTATAAGATCCGCGGCGACTCGTCTGCTGATTCCGAGGAAGAGAAATCTGAACCTTCAGAGACTAAGGCGAAGATTTACCGTCTCTTTGGAAGGGAGAAGCCTGTTCACCACATCCTCGGTGGTGGCAAACGTAAGATCTATTCCATATGCATAGATACTGTGATGATTGACGAGGATAATTGCTCAAATCATCTAGTCACAGAAGATATTAGTTTTCTCCAACTTAGAAGTGTTCGATGATTTCCATGAACTAGCTACAAAATTTCGGATTGAGGTAGCTGATTGGAGTTTTTAAAATTGGAAACAAGAGATTCGATATTTTTCTTTATTTGTATTGGATCTCGATTTGTGGATTCAAGTTTTCTATCTTGCTTCTGCTGCTGCTGTTATCTCGAGCTGTTGATCTGGATCTGCTACGTAATACTTCCTGTTGATGGTCACAGGCGATTGTTAGCTTCTGGATTTTGTCGATTGTGGGTGGTTGTTGCAACTTTTTGACCTTGTTTTACATAGGTAATTCGACTTCCCTGCCTTATATTGAAGATTACTTAAGTAATCAATAACTGTGGTAACTTAATAGTTTTGATTTTTGTTTTAACAGTTTTTGTGTTGCTGCACACCATGCCTGTTCTCTACGAGAAGTATGAAGACAAGGTTGATCCATTTGCTGAGAAGGCTTCTGTTGAGTTCAAGAAGCAGTATGCAGTATTCGATGCCAAGGTCTTGAGTCAATGTAGTGATTTAGAAATGTGGTTTGGACTTTGGACTGTAATTTGGAATTGTATATTTGGGAACTATTTGGTTTGTACTTTAATTTAGAATTGTATGTGAGCAAGAACTGAAATGGATTGTGTAATTGGTATTAAACCGCATGGAACCGAATTGGAACCGCCTGAAACTGAACCGGACCCCGTACCGATTCGAAACCGAACTGGAACCGAATCGGAACCGAACCGAGGATGCGAAGCAACCGGTTCCTAACAGGGTACCCGAAACCGTTTGTACAAACAGGTTCTGGGTAGGTTCCGGTTCCAAAATTAAACGGGTAGGTTCCAGTTCCAAAATTTAATACCCAGTTTTAAACAGGGTAGGTTCCGGGAACCCCTAAATTTACAGGGTACCCGGAACCGCTCACCCCTAGCTACATCTGAAGGCCCTGTACAAGGTTTCTAACAAGTTTGCCGATGAGTTACTTTGCATGCTTAGTAAAGTTCCCCCGGATAATACAGTACATAAGTCATACTATGAGGCAAAGAAATTTATATCCAGTTTAGGCGTGGACTACCAGAAAATACATGCTTGTGTTAATGACTATATTATGTTCAGAAATGAATACATCAATTGATCCATGCATGCCAACATGTGGTGCATCTCGATGGATCCAAGATCAAAACCATGAAGGAGGAATGAACATTCCTAAAAAATCAAAGAAAAATGATGTGAAACTACCAGTCAAAGTACTTCAATATTTTCCACTCACTTCAAGGTTGCGAAGATTATTCATGTCACCCCAAACAACTTCATCTGTATCCTGGCAGCATACACACCGAATAAAGTATGGTGTTCTTAGGCATCCTTCTTATAGAGGTGCTTGGAAAAGACTTGAGAGCCTGCTCCCTACCTTCGGTGTAGAGCCACGTAATGTTTGACTTGGATTAGGTACCGATGAGTTTGTTCCTTACAGTGATAATAGCCACCCATATAGCATGTGGCCAGTGGTTTTGATTCCCTACAACGTTTCCCCAAAGATGTGCTTGAAAGATACCAATTATTTGTTGTTGATGTTGATTCTAGGGCTTAAGACACCAACAAATGACATTGACGTGTACCTATAACTGTTTATAGATGAGTTGAACGATTTATGGCTGGTTGGTGTGTTGACATATGATGCACAACATAAAGAGAACTTTCAAGTGCGCGCTACGATACTTTGGACAATAAATGACCTCCCTGCTTATACAAACTTGTCTGGTTGGGCCACTTATGGAAATCTTGCATGCCCTATTTGTCAAATGGGAACCCATTACTGCCGATTGAAAAAATGGAAAGAAATGTGATTTTATGGGCCATAGACGATTCCTCCTAGTCGAACACCCATGGAGGATAAACAAACGCGTGTTTAATGGAACAAATGAGTTTAAGGTTGCCCCACAAAGGCAGTCAGGGGATAAAGTGTTAAAGCATTTGGACTGCCTTCAAGCAGTTACGTTTGGTAAACTCAGCCCCCCATGAAGGTTGGAATAGAATCATTCACTGGAAATTGAAAAAAAAAGGATATTCTTCAAGTTACCGTATTGGAGTCAACTTGTAATTCCTCATAACTTGGATATTATGCACATCGAGAAAAACGTTTGTGATAACCTCATTGAGTTGTTATTAGGTGTTTCCAGAAAAAGAAATGAGAATCTTAATGCCTGACTAGACTTGCATGCTTTATAGATAAGGACCTCGTTGCATCCCATTCTTAGGGGAGCCAAATTAGTGTTGCCACCGACTTGCTTTTCCCTATCCAAACAGTAGAATATGAAGCTTTGTGAGTTCCTCAAAAACTAACGATTGCCTAGTGGTTATTCGTCAAACATATCTTGCTGTGTGAAAATGAAAGATTCAAAGTTGATCGGCCTGAAAAAGTTATGACTACCATGTTTTGATACAATGCATACTATCGGTAGCAAATAAAGGATTACTATATATGCAAGGCTCTGATAGACATGACCAACACATTTCGAGTTCTATGATCTAAGGAGTTGCACATGTCTGATTTGTTGAAGATTGAGATGCAATTACCCATGACAATGTGCAATCTAGACAGAATCTTTCCAGCATCGTTCTTCAATATCACCGTGCATCTGATAACTCATCTAGCAGAAGAGGCAAAACTCGCGTGACCAGTTCAATATTGTTGGATGTATTCAATATCACCATTTTATAGCTTGATGTTGTGTTTTGGTGATAGGATAATGAAGTCATTTGTTCGAAATAGAAGTCGACCAGAGGGGTCAATAACCGAGGGTTATATTGCTCTGGAGTGTCTTATATTCTATTCTAGATATCTCTGTGATGTTGAGACTAAATTTACACGACATGAGGAAGCTTTTCCTTGCGAAGAGGTACAACAAACGACACATGAATTAACCATTTTCTGACAGGTTGGAACCCCCATAGGACGTGCAGTTCTTCGCGAGCTGTCCAATGCTGAATGGGAACAATGTCATTGATATGTTCTCAACCAATGTGAAGAGGTCAAGCCTTTCATAGAGTAAGTATTTCAAAGTATTGCACATGTAAGTTCAAAATACTCAAGTAGACGGAGCTGATATGATGCATTCTTTACATGTTTTAGTGAGCACAAAAGGCAACTCATTGGAGCACGTGTTAACAGGCCGAACCTCGATGCCATGCACAACTGAACATTCATAAATTGGTTATAAGGAAGGGTATCACATCTATAACCCCACTCTTGTATATATGTATGGCACCCCCATGACAGTTTTGATGTTTGTTGTGTAAGGTTTATCGAATAGCTGAACCTATTGAGGATGAAAAATTCGTCAACTCAAGGCTTTGTCACGGTGTCCATTGTACGGCGTGAAGACATATAATGACTATAAAGAAAATGGATTAATTGTTCACTCAAAAGAGCGTTCAGTAATGATAAACTTTGAGAACAATGGTGTACTATGCAAAGCCGACACAACATGCTATGCTAGTTGCTCAGACAACAATCCCATAAAATGACCTATTGATTATCACAGAGTGTTAAGGGAAGTAGTTGACCTCTAATATTTTGGGGATCTCCATGTAGTTTTATTTAAATGTGACTGGTACAACATGCTCTCATCTTTCAATGGCTTAAAGGTCGACGAGTACGATTTTGTACGAGTTAACACCACAAACTATTTGTCCATAGATGAACCGTTTATACTTGCATCCCAAGCAACACACGTTTTCTACTTGATGGACAATACTAACCTAGTTTAGAGCACGGTGCTAACGGAAGAGTCAAAGAAAAGATTCATCATTGGGGGACAAATGGTTGGTGAATATGTGCATCCATAATAGGCAACGTCTGCAGGTGTAATTGATATAACAAATGTTGATCATGTCGATGAGGAGGTTGATTGGGCCAGGAATGACATTGACGCAGTTGAGGTAGCTGCGGATATAACAATACCCTAAATGGTCATCAATGAAATCCGTGGTGACGCAGAAATTGAGGAAGAAGAACACGGAACTTATGTGGAGGAGGAGGCTACTGATTATTCTTCAAATCACGAAACCGACACAGAAATTGAGGAAGGGCTTTATGACTCGGAGGAAGAGTTAGAGTGGCCATGTAATGATGATTCCAATGATGATTTGTAACTGCTTATGGTGTATGGTTTAAAATAGTTATTGGATGTGTTGCAGATGTTAAGAACAATTGTGATGAGTCTATCCTTGTTTATTGCCATACATGTATGATTTATTGCCTTTGTTACAATGCTTCACATCTATTAGTCTGTTGCTTAGTATGCACAGGTTCCTGCAAAATTATACAAGATGAAGAATGTTTGGGTAAGATGAGGTTATAACTAATGACTCAAGTGGATGCACATTTATGCAATCGTGCCACTTATTGGCTATTGATATTTCTGAAGTTACATTGATTGTTTTAGGATTGGATCCTAATGGACCTTCTAAATTGTATTTGTACTAGATTTCCCTACCTCTTGTTAATATTTTTGAATTCACCTTATACAGGGATTTGATAACCTTAGGAACCAAAGTGTTTCTTAGTTACCTATGATCACTATGGGAAGCTTTTAGGGGTAAGACCTCGAGGGTTGACCTTCTTGCTCGATTAGGCAGAATCCCGGCTTGGGGATACTTATCTAGTTTCTAGTTTTATCACTTTTAGATATTTTTTTAGATTTGATTTAGTCTGCACAATATGTTTGAAAGAGGTGCAATAGAGGTGCATGAGTCTGTACATGCTTAATTGATTTATGAGGCATTCTGTTTACTTGGTTGGTGGTTCATGGTTTAAGTAAATATGTTGCTAGTTGTGCTGTAGTGGTTTTATATTTGGGCTGTTTCAGGGATATATGAATAGCTGGTACTAATATGTTTAACTGAATTTCAATTGTTAACCGCGTAAGGTAAATTTAATGATTTTTTGGTCAAAAACTTCAATACTTCTTATTCAAAGAGAAAACCCGGAATCAAAGCAATCACGGGGGGTCATTATTACAATCAACCAACAATAAACTACTAAGTTGGGGTGGGGGTACAATGCCCTAATTATCTAAACACACACGAATCTGGCTTGCATAGCTATCCAATTAGCGCTCTCATTTGCTGAATGTGAGATTGCCTTCCAACTGACATAAGAAATTTGTCGCACGATGACCCTGATATTCTCGCATATGATGTCCAGTCTCAAGTAGCTATTATTTCCTTGAATTTTCTCCAGGACTCTCAAGGAATCCGTCTCTATCTCGATCTTTTTCCAATATCGCTTGAGCTTCTAAAATTTACACTTTATCACTCTAAGTTCTTCAGTTCAGTCCACCTACTAGCTAGGTGTGTTCATCCCTTGCCACCACGCCAATAACTTCACGGTTCGTTTGGTTACACCAAGACGTGTCACAATTGATTTGGATTTCACCCTCCCTCGGTTTGGTCCATCTATTTGGTCAGATGTCCCTAGTTTCGGTGCTGCATTGAGGCTCAATCATTGACAACTCCGAATGTGCTCCTTTGATAGCAAGAACTGTCTTAATTGGGTTCAATCTTTTCCCATCAAAGGATGCTTTGCATCTGACTTTCGAAATATGCCAACAAGTCCACATGCATAGACTTTGTCGCTCTACTCTTACTCTGCTCGTGACACCCCCTTCCGTCATACGTTACTTTATCCACTCATTAAAGGCCGAAGTCTGATTATGGGTCTGTCGAATACCCAAACCACCAAACCAAACTGCCTCAGTCCATCCACACCCATTGACCATATGTTCTCTTATTTCCTCAAGCCCACAGATAGGACATCCCGCATTCACTATCATTCCCCTTTGCTTGAGATTTCGTCTAACCGCAATAGTGTTGGAAAGTAAACGCCAAATAAAATTCTTAACCTTAGCAAAGTGTTTACCTTTCATATCATCCTCCAGACATCATCCTTAGGGCTTATCTATTACAAAGTGGCTCTGCCGTGCTCTTTCAACCTATGATAGACTGACTTTACCGACACTCGCCCATCATTTGTGTAGGGCCATATAATTTGGTATGGGCATGGAGCAGATCTCAATGGTATGTTAAGAATGCAGCATGCATCCGCATCATTAAAAATTACCCAAATGAATTCCTCATCTTATGCACCATTCGACCCTAACAGGTCATTTACTCTCGTGTTCGGCGGTTGTCCTCCGTCCCTTGGCCAATCCACTCTGAATCCTGGTTTTGTCACCACCCACGGGTCCTCTAAGTCTTTCACATTCATGCAATCTCCAATTTTCCACATCCCTTCCATAAACAAGATGTCTCTCCCATGGACCAGGCTCCTACATCCTCAAGAAGCTCGGCCACCATTCCTGGCCAATCTGAAATTAGTATTGGGGAAGTATAGCCCCTTAAGGGTTCGAACCCATAGTGCCTCTAGTTCATTCAGTATTCTCTCCTCAATCTTTGTGAGCAGAGCGTCATTGAAAGTCTCAAATTCTCGGAATCCGAGACCCTCCCCCATCGGTTTGGATCTAGGAAACACCTCCCATCTCTTCAAGTGAATTTTATTTCCTTCACTCGACTCACCCCACCAGAAGTTTGCGATCATTACATTAATTTATGAGCACCACGTTCTAGGAAATTTAAAGACATTCATCATGTATGAAGTGATAGCTGTGATGGCTGCCTTTATGAGAACTTCCTTTACAGCCTTGTTTAGGGTTTTCGACCTCCACCCTTGGATTTTGTCTCAGCGTCTGCATTTTATATAGCCCAATGATTCCTTCTTCGATCGTCCCCAAATGGATGGGATTCCAAGGTATTTTCCAGGGTCCGAAGTTCTTTGTATTTGCAGCACCCCTTCAATCTCCTTACACTTGTCATCATCTGCCCCGTTATTGAAGACCAAATTTGATTTCGAATTGTTTATGCGTTGTCCAGAGGCTCTACAGTACCTGGGCATTATTCATCGTACCTTTCAAGAAAAATAGTGAATCATCAGCAAAAAAACAAGTGGTGCATCTCTGAACATCCTCTTTTCAGTGTGAGCCAACAGAGCTTCTCCATCCGAATGACCTCCTCAATTTGTCTGAAAAGCCCGTTCGCCAAGAGGATGAAAATATATGGAGATAAGGGGTCTCCTTGTCCTCTTCCTATTGATCAAGATACGGTATGATGTTTTCGTAATAAACTGTCTCATCCACTTGACCCGTCTTGCACCAAATCATCTTTTCTCAAAAAATTTCAGCAGAAAGCCCCACTCAGCACGATCATACGCCTTTTGCATATCCAACTTCAAAGCACATTAAATTGTACCGCTGCCCCTTCAATTTTTCAAGTGATGGAAAACCTCATGAGCAATCAGAATATTATCTTGTATTGCACATCCTGCCAGAAAAGCACTCTGATAGGGGTGACAAGATCCGATTAATAGGGTTTTAGCCTATTCACCAAGACATTGGATACAATTTTATAAATGAAATTGCAAAGGCTTATGGTTCTAAAATCACTCACTCTTGCTGGGCTTGGAATTTTAGGAATAAGGTTGATATTTGTGTAAGGACTTGACTGCTGTGATTACATATGAACCAATGGTGTGCCAATTCCTTTGGTAGAATAGACCCGGAAAACCATTTAGACCTGGAGGTCTTGCCTCACCCAACTGAAAGACCGAAACCCTGATTTCTCCATCAGACAAATCCATTTCCAAATCAGTGTTCATTTCCTCCATAATTTGAGTCGGAATGACCCCCAAAACCTCCCCTTCATTCAAGTCCCCCTGATCCACTCTCCCCGATCATTCTACACTCTGGTAATACAGTTTCTTCTTCTTCTAGCATTGGTGGTGAGGTGAAAGAAGGTTGAGCTTCGGTCCACTTTTGTAAGCCACTTAACCCTGTATCGCTGCCTCCAATAAACCTTTTCTCGAAGATGGAGATCCTTGATTCGGCTTTTGAGGTCTGCCTCTTCAACCTGGTTATTAATGTTCGACCACCCAATAGTAACACGACGGAGCCGATCAGTTGCTTTCCTTAATTCAACCTGATTATTCCCGATATTTTCTTTTCTCCACCGAGTTAATATCCTCCGAAAGATCTCCAATTTCACATCAATCTCCACTCGCCTATCCACACCATCCCATTTGGCCCAAGCTTCTTTAATAACTAACATCTTTGCATTCAGCATTTTCAAGCCATATCGCCTCGAACCGAAAATAGTGCTTTTTCCTATGATTGCCTCTCTCACGGTGGAGTATGAGAGGCATATGATCTGATCCAATTGTGATATCATTCGTGCACTAGATGCCTGGATATCTTGCAGCCCAGGCCGCATTAATGAGAACCCGATCAATTCTTTCTGACAACCTTTCCTCCCCTCGTTTGTAATTTGACCAAGTGCATCTAGTTCCTTTCGCACCTAGGTCTTCCATATTGATATTGTCAATCATCTCATTAAACTCATCAATCTGTCTTTGCGATTTACACCTTCCCCTTTCTTTTTCATGATGATGACAAATCACAGTGAAATCACTCATACACAGCCATGCTAATCTGTGCCTTCTTCCAATATCACGCAACTCATCCTAGTTATGTCTCCTCCTCTGAGGATCCGCACCCGCATATACCCAAGTAATGAGACAAGGGTTATTGAACTTCACTTCACTGTCAATGATGTTTTGGGAGGCCGACTTAATAGTCACTTGAACATCACTCCTCCACCATTACGCTCTTCCTCCCGACATACCTCGCGGATTTACATAGTATGCACAATCCATCCCCACTTGCTCTCGAACCCTTTCACTGAATGCATCACCCTTCTTTGTTTCTATCAGGCATATGATATCAGGATGATGCACCCTGTTGAGGTCTTTTAGATGTCGAATTTTCAGGGAAGACCCCAAACCCTGACAATTCCAACAGATTGTATTCATGGCCCCCGTGTGTCTGTTTCAGGACAGCCACCCCAATACATTTCAGTAACTTGAAGATCTTCTTCCTCATTCTCCTCATCGTCTCTCTCTTTGTTTCTTTTAACCCTTATTGACTTTGTTCTGCTTCCCTTCTTTTTTGGCCTTCCTCCCGGCCTTCCTGCTTTCACATGACTACTTTCCAAATCTTTCTCTTCTTTAGTCATATCAATCCTTTCTTTCTTTGTTATGTTTCGACCATCCTCCTCCTCCTCCTCGAGCCTCCTTTTGAAAAACATCCTGGTCAGAATAGGGCTAAAGCCTGTTAAATGAAGGGTTGACTCAGTAAGGAAAGGGAATGTCATGGTGTAAGGGATGGGGGGTTCGACTAAGGCTTCAGAGTTGAGGTATTGGATTTTGGATTACGGTATGTTGTATGGTAGATATGGTCATGATCGGGTTGGCTTCAGTGGATTTAAGAGGTGATGGAAAATTATTATTCAGCCAAGAGCTCCTTCCATTAGACTTGATCTCCATATTTTCCATACGCTCAGTACTCCTCAACTCTGATTCGTCCAACTGCATTATTTTGGTCTGACCTCCTCCTATTTCATCATCACATAATTCTGAGCAGCTTTTCGCCTTTTGATCCATCCGATTGGTTTGAGTTCTTTCTTCTACAGCCTTATTACTTTCGACTGACCCACTCCTCATCTCATTCTTCTTGGTTTTCCTCATCAATCTTGCCTCATTCATTATATCATACCAAGTATTTTTTCGAGTAGGACTTTTTTGGAATGGTCCTTCCTCCAAAGATCCATGTTTCTCCAATTTTCTCGGCCTTTTTCCATTTTGACACGGACCATACGTAGGGTGTCTCAGCTTCTCGTCAGACATCTGGACATCCTCCTTGCAACTTTGTATTATATGCCCAAGTTTTATTTATGCACAACTTTCCTCCCCTTCAGAGTTCTTCCACCAGAAACCAGTCAGAAAAGACCGATTTACATCACCTCAACCTTCATTCCAAGATATCAATTGGTCGCCTTTTTAGTTTCCTTTTCTGTCTGAATGAATCAACCACTTTTATTACCGATCTTCTCAGCATTCCCAATATTAAACATCTCCAACCGTAGGTCATGAATCTGGACCCAAAATTGGACAATACTGAATTCAACTCCCGCGAGTCCTATGATCGGTCCTCTTTTTTCATGCTCAAACAATAGCATTAGGCTGACCACAGAACATATCAAACATCCATTTCCTAAGCTCCTCGTTCTCAAATTCAGACATCACAACTATGTCTGACGCTTATGTGAACCTTTTGTAGCACATTGATGATTGCCACGTTTTTCACCTGCTTTTGTGCTATAATCGCACCCACATATCTATCAACTCCATCCTCCCTTGGGTTCGAGTCTAGATCCAGAGTGGTTTTCCGAGTTGTCATCTTACCGCCGGAGCCAGCATGGCTTCACCGCCTAGAAGTCCTCACTGCGATCGTATCCCCTTACAAGCACAGGTAAAGTAAAAACGGGTTACACAATCTCACATAACTCACTTATAGTCTTAGGGTTTTGCCGTGCAGATCGTCGATAGGGTTGCACGAGGTCACAACCACCCACACTGATTTGTACACACCAGCCGCACAGCTAGCCCTAACTCTTATCGCTTCCACACCACACTTAGAGGACGACACTGGTTCAAATCCCTACTCTTGTCGTACACACCTACGAGGTCTCTTCTCAGCTCTAGGGTTTTTACGTCGGTTTCAGTCTTCATGCAAATAAGAATGGATCCCCTTCAGCTCAGATACAGATTTCCACTGACCTACACTCTGTCTCCAAAGTTCCACCATAGGTCAAGCCGAAATCGTCCACAAGGTGAAGCCTTTCAGCACTTGACCGCATCTTCTGCCCTAGGTCTCACCTTCCTGGTCTCGCTTTGGGATAGATGATTCCAAGAAGGTTCCAGCAGCCACACGCGCTAGTGAATGTCCGATAAAAATTCACCACAAAGAGGCTCTCACCAAAACTCTAGGAGAGCAAGCCGACATCAACTACTTTTAATGTAAGTTTATAATTATAAATACATCGGGTTAAGATAATGATTAATATGTTATTTTTTTACTTATCTATGTATATATGCTTCTTAGTGTGATCATATTGTTTCAATACAGAGATAAAGATCTGATTAGGTGATAAACATGATTCTTAGACAACTAAATCATATTTTGACAGACACTTGACAGGTAGTTTCATCCATTGAAAATAAAAATACTACTGCTATTATTGTTACTAACTTTATCCATATTTGTCTTATATCTTTTGTCTTGATCATCATCTTCTGTTCAACTGTATGTGTAACAGAGTACAAACTATTTGTGGGTTCAGTGCACAAAGAAGCTACGAAGGAGATACTCAGGTAGGTTGGTGCATTGAATCAGCTAGAGATTGCATACTTGGCATTTGAGCAGAAGACATTGATGAAATAAGAAGAAAAATGGATATTATCAGTACGAACTAGCTATAAACTGAGACACTAACAGGTGTAAGAAATGTTTTATGATGAGAAATCAGTTAATGTTGAAAGTTTTTTGCTTACTTGACATGGCCGGTTGAAGTTTTCATGTTATCAGTATGTTTAAAAGCTAATCAGGCGTGTTAAAGGGAATCTAGCAACTTAGTAATCAATTAGGTGTACAGGTTATGTTGAAAACATGATTACCAATCTGGAGGAGCAGTATACAAGATCAGGTGTTGTCCGAACAATATTCCGTATACAAAGTATGGAAACATCCTCAACTCAATCATATCGCTAAATTAAGAACTTTGACATTATTGAATTACATTACAGAAATAAGAACTTTCGTATTTGAAGAAGTGAGAATAAATCTCACTAGAAAAAAAAAACTGCATCTCACATATGATCATAGAGCTCCACAAGATTACAACTTGTTTGTCTGTGGATTCTAGCGTTGAACATTCCTTCGTGATACCACTTCAATTTTCAATTGCTTGTCTCAGTTGGATTATCGGGTTTGATATTTTACCGTAACCCTTGGCAGGTTAAGCTCACCTTAGCAAGTCGATTGCAGTTTCTTCGTTTTTGGGTCACGAAGCTGAATGTTTGATAGGAACTTCTAAGTTTTTTGACAGTTGTTAGACCCAACTTATTGATGCATTTGGATGTAGTAGTCCATGTAAACGAAGCCCAACTTCTTATCTTCTTTCGTTTGTATCTCCATGATGACTTACAACGGCAAGTAATGCCTCAGACACGATTGGCAACAAACCAGAAGATGGAGTGTTGCTCATGCCTTTCATAATTGCTATGTTGATGGGACGTTTCAGGGAGCTATCACGTCAGAGGTATCTCATATTCTCTCCCGCCTAGATGAAGAGTTTTCACACCAAACACTCCTCCATTTTGTGCTAAGGGTTTGCTTTGCCAAAAAAAGAGAAGAACCAGCAGAATATGGCGACAACGTGCTGGTGATCCATCTCCTTGATGCCTAGTCGTGACCAAGAGGTACGGTTTCTTTCCATCTTGATATTCCTTCGTATGGTAGTGTCATTTTCATCCCTGTTGAACAACACCATGGGTTTCCACCCTGCTCCTTACGTTGCCTCATGAACAGGCCTTCACCGTCTTCTCCATCCCTCCCTGTGACGTTTAAAGGTGAATGTCTGTCACATGGCTTGTGGTTGATCTTCATGGAACAAGGATGAATCGAGTTCAAATGTGTGGCCTTCTTTCATTTCTTCCTCATTGTATTTAAACAGTCATTTTCTAACCATATCAAGTCAGATTGGCCTTAGTCCTATCATCAACAAGATTTCCCTAAAATGTCATAAGGAAGATGAGGAAGAAAATTACTCAAGGAAAAAGGGCAAGTTTGAGAATGGTTGTCCTATCCCGGAAAAGGGGAATATGGGCACTAAACAAGTAAGGAATTGTTCAATCATAAGAAAGGGGACAAGCACAAGAGGTAGAACAGGAAGGGGTAAAGCTAGATTGAATCCCCTTGTCATGAACCGAATAAAAACGGCTCTGGTGGCTGTCCCGAAACAGCCACACGGGACCAATGAGTCTACTCAGTTGGAATTTTCAGGGTCTAGGATCTTCCCTGACAATCCATAACCTCAAAGATCTCCCCAAAAGACATCAGCGCTCAGTCGCCTTCTTGATGGAAACAAAAAACTCTGATGCTTTTTGTGAACGAATTAGAAGGTCATACAGAATTGAGAAGAGTTTATATATTTCCTCCAGTGGACGAACAAGTGAACTTGCTTTATGGTGGAAGGAGGAAATTACACTAAAAATCCTCTAAGAATCTCCAAACATTATGGATTACCGAATTGAAGGGATGGATTTCAAGACATCTACGATAATAATTGCTATGGTATACGGGGATTCAAAAGAGCGAAATCGAAACAGAAATTGGGATAAATTGAGAGTAATTGGTCATAGTAGAAGGGGGTCTTGGACATGAATCGGTGATTTCAATGATACGCATGATCAATTTGAAAAGGCGGGAGGACTTCCAAAGGACCAGAGGAAAATTGACAGATTCAGTGCACTTATTAATGATTTGTCTCTCATTGAGTTGGGTTTTAAGGATCCCAAATTCACTTGGTGCAACAATCGATAAGGTCATACCAGGACCAGAGAGGCTCGACCGTGCATTAACCAATGCCGAATGGATCACAGCATACCCCACATAACAACTCATGATAGATTCAGCTATTATCATATCATAATCCGACTATACTCGAGCTATGATGTAATGATATGAAAGGAGGTAAGAGATTTAGATTTGAAGAGATGTGGTAAGGAACTGGTCCAGACCGTTTGGAGAATGAATGATAGTCTACCAGGGAGGCTCGGCCGTTGTAGCCATGAGATAACAAAATGGAGTAAGAATGAATTTGGGAACAATCGTGCTAAGATTCGAGAAATCAAGGAAAGAATTCAGAGTATGCAAACTTCCCCTAGCCTAAGATTCGATGATGATCAAGAAAAATCATTGAAAAAAAATTAGAAAAGCTGTGGAAAATAGAGGAAATCTATTGGCACTAGAGGTCTCAGGTCAAATGGCTAAACCATGGTGATGGAAACTCAAAATTCTTCCACCTAACCACTCTGAATAGACATAGACAAAACAAAATCCCTAGGCTGAAAAGGCTTAATGGAAGTTGGGTTACCAACGAATGGGAGATTCAAATTGTGCTGTCTGATTACTACTCAAACCTTTGACGTCGGAAAGGAGGCAAAATTGGGGAGATTTGTTGAGTTGTGTGCCAAACCAAATTAATGAGCAAATGAATCGTAGTCTGATAATTATGGTTATGGATGAGGACGTGAATAGAGTTGTGTTCCAGATGGGGGGTTCCCGCGCGCCAAGTTTGGACGCCTTTCCTGACCTATTCTACCATCGGTTATGGGATGTGATTGGTACAAGAGTGATCATTGCAGTTAAATTCTTCTTCAGCACAAGTAAGCTTCCTCAGACCGTCAAGTATACAGACATTACCTTAATCCCTAAAGTTGTTAATCCTACTTGCCCTAGTGAATTTTGGCCAATAAGTCTTTGCAATTTCAGCTATAAAATTATTTCCAAGGTTCTTACTAAAAGACTTAAGTCTTATCTGTCGAACATTATTACACCGTACCAAAGTGCTTTTGTGGCAGGACGTATGATTCAGGATAAAATTGTGATCCCATATCACCATACCTATTCATTCTTATGCTTGATGTTATATCTAGACAAATTGAGAAAGTTGTCACGGAGGAGATGCTAATCGACATCTGCATTAAGAGGGAGCGTCCATTCCTCCATAACTTTTTATTTGCGAACGACTCTATGTTCTTCATGAAGGGTACACAAACGAACGTGAAGGTCCTTCGATCAATCATTGATGAATATTGTTGTGCATCTGGTCAAGGCGTGAACCTGAGCAAATTCAACCCTCTTCTTGAGTCTGAACGTTCATGAGGAAGAAAAGAGAAGATTGGAACAAGAAATGGGAATCCAGAGTGTCCAGAAACTCGGAAAGTACCTTGGTCTTCCTTCAATGTGGGGGAGGTCAAAAAGAGAAGCACTCGGTTTTTTGAATAAACGCATCCAGGATAAACTGCAAAGTTAGAAAGAAAAAATTGTCAATAATACAAAGAAAGAGGTTCTTATAAAGGCAGTAGTACAACTTATCTGACATATGCTATGAGCATTCTCAACTTACCTACCACATGGTGCTCTGAGATAAATGCTCTTGTGGTGGATTTCTGGTGAGAACTTTCTCAAACATGGAAGAAGATTCACTGGAGAAGATGGAATGTGATAACAAGACCTAAAATAGAGGGAGGACTAGGTTTTAAAGAACTATAAAGCTTTAACCTAACTCTTCTACCCAAAATGGCTGCGAGTATTATAGTTGAACTAAATGCTCTTTAGGTTCTCTTTCTAATAGGAATCTACTTTAGTTATGGAGACTTATTTGGGGCACCAAATGGAGGATGTGCTTCATGGATATGGTCCAACTTGATTGTTGGTCGTGACATAGTGACGCGCGAGGGTCTCTGGATAATTGGAGATGGTCAGTTAACTCGATTTTATAAGGATGCCTTGATTCTGAATAGGAAGAATATGTGTCTCTGAAGTGGAATTCCTGGAAGCAACGACTATCTTGGAGGGAATAAAGCCGACAACACAGTACAACTCGGAGGAAATTGTTATCGAATCTGATGCCCTGAATGTAATCCAACAACTCAATAAATAAGTTTGCTACTGGAGAACGACGGCCATAACAGCCAACCTTCTACAATTGGTTGCATCTTGAAGGAAGGTTGCATGGATTGCAATTCCAAGATCTGCAAATGACTGTGCAAACTGGATTGCAAAATATGCTAGATTAGGGGTGCGTCTTGATGATTGGGTTACTAACCCCCACCCTCTCTTTTATGTATTATTAATGCCGATTATTTAGTTTCTGTAAACTCTTTTTCAATCCCCGATAGTCATCAATAAAAGAAGTAGTCTTTTTCGGCCCAAAAAAAGTTTAGTTTCATCATATGGCTCTCGATCTTCTCTCAAGTACTTAGGCAACTCAGCTACTGGATCAACCCGGATAGTGTTACCCGATGCTTTCCAAAACATTGCATTAATATCAGTAACGTCATACGAAGGTGTAAGTGTAACACTAATAGTGGGAGTCACAACATGTCCCATTACCATGGTCTTATACTACTCAAACACTGTCTTCAAAGATTCGGACACTATTTCCATCAATTCCACAATTTTAATTGCATCATAAGAAAATAACGTCTTGAAAATGAAATCTACACAAATCATATTTTCCAAGTATCAAGTACTAAAGCAACCATCAACAAAATATTCATATTTTTTATTATCCCTAATACTTGTTGAACTTTTTCTTCATTTTCTCTATCATGGTCTTAATCTCTTTATCTGGACCAGTCAAACGAATGTTAATCAACATTGAAATTTTGGCCACTTCAATTAAGTAGCAACTCGAAGTGACATACGATGAACTAGAAAGTCGGTTAGTAGCTTCATAAAATGCACAAAGAAAATGTAAAATATCACGTGCATACTTCCAATCTTCTTCTGTAAGAACCCCTATTGCTTTATTGAGTTCATCAAGGAAATTTCCATCCTCGACTCCTTTTAATTGTAGGAATTCCCTTTCATATCCAACAGCAACCTCCAATAATGAAAATGTAGAGTTCCATCGAGTTTCTACATCCATTCACACAGAACGATCTGTGTTTACATTTTCAGCTATAACACAAACTTTAAATCTAGCTAACCTGCTTGGAGAAGATCCAACATACTTGACTGCTGCCAGTTTTCTGCTTATGTTTTCCTCAATACGCTTCAAACCATCATTAACAATCAAATTTAGTATATGAGCAAAACAACACATATGATAACATTCTCTCTTCAGAATAGACCATGAATCCCAAGACATGAAACACTTCTTTAAATAAATAAGAACATGGTTGTTTGCGCTAGCTTTATCCATGGTAACAGTTAAAACCTTCTTAATTTCCCACTGTTTAAGACATTCTTCAATAACTCTACCTATAGATTCACATGTATGTCTACTAATTTGAATGAAAACCAAGATCTACTTATGCAATCACCATTCATCATCAACAAAATGTCATGTGATAAACAAATAACTAAAATTTTGATTTGAGGTCCATGTATCTGTTGTTAGGCAAATACGGTTACAAGCTCTTGACATGAAACCCTTCACCATTGACTTTTCTTCATCATACATATAAAAAATATCACTTGCCAATGTGCTACGAGAAATCACTTCAAATCTAGGTTGTAACTTCTTGACAAACTTATGAAAAACTTCATTTTCAACAAAATTAAATGGAAGTTCACCAACAACAAACATACAAACAAGCTCTCTTCGACAAGCAAGTTGATCAAATTTGACATATAAGGATGGTAGACCTAGAGCACTAACAACAACATTTCCTTCATCTCTACATGGGTGCTCTTTAATTTGTTGATTCATAGTAGAGGCGGGACATCTCTCTAAGTGTTTCCTCATAGTAGAAGTTGTTGACGTATAAGTAATTTTTCGACCACAGTAGATGCAATTGACTACCTTATTATTTGTAGTACTTGCAACCTTATATTTTTGTGAAATGATTCCAACACTCAAAATCATTTTTCATAGACCTAATCTTCATCTTGTTCTTGGCCATACTACTAGGAGTAATATGAGACTCACTTTCTAGAGTTGCAATTTTTCTTTTTCCTTCATCTGACTAGGATAAAGATTGCACTTCCTCTATAAGTGCAATATTTGTTGGCATCATACAACTCTCATACAAACCTGAACCTGGTGTTATTTTGGTTGTTGCTTCCATGTTGATGCTATCGATATTCTTCTTTCTCTTTTGTACACTACTGGCAGAGTTTTTATCTCGCATTGAAATCTGAAGAAAAAAACTAATTTCGAGTTGATTAACATTTAAGAGTAGTAGCAGTAGAAAGTTAGGTCAAAGATCCAGAGCACAAACTTAGACATTGTGGTCATAAGTAGCAAAGATAATTTCCGCAGTACTAGCAAAAATAATTTCGTCTCATAGGCAGTAGTAACAAAAATAATTTCGGCTCAAAGCAGTAGTAGAAAAAATATTTTCGGCATAGCAGCATATGCAATAGATAATCAATAGTAAATAATAAACCAAACACAAGCTTAACATTGAAGAGGATTGTGGAACAACGATTATCTGTTGACAGAAATTAGGCCACTCAACCAAAATTAGGGTTTGTGGCTTACTTTAAATTGTTAACTCATAATGATGGTGGAACGACGAGACGTAGTGGAACGACGATCTAGATGTAGGCGACAGCGCAACAGGACAAAGGAGAGACAATGGGGTGCGACGTTGTGCCGTTCTGAGCTGACTGAGAAGGTCTGAAGGAAGACTGCTTAGTTGAATCAAAATGGAAAAGAATGAAAGAAGCATACTACAGCTGCAACACATATACATCCCTGGGTTCACTTATTTTCATAACCAGTTTGGTTCATTTTGTTTTGGATCATTTCTAAAATTATATAGGTTTAAAGTGATTTGATTTGAATTTAAGTATAAACCATTATAAAAAAACGAGTCGATTCCAACTGAATTGAATCTACTTTTTTGAATTGGCTTACTTTAACCTTAAAAAACGGGTTTAGTTTTGAAACTAGTTCGGTCGAACTAGTTCAAAACCAGACCAGATCCGATTCAGTTCAGTCGAACCGGTTAATTTGGACAACCCTAAAGGTCGATGTGGGGTTACTGCATGCTCTTACTGAGATATAGCGACTAGAGACGCATACATTTCACCTCCGCTGAGGTGAAATGACTGTAACCCTGAGAGACATACAAATTTTATTGGGTTTACGGGTCAATTGTCCACTTATATCCGATCAATATTGATTGACTCAAGGTCAACAATTAATGATCGACATGCCAACTCTTTGCGCATGACTACTAAGAGTAGTCTCTTCGTGTGAGAATGAGGAGATTACCAAGAACGATGTATCCCTATCCTTGTTGAAGAGGGCTTTTGAGAAGAAAGAAAGTGACCAAATTGGATTCCTGCCACTGAAGAGGACATTATAATGAGAGATCGAGGTTATATTTTACATTTCCTTGGTACATTTTTATTTCCTAAACACAAGTGGGAATAAAGTTGCCCTAGAGTACCTTCCCCTACTGGATGACTTACACAAAACATCTCAGTACAGCTAGGCCTCAGTTGTATTAAGTTATCTGTATTCCGTTTTGTGTAAAGTTGTGTCAGCAAGGAGAACAAATGCAACTGGATGCGCTGTCTTACTACAAGTATATTCAGGCATGTTAGAGATCTATACTACATTCCAAATTATATAAATAATTTACTCTACTCAACTATGTTAATTATTTGGTCCAGTTATGGTCGTGATAGCATTTATCCATTGGGAGTCTCATAATCAAGAGTAAGGCGTCAATTTCTACTAGTGCACCATTGGGGATGCAGTAAGATAGTTTATTAAGTGTGTAGATATTAATCATAATCATGCATTTTTGGTTAATTATTTTTTTTACATTTCATATTAGATGGGTACCACCAAAAACTTCAAAGAAAAATCCACAACCGTGCGTACGGCAATTCTATCGAGATGAATTGACTGCAATATAACCACACCAAGTTGGTATATTTTAATTTATTGATTACAAAAGCTTCTGTTGTAACCCTGTTATCCACATTTATGACATTTCTTTGGTTGAGAGGTAGAACTAGGATCCATCTCATTAGGAGTTCTAACCTTTCTTCGCCCACGTTTAGAGATAAACATTTGTGGATCCCACCATAACTTTGGAATGTTTCACGCAGGCCAGTTTCACACAGGCCACTAATACGGCAGTCTCAGAGTCCGCAAAGGCAAAACACAATGGAAAAATATGATCGTCATCATCGTATGCCACTGCCGCGAATAATTTACCAGTGTACTTTCCGTACAAATGAGTAGCATCAACGCTCATTAGGGGTAGGCGATGTGAGAAACTTTCAATTGAAGGCTTATATGCCCAAAACCACCTACCAAAGATGGCACCATCCTCCGTCGTCACTCATTTCCACTCATAGTCATAAATGGAACTAGGGTTTGAACGACATAACCTAAACATCATCGACGGCAAACAGTGAAATGCACTCTCGTGTGTGCCAAACATTAACTCAATTAACCTATTATTTAACATATCAGACTTTGCAGTACAAGACATTTTGTGCGTACTTATCTTTGACAACTTATTACAAGTCACAAACTCTAATACCCGTGTTGTGATATACATATGGATATATCAATTCCGCAATCAAGTTGTCTTGGAAAAGTAAGAAACTAATGGCATGTTCTTTTCACGGAATGGAAAAGGAATTCGGCTTACGGATTCCGTAAGAAGTTGTTCTTTTCGCGGAATTGCAAAAATTTGGCTTACGGATTCCGGGCGGGGTAGGCTTAGACATTCCGTGTGAAAAGCTCGGAATTCCTAAGCCGGACGCGCTAGGAATGAGGAATAGGAGGCAAAATGACCGAAATGTCCTTACTTTAAAATTTATATTAATTCAACAATTTTATCTTAATTAATAATTAATTAAATAAGTTATTTTATTTTTTTAATTATTAATTAATTATATTATAAGTTTTTATTATTCTTAATTTTAAAATTAATTAATACAAATTATATATATTATATACTATACATATACAAGGAGGGGCAAATATGTCATTTTACCACATTCCATTCCCTTTCCATATACAATTCCACCAAAGAAACAACAGAATTCCTTATTCCATTCCATTTCATTCCACCAAAGAAACAACTTCATATTCTTATTTCCTATTTCTTATTCCCTATTCCCTATTCCGTATTCCTTATTCCGAATTCCATGAAAGAAACGCCCCGTAAGTGTGTTTGCAAGATCCGGTGTGAATCAGAGTACAAAGCCATGACACAGTCCACATGTGAAATTATATTGAAGTTAGCTTGAAGTCAATATTACCAGCTAAACTATGGTCTGATAATCAAGTTGCTCTTCATATCGCCTCGAATTTGCTATACCATGAAAGAACGAAACATATTGAAGTCGATTGTCACTTTATTCAAGAGATGATTCAAAAACAAATTCACAAGATATCTGATAACAGGCAAACAAATAGCAGATTTATTCAGTAAGCAGCCTTTGTATGAGAATCGGTTTGAATATCTTTGTAACAAGTTGAACATGATTAGTATTTAAGCTCCAACTTCAGGGGAGTGTTATGATATATTTCCTTAGAGGCTATTGGTTGAATAAGTTGTTTCCTTAAATTATTAGTTTCCTTCATTAGTAGAAATAAACAAATATATATATATATATATATATATATATATATGTGTGGTAAAATACGACATTGCCCTCTAAAGTTTACGCTGTTTTTAAATTCTCACTTAAAGTTAAATTCCCCCTAATGTTTGGAAATGATGAAAAATCTCTTTTACTGATGACTGACAGATGCTCTTTTAGGGGGATTTTTCATCATTTCCAAACATTAGGGGGGACTTTAAACTTTAAACTTTGATATATATATATATCATTAATAGATAAAGTATTCGAGGATGAGCATTTACAATACATAACAACTGATCGATCGGTCTTACGATAAGACCTTACTTGGGATTTGTTTTAATCTCTATTGTCATTGCTTAGCTTGGCTAGTCAACGAAGATTTTCTTTTGGCCACAAATTCAATGAGAATTAATAGAGTTGTAATTAGGTATGGTTGTGCATTGAGTGTTTGTTGATAAGGTTAATCTAACACAATCATCCCAATTATTTGATATTGTAATGGGTTAAATACCAAATAGCTACATGAACTTTGGACATTTTACAAATAACTACCCGAACTTTGAATTTTCAAAAACGTCTACATAAACTTTGGACGAAAGTTCAAATAGCTACCTCAACTTTGACAAATTGGGCAAATCACTACCTCCGTTAAAGTTTCTATTAAATATGGACAGAAAATGACGTGACAACACATGATTTGTCCATAATTTTAAAAATTACATTATTTTTTAAAAAATACTAAAAGAATTAGAAATACTCTAAAAATACCTGGAAAATTAATAGGAAAAATAAGAGTTTTTAATATAATTTTTGTATTGAAAAATATGAAACAAAAAAAAACAAATCATTTATTTTTATTTCATATTTTTAATAAAAATATTATATTTAAAACTCTTATTTTTTCAATTAATTTTCCATTTTTTAAAAGATTTTTTCCATTTTTTTATTTTAAAAAAATAATATAATTTTTAAAATTATGGACCAATTATGTGTTGCCACGTTGTTTTTCGTCCTTATTTAGCGAAAAATTTATCGGAGTTAGCGATTTGCCCCATGTGTCACAGTTGAGGTAACAATTTTTAAAATTTAAAGCGTGGGAATCTATTTGTAAAACGTCCAAAGTTTGGGTAGCTATTTGGTATTTAACTCTATTGTAATTGATCGTACTTTCTCTTTTTGTGGAGAAGAAATAGTGGAATGTTCCATTTATTTCAATTGTTTTTAGTAATTATGTATTTTGTTTTAAATATATCTATATTATTAAGGGATGGATGATTTTTGTAACCGTCACCTGTAAATTTACACAAATACCCCTTAAAAATTCAATTAATTTATGTTTAACATGACTATTTTGGTCATTTAAATATCTTCTCAAAAAGTTATAAAAAAAGTATACGTACGGAGACTCGAACATATGACCTATTACATTAAAGACATACACATTAGTCATCTTCGCACGTATGTAACAATACAAATTTTCCAACATGATAATTATATATTTCTCTATCACTATCCCTTCATATTTTCTCATGCACCATTTTTTGTTATATTTTCACTTCATCAGACATTAAGATAACAATGAATCTAAAGACTTGGATCATTTAAAAAAGTTATAATTTCATCTACAACTGAGAAAATTTAGATTGAATTAATATATCCAATATGCATTATCTATTATTTGAAGCAATAAATAATTAATATGTACAATATAATCAAGTTTGAAATTTAAATTAGAGTGGAAGAAGAAATCTCATTTATTATTTATTCTATTTTTTTATTAATTTAATTTAATTACTATATTTGTTATTTTATATAACTTTACAATTTTACATAATAATGATAATTGTATATTATGTTATCAAGTCGTCATATTTTATTGTTAATTGTGATTTTTTAATGTTTCTACAATTATATAGATTTTGTTTTCTTCAAAACATTCTATTTTCTTTCCAAATGTTAAAGATTTTTTGTATGGTTGGCACTATCGTTATAATAGATCATTTCATCTATATATTTAAATAATTAAAATTGACCAAAATTGACGTATATTTATATGTTGAATATACATAATCTATCGCGTGAATCAATAAATACAAAAACATTAATCAAATTTGAAAAATTAAAACCAAATTGAAATGAGATATTTGATTAATGTATATAATTTTTTATAATGATAATTATGTATTATAAATTATTTTCAAATAATGAGATTATTAAAATGTTAAAACAACTTATAGATTTTTTGGGTATTATTAATATTAATGCATAGATGATTCCAAGTGCCATAAGTTGTTAATGTATTATTACTCCAAACTAATATCATCCAAAATTTAGGTATTACATGTCGAGAAAATAGTAACAAAAATAGTTTACTACAAAATTAAAATAACTCCGGTGATATGTTGAAATAATATTTTATGAATTACTTAAATATAAAAATTAATATTTTAGGGTTTATTATTTATTATCTTTACAAAATATTTTTAGGATTGGTCAAATTAAGATTCTATGAGTATTTCTTTACTTAACTCTCAACCCTACTTTTATGAACTCTTAAAATATTAAAGTAAAATAACTTTAATATCAAAATAAAAAAATAAGGAAAAAGTTAATCAAATATCTAATTTTATTTTTGGGTGCAAATTTTATTGGTAATTTCTTGATGTTATCACAGTAGATTTTTGATAGTCGTCATTTCATAGACATGGTGGTGAGTAGGGCTGGGAATGAACCGGTTCGGCCCCGAATCGGTTCAGAACCGAACCTTTACCACATTTTAAAACCGTTACGGTTTACCGCTCCAGATTTTGGCCGATTTACCATACCTGTTCTGAACCAGTTCAAAACCGGTTCGACCGATCCTGTTCATATCCCAAAAAGGATCAGCGGTCAAAGGCCGAGAGGAACCCTCTCCACTCTTCTCACTCCATTCCTCACTGCAAAGTGCAAACCCACTTCTTTCCAACACCGGGGACACTGGATGCATTCTTACCCCCAAGCTCAGATCTTTGCTTCAATGGAGAATTTAGAATGATCATTATAAGATCTTGTTCACTAACCCCTCAATAGATTGAGAAGAAAGATTGTGTTTTTTTCTCAAAAATGGCAGCAGCAGAGGCAAAGTCGCCCTTGCCGGAGGCAGAGAAGAAGAAGGAGCAGAGCCTTCCCTTCTATCAGCTTTTCTCTCAGGTGAAGAAGAGGGATGAGGAGAATATGCGCACTAAAATGACACTCAAGTTCAGAGAGGACAGAATTCATAGAATGGAGTCGGTGGTTGCTGGTTCCATTAGTTTAGATGCATACGTTCTTGAAGAAAAGGAAGCACTCAACGAAGAGATTCAGTTGCTTCAGGCTAAAATCGATAGCCACCCTGAAGTAACTCGCTTTGCTACTAAGAACATTAGACTGCGGAACGAGCTACTAAGGTAAAATCTTTAATTTGAAGGATCATACTAAGTTGTAACAATTTTAATGTCTCTGTTTCCCCCCCTTTTCAAGATTCCAAGAATTTTATGAAGAAGGTGAGAGAGAATCACTATTGGCTGAAATATCGAATCTGAGAAATCAGGTAATGTTAGTGTCTGAAGAAACTATCAACATAGTTTTCACTGATGTACTGATGCTTGATTTGCTTTTTGTTTCTAATTTCAGCTTTTAAATTGTACTATTGATGTGGACTCTGAACAGCAGGTGCTTACTCGCTTTAGCTTGTTGCCTCAGGTTTGTACACATTTACCTCCGAGTGCTAATTTTTGGCTCCAGAAGCTATTTTCTTTGAAATTAAACTTGCAAAATTATTTTTGCGCCAATTAGTTGATCTCTGTGCCAAATGGTATTACTCTCTACTCAAGCTCTGAGTTTCTCCACTTCTCTTCTTCCTCTCGGCCTTCTTCTTTCCTCCAGTGGCCCGCCTCTTATGCATAGAATCACAAGAGATACCTGTCCAGCAGACATTGATAATCAACAACAATCGACCTTGGAAACATCTACAGAAAGAGCAAAGATCCAATCCTTATCAATGTCACTTAGCTAGAAGGAATTACCCATTCTGACGCAGAGATTGACAACCCTCCGCCTCTCTGTGTCGATACAGCAGATGAAGATCTCTCAAAGAAAAATCGGTTTTGTCTGGTTTGAAGTGGTCTGGTCTGGTTTAGTATTTTAAGATTAAAACCGGTACAAAAACAGGTTCGGTTAACCGATTTTGAACCGGTTTTCTGTACCTATTCTGAACCGCTCTAGTTTTTTTGATAAAACCGTTTGTTTTGTAAACCGGTTCGAAACCGGTACGGTTCAGTACGGTTCGGCCGAACCGGTTATTTTTGCCCAGCCGTAGTGGTGAGATTGTTAAGATATTTTAAGAGTATATTGAATGTCTTCAGTGACATGTTCAGACTTATGAGACAGTTGGTTAAGGCGTGCGTCGTAAATTATAGATAGTAACATCGTCCAGGTTCAAATCCCGGGGATGTCGACAGTATAATACTCAAAGAAAGGTTGAATGTTGAGATTATAATACTCAAAGAAATGTCGGATGTCGACAAAAGTCGGATGTCAGGAGTATAATACTCAAAAAAGGTAGGACGTCGGGACTATAATACTCAAAGAAAGGTCGGTCGAATGTCATGAGTAAAGTACTGAAAGAAAGGTTGGTCGGATGTCGGGAGTATAATACTAAAAGAAATACCGGATGTCAGGAGTAAAATACTCAAAGAAAGGTCGGTTGGATGCCAGAAGTAAAATACTCAATGTTGTGCACATATCGACATATATTTTTTTTGATCAAATTCTTAGAAATAAATATGATAAACATTTATCGTGCTTGAGGTGTTGGTATGAGAATTAGTATAAGAATTAAACATTTGATAAATATATCTAAAATTAAAATATAATTAATACTTAACTTATTCATATTTTATGAACTCTGAAAATATCAAAGTAAAAAAAATAAAAAATAAATTGATCAAATATCTAACTTTATTTTTTTTTGCAAATTAGTGGGAATTTCTTGATGCTGTCATGGTAGGATTTGTAATAGTCGTTATTTTATAGACATGGTAATTAACGTGTTAAGATACCTTAAGAGTATATTGAATGCATTCATTGACGAGTTTTGACTTATGAGCATACGAGTATGAATACTCATAGAAAGTTCGAGGTCGGGCATTAGCGATAGTTGATATGAGATGAGATAGTATGACATGAAATGTGAGTGAAAATTACTCATAGAAAGTTCGAGACCGAGCATTAAGCGATAATTGATGTTATCATGGTAAATTTGTAATAGTCGCTTTAATAGTCGGTATGAATACTCATAGAAAGTTTGAGGTCGGATATTAAGTGATAGTTGGTATGAGATGAGATAGTATGAGATGGTATGTGAGTGAAAATACTCATAATATGACTATAAACAATGTGCAAGGTCAACTTTATCAAATATCGACATATATTTGTTTGATCATATTTTTAGTAACAAATAATTATATCTGACTTTCCCATGCAGAGTAATAAAAAATGTTAGTAACAAAAATATTATATGTAGTCACCAACAAAAGTTTTGGTTAAGAAATGGAATTTCAAAAGAATTATCAATATATATACTCGACCGGAGTCTACAAAATATTTTGTTAGATTTATCAATTAAATGTACACCGTAATTTTCTTTAATTATATTTGACTATATTCTTTTCATTTAGCTATATCAATTAATTGTTCAATTTTGTTATAGTTAATTAGGAGGAAGATATACATCTTAATTTTCTTTAATTGTATAATTGTATAATTTGAGTATACTATTTTCATTTAATATTAATCACATTGCTTATATATTTATATTGTTCTCTAAGAGTCAATTTTCATTCACTCAATTAATAGTTATAGAAAAAAATTTCATATACAATCTAAAATAAAATTAAAATGGAAGTTCTAGAATCCACTTAAGTGTATTTTTCTAATGGTTATACTAGACTCCGGCACGCGCTACGCGCGTGCACATTGTCGTCGTTTGTCTTGCGTGGAGTATTAGGAGGACATGATCGACCCGACTCCTAGGATAGTACAAGAATTATACACTTGATTAAAAATATTAATTTGGTTCTAAATATTTTTAAGAAATTGCTCGAGCAACGAGAATCCTCTTTAGTAGTGTTCTTGCTCCAGGATGCTCGAGCAATTTCTTAAAAATATTTAAAATAAAATTAATTTTATTTCATTATATTAGATAATTTAAGTTTAGTTATAACATTCAAATAATATTTTTAATTAAGTATTTAATTTTTGTACTATCCTAGGAGTCAGGTTGATCATGTTCTTCTACACCTCACGCAAGATAAACGACTACAGCGTGCACACGTTAGCGCGTGCTCTAGTATATTTTAAATTTCAGATTTTTTTTTGTCACGTGACGAAATATCGTTTTAGCATTTATTTTAGATCTTAAAATTATCGACAGTTATTTTGTTTAATTAATTAATTAAATAGATTATCGTTTGGCTTAAATTTAAATGGAATTTTATATTTTTTAGCCAATAGTGTAATTTCTTAATAAAAACACAGAGACCAAAGTCAGTCGAGTTGCTTGCTTCCGTGGAGGCCTTCTGGCCATCTCCGTGGCCGATTTAACTGTCGCACTTCCAACATCTTCCAGAACC
The DNA here is from genome assembly GCA_946814005.1 of Chamaenerion angustifolium. NCBI lineage: Eukaryota > Viridiplantae > Streptophyta > Magnoliopsida > Myrtales > Onagraceae > Chamaenerion > Chamaenerion angustifolium. Next base: position 20,664,340 of record OX328268.1, on the reverse strand, counting down.
CTGGGAACTTCCAGAAATTTGCCTGCACTGATTGACACGATACAGTACCTCCCTCAGGCCTCACTTTCAAAATCTCACCTCCTCCCTTACTATCGAGCGTGTGTTATCCCCAGCTTTCATGGCTTATCTGCATACTCACCGGCCAGACCTTCTTCTCTTCAATGGCAGACCCTTACTCTATCTGCAGGACCGCCATTACAGAAACTTCCCAGTGTATTTTAAATCCCCTGACTTACTTTCTCTCAGATTCCGATTTTCGCCTTCTAGCGGAAGCTGTATAGTTGCTGGGTGCCGGACAAATTTATTTCGCTGTTGTTCACTGGTAAACGGAGATAATGGGCCCGTCGAAGTTAAGGAGGAAATTGAACGGCCTCCATTCGACATCAACCTCGCTGTTATCCTCGCCGGTTTCTCATTCGAAGCATACACAACTCCTTCGGTAATTCGATTTTCATTTCAATTTCCATCACTCCGCCATTATTTCTGCTCCTAAGTTCGGACGCGTTCTTCATAAATCTGCTGCTTTTTCGGGTTTTGACTCCGCAACTGGTGCCAAGCTAGAGTTGTCAAAATTGATTTCTTATCCGACCAAAGCTTCTTCGATTGGCTGCAATATTTGCGGTGATCTTGGATGAACTTGCTTGGGTCAATTATGCTATTTAGAAGTTTGTCTTTCATTATGACCCTTGGTTTCGCTCACTCTCTCGTAAGATACTTGCACTAGTGAAGCTAAATAATCTAAATCTTGCTATAGCTAAATATGTTCCAGAACCTACTTTCTCAGAAAACAATAAGGGATTGAACTTTCTACAAGATAGTGTCCATTCTAATTTCTAATCACATTACTATTAAATTGTTACCATTTGGTTGAGTATTGGTTATCTAATGCAATTTTTAATTATTGCATCTTATGACCTACTAAACGTCCACTTTTCCAGTATAACTTTGCATCCTATCCTACATCTCATCAATCTTCCTCCCATCTGAATATATTGATTGTGATGCTTCTATTTGTCTGAATGGTGATAATGAATATGTGGGTTAACAGCAGGATACTATTGGACGGCATGAAGTTGATGCTGCTGGTTGTAAGACGGTATATCTTTCAGAGTATGTGGTTGCCTTGGACTGTCGAAAAGAAGAAAAGTTATTTTTGTGTTTTTCAATGGTTAGCACAATTTTTTGTCCCTTCTAATGGTTCAAAGGTCATGGCTACTGATCCACAATCACATCTAGGCTCCAAAAATTACATCATGTAAAGATGTTTGACGCCCCAATCAATCTATGAGATTTGTGATTATCCATTTTTTTTACATTCAGGTCATTTATGCGTGAAATATATGACGGTCAACTATTTATAAAGCTGAAGAAGGGGTTCAATTTGCCTGCCATGGATCCATGGGTTTGTATTTTTCTATTGCCTGGTGTATTGCTGTGATCCTTGGCTTCTGATTTTAATTCTCACTATGTTACAGGGGACAAGCGATCCATATGTTGTAATGGAAATAGATGGTCAAATTGTAAAAAGCAAGATAAAATGGGGGTAAGCAAGTTTGAACTGTTTCTTGGAGAATATTCTTGTCTTTATGAAGAAAAACGAAGCACTGTTTTTTCTTTCTACATTCATTTGAAACGTTAAGTGGGTTCCTTGGCCACCTTTAATATAATGTACAAAAAAACATAAGCTGACTGAGCTATCCATGTTTTGTAAGGAATGATTATCAGACAATTATCTACACAGTTATTCGATGTGAGCTCTTCCAGTCAAGCCCCTCAACTTTTATGCTAGTGTGACATCAACTTGCAATGTCAGTTTGTAGCTACAACTAAGACATGCTGAGTGTCTTTGATATCATATGAAGAGTTGGACCAACTTTCAAAGTTAACATTGTGAGGGTGGTTATATAAACTACATTTTTAACACTAGACAAACTGTTCTGTTAAATTATACGATATTGCACAAATTAATTCTTACTTCTCTGTGTACATTGGGGACAAAGATTACTGATTTAGGTGGTGTGATATCTTTCTAAAGTAGGACCTGTGAAATCTTTCTAGAGTAGGACCTTAGTGGCCACACATCTTACAGAAATTACCTCATATGGTTCCTTGTGTGAGTGATGGAAGGATCCCGTCTCTACAGACATCAGACCTAAATAGTAATGAATGGTCCATATCTTGGCAGAAAAAAGAAGAAACGAAAGAAAAGGTATCGTTTATATGTGTATGAAATCACAACTATTTAATCATCATTTATCTTTTCGACCTTAGTGTGTACTTTAGGTGCCTTCTGATGCTTTTTCGATTTTCAGTTGATGCATTTATCTTTATAGCTAGAAGGGTTGACACTCTATCCTCCATGACATTATAGTTACTGCCTTGTCTAATGTTATGTATGTGCTCAAGTCTATTTTCTTTCCCTAAATATCTGTCTCTTTACAACTTCTTTCTTTGTTTCTTTCTTTCCCTTGGGGCTTATTTACGTAAAATTAAAGAAAGGCAAGTAAGGGAAGGTACTGAGTAGGAACGTTTTCAATTAAAGAACAAACTCCATTTTCTCGGGAAAAGCTAGTGATCATTTGTGTGCTTTAGCTAGTAACAAATCAGCATTATCATTAAATTTTCCTTATCGCTGCTATTATAGTCAAATAGCTTCCAACTTGCTTTGTCCTTCAACTCCTTCCATTATCAAATTTATCACACCCTATGTTTGCTTTCTTATTTGTTTTGGTGATTCTCTGACAATGTTGACAGGACAAAGGAGCCAACGTGGAATGAAGACTTCTCATTTAACATTAAGCTTGCCCCAAGCAAAATTCTTCAGGTTAGATATTAATATCACTAGATAAAGAATCTTCATGCATAAAAGTGGTATTCATAAAAGTGCATATGAACTATAGAGGGGTAGCAGTCTAGAAAGCGCACTTCAAATTTTCTCAAAGAGCATCTCGAACGATCCCTTGTCTGGAGACTCCATTTACTTGACTGTAAAATTGAACTGTCAAGGTGAGTGGAATCGATATTGTTGTTTAGACTTTCCAAAGAGTATTTTGAACTTTGGATTGTTTGGAAAGTCTAACCAGTTAACCATAAAAATCTGTTGGAAAATCGTTACATGCATTTCATATCAATGCATATTGCCTGAGAAGATCAAGATATCCCTCCCATTTAGTTCTCCAATCTCATTCAGTTTCAGTTTTGTTCCCCAACTTAGTCTAGATTGAGCCATGTCTAGACTCCTTGACCTTAGGGTGAGATTGATCTTTGGATCAACTTGAGTTTGTAGGTGATGCAAATCCAATATGGCCTTTGATTTGGACAAACCCTTAATCATTACTGGCCAATTCAATCCAGTCCAACCTTGGTCAATTGACCCTAACATTGGCCCAGTGGTCAAAAGTTGATCTAAATCGAGCAGGGATGGGATTCCAACGGACCCTAATTGTTCTTGAGTTCACCAAAAACGGTTTAAGTTTATTTTTGTAGCTGATTTATTTTATTCCTTTTGTGTCAAAATGTTAGAGATATATTCCATAAATATGTTATAGATAATATATTAGTCTTATATCTTCATTAATATATAACATATAGGATATTTATTATTATTGATTGGATATTTAGCAATAAAATATATAGGTAGCGCATAAGATATTATATTCTAGGATTAGATATAATTGTTTCCTGTTATGTAATAGCTCCCTTTCTATTTAAAGGACTAAGTAATGAATAAAGAGGCAAGCAGTCAATTATTGTAAACTTAGTTTCAGAGGGGGAATTCTCTTTAAAGAGACAAGAGATCAAATTTCTCTCTCTAACAAGGTCCAAAAGTTTCAAGCTCTCTTTATGAGTTGAGTTAACGGTAATATAGGTTGTGGGAAGAACAAAGAGGTCGATCAAACTGCCCGTTTGTTTCATTGCCCTTGGCTCGATCCATATCCCAGAAACATAACAATTTGTATAAGCGCTGATCAAGATGGATGATGATATCAAGACATTGTTAACGGCAGAAGGCACTAATACGAATGCTGCACTGAAGACCAATGTTTCACTGGCAAAATTTGAGACATTAATGGAAGCAGAGTTGCAATTAACGATCCAACAACTCACTACCATGATGCAGTCCTTGTTTGACTCAAACCGACCAGTCTGTTATGTTAGAGAATATACACTTTGTATATAAAGGCATGCAAATCAAAGTTTTTGATAACTCACTGGTAATTCCTTATCCTTTTTAATTACTTACATGGTATTAAAGCCTTCGGTATTAGGGTTTTAAAGTGAGAGAAGAAGACTCGTCATTCACTGTAAGGTGACCGGATTTCTCACGGCCACCTTAGATAGGTGTGGGTCGCTGTTTTCGGTTGACGTCTGTTCTCCGACATCCAAGAAAGAGGCGTGTGAATCTCATGCGCTATCGTCCCTCCGCGTTTGTCGTCACACGTCGATGCGTGTAGTCCCGTTCCTCGTACGTTGTGCATCACGTATGGTTTTCGACATCACCAAGGCGTTTAGGGCTCATCCGTGACCGTATTTTGGTGGTTCGCGATGCGCATCGGTGTCGATATCCCTCCTGGAGTTCGTTTGTCTTGTGACTTCTTCTCCTTGTCTGTCCTATGTAGTCGAGTTTGGTTTCTCTTTGTGTTCGGTTAGCTTAAGGCATTTGAGAGGTTGCTAGTTAAGCAATTGAAGCACGGCCAGTGCATAGTTCTCGAAGAACAATGAGGTTTGGGCTTGCTTCATCTTTATGGTATGCTGCATTTGCTTCATCTTTATGGTATGCTGCATTTGCTTCAATCAGGCTGACCCTTGTCAGGTCAGTGTAGAGTGTTTTAGCAGGTCTGTCCACTGAATATGAGACAACTAAGTCTCAAATCTCTTTAGTGCTGAGATCACGTCAATGTAAGAGGCCTTCAGTAGGGAATCCGTGCTTAGACAATCGTGTTTTCTCCGCAAAACAATGCCTTCATTGTCAAATGAAGATGGAATGATGCTGGAAAGAACGACATGGGAGGAAACAAGATGTTAGATCACCACCATAATAACTTGCAAGTTGATAGACAAGGTGAGATTATCTGCTATTACTGTCATGAACCGGGTCATACAAAGAAGTTTTGTAGTAAACTACAAAATTGTAGCCGTGTTACAACTGCTAGAGCTGTTAGTCTTAGTGCATCCTCAACTTTCTAAGAGGACCCTTATTGTCTTGACAAATGAACTTGCTGTGCTCTCTCATTATGTGGAATCCCTAAAGGATCAAACTTTTGTGACTGCCCTTGCCGAGTCAGGTAATACCTGTCTTATCTCCTCCACAAATAAATGTGTGATTGATTCGGGTGCCACAAACCATATGACAGGTAATCTCACATATTTTTAAATTTTCGATATGAAAAAGTGTCATCCCCGACTCCCCGGTAACCGTAGCCGATGGATCAACTTATGCTATTATAGGGTCTGGCACTGTTAAACCATTTGAATCAATTACCCTATTATCTGTGTTGAGTCTTCCAAGTCTTGCTTTCAACCTCGTGTCTGTCAATAAACTTACCAAATAATTGAATTGTTATATCTCATTGTTTCCAAATCATTGCGTGTTCTATGATCTTTTGACGAAGTGAATTATTGATAAGGAACATGTATCTGATGAGTTCTATATTCTAAACGCGAATGTGCCGAGATCTATTGTCTACCCCAGTGTTTTCAATCTCCTATTGAGATAGGACGCTTGATTGAGGCTCAATTGGTTGAGCCCCAATCGATTGGATCAGGTTCGGATCCAATCTGGTCCAGCTGACTGAAGCTCTTGAGCCCCAATAGGGGATCCTATGGTCTGGGTTAGGATCCATACCAGTTACCCGGGTGATATGGTCTGATTTCGAACCCAATCAGCTGGACTAGGTTGGTACAGACCTGGTCTAATCGATTGGGGCTCCAGTTGAACCCTAATCAAGGTCATGTGGTCTGCGTTCAGACCTAAATTAAGTTGCCCAAGGCTGGGGACTTGGTCTGGGTTCGAACCTAGGTTATAGGACCCCCGATTGGTGCTCAATTGAGCCTCTAATTGAGCCCCAATCGGGGATTGAGCTGGAACTTGGTTTAATCGGTTAAGCCTCCAATTGATCCCCAATCGGGGTCTTATGGTCTGGGTTCGGACCCATAGGTTCGGACCCATAGCAGGTACCCAACCTTGGGCAACCTGGTTTGGGTCCCCTCGATTGGGCTCAATTAGAGTTGATATTTAATTGTAACATTAATATAAGTTTTTCAGGTATAATTGTAACACTCGAAAAAATATTCAGTTAATTTTATAAATATGATAAACTACTTAACATAATATTTTAAGGGAGGATTGACGTTAGAACCAATTACCATCGTTTTCAATATGATGGACCATTCACCATCGCAAAAAACGTGTTGGTGTAAATAACGTTTTATGCAAATATGTTCTACTATTTTCACTTTTTCTTTATAATAAGTTGGGTATGATTAATATATATACTTCAACTTGAGAGAAGTTAGAGAATATACCTATTACCATAAGTGGTAATTTTCATATATCACATACCTTAGTAAGATCGGTAATTCCTTACCCTCTCTCATTACTTAAACGTTGGAACCTGAGAAACAAGTGAAGTGTACAATAGTGGCCATCAATTGCGGTAGACTCTCGATTTGTTGGCTACGACGCATAAACCGGATGTTCCTACTTGTAATTTGGATAATACACCAACAACGGTAGGTCCAAGGCTCACCAAGTTGGAATTCATGACCTTTGATGGAATTGTGGAATCGTGGATTTTGCTTCAGTGTGATCCGTTTTTACCCACCAAAGAACAAAGCAGATAGAAAAGGTTTGACAATCTTTCACATGCTAGGTGAAGCACAACTATGATATATCCAATTAGAATTAGTGAATTTTACAATTACACGCTAATAGTATAAAGTGTTAGAACTATGTAGAATTGAAGAGAAGTATCTAGAGTTATAAGTATCTAGAATTATGTGACTTATTTAATTATTTATAAACCTTAAGAGAGTGCCTAGAACTAGGTGAATTATTATACATCTAGACGATTGCGCCTTAAAATTTAGAAGTTACCGCTCTTATATATATACATACTTTTCCTTTCTCAAAAACCAAACAACTCTATAGACCTAGGAGAGTGAGCTTAGAAGTATATGAATTATTATAGACTTAGGAGAGTGTGCCTTAGGATCTAAAAGTTACCATTCTTGTATATATAGTATTTTCTTCATTCTTAAGCAAATATCAAGGAATTTAGTATCTCAAATTACAACTAGTTATCAAAGCCAATACTCTAATCTTAACGTGTTGGCCGTATGGTCAGACAAAGAAAACCCAAAATCCTTGCAACCAATACTCTAGTTTTATCTTTTTTGTCGTCTGGCCAGACAAATTCTAGCCAACACTTTTTTTAGTAGCAAGTCAAATTAAATTTGGTGTGTCATGTCGACTTTTTACAAAATTTTCGTCACCATCTGTCTCGGAAGTTGTCAACTTGTTCCATCTGACATCATTCTATCATAGTTGGCGCCCATTGAATCCGTTCTGTTCTAGGGCTCTCTCAACATCATACCTTCCAATAATTCAACCACTTCCGTTCACAATTGTGGACATGGAGTTGTTTGCTCGCGATGTTCTTATTGCAGATGAATGGGTCGTACTATTGCAAAATAATAAGGGTTAATTACTTAATTGGTTACACATGTTTCAAAATGTGATTAATTGGTTTTGAAATGTGACTATTTGGTTTTTTCACTGTTCACCGTTAAAATCACAGTTAAGTCACTATTTAGATACGTAAAATGACGAAATTACCCCTAGAATCATCTTCAAGAACACATCATCTTCAAGAACAATAATTGAAGAAACCAGAAATCTGATTTCTAGGTTCTTGAGAAACCGGAAATCTGATTTCTGGGTTCTTGAGAAACCAGAAATCTGATTTCTGGTTCTTCAAGAACCCAGAAATCTGATTTCTGTTTTTTCAAGAACAAATCTGATTTAAGTAGGTATAAGTCATTATTTCAATTGGATCAGCATAAGTCACAATCTTTGCACCTGAATAGCATAAGTTTTTGAAGATACAAGGAGACCAACAAGTCCAATCATCTGCAACTACTAGTTCCACTGCTTGCATCTCTTACTCTATTAATAATCAATCATCAGAATCGATGGATTTTTGATTCAGATGCTTCAGATCAAGTTGTCTTCTTTCCTCCTTCACCTATACATCTCCACTAAATTCCATTCATCAAGTTACTCTTACAAGTGGCGTCAATGGGAATTTCTAATGCCTCACCGATTCCTTCTTTGTCCTTACAGTCTGTTTTCTACATTCTCGATTGTCCTTTCAACCTAATTTTCGTCAGCGAGTCGGTGCGTTCCTTTAATTGTTCAACGATTTACAGTAAAGACGCATGTGTTATAAATTATGATGATATGGAACAGACTACTGTCGTACTATCTTAAATCACCTTCGATTATCTGTGCTACAGTGTTTCCAAATCTTCTTCCTGTTTCCAAAACTTTAGCAAATGGTTCCTAATTTTAGTCAAACTTACAACACTTTATTGTGAGTCTTGCCAACTTGAAAAAATGTTCGATGTACCTTTCTAAGTCATAGTGAAACTAGTTTCGACTCTGCTACGACTGTCATGCACTCAAATATTTGGGGTCTTAGTCGAGTATCTCTGCTGGTTATCTCTGCTGGAGATAGTAAACCAATGAACCTGTGTTGTAATAACCTATAAACTCTACATATAGCTTCAATTTTATTTTTTCATAAGAAGTCGCCTTTCATTTCATCCGAGAGAAGATTGTCTCCAAAGCAATTGTAACCAACTCACATATATTTTCACAAAACCTCTCACTGGTATTTGGGGTAAGTATATTTGTAACTAGCTTGGTGCATATATATGAGTAGTATGCTCTAATTTGAAGGGAATCTCAGAAATTTCTAGAACCAAGAAGAATTAACTAGGGTTAGAATATCTAACATTATTTGAGTTATTTACTTTATTATGTATAGACCTAGAAAATTGTGACTTGGAAGTTATTACTCTTATATATATTTACTCTTCAATACTATCTTGAAAGTACGAAGAAAAATTTAGTGTCTTAACTATGAAGTACATTATACATAAGATAATAATATGCTTGGATATAATTCTTGAAATAATTCATTTGCTCCATTTTAGTTTAGAATATGAGTGCGATTCTATGTCCCAATTGCGAGAGTAGAAATGTTTTCGTGCTGTATTTTTCTGTCATGAAATACACCTCTCAGCTGCTCTCTTTCTCTTACTTTGTTTATACTGTTTATGGAAGTTGTAGTTTTTTAGAAGAAGAAGAAACTTTTTGTTATTTCTTATTCATTCCATGAGAAACAATTACATTACAAGATAAATAAAGGTGAAGGTCCACTAAATCAGGAAGACCGTATGTATCTAGGCTAGGAAATAAGAAACAAAAATATTTAAGATTTAAAATTACTATATCAAAATTTATCTAAAACTAGGAAAGACAAGACTTCCTAATTTCTTCCCTAGAAATCCGACAAAAGTTTAACTGAAAGGGTAATATATTCAATGGTTACACATATTTATCCAAAGTGACTATTTGATTATTCATCTTGTTTCGCTTGGCTAAATAGTTACTTATCTTTCACCACGGGACTATTTGGTTATTCTGTTAGTGAACCGTTAGTTAACGTCTTTAACATATTTTTGAATTATTAAATGGCTATTATGCCCTTATTCATCTGTTCATTTTGTTCATCCTTCTTTCTGTTCTTCCTTTTGTTCAATCTTCCCATTTGAAATTTTAATCTGTTCAATTTTATACTTTCTGACGGGTGTGAAGAAACAAACAGCATGAAGAAATTTATCAACCCAAAGATTCAAACTTACAAGCAGTATGAACAAATCAATTAATCTAAAAACACAATTGCAGTAGAATATTCGATCTTTAAGAGCCAAAATCAGTCATTCACTTTCTCGTTGCTCTTCATCCTCCTTCGATGATTCTTCTTCTTTATCTTCTCCTTCCGATTCTTCTTCTTTATCTTCTCCTTCCGATTCTTCTTCGTCCTCTTCATCCTCTTCGCTCACCATCTCTTCATCTTCCTTGCCACTCCCGACCGTACTCGTGGCTGTCTTCGTCGTCGTCCCGACCATACTTGTGGTCGCCTTCCTCGTCTTGTACGTTTTTGCCTAGATGGACGATGTTCCTATCCAAGTTGAGGGTCATCAACCTCTGTCCGACGTTAGAAGCGTCTGACATTCTGGGTTCGAGTTGTTCTTGAGAGAGTTTACCAAAGACGCAGCGGGAGTGAATCACAGATAGCTAATCATCTTCGGAGATGGAGTCAGAGCCAAACCAGGCTAAAAAAAAGCGTCGTTGAATCGGTCTATCTAATCGGAGGCTCAAAAAATTGCTCGTGACAAATCGAAATTGCTCGTGAATTCTGCAGAAGAAAATCGAGGAAGATTTTAAGAAAGAGGAGATTGAAATTGAGATTTCAAGAAGAAGAATGGTGAAGAAAACTCAGTCCACAATAGGGAGAAATTCTTTCCATTCAGTTCACATTCAATTCAAATTAAGATTTTGTTTTCCATTCTATGAGGTAATGTGGAGATTAAAATTCTGTTCACAAAAGTTTGAAGAAGAAAAGTGAAGAACAACTTAATTAATTTTTTTTGGGCCAATAAGAACAACTTAATTTAAATAGGGGTAATTTGGTCATTTCATATAACCAAATAGTCATTTAACCGTAAAAATTAACGGTGACTAGTAAAAGTAATTAAATAGTCATTGGCCAAACATAAGTAAGCATTCTGTACAATTTATAACTAATTAGTCACATTAGTAAAGATAAGTAACCAATGAGTATATTAACACTTTAACTTAATTTTGTCATTAACTCTTTGGTCCTCCCCCTCTTTTAACTTGATGTCGTATTTAGATCCATGTGAATGGCTTAAGGGATTATCTTCATTACATTATACATGTAATAATAGAATCTTAAACTCATTATTAGATACCTTCTCATTTTCGTTGGTCTGGTTCATATTTTAGATTGCAGCTTGGGATGCAAATCTTGTGACTCCGCATAAGCGCATGGGGAATGCCGGAATATCTCTTGAGCTTCTATGTGATGGTGAGGATTTCACTTTTATATATATAGAGAATGAGTTTAGAAGAAGGTTTCTTGCATAATGAGAGGGCTCAAGTTTGTCCTTTTGCTGGATGTAGATTTTCATATGCAGAATACTTGGTTCTTTTCTTTAAGAGAATTATACATATATACATCTATTACAACTATCTAAGAAAACTAGCTATCTGACTAATTAGTTATCTAAGAAAATAATCTATAAAGTAAACATATATTTCATAACACTCCTCCTTAAATTGGAGCGTAGATATTAATTATGTCCAACTTGTTATAAAGACATTTCACCCGATTTCCTTTCAAAGTTTTAGTAAATAAATCTGCTAATTTATTCGTCTTCACGTATCCCGTGAAACTCAAATTTTTATGAATCTTCACCTCAGTATGTTTCGTTCTTTCATAATACATCAGATTCGAGGTGATATAAGAGCAGTTTGGTTATCACACCAAAGTTTAGCTGGTAATTTCAACTCCAAGCCAATTTCTTCTATCAGATCCACATAATTTCACTTGTTGATTGCGCCATAACTCTATATTCTGGCTCTGCACTGAATATAGCAGCCACACTTTGCTTCTACTTTTCCAAGACACAAGAATTACACCTATGAAAACACATTAACCTGTAGTGAATCTTCTATCAATTTTGGATCCAACCCAATCAACATTTGCAAAACAATCAATACGAGTATGTCATAATCCTTGTACAACGAGCCAAGTCCTGGAGCTCCTTTGAAGTAGCACAAAATTTGTCTCAGGGTTGTCCAATCTTTGATTGTAGGTGCAGAGACATGAACTGACTACGGACACTGACTGCGTATGCAGTTTATGGACGAGTCACTGTGAGGTAGTTAAGTTTTTCAACCAACCTACTATACTTCTCAGCGTGTTTAACGGAATCACCATCTATAACGGTGCATTAGAATTCACGTAACAGAAGGAAGAGAGGAAGAAGATGACAGAATTAAAGAGGGGAGAGAGAAGAATTTCCTTGTTTATTTCATTCATGCCTTCAACTGACGTCCCCATGCCCATAATAACGGTTAGTTACATGGGTCTAACAATCTTAATGAGCTATCTGTAATTAACTATTCGGCCTAGTGGCCCAACGATCGGTTCGTAACATCTCACCCTCCTTAAGCAACGACCTTATCTTCAAGGTCAATGTCCGAAAATTTGCGCCTTAGGTCATCCAAGAACTCCCATGATGCCTCGCTTTCTTCGAGTCCTTCCTATTTGACGAGAACCTATGTGGCGGATTGATTACCTCGATGTACCATCTTACGAGTGAGTATAGATTTTGGTACACGTCGGTCGGTCCTGTTAAACTCGAGTGGCAGCGGTGCGAAACGACTCACGACTTCGACCCATAGTAGCGCGGTTGCAACTACTGACTACCCCTTTTTTCAACGAATGTTGGCTATACGGATGTAACTTGAGAAACACTCGATCACCGATGGTGAAGCTCTGATCCGTTCTCTTCCGATTGAGTGATTGCTTCATCCTGTTTCGACCTCTTTTCAAAGGTAACTTCAGTAACCTAGTATTCTCCTCCCTATCTCGAAGCATGAGGTCCAATGATTCTATGCTTGAATCCTTTGCAAAATATGGTACGCGTAATGGAGGAGGAAACCCATATAATGCCTCGAACAAAGTTTATCTTGTTAGTCTAGTGGTAAGTAGTGTTGTACTACCATTTCGCCAAGGCTAACCATTTGGCCCACGTTGTCTTCGTATCCCCCGGCCCGACAATGGTTAACCACCTCGATTTGCGGATGATACGATGATGATACACAATAAAATCCAAGCTGTTTGAACATCTCCTTCCAAAAGGAACTCATAAATATAGAGTCTCGATCACTTACAATGTTCAACCGTGAAGCCAATAACTTCATCAACGAAGACCCGCGCCATAAAATTCGCACCATAAAATTCTCGGTATTTGGGTGGCTTAAGACAATTGTGAGCAAACTCCCGCACATAAGTGTCGCGATACGTTGTAAGGTCGCGTTAGCCGCAGAGCCAATAACTACACGGGTGACTCATGAAAGATTGATAGAATGTCCTTCCATAGCTCTTCGTTATGTCCCATTACTAGCCTCCCTTTTCCCTTGGGTAACCCCTCAAAGGTGAACCGAGATGGGCCCTGGCCTTGTGCAATCAACTGCATCATTTTAGTGCAGCCTGCATCCCAGTTTCGAGCTTTCCTTCACTCGGTTCAGTAGCTCAGTCGAAACTGAAGAGTGTTGGTGCGAATATTTCCGATATTTGAACCGTGACAACGCATCGTCAAGTTGGTTTTCCAACCCTTCTTATAGGCAATTTCATAATCATAGCCGAGTAACTTGGTGAGCCTCGTATGTTGTAGTGGGGTGGACAAGTGTTGCACCAATAGGAAATTCAAACTACGATGATTGATTTTGATGACGAAGTGCCTTTCGATCAAATAAAAGTGTCATTTCTTGATTGTCAATAGAATTACGAAGAGCTCCTTTTCGTATGCGGATAAGGTTTGTTGTCTTTTCTAGAGCCCCTTGCTAATAAAGACTATAGGGTTTCTCGTTGCATAAGTACAATTCCAATCCCGATATTTGATGCATCACTTTCGATTGTGAAAGTCTGGCTCTGCCAAAAGCAAGGCCAGGACCGGGGCTGTGATTATCACTACCTAGAGTTTTTCGAGGCGTCCCTTGCTTCGTCGGACCATCGGAAGGTGTCTTTCTTCGGAAGCTCGGTAAGTGGGTTACTCCTTCATTCACACCCCCTGACGAACTTTTGATAATAGCCCGTTAGACCAAGAGATTCTCGTATTTTCTTTACCGATTGAGGTAGTGGCCACTCCTTAATTGCTTTGACCTTGGTTGGGTCCGTTGAAACCCTCATTCCCGTGGCGATATGCCCAAGGTATTCCACTTACTTTCCTCCGGAGCTACACTTGAATTGTTTGGCGACTAGAGAATAAGAGTTGCAAGATGGTTTCCAAATGCTCTAGATGTTGTTCGAGGTTTCGTGCTTTATGCCAATATATCATCGAAGAAGACGATCACGAACTTCCGCAAGTGTTCCTTAAAAATTGAATTCATGAGCCCATAAAAGGTTACCAGAGTGTTTGTAAGGCCGAAGGGCGTCACGAGGAAGTCATTGTACTCTTCATTGTACTCTTCGTGGGTTCGAAACGCCTTGTGTTGGTTGGCGACAACCTAGCTTATCTGCTATACTCCTTGAGGAAGTTATGTGTGCTTCTCAAGTCAACTAGTAATTATAACCTCCGGATTGACTTCACCTGTGACCTACATCGTCAAGCACTCGAGTGTACCTGTAATAGCATGAATCGATATTTCGAGCGAATCCCCTGTTTCTTTATTGTCCACATGTTCTGATCGAATCCCGTTTGATCATCTTCCCCAACTTCAATTAGGAAAATTTGCCTTGCCTTACGAACGTGGCTGATCGTGTACCTCTCCGGGCACCAATAACACAGGCCCTTAGTTCGACGAGCTTCCATTTATTTCCTATTAGTTAACCTAGTAGGGTGTTATCAACATAACTTCTATTTTAAGCAACTAAACTCCTAGGCATAGCAGTATTACTACTTACGGCATTACATAAAGCAAACGATTGCTTACCGAGTGAAGAAGACGACTTCACGAATGTTGGTGGCCGATACTGGTTCTTGATGATGTCATTGCGCTACTTTACTAGGGAGTACGCCTCTTGAAGGGTCTGCGGGTGCTGCATTCTCACCGAACCTTGCAGCTGTAAATCCAAGACCCCTATGACTTGACTCACGGCTGATCGATCGCTCATTGCTTCGATAAGTTGAACCTGGTGAAGAAGTGCATCGAACCTCCACTGATAATCAGAAAACAATCCGTCTTGGTGCAAATTCTTCATTTCGAGTATTGGGTCACCAAAAACTATTCACCAAAATGAGCTTGGAGGGCCTCGGCATAATCTGACCAAGATAATGTTCGACCTTTTTGTATCTGCATCTTCATAAACCCCTGATGTCACTGCAAGGCTTCACTTTCGAAATGGATTATCGCCACCTTGATTTTTGTGTCATTTAGCGTTCGATCAATTTTGAAATAACGTTCGACTTGGTAGAGCCAACTCACTACGTTACTTCCGGAGAAACGAGGAAAGCCGATCCTTCCGATACCTTACGCGTCGTGTTGCACAGGGCTCTGCTGTTGTTGGGTTTGTGGCGGTGCGATGATTCCTGTCGATGCCGACTTGGAATTTCTTGTTCCGGAACCAAGGATGCTAGTGTCCCGTTAGAATTCTACAAATTGTGCGGGCATAGTTGCCATCATGCCCATAATAAGGGTTAGTTACATGGGTCTAACAATCTTATTAGGCTATGTACACAATTATCGATTCGGCCTAGTGGCTCAATGATCGGTTCGTAACAGATATGGTGCATCACTCAATGGCACTGTAAGATATCTTTTAAATTTAATTTAACTTTACTGAAGCTGCTTAGCTTAAGTTATGTCATATAAGTAGAGTAGTGTGAATTAAAGGACTGTAATACATGAAGTTAGAGTAGATTAGGATTAAATTGGGCTTGAATAGACTAAAGGTAGTCCTTTCACATAGAATAGGGGACATCTGATAGGCTCAAACATATACATTTTTTGGCCTATTTGATGTTACGTATGTTCTTATTGTAAGCTGATTGAGCATGTATTGGTTGTTCTTATATGATTGGTTCACAGTGAAATTTTTGTGTAATGATGTTATACTGTTGTTAATTTCGTTTTGTGCGGAGATGTTTATATGGAAATTACATGGGAGCTTCTGCAGTTAGATTTATTCACCAGCTTGAATATTTTTTTATTTTTGCTCATCTTCTGTTAATTTGAGCCTATAATCATTTCTATCACTAGGAAATACACACGAGGCCGAGGTGGAGTTGGAAGGAATGGGTGGAGGAGGAAACTTACTGTTAGAGGTAAGTTTTGATGTTGCTCTTACAATATGACTTAACTTTGTTTATCTATGCCAGAGAAGAGCGACTGGGAACCTATAATGCCACAAACTAAATTTCTCAGTTTTATTTCCTATTAGTGAATATGCTATATACAGCGGAAAACCTATGTCTTCTTAAGTCTAAAAATAACAGATTGATGGAATAAGAAAAATCCTGTTTATTGTCTAGTCACTTAATTGTCACTTTGTGGTCATTATTCATTAATAATCAAGATATATCTAAAGTAGATGGCAATGCTGTATTTATGCATGCTTTGAGTGGCCACAAAGTCAATGGAGAATTAACAGAGTTGTAATTAGGTATGGTTGTGCCTTGAGTGTTTGTTGATAAAGAAAAATTGAGTTAATGTAGCACAATCATCCCATTCATTGATATTGTAATTGATATACTTTCTCTTTTTGTTACTCAGATTAGATATAAAACTTTTGGTGATATTGATGCGGAGAAGAAGTGGTGGAATGTCCCATTTGTTTCAGATTTTTTTCGGCAAAACGGTTTTGAATCAGCATTGAAAGCAATTGTTGGCTCAGACACAGTTCCAGCTCGGAAGTTTGTTGAATATGCTTTTGGTCAGATGAAATCCTTTAATGGAATGTACCTTCAGAAGGATAAATCCCTCAGTAGTTATAAGTTCGTTGCTGAAGAAAAATCTGACAAAGACATTGAGAATCCCTCAACGTCGTTGAATGTTGAAACTCGTAATGAAAGCAGTGGTGCAGATGGATCTTTGAATAATAGTCGTAGAACTATTGAAGGAAATGATCCTGGCCAAGAAATACAAGTCGGTGAATCTCCACTCTCTGACAAATGGTTCTGGAAAAACTTTGCAAATGTTATTAATCAGAGTGTGGTACAGAAATTTGGTCTCCCTATCCCGGAGAAAGTAAAGTGGGATGGGTTTGATTTGTTAAGTAAAGTTGGTTTGCAATCAAGAAATATTGCTGAAGCAGGTTATGTGGAATCTGGGCTTGCAACTCCTAAAGTTGAAGATATTAATACTAATGGTGGTAAAGATAAAGGCAGTGGACCGCTATCGTTCGATGGTATACAGTCTTCCCTTCCAGAAGTAAAGAAGGTGACTCAGGATTTATTGAGACAAACTGATTCTGTACTTGGAGCATTTGTGGTTATGACAGCCACTGTTTCTCAGTTTAATAAAGACGGTGTCTTTCTTGGAAAAGACAAATCTACAGAGAAACACGATGACTTAACAAATTCTAAGAATGAGAATTTGCCCAGCTGGATAGCTGAATCCAATTTGGACGAGAATAAATCTGAAGAGATGAAAGCTTTATTTTCAACTGCAGAAAGTGCCATGGAAGCGTGGGCTATGCTTGCCACTTCCCTGGGCCACCCAAGTTTCATCAAGTCTGAATTTGAAAAGATCTGCTTTCTAGATAATGAATCGACAGATACACAGGTGACGTTCGTTTTGATTACAAAAATGCACTTGTAATATCACTTATAATCTTATGCTCATGAAGTCAAGTTAGTTATAGGTTGCAATTTGGCGTGATACAGCTAGGAGAAGATTAGTTGTTGCTTTCAGGGGGACGGAACAAGTAAGTAGAATAACACTGTTCTGTGTATTCACGTTCTTTTTGCATCTTTGAAGTGACACTTGTTGTCATCATTTTCAGTCAAAGTGGAAGGATTTGCGCACGGATCTGATGCTAGTACCTGCTGGGTATGGTGAATCCATTTTTGCAAATGCTCATTCTTTTTCTTTCTGGGAAGAAAAAGATGAAGGCTGTATAACTAAAAGTATCTCCCATGTACAAAAGAATAAAGCAAAAATTTAGAATTTTTTTCGTGATCGGAGCAATGGAATTGCTCTCAAGGAATAAGATTGAATGAATATGAACGGGTTAACATGATATGATAGTTGATATACGCTTAACTTGCTTCCACATTCAACCTCATTATCATGCTATGTCATACAACGTATAACGCATGATATGTCTTTTATAGGATTGTTTCTTCAGTTCTAAAGGACAACTTGTATGCCATAAGAGTTCCTAATTTTTATGTATTGATAGTGATGCAGTTGCTCAAATACTATCTAACAAAGTGAACCAGTAACGTTCTTGAGTTTTAATGATTACTCTTAACTTGGTCCTTAACTCCAATAGTAGTCATGTTGAAGTTGATTATTTAGTGTAAAGTCTTTACATGTAATTGAACCATCTTAATGATTTGTTTCACGCTGATCAACCTTGACCATTTATAAAGCAGGATAGACACTATTTTACATTTAGGTGTAGTTTTAAATTATTTAATGTCTCGTATGTTAGTTAGTTTTTTCTCATCACATTTTTTCTTTATATTATGACCTTTTTTCCTGTAGGTTAAACCCTGAGAGGATAGGGGGAGATTTCAAACAAGAAGTTCAAGTGCGTAAATAATCTTTATAAATAAATCTATATGATTGTGTTGAGCGATCATTACCTTAAGTATAAATCGTGATTTGTTATGTAGGTCCATAGTGGCTTCCTTAGTGCCTATGACTCCGTCAGAGTACAAATTTTATCACTCATCAAAGGGGCCATTGAATCCATGTAAGTTTTTTCATGTTTCTGGTATTGCATGATGAAGCAAAGGAACAGTAAGAGTTCAATCAATAGAAACTTTGCATAGTCTAGCTTCTTGTTTGACTACATAAATATTCTTAGTTTATAACGTGTACTAAATGGCAAGTGACCACTGTCAATTCGTTCTTAGTATTTGCACTTTGCAGTCTCTTGACTATGTAGAAGTCAACTTCTCTACTGGAATTAACTCTGCTTTAGCATGCAGAAGCATCAAGGTTTATGAAGTTTTTAACTGTTACACACAAAGAACGGGCATGAGATGACATACTTGAATAATGATTTGATTTTTGTTTCATATCGAAATGTTTTCAGCTCTTCTAACCTACGTTGGACTTTGATATTAAGAATGTATTCTAAGGTAGGTGATATTATTTATGCTGACAGGGATGACGGTGCTGAACAACAGCCGTTGTGGCATGTCTATGTCACTGGTCATAGCTTGGGTGGTGCTTTGGCCACCCTCCTTGCACTTGAGCTCTCATCCAGTCAATTAGCCAAGTAAGCTCTATGGCCGTATTTGTTGATTGAGGAGCATATTCATTTTATCTGCACTTGAGCTCTCATCCAATATACTTATGTTGATATATGATGGTTTTCATATAAATGTTTTTATCTTAGAATAAGCTTCAACTATGTATATATATGCCTAATTTGCCATTTATAAAGCATGAACGCATGTAGATTCAGGTTTAATTTCTGGTAATTCCTTATACTTTGATTTATTACATGGTATTAGAGCCTTAAAGTTCAATTAGGGTTTGAAGATCTGTAGTTTCAAATTATGGATTGAAGGACGAGATAGGTATTCCATGGGTCACTGCTAAAGTAATTTTTTTGTCTTACCACCACCTTAGAGAAGTGAAACTCGATGTTTCAGCCGGAAACTGTTCTCGGGCGTCCAAGCAAGAGGCGCATGTGTCTCACACGTCGCCGCTCTTCCCATAGCTTCTGTCAAACATCATCACATTTCCTGTGCCTCTGTTTAGTTGCTCGGCGTATGGCATCTCTACGGTATTTGCAAAACTTTTGTGTCCGTGTTCGAATGGTCAATGATGTGTATTAAATTCTACATTGGGTGGGGTCAAAACTAATGAACAAATAAAGGACAACCACTTAAATTCAGTTCCATTCTTAAAACAATTGGTGATAGGAGTGAGCCACTTTGTATATATGGTGCCTAATTATTCGTAACCCAACCGATGTGGGATACTCATGTTGGTGACACTTCAACACTCCCCGTTTTTTTTTTTCAAAGACACCGAAACTTTTATTCCAGACGAGTTGTGACTTAATTTTTAACAATTCTCCTCCCATATCCTGGCCTGATCTGGACTCTGGTACGTGGAGCTAACGGTAAACAACAACCCAACATCGGGAAATAACTCAAGACTATTATTGAAAACGGGCTCTGATACCATGCTAAATTCATCATCGAGGCCGAGCTAAACTTTAAGGACAACCACACTATACAACTTGTGTTCTATGCTAAAATAAATTGGTGATAGGAGTTAGACAACTTGTATATATGGTGCTTATTTATTGTCAAGCCACCGATGTGGGACTTGCATCCACATGACTTCAACAACCTCGCACTGTGTAAACTCTAAGGCTCATCACCGACACTTTTTAATTCTCATGGGTTGAGACTTAATTTTCAATCCCCTCTCACACGCAGGCCCAACCCGGACTCTGGTACGTGAAGTTAACGAGAAATAACAAGCCTATATCGGGTACTCATAGCGTGAAACAACCAAATATCGTTAGTCGGAACTAGGTTCTGATACCATGTTAAATTATTCATCACGACCGAGCTAAACTCTAAGGGAAACCACGCTATACAACTTGGGTTCCATCCTAAAACCAATTGTTGAGGAGTTAAGCAGCTTGTATATATAATGCTTATTTATTGTCAAGCCACTCATATGAGACTTGCATTCACAATGACTTCAACAATGCGTCTATGCTGATTCCAAAGCCATCTATGGATGGTTTGCTTGTGGTTATTGATTTGAGATTCGTGACAAAAATCATGAGAAGTAATCCCACTTATTTTTCACATTTCAATCTCTTGTCATCCCCAATAACCATAAGTGAAGGGTTAATCTATATTGTTGTAGGGTTTTGGAACTGGTAAACCAATTACCTTATCCTCTTTATTGATTTACCAAATCTTGTCTTTAATCTAGTGCCTGTCAGTAAAATTACATTTAAATCTCAGTTTGATAATATCATATATGTGTCATGCAGTAATAATACTAATGAATATATGTCAGAAGTGTTTCATCTTACTAACACCTACATGACTCAATATGAAATCCACCAGTCTGTATGTATTGATTCACTTTCAGAAGTGTTTGCACCATCCCGATAGATCCAGCCTTGGAATAGCAAATGAGGTGAATTATGACCTTGTTAGAAAAGGCTATATTTGCGCCTAAGTTTGAAATGTCATAGCATACTTTTATTGTTGGATCCCTCATTCAGTTATAGGTTAGACTGATAATATTGGAAGAATGGAGGATACTATATACCAAAAGTGATATTTCATGTTAACGTTATTAATTCGACCACCAATGTATGTCAAGTATGAATTATCAGCTCAAGAATACGATTATGTTAAGTATGAATTATCAGCTCAAGAATACAATTATGTTTATCTATTTTATGTCCTTAAAGACAGAATAACTTTTTTTTTTTTAGATTTGTTTCTTCTGCATCTGGGTAGAGCTAAACTATGTGAATGTCAGGGAAAAGCTAGATAAATACAATGTCCTTGTGACATACTTTCGTTGTTACTGTTGCTTGAACACCAGAAATTTGACACTTTTTTAATTTCCTCTCTCAAATGTTGATCATGTTGTTCTTGGAACATCACTGGTATGTGGCAAGGATCATTTACTCATAAACTTTTGGAGTAAGTGGAAGGCACGGCATTTCAGAACCAAACATTAAACTCAAAGCAATTGACTCATTTGTATGCTCTCTTTCAATGTTAACAGGTTGTTGTTTCAAATGTATGGTTTATAAATTTGAGGATGAACTAATATGTTGAACTGTGTTAGGCGTGGAGCAATTTATGTGACAATGTATAATTTTGGATCGCCAAGAGTTGGTAATCGAAGATTTGCAGAGCTTTACAACGAGGTATTTGAACTCAATGATTCTCGCTATACGCAACATTACTTACTATATGCTGTTTTTACTTTTCCTCGAGAGTATATTTCCATAATTGGATACAATGGATTATAGATGTATACGATTATTTACCCTTACATTTTGTTTGTAATAATTGAGAAATCAGTAGAAATGAGACAGGCCTCTAGAACTTTGTTTTATCTTATAAAAATGGAAGTAATTTATTTTGTAATATTTTCATAGTTTTCTTCGGAAGAATGTATAATGCAAAAAGTAGGATTTTTATAAAAATTATAACCATCCATTTAAGTACGTGACATGGTAGACATGTGCAACCTCATCAATGAAGAAAAAAAATAATAGTAAATACATTAAACTAAATAATGAACATTAAAGATTAGAAAATTGAAAAGAAAAAATTTACGCAGTTTAAATTCTTATGCAGTCGGAAAACATTAAAGAAAATCTTCCAAAGTAAATGCATTATGGTTTAATTTGAAAAATTACACAAAATAGCAAGAGAAATAAAAGCAGGTCTGTGTAGACGACTACCCACCTAGCCAAGTTGTGCTCTTTGCCTATCTTGATCGACCCTGAAGGGTCATACATACAGTAAGACTTGTCTTTTTCATTGAATCTATTAAACGATATATGGATGCCACTGATATCATTTTTAAGATCAACTTAGCTGAAAATTAGTAGTGCTCTCTTTTCAGGATTATGAAAGCACATTCTTTTGTTTATAAGTTCCTTTGCTTGCTTTTCAGAAAGTGAAAGATAGCTGGAGGGTTGTCAACCGTAGAGATATTATACCATCGGTTCCACGCCTGATGGGTTACTGCCATGTTGCACAACCTGTATATTTGTCTGCAGGGGATTTTCAAGGTGCCTTGGTAGGTTGTTTTAATAATCAAACAGCGAACTTGAGCTTGAGCTGCTGTAGTAATTACAGCGAACTTGTCGCTTCTCATAAAGCCATGGAAGCCGAAATGATATTTGTTGCAGTTTTTTGTCGATCGTGTCTTGGTTGCTGTAAAACACATCAGTCTAATTTATAAGCACCTTGCTTGCTTAATATGTGTCTTGATTTCTGATGATGCTAGTTAGCAGGCTTGTTACTTGATGGTGTAGATATTGACAACTATTTTTTTATAGGAAAACATTGATCTCTTTGGTGTTGAGGGTTACCAAGGTGATGTGATTGGGGAGGCAACGCCTGATGTTATTGTGACTGAATTTGTACGTTTTCCTAGACATTTCATATTAACTGAAGCAAGCAGCTTATTTATTTATTTAATTATTCTTGTTTTTGGGTTGTGTATTATCTGTTTGTGTAGATGAAAGGTGAAAAGGAACTAATAGAGAAGATACTGCAAACAGAAATAAACATCTACCGATCCATACGAGATGGAAGTGCTCTGATGCAACATATGGAAGACTTCTACTACATCACCTTGCTAGAGGTACGTGAATGTGTTGTCATAATCTATCTTCTTTCAAGCCAAGACTTATTATATGAGAGAAAGGACAGGCTATTCCACATCCCATTTCCGACTCCATTGAGTTTTTTTCTTTTACAGAAAGTGCGATCAAACTATCAAAGTGCAAGGCCGAGAACACTTGAAGAAGCCAGTAGTACTGATCCAACTGCATAATAACCAACTAAAGCAATATGCACACCGAGCTTCAACTTGCGTTGCAATCTGTACACTTTGTGGAGGAGGACTTCTTTACTATTAGATAGAAGAAGAAAAAGAGAGCTGCCTGCCTGCTTGTCAGTCTCCTTGACCTGACTCATAATAATTGTATATTCATTGCCTCATACAAACATATATAATTAATAAGTACATGATTGAATTGACTGCGATATGTTACACAGCATTGGTCATGTTTATTTACTCTGCGATGGCACTGAAGATAAGAGATTATATACTATTACTAAACACGTGAATGATAAAACATGAGATTATAGTTGAAGTTATATATATATATATACATTTATGCAAAAGTCATATGACTTTAATTCCTAGTTGAAGTTATAATAGTTGGACGTCTAACAACGCCTTCGAACCCAACACATCACTCAGTATATAACACTTTCAATTCGAGACACTTTCAATTCGAGACGGCGAGCTCAGGAACAAGATAGTGAGTCTTCAGCAAGCTTAAGAACAAGCTAGCGAATCTCAGAATTGTTTAGCGAGATTGTGAGTTTTGCGAGGAATAAACTATGCCATCATTTACACTTGTGGGTCATTCTGGTATTAGTTCTTTTTATTCTATGTTGTTAATTCTTTAGGGTAGTTTTTGTTATTTCCAAAGTTTTTCGGACGTGATTGTTAGGGCTGTATTGTGCTACTCTTAGTTAAAATAGATTTTAGGGATGGGGGGTCATAATGCAATATCGTAAATGACGTATCAAATGTTGTGTTCAGTTTTTATTTCTTCTTCATTTCTTTGGTCCCTTCCTCTGCTTGACATTCTTCGTTTTGACATGATTTCATCTTTGTTGTTAGTTCAGATTCTCATTGAGTTCGTCAATTCATCTTTCGTGCCCTAACTCTGTTTCTTGGGTCTTCAGGACATGTTGTCTTCCTGATCCTTCTTAATTCTTGGATTCTCTACCTTCCGATTCATTTGTCTACTACATAATATCCTATGGTCAATGAGACTGGAGACGTGGAGGTAAAGGTTCCCATTGCAGATGAAGAGGTGGTCCATGCATGGTCGAATTTCGTGTTGATGTTCACTTTAACCATCCCCTTTACCTTCACCAGTCTGATAATTCATGCATGAGCCTTATATCCATAAAGCTTAGTGGTCCTAAAAACTATGCTATGTGGAGTCGTGTTGATTACCCTTCAAGGGAGGAACAAACTTAATGGTAAGGATTTTTTCGATACATCTCTGCATTCATTGTGAGATAGGTGTAATGTAGTTATTTTTGGTTGGATTATGAATTTCCTCTCCGGAGATCTTCTAGAGTATCATGTACTCCACCAATCCTTATGTTGTGTGGAAGGATCTTAGGGAGATATATGATAAGGTAAATGAACCTCGACTCTATCAAGTACATAGGAAAATTGTTCTTACCCAACAAAATTTAAATTATGTCTCAACCTTTTCTACCAAGCTCAAATTTCTTTTGGATGAGTATTATGCTACTAGTGATCTTGACCCCTCTGGTTGTGAGAACTTTAAGAAACACATTGACTATTATGACAACCAATGACTGTCAATTCTTTATGGGTCTGAATGAAATCTATTTCACTGTTAGGAGTAACTTTTTGCTTTGGACTCCCTTACTCACTAATAACCAGACCTATAGTATGGTTATACAAGAGAAAAGTTGGAGGGGTGTCACTGGTGTGATGACAGTCAATGCCGTCTCCTCTACTAACAACAAGGGTAGGGTAACCTCATTCTTAAATGTGTCTTTGTCATAAGAAAGGTTGCTAAGGACAAATACTGTGCTAAGGGTTGTGAGTTTTGTAAGAGAAAATGTCGTGTTAAGGATAATAGGTTCAAGCTTAGGGATTTCAAGAAAGGCAGGGAGTCAACACTTAGGCTAATGTTGTATCTTCTGTGAATTCTGGACCTGTCGATTCTTTTTTTACTCCATTATCTACGGATAACCCAAACTCGCAAGGAGGAGATAGCTTTATTTCTGAGCAGTTTGGGCAGTTCCTGCAAACCATCAATCGTGTTGGTACCTCTTCCGTGCAGACAAGTGTTGCTCCACGTGCTAAGGTTAATATGGAAGGTATGACCAGTTTTAATTCTCACATCCACCATGATGATTATTCAATTTTAGATATAGATGCTACGAATCACATCTCTAATAGATCTGATTGGCTTGAAAACAAGAAGTTAGTTGCTAGGTCTAAGGTACAATTGCCTAATGGATTGCATGTTGCTGTGAAAGTATATGTGATTATAGAGTTAATTCTAGCAAGATTATGAAAATCTGATGATACGCATCATAAGCTTCATGCCCCTCATCCTGACAATGAAGTGCTTGGCACTAGTAACAATGATGATCATTTATCTGAATTGGATAGTGATATGCCTAGCACTGAGCCCCATGGCAGTGATGGTCTAGTATATGAGTTTTCTAGTCATCCTCAAGAGAAGGTTTCCTTGCCTCAGGAAACCACCTATATCCCTTGTCGATCTTTAAGGGTTGTTCGCACTCTTATTTGGCATAGAGATTACTAGGTTGATAGTTCCAATGTTGAACACTCCATCTTTAGTTGTGTTGCTTATGATAAGTTGTCTGCCCCCTTTCAATGCTTTTTATCCTCTATTTTCAGGATCACTGAACTATCGTCCCTTGTTGAGGCTCAAAAAGACAACAACTGGGTCCATCCAAGCAATGCAAGATGAGGTTATTGCTCTTGAGGAAAACCACACTTGAGACTTGGTTCAACTCCCCACATGTAAAAATCAATAAGGTGTGGATTGGTCTATAACGTCAAACTCAAATTTGATGGAGCTGTTGAAATATATCGGTCCAGAGTAATTGCTAAGTGCTTTACACAAACTCATGACATTGACTATTTTGAAACATTTTCTCATGTTACGAAGATGAACGTTGTTAAAACTGTGTTAGCCCTCGACTCTGTTAAATGATGACCCTTATACTAAATAGGTGTTCATAAAGCTTTTTTACAAAGAGACTTAAATGAGGAAGTTTATATGCATGTTCCTCTGACTTTTCTTAATTAAGGAGAATGGTGATCTTGTTTGCTGATTACGAAAATCCTTTTATGGTTTAAAACAAGCCTCTGGACAATTGAATGCTAAGTTGACTTAGTCTCTGATTGATAAAGGCTATCAACATTCTAAACTTGATTATTCCATGTGTGCTTAAAGTAATGGTGATGATATTTTTGTTCTATTGATTTATGTTGATGACGTTGTGATTACTGGTAATAGTTGTTCTCTTGATGATGAATTGAAAGATTTTTGGATGAACAATTTTAAAATAAAAAACTTAGGTGAGCTAAAAAAAATTGAATAGAAATTGCTAGGTCAGCTAAATTGAATTGAAAGATTTTTGAATGAACAATTTTAAAATAAAGGACCTCGGTGAGCTAAAAAAAATGAATAGAAATTTCTAGGTCAGCTATATGATTGGTTCTTTCTCAAAGGAAATATGGCTTAGAAATTATTTATGATTTGGGATTATCTACTGGCAAGATTGTTAAGAATCCCATGGAATTGAATTTGAAACTGAATAGTAAATCGTATGATGAGCATTTGGGCATTATTCAACATGAATTACTTCTTAACAATATGAATGCATATAGGTAAGTGATAGGGACAAAATTTTTGGTTAAATATTTCAAAATCTTCTCCAGAACTCGTGCATCGGTTATCGCTTGACCATTAAGAATAAGTTGGCTTACCACGACTTATACACGTGTGATATAGTCAAATACAACTTCTTCATGCTCTCAAATTCGCCACGAAGAGTTTGGAGACACACTTACTTAACTCGGTCGACTCCTTTGAACACGTTTTCTAATGTCTCACACTTCTTTTGAAATAATTGCACCGACAATCTTCTTAAAGCCTGACTTGTCAACGACACAGAACAACATGTATAGTACCGCCTTATCCTTCGATCGCGTCTCTTTCAACGCCTTGATTTGAGCCGCCGAATATTCCCTTGTATTATCTGGTTCTTCAAAACCTTCTTTGACAACCTCCCACGAATCTTGAGATCTAATAAGAGCTTTCATTTGAATGCTCCAATTCTCATAATTCCCCTTCGTTATTCGTGGTAACGACATTTGACCCGTCACACACTCCATTCGCTCTGATACCAATTTGATAACTCAAATCGAAACCACAAGAATGTTTACCTTTTGTTTATTAATTTGAGTCATATTTCAAACCACGAACAACAATGCCTTTATATATGAATTATACAAACAAGAACAATAAAAACTATTAAAGAAGACTCTTAAACTTTCATCTACTGTGACTCTTGACCTTTCATCTACAGAAAAATAATTCTTGACCTTTTATTTTCCTCCATTAACTTCTAATTTTAAGACTCACTAAAAACAACATTTAATGTTTATTATTCCACATGATGATATAGTCATCACTGGTAGTGAGTCTGTTGAAGTAGAAAATGTTATTAAATAGTGAATATGAAATTTCAACCCACAAATTTAGGAATAGTGGGGATGGAAGTACTGGTATAGGAGGACTATTTTCTCCTTAGACAAGGCAAGTATAAGTATAACAAGAACCTTCTACAAAAGAGTGAAGTTTCAGATGCTACATCACTTCCCAATCCAACGAATGGTAACTTTTTCCCACTCCAATGGATGCCAACGTACCGATGAACTGCTACATAGTAGCATTATTGGTGATCTATAGACATGTGTGTATACCAGGCCTAACATTATAATTATATATGTTGTGAATAAGCTTAGTCAATAATGCAAGCTCCCATTTTGTGTCATTGGAAAGTTATTATTCGTTTCAAACGATATCTCAAGGGCGCCCTTGATCATGGTCTGATATTTAGGTCAAGACCTATTGGTTTGAATGAGGTAAGTCTTGTAATATATGTTGGTGCTAATTAGGGTGGTGATCTAGCTTACACAAAATCAGTTTCTCATCATTATGTCTTAATCTTGACCAGAAAAAGATCATTATCTCCTATTAGATGGTAGTTTATGTTAAATTACAAACTGATATAGTAGTTTAAGGACTATTATGTATGTGTAGAAGAGTTTAGAGTGTATTGTTATTTTGGTTTCTGTTAGGACTATTTTGTAATTGTCTTAACTTACTTCCTTATATAAGGAAGTACTTCTATGAATACCTAGCAGTTCAGTTGTCAGATTGAATCTTCCGCAGCCTTTCTCCTTCACTAAGCCTTTCTCTTCAATTAACTTCTGCGCCTTAAGCTTATTTTCACATGGTATCAGAGCCATTAAGCCTTTGATAGCTTCTTCCGATCCTTGTCGTGCTTCTGCACCGGTCAGGTACATCTCTTCCATGCTGGTCTTGTTTCCGTTGCTTACATACCGATTATATATGGTGAACATGAGTGAAACGAACATTCAACCTTTTGTTATTTGGTGAGCTCCTTACGTTCTGTTACTTCATGCTGGTGGTTTCTATCATTCTGTTATTTCACTGATTATTTCATTATGTTTTTCATTCTGTCATTCTGTTATTTGTCGTACTTTCATTGTTTCATTCCTACTTTTGTTTTACATATGTTTTAATGAGTTCTTTGTTTCATTCTTACTGTTGTTATTTGTTATTTAGTTTACGTTCTGTTCTTTACTTTTGTTTTACATATATTTTAATGAGTTCCTTCATTAATTTCTACATTCTGTTCCTTACTGTTGTTTTACATAGATTTTAATGAGTTTCTTCATTAAGTTCTACATTCTGTTCCTTACTTTTGTTTTACATATATTTTAATGAGTTCCTTCATTAAGTTCTTCTTCCTTCTCTGTCAAAAGAAACAAACGTGTCTTGCTATTGTTGTTCACGGTTTAGTTTATTTTTCACTGAGAACAATAAGTCGGCCCAACTGCTTTTGTTCATGAATTATTTAGATACTGTTCTTTATATTACTGTTCTACTCGTTTTTTTATGTGCTTGAAGTTGTATCTGCAATATACATGCGTTTCTTTCATGGATTTATTATCTGATGACTGAAATATTAATACGCATGTAATATTCGTTGTAGATCTACTTGTTTATTGGCACAAACATATGTAACTCCTCTCGATATGGATGTGCAAACCTCATATGTTGCAGATCTGTATTTTTAGACGATTCTCCCTATAAGTTTTTTTGCCTCGGATACAGATCCGGATCCATATATTACATGACAACGCATATTTATCTTGCATCTAGTTTCATGTATCTGTGATCAATTTCTCTTCTAGATCTATGCTTTCGCCATTAAAATGCATGACATGCATAATAATAACTACATAGTATTCACTCTTATTTCTTTGCTAAATTCTGGTTGCAGATCTATTTTCACCTTTTTTGTGATCTTGCAACGTCTGTTAACCTTTTCTTACCATGGTTCATGTCATGACCTCTACCTCATCCTCATCCAACTCTACCACTGTCCAAGCTGGATTGGATGTCACCGGTCTCAATACAGTGACTATGGTGGCACCAGTTCAGCCAACAATTGATAGTAATCATCCTCTTTTTCTTCATCCTTCAGACACACCAGGTCTTTCTTTAATCTCTGAAAAGCTAACTGGTTCTGATAGTTACGCTTTTTGGAGTCGTGCTATGCACATTTCTCTTGTCGCTAAAAACAAACTTGGATTTATTGATGGAACGTGTGTCAAAGAAAATTTCGAACCTGGCTTGCATCAGATTTGGGAAAGATGCAATTCTCTTGTCTTTGCTTGGATCATGAATTCTGTGTCCCATGAATTAATGAACGGAATAGTCTATTCTACAAGTGCGTTTCAGATCTGGAAGGATTTAAAAGAAAGATTTAATAAGGTCAATGGATCTCACATTTTCCAATTACACCGAAACATCTCCCTTGCTCAGCAAGGTGTTCAGACTATTTCCGAGTTTTTTTCTAAGCTTCGATTAATGTGGGATGAATTTTATGTCATTTGTGGTCTTCCAACTTGTGAGTGTGAACAATTCCAAAAACATCTTGATCATGCTGCCAATTTAAAACTGTTCCAATTTCTCAATGATTTGAATGACTCATATTCAGCTGTTCGCTCTAACCTTTTGATGAGAGAGAAATTGCCAAGTCTGAACCAAGCATACTCTGTTCTAATTCAAGAAGAAACACAAAGAGGTCTTTCTGATACCTATATAGCCAATATTGTCAATCAACCTCGTCCGCCTATGAGAAACCTGTTTTGTGATTACTGTAAAACCAAAGGTCACACTGTCAATCGTTGCTTTAAAAAACTTGGGTACCCTGCTGGCTGGAAGGTATCTAATCCAAACACCCAAAGGAGGCCATTTCAAGCCAATAATGCCGTTGGTTTTCAATACCATCCCACAAGCAACTCTCCTGGTGGTTCAACACTCGAAAATGATACTTCTGGTTGTCCGACATCACTCGAGTCTACTCCTTCTGGATCTACAATGATAAGCATGGAGCAACTTAAGCAACTTACTCAACTCCTGAGCAAACAGAATGAGCATGTCGTGGGCTCCGATGCAATGGCCAATGCAGCAGGTATATCTCTCAACTCTTCATTACAAAATTACAATACCTGGATACTTGACAAGGGAGCAACCAATCAAATGAGTTTCAGATCAGATTGTTTAATTGATTTTAAGAAAACTGAATCTCATGTGCAATTGCCAAATGGTTCTCGTTCAGTAGTTTCAGGTATTGGGAATTTTCCCTTTAACAACTCAAGCAAACTGAAAAATGTGTTGTATTTACCCGAATTTAAGTATAACTTGCCGTCAATTTCAAAATTAACGCAAGACTTGTCATGTTCTGTGACTTTTTCCCCAAAACTTGTATTACTGCAGGATCTCTGCAATGGAATGGTGTTGGGGATTGGTAAAGAAGCTGGTGGTCTTTATTTTTTTGATACTCCTGCTAGACCATTAGCTCAACATGTTTCCTTACCTCCTAATCCTCAATCCATTTTATGGCACAAACGGTTTGGTCACGCACCTATGCAGATCCTAAGCAAGATAGATTCTCTCAGCTCAGTTTCTTTTCAAAATCAAAATGTATTAGACTGTGTGATCTGTCCCATGGCTAGATAACATCGATTACCTTTCCCTTCCAGTACTTCTAGAACTCGGTTTGTTTTTGAGTTGTTACATATGGACGTATGGGGGCCATACCAAAAGCCCACATATGATAACAAACGTTTTTTTCTTACAATTGTTGATGATTTTTCTCGGACTACTTGGACTTATTTACTTAGTCTTAAATCTGATGTTATTGTAATCATACAACATTTTTTGAACTTAGTTCAGAATCAATTTAGCACTACTGTTAAAAGGATAAGAACAGATAATGGAGGAGAGTTTTTTAATGACCAATGTAAGACACTCTTTTTAAACAAAGGTATTATTCATGAGAGTAGTTGTCCTTATACTCCATAACAAAATGGAATTGTTGAACGAAAACACAAACACTTGTTGGAAATTGCTAGGGCACTTAAACTAGAAGCAGGTATTCCTTCCAGATTTTGGGGGGATTGTATTCTCACTGCATGTTATCTTATTAATTTGATGCCCTCAACTGTTTTGAATGGTATTTCACCTTATGAAAAATTGTATGGCAAGAAACTCACAATTAACCATTTGCGCGTGTTTGGTTCCCTTTGTCATGCGAAAGTCTTGCCCAATACAGACAAGTTAGCTGGCCGATCTGTTGCATGTGTAATGATGGGTTATTCCTTGACCCAAAAAGGGTACAAACTTTTAAACTTGAAAACACAAGTTTTTTTTGTTAGTCGCGATGTCCGATTCATTGAGCATACATATCCATTTAAAGCTTCCTCAATTGATGATGATAGATTATTTAGAGATGAACATATTGATATTACTGATATTGCACTTGATATTACTGATACTGCACTTGATATTACTGATACTACAATTGATAATATGCAATATGATGAGTCAGTTGGGGATGCAGAAAAACTGCTCTCTATGGACGTACCACGTCGGTCATCCCGACCCACAAAAACGCCTTCTTGGCACAAGGATTATGAAATGTCGAATATTTGCTCCACTATGCATCCTATACATGATCATGTTTGTTATGATTCACTTCATCCGGCTTACAAATGTTTTCTTAATAAGGTAGATAAACTCACTGAACCAACTACTTTTTCCGACGCTTCTCAAAATGAGCATTGGGTTTTGGCCATGCAAGATGAAATCAAAGCCTTAGAGGAAAATAAAACTTGGTCTTTAGTTCCCCTTCCTGCAGGTAAACATGCAATCAGGTACAAATGGGTTTACAAGGCTAAGTATAATTCTGATGGCTCCTTAGAAAGATACAAGGCTCGGTTAGTTGCCAAAGGGTATAGTCAGAAGGAGGGAATTGATTATAGTGATACTTTTTCTCCAGTTGCAAAAATGGTCACCGTCCGTACACTTTTGGCTATTGCGGCTAACCAAAATTGGCCTTTGTATCAAATGGATGTTTTTAACGCTTTTTTACAGGGTGATCTTGATGAAGAAGTCTATATGCAGGTTCCACCTGGTTTTTGCAAACAGGGGGGAATCATTTGGTATGTCGTTTGCAAAAATCTTTATATGGACTTAAACAGGCATCAAGACAGTGGAATGTCAAGCTCACCGACGCTTTGGTAAATAATGGTTATGTTCAAAGTTTACATGATTATTCCTTATTTACAAAGAAAAAAGGATCTGAAATTGTTGTCTTGTTAATATATGTTGATGATATGCTAATAACTGGAAATATCAAATCATTAATTGAACAATTAAAAACCACTCTACAAACAAATTTCAGAATGAAAGATTTGGGTGATTTAAAATATTTTCTTGGTATAGAAATAGCTAGATCTGATAAAGGTCTCATTTTGTGCCAAAGAAAATATGCACTTGAACTTCTTTCTGAAGTTGGAATGCTAGGTGGTAAGGTAAGCAAGACTCCAATGGAGCAAAATCTGAAGCTTACAAGTAAGGGATATGATGAAAATTTTCTGCTGAATAGTGATGATGCATTGATTTCTGATCCCAGTATATACAGAAAATTAATAGGAAAACTATTATATTTGTCTGTTACTAGGCCAAATATTGCTTTTCTGTTCATTGTTTAAATCAGTATATGCAATCACCAAAGAAATCTCATCTAGAAGCTGTTTATAGGATAATAAAATATATCAAGAACCAACCAGGTTTAGGGATTTTACTTACATCTGATAATAATAATGACATTTATGCATTCTGTGATTCAGACTGGGGTGGTTGTTTAGAAAGTAGAAGATCTGTAACTGGTTATTGTATTAAATTAGGAAATTCACTAATTTCATGGAAAGTAAAAAAACAAGCTACAGTTTCTAGGTCTTCTGCCGAGGCTGAATATAGAAGTATGGGATCTACAGTTTCTGAAATTATTTGGCTAAGAGGTTTATTAAAGGAACTGAATTTTTCTTCTAAATCTCCTGTTGTATTATTCTGTGATAATAAAGCTGCCATACAGATTGCATCTAATCCTATGTATCATGAAATAACTAAGCATATTGAAATTGATTGTCATTTTATTAGAGAGCAAATTAATGCAGGTGTTTTGAAGACTAAATACGTGAGGACGAATGAGCAGCTTGCAGATGTATTTACGAAGGCTTTAGGGAGTCACCAACATTATTATTTACTTAATCAATTAGGAATGAAAGATATTTATCATAATATCAGCTTGATGGGGAGTGTTAAATTACAAACTGATATAGTAGTTTAAGGACTATTATGTATGTGTAGAAGAGTTTAGAGTGTATTGTTATTTTGGTTTCTGTTAGGACTATTTTGTAATTGTCTTAACTTACTTCCTTATATAAGGAAGTACTTCTACGAATACCTAGCAGTTCAGTTGTCAGATTGAATCTTCCGCAGCCTTTCTCCTTCACTAAGCCTTTCTCTTCAATTAACTTCTGTGCCTTAAGCTTATTTTCACAGTTTATTGTTTGAAGTTTTAAAAAGGGAAAAGTATAAAATTGCACCCGGATGTTTACCTTTTTTTGTAACTGCACCTATATGTTTTTTGCCGCAATTAATTACACCCATATGTTTCATTTTGTTGGTAATTGCACCAAATATTAATAATACTCGTTCAGTGTCACGTGGAAGTCATGTGGAGTCGTTTATTTTGAAACGACGCAATGGGAAAAGACTAATTTACCCTGAGGTCATCATGGAGTAAGGAGTCATCGTTGCCTGAGTCAGCGTTGTACTAAAGAATCATCCACGTGCCTGACGGTGTACAGAGAAGGCGGTGCTCCAGCTATTAGACTAATGAATCTTAGGATCGATTTAAACATGTTAATAAACTGAATAAACACATTTAAATGAAATAGCGGAAGCTTGAATCGAATTAGTGAATTTACCTCCAGCCATTGCTAAACCGAGTTTCGTGATTCGTTTGGAGCTTCTAAACCCTTACTCTTCACACTAGATGGTGTATTCTGAGCTGAATTGAAGAAGAGTGGTGTCTAGGGAGCAAAAACGAGAATGCTCTATATAATGCTCTATCCATCAAAGAGCATAAATGAAGGCATTGAATGGCTGCTTGTATGGACGGATAATTGCTTAACTTGTGGACCAATTTCTGTTGTAAATTGATTATAGAAGAAGAAAAAATCAACTTGGATTTCTCTTTAGTAAGTGCATGCACAAAGTGAGCAAATGATTTGCACAAAGTGGGCAACTAATTTGCACACTAATTTGCACTAAGTGGGCTGCTACAATTTTTTAACAACATTCTCCCACTTGGTCCACATTTATATTCCATCATTCACCTTAATGAGAAAAATGAAATATATGAATCATGGCGATATGTCCTCTTATATTGAGTATTATCTTCCATGTATTACAATATATATCAAGTTTCTCAACGATAGACCATAAAACTTAATGAATAAACCCTATGTTCATTCAAGGTCCAAACTTTAGTAATGTTTTCTCAAATTAACAAACATATATGTGCACAAAAGCAAATGAGATAACATCAACTGAATAAGAGTATCAAAATATAAAAATGAATACTTACATCATGGAACCGAGTCCCATTCTTTCTACATGATCCTTGAATTTCTTTGGTGGCATGCCTTTAGTCAAAGGATCAGCAATCATCAACTCAGTGCTAACGTGCTCAATGACCACTTTCTTTTCCTTAACACGTTCTCTGATGGCCAAGTATTTAATGTCGATGTGTTTACTTCGACTACCGCTTTTATTGTTCTTAGCCATAAACACAGCAGTTGAGTTGTCACAATACAATCTTAATGGCCTAGAAATAGAGTCAACTACTCTAAGCCCAGAAATGAAACTCTTTAACCATACACCATGTGATGTAGCCTCAAAACATGATACGAACTCGGCCTCCATGGTAGAAGTAGCAGTCAAGGTTTGCTTTGCACTCCTCCAAGACACGGCTCCATCAGCAAGCATGAAAATGTAACCTGATGTTGATTTACGTGAATCAACACAACCAGCGAAATCCGCATCGGAGTAGACAATTACCTCTAAATTATCGGTTCGTCTATACATGAGCATGTAATCTTTTGTTCCTTGAAGGTATCGCATCACCTTCTTTGCAGCTCTCCAGTGGTCAATACCTGGGTTACTCTGATATCTCCCAAGCACTCCAACAACAAATGCAATGTTAGGTCTAGTACAGACCTGAGCATACATCAGGCTTCCAACAGCTGAAGCATA
The DNA here is from genome assembly GCA_946814005.1 of Chamaenerion angustifolium. Lineage (NCBI taxonomy): Eukaryota > Viridiplantae > Streptophyta > Magnoliopsida > Myrtales > Onagraceae > Chamaenerion > Chamaenerion angustifolium. Next base: position 20,628,017 of record OX328268.1, on the reverse strand, counting down.
TGGAATGTTTTTCATTTGTTCCCTCTCAAGCTCATTTTTAGGACATTGGATTAGACTAAATTTATCACCCTTAACAATGGGTGCTATATTTGGCGAAACATCCGAAATCTCTCTAAAACTTTGTTGATATAGGTCTCTTGAGACAAACCCAAAATGCCTCGAGATCTTTCCCTATGGATCTTAATGCCAATGACATAAGATGCTTCACCCATATCCTTCATATCAAAGTTCTTCGAGAGAAATTGTTTCACCTCATATAGCAAACCCTTATCATTGGTTGCAAGCAAAATATCATCCACATATAGTACCAAAAAACAAGTCTTGCTCCCACTGACCTTCTGGTATATACATTGATCCATGACGTTCTCTTCAAAACCAAATGAAGTGATGACATTATGGAATTTAAAATACCATTGTCGGGAAGCTTGTTTTAATCCATATATAGATTTATTAAGCTTACAGACCAAGTGCTCACCATTAACAGAGGAGAATCCTTCAGGTTGTTTCATATAAACCTATTCCTCTAGATCACCATTAAGGAAAGCCGTTTTCACATCCATTTGATGCAAATCCAAATCAAAGTGGGTAACCAATACCACGATCACACGAAGTGAATCTTTCTTAGATACAGGAGAAAATGTTTCCGTGTAGTCAATTCCCTCCCTTTGAGTGAATCCTTTGGCAACGAGTCTTGCCTTATATCTCTCAATGTTGCCTCGTGAGTCTTTCTTTGTTTTGAAGACCCATTTACTTCCAATGGCTTTTACACCATCAGACAACTTGACGAGATCCCAAACTCGGTTTGATGCCATAGAATCCATCTCTTCTTTCATGGCATTGTGCCATAAGTTCGAAACTTCAGAACTCATGGTCTGTGAAAACGTCTCAGGATCATTTTCGGCTCCAACATTGTAGTCACATTCTTGTAGATACACAATATAGTCAATAGGAATCGCTGATTTTCTTACTCTAGTAGATCTTCTTAATGCTGAATTAACACTCTCCTGAGTTGTAGGATCATGTTGATCAGCAGGTTCTTCAACAGTTTCAGGCATCTGTTGAACTTCAATATCTACTAGATCAGGATCAACAGTTTGTGGTACTTCCATGACTAGTTCTTCAACACGCATTTGAACTTGAGGCGCGTTGTTAACAACAATGATCAGTCCATTACTTGAAGTGGCACACTAAGCATCTAAATGATCTTTCTCAGGACCTACGCCCTGGGATTGATCGCTCCCACTTATAAAGTCATTCTCAAGAAATTTTGCATTTCTTGATTCCACAAACCTAGTGCTATGATTTGGACAATAAAATCTATATCCCTTAGACCTTTCAGCATATCCAACGAAATACCCACTTATGGTCCTCGGGTCCAACTTCTTTTCTTGTGGATTGTAGACTCTTACTTCAGACGGACAACCCCAAACGCGTACATGTCGCAAACTTGGTTTCCAATCTTTGAATAACTCAAAAGGTGTCTTTGGGACAACCTTGGTTGGAACTCGATTTAATATGTACACGGCCGTTTTAAGAGCCTCAGTCCACAAGGATTTAGGAAGTTTGGTGCTAGCAAGCATGCTTCACACCATGTCCAATAATGTTCGGTTTCTCCTTTCAGCTACTCCATTTTGGTCCGGAGAGCCAGGCAAGCTGTATTGGGCAACAATCCCATTCTCTTGAAGAAACTTCACAAATGGACCATTCGCTTGTCCACTTTCAGTGTATCTACCATAGTACTATCCACCTCTATCGGATCTCACGATCTTAATTTGTTTACCACATTGTTTATCTACTTCAGCTTTAAACACCTTAAAAGCATCTAGCGCTTCATTCTTATTGTTAAGCAAGTAGAGATACATGTATCGTGAATAATCATCTATGAAGGAGATAAAGTACTTATTTCAGTATGCATCCATGTCTGTACTACAAATATCTGTATGTATGATTTCCAATAACTCAGAGCTCCTCTTGGCACCTTTCTTAGATTTGTTAGTCTGCTTACCCTTAATGCAGCTTATACAAGTTTCAAAGTCAGTAAGATCCAGAGCACCAAGTACCCCATCATTCACTAACCTTTTAATTATTTCAATGGAGATATGTCCCAATCTCCGATGCCATAGTATAGAAGACTCTTCATTCATAACACATCGTTTCGTACCAACATTTTCGTGAACATGCATAGAAGTATGGTTATCATTATTTTGCAGATTAAGGAGAAAAAGACCACCAGAAAAAATACCACATCCAATAACACCATACTTATAAAATAAATTAAATCCAGAGTCCGAAAAATTAAAGGAGTAACCATCTGATACAAGTCTGGAAACTGAAATTAAATTCCTAGAGAAACTAGGAATATAAAATGTCTTCTTCAAATTTAAAATGAAACCACTACTTAAAACCAATAAGCACGTCCCAATGGCCTCTACATGTGAGGGCATCTTATTTCCTGAATAGACACTTCACTCACTTCCCATCGGTTTCTGCAGGTCTCGTAAATCCTGCAATGAATTGGTAACATGGATTGTAGAACCAAAATCAATCCACCATGTATTATGATTAACATCAGTCATATTGGATTCATAACAAACAAAAGAAATTTGAGTACCTTTCTTATCAAGCCAATTTATGAACTTAGAGCATTGTTTCTTAACGTGCCCCTTCTTTTTGCAGAAGAAACACACAATTTCCTTCTTAATGTCCTTCTGAATAGGATTTTTCCCCTTTCCCTTGCCCTTAGCTTGATCCTTCTTCTTGTTCTTCCCAGGGGTCGTTAAATTCACATTTTCTTTTCCCCTTTCCTTTTCCTCCATAATCAGTCTACCCTCTTCCTGAACACACATGGTCAACAACTCATTGATCGACCATTTATCCTTATGTGTGTTATAGGATATCTTAAATGGGCCATATTGTTGAGGTAAGGTACAAAGGATGTAGTGAACTAAGAAGGATTCTGACATCTCAACCTCCAATGTTTTCAATTGGGCCGTTATATCACTCATTAGCATGATATAATCACGCACACCCCTAATGCTGGTGAGCTTCAGGGACGAAAACTGTATGATGAGGGTGCTCGCCATTGCTTTATCTGAAGAGGCGAATTGTTCATCTATAGCCTTTAGTAAGTCTCAGACTTTGTGATACTGATCGACGGAACCCCTGATACCAACATATATTTTTGTCTTTCTGAACATAACGGAGAGACGATTAGATCGCTCCCACTTATCATAAAGAACAACTGCATCAGGAGAGCTGGTTTCAGTTACTGCAGGGGGCTCCTCCTTCCTAATAGCATAATCTATGTCCATCCAACCCAAATGAAGGAGAATTCTTTCCTTCCAGACTTTATAGTTGTCCCCTTTGAGTTCGGGAACATCACATCTCATATCAGTGTAATTAACAGGCTGAATTGCTGCAATAAAATTAAATATTCATGCTCATGTTACTAAATTTGAAGCTATAAAAATATGACATATCCTACCAATGTAGAATTATGTTAAATTATGAATCTAGTGACATAAAACTTGCCTGTGGGCTAAAGTTCTAATTCAATTAGATTCATGTTAACTTTATAATAAAACTATCAAATTATGTTCCTTTTCCTAATTCCTGTGGGTAAATTAGAAAATATAATTTGATATTTTATTCTAATTAATTATACAAATATAATAAAATTCCCGTGGGATAAATTTTTATTATATTACGTATGATTAATCACAATTAATGTATATTTTTAAATGTGATTCTGAATAAACTTTAATATATAGTTTCAATTAATTAAGAATGCTATGGCTACTTCCTAATTAATTTAAACTATATGAATCACATAAACATTAATTTAATAATTTGGCTTAATTATTGCATAAACATATAAGCAATATTTTATAAATTTAATTCCAAATTTAATATATATATATATATATATATTATCTTAAAATTGCATGTATAATTTAAAAAAACAATGATGAATTAGACAAGCAAATAAAAGTACAAAACATTTATAATTAAATTTATAACCATGTAGAATTAATTTTCCAAAATTATACATAGAATCACTATTCATAATCGGTACTATTCATATTCGGTACTATGCATAATCGGTACTATTCATAATTAGTACTATTTTATAACCGGTTACTGTTCATGGTTGTTACTATTCATAACTGGTTTACTATTCATTTTTTACTGTTCAGTACTGTTCAATGAACAATTCCGTCTTCTCCAAAAAACGAAGGAACGGTAAAAAAACAGAACAAACACAGAAAAACAGAGTACCTCCATAGAAAAACAGAGCATGATCAAATAGCAAGACAGAGACAAAATCAAAGTGGCTCTGATACCAAATTATAGACTAATGAATCTTAGGATCGATTTAAACATGTTAATAAACTGAATAAACACATTTAAATCAAATAGCGGAAGCTTGAATCGAATTAGTGAATTTACCTCCAGCCATTGCTAAACCGAGTTTCGTGATTCGTTTGGAGCTTCTAAACCCTTACTCTTCACAGTAGATGGTGTATTCTGAGCTGAATTGAAGAAGAGTGGTGTCTAGGGACCAAAAACGAGAATGCACTATATAATGTTCTATCCATCAAAGAGCATAAATGAAGGCATTGAATGGCTGCTTGTATGGACGAATAATTGCTTAACTTGTGGACCAATTTCTGTTGTTAATTGATTATAGAAGAAGAAAAAATCAACTTGGATTTCTCTTTAGTAAGTGCATGCACAAAGTGAGCAAATGATTTGCACAAAGTGGGCAACTAATTTGCATTAAGTGGGCTGCTACAATTTTTTAACAACACCAACACCTTTTGTGCCCTTGATATTCACATTCCTTTCTCTGGTAAGTATCAATTAGTGTGGTAGCTCACTGGATTAATTTCTAGCATGGAATAAAGGGACAAAACACACGCAAAAGAATTATTTTGAGGATATTATGTATCAGATTCAGGAAATCACATGGGTTCACAGCATAATGCTAATCTGCCCAAGGTAGTTGGATCACTAGAGAGCAAATTAGCTGTCACAATATTTTCATCCCAAAGTAAGAAATGCTGGATGATGCGATCGAGAGTAGGGGAGCTGAGGTTTAGTGTCATGGCTGAAGAAAGGAGGCGGTTACGGTGGCGGGAGAGAATACACATGGGTATTTTAGGCATATTAGATTATGTTTAAAGCACATGGACATCACATGACGGTAATTTAACGGACAACAAATGACAATGGACAGAAAAATCCAATTACCAACAAACAGAAACATCCGGGTGTGATAACAAACATCATGGGTCCAATTACCAATTGTTGCAAACATACAGGCTGCAATTTCATACTTTTCCTTTTAAAAAATAAGTTGTCATTTCTAGGTCCACACATCTAAGACTAAATATAGAGCAATAGAAAATTCTATTTGTGAGATCATGTGGGTTTTGTCTATTTTCTAATTTGGGTGATAAACTTTCTTCTATTCTTGTTGTTTGGAGGTATAACACTAGTAATATTGCTTAGACTTTCGATTCAACATTCCAACATGAAATATGTGAAAATAGATTTATGTCTTGTTCGTGAAAGAGTTAATATGGACAATTATTAGTGAATTTAGTTCCTATTTCTAAACAGTTAGTACGCATTTTGACTCATCCTCTTATAAAGAAAGTTGTTCTTCCTTACGGGAAAGGCTTGGAGTGCTCTGTTTTCTTGAGTTAAATGAGTCTGATAATTTTCTCATCTTAAGTTGTGATGCATCCGAGTCATCCTCTCCTTAATGTACTGATCAGGCAACGTATTGTGTGTTAAGAGTGTTGGCATGATCAAGTTCCTGTGTTGTTGCTGTCTTCATGGGTATCACTTTCATCTTTTTATTTTCTTAAAACATCTCTTTATGATTGCTTAAAACTTATTCAATTCTGTTGCACTGCCCCTCCCTGTTCTGTATTACACTATTACTTATATCCCTTCTTCGGTATTGATGTCTATACATGATTAGAAGCATGTTGTGAGGTGTCCGAAGTCTTGCATTTACTAGTTGTTGACACTATTTACTTCTCTAGTTAATGTCACTCAAACTGAATATTGTTGTTGCTCTAATCAATTCGCACATGGTAAAATTCTTTAATGGATGAGATAAGACGAGGTTTGATTCCAAAAACAACACACTCTAGAGACAATGTCAAGATACTCCCGACTGAAAAGATAGAGGCCCAAACCTCTCAAACACAACTCACTGAAAAGAAAGAGGCTCAAACCACTCTATTGAAATAATAAAATCGAAAAAGGAGAAAAATAAAAATAGTTGTTGTAAATAGATTTGAATATGTGTAGTAAAGATATTCAGCATGAGAACATCCTCAAGACAGATCTGCCAAAACTATAAGATCCTCGTGACATCCTCAGTCATGATCATACAATGTCTTGACAGTAAAGAGTATTAGCAACTAATGCAAATGACAGATGGTGAGCAACTCAGTTCATTACAATAATATAGAAGATAGTTGCACCAATGACGAAGGTGGTTGCAAATAAAAATAATTTCTCTCATTATTTCTCATTGATGTATCTTTTGATCTGCAATGGAGTGTGTGCCACACTTAATTACACAAGACATTGATTCTCAAAACAAGGAATGTTTGGAGTTGTGTTTCTTTTTTACAAAGTTTAGGTTGAATTTGCAATTAGTTTATGATCAGTTCGACTATAAAAGGTGAGAATGGATTTATTTAACACTTCAGAAAACATTTATGGTGACGTTTAAGATTTCTGTTAAAAATATATATATATTTTTGTAAATCATAAACTACAATAACGAAAATAACAACTAATTGTTTTTAACTATTCTAGTAGTGGTCTTCCCTTGACTATCAAACATGAGGAGCTTCAAGATGCCTGAGGGAGGATTCGTTATCGTGTGAAAAGACTTATCCAGGTTGACAGCTTCCTTAGCCAAAGCATCCTCGACCCCATTTGCTTCCCGGAACACGTGTCTGATTTTGAATCTGTTAAACTCCAAAATAAGCTTCCTACATTCCAAAATTAGAGGCATTAGTGGTCTATTTTCATCCGGATCTTCAATTATCAAGTTATTTGCTTTCTGGGCGTCTGCTTCGACGTGCAAATCCTGCACTCCCAAATTCACTGCCATGGTTAGACCGTCTCTTATAGCCCACAGTTCTGCCACCAGACTATTGGTGATTCCGATACGCCTTTGGAATCCTTTTAGCCAGCCTCCCCATTCTTTTTGCATTACCCCAGCTCCTCCTGCCGGGCCTGGGTTCCCCATTGCCGATCCATCCGTATTAAGTTTAACCAATCCATGTTCTGGAGGCGTCCAACCGAAGATGGTCTTTCTTCTGGGGAAAAGTATGAAAATGGTGCAACATGTTTCACCAAAATGGTTTTTGGTACTACTTATTTTTTGACGATGGTTAATGGTTAAATACGTTAGAAAATGATGGTAAATGAACCTTCCGTCCACCCAACGTTTAATTCTATCGTTAAATAGTCACGTTTTTGTCACGGGACTTCTATATAATTTTTCTTTTTGTAAATTAATTTCGAAAAGACCTAATTACCCTCTATATACTTTCGTCACCTACTTATCGATGTTCTTGAATCTCTACACCAAGCCCAGGCTGCACTCAAGAGTTCTTCTATTATTGTTCAAACGATTTAGCTTGAAAAAACGTGTTTTTTTTTCACCCAGAAATTTTAAAAAAATTATTATTTTTTAAATGTCCTTATGGAGTTATTAGATAAGTGAAGTCTGCCATTAAAATTGAGATTTTTATATGATCAGTAAGGTTTATTCTTTATTTTTTCTGTCATGGCAGGAGCCTGAGGATGAAGAACTTGAATGGCTATCGAACAAGGACGCTTTCCCCACCGTGGAGACTTTTCTCGACGGGTTCTCCGACCGACCCGACTCGATATTCAAGCACGAGAGGCCCGTCTCTGTGCTCGAGAACAGCAGTAGCAGCAGCACGACCAGTAATGGCTCACTCACGAGCTGCTGCGGTGGGCTACGGCCACGGGTGCCGGTCCGGGCCGGAAGTAAGCGTGTCCGAGGGCGTCGCCTAGTTGGCCCTACCGACCTCCCCCCGCACCTCCTTTGCTGGAGCGAGAACTTGAGCCCGAAGCCAAGAGTGATGAAAATGGGACGGAAATGCACTCACTTACTGTGATGAAATGCAGTCAAAATCCTTATCTTGTGCTGCAAATATATTCCAATGGCATACATACTACTGGGGATTATTGATTTTGCATATCTGCGTTCATTATTTCAGGGTTCAGAGCAATTGATGCCGACATTTAGTTTGACGAAACTCAGTGATTGCTTGTACCTGGTTCATTTTCAGCCAAGTTTGTCTGCCCTGCAGTCATTCTCAATTGCAGTAGCACATATTCATATTAAAAAAACGCTTTGAATAGATCAAATATGCATAGCAACATGAATGGTACAGACAGTGTAGTGAGTAGTAACACTGTATCCATCCATGTGTGATTTTTTGAAATGTGAAGATTTTGCAATTTTTACAGATGAGATTAGATAGTGAAGGTAGCATATTATACAGAGCTCGAGATTATAACTTGTTTTATCTTAATGCAGTGACATGACGCAGCGCAGAGCTCCATCGTGCATCAGAGCTCCATGATGTCATCTTCATGGCTCCTCCTCGGCAAGCATCCTTCTCCTTACACCCGAATATGTCTTTGATGATAGTGATGATGACATTGAAGATGATGGTGATGAGAACGATGATTGGAGTGATGATGAGATGCAGCAGAAGTTGGGAGTAATGACAGTGTTAAGTGAAGGCATTCAAAAGCTGGGAGTACGGGCGGAAGTTAGACAGAATGGGCAGGAATGCCATTTCAAAATTTGGTTTTTACATGCACAGTCACGTGATATCTCACGTGTTATATTAACGTACATATTTAACAGAAGTTAGACGGAAGTACCAAAAACCATTTTTTATAAACATGTTATACCTAAAACCATCATCTGGGTTGGAAAACCATTTTGGTGAAACATGTTGCACCATTTTCATACTTTTCCCCTTTCTTCTGTGCTGAATATTTCTCCTATTGGAGTTGTCTGAGATGTCCTTTGCCTGAATCATACATAAAGTAGGGACATCAACTGAAATAGGAGGGTTATTGAAAACATATGAATTTATGTTCTTCCGGAGTAACCAAATGGTCGCTGAGAAGATAAATCTACATTCAATGCCTTTCTCATGAAGATGATTAAACTTGCAATTCAACTCAAGCCAAGCTGAGAGATTAGACAAATAGAAATCATTTAAACCATAAGGAATACCAACATCATTCCAAACTTTCCTTGCAACCACGCAATCCCGAATAATATGGATAGTATTTTCCTCATGGATACTGTTGGATCGTGAAATCCTGAATGCTGATCTGGCAGTGAATTGAATGCCAGACAAGGTTGGGATGACGCTTCAGCTCCGACTCCGATGAACCTGCAAGTAGGGGAGCGCAACAGAGGGGGTGCCTCTGGGTCCCTCTCCGATGCTTAAATGAGTATGTGTGTGTATAAAACTCAAAACGTAAAGAACGTATGTAAAGCAAGGGTATTTATAGGGTAAGAGAGATAGAACCGTATATGGCAGCTGAATATCTTAGTGTATATTGTATTGCCGAAGATTCGGATCGTCAGTTACTGCGAGATATTGCAGTTACCAAATCTAATCCTTAGTGAATATGCGACCGAGATATGCGGGATATCGTGGCCACTTCCTTATTAACGGTTTTGTGGGACCAGAGGAGAGAGGCAATGCTCTCTTCGGGGCGAGCACTCCCATGTCGAGCAGTGGGAGGTCGCGACCTGGTAGAGAATGGCGAGCAGTCCGAGAGCCTTTGGCGTCCCTATAGACTTTGGGCTCGATTCTGGATTACTCGATGGTGGGCCAAGTTTGGCTTGTACTTGGGTCGGTCCGGTTCGGATGTCATGGGTTTACCCCCTCAATAGTTATTGGGCCTTCGAGGCCTTTTCTTACTAGGCTGTCACTATCGATACCCAACATTTGCCCCCGAAGCTTGATTGAAGTTCCTTCAGTCGAGCTTGATTTCCTGGTAGGGTTTTAGATAGTGACGTCTCTGGTAATGGTTCAGTACCTTTGAGACACTTCGAGCTCATTTGGCGAGCAGTTTCTTCTCTGTTCAAAGCTGAAAGAATATCCTTCCTTTTATTCCCTTTTGGCGATCACTCGAGGTGACCTAGGCTTATGGAAGTCTATCTTCCTTAGTTAGGCGATCATTACCTGCCCGAGGTATTTCTGCTAAAGCCTTATTAGTGCGTTGGCGACCACCTTGTCTCCTTATTGGACTTTTAGCATTTAATAACTGCACAGTTGTCCAGAAATTGAACGGTCACTTGAGGCACGCCTGACATTTACTTTTCCGTAAACCTAGGGTAGTCTGACAGCTGTCCATGTGAGCCAACCGTCTGTCTCCCCAAGGTGTCTCTTGGAATTCTGACATTGCTTCGGTTTTTTTCCAAAAAGGTGCCATCATTCCTCTGTGTCGCTTCGATTTGCTTGTGGCGGTTACTCCCTTCTTGGTCTATATAAGAAACGTCAGTTTCTACATTTTGTTTTTTACGCTTATCCACTCCCTCAGATTTCCAGAACTTCGCTGCGAACCTTTCTTCTTTCTTTTCCAACCTTCTTCAGCCTTCTTCATCCATTTCCATGGCTCCCCGAAGTCAGAGAGTCAAGCATATGGCCTTTAAGGGCACTAGCAAAGCCAACGCTCCTAGGAATGCCAATGCTCCCTTGACCATCCGGGATGCCGCCGTGCCCCCCTCAGTGGGGGAACCGACTAATCTGGGAAGGTCCGCAACCGCTCCCGTAGTGGTGGACGGGCCTGAGCTGAACACGCCTATTTTTCCCCCAAAAGGTAAACTTTCGCCCTTTTATTGCTCTGTTTTGGCAATATCCTCTGTTCTCCTTTGTTTTTATACTTGCTGTGCCATACTTGAACCATTCTGAGTAGATATCAAGCCTAACGAACTGAAGCCGGCTTACTTTAAGACCATGGTGGCGCTTGGTGGCTTCAGTGCGGAGGATGCTCCTAGGTATCCTGGCTTAGGTCTGCATTTTCCTCACGATGGAGAGGTTTACATTTATGCGGCCCAGATCGATGCTGGGTTGCGTTTTCCTCTCTGTGAGGATTTACAGACCTTATGTCAGTTTTACGGGATTCATCCCACGCAGCTTGTTCCGAATGCCCTCAGGATGTGGGTCGGTTTCAAGTTCCTGTGCATACGCCAGGAATGAGTGTATTCACTGGCCCTGTTTCGGTGTTTCTTTCGACTGGCAGCAGGGGCCAACTACCTCCACCACTTCCAATCCCGCTGGCCGAAGTTTTCAGAGTGGGGAGGCCCTCAAGGATGGGCTTGGAACGTCCATGTCCGCCTGGTCGATGATTTCCGGGCCACTAACTCCAATTACAAAGGGGGGTGTACCCTGGAAATTGTTTGCTCCGGACAAGGATTTTCCTCCCTCCTTTGAAGAATTGTCCGGGAGTGATCGGAATGCCATCGACGATCTGTACCGGCTGCATCGGTCATCTCAGTTCAAGTCCATCCGCTCAGTGGTGGAGACTACCGAGAATGCCTTTGAGATGGCGGGCATTCATCAAGCCACGCCAATCTTTGATGATTGGGTAATTTTCTAACTCTTATCTTGTTTTATTACTTGTAGGCAAGGTCGTAAGCAAGAGCCAAAAACTGATAGGTCTCTTTGATGACCAGGGATCGGCGGGATTGTCCTCCGACCAGGCGCTGCTAAGCTCTCCCCCTCCCTCTAGGCGTTCGTCCAAGAGGAAGCCCGAGGAAATGCTTCCTTCGGCCACTACTGCCCCTCGCCAACCAGGTATATTACCTTGCCTTTTGTGGATTTAATGTTTTTACATTCTGCGGTTCTTTGACTTCTGACTTATTGTCTTGTTGTTTTGCAGAGGAGTCCTTGGCGGACGTGGCCCGGTACCCTCCTTCTCCTCCTTCTAAGAAGGTCAGGAGTGAGGAGCACCATGAGGTCGACCAACATCCTCCTCCTCCCCCTCCTAAGGGCCCTTCTGCCAGCAAAGGGAAGGGTTTGGACATGGCGCCTCCTTCTCCCTCTCTTCAGGGCCCTTCCGCCACTAAGGAGAAGGCCTTGTCTTTGGCGCCTCCCGCCTCTTCAGTGCCCACGGTTCCTCCTAAGGAGTCTGGGGCCCAGAAGAAGGGGCCTGCTGCTTCCAGCTCCTCGAGGGCTCCCGCCGAGGAGGACTACTCCATGGCGAGCTTGTTCCAGCCTTTTAAGGCTGGGGACTCTCGGAGGCCTTGGGTCCCTTGTGGGGACCTTGCCAAGAAGGGGTACCCCGCCCAGAAGAGCCTACGGGGTAGCCCGGATATGTGCATGCGGCTCCTTGATGGGATAATTCCCCCCAAGGACCGTTCAATTGTCCCTACGGAGCTTCCTCAGATCGAGGGGTTCTTACGGACCCACTTCGAACGAGTTGCCCTGGTATGATCTCGCCTTATTTCCGTTATTTCTTCATTGTCATTCCTTTTTATTTTGATGACTTGACATTTTTCCTTGTGCTTGTTGTCAGCTCGTTCGGGAAGAGGTGATCCTCGACCGCGTTTTCGGCGAGCTTGCCGACAAGCACTCTGATCTGCTTGTCGAGCTGGAGCAATACCGAAGCACAGGGGTCACCCCCGGGCAGTTGGAGGCCATCAAGAAGACCGCTGACATGGAGATCACCTTGGTGGACGGCGCCCGGGAGGAGTATTTCAGGAAGGAGCAGCGCCTCCTTGGTGATGTCAAGAAGAGGGAGGCTGATGCTGCAGCCTTCCTTCATGAAGCTGAGGCCCTTCATCGGTGCCTTGATGAAGGGGAGGCGGTCCGTGCTCGCCTGGAGGCCGAGTTGAAGGAAGCTCGTGCCCAGGTGGTCGATTCAGACGCTCTTAGGGTCGCCGCGGAGGCCCAGAGGGATGCTGCCGAAGCTAGGGGGGTCGCCCTAGAGGAGGAGAAGAACCGGCTGGCTGATCAGCTGAAGGCGGTTCCTTCACCCCAAGCCGTGGTTGAGGAGTTCAAGGCCTCCGAGGACTTTGAAGACCAGGCCTTGAAGGTGATGAAGTCGACCATCGCCGATTTTCTCCAAGAACTGGTGGAGGAGGTCCAGGCGGTCGATCCCAACTTTCCTCTTGGGGAAGTTGCCTCCTTGAAGACCTTCCTGCGGAGTCGCCCTTCGCAGCCCTCTGTTGCTGGAGAGGCTGCTCCTGAAGGCGAGCCCAGTACTTCTGCCCCCGAAGGCGAGCAGAGCGCCCTTGCCCCCGAGAACCCCAAAGCTTGAAGTCCCTAACTCCTTGGTGGCCGTATTTATCTTTTTAGATAGCTATTTTTGTATTTTCCGTTTTTGGTTTGTAATTATTTATTGAAGACTTGGGTTTTTCTATTGAATGCCTTTATGTTCTTGAGCCTTTAATCGACTTCGAACACATTTAGCTATCCAATATCTTAATCATAATTACTTTCCACTTTTTCTTGCTTTGTAATGTCGTCGACCCTTAAAGCCTTAGACCAATCATAAGTTAAACTTTCTAAGGATAACACTTTTGACACTTAAAAGCGTAAACTTCTAAGTTCAAAGAGATATTACCTTCTTTGAAGTTTAATCCTTTGAGGTGTTGGCATAATAACATGGGATTTGTAATTTGTCAGGCTTTATCATCGATAGTGATCGCCTAAACTTTCTTTGGCCTGACTTTGGCGTCAGGGTTTCTATTTTGCCTAACATTTTGCTAGGTCTTTTGGCCTGGCTTTGTCGCCAGGGCTTTTGGCCTGACTTTGGCGTCAGGGCTTTGCCTGACTCTTGGCGTCATGTTTTTTAAGGCCTAACTTTGTTGTTAGGGCTTTTGTGGCCTAGTTTTGTTACTAGGGCTTTTTTGGCCTAACTTTGTTGTTAGGGCTTTTGGCCTGTCTTTGGCGACATGGCTTTTTGGCCTAGCTTTGTTGCTAGGGCTTTTGGCCTAGCTTTGTTGCTAGGGCTTTTTGGCCTGACTTTGGCGTCAGGGCTTTTGGCCTAGCTTTGTTGCTAGGGCTTTTTGGCCTGACTTTGACGTCAGGGCTTTTGGCCTAACTTTGTTGTTAGGGCTTTTTGGCCTGACTTTGGCGTCAGGGCTTTTGGCCTAGCTTTGTTGCTAGGGCTTTTGAGGCCTGACTTTGGCGTCAGGGCTTTTTGGCTTCGGCTTGCTTCGAGTGGACACGCTTTATGAAGGAATGACTCTATTTTATTGACATAATCGGTTTGATTACAAGCTATGCATAAAATCTTCTTAAATGCTCAGAATTAAATGGACGGGGTAACCTCTCACCTTCGATGGTTTCCAAATAGTAGGATCCTGGTGCGGCGATCTCTACTACTTTGTATGGTCCTTCCCATTTGGCTGAAAGTTTGTTTTTACTGTCCAGCCTTGTGAATTCATTTCTTCTCATAACCATCTCCCCCACGAAAAATTGGCGAGCACTGACCTTTCTGTTGAAATACCGAGCGGTCGCCAAACGCATCTTTGCCTGTGTCTTTTCCGAGAGCCATCTCTTTTCCTCTGCTAAGTCGAGGTCAGTTCTGCGCTCGATCTCATTTGCCTCCGCGTTAAAGTGTAGGACTCTGTGGGTAGGCACTGCTAATTCAGCTGGTGCTACTGCTTCTGATCCGTACACTAAACTGAAAGGCGTTTCTCCTGTGGCCGCCTTAGGCGTTGTTCTGATTGCCCATAATACGTTTTCCAGTTCGTCTGCCCAATTCCCCTTGAATGCTCGAACCCTTTTCTTGAGTCCTGCTAAGACAACCTTGTTGGCTGTTTCAGCTTGCCCATTCGTTTGAGGATGATGTACTGAACTGAAACGATGATCGATATGATACTCTTCACAGAGCCATTTCAACTCCTTTCCAACGATTTGCGGACCGTTATCGCTGATGAGTATTTTGGGAATACCAAATCTGGAGAATATGTTGACCTGCAGGAACTTGATAACTTGGAATTCCGTTGTTGAAGCTAGAGCTTTCGCCTCTACCCACTTAGTGAAGTAGTCGATTGCCACTATGATGTGAGTACGCTGACCAGTGCTAATGGGAAAATGACCCAATATATCGATTCCCCATTGAGCGAAGGGCCAGGCACCTGCCATTGGGGATAATAATGTCGATGGTCGACCCGATCGTGGTGCAAACTGCTGGCAAATTTCACACTTCTGTGTTAATTCGGCTGCGTCTTTTCCCAAGGTCGGCCAGTAATATCCCAATCTGAATATTTTCCTGCTTAGCGATCGAGCGCCTTCATGACATGCTGCTGCCCCTTCATGAGCTTCTCGAAGAACTTTTTCCGTTTCAGGATGAGCAACACACCTCAAGTAAGGCGTCGAGTAGCCTCTTCTGTAGAGTTCTCCATTGATGATTAGATAGCTTGCTGCGAGCCTTCTAATCCTCATGGATTCTCCTTCGTCCTCCGGGAGGATTCCTTCTTTTAAATAACTCTGGAACGGGGACATCCATGTGACTTGTCCTTGGATGTTGAAGACCTCTGCTCTGCTTTCCAGGACTGAACATAGAGCTTTCTCCAGAAATTGTACATCCTGGACTGTCGCCCCTCCGAAGGCTAGTTTACTCAAAGAGTCTGCCATCTGGTTTTCTTGGCGAGGAATAAATTCAATCGCGAAATTTGGGATTTCCGCGACCAGCTTTTTGGCAATGCCGAGATATTTCTTCATCTTTTCTCCCTTTGCCTCGTAGGCGCCATTAACCTGATTGACAATAAGCTCTGATTCACTTTTTACCTTAAGCGCGGTTATACCCATTCCTTTTGCCAGTCTGAGTCCTGTGATAAGAGCCTCATATTCTGCTTCATTATTGTTCGCTGGAAATGTCAAGGCGATCGCGTACTTCAGAGGCTCGCCCTCAGGAGGAATAAGAATTAAACCTGCCCCGAGCCTTCTTTTGATGAAGACCCATCCGTATAGAGTTCCCATATTTGATTGTCGTCTGCTGACTGACTTGGCCTGTTCTCTGCTTCTGTTTGACCGTTACTCGTGCTTTCCACTATGAAATCAGCTAGTGCTTGACCTTTGATGGCCGTTTTTGGCGCAAATTTGATCCTGAACTCGTTGAGCTCGATCGTCCACTTGACCATTCTTCCTGAAGAATCTGGCTTCATCAGGAAGTTTTTGAGAGGTTGATTGGTGAGGACCGTGATGTCGTGTGCATGAAAGTAAGGTCTCAGCTTCCGAGCAGCAATAACTAAGGCATAGAGATACTTCTCAATCTGGACATATTTTATTTCTGCTGAGTTGAACATTTTGCTAATAAAATACACTGGACTCTGAACATTATTCTCCTCCCTTATTAAGACAGCACTGGCTGCCACATCGCTAATGCCTAATAGAGGAAAAGCTGCTCGCCTGGAACGGGTTTTGCCAGAGCTGGGAGTGTTTGGATATGCCTTTTCAAGGATTGGAATTCTTCCTCGCAGTCTGGCGTCCACTCGAACCTGCGGTTGGCCCTCAAGGTTTTGAAGAACGGGAGGGACCTGTCGCTTGCTTTGGAGAGGAAGCGGTTAAGAGCAGCTAGTCGGCCGTTCAGGCATTGGACTTCCTTATGGCAGGTTGGCGACTTCATTTCTTCTATGACCTTTAGCTTTTCCGGGTTTGCTTCAATGCCCCTTTTGCTGACCATAAAACCCAGGAACTTCCCGGACTTGACTCGAAAGGCGCATTTTGCCGGGTTCAGGCGAACGCTGTGTCTCCTCATGCATTCAAAAGCTTCACGGAGGTCGGTGGTATGAGGATTGCCTTTGATGGATTTGACGAGCATATCATCTACGTAGGCCTCCATGTTCCTTCCCAGCATGTCCTGGAACAGTCGGTTCACCATCCGCTGATAAGTTGCCCCGGCATTGATGAGACCAAAGGGCATCACCTTGTAGCATAGAATGTCCCCGTCAGCATAGAAAGCAGTGTGGGCCTCGTCTTCTGGATGCATTCTGATCTGGTTGTAGCCTGAATAGGCGTCCATGAAGCTCAGCATCTCATGACCCGAGGTAGCATCGACCAGCTGATCAATTCTCGGAAGGGGATATGAATCTTTGGGGCAAGCCTTGTTTAAGTCGCGGAAGTCGACGCACATCCTCCACTTGCCGTTAGATTTCCTGACCAAAACTGGGTTGGCGACCCAGCTCTGGAATCTTACTTCTCTGACGAAGTCAGCTTCAATCAACCTGCCGACTTCCTGCCTGATCGCCAAACGCTTATCAGTCATGAATGATCTTCTCTTTTGGGCGATCGGCTTGATGGAGGGGTCTATCCTGAGCTCATGAGAGATAATATCTGTGCTGATTCCTGGCATGTCGCTCGGCTGCCAGGCGAAGAGCTCTTTGAATTCCTTGAGGAGGGCGGTCATGGCCTCCTTCTGATCCTCTTTCAAGGTAGTCCTAATGCGCACCTTTTTGTCTGGACCATCGATCTCGACCTCCTCCAATTCCTCCATGGGTGCTGGCCGAGCCAAGTCCTCGCGGGGATCAGCCTCTGTCTCGATGGCGAGCGCCTCCCTTTAGTTCTTCCTACGTAAACAGTTCACATAGCATTGCCGCGAGGAAGGCTGATCTCCTAGCACTTCTCCAATCCCGTTCGGAGTGGGGAACTTCATCTTCTGGTGGACAGTGGAGGCCACAATCTTATTTGGGTTGATCGTGGTCCTCCCTATGATGGCGTTGTAGGATGTAGGTGAATCGACCACCAGGAAAGTGACCGACACCTTGATGCTGTTCCACCCCTCGCCAAAAATCACTGGCATGGTTATAGCTCCCAGTGGGTAAGTTGTTCTTCCCGCAAATCCGATCAGCGGAAAGTCGACCCTCTTCAGGTCGCGTTTGGATTTGCCGAGCTGCCTCCGTCGACCAGAATCCTTGCAACATCACAGCTGTCAATATCTGCCGTAATGACCAGAGCATCGTTGTGGGGTGTGGTGACATGTGCCAAATCATCTTCAGAGAATGAGATGACAATGTTTTCTTCAGGTCGGGGCCGCTTCCCCAATTGAACTGCCGTAGAGATCTGAGTGGCGTAGACCTCTCTGGCGTTTGACCTCTCGCCGCCTGCGCCGAATCCCCCCGCAATCAGATTCACTCTCCTCTTGCTTCCAGAAGGCTCAGCTTGATCTGCAGGGGCTGGTGAACGATCTCTCCTGGGGGCGTTCGACTTCGATCTCGCCCTGCCACAAATTCCTTCAACATTTCCCCCTGAATCAGCCTCTCTATATCTCGCTTCAGAATCTTGCAATCGTCTGTCTTATGGCCCTTGCACTTATGGTATCTGCAATAGCTCTCGACATCCTTGCCCATGGGTAACCCACCTCGGCGAGGCATTGGTGGCCTCGCCAAGGATCTCCTCTCCATCTCGACTAGTACCGCTGAGATCTGCCTATTTAAAGGCGTGAAGTACTCAGGGACCTCTGGATGGCGAGGCGCTGGAAGAGACTCGACTCGGGGCTTACTTTCTTTTCCCTTCTTCTCCTTCTTTACCTCCTGCTTACCATCGCGTCGGGGTTCATGGGTTATCCTTAGCGAGGTCGTCAGGAGGTTAGCCTCGATGTTTGCGCGTTCAAGGTCTATGAAACCTTTCGCCCTGGACGCCAACTCCTCCAATGTCTCTATCTCCTTCACATGGTATCTGTTTCACAGCTTTCGCGAGGCCTTGTTGGCCACATCCATACCTCTGTAGAATGCTCGAATGATCTCCCCATCCGAGATTCATCGATCTAATTCTGTGACGTTTTGATGAAAACGCCCGTAGAAGTTGGACAGCGATTCTCCAGGCTGCTGTTTGACCGAGTCAAGGGCGACCACACTCTTCAGCAACTGGCGCTCGCCCATATATCTCTCCAGGAACTTGCTTCTCAACTCTGCCCAAGTTCCGATTGATCCTGCAGGGAGGCCGAAGAACCAGGACGAAGCCGAACCCGAAAGAGTAGATGGAAATAGCAAAGCCAAATGATTGAGATCGTTTGACTTACCCAGAAGGGAAGCCTCATGCTTGTTGACATGTACGGTGGGATCTCCTCCACCGCTATACTCAGGTATGGCCCGAGCAACCACATCCTTCGGGATTTTGATAGCGACGAGCGCGTCGGTGAAAGGATGAGAGGACTGCTCCTCGAAGGGAGCTATGACTGTCAACTGTCTTTCCTGGAGCCTTTTGTTGAGGAGGTCATCCAACTGATCCACAGTGCAGTACATGCGAGAGGCTCCAGGTGGAGGCGGACCGGAAGGTTTGGCAGTGTATGCGGCTGCTGGCTTCTTGGTGTGTGCTGGAGGTAAGGACTGCTGACCTGACGTCATCTCCTGATCCTCCTGAGGCGCAGCAGGACCAGGATTGGCCGCTTCTGAAGGTGAAGGCCCTGTGGCAGCAGGGCAGTGGTTTTCCTTAGGAGCAGAGGGATTGTTTTCCTGAGGAGCAGGGACTTGGCGGCGCGCCTGTCCTAGGATGGCTTCCAGCAAGGAGAGCATCTCTGGGGTTAAATTAATATCCTGCCCCGCAATGTGGACTGTATGCGGTGCAGGGGCTCCGTTTTGATCAGCAGCTGGGGTCGGTCTTGAATCACCGACATGTTCTCGAGCTGTCCGCAGAGGAACAACATTAACTCCTTCTCGGCTGGCAGGTTCTTGTTGAAGCGGTAAAGCGGCGGCGGAATCAGAGCTATCTGAGGATCGCTCCCTAGTCTGATTCCGACGGTTGCTTTGGGATCGAGTTCTCATGGCTAAATTGCTCGTTTCCCACAGACGGCGCCAAATGTTGGATCGTGAAATCCTGAATGCTGATCTGGCAGTGAATTGAATGCCAGACAAGGTTGGGATGACGCTTCAGCTCCAACTCCGGTGAACCTGAAAGTAGGGGAGCGCAACAGAGGGGGTGCCTCTGGGTCCCTCTCCGATGCTTAAATGAGTATGTGCGTGTATAAAACTCAAAACGTAAAGAACGTATGTAAAGCAAGGGTATTTATAGGGTAAGAGAGATAGAACCGTATATGGCAGCTGAATATCTTAGTGTATATTGTATTGCCGAAGATTCGGATCGTCAGTTACTGCGAGATATTGCAGTTACCAAATCTAATCCTTAGTGAATATGCGACCGAGATATGCGGGATATCGTGGCCACTTCCTTATTAACGGTTTGTGGGACCAGAGGAGAGAGGCAAGGATCTCTTCGGGGCGAGCACTCCCATGTCGAGCAGTGGGAGGTCGCGACCTGGTAGAGAATGGCGAGCAGTCCGAGAGCCTTTGGCGTCCCTATAGACTTTGGGCTCGATTCTGGATTACTCGATGGTGGGCCAAGTTTGGCTTGTACTTGGGCCGATCCGGTTCGGATGTCATGGGTTTACCCCCTCTATAGTTATTGGGCCTTCGAGGCCTTTTCTTACTGGGCTGTCACTATCGATACCCAACAAATACTGCAAACCCTGCAAATAGGGTTAATGTTCATTTTCCTTTCGTGAAGAATCTGCGCTGTGGAAAGACTATTATGATTACACAACCATAAGAATGTTTTAATGCGCGGGATGGTATCACACTTCCAGATCCATTCCCAATTTCCTAGAACCAAATCTAAATTTCTGATTCTATCCTGTTTAATGAAAGAATGAATAGAAGACACAAACGGAATACCTTTCGGGTCTCCCATCCAAACTAACTTATCATGAATAACAACCGAAGAGCATCTAGGAATTGCCCAAATTTTTTCTTTGACTCCATCAGGGAGATGGAAGGAGATCTGAGAGAACTCCCACTCCCCCGAATCCTGCATTAAATCTTTTACACGAATCTTTTCCTCATTGCGATTCAGGGGGCCACTAATGATCGATCTAAGTTTAGTTTGTCCTAGCCACGAGTCAGACGAAGCATTAATGTTATTTCCTTCTCCAATGACCCAACCCATACCTTTGTCAACGGTTTGACTTCCCTGAAGCAACGCTTTCCAATTCATGGATCTCCCTCTTGTGAATTTCCGATTTGGATTCAAATATTTGAACTTCAAAATATTAGCCCAAGGGCTAGTATTATTCTCACATCTCCAAGAAAAATTTGCAAGTAAAGCTAAATTTCTTTCTCTGGTAATTGGAATATTCAAACCTCCAAACTCTTTTGGTAGCGTAACTGAATTTCACTATAAAGCATGAAGCTTCATTTTATCCTCTGTAGATTCCCACAAGAAATCGCTGTTTAACTTGTCCAACCCCTTGCAAATCCCTATCGGAAGAGCCGTGCATTGCATAATATAAGATGGAATTGTGGTCATAACTGAATTTATGAGGACATTTCTGCCGGCCATAGATAACAATTTAGACCTCCAGCCTGAAAGTTTATTCCTAATTTTGTCCAGAATGAAGTTAAAAGATCTTACTCTTTTGTTCCACAAGTTCATTGGGAAACCCAAATAAGAATCAAGTTTTTCCACCTTTTTTTAACTCAACATTCTAGACAAATCCAAAGCTGACGCATCATCCAAATTTTTTGAAAAATAACTTGGGAATTTTCAAAATTAACCTTTTGACCCGAGATAGAACAAAAAGTATCCAAATTTCTTTTAATAGTCTCACAATTCTGAATTGGCGCAGTGCCTAGAAAAATCAGATCATCCGCAAAAAGGAGATGAGATAAAGCAATTGATCCCCTACCTAGCTTTATTGGGATCCACCTACCCTTTGTAGTTTCCTCCTCAATGAGGAAGCTAATGTATTCCATGCACAAGATGAAGAGATAAGGAGATAGGGGATCTCCCTGACGAATGCCACGGGATGGAGAAAAACTCTCCAATTTACCCCCATTCAGAAGTATTGAAACATTGGTAGAAGAGACACATTCCATGATAACTTTTGTCAAAGAGACAGGAAATTTAAAATGAACCAATGTTTTATAGAGAAAATCCCATTCCAGCCTATTGTAAGCTTTTTCCAAGTCCAGTTTTAAAACCATCAAAGACGATTTTTCTTTTTTATTCTTAAGAGACTCAAGAATTTCTCTAAGAATAACCACATTATCAACCGCTCTTCTACCCGGGATAAAACTCCCTTGAAAGGGAAATATAAGATGCTCCTTGAGGGGTCTCATCCTATTGACAATCACTTTGGAAATAATTTTATAAACCGTGTTGCAAAGACTGATGGGACGAAATTGGCTAACCAAATAGGGGTTGTTAAACTTGGGTATCAAACAAATAATAGTGTTGTTCAGACCCTTAGGGATCGGGTTACCCTGAAAAATGGTGGAGATGGTGTTGTAGACAGAACTACCCACAATCTCCTAATATCTTTGGTAGAAAATAGGGTTCAAACCATCCGGTCCTGGAGCTTTAAAAAGGCTAAGAGAGTCTAGGGACTTTTTAACTTCCCTAATAGAGACACACCGCTCCAGAGATCTTATCATTTGGGTCGAGAGAACATTTGCCTGATTGATAGACCAGTCAGACAACTGAGGAGCCTGGATTTTCTCGGAGGAAAAAAGCTTAGAAAAGAAGTCTTGAAATTCAATTTTGATCAGCTTATGATCAGAAACACAAGACCCCTCCCTATATTTAATCCTACTAATTTTCGATTGGTTTCTCCTAATGATGGTAGTGACATGATAATATTTGTGGTTTCAATCGCCATCCGAAATCCATTTAGTTCTAGATTTCATCGCCCAAAATTTTTCTTCTGGCTGCAGAATATCAAGATAATCATTTTTTTAAATATCCTCACGCTCAATCAAGATCGAATTAGGATTTTGGCCAAGATTTTTTTGGACTCCCTCAAGGTGAGCAAGAATTGTTTTCTTTCTTATGAAAATATTTCCAAAAGTGTGCTTGTTCCACTCTCTTGCCCTATCTGGGAAAATAGAGGTAGAAACCTCATGATTATTCAAAGCATACAACCAAGTACTATTCACCAAGTTTCCCAAATTGGGGTGATCAATGTTAGAGTAGTATATAGTATAGTCTAGATTAATCAAGATTAGTCTTTATCTTTAGTTTATCTATATTAATTAGTTTATCCTTATAGATTTAGTTTATTATATATAGTTAGATAGATAGTATGAGTATCTTTATAGATAGAATAAATATATATAGATAGTTATCTCTATACTATATATATCTAGTTCTCTATGTACTAAATAACAAGTTTCTCAATAATGGAGTCAGATGTTTTTCTTATTCATCTCCTTCACGTCTTCATGTTCTTTTAATACTAACATGGTATCAGAGCCTTCTTTCCAAGGACCGACTCATTCATGTTGCTGATATGTGATTTGCTGATACAATGTCTCTTCAACAATGCTGAATTAATTGTGCTGAAATCCAGATTTGGTATCGTGAAGATGTGTGATCAAATTGAGTTTGCACAACCAAGTTTTTTGATGATTTACAATGGATTCAATACAAGATTGGAATGCTGGAATTCAGATTTTAGATTAGTTTGTTAGCTACTATGGCATGACCGCGACGAGATGACCGAGATGGCACTGCGATGGCATGACCGAGTGTTTTTCTTCTTATTTTTTTTTCGTTTTCATCTAGATTTTAGCTTGAAAACTTGTATTCGAATGTGTAGTATCTCACCAATGATGCAGATGTGCAAGCACAATTCGATTGGGGATTTGATCGAGATTGGATTTGGGATCCGACACAAGCGAAGAAGCATTGGAAATTTGGGGACTAATTCAACAAATTTCAAGAAAAACAAAGAACATGGGTGAATGTTAGAGTAGTATATAGTATAGTCTAGATTAATCAAGATTAGTCTTTATCTTTAGTTTATCTATATTAATTAGTTTATCCTTATAGATTTAGTTTATTATATATAGTTAGATAGATAGTATGAGTATCTTTATAGATAGAATAAATATATATAGATAGTTATCTCTATACTATATATATCTAGTTCTCTATGTACTAAATAACAAGTTTCTCAATAATGGAGTCAGATGTTTTTCTTATTCATCTCCTTCACGTCTTCATGTTCTTTTAATCCTAACAATCAAGCCGCATAGTTTCAAGTCTAAAAGGTCTCTCAGAGGCCACTACATTTTCTCCCGATAGGGACAATAGAATAGGGCAGTGATCAGACTTAGTTCTAGGCAGGTGAACAACTTTGGCCTCAGGGAATTTAATGAACCAATCAGGGTTGGAAACTACCCTATCCAGTCTTTGCTGGACAAAATGACCACCTTTACACATCTTAGCCCAAGTAAACCTCGAACCAGAAAACCCCAAGTCGGCAAGGGAGCAATAATCCAACATGTTTTTAAAATTGTTAACCCTATTCATGTTTATTTTATTACCCCCTTTATTCTCGAAATGACTGGCAATGTCGTTAAAATCCCCCATAACAACCCAAGGCAAATTCATGCTATCAACTACATTTTTTAAATTCTGCCAGAGTACTAATCTTTCTGCAATGTCAACACTAGCATAAATGACAGACAATACCCAAGAAAACTTCGACAGAGGTACCTTAATGATCACATGAATTTCCTGATCCGATGTTCCTAGTATTTGTAAATCCATATAATTTGAGTTCCACATGAGAAGAATCCCCCCACCTAGACCCCTAGCATCTACCGCTTTAAATTGATCATAGTTAAGCTTTTTTGCTTGTGCAATAAGTTTATCTCCACTAAGCATATTCATAATATAATCCAATTGCTCGTTATTTGCTTCAATCTCAACCTCGTACATCTGAGAGACTGAGATTGTTCACCACCATCAGCCACTTCAAAAACTTGGTTGCAGGAACGACTCTTTCCCCTTCCAAGCCATGGTCTTCTATGGGCCATCACCTATTTCAGGAGACTTGAGGTCTGTATTTATGCCATTTAGTACATTTCAAATGGGGCCCCCCAATCGATTCTTAAGTGAGTTCGGGACTCCATAGACTGAGATTGTTCACCACCAACATTCGGTTGTAACTTCTAAAATACATGATAGACATCTCTAAGGATAGCCTCAACCTGGATTCACCTTGTGTATCCTAGGAGGAGTACAATTGATAATGCCAACCACCACCTTCTCTTTGCTAGCCTTGAAGGGGGAGGTGGGGGGACGAGGGACGCCTCTTCCGTAAAAAAGCCTACCCAGGCCTACGAACTAAAATTTAGAAAATAAGTAAGCGTCAATGAGAACTTTAGAGAACGAAACAAAATAAAGTCATACATTTACGTAGTCTAGAGGACCAAAGAAAGGGTGTTGAATGTCAGCAATCTCGAGGGTGAAATCTTGTATATCGAATGAAATGACTTGAACGTCGAATCTTTGTGACACATGTATATGGCATTTAGAATGTTCTCAACCCGGCCAAAATTTTCATCAAAGGTGGGAGGAACATCTTAAGAAGGAGGCAACAACACCCATTGCACTCTTCATTGGAAGAAGATATATTGCTGTAGTTTGAGTTAGTTGATCGAAACTCATTATATAATCTAAACTTGCTATCCTAAATCCACAAATATCAAGCTTGTCATTCCTTGAATGAGGGTTACCTCACTTGAATTTGATTACAGAGTGTGCTCAGACACACAATTGGTGTAAACACTGAAGAGGGTCATGCAATAAGCTTGATATCCTAAATCCACCTTTGTAGAGCACAAAGTATCCTAACTCGTACCCACATCGTTAAGGCATTAGTTTCCAACTACACTAAACTAATATGGTAGTATCGGCAAAGCTCTACAAGTTCAGGGCAAGCGGTAACCCGCAAGCTTGTATCAATATGCATTGGTAAAATATATGCCTCATTGGGACAAGAAAATTGTACCCCTAACACAGGGTATATACAGATCTAAAATTCACATAAACCCCCAAGATCCACCGTTGCCTTGAATTGGGTTGACCCCAGCTCATTTGGATTCACATACAAGTCAATAAAAGAAACATCTAGCTACACCTAAAGGGAGACAATAGAGCTAAGGTCGATGGACGACAGAAAAGAAAATAACCTCCCAAAACGAAATTAGGCACACTACGAACATGGGTTTTATGACCTTAGCGTGGACCCTGAGAACAATTAAGTCCAACAAAACTAGACGTGAGCCCAAACTTAGATCGTGAATCAAAAGTAGGGTTTCTGGTGTTCGCAGACATCGTTGATGAAAGAAATACTTGAGACGAAACAATAAAGAAAGTTTGAACAGGTTGGAAATAAGGAAAAATATAGGTTTTGACGGTTCAAATGAATGTTGTTTATTCCATGATCATTCTTAGCCCTCACGAAAGCTGGGTTTGATTCCGCAAGGCTTCATCCTTGCAACACGCAACGCCTTACCCTCCTAAGTATAATTTTGGACAAGAAATTACATGTAGAATTCATTTAGCATGAAAGGGTTTGCATTTACAATCACTCACCAAACCAAGGGCACACGAAAGTCGCCACAAACTGCATTATATTTTAGTGTAATTGGATTGAGTAGTTAACCAATATGATCACATTTAGTGCACACTTGTTTGAGTATATTATGATTCACTATATCAGAACTTATCTCGGTTGCTTAGGGGCGAGCAAGGGGGGGTTCAAAGGGGGCAACGACCCCTTTGCAGGGGTCTGGGGGCAGCACACCTGGCTGGGGTCGGGGTCCAAGAAAACAATTATTTATGAGAAAGTTACTATTCTAAAAATTCATTATAAATTTGAATTTTTTCAATTAATGACTTAATATATTTTAACTCAAAATTCCCGGTTTTTGGACACTTGCTTTGGCGCCAAGTTTCGACCGAAGTAGTGCAAGTAACTTCGTCGCGAAGATTTGATCTGAAGGGGTTATTCTGCTTTGGCGCCAAGTCTCATCCAAAGGGGTTGACCAACTCTATAAATTGGCCAAGGTTCAGGTTCGAAGAGATCATCAGAAAAATCATACATTCTTTCTCAAGTTCTTGTTCAAACATATTCTGATTTTATCCGATTGATATTTTGGGTGAGCCACCAAATAGTTTCAATCTGAAAGCGTCGTCACGACTTCCGATCAATCCAAGAAATACTCTCGAAGTTCAACCAAGATTGAGACTATTTTCTTTTTTTCTTTGAAGAAGACGAATAGAGAATCTGCTAGGGATATGACAAGCAACTATTTGATTAAAGCTTGTTTTTACGTCTGGAAAATGTGTCTTTAAACAATGTATTGTATGTTCCCGGGATTCGAAAGAATCTCTTATCTGGTGTTGTCTTAAACAATTGAGGTTACAAACAGGTGTATGAAAGTGACAAGTATGTCTTGTCGAAAGATGGTACTTTTGTAGGTTTTGGTTATTTATGTAATGGTATGTTTATGTTGAATGTTAAGGTTTCGCTTGATAATGAATCTGCTTATATGGATTTTACAAATACTAGAAATAATGTGAATAAATCAGAATTATGGCATGCTAGACTATGACATGTACATTATAAAAGAATAAAATATATGTCTAAAATGAGTCTCATACCTACTATTGATATAAACAACGAGAAATGTAAAATTTGCATGTTAACTAAGATAATCAAAAAACCTTTCAAGGATGTAAATAGAGTATCCAAAGTATTGGAACCGATTCATAGCGGTTTATGTGATTTTCATGCTATTCCTTCATTAGGAAATAAAACATACGTCACTACTTTTATTGATGATGCTTATAGATATTGCTATGTTTATTTGTTGCATGCTAATGATGAAACTCTTGATAAATTTGAAATTTATAAAAAAGAAGTTGAGTTACATCAAAGTAATTTGATTACAAATTTACGTATTGATAGAGGAGGTGAGTATTATGATCCAGTATATGTCTAATCTACTGGTATAATACATCAAACTACAACTCCTTATACACCACAACAAAATGGTATAGCAAAAAGAAAGAATATGACTTTGAAAGAGATGGTTTAAGTGAAGGTTTTTGGGGTGAGGCTATGTTAACAACCTGTTATTTATTGAATAGAATTCCTAATAAAAGGAATAAGATTACCCCATATGAATTGTGGTATAAAACCCACCAAAAATTAAGTTTTCTGATAGTTTGGGGGATGTAGAGCAATTGTAAGGCTCGCTGAACCCAAAATGAGAAGCTTGGGTGAAAGAGGTATAAATTGTATCTTCATTGGGTATGCTTAGCATTCCTATGCATATAGGTTCTATGTTTTAGAATCTAATGACTATGTGTCTGTAAACACGGTTATAGAATCAAAAGATCCTAACTTTGATGAAGATAGATTTATATATATTCCTAAACCAAGACACATGATTCAGAATTCTTTCAGTTCAGATGCATCTGGTGGTACTTGTTGGATCGTAAAATCCTGGATGCTGATCTGGTAGTGAATTAAATGCCAGACAAGGATGGAAAGACGCTTCTGCTCCAACTCCGGTGAACCTGCAGGTAGGGGAGCGCAACAGAGGGGGTGTCTCTGGGTCCCTCTCCGATGCTTAAATGAGTATATGTGTGTATAAAACTCAAAACGTAAGGAACATATGTAAAGCAAGGGTATTTATAGGGTAGGAGAGATCAAACCGTATAAAGGCAACTGAATATCTTAGTGTATATTGAGTTGTTGAAGATTCAGATCGTGGGATATGGCAGTTACTGCGAGATATTGCAGTTACCAAATCTAATCCTTAGTGAATATGTGACCGAGATACGCGGGATATCATGGCCACTCGGTTATTAACGGTTTAATGAGACCAGAGGAGAGAGGCAGGGCTCTCTTCGGGGCGAGCACTCTCATGGCGAGCAATGAGAGGTCACGGCCTGGTGAAGAATGGCGAGCACTCAGGGCGTCCTCAGAGACTTTGTGCTCGGTTCTGGGCCATCCTATGGAGGCCGGTCCGGTTCGAATGTCATGGGTTTAACCCCTCTATAGTTATTGGGCCTTCGAGGCTTTTTCCTTACTGGTCTGTCACTATCGATACCCAACATTTGCCCCCGAAGCTTGATTGAAGTTTCTTCAGTCGAGCTTCATTTCCTGATAGGGTTTTAGATAGTGACGTCTCAGATTCGGTTTTCTTCGTTTCTTGTAATGGTTCATGACCTTTGAGGCATTTTGGGCTCGTTTGGCGAGCAGTTTTTTCTTTGTCAAAAGCTTAAAAATATCCTTCCTTTTATTCCCCTTTGGCGATCACTCGAGATGACCTAGGTTTATGAAGGTCTATCTGCCCTGGTTAGGCGATCACTACATGCCCGAGGTATTTCTGATAAAGTCTCTTAGTGCGCTGGCGACCACCTTGTCTCCTTAGTGGACTTTTAGCATTTAATAACTGCACAGTTGTCTAGAAATCGAACGGTCACTTAAGGCACGCCTGACATTTACTTTTCCGTAAACCCAGGGTAGTCTGACAGCTGTCTGTACCAGCCAACCGTTTGTCTCCCCGAGGTGTCTCTTAGAATTCTGACATTGCTTCGTTTTTTTCCAAAAAGGTGCAATTATTCTCTGTGTCGCTTTGATTAGCCCGTGGCAGTTACTCCTTTTTGGGCCTATATAAGAGACATCAGTTTCTCTATTTTTTTTTTTACGTTTGTTCACTCCTTCAAATTTCCAGAGCTTCTTTGCGAACCTTCTCTTTTCCTTTTCAATCCTCTTCGATCTTCTTCAAACTTTTACTCTTCATTGCTTCCATGGCCACCCGAAGTCAGAGAGTCAAGCACACAACCGTCAAGGGGTCTAAGAATGCCAACGCCACCAAGAGTACCAATGCCCCCTTGACCATTAGGGATGGTGCCGTGCCCCCTTCAACGGGGGGACAGCCTGACGTGGGGAGATCCGCAGCTGCCCCAGTTGTGGTGGATGGGCCTGAACTCCAGACGCCCATCTTTTCTCCAAAAGGTAAACCTCTGTCCTCTCGGTGTTCTGTTTTGGTAATATCCCCTGCTGTTCCTTGTTTTTTATGTTTGTCACTGCTATATTTGAATTTATTTGAGTAGACGTCAAGCCTAATGAATTGAAGCCGACTTACTTTAAGACCATGGTGGCGCTTGGTGGCTTCAGTGTGGAGGATGCTCCTAGGTATCCTGGCTTAGGTCTGCATTTTCCTCACGACGGAGAGGTTTACATTTATGCGGCCCAGATTGATGCTGGGTTGCGTTTTCCTCTCTGTGAGGATTTGCAGGCATTGTGCCAGTTTTACGGGATTCACCCCACGCAGCTCGTTCATAATGCCCTCAGGATGTGGGTCGGTTTCAAGTTCTTGTGCATACGCCAGGAATGGGCGTATTCACTGGCCTTGTTCCGGTGTTTCTTCAGAGTGGGGAGGCCCTCAAGGATGGATTTGGAACGTCCATGTTCGTTTGGTTGATGATTTCCGGGCTACTAACTCCAACTACAAGAAGTTTTACTTCTTGTACAAGGGGGGTGTACCCTGGAAATTGTTTACTCCGGAAAAGGATTTTCCTCCTTCCTTCGACGACCTGTATCGGCTGCATCGGTCGTCCCAGTTCAAGTCCATTCGCTCAGTGGCGGAGACTACTGAGAATGCGCTTGAGATGGCGGGCATTCATCAAGCCACGCCAATCTTTGATGATTGGGTAATTTTCTAATCCTTATCTTGTTTTATCATTTGTAGGCAAGGTCGTAAGCAAGAGCCGAAAACTGATAGGTCTCTTTGATGACCAGGGATCGGCGGGATTGTCCTCCGACCAGGCGCTGCTGAGCTCTCCTCCTCCCCCCTCTAGGCGTTCGTCCAAGAGGAAGTCCGAGGAAGTGCTTCCTTCGGCCACTACTGGCCCTCGTCAACCAGGTATATCACCTCGCCTTTTGTGGATTTAATGTTTTCACACTCTGCAGTTTTTAGGTTTCTGACATCTTGTCTTGCTATTTTGCAGAGAAGTCCTCGGATGACACGGCCCGGGACCCTCCTCCTCCTCCTTCTAAGAAGGTCAGGAGTGAGGAGCACCCTGAGGTCGACCAGCGTCCTCCCCCTCCTAAGGGCCCTTCTGCCAGCAAGGGGAAGGGTCTGGACGCGGCGCCCCCTTCTCCCTCTCCTCAGGGCCCTTCTGCCACTAAGGAGAAGGCCTTGTACTTGGCGCCTCCCGCTCCTTCGGTGCCCACGGTTCCTCCTAAGGAGTCTGGGACCCAGAAGAAGGGGCCTGCTGCTTCCAGCTCTTCGAGGGCTCCCGCCGAGGAGGACTGCTCCATGGCGAGCTTATTCCAGCCTTTTAAGGCTGTGGACTCTCGGGGGCCTTGGTTCCCTTGTGGGGACCTTGCCAAGAAGGGGTACCCCGCCCAGAAGAGCCTCCGGGGTAGCCCGGATATGTGCATGCGGCTCCTTGATGGGATAATCCCCCCCAAGGACCGCTCGATTGTCCCCACGGAGCTTCCTCAGATCGAGGGGTTCTTGCGGACCCACTTCGAACGAGTTGCCCTGGTATGATCTCGCCTTCTTTCCGTTATTTCTTCCTTGTCATTCCTTTTTATTTTGATGACCTGACATTTTTCCTTGTGTTTTTGTTGTCAGCTCGTTCGGGAAGAGGTGATCCTTGGTCGCGTCTTCGGCGAGCTCGCCGACAAGCACTCTGATGTGCTTGTCGAGCTGGAGCAATACCGAAGCATGGGGGTCACCCCCAGGCAGTTGGAGGCCATCAAGAAGACCGCTGACGTGGCGATCACCTTGATGGACGGCGCCCGGGAGGAGTACTTCAGGAAGGAGCAGCGTCTCCTTGCTGATGTCAAGAAGAGGGAGGCTGATGCTGCAACCTTCCTTCAAGAAGCTGAGGCCCTTCATCGGTGCCTTGATGAAGGGGAGGCGGTCCGTGCTCGCCTGGAGGCTGCGTTGAAGGAGGCTCGTGCTCAGGTGGCCGAGTCGGACGCTCTTCGGGTCGCCGCTGAGGCGCAAAGGGCCGCTGCTGACGCCCAGAGGGATGCTGCTGAAGTCAGGGGGATCGCCCTGGAGGAGGAGAAGAACCGGCTGGCTGATCAGCTGAAGGCGGTTCCTTCACCCCAAGACGTGGTCGAGGAGTTCAAGGCCTCCGAAGACTTTGAGGACCAGGCCTTGAAGGTGATGAAGTCGGCGATTGCCGATTTTCTCCAAGACCTGGTGGAGGAGGTCCAGGCGGTCGACCCCAACTTTCCCCTTGGGGAAGTTGAATCCTTGAAGAGCTTCTTGCGGAGTCGCCCTTCTCGGCCCGCTGTTGCTGAAGAGGCTGCTCCTGAAGGCGAGCCCAGTACTCCTGCCCCCGAAGGCGAGCAGAGCACCCTTGCCCCCAAGGATCCGAAATCTTGAAGCCTCTAACTCCTTGGCGACCGTATTTTTTATCTTTTTTAGATAGCTGTTTTTGTAATTTTTTGTTTCGGTTTGTAATTATTTATTTAAGACTTGGTTTCTTTACATGCCTTTATATTCTTGAGCCTTTAATCGACTTTCGAACATATTTGGCTATCCAATATCTTAATCATAATTACTCTTGACTTCTCTTGCTGTATAATGGCTTGGACTCTTAAAGTCTCAAACCGAGCATAAGTCCATACGAAATTTTCTCAGGATAATACTCTGATACTTAAAAGCATAAACTTCTAAGTACAAAGAGATATCACCTACCTTGAAGTTTACACCTTCGAGGTATTTGCATAATAGCAGGGAATTTGTGGATTTTAAGGCTTCGTCATCCATAGTGATCGCCTAAAATTTCTTTGGCCTGACTTTGGCGTCAGGGCTTTTATTTTCCCTAACGTTTTGCTAGGTCTTTTGGCCTGATTTTGGCGTCAGGGCTTTTGGCCTAGCCTTGTTACTAGGGCTTTTGGCCTAACTCTGGCGTCAGGGCTTTTGTTTTGCCTAACTTTTTTGCTAGGTCTTTTGGCCTGACTTTGGCGTCAGGGTTTTTGGCCTAGCCTTGTTACTAGGGCTTTTGGCCTGACTTTGGCGTCAGGGCTTTTGGCCTAACTTTGTTGTTTAGGGCTTTTGGCCTATCTTTGGCGATAGGGCTTTTGGCCTAGCCTTGTTACTAGGGCTTTTGGCCTAACTTTGTTGTTAGGGCTTTTTGGCCTATCTTTGGCGATAGGGCTTTTGGCCTATCTTTGGCGATAGGGCTTTTGCCTTCGACTTGCTTCGAGTGGACACGCTTTATGAAGGAATGACTTTCTTTTATTGACATAACAGTTTGATTACAAGCTATAAAATCTTCTTAAATGCTCAGAATTGAATGGACGGGGTAACCTTTCGCCTTCAGGGGTTTCCAAATAGTAAGATCCTGGTGCGGCGATCTCTACTACCTTGTACGGTCCTTCCCATTTGGCTAAAAGTTTATTTTTACTGTCCAGCCTTGTGAATTCATTCCTTCTCATAACCATCTCCCCCACGAAAAATTGGCGAGCGCTGACTTTTCTGTTGAAGTACCGAGCGGTTGCCAAGCGCATCTTTGCTTGTGTCTTTTCTGAGAGCCATCTCTTCTCCTCTGCTAAGTCGAGGTCAGTTCTGCGCTCGATCTCATTTGCCTCTGCGTTAAAGTGTAAGACTCTGTGGGTAGGCACTGCTATTTCGGCTGGTGCTAGTGCTTCTGATCCGTACACTAAACTGATAGGCATTTCTCCTGTGGCCGCCTTAGGCGTTGTTCTGATTGCCCATAATACGTTTTCCAGTTCATCTGTCCAGTTCCCTTTGAATGCCCATTTTCTTGAGTCCTGCTAAGACAACCTTGTTGGCTGCTTCAGCTTGCCCATTCGTTTGAGGATGATGTACTGAGCTGAAACGATGGTCGACATGATATTCTTCACAGAGCCATTTCAGCTCCTTTCCAACAAATTGCGGACCATTATCACTGATGAGTATCTTAGGAATGCCAAACCTGGAGAATATGTTGACCTGCAGGAACTTGATAACTTGGAATTCAGTTGTCGAAGCTAGAGCTTTCGCCTCTACCCACTTAGTGAAGTAGTCGATTGCCACTATAATGTGAGTACGCTGACCAGTGCTAATAGGAAAAGGACCCAATATATTGATTCCCTATTGAGCGAAAGGCCAGGCACCCGCCATTGGGGATAATAATGTTGATGGTCGACCCGATCGTGGTGCAAACTGCTGGCAAATCTCACACTTCTGTGTTAAATCGGCTGCATCTTTTCCCAAGGTCGGCCAGTAATATCCCAATCTGAAGATTTTCCTGGTCAGTGATCGAGCACCTTCATGACATGCTGCCGCCCCTTCGTGAGCTTCTCGAAGAACCTTTTCTGTTTCAGGATGAGCAACACACCTCAAGTAAGGCGTCGAGTAGCCTCTTCTGTAGAGTTCTCCATCGATGATTAGATACCTGATTGCGAGCCTTCTAATCCTCGTGGATTCGCCTTCGTCTTCTGGGAGGATTCCTTCTTTTAAATAATTATGGAACGGGGTCATCCACGTGACCTGTCCTTGAATATTGAAGACCTCTGCTCTGCTTTCCAGGACTGAACATAGGGCTTTTTCCAGAAATTGCACATCCTGGATTGTCGTCCCCCCGAATGCCAGTTTACTCAAAGAATCTGCCATCTGGTTTTCTTGGCGAGGAATAGACTCAATCGCGAAATTTGGGATTTCCGCGATCAGCTTTTTGGCAATGCTGAGATATTTCTTCATCTTTTCTCCCCTTGCCTCGTAGGCGCCATTAACTTGATTGACAATAAGCTCTGAGTCACTTTTTACCTTAAGCGCAGTTATACCCATTCCTTTTGCTAGTCTGAGTCCAGTGATAAGAGCCTCATATTCTGCTTCATTATTGGTTGCTGGGAATGTCAAGGCGATTGCGTACTTCAGAGGCTTGCCCTCAGGAGGAATAAGAATTAAACCTGCCCCCGAGCCTTCTTTTGATGAAGACCCGTCCGTATAGAGTTCCCAGATTTGATTGTCGTCTGCTGACTGACTTGGCCTGTTTTCTGCTTCTGTTTGACCGTTACTTGTGCTTTCCACTATAAAATCAGGTAGTGCTTGACCTTTTATGGTAGTTTTTGGCGCAAATTTGATCTTGAACTCGCTGAGCTCGATCGCCCACTTGACCATTCTTCCTGAAGAATCCGGTTTTATCAGGAAGTTTCTGAGAGGTTGATTGGTGAGGACCGTGATGTCGTGCGTATGAAAGTAAGGTCTCAGCTTCCGAGCAGCAATAACTAAGGCATAGAGATACTTCTCAATCTGGACATATTTTATTTCAGCTGAGTTGAACATTTTGCTAATGAAATACACTGGACTCTGAACATTATTTTCCTCCCTTATTAAGACAGCACTGGCTGCCACATCGCTAATGCCTAGATAAGGAAAAGTTGCTCGCCTGGAACGGGTTTTGCCAGCGCTGGGAGTGTTTGGATATGTCTTTTCAAGGACTGGAACGCTTCCTCGCAATCTGGCGTCCACTCGAACTTGCGGTTGGCCCTCAGAGTTTTGAAGAATGGGAAGGACCTGTCGCTCGCTTTGGAGAGGAAGCGGTTGAGAGCAGCTAGGCGTCCATTCAGGCATTGGACTTCCTTGTGGCAGGTTGGCGACTTCATCTCCTCTATGGCCTTTAGCTTTTCCGGGTTTGCTTCGATTCCTCTTTCGCTGACCATGAAACCCATAAATTTACCGGACTTGGCCCCAAAGGCGCACTTGGCAAGATTTAGGCGAACACTGTGTCTTATCATGCATTCAAAAGCTTCGCGGAGGTCCGCTGTGTAAGGATTGCCCTTGATGGTTTTGACGAGCATATCATCCACGTAGGCCTCCATGTTTCTTCCCAGCATGTCCTAGAACAGTCGGTTCACCATCCGTTGATAAGTTGCCCCGGCATTGATAAGGCCAAAGGGCATCACCTTGTAGAACAGAATGTCCCCATCAGCATAAAAAGTGGTGTGAGCCTCATCGTCTGGATGCATTCTGATCTGGTTGTAGCCTGAGTAGGCGTCCATGAAGCTCAGCATCTCATGACCCGAGGTAGCATCGACCAGTTGATCAATTCTCGGAAGGGGATATGAATCCTTGGGGCAAGCCTTGTTCAAGTCGCGGAAGTCGACGCACATCCTCCACTTGCCGTTTGATTTCTTAACCAAAACTGGGTTGGCGACCCAGCTCTGGAATCTCACCTCTCTGACGAAGTACGCTTTAGTCAACCTGCCGACTTCCTGCCTGATCGCCAAACGCTTGTCTGTCCCGAATGATCTTCTCTTTTGGGCGATTGGCTTGATAGAGGGGTCTATTCTGAGCTCATGGGAGATGATATCTGTGCTAATTCCTGGCATGTCGCTCAGCTGCCAGGCGAAGAGCTCTTTAAATTCTTTGAGGAGGGTGGTCATGGACTCCTTCTAATCCTTCTTCAAGGTGGTTCCAATGCGCACCTTCTTGTCCGGACCATCTATTTCAACCTCTTCCAACTCTTCCATAGGTGCTGGCCGAGTCAAGTCCTCGCGGGGGTCGGCCTCTGTTTCAATGGCGAGCGCCTCCCTTTGGTTCTTCCTGCGCAAACAGTTCACATAGCATTGCCGCGAGGAAGGCTGATCTCCGAGCGCTTCTCCAATCCCGTTGGGAGTGGGGAACTTTATCTTCTGGTGGATAGTTGAGGCCACAATCTTGTTTGGGTTGATCGTGGTCCTCCCTATGATGGCGTTGTAGGATGTAGGTGAATCGACCACCAGGAAAGTGACCGATACCTTGATGTTCTTCCATCCCTCGCCAAAAATCACTGGCATGGTTATAGCCCCCAGTGGATAAGTTGTTCTTCCCGCAAACCCGATCAGCGGAAAGTCGACCCTCTTCAGGTCACGTTTGTACTTGCCCATCTTCTCAAAAGCGTCCAAAAATAGGATGTCTGTCGAGCTGCCTCCGTCGACCAACATCACAGCCGTCAATATCTGCTGTGATGACCAGAGCATCGTTGTGGGGGGTGGTGACATGTGCCAAATCATCTTCGGAGAATGAGATGACAATGTTCTCTTCAGGTCGGGGCCGCTTCCCCAACTGAACTGCTGTGGAGATCTGAGTGACGTAGACCTCCCTTGCGCTTGACCTCTCGCCGCCTGCACCGAATCCTCCCGCAATCAGATTTACTCTCATCTTGCTTCCAGATGGCTCAGTTTGTTCTGTAGGGGCTGGCGAACGATGTCTCCTGGGGGGCGTTCGACTTCTGTCTCGCCCTGCCACAAATTCCTTCAACATTCCCCCCTGAATCAGCCACTCTATGTCCCGCTTCAAAATGCGGCAGTCATCTGTCTTGTGGCCCTTGCACTTGTAGTATCTGCAATAGCTCTCGACATCCTTTCCCATGGGCTGCCCACCTCGACGAGGCATCGGTGGCCTCAGCAAGGATCTCCTCTACATCTCGACTAGTACTGCTGAGATCTGCCTATTTAAAGGCGTGAAGTACTCAGGGACCTCTGGATGGCGAGACGCTGGATTAGACTCGATGCGGGGCCTGATGTACTTTCCTTTCTTCTCCATCTTCACCTCCTTCTTACCATCGCGTCGGGGTTCATGGACCACCCTTAGCGAGGTCGTCAGGAAGTCTTCCTCTGTATTCGCCCTCTCAAGGTCTATGAAACCTTTTGCTCTGGACGCCAACTCCTCCAACGTTTCGATCTCCTTCACATGATAGCTGTTTCGCAGCTTCCTCGAGGCCTTGTTGGCCACATCCAGACCCCTATAAAATGCTCGAATGATCTCCCCATCCAAGATTCGGCGATCTATCTCCGTGACGTTCTGATGAAAACGTCCGTAGAAGTTGGACACCGACTCTCCAGGCTGCTGTTTGACCGAGTCAAGGGCGACCACGCTCTTCAGCAACTGGCGTTCACCCATATATCTCTCCAGGAACTTGCTTCTTAACCCTGCCCAAGTTCCGATTGATGCTGCAGGGAGGCCGAAGAACCAGGACGAAGCCGAACCCGAAAGAGTAGATGGAAATAACAAAGCCAAGTGATTAGGATCATTTGACTTACCCAGAAGAGAGGCCTCATGTTTGTTGACATGTACGGTGGGATCTCCTCCACCGCTATACTCAGGTATGGCCCGAGCAACTACATCCTTTGGGATTTTAATGGCGACGAGCCCGTCGGTAAAAGGATGAGCAGACTGCTCCTTGAAGGGAGCTACGACTGTCAGCTATCTTTCCTGGAGCCTTTTGTTGAGGAGGTCATCCATCTGATCCACAGTGCAGTACATAGGCGAGGTTCCGGGTGGAGGAGGACCGGAAGGATTGGCAGTGTACGCGGTGGCTGGCTCCTGGGTGTATGCCGGAGGTAGGGACTGCTGACCTGACGTCATCTCCTGATCCTCCGGAGGCGCAGGGGGACCAGGATTTGCCGCTTCCGAGGGTGAGGGCCCTGTGGCAGCAGGGCAGTGGTTTTCCTTAGGAGCGGAGGGATTGTTTTCTTGAGGAGCAGGGGCTTGGCGGCGCGCCTGTCCTAGGATGGCTTCCAGCAGGGAGACCATCTCTGGGGTTAAATTGATGTCTTGCCCAGTAATGTGGACTGTCTGCGGTGCCGGGGCTCCGTTTTGATTAGCAGCGGGGGTCGGTCTTGAATCACCGACATGCTCTAGAGTTGTTCGCAGAGGAACGACATTAGCTCCTGCTCGGCTGGCAGGTTCCTGTTGAAGCGGCGGCGGAATCAGAGCTATCTGAGGATCGCTCCCTGGTCTGGTTCCGAAGGTTGCTTTGGGATCGAGTTCTCATGGCTGAATTACTCGTTTTCCACAGACGGCGCCAAATGTTGGACCGTAAAATCCTGGATGCTGATCTGGCAGTGAATTAAATGCCAGACAAGGATGGAAAGACGCTTCTGCTCCAACTCCGGTGAACCTGCAGGCAGGGGAGCGCAACAGAGGGGGTGTCTCTGGGTCCCTCTCCGATGCTTAAATGAGTATATGTGTGTATAAAACTCAAAACGTAAGGAACGTATGTAAAGCAAGGGTATTTATAGGGTAGGAGAGATCAAACCGTATAAAGGCAACTGAATAGTGTATGGTGAGTGGTTGAAGATTCAGATCGTGGGATATGGCAGTTACTGCGAGATATTGCAGTTACCAAATCTAATCCTTAGTGAATATGTGACCGAGATACGCGGGATATCATGGCCATTCGGTTATTAACGGTTTAATGGGACCAGAGGAGAGAGGCAGGCTCTCTTCGGGGCGAGCAATGAGAGGTCACGGCCTGGTGAAGAATGGCGAGCACTCAGGGCGTCCTCAGAGACTTTGTGCTCGGTTCTGGGCCATCCTATGGAGGCCGGTCCGGTTCGAATGTCATGGGTTGACCCCCTCTATAGTTATTGGGCTTTCGAGGCCTTTTCCTTACTGGGCTGTCACTATCGATACCCAACAGTACTGTTTCTGTACCTGGACCGACTGAACCAAGAAGAAGCACTAGAGCTAGAAAAGCCAAATCTTTTGGATCTGTTTTTCAACTTTATTTTGTTGAAGGGTCAAGAGATGATATCGAGGATCATTAACAATATTGTTGTATAATTGAAGAGGATCCAAGAACATTTAGTGAAGTTATGGCCTCAAGGGACATTGCATTCCGGAAAGAAGATATCAGGATGAAATGGATTCGATCATGAACATATAATACATTGGAATTGACTGATCTACCTCGTGGCTGTAAAGGTTTGGGAAACAGATGGATCTTCAAAAGAAAAATAAAAGTGGATGGTACCATAGATAAGTATAAAGCAAGATTGGTTATCCAAGGCTTCATGAAAAATGAAGGGATTGATTACTTTGATACTTATGCTCATGTTCATTAGGTTATTAATAGTACTTCCAGCTATACATAACATTGTAATTCATCAAATGGATGTGAAAACAACATTCTTGAATGGTGATTTGGATGAGGAGATTTAAATGAAACAACCTAAAGGGTTTGTTATGCATGGGTATGAAAACAAAGTGTGCAAGTTGAAGAAGTCATTGTATGGTCTTAAACAAGCACCCAAATAATGGCATAAATTTTTTGATGATGTGGTATTGTTTAATGGTTTTCTTGTTAACCAAGCAGACAATTGTGCATATAGCAACTTTGATACTTCTCGTAAAGGGTTATCATTTTCTTATATGTATATGACATGTTGATTTTTGGTACTGACCAAAATCAAGTTGATAAAACCAATAAATTCTTGTTATCTAATTTTGACATGAAGGGTTTGGGGGAGGCTGAGGTGATTCTTGGTATAAAGATCAAGCAAAAGAACAATGAGATTTCAATCTGTCAATTCCATTATATTTAATCTTAAACGAAAGAACAATGATTCTGAATAAATTTAACCTTAAAGATTGTTCTCCAGTTAGCACGCTCATAAATCCTAGTCTTAAGCTTCTACCTAATAAAGGCGTCGCAGTATCTCAACTTGAATACTCAAGAGCTATTGGTTGTCTTATGTATGCCATGATTAGCAGTAGGCCAGATATTGCATATGATGTTGGAAAGCTTAGGCATACTAGAAATCCTAGTTCATGTCATTGGCAAGCCTTAAATCGAGTATTCAAGTAGTTGAAAGGAACCATGGATTATGGTTTGACTTATACTTGATTCCCTTCGGTTCTTGAAGGTTATTTAGATGCAAGTTGGATTTCCAATGTTGAAGATCATTCTTCTAGAATTGGATGGGTATTCCTTCTTGGGGGAGGTGCTATCTATTGGGCATCAAAGAAACAGAGTTGCATTACTAACTCAACAATGGAGTCTAAATTTGTGGCATTAGCATCGACTGGTAACGAAACTGAGTGGCTAAGAAATCCGATTTATGAAATTCCATTATGGCCTAAACCAATATCTTCTATATCTATCAGATGTGACAGTGAATCTGCCTTGGCTAATGCATATAGAAAAGTTTACAAAGGCAAGTCTAGACACATAGGTGTTAGACACAGCATGATTCGTGAGCTCATTATGCATGGTGTTATATCATGGAGCTCATAAAAACTCAACATAATTTAGCCGATCATCTAACCAACGGGTTAGGAAGAGATCTTGTGCACAAATCGGCTGTGGGGATGGGATTAAAGTCCATTTGAAATCTCTCATGTTGAGATACTCAATTCCCACCTAATATGACATTAGGTGTTGAATTCAATGTGGAAAGCTCAACATCTAGAGAATGGAACATATTGGTTATATCATCCCAAGGTATGTGTTCAGACCTGCAAGTAGATGTTAGGATACATATGCATTTATGCATAAAGAGTGAGGGACTGATCTATAAAAACTATAAACATTAGGTCCTATAAATAGGAAGTCATTGTATTCAATCAACTAACTTTTGAAATCCGATTTCTTTGATTGTCTCTGTTCTTTCTCAATCTAGTATATTCTCTCTAATTACTTTGAAAAGATTACAACATGGTATTAGAGCTATCTTGATTCTGCAACCTCGCTGCGATTGCGATTCATCTACATCTATGGAAGAAACTTCACCGCCTTTTGCAAATAAGAAGGTAGTTCAGTTGATCGGAGAGGAAAATTTTCAGAGCTTGATTCATGCCTGCCGCAATCCGTATGATATCGCATCTGCCAGTTCCGTTCTGTGTGATGCTGAAGCTCGCCAAGATGATCTGTTGTTTGATTCATCTGCTTCTGTAAACGTTGCAGTTAAAAAATTGCCAAATTCTTCCTCCTATGTTGTTTTATCGAGTTCAAGTTTGCAGCATGTTCTGACTCCTTCCTCCTCTGGTGATGGTTTTCTACCAACTATGAATGACCAATCCATGTTTCAACAACTAAATCAGTCTTCTTTTCAGCAATCCAGCACAGGTAGGGGCCGTGGTCAAGGTCGAGG
This sequence comes from Chamaenerion angustifolium, assembly GCA_946814005.1. NCBI lineage: Eukaryota > Viridiplantae > Streptophyta > Magnoliopsida > Myrtales > Onagraceae > Chamaenerion > Chamaenerion angustifolium. The sequence continues at coordinate 20,586,272 of OX328268.1, read as the reverse complement.
ATATGGTAACAGCAAGATGCAGTGTCAACTGTGTAGAAAATTTGGCCGTTTTGTACATAGGTGCTACCACAGATCTAATGTCCATTTTACAAGTGTTACTGATCCTTCCTCTAGTCAGACCGCTTCTTCAGCACATCTAATCTCTGCTACTTGGGAAAATGCTGATTTTGACCATTCTCATTATGGCATTAAACCTGTTTCCTTGTCTGTACATGTACCATTCCAAGCTCCTCCATATTTACATTCTCCATAACCGCCTCAGCCTGCTCTGTATCCGACTCCTGTCTACCCTTATGTGTACCAATCTTCTCCTCCTATGGCATATTCCCCTGTATCACCACTCCACCATCCCAGTGTTTATCTTCCTCCACCATCAATGTAGCCTCCCCCTCAATCCCCTGCTCAATCTCAAGTTCCTGCTCAAGCTAATGTTGCTTATTTTCCCCTGTTGTTCAAGCTTATGCTAGCTGGTATCTTGATTCAGGAGCAACAAAATCACTTGACAAATGCTTCTCCTGTCTCTTCGATGACCACTGCTTAGACTGGACTAGGTAAGGTTCCGTTTGGAAATGGTACTGCTATTCGCATTTCTGCAATTGGAAATTCAGTTATTCATGCTCAGTCTAAGCCTTTTACCTTGAATAACATGCTATATACTCCTTGTGTCACTAAGAATCTGCTTTATGTGTCACAGTTTGCCAAGAACAACCAGGTGTATTTTGAGTTTCATGCATCTTACTTCCTAGTGAAAGACTCTCTGTCTTATTAGGTGTTGCTTTGTGGTTTTGAGTCCAATGGATTATATAAGCCGAATCTGTCTGGTTTTAGTTCTACTACTAGTGTATCTCAGTCTATGTCTTCTGGTTCAGTTCCTGCTTTGCATTTAGCTTCCTTACCTTTTATTATTGGCTCATCTTCTACGTATGATGCGTCTTTGGTTGGTGGTTGTAATGAACATGCTTTCTCAATGAATGCTACTATTTTTTCTCACACTGCTTCTATTGATTCTGTGAATGATTCTTCTGATTCTGATGCTTCTACTTTACCTCTTCTTCATTGCTTAATTGCCTCCTTAAAATCAACTGAGTCTGCTCAATTAAGGCATATGCGTTTAGGCCATCCCTCCAACAAACTGTTAACCAATTTTCTTCGCTTGCATGATATACCTTTTAAACATACACCTAATGACTATTCTGTGTGTGCAATTGGAAATAGCAATAGATTACATCATGACACGTCTGAAACTGTTTACTCTTCACCTCTAGAACTTGTTCAAATTGATATTTGGGGGCCTTCACCTTATACATCCAATAATAACAACTAATATTTCAGAATTGTGGATACTTATAGCAGGTACACCTGGATCTACTTCTTGCCTAAGAAGAGTGATGCAACTAAGACATTTTTTGAGTTCTATCTGCTTGCTGAGAAACAATTGGGACATACTCTGAAGGCTGTGCAGTCTAATGGAGGCGGCAAATTTCAGTTTCTCTCGACCTATCTATCATAGCGTGGTGTTGTTCACAGAATCACTTGCCCCTACACCAGCCAACAGAATGGAATCGTGGAGAGCAAACACATGCATATTGTTGAGCGTGGACTATCCTTATTAGCTCAGGCATTTGTTCCACTACATTACTAGACCAAAGCCTTGTTTACGTCTTCCTCATCAATCGATTGCCTTCTTTCTCTTTAGCTAAGTGCTCTCATCATGAACCCCTAGAGCCTTATTACTCTTTTCTTAAAGTATTTGGTTGCCTATGTTTTCCTAACTTAATACCATATGGCACTCACAAGCTGTCTTTCAGGTCTGAGTCGTGCGTTTTTATTGGGTATTGCTCTACTCATCATGGCTATAAGTGTCTGTCTTCATCTGGTAGGGTCTATGTCTCCAGGAACGTGGTTTTTCATGAGGACAAGTTCCCCTTTGCAGACACTAAGGGATCCTTCTTTGGCTCATTGTCCCCAAAATTCATTCCTCCTTCCAAGACTTTCTTCATCCCCTGTGATTCTCAATTTCAGAATCCTATCCCTCCTATGTTTCGCCTAATATTCTTACTTCCAATGATTCTGCTCCTTTCCTTTCCTTACCTCCCTATCCATCCTTCGATAACACCAATGAGGGTGTCCTTGCATCTGTTCTTCCTTTTCAGTCTAATTCGGTTCGAAATGTGTCTCCTAGTATTCCTGTCTGTCAGGATGTCTCTGCTTCTATTTCTCGTCCCTCTTCTTGCTCTGTTCCATCTTTAGATCAGAATTCATATGTTTTATCTCCTATTTCTGTTCAACCTTATGCTCCTGTTAACACTCATCCCATGCTCACCAGGTCGAAATCTACCAGTTTACTTCTTTCGTCATCTCAGTCTAGTCACCCTTATAGTTCTCATCCAATGGTTACTCGATCCAAAAATTCTCTTCAAGCACTTACTGCATTCTACCATTTCACTAATGATTTGATATATATGGAACCTTCTTATGTGCATGAAGCCCTGCTTTCTCCTCACTGGGCTGCAGCTGTTCAAGAAGAAATGACTGTCGTACTGGATAATGGTACCCGACCTGTTGTACCTCTCCCTTCTGGTTGTATTTCCATAGGTTTTAAATGGTTATTCAAAATCAAATGACATGCAAATGGTGATATAGCTCGGTAGAAGGTCAGGCTTGTTGCGAAAAGATTCTCTCAAAAGGTTGGTTTTGACTTTCAAGAGACATTTAGTCCTAATGTGAAAGCTGCTACTGTTCGCATTGTCTTATGTCTTGCACTAACTCATAAGTGGTGTTTGAGGCATGTGGACATCAACAGTGACTTTCTTCATGGTGAGCTGTCTGAAGAGGTCTCTATGGTTCAACCACCGTGATTTGACCAACCTGTATCTTCGTCTGAATCTGTCATTTCAGTTTGCAAATTGCAAAAGACTCTATATGGCTTAAAACAACCTCTTCGTGCTTTGTTTGAGAAGCTGAAATCCTTTCTTATTTTTTCTCTCTCTTTTAAAGTTTTAGTAGACGATAATTGCTTATTCATCAAATCTATGAACATCTAATTTGTTCTTCTTCAAGTCTATGTAGATGACATAGTTATCACAGGCTTGTCTCCTGAACAAGTTGAAGAAGTTGTTGTGGCAATTAACAACAAATTCAAGCTCAAAGATTTGGGAAGTCTCAATTACTTCCTTGGTATGAAAGTAGTCACTGGTGAAGGTAAAGAATTTCTTTTGTTCAATCAAAAGAATTACATTCAAGATCTGATCTCAAAGGTTGGTTTGGCAAGTGCAAAAGGATTTCCTACGCCCATGATAGGTACTTGTGTCACTCGAACAGGTATGGACTCGTGCACTGATCTTGTTCGTGATGAGTCTTTCTACCGTAGCATAATAGGTGCTCTGCAGCATATATACGTAACCAGACCAGATATCAATTTTGTTGTGAACAAAGTAATCCAGTATATGCAATCCCCTTGTACTAGTCACTGGTCAGCTGTGCTCCATGTTGTTCGTTATTTGAAATCTACTCTAGACCATGGTTTGATGTTTCGTTCACATGCTAGTCCTTCTAGTGAAGTGTCTTTAGTCTCTTACTCTGATGCTGACTGGGGTGGAAATGTTCTTGATAGAAAATCTATCTCTGGTCACTACTTGCTTCTTAATGGAAACCCCATTGTGTGGAGTTCACAGAAACAGTCAGTTGTTTCTAGATCAAGTGCGAAATCCGAGTTTCGTGTTGTTGCTAACTCTGTATGTGCAATTCTGTGGGTCAGGTCTCTTCTTCATGAGATGGGACTTTCATTACACTCACCTCCTATCATTTGGTGTGACAACACAAGTGTCATATCTCTATTTGAGAATCCAATTCATCATTCCAAGATGAAGCATGTGGAGATTGATATGTTGTTTATCCGGGAGAAAGTTAAATCTAGGGAAATCATTGTTAACTTTGTACCGGCTAATGAACAAGTAGCTGATATCTTAACTAAGACTTTGAATGAGAAACCCTTTATTCCTTGCACGAACAAGTAGCTCAGTCCGTTCAAGAGTTGCACGAGTCTCCGTCTCCTTTTTTTCATGACCGTGCCTAAGTTTGGGGAATTTCTTCCGCACTTCAGTTCCGTTCGGTATTTTCCTGTTGCTTGTGTTAGTTTATTCACTTGAATCTATCCCATCATCTCATTTGTCTGCAACTCTTTCATGTACATAGAGATCGACTCTTATTCTTACGGGTATGTTGCTCCTCTGATCTTAACTCACTATGTCTCACCTGTAATACATACCTCTGTTTTTCTGTGGCTAATACCTTTTATGCATTCCTTGGTTCTACTTAATGAGGTCTGTTTATGGTCTGTTCACAACACACTTTAGTAAGTTTGAACCATTCTGAATTCTTCTCATCTTGGCATAAGGCACTGTTTTATTCCAAAAATAGAGATCTCCTTAAGAAAACATCAAAGACACTTATGGAGACTCTCTTTAGGAATAAAAGATGAAGTCTGAAACCTTGCAACTTTGTTGGTAAGATAAGAGCTCAAACTCTTTTGTCAAGGAAAAAAAATTGAGAAAAAAATACAAATGCAGATCTTAAATAAACGAAGAAGAAGAAAAAATAAAGAAGCATTGACAAGTTGAAGTGTGCTGTGGTGAATGTTATGCGATTGGAGGAATTATAGAGGAAATCTGGCATGTATAGGTACATAAATATATTATCTGATTCAGTATGTCAACAAGGGTGCATTTTAAGGTGATAACACAGTGAAAAGCATGTATGTGTTGTGTGTGTGTTTCAGCAGTGTTAATAAGTTAAAATCAACAGAAGATATGTCTGGACAATAAGTTTGTGTGGTTTTGTACTGATATGCTGTCCCTCGAGTCTGCTGAGTGTGGAGAACAACAAGTGTTTGGCTAACATAATTTCAGGATTGTTGGATTTACTGAAGATCAGAAGTGAAGGCATTCAAAAGCTTAGGGTTGGTAAATGATGAGGAGTATGAGCAAATTTCGAGTTCAGGTTGGTGATAGTTCATCTGGTATATCAAGCATAACTCGTTCAAGGAAGTTCAAGAATTCAAAATCAAAACAAATATGGAGTGTGTTAGGATACATATGTATTTATGCATAAAGAGTGAGGGACTGATCTGTAAAAACTAAAAAAATTAGGTCCTATAAATAAGAAGTCGTTGTATTCGTTCAACTGACTTTTGAAATCAGATTTCTTTGATTGCCTATGTTCTTTCTAAATCTAGTCTATTCTCTCTAATTACTTTGAAGATTACAACAGTAGAGGAGGTTGAAGTTTAACTTCTTAATAGTTCTTCTGAAAAATTGCATATGCAGGTGCAAGAGTAAAACAACTACCTATATGAACATGTAGTTTAGCCGCTCAAGAATCTAGGACTTGGCTTTGATATGTTTATGAAGGATTAGGACACGGCTAGTAAAAGATAGTGTTAAGTAAGAACATTTGAGAATGTTAATTTATGTGTATATTATCTTCATGTATTCACAATGAATAGCAAAGCTTCAATCCATAGTGACACCTTGATATTCGAATATTTGTAATGTGTAATACACTAAGCTGAAATTCAATCCTCATGATATTACATTTATGCATACGTTTGTTGTGTTGTTTGTTGTGATCTTGTTTTAGTTAATCAAGGATTACACTAAAATTGGGGAGGATTGTTAGATATTTTAGTGTAATTGGATTGACTAGTTGACCAATATGATCATAATATTTCATTAAACTTGTCAGGAGGGTGCGGTGTGCACATTTGTTTGAGTATATTATGATTCACTATATCGGAACTTCATCGGTTGCCTAGGGGCGAGCAATTGGATGTCAAATGGGGCAACGCCCCTTTGCAGGGGTCTTGGGGCAGCACCTCTGGGGTGGGTCCAAGTTTCGACCGAATCGGTGCAAGTAACTTTAGCGCTAAGATTTGATCTGAAGGGGTTCTTCTGCTTTAGCACCAAGTCTCATCCAAAGGGGGTGACCAACTCTATAAATTTGCGAAGGTTCAAGTTCGAAGAGATCATCAGAAAAACCATACATTCTACCTCAAGTTTTTGTCCAGATAGATTATGATTTTATCCGATTGAAATTTTGGGTGAACCACCAAATAGTTTCAATCTGAATGTGTGGTCACGACTTTAGATCAATCCAAGAAATACTCTCGAAGTTCAACAATCGCCTATCACAAAATTGAGAAACTTCATTAAAAAAATCATTTTCGCTCAAGCCTCGAAGGTAAGTGTTGGATATTAGGTGACATCCAAATATACCGACACCTCTCCTTAGAAACTCTGACCCTCGTAGGCATCGACTATAGTGGTGTTACATGTGGCCACTAACCTATATATGTAACTCTACATGGAAAACATCTAACAAGACGAACATATATCATAGGCAAGCCCTCCAGTCCGAACCCTATAGAGACGCCTTAATAAAATCTATAAAGTCCTTAGACTTATTCATCCCTCTTTTGTACCATGATGCATAACAGAGGAATGCTGAGTCATAATTCGTAAGCGCATTCAATACACCAATCCTTATTTTAATATACAACAAATATTAATAACTTATCACTTAAGGATCAAATCCTCTTAACCTTGTTAAAGGACCAGGTACAACTGAATACCACGTATGATAGGTCATCTCTCTTATACTACAACATTATGGTTTATCAATAGATATTCAACACATTCTCTTATTTAAGGGGATCAGTAATCACTTACACTACCTTACATTATACCCATATTTCAGTACTAACTTAATTATCGTAGAGAGACCGAGAGATGACTTACGATTGTCCCATTTCTTAGATATTAAGCCAAATGAGTTGAGGTCGGCTCAATTCAAGGTTGTGGTTGTCTTGATGGGTTTAGGAGAATTCAATGCACCTAGGTATCCAGAACTAGGGTTGCATTACCCGAATGAAGGAGAGATTTATGTCTATGCGGCCCAGATTGATACTAGGTTGCGTTTTCCTCTTTGCGAATACTTGAAGGCTCTATGTTGCTATTATCAGATTCGTCCCACGCAACTGGTACCCAACTCCATCTGGATGTGGGTTGGGTTTACGTCAGGGACAAACGTATTCCCTTTCCCTTTTCCGATGTTTCTACCGGTTGGCTATCGGGGCTAACCACCTTCATCACATCCAAACTCGTTGGCCAAAGTTAAGGAATGGTGGAGCCACGCATGGAACCAGAATGTTCACTGTCGACTGGTGGACAACTTCCAGGCCACCAACTCAAACTACAAGAAGTACTATTTCTTCAGTAAGGGTGGTGTGCTTTGGGACCTTTATCATTTGTAGCGGGATATTCCCCCGAGCTTTGGCGAGCTATCGGGGAGTGACAAGAACGCCATTGATGACAAGCAGTCGGGCTTCTGTTCAGTGTACTCGGTCGCAGAGACTTCATAGTCCATGCTTAGGTTGGCGGGCATTCAAAACTCCGCGCCAGTCTCTATTGATTGGGTAATCTTTTTGACCCTTTCCTTTGTTTTGTGTTGTAGTCAGTGACCTAAACTTCTCAGTTTCTTTTCCAAGCAGGATAAGACAGGGATGTATGCTTCCTAGGCGACATTAGGTCCACCTCCTCCTCCTTCCAGGCGCGCGACCAAGCATAGGCCTGAGGAGGAACATCCTAGGGATACCTCTGACGATCGCTCAAGAGGTGCTTTTTAGGATATACCCTTTGCTTCCCTTGTCTCTTTCCTACTTAGCTTTAGGTTTTAAACCATTCTTTGCTTATTTTCAGAGAATGTCACAGCTGAGGTGACACCTTCTTCTGCTCCTGCCAAGAGGGCGATGACCGTCCTGGTGCTGTTGGGGGATCTTCCGCTCCTCGGATCGAGACTCCTGCCCCCTTGGCTTATCATGCCACTCGAAACTGCTCTAGGGGAGCTGGGGCTCGGTAGAGGGTCCTGACCAGGCTCCGCAATGGGTACTTCTTCGAATAATTCCTTCTCTAGGGAGTATTTCCCTTTGGTGGACCTTTACCATCCGCCAAAGGTGACGGATCTAAGGGGTCTCTAGGTGGAGATTTTTGACAAGACGATGTTGCACGGTAATCGATACCTCTGCATGTATCTGTTGAATGGGATCCTTCCTCCTCAGGAACGGGGGGAGGTACCTTCTGACATGAACGACATCGAGGTCATGATGAGGATGTATTTTGAGCGTCTTGCCTTGGTAAATTCTTTCTCATCCTTGCTATTTTATAAACTTCCCTTTTTTCTCTTTATTTTTTGCTCTTTTTTAACTCGTTAGTCTCCTTTTAACTTGGCACCCTTTTTTCATGTTGTCAACTCGTCCGCGAGGAAACAACGATCAAGCGGATTGTTGGGGAACTCGCCGATAAGTAGGTTGATTTACCTATTGAGGTGGAGTAGTTTGGGAGTTTGGGTTATACTCATGAGGACATGGAGGAGTTGAAGAGGAGGGAAGATGTGTTCACTAAGCTGGTGGATAAAGCTCGGCGAGAGGCTGCAGAGAAGGAGACTGAGTTGCTCGCGTCGATCCAGATGAGGGAGGATCAGGTGTCTCTCGCTGAGGATGTCAGGCTTCGGGATGACATTCAGACCAAGGAAGATGACAAGCAATCCGCTTAGCTGGAGGCAGAGGTCACTCAGCATCAGGGCGAGCTGAGGTAGGCCAGGGCTCAGAAGGATGCCTTCAGGCCTGAGATAGAGCATATCGAGCTAAGGTTTAAATCTTTCCCATCTCCCATAGCGTGGTTGATGACTTTAAGAAGTCGGGAGAGTTTGCTGACTGCACCTTGAAGGTGATGAAGGTTGAGGTGTTTGCTTATCTCCAGGTGTTGGTCGACGAGATCCATGAGATAGATCCCAAGTTTCTTCTCTGAGAGGTGAAGATTCTTTAGGACTTTATTGAGAGTGGCTAGACCAAGGAAGCTCCTCTTGCTGCTGTTGGCGAAGAGGCTGCCCCCGGGACTGAGAAAAAGACTGCAGCCCCTGGTGAGCCCAAGCATTGATGCTCTAGGCCCAGGTGACCGAATTAATGCATAGCTTCAAGTTGAAGGAGCCTGCTGTTCTAATAAGGATTACAACCTCACAAAGTCACCTGGTCTCCTTATGCTTTTCCTCTTCCTTTTTTTGTATGCTGTCCCCCATTTACGAATGAGAGTTTATTCATTTTCCTTTTGTTTTAGGAATTTATAATTATCTTTTCCTTTGAATCTTGACTCATATATTTTTATTGATAATGTATGCCTTTACAATTCATCAGCCTTTGCTCTTGTTTTACTTCGAATATGTTTGGTTGTTTTATTATGTTAACCTTGTTTAAGAGCTTTAAGAAAATTTACTATTTTTTTTCACTTTGCTTTAGCCTTTGTCGAATACTCTCGCCTTTTGTTCAAAGGGTCTTGGACCTTTAGGGGGAAATGTTATCTTTTAGAGGTTCCTTTCGCTTCTTTAGGCTTCTAAGGAAGGACTATTGTCTTTTGTTACCTCACACGTTTCCTTTGCCAAGTTTCTTAAGGGAACTGTTACCCAAGGATTATGCCTTTTAACGAAACTTTTATCCTTGATGAATTTGTTTGTCTTTTAGGATTTTGGTCCTTGGATTCGTTCGCATGTTTGTGAGGAACTGTTACGTAAGATTCGTTGGCCTTTTAGGAAGCGGTTACCTTAGATCTATTCGCCTATTTGAAGGGAAATGTTACCTAATATTCGCTTGCCTTTTAGGAAGCGTTTACCCTAGATTCGTTCGCCCACTTCGCTTTTAATAGGAACTGCTACCTTAGATTCACTTGCCTTTGTGGGTGCTGTTACCTAAGATTCGTTCGCTCTCTTAAACTTTTCTTTGGAGAGACTTCTGCTTTGTCGGTTCGTTCGCTCCATTGTGCCCAACTTAAGGGAACTGGTACCCTTGATATGGGTTCGTTCGCCTTTTGTGTCAGGTCTGTATTTTGCCTAACTTTAGGGAACTAGTACCCTTAATATGGGTTTGATCGCCTTTCGCGTCAAGTCTTTCACCTAATTTATAGAGAACTGTTACTTTGATGGTTCGTTCGCCTTTTAGTTTAGGCCTTTGTTTTGCCTTGCTTTAAGGGAAATGTTACCTTGATGGTTCGTTCGCCTTTTAGCTTAGGTCTTTATTTTGTCTAGTTTGGGGGGGGAACTGTTATCTTGGCGGTTTGTTCGACCCTCGTTTAAGGTCTGTTTGGGAGACGAACTGTTACATTTTGAGGTTCGTTCGCAATTCTGTTTTTTCCTAACTGAGGAAACTATTACCTTGGCTGGTTCGTCTACCTGTATGTGTTAGGTCTTATTTTCGGAGGGACTGTTACCCTGATGATTTGTCCAGTCTTTGGAGCTTGTTTCATTTAGGTTTGACTGAATATGCTTTATACAAAGGAATGGTTTGTTTTATTGACATAACGTTTTGATTACAAGTTATTCATAAAACCTCCGCAAATGTTCAGGATTGAAAAGACGAGGTAACCTTACACCCTCTATGTTTTCCAAGTAATATGACCTTGGTGCAATCTCTATAACTTTGTATGGGCCTTCCCACTTAGTTGAGAGTTTGTTGTGCCTGTCCAAATTTGTGACCTCATTCCTTTGCATAACCATCTCCACCATGAAAAGGTGGCGAGCGCTGACTTTTCTGTTGAAGTACCGAGCGGTCGCCAGTTGCATTTAAGCTTGTGCTTTGTCTGATTGCCTTCGCTTTTCTTCAGGGAGATCGAGGTATGTAAGTTTCTCGATGTCATTAACTTCGGTGTCAAAGTGTGTGATCATATGGGTAGGAACCGCTATTTCGGCGGGTGCCACTGCTTCGGATCTATACACCAAACTAAATGACGTTTCCCTATTGATGTTTTGGGTGTCATTCTGATAGCCCACAGTGTTAGAGGATTACATTTCAATAGTTTAGTAGTTGATGTACTTAGTTTCAATTACATATTAGTCCCTCTGTTCAGATTTTTTTCTTATTAGTCCCTAGTACATCCTATATAAGGAGTACTATCTCTTTGTAATTGACCATCTAATCTTTCCACCATGTTTTCAATACACAAAGCCACGATTTCCACTTTCTCTCCTCATAATAATTTTCAAATCCTTTCATGGTATCACAGCTTGAAGATCAGGGACAAAATCCTCATTCGGTTGAAAATTTCCAACTGAAAATCTGTTGGAAATATTCACGCTGGTGGTCTATTTTGCTGGTCCTCTGTTCACGTTGTTCTTACCGCGCGCTCAACGTTATGAAACCGATCAAATCACAACAATCCTTGTTCAAATCTTTCAGCTCTCGTCCTTTGTTAGAGGATATATACATTTGTATGTTGTTTGGGTTTTAATGTGTGGATTTATATAAGTATATGGGTTGTTTTGTAATTACAAAGACTTCCAACCGTAGACACTTCCTATATAAGGAAGAATGTATTGAACTTTCTTCTCCAATGTTCTTCAATTCAGCAGATTACATTTAATTCAAGATTCTTTCATGGTATCAGAGCCTAATGAATTTATTCTAAGTTGATTCTGCGCGCGCAATCCATGTAAGTTCTTCATCCAAGAAGTTCCTGCGTTCTTTGTTTGTGGCTGTTCTGTTTTTTGCATTTCTGGTGCGACTGGTTTGTTCATTCGATTCCAGTGTTTTTCTTCTGTAATTAGCTCTAGATTATCTGTTTAGAAGAAGATAGATGTAGTTATGTTCGTGTTTTAGCTGTTCTACGCTACTGATAGTTCTGCTATAGTTGATTATGTGATATACGTTTCTGCATTGCTCTATTTTTTGCAAACTATTTGTGATCTGCTGCGTTATTGATTCTGGATGAAATCTTCTGGAATTTGTGATGGATTTGAATATGTACCTTAGCCTCTTGGTTTTTATTGGTTCTAGTGCCTTAGCCTCTTGGTTGTTGACATTGATTTCATCCTCGTTGTTACCCAATCTCGTTCAATGTAAGTCTTCATACGAGATTTGGCAAGGTCTTCATCAGATTATTTCTGTTGCCTCCACTACTCGGGTTTTGCGTATGTTATGTTCCTTACAACCCCAACGGAAAATAGATATCTCGATGCATGAGTATATTGGAAGGATACAACTACTTTGTGATAGCCTTAGAAGCTCCGATCATTCAATCTCTGAGACGATGCAAATCAACACCATTCTTGCTGGGTTGACTGCTTATTATGAACATATTGTGGCTGTTATCACTCCAAGTAGAGAGCCATATAACTTAGCTGGAGTATCAAGTGTATTGTTGGATGCAAAGGCCCGACAACAAGATAACAAAATGCAAATTGTATCACATTTAGTTGCCTTCAGTGAACACTAAAAGAATCTGTTGCAACAACGACGGAGATTTCGTGTTGACGCTAAGAATTGATGTGGAATGTATGTATATTGTGTCAACAGTTTTTGTTGTCGTTATTATTACTTATTAGGCACAATATGTTTTCCACCGTTATAAGATACTTTTAGTGTTATGTTTTGCCGTCACTTTATTTTTTACAGGGATGAATGTGTAATGACGACCAACACTTGATGTGAAATGACTCCATCAGTAGTAGATGACTTTTCCGTTGTAAATGTACATATTCAAATGCGCAAAGTTTTGTCGTAAATATAGCGATAACAACAACGGATGTATGCTGTAACTAATCAATTCTGTCGTCGTTAAAACTTAAGTACCTGAAAAATGTCTGAATATGTTTACCTGTCAATATGTTGTCGACATTAGTAAAGTCATTCAATAGCAGATTCAATAGTGTTTGTAAAATACTTTATTTAGTGACGACTATTGTTGATGTCAATAATCCACAAACAACTATGGCATATTGTCGACTAACATTAGTCGTTGCGGTCACTAAATGTTAAGAACCCCCACTAAACCGACAGAACCGCCACTAAACCGAATTGAACCACTGTTTAATGTAAAAGAAACTATACATAATTCTAAAACAATTTGACCTAACTCTCTATCACCCCTTCTCTTCTATAACCTAAGTCACGCCTGCACTCTAGTTTAGCTCTCTTTGTCTTCAGTTCTGTGTACAACTCCCATCCGGCTTCATCCTCACTTCGTTCTTCTTCCCCTTCGGTTTCGTCCTGCGTTCGACATATTCAGCCTCTCCTCTCTAGGTACAACTCTCGCCCTGTGTTCGACTTCGTCCTCGTCCTAGAACAATATATTGTGCAGAATATGTACAAACTGAATGTACATTCTTAGGTTATGTTGTAGCAAGAGTGTATCTAAAAGATTTTTCTAGTTGATTATTTGCTATGTGTGGTGGAATTTTCTCAAATTATGTCATTTCTTCTTAATCATTTGAACAATCAAAATGAGGTATAGTTTTTTTTTCTTCTTCTATTTGAATGTCAGAGATATTTCTCTATATAATTCTTGACACAAATGACAAACATTACGTAAGTTGTTTCTCTTGAAAGTTGAAACCTTGACTATGAATGGGTTGGATACTGGAGATATTGGTTAGAAACGTTCTATTGTTGAACGACATGATAATCATTTCGATTATTATGGGAGTAGCAGGCACGATGAGAGCAGAGGTAGACAAGGTAATTTGCTCAGACAAAAGTTGTTTTTTGTTCTTTCATAATTTGTTGTCGGGAAACATTTGGCTACCATTTTATAAGTTACACTTGATTAATTGCTTTGCTTATGAATAGGTGAAGCCATTGGTAAACAGAGCAATGGTACAGGGTCAGGCAGGGAAAGCTTGTCAAAAAAACAAATGCGTACTTATAACAGTGATGATGAAGATGTGGATGGGTATTACGAGAATCACATAACAGAGGATAGGTACGACGCGACGTTAGGGGAGCATATTCAGATGCACAAAAGGAGATTAAAGGACTCTTTACAGGGTGGACGCTTTTCACAATTCATAGGAACCACCAAGAAGTGTCACAAGTCTCCGTCGCGTCCCAAATCACGCTCTGACCAGCAGGCTTTAGAGTATCAGCTCACCGGAGTTAGTAAGTACTCTTCTCCTTTCCTAATGTTTTGACGGAATAATTTTGCATAACATATTTTGTTAAGGACTCGCTGGTGTACGTTTTCTTTTATCAAATTGAATTTAGGGTTTTGAGGGATTGGGTGTTTATGCATTCATTTTGAATTATTCTGGCATTTTCCTAGTGGGATATGTATGCTTATGGTCGGTTGCAACCTTAAGTTTCGATATCCCCCTTCAAAAATTACAATTTTCAGAATCTTAAGTTTCAATGGCCTTAACTTTGCCTCTTCATACAGAATCTTGTGAAAGCCTAATTTGATATACTAAGAATAGTATACGAGAGAAGATGGATATCTTGTTATGTTGAAGAAAAAGCATCCAGTTTGTATTGTTTCAGTTTTAAAGGTGGAGGAATGGAGAGGTTATGCTTAAGTTCTCCAAGGAATATACACTTCGAATAAGTATATTCTTTATTAGTATGAGATTCCACTCCTTGATCACTTATACTACCCCAAGCATCTCACTGTATTTTCAACTAAAATAAAATAGGACTACCAAAATTGCATAGCTCTTCTCGAGTTGATTTCAAATAACTAGATGTTTGAGTTTATTTCCTTTCTGGGATTTGTAAATCGCCAATTAGAATCTAGTATGTTGCATTGAGTTTATATTCAAAACCCATACCTTGATGTACAAACATTTTGTTATACTAAGGATATATCTTTTGCAGGCATTCGCTCGGGTGATTAGGCTTCACCCAAATGTCCCAAGAGTGTGGATATACGTTGTTGCATGGTCAGGCAATTTATGAATTGTTTTAAGGTCTGAATTTAAGGTCCCAATATAGAATCTGTTTATTTTCTGAGAGCTCTTGGCAGGAAATTCTTTTCCTTCAATAAATTTAGGTCTTAGATTTTGTTAGCTTATGGTTTTCCCCATTATGTCATGCAGCTTCATATCTCTTGTTATGTAATGTGTTTTGGATAATTGTGTTAAATGATTTTGTTATTGTATTTCCTTTCTATATGATCACGTAATATTGTTGGATAATTGTAAGGGATCGTTCAGTAGAGACGGAGATGAAGTTCGTAGTTCTGGCATTCCAAATTCACAACCATCTCAAGTATATAAGCATATTAGTTGTAGGTCTTCATCTGATTGAGAAAATGATGTATTTACAAGTAAAAGTATTGTAAGTTCTCATAGTTTGGCAGTTTATTAAGATGTATATATATACATGGATAAATAATATATTATATTTTTTAAAGTGTATTGTGTAGTTCATCTCATACAGTAATAACTATATAATTAATAAAAATACATCACAAAAGTTTGTCTTTAACAATGATTAGTGGTTGTTATCACTAAAAATATGTATTTAGAAGCAACATTACCTAACAGTATCAAGTGTTTTTAATGGTGGAATTGTAGTCACTAATCACTAAATACACGTATTAACAACAAGTTAATAGACAGTATTTCGAATCAAAAACAGCTCTTAAAAGTCACTGCTAAAAATGTAATTCAATAATGAAGTATTTTCATCAGTAAAACTCATCTATAACAACAATAATATGTTGTCGCCTTCATCTGTGTTTAACAACAGCCTGATGCCGATGTAATGAAGAGGTGGGGAGTCTCATGTTAACAGCGGAAAGCCTTTGACAACGGCAAATTGTAAACCTATAAACCTTTAACGACGGCGGCTATCGTCACGAAGATCTCGTCGTTGTTAAAAGTTAAAAACAGTATTTATGCCTTTAGCAACGATTTTTTGCCGACGTCGATGCTCGAGTTTCTTGTAGTGGAACAATCAGCTCCTGGTTCGATCTCAACACCTGTAATTTCGAATCAATCCTATCCTACCAAGTTCCTACTTGAATAATTGTGTATGCTCAACAAGGTTATCCACCTCCTAACTCATATGGTCGAGGTAGAAGTAGAGGAAACAATAACAATAGCAATAAGCCACAATGCCAACTATATGGCAAATTTGGACATCTTGTGGCAAGGTGCCTGTATAGGTTTGATGCCAACTTCACTGGCATCACATCCCAGCCACAATATCAAAACAACATGAGAGATCAAGCCAATGATCCTGAATTTTACCTGCCACCTGAATTTAATTCAGTTCAGCCTCTACATCTGCATCCAGTTCAGTCGATTCCAGCTCGGCAGCAAGCTTTTGTCCAACAACTTTCATTCCAGTCGTCTCAAACTCCACCACAGCTTTGTTTTCAGCATACATCTCCTGCTACTCATCCTCATTTGTATGGTCCTCACAGCAGATCTCAAGATCAAGCCAATCGTAGTGGTACAAACATGAATTTATTTCATGTTCACAATGCATCCGGTTCGGCTTCTAAAGTGGGAACTGTCAATTCAACTTGGTTTCCAGACTCCGGAGCTTCCCATCACCTGACCATTTCCTCCATGAACGTCTAATGCAGCTCCGTGCAATGGTCAAGGTAAAATTTGTGTTGGAAATTGAAATACTATGGACATTTCTCACACAATCACATCTAGTCTACATTAAAATAATCGGTCTGTTATAGAAAGAAGTACACTAATTGCCCCTAATATTACTAAGAATTGTTATCGATTTCTCAATTTGTTAAGGATAATCAAACCTACTTAGCCTTTTTTCCTCGTGGTTGTGTTGCAAAGGACTTGAACACACACCAAGTGCTCCTGGAGGGATGTGAATCAGATTGACTCTACAAGTTTCTTGTGTCTTCTTCTCTGTATGCCAACTCTCCGTGTATGTTTTTTCCTGTGTGTGATGCTATAGATAGGTATGTTTGTTATCAACATATGGAGGCTCACTCAAGTGGTGATTTCACTAATAAAGTGTAGTGTCAACTAAGATAACTCTGATTTTTCTGGTACAATGTGTTCCAATGCTGAAGTTTCAATGTGTTTAGGTCCTAAGTCCATATGTAATCCTACTATCCATGATTTAAGTAATAATAAGATGAGTGTTTCTATGCAAAATTGTTCAGCGCATACTCCTATTACATGTTCAGAAGGACAACTGAAATCTGAACTTTCCAAAGATGGTGTTGTTGTGATTGAAAATTCTGGTTTGATGACTGATTCGATGAGTGTTTCTCATGGTCATATGTGTAATACCTTTTTTACATAAAATGAATACTGATTCCATGCCTCTATCTCTACACAATGATTCATCAACTGCCCTTGATACTTGTTCAAAAGTTCAACATAAACCTGAATGTTTTGGTGATAATGTGTTTGTGTCTAATGTTTCGGTTTCTTCACATCTATGGCATCAAATGTTAGGCGGCCCTTCAAACAAATATTTACAACAGATTATCAATTCTGGATTATCTTATAGTGACAAGATTGACAAATCTCTAATGTGTACAACTTGCAAAGTAGGTAAGAGTCACAAACTTCCTTTCAATCTGACTGAGAGTGTCTACTCTCTCATGAGGACCTGCTCCTCTAATGTCAAATGGTTCCAGGTACTAAATTAGATGTTTTGATGCATATCTGAGATTTACCTGGTTGTATTTCTTGGCTCACAAGAGCGATGCAGCCTCTGTTATCAAATCGTTCCAAGTTTTGCTGAAATACAATTGAATTGCTCAATAAAAGCTGTCCAAACCGACAATGGAGGTAAGTTATTAGGTTCCTTTCATTCTCACTTGAACTCATCTGGTATTTTGCATAGATTCACTTGCCCGTATACCTCTCAACATAATGGAATGTTTGAGAGGAAACATAGGCACATAGTAGAGCTTGGCATTACTCTTCTTACACATTCATGTATACCTTTCAAATACTGGATTGATGCTTTTTCCACTACTGTCTACTTGATCAATAGATTGCCTACTCTGGTGTTGGACAGTAAATCCCCATTTGAAAAGTAGTTTAACAAACTTCCTACTTATTCTCTTCTTCGTGTGTTTGGTTGTCTCTGTTTTCGCGATGTTCGTTATTTTAACAAACATAAGTTCGATTATAGATCTAGACCATGTGTTTTTCTAGGATATTCATTTGGGTTATAAATGTATTGATAGAGTAGGAAGAGTGTATATGTCTCGACATGTTCAGTTTGATGAGTCTACCTTTCCTCATGCCAATAGTCAATCTATATCTCGTATTACCTTTGATTCTTCAGGTCAAACAGATAGTTTATCTTGGCTTACATCTGGTTCAACAGGGATACCTATACCTGTTTTGACTAATGATTCCTTGGTTGACACTACTTCATAGGGTAATACAACTATTCAGCCACCTAATGTGACTCAGTAGTATGTAGAAGCTGCATAAGTCCGCTCACCACCTCCGACTTCAAATGTCCACAGATCTTCACCAAATCAGTCCAGACCTGTCTCGATTGAAAGACAAGACCAACATAGTTCAGATCAGCTGAATTCTCCTCCTTCAAATGCTGATGAATCACTTGTTTCAGAGTTGAACTCTCCTATTTCTAATTCCCATGTTATTGGTTCAAACATTCCCCAATCTACTATGATAAACCTGTAGTTATTTCAGGTTTGCAAGCTTCTACTTCATCTGCAAATGTTTCAGACATTCCACATTCAAAAAGCACTCATTCTAGACATGTTCCTCAACGTTCGACTCATGCTATGGTTACCAGATCAAAGTATAGGGCTTATTCAACTGCACTGATGGTCTCCACTACAGATGAAAGTGAACCAACAAATGTTTATGTTGCTTTTCAATATCCAGAATGAAGAGAAGCTTTTCAGAGAAAGATTGAAGCCTTGCATGAAAAGGGCATCTGGACTCTTACATCTCTACCTCCCGGTAGACATCCTGTAGGCTGCAAATGGATCTTCAAGATCGAAAGGAAAACAAATGGCACTATAGAAAGATACAAGGCTCGACTTATGGCAAAAGGGTTCTCTCAAAAAGTGGGGTTTGATTATCTAGACACTGCCACAATCAGAATTATCATTTAACTTTTCTTGACATTTCATTGGACATTGAGACAAATAGATGTGAATAATGCATTTTTAAATGGAAATTTAAATGAAGAACTGTATATGTCTTAGCCTCTAAGTTTTGAAGTCACATATGCTTTAGGAAACATGATGGTTTGCAAACTCGCCAAGGCTTTGTATGGTCTCAAACAAGCTCCAAGAGCTTGGTTTGAAAAGCTTCGGGAGTGTTTGCTTACCAATCTTTCTTTCTCTAGTTCTGAATATGACAATTGCTTGATAATTAAGAGAATATCTGATAAATTTGTTTATCTTTTGGTGTATGTTGATGACATAGTTGTGACAGGTTCTTCTAATGATCTTATTGAGTCTACCATCATCACTCTTAATGAGCATTTTTCATTGAAGGATTTGGGCAAACTCAAGTACTTTCTGGGCATGGAGATTCAGTCTGGTCCTGATTTCATAGTGTTGAGTCAAAGGAATTACTTCCCTGATTTGTTGTCCCATGTTAACATGATCGAATACAAACCATGTCCCACCCCATTGGTTGGTTTTCCTCTTCTCACATCCACTTCCGGCTCAGGTATGGCCCTTTCTGATCCACTTTGTATAGGAGCGATGTAGGAGCTCTGCAACATGTTTATTACACTCGGCCTGACATCAACTATAGTGTTAACATATTAGGTCAGTTTCTTCATAAGCCTACAGAAGCTCATTGGGAAGCAGTTAAAAGGGTCTTACGATATTTGAAAGGGTCACTTGACCATGTACTATTGTTTATATGTTCTTTTTCTCTTACTCTTGTAGGGTTTACAGATTCAGATTGGGGTGCTGACACATATGACAGGAGATCAACAAGTGGTCATTGCTTGGTTTTGGGTAGCAATCCTATTGTATGGTGTTCTAAGAAGCAAACTGTGGTGTCACAATCCACAACTAAGGCAGAGTTTTGCGATCTAACCATTGCCATGTGTGATGTTATTTGTGTAAAATCCTTACTAACTAAGCTTGGTTTATCATTATCATCTGTTCTGGTGCGTTGGTGTGACAATACTAGTAATATCTCTATTACGGATAACCCAGTTCAACATGCTAAGATGAAGCATGTTGAATTGGATCTATTCTTTGTTCGTGAAAATGTGTCACAGGGGTTGGTTCAAGTTAATCATGTTCCCGACACAGATCAATTGGTTGATGCACTAACAAAACCTCTAACTGAGAAGTCATTCATTCCTATGTGAAGAAAACTTGGAGTTTGCTCACTATCTGAGGCCTTGGCCGAAGGATCAAGTATTTCAGCTCACATGTCATACCTTACATCAACTCATCACATTTCCTCAAATGAAGTTGTCTCTCAAGTATCCTCTTACCTTTATCAGCTTATATAACATTTCCTCAACTGTTTCCTAATGATGATGATGATGATGATTTTACAACTAATGGTGATTCCTCTAACTTTATGGAATACACAAATGGAGAACTCTGACTCACACTGTGATATATCTACATGTGTTTAGTTTCAAGTTCAATCATGATTTTTTTAACCTTCCTGTGTCTTGTTAGATTCAAACAGGATTCTTACTAATCCGTGTTGTGCTATGCAAATATGACGAATTGGACATGTTTTATATTCAGTATAATTATGGTGGTTGATCAGATACAAAACCAACCAGTCACAGGATATATGTATAGTAGGATATATGTTTAGTTACATATGAATATAGGGATTATTCTGCAATATTCTAGAATTAGTAAGTGAGGACCATATTGTAATATCTTAAGACTTAAAGGCTATAAGTAGCCTTAGGGGGTAACAAATATAACTTAACCCTGGATGAATGAAACAATTACCTTGGACCGCAAGTATGCTTTCTTCTTCTTCTTTTCTCTTTTGATTTCTCTACTTATGTTTAAGTTCCTAACATGGTATCAGAGCAAGATCGATTCTGCTCAAGTCGGTTCAAACGAAATTACGGTGTCTACTGATCGATTGAATTGATCAATCTCTTCGACTCCATGGAAGAAATTTCTGCTGCATTCTTCAACAAGAAAGTCTCAGAGCTGATTGGCGAGGAGAATTTCCAATCATGGAGACACAAAGTGCTACTATCTGTAAGAGGATACAATTTGGAAAGTCATTTCTACGGCAATGTCACAATTCCAGCTCAAATTCCTAGACCATATAAGGATGATGAACCGAATCCAGAATACTAGAAGTATGTTCAAATGGATAGTTCACTAGCTTCCTGGTTGCTCGCCTCAGTGTCGTCGCAAGTTAGCAGAGGTCTCATAGGATGCATGACCCCTGCATCAATATGGTAGAAGCTTCACAGAGATTTTTCTACATCATCAACAACAAGTATCATGCATTTGTATGATCGACTGAAGGTTCATAAACTACCTAATCAATCAATGCGTGATTATTTTACAACAATTCAAGCTGCCTGTGATAGCTTAGCCTCTTGTGGTCATCCAATTAAGGAAATGCAACAAATATCAATCATTCTTAATGGAGTCAAAGGGCAGTATGACAGTATAGTTTCAGTTATTCATGCAAGTCGTAATCCTTATGATATTGCCTCGGTGAGTTCTGTCCTGTTACATGCGGAAGCTAGGCAGAGTGATTTGTTGTTTGATTCTGATATGTCTGCTCATATGGCT
Organism: Chamaenerion angustifolium; assembly: GCA_946814005.1. NCBI lineage: Eukaryota > Viridiplantae > Streptophyta > Magnoliopsida > Myrtales > Onagraceae > Chamaenerion > Chamaenerion angustifolium. The sequence continues at coordinate 20,564,724 of OX328268.1, read as the reverse complement.
ATAAATCGAGGTTCTGGTAGAAAGAAGAATGAGATGGAGTCAACTATGTCTAAGACTAATCAGTCTATGACTAATAATCGAAGCGGATCATCTGATGGAATTTTACCAACACTTGTCAATGAAGGTCCGAATCAATCCTTTGTCGATTCCATAGTTGTTCAGCATCAATAATCTCCCCAATATGGTCGTTGTAGAGGTCGTGGCAGAGGTTATGGAAACAATAAGCCACAATGTCAATTGTGTGGTAAGTTTGATCATTTGGTTCACAGGTGTTACCATAGGTTCAATGTAAACTTTACAGGTGTTACGAATCCAAACAATGCGAATTCTGCAAGTGTAAACTTTACAGGTGTTACCGAGACTTGAGCAAGAAGACATGAACACAGATTGACACTTGCAGAATTCACATTGTTTGGATTAGTAACACCTGTAAAGTTTACATTGAACCTATGGTAACACCTGTGAACCAAATGACCAAACTTACCACACAATTGACATTGTGGCTTATTGTTTCCATAACCTCTGCCACGACCTCTACCACGACCATATTGGGGAGATTATTGATGTTGAACAACTATGGAATCGACAAAGGATTGATTCGGACCTTCATTGACAAGTGTTGGTAAAATTCCATCAGATGATCCGCTTCGATTATTAGTCATAGACTGATTAGTCTTAGACATAGTTGACTCCATTTCATTCTTCTTTCTACCAGAACCTCGATTTATAGCCATATGAGCAGACATATCAGAATCAAACAACAAATCACTCTGCCTAGCTTCCGCATGTAACAGGACAGAACTCACCAAGGCAATATCATAAGGATTACGACTTGCATGAATAACTGAAACTATACTGTCATACTGCCCTTTGACTCCATTAAGAATGATTGATATTTGTTGCATTTCCTCAATTGGATGACCACAAGAGGCTAAGCTATCACAGGCAGCTTGAATTGTTGTAAAATAATCACGCATTGATTGATTAGGTAGTTTATGAACCTTCAGTCGATCATACAAATGCATGATACTTGTTGTTGATGATGTAGAAAAATCTTTGTGAAGCTTCTGCCATATTGATTTCTCTGACCACTTGGACAGTTTGCCAAATTGGAACTTTGGTGGGAGGAGGAACTAGAGCCGGTCTTAAATTGTAGACGTGTTCATGTGCCGGTCTTGGAGGGACGACATTGGGAATTGCCTATCTAGCAGTTTCCTATTACGCGGTGGATTCAGAGCTATCCTGGGACTGCTCGTTCATGGTATGTTTATGACGATTACGGTTAGAGCAAGTCTGCATGACTCTTTATTCGTTCCCACAGACGACACCAAATGTTGGGACTTGAATTCCTAAATGCTGACTCGATGCTGATTCAGCAGTGATTTAGAAGTTGATTGGTTGATGACCGCAAGCCTTCACCGGAGCTCCAATGAACCTGCAAGAAGGGGATCGCAACAGAGGAGGTTCCTCTGGGCCCCACTGCGATGATTAAATGAGTATACTATTTTATATGAACTTAGAATGTAAAGTAACATATGTAAAGAAGGAGTATTTATAGAGATGGAAGACCAAACCGTTTTGGTAACGAAATATCTTTGTAAATATCGTGTCGTTGCAGATAAGGATAGCATATATTAATGTTATCACGTAATATTATAGTTCCCTTATGTGATATTTGTAGAATATGTTCCCGAGATATGCGGGACATCGTGGTTGTATATTCGGTGTCGGTTTTGGGACTAGAGTTGAGAGGTTTACCTCTCTTGGCAAGCGCTCCCATGGCAAGAAGTGGAAGGCTTTGGCGTTGGTCTTTGGCGACCAGTAGAGACTTTGGTGACCACCTTGATTCCGGGTTTGACACTAGACCGCTTGATGGGTTCCAGATTACCCTTGGTATGGGCCGACCCAATCTTGAATGGTTTGGATTTTACCCCTCTGAACATTATTGGGCCTCAGAAGCCTAATGGGCTTTGTTCCGTACTGGGCCGTCACTATCGATACCCAACAAGATCATCACTGATCAAATCAAAGCGATCCCAAAAGTATCCTGCATAACCATAAGGATAGTAGATCAGTCAATGGGTTAATTTGTTTCTCCATAATATACCCACTTGAAAACCAAATAAAAATTAATCAATTTTCAAAATTATTTATCAAACTATACAAAGCTGGTTCTGAAGTTGGGGATATGAGCATTTATTCCACTCTGAGACTGCTAGTCGTGTTTAGGCCAAAACGCTATACCTACGTTTGCCAGTCGCGGTTAGAGGAGAATTAAACTTGAAAAATAACTTCTTCCCCCCTCAACCTCAGTCGTGTCGTCGTCCATGCCTCTCTCGTTCCAGGTGTCATGAATCTTTTATGTCGTTGTCTGTGTCTGCTACCATTCCTCCACAGTGCCGAATTAAGGTCCGATTTTTTTTAATTACGTTTTGCATTATTTTAAATTGAGTGTAAGTAGATATAATTACTATTTAGAATTGCTAAATGTTAGAAAATGATCAATTTTGATGTGTTTATGTTGAATGAAAATGAATTATTTGATTAATACTGAAACCCTATTTTTGTGGATTTGGGGAGTAATTGTTAAATTGAGTGTATAATTAGTAATAAGAATGGTTAAATATTGTCTAATTATTTAATTTAGTGTAATTATGTATAATTAGTACTTGAGTACAGACAATAGATCGTGATCAATGAAGCTCATCCAGAAAGTACTTTAGTTTACAGTAGGAATCGATCGATACTTATCATTTATAAGGTCAACTACACCATATGTCACATCATCCCATTGCGGATACGGTAACCCTAAATTTTAGTGGATTAATTATTATTATATTATTTATTATTATTTTTAAATATTAATTACAAAATAAATCAAAGGTTCATGCTAGTGCTACGTGTAGGTGTAAGATGATAAGATCATTCGGTCGGGTAAATGTTGGGTGGTAGATCCGAGGACCCAATATTGGTTTAATTTAACTGGGTTTGAATGGGTTGCGGATATATACCATTTGAAAATTAACGCTTGAGTACTGAATGCTCTTGTCGAAAGATGTCACCCATAGACTCATACATTTCACCTCCCTAAAGGTGAAATAACTGTCACCCTAGGGGATGTCAAGTGATCTTAGGTCAACGGTCCAGCCATGACTGATGTTTACATATTGCGTGATGAGGAGGTAGACATGATTGACTTATGCATGCGACTGTTGGGAGCATCCCAATCTCGTACACTATGAGAGATCAACCAACAGTGAAATGCAATTATCTTAGTTGAAGGTATTGTTTTAGAGAAAACCCACTGACCTGAACTGGACCCTAGAAACCGAAGAAGAAGTCATGCAGAGAGTGGGAACATATATGTTTTATACCTTCTCGATGCATGGTTGTTCTCGAACACAAGCAGGTAAAATGTGGTGCTTGAATACCTTGCTTTTCTAGAGAACTTACAACAAACAACTCAATATAATTGGGGCTTTGCTCTATTGAGATTTTTAAATGCTGGTATCTGCAATGATGTGGCTCACAACAAAAAACGTTTCACAGGATGCGCTGTAATACTCCAGTTACATGTTATTACCCAAAATATAACACTTAAAAAGTGTATTTTGTTTCTCTAATCCTACCGAATAATTTGTTTTAGGTATGTTATTGGGAGCATCTACATGTGGGTAGACCTATGATCTGCCCTGCCCATGCGTCTCCTATACATCAACCGGTAGGGAAACACAAACATATATCTTTAAATTAATTATGTGAGTACAATTTTCGACGTTTCACATTCTAAATCGGTGGCTAGAACAAAATAGTTTAAAGAAAAATCCAGCACCCCACAACTATCAGTTCTATCGAGATGAGCAAAGGGCACTTGGTAATGCCATGCACGTTATATTTCATATGAATTTGACGTACTTATATTTATTCCATCTTATTAAGCAATATGACATATGTTTATATTTCCAGATAGATTGGAACCCATACAACCCTCACTCTACCCATAACCTCCCACCCGTTTGTATGGACTGGATTGGGTAAGCATGCAGTTGTTGCCACTGGTCCTCTTCCAACATCCTATCTCAAACCCACTTTAATACCTTCTTCAAGAATCAGATAAGTTGCATATACTTCGATATGCTAAGTTTTCGCGTGTCCTGTGGATCACTAAGCATGCTCAATACATAGAGTAGTAGGCGAGCAAGGTTGGGCTATCAATACTGAATCCTATTAGACCCACCTTTAACTACATGGTGTGGACCCCTATGTATACGATAACGATGTTCCACGAGACCTCATCCTCCACATGGACCTGGAAGAAGTAAGATCAATCATACCCCGGGTGTAGTTGAACCACACGAAAAGCTAATCCATATTAATGCCGAGTTACATTTTTAATTGTTTAATTTGCATAATTGATTTATTCTTACATTGATTTTTCATTGATTTCATTTTACAAATGCAGCGGTGGTGTCATGCGACCAAACTGACCAAAAAGTGGTTGAAGAGAGCAACATGGCAGTTGAAAAAACATGTAGAGGAGCTGATTTAGAAATGTTGCTACAGTCACGAACTCACTGGCAAGCTTGATTAGTTGATCAACTCATGACACAACCAGTGACGTCAAGTTCCGAGAAGGATCACCACAACTAGTAATTTGACGTAAATGTTCCTGAACCTCTAGTAACATAGCCTACTCAAGTATAGGAGGAGCTAGCTCAAGTGTCGAGACCTAGAAAAGTAAGGAACTTTCGGGGTCGAGATGGAGGACAATGGCGTAATAGGGAGTGAGATGACGACCGTCCGAGTTGGAGGTGTAATTAAAATGTATTTAAGTTAACTTTGGATAGTACTATTTGATTAAGCATTCAATTTACTTTAGTTTCTTGTTACGTTAATTTCGAAAAAATATCGTTGTTTTAAAATGTAATTTAAATTGAAACTTAACTGTGTTCATTCGTAAAACTTTTAATTTGTTTATTCATTAAATTTATTTGTTTTCAATGTCTTTTTGAGATGGTGCAAAAAACTAATATTTCTAAATTATATGCTTTTAAGGTAACCTCGAATAGCATTTTTAAAAGTGAATATTTTGTTTCACTATCTCAAAAAAAAAATAGGTTGAATAGATAAAAAAAATTAAAGTATAAAAATTAGATATTTTTTAATATAGAAATTGTGTTTAACAGTATTTACATTTAAAAAAAAAAAGGTAAACCCTAACTCGTGACTGCTAGTCGTGGTTAGGTTTAGTTAGTTTAGGAAAAACAATTAATCTTGTCATTACACTTGCGATAATCGCGGTTAGGATTAAAAACAAGGGAAAAGTATGAAAATGATGTAACATGTTTGACGAAAATGCTTTTCCAACTCAAACGATTGTTTTTTATACAACATGTTTGTAAACGGTTGTTTTGGTACTTCCGTTCGAAATAGACGTTATCCTAATAAACCGACTGGTTTTTGTAAGAACCGGTCGATTCCATTTTTTTTTTTAAAAATGGAAACTCTTTCTTCTGGTTTACTACGCACTGCAGTACTTCCCATCATCCTGAGAGTCTCCTTCTTCTGGATGAACATTTGAAGCGGTTACCTCTTTAGATTTCTTCTCATCAGACGTTTTCTCGTTGGATTTCTTCTCCGCACTGTTGTTTTTATTCTCCGCTTTGTTTTCATTCTTCTTAAATTGTGGAGTAATCATATTCACCTTCGTCTTCTTCTGCAACTCCTCTCGAAGCGTGGCCAGCTACATCGTTGCTCTTACCATCAACTTGATTGCCTCCCAATCCGCTATCGCTTTATCGACACATCAAATGCATAAACAGAGAATCACATCCATTAACAGAGGCGGTAATCTCCAAAATTATCAGAAATTATAAAGCACAAACTGAACAGATGTATCGATGTTGAACCCGTACCTTCAATGTTCCTTACAGTTTTCAGGATCTTCGTAGTGCATTTCAAGTTTCAGAATGATATTGTCGCTCTTCTCCTCCTTTTGATTCTTCTGCACACACACACAAATATAGAGAATAACCACCATCAATGGAAGATGGAAATTCTGATGAATAATAAAACCAAAAGAATAACCTTCCAAGCTTCCACAGTGCTTCGGTTCTCTTTCGCAGAGTACTGTGTGCATGACCACTCCAGCAATTCATTTCTAATTACTCATCTTGTGTTCTGGCTACCGAGCTCTTTTCTTTTCTGTTAAATCCTAGCCTCTAGTGAGTTTCTTCCTACAATTTTTTCTTCTCATTCAACTCGGTTTAGTTTAATAGAGGAATAAAGCCTTTGCCAAACCCTAGCTTGTGGTGCGTCTCTTTGCTATCTTCTTCTTCTCATTCAGCTCTGCCTCTGGTGTTGTGCTGGTTATAGTGGTTCACTGCAGTAGTTGCCTTCTTTATATGAACTGTCCGGTCCGATAAAATTGTTTTCAAAACAGAAAAATTATATAGAAGATCATGTGACTACTTAACGAGAGCATTAAACGACGGATGAACGGAAGGTTCAATTACCACCATTTTCCAACATATCGAACCATTAAACAAGTGGTACTAAAAACCATTTTTGACAAATATCTCGCACCATTTTCAGATTTTTCCCTAAAAACAAATATTAACGGTTTATATAGTTTGGTAAATAGTTTTAAAAAGTGATTATTTTAGTATTCAATTTTTAAATGGTGTATATTTTATAAAATAAATTGAATGTGTTCTTTATCAGATAGAGCTAATGTAGTTGGTGGGTAAACACACTGTCGATCAAAAAATCATTAATGAGAACTGTCGAATCGCAACTGGAACTGGATTTAGTCGTACCAAACTACCCCGAATGAAAAGCATTTTTTGGCCTTTCACACACGACAAAATCTGTACTCCTAATAATTGTGTAAAAGAAGTTATAAGGGTTAAATACCAAGGAGCTACCTGAACTTTGCACATTTTGCAACGAGCTACCCAAATTTAAAAAATCAAAACGGCCTACCACAACTTTGGCGAAGGTGCAACGAGCTACCTACATCCAAATTACTGTCAACTGTTGACAGAAATTCGTCAGAAATTGGACGCAGGTAGCTCGTTGCACCTTCGCCAAAGTTGAGGTAGCCCGTTTTAATTTTTTAAAGTTCGGGTAGCTCGTTGCAAAACGTCCAAAGTTCAAATAACTACTTAATATTTAACCCAATTTATAATTGTGTAAAAGAGGTCTTGCTTACATGTATATAGTTTTTTTCGGTGTAAGGAATATCAAATACATGTCCTCAGGGGGTTGTTTATATCTTTGGAAAATGTGGTTATGTTGGAAAATAAGTTAAATTATCAAAATTTATAAGTTTTGGTTGATTTTATAATTACGCAATAGTTGTACAAATTTCTAAATAGTAAATGAATTTTGTATTGCATTGAGTATTTTCATAAAGATATCAAGTTTCTAACAATATAAATAAGAATGCTCTCCTATTCAGAATGTAATGAAAAGATAATCAGAAAAATTGAGAATCTCTTACATAGTTATTTTTATTCTTCTTCTTTGCGACAGTGTTATTTATTAAAGTTTTTTCGGTTGTCGTGTTCGATATTTTTCGTGTTGGTCGATTGGTATGAGTTGATGCGTTGTTCACCTTGGTCAGAAAAAACTTCATGCTAGTTTCTGACTAACGACAATGTTATATATTGAGAGATGATCATTATATAAACACTTGAGTACGAATCTGCGAGTGAAGGGACCAAAATTGTCTTAAAGACGCCGTGGATTTTCCGATTTTCATTTAAAAAAAAATTAGGTCAATTTCGATGATGTGCATAATTACATGATGGTCCTGAATTTTAACTAATATGCATATTGATCTTAAGAATGTTATAATTTAATTCAACACGTATGATTGTTAACAGGTGTTTTTTTTTTACCAACTGATTGTTAACAGGTTCAAACATCACTTCTGATAACAGTATCTACCATTTTTTCAAGTGTAGCTTGCTCTTATGGTAAGTTAAAAATTGCAAAACCTAATTTTGTTTGTTAATCGTCTGTTGAGTGGACATTCGTTTCTCCTTGACGATCGGAATATCTGGAAGATAAAAGTCATTCTATTTATAAACTATATTCTGTCTCCTTGTTTATTCTAGATCAAACTAAGGAACTGACTTTTTTTTTTTTTTAATCTAAAATAGAGACTCGAAACATGATTGGAGACACTTATTGCTAGACCCTGATAATCTTGGACTGACTGGACCTTAAGAAAAGAACTCGGTGGTTGGGTGACAGGTTTTCAAAGAAGCTTTGTTTTTTTACCATTAGATTAATTGTTCAACTTTGAGAGGGTCCTCAAAGATCCCAACATAAGTTTTATCTAGGTTCAGCGTAAGGATGAGAGAATCCTTTAATTTTGAATTGCAGGACGCTAATACAAGCTCATTCAAGAGATAATTGCACCATATTGAATCACGGTACATCATTTATATCATCACAATAGTATCTATGAACCCAAGAAGGGGAATACAGCTATTAGTAATCTCAACAATAATGGTGTGTCAAATTTGTTACTATACTTGCTTCTTTTCCCTCGAGTGGTTGATTTTCCATAATTTAGGTTGCCCTGTCCGCCATCTTCCGTACGTGAGTGAAACCCGGCCATCCGTTGTTCCGTTTGGGCTTTTGGGATCCAATTAGTCCAACTTGTTGCAGTTGCACGAGATTTGCTTCTGTGATTTCCACCAAAAAACTTTCTGAGAGCCAGAGTAAGTAAAGATTGTCCAATGGATAGTGCCAACGCCATGAGAAAGGCCTTCGGGCCAGTTGCTAGTAGGAGGGACAACGCCACAAAAGGAAGTGTCCAGCCATACGATCTAAATACCTACGAGCCACCAAATGAACTGTCAGCAAACATGACAAACAAGAGATGCACACAGCACATATCTATCAGTAGAATGACCATAAATAAGAAACCGCATTTTGAGTCCTCCGCTACAATAACAAACTGATGTTAATGCTACAAACAAAAAAAAAACGCCAAAGTGGACCACTAGTTATTTTAACTACTGCACTGAATTATGTCTGTAAAGTAGCCGGTGCTGCCCTAATTAATTACCCGTCATAGAATTTCAATCTTGACAGGCTGAACTTCTCCATTATATCCAGATATTACTAACAGAGAAAACAATTAGGTTAGTTCAGGCTACTAGTTTCTGAAATTTGGCCATTGCTAATTGTTTTAGCATAATATTCATGGACTGAGAATTGGTAAGATTATATTCTTTACCACGGTGTAGTAAGAGTGTAGAACCTGCGGATGAGACTTTGAGGTACTACGGAAGTTACCTCTTTAACCTCATTTGACTTGCCCCTTTTCTAATTAGTGCTCACAACATATTGCTGCTTGCAGTAACATATAGGTACAGGGTACCTCGACCTTCTCTTAGGTACCGACTTGTACTACCTGAACTTTCTATGGAGCAGCAATGCGCAATTTTAAGAAGTCCTAACCTTACAGTTGACCAACAATGTAAAATATGATTAAGTGCCCCAAGTGTTGGAATTGGAAAGGCTTGGGTGCTCAACTACAAGTTCAGGTTGTGAGCTACAACGAGTCAACGACCTGAAGTCAGGACGTAAACTGCATGTTTTCCCGGGATATATAAATAAACAAAGAATTATTGAACAGGTAGGATGAAGAGTCTCTAGACATCTCCAGCCAACTACGTACCACAATCCATCACATCAACTGATTACATGATCATGCTTGATACTGAAGTACGGCAAACTGAGATGCCCCGTGAGGTTACTGTGCAGCTAGTTCATAAAATCACGGTCATGTGTATAAACATGAACAAATTTTTGTTCTTCATCACTAAGAAAAATATCAGGTTAGGGCTGCTCTGTTCACTACATTGCAGCATCTGAATGCGTTATGTGTTTACTAAGATTTCAAGCACATTGGAGAGAGTTGGAGAAATATAATAGACAGAGGAACTCATCACAGAAAAGAGTATTGGAGAAAAACATCTGCAGCATAATAAAGCTGATCTGAACAGATCTTGATAGTAAATCACCTAAAATTGTCTCCCAGCATTTCACAGTTTAATTATTAGTCACGAGTATACCGCAAAAAAGAAAAAGTTGGTTAAACTCAATTATTCATCAACTATATACTGAAATGGTTCAGAAAAAAAAAATGGGGACATTAGCTCAGATAATTCCCTTGCCAAAACAAAATACTGAAATCTAGATCGAATTATAACGGCTGCTATGTGATAAACATTTATATAAACTTTTCGGAGCCCCAATCATCTCGACTACTACTATTTTATTAAAATTGTAGAAAGAAATACCAATACCTTGAATATCCAAATACTGTCTATAGCTTCCTCAAAGACCCCCACATTCTCGTCGGACAACTCGTCATCGTCGAAATCAACGGACCACCAACGCCTCTTCTTCCTTCTGCTTCTTGTTTCGTCATCATCTCCGTCTTTTAACCTTCTCGAACTCATCTTCTCTTCATTTGAGTCCCATTTGCTGTACTTGGTGGGATATGAAGCATTTAATCTTCGATTACTGGACACTAGTGGAGAGGATGGCAAAGTGAATATTTTTGCTCGGAATGATAATTGAAATTGTTGAGATGATAAAGGGAAAATGGAGCACGGAGACGCTTGGGGAGGAATTCGAACTGGATTTTTTTTTGCCTGCTGCTGCTGCAACTGGAAGACCTCCATTCGCCACGTTCCCACTCTATCGGCGGTTATCTTTCTCTCTACAAAGGGCAACACGAAAAATATATTAGCACAATGTCATATAATAAAGGGAACGAAATCTACGAAGGGTCTAATAATAAAGGCATATGTCCGCATAGAGTTGGATCCAGAACCTAAGTCGGAGAGGCTTCTCGGAGAGGTGGATTCGTTTGATCAACGCCTGCATATCAACAGTATCATACCGTATCGTTATCAACGGCTCCCCTTCAGCCCGGATCCAACCCTCCAGAGGTCTTTGTCAGGGTGATCCATTCTCACCCTATCTATTTATACTGGTTGCTGACATTTTGTCTAGGATGCTTGAGGATCAGGTATCCAAAGGGGTCTTTAGGGGGATCAGGCCGAGGAGAGGGTGTCCCGAGGTTCAGCACCTATTCTTTGCGGATGACTCCCTCCTCTTCTTGAAGGGCACTCGCGGTGAGGCACTGGCTCTCAAACGGACCCTGGACACGTACTGCTCTCTATCAGGACAAAAGATCAATTTTGCTAAGTCAACACTATTCTTCAACTCAGCCGCCTCCGAGGGTCATAAGGAGGACATCTCGATTGTACTAGGTGTTCGCCAGTCTCTTAACCCGGGGTTCTATTTGGGTCTGCCCACGGTCTGGGGAAGGTCAAGGAAGGAAGCGTTAAGCTACTTTCTGGAGAGGGTCCGGGACAAAATTTAGAATTGGAAGAATAGAATGCTCAATCAGGCGGGCAAAGAGGTATTGATTAAGGCGGTTCTCACATCGATCCCCACCTATGTCATGCATGTGTTTAAACTTCCATCGTCTTGGTGCTCGGAGGTAAACAAGTTAATAGCTCGATTTTGGTGGGTTCAACGGACGGGAACAAGCGGATTCATTGGCGAAGGTGGGAGTCGATGACTCTTCCCAAAAACGACGGTGGCTATGGGTTTAGGGAGATGGTAGCCTTCAACAAGGCTATTCTTGCTAATATGGCCAACCGCATCCTCAACGAACCGGACTCCCTTTGGGTTCGGGTTTTGAAAGGTGTGTATTTCCCAAACACTTCCTTTATGCAGACTGTCAAAGGAAATAGACCATCTTGGGCATGGGTCAGTATGTTAGAGGGTCGGGACGTCATTAAGGAGGACGGAGTGTGGGCTGTCGACAACAGCTCCAACATTCGACCATTTTGCGAGCCTAAGGAACTTTCGGATCAGACCTCTTCGGCAGCCGCAGGTCGCTCAGCCGCCGTCTATACACCATTGGGTGAACCATGAGGACCGTACCTGGCGCGAGGACATTGTTAGGAACGTGGTGCACCCTTCGGATGTGGATGCGGTCCTAGTCGTGCCTATTCCTCTTAGGCCGCAGTCGGATATACTTCGGTGGCCTCATTCAAGGTCCGGGTACATTACGGTTCGGTCGGCATACCATTGTATACACAACAAAACATTGACCGCAGGGATCGACCTTAACCATCGGCCGATGCCTGATCTCTCGGGGGTGTGGCCTGCCATATGGAAAGCTGAGGTATGGCCTAAAATTCGTGCCTTTATGTGGAAACTTGCAGCTCGAACCCTGCCTACGGGGGGTGGACTTGTGAGGCGTGGAGTCCCGATCTCGGGTGACTGCGGCCGTTGTGGGATTGAGGATACGACAGAACACGCGATCTTCGGGTGTCCTTGGATGCACCAGGTTTGGCTTAGACACATGAACCTCGCAGCATTGAATATGGCTAGGTCATCCGTGGACGAATGGCTCGTGTGGGCAACGAGAGGAAACCAGCCGCGCAGGGGCAATGAGGATCACTCATGGCCACAACTCATGATCGTGGGATGGGTGGTTTGGAAGGCAAGATGTAAGCTCTTATTCGAAGGATCAACACCGGTCGTGGATCACATCCTAGAGGACATAGATAGAATCGGTAAAGAGATGGCGAGCCTCCCGAGGATAAATAGAAACCGCAGCCGGATTAGGGCACCTTGGGCGAGACCACCTCCGAATACGCTTAAGCTCAACTGTGACGCTTCTTGGTCGGTTGGCACGGGATGCGGTGCGATGTCGGTCATCGCGAGTGACGAGGTCGGCAATGTGGTAGGAGGGACAGCAATTCTCAAGCAAGCTGTCTCGGCCGAGGTCTTGGAGGCCGAGGTAATACTTCTTGCCGTGGAGCTAGCCGGTCGCATGGGGTGGACGAGAGTTATATTCGAATCCGACAACCTTGGGGTCATTAACCATCTCCGCGGAACCAACTTTAGCTGGAGCGTGGCAACAATACTAGCGAATGCGTCCTTTATGGATATCGGGATGGAGCTAGCGGAATGGAATCATATACCCCGATCCGCAAATGCTTGTGCGGATTGGGTTGCTAGAAGCACTTTAGCGGGGGCTTGCCCGTCGGGCTGGGTGTCATCACCCCCGACCCCACTGTTTTCTTTACTTATGTCTGACGTTAGTTTGTATTCGAACACTTCCTCTATTACGTATTAATTGAAGTCGTATGTTCTATTGGCCAAAAAAAAAAAATCTACGAAACTCATACCTGAACTTGCTTGTGGTTGATTAACAAAATGATTAACAGGTAGATAGTTAACTTTTTTTTTTAGCAATTAAGTAGCCAAACTTATTAAAATAAGCAAATAGGGACCTACCATTAATTTCTATTAAGAATAAACGGAAAATATCACGTGAGGAGCAAACTGATACCTGAACTTAAACGAATTAGCAAATAGATACCTTAACCGGTTCGATCAAACCACTTTTTTAAAGTAGTTTAATTGCATTATAAAGAATAAAAACACTGTAGTTACCGAAAACTCATTATAATTTATTTTGCATTATAGTTTAGTTTGTATTTTGCAACATACATATATTAATATTTCTTTAAAACACATGCAAATATCTTATTTTTTTCCTTACTATCAACATAATATATGTCATATATAATTAAATTTGTTGCTTTTAATTTTATTTTTGTAATTTTCATACTTTTGTTTTGTCAACAACTTCAATACTTCTTATTCAAAGAGAAAAACACAATCATGGAGGATCATTATTACAATCAACTAATAATAAACTACTAAGTTGGGGTGGGGTACAAATACTCAATTATCTAAACGCGCACCCAAGTTGGCTTGCCTAACTATCCAATTTGCGCTCTCATTAGCTGAACGTGGGATTGTCTTCCAACTGACATCTAGAATTTGTCGCGCCATGATCCTGATATTCTCGAATAAGATGTCCAGTCTCCAATAGCTCATCTTTCCTTGAATTTGCTCCACGACCCTCAAAGAAGCCGTCTCTACCTCGATCTTCTGCCAAATTCTATCAATCGTCACCTTATGCCTTCCAAAACCACTTGAGCTTCTAAAGTGTCCACTTTATCACTCCAAGCTCTTCGGTTCAGTGCACCCACTAGATGACCATTCTCATCCCTTGCCACAACGCCAATACCTCCACGATTCGTTTGATTGCACCGCGATGCATCACAATTAATTCACCGCCAATACCTCCGTTCCTTAATCTACTCATTAAAGTCTGAAGTCTAACTCTGATTATGACGAAACTTCAGAACACCGAACCACACTGCCTGATTCCATCCACACCCATTGATCATGTGTTCTCTTGTTTCCCCAAGCCCATAGATAGGACAATCCTCATCCACTGTCATTCCCCTTTGCTTGAGATCTAGTCTAACCGCAATAACATTTGAAAGTAAACGCCACATAAAATTCTTGACCTTAGGCAAAGTTTTTACCTTCCATATCATCCTCGAGATATCATCATCAGGGCCTAACTCTAGCACTGTGGCTCTGCATTTCTCTTTCAACCGATGATAGGCTGACTTCACCGAACCCCGCCCATCATTTGTACATGGTCATATCATTCTGTTAGGGCATGGTTCAGATCGCAAAGGTATGTTAAGAATGCAGTATGCGTCTATGTCATTAAAGCTGCCCTGAATGACTTCCTCATCTCAGGCGTTATTCGGTTTAAACAGATCATTAATTGTCGTGTCCGACATCTGGCCATTCTACTCCGAAGCCTGGTTTTGTCACCACTGATAGGTCCTCAAAGACTTTCACATTCGAGCTGTCTCCAATTTGCCACAGACTCATCCACCCCCAAGAAGCTCGACCACCGTTCCTAGCTGATCTGAAGTTAGTGTTGGGGAAGTATAACCCCTTGAGGGTTCGGACCCAAAATGCCCCTGGTTCATTCAGTATTCTCGCAGCCATCTTTGTGAGCAGAGCCTCATTAAAGGTTTCCAATTCTCAGAATCCGAGATCCCCCATCGGTTTGGATCTAGCAAGCACCTCTCATCACTTCCAGTGAATTTTCTTTCCTTCATTCAACTCACCCCACCAGAAGTTCGCGATCATGGCATTAATTTATGAGCACCACATTCTAGGAAGTTTAAGGACATTCATCACGTATGAGAACATCCTTTCTTGTTTGGTTGAGGGTTTTCGACCTCCACCCTTGGATCTTGTCGCAGATTCTACTCTTTATATAGCCCAAAGTTTCCTTCTCCGATCGACCCCAAATGGATGGCAGTCTGAGGTATTTACCAGGGTGCGAGGTGCCTTGAATTTGCAGCACCCCTTCTATCTCCTTACACATGTCATCATCTGAGCCCTTATTGAAAACCAAGTTCGATTTCACATTGTTTTATGCGATATCCAAAAGCCTTACAGTACCTCATCAATATATCCTTCAAAACCTTGGCATTGTTCACCGTACCTTAAAAAAAAGAGTGAATCATCAGAGAAAAACAAGTGAGCCAACTAAGCTTCTCCAAAAGAGTGAATATTGCAGCTCTGGAGACCGTCTTTTCAATGTGAGCCCACTAAGCTTCTCCATCAAGGTGGCGTCCTCAATTTGTCTATAAAGCACGTCCGCCAAGAGGATGAAGAGATACGAAGATAGAGGGTCACCTGCCATTATTCAAGACACAGTATGATGTTTTTGTGATGCACTGTCTCATCCATTCGACCCATCTCGCACCAAAGCCTATTTTCTCAAAGCTTTTCAACAGAAAGCCTCGCGCGACCCAATCATACGCATTTTACATATCCAACTTCAAGGCAGATTCAATTGTACCGCTGCCCTTTCGATACTTCAAATGATGGAAGTCCTCGTGGGTAATCAGAATATTGTCCTGGATTGCACGACCTGCCACAAAAGCGCTCTAATAGGGGTGACAAGATACGATAAATAGAGTTTTTGCCAATTCACCAAGACCTTGGATACAATTTTATATATGAAATTGCAAAGGCTTATGGGACTAAAATCACTTGCTCTCATTGGGCTTGGAATATTAGAGATGAGGGTAATATCTGTGTAATGTAAAGTGAAGGGAAAGACACCTCACCTGATAAATGACTTGACTGCCGTGATTACATCTCGACCAACGTTGTGCCAATTCCTTTGGTATAATAGACCCATAAAACCATATGGACCTGGAGCTCTTGCCACTCCGAACTGAAAAACCGCAGCCCTGATTTCTCCATTGGACACATCCCTTTCCAAATCAGTGTTCATCTCCTCTGTAATTTGAGTCGAAATGACCCCCAGAACTTCCCCTTTATTCAAGTCCTGCCTTTCGGACCTGAAAATCGATTAAAAATGCCCACATATCTTGTTTTCCACACCTGGGCCAAACTGATCCACTCTCACCGATCATTTTGCACTCTAGTTATACGGTTTCTTATTCTTCTAGCATTGGTAGCAAGATGAAAGAAGTTTGAATTTGGGTCCCCTTTTGTGGGCCACTTAACCCTAGACCGCTGCCTCCAATAAACCTCTTCTTGATGGTGGAGGTCCTTAATTTGACTTTGGAGGGCTGTTTTCTCTGCCTGATTATTCAGCCTCAGACAACCAATGGTAATACATTGGAGTTGATCGTCTGCATTTCTTAATTCAACTTCATTATTCCCGAATTTTTATTTTTCTCCACTTAGTTAATCTCCTCTGGCAGCTCTCCAATCTCACATCGATCTAATTTTCATACCTAACTTTGGGACACGAGTGCATGCCAAAAAATAAAAAGAACAAATGATATAATAACAAATATACTTTGTAACTTTGTCGTGCCAAAAATTATATAATACTTCAAGAACAAATGATTGTAAAAAAATTAACCACCTTAAATTAAGTGAGATATCAGTGCAAAATAAAAAATACAAAGAAGTTAGTGACTAAGTATTTTCTATTGAGTGTTTTTTCCCCTTTCTTGCTCAGGGTCCAAATTTTATAATTTTGAAAATTTTATATTATTATCTTACTTGATTTAAAATTATTTTTACTTATATCATGCCTGCGTTTGGTATGTAAATTCCACTTAAAAAAAATGGTTCAATCGAACCGATTCAGGTATCTACTTTCTAATTTGTGTCAGTCCTAGTACCTGTTTGCTCCTCACGTGCTCCTCACGTGATATTTTCCGTTTATTCATAACGGAAATTAATGTTAGGTACTTATTTGCTTATTTTAATAAGTTTGGCTACTTAGTTGCTACAAACTAAAAGTGTGTGTACCTACTTGCGAATCAGTGTCAAGTTCGGGTACCGGTTTGGTAGTTTTCCCATTAATAAATGTCCAAACCGGCCATGCTATCAAGTCGACAAAAAGACCACGTTGCAATTTGGTCCGAGTTTCGGTCTTCGTTTGATTCTCTTTCTTCCTTTTTCTATTCCCTCTTTCAGTCTTCTTCTCCTTTGATAAAGATTATCAAATCTGAATGTAGCTTTTGTTCAATATGTACTCATACCTAAATTCAAGGAGTCTCTTGTAATTTGGAAGATTTGGCTATCTATATATAGTAACTCAAATTTAGAGTTTACTCATTCATCTTCCTTTAGTCTCAACTTGATGATTGTTTCGTTCATGATATATGAGATAGATTCAATATCATCGTCTTCGTTTCCACATCTTTACTGAGTCCTATGCTCTGGATTGATCATTGCTTATACACCTGCTTCCCGTCATGGCTAAATGTGGAAATTATATGACATTCACAAACAAAACAATTAGCATTAAGCTTGATGATACGAACTATCGTCAGTAGCATGAACAAGAAGGTAGCACGTCATTGTTTCGAAGGTCACCTAGATGGATCCACAACAGTGACTGGTGTAATTGTAGCTCTTAATGGATCAAAAGTTGTAAATCAAGGTTATGCTTCTTATAAACAATAGGGTAGTGCACTCACATCTCGGTTGTTGTCTCCCGTATCACAAGTTTACTTTCATGCTTGGTTTGATGAACACAAACACAGGAAATCTGACAAAGTTTACACCAACTGCTCTCTTTTACTGCAACCACTCAAACTATGCAACTATTGCCGCTCACTTTAGTCTAATAGAGATATATCGGCCGCTCGTAGAAGAAACTTGGTAGTTTCCTTGGAGACGTAAGTGACGCCGTGAGATGCATGCTCGAGATGATTGAGGCTTAAGGCCTTCATGTCGAAAGAGGATAAATCCTCGACAGAAGGAAGAGGATCTCGACTTGACCTGTTAACTCCTTGAAGAAAAAATAGCTGTTTTTCCAATTCAAATTACGAGTTTGAAACCCATTGACAAATGGACGAGAAGGATCCAAAGACAAGGTTTAAAATTTGGGTATCAGTTAGAAAAAAAGACCCCGAAATGGTTTAAACCAAAGTGATGAAATTTCTAGAAAGGAGTGAGGGAGTAGGGTTAAATATTCAAGATGGCATTGCATCTGGAATCCCACCCAAGTGCTAATGACATTGGGAGAAAATTGGGTGGACGACACGCTATAATACTAGCACATTTTCACCAAGTTCGGTTGTAAGGAAAACGTAACCCCACATCTATTTGAATGGGGAATATGGTTTCCTCTCCGTTCTGGGGAAGACATACTGGGTGAAGATTCTCCGGATCCACATCACACGGGATGGGATACCGGGGTCAATGAGCGTCGCTCATGCCCGAATTTTCCACAACCCTTTAAAAATCGTTTCAGGATAAAAGATTTGGTTTAGGGTCTAAAAAGCCTAGAGGAAAGAAAAAGGACATTTATGTCATCTGTTTCCGAGTCTATGCCAACCACTACTCGTGAGTGGATTAAAGCGCGCTGGTGGTGGGTCTGGAAGAAAAGGGCGAATAGTAAGCTATGATACAAAATGAGGAAAAGGCGAAAAAAAATTAATGAATGAAGAATCACAGGAGGATTCTAAAGATGACGAGACTGGTGTCTACAGAGAGATTGAAAAACGAGAAACAAAAGGGGAAAATGGGTTTTATATAGGGTATCATATGGGACTTGAACAGTCTCCTAGGGGTAGGCTTAGGGTAAATTTTTGAACGTTGGATTAAAACCCTTGGATGAGATTACATAAAAAGCCCTTAATAGAAGCCTAGGGAAACCCACAAGTTTTTCATAAATTGCAAACCCCTAGAAGATCCTGCACATTTTTCAAATTTGAATTTGAAAAGATGTACTCATCATTATTAGATGCGACGCTTAGTCAAATAAAAAACGTACGAATAACATTGACAAAAATGAAACATCTTTTCTAACACTTGGCTAAAGGCCCCTCTCCCTTAAGGATGAACAAACCTAAAGCGAGCTACACTCACTTTAGGCTTTGGGGGCAGATGATGGATACCAATTTTTAATACCCATGTATTAAAGTTGGGGCAGACTCAGGGGCAACCTGACCTAGTTTAGGGAAACGCCTTAGGGAAAGACAGTAAAGTTGGCTAAAGAACTCAACATATTGTGACGTTATGTGAAACCACAACTGACACCCATTCACCAGGCCATAAGCGATGCCAATTGCCAAACGCCGAACCAAGCGATAGAAAAGTGCAACAGTACATGTGTTCAACAAAATGTTAATTAGTACTCTGCTAGATAATACGACACCCCATATGACCGTTTGTGACTATTTACAGCTTGACATGGGATAGTTTTTCCAAAAGGAACCCTGCGGTAAAAGAGTTATGACACTACGACTCATTAATGCCTATTAACCCTATTTGCCTTACCTCAGATAATCAGCCTATCAGGGTAAACATCTGACCTAACCCAAGTATTCAGTAAGAGTGTATAGATACCCCATTACCTACCCCTTTCAGATGCATTCATTTCTGATCATTCAATAACATTTAATCTAAAAAATGAACCTCCACTAACTTGATCGTCGAAGGGGAAACAACGGGAAAATCCCAGTCTTTCCTGCTGTGCAGGTCACTAGAGCATCAAGTGGACCATGTTTTCCAGACATCAAACCCGAAATCTTTCCGCACATCGTGACCCAACATTTAAGTGGTTTTGTATGGGTATCCATATGCATATAAAAATGTTAAGGATTCATGAATAACTTGACAAGTATTTTTTTTTATATGGAGTAACATGGGACAATTTTGGTCATGCAAGTTGCTTATGTTTATCTGCTAATCTATAAGACTGATTGCATCAAAAATCTATTGCAATTTGATAAGATGAAGATTATAACAACATGAAGATTTAGTCAAGTATTAGTCAACCATAGCAAAACTGAAAAGCTGAAGATCATGAGAAAATGATAGAATAGGTATATATATTCAAGTCTTAGTTTAAGGTGTTATTCTTACCAAGAAGAAGTCAAACGACTGAATTATAACATTGGTAACTTCAAATACTATAAATAGTAGTTGAGTACCGAACCATCACCCCACCCTATGGATATGATTTCGCTCCATTTTTTATTTTGAGATTAGTATGAGAGTCAAAGAGTGAGATGGTTCTAAGACAAGACAAATTCAAGAACTTGGAATGCAGAAACTGTTGGGTTTGAATATCCCAAGTGCTGACTGGATGATGCTTTGGCAGTGATCTGGATGCCAATTGGTTGATGACCACACACTTTCGTTGGAGCTCCGATTAACATGCAAGAAGGGGAGCGGAAAAGAGGGGAGAGGGTTCCTCTCAGTCCCACTCCGATGCTTAAATAAGTATAATGTGTGTATGAACTCAAAGTGTAATGTAATGTCGTTCAAGGTGGTTCCAATGCACACCTTCTTTTCTAGACCATCTATCTCAACTTCTCCCAGTTCTTCCATTGGGGATGACAGAGCTTTGTCGTTACGAGGGTCAACCTCTGTATCGATGGCGAGAGACTCCATTTGGTTCTTCCTGCAAAGGCAGATCACATAGCATTGTCGTGAGGATGTCTGGTCGCCTATAACTTCTCCAATCCCATTCGGTGTGGGGAACTTCATTTTTTGGTGGACTGTGGTCGCCACGATCTTATGAGTATTGATGGTGGTAATCCCCAAGATGGCGTTGAATGAGGTGGGTGCATCGACCTCTATGAAGGCGATCAACACCTCTATGTTCTTACATCCTTCGCCTACGGTTACCGAAACGTTTATAACTTCCGGCGGATATGTTGTTCTCCCAGGAAAGCCGATTTTTCTTTCTGATAGCGGCACGAGCTCTTTAAATCTTTACCCATAGGGTGAGTATTTTTTTCGGGGCATTCATGGTCATGCCATAGGACCTTATTTCTATCTCGATTAGTATCACCGAGATCTCCCTATTTAAAGTTGTGAAATACTCGTGAACCTCTCGATGGCTTGGTCCAGGGGCTTCAGATCTGGGCTTCTCACGACCTCGCTTGTCCTTCTTTTCCCTTTTTTCTATTGCATATGTGCTCTGGAATAGCCCTTGGCGAGGTTGATACGAGGACATTAGTTTCATTGTTTGCCCTTTCCAGGTCTATGAAACCTTTCACCCTTACTGGCAGTTCCTCCAATGTCTCTATTTCCTGAACATGGCAGTTGTGGCGCAGTTTTCTTGAGGCTTTATTAGTCACAGCCAACCTTTTGTAAAAGGCTCGAACAATCTCTCCATATGTGACTCAACGATCTCCGTGACATTTTTTTGAAAACGCCCGTAGAAGTCGGCTAAGGTTTCTCCTAGGAGCTGGCGTTCACCCGTATATTGCTCTAGGAATTTGTTCTGTAACTCAGACTTGTCCGTATTGTTCCTGTAGGGAGGTTGAATAACCAAGACGATGCCTCCAACACTGTATTCAGGGATTGTTATTTCCACCATATCCTTTGGTATCCTGACTGCTATGAGAGCAATAGTGAATCAATGGGAGGATCGTTCTCGAAAGAGATCATTGACTGCTCCACGTTTTTCATTCATATTTTTTTGATGAGCTCCTCAACTTGGCCAAGAGTGAATTGAGGTTGCTGTTTTCTGGTCGGTGAAACACTAGACGGATTGAAAAAGTTAGTGACTGCCATCGCTTCAATCGAGGTCAGAGGCATGGACTGATGTCCACATGTCATCTCTTGGTCTTCTTGAGGAGCGGGGTCACACGGATATCCAGTTTTTGCTTCCAGTGGCCACACGGGATACAGATCTTTATGAGGAGTAGGGGCTTGTCTGCGAGCTTGGCCTATGATAGTTTCCAGAAGGGATATCATCTCCACGGTTACCTAAATGGTTTCCCCAGCCACTCGGTGGTAGGCGAAATCAGGGTGTCTCTCGAATTGCCAATGTGCTTCTGTGCCGGTCTCAGAGGGACGACAATAAGGATTGCTTGGCTAGTAGGCTCTTGCTGATGGAGCGGCGAAGCAGTGGTGGATTCCTAGCTATCTGTGGATTGCTTGATAGCCTGTTTTCGACTATTGCGGTAAGAGCATGCATGACTGTTTGCTCGTATTCCCACATACGACGCCAAATGTTGGGTCTGTATTTTCCAAGTGCTGACTAGATGATGAATTGGCAGTGATTTGGATGTCAAATGGTTGATGACTGCACACTTTCGGCGGAGCTTCGATTGACCTACAAGAAGGGGAACGCAACAGAAGGGGACCATGGGGAGCAGTAGGAGGCTTTGACCTTTGTCGATGGCTCCGTGTAGGGACTTTGGCGATCACTTTAGTTTAGGGTTTGCTGTTGGAACGCTTTATGGATGTCAGCTTACCCTTACTGTGGGTCAGACCAGTTCTGAATGTTTTGAGGTTTACCCCTGTGAAAAGTTATTGGACCTTTGAGATCTTACCCGTATTGGGTTGTCACTATCGATACCCAACAGAAACAAGCTCTAATCAAAGTAGGAAGGACCAAATAGGATCATCAAGATCTCCTCACCATGTTAATATTACTTAGAAAATAAGAATGTGTGAAACTATCCCATTCTTTCAGTGTAGAGCATCTAAATAAATTTTATTCATAATGCCTAAAATAAAGTTTGTATACCAATTCTAGTTTGAGCTCCCTAAAATAAAAATGTACATGTATAAAGGGGAGTTCGATAACGACTATAACTCCTATGAACTGCGACATAAGATTTAAACAAAGGGTCGAAAAGAACACGTCAACATTAAGTCACTGTCCCCTATAAGAGCAAACAGCGAGGACATAGATTTACGATACAAAAGGACTGACCGACTTGAAGATATTGTCCTCTCATGTAAGCAAACAGTTAACTATTAATACTTAAGGAAAGGGTGGATAAGGTCTCGTCAACTTCAAATCACCGTTCCTCAACTAAGCAAACAGAAACGCAAAACTTAGGCAAATGGTTGAGAGGCAAACGGTCGACTGCGAGTCATCGTCCTTGTCCATCCAAGCACAAACTTTAAAACTTGGGAAAAGGATAAAAGAGGTATTGGTTGGCCTCCATGATTTTGTTCCCTGTCCACATAGCCCAAAATTGAGGAAAAGGTTGATTCAACCAGATCCAAGAGGCATTAATGCAACAACAAAAAGAAAAACAAAGGCAATAAGGGAATAAAGAAACACATTCATTCAACTAGAAGTCTTAAAAAAACAACTAAGCAGTTGGACTATAGGGAAATCTCGGGGAGTAAGAAAAACAGCATCTTTCGAGCAATCCTCTTCAACCCCAAGAGTGCATGCCCTTCAACTGCTCGTGATGGTAATTTCTATTTTCTAGCACCTGAACTGGCTCGAAGTCGGACTCCGCAAGACCCTGAAGTGACTTCACATGGTCAAGCAGAAACTGAGTGTCGACATCTGGGATTTTGTCAACCATGACCTGTAAAAAACAATTCTTTGACTTCATTAATTTGATGGCCTCAATTTGATATTGCTCAAAAGTTTAATACTCCACCAGGATCTGCTCCCGGGACGCGATCTACGTCAACCCAACTTAACATATGTAAGAATTTCTGAAGAGACAACATTGTATTAAGTTGTTGATTATCTACACAAATGCATCTCAATTTCTATATTGAGTTTACAATAGTAACACAACAGTAATATCCTAACGTTATTATCTTTAACACTCCTCCTCAAGTTGGACCATATATGTCTATTATGCCCAACTTGTTACATATAGTATTTATTGGAGGTGACGGGATCGGGACAGAGGACGGGATCAGGAACAACTGACATGTCAGAACAAACGACGAAATCAGTAACAACTAACGGATCGGGGCAGATAATACAGAGGTGAGCAGTACAGAAGCTGAGGAGATCAGTTGCTGCATCCCATACCATGGGACTACATCATGGAGGTTGTTAAAGGTAAAGAATGTTAGGATATTACCGTTAGATTACCGTTATAATCTCAATCTATAAATTGAGATGTATTTGTGTAGATTGAAAACAATTCAATACAATGTAGTCTTCAGATTTCTTACATGGTATTAGAGACTCAACGGTTCTGCTCCTGCCTGCCTCCCGGTCTGTCCTCTGTTCCCGTCCTCTGCTCGCTGCATCTGTCCTCAGTTCGTCATTCATCTGTGACATCTGTTCACATCGGTCTCCCGTCCAGGCGTGTCACCCATCTGGTCACCGTCCGCCACTGGTCTCACTGTTTCTGTCGCCCGTTCGGTGCTGTTCGTCCGCTGCTCTGTCTGTCGGTTCGCCGCCAGTCCTTTGCTTAATGGTTTAGTTCGCTCTACTCTGCCACTTGCTCCCGTCGCATCCTGTCCCGCCTTGCCCTGCTCTTCTGTGCTCTGTTAAGCCATCATCCGTTCGCTGATTCCGTTCCAACCTTCCATTCACCGTCGGCTTCAGCTCCTGTCTGTTCGCCATGCTGCTCTCCGTTCGGCCTTGGGGAGAGGAAGTTCCAGCTTGACGGAAGGAAGCTTGACGGGGAGAGGACGACGTTCGTAGTGGCCACGCCTCCTTCTGCGCGTGCTCTCTTCTGTCAGGCGTGTCTTCCTTTGTTGAAGACAGCTGGTTCTGTTTATTGAAGGTTCAGCTCATTTCCTGTCTTCTCCAGCTGTCATCAGGATCGGTTCATTTGTCTGAATCTGGTTCGGCCCGGTTCATCATTTCGGCTCAGTTTGCGGTTCGGTTTACTGTTTTAAGCTCTGCTTTGACTCTCTGGTTCAGGTTCAGTTTTATAATCTGGTTGTCTGGTCTGATTTGATTTTCTGGTCTGGTTTGCTTTCTGATCTGGTTTGCTTTTCTGATTTGAGTTTCTGGTCCGGTTCAGTATTCCGGTTCAGTTAAGTTTTAATCTGGTTCTTTGACTGGTTCAATTTTCTGGTCTGGTTTGGTTTGGTTGGATTATCTGGTCTGATTTAGATTTCTGGTCCAGTTTGGTTTAGTTCAACTTTTAGTATGGTTCAGTTCAAAGCTACGGTCAGGTTCACTACTCCAGTTCGGTACAATAAATCAGTCTGTGTGCTGATTCGGTTCTGTTCACCCATGAGGGTAACCGTTCAGCCAACCACCTCTGTCCGTGACGGTTGCTCCTCCGTGAAGGTTGCCTCCGTGTATGCAGTCCCGTGGTACGGGATGCAGCAACCGAGCTTCCGTCGCATCTGTCTCTACCACCACCGTGAAGGTTGCTCCTCCGTGATGGTTGCCTCTGTGATGCAGTCCCGTGGTACGGGATGCAGCAACCGAGCTCCTTAGCGTATGTGGTTCTCGCCTCTATATTGTCCGTCCTGATCCGTCAGTTGTTCCTGATCCCGTTGTTTCTCCCGATCCTGTCAACTCCAATAAATACTATATGTAACAAGTTGGGCATAATAGATATATATGCTCCAACTTGAGGAGGAGTGTTAAAGGTAAAGAATGTTAGGATATTACCGTTAGATTACCGTTATAATCTCAATCTATAAATTGAGATGTATTTGTGTAGATTGAAAACAATTCAATACAATGTAGTCTTCAGATTTCTTACATGGTATTAGAGACTCAACGGTTCTGCTCCTGCCTGCCTCCCGGTCTGTCCTCTGTTCCCGTCCTCTGCTCGCTGCATCTGTCCTCAGTTCGTCATTCATCTGTGACATCTGTTCACATCGGTCTCCCGTCCAGGCGTGTCACCCATCTGGTCACCGTCCGCCACTGGTCTCACTGTTTCTGTCGCCCGTTCGGTGCTGTTCGTCCGCTGCTCTGTCTGTCGGTTCGCCGCCAGTCCTTTGCTTAATGGTTTAGTTCGCTCTACTCTGCCACTTGCTCCCGTCGCATCCTGTCCCGCCTTGCCCTGCTCTTCTGTGCTCTGTTAAGCCATCATCCGTTCGCTGATTCCGTTCCAACCTTCCATTCACCGTCGGCTTCAGCTCCTGTCTGTTCGCCATGCTGCTCTCCGTTCGGCCTTGGGGAGAGGAAGTTCCAGCTTGACGGAAGGAAGCTTGACGGGGAGAGGACGACGTTCGTAGTGGCCACGCCTCCTTCTGCGCGTGCTCTCTTCTGTCAGGCGTGTCTTCCTTTGTTGAAGACAGCTGGTTCTGTTTATTGAAGGTTCAGCTCATTTCCTGTCTTCTCCAGCTGTCATCAGGATCGGTTCATTTGTCTGAATCTGGTTCGGCCCGGTTCATCATTTCGGCTCAGTTTGCGGTTCGGTTTACTGTTTTAAGCTCTGCTTTGACTCTCTGGTTCAGGTTCAGTTTTATAATCTGGTTGTCTGGTCTGATTTGATTTTCTGGTCTGGTTTGCTTTCTGATCTGGTTTGCTTTTCTGATTTGAGTTTCTGGTCCGGTTCAGTATTCCGGTTCAGTTAAGTTTTAATCTGGTTCTTTGACTGGTTCAATTTTCTGGTCTGGTTTGGTTTGGTTGGATTATCTGGTCTGATTTAGATTTCTGGTCCAGTTTGGTTTAGTTCAACTTTTAGTATGGTTCAGTTCAAAGCTACGGTCAGGTTCACTACTCCAGTTCGGTACAATAAATCAGTCTGTGTGCTGATTCGGTTCTGTTCACCCATGAGGGTAACCGTTCAGCCAACCACCTCTGTCCGTGACGGTTGCTCCTCCGTGAAGGTTGCCTCCGTGTATGCAGTCCCGTGGTACGGGATGCAGCAACCGAGCTTCCGTCGCATCTGTCTCTACCACCACCGTGAAGGTTGCTCCTCCGTGATGGTTGCCTCTGTGATGCAGTCCCGTGGTACGGGATGCAGCAACCGAGCTCCTTAGCGTATGTGGTTCTCGCCTCTATATTGTCCGTCCTGATCCGTCAGTTGTTCCTGATCCCGTTGTTTCTCCCGATCCTGTCAACTCCAATAAATACTATATGTAACAAGTTGGGCATAATAGATATATATGCTCCAACTTGAGGAGGAGTGTTAAAGGTAAAGAATGTTAGGATATTACCGTTAGATTACCGTTATAATCTCAATCTATAAATTGAGATGTATTTGTGTAGATTGAAAACAATTCAATACAATGTAGTCTTCAGATTTCTTACATGGTATTAGAGACTCAACGGTTCTGCTCCTGCCTGCCTCCCGGTCTGTCCTCTGTTCCCGTCCTCTGCTCGCTGCATCTGTCCTCAGTTCGTCATTCATCTGTGACATCTGTTCACATCGGTCTCCCGTCCAGGCGTGTCACCCATCTGGTCACCGTCCGCCACTGGTCTCACTGTTTCTGTCGCCCGTTCGGTGCTGTTCGTCCGCTGCTCTGTCTGTCGGTTCGCCGCCAGTCCTTTGCTTAATGGTTTAGTTCGCTCTACTCTGCCACTTGCTCCCGTCGCATCCTGTCCCGCCTTGCCCTGCTCTTCTGTGCTCTGTTAAGCCATCATCCGTTCGCTGATTCCGTTCCAACCTTCCATTCACCGTCGGCTTCAGCTCCTGTCTGTTCGCCATGCTGCTCTCCGTTCGGCCTTGGGGAGAGGAAGTTCCAGCTTGACGGAAGGAAGCTTGACGGGGAGAGGACGACGTTCGTAGTGGCCACGCCTCCTTCTGCGCGTGCTCTCTTCTGTCAGGCGTGTCTTCCTTTGTTGAAGACAGCTGGTTCTGTTTATTGAAGGTTCAGCTCATTTCCTGTCTTCTCCAGCTGTCATCAGGATCGGTTCATTTGTCTGAATCTGGTTCGGCCCGGTTCATCATTTCGGCTCAGTTTGCGGTTCGGTTTACTGTTTTAAGCTCTGCTTTGACTCTCTGGTTCAGGTTCAGTTTTATAATCTGGTTGTCTGGTCTGATTTGATTTTCTGGTCTGGTTTGCTTTCTGATCTGGTTTGCTTTTCTGATTTGAGTTTCTGGTCCGGTTCAGTATTCCGGTTCAGTTAAGTTTTAATCTGGTTCTTTGACTGGTTCAATTTTCTGGTCTGGTTTGGTTTGGTTGGATTATCTGGTCTGATTTAGATTTCTGGTCCAGTTTGGTTTAGTTCAACTTTTAGTATGGTTCAGTTCAAAGCTACGGTCAGGTTCACTACTCCAGTTCGGTACAATAAATCAGTCTGTGTGCTGATTCGGTTCTGTTCACCCATGAGGGTAACCGTTCAGCCAACCACCTCTGTCCGTGACGGTTGCTCCTCCGTGAAGGTTGCCTCCGTGTATGCAGTCCCGTGGTACGGGATGCAGCAACCGAGCTTCCGTCGCATCTGTCTCTACCACCACCGTGAAGGTTGCTCCTCCGTGATGGTTGCCTCTGTGATGCAGTCCCGTGGTACGGGATGCAGCAACCGAGCTCCTTAGCGTATGTGGTTCTCGCCTCTATATTGTCCGTCCTGATCCGTCAGTTGTTCCTGATCCCGTTGTTTCTCCCGATCCTGTCAACTCCAATAAATACTATATGTAACAAGTTGGGCATAATAGATATATATGCTCCAACTTGAGGAGGAGTGTTAAAGGTAAAGAATGTTAGGATATTACCGTTAGATTACCGTTATAATCTCAATCTATAAATTGAGATGTATTTGTGTAGATTGAAAACAATTCAATACAATGTAGTCTTCAGATTTCTTACAGAGGCAACCTAAACGGAGAAGCAACCTTCACGGTGGTGGTAGTGACATATGTTACGGAGCTCGGTTGCTGCATCCCGTACCACGAGACTGCATCACGGAGGCAACTTAAACGGATGAGCAACCTTCACGGTGGTGGTAGAGACAGACGTGACAAAGCTCTGTTGCTGCATCCCGTACCACAGGACTGTATCATGAAGACAACCTAAACGGAGGAGCAACCTACATGGATAGAGGTGGTCAGCTGGACGATAACTCTAATGGGTGGACAAAACCGAATCAGCAAACAGACCGAACTATTGAACCGAAATGGAGCGGTGAACCTGGTTGTAGCTTTGAAGCGAACCAGACCAAAAAATAAAACCAAACCAGACCATAAAACTGAACCGGTTAGAGAACGAGAGAAAATAATTGTATCAAACCAGAATACTGAACCGAATCAGAGAACCAAACTGGATTGAGTACATTTAATCCTAGAAGGACACACATATCCCAGGTCTCTACGGGAGCAGCACCCACATAACAGAGGAAAGAAGGTGGAGGTTCTTGGTCAACCTAAAGAACAAAAAGTGAAGATGAAGACGCACATGCATGATGCATGGACGGTAGACTGATGCGATCATATGTCGGTGGTCACACATGAACAAAGAATCAGCAGGACGCGTCAGAGCAGTAGGAACTGGAATGTTTATGCTGAACGAATGTGTTATTCTTCTCCAGTCACAGAACAGAGGACAGACAGACAGAAGATGAGGTCGACGACGGAGCAAGCGACGAAGTAGAGCCATCAGACGATGGTCGAACAGAGCACAACAGAGCAGGTTGGCAGCAACAAATGACAGAACGGTGAACAAATGGAAACAAGGAAGAATCATAAGGGTAAGGCTTTGATACCATGTAAGAATTTATGAAGAGACGACATTGTATAAAGTTGTTGTTTATCTACACAAATACATCTCAATTTATATATTGAGTTTACAACGACAATCTAACGGTAATATCCTAACGTTATTATCTTTAACAGGTATCAACTTTCAAGTCCTTTTACTTTGTTAATGATACCATTAATTTGAACCTTGAAGGATAGGAAGCAACCTCCTTTTATTGGTCCAATTGATTCGGTTAACCGTTTTACGTCATTCTCTTTTCAGTTGTCTTTATAGTTACTGGTTGTCCTGTAATATGTCGACTCTTTCTTGTGTAGTCTTGGATAAATCTGTTTGCTAAGGAGGTTTCTTTCTACCATCTTCTTCCCCCGACTAGGCTAGCAAAGTCTCAAATTTCCCCTTCCTAGTCCGCTCGTAATTCTTTAACAGATGCTCTCAAATCAGAGGGCTCGCCTATTTTACCGTGAGAGGGTTATCCAACCTCGATGGTCATAGATATTTCTTCACCACTTCGGGTGGTGTTGCATAGGGAGTCGCGCTTAACAAAGAAGAAGGATAGGGAAAAGACAGGCCATTTGATTGGCTTCACTAGTAAACGTAACAAGACCTCCGCTTCTGGGTTGAGATGTCATCCACCTTCAGCAGATGTTATTTTGGTCTATTATGGTTCAATAAGAAGCCGCGTGAGCAGTAAATTCTATGGGACTCTAGACACCGCAGTCGACCCCTTGGCAACACCTCGTTCCCCTCCTCCGTATGTTTCACCGGCAATGAGGACCTCCTCATGCATCTTTTGGATTGCATTGTCATGTCATCAGACCAAGAGCGAATCCCTTTGGTTGTGGACGAGATCGACCATTATGTTTTAGGTCATACTGTCATTTGGTGAATGTAAGTGTTTTAGTTTTCCTTCCTATCAGTTTTCATTTGTGCGTCTTATATAGTTTATTTCCTTTTGTAGCTCGTTCGAATGGAGGTTGCCTTGGGTGATCTAGTAGGATACCTCCCCTAGGCCCATCTGAGAAGTTAAACCATCTAAGCCACCATCTAATCACGTATGGGAAGATCTAGGAAGATAAACTACGCGTGATGGAGATGGATAACCATCAACTTTACAATGAGCTGGGGTAAATAGGAGAAGACACAAATTGGGGTGGACATGAACGGGTTAAACACGAATTAGGCCATTCTTGAGGTAGATAGGGCAACCTTGAGAAACGACCGTGATCCATATCCATTATATGTCGTGCACTTTCGGGAGGAATTGGGTGCCTCAACGCTTGTGCGAGAGTAGCACAGACGAATATGTCGAAGTTGAAGTCCTATTTGAAGTTTGTTGATAAAGATAATAACGTTAGGATATTACCATTAGATTACTGTTGTAAACCCAAAATATAAATTGAGATGTATTTGTGTAGATCAACAACAACTCAATAACAATGTAGTATTCAGATTTCTTACATGGTATCAGATCCCTACCGTTCTAGTTCTTCCCTGCTTCCATTTGTTCACCGTTCTGTCACATGCTGCCGCCCACCTGCTCTATTGTGCTATGTTCGACCATCGGTTGTTCGCCCTGCTGCTTCGCTGCCTCATGCAGCCCGCTTATCTCGTCCGTTTCGCTTATGCTCACCGTCAGCTCGCCTCCTGCGCCTCCTACTGCCCCATCACTCGCCTCCTACTACTCCGTCTCTCGCCTCCTGCTGTGTCGTAGCCTCCGCTTGTCTGTCGCCTCCCTTCGCTTCCTGTCATTCGCTCGTCTGACGTAACCTCGTCTCAACTTCTTCTTCTTTGGTCTCGACTGTTTCTTTGTTGGTTTCTTCAGAGGCAATAACTTTCTTACGGGAGGCAGAGGAATGGAAATGAGGCTAGGGGTTATTTTTGCTGTTTTAATATTGATATGGTTCAGTCCGGTTCAATATTCTAGTTCAGTTCGGTTTTTAATATGTTTTTTTGGTCTGTTTGATTTTCCGGTCAGGTTGATTTTCTTGTCTGGTTTGATTTTTTTGGTTTCGTTTGCTTTCAGACTGGTTTGATTTTATGCTCCGGTTCAGTTCAGTTTTCTCGTTCGGTTCAAAACTATCGTGATGTCCATTGTTCCTGTTCGGTTAAATAATCCAGTCTATAACTAATTCGGTTATGTTCACCCATTAGGGTAACCGTCCAGCCGACCACCTCTGTCCGTGACGGTTGTTCCTTCATGAAGGTTGACCCCGTGATGTAGCCCCGTGATACAGGATGCAACAGCTGAGCTCTGTCTCTACCACCGTCGTGAAGGGTGCTCCTCTGTGATACAGTCCCATGGTATGGTACGCAGGAACCGAGCTCCTTAAGGTCTCTGGTTTTCGTCTCTGTACTATCTGTCCTGATCCGTCAGTTATTCCTGATCCCGTCGTCTGTCCCGATTCGTCAGTTGTTCCTGATCCCGTCGTCTGTCCCGATCCCGTCACCTCCAATAAATACTATATATAACAAGTTGGACATAATATACATAAATGCTCCAACTTGAGGAGGAGTGATAAAGATTATAACGTTAGGATATTACTGTTAGATTACTGTTGTGAACTCAATTTATAAATTGACATGTATTTGTGTAGATTAACAAAAACTCAATAACAATGTAGTCTTCACATTTGTTACAATACCTTTCAGTTATTGTAGATGGCATTAATTAATTTTTGGTTCTGCGCGGAGATATGATCGAAGTTATGGGGATCGTCCCAAGAGGACATAGAACCCAAGGCACTCTCTCTGTAAAATGAAATACTACCTTCTGTTGTTTGAGTTGGTCGACGGATAACTGTCAACCAACCTTACCCTTGTGTCCTAATCTCATTTGTCCTCAATTTTTCATTTCTCAAATCGTTACCTAAACATAATGAATGTTTTGTTTCCTGCTATAAAGGTGGAAGAAACACAAGAAAGGATTTAGGCAATTCTCCTACACACAAAAAACACATAGAGTTCCAAAAATCTTCCAGGTCCCGAGGGAATTAGGATTTAGCTATACCAAGCAAAGGTTGTAATACGGTCACATCTCTGTGAGGTCAAAGCAGTAGGAAAATCGCAGAATCATATCCATTTTGTTTTAGTTTTTGCCAAAGTCCAAGAATGGATCATAGGGCATGCCGATAATTGATCTCGGGGTCTCTTGCTCCGAAGCAAGAGCAGTACCACTGGACCAAATGTCCATTGGCGAGTCACATCCATTTGGATGTAATAAATGTACATATCACCATTTTCAGGGAAATGCAATCAATTTCCATAGTATCTAGGGCTCTTTACATCACATATATCCATTAGGGTCACAAAGACGATGAATTGGGTTGGCCAAACTCATTTGGGTTCACATCTAAGACAAATGAAAACCTAGCAACAACAAAATCCACAAATGATTGAAAACTGAGATTCTAAGGCGAGAAGACTACCTGAACGAGAAAAAGGAGGCACATTGTGATTGGGCCTGTGTGAACTCGACGAAGAAGACTTGACTAGGGGAGTGGAAGATAAGTCTTGAGTATGGGAAGCCATTGGCGAGCAAAGAAAGTATCAGATGAAGAAGAGGGAGAGTGTTTGAAAACACTTGATAGGTCTGGGCATAAAAAATGATTCGGTCGAACGGTCCCGCTCTAGCAGAACTGGTTCACAAATCAAATGCTTTTTTAGCAAAAATATGGAATGGTTCTCCTGAACCACAAAAAAACGATTCTCAAATGGTAAACTGAACTACGTTTTGTACCGGTTTTAAGATAATATTATACCTTACTAAAATATTTACTCTTACACTACCTAGGCACTAAACTAGACCGGCAGACCGGACGACTTCGACACTTCCATTACCAACTTAATTGAACCCTCGAGAACCCTCTGTCAAGCCTCTGAATTGGATAGTAGATCTTCCTCCTCGAACCCACCGCATTGACGCCCATATCCTTCAAACCCTCCAGTGTAAGCATTGACAATACTTATTCATGTATCTCAAAGACCAGAGCATATTAACTAAGCCCTAACTCAATGAGCCAACTCTTTACACCTTCACTGCCTACCTCCCGATCCCTGAAATCGTAGCTGTGGCGTCACCGCCCAATTGGAATCTGACACAAGTTCTAAGTAAAGAATCTGATTGGGCCTGTGGCGTCACCTCCTTAAGCGAAGAATCTGACACAAGTTCTAAGTCCCTGGGGTGGTATATTTAGTTGTCCGCTTCCAATTTTTCTTGTTCCCCGTCCTCTTCTTTGAATTCTCTCTCCCTAGGGTTTTTCTCAGCGATTTCGTCGTTCCTATAGTGCATCCAGTTGAATCTCGCTTTCTTTGCAAGATTCTGTTCACTACAAGAAATTTTCTTTTTTGTGAGGGGCAAATTTATAAGGGAATTTCAAAAATCCCTTAGAAATTTCACTTTGTAAGGAATTTTCTAAGGGATCTACTCTTAACAAATAAGCTTGCCATAAAAATAGCAGTTTAAAAGGAAAATCCCTTGCAAAACGTTTCAACAAATTTCCCTTATAAAATCCCTAGCAAACTTTTAAAAATCAATTCCCTCACAAACTTACTTAGAGAATTTTGTGAGTATTTTCCCAAGTAAATTATATAGGATATTTTCAAGGGATTTTGTTTCAAGAATTTTGAGGAAAATAGTGAGTGTTTTTTTTAGTAAATTTACAAAGGGATTATTAATGAGTATATTTAGTTAAATTTGTGGGGAATTTTATGCACTATCAAGGAAAATCACTATAAATAATTTTAAGAATATATATATATATATATATATATATATATATATATATATCACATGTAATAGAATAAACACATATATATATATATTATTATATGAAACAATTCATAGTTTAAACATTCAAAATCTACTATAAAGAGATAACAATTATCAATGTATCTAAATAATACATACTTAGTCAAAAATATCTAAATAAAAATTAAGCGAACCATTATCCCGTTGAAATGGATTAAGTAGAAGAGCTTCCAGGATCTGCACAAGGTAGGGAAAGTTGGCATAAGAAATAGATGGACACAAGAACCATGCAAACCAAACAATATGACAAATTTATTTAAAAAAATGTTTAAAAACTCAACATACAACAGTAAAAAATGGTCAATCACCTAATCTCCTGGCTTCTCACCTCACACCCACCTTTCAAGGCATTAATATTCAGATATTTACCCATAAAGGAACCAGCAAGGGTGAATATCAATATAAAAATGAATTCCATCATATAATAATGCCTACCTGAAAGATTGAAAGTTGGTTCTTTGTCAATTTAGTGCTAATATGGCAGAAATGAGCACCGCATTGTTAAGTTCCTGCAATTTAGTGCTAGAGCTCTGTTTTTTCCAATATCACTCTCTGTGAAAATAAAGTTGCTTGACATATCCCACAATTCCACTGAACCTTCATCATGCACAGTGACAGACTTAATGCCAGCAAGAACAAGTTTTTTTTGCTGCAGAAAGAAAGCAAATGCACATCAGATAAAAAAATATATTTAGAAACCACTTCAAAACTCAAACAGGACAAGAGTATAACGATCATGTGGAAATTTCAGGGAGATCACTTCACAAATTCATTATTAACGATCTAATTA
This sequence comes from Chamaenerion angustifolium, assembly GCA_946814005.1. NCBI lineage: Eukaryota > Viridiplantae > Streptophyta > Magnoliopsida > Myrtales > Onagraceae > Chamaenerion > Chamaenerion angustifolium. The sequence goes on along the minus strand of OX328268.1, from coordinate 20,529,400 downwards.
ATACGTAACTAGAATTTTTAATAGAAGACAACTACTATACTGTAGATGTCAAACAAAAACTTGAGAAACAAGGGAGAGCACTGCACCTCATATTTAATACGGGATAAAGTAAGCACTAAGCAGAGATATGGATACAATTGGAGATCATAAAGTTTGGGAACCCTTTTTACAAAATAGAAGCTCAACTTGTGTGATCATAAGTGGTAACAAAGTAGAAATGATAATACAACCTTCATAATATTTTCGATCTTAATCAAAATCTTAATTAATAATGAAGTGTGGAAAATCAGATAGAACATTATTATAAATGGATGCCCCAAAAATACCGCTATCATCAATATGAATGTGATTACGCCAGATCTCTTGGCATGGATTAGTTATTGCACAATAAAAGCGAGATCAAACAGAAAGAGGAGATAAAAATGTTCTCTACATCCATTACCAATCTCTGCACCAAGTCCTTACACCAGCAGAGCTGCTCTCTTCTTCTACAAACAATCATGCACTCTCTATCTTTCTAGGAACCATATACTGTCGTAAGCTTCTGAAAAAGCAAAGAAATTCCATCAAAATCACAGACGAGCAACATGCAAAAAGAACTAAGGGACGTATCAGAACAAAAGCATTAAACCCTAGCCTTAGCAGTTGGGAATTTCATCAGATTCCAAAGCGATCTGACAAGTAAAGTAGAAGACAAGCTGAGGAGATTCGTACCGAGGAAAACCACAGTGGACGAAGAAAAACCGCGAAAACTGGGGAAGGGATCAATCGAGGCGGAAATTTGGAAGGATTGAAGTGGATGAGGGTTTTGAAAATGAAGAAGAACAAATTGGTGTATGGGTATGTGTTTTAGGAGATGAGAAGAGAAATAAATAGAAAATGAAGAAGAATGCAATTTTCTTAAGGGAATTTACTTTATTATCTAGAGAAATCTCTAAGCTAGTCTGCAACAGTGCAATTCTTCTTCTTTTTTTATTTTTATAATAATTAATTATTTAAATAAAATTAGATAGAATTTTTATTTATAATTTTAAATATAGAGATAGCGAGGGTTGTGTTCTCCATTGTTAATATAATGTCATATAATATTTCTTAGGGTTTTCCCTTACAAAAAATATATTTTTTTAAGGAGATATAAATCCCTTGCAAATGAATATATTTTATGAGGAGGTATAAATCCCTTACAAAATTTAGGATTGAAAAAGGTAATTAGTGAGGGGTTATCCTTAAAACTATTTATAAGGAAAATCCGTCACAAAATATCTTCATTATTCCTCTAAAATATTTTCCTTATAAATCAGTCAGTAATCTAGTAAGGAAAATATATTTTGTGAGGAATTTTCCTAATTATTATTCTCCTAACTTAACCCTAACAAATCCCTTACAAATAGTTCTAAATTTAAAGGGATTATTTCCCTTGCAAAATTTCCTTCACAAAATACTGATTTTCAAGTAGTGGTTGGGTATCGATAGTGACGACCCAATACTGAAGAAAGCCCATCAGGCTTCTGAGTCCCAATATCACTCTAGAGGGGTAAACCCAAACCATTCAAGATTGAGCCGACCCACACTAAGGGTAAGATGGAACCCATAAAGCGGTCCAATGTCAAACCCGCAATTAAGGTGGTTGCCAAAATCCCTACTAGTCGCGAAAGACCAAGGCCAAAGCCTCCCACTGCTCGCAATGGAATCCCTCTCCAAGAGAGTCAAACCTCTCAACTCTGGTCCCATAACCGACACCGAATATACAACCACAAAGTCTCGCATATCTAGGGCACATATTTCACAAAGATCGCATAGGGCAACTACAATATTACGTGATAACCATAATATCTGGTATCCTTATCTGCAACGACACAATATTTACATATATACTCGGTTACCAAAAACGGTTTGGTCTTTCATCTTTATAAATACTCACGCTTTACATATGTTACTTTAGATCCTGCGTTAATACAAACAATATACTCATTTAAGCATTGGAGTGGGACCCATAAGAACTTTATCTGTCGTGTTCCCCTTCTAGAAGGTTCATCGGACCTCCCACAAAGGCTTCCACTCATCAATCAATCGACATCCAAATCACTTCCGAATCAGCATACAGTCAGTATCTGGGAAATCGAGTCCCAACATTTGGCGCCGTGTGTGGGAACGAGCAAATAGTGATGCAGACTCGCTCTAATTGTTATCGTCGTAAACATGCCATGAACGAGTAGTCCCGGTATAGTTCCGAATCCACCGCCGCTTAGTCAGTCCATCAGCAAGAACCTGCTAGCCAGGCGATTCCCAATGCCGTCCCTTCTAGACCGGCTCCAGTTCCTACCCCACCGAGCTTCCAGTTCGGAATACTGTCCAAGTGGGTGGGGAAACCATCCAGCTTATTGCGGAGATGCTATCCCTCTTGGAAATTATCGTAGAGGCCCGCAGACAAGTCCCTGCTCCTCATGAAGATCCTCATCCCGCGGGGCCACGAGAAGTAGAAATTGGAAATCCGTGTGTCGCTGCTCCTCAACAAGACCAAGAGATGACTGCTGGACATCAATCCATGCCTCCGATATCCATAGCAGCGCCGACAGCCGCCCACTCTGTCAATCCGTCGAGTGCATCACCGACCGGAGAACAGCATCCTCAATTCACTCTTGGCCAAGTTGAGGAGCTCATAAATAAATAGATAAAGAAACACTGCGAAGCTGTCATGTCCCTCTTCAGGGAACGATCCTCCCATTCATTGACCATTGCCTCATAGCGGCCAGAATACCAAAGGATGGCAATACCCATCCCTAAATACACTGAATACACTGGTGGAGGAGATCCCGTGATCCACATCAACAGGCATGAAACCTCTCTCTTGGGTAAGTCAGACGATGATAACTACTTAGCCCTATTATTTCTCTCAACCCTCTCGGGTTCAGCGTCGCCTTGGTTCTTCGGCCAACCTGCAGGATTAATAGGGATATGGTACGAATTAAAGAACAAGTTCATGGAGCGATATATGGGTTTGAGCCAATTGCTCAAGAGTGTGGTCACCTTAGATGCTGTCAAGGACCAACTAGGAGAAACCGAGGCCAACTTCTATGGGAATTTCCATAAGAGCGTCACGGAGATTGATCGACAAGTCACGTATGGAGAAATCATTTGAGCTTTTTATAGAGAGATGTATGTGGCGAACAAGGCCCCAAGAAAACTGCGCAACAACTACTATGTTCAACAAATAGAGACACTAGAAGAGCTGGCAGTAAGGGACAAAGGTTTATAGACCTAGAAAGGGCAAACACTGAAGCTAATTTCCTTGTATCAACCTCTCCAAGGGCTATTTCATAGCCCCGACGCGATGTGAAAAAGGAAAAAATGGACAGGCGAGACTGGAGAAGCCTAGATTTGAAGACCCATACAAAGCCAAACTCTCAGGGGAAACCGCATGTTCGACTGCACGCTGGAGTGCGACGCTGCTTTTCAAGCGCGCAAGCAGCACCTGCAGACACTCCCAACCTTGGTGAAACCCATTCCCAATGAGCTACTTTATATGTATATAACTGTTAGTGAAGTCGTAGCTAGTGCAATCTTATTTAAAGAAGAAAAAGGTAAATAGAGTCTAGTATATTTTGTAAGCATGTTATTCAATTCTGCCGAAATAAAATATATCGATATTGAGAAGTATCTTTACACCTTGGTTATTGTTTCCTGAAAGCTGAGATCGTACTTCCAATCCCATGCAATAATAGTCATCACCAAGAAGCCCCTCAAGAACTTCTTGATGAAGCCAGACTCCCCAGGAAGGATGGTCAAATGGCCGATTGAGTTGAGCGAATTCAGAATCAAATTTAAGCCGAAAATGACTATTAAAGGTCAAGCTCTGACAAACTTTATAGTCGAAAGTACCAGCAACGGTCTTACCTAAGCAGAAAAGAAAAAAAAAGAAACCAAAGGCTAATGAAAAAAAATCTGGGAACTCTATACCGACGGATCTTCTTCAAAGGAAGGCTTGGGGCAGGGTTAGTCATCATCCCTCCTCAGGGCGAGCCCCTAAGGGAATGAAGTCGAATACAAAGCGATTATCACTGGACTGCGACTCACTAAGGGAATGGGTATAACGTGACTAAACGCGAAAAGCGATGCAGAGCTAATTGTCAACCAGGTCAACGACAACTACAAAGCAAAGGGGGAAAATGATAAAGGACCTCGAAATTGGCAAGTAACGCATCTCCGAAATTCCAATTTTCGCGATCGAGTCAATTCCTCGCAAAGACAACCAACTAGCATACTCCCTAAACAAGCCGACGTTCAGAGGAATAAGAATGTAGGAAATACACTTCCCAGAACAAGCAATATGCTCGGTCCTTGAAAACCAAGCTGAAGTCTTTAATATTCAAGAGCAAGATAAATGGATGACTCTATTCTAGAGCTTTCTGAAAGAAGGAATTCTCACAGTATACAAAGGTGATGCTACAAAGATAAACCACATAGCCACAAACTATCTTCTCATAGATTGAGAACTCTATAAGCGAGGATACTCAACACCCTATCTGAGATGCATCTCCCATCCCGAGACAGAAAGAGGTTTGCGTGAAACTCAAAAAAGAGTTGCCGCATGCCATGAAGGTGCACGCTCATTAACGCAAAAAATCTTAAGACTAGGCTATTAATGGCCAACTTTGAGCAAAAACGCAATGAAATTAACAAAAAGTGGGCAACTTGTCAATAGTTCGCACCAAGATCTGATCGACCACCAACATTGCTATCTCCAATGGTATCCGTCTGAACTTTCGCCCAATGGGGAATAAACATCTTGGAAACCTTTCTCATAAGCACTGTACAAAGAGCCCACATTATTGTGGCGATCGACTATTTCTCCAAGTGGATAGAGGCGAAAGCATCAGCCTCTACAATCAAACTCCAAGTAATCAAATTTTTAAAGATCAACATATTTTCACGATTTGAAAAGGCATCCATTATATTAAACATTCAAAAGAAAAAATAGTTACAAGATTTATGAAACAAAAGGAAATTGAAGAAACTCTCATTCATAAATGAGGGACAACATAGAGAAGGACGCTAGGTTACTCTGCGAGGTTATAATCCTTCTTAGAACAGTAGGCTCCTTCGACTTGAAGCTATGCATTACCGCAGTCACCTATGGGCCTGGAGCATCAAGGCCTGGGCTCATCAGGGGATGAAGTATCCTTCTTGGCCCTAGGAGCAACCTCCTTCTCAACAACACCAGCAGGGGGAGTTTCTTGGTGTAACCACTCTCAATGAAGTCCTGAAGAGACTCCACCTCCCGGAGAGGAAACTTGGGATTTATTCCCTGGATCGCGTCGACCAAGACCTGGAGATAGGCAACTACCTCAGACTTCATCACCCCTAAGGCGCACTCGGGAAACTCCTTAGACTTCTTAAAGTCCTCGACCATGCTCAGGGGAGATGAGACAACCTTAAGCCTTAGCTCAAGCTTCTCTTTCTCAGTTCTGAAGTCATCCCTCTCAGCTCGAGCCTCCCTCAGCTCTCCCTGATGGTAAGTGACCTCTACCTCCAGCTGAGTGGAGTACTTGCCACCTTCCTTGGTTCGAAGCTCATCCCAAAGCCTGACAACCTCGGTGAACGCGACCTGATCCTCCCTCATCTCGATAGAGGCGAGCAACTCCTTATCCCTCTCTGCAGACTCCCGACAAGCCTGCTCCACCAACTCAGTGGACGCGTCGACTTGCCGCTTGGGCTCCTCCATATCCTGATGAATATACCCCAAAATCGGAAACTGCTTCGGCTCGATAAGTAGATCAACATGTTTATCGTCGAGCTCCCATACAATCCGCATGATCGTCGTCTCTTCGCGAACGAGCTAACTAAGGTGTTCAAAAAAGAGCAAGTAATAAAGAGAAGAAAGGCAAGTCTATAAAGGAGCAAAAATGAGAAAGAATTACTAGGGCAAGACACTCAAAATGCCTCCTTATCACGACATCGATGTCGTTCGAGTTAGAATAGACCTTCCCCCATTTCTGAGGAGGAAGGATCCTATTCAGCAGATACATGCAGAGGTCTGGGTTACCCCACATCATCGTCTTGTCGAATATTTCCACCTTCCAGAGATTAAGGTAAGGGGCCCAAAGACCCCTCGGATCCGCCCCCTTTGGCGGATGATGAAGGGCCACCAAAGGATAGTACTCCCCACGGAAGGGAGTCTTCGAAGAGTTTCCCATCGCGAAGCCCCTAGTCAGGACCTTCTTCCGGGCCCCAGTTCCTCTGTAGGGGTTTAGAGCAGCATGATCAATCGCAGGGGCATCAACCTGCCCATGACGGCCCCAGTTCCCCAGAAGCCTCGCTCCAAGGAGCAGAAGATCCCCCAGCAGCTACATGACAGTCCTCGCCCGAACTCATCGCCTTCTTGGTTGGAGAAAAAGCAGAAGCCACCTCATTTGTGACCTTATCTGAAAACAAGCAAAGAAATAAGGGAAGCAAATGTTATAGCCTAAAAAATACCTATTGGGCGATCGCTTGAGGTAGCCCGAGGATGTTCCTCCTCAAGTTACGCTTGGTCGCGCGCCTGGAAAGATGAAGAGGTGGACTCAAGGCCGTCTGGCCAGCATAGAACTTTGTTTTAGCCTGCTTGGAAAAGATACTAAGAATTTTAGGTTCCAGAGTGCCTACAACACAAAAATCAGAGAAAGAAAAGGGTCAGAAATTTACCTGGTCAATAGAGACTGCGCAGACTATTGAATGTCCGCCAACCTAAGCATGGACTCTGAAGTCTCCTCGACCGAGCAGAAGCCCGACTGCTTGTCACGTTGGAACTAGTCATCAATGGTGTTCCTATCAATCTCCGACAGCTCGCTAAAGCTCGGGGGAACATCTCGCTCCGACCGATAAAGGTCCCAAGGCACACCACCCTTATAAAAAAAATAGTACTTAATGTAATTTCAGTTGTGGCACGGACGTCGTCCACCAGTCGGAAGTGACCATTCCATTTCCATCTCTGGCTCCTCCATTCCTCAAACTTCGTCCAACGAGTTTGGAAGTGATGAAGGTGGTTATCCCCGATAGCCAATCAGTAGAAACACCGGAAAAGAGAAAGTGAATACATCCATCCCTGACGTAAACACGTAAACTTAAACCAAACCCACATCCGGATGGCGTTGGGTACCAGCTGCATGGGACTTATCCCATAATAGCAACACAGAGCCTTCAAGTTTTCACAAAGAGGAAAACGCAACCCATCATAAATCTAGGTCGCATAGACGTAAACCTCTACATCCTGCGGGTAATGTAGCCATAGGCCCGAATACTAAGGTGCATCTACTTCTCCTAACCCCGTTAAGGCAACCACAACCTTGACGGGTTTAGGAGAAGCAGATGCACCTTGGTATGGTTTAATATCTAAGAAACCATCATGGCAAGCCCAGAACAAGACTAAAATATCAAAAAAGAGGAAACTTTACCGCTTAAAGGGAGAAAGGAAAGATAAGAAAATTACATGTCAGAGAACTTTGGTCGCAGGGGCAGAAAAACACTTGAACACTGAGAATGAGAAAGCTTGGACGCGTAAAGTGCTAAGTGACAAAGGCTGGCTTTTTATAGCCAAATATGGGGAAACCGAACGGTTGTCTTCCAGAAAATCTGACAATGATTACTCCTCTTTTGGGGTATAATAGAAGCAACGTCAGAACCTAAAGGGTTACATCGGGGAGACAAAGGGTCGCGCATGCATCAAACGTCCCTTTCGACTTCACGTCTATGAACAGTGCATTCATTAATTGCTCAAATCCATACGAAGAAAAGTGCTCATCAAAGAGATCAAGCAAGCCTCTCCTAAGACCCTAACAACGGTAGTGTTCGCCAAAAGAGTAGCAAATGAGCATCCATAAACCCTAGAAACCAAAGTGTTCGCCCAAGAGGGTAATGGATGAACATTCCAAAACTCTAGAAACCAAAACCGTTCGCAAAATCATACAACGCGTCGAAAGACACAAAGATTAAGCAAGACATCAAATGTCCAACCGAAAAGTCACTATCTCAAATTATTCCTCACAAGATCAAGCTCGACCAAAGGAACTTCACTCAAGCTTCGGGGGAAAATGTTGGGTATCGATAGTGACAAACCATTAGGCTTCCGAGGCCCAATATCATTTTAGAGGTGTAAAACCCAAACCATTCAAAATTGGGCAGACCCACACTAAGGGGAAGCTCGAACCCATAAAGCGGTCCAGTGTCAAATCTAGAATCAAGGTGGTTGCCAAAGTCCCTACTAGTAATCAAAGACCAATGCCAAAGTCTCCCACTTCTTACCATGGCAGCGCTCGCCAACAGAGTCAAACCTTTCAACTCTGGTCCCACAGCCGACAATGAATATACAACCACGATGTCCCTCATATCGCGGGCACATATTTTACAAAGATCACATAAGGCAAATGTAATATTATGTGCTAACCGTAATATATGCTATCCTTATCTGCAACGACACAATATTTACAGATATCTTCGGTTACCACAGACGGTTTGGTATATCATCCCTATAAATACTTATGATTTACATATGTTACTTTATATTCGTAGTTCATACAAATAGTATACTCATTTAAGCATCGGAGTGGGACCCACGTGATTCCCCTCTATTATGCTCCCTTTCTAGCAGATTCATAGGAGCTCGGACGAAGGCTTGCGGTCATCAACCAATCGATATCCAAATCATTATCGAATCAACATCCAGTCACCATCAGTGAAATCCAGTCCCAACAGGTTCCAATTCCGATTTTTCCCCTTGCTTCAGTGTGGTTTTCTTGTGTCAGAATTCGAAACTCGAGTCGTCGGTGTTGTTCTCATTGACGATGTGAGTAAGCGACTGAGCCTTATGCGGCTTCGAAGGGTCTTTCTCCATGGGAAACCTCCACGGGGCCTTAGGCCGCCGTCTTTGTGAGTCATACGACATAGTGGTCGCCTGGTGGCCGATCTCTCATAGGTGGATGCTCGGTCGGCGTTATCGTTTCGATAGTCATGTATTATTTATTAAAGAAAAATAAATAATTTTTTTCGACCAAACCGGTTATGAACCAGTTCTCATAAGATAGGGTAAATCGCTCAAAATCTGAAGCGGTTCTCTTTAAGGGATCGAACCGTACCTTACCTAAAATGTGGAATGGTGCGGTTCTGAACCGGTCCGGCCCCATACCGGTTCATGCCCAATCCTAACACTTGAACACATGGAAGTCATGTGTTTTAAACAGATAAAAGTGCAATGGGTTCATAGATCCTAACGGATACTATTTATACTTAGAAGGCTTAATAAAACCTAAATCAAAATAATCTGAGAATATGGTTACATAGAAATCATACGCGAATGAGAAGTTACCAAATATCGACGAAGAGACAACTTTAACTCAAGCTACTACCCTTTAATGATGCACTACTGGAAGTAATGTTTTTACCGACGAAGCTTAGTTGTTAGTAAAAATATTTGTTCGCGTGTAAAAATCTCGTCGGAGATTTTAGTCGGTGCTAAAAGTCGCCGCTGAAACGCAGTCGGTAAAACTTTTACCGGTGATATAGAGATTGCCGAAAAAAAGTAACACTTTACCGGCAAAAAAAGACCCATTTACTGAAACACTTTTTTGTTAAAGGACCTGAAACACCCATTTACCGGCGAGATATCTCGCGACTGAATGTTTTTTTTACCAGCACGATATATCATCGATAAATGTTTATTTTTACCGGCGAGTTATCTCACCGATAAAGGTTTATATTTACCGACCAGATATCTCACCGGTAAATGTTTATTTTTACCGGCGAGATATCTCACCGGTAAATATTTATCGATCAATTTTTTTAAAATAAAAAATTTATTACCAATTATTATATTAAAAGTAAAACCACACTCTAAAAAAAATCAGCTATTAGATTATTTTTATTAATCAAGAACATATACAAATTAAACACGTTCTTATTACATGTCCATTCTGGATTTTGAGTAATAAGCATTTCTATTTGTAGTTCTTAATTACATGCTCAATGATAATAGAAACACCTTGATAGTAGAGAACACAAGCAGTTTTTACAAGTGACAGGCAGCTAAGCAGCTTAGCTTGAGGTGACATTCAATTAGCCAGATTTTGAGTTGTGGGCTTGCTTCTAATTGGTTTTGAGCTAGGATTGGTTAATCTCTGATAATTGAAATAGAAGCGGATAGCTAGTGTTGGAGTACTATCTTTAGTATAGATAAGAAACTAAGCTACTACTCTAATCATATGCAATTTCAATTTCCAATAACTAGTAGGTAAGTATCATGAGCCATAACTACCAAGTTCTTTATTCTACTAACAGGAAGAGTTGATAAGGACTTTGCTTTGTTGTTAGAGTTATCAAGATGAACAAATTCTATTGGAAGATGGCAGGGACTAAACTTGTTTCTCTTAATAATTAGAGTTTAGTTAGAAATTAGGGTTTGGGGCCCTCAACTCTACTTTAGATAGACCCTTGCAACCATTTGTCAACATTTTTACAGTTACATCCCCTAATAAAGATAGGGAAACTAATAAGTAAGAACCACCCGAGAAGGATTATCTTGGCCAAATTAGAAACAGTCCTAAGCAATAGGAGTTACCAAGACAAACGAAGTCCATCCTCCAATATAAGAGGAGATTTAACAAGGAAAAATCACAATAAATTCCTTACTCTCATCCCATACAAATTATTAGGATTAAAGGGTAGATAAGGTTTCTCAAGAATGTTGTCTAGATTGAGACCCATCCTAATCGTAGCCCATGCAAAGATGGATTCAGAGAGTGAGCCTAAAGCAAGCTTAATTCCTTGAATCACTTAATCACCCACACGGAAGCACCATCCTAGTGAAGGTCGATAACCAAAATACGAATAAAAAATTCCAAACACAAATTGTTCATCTAAGGGAAGTGAAGAAAATATAGAGGCTCGCCAGAGGCAGACTCAGAACAGGGAAACTATATATAAAAAAAAGTCAGACCATAATTGGTTGAAAAAATTTGAAAGGTTCCAAACTACATGCCAAATAGCAACATAAAAAAAGTCATAAGGGAATTAAAGTGACCGATAGGTGATAAAAGGCTTCACCTAAATGCAATAAGGAAAACATTCAAGGAGCTCAAATATTAAAACTCAAGAATAAACAGGTTGGCCAAAGGGCTCGCCAAGAAAATACCATAATCTAAACCCCTTCATCCCAATGATCTCTCCAAACAGAAGAGTACACCAATTACGATTGCCTAGAGCCTTTAAAGTAAAACTCAACCAAAATGTATTTTCGCAAGAGCTTCGGCAAAATGGTGGATAACAGGACCTCCTGACACTCTAATATGGATGATCACTTAGGTTGGATTTTATCCCTTGATATCTTTGCACTACAAGAGTAATGGTCTACAGTCGCAAACCAATTTCGTTGACACTAAATACTATCACTACATCTGATGTTCTATGTTGACATTTAATGTTGTGGTTATATAACAGATTTAGTCTAAATTAATTTTTCATAGCTAAAAGTCATTTTTTGTGTGGATTTATTCCATTCTAGAAGAGTTCAACTCCAAAAAAATCCACTGTCAAGACATCTTCGACACTAATACATATATTTAGCAACATACTAACTAATTTTTACGAAAGCATCTATTTAGTGTTTAATGTAATTGTTGTAAATTATAAATAAACAATTTCAGTTTCTTGCTGTCACAATTATCAATTTGTCGAAGACTTGCTGTCATAATTTACATTATAAGTTACTTTACAACACAGTAGGATCGCAACTTGTACGACAATGCAAATTATGCTGCAATTTTGAGCTTAATAATGTATGTACTATATCTGAACGAGCTCTGCTAAATGAATGTACCATACTGAACCATTTAATTTTAATATATATATATATATATATATATATATATATATATATATAATCACTTGCTAAAATAGAAATAGTAAACTAATCTATAGAGAGGTTTGAACTTGTAACATTTTAGTAGTCTGGACGCTTCACCTAATAAGCTAGAACCCAAATCTAATATACTGCCGTATGAAATTGTCTAGATGCTTAGAGTTGAACCAAATCTGACCAAAGAATCAAGCGGAACTGAACAATAAATTGGACAAGACCAACCAATATAACTAAACCCTAGCAGATTTAATTTTACAATTCAACCGCAAATTTCAAAACTCAAAGAAGCTCCAAGCTGTGACTCTCCTCTGCAGCCAAGGACTTGGACCACCAATGATCAAAAAGTAAACCTCCGCGGGAAGCTCTCGTAGGAAGGTGACGAATGGGCAGGAAAGAGTTCTCCTCGCGCTTCGTCTGGAGCTGAAGCATCCAAAGTAGTAGAGACAACGATACTAATTTGATGTGATTTTAATGGGGGTATCAATTTGCAAATTTGCCTGATTAATAACATCAATAGAAGACCAATTTGACTAGTTAATAGATATTTATGGCGGAGGCTTGAATTAATTTCTGCAAGTACCTGGTATTCTTAATTGTTTTGAGTTTTAATTGTGCAGGTAACAAAGTGTGATGCTGTCTATCTTGTTGAGATTCCCGTTGGGCGGAATTCATCAAATATCACCACCAAATCAATGGCTTTGGTTTTACTTTTGAATCTTTCTTCCCAATTTCCTTCTTCTTCAAAGTGCTTAATTATGTTTGCTTCAACATGATTTTTCAGTGTATCCTTTCTCATTTTGATGATCAACTAACGAAAACAACCCATTTCATGTTACATTTTGTTTTTATTTTGAGGATTTGTTTTCGGAACTTATCTCGTGGTACTATAAGCATGTGACTCATACATTCTAAAAGTTGTGGTTCTTTGCTTATACCATTTTGACAACGAACAATTAGTATAAGTTCTATCCATTCCCGATTGTAGGAGAATCAAGGACATAACTGTTCAACACAAAGGAAACCTTGTTCTTGAGTTGCAGCAAAGATCCTCGGAGTTTAACTCTATAATTGAGAAACATGCAAATATCAGGTATGCAATCTCCAACCTTTTGCTAGCCCCATTGGTTACTTCTCCTTATGTAGTTCATATATTTGATCTCATTTAGCCCTTTAGTTATGTTGTTTAACCTATTTAGGATTATGGTTGATTCTTTTTAGGTTTTCTTTGGGCGAAAGAATGCCAGTTCTTGATGAAACAACTTTCGGTAATGTGGGGTCAAAAACCGGTTCAGAACCGGTTCGGCCGAACCTGTTCATACCATAAAAGAAATAAAAAAATTTGAGGTTCCAATTCCAATTCAGACTGAGATTACAATACAAACATAAATCCAACTGAGGTTCCAATACAAACATAAATCCATTACAAACAATCAAACATAATACTACACTTAAGACTTAACACTAGTTACTTTAACTTCTATCTGAATCTTCAACAATCTGTCAACCAAGCCACCAATTTGCTCATGAAATGTCAGCATGGAATGAGAACAGAACTCATCACCAATCAAGTGTAAATCTAATTCAGCACAACAAAACAAATACAATGACACAAACTTACTAATTAGTAACTATAGTTTTGACAAGAAGTCCACATATCAGTAGTTAGGCAAACTTTACCTCCAAGACATTTTATGAAATCCTTTAACCTTTCCTTTTCTTCAACATTCATTTGAAGAATATCTCTTGCCAGTGTTCTGCGTGAATGAATCTCAAATCTTGGTTGTAATACCTTAAGAAACTTTTGAAATGCTTCATTCTCAATGAAACGGAACGGGAGTTCAGCAACAATAAACATACGCACGAGCTCCTTTCAACAAACATTTTGATCAAATTTAGTTGTTGTATTCGGATGTGTCGGTGGACGACTAGAACTACCCCCATCACCTTCTTTGGTGAAAACGTTGTCTAATGTAACCTTGAAAGGTGACTTGTTACATCTCTTTGTGTGATTTTTCAAGCTACAATGTGTTCACCAGAATAATTACACTTACCAATCGCCTTACCCTTGGAATTAACATGTTTGAGTTTGGTAAAATGTTTCCATGTTGGAGATTCATTCTTTCTAGATTTCTGCCAACTAGAACCACCTTGCGTACTACTACCTTGCTCTTGCTTTCGAGCTATAGTTGGTGACGGTCCTGATGCAACAGGTGGCGATCCATCTGAATTAGAAGAGGCAGTTCCCTCAATAAGTACAGGCCACTGTCCCTCAATAAGTCTGGTTTTTCTCTTTTGAGATCCACCTTCTAAACTCCCCCCTTTTGTTTACCATCAAACGATATTGACTGCAAAGACATGTGAAATTGGCCGAACCAAATTGGAATTAGATCAGGGCCTAATCAAATTGGAGCACAGTGCCGAACCAAATTGCCAAATTGAACCAAATTACCAACAACAAATAGCAATCTCCAGCATAGCAAATTAATCAGATTTTCCTAACAAATCACTAATCAGATTTTCGTAACAGATCACCAATTACTAATCAAATTTTCCTAACAGATCACTAATCAGATTTTCCTAACAGATCACTAATTACTAATCAGATTTTCCTAACAGACTACTAATCAGATTTACTAATTACTCAATCAACAGCAAATTAGCAATATTTTATCGCCAATCACAATCAATACTAGCCTGGCAAGACAACAACTAAGCAGCGTCCAACGAAGAAGTCGAACCTGGAGGCGAGGCAAGCGAGTCTGGAGGCGAGGCCAACGAGTCTGGAGGTAAGGCCAACGAGTCAGCGACGACCGAGTCTGGAGGCGAGCGGCGAGCGACGAGCGGGGAGAGGCGAGCGACGAGCTGCGAGAGGCGACCGACGAGCGACGACAAGCGAAGACGAGCGACGACCGACGAGCGTAAGAAATTGAAGAACTGACAGTTGAAGAATGAAGAGTTGAATGCGTGAGAATGAAGGGTTGAAGACTGAATTATTGAAGAGGTGAATTACAATTAGGTCTGGTCTAAAGTGAAGAAAAACCGGTTTTGTGACTTTTGTCTGGTCTGAAGTGGTCTGGCCTGGTTTAGTATTTAGTAGTATTTTAATGTTAAAACCAGTACAAAAAAAGGTTCGGTTAACCGGTTTTGAACCGGTTTTCTGTACCTATTCTGAACCTCTCCATATTTTTTGAAAAAAAATTTGTTTTGTAAACTGGTTCGGAATCGGTACAGTTCAGTCGAACTGGTTATTTTTGCCCAGCCCTAATGTGGGGGGTTCCTATTTACTTGAAGCATTAAAATGGAAGAAGCATTAACTTTCGGTCTTAACGAATTATATTTTACTTGATGGGGGGTTCCTATTTGCTTTGTTGAAGAAAGTTCACTTGATAAAGATTTACTAACGCCGTCTTCTTTTCAGTGATTTCTACTTGCTCAGTAAGTATGCAACCCATTGTACATCGGTCACGTCTTAGGCATATTCATCACCCTCAATTGTGTTGACTGTAACATGCGCTCATGGAAACCGAGTAATCTTTGATTACTAAAATTTATTGTGGGAAAGACAAATCCATATGTACTAACATTTATAATTTATTGTAAGTGTTTTATTTGTATGTGTATTAAGATGTATATAAATATTTTGATGAATAATTTATTATGATTTTTAAAATCAAACTTGTAGTTCATACTTTATTTAAAGAACATGATAATTAATTAAAAAGACAGAGTAAAGTTTTATATTTAGCACTGAATAGTAGTTGGTGTCATAGAAAACATGTTTTTAGCATCGACATTAAATAATATTATCAAGTGTTTTTAACGATCGACACTGTCACTAAATACGTGTATTTAGAAATAACATTATCTGACATTATTAAGTGTTTTTACTGGTAGACATGTTGTCACTAAATACAGATGTTTAATAACGACATATAATGATGTTGAAAGCATTATATAATGACAATTTTTGTCTCTGTTAGTAAGTATAGTGTATATACTGTCACAAAATGTCGTCGACCTATTAGTGGCGGTAAACTTTTAGTGACAACAAACCTTTTAGTGATGATAATTTGCCACTGAAGTGACCTTTAGCCATGGGACCTATCCCGATGAGACTTATCCCGCCGGTAAAGGTTAGTGACGACAAATAGGCATTTGGTAGCGACTTTTTACCGTAGTGGTAGCTATACATTCTTGTAGTGTTGTCAACTACAATCTCATCTTTATTAAGAGGATTACGCAAGAAATCATTACTCTGTAGACGAGATTTGTTCATCGTATTGGAGGTACAAACTCGAATGCTTTTAGTGATAGGAGTGTAAGCTATGCGAGAGTCAGATGTTGTTATGTCAATTAATCCTCACCCTCTGTATACATGCTCGTGAATACTCTTGAGATCGAATGTTGGAGATCCACTCGGTCGCCTATTAGCAAACAGTGGCCCCCAAAGCTTGAGGAAAAATATTGGTCGAGTTTTATATTAGAGGTTCTTGGCGATCATGAGTTTTGCACACTTCTTTAAGCGAGATCATTAGGTTGAATGGGTTTCACTCGAGCTGTTTTAGTTGGAAATTCCTTTGGGCAACCTGTTAGTTCTTGTGGTTTAAGCGAACGCTTAGCATTTGATATTTATTTTCAATTTTTTGTTTGAGACTCTTCCATGGAGGGTACTTATGTAGTGTGATTATGTGTTTGTGCATGTTTCCATAGTTACCCACTTTCTGTTTTTGTTTTGGTCCATGTTTCATTTAGCCTTCTAACCATATATATTATTTGTTAGGAGTTGTAGACCTTTTGCACTTTCATCCATTTAAAACCCTTTAAGTTCGTTGTGTTAAATGGTTTTGAAAAGCTCTTTGCCCTATTGATATGAGACTTATTTTATCACCAGTCGCTTACCAAACAGAAGAATTTTCTTTCACTCTCCTGGTTGAGTCTGCTCCATCAACTACAGTCTCGTCATGTTAAACACCTAGTTTACCGAAGCCCGTTCCCAGTGTGCCCCTGATTTCTCGTTCAAGTAGTCTTTCTCAGCTAAAAATATTGGTTTTCAACCTTTTGCGCTTTTTACTATAACTAGGTATTCTATAGTTTTATATGTGAATATAAATGAGTTGAGGCTAACTCAATTCAAGGTTGTCGTGACACTAGGGGATTTATTCCATGATGAGCACCCTAACTATTCTGGAATGGGACTACAATACCGTGAGGAGAGTGAGACATATATACATTCTACCCAGATCGATGTTGGTCTGCGATTTCCCTATTAACCTGACTTAAATGAAATTTGCTAGTTATAAGTCCTTATAATTGGTCCATTCCCCTAACGTTGATGAGATCTCCGTCATGGGACCAAAAGTTCATTAACATCATTTATAATAACCACAAGTTGTCAAATTTCAAGATCAATCACTTTGCTTAAGAGATCACCAAGAAACATTGACTTAGTCGGATCTAACACCCTTGTCATTGGTTTGATTAATTTGGTAACCCATCTAACTTCATTCTTCTTTCACTTTTATTTGTAGTCATTGGTCGTCATCTAATATGTCATATCTTTCTTCTCAAACCTAGGCAAGTCTGCCCATTGAGAAGGTTTCTCTTAGTCATTTTCTTGCTCCGGATAGGCGATCTAAAGGAATGGGATTGTGATCCGCACCCCGCCTAGGGAAGTCTCTAAGGAACTGAATGTTTAGATCAACATGCTGAGTATAAAATTGTAACTTACAGGGGTCATTTATAGTATCCATAAGTTGTCGAATTTCAAGGTCATTATTCACTTGGTTTAAGAGACCACCAAGTTAAACCTTTAGTGAGTTTGGATCTAACACCCTTGATATTGGTTTGATTGATTGGGTAACCAATCCAACATTTTCTTACTCTTTTATTTGGCCACAAGGCCTTCTCGACCCAATACCATCTCAGAGGGGGTTACATTCAAACATTTTAAGAGTGGTCTGACCCGCATTCCTGATAAATTAGAACCCATCCCATGGTCCAACATCAACCTAGAGATCAAGTAGTCGTCAAAGCTTCCAATGGTTTCAAAGACCTCAGTCAACCCTCTCAGGTAATCGCCCTGGGAGCACTCGCCAAAAGAACTCAGCTTCTCACCTCTGGTCCCTTAACCGACTCTAAGTTTTCGAAAATATTGTCCCGCATATCTCGGGCATATATTCAACAACGATCAAGTAAGACAACTACAATATTACACAATAACCGTAATATACGTTATCCTTAAAGTTGCAACAAAAATTATACATAAAGATTCGGTTTGCACATAATGGCTTTACATATAATTGAGATATATACATTCATACATACAACATAGTATACTTATTTAAGAATCAAAGTAGGACCCAAAGGAACCTCTTCTGTTGCGGTCCCCTTATTGCAGGGTCATTGGAGCTTCAACAAAATGCTTGATCATTGGCCAGTCATCGTCCAGTTAATGCTTACTCAGCATCCAGTCAGCACCTAGGAATTCTTGTCCTAACATTTGGTGCCGTCTGTGGGAATGAGCAAACAGTCATGTAGACTCGCTCTACTTTCTACCATAACAAGCAGGTGATGAACGAGCCATCCCAGGATAGTTCCGAATCTGCCGCGTCATCGCTGCACCTGCCAGTCCAGTCCCGACTCCTCTTTCAATCAGCATTCCGGCCCAGCCTACCATCGCCTCAGTACAGTTAGTTGGGGAGACCATTTCAGTCACCAACGATATATTGTAGCCCCTGGAAGCAATATTAGGTCAAGCCCAAAGACGGGCCTCTGCCCCATACAAAGACTCCCACTCTCAAGAGCCACCGAAAGCTGAAACAAACAACCTCCGCTCCGACAATCCTTAAGAAGAGCAAGAGGTGACCTAAGACACTCAATCCATGCCTCCGACCGTTCCTGCACCATCAACAGAAACAGTTGCTAATCCATCGACCACTCTGCCCAACGGGGGCCAACAAGCCCTAGTCACTGTGGGTCAAGTTGAAGAGCTTGTTAGAGGATATAATTTAGATTGAAGTTAAGTTGTCAACATTTAGTTTACATCAAGTAAAAGGACCATTTTGTAGTAAGTATAATATATATACATTAGGGTTTTATCTCTATATCTGTAGTAGGGTTTCTACAGTAGGGATTTACTATATATATATATATACCATTGTACCTATTCTTCAAGATATAATAAGAATACAAGTAACTTTTCTCTATTCATATCTCTTAGATTTAAGAAACCTTCATGGTATGAGAACTTTCAAATTTAGGTTTATCGTATAATTCACACTAGTCAGCGACCACCACAACGATAAGTCACGACACCACCATTCGCTGCTCAACCCTTATATTTTTTTAAATATTCTCATTCTGGAGCAGCACATCACCTTACCAATTCCTCCTTGAATGTTCCTAATGCAGCCCCTTATACAGGAAAAGGTAAATTAGTGTAGGTAATGGTAATACAATTCAAATAACTCATACAGGTACATCTCAACTTCATGTTAACAATTGCTATGTTATTCTTTGTAACGTTCTTGTAGAACCTTCTTAGGAATTATGAGAAGAATATGTTCATTAAAATAAAAGAGTGATAGTCCTTTGTATGTATACTGTAGCTTGGTGTTCTAGTGTCCTTTTGTATAGTTTAGATCATCCATTATATTTTCTTCTTAGTCTCTTAGGATTAGTATATAAATAGGAGTATCTCATTTTATAAAAACTTAACTTCTTATTCATTTCAGTAAAGTTGTTCTTTCTGTTCTATTAAATCTGTTATAACATATTTCCGTTATCTTCTATCTCAAGTTTCTTTTTCTTCTTGTCCAAGCAGTCAAGTTCTGTAAGGTTTCCATCTAATCTCACTTCAGTTCGACTAATATGGTATCAGAGCTGCAAGAATATGGCGACTACAACAACTGATTCTCATTTCAAGTTGAGAATTTTGCATTTAATCTTTGAATTTGGATCGTCATTTCTATTGGACTCTGCAAATGGAAGATCTTCTTCCTCCAGCGCTTTCAAACAAAAAAGCATGCTTTCTTACAGGAGACGACACTTTTCAGTATTGGAAGGAGCAGGTACTTCTTGTGGTTTGTGGTTTTAATCTTGAAACTTATCTCTATGGTGCTTGTGATATCCCTGTTCATATCATTACTGTAAATGGAGAAAATGTGCCTAATCGTGCCTTCGCTACGTATCAGCAAAGAGATAGCGCATTAGCTTCGTGTTTGTTAGTTTCAATATGCCTACATGTTAATAGATACATTCTAGGGTGTATGCTAGTAAATGCTATATGGTCTAAGCTTCATCAAATGGTTTTTCATGTTCAACCACTAGAGTTATGAGCTTGTTTGGAACACTGAAGGCTAGAAAGACAATAACTCTGCCAATTCGTGATTAACTAGCTGGTATTCAATCCACATGCGACAGTAAAGCAAGTTGTGGTCATCATATAGATGAGATGCAACAAATCTCTATAATTATTGATGGTGTGAAAGGGCAATTTGATAATGTTGTATCGGTTATTCATGCAAACCGTAATCCTTATGACATAGCATCTGTAAGTTTAGTGTTCTTGGATGCTTAAATTAGAAGCCGAGATCAATTTTTTGATCCTGTGTTAGTTCCTCATACTTTGGTTCACAAGTCAGAAGTATTTTCTCCTAAAACTGCTGCTTCAAACACAGCCTCAGCCTCAGAGTATGTGAAAAATATTAATACTTCTGCTAATCAAAGTCAGTCAACAATTTTCTCAAATCAAAATGCTCATGTGTTTGATCGTGGAAGAGGAGCTGGAGGAAGGGGCCGTGGTGAAAACAATCCTCGGTGCCAACTCTGTGGCAAGATTGGTCATCTTGTCAATAGATGTTATAAACGTTTTGATGTAAACTTCCATGGAATCAATTCCTCCAATGGTCTGAATGCTCAAATGAATGCAAATGTTTGTTAGAACTCATGGAATGATTGGAATGATCACACATATCAGTATTCTGTGTATATACCTCAGCCTCAATCTCAATCATATCTACCAAATGTTTTTAACCAAACTTGTTCCCTCAGCATCAATCACAGTCTTCTTATTCTAGCAATCTTGCGTCTGCTCAGATCAATTCTGGTTTTTTACTTCCTACAACCCCTTCTATTGGTCAGTATCAATGTATGCTCCCTTATGGATTACCTCCTGGTTACACCAATCCTACATTACCTTCTCTGCGTACTGGACCTGCTCCTTCAGTTGCTTAAGATCAAACTTTTACTCCTCAGATGAACTTTTTTCACTTCCCCAATCACAACAGGTCCGAGTTGATCAAGCCTGGTATCCTGATTCAGGGGCATCTAATCATCTCACGCATAAACAACCTGCAGGAGCTGAACCATACAAAGGAACATGTACAATTCAAGTTTATAATGGTTCTCATTTGTATATTTCTCATATTGGTACTTCAGTTATAAATACTAATACCAAACCTTTGTTTCTTAACAACTTGCTTTACACTCCTGAAATGACTAAAAACTTAGCTTTTGTTTCTCAGTTTTCCGGGGATAACAATGTCTATTTTGAGTTTCATCCTACCTATTGTGTTATCTGGGATTCAGCTACTCATGAAACTTTGTTGCAGGGTGAAGAATCGGGAGGCCTTTACAAACTAGATTTTAATAGGTTTAGTCGATCTAGGTCCAGTATACAAGCTGTGTCTAGTTCTGGTATATGTCAAACTGCTAATGTTGTTGAGTCTTCCATATTATGGAATCAATGACTTGGTCATTCTTTGTCAAAAGTACTATCTTTTGTATTCAAACAAGTTGGTATGAAATGTTCAAACGATTATGGTTTATGCTCTGCTTGTTTAGTTGACAAAAGTATTCAGCTTCCTTTTTCCAGTTCTACTACATAATATATGAAGCCTCTTCAACTTGTTGAAGTTGATTTGTGGGGACCTGTACCTATAGTGTCCAATGGTAAAACAATTACATGAGTATAGCTGATGTTTACTCTAGATACACATGGATCTATTTTTTGGATAAAAAAAGTGATGCTGCATAGATATTCATTCAGTTTCATACTTTAGTTGAAAGACATTTGTCTTGTTCTTTGAAATCGGTTCAAATAGATGGAGGCGGTGAATTTAAATCTCTTTCATCATACTTTACTCAACATAGTATTGCTCATAGAATTACACGTCCTTATACAACTGAGCATAATGGGATTGTTAAAAGAAAGCATAGACATATTGTTGAAATGGGTTTAACTCTTTTGTACCAAACAACATTACCTCTGCAGTACTGGAGTAATTCTTTTTATTTTTTCACTGCCGTCTTCTTGATAAAACGACTTCCAACTTGGGTAATATCTAACATATCTCCTCATGAAAAACTATTCGGTAAGGTTCCCGATTACTCTATTCTTCGTTTGATTGGCTGTATTTGTTTTCCGTTTACTCGTCCTTTTAACAAACATAAGTATTAAGACTGTGATGGTGGAATTTATATTTCTAGACATGTTCATTTTCATGAAAATGTATTTCTAGACATGTTCATTTTCATGAAAATGTATTTCCATTTGCTGATCAGAAAGGTAAGTTCAAGGTGTCTTCTACACCGAAGAATACATACACTAGTACTCTATTTTTCTTACCTTTTGGATGTGTGAATACTTTGAGGAAGGAACAGTATGAATCACATATAAGGTCTTGTGCAGCTTACAAACCATAACATTCCCATATGAATAACATTCCTCAAAGTCAGGAGGTTGAAGCATAAACACCTCCTCAGTAAGATCACCATGAAGAAAGGTATTATTAACATTGATTTGTCGAATCTACCATTTATTGGTTAGAGCTAAAGATAGCACAATACGAACTGTAGGTGACTTAATAACAATAATAAACGTTTCACATAAATGAAAACCAGGTTTTTGAGAAAACCCTTTAGTAACCATACGTTCCCTTTGGAACTTCATCTACATTGGTAGGAAGGAACACTCACCCTATGCAAACAAGATCTTAAAACTGCTGCGTTAATTCAAGTGCCTCCAGCCCAGTTCAATCTTTCGTTAGGAATTTTGGCTACTCATAATAGTTTAAATCCATTGACTACTGTTTCTGATACAGGAAAGAACATTACTCTATGCAAACAATATCCAAATCCACTTTTCAATTCTCAGTCTTAACTGCAGTTGGTGATATTTCTGCTGATCTTCTTACTCTTGAACCAACATCTATTCATTCAGCTCTTCAAACTCCACACTGGACTCAAGCTGTTCATGATGATCTGGAAGCTCTGTCCACAAATAAGACATGGTATGTTGTTCCTCTACTTGAAGGTCGTATTCCAGTAGGTTGCAAATGGATCTTTAAAATCAAAAGAAATTCATATGGCTTTGTGGCCATGTACAAGGCACGTATGGTTACTAAAGGGTTTTCTCAAAAACCTTGTTTTCATTTATGCAAAACGTTTATTATTGTTATTAAGTCACCTACAGTTCGTATTGTGCTATCTTTAGCTCTAACCAATAAATGGTAGATTCGACAAATCAATGTTAATAATACCTTTCTTCATGGTGATCTTACCGAGGAAGTGTTTATGCTTCACCTCCTGACTTTGAGGAATGTGATTCATATGGGAATGTTATGGTTTGTAATCTTCACAAGACCTTATATGGTTTGGAGCATACTCCTTGGGTTTGGTTTGAAAAACTTAAGCATTTTCTGTTATCTCATCTCATGTTTCATGTTTCTAAATCAGATAATTGTCTGTTTATAAAAAAGGCTTCTGCAGTTTCAGTCTTTCTTTTAGTTTACGTGGATAATTTGTTGTCACTGGTAGCAATTATTGTGATATTGAGGAAACTATTACTCGAATCAATATTGAGTTCAAACTGAAAGACTTGGGTGAAGGATGAATGTTTACTTCTCAGTCAGCACAAGTACATTACTGAATTACTGCATAAAACTGGCTTGACAGATACATCTACTATGCCTACTCCTATGATAGGTAATTTTTTGACCAAGGTTTTAAGTAATAAGGATAATTCCCCGTGTTGTAATGCTGATTTGTACAGAAGTACAGTTGGGGCTCAACCTGGTATTGCGTTTGTTGTTAATAAATTAAGTCAATTTGTTCAAGATCCTACTTTGTGTCATAGGAATGCTCTTGTTCATGTGTTGAAATATCTTAAAGGAACTCTTATCCATGGTGTGTTATTTCAATAAAATTCAGTTCCTTCAAATGAAGTTACCCTTGTTTTGTATGCGGATGCAAATTAGGGAAGTGATCCAATGGATAGAAAGTCTATTTATGACCATTTTATTCTTCTAAATGGTAATCCGGTTGTGTAGAGGTACAAATAACAACCAGTCATCTCTTGATCATCTGCTGAAGCTCAATATAGAGCTATAGCTAATGATATATGTGAAATTCTTTGGGTGACATATCTACTTCAAGAACTTGAGGTATCTCTTTCTTCTATTTCGGTAGTGTTGTGTGATAATACTAGAGCTATAGGGCTGACTGAAAATCCTATTCATCATTCTAAGATGAAACGTGCTGAGATCATCAGTTTTGTTCGTGAGAAAGTGAGTAATAGACAGGTGATTGTTAGTTTTGTTCCATCCACTGATCAGTTTGCTGATATTCTTACAAAACCTCTTACTGAAAAGTTCTTTGTTCCTCTTCGTAAAATGTTGGATGTATATTCTCTTGAAGAGGTTGATGCTCTATCCAAATGCTTAACAGAGGGTGTTTAAGCTTGTGATCATTGTGTGGTTACTCTCTTTTTCTGATCATACTCTGTCTTTTGTTCATTGATAACCTTGGTTATTATCTGGTTGATATAGTCCAATTGATATACTTTGGTTGGTCATTATCTGTCTTTTGTATACTCTGGTTGATCATTATCTAATTGATATAGTCTAATCTAGTTGATTAGTTCTTTGTATACTCTCATCATTGCATCAAAATGGTTGATTCTTTGCTTCATTGTTTTCTTTCCGTTGGTTTTAATCATAAAACATTCTTCAAATAGTTTGATGCTCGTTGTTTTCTCTATTTTCTCTTCGTCTCTGCTTGTCTTTTTCTTTTGTTATATTTTTTCATTGTGATCATATATTGGTGAATTTGTTCTTATTCTATTCTCATTGATCTCAACCTGTTCTTGAGTCATCCGTGCAAAGATACGGCGGCTCATGGGATTTGATTTCAAAAATAATCAATGAAGAAGAAAATGTCAAAGATACTTCTTCATTGGTTTGAGAAAGAAAAGAAGAAGGCTCAAACCTTCCAATCTTAATGAAAATATGAATGCTCAAACCTTCGTGTCTTGAAAAAAAAGATACATTCAAATCACTCATGAATGAAAAGAGTGTAAAGAGAAATCAGAAATCAGTGTCACTAGTATATTTCACAGAGATGAAACTAACATTTATAATGATTCTTTGACTAGTGGAGAAGTTGAGTATAAATCTGAGATTGGATCAGCTTTCGTTCAGTTTAAGCTTGTTTTGTGTTTTGGTACCTTTGGTGGTGAGTTGTAATGGATCTATGTGATCATCTGTTTTGAACTATATTAAGATATGATAAAGAACAGGGAAATTGAACTCCAGATTAGATTATGATCAAAGCAAATGGTAATAGGAATATCTGAAGTTCAAAATTCGAGGTTGTCTTGATCAAGCATGAAGGAGATGGAAAAGAGATAATCAAACAAGGACATCAAGAAAACATACTAAAAAAGGATCTTGGATATGGAATGTTAGGACTTATGATAAGAATATGTTCATTAAAATCAAAGAGTGATAGTCCTTTCTATGTATACTGTAGCTTGGTGTTCTAGTGTCTTTTTATATAGTTTAGATCATCCATTATATTATCTTCTTGGACTCTTAGGATTAGTATATAAATAGGAGTATCTCATTTTCTAAGAACTTAACTTATTCTTCATTTCACTAAAGTTGTTATTTATGTTTTGTTAATTATGTTATAACAGAATTCTGTTATCTTCTCTCTCAAGTTTCCTTTTCTTTTTGTCCAAGCAAACCAGTTCTCCAAGGCTGACATCTAATCTGAGTTTAGTTCGACTAATACACCTCATATTACCAAGAATCTCTTATATGTGTCTCAATTTGTTAAAGATAGTTATGCTTACTTTGTTTTCTTTCCAAATGGTTGTGTTGCACAGGATCGGAAAACGCACCAAATACTCCTACAAGGATGTAAGTCTGGTGGACTCTACAAGTTGCTCTTATCTACAAATGAGTGTATTCAATCTGGTTCTTTTGATGTTCCTGTATGCTCTTCATTTCTCGCTAGTAGTAATAAGAATGTAGACCTCAATAAAGGTGGTAATTGTAGTAAATTTGCTGGTAGTTTAGGAAACACCTATGATGTTAGTTCGGTACCTAGTAATAGTATTGGTTCGGCCTGGAGCAGTAGTAACCCAACTGTTGTTCGTGGTATGTATCCTACTGCCTTATAAAATTCTAATATTCCACATTTGTCTATGAATAAAACAAGTGATCTTAATAAAGTGAATGTTTACTCTACAACTAGAAATCCTGTTCCTAGTTCTGAAAATTATGTTCCTAGTCCTGGTAAATTTATTCCTAATGCGCATGTTTATAGTATCAGTGCTTATGTCTTTTTTGTTTCATCGTATGTTTGGCATCAAAGACATGGTCACCCATCTTCTCAAGTGTTAGAACATGTCATTCAATTTGGATTACCCTGTACTGAAAAAATCGACAAAACTCACCTATACGTGGCATGCAAAATGGGGAAGAGTCACAAGTTACCTTTCGCCCCAATGATCTTCTCCAGTTATTTCAAGTGGATAATAAATAAGTTTTGTGGATGCATTTTCTCGGTTCACTTGGGTATATTTCATTTCTCACAAGAGTGATGTTGTGAATGTATTTAAATCCTCCCATTTGTTTGACAAAAAACAATTAAACCATCAAATAAAAGTAGTTCAAACCTATAATGGAGGTGAATTTATAGGGTTATTTCACTCTTATTTAGCCTCTGCAAGTATTCAACATTGGTTTACATGCACTTACACCTCTCAACAAAAGGGGATTGTTAAGAGGAAGCATAGACATTTAGTTGAACTTGGTCTTACCTTGCTTGCCCAAGGATATGTCCAATTCAGGTTCTATACAGATTCATTTGCATCTGCTGTTTATTTGATTAATCGGTTACCCACGCATGTGCTAAATAATAAATCACCTTTTGAAAAATTGTTCCATAAACTCCCCTTATATAATCAATTACGTGTGTTTGGATGTCTGTATTTTTCTCATGTTCGTGATTTTAATAAACATAAGTTCGATTACAAATCTAGACCATGTGTGTTTCTTGGATATTCTTCAACTCTGTAGGCTACAGGTGCATTGATCAAATTGGAAGAGTTTACATGTCTAGGCATGTTCATTTCGAAGAGTCTGTGTTTCCTTACTG
The DNA here is from genome assembly GCA_946814005.1 of Chamaenerion angustifolium. Taxonomy (NCBI): domain Eukaryota; kingdom Viridiplantae; phylum Streptophyta; class Magnoliopsida; order Myrtales; family Onagraceae; genus Chamaenerion; species Chamaenerion angustifolium. Next base: position 20,502,072 of record OX328268.1, on the reverse strand, counting down.
CATTATACAATCTGTTTCTGCTATTTCTTTTGATGCTCATGACTCCTACCCAGTTAATTCATGCCTCATGGCTCCGCTCAAGATTGACAGGAATTCCCATGCCCACTTCAATTGCTCCAAGTAATGATGCTAATTCTTTATCGCATGCACAAGCGGATATAAAAGAACTTCCTTCTCCACAGTCTCAAATCAGGAACTCATATTCTACAGTTGTATGTTCTCACAAGACCATTTTGGATCCCAACATAATCTCCGACTGAATGACCAACTGATGCGAATAGTCCACAAACCCAAGTTTTTTTTACCTAATGCGTCCTCACCTGTCTTAGATATGAGCTTATCCATACCTAGTATACCTCAGTCTACTAATGAGAATATCGTGATTGTTTCAGGACTTAGATCTCCTCCTCCACCATAATCCATGCGCAATGATCCACCACAATCAAGACCTGTGCCACAACCATCTACACACGGCATGATCACCAAGTCTAAATCCAAGTCTTATGTAAATGCTTTTTTCGCAACCACAGGTCATGTGAGGGAGCCTCTGAATGTGTACATAGCACTTTAATATCCAGAATGGAGAGAAGTCATATAGAGAGAGATCGAAGCACTCCAGGAGAAAGGCACTTGGACTCTCACTTCCTTACCTCTGGTAGAACTCATGTGGTCTGCAAATGGATATGCAAGATCAAAAGAAAAGCAAGATGGCACTGTGGAAAGGTACCAGGCCAAACTAGTAACCAAAGGATTCTCCTAGAGGGTGGTGTTCGATTATCTGGATACCTTTAGTCTAGTTGCAAAACATGCCACAGTCAGAATCAGTATATCCCTAGCTTTATATTTTAATTGTACATTGCGACATATAGATGTGAATAATGTTTTTCTAAATGGAAGTTTTCTTGAAGAAGTATACATGTCTCAACCTCCAGGTTTTGAAGTCACAGATGCCATAGGCAACCTGTTTCTTTGCAAACTCGCTAAGGCATTATATGGCCTCAAACAAGCTCCAAGATCTTCCTAACACATCTCTCTTTAAAATTTCTCAGTCTAATAACTGCTTTTTCATTAAGAAAGTGTCTAACAAATGTTTTTAGCTCCTGGTTTATGTAGATGAGATCGTTGTGATAAGATCATGTGATGATCTCATCCAATCAACCAAATCCAACTTTAACACACATTTTTCTTGCAAGGATTTGGGGAAACTGAACTAGTTCCTTGGAATAGAAATTCAGTATGGACCTGATTTTAAGGTGTTAAGCCAAAGGAAGTACATCTATGGCCTATTGTCACGTATTAACATGTCAAATTGTAAACATTGTCCTACCCCACTGGTTGGTTTTCCTATCCTTACATCTAACTCTGGATCTAGTATGCCTATGTTAGATCCGTCTCTATACAGGAGCATGGTTGGAGCCTTACAACATGTTTGTTATACTCGTCCAGATATCAACTATTGTATCAATAGGCTTTGTCAGTTTCTTCTTATACATACAAAGGCTCATTGGGCAACTGTTAAAAGGTTGTTAAGATACTTAAAAGATTCTCTTGATCATGTCTTAATATTCAAACCATCTTCATCTCTTGATCTTGTTAGTTTCATATTGGGGAGCTGGCACTGGTGACAGAAGATCTACTAGTGGACATTGCTTCCTTTTGGGAGGAAATCAAATTGTTTGGTATCTAGATCAACGACTGAGGCAAAGTTTCATGAATTAGATTATGCTATGTGTGATGTCATTTGGGTAACCTCTTTACTAATTGAGCTTGGCTTATCATTATCATATGCTCTTGTGCTTTGGTGTGAAAATATTAGTATTATCTCTATTGCGGGTAACCCAGTTCAACATGCTAAGATGAAGCATGTAGAATTGGATCTTTTCTTTGTGTGTGAGAAGGTTTCGCAGGGCCTGATCCAGGTCAACCATGTTCCTGGTACAGAACAACTTGTTGATGCACTTATCAAACCTTTAACTGTGAACACTTTCATTCCTTTTCGCCGAAAGTTGGGTGTCTGTTCCTTAGCTGAAGCTCTATCCGAAGGATCAAGTATGAATTCCCACTTGTCTAACCTTAATTCTACTCATCAGTTGACCTCTAAAAATATTATATCACAAGTATTCTCTAATCTCTCCCAATTAATCTCAATTTCAAATAGTTCTCCTGATCTTCTTCTAAATGATGACGATGTTGATGAGTTGTTTGATGATGATAAGTACTTTGAGCATGAGGATTGACTGGTTTCAAGGTGTTAGAATTCAGATACTCACGATGCTATATTGTCATATGTTTATCGTGATGAGACTACGTTGAAATATCAAAGCTCCTATGTCTTGCTTTACAAAGAACATATCTTTCACATTTGTGAATTGTTATAATTAGATGATACAACGAGTTTGATCATTGTTCGGCTTGTGCCAAGCGATTATACACAAAGCTTAGGCATTTATATAACAAAAGCTACAAGAAGATGTTGGGCACAAACCCAGCCAATCACATGTTACATTGGATTGAAATTTTTATCCAAATATTAAGAAGAATAAGGGATAAGTAACCTCTGGTTCAAGCATATATCACTTATCCTGTGTTTTGTAACAAAATCCAAAATACGATTTTGGGCACAAACCCAGCCAATCATCAAGGAGGGAAAAAAATTGAATGATGACTCAAGCATCACAATTGTGGAATACAAACACATGGATACCAAAAGACAAAAGAAGAAATTGGGCACAAGCCCAGTCAACTTTGTTTAGGCTTTCACTTGGCTTGAACAAGGAAAGATTCATATGTGTGTACAAGTATAACTTGTTCACTTAATGCTTAAAATCTTTAACTTGATCTCTCACCGTATAATTTATATGTGGTATACATGGTATTATCTTCGTTGTCTTGTCACTTTGATGAACAGGATGTCTAAGATCAAGTGCCAAATAATCAAGCAAAGAAAAGCTGAATTTTTACTCAAAAAGAGAATGGGAAAAACTCAAGAAAGTGAATAGCATTGGTGAACGTTAGAGGATATAGTTTAGATTGAAGTTAAGTGGTCAAGATTTAGTCTTCTTCAAGTAAAAGGACCGTTTTGTAATAAGTAGAATATATCTACAACATGGTTTTATATCTATATCTATTGTAGGGTTTCTATAGTGGGGCTCTACTACACATATATATATACCAATGTACCTCTTCTTCAAGATATAATAAAAATACAAGTAACTTTTCTCTATTCAATTCTCCAGGAACTTGCTTCTCAACTCTGCCCAAGTTCCGATTGATCCTGCAGGGAGGCCGAAGAACCATGACGAAGCCGAACCCGAAAGAGTAGATGGAAATAGCAAAGCCAAATGATTGGGATCGTTTGACTTACCCAGAAGGGAGGCCTCATGCTTGTTGACATGTACGGTGGGATCTCCTCCACCGCTATACTCAGGTATGGCCCGAGCAACCACATCCTTCGGGATTTTGATAGCGACGAGCGCGTCAGTAAAAGGATGAGAGGAATGCTCCTTGAAGGGAGCCACGACTGTCAACTGTCTTTCCTGGAGCCTTTTGTTGAGAAGGTCATCCATCTGATCCACAGGGCAGTACATGGGAGAGGCTCCGGGTAGAGGATGACCGGAAGGATTGGCAGTATATGCGGCTACTGGCTCCTTGGTGTGTGATGGAGGTAGGGACTATCTGCGGTGCAGGGGCTCCGTTTTGATCAGCAGCTGGGGTCGGCCTTGAATCACTGGCATGTTCTCGAGCTGTCCGCAGAGGAACAACATTAACTCCTGCTCGGCTGGCAGGTTCTTGTTGAAGCGGTGAAGCGGCGGCGGAATCAGAGCTATCTGAGGATCGCTCCGTAGTCTGATTCCGACGGTTGCTTTGGGATCGAGTTCTCATGGCTGAATTGCTCGTTTCCCACAGACGGCACCAAATGTTGGATCGTGAAATCCTGAATGCTGATCTGGCAGTGAATTGAATGCCAGACAAGGTTGGGATGACGCTTCAGCTCCAACTCCGGTGAACCTGCAAGTAGGGGAGCGCAACAGAGGGGGTGCCTCTGGGTCCCTCTCCGATGCTTAAATGAGTATGTGTGTGTATATAACTCAAAACGTCAAGAACGTATGTAAAGCAAGGGTATTTATAGGGTAAGAGAGATAGAACCGTATATGGCAGCTGAATATCTTAGTGTATATTGTATTGCCGAAGATTCGGATCGTCAGTTACTGCGAGATATTGCAGTTACCAAATCTAATCCTTAGTGAATATGTGACCGAGATATGCGGGATATCGTGGCCACTTCCTTATTAACGGTTTTGTGGGACCAGAGGAGAGAGGCAAGGCTCTCTTCGGGGCGAGCACTCCCATGTCGAGCAGTGGAAGGTCGCGACCTGGTAGAGAATGGCGAGCAGTCTGAGAGCCTTTGGCGTCCCTATAGACTTTGGGCTCGATTCTGGATTACTCGATGGTGGGCCAAGTTTAGCTTATACTTGGGCCGATCCGGTTCGGATGTCATGGGTTTACCCCCTCTATAGTTATTGGGCCTTCGAGGCCTTTTCTTACTGGGCTGTCACTATCAATACCCAACATACATGGTTTGTTTAATTTAAAGAAAATGCATAAAGTCTTTTTGGGTCAAGCATGATAAAAACGGGCAATTCGGGCAAAATTGAAAAATAAATTCAAAAACAAATTAAAAGTACCGAAAGGGCGTATTATGAGCTCGCGAGCTTTTAAGACGTAATCAAACCCCCGAACTCGATTCTCTGGACGTAGACCTTTTTAAGCCCTAGCATGTTAATTTCATGTACCCTAGGCAATTTTAGGATTCCGATTAGCCTGCATTTAATCGGTGGCGACTCTTTCAATTTTTTTCGGTCTGTTTGATTACCCCGCTCGACCGGTTCCGTCCCTCGCCAAGACCCGGCATTTTCAAATTAAAATTTAAAAATATTTTCCAAAACGGGTCAGGAAAGTCGGATTCGACGTCCGACAATTTGGCGACTCTGCTAGGGAGCTCTTTTTGAGGGTTTAGGCTTAGTCATGTTTGCTTTGCCATATTATATTTTGCCATATCCGTTTTGACTGTTTGCATATGCTTGCAGTTTCAAATTTTGTCCAAAAGGCGATGTAATTGTAATAAATCAAAAAAATAAAAATTTAAATTCTTGTTTTGCACACACCACGCTGGTTACCATTACCCGCTCAGACCTGGAGCACATTAAGAGCTTAGGGAGTTTAGTAGGGGAATGCGCCCGGAGCGGTTTGGACCGCTGGCACGCACCCAAACAACTCAACTCGATGATCGGAATGGGCCCGTGATCCTCTTTAGGGGGTGAGATTCCGCTGGTTCAGAGGACCTAGAAATTCCATCCATTTAGAACAAAAGCTCCACGCCATGTTTAGTGTTTACCAGTTTTGTGTGTATTTCCATTTTTGGGCCCAAGTGATGCAAATGAGAATTCGGCCCAAGTATTTGGATACGAGATTGGCCCACAACCCATGAAGAAGTTTGGCCCATTGATGTAAATGTGTTTTGTTTTGGCCTTAGATTATGACATGTATAGGATTGGGACTTTTGTATTATATATTCCACACTGTTGTAAATGTAATACGAGTCTTACTAATGAAGTTAAATTCTGGCACTTGCATTGTATTTTTCAAAAAAAAAAATAATGCAAGTTCCGTTCATTCAATCTTGTATCCTTAAGACGTTTCACGCACCATCTTTGGTAAGGATGAAAAAAAAATCATTGCCTTCACATTAAGGTCATACAACCCCCTACGGTCGAAATTGCCCGAATATGGAAAGTCATGACAAAAGAGAATCATAAATACGTGAACAAGAAGATTGACGAGGTTCACGAGCTCATAAACTAAAAAGTCAATTGGATTCTCCTTAACGCATTGTCTGAATTCTGGAATATGGAAAACGCGTCTGCGTGATTAACAACAACGGAATACGTTCACAAATTCCATTCGACACCAGCAAGTCCGTCTTTCAACCCGGATGAGATAATCAGGGATAGACTCCAACAACCACCGTCATTCTAGCAATGTGGGGGCACTTTGGAAAAATGTGGGGGCAACGTTGCTAAGTTGAATGACACCCTTGAACAATTCATACGAAGAACGAGGCAAAAAAAATTTCAAAATACATGTCCTCGATCTTCGTTCGAACCAAGGAACAACCAACAAATGCACTCAATGAGCTACGTCGTTTTGTGAAATGTCTTAAGAAGTAGACATCGATTGGCCAAATCCTTATAATGTATTTTTGAAAAAAACTTTTGCCATACATGCAATCAAAGTCTACGAATGGAATGAACGGAACATACAGAATTTTTGAAATCAATCATGCATGATCAATTGTGTATTCATCCTTCTTACTACGGTATTTTGGATTTAGGTTTCCGGAAATCCATGCGACATTCGATGACTCCAGCACCTCAAAAACACGAGGAGAAATTCATCAACCTAAAGCAAACCATGCACACCATGAGTTCCCGCACAGTGCAGTCAATCATTGACATGACCTCCTAGGTCGAACGAATTTTGGCGATCGTGACTACCACAGTATCCCCGACCTCGTCTTCCCGAGGAACACTGCTGTCGTGGCACCTCATCAATCCATGTCAGACACTTTTGCCATCCTGACGAAGCTCCACCTCCCACATATGGCCATCCTGACCAAGGTCCACCTCCCACATATGACCATCACACACCTGGAAGGAAAAAAACACTTTTAGGACTCAGTTTTCGTCCTAATTTCAAAGATTATGAAGTCGTCTGGAGGAAACGTTTAGACGAAAATTCAAGGACATTGTTGTTTCCTCCCCTCTCCGTTTCATTCCTAGGTCCGCCACAAGTTAATACTCACGGGGGCTTACCATGCTTATTTTTAACTGGTATCACCATTGGAGCTCTGATTGATGAAGCTCCCTCATGCCTTTTGATCATCCACTCGTTAGTGGGGCACCCTTGCCGAATCTGACTCTATTCATTACGGAGAAGGATCTGTTGGCTCACACGACATTGCAATTTGGAATACAAAATCAAGCAGATACCAAATTGTAACAATTCCTGAATGCAGTGAGTGGGGAGTATGATCAGGAAAAACGAGATCTACTCCGAGAAAAAAACCGTTACTTGAGGAAGAATCGACTTATGCAACTTTCTGATCAAGGAAGGGACCATAGATAAGTAATGGGTACCGTAGCAAGGAGGGACATTGAGGTTCTCATCGTCAGAATTGAGTTTGTCTTCTATGTTACACCTCACTCAGAGGAAGTGGCAATCAGAGTCAAACCGACCCATGCCACCAGACCACATTCGACCACCAGAAAGGGAGAGTTGTTTTACAAAGTAAAGGAGATGAGAAAAACAACTCTCTGTCGTTTGATCGAGCTAAAGCATAGGCGACTTCAATAGAGATGAACAGACGTCATTGTTGACACGGGGAAGATGCCATCAAAATGTCATTGTTGACTCGGGACATACGCCGTTGTTGACCCCTGCAGAAGAGTCGCAATTGTTGACACGGGGAAGACGCCATTGTCGACACGGGACAGACGTCGTTGTTGACTCATGCATAGGAGATGCCATTGTTGACGTTCGTCGTTGTTCACAACAGGGGAGACGTCGTTGTCGATGCAGAGAGATGCCATTGTTGGCAGGGTCGATCGGAAAGCCTTGAAATGTAGCCACTATGGAAAGTTCGTCACAGCAAGGCGAAGTACTTCCAACTGATCAGATTCCCTGAAGGGTGGAGAAACCCATGGAAGGACAACAACAATGACGCCAGCAACGTCATCACCACGGGGATGAAAGCTGCGAAGAAGAGAAGCAGACCAACAATCACCTTGTGTTCTTATTTGCGTCTTTGCGTTCCAAAAAATTGGCAACGCTCGCACCCATGGGTAAAAATTCTTCGGGAAACCAAAAACTGCCAATGGAGATCAAAATCAAAGAAGTTTCAGCCTATTGTTGTACAATCAAAGAATCATACAGTCAACCATGACTCACTGATATAAAAAAAGATATCTGGCGTACGGAGTTCCCAGAGAACGCCACAAGAAAATGTTTGAATGGTCATGCGAGGAATGACTTGCAATTAATTTCCCAGTGGCCCGACTATACCCATTTGAGATGCGTGAATGCTAAAGAAGTTGAACATCTAATGGAAGAAATTCATGAAGGTTGTTGCGGCCCACACATGAACGTGCAAGACTTGGGTACTTTGGGTTCACCATGACGTCTGACTGTATAAAACATGCCCAGCAATATCACATCTGTCAAGTGTACGCGCGCGGACCAAATCCACGCGTCACTGCACGAGCTCTATTCCATAAATTCCCCACGGGCTTTCAAAATGTGGGGCATCGATATAATCAACATGATTTTCCCAAAGGCATCCCACGGTCATCGATTCATATTGATTACAATCGATTACTTCACCAGGAGTATAGGTTATTACCCTGGCGTCAATAACGAAAAATGCCATTGAATTTTTCATCAGCAAGGACATCATCGTGTGTCATGGGATGCCAAAGTCAATCATCATCGGCAATGCCAGAAATCTAAATTGGTCGATGAGTTGTGGTGAAGTATAAAAATGCATTTCCATATCATCCACAAATGAATGACGCAGTGAAAGCAACAATTAAAGGACTGACATGATAAGATGTCATGGGCACTCAAGGCATACATGAACTCAATACAGGCACCAACAGGAGCAACCCCATTCTCCCTTGTTTACGGGATCGAAATCGTGTTGCCAATTGAACTAGAATTCCCGTCAGCTTTGATCCTCGCCGAGGCAGAGAAGGACGAGTCAGAGTAGGCGAAATGCAGATAAGTGCAATTGAACCTCATGACAAAAGGCGGCTCATCGCGCAGTGCCACGGGCATTTGTACCAGCAACTTATGGCTCGTGCATTTAACAGGAAAGTCAGTCCAAGAGGATTACAAGCAGGCAATCTAATTCTCATAAGAAAAATTCTTAGAGTAAATCCAGACTCTCGGGGCAACTTTGTGCCTAAATATGAAGGGTCTTATGTCGCCAAAGAGACTTTTAGCAGAGGATCTAAAAAACGTGTAATCAGAAAGCGATTCTCCAAAAATGAGAGAAATTCCCACTAAATCGAAAACCTGAAAGGGCGGTTTAGGCAAAATTAGGGAAGAAGGGCATGATTAAAAATCCCTAAAAAGGGCGACCATGGAAAAAGGAAAGGAATCAAATCCCTGCTAGGTTGAAAACCCAAAAGGGCAACCTAGGCAAAAAATAAGGGAACTGAGAGGTGCGGTAAAAAATAAATACCGTAGCAAAAGGAAAGAAAATTAAGAAAAAAAAATGCTCAAAAGTGGACGACAGTGTTTCCCACAGTAGCAATAAAAAGAAGTTGTCATCTGCATTAATTTGAGTTGCCTCGACAGCTTGCATGGATACACCTTTTTGAACAAAGCATGAATGAATTTAGGGAACTCCATCAAGAAGGACTCCAAAGTCGATTAATTAGAAAACAGACTGAGAAGTCCGCACAAGCAGACAAACATCTCGAGAAGGGATTTTACCTCCAAAGTGAATTACAAGCTAAAGAATGGGGTCTTTAGGTGCTCAACCTCCACGAGTCATCATCAACAATCGGGACTTGTAGATATCCAACTTCCGAGAGTTACAAGCCAACAAGCGGAGCCTTTAGCTGTTCAGCCTCCTCAAGTCATCCCCAACGAGTCACAAGCCAATCGATGAGCGGAGTCTTTAGGTGTTCAACTTATACAAGTCATCCTCGACGACCAAGACCTGTAGGTGTCCAACGTATGGGAATCACAAGTTGATGAGCGTTTAGACGCTCAGTCTTCACAAATCATCGTCAACAATCGGGACCTATAGGTGTCTAGCTTCCGAAAGTTGCATAATAATGTTTGTCTACTATGTAAATAATGAATAAAGAGAAGCCAAAATCAGTTGTTTGTCTTTGAACACACACTCATGAGATCACTTCCATGAGCGCGTGCTCAAAGAGGGGCAACTGTAAACACCTGACTTTGGCTCGGGATCAAAATACCGTATGAGAGGAATCGAGATTTGAAAAATATATTTACATATATATATATATATATACATATATATATTTGAAAACTAAAAAAAAAAATTGTTTTTTTTTTAAATAAAAAAAAACTTCCAACGGTGGAAAAGAGTTTTTATTAATTAATTAAATATGTGTACATTTTCTCTATAAATGAGAAGACTAGCTTCAATGAAGGAGGAGAGGATGAAGCTACGGTGAAGAGTTTTCAATGAGAAGAGAAGGAGAGAAAAAAAAAAGAGAAAAAAAAAGAGTGAAAAATACCGATAATTATCGGACTCGGTTCCTCGTACGGTATTTTAAACCTCCAATGAGTTTGGTATATTTCTCTCATATTCAATATGATATTTGTATTTTATAAATGTGAAATAAAATTGAGAGTTTATATACATATATTATATATTTATGTATAATATACTTGTTTATATATATATATATCTATATGTATAATATATATTTATATTATGTTTATGTATTACTATATATATCTATATGTATAATATATATTTATATTATGTTTATGTAATACTATATATATCTATATGTATAATATATATTTATATTATGTCTCTGTTATCTATCTATCTATATGTATAATACATATATATATATATTATGTATATGTATAATATATGTATATGTGAAAAACAAATAATTTTCAAAAATGACTTAGGTCATTTCCAAACTTTGATGAATGTTACAACTCGGTCCTTGGACTCTCGGGTCATTTCTGGGACGTTATCGAGTGTTATAAACCAAACCGGAAAAGTTTTGGGCCATTTGTGCAATTTTTGATTATTTTTTTATTCAGCTCGTTTTTAAAAAAAATTACATTTTGATTTCTAAACTTTTCTAGACATTCCATGATTTCTCAAAATGTTACAAATAAGTCTAGAATAATTTTCGGGTTATTTTTTGGAATTTTATAAAGTGTTACAAATAAATCTAGAATAGTTTATGGTCAATTCTGTAATTTAAAAAAAATATTTTCAGTTTAGTTATAATATTTTCAAAAATTACATTTTTGATTCCTAAATTTTTCTAGACATTCCATGACTTTTAAAAATGTCACAAATAAGAAGAGAATAAATTTTAGGTTATTTTAGAACTTTACCAAGTGTTACAAATAAGTCCAGAATAGTTTAGGGTCTTTTCTGCAACTTTCGAAATATTTGTCCAATTCAGCTCAAATTTTATTAAATTGCATTTTGGTCCCTATTTCTTTTTGGACATCCTATAACTTCTCAAAATGGGACAAATTAGTCCAACAAGATTAATATCTTCAAAAAATCATTCGTGCATGTTTTGACACGTTTAAAAATGGCTCGAGAGTTAAATCATTTTTTTTCAAGCACGATTAACATTAGTTCTCTTTTATTTATTTAAAATTAACTCAAAAAAAAAAATTGTTTGTACATGGTTTGTTTAATTTAAAGAAAATGCATAAAGTCTTTTTGGGTCAAGCATGATAAAAACGGGCAATTCGGGCAAAATTGAAAAATAAATTCAAAAGCAAATTAAAAGTACTGAAAGGGCGGATTATGAGCTCGCGAGCTTTTAAGACGTAATCAAACCCCCGAACTCGATTCTCTGGACGTAGACCTTTTTAAGCCCTAGGATGTTAATTTCATGTACCCTAGGCAATTTTAGGATTCCGATTAGCCTTCAATTAATCGGTGGCGACTCTTTCAATTTTTTCGGTCCGGTTGATTACCCCGCTCGAACGGTTCCGTCCCTCGCCAAGACCCGACATTTTCAAATTGAAATTTTAAAATATTTTCCAAAAAGGGTCGGGAAAGTCGGATTCGACGTCGGACACGAAAAAACCAGCAAGGTGACATATCCTCTCCCAAAAAAGACATCAAAGCGAGAGGCAAACAAACCTCAAAAAGGTAACAGTTCCCCCCAAGTTAGGCAAAAGGAACGGACAAACTATTGAAGTAACAGTCCTTCTAAGTCAAAAGACTTAAAATAGTGAGGCGAACGAACCTAGAGAGGTAAGAGTTCCCCCCAAATTAGGCGAGAGTAGCGGATGAACTATCAAAGTAACAGTCTCTCGGATCTAAAGCCTACAACAACGAACGAAACTCAAGAGGTAACGGTTCCTCCAAAAGGCTAAGGGTCGAACGAAGCTAAAAGATGACAGTTCCCTCGAAGGCAAACAATTCTTCAAAGATAAAAATTCCCTCAAATGCGAACGATTCGAAAAGATAATAATTGCCTCTAAACCTGGCAGAAGGAACGGATGAGCTGAACAAACAACTGTCGTTTCTAAAAAGCGTTAACGAGCGGAAGAATCTTCAAAGATAACATTCCTTTATAAGTCAAAAACCCTTCAAAAATAAGAAGGTAAAACACTGCTGAAGGTTCCCTAATGAAGCAGGGTCTCCTTACTCGAGTCAAAGAAGGTAAGATTTCGAGACTAAGCCTGAGGTGACGTTGAAAACGAGAACGGTAAAACTTCATCAATTCGACATCATAAACAACCCATCTTATTTCAAGTCAAATAACACAAAGGCTTACAGAATTAAGGGTAGCAACTATATATATTAGTTAAAAATCCGAAACAAAGTCAAAGCAAAATAAATACAAGTTCGCCCAAAAAAAAAACTCTTATTCACAAATAATAGGGGTTCGTTACAAGAAATGAGGAAAAATAATAATAACATAAAGGATGCCAGGTCATAGCAGCTTTAGGACGAGCATCCTTGGCAAAGCCACTCTCCATAAAGTCCAACATCGACTTGACTTAACGGAGTGGCAACTCGAGATCCATCTCTAGGATGTCGTCAACCAAGACTTGGACCTCCAAAGCGTAGTCGGTGAACTCATCGAACTTCTTAATGTCCTCGAACATGCTCTAGGGGGACGCGCCAAACTTGCGCTTTAATTCAAGCTACTCTGAGCCCGAGTCTCCCTCAGCTTCTCTTAACAATGAGTAACCTCCGCCTCCAGCTGAGCGGAGTACTTGCTACCCCCCTTGGCTCGACCCTAAACCTAGAGGCTGCCTTCCTCGGAGATATTCACCTGATTCTCCATCATCTTAATGGAGACGAGCAATCCACTATTTTTCTCCATAAACTCTTGCCAGGTCAACACCAATAACCCAATCGAGGCTTTAGCCTTCTACTTTAGCTCTTCGACATCAGCGAGGTTGCACTCCAAGCTACTGTACTGCTCGAGCTCCGTAAGCAGGTGAGACTGCTTATCGGCGAGCTGCCGTCTCTGGGAAAACGAGGTGACCAAGGAAAAATGGAAGAAGTTACAAGATTTGAGGAGCAAAACTAGCTGGAATAACAGTTTACCATGGCCAAACGCTCAAAATGAATCCTAATGATGTCCACGACGTCGTTCAGTTCCAGTAGGACCTCTGCCCGATCCTATGAAAGGAGGATCCCATTCAATAGGTGCATACATAGGTTCAGGTTACCTTATAACACCATTTTATGAGAAATCTCTTTCTCCCAGAGAGAAAGGAAAATGGCCCAAAGACTTCTTAGATCAGCCCCCTTCGGTGGGTGGTCAAAAGAAACAAGCGTACATTACTCGCTGGTGAATGAAGTCTTTGAAGTGGTGGACCTCGTTGAACCCTTGGTTGGGACCTTCCTTCGCGACCCAGCCACCCTTGATTAGCAGCCGTCTTGGGAGGAGCAGGAGCCTCACTTCTCGGGAGGGACGAGCCCCAAAGGCAGAATTCTGGTGGTCACCCGGACCCCTCACCTTCTTTGGAGGGGCACCATCAGTGACTGGGGCCTTCTCTAAAAACAAGAAAAAAGGCTTTCGGTCATGGTGAAGGATAAGCCGAAAAGAAGAACAATAAGGGAGGTCCAACTTAGAATAACTCTAAGGTGATCGCCAAAGGTGGTGTCAGAAGGATCGTTCTCAGGCTAACGCCTGGTCGCTCGCCTTGTAGAAGGATGAGGATGATTCAATCTGTCTTGGAATGCAGACAACCCTCTCTTAGCCTGTATGGGAAAACATACTAAGAAGTTTAGGTGCACGGATGCCTATAACACACAAAGCATAAAAATTAAAAGTTAGAACATTACGCAGTCAATAGAAACTAGCGAGGATTGTTGAAGGTCCGCCACTTGAAGCGTGGACTCTGAAGTCTCTGCCACCGAGCGGACTGCCAGTGATGTTGGAACAGATCGTCGATGACATTCGTAACACACCCGGATAACTGGAAAAAACACTGGGGCAGGTCTCAACCAGGTTAATGAAGATCCGAAGAAATGCTTCACTGGTGAAAGAAGTAAAATTTCTTGTAATTTGAGGTGGTAGTCTGAAAGTCATCCACTACGCAGAAATGGACGTTCGAGTCCCACACCTTGACCCGCCATTCTTCAAACTTTGGCCACCGAGTATGGAAGTGATGAAGGAAGTTGGATCTGCAGCCAAGCGGTAAAAATACCTGAACAAAGAAAGTGAGTATCTCCACCCTTGACGCACACACTTAATTTTGAACCGTACCCAGATCCTGAGGGCATTGGGCAGCAGTTGCATATGAGGTATCCCGTAATAGCTGCAAAGATTTTGCGGATCTTCGTACAAGGGAAAACGCAACCCAGCAACGACCTGAGTCGCATAAATGTAAATCTGTCGTTCCCTCGGGTAATGTAACCATAAACTTGGATACCTAAGTGCATCACCTTCTTCTAAGCGAGCTTGGGCGACTACAAGCTTAAACTGAGTTGGCCATAGTTCATTAGCCTTAATATCTAAGCAATATAACAAAAGGAAAAAAGGAACAAGACTAAACGCATGAAGAAAAAACCTATATGGTAAATAAAGAAAGAATGAAAAAACTACCTATGGGGGAGAAGGTCGACATGCTGGTCTCAGAAGTGTCCACCACAATGATCGTAGTGGTGTTGCTCCCAGGCATTGATTTTGGCACCGGAGCCCTCTGGCCCGATGCTGAGGTATGGGAACCCTAGTGACAGTCCCTGGTAGTCAAAGGGGCATTGGAAGCCCTAATGCCACCACCCTCATCCCGGTGTTATGATTCTAGAGATTTACATGGGGAGAATTGTCAGTTCAAAGCAATAATCAAGGGGAATATCATTTTATCATTGAATGTACTTGAAGATTACAATGACAAGCTTCTCTATTTATAAGAGTAACTAAGAAATATGTGAACTAATCTAGAATAGCATAAACTTTGAATATATACTCCTAACATTCACCTTACCAGATCATCTCCTCGAGTATATACTCCTAACATTCCCCTTGCTAGATTAGGTCCTCAAGCTTCTTAGAATATTCAAAAAAGTCATCAAACATTTAAAAAGTAAAGATAAGTTCTTGAGCTTCAGCTTGGCACTTGCTAAGGAATGTGAGTGCACTGCGTCTACACTTAGAGAGTCACTAGGAGAAGCACTCAAGCTGCACTATGATAGGCAAGACGTGTTCCCTGGTAGATGCACGACACGTGCACTAGGAAAGCACTGTGTATGGAAATGTAGATGCATTAGACTGGAATGGACTGTTACTGATCTGTTTCAGCTTGGCCAAAAATCTAACATATATAATTGTTGAATTGGTTGCAACTATAACTCTCATGCTTGCACATGCAATTCAAATGTTTCAAAGAGAAGGCAACGAATAAGACACAATTATATTTGAGTAAATCAAAGAATGACATCTCGACTAAAGAGAATCGAAGAGAAGAATAACCATAAATCATTATAGAAGAAAGGAATAGTGTGCAACATTGTAGCTTGCACACAGAAATCATTAACGTAGAAGAAGAAGAGTGTAGCATTGTAGCTTGCACATGAGATCATCGCCGAAAAAAGGAAGAAAATAACAAATTGAAGAAGAAGAAGACGGCAACACTGCGGCTTGCACATAGATACCTACAAAGAAGAAAGTAGAAAATTGGAGAAGAAGAAGAAGAAGAAAACAATACAGAACATCATCATTAGCAGATCAACAAGTAATCTCGGATTCATGAACAGATTCATCAGCAACAACATGAATACAATTAACATACCCAATCTTCGATTACATAATCAACAACATCAACATATTGAATGTTTGAATTAGCATCAGCGCAAATCAGCAAAATCAGTTTGGTACTTAAATTAGCAGCAACTCAAAGATGATTAGATGGTAGCAACATAGTAGCATCTCAACAGAATCAGATTGAAGAAGATGAGTTGTAGATCAACCAGATCAGCAACAAAGCAATGATCAGAGCATGAGGATCAGTAAACAGAGCAGCAACATAGGATAAACAAACCAGGACTGCATGAATAGAGCATATCTGATGTGATAAAGATGATTAACATATTTGAAGCAATGATCAGATGCACGCACTGGAGAGGCACTGGCTGAGCACGCCGATTGAACTGGACGTGCATCGTAACTTCTAGACAACTGAGCATGGTGAGAGCACTGAAAATGCACGCGCTGAGAACGATGATTGCACTAGACATGCACAAAACGTGCTTGAGATGTGCATTTGAGTTGCCCTCGTCCGGAACACTCTCATTTGAAAAGAAAAAAAAAATTAAAGTGGAA
The DNA here is from genome assembly GCA_946814005.1 of Chamaenerion angustifolium. Lineage (NCBI taxonomy): Eukaryota > Viridiplantae > Streptophyta > Magnoliopsida > Myrtales > Onagraceae > Chamaenerion > Chamaenerion angustifolium. The sequence goes on along the minus strand of OX328268.1, from coordinate 20,485,474 downwards.
TAAATCCTTAGGATAGAATGGCTTTGACACCATGTCCGGATACTCCTAACATTCTCCTTGGAAGAAAGCACTAGTGTTATCACACAAAATAGTTGGAGGTGGGGTTAACGAAAATCCAATTTTAGATAGCCTTATCTGCACCCACATAACATCACACATAGAATTAGCCAAACCTCTATACTTTGTTTCAATAGTAGAACGAGCCTCAACTAGTTGTTTTTTAGAACTCCACACAATAGGATTCATACAGTGAAACAAATAGTGACCACTAATGGATCCTAGAGTGTTGGAAACAAAAGAAAATAGTTTGGAGAGGGAAATCGGTGAGAATTAGTAGTCAGACCGTAACGCCACGAAAATGGCTGAAGTGGAACGTCCACAAGCCTCCAACAACGGGGAATATCACGACAAAGGTAATACTTCATATTCATGCTCAGTTCCCTCTTCAATGAATTCTTGATTTTCTAGAGAGAAAGCTTTGAAAGTCATTAATGGTGAATCTCGGTATGGTAGAGTTTACTCTCGTTTTATTGACATGGTTAGGTAATAAGGATCTTAAGTAACCCAACACAAGTGACAAAATTTAGTTTAATTAAGTCGTTCATGAGATATCAAACTTAGAAGATTCATGCATGATTTCAAAACTGAAACTTTGGTGACCTAAAAGTGACGTTCTTATTGGTTACTTCATAAAAACGAATCAGTGACCTTGGATTTCATTGTAAGGGCTTTCCATAGACAATAAGAACACCTAAGACGAACCTCTAATGAGAGAGAACCCAACACTGAAACTCGGGCATGCAATCTGTATAATTATGTCTCTAGGTTGAAGAAGAAGTTGACCACGCCCATCTAACTTTGACAGGCGTGTGTTAACCACCCCGATGTCTAAACAGGATATCGTCTGCGACGTTGGTCTTGTAATGGAATCCTATGCCTACAGTAATTTTGGGGAATGTTTATGAGATGGTTGAAAAATTAGTGAATAATGGAATATTACATTTTGTCTTGTTTTGTGTTCCACGAATAGAACAGTAAATCTGAAACTGATTTGAAGTTATAAGTTAATTTTAGTAAATGTGATGATACATACTTACTATAATTCAGAGTTCAAAAGATTTTAGTATCATCACATTTTGGAAGAGTAAACTTACTATAATTCAAACCGAGAGTCTGAAATTATAAGTTAAATGTGATGATACAAACTTACTATCATCACATTGTGACAAACTCTGTTTCGTAAATCTTTTGAACTTTGCATTGTTTAAACGGTTATATTGATTACAAAATATGTTTTCTAAGAGCTTGATCCGGTAGGGATAAGTTAAGACTAATTGCTAAGTTTCTCCCAGTAACTTACCCCATTGAACTCTGTAGTTTTAGGAGAAGTTGATAATTTGTGTTGGATGTTTGATATCTGAGGATGCTGGATTTTAAACGGGATCACAGTGCGCAATAGATGCATGGGACAATAAGCTATTCGATTTTGTAACTAGCATGATTATTTATGTGAGAACATGACTGGTATTAGAGTTATGTTTCAATAGAGAATTTTTGGGCTCCGTTATTTGCGGGTTGATTATTAGTAAACAACGAGCATCACCCCTAACTTCCAGGGAGGATTTTGGGGCCTGACACAAGAACAGAACTAACGTGTTTTCTTATGAAGATAGTGTTAATCTTACTGCAACTATAACATGCAGAAGTTCAACGAGAATTGAAGTTGTTATGTGATAGGTTATGAATATTGGACTGGGCTATTTTTAACATTTGGCCCAATAATGCTCTGGACTGAACTTATTAAAAGCCCAATAACATTTGGGCATCACTCTTGATTGATGAGGCCCTTAAAGGCGTCGCCTTTAAGGATGCACCAAAGATAGGAAATACCCAGATTAAGTGTGTGACACCGCATTCACTGACCACCTCAGTTGGTGCGCCTGCACACCTATGAACTAGGTCGGTTGCTTTTAGCACGCCTAGAATTAAACAAACTAAAAGGATAGTCTACAGTGGAATAGCCACTAAAGAAGAATACTGTTAAAAGTAACCACGGTTGTCTCACCTAAGTGACATCTCAGATAACCATGGTAGAATTTGACTCTACCAGGGTACATGTATTAAATGTTATAAATACAGACTTATTATTCTCAATAAAGGGTAAGGATTCTTTGATACTTACATATACAATCTGAGTATTTAAATACAAGGAAGACTATCTTTGTCGTCGGAGGGGAAACAACAGGAACACCCCAAGCTTTCCTTTGTGCAGGTCAACGGAGCAAACGCTAGGAAGGAGAATCCGTTTTTTTTGATCCAACACATTGGCACCGTCTATAGAAACCTTTGAACACGAAATTCAGCGATTGTTCCACCTGAAACACGAGCAAAAACTATTCGCGAAGTTAACGACGACGAATCATTCCAAAACCTGCAACAACACTTGGCAGACACATCGTACTTACCAGTCCAAATGGTGCTGCCCCAACAATCAGTTTAGGAAGTACCTACCCCTATGGCACCATCGGTCCCTAAGGAACAAAGATATGATCATGATACGCCAAGACCCGCGCAGTCTCGCATAGAATCCTCTGGGTAAAGGTCGCCGCCTCGCGTTGAGGTAGCTCGAGAGATCATATTGACACTAGTGTTCATAGCGACCCTTGACGGACTCTTGGATAGGAGACATCAGAGAACCGCCGCTCGAGCAGCCCAACGGGCAAACGCTCAGACAGCCCAAGAAGCCACTTCCCAACCTCGAGACTTAGCAAGAAACCATCCGCAGGTGCCTTTCCCTACAAGTGCCGCCACTACCGGAACAGGTCTGACAATGGCTCCTCCCCCTGGTACATTTACCAAGGAGGAAATCATAGAGATTGTCACTCAAACGCTGAAGGAGCAAAAGGGCAGAACCATGCCCCATCTCCGAGATAGGTGGTCGCATCCCTTTGCTCCGGAAATCCTGTCGGTAACAGTGGCGACCCATGTACAACCGACGTTTCGAATAGATTCTTATGGAGGTGAAAGTTATTCGATTTTCCATATTCAAAGGCATGAAGCCTCTCTGTTGGGAAGAACAAGCGAGGATACGCATTTTGCACTCCTTTTTCCCGCCACCTTAGAAGATGTCGCCTCAGATTGTTTTTTTCAGTCTCCCTAAAGCATCAATAAGATCATGGAGAGAATTGAAGGAAAAGTTGATTATACAATATATGGGAGGGCGTCGACTCCTAAAAGGTGTGGGAACTATGGATCACTTAAGACAAGAGGGTGATGAAAGCTTGAGCGACTTCTACACTTGGTTCAATAAAGAACTAGATGGGATTGATCAAGCCATTACCGAAGGGGAGACCATCCACACTTTTATACGTGTATTAAGACCAAGGGTATCAACCTTTTATGACACTCTGAGTGTCATACCTGTCACTACAGTAGAGGAAATGGCAGAGCGAGTCAAGTCTTACGTAGACTTGTAAATTACTAGAGAATGAAGGAATGCCAATAAGTATTTAAAAACGATACTTCGGAGGGAAAGAGACCAGAGCAACGTCCTTCTAAATATGGACATGACAACAAGCATCGCCAATTCGTGCCTCGCCCACAAAAGAGGTATTTGAAAGTTTCACGCCATTAAATAGGGAAATTTCCATCGTTTTAATGGAAATGGAAAAGACAAATTGGACGACGCCCCCACCACAGCGGAAGCCTGATAATGTCATGAGGAGTAATTCCAATCAATATTTTCGATACCATCGTTGTAAGAAGAATCATACGGATGACTGTCATATCCTGAAAATGGACATTGAAAGGCTGATCCAGCAGAGGCATTGTGGCCCGATGCTAGAGGAGTAGGAGTACAAGAAGAGCGTCGCCTAGACACAATCCGCCAGTGGTTGGACCTAGCAGGCAGGAAGACTTGAACATGATAAGCGGAGGTTTAACCTCAGGGGGAGAAACAAGCGCCGCCAAGGAAGTTTATACCTCCCAAATTTCAGGAACTTCTAAGTTAGGAAAGCACCCCAGAGAAGAGGATGAGGTGATTATTTCATTTTCTGAAAAAATAAATGGGGTTGGCAGGTTCAATAGTAAGAGAGTATTGGTGGATTGAGGGATTTCAACAAATATTCTATTATTGGATGCTTATAAAAGAATGGGACGGAAGGAAAAAGACTTGAAAAAAGGTCAATTTTCCATTGATGGGATTCACACCTCGCACAATACCTACCTAGTAGGGGCTGTGACTCTTCCAGACCACTTGGGCGATAGATGGAAAGCGTTGGATTTGGAGGTCACCTTCATTGTAGTAGATGCCCCTGCATCATAAAATGCCATATTAGGGCGATCGACTCTAAATCCAAACAAAATGGTGTATTTTACATATCATGAGTTGCTGAAATTTCTGACGCCTCATGGAGTGGGAGTGGTTAAAGGTGATCAACCTGCAACGTGTAGTTGCTATGTCCAAGCAACGTGACACCATATAAAAAAGAAAGAATAATTAATGATTCAAACAGAGGAGGATCCCAGAGAAGAGAAGAGTCGGCCTCAGTCGGTCGAAGGTTTGAAAAAGGTGGAGGTGGATGGTCCAAGGAAATAAGTATAGATTGGAGCGTCGCTCCAAGAAGAAGAAGCTACAACTCTATCAATGTTTTTGGTAGAGTTTAAGGAATTGTCTGCATGGAATCCCAACCACATGCCAGGCATTAGCAAGGATGTGGTTTCCCTTGAGCTTAACCTGGACTTTAATGTTAGGCCCATTGCCCAAAAGCGACGCCCTGTAGGTGAAGAGAAGGTGATTGCCATCAGGCAAGAAGTCAGAGAGTTGATGGAATCCAAATTTATAAATGAAATCATAAGAGGATTACATTTCAATAGTTTAGTAGTTGATGTACTTAGTTTCAATTTCATGTTAGTCCCTATGTTTAGGACTTTTGCATATTACTCCCTAGTACCTCCTATATAGGGAGTACTATGTCTTTGTAATTCAATACATAAAGCTTTGATCTCAACTTTCTCTCCTCATTTTAATTTAAAATCCTTTCATGGTATCAAAGCTTCAAGATCAGGGACGAAATCCTGATTCGGTTGGAAATTTCCAATGGAAATGTCGTTGGAACAATTTCACGCTGTTCTTCAAACTTCACTCCCGCGCGCTCGACATTTTTTAAATTGATCAAATCACATCAGCTTTCTTTGTTCAAATCGAGTTGATTTCATCCTCATCACATTCAGACGAGCAGTCATCTATCAATTCCAAGCAACATGAGATCATATTTCAACAATCAAATCTCACAAATCGGAGTGTTGTTCTGTAGCTTCCCGCACAGGTTTTCTTGTCTTCAATTGCCATTACATCAGCCTTCTATGTTCGAATTAAGCTTGTCACATTACCAAAAAGTTCATACGAGCATAAATTAGTCGAATCCAAGCAGAAAGAGATTCGATTTCAAAATCCAAAGGAGATCCGAACAAAAACGCTGCAGAATAGAACAACATCTACCTTCCAGCAATCGTCTTCAATAGCAGCTGTTCGACGAATCTTCTTGCATCGATTTGTGTCAAGACTGCAGCAAGTAGTGATTCTTTCGAAGACTACATCGATTTTTTGGTAGTCCAAATTTGCACGCAATCGCTGTAAGTCTCCTATTCTTGCTGGTGTTGCTGCATTCAATTGATGGTGATACTCCGTTCGATTGCTGGTGCTGCTGCGAGAGAAAACTCTACTTCTGCTATTAGCCATGATTTTACATTCGATTAGCCATGATTTTGCTGAAAATATGTTAAATAATGCTGTTATTATGCTGGTACTGTGCCGCAATTCTGTTATGGTATGGTATACAGTTCGGTTTTGTTATACTACTGCAAGTACTGTTTGAGATCGAAGCTATTATGTTCATGATTTAGGTGTGTCCTGTTACTGGAAGACCTGTTCTGGTTTAGGTGTCCTGTTCTGGTTCATTATATGTTAGTGGTATATGAAGCTTCATCAAAAGCTCTAGTTCGTTTGAATCAGTGAAGCTGGTTTGGATCTTTGAGGTGTTGTGCTGCAAGCTGCTGGTGATTGCTGCGCCTATTGTTTGAGCTGATTAATGCTGAGCTAAGTCATGACTTGATCGAGATTAATGGGCTCATTCATGCGAGATTGCTCCTCAAAATGCTGAAATACTTGATCGAGGTTGCTGAGTTGATTCATTCCTAAAATTGCTGAAGTTGCTAGTTCAAGATTGATTGATGTGTGATTGAGTTGGTTGCAGAAGCAAATTGTTGGTGAGATTGCTTCGAGCTTTGTCTGCAAGTTCAAGTGTCGATCAAACCTTTTCTTAGTTGTTTCGTTTAGCCTAAAATGGCGTGAGAATGATGGATGACCAAGAAGGCACCACAGACATGACCATGGCGACATTGCTTTAGTTTAATTTCACTTTCCTTCTCGTCTGTATGCGGGTTACACACGTGCTTCTGCTGGGATCAAAGAATTAAGTTGAAAATGGAAGGTGTGTGATCTCAAGTCGATTGCGGACTAGATCGGGACTGGATTTAGGATTTCGGCACAAGCAAACAAGCATTTCAAGTTTTGGGACCAATTCAGCAAATTTCAAAAGTTTGAGGATCAAAATCAAGAAAAGTGAAGAACTTGGGTGAATGCTAGAGGATTACATTTCAATAGTTTAGTAGTTGATGTACTTAGTTTCAATTACATGTTAGTCCCTCTGTTTATAACTTTTGCATATTAGTCCTTAGTACCTCCTATATAAGGAGTACTATCTCTTTGTAATTGATCATCTAATCATTCCACCATGTTTTCAATACATAAAGCTTTGATCTCCAGTTTCTCTCCTCATTTCAATCTTCAAATCCTTTCAGAAATCAGGTTCCAAACCTGGGTGGCCAATTCAGTATTGGTCAAGAACAATAATGGGAAGTGGATGATGTGCATTGACTATCGTGATTTAAATAAGGCGTGTCCGAAAGATTCATATCCTTTGCCAAGGATAGTTCAATTGGTTGATGCCACTTCAGGACATAAACATTTTCGCTTTATGGATGCGTATTCCGGTTATAACCAGATACAAATGGATGAGGGTGATGCTCAACATATAGCCTTTTATGCTGTCAGTGATATTTATCACTATACGGTGATGCCTTTTGGTTTGTTAAATCTAGGAGCCACTTATCAAAGAACAGTGAACAAACTTTTTGGCGTAATGATAGGTGTTACCATGGAAGCATATATGGATGACATGTTAGTGAAATCCGTAAAAAGCGCTGATCATGTTGAAGACTTAGGAAAACCTTCGAGAGGGCGCCTCCACCAAGTACGTCTAACCCAGCAAAATGTGCCTTTGGCGTTCAATCAGACAAGTTTATGGGATAAATGGTTATCCAGAAAGGGATAGAAGTCAACTTCGAGAAGTTGGAAGTGATTGAGGCTTTGATTAGCCCCACCTGCCACAAAAAAGTACAGAGCTTGAACAGAAGGTTAGCGGCGCTAAGCCGTTTCCTAGCAAAAGCGTGGGATAAATCGCTCCCTTTCTTCCAATTATTCAGAGCTAATAAGAAGTTCAAATGAACTTCTGAATGTGAGAAGCCTGTTAAGACCTAATGACACATCTAAAAACTCTCCCATCATTGGCGAAACGATTAAAAGGCGACCCACTATGTTTATATTTAAGTATCACTCCAGTTGCTGTAGGTTTAGCATTGGTAAAAGAAGTAGGCACGGGCCAAGTGCCTGTTTATTATGTATCCAAAGTGCTCGCCAAATCTGAAATGAATTATCTGGAGGTTGAAAAGTATCTTTATGCGTTAGTAGTGTCTACCAGGAAGTTACGCCCATACTTTCAAGAACATGAAATTACTGTTTTAACAAATCTACCGTTAAAACACTTCCTACAAAAGCCAGATGCTTCGAGAAGGATGGTTAAATGGTCCATTGAATTGAGTTTTCTCCAAGGAATGCAATAAAAGGGCAGGCCTTGGCGGGTTTCATTGTAAAATCCACATGTCCTCAGCCCGTGACGCCTACAAAAAAGGAAAATGAAGAAAATCCTTGGATATTTCATATAGATGGTTCTTCACCAGTCGAAGGCTCAAGGGCATGGTTAATTTTGACCCCACCAGATTGTGGAATACCGTTAAGATATGCCTTGGTGCTTACCTGAAAGGCGACCAACAATGAGGCGGAATATGAAGCGCTTGTTACTGGTTTACAACTGGCTAAAGGATTAGGTGTTACCTCTCTTCACGTATATTATGATTTACAATTGATAGTCAATCAAATTAAGGGCGAGTATATGGCGAAAGGTGAAAAAATGAAGTTGTATCAGAAAGATTCTATGGCGTTAGTAGTAGGGTTTAAACAGTTTCATATAGAAGCTATCCCACTAGAAGCGAATCATGAAGCAGATGCTTTAAGAAAATATGCTTGGCAGGCGACACCCACATAAGTACATTTCATAGAAAACAATCGTGGGGATATGAGTATGATATGCGCAAATGTAATTGTATCTGTCGATTGGGCGACGCCTATTCGAGTATACTTGGAATCAGGAGAGCTCCCTGTAGAAGAAGCCAATGCTAATAAAATTATTCTATTAGCCTTTAGCTTTCGAATAACTGATGGATTACTTTATAAGAAGGGTTTTTCTACACCCTATCTTAGATGCGTCGCTCATTCTGAAACGACTACCATCTTGAGAGAAGTGCATGAAGGGTATGCGGCTTGCATGAAGGAGCGAGGTCAATTTTGAGGAAAATATTGAACCAGGGATATTACTGGCCTACAATGAACCAAGAGGAGAATCATGCCAAAAGTATAGTCCGAAAATTGTGCGTCCTCCATCAAATCTCACTAGCGTATGTGCGGCATAGTCGTTTGCTCAATGGGGAATTGACTTGGCATGTATTTTACGAAGTTCTAAGCAACACACTTATATAATTGTGGCGGTTGACTATTTTTCGAAGTGGATTGAAGCAAAGGCATTGGCGTCGACTATTGAGTTCCAGGTCATTAAATTCCTTAAGTCAATAATTGTTTCTCGATATGGAATCCCAAGTGTTCTAGTCATTGACAATGGTCCACAATTCGCCGGAAAAGGAATGAAAATGGTTTGTGAAGAATTAAAAATTGACCATAGGCATGCTTCAGTCAAACATGCGCAAGCCAATGGACAAGTGGAGGCTACGAATAAAACAGTGTTGAATGGCCTAAAGAAAAGACTTGACGCCTTGGGAAATGTCTTATGGGCATTACGAACAACTGCAAAGAAGGCGACTGGAGAAACACCTTTCGGATTGGTGTATTGTTCTAAGGCTGTGGCTCCAATAGAGATAGCAGTCAAATCCCATACAGTAAGGCACTATGACGCCTTGAGTAATGATGACCAAAGCATCTGGAATTGGATATGGTTTATGAAAAGCGATGGGCCTCTGAAGAAATTCAAGGGCGGATGCATTTAGCTACGGCAAGATACTATAATAGGCGAGTATCCTCTCCCCAATTTTTTTGTGGGGGAGAGGGTATGGCGAAGACATGAATTCTCGCATCAAGATAGAGTAAATAAATTGTTTCCAAAATGGTAAGGACCTTGCAAGGTCGTTGCCATTTCTCTCCCAAATGCATATGTGCTGGAGGATCATGAAGGGAAAGTATTGAAGAATGCTTTTAATGTAGAGCATTTGAAAAACATTTATGCTTAAAATATGGCGTATGGTGTACGAATGTGTATTACAATGTCGAAGTGATTGTAATTAAAAATCAATACTTATTGGCGATCGTTTGAGTTTGATTAATTGAATAATATGCATTTAGGCGATGGCGTTGATTACAATTATTTATGGAGACTTGTTTGTTTATGATTAAGAACAACAAGTATGATAAGCATACTTAGTCAAAATAAGGCTAAGTTCGAAAAGTTTGATTAGGCAATGGTATTCATTACAAATATTTATGGCGACTTGTTTGTTTGTGATTATGAACAACAAGTATGTTAACCATACTTAGTCAAAATAAGGCTAAGTATGAAACATGTAAAAAGCCAGGAGAATGAAAAAAGGTAATTGGCGAATTTACAATTATAATATGATAGTGGTGCTGTAATAAGTTCTTACAAACCCAAAAAAGACTAAGGAAATAAATGCATAAAAAGAAAAATTAAGAGCATTGGTCACTTCAGGATTTGGCGCAACAGGTTCCGGGTCGAGGTGCGCTTCTATAATCGGGGCAGATGCTCCAGAGGAAACGCTTTCATCCTCAGATTCCTGTTCTTCAGTTCCCTTCGACGCCTCAACTTCTTACCAAGCTTTAAGAGCAAGGTAACTTTTCAGGAAATTCAGCTTGTCCAGGGTAAGTTGGGTTCGACCTTGTAGATATCCTTGGCCGCCTTCTTGAAGATGGTCATTACTCCTGTGCGATTCCATTCCGCATCAGCTTGGGCAAATTCTTTGCTGGTGCGAAAAGAGTCCACTGCCTCCTCTAATCGCTTAGGGAGTTCAGATTTTTGGAGTTCAACCCCTTGGGATGATTGCGTTGCCTTCTTCAGCGCTTGCTCTACCTCTCTTTTGGCTTCCTTGGCCATTTCATGAGAAGTCGACGCTTCATCTTTAAAATGAGCGACTTCCCTTTAAATCTTTTGAAGGGTCACGACTAGGGCGTTCTCCCTTTTTTGGGTCTCCCGCAGATTGGCGGTGAGTTATTCCTTATGGACAAGGTCATCCTCCAGCTCTTTTTGATCCGCTTCTAAAATGGCAAGGCGACGACGCATCTTCTCCAACTCAAATGCAGCTTTTTGTGCCTTACGGATGGTTGAGATGTTGCGCTTCTTCTCGTCTGATAACCTTTAAAGGTTCGCACCCATCTTCAGATGAGCAAGGATAATCTGAAAGATTTCAAAAAAGTTAGAAAAACATAAATAAACAAATTTATAAAGTAACAAAGATGGAAAAGGCGCATACCTGACTCTTCACCAAAGAAAGCGATTGGCAAACTAGTCCCTCCACAACTTCTGCATCCAAACTTAAAGGTGCCCTATCAGCGGGGGCATATGCCTGATAGTAAGTGAAGACCCAGGTCGAGGTCTTGGCAAGAGTTACCAGCAACTAAGGGTACTCCCTTTAGTTTTGCGCAAGGCTCCCAGGGTTGTTGAGGGTTGGGCGAGTCTACATTTTCCAGAAGCTCTCGCCTCAGGTCGAAACGAGGACCTATGTAGGGGGGAGGACCTTCATAGCGTTGGTGAACCAACGTTGAAGTAGGAGGAGGGGGCGCATCATCGACATCAGGAATATTGTCGACCAAGATCACCTCTTGGGACCTGGTAGGAGGAGTCCTGGTGGGAGTGGGTGTCTTGGATTTTGAGGCTTCAGCAGGCGCCGCTCCTGTCGGATCAAAGGAAGGGTCAAATGCTCCCTTCTTTAGGACGCCATTATGATATTCGGTGTAGGTCCACATGATGCCGCCATAGGCCAAGACTGGGGGACCACACTTTTTAGTGAATACTACATTATTCCTATTACTAATAACGTTGTTATTAATCGGGAAAAGTCTGAAATAGGGTCATGATGTTTCCAAAAAATGGTTGTCGGTGCCACATGTTTTTGGACGATTGTTAATGGTACATGATGTTGCCAAACGATGGTAACCGAACCTTCCGTCGACCCGTCGTTACCTTTTGCCGTTAAATGGTCACGTTTCTGGCACGTGAGGTCCCTTTTTCAGTTCGGTTTGTAGAAAAGACCAGAATACCCTCCTCACCGTGTATTCCCTTTTCAACTCCCATATTCAGTATTCCCATTCAGTTTGCTTCGGTTTTCTTCTGCAAAGGCATTCCAGGCTCTTCTTATTCGTTACTTCGTTTAGGGTTCGGTGACTGGATGCAGAGGCAACCGTGACTCGACTTCTCCGTGCGACTTCTTCGTTCGTCTTCTCCGTTCGTGTGCCATCGCTGTCGACGACTCGGCGATTGATTTGCAGCAGCAACCGTGAGTTCCAGCAGCAAGGAGTTCGATTGATTTTCTTCAAGGAGTTCGATCAAGAGGTTTTCCGCAACTTCCTCGCCTTAGCAACTGTCAAACACCAAGGTGAGCATTCTCTTTCTCTTAGAGCCATAAAGTTTCGATTTTTTCAGTTTGTGAGCATTGGTGAAAATGTGCTGCATTTGTGTTAGGATTTAGGGTTCGTTGATTAGGGTTCCAGTTATTGATTTGCTCTGTTATTCGGTTGAGTTATTCTGTTTTTGGTTTCTGATTTAGGGTTTTTGCTGGTTATGTTCATGTTGAGAGAAACCGTGCTCTGTTCTGTCATATATTGATGTTGTTGGTTTCTCATTCGGATCTGTTATGGTATTCTGATTTGTGCTTGTTGATTTTTGCATATGTCAGTGATGGCTATTGACAAAGGAAAGAGACCTATGGAAGATGAGTTCATTGACGACTTGGCTGACAAAACAGAGTCGACTGATTGGGATTCTGATTCGGTGTCAGATCCAAATTGGAAGCCCAAAAGGACGGACAATTTAGAGTCGACTGATGAAAGTTCCGAAGTTAGGAACGTAAGGAAATCAGGGAAGGCACAGTCGAATGTGCATGACAGGGATGAGGATGTTGAGATTGGAGTGGACTCAGCATTTGGAATGGATGCGGAGGAAAATTTTGCGTCTTTTCAAGGGGTTGATGCAAGTAACTTCGATGAGGGTGAGTACCCGAGTGATACATTACGAATCCCACCACGCTCTGATGTTGATGAAGGATTTACCCGTGTACGAAGACATGATATAGTGGACCAACAAGTAGATGGTGAGAGTAACAGTGGTAAAACGAAGAAGGAGCTCCGACTTGGTATGTTGTTTGTGGATGCCAAGGCTTTTCGTGAGTACATGGTTGACCATAGCATCACTGAGGGGTATGAACCGGACTTCACCAAGAAGAATACAGCTACTAGAGTCATTGTTGGATGCAAGGTATCGAGTTGTCCCTTTAGAGTTGTTGGTGTTAAGATGAACAAGCAAAAGACTTTTCAGCTTCGACACCTCCAAAAGGAACACGATTGTCCCAAGGCCTACACGAGTAGAAAGCTTGGTGCAAAGTGGATTGCGAAGAACTACATTGACCTTATCAGGAATGAACCAAGGGTGCACAGCAACACGATTGCAGAGGAGATATCGAAAAGTTACAATTTCGATGTGAAGAGATGGAACATCCAGGAAGGAATTAGAATTGCTCGGGAGAAACTACGAGGAGATAGGGTGTGGCAATTTGAGAGATTGAGAGACTACGCAGCAACTGTCATGACACACAACCCTGGAAGCTCGGCTTTTATACAAGTTGACCCAATCCCAAACCCACTTCGACCCAGATTCGAACGATTATACATGTGCCTTAGGGCATGTGTGGATGGGTTTAAGGCATGTAGACCCTTCATTGGTTTAGACGGTTGTCATTTAAAGGGGCTAGATGAAGGTCAATTGTTGAGTGCGGTCACGAGGGATGCCGATAATCGAGTATTACCCATAGCTTATGCATGGGTAGAGGCTGAAAATAGGGAATCCTGGACTTGGTTTCTGGAGTTGCTGAGTAGTGACATTGGAAATGGGAGGCACCTAGTACTTATGTCGGATAGACAAAAGGTATGTGTTTTCGGTATTATGTTACTAATTGTGTGTTTTTCAATACTGGCATGACTACAACTGTATGTTTCAGGGCTTGATATCAGCTGTGGAGGATGTGATGCCCGGACATGAACACCGGTTCTGCGCCAGACATATTCATCAGAATATGTTAGTACAAAACCACTCTGACGCAGGGATTAAGACCAGATTCTGGGCAGCCGCATGTGCCTACAACTATCATCGTCACAAGAGCCATATGGATTGGTTAAAGGAACACTTCCGGTCTGCTTGGGAGTACCTGTCCAACATTGAAACAAGAACTTGGTGGAAGTACGAATTTCACCCATCTTCAAAAACTGATCTGGTTGTGAATAACTGTAGCGAGTCCTGGAATGCTAAGATATTAGAAGCTAGAGACAAACCACCCGTGACACTTATGGAGACTTTGAGACGTACCATTATGAAGGATTTCCAGGAAAGAAGACAGGAAGCTGACAGACATGAAGGGCCACTCATGTCAAACATCCTTGAGAAGATAAAGAAGAACAAAGCAACCGCAAGAGGTATGCACATATTATATGCCGGTCTAGGTGAGTATGAGGTAATAGTTGGAAGTACATATCAGTACAAAGTGGATATTAACACCAGGACTTGTAGTTGTGTTGAGTGGGACTTGACCGGCATACCATGTGCTCATGCTTCGGCTTGCCTCATGAATGCAAGGGTGGACTTTGAGGAATACATTCACCCTTGTTATCATGTTTCCACAATGAAGAAGATATATGAACCCATCATACACCCAATGCCGGGGAGTGACGATTGGGTAAGGGTGGACGCCTTGCCAATTGACCCACCCGTGTTGAGAAGGAGAGGTGGGAGACCAAAGAAAAAAAGAGTAAGGGCTGCTCATGAACAAGTGAATAAGGCCAATACGGGCATGACAAAGCATGGGTTAAGGCAGTTCTGTGGTTCTTGTGGCCAAACGGGACATAACAAGCGAGGTTGTCCGTTACGTAAAGAAGGCTGCAGTTCTCAAACAACCCAACAAAGGGAAGCTACACAAACGTCTACTGCCACAGCAACATAGGTATACATGTTTCCTATTTTTCAGTTTTTTCTGATTTATACTGTTTATACATGCTGACCTATTTGACCTATTTGACAGAGAAAGAGGAAACCGAGCACACCAGTCAGAGCACACCAGTCAGAGCACACCAGAAAGAGGAAAACGAAGGCAGGAACCACCAGTCAGAGCACACCAGTCCAGGAACCTACAGTCCCGGAACCTCAAGCCACGGCACATGAAAGGGAGGTACCTCCAGTCACGGCACCTGAAAGGGAGGTACCTCTAGTCACGGCACCTGAAAGGGAGGTACCTCCAGTCACGGCACCTGAAAGGGCGGTACCACCAGTCCAGGAACCTACAGTCCCGGAACCTCAAGCCACTATCAACATTGATAGTGACGATGATTTCCAGTGTGCTTCCAGTACCCCTCCCGTGCTGTCCGATTGCAGGGACATAGTACTCCTACCCCAACCATTGAAGACTAAGAAGACAAAAGTGTTTCGGGCAGGATTTCGAAAATCACCAAGGAAAATCAAACGTCTGAGGACCTCCAAAGCTAGATCGACTCAATGATTTAGTTTAGTGTTCAAAAGTGTTAGAACATTTTGGGTCTGTTTCCGTTCTAACATTGTGTGTCTTCCGGTTGGAATATTTGTTGTGTATGGTATGACAGTTGTGAACATTTGGCTGTTTGGTTTGACAGTTGTGAATATTTGGGTGTTTGGTATAAAAGTGTTGTCACTTGGAAATGAACTTGGTGGTTCTGTGTTGTAATGAAGTTGGTTGTTTTGTGTTTGGAAATGAACTTGTATGTCCCTGTTCTACACGTCATTTGAATGTCAAACATGGTGGTTTTTGGTACACCATGTTGCCTTTACCGCATACTTAAGGTACAGGATGTTTGTTGTCGGAGTCATTAATGGTACACCATGTTACATAATGGTGTTAACACAGGTGAAACATGTTCTTATGTCTGGTGCTGTTAAACAAAATCTGCATTTTAACAGAACTAAATGTTCATGACAGAACTGAATTTCAACATGTCCAACTGCAACACCTACGAAGCACAACATGACTACAACATTTAGACACTAAATAAAAACACTACTATGACTACATAATGACCCAAAAAAGAAGACCTACTGTCACAAATGAAATTGAAATTACAATTTTTTTCAGAAATTGAACTCTCACACGCAGTGTCAGAATTTCTTCATTCAAATCCGTCCTGATTGCCTCGAACTTCATCAGAGCCCTCCTTCCATATTCGCACATTGCAGGGTCTGCCCATTCGAAGTAATTGCAGTGACTACTACCAACTAAACCCGTCTTCCACTGCAAGAACCGAAATCAGCATAGTGCTGAAATTAGGGTTCCAACACCAAGAACCAAAACCCATAAATTGACAAAGTAACCACAAATTACCGAGTATCATGGGCAGCCATAGAACATACGGCTGAAGTTTTTCAACGTGCCCGCGAGAATTGCATGGGACATCAGGCCACAGTGGCATGTGCGACTCTCATACGATGGGGAATAGATCGACTTCGCCTTCTGCTTGAATGAGGAAGATGAATAGGGAGAGTACTTACCAGGACCCATGGAAAGCTTTGGACTGCGTCAGGAGAAGGCTCGACTAAGCAATCTTCCTCCGTTCGAACACCCTTCAAAGTTGACGAGGTATTGTGTGTGACGAGAGGGTTTCTGGCGGGATTAAAAGGAAGAGTAAGGGCAGAGTAGGTATTACAAATGACCTGTCAGCAAATTGGAACACGTGCCATCGCACGTGATGACATCACGTCTAATTCGAACGGAAGTCACACGGAAGGACCACAAACATTCTTTTCGAAACATGTTGTACCATTTACCATCACGAGGGTTGGAAAACCATTTTGGTCAAATATCATGACCCTTTTTCAGACTTTTCCCTTATTAATCTAGTGGCATTTAACGATCCTATACACCAGGGAACGCCTCCTTGGAAAAGGAAGTAGGTGCTCTTCTAATTTAAATTACGGGTTCGAAAACCCGTGACTAAGGGACGAGTGGAATCCCAGGTCCAATCTTTAAAAGGCGGACCCAATCGAGTTGTAAAAAGGTGTACGCCTAAACGATTGGCATCCATGTGATAAAAACGTCGAAAAATGTTTAAAGAATAGTCCCACCCGCGACGATAACAAATGACACGGAAGACCACCCAAGTGCGAAGATCGTTTGGAGAAAGTTGGGTGGGAGAAATGCCATAATGGCGACACAATTCGACTAAAGGAGGACAATAAGGAAACCTTAGTCCAGCATCAATTTGTAGAGGGAACATGATTTCCTCGCCTTCTTTAGGCTGACATATGGGGTGAGGATTCTCATGATCCGCATCATCAGGGATGGGATATCTGGGGGCATGAGCCTCGCTCAAACCAGCCTCAGACACCAATTTCGAAAATAGAAAGGGAAACTGTATTGGGTTTAAGATCAAGAAAATGCGTAGCAAGGAAAATATGATTACTGAGGTCCGAGTCGGAGGCCATTCTTCTATATGAGTGAATGGCGCGGAGATGATGGGCGTTAAGAGCGAGGGGAAAACACCGAGCAATGATGAAGGGTGATCGGAGTATGGCCGAAATTCTAGAGAGAAGGCGGAGGATTATAGAGAGAGAAAGCTCCGAAAATTGGAAGAAGAAGTAAAAGTAATAAATGAAGTAAGGTGGGGGTATTTATAGAACCCCTTAGGGAAGTTGAACGGTTGCATAGAGGGAGGAAATTACGATTATATCCCCTTAAAATAAAGAGTCGAACGGTAACAAGGGTCTTCTCATTTCCCGAAGCTTCTAGAAGATCCCTCCTAAAAATTTTAATTTGTTATTTAAAATTTGTAATAATGGAGGGACAGGGAAATATCGTGCATGAATGACGCATGCAAAGCAGTTACAGCGGATGGAATGATTTACGCGGCGCCTCTGGAAGAATAGCTTACAAAAGAGGAAGCATAAGAGGAATGATTTAGGCGTCGCTCTATCGAAAATGAAACATCATTGAAGGAGGAAACGACCTTTTAAGATAGATTATAATACTCAAATAAGCGTCGCTCATTTACGACTTCGGTGGCAGTTGATTGGCTATAAATATTGGACTAGACTATTTTTAATATTTGGCCCAATAACGATGTGGACTAAACTTATTAAAAGCTCAATTATATTTGGGCGTCGCCCTTGACTGATGAGGCTCTTAAAGGTGTCCTCTTTAAGGATGCGCCAAAAATAAGAAATACTCAGATTAAGTGTGTGACACCGCGCATTCACTGCACACCTATGAACTAGGCTGGTTGCTTTTAGCACGTCTAGGATTAAACAAATTAAAAGGATAGTCTGTAGTGGAATAGCCACTACAGAAGAATACTCTTAAAAGTAACAACGGTTGTCTTGCCTCAGAGCCATCTCAGATAACTATGGTAGAATTTGACTCTACCAGGGTACTTATATGAAATGTTATAAATACAGACTTATTATTCTTAGTCAAGGGTAAGGATTCCTTGATACTAAACACATATACAATTTGAGTACTTAAATACAACGAACCTCCGACTAACTTTGTCATCGGAGGGGAAACAAGGGGAATACCCCGAGCTTTCTTTTGTGCACGTCAACAGAGCAAATGCTAGGAAAGAGAATATGGTTTATACAATCCAACACTATGGTACAAAATGTAGAACTAGATGAAGCTGAATGGAGCACATAGTAGACACCAAAATATAACATTGTTTGGGTCCGAACAAATCAAAGGAGATGTAGCTCTTGGACGTACAATGGATATGTCGTGAACATGTCTGGAAATCCACTGAACGAGTGTAGCAGTTGTTGTGGCTGAGCTCGACTTCAATGCAGAAATGGAGCTGCAATATTGCTTGATTGGATTTGCATTGATTTGACACTATAATAAATTACAAATGAAGGAATATGGAGTTGCAAATGCAAGAGAGAGGCAAACGACGATGCTGAACACAGTTGCAATGAGGAGTTGAAGACGATGCTGTACTTGGAAGATTAACATATGAAGTCCTCGAGTAAATAAGGGATAACACAAAAAATAAGATAGTTTTGGTTTAATTTGGATCAAACACTAATACCATGTGATGATTTAGCAATCTAAGTAGTGAAACCAGAAACTAATGCTTGTATTGCTAAACTTATCTGAGGGCATTACTAAACTTATCTAACATATTAGTTTGACAATGGGAGTGTAAGAGATTCTCTAGTGTAGGAAGCCATCGATGCTCAAAGGAAGTTTTACAAGAAAATAGCGAAGAGCTTTATAAAAATTTGAACAAGGCAACTAGCGTGTTTAAAACAAATGAAAGCGCAAAAGATATACAGTTCTAGACGAAGGGTATTTTTACCCAAAAGCCTACATAAATCCAAACCTAAATAATTAAATAAAATGGGCACACGCGTAGACATGCGCAAAAAAGAAAAGCAACAATCATTAGTGAGCATAGACAAATGTCATTAAAACGTAAACCTTTTAATGATCATATCCCCGAAAGTTGAAATGAAAATCATAAAACATGGTAATCATTAAATGAGGGATTTTTTTAAAAAAACTATTGATATTAGAAAACAAATTTGAAAAAATAATTATGGTAATTTTGTTTTCAGAAATGTAAGCATCTACAGGGGGCTCTAGGGTGACCCTACGAATAGGCGCTATTTAAACCAGGGCAACCCTAATTGGAGTGAACTCCTCAACCGCCGCCTACTATCTGCTCCGAATCCTCCCGCCGATTAGCCTCCAACCCCCGTCCAGCGCTCAGCACCTCCATCCGCCGCCTACTCTCCAGCCGAATCCTCCACGTGCCGTGCTATCCAGCCGCCTAGCCACCAAGAACGCAAATCCTCCAACCGCCGTTCCATCTTGCCGCCAGCGTCTGTGCCCCAATTTGCTGCCCACCCTGCCACTACCCCGTCGTGCCGCAACCTCATTCTCTCTGACGAAAGTCCTTATTCATTTTTTTTTAAATAAACATACATATATATATGATCGATAAAATTTGTGATTGTGTTAATTACACATATTAGTAATTATTCTGCTAATTAAATTAATTATTACAAATTATTTATATATACTTGAATTATTAGATAATGATTATTAAAAAACATTGTGGAATAATATAAATTGTTTGAAATAAAAAATTTATATTGTTTAATTGTAGAGTTATCATACCACCGCGCGTAGTTATGGCAAATCAGTAGACTGGTCCAAATGTGTTGAATGTTGGTCCTTTGGACCCATCGGTCCTTTAGGGACAAGATCAACCTCGTTCGTCGGATCTAAGTGGTAACCAACAGATCACCTTTCGATATTTAAAAATGGAAGAAAATATAATTTCAGAAGATGCTAAAGCCATTGTGCAAGCGGTTGGTTTATGGGATGTGGTTATTATGTCACATCCCAAACTGGATCCTAAGTTAATGACGTTATTGTCCGAGCGTTGGCGCCCAGAGACACACCTTTCATCTCAGACATGGGGAGATGACGATCACTCTCGAGGATGTAGCCGTGATACTTGGAGTTCGTATATACGGAGATGCAGTGACAGATAATTATGCACATGAGGAAGACATCAATGCTGCGGGTCTGGAATTATTGGGTCTGAACTTACAAGGTGGTAAAGATTTTGTTAAGTTGACTACGTTATGACAACATCTTTTTCACTCTCATCTTACCGTTGAACAACAAGCGAGGACATTTATCCTCATGATAATTGGTGGTGTGCTATTTACAACGACAATGAAAGATAATGTGTCGTTAATCTACTTACCACTGCTGAGGGATTTACAGAGCACAACTCATTATAGTTGGGGTTCAGCTGTTTTGGCTGCTACATATCGGGGATTGTTTGAAGCATCTGAGCTTAACGCTGCCACATTCTCAGGCTGAGGCATCCTAGTACAGGTATTCAATATTTTAGTTTTGTATAAATATGTATACTTGATATTACAATTTTATTAATTTTTGTACACTACAGTTATGGTCGTGGAAGCACCTCACGTCAGTCGTCCTGTACTCCAAGGTGAAGTGCTTGGTGGAGAGCTGCATCCCTTAGGATACAGGTTGAGGTTATTTTTTATTTTGATTGATTTATCGTGACAAACATTCGTATCCGTAATATTGAAGAAATCTTAATTGTGAATATTTTTCTTAATAGGTGGTCATTTCCAAAAAGATCGTTTTGTCAACAAATTAGAACTTCAAATTTGGTGTACTATAGGGATGACTTGGAGTCTCAGTCATCTGATCATGTACCATATTTGAATCCATGTTTCTTATCTATGTTGCGAATATTATTAACCTTACGTTATATAGGCGACAAACTTTCAATATTAGGTGGCATGGATGTTGTACAGTCCCTTTAGGTTGACTACTGCACCCCTTGTCTGTCATGAGCGACACGAGTTATTCTGAGCGAGGGTGCCACTTATGCATTTTAATGTGGTCGACTAGCACCGACCAGATACAGTCATGCAGTAATTTGGAATTCAGCAACACATTCTAGAGATAACATATGTTGATGTTCAACATCATGTTAGGATGCATAAGATATCACGTAAAGGTCCGCAGGGAGAGCGTCGTTGGACAACAATGCATCAACATATGATCGCATTATGGAACAACCATGTCCCTATTGTACAGCATGAACACAAACCGTTGATGAACGTCGCGCAACTTGTCTAGTAATCGGTGAATAACCCGTCTATTCATCACGACTCAGTTTCTAGGAACTGGTATGACTTTACAGGCTCATCAACCAAGACCTCTGTTTGTCCATCACGAGGGCAAAGTAGAGACAGTGGTAAGTAACTACGTAGACATTACTTATGTACATTTCATCAAATTGTAATACCTGACAATTCACTGTTCTTAATATTGCAGATGGGGTTTATGGCTAGATGAATTAACCTAGCATGGAAAGCTGCAAAAGGAACCCTCAAATTCGCAAAGCGGAATTTCAAATTACTAGGTGAGTCTTAATTAGAAAATTGTCGGTCGTCTTATGACGCTATCAGTCAACTACCTGTGTACGAAGAACACATCCGACAGTCGGATGAATTAACTGAACGTGAGCATAGGGTACTACCACACTCATGGTATTCTGGTCCAAGCAGTGTTGGAGGACGTGCTTCGGGAGCACCAGGGCATGGACGTGGGGTCGCGGGGAACCATTCTCAAGTCGAGGGACATTCAGACTGTCACGTAAATTTAGAGTTGTTGAACGTCGTCCACGACAAACCTCTTCAAGTGAAGAATTTGATGAGGAGGAGGCTCCCGAGTAGTTTAGTGTGTCATTAAATAATATTGGAACGTATTATTATTAACTGCGTGTAAGAACGTTTGCATTCATCTTCTATGTTATTTAGTTAGTTGTCCTAAAGTTTTTAGATTTTTTGGACAAACTTTAAAATTTGACATTTCTTACAATCGACCCATTTAACCCCCCGAAAACGATGTCAAATAGAAGGTGCTAACTTTTTCACTGTTTTTATTTTTTTCCCAAAGTTTTAGTGTGTTAGGATTCTTGAATGTTAGGAGAGAATTTAGAACTCAATGCTTTTACTAATGAAAACATTGTATTGCATTGAGATAAAATGATTACAACCTCTACTAATCCTTATATAGGAAAACCAAGACTAGGAAGAGACCATCTAGAGTTATCTAGAGTAATCTAGATTAATCTAGACTAGATTATACAATACTCTAACATTCATCTATGTTGATTGCTTTTCTTGATGTTGTATTACTCTAACATTCACCCAAGATCTTTGCTTTGCTTGATTTTAGTCCTCAAACTTTCGAAATTTTCTGAATTGGCCCCCAAACATCCAATGCTTCTTTGCTTGTGACGGATCCCAAGTTCGATCTTGATCAAATCTCCAATCGAATTGAGCTTGCACACCTTCATCATCGGTGATATACTCCATATTCAAACACAAGTTTTTCAAGTTGAAATCGAGACGAGAAGAAAGAAGACTCGGTCATGCCATCGCGGTGCCATCTCGGTCATCTCGTCGTGGTCATGCCGTAAAAGAAAAAGAAACCATCCCGATCATGCCATCGCGGTGCCATCTTGGTCATCTCGTCGTGGTCATGTCATCGTGGCTAAAACTAATCTAAAATCTGAATTCCAACACTCCAATCTTGTATCGAATCCAATGTAAATCAGCAAAAACTTGGTTGTCCAAACTCAATATGATCACACATCTTCACCTCACCAAACCGCAATTCATCACAAGTAATTCAGCATTGTTTGAGAAGGCATTGAATCAGCAAATCTCAGCATAGAACCAGAAAATACCGAGCAAATAATCCAGCAAAGAACCAGGTAAGATCCTCAACAATCCAATAGGTGCAGCCCAATCCAATAGGTGCAGCAAACAGAGCAGAACAGAGCTCAACAAACACAGCTCCAATCAAGAACCGAGCAGCAAATCAGGTATGATTCTTAGCAAACCATTAGGTGAAGCAATTATAAACAGCATTGTAAGCACATCAGCACGGAATAACCAGCATCATCAGTAAGTATTACGAACAGCAACACCATCAAACAAGATTGGAACTCAGACAAAAACAGAGCCGGTTTGATTTCAGATGAAGAACAGAGCAGCTGCACTTTTAAGCCTTTCTTTGGCACAAAAATATAGCAGCAACGAATACTTACAGCAGGTGATTGCATTTAGAAACTGATCACAGGTCTGATCATGCTGATCGTAACTTGGAAAAGATACCAATTCGGAACAAATTTCAGTGCAGCTCAGAAGAACAACTGCAGGACCAGAGAAAAACAGAGTAATCCGCATCGAAAGGCTGATCCAATGTTGATGGATCGAGATCTTGATCGAATGCTGATGGATTGTGATCTAAATTGAAGAATATTTTCGCAAGAAACTGAACAGATTGAAGAAGATGATCGCTGCAATGTTAGGATACATGTATAAGTGTGATTACTTGGGTTGTAAGGAAAGGAAGGAAGGTGCCATGTGTTTCAAGAAGATTCATGAAGATGCATGAAGATGTTAGAAGATGCTAGAAGATTAGAGAGACTTAGTTGTTTAGCATAGAATTCTGGTTGTAGATGTAGTATAAATAGGAGTGCTTGGTGATCTTAGAAGTAACTTGAATGAAAAGTAAAGAGCTTCAAGTTGTTATTTCTGTTATTTCAGTTTCTTTCCTTTCTTCATCTTCAAGCTACCTTCATTATCCTCCATTGAACTCAGATTCTTGATATGGTATCAGAGCCAAGCTGATCCATTGCGTGCTGATTCATTCCTGCTGCATCTCTAGTTGATTCGAACTGAAGAAATCGTCAATTGCCAATCAGGTTTCCTCAGTTCTGTTACTCTGTTTTTCGGTTTTACTGAATCTGTGCATCTGCTGCGTTTTCTGTGTATCTGTGTGTATTAAGTTCTGGTTAAGATCATTTCTGCTAATCTGATCCTGAGCTTGCTGAATCATCGCTGCTCCAACTCTGGTTGATCCGAACAGAAGAAATCATCAATCTGTAAATCAGGTTTTTTCGATTCTGGTACTCTGTTCTTCAGCATAACTGATTCTGTTACTCTGTTCTTCGTGTTCATCTGTTTCTTCGGTTTATTACTCTGCTAATCTGAAAATCTGATGTGTTGCTGTCTTTATCTTGTTGTTAATCTGTGTGTATCAAGTCTTGGATAAGATCAATTCGTTCTACTACTCTGTTCTTCAGCATACCCGATTCTGTTACTCTGTTCTTCGGTTTGTTAATCTGTTCCTCTGGTTCTTCGGTTTGTTAATCTGTTCCTCTGGTTCTTCGGTTTGTTACTCTGCTAATCTGAAAATCTGCTGCGTTTCTGTCTTTATCTTGTTGTTAATCTTGTCTTTATCAAGTCTTGGATAAGATCAATTCGATTATCTGATTCACATCTTATCAATTAACTCTGCTGTTACATTGCTTAGTGATTCAATTCTGGTTCAGCATAAATCTGATCTATAGCTATCAAATGCAAATCTGGTTCATCTGTTTTGGTTTTGTTGTTGTCAATTGAAATGAGATTGTCCTTCTGCTGCAACTCTGATTTAGATCAGCTGTTTCATTGCTTATTGATACAATTCGATTCAACACTGATCTGATCTATAGCTATCGAATGCAAATCTGGTTCATCTGTTCAGGTTTTATTTGTTGTTGCCAACTGATTTGAGCTTGTCTTTCTGCTGCAATGTCTTAGATCTGTTTTAGATCTGTTTTTAGATCTGTTTAGATCTGTTTTTCCACTGCTTATTGATACAATTCTGTTACAACACTGATCTGATCTATAGCTATCAAATGCAAATCTGGTTCACCTGTTCTGGTTTTTTGATTGTTGCCAACTGATTTGAGCTTGTCTTTCTGCTGCAATGTTTTAGATCTGTTTTAGATCCGTTTTTAGATCTGTTTAGATCTGTTTTTTCATTGCTTATTGATACAATTCTGTTACAACACTGATTTGATCTAGAGCTACAGAAAAATAAATTGCAAATCAGGATTATCTGTTCTTATTTTTCTATTGTTCTCAACTGATCTAATCGTGTCTTTATACTGAAACTTTGTGCGGATCAAAGGCATGGATGACATCATTCCTGCCTTCTTCAACAAGAGAGTGTGCCAGTTGACAGGAGAAGATAACTTTCAAGCATGGAAGCAACAGGTCCTGCTT
The DNA here is from genome assembly GCA_946814005.1 of Chamaenerion angustifolium. Lineage (NCBI taxonomy): Eukaryota > Viridiplantae > Streptophyta > Magnoliopsida > Myrtales > Onagraceae > Chamaenerion > Chamaenerion angustifolium. Next base: position 20,460,095 of record OX328268.1, on the reverse strand, counting down.
GCGGTTCGAGGTCTCAACCTGGAAGGTTATTTGTTCGGCACATTTCAGGTTCAGCAATACATTGAAGATGATGATGGAAACAAGCTGGCCAATCCGGAGTTTCCGAAGTTCTATCAGCAAGATTCCTCACTTGCTTCATGGCTGCTAGCATCAATTGCGTCTCCTATCAACAAAGGCTTGGTAGGATGCATGACAGCTGCGGCAATTTGGAATAAGCTTCATCAGAACTTCTCATCTTCATCAACAACGAGGATAATGAGTCTGTATGACAGACTAAAGGTCAGGAAACTTCTCAACCAATCTATGAGAGATTACCTTACAGAAATTCAACTTACATGTGATAGCCTAGCGAGTTGCGGACATCCGATAGAGGAAATGCAACAAATCTCAATTATTTTGAACGGTGTAAAAGGACAATTTGACAGTGTTGTGGCAGTAATACATGCTAGTCGTAATCCCTACGACCTTGCCTCGATCTCTTCGGTGCTTTTGGATGCTGAGGTCCGTCAACGGGACATGCTATTTGACAGTTCAATAGCAACTGCGAATGTGGCCATTAAAGGAGCTGATCAAGAAGATAAATCCTCAGGACACACAGCAGCGACAACTCATCCCAAAATGCAATTTGACTCTGGACAATCTGTACCTACTAACAACACTCCGGAGTATCAGCCTGCCTATGGACGTGGTAGAGGCAGAGGTCGAGGGAACAACAGACCACAGTGCCAACTTTGCGGTAAATTTGGACACTTGGTCAATAGGTGTTACCATCGGTTTAACGTGCACTACCAAGGTGTTACTGCACAATCTGGAGATCATATATCTGCAAACCTTGCAACGACTCAGTGGAATGAAGACGATTCCATGTCCTTCACAACATCAGGATCAAACAAGAATCACTCTTCGGGATACTCGCCTACTAGTGCTATAATTCCCTTGTCACCGACCTACTCACCAAATGCCGCCATGGTTCCTTCGATCAACTCTGGAATGCAGCTGCTTCCACCGAACACAATGCAGCTGTTTCCACCGAATGCAATGGCTCAACAGCTTCCTATGTACATGGCTTCCTATCCGCAGCAAATGGTCAATCCGTGCTTTCCTTCACCATCAAATGCTGCAACTTATTCGGTTCAACCTGGATTTTCTGGTTCATTGTCAACAACACCATACACTCCTCAGTTTCAGTCGACAATTCCTTCAGCCCCCTCCCAATCTGGTTCAATAATCAGCCCATCAGAGACAAACATTCAAGCCAACCTGGTTCATCATGCTCCTGCTGCGTCTAATCCTGGAGTTCATCAAGCTGACAAAGCTTGGTACCCCGATTCAGGCGCAACTAATCACTTTACATCCAGCATGCCTTCAGGTGCTCAATCATATACCGGGTCTGGTAAGGTTCAAGTCGCAAATGGCAATTATCTTGACATTAGCAGTATTGGAACTTCGGTTATTAACACTTCTGTTAAACCTCTTGTGTTACATAATCTGTTATGCATTCCGCAGATAACTAAAAACTTGGTGTCTGTTTCGCAGTTTACCAAGGATAATCACGTATATTTTGAATTTCATCCATCATATTGTGTGGTTAAAGACTCAAGCAATCATCAGGTTTTACTTCATGGAGTTCAAAGTGAAGGATTGTATAAACTTGACTTTAGTCGGTTCTCGAATAAGCATGTGTTGACATCTGGTAACAATGCAAATAAATGTTTTTCTGTTGATTGTAACATGTCTGACTCTAGTACACAGATGGCTATTTGCAATTCGGTTCAAATAAAGGTTTCTCCTATTGTGTTACATCAAAGACTTGGTCACCCGTCCAAACAAACTCTTGCATCTATTATAAAACAACACAATTGGAACTTATCTGCTCAAATTCCTATGTGTACTGCATGTTCTATTGGCAAGAGTTGTAAGTTGCCTTTTAAAGAGTCAAACTCTGTCTATCAGTTTCCGTTAGAACTGATTGAAATGGACCTATGGGGTCCTGCTCCTTTGGTATCTAATGGTAACTTGTATTACTTGAGCATTGTTGATGTGTTTACTCGGTATACATGGATTTACTTTTTGAAAAATAAAAGTGATGTTTCAGTCATATTTCCGCAGTTTCACAAAGCAATTGAAAATCAACTTGGCTACACCATCAAGGCTGTTCAGACGGATGGTGGTGGGGAGTTCAAAGCCTTATCACCATATCTACTTCAGCATGGCATCAATCACAGGTACACTTGTCCATACACATCAGAGCAAAATGGGATTGTTGAGCGAAAACACAGGCATATCGTAGAAATGGGCTTAACTTTGCTAAAACAAGCTTCGTTACCTATGCAATACTGGAGTGATTCGTTCTTCACTGCTGTGTTTTTAATAAATCGTTTACCATCCATTGTTCTGGATAATATTTCACCACATGAAAAACTCTTTTCGAAACCTCCTGACTATGATTTTCTGAGGGTTTTTGGTTGTCTTTGCTTCCCATATATTCGTCCCTTTAACAAACACAAGTTGGATTTCAGGTCTACAGCATGTGTGTTTATTGGTTACTGTTCTAACCAACATGGCTACAGGTGCATTGATGATTCTGGCAAAGTCTATGTTTCAAGGCATGTTCGGTTTAATGAAAACGTTTTTCCATTTGCTGAAAAATCTGGTTCATTTATGCAGTCTGGAGCTGTCAAGAACACGGCCACATCTTTACCGTTCTTTCTACCTTTCAACTCTTCTTTGTGTAATCCAGTTGATATAAATGCAGACTCTAGAGATTGTATACCTACTAACATTAGATCATCTGTTATTCCGTTATGTCCTGCAGATCAGCAATCAGGACCTTCTTCTTCTTGTGAGATCATTACACCAGTAGATGAGCCTTCCGTATCCCCGGATTCATCTCCTACTAGATGTTCCCCCGTGCCAGAACATGTGCCTTCACAGGATAGTCCAGAAGCGAATGTCCCTTCCTTAGGTATATCTAGTCCATCAAATCCGGACCCTGTCAGGTATGTTCTCCAAGATTCATCTCTTGTGCCCTTAATATCTGGAACTGAGGCATCTCAAAATGTTAATGTGAGTGCTGATTCGACTACAAATGTGCCTGATACATCTCCTGTTAGAACTAACACTCATCATATGCAGACTAGATCAAAGGCAAGAACACTAGCTGCATTGACATCATCGGTCATAGAGGTATCTAAGTTGGAAAATTCTGAACCTCCTGATGTTCATACTGCCATGCGTTGTCCTCTATGGTCAGCTGCTGTTCGTGAGGAACTTCATGCTCTTGTTCAAAATAATACGTGGAAGCTTGTCACTTTACCTGGGGGGAGAGTTCCTATAGGATGCAAATGGTTGTTCAAAATCAAGAAAAATTCAGATGGGTCTATTGCTCGGTACAAGGCAAGATTAGTTGCAAAGGGGTTTTCTCAAAAACCGGGATTTGACTTTCAAGACACTTTCAGTCCTGTGGTTAAAGCACCAACAGTCAGGATAATCCTCACGCTTGCTTTGACACATAAATGGCATTTAAGGCAAGTAGACGTGAATAATGCATTCTTACATGGGGAGCTATCGGAGGATGTGTATATGACACAACCACCTGGGTTTGAACAGACTGATTCGAATGGGAATGTTTTGGTGTGTAAGCTCAATAAAGCACTGTATGGTCTTAAGCAAGCTCCAAGAGCTTGGTTTGAAAAATTAAAATGTTTTTTACTTACATCTCTAGCATTTATAGTTTCTCTTGCAGATAGTTGCTTGTTCGTTAAGAAGACTAGTTCAGGTAATGTTTTTCTTCTTGTATATGTTGATGATATCGTCATTACTGGTAGTGATAGCTCTACTATAGAATCAGTTATTAGAAATATTAATGAGGTATTCAAGTTGAAAGATCTTGGTTCATTAAACTACTTTCTAGGTATGGATGTTCAGGTTAATGATGATAGTTTGATTCTTGGTCAGAGAAAATATGTTTCTGATCTCCTTCATAAAACAGGTTTGACTGATGCTGCGGCTTTACCTACTCCTATGTCAGAGAATTTCTTATCAAAGGTTGCTGAACTTCATGAGCATTCTCCACCTACAGACGAACATCAATACAGGAGTATAGTTGGTGCTCTTCAGCATGTCTGCATAACAAGACCTGATATTCACTTCGCAGTCAACAAACTGAGTCAGTATATGCAACAACCGAAGGTGTGTCATTGGAAAGCCGTACTTCGTGTGCTAAGGTATCTCAAAGGTACCATTGATCATGGTCTGTTATTTCGGTCTAACTCTGTGGCTTCATCAGATGTTAGTCTAGTATCTTATGCAGATGCTGATTGGGGTAGTGATTTGGTAGATCGCAAGTCTGTTTCTGGTCATTACTTATTACTAAATGGTAATCCTATTGTGTGGAGTTCAAAGAAACAACCTGTGGTATCTAGATCATCTGCTGAGGCAGAATACAGGGCTATTGCAAATACGTTATGTGAGGTAATGTGGGTTACTTCTTTGTTATCTGAGTTAGATGTAAAGCTTACTTCTATGCCTGTTATTTGGAGTGATAATACAGGTGCTGTCGCATTAACTGAGAATCCTATTCATCATTCTAAGATGAAACATGTTGAAATTGATTTGTGTTTTGTTCGGGAAAAAGTTCAGAATGGCCAAGTAGTGGTGAATTTTGTGCCTGCATCTGATCAACTAGCTGATATATTGACGAAACCTATTACTGCAAAATGTTTTGTTCCGTTTCGCAGGAAGCTTGGGGTGATGTCTTTTAAAGAATTATCATGTCTATCAGAATATGGGAATGAAGATGTAATCAATGATGATCTCTTAGAAAATGGTTCTGATGATGATTAATTTGTTTCATGATTCCTAAGGTCTCGGTTAAGATGATTGTTTCTCTTCTCTGGTTTATCATGTGATCTTTGTTTTAATTTCTGTCTTCGTTTGGATTGCCTTCAGTTGTTTGTTCTGGCTTTCACTTCTTCTGCTTTAATAACTCCTATGTGTATTCTTGAATATGGTATACTCATGGATACTCTGATGGATGTTATGTGTTCTTACAGACTTATCTCATCTTATCTCTCGGATTGATAGAGATTTCTTTTCAGACTTGAGCCTTGGCTATCAGTATGCTCTGCTTCTTATAATTCAACTACTTATTCTATTATCGTTCACTATGTTTGATGATTTTAATCACTTCTATCTAAAATAGACTGTGCTTTCACCTATCTGTTTCTGGCATAGGGTGAAGTTTGAGTCCAAAAAGAACACTTCTCAAAGAAAACGTCAAAGATACTTTGAGATGTTGTTTGAGGACGTAAAGATGGAGGAAAATGAAAACCTCCCAACTTCACTGGTAAGATAGAGGCACATGAAAACCTCTCTGTCAGAAAAAAAAAAAAGAAAAAAAAAGGAAAAAAATAGAATGACATGAAATAAAAAAAAAAAAAGAGAAGAATGGGGATTCAATAAGAAAAGTATTGAATACAAGGTGAAAGTTATGTTTCTATTTTGCCAAGAGTGATTATTATCTCAGACATGGATGAATGCATGTAAGATTGGTAGATTGGATGATGTGATAGCAGATATATTGATTGTTAATAAAAAGGCTCGTCTTGTAAAGATGATTGTGCTATCATGCATGAGAAATAAGAGGTGATAAAATCTGGTTAAGAATAATAACTGTTGTTGGAGTATTCTTGTGTATACAGGTGTTTAAGGAGACATTGATGGATGGATGTTAAAACAGAATGAAATGTTAAAGATCTGCAAGCAACTGGAGTTCAGAAATCCTAATGTAGATAGATAAAAATGTCACTTGAGAATTTTTTTTATCTTTCAGAGAAGAAAAACAAACTTCTTAAGGGAATGTTAGGATACATGTATAAGTGTGATTACTTGGGTTGTAAGGAAAGGAAGGAAGGTGCCATGTGTTTCAAGAAGATTCATGAAGATGCATGAAGATGTTAGAAGATGCTAGAAGATTAGAGAGACTTAGTTGTTTAGCATAGAATTCTGGTTGTAGATGTAGTATAAATAGGAGTGCTTGGTGATCTTAGAAGTAACTTGAATGAAAAGTAAAGAGCTTCAAGTTGTTATTTCTGTTATTTCAGTTTCTTTCCTTTCTTCATCTTCAAGCTACCTTCATTATCCTCCATTGAACTCAGATTCTTGATATAGTGGACATAACTATTGACACAAAAAGAGTAATGACACTGGTTACATGAAATTTCGACGTTCACATTTTCCTTAAAAATTACAACATCCTCTAAGTACAACACACTCCATATTACAACTTCCCAAAATTACAACATTTTTCTTAGGAAGACTAACGTGAAGGTTTACATGTCTTCCGGTTATGTCCACTTCCACCGCAGTTGGAGCAGTTGTTTATCCTGGGCAAACCTTCCCTAGCGTTCATGTCGTTATGAATACGACTGGATTTTCTTCTACCACGCTTTGTCCTCAGCCTATCTGGATCATGAGTATAGTTTGGAAGATCAAAGTGTGGCCAAACAATAATCGTCGGGTATTAGTTGAAAACATGGAGAGTACGATGCAAGACGGACCTGATTTGAGTATAGTGGATCGACATGAGGAGCCCATTGCATCCCTGCCTTAGTGAGTGCTGCCGTTCCATGTGAACACGGGTGATCATATATTTGCCATAATTCACACTCACATTTTTGCTCCAACACGTTAACCGTATAATTCCCGGGAGTTGTCCAACCGACAACATGAACAAATCTACCAATATCATGCACTTGGAAAACACTACTCATAAACTCTTTTGTCATAATACTCTTTTGGGCAGGAAATCACAGACTGTCCCAGGGATATATATGGCCATAGCTGATAGTAGCCTAGGGAGGTTTACAAAGGCATCTTCATGCGTTCCGTATAAAGACTCCAACACTACTTGTTTGGAGTACCATGCATTTGGATATGAAATTTTCGAACCAAACTTATGCTCAACCATTGACTGAATTACTGAAATTTCCAGACCCGTGTCAGCTAAAACTGAATTTTTTATCAAAGACGCTATCAACTTGCAATCGATGTTTTGGTGTCGTTCAGTGAGGACTTCATTAGTACATGTATGTGGAGAATGCAGTTTAGAAATTATCCACAATCCAGTATGCCTAAAAAGACTTCCTCTCAATGACCACGAACGATTGTAGGATCAACTTTACACTTAAAAACAATTGATTTTGGATTGGATGACTCAACAGTACACACCTTAGAATTTGCTATGTGCCATTTCCTCACAGCGCTAGCTAACTCGTCCTTACTATTAAACTTCATGTTTGTATTTAGGAAAGTTTCACTCGACGTGTCATCAACAGCCATAGACCACTCCCTTGATTGAAAGTTGTCGATACAGTTAATATCAACCAAATTTTCAGCAGTCGGTTGCATCATTTGCACGTCGTGTGAGCTACTTTCACCATGGACACCTGGTCCAACATCATATCTTTCTATAAGGAGAATGTCACCCATGTCACGACCACACATGCCTCCGCCTTTGTGGTAATTTTCGAGATCGACAATTTTGACACGAAGAGAATGTTAGGGAATGGACGATCTCAATCGACACTATATTTCTAGACACCTTCGAAGGCATTCACGAGAAGAATGTTGATCTTTAACGTCGGCTTAATTTAGTTGCTAAAGGGGTATTTGTCGTCACTAACCTTTAGATGCGGGCTAAGTCTCGTCATGGTAGGTCGCGTGGCTAAAGGTTACTCCGACGGTAAAGTGTCGCCACTAATAGTGTTGTCGTCACTAATAAGAGTTGACGTCGGACCTTTAGTGACAACATAAAACCGACACCATTTAGGCATAATTTGTGTCAACATTATATTGTCATGGTATATGCTATTCAATCTCGCTTTTTTAGTGGTGACTTAATCTTAACAACCGTGATGGTTTTATTCCTATTCCGAATATGCTTTTCTGTAATAGAGATACGTAGATGTCATTTAGTTGTATGAATAACAACAATCTGGTGTCATTATTATTACATCAACTGTGACAAAATGTTACATTATTGAAAGAACCTTATACTTTCTATCATTAAGTCGTTATACGTTACCGTATGTAGTCAAGATTTAATTCTCGCCAGTTATTTGCCGTTGGTAAACATAGTTTACTACCTCAATCGAATGTGTTGTCAGTGATGCACTATGTTGTTCTTTAGTTACTTTTTGTAGATTTGAAACTATCATTACTACATTGTTTATTGCTGTCATAACAGACATTTAACAGGTTGATATTCATGTCACTGATAATGTTTTGTATTCAGCATAGTTCATCTGTTGCAGCAAATACTACCCTTCTGTGACAACTTTAATAAACAACAACCATGCCACAAATTCTATTAAATAGACACATCAATCCCCAACTAACCATTCACAGCAGGTACCATGTCTAAACCGCCTGCATATGTTCACAAAAAAGGCCATATTGACCACATCACAGTTGTTCCATATATCTCCAAATGCAACTGCACAGTTGTTCTTAACATTAACAAACAAGCATTCGAACTTAAACAAGGAAAGTAAATCCTCTCTTCCCAAGATTATCGTTCAAATGCAAAATCGAGAAACGAATTAACACCATCCTTATACTCTGTCATCTGACGATGTTTGTTCATCCAATTCTTATCCATTTCGTTAACATCGATTGTTAAAAACAAAGTGAACCAAAGAGCAATTGATGTAGAATGTCTTCGCATGGTTATCTTGTGGTAATTCTGCAGCACAAAAACAGAATCAACCAAACATTTACAGTAAGTAATGACTAGATCAGACACTTATCAACCCCAATGGGAGTGTTTGCCATAACCAAATCATTCGGAACGAATAAATGTTGACAAGTTGATCAGATTGATGAAATTGTGCTGCAAGGTTTGTCGTTCCCTGAGCATAAAATTTGCGGTAATTACATAATGTACTACACCAAATTGATCATGAAGGATAAAGATGATCGGAGAGTACATTACCACTTAAGAAGATCTTCCCCTCTTGGAATATTTGTTGTTCTCACATAAAAACAGTGGCAACAAACTCTTCGGTTTGGGTCTTCAGTATTACTCTTCGGTTTTGATCTTTTGTAGTACTGTTTTTTGCAATTAGTCCATCCGTTCTGTAATATTCTGAAAAAAAATACATTTCTGAAGGCAAATGAAGAACAGAGGCGGTTATATACCGTTGCAGTATATAAGCATTAAGCTACAAAAATCATTAACCTTAAAGGATTGTTTTAACATCAATGATTTATATTATAGTTGATTAAACTTATCAACGTGGAAATTGTTCGACACTAAAATAATCGGTACATAAATTTTTGGTGGCGAAAAATATCACCATAGAAAACTGGTTTTGGATACCGAATCAATTAGTAGACACTTAATAAGACTTATAACAATGACAATAACTACCATTACAAATGTTCCTATTTAGTCACCTCTTTTAATGACAACAAATTTCGTCTGTAGGTGTAGTTGAACATTCTTGTAGTGATTGGACAAAAAAATAGATAACTCTAAACAGTGGACTTCCCCATGATCATGTTCTACAAAAGCAGAACCTACCCACTACGGGTTGTCAACCTCCCGATAGTCTTAGTTGATGAGTGTAAGAGTCTAAGGGTCAACTTCCACCTCATAGTAGTAAATGCACCGACCTCCTATATTTTCATCGTGAGAAGAACCACCATAAATTCCAATAATATCATTCACTCTACAATGCACTAGAAGAAGCCATTCCAAATCAGCACCTGATTGGGGAACTCTTAGGCAACTTGACTGCCTCGTGAAGATGTTACGTCAACTGCTTGAGGATGAAGAATCCAAGGGAAACCCTCACATCAAGACTGAAGCATACTCGAGGGAGGAGAAACCTCGTCTGTCCATGCTCGAAGACTTAGTTGAGGAACACGTGGACGACCTAGACAATAAGGTAAGGATTTGAGGCACACTCACTACCAAACAGAGCAACTTTATGGTATCATCATTGATCTAGGAGTTGAAATGATATATTCGCAGGGAAACCCAATGACACACCAGGCATAAACACAGATGTCATCTCCAACGTGCTAAAAAGGATAAAAATTTATGCTATGATATGTTGTGGCAGAACATGAAGGTCTCTGTAGAACATATGATGGAAAAATGAAACTTGGGAAATTACATGCAAACAACATACAAGAAGCCTTCAAAGTGATGCGCCAACACAACGTCTGCCTCAACCCCTCTAAGTGCACATTTTGGGTAAGAACGAGTAAATTTTTGGGATTCATGGAAAACGAGCGATGGATTGAAGCACACTCAAAAAAATCTAAAATCAATCGAATAAATGAATTCACCAACATGCTACAAACATGTTTAGTGCTTGAGCGACAGGATGAAAACATTGAACTGTTTGTTATCCAAGGCAGGTGACTAAGTTAATTTATTCTTTCAAATTATGCGAGAAAATAAAAAATTTAATGGATAACCGAATGCAAGGATGCCCATGCAAATATTGCAGCATGCAAACCTTTAGATTGTATTTAGGCATTAGCGATGTGGTAATTAATGCAACTCTTGTGTAGGACGACGCGAACACCCAACTACATATTTAGTAGGTAAGCAACTTGTTCACTTCCGCGAAAAGGAATAACGTGATTGATAATTTCCTCTATACCCTAATCATTGTCGCTCAAAGGTGATGTTCTTACTTAAATTTATGAGATAATGATCCTGAGAACCAAACTAGTCAAAGACTTCATAAAAAGCAAAACACGCTTCAGGGACGATGGTAAAGTAGGAAACAAAACATACCTAGTTCAGAATTAATTACCCAAAAACAAAAACCACCATAAAAAGAGATGCACTCGCTGACATTATATTTGATAGCACCAAGAATCGACTGACGACAATGGTGCTAGAAAACTCTATGAACCAAACAAAAGTGTGGAAACTGCACAGAGATGAGTCATCCTGCAACCGAGGAGTAGGAGTAGGGTTAATAATCACTCCGCTAACAGGCGAGGCCGAATATGAAGCCGTGATGATTAGTTCTTAACTAGCTAGCAAAGGGCCTGAGCATACGGTCAATCTGGAAAAACAGCGATTTTCATCTAATTGTTAATAAGATTGAGGGTGATTACGCAATAAAGGAAAAGAGAAAGAAGTACTTGAGCACAAGAATAGAAAAAGTTCTTGATCGAAGCCATTATGAGTGTGGTTATTAACTCATAAACTTCTTGAGCAAGCTCGAATTTGGAGGAACCTACTCCTATATCCAATTCATAGAAAATTCCATCTTCTCAATCATAGAACTTTGACTAATCTTCAGCATGGAGAGACAACACAGACAATTGATAGGTATCCACAATTATCGAGCAACTAAAATTCTGTCTGAGTTCGAAATAGGGGCGACCTAACAACTCATGGAATGGACTAACAAAAGCAGTACCTAGAATGTCGTGTGATGAATCGAAAAGTGAGAATATCACATCGACGGACCATCCTCCAAAAACTGGCAAAACAAAGGTTAGTACTGAACCCACCAATAGGTTACCCAATAAAATATGTGATCCTTACATTTGGAGCAACTGACAACGAAGTCAAATATGAAACCTTAATGAGTAGCCTCATAACTAGAAAATGGATTGGACATAACCTCCCTTGGGAAATATGCGATGCACAACTGGTGGTTAATGAAACTAAGCATGAATACACCACAAAAGAGTAAACAATGAAGAAGTACTTGAATGTTGTGAAGGAATTGTTCTATGGAATCCAAAAGTTCACGATCGAGGACTAACCACGAGAAGGTAATCACCTCATGGAACCCTAACCAACTCACATTTGGAGGGACTCGCCTAAAGGTTAAGAAATGGAGAAGTTCAACACGGAATTTGGCAAACCCTTCCAGGTTGCGTGTATGATTGAAAAACTACTTCCAAGTTGGTGGAGATTCATGGCAAGTCTAAAACAGAAGACTCCGAAAATAACAGTTGAAGACTTTGTCCGTTGTGTTTCAATCCATGAATAGACAATGAAGGTTAAGAAGGTGGTTAACCCCGTTAAAGCCAATGTTCTGGAGCACGGTCAAAAGGGCAAGTAAAATGGTAAAACATTTGGACCCAAGGGTGGAATCTCCAAAAAGCAGAAGACCCAACCTCAAAAAGGTTTTCAATGATCTTGTTTTAACTGCGGTAAGACAGGTCATCAGTCTAATGTTTGTAGGTTACCTAAGAAGAAGCAATAAGCAAACACAATTGGAGTTGTCTCTAAAGACACAGAGGAGTTGGATCTTTTCGTTGTCGTGTCTGAGGTGAACCTAACTGACTCCAACCCACAAAAATGGTGTGTAGATACTGGGGAAACCAAACACATCTGTTCTGATAGAGGAATGTTCAACTACTTTGAAGGAGTTGAAACAGGAGACAAGATTTAACCTCAGTTACATACTGTGATTAATTAGATTAATTACCATTTGTAATTAATTACGTTCGTATTAATTACTAAGCCTCTTAAATCACCCTTATTAATACCCTCTCCCATTCTGTCATGTTACAAAAACTTCTCTACAATCTCAAAAATTTCTGAAGAGTTCTTCGTGTTCATACTCCTCCTTTGCTCTTCGTGTTGACGATCTGCAAACTTCTTCCCGGTAGTCATTCTCAGCCTTTCTAGTTATTTTATTTGTTTAAAGCCAATGTGTTCGTTATTGAAAGTCGTTGTGTTCGACTGATTTCCAAAGGATATCAAACTTGATTCATTTTGGTGGGTCACTGCTACGTGCTAAGTAAAGACCGGTGTCATCATTGAAACATGGGAGGTAATAGGCCTAAAATAGACCCTTGCACAAATCTATCACGGTTGGGGAGGACTAAGTTACCTTAAGGAATCCGTGCTTATTATGGGCCTCGACTTGTTATCGTCATCTTTGTATGGTTATAAATTTATTTCTCAAATTACAATTTAGTCCTTCAACTTTCGATTAATACAGATTGATCCTTCATATAATATTATTTGAAACAATCTTCAGGTAATTTATTTTGTTTCAAGGATAAGTTCATGTATTAATATAGGTTGAGGACTAACTGTGAGTTTTGAGGAAATATATTTCAATAAAACTAACTAAATTTATATCCATATTTTAGAAATGGCATCGAACGAACATATGGGCAAGATGAACCAATTGGACCAAGATGGGGCAAATCAGACTGTAGCCCAAGAACCTGTCTAAAATAACCCAATTCTTGGAAGCTCAAATCGAGTTGCTAGACCGGTGGTCCGGCCTCATGGTCCACTAGCTTATGCAGAGAAGCCGGAAAAATTCGATGGTTCTAATTTTAAAAGATGGCAAATGAAGATGCAATTCTTCTTAACAACCTTAGGGTTGACGCAGTTTCTGACCAATGATTCCCCGGTCCAGGGAGAAAATGAACCAACATACATATTAGCTCAAAATCAGTGGAATAATTATGATTACTTATGCATGAATTATGTGATGAACTGTCTGACTGAGTCCCTGTACGACCTGTACCTCGAAAAGAAGAGTGCCAACGAACATTGGTAATCCCTTGACAAAAAGTACAAGGATGATAAATCCAGCAAACAAAAGTTTGTGGTATGACGATTCCTAAGCTTCAAAATTATCGACTCCAAGGCTGTGTTAGCCCAGGTGCATGAACTTCAACTTTAATACAAGAAATTAAGAAGTTGAACATGGAGTTTGGCAAACCCTTCCAGGTTGCGTGTATGATTGAAAAACTATATCCAAGTTAGTGGAAATTCATGGCAAGTCTAAAACAGGAGACTCGGGAAGTAACAGTTGAAAATTTGTCTGCAGTGTTTTAATCCATGAAGAAAAATGAAGGCTGAAAAGGAGGTTAACTCCATTAAAGCCAATGTTTGTGGAACACGGTCAAAAGGGCAAGCAAAAGGGTCAAATAATTGGACCCAAGGGTGGAATCTCCAAAAAGCAGAAGACCCAACCTTAAAAAGGTTTTCAATGATGTTGTTTTAACTGCGGTAAGGTAAGTGTAATGTTTGTAGGTTGCCTAAGAAGAAGCAAGAAGCAAACATAATGGGAGTTGTCTTTAAGGACACACAGGAGTTGGATCATTTCGTTGTCGTGTCTGAAGTGAACCTGATTGACTCCAACCCACGAGAATGGTGGGTAGATACTGGGGCAACCACACACATCTGTTCTGATAGAGGAATGTTCAGCAACTTTGAAGGAGTTGAAACTTGAGACAAGATTTAACCTGAGTTACATACTGTAATTTATTTCCTATGATGCCACTTTGAGGTATACGAGGTTCACACGATCTCTTAATTATATCCTGTAAGTTTCCTCAATCGAAGGAACTCTGTTTATTTTGTAGCTATGACCGTTTAAATTCATAATCTAAATATACTTACAGATGAAGTTTACTATATTCTTTTAACGGTACTCCTTTCTTGCTCGACCTATGAATCCCGGAATTTCGGTTATTGCAACTTATAATTTATTTCCTATGATGCCACTTCGAGGTAGAAGATGTTCACACAATATTGTAATTATATTCTGCAAGTTTCCTCATTTGAACTCCGCTTATCTTGTACTTATAATCATTTAAATTTCTAATCTCAATATAAGAACGTATGAAGTTTATTCTATTCTGTTAACGGTAATCCTTTCTTGCACGAATTATTAATCTTGGTATTTCGGTTATTAAAACTTATAATTTATTTCCTAGGACACCACTTCGAGTTATACGAGGTCCACACGATATCTTAATAATATGCTGTAAGTTTCCTCAATCGAACTCTGTTTATCTTGTAGTTATAATCGTTTAAATTTGTAATCTAAATATACTGACATATGAAGTTTACTATATTCTTTGAACGGTACTCCATTCTTGCACGAACTATTAATCTTTGTATGTCGGTTATTGCACCTTATAATTTATACCTATGATGCCACTTTGATGTATACGAGGTTCACACGATCTCTTAATTATATCCTGTAAGTTTCCTCAATCGAAGGAACTCTGTTTATTTTGTAGCTATGACCGTTTAAATTTGTAATCTAAATATACTTACAGATGAAGTTTACTATATTCTTTTAACGGTACTCCTTTCTTGCTCGACCTATGAATCCTGGAATTTCGGTTATTGCAACTTATAATTTATATCCTATGATGCCACTTCGAGGTAAAAGATGTTCACACATTATTGTAATTATATACTGCAAGTTTCCTCATTTGAACTCCGCTTAACTTGTACTTATAATCATTTAAATATCTAATCTCAATATAACAACGTATGATGTTTATTCTATTCTATTCTGTTAATGGTAATCCTTTCTTGCACGAATTATTATTGTTGGTATTTCGGTTATTGAAACTTATAATTTATTTCCTAGTACACCACTTCGAGTTATAAGAGGTTCACACGATATCTTAATTATCTCATTTAAGTTTGCCCAATCAAACTCTGTTTATCTAGTAGTTATACTCGTTTAAATTTGTAATCTAAATATACTAAGATATGAAGTTTACTATATTCTTGTAACGGTACTCCTTTCTTGTAAGAACTATTATTCTTGTATGTCGGCTATTGCAACTTATAATTTATTACCTATGATGCCACTTCAAGGTATACGAGGGTCACACGATGTCTTAATAATATGGTGTAGGTTTCCTCAACCGAACTCTGTTTATCTTGTAGTTATAATCGTTTAAATTTGTAATCTAAATATACTAACATATGAAGTTTACTATATTCTTTGAACGGTACTCCTTTCTTGCACGAACTATTAATCTTTGTATGTCGGTTATTGCACCTTATAATTTATACCAATGATACCACTTTGAGGCATACGAGGTTCACACGATCTCTTAATTATATCCTGTAAATTTCCTCAATCGAAGGAACTCTGTTTATTTTGTAGCTATGACCGTTTAAATTTGTAATCTAAATATACTTACAGATGAAGTTTACTATATTCTTTTAACGGTACTCCTTTCTTGCTCGACCTATGAATCCCGGAATTTCGGTTATTGCAACTTATAATTTATTTCCTATGATGCCACTTCGAGGTAGAATATGTTCACACATTATTGTAATTATATACTGCAAGTTTCCTCATTTGAACTCCGCTTATCTTGTACTTATAATCATTTAAATATCTAATCTCAATATAACAACGTATGATGTTTATTCTATTTTGTTAATGGTAATCCTTTCTTGCACGAATTATTATTGTTGGTATTTCGGTTATTGAAACTTATAATTTATTTCCTAGTACACCAGTTCGAGTTATACGAGGTTCACACGATATCTTAATTATCTCATGTAAGTTTGCCCAATCAAACTCTGTTTATCTTGTAGTTATACTCGTTTAAATTTGTAATCTAAATATACTAAGATATGAAGTTTACTATATTCTTGTAACGGTACTCCTTTCTTGCAAGAACTATTAATCTTGTATGTCGGCTATAGCAACTTATAATTTATTACCTATGATGCCACTTCAAGGTATACGAGGTTCACACGATGTCTTAATAATATGGTGTAGGTTTCCTCAACCGAACTCTGTTTATCTTGTGGTTATAATCGTTTAAATTTGCAATCTAAATATACTAACATATTAAGTTTACTATATTCTTTGAACGGTACTCCTTTCTTGCACGAACTATTAATCTTTGTATGTCGGTTATTGCACCTTATAATTTATACCAATGATGCCACTTTGAGGTATACGAGGTTCACACGATCTCTTAATTATATCCTGTAAGTTTCCTCAATCAAAGGAACTCTGTTTATTTTGTAGCTATGACCGTTTAAATTCGTAATCTAAATATACTTACAGATGAAGTTTACTATATTCTTTTAACGGTACTCCTTTCTTGCTCGACCTATGAATCCCGGAATTTCGGTTATTGCAACTTATAATTTATTTCCTATGATGCCACTTCGAGGTAGAAGATGTTCACACAATATTGTAATTATATTCTGCAAGTTTCCTCATTTGAACTCCGCTTATCTTGTACTTATAATCATTTAAATTTCTAATCTCAATATAAGAACGTATGAAGTTTATTCTATTCTGTTAACGGTAATCCTTTCTTGCACGAATTATTAATCTTGGTATTTCGGTTATTAAAACTTATAATTTATTTCCTAGGACACCACTACGAGTTATACGAGGTCCACACGATATCTTAATAATATGCTGTAAGTTTCCTCAATCGAACTCTGTTTATCTTGTAGTTATAATCGTTTAAATTTGTAATCTAAATATACTGACATATGAAGTTTACTATATTCTTTGAACGGTACTCCATTCTTGCACGAACTATTAATCTTTGTATGTCGGTTATTGCACCTTATAATTTATACCTATGATGCCACTTTGATGTATACGAGGTTCACACGATCTCTTAATTATATCCTGTAAGTTTCCTCAATCGAAGGAACTCTGTTTATTTTGTAGCTATGACCGTTTAAATTTGTAATCTAAATATACTTACAGATGAAGTTTACTATATTCTTTTAATGGTACTCCTTTCTTGCTCGACCTATGAATCCTGGAATTTCGGTTATTGCAACTTATAATTTATATCCTATGATGCCACTTCGAGGTAAAAGATGTTCACACATTATTGTAATTATATACTGCAAGTTTCCTCATTTGAACTCCGCTTAACTTGTACTTATAATCATTTAAATATCTAATCTCAATATAACAACGTATGATGTTTATTCTATTCTATTCTGTTAATGGTAATCCTTTCTTGCACGAATTATTATTGTTGGTATTTCGGTTATTGAAACTTATAATTTATTTCCTAGTACACCACTTCGAGTTATAAGAGGTTCACACGATATCTTAATTATCTCATTTAAGTTTGCCCAATCAAACTCTGTTTATCTAGTAGTTATACTCGTTTAAATTTATAATCTAAATATACTAAGATATGAAGTTTACTATATTCTTGTAACGGTACTCCTTTCTTGTAAGAACTATTATTCTTGTATGTCGGCTATTGCAACTTATAATTTATTACCTATGATGCCACTTCAAGGTATACGAGGGTCACACGATGTCTTAATAATATGGTGTAGGTTTCCTCAACCGAACTCTGTTTATCTTGTAGTTATAATCGTTTAAATTTGTAATCTAAATATACTAACATATGAAGTTTACTATATTCTTTGAACGGTACTCCTTTCTTGCACGAACTATTAATCTTTGTATGTCGGTTATTGCACCTTATAATTTATACCAATGATACCACTTTGAGGCATACGAGGTTCACACGATCTCTTAATTATATCCTGTAAATTTCCTCAATCGAAGGAACTCTGTTTATTTTGTAGCTATGACCGTTTAAATTTGTAATCTAAATATACTTACAGATGAAGTTTACTATATTCTTTTAACGGTACTCCTTTCTTGCTCGACCTATGAATCCCGGAATTTCGGTTATTGCAACTTATAATTTATTTCCTATGATGCCACTTCGAGGTAGAATATGTTCACACATTATTGTAATTATATACTGCAAGTTTCCTCATTTGAACTCCGCTTATCTTGTACTTATAATCATTTAAATATCTAATCTCAATATAACAACGTATGATGTTTATTCTATTTTGTTAATGGTAATCCTTTCTTGCACGAATTATTATTGTTGGTATTTCGGTTATTGAAACTTATAATTTATTTCCTAGTACACCAGTTCGAGTTATACGAGGTTCACACGATATCTTAATTATCTCATGTAAGTTTGCCCAATCAAACTCTGTTTATCTTGTAGTTATACTCGTTTAAATTTGTAATCTAAATATACTAAGATATGAAGTTTACTATATTCTTGTAACGGTACACCTTTCTTGCAAGAACTATTAATCTTGTATGTCGGCTATAGCAACTTATAATTTATTACCTATGATGCCACTTCAAGGTATACGAGGTTCACACGATGTCTTAATAATGTGGTGTAGGTTTCCTCAACCGAACTCTGTTTATCTTGTGGTTATAATCGTTTAAATTTGTAATCTAAATATACTAACATATGAAGTTTACTATATTCTTTGAACGGTACTCCTTTCTTGCACGAACTATTAATCTTTGTATGTCGGTTATTGCACCTTATAATTTATACCAATGATACCACTTTGAGGCATACGAGGTTCACACGATCTCTTAATTATATCCTGTAAATTTCCTCAATCGAAGGAACTCTGTTTATTTTGTAGCTATGACCGTTTAAATTTGTAATCTAAATATACTTACAGATGAAGTTTACTATATTCTTTTAACGGTACTCCTTTCTTGCTCGACCTATGAATCCCGGAATTTCGGTTATTGCAACTTATAATTTATTTCCTATGATGCCACTTCGAGGTAGAATATGTTCACACATTATTGTAATTATATACTGCAAGTTTCCTCATTTGAACTCCGCTTATCTTGTACTTATAATCATTTAAATATCTAATCTCAATATAACAACGTATGATGTTTATTCTATTTTGTTAATGGTAATCCTTTCTTGCACGAATTATTATTGTTGGTATTTCGGTTATTGAAACTTATAATTTATTTCCTAGTACACCAGTTCGAGTTATACGAGGTTCACACGATATCTTAATTATCTCATGTAAGTTTGCCCAATCAAACTCTGTTTATCTTGTGGTTATAATCGTTTAAATTTGCAATCTAAATATACTAACATATGAAGTTTACTATATTCTTGTAACGGTACTCCTTTCTTGCAAGAACTATTAATCTTGTATGTCGGCTATAGCAACTTATAATTTATTACCTATGATGCCACTTCAAGGTATACGAGGTTCACACGATGTCTTAATAATATGGTGTAGGTTTCCTCAACCGAACTCTGTTTATCTTGTGGTTATAATCGTTTAAATTTGCAATCTAAATATACTAACATATGAAGTTTACTATATTCTTTGAACGGTACTCCTTTCTTGCACGAACTATTAATCTTTGTATGTCGGTTATTGCACCTTATAATTTATACCAATGATGCCACTTTGAGGTATACGAGGTTCACACGATCTCTTAATTATATCCTGTAAGTTTCCTCAATCAAAGGAACTCTGTTTATTTTGTAGCTATGACCGTTTAAATTCGTAATCTAAATATACTTACAGATGAAGTTTACTATATTCTTTTAACGGTACTCCTTTCTTGCTCGACCTATGAATCCCGGAATTTCAGTTATTGCAACTTATAATTTATTTCCTATGATGCCACTTCGAGGTAGAAGATGTTCACACAATATTGTAATTATATTCTGCAAGTTTCCTCATTTGAACTCCGCTTATCTTGTACTTATAATCATTTAAATTTCTAATCTCAATATAAGAACGTATGAAGTTTATTCTATTCTGTTAACGGTAATCCTTTCTTGCACGAATTATTAATCTTGGTATTTCGGTTATTAAAACTTATAATTTATTTCCTAGGACACCACTTCAAGTTATACGAGGTCCACACGATATCTTAATAATATGCTGTAAGTTTCCTCAATCGAACTCTGTTTATCTTGTAGTTATAATCGTTTAAATTTGTAATCTAAATATACTGACATATGAAGTTTACTATATTCTTTGAACGGTACTCCATTCTTGCACGAACTATTAATCTTTGTATGTCGGTTATTGCACCTTATAATTTATACCTATGATGCCACTTTGATGTATACGAGGTTCACACGATCTCTTAATTATATCCTGTAAGTTTCCTCAATCGAAGGAACTCTGTTTATTTTGTAGCTATGACCGTTTAAATTTATAATCTAAATATACTTACAGATGAAGTTTATTATATTCTTTTAACGGTACTCCTTTCTTGCTCGACCTATGAATCCCGGAATTTCGGTTATTGCAACTTATAATTTATTTCCTATGATGCCACTTCGAGGTAAAAGATGTTCACACATTATTGTAATTATATACTGCAAGTTTCCTCATTTGAACTCCGCTTATCTTGTACTTATAATCATTTAAATATCTAATCTCAATATAACAACGTATGATGTTTATTCTATTCTATTCTGTTAATGGTAATCCTTTCTTGCACGAATTATTATTGTTGGTATTTCGGTTATTGAAACTTATAATTTATTTCCTAGTACACCACTTCGAGTTATAAGAGGTTCACACGATATCTTAATTATCTCATTTAAGTTTGCCCAATCAAACTCTGTTTATCTAGTAGTTATACTCGTTTAAATTTGTAATCTAAATATACTAAGATATGAAGTTTACTATATTCTTGTAACGGTACTCCTTTCTTGTAAGAACTATTAATCTTGTATGTCGGCTATTGCAACTTATAATTTATTACCTATGATGCCACTTCAAGGTATACGATCGTCACACGATGTCTTAATAATATGGTGTAGGTTTCCTCAACCGAACTCTGTTTATCTTGTAGTTATAATCGTTTAAATTTGTAATCTAAATATACTAACATATGAAGTTTACTATATTCTTTGAACGGTACTCCTTTCTTGCACGAACTATTAATCTTTGTATGTCGGTTATTGCACCTTATAATTTATACCAATGATACCACTTTGAGGCATACGAGGTTCACACGATCTCTTAATTATATCCTGTAAATTTCCTCAATCGAAGGAACTCTGTTTATTTTGTAGCTATGACCGTTTAAATTTGTAATCTAAATATACTTACAGATGAAGTTTACTATATTCTTTTAACGGTACTCCTTTCTTGCTCGACCTATGAATCCCGTAATTTCGGTTATTGCAACTTATAATTTATTTCCTATGATGCCACTTCGAGGTAGAATATGTTCACACATTATTGTAATTATATACTGCAAGTTTCCTCATTTGAACTCCGCTTATCTTGTACTTATAATCATTTAAATATCTAATCTCAATATAACAACGTATGATGTTTATTCTATTCTGTTAATGGTAATCCTTTCTTGCACGAATTATTATTGTTGGTATTTCGGTTATTGAAACTTATAATTTATTTCCTAGTACACCACTTCGAGTTATAAGAGGTTCACACGATATCTTAATTATCTCATGTAAGTTTGCCCAATCAAACTCTGTTTATCTTGTAGTTATAATCGTTTAAATTTGTAATCTAAATATACTAACATATGAAGTTTACTATATTCTTGTAACGGTACACCTTTCTTGCAAGAACTATTAATCTTGTATGTCGGCTATAGCAACTTATAATTTATTACCTATGATGCCACTTCAAGGTATACGAGGTTCACACGATGTCTTAATAATATGGTGTAGGTTTCCTCAACCGAACTCTGTTTATCTTGTGGTTATAATCGTTTAAATTTGCAATCTAAATATACTAACATATGAAGTTTACTATATTCTTTGAACGGTACTCCTTTCTTGCACGAACTATTAATCTTTGTATGTCGGTTATTGCACCTTATAATTTATACCAATGATGCCACTTTGAGGTATACGAGGTTCACACGATCTCTTAATTATATCCTGTAAGTTTCCTCAATCGAAGGAACTCTGTTTATTTTGTACCTATGACCGTTTAAATTCGTAATCTAAATATACTTACAGATGAAGTTTACTATATTCTTTTAACGGTACTCCTTTCTTGCTCGACCTATGAATCCCGGAATTTCAGTTATTGCAACTTATAATTTATTTCCTATGATGCCACTTCGAGGTAGAATATGTTCACACATTATTGTAATTATATACTGCAAGTTTCCTCATTTGAACTCCGCTTATCTTGTACTTATAATCATTTAAATATCTAATCTCAATATAACAACGTATGATGTTTATTCTATTCTGTTAATGGTAATCCTTTCTTGCACGAATTATTATTGTTGGTATTTCGGTTATTGAAACTTATAATTTATTTCCTAGTACACCACTTCGAGTTATAAGAGGTTCACACGATATCTTAATTATCTCATGTAAGTTTGCCCAATCAAACTCTGTTTATCTAGTAGTTATACTCGTTTAAATTTGTAATCTAAATATACTAAGATATGAAGTTTACTATATTCTTGTAACGGTACTCCTTTCTTGCAAGAACTATTAATCTTGTATGTCGGCTATAGCAACTTATAATTTATTACCTATGATGCCACTTCAAGGTATACGAGGTTCACACGATGTCTTAATAATATGGTGTAGGTTTCCTCAACCGAACTCTGTTTATCTTGTAGTTATAATCGTTTAAATTTGTAATCTAAATATACTAACATATGAAGTTTACTATATTCTTTGAACGGTACTCCTTTCTTGCACGAACTATTAATCTTTGTATGTCGGTTATTGCACCTTATAATTTATACCAATGATACCACTTTGAGGCATACGAGGTTCACACGATCTCTTAATTATATCCTGTAAATTTCCTCAATCGAAGGAACTCTGTTTATTTTGTAGCTATGACCGTTTAAATTTGTAATCTAAATATACTTACAGATGAAGTTTACTATATTCTTTTAACGGTACTCCTTTCTTGCTCGACCTATGAATCCCGGAATTTCGGTTATTGCAACTTATAATTTATTTCCTATGATGCCACTTCGAGGTAGAATATGTTCACACATTATTGTAATTATATACTGCAAGTTTCCTCATTTGAACTCCGCTTATCTTGTACTTATAATCATTTAAATATCTAATCTCAATATAACAACGTATGATGTTTATTCTATTTTGTTAATGGTAATCCTTTCTTGCACGAATTATTATTGTTGGTATTTCGGTTATTGAAACTTATAATTTATTTCCTAGTACACCAGTTCGAGTTATACGAGGTTCACACGATATCTTAATTATCTCATGTAAGTTTGCCCAATCAAACTCTGTTTATCTTGTAGTTATACTCGTTTAAATTTGTAATCTAAATATACTAAGATATGAAGTTTACTATATTCTTGTAACGGTACTCCTTTCTTGCAAGAACTATTAATCTTGTATGTCGGCTATAGCAACTTATAATTTATTACCTATGATGCCACTTCAAGGTATACGAGGTTCACACGATGTCTTAATAATATGGTGTAGGTTTCCTCAACCGAACTCTGTTTATCTTGTGGTTATAATCGTTTAAATTTGCAATCTAAATATACTAACATATGAAGTTTACTATATTCTTTGAACGGTACTCCTTTCTTGCACGAACTATTAATCTTTGTATGTCGGTTATTGCACCTTATAATTTATACCAATGATGCCACTTTGAGGTATACGAGGTTCACACGATCTCTTAATTATATCCTGTAAGTTTCCTCAATCAAAGGAACTCTGTTTATTTTGTAGCTATGACCGTTTAAATTCGTAATCTAAATATACTTACAGATGAAGTTTACTATATTCTTTTAACGGTACTCCTTTCTTGCTCGACCTATGAATCCCGGAATTTCAGTTATTGCAACTTATAATTTATTTCCTATGATGCCACTTCGAGGTAGAAGATGTTCACACAATATTGTAATTATATTCTGCAAGTTTCCTCATTTGAACTCCGCTTATCTTGTACTTATAATCATTTAAATTTCTAATCTCAATATAAGAACGTATGAAGTTTATTCTATTCTGTTAACGGTAATCCTTTCTTGCACGAATTATTAATCTTGGTATTTCGGTTATTAAAACTTATAATTTATTTCCTAGGACACCACTTCAAGTTATACGAGGTCCACACGATATCTTAATAATATGCTGTAAGTTTCCTCAATCGAACTCTGTTTATCTTGTAGTTATAATCGTTTAAATTTGTAATCTAAATATACTGACATATGAAGTTTACTATATTCTTTGAACGGTACTCCATTCTTGCACGAACTATTAATCTTTGTATGTCGGTTATTGCACCTTATAATTTATACCTATGATGCCACTTTGATGTATACGAGGTTCACACGATCTCTTAATTATATCCTGTAAGTTTCCTCAATCGAAGGAACTCTGTTTATTTTGTAGCTATGACCGTTTAAATTTATAATCTAAATATACTTACAGATGAAGTTTATTATATTCTTTTAACGGTACTCCTTTCTTGCTCGACCTATGAATCCCGGAATTTCGGTTATTGCAACTTATAATTTATTTCCTATGATGCCACTTCGAGGTAAAAGATGTTCACACATTATTGTAATTATATACTGCAAGTTTCCTCATTTGAACTCCGCTTATCTTGTACTTATAATCATTTAAATATCTAATCTCAATATAACAACGTATGATGTTTATTCTATTCTATTCTGTTAATGGTAATCCTTTCTTGCACGAATTATTATTGTTGGTATTTCGGTTATTGAAACTTATAATTTATTTCCTAGTACACCACTTCGAGTTATAAGAGGTTCACACGATATCTTAATTATCTCATTTAAGTTTGCCCAATCAAACTCTGTTTATCTAGTAGTTATACTCGTTTAAATTTGTAATCTAAATATACTAAGATATGAAGTTTACTATATTCTTGTAACGGTACTCCTTTCTTGTAAGAACTATTAATCTTGTATGTCGGCTATTGCAACTTATAATTTATTACCTATGATGCCACTTCAAGGTATACGATCGTCACACGATGTCTTAATAATATGGTGTAGGTTTCCTCAACCGAACTCTGTTTATCTTGTAGTTATAATCGTTTAAATTTGTAATCTAAATATACTAACATATGAAGTTTACTATATTCTTTGAACGGTACTCCTTTCTTGCACGAACTATTAATCTTTGTATGTCGGTTATTGCACCTTATAATTTATACCAATGATACCACTTTGAGGCATACGAGGTTCACACGATCTCTTAATTATATCCTGTAAATTTCCTCAATCGAAGGAACTCTGTTTATTTTGTAGCTATGACCGTTTAAATTTGTAATCTAAATATACTTACAGATGAAGTTTACTATATTCTTTTAACGGTACTCCTTTCTTGCTCGACCTATGAATCCCGTAATTTCGGTTATTGCAACTTATAATTTATTTCCTATGATGCCACTTCGAGGTAGAATATGTTCACACATTATTGTAATTATATACTGCAAGTTTCCTCATTTGAACTCCGCTTATCTTGTACTTATAATCATTTAAATATCTAATCTCAATATAACAACGTATGATGTTTATTCTATTCTGTTAATGGTAATCCTTTCTTGCACGAATTATTATTGTTGGTATTTCGGTTATTGAAACTTATAATTTATTTCCTAGTACACCACTTCGAGTTATAAGAGGTTCACACGATATCTTAATTATCTCATGTAAGTTTGCCCAATCAAACTCTGTTTATCTTGTAGTTATACTCGTTTAAATTTGTAATCTAAATATACTAAGATATGAAGTTTACTATATTCTTGTAACGGTACACCTTTCTTGCAAGAACTATTAATCTTGTATGTCGGCTATAGCAACTTATAATTTATTACCTATGATGCCACTTCAAGGTATACGAGGTTCACACGATGTCTTAATAATATGGTGTAGGTTTCCTCAACCGAACTCTGTTTATCTTGTGGTTATAATCGTTTAAATTTGCAATCTAAATATACTAACATATGAAGTTTACTATATTCTTTGAACGGTACTCCTTTCTTGCACGAACTATTAATCTTTGTATGTCGGTTATTGCACCTTATAATTTATACCAATGATGCCACTTTGAGGTATACGAGGTTCACACGATCTCTTAATTATATCCTGTAAGTTTCCTCAATCGAAGGAACTCTGTTTATTTTGTACCTATGACCGTTTAAATTCGTAATCTAAATATACTTACAGATGAAGTTTACTATATTCTTTTAACGGTACTCCTTTCTTGCTCGACCTATGAATCCCGGAATTTCAGTTATTGCAACTTATAATTTATTTCCTATGATGCCACTTCGAGGTAGAATATGTTCACACATTATTGTAATTATATACTGCAAGTTTCCTCATTTGAACTCCGCTTATCTTGTACTTATAATCATTTAAATATCTAATCTCAATATAACAACGTATGATGTTTATTCTATTCTGTTAATGGTAATCCTTTCTTGCACGAATTATTATTGTTGGTATTTCGGTTATTGAAACTTATAATTTATTTCCTAGTACACCACTTCGAGTTATAAGAGGTTCACACGATATCTTAATTATCTCATGTAAGTTTGCCCAATCAAACTCTGTTTATCTAGTAGTTATACTCGTTTAAATTTGTAATCTAAATATACTAAGATATGAAGTTTACTATATTCTTGTAACGGTACTCCTTTCTTGCAAGAACTATTAATCTTGTATGTCGGCTATAGCAACTTATAATTTATTACCTATGATGCCACTTCAAGGTATACGAGGTTCACACGATGTCTTAATAATATGGTGTAGGTTTCCTCAACCGAACTCTGTTTATCTTGTAGTTATAATCGTTTAAATTTGTAATCTAAATATACTAACATATGAAGTTTACTATATTCTTTGAACGGTACTCCTTTCTTGCACGAACTATTAATCTTTGTATGTCGGTTATTGCACCTTATAATTTATACCAATGATACCACTTTGAGGCATACGAGGTTCACACGATCTCTTAATTATATCCTGTAAATTTCCTCAATCGAAGGAACTCTGTTTATTTTGTAGCTATGACCGTTTAAATTTGTAATCTAAATATACTTACAGATGAAGTTTACTATATTCTTTTAACGGTACTCCTTTCTTGCTCGACCTATGAATCCCGGAATTTCGGTTATTGCAACTTATAATTTATTTCCTATGATGCCACTTCGAGGTAGAATATGTTCACACATTATTGTAATTATATACTGCAAGTTTCCTCATTTGAACTCCGCTTATCTTGTACTTATAATCATTTAAATATCTAATCTCAATATAACAACGTATGATGTTTATTCTATTCTGTTAATGGTAATCCTTTCTTGCACGAATTATTATTGTTGGTATTTCGGTTATTGAAACTTATAATTTATTTCCTAGTACACCACTTCGAGTTATAAGAGGTTCACACGATATCTTAATTATCTCATGTAAGTTTGCCCAATCAAACTCTGTTTATCTTGTAGTTATACTCGTTTAAATTTGTAATCTAAATATACTGACATATGAAGTTTACTATATTCTTGTAACGGTACTCCTTTCTTGCAAGAACTATTAATCTTGTATGTCGGCTATAGCAACTTATAATTTATTACCTATGATGCCACTTCAAGGTATACGAGGTTCACACGATGTCTTAATAATATGGTGTAGGTTTCCTCAACCGAACTCTGTTTATCTTGTGGTTATAATCGTTTAAATTTGCAATCTAAATATACTAACATATGAAGTTTACTATATTCTTTGAACGGTACTCCTTTCTTGCACGAACTATTAATCTTTGTATGTCGGTTATTGCACCTTATAATTTATACCAATGATGCCACTTTGAGGTATACGAGGTTCACACGATCTCTTAATTATATCCTGTAAGTTTCCTCAATCGAAGGAACTCTGTTTATTTTGTAGCTATGACCGTTTAAATTCGTAATCTAAATATACTTACAGATGAAGTTTACTATATTCTTTTAACGGTACTCCTTTCTTGCTCGACCTATGAATCCCGTAATTTCGGTTATTGCAACTTATAATTTATTTCCTATGATGCCACTTCGAGGTAGAATATGTTCACACATTATTGTAATTATATACTGCAAGTTTCCTCATTTGAACTCCGCTTATCTTGTACTTATAATCATTTAAATATCTAATCTCAATATAACAACGTATGATGTTTATTCTATTCTGTTAATGGTAATCCTTTCTTGCACGAATTATTATTGTTGGTATTTCGGTTATTGAAACTTATAATTTATTTCCTAGTACACCACTTCGAGTTATAAGAGGTTCACACGATATCTTAATTATCTCATGTAAGTTTGCCCAATCAAACTCTGTTTATCTTGTAGTTATACTCGTTTAAATTTGTAATCTAAATATACTAAGATATGAAGTTTACTATATTCTTGTAACGGTACACCTTTCTTGCAAGAACTATTAATCTTGTATGTCGGCTATAGCAACTTATAATTTATTACCTATGATGCCACTTCAAGGTATACGAGGTTCACACGATGTCTTAATAATATGGTGTAGGTTTCCTCAACCGAACTCTGTTTATCTTGTGGTTATAATCGTTTAAATTTGCAATCTAAATATACTAACATATGAAGTTTACTATATTCTTTGAACGGTACTCCTTTCTTGCACGAACTATTAATCTTTGTATGTCGGTTATTGCACCTTATAATTTATACCAATGATGCCACTTTGAGGTATACGAGGTTCACACGATCTCTTAATTATATCCTGTAAGTTTCCTCAATCGAAGGAACTCTGTTTATTTTGTACCTATGACCGTTTAAATTCGTAATCTAAATATACTTACAGATGAAGTTTACTATATTCTTTTAACGGTACTCCTTTCTTGCTCGACCTATGAATCCCGGAATTTCAGTTATTGCAACTTATAATTTATTTCCTATGATGCCACTTCGAGGTAGAATATGTTCACACATTATTGTAATTATATACTGCAAGTTTCCTCATTTGAACTCCGCTTATCTTGTACTTATAATCATTTAAATATCTAATCTCAATATAACAACGTATGATGTTTATTCTATTCTGTTAATGGTAATCCTTTCTTGCACGAATTATTATTGTTGGTATTTCGGTTATTGAAACTTATAATTTATTTCCTAGTACACCACTTCGAGTTATAAGAGGTTCACACGATATCTTAATTATCTCATGTAAGTTTGCCCAATCAAACTCTGTTTATCTAGTAGTTATACTCGTTTAAATTTGTAATCTAAATATACTAAGATATGAAGTTTACTATATTCTTGTAACGGTACTCCTTTCTTGCAAGAACTATTAATCTTGTATGTCGGCTATAGCAACTTATAATTTATTACCTATGATGCCACTTCAAGGTATACGAGGTTCACACGATGTCTTAATAATATGGTGTAGGTTTCCTCAACCGAACTCTGTTTATCTTGTAGTTATAATCGTTTAAATTTGTAATCTAAATATACTAACATATGAAGTTTACTATATTCTTTGAACGGTACTCCTTTCTTGCACGAACTATTAATCTTTGTATGTCGGTTATTGCACCTTATAATTTATACCAATGATACCACTTTGAGGCATACGAGGTTCACACGATCTCTTAATTATATCCTGTAAATTTCCTCAATCGAAGGAACTCTGTTTATTTTGTAGCTATGACCGTTTAAATTTGTAATCTAAATATACTTAGATATGAAGTTTACTATATTCTTTTAACGGTACTCCTTTCTTGCTCGACCTATGAATCCCGGAATTTCGGTTATTGCAACTTATAATTTATTTCCTATGATGCCACTTCGAGGTAGAATATGTTCACACATTATTGTAATTATATACTGCAAGTTTCCTCATTTGAACTCCGCTTATCTTGTACTTATAATCATTTAAATATCTAATCTCAATATAACAACGTATGATGTTTATTCTATTCTGTTAATGGTAATCCTTTCTTGCACGAATTATTATTGTTGGTATTTCGGTTATTGAAACTTATAATTTATTTCCTAGTACACCACTTCGAGTTATAAGAGGTTCACACGATATCTTAATTATCTCATGTAAGTTTGCCCAATCAAACTCTGTTTATCTTGTAGTTATACTCGTTTAAATTTGTAATCTAAATATACTAAGATATGAAGTTTACTATATTCTTGTAACGGTACACCTTTCTTGCAAGAACTATTAATCTTGTATGTCGGCTATAGCAACTTATAATTTATTACCTATGATGCCACTTCAAGGTATACGAGGTTCACACGATGTCTTAATAATATGGTGTAGGTTTCCTCAACTGAACTCTGTTTATCTTGTGGTTATAATCGTTTAAATTTGCAATCTAAATATACTAACATATGAAGTTTACTATATTCTTTGAACGGTACTCCTTTCTTGCACGAACTATTAATCTTTGTATGTCGGTTATTGCACCTTATAATTTATACCAATGATGCCACTTTGAGGTATACGAGGTTCACACGATCTCTTAATTATATCCTGTAAGTTTCCTCAATCGAAGGAACTCTGTTTATTTTGTACCTATGACCGTTTAAATTCGTAATCTAAATATACTTACAGATGAAGTTTACTATATTCTTTTAACGGTACTCCTTTCTTGCTCGACCTATGAATCCCGGAATTTCAGTTATTGCAACTTATAATTTATTTCCTATGATGCCACTTCGAGGTAGAATATGTTCACACATTATTGTAATTATATACTGCAAGTTTCCTCATTTGAACTCCGCTTATCTTGTACTTATAATCATTTAAATATCTAATCTCAATATAACAACGTATGATGTTTATTCTATTCTGTTAATGGTAATCCTTTCTTGCACGAATTATTATTGTTGGTATTTCGGTTATTGAAACTTATAATTTATTTCCTAGTACACCACTTCGAGTTATAAGAGGTTCACACGATATCTTAATTATCTCATGTAAGTTTGCCCAATCAAACTCTGTTTATCTAGTAGTTATACTCGTTTAAATTTGTAATCTAAATATACTAAGATATGAAGTTTACTATATTCTTGTAACGGTACTCCTTTCTTGCAAGAACTATTAATCTTGTATGTCGGCTATAGCAACTTATAATTTATTACCTATGATGCCACTTCAAGGTATACGAGGTTCACACGATGTCTTAATAATATGGTGTAGGTTTCCTCAACCGAACTCTGTTTATCTTGTAGTTATAATCGTTTAAATTTGTAATCTAAATATACTAACATATGAAGTTTACTATATTCTTTGAACGGTACTCCTTTCTTGCACGAACTATTAATCTTTGTATGTCGGTTATTGCACCTTATAATTTATACCAATGATACCACTTTGAGGCATACGAGGTTCACACGATCTCTTAATTATATCCTGTAAATTTCCTCAATCGAAGGAACTCTGTTTATTTTGTAGCTATGACCGTTTAAATTTGTAATCTAAATATACTTACAGATGAAGTTTACTATATTCTTTTAACGGTACTCCTTTCTTGCTCGACCTATGAATCCCGGAATTTCGGTTATTGCAACTTATAATTTATTTCCTATGATGCCACTTCGAGGTAGAATATGTTCACACATTATTGTAATTATATACTGCAAGTTTCCTCATTTGAACTCCGCTTATCTTGTACTTATAATCATTTAAATATCTAATCTCAATATAACAACGTATGATGTTTATTCTATTTTGTTAATGGTAATCCTTTCTTGCACGAATTATTATTGTTGGTATTTCGGTTATTGAAACTTATAATTTATTTCCTAGTACACCAGTTCGAGTTATACGAGGTTCACACGATATCTTAATTATCTCATGTAAGTTTGCCCAATCAAACTCTGTTTATCTTGTAGTTATACTCGTTTAAATTTGTAATCTAAATATACTAAGATATGAAGTTTACTATATTCTTGTAACGGTACTCCTTTCTTGCAAGAACTATTAATCTTGTATGTCGGCTATAGCAACTTATAATTTATTACCTATGATGCCACTTCAAGGTATACGAGGTTCACACGATGTCTTAATAATATGGTGTAGGTTTCCTCAACCGAACTCTGTTTATCTTGTGGTTATAATCGTTTCAATTTGCAATCTAAATATACTAACATATGAAGTTTACTATATTCTTTGAACGGTACTCCTTTCTTGCACGAACTATTAATCTTTGTATGTCGGTTATTGCACCTTATAATTTATACCAATGATGCCACTTTGAGGTATACGAGGTTCACACGATCTCTTAATTATATCCTGTAAGTTTCCTCAATCAAAGGAACTCTGTTTATTTTGTAGCTATGACCGTTTAAATTCGTAATCTAAATATACTTACAGATGAAGTTTACTATATTCTTTTAACGGTACTCCTTTCTTGCTCGACCTATGAATCCCGGAATTTCAGTTATTGCAACTTATAATTTATTTCCTATGATGCCACTTCGAGGTAGAAGATGTTCACACAATATTGTAATTATATTCTGCAAGTTTCCTCATTTGAACTCCGCTTATCTTGTACTTATAATCATTTAAATTTCTAATCTCAATATAAGAACGTATGAAGTTTATTCTATTCTGTTAACGGTAATCCTTTCTTGCACGAATTATTAATCTTGGTATTTCGGTTATTAAAACTTATAATTTATTTCCTAGGACACCACTTCAAGTTATACGAGGTCCACACGATATCTTAATAATATGCTGTAAGTTTCCTCAATCGAACTCTGTTTATCTTGTAGTTATAATCGTTTAAATTTGTAATCTAAATATACTGACATATGAAGTTTACTATATTCTTTGAACGGTACTCCATTCTTGCACGAACTATTAATCTTTGTATGTCGGTTATTGCACCTTATAATTTATACCTATGATGCCACTTTGATGTATACGAGGTTCACACGATCTCTTAATTATATCCTGTAAGTTTCCTCAATCGAAGGAACTCTGTTTATTTTGTAGCTATGACCGTTTAAATTTATAATCTAAATATACTTACAGATGAAGTTTATTATATTCTTTTAACGGTACTCCTTTCTTGCTCGACCTATGAATCCCGGAATTTCGGTTATTGCAACTTATAATTTATTTCCTATGATGCCACTTCGAGGTAAAAGATGTTCACACATTATTGTAATTATATACTGCAAGTTTCCTCATTTGAACTCCGCTTATCTTGTACTTATAATCATTTAAATATCTAATCTCAATATAACAACGTATGATGTTTATTCTATTCTATTCTGTTAATGGTAATCCTTTCTTGCACGAATTATTATTGTTGGTATTTCGGTTATTGAAACTTATAATTTATTTCCTAGTACACCACTTCGAGTTATAAGAGGTTCACACGATATCTTAATTATCTCATTTAAGTTTGCCCAATCAAACTCTGTTTATCTAGTAGTTATACTCGTTTAAATTTGTAATCTAAATATACTAAGATATGAAGTTTACTATATTCTTGTAACGGTACTCCTTTCTTGTAAGAACTATTAATCTTGTATGTCGGCTATTGCAACTTATAATTTATTACCTATGATGCCACTTCAAGGTATACGATCGTCACACGATGTCTTAATAATATGGTGTAGGTTTCCTCAACCGAACTCTGTTTATCTTGTAGTTATAATCGTTTAAATTTGTAATCTAAATATACTAACATATGAAGTTTACTATATTCTTTGAACGGTACTCCTTTCTTGCACGAACTATTAATCTTTGTATGTCGGTTATTGCACCTTATAATTTATACCAATGATACCACTTTGAGGCATACGAGGTTCACACGATCTCTTAATTATATCCTGTAAATTTCCTCAATCGAAGGAACTCTGTTTATTTTGTAGCTATGACCGTTTAAATTTGTAATCTAAATATACTTACAGATGAAGTTTACTATATTCTTTTAACGGTACTCCTTTCTTGCTCGACCTATGAATCCCGTAATTTCGGTTATTGCAACTTATAATTTATTTCCTATGATGCCACTTCGAGGTAGAATATGTTCACACATTATTGTAATTATATACTGCAAGTTTCCTCATTTGAACTCCGCTTATCTTGTACTTATAATCATTTAAATATCTAATCTCAATATAACAACGTATGATGTTTATTCTATTCTGTTAATGGTAATCCTTTCTTGCACGAATTATTATTGTTGGTATTTCGGTTATTGAAACTTATAATTTATTTCCTAGTACACCACTTCGAGTTATAAGAGGTTCACACGATATCTTAATTATCTCATGTAAGTTTGCCCAATCAAACTCTGTTTATCTTGTAGTTATACTCGTTTAAATTTGTAATCTAAATATACTAAGATATGAAGTTTACTATATTCTTGTAACGGTACACCTTTCTTGCAAGAACTATTAATCTTGTATGTCGGCTATAGCAACTTATAATTTATTACCTATGATGCCACTTCAAGGTATACGAGGTTCACACGATGTCTTAATAATATGGTGTAGGTTTCCTCAACCGAACTCTGTTTATCTTGTGGTTATAATCGTTTAAATTTGCAATCTAAATATACTAACATATGAAGTTTACTATATTCTTTGAACGGTACTCCTTTCTTGCACGAACTATTAATCTTTGTATGTCGGTTATTGCACCTTATAATTTATACCAATGATGCCACTTTGAGGTATACGAGGTTCACACGATCTCTTAATTATATCCTGTAAGTTTCCTCAATCGAAGGAACTCTGTTTATTTTGTACCTATGACCGTTTAAATTCGTAATCTAAATATACTTACAGATGAAGTTTACTATATTCTTTTAACGGTACTCCTTTCTTGCTCGACCTATGAATCCCGGAATTTCAGTTATTGCAACTTATAATTTATTTCCTATGATGCCACTTCGAGGTAGAATATGTTCACACATTATTGTAATTATATACTGCAAGTTTCCTCATTTGAACTCCGCTTATCTTGTACTTATAATCATTTAAATATCTAATCTCAATATAACAACGTATGATGTTTATTCTATTCTGTTAATGGTAATCCTTTCTTGCACGAATTATTATTGTTGGTATTTCGGTTATTGAAACTTATAATTTATTTCCTAGTACACCACTTCGAGTTATAAGAGGTTCACACGATATCTTAATTATCTCATGTAAGTTTGCCCAATCAAACTCTGTTTATCTAGTAGTTATACTCGTTTAAATTTGTAATCTAAATATACTAAGATATGAAGTTTACTATATTCTTGTAACGGTACTCCTTTCTTGCAAGAACTATTAATCTTGTATGTCGGCTATAGCAACTTATAATTTATTACCTATGATGCCACTTCAAGGTATACGAGGTTCACACGATGTCTTAATAATATGGTGTAGGTTTCCTCAACCGAACTCTGTTTATCTTGTGGTTATAATCGTTTAAATTTGCAATCTAAATATACTAACATATGAAGTTTACTATATTCTTTGAACGGTACTCCTTTCTTGCACGAACTATTAATCTTTGTATGTCGGTTATTGCACCTTATAATTTATACCAATGATGCCACTTTGAGGTATACGAGGTTCACACGATCTCTTAATTATATCCTGTAAGTTTCCTCAATCGAAGGAACTCTGTTTATTTTGTACCTATGACCGTTTAAATTCGTAATCTAAATATACTTACAGATGAAGTTTACTATATTCTTTTAACGGTACTCCTTTCTTGCTCGACCTATGAATCCCGGAATTTCAGTTATTGCAACTTATAATTTATTTCCTATGATGCCACTTCGAGGTAGAATATGTTCACACATTATTGTAATTATATACTGCAAGTTTCCTCATTTGAACTCCGCTTATCTTGTACTTATAATCATTTAAATATCTAATCTCAATATAACAACGTATGATGTTTATTCTATTCTGTTAATGGTAATCCTTTCTTGCACGAATTATTATTGTTGGTATTTCGGTTATTGAAACTTATAATTTATTTCCTAGTACACCACTTCGAGTTATAAGAGGTTCACACGATATCTTAATTATCTCATGTAAGTTTGCCCAATCAAACTCTGTTTATCTAGTAGTTATACTCGTTTAAATTTGTAATCTAAATATACTAAGATATGAAGTTTACTATATTCTTGTAACGGTACTCCTTTCTTGCAAGAACTATTAATCTTGTATGTCGGCTATAGCAACTTATAATTTATTACCTATGATGCCACTTCAAGGTATACGAGGTTCACACGATGTCTTAATAATATGGTGTAGGTTTCCTCAACCGAACTCTGTTTATCTTGTAGTTATAATCGTTTAAATTTGTAATCTAAATATACTAACATATGAAGTTTACTATATTCTTTGAACGGTACTCCTTTCTTGCACGAACTATTAATCTTTGTATGTCGGTTATTGCACCTTATAATTTATACCAATGATACCACTTTGAGGCATACGAGGTTCACACGATCTCTTAATTATATCCTGTAAATTTCCTCAATCGAAGGAACTCTGTTTATTTTGTAGCTATGACCGTTTAAATTTGTAATCTAAATATACTTACAGATGAAGTTTACTATATTCTTTTAACGGTACTCCTTTCTTGCTCGACCTATGAATCCCGGAATTTCGGTTATTGCAACTTATAATTTATTTCCTATGATGCCACTTCGAGGTAGAATATGTTCACACATTATTGTAATTATATACTGCAAGTTTCCTCATTTGAACTCCGCTTATCTTGTACTTATAATCATTTAAATATCTAATCTCAATATAACAACGTATGATGTTTATTCTATTCTGTTAATGGTAATCCTTTCTTGCACGAATTATTATTGTTGGTATTTCGGTTATTGAAACTTATAATTTATTTCCTAGTACACCACTTCGAGTTATAAGAGGTTCACACGATATCTTAATTATCTCATGTAAGTTTGCCCAATCAAACTCTGTTTATCTTGTAGTTATACTCGTTTAAATTTGTAATCTAAATATACTAAGATATGAAGTTTACTATATTCTTGTAACGGTACTCCTTTCTTGCAAGAACTATTAATCTTGTATGTCGGCTATAGCAACTTATAATTTATTACCTATGATGCCACTTCAAGGTATACGAGGTTCACACGATGTCTTAATAATATGGTGTAGGTTTCCTAAACCGAACTCTGTTTATCTTGTGGTTATAATCGTTTAAATTTGCAATCTAAATATACTAACATATGAAGTTTACTATATTCTTTGAACGGTACTCCTTTCTTGCACGAACTATTAATCTTTGTATGTCGGTTATTGCACCTTATAATTTATACCAATGATGCCACTTTGAGGTATACGAGGTTCACACGATCTCTTAATTATATCCTGTAAGTTTCCTCAATCGAAGGAACTCTGTTTATTTTGTAGCTATGACCGTTTAAATTCGTAATCTAAATATACTTACAGATGAAGTTTACTATATTCTTTTAACGGTACTCCTTTCTTGCTCGACCTATGAATCCCGGAATTTCAGTTATTGCAACTTATAATTTATTTCCTATGATGCCACTTCGAGGTAGAATATGTTCACACATTATTGTAATTATATACTGCAAGTTTCCTCATTTGAACTCCGCTTATCTTGTACTTATAATCATTTAAATATCTAATCTCAATATAACAACGTATGATGTTTATTCTATTCTGTTAATGGTAATCCTTTCTTGCACGAATTATTATTGTTGGTATTTCGGTTATTGAAACTTATAATTTATTTCCTAGTACACCACTTCGAGTTATAAGAGGTTCACACGATATCTTAATTATCTCATGTAAGTTTGCCCAATCAAACTCTGTTTATCTTGTAGTTATACTCGTTTAAATTTGTAATCTAAATATACTAAGATATGAAGTTTACTATATTCTTGTAACGGTACACCTTTCTTGCAAGAACTATTAATCTTGTATGTCGGCTATAGCAACTTATAATTTATTACCTATGATGCCACTTCAAGGTATACGAGGTTCACACGATGTCTTAATAATATGGTGTAGGTTTCCTCAACCGAACTCTGTTTATCTTGTGGTTATAATCGTTTAAATTTGCAATCTAAATATACTAACATATGAAGTTTACTATATTCTTTGAACGGTACTCCTTTCTTGCACGAACTATTAATCTTTGTATGTCGGTTATTGCACCTTATAATTTATACCAATGATGCCACTTTGAGGTATACGAGGTTCACACGATCTCTTAATTATATCCTGTAAGTTTCCTCAATCGAAGGAACTCTGTTTATTTTGTACCTATGACCGTTTAAATTCGTAATCTAAATATACTTACAGATGAAGTTTACTATATTCTTTTAACGGTACTCCTTTCTTGCTCGACCTATGAATCCCGGAATTTCAGTTATTGCAACTTATAATTTATTTCCTATGATGCCACTTCGAGGTAGAATATGTTCACACATTATTGTAATTATATACTGCAAGTTTCCTCATTTGAACTCCGCTTATCTTGTACTTATAATCATTTAAATATCTAATCTCAATATAACAACGTATGATGTTTATTCTATTCTGTTAATGGTAATCCTTTCTTGCACGAATTATTATTGTTGGTATTTCGGTTATTGAAACTTATAATTTATTTCCTAGTACACCACTTCGAGTTATACGAGGTTCACACGATATCTTAATTATCTCATGTAAGTTTGCCCAATCAAACTCTGTTTATCTAGTAGTTATACTCGTTTAAATTTGTAATCTAAATATACTAAGATATGAAGTTTACTATATTCTTGTAACGGTACTCCTTTCTTGCAAGAACTATTAATCTTGTATGTCGGCTATAGCAACTTATAATTTATTACCTATGATGCCACTTCAAGGTATACGAGGTTCACACGATGTCTTAATAATATGGTGTAGGTTTCCTCAACCGAACTCTGTTTATCTTGTAGTTATAATCGTTTAAATTTGTAATCTAAATATACTAACATATGAAGTTTACTATATTCTTTGAACGGTACTCCTTTCTTGCACGAACTATTAATCTTTGTATGTCGGTTATTGCACCTTATAATTTATACCAATGATACCACTTTGAGGCATACGAGGTTCACACGATCTCTTAATTATATCCTGTAAATTTCCTCAATCGAAGGAACTCTGTTTATTTTGTAGCTATGACCGTTTAAATTTGTAATCTAAATATACTTACAGATGAAGTTTACTATATTCTTTTAACGGTACTCCTTTCTTGCTCGACCTATGAATCCCGTAATTTCGGTTATTGCAACTTATAATTTATTTCCTATGATGCCACTTCGAGGTAGAATATGTTCACACATTATTGTAATTATATACTGCAAGTTTCCTCATTTGAACTCCGCTTATCTTGTACTTATAATCATTTAAATATCTAATCTCAATATAACAACGTATGATGTTTATTCTATTCTGTTAATGGTAATCCTTTCTTGCACGAATTATTATTGTTGGTATTTCGGTTATTGAAACTTATAATTTATTTCCTAGTACACCACTTCGAGTTATAAGAGGTTCACACGATATCTTAATTATCTCATGTAAGTTTGCCCAATCAAACTCTGTTTATCTTGTAGTTATACTCGTTTAAATTTGTAATCTAAATATACTAAGATATGAAGTTTACTATATTCTTGTAACGGTACTCCTTTCTTGCAAGAACTATTAATCTTGTATGTCGGCTATAGCAACTTATAATTTATTACCTATGATGCCACTTCAAGGTATACGAGGTTCACACGATGTCCTAATAATATGGTGTAGGTTTCCTCAACCGAACTCTGTTTATCTTGTGGTTATAATCGTTTAAATTTGCAATCTAAATATACTAACATATGAAGTTTACTATATTCTTTGAACGGTACTCCTTTCTTGCACGAACTATTAATCTTTGTATGTCGGTTATTGCACCTTATAATTTATACCAATGATGCCACTTTGAGGTATACGAGGTTCACACGATCTCTTAATTATATCCTGTAAGTTTCCTCAATCGAAGGAACTCTGTTTATTTTGTAGCTATGACCGTTTAAATTCGTAATCTAAATATACTTACAGATGAAGTTTACTATATTCTTTTAACGGTACTCCTTTCTTGCTCGACCTATGAATCCCGGAATTTCAGTTATTGCAACTTATAATTTATTTCCTATGATGCCACTTCGAGGTAGAATATGTTCACACATTATTGTAATTATATACTGCAACTTTCCTCATTTGAACTCCGCTTATCTTGTACTTATAATCATTTAAATATCTAATCTCAATATAACAACGTATGATGTTTATTCTATTCTGTTAATGGTAATCCTTTCTTGCACGAATTATTATTGTTGGTATTTCGGTTATTGAAACTTATAATTTATTTCCTAGTACACCACTTCGAGTTATACGAGGTTCACACGATATCTTAATTATCTCATGTAAGTTTGCCCAATCAAACTCTGTTTATCTAGTAGTTATACTCGTTTAAATTTGTAATCTAAATATACTAAGATATGAAGTTTACTATATTCTTGTAACGGTACTCCTTTCTTGCAAGAACTATTAATCTTGTATGTCGGCTATAGCAACTTATAATTTATTACCTATGATGCCACTTCAAGGTATACGAGGTTCACACGATGTCTTAATAATATGGTGTAGGTTTCCTCAACCGAACTCTGTTTATCTTGTAGTTATAATCGTTTAAATTTGTAATCTAAATATACTAACATATGAAGTTTACTATATTCTTTGAACGGTACTCCTTTCTTGCACGAACTATTAATCTTTGTATGTCGGTTATTGCACCTTATAATTTATACCAATGATGCCACTTTGAGGTATACGAGGTTCACACGATCTCTTAATTATATCCTGTAAGTTTCCTCAATCGAAGGAACTCTGTTTATTTTGTAGCTATGACCGTTTAAATTCGTAATCTAAATATACTTACAGATGAAGTTTACTATATTCTTTTAACGGTACTCCTTTCTTGCTCGACCTATGAATCCCGGAATTTCAGTTATTGCAACTTATAATTTATTTCCTATGATGCCACTTCGAGGTAGAATATGTTCACACATTATTGTAATTATATACTGCAAGTTTCCTCATTTGAACTCCGCTTATCTTGTACTTATAATCATTTAAATATCTAATCTCAATATAACAACGTATGATGTTTATTCTATTCTGTTAATGGTAATCCTTTCTTGCACGAATTATTATTGTTGGTATTTCGGTTATTGAAACTTATAATTTATTTCCTAGTACACCACTTCGAGTTATACGAGGTTCACACGATATCTTAATTATCTCATGTAAGTTTGCCCAATCAAACTCTGTTTATCTTGTACTTATACTCGTTTAAATTTGTAATCTAAATATACTAAGATATGAAGTTTACTATATTCTTGTAACGGTACTCCTTTCTTGCAAGAACTATTAATCTTGTATGTCGGCTATAGCAACTTATAATTTATTACCTATGATGCCACTTCAAGGTATACGAGGTTCACACGATGTCTTAATAATATGGTGTAGGTTTCCTCAACCGAACTCTGTTTATCTTGTAGTTATAATCGTTTAAATTTGTAATCTAAATATACTAACATATGAAGTTTACTATATTCTTTGAACGGTACTCCTTTCTTGCACGAACTATTAATCTTTGTATGTCGGTTATTGCACCTTATAATTTATACCAATGATACCACTTTGAGGCATACGAGGTTCACACGATCTCTTAATTATATCCTGTAAATTTCCTCAATCGAAGGAACTCTGTTTATTTTGTAGCTATGACCGTTTAAATTTGTAATCTAAATATACTTACAGATGAAGTTTACTATATTCTTTTAACGGTACTCCTTTCTTGCTCGACCTATGAATCCCGGAATTTCGGTTATTGCAACTTATAATTTATTTCCTATGATGCCACTTCGAGGTAGAATATGTTCACACATTATTGTAATTATATACTGCAAGTTTCCTCATTTGAACTCCGCTTATCTTGTACTTATAATCATTTAAATATCTAATCTCAATATAACAACGTATGATGTTTATTCTATTCTGTTAATGGTAATCCTTTCTTGCACGAATTATTATTGTTGGTATTTCGGTTATTGAAACTTATAATTTATTTCCTAGTACACCACTTCGAGTTATAAGAGGTTCACACGATATCTTAATTATCTCATGTAAGTTT
Organism: Chamaenerion angustifolium; assembly: GCA_946814005.1. Taxonomy (NCBI): domain Eukaryota; kingdom Viridiplantae; phylum Streptophyta; class Magnoliopsida; order Myrtales; family Onagraceae; genus Chamaenerion; species Chamaenerion angustifolium. The sequence continues at coordinate 20,417,268 of OX328268.1, read as the reverse complement.
GCCCAATCAAACTCTGTTTATCTTGTAGTTATACTCGTTTAAATTTGTAATCTAAATATACTAAGATATGAAGTTTACTATATTCTTGTAACGGTACTCCTTTCTTGCAAGAACTATTAATCTTGTATGTCGGCTATAGCAACTTATAATTTATTACCTATGATGCCACTTCAAGGTATACGAGGTTCACACGATGTCTTAATAATATGGTGTAGGTTTCCTCAACCGAACTCTGTTTATCTTGTGGTTATAATCGTTTAAATTTGCAATCTAAATATACTAACATATGAAGTTTACTATATTCTTTGAACGGTACTCCTTTCTTGCACGAACTATTAATCTTTGTATGTCGGTTATTGCACCTTATAATTTATACCAATGATGCCACTTTGAGGTATACGAGGTTCACACGATCTCTTAATTATATCCTGTAAGTTTCCTCAATCGAAGGAACTCTGTTTATTTTGTAGCTATGACCGTTTAAATTCGTAATCTAAATATACTTACAGATGAAGTTTACTATATTCTTTTAACGGTACTCCTTTCTTGCTCGACCTATGAATCCCGGAATTTCAGTTATTGCAACTTATAATTTATTTCCTATGATGCCACTTCGAGGTAGAATATGTTCACACATTATTGTAATTATATACTGCAAGTTTCCTCATTTGAACTCCGCTTATCTTGTACTTATAATCATTTAAATATCTAATCTCAATATAACAACGTATGATGTTTATTCTATTTTGTTAATGGTAATCCTTTCTTGCACGAATTATTATTGTTGGTATTTCGGTTATTGAAACTTATAATTTATTTCCTAGTACACCACTTCGAGTTATACGAGGTTCACACGATATCTTAATTTTCTCATGTAAGTTTGCCCAATCAAACTCTGTTTATCTTGTAGTTATACTCGTTTAAATTTGTAATCTAAATATACTAAGATATGAAGTTTACTATATTCTTGTAACGGTACTCCTTTCTTGCAAGAACTATTAATCTTGTATGTCGGCTATAGCAACTTATAATTTATTACCTATGATGCCACTTCAAGGTATACGAGGTTCACACGATGTCTTAATAATATGGTGTAGGTTTCCTCAACCGAACTCTGTTTATCTTGTGGTTATAATCGTTTAAATTTGCAATCTAAATATACTAACATATGAAGTTTACTATATTCTTTGAACGGTACTCCTTTCTTGCACGAACTATTAATCTTTGTATGTCGGTTATTGCACCTTATAATTTATACCAATGATGCCACTTTGAGGTATACGAGGTTCACACGATCTCTTAATTATATCCTGTAAGTTTCCTCAATCGAAGGAACTCTGTTTATTTTGTAGCTATGACCGTTTAAATTCGTAATCTAAATATACTTACAGATGAAGTTTACTATATTCTTTTAACGGTACTCCTTTCTTGCTCGATCTATGAATCCCGGAATTTCAGTTATTGCAACTTATAATTTATTTCCTATGATGCCACTTCGAGGTAGAAGATGTTCACACAATATTGTAATTATATTCTGCAAGTTTCCTCATTTGAACTCCGCTTATCTTGTACTTATAATCATTTAAATTTCTAATCTCAATATAAGAACGTATGAAGTTTATTCTATTCTGTTAACGGTAATCCTTTCTTGCACGAATTATTAATCTTGGTATTTCGGTTATTAAAACTTATAATTTATTTCCTAGGACACCACTTCAAGTTATACGAGGTCCACACGATATCTTAATAATATGCTGTAAGTTTCCTCAATCGAACTCTGTTTATCTTGTAGTTATAATCGTTTAAATTTGTAATCTAAATATACTTACAGATGAAGTTTACTATATTCTTTTAACGGTACTCCTTTCTTGCTCGACCTATGAATCCCGGAATTTCGGTTATTGCAACTTATAATTTATTTCCTATGATGCCACTTCGAGGTAGAAGATGTTCACACATTATTGTAATTATATACTGCAAGTTTCCTCATTTGAACTCCGCTTATCTTGTACTTATAATCATTTAAATATCTAATCTCAATATAACAACGTATGATGTTTATTCTATTATGTTAATGGTAATCCTTTCTTGCACGAATTATTATTGTTGGTATTTCGGTTATTGAAACTTATAATTTATTTCCTAGTACACCACTTCGAGTTATAAGAGGTTCACACGATATCTTAATTATCTCATGTAAGTTTGCCCAATCAAACTCTGTTTATCTTGTAGTTATACTCGTTTAAATTTGTAATCTAAATATACTAAGATATGAAGTTTACTATATTCTTGTAACGGTACTCCTTTCTTGCAAGAACTATTAATCTTGTATGTCGGCTATAGCAACTTATAATTTATTACCTATGATGCCACTTCAAGGTACACGAGGTTCACACGATGTCTTAATAATATGGTGTAGGTTTCCTCAACCGAACTCTGTTTATCTTGTGGTTATAATCGTTTAAATTTGCAATCTAAATATACTAACATATGAAGTTTACTATATTCTTTGAACGGTACTCCTTTCTTGCACGAACTATTAATCTTTGTATGTCGGTTATTGCACCTTATAATTTATACCAATGATGCCACTTTGAGGTATACGAGGTTCACACGATCTCTTAATTATATCCTGTAAGTTTCCTCAATCGAAGGAACTCTGTTTATTTTGTAGCTATGACCGTTTAAATTCGTAATCTAAATATACTTATAGATGAAGTTTACTATATTCTTTTAACGGTACTCCTTTCTTGCTCGACCTATGAATCCCGGAATTTCAGTTATTGCAACTTATTATTTCCTATGATGCCACTTCGAGGTAGAATATGTTCACACATTATTGTAATTATATACTGCAAGTTTCCTCATTTGAACTCCGCTTATCTTGTACTTATAATCATTTAAATATCTAATCTCAATATAACAACGTATGATGTTTATTCTATTTTGTTAATGGTAATCCTTTCTTGCACGAATTATTATTGTTGGTATTTCGGTTATTGAAACTTATAATTTATTTCCTAGGACACCACTTCAAGTTATACGAGGTCCACACGATATCTTAATAATATGCTGTAAGTTTCCTCAATCGAACTCTGTTTATCTTGTAGTTATAATCGTTTAAATTTGTAATCTAAATATACTTACAGATGAAGTTTACTATATTCTTTTAACGGTACTCCTTTCTTGCTCGACCTATGAATCCCGGAATTTCGGTTATTGCAACTTATAATTTATTTCCTATGATGCCACTTCGAGGTAGAATATGTTCACACATTATTGTAATTATATACTGCAAGTTTCCTCATTTGAACTCCGCTTATCTTGTACTTATAATCATTTAAATATCTAATCTCAATATAACAACGTATGATGTTTATTCTATTATGTTAATGGTAATCCTTTCTTGCACGAATTATTATTGTTGGTATTTCGGTTATTGAAACTTATAATTTATTTCCTAGTACACCACTTCGAGTTATAAGAGGTTCACACGATATCTTAATTATCTCATGTAAGTTTGCCCAATCAAACTCTGTTTATCTTGTAGTTATACTCGTTTAAATTTGTAATCTAAATATACTAAGATATGAAGTTTACTATATTCTTGTAACGGTACTCCTTTCTTGCAAGAACTATTAATCTTGTATGTCGGCTATAGCAACTTATAATTTATTACCTATGATGCCACTTCAAGGTATACGAGGTTCACACGATGTCTTAATAATATGGTGTAGGTTTCCTCAACCGAACTCTGTTTATCTTGTGGTTATAATCGTTTAAATTTGCAATCTAAATATACTAACATATGAAGTTTACTATATTCTTTGAACGGTACTCCTTTCTTGCACGAACTATTAATCTTTGTATGTCGGTTATTGCACCTTATAATTTATACCAATGATGCCACTTTGAGGTATACGAGGTTCACACGATCTCTTAATTATATCCTGTAAGTTTCCTCAATCGAAGGAACTCTGTTTATTTTGTAGCTATGACCGTTTAAATTCGTAATCTAAATATACTTATAGATGAAGTTTACTATATTCTTTTAACGGTACTCCTTTCTTGCTCGACCTATGAATCCCGGAATTTCAGTTATTGCAACTTATTATTTCCTATGATGCCACTTCGAGGTAGAATATGTTCACACATTATTGTAATTATATACTGCAAGTTTCCTCATTTGAACTCCGCTTATCTTGTACTTATAATCATTTAAATATCTAATCTCAATATAACAACGTATGATGTTTATTCTATTTTGTTAATGGTAATCCTTTCTTGCACGAATTATTATTGTTGGTATTTCGGTTATTGAAACTTATAATTTATTTCCTAGTACACCACTTCGAGTTATACGAGGTTCACACGATATCTTAATTATCTCATGTAAGTTTGCCCAATCAAACTCTGTTTATCTTGTAGTTATACTCGTTTAAATTTGTAATCTAAATATACTAAGATATGAAGTTTACTATATTCTTGTAACGGTACTCCTTTCTTGCAAGAACTATTAATCTTGTATGTCGGCTATAGCAACTTATAATTTATTACCTATGATGCCACTTCAAGGTATACGAGGTTCACACGATGTCTTAATAATATGGTGTAGGTTTCCTCAACCGAACTCTGTTTATCTTGTGGTTATAATCGTTTAAATTTGCAATCTAAATATACTAACATATGAAGTTTACTATATTCTTTGAACGGTACTCCTTTCTTCCACGAACTATTAATCTTTGTATGTCGGTTATTGCACCTTATAATTTATACCAATGATGCCACTTTGAGGTATACGAGGTTCACACGATCTCTTAATTATATCCTGTAAGTTTCCTCAATCGAAGGAACTCTGTTTATTTTGTAGCTATGACCGTTTAAATTCGTAATCTAAATATACTTACAGATGAAGTTTACTATATTCTTTTAACGGTACTCCTTTCTTGCTCGACCTATGAATCCCGGAATTTCAGTTATTGCAACTTATAATTTATTTCCTATGATGCCACTTCGAGGTAGAAGATGTTCACACAATATTGTAATTATATTCTGCAAGTTTCCTCATTTGAACTCCACTTATCTTGTACTTATAATCATTTAAATTTCTAATCTCAATATAAGAACGTATGAAGTTTATTCTATTCTGTTAACGGTAATCCTTTCTTGCACGAATTATTAATCTTGGTATTTCGGTTATTAAAACTTATAATTTATTTCCTAGGACACCACTTCAAGTTATACGAGGTCCACACGATATCTTAATAATATGCTGTAAGTTTCCTCAATCGAACTCTGTTTATCTTGTAGTTATAATCGTTTAAATTTGTAATCTAAATATACTGACATATGAAGTTTACTATATTCTTTGAACGGTACTCCATTCTTGCACGAACTATTAATCTTTGTATGTCGGTTATTGCACCTTATAATTTATACCTATGATGCCACTTTGATGTATACGAGGTTCACACGATCTCTTAATTATATCCTGTAAGTTTCCTCAATCGAAGGAACTCTGTTTATTTTGTAGCTATGACCGTTTAAATTTGTAATCTAAATATACTTACAGATGAAGTTTACTATATTCTTTTAACGGTACTCCTTTCTTGCTCGACCTATGAATCCCGGAATTTCGGTTATTGCAACTTATAATTTATTTCCTATGATGCCACTTCGAGGTAGAATATGTTCACACATTATTGTAATTATATACTGCAAGTTTCCTCATTTGAACTCCGCTTATCTTGTACTTATAATCATTTAAATATCTAATCTCAATATAACAACGTATGATGTTTATTCTATTCTATTCTGTTAATGGTAATCCTTTCTTGCACGAATTATTATTGTTGGTATTTCGGTTATTGAAACTTATAATTTATTTCCTAGTACACCACTTCGAGTTATAAGAGGTTCACACGATATCTTAATTATCTCATGTAAGTTTGCCCAATCAAACTCTGTTTATCTTGTAGTTATACTCGTTTAAATTTGTAATCTAAATATACTAAGATATGAAGTTTACTATATTCTTGTAACGGTACTCCTTTCTTGCAAGAACTATTAATCTTGTATGTCGGCTATAGCAACTTATAATTTATTACCTATGATGCCACTTCAAGGTATACGAGGTTCACACGATGTCTTAATAATATGGTGTAGGTTTCCTCAACCGAACTCTGTTTATCTTGTGGTTATAATCGTTTAAATTTGCAATCTAAATATACTAACATATGAAGTTTACTATATTCTTTGAACGGTACTCCTTTCTTGCACGAACTATTAATCTTTGTATGTCGGTTATTGCACCTTATAATTTATACCAATGATGCCACTTTGAGGTATACGAGGTTCACACGATCTCTTAATTATATCCTGTAAGTTTCCTCAATCGAAGGAACTCTGTTTATTTTATAGCTATGACCGTTTAAATTCGTAATCTAAATATACTTACAGATGAAGTTTACTATATTCTTTTAACGGTACTCCTTTCTTGCTCGACCTATGAATCCCGGAATTTCAGTTATTGCAACTTATAATTTATTTCCTATGATGCCACTTCGAGGTAGAAGATGTTCACACAATATTGTAATTATATTCTGCAAGTTTCCTCATTTGAACTCCGCTTATCTTGTACTTATAATCATTTAAATTTCTAATCTCAATATAAGAACGTATGAAGTTTATTCTATTCTGTTAACGGTAATCCTTTCTTGCACGAATTATTAATCTTGGTATTTCAGTTATTAAAACTTATAATTTATTTCCTAGGACACCACTTCGAGTTATACGAGGTCCACACGATATCTTAATAATATGCTGTAAGTTTCCTCAATCGAACTCTGTTTATCTTGTAGTTATAATCGTTTAAATTTGTAATCTAAATATACTGACATATGAAGTTTACTATATTCTTTGAACGGTACTCCATTCTTGCACGAACTATTAATCTTTGTATGTCGGTTATTGCACCTTATAATTTATACTTATGATGCCACTTTGATGTATACGAGGTTCACACGATCTCTTAATTGTATCCTGTAAGTTTCCTCAATCGAAGGAACTCTGTTTATTTTGTAGCTATGACCGTTTAAATTTGTAATCTAAATATACTTACAGATGAAGTTTACTATATTCTTTTAACGGTACTCCTTTCTTGCTCGACCTATGAATCCCGGAATTTCGGTTATTGCAACTTATAATTTATTTCCTATGATGCCACTTTGAGGTAAAAGATGTTCACACATTATTGTAATTATATACTGCAAGTTTCCTCATTTGAACTCCGCTTATCTTGTACTTATAATCATTTAAATATCTAATCTCAATATAACAACGTATGATGTTTATTCTATTCTATTCTGTTAATGGTAATCCTTTCTTGCACGAATTATTATTGTTGGTATTTCGGTTATTGAAACTTATAATTTATTTCCTAGTACACCACTTCGAGTTATAAGAGGTTCACACGATATCTTAATTATCTCATTTAAGTTTGCCCAATCAAACTCTGTTTATCTAGTAGTTATACTCGTTTAAATTTGTAATCTAAATATACTAAGATATGAAGTTTACTATATTCTTGTAACGGTACTCCTTTCTTGTAAGAACTATTAATCTTTTATGTCGGCTATTGCAACTTATAATTTATTACCTATGATGCCACTTCAAGGTATACGAGGGTCACACGATGTTTTAATAATATGGTGTAGGTTTCCTCAACCGAACTCTGTTTATCTTGTAGTTATAATCGTTTAAATTTGTAATCTAAATATACTAACATATGAAGTTTACTATATTCTTTGAACGGTACTCCTTTCTTGCACGAACTATTAATCTTTGTATGTCGGTTATTGCACCTTATAATTTATACCAATGATGCCACTTTGAGGTATACGAGGTTCACACGATCTCTTAATTATATCCTGTAAGTTTCCTCAATCGAAGGAACTCTGTTTATTTTGTAGCTATGACCGTTTAAATTCGTAATCTAAATATACTTACAGATGAAGTTTACTATATTCTTTTAACGGTACTCCTTTCTTGCTCGACCTATGAATCCCGGAATTTCGGTTATTGCAACTTATAATTTATTTCCTATGATGCCACTTCGAGGTAAAAGATGTTCACACATTATTGTAATTATATACTGCAAGTTTCCTCATTTGAACTCCGCTTATCTTGTACTTATTATCATTTAAATATCTAATCTCAATATAACAACGTATGATGTTTATTCTATTCTATTCTGTTAATGGTAATCCTTTCTTGCACGAATTATTATTGTTGGTATTTCGGTTATTGAAACTTATAATTTATTTCCTAGTACACCACTTCGAGTTATAAGAGGTTCACACGATATCTTAATTATCTCATGTAAGTTTGCCCAATCAAACTCTGTTTATCTTGTAGTTATACTCGTTTAAATTTGTAATCTAAATATACTAAGATATGAAGTTTACTATATTCTTGTAACGGTACTCATTTCTTGCAAGAACTATTAATCTTGTATGTCGGCTATAGCAACTTATAATTTATTACCTATGATGCCACTTCAAGGTATACGAGGTTCACACGATGTCTTAATAATATGGTGTAGGTTTCCTCAACCGAACTCTGTTTATCTTGTAGTTATAATAGTTTAAATTTGCAATCTAAATATACTAACATATGAAGTTTACTATATTCTTTGAACGGTACTCCTTTCTTGCACGAACTATTAATCTTTGTATGTCGGTTATTGCACCTTATAATTTATACCAATGATGCCACTTTGAGGTATACGAGGTTCACACGATCTCTTAATTATATCCTGTAAGTTTCCTCAATCGAAGGAACTCTGTTTATTTTGTAGCTATGACCGTTTAAATTCGTAATCTAAATATACTTACAGATGAAGTTTACTATATTCTTTTAACGGTACTCCTTTCTTGCTCGACCTATGAATCCCGGAATTTTGGTTATTGCAACTTATAATTTATTTCCTATGATGCCACTTCGAGGTAGAAGAAGTTCACACAATATTGTAATTATATTCTGCAAGTTTCCTCATTTGAACTCCGCTTATCTTGTACTTATAATCATTTAAATTTCTAATCTCAATATAAGAACGTATGAAGTTTATTCTATTCTGTTAACGGTAATCCTTTCTTGCACGAATTATTAATCTTGGTATTTCGGTTATTAAAACTTATAATTTATTTCCTAGGACACCACTTCGAGTTATACGAGGTCCACACGATATCTTAATAATATGCTGTAAGTTTCCTCAATCGAACTCTGTTTATCTTGTAGTTATAATCGTTTAAATTTGTAATCTAAATATACTGACATATGAAGTTTACTATATTCTTTGAACGGTACTCCATTCTTGCACGAACTATTAATCTTTGTATGTCGGTTATTGCACCTTATAATTTATACCTATGATGCCACTTTGAGGTATACGAGGTTCACACGATCTCTTAATTATATCCTGTAAGTTTCCTCAATCGAAGGAACTCTGTTTATTTTGTAGCTATGACCGTTTAAATTTGTAATCTAAATATACTTACAGATGAAGGTTACTATATTCTTTTAACGGTACTCCTTTCTTGCTCGACCTATGAATCCCGGAATTTCGGTTATTGCAACTTATAATTTATTTCCTATGATGCCACTTCGAGGTAAAAGATGTTCACACATTATTGTAATTATATACTGCAAGTTTCCTCATTTGAACTCCGCTTATCTTGTACTTATAATCATTTAAATATCTAATCTCAATATAACAACGTATGATGTTTATTCTATTCTATTCTGTTAATGGTAATCCTTTCTTGCACGAATTATTATTGTTGGTATTTCGGTTATTGAAACTTATAATTTATTTCCTAGTACACCACTTCGAGTTATAAGAGGTTCACACGATATCTTAATTATATCATTTAAGTTTGCCCAATCAAACTCTGTTTATCTAGTAGTTATACTCGTTTAAATTTGTAATCTAAATATACTAAGATATGAAGTTTACTATATTCTTGTAACGGTACTCCTTTCTTGTAAGAACTATTAATCTTGTATGTCGGCTATTGCAACTTATAATTTATTACCTATGATGCCACTTCAAGGTACACGAGGTTCACACGATGTCTTAAAAATATGGTGTAGGTTTCCTCAACCGAACTCTGTTTATCTTGTAGTTATAATCGTTTAAATTTGTAATCTAAATATACTAACATATGAAGTTTACTATATTCTTTGAACGGTACTCCTTTCTTGCACGAACTATTAATCTTTGTATGTCGGTTATTGCACCTTATAATTTATACCAATGATACCACTTTAAGGCATACGAGGTTCACACGATCTCTTAATTATATCCTGTAAATTTCCTCAATCGAAGGAACTCTGTTTATTTTGTAGCTATGACCGTTTAAATTTGTAATCTAAATATACTTACAGATGAAGTTTACTATATTCTTTTAACGGTACTCCTTTCTTGCTCGACCTATGAATCCCGGAATTTCGGTTATTGCAACTTATAATTTATTTCCTATGATGCCACTTCGAGGTAGAATATGTTCACACATTATTGTAATTATATACTGCAAGTTTCCTCATTTGAACTCCGCTTATCTTGTACTTATAATCATTTAAATATCTAATCTCAATATAACAACGTATGATGTTTATTCTATTCTGTTAATGGTAATCCTTTCTTGCACGAATTATTATTGTTGGTATTTCGGTTATTGAAACTTATAATTTATTTCCTAGTACACCACTTCGAGTTATAAGAGGTTCACACGATATCTTAATTATCTCATGTAAGTTTGCCCAATCAAACTCTGTTTATCTTGTAGTTATACTCGTTTAAATTTGTAATCTAAATATACTAAGATATGAAGTTTACTATATTCTTGTAACGGTACTCCTTTCTTGCAAGAACTATTAATCTTGTATGTCGGCTATAGCAACTTATAATTTATTACCTATGATGCCACTTCAAGGTATACGAGGTTCACACGATGTCTTAATAATATGGTGTAGGTTTCCTCAACCGAACTCTGTTTATCTTGTGGTTATAATCGTTTAAATTTGCAATCTAAATATACTAACATATGAAGTTTACTATATTCTTTGAACGGTACTCCTTTCTTGCACGAACTATTAATCTTTGTATGTCGGTTATTGCACCTTATAATTTATACCAATGATGCCACTTTGAGGTATACGAGGTTCACACGATCTCTTAATTATATCCTGTAAGTTTCCTCAATCGAAGGAACTCTGTTTATTTTATAGCTATGACCGTTTAAATTCGTAATCTAAATATACTTACAGATGAAGTTTACTATATTCTTTTAACGGTACTCCTTTCTTGCTCGACCTATGAATCCCGGAATTTCAGTTATTGCAACTTATAATTTATTTCCTATGATGCCACTTCGAGGTAGAAGATGTTCACACAATATTGTAATTATATTCTGCAAGTTTCCTCATTTGAACTCCGCTTATCTTGTACTTATAATCATTTAAATTTCTAATCTCAATATAAGAACGTATGAAGTTTATTCTATTCTGTTAACGGTAATCCTTTCTTGCACGAATTATTAATCTTGGTATTTCAGTTATTAAAACTTATAATTTATTTCCTAGGACACCACTTCGAGTTATACGAGGTCCACACGATATCTTAATAATATGCTGTAAGTTTCCTCAATCGAACTTTGTTTATCTTGTAGTTATAATCGTTTAAATTTGTAATCTAAATATACTGACATATGAAGTTTACTATATTCTTTGAACGGTACTCCTTTCTTGCACGAACTATTAATCTTTGTATGTCGGTTATTGCACCTTATAATTTATACCTATGATGCCACTTTGATGTATACGAGGTTCACACGATCTCTTAATTATATCCTGTAAGTTTCCTCAATCGAAGGAACTCTGTTTATTTTGTAGCTATGACCGTTTAAATTTGTAATCTAAATATACTTACAGATGAAGTTTACTATATTCTTTTAACGGTACTCCTTTCTTGCTCGACCTATGAATCCCGGAATTTCGGTTATTGCAACTTATAATTTATTTCCTATGATGCCACTTCGAGGTAAAAGATGTTCACACATTATTGTAATTATATACTGCAAGTTTCCTCATTTGAACTCCGCTTATCTTGTACTTATAATCATTTAAATATCTAATCTCAATATAACAATGTATGATGTTTATTCTATTCTATTCTGTTAATGGTAATCCTTTCTTGCACGAATTATTATTGTTGGTATTTCGGTTATTGAAACTTATAATTTATTTCCTAGTACACCACTTCGAGTTATAAGAGGTTCACACGATATCTTAATTATCTCATGTAAGTTTGCCCAATCAAACTCTATTTATCTTGTAGTTATACTCGTTTAAATTTGTAATCTAAATATACTAAGATATGAAGTTTACTATATTCTTGTAACGGTACTCATTTCTTGCAAGAACTATTAATCTTGTATGTCGGCTATAGCAACTTATAATTTATTACCTATGATGCCACTTCAAGGTATACGAGGTTCACACGATGTCTTAATAATATGGTGTAGGTTTCCTCAACCGAACTCTGTTTATCTTGTAGTTATAATCGTTTAAATTTGCAATCTAAATATACTAACACATGAAGTTTACTATATTCTTTGAACGGTACTCCTTTCTTGCACGAACTATTAATCTTTGTATGTCGGTTATTGCACCTTATAATTTATACCAATGATGCCACTTTGAGGTATACGAGGTTCACACGATCTCTTAATTATATCCTGTAAGTTTCCTCAATCGAAGGAACTCTGTTTATTTTGTAGCTATGACCGTTTAAATTCGTAATCTAAATATACTTACAGATGAAGTTTACTATATTCTTTTAACGGTACTCCTTTCTTGCTCGACCTATGAATCCCGGAATTTTGGTTATTGCAACTTATAATTTATTTCCTATGATGCCACTTCGAGGTAGAAGAAGTTCACACAATATTGTAATTATATTCTGCAAGTTTCCTCATTTGAACTCCGCTTATCTTGTACTTATAATCATTTAAATTTCTAATCTCAATATAAGAACGTATGAAGTTTATTCTATTCTGTTAACGGTAATCCTTTCTTGCACGAATTATTAATCTTGGTATTTCGGTTATTAAAACTTATAATTTATTTCCTAGGACACCACTTCGAGTTATACGAGGTCCACACGATATCTTAATAATATGCTGTAAGTTTCCTCAATCGAACTCTGTTTATCTTGTAGTTATAATCGTTTAAATTTGTAATCTAAATATACTGACATATGATGTTTACTATATTCTTTGAACGGTACTCCATTCTTGCACGAACTATTAATCTTTGTATGTCGGTTATTGCACCTTATAATTTATACCTATGATGCCACTTTGAGGTATACGAGGTTCACACGATCTCTTAATTATATCCTGTAAGTTTCCTCAATCGAAGGAACTCTGTTTATTTTGTAGCTATGACCGTTTAAATTTGTAATCTAAATATACTTACAGATGAAGGTTACTATATTCTTTTAACGGTACTCCTTTCTTGCTCGACCTATGAATCCCGGAATTTCGGTTATTGCAACTTATAATTTATTTCCTATGATGCCACTTCGAGGTAAAAGATGTTCACACATTATTGTAATTATATACTGCAAGTTTCCTCATTTGAACTCCGCTTATCTTGTACTTATAATCATTTAAATATCTAATCTCAATATAACAACGTATGATGTTTATTCTATTCTATTCTGTTAATGGTAATCCTTTCTTGCACGAATTATTATTGTTGGTATTTCGGTTATTGAAACTTATAATTTATTTCCTAGTACACCACTTCGAGTTATAAGAGGTTCACACGATATCTTAATTATCTCATTTAAGTTTGCCCAATCAAACTCTGTTTATCTAGTAGTTATACTCGTTTAAATTTGTAATCTAAATATACTAAGATATGAAGTTTACTATATTCTTGTAACGGTACTCCTTTCTTGTAAGAACTATTAATCTTGTATGTCGGCTATTGCAACTTATAATTTATTACCTATGATGCCACTTCAAGGTACACGAGGTTCACACGATGTCTTAAAAATATGGTGTAGGTTTCCTCAACCGAACTCTGTTTATCTTGTAGTTATAATCGTTTAAATTTGTAATCTAAATATACTAACATATGAAGTTTACTATATTCTTTGAACGGTACTCCTTTCTTGCACGAACTATTAATCTTTGTATGTCGGTTATTGCACCTTATAATTTATACCAATGATACCACTTTAAGGCATACGAGGTTCACACGATCTCTTAATTATATCCTGTAAATTTCCTCAATCGAAGGAACTCTGTTTATTTTGTAGCTATGACCGTTTAAATTTGTAATCTAAATATACTTACAGATGAAGTTTACTATATTCTTTTAACGGTACTCCTTTCTTGCTCGACCTATGAATCCCGGAATTTCGGTTATTGCAACTTATAATTTATTTCCTATGATGCCACTTCGAGGTAGAATATGTTCACACATTATTGTAATTATATACTGCAAGTTTCCTCATTTGAACTCCGCTTATCTTGTACTTATAATCATTTAAATATCTAATCTCAATATAACAACGTATGATGTTTATTCTATTATGTTAATGGTAATCCTTTCTTGCACGAATTATTATTGTTGGTATTTCGGTTATTGAAACTTATAATTTATTTCCTAGTACACCACTTCGAGTTATAAGAGGTTCACACGATATCTTAATTATCTCATGTAAGTTTGCCCAATCAAACTCTGTTTATCTTGTAGTTATACTCGTTTAAATTTGTAATCTAAATATACTAAGATATGAAGTTTACTATATTCTTGTAACGGTACTCCTTTCTTGCAAGAACTATTAATCTTGTATGTCGGCTATTGCAACTTATAATTTATTACCTATGATGCCACTTCAAGGTATACGAGGTTCACACGATGTCTTAATAATATGGTGTAGGTTTCCTCAACCGAACTCTGTTTATCTTGTAGTTATAATCGTTTAAATTTGCAATCTAAATATACTAACATATGAAGTTTACTATATTCTTTGAACGGTACTCCTTTCCTGCACGAATTATTAATCTTTGTATGTCGGTTATTGCACCTTATAATTTATACCAATGATGCCACTTTGAGGTATACGAGGTTCACACGATCTCTTAATTATATCCTGTAAGTTTCCTCAATCGAAGGAACTCTGTTTATTTTGTAGCTATGACCGTTTAAATTCGTAATCTAAATATACTTACAGATGAAGTTTACTATATTCTTTTAACGGTACTCCTTTCTTGCTCGACCTATGAATCCCGGAATTTCGGTTATTGCAACTTATAATTTATTTCCTATGATGCCACTTCGAGGTAGAAGAAGTTCACACAATATTGTAATTATATTCTGCAAGTTTCCTCATTTGAACTCCGCTTATCTTGTACTTATAATCATTTAAATTTCTAATCTCAATATAAGAACGTATGAAGTTTATTCTATTCTGTTAACGGTAATCCTTTCTTGCACGAATTATTAATCTTGGTATTTCGGTTATTAAAACTTATAATTTATTTCCTAGGACACCACTTCGAGTTATACGAGGTCCACACGATATCTTAATAATATGCTGTAAGTTTCCTCAATCGAACTCTGTTTATCTTGTAGTTATAATCGTTTAAATTTGTAATCTAAATATACTGACATATGAAGTTTACTATATTCTTTGAACGGTACTCCATTCTTGCACGAACTATTAATCTTTGTATGTCGGTTATTGCACCTTATAATTTATACCTATGATGCCACTTTGAGGTATACGAGGTTCACACGATCTCTTAATTATATCCTGTAAGTTTCCTCAATCGAAGGAACTCTGTTTATTTTGTAGCTATGACCGTTTAAATTTGTAATCTAAATATACTTACAGATGAAGGTTACTATATTCTTTTAACGGTACTCCTTTCTTGCTCGACCTATGAATCCCGGAATTTCGGTTATTGCAACTTATAATTTATTTCCTATGATGCCACTTCGAGGTAAAAGATGTTCACACATTATTGTAATTATATACTGCAAGTTTCCTCATTTGAACTCCGCTTATCTTGTACTTATAATCATTTAAATATCTAATCTCAATATAACAACGTATGATGTTTATTCTATTCTATTCTGTTAATGGTAATCCTTTCTTGCACGAATTATTATTGTTGGTATTTCGGTTATTGAAACTTATAATTTATTTCCTAGTACACCACTTCGAGTTATAAGAGGTTCACACGATATCTTAATTATCTCATTTAAGTTTGCCCAATCAAACTCTGTTTATCTAGTAGTTATACTCGTTTAAATTTGTAATCTAAATATACTAAGATATGAAGTTTACTATATTCTTGTAACGGTACTCCTTTCTTGTAAGAACTATTAATCTTGTATGTCGGCTATTGCAACTTATAATTTATTACCTATGATGCCACTTCAAGGTACACGAGGTTCACACGATGTCTTAAAAATATGGTGTAGGTTTCCTCAACCGAACTCTGTTTATCTTGTAGTTATAATCGTTTAAATTTGTAATCTAAATATACTAACATATGAAGTTTACTATATTCTTTGAACGGTACTCCTTTCTTGCACGAACTATTAATCTTTGTATGTCGGTTATTGCACCTTATAATTTATACCAATGATACCACTTTAAGGCATACGAGGTTCACACGATCTCTTAATTATATCCTGTAAATTTCCTCAATCGAAGGAACTCTGTTTATTTTGTAGCTATGACCGTTTAAATTTGTAATCTAAATATACTTACAGATGAAGTTTACTATATTCTTTTAACGGTACTCCTTTCTTGCTCGACCTATGAATCCCGGAATTTCGGTTATTGCAACTTATAATTTATTTCCTATGATGCCACTTCGAGGTAGAATATGTTCACACATTATTGTAATTATATACTGCAAGTTTCCTCATTTGAACTCCGCTTATCTTGTACTTATAATCATTTAAATATCTAATCTCAATATAACAACGTATGACGTTTATTCTATTCTGTTAATGGTAATCCTTTCTTGCACGAATTATTATTGTTGGTATTTCGGTTATTGAAACTTATAATTTATTTCCTAGTACACCACTTCGAGTTATAAGAGGTTCACACGATATCTTAATTATCTCATGTAAGTTTTCCCAATCAAACTCTGTTTATCTTGTAGTTATACTCGTTTAAATTTGTAATCTAAATATACTAAGATATGAAGTTTACTATATTCTTGTAACGGTACTCCTTTCTTGCAAGAACTATTAATCTTGTATGTCGGCTATAGCAACTTATAATTTATTACCTATGATGCCACTTCAAGGTATACGAGGTTCACACGATGTCTTAATAATATGGTGTAGGTTTCCTCAACCGAACTCTGTTTATCTTGTAGTTATAATCGTTTAAATTTGCAATCTAAATATACTAACATATGAAGTTTACTATATTCTTTGAACGGTACTCCTTTCCTGCACGAATTATTAATCTTTGTATGTCGGTTATTGCACCTTATAATTTATACCAATGATGCCACTTTGAGGTATACGAGGTTCACACGATCTCTTAATTATATCCTGTAAGTTTCCTCAATCGAAGGAACTCTGTTTATTTTGTAGCTATGACCGTTTAAATTCGTAATCTAAATATACTTACAGATGAAGTTTACTATATTCTTTTAACGGTACTCCTTTCTTGCTCGACCTATGAATCCCGGAATTTCGGTTATTGCAACTTATAATTTATTTCCTATGATGCCACTTCGAGGTAGAAGAAGTTCACACAATATTGTAATTATATTCTGCAAGTTTCCTCATTTGAACTCCGCTTATCTTGTACTTATAATCATTTAAATTTCTAATCTCAATATAAGAACGTATGAAGTTTATTCTATTCTGTTAACGGTAATCCTTTCTTGCACGAATTATTAACCTTGGTATTTCGGTTATTAAAACTTATAATTTATTTCCTAGGACACCACTTCGAGTTATACGAGGTCCACACGATATCTTAATAATATGCTGTAAGTTTCCTCAATCGAACTCTGTTTATCTTGTAGTTATAATCGTTTAAATTTGTAATCTAAATATACTGACATATGAAGTTTACTATATTCTTTGAACGGTACTCCTTTCCTGCACGAATTATTAATCTTTGTATGTCGGTTATTGCACCTTATAATTTATACCAATGATGCCACTTTGAGGTATACGAGGTTCACACGATCTCTTAATTATATCCTGTAAGTTTCCTCAATCGAAGGAACTCTGTTTATTTTGTAGCTATGACCGTTTAAATTCGTAATCTAAATATACTTACAGATGAAGTTTACTATATTCTTTTAACGGTACTCCTTTCTTGCTCGACCTATGAATCCCGGAATTTCAGTTATTGCAACTTATAATTTATTTCCTATGATGCCACTTCGAGGTAGAAGAAGTTCACACAATATTGTAATTATATTCTGCAAGTTTCCTCATTTGAACTCCGCTTATCTTGTACTTATAATCATTTAAATTTCTAATCTCAATATAAGAACGTATGAAGTTTATTCTATTCTGTTAACGGTACTCCTTTCTTGCACGAATTATTAATCTTGGTATTTCGGTTATTAAAACTTATAATTTATTTCCTAGGACACCACTTCGAGTTATACGAGGTCCACACGATATCTTAATAATATGCTGTAAGTTTCCTCAATCGAACTCTGTTTATCTTGTAGTTATAATCGTTTAAATTTGTAATCTAAATATACTGACATATGAAGTTTACTATATTCTTTGAACGGTACTCCATTCTTGCACGAACTATTAATCTTTGTATGTCGGTTATTGCACCTTATAATTTATACCTATGATGCCACTTTGAGGTATACGAGGTTCACACGATCTCTTAATTATATCCTGTAAGTTTCCTCAATCGAAGGAACTCTGTTTATTTTGTAGCTATGACCGTTTAAATTTGTAATCTAAATATACTTACAGATGAAGGTTACTATATTCTTTTAACGGTACTCCTTTCTTGCTCGACCTATGAATCCCGGAATTTCGGTTATTGCAACTTATAATTTATTTCCTATGATGCCACTTCGAGGTAAAAGATGTTCACACATTATTGTAATTATATACTGCAAGTTTCCTCATTTGAACTCCGCTTATCTTGTACTTATAATCATTTAAATATCTAATCTCAATATAACAACGTATGATGTTTATTCTATTCTATTCTGTTAATGGTAATCCTTTCTTGCACGAATTATTATTGTTGGTATTTCGGTTATTGAAACTTATAATTTATTTCCTAGTACACCACTTCGAGTTATAAGAGGTTCACACGATATCTTAATTATCTCATTTAAGTTTGCCCAATCAAACTCTGTTTATCTAGTAGTTATACTCGTTTAAATTTGTAATCTAAATATACTAAGATATGAAGTTTACTATATTCTTGTAACGGTACTCCTTTCTTGTAAGAACTATTAATCTTGTATGTCGGCTATTGCAACTTATAATTTATTACCTATGATGCCACTTCAAGGTACACGAGGTTCACACGATGTCTTAAAAATATGGTGTAGGTTTCCTCAACCGAACTCTGTTTATCTTGTAGTTATAATCGTTTAAATTTGTAATCTAAATATACTAACATATGAAGTTTACTATATTCTTTGAACGGTACTCCTTTCTTGCACGAACTATTAATCTTTGTATGTCGGTTATTGCACCTTATAATTTATACCAATGATACCACTTTAAGGCATACGAGGTTCACACGATCTCTTAATTATATCCTGTAAATTTCCTCAATCGAAGGAACTCTGTTTATTTTGTAGCTATGACCGTTTAAATTTGTAATCTAAATATACTTACAGATGAAGTTTACTATATTCTTTTAACGGTACTCCTTTCTTGCTCGACCTATGAATCCCGGAATTTCGGTTATTGCAACTTATAATTTATTTCCTATGATGCCACTTCGAGGTAGAATATGTTCACACATTATTGTAATTATATACTGCAAGTTTCCTCATTTGAACTCCGCTTATCTTGTACTTATAATCATTTAAATATCTAATCTCAATATAACAACGTATGATGTTTATTCTATTATGTTAATGGTAATCCTTTCTTGCACGAATTATTATTGTTGGTATTTCGGTTATTGAAACTTATAATTTATTTCCTAGTACACCACTTCGAGTTATAAGAGGTTCACACGATATCTTAATTATCTCATGTAAGTTTGCCCAATCAAACTCTGTTTATCTTGTAGTTATACTCGTTTAAATTTGTAATCTAAATATACTAAGATATGAAGTTTACTATATTCTTGTAACGGTACTCCTTTCTTGCAAGAACTATTAATCTTGTATGTCGGCTATAGCAACTTATAATTTATTACCTATGATGCCACTTCAAGGTATACGAGGTTCACACGATGTCTTAATAATATGGTGTAGGTTTCCTCAACCGAACTCTGTTTATCTTGTAGTTATAATCGTTTAAATTTGCAATCTAAATATACTAACATATGAAGTTTACTATATTCTTTGAACGGTACTCCTTTCCTGCACGAATTATTAATCTTTGTATGTCGGTTATTGCACCTTATAATTTATACCAATGATGCCACTTTGAGGTATACGAGGTTCACACGATCTCTTAATTATATCCTGTAAGTTTCCTCAATCGAAGGAACTCTGTTTATTTTGTAGCTATGACCGTTTAAATTCGTAATCTAAATATACTTACAGATGAAGTTTACTATATTCTTTTAACGGTACTCCTTTCTTGCTCGACCTATGAATCCCGGAATTTCGGTTATTGCAACTTATAATTTATTTCCTATGATGCCACTTCGAGGTAGAAGAAGTTCACACAATATTGTAATTATATTCTGCAAGTTTCCTCATTTGAACTCCGCTTATCTTGTACTTATAATCATTTAAATTTCTAATCTCAATATAAGAACGTATGAAGTTTATTCTATTCTGTTAACGGTAATCCTTTCTTGCACGAATTATTAACCTTGGTATTTCGGTTATTAAAACTTATAATTTATTTCCTAGGACACCACTTCGAGTTATACGAGGTCCACACGATATCTTAATAATATGCTGTAAGTTTCCTCAATCGAACTCTGTTTATCTTGTAGTTATAATCGTTTAAATTTGTAATCTAAATATACTGACATATGAAGTTTACTATATTCTTTGAATGGTACTCCATTCTTGCACGAACTATTAATCTTTGTATGTCGGTTATTGCACCTTATAATTTATACCTATGATGCCACTTTGAGGTATACGAGGTTCACACGATCTCTTAATTATATCCTGTAAGTTTCCTCAATCGAAGGAACTCTGTTTATTTTGTAGCTATGACCGTTTAAATTTGTAATCTAAATATA
Organism: Chamaenerion angustifolium; assembly: GCA_946814005.1. Classification (NCBI taxonomy): domain Eukaryota; kingdom Viridiplantae; phylum Streptophyta; class Magnoliopsida; order Myrtales; family Onagraceae; genus Chamaenerion; species Chamaenerion angustifolium. The sequence continues at coordinate 20,395,775 of OX328268.1, read as the reverse complement.
CTTACAGATGAAGGTTACTATATTCTTTTAACGGTACTCCTTTCTTGCTCGACCTATGAATCCCGGAATTTCGGTTATTGCACCTTATAATTTATTTCCTATGATGCCACTTCGAGGTAAAAGATGTTCACACATTATTGTAATTATATACTGCAAGTTTCCTCATTTGAACTCCGCTTATCTTGTACTTATAATCATTTAAATATCTAATCTCAATATAACAACGTATGATGTTTATTCTATTCTATTCTGTTAATGGTAATCCTTTCTTGCACGAATTATTATTGTTGGTATTTCGGTTATTGAAACTTATAATTTATTTCCTAGTACACCACTTCGAGTTATAAGAGGTTCACACGATATCTTAATTATCTCATTTAAGTTTGCCCAATCAAACTCTGTTTATCTAGTAGTTATACTCGTTTAAATTTGTAATCTAAATATACTAAGATATGAAGTTTACTATATTCTTGTAACGGTACTCCTTTCTTGTAAGAACTATTAATCTTGTATGTCGGCTATTGCAACTTATAATTTATTACCTATGATGCCACTTCAAGGTACACGAGGTTCACACGATGTCTTAAAAATATGGTGTAGGTTTCCTCAACCGAACTCTGTTTATCTTGTAGTTATAATCGTTTAAATTTGTAATCTAAATATACTAACATATGAAGTTTACTATATTCTTTGAACGGTACTCCTTTCTTGCACGAACTATTAATCTTTGTATGTCGGTTATTGCACCTTATAATTTATACCAATGATACCACTTTAAGGCATACGAGGTTCACACGATCTCTTAATTATATCCTGTAAATTTCCTCAATCGAAGGAACTCTGTTTATTTTGTAGCTATGACCGTTTAAATTTGTAATCTAAATATACTTACAGATGAAGTTTACTATATTCTTTTAACGGTACTCCTTTCTTGCTCGACCTATGAATCCCGGAATTTCGGTTATTGCAACTTATAATTTATTTCCTATGATGCCACTTCGAGGTAGAATATGTTCACACATTATTGTAATTATATACTGCAAGTTTCCTCATTTGAACTCCGCTTATCTTGTACTTATAATCATTTAAATATCTAATCTCAATATAACAACGTATGATGTTTATTCTATTCTGTTAATGGTAATCCTTTCTTGCACGAATTATTATTGTTGGTATTTCGGTTATTGAAACTTATAATTTATTTCCTAGTACACCACTTCGAGTTATAAGAGGTTCACACGATATCTTAATTATCTCATGTAAGTTTGCCCAATCAAACTCTGTTTATCTTGTAGTTATACTCGTTTAAATTTGTAATCTAAATATACTAAGATATGAAGTTTACTATATTCTTGTAACGGTACTCCTTTCTTGCAAGAACTATTAATCTTGTATGTCGGCTATTGCAACTTATAATTTATTACCTATGATGCCACTTCAAGGTATACGAGGTTCACACGATGTCTTAATAATATGGTGTAGGTTTCCTCAACCGAACTCTGTTTATCATGTAGTTATAATCGTTTAAATTTGCAATCTAAATATACTAACATATGAAGTTTACTATATTCTTTGAACGGTACTCCTTTCCTGCACGAACTATTAATCTTTGTATGTCGGTTATTGCACCTTATAATTTATATCTATGATGCCACTTTGAGGTATACGAGGTTCACACGATCTCTTAATTATATCCTGTAAGTTTCCTCAATCGAAGGAACTCTGTTTATTTTGTAGCTATGACCGTTTAAATTTGTAATCTAAATATACTTACAGATGAAGGTTACTATATTCTTTTAACGGTACTCCTTTCTTGCTCGACCTATGAATCCCGGAATTTCGGTTATTGCACCTTATAATTTATTTCCTATGATGCCACTTCGAGGTAAAAGATGTTCACACATTATTGTAATTATATACTGCAAGTTTCCTCATTTGAACTCCGCTTATCTTGTACTTATAATCATTTAAATATCTAATCTCAATATAACAACGTATGATGTTTATTCTATTCTATTCTGTTAATGGTAATCCTTTCTTGCACGAATTATTATTGTTGGTATTTCGGTTATTGAAACTTATAATTTATTTCCTAGTACACCACTTCGAGTTATAAGAGGTTCACACGATATCTTAATTATCTCATTTAAGTTTGCCCAATCAAACTCTGTTTATCTAGTAGTTATACTCGTTTAAATTTGTAATCTAAATATACTAAGATATGAAGTTTACTATATTCTTGTAACGGTACTCCTTTCTTGTAAGAACTATTAATCTTGTATGTCGGTTATTGCAACTTATAATTTATTACCTATGATGCCACTTCAAGGTACACGAGGTTCACACGATGTCTTAAAAATATGGTGTAGGTTTCCTCAACCGAACTCTGTTTATCTTGTAGTTATAATCGTTTAAATTTGTAATCTAAATATACTAACATATGAAGTTTACTATATTCTTTGAACGGTACTCCTTTCTTGCACGAACTATTAATCTTTGTATGTCGGTTATTGCACCTTATAATTTATACCAATGATACCACTTTAAGGCATACGAGGTTCACACGATCTCTTAATTATATCCTGTAAATTTCCTCAATCGAAGGAACTCTGTTTATTTTGTAGCTATGACCGTTTAAATTTGTAATCTAAATATACTTACAGATGAAGTTTACTATATTCTTTTAACGGTACTCCTTTCTTGCTCGACCTATGAATCCCGGAATTTCGGTTATTGCAACTTATAATTTATTTCCTATGATGCCACTTCGAGGTAGAATATGTTCACACATTATTGTAATTATATACTGCAAGTTTCCTCATTTGAACTCCGCTTATCTTGTACTTATAATCATTTAAATATCTAATCTCAATATAACAACGTATGATGTTTATTCTATTCTGTTAATGGTAATCCTTTCTTGCACGAATTATTATTGTTGGTATTTCGGTTATTGAAACTTATAATTTATTTCCTAGTACACCACTTCGAGTTATAAGAGGTTCACACGATATCTTAATTATCTCATGTAAGTTTGCCCAATCAAACTCTGTTTATCTTGTAGTTATACTCGTTTAAATTTGTAATCTAAATATACTAAGATATGAAGTTTACTATATTCTTGTAACGGTACTCCTTTCTTGCAAGAACTATTAATCTTGTATGTCGGCTATAGCAACTTATAATTTATTACCTATGATGCCACTTCAAGGTATACGAGGTTCACACGATGTCTTAATAATATGGTGTAGGTTTCCTCAACCGAACTCTGTTTATCATGTAGTTATAATCGTTTAAATTTGCAATCTAAATATACTAACATATGAAGTTTACTATATTCTTTGAACGGTACTCCTTTCCTGCACGAACTATTAATCTTTGTATGTCGGTTATTGCACCTTATAATTTATATCTATGATGCCACTTTGAGGTATACGAGGTTCACACGATCTCTTAATTATATCCTGTAAGTTTCCTCAATCGAAGGAACTCTGTTTATTTTGTAGCTATGACCGTTTAAATTTGTAATCTAAATATACTTACAGATGAAGGTTACTATATTCTTTTAACGGTACTCCTTTCTTGCTCGACCTATGAATCCCGGAATTTCGGTTATTGCACCTTATAATTTATACCAATGATGCCACTTTGAGGTATACGAGGTTCACACATTATTGTAATTATATACTGCAAGTTTCCTCATTTGAACTCCGCTTATCTTGTACTTATAATCATTTAAATATCTAATCTCAATATAACAACGTATGATGTTTATTCTATTCTATTCTGTTAATGGTAATCCTTTCTTGCACGAATTATTATTGTTGGTATTTCGGTTATTGAAACTTATAATTTATTTCCTAGTACACCACTTCGAGTTATAAGAGGTTCACACGATATCTTAATTATCTCATTTAAGTTTGCCCAATCAAACTCTGTTTATCTAGTAGTTATACTCGTTTAAATTTGTAATCTAAATATACTAAGATATGAAGTTTACTATATTCTTGTAACGGTACTCCTTTCTTGTAAGAACTATTAATCTTGTATGTCGGCTATTGCAACTTATAATTTATTACCTATGATGCCACTTCAAGGTACACGAGGTTCACACGATGTCTTAAAAATATGGTGTAGGTTTCCTCAACCGAACTCTGTTTATCTTGTAGTTATAATCGTTTAAATTTGTAATCTAAATATACTAACATATGAAGTTTACTATATTCTTTGAACGGTACTCCTTTCTTGCACGAACTATTAATCTTTGTATGTCGGTTATTGCACCTTATAATTTATACCAATGATACCACTTTAAGGCATACGAGGTTCACACGATCTCTTAATTATATCCTGTAAATTTCCTCAATCGAAGGAACTCTGTTTATTTTGTAGCTATGACCGTTTAAATTTGTAATCTAAATATACTTACAGATGAAGTTTACTATATTCTTTTAACGGTACTCCTTTCTTGCTCGACCTATGAATCCCGGAATTTCGGTTATTGCAACTTATAATTTATTTCCTATGATGCCACTTCGAGGTAGAATATGTTCACACATTATTGTAATTATATACTGCAACTTTCCTCATTTGAACTCCGCTTATCTTGTACTTATAATCATTTAAATATCTAATCTCAATATAACAACGTATGATGTTTATTCTATTCTGTTAATGGTAATCCTTTCTTGCACGAATTATTATTGTTGGTATTTCGGTTATTGAAACTTATAATTTATTTCCTAGTACACCACTTCGAGTTATAAGAGGTTCACACGATATCTTAATTATCTCATGTAAGTTTGCCCAATCAAACTCTGTTTATCTTGTAGTTATACTCGTTTAAATTTGTAATCTAAATATACTAAGATATGAAGTTTACTATATTCTTGTAACGGTACTCCTTTCTTGTAAGAACTATTAATCTTGTATGTCGGCTATTGCAACTTATAATTTATTACCTATGATGCCACTTCAAGGTACACGAGGTTCACACGATGTCTTAAAAATATGGTGTAGGTTTCCTCAACCGAACTCTGTTTATCTTGTAGTTATAATCGTTTAAATTTGTAATCTAAATATACTAACATATGAAGTTTACTATATTCTTTGAACGGTACTCCTTTCTTGCACGAACTATTAATCTTTGTATGTCGGTTATTGCACCTTATAATTTATACCAATGATACCACTTTAAGGCATACGAGGTTCACACGATCTCTTAATTATATCCTGTAAATTTCCTCAATCGAAGGAACTCTGTTTATTTTGTAGCTATGACCGTTTAAATTTGTAATCTAAATATACTTACAGATGAAGTTTACTATATTCTTTTAACGGTACTCCTTTCTTGCTCGACCTATGAATCCCGGAATTTCGGTTATTGCAACTTATAATTTATTTCCTATGATGCCACTTCGAGGTAGAATATGTTCACACATTATTGTAATTATATACTGCAAGTTTCCTCATTTGAACTCCGCTTATCTTGTACTTATAATCATTTAAATATCTAATCTCAATATAACAACGTATGATGTTTATTCTATTCTGTTAATGGTAATCCTTTCTTGCACGAATTATTATTGTTGGTATTTCGGTTATTGAAACTTATAATTTATTTCCTAGTACACCACTTCGAGTTATAAGAGGTTCACACGATATCTTAATTATCTCATGTAAGTTTGCCCAATCAAACTCTGTTTATCTTGTAGTTATACTCGTTTAAATTTGTAATCTAAATATACTAAGATATGAAGTTTACTATATTCTTGTAACGGTACTCCTTTCTTGTAAGAACTATTAATCTTGTATGTCGGCTATTGCAACTTATAATTTATTACCTATGATGCCACTTCAAGGTACACGAGGTTCACACGATGTCTTAAAAATATGGTGTAGGTTTCCTCAACCGAACTCTGTTTATCTTGTAGTTATAATCGTTTAAATTTGTAATCTAAATATACTAACATATGAAGTTTACTATATTCTTTGAACGGTACTCCTTTCTTGCACGAACTATTAATCTTTGTATGTCGGTTATTGCACCTTATAATTTATACCAATGATACCACTTTAAGGCATACGAGGTTCACACGATCTCTTAATTATATCCTGTAAATTTCCTCAATCGAAGGAACTCTGTTTATTTTGTAGCTATGACCGTTTAAATTTGTAATCTAAATATACTTACAGATGAAGTTTACTATATTCTTTTAACGGTACTCCTTTCTTGCTCGACCTATGAATCCCGGAATTTCGGTTATTGCAACTTATAATTTATTTCCTATGATGCCACTTCGAGGTAGAATATGTTCACACATTATTGTAATTATATACTGCAAGTTTCCTCATTTGAACTCCGCTTATCTTGTACTTATAATCATTTAAATATCTAATCTCAATATAACAACGTATGATGTTTATTCTATTCTGTTAATGGTAATCCTTTCTTGCACGAATTATTATTGTTGGTATTTCGGTTATTGAAACTTATAATTTATTTCCTAGTACACCACTTCGAGTTATAAGAGGTTCACACGATATCTTAATTATCTCATGTAAGTTTGCCCAATCAAACTCTGTTTATCTTGTAGTTATACTCGTTTAAATTTGTAATCTAAATATACTAAGATATGAAGTTTACTATATTCTTGTAACGGTACTCCTTTCTTGCAAGAACTATTAATCTTGTATGTCGGCTATAGCAACTTATAATTTATTACCTATGATGCCACTTCAAGGTATACGAGGTTCACACGATGTCTTAATAATATGGTGTAGGTTTCCTCAACCGAACTCTGTTTATCATGTAGTTATAATCGTTTAAATTTGCAATCTAAATATACTAACATATGAAGTTTACTATATTCTTTGAACGGTACTCCTTTCCTGCACGAACTATTAATCTTTGTATGTCGGTTATTGCACCTTATAATTTATACCAATGATGCCACTTTGAGGTATACGAGGTTCACACGATCTCTTAATTATATCCTGTAAGTTTCCTCAATCGAAGGAACTCTGTTTATTTTGTAGCTATGACCGTTTAAATTCGTAATCTAAATATACTTACAGATGAAGTTTACTATATTCTTTTAACGGTACTCCTTTCTTGCTCGACCTATGAATCCCGGAATTTCGGTTATTGCAACTTATAATTTATTTCCTATGATGCCACTTCGAGGTAGAAGAAGTTCACACAATATTGTAATTATATTCTGCAAGTTTCCTCATTTGAACTCCGCTTATCTTGTACTTATAATCATTTAAATTTCTAATCTCAATATAAGAACGTATGAAGTTTATTCTATTCTGTTAACGGTAATCCTTTCTTGCACGAATTATTAACCTTGGTATTTCGGTTATTAAAACTTATAATTTATTTCCTAGGACACCACTTCGAGTTATACGAGGTCCACACGATATCTTAATAATATGCTGTAAGTTTCCTCAATCGAACTCTGTTTATCTTGTAGTTATAATCGTTTAAATTTGTAATCTAAATATACTGACATATGAAGTTTACTATATTCTTTGAACGGTACTCCATTCTTGCACGAACTATTAATCTTTGTATGTCGGTTATTGCACCTTATAATTTATACCTATGATGCCACTTTGAGGTATACGAGGTTCACACGATGTCTTAATTATATCCTGTAAGTTTCCTCAATCGAAGGAACTCTGTTTATTTTGTAGCTATGACCGTTTAAATTTGTAATCTAAATATACTTACAGATGAAGGTTACTATATTCTTTTAACGGTACTCCTTTCTTGCTCGACCTATGAATCCCGGAATTTCGGTTATTGCAACTTATAATTTATTTCCTATGATGCCACTTCGAGGTAAAAGATGTTCACACATTATTGTAATTATATACTGCAAGTTTCCTCATTTGAACTCCGCTTATCTTGTACTTATAATCATTTAAATATCTAATCTCAATATAACAACGTATGATGTTTATTCTATTCTATTCTGTTAATGGTAATCCTTTCTTGCACGAATTATTATTGTTGGTATTTCGGTTATTGAAACTTATAATTTATTTCCTAGTACACCACTTCGAGTTATAAGAGGTTCACACGATGTCTTAATTATCTCATTTAAGTTTGCCCAATCAAACTCTGTTTATCTAGTAGTTATACTCGTTTAAATTTGTAATCTAAATATACTAAGATATGAAGTTTACTATATTCTTGTAACGGTACTCCTTTCTTGTAAGAACTATTAATCTTGTATGTCGGCTATTGCAACTTATAATTTATTACCTATGATGCCACTTCAAGGTACACGAGGTTCACACGATGTCTTAAAAATATGGTGTAGGTTTCCTCAACCGAACTCTGTTTATCTTGTAGTTATAATCGTTTAAATTTGTAATCTAAATATACTAACATATGAAGTTTACTATATTCTTTGAACGGTACTCCTTTCTTGCACGAACTATTAATCTTTGTATGTCGGTTATTGCACCTTATAATTTATACCAATGATACCACTTTAAGGCATACGAGGTTCACACGATCTCTTAATTATATCCTGTAAATTTCCTCAATCGAAGGAACTCTGTTTATTTTGTAGCTATGACCGTTTAAATTTGTAATCTAAATATACTTACAGATGAAGTTTACTATATTCTTTTAACGGTACTCCTTTCTTGCTCGACCTATGAATCCCGGAATTTCGGTTATTGCAACTTATAATTTATTTCCTATGATGCCACTTCGAGGTAGAATATGTTCACACATTATTGTAATTATATACTGCAAGTTTCCTCATTTGAACTCCGCTTATCTTGTACTTATAATCATTTAAATATCTAATCTCAATATAACAACGTATGATGTTTATTCTATTCTGTTAATGGTAATCCTTTCTTGCACGAATTATTATTGTTGGTATTTCGGTTATTGAAACTTATAATTTATTTCCTAGTACACCACTTCGAGTTATAAGAGGTTCACACGATATCTTAATTATCTCATGTAAGTTTGCCCAATCAAACTCTGTTTATCTTGTAGTTATACTCGTTTAAATTTGTAATCTAAATATACTAAGATATGAAGTTTACTATATTCTTGTAACGGTACTCCTTTCTTGCAAGAACTATTAATCTTGTATGTCGGCTATAGCAACTTATAATTTATTACCTATGATGCCACTTCAAGGTATACGAGGTTCACACGATGTCTTAATAATATGGTGTAGGTTTCCTCAACCGAACTCTGTTTATCATGTAGTTATAATCGTTTAAATTTGCAATCTAAATATACTAACATATGAAGTTTACTATATTCTTTGAACGGTACTCCTTTCCTGCACGAACTATTAATCTTTGTATGTCGGTTATTGCACCTTATAATTTATACCAATGATGCCACTTTGAGGTATACGAGGTTCACACGATCTCTTAATTATATCCTGTAAGTTTCCTCAATCGAAGGAACTCTGTTTATTTTGTAGCTATGACCGTTTAAATTCGTAATCTAAATATACTTACAGATGAAGTTTACTATATTCTTTTAACGGTACTCCTTTCTTGCTCGACCTATGAATCCCGGAATTTCGGTTATTGCAACTTATAATTTATTTCCTATGATGCCACTTCGAGGTAGAAGAAGTTCACACAATATTGTAATTATATTCTGCAAGTTTCCTCATTTGAACTCCGCTTATCTTGTACTTATAATCATTTAAATTTCTAATCTCAATATAAGAACGTATGAAGTTTATTCTATTCTGTTAACGGTAATCCTTTCTTGCACGAATTATTAACCTTGGTATTTCGGTTATTAAAACTTATAATTTATTTCCTAGGACACCACTTCGAGTTATACGAGGTCCACACGATATCTTAATAATATGCTGTAAGTTTCCTCAATCGAACTCTGTTTATCTTGTAGTTATAATCGTTTAAATTTGTAATCTAAATATACTGACATATGAAGTTTACTATATTCTTTGAACGGTACTCCATTCTTGCACGAACTATTAATCTTTGTATGTCGGTTATTGCACCTTATAATTTATACCTATGATGCCACTTTGAGGTATACGAGGTTCACACGATCTCTTAATTATATCCTGTAAGTTTCCTCAATCGAAGGAACTCTGTTTATTTTGTAGCTATGACCGTTTAAATTTGTAATCTAAATATACTTACAGATGAAGGTTACTATATTCTTTTAACGGTACTCCTTTCTTGCTCGACCTATGAATCCCGGAATTTCGGTTATTGCAACTTATAATTTATTTCCTATGATGCCACTTCGAGGTAAAAGATGTTCACACATTATTGTAATTATATACTGCAAGTTTCCTCATTTGAACTCCGCTTATCTTGTACTTATAATCATTTAAATATCTAATCTCAATATAACAACGTATGATGTTTATTCTATTCTATTCTGTTAATGGTAATCCTTTCTTGTACGAATTATTATTGTTGGTATTTCGGTTATTGAAACTTATAATTTATTTCCTAGTACACCACTTCGAGTTATAAGAGGTTCACACGATATCTTAATTATCTCATTTAAGTTTGCCCAATCAAACTCTGTTTATCTAGTAGTTATACTCGTTTAAATTTGTAATCTAAATATACTAAGATATGAAGTTTACTATATTCTTGTAACGGTACTCCTTTCTTGTAAGAACTATTAATCTTGTATGTCGGCTATTGCAACTTATAATTTATTACCTATGATGCCACTTCAAGGTACACGAGGTTCACACGATGTCTTAAAAATATGGTGTAGGTTTCCTCAACCGAACTCTGTTTATCTTGTAGTTATAATCGTTTAAATTTGTAATCTAAATATACTAAGTTATGAAGTTTACTATATTCTTGTAACGGTACTCCTTTCTTGCAAGAACTATTAATCTTGTATGTCGGCTATAGCAACTTATAATTTATTACCTATGATGCCACTTCAAGGTATACGAGGTTCACACGATGTCTTAATAATATGGTGTAGGTTTCCTCAACCGAACTCTGTTTATCTTGTAGTTATAATCGTTTAAATTTGCAATCTAAATATACTAACATATGAAGTTTACTATATTCTTTGAACGGTACTCCTTTCTTGCACGAACTATTAATCTTTGTATGTCGGTTATTGCACCTTATAATTTATACCAATGATACCACTTTAAGGCATACGAGGTTCACACGATCTCTTAATTATATCCTGTAAATTTCCTCAATCGAAGGAACTCTGTTTATTTTGTAGCTATGACCGTTTAAATTTGTAATCTAAATATACTTACAGATGAAGTTTACTATATTCTTTTAACGGTACTCCTTTCTTGCTCGACCTATGAATCCCGGAATTTCGGTTATTGCAACTTATAATTTATTTCCTATGATGCCACTTCGAGGTAGAATATGTTCACACATTATTGTAATTATATACTGCAAGTTTCCTCATTTGAACTCCGCTTATCTTGTACTTATAATCATTTAAATATCTAATCTCAATATAACAACGTATGATGTTTATTCTATTCTGTTAATGGTAATCCTTTCTTGCACGAATTATTATTGTTGGTATTTCGGTTATTGAAACTTATAATTTATTTCCTAGTACACCACTTCGAGTTATAAGAGGTTCACACGATATCTTAATTATCTCATGTAAGTTTGCCCAATCAAACTCTGTTTATCTTGTAGTTATACTCGTTTAAATTTGTAATCTAAATATACTAAGATATGAAGTTTACTATATTCTTGTAACGGTACTCCTTTCTTGCAAGAACTATTAATCTTGTATGTCGGCTATAGCAACTTATAATTTATTACCTATGATGCCACTTCAAGGTATACGAGGTTCACACGATGTCTTAATAATATGGTGTAGGTTTCCTCAACCGAACTCTGTTTATCATGTAGTTATAATCGTTTAAATTTGCAATCTAAATATACTAACATATGAAGTTTACTATATTCTTTGAACGGTACTCCTTTCCTGCACGAACTATTAATCTTTGTATGTCGGTTATTGCACCTTATAATTTATACCAATGATGCCACTTTGAGGTATACGAGGTTCACACGATCTCTTAATTATATCCTGTAAGTTTCCTCAATCGAAGGAACTCTGTTTATTTTGTAGCTATGACCGTTTAAATTCGTAATCTAAATATACTTACAGATGAAGTTTACTATATTCTTTTAACGGTACTCCTTTCTTGCTCGACCTATGAATCCCGGAATTTCGGTTATTGCAACTTATAATTTATTTCCTATGATGCCACTTCGAGGTAGAAGAAGTTCACACAATATTGTAATTATATTCTGCAAGTTTCCTCATTTGAACTCCGCTTATCTTGTACTTATAATCATTTAAATTTCTAATCTCAATATAAGAACGTATGAAGTTTATTCTATTCTGTTAACGGTAATCCTTTCTTGCACGAATTATTAACCTTGGTATTTCGGTTATTAAAACTTATAATTTATTTCCTAGGACACCACTTCGAGTTATACGAGGTCCACACGATATCTTAATAATATGCTGTAAGTTTCCTCAATCGAACTCTGTTTATCTTGTAGTTATAATCGTTTAAATTTGTAATCTAAATATACTGACATATGAAGTTTACTATATTCTTTGAACGGTACTCCATTCTTGCACGAACTATTAATCTTTGTATGTCGGTTATTGCACCTTATAATTTATACCTATGATGCCACTTTGAGGTATACGAGGTTCACACGATCTCTTAATTATATCCTGTAAGTTTCCTCAATCGAAGGAACTCTGTTTATTTTGTAGCTATGACCGTTTAAATTTGTAATCTAAATATACTTACAGATGAAGGTTACTATATTCTTTTAACGGTACTCCTTTCTTGCTCGACCTATGAATCCCGGAATTTCGGTTATTGCAACTTATAATTTATTTCCTATGATGCCACTTCGAGGTAAAAGATGTTCACACATTATTGTAATTATATACTGCAAGTTTCCTCATTTGAACTCCGCTTATCTTGTACTTATAATCATTTAAATATCTAATCTCAATATAACAACGTATGATGTTTATTCTATTCTATTCTGTTAATGGTAATCCTTTCTTGTACGAATTATTATTGTTGGTATTTCGGTTATTGAAACTTATAATTTATTTCCTAGTACACCACTTCGAGTTATAAGAGGTTCACACGATATCTTAATTATCTCATTTAAGTTTGCCCAATCAAACTCTGTTTATCTAGTAGTTATACTCGTTTAAATTTGTAATCTAAATATACTAAGATATGAAGTTTACTATATTCTTGTAACGGTACTCCTTTCTTGTAAGAACTATTAATCTTGTATGTCGGCTATTGCAACTTATAATTTATTACCTATGATGCCACTTCAAGGTACACGAGGTTCACACGATGTCTTAAAAATATGGTGTAGGTTTCCTCAACCGAACTCTGTTTATCTTGTAGTTATAATCGTTTAAATTTGTAATCTAAATATACTAAGTTATGAAGTTTACTATATTCTTGTAACGGTACTCCTTTCTTGCAAGAACTATTAATCTTGTATGTCGGCTATAGCAACTTATAATTTATTACCTATGATGCCACTTCAAGGTATACGAGGTTCACACGATGTCTTAATAATATGGTGTAGGTTTCCTCAACCGAACTCTGTTTATCTTGTAGTTATAATCGTTTAAATTTGCAATCTAAATATACTAACATATGAAGTTTACTATATTCTTTGAACGGTACTCCTTTCCTGCACGAACTATTAATCTTTGTATGTCGGTTATTGCACCTTATAATTTATACCAATGATGCCACTTTGAGGTATACGAGGTTCACACGATCTCTTAATTATATCCTGTAAGTTTCCTCAATCGAAGGAACTCTGTTTATTTTGTAGCTATGACCGTTTAAATTCGTAATCTAAATATACTTACAGATGAAGTTTACTATATTCTTTTAACGGTACTCCTTTCTTGCTCGACCTATGAATCCCGGAATTTCGGTTATTGCAACTTATAATTTATTTCCTATGATGCCACTTCGAGGTAGAAGAAGTTCACACAATATTGTAATTATATTCTGCAAGTTTCCTCATTTGAACTCCGCTTATCTTGTACTTATAATCATTTAAATTTCTAATCTCAATATAAGAACGTATGAAGTTTATTCTATTCTGTTAACGGTAATCCTTTCTTGCACGAATTATTAACCTTGGTATTTCGGTTATTAAAACTTATAATTTATTTCCTAGGACACCACTTCGAGTTATACTAGGTCCACACGATATCTTAATAATATGCTGTAAGTTTCCTCAATCGAACTCTGTTTATCTTGTAGTTATAATCGTTTAAATTTGTAATCTAAATATACTGACATATGAAGTTTACTATATTCTTTGAACGGTACTCCATTCTTGCACGAACTATTAATCTTTGTATGTCGGTTATTGCACCTTATAATTTATACCTATGATGCCACTTTGAGGTATACGAGGTTCACACGATCTCTTAATTATATCATGTAAGTTTCCTCAATCGAAGGAACTCTGTTTATTTTGTAGCTATGACCGTTTAAATTTGTAATCTAAATATACTTACAGATGAAGGTTACTATATTCTTTTAACGGTACTCCTTTCTTGCTCGACCTATGAATCCCGGAATTTCGGTTATTGCAACTTATAATTTATTTCCTATGATGCCACTTCGAGGTAGAAGAAGTTCACACAATATTGTAATTATATTCTGCAAGTTTCCTCATTTGAACTCCGCTTATCTTGTACTTATAATCATTTAAATTTCTAATCTCAATATAAGAACGTATGAAGTTTATTCTATTCTGTTAACGGTAATCCTTTCTTGCACGAATTATTAACCTTGGTATTTCGGTTATTAAAACTTATAATTTATTTCCTAGGACACCACTTCGAGTTATACTAGGTCCACACGATATCTTAATAATATGCTGTAAGTTTCCTCAATCGAACTCTGTTTATCTTGTAGTTATAATCGTTTAAATTTGTAATCTAAATATACTGACATATGAAGTTTACTATATTCTTTGAACGGTACTCCATTCTTGCACGAACTATTAATCTTTGTATGTCGGTTATTGCACCTTATAATTTATACCTATGATGCCACTTTGAGGTATACGAGGTTCACACGATCTCTTAATTATATCATGTAAGTTTCCTCAATCGAAGGAACTCTGTTTATTTTGTAGGTATGACCGTTTAAATTTGTAATCTAAATATACTTACAGATGAAGGTTACTATATTCTTTTAACGGTACTCCTTTCTTGCTCGACCTATGAATCCCGGAATTTCGGTTATTGCAAGTTATAATTTATTTCCTATGATGCCACTTCGAGGTAAAAGATGTTCACACATTATTGTAATTATATACTGCAAGTTTCCTCATTTGAACTCCGCTTATCTTGTACTTATAATCATTTAAATATCTAATCTCAATATAACAACGTATGATGTTTATTCTATTCTATTCTGTTAATGGTAATCCTTTCTTGCACGAATTATTATTGTTGGTATTTCGGTTATTGAAACTTATAATTTATTTCCTAGTACACCACTTCGAGTTATAAGAGGTTCACACGATGTCTTAATTATCTCATTTAAGTTTGCCCAATCAAACTCTGTTTATCTAGTAGTTATACTCGTTTAAATTTGTAATCTAAATATACTAAGATATGAAGTTTACTATATTCTTGTAACGGTACTCCTTTCTTGTAAGAACTATTAATCTTGTATGTCGGCTATTGCAACTTATAATTTATTACCTATGATGCCACTTCAAGGTACACGAGGTTCACACGATGTCTTAAAAATATGGTGTAGGTTTCCTCAACCGAACTCTGTTTATCTTGTAGTTATAATCGTTTAAATTTGTAATCTAAATATACTAACATATGAAGTTTACTATATTCTTTGAACGGTACTCCTTTCTTGCACGAACTATTAATCTTTGTATGTCGGTTATTGCACCTTATAATTTATACCAATGATACCACTTTAAGGCATACGAGGTTCACACGATCTCTTAATTATATCCTGTAAATTTCCTCAATCGAAGGAACTCTGTTTATTTTGTAGCTATGACCGTTTAAATTTGTAATCTAAATATACTTACAGATGAAGTTTACTATATTCTTTTAACGGTACTCCTTTCTTGCTCGACCTATGAATCCCGGAATTTCAGTTATTGCAACTTATAATTTATTTCCTATGATGCCACTTCGAGGTAGAATATGTTCACACATTATTGTAATTATATACTGCAAGTTTCCTCATTTGAACTCCGCTTATCTTGTACTTATAATCATTTAAATATCTAATCTCAATATAACAACGTATGATGTTTATTCTATTCTGTTAATGGTAATCCTTTCTTGCACGAATTATTATTGTTGGTATTTCGGTTATTGAAACTTATAATTTATTTCCTAGTACACCACTTCGAGTTATAAGAGGTTCACACGATATCTTAATTATCTCATGTAAGTTTGCCCAATCAAACTCTGTTTATCTTGTAGTTATACTCGTTTAAATTTGTAATCTAAATATACTAAGATATGAAGTTTACTATATTCTTGTAACGGTACTCCTTTCTTGCAAGAACTATTAATCTTGTATGTCGGCTATAGCAACTTATAATTTATTACCTATGATGCCACTTCAAGGTATACGAGGTTCACACGATGTCTTAATAATATGGTGTAGGTTTCCTCAACCGAACTCTGTTTATCTTGTAGTTATAATCGTTTAAATTTGAAATCTAAATATACTAACATATGAAGTTTACTATATTCTTTGAACGGTACTCCTTTCCTGCACGAACTATTAATCTTTGTATGTCGGTTATTGCACCTTATAATTTATACCAATGATGCCACTTTGAGGTATACGAGGTTCACACGATCTCTTAATTATATCCTGTAAGTTTCCTCAATCGAAGGAACTCTGTTTATTTTGTAGCTATGACCGTTTAAATTCGTAATCTAAATATACTTACAGATGAAGTTTACTATATTCTTTTAACGGTACTCCTTTCTTTCTCGACCTATGAATCCCGGAATTTCGGTTATTGCAACTTATAATTTATTTCCTATGATGCCACTTCGAGGTAGCAGAAGTTCACACAATATTGTAATTATATTCTGCAAGTTTCCTCATTTGAACTCCGCTTATCTTGTACTTATAATCATTTAAATTTCTAATCTCAATATAAGAACGTATGAAGTTTATTCTATTCTGTTAACGGTAATCCTTTCTTGCACGAATTATTAACGTTGGTATTTCGGTTATTAAAACTTATAATTTATTTCCTAGGACACCACTTCGAGTTATACGAGGTCCACACGATATCTTAATAATATGCTGTAAGTTTCCTCAATCGAACTCTGTTTATCTTGTAGTTATAATCGTTTAAATTTGTAATCTAAATATACTGACATATGAAGTTTACTATATTCTTTGAACGGTACTCCATTCTTGCACGAACTATTAATCTTTGTATGTCGGTTATTGCACCTTATAATTTATACCTATGATGCCACTTTGAGGTATACGAGGTTCACACGATCTCTTAATTATATCCTGTAAGTTTCCTCAATCGAAGGAACTCTGTTTATTTTGTAGCTATGACCGTTTAAATTTGTAATCTAAATATACTTACAGATGAAGGTTACTATATTCTTTTAACGGTACTCCTTTCTTGCTCGACCTATGAATCCCGGAATTTCGGTTATTGCAACTTATAATTTATTTCCTATGATGCCACTTCGAGGTAAAAGATGTTCACACATTATTGTAATTATATACTGCAAGTTTCCTCATTTGAACTCCGCTTATCTTGTACTTATAATCATTTAAATATCTAATCTCAATATAACAACGTATGATGTTTATTCTATTCTATTCTGTTAATGGTAATCCTTTCTTGCACGAATTATTATTGTTGGTATTTCGGTTATTGAAACTTATAATTTATTTCCTAGTACACCACTTCGAGTTATAAGAGGTTCACACGATATCTTAATTATCTCATTTAAGTTTGCCCAATCAAACTCTGTTTATCTAGTAGTTATACTCGTTTAAATTTGTAATCTAAATATACTAAGATATGAAGTTTACTATATTCTTGTAACGGTACTCCTTTCTTGCAAGAACTATTAATCTTGTATGTCGGCTATAGCAACTTATAATTTATTACCTATGATGCCACTTCAAGGTATACGAGGTTCACACGATGTCTTAATAATATGGTGTAGGTTTCCTCAACCGAACTCTGTTTATCTTGTAGTTATAATCGTTTAAATTTGCAATCTAAATATACTAACATATGAAGTTTACTATATTCTTTGAACGGTACTCCATTCTTGCACGAACTATTAATCTTTGTATGTCGGTTATTGCACCTTATAATTTATACCTATGATGCCACTTTGAGGTATACGAGGTTCACACGATCTCTTAATTCTATCCTGTAAGTTTCCTCAATCGAAGGAACTCTGTTTATTTTGTAGCTATGACCGTTTAAATTTGTAATCTAAATATACTTACAGATGAAGTTTACTATATTCTTTTAACGGTACTCCTTTCTTGCTCGACCTATGAATCCCGGAATTTCGGTTATTGCAAGTTATAATTTATTTCCTATGATGCCACTTCGAGGTAAAAGATGTTCACACATTATTGTAATTATATACTGCAAGTTTCCTCATTTGAACTCCG
The DNA here is from genome assembly GCA_946814005.1 of Chamaenerion angustifolium. Lineage (NCBI taxonomy): Eukaryota > Viridiplantae > Streptophyta > Magnoliopsida > Myrtales > Onagraceae > Chamaenerion > Chamaenerion angustifolium. Next base: position 20,377,032 of record OX328268.1, on the reverse strand, counting down.
CTTATCTTGTACTTATAATCATTTAAATATCTAATCTCAATATAACAACGTATGATGTTTATTCTATTCTATTCTGTTAATGGTAATCCTTTCTTGCACGAATTAGTATTGTTGGTATTTCGGTTATTGAAACTTATAATTTATTTCCTAGTACACCACTTCGAGTTATAAGAGGTTCACACGATATCTTAATTATCTCATTTAAGTTTGCCCAATCAAACTCTGTTTATCTAGTAGTTATACTCGTTTAAATTTGTAATCTAAATTTACTAAGATATGAAGTTTACTATATTCTTGTAACGGTACTCCTTTCTTGTAAGAACTATTAATCTTGTATGTCGGCTATTGCAACTTATAATTTATTACCTATGATGCCACTTCAAGGTACACGAGGTTCACACGATGTCTTAAAAATATGGTGTAGGTTTCCTCAACCGAACTCTGTTTATCTTGTAGTTATAATCGTTTAAATTTGTAATCTAAATATACTAACATATGAAGTTTACTATATTCTTTGAACGGTACTCCTTTCTTGCACGAACTATTAATCTTTGTATGTCGGTTATTGCACCTTATAATTTATACCAATGATACCACTTTAAGGCATACGAGGTTCACACGATCTCTTAATTATATCCTGTAAATTTCCTCAATCGAAGGAACTCTGTTTATTTTGTAGCTATGACCGTTTAAATTTGTAATCTAAATATACTTACAGATGAAGTTTACTATATTCTTTTAACGGTACTCCTTTCTTGCTCGACCTATGAATCCCGGAATTTCGGTTATTGCAACTTATAATTTATTTCCTATGATGCCACTTCGAGGTAAAAGATGTTCACACATTATTGTAATTATATACTGCAAGTTTCCTCATTTGAACTCCGCTTATCTTGTACTTATAATCATTTAAATATCTAATCTCAATATAACAACGTATGATGTTTATTCTATTCTATTCTGTTAATGGTAATCCTTTCTTGCACGAATTATTATTGTTGGTATTTCGGTTATTGAAACTTATAATTTATTTCCTAGTACACCACTTCGAGTTATAAGAGGTTCACACGATATCTTAATTATCTCATTTAAGTTTGCCCAATCAAACTCTGTTTATCTAGTAGTTATACTCGTTTAAATTTGTAATCTAAATATACTAAGATATGAAGTTTACTATATTCTTGTAACGGTACTCCTTTCTTGCAAGAACTATTAATCTTGTATGTCGGCTATAGCAACTTATAATTTATTACCTATGATGCCACTTCAAGGTATACGAGGTTCACACGATGTCTTAATAATATGGTGTAGGTTTCCTCAACCGAACTCTGTTTATCTTGTAGTTATAATCGTTTAAATTTGCAATCTAAATATACTAACATATGAAGTTTACTATATTCTTTGAACGGTACTCCATTCTTGCACGAACTATTAATCTTTGTATGTCGGTTATTGCACCTTATAATTTATACCTATGATGCCACTTTGAGGTATACGAGGTTCACACGATCTCTTAATTCTATCCTGTAAGTTTCCTCAATCGAAGGAACTCTGTTTATTTTGTAGCTATGACCGTTTAAATTTGTAATCTAAATATACTTACAGATGAAGTTTACTATATTCTTTTAACGGTACTCCTTTCTTGCTCGACCTATGAATCCCGGAATTTCGGTTATTGCAAGTTATAATTTATTTCCTATGATGCCACTTCGAGGTAAAAGATGTTCACACATTATTGTAATTATATACTGCAAGTTTCCTCATTTGAACTCCGCTTATCTTGTACTTATAATCATTTAAATATCTAATCTCAATATAACAACGTATGATGTTTATTCTATTCTATTCTGTTAATGGTAATCCTTTCTTGCACGAATTAGTATTGTTGGTATTTCGGTTATTGAAACTTATAATTTATTTCCTAGTACACCACTTCGAGTTATAAGAGGTTCACACGATATCTTAATTATCTCATTTAAGTTTGCCCAATCAAACTCTGTTTATCTAGTAGTTATACTCGTTTAAATTTGTAATCTAAATTTACTAAGATATGAAGTTTACTATATTCTTGTAACGGTACTCCTTTCTTGTAAGAACTATTAATCTTGTATGTCGGCTATTGCAACTTATAATTTATTACCTATGATGCCACTTCAAGGTACACGAGGTTCACACGATGTCTTAAAAATATGGTGTAGGTTTCCTCAACCGAACTCTGTTTATCTTGTAGTTATAATCGTTTAAATTTGTAATCTAAATATACTAACATATGAAGTTTACTATATTCTTTGAACGGTACTCCTTTCTTGCACGAACTATTAATCTTTGTATGTCGGTTATTGCACCTTATAATTTATACCAATGATACCACTTTAAGGCATACGAGGTTCACACGATCTCTTAATTATATCCTGTAAATTTCCTCAATCGAAGGAACTCTGTTTATTTTGTAGCTATGACCGTTTAAATTTGTAATCTAAATATACTTACAGATGAAGTTTACTATATTCTTTTAACGGTACTCCTTTCTTGCTCGACCTATGAATCCCGGAATTTCGGTTATTGCAACTTATAATTTATTTCCTATGATGCCACTTCGAGGTAAAAGATGTTCACACATTATTGTAATTATATACTGCAAGTTTCCTCATTTGAACTCCGCTTATCTTGTACTTATAATCATTTAAATATCTAATCTCAATATAACAACGTATGATGTTTATTCTATTCTATTCTGTTAATGGTAATCCTTTCTTGCACGAATTATTATTGTTGGTATTTCGGTTATTGAAACTTATAATTTATTTCCTAGTACACCACTTCGAGTTATAAGAGGTTCACACGATATCTTAATTATCTCATTTAAGTTTGCCCAATCAAACTCTGTTTATCTAGTAGTTATACTCGTTTAAATTTGTAATCTAAATATACTAAGATATGAAGTTTACTATATTCTTGTAACGGTACTCCTTTCTTGCAAGAACTATTAATCTTGTATGTCGGCTATAGCAACTTATAATTTATTACCTATGATGCCACTTCAAGGTATACGAGGTTCACACGATGTCTTAATAATATGGTGTAGGTTTCCTCAACCGAACTCTGTTTATCTTGTAGTTATAATCGTTTAAATTTGCAATCTAAATATACTAACATATGAAGTTTACTATATTCTTTGAACGGTACTCCATTCTTGCACGAACTATTAATCTTTGTATGTCGGTTATTGCACCTTATAATTTATACCTATGATGCCACTTTGAGGTATACGAGGTTCACACGATCTCTTAATTCTATCCTGTAAGTTTCCTCAATCGAAGGAACTCTGTTTATTTTGTAGCTATGACCGTTTAAATTTGTAATCTAAATATACTTACAGATGAAGTTTACTATATTCTTTTAACGGTACTCCTTTCTTGCTCGACCTATGAATCCCGGAATTTCGGTTATTGCAAGTTATAATTTATTTCCTATGATGCCACTTCGAGGTAAAAGATGTTCACACATTATTGTAATTATATACTGCAAGTTTCCTCATTTGAACTCCGCTTATCTTGTACTTATAATCATTTAAATATCTAATCTCAATATAACAACGTATGATGTTTATTCTATTCTATTCTGTTAATGGTAATCCTTTCTTGCACGAATTAGTATTGTTGGTATTTCGGTTATTGAAACTTATAATTTATTTCCTAGTACACCACTTCGAGTTATAAGAGGTTCACACGATATCTTAATTATCTCATTTAAGTTTGCCCAATCAAACTCTGTTTATCTAGTAGTTATACTCGTTTAAATTTGTAATCTAAATATACTAAGATATGAAGTTTACTATATTCTTGTAACGGTACTCCTTTCTTGTAAGAACTATTAATCTTGTATGTCGGCTATTGCAACTTATAATTTATTACCTATGATGCCACTTCAAGGTACACGAGGTTCACACGATGTCTTAAAAATATGGTGTAGGTTTCCTCAACCGAACTCTGTTTATCTTGTAGTTATAATCGTTTAAATTTGTAATCTAAATATACTAACATATGAAGTTTACTATATTCTTTGAACGGTACTCCTTTCTTGCACGAACTATTAATCTTTGTATGTCGGTTATTGCACCTTATAATTTATACCAATGATACCACTTTAAGGCATACGAGGTTCACACGATCTCTTAATTATATCCTGTAAATTTCCTCAATCGAAGGAACTCTGTTTATTTTGTAGCTATGACCGTTTAAATTTGTAATCTAAATATACTTACAGATGAAGTTTACTATATTCTTTTAACGGTACTCCTTTCTTGCTCGACCTATGAATCCCGGAATTTCGGTTATTGCAACTTATAATTTATTTCCTATGATGCCACTTCGAGGTAAAAGATGTTCACACATTATTGTAATTATATACTGCAAGTTTCCTCATTTGAACTCCGCTTATCTTGTACTTATAATCATTTAAATATCTAATCTCAATATAACAACGTATGATGTTTATTCTATTCTATTCTGTTAATGGTAATCCTTTCTTGCACGAATTATTATTGTTGGTATTTCGGTTATTGAAACTTATAATTTATTTCCTAGTACACCACTTCGAGTTATAAGAGGTTCACACGATATCTTAATTATCTCATTTAAGTTTGCCCAATCAAACTCTGTTTATCTAGTAGTTATACTCGTTTAAATTTGTAATCTAAATATACTAAGATATGAAGTTTACTATATTCTTGTAACGGTACTCCTTTCTTGCAAGAACTATTAATCTTGTATGTCGGCTATAGCAACTTATAATTTATTACCTATGATGCCACTTCAAGGTATACGAGGTTCACACGATGTCTTAATAATATGGTGTAGGTTTCCTCAACCGAACTCTGTTTATCTTGTAGTTATAATCGTTTAAATTTGCAATCTAAATATACTAACATATGAAGTTTACTATATTCTTTGAACGGTACTCCATTCTTGCACGAACTATTAATCTTTGTATGTCGGTTATTGCACCTTATAATTTATACCTATGATGCCACTTTGAGGTATACGAGGTTCACACGATCTCTTAATTCTATCCTGTAAGTTTCCTCAATCGAAGGAACTCTGTTTATTTTGTAGCTATGACCGTTTAAATTTGTAATCTAAATATACTTACAGATGAAGTTTACTATATTCTTTTAACGGTACTCCTTTCTTGCTCGACCTATGAATCCCGGAATTTCGGTTATTGCAAGTTATAATTTATTTCCTATGATGCCACTTCGAGGTAAAAGATGTTCACACATTATTGTAATTATATACTGCAAGTTTCCTCATTTGAACTCCGCTTATCTTGTACTTATAATCATTTAAATATCTAATCTCAATATAACAACGTATGATGTTTATTCTATTCTATTCTGTTAATGGTAATCCTTTCTTGCACGAATTAGTATTGTTGGTATTTCGGTTATTGAAACTTATAATTTATTTCCTAGTACACCACTTCGAGTTATAAGAGGTTCACACGATATCTTAATTATCTCATTTAAGTTTGCCCAATCAAACTCTGTTTATCTAGTAGTTATACTCGTTTAAATTTGTAATCTAAATATACTAAGATATGAAGTTTACTATATTCTTGTAACGGTACTCCTTTCTTGTAAGAACTATTAATCTTGTATGTCGGCTATTGCAACTTATAATTTATTACCTATGATGCCACTTCAAGGTACACGAGGTTCACACGATGTCTTAAAAATATGGTGTAGGTTTCCTCAACCGAACTCTGTTTATCTTGTAGTTATAATCGTTTAAATTTGTAATCTAAATATACTAACATATGAAGTTTACTATATTCTTTGAACGGTACTCCTTTCTTGCACGAACTATTAATCTTTGTATGTCGGTTATTGCACCTTATAATTTATACCAATGATACCACTTTAAGGCATACGAGGTTCACACGATCTCTTAATTATATCCTGTAAATTTCCTCAATCGAAGGAACTCTGTTTATTTTGTAGCTATGACCGTTTAAATTTGTAATCTAAATATACTTACAGATGAAGTTTACTATATTCTTTTAACGGTACTCCTTTCTTGCTCGACCTATGAATCCCGGAATTTCGGTTATTGCAACTTATAATTTATTTCCTATGATGCCACTTCGAGGTAAAAGATGTTCACACATTATTGTAATTATATACTGCAAGTTTCCTCATTTGAACTCCGCTTATCTTGTACTTATAATCATTTAAATATCTAATCTCAATATAACAACGTATGATGTTTATTCTATTCTATTCTGTTAATGGTAATCCTTTCTTGCACGAATTATTATTGTTGGTATTTCGGTTATTGAAACTTATAATTTATTTCCTAGTACACCACTTCGAGTTATAAGAGGTTCACACGATATCTTAATTATCTCATTTAAGTTTGCCCAATCAAACTCTGTTTATCTAGTAGTTATACTCGTTTAAATTTGTAATCTAAATATACTAAGATATGAAGTTTACTATATTCTTGTAACGGTACTCCTTTCTTGCAAGAACTATTAATCTTGTATGTCGGCTATAGCAACTTATAATTTATTACCTATGATGCCACTTCAAGGTATACGAGGTTCACACGATGTCTTAATAATATGGTGTAGGTTTCCTCAACCGAACTCTGTTTATCTTGTAGTTATAATCGTTTAAATTTGCAATCTAAATATACTAACATATGAAGTTTACTATATTCTTTGAACGGTACTCCATTCTTGCACGAACTATTAATCTTTGTATGTCGGTTATTGCACCTTATAATTTATACCTATGATGCCACTTTGAGGTATACGAGGTTCACACGATCTCTTAATTCTATCCTGTAAGTTTCCTCAATCGAAGGAACTCTGTTTATTTTGTAGCTATGACCGTTTAAATTTGTAATCTAAATATACTTACAGATGAAGTTTACTATATTCTTTTAACGGTACTCCTTTCTTGCTCGACCTATGAATCCCGGAATTTCGGTTATTGCAAGTTATAATTTATTTCCTATGATGCCACTTCGAGGTAAAAGATGTTCACACATTATTGTAATTATATACTGCAAGTTTCCTCATTTGAACTCCGCTTATCTTGTACTTATAATCATTTAAATATCTAATCTCAATATAACAACGTATGATGTTTATTCTATTCTATTCTGTTAATGGTAATCCTTTCTTGCACGAATTAGTATTGTTGGTATTTCGGTTATTGAAACTTATAATTTATTTCCTAGTACACCACTTCGAGTTATAAGAGGTTCACACGATATCTTAATTATCTCATTTAAGTTTGCCCAATCAAACTCTGTTTATCTAGTAGTTATACTCGTTTAAATTTGTAATCTAAATATACTAAGATATGAAGTTTACTATATTCTTGTAACGGTACTCCTTTCTTGTAAGAACTATTAATCTTGTATGTCGGCTATTGCAACTTATAATTTATTACCTATGATGCCACTTCAAGGTACACGAGGTTCACACGATGTCTTAAAAATATGGTGTAGGTTTCCTCAACCGAACTCTGTTTATCTTGTAGTTATAATCGTTTAAATTTGTAATCTAAATATACTAACATATGAAGTTTACTATATTCTTTGAACGGTACTCCTTTCTTGCACGAACTATTAATCTTTGTATGTCGGTTATTGCACCTTATAATTTATACCAATGATACCACTTTAAGGCATACGAGGTTCACACGATCTCTTAATTATATCCTGTAAATTTCCTCAATCGAAGGAACTCTGTTTATTTTGTAGCTATGACCGTTTAAATTTGTAATCTAAATATACTTACAGATGAAGTTTACTATATTCTTTTAACGGTACTCCTTTCTTGCTCGACCTATGAATCCCGGAATTTCGGTTATTGCAACTTATAATTTATTTCCTATGATGCCACTTCGAGGTAAAAGATGTTCACACATTATTGTAATTATATACTGCAAGTTTCCTCATTTGAACTCCGCTTATCTTGTACTTATAATCATTTAAATATCTAATCTCAATATAACAACGTATGATGTTTATTCTATTCTATTCTGTTAATGGTAATCCTTTCTTGCACGAATTATTATTGTTGGTATTTCGGTTATTGAAACTTATAATTTATTTCCTAGTACACCACTTCGAGTTATAAGAGGTTCACACGATATCTTAATTATCTCATTTAAGTTTGCCCAATCAAACTCTGTTTATCTAGTAGTTATACTCGTTTAAATTTGTAATCTAAATATACTAAGATATGAAGTTTACTATATTCTTGTAACGGTACTCCTTTCTTGCAAGAACTATTAATCTTGTATGTCGGCTATAGCAACTTATAATTTATTACCTATGATGCCACTTCAAGGTATACGAGGTTCACACGATGTCTTAATAATATGGTGTAGGTTTCCTCAACCGAACTCTGTTTATCTTGTAGTTATAATCGTTTAAATTTGCAATCTAAATATACTAACATATGAAGTTTACTATATTCTTTGAACGGTACTCCATTCTTGCACGAACTATTAATCTTTGTATGTCGGTTATTGCACCTTATAATTTATACCTATGATGCCACTTTGAGGTATACGAGGTTCACACGATCTCTTAATTCTATCCTGTAAGTTTCCTCAATCGAAGGAACTCTGTTTATTTTGTAGCTATGACCGTTTAAATTTGTAATCTAAATATACTTACAGATGAAGTTTACTATATTCTTTTAACGGTACTCCTTTCTTGCTCGACCTATGAATCCCGGAATTTCGGTTATTGCAAGTTATAATTTATTTCCTATGATGCCACTTCGAGGTAAAAGATGTTCACACATTATTGTAATTATATACTGCAAGTTTCCTCATTTGAACTCCGCTTATCTTGTACTTATAATCATTTAAATATCTAATCTCAATATAACAACGTATGATGTTTATTCTATTCTATTCTGTTAATGGTAATCCTTTCTTGCACGAATTAGTATTGTTGGTATTTCGGTTATTGAAACTTATAATTTATTTCCTAGTACACCACTTCGAGTTATAAGAGGTTCACACGATATCTTAATTATCTCATTTAAGTTTGCCCAATCAAACTCTGTTTATCTAGTAGTTATACTCGTTTAAATTTGTAATCTAAATATACTAAGATATGAAGTTTACTATATTCTTGTAACGGTACTCCTTTCTTGTAAGAACTATTAATCTTGTATGTCGGCTATTGCAACTTATAATTTATTACCTATGATGCCACTTCAAGGTACACGAGGTTCACACGATGTCTTAAAAATATGGTGTAGGTTTCCTCAACCGAACTCTGTTTATCTTGTAGTTATAATCGTTTAAATTTGTAATCTAAATATACTAACATATGAAGTTTACTATATTCTTTGAACGGTACTCCTTTCTTGCACGAACTATTAATCTTTGTATGTCGGTTATTGCACCTTATAATTTATACCAATGATACCACTTTAAGGCATACGAGGTTCACACGATCTCTTAATTATATCCTGTAAATTTCCTCAATCGAAGGAACTCTGTTTATTTTGTAGCTATGACCGTTTAAATTTGTAATCTAAATATACTTACAGATGAAGTTTACTATATTCTTTTAACGGTACTCCTTTCTTGCTCGACCTATGAATCCCGGAATTTCGGTTATTGCAACTTATAATTTATTTCCTATGATGCCACTTCGAGGTAAAAGATGTTCACACATTATTGTAATTATATACTGCAAGTTTCCTCATTTGAACACCGCTTATCTTGTACTTATAATCATTTAAATATCTAATCTCAATATAACAACGTATGATGTTTATTCTATTCTATTCTGTTAATGGTAATCCTTTCTTGCACGAATTATTATTGTTGGTATTTCGGTTATTGAAACTTATAATTTATTTCCTAGTACACCACTTCGAGTTATAAGAGGTTCACACGATATCTTAATTATCTCATTTAAGTTTGCCCAATCAAACTCTGTTTATCTAGTAGTTATACTCGTTTAAATTTGTAATCTAAATATACTAAGATATGAAGTTTACTATATTCTTGTAACGGTACTCCTTTCTTGCAAGAACTATTAATCTTGTATGTCGGCTATAGCAACTTATAATTTATTACCTATGATGCCACTTCAAGGTATACGAGGTTCACACGATGTCTTAATAATATGGTGTAGGTTTCCTCAACCGAACTCTGTTTATCTTGTAGTTATAATCGTTTAAATTTGCAATCTAAATATACTAACATATGAAGTTTACTATATTCTTTGAACGGTACTCCATTCTTGCACGAACTATTAATCTTTGTATGTCGGTTATTGCACCTTATAATTTATACCTATGATGCCACTTTGAGGTATACGAGGTTCACACGATCTCTTAATTCTATCCTGTAAGTTTCCTCAATCGAAGGAACTCTGTTTATTTTGTAGCTATGACCGTTTAAATTTGTAATCTAAATATACTTACAGATGAAGTTTACTATATTCTTTTAACGGTACTCCTTTCTTGCTCGACCTATGAATCCCGGAATTTCGGTTATTGCAAGTTATAATTTATTTCCTATGATGCCACTTCGAGGTAAAAGATGTTCACACATTATTGTAATTATATACTGCAAGTTTCCTCATTTGAACTCCGCTTATCTTGTACTTATAATCATTTAAATATCTAATCTCAATATAACAACGTATGATGTTTATTCTATTCTATTCTGTTAATGGTAATCCTTTCTTGCACGAATTAGTATTGTTGGTATTTCGGTTATTGAAACTTATAATTTATTTCCTAGTACACCACTTCGAGTTATAAGAGGTTCACACGATATCTTAATTATCTCATTTAAGTTTGCCCAATCAAACTCTGTTTATCTAGTAGTTATACTCGTTTAAATTTGTAATCTAAATATACTAAGATATGAAGTTTACTATATTCTTGTAACGGTACTCCTTTCTTGTAAGAACTATTAATCTTGTATGTCGCCTATTGCAACTTATAATTTATTACCTATGATGCCACTTCAAGGTACACGAGGTTCACACGATGTCTTAAAAATATGGTGTAGGTTTCCTCAACCGAACTCTGTTTATCTTGTAGTTATAATCGTTTAAATTTGTAATCTAAATATACTAACATATGAAGTTTACTATATTCTTTGAACGGTACTCCTTTCTTGCACGAACTATTAATCTTTGTATGTCGGTTATTGCACCTTATAATTTATACCAATGATACCACTTTAAGGCATACGAGGTTCACACGATCTCTTAATTATATCCTGTAAATTTCCTCAATCGAAGGAACTCTGTTTATTTTGTAGCTATGACCGTTTAAATTTGTAATCTAAATATACTTACAGATGAAGTTTACTATATTCTTTTAACGGTACTCCTTTCTTGCTCGACCTATGAATCCCGGAATTTCGGTTATTGCAACTTATAATTTATTTCCTATGATGCCACTTCGAGGTAGAATTTGTTCACACATTATTGTAATTATATACTGCAAGTTTCCTCATTTGAACTCCGCTTATCTTGTACTTATAATCATTTAAATATCTAATCTCAATATAACAACGTATGATGTTTATTTTATTCTGTTAATGGTAATCCTTTCTTGCACGAATTATTATTGTTGGTATTTCGGTTATTGAAACTTATAATTTATTTCCTAGTACACCACTTCGAGTTATAACAGGTTCACACGATATCTTAATTATCTCATGTAAGTTTGCCCAATCAAACTCTGTTTATCTTGTAGTTATACTCGTTTAAATTTGTAATCTAAATATACTAAGATATGAAGTTTACTATATTCTTGTAACGGTACTCCTTTCTTGCAAGAACTATTAATCTTGTATGTCGGCTATAGCAACTTATAATTTATTACCTATGATGCCACTTCAAGGTATACGAGGTTCACACGATGTCTTAATAATATGGTGTAGGTTTCCTCAACCGAACTCTGTTTATCTTGTAGTTATAATCGTTTAAATTTGCAATCTAAATATACTAACATATGAAGTTTACTATATTCTTTGAACGGTACTCCATTCTTGCACGAACTATTAATCTTTGTATGTCGGTTATTGCACCTTATAATTTATACCTATGATGCCACTTTGAGGTATACGAGGTTCACACGATCTCTTAATTATATCCTGTAAGTTTCCTCAATCGAAGGAACTCTGTTTATTTTGTAGCTATGACCGTTTAAATTTGTAATCTAAATATACTTACAGATGAAGTTTACTATATTCTTTTAACGGTACTCCTTTCTTGCTCGACCTATGAATCCCGGAATTTCGGTTATTGCAAGTTATAATTTATTTCCTATGATGCCACTTCGAGGTAAAAGATGTTCACACATTATTGTAATTATATACTGCAAGTTTCCTCATTTGAACTCCGCTTATCTTGTACTTATAATCATTTAAATATCTAATCTCAATATAACAACGTATGATGTTTATTATATTCTATTCTGTTAATGGTAATCCTTTCTTGCACGAATTAGTATTGTTGGTATTTCGGTTATTGAAACTTATAATTTATTTCCTAGTACACCACTTCGAGTTATAAGAGGTTCACACGATATCTTAATTATCTCATTTAAGTTTGCCCAATCAAACTCTGTTTATCTAGTAGTTATACTCGTTTAAATTTGTAATCTAAATATACTAAGATATGAAGTTTACTATATTCTTGTAACGGTACTCCTTTCTTGTAAGAACTATTAATCTTGTATGTCGGCTATTGCAACTTATAATTTATTACCTATGATGCCACTTCAAGGTACACGAGGTTCACACGATATCTTAAAAATATGGTGTAGGTTTCCTCAACCGAACTCTGTTTATCTTGTAGTTATAATCGTTTAAATTTGTAATCTAAATATACTAACATATGAAGTTTACTATATTCTTTGAACGGTACTCCTTTCTTGCACGAACTATTAATCTTTGTATGTCGGTTATTGCACCTTATAATTTATACCAATGATACCACTTTAAGGCATACGAGGTTCACACGATCTCTTAATTATATCCTGTAAATTTCCTCAATCGAAGGAACTCTGTTTATTTTGTAGCTATGACCGTTTAAATTTGTAATCTAAATATACTTACAGATGAAGTTTACTATATTCTTTTAACGGTACTCCTTTCTTGCTCGACCTATGAATCCCGGAATTTCGGTTATTGCAACTTATAATTTATTTCCTATGATGCCACTTCGAGGTAGAATTTGTTCACACATTATTGTAATTATATACTGCAAGTTTCCTCATTTGAACTCCGCTTATCTTGTACTTATAATCATTTAAATATCTAATCTCAATATAACAACGTATGATGTTTATTTTATTATGTTAATGGTAATCCTTTCTTGCACGAATTATTATTGTTGGTATTTCGGTTATTGAAACTTATAATTTATTTCCTAGTACACCACTTCGAGTTATAAGAGGTTCACACGATATCTTAATTATCTCATGTAAGTTTGCCCAATCAAACTCTGTTTATCTTGTAGTTATACTCGTTTAAATTTGTAATCTAAATATACTAAGATATGAAGTTTACTATATTCTTGTAACGGTACTCCTTTCTTGCAAGAACTATTAATCTTGTATGTCGGCTATAGCAACTTATAATTTATTACCTATGATGCCACTTCAAGGTATACGAGGTTCACACGATGTCTTAATAATATGGTGTAGGTTTCCTCAACCGAACTCTGTTTATCTTGTAGTTATAATCGTTTAAATTTGCAATCTAAATATACTAACATATGAAGTTTACTATATTCTTTGAACGGTACTCCATTCTTGCACGAACTATTAATCTTTGTATGTCGGTTATTGCACCTTATAATTTATACCTATGATGCCACTTTGAGGTATACGAGGTTCACACGATCTCTTAATTATATCCTGTAAGTTTCCTCAATCGAAGGAACTCTGTTTATTTTGTAGCTATGACCGTTTAAATTTGTAATCTAAATATACTTACAGATGAAGTTTACTATATTCTTTTAACGGTACTCCTTTCTTGCTCGACCTATGAATCCCGGAATTTCGGTTATTGCAAGTTATAATTTATTTCCTATGATGCCACTTCGAGGTAAAAGATGTTCACACATTATTGTAATTATATACTGCAAGTTTCCTCATTTGAACTCCGCTTATCTTGTACTTATAATCATTTAAATATCTAATCTCAATATAACAACGTATGATGTTTATTCTATTCTATTCTGTTAATGGTAATCCTTTCTTGCACGAATTAGTATTGTTGGTATTTCGGTTATTGAAACTTATAATTTATTTCCTAGTACACCACTTCGAGTTATAAGAGGTTCACACGATATCTTAATTATCTCATTTAAGTTTGCCCAATCAAACTCTGTTTATCTAGTAGTTATACTCGTTTAAATTTGTAATCTAAATATACTAAGATATGAAGTTTACTATATTCTTGTAACGGTACTCCTTTCTTGTAAGAACTATTAATCTTGTATGTCGGCTATTGCAACTTATAATTTATTACCTATGATGCCACTTCAAGGTACACGAGGTTCACACGATATCTTAAAAATATGGTGTAGGTTTCCTCAACCGAACTCTGTTTATCTTGTAGTTATAATCGTTTAAATTTGTAATCTAAATATACTAACATATGAAGTTTACTATATTCTTTGAACGGTACTCCTTTCTTGCACGAACTATTAATCTTTGTATGTCGGTTATTGCACCTTATAATTTATACCAATGATACCACTTTAAGGCATACGAGGTTCACACGATCTCTTAATTATATCCTGTAAATTTCCTCAATCGAAGGAACTCTGTTTATTTTGTAGCTATGACCGTTTAAATTTGTAATCTAAATATACTTACAGATGAAGTTTACTATATTCTTTTAACGGTACTCCTTTCTTGCTCGACCTATGAATCCCGGAATTTCGGTTATTGCAACTTATAATTTATTTCCTATGATGCCACTTCGAGGTAGAATATGTTCACACATTATTGTAATTATATACTGCAAGTTTCCTCATTTGAACTCCGCTTATCTTGTACTTATAATCATTTAAATATCTAATCTCAATATAACAACGTATGATGTTTATTCTATTCTGTTAATGGTAATCCTTTCTTGCACAAATTATTATTGTTGGTATTTCGGTTATTGAAACTTATAATTTATTTCCTAGTACACCACTTCGAGTTATAAGAGGTTCACACGATATCTTAATTATCTCATTTAAGTTTGCCCAATCAAACTCTGTTTATCTAGTAGTTATACTCGTTTAAATTTGTAATCTAAATATACTAAGATATGAAGTTTACTATATTCTTGTAACGGTACTCCTTTCTTGCAAGAACTATTAATCTTGTATGTCGGCTATAGCACTTATAATTTATTACCTATGATGCCACTTCAAGGTATACGAGGTTCACACGATGTCTTAATAATATGGTGTAGGTTTCCTCAACCGAACTCTGTTTATCTTGTAGTTATAATCGTTTAAATTTGCAATCTAAATATACTAACATATGAAGTTTACTATATTCTTTGAACGGTACTCCTTTCTTGCACGAACTATTAATCTTTGTATGTCGGTTATTGCACCTTATAATTTATACCAATGATGCCACTTTGAGGCATACGAGGTTCACACGATGTCTTAATTATATCCTGTAAGTTTCCTCAATCGAAGGAACTCTGTTTATTTTGTAGCTATGACCGTTTAAATTCGTAATCTAAATATACTTACAGATGAAGTTTACTATATTCTTTTAACGGTACTCCTTTCTTGCTCGACCTATGAATCCCGGAATTTCGGTTATTACAACTTATAATTTATTTCCTATGATGCCACTTCGAGGTAGAAGATGTTCACACAATATTGTAATTATATTCTGCAAGTTTCCACATTTGAACCTTGCTTATCTTGTACTTATAATCATTTAAATTTCTAATCTCAATATAAGAACGTATGAAGTTTATTCTATTCTGTTAACGGTAATCCTTTCTTGCACGAATTATTAATCTTGGTATTTCGGTAATTAAAACTTATAATTTATTTCCTAGGACACCACTTCGAGTTATACGAGGTCCACACGATATCTTAATAATATGCTGTAAGTTTCCTCAATCGAACTCTGTTTATCTTGTAGTTATAATCGTTTAAATTTGTAATCTAAATATACTGACATATGAAGTTTACTATATTCTTTGAACGGTACTCCATTCTTGCACGAACTATTAATCTTTGTATGTCGGTTATTGCACCTTATAATTTATACCTATGATGCCACTTTGAGGTATACGAGGTTCACACGATCTCTTAATTATATCCTGTAAGTTTCCTCAATCGAAGGAACTCTGTTTATTTTGTAGCTATGACCGTTTAAATTTGTAATATAAATATACTTACAGATGAAGTTTACTATATTCTTTTAACGGTACTCCTTTATTGCTCGACCTATGAATCCCGGAATTTCGGTTATTGCAACTTATAATTTATTTCCTATGATGCCACTTCGAGGTAGAAGATGTTCACACATTATTGTAATTATATACTGCAAGTTTCCTCATTTGAACTCCGCTTATCTTGTACTTATAATCATTTAAATATCTAATCTCAATATAACAACGTATGATGTTTATTCTATTCTGTTAATGGTAATCCTTTCTTGCACGAATTATTATTGTTGGTATTTCGGTTATTGAAACTTATAATTTATTTCCTAGCACACCACTTCGAGTTATAAGAGGTTCACACGATATCTTCATTATCTCATTTAAGTTTGCCCAATCAAACTCTGTTTATCTAGTAGTTATACTCGTTTAAATTTGTAATCTAAATATACTAAGATATGAATTTTACTATATTCTTGTAACGGTACTCCTTTCTTGTAAGAACTATTAATCTTGTATGTCGGCTATTGCAACTTATAATTTATTACCTATGATGCCACTTCAAGGTATACGAGGTTCACACGATGTCTTAATAATATGGTGTAGGTTTCCTCAATCGAACTCTGTTTATCTTGTAGTTATAATCGTTTAAATTTGTAATCTAAATATACTAACATATGAAGTTTACTATATTCTTTGAACGGTACTCCTTTCTTGCACGAACTATTAATCTTTGTATGTCGGTTATTGCACCTTATAATTTATACCAATGATGCCACTTTGAGGCATACGAGGTTCACACGATATCTTAATTATCTCACTACTCCTTTGCTCTTCGCGTTGACGATCTGCAAAGTTCTCTAAGGTCGTCATTCTCAGCCTTTCGAGTTGTTTTATTTGTCTAAACACAACGTGTTCGTTATTGAAAGGCATTGTGTTCGACTGATTTCCAAAGGAAATAAAACTTGGTTCATTTTTGTCGGTCACTTCTACGTGCTAAGTAAAGACCGGTGTCGTCGTTGAATACTGGGAGGATATGCCTAAGACAGACCCTTGTACAAACCTATCATGGTTGGGGAGGACTAAATTACCTTAAGAAAATCGTGCTTATCATGGGCCTTGACTTGTTATCGTCATCTTTGTATGGTTATAAATTTATTTCTCAAATTACAATTTTAGTCCTTCAACTATCGATTAATACAGATTGATCCTTCATATAATATTATTTGAAACAATCTTCAGGTAATTTATTTTGTTTCAAGGATAAGTTCGTGTATTAATATAAGTTCAGGATTAACTGTGAGTTTTGAGGAAATATATTTCAATAAAACTAACTAAATCTATATCCATATTTTAGAAATGGCATCGAACGAACGTATGGGCAAGATGAACCAATTGGACCAAGATGGGGCAAATCAGACTGTAGTCCAAGAACCTGTCCAGAATAACCCAATTCTTTGAAGCTCAAATTGAGTTGCTAGACCGCTGGTCCGACCTCATGGTCCACTTGCTTATGTAGAGAAGCTGGAGAAATTCTATGGTTCTAATTTTAAAAGATGGTAAATGAAGATGCAATTCCACTGCCTATATAAACCCTCTCCTATTCTGTCATTTAACACCAATTTCTCTACAAT
Organism: Chamaenerion angustifolium; assembly: GCA_946814005.1. NCBI lineage: Eukaryota > Viridiplantae > Streptophyta > Magnoliopsida > Myrtales > Onagraceae > Chamaenerion > Chamaenerion angustifolium. Next base: position 20,358,972 of record OX328268.1, on the reverse strand, counting down.
CTCAAAACTTTCTGAAGAGTTCTTTGTGGTCATCCTCCTCCTTTGCTCATCGTGTTGACGATCTGTAAAGCTCTTTCAGGTTGTCGTGCTCTGCCTTTGTAGTTATTTTATTTGTTTAAAGCCGTCGTGTTCAGTTTTGAAAGTCGCTGTCTTCGACTTAATTCCAAAGGAAATCGAACTTGGTTCAGTTCAGCTTGTCACTACTACGTGCTAAGTAAAAACCGGTGTCGTCGTTGAATCCTGGGAGGTAATAGGCCTAGGACAGACCCTTCCACAAACCTTTCACGGTTGGGGAGGACTAAATTACCTTAACGAAACCGCGCTTATCACGGGCCTTAACTTGTTATCGTCATCTTCGTATGGTTATAAATTTATTTCTCAAATTACTATTTAGTCCTTTAACTTTGAATTAATACAGATTGGTCCTTCATATAATTATCATTTGAAACAATCTTAACGTAATTTATTTTGATTCAATGACAAGTTCGTGTATTAATATAAGTTCAGGATTAATTTTGAGTTTTGAGGAAATATATTTCAATAAAACTAACCAAAATTATATCCAACTCTCAGAAATGGAGTTGCTAGACCGGTAGTCCGACCTCAAGGTCCACTAGCTTATGTAGAGAAGCTGGAGAAAGTCGATGGTTCTAATTTTAAGTGATGGCAAATGAAGATGCAATTCTTCTTAACGACCTTAGGGTTGACGCAGTTTCTGACTTTTTGATCCCCCGGTCCAGGCAGAAAATGAACCAGAATACCTATTACCTTAAGATCAGTGGAATAATTCTAATTACTTGTTCAGTAATTATGTGATGAACTGTCTAACTGAGTCCCTGTACGACGTGTACCTCAAAAAGAAGGCTGCCAAAGAACTTTAGGATTCCGTTGACAACAAGTACAAGGATGATGAGGCCAGCAAACAAACGTTTGTGGTAGGACGATTCCTAAGCTTCAAAATGATCAACTCCAAGCCTGTGTTAACCTAGGTGCATGAACTTCAACTTTTAATACAAGAAATTGAGAAGTTCAACATAGAGTTTGGCAAACCCTTCTAGGTTGCGCGTATGATTGAAAAACTACCCCCAAGTTGGTGGAAGTTCACAACAAGTCTAAAATAGGAGACTCGGGAAATAACAGTTGAAGACTTTGTACCCCGTGTTTGAATCCATGAATGAATAATGAAGGCTTAGAAGGCGGTTAACCCTATTAAAGTGAGTGTTGTGGACCACGATCAGAATGGAAAGCAAAAGGGTAAATATTTTGTTCCCAAGTGTGGAATCTCCAAAAAGCACAAGACCCAACCTCAAAAAGGCTTTCAAGGATCTTGTTTTAACTACAGTGTAAGACGTCATAAGTCTAATGTTTGCAGGTTGCTTAAGAAGAAGCAATAAGCAAACAAAAATGGAGCTTTCTCGAAAGACATAGAGGAGTTGGATCTTTATGCTGTCAGGTCTGAGCTGAACCTGGATGACTCCAACCGACGAGAATAGTGGGTAGATACTAGCGCCACCGAACACGTCTGTTCTTATAGAGGAATGTTCAGCAACTTTGATGGAGTTGAAACTGGAGTCAATATTTGACCCGAGTTACGTGTTGTAATTAATTAGATTAATTACCATTTGTAATTACTTACATTCGTATTAATTAGTAAGCCTCCTAAATCTGCCTATATAAACCCTCTCCTATTCTGTCATTTAACACCAACTTCTCTACAATCTCAAAAATTTCTGAAGAGTTCTTTGTGCTCATCCTCCTCCTTTGCTCTTCGTGTTGACGATCTGTAAAGCTCTTTCAGGTTGTCATGCTCTTCCTTTGTAGTTATTTTATTTGTTTAAAGCCGTCGTGTTCAGTTTTGAAAGTCGTTGTCTTCGACATAATTCCAAAGGAAATCGAACTTGGTTCAGTTCGACTTGTCACTACTACATGCTAAGTAAAAACCGGTGTCGTCGTTGAATCCTAGGAGGTAATAGGCCTAAGACAGACCCTTCCACAAACCTTTCACGGTTGGGGAGGACTAAATTACCTTAACGAAACTGTGTTTATCACGGGCCTTGACTTGTTAGCGTCATCTTCGTATGGTTATAAATTTATTTCTCAAATTACTATTTAGTCCTTTAACTTTCAATTAATACAGATTGGTCCTTCATATAATTATCATTTGAAACAATCTTAACGTAATTTATTTTGATTCAATGACAATTTCGTGTATTAATATAAGTTCAGGATTAATGTTGAGTTTTGAGGAAATATATTTCAATAAACCTAACCAAAATTATATCCAACTCTCAGAAATGGCGTTGAACGAAAATAAGGACAACGTGAACCAAATGGGTCAAGATGCGGCAAATCAGAGTGTAGCCCAAGACTCTGTCTAGAATAACCCAATTCTAGGAATCTCAAATCGAGTTGATAGACTAGTGGTCCGACGTCAAGGTCCACTAGTTTATGTAGACAAGCCGGAGAAATTCGATGGTTCTAATTTTAAGTGATGGTAAATGAAGATGCAATTCTTCTTAACGACCTTAGGGTTGACGCAGTTTCTGACTTATGATCCCCCGGTCCAGGCAGAAAATGAGCCAGAATACCTATTTGCTTAAGATCAGTGGAATAATTCTATTTACTTATTCAGGAATTATGTGATGAACTGTCTAACTGAGTCCCTGTACGACGTGTACCTCGAAAAGAAGGCTTCCAAAGAACTTTAGGATTCCGTTGACAACAAGTACAAGGATGATGAGGCCAGCAAACAAACATTTGTGGTAGGACGATTCCTAAGCTTCAAAATGATCAACTCCAAGCCTGTGTTAACCTAGGTGCATGAACTTCAACTTTTAATACAAGAAATTGAGAAGTTCAACATAGAGTTTGGCAAACCCTTCTAGGTTGCGCGTATGATTGAAAAACTACCCCCAAGTTGGTGGAAGTTCACAACAAGTCTAAAATAGGAGACTCAGGAAATAACAGTTGAAGACTTTGTACCCCGTGTTTGAATCCATGAATGAATAATGAAGGCTTAGAAGGCGGTTAACCCTATTAAAGTGAGTGTTGTGGACCACGATCAGAATGGAAAGCAAAAGGGTATATATTTTGTTCCCAAGTGTGGAATCTCCAAAAAGCACAAGACCCAACCTCAAAAAGGCTTTCAAGGATCTTGTTTTAACTACAGTGTAAGACGTCATAAGTCTAATGTTTGCAGGTTGCTTAAGAAGAAGCAATAAGCAAACAAAAATGGAGCTTTCTCGAAAGACATAGAGGAGTTGGATCTTTATGCTGTCAGGTCTGAGCTGAACCTGGATGACTCCAACCGACGAGAATAGTGGGTAGATACTAGCGCCACCGAACACGTCTGTTCTTATAGAGGAATGTTCAGCAACTTTGATGGAGTTGAAACTGGAGTCAATATTTGACCCGAGTTACGTGTTGTAATTAATTAGATTAATTACCATTTGTAATTACTTACGTTCGTATTAATTAGTAAGCCTCCTAAATCTTCCTATATAAACCCTCTCCTATTCTGTCATTTAACACCAACTTCTCTACAATCTCAAAAATTTCTGAAGAGTTCTTTGTGCTCATCCTCCTCCTTTGCTCTTCGTGTTGACGATCTGTAAAGCTCTTTCAGGTTGTCATGCTCTTCCTTTGTAGTTATTTTATTTGTTTAAAGCCGTCGTGTTCAGTTTTGAAAGTCGTTGTCTTCGACATAATTCCAAAGGAAATCGAACTTGGTTCAGTTCGACTTGTCACTACTACATGCTAAGTAAAAACCGGTGTCGTCGTTGAATCCTAGGAGGTAATAGGCCTAAGACAGACCGTTCCACAAACCTTTCACGGTTGGGGAGGACTAAATTACCTTAACGAAACTGTGTTTATCACGGGCCTTGACTTGTTAGCGTCATCTTCGTATGGTTATAAATTTATTTCTCAAATTACTATTTAGTCCTTTAACTTTCAATTAATACAGATTGGTCCTTCATATAATTATCATTTGAAACAATCTTAACGTAATTTATTTTGATTCAATGACAATTTCGTGTATTAATATAAGTTCAGGATTAATGTTGAGTTTTGAGGAAATATATTTCAATAAACCTAACCAAAATTATATCCAACTCTCAGAAATGGCGTTGAACGAAAATAAGGACAACGTGAACCAAATGGGTCAAGATGCGGCAAATCAGAGTGTAGCCCAAGACTCTGTCTAGAATAACCCAATTCTAGGAATCTCAAATCGAGTTGATAGACTAGTGGTCCGACGTCAAGGTCCACTAGTTTATGTAGACAAGCCGGAGAAATTCGATGGTTCTAATTTTAAGTGATGGTAAATGAAGATGCAATTCTTCTTAACGACCTTAGGGTTGACGCAGTTTCTGACTTATGATCCCCCGGTCCAGGCAGAAAATGAGCCAGAATACCTATTAGCTTAAGATCAGTGGAATAATTTTATTTACTTATTCAGGAATTATGTGATGAACTGTCTAACTGAGTCCCTGTACGACGTGTACCTCGAAAAGAAGGCTGCCAAAGAACTTTAGGATTCCGTTGACAACAAGTACAAGGATGATGAGGCCAGCAAACAAACGTTTGTGTTAGGACGATTCCTAAGCTTCAAAATGATCAACTCCAAGCCTGTGTTAACCTAGGTGCGTGAACTTCAACTTTTAATACAAGAAATTGAGAAGTTAAACATAGAGTTTGGCAAACCCTTCTAGGTTGCGCGTATGATTGAAAAACTACCCCCAAGTTGGTGGAAGTTCACAGCAAGTCTAAAATAGGAGACACGGGAAATAACAGTTGAAGAATTTGTACCCCGTGTTTGAATCCATGAATGAATAATGAAGGCTTAGAAGGCGGTTAACCCTATTAAAGCGAGTGTTGTGGACCATGATCAGAATGGAAAGCAAAAGGGTAAATATTTTGTTCCCAAGTGTGGAATCTCCAAAAAGCACAAGACCCAACCTCAAAAAGGCTTTCAAGGATCTTGTTTTAACTACAGTGTAAGACGTCATAAGTCTAATGTTTGCAGGTTGCTTAAGAAGAAGCAATAAGCAAACAAAAATGGAGCTTTCTCGAAAGACATAGAGGAGTTGGATCTTTATGCTGTCAGGTCTGAGCTGAACCTGGATGACTCCAACCGACGAGAATAGTGGGTAGATACTAGCGCCACCGAACACGTCTGTTCTTATAGAGGAATGTTCAGCAACTTTGATGGAGTTGAAACTGGAGTCAATATTTGACCCGAGTTACGTGTTGTAATTAATTAGATTAATTACCATTTGTAATTACTTACGTTCGTATTAATTAGTAAGCCTCCTAAATCTGCCTATATAAACCCTCTCCTATTCTGTCATTTAACACCAACTTCTCTACAATCTCAAAAATTTCTGAAGAGTTCTTTGTGCTCATCCTCCTCCTTTGCTCTTCGTGTTGACGATCTGTAAAGCTCTTTCAGGTTGTCATGCTCTTCCTTTGTAGTTATTTTATTTGTTTAAAGCCGTCGTGTTCAGTTTTGAAAGTCGTTGTCTTCGACATAATTCCAAAGGAAATCGAACTTGGTTCAGTTCGACTTGTCACTACTACATGCTAAGTAAAAACCGGTGTCGTCGTTGAATCCTAGGAGGTAATAGGCCTAAGACAGACCCTTCCACAAACCTTTCACGGTTGGGGAGGACTAAATTACCTTAACGAAACTGTGTTTATCACGGGCCTTGACTTGTTAGCGTCATCTTCGTATGGTTATAAATTTATTTCTCAAATTACTATTTAGTCCTTTAACTTTCAATTAATACAGATTGGTCCTTCATATAATTATCATTTGAAACAATCTTAACGTAATTTATTTTGATTCAATGACAATTTCGTGTATTAATATAAGTTCAGGATTAATGTTGAGTTTTGAGGAAATATATTTCAATAAACCTAACCAAAATTATATCCAACTCTCAGAAATGGCGTTGAACGAAAATAAGGACAACGTGAACCAAATGGGTCAAGATGCGGCAAATCAGAGTGTAGCCCAAGACCCTGTCTAGAATAACCCAATTCTAGGAAGCTCAAATCGAGTTGCTAGACTGGTGGTCCGACCTCAAGGTCCACTAGTTTATGTAGACAAGCCGGAGAAATTCGATGGTTCTAATTTTAAGTGATGGCAAATGAAGATGCAATTCTTCTTAACGACCTTAGGGTTGACGTAGTTTCTGACTTATGATCCCCCGGTCCAGGTAGAAAATGAACCAGAATACCTATTAGCTTAAGATCAGTGAAATAATTCTATTTACTTGTGCAGGAATTATGTGATAAACTGTCTAACTGAGTACCTGTACGACGTGTACCTCGAAAAGAAGGCTGCCAAAGAACTTTAGGATTCCGTTGACAACAAGTACAAGGATGATGAGGCCAGCAAACAAACGTTTGTGTTAGGACGATTCCTTAGCTTCAAAATGATCAACTCCAAGCCTGTGTTAACCTAGGTGCGTGAACTTCAACTTTTAATACAAGAAATTGAGAAGTTCAACATAGAGTTTGGCAAACCCTTCTAGGTTGCGCGTATGATTGAAAAAGTACCCCCAAGTTGGTGGAAGTTCACAGCAAGTCTAAAATAGGAGACACGGGAAATAACAGTTGAAGAATTTGTACCTCGTGTTTGAATCCATGAATGAATAATGAAGGCTTAGAAGGCAGTTAACCCTATTAAAGCGAGTGTTGTTGACCACGATCGGAAAGGAAAGCAAAAGGGTAAATATTTTGGTCCCAAGTGTGGAATCTCCAAAAAGCACAAGACCCAACCAACTACAGTATAAGACGTCATAAGTCTAATGTTTGCAGGTTGCTTAAGAAGAAGGAAGAAGCAAACAAAATTGGAGCTGTCTCGAAAGACACAGAGGAGTTGGATCTTTACGATGTCGGGTCTGAGGTGAACCTGGATGACTCCAACCGACGAGCATAGTGGGTAGACACTGGCGCCACCAAACACATCTGTTCTTATAGAAGAATGTTCAGCAACTTTGATGGAGTTGAAACTGGAGTCAAGATTTGACCCGAGTTACGTATTGTAATTAATTAGATTAATTACCGTTTGTAATTAATTACCGTTCGTATTAATTACTAAGCCTCCTAAATCTGCCTATATAAACCCTCTCCTATTCTGTCATTTAACACCAACTTCTCTACAATATCAAAAATTTCTGAAGAGTTCTTTGTGCTCATCCTCCTCCTTTGCTCTTCGTGTTGACGATCTGTAAATCTCTTTCAGGTTGTCATGCTCTTCCTTTGTAGTTATTTTATTTGTTTAAAGACGTCGTGTTCAGTTTTGAAAGTCGCTGTCTTCGACTTAATTCCAACGGAAATCGAACTTGGTTCAGTTCGGCTGGTTACTACTACGTGCTAAGTAAAAACCAGTGTCGTCATTGAATCCTGGGAGGTAATAGGCCTAAGACAGACCCTTCCACAAACCTTTCACGGTTGGGGATGACTAAAATACCTTAACGAAACCATGCTTATCACGGGCCTCAACTTGTTATCGTCATCTTTGTATGGTTATAATATTATTTCTCAAATTACGATTTAGTCCTTTAACTTTCAATTAATACAGATCGGTCCTTCATATAATTATCATTTGAAACAATCTTAACATAATTTATTTTGATTCAATGACAAGTTCGTGTATTAATATAAGTTCAGGATTAATTCTGAGTTTTGAGGAAATATATTTCAATAAAACTAACTAAATTTATATCCATCTCTTAGAAATGGCGTTGAACGAAAATAAGGACAACATGAACCAATTGGGCCAAGATGCGGCAAATCAGAGTGTTTCCCAAGACCCTGTCTAGAATAACCCAATTCTAGGAAGCTCAAATCGAGTTGCTAGACCGGTGGTCCGACCCCAAGGTGCACTAGTTTATGTAGACAAGCCGGAGAAATTCGATGGTATTATCTGGCATAGGGAACGATTGCACCCCCTGTGGAAACCTTTATAATATTATCAACTTCAATGTTTCCTGAACCAGTATGAGATGATGTGACCTGAGTATCCATAGGAACTGAACGTGTATGCTGAGAAATATTTTAATTTTGACTAGTATGATTAGAAAACACATTCCCAGCAGCAGGATTACAGATAGAGGAATTTAATGGCAAGAAGAACGGGACAGAAGTTTATGTATTTTTGACAGCTGAAGAGTGCATAAACTCACTTTGTTTGTTAGCAAAAGGGAAAACTGATTCATGAAATTTGACAGATCTAGAAACATATACTCGACTTGAGGCATCTAGACATTTGTACCCATGTTGATTTGCACAGCCTCCCAGAAAAACACATGGAAAAAATCTAAAATCCAGTTTGTGCCTATTATAAGGTCTCAACAAAGGGAAACATAAGCAGCCAAATACCGTTAAAAACTCATAATAAGGAACCTTTAAAAACAATTTTTCATGAGGTGAGACATCTAGTAACGCTTTTGTAGTTTACCTATTTATCAGAAACACCGCAGTAAAAATGCATTTGTCCAATACTGCATAGGAAGATAAGCATTTTTTATTAATGTTAAACCAGTCTCAACAATGTGTTTATGCTTTCTCTCTACTATGTCGTTTTGTTAAAATGTGTATGGACAAGTAAATCTACGCATGATACCATATTGAGACAGATAGGGAGCAAGAGATTGAGATTCTCCATATTATCAATTTGTATAGCTTTCAGTTGAAATCCAAGTTGTTTTTCAGCAGATTTATGAAATTCAGGAAAAATCTTTGCAACATCACTCTTTTTTGTTTAAAAAATAAATCCAAGTAAACCTAGAGTAAACATCAACGATGCATAGATAGTACGAACATCCATTTGATAACAGAGGGGCAGGTCCTAAACGATCCAATTCAATAAGCTCAAGCAGGTTATGATATAGAGTGTTTGATTGACTGAAAGGCAATTTGCAGCATTTACCCACAGCACACGCAACACAAGGATCCATATTAGCTATCACAACTATGTTGTTGTTCTTGGCAATCATTGATAGAGCCTGACTAGAGGGATGCCCCAGTCTTTGGTGTAGTATAGAAGACTTCATTTTCACCTTACTAGCAAAACAGAACATATCAAAATCACTGGGTTTATTTAACTGATGAACATTGATAGCAGACTCATACAACTCAGCATTATTCACACTTGATTTAACAAGCAAACCAGACTGATTACATTCAGCCATTTTATTTTCTAATCTACTCAAGTCTAGCTTATACAAACCAGTGCTTTCTACACCAGTAAGGAGAACTTTCTTTGTACCAGCATCTCTTATCAAACAGCAGTTCAGATGGAATTCAAAGAAAATCTCATTGTCCTTGGTAAACTAAGAAACGGACACAAGATTTTTTGTTATTTTCGGAGTATATAACATATTGTTTAAAATAAGAGGTTTAGAAGCTGTGTTGATGACAGAAGTTCCAACACTATTGGTATGAAGTTATGTTCCATTAGCTACCTGTACCTTAACTAATCCTAGATAAGGATGAATTCCTTTACCTGGAGGAGGGCCATGAGCAAAATGATTGGTTGCACCAGAATCGGGATACCAAGCTTTGTCAGTTATTTGACAATAACTTGCTGTCGGATTTGCTTGATTGTTTGTGTCTATTAATGGAGTTGTAGGAGAAACTGTGGGAGTTGAAATGTAGTAATATGGAACAGATGAAGGGACATATGGATTGAAGAATGGTTGATACATCATCTGTGCTTGTGACTGAGGAATTGGAAAAAACAGTGTTGAGTTTGGCTTGTTTGCTGAGTAAACTTCATAGGCTGAGAAAACTGCACAAGTTGCGGTTGAGACTGCACTGGTTGTGGCTAAGGATATGCATGAACATCTCCTTCATTGTTCCATTGCACAGTAGATGCTAGATTGGTACTCATCTCACCGTATTGAGCTTTGACACCTTGGAAGTGCACATTGAATCTTTGGAAACATCTGTGAACCAGATGTCCAAACTTGCCACACAATTGGCATTGGGGTTTGTTATTTCCAGCACCTCTTCCTCTGCCTCTACCTCGACCATATCCCGTAGAATTTGCTTGGTATTCAGGTATCAATTATTGTTCTGAGTCATTGTTTTGAGTCTGTCCTGATGTGGAATTAACTGAAGTCACAGATGACTGATCTGTAGTCGTTTTCACAACTACATTGGAAGTAGGGAATGCATTGTCAAAGTTGATCTCCTTCTGCCTTGCTTCATCATCAAGCAAAATAGAATAAATGGAGGCCAAATCGTATGGATTTCTGCATGCGTGAATGACAGACACCACATTTCTGCCTCCTTTTACACCATTTAGAACAATAGATATTTGTTCCATTTCTTCTATGAGGTGTTCACATCCAGCTAGACTATCCCATATCAATTGTATATATCTCAGTCAAATATTCCCTCATGGATTAATTATAATGTTTTCTCACCTTCAATCTGTCATACAGATTCATGATTCTGGTTATCTATGATGAGGAGAAATTTTGATGTAGTTTGGTCCAAATATAGGCTGCTATCATGCATCCTACAAGTCCTTTCTAATTGGCGTGGATATGGAAGCTAGCAACCAAGAAGCTAGTGAACTGTCCTGCTGTGTGTGCTTTGCAAAATCTGGATTGACCAACTTATTTCCTTTTCCATGATCAATCCAATGTAGTACAAGAACAGTTCTGAACAAAAGATCTTCTAGAGTGAATCCTCGAACAGCTAGGAGGACTTGTTGTTTACATGACTGTAAATTTTTTCTTCAGTCAATTGACGGATGCGCTTGTTGATGAACGGTGTATGATTCTCCTCCATGATGACTAGATTGGATCTTCAAACAACTCGAAGAACATATATGAACTGATTATATTGAAATGGAATAACAAAATGAAGAAAATACCAGAGAATAGATTATTAATCTTGCAGAGTTTTGGCAAAGTCGTGTGATGAAGACTCAGATACCATATCAGTAAACTGAGATCACACTAGATTTGATAGAAGAATAGAATTGAAGAGAATAAATGAAGAAGAAGATGATCAGGGAAGAAATCTTCGAGAGCAAGCAATCGAAAGAGACTAAATAACAGAATCCGAGGGTTGGGGAGTTCATTTATTCTATAGCTTTAAGCTTTTCAAAGTTCGCCTCTATACCTTGCTCGCTGATTTTACCCCAAATGCACATTTTGCTGGGTTTAAGCGAACGTTATGCCTTCTCATGCATTTGTGTTAGGATATAAGTGTGTCTAACACTTATGTTTAGGTATTAATATGTAAGTATTGTTGCTTGCGGTCCAAGCATCAAATAGTTTAGCTTCAGGGACTTAGTTGCAATTACCGTGTCCTTATTGTTTTGTCTGATTCTCATTGCTTTCTTTTATATGTTTGGTACTGTTGAACACTATCATTATCAAGATATTTTCCTCTGAAATCCGTGTGTTCTTCTTCTTCTTCGTTTCCTTGTTCTTCATCCCTTCTTCAAATCCCTAAATCCAAACATGGTATCAGAGCTCGATCGAGCCTGAAATCTTCTTTCTCAACCTCTCTTCTTTGATTCATGGAAGAATCAAGTCCTGCCTTCGCCAACAAGAAAGTAGCTCAACTACTTGGCGAAGAGAATTTCCAGAAGTGGAAACAGCAGGTTCTACTCTCAGTAAGAGGGTACAACCTTGAGAATCATCTCCATGGAGCCAACGTACCTCAGTTTCTGGAAGATGAAACTGGGGCTGCAGTCCCAAATCCTGCCTACACAAAGTTCCTCCAACAGGACAGCTCTCTCGCATCATGGCTTCTTGCCACAGTATCTTCTCAGGTTAGTAGGGGTCTAATAGGGTGTATGTCAGCTGCTGCCATTTGGCAAAAGCTTCATCGTGATTTCTCATCATCCTCCACTACTAGAATCATGCATCTTTATGATAGACTTAAGGTTAGAAAGCATGTTCATCAGCCTATGAGAGATTACCTCACTGAAATTCAGACCACCTGTAACAGTTTAGCCAGTTGTGGTCACCCTATAGAAGAGATGCAACAAATCTCGATTATTCTGAATGGGGTCAAGGGTCAATATGATAATGTCATTGCTGTTATTCATGCTAGCCAAAATCCATATACTATTGCCTCTGTGATTTCTGTGTTATTGGATGCTGAGTCTAGGCAGTCTGACATTTTATTCGATGCTAGTGCTAGTGTCAACATAGCTTCTGCTAATGTTCCCAATCCCAGCAAGTCCTTTGTGTCTTAAGATGAAAACAGTTCTGGTAGAAAGGGTAGTATGTCTGTTAATCCCACCCAGTCACCCATGTCTGGTCTCCTGCCCACACCCCAACCCACAAATCAGAACACTCAGTCATTCTCCTATGGCCCCCACCAATCGGTAGTCAACAGTCTGGTAGGGGTAGGGGTCGTGGTAGGGGTTTTGGTAACAACAGACTGCAATGTCAGTTGTGTGGAAGATTTGGGCACTTGGTGCACAGATGTTTCCACAGATTCAATGTGCACTTCACTGGAGTGACTGATCCTCAGTCCACCTCTTCAGCACTTTCAGCCAATCTTGCTGCCTATGACACTAAGCCTGACCCATACCAGCAACAACCACAAAACCAACATTACCCACTACCTCAGCTGCATAAATCCCAAACTCAACCTCAACCACCTCAGACCACCACCATCACTCCTCCCAATACTCAAACACACTACGTTATGCAGTACACACCCTACCTTTCACCCACACCTCCTATCTACCCTTACATGATGGTCCCTCCATGTTATCCAGCTCAACCATATCAAGTGTTCTCCAATCCTCAGCCTCAACCCATCCCTGCCCTATCTCAGCCTATATCACCACTACCCACCCAAGCAAATCACCTGATGACCAGCAGCTACAACCCAGCCTCCTCTGATGGCAGCTGGTTCCCAGAATCAGGAGCCACGAACCATCTGACGAATGCTCAGCCTTCCCCGAACATGTCTTCTTTATACTCTGGTCCAGGTAAGGTCACTTGAAATTTCTGCCATTAGTTCTTCTCACTTACCTTCCACTGGCAAACCTCTGTTTTTTAAATAACTTGCTTTACACTCCTGTTGTTACTAAAAACCTGCTTTCTGTATCTCAGTTTTCAAAGGATAATCAGGTTTATTTTGAATTTCACCCATCGCACTGCCTGATCAAGGATTCACTCTCCAACAAGGTATTGCTCAAGGGTTATGAATCAGGGGGTCTTTACCGCCTAGATTTCTCTAGTGTTAAGTTTAGGTCGAATAATTTAGTTGCATCTGCTACTGTTAGTCCAGATCAGTGTCTGCTCAAAACTCAACATTTTCGGTTATTGATAATGATAATTCTACGTTTATGCTTAATCATGATTCCTCTGGTTTTCCTCATGGTTCTTCTGCTTATACTGCTGATATAGCTGATATTTCTGATGAATGCTCTGCTGTCACATGTTTTAATAATGCATCCTCCAATGCATTACCTGATTTTGAGATTAGCTGTTTCCTTAGTACTCTGAAAATTATTGGACCTTCTCACCTATGGCACATGAGGTTAGGCCACCCTTCTAAGAATATACTTGTTAATTTCTTGAGACTACAAAATCAGCCCACTAAACACATATCTTCTGAGTGTGCTGCCTGTGAATTAGGTAAAAGCAAAACCCTTCCCTACCATGCTTCAGAGACAGTCTACTCTCATCCCCTCTAAATGGTTCAGGTAGATCTCTGGGGTCCTACCCCCTTCTCCTCTAGCAATAGTAATTATTATCTCAGCATTGTTGATGCTTTCTCTAGATTTACTTGGATTTATTTTTTAAATCGAAAGTCTGATGCTGCTAAAGCCTTTTATGAGTTTCATCTGTTAGCAGATAAACAACTTGGCACAAAGCTTAAAGCTGTGCAATCTGATGGAGGAGGTGAGTTTCATTTTCTCACTACTTACTTAGCTCAGTTTGGTATAGTCCATAGGATCACCTGTCCATATTCAAGCCAACAAAATGGCATGGTGGAGCGTAAGCACCGCCACATTGTTGAATTCGGACTTACACTTCTAGCACAGTCATCCGTCCCTCTTCACTACTGGACGGATGCCTTATCCACTGCTGTCTTTCTAATTAACCGCTTGCCCTCCAAGTCTCTTGAGAACTGTTCTCCTCATGAGCTCATCTTCAATTCCAAGCCTAACTACTCCTTTCTGAGAGTCTTTGGTTGTTTATGCTTCCCACACCTGAGACCTTACAGGTCTCACAAGCTATCCTTCAGATCAGAACCCTGTGTCTTCATTGGGTTCTGTTCTGATCACCATGGCTACAAGTGCCTCTCTTCGTCTGGAAGAGTTTATGTGTCACGAAATGTTGTCTTTCATGAGACAACAATACCTTTCAGTGACACCACAGGGCCGTTCTATGCCTCAAACACACCAAAAGTTGTTACTCCCTCCAAACCATTCTTCATACCTTGTGACCCTTTTTTCCAACAACCTGCCTCTGTTCCCTCCACTGTCACTCATTCATCAGGACCTCCTGTGCATGCTCACACTTCGGGTGAGTCCAGCTTACTCTCCACCACACCCACCCAGAACACCACTTCAACTCAGCCTCCCTCAGTACCTGCTCCTGACCTTAGCTCACCTACTGAAATATGTAGATATGTCCCTTCTGGCTCAACCTTTGTTCCTATTACCTCCTATGATCCTGTTTCCTCTATGCCACCACCACCAGCTCACTCAGATCAGTCCTTCCCCACCTCTCCACAAGCCCAACCCCCCTCATCCTCTCAACCTTCTCGTCCTAAATCCTCCACCAATGTGCATCCTATGCAGACCAGATCGAAAAATTCTCTTCAAGGGTTGTCCACTTCCCTTGCCCTGTCCACAGACCTGAGCAACTCTGAGCCTCGTAGCATTCACAAGGCTCTTCAGTCATCTCATTGACTTAAGGCTGTGCAGGAAGAGCTTACAACTCTTTCTACAAACAGCACCTGGACCCTTGTTCCCTTACCTACAGGTCGAATCCCTATTGGTTGCAAATGGATATTCAAAATCAAAAGAAATGCAGATGGGGTTGTTATCAGGTACAAGGCTCGTCTTGCTGCCAAGGTTTTTTCCCAAAAACCAGGTTTCGATTTTCAGGACACCTTCATCCCTGTCATTAAGTCTGCTACTGTCTGTATTGTTCTTTCTTTAGCACTGACTCATAAATGGTGTATCAGACAGGTTGACATTAATAATGCCTTCCTTCATGGTGACCTCCATGAGGAGGTCTACATGACACAGCCTCCAGGTTTTGAGGTTCACTCTAATACTCCTAATCTGGTTTCAAACTTCAAAAAGCTTTGTATGGTCTTAAGCAGGCTCACAGAGCCTGGTTTGAAAAATTGAAGTTTTTTCTCCTGAATTCTCTTGGTTTTCATGTCTCAACCTCTGACAGTTGCTTGTTTATCAAGTCAACATCGGATTCTTTCGTATTATTACTTGTCTATGTGGATGATATTGTTATAACTGGTACCTCTTCTCATCTTGTCTCTAACATTGTTGATTCAATAAATGCTCAATTTCAGCTGAAAGATCTAGGAAACCTGAACTACTTCCTTGGCATGGAAGTAGTTTCAGGTGATGACTTTATCCTTCTGAATCAGAAGAAGTACATTCAGGAACTCCTGGATAAGGTAGGTCTGAATGATCAAACTAATTTCCCCACTCCAATGACAGGTACGTGTCTGTCAAAATCAGGTATGTCTACCTGTTCTGAACCCTTTCATGATGAAACGCTATACAGAAGCACAATAGGTGCTCTGCAACATGTATGTGTCACTCGACCAGGTATTCACTTTGCAGTAAACAAACTGAGTCAGTTTATGCAAGCACCCAATAACAGCAACTGGGAGGCTGTTATTCACGTCCTGAGATACCTCAAAGGCACTCTCAATCACGATCTGTTCTTCACACCAACACCCTCACCTGTCAAAGACATTACTCTTACTTCTTTCTCTGATGCTGACTAAGGTGGTGATCAATCTGATCGCCGCTCCATTTCAGGGCATTACCTTCTCCTAAATGGTAATCCCATAGTATGGAGCTCCAAAAAGCAGACAGTAGTGTCTAGGTCGAGTGCAGAGGCTGAATTCAGGGCCATTGCCAATGCTATGTGTGAGATTATGTGGGTCCAATCCCTTCTCAAGGAAATTGGACTTCACACTCCAACTGCACCTGTCATATGGACAGATAACACAAGTGTTGTTGCTCTGTCAAAAAACCCCATTCATCACTCCAAGATGAAACATGTCGAGATTGATCTCTTATTCATCAGGGAGAAAGTTCACAATGGGGATGTCTTAGTTAACTTCATTCCAGCTTCGGAACAGACTACTGATATTTTGACTAAACCACTGACTGAAAAATATTTCATTCCCTGCAGGAAAAAGCTTGGGGTCTTCTCACTGGAGGAACTGGAGGATCATGGCGTCTCCCCATTCCTTCAGCTCGCATCCAACACTCAATGAACTTCCCACCCAGTCTGTAAGTATATTCAATCTCTGTTAACTTAGTATCTTGCCTTGAACTCTGCATTTCAGAACAGCCATATGTTTGTTTACTGAGTTTTCATGTTGACTGCACCTCCGTGATTTTACCTCTGTATGTTCTTATGCATGTCTGATCAACTCTATCTTTGGTTTATTATTGCTAGTAATCGTAGTCTGCTCATGTCTGGTTTTCATGTTTAGCATCTGCCTTAGTATCACATGTCATCTGGCTATTTTCCCATTTCTGATCATATACATTGCATCTGTGCATCACTGGTACCTCTCCTGAAAAAAACTGCATTAAACATGGCATAGGGTATGGCTTGAGTCCATAAACAGAGTGAAAACCATAAGAAAATGTCAAGATCCTATTGGGTTTTCATTCTTGAGGATGAAAAGATCAAGGCTCAAACCTTGCAGTCATACTGGTAAGATAGAAGCTCAAACTCCTCTGTCATGAATTGAAAAAATTCAGATTCCAAGTCATATTATATCAATGAATAAAAGCAGCAGTTAAACTAAAAATATGTGTCTGTCTGATGCACTTTGGCAACTGTTTACTGATCTGGAATAGGGAGAATCATGCATATGACTTGTGAATACTTGGTACTGCTATTCGTGTTTTTCAGCCTTGATCATGATCTCAGATTACAGGTAATAATCGACCTATGATCAGAGTTCTGATCAGACCTATGCTAAAGTCAGTACAGATGTCCAAAAATTGCGAAGTGCATCTCAGCTAGGAGAACTTAGCCAAGCTACACATGCTGCTCAGAATGTGCTAAATAGGAATAGGCAAGTACTCTGTTCCCGAGATTGGATTTTACTGCAGACTGTCAAACTTCAAGGAAGATCGAATTTCAAAATCAAGATCAAGCATAGGGAATGTTAGGATATAGTGTGTCTAACACTTATGTTTAGGGATTAATATGTAAATATTATTGCTTGCGGTCCAAGCATCAAATAGTTTAGCTTCAGGGACTTAGTTGCAATTACCGTGTCCTTACTGTTTTGTCTGATTCTCGTTGCTTTCTTTTATATGTTTGCTACTGTTGAACACTATCATTATCAAGATATTTTCCTCTGAAATCCGTGTGTTCTTCTTCTTCTTCGTTTCCTTGTTCTTCATCCCTTCTTCAAATCTCTAAATCCAAACAATTTGAATGCTTCTCTAAGGTCTTATGTATGAGGGCTACCCTTTATCATCTTGACCAGCATGTCGTCCACATAGGCCTTCATGTTGCGCCCAAGCATTTCTTGGAACATGTGATTTACCATTCGTTGATAGTTTGCCCCCGCGTTTATCAGGTCGAAGGGCATCACCTTATAGCAAAGTATATCTCCGTGTACATAGAATGTTGTGTGGGCTTAATCGTCCGGGTGCATTCAGATCTGGTTATAGCCTGAATAGGCATCCATGAAGCTCAGCATCTCGTGACCAGAAGTTGCATCCACCAACTGCCGATTCGCGGAAGGGGGTACGAATTTTTGGGGCAGGCCTTGTTAAGGTCGCGGAAGTTGACACACATTTTCCATTTTCCATTGGACTTATTCACAAGTACTGGGTTGGCGACTCATCTTTGAAAACGTACCTCCCTGACAAATTTGGCTTCAAGTAGTCTGCCTAGTTCTTGCCTGATTGCCAAGCGCTTGTGTGATCCGAATGACCTTCTCTTTTGAGAAATAGGCTTGATCGAAGGATCTATCCTCAGCTCATGGGAGATTATGTCAGTGTTGATGCTTGGCATGTCACTGGGCTTCCAAGCGAATAATTCCTTGTATTCTTTCAATAGAGAGGTCAAGGCGTCCCTTTGGTCGTCATTCAAGGTGGTTCCGATGCACACTTTATTTTCTGGACCGTCAATTTTGACCTCTGTCAGTTCTTGCATTGGGGCTGGTCGAGCTTTGTCCTCACGCGGGTCAGCCTCTGTCTCGGTGTCTAGGGTTTCCCTCTGGTTCTTTCTGCAGAAGCAGTTCACGTAACATTGATGGCAGGACGGCTAGTCGCCTAGAACTTCTCTAATCCCATTCGGTGTGGGGAACTTCATTTTTTGATGGACTACATTCTTATGAGGATTGATGGTGGTCCTCCCTAGGATGGCATTGTACGAGTTGGGTGCGTCAACCACTAGGAAATCGACTTACCCCTTTATGCTTTTCCATCCTTCGACCAAATGTACCCGCAGGGTTATTATAGCTCCCAGCAGATAAGTTGTTCTCCCAGCGAAACCAATGAGGGGAAAGTCGAATTGCTTAAGATCTTTCTTGGATTTTCCCCTTTTTTCCAAGGCGTCCAAAAATAGAATGTCTGTTGAGCTTCCTCCGTCGACCATAATTCTTTTCATATCGCATCCCTCTTCGGCTGTGATGACTAAGGAATCATTGTGCGGGGTCGCAACATGTGTTAGGTCTTCCTCGAAGAACAAGATAATGCTATATTCTTCGGGCCAAGGTCTTTTTCCCAGTTGTACAGCTGTGGAGATTTGGGTGGCATATACATCTCTTACATTGGACCCCTCGCCTCCGACACCAAACCCTCTGCAATTAGGTTGATTACCCGCCTGCTCTGGGATGGGCCAGATTGTTCTGGCGGAACTGGCTAGTGCTCTACGTGGGGGCGTTCGACTTATATCTCTACGAGACACAAATTCCTTTAGCATGCCTTTATGGATCCGTTTCTCGATGTCATGCTTGAGAACACGGCAATCATCCGTTTTGTGGCCCTTAGCCTTATGAAAGTGGCAATAGCTTTCCGTTTCCTTACCCATTGGACGAGCATTTTTCCGGGGCATCGGTGGCCTTGCTAGGGACCTTCTTTCCATCTCGATTAGTACCATCGAGATCTACATGTTTAAAGGCGTGAAATACTCGCGGTCTTCTCGATGGCTCTAGCAACCCCACCCTTTGGTATTTTGACCGCTATAAGGTCGACGGTCAATGAATGGGTTGGTCTCTCCCTGAGGGAGTCATGACGGTTTCACGGTGTTCCTTGATCTTTTTATTGATAAGCTCCTCAACTTGGCTAAGAGTGAAATGGGGCTGCTGTTCTCCGGTCTATGAAGTACTCGACGGTTTAACAGAGTGAGTAACTGTCAGCACTTCGGTGGAGGCCGGAGGTAGGGACTGATGTCATGATTTCATCTCTTAGTCTTCTTGGGGAGGAGGGGCACGCGGATATCCAGATTCTGCTTCATGTGGCCTCGCGGGATGAAATCTTCATGAGGAGCAGGGGCTTGTCTGCGGGATTGTGCTATGATAGTTTCCAAGAGGGATAGCATCTACGTGGTTACCTGAATGTATTCCCCAGCCACTTGAACGGTTGGTCGAACTGGAATCTCATTGGTGTTCGGAATAGGGGCCGGTCTTGAATTTTCGACATGCTCTAGCATCAGTCTCGGAGGGGACGGCGTCAGGTGTTACCTGGCTAGCCGGTTATTGTTGGAGTGGCGAAGCGGCGGCGGATTCTGAGCTATCTGAGGATTGCTCGTTAACATGTTTCCGACGATTCCGGTTTGAGCGAGTCTGCATGACTGTTTTTGCTCGGTTCTCACAGACGGTACCAAATTTTGGGTCTAAATTTCCCAGATGCTGACTTGGCAGTAATTGAATGCCAATTGCTTGATAATTGCACGTATTCGTCGGAGCTCCGATGAACCTGCAAGAAGGGGAGCGCAATACAGGGGGTGCCTCTAGTTCCCACTCTGATGCTTAAATGAGTGTACTGTGTGTATAAACTCAAAC
Source organism: Chamaenerion angustifolium (assembly GCA_946814005.1). Taxonomy (NCBI): domain Eukaryota; kingdom Viridiplantae; phylum Streptophyta; class Magnoliopsida; order Myrtales; family Onagraceae; genus Chamaenerion; species Chamaenerion angustifolium. The sequence continues at coordinate 20,338,725 of OX328268.1, read as the reverse complement.
CTGTCTTGAATGTATGTAAAGCAAGAGTATTTATACAGTTGGAAGACCAAACCGTTTTGGGCAGCTGAATATCTTTGTGAATATTGTTCCGATAAAGATAAGGATAGTAGATATATACGGTTATCACGTAATATTGCAGTTACCTTATGTGTTCTTTATAAAATATATGTGGGATATCGTGGTTGTATATTCGTCGGTTTGCGGGACCAGAGTTGAGAGATTTGAGTTTCTTGGCGAGCGCTCCCATGGCGAGCAGTAGGAGACTTTGGCCATGGTCGATGGCGACCTGATATAGGGCTTTGACGTCCACTTTAGTTTTGGGCTTGGTGTTGGACCGCTTTATGGGTGTCGGCTTACCTTACTGTGGGTCAGCCCAGTTCTGAATGATATGGGTTTTATTTCCTGCAACCTTATTTGCCTTCGATACCTTACCCATTTTGGGTCGTCACTATCGATACCGAACATTTGCCCCCGAAGCACCGTTCCTTCGAGATGGATTTTTTTATAGGGTTTGAGATAGTGACTTATGGATTGGACCTTTTGCTGTCCTTTTGTTCCTTTTGATGCTCCGTATCCTTTGGCGAACGGTTTCTGGCTGCTTATAGATTGTGGAATGTTTGATCTTTTACCCTAATAGCGAACGCTTTTGGTAACTACGGAATTGAGGCATTTGAGTTAAGAAGTAGAGAGGACATTTGAGGCATGACTGCCTCTTTGTCTTCCGTAACTAGGGGATTGTTTTTTTTTGCCGTAAGTAACCAGGGGATAGGATAAGAGTTTTTCGTACCGTTTTGACATTTTGTCTACCCAATGTGACCCTTGTAATTCTGACATCACTTCGATTTTACCCAAAGGGGTGTAATCATTACCTGAGTCGTTTCAGATGTACCCGTTTGGTTTCTCCAATTTTGGCTATAAAAAACAAACTTTGGCTCCTTTACGCACTCGGGCCTTTGCATTCCAGAGTTCAAGTGTTCTCCAATCCTCTGTTCAAACTTTTCCTTTCTCATCTTTTACCTTCAGTAAAGTTCCCCTTTTTACCATGTCTGACTACAACAATCAAACTTCTGGCAAGGGATCATCATCCTCATCCAAACCTTCTCCTGCCCAGTCTACTTCTAGGCAGAAAGTTGCAGCAATGGCTTCCAATGCCCCTCTCATTATCAGGGATGCTTCTTCCCCAGCACAGAACTAGAGAGCTCCTGTGTCAAAACTGAATTCTGTTCAGCCGGCGGTCGCACCGATAGTGGTGGGCGTGCCCGACACCAATGTCCCCGTCATTTCTTGGACAGGTAATCTTTTCTGTTTTCTTTGCTTCTTTTTAGGCGGTAAAGCTTCCTCATTTTTGTTATGTAGGATAATAATAAAATGATTTAATAAATATATTTAATAAAAAACTTTATTTAGTGGTACTCGCTTAAAAGCATTGAGTTAAAGTACAAGCTCATCACACATACTTCAAGAAACTATATATATATATATATGCTATAATGTATAGAATAGTGGTAACTAATATTTTTATTACATTTTTTATTTGTAATGTTAAATTCATAATTTGTTATTCATTCATGTCAAACATATCATGTTCATATATATATCGCATATCATGTTACAACTTTAAAATTCTTTTGACCTTCTCATTCATTTTCCACAAAAGTTACAAAAAATCAATAATTTCTCCCTACATCACAAGTGCATTTATTATTAATTTTTATTTAAATACTAAATTTTGTGTAGTGAGTGTTGAAATAAGGACGTAACTTTTGAGCAATAATGATCAACACATATAAGTATTTCTCAAATGCGATATATTATTTTCCAGCTAAAGTGAACAACTTTCTTACTTTATTGAGGTGGAGTTGAGCGTTCACCTCCTCCTCCTTCAAAAGAACCATGATAAGTGTCACCGTACTAATACTTAAATATGAGAACAAAGGCTCTCTTCGTATAGTATTTACGAGAGCAGGAGTTAAACTATTTTACTTTCTCGGAGAATATCGAAGAATACAAGATATCGATTACTTGTCTTGGGTAGTAAGTGACTTTGTCTTGCAGGTCTACTATTTAAGCATTATACTTATCTATGACATATTGGTGACTTCTTTTAGTCTACGTTAGTTTGTGGTTCAAGGTTGGCTTCAAAGCCACGCTTGCTTGCCATTGTTTCCTCATTTACTCTAAATGCAATCTCACGATTGTTTCCTCATTTACTCTGAATGCGCATTTGTAGAGGTAGAGGCAAACGTTTTGCAAGTACATGCACAATAAGGCTTCTATAGTGTCGTTCGTGTATAGCTCACTCTTGACTTATTTAACCCTGAAACCTATAAACTAAAGCCTAATGTGGTGTGGGCTTCAACGACTAGGGCATCGTGATCCAGGTATAGATAAAGAAGGTGTCAATGAGACTTAGCATCTCATGCCCCAATGTTACATATATCAGTCGGTTTATGGGTAGGCTTTCTTCGGGCATGCCTTTTTGAGGTCCTTGAAATCCACGCAGATTTGCCACTTATTGTTATTTATTTTTGGTTAACTACCTATTTTGTCACTTTTGTTTGGCCATGTGATTATTTGCATTATAAGAATGTACAAGTAGATACAACTGTGACGAAAATTTGTCATCAAAAGTACAATAGTCGCCACTAACCTTTTCTGGAATCCAAAGTCTCGTCGGGGTAGGTCTCATAACTAAAAGCCACTCTAATGGCAATATGCCGCCACTAGAAGGCATGTCGCCATTACATACATGTGGACTTAGTGACAACAAATCCACCATTACATACACATAATAATGTCAATTAATTTTGATGCTAAAAATATGTGTTTAGTAACAAATGTTTCATCATTAAAAACTTGATAATGTTAGTTAATACAACTACTAAACACATGTTTTTGGTGTCAACAACTTCTATTCAATATTAACTAGAAGCTTTTGTTTGGTGTTTTTATTAATTTTCGAGCTCTTCCAATAAGATATGGACTACACACTAGATTAAAAACAATTTATATTTTTTCTAAAAGTATATATGTACATCCTAACACACATCCACACGAAAAATTTAAAAGTTATAAGAGTAAACACGTATAACGACAAAAGTATCGAATCTTATGTGCATAAGGCATGTGATTGGTCCCTGTGAACTGCCACCTTGGAGGGAAAAGTCCTCAGTTGCTTCCAAGTATGAGGATTCAAGAACAAGAGAAAGCACAAGATTCATACCATCATCTCGTTGAGTCTCTCTTCCATTTTCGATTACAAGATATGGAGCAACAAACTCGACTACATGATGGTATGAATCTTGTTCTTTCTCTTGTTTATGTATCTTTATACTAACAGTTGCATCTCTCTGCAACAAAGAAGGATAACCCTACATAATGCACTCACACATAAAATTAGATTTACATGGAGCTAGATTAAAATTACTGTTGGAAAATTTCGAATGGATGGTGGTAATTGTATGCTTGGATTATTCTGAAGTCGTGACGACACTTTCAGATTGAAACTATTTGGAGGCACCCAAACTTTCAATCGGATAAAATCAGAATACTGAACTAGAACTTGAGAGAAGGATTGTGAATGTTTTGGATGAAGATTTAGGACCCCCCTATGACCAATTTATAGTGTTTGTCACACCCTTAGGAGAAGACACCATGCCCTTTGGAAGAGGCAAAGTGTCATTTCGGCCATAACACCCCTTTTGATTCAAATTTTGGCTCCAAAATCAAAAGGACACCTTAGGATGACACATAAGCAATGGTTCGGCCAACACATGGTTTGGTTCAATAATGGTTCGGCCAAGAATTGGTTTGGTCCAATATTTGGTCCAATATTTGGTTCTAAAGCAAGTGTCCAAAAACCGGGAATTTTGAAGTTAAAATGTTAAGTCATTAATTCCAAAAATTCAAATTTACAATGAATTTTTAGAATAGTGACTTCCGGCAAAGGGGGCGTTGCCCCCTTTGACCCCCATTGCCTCATCTCAAATCAACCGATGAATCTCCAATACAATGAATCATAATATACTTAAACAAGCGTGCACTCCGCACCCTCCTAACTTGTTTAATGAGATACTATGATCTCATTGGTCAACTAGTCAATCCAATTACACTAAAATATATAACAATCCTCCCCCATTTTAGTGTAATCCTTGATTAACTAAACATAAGATCACAATCAAACAACACAACAAACTTATGCATAAATGAAATATCATGACGATTGAATTTCATCTTAGTATATTATACTTTTCAAATATTCGAATATCAAGGTGTCACTATGGATTGAACCTTTGCTATTCATTGTGAATACATGAAGATAACATACACATAAGTTAACATTCTCAAATGTCCTTTCTTGACACTATCTTTTACTAGCCTTGTGTCCTAATCCTTCATAAACATATCAAAGCCAAGTCCTAGCTTCTTGAAGCGGCTAAACTTCATGTTTACATAGGTAGCTCTTTTACTCTTGCACCTGCATATGCAATTTTTCAAAAGAACTATTAAGAAGTTAAACTTCAACCTCCTTTACTTACAGGTCTGAACACATACCTTGGGATAATATAACCAATGTGTTCCAATCTCCAGATGTCAAGATTTCCACATTGAATTCAACACCTAATGTCATATTAGGTGGGAATTGGGTATCTCAACATGAGAGATTTCAAATGGACTTTAATCCTATCCCCACAGCCGATTTGTGCACAAGATCCCTTCTTAACCCTTTGGTTAAATGATCGGCTAAATTATGTTGAGTTTTTATAAACTCCACTGATATAACACCATGCATGATGAGTTCACGAATCATGCTGTGTCTAACACCTAAGTGTCTAGACTTGCCTTTGTATACTTGCCTATATGCATTAGCCAAGGCAGATTCACTATCACATCTGATAGATATAGAAGATATCGGTTTAGGCCACAATGGAATTTCATAAATCAGATTTCTTAGCCACTCAGCTTCTTTACCAGCCGATGCTAATGCAACAAACTCAGACTCCATTGTTGAGTGAGTAATGCAACTTTGTTTCTTAGAGGCCCAAGAGATGGCACCTCCCCCAAGAAGGAATACCCATCCACTTGTAGAAGAATGATCTTCTACATTGGAAATCCAACTTGCATCTGAATATCCTTCAAGAACATAAGGAAATCCAGTATAAGTCAAACCATAATCCATGGTTCCTTTCAAGTACTTGAATACTCGATTTAATGCTTGCCAATGATGTGAACTTGGATTGCTAGTATATCTACTAAGCTTTCCAACAGCATAAGCAATATCAGGCCTAGTGCTAATCATGGCATACATAAGACAACCAATAGCCCTTGAGTATTCAAGTTGAGATACCGCCACACCTTTATTAGGTAGAAGCTTAAGACAAGGATCTATGGGAGTGCTAACTGGAGAACAATCTTTAAAATTAAATTTATTCAGAATCTTCTCAATATAATGAGATTGAGAGATTGAAATACCATTGTTCTTTCGTATGATCTTTATACCAAGAATCACCTCAGCCTCCCCCAAATCCTTCATGTCAAAATTAGAAGACAGAAATTTCTTGGTTTTATCAACTTGATTTTGGTCAGTACCAAAAATCAACATGTCATCTACATATAGACAAATAATAACTCCTTTACCAGAAGTATCAAATTTGCTATATACACACTTGTCTGCTTTGTTAAGAAGAAAACCATTAGACAATACTACATCATCAAATTTTTGATGCCATTGTTTTGGTGCTTGTTTAAGACCATACAATGATTTCTTCAACTTGCACACCTTATTTTCATTTCCAGGCATAACAAACCCTTCCGGTTGTTTCATATATATCTCCTCATCCAAATCACCATTCAAGAATGCAGTTTTCACATCCATTTGATGAATTACAAGATTATGAATAGCTGCAAGTGCTATTAATAACCTAATAGTGGAGGTCCTAGTAACAGGAGCATAAGTATCAAAATAATCTATCCCTTCCTTATGTCTGAAGCCTTGGATAACCAATCTTGCTTTATACTTATCTATGCTACCATCCACTTTGATTTTCCTTTTGAAAATACATCTGTTTCCCAAAGCTTTACAACCAGGAGGTAGATCAGTCAATTCCCATGTATTATTATTCATGATTGAATCCATTTCATCCTGGATAGCTTCTTTCCAGAATGCAACATCTCTTGAAGTCATAGCTTCACTAAATGTTCTTGGATCTTCTTCAATCATGAAGCAGTATTGATACTGATACTCAACATCATCCCTTGACCCTTCAACTAAATAAAGTTGAAAATCAGATCCAAAAGATTTGGCTTTTCTAGTTCTAGTACTTCTCCTTGGTTCAGTCGGTCCAGGTACAGAAACAGTACCACCAGAAGTATCTGAACTTAAAGAATTCCTAATCATGTCTTTTGGTCTAGGTATAGATGTAAACCTATCTTCATCAAAGGTAGCATCTCTTGATTCTATGACTGTGTTAACAGACACATAGTCATTAGATTCTAATACATAGAATCTATATGCATATGAATGCTCAGCATACCCAATGAAGATACAATCTATACCTCTTTCTCCCAAGTTTCTTCTTTTGGGTTCAGTGAGCCTTACCACTGCTCTACATCCCCAAACTCTCAGAAAACTTAATTTTGGTGGCTTTTTATACCACAATTCATATGGGGTAATCTTATTCCTTTTATTAGGAATTCTATTCAATAAATAACAGGCTGTTAACATAGCCTCACCCCAAAAACCTTCATTTAGACCTGAATAGGATAACATGGAATTAACCATCTCTTTCAAAGTCCTATTCTTCCTTTCAGACACACCATTTTGTTGTGGTGTATAAGGAGCTGTAGTTTGATGTATTATACCAGTAGATTGAAAATATACTGGATCATAATACTCACCTCCTCTATCAGTCCGTAAATTTTTAATCAATTTACTTTGATGAAGCTCAACTTCCTTTTTATAAATTTTAAATTTATCAAGAGCTTCATCCTTAGCATGCAACAAGTAAACATAGCAATATCTAGAAGCATCATCAATGAAAGTAATAACATACTTTTTATTTCCTAATGAAGGAGTAGCATGAAAATCACATAAATCGCTATGTATTAGTTCCAATACATTGGAAACTCTATTTACATCCTTGAAAGGTTTTCTAGTTATCTTAGTTAACATGCAAGTTTTACATTTCTCATTGATTATATCAATAGCATGTATAAGACTCATTTTAGACATATCTTTCATTCTTTTATAATGAACATGTCCTAGTCGAGCATGCCATAAATCTGATTTATTATTACTAGTACTAAAAGAAGTCATGCAAGCAGATTCATTAACAAATGAAACCTTAACATTTAACATAAACATACCATTACTTAAATAACCAAATCCTACAAAAGAACCATGTTTTGACAAAATATATTTGTCACTTTCATACACTTGTTTATAACCACAATTGTTCAAAACAACACCCGATAAAAGATTCTTTCGAATCCCGGGAACATACAATACATTATTTAAAGACAGACAATTTCCTGAAGTAAAAACAAGCTTGACATTTCCTAGTCCCTTGATTGGTTCAGTTGCAACATTTCCCATCTTTAAGACAGATCCATCTTCAATTGGTTGAAAGTGTTTGAACCAACGAAGATCTTTGCACACATGAGTTGTTGCTCCTGAATCAATCCACCATGCAACATGATCATCCTGCACATAAAATGCCTCAGATATTACAGATACATAATTCTGACCCGAATTATTATTTTGTATTAAAATCTGACCTTGTTGCTTTTCAGGATCCTTAGATCCTCTTGGACCAGCATTATGCTTGCCTTTTCCAACCCGACAATCCTTCTTGAAATGACCGGGTTTGCCACACTTCCAACATGCCACCTTTGGCTTTTTGTTGAAAGACTTGTTGTCATCCCCTTTAAACTTGCGTTTGTTCCCCTTGTTCGAGTTTGGAAATCGACCCTCTTCAACCATGTTTACAGAAGAGTGACCAACTTGGTTCTTACCCTTAGGGTTATTGTCCACTTCTTGAGCCCTTAAAGACTCTTCAATCCTGAAGTGACTTCCAAGTTGAACAAGAGACATCTCTTCCTTATTGTGCTTTAGGGTATGTTTGAAATCTTTCCATGATGGTGGCAGTTTGTCAATAACACTAGAAACCGAGATGGATTCATCCATCTTCATGTTATGTTGAGCAAACTGTCCCAGAATCCTTAACAGTTCATTATACTGTTCCATGACCGGTCTAGTATCAACCATCTTGTAATTATTAAAATTACTAACAAGAAACTTCTTACTTGAAGCATCTTCGGCCATGTACTTGGATTCAAGGGAATCCCACAATTCTTTTGCAGACTCGACATTCTGATATATATCAAATAGGGAATCAGACATACCATTGAGGATGTGACCACGACAAATGTAGTCATCATTCTCCCATTTGCAGCGGCGCCTGGTTTGTTCCACGGTTTCATTGTCGAGTAGTTCAGGCATGGGAGTACTTAGCACATACACCACCTTTAGGGTCGTCAAAAGGAAGTGCATCTTCTTTTGCCATCGTCGAAAGTCACTACCTTCGAACTTTTCTAACTTAGCAAATTTGCTAGTCATGTCTCTAGCAGATTCTCCGTTCGTCATCTTCAGAGAAAATAGTTTCAATCTTTGTTGGAAAATTTCGAATGGATGGTGGTAATTGTATGCTTGGATTATTCTGAAGTCGTGACGACACTTTCAGATTGAAACTATTTGGAGGCACCCAAACTTTCAATCGGATAAAATCAGAATACTGAACTAGAACTTGAGAGAAGGATTGTGAATGTTTTGGATGAAGATTTAGGACCCCCCTATGACCAATTTATAGTGTTTGTCACACCCTTAGGAGAAGACACCATGCCCTTTGGAAGAGGCAAAGTGTCATTTCGGCCATAACACCCCTTTTGATTCAAATTTTGGCTCCAAAATCAAAAGGACACCTTAGGATGACACATAAGCAATGGTTCGGCCAACACATGGTTTGGTTCAATAATGGTTCGGCCAAGAATTGGTTTGGTCCAATATTTGGTCCAATATTTGGTCCAATATTTGGTCCAATATTTGGTTCTAAAGCAAGTGTCCAAAAACCGGGAATTTTGAAGTTAAAATGTTAAGTCATTAATTCCAAAAATTCAAATTTACAATGAATTTTTAGAATAGTGACTTCCGGCAAAGGGGGCGTTGCCCCCTTTGACCCCCATTGCCTCATCTCAAATCAACCGATGAATCTCCAATACAATGAATCATAATATACTTAAACAAGCGTGCACTCCGCACCCTCCTAACTTGTTTAATGAGATACTATGATCCCATTGGTCAACTAGTCAATCCAATTACACTAAAATATATAACAATTACTATATTTTAGAATCTATCAACGTGAAAAATTCTCTCAAGTACAACACTGTTTTCAATTCTAAATCCCTTGCACTTTGATCTTGCCAATAGGTTTCTTAGTGTTTGCAGTCATTCCCTCATTGGCAATATGGGAAGATAGCTTTGTCAGTAGTTCCTTTTCTGATCTCAAAAGTGTTTTTAGCACCCTAATTGAGGAATAAAATTGGAACATTCCCATAGTTCCAACAGGAGATAAAATGTTAATATTTTTATAGCAAAATATGATGAGGATCAAACCATTAATGGTTACAAACGCCTAGAGATATACACACGCCTGAAGACTCTTGAACTTCTTAGTATTATCGTCATCTTTAGGATGTTACTTCTAATAGACTTTTATTTAAGGTGTAAAAGACAAACCTTTTTAACGAAACGTTTTAGTTGTAATTGTAAAGCCAGACTTGAGGGATAATGTGGTCTACTCATGGTTGGAACCCTAATAATACTCCCCGCAACAACCTTCCTGAACTTCTTTCATTAGGCGATCAACTTCTTCAGCATTCACGCATCTCAAAAGGGTATCATCAAATTATCTTTTTTATAAGATCGGGTCACTGAGAAAATAATTGATAGCTATTCTTTGTAAGGAGTTCCGGTCATTTCTTGTGGCACCTTCTAGGAACTCTCCCTACCCTAGCTGTCTTTTTATGTCAGTAAACCACGGTTGACCGTCTGACTCCTCGACTGTACAACAATAGGTTGGAACCTCTTTGATCTTAATCTCCATTGGTAGTACCTGGTTTCCCGGCAATATTTTACTCATTAATGTGAGTGTTGTTAATGAGTCTGCAAATTGGTTCTTATTTCTTGGCATATGAGTGAAATTGATGTCTTCAAGTTCTGGAGCAAAATCCTCAAGGTGCGCGTGATATGGCTGGATTTTGGCATCCCTCGTTTTCCATTCCCCTATTGTTGGTGCTGTGGAAGGTGACCTTCGTCGCCACTGGAAAGTGTTGCCCTTTTGGTGAGATGAGCACTGTCCTGATACCCCCCCTCCAATTGAATTCACAGCCCCATCGAAGTACAATATATTCCAATTTATATTCGGCATCCCTTCTTCTATTTGCATGATCTCCCCGTATGGGAATTCGGAGTTCATCAAGTGATCCTCGTCTATGGGAAACTCCGCTAAATGATCGGCGATTGCTGGCCCCTTCACTGAAATTTGAGGCACGAACTATATGTCATACTTAGATAGTTGAACCTGCCACATGGCGACATTTTTTGTCCATGGATTCTCTAAGAGGTATCTTACGGGATCCATCTTCGAATATAGGTGTATGGAGTAGTATAATGTATACTAGCGAAGTCGCTACATTACCCACACGAGTGGGCAACATGTCCTCTCCACCTCCTAGTACTTTGCTTCACCCTCTGTGAACTTCTTGCTCAAGTAGTATATGGCATGCTCATTCTTTCCAGTCACAACGAGTTGCCCCAATATGCATCCCAACAAGTCTTGGCACACTGTTAAATACATAATGTGTGGTCGTCCTGGAGTTGGTGGCACTAGAACTGGTGGCCTCATCAGGTAAGTTTTGATGGACTCTAAGGCATTCTGGCATTCTTCATCCCAGATAACTCGAGCGTTCTTACGCATGAGACGAAATAAAGGTTGATAATTGATTGTCATATTTGCGATGAAACACGCATTGTAATTCAAACGGTTTAATAGGCTTTGGACTTCCTTGACGGTTGATGGTGGGGGGTAGCCCTTGTATTGCCTTGACTTTGTTAGGGTCTACCTCAATTCCTTTCTCACTGGATATGAAGCCCAATAACTTGCCTGATGTGGCTCCAAAAGTACAGTTGGTCATATTTAAACGCAACTTGATTAATTTTTCACTTATCTACTACAGACATGTTGATCTGGTTGTATCCTGAGAACCCATCCATGAATGCAAACATCGTATGTTGTGTCATGTTGTCGACCAACATATCGATATGAGGCAGAGGGAAATTATACTTAGGGCTGACTTTATTAAGATCTTGATAGTGACACAGACGCGGACGCGACCGTCCTTCTTGGGTACTAGAACAATGTTTGCCACCCATTCATAATGGTTGCAAACTTCTAGAAATCCCGCATCGATTTGCTTGATGATCTCTTACTTATTCTTAAGGCCGATTAGGTCAGGACTTTGTCTCCTTAGGTGTTGTCTCTTGGGTCGGAAATTCTCAATGTCTAGTGGCAGAACGTTCTCCACGATTAAGGAATCAAGGTCTGATATGTCAGCATATGACCAGGCAAAGATCTCCTGGAATCTTTTAGCAAATCAATCATGGAAGTCCTTTGGTAAAACTCAGACTTGCCCCGATCTTCAGTTCGGGTGGTTCCTCTGGAGTGCCAATGTTTATGGCATCAGTGAACTCTGTTGTTAGGAGCTTGTCTCTCTCATACATGTCCCAAGTTTTTCAATTTCTTTCGTGACACCCTCATCACTGGATCCTTCTCCGTAATGTGTAGACTCAGATTCGGCAAGGGTATCCCTGTACGAGATTGAATCATGGTTCCCCTTGTGTTCTCTAAAGGTATTATTCATAGAGAATGAAGCAGAAGAGACGGGAAATTAATGTTAGAAGTAGGTAGAAGAAAATATAATATTTAGACTACAATGAATTAACAAAAGAAGGGATTCATTTGATGTGGGCATGACAAATTTTCCTATTCCAAAAACGCGAAGCTCATGACATATGCTCGACGCGGAATACATCCATTTTCAAAAGTTATTACTCAATATTACTAAGAGAAAGTTCATAAGAAGGTAATGTCATCCAGTTTGTGATATTTTCCTCACTAGCGAGTGGACGGATAAAAAGCCTGAGGGAGCTTCATCGAGCAAAAGCTTCAATGGTGACACCGGTTGAAAACAAGCATGATAAGCCTTCATGAGTAGCAACGTAGTTGGGTTGGATCAATTGTGGTGGTCCAGGAAATGAAACAGCGAGGGGAGGAAACATCAATGCCCCTGAATTTCCGGTTAAATGTTTCCTTAGGGCAACTTCATAATCTTTGAAACTGGGATAGTAACCCAGCCCGAAAGTGCCTTTGTTCTTCCTCGGAGCTACTGGGTGTATAATGTCCTGACCACGGATTCCCAGAACGCGTCCTAGGATGAAGTTGGTGCCCAACATGAACTTCCCCACCATTAGCTCGACTCTGTCTTGTGCTGGCTCTCCCTAATCCCTAATCACAGATATGAGAACGAAGGCATGGAAAGACAATACATATTCGGTCTCGATTCCGATGAAAGGTACGGAAGTCGCCTTATAAATTATGTAGTCTTCCTCCCCATCGATCACAACAAGGTGATCCTCAGAGATAATTTTAACTTTCTTATGCAGGGTAGAAGGCACTGCCCCTGCGGCATGTATCCAAGGTCTTCCCAAAATTATATTGTATACCCTCGGAATTTACAAGACTTTGAAATACTAGTCGAACTGAACTCAGATTATATTGAAACCTTGAAAAACTGGATTGCTTTGATAACAAGGAAAGGAAACTTAAGAGATAAGATAACATAATTTTGTTATAACAGAATTAACAGAACAGAAAGAACCACTTTACTGGAAAGGATGAAGAAGTTAATTCTTAAAAAATGAGATACTCCTATTTATATACTAATCCTAAGAGACTAAGAAGAAACTATAATGGATGATCTAGGCTATACAAGAAGACACTAGAACACCTAGCTGCAGTATACATAGAAAGGACTATCACACTTTGATTTTAATGAACATATTCTTATCATAACTCGTAACATTCCCTATCCAAGATCCTTTTTGAGTATGTTTGCTTGATGTCCTTGTTTGATTATCTCTTTTACATATCCTTCATACTTGATCAATACAACCTCGAATTTTGAACTTCAGATACTCCAATCACCATTTGCTTTGATCATAATCTAATCATAAGTTCAATTTCACTATTCTTCATCATATCATCACAGTTCAAAATAGATGATCACAAAGATCCATCATAATTCACCACCAAAGGTACCAAAACAGAAAAAAATCTCAAACAGAACAAATGATTATCAAAACTCAAATTTATACTCAACTTCTCCACTAGTCAAAGAATCAATACAATTGTTAGTTTCAGCTCTATGAGATATACTAGTGAATAACACTTCTAAAATCTCATGATACACATCAAGCTTGATATGTTGTCATCCTTGAAACATCAAATTTCTTATTTATCTTTACACTCTTTTCATTCATGAGTGATTTGATTGTATTTTTGTTTCTCAGGACAGGAAGGTTTAAGCCTTCATTTTATGATTGAGATTGGAAGGTTTGATAAATATCTTTGACGTGTTCTTTCTCAAACCAATGAAGAAGTATCTTTGACGGTTTCTTCTTCATTGATTATTTTTTAAATCAAATCCCATGAGTTGCCATATCTTTGCACGGGTGACTCAAGAACAAGTTGAGATCAATGAGAATAGAAGAATAAGAAATTCACCAATATATGATTAGAAAGAAAACATACAACAGAAGACAAAGACAAGCAGAGACGAAGACAAAACAGAGAAAACAACCAGCATCAAACTGTTTGAAGAATGTTTTATGATTACAACCAAAGGAGAGAAAAATAATGAAGCAAAGAATCAACCAAGTTGATGCAATGTTGACTGTACAAGAACAAAGAACTGAGCAACTAGATTAGACTATAACAATTTATGCAATGATCAACCAGAGTATACAAAATAGCAAACCAAGGTTATCAATGAACAAAAGAAAGAAACCAAACAATGATCACCCACTTAAACACCCTCTCTTAAGCATTTGGATAGAGCATCAACCTCTTCAAGAGAATATAAACTCAATTTTTTACGAAGAGGAACAAAGAACTTTTCAGTGAGAGGTTTTGTAAGAATATCAGCAAATTGATGAGTAGATGGAACAAAATTAAAAATGACTTGTCCATTACTCACTTTCTCATCAAAAACACTGAGATCAATCTCAACATGTTTCATCTTAGAATGATGAATACGATTTTCAGTCATCCCTATAGCACTAGTATTATTACACCAAACTACCAGAATAAAAGAAAGAGATACCTCAAGTTCTTGAAGTAGAGATGTCACCCAAAGAATTTCACATATAGCATTAGCTATAGCTCAATATTCAGCTTCAGCAGATGATGATCGAGAGATAACTGGTTGTTTTTTAGAATTCCATACAATCGGATTACAATTTAGAAGTAGAAAATGGCCAGAAATAGACTTTCTATCCATTGGATCAATTCCCCAATCTGCATCTACATACGACAAAACAAGGGTAACTTCATTTGATGGAACTGAATTTGATTGAAATAACACACCATGGAATAGAGTGCCTTTAAGATATTTCAACACATGAACAAGAGCATTCCAATGACACAAAGTAGGATCTTGAACAAATTGACGTAATTTGTTAACAGCAAACACAATATCAGGTTGAGTAGCACAGATATGTTGAAGAGCCCCAACTGTACTTCTGTACAAATCAACATTAGGACATGGTCCATTATCCTTATCACTTAAAATCTTGGTCAAAAAATTACTTATCATAGGAGTAGGCATAGTAGATGTATCTGTCAAATTTGTTTTATGCAGTAATTCGGTAATGTACTTGTGCTTACGGATAAGTAAACATTCATAATCACTTGAACATTCATCCCCAAAAAATAGTTAAGAGTGCCCAAGTCTTTCAGTTTGAACTCAGTATTAATTCAATTAATAGTTTCCTCAATATCACAATGATTGCTCCTAGTGACAACAATATCATCCACGTAAACTAAAAGAAAGACAGAACCTACAAACGTCTTTCTTATAAAAAAACAATTATCAGATTTAGAAACATGAGATGAGATAACAGAAAATGCTTAAGTTTTTCAAACCAAGACCGAGGAGCCTGCTTCAAACTATATAAGGCCTTGTGCATCTTACAAACCATAACATTCCAAGATAAATCACATTCCTCAAAGACAGGAGGTTGAAGCATAAACACCTCCACAGTAAGATCACCATGAATGAAGTCATTATTAACACTGATTTGTCGAATCTGTCACTTTTTGGTTAGGGCTAAAGATAGCACAATATGAATTGTAGTCGACTTAATAACAAGACTAAATGTTTGGCATAAATCAAAACCAGGTTTTTGATAATAAAAAAAAACAAACTTTAGCAACCAGACGTGCCCTGTAACTAACCACAGAGCCATCTGAATTCCTTTTGATCTTAAAGATCCATGTACATCCTATTGGAATACGACCTTCAGGTAGAGAAACAACAGACCATGTCTTATTTGTGGACAGAGCTTGCAGTTCGTCATGAACAGCTTGAGTCCAGGGTGGAGTTTGAAGATCTAAATGAATTGATGTTGGTTCAGAAGTAAGAAGATCAGGAGAAACATCACCAACTACAGTTAAGGCTGAGAATTGAGAAGTGGATTTGGATCTTATTTGCATAGAGTTAATGTTCTTTCCTGTCTCTGAAACAGGAGTCGATGGTTTTAAACTATTATGAGTAGCATAAATTCCTAATGAAAGATTGGACTGAACTGATGGCACTTGAATTAACTTAGTAGTTTTAGATCTTGTTTGCATAGGGTGAGTGTTCCTTCTTGCCAAAGCAGATGAGGTTCCTAAGGGTAGAACAGTCTGAACTAATGGTACTTGAGGTAAATTATTAGAAGTGTCAGATAAAATTCTAGAAGATTCAACTAATTCATAGTTTGAAGAAGGAACATACCGAATAATAACATCTTGTTGAGCTAATGAACCTGATGGTTGATCTAATGCAGTTGTAGATAATGGCTGAAACGATCATGTACACGATGGATGATCAGGTTGATGAGGAACATCATATGGTGAATCAGCCAAAGAGTATGAACAGAATTATCAATTGGAAGTACATATCGAGGAGGAGATATATGACAGAGGTAGATCATCAGAAGTATTCACACATCCAAAATGTAAGAAAACCGGAGTACTAGTGTATGTATTTTTCGGTGCAAAAGACATCATGAACTTACCTATCTGATCATCTAATGGAAATACAAGAAAGAAAGCTTATGTTTATTAAAAGGACGAGTAAACGGAAAACAAAGACAGCCAAACACACGAAGAAAATAGTAATCAGGAACCTTGTAGAACAGTTTCTCATGAGGAGATATGTTAGATAGTACCTGAGTTGGAAGTATATTGATCAAGAAGACAGCAGTGTAAAAGGAATCACTCTAATACTGCATAGGTAATGTTGCTTGGTACAAAAGAGTTAAACCCATTTCAACAATATATCTATGCTTTCTTTCGACAATCCCATTCTGCTCACTTATATATGGAAGGTAACTCTATGAGTAATACCATGCTAAGTAAAGTATGATGAAAGAGATTTAAATTCGTCAGCTTCATCTGTCTGAACCGATTTCAAAGAACAAGACAATTGTCTTTCAACTAAAGTATGCAACTGAATGAATATCTGTGCAGCATGACGTTTTTTATCCAAACAATATATCCATGTGTATCTATAGTAAACATCAACTATACTCATGTAATATTTCTTACCATTGGACACTACAGGTGCAGGTCCCCGCAAATCAATTTCAACAAGTTAAAGAGGCTTCGTATATTTTGTAGTAGAACTAGAAAAGGGAAGCCGGATACTTTTGTCAATTGAACAAGCAGAACATGAACCATAATCGTTTGAACATTTCATACCAAATTGTTTGAATACAAAAGATAAAACTTTGGACGAAGCATGACCAAGTCTTTGATTCCATATTATGGAAGACTCAACAACATTAGCAGTTTGACATATACCAGAACTAAAGACTCACTATTAGACCTAGATCGACTAAACCTGTGAAAATCTAGTTTGTAAAGGCTTCCCGATTCTTCACCCTGCAACAAAGCTTCGTGAGTTGCTAAAGAGTCCCTATAGAGTATGATGCTAAAGAGTCCCTCTTATAGCATATTTCCAGGCTAAAGAGGAGTGCCTTCTTGTATATAATTACTACCCCAATGGCAGCATATTCACTCTCATTCATGGTAATCCTTTTGATCATTATTTCTTCTTTGATTAATGAATATTGTTTCTCCCTGCCAAAGTTTTTATTTATGGCTGCTTAAAGTATACAGTGCCAAATTTATTTATTTGCTGATGCAAACCTAACAATAATGGTGGTGAAGAATGTGTTGTCATTAAATATAGATTTGTAGGTTTTGTACATGTTGGTCAATATTTGAAGCATCATACTCAAGAAAAGCTGTTCATTTAACGAATTATACGTATTTACTTTCCACATTTATTGTAAGTTTTTTTTTGGATGGGTAATAATATATACATTAATACAATTATAAATAATACATTATATTTTTTAAATTATATTATGTACGTCATATCTTATAGTACAAAAAAAAAAGATAATTAACACAAATAACAAACAAACGCTCGTTTTAAAATTGAATAGCAATTCCTGTCACATAAAGTGTATGTTTAATAGTGGTATTAAATAACATTAATACGTATTTTTAATGGTGGAATTGTTGTCACGAAACACATGTGTTTAGCAATGACATTAACTGACATAATAATGTGTTTGTAATAATGGACATGTTGTTGCTAAATACACATGTTTAATGGCAAAATATTATGTTATTGATACCATTAAACACTGACAATATTGGTCGTTGTTAATATTGTATACATTGGCGACATTTATTGTCCTTGAATGTCGACCTATAAGTGGCGGTAAGATTTTAGTGGTGGTAGATATTTTAGTGGCGCCAATTTGTCGTCGGGGTGACCTTTACCCATGGGGCCTATCCCGACGAGACTTAGCCCACTACTAAAGGTTAGTGACGGCAAATGGGCATTTGGTAGCGACTTTTTACCGCTTTTTTAGTTGTACTTTCTTGTGGTGTAAACATGTTGCTATGATTACATCAAGAAGGCAACCATATGATTTAGCATGTGTTACAAATGTTCTCCTAGATGTTGACGCTCGATAACAAGACAGCATACTACATATAGGATTCAACTCTATAGCCATCAATTTACCTCACCTTAGGAAAGTTATGGAAGAGGTCGTGGTTATATAAACTCTTTTAATAAAGTAAGCCACAGTTTCAATTGTGTGGGAAAGTTAGTCATCTTGTCGCTCGTTGTTGTGTTTGATTCGATCAAAACTTCAATGGTATAACTTCTCAGTCACGACTCCAAATAATGATGGTGTAACTCACTGTGCAAAATGGCATACCTCACCCGAGTTGTTCATTCCCACAAATGATCTCATGTGTTACCATATATTGTCTTCAATTGTGCCTCTACATCACCATCAACCTCACCAGGTATTTCACCGACATACATAAGTTTGCTCATCCTTACTTATATCACCCTGCCTACAATCAGGATAGTTAGGATGTAGTGATTCGTGCTCCTTCTTCTTCAAAGAATGTGAACATCGCCTTTACATCTCTAGTTGAAAATCATTCAGCTGGAACTTCAAACATGGCGTGATTCCCTGACTCTAGAGTATCCAGTCACTTGACCAATTTGCCTCAATCTACTCCCTATTCTAGAGCAGGTATAATTTATGTAGGTAATGGCTCTACAATCCCTATATCTCAAATTGTCTCCTCTTTTTCAGCATAAGGATAGATTTATAATACTACATAACGTACTTATTGCTCCTCAAATAACTAAAAATGTCCTCTATGTATCTCAGTTTGTTCAATATAAATATGCCTATTTTGTACTTTACCACATTGGTTGTGTTGCAAAGGATCTAACCACTCATCAGGTGCTCCTGGAGGGCTGTAAAATTGATGGATTATACAAGTAGATAATTCTTTCTTCCAAGCATGACGTGTTTAGTTCTTTAGTATTTCTAGTATGATCATCATATTCTGAAAATAATATAATATCTACTTGTGAAAACAACAGTTTAGTAAATAGTATCTCTAATTTTAGGGTTGTGGATAAGCTGACAAATTTTCATGTTAAAACCTTTATTATGAAGCTTGTAATCAATTAGTCATTTGTTGTTCATTTTAAAATAAACAAAGCACATTATGAGACTACTGACTCTACAACTTATAATTCACAACTTGTTAATACTAGTCATGTTGTTTGTATGTTATCCTCCCCTTCTTCAAGTGTTTCTACTTTAGTTTGGCATCATCGATTAGGCCATCGAAGCACTTAGGTTCTTTAAAAATTACTCAATTCTAGCCTATATTGCAGTGGCAAGAATGTAAACTTACTGGTGTGTGTAGCTTGACGAATGGGACAAAAACAATAAATTCCCATTCAACTAGTTCAAATTGACATTTGGGGACCTTGCCCCACTAGATCAAGTGGAAAGTATTAATATAGAAGCATTTTTATGCCTATAATCAGTTTACTTGGATTTACTTTCTTGCTAACAAGAGTGATGCAAACAGAAATATTCCTACATTTCGTGTGTTTGTTGAAAATCAGCTTAACTGTGTTGTGAAAGTTGTCCAAAATAACAAGGGAGGTAAGTTACGCGGCTCATTTCACATTTACTTGGTATCTTGTGGTATCAATCATTGATACACATCCCTCGCAATGGAACGAAAACACAAACATTTAATATAGTTTGGGATGACTCTACTTGCTCAGGCATCCATTCCTTTTTTATAAATGAATGGATAATAAAAACAAGGGTTAATTACCAAAAAAAAAAACGAAATTTGAAAAAATAAACACCAAATATAACATTTTTTTACAAACAACAAACCAAACTTTTGGAATTAAGCAAATAACAAATCTACCTCAAATTTTCATTATGTTTGAACGCATTTTTCAGTGTTTAAAGGAGTTTTTGTTTATATAATTTATGTTTAAAGGAGTTAATAAGTTGTAATACCCTTTCCTTAGAATAATTCAACTAATGCTGACTTAATAGCTCCCTCAAACATTCAAAAACTCATTCAAACATAATGAAAAATTGAGGTTGGTTTGTTGTTTGCTGAATTTTAAAAGTTCGGTTTGTTGTTTGTCAAAAAAAAATCGTTTGTTGTTTGATTTTTCCTCAAAGTTTGGTTTGTTTTTTGGTAATTAACTCTAAAAACAAATTTTAACAATTATGAACATGATATTAACTAATGATTTTAAAATTCATTTTATGACATATATTATTTTCATATATTTTTAAATAAATACAAACTATTATTATATATATATATATATATTATAACTTAGATAATGTTTTAAAAAAAATGTAATATATGTTGATTCTAGTAGAATATAACAATGATATTTTACAAAAATTGTTCTAAAAGAAGTATGAAGAAATTATGTTATAATTATTAGGGAAAAGTATGAAAAAGATGGAATATGTTTGATCAAATCATTATCGAATGCAACTTGTTTTGGACATCTAGCTTATGATAAATTATGTTTCATTCAGTTAGTTTTAGATGAAATGTTAACTTTCCGTCGAACTATTTAGTTAACTCCGATGAGTATACAAATTTTGTACACGTGGCGACATATAATTGGACCACGCTATAAAAATAACAATATATTATATAAAACATTAATAAATACATAAAAATCAGGAAAAAATGAAAAAATAAGAAGAAAAAAAATAATAATGAAATTTTGTAACTTATTGGGAGAATGAATAAGAGGTTTTGGAAGATTTTAAACTAAGTTACATGACATGCTACATATGAGTGAGAAATATATGTTTTACATGGACCATTAAGAGTTTTGAAATTGACAATACGAATGAAAAAATGTCTTAAGAAAGTTGTCATAATTCTACACAACTTAATCAAATTAATATATGTTTATTCTAGTAGAATATAAAAATTATATTTTATAAAAATAGTTCTAAAAAAAGTATGAAGAAATTATATTATAATTGTTTCATACCCTATATTTTATATTGCATACATAATTATAAATATATCTACATAAAATTAACATATAATTATTATTTCCATAAAATTGATATATAATATACATAATTATCCTTAATTTCATCTTAAATTATCCTCTAATAAAAACAATTAATATATGTATCTACTTTCTTTTCATAAAATAAAAAATTTATTAAATAAAATAAACTTAAGAAAAATTATAAATACACATGAAAATAAGAAGAGATTAATGAAATTTTTGTTACTTACTCGGAGAATGAATCAGAGACTTTGGAAAATTTTAAACTAAGTTACATGGCATGCCATATATGAGTAAGAATTATATGTTTGACATGGATCAATTAAAAGTTATGAAATTGACATTGGGAATGAGAAAATGTCTTAAAAAACTTACTTGTCATAATTATATGTAACTTAACCAAATTAATATATAGAGAGATCAAGATTACCAACCTATGTTATGTGACTTCAAAATACACAATGTTTACTCTTCATCTCATTTAGATTGTAAGTGATATTGATAAGCCTGACAGAATATATATATATATATCAATCATGTACCACTACAAGAAACTTGTGCAACAGCGACGGGGATTTCGTGTTGACGCTAAGAATTAATGTTGAATGTGTGTATATTGTGTCGACAGTTTTTGTTGTCGTTATTAATACTTATTAGGCATAATATGTTTTCCACCGTTATAAGCTACATTTAGTGTTAATTTTTGTCGTCACTTTATGTGGTACATGGATGAATGTGTAATGTCGACCAACACTTGATGTTAAATGACTCTATCAGTAGAAGATGACTTTTCCATTGTAAATGTACATATTCAAATGCGAAAAGTTTTGTCGTAAATATAGCGATAACAACAACGGTTATTTGTCGTAACTACTCAATTTTGTCGTCGTTAAAGCAGAAAGTAGCTGAGAAAATGTAAGAATAGGTTTGCGTGTTAATATATTGTCGACATTAGTATAGTCATTCAGTAACAGATTCAATTATTTTGGTAAAATAGTTTATTTAGTGATGACTATTGTTGATGTCAATAATGCAGAAACTATGGTATATTGTCGTCACTAAAATTTAAGAACCCCAATAAAACCGCCACTAAACTGAATTGAACCATGATTTAAAAAAAATAGACCTATTTCTAAAAAAATTAACCAAACCCTCACTTACCCTTTCTCCTCTCTAACCTAACTCTCGTTCTCCCTTCACGCCTTTGCACCTATTCACCCCCTCCCACCTCCCTCTCCGTCTCACACTCCTTCGAAGAAGCCATCTTCTCTACCCCGCGCCTCTCTTCGTCGTTTCTTTGTGCAATGTGAGATAGGAACCAACGGCAGAGAGAAGTTCTGAGGGTCGATTTCTTCTCACTTCTTCGCTTTGGTCCCCTGAGTAAGATTCTTCGATTCAGTCCTCTCTCCAACGTAAAGTTTTCGTGATTTTGACCTAATTTTGCAAGGTTTAGGGTAATTCCTTCAGAAAGTTGTGCAAATCTTCCTTCAGAAGGATAAAAGGACCGGTCAATAACAAATTCAACTGCCGAAACAAATTCACCTTTGACTTCCCCTTTCTCCTCAACAAATGATTAAACTCTGTATATACCTACTATTAGTTCCATCTGCAAATCCTGTCCATCAGATGATTGTCCTATTCTTCAACTCATCACCCAAGCAATCTCCCATTCAGTCCATACTGATCTCCTAATGTTCAAGAGCACTAACCAAGTGCATCTCATCCTCATGTTCACAAACAACAACATCCCATCATCAGGGATGTTCCTCCACAACCAAATTCACAAAAACCTAAACCTTCAGATCCCATCACATTACCTCAACAATGCCTACCACGTCTTCAAATTATGTTATAGTCGTTCAATCACTCAAGCCACCTGTTTATCAATCATGCTATAATTCCCAAACATTTGCAGCTATGACTATCCCTAATGTTCACATAGTATGTTAACTCGGTCTAAAACACGATCTTATGTGGATGATCTACTTGTTTTTGATGAGAACATTACTCGATCTTATGTAGATGCTTTACTTGTTTTTGCTGAGAAGATTGCTACGCCCCAAAATATTCAAACTACTTTGCAATTTCCTGAGTGGCAAGAGGTTGTTCAAAAGAAGATTTCAGCCTTGCACCAAAATTCAACATGGTAATATGAAATATGCTCATCCTTAAGGCAACTAAACCTAAGGTCGAGAGTGATATGACCTTATGTGTATATATTAATATTATATATATATATATATACATATATATATATATATATATATTATGATTTGGTTATATATATATAGATTTAGTTATTCTTTAGTTTCCTATTAGTTTTAATAAAAATAGAAAAGACGGATATTAGTCAAATATATTATTATTAGTAAAATATATTATTTTCTTTTAGTAATATATTTATTATACATTAGAGTTTATATCCAAGGATTAGTTTTAAGGAATATATATTATTTTATTCTTTTCTCTACCTAGAGTTTTTCTATATAGGGAGATTCTATTTGGAGACCATCGACTACTAAATACAGACCACTTTTGTTAAAAGACTAAAACGTCCTATTAGGTTTTTACATATTTGCCCTTACCTACTTTAAAAATAAAATACAATTACTAAATAAAGACCACTTATTTTTTACATCTTTTATACTTATATTCAAAATTATTATATCTGTTATCATCCTTTATATTTGCTTTTTCACCACAAGTCACGTCTCTGATCACCATACAGTCCACTCCTTCATCCGATCAACGTTTTTTGGTACCAGTCACAACAAATCAGCCGCCACAAACCACCACTAGCCGCCACAAACCACCACCAGCTGCAAATCAGTCTAGGGCACCCCGCCGCCAGCAAATCAACAACCGTGTCTGTACGTTCCCCTTAATTAGTTTAGGGTTTAGAAAAAAGAATCGATGAAGTTTTGTTGCAGTTCGTCCATGGTGGAATCGACACACTCTTGTCGATTTCAGTAAACATAATCGATAAATAATGTCTGGTTAATAATCACGAAATCGGTCTGGTTTAACCGATTATAACCAATAAATTGGCACAGTGTTATCGTGTCATATTCATTGAATCGGCAAGTTGGTATCGTTTGTGTTAACATAGTCGTCAAGTATGTACCGTTTGTTAAGTATATATTCGTCAAGAGGTTACCGAATATTGGATACCATATCGGTAAGCAGTTACTGATTCTGTATAATATCGAAGTATCCTTTTTTGTAGCATGTTTTTGTCCACGTGTTGTTCTTTTCCTTACTTTTAAATTGTTCATTGCAGGATTCTTATTTTTATCCGTACATTATGGATCATTCGAATTACATGAAAAAACTAGAAGGTTTCGATTCTATTTTGGACAAGATGAATGACAATGAAGTTCATGAAACAAATTATAATGATACCGTCGAACCAAAAAAGGAAATCATTTATCTCACTAATGAACCGTCGAACCTTGTACGTGTTACTATCTTTTATTCGTTTTACTGTTGTTAATTTTCTGTGTTTACTTATATAAATTGAATAACATGCAGGATTCTTCTCGGTGTAATAACGAGTTAGTATTGGTGGATTATACTAGCGAGTATGCGACATTCGATGCGAGTACTTGATATTTTTCTTTAATTTATATGATTACTATTTTTCTAAATATATTTTTTCTTATAATTTTTATTGCAGATATACCATACAATAGATGATGTAATTGAATGGGCCTGAGTGGTTGGCAAACGACATGGACATGTCATAGTAGTTAAAACCTCTTATGTCAATGGAATTCGCAGAAGACCACGTGTTTTGCTTGCGTGTGAGCGTTTGGGTTCATATAGATCGTTCGTATCTAATGAAACTATAGACATTAAGACAAGAAGAGGAACAGGGACAAAAAAAAAAGGGATGTCCGTTCACGCTTAAGTGTGGACTTGAAATAAGTGATCTGGGTTGGGTGTTGGAAGTAATAAATGGAAAACAAAACCATAGCGCTGCCGAAAATTTTGAAGGACGTAGTTTTGTCGATCGGTTGACACAAGAAGAGTCTAACGTGTTAGTATACATGTCCAAAAGTTTAGTTCGTCCGAAATAAATTTTGAAGACTTTGAAGAATCGAGATTCTTTCAATGCTACAACGATCAAGACCATTTACGATGAACGTAGTAAATTTAATATTCTTGAGAGAGCTGGACAGTCAGAAATGCAACATTTATTAGAAGATCTTCGCGAACACAATTTTTTTGAGCATCACAGAACATCCAGCGACGGTGCAAATATTGTTTCAGAATTTACTTACTCTCATCCGATGAGCATGAGCTTGTTGCAAACTTTTCCACATGTGTTGCTGCTCGATTGTACATACAAGACAAACAGATGTCATTTTCCCTTGCTAGAGATCGTCGGAATCACATCCACCAATATGACATTTACAGTTGCAACTACATATCTTAGTTCAGAACGAGAAGAAAACCTTTTATGGGCGTTGCAGAAATTGCATTCGTTGATGGATGATAATGGTTGTGTGATATCCCAGCCATCCTCGTTACTGATACGGACTTATCTCTTATGAATGCTATTCAAAAAATGTTCCCTACATCACAACACTTGTTATGTAGGTGGCACATAAGTAAGAATGTATTGACAAAGTGTAAGAAGGTGATGAGAGATAAGCAATTGTGTGATGAGTTCATGAAATATTGGGGTATTATAGTTACGTCATGTACAAAGACTGACTATGAACAGAACTTAACAGAGCTCACAAGAGCTTATAAAGCTTATCCGAATATAGTCAAGTACGTGGTGGATAATTGGTTAACTCCCTATAAAGAGAGATTTGTTGATGTTTGGACAGATACTTATATGCACTTCAGAACCTTAACTACAAAAAGGTAATTTTATTTAATTGATTATGTAGTTATATAATTATGAAATTATATTGTAACTTATGAGAAACTCTTTCATTTAGGGTTGAGAGTGCTCATGCGAAACTCAAGCGGCAACTTGGAACCTCGCAATGTGCTTTTCGCGTGGCGTGGACTAAAATACATGCAAATTTAGAGCTTGAATTTGCTGAAATTAAGGCGTCTTTTGAGAGAAGTATGACAGTTGTGAAACACTCATACAATATATCACTATTTGGAGATATCTGTGGTTTAGTTTCAGAAACGGACATGGAAGAGATAGTAAATGAGCATAAGTGTATTGAAAGTGTTGGTACTGTGAAAAAAACTTTGTGGATGTTACAAACGAGCAACACACGGCCTACCGTGTACGCACGAGATAGCAGAATTTATTCGCGATGGTGTCCCAATTCTGTTTCCTTCTTTACATCCACATTGGACCAAGTTGACAATTACTCCCACAGTTAAATGTGATACGCCAGAAGTTATTGCTATGTTGCACAAGTATGTTGACGAAATTGCTACATTTGATAAATGTCAACTCTCATGCTATGCAAGGAAAGCTAGAGAATTCTTTAACCCTCAATCAGTTGATTTATGTGAACCTCAAGTAAAGGCTAATACGAAAGGGTGACCCCATGTTAAAAAAGACACATTGACTCGTCGGAACCCTTCAGCTTTTGAGTTGGTAGATGTAATTTCACCCACAGTTGAAAAGCGAAGTCAGACGAACAAGAAGTTGTCGACCCATCGAAGAAACAAAAATTTGGAGTGTAATGATCAATTTTCAGTTGATATGTCCAATTGTCACGGCAACTCAAGTATGGAGTTTCGAGATCAATTTCCAAAGGCTATAAAGGACTTCATTATTGATATAATTAATCCTTCAATGGATGGTCGTTGTGGATTTCGTGCTATTGAGGGACTATTGGGAATCAATGTTACCGATGGATGGAAACAAGTTCGTAAAGATTTATTGACAGAAGTGAATACACATGCAGTATTTTATGAACAGATATCATTGTACCAGATACAAGATATCAAGACGACTTTAGACTATTATGAGACTCCTATGAGTAGCAAATATTGGATGACGATGCCGGATATGGGACACATAATTGTGACGCGATATAATTGTGTACTATTCTTATACTCGAGTCAACAATGTTTAACATTTTTACCACTTCGATCAGCACCTATACCATGATGTGTAGGAAAGAGATAGCAATTGGGTTTGTAAATGAAAATCACTTTGTTCAGGTAACAATTTCATTTTTGTCAATTACATCAATTCATATAAGAATATTACCTAATTTAATGTATTTTTTTTCTTTTGAATGCAGCTAAAATTACATACATATCATCCAGTTCTACCAATTGCAAATTACTTGTTTCGCTTTCGCTATACTGAGACAGATGGATGGAAACATGCTTACACTGGATGTATTAAACATTTTGAAATTGAATAAAGCACACTTTGGTCCAAAATAAATTTTTTTAAAGGAGTTTGTTTCCTTTCTAAACTTATCAAGGTTTTCCCTTGTGGCGTTCTATCATTGACATATCAAACTTATCACCGTTTGTGGCGTCTTCTATCGAACTTATCAAGATTTTCCGTGTGTTGTTCAATTACCAACTTATAATGTGTGTATTCATTCCCTTTCAAGGTGTACTTTATTGAACTTATCATGTTTTTTCTTGTGGAGTCTAATCACCGACTTATCAGGTGAATATCCATGATCATTTGTGGCGTCTTCTCTATATCACGAAACCTGAAGAAGAAACGTTCCAAACGACATTAACTTCTTGCGTTTTCATCTCATATTGACGAGAGCGTGAAGAAACCATCCTTGATGGTCGCCTAACTTAGGTCCCCTCACCTAAGGCTATAAGTGTCCCTCCTTCAGTCGCGCACTACAAGAAACTCGAGCATAGACGTCGGCAAAAAATTGTTGCTAAATGCATAAATACCGTTGTTAACTTTTAACAACGACGAGATCTTCTTGACGGTAGCCCCCTTCGTTAAAGGTTTATATGTCGATAATTTTCCGTTGTCAAAGGTTTGTCGCTGTTAACATGACACTCCCCACTTCAGGTTTACAGCGGCATCCGATTGTTGTTAAACACAGATGAAATGCGACAACACATTGCCGATGTTAAAAATAACTTACTCAATGGTAATTGTCTGTCATAAAAGCAGTATTTTAGACACGATTTCTAGTTGCTGCAATTGATAAGAAATAATTTTCATTAACTTTGTCGTTAAAAATGTAAATATGCGATAGGTTTACATTTGTGACGATACCTTATTAACGTCAACTACATTTGTAATGAATTAAGCTTATCTATCACGCGATGCATGAAGGTTATCCTTAAGGCAATAACACCTACATGATCCTCACAATAAAAATGTGAGTAACACCTATTAAAGATGTCATCTATCATTAAGGATCTAGGTCTATATGTTACCCCTATAGCAGACGCGGGATATCTCCAACCTCCTTTAAGGTAAAGCAATCATATATCCACCGGGATACTAGGGTTTGACTAGTATAAATACTCTTTGGCTTTCTCGCACGCAAGTACATTATTACTTAGACAACACGTACTCATTTAGACAACGGAGATGGACCCAAAGAACCACGTCCACCCCTATCTCATTTTGCAGGTGCTCAACGCGACTAGGATCGATTTACGACACACAAAATCAACTCCCAACGAATTATCTGGCAAATCGAGGTATCGCGTACCAACAATACTCTCTTCCATGGTCACTTAAGGTCTTAACACTTCACTCTAACTAGTTCTGAACAAAATTTGAAAATTATTGGAAGCAACGGATGTCAAACCCAAATGGGGAATTCATAACGGGTGTAATCATCTATAAATGTAATGAAGTATCGCGCTTTGTGTCAAAACCAAATGGGGAATTCAAAATGTAAACACTAAGAGGGCCACGGGATATGCGGCTCTAGGTGCCTTACCAAAAGATTTTCTGGTGGATATTTCTGTTAGACATCTAACACAAGTAGACAACTCGACATGTGGAATGATAGGAAGAAATCTCTGCTAGGCTAGCAACTGCATTTTATGCTGACATATGTGGTCTAATCTAATGTGTCATCCATTCACATCGCAAACACATTCACGAGTAGAAGAAAACATGAAAATATTATTTCGTGAATCCAAAACAATAAATTCACCCAAAATAATAGTTAAACCAAATAAAATTGATCCTAAAGTCTACTATTGTGCGAAAAGTTCATCAAAAGATAATCTAAAACTAAGATAACATTCTGATGAATTTGTGCAGCACAGAGGACATCACGAGGGAGTAGGACTCGACCAATGCATAAACGCAACTCACAAGTTCCAATACTTTCAACTTCAACGTGAGAGATATTGCCGATGTAATTACACCTAGTCTCCCACGGGAACTTTCGGTACTCTACAAAAGTGTCTCGATCCATGGCTATCTGGTCTGTCGATCCTGAATCCAAAATTCACATAGGACATGACTCATCCAAATTATTGTACTAGAAAGACAAAGCTCACTAGGATAGATAACAAGACGTATCTATTGTACCAATTCAGGGCATTCATTTGCAAAGTTTCCCTTATAGCTACAATTATAGCACAATTCCGCTTATCAAATACGAAATTATGACTCATTCAAATATAATTTATTATTACGGTATAAATCGGATATGGGATGAGATATACAATAATCATTGTCACGTTCAACATCCACATTAGGGTTTAATAAGTATAAATACTCAATACTTCTCTCATAAAATATATTTTGCGTTCATTATTATCAATATTACTACCATATACACATTTAAGTATTCTGAGAGAACCATTGGAAAATATTCAACTACTCTCTATTGGGCTAAGATCAACACTCTATCAGCTCGAATCAACTCCTGTTCGGCTAATTTCATACCTTATCCCAACATTTTACTATTAGTAAACAATAGTTACTTATATGAGATAAAGGAATATGTTCAATTATATATATACCGGAAATACATCATTCTTATTTACTATTTGCTAAGCCGTCTATATTCTCATCAAGATTTACAAATCCAAATGTTGCAGAAAAAGTTATGCACATTGAGTAACAACATTAAGATTCAAAAAATACTATAATCCATGAATGTCTGCAACTATTACAATTGTAAGATTCATTCAATTTGTTACAGAATTAGAGTCTATACGAATTAAATACATCTCAACAAAGATACAAACCCCATCGGATGGATTCCCCATTAGAACTGAGCTGTGACACATAACGCATTGCCTCATTTTCCAAATGCATAGCAGTTGGAAAAAAAAAAATGAAGGTTGTCAGTGTGATCTCATCTGTCGTCTCCACGAACAAATTATAATTAAGTTGAGAATGGCAAGGAAGAACTCAGCAGCACACTCCCCCCTTCAGTGCATATTACGGAACGAGCTGCTACGCACTCCCCGTCTTAGTGGAAAAGCATCACGAACACAATCATCGGGCAAGATCAACTTTATAATTGTTGAAGCATTAGATTTAATTCCTGCACGGATCTGGAAACCACACCACCCCGACTGCATGCAATAACAACATATCAGTATCATTTTATAAACCACAATGTTTCGTATCCTCTACGTCAGTCAACAATATATTACAGTTCCAATAATACTTCACATTTTAAGTAAGAATAAGAGGAAGAGCTCTATGCTGACTGACCACAAACACAAGGTAACATACCATAGAAATTTCCTGCTCTAGGATTAGAACAGGGTTTCAATATACTGACGAACCACTCTTATTGTCTTTACTGTATAAATAATTGTGGGGCATTTCAAGAATCAGCAACATTATGAAACTACTACAACACAATTATTATTTTTTTTATTTTTTGACGCATTTACTAACAGCTCAATCAAGTCCCTCCCTACAAATAAGTACGCATCCATATCAAGATGTGGAAACATGGATTTGCATAATCCAGAAACAGCATAATTCTTTATATGATGACGATGATGATTTGAAAATACAGATAACACCAACACTTTTACTTAGCAAAATTGACTGACATATTACCTCAAGAGTAAAGGCAGAATTCTCTTAATCTTTTGAAGCTGGGAGAAGCATTGCTTACAGCTTTCTCTCCTGAAACCAAAATTGCAAACCACAGGTAAAATAATCAGAAACCAGTCCCACTGGCACAGCGGTAGAAAACAAATTTAGAGTTTGTGATTAATATGAATGAGAAACCGTTGTTCAGCATGTAGGTCAACCCCGACAGTGGGAGGAGCTGACACAGTGGAGAACACTACTTGGCCGAAAACTGCCACAAGCTTCAGTAACATTTCCAGGGAGAGGCTGGTATGTCTGTGGATTGACCAAAATACACCAATTACAAAAATACCTTGCAAAGTTTGATCCAGTTATGCATAAGAAATGCCAAGGGTCATACCCTCAACCATTTTGACCATCCCAGAAGCAAGCAGTTTTAAATATAACAGATTAGGACCTAATGAAACTTACTGGCAAGATTTGGGTACGGAAGCTCTAATTGGGTCTCGGTTTTGACATCTAATGCAACAAGCAAGGCATGAATAACATCTATGCTCCAACTTGAGGTGGCTGTTACAGAATGTTATACCTGTCCCTCCATAAATTCTAGTTTGCTTGGAAGATATTTACCAGAGAAAGATATGTATATATATTCCTAATCTGCTAAAGGGGAAGATCAAGAAGAAATCGGTATCATTCCGGTAATTCTCTTTATAATCAAATACTCGAAGAGAAGAGGTCCATGACGTCTCCAATTCCATGTAAAGTGAATCAAAAAGACTTTAGAGAATTAGCAGTTAACCCTTTTCTTCTTGATCTTCTCCTTTATCATAGTTGAAATATATATATACACAACTACATACATCTTTCTACAGTAAGTCTTCTTCTATGGTATATATGTTCTAACAAAACTAACATTTATGGAAGGCCAGCTATAACATTATGTGACAGTTTATAATCAACACTTTGATCGTTTCAAACTTACTATTACATATATTATCTGTGGAATTCTTAGAGTAAAAAATTAGTAAACCCTAGAATCTATTAT
Organism: Chamaenerion angustifolium; assembly: GCA_946814005.1. NCBI lineage: Eukaryota > Viridiplantae > Streptophyta > Magnoliopsida > Myrtales > Onagraceae > Chamaenerion > Chamaenerion angustifolium. The sequence continues at coordinate 20,306,374 of OX328268.1, read as the reverse complement.
AGTTACCTTATCTTAACGGTCAAAGAGTCATAACATATTACAGGCTTAGCTTAGTAGTAGAATATACTATGGCCTTTAATTTCGTGTTTTAGTATCAGTTATCCTTAAGATTGAAGTTAAGAGTTTCTTTGTAATTATATGAAATAAAACAAGCAGCAGAAACTTATCAATGAGGATATACTCTCTCTAGATTTGTGTATATATATATACATTTATTTCTATTATCTAAGGAAAATAGTTCTGTAATGAAACAACCTTTAAGGTAATAACCTCTAAGGAAATGTATCATAACACTCCCTCTCAAGTTGGAGAATAAGTATTAATTATGCCCAACTTGTTACAAAGATATTCAACTGAATTCTCATTCAAAACTTTAGTGAATAAATCTGTTATTTGTTCGCCTTTTTTTCACATATCCCGTGAAAATCAAATTTTTATGAATCTTCTCTCGAACAAAGTGACAATCGATTTCAATATTCGTTCTTTCATGGTACACCGAATTCGAAACGGTATGAAGAATAACTTGATTCTCACAGCACAGTTTAGTTGACAATATCGATTGCAAGCCAACTTCTTCCAATAGATGATATATCCACATAATTTCACATGTGGACTGTACTGTGTGCCATGGCTCTGTACTCTGATTTCACACGTTATTCCTGTACAACACGCCAAGTTCTGGAACTCCTTTCAAGTAGCATAGAATTTGTTCCAAAGCTACCCAATGTTTGACGGTAGTTGCGAACATAAATTGACTTAGAACATTGACTGCATAAGCAATATTCGGACGAGTGACTGTGAGATAATTCAATTTCCCAACCAACCTCTTATACCTCTCAGGATCTTGAAAGGAGTTATTATCTTCTTTCACAAGATATATGTTGGGAGTCATAGGAGTACTACATGGTTTCACTCCTATCTTTCCAGTTTCTGCAAGTAGGTCGAGCACATATTTTGTGATAGATAAATGTCTTTATTACCACGTGTGACTTCTACTCCTAAAATATATTTCAACTGAGCCAAGTGTTTTGTGTTATATACTTGGCATGCAAAAATGAATTAAGAGATGAGATTCCAATATAATCATCACTTGTAATGACAGTATCATCAACATAAACGATAAGTAAAACAACTCCAGATGTTGATCTCCTGTGGAAAACAAAATGGTCACACTTGTTCTTATTCAACCCAAACTCCTGTGCGGCCACTAAACTTATTGAACCAAGCACGAGGACTCTGTTTCAGACCATACAACAATCTCTTCAAGTGACAAACCTTCCCATACTCCCCTAAGCAACAAATCCAGGTGGTTCCTCCATATAGACTTCTCCATGTAGATCACCATGAAGAAACGCATTCATAATATCCAATTGGTATAACGACCAATTTCGAGAGGCAAATACAAATATAAAGAGAAGAACTAAAGTAAGTTTTGTCACCGAGAGAAAGTGTTTGAATAGTCAACACCATACGTTTAGGTATATCTTTTGGTTGCAGGTCACGCTTTCAGTCTCATCATCGATCCTTCGGTATTAAATTTGACTGCAAATATCCACAGCTATGTAAATCCACCAACTCCCAAGTGCGATTTGATATCCTCAGGCATTGCACCACGCCATCTGGGTGACATAAACCTTCTTTGACCGTCTTTGGCACATGGATAAAGTCAATTGAGGCAATCAAGGAGCTAGATGAATGTGATATGCGATTATAAAAGATATAATTGGCAATGGGATGCACTTTTGGGAAGGGTGCACTTACGAGTACCTTTGCAAAGGGCAATAAAAAGGTTATCCTCACTGACATCTAAAAATTGATTAGATTGTGAAGGGGCTGAAACAGTTGAGTGAGAATAACACAACTGGTACATGTGGTACATTGGTAGACTTTTCTCGCCTGGAATATTGATGAAGAATGGGTGGTTTTGGTAGAGGTTAATGTTGTTCAACTGGTGCAGTTCCGACTCTATACACCAACCATTCATCACTGAAAATAGAATAATCACTGAAAATGTCACATCAGTTGACACCAAATACCGATTAATATCTGAAGAATAGCACCGATAGCCTTTCTGGCGATGAGTATCCCAAGAATCCGCATTTCAAGGCTTTAGGGCCAAAAGTATTCATCAAAAGGAGAGACGACACTGACACAAGTACTGGTTTTTGCACCCTTGTATCAAAGATATAGAGACCATTGCGAGAGCGAGCAGTCACAGGGATGACACCAAGAGAAGCCACATACCATCGGAAGCTGTAAATATTCCTCACACGCGAGCCGGCAACGACAACAGTCTAACAGAAGGCATCAGAAAATGACACCAGAACGACATGAAACGTCGGAAATCGACCTCAGACGTTCCACAGAAGAGCCACGTCGTAGGGAGGCCAGAAATCTAACAACGAGCGAGATACACCCGCGCCACGACTTGACGCGCCACCATCCCTCCGTGACAACTCCTCACACGTCGACGCGTGATGAAAGTAGCAGAGGGAAACGGCAGCGCGTGACTCTCCCTCGCCTTTTACTTGGACACCTAGAAGAAACAAAACCCCTTTCTTACCTCAAACCCCAATTGAACATAATGCTCTGATACCATGTAAACGTTCATACTTGAATGCTACATATTTAGTTGATAGATTGTTACGAGTCGATTAGTTGAGTTGGTTCGGTTGGGTTAGTAGTAGAAATATATGAACCGATCCTAGAAACCCTAGCCCTATATAATATATTCATGTCTAAGTGGAATGCTCATGATGAAAATAATACACCATTCCATTATCTCTCTCTCTCGTTCCAAGTCCTCCTTTCTCTCTACTTGTCTTCTTCCTATCTGTCTTATTCTTCCTCATTCTCTCTCTCTCGACAAACAACTCTCCTTCCATTCAGCACTACCTCTTGTCGGCCCGTAACACTGGTATCAGAGACAGCAAACACCACACCAACCGTCGCCGTCATGACCTCCACCAACCCCACCGGAGAAACCAGAGCCCAAAAGGACGCACGCATGGAAGCCTCCATCAACGACCACACGCGACTGATGATAGAGCTGACCCAGAGGATGGCCATCGCAGAGGAGAAGTAGTCGGTAACCGAAGAACACACTCGGGCTTCCCTTGAAGAGCTCCGTCGGAAGTTTACCGAGTCGGAAGCAAACAACCGAGCTTCGTTTGACGAGATAAGAAAGAGCTTCGCCGATATCAAGCTTATGATCACTTCCAACGCCGCCATGCACCCAGACACGACAAAGAGCACGTCCAGCATCCTCGGCTCCGGCACGCGGACTCCGCCACTGACCGCCATGACGCCACCACCACCCACAGCAACGACATTCTGGCCTGCACCAGTCGAAACAGGCTATTATGCTCCTCAAGCACGTGAGAACCGACAACCTTACCGCGTCGGGCGACTCGACTTCCCCAGATTCTCCGGAACAGACGTCGCTAGCTGGTTGTTCAAATGCGAACACTTTTTCGAAATGGACGAAACACCGGACGACGCCAAGCTTAAGGTGGCCATCATCCACCTGGACGGAGATGCTCTCCAGTGGCACCAGGGCTACACCAAGGTGCAAGCAGCTGAGGGACGGACTCTGTCATGGTCGGAGTACGTAGCAGCCCTGCAAGCTCGGTTTGGCGACGAGCTTTTCGGCGACCCTATGCTGGAGATAAAGAACCTTCGGCAAGAAGGCTCTTTTTCCGACTACCAGCGCGAGTTCGACAACCTCCTTCACAGAGTGCCACTCGTCGAAAAGGTCTCGGAGCGTGCCGCCATCAGCCAGTTCGTGGGCGGTTTGGAGTACCATCTCCAGGGCCAAGTCCGGCTTCAACGAGTACAAACGCTCCATGAGGCCTATGCAGTGGCCAAGCTTCACGACTCAGTCCTCACATCGCAGCTGCTACCACCAACGGATTCACCGCCTCCCTTCGATAATAGGAACGCTAGGATGACCACTAGTAAGGAGATGGAGGCTCGTAAAGCTAAAGGATTATGTTATTGGTGTCCCGAGAAGTATGTCGCAGGTCATAGGTGTCGAGGAAAACAAATCTTTTTTATCGAAGTCGGAAATGACAATGGCTATGAACCCAATGTGGGTGTCGACCTTGAGGGCAAGGTCGTTATTTAGGCGGGATGCAATGTTACAAGTCGGTTAGTTGAGTTGGTTCGGTTGGGTTAGTAGTAGAAATATATGAACCGATCCTAGAAACCCTAGCCCTATATAATATATGCATGTCTAAGTGGAATGCTCATGATGAAAATAATACACAATTCCATTCTCTCTCTCTCTCGTTCCAAGTCCTTCTTTCTCTCTACTTGTCTTCTTCCTATCTGTCTTATTCTTCCTCATTCTCTCTCTCTCGACAAACAACTCTCCTTCCATTCAGCACTACCTCTTGTCGGCCCGTAACACTGGTATCAGAGACAGCAAACACCACACCAACCGCCGCTGTCATGACCTCCACCAACCCCACCGTTGAAACCAGAGCCCAAAAGGACGCACGCATGGAAGCCTCCATCAACGACCACACGCGACTGATGATAGAGCTGACCCAGAGGATGGCCATCGCAGAGGAGAAGCAGTCGTACGGGCCGACAAGAGGTAGTGCTGAATGGAAGGAGAGTTGTTTGTCGAGAGAGAGAGAATGAGGAAGAATAAGACAGATAGGAAGAAGACAAGTAGAGAGAAAGGAGGACTTGGAACGAGAGAGAGAGATAATGGAATTGTGTATTATTTTCATCATGAGCATTCCACTTAGACATGCATATATTATATAGGGCTAGGGTTTCTAGGATCGGTTCATATATTTCTACTACTAACCCAACCGAACCAACTCAACTAACCGACTCGTAACATAGATTTGTACATATATATATATATACACTTTTATTTCTACAATCTAAAAAAACTAGCCATCTACCGAATCAACCTATTAGGAAATAACCTCTAAGGAAATATATCATAACAAAAATCAAAGACCTTCATCTATATCTTGTTTTTGGTGTTTGAATCAAAATATACATTTGTATGAGATATTGTGCCTCAAGATATAAATAAGGGGTTAATTCTTTGAACTTTCAAGGATATAAAATATTTTTTCCTATTGGGGATCTTGGCTTTTACAAGCCACGCACCTAGAAAATCCCCACAAGCCCCACAAAGCGGTTAGTCAAAGGCTTAGCCTAGATAAGTTGAATGACATAGAAAGTTGAGTATCAAGATCCCAGGTCTTGAATATCAAGATTCTGGGTTTTGAATGACTTAAACTTAAAAGATTTATCTTCAACTACCAGAAAGAGTAAATACCTTTCAATTTTGCTATCAAGTAAACCCACGAGCACAGGAAGCAGGCAAGAAAACAAATCTAAATTGAGAGTATCCATTTTTTCCATGAGAATGCTGATCACATCTGCTTGCACCTGGAAAAAAAAACGGCTCTCAGGATGCAACTCCGAATAATAAGTTTCACAAATGCATACAACTATGTTATTAAATACGCACTGAAGGATCTGGCAACTTCCTCATTGCATTTATGGCACCTTTCATATCATTCTTCTCAAAAAAATGGCGTATCACCTACCGCGACAAAGTGTAGATGATCAGAGACTACATAAATGCCAGCAAATAACATATAAATGTAAGATAAAACTGATTTGACTGTACAGCTCATTGGTATCTACCTTTATTTTTATCCGGAATACATATGATTAGTGTTGATAAGTATAAACAGCAAACCTGAAGTTTTGTTAGCCGAGACCGAAGGGTGCTTAAGAATACTTCATGGCTTTGCATTAGAATCTCAGCAACATCTTCATTGTTAGCACAGTCAGACTCCCTTCCAGAAACGTGAGGCTCACTCTGTAATTTTTAAAACAGTGTAAGCAACACCACAGCATAGCAAAATGAAGTTCGATTAACTTATATTTGTAACTACACAACACTAAGGAAATTTTGATCACTCCCTAGTAGTGAAATGAGGTTTCTTTTACCTTAGACCTGCACAAAATCAAGTGTCACTAACATAATTGTACCTATTTAAGCAATACAGTTACTAAGCATGGATCATGGTTTTCCAATTTAAATGCATCATAGCTAACTGCTGTATCGTCAAAGAATGAACATGATAGACACCAGCACCTAAAATAAGTCTGACTGACACGATAAAACACTGAAAGATAAGTCCTTGATACAAAGGATTTGCAGTCCTACCAATGATGTAGTCATTCTGTCCATAGCAAAAATTGAGCGCAATGGTGCAATGCTGTCTTGGTCGTCGTTGGAGTTACACCTCTGACTTCTTTCAAACCTCTCTCCTGTAGTTGACATTCTACTTCTCTCCCTTGAGGATAAAAGACGTGTACCGGCGTTAACCATTTGATCTTCATTGCTATGTAATTTATCTCTTCTTCGAATTCCACCAACAACGGGTATCTGAGTCTTTTCTCGTGAAGGAATAACTCTGCTGGACACCCTAGTTGCTTGTTCTTCCTTACTGTTGAATCTCTCTCTCCTTTCAGAGCTCACACCTACTGCATTGGGAGTCTTATCCCTTGTTAACGCACGAGGAGGTGTAATAGTCTTTTCTTCTTCCTTGCATTCCAATGGTTCTCTTATAAAGTTACCAGTTGAAGCAGTGGGTCTGTTATTCGGTACAGCACAAGGGAGCATAACAGTCTTTTCATCATCATTGCTGTCTAAGCCTTCTCTTCTTTCAAAACCATCATTTAAAGCAGTCAAGTTCTTATCCCTTGGTACAGCATGAAGGGTTGGAACGGTCTTCTCCTCTTCCTTGCTAACTAAGCTATCTCTTCTTTCAAATCTCTCATTCAGAGGCCTTGAGATTGTATCCCTTCCCAGTACTATATTTGGGGTCACAATATTTGTTGTTTCTAATCTACTCTTGTCCTTGGATATTTCTCTTCTATTATCAAGACTCCTGACAGAAATAGAGGGAGGTTCACCTCTTGGAGGTGCTGTAGGAGGGGGCGCGATGGCAATTTCACCATCAGTGCTGCTATGGCATACTCTCTCCATCTTCTGAACCGCAGAGGTGTCTGGTTTGTCAGCTACTGGTGTTAGGCAAGGCTCAAGGCTTGTTTGGGTTTCTGTGCCACTGAACCTTTCCCTTTTTTCAAATCTCTCAACCAAGGTTCGAGTCCGACCAGGGACAACAGCAACTGTGCATACATGAAAAAGAGAAAATTAAGAAGATATGGTCCAAAGAGATACAGTGAAAAAGTATAGAACTTGGTTGTTCATTAGCAAACCTCCATTGACAATTTTAACAGAAGTAATCCTGTCTTCTGAACTGCGTATCTCACCTAGAAAAACAAAACAAGAACCAACTACTAATGAAGCAGAAACTTAAAGGTTTGCAAGATAAGGAAAAAGAATCTATATAAACAAGAACTGTGCCACAAGTAATCCAGGTTATTACCTAAGGTAAAGGCACTGTACTTTTAGCTGTGTATACATACACAAGATCAGATATTCAATCCACCTAAGCAGTAATTATACGATTTATGGTTCATGAAGAGTACGCATCAAGGTGGTTATTAAACAACATAATTACTCATCAGGAGCCTGGCCTTCACTTCCACAAAGTACAAGCATGAGGAAAAGAGGAAATGAAAATAAAGGCATCCTATCACAATGTTATAAATAAAATAAGGAATGTAATCCATAATAACTTGAAGCCAAACATGCAAGGAATGTTTTTGATAACCAGTACTAGTTGGGGGTTAATTAAGTCTCAATTATATTACTTATTAACACAATCAGGGACACATAAAACTGACTAAATAAACAATAAGTACTAGTTATTGACTTTTTAGTACAGAACTCACATTTCCCTGGTTTAGGAGTCTCTGGTAACATTTTTCCAAGCTTCTTCAGGGCATTCATGTTGCTGGGTGTGTCTTCTTCAATGGATTCCTTGGGTGGTTCTTTTGGAGCTAGTCCTGTATGGGCATTCATTACTGCACGACTATTCAAAGGATTTCTCTTGTTCTCAAGAAGCTTACTCTCGGTGGTGGTGATAGAGAAAACTTCCTGATTGAAGTTGAAATTTAATGGTCTTCGTACATCAACAGCAGGCGACCTGGTGTTGGGATTTTCCAAACTGACTTTTGCATCCTCAACCGGGACCAATAAAACCTCAGCATCAAGTTTGGTATATGAAAGCCTTCTTGCATGTGCAGGCTCGGGTAATGATGCAACACCAGCATGAGCATCAAAGCTGAACTTTGCATCAGGATTTGGTTTAGTTTCAGTAGGCAAAACCTCGGAATCAATTCTGGTACCTGACGGTCTATGCCTGTGGGCAGGTCTTAGCAGCATCCCAGGTTTAGTCCTAGAAAAAGTGATGGACTCTCTCTTGGGCAGAGAACTGTCTTTTCTTTCGGAGACATCTTGCTCGGGCACAGAATATGAGTTAGCAACACTTTGTTCACCGGATTTTTCAGGAGATACTGTGACCGAAGCATGTCTCCTGATTGACAAACTATCAGTGTCCTGGGAATCTACTGGTAGTATCACTTTTGGAGCATTTATGGATGCAAGTTGCTGTGAAGATACAGGAGTCTCCCCAGTAGCTGTGTATTAAGGTGGAAGCAAGAGTTAGACAAAATAAGCAAGGCAGTAACTTGACACAAATATAGTAAGCACAAAGATTTAAACTAATATTAAATAGACAGAAAGAACTGAGCAACTAATATTAAATAGACAGAAAGAACTGAGCAACTAATATTAAATAGCTGGACCATGAAAATTTAATAAAGTTCCACCGTAAATGATACTAACTTGGTGGAGCCTAACGCATTATCTAACAATCTTGAGATTGGGTTCGATTTGTATGTCATACCCTCCTCTCATCCTCGTAAAATAACTTCTTTTCTTATGCCATAAAAAGACCTTGACCTTCCCTTGTAATCAAAGATCAAAATGACTAGCACTATGTTTATTATTCTTCAGCATCATGGGTAGAGGAATCTCAATGCCGAACTCTATATTATATCAGAATTACTTAGCTATCTACATGTAAAAGGATAAGCAGCAGATGCTTGTCAAATATGATGATGAGAAAATTGATACTTACTGTCAACGTATATGTTCTTTATCTCCTTTGGCTCATAGTCAGGAGATGGGCAGCGTAGAACTGCACTCGACCTTACACCAGTCCCCATTGTCACTGAGGAACAACTTCCCTTGATATCAAATTCATTGTGTCCACTATCCTTTTGTTGGGGTGTTAATTTAGCTCCATATGGCTCAATTAGCTGTCAGGAAGGCAAAGTTGATACATGAAGAAGAAGTCCAACCTTCATGAATTATGACGAAAAAATGCAGTTGTTCGAACTATTGGAATTACAAGATAGAATAACTACCGATACATCTGCTACCCATACTCCAACAGAATTTTGATAGTACGAGCAACCCAAAACTTTCCCTTCATTTATGCAGATATCACCAAGTTTGGACCATCCCATGTCAATAGCATCATGACATACTACAGGCTCCCATGAATAAACCTGAAAATTTCAACAAGCAAGAAAGGAATCTTAGTTTCTTTAAATTACAAACAATGTAGTTCAACGGTTGGAATTTATGAAACCTTTAGGCTGTCATCCAATCCGCAAAACAAGGTTCGTCCGTCAGGGTGGAAGGTAATTGAACGAACTCCTGAAACCTGAAAGATAACATATCCACAAAGTAAATGGAGCTTAAACTTACCAATAACTTGAATTGACAGGCATTACAGAGAGAAATACATTGAAAAAGAATGGCATAACGAATAATACAAAAGTATCCAAGGAAACATAAAGAAGACACCTAATATATTTTACAGTAACACATAACAATAACTATGTTCAATATATTCTAAGAGGGAAGAGACTACAGCAAAAAAATATCAAGTAATCACAACTTCAGGTAAGTTGAACTCTTTAACTTACCTCGGGTCTGGTTGACCCAATCATTTCAAAGGTCTCCAAGTCCCAGAATTTCACTGTTTTGTCAGCCGAACCTGAAAAGGAAAAAACAATTAAGGGATGTTCATAAGAGCAAAGAAGCTGCGAGACAATCTAGTCAGAATATATATATACATAAGAAAGCTTGAGAATCAAATTAAGTGATGCTAGTTATGGGAAGTTACTTTTAACAAAATACCCTGGGGGAATTTGCTAAGATACAGTCATGTGAATTACAAGTCATTTTGAAGTCTAAACACTACGGAAATTGAAAGAGAAAAAAAAACTATCATCACCTGTAGCAAGAAGGAACTCCAGAGGATGGAAAGTAATAGATCGAATGTGATTTTCATGGAACTTAAAATCATGCAGGAGTTTTCCCGCCGTTAAATCCCACACCTGTTACCAGTAGAGACACTTGTTAATTAATAGGCAATGTTGTTAAAAGCATTAGGCACACTGAGGCGCAAAGGGCAAATATCGCCTCAAAATTGAGGTTCACAAAGGCACTAACCTCACTGAATGAGGCACACCTGATTTTTAACATGTCATACTATTGAAGAAAGATCTACAGCAAATATCATTTGTAATGATCCGATGAAATTTCTAATCATATAGAGAAGTATTAGTTTCAGATTCAGAATCTTATTGTAAACATGGAAAACAATGATTTTAGCAAATCAAATGCAGAACTGAGCAAGAGCTATTAAGTCAACTATATCGATGTTTTCTTCTCCCAAAGAAACACAGATACTGAATATGGAAGATTTAATAAGTTGTATGATAAAAATCATGGTACTCCATCTTGATGGCTGCTCAATACAAAGATGCATTATTAAATAAACACCTTGTGGTATTGGTTAATTGTCAAGAGAATATCTAAGAGCTGAGGTAACACTGTGTAACACAAATATACTACAGGTAACATAGTTGTAACTAGTATCAGTCTTCAGAATCCTACCAAGCTTGCCCTGAAGAAGGCTCAAAGAACTCTTCTAATCCAAAACCTAACTTCACTAAGGCACACCGAGGCCTGGTCTGCACCTCAACATGCTAGAGGCACAGACCCTCTAATGCCCCTCGCCTGATGCGCTAGGCCAGCACTTTTAACAAACATTGTTAATAGAGATGAAGAAAATCATATCCAACAAATAGAAGTCTTTCATATAAGGTGCCAATAGCTCAATGATGAACCTGGAGTTTACCTTAACCACATTATCCAATCCACCAGAAACCACCCAACGACCATCAGGACTGAACCTAATAGTACTAATGCTTCTTGTATGGCCTTTATATGTGTGTATACATCCCTTTTTTCTGATATCCCAGAGCTTAAGGTTAGTGTCCGTGGAGCCTGATGCAAAAAATTCTCCGAATGGATGAAATTCCAGAGAACAACAGCTAGATCTGTGTCCAGTAAGACCACGAACCACTACGCTTCAATAGTAATAAGACGTGACATCAGAAGCATATCATAGCGTTTAGGTTTAGAAAGACAAAAAAAATATAATAACATAATGCTATTGAATAAATAAATTTAACATACTCTTTGCTTCTTCCAAGTCCCATAGCTTTATGACACCAGAAGAATCTCCGGCAAGCACCAATGTTTCCGCGGAATCAAATGCTACAGATTCTACTGGACTTGTATGACCACAAAGACTCTGAATTGATAAACATAATGTTGACCTTAGATTGCCATACAACTATTCTCACTTCTCATCCATTCCACATTACCATAAATGATGATGACCAGGCAGTTTCAACAAAATAACTGAGAAAAACAGCATTACAACCCAAATTTTTTATCAAAGAGTATCAGACCACTCTAAAATTCAAGGGATGGTACATGCTCTATAAGGCGTTTGCATATTACTGCACTGACGGTAACAGATTTATGTAACTTACCATCAAAGAGTTTGGTTTGCCAATGGCCCATAGGTTGACTTTGCAGTCCTCTCCACCGGTAAGAAAAAGCCGACACACTTTCTTTCCAATACATAGACAGTTGACATTGCCAGAATGCGCCACAAATTCCTCTGATGCATTCGTCAAGAAAATAAATACAGACAAGAAAAAATAGAAAAATTATACAAGTAACACGGATAAAAATTGAGTTTTCACTTTTCAGGTTATGGAAGACAATAAGAGACTTCTGCATCTGCCCAAATGCAGGACACTTATGTGACCAGTGAACCAGTAAAACAGAATCCTTTTGGATGATACAGACATGAGATGACCCAGTGCATACGAAAATGTTAACTTACTAATATGCTGAGGAGTTTGTGATCGCATTCTAAAATTCTGAGAAAATACCAAAATATAAGTTATAGAGTAAGGCGACTATAACCCAAACTAATCATTTTATTTTTTGGGTAAAGATTGAAAAACACTTTCTGTGAGACAATATATAATCTGCAAGTTTATTCGGGAATAAATTGAAACTTCATCCTGCTAAGGAAGAATGATTTCATATTTCCAAATTACTTGTGCAGCCAAAACAAGAAGCATGTTACAACTCCCACCAGCAGCTAAACTACAAGGATCCAGAGCAATGACTAGTACAATTAGCTGTTGAGCGAGTAAAACAGCTAAGAAATAAATCCCTAGACTAGTCGAAAGCAGTCAAAGGCTCCGAGAAAGGATACGTAGCTTATACCCACGCTTTGCCATCCCTGCAGAAGCCAAAATCTTGAGCAAGAAAAAAATAATTTTCTGAAATTCAAGAAGGCGATGCAAAATTCAAATTCCAGAGCTGCTTCAAACCGAAGAGGATGCCAAATCCAATGAAAGGAACTTAGATAGTATGTTGTAGCAGAAATGCAAGGTTGCAGTGACAGATTGGAACTAGATTCACAGCAAACAGTTTTCACTTTTCAGAAATTTCGCTAAGATGAGATTTCAACAGTAGTGGAGGAAAAGCCAAGCTCACAAAGCAAGTATGTTTCTTCTTTTTTCTGCCTCAGCTCTGTTTGATGACGCGTCACCGTGAAGAGTTCTTAAATTTTAGACCATGATTGAGACTTGAGAGGCCAGGTCTTTACCGTTTTCATATTTTCTGACGAAACTACCCCTGTAAGTCAGATCACTACCCACTCTCTTCCCCATGCCACCTCTCCGATGTCCGATCCAGTGGCTTGGATTTTCCCTGTCAAGTACGCACGTTGGTGGTGCAAATAAAAACTCGTTATAATAAGGCCCTATATATAAAATTATAAATCATTAGTCAAAGCAAATTAGTTCTATTATTTAATCTTAATAATAACTAGGTATCTAATTTGCACTTTGCGCAGTAATTAATAAATTTAATTTATTATTCGTAATGAATATTGTAAAATGTATTTACTTTAGTCGTTAAATAAATATAAATTATAAAAAAAAATCTATTGTAGAGTTTAAATTATTTATAATAAGCCAAATTATAAATACACATGTGAAATAAATATAAATAATTAAGGTTTTGTATCTTTAGAAGGAATGACAACATTTAGAGAATTATAAAGTGACTTATGTTGGGTCTGAATTTTTCAAGTGATAACTAGATGTTGATTTGGCAGTAATCTGGATGTCAATTGGTTGATGGCCGCACGATTTCGTCGGAGCTCCGATGGACCTGCAAGAAGGGAACGCAACAGAGAGGGTTACTGTGTGTATGAACTCAAAACGTAATGTAACGTATGTAAAGCAATACTATTTATAGGGATGGAAAACCAAGTCGTTTTAGGTAAATGAATATATTTGTAAATATTGTGTCGTTGTAGATAATGATAGCAGATATTACGGTTATCACGTAATATTGCAGTTGCCTTATGTAATCTTTGTAGAATATGTGCCTGAGATACGCGGGACATCGTGGCGGTATATTCGGTGTCGGTTGTGGGACCAGAATTGAAAGGTTTGACTCTCTTGATCAGCGCTCCTATGACGAGCAGTAGTAAACATGTTTGGATTTGAATAAATGTTCACAAGGAGAACACTTATCTATGGTTGTTGATGGTAAACAATTTATCAGGAAAACAACCGTGAAAAAGACTTCGGTCCAATAGTGTAGAGGTACATATGACTAAGCTAGCAATGTGAGACCAATTTTCCACAATGTGACAATGTTTGCGTTCAACAATACCGTTTTGTTGACTTGTGTATGGACATGTGATTCGATGAACAAGGTCATGCTGAGGTAGATACGTTGATAGAAACTTGAATTCACCTCATCCATCTGTCTAAATTGCCTTTAGAGTATAGCCAAGTTGCTTATCAGCAAGTTTGTGAAAACTCACTGAAAACCTTGGTTGCATCACTTTTCCTATGCAAGAAGTAGATCCAAGTAAATCAACTATAGACATCAATAATACTGAGATAAAAGTTATTGCTACTTGAGGAGTAAGGTGAGGGTCCCGAAATGTCAACATGAACTAATTCAAGAGGAACAAAATACTCAGTGCTAGATGAAAGGTGAGGTTGCTTTTGCCAATGGTACAGGCAGCAGACTCGGTAGGAAAAAGCTTTGTAGGCAAATTTTGAAGACAAATAAAATTCGTGAAAAGAGAGTTGGAAGGATAACCAAGCCTCATGTGTCACAGTGGAGATGATTCCTCTAAGCTTAAAGAATCTACAAAGCAGAGAAAATCAGACTCATTCAAAGCAGATTCAATATTGTAATAAAATGTATTAACATAATCCTCATCAACATAGGGACACATAAAGTGTTTAGAAGACACATTATCAGACACAGAAGAGTGTACATTTGTAGATGCAGAATCCGTAGAAGAGTCATCAATAGTATTACTAGCCCGCTTTATAGATCCTAATGAAGCAAAATTAGGAAGATCAAGCTTATACAGACCACTCAACTCAAATCCTTTTAGAAGAACCCTGTGAGGTATATAATCCTTAACCATGCAGTAAGAGGCATGAAACTCAAAGTACACTTGATTTTCCTTGGCAAACTGAGACACGAAAAAAAGTTTTTTAGTAACACAAGGAGTGTAAAACATATTGTTCATTATGAGCTTTCTAGAATCTAAATGAATAACGTATGAACATATAACTGAGATATCGGAAGATGAAGCATTCCCTACAAAAACATTACATGGTCTAGTGTATGCAATAGTCATTTGAGGAATCATAGTGGAATTGGTGAGATGATTGGTAGCTCCAGAATCAAGAGACCAACTTGAATCTTTCTACATCACATGTGAGACACACACAATGTTGGCTTGAGGAAGAACTGGAGGTTGACCAGGAGTGCTTGCATTTGAATTTGAGACCTGAAAAGTTGGTGTAGGCATGGGAAGTGGCATATAAGAAATAGCAAGTGAAGTGTTGTATGCAGCAGAAGAGGATGACTATGATACATATATGGATATACAGCAGGAATGTATGGTGAAACACTAGGTAAGGGAGATTGTAAATGAATAGGAATGGATTGATGTGTGGAAGAGGAAACTGATTGATTATGATAGACAAAAGAATCAGTTTCAAGAGCATCCTCCCAATGCGCAGAAGACATATGCGCAAATGGAGTATTAGACGAAGTGTAGGCAGGATCAATGACTTCAGTGAAATGCACATTGAATCTATGGTTGAATTTGTGCATAAGATTTCCAAATTTGCCACACAACAGAAACTGAGGTTTATTATTACCATAGCCACGACCACGACCTTTGCCGGAGTTGGACTGCTGAAATTGAGACTGACTAGATGGCGTGGGGAGCAAGCCATCATCACTTGGAGCAGGTAACTGGTATTTATTTGTTCTTGAATTCATCAATTAATTAGTATTATAACCAGACAACTGATTAATAACATCATTTGCATAAACAAACGAATCAAACAACATAGCTGATTGCTGAGCTTCAGCATCCAACAAAACAAAGCTCATAGATGCAATATCATATGGATTGCGGTTGACATTAATTACAGCAATGACACTATCAAATTGACCTTTAACACCATTGAGAATGCTTGATATCTGATGCATTTCCTAATAGGATGCCTGAATCTAGTCAGACTATCACAAGTTGTTTGTATATCTGTTAAGTATTCATGCATTGACTGATGAACAAGCTTTCAAACTTCCAATCGATCATACAAATGCATAATGTGAGTGGTTGAAGATGAAGAAAATTCTCTATGCAGCTTCTGCCAAATGGATGATGTAGTCATATATCTAGTAAGATTACAACTCACCTGAGATGAAACAGAAGCTAATAGCCAAGAAGCAAATGAGCTGCCTTGCTCAGCTAGGCAGTATTGACCAGATCAACACCATCTTTATCTTGTATGAACCGAAGAATTATTGCTTTTCCATGAAGATGACCTTTCAGATTGTATCCTTGAACTGAAAGAAGAACTTGTTTCTTCCATGACTAAAGTTCTTCTCTCCAATCAGTTGAGCTACTTTGTTGTTTGAAAACGTAGGTAAATTCTCTTCCATTGAACCAGATTGAAAATTGAGACGAAAATGCAGGATTAACCAAGATATGATACCATGTTAGAATGATATAAAACAAGCTAGAAGAAACAAAAGGAAAATAAAATTCTGATTTCTTGAATCTAAAGTTATCTCAAGTTTGTTACAACAACTCCTATTTATAGTAGTCTGAAACCATCCCTAAAGTGTGTTCAACTTATATTTTGGTCCTTCAACAATCTTTGTAGCTTCACTTGTATTTTAACACATGATAAAAGGCGCCTTCCTATTGTTTGACATGATAAGACAACTATCATTATACCCGGTGATGTGACCCCTTATCCTTTGCTAGTCGATAGAAAGTAACCACAATCAAAGGAAATTTGCTACGGTAAAGAAAGTTAACTCGGTCAACAGGTTAACTTTTTCTATAAATATCCCTACATTTATTATTTAGAGCACATGCACTGATATCTTTCACTCTCATTATTACCCCTCCTAATACCTGGACTGACTTAACCTTTAGAGGGGAAATAAATGGGAACACTCTAGGCTTTCCTTTGTGCATGTATCAAAGTCAATAGAAGTGGCACTTTGCGAGAGAATATTTGTGAGAGTGTGGAATCCAACATTTGGCGCATTCTGTGTGAACCTGAGCAAATATTACAACCATGGCTCCAACCAATACAAGATCAAAGACAAACCACAAAGAGGATGTTGAAGGAGACTTGCTCTGCAGACTTCAACAACACTTCACGCCCTCCACTTTTATGCCACTTAAGGACCAGCCTCCAGGCGCGACACTCTCGAGCATTTCAGCCCCTTGGGTGGTCAGCCAAGGCCACATCATACCGCGCTAGCGCCAACTGTGGAGCCTCAACACCAGTCACCCCTTAGGTCTGAGCTAGTTGGGACCTCTCCCGACGCAGTCATACATTGCATCTTCCAGTAGAGCGTTGCTTCCCGGGGAGATTACCTCGAAAGTAATTCGCACACCAGGTTTTATCGTCGTCTTAGGATATCACGCCTGAATATAGGACATCACACCCATTTTCCCTAGAGATAATGGTCGTCACGGTGTCACCCCACGTCTAAAACCCCGAGATTGATTGCTATTGGGGTAAAGGTGATCCGATGGAGCATGATAAGACCCCTAAAGTCTTCCTTTTAGGAAAAATTAACGATGATAATTATTTCGTGTTGCTCTTCCTGTCCACTCTCGGAGTCATCGTTTCTCACTGGTTCTTCGATATTCCTAAAGCTTCGGTCAAGTCGTGGGGGGGGGACCTAAAGGATAATTTCATTGTTCAATACATGGACGAACGACAACCCCTTAAAAGTTTCGGTACCCTTAACCACATCAGGCAGCTGAGCGAGAAGAGTCTTAGAGACTTCTATACATGCCTCAACAAAGACCTGGTAGGCATTGGCCATGTCATAACTAGCGAAGAAGACCACTCGTGCTTTTGTTAGAGCACTACGACCCATAGGCTGTGCATTATATGACAACCTAAGCGTAATACCCGTCAACACGGTTGAGGAAATGACGACGAGGGTTAAGTCATACATAGACCTGTAGATAAGGGAAGAGGACAATAAAACCCATAAGGAATCCAAGCAGGAGTTCCATGAAGGGAAAAAGCCAGAGCAACACCCACAAAAGGGACGCCATCAGGACGATAAACTTCACGCTTTGGTGACATGTCCCAATAGGGAGGTATACGAAACCTTCACCTCCCCTAAATCAGAAGATTCAATTATTCTAAACGAGATGGAAAAAATGGACTAGGCCTCACCCCCATCATCGTGAAAGAATGGGGCACCCATGGGATCCTACCACAACCAATACTGCTGATATCACCACTGCAAAGGTCATAGCACGGACGATTGTAAAATCCTTAAGAGGGATATTGAAGCCCTGATTCATCAGAGGCTTTTGAAGAATTTTGTGGCCAAGTGAGGGCACAACCCAAGCCCTAGTCATAAGGAGCATAGAGCGTCGTCAGAAAAGAAAAGGAGCCAGGATGCTCCTTGGGCGAAACGGGGAACTTTACCGTCATCAGTGGTGGCTTTGCCTTTGGGGGTGAAAACAAGTAGTTCCAAAGAGGTCTACGCCTTCCAAATATCAGGCACCGCCCAAGCTAAAAAGCACCCACGGATGAAGGATGAGATGGCCATTATCTTTTCAGAATCTAAGATAGGGCATGTTACCTGCCCTCATAAGGATACAATGGTTATCACAGCAAAGACAGATGGGTATGATATGAATATAGTCTTCTTATAATTGGGGTGCTAGAAGGATGTACTCTTCCTCGATGCCTTAAAGAATATGTGCAAACGAGAGAACGATCTACAAAGGGTAAAATTTCTGTTAATGGGTTTCGCATCAACGGTAACATACCTGGTGGGAGCCATTACCCTACCAGTATTCCTATGCGATGGGTAGGGGTCGCTAACCCTAAGCCTCCCATTTATAGTGGTCGATTCCCCAACTTTGTACAACACCATTTTGGGGTGGTCCACTTTAAAGCCTGGCCACATGATACACTCCACCCGTCACGAACTGATGAAGTTCACGACACCCCATGGGATAGGAGTAGTGAGAGGAGACCAGCCTATTGCCTGGATATGTTACGTTCAGTCAGTGTGACGCCGTGCATAGAAGAAATATATCTTGTCCATCCAAACGGATGAGGACCTAAGGGAATAAAAGAGTCGCCCTACCCTGGTGGAGGGATTGATGAAGGTATCAATAGATAGTCTGAATAAGGTCGTCTAGCTAGGGGCGACACTCCCACTGGAATATGCCACAATCATGACATTATTACTGATTGAATTCAAGGAACTCTTTTCATGGAGGCCCAGCAACATAGATAGTCTCAGCAAGGATATCATAACCCATGAGTTACATATCAATCAAAATCAAACCAATTGCTCATAAGCGGCGACCCGTGGGGGAAGAGAAGGCTATCACCAGTAGAAAAGTTGGTTGTGGCCCACTTCGTGAGGTAAATCAAATTTAAGACCTCAGTGGCAAACCTGGTGCTCGTGAAAAAAAGTAATGGAAAATGGAGGATGTGCATCGACTTCAGAGATCTCAACAAAGTTTGCACCAAGGATTCGTATCCCCTGCTCCAGATTGACCAACTCATCGACGGTACCTCAGGACATGAATTCTAAGATTCATGGATGCCTATTTGGGGTACACCCAGATAAGAATGGTCGAAGGCGACGCGTGTCATACTGTCTTCTACGCGGACATTGATATCTACCACTGTGACATCATGCCTTTTGGTTTGCTCAACGTTGGCGCCACCTATCAACGGATGGTCAACACTAGTGAAAGGTTTCTTAAATCTAAGATAATTTAATATAAAGTCAAGTATTTGTACACACATATGAATCTTTTCTTCTTCAAGTCAAGTGTCTGACAACAAAAAGTTGATTGGGTTTGTGCCCAATTTCTTATTTTGGCTTTTTGTATCCATGTATTTGTATTGCAAAATTGTGCTACCCGAGTCATCATTGAAGTACTTTTCCTCCTTGATGACTGGCTGAATTTGTGCCCAACATTTTCTTTTGGCTTTTGTTAGAAAACACACTTGTGGTATTTTCTACTTATTACAAAATGGTTCTTTGACCTGAAGTAAACTAAATGTTGACCACTTAACTTCAATATAAACTATATCCTCTAACATTCACCAAATCTCTTCACTTTCGTGAGTTTTTACCATTCTCATTTTAAGAAAAAATTCCTCTTTGTTTTGCTTGATGATTTTCCACTTGAGCTTAGACATCATGTTCATCAAAGTGACAAGAAAATAGAGATAACACCATGTATACCACATATAGTTTATACGGTGAGAGATCAAGTTAAAGATTTTCTAACTTCAACTACATCTCATCATACAACGCGACATCTTTCGGCATACAGTAAACAAGTTATACTTGTACACACATATGAATCTTTTCTTGTTGAACATATTCTGATCATGATAAATATATGACAATATAGCATTGTGAGTATCTGAATTCTAACACATTGAGTGCAGTCAATCCTCATGCTCAAAGTACTTATCATCATCAAACAACTCATCAACGTCGTCATTATTTAGAAGAAGATAATGAGAACCATTAGAATGTGAGAATAATTGGGAGAGATTAAAGGATACTTGTGATAGAACATTTTCAAAGGTCAACTGATGAGTAGAAGTAAGGTAAAACAAGTGATAAGTCACACTTGATCCCTCAGATAGAGCTTCAGATAGGGAACAGACACCTAACTTTCAGCGTAGAGGAATGAAAGTCTTCTCAGTTAAAGGTTTGGTAAGTGCATCAACAAGTTGTTATGTACCATGAACATGGTTGACCTGGACCATCCCTTGTGAAACATTCTCACACACAAAGAAAAGATCCAATTCTACATGATTCATCTTAGTATGTTGAACTGGGTTAGCCACAATAGAGATAGTACTAATATTGTCACACCAAAGCACAGGAGCAGATGTTAATGATAAACCAAGCTAAGTTAGTTAAGAGGTTACCCAAATGACATCACATATAGCATTAGCTAATCCACGAATCTCTGCCTCAGCCGTTGATCTAGATACCACGACTTGTTTTTTCGAACACTAGATAATTGGATTTGCTCCCAAGAACAAGAAATGTCCACTAGTAGATCTTCTATAATTAGTGTCATCTCCGCATTCTGAATATGTGAAACCAACAAGATCAAGGGATAAAGATGCTCTGAATATTAAGCCATGATTTATTTTTTGGCCAATATTAAGCCATGATCAAGTGACCCTTTTAAGTATCTTAACACCCTTTTAATAGCTGCCCAGTGAGCCTCTGTAGGTTGATGAAGAAATTGACTAAGCCTATTGATACTATAACTGATATCTGGATTAGTATAATAAACATGTTCTAAGGCTCCAACCATGCTTCTGTATAGAGAAGGGTATGACAGAGGCATACCTGATCCAGAGGTGGATGTAAGGAGAGGAAAACCAACCAGTGGGGTAGGACAATGTTTACAATTTGACATGTTGGCACACGACAATAGGTCACAAATGTACTTCATTTGGCTTAACACCATAAAATCAGGTCCATACTGAATTTCCATTCCAAGGAAGTACTTGAGTTTCCTCAAATCCTTACAGGAAAAGTGCGTGTTCAAGGTGAATATGCTTGATTTGATGAGATCATCACATGATCTGTAACAACTATGTCATCCACATAAACCAAGAGATAAACAAATTTGTCAAACACTTTCTTATTGAACAAACAGTTATCAGACTGAGAACTTGAAAAGGAGAGATGTGTAAGCAAACATTCTTGGAGTTTCTCAAACCAAGATCTTAGAGCTTGTTTAAGGCCATATAATGCCTTAGTGAGTTTGCAAACATGCAGGCTGACTACGACATCTATGACTTCAAAACCTAGAGGCTGAGACATGTATACTTCTTCAAGCAAACTTCCATTTAGAAAAGCATTATTCACTTCTATTTGTCTCAATGTACAATTAAAAGATAAAGCTAAGGATAGAATGATTCTAACCGTGGCATGTTTTGCCACTGGACTGAAGTTAATCAGATAATCGAACCCCGCCCTCTAGGAGAATCCTTTGGCCATTAGTCTCGCCTTGTACCTTTCCACAGTGCCATATGCTTTTCTTTTAATCTTAAATATCCATTTGTAGACCACAGGAGTTCTACCACGGGGTAAGGAAGTGAGAGTCCAAGTGCCTTTGTCATGGAGTACTTCGATCTATCTATGTATGGCTTATCTCCATTCTGGATATTGAAGTGCTATGTAGACATTTGGAGGCTCATTCACATCAGCTGTGGTTGCTAACAAAGAATTTGCATACGAATTGGATTTAGACTTGGTAATCACGGTGTGTGTAGATAGTTGCGGCATATGTCATGATTGTGGTATATCATTTCGCATGGGTGATGGTGGAGGAGGATCTCTAAGTCCTAAAACAATCACAGTATTCTCGTTAGTAGACTTAGGTATGTTAGATACGGGTAAGCTCATATACAAGTCAGGTGATTATGTTGGGATCTAGAGTGGTCCTGTGAGAACATACAGCTGGAGAATTTGAGTTCCTGATTTCAAACTATGGAGAAGGAAATTCTCTTATATCCGCTTGTGCTTGTGATAAAGAATTAACATCATTGCTAGGAGCAATTGAAGTGGGCATGAGAATTCCTGTAAATCCTGGGCTGAGCCATGAGTCTGTGTAGGATGAAGGGAGGAGTCATGAGCATGAAAAGAGATAAAAGAAATAGATTGTTTCATGAAGTAAGGAAACACAGACTCTTCGAAATGAACATGTCTAGACATGTAAACTCTTCCAATTCGATCAATGTACTTGTAGCCTAAATGATTTGAAGAATATCCAAGAAACACACATGGTCTAGATCTGTAATCGAATTTATGTATATTAAAATCACGAACATGAAAACATAGACATCCAAACACACGTAGTAGATTATATGCAGGGAGTTGGTTGAACAATTTTTGAAAAGGTGATTTATTATTCAGCACATGCGTGGGTAACCTATTAATCAGATAAACAGCAGATGCAAATGAATGTTAGGATTTTAACCGAACATGAAGACGTGAAGGAGATGAACAAGAAAAACACATGACTCCATTGTGAAGAGAAACTTATTATTTTGTACATAGAGAACTACATATATATAGTATAGAGAGAACTAACTTTATATATTGATACTATCTATATATACTCATACTATTTATCTAAATATATAAATAATTGAAAAGAATAAACTAGATATAAATGAATAAACTAATTAATATAGATAAACCAAAGGATAAAGACTAGTATAAGGATAATCTAAACTAGACTACATAATATTCTAACATTCACCAATGTTCTTTGATTTTCTTGATTTATTTTACTCTAACATTCACCCATATTCTTTGCTCTTCTTGATTTTGATACTCAAATTTTGAAATTTGCTGAATTGGTCCCCAAACTTCAATCCTTCTTTGCTTGTGCCGGATCCCAAATCCAATCTCGATAAAAAATCCCCAATCGAATTGAGGTCGCACATTTTCATCATCGGTGAGATAATCCACATTGAAATACAAGTTTTCATGCTAAACCCCATATGAAAAATAAAAAGACTCGGTCATGCCATCACGGTGCCATCTTGGTCATCTCGTCGTGGTCATGCCGTAGTGGCTAACAAACTAATCTAAAATATTAATTCCAGCATTCCAATCTTGTATTGAATCCATTGTAAATCATCAAAAAACTTGGTTGTGCAAACTCAATGTGATCACACATCTTCGTGATACCAAACCGACATTTCAGCACAATTAATTCAACATTGTTGGTAGAGGTATTGGATAAGCAAATCAGTTATTAAATCCATCCTATATTGAGCAAAGAATACAGAATCCCAGCATAGAAGCTCTGGTCAAACAGGAGAGATAGCTGCAATTAAGAAGGTTCTTCAGGATAAACGACACTTGTGGAATATAGTCTTCTTCGATGAATCCCGACTGATTTGTACTCTCTGTGAGGAAGCCAACATGAATCCACAACCGAACCAAATGGAGGAGGTAATGCGGCAAGGAGAAAAAAAAAGATCGACAAATTTTCAATTACACTTCAAATTACAACGCTTAGTTTGCTGAACATGGTATCAGAGTTATTATTCTCGATCAAGTAACATATCGATCATCTTTTACTTTTTGTCATCATCATCTACCAGCTGACCCAAACGACATTGAAATTTGGAACACAAAATAAGTGGAGACCAAATTTATTAATTCCTGAATAAGTGGAGACCAATTAAGTGGACACAAAACAAGATTTACTCTAAGAAAACCTGTTACCTGAGGTGGAATCAACTTATGCAACTATCTGATCAAAAAGGGAGAGATGATAAGTAATGGGTACCGCAATAATGAGGGACGCAAGGTTCCCATCACTGGAATCGAGTTCATCTTATAGGTTACACCTCGCTCAGAGGAAGTGGCAATCGAAGTCAAAATGGCCCGCGCCACCAGGCCGCAATCGAACAACAAAAGAAAGAACTTTGTTTGTTTTTTGCAGACTAAATGAGATGAGAAAAATACCACCCTATCGTTTGATCGAACTTAAGAAGAGGCGATTTCAATAGAGTTGAAGAGATGCCATTGTTGACACGGGGGAGACACAATTGTTGACACGGAGCAGACGTCGTTGTTGACTCCTACAGAAGAGTCGCCATTATTGACGCGGGGAAGACGTCGTTGTTGACTCTTGCAGGGGAGACACCATTGTTGACGCGGGGACGATTCCATTGTTGACATTAGAGGAGACGTCGTTGTCAATACATGGAGACACCACTGTTGACAAAAGCGTCTTACGATGGCGGTGTCGATCGCAAGGGCATGAGATGTAGCCACTACATAAAGTTTCGCCACAGCTAGGGGGAGTAATTCCAACTGATCGGATTCCCCGAAGGGTGGACAAAACCATGGAGGGACAAGAAATCGACGCCAGCAATGTCGTCACCACGGGGACGAAAGTTGCGAAAAAGAGAAGTAGGCTAGCAATCACCTTCTGTTCTTATATGTTTACTTGGACACAAAAAGTTTGGTAACACTCGTACCCGACCCATGAGTAAAATCTCTCAGGGAAACCACAAACTGCCAATGGACATCAAAATCAAAGACGTTTCAGCCTATTGTGGTATTATCGAAGCATGATACAGTCAACCGTGGTTGCCTGATAAAAAACGATATGTGGAGTACGGAGAGTTCCCAGAAAACGCCACAAGAAAATGACTGAAAGGTCATGCGAACAATGACTTGAAATTATTTTCCCAATGGCGCGACTTGGTACAAATCATCATTCGATGATACTCATTTAAGATGCGTGAACAAGCTGAGCGTCTAATGGAAGTAATTCATGAAGGTTGTTGCGACCCACACATGAGTGTGCGATACTTGGATACTTTTGGTTCACCGTGACGGTTGCTGTGTGAGTCACGTTTAACAATGTCACCTCTGTCAAGTATACGCGAACCAAATCCACGCGCCACCGCACGAGCTCTATCCCATAACTTTCCCATGGCCTTTCTCAATGTGGGCATAAATATAATCACCATTATTTCTCCAAAGGCGTTCAATGGTCATCAATTCATATTGGCGGCAATCACTTCACCGAGAGAATAGATGCTATCAACCTAATGTAAATAATGGCAAAGTCTATCAAACACTTCATTATACAGGACATCATCATGCATCATGAGGTGTCGAAGCCAATCACCACCTGCAATGCCAGAAATCCGAATAACCAGTTGGTCGATGCTTTGTGATCAAGCATTAAAATTCATCTCCCTATCACCCACAAATGAATGGAGTAGTGGAAGCAATAAATAAAGGATTGGCACGACAAGCTGCCTTAGACACTCATGGAATACATAACCTCAATACAAACATCAACACAGGAACCCCATTCTCCCTTGTTTACGGGACCGAAGCCGTATTCCTAATTGAAGTAAAAATCCCGTCAACTAGGGTCCTCGCTGAGGTATGAATGAGAAGGTATCCAAAGTCGATTAATGAGAAAACAAGTCGATAAGTCAGCGCAAGCAGTCGAACGTCTCGAAAAGGTTTTTTTTACCTCCAAAGTGCATTACATACTAATGAGCGAAATCTTTAAGTGTTCAACCTCTGCAAGTCATCCTCGACGACTAGAACCTGTAGGTATCCAGCTTCTAAAAGTCACAAGCTGACAGGTGGAGTCTTTAGGTGTTCAACCTCCGCAAGCCATTCTTAACAACTAGGACCTATATATTTCCAGTTTCAGGTAATTATAAGCCGACAAACGGAGCGTTTAGGTGTTCAACCTTCGCGAGTCATCATGAACAATCGGGACTTGTAGATGTCCAACTTCCGAGAGTTACAAACCAACGAATGGAGCGTTTAGGTGCTCCTTAAGGTATGTACCATCTCAAGGATTGACAGAGGTACCGCCTAAAGAACTCCGCTCATTATGTACCACCTCAAGGTATCGGACGAGCAACTGCGGCCTGGTAGAGAAAAGAGGTACGTGTAGAGATCCTATTTCAGGATAAAAATATTGTTGATTGGAAAGTCACTCATGAAAAAGGAAATAACATGTATATAACGTGGGTGTACGGAGATCCCGACTTCCGCAATCGCATCAAAAACTAAAAGATATTAAGGAGGTTATGATGAGGGTGCCGAGGTCCATGGATGTGCGTGGTCGATTTCAAAGATATAAGCTCACAACATGATAACTTAGGTGGACGTACAAAAAACCAACGTCACATTGACGAATTCAGTTCAATGATTTATGACCTAAACCTCATAGATCTCGACTTTAATGGGAAATTATACACCTGGTGTAATAACATAAGAGAACCTGATAGAGTTTGTGAAAGGTTGAACAGAGCGTTGTCAAATACGCAATGGACAACAACATTCCCAGGAAGCAAGTAAGAATCGAACCAGCTATTGGATCAGGCCATTCACCCTTGATAATTTCTACAAAACCGAAAGAATGTCGAGGGAGGAAACGTTTCCGATTTTAAGAGATGTGGTACGAAAATGATGATTGCAGGACTATAATCAAGAAGGCATGGGAAAAGTAGTACCCAAGTCAAACCTACAGTGTGGTATCTACGAAGTTGGAAGGATGTCGGAGTACACTGATAGACTGGATTAAAAGGTGTTCTGGTAACAACAAAAAGAAAATTAATACACTCTTGGCCGAACTGAAAAAACAAGAAGTAACGGTAACAATGATCAAGATCAGGAAGAAAATATTAAAGATGAACTCAAAGAATTGTGGAAGAGGTAGGAGATATACTAGCACAAACGATCGTGAATCAAGTGGTTAAAGTATGGGGATAGGAACTCAAAAGTCTTCCACCTATCAACCATTAAACAAAGACAACAAATAGGATAGCTTGTCTAAAAATAAAAATGATGAGTGGGTCTCGACAGAAACTGATGTAATGTACCTTATGCATGACTTTTTTGCAAATCTGTACAAATCTGAGGGCACATCCCAGAGAGATATAATGTTGGATGATGACCTCATATTCTTGATGAGGATACAAATCAAGAATTAACGAAGGGAGCAACAGAACAAGAAATGTGACAGACAGTCTTTTAGATGGAGGGGTCTCGAGCTCTAGGGCCAGACGATTTTCTCGGGATCTTCTACCAACAGTCTTAGGATGTAGTAGGTCATGATTTGCTTGCCATGGGCAACTCTTTCATGCGGTCAGGTAAGTTTCCTTCTACTATCAACCAAACCCATATCGCTCTTATCCCTAAAACCACTAACCCTACCAGACCCAATGAGTTTCGACCTATTAGGTTATGCAAATTTTGCTATAAAATAATTATAATATGTTGGCCAATAGCCCGAAAACTTACTTTTCAGGACTAATCACCCCATATCAAAGTGCATTTGTGGCAGGAAGGTCAATTCAAGACAGTGTGATCATTGCTCATGAGGTATTCCACTCCCTCCATACTAGGCAATGTACAAAAAGAGAGGAATGTGTACGGAAATTGTTTATGCAGAATGCCTAGGATAGGGTGGAATGGAATTTTTTACTAGAAACTATGGAGAAATTAGGCTTCTGCGAAGTGTGAAGAAATTGGATTAAGGAGTGAATATCTTCGGTAACCTATACAATCATAGTAAGTGGGAAGAAGTCCAATATCATTTGGCCAACAAGGGTATTACGCCAAGGAGACCCCATATCATCGTATCTCTTCATCATAATGGTTGACGTTCTTTCTAGAAACATCGTGATAGAAGTTGTTGAGAAAAGAATAGAAGGAATTCAGTTGAAAAATGGATGCCCAGACTTACATCATATGTTATTTGCGGATGACTCACTATTATTCGTTAAAGCATATGAAACAGTTGTACATAATCTAATTAGAATTATCAACAACCACGAGCAAGCATCTGGGTAACGAATGAATGCAACAATATCTTGCATATATTTTGGTGCAAATGTTTCGGTCGAAATAAGGAGAAGTGTGACGACAACATGCAGCATATAGAATGTGAGAAACCAGAGAAGATATCTAGGGATTCCGACTAAATAGGGCAGATAAAACAAGGATGCACTAAAATATCTAAAAGCAAGAATACAAGACAAGATGCAAGGTTGGAAAACGACGACACTCAATAATGTCGGAAAAGAGACTCTAATATAAAACCGTCATAAAAGTTATCCCTAATTATACGATATGTACGTTCAAGTTCCCAAAGACGTGGTGTGATGAAGTAAATGCAATGATCGCGAGGTTTTTTTTTTTTGGGGGGGGAGGGGGATGGCTCATCTATGGAGAGAATGATACATTGGAAAAAGTGGGACACATTAACGATAGCCAAACAATATGGCGGTATGGGTTTCAAGGACTTCAATATATTCAATTTGAGTTTACTGACGAAAATGGCTGCAGGGATTGTGAATGAACTGAATGTCCTATGGGTACAACTTCTTAAAGAATTATACTACCCCAGAGATGATTTCATGATGGCAACCAAATTAGCACAAACATCATGGGGATGGGCGAGTATACTTGAAGGACATAACTTACTTAGTTATGAGGGAATCTGGATTGTGGGAAACGGCACAAAAATCAACATAAAAAAAGATGCTTGTATTTGCAAAGGGAAGACCAAGAAAATTGATCGGCAGCTTATAGTCCCGGTAATCTCACATGCACCGATAGCAATTCTGATTCAGGAAAACTGTCAATGGGATGACCCCTACATTCGACAAGTGGTTAATTCAGATACGGGGAATGGCATTATGAAAGTTCCTATACCACTGGGATCCGCGTGAAAACATCATCTTGACACCCGACAAGGAAGGGAAGCCGACAAGGAAGGAAGGGGATCATACTAGACCCAGTTGAAGTAGGAAGAAGAATTTGCATGGAGTAAGCAGAATTCCAAGAGGAGTCCAACCAATCAAATAGACAAGGAGAAAACCAGAATCACCAACGGTGGATACCCCTAAACCCAAGTACGATGAAGCTGAATTGTGATGGTTCATGGTGCTCATCTAGAAAACAGGGAGGCATCGTTGTCATTGCAAGAGATGATCGAGGAAGGATCAAGGGGACCCTAAAAAGACGAATCTGAGCTGAAAGTATGAAATAACTGGAGATCCAGGCGATTAAAGAGGGCATCACTCTATCTACTGAGAAACAACGGATGAATCTGAAAATAGAATCGGACGCCAGCAATCTCATCCAACAAATTCTTGGTGAAGAGATAAGCTAGGAGAACATTCAAACGGTGAGATAGATAAAAATTACAACAAGGAACAACATTCAGAGTATTATATGGAGAGCAATTCCAATGAAAGAATCACATGCGCAAATTGGATAGCTTCGAAAACAAGAAGAGGGTTGTGTCTTGATGATTGGGTTTCACGACCCCCAACCCCTACTAGTTTTACTTAACGCATATTTTTGTTTTGACTCTTTAGATATTTTCTTTCTAGATGCAAATTTATGTAACGAACTGTTAACTATTTCCCCTATTGAAAATATGTGTACATTTATGCGCATTAAAATGAGGTTTTGTGTTTTGCTTTCCTAGGGTTTGTGAGAGAGTTTCCTGATGTGTTCATCGCCGAGCCTCCTTCTCCGGTGGCGTGAGCTTGCCAGCAAATATATACAGACTATAGATAGATCGTCGCACGACGTTACCTACAGATAGAGGAGTAGGTCGGTGGATATAGATAGACGACTACATGAAAATGGCCCCTACGTAAAACCCTAGATGTATTAGAACATGAGAAGTGATAGATAGTTGCGGGAGAGGTATCAGTCGGTGCCATCCAGCCTGGGCTAGCTGCACGACCTGTGGGCAGCAACGGTATGAGGCTAACCTAAAGAACACAAGGAAATAGACCGAAAATAATTACATAATGCTTAAAGCAGGAAAGTCGACACTGAAGTTATACAGGTGGATGAAATAGACTTGGTGCACCTGGATCGAATGGAGATTATGGAGATCACTGTGTGTGATAGGAACCCGAGGCTGAAAGAAACTCTCCCCTCACCATCTACAATCACTGAAGTTAACTCACTTATGATCTTATTGGCCACCATACAACACACTTTCATCCAAACCCCTTTACCCCAGGCTTGAAACCAATGTCGAACCCCATTTACCCTCCATCATGAAATCCTCTCACCTAACTGGACCGACCTTACTCATAGACAAATAGCCATCCAGAATCTACCCACAAACAAGACCTTAGAATCCATCATCCTTCCTGCTAGGAACATCCCAAACCAGCATATCCCTATTCAAGAACCGAAAAAATCTCCAAGCCAAACCCCTAGCCCAGATCCAACACTCCAGATAACCGCCCTTAGTCCAATTCTTACGAGGATGTCTTTAAAAATAAGGTGTGAGGACGAAAAGGAAGAGGAATGCCAAAACTCAGAAAAAAGGATGAGGCTGGACATGAAATAAGTAGAAAAAGATCTGGACAATTGTCATGTACAGATGAGCAGGCTGAAAGGAAGGCCTCAGGGGAAGGGGAGTATACCAAAGACGGTGATGACCAAAAGCAATGTAAAGAAGGAAGAAATGGAAAATAAGGAAGGTGAAACACAAGTTGTTGAAACGGGTTGTGGTGATTGTCCTGAAACAGCCACACGAGGGTCATTAGTATAATCTGCTTGAATTGCCTAGGTCTGGGCTCTTCCCTGACAATTCGCCATCTGAAAGACATCAATAGGGTGTATTAGCCGGAGATCATATGCCTTATGGAAACAAAGAACGATGATGCATTCTATGAAAGGGTACGAGAATAAGTAGGGATGAATTGTGCATACTATGTTAATCCGAGAGGTATGTCTGGAGGAATGGCACTGTAGTGGAGGGATGATGTTTGAGTGGCAATTAAGTCGGTCACCCATAACATTATCGACTGTGAGGTGAAGTTGAGTGACCATCTGAAACCTTGCCTCATCAATGGGTGTCCGCGGATGTGGATCCACAAAGGAGAAAATATGATTGGGATAGGTTGCGTGGCATCGGAAGGGGGCGAAGGGCGGCATGGATATGTATGGGAGATTTTGACGCAATAAACCATCATCATGAAAAGGAAGGTGGCAGACGAAAATCTCAACGTCAAATTGATGGTTTCAATGAGATGATAGAAAATAGTGTAAAATACGACATTGCCCCTAAAGGTTACACCGATTTTAAAATTTCCCCTTAAAGTTTAAAGTCCCCCCTAATGTCTGAAAATGATGAAAAATCATCCTTAACAAATGCTCTTTCAGTGGGTAATTTTTCATCATTTCCAAACATTTCGGGGGACTTTAAACTTTAAGGGGGAATTTTAAAACCAGCGTAAACTTTAAGGGGAAATGTTGTATTTAACCCTAGAAACATCAATATGGAAGATTTGGGTGTGAACGCCTCCAAGTTCACGTGGTCCAATAACCGTCGAGGAGAGGAAATGGTATCAGAAAGAATCGATTGTGTCCTTATCAATGAAGCTTGGACTGCGAGACATCAGGACATCCAATGAACAAATGACATACAAATTGGATCAGATCATACCCCTTTTCTCCTTCATCGTGCGTAAGGAGGGCAAAGAAGGGGACACTACTTACGGTTTGAAGAGATATGGGTAGAAAACGTTGAGTACAAAGAAGTAATCAAAGAGGCCTAGATCGAATGGGATGGTGGGAAAACACAAGTGGACATTGATCTGAGGTTGGAGATCTAGCATAGGATATTAACTCGGTAGAGGAGGGAGAAGTTCAGGAATAACCAAGTTGAATTGAGAAAAGTAACCGACCGGCTCTGGCGAGTCACGAGTGGTCGGTCGAAACCGAATAGCCAAGAGGAGGAGGCAACTCTAAAATATTTTATTAAGGATCTCCACCATCGTGGAGAGGTTTATTGGAGGCAACAATATAGAGTTAAATGGCTCACGAAAGGGGATTGAGATTCAATCTTCTTCCACCTTACAACCAATGTCAGGAGAAGAAAAAACTGTATAACCAGAGTTCAGAATGATCGGGGCGAGTCGATTAGTTCGTCCAGGGAAGTAGATAATGAGATTTCTCGACAGTTTAGGTCGTTCTTCAGGTCTGAAGGGAAGGACATGAATTAAGGGGAGATTTTAGGGGTCATTCTGATATAAATCACGGAGGAGATGAACAGTGACTGGAAAAGGGATGTGTAAGATGAAAAAATCAGGGTTGTGGTGTATCCGTTGGGAGGGGCAAGAGCTCTAGGTCCATATGGGTTTCTGGGTCTATTCTACCAAAGGAATTGGCACACCGTTGGTCCAGATGTAGTCACAGCAGTCAATTCCTTTCTTAGGTCAGGTGTCTTTCCCTCCACTTTATATTATGTAGATATTACCCTTATCCCTAAAATTCAAAGCCCAGCAAGAGCAATTGATTTTAGACCCATAAGCCTTTGCAATTTCATATATAAAATTGTATCCAAGGTCTTGATAAATAGGCTAAAACCCTATTTATCGGACCTTGTCACGACCTATCAGAGCGCTTTTGTGGTAGGTCGTTCAATCCAGGACAATATTCTTATTGCTCACGAGGTGTTTCATCATTTGAAGAATCGAAGGGGAAGTGGTACAAGTGAATGGACTTTGAAGTTGGATACGCAAAAGGTGTACGATCGGGTCGAGTGGGTCTTCCTATTGAAAAGACTTGAGAAGAGAGGCTTCAGAGCGAAATGGATCGAATGGATTCGTCAATGCATAATGAAGACATCATACCAAGTCTTGATCAATGGAAGAAGAACAAGCATCATTCATCCTACAAGGGGTAGCGATAAGGTGACCCTCTTTCACCGTATCTATTCATCCTCTTGGCGAGCGTGCTATCAAGACAGGTTGAGGAGGTCATACAGATGGAGAGGTTGTGTGGACTCACATTGAAAAGGGGATGTCCAGAACTGCAGCACCTGTTTCACTCTTCTTCTTAAAAGGTACGGTCGAAAATGCCCATGTTTTGAAGGAGATATTGACCAGGTATTGTGGGGCCTCTGGACAACGCATAAACAATGTGAAATTGAACCTGGTCTTCAATAAGGGGGCGAATGAGGACCTGTGTAAGGAGATCGATGAGGTGTTGCAAATTCAAGGTGTTTGGGAACATGGATGGTACCTTGGACTCACATTCATGTGAGGTCGATCGAAGAAGGAAGCTCTAGGCTATATTAAGAGCAGAATTGGTGATAAAATCCAGGAATGAAGGTAAAAAAGCCCTCAATCAAGCATGAAAGGAAGTTCTCATAAGGCAGTAATCACGATCATCCTCTCTTATGTGGTGAATGTCTTTAAACTTCGTATGACGTGGTGCTCAGAGATCAATGTTATGATTGCGGACTTCTGGTGGGGGATATCGAATGAAGGAAAGAAAATTTATCGGAAGAGATGGGAGGTTCTTGCGAGATCTAAGCCGATGGGGGGTCTAGACTTCCGTGAACTGGAGACCTTCAACGAGGCATTTCTCACTAAGATGGCTGCAAGAATACTCAATGAACCAGGAGCTCTTTGGGTCTGAACCGTCAAGGGATTATACTTCCCCAACACCGAGTTCCATTCAGCAAAGAAGGGTGGCCGAGCTTCTTGGGGCTAGACGAGTTTGATCCATGGTCAGGATATCTTGTTCAAAGGGGGATGTGGCAAATTGGAGATGGCACATACGTGAAAATCTTTGAGGATCCTTGGGTGGTGCCAAGTCCAGGATTCAGAATGGACTGGCCTAGTGAAAGAGGACAGCTGCCGGACACGAGAGTCCAGAAATTGATTGGGTTGAACTGTACATGGGATGAGGAAGTTCTCCAAGGAAGCTTCAATGACACGGATGCACGTTGCATTCTTAACATACGACTAAGATTATAATCTTGCCCTGACAGAATGATATGACCCTATACAAACGATGGGCGAGTCACGGTGAATTCGACCTATCATCGATTAAAATATAAGGATAGAGCCACGACGCAAGAGTTGGGTCCTAATGATGATGCCTGCAGAATGATATGGAAGGTAAATACTCTACCAAAGTTAAGAATTTTATGTGGCGTTTACTTTCAAATGCGGTTGTTGTTAGATGGAATCTCAGGAGAAGGGGGATGGTTGTGGAAGTGGAGTGTCCTATCTGTGGGCTAGAGGAAATAAGAGAACATATGATCAGTGGGTAAGGGTGGACTGAGGCAGTGTGGTTAGGTGTTTTGGGTATACAACATGCTCTGGGATAGAATGAGGCCCTCAATGATTGGATCAAGGAAATAATGAGATAAAGGGAAGTCACGGGCAGAGTTAGAGAAGAACGACAAAGTCTATGTATGTTGACGTGTTGGCACATATGGAAACCCGATGCAAAGCAGCCTTTGAGGTGAACAGTACAAATCCGATAGAGACGATTCTTGCCATAAAAAGAGCACATTCGAATCTGTCAAGGGTCGAACCTCAGAGAAGCACATGAACAAGAGAGAGTCAAACTGAAAGGTGGACAAAACGGGGAGTAGGTGTGATCCGAATCAATTTCGACGCATCATGGTGCAACCAAACGAAACGAGGGGGCTTTGGCGTGGTGGCAAGGGACGAGAATGTTCAACTGGTAGGAGGATTAAACCAAAGAGCTTGAAGTGACAGTGTGGAATGCTTACAGGCTCAAGCGGTATTGGAAGGTGCCAAGCTAGCGGTTGAAAGAGGATGATAGAAAATTGAAGTAGAAATGAATTCCTTGAGGGTCGTGGAGCAAATTCAATGGAAGACATTATCCTTCATGTATGTTCTTACCGTTCTACTCTCCTTCTCGGAATCTTCGTCGGTGTCCTTTTCCTTCTCATGTTCGTGCGGAACCCAGAATCACTGATTCTGGGTTCGTGTGGGTTCAGAAGAATTCGCGTGATAGCAGAGCGATTCAGAGCTCTGAAGAAGAAGCAGTGTCTGATCGGATCGTCTGAATTTTCAGTTCAAGATGAGTACCATACTACCATGAAGTTTTGTCGTGAATGGTGACTCTCTGTCTCTTGTTCATTCACCTCAGTAATCAGAACTCTAATATGTTCTTCTCCTTCATTAATCTTTCGTTTTTTCTTGCTGCAGTAACAACATTCTGTACCCTAAGGAGTAAGGACGATCGTGAGCAGAAGATTCTTCTTTATGCTTGTCACAATTGCGATAACCACGTGCGTCTGCGTTTCTCTTTTGTGCTGTTTTGGTTTGCTTGCCTTGATTGAGGCTCTATCTTTTCTGTTCTAGAGCTTAATCTCCGTATTATGTTGAATACTTGAAGGCCTTAGCCTATCTCATTATTGAATTGCTTGAAACGGATCAATTGTTGCTTGATTAGAAGCAAAAATTGTTACGATTGAACCTCAGTATGATGACCACCTTTTCCGTGTCATCTTGTGGCTCCCCTGATGTATGTTGTTGATGTATGATTGAATTTGATGTATGCTGTTAAATTTCTGGTTTGCTAATTGACATTGTTAACCGAAGCTCATCTAGTTTGCTGTTGATGTTAATTGTTCAAATTGTTAACGTTGAAGTTGCTTTTCAGTGTATAGCCAAGAATGCTCTTCAGAACGAACCTGAAGAAGAGATGTAAGTTTTGTTTTAAGTGGTGGCCATAGATGGTGTTGATGTATATGTGTCACTGATATTGGGTCTATTTTCTGATTTTGATTAGTATTCCAGATACCTTCCCGACACTATTGATGTAGTGGGTGGACAACAACAAAGGTCCTCCGGGTGTGAATGTTGAACCGGCAGTGCTTCCTTCTTTACTGAACTCAGATTCTTGATTTCATTTATGTAATCTAAAGACTCTGCAATTGTCATTTTGATCAAGATGCTTGAATGTGATGATGTATGTATGACTCAAGAAGATGACAACGTTCCTTTCTTTTTTAAAAGACGATTTCTTCTTGTATTGTCTTTCTTTTGTGTTCATATGAATGAATGTTCATGACTTGTTGAGTTGGCTACTATGGTGGGCACGGTCAATCACAATCTAGGTTAAAACCACAGTTGGTGCTTGTTGAGTTGGAATTAGCGTAATATAGTGTCCTGGGAAGAAGGACATTCACGAAAAAATGCAAAAAGTTGAGTGACTAATAATACATAAATTGAATCTAGATCAGAAACTATTGTTGTTCGATTGAAGCTGTCTAGATGTCTAGATGGGATCAATATTACGAAGTTGTATAATTTTTATTTAGGACAATAATTTGTTTTGTATTATGTAAGTATGGTCATTAATAATATTATGGTTCAGGTAAATATATTGTCGATAGTTCGGGTTAATTAATTAATGGATTTTTTTAATATTAATTAAATAAATTTAAAAGTTTTTTTAATTAATAATTAATTATATTATAAGTTTTTATTATTCTTAATTTTTAAAATTAATTAATACAAATTATATGTATTATATACTATACATATACAAGGAGGGGCAAATATGTCATTTACCACATTCCATTCCCTTTCCATATACAATTCCATAAAAAAAACAACATAATTCCTTATTCCATTCCATTTCATTCCACCAAAGAAACAACTTCATATTCTTATCTCATATTCCTTATTCCCTATTCCCTATTCCATATTTTTTACTCCAACTTCATATTCTTATCTCATATTCCTTATTCCCTATTCCTATTCCATATTTGTTATTCCGAATTCCGTGAAAGAAACGCCCCGTAAAAGTAATGCAAACGTCGTAGGGATGTCATACATAGAAGAATGTCAATAGATGCATCGGAGGTCAACGCATGAGATCCACACGCTTCTTGCTTTGATGCCAAAGATGAGCCTCCGGGTGGAAACATACGAGCAACACCTATTTGAGGTGTTGGAGAGAAAAATTGGCCCACAAACCAACCACCCTTGCTTCAAATCCTAATTCAGATTTAATGCTTTGATATCATAAACTCTTCATCTTTTATATAAATTACAATTTTTTATGAAAATTTGTCTATAATAAGGAAACACTATGTATATCATAACATCCATTAACACATGTTTCAACAAATTAGTATAATTACAATCACAGAATGTATAACACCTCGCACACATAAACTTTTCTAAAATGTCGATTTCGTGGATACAGATTTGCAGTAAGCAACAATGTTATAACTACCTCAGAAGAACCAAAAAAACTGCTTCCAATATGCAACACGGCAAAGACATTATTTAACAAAACTCTTGAAAACTGAGATGGTTGATTAGTGAAGACAAATTTGATACAAGATTCTGAACAACGCAAATCATCATGTTATGTCTGAAATAATACAATGTCGCGGTAGATTTTACTAATCTAGTCAATGTAACCAAAACAAAGATTAGGAGTTATCTTGCAGATGCATCAACAATCACTCATCAAACCATATGTAATAGATCCTGTACAACCTCTGACATAGGAGGTCGGAATTCAGGTTCCCTCTGAAAATCACAGAAAATAAATACAGTTAGTTGTTAGACAGATGGTGACACTTATCTGCAGCAATGATCTTTTCTTTTTGAAGATAGAAGAACTCCAAGACAGATTTTTTAGTGATTCACCTGTATACATCGAGATATAATGTCCGCAAAACGAGATAATGATTTGATGTGATAACCTCCTTTATTCATTGATGGATCAACCATCTTTGAAAGTGCATCGATGTCATACAGCCAGTATACTGCCCATCTTGCCAAAAATTGGGCTCCTTGAGGTCGCGCACTGCTAATTTTTGTGTTAAGAAACCTGACACAATTAGGAGATTCTTTTATGTATGGAAAATCATGTACTGCTTCTTACCTCTCATAAGGCAACCTTCCCGTTAGGAGCTCTAACATCACAACCCCAAAGCTATACACATCACTTTGCCAAGTGTAAGCACCCGACTCTAACTCTGGAGCAGCGTAGCCATACAGAGGAAGGAATGTATCTGATGACTTATATCGCATTCAGATGTAGAAACTCAGCAATCATAACGAACTTTCAACTATACAAAGAGGAATTTGATTTGACGAATTTACCTGACTAACAGAGACAGACGATAGTAGAGGAGCATACCCACAATCAGAGACCAGTCCATTGAGATCATCATCAAGAAGAATGTTGTTGGACTTGAAATGCCGGTGCACTAAGCCCGGTTTACAGAATTCATGCAGATATCTACAACAAAGAACGAATAAATGAGAATACGAGGTACAATATATAAAAGATTAAATTGTTCTTTATACTTTCAAGATAGTGACGAGGAGTGAGTTATAAATATAAGAGTGGTAGCTTCTACCTTCTATGGTCATCATACAATTCCCCTTGATTTGAAAAAAAAAAAAAAACACTTTTCGATCCATGAACTATCAACGGGCTAACTTGCTCAATCCTAGTATCGGTATCCAGTGCATATTTGTTTTGAAAAATATAGATGTCAATTGTTGATTGAGCAACTTAAGTTCTAAGAAAATATTTAAGATTCCCTAAATATATGGTCTACAAGTTGACTAAACAAGTCTCTTTAGTTGTGTAATCTTCTCATAATCGCTTCCAATGATAATGATATAATCAACATAAACTATCAAATACACACAGAAACCACAAGAATAATGGGAGTAAAAGATAGAATGGTTAGCTTTGCTCCGAATGATCCCAAATTTATGAATCATCGCAAATGTGATGATTGCTTGAGTTCATATAAGAAATGACGCAATTTACAAACAAGTATTAACTTTCGATGAGTAACAAACCAGGAGGTTGCAACATATAAATCTCTTCTTTGAACTTTACATGAAGAAAAATCTTATTGATATCTAATTGATATAAAGGTCAGTGTCTGATAGCTGCAATAATAAGTAAACACACATAGGGCATCTTCTATAATCCGGAGATAAGATACCTCATAATTAATATCATAAACCTAAGTATAACCTAGGTCTATACATAATCAATTAAAAAATTACCTAATTTTAGATACTTCTAAACCTATATAATTCTCCTTACTTCTTCTAATATAGAGAGACAATTAAGGTGAAGTAAAAAAACCGGAAACTTTAAGGGGGAAAGTAATAGTATTACATATATGGACAGAGAGGGAAAAGGATAATGATTCATGATAACTTACTCCAAGGCTTTCGCAGATCCAAGAGCTATCCTAATTCTCATGTTCCATGAAAGAGTCTTCCGCATGTTGTCATCAACATGGAGAGCATCGTGAAGGGTCCCACATTTATAGAAATTATAGACAAGCAGTCGTTGGCCATACTCTGAACAGAATCCCACAAGCTCCACAATGTTTTGGTGTTGAAGCTTAGATATATCAGATACTAGTTGAAGAAACTCGTCATCACCACCATTCATCCGCCTTAAAGTATCAAGTTTCTTGATTGCTATGACCTGAAGAGAACAAGTTAGAATTATAAAAGTCAATGTCGAGTCATGCATCATCAAAATTAGTCTCACCTTTCCGTTGGGAAGTTTGCCCTTATAGACAGTACCAAGCATTCCTTGACCCATGAAATTTTCTTGAGAAAATCTTTTTGTGAACTGCTGAAGAGAGGCGATGTTATACGATGTCACAGAGCCCACAGCTGGTAGTCTCTTTAGGGTAGTAGGTGTCCCCGAGATAACTGGTTTTACAATAGGCTTGTCAATGGGGAGATTTGGAGGAGATGGTTGCAGTGGCAAAGAACTAAGGTTCCTTTCCTCTACAATATCTGTCTTACTCTGCGCGCCTAATTTTCGAGGATAGGCACCCAAGACCACGTCTCCTCTCTCCATCATGCGATTATTATGTGACTGCGATGATTCACCATATTTACTAATTCCTGATCCACCTCCTCTAGAATTTTGATATAATTCATGCCTCTTGGAATTCTTTTTGCCTTTGCCACAAAGAAATATCCCAGCGCCCACTAGTAGTATCAATACCCCTGTGAGACCGGCTATTACAATAATCTTTTTGGAAACTAGACGACTTCCTCCATGGTGTGTTGTATCAGATGCCCCATCAGTGGATTGTCCATTCCCTCGCTTCCAAGGCACAGTATAATGAGGGGAAGGTGCCAAGGATATAGAAGAAGCGGGTCCTCTCTCCGCTTCAAATGGTGGAGCAGCTGTTGGTGATGGGATCACACTTGTATTGAACGGGTTCCCATCTATCCTGCGTAGATGATGTTTACAATAACAGGATCCACTTACATATATTTATTGTATGAAGAAGAAATGCTAATATAACAAGAAGACTACGCACTTGAAAGATGGGATGTTGAGCAACTTTGGAGGTATTGGTCCGGAGAATAAGTTGTTCTTAATGTTCCTGTGCAATTTCAATGTTAGAAAGGAAGATATTAGATTTGTGGATCATCCATCGATGTCAAGCATCGGAACTGCCGCAACATAACACGTTTTAGTTCTTGAATAGAAAGAAAATTGTTAAAACGGTGTTTATTAAGAATGTGTACAAATCTGCAAGCGGTAGGTCCTGGATAACGTCAAGTGTCCCAGTGAGTTTATTGTTCTGCAAGCGTCTGGGATTCGAAAATGTCAGTAACCTTAGAGATTCATTCATCCATCATATAGTATACCAAACATAAATCACACTACCCACAGTATGGCGAGAGATGACAGATTTGCAAATGATGGAGGCAGTGAGCCCGTCAAATTATTATTGCCAGATAAATCTCTGCATTCCAATCAAACAAAAACATGATATCTTAGACGCGCTGCGCGCGTGTATGAATGAAAGAATTATATGGCATAATAATGCTGCACAGAAGAAATGAATGCTTACAGATCTATCAAACTTGCTAAAGCTTGAAAGGTGTCTGGTATTCCTCCACTTAATAGATTATTGCTCAGTGACCTGATTTTACATAAAAAAAAAAAAAAAGGAGTGACATCAAAGGAAAATGTTCTTTTTTTCATGAACTCTCAGCCACTGCACAACTTAATAGAAGTAGGGGAAACGTACAGTTCAGTGAGTGTCGGTGGCAGATTGGACGGCAGACTTCCTCCAATCTTGTTGTTACTGAGATCACTGCTCCCGAATGAAATGATTATTAAGAATAGCATCATCAAAAAATTGCTCAATCACCAGCTTTTACGTCATTAAATTGAAATTGTTGTTCAGCAGAAAAACAAAAATGTGTGTGAAAAGAGTCTCACACCAATTCATCAGAAGAGACACATACAACATATATGGCCCAATCAAAGTTCAAATTTCCTTGTTTAAACTTTTTACAATTTGCCTACTTAGTTTCATTCAACTCTCAGTTCCACACCATACTTCAATTTTTCACTGTTTCTTCTAGTTTAGAATTGAGCATCTGATCCAATTAAGCTACATACTACTATTTGACTGCCAAAATCACATCGTCTAATATAATTCAACAAGCATTCACTAATATATACTGACAAAGAAAATATTTTTCTCGACTTCTGTAATTATCTGAGACATCATAAAAGAACTAGGAAATGATCATGAGTTCCATAATAAATGCTCTAGTAAAATGCACAAATAGGACATTCTCTATCCAAGCTATAAACTCGCAGCTCACTCACAGGGATAAAATCGAAGGGAAGTCCAAACTGGCTCCAAGTTCCCCTCCCAATTTCATGCCATTCAGGTTTCTGTGAATTCGACTTGAAGCTTAGGAAGAAATTATACACAAAAAAACTGCATACTTGAGAAACCAAAGATACCTACAGTCCAGATATGTTTGAGTAGATACATTCCACGCCTTGCCAACCTTCCTCACATGGATCTCCTCCAACAAGAATCCATCCCCGTAAAGGTGGATAGCCAAGTGAAACATATAAATTATTCAGCGCAGCAACTGGAACAGCACAGAGAGAAAAACAGTTGCATACAATGAGGCAGAAAAAAGAAAGCAATCTCCAAACCTTATACAATTCCACATTTGAACCGGAAACACGCACAGAAATATGACATGGAAATTCCTTCCAATTGTCGCCCCAGTAAGACAAGCTAAATATATATATATATATATATACAGCAGTCACAGAAATGGAAGAACGATTTACCATCGCGGGAATCGGTGACCGAG
Organism: Chamaenerion angustifolium; assembly: GCA_946814005.1. Taxonomy (NCBI): domain Eukaryota; kingdom Viridiplantae; phylum Streptophyta; class Magnoliopsida; order Myrtales; family Onagraceae; genus Chamaenerion; species Chamaenerion angustifolium. Next base: position 20,263,888 of record OX328268.1, on the reverse strand, counting down.
GCGCAAAACGGCTCAATGAAGCAGAAGAACAGGTAGAAAGCAACGAACCCCAGAGAGATTTTTCCCCAGCTCACAATACCCATTTCAGCAAACTCAGACTTCCTTAACTTTCGTGTGGTTTTCTTTTCGACCCTTCACCTTCTCACTGTATTTTCTTAGAAAGCAAGTAGAACAGAACAGTCTGCGCTCAGTGCAATACAGAGAATCGAGAAAATCAAGAGAGTAAAGTTTAAAATCTGGAAGGACGAAAAAGGTTGCTTGAATTCAAACGAAACAACAAACCCAGTGCAAGTAACGCATTGGCCAGTGAGAAAAAAAAAACAGCTAGACCGAAATTCCTATAAAACCGACCAGGATCGCCCGACTAAAACCGAAACTGACTAGGACTGAGACTGAGCGAATGGTTTTTTTCCACTAAGCTCGGTCTCGGTCTTTTTTCGAAAAATCCGATTAGGACCGGCACGGACTGAATTGTATTAAAATCTAACATGTCTTAAGTCTTCTCCTTCATCCTCATATTCTAAAGCACCATCTCCTCTTTCCAGCAGCCATCTCGCCGTCACCGTTTCACCTTCGCAGTCACCATCTCCGTCCATCTTCCATCGCGTGACTTTCGTGACTACACAATCCGTAAGTGTTCTTGACTTCCTTCGCGATTTGCTTCCGAAGTTGCTTCGATTTGCTTAGATTGTCTTTCGAATTCGCGATTTGCTTCCGATTGTTCACGATTTAGGTCACGATTGTTCCGATTTAGGTCACAATTGTGATTGTTCCAATTTAGGTCACGATTTAGGTTCTGATTGTTCACGATTAGGTCACGATAGTTTGTCTACACGAATTCGCCATTGTTCCGATTAGTTGAGTTGATGAGTTAAGTTCTAATTCGCGATTGTCATACATACATACATATACATACATACATACATATATATATATATATATATGTGTGTTTGTGTGTTTATTACACATTGGAAATATTACTATTTCGTGAGAACTATTTATTGCAATTTTTTGACGTCCAGTTTTTTTCAATAAATTATCTGCCTTACTCATGATATGATAATTTATGGAACCCAAAATTTGAGTAATAGGAGTATGATTGTTGATTGCCTTCATGATTTTTATGTGTATTGGGTAGTTTTCTTCATGGTTGTACTTATACTTTCTCTTCTACCGGTTCGTAGTTTCTTCTTCAAACTATATTTTTTGTGTTGGTAGTGTGAGGATTCAAGGTGTCATGTCCGGCAACGTATGAGGATTTTTTTTTAAAAGTAACTATGTTACTTTTTTTATTTAGAAAAGTAAGTATACAAATATTTTTTTTAGAAAAATAGGTATACACGCACCTCGGGGTTGCGCCTTTTGGACATAGGCGCACCCCGGGGGTGCGCCTATTCATAGGCGTCACCCCAAGTGGCGCCTGTGAAGGTGCAGACCCAAGTTTGTTTGTTTTTTTAAAAAAAAATCATTTTTTTTGATAATGATGACTTGATGTTTAATTAAAAATAAAATTATGTACCTATTAAAAAAAATTTAAAAATATTATAGTAAGTAAATATTTTAATTGCGATTCAAATGATGCAAAAAATATTAAATTTGGATTTACGGATTGACTGTACGGCATGCCGTAAGTTGAGATATGAAAATTGTACTTAAAAAATTATAACTCGGACCATGTAAGTCCAAACTCAACACGGTTAACGTCATTTAGGTCGTAAATCAATTATCTACTTAGGATAATTTTTTTGATTGGAAATACAGTGATTTTGTAACCTAGCATCGTTTACACCATAATTTGACCGAAATAAGTAAATGTATTAGGTGAGAAATTTAATTATATACTTACTCAAAAAAAAATACGGTGCGTAGATAATTTAATTACAAATTAAATGACGCTAACTATGTGTTAATTTTTTACTTTTGTGACTGTATAATACGGTACGTAAAAAACTCTACATACGATACAAAAACTCTATATAATTAAATTTCTCACCTAATGCATTGACTTATTTCGGTCAAATTATGGTGTAAACGATGTTAGGTTACAAAATCACTGTATTTCCAATCAAAAAAATTATCCCACGTAGATAATTGATTTATGACCTAAATGACGTTAACCGTGTTGAGTTTGGACTTACATGACCCGAGTTATAATTTTTTAAGTACAATTTTCATATCTCAACTTACGGCATGCCGTACAGTCAATCCGTAAATCCAAATTTAATATTTTTTGCATCATTTGAATCGCAATTAAAATATCTACTTACTATAATTTTTTTTAATAGATACATAATTTTATTTTTAATTAAACATCGAGTCATCATTATCGAAAAAAATGATTTAAAAAAAAAAACTTGGGTCTGCACCTTCACAGGCGCCACTTCAAAGTGGCGCCTATGTCCAAAAGGCGCGACCCCAGGGTGCGCGTATACCTATTTTTCTAAAAATAAAAATTTGTATACTTACTTTTCTAAATAAAAAAAGTAACATAAAAAATTCACATATGAGCCGTGTTTTGATTGCAGAGAATCCCATGGAGGGACATCTACCAATTCCAGAAGTATTTTATTGTGAATTATGTCACCTAAGTCGCGCTGACCCGTAAGATTTATATTCATTATTAATAGAGAAAAGTATGAAAAATATGTAAGATGTTTGACAAAATTGGTAACTGATGTAACTTGTTTTGGGCCGCGGGTTTTTGATGTAGAATGTTTCATTCTGTTGGTTTTTGAAGAAACGTTAGTTTATCCGTTTAAATTGAAAACGTGCAAATCACGTGCTAGATTATTTGAACGTTAAAATAACAGAAGATCAAAATACCAAAACTACACTCTAGTTGCTACCAAAACACCGGTAGTTGATCCCAATCCCAATCCAGTCTTCTAATTGTGTCATCATCTAAGAAAGAAAGAAAGAGAAAGGACGGACAGGATCTTGATCGAAACGAGATTATGGGTGGTGTTGATTTGAGACAAGTGGTAGCTGGGATACTGACCGTCACGATGTTCGTGATGCTGGGTAATATGATCAGGCGGGACCATTTTGATTCACACCATGTATGTATGTAGATGTATGTATGGATCCATGCATGCAGTTGATTTACATATATATATATATATATCTTCCATTAAATCTGCTGCATGCATGTGCCTCTGTAGAAGATTTAGTATATGCGCAATGCTGCTGCTGCTGCTGCATATAAAGCGGTTACGTACTGTTGACGAACTAACTTACTTAACCTCACAAGTTTAGTTAGAAAGTTTAAAGAATAAATGAAAGTGGACAGCATCATTGAAGAAAAATAACCGCACTCGTCGAGTATCTAATCTATGGGTTGCACTCTCTCTTCTAGCTAGCTACCCATTTAGAACAAGAGCTTGAAATTGTTACGGGTTTGAAGCTTTGGATCAGACTAGCTTTGTATACTAGGAGTAGTACTGAGTAAGTACAACGGATCCATGGGGTTTGGTCTTCATCCATTGCCTTCTTATCTAGCTAGCTAGCAGATATGAATATAATAGATACGTATTTAGGAACACGACACAACCACGCCACCTTCTTTTCTTAGTTCTATATATTGAGTGATGTACTTGTCATCAATATATAATTCAAGTCTCCTTTGTTTTAATTTCTTGTCTTGGTTTATATATAATCTTCTCTTTAATGAAAGGAACAACTTCTTGGACTATTGGATCGTACCCATTATGAAGACAGGACTTCAGAACAGGACCTCATTTTCATTTCTGAGGTCGTGCTGGGAGAAGCCTCACTCCGCAGGTAATGGTATATCTAACCTAGCTAGCTAAGTAATGGTATATCTAACCTAGCTAGCTGACATCAGAAGCAGCAGGTAGCTAAGTTAGTCTGCTCCTTTCCTTCATTACAAGTCAAGTATGGATCTCTGCATTCATTATGGAATTAGTTAAATGAAAGGACTTAATGAATTATGTGTTTTCTTTCTGGTTCTTCGTAAAATCGACTTCGCTCTTAGCAATTGTGAATTTACCTAGCTAACAGTAAAGTTAGTGTAGTAGGTGGGTGTCATTTAGAATCGAATCATAGAGCTGATTGATCCTCCTCTTCCTAAGATAAGTTTGCCTTGTCTTGCAGGAAAAATTATAGTAACAATATATTAATGGTTATTCTTCTTCTTCTTTAGGGAGGGGAGCAAGAGCTTTGGAGCCATATATGATATTCATAAGTTTATAAGAAGCTTGGACGAAGTCATCACAGTAGCCCAACAACCTTTTGATGAGAACTCAACGGAAGAACTTGTGAAGGTCCGTAGCAGAGTTACCAGGGATTATATTGTTGACTACGTTGAACCAATCTTTAGGAGGAGGAAGAACATAAGACTGGTTCCGTCTTTAAATATGAGCATGAAGATTAAAAAAAAAGGAGAACGAGTTCAAGTCGTTGGAATGTTTGGTGATGTTTGGTGGGACATTGGAGTTGCAGCCCGAGGTTCGCGAGGTAGTGGACACTGTGGTTGAGAGGCTGAGGACTCTAAGTATAAAGTCCGATGGGCGATTCTTGACGGTGGACTTAAGAGTGAAGATGTTGAAGAAGAATCACTACTGTCAAGCAGGAGTAGGAATAGGGATGTTGCAGAAGAAATACTTTTTAAGTGCAGTAGAAATTGCACAATTTTTGCGCAAGGTTGGATTTCCTAGAGACACGACCATCTATTTGACACAGACAAGTGGGACACCAGTCTCGACCCTCTCAAGGAGGACTTCCCAAATGTTTACATAAAGGTGAGTTTACATAAGCAACACAAGCTTCTAATTACTGGTGATTATTAACTGCCGCATATTCTAGTCTATCAATTACTTTACTGGCGATTAATATTATGCATGGCAGAAATAAAAAAATCAGCTGCTTAAATTCCAAAGTACCTGCTTTTATGGAGGAAAGACATATAATAGCAGTGAAGAAGTGATGACATTTTTGGAATTTCACACCGACAAAAAGTCACGTGCAAGGCATTTCAGGTGTTAAATGAATTTTTTAACGGACACAAACGGAATTCATCAAAAACCTACACCACCAAACATACTACATCAAAAACAAACATTGAACCGCTTTTACCACCGGGGGCAAACATCTTACATTTTTTTCATCTTTTTCCCTTATTAATATATTAGTATTACTTACTTATTCTTTCCTTGCCAATGTTGCTACCTCTTATGTGGCCCAAACAACTTTTATTTGATGAGTTTTCGATCCTTCTTTACATGTTAGTAATGGCATTCCTATCCAGGGTACCCCCTGAGTTTGATTTCATGCCTTATTGAATTACAGACTGTCAGGATTCAGTAGATTAACATTTGACCCTTTTATTTTTGTCTGCACTCTGTTTTGACACTTGTATCTCTGATCGCTTTTCTCCTGCTATCACTATTTGTAGTTTTTTGGTACGAGTGGCTCATCCTTTAATCCATGTCAAGCTAACTATATCTAGTATTCAAGCTGAGCACCGAAAATTCGGGGTCAGGCTCGGTCTTGCCAAAAAGACCGGCCCAGCCCACCCAAGCTCACCTCTACCCAGAAACAGATTTTACGAGACAAGAAATATTAAAAACTGAAAGGACAAGCGTGTGAAGTAGTGAATGTGGGATAACTGGCTCTTCCCAATTTTTTTAAAAAAAAAATAAAAAGTAAATACTAAAATATCAACTTTTCAAAAATAAATACAAATTCATACCTAGCCACGACTGGTACATTTAAAAATTGTACCCCTGAAGGACATTCAAAAGTAGAAGGTTAGTTAAGTTTAATGACATTCATGGGTAAATTTAGTATCAATAGGTAGTCATTCAGCCATAACCCATGCAGCCATACTCTCAGCTCTCGGTGTCCTTCACGCGTCGTCCCAAAATCGTGGCCTTTATTGGATCAGACTCAATATTGTTAAACAATTTGTTAAAAGTCGCACACGACATCCCTGCAGTAGTCTAAAACTATGCTTTTTATATTTCTAAGGGTAAAATACAACCTTGTCTCTTAATGTTTAACCAGATTTTTAGTTTTCTCCTAAAGTTTAAATTACAAAATTTACTTACCTCATGTTGGGCTAAAGTGTAAGTTTGTCTCCTCCGTTAACTTTTCTATCCAAATTTAACAAAATAAGTTTTGAAAATTGCAAAAAAATAACAAAAAACTTTCAAAATGTCACAACTTAACCATTCCAAACTTTTTCAAATGATACAATTGAGTCCACATTCAATTGGAACTCGATTGAACCCAAATCGAAGGTGATCAGTCTGGGTCAAGACCTTGACCTTTGTCCCAATCAAGGGGTAAGGGTCTCGGTCCTGACCCAGACCGACCCCCTACGGGTGGGCGATCAGGTCTCCGTGAAGAACCATTATCGAGCCCCTTCCCTCCCCTCGATTGGGGCTCGGGTTTGGGGTCTTGTTCCCCTACCCATAAGGGGTCAGTTTAGATCAAGACCAAAACCTGAGCCCCGTAGATCGAGATTCAATTGTAACATTTGAAATTTTTTTGAAAGGGGTAAATTGTGACATTTTTGAAAATTTTCCATTATTTGTTTCAATTTTGAAAACTAATTCTATTAAATTTGGATGGAAAAGTTTACGGAGGGGGCAAAATTGCACTTTCGCCAAACATGAGAGAATGAAATTTTACGATTTAAACTTTGGGGAGGGAAACTCGAAATCTGGCCAAGCAATATGGGGCAATGTGATATTTTTAATATAATTAGATATAATTGCTATTTAAAATTTTTAATAGAGATATTCAATTTCACACAACATGAAGTATGTCTAATCCTTGTTCTTTATTTACTAGATGTTAGTACTCTTCTGGAAATGGTGACTACCATATTTTGTTATTGTGGTAGAATTACAGTAAACGAAGAAATTATTAATTATATCGACAATCAAACCGTTATTAGTTCCACTAAAACAACAACGACCCTGACATAGTTAAAAAAAAAGACACTTCTTATCGTAGTTTGTAGGTTTAAAATCAATGTAGAACGACCCTGACAACATGTATCCAATCACCAATGAAGAATCAATGGATGAAGTTTTTATAATATGTGGTGAATACATGGAAGTATACGTGATCCTAAAAGTTGAAGTCCCTGGAGAAACTAAAGATGAAATGGGTGAAGAATATGAAAGTGAAGTTTTAGGGGGAAAAGAAGAGGAAGGAGAAGATTTTTCTATGGGAGATGACACAGAAGCCGAATTTCCTACAGATTTGGTTGATTGACACTAGCATTGTGAGATGATGACACAGTTATTGATGCACAATCGAGTCAACCACTGACAGTTCCCCCCCTGAGTTCACATTCAGAGATTGGTAAGAAGAGTTTGAATGTACCGATTGGATGGTTACGCACGGTGACTTATCTATGGATACAAATGATTTCCATATAGGCATAGAATACGAAAGTAAAGTTGCACTTCAACACCATGTCATGATGTGGCATAATAGTAATTCACGTGTATGCACCACTGTAAGGTCCAGTCTAGCAATAGTGTCATATAAGTGTTAATAAGAGCAGTGGTATATGTTCTTAGTCCTTAAGAGGAGTGCAGAATAAAATGAAAAACTGGAGATCACCAAAATAGGTCCTCTACACTCCTGTACAAATGCAAATGCTATCCAGCATCATTGACAACTTGATTGAAAAGTGATTATTGATTTGATATATTAATATGTATATCATAACATGGGTATTAGAATTTATGACTTGCAGTAAGTTGTCAAAGATAAGTATGCGCAAATTGCCTCGTATCGCAAGGTTTGGTACGTTAAATAATAGTTAATTAAGTCCATGTTTAGCACACACGAGAGTGCACTTTCAGCATTTGTGGCCGTTAATGGTCGGTTTATGTCATTCAAATCCTGGTTCCATTTATGACTATGAGTGGATAGGTGTGACGACTGAGGATGATGCAATTTTTGGTAAGTGATTCTGAGAATACATGGCTTCAATTGAAAGATTCTCCCATTGTCGAACATTAGTCAGTATCGATGCCACACATTTGTATGGAAATTATATATTCCCACTATGTTTCACCTTTGCAGACTCTGAAACTGCCACATCTTGGACATTTTTTTTTTTTTTTTACTTTTTAGAGTGTCTGTGCCAACACATGATGAAAGATGAACGACTTGTATGTGTATAATATTTGATCGTCATGAGGGTATTAAGGTTTCAATTTTCTAGAGTTTTACTAACACCCTTGGGTGTTCACATATACAGTGTTTGCCACCTCACTATCAAATTTAACAAAAAAAAAAAATTAAAGATCAAGAATGTAAAAAGAAATTTTCTAAAATGGCATGGACCACATCTAAGCAAAGGTTTGACTTATATTGGCAAACCGTAACAACAATTAACCATGAACGTTTTCGTTGGTTAACAAATTTGGTAGATTTTAGCCTCTGGTCTCTAGCGGATGATGGAGGATATAAATACTGGGTAATGAAGCAAATCGTCCAGAGGTTTTTAAGAAGGTATTGTAAGTATCTCAGTAATTACCAATAATGATATTAGTAGAGCTTACATTTTCCCAATTGAACATGTAATTTTCCGATCATCGAGCATATATGAAAAGGAGATATCAATGGGAAACGAGTTTCTCCCTAAACTTAGAGAGTTATTGTATCTACAAAGGATAGATGTCATTCTTCAGGTTGATGTGTATTCTTAACGAGAAGAGTATAGAATACGTACACACTTTGGTAAAATGCATATCGTAAACCTTCCCAAATGATGTGTAATTGTGGGAATGAACATTGTTTCGATGTTCATGCCCACATGTAGTGGTAGCAATTCAATATACTAATTTCTACTTCAAACTTTATATTGATCCCCATTTTAATCTTGATTACTACATGAGGACATACGTACCAAAATTCCACCATCTAGCTGAGTCATATTGGCGGCCAACGTGGAATTGTCCCACTGTGTGGTGTGTCCGCAAATGCTGATTTCTAAACGGGGTCGAAGAAAGGTTAGAGTTCCCAATGGGGATGGATTCTAATTCTACCCCACAATAGAAGAAATGTAAATCAATGTGGGCAACGAGATCACAACAGAAGATCATGTAAACAGTAATACTAAATAGTATGTTGCTTTGAGAAACTAATTTTGAGTGAACTTTTGTATGGAACTAATGCATATATAGTATTGTCATGTGATAGACTAATGGAACGTTTGACGTCACTCCAAGAAGAACCCCCACCATGTGACACTCCTAGAAGAACTGTCAGTTGTGTGGAGATACTATAATTATTAAGAGAGTCTCACCATACCTCATCACACCATCCCATGAAGGGCTAGTACTGCGCCCCAGGATGGACCTACCCAACACATCCAAAACCACCAAGATGTGTATCTTTGATGATATGGTGATGTGCCCTCATCCAATTGTGGATACCAAGATGCGTGACGTTCTATTTCTCTACCATATGGAGATACTATAATTATGTCGAGTTGTAATATGTAATGTTAATTTGTAATTGTAATTTCAATACTGTAGATCATCTCGCGTTCAAATATTGTAGATAAAAAAGAATATTCAACCAAATATGCAATATACAAAATCTAAAGTTATATTTTTTTTGGCCAAAAAATCTAAAGTTATTAGTTAGGGTTAAATAACAAGTAGTTACCTGAAGTTTGGACGTTTTGCAACGAGCTACCCGAACTTTGAAAATTCAAAACGGGTTACCTCAACTTTGAAGAAGGTGCAAATAGCTATCTCTGTCCAATTTCTGACGACTTTCCGACAACAGTTGACTGAAAATTGGATGAAGGTAGCTATTTGCACATTCTTCAAAGTTGAGGTATCCGGTTTTGAATTTTCAAAGTTCGGGTAGCTTGTTGCAAAACGTCCAAAGTTCATGTAGCTACTTGGTATTTACCCCTATTAGTTATTGTTACATTTGTAACTATCTAAGGCATCCAACCCTTTCTCCCACCCCATCTGCTCTCTCGACCTCTACTTTCATCTTGACCCCTTATATTCCAATTTTAGTGGTAGTACATATTCAACTACATCCTGAGTATGTTATGTCACTGATGGTTGAAGCTTGGGATCATCAAGCCTAATATCTAGAGTTTATTCTTCGTCACTTGACGTTATTGGTTGTGCCACGAGTTGATTGTATTGCTCCATCTCACCAATGGTCTCGTGGGAGTAGCGAGAAGCTTCAATCAAGTCCTTAGCATACGTCTTTTGACACCTCATTGCCTTCTTCAACCACTTTTTGCCCAGTTTGGTCATGTGACATATAGTTTTCATATGTAGATACAGGCACATAATAAGTTATTAGTTATTACTTATCATTTATAGAATGTATAAACGTGGACTGCTCAATAATAAATTTTAGGGTTAAATACCAAGTAGCTACCTGAACTTTGGACGTTTTGCAACGAGATACCCAAACTTTGAAAATTCAAAACGGATTACCTCAACTTTGAAGAAGGTGCAAATAGCTACCTCCGTTCAATTTCTGACGAATTTCCGACGACTTTCCAACGAATTTCCACGAAAGTTGACGGAAAATTGGACGGAGGTAGCTATTTGCTTCTTCTTCAAAGTTGAGGTAGCCCGTTTTGAATTTTCAAAGTTCGGGTAGCTCGTTGCAAAACAGCCAAAGTTCAGGTAGCTACTTCGTATTTAACCATAATTTTTACTCACTAATAACGTGGACTGGTTTCCATGTGGTTCAAATTGGAGTGTGAGTATAATAGTTGTTTCTCTTGCATCTTTCACGAGAAGATCCACTGTGGTGCTTTTTTTTTTTATCTTGGATCACTGTGACATTCATTTGGTTATACCATGCCAAGTACTCAACTATGGGTACACCAACCGGTTCAGGTAGACCCATTTCATTATGACTCTCCCACAATGCCCAATACGCAGCATGACGAGTGATATATGGTTCGCGTGCGTTCTTCTCCCAATGCAGCTTGTGTAATCTATCCCATTCTTAACGGTCTTCAAATGATTTAGGGATAGGCTCAAGACAGGAGAATTGCCTCTATACACTAGAAGAATGTTGATATTTAACGTCAACTTAATTTAGTTGCTAAAGGGGTATTTGTCGTCACTAACCTTTAGCAGCGGGCTAAGTCTCGTCATGGTAGGTCTCGTGGCTAAAGGTCACTCCGATAGTAAAGTGCCGCCACTAAAAGTGTTGCCGTCACTAATAAGAGTTGAGGTCAGATCTTTAGTGACAACATAAAACTGACACCATTTAGGCGTAATTTGCGTCAACATGATATTGTCACGGTATATGTTATTCAGTCTCGCTTTTTAGTGGTGACCAAATCTTAACAACCGTGATGGTTTTATTCCTATGCCGCGAATATCCTTTTCTGCAATAGAGATACATAGATGTCATTTAGTTGTATGAATAACAACAATTGTGTGACATTATTTATCTATTAACTGTGACCAAATGCTACGTTATTGAAAGTACCCTATACTTTCTATCATTAAGCCGTTATGCGTTACAGTATGTAGTCGAGATTTAATTCCCGTCAGTTATTTGCTGTTGGTAAACATAGTGTACTGCCTCAATCTAACGTGTTGTCAGTGATGCACTATGTTGTTCTTAAGTTAGTTTTTTGTAGATTTGAAACTATCATTACTACATTGTTTATTGTTGTCATAACAGGCATTTAACCGGGTGATATTCTTGTCACTGCTAATGTTGTGTATTCGGTATAGTTCACCCATTGCAGCAAATACTACCCTTCCATGACAACTTTATTAAACAACCATACCACAAATATTATTAATTAGCCACATAAATTCCCAACTAACCATTCACAACAGGTACCAGGTCTAAACAGTCTGCATATGTTCACAAAAAAGGCCATATTCACCACATCAATTCCCAACTAACCATTCATAGCAGGTACCCGGTCTAAGCCATTGTTCACAAAAAAGGCCATATTCACAGACAAAAGTTTCCTATCCAAAATCATGTCTAACAGTCATTCATGGTCAAACAATAATGTATAAACAACCAAGCTAAACCCTAACTACACAAAACAAAACCTGTCTTTTGCCACCAAGAACAACATGTTGAGAAAGCCAGCTACCATTTCGATTTGCAGTGACAAAAAACACATAGTTAAACATCCAAGTGGGTCAATCATTTTGTCAGTTCACTGACATTACCTTGGGTTTCTGAATCAATGAGCATATGCCCATTTGCATGCACCACCCTACTCATAAAGGCCATATCCCTTTGAAATGCAATAATATTTTCTTGAAACACAGTTAGTTGATTAACGACCTCTTCCGCCTTGCGCACACTCTCTTCTGCCAAACGATGCAGTAAAACAGTTTTCTCTCTTACTCTAGCCACTTCTTCTCTTGCATTTTTCAATTGCTCATTCTCCAACATTCGTGAAATTTTGGATACTCGAACCCTACGCTACTCAGGCTGCCGCACTTTCTCATAGAGGGCATTCTTGTCAACTGGTCCCTATTCTTGGTCCTACAAACAACAAAATCAAAAATGAATTTCTACAGCAATCGTAACCAATTGTTAACGGGAAAGAAATTTACCATTATGGACTTGGAATTTTGATCAATGAGTTTCCCATATTTGTCCAAGTGGTTTTTAAGGAACATGTGGTATTCCCCTGGATGCTTTCCATTGTTCTTCTCATTCTATTGAAAAGTAGTTTAATTAACTATCTATATGAAAAGGTATGTGGACTATTTCAATAAATGATTCAACAAATATTCATAATTAGTACATACCTCTTCGTGTTCACGCTTGGCAAAGCTAGAACTCCCAGCCGTGTGTTGCATAACTTGTTGAGACCTATTTTTTTTTTATTTTGATCGCTAAGAAGCTTTAACATGCACGCAAAATAAAGCAATGTTAAGCACTAACATAACAAATATGATACATAATGTGCAAAATCCAAAGTATATATATACCTTGATCTCATCTGAACTAAACCAGTTGACAAGCCATACCCAATCCTCTTTCACAACATCACGTGGAATATGTATCAACCTTTCCTCATTGGTTGAGTACTTATCAAAATACAAACGCTTAAGGTTGGCCCTGTAATTTCGGTACTTCTATCTTAGATAACATATAATAAGTTGCTTCAAGTTGTCATCCTCTGGAACAATGACCTTTTCCTAAAATCAAGCATGAACACAGATGCAATAAACATGAAGACTACAAAAAATATAAATAATAACAAGGCAGCACACATCTGTCAAAGTTGTACTAGTTAAAAAAACAACTTATAGAAACAAGCTACAACATCTTCTGTTTGTAATCTATCGGTTCTTTTGGGATGTCCTTCCAATCTGTCACGATCAACATAGCATTTGTCCTTTTTCCGTACAATACACCCCCACCAACTTGCAAAGGTTGACGCATTCTTGCTACATACCTGACCTTGCGCGTTGAAGTTTTGCTCCTTTTTTCGTTGACTTCATTGTGTGACAACCTTATACACCTAGTTCTGCCATGCCGCAGCTTTTCACGTTGTGGAGTTTCATTCACCTCTATTACAAGAAAATGAATTATGTTAATAAACAAGTTGCCGAAGACATGCAAGTTCATTGTTTTACCTGGTGTCTGTTCATGGGTCTCTGTAACATTGATTTCTTGTTCCACAGGAGCAACCCTGTTCAGAGTGTTCTCACATATAGTCTCATCGTCTGATGAGTCCATGTTCTCTGTAATGTAGTGATATGTAGTTAGATGAACGACAAAGTACAGTAAGTTCTTCGTATATACAGTAATACAAACCTAACGGTTGTGAAATATGTGATTGTTGAGGAGGATTTTTTCTTGGTGACTTTCGTGTTGCCACTAGTCTATCCACCGGCGGCCTACCTCTGATTCTCCTATTCGAACCCATACTAGCTGTAACAAAAATTGTTCTTTTACAAAAGGGAAGATAAATAAAGGCAGTTACTTTACCTGTCGAATCAAACCATCTAAGGGAACAAAGCATCAAAGCAAACCGAAGAACAAAGATGGAAAACCATCGAATCAAAGCAAATATTCAAATTTAGGGAACATCAAACAGAGGAGAACAACAAGCAGTCGCACACTTCTAGTTGGATTTTATCACAACTTCAGTCCAAGTGGATTGCATGCAAGGTCGAAATACCAAGTTAACCCTAAACCCTAATTGTTCTTCTTCAACAAACAAATTATAACCATACACGAAGACAGAGGCCGTAGACAGAAGAATACTGAATCAAACCCTAATCTGTGAGAACTTACCTGACCTAGCCAATGCAGATGCGTGATAGAGGACGAAAACGTAAGTTCCTGTCGAAGCCAAGTTCACCCGGTAACATAAGGAGAGGAAAAGACAGAGAAGATAATTTGGATGAGGAAATATGGGGGGAGCAAAGATGGTGCACCACTTCTTCACCTATCATCCTTGTTGGATGAGGTCATAGTTCTTGTTGACCGTCCAAACCAGTTTTGTTTCTCCTCCAGTGATGATCACACGATAGAAATCTCATGTGCCCCATAAAAGAACACTTTCTCTTGTTTTTAAGTCGCCAGTAGTGGGTGTCCATTTGACAAACGGGACAAGCCAACTTCCCGTACGTCACCCAACCAGATAAGTTTGCATAAGCAGGAAAATCGTTTATTGTACATAGGGGAGCTGCATACATTTGGAAGTTCTCATTTTTCGATGCATCATATGTCCTAGCACCGTTCTACCAAATCCTTGAGCTCATCAATTAAGGGTTGCAAGTACACATCAATATAATTGGTTGGAGCGGTGGATCCAGGAATTAACATGGAAAGCAAATAATTGGTATTTTTCAAACATGTCTCGGGTGAAACATTATATGAAATAAGGACTACCGACCACAAACTGTATGGGTGACTTTTATCGCTAAAAGGGTCAAAACCATCGATAGCTAAACCAAGTCTAACATTTCTTGGTTCTTCGCCAAATAATGGTCTAACGTCATCCAAGTTTTTCCATGCTTGAGAGTCAGATGGATGCCTTAATACCCCGTCTTTGATTCGACTTTTGTCATGCCAGCACATAGTGGATGCAGTCGTAGGTGACATGAAGTATCGTTGAAGCCTTGAAGTTAGAGGGAAATAACGAACAACTTTGACCATAATCTTTTCGGCATTTCTTGGAGGTTCCCTCAAAGGATCAAATGTATCCAAAGGATATATAAGCAACATCCAACGGGATTGCCCACATTTTGGGCAAACATCCACATTCTTATACTCCTTCCTAAATAAGACACAGTCGTTCGTACGAGCACAGATCTTTTGATAGTTTAAGCCCAAATCAGAAATGAATTTCTTAGCATCATAGTAAGATCTTGGTACGTTATTGTCTTAAGGAAGTACCTTATGTAGCATGTGAAGTAACTCATCAACAAACTTGTTAGAACCCTTATAAAGCGCTTTCAAATGTAACAATTCGACTAGAGAAGACATCTTCGTATACGAAACACAACCTGGATATAATCTAGTCTCACAATCTTTTAGCAGTCGATAAAATTTCTTGGCATCAACATTTGGTTCCTCAATATTGTCATAACTGCTTCCACCCAATCCATTATTTACCAGGTTCTCCATATTATGATCAGTACTACACAATGAAGACCTCACATTTTCGTACTCCTCGTCGTAATCAACCCAAGTAGTATATGTGGGAATTATTCCATATATCTCCAAATGCAACTTCACAGTTGTTCTTGACATTAACAGACAACCATTACAATTTAAACAAGGACAGTAAATCGTCTCTTCCCAAGATGATCGTTCAAATGGAAAATTGAGAAACAAATTAGCACCATCCTTATACTCTGTCGTCTGACGATGTTTGTTCATCCAACTATTATCCGTTTGGTTAACGCCGGTTGTAAAAAACGAAGTGAACCAAAGTGTAATTGCTGCAGAATGTCTTCGCACAATTATCCTGTGGTAATTCTGAAGCACAAAAACAGAATCAACCAAACATTTACAGTAAGTAATGACTAGATTAGACACGCATCAACCCCCATTGGAGTGTTTGCAATAACTGGAATCATTAAGAATGAATAAATGTCGGCAAGATGAAATCGTGTGGCAGGGTTTGTTGTTCCTTCAGCAGAAAATTTGCCGTAATAACAATATGTATTACACCAAATTGATCATGAAGGAAAGAGATGATCAGAGAGTACATTACCACATAAGAAGATCTTCCTCTCTTGGAATATTTATTATTCTAACAGAAAACGGTGGCAAAAAACTCTTCAGTTTGGGTCTTCAGTAGTACTCTTCGGTTTGGGTCTTCTGTAATACTGTTTTGCAATCAGTCCACCCGTTCTGTAATGTTCTAAAACAAATATATTCCTGGCGGCAAATCAAGAACAAAGGCGATTATATATTGT
This sequence comes from Chamaenerion angustifolium, assembly GCA_946814005.1. NCBI lineage: Eukaryota > Viridiplantae > Streptophyta > Magnoliopsida > Myrtales > Onagraceae > Chamaenerion > Chamaenerion angustifolium. The sequence goes on along the minus strand of OX328268.1, from coordinate 20,247,482 downwards.
TGCAGTATATAAGCATTTAGCTACAATACCCATTAACATTAAAGCATTATTTTAACATCAACGATTTATATTGTCGTTGATTAAACTTATCAATGTCAAAAATTGTTTGACACTAAAATAATATGTACATAAATTTTTGGCTACAACAAATATCACCATAGAAAATTGGTCTTGGATACAGAATATTAGTAGACACTTAATTAAACTTCTAACAACGACAATAACTACCATCACAAATGATCCTATTTAGTCACCTATTTTAATGACAACAAATTTCATCTGTAGGTGTAGTTGAACATTGTTGTAGTGATACTCGATCCACCATGTGCCACTCCATAATGTTAGAGTGGATCAGTGGCAATTTCGACATGCAACACCAGTCATCTTCCGTACAAATAGGGGGCACGTGCGCCAACCGATTCAGTGTGTAGGGGTCACATATTATATGCAAATATAATATGTTATTGTTAGATTGCTTAATAAAATAGATGAAATAATATAATACAACTGTATATAAAATACAATTACCTGGACTGATTGTATTGTCGTCAATTCATTCCAATAGAATTGTCGCAAGTGTAACTGTTGATTTTCTTTGATGTGTTTGGTGGTACCCACCTAATGGTGAATGTAAAACACAATAAATTAAAACACATTGCATGATTAGCATTAATAAATGCAAACAATTTGGACTTGCTTATTGCATCCTTAACGGTGCACTGGTAGAAATCGCGACCTTACTCTTTATCATGGGGCTCCTGATGAAGAAATGCTCCTATGACCATAACTAGACCAAATCATTAACATAGATGATTATGTAAAGGTGTTACAATATAATTGTGAACGTATAAAATATTAACAAGATCGATGAGTATGTACCTCTAGTAAGACAACGAATCCAGTGTCATTTATTCTCCTTGAGGCCATAACTTTACACAATCTGAAATACAAATAACTCAATACAACTGATGCCCTATTGTATTGACCTTTTTGATGTAAATCATCTAGTAAATGGACATACTCTAGTGTAACTTTATTCCCGTGTGTGTTAGGGAATTAAAAGGCACCGAAGAGATGTAAAATATAACCTCCCGCTCTCATGATAACTTCCTATTCAGTTGCAGGGATCCAATCAGGGTCACTCTCTTTCTTCTAAAATATCCTCTTCAATTAGGATAAGTATACATCATTCTTGGTGGTCTCCTCATCCTCACGAGAAGGAACTACTCCCAATAATCGTGGGTATAGATCTATTACGTCGATCATATCTTCTTGACTCAACCAGTATTAATCGAATACGGGTGGACCGTTGACTCATCGTAAACCCAAAATATTTTTATGTCCCTCATGGTTGTAGTCATTTCACCCCAACGGAGGTGAAATATATGCATGTCTGGTCGCCACCTCTCATTAAGAGCGTGTAGTAACCTCAAATCGACCTTGATAAAAAATATGTCTGAAGTCGACCCAAAACCAGTTATTGTGTCAATATTTACCCAATATTGTCGTTGCTAAAAAATATTTACCCAATATTGTGTCATCAGATCTAAAACCTAGCATTTGCCCACTCACCAATTCTTATCATCTGTACGATGAGTACTAACATTAACCTATAAGTTTTTGGGCTAAAGAAATGTTTAAGACTAATTAACAATGTAACCATAACAGTTAATTAGAAGTAAACTTAGCTTTACAAACAATTAGCATTCTGGATAGCAAGGACACTTAATATAAGCTAATTTTCAACTTTTCCTCCAAAATAAAAAAAAAAAATGAGTTTTACAATTATTCAAAGAATACATCACAACTCAATTAAAAAACATAACAATTCATCAATTACAAATAATTAGACATTCAAGATAGCAATTACACCTAATTACAATCGAATTTTTAATTTTCCCCCCAAATTGAAAAGTTAAAGTTTTACAATTATTCAAAAAATACATTACATTTCAATAAAAAACATAACAATTCATCAATTACAAATACGTATGCATTCTAGATAAGAATTATACTACAATTAACAATTTTCCCCCAAAATTTTAAAATTAGTGTTACAAATATTCAAATAATACATTACAAATCAACAAAAGCACCTAAAAATTCAACAATTACAAACAATTAGCACCCTGGATAGCAATTTCAACTAATTACAATAAAAAATTGAAAACTTAAGTTTCAGACTAAACATTACACCAGTAAAGTGGAGGAAAACGGGAGGCTCGCAGGAGGAACGGCGATAACATGACAAAAGACACGACGTTCGTTGGCTGGGCGACGGCGACATACGGGAAGTTGGAGAAGGAGAAGGAAAATAAAAAAGCACATGGGGGTTCGTTTTAATGAACTCCCACCCGCGAATGATATTCGCAGTTGGAACTTAATGGTAAAGTTTCAACTGTGAATGTCATTCACATGTAGGTATACTGTTGGAATTATTTTTTAAGGGTGAGCAATAAAACCGTTTGGACCAAGACCAGACCAAGACTGACCAAGACCAAACCAAAAAAAACAAACCATTTGACGGCCGAAACCAACGGTTTCACTTAAATGGTTTTATTGGTTCTGGTCTAAATTTCGGTCTTAGACCATTGGACACCATTTAGATCGAACCATACCGGTTTGTTTTAAAAAAACATGTCAATGAGACAATGACTCACGCTTCACAAAATAGAACTCACTCACGCTTAGTTCTGCAGTTCATTCACTTTCACAGAACAGGAGCTCACTCACGCTCAGTTTATGATCAAAGGGAGAAATCTTTATCTTCTTCTTCACGCCCGCTCTGTCCAGCATTCTTCACAGCTTCCCTTCCTCCTTCCCCACGCGGTCACAGACAGAAGGACGAGGACAAGTGCAGACCACGGTTGCGGCTTCGCCTTCCGCCTCTAGCTTCGCGTTCGTCTCCGTTGCCGAAAATTTGTGTCTCCTCGCCATGGTAATCTCCTCCTTGACACTTAATCCTATAAATTAAGGTTTTTTGATAAAATTACATGGGCATGAATGTATATATATGTATGCACACAAACTGTTGGATGAAATGCCTAAAAGACTGTCATATATATAGAAATTTCCAGCGACTGTATATTCAAAATTTCTTATTTCTTAAATTTGTATTAGCAACTTCATCAAGAAGTGTGCATTATTAATTTCGAAAAAGAGGGTGTTTTACCATTTATATTGCTCAACTTTGGGACCTCATTGATAGTAATAATCTAATGTATTTGTTTGCAATTGCAGATGTCCTCAACAGTAGGTGTTAATGAGAGTGTTGCCGAGTTAAGATCCATCGCTGATCCAACATTTGATAATCCAGGTGTAGAAATTGAAGTTGTATCTGCAACTGCGTCAAAACCTCCACGACCCGAAAGTAGTAGCACTTCCAGGAAATTTCGGTATAAAATATGGATTCACTTTCAGACACTCGCGGATGACAATAGTAAGGCTTCTTGCAATTATTGTCAAAATATCTACTCTTGTCGTTCTTCATCAGGAACTAGTGGGATGAAAAATCATCTTAGTCGGTGCATTGCTTTTTCTCCCAATAAAAAGGAATACAATAAGAAGGAGAAAACATGTTCTCCTGAGGTCAAAGAGACATCATGGAAATTTGATAATGATATTGCTAGAAAAAAACTTGTAAAAATGATCATTGATGTTGAGAAACCGTTTCGTCTTGTGGAGAGTGAATCATTCAGAGAATTTGTGAAAAGTTTGCAACCCAGTGTTGTATTTCCTTCACGCTTTACTGTTGCCCGTGATTGTATCAGTTTGTTTAATGAAGAAAATTTCAAATTAAGGAAGTATTTTCGAAAAAGCAAGCAAAGAGTTTGTCTTACTACTGATACTTGGACTTCAATTCAGAATATATCTTATATGTCTTTGACTGCTCATTACATTGATGATGATTGGAAGTTGCAGAAGAAAATCTTGAACTTTTGTCCAATTTCTAGTCATGCTGGAGATGTGATTGGTGGAACTATTGAGAAATGTTTGCTTGGATGGGATATAAAAAAGGTTTTGACAGTGACTGTTGATAATGCAACTTCTAATGATGTTGCAGTCAAGTATTTGAAGAAAAGATTTCAAACATGGAATACATCAATCTTAGAAGGAAAGTTTACTCATGTCAGGTGTGTTTCTCATATTCTCAACTTAACTGTAAAGGATGCAATGCGTGAGTTATCTGAAAGCATCTTAAGAATCCGTTATGCAGTTAGGTTTTTTAGACTATCTCCTGCTCGAATGCAAAAGTTTAAGTATGTTGTGGAACAAGAGAGACTCATTTGGACAGGCAACCCATGCTTGGATGTTGAAACTAGATGGAATTCTACTTTTCTTATGATAGACTCGGCTATTAAGTACAGAAAAGCATTTGAGTTTTTAGAGAAGTACAAACGAAATTCTAAATATGTATCAGAGCTTAGAGAGAGTACAGGATTGCCAACTGAGAATGATTGGGAGGAGGCTAGTGCTATTTTGCCTTTCTTAAAAATATTTTATGATGCCACTGTTCGTATATCTGGATACTACTATGCTACAAGTAATGATTGCATGTTTGAGATTTGTAAGATCGCAATTCAGATTATCGAATATCTCCAAGATCCTGTATTTAGGTCAATTGCTGAAAAAATGAAGGCAAAGTATGATAAATATTGGGGAAATATGAAGAAGGTGAACTTGTTGTTTTACGTAGCTGTTGTGCTTGATCCTCGACGGAAAATGAGATTTTCTGAGTATATCATTGAAGAATGTTATGATCTGAGCTAAAGAATGAATTGCATTCAACAGTGCAATTAATGTTTGAACAATATGAGAGATCTTTAAATAGGTCAAGCACCTGTGACACTATTGAAGGTTCAACTACGAGAGTTTGAACTAATACAGTTGTTAACAATCAAGACGATTGGTTGAATTTGAGATTTAAGCGTAAAACAGGGATACAAACTTATGAACTCTGTGAAAAGTATGATATAGAAAAGTATTTGGAAGAAGCTCTTGATAATAGTTCAGATTTTGAGATTTTGTCATGGTGGAAGAAGCACGGTTCAAGGTACCCCATTGTTGCGATGATGGTTAGAGATGTGTTGGCTATTCCCGTGTCTACTGTGGCTTCTGAAAGTACTTTTAGCACTGAAGGACGTGTATTGAATAAGTATCGAAGTTCTTTGGGTCCAGGTATGGTAGATGCATTAATTTGCTCAAAAGATTGGTTAAAATCTCCAAAATATCAATGTGATGAAGAATGTGAAGGTAAACAATCGTATTTTATAATTTTTTAATACACTTATTTTGAATATTTATTAATTTTTAAATATGTTTATTATTTTTAGAGTCCACAGATGAGATAAGGGAATTGGAGGAAATTTTGCCAACAATGTTTATTGACGATAACCTAACATAAATGTGTAAGTAATTATTATTTTCAATATTATATAAACTCTAAAGTTTGCGAGTTAACTAACTCTTGAGTGATGTTTTTTTATTAGGTTGATGATATTTCTCGTCGTATTAAGGAGTAACACAAAAAAGACCATGAACAAAACTATCGTCAAATTGAGAGTCTCGAGTATTTTATTAGAATATTAGAGTAGTATTGTTTTGTTGGAATGTAGTAGCATTTTGTTAAAATGTTGGAATATTGGAGCATGAATATTTTGTTAAAATGTTGGAATAATTAAATTTGGATTTACGGATTGACTGTACGGCATGCCGTAAGTTGAGATATGAAAATTATACTAAAGTAATTATAACTCAGACCATGTAAGTCCAAACTCAGCACGGTTAACGTCATTTATGTCGTAATTCAATTATCTATCTAGGGTAATTTTTTTGATTGGAAATACAGTGATTTTGTAACCTAACATCGTTCGTTTTATAATTTGACCGAAATAATTAAATGCATTACGTGATAAATTTAATTATGTATTTACTCAAAAAAAATCAAAAGAATTACAGTGCGTAGATAATTTAATTACGAATTAATTGACGCTAAATATGCGTTAATTTTTTACTTTTAGACAAACTGTATAATACGATACGTAAAAAACTCTATATACGATACAAAAACTTCCAAATAGTGTTTTGAATAGTAAATTAACTGTTTAAACAGTGAATTTACTGTTTATATAAATAGGGTTTTATATCTATATCTTAAGAAAACTTTCATTCAAGGACCCAAGGATCCTAATAGAAGAAACCAAGCGTGCCGAAATATGAATAGGACGGCATCCAGGGCAAGAAGAAGTAGTGCCACCATCCTAGAAGCACCCCAAGTTATGAATATCCATAGGCAGTATCAAGCCCCAACTCGTAACAATGGAAAAAGCACTCAAGGCGCCCGAAGCTTTGAGGACCAAATCTGGGATTACTGGAGGATACAACGGACGCTACAACAAGCAACCCAAAGAATATTTCCAAGGATGGGATACAACAAATCGATGGAATCACTGCTCAAGCCTGACGAGCAGTTGAGGATATCCTCGAGAAGAAGAGTCAGTATCATGCCAGCCGAAGAACTATATACTACCAACTAGGTGGAACCAACACATAGGGTGTACCAACATTATTTGTAGGAACGAATCCAGATAACAACAGAAGATGGATAGAAAACCGAGTTATCCTTCATCAAGTTTGAGTCCTTCCAAAGGCTTAGACGAGAAGGGATGCATCACGTCCATATAGGACTCATGATGATAACAGTCCATGTATTGCACCATAGAGGAGCAAGCGTTCACATACTCCTAGTCATAAGGGACACCAGATGGGGCTCAAACCCCATAAGTATCATATGCCTCATAGAAATCGACTTGGAGCGAGGAACAAATCTGTTGTACTTTACACCATATATGATGGTGTCCATGGTTGATTTACCACCATATCCTAATCATAATCTAGGCAAGAGGGCACGAAGACTGGGCAGGAGGAGAATCAAATCCACTACTCATAAGGCAAATGATGGCAAGACTCACCAACACAAGCCACGCAGCCTTTCTATATTCGATCACTAATATAGTCGAATATCTAGAAAGCAGAGGAGTCCGAGCCATTCCAGGATGGATGTTCTCAAGTGACGAACTTCAAGTGCAAAGATGAACCATCAGGCCACCAACCTATCGGGTCACGATCATCCCCACGGAAGTAGCCATATGGGAAGAAGCGAGGGTCACTCTTAGTCTAAGGTTTAACGACTATCAGCAAGGTCCAAAAACTAGACTACAACATGATTAATCCATCAGGATTAATGAAGACGACATCGAGTCAGCCGAGGAGAAATTAACTAATATGGTATTCGATGTCATACCCGAGCAGTCGTCAGATGAAGACGACTACGAAGACTACGTACCATGTAGTTTTTCGGCAGCACGAGCGCGCGAAAAATATGTGTAGAAGAATGGGTAAACACATTCATTTTGGAGGAGGTTAGGGGAAAAGGCCCTACCGAAACCATAGAAGAAACTACCTTAGCAACGGCAGCATGACATGACTACTCCAAACTCTAAAAGTTTATCTCGTAGACCCTAGCCATGTCATCATCAGAAGTTGCGGAGTCAGGCTATAGACCACCACATGATGCATCAATGGGACAACTTCCCATCTATCCACCTGTGGCAAGACCAACATCAAGCTCCATTTCATCATCACCACAGATGATAATAGAAGAATGAAATACCAGATAGAGAGTACCAACCTTGCGATCATATGAGACCGGAAATTATTGGACATTGCCGCTTGCCGAGCAGACACATGCGGTAATGCTAGTGTTGCCAGATGACATTAGCAAGTTCGAAGACGTGATGCTCAGATGGGAGTCCATCACGATCACCAATGTTAACCAAAAGTCATGGACGGACAACAAAGCAAAGGTTCAGTATAATGACAACTTTTTGGGAGAAGTAGAAAAAATGCATCTTCCAGAAGAGGAGGTCAACCTACCCAACAGAATATGAAGTGTTAGTATGTACGGCGGATGACGTCGCAAACGTTACCTCTTAGATAAGGCGAATGATCACCTTAGAAGATCCTTATCAAGGGTCTACATTAGAGCAAGCCAGAGCCTATGGAGACCTGGAAAGGCTCACTTTCACGGACATCAAATATGTGCTCTAATACATGAAAACATACAAAGACATATCCACAAGGACATGCAGGATCTTCATTAACCCGGAGCTGTCGAAAAAAATTCTTCAGGAAGCTCCCACCTATCTATGGACAAGCAATTGAAAATGGCTTTAAAGAATAGTGTAGCTAGGCAATGTTATTGTTTTTCAAAATTTATGGTAGAACAATAACTTATTATATGATATGACTACTGTTCTAGGGCTGAGCAAAGAAACAGGTTGCGACATCACGCTACGGGAAGAACATAAGATAGAAGAGAACGGTTGTCGTAGGAACACAGAACGTTGGTCAGTTTTTGGCTAGTCGCTAGAGCATGGAATACTGGTCACTAAAGAAGTAGCGTGAACTGAAGACCGAAGGTTAAGAAATTAAGATACGAAGAAACTTGAGAGTTTTGTTTTGTCACAATAGATAATTGTATTGATTCCGGAATAAGACTAGTTTCAATGCTATTACAATCACTACTCAAAATGTTACTAAGTAAGAGTGGGGATCTTTCAACCCAATCACTTAGTCGCACTCCCAATCTGGCTTGTTTCGTGATCCAATTTGCGCTTTCTTTCGCTGAACGTCGAATCTTCTTCCATGCAATAGCTTCAACTCCTCTCCCTAAATCTTTGATATTCTCGCATTTCGTTTCGATCATTCAGTGATCTACTAATGTTAATTATTTTTTTTTTCCCAAGGATCCACTTCATGCAACGATATTTGATGGAGATGTGCAACACTGCGGCGATGCAACCAGACCTTAAGGACCTCAGTTTCTGTCAGGAGATCTTAATTCCCGGCTATTACAGGAACCCCACCAAGAAGTACGTGATAAGAAAAGCAAAAACCTATAAAGGGAAACCTCATGACTCCCATTTATAGATTTTGAAGCGCAGAAAGCCAGTCACACATAATTGCAAGTGCTTCGTGTGCGGACAGGAAAGGAATTACACTCGAGATTGCAGGAGGGGAACTGGTAACCTAGCTAGAGTAGCCTTTATAGATGAGCTACACCTCCCAGACGACTAGGACGTTGTTTCAGTTGACCTAATTGAGCCAGACAACGAAGGAATCTGTACCGCCAGTGAAGAGAAGCTAGAACAACCCAAGAAGTAACCATGCGATTCACTGAAGGACCGTATGAGTTAAACTTCATGGCTCAAACCTCAAAAGACTACAGTTGGATGAAGAAGCCCTTCCTCACTAAGGAATAGGAAGATTGCGTACATCAGTCAAAAGATGGGAAAATTAAAGGGTTTACGGAAATACCATTTCCGTGTGACTCATGCAAATTCCCTTGCCAACCAAGGTTTGGTGCACAGTGTGAGGACTGTATATTTAAGGTTTGTTGTATGTGCCTCTGAATATGCTTCCAATACAGGCTAGTGGTCCAACTGGGAAAATTACAACTGCCAGTCAGGCAACCCATCAACAAGTTCGTTGAATAAATTATTCCTCATATTCTAGAACTCAAAAAGGAAGTCCAGTACCTAAAAGCTGAACTCGTTAGAGTTACGAGGGAGCCAAGCAAGACTGTAAGCCCAAAAGGCTCAATTTGGCTAGAGGGCAAACCCTGGTCGAAAGAGCTAAAGACCTCAAGAGAGAGGAGAAGCTGGAATCCTTAACAAAGGCTCAGGAAGATTGAGATTGGTTAAACTCGGTCAGAAAATTCAAGTCCTGAAAAGATTAAGAAAGTTCGAAAGAATTTTGGACGAACCTAGAAGCGATGAAGAAAAGTAGTCTTAGCAGAGCCGCGAAGAAGGATGCCACAACCTCTGGGACGAAGGTCCCATTGATAAAGTATCCACTAGAATGCTGTTTGATCAGCATGAAAAAGGTGAGAAGGAAGTAACAACTTCCTCAACCGTCAAAACAGTAGAAGGGCAACTAGCCAAAATGCCTTTCGCCGGAGTTTACAATCTAAAGGTTATATTCAAGATGACACTGGAGCTGTTTTTCTGAATCTGACATATGCAAAGTTCATCCAGCAGGACAGTTCACTTACTTCGTGGCTTCTGGTATCTGTGTCAACTCAAATAGTCGTGGACTTATCGGATGTATGATAGCTAGTTCAATATGGCAAAAGCTGCATCGTGATTTCTCTTCGTCATGTACCATAAGAATTAAGCATTTATATGATAGATTAAAGGTCCGAAAGCTTGTTCATCAATCTATGTGTGATTACCTTACTGAGATTCAAACAACTTGTGATAACCTTGCTAGCTGTGGTCATCTCATAGAAGAAATGTAGTAGATCTCTATAATTATGAATGGTGTAAATAACAAGTTTGAAAATGTAATTGCAATCATTCATGCGAGCCAAAATCATTATGACATAGCCTCAGTGATATCTATTCTTCTTGATGTTGAGTCTAGGTAGTCCGATTTGTTGTTTTATACTTCTCTATCTGCGAATGTTGTTGTAAACTTGCCTTCAATTAGAAATCAAGGCAATTATCAAAATCCAAACAACTCCATGTTGAAGAATTTCTCAGCATCATCTCATGCTTCAAATGGATTACTACCTACTCCACCAGGAAACCCACAGTTTGGGAATAACAACTTTGGACAAGGCAGGGGAGGTGGATGTGGCAATAACAGAACACAATGCCAATTATGCGGTAAGTTTGGCCAACTTGTGCATAGGTGTTACCATCAATTCAATGTTCATTTTACAGTAGTTACAAATCCTGCAAATGCATCAAATTCAACTTCTTTTTCTGCACATCTATATTCAGTCAGTTGGACAGATTCCTATGAATGTGATACGTCAGCTCCAGCACAACACCAGCAACAACATATCTCGGATCCTCAATAACAGGACCCTCCTCATCCACTACAACAACAGGTTATTAAATATTCTCCTCAGCAAATTCACCTCATACTATTGCGATGCATCCTTAATTTGTCATACAAACTCATTCCATTCCACCTCATGTTGCCCCTAATCTTGTATTTGCCAATCATGCTTCTGTCTATCCATATCTATATACACTTTTTCATATGTATGGTACTCCTTCTACTTCATATGTACCTTTTCCTCAGATATCTCCTCAACTACCTGTTCCACTTTGTGGTCCTGCCCGTACTCCCTCATTTCTTCCTCATACTCATCCTTCTCAAGCTAATTGTTGCTTGTATCTCTCTTATGGTTTAGGCAGACACTGGTTGGTTTCCCGACTCTAGTGCTACCAACCATCTCACCAATGCTACACCTGCTCCTTAATTAACCACCTTGTACACAGGTTCAAGTAAAGTCCTAGTTGGTAATGGATTTTCTCTTCAAATATCTGATATTGGTTCATCTGTTGTTCCCACTGCTGACAAACACTTAATGTTGCATAATATGTTATACACGCTTTGTGTCACTAAGAAATTTCTATATGTATCTCAGTTTTTAAAGGATAGTCAGATCTATTTTGAATTCCATGCTTCACACTGCTTAGTCAAGGATTCCATCTTGCATCGTGTTCTGTTTTGCGGCCTTGAATCGGGGGGGTCTAAATCAACTTTTTTTTTTGGCCAACAGTCTAAATCAACTTGACTTGTCCTATTTTCCTACTATTCATAGGGATACTACTCAGACTGCTGTTATCAGTCCTGATGTTTCTCTTAGTGTAACTGATCAAATTATGGTTTCGTGTAATAAGACTTACAAGTCAGCTTATGAGATTCCTCATATGAATTTGAATTATAATGCTATTGTTGATTTTGATGATATTCACTCAAGCAATTTTATGAATGACTCTGAATTCACTTGTTTTTTGTCTTCTTTAAAGTCCAATGATACCTCTGAAATGTGGCATATGCATGTAGGCCATCCATATACAAATCAACTTGTTAACTTTCTTTGTCTTCGAAATCTGCCTACTAAATATGTTTCTACTGAATGTGCTACTTGTGCAGCTGGGAAAAGAAACAGACATCCACGTTTATCTTCAACCTCGGTTTACTTGTTGAGGTGGATCTCTGTGTGCCTGATCCATACACGTCAAATAACAAAACTTTAACTTGAGCATTGTTGATGCATTCAGTAGATATACATGGGTATATTTCTTATCTCGAAAAAATGATGTTGCTAAAGCTTTCTCTGAATTTCATATCATAGCTGAAAAACATCTTGGGGTTAAAGTAAAGCCTGTTCCGTTTGATGGAGGTGAAGAATTTCAATTTCTTACCAAGTACCTAGCTCGGTTTGGGATTATCCATCGAGTCACCTGTCCCTACAGTAGTGAGCAAAATGAAGATGATAGGAAGCAAATTTTCGATATGTCACCGTGGTCAGTTCAGTGACACTGCATGGGTATGAAAAAATGGAGTCCAACTGTAGGACTAACATTAGTAGATTTCAAAAAAGTGTAATTCTGGGCCCAAGTGCGTGATCTAGGTTTAGAAAAATACAGTGTACATAATGCAAAGCTTATAAGAGGAAAAATAGGCAAGGTTTCAGAAGTGTCCAAGTGATTGGGTCCAAGTGTTGATGCATTCAGTAGATATACATGGGTATATTTCTTATCTCAAAAAAATGATGTTGCTAAAGCTTTCTCTGAATTTCATATCATAGCTGGAAAACATCTTGGGGTTAAAGTAAAGTCTGTTCCGTTTGATGGAGGCAAAGAATTTCAATTTCTTACCAAGTACCTAGCTCGGTTTGGGATTATCCATCGAGTCACCTGTCCCTACAGAAGTGAGCAAAATGAAGATGATAGGAAGCAAATTTTCGATATGTCACCGTGGTCAGTTCAGTGACACTGCATGGGTATGAAAAAATGGAGCCCAACTGTAGGACTAACGTTAGTAGATTTCAAAAAAGTGTAATTCTGGGCCCAAGTGCGTGATCTAGGTTTAGAAAAATACAGTGTGCATAATGCAAAGCTTATAAGAGGAAAAATAGGCAAGGTTTCAGAAGCTTATAAGAGGAAAAATAGGCAAGGTTTAGAAAAATACAGTGTGCATAATGCAAAGCTTATAAGAGGAAAAATAGGCAAGGTTTTAGAAGTGGAGGAGGAAATGGAGAGTGCTTGAAATACATTTATGCGTATAAAAGTAGAAGTGAATGTGGATGAGACTTTAATGGAGGGATTATGGTGGACAAACTCAAAAGGGGAGGAATAGTGGGCATCCATTAAGTATGAGAGGTTGTCTAATTTTTGTTATGGTGCGGAAAGTTGGGACATACTACCCAAGTATCTAGAGAATAGGTGGTAATGTCAGAATCAAAACAAAGAATCCGATGTATGGACCATGAATGGTGGGACAAAGGGTGAAAATGAGACGAGAAAGCAGAATGGGAGGGGTCTTGAGTGGACAAAGTGGCAGTCGAAGGTAGTGGTTCGACATAATGAACAAGGCAAAGAACCTCGAGAGAGCAAAGGCGAGTCGGGAGAAAAGGGTGAAACAAAACCAGGAGGATGACCCAATGGAGCATGAGGAGAACAATAATGAATGTCAGGACCTGAACGAAGTGTTTCTCCCACCTAGCGTCACCACCAACATCATACCATACCAAGCCATGACACCCACATCTGTTGCGACCGACCCTAGATGTAAACCCTACCACGAGCCACACCAACAAAAACCCAAACCCACAATAGACCTCAATGGCCCCCATATGACACATCTGTGACACAACTCGTAACCCAGCCGAACCAAATTGCTGAACCAAGACCACCACCACAACCTCTCCCAATGGGGGAACCGACCGATACCTCCACACGATGGCAAGGAGGAAGCAACAGAGTATGTTCAAGTTACCAAAAAACTTGGTTTACGGCATATGTGATGAGTATGTTCAAGTTACCAAAAACTTGGTTTACGGAGGTGAATTCGATGATTGCGGACTTTTGGTGGGTGCAAACAAATGAGGGAAGGAAAATCCATTGGAGAAGATGAGGTGTTCTTACCACGAACAAGTTCAAGGGTGGTTTGGGATTTAGAGAACTGGAAACCTTCAACACGACCCTCCTTGTGAAAATGTGCAGAAGAATGTTGATCGAACCCAATGCATTATGGGTCCAGGTGATGCGAGCTATATACTACCCCGTGAAGGAACTACCCACGACCCGAAAGGGAGGGAGAGCCTCATGAGGATGGACAAGTTTATTGAGCGGATGGGATCGACTCTTGAGCGAAGGACTATGGAGGATTGGTGACGGGAAAACCATCCGAGCGTTCGGAGACCCGTGGGTTGACACAATAGAAGGCTTCAAGATTGAAACCAGATCGGACTGTGGGGTGATCCGAGACATCATGGTGGCCGATCTACATAACCAGGACAGATCTTGGAATGCAGAACTTCTTCGAGCCATTGTCGAGTCACATGTGGCAGCGAAGGCGATGCAGATCCAGGTGCCAAGAAGGGTTGATGTTGATCGACTGATTAGGCCTTACACCAACGACGGGAGGGTGACTGTCCAATCGACATACCGCCGCATGAGGGAGACGTCCGAGAACGTCCAAAGCACAAATAACAGCGCCGGGAACAACAGCGAATCCGGGTGGCGTGCCATATGGAAATGCAACATGATACCAAAAGTTAAATAATTTCATGTGGTTCCTCCAATCAAAATCGGTGTCAGTCATGAAGAACCTCCCAAGGAGAGGGGTGAATGTGTCGGTAAGTTGCCCGATATATGGAATGGATGAGGATAGGGAACATATGTTGTACAAGTGCAGGTGGACGGAAGGGGTATGGGACGAATTACTAGGGCTCAGACTGAACCACCACGACAACCGCCACTTTGAAGAATGGGTGCGGGAAAGGAAAGATTAAATAGATATGACGAGGGCCACTCAAGAAACAAGGTGGAGACTTTGTATGGTGACATGTTTGACAATATGGAAAGCGATATGTCGAGCGACTTTCGATGGAAAAATGCCGAACCCGATGGAGACGATGGAGGAAGTGAGGCAAACCCATGAGGAGATGGGGGGCGAGTCGAACAGAGCGCATGGTGAGATGGTATCGAGGGAGACCGAACAACGGTGTGCACCAAAACAAGGAGAAATCATGATAAATTGTGATGCGTCATGGTGTCATCAAACAAAGACGGAAGGGATCGGTGTTATCGCAAGGGATGGGGAAGGCTGAGTGAAAGGATGGGTGAATAGGACTATGCAGGGGCCAGATGCAACGACATTGGAGGCACAAACCACCATGCTCAGAATGAAATTGGTAATCGAGAAAGGTTGGGGCCAAGTATTGATCGAACCAGACTTGGAGGTGGTGATCAACCAACTGAACAACAAGGCACATCACTGAATGATCGAAACGATATGCGAGAATATCAAAGATTTAGGGAGAGGAGTTGAAGCTATTGCATGGAAGAAGATTCGACGTTCAGCGAAAGAAAGCGCAAATTGGATCACGAAACAAGCTAGATTGGGAGTGCGACTAAGTGATTGGGTCGAAAGATCCCCACTCTTACTTAGTAACATTTTGAGTAGTGATTGTAATAGCATTGAAACTAGTCTTATTCCGGAATGAATACAATTATCTATTGTGACAAAACAAAACTCTCAAGTTTCTTCGTATCTTAATTTCTTAACCTTCGGTCTCAAGTTACTTCTTTAGTGACCAGTATTGCATGCTCTAGCGACTAGCCAAAAACTGACCAACGTTCTGTGTTCCTACGACAATCGTTCTCTTCTATCTTATGTTCTTCCCGTAGCGTGATGTCGCAACCTGTTTCTCTGCTCAACCCTAGAACAGTAGTCATATCATCTAATAAGTTATTGTTCTACCATAAATTTTGAATAAAAAATTAATCAATTAAAAGGGGAAGTAACTTAATATTTTTCTTAATTATTCAATTTTTAGATTAAATTGATTGATTCAGTACTGATTCTGGACTAATTTGCTAGATTTCTAGATAAAATTAACTGAATTTCTTATTTTTTAGATTAAATTAATTGAATTGCTCAATTTAGGACTGATGTTGTAGTATCATTAGTCGCCGATCGTAAATGCAACATAATTAATCCCAAATGTTTTAGAATTACTCCCATTCATGGATGCAGCAGAATCAATCCCAAATAGGGATATTTGCTTATATATATCAGTCCACGTTCGGGATTAATGGACTGATTCTACTATAGAATCAGTCCACGTTCATGATTGAATGTACTACAGAAGCAATCCATATTTCAGTATTGTAAAACTAATGTAAAATTTTCTTTTGTATTTCAAATGCCCATTCCCTTAATATCATTTGCGGGTCAACTAATTAGTAGGAATTTAGGAGTTGTGGCTTTAAATAGGAAGCCGGAAGGTGTATGACATTGCGGAAGTGTTAAGCATTACGTATTGGGAAGTGTGCCAATATTGCCTAGGTAGACTCGTTGGTCAGACATATCGTAATAAGCTCCTTGAATTTGCAAGAAAGAGGCAATCAATGTTATTCCGTTGGATATCTCTTTGATGCTTAAGTGAGTATAGAGTTCAAATGTATATTTTTTTTTTAATTTAGCCATCCGGTAAAATGTATACTCACGATGTGTTTGTACATGAGACGGTATCTTACTATCCATTGTCCTGATGGTTAAGATTTGTTGTCTGAGATCTCGTCTAGGATCGTGGCAAGGTTGATTAATATTTTTAACTGCTATTGTGCGCGAACATTCAGTGCAAATTTGGTCTCAGGATCGAGTTAAGTAATCATCGTCATTATGGATGACAGTACTGGAGACTTAGGTCTAATCCTAAGTCTTTGTTTGTTGAGGGTATGTCATGGGTGCTCGTTGTTGGGATAAGAATTCTCAGGTGCTGATTGGATGTTGATTAGGTGGTGATTGAGCGCTTCGCTGGAGCTCCGATGACCTGCCAGATGGGGAGCACAATAGAGGGGGTTCCTCTAGGTCCCACTCCGATGCTTAAATGAATATACTTGTGTTGTATGAACTCTTAATTAATTGATGCAGTAAAGCATGAGTATTTATAGAGGTAGAAGATCAAACTGTATTAGGCAACCAAATATTTGTATACATTTTCCCTTTTGGTTTTGAGGATATCGTATATTACAGTTATCACGTAATACTGCAGTGACCATATATTATCTATGTCGAATATATGCCCGAGATACGCGGAAAGATATTGCAGAATACTTTGAATTAGTTAAGGGACCAGAGGTGGAAGACTGAGTTCTTTGGCGAGCGCTCTCAGGGCGATTGCCTGGGAGGCATTAACTGAGGTCTAAGCGACCACTTGGGGCTTTGGCGACCACTTGGACTATGGGTTAGGACTGGACCAATTTGTGTGTTCCAGTTTTCCCGGAGTGTGGGCTGCCCTAATGTACAAATATTTGAACGTGTCCCCCTTTGAAATTGTATTGGTCCGAGAATGCCTTATAAGCTTTGTTCCATATTGACCGTCACTATTGATACCCTAAACTCACTTTATCTTTAGGCTCTTAGAACAACCCTTGTTATTCATGCACGCTCTTCTTCTTGTTGAGGACAAGTATAAAGTATTCGCCTTGTTGGAGAAAGGTGTTAACTATTGTAGGCCTCACTTTTCTATGTATGTTTGGGGCGAATTTGAGAGTTTCTCCTTGGAGGTTGGGGATAACTTGATCTGTTCATGTGTGAGTCATGTGACATATCTTCCTCTAAGGGTGGCTAACTCTGATGTTATTTGTGAGTCTTCTCTTGTTTCCAGGTAAAGTCAACGCTTAGGCCTTACATGATTCATATGGATCATCACTGACAACATCAGAACCGACAAAAACTATTATAACTCCAAAGCAAGGTGATAGTACCATTGGTGTCTATAGTTGGAAGAAACCTAAAAAAATCAATCTCCATCATCGATTTCACTAGACTCAAATATCTTAGTCCAAAGGGTAAAGCAATTGGTAAAAATTACTTTGGTGAAGAAATTGAATTGGATGGGACAAGTGACTTGAAAAAAACATACGAACAGATATAACATGTCACTTTTAAAGTAACACTATATGACCTTTTCACCAAAGATGATGATGAAAATATAATTAGTAGTGGTGGTAGTGTTACTCGTCCCCCTAGTCATCGTTATACAAATCCTAAATTTGATCAAGCAATTAGTAAAAAGGAGATAGTTTGAATGTTTATATTGTTGCTGAGCTCTCATAGAGGTTTATAAAAAATAAAGCATTTCAAAAGTTTCTTAAGGTATTACAACTAAGGTTTGAGATCCATTCATGCAGAACACTACCAAATGATATTCTCCAAATGTATGCAAAAGAAAAATAAAGGCTAAGAGATTTGATATGCAGACATCATGTAAGAACTATAGTTATTTGAGTCTTACTGCACATTTTTTTTATAATGACTGGAACTTGGATTAGATTATCTTTAACTTTACTCAAGTTAGTAGTCATACTGGTGATCATTTGGATAGGTGCATTGAGGAGAAACTTGAAGAGTGGAAGATTACGAAAGTATTAAGTGTTAGAGTGGAAAATGCTAGCTCCAACATTATTGTAGTTAATTACATGAAAAAATGCATCATGTCTTGAGACCCTTGGTATGTCTTTAAAGGTTAATAATTTTTTCAAATGTGTTGTTGTGCTCGTATCCTGAATTTGATTGTCCAAGATGGGTTGTCACGAATTGATGAGTCTATATCTAGAATTCTTGTTGTAGTTAAGTATGGCAGATGATCTGCATCAAGGTTCAGTAGATTTAATACTCGTGCTAAATCAAAAAATATTACAAGTCACCACATGGTGTGTTTGGACGTTGAAATTCTACATTTAAGGTGTTGGAAATGGATTTAATATATGAGAGGGCATGTTTATAACTAGAAGGAGAAGAAGGAGAAGAAGGTGAGAAATCCTCCAGTTAAGAGCTTGAAAAAGGGTTAGGAGTACCTACTGAAAATGTGTGGAATCATACACAGTGTATTTTGTCTCTTCTAAAGACATTTTATGTAATGATACTTTGCGCATTTATGGAGCTTCATATGTTACTGCTAATAATTATATGGTTGAGGTGTGTTGTTGGGATGACAATTAATAGGCAGTTGACAAATCAAGATAGTGGAATATAAAATAAGGTTGCGAGGATGACAATGAAGTTCATGAAATATTGTGGAGATCCCAAGAAGGTGAACATATTGTTGATGATTGCTTAAGTTCTTGATCCTAGGCAAAAGATGAGTGGTGCACACTTCTAATTTAGCTTTTTCTTTGACTCTAATAATGTTGGTATTTTGGAGCAAAGATTAACTAAGTGTTTGAACTCGGTTTTTGAGCAGTATAAGACCATGACAGAGGGTGTTATAACTATACAATCGATTCACATTGATGATGATTATGCCAATGCGTTTTGGCGAGCAACAAGTGATACCATGCAACCAAATTGAACAACTGATTTTGATTAGTCCTTGAATGCAAATCGAGCAACTTATAACCGAGAAAGTGATCTAGATTTGTTGAATTGGTGGAAGGCGAATGGAAATAGGCTTCCGATACTTGAATCTACTGCAAGGGATGTGTTCGCCATACCATTTTGCATGGTAGCTTATTAAACTGCTTTCACCACGGTAGACAGAGTTCTTAGTGAGTACCACAGTTATTTGCATCCTAAGATGGTTGCAAGTCTTATTTGTACACAAGATTATACTAGATGGTATCAATTCACCTTTCTGTCATATGAATATTTTGAAGAGCTTGAGAAGTTTGAGAATGGTAGTTTTTTTTTTTTTTTTGAATATTTTGAAACTACTTGTTAGTTTACTATTTTGTTTTACCTTTGTAGAGTTTAGTATCGAAGAGAAGAATTGAGTAATTTTAACCCATTAATGTCGTACGTCTTTTGGAGTAAGTCATTTTATCGTAGTAAATTGGTATTATTATGGTGTTATCATCTTAAAAATTAAAAACAGTTGAAAAGCTAAAGCTTAGATTAGTCCCGAAATTAATATGCAGAATTAGCTCTGCAAATCAGTTTTGAGACTAATTGGTTTCAGGATTGATTTGTAGAGTTGATTATCTAGATCAATTTTGGGACTTACCGGTAGAATCAACTCTTAAGATCAGTTTTGAGACTAAGGTGCGACATTAACTCTATAAATCAGTTTCGAGACTGATCCACAGATTAGTTTTGGGACTTATCTAGAGAATCAACTTTGCAGATTAGTCCCAAAACTGATTTGTAAACCTAATTTCATATCAATTTCTTGTTATTTTGTATATTTTTCATTTAAAAGATCTAAATTGAACTTTCGAGGTACACCATTTGAGCAACGAAGACTAAATGGTGTTATGAGCATTTAGTCAAAACACAATGCTTTTAAGTTATTTTAATTTTCAGATTTTATCTGAAATGGATTATGTATTATCAGATTGATCATTAAGGTCTATAAACTTGAAATATTTTATATTAGTTGAACTTTTTTTAGCAAAAGGAATGTGTGAACTGGTTCATAAGTGGTACATAAATCGCCAAAAATGTAGAGAGGTTCAGACGAATGAGTCGAACCATACCTTTACCACATTTTAGGTAACGCACAATTCTAAACGCGTTTGGCCCCAAACTGTTTCATGTGGAGGCCTAATTCGCAGTGTCTTACCAAGTGTAAGTGCATGTCCAGCATGCATGTTCAACTACAATGCAAAATACAGTAGATTCATTGGGCCGAAGAGTGCGCAACCACAGTGCAAACCAGAGTGCAACCATAGTGAATAGACTTGGAAGGAAATTCTCTCCTTCAAAGTTTGAGGGATTAATGAATTCGAATGAAGAAGAAGAGGATAAGAGTATTATAGGGAATATCAAAGGACTATATTAGTATGTTTTAGATGTTTGTTCATATGCTCAATTATTTTGCTAGGTAGTCCTTAGTCAGACCTATATATGGAGTGGTTCCCCTTATTTCCTATACCTCAAGTTTCCACCATATTATTTATAGTAAAAACGTTGGTTTATCATTTTCTAATATAACCATCTCCAAATCTGTCAAAGCCAAGGCAAGACATTGACGTTACTACCCGGAGCGCTCACCTTTGACTATGGTTCATCATTTTCCAATATATTAAATGCTCTCCACCAACACTACAATTCTAGTTGAGGGATTCTGAAAGTGTCAGGCAAAATCTCTCGCGACGCATGTCGGAGCATCACAACGTCGCCTAAAATCCAACATTTGCCAGTGCCCCTAAAGCGCAAGCAGAAATTATTTTTCGGTAAAGTTTTGTCTAAGGACAGACGTTCACAATGGCAGTACTTGTTATGCAGAATGAAGCTTGGTCCATGATCGTTCGCCCAGTTGAGCCCTGCCGTGGTGAGGGTTAGGAGCAATCATGGCCCAAGCATCAATTCTTGGAACTGTTATGCCCCATTCGTGTTTATGCTTGTGCAAGATGAGATAAAGGTTTGTGCTAATTATTCATGAAAACCTATTATACTAGAGATTAAGGATGGCGTTATTGGTTTTGTTCATTCCCGCTCTTTGGAACTCTTCTGAATTCGCCTCGGATAATCACTTACATGCATACGTTAAACTATCAATTGCTCTCTTCTGATAGGGATATGCACGTTGTTGGCTTAACATGTGGCAGCAAGGACCTATCATTAATGTTTCTCCTTTATAAGTAATTAACCGTTATCACTTTCACGTGCCCTAACTTTTGTCCAATTTCTCCTATTTTGCGATTCGAGCTTCATTGTCTTTTCATCTATAAATACCTTCGGCCCATAGCTAAAAAGCTTTCACGCTTCTGTTCTTTCAACTATTCTAAATTTTTTATTTCCTTGCTTTTTCAATCTCGTTGCTTCTTCATCTAAAGCTATTATTTTTCTATAATGGTTGCCAACATTGGGATCCCCACCTCATAATCAGTGTCTGGGTCCACTTCTTCTAATCCTGGATTTTCCTCTCTAGTAGGAATCTCATGGAGGCTTTTGTGTAACATCCCACGTATTGGAAATGGAGTTTCATATGCACGAGAAGTACCACATTAGGAAGACAAACAATGTTATACCATAACTTTACTTACATCGGTCGGTATATCGACGTGTGGTATCGGAAGCGTGCGAGATCACCGACGTTTTGAAATCACGGCTACGATGCCGGTCGAGAGGGATGTCAAATGAACGGAAGGTCCATTGGGTTTCCACAGTGAATTCCCTAAGACGAACTAGAGAGACTTACTACATATTATGTATGGATGATATTAGGGCATCCCCCTAGCGTTGTATTTATAGACCCGGGGTCAGTTACTACTTTTCGTGACTGTCTACTTTGGTCTCCAAGGTTTTAGTAGTTTACATGAACACCCCTTATGGGTGCATTTTTCTACATCTTCGACTCACATATATATGGGTTCTCAGTGTGTAAAGAGACATAGTCTTAACATCTCGTTTGTCCTTCATACAGGGCTCCACCACGACCGACATACTTTGCGAGAGCTAGTTGTTGTATATCTGTTAGAAGTATACAACCTCTCATTGAGAATAACCTGCAATAAGAAATTATGCTTGTACCCTAGACCGTCAAACCTCATTTTAGTATCTTTAAGGACCTTAGTAGTGAACGCAATTGATAAAAGAGATTATGTTGACAATCTTCCTCTTCTCACGATCATTCAACACTAACCCGACTCACTTTTATAGACATGTGCCTCCCAACTAAATTTATGTTCATGACTATCGGGTAACACACTAAGCTAGCAAACATCGTGTTAGGTCTCAAGTCTGTGATCTGAGTCATGAGGGCATACAATCAATTTTAAACCTGTTAAGGATTCCTAGGTGTCACACTACAACAAGATGATATTGTGCTTGTCTAAACCCAAGGTAGATTAGTAGCACACACAGTATGAAATGCCTATCACAACACCCTTTTTCTTCTCACATGGAGTGTATGTCTTATGTCATATAGTCGGTGCTGTGTGGATGAGTGTCCAGATACCGAATGCATCTAAACTAGAGTACACTCACTCCCATCCTACTTAAAAGTAACCTACTTATAAATAAATTCAATTAAAATTTCCAATGACATCATATGAACGACCATAAAAAATTATAGTAATGGCCTCATATCAACGTGCGAGTTATGAATTCGAGTAGTTAGCTCTCGAATTTGTTTGATGACGTTTGAATCGAAAACCTATCTCATCTTCACTCTTCACATAGACGCAACACCACTAAGATGCCGAGGCGGTTACTCACGTGAGTGAGCTAGCTTTACATTTACTTGACATACATTAAAAGACAAATCAAGAATGCGCTGAGCAATCTTAATAAACATGTGTGTATCCAAACTAAACTATTTGATCAAAATGAACATTCTGATGTGATCAATCTTATTGGTCTACGCAATCGTCGTAACCATTTGGTTCATTAAGACAAAAACCAAATGAATACATCCCTACATAAGTGTCTTCACGGGCTTATCCCTTTATCCATCTTTTGTTTACTACCAATTCACATTCACCTTCTTGCATATCATCATGCCTTATACATAGTAATGTTGGTATTTAAAATGTTCTATCCTAAATAGGATCATCTTCAAATGATATTCAAAATAAAATCACCAGTAGACGAACACTGGATCAATAATGTATATCATCCACAATACTTGTAGGAACCTGTTGGACCAAACTAAATTCAGTTGTTGATGCGAGAGCCACTTGGTTAGCTTCAATCGCCTACAGTGAAGTTCTCACTTATCTTATCAAATGGCCATATCTAAAAATAAACTTTATCGTGGAAAGTCTTAACTCCCACTAGGAACAACTTCACAACGTCCTATCACATGCATATATACAACGCTTCAACAACAAGTTAGTATGTGATCCTTGAGCATTAAATCAATCGAGTCATATACTCGATTTAGTAGTTGGTCTACTACATCTCATATCACGCATACAACTTTTATCTTAGCTTATCTTTAATACACTTGGCACATTACGTCATGAATTTTAGATACAAGAGTTTAAAACGGGTAATACATTAATTTATCACTTAAGGACTCAATTTCCCAAGTGGCCTCCCTCGGAATCTCAATTCCAAGAATATGTTATTGTTTACCCTTTAAACGTCAATTAGGGCTTATCCTTCATTGATGAACTTTGTAGCTACTCAGCCCATACTATGTGACAAACACTTTGTTGCAAGATTTTACGGATATTTCACTAACAAACTTAATCCATAGTGATTATCCTATTTAGCATGAACTAATCAAGTTTAACATTTATAATAATGTCTCAAGAGCAAACATAGAGTTCTAAGGGACCACTAAGTCAGAAAGTGTAATTCTCATATCCAATATAGAGAAGCACCTCGATTCATACTCCACAATACTTCTTGAGCAACATTAATATTCAAGATCCGCCGTTCTGCGTTTATACGAGACTGATATTTGTAATCAGTCAAGACACAATTCTCAAGATGAGTCATGACTTATAGGATCCATTTGACTCATTTATGCTTGACATTTTATTTTATCTTATCATCCATTTTTCCTTAAAAGCGCGAAGTATAAGGAGTCACAATAGGCTCCCACTGGGATTAAGAACATTGCATACGCTCCCACTGGAATGATACATTTTCAATTATCACTTAGAGTATTAACTTCTTGCTCCCACTTGAACTAAGGTTTTAACCAAGATCATTTGTATTCTCAACTGATGATGAAGAAGGTGAGTCGTGATGAGGAACTAATTGAACATCCGCTAAAATCCTCCCTTCCGAATAAAGTTATCTAGGTGGATGGATCAAGACGAGAAACAAATTCATCATCCTCTAAAATCCTCCCACTCAAATCAAGTTACCTTGGTACCCTTCTAAAAATATTTCACTTTGATATCTTTCTTTTGAGAAAAAATCTGAATTGGTAGGTAGTTGATTAACAAGCACTTGGTTAAGGCGATAGACATTCGTCCGGAATACAGTGAGTGCTGGCAATGGAGAGACCCCCATATAATTGTGGACAATATTTCCACTTAATCTTCGTTATAAGTGTTCATCTTACAACTTCTAATAACAACATTAAGTTACAAAGTGCAAAATATATTCAACGAATGAGTTATCCTCTTTATCACGTAGCTAGCTAAGTTGAGTTTATAAACTAATCAATGTCTCAACATATTTGCAAATTGTAAGTTAATTATTTGTTGAAAATATCCACAAGACTATCATAGCCATTGTATAAAATTAAATAAATATAACTGACATTGATCATAAATAGACCATTCCACAACAATTATGGAAATATAGATGTCTATGTAAACTAAGTTTGGTTGCCTACGTGAAGGCTTTCGGTCACATCAGTTACAAAATAACGCAAGAATAAATCATGACAAGAATAAATCATGCAAGTACGATATTCAATAAATTCCCTGGAACTGACCATATATTATAAGCTCAATGTTATGAATTTTGTAAAGGAAATACAGTTGGGCCTAATAGAAACATAAATTGAAAATCAGGTCTTTGATTATTCAACTAGGCATTGATGAGTCGTTTGTCACATAGACATAGCTAGCGGACACCGACTCCTTCGGTGGTATCTCTCGAGTTTTCCACCTCTTCATGGTTAAGCTTAAGTTCAAAGTTCAATGATAATGCTTCACGTTTGTGGCTTAATCCGACACATCAGAGCAATGCAAACTTGTGAGTTTTCACCCTTCTGATTACAACTATAACACTTCATTTGAACCATTTGGAGACGATGTGGACATCTCCACGTGCCAATTTCATTGGTCCTTTGTTTCTAACTGGAATCAACAGGCTCATCTTTCTTACTATCACCCCTTCTTTTAGGTCTCTATTGGGTCTTGGAGAAAGTTAGTACATGCAATACAACCAAAGTCCGTTTACTCTTATGCTTTTCTTCACCATATTTTAGGAGCCTCCACGCTTCGTCCAAAGCGACATCCCAATCAGAGTGGGATATAAGTATATTAAAATGCATCCACAAATCATGCAATGAACGAATCACTTCTTGGAGTTGCTGTTTTGAGTGAGAACATGATCACACATCTGAGTTCATCTAATATATTGACCATATGTCAAATATATAACTTTAGTGAGTGTTTATGGTGTATCTCGTAAGAGGTTGATCTCATAGTTAGGAACGATATCCATTTTATGAAAGAGAAAAACAATTATTTCTTAGGACCTCACAAAGCGCCTCTCCATGTTGATAATCTTGAAATTCCTTAAACAAATAATCATTTATTGCAATTAGTAAAATGATGCACGTTGTTATGGTCTCCAGAATTACTAGCTTTTGGAGTAAGTACTTAACTTTCTCCTATTAGACTGCTGATGCTCCCTCTACTACTCGCTCGTAGAGTTCGATTTTTCTTTAGCTGTTAATGTTCCTTTTACTATTTTTAAGGAGTTGATCAGGAGCTTGGAAGAAAATTATGGTTGTCTCAGAGTTGGAAGATGATATAACACATACAAACATTTTGAGTTGGATGGAGATAGAGGTGGTATATATGGAACTTGGGAGGTGGTCTTATATATGTTATGCTAGGCTTTAGTTATGCATTTAACAACTATATTGGCTAAAAAATAGGACTATAACAATTGACTATTGTAGTATTATAGAAACATTTGCATCGACGTATGAAATCCGAATGCTTTATTTTATACACATGACGAGTATGATTTGACATATTACATAATTACAACCAATTTGACAATAAAAAATAAGGTTATATTGGGAAAGGCTATTTTAGCATTAAAATTATCTATATGCAAATTAAATATAATCGGTGTCAATCAACGTTAGTCGTTGATTAACGTTTATTATATCAATGATAGGTGATGCAATATACATTGCAATGGTATCGTCGGTTGGCTATCAAAGATGTATCCAATTTACCAACATAGTCTTTCGAAATAATAAACACTGTTTCACATCTAAAACAGACCGACGGTAATTATGCATGAACACCATCGACAATATGTAGATGTTAAAGGTAAAAGTGACTGTTCATTCCAGCAACGACAGACCTTTAGTCGCGGCATATTGTCGTCGTGGAAACCTTTAGCCACAGAGCCTAATGACAAGAAGATTTCGTTGACGCAAGGAATTAACAGCACAAAAGTCAACCTAGCAACGACTTTAGACCGTTGTTGTAGAGCAACATTCTTGTAGTGGGGGCATGTCTTTTGATGTCGATCTCGGTTTGAAAATACTGAAATCATCCATCGTCCCAGTTTGGTGTGCAGAGACAATGGCTAACATCGATAGGATGTCATCGATAGAAGTCGATTGGCGATCACACTGCAACTAGAACTTCTCTAGAGTGACTGTCCTTTTCCCATTGTCTGACAGTGTCAGGATATATGTGCATTTATGCATAAAGATTGAAAGTCTTATCTGTAAATGAAGATTGAAGGATTAATATGTAAAAATATAAACATTAGGTCCTATAAATAGGAACTCATTGTAAGCTTTAATTAACTTTTCAATCATAATTCGTTTTCATTAACCTTCATTCATCTCTGTCATTACTGTGAAAATTACAACATGGTATCAGAGCTCGCTTGATTCTGCATCTCTAATGTGATTGTGATTCTTCTTCATCAATGGAGGAATCTACACCGCCTTTTGCAAACAGAAAGGTAGTTCAGCTGACCGGAGAGGAAAATTTCCAGAGTTGGAAGTAATGAGTCCTTCTATCGGTTCGCGATTACAATATGAAGCCTCTCTTGTTGAATCCATGCTGATGGAATTGATCAGCTCAATCCCGCATATGCCAAATTCGTCTAGCTAGATAGCTGCCTTGCGTCCTGGCTATTGACGTCTGATTCTGCTCAGGTAAGTTCTGGATTGATTGGATGTATGACTGCATCTTCAATTTGGCAGAAGCTTCATCGTGATTTCTCATCATCTTCAAAAACTAGGATCATTCACTTATATCATAGATTAAAAGCACGCAAGTTAGGTCACCAGTCAATGCGAGATTATCTAAATGATATTCAGACAACATGTGACAGTCTGTCTAGTTGTGGCCATCCCATTGAGGAGATGCAACATATTTCGATCATCCTCAATGGTGTTAAAGTCTAGTTTGTCACTGTGATTGTTATGATTCATGTCAGTCGCAATCCTTATGATATAGAATTTGTTAGTTCAGTTTTATTGGACGCCGAAGGTCACCGGGCTGATATGCTGTTTGATTCAATTGTTTTTGTAAATGTTGATGTTAGTCAATTGCCTCACTCTTCCTCATATATTATTTCCGGGCTGATGTTGATGTTGGTAAGATTAGAGCTGAAACTCTTCTATCAAGATAAAAAATAATATTCAAGAAGAAAATGAAGATCTAAAATCAAAGAAAATAAATAATGAATAGACAGACATAAAGAAGCATTGGCAATCTGGAGTGTGTTGTGGAGAATTATATGTGACTGAAGGAATTTCAAAGGAAATCTTGCATGTGTAGGATCATAAATATATTGTCTGGTTCAGTAAGTAAACAAGGGTGCATTTTAAGGTGATATCATAGCAAAGAGCATGTATGTGTTGTGTGTGTTTCAGTAGTGGTAGTAAGTTAAAATCAGTAGGGATATGTCTGGACAATAAGTGTGTGGTCTTGTACTGATATGCTATCATTCGAGTTTGCTGAGTGTGGAGAAGAACAAGTGTTTGACTAACATAAATTTTAGGATTGCTGGATGAACTGAAGAACAAATGTGAAAACATTGAAAGCGTATGGATGATGAATGATCAGGAGCAATACAGTTTTGTTGAGTACTAGGTCACGCTGGTTCATCTGATATATCAGGATGAGCTTGCTCAAGGAAGTTAAGGACTCATTCCAAGAAGTTCAAGAAATTTCATAAATTAAAACAAGTATGGAGAATGTTAGGATATATATGCATTTATGCATAAAGTTTGAGGGATTGATTTGTAAATGAAGATTGAGGGATTGATCTGTAAAACTATAAACATTAGTTCCTATAAATAAGAAGTCGTTGTAATATTTAACTTACTTTTGAATCAGAAATCATTATCTTCGTTCTTCATTACTGAGTATTAATCTTTACACATCTATGCAATTACTATGAAGATTACAACAGACAGGATGTCCATCTACGCTTTGTTCTTTTCGGATAGAGCTCGGTGTTTCTCCTGCAGCGTTGCATTCACGTGACTGGGATCTCGGTTTTGTGGACATAGTGATAGGTGGATGATTGAAGTTGGGCATTTGGATAGTTGTGGTGGTGGTAATGGTGGTGGTGAAGTGGCTTTGATACCAACTCATGCGAACCGATCAAAGCATGGAATCCAAGGAAGAGACACCGACGACTACTTAGGCAGGAAGAACAGAAAGTTCGGGAGAAATCGATAGAGTTTAGGTTTACAGAGAAATCAAGAGAATTTAGGTTTTGTATTGATTCCTGATTGTCTTTCCATAATGGCTACCTATATATAAGAAATAACTTGACTATAATCTATCTTTAAATAAAATAATGTATCTATATCTATCATTAAATAGAGTAATCTAGCTTTAAGTACTATATGCTTAAAAGTAATATATTCTTAACTAGTAGAATAATCTATCTATATTTATCCTTAACTAGAGTAATCTATTCTTAACTAGTAGATTAATTAACTTGAGTAATCTATCATCGACCTATATTATTATTTTAAAACGATCGATACTACTTCTTTCGTTCGGTTCATATCATAAGAAGAAGAAAATACACAATCATGTATGCTATGTAAACTCAACTCAGCGTCCAGATACGAATAATACAAAATGAAACCATCTTGGCTAGGGAAAATCATCTCTTTGTCCAATTTTGAAATGAAGACCTCCCCTCTCCCGAAGAAAACTGAGTAACAACTTGTATTTCAGCAAAGCAAACCGGATGTGTTTATCACAACAGAAAATGGAAGTAGCTCAAATCAGAAAATAACAACGAAGCAAAACATGACATAGGAGTGAAGGATAGCAGGCATAAACTGCAACAAAACGGAGATGTGTATAGCAACAATATTTCATGCCCAGTGTGTGTATAACAGTTTGAAGAACCAGATCGTGTGTATGACATTATAATACAAATTCGAATCAAAGAAGTAAAATGCAATAGATTAAAATCAGGGCAACATTAATATAGAGCGTCAAAACTAAGCAAGCAAATACAAAACATATTCGAATAAGCAGAGTAAGAAGATACAACATCAAAGTGAGAAAATCGATTGAATAAAACAATATTGTAAAACAAAGGAGAAAGAAACCCAACTTCAGTGAAATAGAAGCACAACAAAAGGCAAATAACTAACAACACTAAAATATAAGCAAACAACAAGAGAATCATTTGAAAAAGTAAAACAAAAGCAAAGGAACAAAGGTTCAGTAACAGATAAAAGGAATGCAACGGTAAATAAGAGGCAAACTGGACTTAAACCAACAACACAAAGTTGATGGTGTGGAGAAAGAAAATGCAGCGGAAAAATGGAAATCAACATAGCTAAGGGGTAAATAAAGAGCTTGTATGGGAACGTATGACTCTGATACCATATTAGCATAATAGACAATGAGGAGCGAAACTAGAGCTAAGGGCTACAATAAGAGAGAATATCATCTTTGTATTTTCTTAGCTTGAGTCATTACATAGTGTGGAAGTAGTCATTGGAGTGTAAGACTAATATGCAAATGTGCACAAAAAAAAGGGACTATCCCTATACAACTGTAAATCATAATGCCTAATAGAAATGGTTGACAACGTTCCTCATCCACTGCCAGGGTTTTTCTCCCGTAGGTGAGTTTTTTGTTTCTTTGTTGTTTCTATGCTTTTTGTGCATTTTCGCGTTCTAAGCAGTTTAGGGTTGTTGTATTCCTTAGTGGTACGTGATATGAACATAAATGTGTTTGTTTAATATTATTAGATACATTACATATTCAGTAATAGATAGTTTTAGTTCTCTATTTTATTTTAATAAAGATAGGAAAAAGGGATATTAAAATATATTCTTTCCTTTTAGTAGTATATTTATACATAAGAGTTTATCTTCCAGGATTAATGTTAGCTAAGATATATTTCTTATTGTTTTCATACCTAGAGTTTTTCTATATATTCAGAATTTGTAATTGTATAAAATAGACTTTGATCTCGAATAAAATTTCAAAGGGAGTTTGTCTCCATTATGACCTATCAAGGTTTTCCCCCTTGTGGTATTCTAACCCTAACTTACCACTTCCCCAATTTCCCAGCTGTGCAGCAAAAGACTTACGCAAAAAACTTTAAAAGAATCGGTTGACTACCACGTCACCATCATCCCATCAAATCACCAAAATAATTATGCAAAGGGTCGAAATGGATCATCCGACTACCATCCCTTATCTAATCACAGAAAGGCTTACGCAAAGGGTTTACAAGAATCAGCCGACTACCACATCACCATTCTTCCATCTAAGTACCGACTTACAATAATCCTTTTGTCCGTATTCTTCTTTGTCTTTCTTGTTCTTCCATGTTTGTCATTTCTTCCTCTTCAATCCATCTTTAATCTAAGAATTTTATCATGCTATCAGAGCTAAATCGAGCCTGATTTCTTACCCAAGTTCTGTTACTTCCTCGAATCGATGGATGATTCTTCAACTGCCTTCGCCAACAAGAAAGTTGCGCAGCTTGTTGGAGAAGAGAACTTCCAGTCATGGAAGCAGCAAGTCCTGCGTTCTGTCTGTGTCTACAACCTCGAAAGCCAGCTACATGGGATGAATCTAGCTCAATACCTGGAGGATGAGACGGGAGCGGCAATGCCAAACCCAGCATACACTAAGTTTCTGCAGCAGGACAACTCACTTTCATCCTGGCTTCTTGCTTCAGTCTCGTCTCAGGTTAGTAGAGGTTTAATAGGATTTATGTCTGCTGCGGCTATCTGGCAAAAGTTGCATCGTGATTTTCATCATCATCAACCACTAAGATTATGCATCTGTATGACTGCCTTAAATCTTGAAAGCATGTTCATCAGTCTATGCGTGACTATCTAACTCAGATACAAACCACCTGCGATAGTTTAGCTAGCTGTGGACACCCAATAGAAGAAATGCAGCAAATCTCGATAGTTTTAAATGGTGTAAAGGGTCAATTTGATAATGTCATAGCTGTGATACATGCTAGTCAAAATCCTTACACCATTGCTTCTGTGAGTTTTGTTCTCCTTGATGCTGAGGCTAGACAGTTAGATTTATTGTTTGATTCAAGTATGTCTGCGAATGTTGCTGCTGATAAGTTGCCTGTTGCTGCTAAACCTGGTCTAGCATATGAGGAAGGTAGTTCAGGGTGAAGGATGGTATTTCTATGTTGCCTGCTGCCACTGGTCTATTACCAACACCACAGCAGCACCCTACTACATTTGGTAATCAGCAACCTGGTAGAAGCAAAGGCCGTGATCGTGGATTTGGGGAATAACAGACTTCAGTGCCAGTTATGTGGCAAGTTTGGGCACCTTGTGCATCGCTGTTTTCACAGGTTCAATGTGCACTTCACCGGGGTCACAGATCGAGCCTCAAACTCTCCCACACCCACAGTTAACCTTGTTTCTTATGATTATGAGTCTGACTCCTTTCCTCAGTCACAGTAGCTGACATCTTCACCTCAAGCTCAATACCCACCTCAATCTCAGGTAAACCAGTCTCAGGTTCATCCTCAATCAGCTCAGACCAGTACTGTCTCCTTCCCTGCTGCTCAGACTCACCAAGTGGTGCAATACTCACCATACCCTATTTCACCTTATCCCCAACCTGCACCACTCATCTACCCTTATATGTACTCACCTCCTTGCTATGCCAACCCTGCTCCTCCATATGCTGCATTTCCCAGTCCTCCGCTGCCAACTGCACCTGCCTCACCTCAGCCCCCCTCGCCTGCACCCTTCCAAGCTAACATGGCCAGCGTCTATTGTGCAGTTCCAACGGAGGGTGGCTGGTTTCCAGACTCTGGAGCAACAAACCATTTGACCAATGCCAAACCATCTCTACACATGACAGCACCATACTCTGGCCCAGGTAAATTCCTTGTTGGTAATGGGTTTTCTCTTCAAATCTCTGCATTTCGTTTATCCTTTATACATTCATCAGACAAATAGCTTGTACTAAATAACATGATTTATACACCTGTTGTCATTAAAAACATACTTTCTGTGTCTTAGTTTTCAAAGGATAACCAGGTATACTTTGAATTTCATGCGACATACTGCTTGGTTAAGGACTCCCTCTCCAACCATGTGCTTCTCAAGGGGTTTGAATCTGGGGGTATATATCGTCTTGATCAGTCAAGCTTTCCGTTCCTAGTAATAGCTTAGCTTTGTTTGCTGAAGTTTGTCCAGATCAGTGTCCGAGTCTTGAAAACAACTTTGAGTCTTTATGTAATAATGCGGTTTTTCCTGCTGAACCTTCAAGTTTGCAATTGAATGTTAATCAATTGAATGATAATAAATTTATGCAATTTGATCCTAATGTTTTAGACTCTGCTTTTGCTGATTATACTGATCTTCCTTCTGATGACAGTGCTGATGTTCATTCCACCTCTTTTATACCTGATTTTGAATTCCACTGTTTTTTATCCAATCTTAAGTCTAATGATTCCTCTAAGTTGTGGCACATGCGGTTAGGCCATCCATCAAAGAACATTCTTGTTAATTTTCTTAGACTTCAAAATCTTCCTACTAACCATATATCAACTGAATGTGGTGCTTGTACAGTTGGGAAGAGTAAGACTTAGCGTACCCCCTTCGACCACTGTCTACTCTCACCCATTGGAGTTGGTTCAAGTCGACCTATGGGGACCTTCCCCTTTCTCTTCTAGTAACAACAATTACTACTTAAGTATTGTTGATGCTTTCAGTCATTACACTTGGAGGTTGTGAATCTGATGCTGCTAAAGGTTTTTGTGATTTTTATGTTTTACCTGAAAAACGGCTTGGAACGAAACTGAAGGCGGTTCAATCTGATAGAGGAGGTGAGTTCCACTTTATCACTAACTATCTTGCTCAATTTAGTATAGTTCACCAGTCACCTGTCCATACTCAAGTCAACTAAACGGTATGGTGGAGCGTAAGCACCGCTATATTGTTGAGCTTGGCCTCACACTTATCCTACTAGGTCTGCAGGTATATTCCCTCTGGGTCCACCCTTGTCCCTATTGAATCATCTCACCCTTTTGTTTTATCTGATCAGTCCTTCCCTGCTTCTCAACATAATCAACACCCGTCATCCTCTATTCCTTTTTCTTCAAAATCCTCTATCAATGTGCACCCGATACAAATACGATCCAAAACTTCCATTCAAGGACTAACAATGTCCCTGGTGCAACCTGATGACCTCACTCACACTGAGCCACGCAACATTCATGATGCTCTCAGTTCACCACACTGGTCCAAGGCAGTTCAGGAAGAACTCACTGCCCTATCCTTAAACAACATGTGGAGCATTGTATCTTTTCCTGCAGGGAGGATTCCCATAGGATGTAAATGGCTCTTTCAAATTAAGAGAAATGCTGAAGGGGACATTGTCAGATATAAGGCTCGCCTTGTGGCCAAAGGTTTCTCTCAAAAACCAGGCTTTGACTTCCAGGAAACATTTAGTCTGGTTATCAAATCGGCAACTGTTCGCATTGTATTATCATTGTCTTTAACTCATAAATGATGCATAAGACAGGTGGACATCAATAATGCCTTCCTTCATGGGGATCTTCAAAAGGAAGTCTACATGGTACAACCCCAGTCTTTGAGATTCCATCGACTGCCTCTCCTACTCTGGTCTGCAAACTTCAAAAAGCACTCTACGGCCTTAAGCAGGCTCCTAGGGCATGGTTTGAAAAACTAAAATCATTTCTCCTTAACTGCTTATTTATTAAGCCAGATTCGAATTCCTTTGTGCTTTTATTAGTATATGTTGATGATATTATCATTACTGGCATCTCTTCCCATCTTGTCTCTAACATAGTTGAATCCATTAACATGGAGTTCCAACTCAAGAATCTAGGGAGCCTCAACTACTTTCTTGGAATGGAAGTTGTCTCTAGGAAGACTTCATTCTGATCAACCAGAAGAAGTACATCTTGGATCTTCTTGACAAGGTTGGCATAGCTGATCAAACCAGCTTCCCCACACCTATGACAGGTATGTGTCTGTCCAGATCAGGTATGGATACATGTGATGAACCTTTTCATGATGAAACGCTATACCGAAACACAATAGGTGCTCTACAACATGTTTGTGTCACGAGGCCCGATATCCACTTTGCTATGAACAAACTAATCCAATACATGCATGCCCCTAGCACAAGCAACTAGAAAGTTGTCCTTCATATCCTAAGATACCTCAAGGGTACTCTGAATCATGACCTTCTTTATAGAACTAACCCTTCTCCTACTACTGATATATCTCTAACATCGTATTAGGATGTTGACTGGGGGTGATTATGCTGATTGTAGGTCTATTTCAGGACACTATATCTTACTCAATGGAAATCCTGTCGTATGAAGCTCCAAGAAATAGTCTGTTATGTCCAGATCTAGTGCCGAGGCTGAATTCTGAGCTGTTGCAAACACAGTGTGTGAGATAATGTGGGTACACTCCTTACTCAAAGAAATTGGCCTGCATATACACACTACTCCTGTCATATGGACTGACAACACAAGTGCGGTTGCTCTATCCGAGAACCCCATTCAACACTCCAAGATGAAACATGTGGAGATAGACTTGTTCTTTGTTCTGGAAAAAGTCCATTTAGGGGACATTATCGTTAATTTTATTCCAGCTTCTGAACAAACTGTCGATATTCTAACCAAACCATTAACTAAAAAATACTTTATTCCTTGCAAGAAGAAATTCAGAGTGTTCTCTCTTGAAGAAGTGGACGATCTCAGGGCCTCGTCCTTCTTCTCAGGTACTGCTGGCTCTATTTAGAGCTTCGGGGTAGTCTGTAAGTATATCATGTACACTCTCTGACTGAGTTCCCCTTTATCAATCCCACCATTAGATGTAGGTCTTCGGGTATGTGTTGGTTTCTCGATTGCGTCTTGGTTTTTAGTTTCAGATTGACACCTCGCACTCTAGGCACCTCTTTATCATTTTACTGGTCTACTCATGCTCATCCTGGTATGCATGTGTTTTT
Organism: Chamaenerion angustifolium; assembly: GCA_946814005.1. Lineage (NCBI taxonomy): Eukaryota > Viridiplantae > Streptophyta > Magnoliopsida > Myrtales > Onagraceae > Chamaenerion > Chamaenerion angustifolium. The sequence continues at coordinate 20,211,300 of OX328268.1, read as the reverse complement.
AATTAATCTTGTTCTGCCAAAAGCTGGTCGTAGAAATCCCAAATTTCGCGATTGAATTCATTCCTCGCCAAGAAATCCAGATGGCAGATTCTTTAAGTAAGCTAGCCTTCGGAGGGGCGACAATCCAGGATGTGCAATTTCTGGAAAAGGCCCTATGTTCAGTCCTTGAAAACAGAGCGGAGGTCTTCAGCATTCAAGAACAGGTCACCTGGATGACCCCGTTCCAGAATTATTTAAAAGAAGGCATCCTCCTAGAGGACGAAGGCGAATCCACTAGGATTAGAAGACTCGCAGCCAGTTATCTAATCATCGATGGAGAACTCTACAGAAGAGGTTATTCGACGCCTTACTTGAGATGTGTTGCTCTGCCCGAAACAGAAAAGGTTCTTCGAGAAGCTCATGAAAGGGCAGCAGCATGTCATGAAGGCGCTCGATCGCTAAGCAGGAAAATATTCAGATTGGGATATTACTGGCCGACCTTGGGAAAAGACGCAGCCGAATTAACACAGAAGTGTGAAATTTGCCAGCAGTTTGCACCACGATCGGGTCGACCATCGACATTATTATCCCCAATGGCGGGTGCCTGGCCCTTCGCTCAATGGGGAATCGATATATTGGGTCCTTTTCCCATTAGCACAGGTCAGCGTACTCACATTATAGTGGCAATCGACTACTTCACTAAGTGGGTAGAGGCGAAAGCTCTAGCTTCGACAACGGAATTCCAAGTTATCAAGTTCCTGCAGGTCAACATATTCTCCAGGTTTGGTATTCCCAAAATACTCATCAGCGATAACGATCCGCAATTCGTTGGAAAGGAGTTGAAATGGCTCTGTGAAGAGTATCATATCGACCATCGCTTCAGTTCAGTACATCACCCTCAAACGAATGGGCAAGCTGAAGCAGCCAACAAGGTTGTCTTAGCAGGACTCAAGAAAAGGGTTCGAGCATTCAAGGGGAACTGGGCAGACGAACTGGAAAACGTATTATGGGCAATCAAAACAACGCCTAAGGCGGCCACAGGAGAAACGCCTTTCAGTTTAGTGTACGGATCAGAAGCAGTAGCACCAGCTGAATTAGTAGTGCCTACCCACAGAGTCCTACACTTTAACGCGGAGGCAAATGAGATCGAGCGCAGAACTGACCTCGACTTAGCAGAGGAAAAGAGATGGCTCTCAGAAAAGACACAGGCAAAGATGCGCCTGGCGACCGCTCGGTATTTCAACAGAAAAGTCAGCGCTCGCCAATTTTTCGTGGAGGAGAAGGAATGAATTTACAAGGCTGGACAGTAAAAACAAACTTTCAGCTAAATGGGAAGGACCATACAAAGTAATAGAGATCGCCGCACCAGGATCCTACTATTTGGAAACCACCGAAGGCGAGAGGTTACCCCGTCCATTTAATTCTGAGCATTTAAGAAGATTTTATGCATAGCTTGTAATCAAACCGATTATGTCAATAAAAGAAAGCCGTTCCTTCATAAAGCGTGTCCACTCGAAGCAAACCGAAGCCAAAAAGCCCTAACAACAAAGTTAGGCCAAAAAGCCCTAGCAACAAAGCTAGGCCATAAGCCCTAGCAACAAAGCTAGGCCAAAAGCCCTGACGCCAAAGTCAGGCCAAAAAGCCCTAACAACAAAGTTAGGCCAAAAAGCCCTAGCAACAAAGCTAGGCCAAAAGCCCTGACGCCAAAGTCAGGCCAAAAAGCCCTAACAACAAAGTTATGCCAAAAAGCCCTAGCAACAAGGCTAGGCCAAAAGCCCTGACGCCAAAGTCAGGCCAAAAAAGCCCTAGTAACAAAACTAGGCCACAAAAGCCCTAACAATAAAGTTAGGCCTCAAAAGACCTGACGCCAAGAGTCAGGCAAAAGCCTAATAACCGAATCAGGCACAAAAGCCTTGACACCAAAATTAGGCCAAAAGACCTAGCAATAAAGCTAGGCAAAACAAAAAATCTCAGACGCCAAAGTCAGGCCAAAAGACCTAGCAATAAAGTTAGGCAAGATGAGAAGCAGACGCCAAAAACAAACAAAGGGATCTGCTAACAAAGAATTTTAGGCGATCAATATGGATGACGAAGCCTTAGGATGACCTCGAAGGTCTAAACTTCAAAGAAGGTAAGATCTCTTTGAACTTAGAAGTTTATGCTTTTAAGTATCAGAAGTATTATCCTTAGAAAGATCGACTTAAGCTTGGTCTAAGACTTCAGGAGTCAAAGACATTACAAGTCAAGAGGAAGTCGAAGAGTAATTATGATTAAGACGTTGGATAAATCGCCAAATATGTTCGAAGTCGATTAAAGGCTCAAGAATATAAAAGCATTCAATAGAAAAATCCAAGTCTTTAATAAATAATTACAAACCAAAAACAGAAAATACAAAAATAGCTATCTAAAAAAGATAAATACGGCCGCCAAGGAGTTGGGGACTTCAAGCTTTGGGGTTCTCGGGGGCAAGGGTGCTCTGCTCGCCTTCGGGGGCAGAAGTACTGGGCTCGCCTTCAGGAGCAGCCTCTCCAGCAACAGAGGGCTGCGAAGGACGACTCCACAGGAAGGTCTTCAAGGAGGCAACTTCCCCAAGAGGAAAGTTGGGATCGACCGCTTGGACCTCCTCCACCAGTTCTTGGAGAAACTCGGCGATGGTCGACTTCATCACCTTCAAGGCCTAGTATTCAAAGTCCTCGGAGGCCTTGAACTCCTCAACCACGGCTTGGGGTGAAGGAACCACCTTCAGCTGATCAGCCAGCCGGTTCTTCTCCTCCTCTAGGGCGACCCCTAGCTTCGGCAGCATCCCTCTGGGCCTCCAAGGCGACCCTAAGAGCGTCCGACTCGACCACCTGGGCACGAGCTTCCTTCAACTCGGCCTCCAGGCGAGCACGGACCGCCTCCCCTTCATCAAGGCACCGATGAAGGGCCTCAGCTTCATGAAGGAAGGCTGCAGCATCAGCCTCCCTCTTCTTGACATCAGCAAGGAGGCGCTGCTCCTTCCTGAAGTACTCCTCCCGGGCGCCGTCCACCAAGGTGATCGCCATGTCAGCGGTCTTATTGATGGCCTCCAACTGCCCGGGGGTGACCCCCGTGCTTCTGTATTGCTCCAGCTCGACAAGCAGATCAGAGTGCTTGTCGGCAAGCTCGCCGAAAACGCGGCCGAGGATCACCTCTTCCCGAACGAGCTGACAACAAAAGCACAAGGAAAAATGTCAAGTCATCAAAATAAAAAGGAATGACAAGGAAGAAATAATGGAAATAAGGCGAGATCATACCAGGGCAACTCGTTCGAAGTGGGTCCGTAAGAACCCCTCGATCTGAGGAAGCTCCGTAGGGACAATTGAACGGTCCTTGGGGGGAATTATCCCATCAAGGAGCCGCATGCACATATCCGGGCTACCCCGTAGGCTCTTCTGGGCGGGGTACCCCTTCTTGGCAAGGTCCCCACAAGGGACCCAAGGCCTCCGAGAGTCCCCAGCCTTAAAAGGCCGGAACAAGCTCGCCATGGAGCAGTACTCCTCGGCGGGAGCCCTCGAGGAGCTGGAAGCAGCAGGCCCCTTCTTCTGGGCCCCAGACTCCTTAGGAGGAGCCGTGGGCACTGATGGGGCGGGAGGCGCCAAATACAAAGCCTTCTCCTTAGTGGCGGAAGGGCCCTAGGGAGAGGGAGAAGGAGCCACCACGTCCAGACCCTTCCCTTTATTAGCGGAAGGGCCCCCAGGGGGGGGGGGAGGAGGAAGATGCTGGTCGACTTCCGGACATTCCTCACTCCTGACCTTCTTGGAGGGAGGAGGAGGATGATCCCGGGCCATGTCGGTCGAGGACTCCTCTGCAAAACAACAAGACAAAATGTCAAAAACAAAAAACCGCAAAGTATGAAGACGTTAAATCTACGAATAACAAAGCAACATACCTGGTTGGCGAGGGTCAGCAGTGGCCGAGGGAAGCTCCTCCTCAGACTTCCTCTTGGACGAACGCCTAGAGGGGGGAGGAGGAGAGTTCAGCAATGCCTGGTCGGAGGACAGTCCCGCCGATTCCTGGTCATCAAAGAGACCTATCAGTTTTTGGCTCTTTCCTACGACCTTGCCTACAAACGATAAAACAAGGAAAAAGGTTAGAAAGTTACCCAATCATCAAAGATTGGCGTGGCTTGATGAATGCCTGCCATCTCAAGCATGTTTTCAGTAGTTTCAACCACTGAGCGAATGGACTTGAATTGGGACGACCGATGCGACCGGTATAGGTCATCGATGGAGTTCCGATCACTCTCTGATAGCTCCTCGAAGGAAGGAGGGAAATCCTTGGCCAGGATCAACAATTTCCAGGGCACCCCCCCCTTATAAAAGAAGTAACACTTCTTATAATTGGAGTTGGTTGTCCGAAAATCGTCAACCAGATGGACATGAACATTCCAACTCCATGCTTGAGGGCCTCCCCATTCGGAGAACTTCGGCCAGCGTGGTTGGAAATGGTGGAGGTGGTTCGCCCCTGCTGCTAGTCGGAAGAAGCGCCGGAACAAGGCCAGTGAATACACCCATTCCTGGCGTAAGCACAGGAACTTGAAACCGACCCACATCCTGAGGGCATTCGGAACAAGCTGTGTGGGGTGAATCCCGTAAAACTGACACAAGGTTTGTAAATCCTCACAGAGAGGAAAACGCAACCCAGCATCGATCTGGGCCGCATAAATGTAAACCTCTCCGTCGTGAGGAAAATGCAGACCTAAGCCAGGATACCTAGGAGCATCCTCCACGCTGAAGCCACCGAGCGCCACCACGGTCTTAAAATAAGCCGGCTTCAATTCGTTAGGCTTGACATCTACTCAGAACAGTTCAAGTATAGCACAGCAGGTATAAAAAACAAAGGAAACAGAGGATATTGCCAAAGCAGAGCAGTAAAAGGGCGAAGGTTTACCTTTCGAAGAAAAGTTCAGCTCAGGCCCGTCCACCACCACAGGAGTGGTTGCAGTCCTGCCCAAATCGGTCTGTTCCTCCACTGAGGGGGGGCACGACCTCATCCCTGATGGTCAAGGGGACATCATCATTTCTGGGAGTGTTGGCTTTGTTGGCGCCCTTGGGAGCCATGTGCTTGACTCTCTGACTGCGGGGAGCCATGGAAATATTGGAAGAAGGCTGAAGAAGGTTGAGAAAGGAAATGGAAAGGATCGCAATAAAGCTCTGAAAATCTAAGAGAGTGGATAAGCGTAAAAGACAGAATACAGAAACTGACGTTTCTTATATAGACCAAAAGGGGAGTAACCGCCACGAGCAAATCCAAGCGACGGAGAGGAATAATTGCACCCTTTTTGGAGAAAACCGAAGCAATGTCAGAATTCCAAGAGACAAACGGTTGGCTGGTACAGACAGCTGTCAAACTACCCTAGGTTTACGGAAAAGTAAAGGATAGGCGTGCCTAAGGTGACCGTTCGATTTCTGGACAACTGAGCAGTTATTAAATGCTAAAAGTCCACTAAGGAGACAAGATGGCCGCCTACGCACTAATAAGGCTTTTGCAGAAATACCTTGGGTAGGTAATGATCGCCTAACTAAGAAAGATAGACTTCCATAAGCCTAGGTCACCTCGAGTGATCGCCAAAAGGGAATAAGAGGAAGGATATTCTTTCAGCTTTGAACAGAGAATAAACTGCTCGCCAAATGAGCTCGAAGTTTCTCAAAGGTCCTGAACCACTACAAGAGACGTCACTATCTAAAACCCTACCAAGAAATCAAGCTCGACTGAAGGAACTTCAATCAAGCTTCGGGGGCAAATGTTGGGTATTGATAGTGACAGCCCAGTAAGAAAAGGCATCGAAGGCCCAATAACTATAGAGGGGGTAAACCCATGACATCCGAACCGGATCGGCCCAAGTACAAGCCAAACTTGGCCCACCATCGAGTAATCCAGAATCGAGCCTAAGGTCTATAGGGACGCCAAAAGCTCCCAGACTGCTCGCCATTCTCTACCAGGTCGCGACCTTCCACTGCTCGACGTGGGAGTTCTCGCCCCGAAGAGAGCCTTGCCTCTCTCCTCTGGTCCCACAAAACCGTTAATAAGGAAGCGGCCACGATATCCCGCATATCTCGGTCACATATTCACTAAGGATTAGATTTGGTAACTGCAATATCTCGCAGTAACTGACGATCCGAATCTTCGGCAATACAATATACACTAAGATATTCAGCTGCCATATACGGTTCTATCTCTCTTACCCTATAAATAACCTTGCTTTACATACGTTCTTTACGTTTTGAGTTTTATACACACACATACTCATTTAAGCATCGGAGAGGGACCCAGAGGCACCCCCTCTGTTGCGCTCCCCTACTTGCAGGTTCACCGGAGTTGGAGCTGAAGCGTCATCCCAACCTTGTCTGGCATTCAATTCACTGCCAGATCAGCATTCAGGATTTCACGATCCAACAATAAGTAACTCAAGAACTTAGCATCTCTATCATAAACTATGGTTTTAGGCATCCCATGGAGTCTCACTGCCTCTCTAAATAACAAATCAGCAACATGTGAAGCATCATTGATTTTATGACATGGAATAAAAGGTGTCCTCTTCAAAAATCGATCCACGACAACAAAAATAGAATACTTACCCCGCTTTGTTCTAGAGATATCAACCCAAGGTGCAAGAAGAATTAAAAGGGGTGGGGTGGGGGTGTACAACCCTTAGGGTTTATCTTGGGACTTCGCTTGCCTACATGTGACGCATCTACTACAGATTCTTTCAACATCCCATTTCATGTGTGACCAATAAAAGCGTTCTTGTAAAATAGCTAAGGTTTTAGCTACCCCAAAGTGTCTCATCAATCCTCCTCCATGTGACTCTATAACTATTAAATCTCTCATAGAACAATTAGGAATGCAAAGCTTATTTTCTCAAAATAGGAAACCTTCATGTCTAAAAAACTCACCATTAGTTGCCATGGAAACTTCACAGTTGACTTACTTTGGTTAGACTTGGCCAATCTTGTATAGCATGAATCTTCTCCTCATCAACCTGTATTACTTTTACACCCACAATGAAAACAAGAAACACAAGTTTATTCGTGCAAGAGCTACACTTCTTTAGATTAACAAACAATTTTTTCCTAAGCTCAAATCAAACAAGTTTCAGGTGTTGTAAGTGATCATCCAAACTTTTGCTATAAATTAAGATATCATCAAAATAAACAACCACAAACTTACCTATGAAGGTCTGCAATACATGCTTTGTTTTAAGTGCAGCTTTCAATTCATTACCTTATTTCATTATGATTTGATGATACCCACTTTTTAGATCAATTTTAGAAAACAAACAAGCATCATGCAATTCATCCAACATATCATCTAAGTGTGGTATGCGGTGTCGATACTTTACCATTATGTTGTTGATCGTGCAAAAATCAACCCACATCCCCCAACAACAACCATTCTTCGTAGGCACTAAAATCACTGGAACTCCACACAGGCTCATGCTTTCCCGAATGTGCCCATTATCCATCATATTCACCTACTTGCCTTTGTAGCTCCTTTGGGTCATCCAGATTACTCCTATAGTCTGGACGGTTGGGAATGGTGGCGCCTGAAATGAAATCAACTTGATTTTCAATACCTCGAATATGTGGGAACCCTTTAGGAATCTCATCGGGAAACACATAATCAAAATACTGCAAGAGCGAAACAACAAAACAACACAATGAATCGCCAAGTTGGTTAGTCGATAAAAAAGCGTTCTTGTATAGATATACAATCATCAACTCTGTTGTAAACATTGCACTCTTTACTTTACTCGTTGTCGCGTAGATTTTTTTTATTTTCTTTCTGCTTTTCTATCTTTGGATGTTTCAATTTATTCGTTGTCGCGCAGTTTTGTAAACTTCTCTTACTTGTTTGTAAAATAATCACGATGTGAATGGCAATCATATTCCCATGGACTCCCTAGTAGCAAGTATGATGTGAGCAACCTTATATGTCAAGGACCTGAGCCACGAAGATGAAGGTGTTTGCAAGCATGTTCAACAGATCCTAATAAGGAGATGAAGTCTTCAAGTTTTAGTTATTTTGAGTCATTGTTCGTAGCTTGTTTACGTGTGTTTTTAATAATTAATAAGTTGAGTTATGTTTGGGCGTTTAGGGATTAGACCTTTTAGTCAAATTAGCTTCTTTATGTATTTGAAGGGTTTAGTTGGGCTGAAAAATACCCATATAGTTAGATAAGTCAATTAGGGTTTCTTTTAATTAATTATAGGTGCCATTAGGTTTAGTTTGGAGTATTTTAATAACCACCTAAGGGGGTGGACGAATTTTAGAGATCATATTGACAAAAAGACTTTGTGAGGGATTTTCTTCTCTTAGTTCTTTGAGAACTATTGAACTTATCATATTTATGTATGACGTTGAACTTTGACTTATCAATTAAGTTTTCCGTCTTTGGTTGTAGCATCTTCACTTTATCCATGCTTTTATGAAGTAGAAACGTTCTGCAACATCGTGCTAGTCGTCTCACAATCAGCGAGAATCATATGAGTTGGTATAAAAGCGCATCTTCTAGCTTCATGTTTATCCAATCTATATTCTTAATTAAGTTTAGCTTTATATTCAGGGTTAATAACCAAAAAACAAACCGAACTTTGAGGAAAAACCAAACAGCAAACCGAACTTTTTTTGTTGACAAACAACAAACTAAACTTTTGGAATTGAGCAATCAACAAACCTACCTCAAATTTTCATTACGTATGAATGAATTTTTCAATGTTTGAGGGAGTTATTAATTCAACATTAGTTGAAGTATTTGAAGGAAAGATTATTACGACTTAATAACTCTCTCAAAAATTGAAAAATTAGTTCAAACATAATGAAAATTTGAGGTAAGTTTGTTGTTTGCTAAATTTCTAAAGTTTGGTTTGTTGTTTGTTAACAAAAAAAATTCAGTTTGCTGTTTGGTTTTTCCTCAAAGTTCGGTTTGTTATTTGGTTATTAACCCTTATATTCAGCAAAACAATATTTAAAAATAAATAAGATAAAAAAACGAATTTGGATGTCATGGCTAAGATTTTGAAGAATGATCTATCTCGAGAGTTTCAATCACTTGTCCCTACACTTATAGAGAAGATGAGATGTATATCGAGTACTGATATGGAATTATTTTTTAAGAAGTTTGAATGTTCTTAGGTGAGCAGACAACATGTGCAATGCCAATTCGCTCGTAATTATGAGAGGTACAATTAGATTTCGGAAGATAGGACTATGCTAGACAACAATTTTGGATTTGTCAAGATAAACATTCCATCTTTCCAAGGGAAAAATAATACGGAAGCATACCTTGAATGGGAGAAGAAAATGGACGTAGTGTTTGATAGCAAAAATTTCTTTGAGAATAAGAAGGTAAGATTAGTCGTCATTGAATTTTATGATTATGCTCTTACTTTGTGGGATCAGTTAGTTTTGAACAAAACAAAGAACAAGGAACACCCGATTGAGAGGTCGGAGGAGATGAAGGCGGTGATGAGAAACGATTTGTTTCAAGGAAAACAGAGTTTAAATTCGATGCTTCTAAGGACAAAATGATCACTAATGCATCCGCTACCGAGGCATCTGAAGGCAGCTCAAACACTCCTTCAAGCCTTGCTAGCACGATATCATATTGGCAGAAGGTATTGAGAAATCAGTAGTGAATAGTTATGAAGATAGTGTTGTGCCACCCAAATGCTTAAATATGCAAAGTGCGTTGATTAAATATTATGGTGAAAGGGAAGAAGATGGTAATGCTGTTCTTCCTTGTCATAACCAATCTTATAGAGGAACTTGTGATGTACAATCGAAGAGAGGAGCTTATATGATGTGACAACAACAACGAGGGCTTAATTGCAAGGAATGCTTCACTAATATGTAGATGAACGTGAAGAAATTACAACTAATAAACAATGTACGATGTCATAGTTATCACCGTATATGGGAGTTTATGAAGATCCATTTCTTGATAATGTGGACAATGGATTACGGTTACTAAGAGGCGTTGATCAACTAATCTACTTTGCTTTTAACCCAGGAGATTCATCACCAACATATTTAAGGTTTACAAATATTTATTGTCACCGAAAGGCAAATTTGGATTGTAGAAGCAAACGTCCGGGACGAATCTTTTTTGAGAAAAGGGGGATTGATGTGATCATCCTTATATATCAAGGACTCGAGCCACGAAGATGAAGGTATTTGCAAGCATATATGTTCAGAATATTCTAATAAGGAGATAAAGTCTTCAAGTCTTTCTTGTTTTGAGTCATTGTTCTTAGCTTAAATAAGTGTGTTTTCAATAATTAATAAGTTGAGTTATGTTTGGGTGTTTAGGGATTATACATTTTATTTAAAGTAGCTTCTTCAAGTCTTTTAGGGGTTTAGTTGGGCTGAAAAATATCCATTTAGTTATTTATTTATTTGGTTGAAATTATCGCTTTACTTGTTATAAATGAAACGTCATGACATGGTATCACGGTTGTTCGGGATTACAATTGTACTCAATTAAAGATAGTAATGGTAGTGGGGGTCTTACGACCCAATCGTGTTTGCTTCGCTATCCAATTTGCGCATTTATTTGTCGTTCTTGGTATAGCCCTCCATTGCACTCGCACGACTTGTTTTGCTAGTGCTCGGATGTTTGGTATTATGTTGGATACCCTGCAATTTGTCGGACCCTCTTCTAGTTGCTTTTGGACCGTTTGGGAGTCGGTTTCAATAGTGATGCTTTGCCATCCCTCTTGAATTGCTAGTTTCACTCCTTGGATTGCGATGACCTCCATGGTTTCTATGTCCCCTCTTCTATAACTTTTCCTTCCTTGTTTTGCGTTATCACTCCTATGCCGGCTCTCCTTGTTTGATTGCACCATGACACATCGCAATTGATCTTAACGGTGTCCTCCCTCGGTGGTTGCCATCTTCGGTTTGGCCCGGTTTGAGGGGTATGTGGTTCGACTCAGGCCTCCCCCTTTTGCTCCTCGAAGACTTGTTTGATCTCCATTATCGTTCGCCTTGTGTTCGGTTGGGTTGCCTGAAATGTGGTCTTGCATCTTTCTTTCCATATTTTCCAACATGTAATTAGAGTGAGTAACCACCTTTTCTCACCTATCGGTCCTGTGCCTCGCGTTTCCTTTCGTATTTCCTCGAGCCACTGTTTCATGTTGATGTTAGGTGGTTGGTCTATCCTCAAACCTAGTATCTCCCTCCATGTTAGTTTGGTCCACGTACACTCCAATATCATGTGTTCCCTTGTCTCCGCTTTCCCGCATATTGGACATCCTTGATTGATGGTCAACCCTCGTCTTACCAAGTTCTCCTTAACGGCTAGAGCGTTCGTGGCTAGTCTCCATATGAAGCTCTTGATCTTAGGTTGCATTTTAGTAGACCATATGTCTTTCCATATTTCCTCATGCTCGCCTCTTTCTACCTCTCTATGTCGGTAATTAGGTTCCCTAAGGTTGTGGTATACCGATCTTGCTTGAGGTATCCCGTCTCTCGTATGATGCCATATGAAACGGTCTGTGGTCTTATCTTTCGGTATTGGAATGCTTAGAATGTGTTCCGTGTCTTGTTGGCTCATGATGGTTTGCACTATCTCCTCAATCCACCTTCCATCCGGTCTCATCAAATCACTCACTCTTAGTTCGCCCCCATGTTCAATGCTCGGTTCATTGATCACCCGTGCACCTTCTTTTGTATATATCCACGGGTCCTCAAAAACTTGGATATCCTCGCCCGACCATATCATCTGCACGCTTTCCCTCTTCATGACATCCCACCCATGTAACAAAATACTCCATCCCCAAGATGCTCGCCCACCCCGTCTTGCCTCTAGGAAAGTTGTCCTTGGGAAATAGATACCCTTTAGTACCCACGCACACAAGAATTGCGGTTCGGCCATGATCCGTCCCGCCATCTTTGTGAGCAAAGCCGTATTGAAACTTTGCAGCTCCTAGAACCCGAATCCCCCTATGCTCTTTGCTTTCGAGAGTACCTCCCAACTCCTCCAATGCATTTTCTTGTCGTCTGATGTTTGACCCCACAAAAAGTCCGCTATTATTGAGTCTATTTCCGTACACCATGTTTCTGGGAGACGGAATACACTCATGACATGTGTCGGTATGGCCGTGATAACCGCCTTAATAAGGACATCTTTGCCCGCTTGGTTCAAGGTCTTCGTTCTCCATCCCGCCAACTTTTCCTTTATTCTTGTTTTTAGTGATCCTAACGCCTCCTTCTTGGATCGTCTCCATATCGATGGAAGACCCAAGAACTTACCTGGATCCCCTGTGCTTTGGATGTTTAGTGCCTCTTCCACTGCATTTTGGTCCTCCAAGCTCGCTCCCTTATTGAAATAGAGCGTTGATTTGGCCTCATTGATCCTTTGTCCCGATGCTCTATGATAGGACTCCACGATGGTCTTGAGGTTTGTTGCATTGTCGGGCATCCCCTTTATGAAGAACAACGAGTCATCCGCAAAGAAAAGGTGATGATGTTCCGGGCAATGAAGTTTCATTTTTATCCCCTCTATCCTTTGGTCCCGGGCTGCCCCTATCAAACATCTTGAGGGTACATCCGCTAGGAGTATGAAAAGGTACGGTAATAGAGGGTCTCCTTGTCGGATTCCCCTAGTCGGCCTAATTGTGCATGATCGGTCCCCATTTACCAACACTTGATAGGTAGTTATTGATATGCATTCCTTTATCCATCCGATCCACTTGTCCGCAAACCCCCTTTTCCTTAAAGTCGAGAGGGGGAAATCCCATTCTACCCGATCGTACGCCTTTTGCATGTCGATTTTCAGCGCACATTCCACCGTGTCTTCATTTAGGTTCGTATGAAGGTGATAGAATACCTCATGAGCAACCATTATGTTGTCCTGTATGTTCCTTCCTGAGACAAACACACTTTGGTATGGGGTGATAAGTTCCGATAAATACACCTTTAGGTGATTCACGAAAACTTTCGATATAATTTTATAAAGGAAATTACAGCAACTTATGGGTCTAAACTCAGTCGGTAACGTTGGTATGGCGACATTTGGTATCAATACAATATAAGTATGGTTAAGGGTATTTTGAAGGGTACTTATTCTAAAGAAAGTCTTAACCGTGGTGATGACATCCGCTCCCACGACTTTCCAGTTCCTTTGATATAATAGACTCGGAAACCCGTCCGGACCCGGAGTTTGAGACCCCCCAAGTTGGAATGTCGCCTTTCTGATTTCTTCGTCCGTCACCTCCCTCGTTAGGTTTTTGTTCATCTCTCCCAAGAAATGGTTTGGTACCCACTCTAGAAGGTCCTCCCCCGGTTCGGTAATCTCATGCGTGAACATCTTACCAAAATACCTCCCAAATTCTTTGGTTATGTCCTCTTCCTTTGATATCTATTCCCCATTAACTCCCTTCAAACGCCCTACTTGATTTCGCCGTCGCCTAGATATAGTGATTTGGTGGAAGTAGGTTGTGTTTTGGTCCCCCTCCCTTAACCACTTTACCCGCGATCTTTGCTTCCAATACACCTCTTCCCTCATCCATAACCCTTGTATTTTCGCCTTCAAACATTTCTCCTCTTGTATTACGTTTTGGTCGATTCACCCTTGTTGGTGCTTCCTTAATATATCCTTTGTCTTCGCAATTTCCCTAAGGTTATTTCCAAATTGTTCTCGGCTCCATCTTGTTAATCGTGTTCGGCATTTTTGCAATTTCTGTCCCAAACCCCTTCGGTTCGGTCTTCCCCAAGCTTCATTAATTGTCTCTTCGAATGTCAGGTGCTCAAGCCACATCGCCTCGAACTTAAACCTTCACTTCGTCCTTTTCTTCATTCGGGTTAGGTGTATCACCATTGGTGTGTGGTCCGAACTGAGAGCTAGCTCGTTTATGCATCTCCCATTCGGGTGTCTCACTGCCCACTCACCGTTGATTAGTGCCTGATACAATCTTGCACTTATTCGTTCATTCCTGCTCTTATTGTTGCTCCACGTGTATCAGTTCCCGGTAGCTCCCAAGTCCTCCATTTGTAGGTCACTAATGAGTTGCTTAAACTCATCCATTTGTCGTTGTGACTTCCTCATCCCTCCTTGTTTTTCATGTGGGTGGCATATGACATTGAAATCTCCCGAGTATCATCCATTGGGCTCTTCAACATCTTCCTAGTGTACGAAGGTGGTTTCAGTTTTGGGTTCTCCATTGAGCCTTCGTGCTCGCATATACTAATGTTACGAACATTGGTTCAACATGTGGTTTGAACACTGTTAAAGTATATGTATAATTACATACGATTTGAGAATTAGTTTGAAATTAGTTATGAGGACTTAATTGTAAATAGATGAAAGTAGTAGGCTATAAATAAGAACAATCTTGTATGTATACTCGTTTAAATTTGTAATCTAAATATACTAACGTATGAAGTTTACTATATTGTTGTAACGGTACTCCTTTCTTGCACGAACTATTAATCTTTGTATTTATTGCAACTTATAATTTATTACCTACGATGCCACTTCGAGGTATACGAGGTTCACACGATGCTTTAATTATATCCTGTAAGTTTCCTAAATCGAACTTTGTTTATCTTGTAGCTATAATCGTTTAAATTTGTAATCTAAATATACTAACATATGAAGTTTAATATATTCTTATAACGGTACTGTTAGGTTATAAGTGTATGTTACACTTATGTTTAGGGGTTATTCCGTAATTATAGTTTGCTTGTGAGTCAAGTTTCAATTATTGTAAGTTGTAGGGACTAACTAGCAATTCTGATTTTTGTGTCTGGTGTCTCGTTTCTCCTTTATATGTGTCTCGTTTCCCTTTCTTCATCTTCTTCCCTAAATCCCTAAATCCAACATGGTATCAGAGCTTATTCGAGCCTGAATTAACCTTCCCAAACTCTTTCTACTTGATTCATGGAAGAATCAACCCCTGCCTTCGCCAACAAGAAAGTAGCTCAGCTACTTGGCGAAGAAAACTTCCAACAGTGGAAGCAGCTTCTACTTGATTCATGGAAGAATCAACCCCTGCCTTCGCCAACAAGAAAGTAGCTCAGCTACTTGGCGAAGAAAACTTCCAACAGTGGAAGCAGCAGGTTCTACTCTCAGTCAGAGGGTACAACCTTGAGAATCACCTCCATGGAGCTAACATACCTCAGTTTCTGGAAGATGAAACTGGAGCTGCAGTTCCAAATCCTGCCTACGCAAAGTTTTTCCAACAGGACAGCTCCCTGGCATCCTGGCTTCTGGCCTCTGTTTCTACTCAGGTTAGTAGGGGGTTAATAGGGTGTATGTCAGCTGCTGCCATTTGGCAAAAGCTTCACCGTGATTTCTCATCATCCTCCACTACTAGAATCATGCATCTTTATGATAGGCTAAAGGTTAGAAAGCATGTTCATCAACCTATGAGAGATTACCTTACTGAAATCCAGACCACCTGTGATATCTTAGCTAGTTGTGGTCACCCTATAGAAGAGATGCAACAAATCTCGATTATCCTGAATGGGGTCAAGGGTCAGTATGATAATGTTATTGCTGTCATCCATGCTAGCCAAAATCCGTATACTATTGCCTCTGTGAGTTCTGTTTTACTAGATGGTGAGTCTAGACAGTCTGACATTTTATTTGATGGTAGTGCTAGTGTCAACATAGCCTCTGCTAAGGTTCCCAATCCCAGCAAGTCTTTCGTGTCTTATGATGAAAATAGTTCTGGTAGCAAGGATAGCATGTCTGTTAACCCCACCCAGTCACCCATGTCTGGTCTCCTGCCCACACCTCAACCCACAACCCAGAACAATCAGTTTTTCTCCTTTGGTCCCCCACCATTTGGTAATCAACAGTCTGGTAGGGGTAGAGGTCGTGGTAGAGGGTTTGGCAACAACAGATTGCAATGTCAGTTGTGTGGAAAATTTGGGCACTTGGTGCACAGATGTTTCCACATATTTAATGTACACTTCACTGGAGTGACTGATCCCCAGTCCACCTCTCCAGCACCCTCAGCCAATCTTGCTGCCTATGACATTGATCCTGACCCATACCAGCAAACACCACAAAACCAGCATTACCCACCACCTCAGCTGCATAAATCCCAAGCTCAACCTCAATCACCTCAGACCACCACCATTACTCCTCCCAATCCTCAAACACACTCTGTAATGTAGTACTCACCCTATCCTTCACCCATACCTCCTATCTATCCGTACATGATGGCCCCTCCATGTTATCCAGCTCAACCATACCAAGTCTTTAAATCCCAAGCTCAACCTCAATCACCTCAGACCACCACCATTACTCCTCCCAATCCTCAAACACACTCTGTAATGCAGTACTCACCCTATCCTTCACCCATACCTCCTATCTATCCGTACATGATGGCCCCTCCATGTTATCCAGCTCAACCATACCAAGTCTTTTCCAATACCCCACCCCTGCCCTATCCCAGCCTACATCACTACTACCCACCCAAGCAAATCACCTGATGGCCAGCAGCTCAAACCCAGCCACCTCTGATCGCAGCTGGTTCCCTGACTCAGGAGCCACGAACCATCTGACAAATGCTTAGCCTACCCCGAACATGTCCTCTCCATACTCTTGAAATATCTGCCATTGGTTCTTCTCGTTTACCTTCCACTGGCAAACCTCTTCTTCTTAATAATTTGCTTTACACACCTGCTGTTACTAAAATCCTGCTTTCTGTATCTCAGTTTTCAAAGGATAATCAGGTTTATTTTGAATTTCACCCATCGCACTGCCTGATGAAGGATTCCCTCTCCAACAAGGTGTTGCTCAAGGGTTATGAATCAGGGGGTCTTTACCGCCTAGATTTCTCTAGTTTTAAGTCTAAGTCTAATAAGTTAGTTGAGTCTGCTACTGTTAGTCTGGATCAGTGTTTGAGTCTTTCAACTGATTTTCAGTCATTTTGTAATAATGCAGTTTTATCTGCTCAAAACTCAGCCTTTTCGGTTATTGATAATGACAATTCTATGTTTATGGTTAATCATGATTCTTCTGTTTTTCCTCATGCTTCCTCTGCCTCTAGTTCTGATAATTCTGATGAATGCTCTACTGTCACATGTTTTAATAATGCATCCTCCACTGCATTACCTGAATTTGAATTTAGTTGTTTTCTTTGCTCTCTGAAAACTAATGAATCTTCTCACCTATGGCACATGAGGTTAGGTCACCCTTCTAAGAACATACTTGTTAAATTTTTGAGACTTCAAAATCTGTCTACTAAACACATATCATCTGAGTGTGCTGCCTCTGCAGTAGGTAAAAGCAAGACCCTTCCTTACCATTCATCAGAGACAGTCTACTCTCATCCCCTAGAAATGGTTCAGGTAGATCTCTGGGGTCCTGCCCCTTCTCCTCTAGCAATAGCAATTACTATCTCAGTATTGTTGATGTTTTCTCTAGATTTACTTGGATTTATTTCTTGAATCGAAAATCTGATGCTGCTAAAGTCTTTTGTGAGTTTCATTTGTTAGCAGAGAAACAGCTTGGCACAAAGCTCAAAGCTGTGCAATCTGATGGAGGAGGTGAGTTTCATTTTCTCACTGCTTAGTTAGCTCAATTTGGTATAGTCCATAGGATCACTTGTCCTTATTCAAGCCAACAAAGTGGCATGGTTGAGCGTAAGCACCGCCACATTGTTGAATTAGGCCTCACACTTATCGCACAGTCATCCGTCCCTCTCCACTACTGTACGGATGTCTTCTCCACTACTGTCTTTCTTATTAACTGATTGCCCTCCAAATCCCTTAACAACTGTTCTCCTCATGTTCTCATCTTCAATTCCATGCCTGACTACTCCTTTCTAAGAGTTTTTGGCTGTTTGTGCTTTCCACACTTGAGACCTTATAGGTCTCACAAGCTGTCCTTCAGATCAGAACCCCGTGTCTTCATTGGGTACTGTTCTGATCACCATGGCAACATGTGTCTCTCTTCGTTTGGAAGAGTATATGTGTCACGAAATGTTGTTTTTCATGAGACAACATTTCCCTTCAGTGACACCACAGGGCCATTCTATGCCTCCAACACACCTAAAGTGGCCACTCCCTCCAAACCATTCTTCATACCCTGTGATCCTTTCTTCCAACAACCTACCTCTGTTCCCTCCACTGTCTCTCATTCCTTAGGACCTCCCGTGCATGCTCACACTTCGGGTAAGTCTAGCCTACCCTCCCCCACACCCACTCAAAACACCACTCCAACTCAGCCTCCCTCAATACCGGCTTCTGCTCCTGATCTAAACTCACCTACTGAAGTATGTAGATATGTTCCTTCTGGCTCAACTCTTGTTCCTGTTACCTCCTCTGATCCTGTTTCCTCCATACCACCACCACCAGCTCACTCAGATCAGTCCTTCCCCACCTCACCACCAGCTCAACCCTCCTCATCCTCTCACCCTTCTCGTTCCAAATCCTCCACCATTGTGCATCCCATGCAAACCAGATCAAAAACCTCTCTTTAAGGGCTGTCTACTTCCCTTGCCCTGTCCATAGATCTGAGCAACTCTGAGCCTCGTAACATTCACGAGGCTCTTCAGTCACCGCATTGGCTTTAGGCTGTTCAGGAAGAGCTTACAGCTCTTTCTACAGACAGCACTTGGACCCTTGTTCCCTTACCTACAGGTCGCATCCCTATTGGTTGCAAGTGGATATTCATAATCAAAAGAAATGCAGATGGGGTTGTTGTCAGGTACAAGGCTCGCCTTGTTGCCAAAGTTTTTTTTCCCAAAAACCAGGTTTTGATTTTCAAGAAACCTTCAGTCCTGTCATTAAGTCTGCTACTGTTTGTATTGTACTTTCTTTAGCACTGACTCATAAATGGTGTATCAGACAGGTTGACATAAATAATGCCTTCCTTCATGGTGACCTTCATGGTGACCTTCATGAAGAGGTCTACATGACACAGCCTCCAGGCTTTGAGGTTCACTCTAAAACCCCTAATCTGGTTTGCAAACTTCAGAAAGCATTGTATGGCCTTAAGCAGGCTCCCAGAGCTTGGTTTGAAAAATTGAAGTTTTTTCTCCTGTACTCTCTTGGTTTTCATGTCTCAACCTCTGATAGTTGTTTGTTTATTAAGTCACCTTCTGATTCATTCGTACTGTTACTTGTCTGTGTGGATGATATTGTTATAACTGGTACATCTTCTCCTCTTGTATTTAACATTGTTGATTCCATAAATGCTCAGTTCCAGCTCAAAGATCTAGGAAGTCTGAACTACTTCCTTGGCATGGAAGTAGTTTCAGGTGATGAATTTATTATTCTGAATCAGAAGAAGTACATCCAGGAACTCCTGGAAAAGGTAGGTCTAAATGATCAAACAGATTTCCCCACTCCAATGACAGGTACGTGTCTGTCAAAATCAGGTATGTCCACTTGTTCTGAGCCTTTTCATGATGAAACCCTATACAGAAGAACAATAGGTGCTCTCCAACATGTTTGTGTCACACGACCAGACATTCACTTTGCTGTAAACAAACTGAGTCAGTTTATGCAAGCACACAATAACAGCAACTGGAAGGCTGTTATTCACATCCTGAGATACCTCAAAGGCACTCTCAGTCACGGTCTGTTGTTCAGACCAACACCATCACCTTTCAAAGACATTACACTTACATCATTCTCTGATGCTGACTGGGGTGGTGATCACACTGATCGCCACTCCATCTCAGGGCATTACCTTCTCCTAAATGGTAATCCCATAATATGGAGCTCCAAAAAGCAGACAGTAGTGTCTAGGTCGAGTGCAGAGGCTGAATTCAGGGCCATTGCCAATGCTATGTGTGAGATTATGTGGGTCCAATCCCTTCTCAAGGAAATTGGACTTCACACTCCAACTGTACCTGTCATATGGACAGATAATACAAGTGCAGTTGCTCTGTCAGAAAACCCCATTCATCACTCCAAGATGAAACATGTCGAGATTGATCTCTTCTTCATCAGGGAGAAAGTTCACAATTGGGATGTCTTAGTTAACTTCATTCCAGGTTCGGAACAAACTGCTGATATTTTAACTAAGCCACTAACTGAAAAACATTTCATTCCCTGCAGGAAAAAGCTTGGGGTCTTCTCACTATAAGAACTGGAGGATCATGGAGTCTCCCCATTCCTTCAGCTCACATCAAGCTCTCAGTGAACTTCCCATCCAGTCTGTAAGTATATTCAATCTCTGATAACTTAGTATCTTGCCTTATACTCAGCATTTCTGATCAGCAACATGTATGTTTGTTGAGTTTTCCTGTTGACTGCACCTCTATGATTTTAACTATGTCTGGTCTTATGCAAGACTGATCAACTCTATCATTGGTATGTTAATACTGGTAATCGTAGTCTTCTCATGTCTGTTTATCATGTTTAGCATCTGCCTTAGAATCACATGTCATCTGGTTATTTTCCCATTTCTGATCATAATCACTGCCCCTATGCATCACTGGTAATTCTCTTTAAAAACTGCTTGCTAATTTAAACATGGCATAGGGTATGAATTGAGTCCAAAAACAGAGTGAATACCATAAGAAAACATCAAGATACTGTTGGGTTTTCACTCTTGAGGATGAAAAGATCAAGGCTCAAACCTTGCAGTCATGCTGGTAAGATAGGAGCTCAAACTCCTCTGTCATGAAATGAAAATTCAAATTCCAATTCAAAATATATCAAATGAATAAAAGCAGCAGTAAAACTAGAAATATGAGACTGTCTGATGCACTCTGGCAACTGTTTACTGATCTGGAATAGGGAGAATCATGTATATGACTTGTGAATATTTGGTACTGCTAATCCTGTTATCAGCCTTGATCATGACCTCAGATTACAGGTACTAATCGACGTATGATCA
This sequence comes from Chamaenerion angustifolium, assembly GCA_946814005.1. Lineage (NCBI taxonomy): Eukaryota > Viridiplantae > Streptophyta > Magnoliopsida > Myrtales > Onagraceae > Chamaenerion > Chamaenerion angustifolium. Next base: position 20,190,491 of record OX328268.1, on the reverse strand, counting down.
GAGTCATGATCAGACCTATGCTAAAGCCAGTACTGCTGATTAAAATTGCGAAGTGCATCTCAGCTAGGAGAACTCAGCTAACCTGCACAAGCTGCTCAGAATGCACTAAATAGAACAAGGCAAGTACTCTGTTTCTCGAGATTGGATTTTCACTGCAGACTGTCAACTTTCAAAGAAGATTGAATTTCAGAAATCAAGATCAAGTATAGTGAATGTTAGGTTATAAGTGTGTGTTACACTTATGTTTAGGGGGTATTCCGTAATTATAGTTTTCTTGTAAGTCAAGTTTCAATTATTGTAAGTTGTAGGGACTAACTAGCAATTTCTGATTTTTGTGTCTGTTGTCTCGATTACACCCTCTAAGTTTCCTCGATTGAACTCTGGTTTTGTTGTACATATGAATTATGTTTATCTTGTAGGTATACTTGTTTAAATTTATAATCTAAATATACTAACGTATGAAGTTTACTATATTCTTGAAATGGTACTCCTTTCTTGCACGAACTATTAATCTTTGTATTTATTGAAGCTTATAACTTATTACGTATAATGCCAATTCGAGGTATACGAGGTTAACACGATGCTTTAATTATATCCTGTAAGTTTCCTCAATCGAACAATGTTTATCTTGTAGCTATAATCGTTTACATTTGTAATCTAAATATAATAAAATATGAAGTTTAATATATTCTTTTAACGATTCTCCTTTCTTGGACGAACTATTAAACCCGGTCTTTTTGATATTTTAACTTATAATTTATTTCCTATGATGCCACTTCGATGTATAAGATGTTCACACAATATCTTAATTACACCCTCTAAGTTTCCTCAATTGAACTCCAGTTCTTTTGTACTTCTAATCGTTTAAATTTGTAATCTCAATATACTAACGTATGAAGTTTATTCTATTATGTTAATGGTAATCCTTCCTTGCACGAACTATTAATCTAAGTATTTTGGTTATTGCAACTTATAATTTATTTCTTAGGACACCACTTCGAGGTATAAGAGGTTTACAGGATATAGTAATTATAGGATGTAAGTTTCCTCAATCCAACTCTGTTTATCTTGTAGTTATAGTCGTTTAAATTTGTTATCTAAATACACTGACGTATGAAGTTTATTATATTCTTATAACGGTAGTCCTTTCTTGCACTACTATTAATATTTGTATTTATTGCAACTTATAATTTATTACCTATGACGCCACTTCGAGGTTTACGAGGTTCACACGATGCTTTAATTATATCCTGTAAGTTTCCTCAATCGAACTATGTTTATCTTGTAGCTACAATCGAACATATGAAGTTTAATATATTCTTTTAACGGTTCTCCTTTCTTGGACGAACTATTAAACCCGGTCGTTTGGTTATTTTAACTTATAATTTATTTCCTATGATGCCACTTCGATGTATAAGATGTTCACACCATATCTTAATTACACCATTTAAGTTTCCTCAATTGAATTCCGGTTATTTTGTACTTCTAATCGTTTAAACTTGTAATCTCAATATACTAACCTATGACGTTTATTCTATTCTTTTAACGGTAATCCTTTCTTGCACGGACTACTAACTTCAGTATTTTGGTTATTGCAACTTATAATTTATTTCTTAGGAGGCCACTTCGAGGTATACAAGGTTCACATGATATATTAATTATAGGATGTAAGTTTCCTCAATCAAACTCTATTTATCTTGTAGGTATAGTCGTTTAAATTTGTAATCTAAATATACTGACATATGCAGTTTATTATATTCTTATAATGGTACTGCTTTCTTGCACGAACTATTAATCTTGGTATTTCGGTTATTGCAACTTATAACTTATTTCCTAGGATACCAATTCGAGGTATAAGAGGTTCACACAATATCTTAATTATCTCATGTAAGCTTCCTCAATCGAACTCTGTTTATCTTGTAGTTATACTCGTTTAAATTTGTAATCTAAATATACGAATGTATGAAGTGTACTATAGTCTTGTAATGGTACTCCTTTCTTGCATGAACTATTACTCTTTATATGTCATTTATTGCAACTTATAATTTATTACCTATGATGTCACTTCGAGGTATACGAGGTTCACACAATGCTTTAATTATATGCTGTAAGTTTCCTCAATCGAACTCTGTTTATCTTGTAGTTATAATCGTTTAAATTTGTAATCTAAATATACTAACATATGAAGTTTAATATATTCGTTTAACGATACTCCTTCCTAGCATGAACTATTAAACCCGGTCTTTTGGTTATTTTAACTTATAATTTATTTCCTATGATGCTAGTTCGATGTATAAGATGTTCACACAATATCTTAACTACACCCTCTAAATTTCCTCAATTGAACTCCGGTTATCTTGGACATATGAATTCAGTTTATCTTGTAGGTATACTCGTTTAAATTTGTAATCTAAATATACTATCGTATGAAGTTTACTATATTCTTGTAACGGTACTCCTTTCTTGCACGAACTATTAATCTTTGTTTTTATTGCAACTTATAATTTATTACCTATGATGCCACTTCGAGGTATACGAGGTTCACAAGATGCTTTAATTATATCCTGTAAGTTTCCTCAATCGAACTCTGTTTATCTTGTAGCTACAATCGAACATATGAAGTTTAATATATTCTTTTAACGGTTCTCCTTTCTTGGACGAACTATTAAACTCGGTCTTTTGGTTATTTTAACTTATAATTTATTTCCTATGATGCCACTTCGATGTATAAGATGTTCACACAATATTTTAATCACACCCTCTAAGTTTCCTCAATTGAACTCCGGTTATTTTGTACTTCTAATCGTTTAAATTTGTAATCTCAATATACTAACCTATGAAGTTTATTCTATTCTGTTAACGGTAATCCTTTCTTGCACGAACTACTAACTTCAGTATTTTGGTTATTGCAACTTATAATTTATTTCTTAGGAGGCCACTTCGAGGTATACGAGGTTCACATGATATATTAATTATGGGATGTAAGTTTCCTCAATCAAACTCTGTTTATCTTGTAGTTATCGTCGTTTAAATTTGTAATCTAAATATACTGACGTATAAAGCTTATTATATTCTTATAACGGTACTCCTTTCCTAGGACACCACTTCGAGGTATAAGAGGTTCACATGATATATTAATTATCTCATGTAAGTTTGCTCAATCAAACTCTGTTTATCTTGTAGTTATAGTCGTTTAAATTTGCAATATAAATATACTAACGTATGAAGTTTACTATATTCTTTTAACGGTACTCCTTTCTTGCATGAACTATTAATCTTTGTATTTATTGCAACTTATAATTTATTATCTATGATGCCACTTCGTGGTATACGAGGTTCACACGATGTCTTAATTATATCCTGCAAGTTTCTTCAATCGAACTCTGTTTATCTTGTAGTTATAATCGTTTCAACTTGTAATCTAAATACACTGACATATGAAGTTTACTCTAATCTTTTAATGGTACTCCTTTCTTGTACGAACTATTAAAACCGGACTTTTGGTTATTTTAACTTATAATTTATTTCCTATGATGCTAGTTCGATGTATAAGATGTTCACACAATATCTTAATTACACCCTCTAAGTTTCTTCAGTTGAACTCCGGTTATCTTGTACTTCTAATCGTTTAAATTTGTAATCGCAATATACTAACCTATGAAGTTTATTCTTTTATGTTAACAGTAATCCTTTCTTGCACAAACTATTAATCTCAGTATTTTGGTTATTGCAACTTATAATTTATTTCTTAGGACGCCACTTCGAGGTATAAGAGGTTCACATGACATATTAATTATAGGACGTAATTTTTCTCAATCCAAGTCTGTTTATCTTGTAGTTATAGTCGTTTAAATTTGTAATCTAAATATACTGACGTATTATGTTTATTATATTCTTATAACAGTACTCCTTTCTTGCACAAACTATTAATCTCGGTATTCCGGTTATTAAAAGTTATAATTTATTTCCTAGGTCACCACTTCAACGTATAAGAGGTTCCCACGATCTCTTAATTATGTCATGTAAGTTTGCTCAATCGAACTCTGTTTATCTTGTAGTTATTCTCGTTTAAATTCGTAATCTAAATTTACTGACGTATGAACTTTCCTATATTCTTGTAACGGTACTCCTTTCTTTCACGAACTATTATTCTTTGTTTGTCGGTTATTGCAACTCATAATTTATTACCTATGATGCCACTTTGTGGTATACGAGGTTCACACGATGTCTTAATTATATCATGTAAGTTTCCTCAAGCGAAACGTTGTTTATCTTGTAGTTATAACCGTTTGAATATATAATCTAAATAGACTTACAGATGAAGTTTACTATATTCTTTTAACGGGACTGCTTTCGTGCACGGACTATGAATCTCGGAATTTATCTTCCTCAATTGAACTTTGTTTATCTTGTAGTTATAGTCGTTTATCTTGTAGTTATAGTTGTTTATCTAAATACACTGACGTAGTAAGTTTATTATAATCTTATAACAGTACTCCTTTCTTGCACGAACTATTAATCTCGGTATTTCAGTTATTGAAACTTATAATTTATTTCCTTGGATACTAATTTGAGATAGATGAGGTTCACACGATATCTTAATTATCTAATGTAAGTTTCTCAATCGAACTTTGTTTATCTTGTAGTTATACACGATTAAATTTGTAATCTAAATATAATGACATATAAAGTTTACTATATTCTTTTAACGGTACTCCTTTCTTGCAATAACTATTAAACCTGTACTTTTGGTTATTTTAACTAATAATTTATTTCCAATGATGCCACTTCGATTTTATAAGATGTTCAGACAATATCTTAATTACACCCTCTAAGTTTCCTCAATTGAACTCCGGTTATCTTTTACTTATAATTGTTTAAATTTGTAATCTCACTATTAGGGTTGGAAATGGTGCGGTGAAAAACCCATAACCACGGTTATAACCATTACTGTTTAATATGGTTAACCGTATCATTATGGTGCGGTGCGGTTATGGTGATGAATTCTCTACCCATAATGGTCATGGTTATGGTTATGGTATTTGAATTATACCCATGGTTATACCCATGGTTATTTTATAAATATAATTATTATTTATTATTAATAAACTAATATATATATATATATTATACTAAATATAAATTACAACATAAAGCATTAAAGCTGTCGGAAAAAAAAGAAGATAAAGCTATCTTTTATAAATATATTATTATACTAAATAGTGAATTAAATAATGAATTGTTGAACAATTGTACATCAAAGCTGTCGACAAAAAAAAAAGATAAAGCTATCTTTTATAAATATATTATTATACTAAATAATGAATGATGTTGAATGATGTTAGTGCTATATATTTTTATTGTTGGTAATATAGATAGATGTATTTTTTAAAATTAATTTTTTGGGCTTTTATTATATTATGTGGAATAAATATGGTTATACGGTCAAAACCATTGATAATAACCACGGTTATTTTGATGGTTATGGTATTGATAATTGTACCCATAATGGTTATGGTAATGGTATGTGGTTTAAAAATATGGTATGGTTATGGTATTTGGCATACCCTGACCATACCCTAACCATTGTCAGCCCTACCCAATATACTAACCTATGAAATTTATTCTATTCTGTTAACGGTAATCCTTTCTTGCACGAACTACTAACTTCAGTATTTTGGTTATTGCAACTTATAATTTATTTCTTAGGAGGCCACTTCGAGGTATACGTGGTTCACATGATATATTAATTATAGGATGTAAGTTTCCTCAATCAAACTTTGTTTATCTTGTAGCTATAGTCGTTTCAATTTGTAATCTAAATATACTGACGTATGCAGTTTATTATATTCTTATAATGATACTGCTTTCTTGCACGAACTATTAATCTTGGTATTTCATTTATTGCAACTTATAACTTATTTCCTAGGATACCAATTTGAGGTATTAGAGGTTCACACGATATCTTAATTATCTCATGTAAGCTTCCTCAAGAGAACTCTGTTTATCTTGTAGTTATACACATTTAAATTTGTAATCTAAACATACTAATGTATGAAGTTTACTATAGTCTTGTAACGGTACTACTTTCTTGCATGAACTTTTACTCTTTGTATGTCGGTTATTGCAACTTATAATTTATTACCTATGATGCCACTTCAAGGTATACGAGGTTAACACGATGTTTTAATTATATCCTGTAAGTTTGCTCAATCGAACTCTGTTTATCTTGTAGCTATAATCGTTTAAATTTATAATCTAAATATACGGACATATGAAGTTTACTCTATTCTTTAATGGTACTCCTTTCTTGCACGAACTATTAAACCTGGACTTTTGGTTATTTTAACTTATAATTTATTTCCTATGATGCCACTTTAATGTATAAGATGTTCACACAATATCTTAATTACACCCTCTATGTTTCCTCAATTGAACTCCGGTTATTTTGTACTTCTAATTGTTTAAATTTGTAATCTCAATATACTAACCTATGAAGTTTATTCTATTCTGTTAACGGTAATCCTTTCTTGCACGAACTACTAACTTCAGTATTTTGGTTACTGCAACTTATAATTTATTTCTTAGGAGGCCACTTCGAGGTATACGAGGTACACACGATATATTAATTATAGGATGTAAGTTTCCTCAATCAAACTCTGTTTATATTGTAGCTATAGTCGTTTATATTTGTAATCTAAATATACTGACGTATGCAGTTTATTATATTCTTATAATGGTACTGCTTTCTTGCACGAACGATTAATCTTGGTATTTCGGTTATTGCAACTTATTACTTATTTCCTAAGATACCAATTCGAGGTATTAGAGGTTCACACGATATCTTAATTATCTCATGTAAGCTTCCTCAATCGAACTCTGTTTATCTTGTAGTTATACACGTTTTAATTTGTAATCTAAATATACTAATGTATGAAGTTTACTATAGTCTTGTAACAGTACTACTTTCTTGCACGAACTTTTACTATTTGTATGTCGGGTATTGCAACTTATAATTTATTACCTATGATGCCACTTTAAGGTATACAAGGTTAACACGTTGTTTTAATTATATCTTGTAAGTTTGCTCAATCGAACTCTGTTTATCTTGTAGTCATAATCGTTTAAATTTGTAATCTAAATATACTGACATATGAAGTTTACTCTATTCTTTTAATGGTACTCCTTTCTGGCACGAACTATTAAACCTGGACTTTTGGTTATTTTAACTTATAATTTATTTCCTATGATACTAGTTCGATGTATAAGATGTTCACACAATATCTTAATTACACCATCTAAGTTTCCTCAATTGAACTCCGGTTATCTTGTACTTCTAATCATTTAAATTTGTAATCGCAATATACTAACCTATGAAGTTTATTCTTTTATGTTAACGGTAATCCTTTCTTGCACGAACTATTAATCTCAGTATTTTGGTTATTGCAACTTATAATTTATTTCTTAGGACGCCACTCACTTCGAGGTATAAGAGGTTCACATGATATATTAATGATAGGATGTAAGTTTTGTCAATCCAAGTCTGTCTATCTTGTAGTTATAGTCGTTTAAATTTGTAATCTAATTATACTGACGTATTATGTTTATTATATTATTATAATGGTACTCCTTTCTTGCACGAACTATTAATCTCGGTATTTCGGTTATTTAAACTTATAAATTATTTCCTAGGTCACCACTTCAAGGTATAAGAGGTTCCCACGATCTCTTAATTATGTCATGTAAGTTTGCTCAATCGAACTCTGTTTATCTTATAGTTATACTCGTTTAAATTCGTAATCAAAATTTACTGACGTATGAAGTTTACTATATTCTTGTAACGGTACTCCTTTCTTGCACGAACTATTAATATTTGTTTGTCGGTTATTGCAACACATAATTTATTACCTATGATGCCACTTTGAGGTATACGAGGTTCAAACGATGTCTTAATTATATCCTACAAGTTTCCTCAATCGAACGTTGTTTATCTTGTAGTTATAACCGTTAAATTTGTAATCTAAATATACTTACAGATTAAGTTTACTATATTATTTTAACGGTACTCCTTTCTTGCACGGACTATGAATCCCATAATTTATCTTCCTCTATATATCTTGTAGTTATAGTCGTTTAAATTTGTAATCTAAATACACTGACGTAGTAAGTTTATTATAATCTTATAACAGTACTCCTTTCTTGCGCGGACTATTAATCTCGGTATTTCAGTTATTGAAACTTATAATTTATTTCCTAGTATACTAATTTGAGGTATGTGAGGTTCACACGATATCTTAATTATCTCATGTAAGTTCCTCAATCGAACTCTGTTTATCTTGTAGTTATACACGATTAAATTTGTAATCTAAATATAATGACATATAAAGTTTACTATATTCTTTTACCGGTACTCCTTTCTTGCAATAACTATTAAACCTGTACTTTTGGTTATTTTAACTAATAATTTATTTCCTATGATGCCACTTCGATTTTATAAGATGTTCAGACTATATCTTAGTTACACCCTCTAAGTTTCCTCAATTGAACTCCGGTTATTTTGTACTTCTAATTGTTTAAATTTGTAATCTCAATATACTAACCTACGAAGTTTATTCTATTCTGTTAACGGTAATCCTTTCTTGCACGAACTACTAACTTCAGTATTTTGGTTACTGCAACTTATAATTTATTTCTTAGGAGGCCACTTCGAGGTATACGAGGTACACACGATATATTAATTATAGGATGTAAGTTTCCTCAATCAAACTCTGTTTATATTGTAGCTATAGTCGTTTATATTTGTAATCTAAATATACTGACGTATGCAGTTTATTATATTCTTATAATGGTACTGCTTTCTTGCACGAACGATTAATCTTGGTATTTCGGTTATTGCAACTTATTACTTATTTCCTAGGATACCAATTCGAGGTATTAGAGGTTCACACGATATCTTAATTATCTCATGTAAGCTTCCTCAATCGAACTCTGTTTATCTTGTAGTTATACACGTTTTAATTTGTAATCTAAATATACTAATGTATGAAGTTTACTATAGTCTTGTAACAGTACTACTTTCTTGCACGAACTTTTACTATTTGTATGTCGGGTATTGCAACTTATAATTTATTACCTATGATGCCACTTTAAGGTATACAAGGTTAACACGATGTTTTAATTATATCTTGTAAGTTTGCTCAATCGAACTCTGTTTATCTTGTAGTTATAATCGTTTAAATTTGTAATCTAAATATACTGACATATGAAGTTTACTCTATTCTTTTAATGGTACTCCTTTCTGGCACGAACTATTAAACCTGGACTTTTGGTTATTTTAACTTATAATTTATTTCCTATGATACTAGTTCGATGTATAAGATGTTCACACAATATCTTAATTACACCATCTAAGTTTCCTCAATTGAACTCCGGTTATCTCGTACTTCTAATCATTTAAATTTGTAATCGCAATATACTAACCTGTGAAGTTTATTCTTTTATGTTAACGGTAATCCTTTCTTGCACGAACTATTAATCTCAGTATTTTGGTTATTGCAACTTATAATTTATTTCTTAGGACGCCACTCACTTCGAGGTATAAGAGGTTCACATGATATATTAATGATAGGATGTAAGTTTTGTCAATCCAAGTCTGTCTATCTTGTAGTTATAGTCGTTTAAATTTGTAATCTAATTATACTGACGTATTATGTTTATTATATTATTATAATGGTACTCCTTTCTTGCACGAACTATTAATCTCGGTATTTCGGTTATTTAAACTTATAAATTATTTCCTAGGTCACCACTTCAAGGTATAAGAGGTTCCCACGATCTCTTAATTATGTCATGTAAGTTTGCTCAATCGAACTCTGTTTATCTTATAGTTATACTCGTTTAAATTCGTAATCAAAATTTACTGACGTATGAAGTTTACTATATTCTTGTAACGGTACTCCTTTCTTGCACGAACTATTAATATTTGTTTGTCGGTTATTGCAACACATAATTTATTACCTATGATGCCACTTTGAGGTATACGAGGTTCAAACGATGTCTTAATTATATCCTGCAAGTTTCCTCAATCGAACGTTGTTTATCTTGTAGTTATAACCGTTAAATTTGTAATCTAAATATACTTACAGATTAAGTTTACTATATTATTTTAACGGTACTCCTTTCTTGCACGGACTATGAATGCCATAATTTATCTTCCTCAATCGAACTCTATATATCTTGTAGTTATAGTCGTTTAAATTTGTAATCTAAATACACTGACGTAGTAAGTTTATTATAATCTTATAACAGTACTCCTTTCTTGCGCGAACTATTAATCTCGGTATTTCAGTTATTGAAACTTATAATTTATTTCCTAGTATACTAATTTGAGGTATCTGAGGTTCACACGATATCTTAATTATCTCATGTAAGTTCCTCAATCGAACTCTGTTTATCTTGTAGTTATACACGATTAAATTTGTAATCTAAATATAATGACATATAAAGTTTACTATATTCTTTTACCGGTACTCCTTTCTTGCAATAACTATTAAACCTGTACTTTTGGTTATTTTAACTAATAATTTATTTCCTATGATGCCACTTCGATTTTAAAAGATGTTCAGACTATATCTTACTTACACCCTCTAAGTTTCCTCAATTGAACTCCGGTTATCTTGTACTAATAATTGATTAAATTTGTTATCTCAATATACTAACCTATATGAAGTTTATTCTATTCTGTTAACGGTAATCCTTTCTTGCACGAACTGCTAACTTCAGTATTTTGGTTATTGCAACTTATAATTTATTTCTTAGGAGGCTACTTCGAGGTATACGAGGTTCACATGATATATTAATTATAAGATGTAAGTTTCATCAATCAAACTCTGTTTATCTTGTAGTTATAGTCGTTTAAATTTGTAATCTAAATATACTTACGTATGAAGTTTATTATATTCTTATAACGGTACTGCTTTATTGCATGAACTATTAATCTTCGTATTTCGGTTATTGCAACTTATAAGTTATTTCCTAGGATACCAATTAGAGGTATTAGAGGTTCACACGATATCTTAATTATCTCATGTAAGCTTCCTCAATCGAACTCTGTTTATCTTGTAGTTATACACGTTTTAATTTGTAATCTAAATATACTATTGTATGAAGTTTACTATAGTCGTGTAACGGTATTACTTTCTTGCACGAACTTTTACTCTTTGTATGTTGGTTATTGCAACTTATAATTTATTACTTATGATGCCACTTCGAGGTATACGAGGTTAACACGATGTTTTAATTATATCCTGTATGTTTACTCAATCGAACTCTGTTTATCTTGTAGTTATAATCGTTTAAATTTGTAATCTAAATATACTGACATATGAAGTTTAGTTTATTCTTTTAATGGTACTCCTTTCTTGCACGAACTATTAAACCTGGACTTTTGGTTATTTTAACTTATAATTTATTTTCTATGATGCTAGTTCGATGTATAAGATGTTCACACAATATCTTAATTACACCCTCTAAGTTTCCTCAATTGAACTCCGGTTATCTTGTACTTCTAATCGTTTAAATTTGTAATCGCAATATACTATCCTATGAAGTTTATTCTTTTTTGTTAACGGTAATCCTTTCTTGCACGAACTATTAATCTTAGTATTTTGGTTATTGCAAGTTATAATTTATTTCTTAGGACGCCACACACTTCGAGATATAAGAGGTTCACATGATATATTAATGATAGGATGTAAGTTTTCTCAATCCAAGTCTGTCTATCTTGTAGTTATAGTCGTTTAAATTTGTAATCTAATTATACTGACGTATTATGTTTATTATATTATTATAATGGTACTCCTTTCTTGCACGAACTATTAATCTCGGTATTTCGGTTATTTAAACTTATAAATTATTTCCTAGGTCACCACTTCAAGGTATACGAGGTTCACACGATGTCTTAATTATATCCTGCAAGTTTCCTAAATCGAACGCTGTTTATCTTGTAGTTATAACCGTTTAAATTTGTAATCTAAATATACTTACAGATTAAGTTTACTATATTCTTTTAACGGTACTCCTTTCTTTCACGGACTATGAATCCCATAATTTATCTTCCTCAATCGAACTCTATATATCTGGTAGTCATAGTCGTTTAAATTTGTAATCTAAATACACTAACGTAGTAAGTTTATTATAATCTTATAACAGTACTCCTTTCTTGCACGAACTATTAATCTCGGTATTTCAGTTATTGAAACTTATAATTTATTTCCTAGGATACTAATTTGAGGTATCTGAGGTTCACACGATATCTTAATTATCTCATGTAAGTTCCTCAATCGAACTCTGTTTATCTTGTAGTTATACACGATTAAATTTGTAATCTAAATATAATAAAATACAAAGTTTACTATATTCTTTTAACGATACTCCTTTCTTGCAATAACTATTAAACATGTACTTTTGGTTATTTTAACTTATAATTTATTTCCTATGATGCCACTTCGATTTTATAAGATGTTCAGACAATATCTTAGTTACACCCTCTAAGCTTCCTCAATTGAACTCCGGTTATCTTGTACTAATAATTGTTCAAATTTGTAATCTCAATATACTAACCTATATAAAGTTTATTCTATTCAGTTAACGGTAATCCTTTCTTGCATAAACTGCTAACTTCAGTATTTTGGTTATTGCAACTTATAATTTATTTCTTAGGAGGCTACTTCGAGGTATACGAGGTTCACATGATATATTAATTATAAGATGTAAGTTTCATCAATCAAACTCTGTTTATCTTGTAGTTATAGTCGTTTAAATTTGTAATCTAAATATACTTACGTATGAAGTTTATTATATTCTTATAACGGTACTGCTTTATTGCATGAACTATTAATCTTCGTATTTCGGTTATTGCAACTTATAAGTTATTTCCTAGGATACCAATTCGAGGTATTAGAGGTTCACACGATATCTTAAATATCTCATGTAAGCTTCCTCAATCGAACTCTGTTTATCTTGTAGTTATACACGTTTTAATTTGTAATCTAAATATACTATCGTATGAAGTTTACTATAGTCATGTAACGGTATTACTTTCTTTCACGAACTTTTACTCTTTGTATGTCAGTTATTGCAACTTATAATTTATTACTTATGATGCCACTTCGAGGTATACGAGGTTAACACGATGTTTTAATTATATCTTGTATGTTTGCTCAATCGAACTCTGTTTATCTTGTAGTTATAATCGTTTAAATTTGTAATCTAAATATACTGACATATGAAGTTTACTTTATTCTTTTAATGGTACTCCTTTCTTGCACGAACTATTAAACCTGGACTTTTGGTTATTTTAACTTATAATTTATTTCATATGATGCTAGTTCGATGTATAAGATGTTCACACAATATCTTAATTACACCCTCTAAGTTTCTTCAATTGAACTCCGGTTATCTTGTACTTCTAATCGTTTAAATTTGTAATCGCAATATACTATCCTATGAAGTTTCTTGCACCCTCTTAATTACACCCTCTAAGTTTCTTGCACGAACTATTAATCTCAGTATTTTGGTTATTGCAACTTATAATTTATTTCTTAGGAAGCCACTCACTTCGAGTTATAAGAGGTTCACATGATATATTAATGATAGGATGTAAGTTTTCTCAATCCAAGTTTGTCTATCTTGTAGTTATAGTCGTTTAAATTTGTAATCTAATTATATTGACGTATTATGTATATTATATTGTTATAATGGAATTTGAGGTATCTGAGGTTCACACGATATCTTAATTATCTCATGTAAGTTCCTCAATCGAACTCTGTTTATCTTGTAATTATACATGATTAAATTTGTAATCTAAATATAATGACATATAAAGTTTACTATATTCTTTTAACGGTACTCCTTTCTTGCAATAACTATTAAACCTGTACTTTTGGTTATTTTAACTAATAATTTATTTCCTATGATGCCACTTCGATTTTATAAGATGTTCCGACAGTATCTTTATTACACCCTCTAAGTTTCCTTAATTGAAGGTTATCTTGTACTAATAATTGTTTAAATTTGTTATCTCAATATACTAACCTATATGAAGTTTATTCTATTCTGTTAACGGTAATCCTTTCTTGCACGAACTGCTAACTTCAATATTTTGGTTATTGCAACTTATAATTTATTTCTTAGGAGGCTACTTCGAGGTATACGAGGTTCACATGATATATTAATTATAAGATGTAAGTTTCATCAATCAAACTCTGTTTATCTTGTAGTTATAGTCGTTTAAATTTGTAATCTAAATATACTTACGTATGAAGTTTATTATATTCTTATAACGGTACTGCTTTATTGCATGAACTTTTAATCTTCGTATTTCGGTTATTGCAACTTATAAGTTATTTCCTAGGATACCAATTAGAGGTATTAGAGGTTCACACGATATCTTAATTATCTCATGTAAGCTTCCTCAATCGAACTCCGTTTATCTTGTAGTTATACACGTTTTAATTTGTAATCTAAATATACTATTGTATGAAGTTTACTATAGTCGTGTAACGGTATTACTTTCTTGCACGAACTTTTACTCTTTGTATGTTGGTTATTGCAACTTATAATTTATTACTTATGATGCCACTTCGAGGTATACGAGGTTAACACGATGTTTTAATTATATCCTGTATGTTTACTCAATCGAACTCTGTTTATCTTGTAGTTATAATCGTTTAAATTTGTAATCTAAATATACTGACATATGAAGTTTAGTTTATTCTTTTAATGGTACTCCTTTCTTGCACGAACTATTAAACCTGGACTTTTGGTTATTTTAACTTATAATTTATTTTCTATGATGCTAGTTCGATGTATAAGATGTTCACACAATATCTTAATTACACCCTCTAAGTTTCCTCAATTGAACTCCGGTTATCTTGTACTTCTAATCGTTTAAATTTGTAATCGCAATATACTATCCTATGAAGTTTATTCTTTTTTGTTAACGGTAATCCTTTCTTGCACGAACTATTAATCTTAGTATTTTGGTTATTGCAAGTTATAATTTATTTCTTAGGACGCCACACACTTCGAGATATAAGAGGTTCACATGATATATTAATGATAGGATGTAAGTTTTCTCAATCCAAGTCTGTCTATCTTGTAGTTATAGTCGTTTAAATTTGTAATCTAATTATACTGACGTATTATGTTTATTATATTATTATAATGGTACTCCTTTCTTGCACGAACTATTAATCTCGGTATTTCGGTTATTTAAACTTATAAATTATTTCCTAGGTCACCACTTCAAGGTATACGAGGTTCACACGATGTCTTAATTATATCCTGCAAGTTTCCTAAATCGAACGCTGTTTATCTTGTAGTTAGAACCGTTTAAATTTGTAATCTAAATATACTTACAGATTAAGTTTACTATATTCTTTTAACGGTACTCCTTTCTTTCACGGACTATGAATCCCATAATTTATCTTCCTCAATCGAACTCTATATATCTGGTAGTCATAGTCGTTTAAATTTGTAATCTAAATACACTAACGTAGTAAGTTTATTATAATCTTATAACAGTACTCCTTTCTTGCACGAACTATTAATCTCGGTATTTCAGTTATTGAAACTTATAATTTATTTCCTAGGATACTAATTTGAGGTATCTGAGGTTCACACGATATCTTAATTATCTCATGTAAGTTCCTCAATCGAACTCTGTTTATCTTGTAGTTATACACGATTAAATTTGTAATCTAAATATAATAACATACAAAGTTTACTATATTCTTTTAACGATACTCCTTTCTTGCAATAACTATTAAACATGTACTTTTGGTTATTTTAACTTATAATTTATTTCCTATGATGCCACTTCGATTTTATAAGATGTTCAGACAATATCTTAGTTACACCCTCTAAGCTTCCTCAATTGAACTCCGGTTATCTTGTACTAATAATTGTTCAAATTTGTAATCTCAATATACTAACCTATATAAAGTTTATTCTATTCAGTTAACGGTAATCCTTTCTTGCATAAACTGCTAACTTCAGTATTTTGGTTATTGCAACTTATAATTTATTTCTTAGGAGGCTACTTCGAGGTATACGAGGTTCACATGATATATTAATTATAAGATGTAAGTTTCCTCAATCAAACTCTGTTTATATTGTAGTTATAGTCGTTTAAATTTGTAATCTAAATATACTTACGTATGAAGTTTATTATATTCTTATAACGGTACTGCTTTATTGCATGAACTATTAATCTTCGTATTTCGGTTATTGCAACTTATAAGTTATTTCCTAGGATACCAATTCGAGGTATTAGAGGTTCACACGATATCTTAAATATCTCATGTAAGCTTCCTCAATCGAACTCTGTTTATCTTGTAGTTATACACGTTTTAATTTGTAATCTAAATATACTATTGTATGAAGTTTACTATAGTCGTGTAACGGTATTACTTTCTTTCACGAACTTTTACTCTTTGTATGTCAGTTATTGCAACTTATAATTTATTACTTATGATGCCACTTCGAGGTATACGAGGTTAACACGATGTTTTAATTATATCTTGTATGTTTGCTCAATCGAACTCTGTTTATCTTGTAGTTATAATCGTTTAAATTTGTAATCTAAATATACTGACATATGAAGTTTACTTTATTCTTTTAATGGTACTCCTTTCTTGCACGAACTATTAAACCTGGACTTTTGGTTATTTTAACTTATAATTTATTTCATATGATGCTAGTTCGATGTATAAGATGTTCACACAATATCTTAATTACACCCTCTAAGTTTCCTCAATTGAACTCCGGTTATCTTGTACTTCTAATCGTTTAAATTTGTAATCGCAATATACTATCCTATGAAGTTTCTTGCACCCTCTTAATTACACCCTCTAAGTTTCTTGCACGAACAATTAATCTCAGTATTTTGGTTATTGCAACTTATAATTTATTTCTTAGGAAGCCACTCACTTCGAGTTATAAGAGGTTCACATGATATATTAATGATAGGATGTAAGTTTTCTCAATCCAAGTTTGTCTATCTTGTAGTTATAGTCGTTTAAATTTGTAATCTAATTATATTGACGTATTATGTATATTATATTGTTATAATGGAATTTGAGGTATCTGAGGTTCACACGATATCTTAATTATCTCATGTAAGTTCCTCAATCGAACTCTGTTTATCTTGTAATTATACATGATTAAATTTGTAATCTAAATATAATGACATATAAAGTTTACTATATTCTTTTAACGGTACTCCTTTCTTGCAATAACTATTAAACCTGTACTTTTGGTTATTTTAACTAATAATTTATTTCCTATGATGCCACTTCGATTTTATAAGATGTTCCGACAGTATCTTTATTACACCCTCTAAGTTTCCTTAATTGAAGGTTATCTTGTACTAATAATTGTTTAAATTTGTTATCTCAATATACTAACCTATATGAAGTTTATTCTATTCTGTTAACGGTAATCCTTTCTTGCACGAACTGCTAACTTCAATATTTTGGTTATTGCAACTTATAATTTATTTCTTAGGAGGCTACTTCGAGGTATACGAGGTTCACATGATATATTAATTATAAGATGTAAGTTTCATCAATCAAACTCTGTTTATCTTGTAGTTATAGTCGTTTAAATTTGTAATCTAAATATACTTACGTATGAAGTTTATTATATTCTTATAACGGTACTGCTTTATTGCATGAACTTTTAATCTTCGTATTTCGGTTATTGCAACTTATAAGTTATTTCCTAGGATACCAATTAGAGGTATTAGAGGTTCACACGATATCTTAATTATCTCATGTAAGCTTCCTCAATCGAACTCCGTTTATCTTGTAGTTATACACGTTTTAATTTGTAATCTAAATATACTATTGTATGAAGTTTACTATAGTCGTGTAACGGTATTACTTTCTTGCACGAACTTTTACTCTTTGTATGTTGGTTATTGCAACTTATAATTTATTACTTATGATGCCACTTCGAGGTATACGAGGTTAACACGATGTTTTAATTATATCCTGTATGTTTACTCAATCGAACTCTGTTTATCTTGTAGTTATAATCGTTTAAATTTGTAATCTAAATATACTGACATATGAAGTTTAGTTTATTCTTTTAATGGTACTCCTTTCTTGCACGAACTATTAAACCTGGACTTTTGGTTATTTTAACTTATAATTTATTTTCTATGATGCTAGTTCGATGTATAAGATGTTCACACAATATCTTAATTACACCCTCTAAGTTTCCTCAATTGAACTCCGGTTATCTTGTACTTCTAATCGTTTAAATTTGTAATCGCAATATACTATCCTATGAAGTTTATTCTTTTTTGTTAACGGTAATCCTTTCTTGCACGAACTATTAATCTTAGTATTTTGGTTATTGCAAGTTATAATTTATTTCTTAGGACGCCACACACTTCGAGATATAAGAGGTTCACATGATATATTAATGATAGGATGTAAGTTTTCTCAATCCAAGTCTGTCTATCTTGTAGTTATAGTCGTTTAAATTTGTAATCTAATTATACTGACGTATTATGTTTATTATATTATTATAATGGTACTCCTTTCTTGCACGAACTATTAATCTCGGTATTTCGGTTATTTAAACTTATAAATTATTTCCTAGGTCACCACTTCAAGGTATACGAGGTTCACACGATGTCTTAATTATATCCTGCAAGTTTCCTAAATCGAACGCTGTTTATCTTGTAGTTAGAACCGTTTAAATTTGTAATCTAAATATACTTACAGATTAAGTTTACTATATTCTTTTAACGGTACTCCTTTCTTTCACGGACTATGAATCCCATAATTTATCTTCCTCAATCGAACTCTATATATCTGGTAGTCATAGTCGTTTAAATTTGTAATCTAAATACACTAACGTAGTAAGTTTATTATAATCTTATAACAGTACTCCTTTCTTGCACGAACTATTAATCTCGGTATTTCAGTTATTGAAACTTATAATTTATTTCCTAGGATACTAATTTGAGGTATCTGAGGTTCACACGATATCTTAATTATCTCATGTAAGTTCCTCAATCGAACTCTGTTTATCTTGTAGTTATACACGATTAAATTTGTAATCTAAATATAATAACATACAAAGTTTACTATATTCTTTTAACGATACTCCTTTCTTGCAATAACTATTAAACATGTACTTTTGGTTATTTTAACTTATAATTTATTTCCTATGATGCCACTTCGATTTTATAAGATGTTCAGACAATATCTTAGTTACACCCTCTAAGCTTCCTCAATTGAACTCCGGTTATCTTGTACTAATAATTGTTCAAATTTGTAATCTCAATATACTAACCTATATAAAGTTTATTCTATTCAGTTAACGGTAATCCTTTCTTGCATAAACTGCTAACTTCAGTATTTTGGTTATTGCAACTTATAATTTATTTCTTAGGAGGCTACTTCGAGGTATACGAGGTTCACATGATATATTAATTATAAGATGTAAGTTTCCTCAATCAAACTCTGTTTATATTGTAGTTATAGTCGTTTAAATTTGTAATCTAAATATACTTACGTATGAAGTTTATTATATTCTTATAACGGTACTGCTTTATTGCATGAACTATTAATCTTCGTATTTCGGTTATTGCAACTTATAAGTTATTTCCTAGGATACCAATTCGAGGTATTAGAGGTTCACACGATATCTTAAATATCTCATGTAAGCTTCCTCAATCGAACTCTGTTTATCTTGTAGTTATACACGTTTTAATTTGTAATCTAAATATACTATTGTATGAAGTTTACTATAGTCGTGTAACGGTATTACTTTCTTTCACGAACTTTTACTCTTTGTATGTCAGTTATTGCAACTTATAATTTATTACTTATGATGCCACTTCGAGGTATACGAGGTTAACACGATGTTTTAATTATATCTTGTATGTTTGCTCAATCGAACTCTGTTTATCTTGTAGTTATAATCGTTTAAATTTGTAATCTAAATATACTGACATATGAAGTTTACTTTATTCTTTTAATGGTACTCCTTTCTTGCACGAACTATTAAACCTGGACTTTTGGTTATTTTAACTTATAATTTATTTCATATGATGCTAGTTCGATGTATAAGATGTTCACACAATATCTTAATTACACCCTCTAAGTTTCCTCAATTGAACTCCGGTTATCTTGTACTTCTAATCGTTTAAATTTGTAATCGCAATATACTATCCTATGAAGTTTCTTGCACCCTCTTAATTACACCCTCTAAGTTTCTTGCACGAACAATTAATCTCAGTATTTTGGTTATTGCAACTTATAATTTATTTCTTAGGAAGCCACTCACTTCGAGTTATAAGAGGTTCACATGATATATTAATGATAGGATGTAAGTTTTCTCAATCCAAGTTTGTCTATCTTGTAGTTATAGTCGTTTAAATTTGTAATCTAATTATATTGACGTATTATGTATATTATATTGTTATAATGGAATTTGAGGTATCTGAGGTTCACACGATATCTTAATTATCTCATGTAAGTTCCTCAATCGAACTCTGTTTATCTTGTAATTATACATGATTAAATTTGTAATCTAAATATAATGACATATAAAGTTTACTATATTCTTTTAACGGTACTCCTTTCTTGCAATAACTATTAAACCTGTACTTTTGGTTATTTTAACTAATAATTTATTTCCTATGATGCCACTTCGATTTTATAAGATGTTCCGACAGTATCTTTATTACACCCTCTAAGTTTCCTTAATTGAAGGTTATCTTGTACTAATAATTGTTTAAATTTGTTATCTCAATATACTAACCTATATGAAGTTTATTCTATTCTGTTAACGGTAATCCTTTCTTGCACGAACTGCTAACTTCAATATTTTGGTTATTGCAACTTATAATTTATTTCTTAGGAGGCTACTTCGAGGTATACGAGGTTCACATGATATATTAATTGTATGATGTAAGTTTCCTCAATCAAACTCTGTTTATCTTGTAGTTATAATCGTTTAAATTTGTATTCTAAATATACTTACGTATGAAGTTTATTATATTCTTATAACGGTACTGCTTTATTGCACGAACTATTAATCTTCGTATTTCGATTATTGCAACTTATAATTTATTTCCTAGGATACCAATTCGATTTATTAGAGGTTCACACGATATCTTAATTATCTCATGTAAGCTTCCTCAATCGAACTCTGTTTATCTTGTAGTTATACACGTTTTAATTTGTAATCTAAATATACTAATGTATGAAGTTTATTGTAGTCGTGTAACGGTATTACTTTCTTGCACGAACTTTTACACTTTGTATGTCGGTTATTGCAACTTATAATTTATTACTTATGATGCCACTTCGAGGTATACGAGGTTAACACGATGTTTTAATTATATCTTGTATGTTTGCTCAATCGAACTCTGTTTATCTTGTAGTTATAATCGTTTAAATTTGTAATGTAAATATACTAACATATGAAGTTTAATATATTCGTTTAACGATACTCCTTCCTAGCATGAACTATTAAACCCGGACTTTTGGTTATTTTAACTTATAATTTATTTCCTATGATGCTAGGTATACTCGTTTAAATTTGTAATATAAATATACTAACGTATGAAGTTTACTATATTCTTGTTACGGTACTCCTTTCTTGTACGAACTATTAATCATTGTTTTTATTGCAACTTATAATTTATTACCTATGATGCCACTTCGAGGTATACGAGGTTCACAAGATGCTTTAATTATATCCTGTAAGTTTCCTCAATCGAACTCTGTTTATCTTGTAGCTACAATCGAACATATGAAGTTTAATATATTCTTTTAACGGTTCTCCTTTCTTGGACGAACTATTAAACCCGGTCTTTTGGTTATATTAACTTATAATTTATTTCCTATGATTCCACTTCGATATATAAGATGTTCACACAATATTTTAATCACACCCTCTAAGTTTCCTCAATTGAACTCCGGTTATTTTGTACTTCTAGTCATTTAAATTTGTAATCTCAATATACTAACCTATGAAATTTATTCTATTCTGTTAACGGTAATCCTTTCTTGCACGAACTACTAACTTCAGTATTTTGGTTATTGCAACTTATAATTTATTTCTTAGGAGGCCACTTCGAGGTATACAAGGTTCACATGATATATTAATTATGGGATATAAGTTTCCTCAATCAAACTCTGTTTATCTTGTAGTTATAGTCGTTTAAATTTGTAATCTAAATATACTAACGTATGAAGTTTACTATATTCTTTTAACGGTACTCCTTTGTTTGTCGGTTATTGCAACTCATAATTTATTACCTATGATGCCACTTTGTGGTATACGAGGTTCACACGATGTCTTAATTATATCATGTAAGTTTCCTTAATCGAACGTTGTTTATCTTGTAGTTATAACCGTTTGAATATATAATCTGAATAGACTTACAGATGAAGTTTACTATATTCTTTTAACGGTACTCCTTTCTTGCACGGACTATGAATCCCATAATTTATTTTCCTCAATCGAACTCTGTTTATTTTGTAGTTATAGTCGTTTAAATTTGTAATCTAAATACACTAACGTAGTAAGTTTATTATAATCTTATAACAGTACTCCTTTCTTGCACGAACTATTAATCTCAGTATTTCAGTTATTGAAACTTATAATTTATTTCCTTGGATACTAATTTGAGGTAGCTGAGGTTCACACGATATCTTAATTATCTCATGTAAGTTCCTCAATCGAACTCTGTTTATCTTGTAGTTATACACGATTAAATTTGTAATCTAAATATAATGACATATAAGGTTTACTATATTATTTTAAATGTACTCCTTTCTTGCAATAACTATTAAACCTGTACTTTTGGTTATTTTAACTAATAATTTATTTCCAATGATGCCACTTCGATTTTATAAGATGTTCAGACAATATCATAATTACACCCTCTAAGTTTCCTTAATTGAACTCTGGT
The DNA here is from genome assembly GCA_946814005.1 of Chamaenerion angustifolium. NCBI lineage: Eukaryota > Viridiplantae > Streptophyta > Magnoliopsida > Myrtales > Onagraceae > Chamaenerion > Chamaenerion angustifolium. The sequence goes on along the minus strand of OX328268.1, from coordinate 20,167,486 downwards.
TATCTTTTACTTATAATTGTTTAAATCTGTAATCTCAATATTAGGGTTGGAAATGGTGCGGTGAAAAACCCATAACCACGGTTATAACCATTACTGTTTAATATGGTTAACCGTATCATTATGGTGCGGTGCGGTTATGGTGATGAATTTTCTACCCATAATGGTCATGGTTATGGTTATGGTATTTGAATTATACCCATGATTATAACCATGGTTATTTTATAAATATAATTATTATTTATTATTAATAAACTAATATATATATATATTATACTAAATATAAATTACAGCATAAAGCATTTAAAGCTGTCTGAAAAAAAAAGGTAAAGCTATCTTTTATAAATATATTATTATACTAAATAGTGAATTAAATAATGAATTGTTGAACAGTTGTACATCAAAGCTGTCGACAAAAAAAAAAGATAAAGCTATCTTTTATAAATATATTATTATACTAAATAATGAATGATGTTAGTGCTATATATTTTTATTGTTGGTAATATAGATAGAAGTATTGTTTAAAATTAAATTTTTGGGCTTTTATTATATTATGTGGAATAAATATGGTTATACGGTCAAAACCATTGTTAATAACCACAGTTATTTTGATGGTTATGGTATTGAAAATTGTACCCATAATGGTTATGGTTATGGTTATGGTATGTGGTTTAAAAATATGGTATGGTTATGGTATTTGGCATACCTGACCAATATACTAACCTATGAAATTTATTCTATTCTGTTAACGGTAATCCTTTCTTGCACGAACTACTAACTTCAGTATTTTGGTTATTGCAACTTATAGTTTATTTCTTAAGAGGCCACTTCGAGATATACGAGGTTCACATGATATATTAATTATAGGATGTAAGTTTCCTCAATCAAACTTTGTTTATCTTGTAGCTATAGTCGTTTCAATTTGTAATCTAAATATACTGACGTATGCAGTTTATTATATTATTATAACGGTACTCCTTTCTTGTACGAACTATTAATATTGGTATTTCAGTTATTGAAACTTATAATTTATTTCTTAGGACGCCACTCACTTCGAGTTATAAGAGGTTCACATGATATATTAATGATAGGATGTAAGTTTTCTCAATCCAAGTCTGTGTATCTTGTATTTATAGTCGTTTAAATTTGTAGTCTAATTATACTGACGTATTATGTTTATTATATTGTTATAATGGTACTCCTTTCGTGCACGAACTATTAATCTCGGTATTTCGGATATTGAAACTTATAAATTATTTCTTAGGTCACCACTTCAAGGTATAAGAGGTTCCCACGATCTCTTAATTATGTCATGTAAATTGGCTCAATCGAACTTTGTTTATCTTCTAGTTATACTCGTTTAAATTCGTAATCTAAATTTACTGACGTATGAAGTTTACTATATTCTTGTAACGGTACTCCTTTCTTGCACGAACTATTAATCTTTGTCTGGCGGTTATTGCAACTCATAATTTATTACCTATGATGCCACTTTGAGGTATACGAGGTTCATACGATGTCTTAATTATATCCTGCAAGTTTCCTCAATCGAACGCTGTTTATCTTGTAGTTATAACCGTTTAAATTTGTAATCTAAATATACTTACAGATTAAGTTTACTATATTCTTTTAACGGTACTCCTTTCTTGCACGGACTATGAATCCCATAATTTATCTTCCTCAATCGAACTCTATATATCTTGTAGTTATAGTCGTTTAAATTTGTAATCTAAATACACTGACGTAGTAAGTTTATTATAATCTTATAACAGTACTCCTTTCTTGCGCGAACTATTAATCTCGGTATTTCAGTTATTGAAACTTATAATTTATTTCCTAGTATACTAATTTGAGGTATCTGAGATTCACACGATATCTTAATTATCTCATGTAAGTTCCTCAATCGAACTCTGTTTATCTTGTAGTTATACACGATTAAATTTGTAATCTAAATATAATGACATATAAAGTTTACTATTTTCTTTTAACGGTACTCCTTTCTTGCAATAACTATTAAACCTGTACTTTTGGTTATTTTAACTAATAATTTATTTCCTATGATGCCATTTCGATTTTATAAGATGTTCAGACTATATCTTACTTACACCCTCTAAGTTTCCTCAATTGAACTCCGGTTATCTTGTACTAATAATTGTTTAAATTTGTTATCTCAATATACTAACCTATATGAAGTTTATTCTATTCTGTTAACGGTAATCCTTTCTTGCACGAACTGCTAACTTCAATATTTTGGTTATTGCAACTTATAATTTATTTCTTAGGAGGCTACTTCGAGGTATACGAGGTTCACATGATATATTAATTGTATGATGTAAGTTTCCTCAATCAAACTCTGTTTATCTTGTAGTTATAATCGTTTAAATTTGTATTCTAAATAAACTTACGTATGAAGTTTATTATATTCTTATAACGGTACTGCTTTATTGCTCGAACTATTAATCTTCGTATTTCGGTTATTGCAACTTATAATTTATTTCCTAGGATACCAATTCGAGGTATTAGAGGTTCACACGATATCTTAATTATCTCATGTAAGCTTCCTCAATCGAACACTGTTTATCTTGTAGTTATACACGTTTTAATTTGTAATCTAAATATACTAATGTATGAAGTTTACTATAGTCGTGTAACGGTATTAATTTCTTGCACGAACTTTTACTCTTTGTATGTCGGTTATTGCAACTTATAATTTATTACTTATGATGCCACTTCGAGGTATACGAGGTTAACACGATGTTTTAATTATATCTTGTATGTTTGCTCAATCGAACTCTGTTTATCTTGTAGTTATAATCGTTTAAATTTGTAATCTAAATATACTAACATATGAAGTTTAATATATTCGTTTAACGATACTCCTTCCTAGCATGAACTATTAAACCCGGACTTTTGGTTATTTCAACTTATAATTTATTTCCTATGATGCTAGTTCGATGTCTAAGATGTTCACACAATATCTTAACTACACCCTCTAAATTTCCTCAATTGAACTCCGGTTATCTTGGACATATGAATTCAGTTTATCTTGTAAGTATACTCGTTTAAATTTGTAATCTAAATATACTAACGTATGAAGTTTACTATATTCTTGTAACGGTACTCCTTTCTTGCACGAACTATTAATCTTTGTTTTTATTGCAACTTATAATTTATTACCTATGATGCCACTTCGAGTTATACGAGGTTCACAAGATGCTTTAATTATATCATGTAAGTTTCCTCAATCGAACTCTGTTTATCTTGTAGCTACAATCGAACATATGAAGTTTAATATATTCTTTTAACGGTTCTCCTTTCTTGGACGAACTATTAAACCCGGCCTTTTGGTTATTTTAACTTATAATTTATTTCCTATGATGCCACTTCGATGTATAAGATGTTCACACAATATTTTAATCACACCCTCTAAGTTTCCTCAATTGAACTCCGGTTATTTTGTACTTCTAATCGTTTAAATTTGTAATCTCAATATACTAACCTATGAAGTTTATTCTATTCTGTTAACGGTAATCCTTTCTTGCACGAACTACTAACTTCAGTATTTTGGTTATTGCAACTTATAATTTATTTCTTAGGAGGCCACTTCGAGGTATACGAGGTTCACATGATATATTAATTATGGGATGTAAGTTTCCTCAATCAAACTCTGTTTATCTTGTAGTTATAGTCGTTTAAATTTGTAATCTAAATATACTTACGTATAAAGCTTATTACATTCTTATAACGGTACTGCTTTATTGCACGAACTATTAATCTTCGTATTTCGGTTATTGCAACTTATAATTTATTTCCTAGGATACCAATTCGAGGTATTAGAGGTTCACACGATATCTTAATTATCTCATGTAAGCTTCCTCTGTCGAACTCTGTTTATGTTGTAGTTATACACGTTTTAATTTGTAATCTAATTATACTAATGTATGAAGTTTACTATAGTCTTGTAACGGTACTACTTTCTTGCACGAACTTTTACTATTTGTACATCGGTTATTGCAACTTATAATTTATTACCTATGATGCCACTTCGAGGTATACAAGGTTAACACGATGTTTTAATTATATCCTGTAAGTTTGCTGAATCGAACTCTGTTTATCTTGTAGTTATAATCGTTTAAATTTGTAAAATTTGTAATCTAAATACACTGACATATGAAGTTTACTTTATTCTTTTAATGGTACTCCTTTCTTGCACGAACTATTAAACATGGACTTTTGGTTATTTTAACTTATAATTTATTTCATATGATGCTAGTTCGATGTATAAGATGTTCACACAATATCTTAACTACACCCTCTAAGTTTCCTCAATTGAACTCTAGTTATCTTGTACTTCTAATCGTTTAAATTTGTAATCGCAATATACTAACCTATGAAGTTTATTCTTTTATGTTAACGGTAATCCTTTCTTGCACGAACTATTAATCTCAGTATTTTGGTTATTGCAACTTATAATTTATTTCTTAGGACGCCACTCACTTCGAGGTATAAGAGGTTCACATGATATATTAATGATAGGATGTAAGTTTTCTCAATCCAAGTTTGTCTATCTTGTTGTTATAGTCGTTTAAATTTGTAATCTAATTAAACTGACGTATTATGTTTATTATATTTTTATAATAGTACTCCTTTCTTGCACGAACTATTAATCTCGGTATTTCGGTTATTGAAACTTATAAATTATTTCCTAGGTCACCACTTCAAGGTATAAGAGGTTCCCACGATCTCTTAATTATGTCATGTAAGTTTGCTCAATCGAACTCTGTTTATCTTGTAGTTATACTCGTTTAAATTCGTAATCTAAATTTACTGACGTATGAAGTTTACTATATTCTTGTAACGGTACTCCTTTCTTGCAATAAGGACTATTACTCTTTGTCTGTCGGTTATTGCAACTCATAATTTATTACCTATGATGCCACGTTGAGGTATACGAGGTTCACGCGATGTCTTAATTATATCCTGCAAGTTTCCTCGATCGAACGCTGTTTATCTTGTAGCTATAACCGTTTAAATTTGTAATCTAAATATACTTACAGATTAAGTTTACTATATTCTTTTAACGGTACTCCTTTCTTACACAGATTATGAATCCCATAATTTATCTTCCTCAATCGAACTCTTTATATCTGGTAGTTATAGTTGTTTAAATTTGTAATCTAAATACACTGACGCAGTAAGTTTATTATAATGTTATAACAATACTCCTTTCTTGCACGAACTATTAATCTCGCTATTTCAGTTATTGAAACTTATAATTTATTTCCTAAGATACTAATTTGAGGTATCTGAGGTTCACACGATATCTTAATTATCTCATGTAAGTTCCTCAATCGAACTCTGTTTATCTTGTAGTTATACACGATTAAACTTGTAATCTAAATATAATGACATTTAAAGTTTACTCTATTCTTTTAATGGTACTCATTTCTTGCAATAACTATTAATCCTGTACTTTTGGTTATTTTAACTAATAATTTATTTCTTATGATGCCACTTCGATTTTATAAGATGTTCAGACAATATCTTAGTTACACCATCTAAGTTTCCTCAATTGAACTTCGGTTATCTTGTACTAATAATTGTTTAAATTTGTAATCTCAATATACTAACCTATATGAAGTTTATTCTATTCTGTTAACGGTAATCCTTTCTTGCACGAACTGCTAACTTCAGTATTTTGGTTATTGCAACTTATAATTTATTTCTTAGGAGGCTACTTCGAGGTATACGAGGTTCACATGATATATTAATTATAAGATGTAAGTTTCATCAATCAAACTCTGTTTATCTTGTAGTTATAGTTGTTTAAATTTGTAATCTAAATATACTTACGTATGAAGTTTATTATATTCTTATAACGGTACAGCTTTATTGCACGAACTATTAATCTTCGTATTTCGGTTATTGCAAGTTATAATTTATTTCCTAGGATACCAATTCGAGGTATTATAGGTTCACACGATATCTTAATTATCTCATGTAAGCTTCCTCAATCGAACTCTGTTTATCTTGTAGTTATACACGTTTTAATTTGTAATCTAAATATACTAATGTATGAAGTTTACTATAGTATTGTAAGGGTACTACTTTCTTGCACGAACTTTTACTCTTTGTATGTCGGTTATTGCAACTTATAATTTATTACCTATGATGCCACTTCTAGGTATACGACGTTAACACGATGTTTTAATTATATCGTGTAAGTTTGCTCAATCGAACTCTGTTTATCTTGTAGTTATAACCGTTTAAATTTGTAATTTAAATATACTCACAGATTAAGTTTACTATATTCTTTTAACGGTACTCCTTTCTTGCACGGACTATTAAACCTGGACTTTTGGTTATTTTAACTTATAATTTATTTCCTATGATGTTAGTTCGATGTATAAGATGTTCACACAATATCTTAATAACACCCTCTAAGTTTCCTCAATTGAACTCCGGTTATCTTGTACTTCTAATCGTTTAAAGTTGTAATCACAATATACTATCCTATAAAGGTTATTCTTTTATGTTAACGGTAATCCTTTCTTGCACGAACTATTAATCTCAGTATTTTGGTTATTGCAACTTATAATTTATTTCTTAGGACGCCACTCACTTCGAGGTATAAGAGGTTCACATGATATATAACTGTTTATCTTGTAGTTATAGTCGTTTAAATTTGTAATCTAAATATACTGACGTATTATGTTTATTATATTCTTTTAACGGTACTCTTTTCTTGCACGAACTATTAATCTCGGTATTTCGGTTATTGAAACTTATAATTTATTTCCTAGGTCACCACTTCAAGGTATAAGAGGTTCCCACGATCTCTTAATTATGTCATGTAAGTTTGCTCAATCGAACTCTGTTTATCTTGTAGTTATACTCGTTTAAATTCGTAATCTAAATTTACTGACGTATGAAGTTTACTATATTCTTGTAACGGTACTCCTTTCTTGCACGAACTATTAATCTTTGTCTGTCGGTTATTGCAACTCATAATTTATTACCTATGATGCCACTTTGAGGTATACGAGGTTCACACGATCTCTTAATCATATCCTGTAAGTTTCCTCAATCGAAGGAACTCTGTTTATTTTGTAGCTATGACCGTTTAAATTTGTAATCTAAATATACTTACAGATGAAGTTTACTATATTCTTTTAACGGTACTCCTTTCTTGCTCGACCTATGAATCCCGGAATTTCGGTTATTGCAACTTATAATTTATTTCCTATGATGCCACTTCGAGGTAGAAGATGTTCACACATTATTGTAATTATATACTGCAAGTTTCCTCATTTGAACTCCGCTTATCTTGTACTTATAATCATTTAAATATCTAATCTCAATATAACAACATATGATGTTTATTCTATTCTGTTAATGGTAATCCTTTCTTGCACGAATTATTATTGTTGGTATTTCGGTTATTGAAACTTATAATTTATTTCCTAGGACACCACTTCGAGTTATACGAGGTCCACACGATATCTTAATAATATGCTGTAAGTTTCCTCAATCGAACTCTGTTTATCTTGTAGTTATAATCGTTTAAATTTGTAATCTAAATATACTGACATATGAAGTTTACTATATTCTTTGAACGGTACTCCATTCTTGCACGAACTATTAATCTTTGTATGTAGGTTATTGCACCTTATAATTTATACCTATGATGCCACTTTGAGGTATACAAGGTTCACACGATCTCTTAATTATATCCTGTAAGTTTCCTCAATCGAAGGAACTCTGTTTATTTTGTAGCTATGACCGTTTAAATTTGTAATCTAAATATACTAACATATGAAGTTTATTATATTCTTGTAACGGTACTCCTTTCTTGCAAGAAGTATTAATCTTGTATGTCGGCTATTGCAACTTATAATTTATTACCTATGATGCCACTTCAAGGTATACGAGGTTCACACGATGTCTTAATAATATGGTGTAGGTTTCCTCAACCGAACTCTGTTTATCTTGTAGTTATAATCGTTTAAATATGTAATCTAAATATACTAACACATGAAGTTTACTATATTCTTTGAACGGTACTCCTTTCTTGCACGAACTATTAATCTTTGTATGTCGGTTATTGCACCTTATAATTTATACCAATGATGCCACTTTGAGGTATACGAGGTTCACACGATCTCTTAATTATATCCTGTAAGTTTCCTCAATCGAAGGAACTCTGTTTATTTTGTAGCTATGACCGTTTAAATTTGTAATCTAAATATACTTACAGATGAAGTTTACTATATTCTTTTAACGGTACTCCTTTCTTGCTCGACCTATGAATCCCGGAATTTCGGTTATTGCAACTTATAATTTATTTCCTATGATGCCACTTCGAGGTAGAAGATGTTCACACAATATTGTAATTATATTCTGCAAGTTTCCTCATTTGAACTCCGCTTATCTTGTACTTATAATCATTTAAATTTCTAATCTCAATATAAGAACGTATGAAGTTTATTCTATTCTGTTAACGGTAATCCTTTCTTGCACGAATTATTAATCTTGGTATTTCGGTTATTAAAACTTATAATTTATTTCCTAGGACACCACTTCGAGTTATAAGAGGTTCACACGATATCTTAATTATCTCATGTAAGTTTGCCCAATCAAACTCTGTTTATCTTGTAGTTATACTCGTTTAAATTTGTAATCTAAATATACTAAGATATGAAGTTTACTATATTCTTGTAACGGTACTCCTTTCTTGCAAGAAGTATTAATCTTGTATGTCGGCTATTGCAACTTATAATTTATTACCTATGATGCCACTTCAAGGTATACGAGGTTCACACGATGTCTTAATAATATGGTGTAGGTTTCCTCAACCGAACTCTGTTTATCTTGTAGTTATAATCGTTTAAATATGTAATCTAAGTATACTAACACATGAAGTTTATTATATTCTTGTAACGGTACTCCTTTCTTGCAAGAAGTATTAATCTTGTATGTCGGCTATTGCACCTTATAATTTATACCAATGATGCCACTTTGAGGTATACGAGGTTCACACGATCTCTTAATTATATCCTGTAAGTTTCCTCAATCGAAGGAACTCTGTTTATTTTGTAGCTATGACCGTTTAAATTCGTAATCTAAATATACTTACATATGAAGTTTACTATATTCTTTTAACGGTACTCCTTTCTTGCTCGACCTATGAATCCCGGAATATCGGTTATTGCAACTTATAATTTATTTCCTATGATGCCACTTCGAGGTAGAAGATGTTCACACAATATTGTAATTATTTTCAGGAAGTTTCCTCATTTGAACTCCGCTTATCTTGTACTTATAATCATTTAAATTTCTAATCTCAATATAAGAACGTATGAAGTTTATTCTATTCTTGTAACGGTACTCCTCTCTTGCACGAATTATTAATCTTGGTATTTCGGTTATTAAAACTTATAATTTATTTCCTAGGACACCACTTCGAGTTATACGAGGTCCACACGATATCTTAATAATATGCTGTAAGTTTCCTCAATCGAACTTTGTTTATCTTGTAGTTATAATCGTTTAAATTTGTAATCTAAATATACTGACATATGAAGTTTACTATATTCTTTGAACGGTACTCCATTCTTGCATGAACTATTAATCTTTGTATGTCGGTTATTGCACCTTATAATTTATACCTATGATGCCACTTTGAGGTATACGAGGTTCACACGATCTTTTAATTATATCCTGTAAGTTTCCTCAATTGAAGGAACTCTGTTTATTTTGTAGCTATGACCGTTTAAATTCGTAATCTAAATATACTTACAGATGAAGTTTACTATATTCTTTTAACGGTACTCCTTTCTTGCTCGACCTATGAATCCCGGAATTTCGGTTATTGCAACTTATAATTTATTTCCTATGATGCCACTTCGAGGTAGAAGATGTTCACACATTATTGTAATTATATACTGCAAGTTTCCTCATTTGAATTCCGCTTAACTTGTACTTATAATCATTTAAATATCTAATCTCAATATAACAACGTATGATGTTTATTCTATTCTGTTAATGGTAATCCTTTCCAGCACGAAATATTATTGTTGGTATTTCGGTTATTGAAACTTATAATTTATTTCCTAGTACACCACTTCGAGTTATAAGAGGTTCACACGATATCTTAATTATCTCATGTAAGTTTGCCCAATCAAACTCTGTTTATCTTGTAGTTATACTCGTTTAAATTTGTAATCTTAAATATACTAAGATATGAAGTTTACTATATTCTTGTAACGGTACTCCTTTCTTGCAAGAAGTATTAATCTTGTATGTCGGCTATTGCAACTTATAATTTATTACCTATGATGCCACTTCAAGGTATACGAGGTTCACACGATGTCTTAATAATATGGTGTAGGTTTCCTCAACCGAACTCTGTTTATCTTGTAGTTATAATCGTTTAAATATGTAATCTAAATATACTAACACATGAAGTTTACTATATTCTTGTAACGGTACTCCTTTCTTGCAAGAAGTATTAATCTTGTATGTCGGCTATTGCACCTTATAATTTATACCAATGATGCCACTTTGAGGTATACGAGGTTCACACGATCTCTTAATTATATCCTGTAAGTTTCCTCAATCGAAGGAACTCTGTTTATTTTGTAGCTATGACCGTTTAAATTCGTAATCTAAATATACTTACATATGAAGTTTACTATATTCTTTTAACGGTACTCCTTTCTTGCTCGACCTATGAATCCCGGAATATCGGTTATTGCAACTTATAATTTATTTCCTATGATGCCACTTCGAGGTAGAAGATGTTCACACAATATTGTAATTATTTTCAGGAAGTTTCCTCATTTGAACTCCGCTTATCTTGTACTTATAATCATTTAAATTTCTAATCTCAATATAAGAACGTATGAAGTTTATTCTATTCTTGTAACGGTACTCCTCTCTTGCACGAATTATTAATCTTGGTATTTCGGTTATTAAAACTTATAATTTATTTCCTAGGACACCACTTCGAGTTATACGAGGTCCACACGATATCTTAATAATATGCTGTAAGTTTCCTCAATCGAACTTTGTTTATCTTGTAGTTATAATCGTTTAAATTTGTAATCTAAATATACTGACATATGAAGTTTACTATATTCTTTGAACGGTACTCCATTCTTGCATGAACTATTAATCTTTGTATGTCGGTTATTGCACCTTATAATTTATACCTATGATGCCACTTTGAGGTATACGAGGTTCACACGATCTTTTAATTATATCCTGTAAGTTTCCTCAATTGAAGGAACTCTGTTTATTTTGTAGCTATGACCGTTTAAATTCGTAATCTAAATATACTTACAGATGAAGTTTACTATATTCTTTTAACGGTACTCCTTTCTTGCTCGACCTATGAATCCCGGAATTTCGGTTATTGCAACTTATAATTTATTTCCTATGATGCCACTTCGAGGTAGAAGATGTTCACACATTATTGTAATTATATACTGCAAGTTTCCTCATTTGAATTCCGCTTAACTTGTACTTATAATCATTTAAATATCTAATCTCAATATAACAACGTATGATGTTTATTCTATTCTGTTAATGGTAATCCTTTCTTGCACAAATTATTATTGTTGGTATTTCGGTTATTGAAACTTATAATTTATTTCCTAGTACACCACTTCGAGTTATAAGAGGTTCACACGATATCTTAATTATCTCATGTAAGTTTGCCCAATCAAACTCTGTTTATCTTGTAGTTATACTCGTTTAAATTTGTAATCTTAAATATACTAAGATATGAAGTTTACTATATTCTTGTAACGGTACTCCTTTCTTGCAAGAAGTATTAATCTTGTATGTCGGCTATTGCAACTTATAATTTATTACCTATGATGCCACTTCAAGGTATACGAGGTTAACACGATGTCTTAATAATATGGTGTAGGTTTCCTCAAGCGAACTCTGTTTATCTTGTAGTTATAATCGTTTAAATTGTAATCTAAATATACTAACATATGAAGTTTACTATATTCTTTGAACGGTACTCCTTTCTTGCACGAACTATTAATCTTTGTATGTCGGTTATTGCACCTTATAATTTATACCAACGATGCCACTTTGAGGTATACGAGGTTCACACGATCTCTTAATTATATCCTGTAAGTTTCCTCAATCGAAGGAACTCTGTTTATTTTGTAGCTATGACCGTTTAAATTTGTAATCTAAATATACTTACAGATGAAGTTTACTATATTCTTTTAACGGTACTCCTTTCTTGCTCGACCTATGAATCCCGGAATTTCGGTTATTGCAACTTATAATTTATTTCCTATGATGCCACTTCGAGGTAGAAGATGTTCACACAATATTGTAATTATATTCTGCAAGTTTCCTCATATGAACTCCGCTTATCTTGTACTTATAATCATTTAAATTTCTAATCTCAATATAAGAACGTATGAAGTTTATTCTATTCTGTTAACGGTAATCCTTTCTTGCACGAATTATTAATCTTGGTATTTCGGTTATTAAAACTTATAATTTATTTCCTAGGACACCACTTCGAGTTATAAGAGGTTCACACGATATCTTAATTATCTCATGTAAGTTTGCCCAATCAAACTCTGTTTATCTTGTAGTTATACTCGTTTAAATTTGTAATCTAAATATACTAAGATATGAAGTTTACTATATTCTTGTAACGGTACTCCTTTCTTGCAAGAAGTATTAATCTTGTATGTCGGCTATTGCAACTTATAATTTATTACCTATGATGCCACTTCAAGGTATACGAGGTTCACACGATGTCTTAATAATATGGTGTAGGTTTCCTCAACCGAACTCTGTTTATCTTGTAGTTATAATCGTTTAAATATGTAATCTAAATATACTAACACATGAAGTTTATTATATTCTTGTAACGGTACTCCTTTCTTGCAAGAAGTATTAATCTTGTATGTCGGCTATTGCACCTTATAATTTATACCAATGATGCCACTTTGAGGTATACGAGGTTCACACGATCTCTTAATTATATCCTGTAAGTTTCCTCAATCGAAGGAACTCTGTTTATTTTGTAGCTATGACCGTTTAAATTCGTAATCTAAATATACTTACATATGAAGTTTACTATATTCTTTTAACGGTACTCCTTTCTTGCTCGACCTATGAATCCCGGAATATCGGTTATTGCAACTTATAATTTATTTCCTATGATGCCACTTCGAGGTAGAAGATGTTCACACAATATTGTAATTATTTTCAGGAAGTTTCCTCATTTGAACTCCGCTTATCTTGTACTTATAATCATTTAAATTTCTAATCTCAATATAAGAACGTATGAAGTTTATTCTATTCTTGTAACGGTACTCCTCTCTTGCACGAATTATTAATCTTGGTATTTCGGTTATTAAAACTTATAATTTAATTCCTAGGACACCACTTCGAGTTATACGAGGTCCACACGATATCTTAATAATATGCTGTAAGTTTCCTCAATCGAACTTTGTTTATCTTGTAGTTATAATCGTTTAAATTTGTAATCTAAATATACTGACATATGAAGTTTACTATATTCTTTGAACGGTACTCCATTCTTGCATGAACTATTAATCTTTGTATGTCGGTTATTGCACCTTATAATTTATACCTATGATGCCACTTTGAGGTATACGAGGTTCACACGATCTTTTAATTATATCCTGTAAGTTTCCTCAATTGAAGGAACTCTGTTTATTTTGTAGCTATGACCGTTTAAATTCGTAATCTAAATATACTTACAGATGAAGTTTACTATATTCTTTTAACGGTACTCCTTTCTTGCTCGACCTATGAATCCCGGAATTTCGGTTATTGCAACTTATAATTTATTTCCTATGATGCCACTTCGAGGTAGAAGATGTTCACACATTATTGTAATTATATACTGCAAGTTTCCTCATTTGAATTCCGCTTAACTTGTACTTATAATCATTTAAATATCTAATCTCAATATAACAACGTATGATGTTTATTCTATTCTGTTAATGGTAATCCTTTCTTGCACAAATTATTATTGTTGGTATTTCGGTTATTGAAACTTATAATTTATTTCCTAGTACACCACTTCGAGTTATAAGAGGTTCACACGATATCTTAATTATCTCATGTAAGTTTGCCCAATCAAACTCTGTTTATCTTGTAGTTATACTCGTTTAAATTTGTAATCTTAAATATACTAAGATATGAAGTTTACTATATTCTTGTAACGGTACTCCTTTCTTGCAAGAAGTATTAATCTTGTATGTCGGCTATTGCAACTTATAATTTATTACCTATGATGCCACTTCAAGGTATACGAGGTTAACACGATGTCTTAATAATATGGTGTAGGTTTCCTCAAGCGAACTCTGTTTATCTTGTAGTTATAATCGTTTAAATTGTAATCTAAATATACTAACATATGAAGTTTACTATATTCTTTGAACGGTACTCCTTTCTTGCACGAACTATTAATCTTTGTATGTCGGTTATTGCACCTTATAATTTATACCAACGATGCCACTTTGAGGTATACGAGGTTCACACGATCTCTTAATTATATCCTGTAAGTTTCCTCAATCGAAGGAACTCTGTTTATTTTGTAGCTATGACCGTTTAAATTTGTAATTTAAATATACTTACATATGAAGTTTACTATATTCTTGTAACGGTACTCCTTTCTTGCAAGAACTATTAATCTTGTATGTCGGCTATTGCAACTTATAATTTATTACCTATGATGCCACTTCAAGGTATACGAGGTTAACACGATGTCTTAATAATATGGTGTAGGTTTCCTCAACCGAACTCTGTTTATCTTGTAGTTATAATCGTTTAAATTTGTAATCTAAATATACTAACATATGAAGTTTACTATATTCTTTGAACGGTACTCCTTTCTTGCACGAACTATTAATCTTTGTATGTCGGTTATTGCACCTTATAATTTATACCAATGATGCCACTTTGAGGTATACGAGGTTCACACGATCTCTTAATTATATCCTGTAAGTTTCCTCAATCGAAGGAACTCTGTTTATTTTGTAGCTATGACCGTTTAAATTCGTAATCTAAATATACTTAAAGATGAAGTTTACTATATTCTTTTAACGGTACTCCTTTCTTGCTCGACCTATGAATCCCGGAAATTCGGTTATTGCAATTTATAATTTATTTCCTATGATGCCACTTCGAGGTAGAAGATGTTCACACAATATTGTAATTATATTCTGGAAGTTTCCTCATTTGAACTCCGCTTATCTTGTACTTATAATCATTTAAATTTCTAATCTCAATATAAGAACGTATGAAGTTTATTCTATTCTGTTAACGGTAATCCTTTCTTGCACGAATTATTAATCTTGGTATTTCGGTTATTAAAACTTATAATTTATTTCCTAGGACACCACTTCGAGTTATACGAGGTCCACACGATACCTTAATAATATGCTGTAAGTTTCCTCAATCGAACTCTGTTTATCTTGTAGTTATAATCGTTTAAATTTGTAATCTAAATATACTGACATATGAAGTTTACTATATTCTTTGAACGGTACTCCATTCTTGCACGAACTATTAATCTTTGTATGTCGGTTATTGCACCTTATAATTTATACCTATGATGCCACTTTGAGGTATACGAGGTTCACACGATCTCTTAATTATATCCTGTAAGTTTCCTCAATCGAAGGAACTCTGTTTATTTTGTAGCTATGACCGTTTAAATTTGTAATCTAAATATACTAAGATATGAAGTTTACTATATTCTTGTAACGGTACTCCTTTCTTGCAAGAACTATTAATCTTGTATGTCGGCTATTGCAACTTATAATTTATTACCTATGATGCCACTTCAAGGTATACGAGGTTAACACGATGTCTTAATAATATGGTGTAGGTTTCCTCAACCGAACTCTGTTTATCTTGTAGTTATAATCATTTAAATTTGTAATCTAAATATACTAACATATTAAGTTTACTATATTCTTTGAACGGTACTCCTTTCTTACACGAACTATTAATCTTTGTATGTCGGTTATTGCACCTTATAATTTATACCAATGATGCCACTTTGAGGTATACGAGGTTCACACGATCTCTTAATTATATCCTGTAAGTTTCCTCAATCGAAGGAACTCTGTTTATTTTGTAGCTATGACCGTTTAAATTCGTAATCTAAATATACTTACAGATGAAGTTTACTATATTCTTTTATCGGTACTCCTTTCTTGCTCGACCTATGAATCCCGGAATTTCGGTTATTGCAACTTATAATTTATTTCCTATGATGCCACTTCGAGGTAGAAGATGTTCACACATTATTGTAATTATATACTGCAAGTTTCCTCATTTGAACTCCGCTTATCTTGTACTTATAATCATTTAAATATCTAATCTCAATATAACAACGTATGATGTTTATTCTATTCTGTTAATGGTAATCCTTTCTTGCACGAATTATTATTGTTGGTATTTCGGTTATTGAAACTTATAATTTATTTCCTAGTACACCACTTCGAGTTATAAGAGGTTCACACGATATCTTAATTATCTCATGTAAGTTTGCCCAATCAAACTCTGTTTATCTTGTAGTTATACTCGTTTAAATTTGTAATCTTAAATATACTAAGATATGAAGTTTACTATATTCTTGTAACGGTACTCCTTTCTTGCAAGAACTATTAATCTTGTATGTCGGCTATTGCAACTTATAATTTATTACCTATGATGCCACTTCAAGGTATACGAGGTTCACACGATGTCTTAATAATATGGTGTAGGTTTCCTCAACCGAACTCTGTTTATCTTGTAGTTATAATCGTTTAAATTTGTAATCTAAATATACTAACTTATGAAGTTTACTATATTCTTTGAACGGTACTCCTTTCTTGCACGAACTATTAATCTTTGTATGTCGGTTATTGCACCTTATAATTTATACCAATGATGCCACTTTGAGGTATACGAGGTTCACACGATCTCTTAATTATATCCTGTAAGTTTCCTCAATCGAAGGAACTCTGTTTATTTTGTAGCTATGACCGTTTAAATTTGTAATCTAAATATACTTACATATGATGTTTACTATATTCTTGTAACGGTACTCCTTTCTTGCAAGAACTATTAATCTTGTATGTCGGCTATTGCAACTTATAATTTATTACCTATGATGCCACTTCAAGGTATACGAGGTTCACACGATGTCTTAATAATATGGTGTAGGTTTCCTCAACCGAACTCTGTTTATCTTGTAGTTATAATCGTTTAAATTTGTAATCTAAATATACTAACATATGAAGTTTACTATATTCTTTGAACGGTACTCCTTTCTTGCACGAACTATTAATCTTTGTATGTCGGTTATTGCACCTTATAATTTATACCAATGATGCCACTTTGAGGTATACGAGGTTCACACGATCTCTTAATTATATCCTGTAAGTTTCCTCAATCGAAGGAACTCTGTTTATTTTGTAGCTATGACCGTTTAAATTCGTAATCTAAATATACTTACAGATGAAGTTTACTATATTCTTTTAACGGTAGTCCTTTCTTGCTCGACCTATGAATCCCGGAAATTCGGTTATTGCAACTTATAATTTATTTCCTATGATGCCACTTCGAGGTAGAAGATGTTCACACAATATTGTAATTATATTCTGGAAGTTTCCTCATTTGAACTCCGCTTATCTTGTACTTATAATCATTTAAATTTCTAATCTCAATATAAGAACGTATGAAGTTTATTCTATTCTGTTAACGGTAATCCTTTCTTGCACGAATTATTAATCTTGGTATTTCGGTTATTAAAACTTATAATTTATTTCCTAGGACACCACTTCGAGTTATACGAGGTCCACACGATATCTTAATAATATGCTGTAAGTTTCCTCAATCGAACTCTGTTTATCTTGTAGTTATAATCGTTTAAATTTGTAATCTAAATATACTGACATATGAAGTTTACTATATTCTTTGAACGGTACTCCATTCTTGCACGAACTATTAATCTTTGTATGTCGGTTATTGCACCTTATAATTTATACCTATGATGCCACTTTGAGGTATACGAGGTTCACACGATCTCTTAATTATATCCTGTAAGTTTCCTCAATCGAAGGAACTCTGTTTATTTTGTAGCTATGACCGTTTAAATTTGTAATCTAAATATACTAAGATATGAAGTTTACTATATTCTTGTAACGGTACTCCTTTCTTGCAAGAACTATTAATCTTGTATGTCGGCTATTGCAACTTATAATTTATTACCTATGATGCCACTTCAAGGTATACGAGGTTAACACGATGTCTTAATAATATGGTGTAGGTTTCCTCAACCGAACTCTGTTTATCTTGTAGTTATAATCATTTAAATTTGTAATCTAAATATACTAACATATTAATTTTACTATATTCTTTGAACGGTACTTCTTTCTTACACGAACTATTAATCTTTGTATGTCGGTTATTGCACCTTATAATTTATACCAATGATGCCACTTTGAGGTATACGAGGTTCACACGATCTCTTAATTATATCCTGTAAGTTTCCTCAATCGAAGGAACTCTGTTTATTTTGTAGCTATGACCGTTTAAATTCGTAATCTAAATATACTTACAGATGAAGTTTACTATATTCTTTTAACGGTACTCCTTTCTTGCTCGACCTATGAATCCCGGAATTTCGGTTATTGCAACTTATAATTTATTTCCTATGATGCGACTTCGAGGTAGAAGATGTTCACACATTATTGTAATTATATACTGCAAGTTTCCTCATTTGAACTCAGCTTATCTTGTACTTATAATCATTTAAATATCTAATCTCAATATAACAACGTATGATGTTTATTCTATTCTGTTAATGGTAATCCTTTCTTGCACGAATTATTATTGTTGGAATTTCGGTTATTGAAACTTATAATTTATTTCCTAGTACACCACTTCGAGTTATAAGAGGTTCACACGATATCTTAATTATCTCATGTAAGTTTGCCCAATGAAACTCTGTTTATTTTGTAGTTATACTCGTTTAAATTTGTAATCTTAAATATACTAAGATATGAAGTTTACTATATTCTTGTAACGGTACTCATTTCTTGCAAGAAGTATTAATCTTGTATGTCGGCTATTGCAACTTATAATTTATTACCTATGATGCCACTTCAAGGTATACGAGGTTCACACGATGTCTTAATAATATGGTGTAGGTTTCCTCAACCGAACTCTGTTTATCTTGTAGTTATAATCGTTTAAATTTGTAATCTAAATATACTAACATATGAAGTTTACTATATTCTTTGGACGGTACTTCTTTCTTGCACGAACTATTAATCTTTGTATGTCGGTTATTGCACCTTATAATTTATACCAATGATGCCACTTTGAGGTATACGAGGTTCACACGATCTCTTAATTATATCCTGTAAGTTTCCTCAATCGAAGGAACTCTGTTTATTTTGTAGCTATGACCGTTTAAATTCGTAATCTAAATATACTTACAGATGAAGTTTACTATATTCTTTTAACGGTACTCCTTTCTTGCTCGACCTATGAATCCCGGAATTTCGGTTATTGCAACTTATAATTTATTTCCTATGATGCCACTTCGAGGTAGAAGATGTTCACACATTATTGTAATTATATACTGCAACTTTCCTCATTTGAACTCCGCTTATCTTGTACTTATAATCATTTAAATATCTAATCTCAATATAACAACGTATGATGTTTATTCTATTCTGTTAATGGTAATCCTTTCTTGCACGAATTATTATTGTTGGTATTTCGGTTATTGAAACTTATAATTTATTTCCTAGTACACCACTTCGAGTTATAAGAGGTTCACACGATATCTTAATTATCTCATGTAAGTTTGCCCAATGAAACTCTGTTTATCTTGTAGTTATACTCGTTTAAATTTGTAATCTTAAATATACTAAGATATGAAGTTTACTATATTCTTGTAACGGTACTCCTTTCTTGCAAGAACTATTAATCTTGTATGTCGGCTATTGCAACTTATAATTTATTACCTATGATGCCACTTCAAGGTATACGAGGTTCACACGATGTCTTAATAATATGGTGTAGGTTTCCTCAACCGAACTCTGTTTATCTTGTAGTTATAATCGTTTAAATTTGTAATCTAAATATACTAACATATGAAGTTTACTATATTCTTTGAACGGTACTCCTTTCTTACACGAACTATTAATCTTTGTATGTCGGTTATTGCACCTTATAATTTATACCAATGATGCCACTTTGAGGTATACGAGGTTCACACGATCTCTTAATTATATCCTGTAAGTTTCCTCAATCGAAGGAACTCTGTTTATTTTGTAGCTATGACCGTTTAAATTCGTAATCTAAATATACTTACAGATGAAGTTTACTATATTCTTTTAACGGTACTCCTTTCTTGCTCGACCTATGAATCCCGGAATTTCGGTTATTGCAACTTATAATTTATTTCCTATGATGCCACTTCGAGGTAGAAGATGTTCACACATTATTGTAATTATATACTGCAACTTTCCTCATTTGAACTCCTCTTATCTTGTACTTATAATCATTTAAATATCTAATCTCAATATAACAACGTATGATGTTTATTCTATTCTGTTAATGGTAATCCTTTCTTGCACGAATTATTATTGTTGGTATTTCGGTTATTGAAACTTATAATTTATTTCCTAGTACACCACTTCGAGTTATAAGAGGTTCACACGATATCTTAATTATCTCATGTAAGTTTGCCCAATGAAACTCTGTTTATCTTGTAGTTATACTCGTTTAAATTTGTAATCTTAAATATACTAAGATATGAAGTTTACTATATTCTTGTAACGGTACTCCTTTCTTGCAAGAAGTATTAATCTTGTATGTCGGCTATTGCAACTTATAATTTATTACCTATGATGCCACTTCAAGGTATACGAGGTTCACACGATGTCTTAATAATATGGTGTAGGTTTCCTCAACCGAACTCTGTTTATCTTGTACTTATACTCGTTTAAATTTGTAATCTAAATATACTAACATATGAAGTTTACTATATTCTTTGAACGGTACTCCTTTCTTACACGAACTATTAATCTTTGTATGTCGGTTATTGCACCTTATAATTTATACCAATGATGCCACTTTGAGGTATACGAGGTTCACACGATCTCTTAATTATATCCTGTAAGTTTCCTCAATCGAAGGAACTCTGTTTATTTTGTAGCTATGACCGTTTAAATTCGTAATCTAAATATACTTACAGATGAAGTTTACTATATTCTTTTAACGGTACTCCTTTCTTGCTCGACCTATGAATCCCGGAATTTCGGTTATTGCAACTTATAATTTATTTCCTATGATGCCACTTCGAGGTAGAAGATGTTCACACATTATTGTAATTATATACTGCAAGTTTCCTCATTTGAACTCCGCTTATCTTGTACT
The DNA here is from genome assembly GCA_946814005.1 of Chamaenerion angustifolium. Lineage (NCBI taxonomy): Eukaryota > Viridiplantae > Streptophyta > Magnoliopsida > Myrtales > Onagraceae > Chamaenerion > Chamaenerion angustifolium. Next base: position 20,146,027 of record OX328268.1, on the reverse strand, counting down.
TATAATCATTTAAATATCTAATCTCAATATAACAACGTATGATGTTTATTCTATTCTGTTAATGGTAATCCTTTCTTGCACGAATTATTATTGTTGGTATTTCGGTTATTGAAACTTATAATTTATTTCCTAGTACACCACTTCGAGTTATAAGAGGTTCACACGATATCTTAATTATCTCATGTAAGTTTGCCCAATCAAACTCTGTTTATCTTGTAGTTATACTCGTTTAAATTTGTAATCTTAAATATACTAAGTTATGAAGTTTACTATATTCTTGTAACGGTACTCCTTTCTTGCAAGAAGTATTAATCTTGTATGTCGGCTATTGCAACTTATAATTTATTACCTATGATGCCACTTCAAGGTATACGAGGTTCACACGATGTCTTAATAATATGGTGTAGGTTTCCTCAACCGAACTCTGTTTATCTTGTAGTTATAATCGTTTAAATTTGTAATCTAAATATACTAACATATGAAGTTTACTATATTCTTTGAACGGTACTTCTTTCTTGCACGAACTATTAATCTTTGTATGTCGGTTATTGCACCTTATAATTTATACCAATGATGCCACTTTGAGGTATACGAGGTTCACACGATCTCTTAATTATATCCTGTAAGTTTCCTCAATCGAAGGAACTCTGTTTATTTTGTAGCTATGACCGTTTAAATTCGTAATCTAAATATACTTACAGATGAAGTTTACTATATTCTTTTAACGGTACTCCTTTCTTGCTCGACCTATGAATCCCGGAATTTCGGTTATTGCAACTTATAATTTATTTCCTATGATGCCACTTCGAGGTAGAAGATGTTCACACATTATTGTAATTATATACTGCAACTTTCCTCATTTGAACTCCGCTTATCTTGTACTTATAATCATTTAAATATCTAATCTCAATATAACAACGTATGATGTTTATTCTATTCTGTTAATGGTAATCCTTTCTTGCACGAATTATTATTGTTGGTATTTCGGTTATTGAAACTTATAATTTATTTCCTAGTACACCACTTCGAGTTATAAGAGGTTCACACGATATCTTAATTATCTCATGTAAGTTTGCCCAATGAAACTCTGTTTATCTTGTAGTTATACTCGTTTAAATTTGTAATCTTAAATATACTAAGATATGAAGTTTACTATATTCTTGTAACGGTACTCATTTCTTGCAAGAAGTATTAATCTTGTATGTCGGCTATTGCAACTTATAATTTATTACCTATGATGCCACTTCAAGGTATACGAGGTTCACACGATGTCTTAATAATATGGTGTAGGTTTCCTCAACCGAACTCTGTTTATCTTGTAGTTATAATCGTTTAAATTTGTAATCTAAATATACTAACATATGAAGTTTACTATATTCTTTGGACGGTACTTCTTTCTTGCACGAACTATTAATCTTTGTATGTCGGTTATTGCACCTTATAATTAATACCAATGATGCCACTTTGAGGTATACGAGGTTCACACGATCTCTTAATTATATCCTGTAAGTTTCCTCAATCGAAGGAACTCTGTTTATTTTGTAGCTATGACCGTTTAAATTCGTAATCTAAATATACTTACAGATGAAGTTTACTATATTCTTTTAACGGTACTCCTTTCTTGCTCGACCTATGAATCCCGGAATTTCGGTTATTGCAACTTATAATTTATTTCCTATGATGCCACTTCGAGGTAGAAGATGTTCACACATTATTGTAATTATATACTGCAACTTTCCTCATTTGAACTCCGCTTATCTTGTACTTATAATCATTTAAATATCTAATCTCAATATAACAACGTATGATGTTTATTCTATTCTGTTAATGGTAATCCTTTCTTGCACGAATTATTATTGTTGGTATTTCGGTTATTGAAACTTATAATTTATTTCCTAGTACACCACTTCGAGTTATAAGAGGTTCACACGATATCTTAATTATCTCATGTAAGTTTGCCCAATGAAACTCTGTTTATCTTGTAGTTATACTCGTTTAAATTTGTAATCTTAAATATACTAAGATATGAAGTTTACTATATTCTTGTAACGGTACTCATTTCTTGCAAGAAGTATTAATCTTGTATGTCGGCTATTGCAACTTATAATTTATTACCTATGATGCCACTTCAAGGTATACGAGGTTCACACGATGTCTTAATAATATGGTGTAGGTTTCCTCAACCGAACTCTGTTTATCTTGTAGTTATAATCGTTTAAATTTGTAATCTAAATATACTAACATATGAAGTTTACTATATTCTTTGAACGGTACTTCTTTCTTGCACGAACTATTAATCTTTGTATGTCGGTTATTGCACCTTATAATTTATACCAATGATGCCACTTTGAGGTATACGAGGTTCACACGATCTCTTAATTATATCCTGTAAGTTTCCTCAATCGAAGGAACTCTGTTTATTTTGTAGCTATGACCGTTTAAATTCGTAATCTAAATATACTTACAGATGAAGTTTACTATATTCTTTTAACGGTACTCCTTTCTTGCTCGACCTATGAATCCCGGAATTTCGGTTATTGCAACTTATAATTTATTTCCTATGATGCCACTTCGAGGTAGAAGATGTTCACACATTATTGTAATTATATACTGCAACTTTCCTCATTTGAACTCCACTTATCTTGTACTTATAATCATTTAAATATCTAATCTCAATATAACAACGTATGATGTTTATTCTATTCTGTTAATGGTAATCCTTTCTTGCACGAATTATTATTGTTGGTATTTCGGTTATTGAAACTTATAATTTATTTCCTAGTACACCACTTCGAGTTATAAGAGGTTCACACGATATCTTAATTATCTCATGTAAGTTTGCCCAATGAAACTCTGTTTATCTTGTAGTTATACTCGTTTAAATTTGTAATCTTAAATATACTAAGATATGAAGTTTACTATATTCTTGTAACGGTACTCCTTTCTTGCAAGAACTATTAATCTTGTATGTCGGCTATTGCAACTTATAATTTATTACCTATGATGCCACTTCAAGGTATACGAGGTTCACACGATGTCTTAATAATATGGTGTAGGTTTCCTCAACCGAACTCTGTTTATCTTGTAGTTATAATCGTTTAAATTTGTAATCTAAATATACTAACATATGAAGTTTACTATATTCTTTGAACGGTACTCCTTTCTTACACGAACTATTAATCTTTGTATGTCGGTTATTGCACCTTATAATTTATACCAATGATGCCACTTTGAGGTATACGAGGTTCACACGATCTCTTAATTATATCCTGTAAGTTTCCTCAATCGAAGGAACTCTGTTTATTTTGTAGCTATGACCGTTTAAATTCGTAATCTAAATATACTTACAGATGAAGTTTACTATATTCTTTTAACGGTACTCCTTTCTTGCTCGACCTATGAATCCCGGAATTTCGGTTATTGCAACCTATAATTTATTTCCTATGATGCCACTTCGAGGTAGAAGATGTTCACACATTATTGTAATTATATACTGCAAGTTTCCTCATTTGAACTCCGCTTATCTTGTACTTATAATCATTTAAATATCTAATCTCAATATAACAACGTATGATGTTTATTCTATTCTGTTAATGGTAATCCTTTCTTGCACGAATTATTATTGTTGGTATTTCGGTTATTGAAACTTATAATTTATTTCCTAGTACACCACTTCGAGTTATAAGAGGTTCACACGATATCTTAATTATCTCATGTAAGTTTGCCCAATGAAACTCTGTTTATCTTGTAGTTATACTCGTTTAAATTTGTAATCTTAAATATACTAAGTTATGAAGTTTACTATATTCTTGTAACGGTACTCCTTTCTTGCAAGAAGTATTAATCTTGTATGTCGGCTATTGCAACTTATAATTTATTACCTATGATGCCACTTCAAGGTATACGAGGTTCACACGATGTCTTAATAATATGGTGTAGGTTTCCTCAACCGAACTCTGTTTATCTTGTAGTTATAATCGTTTAAATTTGTAATCGAAATATACTAACATATGAAGTTTACTATATTCTTTGAACGGTACTTCTTTCTTGCACGAACTATTAATCTTTGTATGTCGGTTATTGCACCTTATAATTTATACCAATGATGCCACTTTGAGGTATACGAGGTTCACACGATCTCTTAATTATATCCTGTAAGTTTCCTCAATCGAAGGAACTCTGTTTATTTTGTAGCTATGACCGTTTAAATTCGTAATCTAAATATACTTACAGATGAAGTTTACTATATTCTTTTAACGGTACTCCTTTCTTGCTCGACCTATGAATCCCGGAATTTCGGTTATTGCAACTTATAATTTATTTCCTATGATGCCACTTCGAGGTAGAAGATGTTCACACATTATTGTAATTATATACTGCAACTTTCCTCATTTGAACTCCGCTTATCTTGTACTTATAATCATTTAAATATATAATCTCAATATAACAACGTATGATGTTTATTCTATTCTGTTAATGGTAATCCTTTCTTGCACGAATTATTATTGTTGGTATTTCGGTTATTGAAACTTATAATTTATTTCCTAGTACACCACTTCGAGTTATAAGAGGTTCACACGATATCTTAATTATCTCATGTAAGTTTGCCCAATGAAACTCTGTTTATCTTGTAGTTATACTCGTTTAAATTTGTAATCTTAAATATACTAAGATATGAAGTTTACTATATTCTTGTAACGGTACTCCTTTCTTGCAAGAAGTATTAATCTTGTATGTCGGCTATTGCAACTTATAATTTATTACCTATGATGCCACTTCAAGGTATACGAGGTTCACACGATGTCTTAATAATATGGTGTAGGTTTCCTCAACCGAACTCTGTTTATCTTGTAGTTATAATCGTTTAAATTTGTAATCTAAATATACTAACATATGAAGTTTACTATATTCTTTGAACGGTACTCCTTTCTTACACGAACTATTAATCTTTGTATGTCGGTTATTGCACCTTATAATTTATACCAATGATGCCACTTTGAGGTATATGAGGTTCACACGATCTCTTAATTATATCCTGTAAGTTTCCTCAATCGAAGGAACTCTGTTTATTTTGTAGCTATGACCGTTTAAATTCGTAATCTAAATATACTTACAGATGAAGTTTACTATATTCTTTTAACGGTACTCCTTTCTTGCTCGACCTATGAATCCCGGAATTTCGGTTATTGCAACTTATAATTTATTTCCTATGATGCCAGTTCGAGGTAGAAGATGTTCACACATTATTGTAATTATATACTGCAACTTTCCTCATTTGAACTCCGCTTATCTTGTACTTATAATCATTTAAATATCTAATCTCAATATAACAACGTATGATGTTTATTCTATTCTGTTAATGGTAATCCTTTCTTGCACAAATTATTATTGTTGGTATTTCGGTTATTGAAACTTATAATTTATTTCATAGTACACCACTTCGAGTTATAAGAGGTTCACACGATATCTTAATTATCTCATGTAAGTTTGCCCAATCAAACTCTGTTTATCTTGTAGTTATACTCGTTTAAATTTGTAATCTAAATATACTAAGATATGAAGGTTACTATATTCTTGTAACGGTACTCCTTTCTTGCAAGAACTATTAATCTTGTATGTCGGCTATTTCAACTTATAATTTATTACCTATGATGCCACTTCAAGGTATACGAGGTTAACACGATGTCTTAATAATATGGTGTAGGTTTCCTCAACCGAACTCTGTTTATCTTGTAGTTATAATCATTTAAATTTGTAATCTAAATATACTAACATATTAAGTTTACTATATTCTTTGAACGGTACTTCTTTCTTACACGAACTATTAATCTTTGTATGTCGGTTATTGCACCTTATAATTTATACCAATGATGCCACTTTGAGGTATACGAGGTTCACACGATCTCTTAATTATATCCTGTAAGTTTCCTCAATCGAAGGAACTCTGTTTATTTTGTAGCTATGACCGTTTAAATTCGTAATCTAAATATACTTACAGATGAAGTTTACTATATTCTTTTAACGGTACTCCTTTCTTGCTCGACCTATGAATCCCGGAATTTCGGTTATTGCAACTTATAATTTATTTCCTATGATGCGACTTCGAGGTAGAAGATGTTCACACATTATTGTAATTATATACTGCAAGTTTCCTCATTTGAACTCCGCTTATCTTGTACTTATAATCATTTAAATATCTAATCTCAATATAACAACGTATGATGTTTATTCTATTCTGTTAATGGTAATCCTTTCTTGCACGAATTATTATTGTTGGTATTTCGGTTATTGAAACTTATAATTTATTTCCTAGTACACCACTTCGAGTTATAAGAGGTTCACACGATATCTTAATTATCTCATGTAAGTTTGCCCAATCAAACTCTGTTTATCTTGTAGTTATACTCGTTTAAATTTGTAATCTTAAATATACTAAGTTATGAAGTTTACTATATTCTTGTAACGGTACTCCTTTCTTGCAAGAAGTATTAATCTTGTATGTCGGCTATTGCAACTTATAATTTATTACCTATGATGCCACTTCAAGGTATACGAGGTTCACACGATGTCTTAATAATATGGTGTAGGTTTCCTCAACCGAACTCTGTTTATCTTGTAGTTATAATCGTTTAAATTTGTAATCTAAATATACTAACATATGAAGTTTACTATATTCTTTGAACGGTACTTCTTTCTTGCACGAACTATTAATCTTTGTATGTCGGTTATTGCACCTTATAATTTATACCAATGATGCCACTTTGAGGTATACGAGGTTCACACGATCTCTTAATTATATCCTGTAAGTTTCCTCAATCGAAGGAAATCTGTTTATTTTGTAGCTATGACCGTTTAAATACGTAATCTAAATATACTTACAGATGAAGTTTACTATATTCTTTTAACGGTACTCCTTTCTTGCTCGACCTATGAATCCCGGAATTTCGGTTATTGCAACTTATAATTTATTTCCTATGATGCCACTTCGAGGTAGAAGATGTTCACACATTATTGTAATTATATACTGCAACTTTCCTCATTTGAACTCCGCTTATCTTGTACTTATAATCATTTAAATATCTAATCTCAATATAACAACGTATGATGTTTATTCTATTCTGTTAATGGTAATCCTTTCTTGCACGAATTATTATTGTTGGTATTTCGGTTATTGAAACTTATAATTTATTTCCTAGTACACCACTTCGAGTTATAAGAGGTTCACACGATATCTTAATTATCTCATGTAAGTTTGCCCAATGAAACTCTGTTTATCTTGTAGTTATACTCGTTTAAATTTGTAATCTTAAATATACTAAGTTATGAAGTTTACTATATTCTTGTAACGGTACTCCTTTCTTGCAAGAAGTATTAATCTTGTATGTCGGCTATTGCAACTTATAATTTATTACCTATGATGCCACTTCAAGGTATACGAGGTTCACACGATGTCTTAATAATATGGTGTAGGTTTCCTCAACCGAACTCTGTTTATCTTGTAGTTATAATCGTTTAAATTTGTAATCGAAATATACTAACATATGAAGTTTACTATATTCTTTGAACGGTACTTCTTTCTTGCACGAACTATTAATCTTTGTATGTCGGTTATTGCACCTTATAATTTATACCAATGATGCCACTTTGAGGTATACGAGGTTCACACGATCTCTTAATTATATCCTGTAAGTTTCCTCAATCGAAGGAACTCTGTTTATTTTGTAGCTATGACCGTTTAAATTCGTAATCTAAATATACTTACAGATGAAGTTTACTATATTCTTTTAACGGTACTCCTTTCTTGCTCGACCTATGAATCCCGGAATTTCGGTTATTGCAACTTATAATTTATTTCCTATGAAGCGACTTCGAGGTAGAAGATGTTCACACATTATTGTAATTATATACTGCAAGTTTCCTCATTTGAACTCCGCTTATCTTGTACTTATAATCATTTAAATATCTAATCTCAATATAACAACGTATGATGTTTATTCTATTCTGTTAATGGTAATCCTTTCTTGCACGAATTATTATTGTTGGTATTTCGGTTATTGAAACTTATAATTTATTTCCTAGTACACCACTTCGAGTTATAAGAGGTTCACACGATATCTTAATTATCTCATGTAAGTTTGCCCAATCAAACTCTGTTTATCTTGTAGTTATACTCGTTTAAATTTGTAATCTTAAATATACTAAGTTATGAAGTTTACTATATTCTTGTAACGGTACTCCTTTCTTGCAAGAAGTATTAATCTTGTATGTCGGCTATTGCAACTTATAATTTATTACCTATGATGCCACTTCAAGGTATACGAGGTTCACACGATGTCTTAATAATATGGTGTAGGTTTCCTCAACCGAACTCTGTTTATCTTGTAGTTATAATCGTTTAAATTTGTAATCTAAATATACTAACATATGAAGTTTACTATATTCTTTGAACGGTACTTCTTTCTTGCACGAACTATTAATCTTTGTATGTCGGTTATTGCACCTTATAATTTATACCAATGATGCCACTTTGAGGTATACGAGGTTCACACGATCTCTTAATTATATCCTGTAAGTTTCCTCAATCGAAGGAAATCTGTTTATTTTGTAGCTATGACCGTTTAAATACGTAATCTAAATATACTTACAGATGAAGTTTACTATATTCTTTTAACGGTACTCCTTTCTTGCTCGACCTATGAATCCCGGAATTTCGGTTATTGCAACTTATAATTTATTTCCTATGATGCCACTTCGAGGTAGAAGATGTTCACACATTATTGTAATTATATACTGCAACTTTCCTCATTTGAACTCCGCTTATCTTGTACTTATAATCATTTAAATATCTAATCTCAATATAACAACGTATGATGTTTATTCTATTCTGTTAATGGTAATCCTTTCTTGCACGAATTATTATTGTTGGTATTTCGGTTATTGAAACTTATAATTTATTTCCTAGTACACCACTTCGAGTTATAAGAGGTTCACACGATATCTTAATTATCTCATGTAAGTTTGCCCAATGAAACTCTGTTTATCTTGTAGTTATACTCGTTTAAATTTGTAATCTTAAATATACTAAGTTATGAAGTTTACTATATTCTTGTAACGGTACTCCTTTCTTGCAAGAAGTATTAATCTTGTATGTCGGCTATTGCAACTTATAATTTATTACCTATGATGCCACTTCAAGGTATACGAGGTTCACACGATGTCTTAATAATATGGTGTAGGTTTCCTCAACCGAACTCTGTTTATCTTGTAGTTATAATCGTTTAAATTTGTAATCGAAATATACTAACATATGAAGTTTACTATATTCTTTGAACGGTACTTCTTTCTTGCACGAACTATTAATCTTTGTATGTCGGTTATTGCACCTTATAATTTATACCAATGATGCCACTTTGAGGTATACGAGGTTCACACGATCTCTTAATTATATCCTGTAAGTTTCCTCAATCGAAGGAACTCTGTTTATTTTGTAGCTATGACCGTTTAAATTCGTAATCTAAATATACTTACAGATGAAGTTTACTATATTCTTTTAACGGTACTCCTTTCTTGCTCGACCTATGAATCCCGGAATTTCGGTTATTGCAACTTATAATTTATTTCCTATGATGCGACTTCGAGGTAGAAGATGTTCACACATTATTGTAATTATGTACTGCAAGTTTCCTCATTTGAACTCCGCTTATCTTGTACTTATAATCATTTAAATATCTAATCTCAATATAACAACGTATGATGTTTATTCTATTCTGTTAATGGTAATCCTTTCTTGCACGAATTATTATTGTTGGTATTTCGGTTATTGAAACTTATAATTTATTTCCTAGTACACCACTTCGAGTTATAAGAGGTTCACACGATATCTTAATTATCTCATGTAAGTTTGCCCAATCAAACTCTGTTTATCTTGTAGTTATACTCGTTTAAATTTGTAATCTTAAATATACTAAGTTATGAAGTTTACTATATTCTTGTAACGGTACTCCTTTCTTGCAAGAAGTATTAATCTTGTATGTCGGCTATTGCAACTTATAATTTATTACCTATGATGCCACTTCAAGGTATACGAGGTTCACACGATGTCTTAATAATATGGTGTAGGTTTCCTCAACCGAACTCTGTTTATCTTGTAGTTATAATCGTTTAAATTTGTAATCTAAATATACTAACATATGAAGTTTACTATATTCTTTGAACGGTACTTCTTTCTTGCACGAACTATTAATCTTTGTATGTCGGTTATTGCACCTTATAATTTATACCAATGATGCCACTTTGAGGTATACGAGGTTCACACGATCTCTTAATTATATCCTGTAAGTTTCCTCAATCGAAGGAAATCTGTTTATTTTGTAGCTATGACCGTTTAAATACGTAATCTAAATATACTTACAGATGAAGTTTACTATATTCTTTTAACGGTACTCCTTTCTTGCTCGACCTATGAATCCCGGAATTTCGGTTATTGCAACTTATAATTTATTTCCTATGATGCCACTTCGAGGTAGAAGATGTTCACACATTATTGTAATTATATACTGCAACTTTCCTCATTTGAACTCCGCTTATCTTGTACTTATAATCATTTAAATATCTAATCTCAATATAACAACGTATGATGTTTATTCTATTCTGTTAATGGTAATCCTTTCTTGCACGAATTATTATTGTTGGTATTTCGGTTATTGAAACTTATAATTTATTTCCTAGTACACCACTTCGAGTTATAAGAGGTTCACACGATATCTTAATTATCTCATGTAAGTTTGCCCAATGAAACTCTGTTTATCTTGTAGTTATACTCGTTTAAATTTGTAATCTTAAATATACTAAGTTATGAAGTTTACTATATTCTTGTAACGGTACTCCTTTCTTGCAAGAAGTATTAATCTTGTATGTCGGCTATTGCAACTTATAATTTATTACCTATGATGCCACTTCAAGGTATACGAGGTTCACACGATGTCTTAATAATATGGTGTAGGTTTCCTCAACCGAACTCTGTTTATCTTGTAGTTATAATCGTTTAAATTTGTAATCGAAATATACTAACATATGAAGTTTACTATATTCTTTGAACGGTACTTCTTTCTTGCACGAACTATTAATCTTTGTATGTCGGTTATTGCACCTTATAATTTATACCAATGATGCCACTTTGAGGTATACGAGGTTCACACGATCTCTTAATTATATCCTGTAAGTTTCCTCAATCGAAGGAACTCTGTTTATTTTGTAGCTATGACCGTTTAAATTCGTAATCTAAATATACTTACAGATGAAGTTTACTATATTCTTTTAACGGTACTCCTTTCTTGCTCGACCTATGAATCCCGGAATTTCGGTTATTGCAACTTATAATTTATTTCCTATGATGCGACTTCGAGGTAGAAGATGTTCACACATTATTGTAATTATATACTGCAAGTTTCCTCATTTGAACTCCGCTTATCTTGTACTTATAATCATTTAAATATCTAATCTCAATATAACAACGTATGATGTTTATTCTATTCTGTTAATGGTAATCCTTTCTTGCACGAATTATTATTGTTGGTATTTCGGTTATTGAAACTTATAATTTATTTCCTAGTACACCACTTCGAGTTATAAGAGGTTCACACGATATCTTAATTATCTCATGTAAGTTTGCCCAATCAAACTCTGTTTATCTTGTAGTTATACTCGTTTAAATTTGTAATCTTAAATATACTAAGTTATGAAGTTTACTATATTCTTGTAACGGTACTCCTTTCTTGCAAGAAGTATTAATCTTGTATGTCGGCTATTGCAACTTATAATTTATTACCTATGATGCCACTTCAAGGTATACGAGGTTCACACGATGTCTTAATAATATGGGGTAGGTTTCCTCAACCGAACTCTGTTTATCTTGTAGTTATAATCGTTTAAATTTGTAATCTAAATATACTAACATATGAAGTTTACTATATTCTTTGAACGGTACTTCTTTCTTGCACGAACTATTAATCTTTGTATGTCGGTTATTGCACCTTATAATTTATACCAATGATGCCACTTTGAGGTATACGAGGTTCACACGATCTCTTAATTATATCCTGTAAGTTTCCTCAATCGAAGGAAATCTGTTTATTTTGTAGCTATGACCGTTTAAATTCGTAATCTAAATATACTTACAGATGAAGTTTACTATATTCTTTTAACGGTACTCCTTTCTTGCTCGACCTATGAATCCCGGAATTTCGGTTATTGCAACTTATAATTTATTTCCTATGATGCCACTTCGAGGTAGAAGATGTTCACACATTATTGTAATTATATACTGCAACTTTCCTCATTTGAACTCCGCTTATCTTGTACTTATAATCATTTAAATATCTAATCTCAATATAACAACGTATGATGTTTATTCTATTCTGTTAATGGTAATCCTTTCTTGCACGAATTATTATTGTTGGTATTTCGGTTATTGAAACTTATAATTTATTTCCTAGTACACCACTTCGAGTTATAAGAGGTTCACACGATATCTTAATTATCTCATGTAAGTTTGCCCAATGAAACTCTGTTTATCTTGTAGTTATACTCGTTTAAATTTGTAATCTTAAATATACTAAGTTATGAAGTTTACTATATTCTTGTAACGGTACTCCTTTCTTGCAAGAAGTATTAATCTTGTATGTCGGCTATTGCAACTTATAATTTATTACCTATGATGCCACTTCAAGGTATACGAGGTTCACACGATGTCTTAATAATATGGTGTAGGTTTCCTCAACCGAACTCTGTTTATCTTGTAGTTATAATCGTTTAAATTTGTAATCTAAATATACTAACATATGAAGTTTACTATATTCTTTGAACGGTACTTCTTTCTTGCACGAACTATTAATCTTTGTATGTCGGTTATTGCACCTTATAATTTATACCAATGATGCCACTTTGAGGTATACGAGGTTCACACGATCTCTTAATTATATCCTGTAAGTTTCCTCAATCGAAGGAAATCTGTTTATTTTGTAGCTATGACCGTTTAAATTCGTAATCTAAATATACTTACAGATGAAGTTTACTATATTCTTTTAACGGTACTCCTTTCTTGCTCGACCTATGAATCCCGGAATTTCGGTTATTGCAACTTATAATTTATTTCCTATGATGCCACTTCGAGGTAGAAGATGTTCACACATTATTGTAATTATATACTTCAACTTTCCTCATTTGAACTCCGCTTATCTTGTACTTATAATCATTTAAATATCTAATCTCAATATAACAACGTATGATGTTTATTCTATTCTGTTAATGGTAATCCTTTCTTGCACGAATTATTATTGTTGGTATTTCGGTTATTGAAACTTATAATTTATTTCCTAGTACACCACTTCGAGTTATAAGAGGTTCACACGATATCTTAATTATCTCATGTAAGTTTGCCCAATGAAACTCTGTTTATCTTGTAGTTATACTCGTTTAAATTTGTAATCTTAAATATACTAAGATATGAAGTTTACTATATTCTTGTAACGGTACTCCTTTCTTGCAAGAAGTATTAATCTTGTATGTCGGCTATTGCAACTTATAATTTATTACCTATGATGCCACTTCAAGGTATACGAGGTTCACACGATGTCTTAATAATATGGTGTAGGTTTCCTCAACCGAACTCTGTTTATCTTGTAGTTATAATCGTTTAAATTTGTAATCGAAATATACTAACATATGAAGTTTACTATATTCTTTGAACGGTACTTCTTTCTTGCACGAACTATTAATCTTTGTATGTCGGTTATTGCACCTTATAATTTATACCAATGATGCCACTTTGAGGTATACGAGGTTCACACGATCTCTTAATTATATCCTGTAAGTTTCCTCAATCGAAGGAACTCTGTTTATTTTGTAGCTATGACCGTTTAAATTCGTAATCTAAATATACTTACAGATGAAGTTTACTATATTCTTTTAACGGTACTCCTTTCTTGCTCGACCTATGAATCCCGGAATTTCGGTTATTGCAACTTATAATTTATTTCCTATGATGCGACTTCGAGGTAGAAGATGTTCACACATTATTGTAATTATATACTGCAAGTTTCCTCATTTGAACTCCGCTTATCTTGTACTTATAATCATTTAAATATCTAATCTCAATATAACAACGTATGATGTTTATTCTATTCTGTTAATGGTAATCCTTTCTTGCACGAATTATTATTGTTGGTATTTCGGTTATTGAAACTTATAATTTATTTCCTAGTACACCACTTCGAGTTATAAGAGGTTCACACGATATCTTAATTATCTCATGTAAGTTTGCCCAATCAAACTCTGTTTATCTTGTAGTTATACTCGTTTAAATTTGTAATCTTAAATATACTAAGTTATGAAGTTTACTATATTCTTGTAACGGTACTCCTTTCTTGCAAGAAGTATTAATCTTGTATGTCGGCTATTGCAACTTATAATTTATTACCTATGATGCCACTTCAAGGTATACGAGGTTCACACGATGTCTTAATAATATGGGGTAGGTTTCCTCAACCGAACTCTGTTTATCTTGTAGTTATAATCGTTTAAATTTGTAATCTAAATATACTAACATATGAAGTTTACTATATTCTTTGAACGGTACTTCTTTCTTGCACGAACTATTAATCTTTGTATGTCGGTTATTGCACCTTATACTTTATACCAATGATGCCACTTTGAGGTATACGAGGTTCACACGATCTCTTAATTATATCCTGTAAGTTTCCTCAATCGAAGGAAATCTGTTTATTTTGTAGCTATGACCGTTTAAATTCGTAATCTAAATATACTTACAGATGAAGTTTACTATATTCTTTTAACGGTACTCCTTTCTTGCTCGACCTATGAATCCCGGAATTTCGGTTATTGCAACTTATAATTTATTTCCTATGATGCCACTTCGAGGTAGAAGATGTTCACACATTATTGTAATTATATACTGCAACTTTCCTCATTTGAACTCCGCTTATCTTGTACTTATAATCATTTAAATATCTAATCTCAATATAACAACGTATGATGTTTATTCTATTCTGTTAATGGTAATCCTTTCTTGCACGAATTATTATTGTTGGTATTTCGGTTATTGAAACTTATAATTTATTTCCTAGTACACCACTTCGAGTTATAAGAGGTTCACACGATATCTTAATTATCTCATGTAAGTTTGCCCAATGAAACTCTGTTTATCTTGTAGTTATACACGTTTAAATTTGTAATCTTAAATATACTAAGATATGAAGTTTACTATATTCTTGTAACGGTACTCCTTTCTTGCAAGAAGTATTAATCTTGTATGTCGGCTATTGCAACTTATAATTTATTACCTATGATGCCACTTCAAGGTATACGAGGTTCACACGATGTCTTAATAATATGGTGTAGGTTTCCTCAACCGAACTCTGTTTATCTTGTAGTTATAATCGTTTAAATTTGTAATCTAAATATACTAACATATGAAGTTTACTATATTCTTTGAACGGTACTCCTTTCTTACACGAACTATTAATCTTTGTATGTCGGTTATTGCACCTTATAATTTATACCAATGATGCCACTTTGAGGTATACGAGGTTCACACGATCTCTTAATTATATCCTGTAAGTTTCCTCAATCGAAGGAACTCTGTTTATTTTGTAGCTATGACCGTTTAAATTCGTAATCTAAATATACTTACAGATGAAGTTTACTATATTCTTTTAACGGTACTCCTTTCTTGCTCGACCTATGAATCCCGGAATTTCGGTTATTGCAACTTATAATTTATTTCCTATGATGCCACTTCGAGGTAGAAGATGTTCACACATTATTGTAATTATATACTGCAACTTTCCTCATTTGAACTCCGCTTATCTTGTACTTATAATCATTTAAATATCTAATCTCAATATAACAACGTATGATGTTTATTCTATTCTGTTAATGGTAATCCTTTCTTGCACGAATTATTATTGTTGGTATTTCGGTTATTGAAACTTATAATTTATTTCCTAGTACACCACTTCGAGTTATAAGAGGTTCACACGATATCTTAATTATCTCATGTAAGTTTGCCCAATCAAACTCTGTTTATCTTGTAGTTATACTCGTTTAAATTTGTAATCTTAAATATACTAAGATATGAAGTTTACTATATTCTTGTAACGGTACTCCTTTCTTGCAAGAACTATTAATCTTGTATGTCGGCTATTGCAACTTATAATTTATTACCTATGATGCCACTTCAAGGTATACGAGGTTCACACGATGTCTTAATAATATGGTGTAGGTTTCCTCAACCGAACTCTGTTTATCTTGTAGTTATAATCGTTTAAATTTGTAATCTAAATATACTAACATATGAAGTTTACTATATTCTTTGAACGGTACTCCTTTCTTACACGAACTATTAATCTTTGTATGTCGGTTATTGCACCTTATAATTTATACCAATG
The DNA here is from genome assembly GCA_946814005.1 of Chamaenerion angustifolium. NCBI lineage: Eukaryota > Viridiplantae > Streptophyta > Magnoliopsida > Myrtales > Onagraceae > Chamaenerion > Chamaenerion angustifolium. The sequence continues at coordinate 20,129,561 of OX328268.1, read as the reverse complement.
ATGCCACTTTGAGGTATACGAGGTTCACACGATCTCTTAATTATATCCTGTAAGTTTCCTCAATCGAAGGAACTCTGTTTATTTTGTAGCTATGACCGTTTAAATTCGTAATCTAAATATACTTACAGATGAAGTTTACTATATTCTTTTAACGGTACTCCTTTCTTGCTCGACCTATGAATCCCGGAATTTCGGTTATTGCAACTTATAATTTATTTCCTATGATGCCACTTCGAGGTAGAAGATGTTCACACATTATTGTAATTATATACTGCAACTTTCCTCATTTGAACTCCGCTTATCTTGTACTTATAATCATTTAAATATCTAATCTCAATATAACAACGTATGATGTTTATTCTATTCTGTTAATGGTAATCCTTTCTTGCACAAATTATTATTGTTGGTATTTCGGTTATTGAAACTTATAATTTATTTCCTAGTACACCACTTCGAGTTATAAGAGGTTCACACGATATCTTAATTATCTCATGTAAGTTTGCCCAATCAAACTCTGTTTATCTTGTAGTTATACTCGTTTAAATTTGTAATCTAAATATACTAAGATATGAAGGTTACTATATTCTTGTAACGGTACTCCTTTCTTGCAAGAACTATTAATCTTGTATGTCGGCTATTTCAACTTATAATTTATTACCTATGATGCCACTTCAAGGTATACGAGGTTAACACGATGTCTTAATAATATGGTGTAGGTTTCCTCAACCGAACTCTGTTTATCTTGTAGTTATAATCATTTAAATTTGTAATCTAAATATACTAACATATTAAGTTTACTATATTCTTTGAACGGTACTTCTTTCTTACACGAACTATTAATCTTTGTATGTCGGTTATTGCACCTTATAATTTATACCAATGATGCCACTTTGAGGTATACGAGGTTCACACGATCTCTTAATTATATCCTGTAAGTTTCCTCAATCGAAGGAACTCTGTTTATTTTGTAGCTATGACCGTTTAAATTCGTAATCTAAATATACTTACAGATGAAGTTTACTATATTCTTTTAACGGTACTCCTTTCTTGCTCGACCTATGAATCCCGGAATTTCGGTTATTGCAACTTATAATTTATTTCCTATGATGCGACTTCGAGGTAGAAGATGTTCACACATTATTGTAATTATATACTGCAAGTTTCCTCATTTGAACTCCGCTTATCTTGTACTTATAATCATTTAAATATCTAATCTCAATATAACAACGTATGATGTTTATTCTATTCTGTTAATGGTAATCCTTTCTTGCACGAATTATTATTGTTGGTATTTCGGTTATTGAAACTTATAATTTATTTCCTAGTACACCACTTCGAGTTATAAGAGGTTCACACGATATCTTAATTATCTCATGTAAGTTTGCCCAATCAAACTCTGTTTATCTTGTAGTTATACTCGTTTAAATTTGTAATCTTAAATATACTAAGATATGAAGTTTACTATATTCTTGTAACGGTACTCCTTTCTTGCAAGAAGTATTAATCTTGTATGTCGGCTATTGCAACTTATAATTTATTACCTATGATGCCACTTCAAGGTATACGAGGTTCACACGATGTCTTAATAATATGGTGTAGGTTTTCTCAACCGAACTCTGTTTATCTTGTAGTTATAATCGTTTAAATTTGTAATCTAAATATACTAACATATGAAGTTTACTATATTCTTTGAACGGTACTCCTTTCTTGCACGAACTATTAATCTTTGTATGTCGGTTATTGCACCTTATAATTTATACCAATGATGCCACTTTGAGGGATACGAGGTTCACACGATCTCTTAATTATATCCTGTAAGTTTCCTCAATCGAAGGAACTCTGTTTATTTTGTAACTATGACCGTTTAAATTCGTAATCTAAATATACTTACAGATGAAGTTTACTATATTCTTTTAACGGTACTCCTTTCTTGCTCGACCTATGAATCCCGGAATTTCGGTTATTGCAACTTATAATTTATTTCCTATGATGCCACTTCGAGGTAGAAGATGTTCACACATTATTGTAATCATATACTGCAACTTTCCTCATTTGAACTCCGCTTATCTTGTACTTATAATCATTTAAATATCTAATCTCAATATAACAACGTATGATGTTTATTCTATTCTGTTAATGGTAATCCTTTCTTGCACAAATTATTATTGTTGGTATTTCGGTTATTGAAACTTATAATTTATTTCCTAGTACACCACTTCGAGTTATAAGAGGTTCACACGATATCTTAATTATCTCATGTAAGTTTGCCCAATCAAACTCTGTTTATCTTGTACTTATACTCGTTTAAATTTGTAATCTAAATATACTAACATATGAAGTTTACTATATTCTTTGAACGGTACTCCTTTCTTGCACGAACTATTAATCTTTGTATGTCGGTTATTGCACCTTATAATTTATACCAATGATGCCACTTTGAGGTATACGAGGTTCAAACGATCTCTTAATTATATCCTGTAAGTTTCCTCAATCGAAGGAACTCTGTTTATTTTGTAGCTATGACCGTTTAAATTTGTAATCTAAATATACTTACAGATGAAGTTTACTATATTCTTGTAACGGTACTCATTTCTTGCAAGAACTATTAATCTGGTACGTCGGCTATTGCAACTTATAATTTATTACCTATGATGCCACTTCAAGGTATACGAGGTTCACACGATGTCTTAATAATATGGTGTAGGTTTCCTCAACCGAAATCTGTTTATCCTGTAGTTATAATCGTTTAAATTTGTAATCTAAATATACTAACATATGAAGTTTACTATATTCTTTGAACGATACTCCTTTCTTGCACGAACTATTAATCTTTGTATGTCGGTTATTGCACCTTATAATTTATACCAATGATGCCACTTTGAGGTATACGAGGTTCACACGATCTCTTAATTATATCCTGTAAGTTTCCTCAATCGAAGGAACTCTGTTTATTTTGTAGCTATGACCGTTTAAATTCGTAATCTAAATATACTTACAGATGAAGTTTACTATATTCTTGTAACGGTACTCCTTTCTTGCAAGAACTATTAATCTTCTATGTCGGCTATTGCAACTTATAATTTATTACCTATGATGCCACTTCAAGGTATACGAGGTTAACACGATGTCTTAATAATATGGTGTAGGTTTCCACAACCGAAATCTGTTTATCCTGTAGTTATAATCGTTTAAATTTGTAATCTAAATATACTAACATATGAAGTTTACTATATTCTTTGAACGATACTCCTTTCTTGCACGAACTATTAATCTTTGTATGTCGGTTATTGCACCTTATAATTTATACCAATGATGCCACTTTGAGGTATACGAGGTTCACACGATCTCTTAATTATATCCTGTAAGTTTCCTCAATCGAAGGAACTCTGTTTATTTTGTAGCTATGACCGTTTAAATTTGTAATCTAAATATACTTACAGATGAAGTTTACTATATTCTTGTAACGGTACTCATTTCTTGCAAGAACTATTAATCTTGTACGTCGGCTATTGCAACTTATAATTTATTACCTATGATGCCACTTCAAGGTATACGAGGTTCACACGATGTCTTAATAATATGGTGTAGGTTTCCTCAACCGAAATCTGTTTATCCTGTAGTTATAATCGTTTAAATTTGTAATCTAAATATACTAACATATGAAGTTTACTATATTCTTTGAACGATACTCCTTTCTTGCACGAACTATTAATCTTTGTATGTCGGTTATTGCACCTTATAATTTATACCAATGATGCCACTTTGAGGTATACGAGGTTCACACGATCTCTTAATTATATCCTGTAAGTTTCCTCAATCGAAGGAACTCTGTTTATTTTGTAGCTATGACCGTTTAAATTCGTAATCTAAATATACTTACAGATGAAGTTTACTATATTCTTGTAACGGTACTCCTTTCTTGCAAGAACTATTAATCTTCTATGTCGGCTATTGCAACTTATAATTTATTACCTATGATGCCACTTCAAGGTATACGAGGTTAACACGATGTCTTAATAATATGGTGTAGGTTTCCTCAACCGAACTCTGTTTATCTTGTAGTTATAATCATTTAAATTTGTAATCTAAATATACTAACATGTTAAGTTTACTATATTCTTTGAACGGTACTTCTTTCTTACACGAACTATTAATCTTTGTATGTCGGTTATTGCACCTTATAATTTATACCAATGATGCCACTTTGAGGTATACGAGGTTCACACGATCTCTTAATTATATCCTGTAAGTTTCCTCAATCGAAGGAACTCTGTTTATTTTGTAGCTATGACCGTTTAAATTCGTAATCTAAATATACTTACAGATGAAGTTTACTATATTCTTTTAACAGTACTCCTTTCTTGCTCGACCTATGAATCCCGGAATTTCGGTTATTGCAACTTATAATTTATTTCCTATGATGCCACTTCGAGGTAGAAGATGTTCACACATTATTGTAATTATATACTGCAACTTTCCTCATTTGAACTCCGCTTATCTTGTACTTATAATCATTTAAATATCTAATCTCAATATAACAACGTATGATGTTTATTCTATTCTGTTAATGGTAATCCTTTCTTGCACAAATTATTATTGTTGGTATTTCGGTTATTGAAACTTATAATTTATTTCATAGTACACCACTTCGAGTTATAAGAGGTTCACACGATATCTTAATTATCTCATGTAAGTTTGCCCAATCAAACTCTGTTTATCTTGTAGTTATACTCGTTTAAATTTGTAATCTAAATATACTAAGATATGAAGGTTACTATATTCTTGTAACGGTACTCCTTTCTTGCAAGAACTATTAATCTTGTATGTCGGCTATTGCAACTTATAATTTATTACCTATGATGCCACTTCAAGGTATACGAGGTTAACACGATGTCTTAATAATATGGTGTAGGTTTCCTCAACCGAACTCTGTTTATCTTGTAGTTATAATCGTTTAAATTTGTAATCTAAATATACTAACATATGAAGTTTACTATATTCTTTGAACGGTACTCCTTTCTTGCACGAACTATTAATCTTTGTATGTCGGTTATTGCACCTTATAATTTATACCAATGATGCCACTTTGAGGTATACGAGGTTCACACGATCTCTTAATTATATCCTGTAAGTTTCCTCAATCGAAGGAACTCTGTTTATTTTGTAGCTATGACCGTTTAAATTCGTAATCTAAATATACTTACAGATGAAGTTTACTATATTCTTTTAACGGTACTCCTTTCTTGCTCGACCTATGAATCCCGGAAATTCGGTTATTGCAACTTATAATTTATTTCCTATGATGCCACTTCGAGGTAGAAGATGTTCACACAATATTGTAATTATATTCTGGAAGTTTCCTCATTTGAACTCCGCTTATCTTGTACTTATAATCATTTAAATTTCTAATCTCAATATAAGAACGTATGAAGTTTATTCTATTCTGTTAACGGTAATCCTTTCTTGCACGAATTATTAATCTTGGTATTTCGGTTATTAAAACTTATAATTTATTTCCTAGGACACCACTTCGAGTTATACGAGGTCCTCAATCGAAGGAACTCTGTTTCCTCAATCGAAGGAACTCTTAATTATATCCTGTAAGTTTCCTCAATCGAAGGAACTCTGTTTATTTTGTAGCTATGACCGTTTAAATTCGTAATCTAAATATACTTACAGATGAAGTTTACTATATTCTTTTAACGGTACTCCTTTCTTGCTCGACCTATGAATCCCGGAATTTCGGTTATTGCAACTTATAATTTATTTCCTATGATGCGACTTCGAGGTAGAAGATTTTCACACATTATTGTAATTATATCCTGCAAGTTTCCTCATTTGAACTCCGCTTATCTTGTACTTATAATCATTTAAATTTCTAATCTCAATATAAGAACGTATGAAGTTTATTCTATTCTGTTAACGGTTATCCTTTCTTGCACGAATTATTAATCTTGGTATTTCGGTTATTAAAACTTATAATTTATTTCCTAGGACACCACTTCGAGTTATACGAGGTCCACACGATATCTTAATAATATGCTGTAAGTTTCCTCAATCGAACTCTGTTTATCTTGTAGTTATAATCGTTTAAATTTGTAATCTAAATATACTGACATATGAAGTTTACTATATTCTTTGAACGGTACTCCATTCTTGCACGAACTATTAATCTTTGTATGTCGGTTATTGCACCTTATAATTTATACCTATGATGCCACTTTGAGGTATACGAGGTTCACACGATCTCTTAATTATATCCTGTAAGTTTCCTCAATCGAAGGAACTCTGTTTATTTTGTAGCTATGACCGTTTAAATTTGTAATCTAAATATACTAAGATATGAAGTTTACTATATTCTTGTAACGGTACTCCTTTCTTGCAAGAACTATTAATCTTGTATATCGGCTATTGCAACTTATAATTTATTACCTATGATGCCACTTCAAGGTATACGAGGTTAACACGATGTCTTAATAATATGGTGTATGTTTCCTCAACCGAACTCTGTTTATCTTGTAGTTATAATCATTTAAATTTGTAATCTAAATATACTAACATATTAATTTTACTATATTCTTTGAACGGTACTTCTTTCTTACACGAACTATTAATCTTTGTATGTCGGTTATTGCACCTTATAATTTATACCAATGATGCCACTTTGAGGTATACGAGGTTCACACGATCTCTTAATTATATCCTGTAAGTTTCCTCAATCGAAGGAACTCTGTTTATTTTGTAGCTATGACCGTTTAAATTCGTAATCTAAATATACTTACAGATGAAGTTTACTATATTCTTTTAACGGTACTCCTTTCTTGCTCGACCTATGAATCCCGGAATTTCGGTTATTGCAACTTATAATTTATTTCCTATGATGCGACTTCGAGGTAGAAGATTTTCACACATTATTGTAATTATATACTGCAAGTTTCCTCATTTGAACTCCGCTTATCTTGTACTTATAATCATTTAAATTTCTAATCTCAATATAAGAACGTATGAAGTTTATTCTATTCTGTTAACGGTAATCCTTTCTTGCACGAATTATTAATCTTGGTATTTCGGTTATTAAAACTTATAATTTATTTCCTAAGACACCACTTCGAGTTATACGAGGTCCACACGATATCTTAATAATATGCTGTAAGTTTCCTCAATCGAACTCTGTTTATCTTGTAGTTATAATCGTTTAAATTTGTAATCTAAATATACTGACATATGAAGTTTACTATATTCTTTGAACGGTACTCCATTCTTGCACGAACTATTAATCTTTGTATGTCGGTTATTGCACCTTATAATTTATACCTATGATGCCACTTTGAGGTATACGAGGTTCACACGATCTCTTAATTATATCCTGTAAGTTTCCTCAATCGAAGGAACTCTGTTTATTTTGTAGCTATGACCGTTTAAATTTGTAATCTAAATATACTAAGATATGAAGTTTACTATATTCTTGTAACGGTACTCCTTTCTTGCAAGAACTATTAATCTTGTATATCGGCTATTGCAACTTATAATTTATTACCTATGATGCCACTTCAAGGTATACGAGGTTAACACGATGTCTTAATAATATGCTGTATGTTTCCTCAACCGAACTCTGTTTATCTTGTAGTTATAATCATTTAAATTTGTAATCTAAATATACTAACATATTAATTTTACTATATTCTTTGAACGGTACTTCTTTCTTACACGAACTATTAATCTTTGTATGTCGGTTATTGCACCTTATAATTTATACCAATGATGCCACTTTGAGGTATACGAGGTTCACACGATCTCTTAATTATATCCTGTAAGTTTCCTCAATCGAAGGAACTCTGTTTATTTTGTAGCTATGACCGTTTAAATTCGTAATCTAAATATACTTACAGATGAAGTTTACTATATTCTTTTAACGGTACTCCTTTCTTGCTCGACCTATGAATCCCGGAATTTCGGTTATTGCAACTTATAATTTATTTCCTATGATGCGACTTCGAGGTAGAAGATTTTCACACATTATTGTAATTATATACTGCAAGTTTCCTCATTTGAACTCCGCTTATCTTGTACTTATAATCATTTAAATTTCTAATCTCAATATAAGAACGTATGAAGTTTATTCTATTCTGTTAACGGTAATCCTTTCTTGCACGAATTATTAATCTTGGTATTTCGGTTATTAAAACTTATAATTTATTTCCTAGGACACCACTTCGAGTTATACGAGGTCCACACGATATCTTAATAATATGCTGTAAGTTTCCTCAATCGAACTCTGTTTATCTTGTAGTTATAATCGTTTAAATTTGTAATCTAAATATACTGACATATGAAGTTTACTATATTCTTTGAACGGTACTCCATTCTTGCACGAACTATTAATCTTTGTATGTCGGTTATTGCACCTTATAATTTATACCTATGATGCCACTTTGAGGTATACGAGGTTCACACGATCTCTTAATTATATCCTGTAAGTTTCCTCAATCGAAGGAACTCTGTTTATTTTGTAGCTATGACCGTTTAAATTTGTAATCTAAATATACTAAGATATGAAGTTTACTATATTCTTGTAACGGTACTCCTTTCTTGCAAGAACTATTAATCTTGTATATCGGCTATTGCAACTTATAATTTATTACCTATGATGCCACTTCAAGGTATACGAGGTTAACACGATGTCTTAATAATATGGTGTATGTTTCCTCAACCGAACTCTGTTTATCTTGTAGTTATAATCATTTAAATTTGTAATCTAAATATACTAACATATTAATTTTACTATATTCTTTGAACGGTACTTCTTTCTTACACGAACTATTAATCTTTGTATGTCGGTTATTGCACCTTATAATTTATACCAATGATGCCACTTTGAGGTATACGAGGTTCACACGATCTCTTAATTATATCCTGTAAGTTTCCTCAATCGAAGGAACTCTGTTTATTTTGTAGCTATGACCGTTTAAATTCGTAATCTAAATATACTTACAGATGAAGTTTACTATATTCTTTTAACGGTACTCCTTTCTTGCTCGACCTATGAATCCCGGAATTTCGGTTATTGCAACTTATAATTTATTTCCTATGATGCGACTTCGAGGTAGAAGATTTTCACACATTATTGTAATTATATACTGCAAGTTTCCTCATTTGAACTCCGCTTATCTTGTACTTATAATCATTTAAATTTCTAATCTCAATATAAGAACGTATGAAGTTTATTCTATTCTGTTAACGGTAATCCTTTCTTGCACGAATTATTAATCTTGGTATTTCGGTTATTAAAACTTATAATTTATTTCCTAGGACACCACTTCGAGTTATACGAGGTCCACACGATATCTTAATAATATGCTGTAAGTTTCCTCAATCGAACTCTGTTTATCTTGTAGTTATAATCGTTTAAATTTGTAATCTAAATATACTGACATATGAAGTTTACTATATTCTTTGAACGGTACTCCATTCTTGCACGAACTATTAATCTTTGTATGTCGGTTATTGCACCTTATAATTTATACCTATGATGCCACTTTGAGGTATACGAGGTTCACACGATCTCTTAATTATATCCTGTAAGTTTCCTCAATCGAAGGAACTCTGTTTATTTTGTAGCTATGACCGTTTAAATTTGTAATCTAAATATACTAAGATATGAAGTTTACTATATTCTTGTAACGGTACTCCTTTCTTGCAAGAACTATTAATCTTGTATATCGGCTATTGCAACTTATAATTTATTACCTATGATGCCACTTCAAGGTATACGAGGTTAACACGATGTCTTAATAATATGGTGTATGTTTCCTCAACCGAACTCTGTTTATCTTGTAGTTATAATCATTTAAATTTGTAATCTAAATATACTAACATATTAATTTTACTATATTCTTTGAACGGTACTTCTTTCTTACACGAACTATTAATCTTTGTATGTCGGTTATTGCACCTTATAATTTATACCAATGATGCCACTTTGAGGTATACGAGGTTCACACGATCTCTTAATTATATCCTGTAAGTTTCCTCAATCGAAGGAACTCTGTTTATTTTGTAGCTATGACCGTTTAAATTCGTAATCTAAATATACTTACAGATGAAGTTTACTATATTCTTTTAACGGTACTCCTTTCTTGCTCGACCTATGAATCCCGGAATTTCGGTTATTGCAACTTATAATTTATTTCCTATGATGCGACTTCGAGGTAGAAGATTTTCACACATTATTGTAATTATATACTGCAAGTTTCCTCATTTGAACTCCGCTTATCTTGTACTTATAATCATTTAAATTTCTAATCTCAATATAAGAACGTATGAAGTTTATTCTATTCTGTTAACGGTAATCCTTTCTTGCACGAATTATTAATCTTGGTATTTCGGTTATTAAAACTTATAATTTATTTCCTAGGACACCACTTCGAGTTATACGAGGTCCACACGATATCTTAATAATATGCTGTAAGTTTCCTCAATCGAACTCTGTTTATCTTGTAGTTATAATCGTTTAAATTTGTAATCTAAATATACTGACATATGAAGTTTACTATATTCTTTGAACGGTACTCCATTCTTGCACGAACTATTAATCTTTGTATGTCGGTTATTGCACCTTATAATTTATACCTATGATGCCACTTTGAGGTATACGAGGTTCACACGATCTCTTAATTATATCCTGTAAGTTTCCTCAATCGAAGGAACTCTGTTTATTTTGTAGCTATGACCGTTTAAATTTGTAATCTAAATATACTAAGATATGAAGTTTACTATATTCTTGTAACGGTACTCCTTTCTTGCAAGAACTATTAATCTTGTATATCGGCTATTGCAACTTATAATTTATTACCTATGATGCCACTTCAAGGTATACGAGGTTAACACGATGTCTTAATAATATGGTGTATGTTTCCTCAACCGAACTCTGTTTATCTTGTAGTTATAATCATTTAAATTTGTAATCTAAATATACTAACATATTAATTTTACTATATTCTTTTAACGGTACTCCTTTCTTACACGAACTATTAATCTTTGTATGTCGGTTATTGCACCTTATAATTTATACCAATGATGCCACTTTGAGGTATACGAGGTTCACACGATCTCTTAATTATATCCTGTAAGTTTCCTCAATCGAAGGAACTCTGTTTATTTTGTAGCTATGACCGTTTAAATTCGTAATCTAAATATACTTACAGATGAAGTTTACTATATTCTTTTAACGGTACTCCTTTCTTGCTCGACCTATGAATCCCGGAATTTCGGTTATTGCAACTTATAATTTATTTCCTATGATGCGACTTCGAGGTAGAAGATTTTCACACATTATTGTAATTATATACTGCAAGTTTCCTCATTTGAACTCCGCTTATCTTGTACTTATAATCATTTAAATTTCTAATCTCAATATAAGAACGTATGAAGTTTATTCTATTCTGTTAACGGTAATCCTTTCTTGCACGAATTATTAATCTTGGTATTTCGGTTATTAAAACTTATAATTTATTTCCTAGGACACCACTTCGAGTTATACGAGGTCCACACGATATCTTAATAATATGCTGTAAGTTTCCTCAATCGAACTCTGTTTATCTTGTAGTTATAATCGTTTAAATTTGTAATCTAAATATACTGACATATGAAGTTTACTATATTCTTTGAACGGTACTCCATTCTTGCACGAACTATTAATCTTTGTATGTCGGTTATTGCACCTTATAATTTATACCTATGATGCCACTTTGAGGTATACGAGGTTCACACGATCTCTTAATTATATCCTGTAAGTTTCCTCAATCGAAGGAACTCTGTTTATTTTGTAGCTATGACCGTTTAAATTTGTAATCTTAAATATACTAAGTTATGAAGTTTACTATATTCTTGTAACGGTACTCCTTTCTTGCAAGAACTATTAATCTTGTATATCGGCTATTGCAACTTATAATTTATTACCTATGATGCCACTTCAAGGTATACGAGGTTAACACGATGTCTTAATAATATGGTGTATGTTTCCTCAACCGAACTCTGTTTATCTTGTAGTTATAATCATTTAAATTTGTAATCTAAATATACTAACATATTAATTTTACTATATTCTTTGAACGGTACTTCTTTCTTACACGAACTATTAATCTTTGTATGTCGGTTATTGCACCTTATAATTTATACCAATGATGCCACTTTGAGGTATACGAGGTTCACACGATCTCTTAATTATATCCTGTAAGTTTCCTCAATCGAAGGAACTCTGTTTATTTTGTAGCTATGACCGTTTAAATTCGTAATCTAAATATACTTACAGATGAAGTTTACTATATTCTTTTAACGGTACTCCTTTCTTGCTCGACCTATGAATCCCGGAATTTCGGTTATTGCAACTTATAATTTATTTCCTATGATGCGACTTCGAGGTAGAAGATTTTCACACATTATTGTAATTATATACTGCAAGTTTCCTCATTTGAACTCCGCTTATCTTGTACTTATAATCATTTAAATTTCTAATCTCAATATAAGAACGTATGAAGTTTATTCTATTCTGTTAACGGTAATCCTTTCTTGCACGAATTATTAATCTTGGTATTTCGGTTATTAAAACTTATAATTTATTTCCTAGGACACCACTTCGAGTTATACGAGGTCCACACGATATCTTAATAATATGCTGTAAGTTTCCTCAATCGAACTCTGTTTATCTTGTAGTTATAATCGTTTAAATTTGTAATCTAAATATACTGACATATGAAGTTTACTATATTCTTTGAACGGTACTCCATTCTTGCACGAACTATTAATCTTTGTATGTCGGTTATTGCACCTTATAATTTATACCTATGATGCCACTTTGAGGTATACGAGGTTCACACGATCTCTTAATTATATCCTGTAAGTTTCCTCAATCGAAGGAACTCTGTTTATTTTGTAGCTATGACCGTTTAAATTTGTAATCTAAATATACTAAGATATGAAGTTTACTATATTCTTGTAACGGTACTCCTTTCTTGCAAGAACTATTAATCTTGTATATCGGCTATTGCAACTTATAATTTATTACCTATGATGCCACTTCAAGGTATACGAGGTTAACACGATGTCTTAATAATATGGTGTATGTTTCCTCAACCGAACTCTGTTTATCTTGTAGTTATAATCATTTAAATTTGTAATCTAAATATACTAACATATTAATTTTACTATATTCTTTGAACGGTACTTCTTTCTTACACGAACTATTAATCTTTGTATGTCGGTTATTGCACCTTATAATTTATACCAATGATGCCACTTTGAGGTATACGAGGTTCACACGATCTCTTAATTATATCCTGTAAGTTTCCTCAATCGAAGGAACTCTGTTTATTTTGTAGCTATGACCGTTTAAATTCGTAATCTAAATATACTTACAGATGAAGTTTACTATATTCTTTTAACGGTACTCCTTTCTTGCTCGAGCTATGAATCTCGGAATTTCGGTTATTGCAACTTATAATTTATTTCCTATGATGCGACTTCGAGGTAGAAGATTTTCACACATTATTGTAATTATATACTGCAAGTTTCCTCATTTGAACTCCGCTTATCTTGTACTTATAATCATTTAAATTTCTAATCTCAATATAAGAACGTAAGAAGTTTATTCTATTCTGTTAACGGTAATCCTTTCTTGCACGAATTATTAATCTTGGTATTTCGGTTATTAAAACTTATAATTTATTTCCTAGGACACCACTTCGAGTTATACGAGGTCCACACGATATCTTAATAATATGCTGTAAGTTTCCTCAATCGAACTCTGTTTATCTTGTAGTTATAATCGTTTAAATTTGTAATCTAAATATACTGACATATGAAGTTTACTATATTCTTTGAACGGTACTCCATTCTTGCACGAACTATTAATCTTTGTATGTCGGTTATTGCACCTTATAATTTATACCTATGATGCCACTTTGAGGTATACGAGGTTCACACGATCTCTTAATTATATCCTGTAAGTTTCCTCAATCGAAGGAACTCTATTTATTTTGTAGCTATGACCGTTTAAATTTGTAATCTAAATATACTAAGATATGAAGTTTACTATATTCTTGTAACGGTACTCCTTTCTTGCAAGAACTATTAATCTTGTATATCGGCTATTGCAACTTATAATTTATTACCTATGATGCCACTTCAAGGTATACGAGGTTAACACGATGTCTTAATAATATGGTGTATGTTTCCTCAACCGAACTCTGTTTATCTTGTAGTTATAATCATTTAAATTTGTAATCTAAATATACTAACATATTAATTTTACTATATTCTTTGAACGGTACTTCTTTCTTACACGAACTATTAATCTTTGTATGTCGGTTATTGCACCTTATAATTTATACCAATGATGCCACTTTGAGGTATACGAGGTTCACACGATCTCTTAATTATATCCTGTAAGTTTCCTCAATCGAAGGAACTCTGTTTATTTTGTAGCTATGACCGTTTAAATTCGTAATCTAAATATACTTACAGATGAAGTTTACTATATTCTTTTAACGGTACTCCTTTCTTGCTCGACCTATGAATCCCGGAATTTCGGTTATTGCAACTTATAATTTATTTCCTATGATGCGACTTCGAGGTAGAAGATTTTCACACATTATTGTAATTATATACTGCAAGTTTCCTCATTTGAACTCCGCTTATCTTGTACTTATAATCATTTAAATTTCTAATCTCAATATAAGAACGTATGAAGTTTATTCTATTCTGTTAACGGTAATCCTTTCTTGCACGAATTATTAATCTTGGTATTTCGGTTATTAAAACTTATAATTTATTTCCTAGGACACCACTTCGAGTTATACGAGGTCCACACGATATCTTAATAATATGCTGTAAGTTTCCTCAATCGAACTCTGTTTATCTTGTAGTTATAATCGTTTAAATTTGTAATCTAAATATACTGACATATGAAGTTTACTATATTCTTTGAACGGTACTCCATTCTTGCACGAACTATTAATCTTTGTATGTCGGTTATTGCACCTTATAATTTATACCTATGATGCCACTTTGAGGTATACGAGGTTCACACGATCTCTTAATTATATCCTGTAAGTTTCCTCAATCGAAGGAACTCTATTTATTTTGTAGCTATGACCGTTTAAATTTGTAATCTAAATATACTAAGATATGAAGTTTACTATATTCTTGTAACGGTACTCCTTTCTTGCAAGAACTATTAATCTTGTATATCGGCTATTGCAACTTATAATTTATTACCTATGATGCCACTTCAAGGTATACGAGGTTAACACGATGTCTTAATAATATGGTGTATGTTTCCTCAACCGAACTCTGTTTATCTTGTAGTTATAATCATTTAAATTTGTAATCTAAATATACTAACATATTAATTTTACTATATTCTTTGAACGGTACTTCTTTCTTACACGAACTATTAATCTTTGTATGTCGGTTATTGCACCTTATAATTTATACCAATGATGCCACTTTGAGGTATACGAGGTTCACACGATCTCTTAATTATATCCTGTAAGTTTCCTCAATCGAAGGAACTCTGTTTATTTTGTAGCTATGACCGTTTAAATTCGTAATCTAAATATACTTACAGATGAAGTTTACTATATTCTTTTAACGGTACTCCTTTCTTGCTCGACCTATGAATCCCGGAATTTCGGTTATTGCAACTTATAATTTATTTCCTATGATGCGACTTCGAGGTAGAAGATTTTCACACATTATTGTAATTATATACTGCAAGTTTCCTCATTTGAACTCCGCTTATCTTGTACTTATAATCATTTAAATATCTAATCTCAATATAACAACGTATGATGTTTATTCTATTCTGTTAATGGTAATCCTTTCTTGCACGAATTATTATTGTTGGTATTTCGGTTATTGAAACTTATAATTTATTTCCTAGTACACCACTTCGAGTTATAAGAGGTTCACACGATATCTTAATTATCTCATGTAAGTTTGCCCAATGAAACTCTGTTTATCTTGTAGTTATACTCGTTTAAATTTGTAATCTTAAATATACTAAGATATGAAGTTTACTATATTCTTGTAACGGTACTCCTTTCTTGCAAGAAGTATTAATCTTGTATGTCGGCTATTGCAACTTATAATTTATTACCTATGATGCCACTTCAAGGTATACGAGGTTCACACGATGTCTTAATAATATGGTGTAGGTTTCCTCAACCGAACTCTGTTTATCTTGTAGTTATAATCGTTTAAATTTGTAATCTAAATATACTAACATATGAAGTTTACTATATTCTTTGAACGGTACTCCTTTCTTGCACGAACTATTAATCTTTGTATGTCCGTTATTGCACCTTATAATTTATACCAATGATGCCACTTTGAGGTATACGAGGTTCACACGATCTCTTAATTATATCCTGTAAGTTTCCTCAATCGAAGGAACTCTGTTTATTTTGTAGCTATGACCGTTTAAATTCGTAATCTAAATATACTTACAGATGAAGTTTACTATATTCTTTTAACGGTACTCCTTTCTTGCTCGACCTATGAATCCCGGAATTTCGGTTATTGCAACTTATAATTTATTTCCTATGATGCCACTTCGAGGTAGAAGATGTTCACACATTATTGAAATCATATACTGCAACTTTCCTCATTTGAACTCCGCTTATCTTGTACTTATAATCATTTAAATATCTAATCTCAATATAACAACGTATGATGTTTATTCTATTCTGTTAATGGTAATCCTTTCTTGCACAAATTATTATTGTTGGTATTTCGGTTATTGAAACTTATAATTTATTTCCTAGTACACCACTTCGAGTTATAAGAGGTTCACACGATATCTTAATTATCTCATGTAAGTTTGCCCAATCAAACTCTGTTTATCTTGTACTTATACTCGTTTAAATTTGTAATCTAAATATACTAACATATGAAGTTTACTATATTCTTTGAACGGTACTCCTTTCTTGCACGAACTATTAATCTTTGTATGTCGGTTATTGCACCTTATAATTTATACCAATGATGCCACTTTGAGGTATACGAGGTTCACACGATCTCTTAATTATATCCTGTAAGTTTCCTCAATCGAAGGAACTCTGTTTATTTTGTAGCTATGACCGTTTAAATTTGTAATCTAAATATACTTACAGATGAAGTTTACTATATTCTTGTAACGGTACTCCTTTCTTGCAAGAACTATTAATCTTGTATGTCGGCTATTGCAACTTATAATTTATTACCTATGATGCCACTTCAAGGTATACGAGGTTCACACGATGTCTTAATAATATGGTGTAGGTTTCCTCAACCGAACTCTGTTTATCCTGTAGTTATAATCGTTTAAATTTGTAATCTAAATATACTAACATATGAAGTTTACTATATTCTTTGAACGATACTCCTTTCTTGCACGAACTATTAATCTTTGTATGTCGGTTATTGCACCTTATAATTTATACCAATGATGCCACTTTGAGGTATACGAGGTTCACACGATCTCTTAATTATATCCTGTAAGTTTCCTCAATCGAAGGAACTCTGTTTATTTTGTAGCTATGACCGTTTAAATTCGTAATCTAAATATACTTACAGATGAAGTTTACTATATTCTTTTAACGGTACTCCTTTCTTGCACGAACTATTAATCTTGTATGTCGGCTATTGCAACTTATAATTTATTACCTATGATGCCACTTCAAGGTATACGAGGTTCACACGATGTCTTAATAATATGGTGTAGGTTTCCTCAACCGAACTCTGTTTATCTTGTAGTTATAATCGTTTAAATTTGTAATCTAAATATACTAACATATGAAGTTTACTATATTCTTTGAACGGTACTCCTTTCTTGCACGAACTATTAATCTTTGTATGTCGGTTATTGCACCTTATAATTTATACCAATGATGCCACTTTGAGGTATACGAGGTTCACACGATCTCTTAATTATATCCTGTAAGTTTCCTCAATCGAAGGAACTCTGTTTATTTTGTAGCTATGACCGTTTAAATTTGTAATCTAAATATACTTACATATGAAGTTTACTATATTCTTGTAACGGTACTCCTTTCTTGCTCGACCTATGAATCCCGGAATTTCGGTTATTGCAACTTATAATTTATTTCCTATGATGCCACTTCGAGGTAGAAGATGTTCACACATTATTGTAATCATATACTGCAACTTTCCTCATTTGAACTCCGCTTATCTTGTACTTATAATCATTTAAATATCTAATCTCAATATAACAACGTATGATGTTTATTCTATTCTGTTAATGGTAATCCTTTCTTGCACAAATTATTATTGTTGGTATTTCGGTTATTGAAACTTATAATTTATTTCCTAGTACACCACTTCGAGTTATAAGAGGTTCACACGATATCTTAATTATCTCATGTAAGTTTGCCCAATCAAACTCTGTTTATCTTGTACTTATACTCGTTTAAATTTGTAATCTAAATATACTAACATATGAAGTTTACTATATTCTTTGAACGGTACTCCTTTCTTGCACGAACTATTAATCTTTGTATGTCGGTTATTGCACCTTATAATTTATACCAATGATGCCACTTTGAGGTATACGAGGTTCACACGATCTCTTAATTATATCCTGTAAGTTTCCTCAATCGAAGGAACTCTGATTATTTTGTAGCTATGACCGTTTAAATTTGTAATCTAAATATACTTACAGATGAAGTTTACTATATTCTTGTAACGGTACTCATTTCTTGCAAGAACTATTAATCTTGTACGTCGGCTATTGCAACTTATAATTTATTACCTATGATGCCACTTCAAGGTATACGAGGTTCACACGATGTCTTAATAATATGGTGTAGGTTTCCTCAACCGAACTCTGTTTATCCTGTAGTTATAATCGTTTAAATTTGTAATCTAAATATACTACCATATGAAGTTTACTATATTCTTTGAACGATACTCCTTTCTTGCACGAACTATTAATCTTTGTATGTCGGTTATTGCACCTTATAATTTATACCAATGATGCCACTTTGAGGTATACGAGGTTCACACGATCTCTTAATTATATCCTGTAAGTTTCCTCAATCGAAGGAACTCTGTTTATTTTGTAGCTATGACCGTTTAAATTCGTAATCTAAATATACTTACAGATGAAGTTTACTATATTCTTTTAACGGTACTCCTTTCTTGCAAGAAGTATTAATCTTGTATGTCGGCTATTGCAACTTATAATTTATTACCTATGATGCCACTTCAAGGTATACGAGGTTCACACGATGTCTTAATAATATGGGGTATGTTTCCTCAACCGAACTCTGTTTATCTTGTAGTTATAATCGTTTAAATTTGTAATCTAAATATACTAACATATGAAGTTTACTATATTCTTTGAACGGTACTCCTTTCTTGCACGAACTATTAATCTTTGTATGTCGGTTATTGCACCTTATAATTTATACCAATGATGCCACTTTGAGGTATACGAGGTTTACACGATCTCTTAATTATATCCTGTAAGTTTCCTCAATCGAAGGAACTCTGTTTATTTTGTAGCTATGACCGTTTAAATTCGTAATCTAAATATACTTACAGATGAAGTTTACTATATTCTTTTAACGGTACTCCTTTCTTGCTCGACCTATGAATCCCGGAATTTCGGTTATTGCAACTTATAATTTATTTCCTATGATGCCACTTCGAGGTAGAAGATGTTCACACATTATTGTAATCATATACTGCAACTTTCCTCATTTTAACTCCGCTTATCTTGTACTTATAATCATTTAAATATCTAATCTCAATATAACAACGTATGATGTTTATTCTATTCTGTTAATGGTAATCCTTTCTTGCACAAATTATTATTGTTGGTATTTCGGTTATTGAAACTTATAATTTATTTCCTAGTACACCACTTCGAGTTATAAGAGGTTCACACGATATCTTAATTATTTCATGTAAGTTTGCCCAATCAAACTCTGTTTATCTTGTACTTATACTCGTTTAAATTTGTAATCTAAATATACTAACATATGAAGTTTACTATATTCTTTGAACGGTACTCCTTTCTTGCACGAACTATTAATCTTTGTATGTCGGTTATTGCACCTTATAATTTATACCAATGATGCCACTTTGAGGTATACGAGGTTCACACGATCTCTTAATTATATCCTGTAAGTTTCCTCAATCGAAGGAACTCTGTTTATTTTGTAGCTATTACCGTTTAAATTTGTAATCTAAATATACTTACAGATGAAGTTTACTATATTCTTGTAACGGTACTCATTTCTTGCAAGAACTATTAATCTTGTACGTCGGCTATTGCAACTTATAATTTATTACCTATGATGCCACTTCAAGGTATACGAGGTTCACACGATGTCTTAATAATATGGTGTAGGTTTCCTCAACCGAACTCTGTTTATCCTGTAGTTATAATCGTTTAAATTTGTAATCTAAATATACTAACATATGAAGTTTACTATATTCTTTGAACGATACTCCTTTCTTGCACGAACTATTAATCTTTGTATGTCGGTTATTGCACCTTATAATTTATACCAATGATGCCACTTTGAGGTATACGAGGTTCACACGATCTCTTAATTATATCCTGTAAGTTTCCTCAATCGAAGGAACTCTGTTTATTTTGTAGCTATGACCGTTTAAATTCGTAATCTAAATATACTTACAGATGAAGTTTACTATATTCTTGTAACGGTACTCCTTTCTTGCAAGAAGTATTAATCTTGTATGTCGGCTATTGCAACTTATAATTTATTACCTATGATGCCACTTCAAGGTATACGAGGTTCACACGATGTCTTAATAATATGGTGTAGGTTTCCTCAACCGAACTCTGTTTATCTTGTAGTTATAATCGTTTAAATTTGTAATCTAAATATACTAACATATGAAGTTTACTATATTCTTTGAACGGTACTCCTTTCTAGCACGAACTATTAATCTTTGTATGTCGGTTATTGCACCTTATAATTTATACCAATGATGCCACTTTGAGGTATACGAGGTTTACACGATCTCTTAATTATATCCTGTAAGTTTCCTCAATCGAAGGAACTCTGTTTATTTTGTAGCTATGACCGTTTAAATTCGTAATCTAAATATACTTACAGATGAAGTTTACTATATTCTTTTAACGGTACTCCTTTCTTGCTCGACCTATGAATCCCGGAATTTCGGTTATTGCAACTTATAATTTATTTCCTATGATGCCACTTCGAGGTAGAAGATGTTCACACATTATTGTAATCATATACTGCAACTTTCCTCATTTTAACTCCGCTTATCTTGTACTTATAATCATTTAAATATCTAATCTCAATATAACAACGTATGATGTTTATTCTATTCTGTTAATGGTAATCCTTTCTTGCACAAATTATTATTGTTGGTATTTCGGTTATTGAAACTTATAATTTATTTCCTAGTACACCACTTCGAGTTATAAGAGGTTCACACGATATCTTAATTATTTCATGTAAGTTTGCCCAATCAAACTCTGTTTATCTTGTACTTATACTCGTTTAAATTTGTAATCTAAATATACTAACATATGAAGTTTACTATATTCTTTGAACGGTACTCCTTTCTTGCACGAACTATTAATCTTTGTATGTCGGTTATTGCACCTTATAATTTATACCAATGATGCCACTTTGAGGTATACGAGGTTCACACGATCTCTTAATTATATCCTGTAAGTTTCCTCAATCGAAGGAACTCTGTTTATTTTGTAGCTATGACCGTTTAAATTTGTAATCTAAATATACTTACAGATGAAGTTTACTATATTCTTGTAACGGTACTCCTTTCTTGCAAGAACTATTAATCTTGTATGTCGGCTATTGCAACTTATAATTTATTACCTATGATGCCACTTCAAGGTATACGAGGTTCACACGATGTCTTAATAATATGGTGTAGGTTTCCTCAACCGAACTCTGTTTATCCTGTAGTTATAATCGTTTAAATTTGTAATCTAAATATACTAACATATGAAGTTTACTATATTCTTTGAACGATACTCCTTTCTTGCACGAACTATTAATCTTTGTATGTCGGTTATTGCACCTTATAATTTATACCAATGATGCCACTTTGAGGTATACGAGGTTCACACGATCTCTTAATTATATCCTGTAAGTTTCCTCAATCGAAGGAACTCTGTTTATTTTGTAGCTATGACCGTTTAAATTCGTAATCTAAATATACTTACAGATGAAGTTTACTATATTCTTTTAACGGTACTCCTTTCTTGCACGAACTATTAATCTTTGTATGTCGGTTATTGCAACTTATAATTTATTACCTATGATGCCACTTCAAGGTATACGAGGTTCACACGATGTCTTAATAATATGGTGTAGGTTTCCTCAACCGAACTCTGTTTATTTTGTAGTTATAATCGTTTAAATTTGTAATCTAAATATACTAACATATGAAGTTTACTATATTCTTTGAACGGTACTCCTTTCTTGCACGAACTATTAATCTTTGTATGTCGGTTATTGCACCTTATAATTTATACCAATGATGCCACTTTGAGGTATACGAGGTTCACACGATCTCTTAATTATATCCTGTAAGTTTCCTCAATCGAAGGAACTCTGTTTATTTTGTAGCTATGACCGTTTAAATTCGTAATCTAAATATACTTACATATGAAGTTTACTATATTCTTTTAACGGTACTCCTTTCTTGCTCGACCTATGAATCCCGGAATTTCGGTTATTGCAACTTATAATTTATTTCCTATGATGCCACTTCGAGGTAGAAGATGTTCACACATTATTGTAATCATATACTGCAACTTTCCTCATTTGAACTCCGCTTATCTTGTACTTATAATCATTTAAATATCTAATCTCAATATAACAACGTATGATGTTTATTCTATTCTGTTAATGGTAATCCTTTCTTGCACAAATTATTATTGTTGGTATTTCGGTTATTGAAACTTATAATTTATTTCCTAGTACACCACTTCGAGTTATAAGAGGTTCACACGATATCTTAATTATCTCATGTAAGTTTGCCCAATCAAACTCTGTTTATCTTGTATTTATACTCGTTTAAATTTGTAATCTAAATATACTAACATATGAAGTTTACTATATTCTTTGAACGGTACTCCTTTCTTGCACGAACTATTAATCTTTGTATGTCGGTTATTGCACCTTATAATTTATACCAATGATGCCACTTTGAGGTATACGAGGTTCACACGATCTCTTAATTATATCCTGTAAGTTTCCTCAATCGAAGGAACTCTGTTTATTTTGTAGCTATGACCGTTTAAATTTGTAATATAAATATACTTACAGATGAAGTTTACTATATTCTTGTAACGTTACTCCTTTCTTGCAAGAAGTATTAATCTTGTATGTCGGCTATTGCAACTTATAATTTATTACCTATGATGCCACTTCAAGGTATACGAGGTTCACAAGATGTCTTAATAATATGGTGTAGGTTTCCTCAACCGAACTCTGTTTATCTTGTAGTTATAATCGTTTAAATTTGTAATCTAAATATACTAACATATGAAGTTTACTATATTCTTTGAACGGTACTCCTTTCTTGCACGAACTATTAATCTTTGTATGTCGGTTATTGCACCTTATAATTTATACCAATGATGCCACTTTGAGGTATACGAGGTTCACACGATCTCTTAATTATATCCTGTAAGTTTCCTCAATCGAAGGAACTCTGTTTATTTTGTAGCTATGACCGTTTAAATTCGTAATCTAAATATACTTACAGATGAAGTTTACTATATTCTTTTAACGGTACTCCTTTCTTGCTCGACCTATGAATCCCGGAATTTCGGTTATTGCAACTTATAATTTATTTCCTATGATGCCACTTCGAGGTAGAAGATGTTCACACATTATTGTAATCATATACTGCAACTTTCCTCATTTGAACTCCGCTTATCTTGTACTTATAATCATTTAAATATCTAATCTCAATATAACAACGTATGATGTTTATTCTATTCTGTTAATGGTAATCCTTTCTTGCACAAATTATTATTGTTGGTATTTCGGTTATTGAAACTTATAATTTATTTCCTAGTACACCACTTCGAGTTATAAGAGGTTCACACGATATCTTAATTATCTCATGTAAGTTTGCCCAATCAAACTCTGTTTATCTTGTACTTATACTCGTTTAAATTTGTAATCTAAATATACTAACATATGAAGTTTACTATATTCTTTGAACGGTACTCCTTTCTTGCACGAACTATTAATCTTTGTATGTCGGTTATTGCACCTTATAATTTATACCAATGATGCCACTTTGAGGTATACGAGGTTCACACGATCTCTTAATTATATCCTGTAAGTTTCCTCAATCGAAGGAACTCTGTTTATTTTGTAGCTATGACCGTTTAAATTTGTAATATAAATATACTTACAGATGAAGTTTACTATATTCTTGTAACGTTACTCCTTTCTTGCAAGAAGTATTAATCTTGTATGTCGGCTATTGCAACTTATAATTTATTACCTATGATGCCACTTCAAGGTATACGAGGTTCACAAGATGTCTTAATAATATGGTGTAGGTTTCCTCAACCGAACTCTGTTTATCTTGTAGTTATAATCGTTTAAATTTGTAATCTAAATATACTAACATATGAAGTTTACTATATTCTTTGAACGGTACTCCTTTCTAGCACGAACTATTAATCTTTGTATGTCGGTTATTGCACCTTATAATTTATACCAATGATGCCACTTTGAGGTATACGAGGTTCACACGATCTCTTAATTATATCCTGTAAGTTTCCTCAATCGAAGGAACTCTGTTTATTTTGTAGCTATGACCGTTTAAATTCGTAATCTAAATATACTTACAGATGAAGTTTACTATATTCTTTTAACGGTACTCCTTTCTTGCTCGACCTATGAATCCCGGAATTTCGGTTATTGCAACTTATAATTTATTTCCTATGATGCCACTTCGAGGTAGAAGATGTTCACACATTATTGTAATCATATACTGCAACTTTCCTCATTTGAACTCCGCTTATCTTGTACTTATAATCATTTAAATATCTAATCTCAATATAACAACGTATGATGTTTATTCTATTCTGTTAATGGTAATCCTTTCTTGCACAAATTATTATTGTTGGTATTTCGGTTATTGAAACTTATAATTTATTTCCTAGTACACCACTTCGAGTTATAAGAGGTTCACACGATATCTTAATTATCTCATGTAAGTTTGCCCAATCAAACTCTGTTTATCTTGTACTTATACTCGTTTAAATTTGTAATCTAAATATACTAACATATGAAGTTTACTATATTCTTTGAACGGTACTCCTTTCTTGCACGAACTATTAATCTTTGTATGTCGGTTATTGCACCTTATAATTTATACCAATGATGCCACTTTGAGGTATACGAGGTTCACACGATCTCTTAATTATATCCTGTAAGTTTCCTCAATCGAAGGAACTCTGTTTATTTTGTAGCTATGACCGTTTAAATTTGTAATCTAAATATACTTACAGATGAAGTTTACTATATTCTTGTAACGGTACTCATTTCTTGCAAGAACTATTAATCTTGTACGTCGGCTATTGCAACTTATAATTTATTACCTATGATGCCACTTCAAGGTATACGAGGTTCACACGATGTCTTAATAATATGGTGTAGGTTTCCTCAACCGAACTCTGTTTATCCTGTAGTTATAATCGTTTAAATTTGTAATCTAAATATACTAACATATGAAGTTTACTATATTCTTTGAACGATACTCCTTTCTTGCACGAACTATTAATCTTTGTATGTCGGTTATTGCACCTTATAATTTATACCAATGATGCCACTTCAAGGTATACGAGGTTCACACGATGTCTTAATTATATCCTGTAAGTTTGCCCAATCAAACTCTGTTTATCTTGTACTTATACTCGTTTAAATTTGTAATCTAAATATACTAACATATGAAGTTTACTATATTCTTTGAACGGTACTCCTTTCTTGCACGAACTATTAATCTTTGTATGTCGGTTATTGCACCTTATAATTTATACCAATGATGCCACTTTGAGGTATACGAGGTTCACACGATCTCTTAATTATATCCTGTAAGTTTCCTCAATCGAAGGAACTCTGTTTATTTTGTAGCTATGACCGTTTAAATTCGTAATCTAAATATACTTACAGATGAAGTTTACTATATTCTTTTAACGGTACTCCTTTCTTGCAAGAAGTATTAATCTTGTATGTCGGCTATTGCAACTTATAATTTATTACCTATGATGCCACTTCAAGGTATACGAGGTTCACACGATGTCTTAATAATATGGTGTAGGTTTCCTCAACCGAACTCTGTTTATCTTGTAGTTATAATCGTTTAAATTTGTAATCTAAATATACTAACATATGAAGTTTACTATATTCTTTGAACGGTACTCCTTTCTAGCACGAACTATTAATCTTTGTATGTCGGTTATTGCACCTTATAATTTATACCAATGATGCCACTTTGAGGTATACGAGGTTCACACGATCTCTTAATTATATCCTGTAAGTTTCCTCAATCGAAGGAACTCTGTTTATTTTGTAGCTATGACCGTTTAAATTCGTAATCTAAATATACTTACAGATGAAGTTTACTATATTCTTTTAACGGTACTCCTTTCTTGCTCGACCTATGAATCCCGGAATTTCGGTTATTGCAACTTATAATTTATTTCCTATGATGCCACTTCGAGGTAGAAGATGTTCACACATTATTGTAATCATATACTGCAACTTTCCTCATTTGAACTCCGCTTATCTTGTACTTATAATCATTTAAATATCTAATCTCAATATAACAACGTATGATGTTTATTCTATTCTGTTAATGGTAATCCTTTCTTGCACAAATTATTATTGTTGGTATTTCGGTTATTGAAACTTATAATTTATTTCCTAGTACACCACTTCGAGTTATAAGAGGTTCACACGATATCTTAATTATCTCATGTAAGTTTGCCCAATCAAACTCTGTTTATCTTGTACTTATACTCGTTTAAATTTGTAATCTAAATATACTAACATATGAAGTTTACTATATTCTTTGAACGGTACTCCTTTCTTGCACGAACTATTAATCTTTGTATGTCGGTTATTGCACCTTATAATTTATACCAATGATGCCACTTTGAGGTATACGAGGTTCACACGATCTCTTAATTATATCCTGTAAGTTTCCTCAATCGAAGGAACTCTGTTTATTTTGTAGCTATGACCGTTTAAATTTGTAATCTAAATATACTTACATATGAAGTTTACTATATTCTTGTAACGGTACTCCTTTCTTGCAAGAACTATTAATCTTGTACGTCGGCTATTGCAACTTATAATTTATTACCTATGATGCCACTTCAAGGTATACGAGGTTCACACGATGTCTTAATAATATGGTGTAGGTTTCCTCAACCGAACTCTGTTTATCCTGTAGTTATAATCGTTTAAATTTGTAATCTAAATATACTAACATATGAAGTTTACTATATTCTTTGAACGATACTCCTTTCTTGCACGAACTATTAATCTTTGTATGTCGGTTATTGCACCTTATAATTTATACCAATGATGCCACTTTGAGGTATACGAGGTTCACACGATCTCTTAATTATATCCTGTAAGTTTCCTCAATCGAAGGAACTCTGTTTATTTTGTAGCTATGACCGTTTAAATTCGTAATCTAAATATACTTACAGATGAAGTTTACTATATTCTTTTAACGGTACTCCTTTCTTGCAAGAAGTATTAATCTTGTATGTCGGCTATTGCAACTTATAATTTATTACCTATGATGCCACTTCAAGGTATACAAGGTTCACACGATGTCTTAATAATATGGTGTAGGTTTCCTCAACCGAACTCTGTTTATCTTGTAGTTATAATCGTTTAAATTTGTAATCTAAATATACTAACATATGAAGTTTACTATATTCTTTGAACGGTACTCCTTTCTAGCACGAACTATTAATCTTTGTATGTCGGTTATTGCACCTTATAATTTATACCAATGATGCCACTTTGAGGTATACGAGGTTCACACGATCTCTTAATTATATCCTGTAAGTTTCCTCAATCGAAGGAACTCTGTTTATTTTGTAGCTATGACCGTTTAAATTCGTAATCTAAATATACTTACAGATGAAGTTTACTATATTCTTTTAACGGTACTACTTTCTTGCTCGACCTATGAATCCCGGAATTTCGGTTATTGCAACTTATAATTTATTTCCTATGATGCCACTTCGAGGTAGAAGATGTTCACACATTATTGTAATCATATACTGCAACTTTCCTCATTTGAACTCCGCTTATCTTGTACTTATAATCATTTAAATATCTAATCTCAATATAACAACGTATGATGTTTATTCTATTCTGTTAATGGTAATCCTTTCTTGCACAAATTATTATTGTTGGTATTTCGGTTATTGAAACTTATAATTTATTTCCTAGTACACCACTTCGAGTTATAAGAGGTTCACACGATATCTTAATTATCTCATGTAAGTTTGCCCAATCAAACTCTGTTTATCTTGTACTTATACTCGTTTAAATTTGTAATCTAAATATACTAACATATGAAGTTTACTATATTCTTTGAACGGTACTCCTTTCTTGCACGAACTATTAATCTTTGTATGTCGGTTATTGCACCTTATAATTTATACCAATGATGCCACTTTGAGGTATACGAGGTTCACACGATCTCTTAATTATATCCTGTAAGTTTCCTCAATCGAAGGAACTCTGTTTATTTTGTAGCTATGACCGTTTAAATTTGTAATCTAAATATACTTACAGATGAAGTTTACTATATTCTTGTAACGGTACTCATTTCTTGCAAGAACTATTAATCTTGTACGTCGGCTATTGCAACTTATAATTTATTACCTATGATGCCACTTCAAGGTATACGAGGTTCACACGATGTCTTAATAATATGGTGTAGGTTTCCTCAACCGAACTCTGTTTATCTTGTAGTTATAATCGTTTAAATTTGTAATCTAAATATACTAACATATGAAGTTTACTATATTCTTTGAACGGTACTCCTTTCTAGCACGAACTATTAATCTTTGTATGTCGGTTATTGCACCTTATAATTTATACCAATGATGCCACTTTGAGGTATACGAGGTTCACACGATCTCTTAATTATATCCTGTAAGTTTCCTCAATCGAAGGAACTCTGTTTATTTTGTAGCTATGACCGTTTAAATTCGTAATCTAAATATACTAACATATGAAGTTTACTATATTCTTTGAACGGTACTCCTTTCTTGCACGACCTATGAATCCCGGAATTTCGGTTATTGCAACTTATAATTTATTTCCTATGATGCCACTTCGAGGTAGAAGATGTTCACACATTATTGTAATCATATACTGCAACTTTCCTCATTTTAACTCCGCTTATCTTGTACTTATAATCATTTAAATATCTAATCTCAATATAACAACGTATGATGTTTATTCTATTCTGTTAATGGTAATCCTTTCTTGCACAAATTATTATTGTTGGTATTTCGGTTATTGAAACTTATAATTTATTTCCTAGTACACCACTTCGAGTTATAAGAGGTTCACACGATATCTTAATTATCTCATGTAAGTTTGCCCAATCAAACTCTGTTTATCTTGTACTTATACTCGTTTAAATTTGTAATCTAAATATACTAACATATGAAGTTTACTATATTCTTTGAACGGTACTCCTTTCTTGCACGAACTATTAATCTTTGTATGTCGGTTATTGCACCTTATAATTTATACCAATGATGCCACTTTGAGGTATACGAGGTTCACACGATCTCTTAATTATATCCTGTAAGTTTCCTCAATCGAAGGAACTCTGTTTATTTTGTAGCTATGACCGTTTAAATTTGTAATCTAAATATACTTACAGATGAAGTTTACTATATTCTTGTAACGGTACTCATTTCTTGCAAGAACTATTAATCTTGTACGTCGGCTATTGCAACTTATAATTTATTACCTATGATGCCACTTCAAGGTATACGAGGTTCACACGATGTCTTAATAATATGGTGTAGGTTTCCTCAACCGAACTCTGTTTATCTTGTAGTTATAATCGTTTAAATTTGTAATCTAAATATACTAACATATGAAGTTTACTATATTCTTTGAACGGTACTCCTTTCTAGCACGAACTATTAATCTTTGTATGTCGGTTATTGCACCTTATAATTTATACCAATGATGCCACTTTGAGGTATACGAGGTTCACACGATCTCTTAATTATATCCTGTAAGTTTCCTCAATCGAAGGAACTCTGTTTATTTTGTAGCTATGACCGTTTAAATTCGTAATCTAAATATACTTACATATGAAGTTTACTATATTCTTTTAACGGTACTCCTTTCTTGCTCGACCTATGAATCCCGGAATTTCGGTTATTGCAACTTATAATTTATTTCCTATGATGCCACTTCGAGGTAGAAGATGTTCACACATTATTGTAATCATATACTGCAACTTTCCTCATTTTAACTCCGCTTATCTTGTACTTATAATCATTTAAATATCTAATCTCAATATAACAACGTATGATGTTTATTCTATTCTGTTAATGGTAATCCTTTCTTGCACAAATTATTATTGTTGGTATTTCGGTTATTGAAACTTATAATTTATTTCCTAGTACACCACTTCGAGTTATAAGAGGTTCACACGATATCTTAATTATCTCATGTAAGTTTGCCCAATCAAACTCTGTTTATCTTGTACTTATACTCGTTTAAATTTGTAATCTAAATATACTAACATATGAAGTTTACTATATTCTTTGAACGGTACTCCTTTCTTGCACGAACTATTAATCTTTGTATGTCGGTTATTGCACCTTATAATTTATACCAATGATGCCACTTTGAGGTATACGAGGTTCACACGATCTCTTAATTATATCCTGTAAGTTTCCTCAATCGAAGGAACTCTGTTTATTTTGTAGCTATGACCGTTTAAATTTGTAATCTAAATATACTTACAGATAAAGTTTACTATATTCTTGTAACGGTACTCATTTCTTGCAAGAACTATTAATCTTGTACGTCGGCTATTGCAACTTATACTTTATTACCTATGATGCCACTTCAAGGTATACGAGGTTCACACGATGTCTTAATAATATGGTGTAGGTTTTCTCAACCGAACTCTGTTTATCCTGTAGTTATAATCGTTTAAATTTGTAATCTAAATATACTAACATATGAAGTTTACTATATTCTTTGAACGATACTCCTTTCTTGCACGAACTATTAATCTTTGTATGTCGGTTATTGCACCTTATAATTTATACCAATGATGCCACTTTGAGGTATACGAGGTTCACACGATCTCTTAATTATATCCTGTAAGTTTCCTCAATCGAAGGAACTCTGTTTATTTTGTAGCTATGACCGTTTAAATTTGTAATCTAAATATACTTACAGATGAAGTTTACTATATTCTTGTAACGGTACTCATTTCTTGCAAGAACTATTAATCTTGTACGTCGGCTATTGCAACTTATAATTTATTACCTATGATGCCACTTCAAGGTATACGAGGTTCACACGATGTCTTAATAATATGGTGTAGGTTTCCTCAACCGAACTCTGTTTATCCTGTAGTTATAATCGTTTAAATTTGTAATCTAAATATACTAACATATGAAGTTTACTATATTCTTTGAACGATACTCCTTTCTTGCACGAACTATTAATCTTTGTATGTCGGTTATTGCACCTTATAATTTATACCAATGATGCCACTTTGAGGTATACGAGGTTCACACGATCTCTTAATTATATCCTGTAAGTTTCCTCAATCGAAGGAACTCTGTTTATTTTGTAGCTATGACCGTTTAAATTCGTAATCTAAATATACTTACAGATGAAGTTTACTATATTCTTTTAACGGTACTCCTTTCTTGCACGAACTATTAATCTTGTATGTCGGCTATTGCAACTTATAATTTATTACCTATGATGCCACTTCAAGGTATACAAGGTTCACACGATGTCTTAATAATATGGTGTAGGTTTCCTCAACCGAACTCTGTTTATCTTGTAGTTATAATCGTTTAAATTTGTAATCTAAATATACTAACATATGAAGTTTACTATATTCTTTGAACGGTACTCCTTTCTAGCACGAACTATTAATCTTTGTATGTCGGTTATTGCACCTTATAATTTATACCAATGATGCCACTTTGAGGTATACGAGGTTCACACGATCTCTTAATTATATCCTGTAAGTTTCCTCAATCGAAGGAACTCTGTTTATTTTGTAGCTATGACCGTTTAAATTCGTAATCTAAATATACTTACAGATGAAGTTTACTATATTCTTTTAACGGTACTACTTTCTTGCTCGACCTATGAATCCCGGAATTTCGGTTATTGCAACTTATAATTTATTTCCTATGATGCCACTTCGAGGTAGAAGATGTTCACACATTATTGTAATCATATACTGCAACTTTCCTCATTTGAACTCCGCTTATCTTGTACTTATAATCATTTAAATATCTAATCTCAATATAACAACGTATGATGTTTATTCTATTCTGTTAATGGTAATCCTTTCTTGCACAAATTATTATTGTTGGTATTTCGGTTATTGAAACTTATAATTTATTTCCTAGTACACCACTTCGAGTTATAAGAGGTTCACACGATATCTTAATTATCTCATGTAAGTTTGCCCAATCAAACTCTGTTTATCTTGTACTTATACTCGTTTAAATTTGTAATCTAAATATACTAACATATGAAGTTTACTATATTCTTTGAACGGTACTCCTTTCTTGCACGAACTATTAATCTTTGTATGTCGGTTATTGCACCTTATAATTTATACCAATGATGCCACTTTGAGGTATACGAGGTTCACACGATCTCTTAATTATATCCTGTAAGTTTCCTCAATCGAAGGAACTCTGTTTATTTTGTAGCTATGACCGTTTAAATTTGTAATCTAAATATACTTACAGATGAAGTTTACTATATTCTTGTAACGGTACTCATTTCTTGCAAGAACTATTAATCTTGTACGTCGGCTATTGCAACTTATAATTTATTACCTATGATGCCACTTCAAGGTATACGAGGTTCACACGATGTCTTAATAATATGGTGTAGGTTTCCTCAACCGAACTCTGTTTATCTTGTAGTTATAATCGTTTAAATTTGTAATCTAAATATACTAACATATGAAGTTTACTATATTCTTTGAACGGTACTCCTTTCTAGCACGAACTATTAATCTTTGTATGTCGGTTATTGCACCTTATAATTTATACCAATGATGCCACTTTGAGGTATACGAGGTTCACACGATCTCTTAATTATATCCTGTAAGTTTCCTCAATCGAAGGAACTCTGTTTATTTTGTAGCTATGACCGTTTAAATTCGTAATCTAAATATACTAACATATGAAGTTTACTATATTCTTTTAACGGTACTCCTTTCTTGCTCGACCTATGAATCCCGGAATTTCGGTTATTGCAACTTATAATTTATTTCCTATGATGCCACTTCGAGGTAGAAGATGTTCACACATTATTGTAATCATATACTGCAACTTTCCTCATTTTAACTCCGCTTATCTTGTACTTATAATCATTTAAATATCTAATCTCAATATAACAACGTATGATGTTTATTCTATTCTGTTAATGGTAATCCTTTCTTGCACAAATTATTATTGTTGGTATTTCGGTTATTGAAACTTATAATTTATTTCCTAGTACACCACTTCGAGTTATAAGAGGTTCACACGATATCTTAATTATCTCATGTAAGTTTGCCCAATCAAACTCTGTTTATCTTGTACTTATACTCGTTTAAATTTGTAATCTAAATATACTAACATATGAAGTTTACTATATTCTTTGAACGGTACTCCTTTCTTGCACGAACTATTAATCTTTGTATGTCGGTTATTGCACCTTATAATTTATACCAATGATGCCACTTTGAGGTATACGAGGTTCACACGATCTCTTAATTATATCCTGTAAGTTTCCTCAATCGAAGGAACTCTGTTTATTTTGTAGCTATGACCGTTTAAATTTGTAATCTAAATATACTTACAGATGAAGTTTACTATATTCTTGTAACGGTACTCATTTCTTGCAAGAACTATTAATCTTGTACGTCGGCTATTGCAACTTATAATTTATTACCTATGATGCCACTTCAAGGTATACGAGGTTCACACGATGTCTTAATAATATGGTGTAGGTTTCCTCAACCGAACTCTGTTTATCTTGTAGTTATAATCGTTTAAATTTGTAATCTAAATATACTAACATATGAAGTTTACTATATTCTTTGAACGGTACTCCTTTCTAGCACGAACTATTAATCTTTGTATGTCGGTTATTGCACCTTATAATTTATACCAATGATGCCACTTTGAGGTATACGAGGTTCACACGATCTCTTAATTATATCCTGTAAGTTTCCTCAATCGAAGGAACTCTGTTTATTTTGTAGCTATGACCGTTTAAATTCGTAATCTAAATATACTTACATATGAAGTTTACTATATTCTTTTAACGGTACTCCTTTCTTGCTCGACCTATGAATCCCGGAATTTCGGTTATTGCAACTTATAATTTATTTCCTATGATGCCACTTCGAGGTAGAAGATGTTCACACATTATTGTAATCATATACTGCAACTTTCCTCATTTTAACTCCGCTTATCTTGTACTTATAATCATTTAAATATCTAATCTCAATATAACAACGTATGATGTTTATTCTATTCTGTTAATGGTAATCCTTTCTTGCACAAATTATTATTGTTGGTATTTCGGTTATTGAAACTTATAATTTATTTCCTAGTACACCACTTCGAGTTATAAGAGGTTCACACGATATCTTAATTATCTCATGTAAGTTTGCCCAATCAAACTCTGTTTATCTTGTACTTATACTCGTTTAAATTTGTAATCTAAATATACTAACATATGAAGTTTACTATATTCTTTGAACGGTACTCCTTTCTTGCACGAACTATTAATCTTTGTATGTCGGTTATTGCACCTTATAATTTATACCAATGATGCCACTTTGAGGTATACGAGGTTCACACGATCTCTTAATTATATCCTGTAAGTTTCCTCAATCGAAGGAACTCTGTTTATTTTGTAGCTATGACCGTTTAAATTTGTAATCTAAATATACTTACAGATAAAGTTTACTATATTCTTGTAACGGTACTCATTTCTTGCAAGAACTATTAATCTTGTACGTCGGCTATTGCAACTTATACTTTATTACCTATGATGCCACTTCAAGGTATACGAGGTTCACACGATGTCTTAATAATATGGTGTAGGTTTTCTCAACCGAACTCTGTTTATCCTGTAGTTATAATCGTTTAAATTTGTAATCTAAATATACTAACATATGAAGTTTACTATATTCTTTGAACGATACTCCTTTCTTGCACGAACTATTAATCTTTGTATGTCGGTTATTGCACCTTATAATTTATACCAATGATGCCACTTTGAGGTATACGAGGTTCACACGATCTCTTAATTATATCATGTAAGTTTCCTCAATCGAAGGAACTCTGTTTATTTTGTAGCTATGACCGTTTAAATTCGTAATCTAAATATACTTACAGATGAAGTTTACTATATTCTTTTAACGGTACTCCTTTCTTGCAAGAAGTATTAATCTTGTATGTCGGCTATTGCAACTTATAATTTATTACCTATGATGCCACTTCAAGGTATACGAGGTTCACACGATGTCTTAATAATATGGTGTAGGTTTCCTCAACCGAACTCTGTTTATCTTGTAGTTATAATCGTTTAAATTTGTAATCTAAATATACTAACATATGAAGTTTACTATATTCTTTGAACGGTACTCCTTTCTTGCACGAACTATTAATCTTTGTATGTCGGTTATTGCACCTTATAATTTATACCAATGATGCCACTTTGAGGTATACGAGGTTCACACGATCTCTTAATTATATCCTGTAAGTTTCCTCAATCGAAGGAACTCTGTTTATTTTGTAGCTATGACCGTTTAAATTCGTAATCTAAATATACTTACAGATGAAGTTTACTATATTCTTTTAACGGTACTCCTTTCTTGCTCGACCTATGAATCCCGGAATTTCGGTTATTGCAACTTATAATTTATTTCCTATGATGCCACTTCGAGGTAGAAGATGTTCACACATTATTGTAATCATATACTGCAACTTTCCTCATTTGAACTCCGCTTATCTTGTACTTATAATCATTTAAATATCTAATCTCAATATAACAACGTATGATGTTTATTCTATTCTGTTAATGGTAATCCTTTCTTGCACAAGTATTATTATTGTTGGTATTTCGGTTATTGAAACTTATAATTTATTTCCTAGTACACCACTTCGAGTTATAAGAGGTTCACACGATATCTTAATTATCTCATGTAAGTTTGCCTAATCAAACTCTGTTTATCTTGTACTTATACTCGTTTAAATTTGTAATCTAAATATACTAACATATGAAGTTTACTATATTCTTTGAACGGTACTCCTTTCTTGCACGAACTATTAATCTTTGTATGTCGGTTATTGCACCTTATAATTTATACCAATGATGCCACTTTGAGGTATACGAGGTTCACACGATCTCTTAATTATATCCTGTAAGTTTCCTCAATCGAAGGAACTCTGTTTATTTTGTAGCTATGACCGTTTAAATTTGTAATCTAAATATACTTACAGATGAAGTTTACTATATTCTTGTACCGGTACTCATTTCTTGCAAGAACTATTAATCTTGTACGTCGGCTATTGCAACTTATAATTTATTACCTATGATGCCACTTCAAGGTATACGAGGTTCACACGATGTCTTAATAATATGGTGTAGGTTTACTCAACCGAACTCTGTTTATCCTGTAGTTATAATCGTTTAAATTTGTAATCTAAATATACTAACATATGAAGTTTACTATATTCTTTGAACGATACTCCTTTCTTGCACGAACTATTAATCTTTGTATGTCGGTTATTGCACCTTATAATTTATACCAATGATGCCACTTTGAGGTATACGAGGTTCACACGATCTCTTAATTATATCCTGTAAGTTTCCTCAATCGAAGGAACTCTGTTTATTTTGTAGCAATAACCCTTTAAATTCGTAATCTAAATATACTTACAGATGAAGTTTACTATATTCTTTTAACGGTACTCCTTTCTTGCAAGAAGTATTAATCTTGTATGTCGGCTATTGCAACTTATAATTTATTACCTATGATGCCACTTCAAGGTATACGAGGTTCACACGATGTCTTAATAATATGGTGTAGGTTTCCTCAACCGAACTCTGTTTATCTTGTAGTTATAATCGTTTAAATTTGTAATCTAAATATACTAACATATGAAGTTTACTATATTCTTTGAACGGTACTCCTTTCTAGCACGAACTATTAATCTTTGTATGTCGGTTATTGCACCTTATAATTTATACCAATGATGCCACTTTGAGGTATACGAGGTTCACACGATCTCTTAATTATATCCTGTAAGTTTCCTCAATCGAAGGAACTCTGTTTATTTTGTAGCTATGACCGTTTAAATTCGTAATCTAAATATACTTACAGATGAAGTTTACTATATTCTTTTAACGGTACTCCTTTCTTGCTCGACCTATGAATCCCGGAATTTCGGTTATTGCAACTTATAATTTATTTCCTATGATGCCACTTCGAGGTAGAAGATGTTCACACATTATTGTAATCATATACTGCAACTTTCCTTATTTGAACTCCGCTTATCTTGTACTTATAATCATTTAAATATCTAATCTCAATATAACAACGTATGATGTTTATTCTATTCTGTTAATGGTAATCCTTTCTTGCACAAATTATTATTGTTGGTATTTCGGTTATTGAAACTTATAATTTATTTCCTAGTACACCACTTCGAGTTATAAGAGGTTCACACGATATCTTAATTATCTCATGTAAGTTTGCCCAATCAAACTCTGTTTATCTTGTACTTATACTCGTTTAAATTTGTAATCTAAATATACTAACATATGAAGTTTACTATATTCTTTGAACGGTACTCCTTTCTTGCACGAACTATTAATCTTTGTATGTCGGTTATTGCACCTTATAATTTATACCAATGATGCCACTTTGAGGTATACGAGGTTCACACGATCTCTTAATTATATCCTGTAAGTTTCCTCAATCGAAGGAACTCTGTTTATTTTGTAGCTATGACCGTTTAAATTTGTAATCTAAATATACTTACAGATGAAGTTTACTATATTCTTGTAACGGTACTCATTTCTTGCAAGAACTATTAATCTTGTACGTCGGCTATTGCAACTTATAATTTATTACCTATGATGCCACTTCAAGGTATACGAGGTTCACACGATGTCTTAATAATATGGTGTAGGTTTTCTCAACCGAACTCTGTTTATCCTGTAGTTATAATCGTTTAAATTTGTAATCTAAATATACTAACATATGAAGTTTACTATATTCTTTGAACGATACTCCTTTCTTGCACGAACTATTAATCTTTGTATGTCGGTTATTGCACCTTATAATTTATACCAATGATGCTACTTTGAGGTATACGAGGTTCACACGATCTCTTAATTATATCCTGTAAGTTTCCTCAATCGAAGGAACTCTGTTTATTTTGTAGCTATGACCGTTTAAATTCGTAATCTAAATATACTTACAGATGAAGTTTACTATATTCTTGTACCGGTACTCATTTCTTGCAAGAACTATTAATCTTGTATGTCGGCTATTGCAACTTATAATTTATTACCTATGATGCCACTTCAAGGTATACGAGGTTCACACGATGTCTTAATAATATGGTGTAGGTTTCCTCAACCGAACTCTGTTTATCTTGTAGTTATAATCGTTTAAATTTGTAATCTAAATATACTAACATATGAAGTTTACTATATTCTTTGAACGGTACTCCTTTCTAGCACGAACTATTAATCTTTGTATGTCGGTTATTGCACCTTATAATTTATACCAATGATGCCACTTTGAGGTATACGAGGTTCACACGATCTCTTAATTATATCCTGTAAGTTTCCTCAATCGAAGGAACTCTGTTTATTTTGTAGCTATGACCGTTTAAATTCGTAATCTAAATATACTTACAGATGAAGTTTACTATATTCTTTTAACGGTACTCCTTTCTTGCTCGACCTATGAATCCCGGAATTTCGGTTATTGCAACTTATTATTTATTTCCTATGATGCCACTTCGAGGTAGAAGATGTTCACACATTATTGTAATCATATACTGCAACTTTCCTCATTTGAACTCCGCTTATCTTGTACTTATAATCATTTAAATATCTAATCTCAATATAACAACGTATGATGTTTATTCTATTCTGTTAATGGTAATCCTTTCTTGCACAAGTATTATTATTGTTGGTATTTCGGTTATTGAAACTTATAATTTATTTCCTAGTACACCACTTCGAGTTATAAGAGGTTCACACGATATCTTAATTATCTCATGTAAGTTTGCCCAATCAAACTCTGTTTATCTTGTACTTATACTCGTTTAAATTTGTAATCTAAATATACTAACATATGAAGTTTACTATATTCTTTGAACGGTACTCCTTTCTTGCACGAACTATTAATCTTTGTATGTCGGTTATTGCACCTTATAATTTATACCAATGATGCCACTTTGAGGTATACGAGGTTCACACGATCTCTTAATTATATCCTGTAAGTTTCCTCAATCGAAGGAACTCTGTTTATTTTGTAGCTATGACCGTTTAAATTTGTAATCTAAATATACTTACAGATGAAGTTTACTATATTCTTGTACCGGTACTCATTTCTTGCAAGAACTATTAATCTTGTACGTCGGCTATTGCAACTTATAATTTATTACCTATGATGCCACTTCAAGGTATACGAGGTTCACACGATGTCTTAATAATATGGTGTAGGTTTCCTCAACCGAACTCTGTTTATCCTGTAGTTATAATCGTTTAAATTTGTAATCTAAATATACTAACATATGAAGTTTACTATATTCTTTGAACGATACTCCTTTCTTGCACGAACTATTAATCTTTGTATGTCGGTTATTGCACCTTATAATTTATACCAATGATGCCACTTTGAGGTATACGAGGTTCACACGATCTCTTAATTATATCCTGTAAGTTTCCTC
Organism: Chamaenerion angustifolium; assembly: GCA_946814005.1. Classification (NCBI taxonomy): domain Eukaryota; kingdom Viridiplantae; phylum Streptophyta; class Magnoliopsida; order Myrtales; family Onagraceae; genus Chamaenerion; species Chamaenerion angustifolium. Next base: position 20,089,249 of record OX328268.1, on the reverse strand, counting down.
AATCGAAGGAACTCTGTTTATTTTGTAGCTATAACCCTTTAAATTCGTAATCTAAATATACTTACAGATGAAGTTTACTATATTCTTTTAACGGTACTCCTTTCTTGCAAGAAGTATTAATCTTGTATGTCGGCTATTGCAACTTATAATTTATTACCTATGATGCCACTTCAAGGTATACGAGGTTCACACGATGTCTTAATAATATGGTGTAGGTTTCCTCAACCGAACTCTGTTTATCTTGTAGTTATAATCGTTTAAATTTGTAATCTAAATATACTAACATATGAAGTTTACTATATTCTTTGAACGGTACTCCTTTCTAGCACGAACTATTAATCTTTGTATGTCGGTTATTGCACCTTATAATTTATACCAATGATGCCACTTTGAGGTATACGAGGTTCACACGATCTCTTAATTATATCCTGTAAGTTTCCTCAATCGAAGGAACTCTGTTTATTTTGTAGCTATGACCGTTTAAATTCGTAATCTAAATATACTTACAGATGAAGTTTACTATATTCTTTTAACGGTACTCCTTTCTTGCTCGACCTATGAATCCCGGAATTTCGGTTATTGCAACTTATAATTTATTTCCTATGATGCCACTTCGAGGTAGAAGATGTTCACACATTATTGTAATCATATACTGCAACTTTCCTTATTTGAACTCCGCTTATCTTGTACTTATAATCATTTAAATATCTAATCTCAATATAACAACGTATGATGTTTATTCTATTCTGTTAATGGTAATCCTTTCTTGCACAAATTATTATTGTTGGTATTTCGGTTATTGAAACTTATAATTTATTTCCTAGTACACCACTTCGAGTTATAAGAGGTTCACACGATATCTTAATTATCTCATGTAAGTTTGCCCAATCAAACTCTGTTTATCTTGTACTTATACTCGTTTAAATTTGTAATCTAAATATACTAACATATGAAGTTTACTATATTCTTTGAACGGTACTCCTTTCTTGCACGAACTATTAATCTTTGTATGTCGGTTATTGCACCTTATAATTTATACCAATGATGCCACTTTGAGGTATACGAGGTTCACACGATCTCTTAATTATATCCTGTAAGTTTCCTCAATCGAAGGAACTCTGTTTATTTTGTAGCTATGACCGTTTAAATTTGTAATCTAAATATACTTACAGATGAAGTTTACTATATTCTTGTAACGGTACTCATTTCTTGCAAGAACTATTAATCTTGTACGTCGGCTATTGCAACTTATAATTTATTACCTATGATGCCACTTCAAGGTATACGAGGTTCACACGATGTCTTAATAATATGGTGTAGGTTTTCTCAACCGAACTCTGTTTATCCTGTAGTTATAATCGTTTAAATTTGTAATCTAAATATACTAACATATGAAGTTTACTATATTCTTTGAACGATACTCCTTTCTTGCACGAACTATTAATCTTTGTATGTCGGTTATTGCACCTTATAATTTATACCAATGATGCCACTTTGAGGTATACGAGGTTCACACGATCTCTTAATTATATCCTGTAAGTTTCCTCAATCGAAGGAACTCTGTTTATTTTGTAGCTATGACCGTTTAAATTCGTAATCTAAATATACTTACAGATGAAGTTTACTATATTCTTGTACCGGTACTCATTTCTTGCAAGAACTATTAATCTTGTATGTCGGCTATTGCAACTTATAATTTATTACCTATGATGCCACTTCAAGGTATACGAGGTTCACACGATGTCTTAATAATATGGTGTAGGTTTCCTCAACCGAACTCTGTTTATCTTGTAGTTATAATCGTTTAAATTTGTAATCTAAATATACTAACATATGAAGTTTACTATATTCTTTGAACGGTACTCCTTTCTTGCACGAACTATTAATCTTTGTATGTCGGTTATTGCACCTTATAATTTATACCAATGATGCCACTTTGAGGTATACGAGGTTCACACGATCTCTTAATTATATCCTGTAAGTTTCCTCAATCGAAGGAACTCTGTTTATTTTGTAGCTATGACCGTTTAAATTCGTAATCTAAATATACTTACAGATGAAGTTTACTATATTCTTTTAACGGTACTCCTTTCTTGCTCGACCTATGAATCCCGGAATTTCGGTTATTGCAACTTATTATTTATTTCCTATGATGCCACTTCGAGGTAGAAGATGTTCACACATTATTGTAATCATATACTGCAACTTTCCTCATTTGAACTCCGCTTATCTTGTACTTATAATCATTTAAATATCTAATCTCAATATAACAACGTATGATGTTTATTCTATTCTGTTAATGGTAATCCTTTCTTGCACAAGTATTATTATTGTTGGTATTTCGGTTATTGAAACTTATAATTTATTTCCTAGTACACCACTTCGAGTTATAAGAGGTTCACACGATATCTTAATTATCTCATGTAAGTTTGCCCAATCAAACTCTGTTTATCTTGTACTTATACTCGTTTAAATTTGTAATCTAAATATACTAACATATGAAGTTTACTATATTCTTTGAACGGTACTCCTTTCTTGCACGAACTATTAATCTTTGTATGTCGGTTATTGCACCTTATAATTTATACCAATGATGCCACTTTGAGGTATACGAGGTTCACACGATCTCTTAATTATATCCTGTAAGTTTCCTCAATCGAAGGAACTCTGTTTATTTTGTAGCTATGACCGTTTAAATTTGTAATCTAAATATACTTACAGATGAAGTTTACTATATTCTTGTACCGGTACTCATTTCTTGCAAGAACTATTAATCTTGTACGTCGGCTATTGCAACTTATAATTTATTACCTATGATTCCACTTCAAGGTATACGAGGTTCACACGATGTCTTAATAATATGGTGTAGGTTTCCTCAACCGAACTCTGTTTATCCTGTAGTTATAATCGTTTAAATTTGTAATCTAAATATACTAACATATGAAGTTTACTATATTCTTTGAACGATACTCCTTTCTTGCACGAACTATTAATCTTTGTATGTCGGTTATTGCACCTTATAATTTATACCAATGATGCCACTTTGAGGTATACGAGGTTCACACGATCTCTTAATTATATCCTGTAAGTTTCCTCAATCGAAGGAACTCTGTTTATTTTGTAGCAATAACCCTTTAAATTCGTAATCTAAATATACTTACAGATGAAGTTTACTATATTCTTTGAACGGTACTCCTTTCTTGCACGAAGTATTAATCTTGTATGTCGGCTATTGCAACTTATAATTTATTACCTATGATGCCACTTCAAGGTATACGAGGTTCACACGATGTCTTAATAATATGGTGTAGGTTTCCTCAACCGAACTCTGTTTATCTTGTAGTTATAATCGTTTAAATTTGTAATCTAAATATACTAACATATGAAGTTTACTATATTCTTTGAACGGTACTCCTTTCTAGCACGAACTATTAATCTTTGTATGTCGGTTATTGCACCTTATAATTTATACCAATGATGCCACTTTGAGGTATACGAGGTTCACACGATCTCTTAATTATATCCTGTAAGTTTCCTCAATCGAAGGAACTCTGTTTATTTTGTAGCTATGACCGTTTAAATTCGTAATCTAAATATACTTACAGATGAAGTTTACTATATTCTTTTAACGGTACTCCTTTCTTGCTCGACCTATGAATCCCGGAATTTCGGTTATTGCAACTTATAATTTATTTCCTATGATGCCACTTCGAGGTAGAAGATGTTCACACATTATTGTAATCATATACTGCAACTTTCCTCATTTGAACTCCGCTTATCTTGTACTTATAATCATTTAAATATCTAATCTCAATATAACAACGTATGATGTTTATTCTATTCTGTTAATGGTAATCCTTTCTTGCACAAGTATTATTATTGTTGGTATTTCGGTTATTGAAACTTATAATTTATTTCCTAGTACACCACTTCGAGTTATAAGAGGTTCACACGATATCTTAATTATCTCATGTAAGTTTGCCCAATCAAACTCTGTTTATCTTGTACTTATACTCGTTTAAATTTGTAATCTAAATATACTAACATATGAAGTTTACTATATTCTTTGAACGGTACTCCTTTCTTGCACGAACTATTAATCTTTGTATGTCGGTTATTGCACCTTATAATTTATACCAATGATGCCACTTTGAGGTATACGAGGTTCACACGATCTCTTAATTATATCCTGTAAGTTTCCTCAATCGAAGGAACTCTGTTTATTTTGTAGCTATGACCGTTTAAATTTGTAATCTAAATATACTTACAGATGAAGTTTACTATATTCTTGTACCGGTACTCATTTCTTGCAAGAACTATTAATCTTGTACGTCGGCTATTGCAACTTATAATTTATTACCTATGATTCCACTTCAAGGTATACGAGGTTCACACGATGTCTTAATAATATGGTGTAGGTTTCCTCAACCGAACTCTGTTTATCCTGTAGTTATAATCGTTTAAATTTGTAATCTAAATATACTAACATATGAAGTTTACTATATTCTTTGAACGATACTCCTTTCTTGCACGAACTATTAATCTTTGTATGTCGGTTATTGCACCTTATAATTTATACCAATGATGCCACTTTGAGGTATACGAGGTTCACACGATCTCTTAATTATATCCTGTAAGTTTCCTCAATCGAAGGAACTCTGTTTATTTTGTAGCAATAACCCTTTAAATTCGTAATCTAAATATACTTACAGATGAAGTTTACTATATTCTTTTAACGGTACTCCTTTCTTGCAAGAAGTATTAATCTTGTATGTCGGCTATTGCAACTTATAATTTATTACCTATGATGCCACTTCAAGGTATACGAGGTTCACACGATGTCTTAATAATATGGTGTAGGTTTCCTCAACCGAACTCTGTTTATCTTGTAGTTATAATCGTTTAAATTTGTAATCTAAATATACTAACATATGAAGTTTACTATATTCTTTGAACGGTACTCCTTTCTTGCACGAACTATTAATCTTTGTATGTCGGTTATTGCACCTTATAATTTATACCAATGATGCCACTTTGAGGTATACGAGGTTCACACGATCTCTTAATTATATCCTGTAAGTTTCCTCAATCGAAGGAACTCTGTTTATTTTGTAGCTATGACCGTTTAAATTCGTAATCTAAATATACTTACAGATGAATTTTACTATATTCTTTTAACGGTACTCCTTTCTTGCAAGAAGTATTAATCTTGTATGTCGGCTATTGCAACTTATAATTTATTACCTATGATGCCACTTCAAGGTATACGAGGTTCACACGATGTCTTAATAATATGGTGTAGGTTTCCTCAACCGAACTCTGTTTATCTTGTAGTTATAATCGTTTAAATTTGTAATCTAAATATACTAACATATGAAGTTTACTATATTCTTTGAACGGTACTCCTTTCTTGCACGAACTATTAATCTTTGTATGTCGGTTATTGCACCTTATAATTTATACCAATGATGCCACTTTGAGGTATACGAGGTTCACACGATCTCTTAATTATATCCTGTAAGTTTCCTCAATCGAAGGAACTCTGTTTATTTTGTAGCTATGACCGTTTAAATTCGTAATCTAAATATACTTACAGATGAAGTTTACTATATTCTTTTAACGGTACTCCTTTCTTGCTCGACCTATGAATCCCGGAATTTCGGTTATTGCAACTTATAATTTATTTCCTATGATGCCACTTCGAGGTAGAAGATGTTCACACATTATTGTAATCATATACTGCAACTTTCCTCATTTGAACTCCGCTTATCTTGTACTTATAATCATTTAAATATCTAATCTCAATATAACAACGTATGATGTTTATTCTATTCTGTTAATGGTAATCCTTTCTTGCACAAGTATTATTATTGTTGGTATTTCGGTTATTGAAACTTATAATTTATTTCCTAGTACACCACTTCGAGTTATAAGAGGTTCACACGATATCTTAATTATCTCATGTAAGTTTGCCCAATCAAACTCTGTTTATCTTGTACTTATACTCGTTTAAATTTGTAATCTAAATATACTAACATATGAAGTTTACTATATTCTTTGAACGGTACTCCTTTCTTGCACGAACTATTAATCTTTGTATGTCGGTTATTGCACCTTATAATTTATACCAATGATGCCACTTTGAGGTATACGAGGTTCACACGATCTCTTAATTATATCCTGTAAGTTTCCTCAATCGAAGGAAATCTGTTTATTTTGTAGCTATGACCGTTTAAATTTGTAATATAAATATACTTACAGATGAAGTTTACTATATTCTTGTAACGGTACTCATTTCTTGCAAGAACTATTAATCTTGTACGTCGGCTATTGCAACTTATAATTTATTACCTATGATGCCACTTCAAGGTATACGAGGTTCACACGATGTCTTAATAATATGGTGTAGGTTTCCTCAACCGAACTCTGTTTATCCTGTAGTTATAATCGTTTAAATTTGTAATCTAAATATACTAACATATGAAGTTTACTATATTCTTTGAACGATACTCCTTTCTTGCACGAACTATTAATCTTTGTATGTCGGTTATTGCACCTTATAATTTATACCAATGATGCCACTTTGAGGTATACGAGGTTCACACGATCTCTTAATTATATCCTGTAAGTTTCCTCAATCGAAGGAACTCTGTTTATTTTGTAGCTATGACCGTTTAAATTCGTAATCTAAATATACTTACAGATGAAGTTTACTATATTCTTTTAACGGTACTCCTTTCTTGCAAGAAGTATTAATCTTGTATGTCGGCTATTGCAACTTATAATTTATTACCTATGATGCCACTTCAAGGTATACGAGGTTCACACGATGTCTTAATAATATGGTGTAGGTTTCCTCAACCGAACTCTGTTTATCTTGTAGTTATAATCGTTTAAATTTGTAATCTAAATATACTAACATATGAAGTTTACTATATTCTTTGAACGGTACTCCTTTCTTGCACGAACTATTAATCTTTGTATGTCGGTTATTGCACCTTATAATTTATACCAATGATGCCACTTTGAGGTATACGAGGTTCACACGATCTCTTAATTATATCCTGTAAGTTTCCTCAATCGAAGGAACTCTGTTTATTTTGTAGCTATGACCGTTTAAATTCGTAATCTAAATATACTTACAGATGAAGTTTACTATATTCTTTTAACGGTACTCCTTTCTTGCTCGACCTATGAATCCCGGAATTTCGGTTATTGCAACTTATAATTTATTTCCTATGATGCCACTTCGAGGTAGAAGATGTTCACACATTATTGTAATCATATACTGCAACTTTCCTCATTTGAACTCCGCTTATCTTGTACTTATAATCATTTAAATATCTAATCTCAATATAACAACGTATGATGTTTATTCTATTCTGTTAATGGTAATCCTTTCTTGCACAAGTATTATTATTGTTGGTATTTCGGTTATTGAAACTTATAATTTATTTCCTAGTACACCACTTCGAGTTATAAGAGGTTCACACGATATCTTAATTATCTCATGTAAGTTTGCCCAATCAAACTCTGTTTATCTTGTACTTATACTCGTTTAAATTTGTAATCTAAATATACTAACATATGAAGTTTACTATATTCTTTGAACGGTACTCCTTTCTTGCACGAACTATTAATCTTTGTATGTCGGTTATTGCACCTTATAATTTATACCAATGATGCCACTTTGAGGTATACGAGGTTCACACGATCTCTTAATTATATCCTGTAAGTTTCCTCAATCGAAGGAACTCTGTTTATTTGTAGCTATGACCGTTTAAATTTGTAATCTAAATATACTTACAGATGAAGTTTACTATATTCTTGTACTGGTACTCATTTCTTGCAAGAACTATTAATCTTGTACGTCGGCTATTGCAACTTATAATTTATTACCTATGATGCCACTTCAAGGTATACGAGGTTCACACGATGTCTTAATAATATGGTGTAGGTTTCCTCAACCGAACTCTGTTTATCCTGTAGTTATAATCGTTTAAATTTGTAATCTAAATATACTAACATATGAAGTTTACTATATTCTTTGAACGATACTCCTTTCTTGCACGAACTATTAATCTTTGTATGTCGGTTATTGCACCTTATAATTTATACCAATGATGCCACTTTGAGGTATACGAGGTTCACACGATCTCTTAATTATATCCTGTAAGTTTCCTCAATCGAAGGAACTCTGTTTATTTTGTAGCTATAACCCTTTAAATTCGTAATCTAAATATACTTACAGATGAAGTTTACTATATTCTTTTAACGGTACTCCTTTCTTGCAAGAAGTATTAATCTTGTATGTCGGCTATTGCAACTTATAATTTATTACCTATGATGCCACTTCAAGGTATACGAGGTTCACACGATGTCTTAATAATATGGTGTAGGTTTCCTCAACCGAACTCTGTTTATCCTGTAGTTATAATCGTTTAAATTTGTAATCTAAATATACTAACATATGAAGTTTACTATATTCTTTGAACGGTACTCCTTTCTTGCACGAACTATTAATCTTTGTATGTCGGTTATTGCACCTTATAATTTATACCAATGATGCCACTTTGAGGTATACGAGGTTCACACGATCTCTTAATTATATCCTGTAAGTTTCCTCAATCGAAGGAACTCTGTTTATTTTGTAGCTATGACCGTTTAAATTCGTAATCTAAATATACTTACAGATGAAGTTTACTATATTCTTTTAACGGTACTCCTTTCTTGCAAGAAGTATTAATCTTGTATGTCGGCTATTGCAACTTATAATTTATTACCTATGATGCCACTTCAAGGTATACGAGGTTCACACGATGTCTTAATAATATGGTGTAGGTTTCCTCAACCGAACTCTGTTTATCTTGTAGTTATAATCGTTTAAATTTGTAATCTAAATATACTAACATATGAAGTTTACTATATTCTTTGAACGGTACTCCTTTCTTGCACGAACTATTAATCTTTGTATATCGGTTATTGCACCTTATAATTTATACCAATGATGCCACTTTGAGGTATACGAGGTTCACACGATCTCTTAATTATATCCTGTAAGTTTCCTCAATCGAAGGAACTCTGTTTATTTTGTAGCTATGACCGTTTAAATTCGTAATCTAAATATACTTACAGATGAAGTTTACTATATTCTTTTAACGGTACTCCTTTCTTGCTCGACCTATGAATCCCGGAATTTCGGTTATTGCAACTTATAATTTATTTCCTATGATGCCACTTCGAGGTAGAAGATGTTCACACATTATTGTAATCATATACTGCAACTTTCCTCATTTGAACTCCGCTTATCTTGTACTTATAATCATTTAAATATCTAATCTCAATATAACAACGTATGATGTTTATTCTATTCTGTTAATGGTAATCCTTTCTTGCACAAATTATTATTGTTGGTATTTCGGTTATTGAAACTTATAATTTATTTCCTAGTACACCACTTCGAGTTATAAGAGGTTCACACGATATCTTAATTATCTCATGTAAGTTTGCCCAATCGAAGGAACTCTGTTTATTTTGTAGCTATGACCGTTTAAATTCGTAATCTAAATATACTTACAGATGAAGTTTACTATATTCTTTGAACGGTACTCCTTTCTTGCACGAACTATTAATCTTTGTATGTCGGTTATTGCACCTTATAATTTATACCAATGATGCCACTTTGAGGTATACGAGGTTCACACGATCTCTTAATTATATCCTGTAAGTTTCCTCAATCGAAGGAACTCTGTTTATTTTGTAGCTATGGCCGTTTAAATTTGTAATCTAAATATACTTACAGATGAAGTTTACTATATTCTTGTAACGGTACTCATTTCTTGCAAGAACTATTAATCTTGTACGTCGGCTATTGCAACTTATAATTTATTACCTATGATGCCACTTCAAGGTATACGAGGTTCACACGATGTCTTAATAATATGGTGTAGGTTTCCCCAACCGAACTCTGTTTATCTTGTAGTTATAATCGTTTAAATTTGTAATCTAAATATACTAACATATGAAGTTTACTATATTCTTTGAACGATACTCCTTTCTTGCACGAACTATTAATCTTTGTATGTCGGTTATTGCACCTTATAATTTATACCAATGATGCCACTTTGAGGTATACGAGGTTCACACGATCTCTTAATTATATCCTGTAAGTTTCCTCAATCGAAGGAACTCTGTTTATTTTGTAGCTATGACCGTTTAAATTCGTAATCTAAATATACTTACAGATGAAGTTTACTATATTCTTTTAACGGTACTCCTTTCTTGCAAGAAGTATTAATCTTGTATGTCGGCTATTGCAACTTATAATTTATTACCTATGATGCCACTTCAAGGTATACGAGGTTCACACGATGTCTTAATAATATGGTGTAGGTTTCCTCAACCGAACTCTGTTTATCTTGTAGTTATAATCGTTTAAATTTGTAATCTAAATATACTAACATATGAAGTTTACTATATTCTTTGAACGGTACTCCTTTCTTGCACGAACTATTAATCTTTGTATGTCGGTTATTGCACCTTATAATTTATACCAATGATGCCACTTTGAGGTATACGAGGTTCACACGATATCTTAATTATCTCATGTAAGTTTCCTCAATCGAAGGAACTCTGTTTATTTTGTAGCTATGACCGTTTAAATTCGTAATCTAAATATACTTACAGATGAAGTTTACTATATTCTTTTAACGGTACTCCTTTCTTGCTCGACCTATGAATCCCGGAATTTCGGTTATTGCAACTTATAATTTATTTCCTATGATGCCACTTCGAGGTAGAAGATGTTCACACATTATTGTAATCATATACTGCAACTTTCCTCATTTGAACTCCGCTTATCTTGTACTTATAATCATTTAAATATCTAATCTCAATATAACAACGTATGATGTTTATTCTATTCTGTTAATGGTAATCCTTTCTTGCACAAGTATTATTATTGTTGGTATTTCGGTTATTGAAACTTATAATTTATTTCCTAGTACACCACTTCGAGTTATAAGAGGTTCACACGATATCTTAATTATCTCATGTAAGTTTGCCCAATCAAACTCTGTTTATCTTGTACTTATACTCGTTTAAATTTGTAATCTAAATATACTAACATATGAAGTTTACTATATTCTTTGAACGGTACTCCTTTCTTGCACGAACTATTAATCTTTGTATGTCGGTTATTGCACCTTATAATTTATACCAATGATGCCACTTTGAGGTATACGAGGTTCACACGATCTCTTAATTATATCCTGTAAGTTTCCTCAATCGAAGGAACTCTGTTTATTTTGTAGCTATGACCGTTTAAATTTGTAATCTAAATATACTTACAGATGAAGTTTACTATATTCTTGTAACGGTACTCATTTCTTGCAAGAACTATTAATCTTGTACGTCGGCTATTGCAACTTATAATTTATTACCTATGATGCCACTTCAAGGTATACGAGGTTCACACGATGTCTTAATAATATGGTGTAGGTTTCCCCAACCGAACTCTGTTTATCTTGTAGTTATAATCGTTTAAATTTGTAATCTAAATATACTAACATATGAAGTTTACTATATTCTTTGAACGGTACTCCTTTCTTGCACGAACTATTAATCTTTGTATGTCGGTTATTGCACCTTATAATTTATACCAATGATGCCACTTTGAGGTATACGAGGTTCACACGATCTCTTAATTATATCCTGTAAGTTTCCTCAATCGAAGGAACTCTGTTTATTTTGTAGCTATGACCGTTTAAATTCGTAATCTAAATATACTTACAGATGAAGTTTACTATATTCTTTTAACGGTACTCCTTTCTTGCAAGAAGTATTAATCTTGTATGTAGGCTATTGCAACTTATAATTTATTACCTATGATGCCACTTCGAGGTATACGAGGTTCACACGATGTCTTAATAATATGGTGTAGGTTTCCTCAACCGAACTCTGTTTATCTTGTAGTTATAATCGTTTAAATTTGTAATCTAAATATACTAACATATGAAGTTTACTATATTCTTTGAACGGTACTCCTTTCTTGCACGAACTATTAATCTTTGTATGTCGGTTATTGCACCTTATAATTTATACCAATGATGCCACTTTGAGGTATACGAGGTTCACACGATATCTTAATTATATCCTGTAAGTTTCCTCAATCGAAGGAACTCTGTTTATTTTGTAGCTATGACCGTTTAAATTCGTAATCTAAATATACTTACAGATGAAGTTTACTATATTCTTTTAACGGTACTCCTTTCTTGCTCGACCTATGAATCCCGGAATTTCGGTTATTGCAACTTATAATTTATTTCCTATGATGCCACTTCGAGGTAGAAGATGTTCACACATTATTGTAATCATATACTGCAACTTTCCTCATTTGAACTCCGCTTATCTTGTACTTATAATCATTTAAATATCTAATCTCAATATAACAACGTATGATGTTTATTCTATTCTGTTAATGGTAATCCTTTCTTGCACAAGTATTATTATTGTTGGTATTTCGGTTATTGAAACTTATAATTTATTTCCTAGTACACCACTTCGAGTTATAAGAGGTTCACACGATATCTTAATTATCTCATGTAAGTTTGCCCAATCAAACTCTGTTTATCTTGTACTTATACTCGTTTAAATTTGTAATCTAAATATACTAACATATGAAGTTTACTATATTCTTTGAACGGTACTCCTTTCTTGCACGAACTATTAATCTTTGTATGTCGGTTATTGCACCTTATAATTTATACCAATGATGCCACTTTGAGGTATACGAGGTTCACACGATCTCTTAATTATATCCTGTAAGTTTCCTCAATCGAAGGAACTCTGTTTATTTTGTAGCTATGACCGTTTAAATTTGTAATCTAAATATACTTACAGATGAAGTTTACTATATTCTTGTAACGGTACTCATTTCTTGCAAGAACTATTAATCTTGTACGTCGGCTATTGCAACTTATAATTTATTACCTATGATGCCACTTCAAGGTATACGAGGTTCACACGATGTCTTAATAATATGGTGTAGGTTTCCCCAACCGAACTCTGTTTATCTTGTAGTTATAATCGTTTAAATTTGTAATCTAAATATACTAACATATGAAGTTTACTATATTCTTTGAACGATACTCCTTTCTTGCACGAACTATTAATCTTTGTATGTCGGTTATTGCACCTTATAATTTATACCAATGATGCCACTTTGAGGTATACGAGGTTCACACGATCTCTTAATTATATCCTGTAAGTTTCCTCAATCGAAGGAACTCTGTTTATTTTGTAGCTATGACCGTTTAAATTCGTAATCTAAATATACTTACAGATGAAGTTTACTATATTCTTTTAACGGTACTCCTTTCTTGCAAGAAGTATTAATCTTGTATGTTGGCTATTGCAACTTATAATTTATTACCTATGATGCCACTTCAAGGTATACGAGGTTCACACGATGTCTTAATAATATGGTGTAGGTTTCCTCAACCGAACTCTGTTTATCTTGTAGTTATAATCGTTTAAATTTGTAATCTAAATATACTAACATATGAAGTTTACTATATTCTTTGAACGGTACTCCTTTCTTGCACGAACTATTAATCTTTGTATGTCGGTTATTGCACCTTATAATTTATACCAATGATGCCACTTTGAGGTATACGAGGTTCACACGATCTCTTAATTATATCCTGTAAGTTTCCTCAATCGAAGGAACTCTGTTTATTTTGTAGCTATGACCGTTTAAATTCGTAATCTAAATATACTTACAGATGAAGTTTACTATATTCTTTTAACGGTACTCCTTTCTTGCTCGACCTATGAATCCCGGAATTTCGGTTATTGCAACTTATAATTTATTTCCTATGATGCCACTTCGAGGTAGAAGATGTTCACACATTATTGTAATTATATACTGCAACTTTCCTCATTTGAACTCCGCTTATCTTGTACTTATAATCATATAAACATCTAATCTCAATATAACAACGTATGATGTTTATTCTATTCTGTTAATGGTAATCCTTTCTTGCACGAATTATTATTGTTGGTATTTCGGTTATTGAAACTTATAATTTATTTCCTAGTACACCACTTCGAGTTATAAGAGGTTCACACGATATCTTAATTATCTCATGTAAGTTTGCCCAATCAAACTCTGTTTATCTTGTAGTTATACTCGTTTAAATTTGTAATCTTAAATATACTAAGTTATGAAGTTTACTATATTCTTGTAACGGTACTCCGTTCTTGCAAGAAGTATTAATCTTGTATGTCGGCTATTGCAACTTATAATTTATTACCTATGATGCCACTTCAAGGTATACGAGGTTCACACGATGTCTTAATAATATGGGGTAGGTTTCCTCAACCGAACTCTGTTTATCTTGTAGTTATAATCGTTTAAATTTGTAATCTAAATATACTAACATATGAAGTTTACTATATTCTTTGAACGGTACTCCTTTCTTGCACGAACTATTAATCTTTGTATGTCGGTTATTGCACCTTATAATTTATACCAATGATGCCACTTTGAGGTATACGAGGTTCACACGATGTCTTAATTATATCCTGTAAGTTTCCTCAATCGAAGGAACTCTGTTTATTTTGTAGCTATGACCGTTTAAATTCGTAATCTAAATATACTTACAGATGAAGTTTACTATATTCTTTTAACGGTACTCCTTTCTTGCTCGACCTATGAATCCCGGAATTTCGGTTATTGCAACCTATAATTTATTTCCTATGATGCCACTTCGAGGTAGAAGATGTTCACACATTATTGTAATTATATACTGCAAGTTTCCTCATTTGAACTCCGCTTATCTTGTACTTATAATCATTTAAATATCTAATCTCAATATAACAACGTATGATGTTTATTCTATTCTGTTAATGGTAATCCTTTCTTGCACGAATTATTATTGTTGGTATTTCGGTTATTGAAACTTAGTATTTATTTCCTAGTACACCACTTCGAGTTATAAGAGGTTCACACGATATCTTAATTATCTCATGTAAGTTTGCCCAATCAAACTCTGTTTATCTTGTACTTATACTCGTTTAAATTTGTAATCTAAATATACTAACATATGAAGTTTACTATATTCTTTGAACGGTACTCCTTTCTTGCACGAACTATTAATCTTTGTATGTCGGTTATTGCACCTTATAATTTATACCAATGATGCCACTTTGAGGTATACGAGGTTCACACGATCTCTTAATTATATCCTGTAAGTTTCCTCGATCGAAGGAACTCTGTTTATTTTGTAGCTATGACCGTTTAAATTTGTAATCTAAATATACTTACAGATGAAGTTTACTATATTCTTGTAACGGTACTCATTTCTTGCAAGAACTATTAATCTTGTACGTCGGCTATTGCAACTTATAATTTATTACCTATGATGCCACTTCAAGGTATACGAGGTTCACACGATGTCTTAATAATATGGTGTAGGTTTCCTCAACCGAACTCTGTTTATCTTGTAGTTATAATCGTTTAAATTTGTAATCTAAATATACTAACATATGAAGTTTACTATATTCTTTGAACGGTACTCCTTTCTAGCACGAACTATTAATCTTTGTATGTCGGTTATTGCACCTTATAATTTATACCAATGATGCCACTTTGAGGTATACGAGGTTCACACGATGTCTTAATTATATCCTGTAAGTTTCCTCAATCGAAGGAACTCTGTTTATTTTGTAGCTATGACCGTTTAAATTCGTAATCTAAATATACTTACAGATGAAGTTTACTATATTCTTTTAACGGTACTCCTTTCTTGCTCGACCTATGAATCCCGGAATTTCGGTTATTGCAACCTATAATTTATTTCCTATGATGCCACTTCGAGGTAGAAGATGTTCACACATTATTGTAATTATATACTGCAAGTTTCCTCATTTGAACTCCGCTTATCTTGTACTTATAATCATTTAAATATCTAATCTCAATATAACAACGTATGATGTTTATTCTATTCTGTTAATGGTAATCCTTTCTTGCACGAATTATTATTGTTGGTATTTCGGTTATTGAAACTTATAATTTATTTCCTAGTACACCACTTCGAGTTATAAGAGGTTCACACGATATCCTAATTATCTCATGTAAGTTTGCCCAATCAAACTCTGTTTATCTTGTAGTTATACTCGTTTAAATTTGTAATCTTAAATATACTAAGTTATGAAGTTTACTATATTCTTTGAACGGTACTCCTTTCTTGCACGAACTATTAATCTTTGTATGTCGGTTATTGCACCTTATAATTTATACCAATGATGCCACTTTGAGGTATACGAGGTTCACACGATCTCTTAATTATATCCTGTAAGTTTCCTCAATCGAAGGAACTCTGTTTATTTTGTAGCTATGACCGTTTAAATTTGTAATCTAAATATACTTACAGATGAAGTTTACTATATTCTTGTAACGGTACTCATTTCTTGCAAGAACTATTAATCTTGTACGTCGGCTATTGCAACTTATAATTTATTACCTATGATGCCACTTCAAGGTATACGAGGTTCACACGATGTCTTAATAATATGGTGTAGGTTTCCTCAACCGAACTCTGTTTATCTTGTAGTTATAATCGTTTAAATTTGTAATCTAAATATACTAACATATGAAGTTTACTATATTCTTTGAACGGTACTCCTTTCTTGCACGAACTATTAATCTTTGTATGTCGGTTATTGCACCTTATAATTTATACCAATGATGCCACTTTGAGGTATACGAGGTTCACACGATGTCTTAATTATATCCTGTAAGTTTCCTCAATCGAAGGAACTCTGTTTATTTTGTAGCTATGACCGTTTAAATTCGTAATCTAAATATACTTACAGATGAAGTTTACTATATTCTTTTAACGGTACTCCTTTCTTGCTCGACCTATGAATCCCGGAATTTCGGTTATTGCAACTTATAATTTATTTCCTATGATGCCACTTCGAGGTAGAAGATGTTCACACATTATTGTAATTATATACTGCAAGTTTCCTCATTTGAACTCCGCTTATCTTGTACTTATAATCATTTAAATATCTAATCTCAATATAACAACGTATGATGTTTATTCTATTCTGTTAATGGTAATCCTTTCTTGCACGAATTATTATTGTTGGTATTTCGGTTATTGAAACTTATAATTTATTTCCTAGTACACCACTTCGAGTTATAAGAGGTTCACACGATATCCTAATTATCTCATGTAAGTTTGCCCAATCAAACTCTGTTTATCTTGTAGTTATACTCGTTTAAATTTGTAATCTTAAATATACTAAGTTATGAAGTTTACTATATTCTTGTAACGGTACTCCTTTCTTGCAAGAAGTATTAATCTTGTATGTCGGCTATTGCAACTTATAATTTATTACCTATGATGCCACTTCAAGGTATACGAGGTTCACACGATGTCTTAATAATATGGGGTAGGTTTCCTCAACCGAACTCTGTTTATCTTGTAGTTATAATCGTTTAAATTTGTAATCTAAATATACTAACATATGAAGTTTACTATATTCTTTGAACGGTACTCCTTTCTTGCACGAACTATTAATCTTTGTATGTCGGTTATTGCACCTTATAATTTATACCAATGATGCCACTTTGAGGTATACGAGGTTCACACGATCTCTTAATTATATCCTGTAAGTTTCCTCAATCGAAGGAACTCTGTTTATTTTGTAGCTATGACCGTTTAAATTTGTAATCTAAATATACTTACAGATGAAGTTTACTATATTCTTGTAACGGTACTCATTTCTTGCAAGAACTATTAATCTTGTACGTCGGCTATTGCAACTTATAATTTATTACCTATGATGCCACTTCAAGGTATACGAGGTTCACACGATGTCTTAATAATATGGTGTAGGTTTCCTCAACCGAACTCTGTTTATCTTGTAGTTATAATCGTTTAAATTTGTAATCTAAATATACTAACATATAAAGTTTACTATATTCTTTGAACGGTACTCCTTTCTTGCACGAACTATTAATCTTTGTATGTCGGTTATTGCACCTTATAATTTATACCAATGATGCCACTTTGAGGTATACGAGGTTCACACGATGTCTTAATTATATCCTGTAAGTTTCCTCAATCGAAGGAACTCTGTTTATTTTGTAGCTATGACCGTTTAAATTCGTAATCTAAATATACTTACAGATGAAGTTTACTATATTCTTTTAACGGTACTCCTTTCTTGCTCGACCTATGAATCCCGGAATTTCGGTTATTGCAACTTATAATTTATTTCCTATGATGCCACTTCGAGGTAGAAGATGTTCACACATTATTGTAATTATATACTGCAAGTTTCCTCATTTGAACTCCGCTTATCTTGTACTTATAATCATTTAAATATCTAATCTCAATATAACAACGTATGATGTTTATTCTATTCTGTTAATGGTAATCCTTTCTTGCACAAATTATTATTGTTGGTATTTCGGTTATTGAAACTTATAATTTATTTCCTAGTACACCACTTCGAGTTATAAGAGGTTCACACGATATCTTAATTATCTCATGTAAGTTTGCCCAATCAAACTCTGTTTATCTTGTAGTTATACTCGTTTAAATTTGTAATCTTAAATATACTAAGTTATGAAGTTTACTATATTCTTGTAACGGTACTCCTTTCTTGCAAGAAGTATTAATCTTGTATGTCGGCTATTGCAACTTATAATTTATTACCTATGATGCCACTTCAAGGTATACGAGGTTCACACGATGTCTTAATAATATGGGGTAGGTTTCCTCAACCGAACTCTGTTTATCTTGTAGTTATAATCGTTTAAATTTGTAATCTAAATATACTAACATATGAAGTTTACTATATTCTTTGAACGGTACTCCTTTCTTGCACGAACTATTAATCTTTGTATGTCGGTTATTGCACCTTATAATTTATACCAATGATGCCACTTTGAGGTATACGAGGTTCACACGATGTCTTAATAATATGGTGTAGGTTTCCTCAATCGAAGGAACTCTGTTTATTTTGTAGCTATGACCGTTTAAATTCGTAATCTAAATATACTTACAGATGAAGTTTACTATATTCTTTTAACGGTACTCCTTTCTTGCTCGACCTATGAATCCCGGAATTTCGGTTATTGCAACTTATAATTTATTTCCTATGATGCCACTTCGAGGTAGAAGATGTTCACACATTATTGTAATTATATACTGCAAGTTTCCTCATTTGAACTCCGCTTATCTTGTACTTATAATCATTTAAATATCTAATCTCAATATAACAACGTATGATGTTTATTCTATTCTGTTAATGGTAATCCTTTCTTGCAAGAAGTATTATTGTTGGTATTTCGGTTATTGAAACTTAGTATTTATTTCCTAGTACACCACTTCGAGTTATAAGAGGTTCACACGATATCTTAATTATCTCATGTAAGTTTGCCCAATCAAACTCTGTTTATCTTGTACTTATACTCGTTTAAATTTGTAATCTAAATATACTAACATATGAAGTTTACTATATTCTTTGAACGGTACTCCTTTCTTGCACGAACTATTAATCTTTGTATGTCGGTTATTGCACCTTATAATTTATACCAATGATGCCACTTTGAGGTATACGAGGTTCACACGATCTCTTAATTATATCCTGTAAGTTTCCTCAATCGAAGGAACTCTGTTTATTTTGTAGCTATGACCGTTTAAATTTGTAATCTAAATATACTTACAGATGAAGTTTACTATATTCTTGTAACGGTACTCATTTCTTGCAAGAAGTATTAATCTTGTACGTCGGTTATTGCAACTTATAATTTATTACCTATGATGCCACTTCAAGGTATACGAGGTTCACACGATGTCTTAATAATATGGTGTAGGTTTCCTCAACCGAACTCTGTTTATCTTGTAGTTATAATCGTTTAAATTTGTAATCTAAATATACTAACATATGAAGTTTACTATATTCTTTGAACGGTACTCCTTTCTTGCACGAACTATTAATCTTTGTATGTCGGTTATTGCACCTTATAATTTATACCAATGATGCCACTTTGAGGTATACGAGGTTCACACGATGTCTTAATTATATCCTGTAAGTTTCCTCAATCGAAGGAACTCTGTTTATTTTGTAGCTATGACCGTTTAAATTCGTAATCTAAATATACTTACAGATGAAGTTTACTATATTCTTTTAACGGTACTCCTTTCTTGCTCGACCTATGAATCCCGGAATTTCGGTTATTGCAACTTATAATTTATTTCCTATGATGCCACTTCGAGGTAGAAGATGTTCACACATTATTGTAATTATATACTGCAAGTTTCCTCATTTGAACTCCGCTTATCTTGTACTTATAATCATTTAAATATCTAATCTCAATATAACAACGTATGATGTTTATTCTATTCTGTTAATGGTAATCCTTTCTTGCACAAATTATTATTGTTGGTATTTCGGTTATTGAAACTTATAATTTATTTCCTAGTACACCACTTCGAGTTATAAGAGGTTCACACGATATCTTAATTATCTCATGTAAGTTTGCCCAATCAAACTCTGTTTATCTTGTAGTTATACTCGTTTAAATTTGTAATCTTAAATATACTAAGTTATGAAGTTTACTATATTCTTGTAACGGTACTCCTTTCTTGCAAGAAGTATTAATCTTGTATGTCGGCTATTGCAACTTATAATTTATTACCTATGATGCCACTTCAAGGTATACGAGGTTCACACGATGTCTTAATAATATGGGGTAGGTTTCCTCAACCGAACTCTGTTTATCTTGTAGTTATAATCGTTTAAATTTGTAATCTAAATATACTAACATATGAAGTTTACTATATTCTTTGAACGGTACTCCTTTCTTGCACGAACTATTAATCTTTGTATGTCGGTTATTGCACCTTATAATTTATACCAATGATGCCACTTTGAGGTATACGAGGTTCACACGATGTCTTAATTATATCCTGTAAGTTTCCTCAATCGAAGGAACTCTGTTTATTTTGTAGCTATGACCGTTTAAATTCGTAATCTAAATATACTTACAGATGAAGTTTACTATATTCTTTTAACGGTACTCCTTTCTTGCTCGACCTATGAATCCCGGAATTTCGGTTATTGCAACTTATAACTTATTTCCTATGATGCCACTTCGAGGTAGAAGATGTTCACACATTATTGTAATTATATACTGCAAGTTTCCTCATTTGAACTCCGCTTATCTTGTACTTATAATCATTTAAATATCTAATCTCAATATAACAACGTATGATGTTTATTCTATTCTGTTAATGGTAATCCTTTCTTGCAAGAAGTATTATTGTTGGTATTTCGGTTATTGAAACTTAGTATTTATTTCCTAGAACACCACTTCGAGTTATAAGAGGTTCACACGATATCTTAATTATCTCATGTAAGTTTGCCCAATCAAACTCTGTTTATCTTGTACTTATACTCGTTTAAATTTGTAATCTAAATATACTAACATATGAAGTTTACTATATTCTTTGAACGGTACTCCTTTCTTGCACGAACTATTAATCTTTGTATGTCGGTTATTGCACCTTATAATTTATACCAATGATGCCACTTTGAGGTATACGAGGTTCACACGATCTCTTAATTATATCCTGTAAGTTTCCTCAATCGAAGGAACTCTGTTTATTTTGTAGCTATGACCGTTTAAATTCGTAATCTAAATATACTTACAGATGAAGTTTACTATATTCTTTTAACGGTACTCCTTTCTTGCTCGACCTATGAATCCCGGAATTTCGGTTATTGCAACTTATAATTTATTTCCTATGATGCCACTTCGAGGTAGAAGATGTTCACACATTATTGTAATCATATACTGCAACTTTCCTCATTTGAACTCCGCTTATCTTGTACTTATAATCATTTAAATATCTAATCTCAATATAACAACGTATGATGTTTATTCTATTCTGTTAATGGTAATCCTTTCTTGCACAAATTATTATTGTTGGTATTTCGGTTATTGAAACTTATAATTTATTTCCTAGTACACCACTTCGAGTTATAAGAGGTTCACACGATATCTTAATTATTTCATGTAAGTTTGCCCAATCAAACTCTGTTTATCTTGTACTTATACTCGTTTAAATTTGTAATCTAAATATACTAACATATGAAGTTTACTATATTCTTTGAACGGTACTCCTTTCTTGCACGAACTATTAATCTTTGTATGTCGGTTATTGCACCTTATAATTTATACCAATGATGCCACTTTGAGGTATACGAGGTTCACACGATGTCTTAATTATATCCTGTAAGTTTCCTCAATCGAAGGAACTCTGTTTATTTTGTACCTATGACCGTTTAAATTCGTAATCTAAATATACTTACAGATGAAGTTTACTATATTCTTTTAACGGTACTCCTTTCTTGCTCGACCTATGAATCCCGGAATTTCGGTTATTGCAACTTATAACTTATTTCCTATGATGCCACTTCGAGGTAGAAGATGTTCACACATTATTGTAATTATATACTGCAAGTTTCCTCATTTGAACTCCGCTTATCTTGTACTTATAATCATTTAAATATCTAATCTCAATATAACAACGTATGATGTTTATTCTATTCTGTTAATGGTAATCCTTTCTTGCACGAATTATTATTGTTGGTATTTTGGTTATTGAAACTTAGTATTTATTTCCTAGAACACCACTTCGAGTTATAAGAGGTTCACACGATATCTTAATTATCTCATGTAAGTTTGCCCAATCAAACTCTGTTTATCTTGTACTTATACTCGTTTAAATTTGTAATCTAAATATACTAACATATGAAGTTTACTATATTCTTTGAACGGTACTCCTTTCTTGCACGAACTATTAATCTTTGTATGTCGGTTATTGCACCTTATAATTTATACCAATGATGCCACTTTGAGGTATACGAGGTTCACACGATCTCTTAATTATATCCTGTAAGTTTCCTCAATCGAAGGAACTCTGTTTATTTTGTAGCTATGACCGTTTAAATTCGTAATCTAAATATACTTACAGATGAAGTTTACTATATTCTTTTAACGGTACTCCTTTCTTGCTCGACCTATGAATCCCGGAATTTCGGTTATTGCAACTTATAATTTATTTCCTATGATGCCACTTCGAGGTAGAAGATGTTCACACATTATTGTAATCATATACTGCAACTTTCCTCATTTGAACTCCGCTTATCTTGTACTTATAATCATTTAAATATCTAATCTCAATATAACAACGTATGATGTTTATTCTATTCTGTTAATGGTAATCCTTTCTTGCACGAATTATTATTGTTGGTATTTCGGTTATTGAAACTTATAATTTATTTCCTAGTACACCACTTCGAGTTATAAGAGGTTCACACGATATCTTAATTATTTCATGTAAGTTTGCCCAATCAAACTCTGTTTATCTTGTACTTATACTCGTTTAAATTTGTAATCTAAATATACTAACATATGAAGTTTACTATATTCTTTTAACGGTACTCCTTTCTTGCACGAACTATTAATCTTTGTATGTCGGTTATTGCACCTTATAATTTATACCAATGATGCCACTTTGAGGTATACGAGGTTCACACGATGTCTTAATTATATCCTGTAAGTTTCCTCAATCGAAGGAACTCTGTTTATTTTGTAGCTATGACCGTTTAAATTCGTAATCTAAATATACTTACAGATGAAGTTTACTATATTCTTTTAACGGTACTCCTTTCTTGCTCGACCTATGAATCCCGGAATTTCGGTTATTGCAACTTATAATTTATTTCCTATGATGCCACTTCGAGGTAGAAGATGTTCACACATTATTGTAATCATATACTGCAACTTTCCTCATTTGAACTCCGCTTATCTTGTACTTATAATCATTTAAATATCTAATCTCAATATAACAACGTATGATGTTTATTCTATTCTGTTAATGGTAATCCTTTCTTGCACAAATTATTATTGTTGGTATTTCGGTTATTGAAACTTATAATTTATTTCCTAGTACACCACTTCGAGTTATAAGAGGTTCACACGATATCTTAATTATTTCATGTAAGTTTGCCCAATCAAACTCTGTTTATCTTGTACTTATACTCGTTTAAATTTGTAATCTAAATATACTAACATATGAAGTTTACTATATTCTTTGAACGGTACTCCTTTCTTGCACGAACTATTAATCTTTGTATGTCGGTTATTGCACCTTATAATTTATACCAATGATGCCACTTTGAGGTATACGAGGTTCACACGATGTCTTAATTATATCCTGTAAGTTTCCTCAATCGAAGGAACTCTGTTTATTTTGTAGCTATGACCGTTTAAATTCGTAATCTAAATATACTTACAGATGAAGTTTACTATATTCTTTTAACGGTACTCCTTTCTTGCTCGACCTATGAATCCCGGAATTTCGGTTATTGCAACTTATAACTTATTTCCTATGATGCCACTTCGAGGTAGAAGATGTTCACACATTATTGTAATTATATACTGCAAGTTTCCTCATTTGAACTCCGCTTATCTTGTACTTATAATCATTTAAATATCTAATCTCAATATAACAATGTATGATGTTTATTCTATTCTGTTAATGGTAATCCTTTCTTGCACGAATTATTATTGTTGGTATTTCGGTTATTGAAACTTAGTATTTATTTCCTAGAACACCACTTCGAGTTATAAGAGGTTCACACGATATCTTAATTATCTCATGTAAGTTTGCCCAATCAAACTCTGTTTATCTTGTACTTATACTCGTTTAAATTTGTAATCTAAATATACTAACATATGAAGTTTACTATATTCTTTGAACGGTACTCCTTTCTTGCACGAACTATTAATCTTTGTATGTCGGTTATTGCACCTTATAATTTATACCAATGATGCCACTTTGAGGTATACGAGGTTCACACGATCTCTTAATTATATCCTGTAAGTTTCCTCAATCGAAGGAACTCTGTTTATTTTGTAGCTATGACCGTTTAAATTCGTAATCTAAATATACTTACAGATGAAGTTTACTATATTCTTTTAACGGTACTCCTTTCTTGCTCGACCTATGAATCCCGGAATTTCGGTTATTGCAACTTATAATTTATTTCCTATGATGCCACTTCGAGGTAGAAGATGTTCACACATTATTGTAATCATATACTGCAACTTTCCTCATTTGAACTCCGCTTATCTTGTACTTATAATCATTTAAATATCTAATCTCAATATAACAACGTATGATGTTTATTCTATTCTGTTAATGGTAATCCTTTCTTGCACGAATTATTATTGTTGGTATTTCGGTTATTGAAACTTATAATTTATTTCCTAGAACACCACTTCGAGTTATAAGAGGTTCACACGATATCTTAATTATCTCATGTAAGTTTGCCCAATCAAACTCTGTTTATCTTGTACTTATACTCGTTTAAATTTGTAATCTAAATATACTAACATATGAAGTTTACTATATTCTTTGAACGGTACTCCTTTCTTGCACGAACTATTAATCTTTGTATGTCGGTTATTGCACCTTATAATTTATACCAATGATGCCACTTTGAGGTATACGAGGTTCACACGATCTCTTAATTATATCCTGTAAGTTTCCTCAATCGAAGGAACTCTGTTTATTTTGTAGCTATGACCGTTTAAATTCGTAATCTAAATATACTTACAGATGAAGTTTACTATATTCTTTTAACGGTACTCCTTTCTTGCTCGACCTATGAATCCCGGAATTTCGGTTATTGCAACTTATAATTTATTTCCTATGATGCCACTTCGAGGTAGAAGATGTTCACACATTATTGTAATCATATACTGCAACTTTCCTCATTTGAACTCCGCTTATCTTGTACTTATAATCATTTAAATATCTAATCTCAATATAACAACGTATGATGTTTATTCTATTCTGTTAATGGTAATCCTTTCTTGCACGAATTATTATTGTTGGTATTTCGGTTATTGAAACTTATAATTTATTTCCTAGTACACCACTTCGAGTTATAAGAGGTTCACACGATATCTTAATTATTTCATGTAAGTTTGCCCAATCAAACTCTGTTTATCTTGTACTTATACTCGTTTAAATTTGTAATCTAAATATACTAACATATGAAGTTTACTATATTCTTTGAACGGTACTCCTTTCTTGCACGAACTATTAATCTTTGTATGTCGGTTATTGCACCTTATAATTTATACCAATGATGCCACTTTGAGGTATACGAGGTTCACACGATGTCTTAATTATATCCTGTAAGTTTCCTCAATCGAAGGAACTCTGTTTATTTTGTAGCTATGACCGTTTAAATTCGTAATCTAAATATACTTACAGATGAAGTTTACTATATTCTTTTAACGGTACTCCTTTCTTGCTCGACCTATGAATCCCGGAATTTCGGTTATTGCAACTTATAATTTATTTCCTATGATGCCACTTCGAGGTAGAAGATGTTCACACATTATTGTAATTATATACTGCAAGTTTCCTCATTTGAACTCCGCTTATCTTGTACTTTTAATCATTTAAATATCTAATCTCAATATAACAACGTATGATGTTTATTCTATTCTGTTAATGGTAATCCTTTCTTGCACAAATTATTATTGTTGGTATTTCGGTTATTGAAACTTATAATTTATTTCCTAGTACACCACTTCGGTTCACACGATATCTTAATTATCTCATGTAAGTTTGCCCAATCAAACTCTGTTTATCTTGTAGTTATACTCGTTTAAATTTGTAATCTTAAATATACTAAGTTATTAAGTTTACTATATTCTTGTAACGGTACTCCTTTCTTGCAAGAAGTATTAATCTTGTATGTCGGCTATTGCAACTTATAATTTATTACCTATGATGCCACTTCAAGGTATACGAGGTTCACACGATGTCTTAATAATATGGGGTAGGTTTCCTCAACCGAACTCTGTTTATCTTGTAGTTATAATCGTTTAAATTTGTAATCTAAATATACTAACATATGAAGTTTACTATATTCTTTGAACGGTACTCCTTTCTTGCACGAACTATTAATCTTTGTATGTCGGTTATTGCACCTTATAATTTATACCAATGATGCCACTTTGAGGTATACGAGGTTCACACGATGTCTTAATTATATCCTGTAAGTTTCCTCAATCGAAGGAACTCTGTTTATTTTTTAGCTATGACCGTTTAAATTCGTAATCTAAATATACTTACAGATGAAGTTTACTATATTCTTTTAACGGTACTCCTTTCTTGCTCGACCTATGAATCCCGGAATTTCGGTTATTGCAACTTATAACTTATTTCCTATGATGCCACTTCGAGGTAGAAGATGTTCACACATTATTGTAATTATATACTGCAAGTATCCTCATTTGAACTCCGCTTATCTTGTACTTATAATCATTTAAATATCTAATCTCAATATAACAACGTATGATGTTTATTCTATTCTGTTAATGGTAATCCTTTCTTGCACGAATTATTATTGTTGGTATTTCGGTTATTGAAACTTAGTATTTATTTCCTAGAACACCACTTCGAGTTATAAGAGGTTCACACGATATCTTAATTATCTCATGTAAGTTTGCCCAATCAAACTCTGTTTATCTTGTACTTATACTCGTTTAAATTTGTAATCTAAATATACTAACATATGAAGTTTACTATATTCTTTGAACGGTACTCCTTTCTTGCAGGAACTATTAATCTTTGTATGTCGGTTATTGCACCTTATAATTTATACCAATGATGCCACTTTGAGGTATACGAGGTTCACACGATCTCTTAATTATATCCTGTAAGTTTCCTCAATCGAAGGAACTCTGTTTATTTTGTAGCTATGACCGTTTAAATTTGTAATCTAAATATACTTACAGATGAAGTTTACTATATTCTTGTAACGGTACTCATTTCTTGCAAGAACTATTAATCTTGTACGTCGGCTATTGCAACTTATAATTTATTACCTATGATGCCACTTCAAGGTATACGAGGTTCACACGATGTCTTAATAATATGGTGTAGGTTTCCTCAACCGAACTCTGTTTATCCTGTAGTTATAATCGTTTAAATTTGTAATCTAAATATACTAACATATGAAGTTTACTATATTCTTTGAACGATACTCCTTTCTTGCACGAACTATTAATCTTTGTATGTCGGTTATTGCACCTTATAATTTATACCAATGATGCCACTTTGAGGTATACGAGGTTCACACGATCTCTTAATTATATCCTGTAAGTTTCCTCAATCGAAGGAACTCTGTTTATTTTGTAGCTATGACCGTTTAAATTCGTAATCTAAATATACTTACAGATGAAGTTTACTATATTCTTTTAACGGTACTCCTTTCTTGCAAGAAGTATTAATCTTGTATGTCGGCTATTGCAACTTATAATTTATTACCTATGATGCCACTTCAAGGTATACGAGGTTCACACGATGTCTTAATAATATGGTGTAGGTTTCCTCAACTGAACTCTGTTTATCTTGTAGTTATAATCGTTTAAATTTGTAATCTAAATATACTAACATATGAAGTTTACTATATTATTTGAACGGTACTCCTTTCTTGCACGAACTATTAATCTTTGTATGTCGGTTATTGCACCTTATAATTTATACCAATGATGCCACTTTGAGGTATACGAGGTTCACACGATGTCTTAATTATATCCTGTAAGTTTCCTCAATCGAAGGAACTCTGTTTATTTTGTACCTATGACCGTTTAAATTCGTAATCTAAATATACTTACAGATGAAGTTTACTATATTCTTTTAGCGGTACTCCTTTCTTGCTCGACCTATGAATCCCGGAATTTCGGTTATTGCAACTTATAATTTATTTCCTATGATGCCACTTCGAGGTAGAAGATGTTCACACATTATTGTAATTATATACTGCAAGTTTCCTCATTTGAACTCCGCTTATCTTGTACTTATAATCATTTAAATATCTAATCTCAATATAACAACGTATGATGTTTATTCTATTCTGTTAATGGTAATCCTTTCTTGCACGAATTATTATTGTTGGTATTTCGGTTATTGAAACTTAGTATTTATTTCCTAGTACACCACTTCGAGTTATAAGAGGTTCACACGATATCTTAATTATCTCATGTAAGTTTGCCCAATCAAACTCTGTTTATCTTGTACTTATACTCGTTTAAATTTGTAATCTAAATATACTAACATATGAAGTTTACTATATTCTTTGAACGGTACTCCTTTCTTGCACGAACTATTAATCTTTGTATGTCGGTTATTGCACCTTATAATTTATACCAATGATGCCACTTTGAGGTATACGAGGTTCACACGATCTCTTAATTATATCCTGTAAGTTTCCTCAATCGAAGGAACTCTGTTTATTTTGTAGCTATGACCGTTTAAATTTGTAATCTAAATATACTTACATATGAAGTTTACTATATTCTTGTAACGGTACTCATTTCTTGCAAGAATTATTAATCTTGTACGTCGGCTATTGCAACTTATAATTTATTACCTATGATGCCACTTCAAGGTATACGAGGTTCACACGATGTCTTAATAATATGGTGTAGGTTTCCTCAACCGAACTCTGTTTATCTTGTAGTTATAATCGTTTAAATTTGTAATCTAAATATACTAACATATGAAGTTTACTATATTCTTTGAACGGTACTCCTTTCTTGCACGAACTATTAATCTTTGTATGTCGGTTATTGCACCTTATAATTTATACCAATGATGCCACTTTGAGGTATACGAGGTTCACACGATGTCTTAATTATATCCTGTAAGTTTCCTCAATCGAAGGAACTCTGTTTATTTTGTAGCTATGACCGTTTAAATTCGTAATCTAAATATACTTACAAATGAAGTTTACTATATTCTTTTAACGGTACTCCTTTCTTGCTCGACCTATGAATCCCGGAATTTCGGTTATTGCAACTTATAATTTATTTCCTATGATGCCACTTCGAGGTAGAAGATGTTCACACATTATTGTAATTATATACTGCAAGTTTCCTCATTTGAACTCCGCTTATCTTGTACTTATAATCATTTAAATATCTAATCTCAATATAACAACGTATGATGTTTATTCTATTCTGTTAATGGTAATCCTTTCTTGCACAAATTATTATTGTTGGTATTTCGGTTATTGAAACTTATAATTTATTTCCTAGTACACCACTTCGGTTCACACGATATCTTAATTATCTCATGTAAGTTTGCCCAATCAAACTCTGTTTATCTTGTAGTTATACTCGTTTAAATTTGTAATCTTAAATATACTAAGTTATGAAGTTTACTATATTCTTGTAACGGTACTCCTTTCTTGCAAGAAGTATTAATCTTGTATGTCGGCTATTGCAACTTATAATTTATTACCTATGATGCCACTTCAAGGTATACGAGGTTCACACGATGTCTTAATAATATGGGGTAGGTTTCCTCAACCGAACTCTGTTTATCTTGTAGTTATAATCGTTTAAATTTGTAATCTAAATATACTAACATATGAAGTTTACTATATTCTTTAAACGGTACTCCTTTCTTGCACGAACTATTAATCTTTGTATGTCGGTTATTGCACCTTATAATTTATACCAATGATGCCACTTTGAGGTATACGAGGTTCACACGATGTCTTAATTATATCCTGTAAGTTTCCTCAATCGAAGGAACTCTGTTTATTTTGTAGCTATGACCGTTTAAATTCGTAATCTAAATATACTTACAGATGAAGTTTACTATATTCTTTTAACGGTACTCCTTTCTTGCTCGACCTATGAATCCCGGAATTTCGGTTATTGCAACTTATAACTTATTTCCTATGATGCCACTTCGAGGTAGAAGATGTTCACACATTATTGTAATTATATACTGCAAGTATCCTCATTTGAACTCCGCTTATCTTGTACTTATAATCATTTAAATATCTAATCTCAATATAACAACGTATGATGTTTATTCTATTCTGTTAATGGTAATCCTTTCTTGCACGAATTATTATTGTTGGTATTTCGGTTATTGAAACTTATAATTTATTTCCTAGTACACCACTTCGAGTTATAAGAGGTTCACACGATATCTTAATTATCTCATGTAAGTTTGCCCAATCAAACTCTGTTTATCTTGTACTTATACTCGTTTAAATTTGTAATCTAAATATACTAACATATGAAGTTTACTATATTCTTTGAACGGTACTCCTTTCTTGCACGAACTATTAATCTTTGTATGTCGGTTATTGCACCTTATAATTTATACCAATGATGCCACTTTGAGGTATACGAGGTTCACACGATCTCTTAATTATATCCTGTAAGTTTCCTCAATCGAAGGAACTCTGTTTATTTTGTAGCTATGACCGTTTAAATTTGTAATCTAAATATACTTACAGATGAAGTTTACTATATTCTTGTAACGGTACTCATTTCTTGGAAGAACTATTAATCTTGTACGTCGGCTATTGCAACTTATAATTTATTACCTATGATGCCACTTCAAGGTATACGAGGTTCACACGATGTCTTAATAATATGGTGTAGGTTTCCTCAACCGAACTCTGTTTATCTTGTAGTTATAATCGTTTAAATTTGTAATCTAAATATACTAACATATGAAGTTTACTATATTCTTTGAACGGTACTCCTTTCTTGCACGAACTATTAATCTTTGTATGTCGGTTATTGCACCTTATAATTTATACCAATGATGCCACTTTGAGGTAGAAGATGTTCACACATTATTGTAATTATATACTGCAAGTTTCCTCATTTGAACTCCGCTTATCTTGTACTTATAATCATATAAACATCTAATCTCAATATAACAACGTATGATGTTTATTCTATTCTGTTAATGGTAATCCTTTCTTGCACGAATTATTATTGTTGGTATTTCGGTTATTGAAACTTAGTATTTATTTCCTAGTACACCACTTCGAGTTATAAGAGGTTCACACGATATCTTAATTATCTCATGTAAGTTTGCCCAATCAAACTCTGTTTATCTTGTACTTATACTCGTTTAAATTTGTAATCTAAATATACTAACATATGAAGTTTACTATATTCTTTGAACGGTACTCCTTTCTTGCACGAACTATTAATCTTTGTATGTCGGTTATTGCACCTTATAATTTATACCAATGATGCCACTTTGAGGTATACGAGGTTCACACGATCTCTTAATTATATCCTGTAAGTTTCCTCAATCGAAGGAACTCTGTTTATTTTGTAGCTATGACCGTTTAAATTTGTAATCTAAATATACTTA
The DNA here is from genome assembly GCA_946814005.1 of Chamaenerion angustifolium. NCBI lineage: Eukaryota > Viridiplantae > Streptophyta > Magnoliopsida > Myrtales > Onagraceae > Chamaenerion > Chamaenerion angustifolium. The sequence goes on along the minus strand of OX328268.1, from coordinate 20,056,934 downwards.
CAGATGAAGTTTACTATATTCTTGTTACGGTACTCATTTCTTGCAAGAATTATTAATCTTGTACGTCGGCTATTGCAACTTATAATTTATTACCTATGATGCCACTTCAAGGTATACGAGGTTCACACGATGTCTTAATAATATGGTGTAGGTTTCCTCAACCGAACTCTGTTTATCTTGTAGTTATAATCGTTTAAATTTGTAATCTAAATATACTAACATATGAAGTTTACTATATTCTTTGAACGGTACTCCTTTCTTGCACGAACTATTAATCTTTGTATGTCGGTTATTGCACCTTATAATTTATACCAATGATGCCACTTTGAGGTATACGAGGTTCACACGATGTCTTAATTATATCCTGTAAGTTTCCTCAATCGAAGGAACTCTGTTTATTTTGTAGCTATGACCGTTTAAATTCGTAATCTAAATATACTTACAAATGAAGTTTACTATATTCTTTTAACGGTACTCCTTTCTTGCTCGACATATGAATCCCAGAATTTCGGTTATTGCAACTTATAATTTATTTCCTATGATGCCACTTCGAGGTAGAAGATGTTCACACATTATTGTAATTATATACTGCAAGTTTCCTCATTTGAACTCCGCTTATCTTGTACTTATAATCATTTAAATATCTAATCTCAATATAACAACGTATGATGTTTATTCTATTCTGTTAATGGTAATCCTTTCTTGCACAAATTATTATTGTTGGTATTTCGGTTATTGAAACTTATAATTTATTTCCTAGTACACCACTTCGGTTCACACGATATCTTAATTATCTCATGTAAGTTTGCCCAATCAAACTCTGTTTATCTTGTAGTTATACTCGTTTAAATTTGTAATCTTAAATATACGTTATGAAGTTTACTATATTCTTGTAACGGTACTCCTTTCTTGCAAGAAGTATTAATCTTGTATGTCGGCTATTGCAACTTATAATTTATTACCTATGATGCCACTTCAAGGTATACGAGGTTCACACGATGTCTTAATAATATGGGGTAGGTTTCCTCAACCGAACTCTGTTTATCTTGTAGTTATAATCGTTTAAATTTGTAATCTAAATATACTAACATATGAAGTTTACTATATTCTTTGAACGGTACTCCTTTCTTGCACGAACTATTAATCTTTGTATGTCGGTTATTGCACCTTATAATTTATACCAATGATGCCACTTTGAGGTATACGAGGTTCACACGATGTCTTAATTATATCCTGTAAGTTTCCTCAATCGAAGGAACTCTGTTTATTTTGTAGCTATGACCGTTTAAATTCGTAATCTAAATATACTTACAGATGAAGTTTACTATATTCTTTTAACGGTACTCCTTTCTTGCTCGACCTATGAATCCCGGAATTTCGGTTATTGCAACTTATAACTTATTTCCTATGATGCCACTTCGAGGTAGAAGATGTTCACACATTATTGTAATTATATACTGCAAGTATCCTCATTTGAACTCCGCTTATCTTGTACTTATAATCATTTAAATATCTAATCTCAATATAACAACGTATGATGTTTATTCTATTCTGTTAATGGTAATCCTTTCTTGCACGAATTATTATTGTTGGTATTTCGGTTATTGAAACTTATAATTTATTTCCTAGTACACCACTTCGAGTTATAAGAGGTTCACACGATATCTTAATTATCTCATGTAAGTTTGCCCAATCAAACTCTGTTTATCTTGTACTTATACTCGTTTAAATTTGTAATCTAAATATACTAACATATGAAGTTTACTATATTCTTTGAACGGTACTCCTTTCTTGCACGAACTATTAATCTTTGTATGTCGGTTATTGCACCTTATAATTTATACCAATGATGCCACTTTGAGGTATACGAGGTTCACACGATCTCTTAATTATATCCTGTAAGTTTCCTCAATCGAAGGAACTCTGTTTATTTTGTAGCTATGACCGTTTAAATTTGTAATCTAAATATACTTACAGATGAAGTTTACTATATTCTTGTAACGGTACTCATTTCTTGCAAGAACTATTAATCTTGTACGTCGGCTATTGCAACTTATAATTTATTACCTATGATGCCACTTCAAGGTATACGAGGTTCACACGATGTCTTAATAATATGGTGTAGGTTTCCTCAACCGAACTCTGTTTATCTTGTAGTTATAATCGTTTAAATTTGTAATCTAAATATACTAACATATGAAGTTTACTATATTCTTTGAACGGTACTCCTTTCTTGCACGAACTATTAATCTTTGTATGTCGGTTATTGCAACTTATAATTTATACCAATGATGCCACTTCGAGGTAGAAGATGTTCACACATTATTGTAATTATATACTGCAACTTTCCTCATTTGAACTCCGCTTATCTTGTACTTATAATCATATAAACATCTAATCTCAATATAACAACGTATGATGTTTATTCTATTCTGTTAATGGTAATCCTTTCTTGCACGAATTATTAGTGTTGGTATTTCGGTTATTGAAACTTAGTATTTATTTCCTAGTACACCACTTCGAGTTATAAGAGGTTCACACGATATCTTAATTATCTGATGTAAGTTTGCCCAATCAAACTCTGTTTATCTTGTAGTTATACTCGTTTAAATTTGTAATCTTAAATATACTAAGTTATGAAGTTTACTATATTCTTGTAACGGTACTCCTTTCTTGCACGAACTATTAATCTTGTATGTCGGCTATTGCAACTTATAATTTATTACCTATGATGCCACTTCAAGGTATACGAGGTTCACACGATGTCTTAATAATATGGGGTAGGTTTCCTCAACCGAACTCTGTTTATCTTGTAGTTATAATCGTTTAAATTTGTAATCTAAATATACTAACATATGAAGTTTACTATATTCTTTGAACGGTACTCCTTTCTTGCACGAACTATTAATCTTTGTATGTCGGTTATTGCACCTTATAATTTATACCAATGATGCCACTTTGAGGTATACGAGGTTCACACGACCTCTTAATTATATCCTGTAAGTTTCCTCAATCGAAGGAACTCTGTTTATTTTGTAGCTATGACCGTTTAAATTCGTAATCTAAATATACTTACAGATGAAGTTTACTATATTCTTGTAACGGTACTCATTTCTTGCAAGAATTATTAATCTTGTACGTCGGCTATTGCAACTTATAATTTATTACCTATGATGCCACTTCAAGGTATACGAGGTTCACACGATGTCTTAATAATATGGTGTAGGTTTCCTCAACCGAACTCTGTTTATCTTGTAGTTATAATCGTTTAAATTTGTAATCTAAATATACTAACATATGAAGTTTACTATATTCTTTGAACGGTACTCCTTTCTTGCACGAACTATTAATCTTTGTATGTCGGTTATTGCACCTTATAATTTATACCAATGATGCCACTTTGAGGTATACGAGGTTCACACGATGTCTTAATTATATCCTGTAAGTTTCCTCAATCGAAGGAACTCTGTTTATTTTGTAGCTATGACCGTTTAAATTCGTAATCTAAATATACTTACAAATGAAGTTTACGATATTCTTTTAACGGTACTCCTTTCTTGCTCGACCTATGAATCCCGGAATTTCGGTTATTGCAACTTATAATTTATTTCCTATGATGCCACTTCGAGGTAGAAGATGTTCACACATTATTGTAATTATATACTGCAAGTTTCCTCATTTGAACTCCGCTTATCTTGTACTTATAATCATTTAAATATCTAATCTCAATATAACAACGTATGATGTTTATTCTATTCTGTTAATGGTAATCCTTTCTTGCACGAATTATTATTGTTGGTATTTCGGTTATTGAAACTTATAATTTATTTCCTAGTACACCACTTCGAGTTATAAGAGGTTCACACGATATCTTAATTATCTCATGTAAGTTTGCCCAATCAAACTCTGTTTATCTTGTACTTATACTCGTTTAAATTTGTAATCTAAATATACTAACATATGAAGTTTACTATATTCTTTGAACGGTACTCCTTTCTAGCACGAACTATTAATCTTTGTATGTCGGTTATTGCACCTTATAATTTATACCAATGATGCCACTTTGAGGTATACGAGGTTCACACGATCTCTTAATTATATCCTGTAAGTTTCCTCAATCGAAGGAACTCTGTTTATTTTGTAGCTATGACCGTTTAAATTTGTAATCTAAATATACTTACAGATGAAGTTTACTATATTCTTGTAACGGTACTCATTTCTTGCAAGAACTATTAATCTTGTACGTCGGCTATTGCAACTTATAATTTATTACCTATGATGCCACTTCAAGGTATACGAGGTTCACACGATGTCTTAATAATATGGTGTAGGTTTCCTCAACCGAACTCTGTTTATCTTGTAGTTATAATCGTTTAAATTTGTAATCTAAATATACTAACATATGAAGTTTACTATATTCTTTGAACGGTACTCCTTTCTTGCACGAACTATTAATCTTTGTATGTCGGTTATTGCAACTTATAATTTATACCAATGATGCCACTTCGAGGTAGAAGATGTTCACACATTATTGTAATTATATACTGCAACTTTCCTCATTTGAACTCCGCTTATCTTGTACTTATAATCATATAAACATCTAATCTCAATATAACAACGTATGATGTTTATTCTATTCTGTTAATGGTAATCCTTTCTTGCACGAATTATTAGTGTTGGTATTTCGGTTATTGAAACTTAGTATTTATTTCCTAGTACACCACTTCGAGTTATAAGAGGTTCACACGATATCTTAATTATCTGATGTAAGTTTGCCCAATCAAACTCTGTTTATCTTGTAGTTATACTCGTTTAAATTTGTAATCTTAAATATACTAAGTTATGAAGTTTACTATATTCTTGTAACGGTACTCCTTTCTTGCAAGAAGTATTAATCTTGTATGTCGGCTATTGCAACTTATAATTTATTACCTATGATGCCACTTCAAGGTATACGAGGTTCACACGATGTCTTAATAATATGGGGTAGGTTTCCTCAACCGAACTCTGTTTATCTTGTAGTTATAATCGTTTAAATTTGTAATCTAAATATACTAACATATGAAGTTTACTATATTCTTTGAACGGTACTCCTTTCTTGCACGAACTATTAATCTTTGTATGTCGGTTATTGCACCTTATAATTTATACCAATGATGCCACTTTGAGGTATACGAGGTTCACACGACCTCTTAATTATATCCTGTAAGTTTCCTCAATCGAAGGAACTCTGTTTATTTTGTAGCTATGACCGTTTAAATTCGTAATCTAAATATACTTACAGATGAAGTTTACTATATTCTTGTAACGGTACTCATTTCTTGCAAGAATTATTAATCTTGTACGTCGGCTATTGCAACTTATAATTTATTACCTATGATGCCACTTCAAGGTATACGAGGTTCACACGATGTCTTAATAATATGGTGTAGGTTTCCTCAACCGAACTCTGTTTATCTTGTAGTTATAATCGTTTAAATTTGTAATCTAAATATACTAACATATGAAGTTTACTATATTCTTTGAACGGTACTCCTTTCTTGCACGAACTATTAATCTTTGTATGTCGGTTATTGCACCTTATAATTTATACCAATGATGCCACTTTGAGGTATACGAGGTTCACACGATGTCTTAATTATATCCTGTAAGTTTCCTCAATCGAAGGAACTCTGTTTATTTTGTAGCTATGACCGTTTAAATTCGTAATCTAAATATACTTACAAATGAAGTTTACGATATTCTTTTAACGGTACTCCTTTCTTGCTCGACCTATGAATCCCGGAATTTCGGTTATTGCAACTTATAATTTATTTCCTATGATGCCACTTCGAGGTAGAAGATGTTCACACATTATTGTAATTATATACTGCAAGTTTCCTCATTTGAACTCCGCTTATCTTGTACTTATAATCATTTAAATATCTAATCTCAATATAACAACGTATGATGTTTATTCTATTCTGTTAATGGTAATCCTTTCTTGCACAAATTATTATTGTTGGTATTTCGGTTATTGAAACTTATAATTTATTTCCTAGTACACCACTTCGGTTCACACGATATCTTAATTATCTCATGTAAGTTTGCCCAATCAAACTCTGTTTATCTTGTAGTTATACTCGTTTAAATTTGTAATCTTAAATATACTAAGTTATGAAGTTTACTATATTCTTGTAACGGTACTCCTTTCTTGCAAGAAGTATTAATCTTGTATGTCGGCTATTGCAACTTATAATTTATTACCTATGATGCCACTTCAAGGTATACGAGGTTCACACGATGTCTTAATAATATGGGGTAGGTTTCCTCAACCGAACTCTGTTTATCTTGTAGTTATAATCGTTTAAATTTGTAATCTAAATATACTAACATATGAAGTTTACTATATTCTTTGAACGGTACTCCTTTCTTGCACGAACTATTAATCTTTGTATGTCGGTTATTGCACCTTATAATTTATACCAATGATGCCACTTTGAGGTATACGAGGTTCACACGATGTCTTAATTATATCCTGTAAGTTTCCTCAATCGAAGGAACTCTGTTTATTTTTTAGCTATGACCGTTTAAATTCGTAATCTAAATATACTTACAGATGAAGTTTACTATATTCTTTTAACGGTACTCCTTTCTTGCTCGACCTATGAATCCCGGAATTTCGGTTATTGCAACTTATAACTTATTTCCTATGATGCCACTTCGAGGTAGAAGATGTTCACACATTATTGTAATTATATACTGCAAGTATCCTCATTTGAACTCCGCTTATCTTGTACTTATAATCATTTAAATATCTAATCTCAATATAACAACGTATGATGTTTATTCTATTCTGTTAATGGTAATCCTTTCTTGCACGAATTATTATTGTTGGTATTTCGGTTATTGAAACTTATAATTTATTTCCTAGTACACCACTTCGAGTTATAAGAGGTTCACACGATATCTTAATTATCTCATGTAAGTTTGCCCAATCAAACTCTGTTTATCTTGTACTTATACTCGTTTAAATTTGTAATCTAAATATACTAACATATGAAGTTTACTATATTCTTTGAACGGTACTCCTTTCTTGCACGAACTATTAATCTTTGTATGTCGGTTATTGCACCTTATAATTTATACCAATGATGCCACTTTGAGGTATACGAGGTTCACACGATCTCTTAATTATATCCTGTAAGTTTCCTCAATCGAAGGAACTCTGTTTATTTTGTAGCTATGACCGTTTAAATTTGTAATCTAAATATACTTACAGATGAAGTTTACTATATTCTTGTAACGGTACTCATTTCTTGCAAGAATTATTAATCTTGTACGTCGGCTATTGCAACTTATAATTTATTACCTATGATGCCACTTCAAGGTATACGAGGTTCACACGATGTCTTAATAATATGGTGTAGGTTTCCTCAACCGAACTCTGTTTATCTTGTAGTTATAATCGTTTAAATTTGTAATCTAAATATACTAACATATGAAGTTTACTATATTCTTTGAACGGTACTCCTTTCTTGCACGAACTATTAATCTTTGTATGTCGGTTATTGCACCTTATAATTTATACCAATGATGCCACTTCGAGGTATACGAGGTTCACACATTATTGTAATTATATACTGCAAGTTTCCTCATTTGAACTCCGCTTATCTTGTACTTATAATCATATAAACATCTAATCTCAATATAACAACGTATGATGTTTATTCTATTCTGTTAATGGTAATCCTTTCTTGCACGAATTATTATTGTTGGTATTTCGGTTATTGAAACTTAGTATTTATTTCCTAGTACACCACTTCGAGTTATAAGAGGTTCACACGATATCTTAATTATCTGATGTAAGTTTGCCCAATCAAACTCTGTTTATCTTGTAGTTATACTCGTTTAAATTTGTAATCTTAAATATACTAAGTTATGAAGTTTACTATATTCTTGTAACGGTACTCCTTTCTTGCAAGAAGTATTAATCTTGTATGTCGGCTATTGCAACTTATAATTTATTACCTATGATGCCACTTCAAGGTATACGAGGTTCACACGATGTCTTAATAATATGGGGTAGGTTTCCTCAACCGAACTCTGTTTATCTTGTAGTTATAATCGTTTAAATTTGTAATCTAAATATACTAACATATGAAGTTTACTCTATTCTTTGAACGGTACTCCTTTCTTGCACGAACTATTAATCTTTGTATGTCGGTTATTGCACCTTATAATTTATACCAATGATGCCACTTTGAGGTATACGAGGTTCACACGACCTCTTAATTATATCCTGTAAGTTTCCTCAATCGAAGGAACTCTGTTTATTTTGTAGCTATGACCGTTTAAATTCGTAATCTAAATATACTTACAGATGAATTTACTATATTCTTTTAACGGTACTCCTTTCTTGCTCGACCTATGAATCCCGGAATTTCGGTTATTGCAACTTATAATTTATTTCCTATGATGCCACTTCGAGGTAGAAGATGTTCACACATTATTGTAATTATATACTGCAACTTTCCTCATTTGAACTCCGCTTATCTTGTACTTATAATCATATAAACATCTAATCTCAATATAACAACGTATGATGTTTATTCTATTCTGTTAATGGTAATCCTTTCTTGCACGAATTATTATTGTTGGTATTTCGGTTATTGAAACTTATAATTTATTTCCTAGTACACCACTTCGAGTTATAAGAGGTTCACACGATATCTTAATTATCTCATGTAAGTTTGCCCAATCAAACTCTGTTTATCTTGTAGTTATACTCGTTTAAATTTGTAATCTTAAATATACTAAGTTATGAAATTTACTATATTCTTGTAACGGTACTCCTTTCTTGCAAGAAGTATTAATCTTGTATGTCGGCTATTGCAACTTATAATTTATTACCTATGATGCCACTTCAAGGTATACGAGGTTCACACGATGTCTTAATAATATGGGGTAGGTTTCCTCAACCGAACTCTGTTTATCTTGTAGTTATAATCGTTTAAATTTGTAATCTAGATATACTAACATATGAAGTTTACTATATTCTTTGAACGGTACTCCTTTCTTGCACGAACTATTAATCTTTGTATGTCGGTTATTGCACCTTATAATTTATACCAATGATGCCACTTTGAGGTATACGAGGTTCACACGACCTCTTAATTATATCCTGTAAGTTTCCTCAATCGAAGGAACTCTGTTTATTTTGTAGCTATGACCGTTTAAATTCGTAATCTAAATATACTTACAGATGAAGTTTACTATATTCTTTTAACGGTACTCCTTTCTTGCTCGACCTATGAATCCCGGAATTTCGGTTATTGCAACTTATAACTTATTTCCTATGATGCCACTTCGAGGTAGAAGATGTTCACACATTATTGTAATTATATACTGCAAGTATCCTCATTTGAACTCCGCTTATCTTGTACTTATAATCATTTAAATATCTAATCTCAATATAACAACGTATGATGTTTATTCTATTCTGTTAATGGTAATCCTTTCTTGCACGAATTATTATTGTTGGTATTTCGGTTATTGAAACTTATAATTTATTTCCTAGTACACCACTTCGAGTTATAAGAGGTTCACACGATATCTTAATTATCTCATGTAAGTTTGCCCAATCAAACTCTGTTTATCTTGTACTTATACTCGTTTAAATTTGTAATCTAAATATACTAACATATGAAGTTTACTATATTCTTTGAACGGTACTCCTTTCTTGCACGAACTATTAATCTTTGTATGTCGGTTATTGCACCTTATAATTTATACCAATGATGCCACTTTGAGGTATACGAGGTTCACACGATCTCTTAATTATATCCTGTAAGTTTCCTCAATCGAAGGAACTCTGTTTATTTTGTAGCTATGACCGTTTAAATTTGTAATCTAAATATACTTACAGATGAAGTTTACTATATTCTTGTAACGGTACTCATTTCTTGCAAGAACTATTAATCTTGTACGTCGGCTATTGCAACTTATAATTTATTACCTATGATGCCACTTCAAGGTATACGAGGTTCACACGATGTCTTAATAATTTGGTGTAGGTTTCCTCAACCGAACTCTGTTTATCTTGTAGTTATAATCGTTTAAATTTGTAATCTAAATATACTAACATATGAAGTTTACTATATTCTTTGAACGGTACTCCTTTCTTGCACGAACTATTAATCTTTGTATGTCGGTTATTGCACCTTATAATTTATACCAATGATGCCACTTCGAGGTAGAAGATGTTCACACATTATTGTAATTATATACTGCAACTTTCCTCATTTGAACTCCGCTTATCTTGTACTTATAATCATATAAACATCTAATCTCAATATAACAACGTATGATGTTTATTCTATTCTGTTAATGGTAATCCTTTCTTGCACGAATTATTATTGTTGGTATTTCGGTTATTGAAACTTATAATTTATTTCCTAGTACACCACTTCGAGTTATAAGAGGTTCACACGATATCTTAATTATCTGATGTAAGTTTGCCCAATCAAACTCTGTTTATCTTGTAGTTATACTCGTTTAAATTTGTAATCTTAAATATACTAAGTTATGAAGTTTACTATATTCTTGTAACGGTACTCCTTTCTTGCAAGAAGTATTAATCTTGTATGTCGGCTATTGCAACTTATAATTTATTACTTATGATGCCACTTCAAGGTATACGAGGTTCACACGATGTCTTAATAATATGGGGTAGGTTTCCTCAACCGAACTCTGTTTATCTTGTAGTTATAATCGTTTAAATTTGTAATCTAAATATACTAACATATGAAGTTTACTCTATTCTTTGAACGGTACTCCTTTCTTGCACGAACTATTAATCTTTGTATGTCGGTTATTGCACCTTATAATTTATACCAATGATGCCACTTTGAGGTATACGAGGTTCACACGACCTCTTAATTATATCCTGTAAGTTTCCTCAATCGAAGGAACTCTGTTTATTTTGTAGCTATGACCGTTTAAATTCGTAATCTAAATATACTTACAGATGAATTTACTATATTCTTTTAACGGTACTCCTTTCTTGCTCGACCTATGAATCCCGGAATTTCGGTTATTGCAACTTATAATTTATTTCCTATGATGCCACTTCGAGGTAGAAGATGTTCACACATTATTGTAATTATATACTGCAACTTTCCTCATTTGAACTCCGCTTATCTTGTACTTATAATCATATAAACATCTAATCTCAATATAACAACGTATGATGTTTATTCTATTCTGTTAATGGTAATCCTTTCTTGCACGAATTATTATTGTTGGTATTTCGGTTATTGAAACTTATAATTTATTTCCTAGTACACCACTTCGAGTTATAAGAGGTTCACACGATATCTTAATTATCTCATGTAAGTTTGCCCAATCAAACTCTGTTTATCTTGTAGTTATACTCGTTTAAATTTGTAATCTTAAATATACTAAGTTATGAAATTTACTATATTCTTGTAACGGTACTCCTTTCTTGCAAGAAGTATTAATCTTGTATGTCGGCTATTGCAACTTATAATTTATTACCTATGATGCCACTTCAAGGTATACGAGGTTCACACGATGTCTTAATAATATGGGGTAGGTTTCCTCAACCGAACTCTGTTTATCTTGTAGTTATAATCGTTTAAATTTGTAATCTAGATATACTAACATATGAAGTTTACTATATTCTTTGAACGGTACTCCTTTCTTGCACGAACTATTAATCTTTGTATGTCGGTTATTGCACCTTATAATTTATACCAATGATGCCACTTTGAGGTATACGAGGTTCACACGACCTCTTAATTATATCCTGTAAGTTTCCTCAATCGAAGGAACTCTGTTTATTTTGTAGCTATGACCGTTTAAATTCGTAATCTAAATATACTTACAGATGAAGTTTACTATATTCTTTTAACGGTACTCCTTTCTTGCTCGACCTATGAATCCCGGAATTTCGGTTATTGCAACTTATAATTTATTTCCTATGATGCCACTTCGAGGTAGAAGATGTTCACACATTATTGTAATTATATACTGCAACTTTCCTCATTTGAACTCCGCTTATCTTGTACTTATAATCATATAAACATCTAATCTCAATATAACAACGTATGATGTTTATTCTATTCTGTTAATGGTAATCCTTTCTTGCACGAATTATTATTGTTGGTATTTCGGTTATTGAAACTTATAATTTATTTCCTAGTACACCACTTCGAGTTATAAGAGGTTCACACGATATCTTAATTATCTCATGTAAGTTTGCCCAATCAAACTCTGTTTATCTTGTAGTTATACTCGTTTAAATTTGTAATCTTAAATATACTAAGTTATGAAGTTTACTATATTCTTGTAACGGTACTCCTTTCTTGCAAGAAGTATTAATCTTGTATGTCGGCTATTGCAACTTATAATTTATTACCTATGATGCCACTTCAAGGTATACGAGGTTCACACGATGTCTTAATAATATGGGGTAGGTTTCCTCAACCGAACTCTGTTTATCTTGTAGTTATAATCGTTTAAATTTGTAATCTAAATATACTAACATATGAAGTTTACTATATTCTTTGAACGGTACTCCTTTCTTGCACGAACTATTAATCTTTGTATGTCGGTTATTGCACCTTATAATTTATACCAATGATGCCACTTTTAGGTATACGAGGTTCACACGATCTCTTAATTATATCCTGTAAGTTTCCTCAATCGAAGGAACTCTGTTTATTTTGTAGCTATGACCGTTTAAATTCGTAATCTAAATATACTTACAGATGAAGTTTACTACATTCTTTTAACGGTACTCCTTTCTTGCTCGACCTATGAATCCCGGAATTTCGGTTATTGCAACTTATAATTTATTTCCTATGATGCCACTTCGAGGTAGAAGATGTTCACACATTATTGTAATTATATACTGCAACTTTCCTCATTTGAACTCCGCTTATCTTGTACTTATAATCATATAAATATCTAATCTCAATATAACAACGTATGATGTTTATTCTATTCTGTTAATGGTAATCCTTTCTTGCACGAATTATTATTGTTGGTATTTCGGTTATTGAAACTTATAATTTATTTACTAGTACACCACTTCGAGTTATAAGAGGTTCACACGATATCTTAATTATCTCATGTAAGTTTGCCCAATCAAACTCTGTTTATCTTGTAGTTATACTCGTTTAAATTTGTAATCTTAAATATACTAAGTTATGAAGTTTACTATATTCTTGTAACGGTACTCCTTTCTTGCAAGAAGTATTAATCTTGTATGTCGGCTATTGCAACTTATAATTTATTACCTATGATGCCACTTCGAGTTATAAGAGGTTCACACGATGTCTTAATAATATGGGGTAGGTTTCCTCAACCGAACTCTGTTTATCTTGTAGTTATAATCGTTTAAATTTGTAATCTAAATATACTAACATATGAAGTTTACTATATTCTTTGAACGGTACTCCTTTCTTGCACGAACTATTAATCTTTGTATGTCGGTTATTGCACCTTATAATTTATACCAATGATGCCACTTTGAGGTATACGAGGTTCACACGATGTCTTAATTATATCCTGTAAGTTTCCTCAATCGAAGGAACTCTATTTATTTTGTAGCTATGACCGTTTAAATTCGTAATCTAAATATACTTACAGATGAAGTTTACTATATTCTTTTAACGGTACTCCTTTCTTGCTCGACCTATGAATCCCGGAATTTCGGTTATTGCAACTTATAATTTATTTCCTATGATGCCACTTCGAGGTAGAAGATGTTCACACATTATTGTAATTATATACTGCAAGTTTCCTCATTTGAACTCCGCTTATCTTGTACTTATAATCATTTAAATATCTAATCTCAATATAACAACGTATGATGTTTATTCTATTCTTTTAATGGTAATCCTTTCTTGCACGAATTATTATTGTTGGTATTTCGGTTATTGAAACTTAGTATTTATTTCCTAGTACACCACTTCGAGTTATAAGAGGTTCACACGATATCTTAATTATCTCATGTAAGTTTGCCCAATCAAACTCTGTTTATCTTGTACTTATACTCGTTTAAATTTGTAATCTAAATATACTAACATATGAAGTTTACTATATTCTTTGAACGGTACTCCTTTCTTGCACGAACTATTAATCTTTGTATGTCGGTTATTGCACCTTATAATTTATACCAATGATGCCACTTTGAGGTATACGAGGTTCACACGATCTCTTAATTATATCCTGTAAGTTTCCTCAATCGAAGGAACTCTGTTTATTTTGTAGCTATGACCGTTTAAATTTGTAATCTAAATATACTTACAGATGAAGTTTACTATATTCTTGTAACGGTACTCATTTCTTGCAAGAATTATTAATCTTGTACGTCGGCTATTGCAACTTATAATTTATTACCTATGATGCCACTTCAAGGTATACGAGGTTCACACGATGTCTTAATAATATGGTGTAGGTTTCCTCAACCGAACTCTGTTTATCTTGTAGTTATAATCGTTTAAATTTGTAATCTAAATATACTAACATATGAAGTTTACTATATTCTTTGAACGGTACTCCTTTCTTGCACGAACTATTAATCTTTGTATGTCGGTTATTGCACCTTATAATTTATACCAATGATGCCACTTTGAGGTATACGAGGTTCACACGATGTCTTAATTATATCCTGTAAGTTTCCTCAATCGAAGGAACTCTGTTTATTTTGTAGCTATGACCGTTTAAATTCGTAATCTAAATATACTTACAGATGAAGTTTACTATATTCTTTTAACGGTACTCCTTTCTTGCTCGACCTATGAATCCCGGAATTTCGGTTATTGCAACTTATAATTTATTTCCTATGATGCCACTTCGAGGTAGAAGATGTTCACACATTATTGTAATTATATACTGCAAGTTTCCTCATTTGAACTCCGCTTATCTTGTACTTATAATCATATAAATATCTAATCTCAATATAACAACGTATGATGTTTATTCTATTCTGTTAATGGTAATCCTTTCTTGCACAAATTATTATTGTTGGTATTTCGGTTATTGAAACTTATAATTTATTTCCTAGTACACCACTTCGGTTCACACGATATCTTAATTATCTCATGTAAGTTTGCCCAATCAAGCTCTGTTTATCTTGTAGTTATACTCGTTTAAATTTGTAATCTTAAATATACTAAGTTATGAAGTTTACTATATTCTTGTAACGGTACTCCTTTCTTGCAAGAAGTATTAATCTTGTACGTCGGCTATTGCAACTTATAATTTATTACCTATGATGCCACTTCAAGGTATACGAGGTTCACACGATGTCTTAATAATATGGTGTAGGTTTCCTCAACCGAACTCTGTTTATCTTGTAGTTATAATCGTTTAAATTTGTAATCTAAATATACTAACATATGAAGTTTACTATATTCTTTGAACGGTACTCCTTTCTTGCACGAACTATTAATCTTTGTATGTCGGTTATTGCACCTTATAATTTATACCAATGATGCCACTTTGAGGTATACGAGGTTCACACGATGTCTTAATTATATCCTGTAAGTTTCCTCAATCGAAGGAACTCTGTTTATTTTGTAGCTATGACCGTTTAAATTTGTAATCTAAATATACTTACAGATGAAGTTTACTACATTCTTTTAACGGTACTCCTTTCTTGCTCGACCTATGAATCCCGGAATTTCGGTTATTGCAACTTATAATTTATTTCCTATGATGCCACTTCGAGGTAGAAGATGTTCACACATTATTGTAATTATATACTGCAAGTTTCCTCATTTGAACTCCGCTTATCTTGTACTTATAATCATTTAAATATCTAATCTCAATATAACAACGTATGATGTTTATTCTATTCTGTTAATGGTAATCCTTTCTTGCACGAATTATTATTGTTGGTATTTCGGTTATTGAAACTTATAATTTATTTCCTAGTACACCACTTCGAGTTATAAGAGGTTCACACGATATCTTAATTATCTCATGTAAGTTTGCCCAATCAAACTCTGTTTATCTTGTAGTTATACTCGTTTAAATTTGTAATCTTAAATATACTAAGTTATGAAGTTTACTATATTCTTGTAACGGTACTCCTTTCTTGCAAGAAGTATTAATCTTGTATGTCGGCTATTGCAACTTATAATTTATTACCTATGATGCCACTTCAAGGTATACGAGGTTCACACGATGTCTTAATAATATGGGGTAGGTTTCCTCAACCGAACTCTGTTTATCTTGTAGTTATAATCGTTTAAATTTGTAATCTAAATATACTAACATATGAAGTTTACTATATTCTTTGAACGGTACTCCTTTCTTGCACGAACTATTAATCTTTGTATGTCGGTTATTGCACCTTATAATTTATACCAATGATGCCACTTTGAGGTATACGAGGTTCACACGATGTCTTAATTATATCCTGTAAGTTTCCTCAATCGAAGGAACTCTATTTATTTTGTAGCTATGACCGTTTAAATTCGTAATCTAAATATACTTACAGATGAAGTTTACTATATTCTTTTAACGGTACTCCTTTCTTGCTCGACCTATGAATCCCGGAATTTCGGTTATTGCAACTTATAATTTATTTCCTATGATGCCACTTCGAGGTAGAAGATGTTCACACATTATTGTAATTATATACTGCAAGTTTCCTCATTTGAACTCCGCTTATCTTGTACTTATAATCATTTAAATATCTAATCTCAATATAACAACGTATGATGTTTATTCAATTCTTTTAATGGTAATCCTTTCTTGCACGAATTATTATTGTTGGTATTTCGGTTATTGAAACTTAGTATTTATTTCCTAGTACACCACTTCGAGTTATAAGAGGTTCACACGATATCTTAATTATCTCATGTAAGTTTGCCCAATCAAACTCTGTTTATCTTGTACTTATACTCGTTTAAATTTGTAATCTAAATATACTAACATATGAAGTTTACTATATTCTTTGAACGGTACTCCTTTCTTGCACGAACTATTAATCTTTGTATGTCGGTTATTGCACCTTATAATTTATACCAATGATGCCACTTTGAGGTATACGAGGTTCACACGATCTCTTAATTATATCCTGTAAGTTTCCTCAATCGAAGGAACTCTGTTTATTTTGTAGCTATGACCGTTTAAATTTGTAATCTAAATATACTTACAGATGAAGTTTACTATATTCTTGTAACGGTACTCATTTCTTGCAAGAATTATTAATCTTGTACGTCGGCTATTGCAACTTATAATTTATTACCTATGATGCCACTTCAAGGTATACGAGGTTCACACGATGTCTTAATAATATGGTGTAGGTTTCCTCAACCGAACTCTGTTTATCTTGTAGTTATAATCGTTTAAATTTGTAATCTAAATATACTAACATATGAAGTTTACTATATTCTTTGAACGGTACTCCTTTCTTGCACGAACTATTAATCTTTGTATGTCGGTTATTGCACCTTATAATTTATACCAATGATGCCACTTTGAGGTATACGAGGTTCACACGATGTCTTAATTATATCCTGTAAGTTTCCTCAATCGAAGGAACTCTGTTTATTTTGTAGCTATGACCGTTTAAATTCGTAATCTAAATATACTTACAGATGAAGTTTACTATATTCTTTTAACGGTACTCCTTTCTTGCTCGACCTATGAATCCCGGAATTTCGGTTATTGCAACTTATAATTTATTTCCTATGATGCCACTTCGAGGTAGAAGATGTTCACACATTATTGTAATTATATACTGCAAGTTTCCTCATTTGAACTCCGCTTATCTTGTACTTATAATCATATAAATATCTAATCTCAATATAACAACGTATGATGTTTATTCTATTCTGTTAATGGTAATCCTTTCTTGCACAAATTATTATTGTTGGTATTTCGGTTATTGAAACTTATAATTTATTTCCTAGTACACCACTTCGGTTCACACGATATCTTAATTATCTCATGTAAGTTTGCCCAATCAAACTCTGTTTATCTTGTAGTTATACTCGTTTAAATTTGTAATCTTAAATATACTAAGTTATGAAGTTTACTATATTCTTGTAACGGTACTCCTTTCTTGCAAGAAGTATTAATCTTGTACGTCGGCTATTGCAACTTATAATTTATTACCTATGATGCCACTTCAAGGTATACGAGGTTCACACGATGTCTTAATAATATGGTGTAGGTTTCCTCAACCGAACTCTGTTTATCTTGTAGTTATAATCGTTTAAATTTGTAATCTAAATATACTAACATATGAAGTTTACTATATTCTTTGAACGGTACTCCTTTCTTGCACGAACTATTAATCTTTGTATGTCGGTTATTGCACCTTATAATTTATACCAATGATGCCACTTTGAGGTATACGAGGTTCACACGATGTCTTAATTATATCCTGTAAGTTTCCTCAATCGAAGGAACTCTGTTTATTTTGTAGCTATGACCGTTTAAATTCGTAATCTAAATATACTTACAGATGAAGTTTACTACATTCTTTTAACGGTACTCCTTTCTTGCTCGACCTATGAATCCCGGAATTTCGGTTATTGCAACTTATAATTTATTTCCTATGATGCCACTTCGAGGTAGAAGATGTTCACACATTATTGTAATTATATACTGCAAGTTTCCTCATTTGAACTCCGCTTATCTTGTACTTATAATCATTTAAATATCTAATCTCAATATAACAACGTATGATGTTTATTCTATTCTGTTAATGGTAATCCTTTCTTGCACGAATTATTATTGTTGGTATTTCGGTTATTGAAACTTATAATTTATTTCCTAGTACACCACTTCGAGTTATAAGAGGTTCACACGATATCTTAATTATCTCATGTAAGTTTGCCCAATCAAACTCTGTTTATCTTGTAGTTATACTCGTTTAAATTTGTAATCTTAAATATACTAAGTTATGAAGTTTACTATATTCTTGTAACGGTACTCCTTTCTTGCAAGAAGTATTAATCTTGTATGTCGGCTATTGCAACTTATAATTTATTACCTATGATGCCACTTCAAGGTATACGAGGTTCACACGATGTCTTAATAATATGGGGTAGGTTTCCTCAACCGAACTCTGTTTATCTTGTAGTTATAATCGTTTAAATTTGTAATCTAAATATACTAACATATGAAGTTTACTA
This sequence comes from Chamaenerion angustifolium, assembly GCA_946814005.1. Lineage (NCBI taxonomy): Eukaryota > Viridiplantae > Streptophyta > Magnoliopsida > Myrtales > Onagraceae > Chamaenerion > Chamaenerion angustifolium. The sequence continues at coordinate 20,037,768 of OX328268.1, read as the reverse complement.
TATTCTTTGAACGGTACTCCTTTCTTGCACGAACTATTAATCTTTGTATGTCGGTTATTGCACCTTATAATTTATACCAATGATGCCACTTTGAGGTATACGAGGTTCACACGATCTCTTAATTATATCCTGTAAGTTTCCTCAATCGAAGGAACTCTGTTTATTTTGTAGCTATGACCGTTTAAATTCGTAATCTAAATATACTTACAGATGAAGTTTACTACATTCTTTTAACGGTACTCCTTTCTTGCTCGACCTATGAATCCCGGAATTTCGGTTATTGCAACTTATAATTTATTTCCTATGATGCCACTTCGAGGTAGAAGATGTTCACACATTATTGTAATTATATACTGCAACTTTCCTCATTTGAACTCCGCTTATCTTGTACTTATAATCATATAAATATCTAATCTCAATATAACAACGTATGATGTTTATTCTATTCTGTTAATGGTAATCCTTTCTTGCACGAATTATTATTGTTGGTATTTCGGTTATTGAAACTTATAATTTATTTCCTAGTACACCACTTCGAGTTATAAGAGGTTCACACGATATCTTAATTATCTCATGTAAGTTTGCCCAGTCAAACTCTGTTTATCTTGTAGTTATACTCGTTTAAATTTGTAATCTTAAATATACTAAGTTATGAAGTTTACTATATTCTTGTAACGGTACTCCTTTCTTGCAAGAAGTATTAATCTTGTATGTCGGCTATTGCAACTTATAATTTATTACCTATGATGCCACTTCAAGGTATACGAGGTTCACACGATGTCTTAATAATATGGGGTAGGTTTCCTCAACCGAACTCTGTTTATCTTGTAGTTATAATCGTTTAAATTTGTAATCTAAATATACTAACATATGAAGTTTACTATATTCTTTGAACGGTACTCCTTTCTTGCACGAACTATTAATCTTTGTATGTCGGTTATTGCACCTTATAATTTATACCAATGATGCCACTTTGAGGTATACGAGGTTCACACGATGTCTTAATTATATCCTGTAAGTTTCCTCAATCGAAGGAACTCTGTTTATTTTGTAGCTATGACCGTTTAAATTTGTAATCTAAATATACTTACAGATGAAGTTTACTATATTCTTTTAACGGTACTCCTTTCTTGCTCGACCTATGAATCCCGGAATTTCGGTTATTGCAACTTATAATTTATTTCCTATGATGCCACTTCGAGGTAGAAAATGTTCACACATTATTGTAATTATATACTGCAAGTTTCCTCATTTGAACTCCGCTTATTTTGTACTTATAATCATTTAAATATCTAATCTCAATATAACAACGTATGATGTTTATTCTATTCTGTTAATGGTAATCCTTTCTTGCACGAATTATTATTGTTGGTATTTCGGTTATTGAAACTTAGTATTTATTTCCTAGTACACCACTTCGAGTTATAAGAGGTTCACACGATATCTTAATTATCTCATGTAAGTTTGCCCAATCAAACTCTGTTTATCTTGTACTTATACTCGTTTAAATTTGTAATCTAAATATACTAACATATGAAGTTTACTATATTCTTTGAACGGTACTCCTTTCTTGCACGAACTATTAATCTTTGTATGTCGGTTATTGCACCTTATAATTTATACCAATGATGCCACTTTGAGGTATACGAGGTTCACACGATCTCTTAATTATATCCTGTAAGTTTCCTCAATCGAAGGAACTCTGTTTATTTTGTAGCTATGACCGTTTAAATTTGTAATCTAAATATACTTACAGATGAAGTTTACTATATTCTTTGAACGGTACTCCTTTCTTGCACGAACTATTAATCTTGTACGTCGGCTATTGCAACTTATAATTTATTACCTATGATGCCACTTCAAGGTATACGAGGTTCACACGATGTCTTAATAATATGGTGTAGGTTTCCTCAACCGAACTCTGTTTATCTTGTAGTTATAATCGTTTAAATTTGTAATCTAAATATACTAACATATGAAGTTTACTATATTCTTGTAACGGTACTCCTTTCTTGCACGAACTATTAATCTTTGTATGTCGGTTATTGCACCTTATAATTTATACCAATGATGCCACTTTGAGGTATACGAGGTTCACACGATCTCTTAATTATATCCTGTAAGTTTCCTCAATCGAAGGAACTCTGTTTATTTTGTAGCTATGACCGTTTAAATTTGTAATCTAAATATACTTACAGATGAAGTTTACTATATTCTTGTAACGGTACTCATTTCTTGCAAGAACTATTAATCTTGTACGTCGGCTATTGCAACTTATAATTTATTACCTATGATGCCACTTCAAGGTATACGAGGTTCACACGATGTCTTAATAATATGGTGTAGGTTTCCTCAACCGAACTCTGTTTATCTTGTAGTTATAATCGTTTAAATTTGTAATCTAAATATACTAACATATGAAGTTTACTATATTCTTTGAACGGTACTCCTTTCTTGCACGAACAATTAATCTTTGTATGTCGGTTATTGCACCTTATAATTTATACCAATGATGCCACTTTGAGGTATACGAGGTTCACACGATGTCTTAATTATATCCTGTAAGTTTCCTCAATCGAAGGAACTCTGTTTATTTTGTAGCTATGACCGTTTAAATTCGTAATCTAAATATACTTACAGATGAAGTTTACTATATTCTTTTAACGGTACTCCTTTCTTGCTCGACCTATGAATCCCGGAATTTCGGTTATTGCAACTTATAACTTATTTCCTATGATGCCACTTCGAGGTAGAAGATGTTCACACATTATTGTAATTATATACTGCAAGTATCCTCATTTGAACTCCGCTTATCTTGTACTTATAATCATTTAAATATCTAATCTCAATATAACAACGTATGATGTTTATTCTATTCTGTTAATGGTAATCCTTTCTTCCACAAATTATTATTGTTGGTATTTCGGTTATTGAAACTTATAATTTATTTCCTAGTACACCACTTCGAGTTATAAGAGGTTCACACGATATCTTAATTATCTCATGTAAGTTTGCCCAATCAAACTCTGTTTATCTTGTACTTATACTCGTTTAAATTTGTAATCTAAATATACTAACATATGAAGTTTACTATATTCTTTGAACGGTACTCCTTTCTTGCACGAACTATTAATCTTTGTATGTCGGTTATTGCACCTTATAATTTATACCAATGATGCCACTTTGAGGTATACGAGGTTCACACGATCTCTTAATTATATCCTGTAAGTTTCCTCAATCGAAGGAACTCTGTTTATTTTGTAGCTATGACCGTTTAAATTTGTAATCTAAATATACTTACAGATGAAGTTTACTATATTCTTGTAACGGTACTCATTTCTTGCAAGAACTATTAATCTTGTACGTCGGCTATTGCAACTTATAATTTATTACCTATGATGCCACTTCAAGGTATACGAGGTTCACACGATGTCTTAATAATATGGTGTAGGTTTCCTCAACCGAACTCTGTTTATCTTGTAGTTATAATCGTTTAAATTTGTAATCTAAATATACTAACATATGAAGTTTACTATATTCTTTGAACGGTACTCCTTTCTTGCACGAACTATTAATCTTTGTATGTCGGTTATTGCACCTTATAATTTATACCAATGATGCCACTTTGAGGTATACGAGGTTCACACGATGTCTTAATTATATCCTGTAAGTTTCCTCAATCGAAGGAACTCTGTTTATTTTGTAGCTATGACCGTTTAAATTCGTAATCTAAATATACTTACAGATGAAGTTTACTATATTCTTTTAGCGGTACTCCTTTCTTGCTCGACCTATGAATCCCGGAATTTCGGTTATTGCAACTTATAATTTATTTCCTATGATGCCACTTCGAGGTAGAAAATGTTCACACATTATTGTAATTATATACTGCAAGTTTCCTCATTTGAACTCCGCTTATCTTGTACTTATAATCATTTAAATATCTAATCTCAATATAACAACGTATGATGTTTATTCTATTCTGTTAATGGTAATCCTTTCTTGCACGAATTATTATTGTTGGTATTTCGGTTATTGAAACTTAGTATTTATTTCCTAGTACACCACTTCGAGTTATAAGAGGTTCACACGATATCTTAATTATCTCATGTAAGTTTGCCCAATCAAACTCTGTTTATCTTGTACTTATACTCGTTTAAATTTGTAATTTAAATATACTAACATATGAAGTTTACTATATTCTTTGAACGGTACTCCTTTCTTGCACGAACTATTAATCTTTGTATGTCGGTTATTGCACCTTATAATTTATACCAATGATGCCACTTTGAGGTATACGAGGTTCACACGATCTCTTAATTATATCCTGTAAGTTTCCTCAATCGAAGGAACTCTGTTTATTTTGTAGCTATGACCGTTTAAATTTGTAATCTAAATATACTTACAGATGAAGTTTACTATATTCTTGTAACGGTACTCATTTCTTGCAAGAACTATTAATCTTGTACGTCGGCTATTGCAACTTATAATTTATTACCTATGATGCCACTTCAAGGTATACGAGGTTCACACGATGTCTTAATAATATGGTGTAGGTTTCCTCAACCGAACTCTGTTTATCTTGTAGTTATAATCGTTTAAATTTGTAATCTAAATATACTAACATATGAAGTTTACTATATTCTTTGAACGGTACTCCTTTCTTGCACGAACTATTAATCTTTGTATGTCGGTTATTGCACCTTATAATTTATACCAATGATGCCACTTTGAGGTATACGAGGTTCACACGATCTCTTAATTATATCCTGTAAGTTTCCTCAATCGAAGGAACTCTGTTTATTTTGTAGCTATGACCGTTTAAATTTGTAATCTAAATATACTTACAGATGAAGTTTACTATATTCTTGTAACGGTACTCATTTCTTGCAAGAACTATTAATCTTGTACGTCGGCTATTGCAACTTATAATTTATTACCTATGATGCCACTTCAAGGTATACGAGGTTCACACGATGTCTTAATAATATGGTGTAGGTTTCCTCAACCGAACTCTGTTTATCTTGTAGTTATAATCGTTTAAATTTGTAATCTAAATATACTAACATATGAAGTTTACTATATTCTTTGAACGGTACTCCTTTCTTGCACGAACAATTAATCTTTGTATGTCGGTTATTGCACCTTATAATTTATACCAATGATGCCACTTTGAGGTATACGAGGTTCACACGATGTCTTAATTATATCCTGTAAGTTTCCTCAATCGAAGGAACTCTGTTTATTTTGTAGCTATGACCGTTTAAATTCGTAATCTAAATATACTTACAGATGAAGTTTACTATATTCTTTTAACGGTACTCCTTTCTTGCTCGACCTATGAATCCCGGAATTTCGGTTATTGCAACTTATAACTTATTTCCTATGATGCCACTTCGAGGTAGAAGATGTTCACACATTATTGTAATTATATACTGCAAGTATCCTCATTTGAACTCCGCTTATCTTGTACTTATAATCATTTAAATATCTAATCTCAATATAACAACGTATGATGTTTATTCTATTCTGTTAATGGTAATCCTTTCTTCCACAAATTATTATTGTTGGTATTTCGGTTATTGAAACTTATAATTTATTTCCTAGTACACCACTTCGAGTTATAAGAGGTTCACACGATATCTTAATTATCTCATGTAAGTTTGCCCAATCAAACTCTGTTTATCTTGTACTTATACTCGTTTAAATTTGTAATCTAAATATACTAACATATGAAGTTTACTATATTCTTTGAACGGTACTCCTTTCTTGCACGAACTATTAATCTTTGTATGTCGGTTATTGCACCTTATAATTTATACCAATGATGCCACTTTGAGGTATACGAGGTTCACACGATCTCTTAATTATATCCTGTAAGTTTCCTCAATCGAAGGAACTCTGTTTATTTTGTAGCTATGACCGTTTAAATTTGTAATCTAAATATACTTACAGATGAAGTTTACTATATTCTTGTAACGGTACTCATTTCTTGCAAGAACTATTAATCTTGTACGTCGGCTATTGCAACTTATAATTTATTACCTATGATGCCACTTCAAGGTATACGAGGTTCACACGATGTCTTAATAATATGGTGTAGGTTTCCTCAACCGAACTCTGTTTATCTTGTAGTTATAATCGTTTAAATTTGTAATCTAAATATACTAACATATGAAGTTTACTATATTCTTTGAACGGTACTCCTTTCTTGCACGAACTATTAATCTTTGTATGTCGGTTATTGCACCTTATAATTTATACCAATGATGCCACTTTGAGGTATACGAGGTTCACACGATGTCTTAATTATATCCTGTAAGTTTCCTCAATCGAAGGAACTCTGTTTATTTTGTAGCTATGACCGTTTAAATTCGTAATCTAAATATACTTACAGATGAAGTTTACTATATTCTTTTAACGGTACTCCTTTCTTGCTCGACCTATGAATCCCGGAATTTCGGTTATTGCAACTTATAACTTATTTCCTATGATGCCACTTCGAGGTAGAAGATGTTCACACATTATTGTAATTATATATTGCAAGTATCCTCATTTGAACTCCGCTTATCTTGTACTTATAATCATTTAAATATCTAATCTCAATATAACAACGTATGATGTTTATTCTATTCTGTTAATGGTAATCCTTTCTTGCACGAATTATTATTGTTGGTATTTCGGTTATTGAAACTTAGTATTTATTTCCTAGTACACCACTTCGAGTTATAAGAGGTTCACACGATATCTTAATTATCTCATGTAAGTTTGCCCAATCAAACTCTGTTTATCTTGTACTTATACTCGTTTAAATTTGTAATCTAAATATACTAACATATGAAGTTTACTATATTCTTTGAACGGTACTCCTTTCTTGCACGAACTATTAATCTTTGTATGTCGGTTATTGCACCTTATAATTTATACCAATGATGCCACTTTGAGGTATACGAGGTTCACACGATGTCTTAATTATATCCTGTAAGTTTCCTCAATCGAAGGAACTCTGTTTATTTTGTAGCTATGACCGTTTAAATTCGTAATCTAAATATACTTACAGATGAAGTTTACTATATTCTTTTAACGGTACTCCTTTCTTGCTCGACCTATGAATCCCGGAATTTCGGTTATTGCAACTTATAACTTATTTCCTATGATGCCACTTCGAGGTAGAAGATGTTCACACATTATTGTAATTATATACTGCAAGTATCCTCATTTGAACTCCGCTTATCTTGTACTTATAATCATTTAAATATCTAATCTCAATATAACAACGTATGATGTTTATTCTATTCTGTTAATGGTAATCCTTTCTTGCACGATTTATTATTGTTGGTATTTCGGTTATTGAAACTTAGTATTTATTTCCTAGTACACCACTTCGAGTTATAAGAGGTTCACACGATATCTTAATTATCTAATGTAAGTTTGCCCAATCAAACTCTGTTTATCTTGTACTTATACTCGTTTAAATTTGTAATCTAAATATACTAACATATGAAGTTTACTATATTCTTTGAACGGTACTCCTTTCTTGCACGAACTATTAATCTTTGTATGTCGGTTATTGCACCTTATAATTTATACCAATGATGCCACTTTGAGGTATACGAGGTTCACACGATCTCTTAATTATATCCTGTAAGTTTCCTCAATCGAAGGAACTCTGTTTATTTTGTAGCTATGACCGTTTAAATTTGTAATCTAAATATACTTACAGATGAAGTTTACTATATTCTTGTAACGGTACTCATTTCTTGCAAGAACTATTAATCTTGTACGTCGGCTATTGCAACTTATAATTTATTACCTATGATGCCACTTCAAGGTATACGAGGTTCACACGATGTCTTAATAATATGGTGTAGGTTTCCTCAACCGAACTCTGTTTATCTTGTAGTTATAATCGTTTAAATTTGTAATCTAAATATACTAACATATGAAGTTTACTATATTCTTTGAACGGTACTCCTTTCTTGCACGAACTATTAATCTTTGTATGTCGGTTATTGCACCTTATAATTTATACCAATGATGCCACTTTGAGGTATACGAGGTTCACACGATGTCTTAATTATATCCTGTAAGTTTCCTCAATCGAAGGAACTCTGTTTATTTTGTAGCTATGACCGTTTAAATTCGTAATCTAAATATACTTACAGATGAAGTTTACTATATTCTTTTAACGGTACTCCTTTCTTGCTCGACCTATGAATCCCGGAATTTCGGTTATTGCAACTTATAACTTATTTCCTATGATGCCACTTCGAGGTAGAAGATGTTCACACATTATTGTAATTATATATTGCAAGTATCCTCATTTGAACTCCGCTTATCTTGTACTTATAATCATTTAAATATCTAATCTCAATATAACAACGTATGATGTTTATTCTATTCTGTTAATGGTAATCCTTTCTTGCACGAATTATTATTGTTGGTATTTCGGTTATTGAAACTTAGTATTTATTTCCTAGTACACCACTTCGAGTTATAAGAGGTTCACACGATATCTTAATTATCTCATGTAAGTTTGCCCAATCAAACTCTGTTTATCTTGTACTTATACTCGTTTAAATTTGTAATCTAAATATACTAACATATGAAGTTTACTATATTCTTTGAACGGTACTCCTTTCTTGCACGAACTATTAATCTTTGTATGTCGGTTATTGCACCTTATAATTTATACCAATGATGCCACTTTGAGGTATACGAGGTTCACACGATGTCTTAATTATATCCTGTAAGTTTCCTCAATCGAAGGAACTCTGTTTATTTTGTAGCTATGACCGTTTAAATTCGTAATCTAAATATACTTACAGATGAAGTTTACTATATTCTTTTAACGGTACTCCTTTCTTGCTCGACCTATGAATCCCGGAATTTCGGTTATTGCAACTTATAACTTATTTCCTATGATGCCACTTCGAGGTAGAAGATGTTCACACATTATTGTAATTATATACTGCAAGTATCCTCATTTGAACTCCGCTTATCTTGTACTTATAATCATTTAAATATCTAATCTCAATATAACAACGTATGATGTTTATTCTATTCTGTTAATGGTAATCCTTTCTTGCACGATTTATTATTGTTGGTATTTCGGTTATTGAAACTTAGTATTTATTTCCTAGTACACCACTTCGAGTTATAAGAGGTTCACACGATATCTTAATTATCTAATGTAAGTTTGCCCAATCAAACTCTGTTTATCTTGTACTTATACTCGTTTAAATTTGTAATCTAAATATACTAACATATGAAGTTTACTATATTCTTTGAACGGTACTCCTTTCTTGCACGAACTATTAATCTTTGTATGTCGGTTATTGCACCTTATAATTTATACCAATGATGCCACTTTGAGGTATACGAGGTTCACACGATCTCTTAATTATATCCTGTAAGTTTCCTCAATCGAAGGAACTCTGTTTATTTTGTAGCTATGACCGTTTAAATTTGTAATCTAAATATACTTACAGATGAAGTTTACTATATTCTTGTAACGGTACTCATTTCTTGCAAGAACTATTAATCTTGTACGTCGGCTATTGCAACTTATAATTTATTACCTATGATGCCACTTCAAGGTATACGAGGTTCACACGATGTCTTAATAATATGGTGTAGGTTTCCTCAACCGAACTCTGTTTATCTTGTAGTTATAATCGTTTAAATTTGTAATCTAAATATACTAACATATGAAGTTTACTATATTCTTTGAACGGTACTCCTTTCTTGCACGAACTATTAATCTTTGTATGTCGGTTATTGCACCTTATAATTTATACCAATGATGCCACTTTGAGGTATACGAGGTTCACACGATGTCTTAATTATATCCTGTAAGTTTCCTCAATCGAAGGAACTCTGTTTATTTTTTAGCTATGACCGTTTAAATTCGTAATCTAAATATACTTACAGATGAAGTTTACTATATTCTTTTAACGGTACTCCTTTCTTGCTCGACCTATGAATCCCGGAATTTCGGTTATTGCAACTTATAACTTATTTCCTATGATGCCACTTCGAGGTAGAAGATGTTCACACATTATTGTAATTATATATTGCAAGTATCCTCATTTGAACTCCGCTTATCTTGTACTTATAATCATTTAAATATCTAATCTCAATATAACAACGTATGATGTTTATTCTATTCTGTTAATGGTAATCCTTTCTTGCACGAATTATTATTGTTGGTATTTCGGTTATTGAAACTTAGTATTTATTTCCTAGTACACCACTTCGAGTTATAAGAGGTTCACACGATATCTTAATTATCTCATGTAAGTTTGCCCAATCAAACTCTGTTTATCTTGTACTTATACTCGTTTAAATTTGAAATCTAAATATACTAACATATGAAGTTTACTATATTCTTTGAACGGTACTCCTTTCTTGCACGAACTATTAATCTTTGTATGTCGGTTATTGCACCTTATAATTTATACCAATGATGCCACTTTGAGGTATACGAGGTTCACACGATCTCTTAATTATATCCTGTAAGTTTCCTCAATCGAAGGAACTCTGTTTATTTTGTAGCTATGACCGTTTAAATTTGTAATCTAAATATACTTACAGATGAAGTTTACTATATTCTTGTAACGGTGCTCATTTCTTGCAAGAACTATTAATCTTGTACGTCGGCTATTGCAACTTATAATTTATTACCTATGATGCCACTTCAAGGTATACGAGGTTCACACGATGTCTTAATAATATGGTGTAGGTTTCCTCAACCGAACTCTGTTTATCTTGTAGTTATAATCGTTTAAATTTGTAATCTAAATATACTAACATATGAAGTTTACTATATTCTTTGAACGGTACTCCTTTCTTGCACGAACTATTAATCTTTGTATGTCGGTTATTGCACCTTATAATTTATACCAATGATGCCACTTTGAGGTATACGAGGTTCACACGATGTCTTAATTATATCCTGTAAGTTTCCTCAATCGAAGGAACTCTGTTTATTTTGTAGCTATGACCGTTTAAATTTGTAATCTAAATATACTTACAGATGAAGTTTACTATATTCTTGTAACGGTACTCATTTCTTGCAAGAACTATTAATCTTGTACGTCGGCTATTGCAACTTATAATTTATTACCTATGATGCCACTTCAAGGTATACGAGGTTCACACGATGTCTTAATAATATGGTGTAGGTTTCCTCAACCGAACTCTGTTTATCTTGTAGTTATAATCGTTTAAATTTGTAATCTAAATATACTAACATATGAAGTTTACTATATTCTTTGAACGGTACTCCTTTCTTGCACGAACTATTAATCTTTGTATGTCGGTTATTGCACCTTATAATTTATACCAATGATGCCACTTTGAGGTATACGAGGTTCACACGATGTCTTAATTATATCCTGTAAGTTTCCTCAATCGAAGGAACTCTGTTTATTTTGTAGCTATGACCGTTTAAATTCGTAATCTAAATATACTTACAGATGAAGTTTACTATATTCTTTTAACGGTACTCCTTTCTTGCTCGACCTATGAATCCCGGAATTTCGGTTATTGCAACTTATAACTTATTTCCTATGATGCCACTTCGAGGTAGAAGATGTTCACACATTATTGTAATTATATACTGCAAGTATCCTCATTTGAACTCCGCTTATCTTGTACTTATAATCATTTAAATATCTAATCTCAATATAACAACGTATGATGTTTATTCTATTCTGTTAATGGTAATCCTTTCTTGCACGATTTATTATTGTTGGTATTTCGGTTATTGAAACTTAGTATTTATTTCCTAGTACACCACTTCGAGTTATAAGAGGTTCACACGATATCTTAATTATCTAATGTAAGTTTGCCCAATCAAACTCTGTTTATCTTGTACTTATACTCGTTTAAATTTGTAATCTAAATATACTAACATATGAAGTTTACTATATTCTTTGAACGGTACTCCTTTCTTGCACGAACTATTAATCTTTGTATGTCGGTTATTGCACCTTATAATTTATACCAATGATGCCACTTTGAGGTATACGAGGTTCACACGATCTCTTAATTATATCCTGTAAGTTTCCTCAATCGAAGGAACTCTGTTTATTTTGTAGCTATGACCGTTTAAATTTGTAATCTAAATATACTTACAGATGAAGTTTACTATATTCTTGTAACGGTACTCATTTCTTGCAAGAACTATTAATCTTGTACGTCGGCTATTGCAACTTATAATTTATTACCTATGATGCCACTTCAAGGTATACGAGGTTCACACGATGTCTTAATAATATGGTGTAGGTTTCCTCAACCGAACTCTGTTTATCTTGTAGTTATAATCGTTTAAATTTGTAATCTAAATATACTAACATATGAAGTTTACTATATTCTTTGAACGGTACTCCTTTCTTGCACGAACTATTAATCTTTGTATGTCGGTTATTGCACCTTATAATTTATACCAATGATGCCACTTTGAGGTATACGAGGTTCACACGATGTCTTAATTATATCCTGTAAGTTTCCTCAATCGAAGGAACTCTGTTTATTTTGTAGCTATGACCGTTTAAATTCGTAATCTAAATATACTTACAGATGAAGTTTACTATATTCTTTTAACGGTACTCCTTTCTTGCTCGACCTATGAATCCCGGAATTTCGGTTATTGCAACTTATAACTTATTTCCTATGATGCCACTTCGAGGTAGAAGATGTTCACACATTATTGTAATTATATATTGCAAGTATCCTCATTTGAACTCCGCTTATCTTGTACTTATAATCATTTAAATATCTAATCTCAATATAACAACGTATGATGTTTATTCTATTCTGTTAATGGTAATCCTTTCTTGCACGAATTATTATTGTTGGTATTTCGGTTATTGAAACTTAGTATTTATTTCCTAGTACACCACTTCGAGTTATAAGAGGTTCACACGATATCTTAATTATCTCATGTAAGTTTGCCCAATCAAACTCTGTTTATCTTGTACTTATACTCGTTTAAATTTGTAATCTAAATATACTAACATATGAAGTTTACTATATTCTTTGAACGGTACTCCTTTCTTGCACGAACTATTAATCTTTGTATGTCGGTTATTGCACCTTATAATTTATACCAATGATGCCACTTTGAGGTATACGAGGTTCACACGATGTCTTAATTATATCCTGTAAGTTTCCTCAATCGAAGGAACTCTGTTTATTTTGTAGCTATGACCGTTTAAATTTGTAATCTAAATATACTTACAGATGAAGTTTACTATATTCTTGTAACGGTGCTCATTTCTTGCAAGAACTATTAATCTTGTACGTCGGCTATTGCAACTTATAATTTATTACCTATGATGCCACTTCAAGGTATACGAGGTTCACACGATGTCTTAATAATATGGTGTAGGTTTCCTCAACCGAACTCTGTTTATCTTGTAGTTATAATCGTTTAAATTTGTAATCTAAATATACTAACATATGAAGTTTACTATATTCTTTGAACGGTACTCCTTTCTTGCACGAACTATTAATCTTTGTATGTCGGTTATTGCACCTTATAATTTATACCAATGATGCCACTTTGAGGTATACGAGGTTCACACGATGTCTTAATTATATCCTGTAAGTTTCCTCAATCGAAGGAACTCTGTTTATTTTGTAGCTATGACCGTTTAAATTCGTAATCTAAACATACTTACAGATGAAGTTTACTATATTCTTTTAACGGTACTCCTTTCTTGCTCGACCTATGAATCCCGGAATTTCGGTTATTGCAACTTATAACTTATTTCCTATGATGCCACTTCTAGGTAGAAGATGTTCACACATTATTGTAATTATATATTGCAAGTATCCTCATTTGAACTCCGCTTATCTTGTACTTATAATCATTTAAATATCTAATCTCAATATAACAACGTATGATGTTTATTCTATTCTGTTAATGGTAATCCTTTCTTGCACGAATTATTATTGTTGGTATTTCGGTTATTGAAACTTAGTATTTATTTCCTAGTACACCACTTCGAGTTATAAGAGGTTCACACGATATCTTAATTATCTCATGTAAGTTTGCCCAATCAAACTCTGTTTATCTTGTACTTATACTCGTTTAAATTTGTAATCTAAATATACTAACATATGAAGTTTACTATATTCTTTGAACGGTACTCCTTTCTTGCACGAACTATTAATCTTTGTATGTCGGTTATTGCACCTTATAATTTATACCAATGATGCCACTTTGAGGTATACGAGGTTCACACGATGTCTTAATTATATCCTGTAAGTTTCCTCAATCGAAGGAACTCTGTTTATTTTGTAGCTATGACCGTTTAAATTCGTAATCTAAATATACTTACAGATGAAGTTTACTATATTCTTTGAACGGTACTCCTTTCTTGCTCGACCTATGAATCCCGGAATTTCGGTTATTGCAACTTATAATTTATTTCCTATGATGCCACTTCGAGGTAGAAGATGTTCACACATTATTGTAATTATATACTGCAAGTTTCCTCATTTGAACTCCGCTTATCTTGTACTTATAATCATTTAAATATCTAATCTCAATATAACAACGTATGATGTTTATTCTATTCTGTTAATGGTAATCCTTTCTTGCACATATTATTATTGTTGGTATTTCGGTTATTGAAACTTAGTATTTATTTCCTAGTACACCACTTCGAGTTATAAGAGGTTCACACGATATCTTAATTATCTCATGTAAGTTTGCCCAATCAAACTCTGTTTATCTTGTACTTATACTCGTTTAAATTTGTAATCTAAATATACTAACATATGAAGTTTACTATATTCTTTGAACGGTACTCCTTTCTTGCACGAACTATTAATCTTTGTATGTCGGTTATTGCACCTTATAATTTATACCAATGATGCCACTTTGAGGTATACGAGGTTCACACGATCTCTTAATTATATCCTGTAAGTTTCCTCAATCGAAGGAACTCTGTTTATTTTGTAGCTATGACCGTTTAAATTTGTAATCTAAATATACTTACAGATGAAGTTTACTATATTCTTGTAACGGTACTCATTTCTTGCAAGAACTATTAATCTTGTACGTCGGCTATTGCAACTTATAATTTATTACCTATGATGCCACTTCAAGGTATACGAGGTTCACACGATGTCTTAATAATATGGTGTAGGTTTCCTCAACCGAACTCTGTTTATCTTGTAGTTATAATCGTTTAAATTTGTAATCTAAATATACTAACATATGAAGTTTACTATATTCTTTGAACGGTACTCCTTTCTTGCACGAACTATTAATCTTTGTATGTCGGTTATTGCACCTTATAATTTATACCAATGATGCCACTTTGAGGTATACGAGGTTCACACGATGTCTTAATTATATCCTGTAAGTTTCCTCAATCGAAGGAACTCTGTTTATTTTGTAGCTATGACCGTTTAAATTCGTAATCTAAATATACTTACAGATGAAGTTTACTATATTCTTTTAACGGTACTCCTTTCTTGCTCGACCTATGAATCCCGGAATTTCGGTTATTGCAACTTATAACTTATTTCCTATGATGCCACTTCGAGGTAGAAGATGTTCACACATTATTGTAATTATATATTGCAAGTATCCTCATTTGAACTCCGCTTATCTTGTACTTATAATCATTTAAATATCTAATCTCAATATAACAACGTATGATGTTTATTCTATTCTGTTAATGGTAATCCTTTCTTGCACGAATTATTATTGTTGGTATTTCGGTTATTGAAACTTAGTATTTATTTCCTAGTACACCACTTCGAGTTATAAGAGGTTCACACGATATCTTAATTATCTCATGTAAGTTTGCCCAATCAAACTCTGTTTATCTTGTACTTATACTCGTTTAAATTTGTAATCTAAATATACTAACATATGAAGTTTACTATATTCTTTGAACGGTACTCCTTTCTTGCACGAACTATTAATCTTTGTATGTCGGTTATTGCACCTTATAATTTATACCAATGATGCCACTTTGAGGTATACGAGGTTCACACGATCTCTTAATTATATCCTGTAAGTTTCCTCAATCGAAGGAACTCTGTTTATTTTGTAGCTATGACCGTTTAAATTTGTAATCTAAATATACTTACAGATGAAGTTTACTATATTCTTGTAACGGTGCTCATTTCTTGCAAGAACTATTAATCTTGTACGTCGGCTATTGCAACTTATAATTTATTACCTATGATGCCACTTCAAGGTATACGAGGTTCACACGATGTCTTAATAATATGGTGTAGGTTTCCTCAACCGAACTCTGTTTATCTTGTAGTTATAATCGTTTAAATTTGTAATCTAAATATACTAACATATGAAGTTTACTATATTCTTTGAACGGTACTCCTTTCTTGCACGAACTATTAATCTTTGTATGTCGGTTATTGCACCTTATAATTTATACCAATGATGCCACTTTGAGGTATACGAGGTTCACACGATGTCTTAATTATATCCTGTAAGTTTCCTCAATCGAAGGAACTCTGTTTATTTTGTAGCTATGACCGTTTAAATTCGTAATCTAAACATACTTACAGATGAAGTTTACTATATTCTTTTAACGGTACTCCTTTCTTGCTCGACCTATGAATCCCGGAATTTCGGTTATTGCAACTTATAATTTATTTCCTATGATGCCACTTCGAGGTAGAAGATGTTCACACATTATTGTAATTATATACTGCAAGTTTCCTCATTTGAACTCCGCTTATCTTGTACTTATAATCATTTAAATATCTAATCTCAATATAACAACGTATGATGTTTATTCTATTCTGTTAATGGTAATCCTTTCTTGCACGAATTATTATTGTTGGTATTTCGGTTATTGAAACTTATAATTTATTTCCTAGTACACCACTTCGAGTTATAAGAGGTTCACACGATATCTTAATTATCTCATGTAAGTTTGCCCAATCAAACTCTGTTTATCTTGTAGTTATACTCGTTTAAATTTGTAATCTTAAATATACTAAGTTATGAAGTTTACTATATTCTTGTAACGGTACTCCTTTCTTGCAAGAAGTATTAATCTTGTATGTCGGCTATTGCAACTTATAATTTATTACCTATGATGCCACTTCAAGGTATACGAGGTTCACACGATGTCTTAATAATATGGGGTAGGTTTCCTCAACCGAACTCTGTTTATCTTGTAGTTATAATCGTTTAAATTTGTAATCTAAATATACTAACATATGAAGTTTACTATATTCTTTGAACGGTACTCCTTTCTTGCACGAACTATTAATCTTTGTATGTCGGTTATTGCACCTTATAATTTATACCAATGATGCCACTTTGAGGTATACGAGGTTCACACGATGTCTTAATTATATCCTGTAAGTTTCCTCAATCGAAGGAACTCTGTTTATTTTGTAGCTATGACCGTTTAAATTCGTAATCTAAATATACTTACAGATGAAGTTTACTATATTCTTTTAACGGTACTCCTTTCTTGCTCGACCTATGAATCCCGGAATTTCGGTTATTGCAACTTATAATTTATTTCCTATGATGCCACTTCGAGGTAGAAAATGTTCACACATTATTGTAATTATATACTGCAAGTTTCCTCATTTGAACTCCGCTTATCTTGTACTTATAATCATTTAAATATCTAATCTCAATATAACAACGTATGATGTTTATTCTATTCTGTTAATGGTAATCCTTTCTTGCACGAATTATTATTGTTGGTATTTCGGTTATTGAAACTTAGTATTTATTTCCTAGTACACCACTTCGAGTTATAAGAGGTTCACACGATATCTTAATTATCTCATGTAAGTTTGCCCAATCAAACTCTGTTTATCTTGTACTTATACTCGTTTAAATTTGTAATCTAAATATACTAACATATGAAGTTTACTATATTCTTTGAACGGTACTCCTTTCTTGCACGAACTATTAATCTTTGTATGTCGGTTATTGCACCTTATAATTTATACCAATGATACCACTTTGAGGTATACGAGGTTCACACGATCTCTTAATTATATCCTGTAAGTTTCCTCAATCGAAGGAACTCTGTTTATTTTGTAGCTATGACCGTTTAAATTTGTAATCTAAATATACTTACAGATGAAGTTTACTATATTCTTGTAACGGTACTCATTTCTTGCAAGAACTATTAATCTTGTACGTCGGCTATTGCAACTTATAATTTATTACCTATGATGCCACTTCAAGGTATACGAGGTTCACACGATGTCTTAATAATATGGTGTAGGTTTCCTCAACCGAACTCTGTTTATCTTGTAGTTATAATCGTTTAAATTTGTAATCTAAATATACTAACATATGAAGTTTACTATATTCTTTGAACGGTACTCCTTTCTTGCACGAACTATTAATCTTTGTATGTCGGTTATTGCACCTTATAATTTATACCAATGATGCCACTTTGAGGTATACGAGGTTCACACGATGTCTTAATTATATCCTGTAAGTTTCCTCAATCGAAGGAACTCTGTTTATTTTGTAGCTATGACCGTTTAAATTCGTAATCTAAATATACTTACAGATGAAGTTTACTATATTCTTTTAACGGTACTCCTTTCTTGCTCGACCTATGAATCCCGGAATTTCGGTTATTGCAACTTATAATTTATTTCCTATGATGCCACTTCGAGGTAGAAGATGTTCACACATTATTGTAATTATATACTGCAAGTTTCCTCATTTGAACTCCGCTTATCTTGTACTTATAATCATATAAATATCTAATCTCAATATAACAACGTATGATGTTTATTCTATTCTGTTAATGGTAATCCTTTCTTGCACGAATTATTATTGTTGGTATTTCGGTTATTGAAACTTATAATTTATTTCCTAGTACACCACTTCGAGTTATAAGAGGTTCACACGATATCTTAATTATCTCATGTAAGTTTGCCCAATCAAACTCTGTTTATCTTGTAGTTATACTCGTTTAAATTTGTAATCTTAAATATACTAAGTTATGAAGTTTACTATATTCTTGTAACGGTACTCCTTTCTTGCAAGAAGTATTAATCTTGTATGTCGGCTATTGCAACTTATAATTTATTACCTATGATGCCACTTCAAGGTATACGAGGTTCACACGATGTCTTAATAATATGGGGTAGGTTTCCTCAACCGAACTCTGTTTATCTTGTAGTTATAATCGTTTAAATTTGTAATCTAAATATACTAACATATGAAGTTTACTATATTCTTTGAACGGTACTCCTTTCTTGCACGAACTATTAATCTTTGTATGTCGGTTATTGCACCTTATAATTTATACCAATGATGCCACTTTGAGGTATACGAGGTTCACACGATGTCTTAATTATATCCTGTAAGTTTCCTCAATCGAAGGAACTCTGTTTATTTTGTAGCTATGACCGTTTAAATTCGTAATCTAAATATACTTACAGATGAAGTTTACTATATTCTTTTAACGGTACTCCTTTCTTGCTCGACCTATGAATCCCGGAATTTCGGTTATTGCAACTTATAATTTATTTCCTATGATGCCACTTCGAGGTAGAAAATGTTCACACATTATTGTAATTATATACTGCAAGTTTCCTCATTTGAACTCCGCTTATCTTGTACTTATAATCATTTAAATATCTAATCTCAATATAACAACGTATGATGTTTATTCTATTCTGTTAATGGTAATCCTTTCTTGCACGAATTATTATTGTTGGTATTTCGGTTATTGAAACTTAGTATTTATTTCCTAGTACACCACTTCGAGTTATAAGAGGTTCACACGATATCTTAATTATCTCATATAAGTTTGCCCAATCAAACTCTGTTTATCTTGTACTTATACTCGTTTAAATTTGTAATCTAAATATACTAACATATGAAGTTTACTATATTCTTTGAACGGTACTCCTTTCTTGCACGAACTATTAATCTTTGTATGTCGGTTATTGCACCTTATAATTTATACCAATGATGCCACTTTGAGGTATACGAGGTTCACACGATCTCTTAATTATATCCTGTAAGTTTCCTCAATCGAAGGAACTCTGTTTATTTTGTAGCTATGACCGTTTAAATTTGTAATCTAAATATACTTACAGATGAAGTTTACTATATTCTTGTAACGGTACTCATTTCTTGCAAGAACTATTAATCTTGTACGTCGGCTATTGCAACTTATAATTTATTACCTATGATGCCACTTCGAGTTATAAGAGGTTCACACGATGTCTTAATAATATGGTGTAGGTTTCCTCAACCGAACTCTGTTTATCTTGTAGTTATAATCGTTTAAATTTGTAATCTAAATATACTAACATATGAAGTTTACTATATTCTTTGAACGGTACTCCTTTCTTGCACGAACTATTAATCTTTGTATGTCGGTTATTGCACCTTATAATTTATACCAATGATGCCACTTTGAGGTATACGAGGTTCACACGATCTCTTAATTATATCCTGTAAGTTTCCTCAATCGAAGGAACTCTGTTTATTTTGTAGCTATGACCGTTTAAATTTGTAATCTAAATATACTTACAGATGAAGTTTACTATATTCTTGTAACGGTACTCATTTCTTGCAAGAACTATTAATCTTGTACGTCGGCTATTGCAACTTATAATTTATTACCTATGATGCCACTTCAAGGTATACGAGGTTCACACGATGTCTTAATAATATGGTGTAGGTTTCCTCAACCGAACTCTGTTTATCTTGTAGTTATAATCGTTTAAATTTATAATCTAAATATACTAACATATGAAGTTTACTATATTCTTTGAACGGTACTCCTTTCTTGCACGAACTATTAATCTTTGTATGTCGGTTATTGCACCTTATAATTTATACCAATGATGCCACTTTGAGGTATACGAGGTTCACACGATGTCTTAATAATATGGTGTAGGTTTCCTCAACCGAACTCTGTTTATCTTGTAGTTATAATCGTTTAAATTTGTAATCTAAATATACTAACATATGAAGTTTACTATATTCTTTTAACGGTACTCCTTTCTTGCTCGACCTATGAATCCCGGAATTTCGGTTATTGCAACTTATAATTTATTTCCTATGATGCCACTTCGAGGTAGAAGATGTTCACACATTATTGTAATTATATACTGCAAGTTTCCTCATTTGAACTCCGCTTATCTTGTACTTATAATCATTTAAATATCTAATCTCAATATAACAACGTATGATGTTTATTCTATTCTGTTAATGGTAATCCTTTCTTGCACGAATTATTATTGTTGGTATTTCGGTTATTGAAACTTAGTATTTATTTCCTAGTACACCACTTCGAGTTATAAGAGGTTCACACGATATCTTAATTATCTCATGTAAGTTTGCCCAATCAAACTCTGTTTATCTTGTACTTATACTCGTTTAAATTTGTAATCTAAATATACTAACATATGAAGTTTACTATATTCTTTGAACGGTACTCCTTTCTTGCACGAACTATTAATCTTTGTATGTCGGTTATTGCACCTTATAATTTATACCAATGATGCCACTTTGAGGTATACGAGGTTCACACGATCTCTTAATTATATCCTGTAAGTTTCCTCAATCGAAGGAACTCTGTTTATTTTGTAGCTATGACCGTTTAAATTTGTAATCTAAATATACTTACAGATGAAGTTTACTATATTCTTGTAACGGTACTCATTTCTTGCAAGAACTATTAATCTTGTACGTCGGCTATTGCAACTTATAATTTATTACCTATGATGCCACTTCAAGGTATACGAGGTTCACACGATGTCTTAATAATATGGTGTAGGTTTCCTCAACCGAACTCTGTTTATCTTGTAGTTATAATCGTTTAAATTTATAATCTAAATATACTAACATATGAAGTTTACTATATTCTTTGAACGGTACTCCTTTCTTGCACGAACTATTAATCTTTGTATGTCGGTTATTGCACCTTATAATTTATACCAATGATGCCACTTTGAGGTATACGAGGTTCACACGATCTCTTAATAATATGGTGTAGGTTTCCTCAACCGAACTCTGTTTATCTTGTAGTTATAATCGTTTAAATTTGTAATCTAAATATACTAAGGTATGAAGTTTACTATATTCTTTTAACGGTACTCCTTTCTTGCTCGACCTATGAATCCCGGAATTTCGGTTATTGCAACTTATAATTTATTTCCTATGATGCCACTTCGAGGTAGAAGATGTTCACACATTATTGTAATTATATACTGCAAGTTTCCTCATTTGAACTCCGCTTATCTTGTACTTATAATCATTTAAATATCTAATCTCAATATAACAACGTATGATGTTTATTCTATTCTGTTAATGGTAATCCTTTCTTGCACGAATTATTATTGTTGGTATTTCGGTTATTGAAACTTAGTATTTATTTCCTAGTACACCACTTCGAGTTATAAGAGGTTCACACGATATCTTAATTATCTCATGTAAGTTTGCCCAATCAAACTCTGTTTATCTTGTACTTATACTCGTTTAAATTTGTAATCTAAATATACTAACATATGAAGTTTACTATATTCTTTGAACGGTACTCCTTTCTTGCACGAACTATTAATCTTTGTATGTCGGTTATTGCACCTTATAATTTATACCAATGATGCCACTTTGAGGTATACGAGGTTCACACGATCTCTTAATTATATCCTGTAAGTTTCCTCAATCGAAGGAACTCTGTTTATTTTGTAGCTATGACCGTTTAAATTTGTAATCTAAATATACTTACAGATGAAGTTTACTATATTCTTGTAACGGTACTCATTTCTTGCAAGAACTATTAATCTTGTACGTCGGCTATTGCAACTTATAATTTATTACCTATGATGCCACTTCAAGGTATACGAGGTTCACACGATGTCTTAATAATATGGTGTAGGTTTCCTCAACCGAACTCTGTTTATCTTGTAGTTATAATCGTTTAAATTTGTAATCTAAATATACTAACATATGAAGTTTACTATATTCTTTGAACGGTACTCCTTTCTTGCACGAACTATTAATCTTTGTATGTCGGTTATTGCACCTTATAATTTATACCAATGATGCCACTTTGAGGTATACGAGGTTCACACGATCTCTTAATTATATCCTGTAAGTTTCCTCAATCGAAGGAACTCTGTTTATTTTGTAGCTATGACCGTTTAAATTTGTAATCTAAATATACTTACAGATGAAGTTTACTATATTCTTGTAACGGTACTCATTTCTTGCAAGAACTATTAATCTTGTACGTCGGCTATTGCAACTTATAATTTATTACCTATGATGCCACTTCAAGGTATACGAGGTTCACACGATGTCTTAATAATATGGTGTAGGTTTCCTCAACCGAACTCTGTTTATCTTGTAGTTATAATCGTTTAAATTTGTAATCTAA
Source organism: Chamaenerion angustifolium (assembly GCA_946814005.1). Taxonomy (NCBI): domain Eukaryota; kingdom Viridiplantae; phylum Streptophyta; class Magnoliopsida; order Myrtales; family Onagraceae; genus Chamaenerion; species Chamaenerion angustifolium. The sequence goes on along the minus strand of OX328268.1, from coordinate 20,014,378 downwards.
ATATACTAACATATGAAGTTTACTATATTCTTTGAACGGTACTCCTTTCTTGCACGAACTATTAATCTTTGTATGTCGGTTATTGCACCTTATAATTTATACCAATGATGCCACTTTGAGGTATACGAGGTTCACACGATCTCTTAATAATATGGTGTAGGTTTCCTCAACCGAACTCTGTTTATCTTGTAGTTATAATCGTTTAAATTTGTAATCTAAATATACTAACATATGAAATTTACTATATTCTTTTAACGGTACTCCTTTCTTGCTCGACCTATGAATCCCGGAATTTCGGTTATTGCAACTTATAATTTATTTCCTATGATGCCACTTCGAGGTAGAAGATGTTCACACATTATTGTAATTATATACTGCAAGTTTCCTCATTTGAACTCCGCTTATCTTGTACTTATAATCATTTAAATATCTAATCTCAATATAACAACGTATGATGTTTATTCTATTCTGTTAATGGTAATCCTTTCTTGCACGAATTATTATTGTTGGTATTTCGGTTATTGAAACTTAGTATTTATTTCCTAGTACACCACTTCGAGTTATAAGAGGTTCACACGATATCTTAATTATCTCATGTAAGTTTGCCCAATCAAACTCTGTTTATCTTGTACTTATACTCGTTTAAATTTGTAATCTAAATATACTAACATATGAAGTTTACTATATTCTTTGAACGGTACTCCTTTCTTGCACGAACTATTAATCTTTGTATGTCGGTTATTGCACCTTATAATTTATACCAATGATGCCACTTTGAGGTATACGAGGTTCACACGATCTCTTAATTATATCCTGTAAGTTTCCTCAATCGAAGGAACTCTGTTTATTTTGTAGCTATGACCGTTTAAATTTGTAATCTAAATATACTTACAGATGAAGTTTACTATATTCTTGTAACGGTACTCATTTCTTGCAAGAACTATTAATCTTGTACGTCGGCTATTGCAACTTATAATTTATTACCTATGATGCCACTTCAAGGTATACGAGGTTCACACGATGTCTTAATAATATGGTGTAGGTTTCCTCAACCGAACTCTGTTTATCTTGTAGTTATAATCGTTTAAATTTGTAATCTAAATATACTAACATATGAAGTTTACTATATTCTTTGAACGGTACTCCTTTCTTGCACGAACTATTAATCTTTGTATGTCGGTTATTGCACCTTATAATTTATACCAATGATGCCACTTTGAGGTATACGAGGTTCACACGATCTCTTAATTATATCCTGTAAGTTTCCTCAATCGAAGGAACTCTGTTTATTTTGTAGCTATGACCGTTTAAATTTGTAATCTAAATATACTTACAGATGAAGTTTACTATATTCTTGTAACGGTACTCATTTCTTGCAAGAACTATTAATCTTGTACGTCGGCTATTGCAACTTATAATTTATTACCTATGATGCCACTTCAAGGTATACGAGGTTCACACGATGTCTTAATAATATGGTGTAGGTTTCCTCAACCGAACTCTGTTTATCTTGTAGTTATAATCGTTTAAATTTGTAATCTAAATATACTAACATATGAAGTTTACTATATTCTTTGAACGGTACTCCTTTCTTGCACGAACTATTAATCTTTGTATGTCGGTTATTGCACCTTATAATTTATACCAATGATGCCACTTTGAGGTATACGAGGTTCACACGATGTCTTAATAATATGGTGTAGGTTTCCTCAACCGAACTCTGTTTATCTTGTAGTTATAATCGTTTAAATTTGTAATCTAAATATACTAAGGTATGAAGTTTACTATATTCTTTTAACGGTACTCCTTTCTTGCTCGACCTATGAATCCCGGAATTTCGGTTATTGCAACTTATAATTTATTTCCTATGATGCCACTTCGAGGTAGAAGATGTTCACACATTATTGTAATTATATACTGCAAGTTTCCTCATTTGAACTCCGCTTATCTTGTACTTATAATCATTTAAATATCTAATCTCAATATAACAACGTATGATGTTTATTCTATTCTGTTAATGGTAATCCTTTCTTGCACGAATTATTATTGTTGGTATTTCGGTTATTGAAACTTAGTATTTATTTCCTAGTACACCACTTCGAGTTATAAGAGGTTCACACGATATCTTAATTATCTCATGTAAGTTTGCCCAATCAAACTCTGTTTATCTTGTACTTATACTCGTTTAAATTTGTAATCTAAATATACTAACATATGAAGTTTACTATATTCTTTGAACGGTACTCCTTTCTTGCACGAACTATTAATCTTTGTATGTCGGTTATTGCACCTTATAATTTATACCAATGATGCCACTTTGAGGTATACGAGGTTCACACGATCTCTTAATTATATCCTGTAAGTTTCCTCAATCGAAGGAACTCTGTTTATTTTGTAGCTATGACCGTTTAAATTTGTAATCTAAATATACTTACAGATGAAGTTTACTATATTCTTGTAACGGTACTCATTTCTTGCAAGAACTATTAATCTTGTACGTCGGCTATTGCAACTTATAATTTATTACCTATGATGCCACTTCAAGGTATACGAGGTTCACACGATGTCTTAATAATATGGTGTAGGTTTCCTCAACCGAACTCTGTTTATCTTGTAGTTATAATCGTTTAAATTTGTAATCTAAATATACTAACATATGAAGTTTACTATATTCTTTGAACGGTACTCCTTTCTTGCACGAACTATTAATCTTTGTATGTCGGTTATTGCACCTTATAATTTATACCAATGATGCCACTTTGAGGTATACGAGGTTCACACGATCTCTTAATTATATCCTGTAAGTTTCCTCAATCGAAGGAACTCTGTTTATTTTGTAGCTATGACCGTTTAAATTTGTAATCTAAATATACTTACAGATGAAGTTTACTATATTCTTGTAACGGTACTCATTTCTTGCAAGAACTATTAATCTTGTACGTCGGCTATTGCAACTTATAATTTATTACCTATGATGCCACTTCAAGGTATACGAGGTTCACACGATGTCTTAATAATATGGTGTAGGTTTCCTCAACCGAACTCTGTTTATCTTGTAGTTATAATCGTTTAAATTTGTAATCTAAATATACTAACATATGAAGTTTACTATATTCTTTGAACGGTACTCCTTTCTTGCACGAACTATTAATCTTTGTATGTCGGTTATTGCACCTTATAATTTATACCAATGATGCCACTTTGAGGTATACGAGGTTCACACGATCTCTTAATAATATGGTGTAGGTTTCCTCAACCGAACTCTGTTTATCTTGTAGTTATAATCGTTTAAATTTGTAATCTAAATATACTAACATATGAAGTTTACTATATTCTTTTAACGGTACTCCTTTCTTGCTCGACCTATGAATCCCGGAATTTCGGTTATTGCAACTTATAATTTATTTCCTATGATGCCACTTCGAGGTAGAAGATGTTCACACATTATTGTAATTATATACTGCAAGTTTCCTCATTTGAACTCCGCTTATCTTGTACTTATAATCATTTAAATATCTAATCTCAATATAACAACGTATGATGTTTATTCTATTCTGTTAATGGTAATCCTTTCTTGCACGAATTATTATTGTTGGTATTTCGGTTATTGAAACTTAGTATTTATTTCCTAGTACACCACTTCGAGTTATAAGAGGTTCACACGATATCTTAATTATCTCATGTAAGTTTGCCCAATCAAACTCTGTTTATCTTGTACTTATACTCGTTTAAATTTGTAATCTAAATATACTAACATATGAAGTTTACTATATTCTTTGAACGGTACTCCTTTCTTGCACGAACTATTAATCTTTGTATGTCGGTTATTGCACCTTATAATTTATACCAATGATGCCACTTTGAGGTATACGAGGTTCACACGATCTCTTAATTATATCCTGTAAGTTTCCTCAATCGAAGGAACTCTGTTTATTTTGTAGCTATGACCGTTTAAATTTGTAATCTAAATATACTTACAGATGAAGTTTACTATATTCTTGTAACGGTACTCATTTCTTGCAAGAACTATTAATCTTGTACGTCGGCTATTGCAACTTATAATTTATTACCTATGATGCCACTTCAAGGTATACGAGGTTCACACGATGTCTTAATAATATGGTGTAGGTTTCCTCAACCGAACTCTGTTTATCTTGTAGTTATAATCGTTTAAATTTGTAATCTAAATATACTAACATATGAAGTTTACTATATTCTTTGAACGGTACTCCTTTCTTGCACGAACTATTAATCTTTGTATGTCGGTTATTGCACCTTATAATTTATACCAATGATGCCACTTTGAGGTATACGAGGTTCACACGATCTCTTAATAATATGGTGTAGGTTTCCTCAACCGAACTCTGTTTATCTTGTAGTTATAATCGTTTAAATTTGTAATCTAAATATACCAACGTATGAAGTTTACTATATTCTTTTAACGGTACTCCTTTCTTGCTCGACCTATGAATCCCGGAATTTCGGTTATTGCAACTTATAATTTATTTCCTATGATGCCACTTCGAGGTAGAAGATGTTCACACATTATTGTAATTATATACTGCAAGTTTCCTCATTTGAACTCCGCTTATCTTGTACTTATAATCATTTAAATATCTAATCTCAATATAACAACGTATGATGTTTATTCTATTCTGTTAATGGTAATCCTTTCTTGCACATATTATTATTGTTGGTATTTCGGTTATTGAAACTTAGTATTTATTTCCTAGTACACCACTTCGAGTTATAAGAGGTTCACACGATATCTTAATTATCTCATGTAAGTTTGCCCAATCAAACTCTGTTTATCTTGTACTTATACTCGTTTAAATTTGTAATCTAAATATACTAACATATGAAGTTTACTATATTCTTTGAACGGTACTCCTTTCTTGCACGAACTATTAATCTTTGTATGTCGGTTATTGCACCTTATAATTTATACCAATGATGCCACTTTGAGGTATACGAGGTTCACACGATCTCTTAATTATATCCTGTAAGTTTCCTCAATCGAAGGAACTCTGTTTATTTTGTAGCTATGACCGTTTAAATTTGTAATCTAAATATACTTACAGATGAAGTTTACTATATTCTTGTAACGGTACTCATTTCTTGCAAGAACTATTAATCTTGTACGTCGGCTATTGCAACTTATAATTTATTACCTATGATGCCACTTCAAGGTATACGAGGTTCACACGATGTCTTAATAATATGGTGTAGGTTTCCTCAACCGAACTCTGTTTATCTTGTAGTTATAATCGTTTAAATTTGTAATCTAAATATACTAACATATGAAGTTTACTATATTCTTTGAACGGTACTCCTTTCTTGCACGAACTATTAATCTTTGTATGTCGGTTATTGCACCTTATAATTTATACCAATGATGCCACTTTGAGGTATACGAGGTTCACACGATCTCTTAATTATATCCTGTAAGTTTCCTCAATCGAAGGAACTCTGTTTATTTTGTAGCTATGACCGTTTAAATTTGTAATCTAAATATACTTACAGATGAAGTTTACTATATTCTTGTAACGGTACTCATTTCTTGCAAGAACTATTAATCTTGTACGTCGGCTATTGCAACTTATAATTTATTACCTATGATGCCACTTCAAGGTATACGAGGTTCACACGATGTCTTAATAATATGGTGTAGGTTTCCTCAACCGAACTCTGTTTATCTTGTAGTTATAATCGTTTAAATTTGTAATCTAAATATACTAACATATGAAGTTTACTATATTCTTTGAACGGTACTCCTTTCTTGCACGAACTATTAATCTTTGTATGTCGGTTATTGCACCTTATAATTTATACCAATGATGCCACTTTGAGGTATACGAGGTTCACACGATGTCTTAATTATATCCTGTAAGTTTCCTCAATCGAAGGAACTCTGTTTATTTTGTAGCTATGACCGTTTAAATTAGTAATCTAAATATACTTACAGATGAAGTTTACTATATTCTTTTAACGGTACTCCTTTCTTGCTCGACCTATGAATCCCGGAATTTCGGTTATTGCAACTTATAATTTATTTCCTATGATGCCACTTCGAGGTAGAAGATGTTCACACATTATTGTAATTATATACTGCAAGTTTCCTCATTTGAACTCCGCTTATCTTGTACTTATAATCATTTAAATATCTAATCTCAATATAACAACGTATGATGTTTATTCTATTCTGTTAATGGTAATCCTTTCTTGCACGAATTATTATTGTTGGTATTTCGGTTATTGAAACTTAGTATTTATTTCCTAGTACACCACTTCGAGTTATAAGAGGTTCACACGATATCTTAATTATCTCATGTAAGTTTGCCCAATCAAACTCTGTTTATCTTGTACTTATACTCGTTTAAATTTGTAATCTAAATATACTAACATATGAAGTTTACTATATTCTTTGAACGGTACTCCTTTCTTGCACGAACTATTAATCTTTGTATGTCGGTTATTGCACCTTATAATTTATACCAATGATGCCACTTTGAGGTATACGAGGTTCACACGATCTCTTAATTATATCCTGTAAGTTTCCTCAATCGAAGGAACTCTGTTTATTTTGTAGCTATGACCGTTTAAATTTGTAATCTAAATATACTTACAGATGAAGTTTACTATATTCTTGTAACGGTACTCATTTCTTGCAAGAACTATTAATCTTGTACGTCGGCTATTGCAACTTATAATTTATTACCTATGATGCCACTTCAAGGTATACGAGGTTCACACGATGTCTTAATAATATGGTGTAGGTTTCCTCAACCGAACTCTGTTTATCTTGTAGTTATAATCGTTTAAATTTGTAATCTAAATATACTAACATATGAAGTTTACTATATTCTTTGAACGGTACTCCTTTCTTGCACGAACTATTAATCTTTGTATGTCGGTTATTGCACCTTATAATTTATACCAATGATGCCACTTTGAGGTATACGAGGTTCACACGATGTCTTAATAATATGGTGTAGGTTTCCTCAACCGAACTCTGTTTATCTTGTAGTTATAATCGTTTAAATTTGTAATCTAAATATACTAACATATGAAGTTTACTATATTCTTTGAACGGTACTCCTTTCTTGCACGAACTATTAATCTTTGTATGTCGGTTATTGCACCTTATAATTTATACCAATGATGCCACTTTGAGGTATACGAGGTTCACACGATCTCTTAATTATATCCTGTAAGTTTCCTCAATCGAAGGAACTCTGTTTATTTTGTAGCTATGACCGTTTAAATTCGTAATCTAAATATACTTACAGATGAAGTTTACTATATTCTTGTAACGGTACTCATTTCTTGCAAGAACTATTAATCTTGTACGTCGGCTATTGCAACTTATAATTTATTACCTATGATGCCACTTCAAGGTATACGAGGTTCACACGATGTCTTAATAATATGGGGTAGGTTTCCTCAACCGAACTCTGTTTATCTTGTAGTTATAATCGTTTAAATTTGTAATCTAAATATACTAACATATGAAGTTTACTATATTCTTTGAACGGTACTCCTTTCTTGCACGAACTATTAATCTTTGTATGTCGGTTATTGCACCTTATAATTTATACCAATGATGCCACTTTGAGGTATACGAGGTTCACACGATGTCTTAATAATATGGTGTAGGTTTCCTCAACCGAACTCTGTTTATCTTGTAGTTATAATCGTTTAAATTTGTAATCTAAATATACTAACATATGAAGTTTACTATATTCTTTTAACGGTACTCCTTTCTTGCTCGACCTATGAATCCCGGAATTTCGGTTATTGCAACTTATAATTTATTTCCTATGATGCCACTTCGAGGTAGAAGATGTTCACACATTATTGTAATTATATACTGCAAGTTTCCTCATTTGAACTCCGCTTATCTTGTACTTATAATCATTTAAATATCTAATCTCAATATAACAACGTATGATGTTTATTCTATTCTGTTAATGGTAATCCTTTCTTGCACATATTATTATTGTTGGTATTTCGGTTATTGAAACTTAGTATTTATTTCCTAGTACACCACTTCGAGTTATAAGAGGTTCACACGATATCTTAATTATCTCATGTAAGTTTGCCCAATCAAACTCTGTTTATCTTGTACTTATACTCGTTTAAATTTGTAATCTAAATATACTAACATATGAAGTTTACTATATTCTTTGAACGGTACTCCTTTCTTGCACGAACTATTAATCTTTGTATGTCGGTTATTGCACCTTATAATTTATACCAATGATGCCACTTTGAGGTATACGAGGTTCACACGATCTCTTAATTATATCCTGTAAGTTTCCTCAATCGAAGGAACTCTGTTTATTTTGTAGCTATGACCGTTTAAATTTGTAATCTAAATATACTTACAGATGAAGTTTACTATATTCTTGTAACGGTACTCATTTCTTGCAAGAACTATTAATCTTGTACGTCGGCTATTGCAACTTATAATTTATTACCTATGATGCCACTTCAAGGTATACGAGGTTCACACGATGTCTTAATAATATGGTGTAGGTTTCCTCAACCGAACTCTGTTTATCTTGTAGTTATAATCGTTTAAATTTGTAATCTAAATATACTAACATATGAAGTTTACTATATTCTTTGAACGGTACTCCTTTCTTGCACGAACTATTAATCTTTGTATGTCGGTTATTGCACCTTATAATTTATACCAATGATGCCACTTTGAGGTATACGAGGTTCACACGATCTCTTAATTATATCCTGTAAGTTTCCTCAATCGAAGGAACTCTGTTTATTTTGTAGCTATGACCGTTTAAATTTGTAATCTAAATATACTTACAGATGAAGTTTACTATATTCTTGTAACGGTACTCATTTCTTGCAAGAACTATTAATCTTGTACGTCGGCTATTGCAACTTATAATTTATTACCTATGATGCCACTTCAAGGTATACGAGGTTCACACGATGTCTTAATAATATGGTGTAGGTTTCCTCAACCGAACTCTGTTTATCTTGTAGTTATAATCGTTTAAATTTGTAATCTAAATATACTAACATATGAAGTTTACTATATTCTTTGAACGGTACTCCTTTCTTGCACGAACTATTAATCTTTGTATGTCGGTTATTGCACCTTATAATTTATACCAATGATGCCACTTTGAGGTATACGAGGTTCACACGATGTCTTAATTATATCCTGTAAGTTTCCTCAATCGAAGGAACTCTGTTTATTTTGTAGCTATGACCGTTTAAATTCGTAATCTAAATATACTTACAGATGAAGTTTACTATATTCTTTTAACGGTACTCCTTTCTTGCTCGACCTATGAATCCCGGAATTTCGGTTATTGCAACTTATAATTTATTTCCTATGATGCCACTTCGAGGTAGAAGATGTTCCCACATTATTGTAATTATATACTGCAAGTTTCCTCATTTGAACTCCGCTTATCTTGTACTTATAATCATTTAAATATCTAATCTCAATATAACAACGTATGATGTTTATTCTATTCTGTTAATGGTAATCCTTTCTTGCACGAATTATTATTGTTGGTATTTCGGTTATTGAAACTTAGTATTTATTTCCTAGTACACCACTTCGAGTTATAAGAGGTTCACACGATATCTTAATTATCTCATGTAAGTTTGCCCAATCAAACTCTGTTTATCTTGTACTTATACTCGTTTAAATTTGTAATCTAAATATACTAACATATGAAGTTTACTATATTCTTTGAACGGTACTCCTTTCTTGCACGAACTATTAATCTTTGTATGTCGGTTATTGCACCTTATAATTTATACCAATGATGCCACTTTGAGGTATACGAGGTTCACACGATCTCTTAATTATATCCTGTAAGTTTCCTCAATCGAAGGAACTCTGTTTATTTTGTAGCTATGACCGTTTAAATTTGTAATCTAAATATACTTACAGATGAAGTTTACTATATTCTTGTAACGGTACTCATTTCTTGCAAGAACTATTAATCTTGTACGTCGGCTATTGCAACTTATAATTTATTACCTATGATGCCACTTCAAGGTATACGAGGTTCACACGATGTCTTAATAATATGGTGTAGGTTTCCTCAACCGAACTCTGTTTATCTTGTAGTTATAATCGTTTAAATTTGTAATCTAAATATACTAACATATGAAGTTTACTATATTCTTTGAACGGTACTCCTTTCTTGCACGAACTATTAATCTTTGTATGTCGGTTATTGCACCTTATAATTTATACCAATGATGCCACTTTGAGGTATACGAGGTTCACACGATCTCTTAATTATATCCTGTAAGTTTCCTCAATCGAAGGAACTCTGTTTATTTTGTAGCTATGACCGTTTAAATTTGTAATCTAAATATACTTACAGATGAAGTTTACTATATTCTTGTAACGGTACTCATTTCTTGCAAGAACTATTAATCTTGTACGTCGGCTATTGCAACTTATAATTTATTACCTATGATGCCACTTCAAGGTATACGAGGTTCACACGATGTCTTAATAATATGGTGTAGGTTTCCTCAACCGAACTCTGTTTATCTTGTAGTTATAATCGTTTAAATTTGTAATCTAAATATACTAACATATGAAGTTTACTATATTCTTTGAACGGTACTCCTTTCTTGCACGAACTATTAATCTTTGTATGTCGGTTATTGCACCTTATAATTTATACCAATGATGCCACTTTGAGGTATACGAGGTTCACACGATGTCTTAATTATATCCTGTAAGTTTCCTCAATCGAAGGAACTCTGTTTATTTTGTAGCTATGACCGTTTAAATTCGTAATCTAAATATACTTACAGATGAAGTTTACTATATTCTTTTAACGGTACTCCTTTCTTGCTCGACCTATGAATCCCGGAATTTCGGTTATTGCAACTTATAATTTATTTCCTATGATGCCACTTCGAGGTAGAAGATGTTCACACATTATTGTAATTATATACTGCAAGTTTCCTCATTTGAACTCCGCTTATCTTGTACTTATAATCATTTAAATATCTAATCTCAATATAACAACGTATGATGTTTATTCTATTCTGTTAATGGTAATCCTTTCTTGCACGAATTATTATTGTTGGTATTTCGGTTATTGAAACTTAGTATTTATTTCCTAGTACACCACTTCGAGTTATAAGAGGTTCACACGATATCTTAATTATCTCATGTAAGTTTGCCCAATCAAACTCTGTTTATCTTGTACTTATACTCGTTTAAATTTGTAATCTAAATATACTAACATATGAAGTTTACTATATTCTTTGAACGGTACTCCTTTCTTGCACGAACTATTAATCTTTGTATGTCGGTTATTGCACCTTATAATTTATACCAATGATGCCACTTTGAGGTATACGAGGTTCACACGATCTCTTAATTATATCCTGTAAGTTTCCTCAATCGAAGGAACTCTGTTTATTTTGTAGCTATGACCGTTTAAATTTGTAATCTAAATATACTTACAGATGAAGTTTACTATATTCTTGTAACGGTACTCATTTCTTGCAAGAACTATTAATCTTGTACGTCGGCTATTGCAACTTATAATTTATTACCTATGATGCCACTTCAAGGTATACGAGGTTCACACGATGTCTTAATAATATGGTGTAGGTTTCCTCAACCGAACTCTGTTTATCTTGTAGTTATAATCGTTTAAATTTGTAATCTAAATATACTAACATATGAAGTTTACTATATTCTTTGAACGGTACTCCTTTCTTGCACGAACTATTAATCTTTGTATGTCGGTTATTGCACCTTATAATTTATACCAATGATGCCACTTTGAGGTATACGAGGTTCACACGATGTCTTAATAATATGGGGTAGGTTTCCTCAACCGAACTCTGTTTATCTTGTAGTTATAATCGTTTAAATTTGTAATCTAAATATACTAACATATGAAGTTTACTATATTCTTTTAACGGTACTCCTTTCTTGCTCGACCTATGAATCCCGGAATTTCGGTTATTGCAACTTATAATTTATTTCCTATGATGCCACTTCGAGGTAGAAGATGTTCACACATTATTGTAATTATATACTGCAAGTTTCCTCATTTGAACTCCGCTTATCTTGTACTTATAATCATTTAAATATCTAATCTCAATATAACAACGTATGATGTTTATTCTATTCTGTTAATGGTAATCCTTTCTTGCACATATTATTATTGTTGGTATTTCGGTTATTGAAACTTAGTATTTATTTCCTAGTACACCACTTCGAGTTATAAGAGGTTCACACGATATCTTAATTATCTCATGTAAGTTTGCCCAATCAAACTCTGTTTATCTTGTACTTATACTCGTTTAAATTTGTAATCTAAATATACTAACATATGAAGTTTACTATATTCTTTGAACGGTACTCCTTTCTTGCACGAACTATTAATCTTTGTATGTCGGTTATTGCACCTTATAATTTATACCAATGATGCCACTTTGAGGTATACGAGGTTCACACGATCTCTTAATTATATCCTGTAAGTTTCCTCAATCGAAGGAACTCTGTTTATTTTGTAGCTATGACCGTTTAAATTTGTAATCTAAATATACTTACAGATGAAGTTTACTATATTCTTGTAACGGTACTCATTTCTTGCAAGAACTATTAATCTTGTACGTCGGCTATTGCAACTTATAATTTATTACCTATGATGCCACTTCAAGGTATACGAGGTTCACACGATGTCTTAATAATATGGTGTAGGTTTCCTCAACCGAACTCTGTTTATCTTGTAGTTATAATCGTTTAAATTTGTAATCTAAATATACTAACATATGAAGTTTACTATATTCTTTGAACGGTACTCCTTTCTAGCACGAACTATTAATCTTTGTATGTCGGTTATTGCACCTTATAATTTATACCAATGATGCCACTTTGAGGTATACGAGGTCTGTTTATCTTGTAGTTATAATCGTTTAAATTTGTAATCTAAATATACTAACATATGAAGTTTACTATATTCTTTTAACGGTACTCCTTTCTTGCTCGACCTATGAATCCCGGAATTTCGGTTATTGCAACTTATAATTTATTTCCTATGATGCCACTTCGAGGTAGAAGATGTTCACACATTATTGTAATTATATACTGCAAGTTTCCTCATTTGAACTCCGCTTATCTTGTACTTATAATCATTTAAATATCTAATCTCAATATAACAACGTATGATGTTTATTCTATTCTGTTAATGGTAATCCTTTCTTGCACATATTATTATTGTTGGTATTTCGGTTATTGAAACTTAGTATTTATTTCCTAGTACACCACTTCGAGTTATAAGAGGTTCACACGATATCTTAATTATCTCATGTAAGTTTGCCCAATCAAACTCTGTTTATCTTGTACTTATACTCGTTTAAATTTGTAATCTAAATATACTAACATATGAAGTTTACTATATTCTTTGAACGGTACTCCTTTCTTGCACGAACTATTAATCTTTGTATGTCGGTTATTGCACCTTATAATTTATACCAATGATGCCACTTTGAGGTATACGAGGTTCACACGATCTCTTAATTATATCCGGTAAGTTTCCTCAATCGAAGGAACTCTGTTTATTTTGTAGCTATGACCGTTTAAATTTGTAATCTAAATATACTTACAGATGAAGTTTACTATATTCTTGTAACGGTACTCATTTCTTGCAAGAACTATTAATCTTGTACGTCGGCTATTGCAACTTATAATTTATTACCTATGATGCCACTTCAAGGTATACGAGGTTCACACGATGTCTTAATAATATGGTGTAGGTTTCCTCAACCGAACTCTGTTTATCTTGTAGTTATAATCGTTTAAATTTGTAATCTAAATATACTAACATATGAAGTTTACTATATTCTTTGAACGGTACTCCTTTCTTGCACGAACTATTAATCTTTGTATGTCGGTTATTGCACCTTATAATTTATACCAATGATGCCACTTTGAGGTATACGAGGTTCACACGATCTCTTAATTATATCCTGTAAGTTTCCTCAATCGAAGGAACTCTGTTTATTTTGTAGCTATGACCGTTTAAATTTGTAATCTAAATATACTTACAGATGAAGTTTACTATATTCTTGTAACGGTACTCATTTCTTGCAAGAACTATTAATCTTGTACGTCGGCTATTGCAACTTATAATTTATTACCTATGATGCCACTTCAAGGTATACGAGGTTCACACGATGTCTTAATAATATGGTGTAGGTTTCCTCAACCGAACTCTGTTTATCTTGTAGTTATAATCGTTTAAATTTGTAATCTAAATATACTAACATATGAAGTTTACTATATTCTTTGAACGGTACTCCTTTCTTGCACGAACTATTAATCTTTGTATGTCGGTTATTGCACCTTATAATTTATACCAATGATGCCACTTTGAGGTATACGAGGTTCACACGATGTCTTAATTATATCCTGTAAGTTTCCTCAATCGAAGGAACTCTGTTTATTTTGTAGCTATGACCGTTTAAATTCGTAATCTAAATATACTTACAGATGAAGTTTACTATATTCTTTTAACGGTACTCCTTTCTTGCTCGACCTATGAATCCCGGAATTTCGGTTATTGCAACTTATAATTTATTTCCTATGATGCCACTTCGAGGTAGAAGATGTTCCCACATTATTGTAATTATATACTGCAAGTTTCCTCATTTGAACTCCGCTTATCTTGTACTTATAATCATTTAAATATCTAATCTCAATATAACAACGTATGATGTTTATTCTATTCTGTTAATGGTAATCCTTTCTTGCACGAATTATTATTGTTGGTATTTCGGTTATTGAAACTTAGTATTTATTTCCTAGTACACCACTTCGAGTTATAAGAGGTTCACACGATATCTTAATTATCTCATGTAAGTTTGCCCAATCAAACTCTGTTTATCTTGTACTTATACTCGTTTAAATTTGTAATCTAAATATACTAACATATGAAGTTTACTATATTCTTTGAACGGTACTCCTTTCTTGCACGAACTATTAATCTTTGTATGTCGGTTATTGCACCTTATAATTTATACCAATGATGCCACTTTGAGGTATACGAGGTTCACACGATCTCTTAATTATATCCTGTAAGTTTCCTCAATCGAAGGAACTCTGTTTATTTTGTAGCTATGACCGTTTAAATTTGTAATCTAAATATACTTACAGATGAAGTTTACTATATTCTTGTAACGGTACTCATTTCTTGCAAGAACTATTAATCTTGTACGTCGGCTATTGCAACTTATAATTTATTACCTATGATGCCACTTCAAGGTATACGAGGTTCACACGATGTCTTAATAATATGGTGTAGGTTTCCTCAACCGAACTCTGTTTATCTTGTAGTTATAATCGTTTAAATTTGTAATCTAAATATACTAACATATGAAGTTTACTATATTCTTTGAACGGTACTCCTTTCTTGCACGAACTATTAATCTTTGTATGTCGGTTATTGCACCTTATAATTTATACCAATGATGCCACTTTGAGGTATACGAGGTTCACACGATCTCTTAATTATATCCTGTAAGTTTCCTCAATCGAAGGAACTCTGTTTATTTTGTAGCTATGACCGTTTAAATTTGTAATCTAAATATACTTACAGATGAAGTTTACTATATTCTTGTAACGGTACTCATTTCTTGCAAGAACTATTAATCTTGTACGTCGGCTATTGCAACTTATAATTTATTACCTATGATGCCACTTCAAGGTATACGAGGTTCACACGATGTCTTAATAATATGGTGTAGGTTTCCTCAACCGAACTCTGTTTATCTTGTAGTTATAATCGTTTAAATTTGTAATCTAAATATACTAACATATGAAGTTTACTATATTCTTTGAACGGTACTCCTTTCTTGCACGAACTATTAATCTTTGTATGTCGGTTATTGCACCTTATAATTTATACCAATGATGCCACTTTGAGGTATACGAGGTTCACACGATGTCTTAATTATATCCTGTAAGTTTCCTCAATCGAAGGAACTCTGTTTATTTTGTAGCTATGACCGTTTAAATTCGTAATCTAAATATACTTACAGATGAAGTTTACTATATTCTTTTAACGGTACTCCTTTCTTGCTCGACCTATGAATCCCGGAATTTCGGTTATTGCAACTTATAATTTATTTCCTATGATGCCACTTCGAGGTAGAAGATGTTCACACATTATTGTAATTATATACTGCAAGTTTCCTCATTTGAACTCCGCTTATCTTGTACTTATAATCATTTAAATATCTAATCTCAATATAACAACGTATGATGTTTATTCTATTCTGTTAATGGTAATCCTTTCTTGCACGAATTATTATTGTTGGTATTTCGGTTATTGAAACTTAGTATTTATTTCCTAGTACACCACTTCGAGTTATAAGAGGTTCACACGATATCTTAATTATCTCATGTAAGTTTGCCCAATCAAACTCTGTTTATCTTGTACTTATACTCGTTTAAATTTGTAATCTAAATATACTAACATATGAAGTTTACTATATTCTTTGAACGGTACTCCTTTCTTGCACGAACTATTAATCTTTGTATGTCGGTTATTGCACCTTATAATTTATACCAATGATGCCACTTTGAGGTATACGAGGTTCACACGATCTCTTAATTATATCCTGTAAGTTTCCTCAATCGAAGGAACTCTGTTTATTTTGTAGCTATGACCGTTTAAATTTGTAATCTAAATATACTTACAGATGAAGTTTACTATATTCTTGTAACGGTACTCATTTCTTGCAAGAACTATTAATCTTGTACGTCGGCTATTGCAACTTATAATTTATTACCTATGATGCCACTTCAAGGTATACGAGGTTCACACGATGTCTTAATAATATGGGGTAGGTTTCCTCAACCGAACTCTGTTTATCTTGTAGTTATAATCGTTTAAATTTGTAATCTAAATATACTAACATATGAAGTTTACTATATTCTTTGAACGGTACTCCTTTCTTGCACGAACTATTAATCTTTGTATGTCGGTTATTGCACCTTATAATTTATACCAATGATGCCACTTTGAGGTATACGAGGTTCACACGATGTCTTAATAATATGGGGTAGGTTTCCTCAACCGAACTCTGTTTATCTTGTAGTTATAATCGTTTAAATTTGTAATCTAAATATACTAACATATGAAGTTTACTATATTCTTTTAACGGTACTCCTTTCTTGCTCGACCTATGAATCCCGGAATTTCGGTTATTGCAACTTATAATTTATTTCCTATGATGCCACTTCGAGGTAGAAGATGTTCACACATTATTGTAATTATATACTGCAAGTTTCCTCATTTGAACTCCGCTTATCTTGTACTTATAATCATTTAAATATCTAATCTCAATATAACAACGTATGATGTTTATTCTATTCTGTTAATGGTAATCCTTTCTTGCACATATTATTATTGTTGGTATTTCGGTTATTGAAACTTAGTATTTATTTCCTAGTACACCACTTCGAGTTATAAGAGGTTCACACGATATCTTAATTATCTCATGTAAGTTTGCCCAATCAAACTCTGTTTATCTTGTACTTATACTCGTTTAAATTTGTAATCTAAATATACTAACATATGAAGTTTACTATATTCTTTGAACGGTACTCCTTTCTTGCACGAACTATTAATCTTTGTATGTCGGTTATTGCACCTTATAATTTATACCAATGATGCCACTTTGAGGTATACGAGGTTCACACGATCTCTTAATTATATCCTGTAAGTTTCCTCAATCGAAGGAACTCTGTTTATTTTGTAGCTATGACCGTTTAAATTTGTAATCTAAATATACTTACAGATGAAGTTTACTATATTCTTGTAACGGTACTCATTTCTTGCAAGAACTATTAATCTTGTACGTCGGCTATTGCAACTTATAATTTATTACCTATGATGCCACTTCAAGGTATACGAGGTTCACACGATGTCTTAATAATATGGTGTAGGTTTCCTCAACCGAACTCTGTTTATCTTGTAGTTATAATCGTTTAAATTTGTAATCTAAATATACTAACATATGAAGTTTACTATATTCTTTGAACGGTACTCCTTTCTAGCACGAACTATTAATCTTTGTATGTCGGTTATTGCACCTTATAATTTATACCAATGATGCCACTTTGAGGTATACGAGGTTCACACGATCTCTTAATTATATCCTGTAAGTTTCCTCAATCGAAGGAACTCTGTTTATTTTGTAGCTATGACCGTTTAAATTCGTAATCTAAATATACTTACAGATGAAGTTTACTATATTCTTTTAACGGTACTCCTTTCTTGCTCGACCTATGAATCCCGGAATTTCGGTTATTGCAACTTATAATTTATTTCCTATGATGCCACTTCGAGGTAGAAGATGTTCACACATTATTGTAATTATATACTGCAAGTTTCCTCATTTGAACTCCGCTTATCTTGTACTTATAATCATTTAAATATCTAATCTCAATATAACAACGTATGATGTTTATTCTATTCTGTTAATGGTAATCCTTTCTTGCACGAATTATTATTGTTGGTATTTCGGTTATTGAAACTTAGTATTTATTTCCTAGTACACCACTTCGAGTTATAAGAGGTTCACACGATATCTTAATTATCTCATGTAAGTTTGCCCAATCAAACTCTGTTTATCTTGTACTTATACTCGTTTAAATTTGTAATCTAAATATACTAACATATGAAGTTTACTATATTCTTTGAACGGTACTCCTTTCTTGCACGAACTATTAATCTTTGTATGTCGGTTATTGCACCTTATAATTTATACCAATGATGCCACTTTGAGGTATACGAGGTTCACACGATCTCTTAATTATATCCTGTAAGTTTCCTCAATCGAAGGAACTCTGTTTATTTTGTAGCTATGACCGTTTAAATTTGTAATCTAAATATACTTACAGATGAAGTTTACTATATTCTTGTAACGGTACTCATTTCTTGCAAGAACTATTAATCTTGTACGTCGGCTATTGCAACTTATAATTTATTACCTATGATGCCACTTCAAGGTATACGAGGTTTACACGATGTCTTAATAATATGGTGTAGGTTTCCTCAACCGAACTCTGTTTATCTTGTAGTTATAATCGTTTAAATTTGTAATCTAAATATACTAACATATGAAGTTTACTATATTCTTTGAACGGTACTCCTTTCTTGCACGAACTATTAATCTTTGTATGTCGGTTATTGCACCTTATAATTTATACCAATGATGCCACTTTGAGGTATACGAGGTTCACACGATGTCTTAATAATATGGTGTAGGTTTCCTCAACCGAACTCTGTTTATCTTGTAGTTATAATCGTTTAAATTTGTAATCTAAATATACTAACATATGAAGTTTACTATATTCTTTTAACGGTACTCCTTTCTTGCTCGACCTATGAATCCCGGAATTTCGGTTATTGCAACTTATAATTTATTTCCTATGATGCCACTTCGAGGTAGAAGATGTTCACACATTATTGTAATTATATACTGCAAGTTTCCTCATTTGAACTCCGCTTATCTTGTACTTATAATCATTTAAATATCTAATCTCAATATAACAACGTATGATGTTTATTCTATTCTGTTAATGGTAATCCTTTCTTGCACATATTATTATTGTTGGTATTTCGGTTATTGAAACTTAGTATTTATTTCCTAGTACACCACTTCGAGTTATAAGAGGTTCACACGATATCTTAATTATCTCATGTAAGTTTGCCCAATCAAACTCTGTTTATCTTGTACTTATACTCGTTTAAATTTGTAATCTAAATATACTAACATATGAAGTTTACTATATTCTTTGAACGGTACTCCTTTCTTGCACGAACTATTAATCTTTGTATGTCGGTTATTGCACCTTATAATTTATACCAATGATGCCACTTTGAGGTATACGAGGTTCACACGATCTCTTAATTATATCCTGTAAGTTTCCTCAATCGAAGGAACTCTGTTTATTTTGTAGCTATGACCGTTTAAATTTGTAATCTAAATATACTTACAGATGAAGTTTACTATATTCTTGTAACGGTACTCATTTCTTGCAAGAACTATTAATCTTGTACGTCGGCTATTGCAACTTATAATTTATTACCTATGATGCCACTTCAAGGTATACGAGGTTCACACGATGTCTTAATAATATGGTGTAGGTTTCCTCAACCGAACTCTGTTTATCTTGTAGTTATAATCGTTTAAATTTGTAATCTAAATATACTAACATATGAAGTTTACTATATTCTTTGAACGGTACTCCTTTCTTGCTCGACCTATGAATCCCGGAATTTCGGTTATTGCAACTTATAATTTATTTCCTATGATGCCACTTCGAGGTAGAAGATGTTCACACATTATTGTAATTATATACTGCAAGTTTCCTCATTTGAACTCCGCTTATCTTGTACTTATAATCATTTAAATATCTAATCTCAATATAACAACGTATGATGTTTATTCTATTCTGTTAATGGTAATCCTTTCTTGCACATATTATTATTGTTGGTATTTCGGTTATTGAAACTTAGTATTTATTTCCTAGTACACCACTTCGAGTTATAAGAGGTTCACACGATATCTTAATTATCTCATGTAAGTTTGCCCAATCAAACTCTGTTTATCTTGTACTTATACTCGTTTAAATTTGTAATCTAAATATACTAACATATGAAGTTTACTATATTCTTTGAACGGTACTCCTTTCTTGCACGAACTATTAATCTTTGTATGTCGGTTATTGCACCTTATAATTTATACCAATGATGCCACTTTGAGGTATACGAGGTTCACACGATCTCTTAATTATATCCTGTAAGTTTCCTCAATCGAAGGAACTCTGTTTATTTTGTAGCTATGACCGTTTAAATTTGTAATCTAAATATACTTACAGATGAAGTTTACTATATTCTTGTAACGGTACTCATTTCTTGCAAGAACTATTAATCTTGTACGTCGGCTATTGCAACTTATAATTTATTACCTATGATGCCACTTCAAGGTATACGAGGTTCACACGATGTCTTAATAATATGGTGTAGGTTTCCTCAACCGAACTCTGTTTATCTTGTAGTTATAATCGTTTAAATTTGTAATCTAAATATACTAACATATGAAGTTTACTATATTCTTTGAACGGTACTCCTTTCTTGCACGAACTATTAATCTTTGTATGTCGGTTATTGCACCTTATAATTTATACCAATGATGCCACTTTGAGGTATACGAGGTTCACACGATCTCTTAATTATATCCTGTAAGTTTCCTCAATCGAAGGAACTCTGTTTATTTTGTAGCTATGACCGTTTAAATTTGTAATCTAAATATACTTACAGATGAAGTTTACTATATTCTTGTAACGGTACTCATTTCTTGCAAGAACTATTAATCTTGTACGTCGGCTATTGCAACTTATAATTTATTACCTATGATGCCACTTCAAGGTATACGAGGTTCACACGATGTCTTAATAATATGGTGTAGGTTTCCTCAACCGAACTCTGTTTATCTTGTAGTTATAATCGTTTAAATTTGTAATCTAAATATACTAACATATGAAGTTTACTATATTCTTTGAACGGTACTCCTTTCTTGCACGAACTATTAATCTTTGTATGTCGGTTATTGCACCTTATAATTTATACCAATGATGCCACTTTGAGGTATACGAGGTTCACACGATGTCTTAATTATATCTTGTAAGTTTCCTCAATCGAAGGAACTCTGTTTATTTTGTAGCTATGACCGTTTAAATTCGTAATCTAAATATACTTACAGATGAAGTTTACTATATTCTTTTAACGGTACTCCTTTCTTGCTCGACCTATGAATCCCGGAATTTCGGTTATTGCAACTTATAATTTATTTCCTATGATGCCACTTCGAGGTAGAAGATGTTCACACATTATTGTAATTATATACTGCAAGTTTCCTCATTTGAACTCCGCTTATCTTGTACTTATAATCATTTAAATATCTAATCTCAATATAACAACGTATGATGTTTATTCTATTCTGTTAATGGTAATCCTTTCTTGCACGAATTATTATTGTTGGTATTTCGGTTATTGAAACTTATAATTTATTTCCTAGTACACCACTTCGAGTTATAAGAGGTTCACACGATATCTTAATTATCTCATGTAAGTTTGCCCAATCAAACTCTGTTTATCTTGTAGTTATACTCGTTTAAATTTGTAATCTTAAATATACTAAGTTATGAAGTTTACTATATTCTTGTAACGGTACTCCTTTCTTGCAAGAAGTATTAATCTTGTATGTCGGCTATTGCAACTTATAATTTATTACCTATGATGCCACTTCAAGGTATACGAGGTTCACACGATGTCTTAATAATATGGGGTAGGTTTCCTCAACCGAACTCTGTTTATCTTGTAGTTATAATCGTTTAAATTTGTAATCTAAATATACTAACATATGAAGTTTACTATATTCTTTGAACGGTACTCCTTTCTTGCACGAACTATTAATCTTTGTATGTCGGTTATTGCACCTTATAATTTATACCAATGATGCCACTTTGAGGTATACGAGGTTCACACGATCTCTTAATTATATCCTGTAAGTTTCCTCAATCGAAGGAACTCTGTTTATTTTGTAGCTATGACCGTTTAAATTCGTAATCTAAATATACTTACAGATGAAGTTTACTACATTATTTTAACGGTACTCCTTTCTTGCTCGACCTATGAATCCCGGAATTTCGGTTATTGCAACTTATAATTTATTTCCTATGATGCCACTTCGAGGTAGAAGATGTTCACACATTATTGTAATTATATACTGCAACTTTCCTCATTTGAACTCCGCTTATCTTGTACTTATAATCATTTAAATATCTAATCTCAATATAACAACGTATGATGTTTATTCTATTCTGTTAATGGTAATCCTTTCTTGCACGAATTATTATTGTTGGTATTTCGGTTATTGAAACTTATAATTTATTTCCTAGTACACCACTTCGAGTTATAAGAGGTTCACACGATATCTTAATTATCTCATGTAAGTTTGCCCAATCAAACTCTGTTTATCTTGTAGTTATACTCGTTTAAATTTGTAATCTTAAATATATTAAGTTATGAAGTTTACTATATTCTTGTAACGGTACTCCTTTCTTGCAAGAAGTATTAATCTTGTATGTCGGCTATTGCAACTTATAATTTATTACCTATGATGCCACTTCAAGGTATACGAGGTTCACACGATGTCTTAATAATATGGGGTAGGTTTCCTCAACCGAACTCTGTTTATCTTGTAGTTATAATCGTTTAAATTTGTAATCTAAATATACTAACATATGAAGTTTACTATATTCTTTGAACGGTACTCCTTTCTTGCACGAACTATTAATCTTTGTATGTCGGTTATTGCACCTTATAATTTATACCAATGATGCCACTTTGAGGTATACGAGGTTCACACGATCTCTTAATTATATCCTGTAAGTTTCCTCAATCGAAGGAACTCTGTTTATTTTGTAGCTATGACCGTTTAAATTCGTAATCTAAATATACTTACAGATGAAGTTTACTATATTCTTTTAACGGTACTCCTTTCTTGCTCGACCTATGAATCCCGGAATTTCGGTTATTGCAACTTATAATTTATTTCCTATGATGCCACTTCGAGGTAGAAGATGTTCACACATTATTGTAATTATATAATGCAACTTTCCTCATTTGAACTCCGCTTATCTTGTACTTATAATCATATAAATATCTAATCTCAATATAACAACGTATGATGTTTATTCTATTCTGTTAATGGTAATCCTTTCTTGCACGAATTATTATTGTTGGTATTTCGGTTATTGAAACTTATAATTTATTTCCTAGTACACCACTTCGAGTTATAAGAGGTTCACACGATATCTTAATTATCTCATGTAAGTTTGCCCAATCAAACTCTGTTTATCTTGTAGTTATACTCGTTTAAATTTGTAATCTTAAATATACTAAGTTATGAAGTTTACTATATTCTTGTAACGGTACTCCTTTCTTGCAAGAAGTATTAATCTTGTATGTCGGCTATTGCAACTTATAATTTATTACCTATGATGCCACTTCAAGGTATACGAGGTTCACACGATGTCTTAATAATATGGGGTAGGTTTCCTCAACCGAACTCTGTTTATCTTGTAGTAATAATCGTTTAAATTTGTAATCTAAATATACTAAAATATGAAGTTTACTATATTCTTTGAACGATACTCCTTTCTTGCACGAACTATTAATCTTTGTATGTCGGTTATTGCACCTTATAATTTATACCAATGATGCCACTTTGAGGTATACGAGGTTCACACGATCTCTTAATTATATCCTGTAAGTTTCCTCAATCGAAGGAACTCTGTTTATTTTGTAGCTATGACCGTTTAAATTCGTAATCTAAATATACTTACAGATGAAGTTTACTATATTCTTTTAACGGTACTCCTTTCTTGCTCGACCTATGAATCCCGGAATTTCGGTTATTGCAACTTATAATTTATTTCCTATGATGCCACTTCGAGGTAGAAGATGTTCACACATTATTGTAATCATATACTGCAACTTTCCTCATTTGAACTCCGCTTATCTTGTACTTATAATCATTTAAATATCTAATCTCAATATAACAACGTATGATGTTTATTCTATTCTGTTAATGGTAATCCTTTCTTGCACAAGTATTATTATTGTTGGTATTTCGGTTATTGAAACTTATAATTTATTTCCTAGTACACCACTTCGAGTTATAAGAGGTTCACACGATATCTTAATTATCTCATGTAAGTTTGCCCAATCAAACTCTGTTTATCTTGTACTTATACTCGTTTAAATTTGTAATCTAAATATACTAACATATGAAGTTTACTATATTCTTTGAACGGTACTCCTTTCTTGCACGAACTATTAATCTTTGTATGTTGGTTATTGCACCTTATAATTTATACCAATGATGCCACTTTGAGGTATACGAGGTTCACACGATCTCTTAATTATATCCTGTAAGTTTCCTCAATCGAAGGAACTCTGTTTATTTTGTAGCTATGACCGTTTAAATTTGTAATCTAAATATACTTACAGATGAAGTTTACTATATTATTGTAACGGTACTCATTTCTTGCAAGAACTATTAATCTTGTACGTCGGCTATTGCAACTTATAATTTATTACCTATGATGCCACTTCAAGGTATACGAGGTTCACACGATGTCTTAATAATATGGTGTAGGTTTCCTCAACCGAACTCTGTTTATCCTGTAGTTATAATCGTTTAAATTTGTAATCTAAATATACTAACATATGAAGTTTACTATATTCTTTGAACGATACTCCTTTCTTGCACGAACTATTAATCTTTGTATGTCGGTTATTGCACCTTATAATTTATACCAATGATGCCACTTTGAGGTATACGAGGTTCACACGATATCTTAATTATATCCTGTAAGTTTCCTCAATCGAAGGAACTCTGTTTATTTTGTAGCTATGACCGTTTAAATTCGTAATCTAAATATACTTACAGATGAAGTTTACTATATTCTTTTAACGGTACTCCTTTCTTGCTCGACCTATGAATCCCGGAATTTCGGTTATTGCAACTTATAATTTATTTCCTATGATGCCACTTCGAGGTAGAAGATGTTCACACATTATTGTAATCATATACTGCAACTTTCCTCATTTGAACTCCGCTTATCTTGTACTTATAATCATTTAAATATCTAATCTCAATATAACAACGTATGATGTTTATTCTATTCTGTTAATGGTAATCCTTTCTTGCACAAGTATTATTATTGTTGGTATGTCGGTTATTGAAACTTATAATTTATTTCCTAGTACACCACTTCGAGTTATAAGAGGTTCACACGATATCTTAATTATCTCATGTAAGTTTGCCCAATCAAACTCTGTTTATCTTGTACTTATACTCGTTTAAATTTGTAATCTAAATATACTAACATATGAAGTTTACTATATTCTTTGAACGGTACTCCTTTCTTGCACGAACTATTAATCTTTGTATGTCGGTTATTGCACCTTATAATTTATACCAATGATGCCACTTTGACGTATACGAGGTTCACACGATCTCTTAATTATATCCTGTAAGTTTCCTCAATCGAAGGAACTCTGTTTATTTTGTAGCTATGACCGTTTAAATTTGTAATCTAAATATACTTACAGATGAAGTTTACTATATTCTTTGAACGGTACTCATTTCTTGCAAGAACTATTAATCTTGTACGTCGGCTATTGCAACTTATAATTTATTACCTATGATGCCACTTCAAGGTATACGAGGTTCACACGATGTCTTAATAATATGGTGTAGGTTTCCTCAACCGAACTCTGTTTATCTTGTAGTTATAATCGTTTAAATTTGTAATATAAATATACTAACATATGAAGTTTACTATATTCTTTGAACGATACTCCTTTCTTGCACGAACTATTAATCTTTGTATGTCGGTTATTGCAACTTATAATTTATTTCCTATGATGCCACTTCGAGGTAGAAGATGTTCACACATTATTGTAATTATATACTGCAAGTTTCCTCATTTGAACTCCGCTTATCTTGTACTTATAATCATTTAAATATCTAATCTCAATATAACAACGTATGATGTTTATTCTATTCTGTTAATGGTAATCCTTTCTTGCACGAATTATTATTGTTGGTATTTCGGTTATTGAAACTTATAATTTATTTCCTAGTACACCACTTCGAGTTATAAGAGGTTCACACGATATCTTAATTATCTCATGTAAGTTTGCCCAATCAAACTCTGTTTATCTTGTAGTTATACTCGTTTAAATTTGTAATCTTAAATATACTAAGTTATGAAGTTTACTATATTCTTGTAACGGTACTCCTTTCTTGCAAGAAGTATTAATCTTGTATGTCGGCTATTGCAACTTATAATTTATTACCTATGATGCCACTTCAAGGTATACGAGGTTCACACGATGTCTTAATAATATGGGGTAGGTTTCCTCAACCGAACTCTGTTTATCTTGTAGTTATAATCGTTTAAATTTGTAATCTAAATATACTAACATATGAAGTTTACTATATTCTTTGAACGGTACTCCTTTCTTGCACGAACTATTAATCTTTGTATGTCGGTTATTGCACCTTATAATTTATACCAATGATGCCACTTTGAGGTATACGAGGTTCACACGATCTCTTAATTATATCCTGTAAGTTTCCTCAATCGAAGGAACTCTGTTTATTTTGTAGCTATGACCGTTTAAATTCGTAATCTAAATATACTTACAGATGAAGTTTACTATATTCTTTTAACGGTACTCCTTTCTTGCTCGACCTATGAATCCCGGAATTTCGGTTATTGCAACTTATAATTTATTTCCTATGATGCCACTTCGAGGTAGAAGATGTTCACACATTATTGTAATCATATACTGCAACTTTCCTCATTTGAACTCCGCTTATCTTGTACTTATAATCATTTAAATATCTAATCTCAATATAACAACGTATGATGTTTA
Source organism: Chamaenerion angustifolium (assembly GCA_946814005.1). Lineage (NCBI taxonomy): Eukaryota > Viridiplantae > Streptophyta > Magnoliopsida > Myrtales > Onagraceae > Chamaenerion > Chamaenerion angustifolium. Next base: position 19,986,818 of record OX328268.1, on the reverse strand, counting down.
TTCTATTCTGTTAATGGTAATCCTTTCTTCCACAAATTATTATTGTTGGTATTTCGGTTATTGAAACTTATAATTTATTTCCTAGTACACCACTTCGAGTTATAAGAGGTTCACACGATATCTTAATTATCTCATGTAAGTTTGCCCAATCAAACTCTGTTTATCTTGTACTTATACTCGTTTAAATTTGTAATCTAAATATACTAACATATGAAGTTTACTATATTCTTTGAACGGTACTCCTTTCTTGCACGAACTATTAATCTTTGTATGTCGGTTATTGCACCTTATAATTTATACCAATGATGCCACTTTGAGGTATACGAGGTTCACACGATCTCTTAATTATATCCTGTAAGTTTCCTCAATCGAAGGAACTCTGTTTATTTTGTAGCTATGACCGTTTAAATTTGTAATCTAAATATACTTACAGATGAAGTTTACTATATTCTTGTAACGGTACTCATTTCTTGCAAGAACTATTAATCTTGTACGTCGGCTATTGCAACTTATAATTTATTACCTATGATGCCACTTCAAGGTATACGAGGTTCACACGATGTCTTAATAATATGGTGTAGGTTTCCTCAACCGAACTCTGTTTATCTTGTAGTTATAATCGTTTAAATTTGTAATCTAAATATACTAACATATGAAGTTTACTATATTCTTTGAACGGTACTCCTTTCTTGCACGAACTATTAATCTTTGTATGTCGGTTATTGCACCTTATAATTTATACCAATGATGCCACTTTGAGGTATACGAGGTTCACACGATGTCTTAATTATATCCTGTAAGTTTCCTCAATCGAAGGAACTCTGTTTATTTTGTAGCTATGACCGTTTAAATTCGTAATCTAAATATACTTACAGATGAAGTTTACTATATTCTCTTAACGGTACTCCTTTCTTGCTCGACCTATGAATCCCGGAATTTCGGTTATTGCAACTTATAATTTATTTCCTATGATGCCACTTCGAGGTAGAAGATGTTCACACATTATTGTAATTATATACTGCAAGTTTCCTCATTTGAACTCCGCTTATCTTGTACTTATAATCATTTAAATATCTAATCTCAATATAACAACGTATGATGTTTATTCTATTCTGTTAATGGTAATCCTTTCTTGCACGAATTATTATTGTTGGTATTTCGGTTATTGAAACTTATAATTTATTTCCTAGTACACCACTTCGAGTTATAAGAGGTTCACACGATATCTTAATTATCTCATGTAAGTTTGCCCAATCAAACTCTGTTTATCTTGTAGTTATACTCGTTTAAATTTGTAATCTTAAATATACTAAGTTATGAAGTTTACTATATTCTTGTAACGGTACTCCTTTCTTGCAAGAAGTATTAATCTTGTATGTCGGCTATTGCAATTTATAATTTATTACCTATGATGCCACTTCAAGGTATACGAGGTTCACACGATGTCTTAATAATATGGTGTAGGTTTCCTCAACCGAACTCTGTTTATCTTGTAGTTATAATCGTTTAAATTTGTAATCTAAATATACTAACATATGAAGTTTACTATATTCTTTGAACGGTACTCCTTTCTTGCACGAACTATTAATCTTTGTATGTCGGTTATTGCACCTTATAATTTATACCAATGATGCCACTTTGAGGTATACGAGGTTCACACGATGTCTTAATTATATCCTGTAAGTTTCCTCAATCGAAGGAACTCTGTTTATTTTGTAGCTATGACCGTTTAAATTTGTAATCTAAATATACTTACAGATGAAGTTTACTATATTCTTGTAACGGTACTCATTTCTTGCAAGAACTATTAATCTTGTACGTCGGCTATTGCAACTTATAATTTATTACCTATGATGCCACTTCAAGGTATACGAGGTTCACACGATGTCTTAATAATATGGTGTAGGTTTCCTCAACCGAACTCTGTTTATCTTGTAGTTATAATCGTTTAAATTTGTAATCTAAATATACTAACATATGAAGTTTACTATATTCTTTGAACGGTACTCCTTTCTTGCACGAACTATTAATCTTTGTATGTCGGTTATTGCACCTTATAATTTATACCAATGATGCCACTTTGAGGTATACGAGGTTCACACGATGTCTTAATTATATCCTGTAAGTTTCCTCAATCGAAGGAACTCTGTTTATTTTGTAGCTATGACCGTTTAAATTCGTAATCTAAATATACTTACAGATGAAGTTTACTATATTCTCTTAACGGTACTCCTTTCTTGCTCGACCTATGAATCCCGGAATTTCGGTTATTGCAACTTATAATTTATTTCCTATGATGCCACTTCGAGGTAGAAGATGTTCACACATTATTGTAATTATATACTGCAAGTTTCCTCATTTGAACTCCGCTTATCTTGTACTTATAATCATTTAAATATCTAATCTCAATATAACAACGTATGATGTTTATTCTATTCTGTTAATGGTAATCCTTTCTTGCACGAATTATTATTGTTGGTATTTCGGTTATTGAAACTTATAATTTATTTCCTAGTACACCACTTCGAGTTATAAGAGGTTCACACGATATCTTAATTATCTCATGTAAGTTTGCCCAATCAAACTCTGTTTATCTTGTAGTTATACTCGTTTAAATTTGTAATCTTAAATATACTAAGTTATGAAGTTTACTATATTCTTGTAACGGTACTCCTTTCTTGCAAGAAGTATTAATCTTGTATGTCGGCTATTGCAATTTATAATTTATTACCTATGATGCCACTTCAAGGTATACGAGGTTCACACGATGTCTTAATAATATGGGGTAGGTTTCCTCAACCGAACTCTGTTTATCTTGTAGTTATAATCGTTTAAATTTGTAATCTAAATATACTAACATATGAAGTTTACTATATTCTTTGAACGGTACTCCTTTCTTGCACGAACTATTAATCTTTGTATGTCGGTTATTGCACCTTATAATTTATACCAATGATGCCACTTTGAGGTATACGAGGTTCACACGATGTCTTAATTATATCCTGTAAGTTTCCTCAATCGAAGGAACTCTGTTTATTTTGTAGCTATGACCGTTTAAATTGGTAATCTAAATATACTTACAGATGAAGTTTACTATATTCTTTTAACGGTACTCCTTTCTTGCTCGACCTATGAATCCCGGAATTTCGGTTATTGCAACTTATAATTTATTTCCTATGATGCCACTTCGAGGTAGAAGATGTTCACACATTATTGTAATTATATACTGCAAGTTTCCTCATTTGAACTCCGCTTATCTTGTACTTATAATCATTTAAATATCTAATCTCAATATAACAACGTATGATGTTTATTCTATTCTGTTAATGGTAATCCTTTCCTGCACGAATTATTATTGTTGGTATTTCGGTTATTGAAACTTAGTATTTATTTCCTAGTACACCACTTCGAGTTATAAGAGGTTCACACGATATCTTAATTATCTCATGTAAGTTTGCCCAATCAAACTCTGTTTATCTTGTACTTATACTCGTTTAAATTTGTAATCTAAATATACTAACATATGAAGTTTACTATATTCTTTGAACGGTACTCCTTTCTTGCACGAACTATTAATCTTTGTATGTCGGTTATTGCACCTTATAATTTATACCAATGATGCCACTTTGAGGTATACGAGGTTCACACGATCTCTTAATTATATCCTGTAAGTTTCCTCAATCGAAGGAACTCTGTTTATTTTGTAGCTATGACCGTTTAAATTTGTAATCTAAATATACTTACAGATGAAGTTTACTATATTCTTGTAACGGTACTCATTTCTTGCAAGAACTATTAATCTTGTACGTCGGCTATTGCAACTTATAATTTATTACCTATGATGCCACTTCAAGGTATACGAGGTTCACACGATGTCTTAATAATATGGTGTAGGTTTCCTCAACCGAACTCTGTTTATCTTGTAGTTATAATCGTTTAAATTTGTAATCTAAATATACTAACATATGAAGTTTACTATATTCTTTGAACGGTACTCCTTTCTTGCACGAACTATTAATCTTTGTATGTCGGTTATTGCACCTTATAATTTATACCAATGATGCCACTTTGAGGTATACGAGGTTCACACGATGTCTTAATTATATCCTGTAAGTTTCCTCAATCGAAGGAACTCTGTTTATTTTGTAGCTATGACCGTTTAAATTCGTAATCTAAATATACTTACAGATGAAGTTTACTATATTCTTTTAACGGTACTCCTTTCTTGCTCGACCTATGAATCCCGGAATTTCGGTTATTGCAACTTATAATTTATTTCCTATGATGCCACTTCGAGGTAGAAGATGTTCACACATTATTGTAATTATATACTGCAAGTTTCCTCATTTGAACTCCGCTTATCTTGTACTTATAATCATTTAAATATCTAATCTCAATATAACAACGTATGATGTTTATTCTATTCTGTTAATGGTAATCCTTTCTTGCACGAATTATTATTGTTGGTATTTCGGTTATTGAAACTTATAATTTATTTCCTAGTACACCACTTCGAGTTATAAGAGGTTCACACGATATCTTAATTATCTCATGTAAGTTTGCCCAATCAAACTCTGTTTATCTTGTAGTTATACTCGTTTAAATTTGTAATCTTAAATATACTAAGTTATGAAGTTTACTATATTCTTGTAACGGTACTCCTTTCTTGCAAGAAGTATTAATCTTGTATGTCGGCTATTGCAACTTATAATTTATTACCTATGATGCCACTTCAAGGTATACGAGGTTCACACGATGTCTTAATAATATGGGGTAGGTTTCCTCAACCGAACTCTGTTTATCTTGTAGTTATAATCGTTTAAATTTGTAATCTAAATATACTAACATATGAAGTTTACTATATTCTTTGAACGGTACTCCTTTCTTGCACGAACTATTAATCTTTGTATGTCGGTTATTGCACCTTATAATTTATACCAATGATGCCACTTTGAGGTATACGAGGTTCACACGATGTCTTAATTATATCCTGTAAGTTTCCTCAATCGAAGGAACTCTGTTTATTTTGTAGCTATGACCGTTTAAATTCGTAATCTAAATATACTTACAGATGAAGTTTACTACATTCTTTTAACGGTACTCCTTTCTTGCTCGAACTATTAATCTTGTACGTCGGCTATTGCAACTTATAATTTATTACCTATGATGCCACTTCAAGGTATACGAGGTTCACACGATGTCTTAATAATATGGTGTAGGTTTCCTCAACCGAACTCTGTTTATCTTGTAGTTATAATCGTTTAAATTTGTAATCTAAATATACTAACATATGAAGTTTACTATATTCTTTGAACGGTACTCCTTTCTTGCACGAACTATTAATCTTTGTATGTCGGTTATTGCACCTTATAATTTATACCAATGATGCCACTTTGAGGTATACGAGGTTCACACGATGTCTTAATTATATCCTGTAAGTTTCCTCAATCGAAGGAACTCTGTTTATTTTGTAGCTATGACCGTTTAAATTCGTAATCTAAATATACTTACAGATGAAGTTTACTATATTCTTTTAACGGTACTCCTTTCTTGCTCGACCTATGAATCCCGGAATTTCGGTTATTGCAACTTATAATTTATTTCCTATGATGCCACTTCGAGGTAGAAGATGTTCACACATTATTGTAATTATATAATGCAACTTTCCTCATTTGAACTCCGCTTATCTTGTACTTATAATCATTTAAATATCTAATCTCAATATAACAACGTATGATGTTTATTCTATTCTGTTAATGGTAATCCTTTCTTGCACGAATTATTATTGTTGGTATTTCGGTTATTGAAACTTATAATTTATTTCCTAGTACACCACTTCGAGTTATAAGAGGTTCACACGATATCTTAATTATCTCATGTAAGTTTGCCCAATCAAACTCTGTTTATCTTGTAGTTATACTCGTTTAAATTTGTAATCTTAAATATACTAAGTTATGAAGTTTACTATATTCTTGTAACGGTACTCCTTTCTTGCAAGAAGTATTAATCTTGTATGTCGGCTATTGCAACTTATAATTTATTACCTATGATGCCACTTCAAGGTATACGAGGTTCACACGATGTCTTAATAATATGGGGTAGGTTTCCTCAACCGAACTCTGTTTATCTTGTAGTTATAATCGTTTAAATTTGTAATCTAAATATACTAACATATGAAGTTTACTATATTCTTTGAACGGTACTCCTTTCTTGCACGAACTATTAATCTTTGTATGTCGGTTATTGCACCTTATAATTTATACCAATGATGCCACTTTGAGGTATACGAGGTTCACACGATGTCTTAATTATATCCTGTAAGTTTCCTCAATCGAAGGAACTCTGTTTATTTTGTAGCTATGACCGTTTAAATTCGTAATCTAAATATACTTACAGATGAAGTTTACTACATTCTTTTAACGGTACTCCTTTCTTGCTTGACCTATGAATCCCGGAATTTCGGTTATTGCAACTTATAATTTATTTCCTATGATGCCACTTCGAGGTAGAAGATGTTCACACATTATTGTAATTATATAATGCAACTTTCCTCATTTGAACTCCGCTTATCTTGTACTTATAATCATATAAATATCTAATCTCAATATAACAACGTATGATGTTTATTCTATTCTGTTAATGGTAATCCTTTCTTGCACGAATTATTATTGTTGGTATTTCGGTTATTGAAACTTATAATTTATTTCCTAGTACACCACTTCGAGTTATAAGAGGTTCACACGATATCTTAATTATCTCATGTAAGTTTGCCCAATCAAACTCTGTTTATCTTGTAGTTATACTCGTTTAAATTTGTAATCTTAAATATACTAAGTTATGAAGTTTACTATATTCTTGTAACGGTACTCCTTTCTTGCAAGAAGTATTAATCTTGTATGTCGGCTATTGCAACTTATAATTTATTACCTATGATGCCACTTCAAGGTATACGAGGTTCACACGATGTCTTAATAATATGGGGTAGGTTTCCTCAACCGAACTCTGTTTATCTTGTAGTTATAATCGTTTAAATTTGTAATCTAAATATACTAACATATGAAGTTTACTATATTCTTTGAACGGTACTCCTTTCTTGCACGAACTATTAATCTTTGTATGTCGGTTATTGCACCTTATAATTTATACCAATGATGCCACTTTGAGGTATACGAGGTTCACACGATGTCTTAATTATATCCTGTAAGTTTCCTCAATCGAAGGAACTCTGTTTATTTTGTAGCTATGACCGTTTAAATTCGTAATCTAAATATACTTACAGATGAAGTTTACTACATTCTTTTAACGGTACTCCTTTCTTGCTTGACCTATGAATCCCGGAATTTCGGTTATTGCAACTTATAATTTATTTCCTATGATGCCACTTCGAGGTAGAAGATGTTCACACATTATTGTAATTATATAATGCAACTTTCCTCATTTGAACTCCGCTTATCTTGTACTTATAATCATATAAATATCTAATCTCAATATAACAACGTATGATGTTTATTCTATTCTGTTAATGGTAATCCTTTCTTGCACGAATTATTATTGTTGGTATTTCGGTTATTGAAACTTATAATTTATTTCCTAGTACACCACTTCGAGTTATAAGAGGTTCACACGATATCTTAATTATCTCATGTAAGTTTGCCCAATCAAACTCTGTTTATCTTGTAGTTATACTCGTTTAAATTTGTAATCTTAAATATACTAAGTTATGAAGTTTACTATATTCTTGTAACGGTACTCCTTTCTTGCAAGAAGTATTAATCTTGTATGTCGGCTATTGCAACTTATAATTTATTACCTATGATGCCACTTCAAGGTATACGAGGTTCACACGATGTCTTAATAATATGGGGTAGGTTTCCTCAACCGAACTCTGTTTATCTTGTAGTTATAATCGTTTAAATTTGTAATCTAAATATACTAACATATGAAGTTTACTATATTCTTTGAACGGTACTCCTTTCTTGCACGAACTATTAATCTTTGTATGTCGGTTATTGCACCTTATAATTTATACCAATGATGCCACTTTGAGGTATACGAGGTTCACACGATGTCTTAATTATATCCTGTAAGTTTCCTCAATCGAAGGAACTCTGTTTATTTTGTAGCTATGACCGTTTAAATTCGTAATCTAAATATACTTACAGATGAAGTTTACTACATTCTTTTAACGGTACTCCTTTCTTGCTTGACCTATGAATCCCGGAATTTCGGTTATTGCAACTTATAATTTATTTCCTATGATGCCACTTCGAGGTAGAAGATGTTCACACATTATTGTAATTATATAATGCAACTTTCCTCATTTGAACTCCGCTTATCTTGTACTTATAATCATATAAATATCTAATCTCAATATAACAACGTATGATGTTTATTCTATTCTGTTAATGGTAATCCTTTCTTGCACGAATTATTATTGTTGGTATTTCGGTTATTGAAACTTAGTATTTATTTCCTAGTACACCACTTCGAGTTATAAGAGGTTCACACGATATCTTAATTATCTCATGTAAGTTTGCCCAATCAAACTCTGTTTATCTTGTAGTTATACTCGTTTAAATTTGTAATCTTAAATATACTAAGTTATGAAGTTTACTATATTCTTGTAACGGTACTCCTTTCTTGCAAGAAGTATTAATCTTGTATGTCGGCTATTGCAACTTATAATTTATTACCTATGATGCCACTTCAAGGTATACGAGGTTCACACGATGTCTTAATAATATGGGGTAGGTTTCCTCAACCGAACTCTGTTTATCTTGTAGTTATAATCGTTTAAATTTGTAATCTAAATATACTAACATATGAAGTTTACTATATTCTTTGAACGGTACTCCTTTCTTGCACGAACTATTAATCTTTGTATGTCGGTTATTGCACCTTATAATTTATACCAATGATGCCACTTTGAGGTATACGAGGTTCACACGATGTCTTAATTATATCCTGTAAGTTTCCTCAATCGAAGGAACTCTGTTTATTTTGTAGCTATGACCGTTTAAATTCGTAATCTAAATATACTTACAGATGAAGTTTACTATATTCTTTTAACGGTACTCCTTTCTTGCTCGACCTATGAATCCCGGAATTTCGGTTATTGCAACTTATAACTTATTTCCTATGATGCCACTTCGAGGTAGAAGATGTTCACACATTATTGTAATTATATACTGCAAGTTTCCTCATTTGAACTCCGCTTATCTTGTACTTATAATCATTTAAATATCTAATCTCAATATAACAACGTATGATGTTTATTCTATTCTGTTAATGGTAATCCTTTCTTGCACGAATTATTATTGTTGGTATTTCGGTTATTGAAACTTAGTATTTATTTCCTAGTACACCACTTCGAGTTATAAGAGGTTCACACGATATCTTAATTATCTCATGTAAGTTTGCCCAATCAAACTCTGTTTATCTTGTACTTATACTCGTTTAAATTTGTAATCTAAATATACTAACATATGAAGTTTACTATATTCTTTGAACGGTACTCCTTTCTTACACGAACTATTAATCTTTGTATGTCGGTTATTGCACCTTATAATTTATACCAATGATGCCACTTTGAGGTATACGAGGTTCACACGATCTCTTAATTATATCCTGTAAGTTTCCTCAATCGAAGGAACTCTGTTTATTTTGTAGCTATGACCGTTTAAATTTGTAATCTAAATATACTTACAGATGAAGTTTACTATATTCTTGTAACGGTACTCATTTATTGCAAGAACTATTAATCTTGTACGTCGGCTATTGCAACTTATAATTTATTACCTATGATGCCACTTCAAGGTATACGAGGTTCACACGATGTCTTAATAATATGGTGTAGGTTTCCTCAACCGAACTCTGTTTACCTTGTAGTTATAATCGTTTAAATTTGTAATCTAAATATACTAACATATGAAGTTTACTATATTCTTTGAACGATACTCCTTTCTTGCACGAACTATTAATCTTTGTATGTCGGGTATTGCAACTTATAATTTATTTCCTATGATGCCACTTCGAGGTAGAAGATGTTCACATATTATTGTAATTATATACTGCAAGTTTCCTCATTTGAACTCCGCTTATCTTGTACTTATAATCATTTAAATATCTAATCTCAATATAACAACGTATGATGTTTATTCTATTCTGTTAATGGTAATCCTTTCTTGCACGAATTATTATTGTTGGTATTTCGGTTATTGAAACTTATAATTTATTTCCTAGTACACCACTTCGAGTTATAAGAGGTTCACACGATATCTTAATTATCTCATGTAAGTTTGCCCAATCAAACTCTGTTTATCTTGTAGTTATACTCGTTTAAATTTGTAATCTTAAATATACTAAGTTATGAAGTTTACTATATTCTTGTAACGGTACTCCTTTCTTGCAAGAAGTATTAATCTTGTATGTCGGCTATTGCAACTTATAATTTATTACCTATGATGCCACTTCAAGGTATACGAGGTTCACACGATGTCTTAATAATATGGGGTAGGTTTCCTCAACCGAACTCTGTTTATCTTGTAGTTATAATCGTTTAAATTTGTAATCTAAATATACTAACATATGAAGTTTACTATATTCATCGAACGGTACTCCTTTCTTGCACGAACTATTAATCTTTGTATGTCGGTTATTGCACCTTATAATTTATACCAATGATGCCACTTTGAGGTATACGAGGTTCACACGATCTCTTAATTATATCCTGTAAGTTTCCTCAATCGAAGGAACTCTGTTTATTTTGTAGCTATGACCGTTTAAATTCGTAATCTAAATATACTTACAAATGAAGTTTACTATATTCTTTTAACGGTACTCCTTTCTTGCTCGACCTATGAATCCCGGAATTTCGGTTATTGCAACTTATAATTTATTTCCTATGATGCCACTTCGAGGTAGAAGATGTTCACATATTATTGTAATTATATACTGCAAGTTTCCTCATTTGAACTCCGCTTATCTTGTACTTATAATCATTTAAATATCTAATCTCAATATAACAACGTATGATGTTTATTCTATTCTGTTAATGGTAATCCTTTCTTGCACAAATTATTATTGTTGGTATTTCGGTTATTGAAACTTATAATTTATTTCCTAGTACACCACTTCGAGTTATAAGAGGTTCACACGATATCTTAATTATCTCATGTAAGTTTGCCCAATCAAACTCTGTTTATCTTGTAGTTATACTCGTTTAAATTTGTAATCTTAAATATACTAAGTTATGAAGTTTACTATATTCTTGTAACGGTACTCCTTTCTTGCAAGAAGTATTAATCTTGTACGTCGGCTATTGCAACTTATAATTTATTACCTATGATGCCACTTCAAGGTATACGAGGTTCACACGATGTCTTAATAATATGGGGTAGGTTTCCTCAACCGAACTCTGTTTATCTTGTAGTTATAATCGTTTAAATTTGTAATCTAAATATACTAACATATGAAGTTTACTATATTCTTTGAACGGTACTCCTTTCTTGCACGAACTATTAATCTTTGTATGTCGGTTATTGCACCTTATAATTTATACCAATGATGCCACTTTGAGGTATACGAGGTTCACACGATGTCTTAATTATATCCTGTAAGTTTCCTCAATCGAAGGAACTCTGTTTATTTTGTAGCTATGACCGTTTAAATTCGTAATCTAAATATACTTACAGATGAAGTTTACTATATTCTTTTAACGGTACTCCTTTCTTGCTCGACCTATGAATCCCGGAATTTCGGTTATTGCAACTTATAACTTATTTCCTATGATGCCACTTCGAGGTAGAAGATGTTCACACATTATTGTAATTATATACTGCAAGTTTCCTCATTTGAACTCCGCTTATCTTGTACTTATAATCATTTAAATATCTAATCTCAATATAACAACGTATGATGTTTATTCTATTCTGTTAATGGTAATCCTTTCTTGCACGAATTATTATTGTTGGTATTTCGGTTATTGAAACTTAGTATTTATTTCCTAGTACACCACTTCGAGTTATAAGAGGTTCACACGATATCTTAATTATCTCATGTAAGTTTGCCCAATCAAACTCTGTTTATCTTGTACTTATACTCGTTTAAATTTGTAATCTAAATATACTAACATATGAAGTTTACTATATTCTTTGAACGGTACTCCTTTCTTACACGAACTATTAATCTTTGTATGTCGGTTATTGCACCTTATAATTTATACCAATGATGCCACTTTGAGGTATACGAGGTTCACACGATCTCTTAATTATATCCTGTAAGTTTCCTCAATCGAAGGAACTCTGTTTATTTTGTAGCTATGACCGTTTAAATTTGTAATCTAAATATACTTACAGATGAAGTTTACTATATTCTTGTAACGGTACTCATTTCTTGCAAGAACTATTAATCTTGTACGTCGGCTATTGCAACTTATAATTTATTACCTATGATGCCACTTCAAGGTATACGAGGTTCACACGATGTCTTAATAATATGGTGTAGGTTTCCTCAACCGAACTCTGTTTATCTTGTAGTTATAATCGTTTAAATTTGTAATCTAAATATACTAACATATGAAGTTTACTATATTCTTTGAACGGTACTCCTTTCTTGCACGAACTATTAATCTTTGTATGTCGGTTATTGCAACTTATAATTTATTTCCTATGATGCCACTTCGAGGTAGAAGATGTTCACACATTATTGTAATTATATACTGCAAGTTTCCTCATTTGAACTCCGCTTATCTTGTACTTATAATCATTTAAATATCTAATCTCAATATAACAACGTATGATGTTTATTCTATTCTGTTAATGGTAATCCTTTCTTGCACGAATTATTATTGTTGGTATTTCGGTTATTGAAACTTATAATTTATTTCCTAGTACACCACTTCGAGTTATAAGAGGTTCACACGATATCTTAATTATCTCATGTAAGTTTGCCCAATCAAACTCTGTTTATCTTGTAGTTATACTCGTTTAAATTTGTAATCTTAAATATACTAAGTTATGAAGTTTACTATATTCTTGTAACGGTACTCCTTTCTTGCAAGAAGTATTAATCTTGTATGTCGGCTATTGCAACTTATAATTTATTACCTATGATGCCACTTCAAGGTATACGAGGTTCACACGATGTCTTAATAATATGGGGTAGGTTTCCTCAACCGAACTCTGTTTATCTTGTAGTTATAATCGTTTAAATTTGTAATCTAAATATACTAACATATGAAGTTTACTATATTCATCGAACGGTACTCCTTTCTTGCACGAACTATTAATCTTTGTATGTCGGTTATTGCACCTTATAATTTATACCAATGATGCCACTTTGAGGTATACGAGGTTCACACGATCTCTTAATTATATCCTGTAAGTTTCCTCAATCGAAGGAACTCTGTTTATTTTGTAGCTATGACCGTTTAAATTCGTAATCTAAATATACTTACAAATGAAGTTTACTATATTCTTTTAACGGTACTCCTTTCTTGCTCGACCTATGAATCCCGGAATTTCGGTTATTGCAACTTATAATTTATTTCCTATGATGCCACTTCGAGGTAGAAGATGTTCACACATTATTGTAATCATATACTGCAACTTTCCTCATTTGAACTCCGCTTATCTTGTACTTATAATCATTTAAATATCTAATCTCAATATAACAACGTATGATGTTTATTCTATTCTGTTAATGGTAATCCTTTCTTGCACAAATTATTATTGTTGGTATTTCGGTTATTGAAACTTATAATTTATTTCCTAGTACACCACTTCGAGTTATAAGAGGTTCACACGATATCTTAATTATCTCATGTAAGTTTGCCCAATCAAACTCTGTTTATCTTGTACTTATACTCGTTTAAATTTGTAATCTAAATATACTAACATATGAAGTTTACTATATTCTTTGAACGGTACTCCTTTCTTACACGAACTATTAATCTTTGTATGTCGGTTATTGCACCTTATAATTTATACCAATGATGCCACTTTGAGGTATACGAGGTTCACACGATCTCTTAATTATATCCTGTAAGTTTCCTCAATCGAAGGAACTCTGTTTATTTTGTAGCTATGACCGTTTAAATTTGTAATCTAAATATACTTACAGATGAAGTTTACTATATTCTTGTAACGGTACTCATTTCTTGCAAGAACTATTAATCTTGTACGTCGGCTATTGCAACTTATAATTTATTACCTATGATGCCACTTCAAGGTATACGAGGTTCACACGATGTCTTAATAATATGGTGTAGGTTTCCTCAACCGAACTCTGTTTACCTTGTAGTTATAATCGTTTAAATTTGTAATCTAAATATACTAACATATGAAGTTTACTATATTCTTTGAACGGTACTCCTTTCTTGCACGAACTATTAATCTTTGTATGTCGGTTATTGCAACTTATAATTTATTTCCTATGATGCCACTTCGAGGTAGAAGATGTTCACACATTATTGTAATTATATACTGCAAGTTTCCTCATTTGAACTCCGCTTATCTTGTACTTATAATCATTTAAATATCTAATCTCAATATAACAACGTATGATGTTTATTCTATTCTGTTAATGGTAATCCTTTCTTGCACGAATTATTATTGTTGGTATTTCGGTTATTGAAACTTATAATTTATTTCCTAGTACACCACTTCGAGTTATAAGAGGTTCACACGATATCTTAATTATCTCATGTAAGTTTGCCCAATCAAACTCTGTTTATCTTGTAGTTATACTCGTTTAAATTTGTAATCTTAAATATACTAAGTTATGAAGTTTACTATATTCTTGTAACGGTACTCCTTTCTTGCAAGAAGTATTAATCTTGTATGTCGGCTATTGCAACTTATAATTTATTACCTATGATGCCACTTCAAGGTATACGAGGTTCACACGATGTCTTAATAATATGGGGTAGGTTTCCTCAACCGAACTCTGTTTATCTTGTAGTTATAATCGTTTAAATTTGTAATCTAAATATACTAACATATGAAGTTTACTATATTCATCGAACGGTACTCCTTTCTTGCACGAACTATTAATCTTTGTATGTCGGTTATTGCACCTTATAATTTATACCAATGATGCCACTTTGAGGTATACGAGGTTCACACGATCTCTTAATTATATCCTGTAAGTTTCCTCAATCGAAGGAACTCTGTTTATTTTGTAGCTATAACCGTTTAAATTCGTAATCTAAATATACTTACAAATGAAGTTTACTATATTCTTTTAACGGTACTCCTTTCTTGCTCGACCTATGAATCCCGGAATTTCGGTTATTGCAACTTATAATTTATTTCCTATGATGCCACTTCGAGGTAGAAGATGTTCACACATTATTGTAATCATATACTGCAACTTTCCTCATTTGAACTCCGCTTATCTTGTACTTATAATCATTTAAATATCTAATCTCAATATAACAACGTATGATGTTTATTCTATTCTGTTAATGGTAATCCTTTCTTGCACAAATTATTATTGTTGGTATTTCGGTTATTGAAACTTATAATTTATTTCCTAGTACACCACTTCGAGTTATAAGAGGTTCACACGATATCTTAATTATCTCATGTAAGTTTGCCCAATCAAACTCTGTTTATCTTGTACTTATACTCGTTTAAATTTGTAATCTAAATATACTAACATATGAAGTTTACTATATTCTTTGAACGGTACTCCTTTCTTACACGAACTATTAATCTTTGTATGTCGGTTATTGCACCTTATAATTTATACCAATGATGCCACTTTGAGGTATACGAGGTTCACACGATCTCTTAATTATATCCTGTAAGTTTCCTCAATCGAAGGAACTCTGTTTATTTTGTAGCTATGACCGTTTAAATTTGTAATCTAAATATACTTACAGATGAAGTTTACTATATTCTTGTAACGGTACTCATTTCTTGCAAGAACTATTAATCTTGTACGTCGGCTATTGCAACTTATAATTTATTACCTATGATGCCACTTCAAGGTATACGAGGTTCACACGATGTCTTAATAATATGGTGTAGGTTTCCTCAACCGAACTCTGTTTACCTTGTAGTTATAATCGTTTAAATTTGTAATCTAAATATACTAACATATGAAGTTTACTATATTCTTTGAACGGTACTCCTTTCTTGCACGAACTATTAATCTTTGTATGTCGGTTATTGCAACTTATAATTTATTTCCTATGATGCCACTTCGAGGTAGAAGATGTTCACACATTATTGTAATTATATACTGCAAGTTTCCTCATTTGAACTCCGCTTATCTTGTACTTATAATCATTTAAATATCTAATCTCAATATAACAACGTATGATGTTTATTCTATTCTGTTAATGGTAATCCTTTCTTGCACGAATTATTATTGTTGGTATTTCGGTTATTGAAACTTATAATTTATTTCCTAGTACACCACTTCGAGTTATAAGAGGTTCACACGATATCTTAATTATCTCATGTAAGTTTGCCCAATCAAACTCTGTTTATCTTGTAGTTATACTCGTTTAAATTTGTAATCTTAAATATACTAAGTTATGAAGTTTACTATATTCTTGTAACGGTACTCCTTTCTTGCAAGAAGTATTAATCTTGTATGTCGGCTATTGCAACTTATAATTTATTACCTATGATGCCACTTCAAGGTATACGAGGTTCACACGATGTCTTAATAATATGGGGTAGGTTTCCTCAACCGAACTCTGTTTATCTTGTAGTTATAATCGTTTAAATTTGTAATCTAAATATACTAACATATGAAGTTTACTATATTCATCGAACGGTACTCCTTTCTTGCACGAACTATTAATCTTTGTATGTCGGTTATTGCACCTTATAATTTATACCAATGATGCCACTTTGAGGTATACGAGGTTCACACGATCTCTTAATTATATCCTGTAAGTTTCCTCAATCGAAGGAACTCTGTTTATTTTGTAGCTATGACCGTTTAAATTCGTAATCTAAATATACTTACAAATGAAGTTTACTATATTCTTTTAACGGTACTCCTTTCTTGCTCGACCTATGAATCCCGGAATTTCGGTTATTGCAACTTATAATTTATTTCCTATGATGCCACTTCGAGGTAGAAGATGTTCACACATTATTGTAATCATATACTGCAACTTTCCTCATTTGAACTCCGCTTATCTTGTACTTATAATCATTTAAATATCTAATCTCAATATAACAACGTATGATGTTTATTCTATTCTGTTAATGGTAATCCTTTCTTGCACAAATTATTATTGTTGGTATTTCGGTTATTGAAACTTATAATTTATTTCCTAGTACACCACTTCGAGTTATAAGAGGTTCACACGATATCTTAATTATCTCATGTAAGTTTGCCCAATCAAACTCTGTTTATCTTGTACTTATACTCGTTTAAATTTGTAATCTAAATATACTAACATATGAAGTTTACTATATTCTTTGAACGGTACTCCTTTCTTGCACGAACTATTAATCTTTGTATGTCGGTTATTGCACCTTATAATTTATACCAATGATGCCACTTTGAGGTATACGGGGTTCACACGATCTCTTAATTATATCCTGTAAGTTTCCTCAATCGAAGGAACTCTGTTTATTTTGTAGCTATGACCGTTTAAATTTGTAATCTAAATATACTTACAGATGAAGTTTACTATATTCTTGTAACGGTACTCATTTCTTGCAAGAACTATTAATCTTGTACGTCGGCTATTGCAACTTATAATTTATTACCTATGATGCCACTTCAAGGTATACGAGGTTCACACGATGTCTTAATAATATGGGGTAGGTTTCCTCAACCGAACTCTGTTTATCTTGTAGTTATAATCGTTTAAATTTGTAATCTAAATATACTAACATATGAAGTTTACTATATTCTTTGAACGGTACTCCTTTCTTGCACGAACTATTAATCTTTGTATGTCGGTTATTGCACCTTATAATTTATACCAATGATGCCACTTTGAGGTATACGAGGTTCACACGATGTCTTAATTATATCCTGTAAGTTTCCTCAATCGAAGGAACTCTGTTTATTTTGTAGCTATGACCGTTTAAATTCGTAATCTAAATATACTTACAGATGAAGTTTACTACATTCTTTTAACGGTACTCCTTTCTTGCTCGACCTATGAATCCCGGAATTTCGGTTTTTGCAACTTATAATTTATTTCCTATGATGCCACTTCGAGGTAGAAGATGTTCACACATTATTGTAATTATATAATGCAACTTTCCTCATTTGAACTCCGCTTATCTTGTACTTATAATCATATAAATATCTAATCTCAATATAACAACGTATGATGTTTATTCTATTCTGTTAATGGTAATCCTTTCTTGCACGAATTATTATTGTTGGTATTTCGGTTATTGAAACTTATAATTTATTTCCTAGTACACCACTTCGAGTTATAAGAGGTTCACACGATATCTTAATTATCTCATGTAAGTTTGCCCAATCAAACTCTGTTTATCTTGTAGTTATACTCGTTTAAATTTGTAATCTTAAATATACTAAGTTATGAAGTTTACTATATTCTTGTAACGGTACTCCTTTCTTGCAAGAAGTATTAATCTTGTATGTCGGCTATTGCAACTTATAATTTATTACCTATGATGCACTTCAAGGTATACGAGGTTCACACGATTTCTTAATAATATGGGGTAGGTTTCCTCAACCGAACTCTGTTTATCTTGTAGTTATAATCGTTTAAATTTGTAATTTAAATATACTAACATATGAAGTTTACTATATTCTTTGAACGGTACTCTTTTCTTGCACGAACTATTAATCTTTGTATGTCGGTTATTGCACCTTATAATTTATACCAATGATGCCACTTTGAGGTATACGAGGTTCACACGATCTCTTAATTATATCCTGTAAGTTTCCTCAATCGAAGGAACTCTGTTTATTTTGTAGCTATGACCGTTTAAATTCGTAATCTAAATATACTTACAGATGAAGTTTACTACATTCTTTTAACGGTACTCCTTTCTTGATCGACCTATGAATCCCGGAATTTCGGTTATTGCAACTTATAATTTATTTCCTATGATGCCACTTCGAGGTAGAAGATGTTCACACATTATTGTAATTATATAATGCAACTTTCCTCATTTGAACTCCGCTTACCTTGTACTTATAATCATATAAATATCTAATCTCAATATAACAACGTATGATGTTTATTCTATTCTGTTAATGGTAATCCTTTCTTGCACGAATTATTATTGTTGGTATTTCGGTTATTGAAACTTATAATTTATTTCCTAGTACACCACTTCGAGTTATAAGAGGTTCACACGATATCTTAATTATCTCATGTAAGTTTGCCCAATCAAACTCTGTTTATCTTGTAGTTATACTCGTTTAAATTTGTAATCTTAAATATACTAAGTTATGAAGTTTACTATATTCTTGTAACGGTACTCCTTTCTTGCAAGAAG
This sequence comes from Chamaenerion angustifolium, assembly GCA_946814005.1. Classification (NCBI taxonomy): domain Eukaryota; kingdom Viridiplantae; phylum Streptophyta; class Magnoliopsida; order Myrtales; family Onagraceae; genus Chamaenerion; species Chamaenerion angustifolium. The sequence continues at coordinate 19,967,355 of OX328268.1, read as the reverse complement.
TATTAATCTTGTACGTCGGCTATTGCAACTTATAATTTATTACCTATGATGCCACTTCAAGGTATACGAGGTTCACACGATGTCTTAATAATATGGGGTAGGTTTCCTCAACCGAACTCTGTTTATCTTGTAGTTATAATCGTTTAAATTTGTAATCTAAATATACTAACATATGAAGTTTACTATATTCTTTGAACGGTACTCCTTTCTTGCACGAACTATTAATCTTTGTATGTCGGTTATTGCACCTTATAATTTATACCAATGATGCCACTTTGAGGTATACGAGGTTCACACGATGTCTTAATTATATCCTGTAAGTTTCCTCAATCGAAGGAACTCTGTTTATTTTGTAGCTATGACCGTTTAAATTCGTAATCTAAATATACTTACAGATGAAGTTTACTATATTCTCTTAACGGTACTCCTTTCTTGCTCGAACTATGAATCCCGGAATTTCGGTTATTGCAACTTATAATTTATTTCCTATGATGCCACTTCGAGGTAGAAGATGTTCACACATTATTGTAATTATATACTGCAAGTTTCCTCATTTGAACTCCGCTTATCTTGTACTTATAATCATTTAAATATCTAATCTCAATATAACAACGTATGATGTTTATTCTATTCTGTTAATGGTAATCCTTTCTTGCACGAATTATTATTATTGGTATTTCGGTTATTGAAACTTAGTATTTATTTCCTAGTACACCACTTCGAGTTATAAGAGGTTCACACGATATCTTAATTATCTCATGTAAGTTGTCCAATCAAACTCTGTTTATCTTGTAGTTATACTCGTTTAAATTTGTAATCTTAAATATACTAAGTTATGAAGTTTACTATATTCTTGTAACGGTACTCCTTTCTTGCAAGAAGTATTAATCTTGTATGTCGGCTATTGCAACTTATAATTTATTACCTATGATGCCACTTCAAGGTATACGAGGTTCACACGATGTCTTAATAATATGGGGTAGGTTTCCTCAACCGAACTCTGTTTATCTTGTAGTTATAATCGTTTAAATTTGTAATCTAAATATACTAACATATGAAGTTTACTATATTCTTTGAACGGTACTCCTTTCTTGCACGAACTATTAATCTTTGTATGTCGGTTATTGCACCTTATAATTTATACCAATGATGCCACTTTGAGGTATACGAGGTTCACACGATCTCTTAATTATATCCTGTAAGTTTCCTCAATCGAAGGAACTCTGTTTATTTTGTAGCTATGACCGTTTAAATTCGTAATCTAAATATACTTACAGATGAAGTTTACTACATTCTTTTAACGGTACTCCTTTCTTGCTCGACCTATGAATCCCGGAATTTCGGTTATTGCAACTTATAATTTATTTCCTATGATGCCACTTCGAGGTAGAAGATGTTCACACATTATTGTAATTATATAATGCAACTTTCCTCATTTGAACTCCGCTTATCTTGTACTTATAATCATATAAATATCTAATCTCAATATAACAACGTATGATGTTTATTCTATTCTGTTAATGGTAATCCTTTCTTGCACGAATTATTATTGTTGGTATTTCGGTTATTGAAACTTATAATTTATTTCCTAGTACACCACTTCGAGTTATAAGAGGTTCACACGATATCTTAATTATCTCATGTAAGTTTGCCCAATCAAACTCTGTTTATCTTGTAGTTATACTCGTTTAAATTTGTAATCTTAAATATACTAAGTTATGAAGTTTACTATATTCTTGTAACGGTACTCCTTTCTTGCAAGAAGTATTAATCTTGTATGTCGGCTATTGCAACTTATAATTTATTACCTATGATGCACTTCAAGGTATACGAGGTTCACACGATTTCTTAATAATATGGGGTAGGTTTCCTCAACCGAACTCTGTTTATCTTGTAGTTATAATCGTTTAAATTTGTAATCTAAATATACTAACATATGAAGTTTACTATATTCTTTGAACGGTACTCCTTTCTTGCACGAACTATTAATCTTTGTATGTCGGTTATTGCACCTTATAATTTATACCAATGATGCCACTTTGAGGTATACGAGGTTCACACGATCTCTTAATTATATCCTGTAAGTTTCCTCAATCGAAGGAACTCTGTTTATTTTGTAGCTATGACCGTTTAAATTCGTAATCTAAATATACTTACAGATGAAGTTTACTATATTCTTTTAACGGTACTCCTTTCTTGCTCGACCTATGAATCCCGGAATTTCGGTTATTGCAACTTATAATTTATTTCCTATGATGCCACTTCGAGGTAGAAGATGTTCACACATTATTGTAATTATATACTGCAAGTTTCCTCATTTGAACTCCGCTTATCTTGTACTTATAATCATTTAAATATCTAATCTCAATATAACAACGTATGATGTTTATTCTATTCTGTTAATGGTAATCCTTTCATGCACGAATTATTATTGTTGGTATTTCGGTTATTGAAACTTAGTATTTATTTCCTAGTACACCACTTCGAGTTATAAGAGGTTCACACGATATCTTAATTATCTCATGTAAGTTGGCCAATCAAACTCTGTTTATCTTGTAGTTATACTCGTTTAAATTTGTAATCTTAAATATACTAAGTTATGAAGTTTACTATATTCTTGTAACGGTACTCCTTTCTTGCAAGAAGTATTAATCTTGTATGTCGGCTATTGCAACTTATAATTTATTACCTATGATGCCACTTCAAGGTATACGAGGTTCACACGATGTCTTAATAATATGGGGTAGGTTTCCTCAACCGAACTCTGTTTATCTTGTAGTTATAATCGTTTAAATTTGTAATCTAAATATACTAACATATGAAGTTTACTATATTCTTTGAACGGTACTCCTTTCTTGCACGAACTATTAATCTTTGTATGTCGGTTATTGCACCTTATAATTTATACCAATGATGCCACTTTGAGGTATACGAGGTTCACACGATCTCTTAATTATATCCTGTAAGTTTCCTCAATCGAAGGAACTCTGTTTATTTTGTAGCTATGACCGTTTAAATTCGTAATCTAAATATACTTACAGATGAAGTTTACTATATTCTCTTAACGGTACTCCTTTCTTGCTCGACCTATGAATCCCGGAATTTCGGTTATTGCAACTTATAATTTATTTCCTATGATGCCACTTCGAGGTAGAAGATGTTCACACATTATTGTAATTATATACTGCAAGTTTCCTCATTTGAACTCCGCTTATCTTGTACTTATAATCATTTAAATATCTAATCTCAATATAACAACGTATGATGTTTATTCTATTCTGTTAATGGTAATCCTTTCTTGCACGAATTATTATTGTTGGTATTTCGGTTATTGAAACTTAGTATTTATTTCCTAGTACACCACTTCGAGTTATAAGAGGTTCACACGATATCTTAATTATCTCATGTAAGTTGGCCAATCAAACTCTGTTTATCTTGTAGTTATACTCGTTTAAATTTGTAATCTTAAATATACTAAGTTATGAAGTTTACTATATTCTTGTAACGGTACTCCTTTCTTGCAAGAAGTATTAATCTTGTATGTCGGCCATTGCAACTTATAATTTATTACCTATGATGCCACTTCAAGGTATACGAGGTTCACACGATGTCTTAATAATATGGGGTAGGTTTCCTCAACCGAACTCTGTTTATCTTGTAGTTATAATCGTTTAAATTTGTAATCTAAATATACTAACATATGAAGTTTACTATATTCTTTGAACGGTACTCCTTTCTTGCAAGAAGTATTAATCTTGTATGTCGGCTATTGCAACTTATAATTTATTACCTATGATGCCACTTCAAGGTATACGAGGTTCACACGATGTCTTAATAATATGGGGTAGGTTTCCTCAACCGAACTCTGTTTATCTTGTAGTTATAATCGTTTAAATTTGTAATCTAAGTATACTAACATATGAAGTTTACTATATTCTTTGAACGGTACTCCTTTCTTGCACGAACTATTAATCTTTGTATGTCGGTTATTGCACCTTATAATTTATACCAATGATGCCACTTTGAGGTATACGAGGTTCACACGATCTCTTAATTATATCCTGTAAGTTTCCTCAATCGAAGGAACTCTGTTTATTTTGTAGCTATGACCGTTTAAATTCGTAATCTAAATATACTTACAGATGAAGTTTACTATATTCTTTTAACGGTACTCCTTTCTTGCTCGACCTATGAATCCCGGAATTTCGGTTATTGCAACTTATAATTTATTTCCTATGATGCCACTTCGAGGTAGAAGATGTTCACACATTATTGTAATTATATAATGCAACTTTCCTCATTTGAACTCCGCTTATCTTGTACTTATAATCATATAAATATCTAATCTCAATATAACAACGTATGATGTTTATTCTATTCTGTTAATGGTAATCCTTTCTTGCACGAATTATTATTGTTGGTATTTCGGTTATTGAAACTTATAATTTATTTCCTAGTACACCACTTCGAGTTATAAGAGGTTCACACGATATCTTAATTATCTCATGTAAGTTTCCTCAACCGAACTCTGTTTATCTTGTAGTTATAATCGTTTAAATTTGTAATCTAAATATACTAAGTTATGAAGTTTACTATATTCTTGTAACGGTACTCCTTTCTTGCAAGAAGTATTAATCTTGTATGTCGGCTATTGCAACTTATAATTTATTACCTATGATGCCACTTCAAGGTATACGAGGTTCACACGATGTCTTAATAATATGGGGTAGGTTTCCTCAACCGAACTCTGTTTATCTTGTAGTTATAATCGTTTAAATTTGTAATCTAAATATACTAACATATGAAGTTTACTATATTCTTTGAACGGTACTCCTTTCTAGCACGAACTATTAATCTTTGTATGTCGGTTATTGCACCTTATAATTTATACCAATGATGCCACTTTGAGGTATACGAGGTTCACACGATCTCTTAATTATATCCTGTAAGTTTCCTCAATCGAAGGAACTCTGTTTATTTTGTAGCTATGACCGTTTAAATTCGTAATCTAAATATACTTACAGATGAAGTTTACTACATTCTCTTAACGGTACTCCTTTCTTGCTCGACCTATGAATCCCGGAATTTCGGTTATTGCAACTTATAATTTATTTCCTATGATGCCACTTCGAGGTAGAAGATGTTCACACATTATTGTAATTATATAATGCAACTTTCCTCATTTGAACTCCGCTTACCTTGTACTTATAATCATATAAATATCTAATCTCAATATAACAACGTATGATGTTTATTCTATTCTGTTAATGGTAATCCTTTCTTGCACGAATTATTATTGTTGGTATTTCGGTTATTGAAACTTATAATTTATTTCCTAGTACACCACTTCGAGTTATAAGAGGTTCACACGATATCTTAATTATCTCATGTAAGTTGCCCAATCAAACTCTGTTTATCTTGTAGTTATACTCGTTTAAATTTGTAATCTTAAATATACTAAGTTATGAAGTTTACTATATTCTTGTAACGGTACTCCTTTCTTGCAAGAAGTATTAATCTTGTATGTCGGCTATTGCAACTTATAATTTATTACCTATGATGCCACTTCAAGGTATACGAGGTTCACACGATGTCTTAATAATATGGGGTAGGTTTCCTCAACCGAACTCTGTTTATCTTGTAGTTATAATCGTTTAAATTCGTAATCTAAATATACTTACAGATGAAGTTTACTATATTCTCTTAACGGTACTCCTTTCTTGCTCGACCTATGAATCCCGGAATTTCGGTTATTGCAACTTATAATTTATTTCCTATGATGCCACTTCGAGGTAGAAGATGTTCACACATTATTGTAATTATATACTGCAAGTTTCCTCATTTGAACTCCGCTTATCTTGTACTTATAATCATTTAAATATCTAATCTCAATATAACAACGTATGATGTTTATTCTATTCTGTTAATGGTAATCCTTTCTTGCACGAATTATTATTGTTGGTATTTCGGTTATTGAAACTTAGTATTTATTTCCTAGTACACCACTTCGAGTTATAAGAGGTTCACACGATATCTTAATTATCTCATGTAAGTTGGCCAATCAAACTCTGTTTATCTTGTAGTTATACTCGTTTAAATTTGTAATCTTAAATATACTAAGTTATGAAGTTTACTATATTCTTGTAACGGTACTCCTTTCTTGCAAGAAGTATTAATCTTGTATGTCGGCTATTGCAACTTATAATTTATTACCTATGATGCCACTTCAAGGTATACGAGGTTCACACGATGTCTTAATAATATGGGGTAGGTTTCCTCAACCGAACTCTGTTTATCTTGTAGTTATAATCGTTTAAATTTGTAATCTAAATATACTAACATATGAAGTTTACTATATTCTTTGAACGGTACTCCTTTCTTGCACGAACTATTAATCTTTGTATGTCGGTTATTGCACCTTATAATTTATACCAATGATGCCACTTTGAGGTATACGAGGTTCACACGATGTCTTAATTATATCCTGTAAGTTTCCTCAATCGAAGGAACTCTGTTTATTTTGTAGCTATGACCGTTTAAATTCGTAATCTAAATATACTTACAGATGAAGTTTACTATATTCTTTTAACGGTACTCCTTTCTTGCTCGACCTATGAATCCCGGAATTTCGGTTATTGCAACTTATAATTTATTTCCTATGATGCCACTTCGAGGTAGAAGATGTTCACACATTATTGTAATTATATACTGCAAGTTTCCTCATTTGAACTCCGCTTATCTTGTACTTATAATCATTTAAATATCTAATCTCAATATAACAACGTATGATGTTTATTCTATTCTGTTAATGGTAATCCTTTCATGCACGAATTATTATTGTTGGTATTTCGGTTATTGAAACTTAGTATTTATTTCCTAGTACACCACTTCGAGTTATAAGAGGTTCACACGATATCTTAATTATCTCATGTAAGTTGGCCAATCAAACTCTGTTTATCTTGTAGTTATACTCGTTTAAATTTGTAATCTTAAATATACTAAGTTATGAAGTTTACTATATTCTTGTAACGGTACTCCTTTCTTGCAAGAAGTATTAATCTTGTATGTCGGCTATTGCAACTTATAATTTATTACCTATGATGCCACTTCAAGGTATACGAGGTTCACACGATGTCTTAATAATATGGGGTAGGTTTCCTCAACCGAACTCTGTTTATCTTGTAGTTATAATCGTTTAAATTTGTAATCTAAATATACTAACATATGAAGTTTACTATATTCTTTGAACGGTACTCCTTTCTTGCACGAACTATTAATCTTTGTATGTCGGTTATTGCACCTTATAATTTATACCAATGATGCCACTTTGAGGTATACGAGGTTCACACGATCTCTTAATTATATCCTGTAAGTTTCCTCAATCGAAGGAACTCTGTTTATTTTGTAGCTATGACCGTTTAAATTCGTAATCTAAATATACTTACAGATGAAGTTTACTATATTCTCTTAACGGTACTCCTTTCTTGCTCGACCTATGAATCCCGGAATTTCGGTTATTGCAACTTATAATTTATTTCCTATGATGCCACTTCGAGGTAGAAGATGTTCACACATTATTGTAATTATATACTGCAAGTTTCCTCATTTGAACTCCGCTTATCTTGTACTTATAATCATTTAAATATCTAATCTCAATATAACAACGTATGATGTTTATTCTATTCTGTTAATGGTAATCCTTTCTTGCACGAATTATTATTGTTGGTATTTCGGTTATTGAAACTTAGTATTTATTTCCTAGTACACCACTTCGAGTTATAAGAGGTTCACACGATATCTTAATTATCTCATGTAAGTTGGCCAATCAAACTCTGTTTATCTTGTAGTTATACTCGTTTAAATTTGTAATCTTAAATATACTAAGTTATGAAGTTTACTATATTCTTGTAACGGTACTCCTTTCTTGCAAGAAGTATTAATCTTGTATGTCGGCCATTGCAACTTATAATTTATTACCTATGATGCCACTTCAAGGTATACGAGGTTCACACGATGTCTTAATAATATGGGGTAGGTTTCCTCAACCGAACTCTGTTTATCTTGTAGTTATAATCGTTTAAATTTGTAATCTAAATATACTAACATATGAAGTTTACTATATTCTTTGAACGGTACTCCTTTCTTGCAAGAAGTATTAATCTTGTATGTCGGCTATTGCAACTTATAATTTATTACCTATGATGCCACTTCAAGGTATACGAGGTTCACACGATGTCTTAATAATATGGGGTAGGTTTCCTCAACCGAACTCTGTTTATCTTGTAGTTATAATCGTTTAAATTTGTAATCTAAGTATACTAACATATGAAGTTTACTATATTCTTTGAACGGTACTCCTTTCTTGCACGAACTATTAATCTTTGTATGTCGGTTATTGCACCTTATAATTTATACCAATGATGCCACTTTGAGGTATACGAGGTTCACACGATCTCTTAATTATATCCTGTAAGTTTCCTCAATCGAAGGAACTCTGTTTATTTTGTAGCTATGACCGTTTAAATTCGTAATCTAAATATACTTACAGATGAAGTTTACTATATTCTTTTAACGGTACTCCTTTCTTGCTCGACCTATGAATCCCGGAATTTCGGTTATTGCAACTTATAATTTATTTCCTATGATGCCACTTCGAGGTAGAAGATGTTCACACATTATTGTAATTATATAATGCAACTTTCCTCATTTGAACTCCGCTTATCTTGTACTTATAATCATATAAATATCTAATCTCAATATAACAACGTATGATGTTTATTCTATTCTGTTAATGGTAATCCTTTCTTGCACGAATTATTATTGTTGGTATTTCGGTTATTGAAACTTATAATTTATTTCCTAGTACACCACTTCGAGTTATAAGAGGTTCACACGATCTCTTAATTATATCCTGTAAGTTTCCTCAATCAAACTCTGTTTATCTTGTAGTTATACTCGTTTAAATTTGTAATCTTAAATATACTAAGTTATGAAGTTTACTATATTCTTGTAACGGTACTCCTTTCTTGCAAGAAGTATTAATCTTGTATGTCGGCTATTGCAACTTATAATTTATTACCTATGATGCCACTTCAAGGTATACGAGGTTCACACGATGTCTTAATAATATGGGGTAGGTTTCCTCAACCGAACTCTGTTTATCTTGTAGTTATAATCGTTTAAATTTGTAATCTAAATATACTAACATATGAAGTTTACTATATTCTTTGAACGGTACTCCTTTCTTGCACGAACTATTAATCTTTGTATGTCGGTTATTGCACCTTATAATTTATACCAATGATGCCACTTTGAGGTATACGAGGTTCACACGATCTCTTAATTATATCCTGTAAGTTTCCTCAATCGAAGGAACTCTGTTTATTTTGTAGCTATGACCGTTTAAATTCGTAATCTAAATATACTTACAGATGAAGTTTACTACATTCTCTTAACGGTACTCCTTTCTTGCTCGACTTATGAATCCCGGAATTTCGGTTATTGCAACTTATAATTTATTTCCTATGATGCCACTTCGAGGTAGAAGATGTTCACACATTATTGTAATTATATAATGCAACTTTCCTCATTTGAACTCCGCTTACCTTGTACTTATAATCATATAAATATCTAATCTCAATATAACAACGTATGATGTTTATTCTATTCTGTTAATGGTAATCCTTTCTTGCACGAATTATTATTGTTGGTATTTCGGTTATTGAAACTTATAATTTATTTCCTAGTACACCACTTCGAGTTATAAGAGGTTCACACGATATCTTAATTATCTCATGTAAGTTTCCCAATCAAACTCTGTTTATCTTGTAGTTATACTCGTTTAAATTTGTAATCTTAAATATACTAAGTTATGAAGTTTACTATATTCTTGTAACGGTACTCCTTTCTTGCAAGAAGTATTAATCTTGTATGTCGGCTATTGCAACTTATAATTTATTACCTATGATGCCACTTCAAGGTATACGAGGTTCACACGATGTCTTAATAATATGGGGTAGGTTTCCTCAACCGAACTCTGTTTATCTTGTAGCTATGACCGTTTAAATTCGTAATCTAAATATACTTACAGATGAAGTTTACTATATTCTTTTAACGGTACTCCTTTCTTGCTCGACCTATGAATCCCGGAATTTCGGTTATTGCAACTTATAATTTATTTCCTATGATGCCACTTCGAGGTAGAAGATGTTCACACATTATTGTAATTATATACTGCAAGTTTCCTCATTTGAACTCCGCTTATCTTGTACTTATAATCATTTAAATATCTAATCTCAATATAACAACGTATGATGTTTATTCTATTCTGTTAATGGTAATCCTTTCTTGCACGAATTATTATTGTTGGTATTTCGGTTATTGAAACTTAGTATTTATTTCCTAGTACACCACTTCGAGTTATAAGAGGTTCACACGATATCTTAATTATCTCATGTAAGTTGGCCAATCAAACTCTGTTTATCTTGTAGTTATACTCGTTTAAATTTGTAATCTTAAATATACTAAGTTATGAAGTTTACTATATTCTTGTAACGGTACTCCTTTCTTGCAAGAAGTATTAATCTTGTATGTCGGCTATTGCAACTTATAATTTATTACCTATGATGCCACTTCAAGGTATACGAGGTTCACACGATGTCTTAATAATATGGGGTAGGTTTCCTCAACCGAACTCTGTTTATCTTGTAGTTATAATCGTTTAAATTTGTAATCTAAATATACTAACATATGAAGTTTACTATATTCTTTGAACGGTACTCCTTTCTTGCACGAACTATTAATCTTTGTATGTCGGTTATTGCACCTTATAATTTATACCAATGATGCCACTTTGAGGTATACGAGGTTCACACGATGTCTTAATTATATCCTGTAAGTTTCCTCAATCGAAGGAACTCTGTTTATTTTGTAGCTATGACCGTTTAAATTCGTAATCTAAATATACTTACAGATGAAGTTTACTATATTCTTTTAACGGTACTCCTTTCTTGCTCGACCTATGAATCCCGGAATTTCGGTTATTGCAACTTATAATTTATTTCCTATGATGCCACTTCGAGGTAGAAGATGTTCACACATTATTGTAATTATATACTGCAAGTTTCCTCATTTGAACTCCGCTTATCTTGTACTTATAATCATTTAAATATCTAATCTCAATATAACAACGTATGATGTTTATTCTATTCTGTTAATGGTAATCCTTTCATGCACGAATTATTATTGTTGGTATTTCGGTTATTGAAACTTAGTATTTATTTCCTAGTACACCACTTCGAGTTATAAGAGGTTCACACGATATCTTAATTATCTCATGTAAGTTGGCCAATCAAACTCTGTTTATCTTGTAGTTATACTCGTTTAAATTTGTAATCTTAAATATACTAAGTTATGAAGTTTACTATATTCTTGTAACGGTACTCCTTTCTTGCAAGAAGTATTAATCTTGTATGTCGGCTATTGCAACTTATAATTTATTACCTATGATGCCACTTCAAGGTATACGAGGTTCACACGATGTCTTAATAATATGGGGTAGGTTTCCTCAACCGAACTCTGTTTATCTTGTAGTTATAATCGTTTAAATTTGTAATCTAAATATACTAACATATGAAGTTTACTATATTCTTTGAACGGTACTCCTTTCTTGCACGAACTATTAATCTTTGTATGTCGGTTATTGCACCTTATAATTTATACCAATGATGCCACTTTGAGGTATACGAGGTTCACACGATCTCTTAATTATATCCTGTAAGTTTCCTCAATCGAAGGAACTCTGTTTATTTTGTAGCTATGACCGTTTAAATTCGTAATCTAAATATACTTACAGATGAAGTTTACTATATTCTTTTAACGGTACTCCTTTCTTGCTCGACCTATGAATCCCGGAATTTCGGTTATTGCAACTTATAATTTATTTCCTATGATGCCACTTCGAGGTAGAAGATGTTCACACATTATTGTAATTATATACTGCAGGTTTCCTCATTTGAACTCCGCTTATCTTGTACTTATAATCATTTAAATAACTAATCTCAATATAACAACGTATGATGTTTATTCTATTCTGTTAATGGTAATCCTTTCTTGCACGAATTATTATTGTTGGTATTTCGGTTATTGAAACTTATAATTTATTTCCTAGTACACCACTTCGAGTTATAAGAGGTTCACACGATATCTTAATTATCTCATGTAAGTTTCCCAATCAAACTCTGTTTATCTTGTAGTTATACTCGTTTAAATTTGTAATCTTAAATATACTAAGTTATGAAGTTTACTATATTCTTGTAACGGTACTCCTTTCTTGCAAGAAGTATTAATCTTGTATGTCGGCTATTGCAACTTATAATTTATTACCTATGATGCCACTTCAAGGTATACGAGGTTCACACGATGTCTTAATAATATGGGGTAGGTTTCCTCAACCGAACTCTGTTTATCTTGTAGTTATAATCGTTTAAATTTGTAATCTAAATATACTAACATATGAAGTTTACTATATTCTTTGAACGGTACTCCTTTCTTGCACGAACTATTAATCTTTGTATGTCGGTTATTGCACCTTATAATTTATACCAATGATGCCACTTTGAGGTATACGAGGTTCACACGATCTCTTAATTATATCCTGTAAGTTTCCTCAATCGAAGGAACTCTGTTTATTTTGTAGCTATGACCGTTTAAATTCGTAATCTAAATATACTTACAGATGAAGTTTACTACATTCTTTTAACGGTACTCCTTTCTTGCTCGACCTATGAATCCCGGAATTTCGGTTATTGCAACTTATAATTTATTTCCTATGATGCCACTTCGAGGTAGAAGATGTTCACACATTATTGTAATTATATAATGCAACTTTCCTCATTTGAACTCCGCTTACCTTGTACTTATAATCATATAAATATCTAATCTCAATATAACAACGTATGATGTTTATTCTATTCTGTTAATGGTAATCCTTTCTTGCACGAATTATTATTGTTGGTATTTCGGTTATTGAAACTTATAATTTATTTCCTAGTACACCACTTCGAGTTATAAGAGGTTCACACGATATCTTAATTATCTCATGTAAGTTTCCCAATCAAACTCTGTTTATCTTGTAGTTATACTCGTTTAAATTTGTAATCTTAAATATACTAAGTTATGAAGTTTACTATATTCTTGTAACGGTACTCCTTTCTTGCAAGAAGTATTAATCTTGTATGTCGGCTATTGCAACTTATAATTTATTACCTATGATGCCACTTCAAGGTATACGAGGTTCACACGATGTCTTAATAATATGGGGTAGGTTTCCTCAACCGAACTCTGTTTATCTTGTAGTTATAATCGTTTAAATTCGTAATCTAAATATACTTACAGATGAAGTTTACTATATTCTCTTAACGGTACTCCTTTCTTGCTCGACCTATGAATCCCGGAATTTCGGTTATTGCAACTTATAATTTATTTCCTATGATGCCACTTCGAGGTAGAAGATGTTCACACATTATTGTAATTATATACTGCAAGTTTCCTCATTTGAACTCCGCTTATCTTGTACTTATAATCATTTAAATATCTAATCTCAATATAACAACGTATGATGTTTATTCTATTCTGTTAATGGTAATCCTTTCTTGCACGAATTATTATTGTTGGTATTTCGGTTATTGAAACTTAGTATTTATTTCCTAGTACACCACTTCGAGTTATAAGAGGTTCACACGATATCTTAATTATCTCATGTAAGTTGGCCAATCAAACTCTGTTTATCTTGTAGTTATACTCGTTTAAATTTGTAATCTTAAATATACTAAGTTATGAATTTTACTATATTCTTGTAACGGTACTCCTTTCTTGCAAGAAGTATTAATCTTGTATGTCGGCTATTGCAACTTATAATTTATTACCTATGATGCCACTTCAAGGTATACGAGGTTCACACGATGTCTTAATAATATGGGGTAGGTTTCCTCAACCGAACTCTGTTTATCTTGTAGTTATAATCGTTTAAATTTGTAATCTAAATATACTAACATATGAAGTTTACTATATTCTTTGAACGGTACTCCTTTCTTGCACGAACTATTAATCTTTGTATGTCGGTTATTGCACCTTATAATTTATACCAATGATGCCACTTTGAGGTATACGAGGTTCACACGATGTCTTAATTATATCCTGTAAGTTTCCTCAATCGAAGGAACTCTGTTTATTTTGTAGCTATGACCGTTTAAATTCGTAATCTAAATATACTTACAGATGAAGTTTACTATATTCTCTTAACGGTACTCCTTTCTTGCTCGACCTATGAATCCCGGAATTTCGGTTATTGCAACTTATAATTTATTTCCTATGATGCCACTTCGAGGTAGAAGATGTTCACACATTATTGTAATTATATACTGCAAGTTTCCTCATTTGAACTCCGCTTATCTTGTACTTATAATCATTTAAATATCTAATCTCAATATAACAACGTATGATGTTTATTCTATTCTGTTAATGGTAATCCTTTCTTGCACGAATTATTATTGTTGGTATTTCGGTTATTGAAACTTAGTATTTATTTCCTAGTACACCACTTCGAGTTATAAGAGGTTCACACGATATCTTAATTATCTCATGTAAGTTGGCCAATCAAACTCTGTTTATCTTGTAGTTATACTCGTTTAAATTTGTAATCTTAAATATACTAAGTTATGAAGTTTACTATATTCTTGTAACGGTACTCCTTTCTTGCAAGAAGTATTAATCTTGTATGTCGGCTATTGCAACTTATAATTTATTACCTATGATGCCACTTCAAGGTATACGAGGTTCACACGATGTCTTAATAATATGGGGTAGGTTTCCTCAACCGAACTCTGTTTATCTTGTAGTTATAATCGTTTAAATTTGTAATCTAAATATACTAACATATGAAGTTTACTATATTCTTTGAACGGTACTCCTTTCTTGCACGAACTATTAATCTTTGTATGTCGGTTATTGCACCTTATAATTTATACCAATGATGCCACTTTGAGGTATACGAGGTTCACACGATCTCTTAATTATATCCTGTAAGTTTCCTCAATCGAAGGAACTCTGTTTATTTTGTAGCTATGACCGTTTAAATTCGTAATCTAAATATACTTACAGATGAAGTTTACTATATTCTCTTAACGGTACTCCTTTCTTGCTCGACCTATGAATCCCGGAATTTCGGTTATTGCAACTTATAATTTATTTCCTATGATGCCACTTCGAGGTAGAAGATGTTCACACATTATTGTAATTATATACTGCAAGTTTCCTCATTTGAACTCCGCTTATCTTGTACTTATAATCATTTAAATAACTAATCTCAATATAACAACGTATGATGTTTATTCTATTCTGTTAATGGTAATCCTTTCTTGCACGAATTATTATTGTTGGTATTTCGGTTATTGAAACTTATAATTTATTTCCTAGTACACCACTTCGAGTTATAAGAGGTTCACACGATATCTTAATTATCTCATGTAAGTTTCCCAATCAAACTCTGTTTATCTTGTAGTTATACTCGTTTAAATTTGTAATCTTAAATATACTAAGTTATGAAGTTTACTATATTCTTGTAACGGTACTCCTTTCTTGCAAGAAGTATTAATCTTGTATGTCGGCTATTGCAACTTATAATTTATTACCTATGATGCCACTTCAAGGTATACGAGGTTCACACGATGTCTTAATAATATGGGGTAGGTTTCCTCAACCGAACTCTGTTTATCTTGTAGTTATAATCGTTTAAATTTGTAATCTAAATATACTAACATATGAAGTTTACTATATTCTTGTAACGGTACTCCTTTCTTGCAAGAAGTATTAATCTTGTATGTCGGCTATTGCAACTTATAATTTATACCAATGATGCCACTTTGAGGTATACGAGGTTCACACGATGTCTTAATTATATCCTGTAAGTTTCCTCAATCGAAGGAACTCTGTTTATTTTGTAGCTATGACCGTTTAAATTCGTAATCTAAATATACTTACAGATGAAGTTTACTATATTCTCTTAACGGTACTCCTTTCTTGCTCGACCTATGAATCCCGGAATTTCGGTTATTGCAACTTATAATTTATTTCCTATGATGCCACTTCGAGGTAGAAGATGTTCACACATTATTGTAATTATATACTGCAAGTTTCCTCATTTGAACTCCGCTTATCTTGTACTTATAATCATTTAAATATCTAATCTCAATATAACAACGTATGATGTTTATTCTATTCTGTTAATGGTAATCCTTTCTTGCACGAATTATTATTGTTGGTATTTCGGTTATTGAAACTTAGTATTTATTTCCTAGTACACCACTTCGAGTTATAAGAGGTTCACACGATATCTTAATTATCTCATGTAAGTTGGCCAATCAAACTCTGTTTATCTTGTAGTTATACTCGTTTAAATTTGTAATCTTAAATATACTAAGTTATGAAGTTTACTATATTCTTGTAACGGTACTCCTTTCTTGCAAGAAGTATTAATCTTGTGTGTCGGCTATTGCAACTTATAATTTATTACCTATGATGCCACTTCAAGGTATACGAGGTTCACACGATGTCTTAATAATATGGGGTAGGTTTCCTCAACCGAACTCTGTTTATCTTGTAGTTATAATCGTTTAAATTTGTAATCTAAATATACTAACATATGAAGTTTACTATATTCTTTGAACGGTACTCCTTTCTTGCACGAACTATTAATCTTTGTATGTCGGTTATTGCACCTTATAATTTATACCAATGATGCCACTTTGAGGTATACGAGGTTCACACGATCTCTTAATTATATCCTGTAAGTTTCCTCAATCGAAGGAACTCTGTTTATTTTGTAGCTATGACCGTTTAAATTCGTAATCTAAATATACTTACAGATGAAGTTTACTATATTCTTTTAACGGTACTCCTTTCTTGCTCGACCTATGA
Organism: Chamaenerion angustifolium; assembly: GCA_946814005.1. NCBI lineage: Eukaryota > Viridiplantae > Streptophyta > Magnoliopsida > Myrtales > Onagraceae > Chamaenerion > Chamaenerion angustifolium. Next base: position 19,950,381 of record OX328268.1, on the reverse strand, counting down.
ATCCCGGAATTTCGGTTATTGCAACTTATAATTTATTTCCTATGATGCCACTTCGAGGTAGAAGATGTTCACACATTATTGTAATTATATACTGCAAGTTTCCTCATTTGAACTCCGCTTATCTTGTACTTATAATCATTTAAATAACTAATCTCAATATAACAACGTATGATGTTTATTCTATTCTGTTAATGGTAATCCTTTCTTGCACGAATTATTATTGTTGGTATTTCGGTTATTGAAACTTATAATTTATTTCCTAGTACACCACTTCGAGTTATAAGAGGTTCACACGATATCTTAATTATCTCATGTAAGTTTCCCAATCAAACTCTGTTTATCTTGTAGTTATACTCGTTTAAATTTGTAATCTTAAATATACTAAGTTATGAAGTTTACTATATTCTTGTAACGGTACTCCTTTCTTGCAAGAAGTATTAATCTTGTATGTCGGCTATTGCAACTTATAATTTATTACCTATGATGCCACTTCAAGGTATACGAGGTTCACACGATGTCTTAATAATATGGGGTAGGTTTCCTCAACCGAACTCTGTTTATCTTGTAGTTATAATCGTTTAAATTTGTAATCTAAATATACTAACATATGAAGTTTACTATATTATTTGAACGGTACTCCTTTCTTGCACGAACTATTAATCTTTGTATGTCGGTTATTGCACCTTATAATTTATACCAATGATGCCACTTTGAGGTATACGAGGTTCACACGATCTCTTAATTATATCCTGTAAGTTTCCTCAATCGAAGGAACTCTGTTTATTTTGTAGCTATGACCGTTTAAATTCGTAATCTAAATATACTTACAGATGAAGTTTACTACATTCTCTTAACGGTACTCCTTTCTTGCTCGACCTATGAATCCCGGAATTTCGGTTATTGCAACTTATAATTTATTTCCTATGATGCCACTTCGAGGTAGAAGATGTTCACACATTATTGTAATTATATAATGCAACTTTCCTCATTTGAACTCCGCTTACCTTGTACTTATAATCATATAAATATCTAATCTCAATATAACAACGTATGATGTTTATTCTATTCTGTTAATGGTAATCCTTTCTTGCACGAATTATTATTGTTGGTATTTCGGTTATTGAAACTTATAATTTATTTCCTAGTACACCACTTCGAGTTATAAGAGGTTCACACGATATCTTAATTATCTCATGTAAGTTTCCCAATCAAACTCTGTTTATCTTGTAGTTATACTCGTTTAAATTTGTAATCTTAAATATACTAAGTTATGAAGTTTACTATATTCTTGTAACGGTACTCCTTTCTTGCAAGAAGTATTAATCTTGTATGTCGGCTATTGCAACTTATAATTTATTACCTATGATGCCACTTCAAGGTATACGAGGTTCACACGATGTCTTAATAATATGGGGTAGGTTTCCTCAACCGAACTCTGTTTATCTTGTAGTTATAATCGTTTAAATTCGTAATCTAAATATACTTACAGATGAAGTTTACTATATTCTTTTAACGGTACTCCTTTCTTGCTCGACCTATGAATCCCGGAATTTCGGTTATTGCAACTTATAATTTATTTCCTATGATGCCACTTCGAGGTAGAAGATGTTCACACATTATTGTAATTATATACTGCAAGTTTCCTCATTTGAACTCCGCTTATCTTGTACTTATAATCATTTAAATATCTAATCTCAATATAACAACGTATGATGTTTATTCTATTCTGTTAATGGTAATCCTTTCTTGCACGAATTATTATTGTTGGTATTTCGGTTATTGAAACTTAGTATTTATTTCCTAGTACACCACTTCGAGTTATAAGAGGTTCACACGATATCTTAATTATCTCATGTAAGTTGGCCAATCAAACTCTGTTTATCTTGTAGTTATACTCGTTTAAATTTGTAATCTTAAATATACTAAGTTATGAAGTTTACTATATTCTTGTAACGGTACTCCTTTCTTGCAAGAAGTATTAATCTTGTATGTCGGCTATTGCAACTTATAATTTATTACCTATGATGCCACTTCAAGGTATACGAGGTTCACACGATGTCTTAATAATATGGGGTAGGTTTCCTCAACCGAACTCTGTTTATCTTGTAGTTATAATCGTTTAAATTTGTAATCTAAATATACTAACATATGAAGTTTACTATATTCTTTGAACGGTACTCCTTTCTTGCACGAACTATTAATCTTTGTATGTCGGTTATTGCACCTTATAATTTATACCAATGATGCCACTTTGAGGTATACGAGGTTCACACGATGTCTTAATTATATCCTGTAAGTTTCCTCAATCGAAGGAACTCTGTTTATTTTGTAGCTATGACCGTTTAAATTCGTAATCTAAATATACTTACAGATGAAGTTTACTATATTCTTTTAACGGTACTCCTTTCTTGCTCGACCTATGAATCCCGGAATTTCGGTTATTGCAACTTATAATTTATTTCCTATGATGCCACTTCGAGGTAGAAGATGTTCACACATTATTGTAATTATATACTGCAAGTTTCCTCATTTGAACTCCGCTTATCTTGTACTTATAATCATTTAAATATCTAATCTCAATATAACAACGTATGATGTTTATTCTATTCTGTTAATGGTAATCCTTTCTTGCACGAATTATTATTGTTGGTATTTCGGTTATTGAAACTTAGTATTTATTTCCTAGTACACCACTTCGAGTTATAAGAGGTTCACACGATATCTTAATTATCTCATGTAAGTTGGCCAATCAAACTCTGTTTATCTTGTAGTTATACTCGTTTAAATTTGTAATCTTAAATATACTAAGTTATGAAGTTTACTATATTCTTGTAACGGTACTCCTTTCTTGCAAGAAGTATTAATCTTGTATGTCGGCTATTGCAACTTATAATTTATTACCTATGATGCCACTTCAAGGTATACGAGGTTCACACGATGTCTTAATAATATGGGGTAGGTTTCCTCAACCGAACTCTGTTTATCTTGTAGTTATAATCGTTTAAATTTGTAATCTAAATATACTAACATATGAAGTTTACTATATTCTTTGAACGGTACTCCTTTCTTGCACGAACTATTAATCTTTGTATGTCGGTTATTGCACCTTATAATTTATACCAATGATGCCACTTTGAGGTATACGAGGTTCACACGATCTCTTAATTATATCCTGTAAGTTTCCTCAATCGAAGGAACTCTGTTTATTTTGTAGCTATGACCGTTTAAATTCGTAATCTAAATATACTTACAGATGAAGTTTACTATATTCTTTTAACGGTACTCCTTTCTTGCTCGACCTATGAATCCCGGAATTTCGGTTATTGCAACTTATAATTTATTTCCTATGATGCCACTTCGAGGTAGAAGATGTTCACACATTATTGTAATTATATACTGCAAGTTTCCTCATTTGAACTCCGCTTATCTTGTACTTATAATCATTTATATATCTAATCTCAATATAACAACGTATGATGTTTATTCTATTCTGTTAATGGTAATCCTTTCTTGCACGAATTATTATTGTTGGTATTTCGGTTATTGAAACTTAGTATTTATTTCCTAGTACACCACTTCGAGTTATAAGAGGTTCACACGATATCTTAATTATCTCATGTAAGTTGGCCAATCAAACTCTGTTTATCTTGTAGTTATACTCGTTTAAATTTGTAATCTTAAATATACTAAGTTATGAAGTTTACTATATTCTTGTAACGGTACTCCTTTCTTGCAAGAAGTATTAATCTTGTATGTCGGCTATTGCAACTTATAATTTATTACCTATGATGCCACTTCAAGGTATACGAGGTTCACACGATGTCTTAATAATATGGGGTAGGTTTCCTCAACCGAACTCTGTTTATCTTGTAGTTATAATCGTTTAAATTTGTAATCTAAATATACTAACATATGAAGTTTACTATATTCTTTGAACGGTACTCCTTTCTAGCACGAACTATTAATCTTTGTATGTCGGTTATTGCACCTTATAATTTATACCAATGATGCCACTTTGAGGTATACGAGGTTCACACGATCTCTTAATTATATCCTGTAAGTTTCCTCAATCGAAGGAACTCTGTTTATTTTGTAGCTATGACCGTTTAAATTCGTAATCTAAATATACTTACAGATGAAGTTTACTATATTCTTTTAACGGTACTCCTTTCTTGCTCGACCTATGAATCCCGGAATTTCGGTTATTGCAACTTATAATTTATTTCCTATGATGCCACTTCGAGGTAGAAGATGTTCACACATTATTGTAATTATATACTGCAAGTTTCCTCATTTGAACTCCGCTTATCTTGTACTTATAATCATTTAAATAACTAATCTCAATATAACAACGTATGATGTTTATTCTATTCTGTTAATGGTAATCCTTTCTTGCACGAATTATTATTGTTGGTATTTCGGTTATTGAAACTTATAATTTATTTCCTAGTACACCACTTCGAGTTATAAGAGGTTCACACGATATCTTAATTATCTCATGTAAGTTTCCCAATCAAACTCTGTTTATCTTGTAGTTATACTCGTTTAAATTTGTAATCTTAAATATACTAAGTTATGAAGTTTACTATTTTCTTGTAACGGTACTCCTTTCTTGCAAGAAGTATTAATCTTGTATGTCGGCTATTGCAACTTATAATTTATTACCTATGATGCCACTTCAAGGTATACGAGGTTCACACGATGTCTTAATAATATGGGGTAGGTTTCCTCAACCGAACTCTGTTTATCTTGTAGTTATAATCGTTTAAATTTGTAATCTAAATATACTAACATATGAAGTTTACTATATTCTTTGAACGGTACTCCTTTCTTGCACGAACTATTAATCTTTGTATGTCGGTTATTGCACCTTATAATTTATACCAATGATGCCACTTTGAGGTATACGAGGTTCACACGATCTCTTAATTATATCCTGTAAGTTTCCTCAATCGAAGGAACTCTGTTTATTTTGTAGCTATGACCGTTTAAATTCGTAATCTAAATATACTTACAGATGAAGTTTACTACATTCTCTTAACGGTACTCCTTTCTTGCTCGACCTATGAATCCCGGAATTTCGGTTATTGCAACTTATAATTTATTTCCTATGATGCCACTTCGAGGTAGAAGATGTTCACACATTATTGTAATTATATAATGCAACTTTCCTCATTTGAACTCCGCTTACCTTGTACTTATAATCATATAAATATCTAATCTCAATATAACAACGTATGATGTTTATTCTATTCTGTTAATGGTAATCCTTTCTTGCACGAATTATTATTGTTGGTATTTCGGTTATTGAAACTTATAATTTATTTCCTAGTACACCACTTCGAGTTATAAGAGGTTCACACGATATCTTAATTATCTCATGTAAGTTTCCCAATCAAACTCTGTTTATCTTGTAGTTATACTCGTTTAAATTTGTAATCTTAAATATACTAAGTTATGAAGTTTACTATATTCTTGTAACGGTACTCCTTTCTTGCAAGAAGTATTAATCTTGTATGTCGGCTATTGCAACTTATAATTTATTACCTATGATGCCACTTCAAGGTATACGAGGTTCACACGATGTCTTAATAATATGGGGTAGGTTTCCTCAACCGAACTCTGTTTATCTTGTAGTTATAATCGTTTAAATTCGTAATCTAAATATACTTACAGATGAAGTTTACTATATTCTTTTAACGGTACTCCTTTCTTGCTCGACCTATGAATCCCGGAATTTCGGTTATTGCAACTTATAATTTATTTCCTATGATGCCACTTCGAGGTAGAAGATGTTCACACATTATTGTAATTATATACTGCAAGTTTCCTCATTTGAACTCCGCTTATCTTGTACTTATAATCATTTAAATATCTAATCTCAATATAACAACGTATGATGTTTATTCTATTCTGTTAATGGTAATCCTTTCTTGCACGAATTATTATTGTTGGTATTTCGCTTATTGAAACTTAGTATTTATTTCCTAGTACACCACTTCGAGTTATAAGAGGTTCACACGATATCTTAATTATCTCATGTAAGTTGGCCAATCAAACTCTGTTTATCTTGTAGTTATACTCGTTTAAATTTGTAATCTTAAATATACTAAGTTATGAAGTTTACTATATTCTTGTAACGGTACTCCTTTCTTGCAAGAAGTATTAATCTTGTATGTCGGCTATTGCAACTTATAATTTATTACCTATGATGCCACTTCAAGGTATACGAGGTTCACACGATGTCTTAATAATATGGGGTAGGTTTCCTCAACCGAACTCTGTTTATCTTGTAGTTATAATCGTTTAAATTTGTAATCTAAATATACTAACATATGAAGTTTACTATATTCTTTGAACGGTACTCCTTTCTTGCACGAACTATTAATCTTTGTATGTCGGTTATTGCACCTTATAATTTATACCAATGATGCCACTTTGAGGTATACGAGGTTCACACGATCTCTTAATTATATCCTGTAAGTTTCCTCAATCGAAGGAACTCTGTTTATTTTGTAGCTATGACCGTTTAAATTCGTAATCTAAATATACTTACAGATGAAGTTTACTATATTCTTTTAACGGTACTCCTTTCTTGCTCGACCTATGAATCCCGGAATTTCGGTTATTGCAACTTATAATTTATTTCCTATGATGCCACTTCGAGGTAGAAGATGTTCACACATTATTGTAATTATATACTGCAAGTTTCCTCATTTGAACTCCGCTTATCTTGTACTTATAATCATTTAAATATCTAATCTCAATATAACAACGTATGATGTTTATTCTATTCTGTTAATGGTAATCCTTTCTTGCACGAATTATTATTGTTGGTATTTCGGTTATTGAAACTTATAATTTATTTCCTAGTACACCACTTCGAGTTATAAGAGGTTCACACGATATCTTAATTATCTCATGTAAGTTTCCCAATCAAACTCTGTTTATCTTGTAGTTATACTCGTTTAAATTTGTAATCTTAAATATACTAAGTTATGAAGTTTACTATATTCTTGTAACGGTACTCCTTTCTTGCAAGAAGTATTAATCTTGTATGTCGGCTATTGCAACTTATAATTTATTACCTATGATGCCACTTCAAGGTATACGAGGTTCACACGATGTCTTAATAATATGGGGTAGGTTTCCTCAACCGAACTCTGTTTATCTTGTAGTTATAATCGTTTAAATTCGTAATCTAAATATACTTACAGATGAAGTTTACTATATTCTTTTAACGGTACTCCTTTCTTGCTCGACCTATGAATCCCGGAATTTCGGTTATTGCAACTTATAATTTATTTCCTATGATGCCACTTCGAGGTAGAAGATGTTCACACATTATTGTAATTATATACTGCAAGTTTCCTCATTTGAACTCCGCTTATCTTGTACTTATAATCATTTAAATATCTAATCTCAATATAACAACGTATGATGTTTATTCTATTCTGTTAATGGTAATCCTTTCTTGCACGAATTATTATTGTTGGTATTTCGGTTATTGAAACTTAGTATTTATTTCCTAGTACACCACTTCGAGTTATAAGAGGTTCACACGATATCTTAATTATCTCATGTAAGTTGGCCAATCAAACTCTGTTTATCTTGTAGTTATACTCGTTTAAATTTGTAATCTTAAATATACTAAGTTATGAAGTTTACTATATTCTTGTAACGGTACTCCTTTCTTGCAAGAAGTATTAATCTTGTATGTCGGCTATTGCAACTTATAATTTATTACCTATGATGCCACTTCAAGGTATACGAGGTTCACACGATGTCTTAATAATATGGGGTAGGTTTCCTCAACCGAACTCTGTTTATCTTGTAGTTATAATCGTTTAAATTTGTAATCTAAATATACTAACATATGAAGTTTACTATATTCTTTGAACGGTACTCCTTTCTTGCACGAACTATTAATCTTTGTATGTCGGTTATTGCACCTTATAATTTATACCAATGATGCCACTTTGAGGTATACGAGGTTCACACGATCTCTTAATTATATCCTGTAAGTTTCCTCAATCGAAGGAACTCTGTTTATTTTGTAGCTATGACCGTTTAAATTCGTAATCTAAATATACTTACAGATGAAGTTTACTATATTCTTTTAACGGTACTCCTTTCTTGCTCGACCTATGAATCCCGGAATTTCGGTTATTGCAACTTATAATTTATTTCCTATGATGCCACTTCGAGGTAGAAGATGTTCACACATTATTGTAATTATATACTGCAAGTTTCCTCATTTGAACTCCGCTTATCTTGTACTTATAATCATTTAAATATCTAATCTCAATATAACAACGTATGATGTTTATTCTATTCTGTTAATGGTAATCCTTTCTTGCACGAATTATTATTGTTGGTATTTCGGTTATTGAAACTTATAATTTATTTCCTAGTACACCACTTCGAGTTATAAGAGGTTCACACGATATCTTAATTATCTCATGTAAGTTTCCCAATCAAACTCTGTTTATCTTGTAGTTATACTCGTTTAAATTTGTAATCTTAAATATACTAAGTTATGAAGTTTACTATATTCTTGTAACGGTACTCCTTTCTTGCAAGAAGTATTAATCTTGTATGTCGGCTATTGCAACTTATAATTTATTACCTATGATGCCACTTCAAGGTATACGAGGTTCACACGATGTCTTAATAATATGGGGTAGGTTTCCTCAACCGAACTATGTTTATCTTGTAGTTATAATCGGTTAAATTTGTAATCTAATTATACTAACATATGAAGTTTACTATATTCTTTGAACGGTACTCCTTTCTTGCACGAACTATTAATCTTTGTATGTCGGTTATTGCACCTTATAATTTATACCAATGATGCCACTTTGAGGTATACGAGGTTCACACGATCTCTTAATTATATCCTGTAAGTTTCCTCAATCGAAGGAACTCTGTTTATTTTGTAGCTATGACCGTTTAAATTCGTAATCTAAATATACTTACAGATGAAGTTTACTACATTCTTTTAACGGTACTCCTTTCTTGCTCGACCTATGAATCCCGGAATTTCGGTTATTGCAACTTATAATTTATTTCCTATGATGCCACTTCGAGGTAGAAGATGTTCACACATTATTGTAATTATATAATGCAACTTTCCTCATTTGAACTCCGCTTACCTTGTACTTATAATCATATAAATATCTAATCTCAATATAACAACGTATGATGTTTATTCTATTCTGTTAATGGTAATCCTTTCTTGCACGAATTATTATTGTTGGTATTTCGGTTATTGAAACTTATAATTTATTTCCTAGTACACCACTTCGAGTTATAAGAGGTTCACACGATATCTTAATTATCTCATGTAAGTTTCCCAATCAAACTCTGTTTATCTTGTAGTTATACTCGTTTAAATTTGTAATCTTAAATATACTAAGTTATGAAGTTTACTATATTCTTGTAACGGTACTCCTTTCTTGCAAGAAGTATTAATCTTGTATGTCGGCTATTGCAACTTATAATTTATTACCTATGATGCCACTTCAAGGTATACGAGGTTCACACGATGTCTTAATAATATGGGGTAGGTTTCCTCAACCGAACTCTGTTTATCTTGTAGTTATAATCGTTTAAATTTGTAATCTAAATATACTAACATATGAAGTTTACTATATTCTTTGAACGGTACTCCTTTCTTGCACGAACTATTAATCTTTGTATGTCGGTTATTGCACCTTATAATTTATACCAATGATGCCACTTTGAGGTATACGAGGTTCACACGATCTCTTAATTATATCCTGTAAGTTTCCTCAATCGAAGGAACTCTGTTTATTTTGTAGCTATGACCGTTTAAATTCGTAATCTAAATATACTTACAGATGAAGTTTACTACATTCTTTTAACGGTACTCCTTTCTTGCTCGACCTATGAATCCCGGAATTTCGGTTATTGCAACTTATAATTTATTTCCTATGATGCCACTTCGAGGTAGAAGATGTTCACACATTATTGTAATTATATACTGCAAGTTTCCTCATTTGAACTCCGCTTATCTTGTACTTATAATCATTTAAATATCTAATCTCAATATAACAACGTATGATGTTTATTCTATTCTGTTAATGGTAATCCTTTCTTGCACGAATTATTATTGTTGGTATTTCGGTTATTGAAACTTATAATTTATTTCCTAGTACACCACTTCGAGTTATAAGAGGTTCACACGATATCTTAATTATCTCATGTAAGTTTCCCAATCAAACTCTGTTTATCTTGTAGTTATACTCGTTTAAATTTGTAATCTTAAATATACTAAGTTATGAAGTTTACTATATTCTTGTAACGGTACTCCTTTCTTGCAAGAAGTATTAATCTTGTATGTCGGCTATTGCAACTTATAATTTATTACCTATGATGCCACTTCAAGGTATACGAGGTTCACACGATGTCTTAATAATATGGGGTAGGTTTCCTCAACCGAACTCTGTTTATCTTGTAGTTATAATCGTTTAAATTTGTAATCTAAATATACTAACATATGAAGTTTACTATATTCTTTGAACGGTACTCCTTTCTTGCACGAACTATTAATCTTTGTATGTCGGTTATTGCACCTTATAATTTATACCAATGATGCCACTTTGAGGTATACGAGGTTCACACGATCTCTTAATTATATCCTGTAAGTTTCCTCAATCGAAGGAACTCTGTTTATTTTGTAGCTATGACCGTTTAAATTCGTAATCTAAATATACTTACAGATGAAGTTTACTACATTCTTTTAACGGTACTCCTTTCTTGCTCGACCTATGAATCCCGGAATTTCGGTTATTGCAACTTATAATTTATTTCCTATGATGCCACTTCGAGGTAGAAGATGTTCACACATTATTGTAATTATATACTGCAAGTTTCCTCATTTGAACTCCGCTTATCTTGTACTTATAATCATTTAAATATCTAATCTCAATATAACAACGTATGATGTTTATTCTATTCTGTTAATGGTAATCCTTTCTTGCACGAATTATTATTGTTGGTATTTCGGTTATTGAAACTTATAATTTATTTCCTAGTACACCACTTCGAGTTATAAGAGGTTCACACGATATCTTAATTATCTCATGTAAGTTTCCCAATCAAACTCTGTTTATCTTGTAGTTATACTCGTTTAAATTTGTAATCTTAAATATACTAAGTTATGAAGTTTACTATATTCTTGTAACGGTACTCCTTTCTTGCAAGAAGTATTAATCTTGTATGTCGGCTATTGCAACTTATAATTTATTACCTATGATGCCACTTCAAGGTATACGAGGTTCACACGATGTCTTAATAATATGGGGTAGGTTTCCTCAACCGAACTCTGTTTATCTTGTAGTTATAATCGTTTAAATTTGTAATCTAAATATACTAACATATGAAGTTTACTATATTCTTGTAACGGTACTCATTTCTTGCACGAACTATTAATCTTTGTATGTCGGTTATTGCACCTTATAATTTATACCAATGATGCCACTTTGAGGTATACGAGGTTCACACGATCTCTTAATTATATCCTGTAAGTTTCCTCAATCGAAGGAACTCTGTTTATTTTGTAGCTATGACCGTTTAAATTCGTAATCTAAATATACTTATAGATGAAGTTTACTACATTCTTTTAACGGTACTCCTTTCTTGCTCGACCTATGAATCCCGTAATTTCGGTTATTGCAACTTATAATTTATTTCCTATGATGCCACTTCGAGGTAGAAGATGTTCACACATTATTGTAATTATATAATGCAACTTTCCTCATTTGAACTCCGCTTACCTTGTACTTATAATCATATAAATATCTAATCTCAATATAACAACGTATGATGTTTATTCTATTCTGTTAATGGTAATCCTTTCTTGCACGAATTATTATTGTTGGTATTTCGGTTATTGAAACTTATAATTTATTTCCTAGTACACCACTTCGAATTATAAGAGGTTCACACGATATCTTAATTATCTCATGTAAGTTTGCCCAATCAAACTCTGTTTATCTTGTAGTTATACTCGTTTAAATTTGTAATCTTAAATATACTAAGTTATGAAGTTTACTATATTCTTGTAACTGTACTCCTTTCTTGCAAGAAGTATTAATCTTGTATGTCGGCTATTGCAACTTATAATTTATTACCTATGATGCCACTTCAAGGTATACGAGGTTCACACGATGTCTTAATAATATGGGGTAGGTTTCCTCAACCGAACTCTGTTTATCTTGTAGTTATAATCGTTTAAATTTGTAATCTAAATATACTAACATATGAAGTTTACTATATTCTTTGAACGGTACTCCTTTCTTGCACGAACTATTAATCTTTGTATGTCGGTTATTGCACCTTATAATTTATACCAATGATGCCACTTTGAGGTATACGAGGTTCACACGATGTCTTAATTATATCCTGTAAGTTTCCTCAATCGAAGGAACTCTGTTTATTTTGTAGCTATGACCGTTTAAATTCGTAATCTAAATATACTTACAGATGAAGTTTACTATATTCTTTTAACGGTACTCCTTTCTTGCTCGACCTATGAATCCCGGAATTTCGGTTATTGCAACTTATAATTTATTTCCTATGATGCCACTTCGAGGTAGAAGATGTTCACACATTATTGTAATTATATACTGCAAGTTTCCTCATTTGAACTCCGCTTATCTTGTACTTATAATCATTTAAATATCTAATCTCAATATAACAACGTATGATGTTTATTCTATTCTGTTAATGGTAATCCTTTCTTGCACGAATTATTATTGTTGGTATTTCGGTTATTGAAACTTAGTATTTATTTCCTAGTACACCACTTCGAGTTATAAGAGGTTCACACGATATCTTAATTATCTCATGTAAGTTTGCCCAATCAAACTCTGTTTATCTTGTACTTATACTCGTTTAAATTTGTAATCTTAAATATACTAAGTTATGAAGTTTACTATATTCTTGTAACGGTACTCCTTTCTTGCAAGAAGTATTAATCTTGTATGTCGGCTATTGCAACTTATAATTTATTACCTATGATGCCACTTCAAGGTATACGAGGTTCACACGATGTCTTAATAATATGGGGTAGGTTTCCTCAACCGAACTCTGTTTATCTTGTAGTTATAATCGTTTAAATTTGTAATCTAAATATACTAACATATGAAGTTTACTATATTCTTTGAACGGTACTCCTTTCTTGCAAGAAGTATTAATCTTGTATGTCGGCTATTGCAACTTATAATTTATTACCTATGATGCCACTTCAAGGTATACGAGGTTCACACGATGTCTTAATAATATGGGGTAGGTTTCCTCAACCGAACTCTGTTTATCTTGTAGTTATAATCGTTTAAATTTGTAATCTAACTATACTAACATATGAAGTTTACTATATTCTTTGAACGGTACTCCTTTCTTGCACGAACTATTAATCTGTGTATGTCGGTTATTGCACCTTATAATTTATACCAATGATGCCACTTTGAGGTATACGAGGTTCACACGATCTCTTAATTATATCCTGTAAGTTTCCTCAATCGAAGGAACTCTGTTTATTTTGTAGCTATGACCGTTTAAATTCGTAATCTAAATATACTTACAGATGAAGTTTACTATATTCTTTTAACGGTACTCCTTTCTTGCTCGACCTATGAATCCCGGAATTTCGGTTATTGCAACTTATAATTTATTTCCTATGATGCCACTTCGAGGTAGAAGATGTTCACACATTATTGTAATTATATACTGCAAGTTTCCTCATTTGAACTCCGCTTATCTTGTACTTATAATCATTTAAATATCTAATCTCAATATAACAACGTATGATGTTTATTCTATTCTGTTAATGGTAATCCTTTCTTGCACGAATTATTATTGTTGGTATTTCGGTTATTGAAACTTAGTATTTATTTCCTAGTACACCACTTCGAGTTATAAGAGGTTCACACGATATCTTAATTATCTCATGTAAGTTTGCCCAATCAAACTCTGTTTATCTTATACTTATACTCGTTTAAATTTGTAATCTTAAATATACTAAGTTATGAAGTTTACTATATTCTTGTAACGGTACTCCTTTCTTGCAAGAAGTATTAATCTTGTATGTCGGCTATTGCAACTTATAATTTATTACCTATGATGCCACTTCAAGGTATACGAGGTTCACACGATGTCTTAATAATATGGGGTAGGTTTCCTCAACCGAACTCTGTTTATCTTGTAGTTATAATCGTTTAAATTTGTAATCTAAATATACTAACATATGAAGTTTACTATATTCTTTGAACGGTACTCCTTTCTTGCACGAACTATTAATCTTTGTATGTCGGTTATTGCACCTTATAATTTATACCAATGATGCCACTTTGAGGTATACGATGTTCACACGATGTCTTAATTATATCCTGTAAGTTTCCTCAATCGAAGGAACTCTGTTTATTTTGTAGCTATGACCGTTTAAATTCGTAATCTAAATATACTTACAGATGAAGTTTACTATATTCTTTTAACGGTACTCCTTTCTTGCTCGACCTATGAATCCCGGAATTTCGGTTATTGCAACTTATAATTTATTTCCTATGATGCCACTTCGAGGTAGAAGATGTTCACACATTATTGTAATTATATACTGCAAGTTTCCTCATTTGAACTCCGCTTATCTTGTACTTATAATCATTTAAATATCTAATCTCAATATAACAACGTATGATGTTTATTCTATTCTGTTAATGGTAATCCTTTCTTGCACGAATTATTATTGTTGGTATTTCGGTTATTGAAACTTAGTATTTATTTCCTAGTACACCACTTCGAGTTATAAGAGGTTCACACGATATCTTAATTATCTCATGTAAGTTTCCCAATCAAACTCTGTTTATCTTGTAGTTATACTCGTTTAAATTTGTAATCTTAAATATACTAAGTTATGAAGTTTACTATATTCTTGTAACGGTACTCCTTTCTTGCAAGAAGTATTAATCTTGTATGTCGGCTATTGCAACTTATAATTTATTACCTATGATGCCACTTCAAGGTATACGAGGTTCACACGATGTCTTAATAATATGGGGTAGGTTTCCTCAACCGAACTCTGTTTATCTTGTAGTTATAATCGTTTAAATTTGTAATCTAAATATACTAACATATGAAGTTTACTATATTCTTTGAACGGTACTCCTTTCTTGCACGAACTATTAATCTTTGTATGTCGGTTATTGCACCTTATAATTTATACCAATGATGCCACTTTGAGGTATACGAGGTTCACACGATCTCTTAATTATATCCTGTAAGTTTCCTCAATCGAAGGAACTCTGTTTATTTTGTAGCTATGACCGTTTAAATTCGTAATCTAAATATACTTATAGATGAAGTTTACTACATTCTTTTAACGGTACTCCTTTCTTGCTCGACCTATGAATCCCGTAATTTCGGTTATTGCAACTTATAATTTATTTCCTATGATGCCACTTCGAGGTAGAAGATGTTCACACATTATTGTAATTATATAATGCAACTTTCCTCATTTGAACTCCGCTTACCTTGTACTTATAATCATATAAATATCTAATCTCAATATAACAACGTATGATGTTTATTCTATTCTGTTAATGGTAATCCTTTCTTGCACGAATTATTATTGTTGGTATTTCGGTTATTGAAACTTATAATTTATTTCCTAGTACACCACTTCGAGTTATAAGAGGTTCACACGATATCTTAATTATCTCATGTAAGTTTGCCCAATCAAACTCTGTTTATCTTGTAGTTATACTCGTTTAAATTTGTAATCTTAAATATACTAAGTTATGAAGTTTACTATATTCTTGTAACTGTACTCCTTTCTTGCAAGAAGTATTAATCTTGTATGTCGGCTATTGCAACTTATAATTTATTACCTATGATGCCACTTCAAGGTATACGAGGTTCACACGATGTCTTAATAATATGGGGTAGGTTTCCTCAACCGAACTCTGTTTATCTTGTAGTTATAATCGTTTAAATTTGTAATCTAAATATACTAACATATGAAGTTTACTATATTCTTTGAACGGTACTCCTTTCTTGCACGAACTATTAATCTTTGTATGTCGGTTATTGCACCTTATAATTTATACCAATGATGCCACTTTGAGGTATACGAGGTTCACACGATGTCTTAATTATATCCTGTAAGTTTCCTCAATCGAAGGAACTCTGTTTATTTTGTAGCTATGACCGTTTAAATTCGTAATCTAAATATACTTACAGATGAAGTTTACTATATTCTTTTAACGGTACTCCTTTCTTGCTCGACCTATGAATCCCGGAATTTCGGTTATTGCAACTTATAATTTATTTCCTATGATGCCACTTCGAGGTAGAAGATGTTCACACATTATTGTAATTATATACTGCAAGTTTCCTCATTTGAACTCCGCTTATCTTGTACTTATAATCATTTAAATATCTAATCTCAATATAACAACGTATGATGTTTATTCTATTCTGTTAATGGTAATCCTTTCTTGCACGAATTATTATTGTTGGTATTTCGGTTATTGAAACTTAGTATTTATTTCCTAGTACACCACTTCGAGTTATAAGAGGTTCACACGATATCTTAATTATCTCATGTAAGTTTGCCCAATCAAACTCTGTTTATCTTGTACTTATACTCGTTTAAATTTGTAATCTTAAATATACTAAGTTATGAAGTTTACTATATTCTTGTAACGGTACTCCTTTCTTGCAAGAAGTATTAATCTTGTATGTCGGCTATTGCAACTTATAATTTATTACCTATGATGCCACTTCAAGGTATACGAGGTTCACACGATGTCTTAATAATATGGGGTAGGTTTCCTCAACCGAACTCTGTTTATCTTGTAGTTATAATCGTTTAAATTTGTAATCTAAATATACTAACATATGAAGTTTACTATATTCTTTGAACGGTACTCCTTTCTTGCAAGAAGTATTAATCTTGTATGTCGGCTATTGCAACTTATAATTTATTACCTATGATGCCACTTCAAGGTATACGAGGTTCACACGATGTCTTAATAATATGGGGTAGGTTTCCTCAACCGAACTCTGTTTATCTTGTAGTTATAATCGTTTAAATTTGTAATCTAACTATACTAACATATGAAGTTTACTATATTCTTTGAACGGTACTCCTTTCTTGCACGAACTATTAATCTGTGTATGTCGGTTATTGCACCTTATAATTTATACCAATGATGCCACTTTGAGGTATACGAGGTTCACACGATCTCTTAATTATATCCTGTAAGTTTCCTCAATCGAAGGAACTCTGTTTATTTTGTAGCTATGACCGTTTAAATTCGTAATCTAAATATACTTACAGATGAAGTTTACTATATTCTTTTAACGGTACTCCTTTCTTGCTCGACCTATGAATCCCGGAATTTCGGTTATTGCAACTTATAATTTATTTCCTATGATGCCACTTCGAGGTAGAAGATGTTCACACATTATTGTAATTATATACTGCAAGTTTCCTCATTTGAACTCCGCTTATCTTGTACTTATAATCATTTAAATATCTAATCTCAATATAACAACGTATGATGTTTATTCTATTCTGTTAATGGTAATCCTTTCTTGCACGAATTATTATTGTTGGTATTTCGGTTATTGAAACTTAGTATTTATTTCCTAGTACACCACTTCGAGTTATAAGAGGTTCACACGATATCTTAATTATCTCATGTAAGTTTGCCCAATCAAACTCTGTTTATCTTATACTTATACTCGTTTAAATTTGTAATCTTAAATATACTAAGTTATGAAGTTTACTATATTCTTGTAACGGTACTCCTTTCTTGCAAGAAGTATTAATCTTGTATGTCGGCTATTGCAACTTATAATTTATTACCTATGATGCCACTTCAAGGTATACGAGGTTCACACGATGTCTTAATAATATGGGGTAGGTTTCCTCAACCGAACTCTGTTTATCTTGTAGTTATAATCGTTTAAATTTGTAATCTAAATATACTAACATATGAAGTTTACTATATTCTTTGAAC
The DNA here is from genome assembly GCA_946814005.1 of Chamaenerion angustifolium. NCBI lineage: Eukaryota > Viridiplantae > Streptophyta > Magnoliopsida > Myrtales > Onagraceae > Chamaenerion > Chamaenerion angustifolium. Next base: position 19,932,334 of record OX328268.1, on the reverse strand, counting down.
GGTACTCCTTTCTTGCACGAACTATTAATCTTTGTATGTCGGTTATTGCACCTTATAATTTATACCAATGATGCCACTTCGAGGTAGAAGATGTTCACACATTATTGTAATTATATACTGTAAGTTTCCTCAATCGAAGGAACTCTGTTTATTTTGTAGCTATGACCGTTTAAATTCGTAATCTAAATATACTTACAGATGAAGTTTACTATATTCTTTTAACGGTACTCCTTTCTTGCTCGACCTATGAATCCCGGAATTTCGGTTATTGCAACTTATAATTTATTTCCTATGATGCCACTTCGAGGTAGAAGATGTTCACACATTATTGTAATTATATACTGCAAGTTTCCTCATTTGAACTCCGCTTATCTTGTACTTATAATCATTTAAATATCTAATCTCAATATAACAACGTATGATGTTTATTCTATTCTGTTAATGGTAATCCTTTCTTGCACGAATTATTATTGTTGGTATTTCGGTTATTGAAACTTAGTATTTATTTCCTAGTACACCACTTCGAGTTATAAGAGGTTCACACGATATCTTAATTATCTCATGTAAGTTTGCCCAATCAAACTCTGTTTATCTTATACTTATACTCGTTTAAATTTGTAATCTTAAATATACTAAGTTATGAAGTTTACTATATTCTTGTAACGGTACTCCTTTCTTGCAAGAAGTATTAATCTTGTATGTCGGCTATTGCAACTTATAATTTATTACCTATGATGCCACTTCAAGGTATACGAGGTTCACACGATGTCTTAATAATATGGGGTAGGTTTCCTCAACCGAACTCTGTTTATCTTGTAGTTATAATCGTTTAAATTTGTAATCTAAATATACTAACATATGAAGTTTACTATATTCTTTGAACGGTACTCCTTTCTTGCACGAACTATTAATCTTTGTATGTCGGTTATTGCACCTTATAATTTATACCAATGATGCCACTTTGAGGTATACGATGTTCACACATTATTGTAATTATATCCTGTAAGTTTCCTCAATCGAAGGAACTCTGTTTATTTTGTAGCTATGACCGTTTAAATTCGTAATCTAAATATACTTACAGATGAAGTTTACTATATTCTTTTAACGGTACTCCTTTCTTGCTCGACCTATGAATCCCGGAATTTCGGTTATTGCAACTTATAATTTATTTCCTATGATGCCACTTCGAGGTAGAAGATGTTCACACATTATTGTAATTATATACTGCAAGTTTCCTCATTTGAACTCCGCTTATCTTGTACTTATAATCATTTAAATATCTAATCTCAATATAACAACGTATGATGTTTATTCTATTCTGTTAATGGTAATCCTTTCTTGCACGAATTATTATTGTTGGTATTTCGGTTATTGAAACTTAGTATTTATTTCCTAGTACACCACTTCGAGTTATAAGAGGTTCACACGATATCTTAATTATCTCATGTAAGTTTGCCCAATCAAACTCTGTTTATCTTATACTTATACTCGTTTAAATTTGTAATCTTAAATATACTAAGTTATGAAGTTTACTATATTCTTGTAACGGTACTCCTTTCTTGCAAGAAGTATTAATCTTGTATGTCGGCTATTGCAACTTATAATTTATTACCTATGATGCCACTTCAAGGTATACGAGGTTCACACGATGTCTTAATAATATGGGGTAGGTTTCCTCAACCGAACTCTGTTTATCTTGTAGTTATAATCGTTTAAATTTGTAATCTAAATATACTAACATATGAAGTTTACTATATTCTTTGAACGGTACTCCTTTCTTGCACGAACTATTAATCTTTGTATGTCGGTTATTGCACCTTATAATTTATACCAATGATGCCACTTTGAGGTATACGAGGTTCACACGATGTCTTAATTATATCCTGTAAGTTTCCTCAATCGAAGGAACTCTGTTTATTTTGTAGCTATGACCGTTTAAATTCGTAATCTAAATATACTTACAGATGAAGTTTACTATATTCTTTTAACGGTACTCCTTTCTTGCTCGACCTATGAATCCCGGAATTTCGGTTATTGCAACTTATAATTTATTTCCTATGATGCCACTTCGAGGTAGAAGATGTTCACACATTATTGTAATTATATAATGCAACTTTCCTCATTTGAACTCCGCTTATCTTGTACTTATAATCATATAAATATCTAATCTCAATATAACAACGTATGATGTTTATTCTATTCTGTTAATGGTAATCCTTTCTTGCACGAATTATTATTGTTGGTATTTCGGTTATTGAAACTTATAATTTATTTCCTAGTACAGCACTTCGAGTTATAAGAGGTTCACACGATATCTTAATTATCTCATGTAAGTTTGCCCAATCAAACTATGTTTATCTTGTAGTTATACTCGTTTAAATTTGTAATCTTAAATATAATAAGTTATGAAGTTTACTATATTCTTGTAACGGTACTCCTTTCTTGCAAGAAGTATTAATCTTGTATGTCGGCTATTGCAACTTATAATTTATTACCTATGATGCCACTTTAAGGTATACGAGGTTCACACGATGTCTTAATAATATGGGGTAGGTTTCCTCAACCGAACTCTGTTTATCTTGTAGTTATAATCGTTTAAATTTGTAATCTAAATATACTAACATATGAAGTTTACTATATTCTTTGAACGGTACTCCTTTCTTGCACGAACTATTAATCTTTGTATGTCGGTTATTGCACCTTATAATTTATACCAATGATGCCACTTTGAGGTATACGAGGTTCACACGATCTCTTAATTATATCCTTTAAGTTTCCTCAATCGAAGGAACTCTGTTTATTTTGTAGCTATGACCGTTTAAATTCGTAATCTAAATATACTTACAGATGAAGTTTACTATATTCTTTTAACGGTACTCCTTTCTTGCTCGACCTATGAATCCCGGAATTTCGGTTATTGCAACTTATAATTTATTTCCTATGATGCCACTTCGAGGTAGAAGATGTTCACACATTATTGTAATTATATAATGCAACTTTCCTCATTTGAACTCCGCTTATCTTGTACTTATAATCATATAAATATCTAATCTCAATATAACAACGTATGATGTTTATTCTATTCTGTTAATGGTAATCCTTTCTTGCACGAATTATTATTGTTGGTATTTCGGTTATTGAAACTTATAATTTATTTCCTAGTACAGCACTTCGAGTTATAAGAGGTTCACACGATATCTTAATTATCTCATGTAAGTTTGCCCAATCAAACTATGTTTATCTTGTAGTTATACTCGTTTAAATTTGTAATCTTAAATATACTAAGTTATGAAGTTTACTATATTCTTGTAACGGTACTCCTTTCTTGCAAGAAGTATTAATCTTGTATGTCGGCTATTGCAACTTATAATTTATTACCTATGATGCCACTTCAAGGTATACGAGGTTCACACGATGTCTTAATAATATGGGGTAGGTTTCCTCAACCGAACTCTGTTTATCTTGTAGTTATAATCGTTTAAATTTGTAATCTAAATATACTAACATATGAAGTTTACTATATTCTTTGAACGGTACTCCTTTCTTGCACGAACTATTAATCTTTGTATGTCGGTTATTGCACCTTATAATTTATACCAATGATGCCACTTTGAGGTATACGAGGTTCACACGATGTCTTAATTATATCCTGTAAGTTTCCTCAATCGAAGGAACTCTGTTTATTTTGTAGCTATGACCGTTTAAATTCGTAATCTAAATATACTTACAGATGAAGTTTACTATATTCTTTTAACGGTACTCCTTTCTTGCTCGACCTATGAATCCCGGAATTTCGGTTATTGCAACTTATAATTTATTTCCTATGATGCCACTTCGAGGTAGAAGATGTTCACACATTATTGTAATTATATAATGCAACTTTCCTCATTTGAACTCCGCTTATCTTGTACTTATAATCATATAAATATCTAATCTCAATATAACAACGTATGATGTTTATTCTATTCTGTTAATGGTAATCCTTTCTTGCACGAATTATTATTGTTGGTATTTCGGTTATTGAAACTTATAATTTATTTCCTAGTACAGCACTTCGAGTTATAAGAGGTTCACACGATATCTTAATTATCTCATGTAAGTTTGCCCAATCAAACTATGTTTATCTTGTAGTTATACTCGTTTAAATTTGTAATCTTAAATATACTAAGTTATGAAGTTTACTATATTCTTGTAACGGTACTCCTTTCTTGCAAGAAGTATTAATCTTGTATGTCGGCTATTGCAACTTATAATTTATTACCTATGATGCCACTTTAAGGTATACGAGGTTCACACGATGTCTTAATAATATGGGGTAGGTTTCCTCAACCGAACTCTGTTTATCTTGTAGTTATAATCGTTTAAATTTGTAATCTAAATATACTAACATATGAAGTTTACTATATTCTTTGAACGGTACTCCTTTCTTGCACGAACTATTAATCTTTGTATGTCGGTTATTGCACCTTATAATTTATACCAATGATGCCACTTTGAGGTATACGAGGTTCACACGATCTCTTAATTATATCCTTTAAGTTTCCTCAATCGAAGGAACTCTGTTTATTTTGTAGCTATGACCGTTTAAATTCGTAATCTAAATATACTTACAGATGAAGTTTACTATATTCTTTTAACGGTACTCCTTTCTTGCTCGACCTATGAATCCCGGAATTTCGGTTATTGCAACTTATAATTTATTTCCTATGATGCCACTTCGAGGTAGAAGATGTTCACACATTATTGTAATTATATAATGCAACTTTCCTCATTTGAACTCCGCTTATCTTGTACTTATAATCATATAAATATCTAATCTCAATATAACAACGTATGATGTTTATTCTATTCTGTTAATGGTAATCCTTTCTTGCACGAATTATTATTGTTGGTATTTCGGTTATTGAAACTTATAATTTATTTCCTAGTACACCACTTCGAGTTATAAGAGGTTCACACGATATCTTAATTATCTCATGTAAGTTTGCCCAATCAAACTCTGTTTATCTTATACTTATACTCGTTTAAATTTGTAATCTAAATATACTAAGTTATGAAGTTTACTATATTCTTGTAACGGTACTCCTTTCTTGCAAGAAGTATTAATCTTGTATGTCGGCTATTGCAACTTATAATTTATTACCTATGATGCCACTTCAAGGTATACGAGGTTCACACGATGTCTTAATTATATCCTGTAAGTTTCCTCAATCGAAGGAACTCTGTTTATTTTGTAGCTATGACCGTTTAAATTCGTAATCTAAATATACTTACAGATGAAGTTTACTATATTCTTTTAACGGTACTCCTTTCTTGCTCGACCTATGAATCCCGGAATTTCGGTTATTGCAACTTATAATTTATTTCCTATGATGCCACTTCGAGGTAGAAGATGTTCACACATTATTGTAATCATATACTGCAACTTTCCTCATTTGAACTCCGCTTATCTTGTACTTATAATCATATAAATATCTAATCTCAATATAACAACGTATGATGTTTATTCTATTCTGTTAATGGTAATCCTTTCTTGCACAAATTATTATTGTTGGTATTTCGGTTATTGAAACTTATAATTTATTTCCTAGTACACCACTTCGAGTTATAAGAGGTTCACACGATATCTTAATTATCTCATGTAAGTTTGCCCAATCAAACTCTGTTTATCTTATACTTATACTCGTTTAAATTTGTAATCTAAATATACTAACATATGAAGTTTACTATATTCTTTGAACGGTACTCCTTTCTTGCACGAACTATTAATCTTTGTATGTCGGTTATTCCACCTTATAATTTATACCAATGATGCCACTTTGAGGTATACGAGGTTCACACGATCTCTTAATTATATCCTGTAAGTTTCCTCAATCGAAGGAACTCTGTTTATTTTGTAGCTATGACCGTTTAAATTTGTAATCTAAATATACTTACAGATGAAGTTTACTATATTCTTGTAACGGTACTCATTTCTTGCAAGAACTATTAATCTTGTACGTCGGCTATTGCAACTTATAATTTATTACCTATGATGCCACTTCAAGGTATACGAGGTTCACACGATGTCTTAATAATATGGTGTAGGTTTCCTCAACCGAACTCTGTTTATCTTGTAGTTATAATCGTTTAAATTTGTAATCTAAATATACTAACATATGAAGTTTACTATATTCTTTGAACGGTACTCCTTTCTTGCACGAACTATTAATCTTTGTATGTCGGTTATTGCACCTTATAATTTATACCAATGATGCCACTTTGAGGTATACGAGGTTCACACGATGTCTTAATTATATCCTGTAAGTTTCCTCAATCGAAGGAACTCTGTTTATTTTGTAGCTATGACCGTTTAAATTCGTAATCTAAATATACTTACAGATGAAGTTTACTATATTCTTTTAACGGTACTCCTTTCTTGCTCGACCTATGAATCCCGGAATTTCGGTTATTGCAACTTATAATTTATTTCCTATGATGCCACTTCGAGGTAGAAGATGTTCACACATTATTGTAATTATATACTGCAAGTTTCCTCATTTGAACTCCGCTTATCTTGTACTTATAATCATTTAAATATCTAATCTCAATATAACAACGTATGATGTTTATTCTATTCTGTTAATGGTAATCCTTTCTTGCACGAATTATTATTGTTGGTATTTCGGTTATTGAAACTTAGTATTTATTTCCTAGTACACCACTTCGAGTTATAAGAGGTTCACACGATATCTTAATTATCTCATGTAAGTTTGCCCAATCAAACTCTGTTTATCTTATACTTATACTCGTTTAAATTTGTAATCTTAAATATACTAAGTTATGAAGTTTACTATATTCTTGTAACGGTACTCCTTTCTTGCAAGAAGTATTAATCTTGTATGTCGGCTATTGCAACTTATAATTTATTACCTATGATGCCACTTCAAGGTATACGAGGTTCACACGATGTCTTAATAATATGGGGTAGGTTTCCTCAACCGAACTCTGTTTATCTTGTAGTTATAATCGTTTAAATTTGTAATCTAAATATACTAACATATGAAGTTTACTATATTCTTTGAACGGTACTCCTTTCTTGCACGAACTATTAATCTTTGTATGTCGGTTATTGCACCTTATAATTTATACCAATGATGCCACTTTGAGGTATACGAGGTTCACACGATGTCTTAATTATATCCTGTAAGTTTCCTCAATCGAAGGAACTCTGTTTATTTTGTAGCTATGACCGTTTAAATTCGTAATCTAAATATACTTACAGATGAAGTTTACTATATTCTTTTAACGGTACTCCTTTCTTGCTCGACCTATGAATCCCGGAATTTCGGTTATTGCAACTTATAATTTATTTCCTATGATGCCACTTCGAGGTAGAAGATGTTCACACATTATTGTAATTATATAATGCAACTTTCCTCATTTGAACTCCGCTTATCTTGTACTTATAATCATATAAATATCTAATCTCAATATAACAACGTATGATGTTTATTCTATTCTGTTAATGGTAATCCTTTCTTGCACGAATTATTATTGTTGGTATTTCGGTTATTGAAACTTATAATTTATTTCCTAGTACAGCACTTCGAGTTATAAGAGGTTCACACGATATCTTAATTATCTCATGTAAGTTTGCCCAATCAAACTCTGTTTATCTTGTAGTTATACTCGTTTAAATTTGTAATCTTAAATATACTAAGTTATGAAGTTTACTATATTCTTGTAACGGTACTCCTTTCTTGCAAGAAGTATTAATCTTGTATGTCGACTATTGCAACTTATAATTTATTACCTATGATGCCACTTCAAGGTATACGAGGTTCACACGATGTCTTAATAATATGGGGTAGGTTTCCTCAACCGAACTCTGTTTATCTTGTAGTTATAATCGTTTAAATTTGTAATCTAAATATACTAACATATGAAGTTTACTATATTCTTTGAACGGTACTCCTTTCTTGCACGAACTATTAATCTTTGTATGTCGGTTATTGCACCTTATAATTTATACCAATGATGCCACTTTGAGGTATACGAGGTTCACACGATGTCTTAATTATATCCTGTAAGTTTCCTCAATCGAAGGAACTCTGTTTATTTTGTAGCTATGACCGTTTAAATTCGTAATCTAAATATACTTACAGATGAAGTTTACTATATTCTTTTAACGGTACTCCTTTCTTGCTCGACCTATGAATCCCGGAATTTCGGTTATTGCAACTTATAATTTATTTCCTATGATGCCACTTCGAGGTAGAAGATGTTCACACATTATTGTAATTATATAATGCAACTTTCCTCATTTGAACTCCGCTTATCTTGTACTTATAATCATATAAATATCTAATCTCAATATAACAACGTATGATGTTTATTCTATTCTGTTAATGGTAATCCTTTCTTGCACGAATTATTATTGTTGGTATTTCGGTTATTGAAACTTATAATTTATTTCCTAGTACACCACTTCGAGTTATAAGAGGTTCACACGATATCTTAATTATCTCATGTAAGTTTGCCCAATCAAACTCTGTTTATCTTGTAGTTATACTCGTTTAAATTTGTAATCTTAAATATACTAAGTTATGAAGTTTACTATATTCTTGTAACGGTACTCCTTTCTTGCAAGAAGTATTAATCTTGTATGTCGGCTATTGCAACTTATAATTTATTACCTATGATGCCACTTCAAGGTATACGAGGTTCACACGATGTCTTAATAATATGGGGTAGGTTTCCTCAACCGAACTCTGTTTATCTTGTAGTTATAATCGTTTAAATTTGTAATCTAAATATACTAACATATGAAGTTTACTATATTCTTTGAACGGTACTCCTTTCTTGCACGAACTATTAATCTTTGTATGTCGGTTATTGCACCTTATAATTTATACCAATGATGCCACTTTGAGGTATACGAGGTTCACACGATCTCTTAATTATATCCTGTAAGTTTCCTCAATCGAAGGAACTCTGTTTATTTTGTAGCTATGACCGTTTAAATTCGTAATCTAAATATACTTACAGATGAAGTTTACTATATTCTTTTAACGGTACTCCTTTCTTGCTCGACCTATGAATCCCGGAATTTCGGTTATTGCAACTTATAATTTATTTCCTATGATGCCACTTCGAGGTAGAAGATGTTCACACATTATTGTAATCATATACTGCAACTTTCCTCATTTGAACTCCGCTTATCTTGTACTTATAATCATATAAATATCTAATCTCAATATAACAACGTATGATGTTTATTCTATTCTGTTAATGGTAATCCTTTCTTGCACAAATTATTATTGTTGGTATTTCGGTTATTGAAACTTATAATTTATTTCCTAGTACACCACTTCGAGTTATAAGAGGTTCACACGATATCTTAATTATCTCATGTAAGTTTGCCCAATCAAACTCTGTTTATCTTATACTTATACTCGTTTAAATTTGTAATCTAAATATACTAACATATGAAGTTTACTATATTCTTTGAACGGTACTCCTTTCTTGCACGAACTATTAATCTTTGTATGTCGGTTATTCCACCTTATAATTTATACCAATGATGCCACTTTGAGGTATACGAGGTTCACACGATCTCTTAATTATATCCTGTAAGTTTCCTCAATCGAAGGAACTCTGTTTATTTTGTAGTTATGACCGTTTAAATTTGTAATCTAAATATACTTACAGATGAAGTTTACTATATTCTTGTAACGGTACTCCTTTCTTGCACGAACTATTAATCTTGTACGTCGGCTATTGCAACTTATAATTTATTACCTATGATGCCACTTCAAGGTATACGAGGTTCACACGATGTCTTAATAATATGGTGTAGGTTTCCTCAACCGAACTCTGTTTATCTTGTAGTTATAATCGTTTAAATTTGTAATCTAAATATACTAACATATGAAGTTTACTATATTCTTTGAACGGTACTCCTTTCTTGCACGAACTATTAATCTTTGTATGTCGGTTATTGCACCTTATAATTTATACCAATGATGCCACTTTGAGGTATACGAGGTTCACACGATGTCTTAATTATATCCTGTAAGTTTCCTCAATCGAAGGAACTCTGTTTATTTTGTAGCTATGACCGTTTAAATTCGTAATCTAAATATACTTACAGATGAAGTTTACTATATTCTTTTAACGGTACTCCTTTCTTGCTCGACCTATGAATCCCGGAATTTCGGTTATTGCAACTTATAATTTATTTCCTATGATGCCACTTCGAGGTAGAAGATGTTCACACATTATTGTAATTATATACTGCAAGTTTCCTCATTTGAACTCCGCTTATCTTGTACTTATAATCATTTAAATATCTAATCTCAATATAACAACGTATGATGTTTATTCTATTCTGTTAATGGTAATCCTTTCTTGCACGAATTATTATTGTTGGTATTTCGGTTATTGAAACTTATAATTTATTTCCTAGTACACCACTTCGAGTTATAAGAGGTTCACACGATATCTTAATTATCTCATGTAAGTTTGCCCAATCAAACTCTGTTTATCTTGTAGTTATACTCGTTTAAATTTGTAATCTTAAATATACTAAGTTACGAAGTTTACTATATTCTTGTAACGGTACTCCTTTCTTGCAAGAAGTATTAATCTTGTATGTCGGCTATTGCAACTTATAATTTATTACCTATGATGCCACTTCAAGGTATACGAGGTTCACACGATGTCTTAATAATATGGGGTAGGTTTCCTCAACCGAACTCTGTTTATCTTGTAGTTATAATCGTTTAAATTTGTAATCTAAATATACTAACATATGAAGTTTACTATATTCTTTGAACGATACTCCTTTCTTGCACGAACTATTAATCTTTGTATGTCGGTTATTGCACCTTATAATTTATACCAATGATGCCACTTTAAGGTATACGAGGTTCACACGATCTCTTAATTATATCCTGTAAGTTTCCTCAATCGAAGGAACTCTATTTATTTTGTAGCTATGACCGTTTAAATTCGTAATCTAAATATACTTACAGATGAAGTTTACTACATTATTTTAACGGTACTCCTTTCTTGCTCGACCTATGAATCCCGGAATTTCGGTTATTGCAACTTATAATTTATTTCCTATGATGCCACTTCGAGGTAGAAGATGTTCACACATTATTGTAATTATATACTGCAACTTTCCTCATTTGAACTCCGCTTATCTTGTACTTATAATCATATAAATATCTAATCTCAATATAACAACGTATGATGTTTATTCTATTCTGTTAATGGTAATCCTTTCTTGCACGAATTATTATTGTTGGTATTTCGGTTATTGAAACTTATAATTTATTTCCTAGTACACCACTTCGAGTTATAAGAGGTTCACACGATATCTTAATTATCTCATGTAAGTTTGCCCAATCAAACTCTGTTTATCTTGTAGTTATACTCGTTTAAATTTGTAATCTTAAATATACTAAGTTATGAAGTTTACTATATTCTTGTAACGGTACTCCTTTCTTGCAAGAAGTATTAATCTTGTATGTCGGCTATTGCAACTTATAATTTATTACCTATGATGCCACTTCAAGGTATACGAGGTTCACACGATGTCTTAATAATATGGGGTAGGTTTCCTCAACCGAACTCTGTTTATCTTGTAGTTATAATCGTTTAAATTTGTAATCTAAATATACTAACATATGAAGTTTACTATATTCTTTGAACGGTACTCCTTTCTTGCACGAACTATTAATCTTTGTATGTCGGTTATTGCACCTTATAATTTATACCAATGATGCCACTTTGAGGTATACGAGGTTCACACGATCTCTTAATTATATCCTGTAAGTTTCCTCAATCGAAGGAACTCTGTTTATTTTGTAGCTATGACCGTTTAAATTCGTAATCTAAATATACTTACAGATGAAGTTTACTATATTCTTTTAACGGTACTCCTTTCTTGCTCGACCTATGAATCCCGGAATTTCGGTTATTGCAACTTATAATTTATTTCCTATGATGCCACTTCGAGGTAGAAGATGTTCACACATTATTGTAATTATATAATGCAACTTTCCTCATTTGAACTCCGCTTATCTTGTACTTATAATCATATAAATATCTAATCTCAATATAACAACGTATGATGTTTATTCTATTCTGTTAATGGTAATCCTTTCTTGCACGAATTATTATTGTTGGTATTTCGGTTATTGAAACTTATAATTTATTTCCTAGTACACCACTTCGAGTTATAAGAGGTTCACACGATATCTTAATTATCTCATGTAAGTTTGCCCAATCAAACTCTGTTTATCTTGTAGTTATACTCGTTTAAATTTGTAATCTTAAATATACTAAGTTATGAAGTTTACTATATTCTTGTAACGGTACTCCTTTCTTGCAAGAAGTATTAATCTTGTATGTCGGCTATTGCAACTTATAATTTATTACCTATGATGCCACTTCAAGGTATACGAGGTTCACACGATGTCTTAATAATATGGGGTAGGTTTCCTCAACCGAACTCTGTTTATCTTGTAGTTATAATCGTTTAAATTTGTAATCTAAATATACTAACATATGAAGTTTACTATATTCTTTGAACGGTACTCCTTTCTTGCACGAACTATTAATCTTTGTATGTCGGTTATTGCACCTTATAATTTATACCAATGATGCCACTTTGAGGTATACGAGGTTCACACGATCTCTTAATTATATCCTGTAAGTTTCCTCAATCGAAGGAACTCTGTTTATTTTGTAGCTATGACCGTTTAAATTCGTAATCTAAATATACTTACAGATGAAGTTTACTATATTCTTTTAACGGTACTCCTTTCTTGCTCGACCTATGAATCCCGGAATTTCGGTTATTGCAACTTATAATTTATTTCCTATGATGCCACTTCGAGGTAGAAGATGTTCACACATTATTGTAATTATATAATGCAACTTTCCTCATTTGAACTCCGCTTATCTTGTACTTATAATCATATAAATATCTAATCTCAATATAACAACGTATGATGTTTATTCTATTCTGTTAATGGTAATCCTTTCTTGCACGAATTATTATTGTTGGTATTTCGGTTATTGAAACTTATAATTTATTTCCTAGTACACCACTTCGAGTTATAAGAGGTTCACACGATATCTTAATTATCTCATGTAAGTTTGCCCAATCAAACTCTGTTTATCTTATACTTATACTCGTTTAAATTTGTAATCTAAATATACTAACATATGAAGTTTACTATATTCTTTGAACGGTACTCCTTTCTTGCACGAACTATTAATCTTTGTATGTCGGTTATTCCACCTTATAATTTATACCAATGATGCCACTTTGAGGTATACGAGGTTCACACGATCTCTTAATTATATCCTGTAAGTTTCCTCAATCGAAGGAACTCTGTTTATTTTGTAGTTATGACCGTTTAAATTTGTAATCTAAATATACTTACAGATGAAGTTTACTATATTCTTGTAACGGTACTCCTTTCTTGCACGAATTATTAATCTTGGATTTTCGGTTAACTATTAACCTTGTACGTCGGCTATTGCAACTTATAATTTATTACCTATGATGCCACTTCAAGGTATACGAGGTTCACACGATGTCTTAATAATATGGTGTAGGTTTCCTCAACCGAACTCTGTTTATCTTGTAGTTATAATCGTTTAAATTTGTAATCTAAATATACTAACATATGAAGTTTACTATATTCTTTGAACGGTACTCCTTTCTTGCACGAACTATTAATCTTTGTATGTCGGTTATTGCACCTTATAATTTATACCAATGATGCCACTTTGAGGTATACGAGGTTCACACGATGTCTTAATTATATCCTGTAAGTTTCCTCAATCGAAGGAACTCTGTTTATTTTGTAGCTATGACCGTTTAAATTCGTAATCTAAATATACTTACAGATGAAGTTTACTATATTCTTTTAACGGTACTCCTTTCTTGCTCGACCTATGAATCCCGGAATTTCGGTTATTGCAACTTATAATTTATTTCCTATGATGCCACTTCGAGGTAGAAGATGTTCACAAATTATTGTAATTATATACTGCAAGTTTCCTCATTTGAACTCCGCTTATCTTGTACTTATAATCATTTAAATATCTAATCTCAATATAACAACGTATGATGTTTATTCTATTCTGTTAATGGTAATCCTTTCTTGCACGAATTATTATTGTTGGTATTTCGGTTATTGAAACTTATAATTTATTTCCTAGTACACCACTTCGAGTTATAAGAGGTTCACACGATATCTTAATTATCTCATGTAAGTTTGCCCAATCAAACTCTGTTTATCTTGTAGTTATACTCGTTTAAATTTGTAATCTTAAATATACTAAGTTATGAAGTTTACTATATTCTTGTAACGGTACTCCTTTCTTGCAAGAAGTATTAATCTTGTATGTCGGCTATTGCAACTTATAATTTATTACCTATGATGCCACTTCAAGGTATACGAGGTTCACACGATGTCTTAATAATATGGGGTAGGTTTCCTCAACCGAACTCTGTTTATCTTGTAGTTATAATCGTTTAAATTTGTAATCTAAATATACTAACATATGAAGTTTACTATATTCTTTGAACGGTACTCCTTTCTTGCACGAACTATTAATCTTTGTATGTCGGTTATTGCACCTTATAATTTATACCAATGATGCCACTTTAAGGTATACGAGGTTCACACGATCTCTTAATTATATCCTGTAAGTTTCCTCAATCGAAGGAACTCTATTTATTTTGTAGCTATGACCGTTTAAATTCGTAATCTAAATATACTTACAGATGAAGTTTACTACATTATTTTAACGGTACTCCTTTCTTGCTCGACCTATGAATCCCGGAATTTCGGTTATTGCAACTTATAATTTATTTCCTATGATGCCACTTCGAGGTAGAAGATGTTCACACATTATTGTAATTATATACTGCAACTTTCCTCATTTGAACTCCGCTTATCTTGTACTTATAATCATATAAATATCTAATCTCAATATAACAACGTATGATGTTTATTCTATTCTGTTAATGGTAATCCTTTCTTGCACGAATTATTATTGTTGGTATTTCGGTTATTGAAACTTATAATTTATTTCCTAGTACACCACTTCGAGTTATAAGAGGTTCACACGATATCTTAATTATCTCATGTAAGTTTGCCCAATCAAACTCTGTTTATCTTGTAGTTATACTCGTTTAAATTTGTAATCTTAAATATACTAAGTTATGAAGTTTACTATATTCTTGTAACGGTACTCCTTTCTTGCAAGAAGTATTAATCTTGTATGTCGGCTATTGCAACTTATAATTTATTACCTATGATGCCACTTCAAGGTATACGAGGTTCACACGATGTCTTAATAATATGGGGTAGGTTTCCTCAACCGAACTCTGTTTATCTTGTAGTTATAATCGTTTAAATTTGTAATCTAAATATACTAACATATGAAGTTTACTATATTCTTTGAACGGTACTCCTTTCTTGCACGAACTATTAATCTTTGTATGTCGGTTATTGCACCTTATAATTTATACCAATGATGCCACTTTGAGGTATACGAGGTTCACACGATCTCTTAATTATATCCTTTAAGTTTCCTCAATCGAAGGAACTCTGTTTATTTTGTAGCTATGACCGTTTAAATTCGTAATCTAAATATACTTACAGATGAAGTTTACTATATTCTTTTAACGGTACTCCTTTCTTGCTCGACCTATGAATCCCGGAATTTCGGTTATTGCAACTTATAATTTATTTCCTATGATGCCACTTCGAGGTAGAAGATGTTCACACATTATTGTAATTATATAATGCAACTTTCCTCATTTGAACTCCGCTTATCTTGTACTTATAATCATATAAATATCTAATCTCAATATAACAACGTATGATGTTTATTCTATTCTGTTAATGGTAATCCTTTCTTGCACGAATTATTATTGTTGGTATTTCGGTTATTGAAACTTATAATTTATTTCCTAGTACACCACTTCGAGTTATAAGAGGTTCACACGATATCTTAATTATCTCATGTAAGTTTGCCCAATCAAACTCTGTTTATCTTGTAGTTATACTCGTTTAAATTTGTAATCTTAAATATACTAAGTTATGAAGTTTACTATATTCTTGTAACGGTACTCCTTTCTTGCAAGAAGTATTAATCTTGTATGTCGGCTATTGCAACTTATAATTTATTACCTATGATGCCACTTCAAGGTATACGAGGTTCACACGATGTCTTAATAATATGGGGTAGGTTTCTTCAACCGAACTCTGTTTATCTTGTAGTTATAATCGTTTAAATTTGTAATCTAAATATACTAACATATGAAGTTTACTATATTCTTTGAACGGTACTCCTTTCTTGCACGAACTATTAATCTTTGTATGTCGGTTATTGCACCTTATAATTTATACCAATGATGCCACTTTGAGGTATACGAGGTTCACACGATCTCTTAATTATATCCTGTAAGTTTCCTCAATCGAAGGAACTCTGTTTATTTTGTAGCTATGACCGTTTAAATTCGTAATCTAAATATACTTACAGATGAAGTTTACTATATTCTTTTAACGGTACTCCTTTCTTGCTCGACCTATGAATCCCGGAATTTCGGTTATTGCAACTTATAATTTATTTCCTATGATGCCACTTCGAGGTAGAAGATGTTCACACATTATTGTAATTATATAATGCAACTTTCCTCATTTGAACTCCGCTTATCTTGTACTTATAATCATATAAATATCTAATCTCAATATAACAACGTATGATGTTTATTCTATTCTGTTAATGGTAATCCTTTCTTGCACGAATTATTATTGTTGGTATTTCGGTTATTGAAACTTATAATTTATTTCCTAGTACACCACTTCGAGTTATAAGAGGTTCACACGATATCTTAATTATCTCATGTAAGTTTGCCCAATCAAACTCTGTTTATCTTGTAGTTATACTCGTTTAAATTTGTAATCTTAAATATACTAAGTTATGAAGTTTACTATATTCTTGTAACGGTACTCCTTTCTTGCAAGAAGTATTAATCTTGTATGTCGGCTATTGCAACTTATAATTTATTACCTATGATGCCACTTCAAGGTATACGAGGTTCACACGATGTCTTAATAATATGGGGTAGGTTTCCTCAACCGAACTCTGTTTATCTTGTAGTTATAATCGTTTAAATTTGTAATCTAAATATACTAACATATGAAGTTTACTATATTCTTTGAACGGTACTCCTTTCTTGCACGAACTATTAATCTTTGTATGTCGGTTATTGCACCTTATAATTTATACCAATGATGCCACTTTGAGGTATACGAGGTTCACACGATCTCTTAATTATATCCTGTAAGTTTCCTCAATCGAAGGAACTCTGTTTATTTTGTAGCTATGACCGTTTAAATTCGTAATCTAAATATACTTACAGATGAAGTTTACTACATTATTTTAACGGTACTCCTTTCTTGCTCGACCTATGAATCCCGGAATTTCGGTTATTGCAACTTATAATTTATTTCCTATGATGCCACTTCGAGGTAGAAGATGTTCACACATTATTGTAATTATATAATGCAACTTTCCTCATTTGAACTCCGCTTATCTTGTACTTATAATCATATAAATATCTAATCTCAATATAACAACGTATGATGTTTATTCTATTCTGTTAATGGTAATCCTTTCTTGCACGAATTATTATTGTTGGTATTTCGGTTATTGAAACTTATAATTTATTTCCTAGTACACCACTTCGAGTTATAAGAGGTTCACACGATATCTTAATTATCTCATGTAAGTTTGCCCAATCAAACTCTGTTTATCTTGTAGTTATACTCGTTTAAATTTGTAATCTTAAATATACTAAGTTATAAAGTTTACTATATTCTTGTAACGGTACTCCTTTCTTGCAAGAAGTATTAATCTTGTATGTCGGCTATTGCAACTTATAATTTATTACCTATGATGCCACTTCAAGGTATACGAGGTTCACACGATGTCTTAATAATATGGGGTAGGTTTCCTCAACCGAACTCTGTTTATCTTGTAGTTATAATCGTTTAAATTTGTAATCTAAATATACTAACATATGAAGTTTACTATATTCTTTGAACGGTACTCCTTTCTTGCACGAACTATTAATCTTTGTATGTCGGTTATTGCACCTTATAATTTATACCAATGATGCCACTTTGAGGTATACGAGGTTCACACGATCTCTTAATTATATCCTGTAAGTTTCCTCAATCGAAGGAACTCTGTTTATTTTGTAGCTATGACCGTTTAAATTCGTAATCTAAATATACTTACAGATGAAGTTTACTATATTCTTTTAACGGTACTCCTTTCTTGCTCGACCTATGAATCCCAGAATTTCGGTTATTGCAACTTATAATTTATTTCCTATGATGCCACTTCGAGGTAGAAGATGTTCACACATTATTGTAATTATATAATGCAACTTTCCTCATTTGAACTCCGCTTATCTTGTACTTATAATCATTTAAATATCTAATCTCAATATAACAACGTATGATGTTTATTCTATTCTGTTAATGGTAATCCTTTCTTGCACGAATTATTATTGTTGGTATTTCGGTTATTGAAACTTATAATTTATTTCCTAGTACACCACTTCGAGTTATAAGAGGTTCACACGATATCTTAATTATCTCATGTAAGTTTGCCCAATCAAACTCTGTTTATCTTGTAGTTATACTCGTTTAAATTTGTAATCTTAAATATACTAAGTTATGAAGTTTACTATATTCTTGTAACGGTACTCCTTTCTTGCAAGAAGTATTAATCTTGTATGTCGGCTATTGCAACTTATAATTTATTACCTATGATGCCACTTCAAGGTATACGAGGTTCACACGATGTCTTAATAATATGGGGTAGGTTTCCTCAACCGAACTCTGTTTATCTTGTAGTTATAATCGTTTGAATTTGTAATCTAAATATACTAACATATGAAGTTTACTATATTCTTTGAACGGTACTCCTTTCTTGCACGAACTATTAATCTTTGTATGTCGGTTATTGCACCTTATAATTTATACCAATGATGCCACTTTGAGGTATACGAGGTTCACACGATCTCTTAATTATATCCTGTAAGTTTCCTCAATCGAAGGAACTCTGTTTATTTTGTAGCTATGACCGTTTAAATTCGTAATCTAAATATACTTACAGATGAAGTTTACTATGTTCTTTTAACGGTACTCCTTTCTTGCTCGACCTATGAATCCCGGAATTTCGGTTATTGCAACTTATAATTTATTTCCTATGATGCCACTTCGAGGTAGAAGATGTTCACACATTATTGTAATCATATACTGCAACTTTCCTCATTTGAACTCCGCTTATCTTGTACTTATAATCATATAAATATCTAATCTCAATATAACAACGTATGATGTTTATTCTATTCTGTTAATGGTAATCCTTTCTTGCACAAATTATTATTGTTGGTATTTCGGTTATTGAAACTTATAATTTATTTCCTAGTACACCACTTCGAGTTATAAGAGGTTCACACGATATCTTAATTATCTCATGTAAGTTTGCCCAATCAAACTCTGTTTATCTTGTACTTATACTCGTTTAAATTTGTAATCTAAATATACTAACATATGAAGTTTACTATATTCTTTGAACGGTACTCCTTTCTTGCACGAACTATTAATCTTTGTATGTCGGTTATTGCACCTTATAATTTATACCAATGATGCCAGTTTGAGGTATACGAGGTTCACACGATCTCTTAATTATATCCTGTAAGTTTCCTCAATCGAAGGAACTCTGTTTATTTTGTAGCTATGACCGTTTAAATTTGTAATCTAAATATACTTACAGATGAAGTTTACTATATTCTTGTAACGGTACTCATTTCTTGCAAGAACTATTAATCTTGTACGTCGGCTATTGCAACTTATAATTTATTACCTATGATGCCACTTCAAGGTATACGAGGTTCACACGATGTCTTAATAATATGGTGTAGGTTTCCTCAACCGAACTCTGTTTATCTTGTAGTTATAATCGTTTAAATTTGTAATCTAAATATACTAACATATGAAGTTTACTATATTCTTTGAACGGTACTCCTTTCTTGCACGAACTATTAATCTTTGTATGTCGGTTATTGCACCTTATAATTTATACCAATGATGCCACTTTGAGGTATACGAGGTTCACACGATGTCTTAATTATATCCTGTAAGTTTCCTCAATCGAAGGAACTCTGTTTATTTTGTAGCTATGACCGTTTAAATTCGTAATCTAAATATACTTACAGATGAAGTTTACTATATTCTTTTAACGGTACTCCTTTCTTGCTCGACCTATGAATCCCGGAATTTCGGTTATTGCAACTTATAATTTATTTCCTATGATGCCACTTCGAGGTAGAAGATGTTCACACATTATTGTAATTATATACTGCAAGTTTCCTCATTTGAACTCCGCTTATCTTGTACTTATAATCATATAAATATCTAATCTCAATATAACAACGTATGATGTTTATTCTATTCTGTTAATGGTAATCCTTTCTTGCACGAATTATTATTGTTGGTATTTCGGTTATTGAAACTTATAATTTATTTCCTAGTACACCACTTCGAGTTATAAGAGGTTCACACGATATCTTAATTATCTCATGTAAGTTTGCCCAATCAAACTCTGTTTATCTTGTACTTATACTCGTTTAAATTTGTAATCTAAATATACTAACATATGAAGTTTACTATATTCTTTGAACGGTACTCCTTTCTTGCACGAACTATTAATCTTTGTATGTCGGTTATTGCACCTTATAATTTATACCAATGATGCCAGTTTGAGGTATACGAGGTTCACACGATCTCTTAATTATATCCTGTAAGTTTCCTCAATCGAAGGAACTCTGTTTATTTTGTAGCTATGACCGTTTAAATTTGTAATCTAAATATACTTACAGATGAAGTTTACTATATTCTTGTAACGGTACTCATTTCTTGCAAGAACTATTAATCTTGTACGTCGGCTATTGCAACTTATAATTTATTACCTATGATGCCACTTCAAGGTATACGAGGTTCACACGATGTCTTAATAATATGGTGTAGGTTTCCTCAACCGAACTCTGTTTATCTTGTAGTTATAATCGTTTAAATTTGTAATCTAAATATACTAACATATGAAGTTTACTATATTCTTTGAACGGTACTCCTTTCTTGCACGAACTATTAATCTTTGTATGTCGGTTATTGCACCTTATAATTTATACCAATGATGCCACTTTGAGGTATACGAGGTTCACACGATGTCTTAATTATATCCTGTAAGTTTCCTCAATCGAAGGAACTCTGTTTATTTTGTAGCTATGACCGTTTAAATTCGTAATCTAAATATACTTACAGATGAAGTTTACTATATTCTTTTAACGGTACTCCTTTCTTGCTCGACCTATGAATCCCGGAATTTCGGTTATTGCAACTTATAATTTATTTCCTATGATGCCACTTCGAGGTAGAAGATGTTCACACATTATTGTAATTATATACTGCAAGTTTCCTCATTTGAACTCCGCTTATCTTGTACTTATAATCATTTAAATATCTAATCTCAATATAACAACGTATGATGTTTATTCTATTCTGTTAATGGTAATCCTTTCTTGCACGAATTATTATTGTTGGTATTTCAGTTATTGAAACTTATAATTTATTTCCTAGTACACCACTTCGAGTTATAAGAGGTTCACACGATATCTTAATTATCTCATGTAAGTTTGCCCAATCAAACTCTGTTTATCTTGTAGTTATACTCGTTTAAATTTGTAATCTTAAATATACTAAGTTATGAAGTTTACTATATTCTTGTAACGGTACTCCTTTCTTGCAAGAAGTATTAATCTTGTATGTCGGCTATTGCAACTTATAATTTATTA
Source organism: Chamaenerion angustifolium (assembly GCA_946814005.1). Taxonomy (NCBI): domain Eukaryota; kingdom Viridiplantae; phylum Streptophyta; class Magnoliopsida; order Myrtales; family Onagraceae; genus Chamaenerion; species Chamaenerion angustifolium. The sequence continues at coordinate 19,910,382 of OX328268.1, read as the reverse complement.
CCTATGATGCCACTTCAAGGTATACGAGGTTCACACGATGTCTTAATAATATGGGGTAGGTTTCCTCAACCGAACTCTGTTTATCTTGTAGTTATAATCGTTTAAATTTGTAATCTAAATATACTAACATATGAAGTTTACTATATTCTTTGAACGGTACTCCTTTCTTGCACGAACTATTAATCTTTGTATGTCGGTTATTGCACCTTATAATTTATACCAATGATGCCACTTTGAGGTATACGAGGTTCACACGATCTCTTACTTATATCCTGTAAGTTTCCTCAATCGAAGGAACTCTGTTTATTTTGTAGCTATGACCGTTTAAATTCGTAATCTAAATATACTTACAGATGAAGTTTACTACATTATTTTAACGGTACTCCTTTCTTGCTCGACCTATGAATCCCGGAATTTCGGTTATTGCAACTTATAATTTATTTCCTATGATGCCACTTCGAGGTAGAAGATGTTCACACATTATTGTAATTATATACTGCAAGTTTCCTCATTTGAACTCCGCTTATCTTGTACTTATAATCATATAAATATCTAATCTCAATATAACAACGTATGATGTTTATTCTATTCTGTTAATGGTAATCCTTTCTTGCACGAATTATTATTGTTGGTATTTCGGTTATTGAAACTTATAATTTATTTCCTAGTACACCACTTCGAGTTATAAGAGGTTCACACGATATCTTAATTATCTCATGTAAGTTTGCCCAATCAAACTCTGTTTATCTTGTAGTTATACTCATTTAAATTTGTAATCTTAAATATACTAAGTTATGAAGTTTACTATATTCTTGTAACGGTACTCCTTTCTTGCAAGAAGTATTAATCTTGTATGTCGGCTATTGCAACTTATAATTTATTACCTATGATGCCACTTCAAGGTATACGAGGTTCACACGATGTCTTAATAATATGGGGTAGGTTTCCTCAACCGAACTCTGTTTATCTTGTAGTTATAATCGTTTAAATTTGTAATCTAAATATACTAACATATGAAGTTTACTATATTCTTTGAACGGTACTCCTTTCTTGCACGAACTATTAATCTTTGTATGTCGGTTATTGCACCTTATAATTTATACCAATGATGCCACTTTGAGGTATACGAGGTTCACACGATCTCTTAATTATATCCTGTAAGTTTCCTCAATCGAAGGAACTCTGTTTATTTTGTAGCTATGACCGTTTAAATTCGTAATCTAAATATACTTACAGATGAAGTTTACTATATTCTTTTAACGGTACTCCTTTCTTGCTCGACCTATGAATCCCGGAATTTCGGTTATTGCAACTTATAATTTATTTCCTATGATGCCACTTCGAGGTAGAAGATGTTCACACATTATTGTAATCATATACTGCAACTTTCCTCATTTGAACTCCGCTTATCTTGTACTTATAATCATATAAATATCTAATCTCAATATAACAACGTATGATGTTTATTCTATTCTGTTAATGGTAATCCTTTCTTGCACGAATTATTATTGTTGGTATTTCGGTTATTGAAACTTATAATTTATTTCCTAGTACACCACTTCGAGTTATAAGAGGTTTACACGATATCTTAATTATCTCATGTAAGTTTGCCCAATCAAACTCTGTTTATCTTGTACTTATACTCGTTTAAATTTGTAATCTAAATATACTAACATATGAAGTTTACTATATTCTTTGAACGGTACTCTTTTCTTGCACGGACTATTAATCTTTGTATGTCGGTTATTGCACCTTATAATTTATACCAATGATGCCACTTTGAGGTATACGAGGTTCACACGATCTCTTAATTATATCCTGTAAGTTTCCTCAATCGAAGGAACTCTGTTTATTTTGTAGCTATGACCGTTTAAAATTGTAATCTAAATATACTTACAGATGAAGTTTACTATATTCTTGTAACAGTACTCATTTCTTGCAAGAACTATTAATCTTGTACGTCGGCTATTGCAACTTATAATTTATTACCTATGATGCCACTTCAAGGTATACGAGGTTCACACGATGTCTTAATAATATGGTGTAGGTTTCCTCAACCGAACTCTGTTTATCTTGTAGTTATAATCGTTTAAATTTGTAATCTAAATATACTAACATATGAAGTTTACTATATTCTATGAACGGTACTCCTTTCTTGCACGAACTATTAATCTTTGTATGTCGGTTATTGCACCTTATAATTTATACCAATGATGCCACTTTGAGGTATACGAGGTTCACACGATCTCTTACTTATATCCTGTAAGTTTCCTCAATCGAAGGAACTCTGTTTATTTTGTAGCTATGACCGTTTAAATTCGTAATCTAAATATACTTACAGATGAAGTTTACTACATTATTTTAACGGTACTCCTTTCTTGCTCGACCTATGAATCCCGGAATTTCGGTTATTGCAACTTATAATTTATTTCCTATGATGCCACTTCGAGGTAGAAGATGTTCACACATTATTGTAATTATATACTGCAAGTTTCCTCATTTGAACTCCGCTTATCTTGTACTTATAATCATATAAATATCTAATCTCAATATAACAACGTATGATGTTTATTCTATTCTGTTAATGGTAATCCTTTCTTGCACGAATTATTATTGTTGGTATTTCGGTTATTGAAACTTATAATTTATTTCCTAGTACACCACTTCGAGTTATAAGAGGTTTACACGATATCTTAATTATCTCATGTAAGTTTGCCCAATCAAACTCTGTTTATCTTGTACTTATACTCGTTTAAATTTGTAATCTAAATATACTAACATATGAAGTTTACTATATTCTTTGAACGGTACTCCTTTCTTGCACGAACTATTAATCTTTGTATGTCGGTTATTGCACCTTATAATTTATACCAATGATGCCACTTTGAGGTATACGAGGTTCACACGATCTCTTAATTATATCCTGTAAGTTTCCTCAATCGAAGGAACTCTGTTTATTTTGTAGCTATGACCGTTTAAATTCGTAATCTAAATATACTTACAGATGAAGTTTACTATATTCTTTTAACGGTACTCCTTTCTTGCTCGACCTATGAATCCCGGAATTTCGGTTATTGCAACTTATAATTTATTTCCTATGATGCCACTTCGAGGTAGAAGATGTTCACACATTATTGTAATTATATACTGCAAGTTTCCTCATTTGAACTCCGCTTATCTTGTACTTATAATCATTTAAATATCTAATCTCAATATAACAACGTATGATGTTTATTCTATTCTGTTAATGGTAATCCTTTCTTGCACGAATTATTATTGTTGGTATTTCGGTTATTGAAACTTATAATTTATTTCCTAGTACACCACTTCGAGTTATAAGAGGTTCACACGATATCTTAATTATCTCATGTAAGTTTGCCCAATCAAACTCTGTTTATCTTGTAGTTATACTCGTTTAAATTTGTAATCTTAAATATACTAAGTTATGAAGTTTACTATATTCTTGTAACGGTACTCCTTTCTTGCAAGAAGTATTAATCTTGTATGTCGGCTATTGCAACTTATAATTTATTACCTATGATGCCACTTCAAGGTATACGAGGTTCACACGATGTCTTAATAATATGGGGTAGGTTTCCTCAACCGAACTCTGTTTATCTTGTAGTTATAATCGTTTAAATTTGTAATCTAAATATACTAACATATGAAGTTTACTATATTCTTTGAACGGTACTCCTTTCTTGCACGAACTATTAATCTTTGTATGTCGGTTATTGCACCTTATAATTTATACCAATGATGCCACTTTGAGGTATACGAGGTTCACACGATCTCTTACTTATATCCTGTAAGTTTCCTCAATCGAAGGAACTCTGTTTATTTTGTAGCTATGACCGTTTAAATTCGTAATCTAAATATACTTACAGATGAAGTTTACTACATTATTTTAACGGTACTCCTTTCTTGCTCGACCTATGAATCCCGGAATTTCGGTTATTGCAACTTATAATTTATTTCCTATGATGCCACTTCGAGGTAGAAGATGTTCACACATTATTGTAATTATATACTGCAAGTTTCCTCATTTGAACTCCGCTTATCTTGTACTTATAATCATATAAATATCTAATCTCAATATAACAACGTATGATGTTTATTCTATTCTGTTAATGGTAATCCTTTCTTGCACGAATTATTATTGTTGGTATTTCGGTTATTGAAACTTATAATTTATTTCCTAGTACACCACTTCGAGTTATAAGAGGTTCACACGATATCTTAATTATCTCATGTAAGTTTGCCCAATCAAACTCTGTTTATCTTGTAGTTATACTCGTTTAAATTTGTAATCTTAAATATACTAAGTTATGAAGTTTACTATATTCTTGTAACGGTACTCCTTTCTTGCAAGAAGTATTAATCTTGTATGTCGGCTATTGCAACTTATAATTTATTACCTATGATGCCACTTCAAGGTATACGAGGTTCACACGATGTCTTAATAATATGGGGTAGGTTTCCTCAACCGAACTCTGTTTATCTTGTAGTTATAATCGTTTAAATTTGTAATCTAAATATACTAACATATGAAGTTTACTATATTCTTTGAACGGTACTCCTTTCTTGCACGAACTATTAATCTTTGTATGTCGGTTATTGCACCTTATAATTTATACCAATGATGCCACTTTGAGGTATACGAGGTTCACACGATCTCTTAATTATATCCTGTAAGTTTCCTCAATCGAAGGAACTCTGTTTATTTTGTAGCTATGACCGTTTAAATTCGTAATCTAAATATACTTACAGATGAAGTTTACTACATTCTTTTAACGGTACTCCTTTCTTGCTCGACCTATGAATCCCGGAATTTCGGTTATTGCAACTTATAATTTATTTCCTATGATGCCACTTCGAGGTAGAAGATGTTCACACATTATTGTAATCATATACTGCAACTTTCCTCATTTGAACTCCGCTTATCTTGTACTTATAATCATATAAATATCTAATCTCAATATAACAACGTATGATGTTTATTCTATTCTGTTAATGGTAATCCTTTCTTGCACGAATTATTATTGTTGGTATTTCGGTTATTGAAACTTATAATTTATTTCCTAGTACACCACTTCGAGTTATAAGAGGTTTACACGATATCTTAATTATCTCATGTAAGTTTGCCCAATCAAACTCTGTTTATCTTGTACTTATACTCGTTTAAATTTGTAATCTAAATATACTAACATATGAAGTTTACTATATTCTTTGAACGGTACTCTTTTCTTGCACGGACTATTAATCTTTGTATGTCGGTTATTGCACCTTATAATTTATACCAATGATGCCACTTTGAGGTATACGAGGTTCACACGATCTCTTAATTATATCCTGTAAGTTTCCTCAATCGAAGGAACTCTGTTTATTTTGTAGCTATGACCGTTTAAAATTGTAATCTAAATATACTTACAGATGAAGTTTACTATATTCTTGTAACAGTACTCATTTCTTGCAAGAACTATTAATCTTGTACGTCGGCTATTGCAACTTATAATTTATTACCTATGATGCCACTTCAAGGTATACGAGGTTCACACGATGTCTTAATAATATGGTGTAGGTTTCCTCAACCGAACTCTGTTTATCTTGTAGTTATAATCGTTTAAATTTGTAATCTAAATATACTAACATATGAAGTTTACTATATTCTTTGAACGGTACTCCTTTCTTGCACGAACTATTAATCTTTGTATGTCGGTTATTGCACCTTATAATTTATACCAATGATGCCACTTTGAGGTATACGAGGTTCACACGATCTCTTACTTATATCCTGTAAGTTTCCTCAATCGAAGGAACTCTGTTTATTTTGTAGCTATGACCGTTTAAATTCGTAATCTAAATATACTTACAGATGAAGTTTACTACATTATTTTAACGGTACTCCTTTCTTGCTCGACCTATGAATCCCGGAATTTCGGTTATTGCAACTTATAATTTATTTCCTATGATGCCACTTCGAGGTAGAAGATGTTCACACATTATTGTAATTATATACTGCAAGTTTCCTCATTTGAACTCCGCTTATCTTGTACTTATAATCATATAAATATCTAATCTCAATATAACAACGTATGATGTTTATTCTATTCTGTTAATGGTAATCCTTTCTTGCACGAATTATTATTGTTGGTATTTCGGTTATTGAAACTTATAATTTATTTCCTAGTACACCACTTCGAGTTATAAGAGGTTCACACGATATCTTAATTATCTCATGTAAGTTTGCCCAATCAAACTCTGTTTATCTTGTAGTTATACTCGTTTAAATTTGTAATCTTAAATATACTAAGTTATGAAGTTTACTATATTCTTGTAACGGTACTCCTTTCTTGCAAGAAGTATTAATCTTGTATGTCGGCTATTGCAACTTATAATTTATTACCTATGATGCCACTTCAAGGTATACGAGGTTCACACGATGTCTTAATAATATGGGGTAGGTTTCCTCAACCGAACTCTGTTTATCTTGTAGTTATAATCGTTTAAATTTGTAATCTAAATATACTAACATATGAAGTTTACTATATTCTTTGAACGGTACTCCTTTCTTGCACGAACTATTAATCTTTGTATGTCGGTTATTGCACCTTATAATTTATACCAATGATGCCACTTTGAGGTATACGAGGTTCACACGATCTCTTAATTATATCCTGTAAGTTTCCTCAATCGAAGGAACTCTGTTTATTTTGTAGCTATGACCGTTTAAATTCGTAATCTAAATATACTTACAGATGAAGTTTACTATATTCTTTTAACGGTACTCCTTTCTTGCTCGACCTATGAATCCCGGAATTTCGGTTATTGCAACTTATAATTTATTTCCTATGATGCCACTTCGAGGTAGAAGATGTTCACACATTATTGTAATCATATACTGCAACTTTCCTCATTTGAACTCCGCTTATCTTGTACTTATAATCATATAAATATCTAATCTCAATATAACAACGTATGATGTTTATTCTATTCTGTTAATGGTAATCCTTTCTTGCACGAATTATTATTGTTGGTATTTCGGTTATTGAAACTTATAATTTATTTCCTAGTACACCACTTCGAGTTATAAGAGGTTTACACGATATCTTAATTATCTCATGTAAGTTTGCCCAATCAAACTCTGTTTATCTTGTACTTATACTCGTTTAAATTTGTAATCTAAATATACTAACATATGAAGTTTACTATATTCTTTGAACGGTACTCTTTTCTTGCACGGACTATTAATCTTTGTATGTCGGTTATTGCACCTTATAATTTATACCAATGATGCCACTTTGAGGTATACGAGGTTCACACGATCTCTTAATTATATCCTGTAAGTTTCCTCAATCGAAGGAACTCTGTTTATTTTGTAGCTATGACCGTTTAAAATTGTAATCTAAATATACTTACAGATGAAGTTTACTATATTCTTGTAACGGTACTCATTTCTTGCAAGAACTATTAATCTTGTACGTCGGCTATTGCAACTTATAATTTATTACCTATGATGCCACTTCAAGGTATACGAGGTTCACACGATGTCTTAATAATATGGTGTAGGTTTCCTCAACCGAACTCTGTTTATCTTGTAGTTATAATCGTTTAAATTTGTAATCTAAATATACTAACATATGAAGTTTACTATATTCTTTGAACGGTACTCCTTTCTTGCACGAACTATTAATCTTTGTATGTCGGTTATTGCACCTTATAATTTATACCAATGATGCCACTTTGAGGTATACGAGGTTCACACGATGTCTTAATTATATCCTGTAAGTTTCCTCAATCGAAGGAACTCTGTTTATTTTGTAGCTATGACCGTTTAAATTCGTAATCTAAATATACTTACAGATGAAGTTTACTATATTCTTTTAACGGTACTCCTTTCTTGCTCGACCTATGAATCCCGGAATTTCGGTTATTGCAACTTATAATTTATTTCCTATGATGCCACTTCGAGGTAGAAGATGTTCACACATTATTGTAATTATATACTGCAAGTTTCCTCATTTGAACTCCGCTTATCTTGTACTTATAATCATTTAAATATCTAATCTCAATATAACAACGTATGATGTTTATTCTATTCTGTTAATGGTAATCCTTTCTTGCACGAATTATTATTGTTGGTATTTCGGTTATTGAAACTTATAATTTATTTCCTAGTACACCACTTCGAGTTATAAGAGGTTCACACGATATCTTAATTATCTCATGTAAGTTTGCCCAATCAAACTCTGTTTATCTTGTAGTTATACTCGTTTAAATTTGTAATCTTAAATATACTAAGTTATGAAGTTTACTATATTCTTGTAACGGTACTCCTTTCTTGCAAGAAGTATTAATCTTGTATGTCGGCTATTGCAACTTATAATTTATTACCTATGATGCCACTTCAAGGTATACGAGGTTCACACGATGTCTTAATAATATGGGGTAGGTTTCCTCAACCGAACTCTGTTTATCTTGTAGTTATAATCGTTTAAATTTGTAATCTAAATATACTAACATATGAAGTTTACTATATTCTTTGAACGGTACTCCTTTCTTGCACGAACTATTAATCTTTGTATGTCGGTTATTGCACCTTATAATTTATACCAATGATGCCACTTTGAGGTATACGAGGTTCACACGATCTCTTAATTATATCCTGTAAGTTTCCTCAATCGAAGGAACTCTGTTTATTTTGTAGCTATGACCGTTTAAATTCGTAATCTAAATATACTTACAGATGAAGTTTACTATATTCTTTTAACGGTACTCCTTTCTTGCTCGACCTATGAATCCCGGAATTTCGGTTATTGCAACTTATAATTTATTTCCTATGATGCCACTTCGAGGTAGAAGATGTTCACACATTATTGTAATCATATACTGCAACTTTCCTCATTTGAACTCCGCTTATCTTGTACTTATAATCATATAAATATCTAATCTCAATATAACAACGTATGATGTTTATTCTATTCTGTTAATGGTAATCCTTTCTTGCACGAATTATTATTGTTGGTATTTCGGTTATTGAAACTTATAATTTATTTCCTAGTACACCACTTCGAGTTATAAGAGGTTTACACGATATCTTAATTATCTCATGTAAGTTTGCCCAATCAAACTCTGTTTATCTTGTACTTATACTCGTTTAAATTTGTAATCTAAATATACTAACATATGAAGTTTACTATATTCTTTGAACGGTACTCTTTTCTTGCACGGACTATTAATCTTTGTATGTCGGTTATTGCACCTTATAATTTATACCAATGATGCCACTTTGAGGTATACGAGGTTCACACGATCTCTTAATTATATCCTGTAAGTTTCCTCAATCGAAGGAACTCTGTTTATTTTGTAGCTATGACCGTTTAAAATTGTAATCTAAATATACTTACAGATGAAGTTTACTATATTCTTGTAACGGTACTCATTTCTTGCAAGAACTATTAATCTTGTACGTCGGCTATTGCAACTTATAATTTATTACCTATGATGCCACTTCAAGGTATACGAGGTTCACACGATGTCTTAATAATATGGTGTAGGTTTCCTCAACCGAACTCTGTTTATCTTGTAGTTATAATCGTTTAAATTTGTAATCTAAATATACTAACATATGAAGTTTACTATATTCTTTGAACGGTACTCCTTTCTTGCACGAACTATTAATCTTTGTATGTCGGTTATTGCACCTTATAATTTATACCAATGATGCCACTTTGAGGTATACGAGGTTCACACGATGTCTTAATTATATCCTGTAAGTTTCCTCAATCGAAGGAACTCTGTTTATTTTGTAGCTATGACCGTTTAAATTCGTAATCTAAATATACTTACAGATGAAGTTTACTATATTCTTTTAACGGTACTCCTTTCTTGCTCGACCTATGAATCCCGGAATTTCGGTTATTGCAACTTATAATTTATTTCCTATGATGCCACTTCGAGGTAGAAGATGTTCACACATTATTGTAATTATATACTGCAAGTTTCCTCATTTGAACTCCGCTTATCTTGTACTTATAATCATTTAAATATCTAATCTCAATATAACAACGTATGATGTTTATTCTATTCTGTTAATGGTAATCCTTTCTTGCACGAATTATTATTGTTGGTATTTCGGTTATTGAAACTTATAATTTATTTCCTAGTACACCACTTCGAGTTATAAGAGGTTCACACGATATCTTAATTATCTCATGTAAGTTTGCCCAATCAAACTCTGTTTATCTTGTAGTTATACTCGTTTAAATTTGTAATCTTAAATATACTAAGTTATGAAGTTTACTATATTCTTGTAACGGTACTCATTTCTTGCAAGAACTATTAATCTTGTACGTCGGCTATTGCAACTTATAATTTATTACCTATGATGCCACTTCAAGGTATACGAGGTTCACACGATGTCTTAATAATATGGTGTAGGTTTCCTCAACCGAACTCTGTTTATCTTGTAGTTATAATCGTTTAAATTTGTAATCTAAATATACTAACATATGAAGTTTACTATATTCTTTGAACGGTACTCCTTTCTTGCACGAACTATTAATCTTTGTATGTCGGTTATTGCACCTTATAATTTATACCAATGATGCCACTTTGAGGTATACGAGGTTCACACGATGTCTTAATTATATCCTGTAAGTTTCCTCAATCGAAGGAACTCTGTTTATTTTGTAGCTATGACCGTTTAAATTCGTAATCTAAATATACTTACAGATGAAGTTTACTATATTCTTTTAACGGTACTCCTTTCTTGCTCGACCTATGAATCCCGGAATTTCGGTTATTGCAACTTATAATTTATTTCCTATGATGCCACTTCGAGGTAGAAGATGTTCACACATTATTGTAATTATATACTGCAAGTTTCCTCATTTGAACTCCGCTTATCTTGTACTTATAATCATTTAAATATCTAATCTCAATATAACAACGTATGATGTTTATTCTATTCTGTTAATGGTAATCCTTTCTTGCACGAATTATTATTGTTGGTATTTCGGTTATTGAAACTTATAATTTATTTCCTAGTACACCACTTCGAGTTATAAGAGGTTCACACGATATCTTAATTATCTCATGTAAGTTTGCCCAATCAAACTCTGTTTATCTTGTAGTTATACTCGTTTAAATTTGTAATCTTAAATATACTAAGTTATGAAGTTTACTATATTCTTGTAACGGTACTCCTTTCTTGCAAGAAGTATTAATCTTGTATGTCGGCTATTGCAACTTATAATTTATTACCTATGATGCCACTTCAAGGTATACGAGGTTCACACGATGTCTTAATAATATGGGGTAGGTTTCCTCAACCGAACTCTGTTTATCTTGTAGTTATATTCGTTTAAATTTGTAATCTAAATATACTAACATATGAAGTTTACTATATTCTTTGAACGGTACTCCTTTCTTGCACGAACTATTAATCTTTGTATGTCGGTTATTGCACCTTATAATTTATACCAATGATGCCACTTTGAGGTATACGAGGTTCACACGATCTCTTAATTATATCCTGTAAGTTTCCTCAATCGAAGGAACTCTGTTTATTTTGTAGCTATGACCGTTTAAATTCGTAATCTAAATATACTTACAGATGAAGTTTACTATATTCTTTTAACGGTACTCCTTTCTTGCTCGACCTATGAATCCCGGAATTTCGGTTATTGCAACTTATAATTTATTTCCTATGATGCCACTTCGAGGTAGAAGATGTTCACACATTATTGTAATTATATAATGCAACTTTCCTCATTTGAACTCCGCTTATCTTGTACTTATAATCATATAAATATCTAATCTCAATATAACAACGTATGATGTTTATTCTATTCTGTTAATGGTAATCCTTTCTTGCACGAAATATTATTGTTGGTATTTCGGTTATTGAAACTTATAATTTATTTCCTAGTACACCACTTCGAGTTATAAGAGGTTCACACGATATCTTAATTATCTCATGTAAGTTTGCCCAATCAAACTCTGTTTATCTTGTAGTTATACTCGTTTAAATTTGTAATCTTAAATATACTAAGTTATGAAGTTTACTATATTCTTGTAACGGTACTCCTTTCTTGCAAGAAGTATTAATCTTGTATGTCGGCTATTGCAACTTATAATTTATTACCTATGATGCCACTTCAAGGTATACGAGGTTCACACGATGTCTTAATAATATGGGGTAGGTTTCCTCAACCGAACTCTGTTTATCTTGTAGTTATAATCGTTTAAATTTGTAATCTAAATATACTAACATATGAAGTTTACTATATTCTTTGAACGGTACTCCTTTCTTGCACGAACTATTAATCTTTGTATGTCGGTTATTGCACCTTATAATTTATACCAATGATGCCACTTTGAGGTATACGAGGTTCACACGATCTCTTAATTATATCCTGTAAGTTTCCTCAATCGAAGGAACTCTGTTTATTTTGTAGCTATGACCGTTTAAATTTGTAATCTAAATATACTTACAGATGAAGTTTACTATATTCTTGTAACGGTACTCATTTCTTGCAAGAACTATTAATCTTGTACGTCGGCTATTGCAACTTATAATTTATTACCTATGATGCCACTTCAAGGTATACGAGGTTCACACGATGTCTTAATAATATGGTGTAGGTTTCCTCAACCGAACTCTGTTTATCTTGTAGTTATAATCGTTTAAATTTGTAATCTAAATATACTAGCATATGAAGTTTACTATATTCTTTGAACGGTACTCCTTTCTTGCACGAACTATTAATCTTTGTATGTCGGTTATTGCACCTTATAATTTATACCAATGATGCCACTTTGAGGTATACGAGGTTCACACGATGTCTTAATTATATCCTGTAAGTTTCCTCAATCGAAGGAACTCTGTTTATTTTGTAGCTATGACCGTTTAAATTCGTAATCTAAATATACTTACAGATGAAGTTTACTATATTCTTTTAACGGTACTCCTTTCTTGCTCGACCTATGAATCCCGGAATTTCGGTTATTGCAACTTATAATTTATTTCCTATGATGCCACTTCGAGGTAGAAGATGTTCACACATTATTGTAATTATATACTGCAAGTTTCCTCATTTGAACTCCGCTTATCTTGTACTTATAATCATTTAAATATCTAATCTCAATATAACAACGTATGATGTTTATTCTATTCTGTTAATGGTAATCCTTTCTTGCACGAATTATTATTGTTGGTATTTCGGTTATTGAAACTTATAATTTATTTCCTAGTACACCACTTCGAGTTATAAGAGGTTCACACGATATCTTAATTATCTCATGTAAGTTTACCCAATCAAACTCTGTTTATCTTGTAGTTATACTCGTTTAAATTTGTAATCTTAAATATACTAAGTTATGAAGTTTACTATATTCTTGTAACGGTACTCCTTTCTTGCAAAAAGTATTAATCTTGTATGTCGGCTATTGCAACTTATAATTTATTACCTATGATGCCACTTCAAGGTATACGAGGTTCACACGATGTCTTAATAATATGGGGTAGGTTTCCTCAACCGAACTCTGTTTATCTTGTAGTTATAATCGTTTAAATTTGTAATCTAAATATACTAACATATGAAGTTTACTATATTCTTTGAACGGTACTCCTTTCTTGCACGAACTATTAATCTTTGTATGTCGGTTATTGCACCTTATAATTTATACCAATGATGCCACTTTGAGGTATACGAGGTTCACACGATCTCTTAATTATATCCTGTAAGTTTCCTCAATCGAAGGAACTCTGTTTATTTTGTAGCTATGACCGTTTAAATTCGTAATCTAAATATACTTACAGATGAAGTTTACTACATTCTTTTAACGGTACTCCTTTCTTGCTCGACCTATGAATCCCGGAATTTCGGTTATTGCAACTTATAATTTATTTCCTATGATGCCACTTCGAGGTAGAAGATGTTCACACATTATTGTAATTATATACTGCAAGTTTCCTCATTTGAACTCCACTTATCTTGTACTTATAATCATTTAAATATCTAATCTCAATATAACAACGTATGATGTTTATTCTATTCTGTTAATGGTAATCCTTTCTTGCACGAATTATTATTGTTGGTATTTCGGTTATTGAAACTTATAATTTATTTCCTAGTACACCACTTCGAGTTATAAGAGGTTCACACGATATCTTAATTATCTCATGTAAGTTTACCCAATCAAACTCTGTTTATCTTGTAGTTATACTCGTTTAAATTTGTAATCTTAAATATACTAAGTTATGAAGTTTACTATATTCTTGTAACGGTACTCCTTTCTTGCAAGAAGTATTAATCTTGTATGTCGGCTATTGCAACTTATAATTTATTACCTATGATGCCACTTCAACGTATACGAGGTTCACACGATGTCTTAATAATATGGGGTAGGTTTCCTCAACCGAACTCTGTTTATCTTGTAGTTATAATCGTTTAAATTTGTAATCTAAATATACTAACATATGAAGTTTACTATATTCTTTGAACGGTACTCCTTTCTTGCACGAACTATTAATCTTTGTATGTCGGTTATTGCACCTTATAATTTATACCAATGATGCTACTTTGAGGTATACGAGGTTCACACGATCTCTTAATTATATCCTGTAAGTTTCCTCAATCGAAGGAACTCTGTTTATTTTGTAGCTATGACCGTTTAAATTCGTAATCTAAATATACTTACAGATGAAGTTTACTATATTCTTTTAACGGTACTCCTTTCTTGCTCGACCTATGAATCCCGGAATTTCGGTTATTGCAACTTATAATTTATTTCCTATGATGCCACTTCGAGGTAGAAGATGTTCACACATTATTGTAATTATATAATGCAACTTTCCTCATTTGAACTCCGCTTATCTTGTACTTATAATCATATAAATATCTAATCTCAATATAACAACGTATGATGTTTATTCTATTCTGTTAATGGTAATCCTTTCTTGCACGAAATATTATTGTTGGTATTTCGGTTATTGAAACTTATAATTTATTTCCTAGTACACCACTTCGAGTTATAAGAGGTTCACACGATATCTTAATTATCTCATGTAAGTTTGCCCAATCAAACTCTGTTTATCTTGTAGTTATACTCGTTTAAATTTGTAATCTTAAATATACTAAGTTATGAAGTTTACTATATTCTTGTAACGGTTCTCCTTTCTTGCAAGAAGTATTAATCTTGTATGTCGGCTATTGCAACTTATAATTTATTACCTATGATGCCACTTCAAGGTATACGAGGTTCACACGATGTCTTAATAATATGGGGTAGGTTTCCTCAACCGAACTCTGTTTATCTTGTAGTTATAATCGTTTAAATTTGTAATCTAAATATACTAACATATGAAGTTTACTATATTCTTTGAACGGTACTCCTTTCTTGCACGAACTATTAATCTTTGTATGTCGGTTATTGCACCTTATAATTTATACCAATGATGCCACTTTGAGGTATACGAGGTTCACACGATCTCTTAATTATATCCTGTAAGTTTCCTCAATCGAAGGAACTCTGTTTATTTTGTAGCTATGACCGTTTAAATTTGTAATCTAAATATACTTACAGATGAAGTTTACTATATTCTTGTAACGGTACTCATTTCTTGCAAGAACTATTAATCTTGTACGTCGGCTATTGCAACTTATAATTTATTACCTATGATGCCACTTCAAGGTATACGAGGTTCACACGATGTCTTAATAATATGGTGTAGGTTTCCTCAACCGAACTCTGTTTATCTTGTAGTTATAATCGTTTAAATTTGTAATCTAAATATACTAGCATATGAAGTTTACTATATTCTTTGAACGGTACTCCTTTCTTGCACGAACTATTAATCTTTGTATGTCGGTTATTGCACCTTATAATTTATACCAATGATGCCACTTTGAGGTATACGAGGTTCACACGATGTCTTAATTATATCCTGTAAGTTTCCTCAATCGAAGGAACTCTGTTTATTTTGTAGCTATGACCGTTTAAATTCGTAATCTAAATATACTTACAGATGAAGTTTACTATATTCTTTTAACGGTACTCCTTTCTTGCTCGACCTATGAATCCCGGAATTTCGGTTATTGCAACTTATAATTTATTTCCTATGATGCCACTTCGAGGTAGAAGATGTTCACACATTATTGTAATTATATACTGCAAGTTTCCTCATTTGAACTCCGCTTATCTTGTACTTATAATCATTTAAATATCTAATCTCAATATAACAACGTATGATGTTTATTCTATTCTGTTAATGGTAATCCTTTCTTGCACGAACTATTAATCTTTGTATGTCGGTTATTGCACCTTATAATTTATTTCCTAGTACACCACTTCGAGTTATAAGAGGTTCACACGATATCTTAATTATCTCATGTAAGTTTGCCCAATCAAACTCTGTTTATCTTGTAGTTATACTCGTTTAAATTTGTAATCTTAAATATACTAAGTTATGAAGTTTACTATATTCTTGTAACGGTTCTCCTTTCTTGCAAGAAGTATTAATCTTGTATGTCGGCTATTGCAACTTATAATTTATTACCTATGATGCCACTTCAAGGTATACGAGGTTCACACGATGTCTTAATAATATGGGGTAGGTTTCCTCAACCGAACTCTGTTTATCTTGTAGTTATAATCGTTTAAATTTGTAATCTAAATATACTAACATATGAAGTTTACTATATTCTTTGAACGGTACTCCTTTCTTGCACGAACTATTAATCTTTGTATGTCGGTTATTGCACCTTATAATTTATACCAATGATGCCACTTTGAGGTATACGAGGTTCACACGATCTCTTAATTATATCCTGTAAGTTTCCTCAATCGAAGGAACTCTGTTTATTTTGTAGCTATGACCGTTTAAATTCGTAATCTAAATATACTTACAGATGAAGTTTACTACATTCTTTTAACGGTACTCCTTTCTTGCTCGACCTATGAATCCCGGAATTTCGGTTATTGCAACTTATAATTTATTTCCTATGATGCCACTTCGAGGTAGAAGATGTTCACACATTATTGTAATTATATAATGCAACTTTCCTCATTTGAACTCCGCTTATCTTGTACTTATAATCATATAAATATCTAATCTCAATATAACAACGTATGATGTTTATTCTATTCTGTTAATGGTAATCCTTTCTTGCACGAAATATTATTGTTGGTATTTCGGTTATTGAAACTTATAATTTATTTCCTAGTACACCACTTCGAGTTATAAGAGGTTCACACGATATCTTAATTATCTCATGTAAGTTTGCCCAATCAAACTCTGTTTATCTTGTAGTTATACTCGTTTAAATTTGTAATCTTAAATATACTAAGTTATGAAGTTTACTATATTCTTGTAACGGTTCTCCTTTCTTGCAAGAAGTATTAATCTTGTATGTCGGCTATTGCAACTTATAATTTATTACCTATGATGCCACTTCAAGGTATACGAGGTTCACACGATGTCTTAATAATATGGGGTAGGTTTCCTCAACCGAACTCTGTTTATCTTGTAGTTATAATCGTTTAAATTTGTAATCTAAATATACTAACATATGAAGTTTACTATATTCTTTGAACGGTACTCCTTTCTTGCACGAACTATTAATCTTTGTATGTCGGTTATTGCACCTTATAATTTATACCAATGATGCCACTTTGAGGTATACGAGGTTCACACGATCTCTTAATTATATCCTGTAAGTTTCCTCAATCGAAGGAACTCTGTTTATTTTGTAGCTATGACCGTTTAAATTTGTAATCTAAATATACTTACAGATGAAGTTTACTATATTCTTGTAACGGTACTCATTTCTTGCAAGAACTATTAATCTTGTACGTCGGCTATTGCAACTTATAATTTATTACCTATGATGCCACTTCAAGGTATACGAGGTTCACACGATGTCTTAATAATATGGTGTAGGTTTCCTCAACCGAACTCTGTTTATCTTGTAGTTATAATCGTTTAAATTTGTAATCTAAATATACTAGCATATGAAGTTTACTATATTCTTTGAACGGTACTCCTTTCTTGCACGAACTATTAATCTTTGTATGTCGGTTATTGCACCTTATAATTTATACCAATGATGCCACTTTGAGGTATACGAGGTTCACACGATGTCTTAATTATATCCTGTAAGTTTCCTCAATCGAAGGAACTCTGTTTATTTTGTAGCTATGACCGTTTAAATTCGTAATCTAAATATACTTACAGATGAAGTTTACTATATTCTTTTAACGGTACTCCTTTCTTGCTCGACCTATGAATCCCGGAATTTCGGTTATTGCAACTTATAATTTATTTCCTATGATGCCACTTCGAGGTAGAAGATGTTCACACATTATTGTAATTATATAATGCAACTTTCCTCATTTGAACTCCGCTTATCTTGTACTTATAATCATATAAATATCTAATCTCAATATAACAACGTATGATGTTTATTCTATTCTGTTAATGGTAATCCTTTCTTGCACGAAATATTATTGTTGGTATTTCGGTTATTGAAACTTATAATTTATTTCCTAGTACACCACTTCGAGTTATAAGAGGTTCACACGATATCTTAATTATCTCATGTAAGTTTGCCCAATCAAACTCTGTTTATCTTGTAGTTATACTCGTTTAAATTTGTAATCTTAAATATACTAAGTTATGAAGTTTACTATATTCTTGTAACGGTTCTCCTTTCTTGCAAGAAGTATTAATCTTGTATGTCGGCTATTGCAACTTATAATTTATTACCTATGATGCCACTTCAAGGTATACGAGGTTCACACGATGTCTTAATAATATGGGGTAGGTTTCCTCAACCGAACTCTGTTTATCTTGTAGTTATAATCGTTTAAATTTGTAATCTAAATATACTAACATATGAAGTTTACTATATTCTTTGAACGGTACTCCTTTCTTGCACGAACTATTAATCTTTGTATGTCGGTTATTGCACCTTATAATTTATACCAATGATGCCACTTTGAGGTATACGAGGTTCACACGATCTCTTAATTATATCCTGTAAGTTTCCTCAATCGAAGGAACTCTGTTTATTTTGTAGCTATGACCGTTTAAATTTGTAATCTAAATATACTTACAGATGAAGTTTACTATATTCTTGTAACGGTACTCATTTCTTGCAAGAACTATTAATCTTGTACGTCGGCTATTGCAACTTATAATTTATTACCTATGATGCCACTTCAAGGTATACGAGGTTCACACGATGTCTTAATAATATGGTGTAGGTTTCCTCAACCGAACTCTGTTTATCTTGTAGTTATAATCGTTTAAATTTGTAATCTAAATATACTAGCATATGAAGTTTACTATATTCTTTGAACGGTACTCCTTTCTTGCACGAACTATTAATCTTTGTATGTCGGTTATTGCACCTTATAATTTATACCAATGATGCCACTTTGAGGTATACGAGGTTCACACGATGTCTTAATTATATCCTGTAAGTTTCCTCAATCGAAGGAACTCTGTTTATTTTGTAGCTATGACCGTTTAAATTCGTAATCTAAATATACTAACAGATGAAGTTTACTATATTCTTTTAACGGTACTCCTTTCTTGCTCGACCTATGAATCCCGGAATTTCGGTTATTGCAACTTATAATTTATTTCCTATGATGCCACTTCGAGGTAGAAGATGTTCACACATTATTGTAATTATATACTGCAAGTTTCCTCATTTGAACTCCGCTTATCTTGTACTTATAATCATTTAAATATCTAATCTCAATATAACAACGTATGATGTTTATTCTATTCTGTTAATGGTAATCCTTTCTTGCACGAACTATTAATCTTTGTATTTCGGTTATTGAAACTTATAATTTATTTCCTAGTACACCACTTCGAGTTATAAGAGGTTCACACGATATCTTAATTATCTCATGTAAGTTTGCCCAATCAAACTCTGTTTATCTTGTAGTTATACTCGTTTAAATTTGTAATCTTAAATATACTAAGTTATGAAGTTTACTATATTCTTGTAACGGTACTCCTTTCTTGCAAGAAGTATTAATCTTGTATGTCGGCTATTGCAACTTATAATTTATTACCTATGATGCCACTTCAAGGTATACGAGGTTCACACGATGTCTTAATAATATGGGGTAGGTTTCCTCAACCGAACTCAGTTTATCTTGTAGTTATAATCGTTTAAATTTGTAATCTAAATATACTAACATATGAAGTTTACTATATTCTTTGAACGGTACTCCTTTCTTGCACGAACTATTAATCTTTGTATGTCGGTTATTGCACCTTATAATTTATACCAATGATGCCACTTTGAGGTATACGAGGTTCACACGATCTCTTAATTATATCCTGTAAGTTTCCTCAATCGAAGGAACTCTGTTTATTTTGTAGCTATGACCGTTTAAATTCGTAATCTAAATATACTTACAGATGAAGTTTACTACATTCTTTTAACGGTACTCCTTTCTTGCTCGACCTATGAATCCCGGAATTTCGGTTATTGCAACTTATAATTTATTTCCTATGATGCCACTTCGAGGTAGAAGATGTTCACACATTATTGTAATTATATAATGCAACTTTCCTCATTTGAACTCCGCTTATCTTGTACTTATAATCATATAAATATCTAATCTCAATATAACAACGTATGATGTTTATTCTATTCTGTTAATGGTAATCCTTTCTTGCACGAAATATTATTGTTGGTATTTCGGTTATTGAAACTTATAATTTATTTCCTAGTACACCACTTCGAGTTATAAGAGGTTCACACGATATCTTAATTATCTCATGTAAGTTTGCCCAATCAAACTCTGTTTATCTTGTAGTTATACTCGTTTAAATTTGTAATCTTAAATATACTAAGTTATGAAGTTTACTATATTCTTGTAACGGTTCTCCTTTCTTGCAAGAAGTATTAATCTTGTATGTCGGCT
Organism: Chamaenerion angustifolium; assembly: GCA_946814005.1. Lineage (NCBI taxonomy): Eukaryota > Viridiplantae > Streptophyta > Magnoliopsida > Myrtales > Onagraceae > Chamaenerion > Chamaenerion angustifolium. The sequence continues at coordinate 19,889,424 of OX328268.1, read as the reverse complement.
ATTGCAACTTATAATTTATTACCTATGATGCCACTTCAAGGTATACGAGGTTCACACGATGTCTTAATAATATGGGGTAGGTTTCCTCAACCGAACTCTGTTTATCTTGTAGTTATAATCGTTTAAATTTGTAATCTAAATATACTAACATATGAAGTTTACTATATTCTTTGAACGGTACTCCTTTCTTGCACGAACTATTAATCTTTGTATGTCGGTTATTGCACCTTATAATTTATACCAATGATGCCACTTTGAGGTATACGAGGTTCACACGATCTCTTAATTATATCCTGTAAGTTTCCTCAATCGAAGGAACTCTGTTTATTTTGTAGCTATGACCGTTTAAATTCGTAATCTAAATATACTTACAGATGAAGTTTACTATATTCTTTTAACGGTACTCCTTTCTTGCTCGACCTATGAATCCCGGAATTTCGGTTATTGCAACTTATAATTTATTTCCTATGATGCCACTTCGAGGTAGAAGATGTTCACACATTATTGTAATTATATACTGCAACTTTCCTCATTTGAACTCCGCTTATCTTGTACTTATAATCATATAAACATCTAATCTCAATATAACAACGTATGATGTTTATTCTATTCTGTTAATGGTAATCCTTTCTTGCACGAATTATTATTGTTGGTATTTCGGTTATTGAAACTTATAATTTATTTCCTAGTACACCACTTCGAGTTATAAGAGGTTCACACGATATCTTAATTATCTCAAGTAAGTTTGCCCAATCAAACTCTGTTTATCTTGTAGTTATACTCGTTTAAATTTGTAATCTTAAATATACTAAGTTATGAAGTTTACTATATTCTTGTAACGGTTCTCCTTTCTTGCAAGAAGTATTAATCTTGTATGTCGGCTATTGCAACTTATAATTTATTACCTATGATGCCACTTCAAGGTATACGAGGTTCACACGATGTCTTAATAATATGGGGTAGGTTTCCTCAACCGAACTCTGTTTATCTTGTAGTTATAATCGTTTAAATTTGTAATCTAAATATACTAACATATGAAGTTTACTATATTCTTTGAACGGTACTCCTTTCTTGCACGAACTATTAATCTTTGTATGTCGGTTATTGCACCTTATAATTTATACCAATGATGCCACTTTGAGGTATACGAGGTTCACACGATCTCTTAATTATATCCTGTAAGTTTCCTCAATCGAAGGAACTCTGTTTATTTTGTAGCTATGACCGTTTAAATTTGTAATCTAAATATACTTACAGATGAAGTTTACTATATTCTTGTAACGGTACTCATTTCTTGCAAGAACTATTAATCTTGTACGTCGGCTATTGCAACTTATAATTTATTACCTATGATGCCACTTCAAGGTATACGAGGTTCACACGATGTCTTAATAATATGGTGTAGGTTTCCTCAACCGAACTCTGTTTATCTTGTAGTTATAATCGTTTAAATTTGTAATCTAAATATACTAGCATATGAAGTTTACTATATTCTTTGAACGGTACTCCTTTCTTGCACGAACTATTAATCTTTGTATGTCGGTTATTGCACCTTATAATTTATACCAATGATGCCACTTTGAGGTATACGAGGTTCACACGATGTCTTAATTATATCCTGTAAGTTTCCTCAATCGAAGGAACTCTGTTTATTTTGTAGCTATGACCGTTTAAATTCGTAATCTAAATATACTAACAGATGAAGTTTACTATATTCTTTTAACGGTACTCCTTTCTTGCTCGACCTATGAATCCCGGAATTTCGGTTATTGCAACTTATAATTTATTTCCTATGATGCCACTTCGAGGTAGAAGATGTTCACACATTATTGTAATTATATACTGCAAGTTTCCTCATTTGAACTCCGCTTATCTTGTACTTATAATCATTTAAATATCTAATCTCAATATAACAACGTATGATGTTTATTCTATTCTGTTAATGGTAATCCTTTCTTGCACGAACTATTAATCTTTGTATTTCGGTTATTGAAACTTATAATTTATTTCCTAGTACACCACTTCGAGTTATAAGAGGTTCACACGATATCTTAATTATCTCATGTAAGTTTGCCCAATCAAACTCTGTTTATCTTGTAGTTATACTCGTTTAAATTTGTAATCTTAAATATACTAAGTTATGAAGTTTACTATATTCTTGTAACGGTACTCCTTTCTTGCAAGAAGTATTAATCTTGTATGTCGGCTATTGCAACTTATAATTTATTACCTATGATGCCACTTCAAGGTATACGAGGTTCACACGATGTCTTAATAATATGGGGTAGGTTTCCTCAACCGAACTCAGTTTATCTTGTAGTTATAATCGTTTAAATTTGTAATCTAAATATACTAACATATGAAGTTTACTATATTCTTTGAACGGTACTCCTTTCTTGCACGAACTATTAATCTTTGTATGTCGGTTATTGCACCTTATAATTTATACCAATGATGCCACTTTGAGGTATACGAGGTTCACACGATCTCTTAATTATATCCTGTAAGTTTCCTCAATCGAAGGAACTCTGTTTATTTTGTAGCTATGACCGTTTAAATTCGTAATCTAAATATACTTACAGATGAAGTTTACTACATTCTTTTAACGGTACTCCTTTCTTGCTCGACCTATGAATCCCGGAATTTCGGTTATTGCAACTTATAATTTATTTCCTATGATGCCACTTCGAGGTAGAAGATGTTCACACATTATTGTAATTATATAATGCAACTTTCCTCATTTGAACTCCGCTTATCTTGTACTTATAATCATATAAATATCTAATCTCAATATAACAACGTATGATGTTTATTCTATTCTGTTAATGGTAATCCTTTCTTGCACGAAATATTATTGTTGGTATTTCGGTTATTGAAACTTATAATTTATTTCCTAGTACACCACTTCGAGTTATAAGAGGTTCACACGATATCTTAATTATCTCATGTAAGTTTGCCCAATCAAACTCTGTTTATCTTGTAGTTATACTCGTTTAAATTTGTAATCTTAAATATACTAAGTTATGAAGTTTACTATATTCTTGTAACGGTTCTCCTTTCTTGCAAGAAGTATTAATCTTGTATGTCGGCTATTGCAACTTATAATTTATTACCTATGATGCCACTTCAAGGTATACGAGGTTCACACGATGTCTTAATAATATGGGGTAGGTTTCCTCAACCGAACTCTGTTTATCTTGTAGTTATAATCGTTTAAATTTGTAATCTAAATATACTAACATATGAAGTTTACTATATTCTTTGAACGGTACTCCTTTCTTGCACGAACTATTAATCTTTGTATGTCGGTTATTGCACCTTATAATTTATACCAATGATGCCACTTTGAGGTATACGAGGTTCACACGATCTCTTAATTATATCCTGTAAGTTTCCTCAATCGAAGGAACTCTGTTTATTTTGTAGCTATGACCGTTTAAATTTGTAATCTAAATATACTTACAGATGAAGTTTACTATATTCTTGTAACGGTACTCATTTCTTGCAAGAACTATTAATCTTGTACGTCGGCTATTGCAACTTATAATTTATTACCTATGATGCCACTTCAAGGTATACGAGGTTCACACGATGTCTTAATAATATGGTGTAGGTTTCCTCAACCGAACTCTGTTTATCTTGTAGTTATAATCGTTTAAATTTGTAATCTAAATATACTAGCATATGAAGTTTACTATATTCTTTGAACGGTACTCCTTTCTTGCACGAACTATTAATCTTTGTATGTCGGTTATTGCACCTTATAATTTATACCAATGATGCCACTTTGAGGTATACGAGGTTCACACGATGTCTTAATTATATCCTGTAAGTTTCCTCAATCGAAGGAACTCTGTTTATTTTGTAGCTATGACCGTTTAAATTCGTAATCTAAATATACTTACAGATGAAGTTTACTATATTCTTTTAACGGTACTCCTTTCTTGCTCGACCTATGAATCCCGGAATTTCGGTTATTGCAACTTATAATTTATTTCCTATGATGCCACTTCGAGGTAGAAGATGTTCACACATTATTGTAATTATATACTGCAAGTTTCCTCATTTGAACTCCGCTTATCTTGTACTTATAATCATTTAAATATCTAATCTCAATATAACAACGTATGATGTTTATTCTATTCTGTTAATGGTAATCCTTTCTTGCACGAATTATTATTGTTGGTATTTCGGTTATTGAAACTTATAATTTATTTCCTAGTACACCACTTCGAGTTATAAGAGGTTCACACGATATCTTAATTATCTCATGTAAGTTTGCCCAATCAAACTCTGTTTATCTTGTAGTTATACTCGTTTAAATTTGTAATCTTAAATATACTAAGTTATGAAGTTTACTATATTCTTGTAACGGTACTCCTTTCTTGCAAGAAGTATTAATCTTGTATGTCGGCTATTGCAACTTATAATTTATTACCTATGATGCCACTTCAAGGTATACGAGGTTCACACGATGTCTTAATAATATGGGGTAGGTTTCCTCAACCGAACTCTGTTTATCTTGTAGTTATAATCGTTTAAATTTGTAATATAAATATACTAACATATGAAGTTTACTATATTCTTTGAACGGTACTCCTTTCTTGCACGAACTATTAATCTTTGTATGTCGGTTATTGCACCTTATAATTTATACCAATGATGCCACTTTGAGGTATACGAGGTTCACACGATCTCTTAATTATATCCTGTAAGTTTCCTCAATCGAAGGAACTCTGTTTATTTTGTAGCTATGACCGTTTAAATTCGTAATCTAAATATACTTACAGATGAAGTTTACTACATTCTTTTAACGGTACTCCTTTCTTGCTCGACCTATGAATCCCGGAATTTCGGTTATTGCAACTTATAATTTATTTCCTATGATGCCACTTCGAGGTAGAAGATGTTCACACATTATTGTAATTATATACTGCAAGTTTCCTCATTTGAACTCCACTTATCTTGTACTTATAATCATTTAAATATCTAATCTCAATATAACAACGTATGATGTTTATTCTATTCTGTTAATGGTAATCCTTTCTTGCACGAATTATTATTGTTGGTATTTCGGTTATTGAAACTTATAATTTATTTCCTAGTACACCACTTCGAGTTATAAGAGGTTCACACGATATCTTAATTATCTCATGTAAGTTTGCCCAATCAAACTCTGTTTATCTTGTAGTTATACTCGTTTAAATTTGTAATCTTAAATATACTAAGTTATGAAGTTTACTATATTCTTGTAACGGTTCTCCTTTCTTGCAAGAAGTATTAATCTTGTATGTCTGCTATTGCAACTTATAATTTATTACCTATGATGCCACTTCAAGGTATACGAGGTTCACACGATGTCTTAATAATATGGGGTAGGTTTCCTCAACCGAACTCTGTTTATCTTGTAGTTATAATCGTTTAAATTTGTAATCTAAATATACTAACATATGAAGTTTACTATATTCTTTGAACGGTACTCCTTTCTTGCACGAACTATTAATCTTTGTATGTCGGTTATTGCACCTTATAATTTATACCAATGATGCCACTTTGAGGTATACGAGGTTCACACGATCTCTTAATTATATCCTGTAAGTTTCCTCAATCGAAGGAACTCTGTTTATTTTGTAGCTATGACCGTTTAAATTTGTAATCTAAATATACTTACAGATGAAGTTTACTATATTCTTGTAACGGTACTCATTTCTTGCAAGAACTATTAATCTTGTACGTCGGCTATTGCAACTTATAATTTATTACCTATGATGCCACTTCAAGGTATACGAGGTTCACACGATGTCTTAATAATATGGTGTAGGTTTCCTCAACCGAACTCTGTTTATCTTGTAGTTATAATCGTTTAAATTTGTAATCTAAATATACTAGCATATGAAGTTTACTATATTCTTTGAACGGTACTCCTTTCTTGCACGAACTATTAATCTTTGTATGTCGGTTATTGCACCTTATAATTTATACCAATGATGCCACTTTGAGGTATACGAGGTTCACACGATGTCTTAATTATATCCTGTAAGTTTCCTGAATCGAAGGAACTCTGTTTATTTTGTAGCTATGACCGTTTAAATTCGTAATCTAAATATACTTACAGATGAAGTTTACTACATTCTTTTAACGGTACTCCTTTGTTGCTCGACCTATGAATCCCGGAATTTCGGTTATTGCAACTTATAATTTATTTCCTATGATGCCACTTCGAGGTAGAAGATGTTCACACATTATTGTAATTATATACTGCAAGTTTCCTCATTTGAACTCCACTTATCTTGTACTTATAATCATTTAAATATCTAATCTCAATATAACAACGTATGATGTTTATTCTATTCTGTTAATGGTAATCCTTTCTTGCACGAATTATTATTGTTGGTATTTCGGTTATTGAAACTTATAATTTATTTCCTAGTACACCACTTCGAGTTATAAGAGGTTCACACGATATCTTAATTATCTCATGTAAGTTTGCCCAATCAAACTCTGTTTATCTTGTAGTTATACTCGTTTAAATTTGTAATCTTAAATATACTAAGTTATGAAGTTTACTATATTCTTGTAACGGTTCTCCTTTCTTGCAAGAAGTATTAATCTTGTATGTCGGCTATTGCAACTTATAATTTATTACCTATGATGCCACTTCAAGGTATACGAGGTTCACACGATGTCTTAATAATATGGGGTAGGTTTCCTCAACCGAACTCTGTTTATCTTGTAGTTATAATCGTTTAAATTTGTAATCTAAATATACTAACATATGAAGTTTACTATATTCTTTGAACGGTACTCCTTTCTTGCACGAACTATTAATCTTTGTATGTCGGTTATTGCACCTTATAATTTATACCAATGATGCCACTTTGAGGTATACGAGGTTCACACGATCTCTTAATTATATCCTGTAAGTTTCCTCAATCGAAGGAACTCTGTTTATTTTGTATCTATGACCGTTTAAATTTGTAATCTAAATATACTTACAGATGAAGTTTACTATATTCTTGTAACGGTACTCATTTCTTGCAAGAACTATTAATCTTGTACGTCGGCTATTGCAACTTATAATTTATTACCTATGATGCCACTTCAAGGTATACGAGGTTCACACGATGTCTTAATAATATGGTGTAGGTTTCCTCAACCGAACTCTGTTTATCTTGTAGTTATAATCGTTTAAATTTGTAATCTAAATATACTAGCATATGAAGTTTACTATATTCTTTGAACGGTACTCCTTTCTTGCACGAACTATTAATCTTTGTATGTCGGTTATTGCACCTTATAATTTATACCAATGATGCCACTTTGAGGTATACGAGGTTCACACGATGTCTTAATTATATCCTGTAAGTTTCCTCAATCGAAGGAACTCTGTTTATTTTGTAGCTATGACCGTTTAAATTCGTAATCTAAATATACTTACAGATGAAGTTTACTACATTCTTTTAACGGTACTCCTTTCTTGCTCGACCTATGAATCCCGGAATTTCGGTTATTGCAACTTATAATTTATTTCCTATGATGCCACTTCGAGGTAGAAGATGTTCACACATTATTGTAATTATATACTGCAAGTTTCCTCATTTGAACTCCGCTTATCTTGTACTTATAATCATTTAAATATCTAATCTCAATATAACAACGTATGATGTTTATTCTATTCTGTTAATGGTAATCCTTTCTTGCACGAATTATTATTGTTGGTATTTCGGTTATTGAAACTTATAATTTATTTCGTAGTACACCACTTCGAGTTATAAGAGGTTCACACGATATCTTAATTATCTCATGTAAGTTTGCCCAATCAAACTCTGTTTATCTTGTAGTTATACTCGTTTAAATTTGTAATCTTAAATATACTAAGTTATGAAGTTTACTATATTCTTGTAACGGTTCTCCTTTCTTGCAAGAAGTATTAATCTTGTATGTCGGCTATTGCAACTTATAATTTATTACCTATGATGCCACTTCAAGGTATACGAGGTTCACACGATGTCTTAATAATATGGGGTAGGTTTCCTCAACCGAACTCTGTTTATCTTGTAGTTATAATCGTTTAAATTTGTAATCTAAATATACTAACATATGAAGTTTACTATATTCTTTGAACGGTACTCCTTTCTTGCACGAACTATTAATCTTTGTATGTCGGTTATTGCACCTTATAATTTATACCAATGATGCCACTTTGAGGTATACGAGGTTCACACGATCTCTTAATTATATCCTGTAAGTTTCCTCAATCGAAGGAACTCTGTTTATTTTGTATCTATGACCGTTTAAATTTGTAATCTAAATATACTTACAGATGAAGTTTACTATATTCTTGTAACGGTACTCATTTCTTGCAAGAACTATTAATCTTGTACGTCGGCTATTGCAACTTATAATTTATTACCTATGATGCCACTTCAAGGTATACGAGGTTCACACGATGTCTTAATAATATGGTGTAGGTTTCCTCAACCGAACTCTGTTTATCTTGTAGTTATAATCGTTTAAATTTGTAATCTAAATATACTAGCATATGAAGTTTACTATATTCTTTGAACGGTACTCCTTTCTTGCACGAACTATTAATCTTTGTATGTCGGTTATTGCACCTTATAATTTATACCAATGATGCCACTTTGAGGTATACGAGGTTCACACGATGTCTTAATTATATCCTGTAAGTTTCCTCAATCGAAGGAACTCTGTTTATTTTGTAGCTATGACCGTTTAAATTCGTAATCTAAATATACTTACAGATGAAGTTTACTATATTCTTTTAACGGTACTCCTTTCTTGCTCGACCTATGAATCCCGGAATTTCGGTTATTGCAACTTATAATTTATTTCCTATGATGCCACTTCGAGGTAGAAGATGTTCACACATTATTGTAATTATATACTGCAAGTTTCCTCATTTGAACTCCGCTTATCTTGTACTTATAATCATTTAAATATCTAATCTCAATATAACAACGTATGATGTTTATTCTATTCTGTTAATGGTAATCCTTTCTTGCACGAATTATTATTGTTGGTATTTCGGTTATTGAAACTTATAATTTATTTCCTAGTACACCACTTCGAGTTATAAGAGGTTCACACGATATCTTAATTATCTCATGTAAGTTTGCCCAATCAAACTCTGTTTATCTTGTAGTTATACTCGTTTAAATTTGTAATCTTAAATATACTAAGTTATGAAGTTTACTATATTCTTGTAACGGTTCTCCTTTCTTGCAAGAAGTATTAATCTTGTATGTCGGCTATTGCAACTTATAATTTATTACCTATGATGCCACTTCAAGGTATACGAGGTTCACACGATGTCTTAATAATATGGGGTAGGTTTCCTCAACCGAACTCTGTTTATCTTGTAGTTATAATCGTTTAAATTTGTAATCTAAATATACTAACATATGAAGTTTACTATATTCTTTGAACGGTACTCCTTTCTTGCACGAACTATTAATCTTTGTATGTCGGTTATTGCACCTTATAATTTATACCAATGATGCCACTTTGAGGTATACGAGGTTCACACGATCTCTTAATTATATCCTGTAAGTTTCCTCAATCGAAGGAACTCTGTTTATTTTGTATCTATGACCGTTTAAATTTGTAATCTAAATATACTTACAGATGAAGTTTACTATATTCTTGTAACGGTACTCATTTCTTGCAAGAACTATTAATCTTGTACGTCGGCTATTGCAACTTATAATTTATTACCTATGATGCCACTTCAAGGTATACGAGGTTCACACGATGTCTTAATAATATGGTGTAGGTTTCCTCAACCGAACTCTGTTTATCTTGTAGTTATAATCGTTTAAATTTGTAATCTAAATATACTAGCATATGAAGTTTACTATATTCTTTGAACGGTACTCCTTTCTTGCACGAACTATTAATCTTTGTATGTCGGTTATTGCACCTTATAATTTATACCAATGATGCCACTTTGAGGTATACGAGGTTCACACGATGTCTTAATTATATCCTGTAAGTTTCCTCAATCGAAGGAACTCTGTTTATTTTGTAGCTATGACCGTTTAAATTCGTAATCTAAATATACTTACAGATGAAGTTTACTATATTCTTTTAACGGTACTCCTTTCTTGCTCGACCTATGAATCCCGGAATTTCGGTTATTGCAACTTATAATTTATTTCCTATGATGCCACTTCGAGGTAGAAGATGTTCACACATTATTGTAATTATATACTGCAAGTTTCCTCATTTGAACTCCGCTTATCTTGTACTTATAATCATTTAAATATCTAATCTCAATATAACAACGTATGATGTTTATTCTATTCTGTTAATGGTAATCCTTTCTTGCACGAATTATTATTGTTGGTATTTCGGTTATTGAAACTTATAATTTATTTCCTAGTACACCACTTCGAGTTATAAGAGGTTCACACGATATCTTAATTATCTCATGTAAGTTTGCCCAATCAAACTCTGTTTATCTTGTAGTTATACTCGTTTAAATTTGTAATCTTAAATATACTAAGTTATGAAGTTTACTATATTCTTGTAACGGTTCTCCTTTCTTGCAAGAAGTATTAATCTTGTATGTCGGCTATTGCAACTTATAATTTATTACCTATGATGCCACTTCAAGGTATACGAGGTTCACACGATGTCTTAATAATATGGGGTAGGTTTCCTCAACCGAACTCTGTTTATCTTGTAGTTATAATCGTTTAAATTTGTAATCTAAATATACTAACATATGAAGTTTACTATATTCTTTGAACGGTACTCCTTTCTTGCACGAACTATTAATCTTTGTATGTCGGTTATTGCACCTTATAATTTATACCAATGATGCCACTTTGAGGTATACGAGGTTCACACGATCTCTTAATTATATCCTGTAAGTTTCCTCAATCGAAGGAACTCTGTTTATTTTGTATCTATGACCGTTTAAATTTGTAATCTAAATATACTTACAGATGAAGTTTACTATATTCTTGTAACGGTACTCATTTCTTGCAAGAACTATTAATCTTGTACGTCGGCTATTGCAACTTATAATTTATTACCTATGATGCCACTTCAAGGTATACGAGGTTCACACGATGTCTTAATAATATGGTGTAGGTTTCCTCAACCGAACTCTGTTTATCTTGTAGTTATAATCGTTTAAATTTGTAATCTAAATATACTAGCATATGAAGTTTACTATATTCTTTGAACGGTACTCCTTTCTTGCACGAACTATTAATCTTTGTATGTCGGTTATTGCACCTTATAATTTATACCAATGATGCCACTTTGAGGTATACGAGGTTCACACGATGTCTTAATTATATCCTGTAAGTTTCCTCAATCGAAGGAACTCTGTTTATTTTGTAGCTATGACCGTTTAAATTCGTAATCTAAATATACTTACAGATGAAGTTTACTATATTCTTTTAACGGTACTCCTTTCTTGCTCGACCTATGAATCCCGGAATTTCGGTTATTGCAACTTATAATTTATTTCCTATGATGCCACTTCGAGGTAGAAGATGTTCACACATTATTGTAATTATATACTGCAAGTTTCCTCATTTGAACTCCGCTTATCTTGTACTTATAATCATTTAAATATCTAATCTCAATATAACAACGTATGATGTTTATTTTATTCTGTTAATGGTAATCCTTTCTTGCACGAATTATTATTGTTGGTATTTCGGTTATTGAAACTTATAATTTATTTCCTAGTACACCACTTCGAGTTATAAGAGGTTCACACGATATCTTAATTATCTCATGTAAGTTTGCCCAATCAAACTCTGTTTATCTTGTAGTTATACTCGTTTAAATTTGTAATCTTAAATATACTAAGTTATGAAGTTTACTATATTCTTGTAACGGTTCTCCTTTCTTGCAAGAAGTATTAATCTTGTATGTCGGCTATTGCAACTTATAATTTATTACCTATGATGCCACTTCAAGGTATACGAGGTTCACACGATGTCTTAATAATATGGGGTAGGTTTCCTCAACCGAACTCTGTTTATCTTGTAGTTATAATCGTTTAAATTTGTAATCTAAATATACTAACATATGAAGTTTACTATATTCTTTGAACGGTACTCCTTTCTTGCACGAACTATTAATCTTTGTATGTCGGTTATTGCACCTTATAATTTATACCAATGATGCCACTTTGAGGTATACGAGGTTCACACGATCTCTTAATTATATCCTGTAAGTTTCCTCAATCGAAGGAACTCTGTTTATTTTGTAGCTATGACCGTTTAAATTTGTAATCTAAATATACTTACAGATGAAGTTTACTATATTCTTGTAACGGTACTCATTTCTTGCAAGAACTATTAATCTTGTACGTCGGCTATTGCAACTTATAATTTATTACCTATGATGCCACTTCAAGGTATACGAGGTTCACACGATGTCTTAATAATATGGTGTAGGTTTCCTCAACCGAACTCTGTTTATCTTGTAGTTATAATCGTTTAAATTTGTAATCTAAATATACTAGCATATGAAGTTTACTATATTCTTTGAACGGTACTCCTTTCTTGCACGAACTATTAATCTTTGTATGTCGGTTATTGCACCTTATAATTTATACCAATGATGCCACTTTGAGGTATACGAGGTTCACACGATCTCTTAATTATATCCTGTAAGTTTCCTCAATCGAAGGAACTCTGTTTATTTTGTAGCTATGACCGTTTAAATTCGTAATCTAAATATACTTACAGATGAAGTTTACTACATTCTTTTAACGGTACTCCTTTCTTGCTCGACCTATGAATCCCGGAATTTCGGTTATTGCAACTTATAATTTATTTCCTATGATGCCACTTCGAGGTAGAAGATGTTCACACATTATTGTAATTATATACTGCAAGTTTCCTCATTTGAACTCCGCTTATCTTGTACTTATAATCATTTAAATATCTAATCTCAATATAACAACGTATGATGTTTATTCTATTCTGTTAATGGTAATCCTTTCTTGCACGAATTATTATTGTTGGTATTTCGGTTATTGAAACTTATAATTTATTTCCTAGTACACCACTTCGAGTTATAAGAGGTTCACACGATATCTTAATTATCTCATGTAAGTTTGCCCAATCAAACTCTGTTTATCTTGTAGTTATACTCGTTTAAATTTGTAATCTTAAATATACTAAGTTATGAAGTTTACTATATTCTTGTAACGGTACTCCTTTCTTGCAAGAAGTATTAATCTTGTATGTCGGCTATTGCAACTTATAATTTATTACCTATGATGCCACTTCAAGGTATACGAGGTTCACACGATGTCTTAATAATATGGGGTAGGTTTCCTCAACCGAACTCTGTTTATCTTGTAGTTATAATCGTTTAAATTTGTAATCTAAATATACTAACATATGAAGTTTACTATATTCTTTGAACGGTACTCCTTTCTTGCACGAACTATTAATCTTTGTATGTCGGTTATTGCACCTTATAATTTATACCAATGATGCCACTTTGAGGTATACGAGGTTCACACGATCTCTTAATTATATCCTGTAAGTTTCCTCAATCGAAGGAACTCTGTTTATTTTGTAGCTATGACCGTTTAAATTTGTAATCTAAATATACTTACAGATGAAGTTTACTATATTCTTGTAACGGTACTCATTTCTTGCAAGAACTATTAATCTTGTACGTCGGCTATTGCAACTTATAATTTATTACCTATGATGCCACTTCAAGGTATACGAGGTTCACACGATGTCTTAATAATATGGTGTAGGTTTCCTCAACCGAACTCTGTTTATCTTGTAGTTATAATCGTTTAAATTTGTAATCTAAATATACTAGCATATGAAGTTTACTATATTCTTTGAACGGTACTCCTTTCTTGCACGAACTATTAATCTTTGTATGTCGGTTATTGCACCTTATAATTTATACCAATGATGCCACTTTGAGGTATACGAGGTTCACACGATCTCTTAATTATATCCTGTAAGTTTCCTCAATCGAAGGAACTCTGTTTATTTTGTAGCTATGACCGTTTAAATTCGTAATCTAAATATACTTACAGATGAAGTTTACTACATTCTTTTAACGGTACTCCTTTCTTGCTCGACCTATGAATCCCGGAATTTCGGTTATTGCAACTTATAATTTATTTCCTATGATGCCACTTCGAGGTAGAAGATGTTCACACATTATTGTAATTATATACTGCAAGTTTCCTCATTTGAACTCCGCTTATCTTGTACTTATAATCATTTAAATATCTAATCTCAATATAACAACGTATGATGTTTATTCTATTCTGTTAATGGTAATCCTTTCTTGCACGAATTATTATTGTTGGTATTTCGGTTATTGAAACTTATAATTTATTTCCTAGTACACCACTTCGAGTTATAAGAGGTTCACACGATATCTTAATTATCTCATGTAAGTTTGCCCAATCAAACTCTGTTTATCTTGTAGTTATACTCGTTTAAATTTGTAATCTTAAATATACTAAGTTATGAAGTTTACTATATTCTTGTAACGGTACTCCTTTCTTGCAAGAAGTATTAATCTTGTATGTCGGCTATTGCAACTTATAATTTATTACCTATGATGCCACTTCAAGGTATACGAGGTTCACACGATGTCTTAATAATATGGGGTAGGTTTCCTCAACCGAACTCTGTTTATCTTGTAGTTATAATCGTTTAAATTTGTAATCTAAATATACTAACATATGAAGTTTACTATATTCTTTGAACGGTACTCCTTTCTTGCACGAACTATTAATCTTTGTATGTCGGTTATTGCACCTTATAATTTATACCAATGATGCCACTTTGAGGTATACGAGGTTCACACGATCTCTTAATTATATCCTGTAAGTTTCCTCAATCGAAGGAACTCTGTTTATTTTGTAGCTATGACCGTTTAAATTCGTAATCTAAATATACTTACAGATGAAGTTTACTATATTCTTTTAACGGTACTCCTTTCTTGCTCGACCTATGAATCCCGGAATTTCGGTTATTGCAACTTATAATTTATTTCCTATGATGCCACTTCGAGGTAGAAGATGTTCACACATTATTGTAATTATATACTGCAACTTTCCTCATTTGAACTCCGCTTATCTTGTACTTATAATCATATAAATATCTAATCTCAATATAACAACGTATGAAGTTTATTCTATTCTGTTAATGGTAATCCTTTCTTGCACGAATTATTATTGTTGGTATTTCGGTTATTGAAACTTATAATTTATTTCCTAGTACACCACTTCGAGTTATAAGAGGTTCACACGATATCTTAATTATCTCATGTAAGTTTGCCCAATCAAACTCTGTTTATCTTGTAGTTATACTCGTTTAAATTTGTAATCTTAAATATACTAAGTTATGAAGTTTACTATATTCTTGTAACGGTACTCCTTTCTTGCAAGAAGTATTAATCTTGTATGTCGGCTATTGCAACTTATAATTTATTACCTATGATGCCACTTCAAGGTATACGAGGTTCACACGATGTCTTAATAATATGGGGTAGGTTTCCTCAACCGAACTCTGTTTATCTTGTAGTTATAATCGTTTAAATTTGTAATCTAAATATACTAACATATGAAGTTTACTATATTCTTTGAACGGTACTCCTTTCTTGCACGAACTATTAATCTTTGTATGTCGGTTATTGCACCTTATAATTTATACCAATGATGCCACTTTGAGGTATACGAGGTTCACACGATCTCTTAATTATATCCTGTAAGTTTCCTCAATCGAAGGAACTCTGTTTATTTTGTAGCTATGACCGTTTAAATTCGTAATCTAAATATACTTACAGATGAAGTTTACTATATTCTTTTAACGGTACTCCTTTCTTGCTCGACCTATGAATCCCGGAATTTCGGTTATTGCAACTTATAATTTATTTCCTATGATGCCACTTCGAGGTAGAAGATGTTCGCACATTATTGTAATTATATACTGCAACTTTCCTCATTTGAACTCCGCTTATCTTGTACTTATAATCATATAAATATCTAATCTCAATATAACAACGTATGATGTTTATTCTATTCTGTTAATGGTAATCCTTTCTTGCACGAATTATTATTGTTGGTATTTCGGTTATTGAAACTTATAATTTATTTCCTAGTACACCACTTCGAGTTATAAGAGGTTCACACGATATCTTAATTATCTCATGTAAGTTTGCCCAATCAAACTCTGTTTATCTTGTAGTTATACTCGTTTAAATTTGTAATCTTAAATATACTAAGTTATGAAGTTTACTATATTCTTGTAACGGTACTCCTTTCTTGCAAGAAGTATTAATCTTGTATGTCGGCTATTGCAACTTATAATTTATTACCTATGATGCCACTTCAAGGTATACGAGGTTCACACGATGTCTTAATAATATGGGGTAGGTTTCCTCAACCGAACTCTGTTTATCTTGTAGTTATAATCGTTTAAATTTGTAATCTAAATATACTAACATATGAAGTTTACTATATTCTTTGAACGGTACTCCTTTCTTGCACGAACTATTAATCTTTGTATGTCGGTTATTGCACCTTATAATTTATACCAATGATGCCACTTTGAGGTATACGAGGTTCACACGATCTCTTAATTATATCCTGTAAGTTTCCTCAATCGAAGGAACTCTGTTTATTTTGTAGCTATGACCGTTTAAATTTGTAATCTAAATATACTTACAGATGAAGTTTACTATATTCTTGTAACGGTACTCATTTCTTGCAAGAACTATTAATCTTGTACGTCGGCTATTGCAACTTATAATTTATTACCTATGATGCCACTTCAAGGTATACGAGGTTCACACGATGTCTTAATAATATGGTGTAGGTTTCCTCAACCGAACTCTGTTTATCTTGTAGTTATAATCGTTTAAATTTGTAATCTAAATATACTAGCATATGAAGTTTACTATATTCTTTGAACGGTACTCCTTTCTTGCACGAACTATTAATCTTTGTATGTCGGTTATTGCACCTTATAATTTATACCAATGATGCCACTTTGAGGTATACGAGGTTCACACGATGTCTTAATTATATCCTGTAAGTTTCCTCAATCGAAGGAACTCTGTTTATTTTGTAGCTATGACCGTTTAAATTCGTAATCTAAATATACTTACAGATGAAGTTTACTACATTCTTTTAACGGTACTCCTTTCTTGCTCGACCTATGAATCCCGGAATTTCGGTTATTGCAACTTATAATTTATTTCCTATGATGCCACTTCGAGGTAGAAGATGTTCACACATTATTGTAATTATATACTGCAAGTTTCCTCATTTGAACTCCGCTTATCTTGTACTTATAATCATTTAAATATCTAATCTCAATATAACAACGTATGATGTTTATTCTATTCTGTTAATGGTAATCCTTTCTTGCACGAATTATTATTGTTGGTATTTCGGTTATTGAAACTTATAATTTATTTCCTAGTACACCACTTCGAGTTATAAGAGGTTCACACGATATCTTAATTATCTCATGTAAGTTTGCCCAATCAAACTCTGTTTATCTTGTAGTTATACTCGTTTAAATTTGTAATCTTAAATATACTAAGTTATGAAGTTTACTATATTCTTGTAACGGTACTCCTTTCTTGCAAGAAGTATTAATCTTGTATGTCGGCTATTGCAACTTATAATTTATTACCTATGATGCCACTTCAAGGTATACGAGGTTCACACGATGTCTTAATAATATGGGGTAGGTTTCCTCAACCGAACTCTGTTTATCTTGTAGTTATAATCGTTTAAATTTGTAATCTAAATATACTAACATATGAAGTTTACTATATTCTTTGAACGGTACTCCTTTCTTGCACGAACTATTAATCTTTGTATGTCGGTTATTGCACCTTATAATTTATACCAATGATGCCACTTTGAGGTATACGAGGTTCACACGATCTCTTAATTATATCCTGTAAGTTTCCTCAATCGAAGGAACTCTGTTTATTTTGTAGCTATGACCGTTTAAATTCGTAATCTAAATATACTTACAGATGAAGTTTACTACATTCTTTTAACGGTACTCCTTTCTTGCTCGACCTATGAATCCCGGAATTTCGGTTATTGCAACTTATAATTTATTTCCTATGATGCCACTTCGAGGTAGAAGATGTTCGCACATTATTGTAATTATATACTGCAAGTTTCCTCATTTGAACTCCGCTTATCTTGTACTTATAATCATTTAAATATCTAATCTCAATATAACAACGTATGATGTTTATTCTATTCTGTTAATGGTAATCCTTTCTTGCACGAATTATTATTGTTGGTATTTCGGTTATTGAAACTTATAATTTATTTCCTAGTACACCACTTCGAGTTATAAGAGGTTCACACGATATCTTAATTATCTCATGTAAGTTTGCCCAATCAAACTCTGTTTATCTTGTAGTTATACTCGTTTAAATTTGTAATCTTAAATATACTAAGTTATGAAGTTTACTATATTCTTGTAACGGTACTCCTTTCTTGCAAGAAGTATTAATCTTGTATGTCGGCTATTGCAACTTATAATTTATTACCTATGATGCCACTTCAAGGTATACGAGGTTCACACGATGTCTTAATAATATGGGGTAGGTTTCCTCAACCGAACTCTGTTTATCTTGTAGTTATAATCGTTTAAATTTGTAATCTAAATATACTAACATATGAAGTTTACTATATTCTTTGAACGGTACTCCTTTCTTGCACGAATTATTAATCTTTGTATGTCGGTTATTGCACCTTATAATTTATACCAATGATGCCACTTTGAGGTATACGAGGTTCACACGATCTCTTAATTATATCCTGTAAGTTTCCTCAATCGAAGGAACTCTGTTTATTTTGTAGCTATGACCGTTTAAATTCGTAATCTAAATATACTTACAGATGAAGTTTACTATATTCTTTTAACGGTACTCCTTTCTTGCTCGACCTATGAATCCCGGAATTTCGGTTATTGCAACTTATAATTTATTTCCTATGATGCCACTTCGAGGTAGAAGATGTTCACACATTATTGTAATTATATACTGCAACTTTCCTCATTTGAACTCCGCTTATCTTGTACTTATAATCATATAAATATCTAATCTCAATATAACAACGTATGATGTTTATTCTATTCTGTTAATGGTAATCCTTTCTTGCACGAATTATTATTGTTGGTATTTCGGTTATTGAAACTTATAATTTATTTCCTAGTACACCACTTCGAGTTATAAGAGGTTCACACGATATCTTAATTATCTCATGTAAGTTTGCCCAATCAAACTCTGTTTATCTTGTAGTTATACTCGTTTAAATTTGTAATCTTAAATATACTAAGTTATGAAGTTTACTATATTCTTGTAACGGTACTCCTTTCTTGCAAGAAGTATTAATCTTGTATGTCGGCTATTGCAACTTATAATTTATTACCTATGATGCCACTTCAAGGTATACGAGGTTCACACGATGTCTTAATAATATGGTGTAGGTTTCCTCAACCGAACTCTGTTTATCTTGTAGTTATAATCGTTTAAATTTGTAATCTAAATATACTAGCATATGAAGTTTACTATATTCTTTGAACGGTACTCCTTTCTTGCACGAACTATTAATCTTTGTATGTCGGTTATTGCACCTTATAATTTATACCAATGATGCCACTTTGAGGTATACGAGGTTCACACGATGTCTTAATTATATCCTGTAAGTTTCCTCAATCGAAGGAACTCTGTTTATTTTGTAGCTATGACCGTTTAAATTCGTAATCTAAATATACTTACAGATGAAGTTTACTATATTCTTTTAACGGTACTCCTTTCTTGCTCGACCTATGAATCCCGGAATTTCGGTTATTGCAACTTATAATTTATTTCCTATGATGCCACTTCGAGGTAGAAGATGTTCACACATTATTGTAATTATATACTGCAAGTTTCCTCATTTGAACTCCGCTTATCTTGTACTTATAATCATTTAAATATCTAATCTCAATATAACAACGTATGATGTTTATTCTATTCTGTTAATGGTAATCCTTTCTTGCACGAATTATTATTGTTGGTATTTCGGTTATTGAAACTTATAATTTATTTCCTAGTACACCACTTCGAGTTATAAGAGGTTCACACGATATCTTAATTATCTCATGTAAGTTTGCCCAATCAAACTCTGTTTATCTTGTAGTTATACTCGTTTAAATTTGTAATCTTAAATATACTAAGTTATGAAGTTTACTATATTCTTGTAACGGTACTCCTTTCTTGCAAGAAGTATTAATCTTGTATGTCGGCTATTGCAACTTATAATTTATTACCTATGATGCCACTTCAAGGTATACGAGGTTCACACGATGTCTTAATAATATGGGGTAGGTTTCCTCAACCGAACTCTGTTTATCTTGTAGTTATAATCGTTTAAATTTGTAATCTAAATATACTAACATATGAAGTTTACTATATTCTTTGAACGGTACTCCTTTCTTGCACGAACTATTAATCTTTGTATGTCGGTTATTGCACCTTATAATTTATACCAATGATGCCACTTTGAGGTATACGAGGTTCACACGATCTCTTAATTATATCCTGTAAGTTTCCTCAATCGAAGGAACTCTGTTTATTTTGTAGCTATGACCGTTTAAATTCGTAATCTAAATATACTTACAGATGAAGTTTACTACATTCTTTTAACGGTACTCCTTTCTTGCTCGACCTATGAATCCCGGAATTTCGGTTATTGCAACTTATAATTTATTTCCTATGATGCCACTTCGAGGTAGAAGATGTTCGCACATTATTGTAATTATATACTGCAAGTTTCCTCATTTGAACTCCGCTTATCTTGTACTTATAATCATTTAAATATCTAATCTCAATATAACAACGTATGATGTTTATTCTATTCTGTTAATGGTAATCCTTTCTTGCACGAATTATTATTGTTGGTATTTCGGTTATTGAAACTTATAATTTATTTCCTAGTACACCACTTCGAGTTATAAGAGGTTCACACGATATCTTAATTATCTCATGTAAGTTTGCCCAATCAAACTCTGTTTATCTTGTAGTTATACTCGTTTAAATTTGTAATCTTAAATATACTAAGTTATGAAGTTTACTATATTCTTGTAACGGTACTCCTTTCTTGCAAGAAGTATTAATCTTGTATGTCGGCTATTGCAACTTATAATTTATTACCTATGATGCCACTTCAAGGTATACGAGGTTCACACGATGTCTTAATAATATGGGGTAGGTTTCCTCAACCGAACTCTGTTTATCTTGTAGTTATAATCGTTTAAATTTGTAATCTAAATATACTAACATATGAAGTTTACTATATTCTTTGAACGGTACTCCTTTCTTGCACGAACTATTAATCTTTGTATGTCGGTTATTGCACCTTATAATTTATACCAATGATGCCACTTTGAGGTATACGAGGTTCACACGATCTCTTAATTATATCCTGTAAGTTTCCTCAATCGAAGGAACTCTGTTTATTTTGTAGCTATGACCGTTTAAATTCGTAATCTAAATATACTTACAGATGAAGTTTACTACATTCTTTTAACGGTACTCCTTTCTTGCTCGACCTATGAATCCCGGAATTTCGGTTATTGCAACTTATAATTTATTTCCTATGATGCCACTTCGAGGTAGAAGATGTTCGCACATTATTGTAATTATATACTGCAAGTTTCCTCATTTGAACTCCGCTTATCTTGTACTTATAATCATTTAAATATCTAATCTCAATATAACAACGTATGATGTTTATTCTATTCTGTTAATGGTAATCCTTTCTTGCACGAATTATTATTGTTGGTATTTCGGTTATTGAAACTTATAATTTATTTCCTAGTACACCACTTCGAGTTATAAGAGGTTCACACGATATCTTAATTATCTCATGTAAGTTTGCCCAATCAAACTCTGTTTATCTTGTAGTTATACTCGTTTAAATTTGTAATCTTAAATATACTAAGTTATGAAGTTTACTATATTCTTGTAACGGTACTCCTTTCTTGCAAGAAGTATTAATCTTGTATGTCGGCTATTGCAACTTATAATTTATTACCTATGATGCCACTTCAAGGTATACGAGGTTCACACGATGTCTTAATAATATGGGGTAGGTTTCCTCAACCGAACTCTGTTTATCTTGTAGTTATAATCGTTTAAATTTGTAATCTAAATATACTAACATATGAAGTTTACTATATTCTTTGAACGGTACTCCTTTCTTGCACGAACTATTAATCTTTGTATGTCGGTTATTGCACCTTATAATTTATACCAATGATGCCACTTTGAGGTATACGAGGTTCACACGATCTCTTAATTATATCCTGTAAGTTTCCTCAATCGAAGGAACTCTGTTTATTTTGTAGCTATGACCGTTTAAATTCGTAATCTAAATATACTTACAGATGAAGTTTACTACATTCTTTTAACGGTACTCCTTTCTTGCTCGACCTATGAATCCCGGAATTTCGGTTATTGCAACTTATAATTTATTTCCTATGATGCCACTTCGAGGTAGAAGATGTTCGCACATTATTGTAATTATATACTGCAAGTTTCCTCATTTGAACTCCGCTTATCTTGTACTTATAATCATTTAAATATCTAATCTCAATATAACAACGTATGATGTTTATTCTATTCTGTTAATGGTAATCCTTTCTTGCACGAATTATTATTGTTGGTATTTCGGTTATTGAAACTTATAATTTATTTCCTAGTACACCACTTCGAGTTATAAGAGGTTCACACGATATCTTAATTATCTCATGTAAGTTTGCCCAATCAAACTCTGTTTATCTTGTAGTTATACTCGTTTAAATTTGTAATCTTAAATATACTAAGTTATGAAGTTTACTATATTCTTGTAACGGTACTCCTTTCTTGCAAGAAGTATTAATCTTGTATGTCGGCTATTGCAACTTATAATTTATTACCTATGATGCCACTTCAAGGTATACGAGGTTCACACGATGTCTTAATAATATGGGGTAGGTTTCCTCAACCGAACTCTGTTTATCTTGTAGTTATAATCGTTTAAATTTGTAATCTAAATATACTAACATATGAAGTTTACTATATTCTTTGAACGGTACTCCTTTCTTGCACGAACTATTAATCTTTGTATGTCGGTTATTGCACCTTATAATTTATACCAATGATGCCACTTTGAGGTATACGAGGTTCACACGATCTCTTAATTATATCCTGTAAGTTTCCTCAATCGAAGGAACTCTGTTTATTTTGTAGCTATGACCGTTTAAATTCGTAATCTAAATATACTTACAGATGAAGTTTACTATATTCTTTTAACGGTACTCCTTTCTTGCTCGACCTATGAATCCCGGAATTTCGGTTATTGCAACTTATAATTTATTTCCTATGATGCCACTTCGAGGTAGAAGATGTTCACACATTATTGTAATTATATACTGCAACTTTCCTCATTTGAACTCCGCTTATCTTGTACTTATAATCATATAAATATCTAATCTCAATATAACAACGTATGATGTTTATTCTATTCTGTTAATGGTAATCCTTTCTTGCACGAATTATTATTGTTGGTATTTCGGTTATTGAAACTTATAATTTATTTCCTAGTACACCACTTCGAGTTATAAGAGGTTCACACGATATCTTAATTATCTCATGTAAGTTTGCCCAATCAAACTCTGTTTATCTTGTAGTTATACTCGTTTAAATTTGTAATCTTAAATATACTAAGTTATGAAGTTTACTATATTCTTGTAACGGTACTCCTTTCTTGCAAGAAGTATTAATCTTGTATGTCGGCTATTGCAACTTATAATTTATTACCTATGATGCCACTTCAAGGTATACGAGGTTCACACGATGTCTTAATAATATGGGGTAGGTTTCCTCAACCGAACTCTGTTTATCTTGTAGTTATAATCGTTTAAATTTGTAATCTAAATATACTAACATATGAAGTTTACTATATTCTTTGAACGGTACTCCTTTCTTGCACGAACTATTAATCTTTGTATGTCGGTTATTGCACCTTATAATTTATACCAATGATGCCACTTTGAGGTATACGAGGTTCACACGATCTCTTAATTATATCCTGTAAGTTTCCTCAATCGAAGGAACTCTGTTTATTTTGTAGCTATGACCGTTTAAATTTGTAATCTAAATATACTTACAGATGAAGTTTACTATATTCTTGTAACGGTACTCATTTCTTGCAAGAACTATTAATCTTGTACGTCGGCTATTGCAACTTATAATTTATTACCTATGATGCCACTTCAAGGTATACGAGGTTCACACGATGTCTTAATAATATGGTGTAGGTTTCCTCAACCGAACTCTGTTTATCTTGTAGTTATAATCGTTTAAATTTGTAATCTAAATATACTAGCATATGAAGTTTACTATATTCTTTGAACGGTACTCCTTTCTTGCACGAACTATTAATCTTTGTATGTCGGTTATTGCACCTTATAATTTATACCAATGATGCCACTTTGAGGTATACGAGGTTCACACGATGTCTTAATTATATCCTGTAAGTTTCCTCAATCGAAGGAACTCTGTTTATTTTGTAGCTATGACCGTTTAAATTCGTAATCTAAATATACTTACAGATGAAGTTTACTACATTCTTTTAACGGTACTCCTTTCTTGCTCGACCTATGAATCCCGGAATTTCGGTTATTGCAACTTATAATTTATTTCCTATGATGCCACTTCGAGGTAGAAGATGTTCACACATTATTGTAATTATATACTGCAAGTTTCCTCATTTGAACTCCGCTTATCTTGTACTTATAATCATTTAAATATCTAATCTCAATATAACAACGTATGATGTTTATTCTATTCTGTTAATGGTAATCCTTTCTTGCACGAATTATTATTGTTGGTATTTCGGTTATTGAAACTTATAATTTATTTCCTAGTACACCACTTCGAGTTATACGAGGTTCACACGATCTCTTAATTATATCCTGTAAGTTTCCTCAATCGAAGGAACTCTGTTTATTTTGTAGCTATGACCGTTTAAATTTGTAATCTAAATATACTTACAGATGAAGTTTACTATATTCTTGTAACGGTACTCATTTCTTGCAAGAACTATTAATCTTGTACGTCGGCTATTGCAACTTATAATTTATTACCTATGATGCCACTTCAAGGTATACGAGGTTCACACGATGTCTTAATAATATGGTGTAGGTTTCCTCAACCGAACTCTGTTTATCTTGTAGTTATAATCGTTTAAATTTGTAATCTAAATATACTAGCATATGAAGTTTACTATATTCTTTGAACGGTACTCCTTTCTTGCACGAACTATTAATCTTTGTATGTCGGTTATTGCACCTTATAATTTATACCAATGATGCCACTTTGAGGTATACGAGGTTCACACGATGTCTTAATTATATCCTGTAAGTTTCCTCAATCGAAGGAACTCTGTTTATTTTGTAGCTATGACCGTTTAAATTCGTAATCTAAATATACTTACAGATGAAGTTTACTATATTCTTTTAACGGTACTCCTTTCTTGCTCGACCTATGAATCCCGGAATTTCGGTTATTGCAACTTATAATTTATTTCCTATGATGCCACTTCGAGGTAGAAGATGTTCACACATTATTGTAATTATATACTGCAAGTTTCCTCATTTGAACTCCGCTTATCTTGTACTTATAATCATTTAAATATCTAATCTCAATATAACAACGTATGATGTTTATTCTATTCTGTTAATGGTAATCCTTTCTTGCACGAATTATTATTGTTGGTATTTCGGTTATTGAAACTTATAATTTATTTCCTAGTACACCACTTCGAGTTATAAGAGGTTCACACGATATCTTAATTATCTCATGTAAGTTTGCCCAATCAAACTCTGTTTATCTTGTAGTTATACTCGTTTAAATTTGTAATCTTAAATATACTAAGTTATGAAGTTTACTATATTCTTGTAACGGTACTCCTTTCTTGCAAGAAGTATTAATCTTGTATGTCGGCTATTGCAACTTATAATTTATTACCTATGATGCCACTTCAAGGTATACGAGGTTCACACGATGTCTTAATAATATGGGGTAGGTTTCCTCAACCGAACTCTGTTTATCTTGTAGTTATAATCGTTTAAATTTGTAATCTAAATATACTAACATATGAAGTTTACTATATTCTTTGAACGGTACTCCTTTCTTGCACGAACTATTAATCTTTGTATGTCGGTTATTGCACCTTATAATTTATACCAATGATGCCACTTTGAGGTATACGAGGTTCACACGATCTCTTAATTATATCCTGTAAGTTTCCTCAATCGAAGGAACTCTGTTTATTTTGTAGCTATGACCGTTTAAATTTGTAATCTAAATATACTTACAGATGAAGTTTACTATATTCTTGTAACGGTACTCATTTCTTGCAAGAACTATTAATCTTGTACGTCGGCTATTGCAACTTATAATTTATTACCTATGATGCCACTTCAAGGTATACGAGGTTCACACGATGTCTTAATAATATGGTGTAGGTTTCCTCAACCGAACTCTGTTTATCTTGTAGTTATAATCGTTTAAATTTGTAATCTAAATATACTAGCATATGAAGTTTACTATATTCTTTGAACGGTACTCCTTTCTTGCACGAACTATTAATCTTTGTATGTCGGTTATTGCACCTTATAATTTATACCAATGATGCCACTTTGAGGTATACGAGGTTCACACGATGTCTTAATTATATCCTGTAAGTTTCCTCAATCGAAGGAACTCTGTTTATTTTGTAGCTATGACCGTTTAAATTCGTAATCTAAATATACTTACAGATGAAGTTTACTACATTCTTTTAACGGTACTCCTTTCTTGCTCGACCTATGAATCCCGGAATTTCGGTTATTGCAACTTATAATTTATTTCCTATGATGCCACTTCGAGGTAGAAGATGTTCACACATTATTGTAATTATATACTGCAAGTTTCCTCATTTGAACTCCGCTTATCTTGTACTTATAATCATTTAAATATCTAATCTCAATATAACAACGTATGATGTTTATTCTATTCTGTTAATGGTAATCCTTTCTTGCACGAATTATTATTGTTGGTATTTCGGTTATTGAAACTTATAATTTATTTCCTAGTACACCACTTCAAGGTATACGAGGTTCACACGATCTCTTAATTATATCCTGTAAGTTTCCTCAATCGAAGGAACTCTGTTTATTTTGTAGCTATGACCGTTTAAATTCGTAATCTAAATATACTTACAGATGAAGTTTACTATATTCTTGTAACGGTACTCATTTCTTGCAAGAACTATTAATCTTGTACGTCGGCTATTGCAACTTATAATTTATTACCTATGATGCCACTTCAAGGTATACGAGGTTCACACGATGTCTTAATAATATGGTGTAGGTTTCCTCAACCGAACTCTGTTTATCTTGTAGTTATAATCGTTTAAATTTGTAATCTAAATATACTAGCATATGAAGTTTACTATATTCTTTGAACGGTACTCCTTTCTTGCACGAACTATTAATCTTTGTATGTCGGTTATTGCACCTTATAATTTATACCAATGATGCCACTTTGAGGTATACGAGGTTCACACGATGTCTTAATTATATCCTGTAAGTTTCCTCAATCGAAGGAACTCTGTTTATTTTGTAGCTATGACCGTTTAAATTCGTAATCTAAATATACTTACAGATGAAGTTTACTATATTCTTTTAACGGTACTCCTTTCTTGCTCGACCTATGAATCCCGGAATTTCGGTTATTGCAACTTATAATTTATTTCCTATGATGCCACTTCGAGGTAGAAGATGTTCACACATTATTGTAATTATATACTGCAAGTTTCCTCATTTGAACTCCGCTTATCTTGTACTTATAATCATTTAAATATCTAATCTCAATATAACAACGTATGATGTTTATTCTATTCTGTTAATGGTAATCCTTTCTTGCACGAATTATTATTGTTGGTATTTCGGTTATTGAAACTTATAATTTATTTCCTAGTACACCACTTCGAGTTATAAGAGGTTCACACGATATCTTAATTATCTCATGTAAGTTTGCCCAATCAAACTCTGTTTATCTTGTAGTTATACTCGTTTAAATTTGTAATCTTAAATATACTAAGTTATGAAGTTTACTATATTCTTGTAACGGTACTCCTTTCTTGCAAGAAGTATTAATCTTGTATGTCGGCTATTGCAACTTATAATTTATTACCTATGATGCCACTTCAAGGTATACGAGGTTCACACGATGTCTTAATAATATGGGGTAGGTTTCCTCAACCGAACTCTGTTTATCTTGTAGTTATAATCGTTTAAATTTGTAATCTAAATATACTAACATATGAAGTTTACTATATTCTTTGAACGGTACTCCTTTCTTGCACGAACTATTAATCTTTGTATGTCGGTTATTGCACCTTATAATTTATACCAATGATGCCACTTTGAGGTATACGAGGTTCACACGATCTCTTAATTATATCCTGTAAGTTTCCTCAATCGAAGGAACTCTGTTTATTTTGTAGCTATGACCGTTTAAATTCGTAATCTAAATATACTTACAGATGAAGTTTACTACATTCTTTTAACGGTACTCCTTTCTTGCTCGACCTATGAATCCCGGAATTTCGGTTATTGCAACTTATAATTTATTTCCTATGATGCCACTTCGAGGTAGAAGATGTTCACACATTATTGTAATTATATACTGCAAGTTTCCTCATTTGAACTCCGCTTATCTTGTACTTATAATCATTTAAATATCTAATCTCAATATAACAACGTATGATGTTTATTCTATTCTGTTAATGGTAATCCTTTCTTGCACGAATTATTATTGTTGGTATTTCGGTTATTGAAACTTATAATTTATTTCCTAGTACACCACTTCGAGTTATAAAAGGTTCACACGATATCTTAATTATCTCATGTAAGTTTGCCCAATCAAACTCTGTTTATCTTGTAGTTATACTCGTTTAAATTTGTAATCTTAAATATACTAAGTTATGAAGTTTACTATATTCTTGTAACGGTACTCCTTTCTTGCAAGAAGTATTAATCTTGTATGTCGGCTATTGCAACTTATAATTTATTACCTATGATGCCACTTCAAGGTATACGAGGTTCACACGATGTCTTAATAATATGGGGTAGGTTTCCTCAACCGAACTCTGTTTATCTTGTAGTTATAATCGTTTAAATTTGTAATCTAAATATACTAACATATGAAGTTTACTATATTCTTTGAACGGTACTCCTTTCTTGCACGAACTATTAATCTTTGTATGTCGGTTATTGCACCTTATAATTTATACCAATGATGCCACTTTGAGGTATACGA
The DNA here is from genome assembly GCA_946814005.1 of Chamaenerion angustifolium. Lineage (NCBI taxonomy): Eukaryota > Viridiplantae > Streptophyta > Magnoliopsida > Myrtales > Onagraceae > Chamaenerion > Chamaenerion angustifolium. The sequence continues at coordinate 19,860,006 of OX328268.1, read as the reverse complement.
GGTTCACACGATGTCTTAATTATATCCTGTAAGTTTCCTCAATCGAAGGAACTCTGTTTATTTTGTAGCTATGACCGTTTAAATTCGTAATCTAAATATACTTACAGATGAAGTTTACTATATTCTTTTAACGGTACTCCTTTCTTGCTCGACCTATGAATCCCGGAATTTCGGTTATTGCAACTTATAATTTATTTCCTATGATGCCACTTCGAGGTAGAAGATGTTCACACATTATTGTAATTATATACTGCAAGTTTCCTCATTTGAACTCCGCTTATCTTGTACTTATAATCATTTAAATATCTAATCTCAATATAACAACGTATGATGTTTATTCTATTCTGTTAATGGTAATCCTTTCTTGCACGAATTATTATTGTTGGTATTTCGGTTATTGAAACTTATAATTTATTTCCTAGTACACCACTTCGAGTTATAAGAGGTTCACACGATATCTTAATTATCTCATGTAAGTTTGCCCAATCAAACTCTGTTTATCTTGTAGTTATACTCGTTTAAATTTGTAATCTTAAATATACTAAGTTATGAAGTTTACTATATTCTTGTAACGGTACTCCTTTCTTGCAAGAAGTATTAATCTTGTATGTCGGCTATTGCAACTTATAATTTATTACCTATGATGCCACTTCAAGGTATACGAGGTTCACACGATGTCTTAATAATATGGTGTAGGTTTCCTCAACCGAACTCTGTTTATCTTGTAGTTATTATCGTTTAAATTTGTAATCTAAATATACTAACATATGAAGTTTACTATATTCTTTGAACGGTACTCCTTTCTTGCACGAACTATTAATCTTTGTATGTCGGTTATTGCACCTTATAATTTATACCAATGATGCCACTTTGAGGTATACGAGGTTCACACGATGTCTTAATTATATCCTGTAAGTTTCCTCAATCGAAGGAACTCTGTTTATTTTGTAGCTATGACCGTTTAAATTCGTAATCTAAATATACTTACAGATGAAGTTTACTACATTCTTTTAACGGTACTCCTTTCTTGCTCGACCTATGAATCCCGGAATTTCGGTTATTGCAACTTATAATTTATTTCCTATGATGCCACTTCGAGGTAGAAGATGTTCACACATTATTGTAATTATATACTGCAAGTTTCCTCATTTGAACTCCGCTTATCTTGTACTTATAATCATTTAAATATCTAATCTCAATATAACAACGTATGATGTTTATTCTATTCTGTTAATGGTAATCCTTTCTTGCACGAATTATTATTGTTGGTATTTCGGTTATTGAAACTTATAATTTATTTCCTAGTACACCACTTCGAGTTATAAGAGGTTCACACGATATCATAATTATCTCATGTAAGTTTGCCCAATCAAACTCTGTTTATCTTGTAGTTATACTCGTTTAAATTTGTAATCTTAAATATACTAAGTTATGAAGTTTACTATATTCTTGTAACGGTACTCCTTTCTTGCAAGAAGTATTAATCTTGTATGTCGGCTATTGCAACTTATAATTTATTACCTATGATGCCACTTCAAGGTATACGAGGTTCACACGATGTCTTAATAATATGGGGTAGGTTTCCTCAACCGAACTCTGTTTATCTTGTAGTTATAATCGTTTAAATTTGTAATCTAAATATACTAACATATGAAGTTTACTATATTCTTTGAACGGTACTCCTTTCTTGCACGAACTATTAATCTTTGTATGTCGGTTATTGCACCTTATAATTTATACCAATGATGCCACTTTGAGGTATACGAGGTTCACACGATCTCTTAATTATATCCTGTAAGTTTCCTCAATCGAAGGAACTCTGTTTATTTTGTAGCTATGACCGTTTAAATTCGTAATCTAAATATACTTACAGATGAAGTTTACTACATTCTTTTAACGGTACTCCTTTCTTGCTCGACCTATGAATCCCGGAATTTCGGTTATTGCAACTTATAATTTATTTCCTATGATGCCACTTCGAGGTAGAAGATGTTCACACATTATTGTAATTATATACTGCAAGTTTCCTCATTTGAACTCCGCTTATCTTGTACTTATAATCATTTAAATATCTAATCTCAATATAACAACGTATGATGTTTATTCTATTCTGTTAATGGTAATCCTTTCTTGCACGAATTATTATTGTTGGTATTTCGGTTATTGAAACTTATAATTTATTTCCTAGTACACCACTTCGAGTTATAAGAGGTTCACACGATATCTTAATTATCTCATGTAAGTTTGCCCAATCAAACTCTGTTTATCTTGTAGTTATACTCGTTTAAATTTGTAATCTTAAATATACTAAGTTATGAAGTTTACTATATTCTTGTAACGGTACTCCTTTCTTGCAAGAAGTATTAATCTTGTATGTCGGCTATTGCAACTTATAATTTATTACCTATGATGCCACTTCAAGGTATACGAGGTTCACACGATGTCTTAATAATATGGGGTAGGTTTCCTCAACCGAACTCTGTTTATCTTGTAGTTATAATCGTTTAAATTTGTAATCTAAATATACTAACATATGAAGTTTACTATATTCTTTGAACGGTACTCCTTTCTTGCACGAACTATTAATCTTTGTATGTCGGTTATTGCACCTTATAATTTATACCAATGATGCCACTTTGAGGTATACGAGGTTCACACGATGTCTTAATTATATCCTGTAAGTTTCCTCAATCGAAGGAACTCTGTTTATTTTGTAGCTATGACCGTTTAAATTCGTAATCTAAATATACTTACAGATGAAGTTTACTACATTCTTTTAACGGTACTCCTTTCTTGCTCGACCTATGAATCCCGGAATTTCGGTTATTGCAACTTATAATTTATTTCCTATGATGCCACTTCGAGGTAGAAGATGTTCACACATTATTGTAATTATATACTGCAACTTTCCTCATTTGAACTCCGCTTATCTTGTACTTATAATCATTTAAATATCTAATCTCAATATAACAACGTATGATGTTTATTCTATTCTGTTAATGGTAATCCTTTCTTGCACGAATTATTATTGTTGGTATTTCGGTTATTGAAACTTATAATTTATTTCCTAGTACACCACTTCGAGTTATAAGAGGTTCACACGATATCTTAATTATCTCATGTAAGTTTGCCCAATCAAACTCTGTTTATCTTGTAGTTATACTCGTTTAAATTTGTAATCTTAAATATACTAAGTTATGAAGTTTACTATATTCTTGTAACGGTACTCCTTTCTTGCAAGAAGTATTAATCTTGTATGTCGGCTATTGCAACTTATAATTTATTACCTATGATGCCACTTCAAGGTATACGAGGTTCACACGATGTCTTAATAATATGGGGTAGGTTTCCTCAACCGAACTCTGTTTATCTTGTAGTTATAATCGTTTAAATTTGTAATCTAAATATACTAACATATGAAGTTTACTATATTCTTTGAACGGTACTCCTTTCTTGCACGAACTATTAATCTTTGTATGTCGGTTATTGCACCTTATAATTTATACCAATGATGCCACTTTGAGGTATACGAGGTTCACACGATGTCTTAATTATATCCTGTAAGTTTCCTCAATCGAAGGAACTCTGTTTATTTTGTAGCTATGACCGTTTAAATTCGTAATCTAAATATACTTACAGATGAAGTTTACTACATTCTTTTAACGGTACTCCTTTCTTGCTCGACCTATGAATCCCGGAATTTCGGTTATTGCAACTTATAATTTATTTCCTATGATGCCACTTCGAGGTAGAAGATGTTCACACATTATTGTAATTATATACTGCAAGTTTCCTCATTTGAACTCCGCTTATCTTGTACTTATAATCATTTAAATATCTAATCTCAATATAACAACGTATGATGTTTATTCTATTCTGTTAATGGTAATCCTTTCTTGCACGAATTATTATTGTTGGTATTTCGGTTATTGAAACTTATAATTTATTTCCTAGTACACCACTTCGAGTTATAAGAGGTTCACACGATATCATAATTATCTCATGTAAGTTTGCCCAATCAAACTCTGTTTATCTTGTAGTTATACTCGTTTAAATTTGTAATCTTAAATATACTAAGTTATGAAGTTTACTATATTCTTGTAACGGTACTCCTTTCTTGCAAGAAGTATTAATCTTGTATGTCGGCTATTGCAACTTATAATTTATTACCTATGATGCCACTTCAAGGTATACGAGGTTCACACGATGTCTTAATAATATGGGGTAGGTTTCCTCAACCGAACTCTGTTTATCTTGTAGTTATAATCGTTTAAATTTGTAATCTAAATATACTAACATATGAAGTTTACTATATTCTTTGAACGGTACTCCTTTCTTGCACGAACTATTAATCTTTGTATGTCGGTTATTGCACCTTATAATTTATACCAATGATGCCACTTTGAGGTATACGAGGTTCACACGATCTCTTAATTATATCCTGTAAGTTTCCTCAATCGAAGGAACTCTGTTTATTTTGTAGCTATGACCGTTTAAATTCGTAATCTAAATATACTTACAGATGAAGTTTACTACATTCTTTTAACGGTACTCCTTTCTTGCTCGACCTATGAATCCCGGAATTTCGGTTATTGCAACTTATAATTTATTTCCTATGATGCCACTTCGAGGTAGAAGATGTTCACACATTATTGTAATTATATACTGCAAGTTTCCTCATTTGAACTCCGCTTATCTTGTACTTATAATCATTTAAATATCTAATCTCAATATAACAACGTATGATGTTTATTCTATTCTGTTAATGGTAATCCTTTCTTGCACGAATTATTATTGTTGGTATTTCGGTTATTGAAACTTATAATTTATTTCCTAGTACACCACTTCGAGTTATAAGAGGTTCACACGATATCTTAATTATCTCATGTAAGTTTGCCCAATCAAACTCTGTTTATCTTGTAGTTATACTCGTTTAAATTTGTAATCTTAAATATACTAAGTTATGAAGTTTACTATATTCTTGTAACGGTACTCCTTTCTTGCAAGAAGTATTAATCTTGTATGTCGGCTATTGCAACTTATAATTTATTACCTATGATGCCACTTCAAGGTATACGAGGTTCACACGATGTCTTAATAATATGGGGTAGGTTTCCTCAACCGAACTCTGTTTATCTTGTAGTTATAATCGTTTAAATTTGTAATCTAAATATACTAACATATGAAGTTTACTATATTCTTTGAACGGTACTCCTTTCTTGCACGAACTATTAATCTTTGTATGTCGGTTATTGCACCTTATAATTTATACCAATGATGCCACTTTGAGGTATACGAGGTTCACACGATCTCTTAATTATATCCTGTAAGTTTCCTCAATCGAAGGAACTCTGTTTATTTTGTAGCTATGACCGTTTAAATTCGTAATCTAAATATACTTACAGATGAAGTTTACTACATTCTTTTAACGGTACTCCTTTCTTGCTCGACCTATGAATCCCGGAATTTCGGTTATTGCAACTTATAATTTATTTCCTATGATGCCACTTCGAGGTAGAAGATGTTCACACATTATTGTAATTATATACTGCAAGTTTCCTCATTTGAACTCCGCTTATCTTGTACTTATAATCATTTAAATATCTAATCTCAATATAACAACGTATGATGTTTATTCTATTCTGTTAATGGTAATCCTTTCTTGCACGAATTATTATTGTTGGTATTTCGGTTATTGAAACTTATAATTTATTTCCTAGTACACCACTTCGAGTTATAAGAGGTTCACACGATATCTTAATTATCTCATGTAAGTTTGCCCAATCAAACTCTGTTTATCTTGTAGTTATACTCGTTTAAATTTGTAATCTTAAATATACTAAGTTATGAAGTTTACTATATTCTTGTAACGGTACTCCTTTCTTGCAAGAAGTATTAATCTTGTATGTCGGCTATTGCAACTTATAATTTATTACCTATGATGCCACTTCAAGGTATACGAGGTTCACACGATGTCTTAATAATATGGGGTAGGTTTCCTCAACCGAACTCTGTTTATCTTGTAGTTATAATCGTTTAAATTTGTAATCTAAATATACTAACATATGAAGTTTACTATATTCTTTGAACGGTACTCCTTTCTTGCACGAACTATTAATCTTTGTATGTCGGTTATTGCACCTTATAATTTATACCAATGATGCCACTTTGAGGTATACGAGGTTCACACGATGTCTTAATTATATCCTGTAAGTTTCCTCAATCGAAGGAACTCTGTTTATTTTGTAGCTATGACCGTTTAAATTCGTAATCTAAATATACTTACAGATGAAGTTTACTATATTCTTTTAACGGTACTCCTTTCTTGCTCGACCTATGAATCCCGGAATTTCGGTTATTGCAACTTATAATTTATTTCCTATGATGCCACTTCGAGGTAGAAGATGTTCACACATTATTGTAATTATATACTGCAAGTTTCCTCATTTGAACTCCGCTTATCTTGTACTTATAATCATTTAAATATCTAATCTCAATATAACAACGTATGATGTTTATTCTATTCTGTTAATGGTAATCCTTTCTTGCACGAATTATTATTGTTGGTATTTCGGTTATTGAAACTTATAATTTATTTCCTAGTACACCACTTCGAGTTATAAGAGGTTCACACGATATCTTAATTATCTCATGTAAGTTTGCCCAATCAAACTCTGTTTATCTTGTAGTTATACTCGTTTAAATTTGTAATCTTAAATATACTAAGTTATGAAGTTTACTATATTCTTGTAACGGTACTCCTTTCTTGCAAGAAGTATTAATCTTGTATGTCGGCTATTGCAACTTATAATTTATTACCTATGATGCCACTTCAAGGTATACGAGGTTCACACGATGTCTTAATAATATGGGGTAGGTTTCCTCAACCGAACTCTGTTTATCTTGTAGTTATAATCGTTTAAATTTGTAATCTAAATATACTAACATATGAAGTTTACTATATTCTTTGAACGGTACTCCTTTCTTGCACGAACTATTAATCTTTGTATGTCGGTTATTGCACCTTATAATTTATACCAATGATGCCACTTTGAGGTATACGAGGTTCACACGATCTCTTAATTATATCCTGTAAGTTTCCTCAATCGAAGGAACTCTGTTTATTTTGTAGCTATGACCGTTTAAATTCGTAATCTAAATATACTTACAGATGAAGTTTACTACATTCTTTTAACGGTACTCCTTTCTTGCTCGACCTATGAATCCCGGAATTTCGGTTATTGCAACTTATAATTTATTTCCTATGATGCCACTTCGAGGTAGAAGATGTTCACACATTATTGTAATTATATACTGCAAGTTTCCTCATTTGAACTCCGCTTATCTTGTACTTATAATCATTTAAATATCTAATCTCAATATAACAACGTATGATGTTTATTCTATTCTGTTAATGGTAATCCTTTCTTGCACGAATTATTATTGTTGGTATTTCGGTTATTGAAACTTATAATTTATTTCCTAGTACACCACTTCGAGTTATAAGAGGTTCACACGATATCTTAATTATCTCATGTAAGTTTGCCCAATCAAACTCTGTTTATCTTGTAGTTATACTCGTTTAAATTTGTAATCTTAAATATACTAAGTTATGAAGTTTACTATATTCTTGTAACGGTACTCCTTTCTTGCAAGAAGTATTAATCTTGTATGTCGGCTATTGCAACTTATAATTTATTACCTATGATGCCACTTCAAGGTATACGAGGTTCACACGATGTCTTAATAATATGGGGTAGGTTTCCTCAACCGAACTCTGTTTATCTTGTAGTTATAATCGTTTAAATTTGTAATCTAAATATACTAACATATGAAGTTTACTATATTCTTTGAACGGTACTCCTTTCTTGCACGAACTATTAATCTTTGTATGTCGGTTATTGCACCTTATAATTTATACCAATGATGCCACTTTGAGGTATACGAGGTTCACACGATGTCTTAATTATATCCTGTAAGTTTCCTCAATCGAAGGAACTCTGTTTATTTTGTAGCTATGACCGTTTAAATTCGTAATCTAAATATACTTACAGATGAAGTTTACTATATTCTTTTAACGGTACTCCTTTCTTGCTCGACCTATGAATCCCGGAATTTCGGTTATTGCAACTTATAATTTATTTCCTATGATGCCACTTCGAGGTAGAAGATGTTCACACATTATTGTAATTATATACTGCAAGTTTCCTCATTTGAACTCCGCTTATCTTGTACTTATAATCATTTAAATATCTAATCTCAATATAACAACGTATGATGTTTATTCTATTCTGTTAATGGTAATCCTTTCTTGCACGAATTATTATTGTTGGTATTTCGGTTATTGAAACTTATAATTTATTTCCTAGTACACCACTTCGAGTTATAAGAGGTTCACACGATATCTTAATTATCTCATGTAAGTTTGCCCAATCAAACTCTGTTTATCTTGTAGTTATACTCGTTTAAATTTGTAATCTTAAATATACTAAGTTATGAAGTTTACTATATTCTTGTAACGGTACTCCTTTCTTGCAAGAAGTATTAATCTTGTATGTCGGCTATTGCAACTTATAATTTATTACCTATGATGCCACTTCAAGGTATACGAGGTTCACACGATGTCTTAAAAATATGGGGTAGGTTTCCTCAACCGAACTCTGTTTATCTTGTAGTTATAATCGTTTAAATTTGTAATCTAAATATACTAACATATGAAGTTTACTATATTCTTTGAACGGTACTCCTTTCTTGCACGAACTATTAATCTTTGTATGTCGGTTATTGCACCTTATAATTTATACCAATGATGCCACTTTGAGGTATACGAGGTTCACACGATCTCTTAATTATATCCTGTAAGTTTCCTCAATCGAAGGAACTCTGTTTATTTTGTAGCTATGACCGTTTAAATTCGTAATCTAAATATACTTACAGATGAAGTTTACTACATTCTTTTAACGGTATTCCTTTCTTGCTCGACCTATGAATCCCGGAATTTCGGTTATTGCAACTTATAATTTATTTCCTATGATGCCACTTCGAGGTAGAAGATGTTCACACATTATTGTAATTATATACTGCAACTTTCCTCATTTGAACTCCGCTTATCTTGTACTTATAATCATTTAAATATCTAATCTCAATATAACAACGTATGATGTTTATTCTATTCTGTTAATGGTAATCCTTTCTTGCACGAATTATTATTGTTGGTATTTCGGTTATTGAAACTTATAATTTATTTCCTAGTACACCACTTCGAGTTATAAGAGGTTCACACGATATCTTAATTATCTCATGTAAGTTTGCCCAATCAAACTCTGTTTATCTTGTAGTTATACTCGTTTAAATTTGTAATCTTAAATATACTAAGTTATGAAGTTTACTATATTCTTGTAACGGTACTCCTTTCTTGCAAGAAGTATTAATCTTGTATGTCGGCTATTGCAACTTATAATTTATTACCTATGATGCCACTTCAAGGTATACGAGGTTCACACGATGTCTTAATAATATGGGGTAGGTTTCCTCAACCGAACTCTGTTTATCTTGTAGTTATAATCGTTTAAATTTGTAATCTAAATATACTAACATATGAAGTTTACTATATTCTTTGAACGGTACTCCTTTCTTGCACGAACTATTAATCTTTGTATGTCGGTTATTGCACCTTATAATTTATACCAATGATGCCACTTTGAGGTATACGAGGTTCACACGATGTCTTAATTATATCCTGTAAGTTTCCTCAATCGAAGGAACTCTGTTTATTTTGTAGCTATGACCGTTTAAATTCGTAATCTAAATATACTTACAGATGAAGTTTACTATATTCTTTTAACGGTACTCCTTTCTTGCTCGACCTATGAATCCCGGAATTTCGGTTATTGCAACTTATAATTTATTTCCTATGATGCCACTTCGAGGTAGAAGATGTTCACACATTATTGTAATTATATACTGCAACTTTCCTCATTTGAACTCCGCTTATCTTGTACTTATAATCATTTAAATATCTAATCTCAATATAACAACGTATGATGTTTATTCTATTCTGTTAATGGTAATCCTTTCTTGCACGGATTATTATTGTTGGTATTTCGGTTATTGAAACTTATAATTTATTTCCTAGTACACCACTTCGAGTTATAAGAGGTTCACACGATATCTTAATTATCTCATGTAAGTTTGCCCAATCAAACTCTGTTTATCTTGTAGTTATACTCGTTTAAATTTGTAATCTTAAATATACTAAGTTATGAAGTTTACTATATTCTTGTAACGGTACTCCTTTCTTGCAAGAAGTATTAATCTTGTATGTCGGCTATTGCAACTTATAATTTATTACCTATGATGCCACTTCAAGGTATACGAGGTTCACACGATGTCTTAATAATATGGGGTAGGTTTCCTCAACCGAACTCTGTTTATCTTGTAGTTATAATCGTTTAAATTTGTAATCTAAATATACTAACATATGAAGTTTACTATATTCTTTGAACGGTACTCCTTTCTTGCACGAACTATTAATCTTTGTATGTCGGTTATTGCACCTTATAATTTATACCAATGATGCCACTTTGAGGTATACGAGGTTCACACGATGTCTTAATTATATCCTGTAAGTTTCCTCAATCGAAGGAACTCTGTTTATTTTGTAGCTATGACCGTTTAAATTCGTAATCTAAATATACTTACAGATGAAGTTTACTATATTCTTTTAACGGTACTCCTTTCTTGCTCGACCTATGAATCCCGGAATTTCGGTTATTGCAACTTATAATTTATTTCCTATGATGCCACTTCGAGGTAGAAGATGTTCACACATTATTGTAATTATATACTGCAAGTTTCCTCATTTGAACTCCGCTTATCTTGTACTTATAATCATTTAAATATCTAATCTCAATATAACAACGTATGATGTTTATTCTATTCTGTTAATGGTAATCCTTTCTTGCACGGATTATTATTGTTGGTATTTCGGTTATTGAAACTTATAATTTATTTCCTAGTACACCACTTCGAGTTATAAGAGGTTCACACGATATCTTAATTATCTCATGTAAGTTTGCCCAATCAAACTCTGTTTATCTTGTAGTTATACTCGTTTAAATTTGTAATCTTAAATATACTAAGTTATGAAGTTTACTATATTCTTGTAACGGTACTCCTTTCTTGCAAGAAGTATTAATCTTGTATGTCGGCTATTGCAACTTATAATTTATTACCTATGATGCCACTTCAAGGTATACGAGGTTCACACGATGTCTTAATAATATGGGGTAGGTTTCCTCAACCGAACTCTGTTTATCTTGTAGTTATAATCGTTTAAATTTGTAATCTAAATATACTAACATATGAAGTTTACTATATTCTTTGAACGGTACTCCTTTCTTGCACGAACTATTAATCTTTGTATGTCGGTTATTGCACCTTATAATTTATACCAATGATGCCACTTTGAGGTATACGAGGTTCACACGATGTCTTAATTATATCCTGTAAGTTTCCTCAATCGAAGGAACTCTGTTTATTTTGTAGCTATGACCGTTTAAATTCGTAATCTAAATATACTTACAGATGAAGTTTACTATATTCTTTTAACGGTACTCCTTTCTTGCTCGACCTATGAATCCCGGAATTTCGGTTATTGCAACTTATAATTTATTTCCTATGATGCCACTTCGAGGTAGAAGATGTTCACACATTATTGTAATTATATACTGCAAGTTTCCTCATTTGAACTCCGCTTATCTTGTACTTATAATCATTTAAATATCTAATCTCAATATAACAACGTATGATGTTTATTCTATTCTGTTAATGGTAATCCTTTCTTGCACGGATTATTATTGTTGGTATTTCGGTTATTGAAACTTATAATTTATTTCCTAGTACACCACTTCGAGTTATAAGAGGTTCACACGATATCTTAATTATCTCATGTAAGTTTGCCCAATCAAACTCTGTTTATCTTGTAGTTATACTCGTTTAAATTTGTAATCTTAAATATACTAAGTTATGAAGTTTACTATATTCTTGTAACGGTACTCCTTTCTTGCAAGAAGTATTAATCTTGTATGTCGGCTATTGCAACTTATAATTTATTACCTATGATGCCACTTCAAGGTATACGAGGTTCACACGATGTCTTAATAATATGGGGTAGGTTTCCTCAACCGAACTCTGTTTATCTTGTAGTTATAATCGTTTAAATTTGTAATCTAAATATACTAACATATGAAGTTTACTATATTCTTTGAACGGTACTCCTTTCTTGCACGAACTATTAATCTTTGTATGTCGGTTATTGCACCTTATAATTTATACCAATGATGCCACTTTGAGGTATACGAGGTTCACACGATGTCTTAATTATATCCTGTAAGTTTCCTCAATCGAAGGAACTCTGTTTATTTTGTAGCTATGACCGTTTAAATTCGTAATCTAAATATACTTACAGATGAAGTTTACTATATTCTTTTAACGGTACTCCTTTCTTGCTCGACCTATGAATCCCGGAATTTCGGTTATTGCAACTTATAATTTATTTCCTATGATGCCACTTCGAGGTAGAAGATGTTCACACATTATTGTAATTATATACTGCAAGTTTCCTCATTTGAACTCCGCTTATCTTGTACTTATAATCATTTAAATATCTAATCTCAATATAACAACGTATGATGTTTATTCTATTCTGTTAATGGTAATCCTTTCTTGCACGGATTATTATTGTTGGTATTTCGGTTATTGAAACTTATAATTTATTTCCTAGTACACCACTTCGAGTTATAAGAGGTTCACACGATATCTTAATTATCTCATGTAAGTTTGCCCAATCAAACTCTGTTTATCTTGTAGTTATACTCGTTTAAATTTGTAATCTTAAATATACTAAGTTATGAAGTTTACTATATTCTTGTAACGGTACTCCTTTCTTGCAAGAAGTATTAATCTTGTATGTCGGCTATTGCAACTTATAATTTATTACCTATGATGCCACTTCAAGGTATACGAGGTTCACACGATGTCTTAATAATATGGGGTAGGTTTCCTCAACCGAACTCTGTTTATCTTGTAGTTATAATCGTTTAAATTTGTAATCTAAATATACTAACATATGAAGTTTACTATATTCTTTGAACGGTACTCCTTTCTTGCACGAACTATTAATCTTTGTATGTCGGTTATTGCACCTTATAATTTATACCAATGATGCCACTTTGAGGTATACGAGGTTCACACGATGTCTTAATTATATCCTGTAAGTTTCCTCAATCGAAGGAACTCTGTTTATTTTGTAGCTATGACCGTTTAAATTCGTAATCTAAATATACTTACAGATGAAGTTTACTATATTCTTTTAACGGTACTCCTTTCTTGCTCGACCTATGAATCCCGGAATTTCGGTTATTGCAACTTATAATTTATTTCCTATGATGCCACTTCGAGGTAGAAGATGTTCACACATTATTGTAATTATATACTGCAAGTTTCCTCATTTGAACTCCGCTTATCTTGTACTTATAATCATTTAAATATCTAATCTCAATATAACAACGTATGATGTTTATTCTATTCTGTTAATGGTAATCCTTTCTTGCACGGATTATTATTGTTGGTATTTCGGTTATTGAAACTTATAATTTATTTCCTAGTACACCACTTCGAGTTATAAGAGGTTCACACGATATCTTAATTATCTCATGTAAGTTTGCCCAATCAAACTCTGTTTATCTTGTAGTTATACTCGTTTAAATTTGTAATCTTAAATATACTAAGTTATGAAGTTTACTATATTCTTGTAACGGTACTCCTTTCTTGCAAGAAGTATTAATCTTGTATGTCGGCTATTGCAACTTATAATTTATTACCTATGATGCCACTTCAAGGTATACGAGGTTCACACGATGTCTTAATAATATGGGGTAGGTTTCCTCAACCGAACTCTGTTTATCTTGTAGTTATAATCGTTTAAATTTGTAATCTAAATATACTAACATATGAAGTTTACTATATTCTTTGAACGGTACTCCTTTCTTGCACGAACTATTAATCTTTGTATGTCGGTTATTGCACCTTATAATTTATACCAATGATGCCACTTTGAGGTATACGAGGTTCACACGATGTCTTAATTATATCCTGTAAGTTTCCTCAATCGAAGGAACTCTGTTTATTTTGTAGCTATGACCGTTTAAATTCGTAATCTAAATATACTTACAGATGAAGTTTACTATATTCTTTTAACGGTACTCCTTTCTTGCTCGACCTATGAATCCCGGAATTTCGGTTATTGCAACTTATAATTTATTTCCTATGATGCCACTTCGAGGTAGAAGATGTTCACACATTATTGTAATTATATACTGCAAGTTTCCTCATTTGAACTCCGCTTATCTTGTACTTATAATCATTTAAATATCTAATCTCAATATAACAACGTATGATGTTTATTCTATTCTGTTAATGGTAATCCTTTCTTGCACGGATTATTATTGTTGGTATTTCGGTTATTGAAACTTATAATTTATTTCCTAGTACACCACTTCGAGTTATAAGAGGTTCACACGATATCTTAATTATCTCATGTAAGTTTGCCCAATCAAACTCTGTTTATCTTGTAGTTATACTCGTTTAAATTTGTAATCTTAAATATACTAAGTTATGAAGTTTACTATATTCTTGTAACGGTACTCCTTTCTTGCAAGAAGTATTAATCTTGTATGTCGGCTATTGCAACTTATAATTTATTACCTATGATGCCACTTCAAGGTATACGAGGTTCACACGATGTCTTAATAATATGGGGTAGGTTTCCTCAACCGAACTCTGTTTATCTTGTAGTTATAATCGTTTAAATTTGTAATCTAAATATACTAACATATGAAGTTTACTATATTCTTTGAACGGTACTCCTTTCTTGCACGAACTATTAATCTTTGTATGTCGGTTATTGCACCTTATAATTTATACCAATGATGCCACTTTGAGGTATACGAGGTTCACACGATCTCTTAATTATATCCTGTAAGTTTCCTCAATCGAAGGAACTCTGTTTATTTTGTAGCTATGACCGTTTAAATTCGTAATCTAAATATACTTACAGATGAAGTTTACTATATTCTTGTAACGGTACTCATTTCTTGCAAGAACTATTAATCTTGTACGTCGGCTATTGCAACTTATAATTTATTACCTATGATGCCACTTCAAGGTATACGAGGTTCACACGATGTCTTAATAATATGGTGTAGGTTTCCTCAACCGAACTCTGTTTATCTTGTAGTTATAATCGTTTAAATTTGTAATCTAAATATACTAACATATGAAGTTTACTATATTCTTTGAACGGTACTCCTTTCTAGCACGAACTATTAATCTTTGTATGTCGGTTATTGCACCTTATAATTTATACCAATGATGCCACTTTGAGGTATACGAGGTTCACACGATCACTTAATTATATCCTGTAAGTTTCCTCAATCGAAGGAACTCTGTTTATTTTGTAGCTATGACCGTTTAAATTCGTAATCTAAATATACTTACAGATGAAGTTTACTATATTCTTTTAACGGTACTCCTTTCTTGCTCGACCTATGAATCCCGGAATTTCGGTTATTGCAACTTATAATTTATTTCCTATGATGCCACTTCGAGGTAGAAGATGTTCACACATTATTGTAATTATATACTGCAAGTTTCCTCATTTGAACTCCGCTTATCTTGTACTTATAATCATTTAAATATCTAATCTCAATATAACAACGTATGATGTTTATTCTATTCTGTTAATGGTAATCCTTTCTTGCACGAATTATTATTGTTGGTATTTCGGTTATTGAAACTTATAATTTATTTCCTAGTACACCACTTCGAGTTATAAGAGGTTCACACGATATCTTAATTATCTCATGTAAGTTTGCCCAATCAAACTCTGTTTATCTTGTAGTTATACTCGTTTAAATTTGTAATCTTAAATATACTAAGTTATGAAGTTTACTATATTCTTGTAACGGTACTCCTTTCTTGCAAGAAGTATTAATCTTGTATGTCGGCTATTGCAACTTATAATTTATTACCTATGATGCCACTTCAAGGTATACGAGGTTCACACGATGTCTTAATAATATGGTGTAGGTTTCCTCAACCGAACTCTGTTTATCTTGTAGTTATAATCGTTTAAATTTGTAATCTAAATATACTAACATATGAAGTTTACTATATTCTTTGAACGGTACTCCTTTCTTGCACGAACTATTAATCTTTGTATGTCGGTTATTGCACCTTATAATTTATACCAATGATGCCACTTTGAGGTATACGAGGTTCACACGATCTCTTAATTATATCCTGTAAGTTTCCTCAATCGAAGGAACTCTGTTTATTTTGTAGCTATGACCGTTTAAATTCGTAATCTAAATATACTTACAGATGAAGTTTACTATATTCTTGTAACGGTACTCCTTTCTTGCAAGAAGTATTAATCTTGTATGTCGGCTATTGCAACTTATAATTTATTACCTATGATGCCACTTCAAGGTATACGAGGTTCACACGATGTCTTAATAATATGGGGTAGGTTTACTCAACCGAACTCTGTTTATCTTGTAGTTATAATCGTTTAAATTTGTAATCTAAATATACTAACATATGAAGTTTACTATATTCTTTGAACAATACTCCTTTCTTGCACGAACTATTAATCTTTGTATGTCGGTTATTGCACCTTATAATTTATACCAATGATGCCACTTTGAGGTATACGAGGTTCACACGATCTCTTAATTATATCCTGTAAGTTTCCTCAATCAAAGGAACTCTGTTTATTTTGTAGCTATGACCGTTTAAATTTGTAATCTAAATATACTTACAGATGAAGTTTACTATATTCTTGTAACGGTACTCATTTCTTGCAAGAACTATTAATCTTGTACGTCGGCTATTGCAACTTATAATTTATTACCTATGATGCCACTTCAAGGTATACGAGGTTCACACGATGTCTTAATAATATGGTGTAGGTTTCCTCAACCGAACTATGTTTATCTTGTAGTTATAATCGTTTAAATTTGTAATCTAAATATACTAACATATGAAGTTTACTATATTCTTTGAACGGTACTCCTTTCTTGCACGAACTATTAATCTTTGTATGTCGGTTATTGCACCTTATAATTTATACCAATGATGCCACTTTGAGGTATATGAGGTTCACACGATCACTTAATTATATCCTGTAAGTTTCCTCAATCGAAGGAACTCTGTTTATTTTGTAGCTATGACCGTTTAAATTCGTAATCTAAATATACTTACAGATGAAGTTTACTATATTCTTTTAACGGTACTCCTTTCTTGCTCGACCTATGAATCCCGGAATTTCGGTTATTGCAACTTATAATTTATTTCCTATGATGCCACTTCGAGGTAGAAGATGTTCACACATTATTGTAATTATATACTGCAAGTTTCCTCATTTGAACTCCGCTTATCTTGTACTTATAATCATTTAAATATCTAATCTCAATATAACAACGTATGATGTTTATTCTATTCTGTTAATGGTAATCCTTTCTTGCACGAATTATTATTGTTGGTATTTCGGTTATTGAAACTTATAATTTATTTCCTAGTACACCACTTCGAGTTATAAGAGGTTCACACGATATCTTAATTATCTCATGTAAGTTTGCCCAATCAAACTCTGTTTATCTTGTAGTTATACTCGTTTAAATTTGTAATCTTAAATATACTAAGTTATGAAGTTTACTATATTCTTGTAACGGTACTCCTTTCTTGCAAGAAGTATTAATCTTGTATGTCGGCTATTGCAACTTATAATTTATTACCTATGATGCCACTTCAAGGTATACGAGGTTCACACGATGTCTTAATAATATGGGGTAGGTTTCCTCAACCGAACTCTGTTTATCTTGTAGTTATAATCGTTTAAATTTGTAATCTTAAATATACTAAGTTATGAAGTTTACTATATTCTTGTAACGGTACTCCTTTCTTGCAAGAAGTATTAATCTTGTATGTCGGCTATTGCAACTTATAATTTATTACCTATGATGCCACTTCAAGGTATACGAGGTTCACACGATGTCTTAATAATATGGGGTAGGTTTCCTCAACCGAACTCTGTTTATCTTGTAGTTATAATCGTTTAAATTTGTAATCTAAATATACTAACATATGAAGTTTACTATTTTCTTTGAACGGTACTCCTTTCTTGCACGAACTATTAATCTTTGTATGTCGGTTATTGCACCTTATAATTTATACCAATGATGCCACTTTGAGGTATACGAGGTTCACACGATCTCTTAATTATATCCTGTAAGTTTCCTCAATCGAAGGAACTCTGTTTATTTTGTAGCTATGACCGTTTAAATTCGTAATCTAAATATACTTACAGATGAAGTTTACTACATTCTTTTAACGGTACTCCTTTCTTGCTCGACCTATGAATCCCGGAATTTCGGTTATTGCAACTTATAATTTATTTCCTATGATGCCACTTCGAGGTAGAAGATGTTCACACATTATTGTAATTATATACTGCAACTTTCCTCATTTGAACTCCGCTTATCTTGTACTTATAATCATTTAAATATCTAATCTCAATATAACAACGTATGATGTTTATTCTATTCTTTTAATGGTAATCCTTTCTTGCACGAATTATTATTGTTGGTATTTCGGTTATTGAAACTTATAATTTATTTCCTAGTACACCACTTCGAGTTATAAGAGGTTCACACGATATCTTAATTATCTCATGTAAGTTTGCCCAATCAAACTCTGTTTATCTTGTAGTTATACTCGTTTAAATTTGTAATCTTAAATATACTAAGTTATGAAGTTTACTATATTCTTGTAACGGTACTCCTTTCTTGCAAGAAGTATTAATCTTGTATGTCGGCTATTGCAACTTATAATTTATTACCTATGATGCCACTTCAAGGTATACGAGGTTCACACGATGTCTTAAAAATATGGGGTAGGTTTCCTCAACCGAACTCTGTTTATCTTGTAGTTATAATCGTTTAAATTTGTAATCTAAATATACTAACATATGAAGTTTACTATATTCTTTGAACGGTACTCCTTTCTTGCACGAACTATTAATCTTTGTATGTCGGTTATTGCACCTTATAATTTATACCAATGATGCCACTTTGAGGTATACGAGGTTCACACGATCTCTTAATTATATCCTGTAAGTTTCCTCAATCGAAGGAACTCTGTTTATTTTGTAGCTATGACCGTTTAAATTCGTAATCTAAATATACTTACAGATGAAGTTTACTATATTCTTGTAACGGTACTCATTTCTTGCAAGAACTATTAATCTTGTACGTCGGCTATTGCAACTTATAATTTATTACCTATGATGCCACTTCAAGGTATACGAGGTTCACACGATGTCTTAATAATATGGTGTAGGTTTCCTCAACCGAACTCTGTTTATCTTGTAGTTATAATCGTTTAAATTTGTAATCTAAATATACTAACATATGAAGTTTACTATATTCTTTGAACGGTACTCCTTTCTTGCACGAACTATTAATCTTTGTATGTCGGTTATTGCACCTTATAATTTATACCAATGATGCCACTTTGAGGTATACGAGGTTCACACGATCACTTAATTATATCCTGTAAGTTTCCTCAATCGAAGGAACTCTGTTTATTTTGTAGCTATGACCGTTTAAATTCGTAATCTAAATATACTTACAGATGAAGTTTACTATATTCTTTTAACGGTACTCCTTTCTTGCTCGACCTATGAATCCCGGAATTTCGGTTATTGCAACTTATAATTTATTTCCTATGATGCCACTTCGAGGTAGAAGATGTTCACACATTATTGTAATTATATACTGCAAGTTTCCTCATTTGAACTCCGCTTATCTTGTACTTATAATCATTTAAATATCTAATCTCAATATAACAACGTATGATGTTTATTCTATTCTGTTAATGGTAATCCTTTCTTGCACGAATTATTATTGTTGGTATTTCGGTTATTGAAACTTATAATTTATTTCCTAGTACACCACTTCGAGTTATAAGAGGTTCACACGATATCTTAATTATCTCATGTAAGTTTGCCCAATCAAACTCTGTTTATCTTGTAGTTATACTCGTTTAAATTTGTAATCTTAAATATACTAAGTTATGAAGTTTACTATATTCTTGTAACGGTACTCCTTTCTTGCAAGAAGTATTAATCTTGTATGTCGGCTATTGCAACTTATAATTTATTACCTATGATGCCACTTCAAGGTATACGAGGTTCACACGATGTCTTAATAATATGGTGTAGGTTTCCTCAACCGAACTCTGTTTATCTTGTAGTTATAATCGTTTAAATTTGTAATCTAAATATACTAACATATGAAGTTTACTATATTCTTTGAACGGTACTCCTTTCTTGCACGAACTATTAATCTTTGTATGTCGGTTATTGCACCTTATAATTTATACCAATGATGCCACTTTGAGGTATACGAGGTTCACACGATCACTTAATTATATCCTGTAAGTTTCCTCAATCGAAGGAACTCTGTTTATTTTGTAGCTATGACCGTTTAAATTCGTAATCTAAATATACTTACAGATGAAGTTTACTATATTCTTGTAACGGTACTCCTTTCTTGCAAGAAGTATTAATCTTGTATGTCGGCTATTGCAACTTATAATTTATTACCTATGATGCCACTTCAAGGTATACGAGGTTCACACGATGTCTTAATAATATGGGGTAGGTTTACTCAACCGAACTCTGTTTATCTTGTAGTTATAATCGTTTAAATTTGTAATCTAAATATACTAACATATGAAGTTTACTATATTCTTTGAACAATACTCCTTTCTTGCACGAACTATTAATCTTTGTATGTCGGTTATTGCACCTTATAATTTATACCAATGATGCCACTTTGAGGTATATGAGGTTCACACGATCACTTAATTATATCCTGTAAGTTTCCTCAATCGAAGGAACTCTGTTTATTTTGTAGCTATGACCGTTTAAATTCGTAATCTAAATATACTTACAGATGAAGTTTACTATATTCTTTTAACGGTACTCCTTTCTTGCTCGACCTATGAATCCCGGAATTTCGGTTATTGCAACTTATAATTTATTTCCTATGATGCCACTTCGAGGTAGAAGATGTTCACACATTATTGTAATTATATACTGCAAGTTTCCTCATTTGAACTCCGCTTATCTTGTACTTATAATCATTTAAATATCTAATCTCAATATAACAACGTATGATGTTTATTCTATTCTGTTAATGGTAATCCTTTCTTGCACGAATTATTATTGTTGGTATTTCGGTTATTGAAACTTATAATTTATTTCCTAGTACACCACTTCGAGTTATAAGAGGTTCACACGATATCTTAATTATCTCATGTAAGTTTGCCCAATCAAACTCTGTTTATCTTGTAGTTATACTCGTTTAAATTTGTAATCTTAAATATACTAAGTTATGAAGTTTACTATATTCTTGTAACGGTACTCCTTTCTTGCAAGAAGTATTAATCTTGTATGTCGGCTATTGCAACTTATAATTTATTACCTATGATGCCACTTCAAGGTATACGAGGTTCACACGATGTCTTAATAATATGGGGTAGGTTTCCTCAACCGAACTCTGTTTATCTTGTAGTTATAATCGTTTAAATTTGTAATCTAAATATACTAACATATGAAGTTTACTATATTCTTTGAACGGTACTCCTTTCTTGCACGAACTATTAATCTTTGTATGTCGGTTATTGCACCTTATAATTTATACCAATGATGCCACTTTGAGGTATACGAGGTTCACACGATCACTTAATTATATCCTGTAAGTTTCCTCAATCGAAGGAACTCTGTTTATTTTGTAGCTATGACCGTTTAAATTCGTAATCTAAATATACTTACAGATGAAGTTTACTATATTCTTTTAACGGTACTCCTTTCTTGCTCGACCTATGAATCCCGGAATTTCGGTTATTGCAACTTATAATTTATTTTCTATGATGCCACTTCGAGGTAGAAGATGTTCACACATTATTGTAATTATATACTGCAAGTTTCCTCATTTGAACTCCGCTTATCTTGTACTTATAATCATTTAAATATCTAATCTCAATATAACAACGTATGATGTTTATTCTATTCTGTTAATGGTAATCCTTTCTTGCACGAATTATTATTGTTGGTATTTCGGTTATTGAAACTTATAATTTATTTCCTAGTACACCACTTCGAGTTATAAGAGGTTCACACGATATCTTAATTATCTCATGTAAGTTTGCCCAATCAAACTCTGTTTATCTTGTAGTTATACTCGTTTAAATTTGTAATCTTAAATATACTAAGTTATGAAGTTTACTATATTCTTGTAACGGTACTCCTTTCTTGCAAGAAGTATTAATCTTGTATGTCGGCTATTGCAACTTATAATTTATTACCTATGATGCCACTTCAAGGTATACGAGGTTCACACGATGTCTTAATAATATGGGGTAGGTTTCCTCAACCGAACTCTGTTTATCTTGTAGTTATAATCGTTTAAATTTGTAATCTAAATATACTAACATATGAAGTTTACTATATTCTTTGAACGGTACTCCTTTCTTGCACGAACTATTAATCTTTGTATGTCGGTTATTGCACCTTATAATTTATACCAATGATGCCACTTTGAGGTATACGAGGTTCACACGATCTCTTAATTATATCCTGTAAGTTTCCTCAATCGAAGGAACTCTGTTTATTTTGTAGCTATGACCGTTTAAATTCGTAATCTAAATATACTTACAGATGAAGTTTACTATATTCTTTTAACGGTACTCCTTTCTTGCTCGACCTATGAATCCCGGAATTTCGGTTATTGCAACTTATAATTTATTTCCTATGATGCCACTTCGAGGTAGAAGATGTTCACACATTATTGTAATTATATACTGCAACTTTCCTCATTTGAACTCCGCTTATCTTGTACTTATAATCATTTAAATATATAATCTCAATATAACAACGTATGATGTTTATTCTATTCTGTTAATGGTAATCCTTTCTTGCACGAATTATTATTGTTGGTATTTCGGTTATTGATATTTAGTATTTATTTCCTAGTACACCACTTCGAGTTATAAGAGGTTCACACGATATCTTAATTATCTCATGTAAGTTTGCCCAATCAAACTCTGTTTATCTTGTAGTTATACTCGTTTAAATTTGTAATCTTAAATATACTAAGTTATGAAGTTTACTATATTCTTGTAACGGTACTCCTTTCTTGCAAGAAGTATTAATCTTGTATGTCGGCTATTGCAACTTATAATTTATTACCTATGATGCCACTTCAAGGTATACGAGGTTCACACGATGTCTTAATAATATGGGGTAGGTTTCCTCAACCGAACTCTGTTTATCTTGTAGTTATAATCGTTTAAATTTGTAATCTAAATATACTAACATATGAAGTTTACTATATTCTTTGAACGGTACTCCTTTCTTGCACGAACTATTAATCTTTGTATGTCGGTTATTGCACCTTATAATTTATACCAATGATGCCACTTTGAGGTATACGAGGTTCACACGATCTCTTAATTATATCCTGTAAGTTTCCTCAATCGAAGGAACTCTGTTTATTTTGTAGCTATGACCGTTTAAATTCGTAATCTAAATATACTTACAGATGAAGTTTACTATATTCTTTTAACGGTACTCCTTTCTTGCTCGACCTATGAATCCCGGAATTTCGGTTATTGCAACTTATAATTTATTTCCTATGATGCCACTTCGAGGTAGAAGGTGTTCACACATTATTGTAATTATATACTGCAAGTTTCCTCATTTGAACTCCGCTTATCTTGTACTTATAATCATTTAAATATCTAATCTCAATATAACAACGTATGATGTTTATTCTATTCTGTAATCATTTCTTGCACGAATTATTATTGTTGGTATTTCGGTTATTGAAACTTATAATTTATTTCCTAGTACACCACTTCGAGTTATAAGAGGTTCACACGATATCTTAATTATCTCATGTAAGTTTGCCCAATCAAACTCTGTTTATCTTGTAGTTATACTCGTTTAAATTTGTAATCTTAAATATACTAAGTTATGAAGTTTACTATATTCTTGTAACGGTACTCCTTTCTTGCAAGAAGTATTAATCTTGTATGTCGGCTATTGCAACTTATAATTTATTACCTATGATGCCACTTCAAGGTATACGAGGTTCACACGATGTCTTAATAATATGGTGTAGGTTTCCTCAACCGAACTCTGTTTATCTTGTAGTTATAATCGTTTAAATTTGTAATCTAAATATACTAACATATGAAGTTTACTATATTCTTTGAACGGTACTCCTTTCTTGCACGAACTATTAATCTTTGTATGTCGGTTATTGCACCTTATAATTTATACCAATGATGCCACTTTGAGGTATACGAGGTTCACACGATCACTTAATTATATCCTGTAAGTTTCCTCAATCGAAGGAACTCTGTTTATTTTGTAGCTATGACCGTTTAAATTCGTAATCTAAATATACTTACAGATGAAGTTTACTATATTCTTGTAACGGTACTCCTTTCTTGCAAGAAGTATTAATCTTGTATGTCGGCTATTGCAACTTATAATTTATTACCTATGATGCCACTTCAAGGTATACGAGGTTCACACGATGTCTTAATAATATGGGGTAGGTTTACTCAACCGAACTCTGTTTATCTTGTAGTTATAATCGTTTAAATTTGTAATCTAAATATACTAACATATGAAGTTTACTATATTCTTTGAACAATACTCCTTTCTTGCACGAACTATTAATCTTTGTATGTCGGTTATTGCACCTTATAATTTATACCAATGATGCCACTTTGAGGTATATGAGGTTCACACGATCACTTAATTATATCCTGTAAGTTTCCTCAATCGAAGGAACTCTGTTTATTTTGTAGCTATGACCGTTTAAATTCGTAATCTAAATATACTTACAGATGAAGTTTACTATATTCTTTTAACGGTACTCCTTTCTTGCTCGACCTATGAATCCCGGAATTTCGGTTATTGCAACTTATAATTTATTTCCTATGATGCCACTTCGAGGTAGAAGATGTTCACACATTATTGTAATTATATACTGCAAGTTTCCTCATTTGAACTCCGCTTATCTTGTACTTATAATCATTTAAATATCTAATCTCAATATAACAACGTATGATGTTTATTCTATTCTGTTAATGGTAATCCTTTCTTGCACGAATTATTATTGTTGGTATTTCGGTTATTGAAACTTATAATTTATTTCCTAGTACACCACTTCGAGTTATAAGAGGTTCACACGATATCTTAATTATCTCATGTAAGTTTGCCCAATCAAACTCTGTTTATCTTGTAGTTATACTCGTTTAAATTTGTAATCTTAAATATACTAAGTTATGAAGTTTACTATATTCTTGTAACGGTACTCCTTTCTTGCAAGAAGTATTAATCTTGTATGTCGGCTATTGCAACTTATAATTTATTACCTATGATGCCACTTCAAGGTATACGAGGTTCACACGATGTCTTAATAATATGGGGTAGGTTTCCTCAACCGAACTCTGTTTATCTTGTAGTTATAATCGTTTAAATTTGTAATCTAAATATACTAACATATGAAGTTTACTATATTCTTTGAACGGTACTCCTTTCTTGCACGAACTATTAATCTTTGTATGTCGGTTATTGCACCTTATAATTTATACCAATGATGCCACTTTGAGGTATACGAGGTTCACACGATCACTTAATTATATCCTGTAAGTTTCCTCAATCGAAGGAACTCTGTTTATTTTGTAGCTATGACCGTTTAAATTCGTAATCTAAATATACTTACAGATGAAGTTTACTATATTCTTTTAACGGTACTCCTTTCTTGCTCGACCTATGAATCCCGGAATTTCGGTTATTGCAACTTATAATTTATTTTCTATGATGCCACTTCGAGGTAGAAGATGTTCACACATTATTGTAATTATATACTGCAAGTTTCCTCATTTGAACTCCGCTTATCTTGTACTTATAATCATTTAAATATCTAATCTCAATATAACAACGTATGATGTTTATTCTATTCTGTTAATGGTAATCCTTTCTTGCACGAATTATTATTGTTGGTATTTCGGTTATTGAAACTTATAATTTATTTCCTAGTACACCACTTCGAGTTATAAGAGGTTCACACGATATCTTAATTATCTCATGTAAGTTTGCCCAATCAAACTCTGTTTATCTTGTAGTTATACTCGTTTAAATTTGTAATCTTAAATATACTAAGTTATGAAGTTTACTATATTCTTGTAACGGTACTCCTTTCTTGCAAGAAGTATTAATCTTGTATGTCGGCTATTGCAACTTATAATTTATTACCTATGATGCCACTTCAAGGTATACGAGGTTCACACGATGTCTTAATAATATGGGGTAGGTTTCCTCAACCGAACTCTGTTTATCTTGTAGTTATAATCGTTTAAATTTGTAATCTAAATATACTAACATATGAAGTTTACTATATTCTTTGAACGGTACTCCTTTCTTGCACGAACTATTAATCTTTGTATGTCGGTTATTGCACCTTATAATTTATACCAATGATGCCACTTTGAGGTATACGAGGTTCACACGATCTCTTAATTATATCCTGTAAGTTTCCTCAATCGAAGGAACTCTGTTTATTTTGTAGCTATGACCGTTTAAATTCGTAATCTAAATATACTTACAGATGAAGTTTACTATATTCTTTTAACGGTACTCCTTTCTTGCTCGACCTATGAATCCCGGAATTTCGGTTATTGCAACTTATAATTTATTTCCTATGATGCCACTTCGAGGTAGAAGATGTTCACACATTATTGTAATTATATACTGCAAGTTTCCTCATTTGAACTCCGCTTATCTTGTACTTATAATCATTTAAATATATAATCTCAATATAACAACGTATGATGTTTATTCTATTCTGTTAATGGTAATCCTTTCTTGCACGAATTATTATTGTTGGTATTTCGGTTATTGAAACTTATAATTTATTTCCTAGTACACCACTTCGAGTTATAAGAGGTTCACACGATATCTTAATTATCTCATGTAAGTTTGCCCAATCAAACTCTGTTTATCTTGTAGTTATACTCGTTTAAATTTGTAATCTTAAATATACTAAGTTATGAAGTTTACTATATTCTTGTAACGGTACTCCTTTCTTGCAAGAAGTATTAATCTTGTATGTCGGCTATTGCAACTTATAATTTATTACCTATGATGCCACTTCAAGGTATACGAGGTTCACACGATGTCTTAATAATATGGGGTAGGTTTCCTCAACCGAACTCTGTTTATCTTGTAGTTATAATCGTTTAAATTTGTAATCTAAATATACTAACATATGAAGTTTACTATATTCTTTGAACGGTACTCCTTTCTTGCACGAACTATTAATCTTTGTATGTCGGTTATTGCACCTTATAATTTATACCAATGATGCCACTTTGAGGTATACGAGGTTCACACGATCTCTTAATTATATCCTGTAAGTTTCCTCAATCGAAGGAACTCTGTTTATTTTGTAGCTATGACCGTTTAAATTCGTAATCTAAATATACTTACAGATGAAGTTTACTATATTCTTTTAACGGTACTCCTTTCTTGCTCGACCTATGAATCCCGGAATTTCGGTTATTGCAACTTATAATTTATTTCCTATGATGCCACTTCGAGGTAGAAGGTGTTCACACATTATTGTAATTATATACTGCAAGTTTCCTCATTTGAACTCCGCTTATCTTGTACTTATAATCATTTAAATATCTAATCTCAATATAACAACGTATGATGTTTATTCTATTCTGTAATCATTTCTTGCACGAATTATTATTGTTGGTATTTCGGTTATTGAAACTTATAATTTATTTCCTAGTACACCACTTCGAGTTATAAGAGGTTCACACGATATCTTAATTATCTCATGTAAGTTTGCCCAATCAAACTCTGTTTATCTTGTAGTTATACTAGTTTAAATTTGTAATCTTAAATATACTAAGTTATGAAGTTTACTATATTCTTGTAACGGTACTCCTTTCTTGCAAGAAGTATTAATCTTGTATGTCGGCTATTGCAACTTATAATTTATTACCTATGATGCCACTTCAAGGTATACGAGGTTCACACGATGTCTTAATAATATGGGGTAGGTTTCCTCAACCGAACTCTGTTTATCTTGTAGTTATAATCGTTTAAATTTGTAATCTAAATATACTAACATATGAAGTTTACTATATTCTTTGAACGGTACTCCTTTCTTGCACGAACTATTAATCTTTGTATGTCGGTTATTGCACCTTATAATTTATACCAATGATGCCACTTTGAGGTATACGAGGTTCACACGATGTCTTAATTATATCCTGTAAGTTTCCTCAATCGAAGGAACTCTGTTTATTTTGTAGCTATGACCGTTTAAATTCGTAATCTAAATATACTTACAGATGAAGTTTACTATATTCTTTTAACGGTACTCCTTTCTTGCTCGACCTATGAATCCCGGAATTTCGGTTATTGCAACTTATAATTTATTTCCTATGATGCCACTTCGAGGTAGAAGATGTTCACACATTATTGTAATTATATACTGCAAGTTTCCTCATTTGAACTCCGCTTATCTTGTACTTATAATCATTTAAATATCTAATCTCAATATAACAACGTATGATGTTTATTCTATTCTGTTAATGGTAATCCTTTCTTGCACGAATTATTATTGTTGGTATTTCGGTTATTGAAACTTATAATTTATTTCCTAGTACACCACTTCGAGTTATAAGAGGTTCACACGATATCTTAATTATCTCATGTAAGTTTGCCCAATCAAACTCTGTTTATCTTGTAGTTATACTCGTTTAAATTTGTAATCTTAAATATACTAAGTTATGAAGTTTACTATATTCTTGTAACGGTACTCCTTTCTTGCAAGAAGTATTAATCTTGTATGTCGGCTATTGCAACTTATAATTTATTACCTATGATGCCACTTCAAGGTATACGAGGTTCACACGATGTCTTAATAATATGGGGTAGGTTTCCTCAACCGAACTCTGTTTATCTTGTAGTTATAATCGTTTAAATTTGTAATCTAAATATACTAACATATGAAGTTTACTATATTCTTTGAACGGTACTCCTTTCTTGCACGAACTATTAATCTTTGTATGTCGGGTATTGCACCTTATAATTTATACCAATGATGCCACTTTGAGGTATACGAGGTTCACACGATGTCTTAATAATATGGTGTAGGTTTCCTCAACCGAACTCTGTTTATCTTGTAGTTATAATCGTTTAAATTTGTAATCTAAATATACTAGCATATGAAGTTTACTATATTCTTTGAACGGTACTCCTTTCTTGCACGAACTATTAATCTTTGTATGTCGGTTATTGCACCTTATAATTTATACCAATGATGCCACTTTGAGGTATACGAGGTTCACACGATCTCTTAATTATATCCTGTAAGTTTCCTCAATCGAAGGAACTCTGTTTATTTTGTAGCTATGACCGTTTAAATTCGTAATCTAAATATACTTACAGATGAAGTTTACTATATTCTTTTAACGGTACTCCTTTCTTGCTCGACCTATGAATCCCGGAATTTCGGTTATTGCAACTTATAATTTATTTCCTATGATGCCACTTCGAGGTAGAAGATGTTCACACATTATTGTAATTATATACTGCAAGTTTCCTCATTTGAACTCCGCTTATCTTGTACTTATAATCATTTAAATATCTAATCTCAATATAACAACGTATGATGTTTATTCTATTCTGTTAATGGTAATCCTTTCTTGCACGAATTATTATTGTTGGTATTTCGGTTATTGAAACTTATAATTTATTTCCTAGTACACCACTTCGAGTTATAAGAGGTTCACACGATATCTTAATTATCTCATGTAAGTTTGCCCAATCAAACTCTGTTTATCTTGTAGTTATACTCGTTTAAATTTGTAATCTTAAATATACTAAGTTATGAAGTTTACTATATTCTTGTAACGGTACTCCTTTCTTGCAAGAAGTATTAATCTTGTATGTCGGCTATTGCAACTTATAATTTATTACCTATGATGCCACTTCAAGGTATACGAGGTTCACACGATGTCTTAATAATATGGGGTAGGTTTCCTCAACCGAACTCTGTTTATCTTGTAGTTATAATCGTTTAAATTTGTAATCTAAATATACTAACATATGAAGTTTACTATATTCTTTGAACGGTACTCCTTTCTTGCACGAACTATTAATCTTTGTATGTCGGGGTATTGCACCTTATAATTTATACCAATGATGCCACTTTGAGGTATACGAGGTTCACACGATCTCTTAATTATATCCTGTAAGTTTCCTCAATCGAAGGAACTCTGTTTATTTTGTAGCTATGACCGTTTAAATTCGTAATCTAAATATACTTACTGTTAGCTTGGTTGAAATCAAACGAGGTAACAAACGGTGAAACAATGAGCAATGAGGAGAAAAGGATGAAGACAAGGCTTTGATTAAAGAGAACATCTTTGATATTAGGTTAACTTGTTCAATACAAGGTAAGGCTCTATATATAGAGCAACTAGAGTAAAACCCTAGACAAGAGACTAGATAAAACACTTAAACTAATAATGATTAAACTAGAAAACATTAAGCTAATCTATGTGGTGTTCTCACATACACCCTAGTTCTTCGTTTTCTTCATGTTGTATGCTCTGACATTAGACACACTTGTATCCTAACATTCCCTATGCTTGATCTTGACTTTGAAACTTGATCTTTGGTCGCCAAATGCACTTGTGGTCGCCAACTGAACTTGATCTTGTTATTGTGGTCGCCAAACATGTGGTCGCCAAACATGTGGTCGCCAAACATGTGGTCGCCAATCATGTGGTCGCCAATCATGTGGTCGCCAATCATGTGGTCGCCAATCATGTGGTCGCCAAACATGTGGTCGCCAATCATGTGGTCGCCAAACATTGATCTTGTTATTGTGGTCGCCAAATGCACTCGTGGTCGCCAAATCTTCAAGGTATGAGTGATGTGAGCTGATCCGTAACTTGATTTTCCCTTAAATTTGACAGTTTCATCCACGGTCTTTGTTTTTCTCTTGATTTGCTGAATTTTCGACCCCAAACTTCCAATGCTCTTTGCTCGTGACGAATCCCAAGTTTAATCCCGATCAAACCTCTAACCTAATTGAGTTTGCACACCTTCATCTTCAATGAGATACTCCACATTCAAACACAAGATCTTCAAGTTGATATCTAGACGAGAAGAGGGAGGAATCGGTCATGCCATCGCGGTGCCATCTTGGTCATCTCGTCGTGGTCATGCCGTTAAAGAAGAAACTACTACTAAAATCTGACTTCAACACTTCAAACTTGTATCAAATCTATTGTAGTCATCAAAACTTGGTTGTCCAAACTCAACGGGATTACACATCTTCACGTTACTAATCCAGCAATTCGAAAACAAGTAATTCAGCATTGGTTGCAGGGGTTTTAATCAACAAATCTCAGCAAATTTCAGCATGAACCGGGGTAAACTTCAGCATTTCAGCATCAGCAACAACAATCAGCATATTTCAGCATATCAGCTTTCCAATTCAGCACATATCAGCACATGTCAGCATTTCAGCACAATTCAGCATTTCAGTAATAATTCAGCTCAGCACATATTAGCATATATTCAGCATCAGCATCAGCATATTTCAGCACATATTTCAGCTACATCTTATCAAACAATTCTCTAGCACAGCTACGCTACCTCTCTTGCAATATCCATCAATCATAGAGCTAAAAGACACTACATTCCTCTGCTTCATAACCTTGAAAACTGCAAGTGCTTCTTTCAGGCATTTCATCAAACACTTTCTGTGCATTAGCACAGAACCCATCTCCCCGTACATACTAAGAAAGCAGGTCTCTATGATATCATCTGAATCCAACCCAGATTTTATTATCCTTCCATGGATCTTCTCACCAGAACTAAAACGAAATCCAGAACAAGCTCTAAGTACAGATGGATAGATGAACCTGTTTACTTCTACCTGGTGACAGACCATCGTTTTATGCAGACGACACTTCAAATGGACAACGTCAGCAACTGGTTGGAGCATCAGCATGACAGAGTTCAACGCGCAGAGGAGACCAGGATTTGCAGCGGATGATTACTTCATGATTATTGCAGCAGATGATTACTTGCAGAGGAGACCATGAAATCCAAAATCGAGGCAGCTGTGGACCGATTGAAACTCAGTTTTTTTTTTTTTGCAGCGTGAAATTCAAAACCGAAGCAGCCTGAAAACGAAGATGCTGAGCTGAGCGTGGATTTACAGCGGAGAAACGAAGATTGAAGACCAGTGAGACAAGATTTGCAGCGGAGAAAACAAACTAGAAGCCCTAATCGACAAGCTCTGATACCATGTTAGCTTGGTTGAAATCAAACGAGGTAACAAACGGTGAAACAATGAGCAATGAGGAGAAAAGGATGAAGACAAGGCTTTGATTAAAGAGAACATCTTTGATATTAGGTTAACTTGTTCAATACAAGGTAAGGCTCTATATATAGAGCAACTAGAGTAAAACCCTAGACAAGAGACTAGATAAAACACTTAAACTAATAATGATTAAACTAGAAAACATTAAGCTAATCTATGTGGTGTTCTCACATACACCCTAGTTCTTCGTTTTCTTCATGTTGTATGCTCTGACATTAGACACACTTGTATCCTAACACTTACAGATGAAGTTTACTATATTCTTTTAACGGCACTCCTTTCTTGCTCGACCTATGAATCCCGGAATTTCGGTTATTGCAACTTATAATTTATTTCCTATGATGCCACTTCGAGGTAGAAGATGTTCACACATTATTGTAATTATATACTGCAAGTTTCCTCATTTGAACTCCGCTTATCTTGTACTTATAATCATTTAAATATCTAATCTCAATATAACAACGTATGATGTTTATTATATTCTGTTAATGGTAATCCTTTCTTGCACGAATTATTATTGTTGGTATTTCGGTTATTGAAACTTATAATTTATTTCCTAGTACACCACTTCGAGTTATAAGAGGTTCACACGATATCTTAATTATCTCATGTAAGTTTGCCCAATCAAACTCTGTTTATCTTGTAGTTATACTCGTTTAAATTTGTAATCTTAAATATACTAAGTTATGAAGTTTACTATATTCTTGTAACGGTACTCCTTTCTTGCAAGAAGTATTAATCTTGTATGTCGGCTTGTATGTCGGCTATTGCAACTTATAATTTATTACCTATGATGCCACTTCAAGGTATACGAGGTTCACACGATGTCTTAATAATATGGGGTAGGTTTCCTCAACCGAACTCTGTTTATCTTGTAGTTATAATCGTTTAAATTTGTAATCTAAATATACTAACATATGAAGTTTACTATATTCTTTGAACGGTACTCCTTTCTTGCACGAACTATTAATCTTTGTATGTCGGTTATTGCACCTTATAATTTATACCAATGATGCCACTTTGAGGTATACGAGGTTCACACGATCTCTTAATTATATCCTGTAAGTTTCCTCAATCGAAGGAACTCTGTTTATTTTGTAGCTATGACCGTTTAAATTTTTAATCTAAATATACTTACAGATGAAGTTTACTACATTCTTTAAACGGTACTCCTTTCTTGCTCGACCTATGAATCCCGGAATTTCGGTTATTGCAACTTATAATTTATTTCCTATGATGCCACTTCGAGGTAGAAGATGTTCACACATTATTGTAATTATATACTGCAAGTTTCCTCATTTGAACTCCGCTTATCTTGTACTTATAATCATTTAAATATCTAATCTCAATATAACAACGTATGATGTTTATTCTATTCTGTTAATGGTAATCCTTTCTTGCACGAATTATTATTGTTGGTATTTCGGTTATTGAAACTTATAATTTATTTCCTAGTACACCACTTCGAGTTATAAGAGGTTCACACGATATCTTAATTATCTCATGTAAGTTTGCCCAATCAAACTCTGTTTATCTTGTAGTTATACTCGTTTAAATTTGTAATCTTAAATATACTAAGTTATGAAGTTTACTATATTCTTGTAACGGTACTCCTTTCTTGCAAGAAGTATTAATCTTGTATGTCGGCTATTGCAACTTATAATTTATTACCTATGATGCCACTTCAAGGTATACGAGGTTCACACGATGTCTTAATAATATGGGGTAGGTTTCCTCAACCGAACTCTGTTTATCTTGTAGTTATAATCGTTTAAATTTGTAATCTAAATATACTAACATATGAAGTTTACTATATTCTTTGAACGGTACTCCTTTCTTGCACGAACTATTAATCTTTGTATGTCGGTTATTGCACCTTATAATTTATACCAATGATGCCACTTTGAGGTATACGAGGTTCACACGATGTCTTAATTATATCCTGTAAGTTTCCTCAATCGAAGGAACTCTGTTTATTTTGTAGCTATGACCGTTTAAATTCGTAATCTAAATATACTTACAGATGAAGTTTACTATATTCTTTTAACGGTACTCCTTTCTTGCTCGACCTATGAATCCCGGAATTTCGGTTATTGCAACTTATAATTTATTTCCTATGATGCCACTTCGAGGTAGAAGATGTTCACACATTATTGTAATTATATACTGCAAGTTTCCTCATTTGAACTCCGCTTATCTTGTACTTATAATCATTTAAACATCTAATCTCAATATAACAACGTATGATGTTTATTCTATTCTGTTAATGGTAATCCTTTCTTGCACGAATTATTATTGTTGGTATTTCGGTTATTGAAACTTATAATTTATTTCCTAGTACACCACTTCGAGTTATAAGAGGTTCACACGATATCTTAATTATCTCATGTAAGTTTGCCCAATCAAACTCTGTTTATCTTGTAGTTA
Organism: Chamaenerion angustifolium; assembly: GCA_946814005.1. Taxonomy (NCBI): domain Eukaryota; kingdom Viridiplantae; phylum Streptophyta; class Magnoliopsida; order Myrtales; family Onagraceae; genus Chamaenerion; species Chamaenerion angustifolium. The sequence continues at coordinate 19,824,952 of OX328268.1, read as the reverse complement.
TACTCGTTTAAATTTGTAATCTTAAATATACTAAGTTATGAAGTTTACTATATTCTTGTAACGGTACTCCTTTCTTGCAAGAAGTATTAATCTTGTATGTCGGCTATTGCAACTTATAATTTATTACCTATGATGCCACTTCAAGGTATACGAGGTTCACACGATGTCTTAATAATATGGTGTAGGTTTCCTCAACCGAACTCTGTTTATCTTGTAGTTATAATCGTTTAAATTTGTAATCTAAATATACTAACATATGAAGTTTACTATATTCTTTGAACGGTACTCCTTTCTTGCACGAACTATTAATCTTTGTATGTCGGTTATTGCACCTTATAATTTATACCAATGATGCCACTTTGAGGTATACGAGGTTCACACGATGTCTTAATTATATCCTGTAAGTTTCCTCAATCGAAGGAACTCTGTTTATTTTGTAGCTATGACCGTTTAAATTCGTAATCTAAATATACTTACAGATGAAGTTTACTACATTCTTTTAACGGTACTCCTTTCTTGCTCGACCTATGAATCCCGGAATTTCGGTTATTGCAACTTATAATTTATTTCCTATGATGCCACTTCGAGGTAGAAGATGTTCACACATTATTGTAATTATATACTGCAAGTTTCCTCATTTGAACTCCGCTTATCTTGTACTTATAATCATTTAAATATATAATCTCAATATAACAACGTATGATGTTTATTCTATTCTGTTAATGGTAATCCTTTCTTGCACGAATTATTATTGTTGGTATTTCGGTTATTGAAACTTATAATTTATTTCCTAGTACACCACTTCGAGTTATAAGAGGTTCACACGATATCTTAATTATCTCATGTAAGTTTGCCCAATCAAACTCTGTTTATCTTGTAGTTATACTCGTTTAAATTTGTAATCTTAAATATACTAAGTTATGAAGTTTACTATATTCTTGTAACGGTACTCCTTTCTTGCAAGAAGTATTAATCTTGTATGTCGGCTATTGCAACTTATAATTTATTACCTATGATGCCACTTCAAGGTATACGAGGTTCACACGATGTCTTAATAATATGGGGTAGGTTTCCTCAACCGAACTCTGTTTATCTTGTAGTTATAATCGTTTAAATTTGTAATCTAAATATACTAACATATGAAGTTTACTATATTCTTTGAACGGTACTCCTTTCTTGCACGAACTATTAATCTTTGTATGTCGGTTATTGCACCTTATAATTTATACCAATGATGCCACTTTGAGGTATACGAGGTTCACACGATCTCTTAATTATATCCTGTAAGTTTCCTCAATCGAAGGAACTCTGTTTATTTTGTAGCTATGACCGTTTAAATTCGTAATCTAAATATACTTACAGATGAAGTTTACTACATTCTTTTAACGGTACTCCTTTCTTGCTCGACCTATGAATCCCGGAATTTCGGTTATTGCAACTTATAATTTATTTCCTATGATGCCACTTCGAGGTAGAAGATGTTCACACATTATTGTAATTATATACTGCAAGTTTCCTCATTTGAACTCCGCTTATCTTGTACTTATAATCATTTAAATATCTAATCTCAATATAACAACGTATGATGTTTATTATATTCTGTTAATGGTAATCCTTTCTTGCACGAATTATTATTGTTGGTATTTCGGTTATTGAAACTTATAATTTATTTCCTAGTACACCACTTCGAGTTATAAGAGGTTCACACGATATCTTAATTATCTCATGTAAGTTTGCCCAATCAAACTCTGTTTATCTTGTAGTTATACTCGTTTAAATTTGTAATCTTAAATATACTAAGTTATGAAGTTTACTATATTCTTGTAATGGTACTCCTTTCTTGCAAGAAGTATTAATCTTGTATGTCGGCTATTGCAACTTATAATTTATTACCTATGATGCCACTTCAAGGTATACGAGGTTCACACGATGTCTTAATAATATGGGGTAGGTTTCCTCAACCGAACTCTGTTTATCTTGTAGTTATAATCGTTTAAATTTGTAATCTAAATATACTAACATATGAAGTTTACTATATTCTTTGAACGGTACTCCTTTCTTGCACGAACTATTAATCTTTGTATGTCGGTTATTGCACCTTATAATTTATACCAATGATGCCACTTTGAGGTATACGAGGTTCACACGATGTCTTAATTATATCCTGTAAGTTTCCTCAATCGAAGGAACTCTGTTTATTTTGTAGCTATGATCGTTTAAATTCGTAATCTAAATATACTTACAGATGAAGTTTACTACATTCTTTTAACGGTACTCCTTTCTTGCTCGACCTATGAATCCCGGAATTTCGGTTATTGCAACTTATAATTTATTTCCTATGATGCCACTTCGAGGTAGAAGATGTTCACACATTATTGTAATTATATACTGCAAGTTTCCTCATTTGAACTCCGCTTATCTTGTACTTATAATCATTTAAATATATAATCTCAATATAACAACGTATGATGTTTATTCTATTCTGTTAATGGTAATCCTTTCTTGCACGAATTATTATTGTTGGTATTTCGGTTATTGAAACTTATAATTTATTTCCTAGTACACCACTTCGAGTTATAAGAGGTTCACACGATATCTTAATTATCTCATGTAAGTTTGCCCAATCAAACTCTGTTTATCTTGTAGTTATACTCGTTTAAATTTGTAATCTTAAATATACTAAGTTATGAAGTTTACTATATTCTTGTAACGGTACTCCTTTCTTGCAAGAAGTATTAATCTTGTATGTCGGCTATTGCAACTTATAATTTATTACCTATGATGCCACTTCAAGGTATACGAGGTTCACACGATGTCTTAATAATATGGGGTAGGTTTCCTCAACCGAACTCTGTTTATCTTGTAGTTATAATCGTTTAAATTTGTAATCTAAATATACTAACATATGAAGTTTACTATATTCTTTGAACGGTACTCCTTTCTTGCACGAACTATTAATCTTTGTATGTCGGTTATTGCACCTTATAATTTATACCAATGATGCCACTTTGAGGTATACGAGGTTCACACGATCTCTTAATTATATCCTGTAAGTTTCCTCAATCGAAGGAACTCTGTTTATTTTGTAGCTATGACCGTTTAAATTCGTAATCTAAATATACTTACAGATGAAGTTTACTACATTCTTTTAACGGTACTCCTTTCTTGCTCGACCTATGAATCCCGGAATTTCGGTTATTGCAACTTATAATTTATTTCCTATGATGCCACTTCTAGGTAGAAGATGTTCACACATTATTGTAATTATATACTGCAAGTTTCCTCATTTGAACTCCGCTTATCTTGTACTTATAATCATTTAAATATCTAATCTCAATATAACAACGTATGATGTTTATTATATTCTGTTAATGGTAATCCTTTCTTGCACGAATTATTATTGTTGGTATTTCGGTTATTGAAACTTATAATTTATTTCCTAGTACACCACTTCGAGTTATAAGAGGTTCACACGATATCTTAATTATCTCATGTAAGTTTGCCCAATCAAACTCTGTTTATCTTGTAGTTATACTCGTTTAAATTTGTAATCTTAAATATACTAAGTTATGAAGTTTACTATATTCTTGTAATGGTAATCCTTTCTTGCAAGAAGTATTAATCTTGTATGTCGGCTATTGCAACTTATAATTTATTACCTATGATGCCACTTCAAGGTATACGAGGTTCACACGATGTCTTAATAATATGGGGTAGGTTTCCTCAACCGAACTCTGTTTATCTTGTAGTTATAATCGTTTAAATTTGTAATCTAAATATACTAACATATGAAGTTTACTATATTCTTTGAACGGTACTCCTTTCTTGCACGAACTATTAATCTTTGTATGTCGGTTATTGCACCTTATAATTTATACCAATGATGCCACTTTGAGGTATACGAGGTTCACACGATCTCTTAATTATATCCTGTAAGTTTCCTCAATCGAAGGAACTCTGTTTATTTTGTAGCTATGATCGTTTAAATTCGTAATCTAAATATACTTACAGATGAAGTTTACTACATTCTTTTAACGGTACTCCTTTCTTGCTCGACCTATGAATCCCGGAATTTCGGTTATTGCAACTTATAATTTATTTCCTATGATGCCACTTCGAGGTAGAAGATGTTCACACATTATTGTAATTATATACTGCAAGTTTCCTCATTTGAACTCCGCTTATCTTGTACTTATAATCATTTAAATATCTAATCTCAATATAACAACGTATGATGTTTATTCTATTCTGTTAATGGTAATCATTTCTTGCACGAATTATTATTGTTGGTATTTCGGTTATTGAAACTTATAATTTATTTCCTAGTACACCACTTCGAGTTATAAGAGGTTCACACGATATCTTAATTATCTCATGTAAGTTTGCCCAATCAAACTCTGTTTATCTTGTAGGTATACTCGTTTAAATTTGTAATCTTAAATATACTAAGTTATGAAGTTTACTATATTCTTGTAACGGTACTCCTTTCTTGCAAGAAGTATTAATCTTGTATGTCGGCTATTGCAACTTATAATTTATTACCTATGATGCCACTTCAAGGTATACGAGGTTCACACGATGTCTTAATAATATGGGGTAGGTTTCCTCAACCGAACTCTGTTTATCTTGTAGTTATAATCGTTTAAATTTGTAATCTAAATATACTAACATATGAAGTTTACTATATTCTTTGAACGGTACTCCTTTCTTGCACGAACTATTAATCTTTGTATGTCGGTTATTGCACCTTATAATTTATACCAATGATGCCACTTTGAGGTATACGAGGTTCACACGATCTCTTAATTATATCCTGTAAGTTTCCTCAATCGAAGGAACTCTGTTTATTTTGTAGCTATGACCGTTTAAATTCGTAATCTAAATATACTTACAGATGAAGTTTACTATATTCTTTTAACGGTACTCCTTTCTTGCTCGACCTATGAATCCCGGAATTTCGGTTATTGCAACTTATAATTTATTTCCTATGATGCCACTTCGAGGTAGAAGATGTTCACACATTATTGTAATTATATACTGCAAGTTTCCTCATTTGAACTCCGCTTATCTTGTACTTATAATCATTTAAATATCTAATCTCAATATAACAACGTATGAAGTTTACTATATTCTTTGAACGGTACTCCTTTCTTGCACGAATTATTATTGTTGGTATTTCGGTTATTGAAACTTATAATTTATTTCCTAGTACACCACTTCGAGTTATAAGAGGTTCACACGATATCTTAATTATCTCATGTAAGTTTGCCCAATCAAACTCTGTTTATCTTGTAGTTATACTCGTTTAAATTTGTAATCTTAAATATACTAAGTTATGAAGTTTACTATATTCTTGTAACGGTACTCCTTTCTTGCAAGAAGTATTAATCTTGTATGTCGGCTATTGCAACTTATAATTTATTACCTATGATGCCACTTCAAGGTATACGAGGTTCACACGATGTCTTAATAATATGGGGTAGGTTTCCTCAACCGAACTCTGTTTATCTTGTAGTTATAATCGTTTAAATTTGTAATCTAAATATACTAACATATGAAGTTTACTATATTCTTTGAACGGTACTCCTTTCTTGCACGAACTATTAATCTTTGTATGTCGGTTATTGCACCTTATAATTTATACCAATGATGCCACTTTGAGGTATACGAGGTTCACACGATCTCTTAATTATATCCTGTAAGTTTCCTCAATCGAAGGAACTCTGTTTATTTTGTAGCTATGACCGTTTAAATTCGTAATCTAAATATACTTACAGATGAAGTTTACTATATTCTTTTAACGGTACTCCTTTCTTGCTCGACCTATGAATCCCGGAATTTCGGTTATTGCAACTTATAATTTATTTCCTATGATGCCACTTCGAGGTAGAAGATGTTCACACATTATTGTAATTATATACTGCAAGTTTCCTCATTTGAACTCCGCTTATCTTGTACTTATAATCATTTAAATATCTAATCTCAATATAACAACGTATGAAGTTTACTATATTCTGTTAATGGTAATCCTTTCTTGCACGAATTATTATTGTTGGTATTTCGGTTATTGAAACTTATAATTTATTTCCTAGTACACCACTTCGAGTTATAAGAGGTTCACACGATATCTTAATTATCTCATGTAAGTTTGCCCAATCAAACTCTGTTTATCTTGTAGTTATACTCGTTTAAATTTGTAATCTTAAATATACTAAGTTATGAAGTTTACTATATTCTTGTAACGGTACTCCTTTCTTGCAAGAAGTATTAATCTTGTATGTCGGCTATTGCAACTTATAATTTATTACCTATGATGCCACTTCAAGGTATACGAGGTTCACACGATGTCTTAATAATATGGGGTAGGTTTCCTCAACCGAACTCTGTTTATCTTGTAGTTATAATCGTTTAAATTTGTAATCTAAATATACTAACATATGAAGTTTACTATATTCTTTGAACGGTACTCCTTTCTTGCACGAACTATTAATCTTTGTATGTCGGTTATTGCACCTTATAATTTATACCAATGATGCCACTTTGAGGTATACGAGGTTCACACGATGTCTTAATTATATCCTGTAAGTTTCCTCAATCGAAGGAACTCTGTTTACTTTGTAGCTATGACCGTTTAAATTCGTAATCTAAATATACTTACAGATGAAGTTTACTATATTCTTTTAACGGTACTCCTTTCTTGCTCGACCTATGAATCCCGGAATTTCGGTTATTGCAACTTATAATTTATTTCCTATGATGCCACTTCGAGGTAGAAGATGTTCACACATTATTGTAATTATATACTGCAACTTTCCTCATTTGAACTCCGCTTATCTTGTACTTATAATCATATAAATATCTAATCTCAATATAACAACGTATGATGTTTATTCTATTCTGTTAATGGTAATCCTTTCTTGCACGAATTATTATTGTTGGTATTTCGGTTATTGAAACTTATAATTTATTTCCTAGTACACCACTTCGAGTTATAAGAGGTTCACACGATATCTTAATTATCTCATGTAAGTTTGCCCAATCAAACTCTGTTTATCTTGTAGTTATACTCGTTTAAATTTGTAATCTTAAATATACTAAGTTATGAAGTTTACTATATTCTTGTAACGGTACTCCTTTCTTGCAAGAAGTATTAATCTTGTATGTCGGCTATTGCAACTTACAATTTATTACCTATGATGCCACTTCAAGGTATACGAGGTTCACACGATGTCTTAATAATATGGGGTAGGTTTCCTCAACCGAACTCTGTTTATCTTGTAGTTATAATCGTTTAAATTTGTAATCTAAATATACTAACATATGAAGTTTACTATATTCTTTGAACGGTACTCCTTTCTTGCACGAACTATTAATCTTTGTATGTCGGTTATTGCACCTTATAATTTATACCAATGATGCCACTTTGAGGTATACGAGGTTCACACGATGTCTTAATTATATCCTGTAAGTTTCCTCAATCGAAGGAACTCTGTTTATTTTGTAGCTATGATCGTTTAAATTCGTAATCTAAATATACTTACAGATGAAGTTTACTACATTCTTTTAACGGTACTCCTTTCTTGCTCGACCTATGAATCCCGGAATTTCGGTTATTGCAACTTATAATTTATTTCCTATGATGCCACTTCGAGGTAGAAGATGTTCACACATTATTGTAATTATATACTGCAACTTTCCTCATTTGAACTCCGCTTATCTTGTACTTATAATCATATAAATATCTAATCTCAATATAACAACGTATGATGTTTATTCTATTCTGTTAATGGTAATCCTTTCTTGCACGAATTATTATTGTTGGTATTTCGGTTATTGAAACTTATAATTTATTTCCTAGTACACCACTTCGAGTTATAAGAGGTTCACACGATATCTTAATTATCTCATGTAAGTTTGCCCAATCAAACTCTGTTTATCTTGTAGTTATACTCGTTTAAATTTGTAATCTTAAATATACTAAGTTATGAAGTTTACTATATTCTTGTAACGGTACTCCTTTCTTGCAAGAAGTATTAATCTTGTATGTCGGCTATTGCAACTTATAATTTATTACCTATGATGCCACTTCAAGGTATACGAGGTTCACACGATGTCTTAATAATATGGGGTAGGTTTCCTCAACCGAACTCTGTTTATCTTGTAGTTATAATCGTTTAAATTTGTAATCTAAATATACTAACATATGAAGTTTACTATATTCTTTGAACGGTACTCCTTTCTTGCACGAACTATTAATCTTTGTATGTCGGTTATTGCACCTTATAATTTATACCAATGATGCCACTTTGAGGTATACGAGGTTCACACGATCTCTTAATTATATCCTGTAAGTTTCCTCAATCGAAGGAACTCTGTTTATTTTGTAGCTATGACCGTTTAAATTCGTAATCTAAATATACTTACAGATGAAGTTTACTATATTCTTTTAACGGTACTCCTTTCTTGCTCGACCTATGAATCCCGGAATTTCGGTTATTGCAACTTATAATTTATTTCCTATGATGCCACTTCGAGGTAGAAGATGTTCACACATTATTGTAATTATATACTGCAAGTTTCCTCATTTGAACTCCGCTTATCTTGTACTTATAATCATTTAAATATCTAATCTCAATATAACAACGTATGAAGTTTACTATATTCTTTGAACGGTACTCCTTTCTTGCACGAATTATTATTGTTGGTATTTCGGTTATTGAAACTTATAATTTATTTCCTAGTACACCACTTCGAGTTATAAGAGGTTCACACGATATCTTAATTATCTCATGTAAGTTTGCCCAATCAAACTCTGTTTATCTTGTAGTTATACTCGTTTAAATTTGTAATCTTAAATATACTAAGTTATGAAGTTTACTATATTCTTGTAACGGTACTCCTTTCTTGCAAGAAGTATTAATCTTGTATGTCGGCTATTGCAACTTATAATTTATTACCTATGATGCCACTTCAAGGTATACGAGGTTCACACGATGTCTTAATAATATGGGGTAGGTTTCCTCAACCGAACTCTGTTTATCTTGTAGTTATAATCGTTTAAATTTGTAATCTAAATATACTAACATATGAAGTTTACTATATTCTTTGAACGGTACTCCTTTCTTGCACGAACTATTAATCTTTGTATGTCGGTTATTGCACCTTATAATTTATACCAATGATGCCACTTTGAGGTATACGAGGTTCACACGATGTCTTAATTATATCCTGTAAGTTTCCTCAATCGAAGGAACTCTGTTTATTTTGTAGCTATGACCGTTTAAATTCGTAATCTAAATATACTTACAGATGAAGTTTACTACATTCTTTTAACGGTACTCCTTTCTTGCTCGACCTATGAATCCCGGAATTTCGGTTATTGCAACTTATAATTTATTTCCTATGATGCCACTTCGAGGTAGAAGATGTTCACACATTATTGTAATTATATACTGCAACTTTCCTCATTTGAACTCCGCTTATCTTGTACTTATAATCATATAAATATCTAATCTCAATATAACAACGTATGATGTTTATTCTATTCTGTTAATGGTAATCCTTTCTTGCACGAATTATTATTGTTGGTATTTCGGTTATTGAAACTTATAATTTATTTCCTAGTACACCACTTCGAGTTATAAGAGGTTCACACGATATCTTAATTATCTCATGTAAGTTTGCCCAATCAAACTCTGTTTATCTTGTAGTTATACTCGTTTAAATTTGTAATCTTAAATATACTAAGTTATGAAGTTTACTATATTCTTGTAACGGTACTCCTTTCTTGCAAGAAGTATTAATCTTGTATGTCGGCTATTGCAACTTATAATTTATTACCTATGATGCCACTTCAAGGTATACGAGGTTCACACGATGTCTTAATAATATGGGGTAGGTTTCCTCAACCGAACTCTGTTTATCTTGTAGTTATAATCGTTTAAATTTGTAATCTAAATATACTAACATATGAAGTTTACTATATTCTTTGAACGGTACTCCTTTCTTGCACGAACTATTAATCTTTGTATGTCGGTTATTGCACCTTATAATTTATACCAATGATGCCACTTTGAGGTATACGAGGTTCACACGATCTCTTAATTATATCCTGTAAGTTTCCTCAATCGAAGGAACTCTGTTTATTTTGTAGCTATGACCGTTTAAATTCGTAATCTAAATATACTTACATATGAAGTTTACTATATTCTTTTAACGGTACTCCTTTCTTGCTCGACCTATGAATCCCGGAATTTCGGTTATTGCAACTTATAATTTATTTCCTATGATGCCACTTCGAGGTAGAAGATGTTCACACATTATTGTAATTATATACTGCAAGTTTCCTCATTTGAACTCCGCTTATCTTGTACTTATAATCATTTAAATATCTAATCTCAATATAACAACGTATGAAGTTTACTATATTCTTTGAACGGTAATCCTTTCTTGCACGAATTATTATTGTTGGTATTTCGGTTATTGAAACTTATAATTTATTTCCTAGTACACCACTTCGAGTTATAAGAGGTTCACACGATATCTTAATTATCTCATGTAAGTTTGCCCAATCAAACTCTGTTTATCTTGTAGTTATACTCGTTTAAATTTGTAATCTTAAATATACTAAGTTATGAAGTTTACTATATTCTTGTAACGGTACTCCTTTCTTGCAAGAAGTATTAATCTTGTATGTCGGCTATTGCAACTTATAATTTATTACCTATGATGCCACTTCAAGGTATACGAGGTTCACACGATGTCTTAATAATATGGGGTAGGTTTCCTCAACCAAACTCTGTTTATCTTGTAGTTATAATCGTTTAAATTTGTAATCTAAATATACTAACATATGAAGTTTACTATATTCTTTGAACGGTACTCCTTTCTTGCACGAACTATTAATCTTTGTATGTCGGTTATTGCACCTTATAATTTATACCAATGATGCCACTTTGAGGTATACGAGGTTCACACGATGTCTTAATTATATCCTGTAAGTTTCCTCAATCGAAGGAACTCTGTTTATTTTGTAGCTATGACCGTTTAAATTCGTAATCTAAATATACTTACAGATGAAGTTTACTACATTCTTTTAACGGTACTCCTTTCTTGCTCGACCTATGAATCCCGGAATTTCGGTTATTGCAACTTATAATTTATTTCCTATGATGCCACTTCGAGGTAGAAGATGTTCACACATTATTGTAATTATATACTGCAAGTTTCCTCATTTGAACTCCGCTTATCTTGTACTTATAATCATATAAATATCTAATCTCAATATAACAACGTATGATGTTTATTCTATTCTGTTAATGGTAATCCTTTCTTGCACGAATTATTATTGTTGGTATTTCGGTTATTGAAACTTATAATTTATTTCCTAGTACACCACTTCGAGTTATAAGAGGTTCACACGATATCTTAATTATCTCATGTAAGTTTGCCCAATCAAACTCTGTTTATCTTGTAGTTATACTCGTTTAAATTTGTAATCTTAAATATACTAAGTTATGAAGTTTACTATATTCTTGTAACGGTACTCCTTTCTTGCAAGAAGTATTAATCTTGTATGTCGGCTATTGCAACTTATAATTTATTACCTATGATGCCACTTCAAGGTATACGAGGTTCACACGATGTCTTAATAATATGGGGTAGGTTTCCTCAACCGAACTCTGTTTATCTTGTAGTTATAATCGTTTAAATTTGTAATCTAAATATACTAACATATGAAGTTTACTATATTCTTTGAACGGTACTCCTTTCTTGCACGAACTATTAATCTTTGTATGTCGGTTATTGCACCTTATAATTTATACCAATGATGCCACTTTGAGGTATACGAGGTTCACACGATGTCTTAATTATATCCTGTAAGTTTCCTCAATCGAAGGAACTCTGTTTATTTTGTAGCTATGACCGTTTAAATTCGTAATCTAAATATACTTACAGATGAAGTTTACTACATTCTTTTAACGGTACTCCTTTCTTGCTCGACCTATGAATCCCGGAATTTCGGTTATTGCAACTTATAATTTATTTCCTATGATGCCACTTCGAGGTAGAAGATGTTCACACATTATTGTAATTATATACTGCAACTTTCCTCATTTGAACTCCGCTTATCTTGTACTTATAATCATATAAATATCTAATCTCAATATAACAACGTATGATGTTTATTCTATTCTGTTAATGGTAATCCTTTCTTGCACGAATTATTATTGTTGGTATTTCGGTTATTGAAACTTATAATTTATTTCCTAGTACACCACTTCGAGTTATAAGAGGTTCACACGATATCTTAATTATCTCATGTAAGTTTGCCCAATCAAACTCTGTTTATCTTGTAGTTATACTCGTTTAAATTTGTAATCTTAAATATACTAAGTTATGAAGTTTACTATATTCTTGTAACGGTACTCCTTTCTTGCAAGAAGTATTAATCTTGTATGTCGGCTATTGCAACTTATAATTTATTACCTATGATGCCACTTCAAGGTATACGAGGTTCACACGATGTCTTAATAATATGGGGTAGGTTTCCTCAACCGAACTCTGTTTATCTTGTAGTTATAATCGTTTAAATTTGTAATCTAAATATACTAACATATGAAGTTTACTATATTCTTTGAACGGTACTCCTTTCTTGCACGAACTATTAATCTTTGTATGTCGGTTATTGCACCTTATAATTTATACCAATGATGCCACTTTGAGGTATACGAGGTTCACACGATCTCTTAATTATATCCTGTAAGTTTCCACAATCGAAGGAACTCTGTTTATTTTGTAGCTATGACCGTTTAAATTCGTAATCTAAATATACTTACAGATGAAGTTTACTATATTCTTTTAACGGTACTCCTTTCTTGCTCGACCTATGAATCCCGGAATTTCGGTTATTGCAACTTATAATTTATTTCCTATGATGCCACTTCGAGGTAGAAGATGTTCATACATTATTGTAATTATATACTGCAAGTTTCCTCATTTGAACTCCGCTTATCTTGTACTTATAATCATTTAAATATCTAATCTCAATATAACAACGTATGATGTTTATTATATTCTGTTAATGGTAATCCTTTCTTGCACGAATTATTATTGTTGGTATTTCGGTTATTGAAACGTATAATTTATTTCCTAGTACACCACTTCGAGTTATAAGAGGTTCACACGATATCTTAATTATCTCATGTAAGTTTGCCCAATCAAACTCTGTTTATCTTGTAGTTATACTCGTTTAAATTTATAATCTTAAATATACTAAGTTATGAAGTTTACTATATTCTTGTAACGGTACTCCTTTCTTGCAAGAAGTATTAATCTTGTATGTCGGCTATTGCAACTTATAATTTATTACCTATGATGCCACTTCAAGGTATACGAGGTTCACACGATGTCTTAATAATATGGGGTAGGTTTCCTCAACCAAACTCTGTTTATCTTGTAGTTATAATCGTTTAAATTTGTAATCTAAATATACTAACATATGAAGTTTACTATATTCTTTGAACGGTACTCCTTTCTTGCACGAACTATTAATCTTTGTATGTCGGTTATTGCACCTTATAATTTATACCAATGATGCCACTTTGAGGTATACGAGGTTCACACGATCTCTTAATTATATCCTGTAAGTTTCCTCAATCGAAGGAACTCTGTTTATTTTGTAGCTATGACCGTTTAAATTCGTAATCTAAATATACTTACAGATGAAGTTTACTACATTCTTTTAACGGTACTCCTTTCTTGCTCGACCTATGAATCCCGGAATTTCGGTTATTGCAACTTATAATTTATTTCCTATGATGCCACTTCGAGGTAGAAGATGTTCACACATTATTGTAATTATATACTGCAACTTTCCTCATTTGAACTCCGCTTATCTTGTACTTATAATCATATAAATATCTAATCTCAATATAACAACGTATGATGTTTATTCTATTCTGTTAATGGTAATCCTTTCTTGCACGAATTATTATTGTTGGTATTTCGGTTATTGAAACTTATAATTTATTTCCTAGTACACCACTTCGAGTTATAAGAGGTTCACACGATATCTTAATTATCTCATGTAAGTTTGCCTAATCAAACTCTGTTTATCTTGTAGTTATACTCGTTTAAATTTGTAATCTTAAATATACTAAGTTATGAAGTTTACTATATTCTTGTAACGGTACTCCTTTCTTGCAAGAAGTATTAATCTTGTATGTCGGCTATTGCAACTTATAATTTATTACCTATGATGCCACTTCAAGGTATACGAGGTTCACACGATGTCTTAATAATATGGGGTAGGTTTCCTCAACTGAACTCTGTTTATCTTGTAGTTATAATCGTTTAAATTTGTAATCTAAATATACTAACATATGAAGTTTACTATATTCTTTGAACGGTACTCCTTTCTTGCACGAACTATTAATCTTTGTATGTCGGTTATTGCACCTTATAATTTATACCAATGATGCCACTTTGAGGTATACGAGGTTCACACGATCTCTTAATTATATCTTGTAAGTTTCCTCAATCGAAGGAACTCTGTTTATTTTGTAGCTATGACCGTTTAAATTCGTAATCTAAATATACTTACAGATGAAGTTTACTATATTCTTTTAACGGTACTCCTTTCTTGCTCGACCTATGAATCCCGGAATTTCGGTTATTGCAACTTATAATTTATTTCCTATGATGCCACTTCGAGGTAGAAGATGTTCACACATTATTGTAATTATATACTGCAAGTTTCCTCATTTGAACTCCGCTTATCTTGTACTTATAATCATTTAAATATCTAATCTCAATATAACAACGTATGAAGTTTACTATATTCTTTGAACGGTACTCCTTTCTTGCACGAATTATTATTGTTGGTATTTCGGTTATTGAAACTTATAATTTATTTCCTAGTACACCACTTCGAGTTATAAGAGGTTCACACGATATCTTAATTATCTCATGTAAGTTTGCCCAATCAAACTCTGTTTATCTTGTAGTTATACTCGTTTAAATTTGTAATCTTAAATATACTAAGTTATGAAGTTTACTATATTCTTGTAACGGTACTCCTTTCTTGCAAGAAGTATTAATCTTGTATGTCGGCTATTGCAACTTATAATTTATTACCTATGATGCCACTTCAAGGTATACGAGGTTCACACGATGTCTTAATAATATGGGGTAGGTTTCCTCAACCGAACTCTGTTTATCTTGTAGTTATAATCGTTTAAATTTGTAATCTAAATATACTAACATATGAAGTTTACTATATTCTTTGAACGGTACTCCTTTCTTGCACGAACTATTAATCTTTGTATGTCGGTTATTGCACCTTATAATTTATACCAATGATGCCACTTTGAGGTATACGAGGTTCACACGATCTCTTAATTATATCCTGTAAGTTTCCTCAATCGAAGGAACTCTGTTTATTTTGTAGCTATGATCGTTTAAATTCGTAATCTAAATATACTTACAGATGAAGTTTACTACATTCTTTTAACGGTACTCCTTTCTTGCTCGACCTATGAATCCCGGAATTTCGGTTATTGCAACTTATAATTTATTTCCTATGATGCCACTTCGAGGTAGAAGATGTTCACACATTATTGTAATTATATACTGCAACTTTCCTCATTTGAACTCCGCTTATCTTGTACTTATAATCATATAAATATCTAATCTCAATATAACAACGTATGATGTTTATTCTATTCTGTTAATGGTAATCCTTTCTTGCACGAATTATTATTGTTGGTATTTCGGTTATTGAAACTTATAATTTATTTCCTAGTACACCACTTCGAGTTATAAGAGGTTCACACGATATCTTAATTATCTCATGTAAGTTTGCCCAATCAAACTCTGTTTATCTTGTAGTTATACTCGTTTAAATTTGTAATCTTAAATATACTAAGTTATGAAGTTTACTATATTCTTGTAACGGTACTCCTTTCTTGCAAGAAGTATTAATCTTGTATGTCGGCTATTGCAACTTATAATTTATTACCTATGATGCCACTTCAAGGTATACGAGGTTCACACGATGTCTTAATAATATGGGGTAGGTTTCCTCAACCGAACTCTGTTTATCTTGTAGTTATAATCGTTTAAATTTGTAATCTAAATATACTAACATATGAAGTTTACTATATTCTTTGAACGGTACTCCTTTCTTGCACGAACTATTAATCTTTGTATGTCGGTTATTGCACCTTATAATTTATACCAATGATGCCACTTTGAGGTATACGAGGTTCACACGATCTCTTAATTATATCCTGTAAGTTTCCTCAATCGAAGGAACTCTGTTTATTTTGTAGCTATGACCGTTTAAATTCGTAATCTAAATATACTTACAGATGAAGTTTACTATATTCTTTTAACGGTACTCCTTTCTTGCTCGACCTATGAATCCCGGAATTTCGGTTATTGCAACTTATAATTTATTTCCTATGATGCCACTTCGAGGTAGAAGATGTTCACACATTATTGTAATTATATACTGCAAGTTTCCTCATTTGAACTCCGCTTATCTTGTACTTATAATCATTTAAATATCTAATCTCAATATAACAACGTATGATGTTTATTATATTCTGTTAATGGTAATCCTTTCTTGCACGAATTATTATTGTTGGTATTTCGGTTATTGAAACTTATAATTTATTTCCTAGTACACCACTTCGAGTTATAAGAGGTTCACACGATATCTTAATTATCTCATGTAAGTTTGCCCAATCAAACTCTGTTTATCTTGTAGTTATACTCGTTTAAATTTGTAATCTTAAATATACTAAGTTATGAAGTTTACTATATTCTTGTAACGGTACTCCTTTCTTGCAAGAAGTATTAATCTTGTATGTCGGCTATTGCAACTTATAATTTATTACCTATGATGCCACTTCAAGGTATACGAGGTTCACACGATGTCTTAATAATATGGGGTAGGTTTCCTCAACCGAACTCTGTTTATCTTGTAGTTATAATCGTTTAAATTTGTAATCTAAATATACTAACATATGAAGTTTACTATATTCTTTGAACGGTACTCCTTTCTTGCACGAACTATTAATCTTTGTATGTCGGTTATTGCACCTTATAATTTATACCAATGATGCCACTTTGAGGTATACGAGGTTCACACGATCTCTTAATTATATCCTGTAAGTTTCCTCAATCGAAGGAACTCTGTTTATTTTGTAGCTATGACCGTTTAAATTCGTAATCTAAATATACTTACAGATGAAGTTTACTATATTCTTTTAACGGTACTCCTTTCTTGCTCGACCTATGAATCCCGGAATTTCGGTTATTGCAACTTATAATTTATTTCCTATGATGCCACTTCGAGGTAGAAGATGTTCACACATTATTGTAATTATATACTGCAAGTTTCCTCATTTGAACTCCGCTTATCTTGTACTTATAATCATTTAAATATCTAATCTCAATATAACAACGTATGATGTTTACTATATTCTGTTAATGGTAATCCTTTCTTGCACGAATTATTATTGTTGGTATTTCGGTTATTGAAACTTATAATTTATTTCCTAGTACACCACTTCGAGTTATAAGAGGTTCACACGATATCTTAATTATCTCATGTAAGTTTGCCCAATCAAACTCTGTTTATCTTGTAGTTATACTCGTTTAAATTTGTAATCTTAAATATACTAAGTTATGAAGTTTACTATATTCTTGTAACGGTACTCCTTTCTTGCAAGAAGTATTAATCTTGTATGTCGGCTATTGCAACTTATAATTTATTACCTATGATGCCACTTCAAGGTATACGAGGTTCACACGATGTCTTAATAATATGGGGTAGGTTTCCTCAACCGAACTCTGTTTATCTTGTAGTTATAATCGTTTAAATTTGTAATCTAAATATACTAACATATGAAGTTTACTATATTCTTTGAACGGTACTCCTTTCTTGCACGAACTATTAATCTTTGTATGTCGGTTATTGCACCTTATAATTTATACCAATGATGCCACTTTGAGGTATACGAGGTTCACACGATGTCTTAATTATATCCTGTAAGTTTCCTCAATCGAAGGAACTCTGTTTATTTTGTAGCTATGACCGTTTAAATTCGTAATCTAAATATACTTACAGATGAAGTTTACTACATTCTTTTAACGGTACTCCTTTCTTGCTCGACCTATGAATCCCGGAATTTCGGTTATTGCAACTTATAATTTATTTCCTATGATGCCACTTCGAGGTAGAAGATGTTCACACATTATTGTAATTATATACTGCAACTTTCCTCATTTGAACTCCGCTTATCTTGTACTTATAATCATATAAATATCTAATCTCAATATAACAACGTATGATGTTTATTCTATTCTGTTAATGGTAATCCTTTCTTGCACGAATTATTATTGTTGGTATTTCGGTTATTGAAACTTATAATTTATTTCCTAGTACACCACTTCGAGTTATAAGAGGTTCACACGATATCTTAATTATCTCATGTAAGTTTGCCCAATCAAACTCTGTTTATCTTGTAGTTATACTCGTTTAAATTTGTAATCTTAAATATACTAAGTTATGAAGTTTACTATATTCTTGTAACGGTACTCCTTTCTTGCAAGAAGTATTAATCTTGTATGTCGGCTATTGCAACTTATAATTTATTACCTATGATGCCACTTCAAGGTATACGAGGTTCACACGATGTCTTAATAATATGGGGTAGGTTTCCTCAACCGAACTCTGTTTATCTTGTAGTTATAATCGTTTAAATTTGTAATCTAAATATACTAACATATGAAGTTTACTATATTCTTTGAACGGTACTCATTTCTTGCACGAACTATTAATCTTTGTATGTCGGTTATTGCACCTTATAATTTATACCAATGATGCCACTTTGAGGTATACGAGGTTCACACGATCTCTTAATTATATCTTGTAAGTTTCCTCAATCGAAGGAACTCTGTTTATTTTGTAGCTATGACCGTTTAAATTCGTAATCTAAATATACTTACAGATGAAGTTTACTATATTCTTTTAACGGTACTCCTTTCTTGCTCGACCTATGAATCCCGGAATTTCGGTTATTGCAACTTATAATTTATTTCCTATGATGCCACTTCGAGGTAGAAGATGTTCACACATTATTGTAATTATATACTGCAAGTTTCCTCATTTGAACTCCGCTTATCTTGTACTTATAATCATTTAAATATCTAATCTCAATATAACAACGTATGAAGTTTACTATATTCTTTGAACGGTAATCCTTTCTTGCACGAATTATTATTGTTGGTATTTCGGTTATTGAAACTTATAATTTATTTCCTAGTACACCACTTCGAGTTATAAGAGGTTCACACGATATCTTAATTATCTCATGTAAGTTTGCCCAATCAAACTCTGTTTATCTTGTAGTTATACTCGTTTAAATTTGTAATCTTAAATATACTAAGTTATGAAGTTTACTATATTCTTGTAACGGTACTCCTTTCTTGCAAGAAGTATTAATCTTGTATGTCGGCTATTGCAACTTATAATTTATTACCTATGATGCCACTTCAAGGTATACGAGGTTCACACGATGTCTTAATAATATGGGGTAGGTTTCCTCAACCGAACTCTGTTTATCTTGTAGTTATAATCGTTTAAATTTGTAATCTAAATATACTAACATATGAAGTTTACTATATTCTTTGAACGGTACTCCTTTCTTGCACGAACTATTAATCTTTGTATGTCGGTTATTGCACCTTATAATTTATACCAATGATGCCACTTTGAGGTATACGAGGTTCACACGATCTCTTAATTATATCTTGTAAGTTTCCTCAATCGAAGGAACTCTGTTTATTTTGTAGCTATGACCGTTTAAATTCGTAATCTAAATATACTTACAGATGAAGTTTACTATATTCTTTTAACGGTACTCCTTTCTTGCTCGACCTATGAATCCCGGAATTTCGGTTATTGCAACTTATAATTTATTTCCTATGATGCCACTTCGAGGTAGAAGATGTTCACACATTATTGTAATTATATACTGCAAGTTTCCTCATTTGAACTCCGCTTATCTTGTACTTATAATCATTTAAATATCTAATCTCAATATAACAACGTATGATGTTTATTATATTCTGTTAATGGTAATCCTTTCTTGCACGAATTATTATTGTTGGTATTTCGGTTATTGAAACTTATAATTTATTTCCTAGTACACCACTTCGAGTTATAAGAGGTTCACACGATATCTTAATTATCTCATGTAAGTTTGCCCAATCAAACTCTGTTTATCTTGTAGTTATACTCGTTTAAATTTGTAATCTTAAATATACTAAGTTATGAAGTTTACTATATTCTTGTAACGGTACTCCTTTCTTGCAAGAAGTATTAATCTTGTATGTCGGCTATTGCAACTTATAATTTATTACCTATGATGCCACTTCAAGGTATACGAGGTTCACACGATGTCTTAATAATATGGGGTAGGTTTCCTCAACCGAACTCTGTTTATCTTGTAGTTATAATCGTTTAAATTTGTAATCTAAATATACTAACATATGAAGTTTACTATATTCTTTGAACGGTACTCCTTTCTTGCACGAACTATTAATCTTTGTATGTCGGTTATTGCACCTTATAATTTATACCAATGATGCCACTTTGAGGTATACGAGGTTCACACGATCTCTTAATTATATCTTGTAAGTTTCCTCAATCGAAGGAACTCTGTTTATTTTGTAGCTATGACCGTTTAAATTCGTAATCTAAATATACTTACAGATGAAGTTTACTATATTCTTTTAACGGTACTCCTTTCTTGCTCGACCTATGAATCCCGGAATTTCGGTTATTGCAACTTATAATTTATTTCCTATGATGCCACTTCGAGGTAGAAGATGTTCACACATTATTGTAATTATATACTGCAAGTTTCCTCATTTGAACTCCGCTTATCTTGTACTTATAATCATTTAAATATCTAATCTCAATATAACAACGTATGATGTTTATTATATTCTGTTAATGGTAATCCTTTCTTGCACAAATTATTATTGTTGGTATTTCGGTTATTGAAACTTATAATTTATTTCCTAGTACACCACTTCGAGTTATAAGAGGTTCACACGATATCTTAATTATCTCATGTAAGTTTGCCCAATCAAACTCTGTTTATCTTGTAGTTATACTCGTTTAAATTTGTAATCTTAAATATACTAAGTTATGAAGTTTACTATATTCTTGTAACGGTACTCCTTTCTTGCAAGAAGTATTAATCTTGTATGTCGGCTATTGCAACTTATAATTTATTACCTATGATGCCACTTCAAGGTATACGAGGTTCACACGATGTCTTAATAATATGGGGTAGGTTTCCTCAACCGAACTCTGTTTATCTTGTAGTTATAATCGTTTAAATTTGTAATCTAAATATACTAACATATGAAGTTTACTATATTCTTTGAACGGTACTCCTTTCTTGCACGAACTATTAATCTTTGTATGTCGGTTATTGCACCTTATAATTTATACCAATGATGCCACTTTGAGGTATACGAGGTTCACACGATCTCTTAATTATATCTTGTAAGTTTCCTCAATCGAAGGAACTCTGTTTATTTTGTAGCTATGACCGTTTAAATTCGTAATCTAAATATACTTACAGATGAAGTTTACTATATTCTTTTAACGGTACTCCTTTCTTGCTCGACCTATGAATCCCGGAATTTCGGTTATTGCAACTTATAATTTATTTCCTATGATGCCACTTCGAGGTAGAAGATGTTCACACATTATTGTAATTATATACTGCAAGTTTCCTCATTTGAACTCCGCTTATCTTGTACTTATAATCATTTAAATATCTAATCTCAATATAACAACGTATGATGTTTATTATATTCTTTTAATGGTACTCCTTTCTTGCACGAATTATTATTGTTGGTATTTCGGTTATTGAAACTTATAATTTATTTCCTAGTACACCACTTCGAGTTATAAGAGGTTCACACGATATCTTAATTATCTCATGTAAGTTTGCCCAATCAAACTCTGTTTATCTTGTAGTTATACTCGTTTAAATTTGTAATCTTAAATATACTAAGTTATGAAGTTTACTATATTCTTGTAACGGTACTCCTTTCTTGCAAGAAGTATTAATCTTGTATGTCGGCTATTGCAACTTATAATTTATTACCTATGATGCCACTTCAAGGTATACGAGGTTCACACGATGTCTTAATAATATGGGGTAGGTTTCCTCAACCGAACTCTGTTTATCTTGTAGTTATAATCGTTTAAATTTGTAATCTAAATATACTAACATATGAAGTTTACTATATTCTTTGAACGGTACTCCTTTCTTGCACGAACTATTAATCTTTGTATGTCGGTTATTGCACCTTATAATTTATACCAATGATGCCACTTTGAGGTATACGAGGTTCACACGATCTCTTAATTATATCTTGTAAGTTTCCTCAATCGAAGGAACTCTGTTTATTTTGTAGCTATGACCGTTTAAATTCGTAATCTAAATATACTTACAGATGAAGTTTACTATATTCTTTTAACGGTACTCCTTTCTTGCTCGACCTATGAATCCCGGAATTTCGGTTATTGCAACTTATAATTTATTTCCTATGATGCCACTTCGAGGTAGAAGATGTTCACACATTATTGTAATTATATACTGCAAGTTTCCTCATTTGAACTCCGCTTATCTTGTACTTATAATCATTTAAATATCTAATCTCAATATAACAACGTATGATGTTTATTATATTTTGTTAATGGTAATCCTTTCTTGCACGAATTATTATTGTTGGTATTTCGGTTATTGAAACTTATAATTTATTTCCTAGTACACCACTTCGAGTTATAAGAGGTTCACACGATATCTTAATTATCTCATGTAAGTTTGCCCAATCAAACTCTGTTTATCTTGTAGTTATACTCGTTTAAATTTGTAATCTTAAATATACTAAGTTATGAAGTTTACTATATTCTTGTAACGGTACTCCTTTCTTGCAAGAAGTATTAATCTTGTATGTCGGCTATTGCAACTTATAATTTATTACCTATGATGCCACTTCAAGGTATACGAGGTTCACACGATGTCTTAATAATATGGGGTAGGTTTCCTCAACCGAACTCTGTTTATCTTGTAGTTATAATCGTTTAAATTTGTAATCTAAATATACTAACATATGAAGTTTACTATATTCTTTGAACGGTACTCCTTTCTTGCACGAACTATTAATCTTTGTATGTCGGTTATTGCACCTTATAATTTATACCAATGATGCCACTTTGAGGTATACGAGGTTCACACGATGTCTTAATTATATCCTGTAAGTTTCCTCAATCGAAGGAACTCTGTTTATTTTGTAGCTATGACCGTTTAAATTCGTAATCTAAATATACTTACAGATGAAGTTTACTACATTCTTTTAACGGTACTCCTTTCTTGCTCGACCTATGAATCCCGGAATTTCGGTTATTGCAACTTATAATTTATTTCCTATGATGCCACTTCGAGGTAGAAGATGTTCACACATTATTGTAATTATATACTGCAAGTTTCCTCATTTGAACTCCGCTTATCTTGTACTTATAATCATATAAATATCTAATCTCAATATAACAACGTATGATGTTTATTCTATTCTGTTAATGGTAATCCTTTCTTGCACGAATTATTATTGTTGGTATTTCGGTTATTGAAACTTATAATTTATTTCCTAGTACACCACTTCGAGTTATAAGAGGTTCACACGATATCTTAATTATCTCATGTAAGTTTGCCCAATCAAACTCTGTTTATCTTGTAGTTATACTCGTTTAAATTTGTAATCTTAAATATACTAAGTTATGAAGTTTACTATATTCTTGTAACGGTACTCCTTTCTTGCAAGAAGTATTAATCTTGTATGTCGGCTATTGCAACTTATAATTTATTACCTATGATGCCACTTCAAGGTATACGAGGTTCACACGATGTCTTAATAATATGGGGTAGGTTTCCTCAACCGAACTCTGTTTATCTTGTAGTTATAATCGTTTAAATTTGTAATCTAAATATACTAACATATGAAGTTTACTATATTCTTTGAACGGTACTCCTTTCTTGCACGAACTATTAATCTTTGTATGTCGGTTATTGCACCTTATAATTTATACCAATGATGCCACTTTGAGGTATACGAGGTTCACACGATGTCTTAATTATATCCTGTAAGTTTCCTCAATCGAAGGAACTCTGTTTATTTTGTAGCTATGACCGTTTAAATTCGTAATCTAAATATACTTACAGATGAAGTTTACTACATTCTTTTAACGGTACTCCTTTCTTGCTCGACCTATGAATCCCGGAATTTCGGTTATTGCAACTTATAATTTATTTCCTATGATGCCACTTCGAGGTAGAAGATGTTCACACATTATTGTAATTATATACTGCAACTTTCCTCATTTGAACTCCGCTTATCTTGTACTTATAATCATATAAATATCTAATCTCAATATAACAACGTATGATGTTTATTCTATTCTGTTAATGGTAATCCTTTCTTGCACGAATTATTATTGTTGGTATTTCGGTTATTGAAACTTATAATTTATTTCCTAGTACACCACTTCGAGTTATAAGAGGTTCACACGATATCTTAATTATCTCATGTAAGTTTGCCCAATCAAACTCTGTTTATCTTGTAGTTATACTCGTTTAAATTTGTAATCTTAAATATACTAAGTTATGAAGTTTACTATATTCTTGTAACGGTACTCCTTTCTTGCAAGAAGTATTAATCTTGTATGTCGGCTATTGCAACTTATAATTTATTACCTATGATGCCACTTCAAGGTATACGAGGTTCACACGATGTCTTAATAATATGGGGTAGGTTTCCTCAACCGAACTCTGTTTATCTTGTAGTTATAATCGTTTAAATTTGTAATCTAAATATACTAACATATGAAGTTTACTATATTCTTTGAACGGTACTCCTTTCTTGCACGAACTATTAATCTTTGTATGTCGGTTATTGCACCTTATAATTTATACCAATGATGCCACTTTGAGGTATACGAGGTTCACACGATCTCTTAATTATATCCTGTAAGTTTCCTCAATCGAAGGAACTCTGTTTATTTTGTAGCTATGACCGTTTAAATTCGTAATCTAAATATACTTACAGATGAAGTTTACTATATTCTTTTAACGGTACTCCTTTCTTGCTCGACCTATGAATCCCGGAATTTCGGTTATTGCAACTTATAATTTATTTCCTATGATGCCACTTCGAGGTAGAAGATGTTCACACATTATTGTAATTATATACTGCAAGTTTCCTCATTTGAACTCCGCTTATCTTGTACTTATAATCATTTAAATATCTAATCTCAATATACTAACATATGAAGTTTACTATATTCTTTGAACGGTACTCCTTTCTTGCACGAATTATTATTGTTGGTATTTCGGTTATTGAAACTTATAATTTATTTCCTAGTACACCACTTCGAGTTATAAGAGGTTCACACGATATCTTAATTATCTCATGTAAGTTTGCCCAATCAAACTCTGTTTATCTTGTAGTTATACTCGTTTAAATTTGTAATCTTAAATATACTAAGTTATGAAGTTTACTATATTCTTGTAACGGTACTCCTTTCTTGCAAGAAGTATTAATCTTGTATGTCGGCTATTGCAACTTATAATTTATTACCTATGATGCCACTTCAAGGTATACGAGGTTCACACGATGTCTTAATAATATGGGGTAGGTTTCCTCAACCGAACTCTGTTTATCTTGTAGTTATAATCGTTTAAATTTGTAATCTAAATATACTAACATATGAAGTTTACTATATTCTTTGAACGGTACTCCTTTCTTGCACGAACTATTAATCTTTGTATGTCGGTTATTGCACCTTATAATTTATACCAATGATGCCACTTTGAGGTATACGAGGTTCACACGATGTCTTAATTATATCCTTTAAGTTTCCTCAATCGAAGGAACTCTGTTTATTTTGTAGCTATGACCGTTTAAATTCGTAATCTAAATATACTTACAGATGAAGTTTACTACATTCTTTTAACGGTACTCCTTTCTTGCTCGACCTATGAATCCCGGAATTTCGGTTATTGCAACTTATAATTTATTTCCTATGATGCCACTTCGAGGTAGAAGATGTTCACACATTATTGTAATTATATACTGCAACTTTCCTCATTTGAACTCCGCTTATCTTGTACTTATAATCATATAAATATCTAATCTCAATATAACAACGTATGATGTTTATTCTATTCTGTTAATGGTAATCCTTTCTTGCACGAATTATTATTGTTGGTATTTCGGTTATTGAAACTTATAATTTATTTCCTAGTACACCACTTCGAGTTATAAGAGGTTCACACGATATCTTAATTATCTCATGTAAGTTTGCCCAATCAAACTCTGTTTATCTTGTAGTTATACTCGTTTAAATTTGTAATCTTAAATATACTAAGTTATGAAGTTTACTATATTCTTGTAACGGTACTCCTTTCTTGCAAGAAGTATTAATCTTGTATGTCGGCTATTGCAACTTATAATTTATTACCTATGATGCCAGTTCAAGGTATACGAGGTTCACACGATGTCTTAATAATATGGGGTAGGTTTCCTCAACCGAACTCTGTTTATCTTGTAGTTATAATCGTTTAAATTTGTAATCTAAATATACTAACATATGAAGTTTACTATATTCTTTGAACGGTACTCCTTTCTTGCACGAACTATTAATCTTTGTATGTCGGTTATTGCACCTTATAATTTATACCAATGATGCCACTTTGAGGTATACGAGGTTCACACGATCTCTTAATTATATCCTGTAAGTTTCCTCAATCGAAGGAACTCTGTTTATTTTGTAGCTATGACCGTTTAAATTCGTAATCTAAATATACTTACAGATGAAGTTTACTATATTCTTTTAACGGTACTCCTTTCTTGCTCGACCTATGAATCCCGGAATTTCGGTTATTGCAACTTATAATTTATTTCCTATGATGCCACTTCGAGGTAGAAGATGTTCACACATTATTGTAATTATATACTGCAAGTTTCCTCATTTGAACTCCGCTTATCTTGTACTTATAATCATTTAAATATCTAATCTCAATATAACAACATATGAAGTTTACTATATTCTTTGAACGGTACTCCTTTCTTGCACGAATTATTATTGTTGGTATTTCGGTTATTGAAACTTATAATTTATTTCCTAGTACACCACTTCGAGTTATAAGAGGTTCACACGATATCTTAATTATCTCATGTAAGTTTGCCCAATCAAACTCTGTTTATCTTGTAGTTATACTCGTTTAAATTTGTAATCTTAAATATACTAAGTTATGAAGTTTACTATATTCTTGTAACGGTACTCCTTTCTTGCAAGAAGTATTAATCTTGTATGTCGGCTATTGCAACTTATAATTTATTACCTATGATGCCAGTTCAAGGTATACGAGGTTCACACGATGTCTTAATAATATGGGGTAGGTTTCCTCAACCGAACTCTGTTTATCTTGTAGTTATAATCGTTTAAATTTGTAATCTAAATATACTAACATATGAAGTTTACTATATTCTTTGAACGGTACTCCTTTCTTGCACGAACTATTAATCTTTGTATGTCGGTTATTGCACCTTATAATTTATACCAATGATGCCACTTTGAGGTATACGAGGTTCACACGATCTCTTAATTATATCCTGTAAGTTTCCTCAATCGAAGGAACTCTGTTTATTTTGTAGCTATGACCGTTTAAATTCGTAATCTAAATATACTTACAGATGAAGTTTACTATATTCTTTTAACGGTACTCCTTTCTTGCTCGACCTATGAATCCCGGAATTTCGGTTATTGCAACTTATAATTTATTTCCTATGATGCCACTTCGAGGTAGAAGATGTTCACACATTATTGTAATTATATACTGCAAGTTTCCTCATTTGAACTCCGCTTATCTTGTACTTATAATCATTTAAATATCTAATCTCAATATAACAACGTATGATGTTTATTATATTCTGTTAATGGTAATCCTTTCTTGCACGAATTATTATTGTTGGTATTTCGGTTATTGAAACTTATAATTTATTTCCTAGTACACCACTTCGAGTTATAAGAGGTTCACACGATATCTTAATTATCTCATGTAAGTTTGCCCAATCAAACTCTGTTTATCTTGTAGTTATACTCGTTTAAATTTGTAATCTTAAATATACTAAGTTATGAAGTTTACTATATTCTTGTAACGGTACTCCTTTCTTGCAAGAAGTATTAATCTTGTATGTCGGCTATTGCAACTTATAATTTATTACCTATGATGCCACTTCAAGGTATACGAGGTTCACACGATGTCTTAATAATATGGGGTAGGTTTCCTCAACCGAACTCTGTTTATCTTGTAGTTATAATCGTTTAAATTTGTAATCTAAATATACTAACATATGAAGTTTACTATATTCTTTGAACGGTACTTCTTTCTTGCACGAACTATTAATCTTTGTATGTCGGTTATTGCACCTTATAATTTATACCAATGATGCCACTTTGAGGTATACGAGGTTCACACGATGTCTTAATTATATCCTGTAAGTTTCCTCAATCGAAGGAACTCTGTTTATTTTGTAGCTATGACCGTTTAAATTCGTAATCTAAATATACTTACAGATGAAGTTTACTACATTCTTTTAACGGTACTCCTTTCTTGCTCGACCTATGAATCCCGGAATTTCGGTTATTGCAACTTATAATTTATTTCCTATGATGCCACTTCGAGGTAGAAGATGTTCACACATTATTGTAATTATATACTGCAACTTTCCTCATTTGAACTCCGCTTATCTTGTACTTATAATCATATAAATATCTAATCTCAATATAACAACGTATGATGTTTATTCTATTCTGTTAATGGTAATCCTTTCTTGCACGAATTATTATTGTTGGTATTTCGGTTATTGAAACTTATAATTTATTTCCTAGTACACCACTTCGAGTTATAAGAGGTTCACACGATATCTTAATTATCTCATGTAAGTTTGCCCAATCAAACTCTGTTTATCTTGTAGTTATACTCGTTTAAATTTGTAATCTTAAATATACTAAGTTATGAAGTTTACTATATTCTTGTAACGGTACTCCTTTCTTGCAAGAAGTATTAATCTTGTATGTCGGCTATTGCAACTTATAATTTATTACCTATGATGCCACTTCAAGGTATACGAGGTTCACACGATGTCTTAATAATATGGGGTAGGTTTCCTCAACCGAACTCTGTTTATCTTGTAGTTATAATCGTTTAAATTTGTAATCTAAATATACTAACATATGAAGTTTACTATATTCTTTGAACGGTACTCCTTTCTTGCACGAACTATTAATCTTTGTATGTCGGTTATTGCACCTTATAATTTATACCAATGATGCCACTTTGAGGTATACGAGGTTCACACGATCTCTTAATTATATCTTGTAAGTTTCCTCAATCGAAGGAACTCTGTTTATTTTGTAGCTATGACCGTTTAAATTCGTAATCTAAATATACTTACAGATGAAGTTTACTATATTCTTTTAACGGTACTCCTTTCTTGCTCGACCTATGAATCCCGGAATTTCGGTTATTGCAACTTATAATTTATTTCCTATGATGCCACTTCGAGGTAGAAGATGTTCACACATTATTGTAATTATATACTGCAAGTTTCCTCATTTGAACTCCGCTTATCTTGTACTTATAATCATTTAAATATCTAATCTCAATATAACAACGTATGATGTTTATTATATTCTGTTAATGGTAATCCTTTCTTGCACGAATTATTATTGTTGGTATTTCGGTTATTGAAACTTATAATTTATTTCCTAGTACACCACTTCGAGTTATAAGAGGTTCACACGATATCTTAATTATCTCATGTAAGTTTGCCCAATCAAACTCTGTTTATCTTGTAGTTATACTCGTTTAAATTTGTAATCTTAAATATACTAAGTTATGAAGTTTACTATATTCTTGTAACGGTACTCCTTTCTTGCAAGAAGTATTAATCTTGTATGTCGGCTATTGCAACTTATAATTTATTACGTATGATGCCACTTCAAGGTATACGAGGTTCACACGATGTCTTAATAATATGGGGTAGGTTTCCTCAACCAAACTCTGTTTATCTTGTAGTTATAATCGTTTAAATTTGTAATCTAAATATACTAACATATGAAGTTTACTATATTCTTTGAACGGTACTCCTTTCTTGCACGAACTATTAATCTTTGTATGTCGGTTATTGCACCTTATAATTTATACCAATGATGCCACTTTGAGGTATACGAGGTTCACACGATCTCTTAATTATATCCTGTAAGTTTCCTCAATCGAAGGAACTCTGTTTATTTTGTAGCTATGACCGTTTAAATTCGTAATCTAAATATACTTACAGATGAAGTTTACTATATTCTTTTAACGGTACTCCTTTCTTGCTCGACCTATGAATCCCGGAATTTCGGTTATTGCAACTTATAATTTATTTCCTATGATGCCACTTCGAGGTAGAAGATGTTCACACATTATTGTAATCATATACTGCAACTTTCCTCATTTGAACTCCGCTTATCTTGTACTTATAATCATATAAATATCTAATCTCAATATAACAACGTATGATGTTTATTCTATTCTGTTAATGGTAATCCTTTCTTGCACGAATTATTATTGTTGGTATTTCGGTTATTGAAACTTATAATTTATTTCCTAGTACACCACTTCGAGTTATAAGAGGTTCACACGATATCTTAATTATCTCATGTAAGTTTGCCCAATCAAACTCTGTTTATCTTGTAGTTATACTCGTTTAAATTTGTAATCTTAAATATACTAAGTTATGAAGTTTACTATATTCTTGTAACGGTACTCATTTCTTGCAAGAACTATTAATCTTGTACGTCGGCTATTGCAACTTATAATTTATTACCTATGATGCCACTTCAAGGTATACGAGGTTCACACGATGTCTTAATAATATGGTGTAGGTTTCCTCAACCGAACTCTGTTTATCTTGTAGTTATAATCGTTTAAATTTGTAATCTAAATATACTAACATATGAAGTTTACTATATTCTTTGAACGGTACTCCTTTCTTGCACGAACTATTAATCTTTGTATGTCGGTTATTGCACCTTATAATTTATACCAATGATACCACTTTGAGGTATACGAGGTTCACACGATCTCTTAATTATATCCTGTAAGTTTCCTCAATCGAAGGAACTCTGTTTATTTTGTAGCTATGACCGTTTAAATTCGTAATCTAAATATACTTACAGATGAAGTTTACTATATTCTTTTAACGGTACTCCTTTCTTGCTCGACCTATGAATCCTGGAATTTCGGTTATTGCAACTTATAATTTATTTCCTATGATGCCACTTCGAGGTAGAAGATGTTCACACATTATTGTAATCATATACTGCAACTTTCCTCATTTGAACTCCGCTTATCTTGTACTTATAATCATATAAATATCTAATCTCAATATAACAACGTATGATGTTTATTCTATTCTGTTAATGGTAATCCTTTCTTGCACGAATTATTATTGTTGGTATTTCGGTTATTGAAACTTATAATTTATTTCCTAGTACACCACTTCGAGTTATAAGAGGTTCACACGATATCTTAATTATCTCATGTAAGTTTGCCCAATCAAACTCTGTTTATCTTGTACTTATACTCGTTTAAATTTGTAATCTAAATATACTAACATATGAAGTTTACTATATTCTTTGAACGGTACTCCTTTCTTGCACGAACTATTAATCTTTGTATGTCGGTTATTGCACCTTATAATTTATACCAATGATGCCACTTTGAGGTATACGAGGTTCACACGATCTCTTAATTATATCCTGTAAGTTTCCTCAATCGAAGGAACTCTGTTTATTTTGTAGATATGACCGTTTAAATTTGTAATCTAAATATACTTACAGATGAAGTTTACTATATTCTTGTAACGGTACTCATTTCTTGCAAGAACTATTAATCTTGTACGTCGGCTATTGCAACTTATAATTTATTACCTATGATGCCACTTCAAGGTATACGAGGTTCACACGATGTCTTAATAATATGGTGTAGGTTTCCTCAACCGAACTCTGTTTATCTTGTAGTTATAATCGTTTAAATTTGTAATCTAAATATACTAACATATGAAGTTTACTATATTCTTTGAACGGTACTCCTTTCTTGCACGAACTATTAATCTTTGTATGTCGGTTATTGCACCTTATAATTTATACCAATGATGCCACTTTGAGGTATACGAGGTTCACACGATCTCTTAATTATATCCTGTAAGTTTCCTCAATCGAAGGAACTCTGTTTATTTTGTAGCTATGACCGTTTAAATTCGTAATCTAAATATACTTACAGATGAAGTTTACTATATTCTTTTAACGGTACTCCTTTCTTGCTCGACCTATGAATCCTGGAATTTCGGTTATTGCAACTTATAATTTATTTCCGATGATGCCACTTCGAGGTAGAAGATGTTCACACATTATTGTAATCATATACTGCAACTTTCCTCATTTGAACTCCGCTTATCTTGTACTTATAATCATATAAATATCTAATCTCAATATAACAACGTATGATGTTTATTCTATTCTGTTAATGGTAATCCTTTCTTGCACGAATTATTATTGTTGGTATTTCGGTTATTGAAACTTATAATTTATTTCCTAGTACACCACTTCGAGTTATAAGAGGTTCACACGATATCTTAATTATCTCATGTAAGTTTGCCCAATCAAACTCTGTTTATCTTGTAGTTATACTCGTTTAAATTTGTAATCTTAAATATACTAAGTTATGAAGTTTACTATATTCTTGTAACGGTACTCCTTTCTTGCAAGAAGTATTAATCTTGTATGTCGGCTATTGCAACTTATAATTTATTACCTATGATGCCACTTCAAGGTATACGAGGTTCACACGATGTCTTAATAATATGGGGTAGGTTTCCTCAACCGAACTCTGTTTATCTTGTAGTTATAATCGTTTAAATTTGTAATCTAAATATACTAACATATGAAGTTTACTATATTCTTTGAACGGTACTCCTTTCTTGCACGAACTATTAATCTTTGTATGTCAGTTATTGCACCTTATAATTTATACCAATGATGCCACTTTGAGGTATACGAGGTTCACACGATCTCTTAATTATATCTTGTAAGTTTCCTCAATCGAAGGAACTCTGTTTATTTTGTAGCTATGACCGTTTAAATTCGTAATCTAAATATACTTACAGATGAAGTTTACTATATTCTTTTAACGGTACTCCTTTCTTGCTCGACCTATGAATCCCGGAATTTCGGTTATTGCAACTTATAATTTATTTCCTATGATGCCACTTCGAGGTAGAAGATGTTCACACATTATTGTAATTATATACTGCAAGTTTCCTCATTTGAACTCCGCTTATCTTGTAATTATAATCATTTAAATATCTAATCTCAATATAACAACGTATGATGTTTATTATATTCTGTTAATGGTAATCCTTTCTTGCACGAATTATTATTGTTGGTATTTCGGTTATTGAAACTTATAATTTATTTCCTAGTACACCACTTCGAGTTATAAGAGGTTCACACGATATCTTAATTATCTCATGTAAGTTTGCCCAATCAAACTCTGTTTATCTTGTAGTTATACTCGTTTAAATTTGTAATCTTAAATATACTAAGTTATGAAGTTTACTATATTCTTGTAACGGTACTCCTTTCTTGCAAGAAGTATTAATCTTGTATGTCGGCTATTGCAACTTATAATTTATTACCTATGATGCCACTTCAAGGTATACGAGGTTCACACGATGTCTTAATAATATGGGGTAGGTTTCCTCAACCGAACTCTGTTTATCTTGTAGTTATAATCGTTTAAATTTGTAATCTAAATATACTAACATATGAAGTTTACTATATTCTTTGAACGGTACTCCTTTCTTGCACGAACTATTAATCTTTGTATGTCGGTTATTGCACCTTATAATTTATACCAATGATGCCACTTTGAGGTATACGAGGTTCACACGATCTCTTAATTATATCCTGTAAGTTTCCTCAATCGAAGGAACTCTGTTTATTTTGTAGCTATGACCGTTTAAATTCGTAATCTAAATATACTTACAGATGAAGTTTACTATATTCTTTTAACGGTACTCCTTTCTTGCTCGACCTATGAATCCCGGAATTTCGGTTATTGCAACTTATAATTTATTTCCTATGATGCCACTTCGAGGTAGAAGATGTTCACACATTATTGTAATCATATACTGCAACTTTCCTCATTTGAACTCCGCTTATCTTGTACTTATAATCATATAAATATCTAATCTCAATATAACAACGTATGATGTTTATTCTATTCTGTTAATGGTAATCCTTTCTTGCACGAATTATTATTGTTGGTATTTCGGTTATTGAAACTTATAATTTATTTCCTAGTACACCACTTCGAGTTATAAGAGGTTCACACGATATCTTAATTATCTCATGTAAGTTTGCCCAATCAAACTCTGTTTATCTTGTAGTTATACTCGTTTAAATTTGTAATCTTAAATATACTAAGTTATGAAGTTTACTATATTCTTGTAACGGTACTCATTTCTTGCAAGAACTATTAATCTTGTACGTCGGCTATTGCAACTTATAATTTATTACCTATGATGCTACTTCAAGGTATACGAGGTTCACACGATGTCTTAATAATATGGGGTAGGTTTCCTCAACCGAACTCTGTTTATCTTGTAGTTATAATCGTTTAAATTTGTAATCTAAATATACTAACATATGAAGTTTACTATATTCTTTGAACGGTACTCCTTTCTTGCACGAACTATTAATCTTTGTATGTCGGTTATTGCACCTTATAATTTATACCAATGATGCCACTTTGAGGTATACGAGGTTCACACGATCTCTTAATTATATCCTGTAAGTTTCCTCAATCGAAGGAACTCTGTTTATTTTGTAGCTATGACCGTTTAAATTCGTAATCTAAATATACTTACAGATGAAGTTTACTATATTCTTTTAACGGTACTCCTTTCTTGCTCGACCTATGAATCCTGGAATTTCGGTTATTGCAACTTATAATTTATTTCCTATGATGCCACTTCGAGGTAGAAGATGTTCACACATTATTGTAATCATATACTGCAACTTTCCTCATTTGAACTCCGCTTATCTTGTACTTATAATCATATAAATATCTAATCTCAATATAACAACGTATGATGTTTATTCTATTCTGTTAATGGTAATCCTTTCTTGCACGAATTATTATTGTTGGTATTTCGGTTATTGAAACTTATAATTTATTTCCTAGTACACCACTTCGAGTTATAAGAGGTTCACACGATATCTTAATTATCTCATGTAAGTTTGCCCAATCAAACTCTGTTTATCTTGTACTTATACTCGTTTAAATTTGTAATCTAAATATACTAACATATGAAGTTTACTATATTCTTTGAACGGTACTCCTTTCTTGCACGAACTATTAATCTTTGTATGTCGGTTATTGCACCTTATAATTTATACCAATGATGCCACTTTGAGGTATACGAGGTTCACACGATCTCTTAATTATATCCTGTAAGTTTCCTCAATCGAAGGAACTCTGTTTATTTTGTAGATATGACCGTTTAAATTTGTAATCTAAATATACTTACAGATGAAGTTTACTATATTCTTGTAACGGTACTCATTTCTTGCAAGAACTATTAATCTTGTACGTCGGCTATTGCAACTTATAATTTATTACCTATGATGCCACTTCAAGGTATACGAGGTTCACACGATGTCTTAATAATATGGTGTAGGTTTCCTCAACCGAACTCTGTTTATCTTGTAGTTATAATCGTTTAAATTTGTAATCTAAATATACTAACATATGAAGTTTACTATATTCTTTGAACGGTACTCCTTTCTTGCACGAACTATTAATCTTTGTATGTCGGTTATTGCACCTTATAATTTATACCAATGATGCCACTTTGAGGTATACGAGGTTCACACGATGTCTTAATTATATCCTGTAAGTTTCCTCAATCGAAGGAACTCTGTTTATTTTGTAGCTATGACCGTTTAAATTCGTAATCTAAATATACTTACAGATGAAGTTTACTATATTCTTTTAACGGTACTCCTTTCTTGCTCGACCTATGAATCCCGGAATTTCGGTTATTGCAACTTATAATTTATTTCCTATGATGCCACTTCGAGGTAGAAGATGTTCACACATTATTGTAATCATATACTGCAACTTTCCTCATTTGAACTCCGCTTATCTTGTACTTATAATCATATAAATATCTAATCTCAATATAACAACGTATGATGTTTATTCTATTCTGTTAATGGTAATCCTTTCTTGCACGAATTATTATTGTTGGTATTTCGGTTATTGAAACTTATAATTTATTTCCTAGTACACCACTTCGAGTTATAAGAGGTTCACACGATATCTTAATTATCTCATGTAAGTTTGCCCAATCAAACTCTGTTTATCTTGTAGTTATACTCGTTTAAATTTGTAATCTTAAATATACTAAGTTATGAAGTTTACTATATTCTTGTAACGGTACTCATTTCTTGCAAGAACTATTAATCTTGTACGTCGGCTATTGCAACTTATAATTTATTACCTATGATGCCACTTCAAGGTATACGAGGTTCACACGATGTCTTAATAATATGGGGTAGGTTTCCTCAATCGAAGGAACTCTGTTTATTTTGTAGATATGACCGTTTAAATTTGTAATCTAAATATACTTACAGATGAAGTTTACTATATTCTTGTAACGGTACTCATTTCTTGCAAGAACTATTAATCTTGTACGTCGGCTATTGCAACTTATAATTTATTACCTATGATGCCACTTCAAGGTATACGAGGTTCACACGATGTCTTAATAATATGGTGTAGGTTTCCTCAACCGAACTCTGTTTATCTTGTAGTTATAATCGTTTAAATTTGTAATCTAAATATACTAACATATGAAGTTTACTATATTCTTTGAACGGTACTCCTTTCTTGCACGAACTATTAATCTTTGTATGTCGGTTATTGCACCTTATAATTTATACCAATGATGCCACTTTGAGGTATACGAGGTTCACACGATGTCTTAATTATATCCTGTAAGTTTCCTCAATCGAAGGAACTCTGTTTATTTTGTAGCTATGACCGTTTAAATTCGTAAT
This sequence comes from Chamaenerion angustifolium, assembly GCA_946814005.1. Lineage (NCBI taxonomy): Eukaryota > Viridiplantae > Streptophyta > Magnoliopsida > Myrtales > Onagraceae > Chamaenerion > Chamaenerion angustifolium. The sequence goes on along the minus strand of OX328268.1, from coordinate 19,787,619 downwards.
CTAAATATACTTACAGATGAAGTTTACTATATTCTTTTAACGGTACTCCTTTCTTGCTCGACCTATGAATCCCGGAATTTCGGTTATTGCAACTTATAATTTATTTCCTATGATGCCACTTCGAGGTAGAAGATGTTCACACATTATTGTAATCATATACTGCAATTTTCCTCATTTGAACTCCGCTTATCTTGTACTTATAATCATATAAATATCTAATCTCAATATAACAACGTATGATGTTTATTCTATTCTGTTAATGGTAATCCTTTCTTGCACGAATTATTATTGTTGGTATTTCGGTTATTGAAACTTATAATTTATTTCCTAGTACACCACTTCGAGTTATAAGAGGTTCACACGATATCTTAATTATCTCATGTAAGTTTGCCCAATCAAACTCTGTTTATCTTGTAGTTATACTCGTTTAAATTTGTAATCTTAAATATACTAAGTTATGAAGTTTACTATATTCTTGTAACGGTACTCATTTCTTGCAAGAACTATTAATCTTGTACGTCGGCTATTGCAACTTATAATTTATTACCTATGATGCCACTTCAAGGTATACGAGGTTCACACGATGTCTTAATAATATGGGGTAGGTTTCCTCAACCGAACTCTGTTTATCTTGTAGTTATAATCGTTTAAATTTGTAATCTAAATATACTAACATATGAAGTTTACTATATTCTTTGAACGGTACTCCTTTCTTGCACGAACTATTAATCTTTGTATGTCGGTTATTGCACCTTATAATTTATACCAATGATGCCACTTTGAGGTATACGAGGTTCACACGATCTCTTAATTATATCCTGTAAGTTTCCTCAATCGAAGGAACTCTGTTTATTTTGTAACTATGACCGTTTAAATTCGTAATCTAAATATACTTACAGATGAAGTTTACTATATTCTTTTAACGGTACTCCTTTCTTGCTCGACCTATGAATCCTGGAATTTCGGTTATTGCAACTTATAATTTATTTCCTATGATGCCACTTCGAGGTAGAAGATGTTCACACATTATTGTAATCATATACTGCAACTTTCCTCATTTGAACTCCGCTTATCTTGTACTTATAATCATATAAATATCTAATCTCAATATAACAACGTATGATGTTTATTCTATTCTGTTAATGGTAATCCTTTCTTGCACGAATTATTATTGTTGGTATTTCGGTTATTGAAACTTATAATTTATTTCCTAGTACACCACTTCGAGTTATAAGAGGTTCACACGATATCTTAATTATCTCATGTAAGTTTGCCCAATCAAACTCTGTTTATCTTGTACTTATACTCGTTTAAATTTGTAATCTAAATATACTAACATATGAAGTTTACTATATTCTTTGAACGGTACTCCTTTCTTGCACGAACTATTAATCTTTGTATGTCGGTTATTGCACCTTATAATTTATACCAATGATGCCACTTTGAGGTATACGAGGTTCACACGATCTCTTAATTATATCCTGTAAGTTTCCTCAATCGAAGGAACTCTGTTTATTTTGTAGATATGACCGTTTAAATTTGTAATCTAAATATACTTACAGATGAAGTTTACTATATTCTTGTAACGGTACTCATTTCTTGCAAGAACTATTAATCTTGTACGTCGGCTATTGCAACTTATAATTTATTACCTATGATGCCACTTCAAGGTATACGAGGTTCACACGATGTCTTAATAATATGGTGTAGGTTTCCTCAACCGAACTCTGTTTATCTTGTAGTTATAATCGTTTAAATTTGTAATCTAAATATACTAACATATGAAATTTACTATATTCTTTGAACGGTACTCCTTTCTTGCACGAACTATTAATCTTTGTATGTCGGTTATTGCACCTTATAATTTATACCAATGATGCCACTTTGAGGTATACGAGGTTCACACGATCTCTTAATTATATCCTGTAAGTTTCCTCAATCGAAGGAACTCTGTTTATTTTGTAGCTATGACCGTTTAAATTCGTAATCTAAATATACTTACAGATGAAGTTTACTATATTCTTTTAACGGTACTCCTTTCTTGCTCGACCTATGAATCCTGGAATTTCGGTTATTGCAACTTATAATTTATTTCCGATGATGCCACTTCGAGGTAGAAGATGTTCACACATTATTGTAATCATATACTGCAACTTTCCTCATTTGAACTCCGCTTATCTTGTACTTATAATCATATAAATATCTAATCTCAATATAACAACGTATGATGTTTATTCTATTCTGTTAATGGTAATCCTTTCTTGCACGAATTATTATTGTTGGTATTTCGGTTATTGAAACTTATAATTTATTTCCTAGTACACCACTTCGAGTTATAAGAGGTTCACACGATATCTTAATTATCTCATGTAAGTTTGCCCAATCAAACTCTGTTTATCTTGTAGTTATACTCGTTTAAATTTGTAATCTTAAATATACTAAGTTATGAAGTTTACTATATTCTTGTAACGGTACTTCTTTCTTGCAAGAAGTATTAATCTTGTATGTCGGCTATTGCAACTTATAATTTATTACCTATGATGCCACTTCAAGGTATACGAGGTTCACACGATGTCTTAATAATATGGGGTAGGTTTCCTCAACCGAACTCTGTTTATCTTGTAGTTATAATCGTTTAAATTTGTAATCTAAATATACTAACATATGAAGTTTACTATATTCTTTGAACGGTACTCCTTTCTTGCACGAACTATTAATCTTTGTATGTCGGTTATTGCACCTTATAATTTATACCAATGATGCCACTTTGAGGTATACGAGGTTCACACGATCTCTTAATTATATCCTGTAAGTTTCCTCAATCGAAGGAACTCTGTTTATTTTGTAGCTATGACCGTTTAAATTTGTAATCTAAATATACTTACAGATGAAGTTTACTATATTCTTGTAACGGTACTCATTTCTTGCAAGAACTATTAATCTTGTACGTCGGCTATTGCAACTTATAATTTATTACCTATGATGCCACTTCAAGGTATACGAGGTTCACACGATGTCTTAATAATATGGTGTAGGTTTCCTCAACCGAACTCTGTTTATCTTGTAGTTATAATCGTTTAAATTTGTAATCTAAATATACTAACATATGAAATTTACTATATTCTTTGAACGGTACTCCTTTCTTGCACGAACTATTAATCTTTGTATGTCGGTTATTGCACCTTATAATTTATACCAATGATGCCACTTTGAGGTATACGAGGTTCACACGATCTCTTAATTATATCCTGTAAGTTTCCTCAATCGAAGGAACTCTGTTTATTTTGTAGCTATGACCGTTTAAATTCTAAATATACTTACAGATGAAGTTTACTATATTCTTTTAACGGTACTCCTTTCTTGCTCGACCTATGAATCCTGGAATTTCGGTTATTGCAACTTATAATTTATTTCCGATGATGCCACTTCGAGGTAGAAGATGTTCACACATTATTGTAATCATATACTGCAACTTTCCTCATTTGAACTCCGCTTATCTTGTACTTATAATCATATAAATATCTAATCTCAATATAACAACGTATGATGTTTATTCTATTCTGTTAATGGTAATCCTTTCTTGCACGAATTATTATTGTTGGTATTTCGGTTATTGAAACTTATAATTTATTTCCTAGTACACCACTTCGAGTTATAAGAGGTTCACACGATATCTTAATTATCTCATGTAAGTTTGCCCAATCAAACTCTGTTTATCTTGTAGTTATACTCGTTTAAATTTGTAATCTTAAATATACTAAGTTATGAAGTTTACTATATTCTTGTAACGGTACTTCTTTCTTGCAAGAAGTATTAATCTTGTATGTCGGCTATTGCAACTTATAATTTATTACCTATGATGCCACTTCAAGGTATACGAGGTTCACACGATGTCTTAATAATATGGGGTAGGTTTCCTCAACCGAACTCTGTTTATCTTGTAGTTATAATCGTTTAAATTTGTAATCTAAATATACTAACATATGAAGTTTACTATATTCTTTGAACGGTACTCCTTTCTTGCACGAACTATTAATCTTTGTATGTCGGTTATTGCACCTTATAATTTATACCAATGATGCCACTTTGAGGTATACGAGGTTCACACGATGTCTTAATTATATCCTGTAAGTTTCCTCAATCGAAGGAACTCTGTTTATTTTGTAGCTATGACCGTTTAAATTAGTAATCTAAATATACTTACAGATGAAGTTTACTATATTCTTTTAACGGTACTCCTTTCTTGCTCGACCTATGAATCCCGGAATTTCGGTTATTGCAACTTATAATTTATTTCCTATGATGCCACTTCGAGGTAGAAGATGTTCACACATTATTGTAATTATATACTGCAAGTTTCCTCATTTGAACTCCGCTTATCTTGTACTTATAATCATTTAAATATCTAATCTCAATATAACAACGTATGATGTTTATTCTATTCTGTTAATGGTAATCCTTTCTTGCACGAATTATTATTGTTGGTATTTCGGTTATTGAAACTTATAATTTATTTCCTAGTACACCACTTCGAGTTATAAGAGGTTCACACGATATCTTAATTATCTCATGTAAGTTTGCCCAATCAAACTCTGTTTATCTTGTAGTTATACTCGTTTAAATTTGTAATCTTAAATATACTAAGTTATGAAGTTTACTATATTCTTGTAACGGTACTCATTTCTTGCAAGAACTATTAATCTTGTACGTCGGCTATTGCAACTTATAATTTATTACCTATGATGCCACTTCAAGGTATACGAGGTTCACACGATGTCTTAATAATATGGTGTAGGTTTCCTCAACCGAACTCTGTTTATCTTGTAGTTATAATCGTTTAAATTTGTAATCTAAATATACTAACATATGAAGTTTACTATATTCTTTGAACGGTACTCCTTTCTTGCACGAACTATTAATCTTTGTATGTCGGTTATTGCACCTTATAATTTATACCAATGATGCCACTTTGAGGTATACGAGGTTCACACGATCTCTTAATTATATCCTGTAAGTTTCCTCAATCGAAGGAACTCTGTTTATTTTGTAGCTATGACCGTTTAAATTCGTAATCTAAATATACTTACAGATGAAGTTTACTATATTCTTTTAACGGTACTCCTTTCTTGCTCGACCTATGAATCCTGGAATTTCGGTTATTGCAACTTATAATTTATTTCCTATGATGCCACTTCGAGGTAGAAGATGTTCACACATTATTGTAATCATATACTGCAACTTTCCTCATTTGAACTCCGCTTATCTTGTACTTATAATCATATAAATATCTAATCTCAATATAACAACGTATGATGTTTATTCTATTCTGTTAATGGTAATCCTTTCTTGCACGAATTATTATTGTTGGTATTTCGGTTATTGAAACTTATAATTTATTTCCTAGTACACCACTTCGAGTTATAAGAGGTTCACACGATATCTTAATTATCTCATGTAAGTTTGCCCAATCAAACTCTGTTTATCTTGTACTTATACTCGTTTAAATTTGTAATCTAAATATACTAACATATGAAGTTTACTATATTCTTTGAACGGTACTCCTTTCTTGCACGAACTATTAATCTTTGTATGTCGGTTATTGCACCTTATAATTTATACCAATGATGCCACTTTGAGGTATACGAGGTTCACATGATCTCTTAATTATATCCTGTAAGTTTCCTCAATCGAAGGAACTCTGTTTATTTTGTAGATATGACCGTTTAAATTTGTAATCTAAATATACTAACATATGAAGTTTACTATATTCTTTGAACGGTACTCCTTTCTTGCACGAACTATTAATCTTTGTATGTCGGTTATTGCACCTTATAATTTATACCAATGATGCCACTTTGAGGTATACGAGGTTCACATGATCTCTTAATTATATCCTGTAAGTTTCCTCAATCGAAGGAACTCTGTTTATTTTGTAGATATGACCGTTTAAATTTGTAATCTAAATATACTTACAGATGAAGTTTACTATATTCTTGTAACGGTACTCATTTCTTGCAAGAACTATTAATCTTGTACGTCGGCTATTGCAACTTATAATTTATTACCTATGATGCCACTTCAAGGTATACGAGGTTCACACGATGTCTTAATAATATGGTGTAGGTTTCCTCAACCGAACTCTGTTTATCTTGTAGTTATAATCGTTTAAATTTGTAATCTAAATATACTAACATATGAAGTTTACTATATTCTTTGAACGGTACTCCTTTCTTGCACGAACTATTAATCTTTGTATGTCGGTTATTGCACCTTATAATTTATACCAATGATGCCACTTTGAGGTATACGAGGTTCACACGATCTCTTAATTATATCCTGTAAGTTTCCTCAATCGAAGGAACTCTGTTTATTTTGTAGCTATGACCGTTTAAATTCGTAATCTAAATATACTTACAGATGAAGTTTACTATATTCTTTTAACGGTACTCCTTTCTTGCTCGACCTATGAATCCTGGAATTTCGGTTATTGCAACTTATAATTTATTTCCGATGATGCCACTTCGAGGTAGAAGATGTTCACACATTATTGTAATCATATACTGCAACTTTCCTCATTTGAACTCCGCTTATCTTGTACTTATAATCATATAAATATCTAATCTCAATATAACAACGTATGATGTTTATTCTATTCTGTTAATGGTAATCCTTTCTTGCACGAATTATTATTGTTGGTATTTCGGTTATTGAAACTTATAATTTATTTCCTAGTACACCACTTCGAGTTATAAGAGGTTCACACGATATCTTAATTATCTCATGTAAGTTTTCCCAATCAAACTCTGTTTATCTTGTAGTTATACTCGTTTAAATTTGTAATCTTAAATATACTAAGTTATGAAGTTTACTATATTCTTGTAACGGTACTTCTTTCTTGCAAGAAGTATTAATCTTGTATGTCGGCTATTGCAACTTATAATTTATTACCTATGATGCCACTTCAAGGTATACGAGCTTCACACGATGTCTTAATAATATGGGGTAGGTTTCCTCAACCGAACTCTGTTTATCTTGTAGTTATAATCGTTTAAATTTGTAATCTAAATATACTAACATATGAAGTTTACTATATTCTTTGAACGGTACTCCTTTCTTGCACGAACTATTAATCTTTGTATGTCGGTTATTGCACCTTATAATTTATACCAATGATGCCACTTTGAGGTATACGAGGTTCACACGATGTCTTAATTATATCCTGTAAGTTTCCTCAATCGAAGGAACTCTGTTTATTTTGTAGCTATGACCGTTTAAATTCGTAATCTAAATATACTTACAGATGAAGTTTACTATATTCTTTTAACGGTACTCCTTTCTTGCTCGACCTATGAATCCCGGAATTTCGGTTATTGCAACTTATAATTTATTTCCTATGATGCCACTTCGAGGTAGAAGATGTTCACACATTATTGTAATTATATACTGCAAGTTTCCTCATTTGAACTCCGCTTATCTTGTACTTATAATCATTTAAATATCTAATCTCAATATAACAACGTATGATGTTTATTCTATTCTGTTAATGGTAATCCTTTCTTGCACGAATTATTATTGTTGGTATTTCGGTTATTGAAACTTATAATTTATTTCCTAGTACACCACTTCGAGTTATAAGAGGTTCACACGATATCTTAATTATCTCATGTAAGTTTGCCCAATCAAACTCTGTTTATCTTGTAGTTATACTCGTTTAAATTTGTAATCTTAAATATACTAAGTTATGAAGTTTACTATATTCTTGTAACGGTACTCCTTTCTTGCAAGAAGTATTAATCTTGTATGTCGGCTATTGCAACTTATAATTTATTACCTATGATGCCACTTCAAGGTATACGAGGTTCACACGATGTCTTAATAATATGGGGTAGGTTTCCTCAACCGAACTCTGTTTATCTTGTAGTTATAATCGTTTAAATTTGTAATCTAAATATACTAACATATGAAGTTTACTATATTCTTTGAACGGTACTCCTTTCTTGCACGAACTATTAATCTTTGTATGTCGGTTATTGCACCTTATAATTTATACCAATGATGCCACTTTGAGGTATACGAGGTTCACACGATCTCTTAATTATATCCTGTAAGTTTCCTCAATAGAAGGAACTCTGTTTATTTTGTAGCTATGACCGTTTAAATTCGTAATCTAAATATACTTACAGATGAAGTTTACTATATTCTTTTAACGGTACTCCTTTCTTGCTCGACCTATGAATCCCGGAATTTCGGTTATTGCAACTTATAATTTATTTCCTATGATGCCACTTCGAGGTAGAAGATGTTCACACATTATTGTAATCATATACTGCAACTTTCCTCATTTGAACTCCGCTTATCTTGTACTTATAATCATATAAATATCTAATCTCAATATAACAACGTATGATGTTTATTCTATTCTGTTAATGGTAATCCTTTCTTGCACGAATTATTATTGTTGGTATTTCGGTTATTGAAACTTATAATTTATTTCCTAGTACACCACTTCGAGTTATAAGAGGTTCACACGATATCTTAATTATCTCATGTAAGTTTGCCCAATCAAACTCTGTTTATCTTGTACTTATACTCGTTTAAATTTGTAATCTAAATATACTAACATATGAAGTTTACTATATTCTTTGAACGGTACTCCTTTCTTGCACGAACTATTAATCTTTGTATGTCGGTTATTGCACCTTATAATTTATACCAATGATGCCACTTTGAGGTATACGAGGTTCACACGATCTCTTAATTATATCCTGTAAGTTTCCTCAATCGAAGGAACTCTGTTTATCTTGTACTTATACTCGTTTAAATTTGTAATCTAAATATACTTACAGATGAAGTTTACTATATTCTTGTAACGGTACTCATTTCTTGCAAGAACTATTAATCTTGTACGTCGGCTATTGCAACTTATAATTTATTACCTATGATGCCACTTCAAGGTATACGAGGTTCACACGATGTCTTAATAATATGGTGTAGGTTTCCTCAACCGAACTCTGTTTATCTTGTAGTTATAATCGTTTAAATTTGTAATCTAAATATACTAACATATGAAGTTTACTATATTCTTTGAACGGTACTCCTTTCTTGCACGAACTATTAATCTTTGTATGTCGGTTATTGCACCTTATAATTTATACCAATGATGCCACTTTGAGGTATACGAGGTTCACACGATCTCTTAATTATATCCTGTAAGTTTCCTCAATCGAAGGAACTCTGTTTATTTTGTAGCTATGACCGTTTAAATTCGTAATCTAAATATACTTACAGATGAAGTTTACTATATTCTTTTAACGGTACTCCTTTCTTGCTCGACCTATGAATCCCGGAATTTCGGTTATTGCAACTTATAATTTATTTCCTATGATGCCACTTCGAGGTAGAAGATGTTCACACATTATTGTAATCATATACTGCAACTTTCCTCATTTGAACTCCGCTTATCTTGTACTTATAATCATTTAAATATCTAATCTCAATATAACAACGTATGATGTTTATTCTATTCTGTTAATGGTAATCCTTTCTTGCACGAATTATTATTGTTGGTATTTCGGTTATTGAAACTTATAATTTATTTCCTAGTACACCACTTCGAGTTATAAGAGGTTCACACGATATCTTAATTATCTCATGTAAGTTTGCCCAATCAAACTCTGTTTATCTTGTAGTTATACTCGTTTAAATTTGTAATCTTAAATATACTAAGTTATGAAGTTTACTATATTCTTGTAACGGTACTCCTTTCTTGCAAGAAGTATTAATCTTGTATGTCGGCTATTGCAACTTATAATTTATTACCTATGATGCCACTTCAAGGTATACGAGGTTCACACGATGTCTTAATAATATGGTGTAGGTTTCCTCAACCGAACTCTGTTTATCTTGTAGTTATAATCGTTTAAATTTGTAATCTAAATATACTAACATATGAAGTTTACTATATTCTTTGAACGGTACTCCTTTCTTGCACGAACTATTAATCTTTGTATGTCGGTTATTGCACCTTATAATTTATACCAATGATGCCACTTTGAGGTATACGAGGTTCACACGATCTCTTAATTATATCCTGTAAGTTTCCTCAATCGAAGGAACTCTGTTTATCTTGTAGCTATGACCGTTTAAATTTGTAATCTAAATATACTTACAGATGAAGTTTACTATATTCTTGTAACGGTACTCATTTCTTGCAAGAACTATTAATCTTGTACGTCGGCTATTGCAACTTATAATTTATTACCTATGATGCCACTTCAAGGTATACGAGGTTCACACGATGTCTTAATAATATGGTGTAGGTTTCCTCAACCGAACTCTGTTTATCTTGTAGTTATAATCGTTTAAATTTGTAATCTAAATATACTAACATATGAAGTTTACTATATTCTTTGAACGGTACTCCTTTCTTGCACGAACTATTAATCTTTGTATGTCGGTTATTGCACCTTATAATTTATACCAATGATGCCACTTTGAGGTATACGAGGTTCACACGATCTCTTAATTATATCCTGTAAGTTTCCTCAATCGAAGGAACTCTGTTTATTTTGTAGCTATGACCGTTTAAATTCGTAATCTAAATATACTTACAGATGAAGTTTACTATATTCTTTTAACGGTACTCCTTTCTTGCTCGACCTATGAATCCCGGAATTTCGGTTATTGCAACTTATAATTTATTTCCTATGATGCCACTTCGAGGTAGAAGATGTTCACACATTATTGTAATCATATACTGCAACTTTCCTCATTTGAACTCCGCTTATCTTGTACTTATAATCATTTAAATATCTAATCTCAATATAACAACGTATGATGTTTATTCTATTCTGTTAATGGTAATCCTTTCTTGCACGAATTATTATTGTTGGTATTTCGGTTATTGAAACTTATAATTTATTTCCTAGTACACCACTTCGAGTTATAAGAGGTTCACACGATATCTTAATTATCTCATGTAAGTTTGCCCAATCAAACTCTGTTTATCTTGTAGTTATACTCGTTTAAATTTGTAATCTTAAATATACTAAGTTATGAAGTTTACTATATTCTTGTAACGGTACTCCTTTCTTGCAAGAAGTATTAATCTTGTATGTCGGCTATTGCAACTTATAATTTATTACCTATGATGCCACTTCAAGGTATACGAGGTTCACACGATGTCTTAATAATATGGGGTAGGTTTCCTCAACCGAACTCTGTTTATCTTGTAGTTATAATCGTTTAAATTTGTAATCTAAATATACTAACATATGAAGTTTACTATATTCTTTGAACGGTACTCCTTTCTTGCACGAACTATTAATCTTTGTATGTCGGTTATTGCACCTTATAATTTATACCAATGATGCCACTTTGAGGTATACGAGGTTCACACGATGTCTTAATTATATCCTGTAAGTTTCCTCAATCGAAGGAACTCTGTTTATTTTGTAGCTATGACCGTTTAAATTCGTAATCTAAATATACTTACAGATGAAGTTTACTATATTCTTTTAACGGTACTCCTTTCTTGCTCGACCTATGAATCCCGGAATTTCGGTTATTGCAACTTATAATTTATTTCCTATGATGCCACTTCGAGGTAGAAGATGTTCACACATTATTGTAATTATATACTGCAAGTTTCCTCATTTGAACTCCGCTTATCTTGTACTTATAATCATTTAAATATCTAATCTCAATATAACAACGTATGATGTTTATTCTATTCTGTTAATGGTAATCCTTTCTTGCACGAATTATTATTGTTGGTATTTCGGTTATTGAAACTTATAATTTATTTCCTAGTACACCACTTCGAGTTATAAGAGGTTCACACGATATCTTAATTATCTCATGTAAGTTTGCCCAATCAAACTCTGTTTATCTTGTAGTTATACTAGTTTAAATTTGTAATCTTAAATATACTAAGTTATGAAGTTTACTATATTCTTGTAACGGTACTCCTTTCTTGCAAGAAGTATTAATCTTGTATGTCGGCTATTGCAACTTATAATTTATTACCTATGATGCCACTTCAAGGTATACGAGGTTCACACGATGTCTTAATAATATGGGGTAGGTTTCCTCAACCGAACTCTGTTTATCTTGTAGTTATAATCGTTTAAATTTGTAATCTAAATATACTAACATATGAAGTTTACTATATTCTTTGAACGGTACTCCTTTCTTGCACGAACTATTAATCTTTGTATGTCGGTTATTGCACCTTATAATTTATACCAATGATGCCACTTTGAGGTATACGAGGTTCACACGATCTCTTAATTATATCCTGTAAGTTTCCTCAATCGAAGGAACTCTGTTTATCTTGTAGCTATGACCGTTTAAATTTGTAATCTAAATATACTTACAGATGAAGTTTACTATATTCTTGTAACGGTACTCATTTCTTGCAAGAACTATTAATCTTGTACGTCGGCTATTGCAACTTATAATTTATTACCTATGATGCCACTTCAAGGTATACGAGGTTCACACGATGTCTTAATAATATGGTGTAGGTTTCCTCAACCGAACTCTGTTTATCTTGTAGTTATAATCGTTTAAATTTGTAATCTAAATATACTAACATATGAAGTTTACTATATTCTTTGAACGGTACTCCTTTCTTGCACGAACTATTAATCTTTGTATGTCGGTTATTGCACCTTATAATTTATACCAATGATGCCACTTTGAGGTATACGAGGTTCACACGATCTCTTAATTATATCCTGTAAGTTTCCTCAATCGAAGGAACTCTGTTTATTTTGTAGCTATGACCGTTTAAATTCGTAATCTAAATATACTTACAGATGAAGTTTACTATATTCTTTTAACGGTACTCCTTTCTTGCTCGACCTATGAATCCCGGAATTTCGGTTATTGCAACTTATAATTTATTTCCTATGATGCCACTTCGAGGTAGAAGATGTTCACACATTATTGTAATCATATACTGCAACTTTCCTCATTTGAACTCCGCTTATCTTGTACTTATAATCATTTAAATATCTAATCTCAATATAACAACGTATGATGTTTATTCTATTCTGTTAATGGTAATCCTTTCTTGCACGAATTATTATTGTTGGTATTTCGGTTATTGAAACTTATAATTTATTTCCTAGTACACCACTTCGAGTTATAAGAGGTTCACACGATATCTTAATTATCTCATGTAAGTTTGCCCAATCAAACTCTGTTTATCTTGTAGTTATACTCGTTTAAATTTGTAATCTTAAATATACTAAGTTATGAAGTTTACTATATTCTTGTAACGGTACTCCTTTCTTGCAAGAAGTATTAATCTTGTATGTCGGCTATTGCAACTTATAATTTATTACCTATGATGCCACTTCAAGGTATACGAGGTTCACACGATGTCTTAATAATATGGGGTAGGTTTCCTCAACCGAACTCTGTTTATCTTGTAGTTATAATCGTTTAAATTTGTAATCTAAATATACTAACATATGAAGTTTACTATATTCTTTGAACGGTACTCCTTTCTTGCACGAACTATTAATCTTTGTATGTCGGTTATTGCACCTTATAATTTATACCAATGATGCCACTTTGAGGTATACGAGGTTCACACGATGTCTTAATTATATCCTGTAAGTTTCCTCAATCGAAGGAACTCTGTTTATTTTGTAGCTATGACCGTTTAAATTCGTAATCTAAATATACTTACAGATGAAGTTTACTATATTCTTTTAACGGTACTCCTTTCTTGCTCGACCTATGAATCCCGGAATTTCGGTTATTGCAACTTATAATTTATTTCCTATGATGCCACTTCGAGGTAGAAGATGTTCACACATTATTGTAATTATATACTGCAAGTTTCCTCATTTGAACTCCGCTTATCTTGTACTTATAATCATTTAAATATCTAATCTCAATATAACAACGTATGATGTTTATTCTATTCTGTTAATGGTAATCCTTTCTTGCACGAATTATTATTGTTGGTATTTCGGTTATTGAAACTTATAATTTATTTCCTAGTACACCACTTCGAGTTATAAGAGGTTCACACGATATCTTAATTATCTCATGTAAGTTTGCCCAATCAAACTCTGTTTATCTTGTAGTTATACTAGTTTAAATTTGTAATCTTAAATATACTAAGTTATGAAGTTTACTATATTCTTGTAACGGTACTCCTTTCTTGCAAGAAGTATTAATCTTGTATGTCGGCTATTGCAACTTATAATTTATTACCTATGATGCCACTTCAAGGTATACGAGGTTCACACGATGTCTTAATAATATGGGGTAGGTTTCCTCAACCGAACTCTGTTTATCTTGTAGTTATAATCGTTTAAATTTGTAATCTAAATATACTAACATATGAAGTTTACTATATTCTTTGAACGGTACTCCTTTCTTGCACGAACTATTAATCTTTGTATGTCGGTTATTGCACCTTATAATTTATACCAATGATGCCACTTTGAGGTATACGAGGTTCACACGGTCTCTTAATTATATCCTGTAAGTTTCCTCAATCGAAGGAACTCTGTTTATTTTGTAGCTATGACCGTTTAAATTCGTAATCTAAATATACTTACAGATGAAGTTTACTACATTCTTTTAACGGTACTCCTTTCTTGCTCGACCTATGAATCCCGGAATTTCGGTTATTGCAACTTATAATTTATTTCCTATGATGCCACTTCGAGGTAGAAGATGTTCAAACATTATTGTAATTATATACTGCAACTTTCCTCATTTGAACTCCGCTTATCTTGTACTTATAATCATATAAATATCTAATCTCAATATAACAACGTATGATGTTTATTCTATTCTGTTAATGGTAATCCTTTCTTGCACGAATTATTATTGTTGGTATTTTGGTTATTGAAACTTATAATTTATTTCCTAGTACACCACTTCGAGTTATAAGAGGTTCACACGATATCTTAATTATCTCATGTAAGTTTGCCCAATCAAACTCTGTTTATCTTGTAGTTATACTCGTTTAAATTTGTAATCTTAAATATACTAAGTTATGAAGTTTACTATATTCTTGTAACGGTACTCCTTTCTTGCAAGAAGTATTAATCTTGTATGTCGGCTATTGCAACTTATAATTTATTACCTATGATGCCACTTCAAGGTATACGAGGTTCACACGATGTCTTAATAATATGGTGTAGGTTTCCTCAACCGAACTCTGTTTATCTTGTAGTTATAATCGTTTAAATTTGTAATCTAAATATACTAACATATGAAGTTTACTATATTCTTTGAACGGTACTCCTTTCTTGCACGAACTATTAATCTTTGTATGTCGGTTATTGCACCTTATAATTTATACCAATGATGCCACTTTGAGGTATACGAGGTTCACACGATCTCTTAATTATATCCTGTAAGTTTCCTCAATCGAAGGAACTCTGTTTATTTTGTAGCTATGACCGTTTAAATTCGTAATCTAAATATACTTACAGATGAAGTTTACTATATTCTTTTAACGGTACTCCTTTCTTGCTCGACCTATGAATCCTGGAATTTCGGTTATTGCAACTTATAATTTATTTCCTATGATGCCACTTCGAGGTAGAAGATGTTCACACATTATTGTAATCATATACTGCAACTTTCCTCATTTGAACTCCGCTTATCTTGTACTTATAATCATATAAATATCTAATCTCAATATAACAACGTATGATGTTTATTCTATTCTGTTAATGGTAATCCTTTCTTGCACGAATTATTATTGTTGGTATTTCGGTTATTGAAACTTATAATTTATTTCCTAGTACACCACTTCGAGTTATAAGAGGTTCACACGATATCTTAATTATCTCATGTAAGTTTGCCCAATCAAACTCTGTTTATCTTGTACTTATACTCGTTTAAATTTGTAATCTAAATATACTAACATATGAAGTTTACTATATTCTTTGAACGGTACTCCTTTCTTGCACGAACTATTAATCTTTGTATGTCGGTTATTGCACCTTATAATTTATACCAATGATGCCACTTTGAGGTATACGAGGTTCACACGATCTCTTAATTATATCCTGTAAGTTTCCTCAATCGAAGGAACTCTGTTTATTTTGTAGCTATGACCGTTTAAATTTGTAATCTAAATATACTTACAGATGAAGTTTACTATATTCTTGTAACGGTACTCATTTCTTGCAAGAACTATTAATCTTGTACGTCGGCTATTGCAACTTATAATTTATTACCTATGATGCCACTTCAAGGTATACGAGGTTCACACGATGTCTTAATAATATGGTGTAGGTTTCCTCAACCGAACTCTGTTTATCTTGTAGTTATAATCGTTTAAATTTGTAATCTAAATATACTAACATATGAAGTTTACTATATTCTTTGAACGGTACTCCTTTCTTGCACGAACTATTAATCTTTGTATGTCGGTTATTGCACCTTATAATTTATACCAATGATGCCACTTTGAGGTATACGAGGTTCACACGATCTCTTAATTATATCCTGTAAGTTTCCTCAATCGAAGGAACTCTGTTTATTTTGTAGCTATGACCGTTTAAATTCGTAATCTAAATATACTTACAGATGAAGTTTACTATATTCTTTTAACGGTACTCCTTTCTTGCTCGACCTATGAATCCTGGAATTTCGGTTATTGCAACTTATAATTTATTTCCTATGATGCCACTTCGAGGTAGAAGATGTTCACACATTATTGTAATCATATACTGCAACTTTCCTCATTTGAACTCCGCTTATCTTGTACTTATAATCATATAAATATCTAATCTCAATATAACAACGTATGATGTTTATTCTATTCTGTTAATGGTAATCCTTTCTTGCACGAATTATTATTGTTGGTATTTCGGTTATTGAAACTTATAATTTATTTCCTAGTACACCACTTCGAGTTATAAGAGGTTCACACGATATCTTAATTATCTCATGTAAGTTTGCCCAATCAAACTCTGTTTATCTTGTAGTTATACTCGTTTAAATTTGTAATCTTAAATATACTAAGTTATGAAGTTTACTACATTCTTGTAACGGTACTCCTTTCTTGCAAGAAGTATTAATCTTGTATGTCGGCTATTGCAACTTATAATTTATTACCTATGATGCCACTTCAAGGTATACGAGGTTCACACGATGTCTTAATAATATGGGGTAGGTTTCCTCAACCGAACTCTGTTTATCTTGTAGTTATAATCGTTTAAATTTGTAATCTAAATATACTAACATATGAAGTTTACTATATTCTTTGAACGGTACTCCTTTCTTGCACGAACTATTAATCTTTGTATGTCGGTTATTGCACCTTATAATTTATACCAATGATGCCACTTTGAGGTATACGAGGTTCACACGATGTCTTAATTATATCCTGTAAGTTTCCTCAATCGAAGGAACTCTGTTTATTTTGTAGCTATGACCGTTTAAATTCGTAATCTAAATATACTTACAGATGAAGTTTACTATATTCTTTTAACGGTACTCCTTTCTTGCTCGACCTATGAATCCCGGAATTTCGGTTATTGCAACTTATAATTTATTTCCTATGATGCCACTTCGAGGTAGAAGATGTTCACACATTATTGTAATTATATACTGCAAGTTTCCTCATTTGAACTCCGCTTATCTTGTACTTATAATCATTTAAATATCTAATCTCAATATAACAACGTATGATGTTTATTCTATTCTGTTAATGGTAATCCTTTCTTGCACGAATTATTATTGTTGGTATTTCGGTTATTGAAACTTATAATTTATTTCCTAGTACACCACTTCGAGTTATAAGAGGTTCACACGATATCTTAATTATCTCATGTAAGTTTGCCCAATCAAACTCTGTTTATCTTGTAGTTATACTCGTTTAAATTTGTAATCTTAAATATACTAAGTTATGAAGTTTACTATATTCTTGTAACGGTACTCCTTTCTTGCAAGAAGTATTAATCTTGTATGTCGGCTATTGCAACTTATAATTTATTACCTATGATGCCACTTCAAGGTATACGAGGTTCACACGATGTCTTAATAATATGGTGTAGGTTTCCTCAACCGAACTCTGTTTATCTTGTAGTTATAATCGTTTAAATTTGTAATCTAAATATACTAACATATGAAGTTTACTATATTCTTTGAACGGTACTCCTTTCTTGCACGAACTATTAATCTTTGTATGTCGGTTATTGCACCTTATAATTTATACCAATGATGCCACTTTGAGGTATACGAGGTTCACACGGTCTCTTAATTATATCCTGTAAGTTTCCTCAATCGAAGGAACTCTGTTTATTTTGTAGCTATGACCGTTTAAATTCGTAATCTAAATATACTTACAGATGAAGTTTACTATATTCTTTTAACGGTACTCCTTTCTTGCTCGACCTATGAATCCTGGAATTTCGGTTATTGCAACTTATAATTTATTTCCTATGATGCCACTTCGAGGTAGAAGATGTTCACACATTATTGTAATCATATACTGCAACTTTCCTCATTTGAACTCCGCTTATCTTGTACTTATAATCATTTAAATATCTAATCTCAATATAACAACGTATGATGTTTATTCTATTCTGTTAATGGTAATCCTTTCTTGCACGAATTATTATTGTTGGTATTTCGGTTATTGAAACTTATAATTTATTTCCTAGTACACCACTTCGAGTTATAAGAGGTTCACACGATATCTTAATTATCTCATGTAAGTTTGCCCAATCAAACTCTGTTTATCTTGTAGTTATACTCGTTTAAATTTGTAATCTTAAATATACTAAGTTATGAAGTTTACTATATTCTTGTAACGGTACTCCTTTCTTGCAAGAAGTATTAATCTTGTATGTCGGCTATTGCAACTTATAATTTATTACCTATGATGCCACTTCAAGGTATACGAGGTTCACACGATGTCTTAATAATATGGTGTAGGTTTCCTCAACCGAACTCTGTTTATCTTGTAGTTATAATCGTTTAAATTTGTAATCTAAATATACTAACATATGAAGTTTACTATATTCTTTGAACGGTACTCCTTTCTTGCACGAACTATTAATCTTTGTATGTCGGTTATTGCACCTTATAATTTATACCAATGATGCCACTTTGAGGTATACGAGGTTCACACGATCTCTTAATTATATCCTGTAAGTTTCCTCAATCGAAGGAACTCTGTTTATTTTGTAGCTATGACCGTTTAAATTCGTAATCTAAATATACTTACAGATGAAGTTTACTATATTCTTTTAACGGTACTCCTTTCTTGCTCGACCTATGAATCCTGGAATTTCGGTTATTGCAACTTATAATTTATTTCCTATGATGCCACTTCGAGGTAGAAGATGTTCACACATTATTGTAATCATATACTGCAACTTTCCTCATTTGAACTCCGCTTATCTTGTACTTATAATCATATAAATATCTAATCTCAATATAACAACGTATGATGTTTATTCTATTCTGTTAATGGTAATCCTTTCTTGCACGAATTATTATTGTTGGTATTTCGGTTATTGAAACTTATAATTTATTTCCTAGTACACCACTTCGAGTTATAAGAGGTTCACACGATATCTTAATTATCTCATGTAAGTTTGCCCAATCAAACTCTGTTTATCTTGTACTTATACTCGTTTAAATTTGTAATCTAAATATACTAACATATGAAGTTTACTATATTCTTTGAACGGTACTCCTTTCTTGCACGAACTATTAATCTTTGTATGTCGGTTATTGCACCTTATAATTTATACCAATGATGCCACTTTGAGGTATACGAGGTTCACACGATCTCTTAATTATATCCTGTAAGTTTCCTCAATCGAAGGAACTCTGTTTATTTTGTAGCTATGACCGTTTAAATTTGTAATCTAAATATACTTACAGATGAAGTTTACTATATTCTTGTAACGGTACTCATTTCTTGCAAGAACTATTAATCTTGTACGTCGGCTATTGCAACTTATAATTTATTACCTATGATGCCACTTCAAGGTATACGAGGTTCACACGATGTCTTAATAATATGGTGTAGGTTTCCTCAACCGAACTCTGTTTATCTTGTAGTTATAATCGTTTAAATTTGTAATCTAAATATACTAACATATGAAGTTTACTATATTCTTTGAACGGTACTCCTTTCTTGCACGAACTATTAATCTTTGTATGTCGGTTATTGCACCTTATAATTTATACCAATGATGCCACTTTGAGGTATACGAGGTTCACACGATCTCTTAATTATATCCTGTAAGTTTCCTCAATCGAAGGAACTCTGTTTATTTTGTAGCTATGACCGTTTAAATTCGTAATCTAAATATACTTACAGATGAAGTTTACTATATTCTTTTAACGGTACTCCTTTCTTGCTCGACCTATGAATCCTGGAATTTCGGTTATTGCAACTTATAATTTATTTCCTATGATGCCACTTCGAGGTAGAAGATGTTCACACATTATTGTAATCATATACTGCAACTTTCCTCATTTGAACTCCGCTTATCTTGTACTTATAATCATATAAATATCTAATCTCAATATAACAACGTATGATGTTTATTCTATTATGTTAATGGTAATCCTTTCTTGCACGAATTATTATTGTTGGTATTTCGGTTATTGAAACTTATAATTTATTTCCTAGTACACCACTTCGAGTTATAAGAGGTTCACACGATATCTTAATTATCTCATGTAAGTTTGCCCAATCAAACTCTGTTTATCTTGTAGTTATACTCGTTTAAATTTGTAATCTTAAATATACTAAGTTATGAAGTTTACTACATTCTTGTAACGGTACTCCTTTCTTGCAAGAAGTATTAATCTTGTATGTCGGCTATTGCAACTTATAATTTATTACCTATGATGCCACTTCAAGGTATACGAGGTTCACACGATGTCTTAATAATATGGGGTAGGTTTCCTCAACCGAACTCTGTTTATCTTGTAGTTATAATCGATTAAATTTGTAATCTAAATATACTAACATATGAAGTTTACTATATTCTTTGAACGGTACTCCTTTCTTGCACGAACTATTAATCTTTGTATGTCGGTTATTGCACCTTATAATTTATACCAATGATGCCACTTTGAGGTATACGAGGTTCACACGATGTCTTAATTATATCCTGTAAGTTTCCTCAATCGAAGGAACTCTGTTTATTTTGTAGCTATGACCGTTTAAATTCGTAATCTAAATATACTTACAGATGAAGTTTACTATATTCTTTTAACGGTACTCCTTTCTTGCTCGACCTATGAATCCCGGAATTTCGGTTATTGCAACTTATAATTTATTTCCTATGATGCCACTTCGAGGTAGAAGATGTTCACACATTATTGTAATTATATACTGCAAGTTTCCTCATTTGAACTCCGCTTATCTTGTACTTATAATCATTTAAATATCTAATCTCAATATAACAACGTATGATGTTTATTCTATTCTGTTAATGGTAATCCTTTCTTGCACGAATTATTATTGTTGGTATTTCGGTTATTGAAACTTATAATTTATTTCCTAGTACACCACTTCGAGTTATAAGAGGTTCACACGATATCTTAATTATCTCATGTAAGTTTGCCCAATCAAACTCTGTTTATCTTGTAGTTATACTCGTTTAAATTTGTAATCTTAAATATACTAAGTTATGAAGTTTACTATATTCTTGTAACGGTACTCCTTTCTTGCAAGAAGTATTAATCTTGTATGTCGGCTATTGCAACTTATAATTTATTACCTATGATTCCACTTCAAGGTATACGAGGTTCACACGATGTCTTAATAATATGGGGTAGGTTTCCTCAACCGAACTCTGTTTATCTTGTAGTTATAATCGTTTAAATTTGTAATCTAAATATACTAACATATGAAGTTTACTATATTCTTTGAACGGTACTCCTTTCTTGCACGAACTATTAATCTTTGTATGTCGGTTATTGCACCTTATAATTTATACCAATGATGCCACTTTGAGGTATACGAGGTTCACACGATCTCTTAATTATATCCTGTAAGTTTCCTCAATCGAAGGAACTCTGTTTATTTTGTAGCTATGACCGTTTAAATTCGTAATCTAAATATACTTACAGATGAAGTTTACTATATTCTTTTAACGGTACTCCTTTCTTGCTCGACCTATGAATCCCGGAATTTCGGTTATTGCAACTTATAATTTATTTCCTATGATGCCACTTCGAGGTAGAAGATGTTCACACATTATTGTAATTATATACTGCAAGTTTCCTCATTTGAACTCCGCTTATCTTGTACTTATAATCATTTAAATATCTAATCTCAATATAACAACGTATGATGTTTATTCTATTCTGTTAATGGTAATCCTTTCTTGCACGAATTATTATTGTTGGTATTTCGGTTATTGAAACTTATAATTTATTTCCTAGTACACCACTTCGAGGTATAAGAGGTTCACACGATATCTTAATTATCTCATGTAAGTTTGCCCAATCAAACTCTGTTTATCTTGTAGTTATACTCGTTTAAATTTGTAATCTTAAATATACTAAGTTATGAAGTTTACTATATTCTTGTAACGGTACTCCTTTCTTGCAAGAAGTATTAATCTTGTATGTCGGCTATTGCAACTTATAATTTATTACCTATGATTCCACTTCAAGGTATACGAGGTTCACACGATGTCTTAATAATATGGGGTAGGTTTCTTCAACCGAACTCTGTTTATCTTGTAGTTATAATCGTTTAAATTTGTAATCTAAATATACTAACATATGAAGTTTACTATATTCTTTGAACGGTACTCCTTTCTTGCACGAACTATTAATCTTTGTATGTCGGTTATTGCACCTTATAATTTATACCAATGATGCCACTTTGAGGTATACGAGGTTCACACGATCTCTTAATTATATCCTGTAAGTTTCCTCAATCGAAGGAACTCTGTTTATTTTGTAGCTATGACCGTTTAAATTCGTAATCTAAATATACTTACAGATGAAGTTTACTATATTCTTTTAACGGTACTCCTTTCTTGCTCGACCTATGAATCCCGGAATTTCGGTTATTGCAACTTATAATTTATTTCCTATGATGCCACTTCGAGGTAGAAGATGTTCACACATTATTGTAATCATATACTGCAACTTTCCTCATTTGAACTCCGCTTATCTTGTACTTATAATCATATAAATATCTAATCTCAATATAACAACGTATGATGTTTATTCTATTCTGTTAATGGTAATCCTTTCTTGCACGAATTATTATTGTTGGTATTTCGGTTATTGAAACTTATAATTTATTTCCTAGTACACCACTTCGAGTTATAAGAGGTTCACACGATATCTTAATTATCTCATGTAAGTTTGCCCAATCAAACTCTGTTTATCTTGTACTTATACTCGTTTAAATTTGTAATCTAAATATACTAACATATGAAGTTTACTATATTCTTTGAACGGTACTCCTTTCTTGCACGAACTATTAATCTTTGTATGTCGGTTATTGCACCTTATAATTTATACCAATGATGCCACTTTGAGGTATACGAGGTTCACACGATCTCTTAATTATATCCTGTAAGTTTCCTCAATCGAAGGAACTCTGTTTATTTTGTAGCTATGACCGTTTAAATTTGTAATCTAAATATACTTACAGATGAAGTTTACTATATTCTTGTAACGGTACTCATTTCTTGCAAGAACTATTAATCTTGTACGTCGGCTATTGCAACTTATAATTTATTACCTATGATGCCACTTCAAGGTATACGAGGTTCACACGATGTCTTAATAATATGGTGTAGGTTTCCTCAACCGAACTCTGTTTATCTTGTAGTTATAATCGTTTAAATTTGTAATCTAAATATACTAACATATGAAGTTTACTATATTCTTTGAACGGTACTCCTTTCTTGCACGAACTATTAATCTTTGTATGTCGGTTATTGCACCTTATAATTTATACCAATGATGCCACTTTGAGGTATACGAGGTTCACACGATCTCTTAATTATATCCTGTAAGTTTCCTCAATCGAAGGAACTCTGTTTATTTTGTAGCTATGACCGTTTAAATTCGTAATCTAAATATACTTACAGATGAAGTTTACTATATTCTTTTAACGGTACTCCTTTCTTGCTCGACCTATGAATCCTGGAATTTCGGTTATTGCAACTTATAATTTATTTCCTATGATGCCACTTCGAGGTAGAAGATGTTCACACATTATTGTAATCATATACTGCAACTTTCCTCATTTGAACTCCGCTTATCTTGTACTTATAATCATATAAATATCTAATCTCAATATAACAACGTATGATGTTTATTCTATTCTGTTAATGGTAATCCTTTCTTGCACGAATTATTATTGTTGGTATTTCGGTTATTGAAACTTATAATTTATTTCCTAGTACACCACTTCGAGTTATAAGAGGTTCACACGATATCTTAATTATCTCATGTAAGTTTGCCCAATCAAACTCTGTTTATCTTGTAGTTATACTCGTTTAAATTTGTAATCTTAAATATACTAAGTTATGAAGTTTACTATATTCTTGTAACGGTACTCCTTTCTTGCAAGAAGTATTAATCTTGTATGTCGGCTATTGCAACTTATAATTTATTACCTATGATGCCACTTCAAGGTATACGAGGTTCACACGATGTCTTAATAATATGGGGTAGGTTTCCTCAACCGAACTCTGTTTATCTTGTAGTTATAATCGTTTAAATTTGTAATCTAAATATACTAACATATGAAGTTTACTATATTCTTTGAACGGTACTCCTTTCTTGCACGAACTATTAATCTTTGTATGTCGGTTATTGCACCTTATAATTTATACCAATGATGCCACTTTGAGGTATACGAGGTTCACACGATGTCTTAATTATATCCTGTAAGTTTCCTCAATCGAAGGAACTCTGTTTATTTTGTACCTATGACCGTTTAAATTCGTAATCTAAATATACTTACAGATGAAGTTTACTATATTCTTTTAACGGTACTCCTTTCTTGCTCGACCTATGAATCCCGGAATTTCGGTTATTGCAACTTATAATTTATTTCCTATGATGCCACTTCGAGGTAGAAGATGTTCACACATTATTGTAATTATATACTGCAAGTTTCCTCATTTGAACTCCGCTTATCTTGTACTTATAATCATTTAAATATCTAATTTCAATATAACAACGTATGATGTTTATTCTATTCTGTTAATGGTAATCCTTTCTTGCACGAATTATTATTGTTGGTATTTCGGTTATTGAAACTTATAATTTATTTCCTAGTACACCACTTCGAGTTATAAGAGGTTCACACGATATCTTAATTATCTCATGTAAGTTTGCCCAATCAAACTCTGTTTATCTTGTAGTTATACTCGTTTAAATTTGTAATCTTAAATATACTAAGTTATGAAGTTTACTATATTCTTGTAACGGTACTCCTTTCTTGCAAGAAGTATTAATCTTGTATGTCGGCTATTGCAACTTATAATTTATTACCTATGATGCCACTTCAAGGTATACGAGGTTCACACGATGTCTTAATAATATGGGGTAGGTTTCCTCAACCGAACTCTGTTTATCTTGTAGTTATAATCGTTTAAATTTGTAATCTAAATATACTAACATATGAAGTTTACTATATTCTTTGAACGGTACTCCTTTCTTGCACGAACTATTAATCTTTGTATGTCGGTTATTGCACCTTATAATTTATACCAATGATGCCACTTTGAGGTATACGAGGTTCACACGATCTCTTAATTATATCCTGTAAGTTTCCTCAATCGAAGGAACTCTGTTTATTTTGTAGCTATGACCGTTTAAATTCGTAATCTAAATATACTTACAGATGAAGTTTACTATATTCTTTTAACGGTACTCCTTTCTTGCTCGACCTATGAATCCCGGAATTTCGGTTATTGCAACTTATAATTTATTTCCTATGATGCCACTTCGAGGTAGAAGATGTTCACACATTATTGTAATCATATACTGCAACTTTCCTCATTTGAACTCCGCTTATCTTGTACTTATAATCATATAAATATCTAATCTCAATATAACAACGTATGATGTTTATTCTATTCTGTTAATGGTAATCCTTTCTTGCACGAATTATTATTGTTGGTATTTCGGTTATTGAAACTTATAATTTATTTCCTAGTACACCACTTCGAGTTATAAGAGGTTCACACGATATCTTAATTATCTCATGTAAGTTTGCCCAATCAAACTCTGTTTATCTTGTACTTATACTCGTTTAAATTTGTAATCTAAA
The DNA here is from genome assembly GCA_946814005.1 of Chamaenerion angustifolium. Classification (NCBI taxonomy): domain Eukaryota; kingdom Viridiplantae; phylum Streptophyta; class Magnoliopsida; order Myrtales; family Onagraceae; genus Chamaenerion; species Chamaenerion angustifolium. The sequence goes on along the minus strand of OX328268.1, from coordinate 19,761,341 downwards.
TATACTAACATATGAAGTTTACTATATTCTTTGAACGGTACTCCTTTCTTGCACGAACTATTAATCTTTGTATGTCGGTTATTGCACCTTATAATTTATACCAATGATGCCACTTTGAGGTATACGAGGTTCACACGATCTCTTAATTATATCCTGTAAGTTTCCTCAATCGAAGGAACTCTGTTTATTTTGTAGCTATGACCGTTTAAATTTGTAATCTAAATATACTTACAGATGAAGTTTACTATATTCTTGTAACGGTACTCATTTCTTGCAAGAACTATTAATCTTGTACGTCGGCTATTGCAACTTATAATTTATTACCTATGATGCCACTTCAAGGTATACGAGGTTCACACGATGTCTTAATAATATGGTGTAGGTTTCCTCAACCGAACTCTGTTTATCTTGTAGTTATAATCGTTTAAATTTGTAATCTAAATATACTAACATATGAAGTTTACTATATTCTTTGAACGGTACTCCTTTCTTGCACGAACTATTAATCTTTGTATGTCGGTTATTGCACCTTATAATTTATACCAATGATGCCACTTTGAGGTATACGAGGTTCACACGATCTCTTAATTATATCCTGTAAGTTTCCTCAATCGAAGGAACTCTGTTTATTTTGTAGCTATGACCGTTTAAATTCGTAATCTAAATATACTTACAGATGAAGTTTACTATATTCTTTTAACGGTACTCCTTTCTTGCTCGACCTATGAATCCTGGAATTTCGGTTATTGCAACTTATAATTTATTTCCTATGATGCCACTTCGAGGTAGAAGATGTTCACACATTATTGTAATCATATACTGCAACTTTCCTCATTTGAACTCCGCTTATCTTGTACTTATAATCATATAAATATCTAATCTCAATATAACAACGTATGATGTTTATTCTATTCTGTTAATGGTAATCCTTTCTTGCACGAATTATTATTGTTGGTATTTCGGTTATTGAAACTTATAATTTATTTCCTAGTACACCACTTCGAGTTATAAGAGGTTCACACGATATCTTAATTATCTCATGTAAGTTTGCCCAATCAAACTCTGTTTATCTTGTAGTTATACTCGTTTAAATTTGTAATCTTAAATATACTAAGTTATGAAGTTTACTATATTCTTGTAACGGTACTCCTTTCTTGCAAGAAGTATTAATCTTGTATGTCGGCTATTGCAACTTATAATTTATTACCTATGATGCCACTTCAAGGTATACGAGGTTCACACGATGTCTTAATAATATGGGGTAGGTTTCCTCAACCGAACTCTGTTTATCTTGTAGTTATAATCGTTTAAATTTGTAATCTAAATATACTAACATATGAAGTTTACTATATTCTTTGAACGGTACTCCTTTCTTGCACGAACTATTAATCTTTGTATGTCGGTTATTGCACCTTATAATTTATACCAATGATGCCACTTTGAGGTATACGAGGTTCACACGATCTCTTAATTATATCCTGTAAGTTTCCTCAATCGAAGGAACTCTGTTTATTTTGTAGCTATGACCGTTTAAATTCGTAATCTAAATATACTTACAGATGAAGTTTACTACATTCTTTTAACGGTACTCCTTTCTTGCTCGACCTATGAATCCCGGAATTTCGGTTATTGCAACTTATAATTTATTTCCTATGATGCCACTTCGAGGTAGAAGATGTTCACACATTATTGTAATTATATACTGCAAGTTTCCTCATTTGAACTCCGCTTATCTTGTACTTATAATCATTTAAATATCTAATCTCAATATAACAACGTATGATGTTTATTCTATTCTGTTAATGGTAATCCTTTCTTGCACGAATTATTATTGTTGGTATTTCGGTTATTGAAACTTATAATTTATTTCCTAGTACACCACTTCGAGTTATAAGAGGTTCACACGATATCTTAATTATCTCATGTAAGTTTGCCCAATCAAACTCTGTTTATCTTGTACTTATACTCGTTTAAATTTGTAATCTAAATATACTAACATATGAAGTTTACTATATTCTTTGAACGGTACTCCTTTCTTGCACGAACTATTAATCTTTGTATGTCGGTTATTGCACCTTATAATTTATACCAATGATGCCACTTTGAGGTATACGAGGTTCACACGATCTCTTAATTATATCCTGTAAGTTTCCTCAATCGAAGGAACTCTGTTTATTTTGTAGCTATGACCGTTTAAATTTGTAATCTAAATATACTTACAGATGAAGTTTACTATATTCTTGTAACGGTACTCATTTCTTGCAAGAACTATTAATCTTGTACGTCGGCTATTGCAACTTATAATTTATTACCTATGATGCCACTTCAAGGTATACGAGGTTCACACGATGTCTTAATAATATGGTGTAGGTTTCCTCAACCGAACTCTGTTTATCTTGTAGTTATAATCGTTTAAATTTGTAATCTAAATATACTAACATATGAAGTTTACTATATTCTTTGAACGGTACTCCTTTCTTGCACGAACTATTAATCTTTGTATGTCGGTTATTGCACCTTATAATTTATACCAATGATGCCACTTTGAGGTATACGAGGTTCACACGATCTCTTAATTATATCCTGTAAGTTTCCTCAATCGAAGGAACTCTGTTTATTTTGTAGCTATGACCGTTTAAATTCGTAATCTAAATATACTTACAGATGAAGTTTACTATATTCTTTTAACGGTACTCCTTTCTTGCTCGACCTATGAATCCTGGAATTTCGGTTATTGCAACTTATAATTTATTTCCTATGATGCCACTTCGAGGTAGAAGATGTTCACACATTATTGTAATCATATACTGCAACTTTCCTCATTTGAACTCCGCTTATCTTGTACTTATAATCATATAAATATCTAATCTCAATATAACAACGTATGATGTTTATTCTATTCTGTTAATGGTAATCCTTTCTTGCACGAATTATTATTGTTGGTATTTCGGTTATTGAAACTTATAATTTATTTCCTAGTACACCACTTCGAGTTATAAGAGGTTCACACGATATCTTAATTATCTCATGTAAGTTTGCCCAATCAAACTCTGTTTATCTTGTAGTTATACTCGTTTAAATTTGTAATCTTAAATATACTAAGTTATGAAGTTTACTATATTCTTGTAACGGTACTCCTTTCTTGCAAGAAGTATTAATCTTGTATGTCGGCTATTGCAACTTATAATTTATTACCTATGATGCCACTTCAAGGTATACGAGGTTCACACGATGTCTTAATAATATGGGGTAGGTTTCCTCAACCGAACTCTGTTTATCTTGTAGTTATAATCGTTTAAATTTGTAATCTAAATATACTAACATATGAAGTTTACTATATTCTTTGAACGGTACTCCTTTCTTGCACGAACTATTAATCTTTGTATGTCGGTTATTGCACCTTATAATTTATACCAATGATGCCACTTTGAGGTATACGAGGTTCACACGATGTCTTAATTATATCCTGTAAGTTTCCTTAATCGAAGGAACTCTGTTTATTTTGTAGCTATGACCGTTTAAATTCGTAATCTAAATATACTTACAGATGAAGTTTACTATATTCTTTTAACGGTACTCCTTTCTTGCTCGACCTATGAATCCCGGAATTTCGGTTATTGCAACTTATAATTTATTTCCTATGATGCCACTTCGAGGTAGAAGATGTTCACACATTATTGTAATTATATACTGCAAGTTTCCTCATTTGAACTCCGCTTATCTTGTACTTATAATCATTTAAATATCTAATCTCAATATAACAACGTATGATGTTTATTCTATTCTGTTAATGGTAATCCTTTCTTGCACGAATTATTATTGTTGGTATTTCGGTTATTGAAACTTATAATTTATTTCCTAGTACACCACTTCGAGTTATAAGAGGTTCACACGATATCTTAATTATCTCATGTAAGTTTGCCCAATCAAACTCTGTTTATCTTGTAGTTATACTCGTTTAAATTTGTAATCTTAAATATACTAAGTTATGAAGTTTACTATATTCTTGTAACGGTACTCCTTTCTTGCAAGAAGTATTAATCTTGTATGTCGGCTATTGCAACTTATAATTTATTACCTATGATGCCACTTCAAGGTATACGAGGTTCACACGATGTCTTAATAATATGGGGTAGGTTTCCTCAACCGAACTCTGTTTATCTTGTAGTTATAATCGTTTAAATTTGTAATCTAAATATACTAACATATGAAGTTTACTATATTCTTTGAACGGTACTCCTTTCTTGCACGAACTATTAATCTTTGTATGTCGGTTATTGCACCTTATAATTTATACCAATGATGCCACTTTGAGGTATACGAGGTTCACACGATCTCTTAATTATATCCTGTAAGTTTCCTCAATCGAAGGAACTCTGTTTATTTTGTAGCTATGACCGTTTAAATTCGTAATCTTAATATACTTACAGATGAAGTTTACTATATTCTTTTAACGGTACTCCTTTCTTGCTCGACCTATGAATCCCGGAATTTCGGTTATTGCAACTTATAATTTATTTCCTATGATGCCACTTCGAGGTAGAAGATGTTCACACATTATTGTAATCATATACTGCAACTTTCCTCATTTGAACTCCGCTTATCTTGTACTTATAATCATATAAATATCTAATCTCAATATAACAACGTATGATGTTTATTCTATTCTGTTAATGGTAATCCTTTCTTGCACGAATTATTATTGTTGGTATTTCGGTTATTGAAACTTATAATTTATTTCCTAGTACACCACTTCGAGTTATAAGAGGTTCACACGATATCTTAATTATCTCATGTAAGTTTGCCCAATCAAACTCTGTTTATCTTGTACTTATACTCGTTTAAATTTGTAATCTAAATATACTAACATATGAAGTTTACTATATTCTTTGAACGGTACTCCTTTCTTGCACGAACTATTAATCTTTGTATGTCGGTTATTGCACCTTATAATTTATACCAATGATGCCACTTTGAGGTATACGAGGTTCACACGATCTCTTAATTATATCCTGTAAGTTTCCTCAATCGAAGGAACTCTGTTTATCTTGTAGCTATGACCGTTTAAATTTGTAATCTAAATATACTTACAGATGAAGTTTACTATATTCTTGTAACGGTACTCATTTCTTGCAAGAACTATTAATCTTGTACGTCGGCTATTGCAACTTATAATTTATTACCTATGATGCCACTTCAAGGTATACGAGGTTCACACGATGTCTTAATAATATGGTGTAGGTTTCCTCAACCGAACTCTGTTTATCTTGTAGTTATAATCGTTTAAATTTGTAATCTAAATATACTAACATATGAAGTTTACTATATTCTTTGAACGGTACTCCTTTCTTGCACGAACTATTAATCTTTGTATGTCGGTTATTGCACCTTATAATTTATACCAATGATGCCACTTTGAGGTATACGAGGTTCACACGATCTCTTAATTATATCCTGTAAGTTTCCTCAATCGAAGGAACTCTGTTTATTTTGTAGCTATGACCGTTTAAATTCGTAATCTAAATATACTTACAGATGAAGTTTACTATATTCTTTTAACGGTACTCCTTTCTTGCTCGACCTATGAACCTGGAATTTCGGTTATTGCAACTTATAATTTATTTCCTATGATGCCACTTCGAGGTAGAAGATGTTCACACATTATTGTAATCATATACTGCAACTTTCCTCAATTGAACTCCGCTTATCTTGTACTTATAATCATATAAATATCTAATCTCAATATAACAACGTATGATGTTTATTCTATTCTGTTAATGGTAATCCTTTCTTGCACGAATTATTATTGTTGGTATTTCGGTTATTGAAACTTATAATTTATTTCCTAGTACACCACTTCGAGTTATAAGAGGTTCACACGATATCTTAATTATCTCATGTAAGTTTGCCCAATCAAACTCTGTTTATCTTGTAGTTATACTCGTTTAAATTTGTAATCTTAAATATACTAAGTTATGAAGTTTACTATATTCTTGTAACGGTACTCCTTTCTTGCAAGAAGTATTAATCTTGTATGTCGGCTATTGCAACTTATAATTTATTACCTATGATGCCACTTCAAGGTATACGAGGTTCACACGATGTCTTAATAATATGGTGTAGGTTTCCTCAACCGAACTCTGTTTATCTTGTAGTTATAATCGTTTAAATTTGTAATCTAAATATACTAACATATGAAGTTTACTATATTCTTTGAACGGTACTCCTTTCTTGCACGAACTATTAATCTTTGTATGTCGGTTATTGCACCTTATAATTTATACCAATGATGCCACTTTGAGGTATACGAGGTTCACACGATCTCTTAATTATATCCTGTAAGTTTCCTCAATCGAAGGAACTCTGTTTATTTTGTAGCTATGACCGTTTAAATTCGTAATCTAAATATACTTACAGATGAAGTTTACTACATTCTTTTAACGGTACTCCTTTCTTGCTCGACCTATGAATCCCGGAATTTCGGTTATTGCAACTTATAATTTATTTCCTATGATGCCACTTCGAGGTAGAAGATGTTCACACATTATTGTAATTATATACTGCAACTTTCCTCATTTGAACTCCGCTTATCTTGTACTTATAATCATATAAATATCTAATCTCAATATAACAACGTATGATGTTTATTCTATTCTGTTAATGGTAATCCTTTCTTGCACGAATTATTATTGTTGGTATTTCGGTTATTGAAACTTATAATTTATTTCCTAGTACACCACTTCGAGTTATAAGAGGTTCACACGATATCTTAATTATCTCATGTAAGTTTGCCCAATCAAACTCTGTTTATCTTGTAGTTATACTCGTTTAAATTTGTAATCTTAAATATACTAAGTTATGAAGTTTACTATATTCTTGTAACGGTACTCCTTTCTTGCAAGAAGTATTAATCTTGTATGTCGGCTATTGCAACTTATAATTTATTACCTATGATGCCACTTCAAGGTATACGAGGTTCACACGATGTCTTAATAATATGGGGTAGGTTTCCTCAACCGAACTCTGTTTATCTTGTAGTTATAATCGTTTAAATTTGTAATCTAAATATACTAACATATGAAGTTTACTATATTCTTTGAACGGTACTCCTTTCTTGCACGAACTATTAATCTTTGTATGTCGGTTATTGCACCTTATAATTTATACCAATGATGCCACTTTGAGGTATACGAGGTTCACACGATCTCTTAATTATATCCTGTAAGTTTCCTCAATCGAAGGAACTCTGTTTATTTTGTAGCTATGACCGTTTAAATTCGTAATCTAAATATACTTACAGATGAAGTTTACTACATTCTTTTAACGGTACTCCTTTCTTGCTCGACCTATGAATCCCGGAATTTCGGTTATTGCAACTTATAATTTATTTCCTATGATGCCACTTCGAGGTAGAAGATGTTCACACATTATTGTAATTATATACTGCAAGTTTCCTCATTTGAACTCCGCTTATCTTGTACTTATAATCATTTAAATATCTAATCTCAATATAACAACGTATGATGTTTATTCTATTCTGTTAATGGTAATCCTTTCTTGCACGAATTATTATTGTTGGTATTTCGGTTATTGAAACTTATAATTTATTTCCTAGTACACCACTTCGAGTTATAAGAGGTTCACACGATATCTTAATTATCTCATGTAAGTTTGCCCAATCAAACTCTGTTTATCTTGTAGTTATACTCGTTTAAATTTGTAATCTTAAATATACTAAGTTATGAAGTTTACTATATTCTTGTAACGGTACTCCTTTCTTGCAAGAAGTATTAATCTTGTATGTCGGCTATTGCAACTTATAATTTATTACCTATGATGCCACTTCAAGGTATACGAGGTTCACACGATGTCTTAATAATATGGGGTAGGTTTCCTCAACCGAACTCTGTTTATCTTGTAGTTATAATCGTTTAAATTTGTAATCTAAATATACTAACATATGAAGTTTACTATATTCTTTGAACGGTACTCCTTTCTTGCACGAACTATTAATCTTTGTATGTCGGTTATTGCACCTTATAATTTATACCAATGATGCCACTTTGAGGTATACGAGGTTCACACGATCTCTTAATTATATCCTGTAAGTTTCCTCAATCGAAGGAACTCTGTTTATTTTGTAGCTATGACCGTTTAAATTCGTAATCTAAATATACTTACAGATGAAGTTTACTACATTCTTTTAACGGTACTCCTTTCTTGCTCGACCTATGAATCCCGGAATTTCGGTTATTGCAACTTATAATTTATTTCCTATGATGCCATTTCGAGGTAGAAGATGTTCACACATTATTGTAATCATATACTGCAACTTTCCTCAATTGAACTCCGCTTATCTTGTACTTATAATCATATAAATATCTAATCTCAATATAACAACGTATGATGTTTATTCTATTCTGTTAATGGTAATCCTTTCTTGCACGAATTATTATTGTTGGTATTTCGGTTATTGAAACTTATAATTTATTTCCTAGTACACCACTTCGAGTTATAAGAGGTTCACACGATATCTTAATTATCTCATGTAAGTTTGCCCAATCAAACTCTGTTTATCTTGTAGTTATACTCGTTTAAATTTGTAATCTTAAATATACTAAGTTATGAAGTTTACTATATTCTTGTAACGGTACTCCTTTCTTGCAAGAAGTATTAATCTTGTATGTCGGCTATTGCAACTTATAATTTATTACCTATGATGCCACTTCAAGGTATACGAGGTTCACACGATGTCTTAATAATATGGTGTAGGTTTCCTCAACCGAACTCTGTTTATCTTGTAGTTATAATCGTTTAAATTTGTAATCTAAATATACTAACATATGAAGTTTACTATATTCTTTGAACGGTACTCCTTTCTTGCACGAACTATTAATCTTTGTATGTCGGTTATTGCACCTTATAATTTATACCAATGATGCCACTTTGAGGTATACGAGGTTCACACGATCTCTTAATTATATCCTGTAAGTTTCCTCAATCGAAGGAACTCTGTTTATTTTGTAGCTATGACCGTTTAAATTCGTAATCTAAATATACTTACAGATGAAGTTTACTACATTCTTTTAACGGTACTCCTTTCTTGCTCGACCTATGAATCCCGGAATTTCGGTTATTGCAACTTATAATTTATTTCCTATGATGCCACTTCGAGGTAGAAGATGTTCACACATTATTGTAATTATATACTGCAACTTTCCTCATTTGAACTCCGCTTATCTTGTACTTATAATCATATAAATATCTAATCTCAATATAACAACGTATGATGTTTATTCTATTCTGTTAATGGTAATCCTTTCTTGCACGAATTATTATTGTTGGTATTTCGGTTATTGAAACTTATAATTTATTTCCTAGTACACCACTTCGAGTTATAAGAGGTTCACACGATATCTTAATTATCTCATGTAAGTTTGCCCAATCAAACTCTGTTTATCTTGTAGTTATACTCGTTTAAATTTGTAATCTTAAATATACTAAGTTATGAAGTTTACTATATTCTTGTAACGGTACTCCTTTCTTGCAAGAAGTATTAATCTTGTATGTCGGCTATTGCAACTTATAATTTATTACCTATGATGCCACTTCAAGGTATACGAGGTTCACACGATGTCTTAATAATATGGGGTAGGTTTCCTCAACCGAACTCTGTTTATCTTGTAGTTATAATCGTTTAAATTTGTAATCTAAATATACTAACATATGAAGTTTACTATATTCTTTGAACGGTACTCCTTTCTTGCACGAACTATTAATCTTTGTATGTCGGTTATTGCACCTTATAATTTATACCAATGATGCCACTTTGAGGTATACGAGGTTCACACGATCTCTTAATTATATCCTGTAAGTTTCCTCAATCGAAGGAACTCTGTTTATTTTGTAGCTATGACCGTTTAAATTCGTAATCTAAATATACTTACAGATGAAGTTTACTACATTCTTTTAACGGTACTCCTTTCTTGCTCGACCTATGAATCCCGGAATTTCGGTTATTGCAACTTATAATTTATTTCCTATGATGCCACTTCGAGGTAGAAGATGTTCACACATTATTGTAATTATATACTGCAAGTTTCCTCATTTGAACTCCGCTTATCTTGTACTTATAATCATTTAAATATCTAATCTCAATATAACAACGTATGATGTTTATTCTATTCTGTTAATGGTAATCCTTTCTTGCACGAATTATTATTGTTGGTATTTCGGTTATTGAAACTTATAATTTATTTCCTAGTACACCACTTCGAGTTATAAGAGGTTCACACGATATCTTAATTATCTCATGTAAGTTTGCCCAATCAAACTCTGTTTATCTTGTAGTTATACTCGTTTAAATTTGTAATCTTAAATATACTAAGTTATGAAGTTTACTATATTCTTGTAACGGTACTCCTTTCTTGCAAGAAGTATTAATCTTGTATGTCGGCTATTGCAACTTATAATTTATTACCTATGATGCCACTTCAAGGTATACGAGGTTCACACGATGTCTTAATAATATGGGGTAGGTTTCCTCAACCGAACTCTGTTTATCTTGTAGTTATAATCGTTTAAATTTGTAATCTAAATATACTAACATATGAAGTTTACTATATTCTTTGAACGGTACTCCTTTCTTGCACGAACTATTAATCTTTGTATGTCGGTTATTGCACCTTATAATTTATACCAATGATGCCACTTTGAGGTATACGAGGTTCACACGATCTCTTAATTATATCCTGTAAGTTTCCTCAATCGAAGGAACTCTGTTTATTTTGTAGCTATGACCGTTTAAATTCGTAATCTAAATATACTTACAGATGAAGTTTACTACATTCTTTTAACGGTACTCCTTTCTTGCTCGACCTATGAATCCCGGAATTTCGGTTATTGCAACTTATAATTTATTTCCTATGATGCCACTTCGAGGTAGAAGATGTTCACACATTATTGTAATTATATACTGCAACTTTCCTCATTTGAACTCCGCTTATCTTGTACTTATAATCATATAAATATCTAATCTCAATATAACAACGTATGATGTTTATTCTATTCTGTTAATGGTAATCCTTTCTTGCACGAATTATTATTGTTGGTATTTCGGTTATTGAAACTTATAATTTATTTCCTAGTACACCACTTCGAGTTATAAGAGGTTCACACGATATCTTAATTATCTCATGTAAGTTTGCCCAATCAAACTCTGTTTATCTTGTAGTTATACTCGTTTAAATTTGTAATCTTAAATATACTAAGTTATGAAGTTTACTATATTCTTGTAACGGTACTCCTTTCTTGCAAGAAGTATTAATCTTGTATGTCGGCTATTGCAACTTATAATTTATTACCTATGATGCCACTTCAAGGTATACGAGGTTCACACGATGTCTTAATAATATGGGGTAGGTTTCCTCAACCAAACTCTGTTTATCTTGTAGTTATACTCGTTTAAATTTGTAATCTAAATATACTAACATATGAAGTTTACTATATTCTTTGAACGGTACTCCTTTCTTGCACGAACTATTAATCTTTGTATGTCGGTTATTGCACCTTATAATTTATACCAATGATGCCACTTTGAGGTATACGAGGTTCACACGATCTCTTAATTATATCCTGTAAGTTTCCTCAATCGAAGGAACTCTGTTTATTTTGTAGCTATGACCGTTTAAATTCGTAATCTAAATATACTTACAGATGAAGTTTACTACATTCTTTTAACGGTACTCCTTTCTTGCTCGACCTATGAATCCCGGAATTTCGGTTATTGCAACTTATAATTTATTTCCTATGATGCCACTTCGAGGTAGAAGATGTTCACACATTATTGTAATTATATACTGCAAGTTTCCTCATTTGAACTCCGCTTATCTTGTACTTATAATCATTTAAATATCTAATCTCAATATAACAACGTATGATGTTTATTCTATTCTGTTAATGGTAATCCTTTCTTGCACGAATTATTATTGTTGGTATTTCGGTTATTGAAACTTATAATTTATTTCCTAGTACACCACTTCGAGTTATAAGAGGTTCACACGATATCTTAATTATCTCATGTAAGTTTGCCCAATCAAACTCTGTTTATCTTGTAGTTATACTCGTTTAAATTTGTAATCTTAAATATACTAAGTTATGAAGTTTACTATATTCTTGTAACGGTACTCCTTTCTTGCACGAACTATTAATCTTTGTATGTCGGTTATTGCAACTTATAATTTATTACCTATGATGCCACTTCAAGGTATACGAGGTTCACACGATGTCTTAATAATATGGTGTAGGTTTCCTCAACCGAACTCTGTTTATCTTGTAGTTATAATCGTTTAAATTTGTAATCTAAATATACTAACATATGAAGTTTACTATATTCTTTGAACGGTACTCCTTTCTAGCACGAACTATTAATCTTTGTATGTCGGTTATTGCACCTTATAATTTATACCAATGATGCCACTTTGAGGTATACGAGGTTCACACGATCTCTTAATTATATCCTGTAAGTTTCCTCAATCGAAGGAACTCTGTTTATTTTGTAGCTATGACCGTTTAAATTCGTAATCTAAATATACTTACAGATGAAGTTTACTATATTCTTTTAACGGTACTCCTTTCTTGCTCGACCTATGAATCCCGGAATTTCGGTTATTGCAACTTATAATTTATTTCCTATGATGCCACTTCGAGGTAGAAGATGTTCACACATTATTGTAATTATATACTGCAACTTTCCTCATTTGAACTCCGCTTATCTTGTACTTATAATCATATAAATATCTAATCTCAATATAACAACGTATGATGTTTATTCTATTCTGTTAATGGTAATCCTTTCTTGCACGAATTATTATTGTTGGTATTTCGGTTATTGAAACTTATAATTTATTTCCTAGTACACCACTTCGAGTTATAAGAGGTTCACACGATATCTTAATTATCTCATGTAAGTTTGCCCAATCAAACTCTGTTTATCTTGTAGTTATACTCGTTTAAATTTGTAATCTTAAATATACTAAGTTATGAAGTTTACTATATTCTTGTAACGGTACTCCTTTCTTGCAAGAAGTATTAATCTTGTATGTCGGCTATTGCAACTTATAATTTATTACCTATGATGCCACTTCAAGGTATACGAGGTTCACACGATATCTTAATTATCTCATGTAAGTTTGCCCAATCAAACTCTGTTTATCTTGTAGTTATACTCGTTTAAATTTGTAATCTAAATATACTAACATATGAAGTTTACTATATTCTTTGAACGGTACTCCTTTCTTGCACGAACTATTAATCTTTGTATGTCGGTTATTGCACCTTATAATTTATACCAATGATGCCACTTTGAGGTATACGAGGTTCACACGATCTCTTAATTATATCCTGTAAGTTTCCTCAATCGAAGGAACTCTGTTTATTTTGTAGCTATGACCGTTTAAATTCGTAATCTAAATATACTTACAGATGAAGTTTACTACATTCTTTTAACGGTACTCCTTTCTTGCTCGACCTATGAATCCCGGAATTTCGGTTATTGCAACTTATAATTTATTTCCTATGATGCCACTTCGAGGTAGAAGATGTTCACACATTATTGTAATTATATACTGCAAGTTTCCTCATTTGAACTCCGCTTATCTTGTACTTATAATCATTTAAATATCTAATCTCAATATAACAACGTATGATGTTTATTCTATTCTGTTAATGGTAATCCTTTCTTGCACGAATTATTATTGTTGGTATTTCGGTTATTGAAACTTATAATTTATTTCCTAGTACACCACTTCGAGTTATAAGAGGTTCACACGATATCTTAATTATCTCATGTAAGTTTGCCCAATCAAACTCTGTTTATCTTGTAGTTATACTCGTTTAAATTTGTAATCTTAAATATACTAAGTTATGAAGTTTACTATATTCTTGTAACGGTACTCCTTTCTTGCAAGAACTATTAATCTTGTACGTCGGTTATTGCAACTTATAATTTATTACCTATGATGCCACTTCAAGGTATACGAGGTTCACACGATGTCTTAATAATATGGTGTAGGTTTCCTCAACCGAACTCTGTTTATCTTGTAGTTATAATCGTTTAAATTTGTAATCTAAATATACTAACATATGAAGTTTACTATATTCTTTGAACGGTACTCCTTTCTTGCACGAACTATTAATCTTTGTATGTCGGTTATTGCACCTTATAATTTATACCAATGATGCCACTTTGAGGTATACGAGGTTCACACGATCTCTTAATTATATCCTGTAAGTTTCCTCAATCGAAGGAACTCTGTTTATTTTGTAGCTATGACCGTTTAAATTCGTAATCTAAATATACTTACAGATGAAGTTTACTATATTCTTTTAACGGTACTCCTTTCTTGCTCGACCTATGAATCCCGGAATTTCGGTTATTGCAACTTATAATTTATTTCCTATGATGCCACTTCGAGGTAGAAGATGTTCACACATTATTGTAATTATATACTGCAACTTTCCTCATTTGAACTCCGCTTATCTTGTACTTATAATCATATAAATATCTAATCTCAATATAACAACGTATGATGTTTATTCTATTCTGTTAATGGTAATCCTTTCTTGCACGAATTATTATTGTTGGTATTTCGGTTATTGAAACTTATAATTTATTTCCTAGTACACCACTTCGAGTTATAAGAGGTTCACACGATATCTTAATTATCTCATGTAAGTTTGCCCAATCAAACTCTGTTTATCTTGTAGTTATACTCGTTTAAATTTGTAATCTTAAATATACTAAGTTATGAAGTTTACTATATTCTTGTAACGGTACTCCTTTCTTGCAAGAAGTATTAATCTTGTATGTCGGCTATTGCAACTTATAATTTATTACCTATGATGCCACTTCAAGGTATACGAGGTTCACACGATGTCTTAATAATATGGGGTAGGTTTCCTCAACCGAACTCTGTTTATCTTGTAGTTATAATCGTTTAAATTTGTAATCTAAATATACTAACATATGAAGTTTACTATATTCTTTGAACGGTACTCCTTTCTTGCACGAACTATTAATCTTTGTATGTCGGTTATTGCACCTTATAATTTATACCAATGATGCCACTTTGAGGTATACGAGGTTCACACGATCTCTTAATTATATCCTGTAAGTTTCCTCAATCGAAGGAACTCTGTTTATTTTGTAGCTATGACCGTTTAAATTCGTAATCTAAATATACTTACAGATGAAGTTTACTATATTCTTTTAACGGTACTCCTTTCTTGCTCGACCTATGAATCCCGGAATTTCGGTTATTGCAACTTATAATTTATTTCCTATGATGCCACTTCGAGGTAGAAGATGTTCACACATTATTGTAATTATATACTGCAACTTTCCTCATTTGAACTCCGCTTATCTTGTACTTATAATCATATAAATATCTAATCTCAATATAACAACGTATGATGTTTATTCTATTCTGTTAATGGTAATCCTTTCTTGCACGAATTATTATTGTTGGTATTTCGGTTATTGAAACTTATAATTTATTTCCTAGTACACCACTTCGAGTTATAAGAGGTTCACACGATATCTTAATTATCTCATGTAAGTTTGCCCAATCAAACTCTGTTTATCTTGTAGTTATACTCGTTTAAATTTGTAATCTTAAATATACTAAGTTATGAAGTTTACTATATTCTTGTAACGGTACTCCTTTCTTGCAAGAAGTATTAATCTTGTATGTCGGCTATTGCAACTTATAATTTATTACCTATGATGCCACTTCAAGGTATACGAGGTTCACACGATGTCTTAATAATATGGGGTAGGTTTCCTCAACCGAACTCTGTTTATCTTGTAGTTATAATCGTTTAAATTTGTAATCTAAATATACTAACATATGAAGTTTACTATATTCTTTGAACGGTACTCCTTTCTTGCACGAACTATTAATCTTTGTATGTCGGTTATTGCACCTTATAATTTATACCAATGATGCCACTTTGAGGTATACGAGGTTCACACGATCTCTTAATTATATCCTGTAAGTTTCCTCAATCGAAGGAACTCTGTTTATTTTGTAGCTATGACCGTTTAAATTCGTAATCTAAATATACTTACAGATGAAGTTTACTACATTCTTTTAACGGTACTCCTTTCTTGCTCGACCTATGAATCCCGGAATTTCGGTTATTGCAACTTATAATTTATTTCCTATGATGCCACTTCGAGGTAGAAGATGTTCACACATTATTGTAATTATATACTGCAACTTTCCTCATTTGAACTCCGCTTATCTTGTACTTATAATCATATAAATATCTAATCTCAATATAACAACGTATGATGTTTATTCTATTCTGTTAATGGTAATCCTTTCTTGCACGAATTATTATTGTTGGTATTTCGGTTATTGAAACTTATAATTTATTTCCTAGTACACCACTTCGAGTTATAAGAGGTTCACACGATATCTTAATTATCTCATGTAAGTTTGCCCAATCAAACTCTGTTTATCTTGTAGTTATACTCGTTTAAATTTGTAATCTTAAATATACTAAGTTATGAAGTTTACTATATTCTTGTAACGGTACTCCTTTCTTGCAAGAAGTATTAATCTTGTATGTCGGCTATTGCAACTTATAATTTATTACCTATGATGCCACTTCAAGGTATACGAGGTTCACACGATGTCTTAATAATATGGGGTAGGTTTCCTCAACCAAACTCTGTTTATCTTGTAGTTATAATCGTTTAAATTTGTAATCTAAATATACTAACATATGAAGTTTACTATATTCTTTGAACGGTACTCCTTTCTTGCACGAACTATTAATCTTTGTATGTCGGTTATTGCACCTTATAATTTATACCAATGATGCCACTTTGAGGTATACGAGGTTCACACGATCTCTTAATTATATCCTGTAAGTTTCCTCAATCGAAGGAACTCTGTTTATTTTGTAGCTATGACCGTTTAAATTCGTAATCTAAATATACTTACAGATGAAGTTTACTACATTCTTTTAACGGTACTCCTTTCTTGCTCGACCTATGAATCCCGGAATTTCGGTTATTGCAACTTATAATTTATTTCCTATGATGCCACTTCGAGGTAGAAGATGTTCACACATTATTGTAATTATATACTGCAAGTTTCCTCATTTGAACTCCGCTTATCTTGTACTTATAATCATTTAAATATCTAATCTCAATATAACAACGTATGATGTTTATTCTATTCTGTTAATGGTAATCCTTTCTTGCACGAATTATTATTGTTGGTATTTCGGTTATTGAAACTTATAATTTATTTCCTAGTACACCACTTCGAGTTATAAGAGGTTCACACGATATCTTAATTATCTCATGTAAGTTTGCCCAATCAAACTCTGTTTATCTTGTAGTTATACTCGTTTAAATTTGTAATCTTAAATATACTAAGTTATGAAGTTTACTATATTCTTGTAACGGTACTCCTTTCTTGCAAGAACTATTAATCTTGTACGTCGGTTATTGCAACTTATAATTTATTACCTATGATGCCACTTTGAGGTATACGAGGTTCACACGATGTCTTAATAATATGGTGTAGGTTTCCTCAACCGAACTCTGTTTATCTTGTAGTTATAATCGTTTAAATTTGTAATCTAAATATACTAACATATGAAGTTTACTATATTCTTTGAACGGTACTCCTTTCTTGCACGAACTATTAATCTTTGTATGTCGGTTATTGCACCTTATAATTTATACCAATGATGCCACTTTGAGGTATACGAGGTTCACACGATCTCTTAATTATATCCTGTAAGTTTCCTCAATCGAAGGAACTCTGTTTATTTTGTAGCTATGACCGTTTAAATTCGTAATCTAAATATACTTACAGATGAAGTTTACTATATTCTTTTAACGGTACTCCTTTCTTGCTCGACCTATGAATCCCGGAATTTCGGTTATTGCAACTTATAATTTATTTCCTATGATGCCACTTCGAGGTAGAAGATGTTCACACATTATTGTAATTATATACTGCAACTTTCCTCATTTGAACTCCGCTTATCTTGTACTTATAATCATATAAATATCTAATCTCAATATAACAACGTATGATGTTTATTCTATTCTGTTAATGGTAATCCTTTCTTGCACGAATTATTATTGTTGGTATTTCGGTTATTGAAACTTATAATTTATTTCCTAGTACACCACTTCGAGTTATAAGAGGTTCACACGATATCTTAATTATCTCATGTAAGTTTGCCCAATCAAACTCTGTTTATCTTGTAGTTATACTCGTTTAAATTTGTAATCTTAAATATACTAAGTTATGAAGTTTACTATATTCTTGTAACGGTACTCCTTTCTTGCAAGAAGTATTAATCTTGTATGTCGGCTATTGCAACTTATAATTTATTACCTATGATGCCACTTCAAGGTATACGAGGTTCACACGATGTCTTAATAATATGGGGTAGGTTTCCTCAACCGAACTCTGTTTATCTTGTAGTTATAATCGTTTAAATTTGTAATCTAAATATACTAACATATGAAGTTTACTATATTCTTTGAACGGTACTCCTTTCTTGCACGAACTATTAATCTTTGTATGTCGGTTATTGCACCTTATAATTTATACCAATGATGCCACTTTGAGGTATACGAGGTTCACACGATCTCTTAATTATATCCTGTAAGTTTCCTCAATCGAAGGAACTCTGTTTATTTTGTAGCTATGACCGTTTAAATTCGTAATCTAAATATACTTACAGATGAAGTTTACTATATTCTTTTAACGGTACTCCTTTCTTGCTCGACCTATGAATCCCGGAATTTCGGTTATTGCAACTTATAATTTATTTCCTATGATGCCACTTCGAGGTAGAAGATGTTCACACATTATTGTAATTATATACTGCAACTTTCCTCATTTGAACTCCGCTTATCTTGTACTTATAATCATATAAATATCTAATCTCAATATAACAACGTATGATGTTTATTCTATTCTGTTAATGGTAATCCTTTCTTGCACGAATTATTATTGTTGGTATTTCGGTTATTGAAACTTATAATTTATTTCCTAGTACACCACTTCGAGTTATAAGAGGTTCACACGATATCTTAATTATCTCATGTAAGTTTGCCCAATCAAACTCTGTTTATCTTGTAGTTATACTCGTTTAAATTGTAATCTTAAATATACTAAGTTATGAAGTTTACTATATTCTTGTAACGGTACTCCTTTCTTGCAAGAAGTATTAATCTTGTATGTCGGCTATTGCAACTTATAATTTATTACCTATGATGCCACTTCAAGGTATACGAGGTTCACACGATGTCTTAATAATATGGGGTAGGTTTCCTCAACCGAACTCTGTTTATCTTGTAGTTATAATCGTTTAAATTTGTAATCTAAATATACTAACATATGAAGTTTACTATATTCTTTGAACGGTACTCCTTTCTTGCACGAACTATTAATCTTTGTATGTCGGTTATTGCACCTTATAATTTATACCAATGATGCCACTTTGAGGTATACGAGGTTCACACGATCTCTTAATTATATCCTGTAAGTTTCCTCAATCGAAGGAACTCTGTTTATTTTGTAGCTATGACCGTTTAAATTTGTAATCTAAATATACTTACAGATGAAGTTTACTATATTCTTGTAACGGTACTCATTTCTTGCAAGAACTATTAATCTTGTACGTCGGCTATTGCAACTTATAATTTATTACCTATGATGCCACTTCAAGGTATACGAGGTTCACACGATGTCTTAATAATATGGTGTAGGTTTCCTCAACCGAACTCTGTTTATCTTGTAGTTATAATCGTTTAAATTTGTAATCTAAATATACTAACATATGAAGTTTACTATATTCTTTGAACGGTACTCCTTTCTTGCACGAACTATTAATCTTTGTATGTCGGTTATTGCACCTTATAATTTATACCAATGATGCCACTTTGAGGTATACGAGGTTCACACGATCTCTTAATTATATCCTGTAAGTTTCCTCAATCGAAGGAACTCTGTTTATTTTGTAGCTATGACCGTTTAAATTCGTAATCTAAATATACTTACAGATGAAGTTTACTATATTCTTTTAACGGTACTCCTTTCTTGCTCGACCTATGAATCCCGGAATTTCGGTTATTGCAACTTATAATTTATTTCCTATGATGCCACTTCGAGGTAGAAGATGTTCACACATTATTGTAATTATATACTGCAACTTTCCTCATTTGAACTCCGCTTATCTTGTACTTATAATCATATAAATATCTAATCTCAATATAACAACGTATGATGTTTATTCTATTCTGTTAATGGTAATCCTTTCTTGCACGAATTATTATTGTTGGTATTTCGGTTATTGAAACTTATAATTTATTTCCTAGTACACCACTTCGAGTTATAAGAGGTTCACACGATATCTTAATTATCTCATGTAAGTTTGCCCAATCAAACTCTGTTTATCTTGTAGTTATACTCGTTTAAATTTGTAATCTTAAATATACTAAGTTATGAAGTTTACTATATTCTTGTAACGGTACTCCTTTCTTGCAAGAAGTATTAATCTTGTATGTCGGCTATTGCAACTTATAATTTATTACCTATGATGCCACTTCAAGGTATACGAGGTTCACACGATGTCTTAATAATATGGGGTAGGTTTCCTCAACCGAACTCTGTTTATCTT
This sequence comes from Chamaenerion angustifolium, assembly GCA_946814005.1. Taxonomy (NCBI): domain Eukaryota; kingdom Viridiplantae; phylum Streptophyta; class Magnoliopsida; order Myrtales; family Onagraceae; genus Chamaenerion; species Chamaenerion angustifolium. The sequence continues at coordinate 19,740,620 of OX328268.1, read as the reverse complement.
GTAGTTATAATCGTTTAAATTTGTAATCTAAATATACTAACATATGAAGTTTACTATATTCTTTGAACGGTACTCCTTTCTTGCACGAACTATTAATCTTTGTATGTCGGTTATTGCACCTTATAATTTATACCAATGATGCCACTTTGAGGTATACGAGGTTCACACGATCTCTTAATTATATCCTGTAAGTTTCCTCAATCGAAGGAACTCTGTTTATTTTGTAGCTATGACCGTTTAAATTTGTAATCTAAATATACTTACAGATGAAGTTTACTATATTCTTGTAACGGTACTCATTTCTTGCAAGAACTATTAATCTTGTACGTCGGCTATTGCAACTTATAATTTATTACCTATGATGCCACTTCAAGGTATACGAGGTTCACACGATGTCTTAATAATATGGTGTAGGTTTCCTCAACCGAACTCTGTTTATCTTGTAGTTATAATCGTTTAAATTTGTAATCTAAATATACTAACATATGAAGTTTACTATATTCTTTGAACGGTACTCCTTTCTTGCACGAACTATTAATCTTTGTATGTCGGTTATTGCACCTTATAATTTATACCAATGATGCCACTTTGAGGTATACGAGGTTCACACGATCTCTTAATTATATCCTGTAAGTTTCCTCAATCGAAGGAACTCTGTTTATTTTGTAGCTATGACCGTTTAAATTCGTAATCTAAATATACTTACAGATGAAGTTTACTATATTCTTTTAACGGTACTCCTTTCTTGCTCGACCTATGAATCCCGGAATTTCGGTTATTGCAACTTATAATTTATTTCCTATGATGCCACTTCGAGGTAGAAGATGTTCACACATTATTGTAATTATATACTGCAACTTTCCTCATTTGAACTCCGCTTATCTTGTACTTATAATCATATAAATATATAATCTCAATATAACAACGTATGATGTTTATTCTATTCTGTTAATGGTAATCCTTTCTTGCACGAATTATTATTGTTGGTATTTCGGTTATTGAAACTTATAATTTATTTCCTAGTACACCACTTCGAGTTATAAGAGGTTCACACGATATCTTAATTATCTCATGTAAGTTTGCCCAATCAAACTCTGTTTATCTTGTAGTTATACTCGTTTAAATTTGTAATCTTAAATATACTAAGTTATGAAGTTTACTATATTCTTGTAACGGTACTCCTTTCTTGCAAGAAGTATTAATCTTGTATGTCGGCTATTGCAACTTATAATTTATTACCTATGATGCCACTTCAAGGTATACGAGGTTCACACGATGTCTTAATAATATGGGGTAGGTTTCCTCAACCGAACTCTGTTTATCTTGTAGTTATAATCGTTTAAATTTGTAATCTAAATATACTAACATATGAAGTTTACTATATTCTTTGAACGGTACTCCTTTCTTGCACGAACTATTAATCTTTGTATGTCGGTTATTGCACCTTATAATTTATACCAATGATGCCACTTTGAGGTATACGAGGTTCACACGATCTCTTAATTATATCCTGTAAGTTTCCTCAATCGAAGGAACTCTGTTTATTTTGTAGCTATGACCGTTTAAATTTGTAATCTAAATATACTTACAGATGAAGTTTACTATATTCTTCTTGTAACGGTACTCATTTCTTGCAAGAACTATTAATCTTGTACGTCGGCTATTGCAACTTATAATTTATTACCTATGATGCCACTTCAAGGTATACGAGGTTCACACGATGTCTTAATAATATGGTGTAGGTTTCCTCAACCGAACTCTGTTTATCTTGTAGTTATAATCGTTTAAATTTGTAATCTAAATATACTAACATATGAAGTTTACTATATTCTTTGAACGGTACTCCTTTCTTGCACGAACTATTAATCTTTGTATGTCGGTTATTGCACCTTATAATTTATACCAATGATGCCACTTTGAGGTATACGAGGTTCACACGATCTCTTAATTATATCCTGTAAGTTTCCTCAATCGAAGGAACTCTGTTTATTTTGTAGCTATGACCGTTTAAATTTTTAATCTAAATATACTTACAGATGAAGTTTACTATATTCTTTTAACGGTACTCCTTTCTTGCTCGACCTATGAATCCCGGAATTTCGGTTATTGCAACTTATAATTTATTTCCTATGATGCCACTTCGAGGTAGAAGATGTTCACACATTATTGTAATTATATACTGCAACTTTCCTCATTTGAACTCCGCTTATCTTGTACTTATAATCATATAAATATCTAATCTCAATATAACAACGTATGATGTTTATTCTATTCTGTTAATGGTAATCCTTTCTTGCACGAATTATTATTGTTGGTATTTCGGTTATTGAAACTTATAATTTATTTCCTAGTACACCACTTCGAGTTATAAGAGGTTCACACGATATCTTAATTATCTCATGTAAGTTTGCCCAATCAAACTCTGTTTATCTTGTAGTTATACTCGTTTAAATTTGTAATCTTAAATATACTAAGTTATGAAGTTTACTATATTCTTGTAACGGTACTCCTTTCTTGCAAGAAGTATTAATCTTGTATGTCGGCTATTGCAACTTATAATTTATTACCTATGATGCCACTTCAAGGTATACGAGGTTCACACGATGTCTTAATAATATGGGGTAGGTTTCCTCAACCGAGCTCTGTTTATCTTGTAGTTATAATCGTTTAAATTTGTAATCTAAATATACTAACATATGAAGTTTACTATATTCTTTGAACGGTACTCCTTTCTTGCACGAACTATTAATCTTTGTATGTCGGTTATTGCACCTTATAATTTATACCAATGATGCCACTTTGAGGTATACGAGGTTCACACGATCTCTTAATTATATCCTGTAAGTTTCCTCAATCGAAGGAACTCTGTTTATTTTGTAGCTATGACCGTTTAAATTTGTAATCTAAATATACTTACAGATGAAGTTTACTATATTCTTCTTGTAACGGTACTCATTTCTTGCAAGAACTATTAATCTTGTACGTCGGCTATTGCAACTTATAATTTATTACCTATGATGCCACTTCAAGGTATACGAGGTTCACACGATGTCTTAATAATATGGTGTAGGTTTCCTCAACCGAACTCTGTTTATCTTGTAGTTATAATCGTTTAAATTTGTAATCTAAATATACTAACATATGAAGTTTACTATATTCTTTGAACGGTACTCCTTTCTTGCACGAACTATTAATCTTTGTATGTCGGTTATTGCACCTTATAATTTATACCAATGATGCCACTTTGAGGTATACGAGGTTCACACGATCTCTTAATTATATCCTGTAAGTTTCCTCAATCGAAGGAACTCTGTTTATTTTGTAGCTATGACCGTTTAAATTCGTAATCTAAATATACTTACAGATGAAGTTTACTATATTCTTTTAACGGTACTCCTTTCTTGCTCGACCTATGAATCCCGGAATTTCGGTTATTGCAACTTATAATTTATTTCCTATGATGCCACTTCGAGGTAGAAGATGTTCACACATTATTGTAATTATATACTGCAACTTTCCTCATTTGAACTCCGCTTATCTTGTACTTATAATCATATAAATATCTAATCTCAATATAACAACGTATGATGTTTATTCTATTCTGTTAATGGTAATCCTTTCTTGCACGAATTATTATTGTTGGTATTTCGGTTATTGAAACTTATAATTTATTTCCTAGTACACCACTTCGAGTTATAAGAGGTTCACACGATATCTTAATTATCTCATGTAAGTTTGCCCAATCAAACTCTGTTTATCTTGTAGTTATACTCGTTTAAATTTGTAATCTTAAATATACTAAGTTATGAAGTTTACTATATTCTTGTAACGGTACTCCTTTCTTGCAAGAAGTATTAATCTTGTATGTCGGCTATTGCAACTTATAATTTATTACCTATGATGCCACTTCAAGGTATACGAGGTTCACACGATGTCTTAATAATATGGGGTAGGTTTCCTCAACCGAACTCTGTTTATCTTGTAGTTATAATCGTTTAAATTTGTAATCTAAATATACTAACATATGAAGTTTACTATATTCTTTGAACGGTACTCCTTTCTTGCACGAACTATTAATCTTTGTATGTCGGTTATTGCACCTTATAATTTATACCAATGATGCCACTTTGAGGTATACGAGGTTCACACGATCTCTTAATTATATCCTGTAAGTTTCCTCAATCGAAGGAACTCTGTTTATTTTGTAGCTATGACCGTTTAAATTTGTAATCTAAATATACTAAGTTATGAAGTTTACTATATTCTTGTAACGGTACTCATTTCTTGCAAGAACTATTAATCTTGTACGTCGGCTATTGCAACTTATAATTTATTACCTATGATGCCACTTCAAGGTATACGAGGTTCACACGATGTCTTAATAATATGGTGTAGGTTTCCTCAACCGAACTCTGTTTATCTTGTAGTTATAATCGTTTAAATTTGTAATCTAAATATACTAACATATGCAGTTTACTATATTCTTTGAACGGTACTCCTTTCTTGCACGAACTATTAATCTTTGTATGTCGGTTATTGCACCTTATAATTTATACCAATGATGCCACTTTGAGGTATACGAGGTTCACACGATCTCTTAATTATATCCTGTAAGTTTCCTCAATCGAAGGAACTCTGTTTATTTTGTAGCTATGACCGTTTAAATTCGTAATCTAAATATACTTACAGATGAAGTTTACTATATTCTTTTAACGGTACTCCTTTCTTGCTCGACCTATGAATCCCGGAATTTCGGTTATTGCAACTTATAATTTATTTCCTATGATGCCACTTCGAGGTAGAAGATGTTCACACATTATTGTAATTATATACTGCAACTTTCCTCATTTGAACTCCGCTTATCTTGTACTTATAATCATATAAATATCTAATCTCAATATAACAACGTATGATGTTTATTCTATTCTGTTAATGGTAATCCTTTCTTGCACGAATTATTATTGTTGGTATTTCGGTTATTGAAACTTATAATTTATTTCCTAGTACACCACTTCGAGTTATAAGAGGTTCACACGATATCTTAATTATCTCATGTAAGTTTGCCCAATCAAACTCTGTTTTTCTTGTAGTTATACTCGTTTAAATTTGTAATCTTAAATATTCTAAGTTATGAAGTTTACTATATTCTTGTAACGGTACTCCTTTCTTGCAAGAAGTATTAATCTTGTATGTCGGCTATTGCAACTTATAATTTATTACCTATGATGCCACTTCAAGGTATACGAGGTTCACACGATGTCTTAATAATATGGGGTAGGTTTCCTCAACCGAACTCTGTTTATCTTGTAGTTATAATCGTTTAAATTTGTAATCTAAATATACTAACATATGAAGTTTACTATATTCTTTGAACGGTACTCCTTTCTTGCACGAACTATTAATCTTTGTATGTCGGTTATTGCACCTTATAATTTATACCAATGATGCCACTTTGAGGTATACGAGGTTCACACGATCTCTTAATTATATCCTGTAAGTTTCCTCAATCGAAGGAACTCTGTTTATTTTGTAGCTATGACCGTTTAAATTTGTAATCTAAATATACTTACAGATGAAGTTTACTATATTCTTGTAACGGTACTCATTTCTTGCAAGAACTATTAATCTTGTACGTCGGCTATTGCAACTTATAATTTATTACCTATGATGCCACTTCAAGGTATACGAGGTTCACACGATGTCTTAATAATATGGTGTAGGTTTCCTCAACCGAACTCTGTTTATCTTGTAGTTATAATCGTTTAAATTTGTAATCTAAATATACTAACATATGAAGTTTACTATATTCTTTGAACGGTACTCCTTTCTTGCACGAACTATTAATCTTTGTATGTCGGTTATTGCACCTTATAATTTATACCAATGATGCCACTTTGAGGTATACGAGGTTCACACGATCTCTTAATTATATCCTGTAAGTTTCCTCAATCAAAGGAACTCTGTTTATTTTGTAGCTATGACCGTTTAAATTCGTAATCTAAATATACTTACAGATGAAGTTTACTATATTCTTTTAACGGTACTCCTTTCTTGCTCGACCTATGAATCCCGGAATTTCGGTTATTGCAACTTATAATTTATTTCCTATGATGCCACTTCGAGGTAGAAGATGTTCACACATTATTGTAATTATATACTGCAAGATTCCTCATTTGAACTCCGCTTATCTTGTACTTATAATCATTTAAATATCTAATCTCAATATAACAACGTATGATGTTTATTCTATTCTGTTAATGGTAATCCTTTCTTGCACGAATTATTATTGTTGGTATTTCGGTTATTGAAACTTATAATTTATTTCCTAGTACACCACTTCGAGTTATAAGAGGTTCACACGATATATTAATTATCTCATGTAAGTTTGCCCAATCAAACTCTGTTTATCTTGTAGTTATACTCGTTTAAATTTGTAATCTTAAATATACTAAGTTATGAAGTTTACTATATTCTTGTAACGGTACTCCTTTCTTGCAAGAAGTATTAATCTTGTATGTCGGCTATTGCAACTTATAATTTATTACCTATGATGCCACTTCAAGGTATACGAGGTTCACACGATGTCTTAATAATATGGGGTAGGTTTCCTCAACCGAACTCTGTTTATCTTGTAGTTATAATCGTTTAAATTTGTAATCTAAATATACTAACATATGAAGTTTACTATATTCTTTGAACGGTACTCCTTTCTTGCACGAACTATTAATCTTTGTATGTCGGTTATTGCACCTTATAATTTATACCAATGATGCCACTTTGAGGTATACGAGGTTCACACGATCTCTTAATTATATCCTGTAAGTTTCCTCAATCGAAGGAACTCTGTTTATTTTGTAGCTATGACCGTTTAAATTTGTAATCTAAATATACTTACAGATGAAGTTTACTATATTCTTGTAACGGTACTCATTTCTTGCAAGAACTATTAATCTTGTACGTCGGCTATTGCAACTTATAATTTATTACCTATGATGCCACTTCAAGGTATACGAGGTTCACACGATGTCTTAATAATATGGTGTAGGTTTCCTCAACCGACCTCTGTTTATCTTGTAGTTATAATCGTTTAAATTTGTAATCTAAATATACTAACATATGAAGTTTACTATATTCTTTGAACGGTACTCCTTTCTTGCACGAACTATTAATCTTTGTATGTCGGTTATTGCACCTTATAATTTATACCAATGATGCCACTTTGAGGTATACGAGGTTCACACGATCTCTTAATTATATCCTGTAAGTTTCCTCAATCGAAGGAACTCTGTTTATTTTGTAGCTATGACCGTTTAAATTCGTAATCTAAATATACTTACAGATGAAGTTTACTATATTCTTTTAACGGTACTCCTTTCTTGCTCGACCTATGAATCCCGGAATTTCGGTTATTGCAACTTATAATTTATTTCCTATGATGCCACTTCGAGGTAGAAGATGTTCACACATTATTGTAATTATATACTGCAACTTTCCTCATTTGAACTCCGCTTATCTTGTACTTATAATCATTTAAATATCTAATCTCAATATAACAACGTATGATGTTTATTCTATTCTGTTAATGGTAATCCTTTCTTGCACGAATTATTATTGTTGGTATTTCGGTTATTGAAACTTATAATTTATTTCCTAGTACACCACTTCGAGTTATAAGAGGTTCACACGATATCTTAATTATCTCATGTAAGTTTGCCAAATCAAACTCTGTTTATCTTGTAGTTATACTCGTTTAAATTTGTAATCTTAAATATACTAAGTTATGAAGTTTACTATATTCTTGTAACGGTACTCCTTTCTTGCTAGAAGTATTAATCTTGTATGTCGGCTATTGCAACTTATAATTTATTACCTATGATGCCACTTCAAGGTATACGAGGTTCACACGATGTCTTAATAATATGGGGTAGGTTTCCTCAACCGAACTCTGTTTATCTTGTAGTTATAATCGTTTAAATTTGTAATCTAAATATACTAACATATGAAGTTTACTATATTCTTTGAACGGTACTCCTTTCTTGCACGAACTATTAATCTTTGTATGTCGGTTATTGCACCTTATAATATATACCAATGATGCCACTTTGAGGTATACGAGGTTCACACGATCTCTTAATTATATCCTATAAGTTTCCTCAATCGAAGGAACTCTGTTTATTTTGTAGCTATGACCGTTTAAATTCGTAATCTAAATATACTTACAGATGAAGTTTACTATATTCTTTTAACGGTACTCCTTTCTTGCTCGACCTATGAATCCCGGAATTTCGGTTATTGCAACTTATAATTTATTTCCTATGATGCCACTTCGAGGTAGAAGATGTTCACACATTATTGTAATCATATACTGCAACTTTCCTCATTTGAACTCCGCTTATCTTGTACTTATAATCATTTAAATATCTAATCTCAATATAACAACGTATGATGTTTATTCTATTCTGTTAATGGTAATCCTTTCTTGCACAAATTATTATTGTTGGTATTTCGGTTATTGAAACTTATAATTTATTTCCTAGTACACCACTTCGAGTTATAAGAGGTTCACACGATATCTTAATTATCTCACGTAAGTTTGCCCAATCAAACTATGTTTATCTTGTACTTATACTCGTTTAAATTTGTAATCTAAATATACTAACATATGAAGTTTACTATATTCTTTGAACGGTACTCCTTTCTTGCACGAACTATTAATCTTTGTATGTTGGTTATTGCACCTTATAATTTATACCAATGATGCCACTTTGAGGTATACGAGGTTCACACGATCTCTTAATTATATCCTGTAAGTTTCCTCAATCGAAGGAACTCTGTTTATTTTGTAGCTATGACCGTTTAAATTTGTAATCTAAATATACTTACAGATGAAGTTTACTATATTCTTGTAACGGTACTCATTTCTTGCAAGAACTATTAATCTTGTACGTCGGCTATTGCAACTTATAATTTATTACCTATGATGCCACTTCAAGGTATACGAGGTTCACACGATGTCTTAATAATATGGTGTAGGTTTCCTCAACCGAACTCTGTTTATCTTGTAGTTATAATCGTTTAAATTTGTAATCTAAATATACTAACATATGAAGTTTACTATATTCTTTGAACGGTACTCCTTTCTTGCACGAACTATTAATCTTTGTATGTCGGTTATTGCACCTTATAATTTATACCAATGATGCCACTTTGAGGTATACGAGGTTCACACGATGTCTTAATTATATCCTGTAAGTTTCCTCAATCGAAGGAACTCTGTTTATTTTGTAGCTATGACCGTTTAAATTCGTAATCTAAGTATACTTACAGATGAAGTTTACTATATTCTTTTAACGGTACTCCTTTCTTGCTCGACCTATGAATCCCGGAATTTCGGTTATTGCAACTTATAATTTATTTCCTATGATGCCACTTCGAGGTAGAAGATGTTCACACATTATTGTAATTATATACTGCAAGTTTCCTCATTTGAACTCCGCTTATCTTGTTCTTATAATCATTTAAATATCTAATCTCAATATAACAACGTATGATGTTTATTCTATTCTGTTAATGGTAATCCTTTCTTGCACGAATTATTATTGTTGGTATTTCGGTTATTGAAACTTATAATTTATTTCCTAGTACACCACTTCGAGTTATAAGAGGTTCACACGATATCTTAATTATCTCATGTAAGTTTGCCCAATCAAACTCTGTTTATCTTGTAGTTATACTCGTTTAAATTTGTAATCTTAAATATACTAAGTTATGAAGTTTACTATATTCTTGTAACGGTACTCCTTTCTTGCAAGAAGTATTAATCTTGTATGTCGGCTATTGCGACTTATAATTTATTACCTATGATGCCACTTCAAGGTATACGAGGTTCACACGATGTCTTAATAATATGGGGTAGGTTTCCTCAACCGAACTCTGTTTATCTTGTAGTTATAATCGTTTAAATTTGTAATCTAAATATACTAACATATGAAGTTTACTATATTCTTTGAACGGTACTCCTTTCTTGCACGAACTATTAATCTTTGTATGTCGGTTATTGCACCTTATAATTTATACCAATGATGCCACTTTGAGGTATACGAGGTTCACACGATCTCTTAATTATATCCTGTAAGTTTCCTCAATCGAAGGAACTCTGTTTATTTTGTAGCTATGACCGTTTAAATTCGTAATCTAAATATACTTACAGATGAAGTTTACTATATTCTTTTAACGGTACTCCTTTCTTGCTCGACCTATGAATCCCGGAATTTCGGTTATTGCAACTTATAATTTATTTCCTATGATGCCACTTCGAGGTAGAAGATGTTCACACATTATTGTAATTATATACTGCAAGTTTCCTCATTTGAACTCCGCTTATCTTGTACTTATAATCATTTAAATATCTAATCTCAATATAACAACGTATGATGTTTATTCTATTCTGTTAATGGTAATCCTTTCTTGCACGAATTATTATTGTTGGTATTTCGGTTATTGAAACTTATAATTTATTTCCTAGTACACCACTTCGAGTTATAAGAGGTTCACACGATATCTTAATTATCTCATGTAAGTTTGCCCAATCAAACTCTGTTTATCTTGTAGTTATACTCGTTTAAATTTGTAATCTTAAATATACTAAGTTATGAAGTTTACTATATTCTTGTAACGGTACTCCTTTCTTGCAAGAAGTATTAATCTTGTATGTCGGCTATTGCAACTTATAATTTATTACCTATGATGCCACTTCAAGGTATACGAGGTTCACACGATGTCTTAATAATATGGGGTAGGTTTCCTCAACCGAACTCTGTTTATCTTGTAGTTATAATCGTTTAAATTTGTAATCTAAATATACTAACATATGAAGTTTACTATATTCTTTGAACGGTACTCCTTTCTTGCACGAACTATTAATCTTTGTATGTCGGTTATTGCACCTTATAATTTATACCAATGATGCCACTTTGAGGTATACGAGGTTCATACGATCTCTTAATTATATCCTGTAAGTTTCCTCAATCGAAGGAACTCTGTTTATTTTGTAGCTATGACCGTTTAAATTTGTAATCTAAATATACTTACAGATGAAGTTTACTATATTCTTGTAACGATACTCATTTCTTGCAAGAACTATTAATCTTGTACGTCGGCTATTGCAACTTATAATTTATTACCTATGATGCCACTTCAAGGTATACGAGGTTCACATGATGTCTTAATAATATGGTGTAGGTTTCCTCAACCGAACTCTGTTTATCTTGTAGTTATAATCGTTTAAATTTGTAATCTAAATATACTAACATATGAAGTTTACTATATTCTTTGAACGGTACTCCTTTCTTGCACGAACTATTAATCTTTGTATGTCGGTTATTGCACCTTATAATTTATACCAATGATGCCACTTTGAGGTATACGAGGTTCACACGATGTCTTAATTATATCCTGTAAGTTTCCTCAATCGAAGGAACTCTGTTTATTTTGTAGCTATGACCGTTTAAATTCGTAATCTAAATATACTTACAGATGAAGTTTACTATATTCTTTTAACGGTACTCCTTTCTTGCTCGACCTATGAATCCCGGAATTTCGGTTATTGCAACTTATAATTTATTTCCTATGATGCCACTTCGAGGTAGAAGATGTTCACACATTATTGTAATTATATACTGCAAGTTTCCTCATTTGAACTCCGCTTATCTTGTAGTTATAATCGTTTAAATATCTAATCTCAATATAACAACGTATGATGTTTATTCTATTCTGTTAATGGTAATCCTTTCTTGCACGAATTATTATTGTTGGTATTTCGGTTATTGAAACTTATAATTTATTTCCTAGTACACCACTTCGAGTTATAAGAGGTTCACACGATATCTTAATTATCTCATGTAAGTTTGCCCAATCAAACTCTGTTTATCTTGTAGTTATACTCGTTTAAATTTGTAATCTTAAATATACTAAGTTATGAAGTTTACTATATTCTTGTAACGGTACTCCTTTCTTGCAAGAAGTATTAATCTTGTATGTCGGCTATTGCAACTTATAATTTATTACCTATGATGCCACTTCAAGGTATACGAGGTTCACACGATGTCTTAATAATATGGGGTAGGTTTCCTCAACCGAACTCTGTTTATCTTGTAGTTATAATCGTTTAAATTTGTAATCTAAATATACTAACATATGAAGTTTACTATATTCTATGAACGGTACTCCTTTCTTGCACGAACTATTAATCTTTGTATGTCGGTTATTGCACCTTATAATTTATACCAATGATGCCACTTTGAGGTATACGAGGTTCACACGATCTCTTAATTATATCCTGTAAGTTTCCTCAATCGAAGGAACTCTGTTTATTTTGTAGCTATGACCGTTTAAATTCGTAATCTAAATATACTTACAGATGAAGTTTACTACATTCTTTTAACGGTACTCCTTTCTTGCTCGACCTATGAATCCCGGAATTTCGGTTATTGCAACTTATAATTTATTTCCTATGATGCCACTTCGAGGTAGAAGATGTTCACACATTATTGTAATTATATACTGCAACTTTCCTCATTTGAACTCCGCTTATCTTGTACTTATAATCATATAAATATCTAATCTCAATATAACAACGTATGATGTTTATTCTATTCTGTTAATGGTAATCCGTTCTTGCACGAATTATTATTGTTGGTATTTCGGTTATTGAAACTTATAATTTATTTCCTAGTACACCACTTTGAGTTATAAGAGGTTCACACGATATCTTAATTATCTCATGTAAGTTTGCCCAATCAAACTCTGTTTATCTTGTAGTTATACTCGTTTAAATTTGTAATCTTAAATATACTAAGTTATGAAGTTTACTATATTCTTGTAACGGTACTCCTTTCTTGCAAGAAGTATTAACCTTGTATGTCGGCTATTGCAACTTATAATTTATTACCTATGATGCCACTTCAAGGTATACGAGGTTCACACGATGTCTTAATAATATGGGGTAGGTTTCCTCAACCGAACTCTGTTTATCTTGTAGTTATAATCGTTTAAATTTGTAATCTAAATATACTAACATATGAAGTTTACTATATTCTTTGAACGGTACTCCTTTCTTGCACGAACTATTAATCTTTGTATGTCGGTTATTGCACCTTATAATTTATACCAATGATGCCACTTTGAGGTATACGAGGTTCACACGATCTCTTAATTATCTCATGTAAGTTTGCCCAATCAAACTCTGTTTATCTTGTAGCTATGACCGTTTAAATTTGTAATCTAAATATACTTACAGATGAAGTTTACTATATTCTTGTAACGGTACTCATTTCTTGCAAGAACTATTAATCTTGTACGTCGGCTATTGCAACTTATAATTTATTACCTATGATGCCACTTCAAGGTATACGAGGTTCACACGATGTCTTAATAATATGGGGTAGGTTTCCTCAACCGAACTCTGTTTATCTTGTAGTTATAATCGTTTAAATTTGTAATCTAAATATACTAACATATGAAGTTTACTATATTCTTTGAACGGTACTCCTTTCTTGCACGAACTATTAATCTTTGTATGTCGGTTATTGCACCTTATAATTTATACCAATGATGCCACTTTGAGGTATACGAGGTTCACACGATCTCTTAATTATATCCTGTAAGTTTCCTCAATCTAAGGAACTCTGTTTATTTTGTAGCTATGACCGTTTAAATTCGTAATCTAAATATACTTACAGATGAAGTTTACTACATTCTTTTAACGGTACTCCTTTCTTGCTCGACCTATGAATCCCGGAATTTCGGTTATTGCAACTTATAATTTATTTCCTATGATGCCACTTCGAGGTAGAAGATGTTCACACATTATTGTAATTATATACTGCAACTTTCCTCATTTGAACTCCGCTTATCTTGTACTTATAATCATATAAATATCTAATCTCAATATAACAACGTATGATGTTTATTCTATTCTGTTAATGGTAATCCTTTCTTGCACGAATTATTATTGTTGGTATTTCGGTTATTGAAACTTATAATTTATTTCCTAGTACACCACTTCGAGTTATAAGAGGTTCACACGATATCTTAATTATCTCATGTAAGTTTGCCCAATCAAACTCTGTTTATCTTGTAGTTATACTCGTTTAAATTTGTAATCTTAAATATACTAAGTTATGAAGTTTACTATATTCTTGTAACGGTACTCCTTTCTTGCAAGAAGTATTAATCTTGTATGTCGGCTATTGCAACTTATAATTTATTACCTATGATGCCACTTCAAGGTATACGAGGTTCACACGATGTCTTAATAATATGGGGTAGGTTTCCTCAACCGAACTCTGTTTATCTTATAGTTATAATCGTTTAAATCTGTAATCTAAATATACTAACATATGAAGTTTACTATATTCTTTGAACGGTACTCCTTTATTGCACGAACTATTAATCTTTGTATGTCGGTTATTGCACCTTATAATTTATACCAATGATGCCACTTTGAGGTATACGAGGTTCACACGATCTCTTAATTATATCCTGTAAGTTTCCTCAATCGAAGGAACTCTGTTTATTTTGTAGCTATGACCGTTTAAATTCGTAATCTAAATATACTTACAGATGAAGTTTACTACATTCTTTTAACGGTACTCCTTTCTTGCAAGAACTATTAATCTTGTACGTCGGCTATTGCAACTTATAATTTATTACCTATGATGCCACTTCAAGGTATACGAGGTTCACACGATGTCTTAATAATATGGGGTAGGTTTCCTCAACCGAACTCTGTTTATCTTGTAGTTATAATCGTTTAAATTTGTAATCTAAATATACTAACATATGAAGTTTACTATATTCTTTGAACGGTACTCCTTTCTTGCACGAACTATTAATCTTTGTATGTCGGTTATTGCACCTTATAATTTATACCAATGATGCCACTTTGAGGTATACGAGGTTCACACGATCTCTTAATTATATCCTGTAAGTTTCCTCAATCTAAGGAACTCTGTTTATTTTGTAGCTATGACCGTTTAAATTCGTAATCTAAATATACTTACAGATGAAGTTTACTACATTCTTTTAACGGTACTCCTTTCTTGCTCGACCTATGAATCCCGGAATTTCGGTTATTGCAACTTATAATTTATTTCCTATGATGCCACTTCGAGGTAGAAGATGTTCACACATTATTGTAATTATATACTGCAACTTTCCTCATTTGAACTCCGCTTATCTTGTACTTATAATCATATAAATATCTAATCTCAATATAACAACGTATGATGTTTATTCTATTCTGTTAATGGTAATCCTTTCTTGCACGAATTATTATTGTTGGTATTTCGGTTATTGAAACTTATAATTTATTTCCTAGTACACCACTTCGAGTTATAAGAGGTTCACACGATATCTTAATTATCTCATGTAAGTTTGCCCAATCAAACTCTGTTTATCTTGTAGTTATACTCGTTTAAATTTGTAATCTTAAATATACTAAGTTATGAAGTTTACTATATTCTTGTAACGGTACTCCTTTCTTGCAAGAAGTATTAATCTTGTATGTCGGCTATTGCAACTTATAATTTATTACCTATGATGCCACTTCAAGGTATACGAGGTTCACACGATGTCTTAATAATATGGGGTAGGTTTCCTCAACCGAACTCTGTTTATCTTATAGTTATAATCGTTTAAATCTGTAATCTAAATATACTAACATATGAAGTTTACTATATTCTTTGAACGGTACTCCTTTATTGCACGAACTATTAATCTTTGTATGTCGGTTATTGCACCTTATAATTTATACCAATGATGCCACTTTGAGGTATACGAG
Organism: Chamaenerion angustifolium; assembly: GCA_946814005.1. Lineage (NCBI taxonomy): Eukaryota > Viridiplantae > Streptophyta > Magnoliopsida > Myrtales > Onagraceae > Chamaenerion > Chamaenerion angustifolium. The sequence continues at coordinate 19,724,779 of OX328268.1, read as the reverse complement.
GTTCACACGATCTCTTAATTATATCCTGTAAGTTTCCTCAATCGAAGGAACTCTGTTTATTTTGTAGCTATGACCGTTTAAATTCGTAATCTAAATATACTTACAGATGAAGTTTACTACATTCTTTTAACGGTACTCCTTTCTTGCAAGAACTATTAATCTTGTACGTCGGCTATTGCAACTTATAATTTATTACCTATGATGCCACTTCAAGGTATACGAGGTTCACACGATGTCTTAATAATATGGGGTAGGTTTCCTCAACCGAACTCTGTTTATCTTGTAGTTATAATCGTTTAAATTTGTAATCTAAATATACTAACATATGAAGTTTACTATATTCTTTGAACGGTACTCCTTTCTTGCACGAACTATTAATCTTTGTATGTCGGTTATTGCACCTTATAATTTATACCAATGATGCCACTTTGAGGTATACGAGGTTCACACGATCTCTTAATTATATCCTGTAAGTTTCCTCAATCTAAGGAACTCTGTTTATTTTGTAGCTATGACCGTTTAAATTCGTAATCTAAATATACTTACAGATGAAGTTTACTACATTCTTTTAACGGTACTCCTTTCTTGCTCGACCTATGAATCCCGGAATTTCGGTTATTGCAACTTATAATTTATTTCCTATGATGCCACTTCGAGGTAGAAGATGTTCACACATTATTGTAATTATATACTGCAACTTTCCTCATTTGAACTCCGCTTATCTTGTACTTATAATCATATAAATATCTAATCTCAATATAACAACGTATGATGTTTATTCTATTCTGTTAATGGTAATCCTTTCTTGCACGAATTATTATTGTTGGTATTTCGGTTATTGAAACTTATAATTTATTTCCTAGTACACCACTTCGAGTTATAAGAGGTTCACACGATATCTTAATTATCTCATGTAAGTTTGCCCAATCAAACTCTGTTTATCTTGTAGTTATACTCGTTTAAATTTGTAATCTTAAATATACTAAGTTATGAAGTTTACTATATTCTTGTAACGGTACTCCTTTCTTGCAAGAAGTATTAATCTTGTATGTCGGCTATTGCAACTTATAATTTATTACCTATGATGCCACTTCAAGGTATACGAGGTTCACACGATGTCTTAATAATATGGGGTAGGTTTCCTCAACCGAACTCTGTTTATCTTATAGTTATAATCGTTTAAATCTGTAATCTAAATATACTAACATATGAAGTTTACTATATTCTTTGAACGGTACTCCTTTATTGCACGAACTATTAATCTTTGTATGTCGGTTATTGCACCTTATAATTTATACCAATGATGCCACTTTGAGGTATACGAGGTTCACACGATCTCTTAATTATATCCTGTAAGTTTCCTCAATCGAAGGAACTCTGTTTATTTTGTAGCTATGACCGTTTAAATTCGTAATCTAAATATACTTACAGATGAAGTTTACTACATTCTTTTAACGGTACTCCTTTCTTGCTCGACCTATGAATCCCGGAATTTCGATTATTGCAACTTATAATTTATTTCCTATGATGCCACTTCGAGGTAGAAGATGTTCACACATTATTGTAATTATATACTGCAACTTTCCTCATTTGAACTCCGCTTATCTTGTACTTATAATCATATAAATATCTAATCTCAATATAACAACGTATGATGTTTATTCTATTCTGTTAATGGTAATCCGTTCTTGCACGAATTATTATTGTTGGTATTTCGGTTATTGAAACTTATAATTTATTTCCTAGTACACCACTTTGAGTTATAAGAGGTTCACACGATATCTTAATTATCTCATGTAAGTTTGCCCAATCAAACTCTGTTTATCTTGTAGTTATACTCGTTTAAATTTGTAATCTTAAATATACTAAGTTATGAAGTTTACTATATTCTTGTAACGGTACTCCTTTCTTGCAAGAAGTATTAATCTTGTATGTCGGCTATTGCAACTTATAATTTATTACCTATGATGCCACTTCAAGGTATACGAGGTTCACACGATGTCTTAATAATATGGGGTAGGTTTCCTCAACCGAACTCTGTTTATCTTATAGTTATAATCGTTTAAATCTGTAATCTAAATATACTAACATATGAAGTTTACTATATTCTTTGAACGGTACTCCTTTCTTGCACGAACTATTAATCTTTGTATGTCGGTTATTGCACCTTATAATTTATACCAATGATGCCACTTTGAGGTATACGAGGTTCACACGATCTCTTAATTATATCCTGTAAGTTTCCTCAATCGAAGGAACTCTGTTTATTTTGTAGCTATGACCGTTTAAATTCGTAATCTAAATATACTTACAGATGAAGTTTACTACATTCTTTTAACGGTACTCCTTTCTTGCTCGACCTATGAATCCCGGAATTTCGATTATTGCAACTTATAATTTATTTCCTATGATGCCACTTCGAGGTAGAAGATGTTCACACATTATTGTAATTATATACTGCAACTTTCCTCATTTGAACTCCGCTTATCTTGTACTTATAATCATATAAATATCTAATCTCAATATAACAACGTATGATGTTTATTCTATTCTGTTAATGGTAATCCGTTCTTGCACGAATTATTATTGTTGGTATTTCGGTTATTGAAACTTATAATTTATTTCCTAGTACACCACTTTGAGTTATAAGAGGTTCACACGATATCTTAATTATCTCATGTAAGTTTGCCCAATCAAACTCTGTTTATCTTGTAGTTATACTCGTTTAAATTTGTAATCTTAAATATACTAAGTTATGAAGTTTACTATATTCTTGTAACGGTACTCCTTTCTTGCAAGAAGTATTAATCTTGTATGTCGGCTATTGCAACTTATAATTTATTACCTATGATGCCACTTCAAGGTATACGAGGTTCACACGATGTCTTAATAATATGGGGTAGGTTTCCTCAACCGAACTCTGTTTATCTTGTAGTTATAATCGTTTAAATTTGTAATCTAAATATACTAACATATGAAGTTTACTATATTCTTTGAACGGTACTCCTTTCTTGCACGAACTATTAATCTTTGTATGTCGGTTATTGCACCTTATAATTTATACCAATGATGCCACTTTGAGGTATACGAGGTTCACACGATCTCTTAATTATATCCTGTAAGTTTCCTCAATCAAAGGAACTCTGTTTATTTTGTAGCTATGACCGTTTAAATTTGTAATCTAAATATACTTACAGATGAAGTTTACTATATTCTTGTAACGGTACTCCTTTCTTGCAAGAACTATTAATCTTGTACGTCGGCTATTGCAACTTATAATTTATTACCTATGATGCCACTTCAAGGTATACGAGGTTCACACGATGTCTTAATAATATGGTGTAGGTTTCCTCAACCGAACTCTGTTTATCTTGTAGTTATAATCGTTTAAATTTGTAATCTAAATATACTAACATATGAAGTTTACTATATTCTTTGAACGGTACTCCTTTCTTGCACGAACTATTAATCTTTGTATGTCGGTTATTGCACCTTATAATTTATACCAATGATGCCACTTTGAGGTATACGAGGTTCACACGATCTCTTAATTATATCCTGTAAGTTTCCTCAATCGAAGGAACTCTGTTTATTTTGTAGCTATGACCGTTTAAATTCGTAATCTAAATATACTTACAGATGAAGTTTACTACATTCTTTTAACGGTACTCCTTTCTTGCTCGACCTATGAATCCCGGAATTTCGATTATTGCAACTTATAATTTATTTCCTATGATGCCACTTCGAGGTAGAAGATGTTCACACATTATTGTAATTATATACTGCAACTTTCCTCATTTGAACTCCGCTTATCTTGTACTTATAATCATATAAATATCTAATCTCAATATAACAACGTATGATGTTTATTCTATTCTGTTAATGGTAATCCGTTCTTGCACGAATTATTATTGTTGGTATTTCGGTTATTGAAACTTATAATTTATTTCCTAGTACACCACTTTGAGTTATAAGAGGTTCACACGATATCTTAATTATCTCATGTAAGTTTGCCCAATCAAACTCTGTTTATCTTGTAGTTATACTCGTTTAAATTTGTAATCTTAAATATACTAAGTTATGAAGTTTACTATATTCTTGTAACGGTACTCCTTTCTTGCAAGAAGTATTAATCTTGTATGTCGGCTATTGCAACTTATAATTTATTACCTATGATGCCACTTCAAGGTATACGAGGTTCACACGATGTCTTAATAATATGGTGTAGGTTTCCTCAACCGAACTCTGTTTATCTTGTAGTTATAATCGTTTAAATTTGTAATCTAAATATACTAACATATGAAGTTTACTATATTCTTTGAATGGTACTCCTTTCTTGCACGAACTATTAATCTTTGTATGTCGGTTATTGCACCTTATAATTTATACCAATGATGCCACTTTGAGGTATACGAGGTTCACACGATCTCTTAATTATATCCTGTAAGTTTCCTCAATCGAAGGAACTCTGTTTATTTTGTAGCTATGACCGTTTAAATTTGTAATCTAAATATACTTACATATGAAGTTTACTATATTCTTGTAACGGTACTCCTTTCTTGCAAGAACTATTAATCTTGTACGTCGGCTATTGCAACTTATAATTTATTACCTATGATGCCACTTTGAGGTATACGAGGTTCACACGATGTCTTAATAATATGGTGTAGGTTTCCTCAACCGAACTCTGTTTATCTTGTAGTTATAATCGTTTAAATTTGTAATCTAAATATACTAACATATGAAGTTTACTATATTCTTTGAACGGTACTCCTTTCTTGCACGAACTATTAATCTTTGTATGTCGGTTATTGCACCTTATAATTTATACCAATGATGCCACTTTGAGGTATACGAGGTTCACACGATCTCTTAATTATATCCTGTAAGTTTCCTCAATCGAAGGAACTCTGTTTATTTTGTAGCTATGACCGTTTAAATTCGTAATCTAAATATACTTACAGATGAAGTTTACTACATTCTTTTAACGGTACTCCTTTCTTGCTCGACCTATGAATCCCGGAATTTCGGTTATTGCAACTTATAATTTATTTCCTATGATGCCACTTCGAGGTAGAAGATGTTCACACATTATTGTAATTATATACTGCAACTTTCCTCATTTGAACTCCGCTTATCTTGTACTTATAATCATATAAATATCTAATCTCAATATAACAACGTATGATGTTTATTCTATTCTGTTAATGGTAATCCTTTCTTGCACGAATTATTATTGTTGGTATTTCGGTTATTGAAACTTATAATTTATTTCCTAGTACACCACTTCGAGTTATAAGAGGTTCACACGATATCTTAATTATCTCATGTAAGTTTACCCAATCAAACTCTGTTTATCTTGTAGTTATACTCGTTTAAATTTGTAATCTTAAATATACTAAGTTATGAAGTTTACTATATTCTTGTAACGGTACTCCTTTCTTGCAAGAAGTATTAATCTTGTATGTCGGCTATTGCAACTTATAATTTATTACCTATGATGCCACTTCAAGGTATACGAGGTTCACACGATGTCTTAATAATATGGGGTAGGTTTCCTCAACCGAACTCTGTTTATCTTGTAGTTATAATCGTTTAAATTTGTAATCTAAATATACTAACATATGAAGTTTACTATATTCTTTGAACGGTACTCCTTTCTTGCACGAACTATTAATCTTTGTATGTCGGTTATTGCACCTTATAATTTATACCAATGATGCCACTTTGAGGTATACGAGGTTCACACGATCTCTTAATTATATCCTGTAAGTTTCCTCAATCGAAGGAACTCTGTTTATTTTGTAGCTATGACCGTTTAAATTCGTAATCTAAATATACTTACAGATGAAGTTTACTACATTCTTTTAACGGTACTCCTTTCTTGCTCGACCTATGAATCCCGGAATTTCGATTATTGCAACTTATAATTTATTTCCTATGATGCCACTTCGAGGTAGAAGATGTTCACACATTATTGTAATTATATACTGCAACTTTCCTCATTTGAACTCCGCTTATCTTGTACTTATAATCATATAAATATCTAATCTCAATATAACAACGTATGATGTTTATTCTATTCTGTTAATGGTAATCCGTTCTTGCACGAATTATTATTGTTGGTATTTCGGTTATTGAAACTTATAATTTATTTCCTAGTACACCACTTTGAGGTATACGAGGTTCACACGATATCTTAATTATCTCATGTAAGTTTGCCCAATCAAACTCTGTTTATCTTGTAGTTATACTCGTTTAAATTTGTAATCTTAAATATACTAAGTTATGAAGTTTACTATATTCTTGTAACGGTACTCCTTTCTTGCAAGAAGTATTAATCTTGTATGTCGGCTATTGCAACTTATAATTTATTACCTATGATGCCACTTCAAGGTATACGAGGTTCACACGATGTCTTAATAATATGGGGTAGGTTTCCTCAACCGAACTCTGTTTATCTTGTAGTTATAATCGTTTAAATTTGTAATCTAAATATACTAACATATGAAGTTTACTATATTCTTTGAACGGTACTCCTTTCTTGCACGAACTATTAATCTTTGTATGTCGGTTATTGCACCTTATAATTTATACCAATGATGCCACTTTGAGGTATACGAGGTTCACACGATCTCTTAATTATATCCTGTAAGTTTCCTCAATCAAAGGAACTCTGTTTATTTTGTAGCTATGACCGTTTAAATTTGTAATCTAAATATACTTACAGATGAAGTTTACTATATTCTTGTAACGGTACTCATTTCTTGCAAGAACTATTAATCTTGTACGTCGGCTATTGCAACTTATAATTTATTACCTATGATGCCACTTCAAGGTATACGAGGTTCACACGATGTCTTAATAATATGGGGTAGGTTTCCTCAACCGAACTCTGTTTATCTTGTAGTTATAATCGTTTAAATTTGTAATCTAAATATACTAACATATGAAGTTTACTATATTCTTTGAACGGTACTCCTTTCTTGCACGAACTATTAATCTTTGTATGTCGGTTATTGCACCTTATAATTTATACCAATGATGCCACTTTGAGGTATACGAGGTTCACACGATCTCTTAATTATATCCTGTAAGTTTCCTCAATCGAAGGAACTCTGTTTATTTTGTAGCTATGACCGTTTAAATTCGTAATCTAAATATACTTACAGATGAAGTTTACTACATTCTTTTAACGGTACTCCTTTCTTGCTCGACCTATGAATCCCGGAATTTCGGTTATTGCAACTTATAATTTATTTCCTATGATGCCACTTCGAGGTAGAAGATGTTCACACATTATTGTAATTATATACTGCAACTTTCCTCATTTGAACTCCGCTTATCTTGTACTTATAATCATATAAATATCTAATCTCAATATAACAACGTATGATGTTTATTCTATTCTGTTAATGGTAATCCTTTCTTGCACGAATTATTATTGTTGGTATTTCGGTTATTGAAACTTATAATTTATTTCCTAGTACACCACTTCGAGTTATAAGAGGTTCACACGATATCTTAATTATCTCATGTAAGTTTGCCCAATCAAACTCTGTTTATCTTGTAGTTATACTCGTTTAAATTTGTAATCTTAAATATACTAAGTTATGAAGTTTACTATATTCTTGTAACGGTACTCCTTTCTTGCAAGAAGTATTAATCTTGTATGTCGGCTATTGCAACTTATAATTTATTACCTATGATGCCACTTCAAGGTATACGAGGTTCACACGATGTCTTAATAATATGGGGTAGGTTTCCTCAACCGAACTCTGTTTATCTTGTAGTTATAATCGTTTAAATTTGTAATCTAAATATACTAACATATGAAGTTTACTATATTCTTTGAACGGTACTCCTTTCTTGCACGAACTATTAATCTTTGTATGTCGGTTATTGCACCTTATAATTTATACCAATGATGCCACTTTGAGGTATACGAGGTTCACACGATCTCTTAATTATATCCTGTAAGTTTCCTCAATCAAAGGAACTCTGTTTATTTTGTAGCTATGACCGTTTAAATTTGTAATCTAAATATACTTACAGATGAAGTTTACTATATTCTTGTAACGGTACTCATTTCTTGCAAGAACTATTAATCTTGTACGTCGGCTATTGCAACTTATAATTTATTACCTATGATGCCACTTCAAGGTATACGAGGTTCACACGATGTCTTAATAATATGGGGTAGGTTTCCTCAACCGAACTCTGTTTATCTTGTAGTTATAATCGTTTAAATTTGTAATCTAAATATACTAACATATGAAGTTTACTATATTCTTTGAACGGTACTCCTTTCTTGCACGAACTATTAATCTTTGTATGTCGGTTATTGCACCTTATAATTTATACCAATGATGCCACTTTGAGGTATACGAGGTTCACACGATCTCTTAATTATATCCTGTAAGTTTCCTCAATCGAAGGAACTCTGTTTATTTTGTAGCTATGACCGTTTAAATTCGTAATCTAAATATACTTACAGATGAAGTTTACTACATTCTTTTAACGGTACTCCTTTCTTGCTCGACCTATGAATCCCGGAATTTCGGTTATTGCAACTTATAATTTATTTCCTATTATGCCACTTCGAGGTAGAAGATGTTCACACATTATTGTAATTATATACTGCAACTTTCCTCATTTGAACTCCGCTTATCTTGTACTTATAATCATATAAATATCTAATCTCAATATAACAACGTATGATGTTTATTCTATTCTGTTAATGGTAATCCTTTCTTGCACGAATTATTATTGTTGGTATTTCGGTTATTGAAACTTATAATTTATTTCCTAGTACACCACTTCGAGTTATAAGAGGTTCACACGATATCTTAATTATCTCATGTAAGTTTGCCCAATCAAACTCTGTTTATCTTGTAGTTATACTCGTTTAAATTTGTAATCTTAAATATACTAAGTTATGAAGTTTACTATATTCTTGTAACGGTACTCCTTTCTTGCAAGAAGTATTAATCTTGTATGTCGGCTATTGCAACTTATAATTTATTACCTATGATGCCACTTCAAGGTATACGAGGTTCACACGATGTCTTAATAATATGGGGTAGGTTTCCTCAACCGAACTCTGTTTATCTTGTAGTTATAATCGTTTAAATTTGTAATCTAAATATACTAACATATGAAGTTTACTATATTCTTTGAACGGTACTCCTTTCTTGCACGAACTATTAATCTTTGTATGTCGGTTATTGCACCTTATAATTTATACCAATGATGCCACTTTGAGGTATACGAGGTTCACACGATCTCTTAATTATCTCATGTAAGTTTGCCCAATCAAAGGAACTCTGTTTATTTTGTAGCTATGACCGTTTAAATTTGTAATCTAAATATACTTACAGATGAAGTTTACTATATTCTTGTAACGGTACTCATTTCTTGCAAGAACTATTAATCTTGTACGTCGGCTATTGCAACTTATAATTTATTACCTATGATGCCACTTCAAGGTATACGAGGTTCACACGATGTCTTAATAATATGGGGTAGGTTTCCTCAACCGAACTCTGTTTATCTTGTAGTTATAATCGTTTAAATTTGTAATCTAAATATACTAACATATGAAGTTTACTATATTCTTTGAACGGTACTCCTTTCTTGCACGAACTATTAATCTTTGTATGTCGGTTATTGCACCTTATAATTTATACCAATGATGCCACTTTGAGGTATACGAGGTTCACACGATCTCTTAATTATATCCTGTAAGTTTCCTCAATCGAAGGAACTCTGTTTATTTTGTAGCTATGACCGTTTAAATTCGTAATCTAAATATACTTACAGATGAAGTTTACTACATTCTTTTAACGGTACTCCTTTCTTGCTCGACCTATGAATCCCGGAATTTCGGTTATTGAAACTTATAATTTATTTCCTATTATGCCACTTCGAGGTAGAAGATGTTCACACATTATTGTAATTATATACTGCAACTTTCCTCATTTGAACTCCGCTTATCTTGTACTTATAATCATATAAATATCTAATCTCAATATAACAACGTATGATGTTTATTCTATTCTGTTAATGGTAATCCTTTCTTGCACGAATTATTATTGTTGGTATTTCGGTTATTGAAACTTATAATTTATTTCCTAGTACACCACTTCGAGTTATAAGAGGTTCACACGATATCTTAATTATCTCATGTAAGTTTGCCCAATCAAACTCTGTTTATCTTGTAGTTATACTCGTTTAAATTTGTAATCTTAAATATACTAAGTTATGAAGTTTACTATATTCTTGTAACGGTACTCCTTTCTTGCAAGAAGTATTAATCTTGTATGTCGGCTATTGCAACTTATAATTTATTACCTATGATGCCACTTCAAGGTATACGAGGTTCACACGATGTCTTAATAATATGGGGTAGGTTTCCTCAACCGAACTCTGTTTATCTTGTAGTTATAATCGTTTAAATTTGTAATCTAAATATACTAACATATGAAGTTTACTATATTCTTTGAACGGTACTCCTTTCTTGCACGAACTATTAATCTTTGTATGTCGGTTATTGCACCTTATAATTTATACCAATGATGCCACTTTGAGGTATACGAGGTTCACACGATCTCTTAATTATATCCTGTAAGTTTCCTCAATCGAAGGAACTCTGTTTATTTTGTAGCTATGACCGTTTAAATTTGTAATCTAAATATACTTACAGATGAAGTTTACTATATTCTTGTAACGGTACTCATTTCTTGCAAGAACTATTAATCTTGTACGTCGGCTATTGCAACTTATAATTATTACCTATGATGCCACTTCAAGGTATACGAGGTTCACACGATGTCTTAATAATATGGTGTAGGTTTCCTCAACCGAACTCTGTTTATCTTGTAGTTATAATCGTTTAAATTTGTAATCTAAATATACTAACATATGAAGTTTACTATATTCTTTGAACGGTACTCCTTTCTTGCACGAACTATTAATCTTTGTATGTCGGTTATTGCACCTTATAATTTATACCAATGATGCCACTTTGAGGTATACGAGGTTCACACGATCTCTTAATTATATCCTGTAAGTTTCCTCAATCGAAGGAACTCTGTTTATTTTGTAGCTATGACCGTTTAAATTCGTAATCTAAATATACTTACAGATGAAGTTTACTACATTCTTTTAACGGTACTCCTTTCTTGCTCGACCTATGAATCCCGGAATTTCGGTTATTGCAACTTATAATTTATTTCCTATTATGCCACTTCGAGTTATAAGAGGTTCACACGTTATTGTAATTATATACTGCAACTTTCCTCATTTGAACTCCGCTTATCTTGTACTTATAATCATATAAATATCTAATCTCAATATAACAACGTATGATGTTTATTCTATTCTGTTAATGGTAATCCTTTCTTGCACGAATTATTATTGTTGGTATTTCGGTTATTGAAACTTATAATTTATTTCCTAGTACACCACTTCGAGTTATAAGAGGTTCACACGATATCTTAATTATCTCATGTAAGTTTGCCCAATCAAACTCTGTTTATCTTGTAGTTATACTCGTTTAAATTTGTAATCTTAAATATACTAAGTTATGAAGTTTACTATATTCTTGTAACGGTACTCCTTTCTTGCAAGAAGTATTAATCTTGTATGTCGGCTATTGCAACTTATAATTTATTACCTATGATGCCACTTCAAGGTATACGAGGTTCACACGATGTCTTAATAATATGGGGTAGGTTTCCTCAACCGAACTCTGTTTATCTTGTAGTTATAATCGTTTAAATTTGTAATCTAAATATACTAAGTTATGAAGTTTACTATATTCTTTGAACGGTACTCCTTTCTTGCACGAACTATTAATCTTTGTATGTCGGTTATTGCACCTTATAATTTATACCAATGATGCCACTTTGAGGTATACGAGGTTCACACGATCACTTAATTATATCCTGTAAGTTTCCTCAATCGAAGGAACTCTGTTTATTTTGTAGCTATGACCGTTTAAATTTGTAATCTAAATATACTTACAGATGAAGTTTACTATATTCTTGTAACGGTACTCATTTCTTGCAAGAACTATTAATCTTGTACGTCGGCTATTGCAACTTATAATTTATTACCTATGATGCCACTTCAAGGTATACGAGGTTCACACGATGTCTTAATAATATGGTGTAGGTTTCCTCAACCGAACTCTGTTTATCTTGTAGTTATAATCGTTTAAATTTGTAATCTAAATATACTAACATATGAAGTTTACTATATTCTTTGAACGGTACTCCTTTCTTGCACGAACTATTAATCTTTGTATGTCGGTTATTGCACCTTATAATTTATACCAATGATGCCACTTTGAGGTATACGAGGTTCACACGATCTCTTAATTATATCCTGTAAGTTTCCTCAATCGAAGGAACTCTGTTTATTTTGTAGCTATGACCGTTTAAATTCGTAATCTAAATATACTTACAGATGAAGTTTACTACATTCTTTTAACGGTACTCCTTTCTTGCTCGACCTATGAATCCCGGAATTTCGGTTATTGCAACTTATAATTTATTTCCTATGATGCCACTTCGAGGTAGAAGATGTTCACACATTATTGTAATTATATACTGCAACTTTCCTCATTTGAACTCCGCTTATCTTGTACTTATAATCATATAAATATCTAATCTCAATATAACAACGTATGATGTTTATTCTATTCTGTTAATGGTAATCCTTTCTTGCACGAATTATTATTGTTGGTATTTCGGTTATTGAAACTTATAATTTATTTCCTAGTACACCACTTCGAGTTATAAGAGGTTCACACGATATCTTAATTATCTCATGTAAGTTTGCCCAATCAAACTCTGTTTATCTTGTAGTTATACTCGTTTAAATTTGTAATCTTAAATATACTAAGTTATGAAGTTTACTATATTCTTGTAACGGTACTCCTTTCTTGCAAGAAGTATTAATCTTGTATGTCGGCTATTGCAACTTATAATTTATTACCTATGATGCCACTTCAAGGTATACGAGGTTCACACGATGTCTTAATAATATGGGGTAGGTTTCCTCAACCGAACTCTGTTTATCTTGTAGTTATAATCGTTTAAATTTGTAATCTAAATATACTAACATATGAAGTTTACTATATTCTTTGAACGGTACTCCTTTCTTGCACGAACTATTAATCTTTGTATGTCGGTTATTGCACCTTATAATTTATACCAATGATGCCACTTTGAGGTATACGAGGTTCACACGATCTCTTAATTATATCCTGTAAGTTTCCTCAATCGAAGGAACTCTGTTTATTTTGTAGCTATGACCGTTTAAATTTGTAATCTAAATATACTTACAGATGAAGTTTACTATATTCTTGTAACGGTACTCATTTCTTGCAAGAACTATTAATCTTGTACGTCGGCTATTGCAACTTATAATTTATTACCTATGATGCCACTTCAAGGTATACGAGGTTCACACGATGTCTTAATAATATGGGGTAGGTTTCCTCAACCGAACTCTGTTTATCTTGTAGTTATAATCGTTTAAATTTGTAATCTAAATATACTAACATATGAAGTTTACTATATTCTTTGAACGGTACTCCTTTCTTGCACGAACTATTAATCTTTGTATGTCGGTTATTGCACCTTATAATTTATACCAATGATGCCACTTTGAGGTATACGAGGTTCACACGATCTCTTAATTATATCCTGTAAGTTTCCTCAATCGAAGGAACTCTGTTTATTTTGTAGCTATGACCGTTTAAATTCGTAATCTAAATATACTTACAGATGAAGTTTACTATATTCTTTTAACGGTACTCCTTTCTTGCTCGACCTATGAATCCCGGAATTTCGGTTATTGCAACTTATAATTTATTTCCTATGATGCCACTTCGAGGTAGAAGATGTTCACACATTATTGTAATTATATACTGCAAGTTTCCTCATTTGAACTCCGCTTATCTTGTACTTATAATCATTTAAATATCTAATCTCAATATAACAACGTATGATGTTTATTCTATTCTGTTAATGGTAATCCTTTCTTGCACGAATTATTATTGTTGGTATTTCGGTTATTGAAACTTATAATTTATTTCCTAGTACACCACTTCGAGTTATAAGAGGTTCACACGATATCTTAATTATCTCATGTAAGTTTGCCCAATCAAACTCTGTTTATCTTGTAGTTATACTCGTTTAAATTTGTAATCTTAAATATACTAAGTTATGAAGTTTACTATATTCTTGTAACGGTACTCCTTTCTTGCAAGAAGTATTAATCTTGTATGTCGGCTATTGCAACTTATAATTTATTACCTATGATGCCACTTCAAGGTATACGAGGTTCACACGATGTCTTAATAATATGGGGTAGGTTTCCTCAACCGAACTCTGTTTATCTTGTAGTTATAATCGTTTAAATTTGTAATCTAAATATACTAACATATGAAGTTTACTATATTCTTTGAACGGTACTCCTTTCTTGCACGAACTATTAATCTTTGTATGTCGGTTATTGCACCTTATAATTTATACCAATGATGCCACTTTGAGGTATACGAGGTTCACACGATCTCTTAATTATATCCTGTAAGTTTCCTCAATCGAAGGAACTCTGTTTATTTTGTAGCTATGACCGTTTAAATTCGTAATCTAAATATACTTACAGATGAAGTTTACTATATTCTTTTAACGGTACTCCTTTCTTGCTCGACCTATGAATCCCGGAATTTCGGTTATTGCAACTTATAATTTATTTCCTATGATGCCACTTCGAGGTAGAAGAAGATGTTCACACATTATTGTAATTATATACTGCAACTTTCCTCATTTGAACTCCGCTTATCTTGTACTTATAATCATATAAACATCTAATCTCAATATAACAACGTATGATGTTTATTCTATTCTGTTAATGCTAATCCTTTCTTGCACGAATTATTATTGTTGGTATTTCGGTTATTGAAACTTATAATTTATTTCCTAGTACACCACTTCGAGTTATAAGAGGTTCACACGATATCTTAATTATCTCATGTAAGTTTGCCCAATCAAACTCTGTTTATCTTGTAGTTATACTCGTTTAAATTTGTAATCTTAAATATACTAAGTTATGAAGTTTACTATATTCTTGTAACGGTACTCCTTTCTTGCAAGAAGTATTAATCTTGTATGTCGGCTATTGCAACTTATAATTTATTACCTATGATGCCACTTCAAGGTATACGAGGTTCACACGATGTCTTAATAATATGGGGTAGGTTTCCTCAACCGAACTCTGTTTATCTTGTAGTTATAATCGTTTAAATTTGTAATCTAAATATACTAACTTATGAAGTTTACTATATTCTTTGAACGGTACTCCTTTCTTGCACGAACTATTAATCTTTGTATGTCGGTTATTGCACCTTATAATTTATACCAATGATGCCACTTTGAGGTATACGAGGTTCACACGATCACTTAATTATATCCTGTAAGTTTCCTCAATCGAAGGAACTCTGTTTATTTTGTAGCTATGACCGTTTAAATTTGTAATCTAAATATACTTACAGATGAAGTTTACTATATTCTTGTAACGGTACTCATTTCTTGCAAGAACTATTAATCTTGTACGTCGGCTATTGCAACTTATAATTTATTACCTATGATGCCACTTCAAGGTATACGAGGTTCACACGATGTCTTAATAATATGGTGTAGGTTTCCTCAACCGAACTCTGTTTATCTTGTAGTTATAATCGTTTAAATTTGTAATCTAAATATACTAACATATGAAGTTTACTATATTCTTTGAACGGTACTCCTTTCTTGCACGAACTATTAATCTTTGTATGTCGGTTATTGCACCTTATAATTTATACCAATGATGCCACTTTGAGGTATACGAGGTTCACACGATCTCTTAATTATATCCTGTAAGTTTCCTCAATCGAAGGAACTCTGTTTATTTTGTAGCTATGACCGTTTAAATTCGTAATCTAAATATACTTACAGATGAAGTTTACTACATTCTTTTAACGGTACTCCTTTCTTGCTCGACCTATGAATCCCGGAATTTCGGTTATTGCAACTTATAATTTATTTCCTATGATGCCACTTCGAGGTAGAAGATGTTCACACATTATTGTAATTATATACTGCAACTTTCCTCATTTGAACTCCGCTTATCTTGTACTTATAATCATATAAATATCTAATCTCAATATAACAACGTATGATGTTTATTCTATTCTGTTAATGGTAATCCTTTCTTGCACGAATTATTATTGTTGGTATTTCGGTTATTGAAACTTATAATTTATTTCCTAGTACACCACTTCGAGTTATAAGAGGTTCACACGATATCTTAATTATCTCATGTAAGTTTGCCCAATCAAACTCTGTTTATCTTGTAGTTATACTCGTTTAAATTTGTAATCTTAAATATACTAAGTTATGAAGTTTACTATATTCTTGTAACGGTACTCCTTTCTTGCAAGAAGTATTAATCTTGTATGTCGGCTATTGCAACTTATAATTTATTACCTATGATGCCACTTCAAGGTATACGAGGTTCACACGATGTCTTAATAATATGGGGTAGGTTTCCTCAACCGAACTCTGTTTATCTTGTAGTTATAATCGTTTAAATTTGTAATCTAAATATACTAACATATGAAGTTTACTATATTCTTTGAACGGTACTCCTTTCTTGCACGAACTATTAATCTTTGTATGTCGGTTATTGCACCTTATAATTTATACCAATGATGCCACTTTGAGGTATACGAGGTTCACACGATCTCTTAATTATATCCTGTAAGTTTCCTCAATCGAAGGAACTCTGTTTATTTTGTAGCTATGACCGTTTAAATTTGTAATCTAAATATACTTACAGATGAAGTTTACTATATTCTTGTAACGGTACTCATTTCTTGCAAGAACTATTAATCTTGTACGTCGGCTATTGCAACTTATAATTTATTACCTATGATGCCACTTCAAGGTATACGAGGTTCACACGATGTCTTAATAATATGGGGTAGGTTTCCTCAACCGAACTCTGTTTATCTTGTAGTTATAATCGTTTAAATTTGTAATCTAAATATACTAACATATGAAGTTTACTATATTCTTTGAACGGTACTCCTTTCTTGCACGAACTATTAATCTTTGTATGTCGGTTATTGCACCTTATAATTTATACCAATGATGCCACTTTGAGGTATACGAGGTTCACACGATCTCTTAATTATATCCTGTAAGTTTCCTCAATCGAAGGAACTCTGTTTATTTTGTAGCTATGACCGTTTAAATTCGTAATCTAAATATACTTACAGATGAAGTTTACTATATTCTTTTAACGGTACTCCTTTCTTGCTCGACCTATGAATCCCGGAATTTCGGTTATTGCAACTTATAATTTATTTCCTATGATGCCACTTCGAGGTAGAAGATGTTCACACATTATTGTAATTATATACTGCAAGTTTCCTCATTTGAACTCCGCTTATCTTGTACTTATAATCATTTAAATATCTAATCTCAATATAACAACGTATGATGTTTATTCTATTCTGTTAATGGTAATCCTTTCTTGCACGAATTATTATTGTTGGTATTTCGGTTATTGAAACTTATAATTTATTTCCTAGTACACCACTTCGAGTTATAAGAGGTTCACACGATATCTTAATTATCTCATGTAAGTTTGCCCAATCAAACTCTGTTTATCTTGTAGTTATACTCGTTTAAATTTGTAATCTTAAATATACTAAGTTATGAAGTTTACTATATTCTTGTAACGGTACTCCTTTCTTGCAAGAAGTATTAATCTTGTATGTCGGCTATTGCAACTTATAATTTATTACCTATGATGCCACTTCAAGGTATACGAGGTTCACACGATGTCTTAATAATATGGGGTAGGTTTCCTCAACCGAACTCTGTTTATCTTGTAGTTATAATCGTTTAAATTTGTAATCTAAATATACTAACATATGAAGTTTACTATATTCTTTGAACGGTACTCCTTTCTTGCACGAACTATTAATCTTTGTATGTCGGTTATTGCACCTTATAATTTATACCAATGATGCCACTTTGAGGTATACGAGGTTCACACGATCTCTTAATTATATCCTGTAAGTTTCCTCAATCGAAGGAACTCTGTTTATTTTGTAGCTATGACCGTTTAAATTCGTAATCTAAATATACTTACAGATGAAGTTTACTATATTCTTTTAACGGTACTCCTTTCTTGCTCGACCTATGAATCCCGGAATTTCGGTTATTGCAACTTATAATTTATTTCCTATGATGCCACTTCGAGGTAGAAGAAGATGTTCACACATTATTGTAATTATATACTGCAACTTTCCTCATTTGAACTCCGCTTATCTTGTACTTATAATCATATAAACATCTAATCTCAATATAACAACGTATGATGTTTATTCTATTCTGTTAATGCTAATCCTTTCTTGCACGAATTATTATTGTTGGTATTTCGGTTATTGAAACTTATAATTTATTTCCTAGTACACCACTTCGAGTTATAAGAGGTTCACACGATATCTTAATTATCTCATGTAAGTTTGCCCAATCAAACTCTGTTTATCTTGTAGTTATACTCGTTTAAATTTGTAATCTTAAATATACTAAGTTATGAAGTTTACTATATTCTTGTAACGGTACTCCTTTCTTGCAAGAAGTATTAATCTTGTATGTCGGCTATTGCAACTTATAATTTATTACCTATGATGCCACTTCAAGGTATACGAGGTTCACACGATGTCTTAATAATATGGGGTAGGTTTCCTCAACCGAACTCTGTTTATCTTGTAGTTATAATCGTTTAAATTTGTAATCTAAATATACTAACTTATGAAGTTTACTATATTCTTTGAACGGTACTCCTTTCTTGCACGAACTATTAATCTTTGTATGTCGGTTATTGCACCTTATAATTTATACCAATGATGCCACTTTGAGGTATACGAGGTTCACACGATCACTTAATTATATCCTGTAAGTTTCCTCAATCGAAGGAACTCTGTTTATTTTGTAGCTATGACCGTTTAAATTTGTAATCTAAATATACTTACAGATGAAGTTTACTATATTCTTGTAACGGTACTCATTTCTTGCAAGAACTATTAATCTTGTACGTCGGCTATTGCAACTTATAATTTATTACCTATGATGCCACTTCAAGGTATACGAGGTTCACACGATGTCTTAATAATATGGTGTAGGTTTCCTCAACCGAACTCTGTTTATCTTGTAGTTATAATCGTTTAAATTTGTAATCTAAATATACTAACATATGAAGTTTACTATATTCTTTGAACGGTACTCCTTTCTTGCACGAACTATTAATCTTTGTATGTCGGTTATTGCACCTTATAATTTATACCAATGATGCCACTTTGAGGTATACGAGGTTCACACGATCTCTTAATTATATCCTGTAAGTTTCCTCAATCGAAGGAACTCTGTTTATTTTGTAGCTATGACCGTTTAAATTCGTAATCTAAATATACTTACAGATGAAGTTTACTACATTCTTTTAACGGTACTCCTTTCTTGCTCGACCTATGAATCCCGGAATTTCGGTTATTGCAACTTATAATTTATTTCCTATGATGCCACTTCGAGGTAGAAGATGTTCACACATTATTGTAATTATATACTGCAACTTTCCTCATTTGAACTCCGCTTATCTTGTACTTATAATCATATAAATATCTAATCTCAATATAACAACGTATGATGTTTATTCTATTCTGTTAATGGTAATCCTTTCTTGCACGAATTATTATTGTTGGTATTTCGGTTATTGAAACTTATAATTTATTTCCTAGTACACCACTTCGAGTTATAAGAGGTTCACACGATATCTTAATTATCTCATGTAAGTTTGCCCAATCAAACTCTGTTTATCTTGTAGTTATACTCGTTTAAATTTGTAATCTTAAATATACTAAGTTATGAAGTTTACTATATTCTTGTAACGGTACTCCTTTCTTGCAAGAAGTATTAATCTTGTATGTCGGCTATTGCAACTTATAATTTATTACCTATGATGCCACTTCAAGGTATACGAGGTTCACACGATGTCTTAATAATATGGGGTAGGTTTCCTCAACCGAACTCTGTTTATCTTGTAGTTATAATCGTTTAAATTTGTAATCTAAATATACTAACATATGAAGTTTACTATATTCTTTGAACGGTACTCCTTTCTTGCACGAACTATTAATCTTTGTATGTCGGTTATTGCACCTTATAATTTATACCAATGATGCCACTTTGAGGTATACGAGGTTCACACGATCTCTTAATTATATCCTGTAAGTTTCCTCAATCGAAGGAACTCTGTTTATTTTGTAGCTATGACCGTTTAAATTTGTAATCTAAATATACTTACAGATGAAGTTTACTATATTCTTGTAACGGTACTCATTTCTTGCAAGAACTATTAATCTTGTACGTCGGCTATTGCAACTTATAATTTATTACCTATGATGCCACTTCAAGGTATACGAGGTTCACACGATGTCTTAATAATATGGGGTAGGTTTCCTCAACCGAACTCTGTTTATCTTGTAGTTATAATCGTTTAAATTTGTAATCTAAATATACTAACATATGAAGTTTACTATATTCTTTGAACGGTACTCCTTTCTTGCACGAACTATTAATCTTTGTATGTCGGTTATTGCACCTTATAATTTATACCAATGATGCCACTTTGAGGTATACGAGGTTCACACGATCTCTTAATTATATCCTGTAAGTTTCCTCAATCGAAGGAACTCTGTTTATTTTGTAGCTATGACCGTTTAAATTCGTAATCTAAATATACTTACAGATGAAGTTTACTATATTCTTTTAACGGTACTCCTTTCTCGCTCGACCTATGAATCCCGGAATTTCGGTTATTGCAACTTATAATTTATTTCCTATGATGCCACTTCGAGGTAGAAGATGTTCACACATTATTGTAATTATATACTGCAAGTTTCCTCATTTGAACTCCGCTTATCTTGTACTTATAATCATTTAAATATCTAATCTCAATATAACAACGTATGATGTTTATTCTATTCTGTTAATGGTAATCCTTTCTTGCACGAATTATTATTGTTGGTATTTCGGTTATTGAAACTTATAATTTATTTCCTAGTACACCACTTCGAGTTATAAGAGGTTCACACGATATCTTAATTATCTCATGTAAGTTTGCCCAATCAAACTCTGTTTATCTTGTAGTTATACTCGTTTAAAGTTGTAATCTTAAATATACTAAGTTATGAAGTTTACTATATTCTTGTAACGGTACTCCTTTCTTGCAAGAAGTATTAATCTTGTATGTCGGCTATTGCAACTTATAATTTATTACCTATGATGCCACTTCAAGGTATACGAGGTTCACACGATGTCTTAATAATATGGGGTAGGTTTCCTCAACCGAACTCTGTTTATCTTGTAGTTATAATCGTTTAAATTTGTAATCTAAATATACTAACATATGAAGTTTACTATATTCTTTGAACGGTACTCCTTTCTTGCACGAACTATTAATCTTTGTATGTCGGTTATTGCACCTTATAATTTATACCAATGATGCCACTTTGAGGTATACGAGGTTCACACGATCTCTTAATTATATCCTGTAAGTTTCCTCAATCGAAGGAACTCTGTTTATTTTGTAGCTATGACCGTTTAAATTCGTAATCTAAATATACTTACAGATGAAGTTTACTATATTCTTTTAACGGTACTCCTTTCTTGCTCGACCTATGAATCCCGGAATTTCGGTTATTGCAACTTATAATTTATTTCCTATGATGCCACTTCGAGGTAGAAGAAGATGTTCACACATTATTGTAATTATATACTGCAACTTTCCTCATTTGAACTCCGCTTATCTTGTACTTATAATCATATAAACATCTAATCTCAATATAACAACGTATGATGTTTATTCTATTCTGTTAATGCTAATCCTTTCTTGCACGAATTATTATTGTTGGTATTTCGGTTATTGAAACTTATAATTTATTTCCTAGTACACCACTTCGAGTTATAAGAGGTTCACACGATATCTTAATTATCTCATGTAAGTTTGCCCAATCAAACTCTGTTTATCTTGTAGTTATACTCGTTTAAATTTGTAATCTTAAATATACTAAGTTATGAAGTTTACTATATTCTTGTAACGGTACTCCTTTCTTGCAAGAAGTATTAATCTTGTATGTCGGCTATTGCAACTTATAATTTATTACCTATGATGCCACTTCAAGGTATACGAGGTTCACACGATGTCTTAATAATATGGGGTAGGTTTCCTCAACCGAACTCTGTTTATCTTGTAGTTATAATCGTTTAAATTTGTAATCTAAATATACTAACATATGAAGTTTACTATATTCTTTGAACGGTACTCCTTTCTTGCACGAACTATTAATCTTTGTATGTCGGTTATTGCACCTTATAATTTATACCAATGATGCCACTTTGAGGTATACGAGGTTCACACGATCTCTTAATTATATCCTGTAAGTTTCCTCAATCGAAGGAACTCTGTTTATTTTGTAGCTATGACCGTTTAAATTTGTAATCTAAATATACTTACAGATGAAGTTTACTATATTCTTGTAACGGTACTCATTTCTTGCAAGAACTATTAATCTTGTACGTCGGCTATTGCAACTTATAATTTATTACCTATGATGCCACTTCAAGGTATACGAGGTTCACACGATGTCTTAATAATATGGGGTAGGTTTCCTCAACCGAACTCTGTTTATCTTGTAGTTATAATCGTTTAAATTTGTAATCTAAATATACTAACATATGAAGTTTACTATATTCTTTGAACGGTACTCCTTTCTTGCACGAACTATTAATCTTTGTATGTCGGTTATTGCACCTTATAATTTATACCAATGATGCCACTTTGAGGTATACGAGGTTCACACGATCTCTTAATTATATCCTGTAAGTTTCCTCAATCGAAGGAACTCTGTTTATTTTGTAGCTATGACCGTTTAAATTCGTAATCTAAATATACTTACAGATGAAGTTTACTATATTCTTTTAACGGTACTCCTTTCTTGCTCGACCTATGAATCCCGGAATTTCGGTTATTGCAACTTATAATTTATTTCCTATGATGCCACTTCGAGGTAGAAGATGTTCACACATTATTGTAATTATATACTGCAAGTTTCCTCATTTGAACTCCGCTTATCTTGTACTTATAATCATTTAAATATCTAATCTCAATATAACAACGTATGATGTTTATTCTATTCTGTTAATGGTAATCCTTTCTTGCACGAATTATTATTGTTGGTATTTCGGTTATTGAAACTTATAATTTATTTCCTAGTACACCACTTCGAGTTATAAGAGGTTCACACGATATCTTAATTATCTCATGTAAGTTTGCCCAATCAAACTCTGTTTATCTTGTAGTTATACTCGTTTAAATTTGTAATCTTAAATATACTAAGTTATGAAGTTTACTATATTCTTGTAACGGTACTCCTTTCTTGCAAGAAGTATTAATCTTGTATGTCGGCTATTGCAACTTATAATTTATTACCTATGATGCCACTTCAAGGTATACGAGGTTCACACGATGTCTTAATAATATGGGGTAGGTTTCCTCAACCGAACTCTGTTTATCTTGTAGTTATAATCGTTTAAATTTGTAATCTAAATATACTAACATATGAAGTTTACTATATTCTTTGAACGGTACTCCTTTCTTGCACGAACTATTAATCTTTGTATGTCGGTTATTGCACCTTATAATTTATACCAATGATGCCACTTTGAGGTATACGAGGTTCACACGATCTCTTAATTATATCCTGTAAGTTTCCTCAATCGAAGGAACTCTGTTTATTTTGTAGCTATGACCGTTTAAATTCGTAATCTAAATATACTTACAGATGAAGTTTACTATATTCTTTTAACGGTACTCCTTTCTTGCTCGACCTATGAATCCCGGAATTTCGGTTATTGCAACTTATAATTTATTTCCTATGATGCCACTTCGAGGTAGAAGAAGATGTTCACACATTATTGTAATTATATACTGCAACTTTCCTCATTTGAACTCCGCTTATCTTGTACTTATAATCATATAAACATCTAATCTCAATATAACAACGTATGATGTTTATTCTATTCTGTTAATGCTAATCCTTTCTTGCACGAATTATTATTGTTGGTATTTCGGTTATTGAAACTTATAATTTATTTCCTAGTACACCACTTCGAGTTATAAGAGGTTCACACGATATCTTAATTATCTCATGTAAGTTTGCCCAATCAAACTCTGTTTATCTTGTAGTTATACTCGTTTAAATTTGTAATCTTAAATATACTAAGTTATGAAGTTTACTATATTCTTGTAACGGTACTCCTTTCTTGCAAGAAGTATTAATCTTGTATGTCGGCTATTGCAACTTATAATTTATTACCTATGATGCCACTTCAAGGTATACGAGGTTCACACGATGTCTTAATAATATGGGGTAGGTTTCCTCAACCGAACTCTGTTTATCTTGTAGTTATAATCGTTTAAATTTGTAATCTAAATATACTAACATATGAAGTTTACTATATTCTTTGAACGGTACTCCTTTCTTGCACGAACTATTAATCTTTGTATGTCGGTTATTGCACCTTATAATTTATACCAATGATGCCACTTTGAGGTATACGAGGTTCACACGATCTCTTAATTATATCCTGTAAGTTTCCTCAATCGAAGGAACTCTGTTTATTTTGTAGCTATGACCGTTTAAATTTGTAATCTAAATATACTTACAGATGAAGTTTACTATATTCTTGTAACGGTACTCATTTCTTGCAAGAACTATTAATCTTGTACGTCGGCTATTGCAACTTATAATTTATTACCTATGATGCCACTTCAAGGTATACGAGGTTCACACGATGTCTTAATAATATGGGGTAGGTTTCCTCAACCGAACTCTGTTTATCTTGTAGTTATAATCGTTTAAATTTGTAATCTAAATATACTAACATATGAAGTTTACTATATTCTTTGAACGGTACTCCTTTCTTGCACGAACTATTAATCTTTGTATGTCGGTTATTGCACCTTATAATTTATACCAATGATGCCACTTTGAGGTATACGAGGTTCACACGATCTCTTAATTATATCCTGTAAGTTTCCTCAATCGAAGGAACTCTGTTTATTTTGTAGCTATGACCGTTTAAATTCGTAATCTAAATATACTTACAGATGAAGTTTACTATATTCTTTTAACGGTACTCCTTTCTTGCTCGACCTATGAATCCCGGAATTTCGGTTATTGCAACTTATAATTTATTTCCTATGATGCCACTTCGAGGTAGAAGATGTTCACACATTATTGTAATTATATACTGCAAGTTTCCTCATTTGAACTCCGCTTATCTTGTACTTATAATCATTTAAATATCTAATCTCAATATAACAACGTATGATGTTTATTATATTCTGTTAATGGTAATCCTTTCTTGCACGAATTATTATTGTTGGTATTTCGGTTATTGAAACTTATAATTTATTTCCTAGTACACCACTTCGAGTTATAAGAGGTTCACACGATATCTTAATTATCTCATGTAAGTTTGCCCAATCAAACTCTGTTTATCTTGTAGTTATACTCGTTTAAATTTGTAATCTTAAATATACTAAGTTATGAAGTTTACTATATTCTTGTAACGGTACTCCTTTCTTGCAAGAAGTATTAATCTTGTATGTCGGCTATTGCAACTTATAATTTATTACCTATGATGCCACTTCAAGGTATACGAGGTTCACACGATGTCTTAATAATATGGGGTAGGTTTCCTCAACCGAACTCTGTTTATCTTGTAGTTATAATCGTTTAAATTTGTAATCTAAATATACTAACATATGAAGTTTACTATATTCTTTGAACGGTACTCCTTTCTTGCACGAACTATTAATCTTTGTATGTCGGTTATTGCACCTTATAATTTATACCAATGATACCACTTTGAGGTATACGAGGTTCACACGATCACTTAATTATATCCTGTAAGTTTCCTCAATCGAAGGAACTCTGTTTATTTTGTAGCTATGACCGTTTAAATTCGTAATCTAAATATACTTACAGATGAAGTTTACTATATTCTTTTAACGGTACTCCTTTCTTGCTCGACCTATGAATCCCGGAATTTCGGTTATTGCAACTTATAATTTATTTCCTATGATGCCACTTCGAGGTAGAAGATGTTCACACATTATTGTAATTATATACTGCAAGTTTCCTCATTTGAACTCCGCTTATCTTGTACTTATAATCATTTAAATATCTAATCTCAATATAACAACGTATGATGTTTATTCTATTCTGTTAATGGTAATCCTTTCTTGCACGAATTATTATTGTTGGTATTTCGGTTATTGAAACTTATAATTTATTTCCTAGTACACCACTTCGAGTTATAAGAGGTTCACACGATATCTTAATTATCTCATGTAAGTTTGCCCAATCAAACTCTGTTTATCTTGTAGTTATACTCGTTTAAATTTGTAATCTTAAATATACTAAGTTATGAAGTTTACTATATTCTTGTAACGGTACTCCTTTCTTGCTAGAAGTATTAATCTTGTATGTCGGCTATTGCAACTTATAATTTATTACCTATGATGCCACTTCAAGGTATACGAGGTTCACACGATGTCTTAATAATATGGGGTAGGTTTCCTCAACCGAACTCTGTTTATCTTGTAGTTATAATCGTTTAAATTTGTAATCTAAATATACTAACATATGAAGTTTACTATATTCTTTGAACGGTACTCCTTTCTTGCACGAACTATTAATCTTTGTATGTCGGTTATTGCACCTTATAATTTATACCAATGATGCCACTTTGAGGTATACGAGGTTCACACGATCTCTTAATTATATCCTGTAAGTTTCCTCAATCGAAGGAACTCTGTTTATTTTGTAGCTATGACCGTTTAAATTTGTAATCTAAATATACTTACAGATGAAGTTTACTATATTCTTGTAACGGTACTCATTTCTTGCAAGAACTATTAATCTTGTACGTCGGCTATTGCAACTTATAATTTATTACCTATGATGCCACTTCAAGGTATACGAGGTTCACACGATGTCTTAATAATATGGGGTAGGTTTCCTCAACCGAACTCTGTTTATCTTGTAGTTATAATCGTTTAAATTTGTAATCTAAATATACTAACATATGAAGTTTACTATATTCTTTGAAAGGTACTCCTTTCTTGCACGAACTATTAATCTTTGTATGTCGGTTATTGCACCTTATAATTTATACCAATGATGCCACTTTGAGGTATACGAGGTTCACACGATCTCTTAATTATATCCTGTAAGTTTCCTCAATCGAAGGAACTCTGTTTATTTTGTAGCTATGACCGTTTAAATTCGTAATCTAAATATACTTACAGATGAAGTTTACTATATTCTTTTAACGGTTCTCCTTTCTTGCTCGACCTATGAATCCCGGAATTTCGGTTATTGCAACTTATAATTTATTTCCTATGATGCCACTTCGAGGTAGAAGATGTTCACACATTATTGTAATTATATACTGCAAGTTTCCTCATTTGAACTCCGCTTATCTTGTACTTATAATCATTTAAATATCTAATCTCAATATAACAACGTATGATGTTTATTCTATTCTGTTAATGGTAATCCTTTCTTGCACGAATTATTATTGTTGGTATTTCGGTTATTGAAACTTATAATTTATTTCCTAGTACACCACTTCGAGTTATAAGAGGTTCACACGATATCTTAATTATCTCATGTAAGTTTGCCAAATCAAACTCTGTTTATCTTGTAGTTATACTCGTTTAAATTTGTAATCTTAAATATACTAAGTTATGAAGTTTACTATATTCTTGTAACGGTACTCCTTTCTTGCTAGAAGTATTAATCTTGTATGTCGGCTATTGCAACTTATAATTTATTACCTATGATGCCACTTCAAGGTATACGAGGTTCACACGATGTCTTAATAATATGGGGTAGGTTTCCTCAACCGAACTCTGTTTATCTTGTAGTTATAATCGTTTAAATTTGTAATCTAAATATACTAACATATGAAGTTTACTATATTCTTTGAACGGTACTCCTTTCTTGCACGAACTATTAATCTTTGTATGTCGGTTATTGCACCTTATAATTTATACCAATGATGCCACTTTGAGGTATACGAGGTTCACACGATCTCTTAATTATATCCTGTAAGTTTCCTCAATCGAAGGAACTCTGTTTATTTTGTAGCTATGACCGTTTAAATTTGTAATCTAAATATACTTACAGATGAAGTTTACTATATTCTTGTAACGGTACTCATTTCTTGCAAGAACTATTAATCTTGTACGTCGGCTATTGCAACTTATAATTTATTACCTATGATGCCACTTCAAGGTATACGAGGTTCACACGATGTCTTAATAATATGGGGTAGGTTTCCTCAACCGAACTCTGTTTATCTTGTAGTTATAATCGTTTAAATTTGTAATCTAAATATACTAACATATGAAGTTTACTATATTCTTTGAACGGTACTCCTTTCTTGCACGAACTATTAATCTTTGTATGTCGGTTATTGCACCTTATAATTTATACCAATGATGCCACTTTGAGGTATACGAGGTTCACACGATCTCTTAATTATATCCTGTAAGTTTCCTCAATCGAAGGAACTCTGTTTATTTTGTAGCTATGACCGTTTAAATTCGTAATCTAAATATACTTACAGATGAAGTTTACTACATTCTTTTAACGGTACTCCTTTCTTGCTCGACCTATGAATCCCGGAATTTCGATTATTGCAACTTATAATTTATTTCCTATGATGCCACTTCGAGGTAGAAGATGTTCACACATTATTGTAATTATATACTGCAACTTTCCTCATTTGAACTCCGCTTATCTTGTACTTATAATCATATAAATATCTAATCTCAATATAACAACGTATGATGTTTATTCTATTCTGTTAATGGTAATCCTTTCTTGCACGAATTATTATTGTTGGTATTTCGGTTATTGAAACTTATAATTTATTTCCTAGTACACCACTTTGAGTTATAAGAGGTTCACACGATATCTTAATTATCTCATGTAAGTTTGCCCAATCAAACTCTGTTTATCTTGTAGTTATACTCGTTTAAATTTGTAATCTTAAATATACTAAGTTATGAAGTTTACTATATTCTTGTAACGGTACTCCTTTCTTGCTAGAAGTATTAATCTTGTATGTCGGCTATTGCAACTTATAATTTATTACCTATGATGCCACTTCAAGGTATACGAGGTTCACACGATGTCTTAATAATATGGGGTAGGTTTCCTCAACCGAACTCTGTTTATCTTGTAGTTATAATCGTTTAAATTTGTAATCTAAATATACTAACATATGAAGTTTACTATATTCTTTGAACGGTACTCCTTTCTTGCACGAACTATTAATCTTTGTATGTCGGTTATTGCACCTTATAATTTATACCAATGATACCACTTTGAGGTATACGAGGTTCACACGATCTCTTAATTATATCCTGTAAGTTTCCTCAATCGAAGGAACTCTGTTTATTTTGTAGCTATGACCGTTTAAATTCGTAATCTAAATATACTTACAGATGAAGTTTACTATATTCTTTTAACGGTACTCCTTTCTTGCTCGACCTATGAATCCCGGAATTTCGGTTATTGCAACTTATAATTTATTTCCTATGATGCCACTTCGAGGTAGAAGATGTTCACACATTATTGTAATTATATACTGCAAGTTTCCTCATTTGAACTCCGCTTATCTTGTACTTATAATCATTTAAATATCTAATCTCAATATAACAACGTATGATGTTTATTCTATTCTGTTAATGGTAATCCTTTCTTGCACGAATTATTATTGTTGGTATTTCGGTTATTGAAACTTATAATTTATTTCCTAGTACACCACTTCGAGTTATAAGAGGTTCACACGATATCTTAATTATCTCATGTAAGTTTGCCCAATCAAACTCTGTTTATCTTGTAGTTATACTCGTTTAAATTTGTAATCTTAAATATACTAAGTTATGAAGTTTACTATATTCTTGTAACGGTACTCCTTTCTTGCTAGAAGTATTAATCTTGTATGTCGGCTATTGCAACTTATAATTTATTACCTATGATGCCACTTCAAGGTATACGAGGTTCACACGATGTCTTAATAATATGGGGTAGGTTTCCTCAACCGAACTCTGTTTATCTTGTAGTTATAATCGTTTAAATTTGTAATCTAAATATACTAACATATGAAGTTTACTATATTCTTTGAACGGTACTCCTTTCTTGCACGAACTATTAATCTTTGTATGTCGGTTATTGCACCTTATAATTTATACCAATGATGCCACTTTGAGGTATACGAGGTTCACACGATCTCTTAATTATATCCTGTAAGTTTCCTCAATCGAAGGAACTCTGTTTATTTTGTAGCTATGACCGTTTAAATTCGTAATCTAAATATACTTACAGATGAAGTTTACTATATTCTTTTAACGGTACTCCTTTCTTGCTCGACCTATGAATCCCGGAATTTCGGTTATTGCAACTTATAATTTATTTCCTATGATGCCACTTCGAGGTAGAAGATGTTCACACATTATTGTAATTATATACTGCAAGTTTCCTCATTTGAACTCCGCTTATCTTGTACTTATAATCATTTAAATATCTAATCTCAATATAACAACGTATGATGTTTATTCTATTCTGTTAATGGTAATCCTTTCTTGCACGAATTATTATTGTTGGTATTTCGGTTATTGAAACTTATAATTTATTTCCTAGTACACCACTTCGAGTTATAAGAGGTTCACACGATATCTTAATTATCTCATGTAAGTTTGCCCAATCAAACTCTGTTTATCTTGTAGTTATACTCGTTTAAATTTGTAATCTTAAATATACTAAGTTATGAAGTTTACTATATTCTTGTAACGGTACTCCTTTCTTGCTAGAAGTATTAATCTTGTATGTCGGCTATTGCAACTTATAATTTATTACCTATGATGCCACTTCAAGGTATACGAGGTTCACACGATGTCTTAATAATATGGGGTAGGTTTCCTCAACCGAACTCTGTTTATCTTGTAGTTATAATCGTTTAAATTTGTAATCTAAATATACTAACATATGAAGTTTACTATATTCTTTGAACGGTACTCCTTTCTTGCACGAACTATTAATCTTTGTATGTCGGTTATTGCACCTTATAATTTATACCAATGATGCCACTTTGAGGTATACGAGGTTCACACGATCTCTTAATTATATCCTGTAAGTTTCCTCAATCGAAGGAACTCTGTTTATTTTGTAGCTATGACCGTTTAAATTTGTAATCTAAATATACTTACAGATGAAGTTTACTATATTCTTGTAACGGTACTCATTTCTTGCAAGAACTATTAATCTTGTACGTCGGCTATTGCAACTTATAATTTATTACCTATGATGCCACTTCAAGGTATACGAGGTTCACACGATGTCTTAATAATATGGTGTAGGTTTCCTCAACCGAACTCTGTTTATCTTGTAGTTATAATCGTTTAAATTTGTAATCTAAATATACTAACATATGAAGTTTACTATATTCTTTGAACGGTACTCCTTTCTTGCACGAACTATTAATCTTTGTATGTCGGTTATTGCACCTTATAATTTATACCAATGATGCCACTTTGAGGTATACGAGGTTCACACGATCTCTTAATTATATCCTGTAAGTTTCCTCAATCGAAGGAACTCTGTTTATTTTGTAGCTATGACCGTTTAAATTCGTAATCTAAATATACTTACAGATGAAGTTTACTACATTCTTTTAACGGTACTCCTTTCTTGCTCGACCTATGAATCCCGGAATTTCGATTATTGCAACTTATAATTTATTTCCTATGATGCCACTTCGAGGTAGAAGATGTTCACACATTATTGTAATTATATACTGCAACTTTCCTCATTTGAACTCCGCTTATCTTGTACTTATAATCATATAAATATCTAATCTCAATATAACAACGTATGATGTTTATTCTATTCTGTTAATGGTAATCCGTTCTTGCACGAATTATTATTGTTGGTATTTCGGTTATTGAAACTTATAATTTATTTCCTAGTACACCACTTTGAGGTATACGAGGTTCACACGATATCTTAATTATCTCATGTAAGTTTGCCCAATCAAACTCTGTTTATCTTGTAGTTATACTCGTTTAAATTTGTAATCTTAAATATACTAAGTTATGAAGTTTACTATATTCTTGTAACGGTACTCCTTTCTTGCAAGAAGTATTAATCTTGTATGTCGGCTATTGCAACTTATAATTTATTACCTATGATGCCACTTCAAGGTATACGAGGTTCACACGATGTCTTAATAATATGGGGTAGGTTTCCTCAACCGAACTCTGTTTATCTTGTAGTTATAATCGTTTAAATTTGTAATCTAAATATACTAACATATGATGTTTATTCTATTCTGTTAATGGTAATCCTTTCTTGCACGAACTATTAATCTTTGTATGTCGGTTATTGCACCTTATAATTTATACCAATGATGCCACTTTGAGGTATACGAGGTTCACACGATCTCTTAATTATATCCTGTAAGTTTCCTCAATCAAAGGAACTCTGTTTATTTTGTAGCTATGACCGTTTAAATTTGTAATCTAAATATACTTACAGATGAAGTTTACTATATTCTTGTAACGGTACTCATTTCTTGCAAGAACTATTAATCTTGTACGTCGGCTATTGCAACTTATAATTTATTACCTATGATGCCACTTCAAGGTATACGAGGTTCACACGATGTCTTAATAATATGGTGTAGGTTTCCTCAACCGAACTCTGTTTATCTTGTAGTTATAATCGTTTAAATTTGTAATCTAAATATACTAACATATGAAGTTTACTATATTCTTTGAACGGTACTCCTTTCTTGCACGAACTATTAATCTTTGTATGTCGGTTATTGCACCTTATAATTTATACCAATGATGCCACTTTGAGGTATACGAGGTTCACACGATCTCTTAATTATATCCTGTAAGTTTCCTCAATCGAAGGAACTCTGTTTATTTTGTAGCTATGACCGTTTAAATTCGTAATCTAAATATACTTACAGATGAAGTTTACTACATTCTTTTAATGGTACTCCTTTCTTGCTCGACCTATGAATCCCGGAATTTCGGTTATTGCAACTTATAATTTATTTCCTATGATGCCACTTCGAGGTAGAAGATGTTCACACATTATTGTAATTATATACTGCAACTTTCCTCATTTGAACTCCGCTTATCTTGTACTTATAATCATATAAATATCTAATCTCAATATAACAACGTATGATGTTTATTCTATTCTGTTAATGGTAATCCTTTCTTGCACGAATTATTATTGTTGGTATTTCGGTTATTGAAACTTATAATTTATTTCCTAGTACACCACTTCGAGTTATAAGAGGTTCACACGATATCTTAATTATCTCATGTAAGTTTACCCAATCAAACTCTGTTTATCTTGTAGTTATACTCGTTTAAATTTGTAATCTTAAATATACTAAGTTATGAAGTTTACTATATTCTTGTAACGGTACTCCTTTCTTGCAAGAAGTATTAATCTTGTATGTCGGCTATTGCAACTTATAATTTATTACCTATGATGCCACTTCAAGGTATACGAGGTTCACACGATGTCTTAATAATATGGTGTAGGTTTCCTCAACCGAACTCTGTTTATCTTGTAGTTATAATCGTTTAAATTTGTAATCTAAATATACTAACATATGAAGTTTACTATATTCTTTGAATGGTACTCCTTTCTTGCACGAACTATTAATCTTTGTATGTCGGTTATTGCACCTTATAATTTATACCAATGATGCCACTTTGAGGTATACGAGGTTCACACGATCTCTTAATTATATCCTGTAAGTTTCCTCAATCAAAGGAACTCTGTTTATTTTGTAGCTATGACCGTTTAAATTTGTAATCTAAATATACTTACAGATGAAGTTTACTATATTCTTGTAACGGTACTCATTTCTTGCAAGAACTATTAATCTTGTACGTCGGCTATTGCAACTTATAATTTATTACCTATGATGCCACTTCAAGGTATACGAGGTTCACACGATGTCTTAATAATATGGTGTAGGTTTCCTCAACCGAACTCTGTTTATCTTGTAGTTATAATCGTTTAAATTTGTAATCTAAATATACTAACATATGAAGTTTACTATATTCTTTGAACGGTACTCCTTTCTTGCACGAACTATTAATCTTTGTATGTCGGTTATTGCACCTTATAATTTATACCAATGATGCCACTTTGAGGTATACGAGGTTCACACGATCTCTTAATTATATCCTGTAAGTTTCCTCAATCGAAGGAACTCTGTTTATTTTGTAGCTATGACCGTTTAAATTCGTAATCTAAATATACTTACAGATGAAGTTTACTACATTCTTTTAACGGTACTCCTTTCTTGCTCGACCTATGAATCCCGGAATTTCGGTTATTGCAACTTATAATTTATTTCCTATGATGCCACTTCGAGGTAGAAGATGTTCACACATTATTGTAATTATATACTGCAACTTTCCTCATTTGAACTCCGCTTATCTTGTACTTATAATCATATAAATATCTAATCTCAATATAACAACGTATGATGTTTATTCTATTCTGTTAATGGTAATCCTTTCTTGCACGAATTATTATTGTTGGTATTTCGGTTATTGAAACTTATAATTTATTTCCTAGTACACCACTTCGAGTTATAAGAGGTTCACACGATATCTTAATTATCTCATGTAAGTTTACCCAATCAAACTCTGTTTATCTTGTAGTTATACTCGTTTAAATTTGTAATCTTAAATATACTAAGTTATGAAGTTTACTATATTCTTGTAACGGTACTCCTTTCTTGCAAGAAGTATTAATCTTGTATGTCGGCTATTGCAACTTATAATTTATTACCTATGATGCCACTTCAAGGTATACGAGGTTCACACGATGTCTTAATAATATGGGGTAGGTTTCCTCAACCGAACTCTGTTTATCTTGTAGTTATAATCGTTTAAATTTGTAATCTAAATATACTAACATATGAAGTTTACTATATTCTTTGAACGGTACTCCTTTCTTGCACGAACTATTAATCTTTGTATGTCGGTTATTGCACCTTATAATTTATACCAATGATGCCACTTTGAGGTATACGAGGTTCACACGATCTCTTAATTATATCCTGTAAGTTTCCTCAATCGAAGGAACTCTGTTTATTTTGTAGCTATGACCGTTTAAATTTGTAATCTAAATATACTTACAGATGAAGTTTACTATATTCTTGTAACGGTACTCATTTCTTGCAAGAACTATTAATCTTGTACGTCGGCTATTGCAACTTATAATTTATTACCTATGATGCCACTTCAAGGTATACGAGGTTCACACGATGTCTTAATAATATGGGGTAGGTTTCCTCAACCGAACTCTGTTTATCTTGTAGTTATAATCGTTTAAATTTGTAATCTAAATATACTAACATATGAAGTTTACTATATTCTTTGAACGGTACTCCTTTCTTGCACGAACTATTAATCTTTGTATGTCGGTTATTGCACCTTATAATTTATACCAATGATGCCACTTTGAGGTATACGAGGTTCACACGATCTCTTAATTATATCCTGTAAGTTTCCTCAATCGAAGGAACTCTGTTTATTTTGTAGCTATGACCGTTTAAATTCGTAATCTAAATATACTTACAGATGAAGTTTACTACATTCTTTTAACGGTACTCCTTTCTTGCTCGACCTATGAATCCCGGAATTTCGGTTATTGCAACTTATAATTTATTTCCTATTATGCCACTTCGAGGTAGAAGATGTTCACACATTATTGTAATTATATACTGCAACTTTCCTCATTTGAACTCCGCTTATCTTGTACTTATAATCATATAAATATCTAATCTCAATATAACAACGTATGATGTTTATTCTATTCTGTTAATGGTAATCCTTTCTTGCACGAATTATTATTGTTGGTATTTCGGTTATTGAAACTTATAATTTATTTCCTAGTACACCACTTCGAGTTATAAGAGGTTCACACGATATCTTAATTATCTCATGTAAGTTTGCCCAATCAAACTCTGTTTATCTTGTAGTTATACTCGTTTAAATTTGTAATCTTAAATATACTAAGTTATGAAGTTTACTATATTCTTGTAACGGTACTCCTTTCTTGCAAGAAGTATTAATCTTGTATGTCGGCTATTGCAACTTATAATTTATTACCTATGATGCCACTTCAAGGTATACGAGGTTCACACGATGTCTTAATAATATGGGGTAGGTTTCCTCAACCGAACTCTGTTTATCTTGTAGTTATAATCGTTTAAATTTGTAATCTAAATATACTAACATATGAAGTTTACTATATTCTTTGAACGGTACTCCTTTCTTGCACGAACTATTAATCTTTGTATGTCGGTTATTGCACCTTATAATTTATACCAATGATGCCACTTTGAGGTATACGAGGTTCACACGATCTCTTAATTATATCCTGTAAGTTTCCTCAATCGAAGGAACTCTGTTTATTTTGTAGCTATGACCGTTTAAATTTGTAATCTAAATATACTTACAGATGAAGTTTACTATATTCTTGTAACGGTACTCATTTCTTGCAAGAACTATTAATCTTGTACGTCGGCTATTGCAACTTATAATTATTACCTATGATGCCACTTCAAGGTATACGAGGTTCACACGATGTCTTAATAATATGGTGTAGGTTTCCTCAACCGAACTCTGTTTATCTTGTAGTTATAATCGTTTAAATTTGTAATCTAAATATACTAACATATGAAGTTTACTATATTCTTTGAACGGTACTCCTTTCTTGCACGAACTATTAATCTTTGTATGTCGGTTATTGCACCTTATAATTTATACCAATGATGCCACTTTGAGGTATACGAGGTTCACACGATCTCTTAATTATATCCTGTAAGTTTCCTCAATCGAAGGAACTCTGTTTATTTTGTAGCTATGACCGTTTAAATTCGTAATCTAAATATACTTACAGATGAAGTTTACTACATTCTTTTAACGGTACTCCTTTCTTGCTCGACCTATGAATCCCGGAATTTCGGTTATTGCAACTTATAATTTATTTCCTATTATGCCACTTCGAGGTAGAAGATGTTCACACATTATTGTAATTATATACTGCAACTTTCCTCATTTGAACTCCGCTTATCTTGTACTTATAATCATATAAATATCTAATCTCAATATAACAACGTATGATGTTTATTCTATTCTGTTAATGGTAATCCTTTCTTGCACGAATTATTATTGTTGGTATTTCGGTTATTGAAACTTATAATTTATTTCCTAGTACACCACTTCGAGTTATAAGAGGTTCACACGATATCTTAATTATCTCATGTAAGTTTGCCCAATCAAACTCTGTTTATCTTGTAGTTATACTCGTTTAAATTTGTAATCTTAAATATACTAAGTTATGAAGTTTACTATATTCTTGTAACGGTACTCCTTTCTTGCAAGAAGTATTAATCTTGTATGTCGGCTATTGCAACTTATAATTTATTACCTATGATGCCACTTCAAGGTATACGAGGTTCACACGATGTCTTAATAATATGGGGTAGGTTTCCTCAACCGAACTCTGTTTATCTTGTAGTTATAATCGTTTAAATTTGTAATCTAAATATACTAACATATGAAGTTTACTATATTCTTTGAACGGTACTCCTTTCTTGCACGAACTATTAATCTTTGTATGTCGGTTATTGCACCTTATAATTTATACCAATGATGCCACTTTGAGGTATACGAGGTTCACACGATCACTTAATTATATCCTGTAAGTTTCCTCAATCGAAGGAACTCTGTTTATTTTGTAGCTATGACCGTTTAAATTTGTAATCTAAATATACTTACAGATGAAGTTTACTATATTCTTGTAACGGTACTCATTTCTTGCAAGAACTATTAATCTTGTACGTCGGCTATTGCAACTTATAATTTATTACCTATGATGCCACTTCAAGGTATACGAGGTTCACACGATGTCTTAATAATATGGTGTAGGTTTCCTCAACCGAACTCTGTTTATCTTGTAGTTATAATCGTTTAAATTTGTAATCTAAATATACTAACATATGAAGTTTACTATATTCTTTGAACGGTACTCCTTTCTTGCACGAACTATTAATCTTTGTATGTCGGTTATTGCACCTTATAATTTATACCAATGATGCCACTTTGAGGTATACGAGGTTCACACGATCTCTTAATTATATCCTGTAAGTTTCCTCAATCGAAGGAACTCTGTTTATTTTGTAGCTATGACCGTTTAAATTCGTAATCTAAATATACTTACAGATGAAGTTTACTACATTCTTTTAACGGTACTCCTTTCTTGCTCGACCTATGAATCCCGGAATTTCGGTTATTGCAACTTATAATTTATTTCCTATGATGCCACTTCGAGGTAGAAGATGTTCACACATTATTGTAATTATATACTGCAACTTTCCTCATTTGAACTCCGCTTATCTTGTACTTATAATCATATAAATATCTAATCTCAATATAACAACGTATGATGTTTATTCTATTCTGTTAATGGTAATCCTTTCTTGCACGAATTATTATTGTTGGTATTTCGGTTATTGAAACTTATAATTTATTTCCTAGTACACCACTTCGAGTTATAAGAGGTTCACACGATATCTTAATTATCTCATGTAAGTTTGCCCAATCAAACTCTGTTTATCTTGTAGTTATACTCGTTTAAATTTGTAATCTTAAATATACTAAGTTATGAAGTTTACTATATTCTTGTAACGGTACTCCTTTCTTGCAAGAAGTATTAATCTTGTATGTCGGCTATTGCAACTTATAATTTATTACCTATGATGCCACTTCAAGGTATACGAGGTTCACACGATGTCTTAATAATATGGGGTAGGTTTCCTCAACCGAACTCTGTTTATCTTGTAGTTATAATCGTTTAAATTTGTAATCTAAATATACTAACATATGAAGTTTACTATATTCTTTGAACGGTACTCCTTTCTTGCACGAACTATTAATCTTTGTATGTCGGTTATTGCACCTTATAATTTATACCAATGATGCCACTTTGAGGTATACGAGGTTCACACGATCTCTTAATTATATCCTGTAAGTTTCCTCAATCGAAGGAACTCTGTTTATTTTGTAGCTATGACCGTTTAAATTTGTAATCTAAATATACTTACAGATGAAGTTTACTATATTCTTGTAACGGTACTCATTTCTTGCAAGAACTATTAATCTTGTACGTCGGCTATTGCAACTTATAATTTATTACCTATGATGCCACTTCAAGGTATACGAGGTTCACACGATGTCTTAATAATATGGGGTAGGTTTCCTCAACCGAACTCTGTTTATCTTGTAGTTATAATCGTTTAAATTTGTAATCCAAATATACTAACATATGAAGTTTACTATATTCTTTGAACGGTACTCCTTTCTTGCACGAACTATTAATCTTTGTATGTCGGTTATTGCACCTTATAATTTATACCAATGATGCCACTTTGAGGTATACGAGGTTCACACGATCTCTTAATTATATCCTGTAAGTTTCCTCAATCGAAGGAACTCTGTTTATTTTGTAGCTATGACCGTTTAAATTCGTAATCTAAATATACTTACAGATGAAGTTTACTATATTCTTTTAACGGTACTCCTTTCTTGCTCGACCTATGAATCCCGGAATTTCGGTTATTGCAACTTATAATTTATTTCCTATGATGCCACTTCGAGGTAGAAGATGTTCACACATTATTGTAATTATATACTGCAAGTTTCCTCATTTGAACTCCGCTTATCTTGTACTTATAATCATTTAAATATCTAATCTCAATATAACAACGTATGATGTTTATTCTATTCTGTTAATGGTAATCCTTTCTTGCACGAATTATTATTGTTGGTATTTCGGTTATTGAAACTTATAATTTATTTCCTAGTACACCACTTCGAGTTATAAGAGGTTCACACGATATCTTAATTATCTCATGTAAGTTTGCCCAATCAAACTCTGTTTATCTTGTAGTTATACTCGTTTAAATTTGTAATCTTAAATATACTAAGTTATGAAGTTTACTATATTCTTGTAACGGTACTCCTTTCTTGCAAGAAGTATTAATCTTGTATGTCGGCTATTGCAACTTATAATTTATTACCTATGATGCCACTTCAAGGTATACGAGGTTCACACGATGTCTTAATAATATGGGGTAGGTTTCCTCAACCGAACTCTGTTTATCTTGTAGTTATAATCGTTTAAATTTGTAATCTAAATATACTAACATATGAAGTTTACTATATTCTTTGAACGGTACTCCTTTCTTGCACGAACTATTAATCTTTGTATGTCGGTTATTGCACCTTATAATTTATACCAATGATGCCACTTTGAGGTATACGAGGTTCACACGATCTCTTAATTATATCCTGTAAGTTTCCTCAATCGAAGGAACTCTGTTTATTTTGTAGCTATGACCGTTTAAATTCGTAATCTAAATATACTTACAGATGAAGTTTACTATATTCTTTTAACGGTACTCCTTTCTTGCTCGACCTATGAATCCCGGAATTTCGGTTATTGCAACTTATAATTTATTTCCTATGATGCCACTTCGAGGTAGAAGAAGATGTTCACACATTATTGTAATTATATACTGCAACTTTCCTCATTTGAACTCCGCTTATCTTGTACTTATAATCATATAAACATCTAATCTCAATATAACAACGTATGATGTTTATTCTATTCTGTTAATGCTAATCCTTTCTTGCACGAATTATTATTGTTGGTATTTCGGTTATTGAAACTTATAATTTATTTCCTAGTACACCACTTCGAGTTATAAGAGGTTCACACGATATCTTAATTATCTCATGTAAGTTTGCCCAATCAAACTCTGTTTATCTTGTAGTTATACTCGTTTAAATTTGTAATCTTAAATATACTAAGTTATGAAGTTTACTATATTCTTGTAACGGTACTCCTTTCTTGCAAGAAGTATTAATCTTGTATGTCGGCTATTGCAACTTATAATTTATTACCTATGATGCCACTTCAAGGTATACGAGGTTCACACGATGTCTTAATAATATGGGGTAGGTTTCCTCAACCGAACTCTGTTTATCTTGTAGTTATAATCGTTTAAATTTGTAATCTAAATATACTAACATATGAAGTTTACTATATTCTTTGAACGGTACTCCTTTCTTGCACGAACTATTAATCTTTGTATGTCGGTTATTGCACCTTATAATTTATACCAATGATGCCACTTTGAGGTATACGAGGTTCACACGATCTCTTAATTATATCCTGTAAGTTTCCTCAATCGAAGGAACTCTGTTTATTTTGTAGCTATGACCGTTTAAATTTGTAATCTAAATATACTTACAGATGAAGTTTACTATATTCTTGTAACGGTACTCATTTCTTGCAAGAACTATTAATCTTGTACGTCGGCTATTGCAACTTATAATTTATTACCTATGATGCCACTTCAAGGTATACGAGGTTCACACGATGTCTTAATAATATGGGGTAGGTTTCCTCAACCGAACTCTGTTTATCTTGTAGTTATAATCGTTTAAATTTGTAATCTAAATATACTAACATATGAAGTTTACTATATTCTTTGAACGGTACTCCTTTCTTGCACGAACTATTAATCTTTGTATGTCGGTTATTGCACCTTATAATTTATACCAATGATGCCACTTTGAGGTATACGAGGTTCACACGATCTCTTAATTATATCCTGTAAGTTTCCTCAATCGAAGGAACTCTGTTTATTTTGTAGCTATGACCGTTTAAATTCGTAATCTAAATATACTTACAGATGAAGTTTACTATATTCTTTTAACGGTACTCCTTTCTTGCTCGACCTATGAATCCCGGAATTTCGGTTATTGCAACTTATAATTTATTTCCTATGATGCCACTTCGAGGTAGAAGATGTTCACACATTATTGTAATTATATACTGCA
This sequence comes from Chamaenerion angustifolium, assembly GCA_946814005.1. NCBI lineage: Eukaryota > Viridiplantae > Streptophyta > Magnoliopsida > Myrtales > Onagraceae > Chamaenerion > Chamaenerion angustifolium. The sequence continues at coordinate 19,682,557 of OX328268.1, read as the reverse complement.
AGTTTCCTCATTTGAACTCCGCTTATCTTGTACTTATAATCATTTAAATATCTAATCTCAATATAACAACGTATGATGTTTATTCTATTCTGTTAATGGTAATCCTTTCTTGCACGAATTATTATTGTTGGTATTTCGGTTATTGAAACTTATAATTTATTTCCTAGTACACCACTTCGAGTTATAAGAGGTTCACACGATATCTTAATTATCTCATGTAAGTTTGCCCAATCAAACTCTGTTTATCTTGTAGTTATACTCGTTTAAATTTGTAATCTTAAATATACTAAGTTATGAAGTTTACTATATTCTTGTAACGGTACTCCTTTCTTGCAAGAAGTATTAATCTTGTATGTCGGCTATTGCAACTTATAATTTATTACCTATGATGCCACTTCAAGGTATACGAGGTTCACACGATGTCTTAATAATATGGGGTAGGTTTCCTCAACAGAACTCTGTTTATCTTGTAGTTATAATCGTTTAAATTTGTAATCTAAATATACTAACATATGAAGTTTACTATATTCTTTGAACGGTACTCCTTTCTTGCACGAACTATTAATCTTTGTATGTCGGTTATTGCACCTTATAATTTATACCAATGATGCCACTTTGAGGTATACGAGGTTCACACGATCTCTTAATTATATCCTGTAAGTTTCCTCAATCGAAGGAACTCTGTTTATTTTGTAGCTATGACCGTTTAAATTCGTAATCTAAATATACTTACAGATGAAGTTTACTATATTCTTTTAACGGTACTCCTTTCTTGCTCGACCTATGAATCCCGGAATTTCGGTTATTGCAACTTATAATTTATTTCCTATGATGCCACTTCGAGGTAGAAGAAGATGTTCACACATTATTGTAATTATATACTGCAACTTTCCTCATTTGAACTCCGCTTATCTTGTACTTATAATCATATAAACATCTAATCTCAATATAACAACGTATGATGTTTATTCTATTCTGTTAATGCTAATCCTTTCTTGCACGAATTATTATTGTTGGTATTTCGGTTATTGAAACTTATAATTTATTTCCTAGTACACCACTTCGAGTTATAAGAGGTTCACACGATATCTTAATTATCTCATGTAAGTTTGCCCAATCAAACTCTGTTTATCTTTTAGTTATACTCGTTTAAATTTGTAATCTTAAATATACTAAGTTATGAAGTTTACTATATTCTTGTAACGGTACTCCTTTCTTGCTAGAAGTATTAATCTTGTATGTCGGCTATTGCAACTTATAATTTATTACCTATGATGCCACTTCAAGGTATACGAGGTTCACACGATGTCTTAATAATATGGGGTAGGTTTCCTCAACCGAACTCTGTTTATCTTGTAGTTATAATCGTTTAAATTTGTAATCTAAATATACTAACATATGAAGTTTACTATATTCTTTGAACGGTACTCCTTTCTTGCACGAACTATTAATCTTTGTATGTCGGTTATTGCACCTTATAATTTATACCAATGATACCACTTTGAGGTATACGAGGTTCACACGATCTCTTAATTATATCCTGTAAGTTTCCTCAATCGAAGGAACTCTGTTTATTTTGTAGCTATGACCGTTTAAATTCGTAATCTAAATATACTTACAGATGAAGTTTACTATATTCTTTTAACGGTACTCCTTTCTTGCTCGACCTATGAATCCCGGAATTTCGGTTATTGCAACTTATAATTTATTTCCTATGATGCCACTTCGAGGTAGAAGATGTTCACACATTATTGTAATTATATACTGCAAGTTTCCTCATTTGAACTCCGCTTATCTTGTACTTATAATCATTTAAATATCTAATCTCAATATAACAACGTATGATGTTTATTCTATTCTGTTAATGGTAATCCTTTCTTGCACGAATTATTATTGTTGGTATTTCGGTTATTGAAACTTATAATTTATTTCCTAGTACACCACTTCGAGTTATAAGAGGTTCACACGATATCTTAATTATCTCATGTAAGTTTGCCCAATCAAACTCTGTTTATCTTGTAGTTATACTCGTTTAAATTTGTAATCTTAAATATACTAAGTTATGAAGTTTACTATATTCTTGTAACGGTACTCCTTTCTTGCTAGAAGTATTAATCTTGTATGTCGGCTATTGCAACTTATAATTTATTACCTATGATGCCACTTCAAGGTATACGAGGTTCACACGATGTCTTAATAATATGGGGTAGGTTTCCTCAACCGAACTCTGTTTATCTTGTAGTTATAATCGTTTAAATTTGTAATCTAAATATACTAACATATGAAGTTTACTATATTCTTTGAACGGTACTCCTTTCTTGCACGAACTATTAATCTTTGTATGTCGGTTATTGCACCTTATAATTTATACCAATGATGCCACTTTGAGGTATACGAGGTTCACACGATCTCTTAATTATATCCTGTAAGTTTCCTCAATCGAAGGAACTCTGTTTATTTTGTAGCTATGACCGTTTAAATTTGTAATCTAAATATACTTACAGATGAAGTTTACTATATTCTTGTAACGGTACTCATTTCTTGCAAGAACTATTAATCTTGTACGTCGGCTATTGCAACTTATAATTTATTACCTATGATGCCACTTCAAGGTATACGAGGTTCACACGATGTCTTAATAATATGGGGTAGGTTTCCTCAACCGAACTCTGTTTATCTTGTAGTTATAATCGTTTAAATTTGTAATCTAAATATACTAACATATGAAGTTTACTATATTCTTTGAACGGTACTCCTTTCTTGCACGAACTATTAATCTTTGTATGTCGGTTATTGCACCTTATAATTTATACCAATGATGCCACTTTGAGGTATACGAGGTTCACACGATCTCTTAATTATATCCTGTAAGTTTCCTCAATCGAAGGAACTCTGTTTATTTTGTAGCTATGACCGTTTAAATTCGTAATCTAAATATACTTACAGATGAAGTTTACTATATTCTTTTAACGGTACTCCTTTCTTGCTCGACCTATGAATCCCGGAATTTCGGTTATTGCAACTTATAATTTATTTCCTATGATGCCACTTCGAGGTAGAAGATGTTCACACATTATTGTAATTATATACTGCAAGTTTCCTCATTTGAACTCCGCTTATCTTGTACTTATAATCATTTAAATATCTAATCTCAATATAACAACGTATGATGTTTATTCTATTCTGTTAATGGTAATCCTTTCTTGCACGAATTATTATTGTTGGTATTTCGGTTATTGAAACTTATAATTTATTTCCTAGTACACCACTTCGAGTTATAAGAGGTTCACACGATATCTTAATTATCTCATGTAAGTTTGCCCAATCAAACTCTGTTTATCTTGTAGTTATACTCGTTTAAATTTGTAATCTTAAATATACTAAGTTATGAAGTTTACTATATTCTTGTAACGGTACTCCTTTCTTGCTAGAAGTATTAATCTTGTATGTCGGCTATTGCAACTTATAATTTATTACCTATGATGCCACTTCAAGGTATACGAGGTTCACACGATGTCTTAATAATATGGGGTAGGTTTCCTCAACCGAACTCTGTTTATCTTGTAGTTATAATCGTTTAAATTTGTAATCTAAATATACTAACATATGAAGTTTACTATATTCTTTGAACGGTACTCCTTTCTTGCACGAACTATTAATCTTTGTATGTCGGTTATTGCACCTTATAATTTATACCAATGATGCCACTTTGAGGTATACGAGGTTCACACGATCTCTTAATTATATCCTGTAAGTTTCCTCAATCGAAGGAACTCTGTTTATTTTGTAGCTATGACCGTTTAAATTTGTAATCTAAATATACTTACAGATGAAGTTTACTATATTCTTGTAACGGTACTCATTTCTTGCAAGAACTATTAATCTTGTACGTCGGCTATTGCAACTTATAATTTATTACCTATGATGCCACTTCAAGGTATACGAGGTTCACACGATGTCTTAATAATATGGGGTAGGTTTCCTCAACCGAACTCTGTTTATCTTGTAGTTATAATCGTTTAAATTTGTAATCTAAATATACTAACATATGAAGTTTACTATATTCTTTGAACGGTACTCCTTTCTTGCACGAACTATTAATCTTTGTATGTCGGTTATTGCACCTTATAATTTATACCAATGATGCCACTTTGAGGTATACGAGGTTCACACGATCTCTTAATTATATCCTGTAAGTTTCCTCAATCGAAGGAACTCTGTTTATTTTGTAGCTATGACCGTTTAAATTCGTAATCTAAATATACTTACAGATGAAGTTTACTATATTCTTTTAACGGTACTCCTTTCTTGCTCGACCTATGAATCCCGGAATTTCGGTTATTGCAACTTATAATTTATTTCCTATGATGCCACTTCGAGGTAGAAGATGTTCACACATTATTGTAATTATATACTGCAAGTTTCCTCATTTGAACTCCGCTTATCTTGTACTTATAATCATTTAAATATCTAATCTCAATATAACAACGTATGATGTTTATTCTATTCTGTTAATGGTAATCCTTTCTTGCACGAATTATTATTGTTGGTATTTCGGTTATTGAAACTTATAATTTATTTCCTAGTACACCACTTCGAGTTATAAGAGGTTCACACGATATCTTAATTATCTCATGTAAGTTTGCCCAATCAAACTCTGTTTATCTTGTAGTTATACTCGTTTAAATTTGTAATCTTAAATATACTAAGTTATGAAGTTTACTATATTCTTGTAACGGTACTCCATTCTTGCAAGAAGTATTAATCTTGTATGTCGGCTATTGCAACTTATAATTTATTACCTATGATGCCACTTCAAGGTATACGAGGTTCACACGATGTCTTAATAATATGGGGTAGGTTTTCTCAACCGAACTCTGTTTATCTTGTAGTTATAATCGTTTAAATTTGTAATCTAAATGTACTAACATATGAAGTTTACTATATTCTTTGAACGGTACTCCTTTCTTGCACGAACTATTAATCTTTGTATGTCGGTTATTGCACCTTATAATTTATACCAATGATGCCACTTTGAGGTATACGAGGTTCACATGATCTCTTAATTATATCCTGTAAGTTTCCTCAATCGAAGGAACTCTGTTTATTTTGTAGCTATGACCGTTTAAATTTGTAATCTAAATATACTTACAGATGAAGTTTACTATATTCTTGTAACGGTACTCATTTCTTGGAAGAACTATTAATCTTGTACGTCGGCTATTGCAACTTATAATTTATTACCTATGATGCCACTTCAAGGTATACGAGGTTCACACGATGTCTTAATAATATGGGGTAGGTTTCCTCAACCGAACTCTGTTTATCTTGTAGTTATAATCGTTTAAATTTGTAATCTAAATATACTAACATATGAAGTTTACTATATTCTTTGAACGGTACTCCTTTCTTGCACGAACTATTAATCTTTGTATGTCGGTTATTGCACCTTATAATTTATACCAATGATGCCACTTTGAGGTATACGAGGTTCACACGATCTCTTAATTATATCCTGTAAGTTTCCTCAATCGAAGGAACTCTGTTTATTTTGTAGCTATGACCGTTTAAATTCGTAATCTAAATATACTTACAGATGAAGTTTACTATATTCTTTTAACGGTACTCCTTTCTTGCTCGACCTATGAATCCCGGAATTTCGGTTATTGCAACTTATAATTTATTTCCTATGATGCCACTTCGAGGTAGAAGATGTTCACACATTATTGTAATTATATACTGCAAGTTTCCTCATTTGAACTCCGCTTATCTTGTACTTATAATCATTTAAATATCTAATCTCAATATAACAACGTATGATGTTTATTCTATTCTGTTAATGGTAATCCTTTCTTGCACGAATTATTATTGTTGGTATTTCGGTTATTGAAACTTATAATTTATTTCCTAGTACACCACTTCGAGTTATAAGAGGTTCACACGATATCTTAATTATCTCATGTAAGTTTGCCCAATCAAACTCTGTTTATCTTGTAGTTATACTCGTTTAAATTTGTAATCTTAAATATACTAAGTTATGAAGTTTACTATATTCTTGTAACGGTACTCCATTCTTGCAAGAAGTATTAATCTTGTATGTCGGCTATTGCAACTTATAATTTATTACCTATGATGCCACTTCAAGGTATACGAGGTTCACACGATGTCTTAATAATATGGGGTAGGTTTTCTCAACCGAACTCTGTTTATCTTGTAGTTATAATCGTTTAAATTTGTAATCTAAATATACTAACATATGAAGTTTACTATATTCTTTGAACGGTACTCCTTTCTTGCACGAACTATTAATCTTTGTATGTCGGTTATTGCACCTTATAATTTATACCAATGATGCCACTTTGAGGTATACGAGGTTCACATGATCTCTTAATTATATCCTGTAAGTTTCCTCAATCGAAGGAACTCTGTTTATTTTGTAGCTATGACCGTTTAAATTTGTAATCTAAATATACTTACAGATGAAGTTTACTATATTCTTGTAACGGTACTCATTTCTTGCAAGAACTATTAATCTTGTACGTCGGCTATTGCAACTTATAATTTATTACCTATGATGCCACTTCAAGGTATACGAGGTTCACACGATGTCTTAATAATATGGGGTAGGTTTCCTCAACCGAACTCTGTTTATCTTGTAGTTATAATCGTTTAAATTTGTAATCTAAATATACTAACATATGAAGTTTACTATATTCTTTGAACGGTACTCCTTTCTTGCACGAACTATTAATCTTTGTATGTCGGTTATTGCACCTTATAATCTATACCAATGATGCCACTTTGAGGTATACGAGGTTCACACGATCTCTTAATTATATCCTGTAAGTTTCCTCAATCGAAGGAACTCTGTTTATTTTGTAGCTATGACCGTTTAAATTCGTAATCTAAATATACTTACAGATGAAGTTTACTATATTCTTTTAACGGTACTCCTTTCTTTCTCGACCTATGAATCCCGGAATTTCGGTTATTGCAACTTATAATTTATTTCCTATGATGCCACTTCGAGGTAGAAGATGTTCACACATTATTGTAATTATATACTGCAAGTTTCCTCATTTGAACTCCGCTTATCTTGTACTTATAATCATTTAAATATCTAATCTCAATATAACAACGTATGATGTTTATTCTATTCTGTTAATGGTAATCCTTTCTTGCACGAATTATTATTGTTGGTATTTCGGTTATTGAAACTTATAATTTATTTCCTAGTACACCACTTCGAGTTATAAGAGGTTCACACGATATATTAATTATCTCATGTAAGTTTGCCCAATCAAACTCTGTTTATCTTGTAGTTATACTCGTTTAAATTTGTAATCTTAAATATACTAAGTTATGAAGTTTACTATATTCTTGTAACGGTACTCCTTTCTTGCTAGAAGTATTAATCTTGTATTTCGGCTATTGCAACTTATAATTTATTACCTATGATGCCACTTCAAGGTATACGAGGTTCACACGATGTCTTAATAATATGGGGTAGGTTTCCTCAACCGAACTCTGTTTATCTTGTAGTTATAATCGTTTAAATTTGTAATCTAAATATACTAACATATGAAGTTTACTATATTCTTTGAACGGTACTCCTTTCTTGCACGGACTATTAATCTTTGTATGTCGGTTATTGCACCTTATAATTTATACCAATGATGCCACTTTGAGGTATACGAGGTTCACACGATCTCTTAATTATATCCTGTAAGTTTCCTCAATCGAAGGAACTCTGTTTATTTTGTAGCTATGACCGTTTAAATTTGTAATCTAAATATACTTACAGATGAAGTTTACTATATTCTTGTAACGGTACTCATTTCTTGCAAGAACTATTAATCTTGTACGTCGGCTATTGCAACTTATAATTTATTACCTATGATGCCACTTCAAGGTATACGAGGTTCACACGATGTCTTAATAATATGGGGTAGGTTTCCTCAACCGAACTCTGTTTATCTTGTAGTTATAATCGTTTAAATTTGTAATCTAAATATACTAACATATGAAGTTTACTATATTCTTTGAACGGTACTCCTTTCTTGCACGAACTATTAATCTTTGTATGTCGGTTATTGCACCTTATAATTTATACCAATGATGCCACTTTGAGGTATACGAGGTTCACACGATCTCTTAATTATATCCTGTAAGTTTCCTCAATCGAAGGAACTCTGTTTATTTTGTAGCTATGACCGTTTAAATTCGTAATCTAAATATACTTACAGATGAAGTTTACTATATTCTTTTAACGGTACTCCTTTCTTGCTCGACCTATGAATCCCGGAATTTCGGTTATTGCAACTTATAATTTATTTCCTATGATGCCACTTCGAGGTAGAAGATGTTCACACATTATTGTAATTATATACTGCAAGTTTCCTCATTTGAACTCCGCTTATCTTGTACTTATAATCATTTAAATATCTAATCTCAATATAACAACGTATGATGTTTATACTATTCTGTTAATGGTAATCCTTTCTTGCACGAATTATTATTGTTGGTATTTCGGTTATTGAAACTTATAATTTATTTCCTAGTACACCACTTCGAGTTATAAGAGGTTCACACGATATCTTAATTATCTCATGTAAGTTTGCCCAATCAAACTCTGTTTATCTTGTAGTTATACTCGTTTAAATTTGTAATCTTAAATATACTAAGTTATGAAGTTTACTATATTCTTGTAACGGTACTCCATTCTTGCAAGAAGTATTAATCTTGTATGTCGGCTATTGCAACTTATAATTTATTACCTATGATGCCACTTCAAGGTATACGAGGTTCACACGATGTCTTAATAATATGGGGTAGGTTTCCTCAACCGAACTCTGTTTATCTTGTAGATATAATCGTTTAAATTTGTAATCTAAATATACTAACATATGAAGTTTACTATATTCTTTGAACGGTACTCCTTTCTTGCACGAACTATTAATCTTTGTATGTCGGTTATTGCACCTTATAATTTATACCAATGATGCCACTTTGAGGTATACGAGGTTCACACGATCTCTTAATTATATCCTGTAAGTTTCCTCAATCGAAGGAACTCTGTTTATTTTGTAGCTATGACCGTTTAAATTTGTAATCTAAATATACTTACAGATGAAGTTTACTATATTCTTGTAACGGTACTCATTTCTTGCAAGAACTATTAATCTTGTACGTCGGCTATTGCAACTTATAATTTATTACCTATGATGCCACTTCAAGGTATACGAGGTTCACACGATGTCTTAATAATATGGGGTAGGTTTCCTCAACCGAACTCTGTTTATCTTGTAGTTATAATCGTTTAAATTTGTAATCTAAATATACTAACATATGAAGTTTACTATATTCTTTGAACGGTACTCCTTTCTTGCACGAACTATTAATCTTTGTATGTCGGTTATTGCACCTTATAATTTATACCAATGATGCCACTTTGAGGTATACGAGGTTCACACGATCTCTTAATTATATCCTGTAAGTTTCCTCAATCGAAGGAACTCTGTTTATTTTGTAGCTATGACCGTTTAAATTCGTAATCTAAATATACTTACAGATGAAGTTTACTATATTCTTTTAACGGTACTCCTTTCTTGCTCGACCTATGAATCCCGGAATTTCGGTTATTGCAACTTATAATTTATTTCCTATGATGCCACTTCGAGGTAGAAGATGTTCACACATTATTGTAATTATATACTGCAAGTTTCCTCATTTGAACTCCGCTTATCTTGTACTTATAATCATTTAAATATCTAATCTCAATATAACAACGTATGATGTTTATTCTATTCTGTTAATGGTAATCCTTTCTTGCACGAATTATTATTGTTGGTATTTCGGTTATTGAAACTTATAATTTATTTCCTAGTACACCACTTCGAGTTATAAGAGGTTCACACGATATCTTAATTATCTCATGTAAGTTTGCCCAATCAAACTCTGTTTATCTTGTAGTTATACTCGTTTAAATTTGTAATCTTAAATATACTAAGTTATGAAGTTTACTATATTCTTGTAACGGTACTCCTTTCTTGCTAGAAGTATTAATCTTGTATGTCGGCTATTGCAACTTATAATTTATTACCTATGATGCCACTTCAAGGTATACGAGGTTCACACGATGTCTTAATAATATGGGGTAGGTTTCCTCAACCGAACTCTGTTTATCTTGTAGTTATAATCGTTTAAATTTGTAATCTAAATATACTAACATATGAAGTTTACTATATTCTTTGAACGGTACTCCTTTCTTGCACGGACTATTAATCTTTGTATGTCGGTTATTGCACCTTATAATTTATACCAATGATGCCACTTTGAGGTATACGAGGTTCACACGATCTCTTAATTATATCCTGTAAGTTTCCTCAATCGAAGGAACTCTGTTTATTTTGTAGCTATGACCGTTTAAATTCGTAATCTAAATATACTTACAGATGAAGTTTACTATATTCTTTTAACGGTACTCCTTTCTTGCTCGACCTATGAATCCCGGAATTTCGGTTATTGCAACTTATAATTTATTACCTATGATGCCACTTTGAGGTATACGAGGTTCACACGATCTCTTAATTATATCCTGTAAGTTTCCTCAATCGAAGGAACTCTGTTTATTTTGTAGCTATGACCGTTTAAATTTGTAATCTAAATATACTAAGTTATGAAGTTTACTATATTCTTGTAACGGTACTCATTTCTTGCAAGAACTATTAATCTTGTACGTCGGCTATTGCAACTTATAATTTATTACCTATGATGCCACTTCAAGGTATACGAGGTTCACACGATGTCTTAATAATATGGTGTAGGTTTCCTCAACCGAACTCTGTTTATCTTGTAGTTATAATCGTTTAAATTTGTAATCTAAATATACTACCATATGAAGTTTACTATATTCTTTGAACGGTACTCCTTTCTTGCACGAACTATTAATCTTTGTATGTCGGTTATTGCACCTTATAATTTATACCAATGATGCCACTTTGAGGTATACGAGGTTCACACGATCTCTTAATTATATCCTGTAAGTTTCCTCAATCGAAGGAACTCTGTTTATTTTGTAGCTATGACCGTTTAAATTCGTAATCTAAATATACTTACAGATGAAGTTTACTATATTCTTTTAACGGTACTCCTTTCTTGCTCGACCTATGAATCCCGGAATTTCGGTTATTGCAACTTATAATTTATTTCCTATGATGCCACTTCGAGGTAGAAGATGTTCACACATTATTGTAATTATATACTGCAAGTTTCCTCATTTGAACTCCGCTTATCTTGTACTTATAATCATATAAATATCTAATCTCAATATAACAACGTATGATGTTTATTCTATTCTGTTAATGGTAATCCTTTCTTGCACGAATTATTATTGTTGGTATTTCGGTTATTGAAACTTATAATTTATTTCCTAGTACACCACTTCGAGTTATAAGAGGTTCACACGATATCTTAATTATCTCATGTAAGTTTGCCCAATCAAACTCTGTTTATCTTGTACTTATACTTGTTTAAATTTGTAATCTAAATATACTAACATATGAAGTTTACTATATTCTTTGAACGGTACTCCTTTCTTGCACGAACTATTAATCTTTGTATGTCGGTTATTGCACCTTATAATTTATACCAATGATGCCAGTTTGAGGTATACGAGGTTCACACGATCTCTTAATTATATCCTGTAAGTTTCCTCAATCGAAGGAACTCTGTTTATTTTGTAGCTATGACCGTTTAAATTAGTAATCTAAATATACTTACAGATGAAGTTTACTATATTCTTTTAACGGTACTCCTTTCTTGCTCGACCTATGAATCCCGGAATTTCGGTTATTGCAACTTATAATTTATTTCCTATGATGCCACTTCGAGGTAGAAGATGTTCACACATTATTGTAATTATATACTGCAAGTTTCCTCATTTGAACTCCGCTTATCTTGTACTTATAATCATTTAAATATCTAATCTCAATATAACAACGTATGATGTTTATTCTATTCTGTTAATGGTAATCCTTTCTTGCACGAATTATTATTGTTGGTATTTCGGTTATTGAAACTTATAATTTATTTCCTAGTACACCACTTCGAGTTATAAGAGGTTCACACGATATCTTAATTATCTCATGTAAGTTTGCCCAATCAAACTCTGTTTATCTTGTAGTTATACTCGTTTAAATTTGTAATCTTAAATATACTAAGTTATGAAGTTTACTATATTCTTGTAACGGTACTCCTTTCTTGCTAGAAGTATTAATCTTGTATGTCGGCTATTGCAACTTATAATTTATTACCTATGATGCCACTTCAAGGTATACGAGGTTCACACGATGTCTTAATAATATGGGGTAGGTTTCCTCAACCGAACTCTGTTTATCTTGTAGTTATAATCGTTTAAATTTGTAATCTAAATATACTAACATATGAAGTTTACTATATTCTTTGAACGGTACTCCTTTCTTGCACGAACTATTAATCTTTGTATGTCGGTTATTGCACCTTATAATTTATACCAATGATGCCACTTTGAGGTATACGAGGTTCACACGATCTCTTAATTATATCCTGTAAGTTTCCTCAATCGAAGGAACTCTGTTTATTTTGTAGCTATGACCGTTTAAATTCGTAATCTAAATATACTTACAGATGAAGTTTACTATATTCTTTTAACGGTACTCCTTTCTTGCTCGACCTATGAATCCCGGAATTTCGGTTATTGCAACTTATAATTTATTTCCTATGATGCCACTTCGAGGTAGAAGATGTTCACACATTATTGTAATTATATACTGCAAGTTTCCTCATTTGAACTCCGCTTATCTTGTACTTATAATCATTTAAATATCTAATCTCAATATAACAACGTATGATGTTTATTCTATTCTGTTAATGGTAATCCTTTCTTGCACGAATTATTATTGTTGGTATTTCGGTTATTGAAACTTATAATTTATTTCCTAGTACACCACTTCGAGTTATAAGAGGTTCACACGATATCTTAATTATCTCATGTAAGTTTGCCCAATCAAACTCTGTTTATCTTGTACTTATACTTGTTTAAATTCGTAATCTAAATATACTTACAGATGAAGTTTACTATATTCTTTTAACGGTACTCCTTTCTTGCACGAACTATTAATCTTTGTATGTCGGTTATTGCACCTTATAATTTATACCAATGATGCCAGTTTGAGGTATACGAGGTTCACACGATCTCTTAATTATATCCTGTAAGTTTCCTCAATCGAAGGAACTCTGTTTATTTTGTAGCTATGACCGTTTAAATTCGTAATCTAAATATACTTACAGATGAAGTTTACTATATTCTTTTAACGGTACTCCTTTCTTGCTCGACCTATGAATCCCGGAATTTCGGTTATTGCAACTTATAATTTATTTCCTATGATGCCACTTCGAGGTAGAAGATGTTCACACATTATTGTAATTATATACTGCAAGTTTCCTCATTTGAACTCCGCTTATCTTGTACTTATAATCATTTAAATATCTAATCTCAATATAACAACGTATGATGTTTATTCTATTCTGTTAATGGTAATCCTTTCTTGCACGAATTATTATTGTTGGTATTTCGGTTATTGAAACTTATAATTTATTTCCTAGTACACCACTTCGAGTTATAAGAGGTTCACACGATATCTTAATTATCTCATGTAAGTTTGCCCAATCAAACTCTGTTTATCTTGTAGTTATACTCGTTTAAATTTGTAATCTTAAATATACTAAGTTATGAAGTTTACTATATTCTTGTAACGGTACTCCTTTCTTGCAAGAAGTATTAATCTTGTATGTCGGCTATTGCAACTTATAATTTATTACCTATGATGCCACTTCAAGGTATACGAGGTTCACACGATGTCTTAATAATATGGGGTAGGTTTCCTCAACCGAACTCTGTTTATCTTGTAGTTATAATCGTTTAAATTTGTAATCTAAATATACTAACATATGAAGTTTACTATATTCTTTGAACGGTACTCCTTTCTTGCACGAACTATTAATCTTTGTATGTCGGTTATTGCACCTTATAATTTATACCAATGATGCCACTTTGAGGTATACGAGGTTCACACGATCTCTTAATTATATCCTGTAAGTTTCCTCAATCGAAGGAACTCTGTTTATTTTGTAGCTATGACCTTTTAAATTTGTAATCTAAATATACTTACAGATGAAGTTTACTATATTCTTGTAACGGTACTCATTTCTTGCAAGAACTATTAATCTTGTACGTCGGCTATTGCAACTTATAATTTATTACCTATGATGCCACTTCAAGGTATACGAGGTTCACACGATGTCTTAATAATATGGGGTAGGTTTCCTCAACCGAACTCTGTTTATCTTGTAGTTATAATCGTTTAAATTTGTAATCTAAATATACTAACATATGAAGTTTACTATATTCTTTGAACGGTACTCCTTTCTTGCACGAACTATTAATCTTTGTATGTCGGTTATTGCACCTTATAATTTATACCAATGATGCCACTTTGAGGTATACGAGGTTCACACGATCTCTTAATTATATCCTGTAAGTTTCCTCAATCGAAGGAACTCTGTTTATTTTGTAGCTATGACCGTTTAAATTCGTAATCTAAATATACTTACAGATGAAGTTTACTATATTCTTTTAACGGTACTCCTTTCTTGCTCGACCTATGAATCCCGGAATATCGGTTATTGCAACTTATAATTTATTTCCTATGATGCCACTTCGAGGTAGAAGATGTTCACACATTATTGTAATTATATACTGCAAGTTTCCTCATTTGAACTCCGCTTATCTTGTACTTATAATCATATAAATATCTAATCTCAATATAACAACGTATGATGTTTATTCTATTCTGTTAATGGTAATCCTTTCTTGCACGAATTATTATTGTTGGTATTTCGGTTATTGAAACTTATAATTTATTTCCTAGTACACCACTTCGAGTTATAAGAGGTTCACACGATATCTTAATTATCTCATGTAAGTTTGCCCAATCAAACTCTGTTTATCTTGTACTTATACTTGTTTAAATTTGTAATCTAAATATACTAACATATGAAGTTTACTATATTCTTTGAACGGTACTCCTTTCTTGCACGAACTATTAATCTTTGTATGTCGGTTATTGCACCTTATAATTTATACCAATGATGCCAGTTTGAGGTATACGAGGTTCACACGATCTCTTAATTATATCCTGTAAGTTTCCTCAATCGAAGGAACTCTGTTTATTTTGTAGCTATGACCGTTTAAATTCGTAATCTAAATATACTTACAGATGAAGTTTACTATATTCTTTTAACGGTACTCCTTTCTTGCTCGACTTATGAATCCCGGAATTTCGGTTATTGCAACTTATAATTTATTTCCTATGATGCCACTTCGAGGTAGAAGATGTTCACACATTATTGTAATTATATACTGCAAGTTTCCTCATTTGAACTCCGCTTATCTTGTACTTATAATCATTTAAATATCTAATCTCAATATAACAACGTATGATGTTTATTCTATTCTGTTAATGGTAATCCTTTCTTGCACGAATTATTATTGTTGGTATTTCGGTTATTGAAACTTATAATTTATTTCCTAGTACACCACTTCGAGTTATAAGAGGTTCACACGATATCTTAATTATCTCATGTAAGTTTGCCCAATCAAACTCTGTTTATCTTGTAGTTATACTCGTTTAAATTTGTAATCTTAAATATACTAAGTTATGAAGTTTACTATATTCTTGTAACGGTACTCCTTTCTTGCTAGAAGTATTAATCTTGTATGTCGGCTATTGCAACTTATAATTTATTACCTATGATGCCACTTCAAGGTATACGAGGTTCACACGATGTCTTAATAATATGGGGTAGGTTTCCTCAACCGAACTCTGTTTATCTTGTAGTTATAATCGTTTAAATTTGTAATCTAAATATACTAACATATGAAGTTTACTATATTCTTTGAACGGTACTCCTTTCTTGCACGAACTATTAATCTTTGTATGTCGGTTATTGCACCTTATAATTTATACCAATGATGCCACTTTGAGGTATACGAGGTTCACACGATCTCTTAATTATATCCTGTAAGTTTCCTCAATCGAAGGAACTCTGTTTATTTTGTAGCTATGACCGTTTAAATTCGTAATCTAAATATACTTACAGATGAAGTTTACTATATTCTTTTAACGGTACTCCTTTCTTGCTCGACCTATGAATCCCGGAATTTCGGTTATTGCAACTTATAATTTATTTCCTATGATGCCACTTCGAGGTAGAAGATGTTCACACATTATTGTAATTATATACTGCAAGTTTCCTCATTTGAACTCCGCTTATCTTGTACTTATAATCATTTAAATATCTAATCTCAATATAACAACGTATGATGTTTATTCTATTCTGTTAATGGTAATCCTTTCTTGCACGAATTATTATTGTTGGTATTTCGGTTATTGAAACTTATAATTTATTTCCTAGTACACCACTTCGAGTTATAAGAGGTTCACACGATATCTTAATTATCTCATGTAAGTTTGCCCAATCAAACTCTGTTTATCTTGTAGTTATACTCGTTTAAATTTGTAATCTTAAATATACTAAGTTATGAAGTTTACTATATTCTTGTAACGGTACTCCATTCTTGCAAGAAGTATTAATCTTGTATGTCGGCTATTGCAACTTATAATTTATTACCTATGATGCCACTTCAAGGTATACGAGGTTCACACGATGTCTTAATAATATGGGGTAGGTTTCCTCAACCGAACTCTGTTTATCTTGTAGTTATAATCGTTTAAATTTGTAATCTAAATATACTAACATATGAAGTTTACTATATTCTTTGAACGGTACTCCTTTCTTGCACGAACTATTAATCTTTGTATGTCGGTTATTGCACCTTATAATTTATACCAACGATGCCACTTTGAGGTATACGAGGTTCACACGATCTCTTAATTATATCCTGTAAGTTTCCTCAATCGAAGGAACTCTGTTTATTTTGTAGCTATGACCGTTTAAATTTGTAATCTAAATATACTTACAGATGAAGTTTACTATATTCTTGTAACGGTACTCATTTCTTGGAAGAACTATTAATCTTGTACGTCGGCTATTGCAACTTATAATTTATTACCTATGATGCCACTTCAAGGTATACGAGGTTCACACGATGTCTTAATAATATGGGGTAGGTTTCCTCAACCGAACTCTGTTTATCTTGTAGTTATAATCGTTTAAATTTGTAATCTAAATATACTAACATATGAAGTTTACTATATTCTTTGAACGGTACTCCTTTCTTGCACGAACTATTAATCTTTGTATGTCGGTTATTGCACCTTATAATTTATACCAATGATGCCACTTTGAGGTATACGAGGTTCACACGATCTCTTAATTATATCCTGTAAGTTTCCTCAATCGAAGGAACTCTGTTTATTTTGTAGCTATGACCGTTTAAATTCGTAATCTAAATATACTTACAGATGAAGTTTACTATATTCTTTTAACGGTACTCCTTTCTTGCTCGACCTATGAATCCCGGAATTTCGGTTATTGCAACTTATAATTTATTTCCTATGATGCCACTTCGAGGTAGAAGATGTTCACACATTATTGTAATTATATACTGCAAGTTTCCTCATTTGAACTCCGCTTATCTTGTACTTATAATCATATAAATATCTAATCTCAATATAACAACGTATGATGTTTATTCTATTCTGTTAATGGTAATCCTTTCTTGCACGAATTATTATTGTTGGTATTTCGGTTATTGAAACTTATAATTTATTTCCTAGTACACCACTTCGAGTTATAAGAGGTTCACACGATATCTTAATTATCTCATGTAAGTTTGCCCAATCAAACTCTGTTTATCTTGTACTTATACTTGTTTAAATTTGTAATCTAAATATACTAACATATGAAGTTTACTATATTCTTTGAACGGTACTCCTTTCTTGCACGAACTATTAATCTTTGTATGTCGGTTATTGCACCTTATAATTTATACCAATGATGCCAGTTTGAGGTATACGAGGTTCACACGATCTCTTAATTATATCCTGTAAGTTTCCTCAATCGAAGGAACTCTGTTTATTTTGTAGCTATGACCGTTTAAATTCGTAATCTAAATATACTTACAGATGAAGTTTACTATATTCTTTTAACGGTACTCCTTTCTTGCTCGACTTATGAATCCCGGAATTTCGGTTATTGCAACTTATAATTTATTTCCTATGATGCCACTTCGAGGTAGAAGATGTTCACACATTATTGTAATTATATACTGCAAGTTTCCTCATTTGAACTCCGCTTATCTTGTACTTATAATCATTTAAATATCTAATCTCAATATAACAACGTATGATGTTTATTCTATTCTGTTAATGGTAATCCTTTCTTGCACGAATTATTATTGTTGGTATTTCGGTTATTGAAACTTATAATTTATTTCCTAGTACACCACTTCGAGTTATAAGAGGTTCACACGATATCTTAATTATCTCATGTAAGTTTGCCCAATCAAACTCTGTTTATCTTGTAGTTATACTCGTTTAAATTTGTAATCTTAAATATACTAAGTTATGAAGTTTACTATATTCTTGTAACGGTACTCCTTTCTTGCTAGAAGTATTAATCTTGTATGTCGGCTATTGCAACTTATAATTTATTACCTATGATGCCACTTCAAGGTATACGAGGTTCACACGATGTCTTAATAATATGGGGTAGGTTTCCTCAACCGAACTCTGTTTATCTTGTAGTTATAATCGTTTAAATTTGTAATCTAAATATACTAACATATGAAGTTTACTATATTCTTTGAACGGTACTCCTTTCTTGCACGAACTATTAATCTTTGTATGTCGGTTATTGCACCTTATAATTTATACCAATGATGCCACTTTGAGGTATACGAGGTTCACACGATCTCTTAATTATATCCTGTAAGTTTCCTCAATCGAAGGAACTCTGTTTATTTTGTAGCTATGACCGTTTAAATTCGTAATCTAAATATACTTACAGATGAAGTTTACTATATTCTTTTAACGGTACTCCTTTCTTGCTCGACCTATGAATCCCGGAATTTCGGTTATTGCAACTTATAATTTATTTCCTATGATGCCACTTCGAGGTAGAAGATGTTCACACATTATTGTAATTATATACTGCAAGTTTCCTCATTTGAACTCCGCTTATCTTGTACTTATAATCATTTAAATATCTAATCTCAATATAACAACGTATGATGTTTATTCTATTCTGTTAATGGTAATCCTTTCTTGCACGAATTATTATTGTTGGTATTTCGGTTATTGAAACTTATAATTTATTTCCTAGTACACCACTTCGAGTTATAAGAGGTTCACACGATATCTTAATTATCTCATGTAAGTTTGCCCAATCAAACTCTGTTTATCTTGTAGTTATACTCGTTTAAATTTGTAATCTTAAATATACTAAGTTATGAAGTTTACTATATTCTTGTAACGGTACTCCTTTCTTGCAAGAAGTATTAATCTTGTATGTCGGCTATTGCAACTTATAATTTATTACCTATGATGCCACTTCAAGGTATACGAGGTTCACACGATGTCTTAATAATATGGGGTAGGTTTCCTCAACCGAACTCTGTTTATCTTGTAGTTATAATCGTTTAAATTTGTAATCTAAATATACTAACATATGAAGTTTACTATATTCTTTGAACGGTACTCCTTTCTTGCACGAACTATTAATCTTTGTATGTCGGTTATTGCACCTTATAATTTATACCAATGATGCCACTTTGAGGTATACGAGGTTCACACGATCTCTTAATTATATCCTGTAAGTTTCCTCAATCGAAGGAACTCTGTTTATTTTGTAGCTATGACCGTTTAAATTCGTAATCTAAATATACTTACAGATGAAGTTTACTATATTCTTTTAACGGTACTCCTTTCTTGCTCGACCTATGAATCCCGGAATTTCGGTTATTGCAACTTATAATTTATTTCCTATGATGCCACTTCGAGGTAGAAGATGTTCACACATTATTGTAATTATATACTGCAAGTTTCCTCATTTGAACTCCGCTTATCTTGTACTTATAATCATTTAAATATCTAATCTCAATATAACAACGTATGATGTTTATTCTATTCTGTTAATGGTAATCCTTTCTTGCACGAATTATTATTGTTGGTATTTCGGTTATTGAAACTTATAATTTATTTCCTAGTACACCACTTCGAGTTATAAGAGGTTCACACGATATCTTAATTATCTCATGTAAGTTTGCCCAATCAAACTCTGTTTATCTTGTAGTAATACTCGTTTAAATTTGTAATCTTAAATATACTAAGTTATGAAGTTTACTATATTCTTGTAACGGTACTCCTTTCTTGCAAGAAGTATTAATCTTGTATGTCGGCTATTGCAACTTATAATTTATTACCTATGATGCCACTTCAAGGTATACGAGGTTCACACGATGTCTTAATAATATGGGGTAGGTTTCCTCAACCGAACTCTGTTTATCTTGTAGTTATAATCGTTTAAATTTGTAATCTAAATATACTAACATATGAAGTTTACTATATTCTTTGAACGGTACTCCTTTCTTGCACGAACTATTAATCTTTGTATGTCGGTTATTGCACCTTATAATTTATACCAATGATGCCACTTTGAGGTATACGAGGTTCACACGATCTCTTAATTATATCCTGTAAGTTTCCTCAATCGAAGGAACTCTGTTTATTTTGTAGCTATGACCGTTTAAATTTGTAATCTAAATATACTTACAGATGAAGTTTACTATATTCTTGTAACGGTACTCATTTCTTGCAAGAACTATTAATCTTGTACGTCGGCTATTGCAACTTATAATTTATTACCTATGATGCCACTTCAAGGTATACGAGGTTCACACGATGTCTTAATAATATGGGGTAGGTTTCCTCAACCGAACTCTGTTTATCTTGTAGTTATAATCGTTTAAATTTGTAATCTAAATATACTAACATATGAAGTTTACTATATTCTTTGAACGGTACTCCTTTCTTGCACGAACTATTAATCTTTGTATGTCGGTTATTGCACCTTATAATTTATACCAATGATGCCACTTTGAGGTATACGAGGTTCACACGATCTCTTAATTATATCCTGTAAGTTTCCTCAATCGAAGGAACTCTGTTTATTTTGTAGCTATGACCGTTTAAATTCGTAATCTAAATATACTTACAGATGAAGTTTACTATATTCTTTTAACGGTACTCCTTTCTTGCTCGACCTATGAATCCCGGAATTTCGGTTATTGCAACTTATAATTTATTTCCTATGATGCCACTTCGAGGTAGAAGATGTTCACACATTATTGTAATTATATACTGCAAGTTTCCTCATTTGAACTCCGCTTATCTTGTACTTATAATCATTTAAATATCTAATCTCAATATAACAACGTATGATGTTTATTCTATTCTGTTAATGGTAATCCTTTCTTGCACGAATTATTATTGTTGGTATTTCGGTTATTGAAACTTATAATTTATTTCCTAGTACACCACTTCGAGTTATAAGAGGTTCACACGATATCTTAATTATCTCATGTAAGTTTGCCCAATCAAACTCTGTTTATCTTGTACTTATACTTGTTTAAATTTGTAATCTAAATATACTAACATATGAAGTTTACTATATTCTTTGAACGGTACTCCTTTCTTGCACGAACTATTAATCTTTGTATGTCGGTTATTGCACCTTATAATTTATACCAATGATGCCAGTTTGAGGTATACGAGGTTCACACGATCTCTTAATTATATCCTGTAAGTTTCCTCAATCGAAGGAACTCTGTTTATTTTGTAGCTATGACCGTTTAAATTCGTAATCTAAATATACTTACAGATGAAGTTTACTATATTCTTTTAACGGTACTCCTTTCTTGCTCGACCTATGAATCCCGGAATTTCGGTTATTGCAACTTATAATTTATTTCCTATGATGCCACTTCGAGGTAGAAGATGTTCACACATTATTGTAATTATATACTGCAAGTTTCCTCATTTGAACTCCGCTTATCTTGTACTTATAATCATTTAAATATCTAATCTCAATATAACAACGTATGATGTTTATTCTATTCTGTTAATGGTAATCCTTTCTTGCACGAATTATTATTGTTGGTATTTCGGTTATTGAAACTTATAATTTATTTCCTAGTACACCACTTCGAGTTATAAGAGGTTCACACGATATCTTAATTATCTCATGTAAGTTTGCCCAATCAAACTCTGTTTATCTTGTAGTTATACTCGTTTAAATTTGTAATCTTAAATATACTAAGTTATGAAGTTTACTATATTCTTGTAACGGTACTCCTTTCTTGCAAGAAGTATTAATCTTGTATGTCGGCTATTGCAACTTATAATTTATTACCTATGATGCCACTTCAAGGTATACGAGGTTCACACGATGTCTTAATAATATGGGGTAGGTTTCCTCAACCGAACTCTGTTTATCTTGTAGTTATAATCGTTTAAATTTGTAATCTAAATATACTAACATATGAAGTTTACTATATTCTTTGAACGGTACTCCTTTCTTGCACGAACTATTAATCTTTGTATGTCGGTTATTGCACCTTATAATTTATACCAATGATGCCACTTTGAGGTATACGAGGTTCACACGATCTCTTAATTATATCCTGTAAGTTTCCTCAATCGAAGGAACTCTGTTTATTTTGTAGCTATGACCTTTTAAATTTGTAATCTAAATATACTTACAGATGAAGTTTACTATATTCTTTTAACGGTACTCCTTTCTTGCAAGAACTATTAATCTTGTACGTCGGCTATTGCAACTTATAATTTATTACCTATGATGCCACTTCAAGGTATACGAGGTTCACACGATGTCTTAATAATATGGGGTAGGTTTCCTCAACCGAACTCTGTTTATCTTGTAGTTATAATCGTTTAAATTTGTAATCTAAATATACTAACATATGAAGTTTACTATATTCTTTGAACGGTACTCCTTTCTTGCACGAACTATTAATCTTTGTATGTCGGTTATTGCACCTTATAATTTGTACCAATGATGCCACTTTGAGGTATACGAGGTTCACACGATCTCTTAATTATATCCTGTAAGTTTCCTCAATCGAAGGAACTCTGTTTATTTTGTAGCTATGACCGTTTAAATTCGTAATCTAAATATACTTACAGATGAAGTTTACTATATTCTTTTAACGGTACTCCTTTCTTGCTCGACCTATGAATCCCGGAATTTCGGTTATTGCAACTTATAATTTATTTCCTATGATGCCACTTCGAGGTAGAAGATGTTCACACATTATTGTAATTATATACTGCAAGTTTCCTCATTTGAACTCCGCTTATCTTGTACTTATAATCATTTAAATATCTAATCTCAATATAACAACGTATGATGTTTATTCTATTCTGTTAATGGTAATCCTTTCTTGCACGAATTATTATTGTTGGTATTTCGGTTATTGAAACTTATAATTTATTTCCTAGTACACCACTTCGAGTTATAAGAGGTTCACACGATATCTTAATTATCTCATGTAAGTTTGCCCAATCAAACTCTGTTTATCTTGTAGTTATACTCGTTTAAATTTGTAATCTTAAATATACTAAGTTATGAAGTTTACTATATTCTTGTAACGGTACTCCTTTCTTGCAAGAAGTATTAATCTTGTATGTCGGCTATTGCAACTTATAATTTATTACCTATGATGCCACTTCAAGGTATACGAGGTTCACACGATGTCTTAATAATATGGGGTAGGTTTCCTCAACCGAACTCTGTTTATCTTGTAGTTATAATCGTTTAAATTTGTAATCTAAATATACTAACATATGAAGTTTACTATATTCTTTGAACGGTACTCCTTTCTTGCACGAACTATTAATCTTTGTATGTCGGTTATTGCACCTTATAATTTATACCAATGATGCCACTTTGAGGTATACGAGGTTCACACGATCTCTTAATTATATCCTGTAAGTTTCCTCAATCGAAGGAACTCTGTTTATTTTGTAGCTATGACCGTTTAAATTCGTAATCTAAATATACTTACAGATGAAGTTTACTATATTCTTTTAACGGTACTCCTTTCTTGCTCGACCTATGAATCCCGGAATTTCGGTTATTGCAACTTATAATTTATTTCCTATGATGCCACTTCGAGGTAGAAGATGTTCACACATTATTGTAATTATATACTGCAAGTTTCCTCATTTGAACTCCGCTTATCTTGTACTTATAATCATTTAAATATCTAATCTCAATATAACAACGTATGATGTTTATTCTATTCTGTTAATGGTAATCCTTTCTTGCACGAATTATTATTGTTGGTATTTCGGTTATTGAAACTTATAATTTATTTCCTAGTACACCACTTCGAGTTATAAGAGGTTCACACGATATCTTAATTATCTCATGTAAGTTTGCCCAATCAAACTCTGTTTATCTTGTAGTTATACTCGTTTAAATTTGTAATCTTAAATATACTAAGTTATGAAGTTTACTATATTCTTGTAACGGTACTCCTTTCTTGCTAGAAGTATTAATCTTGTATGTCGGCTATTGCAACTTATAATTTATTACCTATGATGCCACTTCAAGGTATACGAGGTTCACACGATGTCTTAATAATATGGGGTAGGTTTCCTCAACCGAACTCTGTTTATCTTGTAGTTATAATCGTTTAAATTTGTAATCTAAATATACTAACATATGAAGTTTACTATATTCTTTGAACGGTACTCCTTTCTTGCACGAACTATTAATCTTTGTATGTCGGTTATTGCACCTTATAATTTATACCAATGATGCCACTTTGAGGTATACGAGGTTCACACGATCTCTTAATTATATCCTGTAAGTTTCCTCAATCGAAGGAACTCTGTTTATTTTGTAGCTATGACCGTTTAAATTTGTAATCTAAATATACTTACAGATGAAGTTTACTATATTCTTGTAACGGTACTCATTTCTTGCAAGAACTATTAATCTTGTACGTCGGCTATTGCAACTTATAATTTATTACCTATGATGCCACTTCAAGGTATACGAGGTTCACACGATGTCTCAATAATATGGGGTAGGTTTCCTCAACCGAACTCTGTTTATCTTGTAGTTATAATCGTTTAAATTTGTAATCTAATTATACTAACATATGAAGTTTACTATATTCTTTGAACGGTACTCCTTTCTTGCACGAACTATTAATCTTTGTATGTCGGTTATTGCACCTTATAATTTATACCAATGATGCCACTTTGAGGTATACGAGGTTCACACGATCTCTTAATTATATCCTGTAAGTTTCCTCAATCGAAGGAACTCTGTTTATTTTGTAGCTATGACCGTTTAAATTCGTAATCTAAATATACTTACAGATGAAGTTTACTATATTCTTTTAACGGTACTCCTTTCTTGCTCGACCTATGAATCCCGGAATTTCGGTTATTGCAACTTATAATTTATTTCCTATGATGCCACTTTGAGGTAGAAGATGTTCACACATTATTGTAATTATATACTGCAAGTTTCCTCATTTGAACTCCGCTTATCTTGTACTTATAATCATTTAAATATCTAATCTCAATATAACAACGTATGATGTTTATTCTATTCTGTTAATGGTAATCCTTTCTTGCACGAATTATTATTGTTGGTATTTCGGTTATTGAAACTTATAATTTATTTCCTAGTACACCACTTCGAGTTATAAGAGGTTCACACGATATCTTAATTATCTCATGTAAGTTTGCCCAATCAAACTCTGTTTATCTTGTAGTTATACTCGTTTAAATTTGTAATCTTAAATATACTAAGTTATGAAGTTTACTATATTCTTGTAACGGTACTCCTTTCTTGCAAGAAGTATTAATCTTGTATGTCGGCTATTGCAACTTATAATTTATTACCTATGATGCCACTTCAAGGTATACGAGGTTCACACGATGTCTTAATAATATGGGGTAGGTTTCCTCAACCGAACTCTGTTTATCTTGTAGTTATAATCGTTTAAATTTGTAATCTAAATATACTAACATATGAAGTTTACTATATTCTTTGAACGGTACTCCTTTCTTGCACGAACTATTAATCTTTGTATGTCGGTTATTGCACCTTATAATTTATACCAATGATGCCACTTTGAGGTATACGAGGTTCACACGATCTCTTAATTATATCCTGTAAGTTTCCTCAATCGAAGGAACTCTGTTTATTTTGTAGCTATGACCGTTTAAATTCGTAATCTAAATATACTTATAGATGAAGTTTACTATATTCTTTTAACGGTACTCCTTTCTTGCTCGACCTATGAATCCCGGAATTTCGGTTATTGCAACTTATAATTTATTTCCTATGATGCCACTTCGAGGTAGAAGATGTTCACACATTATTGTAATTATATACTGCAAGTTTCCTCATTTGAACTCCGCTTATCTTGTACTTATAATCATTTAAATATCTAATCTCAATATAACAACGTATGATGTTTATTCTATTCTGTTAATGGTAATCCTTTCTTGCACGAATTATTATTGTTGGTATTTCGGTTATTGAAACTTATAATTTATTTCCTAGTACACCACTTCGAGTTATAAGAGGTTCACACGATATCTTAATTATCTCATGTAAGTTTGCCCAATCAAACTCTGTTTATCTTGTAGTTATACTCGTTTAAATTTGTAATCTTAAATATACTAAGTTATGAAGTTTACTATATTCTTGTAACGGTACTCCTTTCTTGCTAGAAGTATTAATCTTGTATGTCGGCTATTGCAACTTATAATTTATTACCTATGATGCCACTTCAAGGTATACGAGGTTCACACGATGTCTTAATAATATGGGGTAGGTTTCCTCAACCGAACTCTGTTTATCTTGTAGTTATAATCGTTTAAATTTGTAATCTAAATATACTAACATATGAAGTTTACTATATTCTTTGAACGGTACTCCTTTCTTGCACGAACTATTAATCTTTGTATGTCGGTTATTGCACCTTATAATTTATACCAATGATGCCACTTTGAGGTATACGAGGTTCACACGATCTCTTAATTATATCCTGTAAGTTTCCTCAATCGAAGGAACTCTGTTTATTTTGTAGCTATGACCGTTTAAATTTGTAATCTAAATATACTTACAGATGAAGTTTACTATATTCTTGTAACGGTACTCATTTCTTGCAAGAACTATTAATCTTGTACGTCGGCTATTGCAACTTATAATTTATTACCTATGATGCCACTTCAAGGTATACGAGGTTCACACGATGTCTTAATAATATGGGGTAGGTTTCCTCAACCGAACTCTGTTTATCTTGTAGTTATAATCGTTTAAATTTGTAATCTAAATATACTAACATATGAAGTTTACTATATTCTTTGAACGGTACTCCTTTCTTGCACGAACTATTAATCTTTGTATGTCGGTTATTGCACCTTATAATTTATACCAATGATGCCACTTTGAGGTATACGAGGTTCACACGATCTCTTAATTATATCCTGTAAGTTTCCTCAATCGAAGGAACTCTGTTTATTTTGTAGCTATGACCGTTTAAATTCGTAATCTAAATATACTTACAGATGAAGTTTACTATATTCTTTTAACGGTACTCCTTTCTTGCTCGACCTATGAATCCCGGAATTTCGGTTATTGCAACTTATAATTTATTTCCTATGATGCCACTTCGAGGTAGAAGATGTTCACACATTATTGTAATTATATACTGCAAGTTTCCTCATTTGAACTCCGCTTATCTTGTACTTATAATCATTTAAATATCTAATCTCAATATAACAACGTATGATGTTTATTCTATTCTGTTAATGGTAATCCTTTCTTGCACGAATTATTATTGTTGGTATTTCGGTTATTGAAACTTATAATTTATTTCCTAGTACACCACTTCGAGTTATAAGAGGTTCACACGATATCTTAATTATCTCATGTAAGTTTGCCCAATCAAACTCTGTTTATCTTGTAGTTATACTCGTTTAAATTTGTAATCTTAAATATACTAAGTTATGAAGTTTACTATATTCTTGTAACGGTACTCCATTCTTGCAAGAAGTATTAATCTTGTATGTCGGCTATTGCAACTTATAATTTATTACCTATGATGCCACTTCAAGGTATACGAGGTTCACACGATGTCTTAATAATATGGGGTAGGTTTCCTCAACCGAACTCTGTTTATCTTGTAGTTATAATCGTTTAAATTCGTAATCTAAATATACTTACAGATGAAGTTTACTATATTCTTTTAACGGTACTCCTTTCTTGCTCGACCTATGAATCCCGGAATTTCGGTTATTGCAACTTATAATTTATTTCCTATGATGCCACTTTGAGGTAGAAGATGTTCACACATTATTGTAATTATATACTGCAAGTTTCTTCATTTGAACTCCGCTTATCTTGTACTTATAATCATTTAAATATCTAATCTCAATATAACAACGTATGATGTTTATTCTATTCTGTTAATGGTAATCCTTTCTTGCACGAATTATTATTGTTGGTATTTCGGTTATTGAAACTTATAATTTATTTCCTAGTACACCACTTCGAGTTATAAGAGGTTCACACGATATCTTAATTATCTCATGTAAGTTTGCCCAATCAAACTCTGTTTATCTTGTAGTTATACTCGTTTAAATTTGTAATCTTAAATATACTAAGTTATGAAGTTTACTATATTCTTGTAACGGTACTCCATTCTTGCAAGAAGTATTAATCTTGTATGTCGGCTATTGCAACTTATAATTTATTACCTATGATGCCACTTCAAGGTATACGAGGTTCACACGATGTCTTAATAATATGGGGTAGGTTTCCTCAACCGAACTCTGTTTATCTTGTAGTTATAATCGTTTAAATTTGTAATCTAAATATACTAACATATGAAGTTTACTATATTCTTTGAACGGTACTCCTTTCTTGCACGAACTATTAATCTTTGTATGTCGGTTATTGCACCTTATAATTTATACCAATGATGCCACTTTGAGGTATACGAGGTTCACACGATCTCTTAATTATATCCTGTAAGTTTCCTCAATCGAAGGAACTCTGTTTATTTTGTAGCTATGACCGTTTAAATTTGTAATCTAAATATACTTACAGATGAAGTTTACTATATTCTTGTAACGGTACTCATTTCTTGCAAGAACTATTAATCTTGTACGTCGGCTATTGCAACTTATAATTTATTACCTATGATGCCACTTCAAGGTATACGAGGTTCACACGATGTCTTAATAATATGGGGTAGGTTTCCTCAACCGAACTCTGTTTATCTTGTAGTTATAATCGTTTAAATTTGTAATCTAAATATACTAACATATGAAGTTTACTATATTCTTTGAACGGTACTCCTTTCTTGCACGAACTATTAATCTTTGTATGTCGGTTATTGCACCTTATAATTTATACCAATGATGCCACTTTGAGGTATACGAGGTTCACACGATCTCTTAATTATATCCTGTAAGTTTCCTCAATCGAAGGAACTCTGTTTATTTTGTAGCTATGACCGTTTAAATTCGTAATCTAAATATACTTACAGATGAAGTTTACTATATTCTTTTAACGGTACTCCTTTCTTGCTCGACCTATGAATCCCGGAATTTCGGTTATTGCAACTTATAATTTATTTCCTATGATGCCACTTCGAGGTAGAAGATGTTCACACATTATTGTAATTATATACTGCAAGTTTCCTCATTTGAACTCCGCTTATCTTGTACTTATAATCATTTAAATATCTAATCTCAATATAACAACGTATGATGTTTATTCTATTCTGTTAATGGTAATCCTTTCTTGCACGAATTATTATTGTTGGTATTTCGGTTATTGAAACTTATAATTTATTTCCTAGTACACCACTTCGAGTTATAAGAGGTTCACACGATATCTTAATTATCTCATGTAAGTTTGCCCAATCAAACTCTGTTTATCTTGTAGTTATACTCGTTTAAATTTGTAATCTTAAATATACTAAGTTATGAAGTTTACTATATTCTTGTAACGGTACTCCTTTCTTGCTAGAAGTATTAATCTTGTATGTCGGCTATTGCAACTTATAATTTATTACCTATGATGCCACTTCAAGGTATACGAGGTTCACACGATGTCTTAATAATATGGGGTAGGTTTCCTCAACCGAACTCTGTTTATCTTGTAGTTATAATCGTTTAAATTTGTAATCTAAATATACTAACATATGAAGTTTACTATATTCTTTGAACGGTACTCCTTTCTTGCACGGACTATTAATCTTTGTATGTCGGTTATTGCACCTTATAATTTATACCAATGATGCCACTTTGAGGTATACGAGGTTCACACGATCTCTTAATTATATCCTGTAAGTTTCCTCAATCGAAGGAACTCTGTTTATTTTGTAGCTATGACCGTTTAAATTTGTAATCTAAATATACTTACAGATGAAGTTTACTATATTCTTGTAACGGTACTCATTTCTTGCAAGAACTATTAATCTTGTACGTCGGCTATTGCAACTTATAATTTATTACCTATGATGCCACTTCAAGGTATACGAGGTTCACACGATGTCTTAATAATATGGGGTAGGTTTCCTCAACCGAACTCTGTTTATCTTGTAGTTATAATCGTTTAAATTTGTAATCTAAATATACTAACATATGAAGTTTACTATATTCTTTGAACGGTACTCCTTTCTTGCACGAACTATTAATCTTTGTATGTCGGTTATTGCACCTTATAATTTATACCAATGATGCCACTTTGAGGTATACGAGGTTCACACGATCTCTTAATTATATCCTGTAAGTTTCCTCAATCGAAGGAACTCTGTTTATTTTGTAGCTATGACCGTTTAAATTCGTAATCTAAATATACTTACAGATGAAGTTTACTATATTCTTTTAACGGTACTCCTTTCTTGCTCGACCTATGAATCCCGGAATTTCGGTTATTGCAACTTATAATTTATTTCCTATGATGCCACTTCGAGGTAGAAGATGTTCACACATTATTGTAATTATATACTGCAAGTTTCCTCATTTGAACTCCGCTTATCTTGTACTTATAATCATTTAAATATCTAATCTCAATATAACAACGTATGATGTTTATTCTATTCTGTTAATGGTAATCCTTTCTTGCACGAATTATTATTGTTGGTATTTCGGTTATTGAAACTTATAATTTATTTCCTAGTACACCACTTCGAGTTATAAGAGGTTCACACGATATCTTAATTATCTCATGTAAGTTTGCCCAATCAAACTCTGTTTATCTTGTAGTTATACTCGTTTAAATTTGTAATCTTAAATATACTAAGTTATGAAGTTTACTATATTCTTGTAACGGTACTCCATTCTTGCAAGAAGTATTAATCTTGTATGTCGGCTATTGCAACTTATAATTTATTACCTATGATGCCACTTCAAGGTATACGAGGTTCACACGATGTCTTAATAATATGGGGTAGGTTCCTCAACCGAACTCTGTTTATCTTGTAGTTATAATCGTTTAAATTTGTAATCTAAATATACTAACATATGAAGTTTACTATATTCTTTGAACGGTACTCCTTTCTTGCACGAACTATTAATCTTTGTATGTCGGTTATTGCACCTTATAATTTATACCAATGATGCCACTTTGAGGTATACGAGGTTCACACGATCTCTTAATTATATCCTGTAAGTTTCCTCAATCGAAGGAACTCTGTTTATTTTGTAGCTATGACCGTTTAAATTTGTAATCTAAATATACTTACAGATGAAGTTTACTATATTCTTGTAACGGTACTCATTTCTTGCAAGAACTATTAATCTTGTACGTCGGCTATTGCAACTTATAATTTATTACCTATGATGCCACTTCAAGGTATACGAGGTTCACACGATGTCTTAATAATATGGGGTAGGTTTCCTCAACCGAACTCTGTTTATCTTGTAGTTATAATCGTTTAAATTTGTAATCTAAATATACTAACATATGAAGTTTACTATATTCTTTGAACGGTACTCCTTTCTTGCACGAACTATTAATCTTTGTATGTCGGTTATTGCACCTTATAATTTATACCAATGATGCCACTTTGAGGTATACGAGGTTCACACGATCTCTTAATTATATCCTGTAAGTTTCCTCAATCGAAGGAACTCTTTTTATTTTGTAGCTATGACCGTTTAAATTCGTAATCTAAATATACTTACAGATGAAGTTTACTATATTCTTTTAACGGTACTCCTTTCTTGCTCGACCTATGAATCCCGGAATTTCGGTTATTGCAACTTATAATTTATTTCCTATGATGCCACTTCGAGGTAGAAGATGTTCACACATTATTGTAATTATATACTGCAAGTTTCCTCATTTGAACTCCGCTTATCTTGTACTTATAATCATTTAAATATCTAATCTCAATATAACAACGTATGATGTTTATTCTATTCTGTTAATGGTAATCCTTTCTTGCACGAATTATTATTGTTGGTATTTCGGTTATTGAAACTTATAATTTATTTCCTAGTACACCACTTCGAGTTATAAGAGGTTCACACGATATCTTAATTATCTCATGTAAGTTTGCCCAATCAAACTCTGTTTATCTTGTAGTTATACTCGTTTAAATTTGTAATCTTAAATATACTAAGTTATGAAGTTTACTATATTCTTGTAACGGTACTCCTTTCTTGCTAGAAGTATTAATCTTGTATGTCGGCTATTGCAACTTATAATTTATTACCTATGATGCCACTTCAAGGTATACGAGGTTCACACGATGTCTTAATAATATGGGGTAGGTTTCCTCAACCGAACTCTGTTTATCTTGTAGTTATAATCGTTTAAATTTGTAATCTAAATATACTAACATATGAAGTTTACTATATTCTTTGAACGGTACTCCTTTCTTGCACGGACTATTAATCTTTGTATGTCGGTTATTGCACCTTATAATTTATACCAATGATGCCACTTTGAGGTATACGAGGTTCACACGATCTCTTAATTATATCCTGTAAGTTTCCTCAATCGAAGGAACTCTGTTTATTTTGTAGCTATGACCGTTTAAATTCGTAATCTAAATATACTTACAGATGAAGTTTACTATATTCTTTTAATGGTACTCCTTTCTTGCTCGACCTATGAATCCCGGAATTTCGGTTATTGCAACTTATAATTTATTACCTATGATGCCACTTTGAGGTATACGAGGTTCACACGATCTCTTAATTATATCCTGTAAGTTTCCTCAATCGAAGGAACTCTGTTTATTTTGTAGCTATGACCGTTTAAATTTGTAATCTAAATATACTTACAGATGAAGTTTACTATATTCTTGTAACGGTACTCATTTCTTGCAAGAACTATTAATCTTGTACGTCGGCTATTGCAACTTATAATTTATTACCTATGATGCCACTTCAAGGTATACGAGGTTCACACGATGTCTTAATAATATGGTGTAGGTTTCCTCAACCGAACTCTGTTTATCTTGTAGTTATAATCGTTTAAATTTGTAATCTAAATATACTACCATATGAAGTTTACTATATTCTTTGAACGGTACTCCTTTCTTGCACGAACTATTAATCTTTGTATGTCGGTTATTGCACCTTATAATTTATACCAATGATGCCACTTTGAGGTATACGAGGTTCACACGATCTCTTAATTATATCCTGTAAGTTTCCTCAATCGAAGGAACTCTGTTTATTTTGTAGCTATGACCGTTTAAATTCGTAATCTAAATATACTTACAGATGAAGTTTACTATATTCTTTTAACGGTACTCCTTTCTTGCTCGACCTATGAATCCCGGAATTTCGGTTATTGCAACTTATAATTTATTTCCTATGATGCCACTTCGAGGTAGAAGATGTTCACACATTATTGTAATTATATACTGCAAGTTTCCTCATTTGAACTCCGCTTATCTTGTACTTATAATCATATAAATATCTAATCTCAATATAACAACGTATGATGTTTATTCTATTCTGTTAATGGTAATCCTTTCTTGCACGAATTATTATTGTTGGTATTTCGGTTATTGAAACTTATAATTTATTTCCTAGTACACCACTTCGAGTTATAAGAGGTTCACACGATATCTTAATTATCTCATGTAAGTTTGCCCAATCAAACTCTGTTTATCTTGTACTTATACTTGTTTAAATTTGTAATCTAAATATACTAACATATGAAGTTTACTATATTCTTTGAACGGTACTCCTTTCTTGCACGAACTATTAATCTTTGTATGTCGGTTATTGCACCTTATAATTTATACCAATGATGCCAGTTTGAGGTATACGAGGTTCACACGATCTCTTAATTATATCCTGTAAGTTTCCTCAATCGAAGGAACTCTGTTTATTTTGTAGCTATGACCGTTTAAATTCGTAATCTAAATATACTTACAGATGAAGTTTACTATATTCTTTTAACGGTACTCCTTTCTTGCTCGACCTATGAATCCCGGAATTTCGGTTATTGCAACTTATAATTTATTTCCTATGATGCCACTTCGAGGTAGAAGATGTTCACACATTATTGTAATTATATACTGCAAGTTTCCTCATTTGAACTCCGCTTATCTTGTACTTATAATCATTTAAATATCTAATCTCAATATAACAACGTATGATGTTTATTCTATTCTGTTAATGGTAATCCTTTCTTGCACGAATTATTATTGTTGGTATTTCGGTTATTGAAACTTATAATTTATTTCCTAGTACACCACTTCGAGTTATAAGAGGTTCACACGATATCTTAATTATCTCATGTAAGTTTGCCCAATCAAACTCTGTTTATCTTGTAGTTATACTCGTTTAAATTTGTAATCTTAAATATACTAAGTTATGAAGTTTACTATATTCTTGTAACGGTACTCCTTTCTTGCTAGAAGTATTAATCTTGTATGTCGGCTATTGCAACTTATAATTTATTACCTATGATGCCACTTCAAGGTATACGAGGTTCACACGATGTCTTAATAATATGGGGTAGGTTTCCTCAACCGAACTCTGTTTATCTTGTAGTTATAATCGTTTAAATTTGTAATCTAAATATACTAACATATGAAGTTTAGTATATTCTTTGAACGGTACTCCTTTCTTGCACGGACTATTAATCTTTGTATGTCGGTTATTGCACCTTATAATTTATACCAATGATGCCACTTTGAGGTATACGAGGTTCACACGATCTCTTAATTATATCCTGTAAGTTTCCTCAATCGAAGGAACTCTGTTTATTTTGTAGCTATGACCGTTTAAATTCGTAATCTAAATATACTTACAGATGAAGTTTACTATATTCTTTTAACGGTACTCCTTTCTTGCTCGACCTATGAATCCCGGAATTTCGGTTATTGCAACTTATAATCTATACCTATGATGCCACTTTGAGGTATACGAGGTTCACACGATCTCTTAATTATATCCTGTAAGTTTCCTCAATCGAAGGAACTCTGTTTATTTTGTAGCTATGACCGTTTAAATTTGTAATCTAAATATACTTACAGATGAAGTTTACTATATTCTTGTAACGGTACTCATTTCTTGCAAGAACTATTAATCTTGTACGTCGGCTATTGCAACTTATAATTTATTACCTATGATGCCACTTCAAGGTATACGAGGTTCACACGATGTCTTAATAATATGGTGTAGGTTTCCTCAACCGAACTCTGTTTATCTTGTAGTTATAATCGTTTAAATTTGTAATCTAAATATACTAACATATGAAGTTTACTATATTCTTTGAACGGTACTCCTTTCTTGCACGAACTATTAATCTTTGTATGTCGGTTATTGCACCTTATAATCTATACCAATGATGCCACTTTGAGGTATACGAGGTTCACACGATCTCTTAATTATATCCTGTAAGTTTCCTCAATCGAAGGAACTCTGTTTATTTTGTAGCTATGACCGTTTAAATTCGTAATCTAAATATACTTACAGATGAAGTTTACTATATTCTTTTAACGGTACTCCTTTCTTGCTCGACCTATGAATCCCGGAATTTCGGTTATTGCAACTTATAATTTATTTCCTATGATGCCACTTCGAGGTAGAAGATGTTCACACATTATTGTAATTATATACTGCAAGTTTCCTCATTTGAACTCCGCTTATCTTGTACTTATAATCATTTAAATATCTAATCTCAATATAACAACGTATGATGTTTATTCTATTCTGTTAATGGTAATCCTTTCTTGCACGAATTATTATTGTTGGTATTTCGGTTATTGAAACTTATAATTTATTTCCTAGTACACCACTTCGAGTTATAAGAGGTTCACACGATATCTTAATTATCTCATGTAAGTTTGCCCAATCAAACTCTGTTTATCTTGTACTTATACTTGTTTAAATTTGTAATCTAAATATACTAACATATGAAGTTTACTATATTCTTTGAACGGTACTCCTTTCTTGCACGAACTATTAATCTTTGTATGTCGGTTATTGCACCTTATAATTTATACCAATGATGCCAGTTTGAGGTATACGAGGTTCACACGATCTCTTAATTATATCCTGTAAGTTTCCTCAATCGAAGGAACTCTGTTTATTTTGTAGCTATGACCGTTTAAATTCGTAATCTAAATATACTTACAGATGAAGTTTACTATATTCTTTTAACGGTACTCCTTTCTTGCTCGACCTATGAATCCCGGAATTTCGGTTATTGCAACTTATAATTTATTTCCTATGATGCCACTTCGAGGTAGAAGATGTTCACACATTATTGTAATTATATACTGCAAGTTTCCTCATTTGAACTCCGCTTATCTTGTACTTATAATCATTTAAATATCTAATCTCAATATAACAACGTATGATGTTTATTCTATTCTGTTAATGGTAATCCTTTCTTGCACGAATTATTATTGTTGGTATTTCGGTTATTGAAACTTATAATTTATTTCCTAGTACACCACTTCGAGTTATAAGAGGTTCACACGATATCTTAATTATCTCATGTAAGTTTGCCCAATCAAACTCTGTTTATCTTGTAGTTATACTCGTTTAAATTTGTAATCTTAAATATACTAAGTTATGAAGTTTACTATATTCTTGTAACGGTACTCCTTTCTTGCTAGAAGTATTAATCTTGTATGTCGGCTATTGCAACTTATAATTTATTACCTATGATGCCACTTCAAGGTATACGAGGTTCACACGATGTCTTAATAATATGGGGTAGGTTTCCTCAACCGAACTCTGTTTATCTTGTAGTTATAATCGTTTAAATTTGTAATCTAAATATACTAACATATGAAGTTTACTATATTCTTTGAACGGTACTCCTTTCTTGCACGGACTATTAATCTTTGTATGTCGGTTATTGCACCTTATAATTTATACCAATGATGCCACTTTGAGGTATACGAGGTTCACACGATCTCTTAATTATATCCTGTAAGTTTCCTCAATCGAAGGAACTCTGTTTATTTTGTAGCTATGACCGTTTAAATTCGTAATCTAAATATACTTACAGATGAAGTTTACTATATTCTTTTAACGGTACTCCTTTCTTGCTCGACCTATGAATCCCGGAATTTCGGTTATTGCAACTTATAATTTATTACCTATGATGCCACTTTGAGGTATACGAGGTTCACACGATCTCTTAATTATATCCTGTAAGTTTCCTCAATCGAAGGAACTCTGTTTATTTTGTAGCTATGACCGTTTAAATTTGTAATCTAAATATACTTACAGATGAAGTTTACTATATTCTTGTAACGGTACTCATTTCTTGCAAGAACTATTAATCTTGTACGTCGGCTATTGCAACTTATAATTTATTACCTATGATGCCACTTCAAGGTATACGAGGTTCACACGATGTCTTAATAATATGGTGTAGGTTTCCTCAACCGAACTCTGTTTATCTTGTAGTTATAATCGTTTAAATTTGTAATCTAAATATACTAACATATGAAGTTTACTATATTCTTTGAACGGTACTCCTTTCTTGCACGAACTATTAATCTTTGTATGTCGGTTATTGCACCTTATAATCTATACCAATGATGCCACTTTGAGGTATACGAGGTTCACACGATCTCTTAATTATATCCTGTAAGTTTCCTCAATCGAAGGAACTCTGTTTATTTTGTAGCTATGACCGTTTAAATTCGTAATCTAAATATACTTACAGATGAAGTTTACTATATTCTTTTAACGGTACTCCTTTCTTGCTCGACCTATGAATCCCGGAATTTCGGTTATTGCAACTTATAATTTATTTCCTATGATGCCACTTCGAGGTAGAAGATGTTCACACATTATTGTAATTATATACTGCAAGTTTCCTCATTTGAACTCCGCTTATCTTGTACTTATAATCATATAAATATCTAATCTCAATATAACAACGTATGATGTTTATTCTATTCTGTTAATGGTAATCCTTTCTTGCACGAATTATTATTGTTGGTATTTCGGTTATTGAAACTTATAATTTATTTCCTAGTACACCACTTCGAGTTATAAGAGGTTCACACGATATCTTAATTATCTCATGTAAGTTTGCCCAATCAAACTCTGTTTATCTTGTACTTATACTTGTTTAAATTTGTAATCTAAATATACTAACATATGAAGTTTACTATATTCTTTGAACGGTACTCCTTTCTTGCACGAACTATTAATCTTTGTATGTCGGTTATTGCACCTTATAATTTATACCAATGATGCCACTTTGAGGTATACGAGGTTCACACGATCTCTTAATTATATCCTGTAAGTTTCCTCAATCGAAGGAACTCTGTTTATTTTGTAGCTATGACCGTTTAAATTCGTAATCTAAATATACTTACAGATGAAGTTTACTATATTCTTTTAACGGTACTCCTTTCTTGCTCGACCTATGAATCCCGGAATTTCGGTTATTGCAACTTATAATTTATTTCCTATGATGCCACTTCGAGGTAGAAGATGTTCACACATTATTGTAATTATATACTGCAAGTTTCCTCATTTGAACTCCGCTTATCTTGTACTTATAATCATTTAAATATCTAATCTCAATATAACAACGTATGATGTTTATTCTATTCTGTTAATGGTAATCCTTTCTTGCACGAATTATTATTGTTGGTATTTCGGTTATTGAAACTTATAATTTATTTCCTAGTACACCACTTCGAGTTATAAGAGGTTCACACGATATCTTAATTATCTCATGTAAGTTTGCCCAATCAAACTCTGTTTATCTTGTAGTTATACTCGTTTAAATTTGTAATCTTAAATATACTAAGTTATGAAGTTTACTATATTCTTGTAACGGTACTCCTTTCTTGCTAGAAGTATTAATCTTGTATGTCGGCTATTGCAACTTATAATTTATTACCTATGATGCCACTTCAAGGTATACGAGGTTCACACGATGTCTTAATAATATGGGGTAGGTTTCCTCAACCGAACTCTGTTTATCTTGTAGTTATAATCGTTTAAATTTGTAATCTAAATATACTAACATATGAAGTTTACTATATTCTTTGAACGGTACTCCTTTCTTGCACGAACTATTAATCTTTGTATGTCGGTTATTGCACCTTATAATTTATACCAATGATGCCACTTTGAGGTATACGAGGTTCACACGATCTCTTAATTATATCCTGTAAGTTTCCTCAATCGAAGGAACTCTGTTTATTTTGTAGCTATGACCGTTTAAATTCGTAATCTAAATATACTTACAGATGAAGTTTACTATATTCTTTTAACGGTACTCCTTTCTTGCTCGACCTATGAATCCCGGAATTTCGGTTATTGCAACTTATAATTTATTTCCTATGATGCCACTTCGAGGTAGAAGATGTTCACACATTATTGTAATTATATACTGCAAGTTTCCTCATTTGAACTCCGCTTATCTTGTACTTATAATCATATAAATATCTAATCTCAATATAACAACGTATGATGTTTATTCTATTCTGTTAATGGTAATCCTTTCTTGCACGAATTATTATTGTTGGTATTTCGGTTATTGAAACTTATAATTTATTTCCTAGTACACCACTTCGAGTTATAAGAGGTTCACACGATATCTTAATTATCTCATGTAAGTTTGCCCAATCAAACTCTGTTTATCTTGTACTTATACTTGTTTAAATTTGTAATCTAAATATACTAACATATGAAGTTTACTATATTCTTTGAACGGTACTCCTTTCTTGCACGAACTATTAATCTTTGTATGTCGGTTATTGCACCTTATAATTTATACCAATGATGCCAGTTTGAGGTATACGAGGTTCACACGATCTCTTAATTATATCCTGTAAGTTTCCTCAATCGAAGGAACTCTGTTTATTTTGTAGCTATGACCGTTTAAATTCGTAATCTAAATATACTTACAGATGAAGTTTACTATATTCTTTTAACGGTACTCCTTTCTTGCTCGACCTATGAATCCCGGAATTTCGGTTATTGCAACTTATAATTTATTTCCTATGATGCCACTTCGAGGTAGAAGATGTTCACACATTATTGTAATTATATACTGCAAGTTTCCTCATTTGAACTCCGCTTATCTTGTACTTATAATCATTTAAATATCTAATCTCAATATAACAACGTATGATGTTTATTCTATTCTGTTAATGGTAATCCTTTCTTGCACGAATTATTATTGTTGGTATTTCGGTTATTGAAACTTATAATTTATTTCCTAGTACACCACTTCGAGTTATAAGAGGTTCACACGATATCTTAATTATCTCATGTAAGTTTGCCCAATCAAACTCTGTTTATCTTGTAGTTATACTCGTTTAAATTTGTAATCTTAAATATACTAAGTTATGAAGTTTACTATATTCTTGTAACGGTACTCCTTTCTTGCTAGAAGTATTAATCTTGTATGTCGGCTATTGCAACTTATAATTTATTACCTATGATGCCACTTCAAGGTATACGAGGTTCACACGATGTCTTAATAATATGGGGTAGGTTTCCTCAACCGAACTCTGTTTATCTTGTAGTTATAATCGTTTAAATTTGTAATCTAAATATACTAACATATGAAGTTTACTATATTCTTTGAACGGTACTCCTTTCTTGCACGAACTATTAATCTTTGTATGTCGGTTATTGCACCTTATAATTTATACCAATGATGCCACTTTGAGGTATACGAGGTTCACACGATCTCTTAATTATATCCTGTAAGTTTCCTCAATCGAAGGAACTCTGTTTATTTTGTAGCTATGACCGTTTAAATTTGTAATCTAAATATACTTACAGATGAAGTTTACTATATTCTTGTAACGGTACTCATTTCTTGCAAGAACTATTAATCTTGTACGTCGGCTATTGCAACTTATAATTTATTACCTATGATGCCACTTCAAGGTATACGAGGTTCACACGATGTCTTAATAATATGGGGTAGGTTTCCTCAACCGAACTCTGTTTATCTTGTAGTTATAATCGTTTAAATTTGTAATCTAAATATACTAACATATGAAGTTTACTATATTCTTTGAACGGTACTCCTTTCTTGCACGAACTATTAATCTTTGTATGTCGGTTATTGCACCTTATAATTTATACCAATGATGCCACTTTGAGGTATACGAGGTTCACACGATCTCTTAATTATATCCTGTAAGTTTCCTCAATCGAAGGAACTCTGTTTATTTTGTAGCTATGACCGTTTAAATTCGTAATCTAAATATACTTACAGATGAAGTTTACTATATTCTTTTAACGGTACTCCTTTCTTGCTCGACCTATGAATCCCGGAATTTCGGTTATTGCAACTTATAATTTATTTCCTATGATGCCACTTCGAGGTAGAAGATGTTCACACATTATTGTAATTATATACTGCAAGTTTCCTCATTTGAACTCCGCTTATCTTGTACTTATAATCATTTAAATATCTAATCTCAATATAACAACGTATGATGTTTATTCTATTCTGTTAATGGTAATCCTTTCTTGCACGAATTATTATTGTTGGTATTTCGGTTATTGAAACTTATAATTTATTTCCTAGTACACCACTTCGAGTTATAAGAGGTTCACACGATATCTTAATTATCTCATGTAAGTTTGCCCAATCAAACTCTGTTTATCTTGTAGTAATACTCGTTTAAATTTGTAATCTTAAATATACTAAGTTATGAAGTTTACTATATTCTTGTAACGGTACTCCTTTCTTGCAAGAAGTATTAATCTTGTATGTCGGCTATTGCAACTTATAATTTATTACCTATGATGCCACTTCAAGGTATACGAGGTTCACACGATGTCTTAATAATATGGGGTAGGTTTCCTCAACCGAACTCTGTTTATCTTGTAGTTATAATCGTTTAAATTTGTAATCTAAATATACTAACATATGAAGTTTACTATATTCTTTGAACGGTACTCCTTTCTTGCACGAACTATTAATCTTTGTATGTCGGTTATTGCACCTTATAATTTATACCAATGATGCCACTTTGAGGTATACGAGGTTCACACGATCTCTTAATTATATCCTGTAAGTTTCCTCAATCGAAGGAACTCTGTTTATTTTGTAGCTATGACCGTTTAAATTTGTAATCTAAATATACTTACAGATGAAGTTTACTATATTCTTGTAACGGTACTCATTTCTTGCAAGAACTATTAATCTTGTACGTCGGCTATTGCAACTTATAATTTATTACCTATGATGCCACTTCAAGGTATACGAGGTTCACACGATGTCTTAATAATATGGGGTAGGTTTCCTCAACCGAACTCTGTTTATCTTGTAGTTATAATCGTTTAAATTTGTAATCTAAATATACTAACATATGAAGTTTACTATATTCTTTGAACGGTACTCCTTTCTTGCACGAACTATTAATCTTTGTATGTCGGTTATTGCACCTTATAATTTATACCAATGATGCCACTTTGAGGTATACGAGGTTCACACGATCTCTTAATTATATCCTGTAAGTTTCCTCAATCGAAGGAACTCTGTTTATTTTGTAGCTATGACCGTTTAAATTCGTAATCTAAATATACTTACAGATGAAGTTTACTATATTCTTTTAACGGTACTCCTTTCTTGCTCGACCTATGAATCCCGGAATTTCGGTTATTGCAACTTATAATTTATTTCCTATGATGCCACTTCGAGGTAGAAGATGTTCACACATTATTGTAATTATATACTGCAAGTTTCCTCATTTGAACTCCGCTTATCTTGTACTTATAATCATTTAAATATCTAATCTCAATATAACAACGTATGATGTTTATTCTATTCTGTTAATGGTAATCATTTCTTGCACGAATTATTATTGTTGGTATTTCGGTTATTGAAACTTATAATTTATTTCCTAGTACACCACTTCGAGTTATAAGAGGTTCACACGATATCTTAATTATCTCATGTAAGTTTGCCCAATCAAACTCTGTTTATCTTGTACTTATACTTGTTTAAATTTGTAATCTAAATATACTAACATATGAAGTTTACTATATTCTTTGAACGGTACTCCTTTCTTGCACGAACTATTAATCTTTGTATGTCGGTTATTGCACCTTATAATTTATACCAATGATGCCAGTTTGAGGTATACGAGGTTCACACGATCTCTTAATTATATCCTGTAAGTTTCCTCAATCGAAGGAACTCTGTTTATTTTGTAGCTATGACCGTTTAAATTCGTAATCTAAATATACTTACAGATGAAGTTTACTATATTCTTTTAACGGTACTCCTTTCTT
The DNA here is from genome assembly GCA_946814005.1 of Chamaenerion angustifolium. NCBI lineage: Eukaryota > Viridiplantae > Streptophyta > Magnoliopsida > Myrtales > Onagraceae > Chamaenerion > Chamaenerion angustifolium. The sequence goes on along the minus strand of OX328268.1, from coordinate 19,638,707 downwards.
GCTCGACCTATGAATCCCGGAATTTCGGTTATTGCAACTTATAATTTATTTCCTATGATGCCACTTCGAGGTAGAAGATGTTCACACATTATTGTAATTATATACTGCAAGTTTCCTCATTTGAACTCCGCTTATCTTGTACTTATAATCATTTAAATATCTAATCTCAATATAACAACGTATGATGTTTATTCTATTCTGTTAATGGTAATCCTTTCTTGCACGAATTATTATTGTTGGTATTTCGGTTATTGAAACTTATAATTTATTTCCTAGTACACCACTTCGAGTTATAAGAGGTTCACACGATATCTTAATTATCTCATGTAAGTTTGCCCAATCAAACTCTGTTTATCTTGTAGTTATACTCGTTTAAATTTGTAATCTTAAATATACTAAGTTATGAAGTTTACTATATTCTTGTAACGGTACTCCTTTCTTGCAAGAAGTATTAATCTTGTATGTCGGCTATTGCAACTTATAATTTATTACCTATGATGCCACTTCAAGGTATACGAGGTTCACACGATGTCTTAATAATATGGGGTAGGTTTCCTCAACCGAACTCTGTTTATCTTGTAGTTATAATCGTTTAAATTTGTAATCTAAATATACTAACATATGAAGTTTACTATATTCTTTGAACGGTACTCCTTTCTTGCACGAACTATTAATCTTTGTATGTCGGTTATTGCACCTTATAATTTATACCAATGATGCCACTTTGAGGTATACGAGGTTCACACGATCTCTTAATTATATCCTGTAAGTTTCCTCAATCGAAGGAACTCTGTTTATTTTGTAGCTATGACCTTTTAAATTTGTAATCTAAATATACTTACAGATGAAGTTTACTATATTCTTGTAACGGTACTCATTTCTTGCAAGAACTATTAATCTTGTACGTCGGCTATTGCAACTTATAATTTATTACCTATGATGCCACTTCAAGGTATACGAGGTTCACACGATGTCTTAATAATATGGGGTAGGTTTCCTCAACCGAACTCTGTTTATCTTGTAGTTATAATCGTTTAAATTTGTAATCTAAATATACTAACATATGAAGTTTACTATATTCTTTGAACGGTACTCCTTTCTTGCACGAACTATTAATCTTTGTATGTCGGTTATTGCACCTTATAATTTATACCAATGATGCCACTTTGAGGTATACGAGGTTCACACGATCTCTTAATTATATCCTGTAAGTTTCCTCAATCGAAGGAACTCTGTTTATTTTGTAGCTATGACCGTTTAAATTCGTAATCTAAATATACTTACAGATGAAGTTTACTATATTCTTTTAACGGTACTCCTTTCTTGCTCGACCTATGAATCCCGGAATTTCGGTTATTGCAACTTATAATTTATTTCCTATGATGCCACTTCGAGGTAGAAGATGTTCACACATTATTGTAATTATATACTGCAAGTTTCCTCATTTGAACTCCGCTTATCTTGTACTTATAATCATTTAAATATCTAATCTCAATATAACAACGTATGATGTTTATTCTATTCTGTTAATGGTAATCCTTTCTTGCACGAATTATTATTGTTGGTATTTCGGTTATTGAAACTTATAATTTATTTCCTAGTACACCACTTCGAGTTATAAGAGGTTCACACGATATCTTAATTATCTCATGTAAGTTTGCCCAATCAAACTCTGTTTATCTTGTAGTTATACTCGTTTAAATTTGTAATCTTAAATATACTAAGTTATGAAGTTTACTATATTCTTGTAACGGTACTCCTTTCTTGCAAGAAGTATTAATCTTGTATGTCGGCTATTGCAACTTATAATTTATTACCTATGATGCCACTTCAAGGTATACGAGGTTCACACGATGTCTTAATAATATGGGGTAGGTTTCCTCAACCGAACTCTGTTTATCTTGTAGTTATAATCGTTTAAATTTGTAATCTAAATATACTAACATATGAAGTTTACTATATTCTTTGAACGGTACTCCTTTCTTGCACGAACTATTAATCTTTGTATGTCGGTTATTGCACCTTATAATTTATACCAATGATGCCACTTTGAGGTATACGAGGTTCACACGATCTCTTAATTATATCCTGTAAGTTTCCTCAATCGAAGGAACTCTGTTTATTTTGTAGCTATGACCTTTTAAATTTGTAATCTAAATATACTTACAGATGAAGTTTACTATATTCTTGTAACGGTACTCATTTCTTGCAAGAACTATTAATCTTGTACGTCGGCTATTGCAACTTATAATTTATTACCTATGATGCCACTTCAAGGTATACGAGGTTCACACGATGTCTTAATAATATGGGGTAGGTTTCCTCAACCGAACTCTGTTTATCTTGTAGTTATAATCGTTTAAATTTGTAATCTAAATATACTAACATATGAAGTTTACTATATTCTTTGAACGGTACTCCTTTCTTGCACGAACTATTAATCTTTGTATGTCGGTTATTGCACCTTATAATTTATACCAATGATGCCACTTTGAGGTATACGAGGTTCACACGATCTCTTAATTATATCCTGTAAGTTTCCTCAATCGAAGGAACTCTGTTTATTTTGTAGCTATGACCGTTTAAATTCGTAATCTAAATATACTTACAGATGAAGTTTACTATATTCTTTTAACGGTACTCCTTTCTTGCTCGACCTATGAATCCCGGAATTTCGGTTATTGCAACTTATAATTTATTTCCTATGATGCCACTTCGAGGTAGAAGATGTTCACACATTATTGTAATTATATACTGCAAGTTTCCTCATTTGAACTCCGCTTATCTTGTACTTATAATCATTTAAATATCTAATCTCAATATAACAACGTATGATGTTTATTCTATTCTGTTAATGGTAATCCTTTCTTGCACGAATTATTATTGTTGGTATTTCGGTTATTGAAACTTATAATTTATTTCCTAGTACACCACTTCGAGTTATAAGAGGTTCACACGATATCTTAATTATCTCATGTAAGTTTGCCCAATCAAACTCTGTTTATCTTGTAGTTATACTCGTTTAAATTTGTAATCTTAAATATACTAAGTTATGAAGTTTACTATATTCTTGTAACGGTACTCCTTTCTTGCAAGAAGTATTAATCTTGTATGTCGGCTATTGCAACTTATAATTTATTACCTATGATGCCACTTCAAGGTATACGAGGTTCACACGATGTCTTAATAATATGGGGTAGGTTTCCTCAACCGAACTCTGTTTATCTTGTAGTTATAATCGTTTAAATTTGTAATCTAAATATACTAACATATGAAGTTTACTATATTCTTTGAACGGTACTCCTTTCTTGCACGAACTATTAATCTTTGTATGTCGGTTATTGCACCTTATAATTTATACCAATGATGCCACTTTGAGGTATACGAGGTTCACACGATCTCTTAATTATATCCTGTAAGTTTCCTCAATCGAAGGAACTCTGTTTATTTTGTAGCTATGACCGTTTAAATTCGTAATCTAAATATACTTACAGATGAAGTTTACTATATTCTTTTAACGGTACTCCTTTCTTGCTCGACCTATGAATCCCGGAATTTCGGTTATTGCAACTTATAATTTATTTCCTATGATGCCACTTCGAGGTAGAAGATGTTCACACATTATTGTAATTATATACTGCAAGTTTCCTCATTTGAACTCCGCTTATCTTGTAGTTATAATCATTTAAATATCTAATCTCAATATAACAACGTATGATGTTTATTCTATTCTGTTAATGGTAATCCTTTCTTGCACGAATTATTATTGTTGGTATTTCGGTTATTGAAACTTATAATTTATTTCCTAGTACACCACTTCGAGTTATAAGAGGTTCACACGATATCTTAATTATCTCATGTAAGTTTGCCCAATCAAACTCTGTTTATCTTGTAGTTATACTCGTTTAAATATGTAATCTTAAATATACTAAGTTATGAAGTTTACTATATTCTTGTAACGGTACTCCTTTCTTGCAAGAAGTATTAATCTTGTATGTCGGCTATTGCAACTTATAATTTATTACCTATGATGCCACTTCAAGGTATACGAGGTCCACACGATGTCTTAATAATATGGGGTAGGTTTCATCAACCGAACTCTGTTTATCTTGTAGTTATAATCGTTTAAATTTGTAATCTAAATATACTAACATATGAAGTTTACTATATTCTTTGAACGGTACTCCTTTCTTGCACGGACTATTAATCTTTGTATGTCGGTTATTGCACCTTATAATTTATACCAATGATGCCACTTTGAGGTATACGAGGTTCACACGATCTCTTAATTATATCCTGTAAGTTTCCTCAATCGAAGGAACTCTGTTTATTTTGTAGCTATGACCGTTTAAATTCGTAATCTAAATATACTTACAGATGAAGTTTACTATATTCTTTTAACGGTACTCCTTTCTTGCTCGACCTATGAATCCCGGAATTTCGGTTATTGCAACTTATAATTTATTTCCTATGATGCCACTTTGAGGTATACGAGGTTCACACGATCTCTTAATTATATCCTGTAAGTTTCCTCAATCGAAGGAACTCTGTTTATTTTGTAGCTATGACCGTTTAAATTTGTAATCTAAATATACTTACAGATGAAGTTTACTATATTCTTGTAACGGTACTCATTTCTTGCAAGAACTATTAATCTTGTACGTCGGCTATTGCAACTTATAATTTATTACCTATGATGCCACTTCAAGGTATACGAGGTTCACACGATGTCTTAATAATATGGTGTAGGTTTCCTCAACCGAACTCTGTTTATCTTGTAGTTATAATCGTTTAAATTTGTAATCTAAATATACTACCATATGAAGTTTACTATATTCTTTGAACGGTACTCCTTTCTTGCACGAACTATTAATCTTTATATGTCGGTTATTGCACCTTATAATTTATACCAATGATGCCACTTTGAGGTATACGAGGTTCACACGATCTCTTAATTATATCCTGTAAGTTTCCTCAATCGAAGGAACTCTGTTTATTTTGTAGCTATGACCGTTTAAATTCGTAATCTAAATATACTTACAGATGAAGTTTACTATATTCTTTTAACGGTACTCCTTTCTTGCTCGACCTATGAATCCCGGAATTTCGGTTATTGCAACTTATAATTTATTTCCTATGATGCCACTTCAAGGTAGAAGATGATCACACATTATTGTAATTATATACTGCAAGTTTCCTCATTTGAACTCCGCTTATCTTGTACTTATAATCATATAAATATCTAATCTCAATATAACAACGTATGATGTTTATTCTATTCTGTTAATGGTAATCCTTTCTTGCACGAATTATTATTGTTGGTATTTCGGTTATTGAAACTTATAATTTATTTCCTAGTACACCACTTCGAGTTATAAGAGGTTCACACGATATCTTAATTATCTCATGTAAGTTTGCCCAATCAAACTCTGTTTATCTTGTAGTTATACTCGTTTAAATATGTAATCTTAAATATACTAAGTTATGAAGTTTACTATATTCTTGTAACGGTACTCCTTTCTTGCAAGAAGTATTAATCTTGTATGTCGGCTATTGCAACTTATAATTTATTACCTATGATGCCACTTCAAGGTATACGAGGTCCACACGATGTCTTAATAATATGGGGTAGGTTTCATCAACCGAACTCTGTTTATCTTGTAGTTATAATCGTTTAAATTTGTAATCTAAATATACTAACATATGAAGTTTACTATATTCTTTGAACGGTACTCCTTTCTTGCACGGACTATTAATCTTTGTATGTCGGTTATTGCACCTTATAATTTATACCAATGATGCCACTTTGAGGTATACGAGGTTCACACGATCTCTTAATTATATCCTGTAAGTTTCCTCAATCGAAGGAACTCTGTTTATTTTGTAGCTATGACCGTTTAAATTCGTAATCTAAATATACTTACAGATGAAGTTTACTATATTCTTTTAACGGTACTCCTTTCTTGCTCGACCTATGAATCCCGGAATTTCGGTTATTGCAACTTATAATTTATTTCCTATGATGCCACTTTGAGGTATACGAGGTTCACACGATCTCTTAATTATATCCTGTAAGTTTCCTCAATCGAAGGAACTCTGTTTATTTTGTAGCTATGACCGTTTAAATTTGTAATCTAAATATACTTACAGATGAAGTTTACTATATTCTTGTAACGGTACTCATTTCTTGCAAGAACTATTAATCTTGTACGTCGGCTATTGCAACTTATAATTTATTACCTATGATGCCACTTCAAGGTATACGAGGTTCACACGATGTCTTAATAATATGGTGTAGGTTTCCTCAACCGAACTCTGTTTATCTTGTAGTTATAATCGTTTAAATTTGTAATCTAAATATACTACCATATGAAGTTTACTATATTCTTTGAACGGTACTCCTTTCTTGCACGAACTATTAATCTTTATATGTCGGTTATTGCACCTTATAATTTATACCAATGATGCCACTTTGAGGTATACGAGGTTCACACGATCTCTTAATTATATCCTGTAAGTTTCCTCAATCGAAGGAACTCTGTTTATTTTGTAGCTATGACCGTTTAAATTCGTAATCTAAATATACTTACAGATGAAGTTTACTATATTCTTTTAACGGTACTCCTTTCTTGCTCGACCTATGAATCCCGGAATTTCGGTTATTGCAACTTATAATTTATTTCCTATGATGCCACTTCAAGGTAGAAGATGATCACACATTATTGTAATTATATACTGCAAGTTTCCTCATTTGAACTCCGCTTATCTTGTACTTATAATCATATAAATATCTAATCTCAATATAACAACGTATGATGTTTATTCTATTCTGTTAATGGTAATCCTTTCTTGCACGAATTATTATTGTTGGTATTTCGGTTATTGAAACTTATAATTTATTTCCTAGTACACCACTTCGAGTTATAAGAGGTTCACACGATATCTTAATTATCTCATGTAAGTTTGCCCAATCAAACTCTGTTTATCTTGTAGTTATACTCGTTTAAATATGTAATCTTAAATATACTAAGTTATGAAGTTTACTATATTCTTGTAACGGTACTCCTTTCTTGCAAGAAGTATTAATCTTGTATGTCGGCTATTGCAACTTATAATTTATTACCTATGATGCCACTTCAAGGTATACGAGGTCCACACGATGTCTTAATAATATGGGGTAGGTTTCATCAACCGAACTCTGTTTATCTTGTAGTTATAATCGTTTAAATTTGTAATCTAAATATACTAACATATGAAGTTTACTATATTCTTTGAACGGTACTCCTTTCTTGCACGGACTATTAATCTTTGTATGTCGGTTATTGCACCTTATAATTTATACCAATGATGCCACTTTGAGGTATACGAGGTTCACACGATCTCTTAATTATATCCTGTAAGTTTCCTCAATCGAAGGAACTCTGTTTATTTTGTAGCTATGACCGTTTAAATTCGTAATCTAAATATACTTACAGATGAAGTTTACTATATTCTTTTAACGGTACTCCTTTCTTGCTCGACCTATGAATCCCGGAATTTCGGTTATTGCAACTTATAATTTATTACCTATGATGCCACTTTGAGGTATACGAGGTTCACACGATCTCTTAATTATATCCTGTAAGTTTCCTCAATCGAAGGAACTCTGTTTATTTTGTAGCTATGACCGTTTAAATTTGTAATCTAAATATACTTACAGATGAAGTTTACTATATTCTTGTAACGGTACTCATTTCTTGCAAGAACTATTAATCTTGTACGTCGGCTATTGCAACTTATAATTTATTACCTATGATGCCACTTCAAGGTATACGAGGTTCACACGATGTCTTAATAATATGGTGTAGGTTTCCTCAACCGAACTCTGTTTATCTTGTAGTTATAATCGTTTAAATTTGTAATCTAAATATACTACCATATGAAGTTTACTATATTCTTTGAACGGTACTCCTTTCTTGCACGAACTATTAATCTTTATATGTCGGTTATTGCACCTTATAATTTATACCAATGATGCCACTTTGAGGTATACGAGGTTCACACGATCTCTTAATTATATCCTGTAAGTTTCCTCAATCGAAGGAACTCTGTTTATTTTGTAGCTATGACCGTTTAAATTCGTAATCTAAATATACTTACAGATGAAGTTTACTATATTCTTTTAACGGTACTCCTTTCTTGCTCGACCTATGAATCCCGGAATTTCGGTTATTGCAACTTATAATTTATTTCCTATGATGCCACTTCAAGGTAGAAGATGATCACACATTATTGTAATTATATACTGCAAGTTTCCTCATTTGAACTCCGCTTATCTTGTACTTATAATCATATAAATATCTAATCTCAATATAACAACGTATGATGTTTATTCTATTCTGTTAATGGTAATCCTTTCTTGCACGAATTATTATTGTTGGTATTTCGGTTATTGAAACTTATAATTTATTTCCTAGTACACCACTTCGAGTTATAAGAGGTTCACACGATATCTTAATTATCTCATGCAAGTTTGCCCAATCAAACTCTGTTTATCTTGTACTTATACTCGTTTAAATTTGTAATCTAAATATACTAACATATGAAGTTTACTATATTCTTTGAACGGTACTCCTTTCTTGCACAAACTATTAATCTTTGTATGTCGGTTATTGCACCTTATAATTTATACCAATGATGCCACTTTGAGGTATACGAGGTTCACACGATCTCTTAATTATATCCTGTAAGTTTCCTCAATCGAAGGAACTCTGTTTATTTTGTAGCTATGACCGTTTAAATTCGTAATCTAAATATACTTACAGATGAAGTTTACTATATTCTTTTAACGGTACTCCTTTCTTGCTCGACCTATGAATCCCGGAATTTCGGTTATTGCAACTTATAATTTATTACCTATGATGCCACTTTGAGGTATACGAGGTTCACACGATCTCTTAATTATATCCTGTAAGTTTCCTCAATCGAAGGAACTCTGTTTATTTTGTAGCTATGACCGTTTAAATTTGTAATCTAAATATACTTACAGATGAAGTTTACTATATTCTTGTAACGGTACTCATTTCTTGCAAGAACTATTAATCTTGTACGTCGGCTATTGCAACTTATAATTTATTACCTATGATGCCACTTCAAGGTATACGAGGTTCACACGATGTCTTAATAATATGGTGTAGGTTTCCTCAACCGAACTCTGTTTATCTTGTAGTTATAATCGTTTAAATTGGTAATCTAAATATACTAACATATGAAGTTTACTATATTCTTTGAACGGTACTCCTTTCTTGCACGAACTATTAATCTTTGTATGTCGGTTATTGCACCTTATAATTTATACCAATGATGCCACTTTGAGGTATACGAGGTTCACACGATCTCTTAATTATATCCTGTAAGTTTCCTCAATCGAAGGAACTCTGTTTATTTTGTAGCTATGACCGTTTAAATTCGTAATCTAAATATACTTACAGATGAAGTTTACTATATTCTTTTAACGGTACTCCTTTCTTGCTCGACCTATGAATCCCGGAATTTCGGTTATTGCAACTTATAATTTATTTCCTATGATGCCACTTCAAGGTAGAAGATGATCACACATTATTGTAATTATATACTGCAAGTTTCCTCATTTGAACTCCGCTTATCTTGTACTTATAATCATATAAATATCTAATCTCAATATAACAACGTATGATGTTTATTCTATTCTGTTAATGGTAATCCTTTCTTGCACGAATTATTATTGTTGGTATTTCGGTTATTGAAACTTATAATTTATTTCCTAGTACACCACTTCGAGTTATAAGAGGTTCACACGATATCTTAATTATCTCATGCAAGTTTGCTCAATCAAACTCTGTTTATCTTGTACTTATACTCGTTTAAATTTGTAATCTAAATATACTAACATATGAAGTTTACTATATTCTTTTAACGGTACTCCTTTCTTGCTCGACCTATGAATCCCGGAATTTCGGTTATTGCAACTTATAATTTATTACCTATGATGCCACTTTGAGATATACGAGGTTCACACGATCTCTTAATTATATCCTGTAAGTTTCCTCAATCGAAGGAACTCTGTTTATTTTGTAGCTATGACCGTTTAAATTTGTAATCTAAATATACTTACAGATGAAGTTTACTATATTCTTGTAACGGTACTCATTTCTTGCAAGAACTATTAATTTTGTACGTCGGCTATTGCAACTTATAATTTATTACCTATGATGCCACTTCAAGGTATACGAGGTTCACACGATGTCTTAATAATATGGTGTAGGTTTCCTCAACCGAACTCTGTTTATCTTGTAGTTATAATCGTTTAAATTTGTAATCTAAATATACTACCATATGAAGTTTACTATATTCTTTGAACGGTACTCCTTTCTTGCACGAACTATTAATCTTTGTATGTCGGTTATTGCACCTTATAATTTATACCAATGATGCCACTTTGAGGTATACGAGGTTCACACGATCTCTTAATTATATCCTGTAAGTTTCCTCAATCGAAGGAACTCTGTTTATTTTGTAGCTATGACCGTTTAAATTCGTAATCTAAATATACTTACAGATGAAGTTTACTATATTCTTTTAACGGTACTCCTTTCTTGCTCGACCTATGAATCCCGGAATTTCGGTTATTGCAACTTATAATTTATTTCCTATGATGCCACTTCAAGGTAGAAGATGATCACACATTATTGTAATTATATACTGCAAGTTTCCTCATTTGAACTCCGCTTATCTTGTACTTATAATCATATAAATATCTAATCTCAATATAACAACGTATGATGTTTATTCTATTCTGTTAATGGTAATCCTTTCTTGCACGAATTATTATTGTTGGTATTTCGGTTATTGAAACTTATAATTTATTTCCTAGTACACCACTTCGAGTTATAAGAGGTTCACACGATATCTTAATTATCTCATGCAAGTTTGCCCAATCAAACTCTGTTTATCTTGTACTTATACTCGTTTAAATTTGTAATCTAAATATACTAACATATGAAGTTTACTATATTCTTTGAACGGTACTCCTTTCTTGCACAAACTATTAATCTTTGTATGTCGGTTATTGCACCTTATAATTTATACCAATGATGCCACTTTGAGGTATACGAGGTTCACACGATCTCTTAATTATATCCTGTAAGTTTCCTCAATCGAAGGAACTCTGTTTATTTTGTAGCTATGACCGTTTAAATTCGTAATCTAAATATACTTACAGATGAAGTTTACTATATTCTTTTAACGGTACTCCTTTCTTGCTCGACCTATGAATCCCGGAATTTCGGTTATTGCAACTTATAATTTATTACCTATGATGCCACTTTGAGGTATACGAGGTTCACACGATCTCTTAATTATATCCTGTAAGTTTCCTCAATCGAAGGAACTCTGTTTATTTTGTAGCTATGACCGTTTAAATTTGTAATCTAAATATACTTACAGATGAAGTTTACTATATTCTTGTAACGGTACTCATTTCTTGCAAGAACTATTAATCTTGTACGTCGGCTATTGCAACTTATAATTTATTACCTATGATGCCACTTCAAGGTATACGAGGTTCACACGATGTCTTAATAATATGGTGTAGGTTTCCTCAACCGAACTCTGTTTATCTTGTAGTTATAATCGTTTAAATTGGTAATCTAAATATACTACCATATGAAGTTTACTATATTCTTTGAACGGTACTCCTTTCTTGCACGAACTATTAATCTTTGTATGTCGGTTATTGCACCTTATAATTTATACCAATGATGCCACTTTGAGGTATACGAGGTTCACACGATCTCTTAATTATATCCTGTAAGTTTCCTCAATCGAAGGAACTCTGTTTATTTTGTAGCTATGACCGTTTAAATTCGTAATCTAAATATACTTACAGATGAAGTTTACTATATTCTTTTAACGGTACTCCTTTCTTGCTCGACCTATGAATCCCGGAATTTCGGTTATTGCAACTTATAATTTATTACCTATGATGCCACTTCAAGGTAGAAGATGATCACACATTATTGTAATTATATACTGCAAGTTTCCTCATTTGAACTCCGCTTATCTTGTACTTATAATCATATAAATATCTAATCTCAATATAACAACGTATGATGTTTATTCTATTCTGTTAATGGTAATCCTTTCTTGCACGAATTATTATTGTTGGTATTTCGGTTATTGAAACTTATAATTTATTTCCTAGTACACCACTTCGAGTTATAAGAGGTTCACACGATATCTTAATTATCTCATGCAAGTTTGCCCAATCAAACTCTGTTTATCTTGTACTTATACTCGTTTAAATTTGTAATCTAAATATACTAACATATGAAGTTTACTATATTCTTTGAACGGTACTCCTTTCTTGCACAAACTATTAATCTTTGTATGTCGGTTATTGCACCTTATAATTTATACCAATGATGCCACTTTGAGGTATACGAGGTTCACACGATCTCTTAATTATATCCTGTAAGTTTCCTCAATCGAAGGAACTCTGTTTATTTTGTAGCTATGACCGTTTAAATTCGTAATCTAAATATACTTACAGATGAAGTTTACTATATTCTTTTAACGGTACTCCTTTCTTGCTCGACCTATGAATCCCGGAATTTCGGTTATTGCAACTTATAATTTATTACCTATGATGCCACTTTGAGGTATACGAGGTTCACACGATCTCTTAATTATATCCTGTAAGTTTCCTCAATCGAAGGAACTCTGTTTATTTTGTAGCTATGACCGTTTAAATTTGTAATCTAAATATACTTACAGATGAAGTTTACTATATTCTTGTAACGGTACTCATTTCTTGCAAGAACTATTAATCTTGTACGTCGGCTATTGCAACTTATAATTTATTACCTATGATGCCACTTCAAGGTATACGAGGTTCACACGATGTCTTAATAATATGGTGTAGGTTTCCTCAACCGAACTCTGTTTATCTTGTAGTTATAATCGTTTAAATTGGTAATCTAAATATACTACCATATGAAGTTTACTATATTCTTTGAACGGTACTCCTTTCTTGCACGAACTATTAATCTTTGTATGTCGGTTATTGCACCTTATAATTTATACAAATGATGCCACTTTGAGGTATACGAGGTTCACACGATCTCTTAATTATATCCTGTAAGTTTCCTCAATCGAAGGAACTCTGTTTATTTTGTAGCTATGACCGTTTAAATTCGTAATCTAAATATACTTACAGATGAAGTTTACTATATTCTTTTAACGGTACTCCTTTCTTGCTCGACCTATGAATCCCGGAATTTCGGTTATTGCAACTTATAATTTATTTCCTATGATGCCACTTCAAGGTAGAAGATGATCACACATTATTGTAATTATATACTGCAAGTTTCCTCATTTGAACTCCGCTTATCTTGTACTTATAATCATATAAATATCTAATCTCAATATAACAACGTATGATGTTTATTCTATTCTGTTAATGGTAATCCTTTCTTGCACGAATTATTATTGTTGGTATTTCGGTTATTGAAACTTATAATTTATTTCCTAGTACACCACTTCGAGTTATAAGAGGTTCACACGATATCTTAATTATCTCATGCAAGTTTGCTCAATCAAACTCTGTTTATCTTGTACTTATACTCGTTTAAATTTGTAATCTAAATATACTAACATATGAAGTTTACTATATTCTTTGAACGGTACTCCTTTCTTGCACAAACTATTAATCTTTGTATGTCGGTTATTGCACCTTATAATTTATACCAATGATGCCACTTTGAGGTATACGAGGTTCACACGATCTCTTAATTATATCCTGTAAGTTTCCTCAATCGAAGGAACTCTGTTTATTTTGTAGCTATGACCGTTTAAATTTGTAATCTAAATATACTTACAGATGAAGTTTACTATATTCTTGTAACGGTACTCATTTCTTGCAAGAACTATTAATCTTGTACGTCGGCTATTGCAACTTATAATTTATTACCTATGATGCCACTTCAAGGTATACGAGGTTCACACGATGTCTTAATAATATGGGGTAGGTTTCCTCAACCGAACTCTGTTTATCTTGTAGTTATAATCGTTTAAATTTGTAATCTAAATATACTAACATATGAAGTTTACTATATTCTTTGAACGGTACTCCTTTCTTGCACGAACTATTAATCTTTGTATGTCGGTTATTGCACCTTATAATTTATACCAATGATGCCACTTTGAGGTATACGAGGTTCACACGATCTCTTAATTATATCCTGTAAGTTTCCTCAATCGAAGGAACTCTGTTTATTTTGTAGCTATGACCGTTTAAATTCGTAATCTAAATATACTTACAGATGAAGTTTACTATATTCTTTTAACGGTACTCCTTTCTTGCTCGACCTATGAATCCCGGAATTTCGGTTATTGCAACTTATAATTTATTTCCTATGATGCCACTTCGAGGTAGAAGATGTTCACACATTATTGTAATTATATACTGCAAGTTTCCTCATTTGAACTCCGCTTATCTTGTACTTATAATCATATAAATATCTAATCTCAATATAACAACGTATGATGTTTATTCTATTCTGTTAATGGTAATCCTTTCTTGCACGAATTATTATTGTTGGTATTTCGGTTATTGAAACTTATAATTTATTTCCTAGTACACCACTTCGAGTTATAAGAGGTTCACACGATATCTTAATTATCTCATGTAAGTTTGCCCAATCAAACTCTGTTTTTCTTTTAGTTATACTCGTTTAAATTTGTAATCTTAAATATACTAAGTTATGAAGTTTACTATATTCTTGTAACGGTACTCCTTTCTTGCTAGAAGTATTAATCTTGTATGTCGGCTATTGCAACTTATAATTTATTACCTATGATGCCACTTCAAGGTATACGAGGTTCACACGATGTCTTAATAATATGGGGTAGGTTTCCTCAACCGAACTCTGTTTATCTTGTAGTTATAATCGTTTAAATTTGTAATCTAAATATACTAACATATGAAGTTTACTATATTCTTTGAACGGTACTCCTTTCTTGCACGAACTATTAATCTTTGTATGTCGGTTATTGCACCTTATAATTTATACCAATGATGCCACTTTGAGGTATACGAGGTTCACACGATCTCTTAATTATATCCTGTAAGTTTCCTCAATCGAAGGAACTCTGTTTATTTTGTAGCTATGACCGTTTAAATTCGTAATCTAAATATACTTACAGATGAAGTTTACTATATTCTTTTAACGGTACTCCTTTCTTGCTCGACCTATGAATCCCGGAATTTCGGTTATTGCAACTTATAATTTATTTCCTATGATGCCACTTCGAGGTAGAAGATGTTCACACATTATTGTAATTATATACTGCAAGTTTCCTCATTTGAACTCCGCTTATCTTGTACTTATAATCATATAAATATCTAATCTCAATATAACAACGTATGATGTTTATTCTATTCTGTTAATGGTAATCCTTTCTTGCACGAATTATTATTGTTGGTATTTCGGTTATTGAAACTTATAATTTATTTCCTAGTACACCACTTCGAGTTATAAGAGGTTCACACGATATCTTAATTATCTCATGTAAGTTTGCCCAATCAAACTCTGTTTTTCTTTTAGTTATACTCGTTTAAATTTGTAATCTTAAATATACTAAGTTATGAAGTTTACTATATTCTTGTAACGGTACTCCTTTCTTGCTAGAAGTATTAATCTTGTATGTCGGCTATTGCAACTTATAATTTATTACCTATGATGCCACTTCAAGGTATACGAGGTTCACACGATGTCTTAATAATATGGGGTAGGTTTCCTCAACCGAACTCTGTTTATCTTGTAGTTATAATCGTTTAAATTTGTAATCTAAATATACTAACATATGAAGTTTACTATATTCTTTGAACGGTACTCCTTTCTTGCACGAACTATTAATCTTTGTATGTCGGTTATTGCACCTTATAATTTATACCAATGATGCCACTTTGAGGTATACGAGGTTCACACTATCTCTTAATTATATCCTGTAAGTTTCCTCAATCGAAGGAACTCTGTTTATTTTGTAGCTATGACCGTTTAAATTCGTAATCTAAATATACTTACAGATGAAGTTTACTATATTCTTTAAACGGTACTCCTTTCTTGCTCGACCTATGAATCCCGGAATTTCGGTTATTGCAACTTATAATTTATTTCCTATGATGCCACTTCGAGGTAGAAGATGTTCACACATTATTGTAATTATATACTGCAACTTTCCTCATTTGAACTCCGCTTATCTTGTACTTATAATCATATAAACATCTAATCTCAATATAACAACGTATGATGTTTATTCTATTCTGTTAATGGTAATCCTTTCTTGCACGAATTATTATTGTTGGTATTTCGGTTATTGAAACTTATAATTTATTTCCTAGTACACCACTTCGAGTTATAAGAGGTTCACACGATATCTTAATTATCTCATGTAAGTTTGCCCAATCAAACTCTGTTTATCTTGTAGTTATACTCGTTTAAATTTGTAATCTTAAATATACTAAGTTATGAAGTTTACTATATTCTTGTAACGGTACTCCTTTCTTGCAAGAAGTATTAATCTTGTATGTCGGTTATTGCAACTTATAATTTATTACCTATGATGCCACTTCAAGGTATACGAGGTTCATACGATGTCTTAATAATATGGGGTAGGTTTCCTCAACCGAACTCTGTTTATCTTGTAGTTATAATCGTTTAAATTTGTAATCTAAATATACTAACATATGAAGTTTACTATATTCTTTGAACGGTACTCCTTTCTTGCACGAACTATTAATCTTTGTATGTCGGTTATTGCACCTTATAATTTATACCAATGATGCCACTTTGAGGTATACGAGGTTCACACGATCTCTTAATTATATCCTGTAAGTTTCCTCAATCGAAGGAACTCTGTTTATTTTGTAGCTATGACCGTTTAAATTCGTAATCTAAATATACTTACAGATGAAGTTTACTATATTCTTTTAACGGTACTCCTTTCTTGCTCGACCTATGAATCCCGGAATTTCGGTTATTGCAACTTATAATTTATTACCTATGATGCCACTTTGAGGTATACGAGGTTCACACGATCTCTTAATTATATCCTGTAAGTTTCCTCAATCGAAGGAACTCTGTTTATTTTGTAGCTATGACCGTTTAAATTTGTAATCTAAATATACTTACAGATGAAGTTTACTATATTCTTGTAACGGTACTCATTTCTTGCAAGAACTATTAATCTTGTACGTCGGCTATTGCAACTTATAATTTATTACCTATGATGCCACTTCAAGGTATACGAGGTTCACACGATGTCTTAATAATATGGGGTAGGTTTCCTCAACCGAACTCTGTTTATCTTGTAGTTATAATCGTTTAAATTTGTAATCTAAATATACTAACATATGAAGTTTACTATATTCTTTGAACGGTACTCCTTTCTTGCACGAACTATTAATCTTTGTATGTCGGTTATTGCACCTTATAATTTATACCAATGATGCCACTTTGAGGTATACGAGGTTCACACGATCTCTTAATTATATCCTGTAAGTTTCCTCAATCGAAGGAACTCTGTTTATTTTGTAGCTATGACCGTTTAAATTCGTAATCTAAATATACTTACAGATGAAGTTTACTATATTCTTTTAACGGTACTCCTTTCTTGCTCGACCTATGAATCCCGGAATTTCGGTTATTGCAACTTATAATTTATTTCCTATGATGCCACTTCGAGGTAGAAGATGTTCACACATTATTGTAATTATATACTGCAAGTTTCCTCATTTGAACTCCGCTTATCTTGTACTTATAATCATATAAATATCTAATCTCAATATAACAACGTATGATGTTTATTCTATTCTGTTAATGGTAATCCTTTCTTGCACGAATTATTATTGTTGGTATTTCGGTTATTGAAACTTATAATTTATTTCCTAGTACACCACTTCGAGTTATAAGAGGTTCACACGATATCTTAATTATCTCATGTAAGTTTGCCCAATCAAATTCTGTTTATCTTGTACTTATACTCGTTTAAATTTGTAATCTAAATATACTAACATATGAAGTTTACTATATTCTTTGAACGGTACTCCTTTCTTGCACGAACTATTAATCTTTGTATGTCGGTTATTGCACCTTATAATTTATACCAATGATGCCACTTTGAGGTATACGAGGTTCACACGATCTCTTAATTATATCCTGTAAGTTTCCTCAATCGAAGGAACTCTGTTTATTTTGTAGCTATGACCGTTTAAATTTGTAATCTAAATATACTTACAGATGAAGTTTACTATATTCTTGTAACGGTACTCATTTCTTGCAAGAACTATTAATCTTGTACGTCGGCTATTGCAACTTATAATTTATTACCTATGATGCCACTTCAAGGTATACGAGGTTCACACGATGTCTTAATAATATGGTGTAGGTTTCCTCAACTGAACTCTGTTTATCTTGTAGTTATAATCGTTTAAATTTGTAATCTAAATATACTAACATATGAAGTTTACTATATTCTTTGAACGGTACTCCTTTCTTGCACGAACTATTAATCTTTGTATGTCGGTTATTGCACCTTATAATTTATACCAATGATGCCACTTTGAGGTATACGAGGTTCACACGATCTCTTAATTATATCCTGTAAGTTTCCTCAATCGAAGGAACTCTGTTTATTTTGTAGCTATGACCGTTTAAATTCGTAATCTAAATATACTTACATATGAAGTTTACTATATTCTTTTAACGGTACTCCTTTCTTGCTCGACCTATGAATACCGGAATTTCGGTTATTGCAACTTATAATTTATTTCCTATGATGCCACTTCGAGGTAGAAGATGTTCACACATTATTGTAATTATATACTGCAAGTTTCCTCATTTGAACTCCGCTTATCTTGTACTTATAATCATATAAATATCTAATCTCAATATAACAACGTATGATGTTTATTCTATTCTGTTAATGGTAATCCTTTCTTGCACGAATTATTATTGTTGGTATTTCGGTTATTGAAACTTATAATTTATTTCCTAGTACACCACTTCGAGTTATAAGAGGTTCACACGATATCTTAATTATCTCATGTAAGTTTGCCCAATCAAACTCTGTTTTTCTTTTAGTTATACTCGTTTAAATTTGTAATCTTAAATATACTAAGTTATGAAGTTTACTATATTCTTGTAACGGTACTCCTTTCTTGCTAGAAGTATTAATCTTGTATGTCGGCTATTGCAACTTATAATTTATTACCTATGATGCCACTTCAAGGTATACGAGGTTCACACGATGTCTTAATAATATGGGGTAGGTTTCCTCAACCGAACTCTGTTTATCTTGTAGTTATAATCGTTTAAATTTGTAATCTAAATATACTAACATATGAAGTTTACTATATTCTTTGAACGGTACTCCTTTCTTGCACGAACTATTAATCTTTGTATGTCGGTTATTGCACCTTATAATTTATACCAATGATGCCACTTTGAGGTATACGAGGTTCACACGATCTCTTAATTATATCCTGTAAGTTTCCTCAATCGAAGGAACTCTGTTTATTTTGTAGCTATGACCGTTTAAATTCGTAATCTAAATATACTTACAGATGAAGTTTACTATATTCTTTTAACGGTACTCCTTTCTTGCTCGACCTATGAATCCCGGAATTTCGGTTATTGCAACTTATAATTTATTTCCTATGATGCCACTTCGAGGTAGAAGATGTTCACACATTATTGTAATTATATACTGCAACTTTCCTCATTTGAACTCCGCTTATCTTGTACTTATAATCATATAAACATCTAATCTCAATATAACAACGTATGATGTTTATTCTATTCTGTTAATGGTAATCCTTTCTTGCACGAATTATTATTGTTGGTATTTCGGTTATTGAAACTTATAATTTATTTCCTAGTACACCACTTCGAGTTATAAGAGGTTCACACGATATCTTAATTATCTCATGTAAGTTTGCCCAATCAAACTCTGTTTATCTTGTAGTTATACTCGTTTAAATTTGTAATCTTAAATATACTAAGTTATGAAGTTTACTATATTCTTGTAACGGTACTCCTTTCTTGCAAGAAGTATTAATCTTGTATGTCGGTTATTGCAACTTATAATTTATTTCCTATGATGCCACTTCAAGGTATACGAGGTTCACACGATGTCTTAATAATATGGGGTAGGTTTCCTCAACCGAACTCTGTTTATCTTGTAGTTATAATCGTTTAAATTTGTAATCTAAATATACTAACATATGAAGTTTACTATATTCTTTGAACGGTACTCCTTTCTTGCACGAACTATTAATCTTTGTATGTCGGTTATTGCACCTTATAATTTATACCAATGATGCCACTTTGAGGTATACGAGGTTCACACGATCTCTTAATTATATCCTGTAAGTTTCCTCAATCGAAGGAACTCTGTTTATTTTGTAGCTATGACCGTTTAAATTCGTAATCTAAATATACTTACAGATGAAGTTTACTATATTCTTTTAACGGTACTCCTTTCTTGCTCGACCTATGAATCCCGGAATTTCGGTTATTGCAACTTATAATTTATTTCCTATGATGCCACTTCGAGGTAGAAGATGTTCACACATTATTGTAATTATATACTGCAACTTTCCTCATTTGAACTCCGCTTATCTTGTACTTATAATCATATAAACATCTAATCTCAATATAACAACGTATGATGTTTATTCTATTCTGTTAATGGTAATCCTTTCTTGCACGAATTATTATTGTTGGTATTTCGGTTATTGAAACTTATAATTTATTTCCTAGTACACCACTTCGAGTTATAAGAGGTTCACACGATATCTTAATTATCTCATGTAAGTTTGCCCAATCAAACTCTGTTTATCTTGTAGTTATACTCGTTTAAATTTGTAATCTTAAATATACTAAGTTATGAAGTTTACTATATTCTTGTAACGGTACTCCTTTCTTGCAAGAAGTATTAATCTTGTATGTCGGTTATTGCAACTTATAATTTATTACCTATGATGCCACTTCAAGGTATACGAGGTTCACACGATGTCTTAATAATATGGGGTAGGTTTCCTCAACCGAACTCTGTTTATCTTGTAGTTATAATCGTTTAAATTTGTAATCTAAATATACTAACATATGAAGTTTACTATATTCTTTGAACGGTACTCCTTTCTTGCACGAACTATTAATCTTTGTATGTCGGTTATTGCACCTTATAATTTATACCAATGATGCCACTTTGAGGTATACGAGGTTCACACGATCTCTTAATTATATCCTGTAAGTTTCCTCAATCGAAGGAACTCTGTTTATTTTGTAGCTATGACCGTTTAAATTTGTAATCTAAATATACTTACAGATGAAGTTTACTATATTCTTGTAACGGTACTCATTTCTTGCAAGAACTATTAATCTTGTACGTCGGCTATTGCAACTTATAATTTATTACCTATGATGCCACTTCAAGGTATACGAGGTTCACACGATGTCTTAATAATATGGTGTAGGCTTCATCAACCGAACTCTGTTTATCTTGTAGTTATAATCGTTTAAATTTGTAATCTAAATATACTAACATATGAAGTTTACTATATTCTTTGAACGGTACTCCTTTCTTGCACGAACTATTAATCTTTGTATGTCGGTTATTGCACCTTATAATTTATACCAATGATGCCACTTTGAGGTATACGAGGTTCACACGATCTCTTAATTATATCCTGTAAGTTTCCTCAATCGAAGGAACTCTGTTTATTTTGTAGCTATGACCGTTTAAATTCGTAATCTAAATATACTTACAGATGAAGTTTACTATATTCTTTTAACGGTACTCCTTTCTTGCTCGACCTATGAATCCCGGAATTTGGGTTATTGCAACTTATAATTTATTTCCTATGATGCCACTTCGAGGTAGAAGATGTTCACATATTATTGTAATTATATACTGCAAGTTTCCTCATTTGAACTCCGCTTATCTTGTACTTATAATCATATAAATATCTAATCTCAATATAACAACGTATGATGTTTATTCTATTCTGTTAATGGTAATCCTTTCTTGCACGAATTATTATTGTTGGTATTTCGGTTATTGAAACTTATAATTTATTTCCTAGTACACCACTTCGAGTTATAAGAGGTTCACACGATATCTTAATTATCTCATGTAAGTTTGCCCAATCAAACTCTGTTTATCTTGTAGTTATACTCGTTTAAATTTGTAATCTTAAATATACTAAGTTATGAATTTTACTATATTCTTGTAACGGTACTCCTTTCTTGCAAGAAGTATTAATCTTGTATGTCGGTTATTGCAACTTATAATTTATTACCTATGATGCCACTTCAAGGTATACGAGGTTCACACGATGTCTTAATAATATGGTGTAGGTTTCCTCAACCGAACTCTGTTTATCTTGTAGTTATAATCGTTTAAATTTGTAATCTAAATATACTAACATATGAAGTTTACTATATTCTTTGAACGGTACTCCTTTCTTGCACGAACTATTAATCTTTGTATGTCGGTTATTGCACCTTATAATTTATACCAATGATGCCACTTTGAGGTATACGAGGTTCACACGATCTCTTAATTATATCCTGTAAGTTTCCTCAATCGAAGGAACTCTGTTTATTTTGTAGCTATGACCGTTTAAATTCGTAATCTAAATATACTTACAGATGAAGTTTACTATATTCTTTTAACGGTACTCCTTTCTTGCTCGACCTATGAATCCCGGAATTTCGGTTATTGCAACTTATAATTTATTTCCTATGATGCCACTTCGAGGTAGAAGATGTTCACACATTATTGTAATCATATACTGCAACTTTCCTCATTTGAACTCCGCTTATCTTGTACTTATAATCATTTAAATATCTAATCTCAATATAACAACGTATGATGTTTATTCTATTCTGTTAATGGTAATCCTTTCTTGCAAAAATTATTATTGTTGGTATTTCGGTTATTGAAACTTATAATTTATTTCCTAGTACACCACTTCGAGTTATAAGAGGTTCACACGATATCTTAATTATCTCATGTAAGTTTGCCCAATCAAACTCTGTTTATCTTGTACTTATACTCGTTTAAATTTGTAATCTAAATATACTAACATATGAAGTTTACTATATTCTTTGAACGGTACTCCTTTCTTGCACGAACTATTAATCTTTGTATGTCGGTTATTGCACCTTATAATTTATACCAATGATGCCACTTTGAGGTATACGAGGTTCACACGATCTCTTAATTATATCCTGTAAGTTTCCTCAATCGAAGGAACTCTGTTTATTTTGTAGCTATGACCGTTTAAATTTGTAATCTAAATATACTTACAGATGAAGTTTACTATATTCTTGTAACGGTACTCATTTCTTGCAAGAACTATTAATCTTGTACGTCGGCTATTGCAACTTATAATTTATTACCTATGATGCCACTTCAAGGTATACGAGGTTCACACGATGTCTTAATAATATGGTGTAGGTTTCCTCAACCGAACTCTGTTTATCTTGTAGTTATAATCGTTTAAATTTGTAATCTAAATATACTAACATATGAAGTTTACTATATTCTTTGAACGGTACTCCTTTCTTGCACGAACTATTAATCTTTGTATGTCGGTTATTGCACCTTATAATTTATACCAATGATGCCACTTTGAGGTATACGAGGTTCACACGATCTCTTAATTATATCCTGTAAGTTTCCTCAATCGAAGGAACTCTGTTTATTTTGTAGCTATGACCGTTTAAATTCGTAATCTAAATATACTTACAGATGAAGTTTACTATATTCTTTTAACGGTACTCCTTTCTTGCTCGACCTATGAATCCCGGAATTTCGGTTATTGCAACTTATAATTTATTTCCTATGATGCCACTTCGAGGTAGAAGATGTTCACACATTATTGTAATCATATACTGCAACTTTCCTCATTTGAACTCCGCTTATCTTGTACTTATAATCATTTAAATATCTAATCTCAATATAACAACGTATGATGTTTATTCTATTCTGTTAATGGTAATCCTTTCTTGCACAAATTATTATTGTTGGTATTTCGGTTATTGAAACTTATAATTTATTTCCTAGTACACCACTTCGAGTTATAAGAGGTTCACACGATATCTTAATTATCTCATGTAAGTTTGCCCAATCAAACTCTGTTTTTCTTTTAGTTATACTCGTTTAAATTTGTAATCTAAATATACTAACATATGAAGTTTACTATATTCTTTGAACGGTACTCCTTTCTTGCACGAACTATTAATCTTTGTATGTCGGTTATTGCACCTTATAATTTATACCAATGATGCCACTTTGAGGTATACGAGGTTCACACGATCTCTTAATTATATCCTATAAGTTTCCTCAATCGAAGGAACTCTGTTTATTTTGTAGCTATGACCGTTTAAATTTGTAATCTAAATATACTTACAGATGAAGTTTACTATATTCTTGTAACGGTACTCATTTCTTGCAAGAACTATTAATCTTGTACGTCGGCTATTGCAACTTATAATTTATTACCTATGATGCCACTTCAAGGTATACGAGGTTCACACGATGTCTTAATAATATGGTGTAGGTTTCCTCAACCGAACTCTGTTTATCTTGTAGTTATAATCGTTTAAATTTGTAATCTAAATATACTAACATATGAAGTTTACTATATTCTTTGAACGGTACTCCTTTCTTGCACGAACTATTAATCTTTGTATGTCGGTTATTGCACCTTATAATTTATACCAATGATGCCACTTTGAGGTATACGAGGTTCACACGATCTCTTAATTATATCCTGTAAGTTTCCTCAATCGAAGGAACTCTGTTTATTTTGTAGCTATGACCGTTTAAATTCGTAATCTAAATATACTTACAGATGAAGTTTACTATATTCTTTTTACGGTACTCCTTTCTTGCTCGACCTATGAATCCCGGAATTTGGGTTATTGCAACTTATAATTTATTTCCTCTGATGCCACTTCGAGGTAGAAGATGTTCACACATTATTGTAATTATATACTGCAAGTTTCCTCATTTGAACTCCGCTTATCTTGTACTTATAATCATATAAATATCTAATCTCAATATAACAACGTATGATGTTTATTCTATTCTGTTAATGGTAATCCTTTCTTGCACGAATTATTATTGTTGGTATTTCGGTTATTGAAACTTATAATTTATTTCCTAGTACACCACTTCGAGTTATAAGAGGTTCACACGATATCTTAATTATCTCATGTAAGTTTGCCCAATCAAACTCTGTTTATCTTGTAGTTATACTCGTTTAAATTTGTAATCTTAAATATACTAAGTTATGAAGTTTACTATATTCTTGTAACGGTACTCCTTTCTTGCAAGAAGTATTAATCTTGTATGTCGGCTATTGCAACTTATAATTTATTACCTATGATGCCACTTCAAGGTATACGAGGTTCACACGATGTCTTAATAATATGGGGTAGGTTTCCTCAACCGAACTCTGTTTATCTTGTAGTTATAATCGTTTAAATTTGTAATCTAAATATACTAACATATGAAGTTTACTATATTCTTTGAACGGTACTCCTTTCTTGCACGAACTATTAATCTTTGTATGTCGGTTATTGCACCTTATAATTTATACCAATGATGCCACTTTGAGGTATACGAGGTTCACACGATCTCTTAATTATATCCTGTAAGTTTCCTCAATCGAAGGAACTCTGTTTATTTTGTAGCTATGACCGTTTAAATTCGTAATCTAAATATACTTACAGATGAAGTTTACTATATTCTTTTAACGGTACTCCTTTCTTGCTCGACCTATGAATCCCGGAATTTCGGTTATTGCAACTTATAATTTATTTCCTATGATGCCACTTCGAGGTAGAAGATGTTCACACATTATTGTAATTATATACTGCAAGTTCCCTCATTTGAACTCAGCTTATCTTGTACTTATAATCATTTAAATATATAATCTCAATATAACAACGTATGATGTTTATTCTATTCTGTTAATGGTAATCCTTTCTTGCACGAATTACTATTGTTGGTATTTCGGTTATTGAAACTTATAATTTATTTCCTAGTACACCACTTCGAGTTATAAGAGGTTCACACGATATCTTAATTATCTCATGTAAGTTTGCCCAATCAAACTCTGTTTATCTTGTAGTTATACTCGTTTAAATTTGTAATCTTAAATATACTAAGTTATGAAGTTTACTATATTCTTGTAACGGTACTCCTTTCTTGCAAGAAGTATTAATCTTGTATGTCGGCTATTGCAACTTATAATTTATTACCTATGATGCCACTTCAAGGTATACGAGGTTCACACGATGTCTTAATAATATGGGGTAGGTTTCCTCAACCGAACTCTGTTTATCTTGTAGTTATAATCGTTTAAATTTGTAATCTAAATATACTAACATATGAAGTTTACTATATTCTTTGAACGGTACTCCTTTCTTGCACGAACTATTAATCTTTGTATGTCGGTTATTACACCTTATAATTTATACCAATGATGCCACTTTGAGGTATACGAGGTTCACACGATCTCTTAATTATATCCTGTAAGTTTCCTCAATCGAAGGAACTCTGTTTATTTTGTAGCTATGACCGTTTAAATTCGTAATCTAAATATACTTACAGATGAAGTTTACTATATTCTTTTAACGGTACTCCTTTCTTGCTCGACCTATGAATCCCGGAATTTCGGTTATTGCAACTTATAATTTATTTCCTATGATGCCACTTCGAGGTAGAAGATGTTCACACATTATTGTAATTATATACTGCAAGTTTCCTCATTTGAACTCCGCTTGTCTTGTACTTATAATCATTTAAATATCTAATCTCAATATAACAACGTATGATGTTTATTCTATTCTGTTAATGGTAATCCTTTCTTGCACGAATTATTATTGTTGGTATTTCGGTTATTGAAACTTATAATTTATTTCCTAGTACACCACTTCGAGTTATAAGAGGTTCACACGATATCTTAATTATCTCATGTAAGTTTGCCCAATCAAACTCTGTTTATCTTGTAGTTATACTCGTTTAAATTTGTAATCTTAAATATACTAAGTTATGAAGTTTACTATATTCTTGTAACGGTATTCCTTTCTTGCAAGAAGTATTAATCTTGTATGTCGGTTATTGCAACTTATAATTTATTACCTATGATGCCACTTCAAGGTATACGAGGTTCACACGATGTCTTAATAATATGGGGTAGGTTTCCTCAACCGAACTCTGTTTATCTTGTAGTTATAATCGTTTAAATTTGTAATCTAAATATACTAACATATGAAGTTTACTATATTCTTTGAACGGTACTCCTTTCTTGCACGAACTATTAATCTTTGTATGTCGGTTATTGCACCTTATAATTTATACCAATGATGCCACTTTGAGGTATACGAGGTTCACACGATCTCTTAATTATATCCTGTAAGTTTCCTCAATCGAAGGAACTCTGTTTATTTTGTAGCTATGACCGTTTAAATTCGTAATCTAAATATACTTACAGATGAAGTTTACTATATTCTTTTAACGGTACTCCTTTCTTGCTCGACCTATGAATCCCGGAATTTCGGTTATTGCAACTTATAATTTATTTCCTATGATGCCACTTCGAGGTAGAAGATGTTCACACATTATTGTAATCATATACTACAACTTTCCTCATTTGAACTCCGCTTATCTTGTACTTATAATCATTTAAATATCTAATCTCAATATAACAACGTATGATGTTTATTCTATTCTGTTAATGGTAATCCTTTCTTGCACGAATTATTATTGTTGGTATTTCGGTTATTGAAACTTATAATTTATTTCCTAGTACATCACTTCGAGTTATAAGAGGTTCACACGATATCTTAATTATCTCATGTAAGTTTGCCCAATCAAACTCTGTTTATCTTGTAGTTATACTCGTTTAAATTTGTAATCTTAAATATACTAAGTTATGAAGTTTACTATATTCTTGTAACGGTACTCCTTTCTTGCAAGAAGTATTAATCTTGTATGTCGGTTATTGCAACTTATAATTTATTACCTATGATGCCACTTCAAGGTATACGAGGTTCACACGATGTCTTAATAATATGGGGTAGGTTTCCTCAACCGAACTCTGTTTATCTTGTAGTTATAATCGTTTAAATTTGTAATCTAAATATACTAACATATGAAGTTTACTATATTCTTTGAACGGTACTCCTTTCTTGCACGAACTATTAATCTTTGTATGTCGGTTATTGCACCTTATAATTTATACCAATGATGCCACTTTGAGGTATACGAGGTTCACACGATCTCTTAATTATATCCTGTAAGTTTCCTCAATCGAAGGAACTCTGTTTATTTTGTAGCTATGACCGTTTAAATTCGTAATCTAAATATACTTACAGATGAAGTTTACTATATTCTTTTAACGGTACTCCTTTCTTGCTCGACCTATGAATCCCGGAATTTCGGTTATTGCAACTTATAATTTATTTCCTATGATGCCACTTCGAGGTAGAAGATGTTCACACATTATTGTAATCATATACTGCAACTTTCCTCATTTGAACTCCGCTTATCTTGTACTTATAATCATTTAAATATCTAATCTCAATATAACAACGTATGATGTTTATTCTATTCTGTTAATGGTAATCCTTTCTTGCACAAATTATTATTGTTGGTATTTCGGTTATTGAAACTTATAATTTATTTCCTAGTACACCACTTCGAGTTATAAGAGGTTCACACGATATCTTAATTATCTCATGTAAGTTTGCCCAATCAAACTCTGTTTATCTTGTACTTATACTCGTTTAAATTTGTAATCTAAATATACTAACATATGAAGTTTACTATATTCTTTGAACGGTACTCCTTTCTTGCACGAACTATTAATCTTTGTATGTCGGTTATTGCACCTTATAATTTATACCAATGATGCCACTTTGAGGTATACGAGGATCACACGATCTCTTAATTATATCCTGTAAGTTTCCTCAATCGAAGGAACTCTGTTTATTTTGTAGCTATGACCGTTTAAATTTGTAATCTAAATATACTTACAGATGAAGTTTACTATATTCTTGTAACGGTACTCATTTCTTGCAAGAACTATTAATCTTGTACGTCGGCTATTGCAACTTATAATTTATTACCTATGATGCCACTTCAAGGTATACGAGGTTCACACGATGTCTTAATAATATGGTGTAGGTTTCCTCAACCGAACTCTGTTTATCTTGTAGTTATAATCGTTTAAATTTGTAATCTAAATATACTAACATATGAAGGTTACTATATTCTTTGAACGGTACTCCTTTCTTGCACGAACTATTAATCTTTGTATGTCGGTTATTGCACCTTATAATTTATACCAATGATGCCACTTTGAGGTATACGAGGTTCACACGATCTCTTAATTATATCCTGTAAGTTTCCTCAATCGAAGGAACTCTGTTTATTTTGTAGCTATGACCGTTTAAATTCGTAATCTAAATATACTTACAGATGAAGTTTACTATATTCTTTTAACGGTACTCCTTTCTTGCTCGACCTATGAATCCCGGAATTTCGGTTATTGCAACTTATAATTTATTTCCTATGATGCCACTTCGAGGTAGAAGATGTTCACACATTATTGTAATTATATACTGCAAGTTTCCTCATTTGAACTCCGCTTATCTTGTACTTATAATCATATAAATATCTAATCTCAATATAACAACGTATGATGTTTATTCTATTCTGTTAATGGTAATCCTTTCTTGCACGAATTATTATTGTTGGTATTTCGGTTATTGAAACTTATAATTTATTTCCTAGTACACCACTTCGAGTTATAAGAGGTTCACACGATATCTTAATTATCTCATGTAAGTTTGCCCAATCAAACTCTGTTTATCTTGTAGTTATACTCGTTTAAATTTGTAATCTTAAATATACTAAGTTATAAAGTTTACTATATTCTTGTAACGGTACTCCTTTCTTGCAAGAAGTATTAATCTTGTATGTCGGCTATTGCAACTTATAATTTATTATCTATGATGCCACTTCAAGGTATACGAGGTTCACACGATGTCTTAATAATATGGGGTAGGTTTCCTCAACCGAACTCTGTTTATCTTGTAGTTATAATCGTTTAAATTTGTAATCTAAATATACTAACATATGAAGTTTACTATATTCTTTGAACGGTACTCCTTTCTTGCACGAACTATTAATCTTTGTATGTCGGTTATTGCACCTTATAATTTATACCAATGATGCCACTTTGAGGTATACGAGGTTCACACGATCTCTTAATTATATCCTGTAAGTTTCCTCAATCGAAGGAACTCTGTTTATTTTGTAGCTATGACCGTTTAAATTCGTAATCTAAATATACTTACAGATGAAGTTTACTATATTCTTTTAACGGTACTCCTTTCTTGCTCGACCTATGAATCCCGGAATTTCGGTTATTGCAACTTATAATTTATTTCCTATGATGCCACTTCGAGGTAGAAGATGTTCACACATTATTGTAATCATATACTGCAACTTTCCTCATTTGAACTCCGCTTATCTTGTACTTATAATCATTTAAATATCTAATCTCAATATAACAACGTATGATGTTTATTCTATTCTGTTAATGGTAATCCTTTCTTGCACAAATTATTATTGTTGGTATTTCGGTTATTGAAACTTATAATTTATTTCCTAGTACACCACTTCGAGTTATAAGAGGTTCACACGATATCTTAATTATCTCATGTAAGTTTGCCCAATCAAACTCTGTTTATCTTGTACTTATACTCGTTTAAATTTGTAATCTAAATATACTAACATATGAAGTTTACTATATTCTTTGAACGGTACTCCTTTCTTGCACGAACTATTAATCTTTGTATGTCGGTTATTGCACCTTATAATTTATACCAATGATGCCACTTTGAGGTATACGAGGATCACACGATCTCTTAATTATATCCTGTAAGTTTCCTCAATCGAAGGAACTCTGTTTATTTTGTAGCTATGACCGTTTAAATTTGTAATCTAAATATACTTACAGATGAAGTTTACTATATTCTTGTAACGGTACTCATTTCTTGCAAGAACTATTAATCTTGTACGTCGGCTATTGCAACTTATAATTTATTACCTATGATGCCACTTCAAGGTATACGAGGTTCACACGATGTCTTAATAATATGGTGTAGGTTTCCTCAACCGAACTCTGTTTATCTTGTAGTTATAATCGTTTAAATTTGTAATCTAAATATACTAACATATGAAGGTTACTATATTCTTTGAACGGTACTCCTTTCTTGCACGAACTATTAATCTTTGTATGTCGGTTATTGCACCTTATAATTTATACCAATGATGCCACTTTGAGGTATACGAGGTTCACACGATCTCTTAATTATATCCTGTAAGTTTCCTCAATCGAAGGAACTCTGTTTATTTTGTAGCTATGACCGTTTAAATTCGTAATCTAAATATACTTACAGATGAAGTTTACTATATTCTTTTAACGGTACTCCTTTCTTGCTCGACTTATGAATCCCGGAATTTCGGTTATTGCAACTTATAATTTATTTCCTATGATGCCACTTCGAGGTAGAAGATGTTCACACATTATTGTAATTATATACTGCAAGTTTCCTCATTTGAACTCCGCTTATCTTGTACTTATAATCATATAAATATCTAATCTCAATATAACAACGTATGATGTTTATTCTATTCTGTTAATGGTAATCCTTTCTTGCACGAATTATTATTGTTGGTATTTCGGTTATTGAAACTTATAATTTATTTCCTAGTACACCACTTCGAGTTATAAGAGGTTCACACGATATCTTAATTATCTCATGTAAGTTTGCCCAATCAAACTCTGTTTATCTTGTAGTTATACTCGTTTAAATTTGTAATCTTAAATATACTAAGTTATGAAGTTTACTATATTCTTGTAACGGTACTCCTTTCTTGCAAGAAGTATTAATCTTGTATGTCGGCTATTGCAACTTATAATTTATTATCTATGATGCCACTTCAAGGTATACGAGGTTCACACGATGTCTTAATAATATGGGGTAGGTTTCCTCAACCGAACTCTGTTTATCTTGTAGTTATAATCGTTTAAATTTGTAATCTAAATATACTAACATATGAAGTTTACTATATTCTTTGAACGGTACTCCTTTCTTGCACGAACTATTAATCTTTGTATGTCGGTTATTGCACCTTATAATTTATACCAATGATGCCACTTTGAGGTATACGAGGTTCACACGATCTCTTAATTATATCCTGTAAGTTTCCTCAATCGAAGGAACTCTGTTTATTTTGTAGCTATGACCGTTTAAATTCGTAATCTAAATATACTTACAGATGAAGTTTACTATATTCTTTTAACGGTACTCCTTTCTTGCTCGACCTATGAATCCCGGAATTTCGGTTATTGCAACTTATAATTTATTTCCTATGATGCCACTTCGAGGTAGAAGATGTTCACACATTATTGTAATCATATACTGCAACTTTCCTCATTTGAACTCCGCTTATCTTGTACTTATAATCATTTAAATATCTAATCTCAATATAACAACGTATGATGTTTATTCTATTCTGTTAATGGTAATCCTTTCTTGCACAAATTATTATTGTTGGTATTTCGGTTATTGAAACTTATAATTTATTTCCTAGTACACCACTTCGAGTTATAAGAGGTTCACACGATATCTTAATTATCTCATGTAAGTTTGCCCAATCAAACTCTGTTTATCTTGTACTTATACTCGTTTAAATTTGTAATCTAAATATACTAACATATGAAGTTTACTATATTCTTTGAACGGTACTCCTTTCTTGCACGAACTATTAATCTTTGTATGTCGGTTATTGCACCTTATAATTTATACCAATGATGCCACTTTGAGGTATACGAGGATCACACGATCTCTTAATTATATCCTGTAAGTTTCCTCAATCGAAGGAACTCTGTTTATTTTGTAGCTATGACCGTTTAAATTTGTAATCTAAATATACTTACAGATGAAGTTTACTATATTCTTTTAACGGTACTCCTTTCTTGCTCGACCTATGAATCCCGGAATTTCGGTTATTGCAACTTATAATTTATTTCCTATGATGCCACTTCGAGGTAGAAGATGTTCACACATTATTGTAATCATATACTGCAACTTTCCTCATTTGAACTCCGCTTATCTTGTACTTATAATCATTTAAATATCTAATCTCAATATAACAACGTATGATGTTTATTCTATTCTGTTAATGGTAATCCTTTCTTGCACAAATTATTATTGTTGGTATTTCGGTTATTGAAACTTATAATTTATTTCCTAGTACACCACTTCGAGTTATAAGAGGTTCACACGATATCTTAATTATCTCATGTAAGTTTGCCCAATCAAACTCTGTTTATCTTGTACTTATACTCGTTTAAATTTGTAATCTAAATATACTAACATATGAAGTTTACTATATTCTTTGAACGGTACTCCTTTCTTGCACGAACTATTAATCTTTGTATGTCGGTTATTGCACCTTATAATTTATACCAATGATGCCACTTTGAGGTATACGAGGATCACACGATCTCTTAATTATATCCTGTAAGTTTCCTCAATCGAAGGAACTCTGTTTATTTTGTAGCTATGACCGTTTAAATTTGTAATCTAAATATACTTACAGATGAAGTTTACTATATTCTTGTAACGGTACTCATTTCTTGCAAGAACTATTAATCTTGTACGTCGGCTATTGCAACTTATAATTTATTACCTATGATGCCACTTCAAGGTATACGAGGTTCACACGATGTCTTAATAATATGGGGTAGGTTTCCTCAACCGAACTCTGTTAATCTTGTAGTTATAATCGTTTAAATTTGTAATCTAAATATACTAACATATGAAGTTTACTATATTCTTTGAACGGTACTCCTTTCTTGCACGAACTATTAATCTTTGTATGTCGGTTATTGCACCTTATAATTTATACCAATGATGCCACTTTGAGGTATACGAGGTTCACACGATCTCTTAATTATATCCTGTAAGTTTCCTCAATCGAAGGAACTCTGTTTATTTTGTAGCTATGACCTTTTAAATTCGTAATCTAAATATACTTACAGATGAAGTTTACTATATTCTTTTAACGGTACTCCTTTCTTGCTCGACCTATGAATCCCGGAATTTCGGTTATTGCAACTTATAATTTATTTCCTATGATGCCACTTCGAGGTAGAAGATGTTCACACATTATTGTAATCATATACTGCAACTTTCCTCATTTGAACTCCGCTTATCTTGTACTTATAATCATTTAAATATCTAATCTCAATATAACAACGTATGATGTTTATTCTATTCTGTTAATGGTAATTCTTTCTTGCACAAATTATTATTGTTGGTATTTCGGTTATTGAAACTTATAATTTATTTCCTAGTACACCACTTCGAGTTATAAGAGGTTCACACGATATCTTAATTATCTCATGTAAGTTTGCACAATCAAACTCTGTTTATCTTGTACTTATACTCGTTTAAATTTGTAATCTAAATATACTAACATATTAAGTTTACTATATTCTTTGAACGGTACTCCTTTCTTGCACGAACTATTAATCTTTGTATGTCGGTTATTGCACCTTATAATTTATACCAATGATGCCACTTTGAGGTATACGAGGATCACACGATCTCTTAATTATATCCTGTAAGTTTCCTCAATCGAAGGAACTCTGTTTATTTTGTAGCTATGACCGTTTAAATTTGTAAT
Organism: Chamaenerion angustifolium; assembly: GCA_946814005.1. NCBI lineage: Eukaryota > Viridiplantae > Streptophyta > Magnoliopsida > Myrtales > Onagraceae > Chamaenerion > Chamaenerion angustifolium. Next base: position 19,603,841 of record OX328268.1, on the reverse strand, counting down.
CTAAATATACTTACAGATGAAGTTTACTATATTCTTGTAACGGTACTCATTTCTTGCAACAACTATTAATCTTGTACGTCGGCTATTGCAACTTATAATTTATTACCTATGATGCCACTTCAAGGTATACGAGGTTCACACGATGTCTTAATAATATGGTGTAGGTTTCCTCAACCGAACTCTGTTTATCTTGTAGTTATAATCGTTTAAATTTGTAATCTAAATATACTAACATATGAAGTTTACTATATTCTTTGAACGGTACTCCTTTCTTGCACGAACTATTAATCTTTGTATGTCGGTTATTGCACCTTATAATTTATACCAATGATGCCACTTTGAGGTATACGAGGTTCACACGATCTCTTAATTATATCCTGTAAGTTTCCTCAATCGAAGGAACTCTGTTTATTTTGTAGCTATGACCGTTTAAATTCGTAATCTAAATATACTTACAGATGAAGTTTACTATATTCTTTTAACGGTACTCCTTTCTTGCTCGACCTATGAATCCCGGAATTTCGGTTATTGCCACTTATAATTTATTTCCTATGATGCCACTTCGAGGTAGAAGATGTTCACACATTATTGTAATCATATACTGCAACTTTCCTCATTTGAACTCCGCTTATCTTGTACTTATAATCATTTAAATATCTAATCTCAATATAACAACGTATGATGTTTATTCTATTCTGTTAATGGTAATCCTTTCTTGCACAAATTATTATTGTTGGTATTTCGGTTATTGAAACTTATAATTTATTTCCTAGTACACCACTTCGAGTTATAAGAGGTTCACACGATATCTTAATTATCTCATGTAAGTTTGCCCAATCAAACTCTGTTTATCTTGTACTTATACTCGTTTAAATTTGTAATCTAAATATACTAACATATGAAGTTTACTATATTCTTTGAACGGTACTCCTTTCTTGCACGAACTATTAATCTTTGTATGTCGGTTATTGCACCTTATAATTTATACCAATGATGCCACTTTGAGGTATACGAGGATCACACGATCTCTTAATTATATCCTGTAAGTTTCCTCAATCGAAGGAACTCTGTTTATTTTGTAGCTATGACCGTTTAAATTTGTAATCTAAATATACTTACAGATGAAGTTTACTATATTCTTTTAACGGTACTCCTTTCTTGCTCGACCTATGAATCTCGGAATTTCGGTTATTGCAACTTATAATTTATTTCCTATGATGCCACTTCGAGGTAGAAGATGTTCACACATTATTGTAATCATATACTGCAACTTTCCTCATTTGAACTCCGCTTATCTTGTACTTATAATCATTTAAATATCTAATCTCAATATAACAACGTATGATGTTTATTCTATTCTGTTAATGGTAATCCTTTCTTGCACAAATTATTATTGTTGGTATTTCGGTTATTGAAACTTATAATTTATTTCCTAGTACACCACTTCGAGTTATAAGAGGTTCACACGATATCTTAATTATCTCATGTAAGTTTGCCCAATCAAACTCTGTTTATCTTGTACTTATACTCGTTTAAATTTGTAATCTAAATATACTAACATATGAAGTTTACTATATTCTTTGAACGGTACTCCTTTCTTGCACGAACTATTAATCTTTGTATGTCGGTTATTGCACCTTATAATTTATACCAATGATGCCACTTTGAGGTATACGAGGATCACACGATCTCTTAATTATATCCTGTAAGTTTCCTCAATCGAAGGAACTCTGTTTATTTTGTAGCTATGACCGTTTAAATTTGTAATCTAAATATACTTACAGATGAAGTTTACTATATTCTTGTAACGGTACTCATTTCTTGCAAGAACTATTAATCTTGTACGTCGGCTATTGCAACTTATAATTTATTACCTATGATGCCACTTCAAGGTATACGAGGTTCACACGATGTCTTAATAATATGGGGTAGGTTTCCTCAACCGAACTCTGTTAATCTTGTAGTTATAATCGTTTAAATTTGTAATCTAAATATACTAACATATGAAGTTTACTATATTCTTTGAACGGTACTCCTTTCTTGCACGAACTATTAATCTTTGTATGTCGGTTATTGCACCTTATAATTTATACCAATGATGCCACTTTGAGGTATACGAGGTTCACACGATCTCTTAATTATATCCTGTAAGTTTCCTCAATCGAAGGAACTCTGTTTATTTTGTAGCTATGACCGTTTAAATTCGTAATCTAAATATACTTACAGATGAAGTTTACTATATTCTTTTAACGGTACTCCTTTCTTGCTCGACCTATGAATCCCGGAATTTCGGTTATTGCAACTTATAATTTATTTCCTATGATGCCACTTCGAGGTAGAAGATGTTCACACATTATTGTAATCATATACTGCAACTTTCCTCATTTGAACTCCGCTTATCTTGTACTTATAATCATTTAAATATCTAATCTCAATATAACAACGTATGATGTTTATTCTATTCTGTTAATGGTAATTCTTTCTTGCACAAATTATTATTGTTGGTATTTCGGTTATTGAAACTTATAATTTATTTCCTAGTACACCACTTCGAGTTATAAGAGGTTCACACGATATCTTAATTATCTCATGTAAGTTTGCACAATCAAACTCTGTTTATCTTGTACTTATACTCGTTTAAATTTGTAATCTAAATATACTAACATATTAAGTTTACTATATTCTTTGAACGGTACTCCTTTCTTGCACGAACTATTAATCTTTGTATGTCGGTTATTGCACCTTATAATTTATACCAATGATGCCACTTTGAGGTATACGAGGATCACACGATCTCTTAATTATATCCTGTAAGTTTCCTCAATCGAAGGAACTCTGTTTATTTTGTAGCTATGACCGTTTAAATTTGTAATCTAAATATACTTACAGATGAAGTTTACTATATTCTTGTAACGGTACTCATTTCTTGCAACAACTATTAATCTTGTACGTCGGCTATTGCAACTTATAATTTATTACCTATGATGCCACTTCAAGGTATACGAGGTTCACACGATGTCTTAATAATATGGTGTAGGTTTCCTCAACCGAACTCTGTTTATCTTGTAGTTATAATCGTTTAAATTTGTAATCTAAATATACTAACATATGAAGTTTACTATATTCTTTGAACGGTACTCCTTTCTTGCACGAACTATTAATCTTTGTATGTCGGTTATTGCACCTTATAATTTATACCAATGATGCCACTTTGAGGTATACGAGGTTCACACGATCTCTTAATTATATCCTGTAAGTTTCCTCAATCGAAGGAACTCTGTTTATTTTGTAGCTATGACCGTTTAAATTCGTAATCTAAATATACTTACAGATGAAGTTTACTATATTCTTTTAACGGTACTCCTTTCTTGCTCGACCTATGAATCCCGGAATTTCGGTTATTGCAACTTATAATTTATTTCCTATGATGCCACTTCGAGGTAGAAGATGTTCACACATTATTGTAATTATATACTGCAAGTTTCCTCATTTGAACTCCGCTTATCTTGTACTTATAATCATATAAATATCTAATCTCAATATAACAACGTATGATGTTTATTCTATTCTGTTAATGGTAATCCTTTCTTGCACAAATTATTATTGTTGGTATTTCGGTTATTGAAACTTATAATTTATTTCCTAGTACACCACTTCGAGTTATAAGAGGTTCACACGATATCTTAATTATCTCATGTAAGTTTGCCCAATCAAACTCTGTTTATCTTGTAGTTATACTCGTTTAAATTTGTAATCTTAAATATACTAAGTTATGAAGTTTACTATATTCTTGTAACGGTACTCCTTTCTTGCAAGAAGTATTAATCTTGTATGTCGGCTATTGCAACTTATAATTTATTACCTATGATGCCACTTCAAGGTATACGAGGTTCACACGATGTCTTAATAATATGGGGTAGGTTTCCTCAACCGAACTCTGTTTATCTTGTAGTTATAATCGTTTAAATTTGTAATCTAAATATACTAACATATGAAGTTTACTATATTCTTTGAACGGTACTCCTTTCTTGCACGAACTATTAATCTTTGTATGTCGGTTATTGCACCTTATAATTTATACCAATGATGCCACTTTGAGGTATACGAGGTTCACACGATCTCTTAATTATATCCTGTAAGTTTCCTCAATCGAAGGAACTCTGTTTATTTTGTAGCTATGACCGTTTAAATTCGTAATCTAAATATACTTACAGATGAAGTTTACTATATTCTTTTAACGGTACTCCTTTCTTGCTCGACCTATGAATCCCGGAATTTCGGTTATTGCAACTTATAATTTATTTCCTATGATGCCACTTCGAGGTAGAAGATGTTCACACATTATTGTAATCATATACTGCAACTTTCCTCATTTGAACTCCGCTTATCTTGTACTTATAATCATTTAAATATCTAATCTCAATATAACAACGTATGATGTTTATTCTATTCTGTTAATGGTAATCCTTTCTTGCACAAATTATTATTGTTGGTATTTCGGTTATTGAAACTTATAATTTATTTCCTAGTACACCACTTCGAGTTATAAGAGGTTCACACGATATCTTAATTATCTCATGTAAGTTTGCCCAATCAAACTCTGTTTATCTTGTACTTATACTCGTTTAAATTTGTAATCTAAATATACTAACATATGAAGTTTACTATATTCTTTGAACGGTACTCCTTTCTTGCACGAACTATTAATCTTTGTATGTCGGTTATTGCACCTTATAATTTATACCAATGATGCCACTTTGAGGTATACGAGGTTCACACGATCTCTTAATTATATCCTGTAAGTTTCCTCAATCGAAGGAACTCTGTTTATTTTGTAGCTATGACCGTTTAAATTTGTAATCTAAATATACTTACAGATGAAGTTTACTATATTCTTGTAACGGTACTCATTTCTTGCAAGAACTATTAATCTTGTACGTCGGCTATTGCAACTTATAATTTATTACCTATGATGCCACTTCAAGGTATACGAGGTTCACACGATGTCTTAATAATATGGTGTAGGTTTCCTCAACCGAACTCTGTTTATCTTGTAGTTATAATCGTTTAAATTTGTAATCTAAATATACTAACATATGAAGTTTACTATATTCTTTGAACGGTACTCCTTTCTTGCACGAACTATTAATCTTTGTATGTCGGTTATTGCACCTTATAATTTATACCAATGATGCCACTTTGAGGTATACGAGGTTCACACGATCTCTTAATTATATCCTGTAAGTTTCCTCAATCGAAGGAACTCTGTTTATTTTGTAGCTATGACCGTTTAAATTCGTAATCTAAATATACTTACAGATGAAGTTTACTATATTCTTTTAACGGTACTCCTTTCTTGCTCGACCTATGAATCCCGGAATTTCGGTTATTGCAACTTATAATTTATTTCCTGTGATGCCACTTCGAGGTAGAAGATGTTCACACATTATTGTAATTATATACTGCAAGTTTCCTCATTTGAACTCCGCTTATCTTGTACTTATAATCATATAAATATCTAATCTCAATATAACAACGTATGATGTTTATTCTATTCTGTTAATGGTAATCCTTTCTTGCACGAATTATTATTGTTGGTATTTCGGTTATTGAAACTTATAATTTATTTCCTAGTACACCACTTCGAGTTATAAGAGGTTCACACGATATCTTAATTATCTCATGTAAGTTTGCCCAATCAAACTCTGTTTATCTTGTAGTTATACTCGTTTAAATTTGTAATCTTAAATATACTAAGTTATGAAGTTTACTATATTCTTGTAACGGTACTCCTTTCTTGCAAGAAGTATTAATCTTGTATGTCGGCTATTGCAACTTATAATTTATTACCTATGATGCCACTTCAAGGTATACGAGGTTCACACGATGTCTTAATAATATGGGGTAGGTTTCCTCAACCGAACTCTGTTTATCTTGTAGTTATAATCGTTTAAATTTGTAATCTAAATATACTAACATATGAAGTTTACTATATTCTTTGAACGGTACTCCTTTCTTGCACGAACTATTAATCTTTGTATGTCGGTTATTGCACCTTATAATTTATACCAATGATGCCACTTTGAGGTATACGAGGTTCACACGATCTCTTAATTATATCCTGTAAGTTTCCTCAATCGAAGGAACTCTGTTTATTTTGTAGCTATGACCGTTTAAATTCGTAATCTAAATATACTTACAGATGAAGTTTACTATATTCTTTTAACGGTACTCCTTTCTTGCTCGACCTATGAATCCCGGAATTTCGGTTATTGCAACTTATAATTTATTTCCTATGATGCCACTTCGAGGTAGAAGATGTTCACACATTATTGTAATTATATACTGCAAGTTTCCTCATTTGAACTCCGCTTATCTTGTACTTATAATCATATAAATATCTAATCTCAATATAACAACGTATGATGTTTATTCTATTCTGTTAATGGTAATCCTTTCTTGCACGAATTATTATTGTTGGTATTTCGGTTATTGAAACTTATAATTTATTTCCTAGTACACCACTTCGAGTTATAAGAGGTTCACACGATATCTTAATTATCTCATGTAAGTTTGCCTAATCAAACTCTGTTTATCTTGTAGTTATACTCGTTTAAATTTGTAATCTTAAATATACTAAGTTATGAAGTTTACTATATTCTTGTAACGGTACTCCTTTCTTGCAAGAAGTATTAATCTTGTATGTCGGCTATTGCAACTTATAATTTATTACCTATGATGCCACTTCAAGGTATACGAGGTTCACACGATGTCTTAATAATATGGGGTAGGTTTCCTCAACCGAACTCTGTTTATCTTGTAGTTATAATCGTTTAAATTTGTAATCTAAATATACTAACATATGAAGTTTACTATATTCTTTGAACGGTACTCCTTTCTTGCACGAACTATTAATCTTTGTATGTCGGTTATTGCACCTTATAATTTATACCAATGATGCCACTTTGAGGTATACGAGGTTCACACGATCTCTTAATTATATCCTGTAAGTTTCCTCAATCGAAGGAACTCTGTTTATTTTGTAGCTATGACCGTTTAAATTCGTAATCTAAATATACTTACAGATGAAGTTTACTATATTCTTTTAACGGTACTCCTTTCTTGCTCGACCTATGAATCCCGGAATTTCGGTTATTGCAACTTATAATTTATTTCCTATGATGCCACTTCGAGGTAGAAGATGTTCACACATTATTGTAATTATATACTGCAAGTTTCCTCATTTGAACTCCGCTTATCTTGTACTTATAATCATTTAAATATATAATCTCAATATAACAACGTATGATGTTTATTCTATTCTGTTAATGGTAATCCTTTCTTGCACGAATTATTATTGTTGGTATTTCGGTTATTGAAACTTATAATTTATTTCCTAGTACACCACTTCGAGTTATAAGAGGTTCACACGATATCTTAATTATCTCATGTAAGTTTGCCCAATCAAACTCCGTTTATCTTGTAGTTATACTCGTTTAAATTTGTAATCCTAAATATACTAAGTTATGAAGTTTACTATATTCTTGTAACGGTACTCCTTTCTTGCAAGAAGTATTAATCTTGTATGTCGGCTATTGCAACTTATAATTTATTACCTATGATGCCACTTCAAGGTATACGAGGTTCACACAATGTCTTAATAATATGGGGTAGGTTTCCTCAACCGAACTCTGTTTATCTTGTAGTTATAATCGTTTAAATTTGTAATGTAAATATACTAACATATGAAGTTTACTATATTCTTTGAACGGTACTCCTTTCTTGCACGAACTATTAATCTTTGTATGTCGGTTATTGCACCTTATAATTTATACCAATGATGCCACTTTGAGGTATACGAGGTTCACACGATCTCTTAATTATATCCTGTAAGTTTCCTCAATCGAAGGAACTCTGTTTATTTTGTAGCTATGACCGTTTAAATTCGTAATCTAAATATACTTACAGATGAAGTTTACTATATTCTTTTAACGGTACTCCTTTCTTGCTCGACCTATGAATCCCGGAATTTCGGTTATTGCAACTTATAATTTATTTCCTATGATGCCACTTCGAGGTAGAAGATGTTCACACATTATTGTAATTATATACTGCAAGTTTCCTCATTTGAACTCCGCTTATCTTTGTACTTATAATCATTTAAATATCTAATCTCAATATAACAACGTATGATGTTTATTCTATTCTGTTAATGGTAATCCTTTCTTGCACGAATTATTATTGTTGGTATTTCGGTTATTGAAACTTATAATTTATTTCCTAGTACACCACTTCGAGTTATAAGAGGTTCACACGATATCTTAATTATCTCATGTAAGTTTGCCCAATCAAACTCTGTTTTTCTTTTAGTTATACTCGTTTAAATTTGTAATCTTAAATATACTAAGTTATGAAGTTTACTATATTCTTGTAACGGTACTCCTTTCTTGCTAGAAGTATTAATCTTGTATGTCGGCTATTGCAACTTATAATTTATTACCTATGATGCCACTTCAAGGTATACGAGGTTCACACGATGTCTTAATAATATGGGGTAGGTTTCCTCAACCGAACTCTGTTTATCTTGTAGTTATAATCGTTTAAATTTGTAATCTAAATATACTAACATATGAAGTTTACTATATTCTTTGAACGGTACTCCTTTCTTGCACGAACTATTAATCTTTGTATGTCGGTTATTGCACCTTATAATTTATACCAATGATGCCACTTTGAGGTATACGAGGTTCACACGATCTCTTAATTATATCCTGTAAGTTTCCTCAATCGAAGGAACTCTGTTTATTTTGTAGCTATGACCGTTTAAATTCGTAATCTAAATATACTTACAGATGAAGTTTACTATATTCTTTTAACGGTACTCCTTTCTTGCTCGACCTATGAATCCCGGAATTTCGGTTATTGCAACTTATAATTTATTTCCTATGATGCCACTTCGAGGTAGAAGATGTTCACACATTATTGTAATCATATACTGCAACTTTCCTCATTTGAACTCCGCTTATCTTGTACTTATAATCATTTAAATATCTAATCTCAATATAACAACGTATGATGTTTATTCTATTCTGTTAATGGTAATCCTTTCTTGCACGAATTATTATTGTTGGTATTTCGGTTATTGAAACTTATAATTTATTTCCTAGTACATCACTTCGAGTTATAAGAGGTTCACACGATATCTTAATTATCTCATGTAAGTTTGCCCAATCAAACTCTGTTTATCTTGTAGTTATACTCGTTTAAATTTGTAATCTTAAATATACTAAGTTATGAAGTTTACTATATTCTTGTAACGGTACTCCTTTCTTGCAAGAAGTATTAATCTTGTATGTCGGTTATTGCAACTTATAATTTATTACCTATGATGCCACTTCAAGGTATACGAGGTTCACAGGATGTCTTAATAATATGGGGTAGGTTTCCTCAACCGAACTCTGTTTATCTTGTAGTTATAATCGTTTAAATTTGTAATCTAAATATACTAACATATGAAGTTTACTATATTCTTTGAACGGTACTCCTTTCTTGCACGAACTATTAATCTTTGTATGTCGGTTATTGCACCTTATAATTTATACCAATGATGCCACTTTGAGGTATACGAGGTTCACACGATCTCTTAATTATATCCTGTAAGTTTCCTCAATCGAAGGAACTCTGTTTATTTTGTAGCTATGACCGTTTAAATTCGTAATCTAAATATACTTACAGATGAAGTTTACTATATTCTTTTAACGGTACTCCTTTCTTGCTCGACCTATGAATCCCGGAATTTCGGTTATTGCAACTTATAATTTATTTCCTATGATGCCACTTCGAGGTAGAAGATGTTCACACATTATTGTAATCATATACTGCAACTTTCCTCATTTGAACTCCGCTTATCTTGTACTTATAATCATTTAAATATCTAATCTCAATATAACAACGTATGATGTTTATTCTATTCTGTTAATGGTAATCCTTTCTTGCACAAATTATTATTGTTGGTATTTCGGTTATTGAAACTTATAATTTATTTCCTAGTACACCACTTCGAGTTATAAGAGGTTCACACGATATCTTAATTATCTCATGTAAGTTTGCACAATCAAACTCTGTTTATCTTGTACTTATACTCGTTTAAATTTGTAATCTAAATATACTAACATATGAAGTTTACTATATTCTTTGAACGGTACTCCTTTCTTGCACGAACTATTAATCTTTGTATGTCGGTTATTGCACCTTATAATTTATACCAATGATGCCACTTTGAGGTATACGAGGATCACACGATCTCTTAATTATATCCTGTAAGTTTCCTCAATCGAAGGAACTCTATTTATTTTGTAGCTATGACCGTTTAAATTTGTAATCTAAATATACTTACAGATGAAGTTTACTATATTCTTGTAACGGTACTCATTTCTTGCAAGAACTATTAATCTTGTACGTCGGCTATTGCAACTTATAATTTATTACCTATGATGCCACTTCAAGGTATACGAGGTTCACACGATGTCTTAATAATATGGTGTAGGTTTCCTCAACCGAACTCTGTTTATCTTGTAGTTATAATCGTTTAAATTTGTAATCTAAATATACTAACATATGAAGTTTACTATATTCTTTGAACGGTACTCCTTTCTTGCACGAACTATTAATCTTTGTATGTCGGTTATTGCACCTTATAATTTATACCAATGATGCCACTTTGAGGTATACGAGGTTCACACGATCTCTTAATTATATCCTGTAAGTTTCCTCAATCGAAGGAACTCTGTTTATTTTGTAGCTATGACCGTTTAAATTCGTAATCTAAATATACTTACAGATGAAGTTTACTATATTCTTTTAACGGTACTCCTTTCTTGCTCGACCTATGAATCCCGGAATTTCGGTTATTGCAACTTATAATTTATTTCCTATGATGCCACTTCGAGGTAGAAGATGTTCACACATTATTGTAATTATATACTGCAAGTTTCCTCATTTGAACTCCGCTTATCTTGTACTTATAATCATATAAATATCTAATCTCAATATAACAACGTATGATGTTTATTCTATTCTGTTAATGGTAATCCTTTCTTGCACGAATTATTATTGTTGGTATTTCGGTTATTGAAACTTATAATTTATTTCCTAGTACACCACTTCGAGTTATAAGAGGTTCACACGATATCTTAATTATCTCATGTAAGTTTGCCCAATCAAACTCTGTTTATCTTGTAGTTATACTCGTTTAAATTTGTAATCTTAAATATACTAAGTTATGAAGTTTACTATATTCTTGTAACGGTACTCCTTTCTTGCAAGAAGTATTAATCTTGTATGTCGGCTATTGCAACTTATAATTTATTACCTATGATGCCACTTCAAGGTATACGAGGTTCACACGATGTCTTAATAATATGGGGTAGGTTTCCTCAACCGAACTCTGTTTATCTTGTAGTTATAATCGTTTAAATTTGTAATCTAAATATACTAACATATGAAGTTTACTATATTCTTTGAACGGTACTCCTTTCTTGCACGAACTATTAATCTTTGTATGTCGGTTATTGCACCTTATAATTTATACCAATGATGCCACTTTGAGGTATACGAGGTTCACACGATCTCTTAATTATATCCTGTAAGTTTCCTCAATCGAAGGAACTCTGTTTATTTTGTAGCTATGACCGTTTAAATTCGTAATCTAAATATACTTACAGATGAAGTTTACTATATTCTTTTAACGGTACTCCTTTCTTGCTCGACCTATGAATCCCGGAATTTCGGTTATTGCAACTTATAATTTATTTCCTATGATGCCACTTCGAGGTAGAAGATGTTCACACATTATTGTAATTATATACTGCAAGTTTCCTCATTTGAACTCCGCTTATCTTGTACTTATAATCATATAAATATCTAATCTCAATATAACAACGTATGATGTTTATTCTATTCTGTTAATGGTAATCCTTTCTTGCACGAATTATTATTGTTGGTATTTCGGTTATTGAAACTTATAATTTATTTCCTAGTACACCACTTCGAGTTATAAGAGGTTCACACGATATCTTAATTATCTCATGTAAGTTTGCCCAATCAAACTCTGTTTATCTTGTAGTTATACTCGTTTATATTTGTAATCTTAAATATACTAAGTTATGAAGTTTACTATATTCTTGTAACGGTACTCCTTTCTTGCAAGAAGTATTAATCTTGTATGTCGGCTATTGCAACTTATAATTTATTACCTATGATGCCACTTCAAGGTATACGAGGTTCACACGATGTCTTAATAATATGGGGTAGGTTTCCTCAACCGAACTCTGTTTATCTTGTAGTTATAATCGTTTAAATTTGTAATCTAAATATACTAACATATGAAGTTTACTATATTCTTTGAACGGTACTCCTTTCTTGCACGAACTATTAATCTTTGTATGTCGGTTATTGCACCTTATAATTTATACCAATGATGCCACTTTGAGGTATACGAGGTTCACACGATCTCTTAATTATATCCTGTAAGTTTCCTCAATCGAAGGAACTCTGTTTATTTTGTAGCTATGACCGTTTAAATTCGTAATCTAAATATACTTACAGATGAAGTTTACTATATTCTTTTAACGGTACTCCTTTCTTGCTCGACCTATGAATCCCGGAATTTCGGTTATTGCAACTTATAATTTATTTCCTATGATGCCACTTCGAGGTAGAAGATGTTCACACATTATTGTAATCATATACTGCAACTTTCCTCATTTGAACTCCGCTTATCTTGTACTTATAATCATTTAAATATCTAATCTCAATATAACAACGTATGATGTTTATTCTATTCTGTTAATGGTAATCCTTTCTTGCACAAATTATTATTGTTGGTATTTCGGTTATTGAAACTTATAATTTATTTCCTAGTACACCACTTCGAGTTATAAGAGGTTCACACGATATCTTAATTATCTCATGTAAGTTTGCACAATCAAACTCTGTTTATCTTGTACTTATACTCGTTTAAATTTGTAATCTAAATATACTAACATATGAAGTTTACTATATTCTTTGAACGGTACTCCTTTCTTGCACGAACTATTAATCTTTGTATGTCGGTTATTGCACCTTATAATTTATACCAATGATGCCACTTTGAGGTATACGAGGATCACACGATCTCTTAATTATATCCTGTAAGTTTCCTCAATCGAAGGAACTCTGTTTATTTTGTAGCTATGACCGTTTAAATTTGTAATCTAAATATACTTACAGATGAAGTTTACTATATTCTTGTAACGGTACTCATTTCTTGCAAGAACTATTAATCTTGTACGTCGGCTATTGCAACTTATAATTTATTACCTATGATGCCACTTTAAGGTATACGAGGTTCACACGATGTCTTAATAATATGGTGTAGGTTTCCTCAACCGAACTCTGTTTATCTTGTAGTTATAATCGTTTAAATTTGTAATCTAAATATACTAACATATGAAGTTTACTATATTCTTTGAACGGTACTCCTTTCTTGCACGAACTATTAATCTTTGTATGTCGGTTATTGCACCTTATAATTTATACCAATGATGCCACTTTGAGGTATACGAGGTTCACACGATCTCTTAATTATATCCTGTAAGTTTCCTCAATCGAAGGAACTCTGTTTATTTTGTATCTATGACCGTTTAAATTCGTAATCTAAATATACTTACAGATGAAGTTTACTATATTCTTTTAACGGTACTCCTTTCTTGCTCGACCTATGAATCCCGGAATTTCGGTTATTGCAACTTATAATTTATTTCCTATGATGCCACTTCGAGGTAGAAGATGTTCACACATTATTGTAATTATATACTGCAAGTTTCCTCATTTGAACTCCGCTTATCTTGTACTTATAATCATATAAATATCTAATCTCAATATAACAACGTATGATGTTTATTCTATTCTGTTAATGGTAATCCTTTCTTGCACGAATTATTATTGTTGGTATTTCGGTTATTGAAACTTATAATTTATTTCCTAGTACACCACTTCGAGTTATAAGAGGTTCACACGATATCTTAATTATCTCATGTAAGTTTGCCCAATCAAACTCTGTTTATCTTGTAGTTATACTCGTTTAAATTTGTAATCTTAAATATACTAAGTTATGAAGTTTACTATATTCTTGTAACGGTACTCCTTTCTTGCAAGAAGTATTAATCTTGTATGTCGGCTATTGCAACTTATAATTTATTACCTATGATGCCACTTCAAGGTATACGAGGTTCACACGATGTCTTAATAATATGGTGTAGGTTTCCTCAACCGAACTCTGTTTATCTTGTAGTTATAATCGTTTAAATTTGTAATCTAAATATACTAACATATGAAGTTTACTATATTCTTTGAACGGTACTCCTTTCTTGCACGAACTATTAATCTTTGTATGTCGGTTATTGCACCTTATAATTTATACCAATGATGCCACTTTGAGGTATACGAGGTTCACACGATCTCTTAATTATATCCTGTAAGTTTCCTCAATCGAAGGAACTCTGTTTATTTTGTAGCTATGACCGTTTAAATTCGTAATCTAAATATACTTACAGATGAAGTTTACTATATTCTTTTAACGGTACTCCTTTCTTGCTCGACCTATGAATCCCGGAATTTCGGTTATTGCAACTTATAATTTATTTCCTATGATGCCACTTCGAGGTAGAAGATGTTCACACATTATTGTAATTATATACTGCAAGTTTCCTCATTTGAACTCCGCTTATCTTGTACTTATAATCATATAAATATCTAATCTCAATATAACAACGTATGATGTTTATTCTATTCTGTTAATGGTAATCCTTTCTTGCACGAATTATTATTGTTGGTATTTCGGTTATTGAAACTTATAATTTATTTCCTAGTACACCACTTCGAGTTATAAGAGGTTCACACGATATCTTAATTATCTCATGTAAGTTTGCCCAATCAAACTCTGTTTATCTTGTAGTTATACTCGTTTAAATTTGTAATCTTAAATATACTAAGTTATGAAGTTTACTATATTCTTGTAACGGTACTCCTTTCTTGCAAGAAGTATTAATCTTGTATGTCGGCTATTGCAACTTATAATTTATTACCTATGATGCCACTTCAAGGTATACGAGGTTCACACGATGTCTTAATAATATGGGGTAGGTTTCCTCAACCAAACTCTGTTTATCTTGTAGTTATAATCGTTTAAATTTGTAATCTAAATATACTAACATATGAAGTTTACTATATTCTTTGAACGGTACTCCTTTCTTGCACGAACTATTAATCTTTGTATGTCGGTTATTGCACCTTATAATTTATACCAATGATGCCACTTTGAGGTATACGAGGTTCACACGATCTCTTAATTATATCCTGTAAGTTTCCTCAATCGAAGGAACTCTGTTTATTTTGTAGCTATGACCGTTTAAATTCGTAATCTAAATATACTTACAGATGAAGTTTACTATATTCTTTTAACGGTACTCCTTTCTTGCTCGACCTATGAATCCCGGAATTTCGGTTATTGCAACTTATAATTTATTTCCTATGATGCCACTTCGAGGTAGAAGATGTTCACACATTATTGTAATTATATACTGCAAGTTTCCTCATTTGAACTCCGCTTATCTTTGTACTTATAATCATTTAAATATCTAATCTCAATATAACAACGTATGATGTTTATTCTATTCTGTTAATGGTAATCCTTTCTTGCACGAATTATTATTGTTGGTATTTCGGTTATTGAAACTTATAATTTATTTCCTAGTACACCACTTCGAGTTATAAGAGGTTCACACGATATCTTAATTATCTCATGTAAGTTTGCCCAATCAAACTCTGTTTATCTTGTAGTTATACTCGTTTAAATTTGTAATCTTAAATATACTAAGTTATGAAGTTTACTATATTCTTGTAACGGTACTCCTTTCTTGCAAGAAGTATTAATCTTGTATGTCGGTTATTGCAACTTATAATTTATTACCTATGATGCCACTTCAAGGTATACGAGGTTCACACGATGTCTTAATAATATGGGGTAGGTTTCCTCAACCGAACTCTGTTTATCTTGTAGTTATAATCGTTTAAATTTGTAATCTAAATATACTAACATATGAAGTTTACTATATTCTTTGAACGGTACTCCTTTCTTGCACGAACTATTAATCTTTGTATGTCGGTTATTGCACCTTATAATTTATACCAATGATGCCACTTTGAGGTATACGAGGTTCACACGATCTCTTAATTATATCCTGTAAGTTTCCTCAATCGAAGGAACTCTGTTTATTTTGTAGCTATGACCGTTTAAATTCGTAATCTAAATATACTTACAGATGAAGTTTACTATATTCTTTTAACGGTACTCCTTTCTTGCTCGACCTATGAATCCCGGAATTTCGGTTATTGCAACTTATAATTTATTTCCTATGATGCCACTTCGAGGTAGAAGATGTTCACACATTATTGTAATTATATACTGCAAGTTTCCTCATTTGAACTCCGCTTATCTTTGTACTTATAATCATTTAAATATCTAATCTCAATATAACAACGTATGATGTTTATTCTATTCTGTTAATGGTAATCCTTTCTTGCACGAATTATTATTGTTGGTATTTCGGTTATTGAAACTTATAATTTATTTCCTAGTACACCACTTCGAGTTATAAGAGGTTCACACGATATCTTAATTATCTCATGTAAGTTTGCCCAATCAAACTCTGTTTTTCTTTTAGTTATACTCGTTTAAATTTGTAATCTTAAATATACTAAGTTATGAAGTTTACTATATTCTTGTAACGGTACTCCTTTCTTGCTAGAAGTATTAATCTTGTATGTCGGCTATTGCAACTTATAATTTATTACCTATGATGCCACTTCAAGGTATACGAGGTTCACACGATGTCTTAATAATATGGGGTAGGTTTCCTCAACCGAACTCTGTTTATCTTGTAGTTATAATCGTTTAAATTTGTAATCTAAATATACTAACATATGAAGTTTACTATATTCTTTGAACGGTACTCATTTCTTGCACGAACTATTAATCTTTGTATGTCGGTTATTGCACCTTATAATTTATACCAATGATGCCACTTTGAGGTATACGAGGTTCACACGATCTCTTAATTATATCCTGTAAGTTTCCTCAATCGAAGGAACTCTGTTTATTTTGTAGCTATGACCGTTTAAATTCGTAATCTAAATATACTTACAGATGAAGTTTACTATATTCTTTTAACGGTACTCCTTTCTTGCTCGACCTATGAATCCCGGAATTTCGGTTATTGCAACTTATAATTTATTTCCTATGATGCCACTTCGAGGTAGAAGATGTTCACACATTATTGTAATCATATACTGCAACTTTCCTCATTTGAACTCCGCTTATCTTGTACTTATAATCATTTAAATATATAATCTCAATATAACAACGTATGATGTTTATTCTATTCTGTTAATGGTAATCCTTTCTTGCACGAATTATTATTGTTGGTATTTCGGTTATTGAAACTTATAATTTATTTCCTAGTACATCACTTCGAGTTATAAGAGGTTCACACGATATCTTAATTATCTCATGTAAGTTTGCCCAATCAAACTCTGTTTATCTTGTAGTTATACTCGTTTAAATTTGTAATCTTAAATATACTAAGTTATGAAGTTTACTATATTCTTGTAACGGTACTCCTTTCTTGCAAGAAGTATTAATCTTGTATGTCGGTTATTGCAACTTATAATTTATTACCTATGATGCCACTTCAAGGTATACGAGGTTCACACGATGTCTTAATAATATGGGGTAGGTTTCCTCAACCGAACTCTGTTTATCTTGTAGTTATAATCGTTTAAATTTGTAATCTAAATATACTAACATATGAAGTTTACTATATTCTTTGAACGGTACTCCTTTCTTGCACGAACTATTAATCTTTGTATGTCGGTTATTGCACCTTATAATTTATACCAATGATGCCACTTTGAGGTATACGAGGTTCACACGATCTCTTAATTATATCCTGTAAGTTTCCTCAATCGAAGGAACTCTGTTTATTTTGTAGCTATGACCGTTTAAATTCGTAATCTAAATATACTTACAGATGAAGTTTACTATATTCTTTTAACGGTACTCCTTTCTTGCTCGACCTATGAATCCCGGAATTTCGGTTATTGCAACTTATAATTTATTTCCTATGATGCCACTTCGAGGTAGAAGATGTTCACACATTATTGTAATCATATACTGCAACTTTCCTCATTTGAACTCCGCTTATCTTGTACTTATAATCATTTAAATATCTAATCTCAATATAACAACGTATGATGTTTATTCTATTCTGTTAATGGTAATCCTTTCTTGCACAAATTATTATTGTTGGTATTTCGGTTATTGAAACTTATAATTTATTTCCTAGTACACCACTTCGAGTTATAAGAGTTTCACACGATATCTTAATTATCTCATGTAAGTTTGCCCAATCAAACTCTGTTTATCTTGTACTTATACTCGTTTAAATTTGTAATCTAAATATACTAACATATGAAGTTTACTATATTCTTTGAACGGTACTCCTTTCTTGCACGAACTATTAATCTTTGTATGTCGGTTATTGCACCTTATAATTTATACCAATGATGCCACTTTGAGGTATACGAGGATCACACGATCTCTTAATTATATCCTGTAAGTTTCCTCAATCGAAGGAACTCTGTTTATTTTGTAGCTATGACCGTTTAAATTTGTAATCTAAATATACTTACAGATGAAGTTTACTATATTCTTGTAACGGTACTCATTTCTTGCAAGAACTATTAATCTTGTACGTCGGCTATTGCAACTTATAATTTATTACCTATGATGCCACTTCAAGGTATACGAGGTTCACACGATGTCTTAATAATATGGTGTAGGTTTCCTCAACCGAACTCTGTTTATCTTGTAGTTATAATCGTTTAAATTTGTAATCTAAATATACTAACATATGAAGTTTACTATATTCTTTGAACGGTACTCCTTTCTTGCACGAACTATTAATCTTTGTATGTCGGTTATTGCACCTTATAATTTATACCAATGATGCCACTTTGAGGTATACGAGGTTCACACGATCTCTTAATTATATCCTGTAAGTTTCCTCAATCGAAGGAACTCTGTTTATTTTGTAGCTATGACCGTTTAAATTCGTAATCTAAATATACTTACAGATGAAGTTTACTATATTCTTTTAACGGTACTCCTTTCTTGCTCGACCTATGAATCCCGGAATTTCGGTTATTGCAACTTATAATTTATTTCCTATGATGCCACTTCGAGGTAGAAGATGTTCACACATTATTGTAATTATATACTGCAAGTTTCCTCATTTGAACTCCGCTTATCTTGTACTTATAATCATATAAATATCTAATCTCAATATAACAACGTATGATGTTTATTCTATTCTGTTAATGGTAATCCTTTCTTGCACGAATTATTATTGTTGGTATTTCGGTTATTGAAACTTATAATTTATTTCCTAATACACCACTTCGAGTTATAAGAGGTTCACACGATATCTTAATTATCTCATGTAAGTTTGCCCAATCAAACTCTGTTTATCTTGTAGTTATACTCGTTTAAATTTGTAATCTTAAATATACTAAGTTATGAAGTTTACTATATTCTTGTAACGGTACTCCTTTCTTGCAAGAAGTATTAATCTTGTATGTCGGCTATTGCAACTTATAATTTATTACCTATGATGCCACTTCAAGGTATACGAGGTTCACACGATGTCTTAATAATATGGGGTAGGTTTCCTCAACCGAACTCTGTTTATCTTGTAGTTATAATCGTTTAAATTTGTAATCTAAATATACTAACATATGAAGTTTACTATATTCTTTGAACGGTACTCCTTTCTTGCACGAACTATTAATCTTTGTATGTCGGTTATTGCACCTTATAATTTATACCAATGATGCCACTTTGAGGTATACGAGGTTCACACGATCTCTTAATTATATCCTGTAAGTTTCCTCAATCGAAGGAACTCTGTTTATTTTGTAGCTATGACCGTTTAAATTCGTAATCTAAATATACTTACAGATGAAGTTTACTATATTCTTTTAACGGTACTCCTTTCTTGCTCGACCTATGAATCCCGGAATTTCGGTTATTGCAACTTATAATTTATTTCCTATGATGCCACTTCGAGGTAGAAGATGTTCACACATTATTGTAATCATATACTGCAACTTTCCTCATTTGAACTCCGCTTATCTTGTACTTATAATCATTTAAATATCTAATCTCAATATAACAACGTATGATGTTTATTCTATTCTGTTAATGGTAATCCTTTCTTGCACAAATTATTATTGTTGGTATTTCGGTTATTGAAACTTATAATTTATTTCCTAGTACACCACTTCGAGTTATAAGAGGTTCACACGATATCTTAATTATCTCATGTAAGTTTGCCCAATCAAACTCTGTTTATCTTGTACTTATACTCGTTTAAATTTGTAATCTAAATATACTAACATATGAAGTTTACTATATTCTTTGAACGGTACTCCTTTCTTGCACGAACTATTAATCTTTGTATGTCGGTTATTGCACCTTATAATTTATACCAATGATGCCACTTTGAGGTATACGAGGATCACACGATCTCTTAATTATATCCTGTAAGTTTCCTCAATCGAAGGAACTCTGTTTATTTTGTAGCTATGACCGTTTAAATTTGTAATCTAAATATACTTACAGATGAAGTTTACTATATTCTTGTAACGGTACTCATTTCTTGCAAGAACTATTAATCTTGTACGTCGGCTATTGCAACTTATAATTTATTACCTATGATGCCACTTCAAGGTATACGAGGTTCACACGATGTCTTAATAATATGGTGTAGGTTTCCTCAACCGAACTCTGTTTATCTTGTAGTTATAATCGTTTAAATTTGTAATCTAAATATACTAACATATGAAGTTTACTATATTCTTTGAACGGTACTCCTTTCTTGCACGAACTATTAATCTTTGTATGTCGGTTATTGCACCTTATAATTTATACCAATGATGCCACTTTGAGGTATACGAGGTTCACACGATCTCTTAATTATATCCTGTAAGTTTCCTCAATCGAAGGAACTCTGTTTATTTTGTAGCTATGACCGTTTAAATTCGTAATCTAAATATACTTACAGATGAAGTTTACTATATTCTTTTAACGGTACTCCTTTCTTGCTCGACCTATGAATCCCGGAATTTCGGTTATTGCAACTTATAATTTATTTCCTATGATGCCACTTCGAGGTAGAAGATGTTCACACATTATTGTAATCATATACTGCAACTTTCCTCATTTGAACTCCGCTTATCTTGTACTTATAATCATTTAAATATCTAATCTCAATATAACAACGTATGATGTTTATTCTATTCTGTTAATGGTAATCCTTTCTTGCACAAATTATTATTGTTGGTATTTCGGTTATTGAAACTTATAATTTATTTCCTAGTACACCACTTCGAGTTATAAGAGTTTCACACGATATCTTAATTATCTCATGTAAGTTTGCCCAATCAAACTCTGTTTATCTTGTACTTATACTCGTTTAAATCTGTAATCTAAATATACTAACATATGAAGTTTACTATATTCTTTGAACGGTACTCCTTTCTTGCACGAACTATTAATCTTTGTATGTCGGTTATTGCACCTTATAATTTATACCAATGATGCCACTTTGAGGTATACGAGGATCACACGATCTCTTAATTATATCCTGTAAGTTTCCTCAATCGAAGGAACTCTGTTTATTTTGTAGCTATGACCGTTTAAATTTGTAATCTAAATATACTTACAGATGAAGTTTACTATATTCTTGTAACGGTACTCATTTCTTGCAAGAACTATTAATCTTGTACGTCGGCTATTGCAACTTATAATTTATTACCTATGATGCCACTTCAAGGTATACGAGGTTCACACGATGTCTTAATAATATGGTGTAGGTTTCCTCAACCGAACTCTGTTTATCTTGTAGTTATAATCGTTTAAATTTGTAATCTAAATATACTAACATATGAAGTTTACTATATTCTTTGAACGGTACTCCTTTCTTGCACGAACTATTAATCTTTGTATGTCGGTTATTGCACCTTATAATTTATACCAATGATGCCACTTTGAGGTATACGAGGTTCACACGATCTCTTAATTATATCCTGTAAGTTTCCTCAATCGAAGGAACTCTGTTTATTTTGTAGCTATGACCGTTTAAATTCGTAATCTAAATATACTTACAGATGAAGTTTACTATATTCTTTTAACGGTACTCCTTTCTTGCTCGACCTATGAATCCCGGAATTTCGGTTATTGCAACTTATAATTTATTTCCTATGATGCCACTTCGAGGTAGAAGATGTTCACACATTATTGTAATTATATACTGCAAGTTTCCTCATTTGAACTCCGCTTATCTTGTACTTATAATCATATAAATATCTAATCTCAATATAACAACGTATGATGTTTATTCTATTCTGTTAATGGTAATCCTTTCTTGCACGAATTATTATTGTTGGTATTTCGGTTATTGAAACTTATAATTTATTTCCTAATACACCACTTCGAGTTATAAGAGGTTCACACGATATCTTAATTATCTCATGTAAGTTTGCCCAATCAAACTCTGTTTATCTTGTAGTTATACTCGTTTAAATTTGTAATCTTAAATATACTAAGTTATGAAGTTTACTATATTCTTGTAACGGTACTCCTTTCTTGCAAGAAGTATTAATCTTGTATGTCGGCTATTGCAACTTATAATTTATTACCTATGATGCCACTTCAAGGTATACGAGGTTCACACGATGTCTTAATAATATGGGGTAGGTTTCCTCAACCGAACTCTGTTTATCTTGTAGTTATAATCGTTTAAATTTGTAATCTAAATATACTAACATATGAAGTTTACTATATTCTTTGAACGGTACTCCTTTCTTGCACGAACTATTAATATTTGTATGTCGGTTATTGCACCTTATAATTTATACCAATGATGCCACTTTGAGGTATACGAGGTTCACACGATCTCTTAATTATATCCTGTAAGTTTCCTCAATCGAAGGAACTCTGTTTATTTTGTAGCTATGACCGTTTAAATTCGTAATCTAAATATACTTACAGATGAAGTTTACTATATTCTTTTAACGGTACTCCTTTCTTGCTCGACCTATGAATCCCGGAATTTCGGTTATTGCAACTTATAATTTATTTCCTATGATGCCACTTCGAGGTAGAAGATGTTCACACATTATTGTAATTATATACTGCAAGTTTCCTCATTTGAACTCCGCTTATCTTGTACTTATAATCATATAAATATCTAATCTCAATATAACAACGTATGATGTTTATTCTATTCTGTTAATGGTAATCCTTTCTTGCACGAATTATTATTGTTGGTATTTCGGTTATTGAAACTTATAATTTATTTCCTAGTACACCACTTCGAGTTATAAGAGGTTCACACGATATCTTAATTATCTCATGTAAGTTTGCCCAATCAAACTCTGTTTATCTTGTAGTTATACTCGTTTAAATTTGTAATCTTAAATATACTAAGTTATGAAGTTTACTATATTCTTGTAACGGTACTCCTTTCTTGCAAGAAGTATTAATCTTGTATGTCGGCTATTGCAACTTATAATTTATTACCTATGATGCCACTTCAAGGTATACGAGGTTCACACGATGTCTTAATAATATGGGGTAGGTTTCCTCAACCGAACTCTGTTTATCTTGTAGTTATAATCGTTTAAATTTGTAATCTAAATATACTAACATATGAAGTTTACTATATTCTTTGAACGGTACTCCTTTCTTGCACGAACTATTAATCTTTGTATGTCGGTTATTGCACCTTATAATTTATACCAATGATGCCACTTTGAGGTATACGAGGTTCACACGATCTCTTAATTATATCCTGTAAGTTTCCTCAATCGAAGGAACTCTGTTTATTTTGTAGCTATGACCGTTTAAATTCGTAATCTAAATATACTTACAGATGAAGTTTACTATATTCTTTTAACGGTACTCCTTTCTTGCTCGACCTATGAATCCCGGAATTTCGGTTATTGCAACTTATAATTTATTTCCTATGATGCCACTTCGAGGTAGAAGATGTTCACACATTATTGTAATCATATACTGCAACTTTCCTCATTTGAACTCCGCTTATCTTGTACTTATAATCATTTAAATATCTAATCTCAATATAACAACGTATGATGTTTATTCTATTCTGTTAATGGTAATCCTTTCTTGCACAAATTATTATTGTTGGTATTTCGGTTATTGAAACTTATAATTTATTTCCTAGTACACCACTTCGAGTTATAAGAGGTTTACACGATATCTTAATTATCTCATGTAAGTTTGCCCAATCAAACTCTGTTTATCTTGTACTTATACTCGTTTAAATTTGTAATCTAAATATACTAACATATGAAGTTTACTATATTCTTTGAACGGTACTCCTTTCTTGCACGAACTATTAATCTTTGTATGTCGGTTATTGCACCTTATAATTTATACCAATGATGCCACTTTGAGGTATACGAGGATCACACGATCTCTTAATTATATCCTGTAAGTTTCCTCAATCGAAGGAACTCTGTTTATTTTGTAGCTATGACCGTTTAAATTTGTAATCTAAATATACTTACAGATGAAGTTTACTATATTCTTGTAACGGTACTCATTTCTTGCAAGAACTATTAATCTTGTACGTCGGCTATTGCAACTTATAATTTATACCAATGATGCCACTTCAAGGTATACGAGGTTCACACGATGTCTTAATAATATGGTGTAGGTTTCCTCAACCGAACTCTGTTTATCTTGTAGTTATAATCGTTTAAATTTGTAATCTAAATATACTAACATATGAAGTTTACTATATTCTTTGAACGGTACTCCTTTCTTGCACGAACTATTAATCTTTGTATGTCGGTTATTGCACCTTATAATTTATACCAATGATGCCACTTTGAGGTATACGAGGTTCACACGATCTCTTAATTATATCCTGTAAGTTTCCTCAATCGAAGGAACTCTGTTTATTTTGTAGCTATGACCGTTTAAATTCGTAATCTAAATATACTTACAGATGAAGTTTACTATATTCTTTTAACGGTACTCCTTTCTTGCTCGACCTATGAATCCCGGAATTTCGGTTATTGCAACTTATAATTTATTTCCTATGATGCCACTTCGAGGTAGAAGATGTTCACACATTATTGTAATCATATACTGCAACTTTCCTCATTTGAACTCCGCTTATCTTGTACTTATAATCATTTAAATATCTAATCTCAATATAACAACGTATGATGTTTATTCTATTCTGTTAATGGTAATCCTTTCTTGCACAAATTATTATTGTTGGTATTTCGGTTATTGAAACTTATAATTTATTTCCTAGTACACCACTTCGAGTTATAAGAGGTTTACACGATATCTTAATTATCTCATGTAAGTTTGCCCAATCAAACTCTGTTTATCTTGTACTTATACTCGTTTAAATTTGTAATCTAAATATACTAACATATGAAGTTTACTATATTCTTTGAACGGTACTCCTTTCTTGCACGAACTATTAATCTTTGTATGTCGGTTATTGCACCTTATAATTTATACCAATGATGCCACTTTGAGGTATACGAGGATCACACGATCTCTTAATTATATCCTGTAAGTTTCCTCAATCGAAGGAACTCTGTTTATTTTGTAGCTATGACCGTTTAAATTTGTAATCTAAATATACTTACAGATGAAGTTTACTATATTCTTGTAACGGTACTCATTTCTTGCAAGAACTATTAATCTTGTACGTCGGCTATTGCAACTTATAATTTATTACCTATGATGCCACTTCAAGGTATACGAGGTTCACACGATGTCTTAATAATATGGTGTAGGTTTCCTCAACCGAACTCTGTTTATCTTGTAGTTATAATCGTTTAAATTTGTAATCTAAATATACTAACATATGAAGTTTACTATATTCTTTGAACGGTACTCCTTTCTTGCACGAACTATTAATCTTTGTATGTCGGTTATTGCACCTTATAATTTATACCAATGATGCCACTTTGAGGTATACGAGGTTCACACGATCTCTTAATTATATCCTGTAAGTTTCCTCAATCGAAGGAACTCTGTTTATTTTGTAGCTATGACCGTTTAAATTCGTAATCTAAATATACTTACAGATGAAGTTTACTATATTCTTTTAACGGTACTCCTTTCTTGCTCGACCTATGAATCCCGGAATTTCGGTTATTGCAACTTATAATTTATTTCCTATGATGCCACTTCGAGGTAGAAGATGTTCACACATTATTGTAATTATATACTGCAAGTTTCCTCATTTGAACTCCGCTTATCTTGTACTTATAATCATATAAATATCTAATCTCAATATAACAACGTATGATGTTTATTCTATTCTGTTAATGGTAATCCTTTCTTGCACGAATTATTATTGTTGGTATTTCGGTTATTGAAACTTATAATTTATTTCCTAGTACACCACTTCGAGTTATAAGAGGTTCACACGATATCTTAATTATCTCATGTAAGTTTGCCCAATCAAACTCTGTTTATCTTGTAGTTATACTCGTTTAAATTTGTAATCTTAAATATACTAAGTTATGAAGTTTACTATATTCTTGTAACGGTACTCCTTTCTTGCAAGAAGTATTAATCTTGTATGTCGGCTATTGCAACTTATAATTTATTACCTATGATGCCACTTCAAGGTATACGAGGTTCACACGATGTCTTAATAATATGGGGTAGGTTTCCTCAACCGAACTCTGTTTATCTTGTAGTTATAATCGTTTAAATTTGTAATCTAAATATACTAACATATGAAGTTTACTATATTCTTTGAACGGTACTCCTTTCTTGCACGAACTATTAATCTTTGTATGTCGGTTATTGCACCTTATAATTTATACCAATGATGCCACTTTGAGGTATACGAGGTTCACACGATCTCTTAATTATATCCTGTAAGTTTCCTCAATCGAAGGAACTCTGTTTATTTTGTAGCTATGACCGTTTAAATTCGTAATCTAAATATACTTACAGATGAAGTTTACTATATTCTTTTAACGGTACTCCTTTCTTGCTCGACCTATGAATCCCGGAATTTCGGTTATTGCAACTTATAATTTATTTCCTATGATGCCACTTCGAGGTAGAAGATGTTCACACATTATTGTAATTATATACTGCAAGTTTCCTCATTTGAACTCCGCTTATCTTGTACTTATAATCATATAAATATCTAATCTCAATATAACAACGTATGATGTTTATTCTATTCTGTTAATGGTAATCCTTTCTTGCACGAATTATTATTGTTGGTATTTCGGTTATTGAAACTTATAATTTATTTCCTAGTACACCACTTCGAGTTATAAGAGGTTCACACGATATCTTAATTATCTCATGTAAGTTTGCCCAATCAAACTCTGTTTATCTTGTAGTTATACTCGTTTAAATTTGTAATCTTAAATATACTAAGTTATGAAGTTTACTATATTCTTGTAACGGTACTCCTTTCTTGCAAGAAGTATTAATCTTGTATGTCGGCTATTGCAACTTATAATTTATTACCTATGATGCCACTTCAAGGTATACGAGGTTCACACGATGTCTTAATAATATGGGGTAGGTTTCCTCAACCGAACTCTGTTTATCTTGTAGTTATAATCGTTTAAATTTGTAATCTAAATATACTAACATATGAAGTTTACTATATTCTTTGAACGGTACTCCTTTCTTGCACGAACTATTAATCTTTGTATGTCGGTTATTGCACCTTATAATTTATACCAATGATGCCACTTTGAGGTATACGAGGTTCACACGATCTCTTAATTATATCCTGTAAGTTTCCTCAATCGAAGGAACTCTGTTTATTTTGTAGCTATGACCGTTTAAATTCGTAATCTAAATATACTTACAGATGAAGTTTACTATATTCTTTTAACGGTACTCCTTTCTTGCTCGACCTATGAATCCCGGAATTTCGGTTATTGCAACTTATAATTTATTTCCTATGATGCCACTTCGAGGTAGAAGATGTTCACACATTATTGTAATTATATACTGCAAGTTTCCTCATTTGAACTCCGCTTATCTTGTACTTATAATCATTTAAATATCTAATCTCAATATAACAACGTATGATGTTTATTCTATTCTGTTAATGGTAATCCTTTCTTGCACGAATTATTATTGTTGGTATTTCGGTTATTGAAACTTATAATTTATTTCCTAGTACACCACTTCGAGTTATAAGAGGTTCACACGATATCTTAATTATCTCATGTAAGTTTGCCCAATCAAACTCTGTTTATCTTGTAGTTATACTCGTTTAAATTTGTAATCTTAAATATACTAAGTTATGAAGTTTACTATATTCTTGTAACGGTACTCCTTTCTTGCAAGAAGTATTAATCTTGTATGTCGGTTATTGCAACTTATAATTTATTACCTATGATGCCACTTCAAGGTATACGAGGTTCACACGATGTCTTAATAATATGGGGTAGGTTTCCTCAACCGAACTCTGTTTATCTTGTAGTTATAATCGTTTAAATTTGTAATCTAAATATACTAACATATGAAGTTTACTATATTCTTTGAACGGTACTCCTTTCTTGCACGAACTATTAATCTTTGTATGTCGGTTATTGCACCTTATAATTTATACCAATGATGCCACTTTGAGGTATACGAGGTTCACACGATCTCTTAATTATATCCTGTAAGTTTCCTCAATCGAAGGAACTCTGTTTATTTTGTAGCTATGACCGTTTAAATTCGTAATCTAAATATACTTACAGATGAAGTTTACTATATTCTTTTAACGGTACTCCTTTCTTGCTCGACCTATGAATCCCGGAATTTCGGTTATTGCAACTTATAATTTATTTCCTATGATGCCACTTCGAGGTAGAAGATGTTCACACATTATTGTAATCATATACTGCAACTTTCCTCATTTGAACTCCGCTTATCTTGTACTTATAATCATTTAAATATCTAATCTCAATATAACAACGTATGATGTTTATTCTATTCTGTTAATGGTAATCCTTTCTTGCACAAATTATTATTGTTGGTATTTCGGTTATTGAAACTTATAATTTATTTCCTAGTACACCACTTCGAGTTATAAGAGGTTCACACGATATCTTAATTATCTCATGTAAGTTTGCCCAATCAAACTCTGTTTATCTTGTAGTTATACTCGTTTAAATTTGTAATCTTAAATATACTAAGTTATGAAGTTTACTATATTCTTGTAACGGTACTCCTTTCTTGCAAGAAGTATTAATCTTGTATGTCGGTTATTGCAACTTATAATTTATTACCTATGATGCCACTTCAAGGTATACGAGGTTCACACGATGTCTTAATAATATGGGGTAGGTTTCCTCAACCGAACTCTGTTTATCTTGTAGTTATAATCGTTTAAATTTGTAATCTAAATATACTAACATATGAAGTTTACTATATTCTTTGAACGGTACTCCTTTCTTGCACGAACTATTAATCTTTGTATGTCGGTTATTGCACCTTATAATTTATACCAATGATGCCACTTTGAGGTATACGAGGTTCACACGATCTCTTAATTATATCCTGTAAGTTTCCTCAATCGAAGGAACTCTGTTTATTTTGTAGCTATGACCGTTTAAATTCGTAATCTAAATATACTTACAGATGAAGTTTACTATATTCTTTTAACGGTACTCCTTTCTTGCTCGACCTATGAATCCCGGAATTTCGGTTATTGCAACTTATAATTTATTTCCTATGATGCCACTTCGAGGTAGAAGATGTTCACACATTATTGTAATTATATACTGCAAGTTTCCTCATTTGAACTCCGCTTATCTTGTACTTATAATCATTTAAATATCTAATCTCAATATAACAACGTATGATGTTTATTCTATTCTGTTAATGGTAATCCTTTCTTGCACGAATTATTATTGTTGGTATTTCGGTTATTGAAACTTATAATTTATTTCCTAGTACACCACTTCGAGTTATAAGAGGTTCACACGATATCTTAATTATCTCATGTAAGTTTGCCCAATCAAACTCTGTTTATCTTGTAGTTATACTCGTTTAAATTTGTAATCTTAAATATACTAAGTTATGAAGTTTACTATATTCTTGTAACGGTACTCCTTTCTTGCTAGAAGTATTAATCTTGTATGTCGGCTATTGCAACTTATAATTTATTACCTATGATGCCACTTCAAGGTATACGAGGTTCACACGATGTCTTAATAATATGGGGTAGGTTTCCTCAACCGAACTCTGTTTATCTTGTAGTTATAATCGTTTAAATTTGTAATCTAAATATACTAACATATGAAGTTTACTATATTCTTTGAACGGTACTCCTTTCTTGCACGAACTATTAATCTTTGTATGTCGGTTATTGCACCTTATAATTTATACCAATGATGCCACTTTGAGGTATACGAGGTTCACACGATCTCTTAATTATATCCTGTAAGTTTCCTCAATCGAAGGAACTCTGTTTATTTTGTAGCTATGACCGTTTAAATTCGTAATCTAAATATACTTACAGATGAAGTTTACTATATTCTTTTAACGGTACTCCTTTCTTGCTCGACCTATGAATCCCGGAATTTCGGTTATTGCAACTTATAATTTATTTCCTATGATGCCACTTCGAGGTAGAAGATGTTCACACATTATTGTAATTATATACTGCAAGTTTCCTCATTTGAACTCCGCTTATCTTGTACTTATAATCATTTAAATATCTAATCTCAATATAACAACGTATGATGTTTATTCTATTCTGTTAATGGTAATCCTTTCTTGCACGAATTATTATTGTTGGTATTTCGGTTATTGAAACTTATAATTTATTTCCTAGTACACCACTTCGAGTTATAAGAGGTTCACACGATATCTTAATTATCTCATGTAAGTTTGCCCAATCAAACTCTGTTTATCTTGTAGTTATACTCGTTTAAATTTGTAATCTTAAATATACTAAGTTATGAAGTTTACTATATTCTTGTAACGGTACTCCTTTCTTGCAAGAAGTATTAATCTTGTATGTCGGTTATTGCAACTTATAATTTATTACCTATGATGCCACTTCAAGGTATACGAGGTTCACACGATGTCTTAATAATATGGGGTAGGTTTCCTCAACCGAACTCTGTTTATCTTGTAGTTATAATCGTTTAAATTTGTAATCTAAATATACTAACATATGAAGTTTACTATATTCTTTGAACGGTACTCCTTTCTTGCACGAACTATTAATCTTTGTATGTCGGTTATTGCACCTTATAATTTATACCAATGATGCCACTTTGAGGTATACGAGGTTCACACGATCTCTTAATTATATCCTGTAAGTTTCCTCAATCGAAGGAACTCTGTTTATTTTGTAGCTATGACCGTTTAAATTCGTAATCTAAATATACTTACAGATGAAGTTTACTATATTCTTTTAACGGTACTCCTTTCTTGCTCGACCTATGAATCCCGGAATTTCGGTTATTGCAACTTATAATTTATTTCCTATGATGCCACTTCGAGGTAGAAGATGTTCACACATTATTGTAATTATATACTGCAAGTTTCCTCATTTGAACTCCGCTTATCTTGTACTTATAATCATTTAAATATCTAATCTCAATATAACAACGTATGATGTTTATTCTATTCTGTTAATGGTAATCCTTTCTTGCATGAATTATTATTGTTGGTATTTCGGTTATTGAAACTTATAATTTATTTCCTAGTACACCACTTCGAGTTATAAGAGGTTCACACGATATCTTAATTATCTCATGTAAGTTTGCCCAATCAAACTCTGTTTATCTTGTAGTTATACTCGTTTAAATTTGTAATCTTAAATATACTAAGTTATGAAGTTTACTATATTCTTGTAACGGTACTCCTTTCTTGCTAGAAGTATTAATCTTGTATGTCGGCTATTGCAACTTATAATTTATTACCTATGATGCCACTTCAAGGTATACGAGGTTCACACGATGTCTTAATAATATGGGGTAGGTTTCCTCAACCGAACTCTGTTTATCTTGTAGTTATAATCGTTTAAATTTGTAATCTAAATATACTAACATATGAAGTTTACTATATTCTTTGAACGGTACTCCTTTCTTGCACGAACTATTAATCTTTGTATGTCGGTTATTGCACCTTATAATTTATACCAATGATGCCACTTTGAGGTATACGAGGTTCACACGATCTCTTAATTATATCCTGTAAGTTTCCTCAATCGAAGGAACTCTGTTTATTTTGTAGCTATGACCGTTTAAATTCGTAATCTAAATATACTTACAGATGAAGTTTACTATATTCTTTTAACGGTACTCCTTTCTTGCTCGACCTATGAATCCCGGAATTTCGGTTATTGCAACTTATAATTTATTTCCTATGATGCCACTTCGAGGTAGAAGATGTTCACACATTATTGTAATTATATACTGCAAGTTTCCTCATTTGAACTCCGCTTATCTTGTACTTATAATCATTTAAATATCTAATCTCAATATAACAACGTATGATGTTTATTCTATTCTGTTAATGGTAATCCTTTCTTGCACGAATTATTATTGTTGGTATTTCGGTTATTGAAACTTATAATTTATTTCCTAGTACACCACTTCGAGTTATAAGAGGTTCACACGATATCTTAATTATCTCATGTAAGTTTGCCCAATCAAACTCTGTTTATCTTGTAGTTATACTCATTTAAATTTGTAATCTTAAATATACTAAGTTATGAAGTTTACTATATTCTTGTAACGGTACTCCTTTCTTGCAAGAAGTATTAATCTTGTATGTCGGTTATTGCAACTTATAATTTATTACCTATGATGCCACTTCAAGGTATACGAGGTTCACACGATGTCTTAATAATATGGGGTAGGTTTCCTCAACCGAACTCTGTTTATCTTGTAGTTATAATCGTTTAAATTTGTAATCTAAATATACTAACATATGAAGTTTACTATATTCTTTGAACGGTACTCCTTTCTTGCACGAACTATTAATCTTTGTATGTCGGTTATTGCACCTTATAATTTATACCAATGATGCCACTTTGAGGTATACGAGGTTCACACGATCTCTTAATTATATCCTGTAAGTTTCCTCAATCGAAGGAACTCTGTTTATTTTGTAGCTATGACCGTTTAAATTCGTAATCTAAATATACTTACAGATGAAGTTTACTATATTCTTTTAACGGTACTCCTTTCTTGCTCGACCTATGAATCCCGGAATTTCGGTTATTGCAACTTATAATTTATTTCCTATGATGCCACTTCGAGGTAGAAGATGTTCACACATTATTGTAATTATATACTGCAAGTTTCCTCATTTGAACTCCGCTTATCTTGTACTTATAATCATTTAAATATCTAATCTCAATATAACAACGTATGATGTTTATTCTATTCTGTTAATGGTAATCCTTTCTTGCATGAATTATTATTGTTGGTATTTCGGTTATTGAAACTTATAATTTATTTCCTAGTACACCACTTCGAGTTATAAGAGGTTCACACGATATCTTAATTATCTCATGTAAGTTTGCCCAATCAAACTCTGTTTATCTTGTAGTTATACTCGTTTAAATTTGTAATCTTAAATATACTAAGTTATGAAGTTTACTATATTCTTGTAACGGTACTCCTTTCTTGCAAGAAGTATTAATCTTGTATGTCGGTTATTGCAACTTATAATTTATTACCTATGATGCCACTTCAAGGTATACGAGGTTCACACGATGTCTTAATAATATGGGGTAGGTTTCCTCAACCGAACTCTGTTTATCTTGTAGTTATAATCGTTTAAATTTGTAATCTAAATATACTAACATATGAAGTTTACTATATTCTTTGAACGGTACTCCTTTCTTGCACGAACTATTAATCTTTGTATGTCGGTTATTGCACCTTATAATTTATACCAATGATGCCACTTTGAGGTATACGAGGTTCACACGATCTCTTAATTATATCCTGTAAGTTTCCTCAATCGAAGGAACTCTGTTTATTTTGTAGCTATGACCGTTTAAATTCGTAATCTAAATATACTTACAGATGAAGTTTACTATATTCTTTTAACGGTACTCCTTTCTTGCTCGACCTATGAATCCCGGAATTTCGGTTATTGCAACTTATAATTTATTTCCTATGATGCCACTTCGAGGTAGAAGATGTTCACACATTATTGTAATCATATACTGCAACTTTCCTCATTTGAACTCCGCTTATCTTGTACTTATAATCATTTAAATATCTAATCTCAATATAACAACGTATGATGTTTATTCTATTCTGTTAATGGTAATCCTTTCTTGCACAAATTATTATTGTTGGTATTTCGGTTATTGAAACTTATAATTTATTTCCTAGTACACCACTTCGAGTTATAAGAGGTTCACACGATATCTTAATTATCTCATGTAAGTTTGCCCAATCAAACTCTGTTTATCTTGTAGTTATACTCGTTTAAATTTGTAATCTTAAATATACTAAGTTATGAAGTTTACTATATTCTTGTAACGGTACTCCTTTCTTGCAAGAAGTATTAATCTTGTATGTCGGTTATTGCAACTTATAATTTATTACCTATGATGCCACTTCAAGGTATACGAGGTTCACACGATGTCTTAATAATATGGGGTAGGTTTCCTCAACCGAACTCTGTTTATCTTGTAATTATAATCGTTTAAATTTGTAATCTAAATATACTAACATATGAAGTTTACTATATTCTTTGAACGGTACTCCTTTCTTGCACGAACTATTAATCTTTGTATGTCGGTTATTGCACCTTATAATTTATACCAATGATGCCACTTTTAGGTATACGAGGTTCACACGATCTCTTAATTATATCCTGTAAGTTTCCTCAATCGAAGGAACTCTGTTTATTTTGTAGCTATGACCGTTTAAATTCGTAATCTAAATATACTTACAGATGAAGTTTACTATATTCTTTTAACGGTACTCCTTTCTTGCTCGACCTATGAATCCCGGAATTTCGGTTATTGCAACTTATAATTTATTTCCTATGATGCCACTTCGAGGTAGAAGATGTTCACACATTATTGTAATCATATACTGCAACTTTCCTCATTTGAACTCCGCTTATCTTGTACTTATAATCATTTAAATATCTAATCTCAATATAACAACGTATGATGTTTATTCTATTCTGTTAATGGTAATCCTTTCTTGCACAAATTATTATTGTTGGTATTTCGGTTATTGAAACTTATAATTTATTTCCTAGTACACCACTTCGAGTTATAAGAGGTTCACACGATATCTTAATTATCTCATGTAAGTTTGCCCAATCAAACTCTGTTTATCTTGTAGTTATACTCGTTTAAATTTGTAATCTTAAATATACTAAGTTATGAAGTTTACTATATTCTTGTAACGGTACTCCTTTCTTGCAAGAAGTATTAATCTTGTATGTCGGTTATTGCAACTTATAATTTATTACCTATGATGCCACTTCAAGGTATACGAGGTTCACACGATGTCTTAATAATATGGGGTAGGTTTCCTCAACCGAACTCTGTTTATCTTGTAATTATAATCGTTTAAATTTGTAATCTAAATATACTAACATATGAAGTTTACTATATTCTTTGAACGGTACTCCTTTCTTGCACGAACTATTAATCTTTGTATGTCGGTTATTGCACCTTATAATTTATACCAATGATGCCACTTTTAGGTATACGAGGTTCACACGATCTCTTAATTATATCCTGTAAGTTTCCTCAATCGAAGGAACTCTGTTTATTTTGTAGCTATGACCGTTTAAATTCGTAATCTAAATATACTTACAGATGAAGTTTACTATATTCTTTTAACGGTACTCCTTTCTTGCTCGACCTATGAATCCCGGAATTTCGGTTATTGCAACTTATAATTTATTTCCTATGATGCCACTTCGAGGTAGAAGATGTTCACACATTATTGTAATTATATACTGCAAGTTTCCTCATTTGAACTCCGCTTATCTTGTACTTATAATCATATAAATATCTAATCTCAATATAACAACGTATGATGTTTATTCTATTCTGTTAATGGTAATCCTTTCTTGCACGAATTATTATTGTTGGTATTTCGGTTATTGAAACTTATAATTTATTTCCTAGTACACCACTTCGAGTTATAAGAGGTTCACACGATATCTTAATTATCTCATGTAAGTTTGCCCAATCAAACTCTGTTTATCTTGTAGTTATACTCGTTTAAATTTGTAATCTTAAATATACTAAGTTATGAAGTTTACTATATTCTTGTAACGGTACTCCTTTCTTGCTAGAAGTATTAATCTTGTATGTCGGCTATTGCAACTTATAATTTATTACCTATGATGCCACTTCAAGGTATACGAGGTTCACACGATGTCTTAATAATATGGGGTAGGTTTCCTCAACCGAACTCTGTTTATCTTGTAGTTATAATCGTTTAAATTTGTAATCTAAATATACTAACATATGAAGTTTACTATATTCTTTGAACGGTACTCCTTTCTTGCACGAACTATTAATCTTTGTATGTCGGTTATTGCACCTTATAATTTATACCAATGATGCCACTTTGAGGTATACGAGGTTCACACGATCTCTTAATTATATCCTGTAAGTTTCCTCAATCGAAGGAACTCTGTTTATTTTGTAGCTATGACCGTTTAAATTCGTAATCTAAATATACTTACAGATGAAGTTTACTATATTCTTTTAACGGTACTCCTTTCTTGCTCGACCTATGAATCCCGGAATTTCGGTTATTGCAACTTATAATTTATTTCCTATGATGCCACTTCGAGGTAGAAGATGTTCACACATTATTGTAATTATATACTGCAAGTTTCCTCATTTGAACTCCGCTTATCTTGTACTTATAATCATTTAAATATCTAATCTCAATATAACAACGTATGATGTTTATTCTATTCTGTTAATGGTAATCCTTTCTTGCACGAATTATTATTGTTGGTATTTCGGTTATTGAAACTT
The DNA here is from genome assembly GCA_946814005.1 of Chamaenerion angustifolium. NCBI lineage: Eukaryota > Viridiplantae > Streptophyta > Magnoliopsida > Myrtales > Onagraceae > Chamaenerion > Chamaenerion angustifolium. The sequence goes on along the minus strand of OX328268.1, from coordinate 19,566,645 downwards.
ATAATTTATTTCCTAGTACACCACTTCGAGTTATAAGAGGTTCACACGATATCTTAATTATCTCATGTAAGTTTGCCCAATCAAACTCTGTTTATCTTGTAGTTATGCTCGTTTAAATTTGTAATCTTAAATATACTAAGTTATGAAGTTTACTATATTCTTGTAACGGTACTCCTTTCTTGCAAGAAGTATTAATCTTGTATGTCGGTTATTGCAACTTATAATTTATTACCTATGATGCCACTTCAAGGTATACGAGGTTCACACGATGTCTTAATAATATGGGGTAGGTTTCCTCAACCGAACTCTGTTTATCTTGTAGTTATAATCGTTTAAATTTGTAATCTAAATATACTAACATATGAAGTTTACTATATTCTTTGAACGGTACTCCTTTCTTGCACGAACTATTAATCTTTGTATGTCGGTTATTGCACCTTATAATTTATACCAATGATGCCACTTTGAGGTATACGAGGTTCACACGATCTCTTAATTATATCCTGTAAGTTTCCTCAATCGAAGGAACTCTGTTTATTTTGTAGCTATGACCGTTTAAATTCGTAATCTAAATATACTTACAGATGAAGTTTACTATATTCTTTTAACGGTACTCCTTTCTTGCTCGACCTATGAATCCCGGAATTTCGGTTATTGCAACTTATAATTTATTTCCTATGATGCCACTTCGAGGTAGAAGATGTTCACACATTATTGTAATTATATACTGCAAGTTTCCTCATTTGAACTCCGCTTATCTTGTACTTATAATCATTTAAATATCTAATCTCAATATAACAACGTATGATGTTTATTCTATTCTGTTAATGGTAATCCTTTCTTGCACGAATTATTATTGTTGGTATTTCGGTTATTGAAACTTATAATTTATTTCCTAGTACACCACTTCGAGTTATAAGAGGTTCACACGATATCTTAATTATCTCATGTAAGTTTGCCCAATCAAACTCTGTTTATCTTGTAGTTATGCTCGTTTAAATTTGTAATCTTAAATATACTAAGTTATGAAGTTTACTATATTCTTGTAACGGTACTCCTTTCTTGCAAGAAGTATTAATCTTGTATGTCGGTTATTGCAACTTATAATTTATTACCTATGATGCCACTTCAAGGTATACGAGGTTCACACGATGTCTTAATAATATGGGGTAGGTTTCCTCAACCGAACTCTGTTTATCTTGTAGTTATAATCGTTTAAATTTGTAATCTAAATATACTAACATATGAAGTTTACTATATTCTTTGAACGGTACTCCTTTCTTGCACGAACTATTAATCTTTGTATGTCGGTTATTGCACCTTATAATTTATACCAATGATGCCACTTTGAGGTATACGAGGTTCACACGATCTCTTAATTATATCCTGTAAGTTTCCTCAATCGAAGGAACTCTGTTTATTTTGTAGCTATGACCGTTTAAATTCGTAATCTAAATATACTTACAGATGAAGTTTACTATATTCTTTTAACGGTACTCCTTTATTGCTCGACCTATGAATCCCGGAATTTCGGTTATTGCAACTTATAATTTATTTCCTATGATGCCACTTCGAGGTAGAAGATGTTCACACATTATTGTAATTATATACTGCAAGTTTCCTCATTTGAACTCCGCTTATCTTGTACTTATAATCATTTAAATATCTAATCTCAATATAACAACGTATGATGTTTATTCTATTCTGTTAATGGTAATCCTTTCTTGCACGAATTATTATTGTTGGTATTTCGGTTATTGAAACTTATAATTTATTTCCTAGTACACCACTTCGAATTATAAGAGGTTCACACGATATCTTAATTATCTCATGTAAGTTTGCCCAATCAAACTCTGTTTATCTTGTAGTTATACTCGTTTAAATTTGTAATCTTAAATATACTAAGTTATGAAGTTTACTATATTCTTGTAACGGTACTCCTTTCTTGCAAGAAGTATTAATCTTGTATGTCGGTTATTGCAACTTATAATTTATTACCTATGATGCCACTTCAAGGTATACGAGGTTCACACGATGTCTTAATAATATGGGGTAGGTTTCCTCAACCGAACTCTGTTTATCTTGTAGTTATAATCGTTTAAATTTGTAATCTAAATATACTAACATATGAAGTTTACTATATTCTTTGAACGGTACTCCTTTCTTGCACGAACTATTAATCTTTGTATGTCGGTTATTGCACCTTATAATTTATACCAATGATGCCACTTTGAGGTATACGAGGTTCACACGATCTCTTAATTATATCCTGTAAGTTTCCTCAATCGAAGGAACTCTGTTTATTTTGTAGCTATGACCGTTTAAATTCGTAATCTAAATATACTTACAGATGAAGTTTACTATATTCTTTTAACGGTACTCCTTTCTTGCTCGACCTATGAATCCCGGAATTTCGGTTATTGCAACTTATAATTTATTTCCTATGATGCCACTTCGAGGTAGAAGATGTTCACACATTATTGCAATCATATACTGCAACTTTCCTCATTTGAACTCCGCTTATCTTGTACTTATAATCATTTAAATATCTAATCTCAATATAACAACGTATGATGTTTATTCTATTCTGTTAATGGTAATCCTTTCTTGCACAAATTATTATTGTTGGTATTTCGGTTATTGAAACTTATAATTTATTTCCTAGTACACCACTTCGAGTTATAAGAGGTTCACACGATATCTTAATTATCTCATGTAAGTTTGCCCAATCAAACTCTGTTTATCTTGTAGTTATACTCGTTTAAATTTGTAATCTTAAATATACTAAGTTATGAAGTTTACTATATTCTTGTAACGGTACTCCTTTCTTGCAAGAAGTATTAATCTTGTATGTCGGTTATTGCAACTTATAATTTATTACCTATGATGCCACTTCAAGGTATACGAGGTTCACACGATGTCTTAATAATATGGGGTAGGTTTCCTCAACCGAACTCTGTTTATCTTGTAATTATAATCGTTTAAATTTGTAATCTAAATATACTAACATATGAAGTTTACTATATTCTTTGAACGGTACTCCTTTCTTGCACGAACTATTAATCTTTGTATGTCGGTTATTGCACCTTATAATTTATACCAATGATGCCACTTTTAGGTATACGAGGTTCACACGATCTCTTAATTATATCCTGTAAGTTTCCTCAATCGAAGGAACTCTGTTTATTTTGTAGCTATGACCGTTTAAATTCGTAATCTAAATATACTTACAGATGAAGTTTACTATATTCTTTTAACGGTACTCCTTTCTTGCTCGACCTATGAATCCCGGAATTTCGGTTATTGCAACTTATAATTTATTTCCTATGATGCCACTTCGAGGTAGAAGATGTTCACACATTATTGTAATTATATACTGCAAGTTTCCTCATTTGAACTCCGCTTATCTTGTACTTATAATCATTTAAATATCTAATCTCAATATAACAACGTATGATGTTTATTCTATTCTGTTAATGGTAATCCTTTCTTGCACGAATTATTATTGTTGGTATTTCGGTTATTGAAACTTATAATTTATTTCCTAGTACACCACTTCGAGTTATAAGAGGTTCACACGATATCTTAATTATCTCATGTAAGTTTGCCCAATCAAACTCTGTTTATCTTGTAGTTATACTCGTTTAAATTTGTAATCTTAAATATACTAAGTTATGAAGTTTACTATATTCTTGTAACGGTACTCCTTTCTTGCAAGAAGTATTAATCTTGTATGTCGGCTATTGCAACTTATAATTTATTACCTATGATGCCACTTCAAGGTATACGAGGTTCACACGATGTCTTAATAATATGGGGTAGGTTTCCTCAACCGAACTCTGTTTATCTTGTAGTTATAATCGTTTAAATTTGTAATCTAAATATACTAACATATGAAGTTTACTATATTCTTTGAACGGTACTCCTTTCTTGCACGAACTATTAATCTTTGTATGTCGGTTATTGCACCTTATAATTTATACCAATGATGCCACTTTGAGGTATACGAGGTTCACACGATCTCTTAATTATATCCTGTAAGTTTCCTCAATCGAAGGAACTCTGTTTATTTTGTAGCTATGACCGTTTAAATTCGTAATCTAAATATACTTACAGATGAAGTTTACTATATTCTTTTAACGGTACTCCTTTCTTGATCGACCTATGAATCCCGGAATTTCGGTTATTGCAACTTATAATTTATTTCCTATGATGCCACTTCGAGGTAGAAGATGTTCACTTATTATTGTAATCATATACTGCAACTTTCCTCATTTGAACTCCGCTTATCTTGTACTTATAATCATTTAAATATCTAATCTCAATATAACAACGTATGATGTTTATTCTATTCTGTTAATGGTAATCCTTTCTTGCACAAATTATTATTGTTGGTATTTCGGTTATTGAAACTTATAATTTATTTCCTAGTACACCACTTCGAGTTATAAGAGGTTCACACGATATCTTAATTATCTCATGTAAGTTTGCCCAATCAAACTCTGTTTATCTTGTAGTTATACTCGTTTAAATTTGTAATCTAAATATACTAACATATGAAGTTTACTATATTCTTTGAACGGTACTCCTTTCTTGCACGAACTATTAATCTTTGTATGTCGGTTATTGCACCTTATAATTTATACCAATGATGCCACTTTGATGTATACGAGGTTCACACGATCTCTTAATTATATCCTGTAAGTTTCCTCAATCGAAGGAACTCTGTTTATTTTGTAGCTATGACCGTTTAAATTTGTAATCTAAATATACTTACAGATGAAGTTTACTATATTCTTGTAACGGTACTCATTTCTTGCAAGAACTATTAATCTTGTACGTCGGCTATTGCAACTTATAATTTATTACCTATGATGCCACTTCAAGGTATACGAGGTTCACACGATGTCTTAATAATATGGTGTAGGTTTCCTCAACCGAACTCTGTTTATCTTGTAGTTATAATCGTTTAAATTTGTAATCTAAATATACTAACATATGAAGTTTACTATATTCTTTGAACGGTACTCCTTTCTTGCACGAACTATTAATCTTTGTATGTCGGTTATTGCACCTTATAATTTATACCAATGATGCCACTTTGAGGTATACGAGGTTCACACGATCTCTTAATTATATCCTGTAAGTTTCCTCAATCGAAGGAACTCTGTTTATTTTGTAGCTATGACCGTTTAAATTCGTAATCTAAATATACTTACAGATGAAGTTTACTATATTCTTTTAACGGTACTCCTTTCTTGCTCGACCTATGAATCCCGGAATTTCGGTTATTGCAACTTATAATTTATCTCCTATGATGCCACTTCGAGGTAGAAGATGTTCACACATTATTGTAATTATATACTGCAAGTTTCCTCATTTGAACTCCGCTTATCTTGTACTTATAATCATATAAATATCTAATCTCAATATAACAACGTATGATGTTTATTCTATTCTGTTAATGGTAATCCTTTCTTGCACGAATTATTATTGTTGGTATTTCGGTTATTGAAACTTATAATTTATTTCCTAGTACACCACTTCGAGTTATAAGAGGTTCACACGATATCTTAATTATCTCATGTAAGTTTGCCCAATCAAACTCTGTTTATCTTGTAGTTATACTCGTTTAAATTTGTAATCTTAAATATACTAAGTTATGAAGTTTACTATATTCTTGTAACGGTACTCCTTTCTTGCAAGAAGTATTAATCTTGTATGTCGGCTATTGCAACTTATAATTTATTACCTATGATGCCACTTCAAGGTATACGAGGTTCACACGATGTCTTAATAATATGGGGTAGGTTTCCTCAACCGATTTCTGTTTATCTTGTAGTTATAATCGTTTAAATTTGTAATCTAAATATACTAACATATGAAGTTTACTATATTCTTTGAACGGTACTCCTTTCTTGCACGAACTATTAATCTTTGTATATCGGTTATTGCACCTTATAATTTATACCAATGATGCCACTTTGAGGTATACGAGGTTCACACGATCTCTTAATTATATCCTGTAAGTTTCCTCAATCGAAGGAACTCTGTTTATTTTGTAGCTATGACCGTTTAAATTCGTAATCTAAATATACTTACAGATGAAGTTTACTATATTCTTTTAACGGTACTCCTTTCTTGCTCGACCTATGAATCCCGGAATTTCGGTTATTGCAACTTATAATTTATTTCCTATGATGCCACTTCGAGGTAGAAGATGTTCACACATTATTGTAATTATATACTGCAAGTTTCCTCATTTGAACTCCGCTTATCTTGTACTTATAATCATATAAATATCTAATCTCAATATAACAACGTATGATGTTTATTCTATTCTGTTAATGGTAATCCTTTCTTGCACGAATTATTATTGTTGGTATTTCGGTTATTGAAACTTATAATTTATTTCCTAGTACACCACTTCGAGTTATAAGAGGTTCACACGATATCTTAATTATCTCATGTAAGTTTGCCCAATCAAACTCTGTTTATCTTGTAGTTATACTCGTTTAAATTTGTAATCTAAATATACTAACATATGAAGTTTACTATATTCTTTGAACGGTACTCCTTTCTTGCACGAACTATTAATCTTTGTATGTCGGTTATTGCACCTTATAATTTATACCAATGATGCCACTTTGAGGTATACGAGGTTCACACGATCTCTTAATTATATCCTGTAAGTTTCCTCAATCGAAGGAACTCTGTTTATTTTGTAGCTATGACCGTTTAAATTCGTAATCTAAATATACTTACAGATGAAGTTTACTATATTCTTTTAACGGTACTCCTTTCTTGCTCGACCTATGAATCCCGGAATTTCGGTTATTGCAACTTATAATTTATTTCCTATGATGCCACTTCGAGGTAGAAGATGTTCACACATTATTGTAATTATATACTGCAAGTTTCCTCATTTGAACTCCGCTTATCTTGTACTTATAATCATATAAATATCTAATCTCAATATAACAACGTATGATGTTTATTCTATTCTGTTAATGGTAATCCTTTCTTGCACGAATTATTATTGTTGGTATTTCGGTTATTGAAACTTATAATTTATTTCCTAGTACACCACTTCGAGTTATAAGAGGTTCACACGATATCTTAATTATCTCATGTAAGTTTGCCCAATCAAACTCTGTTTATCTTGTAGTTATAATCGTTTAAATTTGTAATCTAAATATACTAACATATGAAGTTTACTATATTCTTTGAACGGTACTCCTTTCTTGCACGAACTATTAATCTTTGTATGTCGGTTATTGCACCTTATAATTTATACCAATGATGCCACTTTGATGTATACGAGGTTCACACGATCTCTTAATTATATCCTGTAAGTTTCCTCAATCGAAGGAACTCTGTTTATTTTGTAGCTATGACCGTTTAAATTTGTAATCTAAATATACTTACAGATGAAGTTTACTATATTCTTGTAACGGTACTCATTTCTTGCAAGAACTATTAATCTTGTACGTCGGCTATTGCAACTTATAATTTATTACCTATGATGCCACTTCAAGGTATACGAGGTTCACACGATGTCTTAATAATATGGTGTAGGTTTCCTCAACCGAACTCTGTTTATCTTGTAGTTATAATCGTTTAAATTTGTAATCTAAATATACTAACATATGAAGTTTACTATATTCTTTGAACGGTACTCCTTTCTTGCACGAACTATTAATCTTTGTATGTCGGTTATTGCACCTTATAATTTATACCAATGATGCCACTTTGAGGTATACGAGGTTCACACGATCTCTTAATTATATCCTGTAAGTTTCCTCAATCGAAGGAACTCTGTTTATTTTGTAGCTATGACCGTTTAAATTCGTAATCTAAATATACTTACAGATGAAGTTTACTATATTCTTTTAACGGTACTCCTTTCTTGCTCGACCTATGAATCCCGGAATTTTGGTTATTGCAACTTATAATTTATTTCCTATGATGCCACTTCGAGGTAGAAGATGTTCACACATTATTGTAATTATATACTGCAAGTTTCCTCATTTGAACTCCGCTTATCTTGTACTTATAATCATATAAATATCTAATCTCAATATAACAACGTATGATGTTTATTCTATTCTGTTAATGGTAATCCTTTCTTGCACGAATTATTATTGTTGGTATTTCGGTTATTGAAACTTATAATTTATTTCCTAGTACACCACTTCGAGTTATAAGAGGTTCACACGATATCTTAATTATCTCATGTAAGTTTGCCCAATCAAACTCTGTTTATCTTGTAGTTATACTCGAAGTTATGAAGTTTACTATATTCTTGTAACGGTACTCCTTTCTTGCAAGAAGTATTAATCTTGTATATCGGCTATTGCAACTTATAATTTATTACATATGATGCCACTTCAAGGTATACGAGGTTCACACGATGTCTTAATAATATGGGGTAGGTTTCCTCAACCGAACTCTGTTTATCTTGTAGTTATAATCGTTTAAATTTGTAATCTAAATATACTAACATATGAAGTTTACTATATTCTTTGAACGGTACTCCTTTCTTGCACGAACTATTAATCTTTGTATGTCGGTTATTGCACCTTATAATTTATACCAATGATGCCACTTTGAGGTATACGAGGTTCACACGATCTCTTAATTATATCCTGTAAGTTTCCTCAATCGAAGGAACTCTGTTTATTTTGTAGGTATGACCGTTTAAATTCGTAATCTAAATATACTTACAGATGAAGTTTACTATATTCTTTTAACGGTACTCCTTTCTTGCTCGACCTATGAATCCCGGAATTTCGGTTATTGCAACTTATAATTTATTTCCTATGATGCCACTTCGAGGTAGAAGATGTTCACACATTATTGTAATTATATACTGCAAGTTTCCTCATTTGAACTCCGCTTATCTTGTACTTATAATCATTTAAATATCTAATCTCAATATAACAACGTATGATGTTTATTCTATTCTGTTAATGGTAATCCTTTCTTGCACGAATTATTATTGTTGGTATTTCGGTTATTGAAACTTATAATTTATTTCCTAGTACACCACTTCGAGTTATAAGAGGTTCACACGATATCTTAATTATCTCATGTAAGTTTGCCCAATCAAACTCTGTTTATCTTGTAGTTATACTCGTTTAAATTTGTAATCTTAAATATACTAAGTTATGAAGTTTACTATATTCTTGTAACGGTACTCCTTTCTTGCAAGAAGTATTAATCTTGTATGTCGGTTATTGCAACTTATAATTTATTACCTATGATGCCACTTCAAGGTATACGAGGTTCACACGATGTCTTAATAATATGGGGTAGGTTTCCTCAACCGAACTCTGTTTATCTTGTAGTTATAATCGTTTAAATTTGTAATCTAAATATACTAACATATGAAGTTTACTATATTCTTTGAACGGTACTCCTTTCTTGCACGAACTATTAATCTTTGTATGTCGGTTATTGCACCTTATAATTTATACCAATGATGCCACTTTGAGGTATACGAGGTTCACACGATCTCTTAATTATATCCTGTAAGTTTCCTCAATCGAAGGAACTCTGTTTATTTTGTAGCTATGACCGTTTAAATTCGTAATCTAAATATACTTACAGATGAAGTTTACTATATTCTTTTAACGGTACTCCTTTCTTGCTCGACCTATGAATCCCGGAATTTCGGTTATTGCAACTTATAATTTATTTCCTATGATGCCACTTCGAGGTAGAAGATGTTCACTTATTATTGTAATCATATACTGCAACTTTCCTCATTTGAACTCCGCTTATCTTGTACTTATAATCATTTAAATATCTAATCTCAATATAACAACGTATGATGTTTATTCTATTCTGTTAATGGTAATCCTTTCTTGCACAAATTATTATTGTTGGTATTTCGGTTATTGAAACTTATAATTTATTTCCTAGTACACCACTTCGAGTTATAAGAGGTTCACACGATATCTTAATTATCTCATGTAAGTTTGCCCAATCAAACTCTGTTTATCTTGTAGTTATACTCGTTTAAATTTGTAATCTAAATATACTAACATATGAAGTTTACTATATTCTTTGAACGGTACTCCTTTCTTGCACGAACTATTAATCTTTGTATGTCGGTTATTGCACCTTATAATTTATACCAATGATGCCACTTTGATGTATACGAGGTTCACACGATCTCTTAATTATATCCTGTAAGTTTCCTCAATCGAAGGAACTCTGTTTATTTTGTAGCTATGACCGTTTAAATTTGTAATCTAAATATACTTACAGATGAAGTTTACTATATTCTTGTAGCGGTACTCATTTCTTGCAAGAACTATTAATCTTGTACGTCGGCTATTGCAACTTATAATTTATTACCTATGATGCCACTTCAAGGTATACGAGGTTCACACGATGTCTTAATAATATGGTGTAGGTTTCCTCAACCGAACTCTGTTTATCTTGTAGTTATAATCGTTTAAATTTGTAATCTAAATATACTAACATATGAAGTTTACTATATTCTTTGAACGGTACTCCTTTCTTGCACGAACTATTAATCTTTGTATGTCGGTTATTGCACCTTATAATTTATACCAATGATGCCACTTTGAGGTATACGAGGTTCACACGATCTCTTAATTATATCCTGTAAGTTTCCTCAATCGAAGGAACTCTGTTTATTTTATAGGTATGACCGTTTAAATTCGTAATCTAAATATACTTACAGATGAAGTTTACTATATTCTTTTAACGGTACTCCTTTCTTGCTCGACCTATGAATCCCGGAATTTCGGTTATTGCAACTTATAATTTATTTCCTATGATGCCACTTCGAGGTAGAAGATGTTCACACATTATTGTAATTATATACTGCAAGTTTCCTCATTTGAACTCCGCTTATCTTGTAGTTATAATCGTTTAAATATCTAATCTCAATATAACAACGTATGATGTTTATTCTATTCTGTTAATGGTAATCCTTTCTTGCACGAATTATTATTGTTGGTATTTCGGTTATTGAAACTTATAATTTATTTCCTAGTACACCACTTCGAGTTATAAGAGGTTCACACGATATCTTAATTATCTCATGTAAGTTTGCCCAATCAAACTCTGTTTATCTTGTAGTTATACTCGTTTAAATTTGTAATCTTAAATATACTAAGTTATGAAGTTTACTATATTCTTGTAACGGTACTCCTTTCTTGCAAGAAGTATTAATCTTGTATGTCGGTTATTGCAACTTATAATTTATTACCTATGATGCCACTTCAAGGTATACGAGGTTCACACGATGTCTTAATAATATGGGGTAGGTTTCCTCAACCGAACTCTGTTTATCTTGTAGTTATAATCGTTTAAATTTGTAATCTAAATATACTAACATATGAAGTTTACTATATTCTTTGAACGGTACTCCTTTCTTGCACGAACTATTAATCTTTGTATGTCGGTTATTGCACCTTATAATTTATACCAATGATGCCACTTTGAGGTATACGAGGTTCACATGATCTCTTAATTATATCCTGTAAGTTTCCTCAATCGAAGGAACTCTGTTTATTTTGTAGCTATGACCGTTTAAATTTGAAATCTAAATATACTTACAGATGAAGTTTACTATATTCTTGTAGCGGTACTCATTTCTTGCAAGAACTATTAATCTTGTACGTCGGCTATTGCAACTTATAATTTATTACCTATGATGCCACTTCAAGGTATACGAGGTTCACACGATGTCTTAATAATATGGTGTAGGTTTCCTCAACCGAACTCTGTTTATCTTGTAGTTATAATCGTTTAAATTTGTAATCTAAATATACTAACATATGAAGTTTACTATATTCTTTGAACGGTACTCCTTTCTTGCACGAACTATTAATCTTTGTATGTCGGTTATTGCACCTTATAATTTATACCAATGATGCCACTTTGAGGTATACGAGGTTCACACGATCTCTTAATTATATCCTGTAAGTTTCCTCAATCGAAGGAACTCTGTTTATTTTGTAGCTATGACCGTTTAAATTCGTAATCTAAATATACTTACAGATGAAGTTTACTATATTCTTTTAACGGTACTCCTTTCTTGCTCGACCTATGAATCCCGGAATTTCGGTTATTGCAACTTATAATTTATTTCCTATGATGCCACTTCGAGGTAGAAGATGTTCACACATTATTGTAATTATATACTGCAAGTTTCCTCATTTGAACTCCGCTTATCTTGTACTTATAATCATATAAATATCTAATCTCAATATAACAACGTATGATGTTTATTCTATTCTGTTAATGGTAATCCTTTCTTGCACGAATTATTATTGTTGGTATTTCGGTTATTGAAACTTATAATTTATTTCCTAGTACACCACTTCGAGTTATAAGAGGTTCACACGATATCTTAATTATCTCATGTAAGTTTGCCCAATCAAACTCTGTTTATCTTGTAGTTATACTCGTTTAAATTTGTAATCTTAAATATACTAAGTTATGAAGTTTACTATATTCTTGTAACGGTACTCCTTTCTTGCAAGAAGTATTAATCTTGTATGTCGGCTATTGCAACTTATAATTTATTACCTATGATGCCACTTCAAGGTATACGAGGTTCACACGATGTCTTAATAATATGGGGTAGGTTTCCTCAACCGAACTCTGTTTATCTTGTAGTTATAATCGTTTAAATTTGTAATCTAAATATACTAACATATGAAGTTTACTATATTCTTTGAACGGTACTCCTTTCTTGCACGAACTATTAATCTTTGTATGTCGGTTATTGCACCTTATAATTTATACCAATGATGCCACTTTGAGGTATACGAGGTTCACACGATCTCTTAATTATATCCTGTAAGTTTCCTCAATCGAAGGAACTCTGTTTATTTTGTAGCTATGACCGTTTAAATTCGTAATCTAAATATACTTACAGATGAAGTTTACTATATTCTTTTAACGGTACTCCTTTCTTGCTCGACCTATGAATCCCGGAATTTCGGTTATTGCAACTTATAATTTATTTCCTATGATGCCACTTCGAGGTAGAAGATGTTCACACATTATTGTAATTATATACTGCAAGTTTCCTCATTTGAACTCCGCTTATCTTGTACTTATAATCATTTAAATATCTAATCTCAATATAACAACGTATGATGTTTATTCTATTCTGTTAATGGTAATCCTTTCTTGCACGAATTATTATTGTTGGTATTTCGGTTATTGAAACTTATAATTTATTTCCTAGTACACCACTTCGAGTTATAAGAGGTTCACACGATATCTTAATTATCTCATGTAAGTTTGCCCAATCAAACTTTGTTTATCTTGTAGTTATACTCGTTTAAATTTGTAATCTTAAATATACTAAGTTATGAAGTTTACTATATTCTTGTAACGGTACTCCTTTCTTGCAAGCAGTATTAATCTTGTATGTCGGTTATTGCAACTTATAATTTATTACCTATGATGCCACTTCAAGGTATACGAGGTTCACACGATGTCTTAATAATATGGGGTAGGTTTCCTCAACCGAACTCTGTTTATCTTGTAGTTATAATCGTTTAAATTTGTAATCTAAATATACTAACATATGAAGTTTACTATATTCTTTGAACGGTACTCCTTTCTTGCACGAACTATTAATCTTTGTATGTCGGTTATTGCACCTTATAATTTATACCAATGATGCCACTTTGATGTATACGAGGTTCACACGATCTCTTAATTATATCCTGTAAGTTTCCTCAATCGAAGGAACTCTGTTTATTTTGTAGCTATGACCGTTTAAATTTGTAATCTAAATATACTTACAGATGAAGTTTACTATATTCTTTTAACGGTACTCCTTTCTTGCTCGACCTATGAATCCCGGAATTTCGGTTATTGCAACTTATAATTTATTTCCTATGATGCCACTTCGAGGTAGAAGATGTTCACACATTATTGTAATCATATACTGCAACTTTCCTCATTTGAACTCCGCTTATCTTGTACTTATAATCATTTAAATATCTAATCTCAATATAACAACGTATGATGTTTATTCTATTCTGTTAATGGTAATCCTTTCTTGCACAAATTATTATTGTTGGTATTTCGGTTATTGAAACTTATAATTTATTTCCTAGTACACCACTTCGAGTTATAAGAGGTTCACACGATATCTTAATTATCTCATGTAAGTTTGCCCAATCAAACTCTGTTTATCTTGTAGTTATACTCGTTTAAATTTGTAATCTTAAATATACTAAGTTATGAAGTTTACTATATTCTTGTAACGGTACTCGTTTCTTGCAAGAAGTATTAATCTTGTATGTCGGCTATTGCAACTTATAATTTATTACCTATGATGCCACTTCAAGGTATACGAGGTTCACACGATGTCTTAATAATATGGGGTAGGTTTCCTCAACCGAACTCTGTTTATCTTGTAGTTATAATCGTTTAAATTTGTAATCTAAATATACTAACATATGAAGTTTACTATATTCTTTGAACGGTACTCCTTTCTTGCACGAACTATTAATCTTTGTATGTCGGTTATTGCACCTTATAATTTATACCAATGATGCCACTTTGAGGTATACGAGGTTCACACGATCTCTTAATTATATCCTGTAAGTTTCCTCAATCGAAGGAACTCTGTTTATTTTGTAGCTATGACCGTTTAAATTCGTAATCTAAATATACTTACAGATGAAGTTTACTATATTCTTTTAACGGTACTCCTTTCTTGCTCGACCTATGAATCCCGGAATTTCGGTTATTGCAACTTATAATTTATTTCCTATGATGCCACTTCGAGGTAGAAGATGTTCACACATTATTGTAATTATATACTGCAAGTTTCCTCATTTGAACTCCGCTTATCTTGTACTTATAATCATTTAAATATCTAATCTCAATATAACAACGTATGATGTTTATTCTATTCTGTTAATGGTAATCCTTTCTTGCACGAATTATTATTGTTGGTATTTCGGTTATTGAAACTTATAATTTATTTCCTAGTACACCACTTCGAGTTATAAGAGGTTCACACGATATCTTAATTATCTCATGTAAGTTTGCCCAATCAAACTTTGTTTATCTTGTAGTTATACTCGTTTAAATTTGTAATCTTAAATATACTAAGTTATGAAGTTTACTATATTCTTGTAACGGTACTCCTTTCTTGCAAGCAGTATTAATCTTGTATGTCGGTTATTGCAACTTATAATTTATTACCTATGATGCCACTTCAAGGTATACGAGGTTCACACGATGTCTTAATAATATGGGGTAGGTTTCCTCAACCGAACTCTGTTTATCTTGTAGTTATAATCGTTTAAATTTGTAATCTAAATATACTAACATATGAAGTTTACTATATTCTTTGAACGGTACTCCTTTCTTGCACGAACTATTAATCTTTGTATGTCGGTTATTGCACCTTATAATTTATACCAATGATGCCACTTTGATGTATACGAGGTTCACACGATCTCTTAATTATATCCTGTAAGTTTCCTCAATCGAAGGAACTCTGTTTATTTTGTAGCTATGACCGTTTAAATTTGTAATCTAAATATACTTACAGATGAAGTTTACTATATTCTTTTAACGGTACTCCTTTCTTGCTCGACCTATGAATCCCGGAATTTCGGTTATTGCAACTTATAATTTATTTCCTATGATGCCACTTCGAGGTAGAAGATGTTCACACATTATTGTAATCATATACTGCAACTTTCCTCATTTGAACTCCGCTTATCTTGTACTTATAATCATTTAAATATCTAATCTCAATATAACAACGTATGATGTTTATTCTATTCTGTTAATGGTAATCCTTTCTTGCACAAATTATTATTGTTGGTATTTCGGTTATTGAAACTTATAATTTATTTCCTAGTACACCACTTCGAGTTATAAGAGGTTCACACGATATCTTAATTATCTCATGTAAGTTTGCCCAATCAAACTCTGTTTATCTTGTAGTTATACTCGTTTAAATTTGTAATCTAAATATACTAACATATGAAGTTTACTATATTCTTTGAACGGTACTCCTTTCTTGCACGAACTATTAATCTTTGTATGTCGGTTATTGCACCTTATAATTTATACCAATGATGCCACTTTGATGTATACGAGGTTCACACGATCTCTTAATTATATCCTGTAAGTTTCCTCAATCGAAGGAACTCTGTTTATTTTGTAGCTATGACCGTTTAAATTTGTAATCTAAATATACTTACAGATGAAGTTTACTATATTCTTGTAACGGTACTCATTTCTTGCAAGAACTATTAATCTTGTACGTCGGCTATTGCAACTTATAATTTATTACCTATGATGCCACTTCAAGGTATACGAGGTTCACACGATGTCTTAATAATATGGTGTAGGTTTCCTCAACCGAACTCTGTTTATCTTGTAGTTATAATCGTTTAAATTTGTAATCTAAATATACTAAGATATGAAGTTTACTATATTCTTTGAACGGTACTCCTTTCTTGCACGAACTATTAATCTTTGTATGTCGGTTATTGCACCTTATAATTTATACCAATGATGCCACTTTGAGGTATACGAGGTTCACACGATCTCTTAATTATATCCTGTAAGTTTCCTCAATCGAAGGAACTCTGTTTATTTTGTAGCTATGACCGTTTAAATTCGTAATCTAAATATACTTACAGATGAAGTTTACTATATTCTTTTAACGGTACTCCTTTCTTGCTCGACCTATGAATCCCGGAATTTCGGTTATTGCAACTTATAATTTATTTCCTATGATGCCACTTCGAGGTAGAAGATGTTCACACATTATTGTAATCATATACTGCAACTTTCCTCATTTGAACTCCGCTTATCTTGTACTTATAATCATATAAATATCTAATCTCAGTATAACAACGTATGATGTTTATTCTATTCTGTTAATGGTAATCCTTTCTTGCACGAATTATTATTGTTGGTATTTCGGTTATTGAAACTTATAATTTATTTCCTAGTACACCACTTCGAGGTATAAGAGGTTCACACGATATCTTAATTATCTCATGTAAGTTTGCCCAATCAAACTCTGTTTATCTTGTAGTTATACTCGTTTAAATTTGTAATCTAAATATACTTACAGATGAAGTTTACTATATTCTTTGAACGGTACTCCTTTCTTGCACGAACTATTAATCTTTGTATGTCGGTTATTGCACCTTATAATTTATACCAATGATGCCACTTTGATGTATACGAGGTTCACACGATCTCTTAATTATATCCTGTAAGTTTCCTCAATCGAAGGAACTCTGTTTATTTTGTAGCTATGACCGTTTAAATTTGTAATCTAAATATACTTACAGATGAAGTTTACTATATTCTTGTAACGGTACTCATTTCTTGCAAGAACTATTAATCTTGTACGTCGGCTATTGCAACTTATAATTTATTACCTATGATGCCACTTTGAGGTATACGAGGTTCACACGATCTCTTAATAATATGGGGTAGGTTTCCTCAACCGAACTCTGTTTATCTTGTAATTATAATCGTTTAAATTTGTAATCTAAATATACTAACATATGAAGTTTACTATATTCTTTGAACGGTACTCCTTTCTTGCACGAACTATTAATCTTTGTATGTCGGTTATTGCACCTTATAATTTATACCAATGATGCCACTTTGAGGTATACGAGGTTCACACGATCTCTTAATTATATCCTGTAAGTTTCCTCAATCGAAGGAACTCTGTTTATTTTGTAGCTATGACCGTTTAAATTCGTAATCTAAATATACTTACAGATGAAGTTTACTATATTCTTTTAACGGTACTCCTTTCTTGCTCGACCTATGAATCCCGGAATTTCGGTTATTGCAACTTATAATTTATTTCCTATGATGCCACTTCGAGGTAGAAGATGTTCACACATTATTGTAATTATATACTGCAAGTTTCCTCATTTGAACTCCGCTTATCTTGTACTTATAATCATTTAAATATCTAATCTCAATATAACAACGTATGATGTTTATTCTATTCTGTTAATGGTAATCCTTTCTTGCACGAATTATTATTGTTGGTATTTCGGTTATTGAAACTTATAATTTATTTCCTAGTACACCACTTCGAGTTATAAGAGGTTCATACGATATCTTAATTATCTCATGTAAGTTTGCCCAATCAAACTCTGTTTATCTTGTAGTTATACTCGTTTAAATTTGTAATCTTAAATATACTAAGTTATGAAGTTTACTATATTCTTGTAACGGTACTCCTTTCTTGCAAGAAGTATTAATCTTGTATGTCGGTTATTGCAACTTATAATTTATTACCTATGATGCCACTTCAAGGTATACGAGGTTCACACGATGTCTTAATAATATGGGGTAGGTTTCCTCAACCGAACTCTGTTTATCTTGTAGTTATAATCGTTTAAATTTGTAATCTAAATATACTAACATATGAAGTTTACTATATTCTTTGAACGGTACTCCTTTCTTGCACGAACTATTAATCTTTGTATGTCGGTTATTGCACCTTATAATTTATACCAATGATGCCACTTTGAGGTATACGAGGTTCACACGATCTCTTAATTATATCCTGTAAGTTTCCTCAATCGAAGGAACTCTGTTTATTTTGTAGCTATGACCGTTTAAATTCGTAATCTAAATATACTTACAGATGAAGTTTACTATATTCTTTTAACGGTACTCCTTTCTTGCTCGACCTATGAATCCCGGAATTTCGGTTATTGCAACTTATAATTTATTTCCTATGATGCCACTTCGAGGTAGAAGATGTTCACACATTATTGTAATCATATACTGCAACTTTCCTCATTTGAACTCCGCTTATCTTGTACTTATAATCATTTAAATATCTAATCTCAATATAACAACGTATGATGTTTATTCTATTCTGTTAATGGTAATCCTTTCTTGCACAAATTATTATTGTTGGTATTTCGGTTATTGAAACTTATAATTTATTTCCTAGTACACCACTTCGAGTTATAAGAGGTTCACACGATATCTTAATTATCTCATGTAAGTTTGCCCAATCAAACTCTGTTTATCTTGTAGTTATACTCGTTTAAATTTGTAATCTAAATATACTAACATATGAAGTTTACTATATTCTTTGAACGGTACTCCTTTCTTGCACGAACTATTAATCTTTGTATGTCGGTTATTGCACCTTATAATTTATACCAATGATGCCACTTTGATGTATACGAGGTTCACACGATCTCTTAATTATATCCTGTAAGTTTCCTCAATCGAAGGAACTCTGTTTATTTTGTAGCTATGACCGTTTAAATTTGTAATCTAAATATACTTACAGATGAAGTTTACTATATTCTTGTAACGGTACTCATTTCTTGCAAGAACTATTAATCTTGTACGTCGGCTATTGCAACTTATAATTTATTACCTATGATGCCACTTCAAGGTATACGAGGTTCACACGATGTCTTAATAATATGGTGTAGGTTTCCTCAACCGAACTCTGTTTATCTTGTAGTTATAATCGTTTAAATTTGTAATCTAAATATACTAACATATGAAGTTTACTATATTCTTTGAACGGTACTCCTTTCTTGCACGAACTATTAATCTTTGTATGTCGGTTATTGCACCTTATAATTTATACCAATGATGCCACTTTGAGGTATACGAGGTTCACACGATCTCTTAATTATATCCTGTAAGTTTCCTCAATCGAAGGAACTCTGTTTATTTTGTAGCTATGACCGTTTAAATTCGTAATCTAAATATACTTACAGATGAAGTTTACTATATTCTTTTAACGGTACTCCTTTCTTGCTCGACCTATGAATCCCGGAATTTCGGTTATTGCAACTTATAATTTATTTCCTATGATGCCACTTCGAGGTAGAAGATGTTCACACATTATTGTAATCATATACTGCAACTTTCCTCATTTGAACTCCGCTTATCTTGTACTTATAATCATATAAATATCTAATCTCAGTATAACAACGTATGATGTTTATTCTATTCTGTTAATGGTAATCCTTTCTTGCACTAATTATTATTGTTGGTATTTCGGTTATTGAAACTTATAATTTATTTCCTAGTACACCACTTCGAGTTATAAGAGGTTCACACGATATCTTAATTATCTCATGTAAGTTTGCCCAATCAAACTCTGTTTATCTTGTAGTTATACTCGTTTAAATTTGTAATCTAAATATACTAACATATGAAGTTTACTATATTCTTTGAACGGTACTCCTTTCTTGCACGAACTATTAATCTTTGTATGTCGGTTATTGCACCTTATAATTTATACCAATGATGCCACTTTGATGTATACGAGGTTCACACGATCTCTTAATTATATCCTGTAAGTTTCCTCAATCGAAGGAACTCTGTTTATTTTGTAGCTATGACCGTTTAAATTTGTAATCTAAATATACTTACAGATGAAGTTTACTATATTCTTGTAACGGTACTCATTTCTTGCAAGAACTATTAATCTTGTACGTCGGCTATTGCAACTTATAATTTATTACCTATGATGCCACTTCAAGGTATACGAGGTTCACACGATGTCTTAATAATATGGGGTAGGTTTCCTCAACCGAACTCTGTTTATCTTGTAGTTATAATCGTTTAAATTTGTAATCTAAATATACTAACATATGAAGTTTACTATATTCTTTGAACGGTACTCCTTTCTTGCACGAACTATTAATCTTTGTATGTCGGTTATTGCACCTTATAATTTATACCAATGATGCCACTTTGAGGTATACGAGGTTCACACGATCTCTTAATTATATCCTGTAAGTTTCCTCAATCGAAGGAACTCTGTTTATTTTGTAGCTATGACCGTTTAAATTCGTAATCTAAATATACTTACAGATGAAGTTTACTATATTCTTTTAACGGTACTCCTTTCTTGCTCGACCTATGAATCCCGGAATTTCGGTTATTGCAACTTATAATTTATTTCCTATGATGCCACTTCGAGGTAGAAGATGTTCACACATTATTGTAATTATATACTGCAAGTTTCCTCATTTGAACTCCGCTTATCTTGTACTTATAATCATTTAAATATCTAATCTCAATATAACAACGTATGATGTTTATTCTATTCTGTTAATGGTAATCCTTTCTTGCACGAATTATTATTGTTGGTATTTCGGTTATTGAAACTTATAATTTATTTCCTAGTACACCACTTCGAGTTATAAGAGGTTCACACGATATCTTAATTATCTCATGTAAGTTTGCCCAATCAAACTCTGTTTATCTTGTAGTTATACTCGTTTAAATTTGTAATCTTAAATATACTAAGTTATGAAGTTTACTATATTCTTGTAACGGTACTCCTTTCTTGCAAGAAGTATTAATCTTGTATGTCGGTTATTGCAACTTATAATTTATTACCTATGATGCCACTTCAAGGTATACGAGGTTCACACGATGTCTTAATAATATGGGGTAGGTTTCCTCAACCGAACTCTGTTTATCTTGTAGTTATAATCGTTTAAATTTGTAATCTAAATATACTAACATATGAAGTTTACTATATTCTTTGAACGGTACTCCTTTCTTGCACGAACTATTAATCTTTGTATGTCGGTTATTGCACCTTATAATTTATACCAATGATGCCACTTTGAGGTATACGAGGTTCACACGATCTCTTAATTATATCCTGTAAGTTTCCTCAATCGAAGGAACTCTGTTTATTTTGTAGCTATGACCGTTTAAATTCGTAATCTAAATATACTTACAGATGAAGTTTACTATATTCTTTTAACGGTACTCCTTTCTTGCTCGACCTATGAATCCCGGAATTTCGGTTATTGCAACTTATAATTTATTTCCTATGATGCCACTTCGAGGTAGAAGATGTTCACACATTATTGTAATCATATACTGCAACTTTCCTCATTTGAACTCCGCTTATCTTGTACTTATAATCATTTAAATATCTAATCTCAATATAACAACGTATGATGTTTATTCTATTCTGTTAATGGTAATCCTTTCTTGCACAAATTATTATTGTTGGTATTTCGGTTATTGAAACTTATAATTTATTTCCTAGTACACCACTTCGAGTTATAAGAGGTTCACACGATATCTTAATTATCTCATGTAAGTTTGCCCAATCAAACTCTGTTTATCTTGTAGTTATACTCGTTTAAATTTGTAATCTAAATATACTAACATATGAAGTTTACTATATTCTTTGAACGGTACTCCTTTCTTGCACGAACTATTAATCTTTGTATGTCGGTTATTGCACCTTATAATTTATACCAATGATGCCACTTTGATGTATACGAGGTTCACACGATCTCTTAATTATATCCTGTAAGTTTCCTCAATCGAAGGAACTCTGTTTATTTTGTAGCTATGACCGTTTAAATTTGTAATCTAAATATACTTACAGATGAAGTTTACTATATTCTTGTAACGGTACTCATTTCTTGCAAGAACTATTAATCTTGTACGTCGGCTATTGCAACTTATAATTTATTACCTATGATGCCACTTCAAGGTATACGAGGTTCACACGATGTCTTAATAATATGGTGTAGGTTTCCTCAACCGAACTCTGTTTATCTTGTAGTTATAATCGTTTAAATTTGTAATCTAAATATACTAACATATGAAGTTTACTATATTCTTTGAACGGTACTCCTTTCTTGCACGAACTATTAATCTTTGTATGTCGGTTATTGCACCTTATAATTTATACCAATGATGCCACTTTGAGGTATACGAGGTTCACACGATCTCTTAATTATATCCTGTAAGTTTCCTCAATCGAAGGAACTCTGTTTATTTTGTAGCTATGACCGTTTAAATTCGTAATCTAAATATACTTACAGATGAAGTTTACTATATTCTTTTAACGGTACTCCTTTCTTGCTCGACCTATGAATCCCGGAATTTCGGTTATTGCAACTTATAATTTATTTCCTATGATGCCACTTCGAGGTAGAAGATGTTCACACATTATTGTAATCATATACTGCAACTTTCCTCATTTGAATTCCGCTTATCTTGTACTTATAATCATATAAATATCTAATCTCAGTATAACAACGTATGATGTTTATTCTATTCTGTTAATGGTAATCCTTTCTTGCACGAATTATTATTGTTGGTATTTCGGTTATTGAAACTTATAATTTATTTCCTAGTACACCACTTCGAGTTATAAGAGGTTCACACGATATCTTAATTATCTCATGTAAGTTTGCCCAATCAAACTCTGTTTATCTTGTAGTTATACTCGTTTAAATTTGTAATCTAAATATATTAACATATGAAGTTTACTATATTCTTTGAACGGTACTCCTTTCTTGCACGAACTATTAATCTTTGTATGTCGGTTATTGCACCTTATAATTTATACCAATGATGCCACTTAGATGTATACGAGGTTCACACGATCTCTTAATTATATCCTGTAAGTTTCCTCAATCGAAGGAACTCTGTTTATTTTGTAGCTATGACCGTTTAAATTTGTAATCTAAATATACTTACAGATGAAGTTTACTATATTCTTGTAACGGTACTCATTTCTTGCAAGAACTATTAATCTTGTACGTCGGCTATTGCAACTTATAATTTATTACCTATGATGCCACTTCAAGGTATACGAGGTTCACACGATGTCTTAATAATATGGTGTAGGTTTCCTCAACCGAACTCTGTTTATCTTGTAGTTATAATCGTTTAAATTTGTAATCTAAATATACTAACATATGAAGTTTACTATATTCTTTGAACGGTACTCCTTTCTTGCACGAACTATTAATCTTTGTATGTCGGTTATTGCACCTTATAATTTATACCAATGATGCCACTTTGAGGTATACGAGGTTCACACGATCTCTTAATTATATCCTGTAAGTTTCCTCAATCGAAGGAACTCTGTTTATTTTGTAGCTATGACCGTTTAAATTTGTAATCTAAATATACTTACAGATGAAGTTTACTATATTCTTGTAACGGTACTCATTTCTTGCAAGAACTATTAATCTTGTACGTCGGCTATTGCAACTTATAATTTATTACCTATGATGCCACTTCAAGGTATACGAGGTTCACACGATGTCTTAATAATATGGTGTAGGTTTCCTCAACCGAACTCTGTTTATCTTGTAGTTATAATCGTTTAAATTTGTAATCTAAATATACTAACATATGAAGTTTACTATATTCTTTGAACGGTACTCCTTTCTTGCACGAACTATTAATCTTTGTATGTCGGTTATTGCACCTTATAATTTATACCAATGATGCCACTTTGAGGTATACGAGGTTCACACGATCTCTTAATTATATCCTGTAAGTTTCCTCAATCGAAGGAACTCTGTTTATTTTGTAGCTATGACCGTTTAAATTCGTAATCTAAATATACTTACAGATGAAGTTTACTATATTCTTTTAACGGTACTCCTTTCTTGCTCGACCTATGAATCCTGGAATTTCGGTTATTGCAACTTATAATTTATTTCCTATGATGCCACTTCGAGGTAGAAGATGTTCACACATTATTGTAATTATATACTGCAAGTTTCCTCATTTGAACTCCGCTTATCTTGTACTTATAATCATTTAAATATCTAATCTCAATATAACAACGTATGATGTTTATTCTATTCTGTTAATGGTAATCCTTTCTTGCACTAATTATTATTGTTGGTATTTCGGTTATTGAAACTTATAATTTATTTCCTAGTACACCACTTCGAGTTATAAGAGGTTCACACGATATCTTAATTATCTCATGTAAGTTTGCCCAATCAAACTCTGTTTATCTTGTAGTTATACTCGTTTAAATTTGTAATCTAAATATATTAACATATGAAGTTTACTATATTCTTTGAACGGTACTCCTTTCTTGCACGAACTATTAATCTTTGTATGTCGGTTATTGCACCTTATAATTTATACCAATGATGCCACTTTGATGTATACGAGGTTCACACGATCTCTTAATTATATCCTGTAAGTTTCCTCAATCGAAGGAACTCTGTTTATTTTGTAGCTATGACCGTTTAAATTTGTAATCTAAATATACTTACAGATGAAGTTTACTATATTCTTTTAACGGTACTCCTTTCTTGCTCGACCTATGAATCCCGGAATTTCGGTTATTGCAACTTATAATTTATTTCCTATGATGCCACTTCGAGGTAGAAGATGTTCACACATTATTGTAATCATATACTGCAACTTTCCTCATTTGAACTCCGCTTATCTTGTACTTATAATCATTTAAATATCTAATCTCAATATAACAACGTATGATGTTTATTCTATTCTGTTAATGGTAATCCTTTCTTGCACAAATTATTATTGTTGGTATTTCGGTTATTGAAACTTATAATTTATTTCCCTAGTACACCACTTCGAGTTATAAGAGGTTCACACGATATCTTAATTATCTCATGTAAGTTTGCCCAATCAAACTCTGTTTATCTTGTAGTTATACTCGTTTAAATTTGTAATCTAAATATACTAACATATGAAGTTTACTATATTCTTTGAACGGTACTCCTTTCTTGCACGAACTATTAATCTTTGTATGTCGGTTATTGCACCTTATAATTTATACCAATGATGCCACTTTGATGTATACGAGGTTCACACGATCTCTTAATTATATCCTGTAAGTTTCCTCAATCGAAGGAACTCTGTTTATTTTGTAGCTATGACCGTTTAAATTTGTAATCTAAATATACTTACAGATGAAGTTTACTATATTCTTGTAACGGTACTCATTTCTTGCAAGAACTATTAATCTTGTACGTCGGCTATTGCAACTTATAATTTATTACCTATGATGCCACTTCAAGGTATACGAGGTTCACACGATGTCTTAATAATATGGTGTAGGTTTCCTCAACCGAACTCTGTTTATCTTGTAGTTATAATCGTTTAAATTTGTAATCTAAATATACTAACATATGAAGTTTACTATATTCTTTGAACGGTACTCCTTTCTTGCACGAACTATTAATCTTTGTATGTCGGTTATTGCACCTTATAATTTATACCAATGATGCCACTTTGAGGTATACGAGGTTCACACGATCTCTTAATTATATCCTGTAAGTTTCCTCAATCGAAGGAACTCTGTTTATTTTGTAGCTATGACCGTTTAAATTCGTAATCTAAATATACTTACAGATGAAGTTTACTATATTCTTTTAACGGTACTCCTTTCTTGCTCGACCTATGAATCCCGGAATTTCGGTTATTGCAACTTATAATTTATTTCCTATGATGCCACTTCGAGGTAGAAGATGTTCACACATTATTGTAATCATATACTGCAACTTTCCTCATTTGAATTCCGCTTATCTTGTACTTATAATCATATAAATATCTAATCTCAGTATAACAACGTATGATGTTTATTCTATTCTGTTAATGGTAATCCTTTCTTGCACGAATTATTATTGTTGGTATTTCGGTTATTGAAACTTATAATTTATTTCCTAGTACACCACTTCGAGTTATAAGAGGTTCACACGATATCTTAATTATCTCATGTAAGTTTGCCCAATCAAACTCTGTTTATCTTGTAGTTATACTCGTTTAAATTTGTAATCTAAATATATTAACATATGAAGTTTACTATATTCTTTGAACGGTACTCCTTTCTTGCACGAACTATTAATCTTTGTATGTCGGTTATTGCACCTTATAATTTATACCAATGATGCCACTTTGATGTATACGAGGTTCACACGATCTCTTAATTATATCCTGTAAGTTTCCTCAATCGAAGGAACTCTGTTTATTTTGTAGCTATGACCGTTTAAATTTGTAATCTAAATATACTTACAGATGAAGTTTACTATATTCTTGTAACGGTACTCATTTCTTGCAAGAACTATTAATCTTGTACGTCGGCTATTGCAACTTATAATTTATTACCTATGATGCCACTTCAAGGTATACGAGGTTCACACGATGTCTTAATAATATGGTGTAGGTTTCCTCAACCGAACTCTGTTTATCTTGTAGTTATAATCGTTTAAATTTGTAATCTAAATATACTAACATATGAAGTTTACTATATTCTTTGAACGGTACTCCTTTCTTGCACGAACTATTAATCTTTGTATGTCGGTTATTGCACCTTATAATTTATACCAATGATGCCACTTTGAGGTATACGAGGTTCACACGATCTCTTAATTATATCCTGTAAGTTTCCTCAATCGAAGGAACTCTGTTTATTTTGTAGCTATGACCGTTTAAATTTGTAATCTAAATATACTTACAGATGAAGTTTACTATATTCTTGTAACGGTACTCATTTCTTGCAAGAACTATTAATCTTGTACGTCGGCTATTGCAACTTATAATTTATTACCTATGATGCCACTTCAAGGTATACGAGGTTCACACGATGTCTTAATAATATGGTGTAGGTTTCCTCAACCGAACTCTGTTTATCTTGTAGTTATAATCGTTTAAATTTGTAATCTAAATATACTAACATATGAAGTTTACTATATTCTTTGAACGGTACTCCTTTCTTGCACGAACTATTAATCTTTGTATGTCGGTTATTGCACCTTATAATTTATACCAATGATGCCACTTTGAGGTATACGAGGTTCACACGATCTCTTAATTATATCCTGTAAGTTTCCTCAATCGAAGGAACTCTGTTTATTTTGTAGCTATGACCGTTTAAATTCGTAATCTAAATATACTTACAGATGAAGTTTACTATATTCTTTTAACGGTACTCCTTTCTTGCTCGACCTATGAATCCTGGAATTTCGGTTATTGCAACTTATAATTTATTTCCTATGATGCCACTTCGAGGTAGAAGATGTTCACACATTATTGTAATTATATACTGCAAGTTTCCTCATTTGAACTCCGCTTATCTTGTACTTATAATCATTTAAATATCTAATCTCAATATAACAACGTATGATGTTTATTCTATTCTGTTAATGGTAATCCTTTCTTGCACGAATTATTATTGTTGGTATTTCGGTTATTGAAACTTATAATTTATTTCCTAGTACACCACTTCGAGTTATAAGAGGTTCACACGATATCTTAATTATCTCATGTAAGTTTGCCCAATCAAACTCTGTTTATCTTGTAGTTATACTCGTTTAAATTTGTAATCTAAATATATTAACATATGAAGTTTACTATATTCTTTGAACGGTACTCCTTTCTTGCACGAACTATTAATCTTTGTATGTCGGTTATTGCACCTTATAATTTATACCAATGATGCCACTTTGATGTATACGAGGTTCACACGATCTCTTAATTATATCCTGTAAGTTTCCTCAATCGAAGGAACTCTGTTTATTTTGTAGCTATGACCGTTTAAATTTGTAATCTAAATATACTTACAGATGAAGTTTACTATATTCTTGTAACGGTACTCATTTCTTGCAAGAACTATTAATCTTGTACGTCGGCTATTGCAACTTATAATTTATTACCTATGATGCCACTTCAAGGTATACGAGGTTCACACGATGTCTTAATAATATGGTGTAGGTTTCCTCAACCGAACTCTGTTTATCTTGTAGTTATAATCGTTTAAATTTGTAATCTAAATATACTAACATATGAAGTTTACTATATTCTTTGAACGGTACTCCTTTCTTGCACGAACTATTAATCTTTGTATGTCGGTTATTGCACCTTATAATTTATACCAATGATGCCACTTTGAGGTATACGAGGTTCACACGATCTCTTAATTATATCCTGTAAGTTTCCTCAATCGAAGGAACTCTGTTTATTTTGTAGCTATGACCGTTTAAATTCGTAATCTAAATATACTTACAGATGAAGTTTACTATATTCTTTTAACGGTACTCCTTTCTTGCTCGACCTATGAATCCCGGAATTTCGGTTATTGCAACTTATAATTTATTTCCTATGATGCCACTTCGAGGTAGAAGATGTTCACACATTATTGTAATCATATACTGCAACTTTCCTCATTTGAATTCCGCTTATCTTGTACTTATAATCATATAAATATCTAATCTCAGTATAACAACGTATGATGTTTATTCTATTCTGTTAATGGTAATCCTTTCTTGCACGAATTATTATTGTTGGTATTTCGGTTATTGAAACTTATAATTTATTTCCTAGTACACCACTTCGAGTTATAAGAGGTTCACACGATATCTTAATTATCTCATGTAAGTTTGCCCAATCAAACTCTGTTTATCTTGTAGTTATACTCGTTTAAATTTGTAATCTAAATATATTAACATATGAAGTTTACTATATTCTTTGAACGGTACTCCTTTCTTGCACGAACTATTAATCTTTGTATGTCGGTTATTGCACCTTATAATTTATACCAATGATGCCACTTTGATGTATACGAGGTTCACACGATCTCTTAATTATATCCTGTAAGTTTCCTCAATCGAAGGAACTCTGTTTATTTTGTAGCTATGACCGTTTAAATTTGTAATCTAAATATACTTACAGATGAAGTTTACTATATTCTTGTAACGGTACTCATTTCTTGCAAGAACTATTAATCTTGTACGTCGGCTATTGCAACTTATAATTTATTACCTATGATGCCACTTCAAGGTATACGAGGTTCACACGATGTCTTAATAATATGGTGTAGGTTTCCTCAACCGAACTCTGTTTATCTTGTAGTTATAATCGTTTAAATTTGTAATCTAAATATACTAACATATGAAGTTTACTATATTCTTTGAACGGTACTCCTTTCTTGCACGAACTATTAATCTTTGTATGTCGGTTATTGCACCTTATAATTTATACCAATGATGCCACTTTGAGGTATACGAGGTTCACACGATCTCTTAATTATATCCTGTAAGTTTCCTCAATCGAAGGAACTCTGTTTATTTTGTAGCTATGACCGTTTAAATTTGTAATCTAAATATACTTACAGATGAAGTTTACTATATTCTTGTAACGGTACTCATTTCTTGCAAGAACTATTAATCTTGTACGTCGGCTATTGCAACTTATAATTTATTACCTATGATGCCACTTCAAGGTATACGAGGTTCACACGATGTCTTAATAATATGGTGTAGGTTTCCTCAACCGAACTCTGTTTATCTTGTAGTTATAATCGTTTAAATTTGTAATCTAAATATACTAACATATGAAGTTTACTATATTCTTTGAACGGTACTCCTTTCTTGCACGAACTATTAATCTTTGTATGTCGGTTATTGCACCTTATAATTTATACCAATGATGCCACTTTGAGGTATACGAGGTTCACACGATCTCTTAATTATATCCTGTAAGTTTCCTCAATCGAAGGAACTCTGTTTATTTTGTAGCTATGACCGTTTAAATTCGTAATCTAAATATACTTACAGATGAAGTTTACTATATTCTTTTAACGGTACTCCTTTCTTGCTCGACCTATGAATCCTGGAATTTCGGTTATTGCAACTTATAATTTATTTCCTATGATGCCACTTCGAGGTAGAAGATGTTCACACATTATTGTAATTATATACTGCAAGTTTCCTCATTTGAACTCCGCTTATCTTGTACTTATAATCATTTAAATATCTAATCTCAATATAACAACGTATGATGTTTATTCTATTCTGTTAATGGTAATCCTTTCTTGCACGAATTATTATTGTTGGTATTTCGGTTATTGAAACTTATAATTTATTTCCTAGTACACCACTTCGAGTTATAAGAGGTTCACACGATATCTTAATTATCTCATGTAAGTTTGCCCAATCAAACTCTGTTTATCTTGTAGTTATACTCGTTTAAATTTGTAATCTAAATATATTAACATATGAAGTTTACTATATTCTTTGAACGGTACTCCTTTCTTGCACGAACTATTAATCTTTGTATGTCGGTTATTGCACCTTATAATTTATACCAATGATGCCACTTTGATGTATACGAGGTTCACACGATCTCTTAATTATATCCTGTAAGTTTCCTCAATCGAAGGAACTCTGTTTATTTTGTAGCTATGACCGTTTAAATTTGTAATCTAAATATACTTACAGATGAAGTTTACTATATTCTTTTAACGGTACTCCTTTCTTGCTCGACCTATGAATCCCGGAATTTCGGTTATTGCAACTTATAATTTATTTCCTATGATGCCACTTCGAGGTAGAAGATGTTCACACATTATTGTAATCATATACTGCAACTTTCCTCATTTGAACTCCGCTTATCTTGTACTTATAATCATTTAAATATCTAATCTCAATATAACAACGTATGATGTTTATTCTATTCTGTTAATGGTAATCCTTTCTTGCACAAATTATTATTGTTGGTATTTCGGTTATTGAAACTTATAATTTATTTCCTAGTACACCACTTCGAGTTATAAGAGGTTCACACGATATCTTAATTATCTCATGTAAGTTTGCCCAATCAAACTCTGTTTATCTTGTAGTTATACTCGTTTAAATTTGTAATCTAAATATACTAACATATGAAGTTTACTATATTCTTTGAACGGTACTCCTTTCTTGCACGAACTATTAATCTTTGTATGTCGGTTATTGCACCTTATAATTTATACCAATGATGCCACTTTGATGTATACGAGGTTCACACGATCTCTTAATTATATCCTGTAAGTTTCCTCAATCGAAGGAACTCTGTTTATTTTGTAGCTATGACCGTTTAAATTTGTAATCTAAATATACTTACAGATGAAGTTTACTATATTCTTGTAACGGTACTCATTTCTTGCAAGAACTATTAATCTTGTACGTCGGCTATTGCAACTTATAATTTATTACCTATGATGCCACTTCAAGGTATACGAGGTTCACACGATGTCTTAATAATATGGTGTAGGTTTCCTCAACCGAACTCTGTTTATCTTGTAGTTATACTCGTTTAAATTTGTAATCTAAATATATTAACATATGAAGTTTACTATATTCTTTGAACGGTACTCCTTTCTTGCACGAACTATTAATCTTTGTATGTCGGTTATTGCACCTTATAATTTATACCAATGATGCCACTTTGAGGTATACGAGGTTCACACGATCTCTTAATTATATCCTGTAAGTTTCCTCAATCGAAGGAACTCTGTTTATTTTGTAGCTATGACCGTTTAAATTCGTAATCTAAATATACTTACAGATGAAGTTTACTATATTCTTTTAACGGTACTCCTTTCTTGCTCGACCTATGAATCCCGGAATTTCGGTTATTGCAACTTATAATTTATTTCCTATGATGCCACTTCGAGGTAGAAGATGTTCACACATTATTGTAATCATATACTGCAACTTTCCTCATTTGAATTCCGCTTATCTTGTACTTATAATCATATAAATATCTAATCTCAGTATAACAACGTATGATGTTTATTATATTCTGTTAATGGTAATCCTTTCTTGCACGAATTATTATTGTTGGTATTTCGGTTATTGAAACTTATAATTTATTTCCTAGTACACCACTTCGAGTTATAAGAGGTTCACACGATATCTTAATTATCTCATGTAAGTTTGCCCAATCAAACTCTGTTTATCTTGTAGTTATACTCGTTTAAATTTGTAATCTAAATATATTAACATATGAAGTTTACTATATTCTTTGAACGGTACTCCTTTCTTGCACGAACTATTAATCTTTGTATGTCGGTTATTGCACCTTATAATTTATACCAATGATGCCACTTTGATGTATACGAGGTTCACACGATCTCTTAATTATATCCTGTAAGTTTCCTCAATCGAAGGAACTCTGTTTATTTTGTAGCTATGACCGTTTAAATTTGTAATCTAAATATACTTACAGATGAAGTTTACTATATTCTTGTAACGGTACTCATTTCTTGCAAGAACTATTAATCTTGTACGTCGGCTATTGCAACTTATAATTTATTACCTATGATGCCACTTCAAGGTATACGAGGTTCACACGATGTCTTAATAATATGGTGTAGGTTTCCTCAACCGAACTCTGTTTATCTTGTAGTTATAATCGTTTAAATTTGTAATCTAAATATACTAACATATGAAGTTTACTATATTCTTTGAACGGTACTCCTTTCTTGCACGAACTATTAATCTTTGTATGTCGGTTATTGCACCTTATAATTTATACCAATGATGCCACTTTGAGGTATACGAGGTTCACACGATCTCTTAATTATATCCTGTAAGTTTCCTCAATCGAAGGAACTCTGTTTATTTTGTAGCTATGACCGTTTAAATTTGTAATCTAAATATACTTACAGATGAAGTTTACTATATTCTTGTAACGGTACTCATTTCTTGCAAGAACTATTAATCTTGTACGTCGGCTATTGCAACTTATAATTTATTACCTATGATGCCACTTCAAGGTATACGAGGTTCACACGATGTCTTAATAATATGGTGTAGGTTTCCTCAACCGAACTCTGTTTATCTTGTAGTTATAATCGTTTAAATTTGTAATCTAAATATACTAACATATGAAGTTTACTATATTCTTTGAACGGTACTCCTTTCTTGCACGAACTATTAATCTTTGTATGTCGGTTATTGCACCTTATAATTTATACCAATGATGCCACTTTGAGGTATACGAGGTTCACACGATCTCTTAATTATATCCTGTAAGTTTCCTCAATCGAAGGAACTCTGTTTATTTTGTAGCTATGACCGTTTAAATTCGTAATCTAAATATACTTACAGATGAAGTTTACTATATTCTTTTAACGGTACTCCTTTCTTGCTCGACCTATGAATCCTGGAATTTCGGTTATTGCAACTTATAATTTATTTCCTATGATGCCACTTCGAGGTAGAAGATGTTCACACATTATTGTAATTATATACTGCAAGTTTCCTCATTTGAACTCCGCTTATCTTGTACTTATAATCATTTAAATATCTAATCTCAATATAACAACGTATGATGTTTATTCTATTCTGTTAATGGTAATCCTTTCTTGCACGAATTATTATTGTTGGTATTTCGGTTATTGAAACTTATAATTTATTTCCTAGTACACCACTTCGAGTTATAAGAGGTTCACACGATATCTTAATTATCTCATGTAAGTTTGCCCAATCAAACTCTGTTTATCTTGTAGTTATACTCGTTTAAATTTGTAATCTAAATATATTAACATATGAAGTTTACTATATTCTTTGAACGGTACTCCTTTCTTGCACGAACTATTAATCTTTGTATGTCGGTTATTGCACCTTATAATTTATACCAATGATGCCACTTTGATGTATACGAGGTTCACACGATCTCTTAATTATATCCTGTAAGTTTCCTCAATCGAAGGAACTCTGTTTATTTTGTAGCTATGACCGTTTAAATTTGTAATCTAAATATACTTACAGATGAAGTTTACTATATTCTTTTAACGGTACTCCTTTCTTGCTCGACCTATGAATCCCGGAATTTCGGTTATTGCAACTTATAATTTATTTCCTATGATGCCACTTCGAGGTAGAAGATGTTCACACATTATTGTAATCATATACTGCAACTTTCCTCATTTGAACTCCGCTTATCTTGTACTTATAATCATTTAAATATCTAATCTCAATATAACAACGTATGATGTTTATTCTATTCTGTTAATGGTAATCCTTTCTTGCACAAATTATTATTGTTGGTATTTCGGTTATTGAAACTTATAATTTATTTCCTAGTACACCACTTCGAGTTATAAGAGGTTCACACGATATCTTAATTATCTCATGTAAGTTTGCCCAATCAAACTCTGTTTATCTTGTAGTTATACTCGTTTAAATTTGTAATCTAAATATACTAACATATGAAGTTTACTATATTCTTTGAACGGTACTCCTTTCTTGCACGAACTATTAATCTTTGTATGTCGGTTATTGCACCTTATAATTTATACCAATGATGCCACTTTGATGTATACGAGGTTCACACGATCTCTTAATTATATCCTGTAAGTTTCCTCAATCGAAGGAACTCTGTTTATTTTGTAGCTATGACCGTTTAAATTTGTAATCTAAATATACTTACAGATGAAGTTTACTATATTCTTGTAACGGTACTCATTTCTTGCAAGAACTATTAATCTTGTACGTCGGCTATTGCAACTTATAATTTATTACCTATGATGCCACTTCAAGGTATACGAGGTTCACACGATGTCTTAATAATATGGTGTAGGTTTCCTCAACCGAACTCTGTTTATCTTGTAGTTATAATCGTTTAAATTTGTAATCTAAATATACTAACATATGAAGTTTACTATATTCTTTGAACGGTACTCCTTTCTTGCACGAACTATTAATCTTTGTATGTCGGTTATTGCACCTTATAATTTATACCAATGATGCCACTTTGAGGTATACGAGGTTCACACGATCTCTTAATTATATCCTGTAAGTTTCCTCAATCGAAGGAACTCTGTTTATTTTGTAGCTATGACCGTTTAAATTCGTAATCTAAATATACTTACAGATGAAGTTTACTATATTCTTTTAACGGTACTCCTTTCTTGCTCGACCTATGAATCCCGGAATTTCGGTTATTGCAACTTATAATTTATTTCCTATGATGCCACTTCGAGGTAGAAGATGTTCACACATTATTGTAATCATATACTGCAACTTTCCTCATTTGAATTCCGCTTATCTTGTACTTATAATCATATAAATATCTAATCTCAGTATAACAACGTATGATGTTTATTCTATTCTGTTAATGGTAATCCTTTCTTGCACGAATTATTATTGTTGGTATTTCGGTTATTGAAACTTATAATTTATTTCCTAGTACACCACTTCGAGTTATAAGAGGTTCACACGATATCTTAATTATCTCATGTAAGTTTGCCCAATCAAACTCTGTTTATCTTGTAGTTATACTCGTTTAAATTTGTAATCTAAATATATTAACATATGAAGTTTACTATATTCTTTGAACGGTACTCCTTTCTTGCACGAACTATTAATCTTTGTATGTCGGTTATTGCACCTTATAATTTATACCAATGATGCCACTTTGATGTATACGAGGTTCACACGATCTCTTAATTATATCCTGTAAGTTTCCTCAATCGAAGGAACTCTGTTTATTTTGTAGCTATGACCGTTTAAATTTGTAATCTAAATATACTTACAGATGAAGTTTACTATATTCTTGTAACGGTACTCATTTCTTGCAAGAACTATTAATCTTGTACGTCGGCTATTGCAAGTTATAATTTATTACCTATGATGCCACTTCAAGGTATACGAGGTTCACACGATGTCTTAATAATATGGTGTAGGTTTCCTCAACCGAACTCTGTTTATCTTGTAGTTATAATCGTTTAAATTTGTAATCTAAATATACTAACATATGAAGTTTACTATATTCTTTGAACGGTACTCCTTTCTTGCACGAACTATTAATCTTTGTATGTCGGTTATTGCACCTTATAATTTATACCAATGATGCCACTTTGAGGTATACGAGGTTCACACGATCTCTTAATTATATCCTGTAAGTTTCCTCAATCGAAGGAACTCTGTTTATTTTGTAGCTATGACCGTTTAAATTCGTAATCTAAATATACTTACAGATGAAGTTTACTATATTCTTTTAACGGTACTCCTTTCTTGCTCGACCTATGAATCCCGGAATTTCGGTTATTGCAACTTATAATTTATTTCCTATGATGCCACTTCGAGGTAGAAGATGTTCACACATTATTGTAATTATATACTGCAAGTTTCCTCATTTGAACTCCGCTTATCTTGTACTTATAATCATTTAAATATCTAATCTCAATATAACAACGTATGATGTTTATTCTATTCTGTTAATGGTAATCCTTTCTTGCACGAATTATTATTGTTGGTATTTCGGTTATTGAAACTTATAATTTATTTCCTAGTACACCACTTCGAGTTATAAGAGGTTCACACGATATCTTAATTATCTCATGTAAGTTTGCCCAATCAAACTCTGTTTATCTTGTAGTGATACTCGTTTAAATTTGTAATCTAAATATATTAACATATGAAGTTTACTATATTCTTTGAACGGTACTCCTTTCTTGCACGAACTATTAATCTTTGTATGTCGGTTATTGCACCTTATAATTTATACCAATGATGCCACTTTGATGTATACGAGGTTCACACGATCTCTTAATTATATCCTGTAAGTTTCCTCAATCGAAGGAACTCTGTTTATTTTGTAGCTATGACCGTTTAAATTTGTAATCTAAATATACTTACAGATGAAGTTTACTATATTCTTGTAACGGTACTCATTTCTTGCAAGAACTATTAATCTTGTACGTCGGCTATTGCAACTTATAATTTATTACCTATGATGCCACTTCAAGGTATACGAGGTTCACACGATGTCTTAATAATATGGTGTAGGTTTCCTCAACCGAACTCTGTTTATCTTGTAGTTATAATCGTTTAAATTTGTAATCTAAATATACTAACATATGAAGTTTACTATATTCTTTGAACGGTACTCCTTTCTTGCACGAACTATTAATCTTTGTATGTCGGTTATTGCACCTTATAATTTATACCAATGATGCCACTTTGAGGTATACGAGGTTCACACGATCTC
Organism: Chamaenerion angustifolium; assembly: GCA_946814005.1. Classification (NCBI taxonomy): domain Eukaryota; kingdom Viridiplantae; phylum Streptophyta; class Magnoliopsida; order Myrtales; family Onagraceae; genus Chamaenerion; species Chamaenerion angustifolium. The sequence continues at coordinate 19,529,064 of OX328268.1, read as the reverse complement.
TTAATTATATCCTGTAAGTTTCCTCAATCGAAGGAACTCTGTTTATTTTGTAGCTATGACCGTTTAAATTCGTAATCTAAATATACTTACAGATGAAGTTTACTATATTCTTTTAACGGTACTCCTTTCTTGCTCGACCTATGAATCCCGGAATTTCGGTTATTGCAACTTATAATTTATTTCCTATGATGCCACTTCGAGGTAGAAGATGTTCACACATTATTGTAATTATATACTGCAAGTTTCCTCATTTGAACTCCGCTTATCTTGTACTTATAATCATTTAAATATCTAATCTCAATATAACAACGTATGATGTTTATTCTATTCTGTTAATGGTAATCCTTTCTTGCACGAATTATTATTGTTGGTATTTCGGTTATTGAAACTTATAATTTATTTCCTAGTACACCACTTCGAGTTATAAGAGGTTCACACGATATCTTAATTATCTCATGTAAGTTTGCCCAATCAAACTCTGTTTATCTTGTAGTTATACTCGTTTAAATTTGTAATCTTAAATATACTAAGTTATGAAGTTTACTATATTCTTGTAACGGTACTCCTTTCTTGCAAGAAGTATTAATCTTGTATGTCGGTTATTGCAACTTATAATTTATTACCTATGATGCCACTTTAAGGTATACGAGGTTCACACGATGTCTTAATAATATGGTGTAGGTTTCCTCAACCGAACTCTGTTTATCTTGTAGTTATAATCGTTTAAATTTGTAATCTAAATATACTAACATATGAAGTTTACTATATTCTTTGAACGGTACTCCTTTCTTGCACGAACTATTAATCTTTGTATGTCGGTTATTGCACCTTATAATTTATACCAATGATGCCACTTTGAGGTATACGAGGTTCACACGATCTCTTAATTATATCCTGTAAGTTTCCTCAATCGAAGGAACTCTGTTTATTTTGTAGCTATGACCGTTTAAATTCGTAATCTAAATATACTTACAGATGAAGTTTACTATATTCTTTTAACGGTACTCCTTTCTTGCTCGACCTATGAATCCCGGAATTTCGGTTATTGCAACTTATAATTTATTTCCTATGATGCCACTTCGAGGTAGAAGATGTTCACACATTATTGTAATCATATACTGCAACTTTCCTCATTTGAACTCCGCTTATCTTGTACTTATAATCATTTAAATATCTAATCTCAATATAACAACGTATGATGTTTATTCTATTCTGTTAATGGTAATCCTTTCTTGCACAAATTATTATTGTTGGTATTTCGGTTATTGAAACTTATAATTTATTTCCTAGTACACCACTTCGAGTTATAAGAGGTTCACACGATATCTTAATTATCTCATGTAAGTTTGCCCAATCAAACTCTGTTTATCTTGTAGTTATACTCGTTTAAATTTGTAATCTAAATATACTAACATATGAAGTTTACTATATTCTTTGAACGGTACTCCTTTCTTGTACGAACTATTAATCTTTGTATGTCGGTTATTGCACCTTATAATTTATACCAATGATGCCACTTTGATGTATACGAGGTTCACACGATCTCTTAATTATATCCTGTAAGTTTCCTCAATCGAAGGAACTCTGTTTATTTTGTAGCTATGACCGTTTAAATTTGTAATCTAAATATACTTACAGATGAAGTTTACTATATTCTTGTAACGGTACTCATTTCTTGCAAGAACTATTAATCTTGTACGTCGGCTATTGCAACTTATAATTTATTACCTATGATGCCACTTCAAGGTATACGAGGTTCACACGATGTCTTAATAATATGGTGTAGGTTTCCTCAACCGAACTCTGTTTATCTTGTAGTTATAATCGTTTAAATTTGTAATCTAAATATACTAACATATGAAGTTTACTATATTCTTTGAACGGTACTCCTTTCTTGCACGAACTATTAATCTTTGTATGTCGGTTATTGCACCTTATAATTTATACCAATGATGCCACTTTGAGGTATACGAGGTTCACACGATCTCTTAATTATATCCTGTAAGTTTCCTCAATCGAAGGAACTCTGTTTATTTTGTAGCTATGACCGTTTAAATTCGTAATCTAAATATACTTACAGATGAAGTTTACTATATTCTTTTAACGGTACTCCTTTCTTGCTCGACCTATGAATCCCGGAATTTCGGTTATTGCAACTTATAATTTATTTCCTATGATGCCACTTCGAGGTAGAAGATGTTCACACATTATTGTAATCATATACTGCAACTTTCCTCATTTGAACTCCGCTTATCTTGTACTTATAATCATATAAATATCTAATCTCAGTATAACAACGTATGATGTTTATTCTATTCTGTTAATGGTAATCCTTTCTTGCACGAATTATTATTGTTGGTATTTCGGTTATTGAAACTTATAATTTATTTCCTAGTACACCACTTCGAGTTATAAGAGGTTCACACGATATCTTAATTATCTCATGTAAGTTTGCCCAATCAAACTCTGTTTATCTTGTAGTTATACTCGTTTAAATTTGTAATCTAAATATATTAACATATGAAGTTTACTATATTCTTTGAACGGTACTCCTTTCTTGCACGAACTATTAATCTTTGTATGTCGGTTATTGCACCTTATAATTTATACCAATGATGCCACTTTGATGTATACGAGGTTCACACGATCTCTTAATTATATCCTGTAAGTTTCCTCAATCGAAGGAACTCTGTTTATTTTGTAGCTATGACCGTTTAAATTTGTAATCTAAATATACTTACAGATGAAGTTTACTATATTCTTGTAACGGTACTCATTTCTTGCAAGAACTATTAATCTTGTACGTCGGCTATTGCAACTTATAATTTATTACCTATGATGCCACTTCAAGGTATACGAGGTTCACACGATGTCTTAATAATATGGTGTAGGTTTCCTCAACCGAACTCTGTTTATCTTGTAGTTATAATCGTTTAAATTTGTAATCTAAATATACTAACATATGAAGTTTACTATATTCTTTGAACGGTACTCCTTTCTTGCACGAACTATTAATCTTTGTATGTCGGTTATTGCACCTTATAATTTATACCAATGATGCCACTTTGAGGTATACGAGGTTCACACGATCTCTTAATTATATCCTGTAAGTTTCCTCAATCGAAGGAACTCTGTTTATTTTGTAGCTATGACCGTTTAAATTCGTAATCTAAATATACTTACAGATGAAGTTTACTATATTCTTTTAACGGTACTCCTTTCTTGCTCGACCTATGAATCCCGGAATTTCGGTTATTGCAACTTATAATTTATTTCCTATGATGCCACTTCGAGGTAGAAGATGTTCACACATTATTGTAATTATATACTGCAAGTTTCCTCATTTGAACTCCGCTTATCTTGTACTTATAATCATTTAAATATCTAATCTCAATATAACAACGTATGATGTTTATTCTATTCTGTTAATGGTAATCCTTTCTTGCACGAATTATTATTGTTGGTATTTCGGTTATTGAAACTTATAATTTATTTCCTAGTACACCACTTCGAGTTATAAGAGGTTCACACGATATCTTAATTATCTCATGTAAGTTTGCCCAATCAAACTCTGTTTATATTGTAGTTATACTCGTTTAAATTTGTAATCTTAAATATACTAAGTTATGAAGTTTACTATATTCTTGTAACGGTACTCCTTTCTTGCAAGAAGTATTAATCTTGTATGTCGGTTATTGCAACTTATAATTTATTACCTATGATGCCACTTCAAGGTATACGAGGTTCACACGATGTCTTAATAATATGGGGTAGGTTTCCTCAACCGAACTCTGTTTATCTTGTAGTTATAATCGTTTAAATTTGTAATCTAAATATACTAACATATGAAGTTTACTATATTCTTTGAACGGTACTCCTTTCTTGCACGAACTATTAATCTTTGTATGTCGGTTATTGCACCTTATAATTTATACCAATGATGCCACTTTGAGGTATACGAGGTTCACACGATCTCTTAATTATATCCTGTAAGTTTCCTCAATCGTTTATCTTGTAGTTATACTCGTTTAAATTTGTAATCTTAAATATACTAAGTTATGAAGTTTACTATATTCTTGTAACGGTACTCCGCTTATCTTGTACTTATAATCATTTAAATATCTAATCTCAATATAACAACGTATGATGTTTATTCTATTCTGTTAATGGTAATCCTTTCTTGCACAAATTATTATTGTTGGTATTTCGGTTATTGAAACTTATAATTTATTTCCTAGTACACCACTTCGAGTTATAAGAGGTTCACACTATATCTTAATTATCTCATGTAAGTTTGCCCAATCAAACTCTGTTTATCTTGTAGCTATACTCGTTTAAATTTGTAATCTAAATATACTAACATATGAAGTTTACTATATTCTTTGAACGGTACTCCTTTCTTGCACGAACTATTAATCTTTGTATGTCGGTTATTGCACCTTATAATTTATACCAATGATGCCACTTTGATGTATACGAGGTTCACACGATCTCTTAATTATATCCTGTAAGTTTCCTCAATCGAAGGAACTCTGTTTATTTTGTAGCTATGACCGTTTAAATTTGTAATCTAAATATACTTACAGATGAAGTTTACTATATTCTTGTAACGGTACTCATTTCTTGCAAGAACTATTAATCTTGTACGTCGGCTATTGCAACTTATAATTTATTACCTATGATGCCACTTCAAGGTATACGAGGTTCACACGATGTCTTAATAATATGGTGTAGGTTTCCTCAACCGAACTCTGTTTATCTTGTAGTTATAATCGTTTAAATTTGTAATCTAAATATACTAACATATGAAGTTTACTATATTCTTTGAACGGTACTCCTTTCTTGCACGAACTATTAATCTTTGTATGTCGGTTATTGCACCTTATAATTTATACCAATGATGCCACTTTGAGGTATACGAGGTTCACACGATCTCTTAATTATATCCTGTAAGTTTCCTCAATCGAAGGAACTCTGTTTATTTTGTAGCTATGACCGTTTAAATTCGTAATCTAAATATACTTACAGATGAAGTTTACTATATTCTTTTAACGGTACTCCTTTCTTGCTCGACCTATGAATCCCGGAATTTCGGTTATTGCAACTTATAATTTATTTCCTATGATGCCACTTCGAGGTAGAAGATGTTCACACATTATTGTAATTATATACTGCAACTTTCCTCATTTGAACTCCGCTTATCTTGTACTTATAATCATATAAATATCTAATCTCAATATAACAACGTATGATGTTTATTCTATTCTGTTAATGGTAATCCTTTCTTGCACGAATTATTATTGTTGGTATTTCGGTTATTGAAACTTATAATTTATTTCCTAGTACACCACTTCGAGTTATAAGAGGTTCACACGATATCTTAATTATCTCATGTAAGTTTGCCCAATCAAACTCTGTTTATCTTGTAGTTATACTCGTTTAAATTTGTAATCTTAAATATACTAAGTTATGAAGTTTACTATATTCTTGTAACGGTACTCCTTTCTTGCACGAAGTATTAATCTTGTATGTCGGTTATTGCAACTTATAATTTATTACCTATGATGCCACTTCAAGGTATACGAGGTTCACACGATGTCTTAATAATATGGGGTAGGTTTCCTCAACCGAACTCTGTTTATCTTGTAGTTATAATCGTTTAAATTTGTAATCTAAATATACTAACATATGAAGTTTACTATATTCTTTGAACGGTACTCCTTTCTTGCACGAACTATTAATCTTTGTATGTCGGTTATTGCACCTTATAATTTATACCAATGATGCCACTTTGAGGTATACGAGGTTCACACGATCTCTTAATTATATCCTGTAAGTTTCCTCAATCGAAGGAACTCTGTTTATTTTGAAGCTATGACCGTTTAAATTCGTAATCTAAATATACTTACAGATGAAGTTTACTATATTCTTTTAACGGTACTCCTTTCTTGCTCGACCTATGAATCCCGGAATTTCGGTTATTGCAACTTATAATTTATTTCCTATGATGCCACTTCGAGGTAGAAGATGTTCACACATTATTGTAATCATATACTGCAACTTTCCTCATTTGAACTCCGCTTATCTTGTACTTATAATCATATAAATATCTAATCTCAATATAACAACGTATGATGTTTATTCTATTCTGTTAATGGTAATCCTTTCTTGCACGAATTATTATTGTTGGTATTTCGGTTATTGAAACTTATAATTTATTTCCTAGTACACCACTTCGAGTTATAAGAGGTTCACACGATATCTTAATTATCTCATGTAAGTTTGCCCAATCAAACTCTGTTTATCTTGTAGTTATACTCGTTTAAATTTGTAATCTAAATATACTTACATATGAAGTTTACTATATTCTTTGAACGGTACTCCTTTCTTGCACGAACTATTAATCTTTGTATGTCGGTTATTGCACCTTATAATTTATACCAATGATGCCACTTTGAGGTATACGAGGTTCACACGATCTCTTAATTATATCCTGTAAGTTTCCTCAATCGAAGGAACTCTGTTTATTTTGTAGCTATGACCGTTTAAATTTGTAATCTAAATATACTTACAGATGAAGTTTACTATATTCTTGTAACGGTACTCATTTCTTGCAAGAACTATTAATCTTGTACGTCGGCTATTGCAACTTATAATTTATTACCTATGATGCCACTTCAAGGTATACGAGGTTCACACGATGTCTTAATAATATGGTGTAGGTTTCCTCAACCGAACTGTGTTTATGTTGTAGTTATAATCGTTTAAATTTGTAATCTAAATATACTAACATATGAAGTTTACTATATTCTTTGAACGGTACTCCTTTCTTGCACGAACTATTAATCTTTGTATGTCGGTTATTGCACCTTATAATTTATACCAATGATGCCACTTTGAGGTATACGAGGTTCACACGATCTCTTAATTATATCCTGTAAGTTTCCTCAATCGAAGGAACTCTGTTTATTTTGTAGCTATGACCGTTTAAATTCGTAATCTAAATATACTTACAGATGAAGTTTACTATATTCTTTTAACGGTACTCCTTTCTTGCTCGACCTATGAATCCCGGAATTTCGGTTATTGCAACTTATAATTTATTTCCTATGATGCCACTTCGAGGTAGAAGATGTTCACACATTATTGTAATTATATACTGCAAGTTTCCTCATTTGAACTCCGCTTATCTTGTACTTATAATCATTTAAATATCTAATCTCAATATAACAACGTATGATGTTTATTCTATTCTGTTAATGGTAATCCTTTCTTGCACGAATTATTATTGTTGGTATTTCGGTTATTGAAACTTATAATTTATTTCCTAGTACACCACTTCGAGTTATAAGAGGTTCACACGATATCTTAATTATCTCATGTAAGTTTGCCCAATCAAACTCTGTTTATCTTGTAGTTATACTCGTTTAAATTTGTAATCTTAAATATACTAAGTTATGAAGTTTACTATATTCTTGTAACGGTACTCCTTTCTTGCAAGAAGTATTAATCTTGTATGTCGGTTATTGCAACTTATAATTTATTACCTATGATGCCACTTCAAGGTATACGAGGTTCACACGATGTCTTAATAATATGGGGTAGGTTTCCTCAACCGAACTCTGTTTATCTTGTAGTTATAATCGTTTAAATTTGTAATCTAAATATACTAACATATGAAGTTTACTATATTCTTTGAACGGTACTCCTTTCTTGCACGAACTATTAATCTTTGTATGTCGGTTATTGCACCTTATAATTTATACCAATGATGCCACTTTGAGGTATACGAGGTTCACACGATCTCTTAATTATATCCTGTAAGTTTCCTCAATCGAAGGAACTCTGTTTATTTTGTAGCTATGACCGTTTAAATTCGTAATCTAAATATACTTACAGATGAAGTTTACTATATTCTTTTAACGGTACTCCTTTCTTGCTCGACCTATGAATCCCGGAATTTCGGTTATTGCAACTTATAATTTATTTCCTATGATGCCACTTCGAGGTAGAAGATGTTCACACATTATTGTAATTATATACTGCAAGTTTCCTCATTTGAACTCCGCTTATCTTGTACTTATAATCATTTAAATATCTAATCTCAATATAACAACGTATGATGTTTATTCTATTCTGTTAATGGTAATCCTTTCTTGCACGAATTATTATTGTTGGTATTTCGGTTATTGAAACTTATAATTTATGTCCTAGTACACCACTTCGAGTTATAAGAGGTTCACACGATATCTTAATTATCTCATGTAAGTTTGCCCAATCAAACTCTGTTTATCTTGTAGTTATACTCGTTTAAATTTGTAATCTAAATATACTAACATATGAAGTTTACTATATTCTTTGAACGGTACTCCTTTCTTGCACGAACTATTAATCTTTGTATGTCGGTTATTGCACCTTATAATTTATACCAATGATGCCACTTTGATGTATACGAGGTTCACACGATCTCTTAATTATATCCTGTAAGTTTCCTCAATCGAAGGAACTCTGTTTATTTTGTAGCTATGACCGTTTAAATTTGTAATCTAAATATACTTACAGATGAAGTTTACTATATTCTTGTAACGGTACTCATTTCTTGCAAGAACTATTAATCTTGTACGTCGGCTATTGCAACTTATAATTTATTACCTATGATGCCACTTCAAGGTATACGAGGTTCACACGATGTCTTAATAATATGGTGTAGGTTTCCTCAACCGAACTCTGTTTATCTTGTAGTTATAATCGTTTAAATTTGTAATCTAAATATACTAACATATGAAGTTTACTATATTCTTTGAACGGTACTCCTTTCTTGCACGAACTATTAATCTTTGTATGTCGGTTATTGCACCTTATAATCTATACCAATGATGCCACTTTGAGGTATACGAGGTTCACACGATCTCTTAATTATATCCTGTAAGTTTCCTCAATCGAAGGAACTCTGTTTATTTTGTAGCTATGACCGTTTAAATTCGTAATCTAAATATACTTACAGATGAAGTTTACTATATTCTTTTAACGGTACTCCTTTCTTTCTCGACCTATGAATCCCGGAATTTCGGTTATTGCAACTTATAATTTATTTCCTATGATGCCACTTCGAGGTAGAAGATGTTCACACATTATTGTAATTATATACTGCAACTTTCCTCATTTGAACTCCGCTTATCTTGTACTTATAATCATTTAAATATCTAATCTCAATATAACAACGTATGATGTTTATTCTATTCTGTTAATGGTAATCCTTTCTTGCACGAATTATTATTGTTGGTATTTCGGTTATTGAAACTTATAATTTATTTCCTAGTACACCACTTCGAGTTATAAGAGGTTCACACGATATCTTAATTATCTCATGTAAGTTTGCCCAATCAAACTCTGTTTATCTTGTAGTTATACTCGTTTAAATTTGTAATCTTAAATATACTAAGTTATGAAGTTTACTATATTCTTGTAACGGTACTCCTTTCTTGCAAGAAGTATTAATCTTGTATGTCGGTTATTGCAACTTATAATTTATTACCTATGATGCCACTTCAAGGTATACGAGGTTCACACGATGTCTTAATAATATGGGGTAGGTTTCCTCAACCGAACTCTGTTTATCTTGTAGTTATAATCGTTTAAATTTGTAATCTAAATATACTAACATATGAAGTTTACTATATTCTTTGAACGGTACTCCTTTCTTGCACGAACTATTAATCTTTGTATGTCGGTTATTGCACCTTATAATTTATACCAATGATGCCACTTTGAGGTATACGAGGTTCACACGATCTCTTAATTATATCCTGTAAGTTTCCTCAATCGAAGGAACTCTGTTTATTTTGTAGCTATGACCGTTTAAATTCGTAATCTAAATATACTTACAGATGAAGTTTACTATATTCTTTTAACGGTACTCCTTTCTTGCTCGACCTATGAATCCCGGAATTTCGGTTATTGCAACTTATAATTTATTTCCTATGATGCCACTTCGAGGTAGAAGATGTTCACACATTATTGTAATTATATACTGCAAGTTTCCTCATTTGAACTCCGCTTATCTTGTACTTATAATCATTTAAATATCTAATCTCAATATAACAACGTATGAAGTTTATTCTATTCTGTTAATGGTAATCCTTTCTTGCACGAATTATTATTGTTGGTATTTCGGTTATTGAAACTTATAATTTATTTCCTAGTACACCACTTCGAGTTATAAGAGGTTCACACGATATCTTAATTATCTCATGTAAGTTTGCCCAATCAAACTCTGTTTATCTTGTAGTTATACTCGTTTAAATTTGTAATCTAAATATACTAACATATGAAGTTTACTATATTCTTTGAACGGTACTCCTTTCTTGCACGAACTATTAATCTTTGTATGTCGGTTATTGCACCTTATAATTTATACCAATGATGCCACTTTGATGTATACGAGGTTCACACGATCTCTTAATTATATCCTGTAAGTTTCCTCAATCGAAGGAACTCTGTTTATTTTGTAGCTATAACCGTTTAAATTTGTAATCTAAATATACTTACAGATGAAGTTTACTATATTCTTGTAACGGTACTCATTTCTTGCAAGAACTATTAATCTTGTACGTCGGCTATTGCAACTTATAATTTATTACCTATGATGCCACTTCAAGGTATACGAGGTTCACACGATGTCTTAATAATATGGTGTAGGTTTCCTCAACCGAACTCTGTTTATCTTGTAGTTATAATCGTTTAAATTTGTAATCTAAATATACTAACATATGAAGTTTACTATATTCTTTGAACGGTACTCCTTTCTTGCACGAACTATTAATCTTTGTATGTCGGTTATTGCACCTTATAATTTATACCAATGATGCCACTTTGAGGTATACGAGGTTCACACGATCTCTTAATTATATCCTGTAAGTTTCCTCAATCGAAGGAACTCTGTTTATTTTGTAGCTATGACCGTTTAAATTCGTAATCTAAATATACTTACAGATGAAGTTTACTATATTCTTTTAACGGTACTCCTTTCTTGCTCGACCTATGAATCCCGGAATTTCGGTTATTGCAACTTATAATTTATTTCCTATGATGCCACTTCGAGGTAGAAGATGTTCACACATTATTGTAATCATATACTGCAACTTTCCTCATTTGAACTCCGCTTATCTTGTACTTATAATCATTTAAATATCTAATCTCAATATAACAACGTATGATGTTTATTCTATTCTGTTAATGGTAATCCTTTCTTGCACGAATTATTATTGTTGGTATTTCGGTTATTGAAACTTATAATTTATTTCCTAGTACACCACTTCGAGTTATAAGAGGTTCACACGATATCTTAATTATCTCATGTAAGTTTGCCCAATCAAACTCTGTTTATCTTGTAGTTATACTCGTTTAAATTTGTAATCTTAAATATACTAAGTTATGAAGTTTACTATATTCTTGTAACGGTACTCCTTTCTTGCAAGAAGTATTAATCTTGTATGTCGGTTATTGCAACTTATAATTTATTACCTATGATGCCACTTCAAGGTATACGAGGTTCACACGATGTCTTAATAATATGGGGTAGGTTTCCTCAACCGAACTCTGTTTATCTTGTAGTTATAATCGTTTAAATTTGTAATCTAAATATACTAACATATGAAGTTTACTATATTCTTTGAACGGTACTCCTTTCTTGCACGAACTATTAATCTTTGTATGTCGGTTATTGCACCTTATAATTTATACCAATGATGCCACTTTGAGGTATACGAGGTTCACACGATCTCTTAATTATATCCTGTAAGTTTCCTCAATCGAAGGAACTCTGTTTATTTTGTAGCTATGACCGTTTAAATTCGTAATCTAAATATACTTACAGATGAAGTTTACTATATTCTTTTAACGGTACTCCTTTCTTGCTCGACCTATGAATCCCGGAATTTCGGTTATTGCAACTTATAATTTATTTCCTATGATGCCACTTCGAGGTAGAAGATGTTCACACATTATTGTAATTATATACTGCAAGTTTCCTCATTTGAACTCCGCTTATCTTGTACTTATAATCATTTAAATATATAATCTCAATATAACAACGTATGATGTTTATTCTATTCTGTTAATGGTAATCCTTTCTTGCACGAATTATTATTGTTGGTATTTCGGTTATTGAAACTTATAATTTATTTCCTAGTACACCACTTCGAGTTATAAGAGGTTCACACGATATCTTAATTATCTCATGTAAGTTTGCCCAATCAAACTCTGTTTATCTTGTAGTTATACTCGTTTAAATTTGTAATCTAAATATACTAACATATGAAGTTTACTATATTCTTTGAACGGTACTCCTTTCTTGCACGAACTATTAATCTTTGTATGTCGGTTATTGCACCTTATAATTTATACCAATGATGCCACTTTGATGTATACGAGGTTCACACGATCTCTTAATTATATCCTGTAAGTTTCCTCAATCGAAGGAACTCTGTTTATTTTGTAGCTATGACCGTTTAAATTTGTAATCTAAATATACTTACAGATGAAGTTTACTATATTCTTGTAACGGTACTCATTTCTTGCAAGAACTATTAATCTTGTACGTCGGCTATTGCAACTTATAATTTATTACCTATGATGCCACTTCAAGGTATACGAGGTTCACACGATGTCTTAATAATATGGTGTAGGTTTCCTCAACCGAACTCTGTTTATCTTGTAGTTATAATCGTTTAAATTTGTAATCTAAATATACTAACATATGAAGTTTACTATATTCTTTGAACGGTACTCCTTTCTTGCACGAACTATTAATCTTTGTATGTCGGTTATTGCACCTTATAATTTATACCAATGATGCCACTTTGAGGTATACGAGGTTCACACGATCTCTTAATTATATCCTGTAAGTTTCCTCAATCGAAGGAACTCTGTTTATTTTGTAGCTATGACCGTTTAAATTCGTAATCTAAATATACTTACAGATGAAGTTTACTATATTCTTTTAACGGTACTCCTTTCTTGCTCGACCTATGAATCCCGGAATTTCGGTTATTGCAACTTATAATTTATTTCCTATGATGCCACTTCGAGGTAGAAGATGTTCACACATTATTGTAATCATATACTGCAACTTTCCTCATTTGAACTCCGCTTATCTTGTACTTATAATCATTTAAATATCTAATCTCAATATAACAACGTATGATGTTTATTCTATTCTGTTAATGGTAATCCTTTCTTGCACGAATTATTATTGTTGGTATTTCGGTTATTGAAACTTATAATTTATTTCCTAGTACACCACTTCGAGTTATAAGAGGTTCACACGATATCTTAATTATCTCATGTAAGTTTGCCCAATCAAACTCTGTTTATCTTGTAGTTATACTCGTTTAAATTTGTAATCTTAAATATACTAAGTTATGAAGTTTACTATATTCTTGTAACGGTACTCCTTTCTTGCAAGAAGTATTAATCTTGTATGTCGGTTATTGCAACTTATAATTTATTACCTATGATGCCACTTCAAGGTATACGAGGTTCACACGATGTCTTAATAATATGGGGTAGGTTTCCTCAACCGAACTCTGTTTATCTTGTAGTTATAATCGTTTAAATTTGTAATCTAAATATACTAACATATGAAGTTTACTATATTCTTTGAACGGTACTCCTTTCTTGCACGAACTATTAATCTTTGTATGTCGGTTATTGCACCTTATAATTTATACCAATGATGCCACTTTGAGGTATACGAGGTTCACACGATCTCTTAATTATATCCTGTAAGTTTCCTCAATCGAAGGAACTCTGTTTATTTTGTAGCTATGACCGTTTAAATTCGTAATCTAAATATACTTACAGATGAAGTTTACTATATTCTTTTAACGGTACTCCTTTCTTGCTCGACCTATGAATCCCGGAATTTCGGTTATTGCAACTTATAATTTATTTCCTATGATGCCACTTCGAGGTAGAAGATGTTCACACATTATTGTAATTATATACTGCAAGTTTCCTCATTTGAACTCCGCTTATCTTGTACTTATAATCATTTAAATATCTAATCTCAATATAACAACGTATGATGTTTATTCTATTCTGTTAATGGTAATCCTTTCTTGCACGAATTATTATTGTTGGTATTTCGGTTATTGAAACTTATAATTTATTTCCTAGTACACCACTTCGAGTTATAAGAGGTTCACACGATATCTTAATTATCTCATGTAAGTTTGCCCAATCAAACTCTGTTTATCTTGTAGTTATACTCGTTTAAATTTGTAATCTTAAATATACTAAGTTATGAAGTTTACTATATTCTTGTAACGGTACTCCTTTCTTGCAAGAAGTATTAATCTTGTATGTCGGTTATTGCAACTTATAATTTATTACCTATGATGCCACTTCAAGGTATACGAGGTTCACACGATGTCTTAATAATATGGGGTAGGTTTCCTCAACCGAACTCTGTTTATCTTGTAGTTATAATCGTTTAAATTTGTAATCTAAATATACTAACATATGAAGTTTACTATATTCTTTGAACGGTACTCCTTTCTTGCACGAACTATTAATCTTTGTATGTCGGTTATTGCACCTTATAATTTATACCAATGATGCCACTTTGAGGTATACGAGGTTCACACGATCTCTTAATTATATCCTGTAAGTTTCCTCAATCGAAGGAACTCTGTTTATTTTGTAGCTATGACCGTTTAAATTCGTAATCTAAATATACTTACAGATGAAGTTTACTATATTCTTTTAACGGTACTCCTTTCTTGCTCGACCTATGAATCCCGGAATTTCGGTTATTGCAACTTATAATTTATTTCCTATGATGCCACTTCGAGGTAGAAGATGTTCACACATTATTGTAATTATATACTGCAAGTTTCCTCATTTGAACTCCGCTTATCTTGTACTTATAATCATTTAAATATCTAATCTCAATATAACAACGTATGATGTTTATTCTATTCTGTTAATGGTAATCCTTTCTTGCACGAATTATTATTGTTGGTATTTCGGTTATTGAAACTTATAATTTATTTCCTAGTACACCACTTCGAGTTATAAGAGGTTCACACGATATCTTAATTATCTCATGTAAGTTTGCCCAATCAAACTCTGTTTATCTTGTAGTTATACTCGTTTAAATTTGTAATCTTAAATATACTAAGTTATGAAGTTTACTATATTCTTGTAACGGTACTCCTTTCTTGCAAGAAGTATTAATCTTGTATGTCGGTTATTGCAACTTATAATTTATTACCTATGATGCCACTTCAAGGTATACGAGGTTCACACGATGTCTTAATAATATGGGGTAGGTTTCCTCAACCGAACTCTGTTTATCTTGTAGTTATAATCGTTTAAATTTGTAATCTAAATATACTAACATATGAAGTTTACTATATTCTTTGAACGGTACTCCTTTCTTGCACGAACTATTAATCTTTGTATGTCGGTTATTGCACCTTATAATTTATACCAATGATGCCACTTTGAGGTATACGAGGTTCACACGATCTCTTAATTATATCCTGTAAGTTTCCTCAATCGAAGGAACTCTGTTTATTTTGTAGCTATGACCGTTTAAATTCGTAATCTAAATATACTTACAGATGAAGTTTACTATATTCTTTTAACGGTACTCCTTTCTTGCTCGACCTATGAATCCCGGAATTTCGGTTATTGCAACTTATAATTTATTTCCTATGATGCCACTTCGAGGTAGAAGATGTTCACACATTATTGTAATTATATACTGCAAGTTTCCTCATTTGAACTCCGCTTATCTTGTACTTATAATCATTTAAATATCTAATCTCAATATAACAACGTATGATGTTTATTCTATTCTGTTAATGGTAATCCTTTCTTGCACGAATTATTATTGTTGGTATTTCGGTTATTGAAACTTATAATTTATTTCCTAGTACACCACTTCGAGTTATAAGAGGTTCACACGATATCTTAATTATCTCATGTAAGTTTGCCCAATCAAACTCTGTTTATCTTGTAGTTATACTCGTTTAAATTTGTAATCTAAATATACTAACATATGAAGTTTACTATATTCTTTGAACGGTACTCCTTTCTTGCACGAACTATTAATCTTTGTATGTCGGTTATTGCACCTTA
Source organism: Chamaenerion angustifolium (assembly GCA_946814005.1). Lineage (NCBI taxonomy): Eukaryota > Viridiplantae > Streptophyta > Magnoliopsida > Myrtales > Onagraceae > Chamaenerion > Chamaenerion angustifolium. The sequence continues at coordinate 19,512,915 of OX328268.1, read as the reverse complement.
TAATTTATACCAATGATGCCACTTTGATGTATACGAGGTTCACACGATCTCTTAATTATATCCTGTAAGTTTCCTCAATCGAAGGAACTCTGTTTATTTTGTAGCTATGACCGTTTAAATTTGTAATCTAAATATACTTACAGATGAAGTTTACTATATTCTTGTAACGGTACTCATTTCTTGCAAGAACTATTAATCTTGTACGTCGGCTATTGCAACTTATAATTTATTACCTATGATGCCACTTCAAGGTATACGAGGTTCACACGATGTCTTAATAATATGGTGTAGGTTTCCTCAACCGAACTCTGTTTATCTTGTAGTTATAATCGTTTAAATTTGTAATCTAAATATACTAACATATGAAGTTTACTATATTCTTTGAACGGTACTCCTTTCTTGCACGAACTATTAATCTTTGTATGTCGGTTATTGCACCTTATAATTTATACCAATGATGCCACTTTGAGGTATACGAGGTTCACACGATCTCTTAATTATATCCTGTAAGTTTCCTCAATCGAAGGAACTCTGTTTATTTTGTAGCTATGACCGTTTAAATTCGTAATCTAAATATACTTACAGATGAAGTTTACTATATTCTTTTAACGGTACTCCTTTCTTGCTCGACCTATGAATCCCGGAATTTCGGTTATTGCAACTTATAATTTATTTCCTATGATGCCACTTCGAGGTAGAAGATGTTCACACATTATTGTAATCATATACTGCAACTTTCCTCATTTGAACTCCGCTTATCTTGTACTTATAATCATTTAAATATCTAATCTCAATATAACAACGTATGATGTTTATTCTATTCTGTTAATGGTAATCCTTTCTTGCACGAATTATTATTGTTGGTATTTCGGTTATTGAAACTTATAATTTATTTCCTAGTACACCACTTCGAGTTATAAGAGGTTCACACGATATCTTAATTATCTCATGTAAGTTTGCCCAATCAAACTCTGTTTATCTTGTAGTTATACTCGTTTAAATTTGTAATCTTAAATATACTAAGTTATGAAGTTTACTATATTCTTGTAACGGTACTCCTTTCTTGCAAGAAGTATTAATCTTGTATGTCGGTTATTGCAACTTATAATTTATTACCTATGATGCCACTTCAAGGTATACGAGGTTCACACGATGTCTTAATAATATGGGGTAGGTTTCCTCAACCGAACTCTGTTTATCTTGTAGTTATAATCGTTTAAATTTGTAATCTAAATATACTAACATATGAAGTTTACTATATTCTTTGAACGGTACTCCTTTCTTGCACGAACTATTAATCTTTGTATGTCGGTTATTGCACCTTATAATTTATACCAATGATGCCACTTTGAGGTATACGAGGTTCACACGATCTCTTAATTATATCCTGTAAGTTTCCTCAATCGAAGGAACTCTGTTTATTTTGTAGCTATGACCGTTTAAATTCGTAATCTAAATATACTTACAGATGAAGTTTACTATATTCTTTTAACGGTACTCCTTTCTTGCTCGACCTATGAATCCCGGAATTTCGGTTATTGCAACTTATAATTTATTTCCTATGATGCCACTTCGAGGTAGAAGATGTTCACACATTATTGTAATTATATACTGCAAGTTTCCTCATTTGAACTCCGCTTATCTTGTACTTATAATCATTTAAATATCTAATCTCAATATAACAACGTATGATGTTTATTCTATTCTGTTAATGGTAATCCTTTCTTGCACGAATTATTATTGTTGGTATTTCGGTTATTGAAACTTATAATTTATTTCCTAGTACACCACTTCGAGTTATAAGAGGTTCACACGATATCTTAATTATCTCATGTAAGTTTGCCCAATCAAACTCTGTTTATCTTGTAGTTATACTCGTTTAAATTTGTAATCTTAAATATACTAAGTTATGAAGTTTACTATATTCTTGTAACGGTACTCATTTCTTGCAAGAACTATTAATCTTGTACGTCGGCTATTGCAACTTATAATTTATTACCTATGATGCCACTTCAAGGTATACGAGGTTCACACGATGTCTTAATAATATGGTGTAGGTTTCCTCAACCGAACTCTGTTTATCTTGTAGTTATAATCGTTTAAATTTGTAATCTAAATATACTAACATATGAAGTTTACTATATTCTTTGAACGGTACTCCTTTCTTGCACGAACTATTAATCTTTGTATGTCGGTTATTGCACCTTATAATTTATACCAATGATGCCACTTTGAGGTATACGAGGTTCACACGATCTCTTAATTATATCCTGTAAGTTTCCTCAATCGAAGGAACTCTGTTTATTTTGTAGCTATGACCGTTTAAATTCGTAATCTAAATATACTTACAGATGAAGTTTACTATATTCTTTTAACGGTACTCCTTTCTTGCTCGACCTATGAATCCCGGAATTTCGGTTATTGCAACTTATAATTTATTTCCTATGATGCCACTTCGAGGTAGAAGATGTTCACACATTATTGTAATTATATACTGCAAGTTTCCTCATTTGAACTCCGCTTATCTTGTACTTATAATCATTTAAATATCTAATCTCAATATAACAACGTATGATGTTTATTCTATTCTGTTAATGGTAATCCTTTCTTGCACGAATTATTATTGTTGGTATTTCGGTTATTGAAACTTATAATTTATTTCCTAGTACACCACTTCGAGTTATAAGAGGTTCACACGATATCTTAATTATCTCATGTAAGTTTGCCCAATCAAACTCTGTTTATCTTGTAGTTATACTCGTTTAAATTTGTAATCTTAAATATACTAAGTTATGAAGTTTACTATATTCTTGTAACGGTACTCATTTCTTGCAAGAACTATTAATCTTGTACGTCGGCTATTGCAACTTATAATTTATTACCTATGATGCCACTTCAAGGTATACGAGGTTCACACGATGTCTTAATAATATGGTGTAGGTTTCCTCAACCGAACTCTGTTTATCTTGTAGTTATAATCGTTTAAATTTGTAATCTAAATATACTAACATATGAAGTTTACTATATTCTTTGAACGGTACTCCTTTCTTGCACGAACTATTAATCTTTGTATGTCGGTTATTGCACCTTATAATTTATACCAATGATGCCACTTTGAGGTATACGAGGTTCACACGATCTCTTAATTATATCCTGTAAGTTTCCTCAATCGAAGGAACTCTGTTTATTTTGTAGCTATGACCGTTTAAATTCGTAATCTAAATATACTTACAGATGAAGTTTACTATATTCTTTTAACGGTACTCCTTTCTTGCTCGACCTATGAATCCCGGAATTTCGGTTATTGCAACTTATAATTTATTTCCTATGATGCCACTTCGAGGTAGAAGATGTTCACACATTATTGTAATTATATACTGCAAGTTTCCTCATTTGAACTCCGCTTATCTTGTACTTATAATCATTTAAATATCTAATCTCAATATAACAACGTATGATGTTTATTCTATTCTGTTAATGGTAATCCTTTCTTGCACGAATTATTATTGTTGGTATTTCGGTTATTGAAACTTATAATTTATTTCCTAGTACACCACTTCGAGTTATAAGAGGTTCACACGATATCTTAATTATCTCATGTAAGTTTGCCCAATCAAACTCTGTTTATCTTGTAGTTATACTCGTTTAAATTTGTAATCTTAAATATACTAAGTTATGAAGTTTACTATATTCTTGTAACGGTACTCCTTTCTTGCAAGAAGTATTAATCTTGTATGTCGGTTATTGCAACTTATAATTTATTACCTATGATGCCACTTCAAGGTATACGAGGTTCACACGATGTCTTAATAATATGGGGTAGGTTTCCTCAACCGAACTCTGTTTATCTTGTAGTTATAATCGTTTAAATTTGTAATCTAAATATACTAACATATGAAGTTTACTATATTCTTTGAACGGTACTCCTTTCTTGCACGAACTATTAATCTTTGTATGTCGGTTATTGCACCTTATAATTTATACCAATGATGCCACTTTGAGGTATACGAGGTTCACACGATCTCTTAATTATATCCTGTAAGTTTCCTCAATCGAAGGAACTCTGTTTATTTTGTAGCTATGACCGTTTAAATTCGTAATCTAAATATACTTACAGATGAAGTTTACTATATTCTTTTAACGGTACTCCTTTCTTGCTCGACCTATGAATCCCGGAATTTCGGTTATTGCAACTTATAATTTATTTCCTATGATGCCACTTCGAGGTAGAAGATGTTCACACATTATTGTAATTATATACTGCAAGTTTCCTCATTTGAACTCCGCTTATCTTGTACTTATAATCATTTAAATATCTAATCTCAATATAACAACGTATGATGTTTATTCTATTCTGTTAATGGTAATCCTTTCTTGCACGAATTATTATTGTTGGTATTTCGGTTATTGAAACTTATAATTTATTTCCTAGTACACCACTTCGAGTTATAAGAGGTTCACACGATATCTTAATTATCTCATGTAAGTTTGCCCAATCAAACTCTGTTTATCTTGTAGTTATACTCGTTTAAATTTGTAATCTTAAATATACTAAGTTATGAAGTTTACTATATTCTTGTAACGGTACTCCTTTCTTGCAAGAAGTATTAATCTTGTATGTCGGTTATTGCAACTTATAATTTATTACCTATGATGCCACTTCAAGGTATACGAGGTTCACACGATGTCTTAATAATATGGGGTAGGTTTCCTCAACCGAACTCTGTTTATCTTGTAGTTATAATCGTTTAAATTTGTAATCTAAATATACTAACATATGAAGTTTACTATATTCTTTGAACGGTACTCCTTTCTTGCACGAACTATTAATCTTTGTATGTCGGTTATTGCACCTTATAATTTATACCAATGATGCCACTTTGAGGTATACGAGGTTCACACGATCTCTTAATTATATCCTGTAAGTTTCCTCAATCGAAGGAACTCTGTTTATTTTGTAGCTATGACCGTTTAAATTCGTAATCTAAATATACTTACAGATGAAGTTTACTATATTCTTTTAACGGTACTCCTTTCTTGCTCGACCTATGAATCCCGGAATTTCGGTTATTGCAACTTATAATTTATTTCCTATGATGCCACTTCGAGGTAGAAGATGTTCACACATTATTGTAATTATATACTGCAAGTTTCCTCATTTGAACTCCGCTTATCTTGTACTTATAATCATTTAAATATCTAATCTCAATATAACAACGTATGATGTTTATTCTATTCTGTTAATGGTAATCCTTTCTTGCACGAATTATTATTGTTGGTATTTCGGTTATTGAAACTTATAATTTATTTCCTAGTACACCACTTCGAGTTATAAGAGGTTCACACGATATCTTAATTATCTCATGTAAGTTTGCCCAATCAAACTCTGTTTATCTTGTAGTTATACTCGTTTAAATTTGTAATCTTAAATATACTAAGTTATGAAGTTTACTATATTCTTGTAACGGTACTCCTTTCTTGCAAGAAGTATTAATCTTGTATGTCGGTTATTGCAACTTATAATTTATTACCTATGATGCCACTTCAAGGTATACGAGGTTCACACGATGTCTTAATAATATGGGGTAGGTTTCCTCAACCGAACTCTGTTTATCTTGTAGTTATAATCGTTTAAATTTGTAATCTAAATATACTAACATATGAAGTTTACTATATTCTTTGAACGGTACTCCTTTCTTGCACGAACTATTAATCTTTGTATGTCGGTTATTGCACCTTATAATTTATACCAATGATGCCACTTTGAGGTATACGAGGTTCACACGATCTCTTAATTATATCCTGTAAGTTTCCTCAATCGAAGGAACTCTGTTTATTTTGTAGCTATGACCGTTTAAATTCGTAATCTAAATATACTTACAGATGAAGTTTACTATATTCTTTTAACGGTACTCCTTTCTTGCTCGACCTATGAATCCCGGAATTTCGGTTATTGCAACTTATAATTTATTTCCTATGATGCCACTTCGAGGTAGAAGATGTTCACACATTATTGTAATCATATACTGCAACTTTCCTCATTTGAACTCCGCTTATCTTGTACTTATAATCATTTAAATATCTAATCTCAATATAACAACGTATGATGTTTATTCTATTCTGTTAATGGTAATCCTTTCTTGCACAAATTATTATTGTTGGTATTTCGGTTATTGAAACTTATAATTTATTTCCTAGTACACTACTTCGAGTTATAAGAGGTTCACACGATATCTTAATTATCTCATGTAAGTTTGCCCAATCAAACTCTGTTTATCTTGTAGCTATGATCGTTTAAATTCGTAATCTAAATATACTAACATATGAAGTTTACTATATTCTTTGAACGGTACTCCTTTCTTGCACGAACTATTAATCTTTGTATGTCGGTTATTGCACCTTATAATTTATACCAATGATGCCACTTTGATGTATACGAGGTTCACACGATCTCTTAATTATATCCTGTAAGTTTCCTCAATCGAAGGAACTCTGTTTATTTTGTAGCTATGACCGTTTAAATTTGTAATCTAAATATACTTACAGATGAAGTTTACTATATTCTTGTATCAGTACTCCTTTCTTGCACGAACTATTAATCTTGTACGTCGGCTATTGCAACTTATAATTTATTACCTATGATGCCACTTCAAGGTATACGAGGTTCACACGATGTCTTAATAATATGGTGTAGGTTTCCTCAACCGAACTCTGTTTATCTTGTAGTTATAATCGTTTAAATTTGTAATCTAAATATACTAACATATGAAGTTTACTATATTCTTTGAACGGTACTCCTTTCTTGCACGAACTATTAATCTTTGTATGTCGGTTATTGCACCTTATAATTTATACCAATGATGCCACTTTGAGGTATACGAGGTTCACACGATCTCTTAATTATATCCTGTAAGTTTCCTCAATCGAAGGAACTCTGTTTATTTTGTAGCTATGACCGTTTAAATTCGTAATCTAAATATACTTACAGATGAAGTTTACTATATTCTTTTAACGGTACTCCTTTCTTGCTCGACCTATGAATCCCGTAATTTCGGTTATTGCAACTTATAATTTATTTCCTATGATGCCACTTCGAGGTAGAAGATGTTCACACATTATTGTAATTATATACTGCAAGTTTCCTCATTTGAACTCCGCTTATCTTGTACTTATAATCATTTAAATATCTAATCTCAATATAACAACGTATGATGTTTATTCTATCCTGTTAATGGTAATACTTTCTTGCACGAATTATTATTGTTGGTATTTCGGTTATTGAAACTTATAATTTATTTCCTAGTACACCACTTCGAGTTATAAGAGGTTCACACGATATCTTAATTATCTCATGTAAGTTTGCCCAATCAAACTCTGTTTATCTTGTAGTTATACTCGTTTAAATTTGTAATCTTAAATATACTAAGTTATGAAGTTTACTATATTCTTGTAACGGTACTCCTTTCTTGCAAGAAGTATTAATCTTGTATGTCGGTTATTGCAACTTATAATTTATTACCTATGATGCCACTTCAAGGTATACGAGGTTCACACGATGTCTTAATAATATGGGGTAGGTTTCCTCAACCGAACTCTGTTTATCTTGTAGTTATAATCGTTTAAATTTGTAATCTAAATATACTAACATATGAAGTTTACTATATTCTTTGAACGGTACTCCTTTCTTGCACGAACTATTAATCTTTGTATGTCGGTTATTGCACCTTATAATTTATACCAATGATGCCACTTTGAGGTATACGAGGTTCACACGATCTCTTAATTATATCCTGTAAGTTTCCTCAATCGAAGGAACTCTGTTTATTTTGTAGCTATGACCGTTTAAATTCGTAATCTAAATATACTTACAGATGAAGTTTACTATATTCTTTTAACGGTACTCCTTTCTTGCTCGACCTATGAATCCCGGAATTTCGGTTATTGCAACTTATAATTTATTTCCTATGATGCCACTTCGAGGTAGAAGATGTTCACACATTATTGTAATCATATACTGCAACTTTCCTCATTTGAACTCCGCTTATCTTGTACTTATAATCATTTAAATATCTAATCTCAATATAACAACGTATGATGTTTATTCTATTCTGTTAATGGTAATCCTTTCTTGCACAAATTATTATTGTTGGTATTTCGGTTATTGAAACTTATAATTTATTTCCTAGTACACTACTTCGAGTTATAAGAGGTTCACACGATATCTTAATTATCTCATGTAAGTTTGCCCAATCAAACTCTGTTTATCTTGTAGCTATACTCGTTTAAATTTGTAATCTAAATATACTAACATATGAAGTTTACTATATTCTTTGAACGGTACTCCTTTCTTGCACGAACTATTAATCTTTGTATGTCGGTTATTGCACCTTATAATTTATACCAATGATGCCACTTTGAGGTATACGAGGTTCACACGATCTCTTAATTATATCCTGTAAGTTTCCTCAATCGAAGGAACTCTGTTTATTTTGTAGCTATGACCGTTTAAATTCGTAATCTAAATATACTTACAGATGAAGTTTACTATATTCTTTTAACGGTACTCCTTTCTTGCTCGACCTATGAATCCCGGAATTTCGGTTATTGCAACTTATAATTTATTTCCTATGATGCCACTTCGAGGTAGAAGATGTTCACACATTATTGTAATCATATACTGCAACTTTCCTCATTTGAACTCCGCTTATCTTGTACTTATAATCATTTAAATATCTAATCTCAATATAACAACGTATGATGTTTATTCTATTCTGTTAATGGTAATCCTTTCTTGCACAAATTATTATTGTTGGTATTTCGGTTATTGAAACTTATAATTTATTTCCTAGTACACTACTTCGAGTTATAAGAGGTTCACACGATATCTTAATTATCTCATGTAAGTTTGCCCAATCAAACTCTGTTTATCTTGTAGCTATACTCGTTTAAATTTGTAATCTAAATATACTAACATATGAAGTTTACTATATTCTTTGAACGGTACTCCTTTCTTGCACGAACTATTAATCTTTGTATGTCGGTTATTGCACCTTATAATTTATACCAATGATGCCACTTTGATGTATACGAGGTTCACACGATCTCTTAATTATATCCTGTAAGTTTCCTCAATCGAAGGAACTCTGTTTATTTTGTAGTTATGACCGTTTAAATTTGTAATCTAAATATACTTACAGATGAAGTTTACTATATTCTTGTAACTGTACTCCTTTCTTGCAAGAACTATTAATCTTGTACGTCGGCTATTGCAACTTATAATTTATTACCTATGATGCCACTTCAAGGTATACGAGGTTCACACGATGTCTTAATAATATGGTGTAGGTTTCCTCAACCGAACTCTGTTTATCTTGTAGTTATAATCGTTTAAATTTGTAATCTAAATATACTAACATATGAAGTTTACTATATTCTTTGAACGGTACTCCTTTCTTGCACGAACTATTAATCTTTGTATGTCGGTTATTGCACCTTATAATTTATACCAATGATGCCACTTTGAGGTATACGAGGTTCACACGATCTCTTAATTATATCCTGTAAGTTTCCTCAATCGAAGGAACTCTGTTTATTTTGTAGCTATGACCGTTTAAATTCGTAATCTAAATATACTTACAGATGAAGTTTACTATATTCTTTTAACGGTACTCCTTTCTTGCTCGACCTATGAATCCCGGAATTTCGGTTATTGCAACTTATAATTTATTTCCTATGATGCCACTTCGAGGTAGAAGATGTTCACACATTATTGTAATTATATACTGCAAGTTTCCTCATTTGAACTCCGCTTATCTTGTACTTATAATCATTTAAATATCTAATCTCAATATAACAACGTATGATGTTTATTCTATCCTGTTAATGGTAATACTTTCTTGCACGAATTATTATTGTTGGTATTTCGGTTATTGAAACTTATAATTTATTTCCTAGTACACCACTTCGAGTTATAAGAGGTTCACACGATATCTTAATTATCTCATGTAAGTTTGCCCAATCAAACTCTGTTTATCTTGTAGTTATACTCGTTTAAATTTGTAATCTTAAATATACTAAGTTATGAAGTTTACTATATTCTTGTAACGGTACTCCTTTCTTGCAAGAAGTATTAATCTTGTATGTCGGTTATTGCAACTTATAATTTATTACCTATGATGCCACTTCAAGGTATACGAGGTTCACACGATGTCTTAATAATATGGGGTAGGTTTCCTCAACCGAACTCTGTTTATCTTGTAGTTATAATCGTTTAAATTTGTAATCTAAATATACTAACATATGAAGTTTACTATATTCTTTGAACGGTACTCCTTTCTTGCACGAACTATTAATCTTTGTATGTCGGTTATTGCACCTTATAATTTATACCAATGATGCCACTTTGAGGTATACGAGGTTCACACGATCTCTTAATTATATCCTGTAAGTTTCCTCAATCGAAGGAACTCTGTTTATTTTGTAGCTATGACCGTTTAAATTCTTAATCTAAATATACTTACAGATGAAGTTTACTATATTCTTTTAACGGTACTCCTTTCTTGCTCGACCTATGAATCCCGGAATTTCGGTTATTGCAACTTATAATTTATTTCCTATGATGCCACTTCGAGGTAGAAGATGTTCACACATTATTGTAATTATATACTGCAAGTTTCCTCATTTGAACTCCGCTTATCTTGTACTTATAATCATTTAAATATCTAATCTCAATATAACAACGTATGATGTTTATTCTATTCTGTTAATGGTAATCCTTTCTTGCACGAATTATTATTGTTGGTATTTCGGTTATTGAAACTTATAATTTATTTCCTAGTACACCACTTCGAGTTATAAGAGGTTCACACGATATCTTAATTATCTCATGTAAGTTTGCCCAATCAAACTCTGTTTATCTTGTAGTTATACTCGTTTAAATTTGTAATCTTAAATATACTAAGTTATGAAGTTTACTATATTCTTGTAACGGTACTCCTTTCTTGCAAGAAGTATTAATCTTGTATGTCGGTTATTGCAACTTATAATTTATTACCTATGATGCCACTTCAAGGTATACGAGGTTCACACGATGTCTTAATAATATGGGGTAGGTTTCCTCAACCGAACTCTGTTTATCTTGTAGTTATAATCGTTTAAATTTGTAATCTAAATATACTAACATATGAAGTTTACTATATTCTTTGAACGGTACTCCTTTCTTGCACGAACTATTAATCTTTGTATGTCGGTTATTGCACCTTATAATTTATACCAATGATGCCACTTTGAGGTATACGAGGTTCACACGATCTCTTAATTATATCCTGTAAGTTTCCTCAATCGAAGGAACTCTGTTTATTTTGTAGCTATGACCGTTTAAATTCGTAATCTAAATATACTTACAGATGAAGTTTACTATATTCTTTTAACGGTACTCCTTTCTTGCTCGACCTATGAATCCCGGAATTTCGGTTATTGCAACTTATAATTTATTTCCTATGATGCCACTTCGAGGTAGAAGATGTTCACACATTATTGTAATCATATACTGCAACTTTCCTCATTTGAACTCCGCTTATCTTGTACTTATAATCATTTAAATATCTAATCTCAATATAACAACGTATGATGTTTATTCTATTCTGTTAATGGTAATCCTTTCTTGCACAAATTATTATTGTTGGTATTTCGGTTATTGAAACTTATAATTTATTTCCTAGTACACCACTTCGAGTTATAAGAGGTTCACACGATATCTTAATTATCTCATGTAAGTTTGCCCATTCAAACTCTGTTTATCTTGTAGCTATACTCGTTTAAATTTGTAATCTAAATATACTAACATATGAAGTTTACTATATTCTTTGAACGGTACTCCTTTCTTGCACGAACTATTAATCTTTGTATGTCGGTTATTGCACCTTATAATTTATACCAATGATGCCACTTTGATGTATACGAGGTTCACACGATCTCTTAATTATATCCTGTAAGTTTCCTCAATCGAAGGAACTCTGTTTATTTTGTAGCTATGACCGTTTAAATTTGTAATCTAAATATACTTACAGATGAAGTTTACTATATTCTTGTAACGGTACTCATTTCTTGCAAGAACTATTAATCTTGTACGTCGGCTATTGCAACTTATAATTTATTACCTATGATGCCACTTCAAGGTATACGAGGTTCACACGATGTCTTAATAATATGGTGTAGGTTTCCTCAACCGAACTCTGTTTATCTTGTAGTTATAATCGTTTAAATTTGTAATCTAAATATACTAACATATGAAGTTTACTATATTCTTTGAACGGTACTCCTTTCTTGCACGAACTATTAATCTTTGTATGTCGGTTATTGCACCTTATAATTTATACCAATGATGCCACTTTGATGTATACGAGGTTCACACGATCTCTTAATTATATCCTGTAAGTTTCCTCAATCGAAGGAACTCTGTTTATTTTGTAGCTATGACCGTTTAAATTTGTAATCTAAATATACTTACAGATGAAGTTTACTATATTCTTGTAACGGTACTCCTTTCTTGCAAGAACTATTAATCTTGTACGTCGGCTATTGCAACTTATAATTTATTACCTATGATGCCACTTCAAGGTATACGAGGTTCACACGATGTCTTAATAATATGGTGTAGGTTTCCTCAACCGAACTCTGTTTATCTTGTAGTTATAATCGTTTAAATTTGTAATCTAAATATACTAACATATGAAGTTTACTATATTCTTTGAACGGTACTCCTTTCTTGCACGAACTATTAATCTTTGTATGTCGGTTATTGCACCTTATAATTTATACCAATGATGCCACTTTGAGGTATACGAGGTTCACACGATCTCTTAATTATATCCTGTAAGTTTCCTCAATCGAAGGAACTCTGTTTATTTTGTAGCTATGACCGTTTAAATTCGTAATCTAAATATACTTACAGATGAAGTTTACTATATTCTTTTAACGGTACTCCTTTCTTGCTCGACCTATGAATCCCGGAATTTCGGTTATTGCAACTTATAATTTATTTCCTATGATGCCACTTCGAGGTAGAAGATGTTCACACATTATTGTAATTATATACTGCAAGTTTCCTCATTTGAACTCCGCTTATCTTGTACTTATAATCATTTAAATATCTAATCTCAATATAACAACGTATGATGTTTATTCTATCCTGTTAATGGTAATACTTTCTTGCACGAATTATTATTGTTGGTATTTCGGTTATTGAAACTTATAATTTATTTCCTAGTACACCACTTCGAGTTATAAGAGGTTCACACGATATCTTAATTATCTCATGTAAGTTTGCCCAATCAAACTCTGTTTATCTTGTAGTTATACTCGTTTAAATTTGTAATCTTAAATATACTAAGTTATGAAGTTTACTATATTCTTGTAACGGTACTCCTTTCTTGCAAGAAGTATTAATCTTGTATGTCGGTTATTGCAACTTATAATTTATTACCTATGATGCCACTTCAAGGTATACGAGGTTCACACGATGTCTTAATAATATGGGGTAGGTTTCCTCAACCGAACTCTGTTTATCTTGTAGTTATAATCGTTTAAATTTGTAATCTAAATATACTAACATATGAAGTTTACTATATTCTTTGAACGGTACTCCTTTCTTGCACGAACTATTAATCTTTGTATGTCGGTTATTGCACCTTATAATTTATACCAATGATGCCACTTTGATGTATACGAGGTTCACACGATCTCTTAATTATATCCTGTAAGTTTCCTCAATCGAAGGAACTCTGTTTATTTTGTAGCTATGACCGTTTAAATTTGTAATCTAAATATACTTACAGATGAAGTTTACTATATTCTTGTAACGGTACTCATTTCTTGCAAGAACTATTAATCTTGTACGTCGGCTATTGCAACTTATAATTTATTACCTATGATGCCACTTCAAGGTATACGAGGTTCACACGATGTCTTAATAATATGGTGTAGGTTTCCTCAACCGAACTCTGTTTATCTTGTAGTTATAATCGTTTAAATTTGTAATCTAAATATACTAACATATGAAGTTTACTATATTCTTTGAACGGTACTCCTTTCTTGCACGAACTATTAATCTTTGTATGTCGGTTATTGCACCTTATAATTTATACCAATGATGCCACTTTGAGGTATACGAGGTTCACACGATCTCTTAATTATATCCTGTAAGTTTCCTCAATCGAAGGAACTCTGTTTATTTTGTAGCTATGACCGTTTAAATTCGTAATCTAAATATACTTACAGATGAAGTTTACTATATTCTTTTAACGGTACTCCTTTCTTGCTCGACCTATGAATCCCGGAATTTCGGTTATTGCAACTTATAATTTATTTCCTATGATGCCACTTCGAGGTAGAAGATGTTCACACATTATTGTAATTATATACTGCAAGTTTCCTCATTTGAACTCCGCTTATCTTGTACTTATAATCATTTAAATATCTAATCTCAATATAACAACGTATGATGTTTATTCTATCCTGTTAATGGTAATCCTTTCTTGCACGAATTATTATTGTTGGTATTTCGGTTATTGAAACTTATAATTTATTTCCTAGTACACCACTTCGAGTTATAAGAGGTTCACACGATATCTTAATTATCTCATGTAAGTTTGCCCAATCAAACTCTGTTTATCTTGTAGTTATACTCGTTTAAATTTGTAATCTTAAATATACTAAGTTATGAAGTTTACTATATTCTTGTAACGGTACTCCTTTCTTGCAAGAAGTATTAATCTTGTATGTCGGTTATTGCAACTTATAATTTATTACCTATGATGCCACTTCAAGGTATACGAGGTTCACACGATGTCTTATTAATATGGGGTAGGTTTCCTCAACCGAACTCTGTTTATCTTGTAGTTATAATCGTTTAAATTTGTAATCTAAATATACTAACATATGAAGTTTACTATATTCTTTGAACGGTACTCCTTTCTTGCACGAACTATTAATCTTTGTATGTCGGTTATTGCACCTTATAATTTATACCAATGATGCCACTTTGATGTATACGAGGTTCACACGATCTCTTAATTATATCCTGTAAGTTTCCTCAATCGAAGGAACTCTGTTTATTTTGTAGCTATGACCGTTTAAATTTGTAATCTAAATATACTTACAGATGAAGTTTACTATATTCTTGTAACGGTACTCATTTCTTGCAAGAACTATTAATCTTGTACGTCGGCTATTGCAACTTATAATTTATTACCTATGATGCCACTTCAAGGTATACGAGGTTCACACGATGTCTTAATAATATGGTGTAGGTTTCCTCAACCGAACTCTGTTTATCTTGTAGTTATAATCGTTTAAATTTGTAATCTAAATATACTAACATATGAAGTTTACTATATTCTTTGAACGGTACTCCTTTCTTGCACGAACTATTAATCTTTGTATGTCGGTTATTGCACCTTATAATTTATACCAATGATGCCACTTTGAGGTATACGAGGTTCACACGATCTCTTAATTATATCCTGTAAGTTTCCTCAATCGAAGGAACTCTGTTTATTTTGTAGCTATGACCGTTTAAATTCGTAATCTAAATATACTTACAGATGAAGTTTACTATATTCTTTTAACGGTACTCCTTTCTTGCTCGACCTATGAATCCCGGAATTTCGGTTATTGCAACTTATAATTTATTTCCTATGATGCCACTTCGAGGTAGAAGATGTTCACACATTATTGTAATTATATACTGCAAGTTTCCTCATTTGAACTCCGCTTATCTTGTACTTATAATCATTTAAATATCTAATCTCAATATAACAACGTATGATGTTTATTCTATTCTGTTAATAGTAATCCTTTCTTGCACGAATTATTATTGTTGGTATTTCGGTTATTGAAACTTATAATTTATTTCCTAGTACACCACTTCGAGTTATAAGAGGTTCACACGATATCTTAATTATCTCATGTAAGTTTGCCCAATCAAACTCTGTTTATCTTGTAGTTATACTCGTTTAAATTTGTAATCTTAAATATACTAAGTTATGAAGTTTACTATATTCTTGTAACGGTACTCCTTTCTTGCAAGAAGTATTAATCTTGTATGTCGGTTATTGCAACTTATAATTTATTACCTATGATGCCACTTCAAGGTATACGAGGTTCACACGATGTCTTAATAATATGGGGTAGGTTTCCTCAACCGAACTCTGTTTATCTTGTAGTTATAATCGTTTAAATTTGTAATCTAAATATACTAACATATGAAGTTTACTATATTCTTTGAACGGTACTCCTTTCTTGCACGAACTATTAATCTTTGTACGTCGGTTATTGCACCTTATAATTTATACCAATGATGCCACTTTGAGGTATACGAGGTTCACACGATCTCTTAATTATATCCTGTAAGTTTCCTCAATCGAAGGAACTCTGTTTATTTTGTAGCTATGACCGTTTAAATTCGTAATCTAAATATACTTACAGATGAAGTTTACTATATTCTTTTAACGGTACTCCTTTCTTGCTCGACCTATGAATCCCGGAATTTCGGTTATTGCAACTTATAATTTATTTCCTATGATGCCACTTCGAGGTAGAAGATGTTCACACATTATTGTAATCATATACTGCAACTTTCCTCATTTGAACTCCGCTTATCTTGTACTTATAATCATTTAAATATCTAATCTCAATATAACAACGTATGATGTTTATTCTATTCTGTTAATGGTAATCCTTTCTTGCACAAATTATTATTGTTGGTATTTCGGTTATTGAAACTTATAATTTATTTCCTAGTACACCACTTCGAGTTATAAGAGGTTCACACGATATCTTAATTATCTCATGTAAGTTTGCCCAATCAAACTTTGTTTATCTTGTAGCTATACTCGTTTAAATTTGTAATCTAAATATACTAACATATGAAGTTTACTATATTCTTTGAACGGTACTCCTTTCTTGCACGAACTATTAATCTTTGTATGTCGGTTATTGCACCTTATAATTTATACCAATGATGCCACTTTGATGTATACGAGGTTCACACGATCTCTTAATTATATCCTGTAAGTTTCCTCAATCGAAGGAACTCTGTTTATTTTGTAGCTATGACCGTTTAAATTTGTAATCTAAATATACTTACAGATGAAGTTTACTATATTCTTGTAACGGTACTCCTTTCTTGCAAGAACTATTAATCTTGTACGTCGGCTATTGCAACTTATAATTTATTACCTATGATGCCACTTCAGGGTATACGAGGTTCACACGATGTCTTAATAATATGGTGTAGGTTTCCTCAACCGAACTCTGTTTATCTTGTAGTTATAATCGTTTAAATTTGTAATCTAAATATACTAACATATGAAGTTTACTATATTCTTTGAACGGTACTCCTTTCTTGCACGAACTATTAATCTTTGTATGTCGGTTATTGCACCTTATAATTTATACCAATGATGCCACTTTGAGGTATACGAGGTTCACACGATCTCTTAATTATATCCTGTAAGTTTCCTCAATCGAAGGAACTCTGTTTATTTTGTAGCTATGACCGTTTAAATTTGTAATCTAAATATACTTACAGATGAAGTTTACTATATTCTTTTAACGGTACTCCTTTCTTGCTCGACCTATGAATCCCGGAATTTCGGTTATTGCAACTTATAATTTATTTCCTATGATGCCACTTCGAGGTAGAAGATGTTCACACATTATTGTAATTATATACTGCAAGTTTCCTCATTTGAACTCCGCTTATCTTGTACTTATAATCATTTAAATATCTAATCTCAATATAACAACGTATGATGTTTATTCTATTCTGTTAATGGTAATCCTTTCTTGCACGAATTATTATTGTTGGTATTTCGGTTATTGAAACTTATAATTTATTTCCTAGTACACCACTTCGAGTTATAAGAGGTTCACACGATATCTTAATTATCTCATGTAAGTTTGCCCAATCAAACTCTGTTTATCTTGTAGTTATACTCGTTTAAATTTGTAATCTTAAATATACTAAGTTATGAAGTTTACTATATTCTTGTAACGGTACTCCTTTCTTGCAAGAAGTATTAATCTTGTATGTCGGTTATTGCAACTTATAATTTATTACCTATGATGCCACTTCAAGGTATACGAGGTTCACACGATGTCTTAATAATATGGGGTAGGTTTCCTCAACCGAACTCTGTTTATCTTGTAGTTATAATCGTTTAAATTTGTAATCTAAATATACTAACATATGAAGTTTACTATATTCTTTGAACGGTACTCCTTTCTTGCACGAACTATTAATCTTTGTATGTCGGTTATTGCACCTTATAATTTATACCAATGATGCCACTTTGAGGTATACGAGGTTCACACGATCTCTTAATTATATCCTGTAAGTTTCCTCAATCGAAGGAACTCTGTTTATTTTGTAGCTATGACCGTTTAAATTCGTAATCTAAATATACTTACAGATGAAGTTTACTATATTCTTTTAACGGTACTCCTTTCTTGCTCGACCTATGAATCCCGGAATTTCGGTTATTGCAACTTATAATTTATTTCCTATGATGCCACTTCGAGGTAGAAGATGTTCACACATTATTGTAATCATATACTGCAACTTTCCTCATTTGAACTCCGCTTATCTTGTACTTATAATCATTTAAATATCTAATCTCAATATAACAACGTATGATGTTTATTCTATTCTGTTAATGGTAATCCTTTCTTGCACAAATTATTATTGTCGGTATTTCGGTTATTGAAACTTATAATTTATTTCCTAGTACACCACTTCGAGTTATAAGAGGTTCACACGATATCTTAATTATCTCATGTAAGTTTGCCCAATCAAACTCTGTTTATCTTGTAGCTATACTCGTTTAAATTTGTAATCTAAATATACTAACATATGAAGTTTACTATATTCTTTGAACGGTACTCCTTTCTTGCACGAACTATTAATCTTTGTATGTCGGTTATTGCACCTTATAATTTATACCAATGATGCCACTTTGATGTATACGAGGTTCACACGATCTCTTAATTATATCCTGTAAGTTTCCTCAATCGAAGGAACTCTGTTTATTTTGTAGCTATGACCGTTTAAATTTGTAATCTAAATATACTTACAGATGAAGTTTACTATATTCTTGTAACGGTACTCCTTTCTTGCAAGAACTATTAATCTTGTACGTCGGCTATTGCAACTTATAATTTATTACCTATGATGCCACTTCAAGGTATACGAGGTTCACACGATGTCTTAATAATATGGTGTAGGTTTCCTCAACCGAACTCTGTTTATCTTGTAGTTATAATCGTTTAAATTTGTAATCTAAATATACTAACATATGAAGTTTACTATATTCTTTGAACGGTACTCCTTTCTTGCACGAACTATTAATCTTTGTATGTCGGTTATTGCACCTTATAATTTATACCAATGATGCCACTTTGAGGTATACGAGGTTCACACGATCTCTTAATTATATCCTGTAAGTTTCCTCAATCGAAGGAACTCTGTTTATTTTGTAGCTATGACCGTTTAAATTCGTAATCTAAATATACTTACAGATGAAGTTTACTATATTCTTTTAACGGTACTCCTTTCTTGCTCGACCTATGAATCCTGGAATTTCGGTTATTGCAACTTATAATTTATTTCCTATGATGCCACTTCGAGGTAGAAGATGTTCACACATTATTGTAATTATATACTGCAAGTTTCCTCATTTGAACTCCGCTTATCTTGTACTTATAATCATTTAAATATCTAATCTCAATATAACAACGTATGATGTTTATTCTATTCTGTTAATGGTAATCCTTTCTTGCACGAATTATTATTGTTGGTATTTCGGTTATTGAAACTTATAATTTATTTCCTAGTACACCACTTCGAGTTATAAGAGGTTCACACGATATCTTAATTATCTCATGTAAGTTTGCCCAATCAAACTCTGTTTATCTTGTAGCTATACTCGTTTAAATTTGTAATCTAAATATACTAACATATGAAGTTTACTATATTCTTTGAACGGTACTCCTTTCTTGCACGAACTATTAATCTTTGTATGTCGGTTATTGCACCTTATAATTTATACCAATGATGCCACTTTGATGTATACGAGGTTCACACGATCTCTTAATTATATCCTGTAAGTTTCCTCAATCGAAGGAACTCTGTTTATTTTGTAGCTATGACCGTTTAAATTTGTAATCTAAATATACTTACAGATGAAGTTTACTATATTCTTGTAACGGTACTCATTTCTTGCAAGAACTATTAATCTTGTACGTCGGCTATTGCAACTTATAATTTATTACCTATGATGCCACTTCAAGGTATACGAGGTTCACACGATGTCTTAATAATATGGTGTAGGTTTCCTCAACCGAACTCTGTTTATCTTGTAGTTATAATCGTTTAAATTTGTAATCTAAATATACTAACATATGAAGTTTACTATATTCTTTGAACGGTACTCCTTTCTTGCACGAACTATTAATCTTTGTATGTCGGTTATTGCACCTTATAATTTATACCAATGATGCCACTTTGAGGTATACGAGGTTCACACGATGTCTTAATTATATCCTGTAAGTTTCCTCAATCGAAGGAACTCTGTTTATTTTGTAGCTATGACCGTTTAAATTCGTAATCTAAATATACTTACAGATGAAGTTTACTATATTCTTTTAACGGTACTCCTTTCTTGCTCGACCTATGAATCCCGGAATTTCGGTTATTGCAACTTATAATTTATTTCCTATGATGCCACTTCGAGGTAGAAGATGTTCACACATTATTGTAATTATATACTGCAAGTTTCCTCATTTGAACTCCGCTTATCTTGTACTTATAATCATTTAAATATCTAATCTCAATATAACAACGTATGATGTTTATTCTATTCTGTTAATGGTAATCCTTTCTTGCACGAATTATTATTGTTGGTATTTCGGTTATTGAAACTTATAATTTATTTCCTAGTACACCACTTCGAGTTATAAGAGGTTCACACGATATCTTAATTATCTCATGTAAGTTTGCCCAATCAAACTCTGTTTATCTTGTAGTTATACTCGTTTAAATTTGTAATCTTAAATATACTAAGTTATGAAGTTTACTATATTCTTGTAACGGTACTCCTTTCTTGCAAGAAGTATTAATCTTGTATGTCGGCTATTGCAACTTATAATTTATTACCTATGATGCCACTTCAAGGTATACGAGGTTCACACGATGTCTTAATAATATGGGGTAGGTTTCCTCAACCGAACTCTGTTTATCTTGTAGTTATAATCGTTTAAATTTGTAATCTAAATATACTAACATATGAAGTTTACTATATTCTTTGAACGGTACTCCTTTCTTGCACGAACTATTAATCTTTGTATGTCGGTTATTGCACCTTATAATTTATACCAATGATGCCACTTTGAGGTATACGAGGTTCACACGATCTCTTAATTATATCCTGTAAGTTTCCTCAATCGAAGGAACTCTGTTTATTTTGTAGCTATGACCGTTTAAATTCGTAATCTAAATATACTTACAGATGAAGTTTACTATATTCTTTTAACGGTACTCCTTTCTTGCTCGACCTATGAATCCCGGAATTTCGGTTATTGCAACTTATAATTTATTTCCTATGATGCCACTTCGAGGTAGAAGATGTTCACACATTATTGTAATCATATACTGCAACTTTCCTCATTTGAACTCCGCTTATCTTGTACTTATAATCATATAAATATCTAATCTCAATATAACAACGTATGATGTTTATTCTATTCTGTTAATGGTAATCCTTTCTTGCACGAATTATTATTGTTGGTATTTCGGTTATTGAAACTTATAATTTATTTCCTAGTACACCACTTCGAGTTATAAGAGGTTCACACGATATCTTAATTATCTCATGTAAGTTTGCCCAATCAAACTCTGTTTATCTTGTACTTATACTCGTTTAAATTTGTAATCTAAATATACTAACATATGAAGTTTACTATATTCTTTGAACGGTACTCCTTTCTTGCACGAACTATTAATCTTTGTATGTCGGTTATTGCACCTTATAATTTATACCAATGATGCCACTTTGAGGTATACGAGGTTCACACGATCTCTTAATTATATCCTGTAAGTTTCCTCAATCGAAGGAACTCTGTTTATCTTGTAGCTATGACCGTTTAAATTTGTAATCTAAATATACTTACAGATGAAGTTTACTATATTCTTGTAACGGTACTCATTTCTTGCAAGAACTATTAATCTTGTACGTCGGCTATTGCAACTTATAATTTATTACCTATGATGCCACTTCAAGGTATACGAGGTTCACACGATGTCTTAATAATATGGTGTAGGTTTCCTCAACCGAACTCTGTTTATCTTGTAGTTATAATCGTTTAAATTTGTAATCTAAATATACTAACATATGAAGTTTACTATATTCTTTGAACGGTACTCCTTTCTTGCACGAACTATTAATCTTTGTATGTCGGTTATTGCACCTTATAATTTATACCAATGATGCCACTTTGAGGTATACGAGGTTCACACGATCTCTTAATTATATCCTGTAAGTTTCCTCAATCGAAGGAACTCTGTTTATTTTGTAGCTATGACCGTTTAAATTCGTAATCTAAATATACTTACAGATGAAGTTTACTATATTCTTTTAACGGTACTCCTTTCTTGCTCGACCTATGAATCCCGGAATTTCGGTTATTGCAACTTATAATTTATTTCCTATGATGCCACTTCGAGGTAGAAGATGTTCACACATTATTGTAATTATATACTGCAAGTTTCCTCATTTGAACTCCGCTTATCTTGTACTTATAATCATTTAAATATCTAATCTCAATATAACAACGTATGATGTTTATTCTATTCTGTTAATGGTAATCCTTTCTTGCACGAATTATTATTGTTGGTATTTCGGTTATTGAAACTTATAATTTATTTCCTAGTACACCACTTCGAGTTATAAGAGGTTCACACGATATCTTAATTATCTCATGTAAGTTTGCCCAATCAAACTCTGTTTATCTTGTAGTTATACTCGTTTAAATTTGTAATCTTAAATATACTAAGTAATGAAGTTTACTATATTCTTGTAACGGTACTCCTTTCTTGCAAGAAGTATTAATCTTGTATGTCGGCTATTGCAACTTATAATTTATTACCTATGATGCCACTTCAAGGTATACGAGGTTCACACGATGTCTTAATAATATGGGGTAGGTTTCCTCAACCGAACTCTGTTTATCTTGTAGTTATAATCGTTTAAATTTGTAATCTAAATATACTAACATATGAAGTTTACTATATTCTTTGAACGGTACTCCTTTCTTGCACGAACTATTAATCTTTGTATGTCGGTTATTGCACCTTATAATTTATACCAATGATGCCACTTTGAGGTATACGAGGTTCACACGATCTCTTAATTATATCCTGTAAGTTTCCTCAATCGAAGGAACTCTGTTTATTTTGTAGCTATGACCGTTTAAATTCGTAATCTAAATATACTTACAGATGAAGTTTACTATATTCTTTTAACGGTACTCCTTTCTTGCTCGACCTATGAATCCCGGAATTTCGGTTATTGCAACTTATAATTTATTTCCTATGATGCCACTTCGAGGTAGAAGATGTTCACACATTATTGTAATCATATACTGCAACTTTCCTCATTTGAACTCCGCTTATCTTGTACTTATAATCATATAAATATCTAATCTCAATATAACAACGTATGATGTTTATTCTATTCTGTTAATGGTAATCCTTTCTTGCACGAATTATTATTGTTGGTATTTCGGTTATTGAAACTTATAATTTAAATCCTAGTACACCACTTCGAGTTATAAGAGGTTCACACGATATCTTAATTATCTCATGTAAGTTTGCCCAATCAAACTCTGTTTATCTTGTACTTATACTCGTTTAAATTTGTAATCTAAATATACTAACATATGAAGTTTACTATATTCTTTGAACGGTACTCCTTTCTTGCACGAACTATTAATCTTTGTATGTCGGTTATTGCACCTTATAATTTATACCAATGATGCCACTTTGAGGTATACGAGGTTCACACGATCTCTTAATTATATCCTGTAAGTTTCCTCAATCGAAGGAACTCTGTTTATCTTGTAGCTATGACCGTTTAAATTTGTAATCTAAATATACTTACAGATGAAGTTTACTATATTCTTGTAACGGTACTCATTTCTTGCAAGAACTATTAATCTTGTACGTCGGCTATTGCAACTTATAATTTATTACCTATGATGCCACTTCAAGGTATACGAGGTTCACACGATGTCTTAATAATATGGTGTAGGTTTCCTCAACCGAACTCTGTTTATCTTGTAGTTATAATCGTTTAAATTTGTAATCTAAATATACTAACATATGAAGTTTACTATATTCTTTGAACGGTACTCCTTTCTTGCACGAACTATTAATCTTTGTATGTCGGTTATTGCACCTTATAATTTATACCAATGATGCCACTTTGAGGTATACGAGGTTCACACGATCTCTTAATTATATCCTGTAAGTTTCCTCAATCGAAGGAACTCTGTTTATTTTGTAGCTATGACCGTTTAAATTCGTAATCTAAATATACTTACAGATGAAGTTTACTATATTCTTTTAACGGTACTCCTTTCTTGCTCGACCTATGAATCCCGGAATTTCGGTTATTGCAACTTATAATTTATTTCCTATGATGCCACTTCGAGGTAGAAGATGTTCACACATTATTGTAATCATATACTGCAACTTTCCCCATTTGAACTCCGCTTATCTTGTACTTATAATCATATAAATATCTAATCTCAATATAACAACGTATGATGTTTATTCTATTCTGTTAATGGTAATCCTTTCTTGCACGAATTATTATTGTTGGTATTTCGGTTATTGAAACTTATAATTTATTTCCTAGTACACCACTTCGAGTTATAAGAGGTTCACACGATATCTTAATTATCTCATGTAAGTTTGCCCAATCAAACTCTGTTTATCTTGTACTTATACTCGTTTAAATTTGTAATCTAAATATACTAACATATGAAGTTTACTATATTCTTTGAACGGTACTCCTTTCTTGCACGAACTATTAATCTTTGTATGTCGGTTATTGCACCTTATAATTTATACCAATGATGCCACTTTGAGGTATACGAGGTTCACACGATCTCTTAATTATATCCTGTAAGTTTCCTCAATCGAAGGAACTCTGTTTATCTTGTAGCTATGACCGTTTAAATTTGTAATCTAAATATACTTACAGATGAAGTTTACTATATTCTTGTAACGGTACTCATTTCTTGCAAGAACTATTAATCTTGTACGTCGGCTATTGCAACTTATAATTTATTACCTATGATGCCACTTCAAGGTATACGAGGTTCACACGATGTCTTAATAATATGGTGTAGGTTTCCTCAACCGAACTCTGTTTATCTTGTAGTTATAATCGTTTAAATTTGTAATCTAAATATACTAACATATGAAGTTTACTATATTCTTTGAACGGTACTCCTTTCTTGCACGAACTATTAATCTTTGTATGTCGGTTATTGCACCTTATAATTTATACCAATGATGCCACTTTGAGGTATACGAGGTTCACACGATCTCTTAATTATATCCTGTAAGTTTCCTCAATCGAAGGAACTCTGTTTATTTTGTAGCTATGACCGTTTAAATTCGTAATCTAAATATACTTACAGATGAAGTTTACTATATTCTTTTAACGGTACTCCTTTCTTGCTCGACCTATGAATCCTGGAATTTCGGTTATTGCAACTTATAATTTATTTCCTATGATGCCACTTCGAGGTAGAAGATGTTCACACATTATTGTTATCATATACTGCAACTTTCCTCATTTGAACTCCGCTTATCTTGTACTTATAATCATATAAATATCTAATCTCAATATAACAACGTATGATGTTTATTCTATTCTGTTAATGGTAATCCTTTCTTGCACGAATTATTATTGTTGGTATTTCGGTTATTGAAACTTATAATTTATTTCCTAGTACACCACTTCGAGTTATAAGAGGTTCACACGATATCTTAATTATCTCATGTAAGTTTGCCCAATCAAACTCTGTTTATCTTGTAGTTATACTCGTTTAAATTTGTAATCTTAAATATACTAAGTTATGAAGTTTACTATATTCTTGTAACGGTACTCCTTTCTTGCAAGAAGTATTAATCTTGTATGTCGGCTATTGCAACTTATAATTTATTACCTATGATGCCACTTCAAGGTATACGAGGTTCACACGATGTCTTAATAATATGGGGTAGGTTTCCTCAACCGAACTCTGTTTATCTTGTAGTTATAATCGTTTAAATTTGTAATCTAAATATACTAACATATGAAGTTTACTATATTCTTTGAACGGTACTCCTTTCTTGCACGAACTATTAATCTTTGTATGTCGGTTATTGCACCTTATAATTTATACCAATGATGCCACTTTGAGGTATACGAGGTTCACACGATGTCTTAATTATATCCTGTAAGTTTCCTCAATCGAAGGAACTCTGTTTATTTTGTAGCTATGACCGTTTAAATTCGTAATCTAAATATACTTACAGATGAAGTTTACTATATTCTTTTAACGGTACTCCTTTCTTGCTCGACCTATGAATCCCGGAATTTCGGTTATTGCAACTTATAATTTATTTCCTATGATGCCACTTCGAGGTAGAAGATGTTCACACATTATTGTAATTATATACTGCAAGTTTCCTCATTTGAACTCCGCTTATCTTGTACTTATAATCATTTAAATATCTAATCTCAATATAACAACGTATGATGTTTATTCTATTCTGTTAATGGTAATCCTTTCTTGCACGAATTATTATTGTTGGTATTTCGGTTATTGAAACTTATAATTTATTTCCTAGTACACCACTTCGAGTTATAAGAGGTTCACACGATATCTTAATTATCTCATGTAAGTTTGCCCAATCAAACTCTGTTTATCTTGTAGTTATACTCGTTTAAATTTGTAATCTTAAATATACTAAGTTATGAAGTTTACTATATTCTTGTAACGGTACTCCTTTCTTGCAAGAAGTATTAATCTTGTATGTCGGCTATTGCAACTTATAATTTATTACCTATGATGCCACTTCAAGGTATACGAGGTTCACACGATGTCTTAATAATATGGGGTAGGTTTCCTCAACCGAACTCTGTTTATCTTGTAGTTATAATCGTTTAAATTTGTAATCTAAATATACTAACATATGAAGTTTACTATATTCTTTGAACGGTACTCCTTTCTTGCACGAACTATTAATCTTTGTATGTCGGTTATTGCACCTTATAATTTATACCAATGATGCCACTTTGAGGTATACGAGGTTCACACGATGTCTTAATTATATCCTGTAAGTTTCCTCAATCGAAGGAACTCTGTTTATTTTGTAGCTATGACCGTTTAAATTCGTAATCTAAATATACTTACAGATGAAGTTTACTATATTCTTTTAACGGTACTCCTTTCTTGCTCGACCTATGAATCCTGGAATTTCGGTTATTGCAACTTATAATTTATTTCCTATGATGCCACTTCGAGGTAGAAGATGTTCACACATTATTGTAATCATATACTGCAACTTTCCTCATTTGAACTCCGCTTATCTTGTACTAATAATCATATAAATATCTAATCTCAATATAACAACGTATGATGTTTATTCTATTCTGTTAATGGTAATCCTTTCTTGCACGAATTATTATTGTTGGTATTTCAGTTATTGAAACTTATAATTTATTTCCTAGTACACCACTTCGAGTTATAAGAGGTTCACACGATATCTTAATTATCTCATGTAAGTTTGCCCAATCAAACTCTGTTTATCTTGTAGTTATACTCGTTTAAATTTGTAATCTTAAATATACTAAGTTATGAAGTTTACTATATTCTTGTAACGGTACTCCTTTCTTGCAAGAAGTATTAATCTTGTATGTCGGCTATTGCAACTTATAATTTATTACCTATGATGCCACTTCAAGGTATACGAGGTTCACACGATGTCTTAATAATATGGTGTAGGTTTCCTCAACCGAACTCTGTTTATCTTGTAGTTATAATCGTTTAAATTTGTAATCTAAATATACTAACATATGAAGTTTACTATATTCTTTGAACGGTACTCCTTTCTTGCACGAACTATTAATCTTTGTATGTCGGTTATTGCACCTTATAATTTATACCAATGATGCCACTTTGAGGTATACGAGGTTCACACGATGTCTTAATTATATCCTGTAAGTTTCCTCAATCGAAGGAACTCTGTTTATTTTGTAGCTATGACCGTTTAAATTCGTAATCTAAATATACTTACAGATGAAGTTTACTATATTCTTGTAACGGTACTCATTTCTTGCAAGAACTATTAATCTTGTACGTCGGCTATTGCAACTTATAATTTATTACCTATGATGCCACTTCAAGGTATACGAGGTTCACACGATGTCTTAATAATATGGTGTAGGTTTCCTCAACCGAACTCTGTTTATCTTGTAGTTATAATCGTTTAAATTTGTAATCTAAATATACTAACATATGAAGTTTACTATATTCTTTGAACGGTACTCCTTTCTTGCACGAACTATTAATCTTTGTATGTCGGTTATTGCACCTTATAATTTATACCAATGATGCCACTTTGAGGTATACGAGGTTCACACGATGTCTTAATTATATCCTGTAAGTTTCCTCAATCGAAGGAACTCTGTTTATTTTGTAGCTATGACCGTTTAAATTCGTAATCTAAATATACTTACAGATGAAGTTTACTATATTCTTTTAACGGTACTCCTTTCTTGCTCGACCTATGAATCCCGGAATTTCGGTTATTGCAACTTATAATTTATTACCTATGATGCCACTTCGAGGTAGAAGATGTTCACACATTATTGTAATCATATACTGCAACTTTCCTCATTTGAACTCCGCTTATCTTGTACTTATAATCATATAAATATCTAATCTCAATATAACAACGTATGATGTTTATTCTATTCTGTTAATGGTAATCCTTTCTTGCACGAATTATTATTGTTGGTATTTCGGTTATTGAAACTTATAATTTATTTCCTAGTACACCACTTCGAGTTATAAGAGGTTCACACGATATCTTAATTATCTCATGTAAGTTTGCCCAATCAAACTCTGTTTATCTTGTACTTATACTCGTTTAAATTTGTAATCTAAATATACTAACATATGAAGTTTACTATATTCTTTGAACGGTACTCCTTTCTTGCACGAACTATTAATCTTTGTATGTCGGTTATTGCACCTTATAATTTATACCAATGATGCCACTTTGAGGTATACGAGGTTCACACGATCTCTTAATTATATCCTGTAAGTTTCCTCAACCGAACTCTGTTTATCTTGTAGCTATGACCGTTTAAATTTGTAATCTAAATATACTTACAGATGAAGTTTACTATATTCTTGTAACGGTACTCATTTCTTGCAAGAACTATTAATCTTGTACGTCGGCTATTGCAACTTATAATTTATTACCTATGATGCCACTTCAAGGTATACGAGGTTCACACGATGTCTTAATAATATGGTGTAGGTTTCCTCAACCGAACTCTGTTTATCTTGTAGTTATAATCGTTTAAATTTGTAATCTAAATATACTAACATATGAAGTTTACTATATTCTTTGAACGGTACTCCTTTCTTGCACGAACTATTAATCTTTGTATGTCGGTTATTGCACCTTATAATTTATACCAATGATGCCACTTTGAGGTATACGAGGTTCACACGATGTCTTAATTATATCCTGTAAGTTTCCTCAATCGAAGGAACTCTGTTTATTTTGTAGCTATGACCGTTTAAATTCGTAATCTAAATATACTTACAGATGAAGTTTACTATATTCTTTTAACGGTACTCCTTTCTTGCTCGACCTATGAATCCCGGAATTTCGGTTATTGCAACTTATAATTTATTTCCTATGATGCCACTTCGAGGTAGAAGATGTTCACACATTATTGTAATTATATACTGCAAGTTTCCTCATTTGAACTCCGCTTATCTTGTACTTATAATCATTTAAATATCTAATCTCAATATAACAACGTATGATGTTTATTCTATTCTGTTAATGGTAATCCTTTCTTGCACGAATTATTATTGTTGGTATTTCGGTTATTGAAACTTATAATTTATTTCCTAGTACACCACTTCGAGTTATAAGAGGTTCACACGATATCTTAATTATCTCATGTAAGTTTGCCCAATCAAACTCTGTTTATCTTGTAGTTATACTCGTTTAAATTTGTAATCTTAAATATACTAAGTTATGAAGTTTACTATATTCTTGTAACGGTACTCCTTTCTTGCAAGAAGTATTAATCTTGTATGTCGGCTATTGCAACTTATAATTTATTACCTATGATGCCACTTCAAGGTATACGAGGTTCACACGATGTCTTAATAATATGGGGTAGGTTTCCTCAACCGAACTCTGTTTATCTTGTAGTTATAATCGTTTAAATTTGTAATCTAAATATACTAACATATGAAGTTTACTATATTCTTTGAACGGTACTCCTTTCTTGCACGAACTATTAATCTTTGTATGTCGGTTATTGCACCTTATAATTTATACCAATGATGCCACTTTGAGGTATACGAGGTTCACACGATCTCTTAATTATATCCTGTAAGTTTCCTCAATCGAAGGAACTCTGTTTATTTTGTAGCTATGACCGTTTAAATTCGTAATCTAAATATACTTACAGATGAAGTTTACTATATTCTTTTAACGGTACTCCTTTCTTGCTCGACCTATGAATCCCGGAATTTCGGTTATTGCAACTTATAATTTATTTCCTATGATGCCACTTCGAGGTAGAAGATGTTCACACATTATTGTAATCATATACTGCAACTTTCCTCATTTGAACTCCGCTTATCTTGTACTTATAATCATATAAATATCTAATCTCAATATAACAACGTATGATGTTTATTCTATTCTGTTAATGGTAATCCTTTCTTGCACGAATTATTATTGTTGGTATTTCGGTTATTGAAACTTATAATTTATTTCCTAGTACACCACTTCGAGTTATAAGAGGTTCACACGATATCTTAATTATCTCATGTAAGTTTGCCCAATCAAACTCTGTTTATCTTGTACTTATACTCGTTTAAATTTGTAATCTAAATATACTAACATATGAAGTTTACTATATTCTTTGAACGGTACTCCTTTCTTGCACGAACTATTAATCTTTGTATGTCGGTTATTGCACCTTATAATTTATACCAATGATGCCACTTTGAGGTATACGAGGTTCACACGATCTCTTAATTATATCCTGTAAGTTTCCTCAACCGAACTCTGTTTATCTTGTAGTTATACTCGTTTAAATTTGTAATCTAAATATACTAACAGATGAAGTTTACTATATTCTTGTAACGGTACTCATTTCTTGCAAGAACTATTAATCTTGTACGTCGGCTATTGCAACTTATAATTTATTACCTATGATGCCACTTCAAGGTATACGAGGTTCACACGATGTCTTAATAATATGGTGTAGGTTTCCTCAACCGAACTCTGTTTATCTTGTAGTTATAATCGTTTAAATTTGTAATCTAAATATACTAACATATGAAGTTTACTATATTCTTTGAACGGTACTCCTTTCTTGCACGAACTATTAATCTTTGTATGTCGGTTATTGCACCTTATAATTTATACCAATGATGCCACTTTGAGGTATACGAGGTTCACACGATCTCTTAATTATATCCTGTAAGTTTCCTCAATCGAAGGAACTCTGTTTATTTTGTAGCTATGACCGTTTAAATTCGTAATCTAAATATACTTACAGATGAAGTTTACTATATTCTTTTAACGGTACTCCTTTCTTGCTCGACCTATGAATCCCGGAATTTCGGTTATTGCAACTTATAATTTATTTCCTATGATGCCACTTCGAGGTAGAAGATGTTCACACATTATTGTAATTATATACTGCAAGTTTCCTCATTTGAACTCCGCTTATCTTGTACTTATAATCATTTAAATATCTAATCTCAATATAACAACGTATGATGTTTATTCTATTCTGTTAATGGTAATCCTTTCTTGCACGAATTATTATTGTTGGTATTTCGGTTATTGAAACTTATAATTTATTTCCTAGTACACCACTTCGAGTTATAAGAGGTTCACACGATATCTTAATTATCTCATGTAAGTTTGCCCAATCAAACTCTGTTTATCTTGTAGTTATACTCGTTTAAATTTGTAATCTTAAATATACTAAGTTATGAAGTTTACTATATTCTTGTAACGGTACTCCTTTCTTGCAAGAAGTATTAATCTTGTATGTCGGCTATTGCAACTTATAATTTATTACCTATGATGCCACTTCAAGGTATACGAGGTTCACACGATGTCTTAATAATATGGGGTAGGTTTCCTCAACCGAACTCTGTTTATCTTGTAGTTATAATCGTTTAAATTTGTAATCTAAATATACTAACATATGAAGTTTACTATATTCTTTGAACGGTACTCCTTTCTTGCACGAACTATTAATCTTTGTATGTCGGTTATTGCACCTTATAATTTATACCAATGATGCCACTTTGAGGTATACGAGGTTCACACGATCTCTTAATTATATCCTGTAAGTTTCCTCAATCGAAGGAACTCTGTTTATTTTGTAGCTATGACCGTTTAAATTCGTAATCTAAATATACTTACAGATGAAGTTTACTATATTCTTTTAACGGTACTCCTTTCTTGCTCGACCTATGAATCCCGGAATTTCGGTTATTGCAACTTATAATTTATTTCCTATGATGCCACTTCGAGGTAGAAGATGTTCACACATTATTGTAATCATATACTGCAACTTTCCTCATTTGAACTCCGCTTATCTTGTACTTATAATCATATAAATATCTAATCTCAATATAACAACGTATGATGTTTATTCTATTCTGTTAATGGTAATCCTTTCTTGCACGAATTATTATTGTTGGTATTTCGGTTATTGAAACTTATAATTTAAATCCTAGTACACCACTTCGAGTTATAAGAGGTTCACACGATATCTTAATTATCTCATGTAAGTTTGCCCAATCAAACTCTGTTTATCTTGTACTTATACTCGTTTAAATTTGTAATCTAAATATACTAACATATGAAGTTTACTATATTCTTTGAACGGTACTCCTTTCTTGCACGAACTATTAATCTTTGTATGTCGGTTATTGCACCTTATAATTTATACCAATGATGCCACTTTGAGGTATACGAGGTTCACACGATCTCTTAATTATATCCTGTAAGTTTCCTCAATCGAAGGAACTCTGTTTATCTTGTAGCTATGACCGTTTAAATTTGTAATCTAAATATACTTACAGATGAAGTTTACTATATTCTTGTAACGGTACTCATTTCTTGCAAGAACTATTAATCTTGTACGTCGGCTATTGCAACTTATAATTTATTACCTATGATGCCACTTCAAGGTATACGAGGTTCACACGATGTCTTAATAATATGGTGTAGGTTTCCTCAACCGAACTCTGTTTATCTTGTAGTTATAATCGTTTAAATTTGTAATCTAAATATACTAACATATGAAGTTTACTATATTCTTTGAACGGTACTCCTTTCTTGCACGAACTATTAATCTTTGTATGTCGGTTATTGCACCTTATAATTTATACCAATGATGCCACTTTGAGGTATACGAGGTTCACACGATCTCTTAATTATATCCTGTAAGTTTCCTCAATCGAAGGAACTCTGTTTATTTTGTAGCTATGACCGTTTAAATTCGTAATCTAAATATACTTACAGATGAAGTTTACTATATTCTTTTAACGGTACTCCTTTCTTGCTCGACCTATGAATCCCGGAATTTCGGTTATTGCAACTTATAATTTATTTCCTATGATGCCACTTCGAGGTAGAAGATGTTCACACATTATTGTAATCATATACTGCAACTTTCCCCATTTGAACTCCGCTTATCTTGTACTTATAATCATATAAATATCTAATCTCAATATAACAACGTATGATGTTTATTCTATTCTGTTAATGGTAATCCTTTCTTGCACGAATTATTATTGTTGGTATTTCGGTTATTGAAACTTATAATTTATTTCCTAGTACACCACTTCGAGTTATAAGAGGTTCACACGATATCTTAATTATCTCATGTAAGTTTGCCCAATCAAACTCTGTTTATCTTGTACTTATACTCGTTTAAATTTGTAATCTAAATATACTAACATATGAAGTTTACTATATTCTTTGAACGGTACTCCTTTCTTGCACGAACTATTAATCTTTGTATGTCGGTTATTGCACCTTATAATTTATACCAATGATGCCACTTTGAGGTATACGAGGTTCACACGATCTCTTAATAATATCCTGTAAGTTTCCTCAACCGAACTCTGTTTATCTTGTAGCTATGACCGTTTAAATTTGTAATCTAAATATACTTACAGATGAAGTTTACTATATTCTTGTAACGGTACTCATTTCTTGCAAGAACTATTAATCTTGTACGTCGGCTATTGCAACTTATAATTTATTACCTATGATGCCACTTCAAGGTATACGAGGTTCACACGATGTCTTAATAATATGGTGTAGGTTTCCTCAACCGAACTCTGTTTATCTTGTAGTTATAATCGTTTAAATTTGTAATCTAAATATACTAACATATGAAGTTTACTATATTCTTTGAACGGTACTCCTTTCTTGCACGAACTATTAATCTTTGTATGTCGGTTATTGCACCTTATAATTTATACCAATGATGCCACTTTGAGGTATACGAGGTTCACACGATCTCTTAATTATATCCTGTAAGTTTCCTCAATCGAAGGAACTCTGTTTATTTTGTAGCTATGACCGTTTAAATTCGTAATCTAAATATACTTACAGATGAAGTTTACTATATTCTTTTAACGGTACTCCTTTCTTGCTCGACCTATGAATCCTGGAATTTCGGTTATTGCAACTTATAATTTATTTCCTATGATGCCACTTCGAGGTAGAAGATGTTCACACATTATTGTTATCATATACTGCAACTTTCCTCATTTGAACTCCGCTTATCTTGTACTTATAATCATATAAATATCTAATCTCAATATAACAACGTATGATGTTTATTCTATTCTGTTAATGGTAATCCTTTCTTGCACGAATTATTATTGTTGGTATTTCGGTTATTGAAACTTATAATTTATTTCCTAGTACACCACTTCGAGTTATAAGAGGTTCACACGATATCTTAATTATCTCATGTAAGTTTGCCCAATCAAACTCTGTTTATCTTGTAGTTATACTCGTTTAAATTTGTAATCTTAAATATACTAAGTTATGAAGTTTACTATATTCTTGTAACGGTACTCCTTTCTTGCAAGAAGTATTAATCTTGTATGTCGGCTATTGCAACTTATAATTTATTACCTATGATGCCACTTCAAGGTATACGAGGTTCACACGATGTCTTAATAATATGGGGTAGGTTTCCTCAACCGAACTCTGTTTATCTTGTAGTTATAATCGTTTAAATTTGTAATCTAAATATACTAACATATGAAGTTTACTATATTCTTTGAACGGTACTCCTTTCTTGCACGAACTATTAATCTTTGTATGTCGGTTATTGCACCTTATAATTTATACCAATGATGCCACTTTGAGGTATACGAGGTTCACACGATGTCTTAATTATATCCTGTAAGTTTCCTCAATCGAAGGAACTCTGTTTATTTTGTAGCTATGACCGTTTAAATTCGTAATCTAAATATACTTACAGATGAAGTTTACTATATTCTTTTAACGGTACTCCTTTCTTGCTCGACCTATGAATCCCGGAATTTCGGTTATTGCAACTTATAATTTATTTCCTATGATGCCACTTCGAGGTAGAAGATGTTCACACATTATTGTAATTATATACTGCAAGTTTCCTCATTTGAACTCCGCTTATCTTGTACTTATAATCATTTAAATATCTAATCTCAATATAACAACGTATGATGTTTATTCTATTCTGTTAATGGTAATCCTTTCTTGCACGAATTATTATTGTTGGTATTTCGGTTATTGAAACTTATAATTTATTTCCTAGTACACCACTTCGAGTTATAAGAGGTTCACACGATATCTTAATTATCTCATGTAAGTTTGCCCAATCAAACTCTGTTTATCTTGTAGTTATACTCGTTTAAATTTGTAATCTTAAATATACTAAGTTATGAAGTTTACTATATTCTTGTAACGGTACTCCTTTCTTGCAAGAAGTATTAATCTTGTATGTCGGCTATTGCAACTTATAATTTATTACCTATGATGCCACTTCAAGGTATACGAGGTTCACACGATGTCTTAATAATATGGGGTAGGTTTCCTCAACCGAACTCTGTTTATCTTGTAGTTATAATCGTTTAAATTTGTAATCTAAATATACTAACATATGAAGTTTACTATATTCTTTGAACGGTACTCCTTTCTTGCACGAACTATTAATCTTTGTATGTCGGTTATTGCACCTTATAATTTATACCAATGATGCCACTTTGAGGTATACGAGGTTCACACGATGTCTTAATTATATCCTGTAAGTTTCCTCAATCGAAGGAACTCTGTTTATTTTGTAGCTATGACCGTTTAAATTCGTAATCTAAATATACTTACAGATGAAGTTTACTATATTCTTTTAACGGTACTCCTTTCTTGCTCGACCTATGAATCCTGGAATTTCGGTTATTGCAACTTATAATTTATTTCCTATGATGCCACTTCGAGGTAGAAGATGTTCACACATTATTGTAATCATATACTGCAACTTTCCTCATTTGAACTCCGCTTATCTTGTACTAATAATCATATAAATATCTAATCTCAATATAACAACGTATGATGTTTATTCTATTCTGTTAATGGTAATCCTTTCTTGCACGAATTATTATTGTTGGTATTTCAGTTATTGAAACTTATAATTTATTTCCTAGTACACCACTTCGAGTTATAAGAGGTTCACACGATATCTTAATTATCTCATGTAAGTTTGCCCAATCAAACTCTGTTTATCTTGTAGTTATACTCGTTTAAATTTGTAATCTTAAATATACTAAGTTATGAAGTTTACTATATTCTTGTAACGGTACTCCTTTCTTGCAAGAAGTATTAATCTTGTATGTCGGCTATTGCAACTTATAATTTATTACCTATGATGCCACTTCAAGGTATACGAGGTTCACACGATGTCTTAATAATATGGTGTAGGTTTCCTCAACCGAACTCTGTTTATCTTGTAGTTATAATCGTTTAAATTTGTAATCTAAATATACTAACATATGAAGTTTACTATATTCTTTGAACGGTACTCCTTTCTTGCACGAACTATTAATCTTTGTATGTCGGTTATTGCACCTTATAATTTATACCAATGATGCCACTTTGAGGTATACGAGGTTCACACGATGTCTTAATTATATCCTGTAAGTTTCCTCAATCGAAGGAACTCTGTTTATTTTGTAGCTATGACCGTTTAAATTCGTAATCTAAATATACTTACAGATGAAGTTTACTATATTCTTGTAACGGTACTCATTTCTTGCAAGAACTATTAATCTTGTACGTCGGCTATTGCAACTTATAATTTATTACCTATGATGCCACTTCAAGGTATACGAGGTTCACACGATGTCTTAATAATATGGTGTAGGTTTCCTCAACCGAACTCTGTTTATCTTGTAGTTATAATCGTTTAAATTTGTAATCTAAATATACTAACATATGAAGTTTACTATATTCTTTGAACGGTACTCCTTTCTTGCACGAACTATTAATCTTTGTATGTCGGTTATTGCACCTTATAATTTATACCAATGATGCCACTTTGAGGTATACGAGGTTCACACGATCTCTTAATTATATCCTGTAAGTTTCCTCAATCGAAGGAACTCTGTTTATTTTGTAGCTATGACCGTTTAAATTCGTAATCTAAATATACTTACAGATGAAGTTTACTACATTCTTTTAACGGTACTCCTTTCTTGCTCGACCTATGAATCCCGGAATTTCGGTTATTGCAACTTATAATTTATTTCCTATGATGCCACTTCGAGGTAGAAGATGTTCACACATTATTGTAATTATATACTGCAAGTTTCCTCATTTGAACTCCGCTTATCTTGTACTTATAATCATTTAAATATCTAATCTCAATATAACAACGTATGATGTTTATTCTATTCTGTTAATGGTAATCCTTTCTTGCACGAATTATTATTGTTGGTATTTCGGTTATTGAAACTTATAATTTATTTCCTAGTACACCACTTCGAGTTATAAGAGGTTCACACGATATCTTAATTATCTCATGTAAGTTTGCCCAATCAAACTCTGTTTATCTTGTAGTTATACTCGTTTAAATTTGTAATCTTAAATATACTAAGTTATGAAGTTTACTATATTCTTGTAACGGTACTCCTTTCTTGCAAGAAGTATTAATCTTGTATGTCGGCTATTGCAACTTATAATTTATTACCTATGATGCCACTTCAAGGTATACGAGGTTCACACGATGTCTTAATAATATGGGGTAGGTTTCCTCAACCGAACTCTGTTTATCTTGTAGTTATAATCGTTTAAATTTGTAATCTAAATATACTAACATATGAAGTTTACTATATTCTTTGAACGGTACTCCTTTCTTGCACGAACTATTAATCTTTGTATGTCGGTTATTGCACCTTATAATTTATACCAATGATGCCACTTTGAGGTATACGAGGTTCACACGATCTCTTAATTATATCCTGTAAGTTTCCTCAATCGAAGGAACTCTGTTTATTTTGTAGCTATGACCGTTTAAATTCGTAATCTAAATATACTTACAGATGAAGTTTACTACATTCTTTTAACGGTACTCCTTTCTTGCTCGACCTATGAATCCCGGAATTTCGGTTATTGCAACTTATAATTTATTTCCTATGATGCCACTTCGAGGTAGAAGATGTTCACACATTATTGTAATTATATACTGCAACTTTCCTCATTTGAACTCCGCTTATCTTGTACTTATAATCATATAAATATCTAATCTCAATATAACAACGTATGATGTTTATTCTATTCTGTTAATGGTAATCCTTTCTTGCACGAATTATTATTGTTGGTATTTCGGTTATTGAAACTTATAATTTATTTCCTAGTACACCACTTCGAGTTATAAGAGGTTCACACGATATCTTAATTATCTCATGTAAGTTTGCCCAATCAAACTCTGTTTATCTTGTAGTTATACTCGTTTAAATTTGTAATCTTAAATATACTAAGTTATGAAGTTTACTATATTCTTGTAACGGTACTCCTTTCTTGCAAGAAGTATTAATCTTGTATGTCGGCTATTGCAACTTATAATTTATTACCTATGATGCCACTTCAAGGTATACGAGGTTCACACGATGTCTTAATAATATGGGGTAGGTTTCCTCAACCAAACTATGTTTATCTTGTAGTTATAATCGTTTAAATTTGTAATCTAAATATACTAACATATGAAGTTTACTATATTCTTTGAACGGTACTCCTTTCTTGCACGAACTATTAATCTTTGTATGTCGGTTATTGCACCTTATAATTTATACCAATGATGCCACTTTGAGGTATACGAGGTTCACACGATCTCTTAATTATATCCTGTAAGTTTCCTCAATCGAAGGAACTCTGTTTATTTTGTAGCTATGACCGTTTAAATTCGTAATCTAAATATACTTACAGATGAAGTTTACTACATTCTTTTAACGGTACTCCTTTCTTGCTCGACCTATGAATCCCGGAATTTCGGTTATTGCAACTTATAATTTATTTCCTATGATGCCACTTCGAGGTAGAAGATGTTCACACATTATTGTAATTATATACTGCAACTTTCCTCATTTGAACTCCGCTTATCTTGTACTTATAATCATATAAATATCTAATCTCAATATAACAACGTATGATGTTTATTCTATTCTGTTAATGGTAATCCTTTCTTGCACGAATTATTATTGTTGGTATTTCGGTTATTGAAACTTATAATTTATTTCCTAGTACACCACTTCGAGTTATAAGAGGTTCACACGATATCTTAATTATCTCATGTAAGTTTGCCCAATCAAACTCTGTTTATCTTGTAGTTATACTCGTTTAAATTTGTAATCTTAAATATACTAAGTTATGAAGTTTACTATATTCTTGTAACGGTACTCCTTTCTTGCAAGAAGTATTAATCTTGTATGTCGGCTATTGCAACTTATAATTTATTACCTATGATGCCACTTCAAGGTATACGAGGTTCACACGATGTCTTAATAATATGGTGTAGGTTTCCTCAACCGAACTCTGTTTATCTTGTAGTTATAATCGTTTAAATTTGTAATCTAAATATACTAACATATGAAGTTTACTATATTCTTTGAACGGTACTCCTTTCTTGCACGAACTATTAATCTTTGTATGTCGGTTATTGCACCTTATAATTTATACCAATGATGCCACTTTGAGGTATACGAGGTTCACACGATCTCTTAATTATATCCTGTAAGTTTCCTCAATCGAAGGAACTCTGTTTATTTTGTAGCTATGACCGTTTAAATTCGTAATCTAAATATACTTACAGATGAAGTTTACTACATTCTTTTAACGGTACTCCTTTCTTGCTCGACCTATGAATCCCGGAATTTCGGTTATTGCAACTTATAATTTATTTCCTATGATGCCACTTCGAGGTAGAAGATGTTCACACATTATTGTAATTATATACTGCAAGTTTCCTCATTTGAACTCCGCTTATCTTGTACTTATAATCATTTAAATATCTAATCTCAATATAACAACGTATGATGTTTATTCTATTCTGTTAATGGTAATCCTTTCTTGCACGAATTATTATTGTTGGTATTTCGGTTATTGAAACTTATAATTTATTTCCTAGTACACCACTTCGAGTTATAAGAGGTTCACACGATATCTTAATTATCTCATGTAAGTTTGCCCAATCAAACTCTGTTTATCTTGTAGTTATACTCGTTTAAATTTGTAATCTTAAATATACTAAGTTATGAAGTTTACTATATTCTTGTAACGGTACTCCTTTCTTGCAAGAAGTATTAATCTTGTATGTCGGCTATTGCAACTTATAATTTATTACCTATGATGCCACTTCAAGGTATACGAGGTTCACACGATGTCTTAATAATATGGGGTAGGTTTCCTCAACCGAACTCTGTTTAT
Source organism: Chamaenerion angustifolium (assembly GCA_946814005.1). Taxonomy (NCBI): domain Eukaryota; kingdom Viridiplantae; phylum Streptophyta; class Magnoliopsida; order Myrtales; family Onagraceae; genus Chamaenerion; species Chamaenerion angustifolium. Next base: position 19,471,532 of record OX328268.1, on the reverse strand, counting down.
CTTGTAGTTATAATCGTTTAAATTTGTAATCTAAATATACTAACATATGAAGTTTACTATATTCTTTTAACGGTACTCCTTTCTTGCACGAACTATTAATCTTTGTATGTCGGTTATTGCACCTTATAATTTATACCAATGATGCCACTTTGAGGTATACGAGGTTCACACGATCTCTTAATTATATCCTGTAAGTTTCCTCAATCGAAGGAACTCTGTTTATTTTGTAGCTATGACCGTTTAAATTCGTAATCTAAATATACTTACAGATGAAGTTTACTACATTCTTTTAACGGTACTCCTTTCTTGCTCGACCTATGAATCCCGGAATTTCGGTTATTGCAACTTATAATTTATTTCCTATGATGCCACTTCGAGGTAGAAGATGTTCACACATTATTGTAATTATATACTGCAACTTTCCTCATTTGAACTCCGCTTATCTTGTACTTATAATCATATAAATATCTAATCTCAATATAACAACGTATGATGTTTATTCTATTCTGTTAATGGTAATCCTTTCTTGCACGAATTATTATTGTTGGTATTTCGGTTATTGAAACTTATAATTTATTTCCTAGTACACCACTTCGAGTTATAAGAGGTTCACACGATATCTTAATTATCTCATGTAAGTTTGCCCAATCAAACTCTGTTTATCTTGTAGTTATACTCGTTTAAATTTGTAATCTTAAATATACTAAGTTATGAAGTTTACTATATTCTTGTAACGGTACTCCTTTCTTGCAAGAAGTATTAATCTTGTATGTCGGCTATTGCAACTTATAATTTATTACCTATGATGCCACTTCAAGGTATACGAGGTTCACACGATGTCTTAATAATATGGGGTAGGTTTCCTCAACCAAACTATGTTTATCTTGTAGTTATAATCGTTTAAATTTGTAATCTAAATATACTAACATATGAAGTTTACTATATTCTTTGAACGGTACTCCTTTCTTGCACGAACTATTAATCTTTGTATGTCGGTTATTGCACCTTATAATTTATACCAATGATGCCACTTTGAGGTATACGAGGTTCACACGATCTCTTAATTATATCCTGTAAGTTTCCTCAATCGAAGGAACTCTGTTTATTTTGTAGCTATGACCGTTTAAATTCGTAATCTAAATATACTTACAGATGAAGTTTACTACATTCTTTTAACGGTACTCCTTTCTTGCTCGACCTATGAATCCCGGAATTTCGGTTATTGCAACTTATAATTTATTTCCTATGATGCCACTTCGAGGTAGAAGATGTTCACACATTATTGTAATTATATACTGCAACTTTCCTCATTTGAACTCCGCTTATCTTGTACTTATAATCATATAAATATCTAATCTCAATATAACAACGTATGATGTTTATTCTATTCTGTTAATGGTAATCCTTTCTTGCACGAATTATTATTGTTGGTATTTCGGTTATTGAAACTTATAATTTATTTCCTAGTACACCACTTCGAGTTATAAGAGGTTCACACGATATCTTAATTATCTCATGTAAGTTTGCCCAATCAAACTCTGTTTATCTTGTAGTTATACTCGTTTAAATTTGTAATCTTAAATATACTAAGTTATGAAGTTTACTATATTCTTGTAACGGTACTCCTTTCTTGCAAGAAGTATTAATCTTGTATGTCGGCTATTGCAACTTATAATTTATTACCTATGATGCCACTTCAAGGTATACGAGGTTCACACGATGTCTTAATAATATGGGGTAGGTTTCCTCAACCAAACACTGTTTATCTTGTAGTTATAATCGTTTAAATTTGTAATCTAAATATACTAACATATGAAGTTTACTATATTCTTTGAACGGTACTCCTTTCTTGCACGAACTATTAATCTTTGTATGTCGGTTATTGCACCTTATAATTTATACCAATGATGCCACTTTGAGGTATACGAGGTTCACACGATCTCTTAATTATATCCTGTAAGTTTCCTCAATCGAAGGAACTCTGTTTATTTTGTAGCTATGACCGTTTAAATTCGTAATCTAAATATACTTACAGATGAAGTTTACTACATTCTTTTAACGGTACTCCTTTCTTGCTCGACCTATGAATCCCGGAATTTCGGTTATTGCAACTTATAATTTATTTCCTATGATGCCACTTCGAGGTAGAAGATGTTCACACATTATTGTAATTATATACTGCAAGTTTCCTCATTTGAACTCCGCTTATCTTGTACTTATAATCATATAAATATCTAATCTCAATATAACAACGTATGATGTTTATTCGATTCTGTTAATGGTAATCCTTTCTTGCACGAATTATTATTGTTGGTATTTCGGTTATTGAAACTTATAATTTATTTCCTAGTACACCACTTCGAGTTATAAGAGGTTCACACGATATCTTAATTATCTCATGTAAGTTTGCCCAATCAAACTCTGTTTATCTTGTAGTTATACTCGTTTAAATTTGTAATCTTAAATATACTAAGTTATGAAGTTTACTATATTCTTGTAACGGTACTCCTTTCTTGCAAGAACTATTAATCTTGTACGTCGGCTATTGCAACTTATAATTTATTACCTATGATGCCACTTCAAGGTATACGAGGTTCACACGATGTCTTAATAATATGGTGTAGGTTTCCTCAACCGAACTCTGTTTATCTTGTAGTTATAATCGTTTAAATTTGTAATCTAAATATACTAACATATGAAGTTTACTATATTCTTTGAACGGTACTCCTTTCTTGCACGAACTATTAATCTTTGTATGTCGGTTATTGCACCTTATAATTTATACCAATGATGCCACTTCAAGGTATACGAGGTTCACACGATGTCTTAATAATATGGGGTAGGTTTCCTCAACCGAACTCTGTTTATCTTGTAGTTATAATCGTTTAAATTTGTAATCTAAATATACTAACATATGAAGTTTACTATATTCTTTGAACGGTACTCCTTTCTTGCACGAACTATTAATCTTTGTATGTCGGTTATTGCACCTTATAATTTATACCAATGATGCCACTTTGAGGTATACGAGGTTCACACGATCTCTTAATTATATCCTGTAAGTTTCCTCAATCGAAGGAACTCTGTTTATTTTGTAGCTATGACCGTTTAAATTCGTAATCTAAATATACTTACAGATGAAGTTTACTATATTCTTTTAACGGTACTCCTTTCTTGCTCGACCTATGAATCCCGGAATTTCGGTTATTGCAACTTATAATTTATTTCCTATGATGCCACTTCGAGGTAGAAGATGTTCACACATTATTGTAAATATATACTGCAACTTTCCTCATTTGAACTCCGCTTATCTTGTACTTATAATCATATAAATATCTAATCTCAATATAACAACGTATGATGTTTATTCTATTCTGTTAATGGTAATCCTTTCTTGCACGAATTATTATTGTTGGTATTTCGGTTATTGAAACTTATAATTTATTTCCTAGTACACCACTTCGAGTTATAAGAGGTTCACACGATATCTTAATTATCTCATGTAAGTTTGCCCAATCAAACTCTGTTTATCTTGTAGTTATACTCGTTTAAATTTGTAATCTTAAATATACTAAGTTATGAAGTTTACTATATTCTTGTAACGGTACTCCTTTCTTGCAAGAAGTATTAATCTTGTATGTCGGCTATTGCAACTTATAATTTATTACCTATGATGCCACTTCAAGGTATACGAGGTTCACACGATGTCTTAATAATATGGGGTAGGTTTCCTCGACCGAACTCTGTTTATCTTGTAGTTATAATCGTTTAAATTTGTAATCTAAATATACTAACATATGAAGTTTACTATATTCTTTGAACGGTACTCCTTTCTTGCACGAACTATTAATCTTTGTATGTCGGTTATTGCACCTTATAATTTATACCAATGATGCCACTTTGAGGTATACGAGGTTCACACGATCTCTTAATTATATCCTGTAAGTTTCCTCAATCGAAGGAACTCTGTTTATTTTGTAGCTATGACCGTTTAAATTTGTAATCTAAATATACTTACAGATGAAGTTTACTATATTCTTGTAACGGTACTCATTTCTTGCAAGAACTATTAATCTTGTACGTCGGCTATTGCAACTTATAATTTATTACCTATGATGCCACTTCAAGGTATACGAGGTTCACACGATGTCTTAATAATATGGTGTAGGTTTCCTCAACCGAACTCTGTTTATCTTGTAGTTATAATCGTTTAAATTTGTAATCTAAATATACTAACATATGAAGTTTACTATATTCTTTGAACGGTACTCCTTTCTTGCACGAACTATTAATCTTTGTATGTCGGTTATTGCACCTTATAATTTATACCAATGATGCCACTTTGAGGTATACGAGGTTCACACGATCTCTTAATTATATCCTGTAAGTTTCCTCAATCGAAGGAACTCTGTTTATTTTGTAGCTATGACCGTTTAAATTCGTAATCTAAATATACTTACAGATGAAGTTTACTATATTCTTTTAACGGTACTCCTTTCTTGCTCGACCTATGAATCCCGGAATTTCGGTTATTGCAACTTATAATTTATTTCCTATGATGCCACTTCGAGGTAGAAGATGTTCACACATTATTGTAATTATATACTGCAACTTTCCTCATTTGAACTCCGCTTATCTTGTACTTATAATCATATAAATATCTAATCTCAATATAACAACGTATGATGTTTATTCTATTCTGTTAATGGTAATCCTTTCTTGCACGAATTATTATTGTTGGTATTTCGGTTATTGAAACTTATAATTTATTTCCTAGTACACCACTTCGAGTTATAAGAGGTTCACACGATATCTTAATTATCTCATGTAAGTTTGCCCAATCAAACTCTGTTTATCTTGTAGTTATACTCGTTTAAATTTGTAATCTTAAATATACTAAGTTATGAAGTTTACTATATTCTTGTAACGGTACTCCTTTCTTGCAAGAAGTATTAATCTTGTATGTCGGCTATTGCAACTAATAATTTATTACCTATGATGCCACTTCAAGGTATACGAGGTTCACACGATGTCTTAATAATATGGGGTAGGTTTCCTCGACCGAACTCTGTTTATCTTGTAGTTATAATCGTTTAAATTTGTAATCTAAATATACTAACATATGAAGTTTACTATATTCTTTGAACGGTACTCCTTTCTTGCACGAACTATTAATCTTTGTATGTCGGTTATTGCACCTTATAATTTATACCAATGATGCCACTTTGAGGTATACGAGGTTCACACGATCTCTTAATTATATCCTGTAAGTTTCCTCAATCGAAGGAACTCTGTTTATTTTGTAGCTATGACCGTTTAAATTTGTAATCTAAATATACTTACAGATGAAGTTTACTATATTCTTGTAACGGTACTCATTTCTTGCAAGAACTATTAATCTTGTACGTCGGCTATTGCAACTTATAATTTATTACCTATGATGCCACTTCAAGGTATACGAGGTTCACACGATGTCTTAATAATATGGTGTAGGTTTCCTCAACCGAACTCTGTTTATCTTGTAGTTATAATCGTTTAAATTTGTAATCTAAATATACTAACATATGAAGTTTACTATATTCTTTGAACGGTACTCCTTTCTTGCACGAACTATTAATCTTTGTATGTCGGTTATTGCACCTTATAATTTATACCAATGATGCCACTTTGAGGTATACGAGGTTCACACGATCTCTTAATTATATCCTGTAAGTTTCCTCAATCGAAGGAACTCTGTTTATTTTGTAGCTATGACCGTTTAAATTCGTAATCTAAATATACTTACAGATGAAGTTTACTATATTCTTTTAACGGTACTCCTTTCTTGCTCGACCTATGAATCCCGGAATTTCGGTTATTGCAACTTATAATTTATTTCCTATGATGCCACTTCGAGGTAGAAGATGTTCACACATTATTGTAATTATATACTGCAACTTTCCTCATTTGAACTCCGCTTATCTTGTACTTATAATCATATAAATATCTAATCTCAATATAACAACGTATGATGTTTATTCTATTCTGTTAATGGTAATCCTTTCTTGCACGAATTATTATTGTTGGTATTTCGGTTATTGAAACTTATAATTTATTTCCTAGTACACCACTTCGAGTTATAAGAGGTTCACACGATATCTTAATTATCTCATGTAAGTTTGCCCAATCAAACTCTGTTTATCTTGTAGTTATACTCGTTTAAATTTGTAATCTTAAATATACTAAGTTATGAAGTTTACTATATTCTTGTAACGGTACTCCTTTCTTGCAAGAAGTATTAATCTTGTATGTCGGCTATTGCAACTAATAATTTATTACCTATGATGCCACTTCAAGGTATACGAGGTTCACACGATGTCTTAATAATATGGGGTAGGTTTCCTCGACCGAACTCTGTTTATCTTGTAGTTATAATCGTTTAAATTTGTAATCTAAATATACTAACATATGAAGTTTACTATATTCTTTGAACGGTACTCCTTTCTTGCACGAACTATTAATCTTTGTATGTCGGTTATTGCACCTTATAATTTATACCAATGATGCCACTTTGAGGTATACGAGGTTCACACGATCTCTTAATTATATCCTGTAAGTTTCCTCAATCGAAGGAACTCTGTTTATTTTGTAGCTATGACCGTTTAAATTTGTAATCTAAATATACTTACAGATGAAGTTTACTATATTCTTGTAACGGTACTCATTTCTTGCAAGAACTATTAATCTTGTACGTCGGCTATTGCAACTTATAATTTATTACCTATGATGCCACTTCAAGGTATACGAGGTTCACACGATGTCTTAATAATATGGTGTAGGTTTCCTCAACCGAACTCTGTTTATCTTGTAGTTATAATCGTTTAAATTTGTAAGCTAAATATACTAACATATGAAGTTTACTATATTCTTTGAACGGTACTCCTTTCTTGCACGAACTATTAATCTTTGTATGTCGGTTATTGCACCTTATAATTTATACCAATGATGCCACCTTGAGGTATACGAGGTTCACACGATCTCTTAATTATATCCTGTAAGTTTCCTCAATCGAAGGAACTCTGTTTATTTTGTAGCTATGACCGTTTAAATTCGTAATCTAAATATACTTACAGATGAAGTTTACTATATTCTTTTAACGGTACTCCTTTCTTGCTCGACCTATGAATCCCGGAATTTCGGTTATTGCAACTTATAATTTATTTCCTATGATGCCACTTCGAGGTAGAAGATGTTCACACATTATTGTAATTATATACTGCAACTTTCCTCATTTGAACTCCGCTTATCTTGTACTTATAATCATATAAATATCTAATCTCAATATAACAACGTATGATGTTTATTCTATTCTGTTAATGGTAATCCTTTCTTGCACGAATTATTATTGTTGGTATTTCGGTTATTGAAACTTATAATTTATTTCCTAGTACACCACTTCGAGTTATAAGAGGTTCACACGATATCTTAATTATCTCATGTAAGTTTGCCCAATCAAACTCTGTTTATCTTGTAGTTATACTCGTTTAAATTTGTAATGTTAAATATACTAAGTTATGAAGTTTACTATATTCTTGTAACGGTACTCCTTTCTTGCAAGAAGTATTAATCTTGTATGTCGGCTATTGCAACTTATAATTTATTACCTATGATGCCACTTCAAGGTATACGAGGTTCACACGATGTCTTAATAATATGGGGTAGGTTTCCTCAACCGAACTCTGTTTATCTTGTAGTTATAATCGTTTAAATTTGTAATCTAAATATACTAACATATGAAGTTTACTATATTCTTTGAACGGTACTCCTTTCTTGCACGAACTATTAATCTTTGTATGTCGGTTATTGCACCTTATAATTTATACCAATGATGCCACTTTGAGGTATACGAGGTTCACACGATCTCTTAATTATATCCTGTAAGTTTCCTCAATCGAAGGAACTCTGTTTATTTTGTAGCTATGACCGTTTAAATTCGTAATCTAAATATACTTACAGATGAAGTTTACTACATTCTTTTAACGGTACTCCTTTCTTGCTCGACCTATGAATCCCGGAATTTCGGTTATTGCAACTTATAATTTATTTCCTATGATGCCACTTCGAGGTAGAAGATGTTCACACATTATTGTAATTATATACTGCAAGTTTCCTCATTTGAACTCCGCTTATCTTGTACTTATAATCATTTAAATATCTAATCTCAATATAACAACGTATGATGTTTATTCTATTCTGTTAATGGTAATCCTTTCTTGCACGAATTATTATTGTTGGTATTTCGGTTATTGAAACTTATAATTTATTTCCTAGTACACCACTTCGAGTTATAAGAGGTTCACACGATATCTTAATTATCTCATGTAAGTTTGCCCAATCAAACTCTGTTTATCTTGTAGTTATACTCGTTTAAATTTGTAATCTTAAATATACTAAGTTATGAAGTTTACTATATTCTTGTAACGGTACTCCTTTCTTGCAAGAACTATTAATCTTGTACGTCGGCTATTGCAACTTATAATTTATTACCTATGATGCCACTTCAAGGTATACGAGGTTCACACGATGTCTTAATAATATGGTGTAGGTTTCCTCAACCGAACTCTGTTTATCTTGTAGTTATAATCGTTTAAATTTGTAATCTAAATATACTAACATATGAAGTTTACTATATGAAGTTTACTATATTCTTTGAACGGTACTCCTTTCTTGCACGAACTATTAATCTTTGTATGTCGGTTATTGCACCTTATAATTTATACCAATGATGCCACTTTGAGGTATACGAGGTTCACACGATCTCTTAATTATATCCTGTAACTTTCCTCAATCGAAGGAACTCTGTTTATTTTGTAGCTATGACCGTTTAAATTCGTAATCTAAATATACTTACAGATGAAGTTTACTACATTCTTTTAACGGTACTCCTTTCTTGCTCGACCTATGAATCCCGGAATTTCGGTTATTGCAACTTATAATTTATTTCCTATGATGCCACTTCGAGGTAGAAGATGTTCACACATTATTGTAATTATATACTGCAACTTTCCTCATTTGAACTCCGCTTATCTTGTACTTATAATCATATAAATATCTAATCTCAATATAACAACGTATGATGTTTATTCTATTCTGTTAATGGTAATCCTTTCTTGCACGAATTATTATTGTTGGTATTTCGGTTATTGAAACTTATAATTTATTTCCTAGTACACCACTTCGAGTTATAAGAGGTTCACACGATATCTTAATTATCTCATGTAAGTTTGCCCAATCAAACTCTGTTTATCTTGTAGTTATACTCGTTTAAATTTGTAATCTTAAATATACTAAGTTATGAAGTTTACTATATTCTTGTAACGGTACTCCTTTCTTGCAAGAAGTATTAATCTTGTATGTCGGCTATTGCAACTTATAATTTATTACCTATGATGCCACTTCAAGGTATACGAGGTTCACACGATGTCTTAATAATATGGGGTAGGTTTCCTCGACCGAACTCTGTTTATCTTGTAGTTATAATCGTTTAAATTTGTAATCTAAATATACTAACATATGAAGTTTACTATATTCTTTGAACGGTACTCCTTTCTTGCACGAACTATTAATCTTTGTATGTCGGTTATTGCACCTTATAATTTATACCAATGATGCCACTTTGAGGTATACGAGGTTCACACGATCTCTTAATTATATCCTGTAAGTTTCCTCAATCGAAGGAACTCTGTTTATTTTGTAGGTATGACCGTTTAAATTCGTAATCTAAATATACTTACAGATGAAGTTTACTACATTCTTTTAACGGTACTCCTTTCTTGCTCGACCTATGAATCCCGGAATTTCGGTTATTGCAACTTATAATTTATTTCCTATGATGCCACTTCGAGGTAGAAGATGTTCACACATTATTGTAATTATATACTGCAAGTTTCCTCATTTGAACTCCGCTTATCTTGTACTTATAATCATTTAAATATCTAATCTCAATATAACAACGTATGATGTTTATTCTATTCTGTTAATGGTAATCCTTTCTTGCACGAATTATTATTGTTGGTATTTCGGTTATTGAAACTTATAATTTATTTCCTAGTACACCACTTCGAGTTATAAGAGGTTCACACGATATCTTAATTATCTCATGTAAGTTTGCCCAATCAAACTCTGTTTATCTTGTAGTTATACTCGTTTAAATTTGTAATCTTAAATATACTAAGATATGAAGTTTACTATATTCTTGTAACGGTACTCCTTTCTTGCAAGAACTATTAATCTTGTACGTCGGCTATTGCAACTTATAATTTATTACCTATGATGCCACTTCAAGGTATACGAGGTTCACACGATGTCTTAATAATATGGTGTAGGTTTCCTCAACCGAACTCTGTTTATCTTGTAGTTATAATCGTTTAAATTTGTAATCTAAATATACTAACATATGAAGTTTACTATATTCTTTGAACGGTACTCCTTTCTTGCACGAACTATTAATCTTTGTATGTCGGTTATTGCACCTTATAATTTATACCAATGATGCCACTTTGAGGTATACGAGGTTCACACGATCTCTTAATTATATCCTGTAAGTTTCCTCAATCGAAGGAACTCTGTTTATTTTGTAGCTATGACCGTTTAAATTCGTAATCTAAATATACTTACAGATGAAGTTTACTATATTCTTTTAACGGTACTCCTTTCTTGCCCGACCTATGAATCCCGGAATTTCGGTTATTGCAACTTATAATTTATTTCCTATGATGCCACTTCGAGGTAGAAGATGTTCACACATTATTGTAATTATATACTGCAACTTTCCTCATTTGAACTCCGCTTATCTTGTACTTATAATCATATAAATATCTAATCTCAATATAACAACGTATGATGTTTATTCTATTCTGTTAATGGTAATCCTTTCTTGCACGAATTATTATTGTTGGTATTTCGGTTATTGAAACTTATAATTTATTTCCTAGTACACCACTTCGAGTTATAAGAGGTTCACACGATATCTTAATTATCTCATGTAAGTTTGCCCAATCAAACTCTGTTTATCTTGTAGTTATACTCGTTTAAATTTGTAATCTTAAATATACTAAGTTATGAAGTTTACTATATTCTTGTAACGGTACTCCTTTCTTGCAAGAAGTATTAATCTTGTATGTCGGCTATTGCAACTTATAATTTATTACCTATGATGCCACTTCAAGGTATACGAGGTTCACACGATGTCTTAATAATATGGGGTAGGTTTCCTCGACCGAACTCTGTTTATCTTGTAGTTATAATCGTTTAAATTTGTAATCTAAATATACTAACATATGAAGTTTACTATATTCTTTGAACGGTACTCCTTTCTTGCACGAACTATTAATCTTTGTATGTCGGTTATTGCACCTTATAATTTATACCAATGATGCCACTTTGAGGTATACGAGGTTCACACGATCTCTTAATTATATCCTGTAAGTTTCCTCAATCGAAGGAACTCTGTTTATTTTGTAGCTATGACCGTTTAAATTTGTAATCTAAATATACTTACAGATGAAGTTTACTATATTCTTGTAACGGTACTCATTTCTTGCAAGAACTATTAATCTTGTACGTCGGCTATTGCAACTTATAATTTATTACCTATGATGCCACTTCAAGGTATACGAGGTTCACACGATGTCTTAATAATATGGTGTAGGTTTCCTCAACCGAACTCTGTTTATCTTGTAGTTATAATCGTTTAAATTTGTAAGCTAAATATACTAACATATGAAGTTTACTATATTCTTTGAACGGTACTCCTTTCTTGCACGAACTATTAATCTTTGTATGTCGGTTATTGCACCTTATAATTTATACCAATGATGCCACCTTGAGGTATACGAGGTTCACACGATCTCTTAATTATATCCTGTAAGTTTCCTCAATCGAAGGAACTCTGTTTATTTTGTAGCTATGACCGTTTAAATTCGTAATCTAAATATACTTACAGATGAAGTTTACTATATTCTTTTAACGGTACTCCTTTCTTGCTCGACCTATGAATCCCGGAATTTCGGTTATTGCAACTTATAATTTATTTCCTATGATGCCACTTCGAGGTAGAAGATGTTCACACATTATTGTAATTATATACTGCAACTTTCCTCATTTGAACTCCGCTTATCTTGTACTTATAATCATATAAATATCTAATCTCAATATAACAACGTATGATGTTTATTCTATTCTGTTAATGGTAATCCTTTCTTGCACGAATTATTATTGTTGGTATTTCGGTTATTGAAACTTATAATTTATTTCCTAGTACACCACTTCGAGTTATAAGAGGTTCACACGATATCTTAATTATCTCATGTAAGTTTGCCCAATCAAACTCTGTTTATCTTGTAGTTATACTCGTTTAAATTTGTAATCTTAAATATACTAAGTTATGAAGTTTACTATATTCTTGTAACGGTACTCCTTTCTTGCAAGAAGTATTAATCTTGTATGTCGGCTATTGCAACTTATAATTTATTACCTATGATGCCACTTCAAGGTATACGAGGTTCACACGATGTCTTAATAATATGGGGTAGGTTTCCTCAACCGAACTCTGTTTATCTTGTAGTTATAATCGTTTAAATTTGTAATCTAAATATACTAACATATGAAGTTTACTATATTCTTTGAACGGTACTCCTTTCTTGCACGAACTATTAATCTTTGTATGTCGGTTATTGCACCTTATAATTTATACCAATGATGCCACTTTGAGGTATACGAGGTTCACACGATCTCTTAATTATATCCTGTAAGTTTCCTCAATCGAAGGAACTCTGTTTATTTTGTAGCTATGACCGTTTAAATTCGTAATCTAAATATACTTACAGATGAAGTTTACTATATTCTTTTAACGGTACTCCTTTCTTGCTCGACCTATGAATCCCGGAATTTCGGTTATTGCAACTTATAATTTATTTCCTATGATGCCACTTCGAGGTAGAAGATGTTCACACATTATTGTAATTATATACTGCAAGTTTCCTCATTTGAACTCCGCTTATCTTGTACTTATAATCATTTAAATATCTAATCTCAATATAACAACGTATGATGTTTATTCTATTCTGTTAATGGTAATCCTTTCTTGCACGAATTATTATTGTTGGTATTTCGGTTATTGAAACTTATAATTTATTTCCTAGTACACCACTTCGAGTTATAAGAGGTTCACACGATATCTTAATTATCTCATGTAAGTTTGCCCAATCAAACTCTGTTTATCTTGTAGTTATACTCGTTTAAATTTGTAATCTTAAATATACTAAGTTATGAAGTTTACTATATTCTTGTAACGGTACTCCTTTCTTGCAAGAAGTATTAATCTTGTATGTCGGCTATTGCAACTTATAATTTATTACCTATGATGCCACTTCAAGGTATACGAGGTTCACACGATGTCTTAATAATATGGGGTAGGTTTCCTCAACCGAACTCTGTTTATCTTGTAGTTATAATCGTTTAAATTTGTAATCTAAATATACTAACATATGAAGTTTACTATATTCTTTGAACGGTACTCCTTTCTTGCACGAACTATTAATCTTTGTATGTCGGTTATTGCACCTTATAATTTATACCAATGATGCCACTTTGAGGTATACGAGGTTCACACGATCTCTTAATTATATCCTGTAAGTTTCCTCAATCGAAGGAACTCTGTTTATTTTGTAGCTATGACCGTTTAAATTTGTAATCTAAATATACTTACAGATGAAGTTTACTATATTCTTGTAACGGTACTCATTTCTTGCAAGAACTATTAATCTTGTACGTCGGCTATTGCAACTTATAATTTATTACCTATGATGCCACTTCAAGGTATACGAGGTTCACACGATGTCTTAATAATATGGTGTAGGTTTCCTCAACCGAACTCTGTTTATCTTGTAGTTATAATCGTTTAAATTTGTAATCTAAATATACTAACATATGAAGTTTACTATATTCTTTGAACGGTACTCCTTTCTTGCACGAACTATTAATCTTTGTATGTCGGTTATTGCACCTTATAATTTATACCAATGATGCCACTTTGAGGTATACGAGGTTCACACGATCTCTTAATTATATCCTGTAAGTTTCCTCAATCGAAGGAACTCTGTTTATTTTGTAGCTATGACCGTTTAAATTCGTAATCTAAATATACTTACAGATGAAGTTTACTATATTCTTTTAACGGTACTCCTTTCTTGCTCGACCTATGAATCCCGGAATTTCGGTTATTGCAACTTATAATTTATTTCCTATGATGCCACTTCGAGGTAGAAGATGTTCACACATTATTGTAATTATATACTGCAACTTTCCTCATTTGAACTCCGCTTATCTTGTACTTATAATCATATAAATATCTAATCTCAATATAACAACGTATGATGTTTATTCTATTCTGTTAATGGTAATCCTTTCTTGCACGAATTATTATTGTTGGTATTTCGGTTATTGAAACTTATAATTTATTTCCTAGTACACCACTTCGAGTTATAAGAGGTTCACACGATATCTTAATTATCTCATGTAAGTTTGCCCAATCAAACTCTGTTTATCTTGTAGTTATACTCGTTTAAATTTGTAATCTTAAATATACTAAGTTATGAAGTTTACTATATTCTTGTAACGGTACTCCTTTCTTGCAAGAAGTATTAATCTTGTATGTCGGCTATTGCAACTTATAATTTATTACCTATGATGCCACTTCAAGGTATACGAGGTTCACACGATGTCTTAATAATATGGGGTAGGTTTCCTCAACCGAACTCTGTTTATCTTGTAGTTATAATCGTTTAAATTTGTAATCTAAATATACTAACATATGAAGTTTACTATATTCTTTGAACGGTACTCCTTTCTTGCACGAACTATTAATCTTTGTATGTCGGTTATTGCACCTTATAATTTATACCAATGATGCCACTTTGAGGTATACGAGGTTCACACGATCTCTTAATTATATCCTGTAAGTTTCCTCAATCGAAGGAACTCTGTTTATTTTGTAGCTATGACCGTTTAAATTTGTAATCTAAATATACTTACAGATGAAGTTTACTATATTCTTGTAACGGTACTCATTTCTTGCAAGAACTATTAATCTTGTACGTCGGCTATTGCAACTTATAATTTATTACCTATGATGCCACTTCAAGGTATACGAGGTTCACACGATGTCTTAATAATATGGTGTAGGTTTCCTCAACCGAACTCTGTTTATCTTGTAGTTATAATCGTTTAAATTTGTAATCTAAATATACTAACATATGAAGTTTACTATATTCTTTGAACGGTACTCCTTTCTTGCACGAACTATTAATCTTTGTATGTCGGTTATTGCACCTTATAATTTATACCAATGATGCCACTTTGAGGTATACGAGGTTCACACGATCTCTTAATTATATCCTGTAAGTTTCCTCAATCGAAGGAACTCTGTTTATTTTGTAGCTATGACCGTTTAAATTCGTAATCTAAATATACTTACAGATGAAGTTTACTATATTCTTTTAACGGTACTCCTTTCTTGCTCGACCTATGAATCCCGGAATTTCGGTTATTGCAACTTATAATTTATTTCCTATGATGCCACTTCGAGGTAGAAGATGTTCACACATTATTGTAATTATATACTGCAACTTTCCTCATTTGAACTCCGCTTATCTTGTACTTATAATCATATAAATATCTAATCTCAATATAACAACGTATGATGTTTATTCTATTCTGTTAATGGTAATCCTTTCTTGCACGAATTATTATTGTTGGTATTTCGGTTATTGAAACTTATAATTTATTTCCTAGTACACCACTTCGAGTTATAAGAGGTTCACACGATATCTTAATTATCTCATGTAAGTTTGCCCAATCAAACTCTGTTTATCTTGTAGTTATACTCGTTTAAATTTGTAATCTTAAATATACTAAGTTATGAAGTTTACTATATTCTTGTAACGGTACTCCTTTCTTGCAAGAAGTATTAATCTTGTATGTCGGCTATTGCAACTTATAATTTATTACCTATGATGCCACTTCAAGGTATACGAGGTTCACACGATGTCTTAATAATATGGGGTAGGTTTCCTCAACCGAACTCTGTTTATCTTGTAGTTATAATCGTTTAAATTTGTAATCTAAATATACTAACATATGAAGTTTACTATATTCTTTGAACGGTACTCCTTTCTTGCACGAACTATTAATCTTTGTATGTCGGTTATTGCACCTTATAATTTATACCAATGATGCCACTTTGAGGTATACGAGGTTCACACGATCTCTTAATTATATCCTGTAAGTTTCCTCAATCGAAGGAACTCTGTTTATTTTGTAGCTATGACCGTTTAAATTTGTAATCTAAATATACTTACAGATGAAGTTTACTATATTCTTGTAACGGTACTCATTTCTTGCAAGAACTATTAATCTTGTACGTCGGCTATTGCAACTTATAATTTATTACCTATGATGCCACTTCAAGGTATACGAGGTTCACACGATGTCTTAATAATATGGTGTAGGTTTCCTCAACCGAACTCTGTTTATCTTGTAGTTATAATCGTTTAAATTTGTAATCTAAATATACTAACATATGAAGTTTACTATATTCTTTGAACGGTACTCCTTTCTTGCACGAACTATTAATCTTTGTATGTCGGTTATTGCACCTTATAATTTATACCAATGATGCCACTTTGAGGTATACGAGGTTCACACGATCTCTTAATTATATCCTGTAAGTTTCCTCAATCGAAGGAACTCTGTTTATTTTGTAGCTATGACCGTTTAAATTCGTAATCTAAATATACTTACAGATGAAGTTTACTATATTCTTTTAACGGTACTCCTTTCTTGCTCGACCTATGAATCCCGGAATTTCGGTTATTGCAACTTATAATTTATTTCCTATGATGCCACTTCGAGGTAGAAGATGTTCAAACATTATTGTAATTATATACTGCAAGTTTCCTCATTTGAACTCCGCTTATCTTGTACTTATAATCATTTAAATATCTAATCTCAATATAACAACGTATGATGTTTATTCTATTCTGTTAATGGTAATCCTTTCTTGCACGAATTATTATTGTTGGTATTTCGGTTATTGAAACTTATAATTTATTTCCTAGTACACCACTTCGAGTTATAAGAGGTTCACACGATATCTTAATTATCTCATGTAAGTTTGCCCAATCAAACTCTGTTTATCTTGTAGTTATACTCGTTTAAATTTGTAATCTTAAATATACTAAGTTATGAAGTTTACTATATTCTTGTAACGGTACTCCTTTCTTGCAAGAAGTATTAATCTTGTATGTCGGCTATTGCAACTTATAATTTATTACCTATGATGCCACTTCAAGGTATACGAGGTTCACACGATGTCTTAATAATATGGGGTAGGTTTCCTCAACCGAACTCTGTTTATCTTGTAGTTATAATCGTTTAAATTTGTAATCTAAATATACTAACATATGAAGTTTACTATATTCTTTGAACGGTACTCCTTTCTTGCACGAACTATTAATCTTTGTATGTCGGTTATTGCACCTTATAATTTATACCAATGATGCCACTTTGAGGTATACGAGGTTCACACGATCTCTTAATTATATCCTGTAAGTTTCCTCAATCGAAGGAACTCTGTTTATTTTGTAGCTATGACCGTTTAAATTTGTAATCTAAATATACTTACAGATGAAGTTTACTATATTCTTGTAACGGTACTCATTTCTTGCAAGAACTATTAATCTTGTACGTCGGCTATTGCAACTTATAATTTATTACCTATGATGCCACTTCAAGGTATACGAGGTTCACACGATGTCTTAATAATATGGTGTAGGTTTCCTCAACCGAACTCTGTTTATCTTGTAGTTATAATCGTTTAAATTTGTAATCTAAATATACTAACATATGAAGTTTACTATATTCTTTGAACGGTACTCCTTTCTTGCACGAACTATTAATCTTTGTATGTCGGTTATTGCACCTTATAATTTATACCAATGATGCCACTTTGAGGTATACGAGGTTCACACGATCTCTTAATTATATCCTGTAAGTTTCCTCAATCGAAGGAACTCTGTTTATTTTGTAGCTATGACCGTTTAAATTCGTAATCTAAATATACTTACAGATGAAGTTTACTATATTCTTTTAACGGTACTCCTTTCTTGCTCGACCTATGAATCCCGGAATTTCGGTTATTGCAACTTATAATTTATTTCCTATGATGCCACTTCGAGGTAGAAGATGTTCACACATTATTGTAATTATATACTGCAAGTTTCCTCATTTGAACTCCGCTTATCTTGTACTTATAATCATTTAAATATCTAATCTCAATATAACAACGTATGATGTTTATTCTATTCTGTTAATGGTAATCCTTTCTTGCACGAATTATTATTGTTGGTATTTCGGTTATTGAAACTTATAATTTATTTCCTAGTACACCACTTCGAGTTATAAGAGGTTCACACGATATCTTAATTATCTCATGTAAGTTTGCCCAATCAAACTCTGTTTATCTTGTAGTTATACTCGTTTAAATTTGTAATCTTAAATATACTAAGTTATGAAGTTTACTATATTCTTGTAACGGTACTCCTTTCTTGCAAGAAGTATTAATCTTGTATGTCGGCTATTGCAACTTATAATTTATTACCTATGATGCCACTTCAAGGTATACGAGGTTCACACGATGTCTTAATAATATGGGGTAGGTTTCCTCAACCGAACTCTGTTTATCTTGTAGTTATAATCGTTTAAATTTGTAATCTAAATATACTAACATATGAAGTTTACTATATTCTTTGAACGGTACTCCTTTCTTGCACGAACTATTAATCTTTGTATGTCGGTTATTGCACCTTATAATTTATACCAATGATGCCACTTTGATGTATACGAGGTTCACACGATCTCTTAATTATATCCTGTAAGTTTCCTCAATCGAAGGAACTCTGTTTATTTTGTAGCTATGACCGTTTAAATTTGTAATCTAAATATACTTACAGATGAAGTTTACTATATTCTTGTAACGGTACTCATTTCTTGCAAGAACTATTAATCTTGTACGTCGGCTATTGCAACTTATAATTTATTACCTATGATGCCACTTCAAGGTATACGAGGTTCACACGATGTCTTAATAATATGGTGTAGGTTTCCTCAACCGAACTCTGTTTATCTTGTAGTTATAATCGTTTAAATTTGTAATCTAAATATACTAACATATGAAGTTTACTATATTCTTTGAACGGTACTCCTTTCTTGCACGAACTATTAATCTTTGTATGTCGGTTATTGCACCTTATAATTTATACCAATGATGCCACTTTGAGTTATACGAGGTTCACACGATCTCTTAATTATATCCTGTAAGTTTCCTCAATCGAAGGAACTCTGTTTATTTTGTAGCTATGACCGTTTAAATTCGTAATCTAAATATACTTACAGATGAAGTTTACTATATTCTTTTAACGGTACTCCTTTCTTGCTCGACCTATGAATCCCGGAATTTCGGTTATTGCAACTTATAATTTATTTCCTATGATGCCACTTCGAGGTAGAAGATGTTCACACATTATTGTAATTATATACTGCAACTTTCCTCATTTGAACTCCGCTTATCTTGTACTTATAATCATATAAATATCTAATCTCAATATAACAACGTATGATGTTTATTCTATTCTGTTAATGGTAATCCTTTCTTGCACGAATTATTATTGTTGGTATTTCGGTTATTGAAACTTATAATTTATTTCCTAGTACACCACTTCGAGTTATAAGAGGTTCACACGATATCTTAATTATCTCATGTAAGTTTGCCCAATCAAACTATGTTTATCTTGTAGTTATACTCGTTTAAATTTGTAATCTAAATATACTGACATATGAAGTTTACTATATTCTTTGAACGGTACTCCTTTCTTGCACGAACTATTAATCTTTGTATGTCGGTTATTGCACCTTATAATTTATACCAATGATGCCACTTTGATGTATACGAGGTTCACACGATCTCTTAATTATATCCTGTAAGTTTCCTCAATCGAAGGAACTCTGTTTATTTTGTAGCTATGACCGTTTAAATTTGTAATCTAAATATACTTACAGATGAAGTTTACTATATTCTTGTAACGGTACTCATTTCTTGCAAGAACTATTAATCTTGTACGTCGGCTATTGCAACTTATAATTTATTACCTATGATGCCACTTCAAGGTATACGAGGTTCACACGATGTCTTAATAATATGGTGTAGGTTTCCTCAACCGAACTCTGTTTATCTTGTAGTTATAATCGTTTAAATTTGTAATCTAAATATACTAACATATGAAGTTTACTATATTCTTTGAACGGTACTCCTTTCTTGCACGAACTATTAATCTTTGTATGTCGGTTATTGCACCTTATAATTTATACCAATGATGCCACTTTGAGTTATACGAGGTTCACACGATCTCTTAATTATATCCTGTAAGTTTCCTCAATCGAAGGAACTCTGTTTATTTTGTAGCTATGACCGTTTAAATTCGTAATCTAAATATACTTACAGATGAAGTTTACTATATTCTTTTAATGGTACTCCTTTCTTGCTCGACCTATGAATCCCGGAATTTCGGTTATTGCAACTTATAATTTATTTCCTATGATGCCACTTCGAGGTAGAAGATGTTCACACATTATTGTAATTATATACTGCAACTTTCCTCATTTGAACTCCGCTTATCTTGTACTTATAATCATATAAATATCTAATCTCAATATAACAACGTATGATGTTTATTCTATTCTGTTAATGGTAATCCTTTCTTGCACGAATTATTATTGTTGGTATTTCGGTTATTGAAACTTATAATTTATTTCCTAGTACACCACTTCGAGTTATAAGAGGTTCACACGATATCTTAATTATCTCATGTAAGTTTGCCCAATCAAACTCTGTTTATCTTGTAGTTATACTCGTTTAAATTTGTAATCTAAATATACTAACATATGAAGTTTACTATATTCTTTGAACGGTACTCCTTTCTTGCACGAACTATTAATCTTTGTATGTCGGTTATTGCACCTTATAATTTATACCAATGATGCCACTTTGATGTATACGAGGTTCACACGATCTCTTAATTATATCCTGTAAGTTTCCTCAATCGAAGGAACTCTGTTTATTTTGTAGCTATGACCGTTTAAATTTGTAATCTAAATATACTTACAGATGAAGTTTACTATATTCTTGTAACGGTACTCATTTCTTGCAAGAACTATTAATCTTGTACGTCGGCTATTGCAACTTATAATTTATTACCTATGATGCCACTTCAAGGTATACGAGGTTCACACGATGTCTTAATAATATGGTGTAGGTTTCCTCAACCGAACTCTGTTTATCTTGTAGTTATAATCGTTTAAATTTGTAATCTAAATATACTAACATATGAAGTTTACTATATTCTTTGAACGGTACTCCTTTCTTGCACGAACTATTAATCTTTGTATGTCGGTTATTGCACCTTATAATTTATACCAATGATGCCACTTTGAGTTATACGAGGTTCACACGATCTCTTAATTATATCCTGTAAGTTTCCTCAATCGAAGGAACTCTGTTTATTTTGTAGCTATGACCGTTTAAATTCGTAATCTAAATATACTTACAGATGAAGTTTACTATATTCTTTTAACGGTACTCCTTTCTTGCTCGACCTATGAATCCCGGAATTTCGGTTATTGCAACTTATAATTTATTTCCTATGATGCCACTTCGAGGTAGAAGATGTTCACACATTATTGTAATTATATACTGCAACTTTCCTCATTTGAACTCCGCTTATCTTGTACTTATAATCATATAAATATCTAATCTCAATATAACAACGTATGATGTTTATTCTATTCTGTTAATGGTAATCCTTTCTTGCACGAATTATTATTGTTGGTATTTCGGTTATTGAAACTTATAATTTATTTCCTAGTACACCACTTCGAGTTATAAGAGGTTCACACGATATCTTAATTATCTCATGTAAGTTTGCCCAATCAAACTCTGTTTATCTTGTACTTATACTCGTTTAAATTTGTAATCTTAAATATACTAAGTTATGAAGTTTACTATATTCTTGTAACGGTACTCCTTTCTTGCAAGAAGTATTAATCTTGTATGTCGGCTATTGCAACTTATAATTTATTACCTATGATGTCACTTCAAGGTATACGAGGTTCACACGATGTCTTAATAATATGGGGTAGGTTTCCTCAACCGAACTCTGTTTATCTTGTAGTTATAATCGTTTAAATTTGTAATCTAAATATACTAACATATGAAGTTTACTATATTCTTTGAACGGTACTCCTTTCTTGCACGAACTATTAATCTTTGTATGTCGGTTATTGCACCTTATAATTTATACCAATGATGCCACTTTGAGGTATACGAGGTTCACACGATCTCTTAATTATATCCTGTAAGTTTCCTCAATCGAAGGAACTCTGTTTATTTTGTAGCTATGACCGTTTAAATTCGTAATCTAAATATACTTACAGATGAAGTTTACTATATTCTTTTAACGGTACTCCTTTCTTGCTCGACCTATGAATCCCGGAATTTCGGTTATTGCAACTTATAATTTATTTCCTATGATGCCACTTCGAGGTAGAAGATGTTCACACATTATTGTAATTATATACTGCAAGTTTCCTCATTTGAACTCCGCTTATCTTGTACTTATAATCATTTAAATATCTAATCTCAATATAACAACGTATGATGTTTATTCTATTCTGTTAATGGTAATCCTTTCTTGCACGAATTATTATTGTTGGTATTTCGGTTATTGAAACTTATAATTTATTTACTAGTACACCACTTCGAGTTATAAGAGGTTCACACGATATCTTAATTATCTCATGTAAGTTTGCCCAATCAAACTCTGTTTATCTTGTACTTATACTCGTTTAAATTTGTAATCTTAAATATACTAAGTTATGAAGTTTACTATATTCTTGTAACGGTACTCCTTTCTTGCAAGAAGTATTAATCTTGTATGTCGGTTATTGCAACTTATAATTTATTACCTATGATGCCACTTCAAGGTATACGAGGTTCACACGATGTCTTAATAATATGGGGTAGGTTTCCTCAACCGAACTCTGTTTATCTTGTAGTTATAATCGTTTAAATTTGTAATCTAAATATACTAACATATGAAGTTTACTATATTCTTTGAACGGTACTCCTTTCTTGCACGAACTATTAATCTTTGTATGTCGGTTATTGCACCTTATAATTTATACCAATGATGCCACTTTGAGGTATACGAGGTTCACACGATCTCTTAATTATATCCTGTAAGTTTCCTCAATCGAAGGAACTCTGTTTATTTTGTAGCTATGACCGTTTAAATTCGTAATCTAAATATACTTACAGATGAAGTTTACTATATTCTTTTAACGGTACTCCTTTCTTGCTCGACCTATGAATCCCGGAATTTCGGTTATTGCAACTTATAATTTATTTCCTATGATGCCACTTCGAGGTAGAAGATGTTCACACATTATTGTAATCATATACTGCAACTTTCCTCATTTGAACTCCGCTTATCTTGTACTTATAATCATATAAATATCTAATCTCAATATAACAACGTATGATGTTTATTCTATTCTGTTAATGGTAATCCTTTCTTGCACGAATTATTATTGTTGGTATTTCGGTTATTGAAACTTATAATTTATTTCCTAGTACACCACTTCGAGTTATAAGAGGTTCACACGATATCTTAATTATCTCATGTAAGTTTGCCCAATCAAACTATGTTTATCTTGTAGTTATACTCGTTTAAATTTGTAATCTAAATATACTAACATATGAAGTTTACTATATTCTTTGAACGGTACTCCTTTCTTGCACGAACTATTAATCTTTGTATGTCGGTTATTGCACCTTATAATTTATACCAATGATGCCACTTTGATGTATACGAGGTTCACACGATCTCTTAATTATATCCTGTAAGTTTCCTCAATCGAAGGAACTCTGTTTATTTTGTAGCTATGACCGTTTAAATTTGTAATCTAAATATACTTACAGATGAAGTTTACTATATTCTTGTAACGGTACTCATTTCTTGCAAGAACTATTAATCTTGTACGTCGGCTATTGCAACTTATAATTTATTACCTATGATGCCACTTCAAGGTATACGAGGTTCACACGATGTCTTAATAATATGGTGTAGGTTTCCTCAACCGAACTCTGTTTATCTTGTAGTTATAATCGTTTAAATTTGTAATCTAAATATACTAACATATGAAGTTTACTATATTCTTTGAACGGTACTCCTTTCTTGCACGAACTATTAATCTTTGTATGTCGGTTATTGCACCTTATAATTTATACCAATGATGCCACTTTGAGGTATACGAGGTTCACACGATCTCTTAATTATATCCTGTAAGTTTCCTCAATCGAAGGAACTCTGTTTATTTTGTAGCTATGACCGTTTAAATTCGTAATCTAAATATACTTACAGATGAAGTTTACTATATTCTTTTAACGGTACTCCTTTCTTGCTCGACCTATGAATCCCGGAATTTCGGTTATTGCAACTTATAATTTATTTCCTATGATGCCACTTCGAGGTAGAAGATGTTCACACATTATTGTAATTATATACTGCAAGTTTCCTCATTTGAACTCCGCTTATCTTGTACTTATAATCATTTAAATATCTAATCTCAATATAACAACGTATGATGTTTATTCTATTCTGTTAATGGTAATCCTTTCTTGCACGAATTATTATTGTTGGTATTTCGGTTATTGAAACTTATAATTTATTTCCTAGTACACCACTTCGAGTTATAAGAGGTTCACACAATATCTTAATTATCTCATGTAAGTTTGCCCAATCAAACTCTGTTTATCTTGTACTTATACTCGTTTAAATTTGTAATCTTAAATATACTAAGTTATGAAGTTTACTATATTCTTGTAACGGTACTCCTTTCTTGCAAGAAGTATTAATCTTGTATGTCGGTTATTGCAACTTATAATTTATTACCTATGATGCCACTTCAAGGTATACGAGGTTCACACGATGTCTTAATAATATGGGGTAGGTTTCCTCAACCGAACTCTGTTTATCTTGTAGTTATAATCGTTTAAATTTGTAATCTAAATATACTAACATATGAAGTTTACTATATTCTTTGAACGGTACTCCTTTCTTGCACGAACTATTAATCTTTGTATGTCGGTTATTGCACCTTATAATTTATACCAATGATGCCACTTTGAGGTATACGAGGTTCACACGATCTCTTAATTATATCCTGTAAGTTTCCTCAATCGAAGGAACTCTGTTTATTTTGTAGCTATGACCGTTTAAATTCGTAATCTAAATATACTTACAGATGAAGTTTACTATATTCTTTTAACGGTACTCCTTTCTTGCTCGACCTATGAATCCCGGAATTTCGGTTATTGCAACTTATAATTTATTTCCTATGATGCCACTTCGAGGTAGAAGATGTTCACACATTATTGTAATCATATACTGCAACTTTCCTCATTTGAACTCCGCTTATCTTGTACTTATAATCATATAAATATCTAATCTCAATATAACAACGTATGATGTTTATTCTATTCTGTTAATGGTAATCCTTTCTTGCACGAATTATTATTGTTGGTATTTCGGTTATTGAAACTTATAATTTATTTCCTAGTACACCACTTCGAGTTATAAGAGGTTCACACGATATCTTAATTATCTCATGTAAGTTTGCCCAATCAAACTCTGTTTATCTTGTAGTTATACTCGTTTAAATTTGTAATCTAAATATACTAACATATGAAGTTTACTATATTCTTTGAACGGTACTCCTTTCTTGCACGAACTATTAATCTTTGTATGTCGGTTATTGCACCTTATAATTTATACCAATGATGCCACTTTGATGTATACGAGGTTCACACGATCTCTTAATTATATCCTGTAAGTTTCCTCAATCGAAGGAACTCTGTTTATTTTGTAGCTATGACCGTTTAAATTTGTAATCTAAATATACTTACAGATGAAGTTTACTATATTCTTGTAACGGTACTCATTTCTTGCAAGAACTATTAATCTTGTACGTCGGCTATTGCAACTTATAATTTATTACCTATGATGCCACTTCAAGGTATACGAGGTTCACACGATGTCTTAATAATATGGTGTAGGTTTCCTCAACCGAACTCTGTTTATCTTGTAGTTATAATCGTTTAAATTTGTAATCTAAATATACTAACATATGAAGTTTACTATATTCTTTGAACGGTACTCCTTTCTTGCACGAACTATTAATCTTTGTATGTCGGTTATTGCACCTTATAATTTATACCAATGATGCCACTTTGAGGTATACGAGGTTCACACGATCTCTTAATTATATCCTGTAAGTTTCCTCAATCGAAGGAACTCTGTTTATTTTGTAGCTATGACCGTTTAAATTCGTAATCTAAATATACTTACAGATGAAGTTTACTATATTCTTTTAACGGTACTCCTTTCTTGCTCGACCTATGAATCCCGGAATTTCGGTTATTGCAACTTATAATTTATTTCCTATGATGCCACTTCGAGGTAGAAGATGTTCACACATTATTGTAATTATATACTGCAAGTTTCCTCATTTGAACTCCGCTTATCTTGTACTTATAATCATTTAAATATCTAATCTCAATATAACAACGTATGATGTTTATTCTATTCTGTTAATGGTAATCCTTTCTTGCACGAATTATTATTGTTGGTATTTCGGTTATTGAAACTTATAATTTATTTCCTAGTACACCACTTCGAGTTATAAGAGGTTCACACGATATCTTAATTATCTCATGTAAGTTTGCCCAATCAAACTCTGTTTATCTTGTACTTATACTCGTTTAAATTTGTAATCTTAAATATACTAAGTTATGAAGTTTACTATATTCTTGTAACGGTACTCCTTTCTTGCAAGAAGTATTAATCTTGTATGTCGGTTATTGCAACTTATAATTTATTACCTATGATGCCACTTCAAGGTATACGAGGTTCACACGATGTCTTAATAATATGGGGTAGGTTTCCTCAACCGAACTCTGTTTATCTTGTAGTTATAATCGTTTAAATTTGTAATCTAAATATACTAACATATGAAGTTTACTATATTCTTTGAACGGTACTCCTTTCTTGCACGAACTATTAATCTTTGTATGTCGGTTATTGCACCTTATAATTTATACCAATGATGCCACTTTGAGGTATACGAGGTTCACACGATCTCTTAATTATATCCTGTAAGTTTCCTCAATCGAAGGAACTCTGTTTATTTTGTAGCTATGACCGTTTAAATTCGTAATCTAAATATACTTACAGATGAAGTTTACTATATTCTTTTAACGGTACTCCTTTCTTGCTCGACCTATGAATCCCGGAATTTCGGTTATTGCAACTTATAATTTATTTCCTATGATGCCACTTCGAGGTAGAAGATGTTCACACATTATTGTAATCATATACTGCAACTTTCCTCATTTGAACTCCGCTTATCTTGTACTTATAATCATATAAATATCTAATCTCAATATAACAACGTATGATGTTTATTCTATTCTGTTAATGGTAATCCTTTCTTGCACGAATTATTATTGTTGGTATTTCGGTTATTGAAACTTATAATTTATTTCCTAGTACACCACTTCGAGTTATAAGAGGTTCACACGATATCTTAATTATCTCATGTAAGTTTGCCCAATCAAACTCTGTTTATCTTGTAGTTATACTCGTTTAAATTTGTAATCTAAATATACTAACATATGAAGTTTACTATATTCTTTGAACGGTACTCCTTTCTTGCACGAACTATTAATCTTTGTATGTCGGTTATTGCACCTTATAATTTATACCAATGATGCCACTTTGATGTATACGAGGTTCACACGATCTCTTAATTATATCCTGTAAGTTTCCTCAATCGAAGGAACTCTGTTTATTTTGTAGCTATGACCGTTTAAATTTGTAATCTAAATATACTTACAGATGAAGTTTACTATATTCTTGTAACGGTACTCATTTATTGCAAGAACTATTAATCTTGTACGTCGGCTATTGCAACTTATAATTTATTACCTATGATGCCACTTCAAGGTATACGAGGTTCACACGATGTCTTAATAATATGGTGTAGGTTTCCTCAACCGAACTCTGTTTATCTTGTAGTTATAATCGTTTAAATTTGTAATCTAAATATACTAACATATGAAGTTTACTATATTCTTTGAACGGTACTCCTTTCTTGCACGAACTATTAATCTTTGTATGTCGGTTATTGCACCTTATAATTTATACCAATGATGCCACTTTGAGGTATACGAGGTTCACACGATCTCTTAATTATATCCTGTAAGTTTCCTCAATCGAAGGAACTCTGTTTATTTTGTAGCTATGACCGTTTAAATTCGTAATCTAAATATACTTACAGATGAAGTTTACTATATTCTTTTAACGGTACTCCTTTCTTGCTCGACCTATGAATCCCGGAATTTCGGTTATTGCAACTTATAATTTATTTCCTATGATGCCACTTCGAGGTAGAAGATGTTCACACATTATTGTAATTATATACTGCAAGTTTCCTCATTTGAACTCCGCTTATCTTGTACTTATAATCATTTAAATATCTAATCTCAATATAACAACGTATGATGTTTATTCTATTCTGTTAATGGTAATCCTTTCTTGCACGAATTATTATTGTTGGTATTTCGGTTATTGAAACTTATAATTTATTTCCTAGTACACCACTTCGAGTTATAAGAGGTTCACACGATATCTTAATTATCTCATGTAAGTTTGCCCAATCAAACTCTGTTTATCTTGTACTTATACTCGTTTAAATTTGTAATCTTAAATATACTAAGTTATGAAGTTTACTATATTCTTGTAACGGTACTCCTTTCTTGCAAGAAGTATTAATCTTGTATGTCGGTTATTGCAACTTATAATTTATTACCTATGATGCCACTTCAAGGTATACGAGGTTCACACGATGTCTTAATAATATGGGGTAGGTTTCCTCAACCGAACTCTGTTTATCTTGTAGTTATAATCGTTTAAATTTGTAATCTAAATATACTAACATATGAAGTTTACTATATTCTTTGAACGGTACTCCTTTCTTGCACAAACTATTAATCTTTGTATGTCGGTTATTGCACCTTATAATTTATACCAATGATGCCACTTTGAGGTATACGAGGTTCACACGATCTCTTAATTATATCCTGTAAGTTTCCTCAATCGAAGGAACTCTGTTTATTTTGTAGCTATGACCGTTTAAATTCGTAATCTAAATATACTTACAGATGAAGTTTACTATATTCTTTTAACGGTACTCCTTTCTTGCTCGACCTATGAATCCCGGAATTTCGGTTATTGCAACTTATAATTTATTTCCTATGATGCCACTTCGAGGTAGAAGATGTTCACACATTATTGTAATCATATACTGCAACTTTCCTCATTTGAACTCCGCTTATCTTGTACTTATAATCATATAAATATCTAATCTCAATATAACAACGTATGATGTTTATTCTATTCTGTTAATGGTAATCCTTTCTTGCACGAATTATTATTGTTGGTATTTCGGTTATTGAAACTTATAATTTATTTCCTAGTACACCACTTCGAGTTATAAGAGGTTCACACGATATCTTAATTATCTCATGTAAGTTTGCCCAATCAAACTCTGTTTATCTTGTAGTTATACTCGTTTAAATTTGTAATCTAAATATACTAACATATGAAGTTTACTATATTCTTTGAACGGTACTCCTTTCTTGCACGAACTATTAATCTTTGTATGTCGGTTATTGCACCTTATAATTTATACCAATGATGCCACTTTGATGTATACGAGGTTCACACGATCTCTTAATTATATCCTGTAAGTTTCCTCAATCGAAGGAACTCTGTTTATTTTGTAGCTATGACCGTTTAAATTTGTAATCTAAATATACTTACAGATGAAGTTTACTATATTCTTGTAACGGTACTCATTTCTTGCAAGAACTATTAATCTTGTACGTCGGCTATTGCAACTTATAATTTATTACCTATGATGCCACTTCAAGGTATACGAGGTTCACACGATGTCTTAATAATATGGTGTAGGTTTCCTCAACCGAACTCTGTTTATCTTGTAGTTATAATCGTTTAAATTTGTAATCTAAATATACTAACATATGAAGTTTACTATATTCTTTGAACGGTACTCCTTTCTTGCACGAACTATTAATCTTTGTATGTCGGTTATTGCACCTTATAATTTATACCAATGATGCCACTTTGATGTATACGAGGTTCACACGATCTCTTAATTATATCCTGTAAGTTTCCTCAATCGAAGGAACTCTGTTTATTTTGTAGCTATGACCGTTTAAATTTGTAATCTAAATATACTTACAGATGAAGTTTACTATATTCTTGTAACGGTACTCATTTCTTGCAAGAACTATTAATCTTGTACGTCGGCTATTGCAACTTATAATTTATTACCTATGATGCCACTTCAAGGTATACGAGGTTCACACGATGTCTTAATAATATGGTGTAGGTTTCCTCAACCGAACTCTGTTTATCTTGTAGTTATAATCGTTTAAATTTGTAATCTAAATATACTAACATATGAAGTTTACTATATTCTTTGAACGGTACTCCTTTCTTGCACGAACTATTAATCTTTGTATGTCGGTTATTGCACCTTATAATTTATACCAATGATGCCACTTTGAGGTATACGAGGTTCACACGATCTCTTAATTATATCCTGTAAGTTTCCTCAATCGAAGGAACTCTGTTTATTTTGTAGCTATGACCGTTTAAATTCGTAATCTAAATATACTTACAGATGAAGTTTACTATATTCTTTTAACGGTACTCCTTTCTTGCTCGACCTATGAATCCCGGAATTTCGGTTATTGCAACTTATAATTTATTTCCTATGATGCCACTTCGAGGTAGAAGATGTTCACACATTATTGTAATTATATACTGCAAGTTTCCTCATTTGAACTCCGCTTATCTTGTACTTATAATCATTTAAATATCTAATCTCAATATAACAACGTATGATGTTTATTCTATTCTGTTAATGGTAATCCTTTCTTGCACGAATTATTATTGTTGGTATTTCGGTTATTGAAACTTATAATTTATTTCCTAGTACACCACTTCGAGTTATAAGAGGTTCACACGATATCTTAATTATCTCATGTAAGTTTGCCCAATCAAACTCTGTTTATCTTGTACTTATACTCGTTTAAATTTGTAATCTTAAATATACTAAGTTATGAAGTTTACTATATTCTTGTAACGGTACTCCTTTCTTGCAAGAAGTATTAATCTTGTATGTCGGTTATTGCAACTTATAATTTATTACCTATGATGCCACTTCAAGGTATACGAGGTTCACACGATGTCTTAATAATATGGGGTAGGTTTCCTCAACAGAACTCTGTTTATCTTGTAGTTATAATCGTTTAAATTTGTAATCTAAATATACTAACATATGAAGTTTACTATATTCTTTGAACGGTACTCCTTTCTTGCACGAACTATTAATCTTTGTATGTCGGTTATTGCACCTTATAATTTATACCAATGATGCCACTTTGAGGTATACGAGGTTCACACGATCTCTTAATTATATCCTGTAAGTTTCCTCAATCGAAGGAACTCTGTTTATTTTGTAGCTATGACCGTTTAAATTCGTAATCTAAATATACTTACAGATGAAGTTTACTTTATTCTTTTAACGGTACTCCTTTCTTGCTCGACCTATGAATCCCGGAATTTCGGTTATTGCAACTTATAATTTATTTCCTATGATGCCACTTCGAGGTAGAAGATGTTCACACATTATTGTAATCATATACTGCAACTTTCCTCATTTGAACTCCGCTTATCTTGTACTTATAATCATATAAATATCTAATCTCAATATAACAACGTATGATGTTTATTCTATTCTGTTAATGGTAATCCTTTCTTGCACGAATTATTATTGTTGGTATTTCGGTTATTGAAACTTATAATTTATTTCCTAGTACACCACTTCGAGTTATAAGAGGTTCACACGATATCTTAATTATCTCATGTAAGTTTGCCCAATCAAACTCTGTTTATCTTGTAGTTATACTCGTTTAAATTTGTAATCTAAATATACTAACATATGAAGTTTACTATATTCTTTGAACGGTACTCCTTTCTTGCACGAACTATTAATCTTTGTATGTCGGTTATTGCACCTTATAATTTATACCAATGATGCCACTTTGATGTATACGAGGTTCACACGATCTCTTAATTATATCCTGTAAGTTTCCTCAATCGAAGGAACTCTGTTTATTTTGTAGCTATGACCGTTTAAATTTGTAATCTAAATATACTTACAGATGAAGTTTACTATATTCTTGTAACGGTACTCATTTATTGCAAGAACTATTAATCTTGTACGTCGGCTATTGCAACTTATAATTTATTACCTATGATGCCACTTCATGGTATACGAGGTTCACACGATGTCTTAATAATATGGTGTAGGTTTCCTCAACCGAACTCTGTTTATCTTGTAGTTATAATCGTTTAAATTTGTAATCTAAATATACTAACATATGAAGTTTACTATATTCTTTGAACGGTACTCCTTTCTTGCACGAACTATTAATCTCTGTATGTCGGTTATTGCACCTTATAATTTATACCAATGATGCCACTTTGATGTATACGAGGTTCACACGATCTCTTAATTATATCCTGTAAGTTTCCTCAATCGAAGGAACTCTGTTTATTTTGTAGCTATGACCGTTTAAATTTGTAATCTAAATATACTTACAGATGAAGTTTACTATATTCTTGTAACGGTACTCATTTCTTGCAAGAACTATTAATCTTGTACGTCGGCTATTGCAACTTATAATTTATTACCTATGATGCCACTTCAAGGTATACGAGGTTCACACGATGTCTTAATAATATGGTGTAGGTTTCCTCAACCGAACTCTGTTTATCTTGTAGTTATAATCGTTTAAATTTGTAATCTAAATATACTAACATATGAAGTTTACTATATTCTTTGAACGGTACTCCTTTCTTGCACGAACTATTAATCTTTGTATGTCGGTTATTGCACCTTATAATTTATACCAATGATGCCACTTTGAGGTATACGAGGTTCACACGATCTCTTAATTATATCCTGTAAGTTTCCTCAATCGAAGGAACTCTGTTTATTTTGTAGCTATGACCGTTTAAATTCGTAATCTAAATATACTTACAGATGAAGTTTACTATATTCTTTTAACGGTACTCCTTTCTTGCTCGACCTATGAATCCCGGAATTTCGGTTATTGCAACTTATAATTTATTTCCTATGATGCCACTTCGAGGTAGAAGATGTTCACACATTATTGTAATTATATACTGCAAGTTTCCTCATTTGAACTCCGCTTATCTTGTACTTATAATCATTTAAATATCTAATCTCAATATAACAACGTATGATGTTTATTCTATTCTGTTAATGGTAATCCTTTCTTGCACGAATTATTATTGTTGGTATTTCGGTTATTGAAACTTATAATTTATTTCCTAGTACACCACTTCGAGTTATAAGAGGTTCACACGATATCTTAATTATCTCATGTAAGTTTGCCCAATCAAACTCTGTTTATCTTGTACTTATACTCGTTTAAATTTGTAATCTTAAATATACTAAGTTATGAAGTTTACTATATTCTTGTAACGGTACTCCTTTCTTGCAAGAAGTATTAATCTTGTATGTCGGTTATTGCAACTTATAATTTATTACCTATGATGCCACTTCAAGGTATACGAGGTTCACACGATGTCTTAATAATATGGGGTAGGTTTCCTCAACCGAACTCTGTTTATCTTGTAGTTATAATCGTTTAAATTTGTAATCTAAATATACTAACATATGAAGTTTACTATATTCTTTGAACGGTACTCCTTTCTTGCACGAACTATTAATCTTTGTATGTCGGTTATTGCACCTTATAATTTATACCAATGATGCCACTTTGAGGTATACGAGGTTCACACGATCTCTTAATTATATCCTGTAAGTTTCCTCAATCGAAGGAACTCTGTTTATTTTGTAGCTATGACCGTTTAAATTCGTAATCTAAATATACTTACAGATGAAGTTTACTTTATTCTTTTAACGGTACTCCTTTCTTGCTCGACCTATGAATCCCGGAATTTCGGTTATTGCAACTTATAATTTATTTCCTATGATGCCACTTCGAGGTAGAAGATGTTCACACATTATTGTAATCATATACTGCAACTTTCCTCATTTGAACTCCGCTTATCTTGTACTTATAATCATATAAATATCTAATCTCAATATAACAACGTATGATGTTTATTCTATTCTGTTAATGGTAATCCTTTCTTGCACGAATTATTATTGTTGGTATTTCGGTTATTGAAACTTATAATTTATTTCCTAGTACACCACTTCGAGTTATAAGAGGTTCACACGATATCTTAATTATCTCATGTAAGTTTGCCCAATCAAACTCTGTTTATCTTGTAGTTATACTCGTTTAAATTTGTAATCTAAATATACTAACATATGAAGTTTACTATATTCTTTGAACGGTACTCCTTTCTTGCACGAACTATTAATCTTTGTATGTCGGTTATTGCACCTTATAATTTATACCAATGATGCCACTTTGATGTATACGAGGTTCACACGATCTCTTAATTATATCCTGTAAGTTTCCTCAATCGAAGGAACTCTGTTTATTTTGTAGCTATGACCGTTTAAATTTGTAATCTAAATATACTTACAGATGAAGTTTACTATATTCTTGTAACGGTACTCATTTCTTGCAAGAACTATTAATCTTGTACGTCGGCTATTGCAACTTATAATTTATTACCTATGATGTCACTTCAAGGTATACGAGGTTCACACGATGTCTTAATAATATGGTGTAGGTTTCCTCAACCGAACTCTGTTTATCTTGTAGTTATAATCGTTTAAATTTGTAATCTAAATATACTAACATATGAAGTTTACTATATTCTTTGAACGGTACTCCTTTCTTGCACGAACTATTAATCTTTGTATGTCGGTTATTGCACCTTATAATTTATACCAATGATGCCACTTTGAGGTATACGAGGTTCACACGATCTCTTAATTATATCCTGTAAGTTTCCTCAGTCGAAGGAACTCTGTTTATTTTGTAGCTATGACCGTTTAAATTCGTAATCTAAATATACTTACAGATGAAGTTTACTATATTCTTTTAACGGTACTCCTTTCTTGCTCGACCTATGAATCCCGGAATTTCGGTTATTGCAACTTATAATTTATTTCCTATGATGCCACTTCGAGGTAGAAGATGTTCACACATTATTGTAATTATATACTGCAAGTTTCCTCATTTGAACTCCGCTTATCTTGTACTTATAATCATTTAAATATCTAATCTCAATATAACAACGTATGATGTTTATTCTATTCTGTTAATGGTAATCCTTTCTTGCACGAATTATTATTGTTGGTATTTCGGTTATTGAAACTTATAATTTATTTCCTAGTACACCACTTCGAGTTATAAGAGGTTCACACGATATCTTAATTATCTCATGTAAGTTTGCCCAATCAAACTCTGTTTATCTTGTACTTATACTCGTTTAAATTTGTAATCTTAAATATACTAAGTTATGAAGTTTACTATATTCTTGTAACGGTACTCCTTTCTTGCAAGAAGTATTAATCTTGTATGTCGGTTATTGCAACTTATAATTTATTACCTATGATGCCACTTCAAGGTATACGAGGTTCACACGATGTCTTAATAATATGGGGTAGGTTTCCTCAACCGAACTCTGTTTATCTTGTAGTTATAATCGTTTAAATTTGTAATCTAAATATACTAACATATGAAGTTTACTATATTCTTTGAACGGTACTCCTTTCTTGCACGAACTATTAATCTTTGTATGTCGGTTATTGCACCTTATAATTTATACCAATGATGCCACTTTGAGGTATACGAGGTTCACACGATCTCTTAATTATATCCTGTAAGTTTCCTCAATCGAAGGAACTCTGTTTATTTTGTAGCTATGACCGTTTAAATTCGTAATCTAAATATACTTACAGATGAAGTTTACTATATTCTTTTAACGGTACTCATTTCTTGCTCGACCTATGAATCCCGGAATTTCGGTTATTGCAACTTATAATTTATTTCCTATGATGCCACTTCGAGGTAGAAGATGTTCACACATTATTGTAATCATATACTGCAACTTTCCTCATTTGAACTCCGCTTATCTTGTACTTATAATCATTTAAATATCTAATCTCAATATAACAACGTATGATGTTTATTCTATTCTGTTAATGGTAATCCTTTCTTGCACAAATTATTATTGTTGGTATTTCGGTTATTGAAACTTATAATTTATTTCCTAGTACACCACTTCGAGTTATAAGAGGTTCACACGATATCTTAATTATCTCATGTAAGTTTGCCCAATCAAACTCTGTTTATCTTGTAGTTATACTCGTTTAAATTTGTAATCTAAATATACTAACATATGAAGTTTACTATATTCTTTGAACGGTACTCCTTTCTTGCACGAACTATTAATCTTTGTATGTCGGTTATTGCACCTTATAATTTATACCAATGATGCCACTTTGATGTATACGAGGTTCACACGATCTCTTAATTATATCCTGTAAGTTTCCTCAATCGAAGGAACTCTGTTTATTTTGTAGCTATGACCGTTTAAATTTGTAATCTAAATATACTTACAGATGAAGTTTACTATATTCTTGTAACGGTACTCATTTCTTGCAAGAACTATTAATCTTGTACGTCGGCTATTGCAACTATTAATTTATTACCTATGATGCCACTTCAAGGTATACGAGGTTCACACGATGTCTTAATAATATGGTGTAGGTTTCCTCAACCGAACTCTGTTTATCTTGTAGTTATAATCGTTTAAATTTGTAATCTAAATATACTAACATATGAAGTTTACTATATTCTTTGAACGGTACTCCTTTCTTGCACGAACTATTAATCTTTGTATGTCGGTTATTGCACCTTATAATTTATACCAATGATGCCACTTTGAGGTATACGAGGTTCACACGATCTCTTAATTATATCCTGTAAGTTTCCTCAATCGAAGGAACTCTGTTTATTTTGTAGCTATGACCGTTTAAATTTGTAATCTAAATATACTTACAGATGAAGTTTACTATATTCTTGTAACGGTACTCATTTCTTGCAAGAACTATTAATCTTGTACGTCGGCTATTGCAACTTATAATTTATTACCTATGATGCCACTTCAAGGTATACGAGGTTCACACGATGTCTTAATAATATGGTGTAGGTTTCCTCAACCGAACTCTGTTTATCTTGTAGTTATAATCGTTTAAATTTGTAATCTAAATATACTAACATATGAAGTTTACTATATTCTTTGAACGGTACTCCTTTCTTGCACGAACTATTAATCTTTGTATGTCGGTTATTGCACCTTATAATTTATACCAATGATGCCACTTTGAGGTATACGAGGTTCACACGATCTCTTAATTATATCCTGTAAGTTTCCTCAATCGAAGGAACTCTGTTTATTTTGTAGCTATGACCGTTTAAATTCGTAATCTAAATATACTTACAGATGAAGTTTACTATATTCTTTTAACGGTACTCCTTTCTTGCTCGACCTATGAATCCCGGAATTTCGGTTATTGCAACTTATAATTTA
Organism: Chamaenerion angustifolium; assembly: GCA_946814005.1. Lineage (NCBI taxonomy): Eukaryota > Viridiplantae > Streptophyta > Magnoliopsida > Myrtales > Onagraceae > Chamaenerion > Chamaenerion angustifolium. The sequence goes on along the minus strand of OX328268.1, from coordinate 19,433,619 downwards.
TTTCCTATGATGCCACTTCGAGGTAGAAGATGTTCACACATTATTGTAATCATATACTGCAACTTTCCTCATTTGAACTCCGCTTATCTTGTACTTATAATCATTTAAATATCTAATCTCAATATAACAACGTATGATGTTTATTCTATTCTGTTAATGGTAATCCTTTCTTGCACAAATTATTATTGTTGGTATTTCGGTTATTGAAACTTATAATTTATTTCCTAGTACACCACTTCGAGTTATAAGAGGTTCACACGATATCTTAATTATCTCATGTAAGTTTGCCCAATCAAACTCTGTTTATCTTGTAGTTATACTCGTTTAAATTTGTAATCTAAATATACTAACATATGAAGTTTACTATATTCTTTGAACGGTACTCCTTTCTTGCACGAACTATTAATCTTTGTATGTCGGTTATTGCACCTTATAATTTATACCAATGATGCCACTTTGATGTATACGAGGTTCACACGATCTCTTAATTATATCCTGTAAGTTTCCTCAATCGAAGGAACTATGTTTATTTTGTAGCTATGACCGTTTAAATTTGTAATCTATATATACTTACAGATGAAGTTTACTATATTCTTGTAACGGTACTCATTTCTTGCAAGAACTATTAATCTTGTACGTCGGCTATTGAAACTTATAATTTATTACCTATGATGCCACTTCAAGGTATACGAGGTTCACACGATGTCTTAATAATATGGTGTAGGTTTCCTCAACCGAACTCTGTTTATCTTGTAGTTATAATCGTTTAAATTTGTAATCTAAATATACTAACATATGAAGTTTACTATATTCTTTGAACGGTACTCCTTTCTTGCACGAACTATTAATCTTTGTATGTCGGTTATTGCACCTTATAATTTATACCAATGATGCCACTTTGAGGTATACGAGGTTCACACGATCTCTTAATTATATCCTGTAAGTTTCCTCAATCGAAGGAACTCTGTTTATTTTGTAGCTATGACCGTTTAAATTCATAATCTAAATATACTTACAGATGAAGTTTACTATATTCTTTTAACGGTACTCCTTTCTTGCTCGACCTATGAATCCCGGAATTTCGGTTATTGCAACTTATAATTTATTTCCTATGATGCCACTTCGAGGTAGAAGATGTTCACACATTATTGTAATTATATACTGCAACTTTCCTCATTTGAACTCCGCTTATCTTGTACTTATAATCATATAAACATCTAATCTCAATATAACAACGTATGATGTTTATTCTATTCTGTTAATGGTAATCCTTTCTTGCACGAATTATTATTGTTGGTATTTCGGTTATTGAAACTTATAATTTATTTCCTAGTACACCACTTCGAGTTATAAGAGGTTCACACGATATCTTAATTATCTCATGTAAGTTTGCCCAATCAAACTCTGTTTATCTTGTAGTTATACTCGTTTAAATTTGTAATCTTAAATATACTAAGTTATGAAGTTTACTATATTTTTGTAACGGTACTCCTTTCTTGCAAGAAGTATTAATCTTGTATGTCGGCTATTGCAACTTATAATTTATTACCTATGCTGCCACTTCAAGGTATACGAGGTTCACACGATGTCTTAATAATATGGGGTAGGTTTCCTCAACCGAACTCTGTTTATCTTGTAGTTATAATCGTTTAAATTTGTAATCTAAATATACTAACATATGAAGTTTACTATATTCTTTGAACGGTACTCCTTTCTTGCACGAACTATTAATCTTTGTATGTCGGTTATTGCACCTTATAATTTATACCAATGATGCCACTTTGAGGTATACGAGGTTCACACGATCTCTTAATTATATCCTGTAAGTTTCCTCAATCGAAGGAACTCTGTTTATTTTGTAGCTATGACCGTTTAAATTCGTAATCTAAATATACTTACAGATGAAGTTTACTATATTCTTTTAACGGTACTCCTTTCTTGCTCGACCTATGAATCCCGGAATTTCGGTTATTGCAACTTATAATTTATTTCCTATGATGCCACTTCGAGGTAGAAGATGTTCACACATTATTGTAATTATATACTGCAAGTTTCCTCATTTGAACTCCGCTTATCTTGTACTTATAATCATTTAAACATCTAATCTCAATATAACAACGTATGATGTTTATTCTATTCTGTTAATGGTAATCCTTTCTTGCACGAATTATTATTGTTGGTATTTCGGTTATTGAAACTTATAATTTATTTCCTAGTACACCACTTCGAGTTATAAGAGGTTCACACGATATCTTAATTATCTCATGTAAGTTTGCCCAATCAAACTCTGTTTATCTTGTAGTTATACTCGTTTAAATTTGTAATCTTAAATATACTAAGTTATGAAGTTTACTATATTCTTGTAACGGTACTCCTTTCTTGCAAGAAGTATTAATCTTGTATGTCGGCTATTGCAACTTATAATTTATTACCTATGATGCCACTTCAAGGTATACGAGGTTCACACGATGTCTTAATAATATGGGGTAGGTTTCCTCAACCGAACTCTGTTTATCTTGTAGTTATAATCGTTTAAATTTGTAATCTAAATATACTAACATATGAAGTTTACTATATTCTTTGAACGGTACTCCTTTCTTGCACGAACTATTAATCTTTGTATGTCGGTTATTGCACCTTATAATTTATACCAATGATGCCACTTTGAGGTATACGAGGTTCACACGATCTCTTAATTATATCCTGTAAGTTTCCTCAATCGAAGGAACTCTGTTTATTTTGTAGCTATGACCGTTTAAATTCGTAATCTAAATATACTTACAGATGAAGTTTACTATATTCTTTTAACGGTACTCCTTTCTTGCTCGACCTATGAATCCCGGAATTTCGGTTATTGCAACTTATAATTTATTTCCTATGATGCCACTTCGAGGTAGAAGATGTTCACACATTATTGTAATTATATACTGCAAGTTTCCTCATTTGAACTCCGCTTATCTTGTACTTATAATCATTTAAACATCTAATCTCAATATAACAACGTATGATGTTTATTCTATTCTGTTAATGGTAATCCTTTCTTGCACGAATTATTATTGTTGGTATTTCGGTTATTGAAACTTATAATTTATTTCCTAGTACACCACTTCGAGTTATAAGAGGTTCACACGATATCTTAATTATCTCATGTAAGTTTGCCCAATCAAACTCTGTTTATCTTGTAGTTATACTCGTTTAAATTTGTAATCTTAAATATACTAAGTTATGAAGTTTACTATATTCTTGTAACGGTACTCCTTTCTTGCAAGAAGTATTAATCTTGTATGTCGGCTATTGCAACTTATAATTTATTACCTATGATGCCACTTCAAGGTATACGAGGTTCACACGATGTCTTAATAATATGGGGTAGGTTTCCTCAACCGAACTCTGTTTATCTTGTAGTTATAATCGTTTAAATTTGTAATCTAAATATACTAACATATGAAGTTTACTATATTCTTTGAACGGTACTCCTTTCTTGCACGAACTATTAATCTTTGTATGTCGGTTATTGCACCTTATAATTTATACCAATGATGCCACTTTGAGGTATACGAGGTTCACACGATCTCTTAATTATATCCTGTAAGTTTCCTCAATCGAAGGAACTCTGTTTATTTTGTAGCTATGACCGTTTAAATTCGTAATCTAAATATACTTACAGATGAAGTTTACTATATTCTTTTAACGGTACTCCTTTCTTGCTCGACCTATGAATCCCGGAATTTCGGTTATTGCAACTTATAATTTATTTCCTATGATGCCACTTCGAGGTAGAAGATGTTCACACATTATTGTAATTATATACTGCAAGTTTCCTCATTTGAACTCCGCTTATCTTGTACTTATAATCATTTAAACATCTAATCTCAATATAACAACGTATGATGTTTATTCTATTCTGTTAATGGTAATCCTTTCTTGCACGAATTATTATTGTTGGTATTTCGGTTATTGAAACTTATAATTTATTTCCTAGTACACCACTTCGAGTTATAAGAGGTTCACACGATATCTTAATTATCTCATGTAAGTTTGCCCAATCAAACTCTGTTTATCTTGTAGTTATACTCGTTTAAATTTGTAATCTTAAATATACTAAGTTATGAAGTTTACTATATTCTTGTAACGGTACTCCTTTCTTGCAAGAAGTATTAATCTTGTATGTCGGCTATTGCAACTTATAATTTATTACCTATGATGCCACTTCAAGGTATACGAGGTTCACACGATGTCTTAATAATATGGGGTAGGTTTCCTCAACCGAACTCTGTTTATCTTGTAGTTATAATCGTTTAAATTTGTAATCTAAATATACTAACATATGAAGTTTACTATATTCTTTGAACGGTACTCCTTTCTTGCACGAACTATTAATCTTTGTATGTCGGTTATTGCACCTTATAATTTATACCAATGATGCCACTTTGAGGTATACGAGGTTCACACGATCTCTTAATTATATCCTGTAAGTTTCCTCAATCGAAGGAACTCTGTTTATTTTGTAGCTATGACCGTTTAAATTCGTAATCTAAATATACTTACAGATGAAGTTTACTATATTCTTTTAACGGTACTCCTTTCTTGCTCGACCTATGAATCCCGGAATTTCGGTTATTGCAACTTATAATTTATTTCCTATGATGCCACTTCGAGGTAGAAGATGTTCACACATTATTGTAATTATATACTGCAAGTTTCCTCATTTGAACTCCGCTTATCTTGTACTTATAATCATTTAAACATCTAATCTCAATATAACAACGTATGATGTTTATTCTATTCTGTTAATGGTAATCCTTTCTTGCACGAATTATTATTGTTGGTATTTCGGTTATTGAAACTTATAATTTATTTCCTAGTACACCACTTCGAGTTATAAGAGGTTCACACGATATCTTAATTATCTCATGTAAGTTTGCCCAATCAAACTCTGTTTATCTTGTAGTTATACTCGTTTAAATTTGTAATCTTAAATATACTAAGTTATGAAGTTTACTATATTCTTGTAACGGTACTCCTTTCTTGCAAGAAGTATTAATCTTGTATGTCGAGGTAGAAGATGTTCACACATTATTGTAATTATATACTGCAACTTTCCTCATTTGAACTCCGCTTATCTTGTACTTATAATCATATAAACATCTAATCTCAATATAACAACGTATGATGTTTATTCTATTCTGTTAATGGTAATCCTTTCTTGCACGAATTATTATTGTTGGTATTTCGGTTATTGAAACTTATAATTTATTTCCTAGTACACCACTTCGAGTTATAAGAGGTTCACACGATATCTTAATTATCTCATGTAAGTTTGCCCAATCAAACTCTGTTTATCTTGTAGTTATACTCGTTTAAATTTGTAATCTTAAATATACTAAGTTATGAAGTTTACTATATTCTTGTAACGGTACTCCTTTCTTGCAAGAAGTATTAATCTTGTATGTCGGCTATTGCAACTTATAATTTATTACCTATGCTGCCACTTCAAGGTATACGAGGTTCACACGATGTCTTAATTATTACCTGTAAGTTTCCTCAATCGAAGGAACTCTGTTTATTTTGTAGCTATGACCGTTTAAATTCGTAATCTAAATATACTTACAGATGAAGTTTACTATATTCTTTTAACGGTACTCCTCTCTTGCTCGACCTATGAATCCCGGAATTTCGGTTATTGCAACTTATAATTTATTTCCTATGATGCCACTTCGAGGTAGAAGATGTTCACACATTATTGTAATTATATACTGCAAGTTTCCTCATTTGAACTCCGCTTATCTTGTACTTATAATCATTTAAACATCTAATCTCAATATAACAACGTATGATGTTTATTCTATTCTGTTAATGGTAATCCTTTCTTGCACGAATTATTATTGTTGGTATTTCGGTTATTGAAACTTATAATTTATTTCCTAGTACACCACTTCGAGTTATAAGAGGTTCACACGATATCTTAATTATCTCATGTAAGTTTGCCCAATCAAACTCTGTTTATCTTGTAGTTATACTCGTTTAAATTTGTAATCTTAAATATACTAAGTTATGAAGTTTACTATATTCTTGTAACGGTACTCCTTTCTTGCAAGAAGTATTAATCTTGTATGTCGGCTATTGCAACTTATAATTTATTACCTATGATGCCACTTCAAGGTATACGAGGTTCACACGATGTCTTAATAATATGGGGTAGGTTTCCTCAACCGAACTCTGTTTATCTTGTAGTTATAATCGTTTAAATTTGTAATCTAAATATACTAACATATGAAGTTTACTATATTCTTTGAACGGTACTCCTTTCTTGCACGAACTATTAATCTTTGTATGTCGGTTATTGCACCTTATAATTTATACCAATGATGCCACTTTGAGGTATACGAGGTTCACACGATCTCTTAATTATATCCTGTAAGTTTCCTCAATCGAAGGAACTCTGTTTATTTTGTAGCTATGACCGTTTAAATTCGTAATCTAAATATACTTACAGATGAAGTTTACTATATTCTTTTAACGGTACTCCTTTCTTGCTCGACCTATGAATCCCGGAATTTCGGTTATTGCAACTTATAATTTATTTCCTATGATGCCACTTCGAGGTAGAAGATGTTCACACATTATTGTAATTATATACTGCAAGTTTCCTCATTTGAACTCCGCTTATCTTGTACTTATAATCATTTAAACATCTAATCTCAATATAACAACGTATGATGTTTATTCTATTCTGTTAATGGTAATCCTTTCTTGCACGAATTATTATTGTTGGTATTTCGGTTATTGAAACTTATAATTTATTTCCTAGTACACCACTTCGAGTTATAAGAGGTTCACACGATATCTTAATTATCTCATGTAAGTTTGCCCAATCAAACTCTGTTTATCTTGTAGTTATACTCGTTTAAATTTGTAATCTTAAATATACTAAGTTATGAAGTTTACTATATTCTTGTAACGGTACTCCTTTCTTGCAAGAAGTATTAATCTTGTATGTCGGCTATTGCAACTTATAATTTATTACCTATGATGCCACTTCAAGGTATACGAGGTTCACACGATGTCTTAATAATATGGGGTAGGTTTCCTCAACCGAACTCTGTTTATCTTGTAGTTATAATCGTTTAAATTTGTAATCTAAATATACTAACATATGAAGTTTACTATATTCTTTGAACGGTACTCCTTTCTTGCACGAACTATTAATCTTTGTATGTCGGTTATTGCACCTTATAATTTATACCAATGATGCCACTTTGAGGTATACGAGGTTCACACGATCTCTTAATTATATCCTGTAAGTTTCCTCAATCGAAGGAACTCTGTTTATTTTGTAGCTATGACCGTTTAAATTCGTAATCTAAATATACTTACAGATGAAGTTTACTATATTCTTTTAACGGTACTCCTTTCTTGCTCGACCTATGAATCCCGGAATTTCGGTTATTGCAACTTATAATTTATTTCCTATGATGCCACTTCGAGGTAGAAGATGTTCACACATTATTGTAATTATATACTGCAAGTTTCCTCATTTGAACTCCGCTTATCTTGTACTTATAATCATTTAAACATCTAATCTCAATATAACAACGTATGATGTTTATTCTATTCTGTTAATGGTAATCCTTTCTTGCACGAATTATTATTGTTGGTATTTCGGTTATTGAAACTTATAATTTATTTCCTAGTACACCACTTCGAGTTATAAGAGGTTCACACGATATCTTAATTATCTCATGTAAGTTTGCCCAATCAAACTCTGTTTATCTTGTAGTTATACTCGTTTAAATTTGTAATCTTAAATATACTAAGTTATGAAGTTTACTATATTCTTGTAACGGTACTCCTTTCTTGCAAGAAGTATTAATCTTGTATGTCGAGGTAGAAGATGTTCACACATTATTGTAATTATATACTGCAACTTTCCTCATTTGAACTCCGCTTATCTTGTACTTATAATCATATAAACATCTAATCTCAATATAACAACGTATGATGTTTATTCTATTCTGTTAATGGTAATCCTTTCTTGCACGAATTATTATTGTTGGTATTTCGGTTATTGAAACTTATAATTTATTTCCTAGTACACCACTTCGAGTTATAAGAGGTTCACACGATATCTTAATTATCTCATGTAAGTTTGCCCAATCAAACTCTGTTTATCTTGTAGTTATACTCGTTTAAATTTGTAATCTTAAATATACTAAGTTATGAAGTTTACTATATTCTTGTAACGGTACTCCTTTCTTGCAAGAAGTATTAATCTTGTATGTCGGCTATTGCAACTTATAATTTATTACCTATGCTGCCACTTCAAGGTATACGAGGTTCACACGATGTCTTAATTATTACCTGTAAGTTTCCTCAATCGAAGGAACTCTGTTTATTTTGTAGCTATGACCGTTTAAATTCGTAATCTAAATATACTTACAGATGAAGTTTACTATATTCTTTTAACGGTACTCCTCTCTTGCTCGACCTATGAATCCCGGAATTTCGGTTATTGCAACTTATAATTTATTTCCTATGATGCCACTTCGAGGTAGAAGATGTTCACACATTATTGTAATTATATACTGCAACTTTCCTCATTTGAACTCCGCTTATCTTGTACTTATAATCATATAAACATCTAATCTCAATATAACAACGTATGATGTTTATTCTATTCTGTTAATGGTAATCCTTTCTTGCACGAATTATTATTGTTGGTATTTCGGTTATTGAAACTTATAATTTATTTCCTAGTACACCACTTCGAGTTATAAGAGGTTCACACAATATCTTAATTATCTCATGTAAGTTTGCCCAATCAAACTCTGTTTATCTTGTAGTTATACTCGTTTAAATTTGTAATCTTAAATATACTAAGTTATGAAGTTTACCATATTCTTGTAACGGTACTCCTTTCTTGCAAGAAGTATTAATCTTGTATGTCGGCTATTGCAACTTATAATTTATTACCTATGATGCCACTTCAAGGTATACGAGGTTCACACGATGTCTTAATAATATGGGGTAGGTTTCCTCAACCGAACTCTGTTTATCTTGTAGTTATAATCGTTTAAATTTGTAATCTAAATATACTAACATATGAAGTTTACTATATTCTTTGAACGGTACTCCTTTCTTGCACGAACTATTAATCTTTGTATGTCGGTTATTGCACCTTATAATTTATACCAATGATGCCACTTTGAGGTATACGAGGTTCACACGATCTCTTAATTATATCCTGTAAGTTTCCTCAATCGAAGGAACTCTGTTTATTTTGTAGCTATGACCGTTTAAATTCGTAATCTAAATATACTTACAGATGAAGTTTACTATATTCTTTTAACGGTACTCCTTTCTTGCTCGACCTATGAATCCCGGAATTTCGGTTATTGCAACTTATAATTTATTTCCTATGATGCCACTTCGAGGTAGAAGATGTTCACACATTATTGTAATTATATACTGCAAGTTTCCTCATTTGAACTCCGCTTATCTTGTACTTATAATCATTTAAACATCTAATCTCAATATAACAACGTATGATGTTTATTCTATTCTGTTAATGGTAATCCTTTCTTGCACGAATTATTATTGTTGGTATTTCGGTTATTGAAACTTATAATTTATTTCCTAGTACACCACTTCGAGTTATAAGAGGTTCACACGATATCTTAATTATCTCATGTAAGTTTGCCCAATCAAACTCTGTTTATCTTGTAGTTATACTCGTTTAAATTTGTAATCTTAAATATACTAAGTTATGAAGTTTACTATATTCTTGTAACGGTACTCCTTTCTTGCAAGAAGTATTAATCTTGTATGTCGAGGTAGAAGATGTTCACACATTATTGTAATTATATACTGCAACTTTCCTCATTTGAACTCCGCTTATCTTGTACTTATAATCATATAAACATCTAATCTCAATATAACAACGTATGATGTTTATTCTATTCTGTTAATGGTAATCCTTTCTTGCACGAATTATTATTGTTGGTATTTCGGTTATTGAAACTTATAATTTATTTCCTAGTACACTACTTCGAGTTATAAGAGGTTCACACGATATCTTAATTATCTCATGTAAGTTTGCCCAATCAAACTCTGTTTATCTTGTAGTTATACTCGTTTAAATTTGTAATCTTAAATATACTAAGTTATGAAGTTTACTATATTCTTGTAACGGTACTCCTTTCTTGCAAGAAGTATTAATCTTGTATGTCGGCTATTGCAACTTATAATTTATTACCTATGCTGCCACTTCAAGGTATACGAGGTTCACACGATGTCTTAATTATTACCTGTAAGTTTCCTCAATCGAAGGAACTCTGTTTATTTTGTAGCTATGACCGTTTAAATTCGTAATCTAAATATACTTACAGATGAAGTTTACTATATTCTTTTAACGGTACTCCTCTCTTGCTCGACCTATGAATCCCGGAATTTCGGTTATTGCAACTTATAATTTATTTCCTATGATGCCACTTCGAGGTAGAAGATGTTCACACATTATTGTAATTATATACTGCAACTTTCCTCATTTGAACTCCGCTTATCTTGTACTTATAATCATATAAACATCTAATCTCAATATAACAACGTATGATGTTTATTCTATTCTGTTAATGGTAATCCTTTCTTGCACGAATTATTATTGTTGGTATTTCGGTTATTGAAACTTATAATTTATTTCCTAGTACACCACTTCGAGTTATAAGAGGTTCACACAATATCTTAATTATCTCATGTAAGTTTGCCCAATCAAACTCTGTTTATCTTGTAGTTATACTCGTTTAAATTTGTAATCTTAAATATACTAAGTTATGAAGTTTACTATATTCTTGTAACGGTACTCCTTTCTTGCAAGAAGTATTAATCTTGTATGTCGGCTATTGCAACTTATAATTTATTACCTATGCTGCCACTTCAAGGTATACGAGGTTCACACGATGTCTTAATAATATGGGGTAGGTTTCCTCAACCGAACTCTGTTTATCTTGTAGTTATAATCGTTTAAATTTGTAATCTAAATATACTAACATATGAAGTTTACTATATTCTTTGAACGGTACTCCTTTCTTGCACGAACTATTAATCTTTGTATGTCGGTTATTGCACCTTATAATTTATACCAATGATGCCACTTTGAGGTATACGAGGTTCACACGATCTCTTAATTATATCCTGTAAGTTTCCTCAATCGAAGGAACTCTGTTTATTTTGTAGCTATGACCGTTTAAATTCGTAATCTAAATATACTTACAGATGAAGTTTACTATATTCTTTTAACGGTACTCCTTTCTTGCTCGACCTATGAATCCCGGAATTTCGGTTATTGCAACTTATAATTTATTTCCTATGATGCCACTTCGAGGTAGAAGATGTTCACACATTATTGTAATTATATACTGCAAGTTTCCTCATTTGAACTCCGCTTATCTTGTACTTATAATCATTTAAACATCTAATCTCAATATAACAACGTATGATGTTTATTCTATTCTGTTAATGGTAATCCTTTCTTGCACGAATTATTATTGTTGGTATTTCGGTTATTGAAACTTATAATTTATTTCCTAGTACACCACTTCGAGTTATAAGAGGTTCACACGATATCTTAATTATCTCATGTAAGTTTGCCCAATCAAACTCTGTTTATCTTGTAGTTATACTCGTTTAAATTTGTAATCTTAAATATACTAAGTTATGAAGTTTACTATATTCTTGTAACGGTACTCCTTTCTTGCAAGAAGTATTAATCTTGTATGTCGAGGTAGAAGATGTTCACACATTATTGTAATTATATACTGCAACTTTCCTCATTTGAACTCCGCTTATCTTGTACTTATAATCATATAAACATCTAATCTCAATATAACAACGTATGATGTTTATTCTATTCTGTTAATGGTAATCCTTTCTTGCACGAATTATTATTGTTGGTATTTCGGTTATTGAAACTTATAATTTATTTCCTAGTACACCACTTCGAGTTATAAGAGGTTCACACGATATCTTAATTATCTCATGTAAGTTTGCCCAATCAAACTCTGTTTATCTTGTAGTTATACTCGTTTAAATTTGTAATCTTAAATATACTAAGTTATGAAGTTTACTATATTCTTGTAACGGTACTCCTTTCTTGCAAGAAGTATTAATCTTGTATGTCGGCTATTGCAACTTATAATTTATTACCTATGCTGCCACTTCAAGGTATACGAGGTTCACACGATGTCTTAATTATTACCTGTAAGTTTCCTCAATCGAAGGAACTCTGTTTATTTTGTAGCTATGACCGTTTAAATTCGTAATCTAAATATACTTACAGATGAAGTTTACTATATTCTTTTAACGGTACTCCTCTCTTGCTCGACCTATGAATCCCGGAATTTCGGTTATTGCAACTTATAATTTATTTCCTATGATGCCACTTCGAGGTAGAAGATGTTCACACATTATTGTAATTATATACTGCAACTTTCCTCATTTGAACTCCGCTTATCTTGTACTTATAATCATATAAACATCTAATCTCAATATAACAACGTATGATGTTTATTCTATTCTGTTAATGGTAATCCTTTCTTGCACGAATTATTATTGTTGGTATTTCGGTTATTGAAACTTATAATTTATTTCCTAGTACACCACTTCGAGTTATAAGAGGTTCACACAATATCTTAATTATCTCATGTAAGTTTGCCCAATCAAACTCTGTTTATCTTGTAGTTATACTCGTTTAAATTTGTAATCTTAAATATACTAAGTTATGAAGTTTACTATATTCTTGTAACGGTACTCCTTTCTTGCAAGAAGTATTAATCTTGTATGTCGGCTATTGCAACTTATAATTTATTACCTATGCTGCCACTTCAAGGTATACGAGGTTCACACGATGTCTTAATAATATGGGGTAGGTTTCCTCAACCGAACTCTGTTTATCTTGTAGTTATAATCGTTTAAATTTGTAATCTAAATATACTAACATATGAAGTTTACTATATTCTTTGAACGGTACTCCTTTCTTGCACGAACTATTAATCTTTGTATGTCGGTTATTGCACCTTATAATTTATACCAATGATGCCACTTTGAGGTATACGAGGTTCACACGATCTCTTAATTATATCCTGTAAGTTTCCTCAATCGAAGGAACTCTGTTTATTTTGTAGCTATGACCGTTTAAATTCGTAATCTAAATATACTTACAGATGAAGTTTACTATATTCTTTTAACGGTACTCCTTTCTTGCTCGACCTATGAATCCCGGAATTTCGGTTATTGCAACTTATAATTTATTTCCTATGATGCCACTTCGAGGTAGAAGATGTTCACACATTATTGTAATTATATACTGCAACTTTCCTCATTTGAACTCCGCTTATCTTGTACTTATAATCATATAAACATCTAATCTCAATATAACAACGTATGATGTTTATTCTATTCTGTTAATGGTAATCCTTTCTTGCACGAATTATTATTGTTGGTATTTCGGTTATTGAAACTTATAATTTATTTCCTAGTACACCACTTCGAGTTATAAGAGGTTCACACGATATCTTAATTATCTCATGTAAGTTTGCCCAATCAAACTCTGTTTATCTTGTAGTTATACTCGTTTAAATTTGTAATCTTAAATATACTAAGTTATGAAGTTTACTATATTCTTGTAACGGTACTCCTTTCTTGCAAGAAGTATTAATCTTGTATGTCGGCTATTGCAACTTATAATTTATTACCTATGCTGCCACTTCAAGGTATACGAGGTTCACACGATGTCTTAATAATATGGGGTAGGTTTCCTCAACCGAACTCTGTTTATCTTGTAGTTATAATCGTTTAAATTTGTAATCTAAATATACTAACATATGAAGTTTACTATATTCTTTGAACGGTACTCCTTTCTTGCACGAACTATTAATCTTTGTATGTCGGTTATTGCACCTTATAATTTATACCAATGATGCCACTTTGAGGTATACGAGGTTCACACGATCTCTTAATTATATCCTGTAAGTTTCCTCAATCGAAGGAACTCTGTTTATTTTGTAGCTATGACCGTTTAAATTTGTAATCTAAATATACTTACAGATGAAGTTTACTATATTCTTGTAACGGTACTCATTTCTTGCAAGAACTATTAATCTTGTACGTCGGCTATTGCAACTTATAATTTATTACCTATGATGCCACTTCAAGGTATACGAGGTTCACACGATGTCTTAATAATATGGTGTAGGTTTCCTCAACCGAACTCTGTTTATCTTGTAGTTATAATCGTTTAAATTTGTAATCTAAATATACTAACATATGAAGTTTACTATATTCTTTGAACGGTACTCCTTTCTTGCACGAACTATTAATCTTTGTATGTCGGTTATTGCACCTTATAATTTATACCAATGATGCCACTTTGAGGTATACGAGGTTCACACGATCTCTTAATTATATCCTGTAAGTTTCCTCAATCGAAGGAACTCTGTTTATTTTGTAGCTATGACCGTTTAAATTCGTAATCTAAATATACTTACAGATGAAGTTTACTATATTCTTTTAACGGTACTCCTTTCTTGCTCGACCTATGAATCCCGGAATTTCGGTTATTGCAACTTATAATTTATTTCCTATGATGCCACTTCGAGGTAGAAGATGTTCACACATTATTGTAATTATATACTGCAAGTTTCCTCATTTGAACTCCGCTTATCTTGTACTTATAATCATTTAAACATCTAATCTCAATATAACAACGTATGATGTTTATTCTATTCTGTTAATGGTAATCCTTTCTTGCACGAATTATTATTGTTGGTATTTCGGTTATTGAAACTTATAATTTATTTCCTAGTACACCACTTCGAGTTATAAGAGGTTCACACGATATCTTAATTATCTCATGTAAGTTTGCCCAATCAAACTCTGTTTATCTTGTAGTTATACTCGTTTAAATTTGTAATCTTAAATATACTAAGTTATGAAGTTTACTATATTCTTGTAACGGTACTCCTTTCTTGCAAGAAGTATTAATCTTGTATGTCGAGGTAGAAGATGTTCACACATTATTGTAATTATATACTGCAACTTTCCTCATTTGAACTCCGCTTATCTTGTACTTATAATCATATAAACATCTAATCTCAATATAACAACGTATGATGTTTATTCTATTCTGTTAATGGTAATCCTTTCTTGCACGAATTATTATTGTTGGTATTTCGGCTATTGCAACTTATAATTTATTTCCTAGTACACCACTTCGAGTTATAAGAGGTTCACACGATATCTTAATTATCTCATGTAAGTTTGCCCAATCAAACTCTGTTTATCTTGTAGTTATACTCGTTTAAATTTGTAATCTTAAATATACTAAGTTATGAAGTTTACTATATTCTTGTAACGGTACTCCTTTCTTGCAAGAAGTATTAATCTTGTATGTCGGCTATTGCAACTTATAATTTATTACCTATGCTGCCACTTCAAGGTATACGAGGTTCACACGATGTCTTAATTATTACCTGTAAGTTTCCTCAATCGAAGGAACTCTGTTTATTTTGTAGCTATGACCGTTTAAATTCGTAATCTAAATATACTTACAGATGAAGTTTACTATATTCTTTTAACGGTACTCCTCTCTTGCTCGACCTATGAATCCCGGAATTTCGGTTATTGCAACTTATAATTTATTTCCTATGATGCCACTTCGAGGTAGAAGATGTTCACACATTATTGTAATTATATACTGCAACTTTCCTCATTTGAACTCCGCTTATCTTGTACTTATAATCATATAAACATCTAATCTCAATATAACAACGTATGATGTTTATTCTATTCTGGTAATGGTAATCCTTTCTTGCACGAATTATTATTGTTGGTATTTCGGTTATTGAAACTTATAATTTATTTCCTAGTACACCACTTCGAGTTATAAGAGGTTCACACAATATCTTAATTATCTCATGTAAGTTTGCCCAATCAAACTCTGTTTATCTTGTAGTTATACTCGTTTAAATTTGTAATCTTAAATATACTAAGTTATGAAGTTTACTATATTCTTGTAACGGTACTCCTTTCTTGCAAGAAGTATTAATCTTGTATGTCGGCTATTGCAACTTATAATTTATTACCTATGCTGCCACTTCAAGGTATACGAGGTTCACACGATGTCTTAATAATATGGGGTAGGTTTCCTCAACCGAACTCTGTTTATCTTGTAGTTATAATCGTTTAAATTTGTAATCTAAATATACTAACATATGAAGTTTACTATATTCTTTGAACGGTACTCCTTTCTTGCACGAACTATTAATCTTTGTATGTCGGTTATTGCACCTTATAATTTATACCAATGATGCCACTTTGAGGTATACGAGGTTCACACGATCTCTTAATTATATCCTGTAAGTTTCCTCAATCGAAGGAACTCTGTTTATTTTGTAGCTATGACCGTTTAAATTCGTAATCTAAATATACTTACAGATGAAGTTTACTATATTCTTTTAACGGTACTCCTTTCTTGCTCGACCTATGAATCCCGGAATTTCGGTTATTGCAACTTATAATTTATTTCCTATGATGCCACTTCGAGGTAGAAGATGTTCACACATTATTGTAATTATATACTGCAACTTTCCTCATTTGAACTCCGCTTATCTTGTACTTATAATCATATAAACATCTAATCTCAATATAACAACGTATGATGTTTATTCTATTCTGTTAATGGTAATCCTTTCTTGCACGAATTATTATTGTTGGTATTTCGGTTATTGAAACTTATAATTTATTTCCTAGTACACCACTTCGAGTTATAAGAGGTTCACACGATATCTTAATTATCTCATGTAAGTTTGCCCAATCAAACTCTGTTTATCTTGTAGTTATACTCGTTTAAATTTGTAATCTTAAATATACTAAGTTATGAAGTTTACTATATTCTTGTAACGGTACTCCTTTCTTGCAAGAAGTATTAATCTTGTATGTCGGCTATTGCAACTTATAATTTATTACCTATGCTGCCACTTCAAGGTATACGAGGTTCACACGATGTCTTAATAATATGGGGTAGGTTTCCTCAACCGAACTCTGTTTATCTTGTAGTTATAATCGTTTAAATTTGTAATCTAAATATACTAACATATGAAGTTTACTATATTCTTTGAACGGTACTCCTTTCTTGCACGAACTATTAATCTTTGTATGTCGGTTATTGCACCTTATAATTTATACCAATGATGCCACTTTGAGGTATACGAGGTTCACACGATCTCTTAATTATATCCTGTAAGTTTCCTCAATCGAAGGAACTCTGTTTATTTTGTAGCTATGACCGTTTAAATTTGTAATCTAAATATACTTACAGATGAAGTTTACTATATTCTTGTAACGGTACTCATTTCTTGCAAGAACTATTAATCTTGTACGTCGGCTATTGCAACTTATAATTTATTACCTATGATGCCACTTCAAGGTATACGAGGTTCACACGATGTCTTAATAATATGGTGTAGGTTTCCTCAACCGAACTCTGTTTATCTTGTAGTTATAATCGTTTAAATTTGTAATCTAAATATACTAACATATGAAGTTTACTATATTCTTTGAACGGTACTCCTTTCTTGCACGAACTATTAATCTTTGTATGTCGGTTATTGCACCTTATAATTTATACCAATGATGCCACTTTGAGGTATACGAGGTTCACACGATCTCTTAATTATATCCTGTAAGTTTCCTCAATCGAAGGAACTCTGTTTATTTTGTAGCTATGACCGTTTAAATTCGTAATCTAAATATACTTACAGATGAAGTTTACTATATTCTTTTAACGGTACTCCTTTCTTGCTCGACCTATGAATCCCGGAATTTCGGTTATTGCAACTTATAATTTATTTCCTATGATGCCACTTCGAGGTAGAAGATGTTCACACATTATTGTAATTATATACTGCAAGTTTCCTCATTTGAACTCCGCTTATCTTGTACTTATAATCATTTAAACATCTAATCTCAATATAACAACGTATGATGTTTATTCTATTCTGTTAATGGTAATCCTTTCTTGCACGAATTATTATTGTTGGTATTTCGGTTATTGAAACTTATAATTTATTTCCTAGTACACCACTTCGAGTTATAAGAGGTTCACACGATATCTTAATTATCTCATGTAAGTTTGCCCAATCAAACTCTGTTTATCTTGTAGTTATACTCGTTTAAATTTGTAATCTTAAATATACTAAGTTATGAAGTTTACTATATTCTTGTAACGGTACTCCTTTCTTGCAAGAAGTATTAATCTTGTATGTCGAGGTAGAAGATGTTCACACATTATTGTAATTATATACTGCAACTTTCCTCATTTGAACTCCGCTTATCTTGTACTTATTATCATATAAACATCTAATCTCAATATAACAACGTATGATGTTTATTCTATTCTGTTAATGGTAATCCTTTCTTGCACGAATTATTATTGTTGGTATTTCGGTTATTGAAACTTATAATTTATTTCCTAGTACACCACTTCGAGTTATAAGAGGTTCACACGATATCTTAATTATCTCATGTAAGTTTGCCCAATCAAACTTTGTTTATCTTGTAGTTATACTCGTTTAAATTTGTAATCTTAAATATACTAAGTTATGAAGTTTACTATATTCTTGTAACGGTACTCCTTTCTTGCAAGAAGTATTAATCTTGTATGTCGGCTATTGCAACTTATAATTTATTACCTATGCTGCCACTTCAAGGTATACGAGGTTCACACGATGTCTTAATTATTACCTGTAAGTTTCCTCAATCGAAGGAACTCTGTTTATTTTGTAGCTATGACCGTTTAAATTCGTAATCTAAATATACTTACAGATGAAGTTTACTATATTCTTTTAACGGTACTCCTCTCTTGCTCGACCTATGAATCCCGGAATTTCGGTTATTGCAACTTATAATTTATTTCCTATGATGCCACTTCGAGGTAGAAGATGTTCACACATTATTGTAATTATATACTGCAACTTTCCTCATTTGAACTCCGCTTATCTTGTACTTATAATCATATAAACATCTAATCTCAATATAACAACGTATGATGTTTATTCTATTCTGGTAATGGTAATCCTTTCTTGCACGAATTATTATTGTTGGTATTTCGGTTATTGAAACTTATAATTTATTTCCTAGTACACCACTTCGAGTTATAAGAGGTTCACACAATATCTTAATTATCTCATGTAAGTTTGCCCAATCAAACTCTGTTTATCTTGTAGTTATACTCGTTTAAATTTGTAATCTTAAATATACTAAGTTATGAAGTTTACTATATTCTTGTAACGGTACTCCTTTCTTGCAAGAAGTATTAATCTTGTATGTCGGCTATTGCAACTTATAATTTATTACCTATGCTGCCACTTCAAGGTATACGAGGTTCACACGATGTCTTAATAATATGGGGTAGGTTTCCTCAACCGAACTCTGTTTATCTTGTAGTTATAATCGTTTAAATTTGTAATCTAAATATACTAACATATGAAGTTTACTATATTCTTTGAACGGTACTCCTTTCTTGCACGAACTATTAATCTTTGTATGTCGGTTATTGCACCTTATAATTTATACCAATGATGCCACTTTGAGGTATACGAGGTTCACACGATCTCTTAATTATATCCTGTAAGTTTCCTCAATCGAAGGAACTCTGTTTATTTTGTAGCTATGACCGTTTAAATTCGTAATCTAAATATACTTACAGATGAAGTTTACTATATTCTTTTAACGGTACTCCTTTCTTGCTCGACCTATGAATCCCGGAATTTCGGTTATTGCAACTTATAATTTATTTCCTATGATGCCACTTCGAGGTAGAAGATGTTCACACATTATTGTAATTATATACTGCAACTTTCCTCATTTGAACTCCGCTTATCTTGTACTTATAATCATATAAACATCTAATCTCAATATAACAACGTATGATGTTTATTCTATTCTGTTAATGGTAATCCTTTCTTGCACGAATTATTATTGTTGGTATTTCGGTTATTGAAACTTATAATTTATTTCCTAGTACACCACTTCGAGTTATAAGAGGTTCACACGATATCTTAATTATCTCATGTAAGTTTGCCCAATCAAACTCTGTTTATCTTGTAGTTATACTCGTTTAAATTTGTAATCTTAAATATACTAAGTTATGAAGTTTACTATATTCTTGTAACGGTACTCCTTTCTTGCAAGAAGTATTAATCTTGTATGTCGGCTATTGCAACTTATAATTTATTACCTATGCTGCCACTTCAAGGTATACGAGGTTCACACGATGTCTTAATAATATGGGGTAGGTTTCCTCAACCGAACTCTGTTTATCTTGTAGTTATAATCGTTTAAATTTGTAATCTAAATATACTAACATATGAAGTTTACTATATTCTTTGAACGGTACTCCTTTCTTGCACGAACTATTAATCTTTGTATGTCGGTTATTGCACCTTATAATTTATACCAATGATGCCACTTTGAGGTATACGAGGTTCACACGATCTCTTAATTATATCCTGTAAGTTTCCTCAATCGAAGGAACTCTGTTTATTTTGTAGCTATGACCGTTTAAATTCGTAATCTAAATATACTTACAGATGAAGTTTACTATATTCTTTTAACGGTACTCCTTTCTTGCTCGACCTATGAATCCCGGAATTTCGGTTATTGCAACTTATAATTTATTTCCTATGATGCCACTTCGAGGTAGAAGATGTTCACACATTATTGTAATTATATACTGCAACTTTCCTCATTTGAACTCCGCTTATCTTGTACTTATAATCATTTAAATATCTAATCTCAATATAACAACGTATGATGTTTATTCTATTCTGTTAATGGTAATCCTTTCTTGCACGAATTATTATTGTTGGTATTTCGGTTATTGAAACTTATAATTTATTTCCTAGTACACCACTTCGAGTTATAAGAGGTTCACACGATATCTTAATTATCTCATGTAAGTTTGCCCAATCAAACTCTGTTTATCTTGTAGTTATACTCGTTTAAATTTGTAATCTTAAATATACTAAGTTATGAAGTTTACTATATTCTTGTAACGGTACTCCTTTCTTGCAAGAAGTATTAATCTTGTATGTCGGCTATTGCAACTTATAATTTATTACCTATGATGCCACTTCAAGGTATACGAGGTTCACACGATGTCTTAATAATATGGGGTAGGTTTCCTCAACCGAACTCTGTTTATCTTGTAGTTATAATCGTTTAAATTTGTAATCTAAATATACTAACATATGAAGTTTACTATATTCTTTGAACGGTACTCCTTTCTTGCACGAACTATTAATCTTTGTATGTCGGTTATTGCACCTTATAATTTATACCAATGATGCCACTTTGAGGTATACGAGGTTCACACGATCTCTTAATTATATCCTGTAAGTTTCCTCAATCGAAGGAACTCTGTTTATTTTGTAGCTATGACCGTTTAAATTCGTAATCTAAATATACTTACAGATGAAGTTTACTATATTCTTTTAACGGTACTCCTTTCTTGCTCGACCTATGAATCCCGGAATTTCGGTTATTGCAACTTATAATTTATTTCCTATGATGCCACTTCGAGGTAGAAGATGTTCACACATTATTGTAATTATATACTGCAAGTTTCCTCATTTGAACTCCGCTTATCTTGTACTTATAATCATTTAAACATCTAATCTCAATATAACAACGTATGATGTTTATTCTATTCTGTTAATGGTAATCCTTTCTTGCACGAATTATTATTGTTGGTATTTCGGTTATTGAAACTTATAATTTATTTCCTAGTACACCACTTCGAGTTATAAGAGGTTCACACGATATCTTAATTATCTCATGTAAGTTTGCCCAATCAAACTCTGTTTATCTTGTAGTTATACTCGTTTAAATTTGTAATCTTAAATATACTAAGTTATGAAGTTTACTATATTCTTGTAACGGTACTCCTTTCTTGCAAGAAGTATTAATCTTGTATGTCGGCTATTGCAACTTATAATTTTTTACCTATGATGCCACTTCAAGGTATACGAGGTTCACACGATGTCTTAATTATTACCTGTAAGTTTCCTCAATCGAAGGAACTCTGTTTATTTTGTAGCTATGACCGTTTAAATTCGTAATCTAAATATACTTACAGATGAAGTTTACTATATTCTTTTAACGGTACTCCTCTCTTGCTCGACCTATGAATCCCGGAATTTCGGTTATTGCAACTTATAATTTATTTCCTATGATGCCACTTCGAGGTAGAAGATGTTCACACATTATTGTAATTATATACTGCAACTTTCCTCATTTGAACTCCGCTTATCTTGTACTTATAATCATATAAACATCTAATCTCAATATAACAACGTATGATGTTTATTCTATTCTGTTAATGGTAATCCTTTCTTGCACGAATTATTATTGTTGGTATTTCGGTTATTGAAACTTATAATTTATTTCCTAGTACACCACTTCGAGTTATAAGAGGTTCACACGATATCTTAATTATCTCATGTAAGTTTGCCCAATCAAACTCTGTTTATCTTGTAGTTATACTCGTTTAAATTTGTAATCTTAAATATACTAAGTTATGAAGTTTACTATATTCTTGTAACGGTACTCCTTTCTTGCAAGAAGTATTAATCTTGTATGTCGGCTATTGCAACTTATAATTTATTACCTATGCTGCCACTTCAAGGTATACGAGGTTCACACGATGTCTTAATAATATGGGGTAGGTTTCCTCAACCGAACTCTGTTTATCTTGTAGTTATAATCGTTTAAATTTGTAATCTAAATATACTAACATATGAAGTTTACTATATTCTTTGAACGGTACTCCTTTCTTGCACGAACTATTAATCTTTGTATGTCGGTTATTGCACCTTATAATTTATACCAATGATGCCACTTTGAGGTATACGAGGTTCACACGATCTCTTAATTATATCCTGTAAGTTTCCTCAATCGAAGGAACTCTGTTTATTTTGTAGCTATGACCGTTTAAATTCGTAATCTAAATATACTTACAGATGAAGTTTACTATATTCTTTTAACGGTACTCCTTTCTTGCTCGACCTATGAATCCCGGCATTTCGGTTATTGCAACTTATAATTTATTTCCTATGATGCCACTTCGAGGTAGAAGATGTTCACACATTATTGTAATTATATACTGCAAGTTTCCTCATTTGAACTCCGCTTATCTTGTACTTATAATCATTTAAATATCTAATCTCAATATAACAACGTATGATGTTTATTCTATTCTGTTAATGGTAATCCTTTCTTGCACGAATTATTATTGTTGGTATTTCGGTTATTGAAACTTATAATTTATTTCCTAGTACACCACTTCGAGTTATAAGAGGTTCACACGATATCTTAATTATCTCATGTAAGTTTGCCCAACCGAACTCTGTTTATCTTGTAGTTATAATCGTTTAAATTTGTAATCTTAAATATACTAAGTTATGAAGTTTACTATATTCTTGTAACGGTACTCCTTTCTTGCAAGAAGTATTAATCTTGTATGTCGGCTATTGCAACTTATAATTTATTACCTATGATGCCACTTCAAGGTATACGAGGTTCACACGATGTCTTAATTATAACCTGTAAGTTTCCTCAATCGAAGGAACTCTGTTTATTTTGTAGCTATGACCGTTTAAATTCGTAATCTAAATATACTTACAGATGAAGTTTACTATATTCTTTTAACGGTACTCCTTTCTTGCTCGACCTATGAATCCCGGAATTTCGGTTATTGCAACTTATAATTTATTTCCTATGATGCCACTTCGAGGTAGAAGATGTTCACACATTATTGTAATTATATACTGCAACTTTCCTCATTTGAACTCCGCTTATCTTGTACTTATAATCATATAAACATCTAATCTCAATATAACAACGTATGATGTTTATTCTATTCTGTTAATGGTAATCCTTTCTTGCACGAATTATTATTGTTGGTATTTCGGTTATTGAAACTTATAATTTATTTCCTAGTACACCACTTCGAGTTATAAGAGGTTCACACGATATCTTAATTATCTCATGTAAGTTTGCCCAATCAAACTCTGTTTATCTTGTAGTTATACTCGTTTAAATTTGTAATCTTAAATATACTAAGTTATGAAGTTTACTATATTCTTGTAACGGTACTCCTTTCTTGCAAGAAGTATTAATCTTGTATGTCGGCTATTGCAACTTATAATTTATTACCTATGCTGCCACTTCAAGGTATACGAGGTTCACACGATGTCTTAATAATATGGGGTAGGTTTCCTCAACCGAACTCTGTTTATCTTGTAGTTATAATCGTTTAAATTTGTAATCTAAATATACTAACATATGAAGTTTACTATATTCTTTGAACGGTACTCCTTTCTTGCACGAACTATTAATCTTTGTATGTCGGTTATTGCACCTTATAATTTATACCAATGATGCCACTTTGAGGTATACGAGGTTCACACGATCTCTTAATTATATCCTGTAAGTTTCCTCAATCGAAGGAACTCTGTTTATTTTGTAGCTATGACCGTTTAAATTCGTAATCTAAATATACTTACAGATGAAGTTTACTATATTCTTTTAACGGTACTCCTTTCTTGCTCGACCTATGAATCCCGGAATTTCGGTTATTGCAACTTATAATTTATTTCCTATGATGCCACTTCGAGGTAGAAGATGTTCACACATTATTGTAATTATATACTGCAAGTTTCCTCATTTGAACTCCGCTTATCTTGTACTTATAATCATTTAAATATCTAATCTCAATATAACAACGTATGATGTTTATTCTATTCTGTTAAAGGTAATCCTTTCTTGCACGAATTATTATTGTTGGTATTTCGGTTATTGAAACTTATAATTTATTTCCTAGTACACCACTTCGAGTTATAAGAGGTTCACACGATATCTTAATTATCTCATGTAAGTTTGCCCAACCGAACTCTGTTTATCTTGTAGTTATAATCGTTTAAATTTGTAATCTTAAATATACTAAGTTATGAAGTTTACTATATTCTTGTAACGGTACTCCTTTCTTGCAAGAAGTATTAATCTTGTATGTCGGCTATTGCAACTTATAATTTATTACCTATGCTGCCACTTCAAGGTATACGAGGTTCACACGATGTCTTAATAATATGGGGTAGGTTTCCTCAACCGAACTCTGTTTATCTTGTAGTTATAATCGTTTAAATTTGTAATCTAAATATACTAACATATGAAGTTTACTATATTCTTTGAACGGTACTCCTTTCTTGCACGAACTATTAATCTTTGTATGTCGGTTATTGCACCTTATAATTTATACCAATGATGCCACTTTGAGGTATACGAGGTTCACACGATCTCTTAATTATATCCTGTAAGTTTCCTCAATCGAAGGAACTCTGTTTATTTTGTAGCTATGACCGTTTAAATTCGTAATCTAAATATACTTACAGATGAAGTTTACTATATTCTTTTAACGGTACTCCTTTCTTGCTCGACCTATGAATCCCGGCATTTCGGTTATTGCAACTTATAATTTATTTCCTATGATGCCACTTCGAGGTAGAAGATGTTCACACATTATTGTAATTATATACTGCAAGTTTCCTCATTTGAACTCCGCTTATCTTGTACTTATAATCATTTAAATATCTAATCTCAATATAACAACGTATGATGTTTATTCTATTCTGTTAAAGGTAATCCTTTCTTGCACGAATTATTATTGTTGGTATTTCGGTTATTGAAACTTATAATTTATTTCCTAGTACACCACTTCGAGTTATAAGAGGTTCACACGATATCTTAATTATCTCATGTAAGTTTGCCCAACCGAACTCTGTTTATCTTGTAGTTATAATCGTTTAAATTTGTAATCTTAAATATACTAAGTTATGAAGTTTACTATATTCTTGTAACGGTACTCCTTTCTTGCAAGAAGTATTAATCTTGTATGTCGGCTATTGCAACTTATAATTTATTACCTATGATGCCACTTCAAGGTATACGAGGTTCACACGATGTCTTAATTATTACCTGTAAGTTTCCTCAATCGAAGGAACTCTATTTATTTTGTAGCTATGACCGTTTAAATTCGTAATCTAAATATACTTACAGATGAAGTTTACTATATTCTTTTAACGGTACTCCTTTCTTGCTCGACCTATGAATCCCGGAATTTCGGTTATTGCAACTTATAATTTATTTCCTATGATGCCACTTCGAGGTAGAAGATGTTCACACATTATTGTAATTATATACTGCAACTTTCCTCATTTGAACTCCGCTTATCTTGTACTTATAATCATATAAACATCTAATCTCAATATAACAACGTATGATGTTTATTCTATTCTGTTAATGGTAATCCTTTCTTGCACGAATTATTATTGTTGGTATTTCGGTTATTGAAACTTATAATTTATTTCCTAGTACACCACTTCGAGTTATAAGAGGTTTACACAATATCTTAATTATCTCATGTAAGTTTGCCCAATCAAACTCTGTTTATCTTGTAGTTATACTCGTTTAAATTTGTAATCTTAAATATACTAAGTTATGAAGTTTACTATATTCTTGTAACGGTACTCCTTTCTTGCAAGAAGTATTAATCTTGTATGTCGGCTATTGCAACTTATAATATATTACCTATGCTGCCACTTCAAGGTATACGAGGTTCACACGATGTCTTAATAATATGGGGTAGGTTTCCTCAACCGAACTCTGTTTATCTTGTAGTTATAATCGTTTAAATTTGTAATCTAAATATACTAACATATGAAGTTTACTATATTCTTTGAACGGTACTCCTTTCTTGCACGAACTATTAATCTTTGTATGTCGGTTATTGCACCTTATAATTTATACCAATGATGCCACTTTGAGGTATACGAGGTTCACACGATCTCTTAATTATATCCTGTAAGTTTCCTCAATCGAAGGAACTCTGTTTATTTTGTAGCTATGACCGTTTAAATTCGTAATCTAAATATACTTACAGATGAAGTTTACTATATTCTTTTAACGGTACTCCTTTCTTGCTCGACCTATGAATCCCGGAATTTCGGTTATTGCAACTTATAATTTATTTCCTATGATGCCACTTCGAGGTAGAAGATGTTCACACATTATTGTAATTATATACTGCAACTTTCCTCATTTGAACTCCGCTTATCTTGTACTTATAATCATTTAAATATCTAATCTCAATATAACAACGTATGATGTTTATTCTATTCTGTTAATGGTAATCCTTTCTTGCACGAATTATTATTGTTGGTATTTCGGTTATTGAAACTTATAATTTATTTCCTAGTACACCACTTCGAGTTATAAGAGGTTCACACGATATCTTAATTATCTCATGTAAGTTTGCCCAATCAAACTCTGTTTATCTTGTAGTTATACTCGTTTAAATTTGTAATCTTAAATATACTAAGTTATGAAGTTTACTATATTCTTGTAACGGTACTCCTTTCTTGCAAGAAGTATTAATCTTGTATGTCGGCTATTGCAACTTATAATTTATTACCTATGCTGCCACTTCAAGGTATACGAGGTTCACACGATGTCTTAATAATATGGGGTAGGTTTCCTCAACCGAACTCTGTTTATCTTGTAGTTATAATCGTTTAAATTTGTAATCTAAATATACTAACATATGAAGTTTACTATATTCTTTGAACGGTACTCCTTTCTTGCACGAACTATTAATCTTTGTATGTCGGTTATTGCACCTTATAATTTATACCAATGATGCCACTTTGAGGTATACGAGGTTCACACGATCTCTTAATTATATCCTGTAAGTTTCCTCAATCGAAGGAACTCTGTTTATTTTGTAGCTATGACCGTTTAAATTCGTAATCTAAATATACTTACAGATGAAGTTTACTATATTCTTTTAACGGTACTCCTTTCTTGCTCGACCTATGAATCCCGGAATTTCGGTTATTGCAACTTATAATTTATTTCCTATGATGCCACTTCGAGGTAGAAGATGTTCACACATTATTGTAATTATATACTGCAACTTTCCTCATTTGAACTCCGCTTATCTTGTACTTATAATCATTTAAATATCTAATCTCAATATAACAACGTATGATGTTTATTCTATTCTGTTAAAGGTAATCCTTTCTTGCACGAATTATTATTGTTGGTATTTCGGTTATTGAAACTTATAATTTATTTCCTAGTACACCACTTCGAGTTATAAGAGGTTCACACGATATCTTAATTATCTCATGTAAGTTTGCCCAACCGAACTCTGTTTATCTTGTAGTTATAATCGTTTAAATTTGTAATCTTAAATATACTAAGTTATGAAGTTTACTATATTCTTGTAACGGTACTCCTTTCTTGCAAGAAGTATTAATCTTGTATGTCGGCTATTGCAACTTATAATTTATTACCTATGATGCCACTTCAAGGTATACGAGGTTCACACGATGTCTTAATTATTACCTGTAAGTTTCCTCAATCGAAGGAACTCTATTTATTTTGTAGCTATGACCGTTTAAATTCGTAATCTAAATATACTTACAGATGAAGTTTACTATATTCTTTTAACGGTACTCCTTTCTTGCTCGACCTATGAATCCCGGAATTTCGGTTATTGCAACTTATAATTTATTTCCTATGATGCCACTTCGAGGTAGAAGATGTTCACACATTATTGTAATTATATACTGCAACTTTCCTCATTTGAACTCCGCTTATCTTGTACTTATAATCATATAAACATCTAATCTCAATATAACAACGTATGATGTTTATTCTATTCTGTTAATGGTAATCCTTTCTTGCACGAATTATTATTGTTGGTATTTCGGTTATTGAAACTTATAATTTATTTCCTAGTACACCACTTCGAGTTATAAGAGGTTCACACAATATCTTAATTATCTCATGTAAGTTTGCCCAATCAAACTCTGTTTATCTTGTAGTTATACTCGTTTAAATTTGTAATCTTAAATATACTAAGTTATGAAGTTTACTATATTCTTGTAACGGTACTCCTTTCTTGCAAGAAGTATTAATCTTGTATGTCGGCTATTGCAACTTATAATATATTACCTATGCTGCCACTTCAAGGTATACGAGGTTCACACGATGTCTTAATAATATGGGGTAGGTTTCCTCAACCGAACTCTGTTTATCTTGTAGTTATAATCGTTTAAATTTGTAATCTAAATATACTAACATATGAAGTTTACTATATTCTTTGAACGGTACTCCTTTCTTGCACGAACTATTAATCTTTGTATGTCGGTTATTGCACCTTATAATTTATACCAATGATGCCACTTTGAGGTATACGAGGTTCACACGATCTCTTAATTATATCCTGTAAGTTTCCTCAATCGAAGGAACTCTGTTTATTTTGTAGCTATGACCGTTTAAATTCGTAATCTAAATATACTTACAGATGAAGTTTACTATATTCTTTTAACGGTACTCCTTTCTTGCTCGACCTATGAATCCCGGAATTTCGGTTATTGCAACTTATAATTTATTTCCTATGATGCCACTTCGAGGTAGAAGATGTTCACACATTATTGTAATTATATACTGCAAGTTTCCTCATTTGAACTCCGCTTATCTTGTACTTATAATCATTTAAATATCTAATCTCAATATAACAACGTATGATGTTTATTCTATTCTGTTAATGGTAATCCTTTCTTGCACGAATTATTATTGTTGGTATTTCGGTTATTGAAACTTATAATTTATTTCCTAGTACACCACTTCGAGTTATAAGAGGTTCACACGATATCTTAATTATCTCATGTAAGTTTGCCCAATCAAACTCTGTTTATCTTGTAGTTATACTCGTTTAAATTTGTAATCTTAAATATACTAAGTTATGAAGTTCACTATATTCTTGTAACGGTACTCCTTTCTTGCAAGAAGTATTAATCTTGTATGTCGAGGTAGAAGATGTTCACACATTATTGTAATTATATACTGCAACTTTCCTCATTTGAACTCCGCTTATCTTGTACTTATAATCATATAAACATCTAATCTCAATATAACAACGTATGATGTTTATTCTATTCTGTTAATGGTAATCCTTTCTTGCACGAATTATTATTGTTGGTATTTCGGTTATTGAAACTTATAATTTATTTCCTAGTACACCACTTCGAGTTATAAGAGGTTCACACGATATCTTAATTATCTCATGTAAGTTTGCCCAATCAAACTCTGTTTATCTTGTAGTTATACTCGTTTAAATTTGTAATCTTAAATATACTAAGTTATGAAGTTTACTATATTCTTGTAACGGTACTCCTTTCTTGCAAGAAGTATTAATCTTGTATGTCGGCTATTGCAACTTATAATTTATTACCTATGATGCCACTTCAAGGTATACGAGGTTCACACGATCTCTTAATTATATCCTGTAAGTTTCCTCAATCGAAGGAACTCTGTTTATTTTGTAGCTATGACCGTTTAAATTCGTAATCTAAATATACTTACAGATGAAGTTTACTATATTCTTTTAACGGTACTCCTCTCTTGCTCGACCTATGAATCCCGGAATTTCGGTTATTGCAACTTATAATTTATTTCCTATGATGCCACTTCGAGGTAGAAGATGTTCACACATTATTGTAATTATATACTGCAACTTTCCTCATTTGAACTCCGCTTATCTTGTACTTATAATCATATAAACATCTAATCTCAATATAACAACGTATGATGTTTATTCTATTCTGTTAATGGTAATCCTTTCTTGCACGAATTATTATTGTTGGTATTTCGGTTATTGAAACTTATAATTTATTTCCTAGTACACCACTTCGAGTTATAAGAGGTTCACACGATATCTTAATTATCTCATGTAAGTTTGCCCAACCGAACTCTGTTTATCTTGTAGTTATAATCGTTTAAATTTGTAATCTTAAATATACTAAGTTATGAAGTTTACTATATTCTTGTAACGGTACTCCTTTCTTGCAAGAAGTATTAATCTTGTATGTCGGCTATTGCAACTTATAATTTATTACCTATGATGCCACTTCAAGGTATACGAGGTTCACACGATGTCTTAATTATTACCTGTAAGTTTCCTCAATCGAAGGAACTCTATTTATTTTGTAGCTATGACCGTTTAAATTCGTAATCTAAATATACTTACAGATGAAGTTTACTATATTCTTTTAACGGTACTCCTTTCTTGCTCGACCTATGAATCCCGGAATTTCGGTTATTGCAACTTATAATTTATTTCCTATGATGCCACTTCGAGGTAGAAGATGTTCACACATTATTGTAATTATATACTGCAACTTTCCTCATTTGAACTCCGCTTATCTTGTACTTATAATCATATAAACATCTAATCTCAATATAACAACGTATGATGTTTATTCTATTCTGTTAATGGTAATCCTTTCTTGCACGAATTATTATTGTTGGTATTTCGGTTATTGAAACTTATAATTTATTTCCTAGTACACCACTTCGAGTTATAAGAGGTTCACACAATATCTTAATTATCTCATGTAAGTTTGCCCAATCAAACTCTGTTTATCTTGTAGTTATACTCGTTTAAATTTGTAATCTTAAATATACTAAGTTATGAAGTTTACTATATTCTTGTAACGGTACTCCTTTCTTGCAAGAAGTATTAATCTTGTATGTCGGCTATTGCAACTTATAATATATTACCTATGCTGCCACTTCAAGGTATACGAGGTTCACACGATGTCTTAATAATATGGGGTAGGTTTCCTCAACCGAACTCTGTTTATCTTGTAGTTATAATCGTTTAAATTTGTAATCTAAATATACTAACATATGAAGTTTACTATATTCTTTTAACGGTACTCCTTTCTTGCACGAACTATTAATCTTTGTATGTCGGTTATTGCACCTTATAATTTATACCAATGATGCCACTTTGAGGTATACGAGGTTCACACGATCTCTTAATTATATCCTGTAAGTTTCCTCAATCGAAGGAACTCTGTTTATTTTGTAGCTATGACCGTTTAAATTCGTAATCTAAATATACTTACAGATGAAGTTTACTATATTCTTTTAACGGTACTCCTTTCTTGCTCGACCTATGAATCCCGGAATTTCGGTTATTGCAACTTATAATTTATTTCCTATGATGCCACTTCGAGGTAGAAGATGTTCACACATTATTGTAATTATATACTGCAAGTTTCCTCATTTGAACTCCGCTTATCTTGTACTTATAATCATTTAAATATCTAATCTCAATATAACAACGTATGATGTTTATTCTATTCTGTTAATGGTAATCCTTTCTTGCACGAATTATTATTGTTGGTATTTCGGTTATTGAAACTTATAATTTATTTCCTAGTACACCACTTCGAGTTATAAGAGGTTCACACGATATCTTAATTATCTCATGTAAGTTTGCCCAATCAAACTCTGTTTATCTTGTAGTTATACTCGTTTAAATTTGTAATCTTAAATATACTAAGTTATGAAGTTCACTATATTCTTGTAACGGTACTCCTTTCTTGCAAGAAGTATTAATCTTGTATGTCGAGGTAGAAGATGTTCACACATTATTGTAATTATATACTGCAACTTTCCTCATTTGAACTCCGCTTATCTTGTACTTATAATCATATAAACATCTAATCTCAATATAACAACGTATGATGTTTATTCTATTCTGTTAATGGTAATCCTTTCTTGCACGAATTATTATTGTTGGTATTTCGGTTATTGAAACTTATAATTTATTTCCTAGTACACCACTTCGAGTTATAAGAGGTTCACACGATATCTTAATTATCTCATGTAAGTTTGCCCAACCGAACTCTGTTTATCTTGTAGTTATAATCGTTTAAATTTGTAATCTTAAATATACTAAGTTATGAAGTTTACTATATTCTTGTAACGGTACTCCTTTCTTGCAAGAAGTATTAATCTTGTATGTCGGCTATTGCAACTTATAATTTATTACCTATGATGCCACTTCAAGGTATACGAGGTTCACACGATGTCTTAATTATTACCTGTAAGTTTCCTCAATCGAAGGAACTCTGTTTATTTTGTAGCTATGACCGTTTAAATTCGTAATCTAAATATACTTACAGATGAAGTTTACTATATTCTTTTAACGGTACTCCTCTCTTGCTCGACCTATGAATCCCGGAATTTCGGTTATTGCAACTTATAATTTATTTCCTATGATGCCACTTCGAGGTAGAAGATGTTCACACATTATTGTAATTATATACTGCAACTTTCCTCATTTGAACTCCGCTTATCTTGTACTTATAATCATATAAACATCTAATCTCAATATAACAACGTATGATGTTTATTCTATTCTGTTAATGGTAATCCTTTCTTGCACGAATTATTATTGTTGGTATTTCGGTTATTGAAACTTATAATTTATTTCCTAGTACACCACTTCGAGTTATAAGAGGTTCACACGATATCTTAATTATCTCATGTAAGTTTGCCCAACCGAACTCTGTTTATCTTGTAGTTATAATCGTTTAAATTTGTAATCTTAAATATACTAAGTTATGAAGTTTACTATATTCTTGTAACGGTACTCCTTTCTTGCAAGAAGTATTAATCTTGTATGTCGGCTATTGCAACTTATAATTTATTACCTATGATGCCACTTCAAGGTATACGAGGTTCACACGATGTCTTAATTATTACCTGTAAGTTTCCTCAATCGAAGGAACTCTATTTATTTTGTAGCTATGACCGTTTAAATTCGTAATATAAATATACTTACAGATGAAGTTTACTATATTCTTTTAACGGTACTCCTTTCTTGCTCGACCTATGAATCCCGGAATTTCGGTTATTGCAACTTATAATTTATTTCCTATGATGCCACTTCGAGGTAGAAGATGTTCACACATTATTGTAATTATATACTGCAACTTTCCTCATTTGAACTCCGCTTATCTTGTACTTATAATCATATAAACATCTAATCTCAATATAACAACGTATGATGTTTATTCTATTCTGTTAATGGTAATCCTTTCTTGCACGAATTATTATTGTTGGTATTTCGGTTATTGAAACTTATAATTTATTTCCTAGTACACCACTTCGAGTTATAAGAGGTTCACACAATATCTTAATTATCTCATGTAAGTTTGCCCAATCAAACTCTGTTTATCTTGTAGTTATACTCGTTTAAATTTGTAATCTTAAATATACTAAGTTATGAAGTTTACTATATTCTTGTAACGGTACTCCTTTCTTGCAAGAAGTATTAATCTTGTATGTCGGCTATTGCAACTTATAATATATTACCTATGCTGCCACTTCAAGGTATACGAGGTTCACACGATGTCTTAATAATATGGGGTAGGTTTCCTCAACCGAACTCTGTTTATCTTGTAGTTATAATCGTTTAAATTTGTAATCTAAATATACTAACATATGAAGTTTACTATATTCTTTGAACGGTACTCCTTTCTTGCACGAACTATTAATCTTTGTATGTCGGTTATTGCACCTTATAATTTATACCAATGATGCCACTTTGAGGTATACGAGGTTCACACGATCTCTTAATTATATCCTGTAAGTTTCCTCAATCGAAGGAACTCTGTTTATTTTGTAGCTATGACCGTTTAAATTCGTAATCTAAATATACTTACAGATGAAGTTTACTATATTCTTTTAACGGTACTCCTTTCTTGCTCGACCTATGAATCCCGGAATTTCGGTTATTGCAACTTATAATTTATTTCCTATGATGCCACTTCGAGGTAGAAGATGTTCACACATTATTGTAATTATATACTGCAAGTTTCCTCATTTGAACTCCGCTTATCTTGTACTTATAATCATTTAAATATCTAATCTCAATATAACAACGTATGATGTTTATTCTATTCTGTTAATGGTAATCCTTTCTTGCACGAATTATTATTGTTGGTATTTCGGTTATTGAAACTTATAATTTATTTCCTAGTACACCACTTCGAGTTATAAGAGGTTCACACGATATCTTAATTATCTCATGTAAGTTTGCCCAATCAAACTCTGTTTATCTTGTAGTTATACTCGTTTAAATTTGTAATCTTAAATATACTAAGTTATGAAGTTCACTATATTCTTGTAACGGTACTCCTTTCTTGCAAGAAGTATTAATCTTGTATGTCGAGGTAGAAGATGTTCACACATTATTGTAATTATATACTGCAACTTTCCTCATTTGAACTCCGCTTATCTTGTACTTATAATCATATAAACATCTAATCTCAATATAACAACGTATGATGTTTATTCTATTCTGTTAATGGTAATCCTTTCTTGCACGAATTATTATTGTTGGTATTTCGGTTATTGAAACTTATAATTTATTTCCTAGTACACCACTTCGAGTTATAAGAGGTTCACACGATATCTTAATTATCTCATGTAAGTTTGCCCAACCGAACTCTGTTTATCTTGTAGTTATACTCGTTTAAATTTGTAATCTTAAATATACTAAGTTATGAAGTTTACTATATTCTTGTAACGGTACTCCTTTCTTGCAAGAAGTATTAATCTTGTATGTCGGCTATTGCAACTTATAATTTATTACCTATGATGCCACTTCAAGGTATACGAGGTTCACACGATGTCTTAATTATTACCTGTAAGTTTCCTCAATCGAAGGAACTCTGTTTATTTTGTAGCTAT
Organism: Chamaenerion angustifolium; assembly: GCA_946814005.1. NCBI lineage: Eukaryota > Viridiplantae > Streptophyta > Magnoliopsida > Myrtales > Onagraceae > Chamaenerion > Chamaenerion angustifolium. Next base: position 19,397,892 of record OX328268.1, on the reverse strand, counting down.
GACCGTTTAAATTCGTAATCTAAATATACTTACAGATGAAGTTTACTATATTCTTTTAACGGTACTCCTCTCTTGCTCGACCTATGAATCCCGGAATTTCGGTTATTGCAACTTATAATTTATTTCCTATGATGCCACTTCGAGGTAGAAGATGTTCACACATTATTGTAATTATATACTGCAACTTTCCTCATTTGAACTCCGCTTATCTTGTACTTATAATCATATAAACATCTAATCTCAATATAACAACGTATGATGTTTATTCTATTCTGTTAATGGTAATCCTTTCTTGCACGAATTATTATTGTTGGTATTTCGGTTATTGAAACTTATAATTTATTTCCTATGATGCCACTTCGAGGTAGAAGATGTTCACACAATATCTTAATTATCTCATGTAAGTTTGCCCAATCAAACTCTGTTTATCTTGTAGTTATACTCGTTTAAATTTGTAATCTTAAATATACTAAGTTATGAAGTTTACTATATTCTTGTAACGGTACTCCTTTCTTGCAAGAAGTATTAATCTTGTATGTCGGCTATTGCAACTTATAATTTATTACCTATGCTGCCACTTCAAGGTATACGAGGTTCACACGATGTCTTAATTATTACCTGTAAGTTTCCTCAATCGAAGGAACTCTGTTTATTTTGTAGCTATGACCGTTTAAATTCGTAATCTAAATATACTTACAGATGAAGTTTACTATATTCTTTTAACGGTACTCCTTTCTTGCTCGACCTATGAATCCCGGAATTTCGGTTATTGCAACTTATAATTTATTTCCTATGATGCCACTTCGAGGTAGAAGATGTTCACACATTATTGTAATTATATACTGCAACTTTCCTCATTTGAACTCCGCTTATCTTGTACTTATAATCATATAAACATCTAATCTCAATATAACAACGTATGATGTTTATTCTATTCTGTTAATGGTAATCCTTTCTTGCACGAATTATTATTGTTGGTATTTCGGTTATTGAAACTTATAATTTATTTCCTAGTACACCACTTCGAGTTATAAGAGGTTCACACGATATCTTAATTATCTCATGTAAGTTTGCCCAATCAAACTCTGTTTATCTTGTAGTTATACTCGTTTAAATTTGTAATCTTAAATATACTAAGTTATGAAGTTTACTATATTCTTGTAACGGTACTCCTTTCTTGCAAGAAGTATTAATCTTGTATGTCGGCTATTGCAACTTATAATTTATTACCTATGCTGCCACTTCAAGGTATACGAGGTTCACACGATGTCTTAATAATATGGGGTAGGTTTCCTCAACCGAACTCTGTTTATCTTGTAGTTATAATCGTTTAAATTTGTAATCTAAATATACTAACATATGAAGTTTACTATATTCTTTGAACGGTACTCCTTTCTTGCACGAACTATTAATCTTTGTATGTCGGTTATTGCACCTTATAATTTATACCAATGATGCCACTTTGAGGTATACGAGGTTCACACGATCTCTTAATTATATCCTGTAAGTTTCCTCAATCGAAGGAACTCTGTTTATTTTGTAGCTATGACCGTTTAAATTCGTAATCTAAATATACTTACAGATGAAGTTTACTATATTCTTTTAACGGTACTCCTTTCTTGCTCGACCTATGAATCCCGGAATTTCGGTTATTGCAACTTATAATTTATTTCCTATGATGCCACTTCGAGGTAGAAGATGTTCACACATTATTGTAATTATATACTGCAAGTTTCCTCATTTGAACTCCGCTTATCTTGTACTTATAATCATTTAAATATCTAATCTCAATATAACAACGTATGATGTTTATTCTATTCTGTTAATGGTAATCCTTTCTTGCACGAATTATTATTGTTGGTATTTCGGTTATTGAAACTTATAATTTATTTCCTAGTACACCACTTCGAGTTATAAGAGGTTCACACGATATCTTAATTATCTCATGTAAGTTTGCCCAATCAAACTCTGTTTATCTTGTAGTTATACTCGTTTAAATTTGTAATCTTAAATATACTAAGTTATGAAGTTCACTATATTCTTGTAACGGTACTCCTTTCTTGCAAGAAGTATTAATCTTGTATGTCGGGTAGAAGATGTTCACACATTATTGTAATTATATACTGCAACTTTCCTCATTTGAACTCCGCTTATCTTGTACTTATAATCATATAAACATCTAATCTCAATATAACAACGTATGATGTTTATTCTATTCTGTTAATGGTAATCCTTTCTTGCACGAATTATTATTGTTGGTATTTCGGTTATTGAAACTTATAATTTATTTCCTAGTACACCACTTCGAGTTATAAGAGGTTCACACGATATCTTAATTATCTCATGTAAGTTTGCCCAACCGAACTCTGTTTATCTTGTAGTTATACTCGTTTAAATTTGTAATCTTAAATATACTAAGTTATGAAGTTTACTATATTCTTGTAACGGTACTCCTTTCTTGCAAGAAGTATTAATCTTGTATGTCGGCTATTGCAACTTATAATTTATTACCTATGATGCCACTTCAAGGTATACGAGGTTCACACGATGTCTTAATTATTACCTGTAAGTTTCCTCAATCGAAGGAACTCTGTTTATTTTGTAGCTATGACCGTTTAAATTCGTAATCTAAATATACTTACAGATGAAGTTTACTATATTCTTTTAACGGTACTCCTCTCTTGCTCGACCTATGAATCCCGGAATTTCGGTTATTGCAACTTATAATTTATTTCCTATGATGCCACTTCGAGGTAGAAGATGTTCACACATTATTGTAATTATATACTGCAACTTTCCTCATTTGAACTCCGCTTATCTTGTACTTATAATCATATAAACATCTAATCTCAATATAACAACGTATGATGTTTATTCTATTCTGTTAATGGTAATCCTTTCTTGCACGAATTATTATTGTTGGTATTTCGGTTATTGAAACTTATAATTTATTTCCTAGTACACCACTTCGAGTTATAAGAGGTTCACACAATATCTTAATTATCTCATGTAAGTTTGCCCAATCAAACTCTGTTTATCTTGTAGTTATACTCGTTTAAATTTGTAATCTTAAATATACTAAGTTATGAAGTTTACTATATTCTTGTAACGGTACTCCTTTCTTGCAAGAAGTATTAATCTTGTATGTCGGCTATTGCAACTTATAATTTATTACCTATGCTGCCACTTCAAGGTATACGAGGTTCACACGATGTCTTAATTATTACCTGTAAGTTTCCTCAATCGAAGGAACTCTGTTTATTTTGTAGCTATGACCGTTTAAATTCGTAATCTAAATATACTTACAGATGAAGTTTACTATATTCTTTTAACGGTACTTCTTTCTTGCTCGACCTATGAATCCCGGAATTTCGGTTATTGCAACTTATAATTTATTTCCTATGATGCCACTTCGAGGTAGAAGATGTTCACACATTATTGTAATTATATACTGCAACTTTCCTCATTTGAACTCCGCTTATCTTGTACTTATAATCATATAAACATCTAATCTCAATATAACAACGTATGATGTTTATTCTATTCTGTTAATGGTAATCCTTTCTTGCACGAATTATTATTGTTGGTATTTCGGTTATTGAAACTTATAATTTATTTCCTAGTACACCACTTCGAGTTATAAGAGGTTCACACGATATCTTAATTATCTCATGTAAGTTTGCCCAATCAAACTCTGTTTATCTTGTAGTTATACTCGTTTAAATTTGTAATCTTAAATATACTAAGTTATGAAGTTTACTATATTCTTGTAACGGTACTCCTTTCTTGCAAGAAGTATTAATCTTGTATGTCGGCTATTGCAACTTATAATTTATTACCTATGCTGCCACTTCAAGGTATACGAGGTTCACACGATGTCTTAATAATATGGGGTAGGTTTCCTCAACCGAACTCTGTTTATCTTGTAGTTATAATCGTTTAAATTTGTAATCTAAATATACTAACATATGAAGTTTACTATATTCTTTGAACGGTACTCCTTTCTTGCACGAACTATTAATCTTTGTATGTCGGTTATTGCACCTTATAATTTATACCAATGATGCCACTTTGAGGTATACGAGGTTCACACGATCTCTTAATTATATCCTGTAAGTTTCCTCAATCGAAGGAACTCTGTTTATTTTGTAGCTATGACCGTTTAAATTCGTAATCTAAATATACTTACAGATGAAGTTTACTATATTCTTTTAACGGTACTCCTTTCTTGCTCGACCTATGAATCCCGGAATTTCGGTTATTGCAACTTATAATTTATTTCCTATGATGCCACTTCGAGGTAGAAGATGTTCACACATTATTGTAATTATATACTGCAACTTTCCTCATTTGAACTCCGCTTATCTTGTACTTATAATCATTTAAATATCTAATCTCAATATAACAACGTATGATGTTTATTCTATTCTGTTAATGGTAATCCTTTCTTGCACGAATTATTATTGTTGGTATTTCGGTTATTGAAACTTATAATTTATTTCCTAGTACACCACTTCGAGTTATAAGAGGTTCACACGATATCTTAATTATCTCATGTAAGTTTGCCCAATCAAACTCTGTTTATCTTGTAGTTATACTCGTTTAAATTTGTAATCTTAAATATACTAAGTTATGAAGTTTACTATATTCTTGTAACGGTACTCCTTTCTTGCAAGAAGTATTAATCTTGTATGTCGGCTATTGCAACTTATAATTTATTACCTATGCTGCCACTTCAAGGTATACGAGGTTCACACGATGTCTTAATAATATGGGGTAGGTTTCCTCAACCGAACTCTGTTTATCTTGTAGTTATAATCGTTTAAATTTGTAATCTAAATATACTAACATATGAAGTTTACTATATTCTTTGAACGGTACTCCTTTCTTGCACGAACTATTAATCTTTGTATGTCGGTTATTGCACCTTATAATTTATACCAATGATGCCACTTTGAGGTATACGAGGTTCACACGATCTCTTAATTATATCCTGTAAGTTTCCTCAATCGAAGGAACTCTGTTTATTTTGTAGCTATGACCGTTTAAATTCGTAATCTAAATATACTTACAGATGAAGTTTACTATATTCTTTTAACGGTACTCCTTTCTTGCTCGACCTATGAATCCCGGAATTTCGGTTATTGCAACTTATAATTTATTTCCTATGATGCCACTTCGAGGTAGAAGATGTTCACACATTATTGTAATTATATACTGCAAGTTTCCTCATTTGAACTCCGCTTATCTTGTACTTATAATCATTTAAATATCTAATCTCAATATAACAACGTATGATGTTTATTCTATTCTGTTAAAGGTAATCCTTTCTTGCACGAATTATTATTGTTGGTATTTCGGTTATTGAAACTTATAATTTATTTCCTAGTACACCACTTCGAGTTATAAGAGGTTCACACGATATCTTAATTATCTCATGTAAGTTTGCCCAACCGAACTCTGTTTATCTTGTAGTTATAATCGTTTAAATTTGTAATCTTAAATATACTAAGTTATGAAGTTTACTATATTCTTGTAACGGTACTCCTTTCTTGCAAGAAGTATTAATCTTGTATGTCGGCTATTGCAACTTATAATTTATTACCTATGATGCCACTTCAAGGTATACGAGGTTCACACGATGTCTTAATTATTACCTGTAAGTTTCCTCAATCGAAGGAACTCTATTTATTTTGTAGCTATGACCGTTTAAATTCGTAATCTAAATATACTTACAGATGAAGTTTACTATATTCTTTTAACGGTACTCCTTTCTTGCTCGACCTATGAATCCCGGAATTTCGGTTATTGCAACTTATAATTTATTTCCTATGATGCCACTTCGAGGTAGAAGATGTTCACACATTATTGTAATTATATACTGCAAGTTTCCTCATTTGAACTCCGCTTATCTTGTACTTATAATCATTTAAATATCTAATCTCAATATAACAACGTATGATGTTTATTCTATTCTGTTAATGGTAATCCTTTCTTGCACGAATTATTATTGTTGGTATTTCGGTTATTGAAACTTATAATTTATTTCCTAGTACACCACTTCGAGTTATAAGAGGTTCACACGATATCTTAATTATCTCATGTAAGTTTGCCCAATCAAACTCTGTTTATCTTGTAGTTATACTCGTTTAAATTTGTAATCTAAATATACTTACAGATGAAGTTTACTATATTCTTTGAACGGTACTCCTTTCTTGCACGAACTATTAATCTTTGTATGTCGGTTATTGCACCTTATAATTTATACCAATGATGCCACTTTGAGGTATACGAGGTTCACACGATCTCTTAATTATATCCTGTAAGTTTCCTCAATCGAAGGAACTCTGTTTATTTTGTAGCTATGACCGTTTAAATTCGTAATCTAAATATACTTACAGATGAAGTTTACTATATTCTTTTAACGGTACTCCTTTCTTGCTCGACCTATGAATCCCGGAATTTCGGTTATTGCAACTTATAATTTATTTCCTATGATGCCACTTCGAGGTAGAAGATGTTCACACATTATTGTAATTATATACTGCAACTTTCCTCATTTGAACTCCGCTTATCTTGTACTTATAATCATTTAAATATCTAATCTCAATATAACAACGTATGATGTTTATTCTATTCTGTTAATGGTAATCCTTTCTTGCACGAATTATTATTGTTGGTATTTCGGTTATTGAAACTTATAATTTATTTCCTAGTACACCACTTCGAGTTATAAGAGGTTCACACGATATCTTAATTATCTCATGTAAGTTTGCCCAACCGAACTCTGTTTATCTTGTAGTTATAATCGTTTAAATTTGTAATCTTAAATATACTAAGTTATGAAGTTTACTATATTCTTGTAACGGTACTCCTTTCTTGCAAGAAGTATTAATCTTGTATGTCGGCTATTGCAACTTATAATTTATTACCTATGATGCCACTTCAAGGTATACGAGGTTCACACGATCTCTTAATTATTACCTGTAAGTTTCCTCAATCGAAGGAACTCTGTTTATTTTGTAGCTATGACCGTTTAAATTCGTAATCTAAATATACTTACAGATGAAGTTTACTATATTCTTTTAACGGTACTCCTTTCTTGCTCGACCTATGAATCCCGGAATTTCGGTTATTGCAACTTATAATTTATTTCCTATGATGCCACTTCGAGGTAGAAGATGTTCACACATTATTGTAATTATATACTGCAACTTTCCTCATTTGAACTCCGCTTATCTTGTACTTATAATCATATAAACATCTAATCTCAATATAACAACGTATGATGTTTATTCTATTCTGTTAATGGTAATCCTTTCTTGCACGAATTATTATTGTTGGTATTTCGGTTATTGAAACTTATAATTTATTTCCTAGTACACCACTTCGAGTTATAAGAGGTTCACACAATATCTTAATTATCTCATGTAAGTTTGCCCAATCAAACTCTGTTTATCTTGTAGTTATACTCGTTTAAATTTGTAATCTTAAATATACTAAGTTATGAAGTTTACTATATTCTTGTAACGGTACTCCTTTCTTGCAAGAAGTATTAATCTTGTATGTCGGCTATTGCAACTTATAATTTATTACCTATGATGCCACTTCAAGGTATACGAGGTTCACACGATGTCTTAATAATATGGGGTAGGTTTCCTCAACCGAACTCTGTTTATCTTGTAGATATAATCGTTTAAATTTGTAATCTAAATATACTAACATATGAAGTTTACTATATTCTTTGAACGGTACTCCTTTCTTGCACGAACTATTAATCTTTGTATGTCGGTTATTGCACCTTATAATTTATACCAATGATGCCACTTTGAGGTATACGAGGTTCACACGATCTCTTAATTATATCCTGTAAGTTTCCTCAATCGAAGGAACTCTGTTTATTTTGTAGCTATGACCGTTTAAATTCGTAATCTAAATATACTTACAGATGAAGTTTACTATATTCTTTTAACGGTACTCCTTTCTTGCTCGACCTATGAATCCCGGAATTTCGGTTATTGCAACTTATAATTTATTTCCTATGATGCCACTTCGAGGTAGAAGATGTTCACACATTATTGTAATTATATACTGCAAGTTTCCTCATTTGAACTCCGCTTATCTTGTACTTATAATCATTTAAATATCTAATCTCAATATAACAACGTATGATGTTTATTCTATTCTGTTAATGGTAATCCTTTCTTGCACGAATTATTATTGTTGGTATTTCGGTTATTGAAACTTATAATTTATTTCCTAGTACACCACTTCGATTTATAAGAGGTTCACACGATATCTTAATTATCTCATGTAAGTTTGCCCAATCAAACTCTGTTTATCTTGTAGTTATACTCGTTTAAATTTGTAATCTAAATATACTAACATATGAAGTTTACTATATTCTTTGAACGGTACTCCTTTCTTGCACGAACTATTAATCTTTGTATGTCGGTTATTGCACCTTATAATTTATACCAATGATGCCACTTTGAGGTATACGAGGTTCACACGATCTCTTAATTATATCCTGTAAGTTTCCTCAATCGAAGGAACTCTGTTTATTTTGTAGCTATGACCGTTTAAATTCGTAATCTAAATATACTTACAGATGAAGTTTACTATATTCTTTTAACGGTACTCCTTTCTTGCTCGACCTATGAATCCCGGAATTTCGGTTATTGCAACTTATAATTTATTTCCTATGATGCCACTTCGAGGTAGAAGATGTTCACACATTATTGTAATTATATACTGCAAGTTTCCTCATTTGAACTCCGCTTATCTTGTACTTATAATCATTTAAATATCTAATCTCAATATAACATCGTATGATGTTTATTCTATTCTGTTAATGGTAATCCTTTCTTGCACGAATTATTATTGTTGGTATTTCGGTTATTGAAACTTATAATTTATTTCCTAGTACACAACTTCGAGTTATAAGAGGTTCACACGATATCTTAATTATCTCATGTAAGTTTGCCCAACCGAACTCTGTTTATCTTGTAGTTATAATCGTTTAAATTTGTAATCTTAAATATACTAAGTTATGAAGTTTACTATATTCTTGTAACGGTACTCCTTTCTTGCAAGAAGTATTAATCTTGTATGTCGGCTATTGCAACTTATAATTTATTACCTATGATGCCACTTCAAGGTATACGAGGTTCACACGATGTCTTAATTATTACCTGTAAGTTTCCTCAATCGAAGGAACTCTGTTTATTTTGTAGCTATGACCGTTTAAATTCGTAATCTAAATATACTTACAGATGAAGTTTACTATATTCTTTTAACGGTACTCCTTTCTTGCTCGACCTATGAATCCCGGAATTTCGGTTATTGCAACTTATAATTTATTTCCTATGATGCCACTTCGAGGTAGAAGATGTTCACACATTATTGTAATTATATACTGCAACTTTCCTCATTTGAACTCCGCTTATCTTGTACTTATAATCATATAAACATCTAATCTCAATATAACAACGTATGATGTTTATTCTATTCTGTTAATGGTAATCCTTTCTTGCACGAATTATTATTGTTGGTATTTCGGTTATTGAAACTTATAATTTATTTCCTAGTACACCACTTCGAGTTATAAGAGGTTCACACAATATCTTAATTATCTCATGTAAGTTTGCCCAATCAAACTCTGTTTATCTTGTAGTTATACTCGTTTAAATTTGTAATCTTAAATATACTAAGTTATGAAGTTTACTATATTCTTGTAACGGTACTCCTTTCTTGCAAGAAGTATTAATCTTGTATGTCGGCTATTGCAACTTATAATTTATTACCTATGCTGCCACTTCAAGGTATACGAGGTTCACACGATGTCTTAATAATATGGGGTAGGTTTCCTCAACCGAACTCTGTTTATCTTGTAGTTATAATCGTTTAAATTTGTAATCTAAATATACTAACATATGAAGTTTACTATATTCTTTGAACGGTACTCCTTTCTTGCACGAACTATTAATCTTTGTATGTCGGTTATTGCACCTTATAATTTATACCAATGATGCCACTTTGAGGTATACGAGGTTCACACGATCTCTTAATTATATCCTGTAAGTTTCCTCAATCGAAGGAACTCTGTTTATTTTGTAGCTATGACCGTTTAAATTCGTAATCTAAATATACTTACAGATGAAGTTTACTATATTCTTTTAACGGTACTCCTTTCTTGCTCGACCTATGAATCCCGGAATTTCGGTTATTGCAACTTATAATTTATTTCCTATGATGCCACTTCGAGGTAGAAGATGTTCACACATTATTGTAATTATATACTGCAAGTTTCCTCATTTGAACTCCGCTTATCTTGTACTTATAATCATTTAAATATCTAATCTCAATATAACAACGTATGATGTTTATTCTATTCTGTTAATGGTAATCCTTTCTTGCACGAATTATTATTGTTGGTATTTCGGTTATTGAAACTTATAATTTATTTCCTAGTACACCACTTCGAGTTATAAGAGGTTCACACGATATCTTAATTATCTCATGTAAGTTTGCCCAATCAAACTCTGTTTATCTTGTAGTTATACTCGTTTAAATTTGTAATCTAAATATACTAACATATGAAGTTTACTATATTCTTTGAACGGTACTCCTTTCTTGCACGAACTATTAATCTTTGTATGTCGGTTATTGCACCTTATAATCTATACCAATGATGCCACTTTGAGGTATACGAGGTTCACACGATCTCTTAATTATATCCTGTAAGTTTCCTCAATCGAAGGAACTCTGTTTATTTTGTAGCTATGACCGTTTAAATTCGTAATCTAAATATACTTACAGATGAAGTTTACTATATTCTTTTAACGGTAGTCCTTTCTTGCTCGACCTATGAATCCCGGAATTTCGGTTATTGCAACTTATAATTTATTTCCTATGATGCCACTTCGAGGTAGAAGATGTTCACACATTATTGTAATTATATACTGCAACTTTCCTCATTTGAACTCCGCTTATCTTGTACTTATAATCATTTAAATATCTAATCTCAATATAACAACGTATGATGTTTATTCTATTCTGTTAATGGTAATCCTTTCTTGCACGAATTATTATTGTTGGTATTTCGGTTATTGAAACTTATAATTTATTTCCTAGTACACCACTTCGAGTTATAAGAGGTTCACACGATATCTTAATTATCTCATGTAAGTTTGCCCAATCAAACTCTGTTTATCTTGTAGTTATACTCGTTTAAATTTGTAATCTTAAATATACTAAGTTATGAAGTTTACTATATTCTTGTAACGGTACTCCTTTCTTGCAAGAAGTATTAATCTTGTATGTCGGCTATTGCAACTTATAATTTATTACCTATGATGCCACTTCAAGGTATACGAGGTTCACACGATGTCTTAATAATATGGGGTAGGTTTCCTCAACCGAACTCTGTTTATCTTGTAGATATAATCGTTTAAATTTGTAATCTAAATATACTAACATATGAAGTTTACTATATTCTTTGAACGGTACTCCTTTCTTGCACGAACTATTAATCTTTGTATGTCGGTTATTGCACCTTATAATTTATACCAATGATGCCACTTTGAGGTATACGAGGTTCACACGATCTCTTAATTATATCCTGTAAGTTTCCTCAATCGAAGGAACTCTGTTTATTTTGTAGCTATGACCGTTTAAATTCGTAATCTAAATATACTTACAGATGAAGTTTACTATATTCTTTTAACGGTACTCCTTTCTTGCTCGACCTATGAATCCCGGAATTTCGGTTATTGCAACTTATAATTTATTTCCTATGATGCCACTTCGAGGTAGAAGATGTTCACACATTATTGTAATTATATACTGCAACTTTCCTCATTTGAACTCCGCTTATCTTGTACTTATAATCATTTAAATATCTAATCTCAATATAACAACGTATGATGTTTATTCTATTCTGTTAATGGTAATCCTTTCTTGCACGAATTATTATTGTTGGTATTTCGGTTATTGAAACTTATAATTTATTTCCTAGTACACCACTTCGAGTTATAAAAGGTTCACACGATATCTTAATTATCTTATGTAAGTTTGCCCAATCAAACTCTGTTTATCTTGTAGTTATACTCGTTTAAATTTGTAATCTAAATATACTAACATATGAAGTTTACTATATTCTTTGAACGGTACTCCTTTCTTGCACGAACTATTAATCTTTGTATGTCGGTTATTGCACCTTATAATTTATACCAATGATGCCACTTTGAGGTATACGAGGTTCACACGATCTCTTAATTATATCCTGTAAGTTTCCTCAATCGAAGGAACTCTGTTTATTTTGTAGCTATGACCGTTTAAATTCGTAATCTAAATATACTTACAGATGAAGTTTACTATATTCTTTTAACGGTAGTCCTTTCTTGCTCGACCTATGAATCCCGGAATTTCGGTTATTGCAACTTATAATTTATTTCCTATGATGCCACTTCGAGGTAGAAGATGTTCACACATTATTGTAATTATATACTGCAACTTTCCTCATTTGAACTCCGCTTATCTTGTACTTATAATCATTTAAATATCTAATCTCAATATAACAACGTATGATGTTTATTCTATTCTGTTAATGGTAATCCTTTCTTGCACGAATTATTATTGTTGGTATTTCGGTTATTGAAACTTATAATTTATTTCCTAGTACACCACTTCGAGTTATAAGAGGTTCACACGATATCTTAATTATCTCATGTAAGTTTGCCCAATCAAACTCTGTTTATCTTGTAGTTATACTCGTTTAAATTTGTAATCTTAAATATACTAAGTTATGAAGTTTACTATATTCTTGTAACGGTACTCCTTTCTTGCAAGAAGTATTAATCTTGTATGTCGGCTATTGCAACTTATAATTTATTACCTATGATGCCACTTCAAGGTATACGAGGTTCACACGATGTCTTAATAATATGGGGTAGGTTTCCTCAACCGAACTCTGTTTATCTTGTAGATATAATCGTTTAAATTTGTAATCTAAATATACTAACATATGAAGTTTACTATATTCTTTGAACGGTACTCCTTTCTTGCACGAACTATTAATCTTTGTATGTCGGTTATTGCACCTTATAATCTATACCAATGATGCCACTTTGAGGTATACGAGGTTCACACGATCTCTTAATTATATCCTGTAAGTTTCCTCAATCGAAGGAACTCTGTTTATTTTGTAGCTATGACCGTTTAAATTCGTAATCTAAATATACTTACAGATGAAGTTTACTATATTCTTTTAACGGTACTCCTTTCTTGCTCGACCTATGAATCCCGGAATTTCGGTTATTGCAACTTATAATTTATTTCCTATGATGCCACTTCGAGGTAGAAGATGTTCACACATTATTGTAATTATATACTGCAACTTTCCTCATTTGAACTCCGCTTATCTTGTACTTATAATCATTTAAATATCTAATCTCAATATAACAACGTATGATGTTTATGCTATTCTGTTAATGGTAATCCTTTCTTGCACGAATTATTATTGTTGGTATTTCGGTTATTGAAACTTATAATTTATTTCCTAGTACACCACTTCGAGTTATAAGAGGTTCACACGATATCTTAATTATCTTATGTAAGTTTGCCCAATCAAACTCTGTTTATCTTGTAGTTATACTCGTTTAAATTTGTAATCTAAATATACTAACATATGAAGTTTACTATATTCTTTGAACGGTACTCCTTTCTTGCACGAACTATTAATCTTTGTATGTCGGTTATTGCACCTTATAATTTATACCAATGATGCCACTTTGAGGTATACGAGGTTCACACGATCTCTTAATTATATCCTGTAAGTTTCCTCAATCGAAGGAACTCTGTTTATTTTGTAGCTATGACCGTTTAAATTCGTAATCTAAATATACTTACAGATGAAGTTTACTATATTCTTTTAACGGTACTCCTTTCTTGCTCGACCTATGAATCCCGGAATTTCGGTTATTGCAACTTATAATTTATTTCCTATGATGCCACTTCGAGGTAGAAGATGTTCACACATTATTGTAATTATATACTGCAACTTTCCTCATTTGAACTCCGCTTATCTTGTACTTATAATCATTTAAATATCTAATCTCAATATAACAACGTATGATGTTTATTCTATTCTGTTAATGGTAATCCTTTCTTGCACGAATTATTATTGTTGGTATTTCGGTTATTGAAACTTATAATTTATTTCCTAGTACACCACCTCGAGTTATAAGAGGTTCACACGATATCTTAATTATCTCATGTAAGTTTGCCCAATCAAACTCTGTTTATCTTGTAGTTATACTCGTTTAAATTTGTAATCTTAAATATACTAAGTTATGAAGTTTACTATATTCTTGTAACGGTACTCCTTTCTTGCAAGAAGTATTAATCTTGTATGTCGGCTATTGCAACTTATAATTTATTACCTATGATGCCACTTCAAGGTATACGAGGTTCACACGATGTCTTAATAATATGGGGTAGGTTTCCTCAACCGAACTCTGTTTATCTTGTAGATATAATCGTTTAAATTTGTAATCTAAATATACTAACATATGAAGTTTACTATATTCTTTGAACGGTACTCCTTTCTTGCACGAACTATTAATCTTTGTATGTCGGTTATTGCACCTTATAATTTATACCAATGATGCCACTTTGAGGTATACGAGGTTCACACGATCTCTTAATTATATCCTGTAAGTTTCCTCAATCGAAGGAACTCTGTTTATTTTGTAGCTATGACCGTTTAAATTCGTAATCTAAATATACTTACAGATGAAGTTTACTATATTCTTTTAACGGTACTCCTTTCTTGCTCGACCTATGAATCCCGGAATTTCGGTTATTGCAACTTATAATTTATTTCCTATGATGCCACTTCGAGGTAGAAGATGTTCACACATTATTGTAATTATATACTGCAACTTTCCTCATTTGAACTCCGCTTATCTTGTACTTATAATCATTTAAATATCTAATCTCAATATAACAACGTATGATGTTTATTCTATTCTGTTAATGGTAATCCTTTCTTGCACGAATTATTATTGTTGGTATTTCGGTTATTGAAACTTATAATTTATTTCCTAGTACACCACTTCGAGTTATAAGAGGTTCACACGATATCTTAATTATCTTATGTAAGTTTGCCCAATCAAACTCTGTTTATCTTGTAGTTATACTCGTTTAAATTTGTAATCTAAATATACTAACATATGAAGTTTACTATATTCTTTGAACGGTACTCCTTTCTTGCACGAACTATTAATCTTTGTATGTCGGTTATTGCACCTTATAATTTATACCAATGATGCCACTTTGAGGTATACGAGGTTCACACGATCTCTTAATTATATCCTGTAAGTTTCCTCAATCGAAGGAACTCTGTTTATTTTGTAGCTATGACCGTTTAAATTCGTAATCTAAATATACTTACAGATGAAGTTTACTATATTCTTTTAACGGTACTCCTTTCTTGCTCGACCTATGAATCCCGGAATTTCGGTTATTGCAACTTATAATTTATTTCCTATGATGCCACTTCGAGGTAGAAGATGTTCACACATTATTGTAATTATATACTGCAACTTTCCTCATTTGAACTCCGCTTATCTTGTACTTATAATCATTTAAATATCTAATTTCAATATAACAACGTATGATGTTTATTCTATTCTGTTAATGGTAATCCTTTCTTGCACGAATTATTATTGTTGGTATTTCGGTTATTGAAACTTATAATTTATTTCCTAGTACACCACTTCGAGTTATAAGAGGTTCACACGATATCTTAATTATCTCATGTAAGTTTGCCCAATCAAACTCTGTTTATCTTGTAGTTATACTCGTTTAAATTGGTAATCTTAAATATACTAAGTTATGAAGTTTACTATATTCTTGTAACGGTACTCCTTTCTTGCAAGAAGTATTAATCTTGTATGTCGGCTATTGCAACTTATAATTTATTACCTATGATGCCACTTCAAGGTATACGAGGTTCACACGATGTCTTAATAATATGGGGTAGGTTTCCTCAACCGAACTCTGTTTATCTTGTAGTTATAATCGTTTAAATTTGTAATCTAAATATACTAACATATGAAGTTTACTATATTCTTTGAACGGTACTCCTTTCTTGCACGAACTATTAATCTTTGTATGTCGGTTATTGCACCTTATAATTTATACCAATGATGCCACTTTGAGGTATACGAGGTTCACACGATCTCTTAATTATATCCTGTAAGTTTCCTCAATCGAAGGAACTCTGTTTATTTTGTAGCTATGACCGTTTAAATTCGTAATCTAAATATACTTACAGATGAAGTTTACTATATTCTTTTAACGGTACTCCTTTCTTGCTCGACCTATGAATCCCGGAATTTCGGTTATTGCAACTTATAATTTATTTCCTATGATGCCACTTCGAGGTAGAAGATGTTCACACATTATTGTAATTATATACTGCAACTTTCCTCATTTGAACTCCGCTTATCTTGTACTTATAATCATATAAACATCTAATCTCAATATAACAACGTATGATGTTTATTCTATTCTGTTAATGGTAATCCTTTCTTGCACGAATTATTATTGTTGGTATTTCGGTTATTGAAACTTATAATTTATTTCCTAGTACACCACTTCGAGTTATAAGAGGTTCACACAATATCTTAATTATCTCATGTAAGTTTGCCCAATCAAACTCTGTTTATCTTGTAGTTATACTCGTTTAAATTTGTAATCTTAAATATACTAAGTTATGAAGTTTACTATATTCTTGTAACGGTACTCCTTTCTTGCAAGAAGTATTAATCTTGTATGTCGGCTATTGCAACTTATAATTTATTACCTATGCTGCCACTTCAAGGTATACGAGGTTCACACGATGTCTTAATAATATGGGGTAGGTTTCCTCAACCGAACTCTGTTTATCTTGTAGTTATAATCGTTTAAATTTGTAATCTAAATATACTAACATATGAAGTTTACTATATTCTTTGAACGGTACTCCTTTCTTGCACGAACTATTAATCTTTGTATGTCGGTTATTGCACCTTATAATTTATACCAATGATGCCACTTTGAAGTATACGAGGTTCACACGATCTCTTAATTATATCCTGTAAGTTTCCTCAATCGAAGGAACTCTGTTTATTTTGTAGCTATGACCGTTTAAATTCGTAATCTAAATATACTTACAGATGAAGTTTACTATATTCTTTTAACGGTACTCCTTTCTTGCTCGACCTATGAATCCCGGAATTTCGGTTATTGCAACTTATAATTTATTTCCTATGATGCCACTTCGAGGTAGAAGATGTTCACACATTATTGTAATTATATACTGCAACTTTCCTCATTTGAACTCCGCTTATCTTGTACTTATAATCATTTAAATATCTAATCTCAATATAACAACGTATGATGTTTATTCTATTCTGTTAATGGTAATCCTTTCTTGCACGAATTATTATTGTTGGTATTTCGGTTATTGAAACTTATAATTTATTTCCTAGTACACCACTTCGAGTTATAAGAGGTTCACACGATATCTTAATTATCTTATGTAAGTTTGCCCAATCAAACTCTGTTTATCTTGTAGTTATACTCGTTTAAATTTGTAATCTAAATATACTAACATATGAAGTTTACTATATTCTTTGAACGGTACTCCTTTCTTGCACGAACTATTAATCTTTGTATGTCGGTTATTGCACCTTATAATTTATATCAATGATGCCACTTTGAGGTATACGAGGTTCACACGATCTCTTAATTATATCCTGTAAGTTTCCTCAATCGAAGGAACTCTGTTTATTTTGTAGCTATGACCGTTTAAATTCGTAATCTAAATATACTTACAGATGAAGTTTACTATATTCTTTTAACGGTACTCCTTTCTTGCTCGACCTATGAATCCCGGAATTTCGGTTATTACAACTTATAATTTATTTCCTATGATGCCACTTCGAGGTAGAAGATGTTCACACATTATTGTAATTATATACTGCAACTTTCCTCATTTGAACTCCGCTTATCTTGTACTTATAATCATTTAAATATCTAATCTCAATATAACAACGTATGATGTTTATTCTATTCTGTTAATGGTAATCCTTTCTTGCACGAATTATTATTGTTGGTATTTCGGTTATTGAAACTTATAATTTATTTCCTAGTACACCACTTCGAGTTATAAGAGGTTCACACGATATCTTAATTATCTCATGTAAGTTTGCCCAATCAAACTCTGTTTATCTTGTAGTTATACTCGTTTAAATTTGTAATCTTAAATATACTAAGTTATGAAGTTTACTATATTCTTGTAACGGTACTCCTTTCTTGCAAGAAGTATTAATCTTGTATGTCGGCTATTGCAACTTATAATTTATTACCTATGATGCCACTTCAAGGTATACGAGGTTCACACGATGTCTTAATAATATGGGGTAGGTTTCCTCAACCGAACTCTGTTTATCTTGTAGATATAATCGTTTAAATTTGTAATCTAAATATACTAACATATGAAGTTTACTATATTCTTTGAACGGTACTCCTTTCTTGCACGAACTATTAATCTTTGTATGTCGGTTATTGCACCTTATAATTTATACCAATGATGCCACTTTGAGGTATACGAGGTTCACACGATCTCTTAATTATATCCTGTAAGTTTCCTCAATCGAAGGAACTCTGTTTATTTTGTAGCTATGACCGTTTAAATTCGTAATCTAAATATACTTACAGATGAAGTTTACTATATTCTTTTAACGGTACTCCTTTCTTGCTCGACCTATGAATCCCGGAATTTCGGTTATTGCAACTTATAATTTATTTCCTATGATGCCACTTCGAGGTAGAAGATGTTCACACATTATTGTAATTATATACTGCAACTTTCCTCATTTGAACTCCGCTTATCTTGTACTTATAATCATTTAAATATCTAATCTCAATATAACAACGTATGATGTTTATTCTATTCTGTTAATGGTAATCCTTTCTTGCACGAATTATTATTGTTGGTATTTCGGTTATTGAAACTTATAATTTATTTCCTAGTACACCACTTCGAGTTATAAGAGGTTCACACGATATCTTAATTATCTTATGTAAGTTTGCCCAATCAAACTCTGTTTATCTTGTAGTTATACTCGTTTAAATTTGTAATCTAAATATACTAACATATGAAGTTTACTATATTCTTTGAACGGTACTCCTTTCTTGCACGAACTATTAATCTTTGTATGTCGGTTATTGCACCTTATAATTTATACCAATGATGCCACTTTGAGGTATACGAGGTTCACACGATCTCTTAATTATATCCTGTAAGTTTCCTCAATCGAAGGAACTCTGTTTATTTTGTAGCTATGACCGTTTAAATTCGTAATCTAAATATACTTACAGATGAAGTTTACTATATTCTTTTAACGGTACTCCTTTCTTGCTCGACCTATGAATCCCGGAATTTCGGTTATTGCAACTTATAATTTATTTCCTATGATGCCACTTCGAGGTAGAAGATGTTCACACATTATTGTAATTATATACTGCAACTTTCCTCATTTGAACTCCGCTTATCTTGTACTTATAATCATTTAAATATCTAATCTCAATATAACAACGTATGATGTTTATTCTATTCTGTTAATGGTAATCCTTTCTTGCACGAATTATTATTGTTGGTATTTCGGTTATTGAAACTTATAATTTATTTCCTAGTACACCACTTCGAGTTATAAGAGGTTCACACGATATCTTAATTATCTCATGTAAGTTTGCCCAATCAAACTCTGTTTATCTTGTAGTTATACTCGTTTAAATTTGTAATCTTAAATATACTAAGTTATGAAGTTTACTATATTCTTGTAACGGTACTCCTTTCTTGCAAGAAGTATTAATCTTGTATGTCGGCTATTGCAACTTATAATTTATTACCTATGATGCCACTTCAAGGTATACGAGGTTCACACGATGTCTTAATAATATGGGGTAGGTTTCCTCAACCGAACTCTGTTTATCTTGTAGTTATAATCGTTTAAATTTGTAATCTAAATATACTAACATATGAAGTTTACTATATTCTTTGAACGGTACTCCTTTCTTGCACGAACTATTAATCTTTGTATGTCGGTTATTGCACCTTATAATTTATACCAATGATGCCACTTTGAGGTATACGAGGTTCACACGATCTCTTAATTATATCCTGTAAGTTTCCTCAATCGAAGGAACTCTGTTTATTTTGTAGCTATGACCGTTTAAATTCGTAATCTAAATATACTTACAGATGAAGTTTACTATATTCTTTTAACGGTACTCCTTTCTTGCTCGACCTATGAATCCCGGAATTTCGGTTATTGCAACTTATAATTTATTTCCTATGATGCCACTTCGAGGTAGAAGATGTTCACACATTATTGTAATTATATACTGCAACTTTCCTCATTTGAACTCCGCTTATCTTGTACTTATAATCATATAAACATCTAATCTCAATATAACAACGTATGATGTTTATTCTATTCTGTTAATGGTAATCCTTTCTTGCACGAATTATTATTGTTGGTATTTCGGTTATTGAAACTTATAATTTATTTCCTAGTACACCACTTCGAGTTATAAGAGGTTCACACAATATCTTAATTATCTCATGTAAGTTTGCCCAATCAAACTCTGTTTATCTTGTAGTTATTCTCGTTTAAATTTGTAATCTTAAATATACTAAGTTATGAAGTTTACTATATTCTTGTAACGGTACTCCTTTCTTGCAAGAAGTATTAATCTTGTATGTCGGCTATTGCAACTTATAATTTATTACCTATGCTGCCACTTCAAGGTATACGAGGTTCACACGATGTCTTAATAATATGGGGTAGGTTTCCTCAACCGAACTCTGTTTATCTTGTAGTTATAATCGTTTAAATTTGTAATCTAAATATACTAACATATGAAGTTTACTATATTCTTTGAACGGTACTCCTTTCTTGCACGAACTATTAATCTTTGTATGTCGGTTATTGCACCTTATAATTTATATCAATGATGCCACTTTGAGGTATACGAGGTTCACACGATCTCTTAATTATATCCTGTAAGTTTCCTCAATCGAAGGAACTCTGTTTATTTTGTAGCTATGACCGTTTAAATTCGTAATCTAAATATACTTACAGATGAAGTTTACTATATTCTTTTAACGGTACTCCTTTCTTGCTCGACCTATGAATCCCGGAATTTCGGTTATTGCAACTTATAATTTATTTCCTATGATGCCACTTCGAGGTAGAAGATGTTCACACATTATTGTAATTATATACTGCAACTTTCCTCATTTGAACTCCGCTTATCTTGTCCTTATAATCATTTAAATATCTAATCTCAATATAACAACGTATGATGTTTATTCTATTCTGTTAATGGTAATCCTTTCTTGCACGAATTATTATTGTTGGTATTTCGGTTATTGAAACTTATAATTTATTTCCTAGTACACCACTTCGAGTTATAAGAGGTTCACACGATATCTTAATTATCTTATGTAAGTTTGCCCAATCAAACTCTGTTTATCTTGTAGTTATACTCGTTTAAATTTGTAATCTAAATATACTAACATATGAAGTTTACTATATTCTTTGAACGGTACTCCTTTCTTGCACGAACTATTAATCTTTGTATGTCGGTTATTGCACCTTATAATTTATATCAATGATGCCACTTTTAGGTATACGAGGTTCACACGATCTCTTAATTATATCCTGTAAGTTTCCTCAATCGAAGGAACTCTGTTTATTTTGTAGCTATGACCGTTTAAATTCGTAATCTAAATATACTTACAGATGAAGTTTACTATATTCTTTTAACGGTACTCCTTTCTTGCTCGACCTATGAATCCCGGAATTTCGGTTATTACAACTTATAATTTATTTCCTATGATGCCACTTCGAGGTAGAAGATGTTCACACATTATTGTA
The DNA here is from genome assembly GCA_946814005.1 of Chamaenerion angustifolium. NCBI lineage: Eukaryota > Viridiplantae > Streptophyta > Magnoliopsida > Myrtales > Onagraceae > Chamaenerion > Chamaenerion angustifolium. The sequence goes on along the minus strand of OX328268.1, from coordinate 19,375,894 downwards.
ATTATATACTGCAACTTTCCTCATTTGAACTCCGCTTATCTTGTACTTATAATCATTTAAATATCTAATCTCAATATAACAACGTATGATGTTTATTCTATTCTGTTAATGGTAATCCTTTCTTGCACGAATTATTATTGTTGGTATTTCGGTTATTGAAACTTATAATTTATTTCCTAGTACACCACTTCGAGTTATAAGAGGTTCACACGATATCTTAATTATCTCATGTAAGTTTGCCCAATCAAACTCTGTTTATCTTGTAGTTATACTCGTTTAAATTTGTAATCTTAAATATACTAAGTTATGAAGTTTACTATATTCTTGTAACGGTACTCCTTTCTTGCAAGAAGTATTAATCTTGTATGTCGGCTATTGCAACTTATAATTTATTACCTATGATGCCACTTCAAGGTATACGAGGTTCACACGATGTCTTAATAATATGGGGTAGGTTTCCTCAACCGAACTCTGTTTATCTTGTAGATATAATCGTTTAAATTTGTAATCTAAATATACTAACATATGAAGTTTACTATATTCTTTGAACGGTACTCCTTTCTTGCACGAACTATTAATCTTTGTATGTCGGTTATTGCACCTTATAATCTATACCAATGATGCCACTTTGAGGTATACGAGGTTCACACGATCTCTTAATTATATCCTGTAAGTTTCCTCAATCGAAGGAACTCTGTTTATTTTGTAGCTATGACCGTTTAAATTCGTAATCTAAATATACTTACAGATGAAGTTTACTATATTCTTTTAACGGTACTCCTTTCTTGCTCGACCTATGAATCCCGGAATTTCGGTTATTGCAACTTATAATTTATTTCCTATGATGCCACTTCGAGGTAGAAGATGTTCACACATTATTGTAATTATATACTGCAACTTTCCTCATTTGAACTCCGCTTATCTTGTACTTATAATCATTTAAATATCTAATCTCAATATAACAACGTATGATGTTTATTCTATTCTGTTAATGGTAATCCTTTCTTGCACGAATTATTATTGTTGGTATTTCGGTTATTGAAACTTATAATTTATTTCCTAGTACACCACTTCGAGTTATAAGAGGTTCACACGATATCTTAATTATCTTATGTAAGTTTGCCCAATCAAACTCTGTTTATCTTGTAGTTATACTCGTTTAAATTTGTAATCTAAATATACTAACATATGAAGTTTACTATATTCTTTGAACGGTACTCCTTTCTTGCACGAACTATTAATCTTTGTATGTCGGTTATTGCACCTTATAATTTATACCAATGATGCCACTTTGAGGTATACGAGGTTCACACGATCTCTTAATTATATCCTGTAAGTTTCCTCAATCGAAGGAACTCTGTTTATTTTGTAGCTATGACCGTTTAAATTCGTAATCTAAATATACTTACAGATGAAGTTTACTATATTCTTTTAACGGTACTCCTTTCTTGCTCGACCTATGAATCCCGGAATTTCGGTTATTGCAACTTATAATTTATTTCCTATGATGCCACTTCGAGGTAGAAGATGTTCACACATTATTGTAATTATATACTGCAACTTTCCTCATTTGAACTCCGCTTATCTTGTCCTTATAATCATTTAAATATCTAATCTCAATATAACAACGTATGATGTTTATTCTATTCTGTTAATGGTAATCCTTTCTTGCACGAATTATTATTGTTGGTATTTCGGTTATTGAAACTTATAATTTATTTCCTAGTACACCACTTCGAGTTATAAGAGGTTCACACGATATCTTAATTATCTTATGTAAGTTTGCCCAATCAAACTCTGTTTATCTTGTAGTTATACTCGTTTAAATTTGTAATCTAAATATACTAACATATGAAGTTTACTATATTCTTTGAACGGTACTCCTTTCTTGCACGAACTATTAATCTTTGTATGTCGGTTATTGCACCTTATAATTTATATCAATGATGCCACTTTGAGGTATACGAGGTTCACACGATCTCTTAATTATATCCTGTAAGTTTCCTCAATCGAAGGAACTCTGTTTATTTTGTAGCTATGACCGTTTAAATTAGTAATCTAAATATACTTACAGATGAAGTTTACTATATTCTTTTAACGGTACTCCTTTCTTGCTCGACCTATGAATCCCGGAATTTCGGTTATTACAACTTATAATTTATTTCCTATGATGCCACTTCGAGGTAGAAGATGTTCACACATTATTGTAATTATATACTGCAACTTTCCTCATTTGAACTCCGCTTATCTTGTACTTATAATCATTTAAATATCTAATCTCAATATAACAACGTATGATGTTTATTCTATTCTGTTAATGGTAATCCTTTCTTGCACGAATTATTATTGTTGGTATTTCGGTTATTGAAACTTATAATTTATTTCCTAGTACACCACTTCGAGTTATAAGAGGTTCACACGATATCTTAATTATCTCATGTAAGTTTGCCCAATCAAACTCTGTTTATCTTGTAGTTATACTCGTTTAAATTTGTAATCTTAAATATACTAAGTTATGAAGTTTACTATATTCTTGTAACGGTACTCCTTTCTTGCAAGAAGTATTAATCTTGTATGTCGGCTATTGCAACTTATAATTTATTACCTATGATGCCACTTCAAGGTATACGAGGTTCACACGATGTCTTAATAATATGGGGTAGGTTTCCTCAACCGAACTCTGTTTATCTTGTAGATATAATCGTTTAAATTTGTAATCTAAATATACTAACATATGAAGTTTACTATATTCTTTGAACGGTACTCCTTTCTTGCACGAACTATTAATCTTTGTATGTCGGTTATTGCACCTTATAATTTATACCAATGATGCCACTTTGAGGTATACGAGGTTCACACGATCTCTTAATTATATCCTGTAAGTTTCCTCAATCGAAGGAACTCTGTTTATTTTGTAGCTATGACCGTTTAAATTCGTAATCTAAATATACTTACAGATGAAGTTTACTATATTCTTTTAACGGTACTCCTTTCTTGCTCGACCTATGAATCCCGGAATTTCGGTTATTGCAACTTATAATTTATTTCCTATGATGCCACTTCGAGGTAGAAGATGTTCACACATTATTGTAATTATATACTGCAACTTTCCTCATTTGAACTCCGCTTATCTTGTACTTATAATCATTTAAATATCTAATCTCAATATAACAACGTATGATGTTTATTCTATTCTGTTAATGGTAATCCTTTCTTGCACGAATTATTATTGTTGGTATTTCGGTTATTGAAACTTATAATTTATTTCCTAGTACACCACTTCGAGTTATAAGAGGTTCACACGATATCTTAATTATCTTATGTAAGTTTGCCCAATCAAACTCTGTTTATCTTGTAGTTATACTCGTTTAAATTTGTAATCTAAATATACTAACATATGAAGTTTACTATATTCTTTGAACGGTACTCCTTTCTTGCACGAACTATTAATCTTTGTATGTCGGTTATTGCACCTTATAATTTATACCAATGATGCCACTTTGAGGTATACGAGGTTCACACGATCTCTTAATTATATCCTGTAAGTTTCCTCAATCGAAGGAACTCTGTTTATTTTGTAGCTATGACCGTTTAAATTCGTAATCTAAATATACTTACAGATGAAGTTTACTATATTCTTTTAACGGTACTCCTTTCTTGCTCGACCTATGAATCCCGGAATTTCGGTTATTGCAACTTATAATTTATTTCCTATGATGCCACTTCGAGGTAGAAGATGTTCACACATTATTGTAATTATATACTGCAACTTTCCTCATTTGAACTCCGCTTATCTTGTCCTTATAATCATTTAAATATCTAATCTCAATATAACAACGTATGATGTTTATTCTATTCTGTTAATGGTAATCCTTTCTTGCACGAATTATTATTGTTGGTATTTCGGTTATTGAAACTTATAATTTATTTCCTAGTACACCACTTCGAGTTATAAGAGGTTCACACGATATCTTAATTATCTTATGTAAGTTTGCCCAATCAAACTCTGTTTATCTTGTAGTTATACTCGTTTAAATTTGTAATCTAAATATACTAACATATGAAGTTTACTATATTCTTTGAACGGTACTCCTTTCTTGCACGAACTATTAATCTTTGTATGTCGGTTATTGCACCTTATAATTTATATCAATGATGCCACTTTGAGGTATACGAGGTTCACACGATCTCTTAATTATATCCTGTAAGTTTCCTCAATCGAAGGAACTCTGTTTATTTTGTAGCTATGACCGTTTAAATTCGTAATCTAAATATACTTACAGATGAAGTTTACTATATTCTTTTAACGGTACTCCTTTCTTGCTCGACCTATGAATCCCGGAATTTCGGTTATTACAACTTATAATTTATTTCCTATGATGCCACTTCGAGGTAGAAGATGTTCACACATTATTGTAATTATATACTGCAACTTTCCTCATTTGAACTCCGCTTATCTTGTACTTATAATCATTTAAATATCTAATCTCAATATAACAACGTATGATGTTTATTCTATTCTGTTAATGGTAATCCTTTCTTGCACGAATTATTATTGTTGGTATTTCGGTTATTGAAACTTATAATTTATTTCCTAGTACACCACTTCGAGTTATAAGAGGTTCACACGATATCTTAATTATCTCATGTAAGTTTGCCCAATCAAACTCTGTTTATCTTGTAGTTATACTCGTTTAAATTTGTAATCTTAAATATACTAAGTTATGAAGTTTACTATATTCTTGTAACGGTACTCCTTTCTTGCAAGAAGTATTAATCTTGTATGTCGGCTATTGCAACTTATAATTTATTACCTATGATGCCACTTCAAGGTATACGAGGTTCACACGATGTCTTAATAATATGGGGTAGGTTTCCTCAACCGAACTCTGTTTATCTTGTAGATATAATCGTTTAAATTTGTAATCTAAATATACTAACATATGAAGTTTACTATATTCTTTGAACGGTACTCCTTTCTTGCACGAACTATTAATCTTTGTATGTCGGTTATTGCACCTTATAATCTATACCAATGATGCCACTTTGAGGTATACGAGGTTCACACGATCTCTTAATTATATCCTGTAAGTTTCCTCAATCGAAGGAACTCTGTTTATTTTGTAGCTATGACCGTTTAAATTCGTAATCTAAATATACTAACAGATGAAGTTTACTATATTCTTTTAACGGTACTCCTTTCTTGCTCGACCTATGAATCCCGGAATTTCGGTTATTGCAACTTATAATTTATTTCCTATGATGCCACTTCGAGGTAGAAGATGTTCACACATTATTGTAATTATATACTGCAACTTTCCTCATTTGAACTCCGCTTATCTTGTACTTATAATCATTTAAATATCTAATCTCAATATAACAACGTATGATGTTTATTCTATTCTGTTAATGGTAATCCTTTCTTGCACGAATTATTATTGTTGGTATTTCGGTTATTGAAACTTATAATTTATTTCCTAGTACACCACTTCGAGTTATAAGAGGTTCACACGATATCTTAATTATCTTATGTAAGTTTGCCCAATCAAACTCTGTTTATCTTGTAGTTATACTCGTTTAAATTTGTAATCTAAATATACTAACATATGAAGTTTACTATATTCTTTGAACGGTACTCCTTTCTTGCACGAACTATTAATCTTTGTATGTCGGTTATTGCACCTTATAATTTATACCAATGATGCCACTTTGAGGTATACGAGGTTCACACGATCTCTTAATTATATCCTGTAAGTTTCCTCAATCGAAGGAACTCTGTTTATTTTGTAGCTATGACCGTTTAAATTCGTAATCTAAATATACTTACAGATGAAGTTTACTATATTCTTTTAACGGTACTCCTTTCTTGCTCGACCTATGAATCCCGGAATTTCGGTTATTGCAACTTATAATTTATTTCCTATGATGCCACTTCGAGGTAGAAGATGTTCACACATTATTGTAATTATATACTGCAACTTTCCTCATTTGAACTCCGCTTATCTTGTACTTATAATCATTTAAATATCTAATCTCAATATAACAACGTATGATGTTTATTCTATTCTGTTAATGGTAATCCTTTCTTGCACGAATTATTATTGTTGGTATTTCGGTTATTGAAACTTATAATTTATTTCCTAGTACACCACTTCGAGTTATAAGAGGTTCACACGATATCTTAATTATCTCATGTAAGTTTGCCCAATCAAACTCTGTTTATCTTGTAGTTATACTCGTTTAAATTTGTAATCTAAATATACTAACATATGAAGTTTACTATATTCTTTGAACGGTACTCCTTTCTTGCACGAACTATTAATCTTTGTATGTCGGTTATTGCACCTTATAATTTATACCAATGATGCCACTTTGAGGTATACGAGGTTCACACGATCTCTTAATTATATCCTGTAAGTTTCCTCAATCGAAGGAACTCTGTTTATTTTGTAGCTATGACCGTTTAAATTCGTAATCTAAATATACTTACAGATGAAGTTTACTATATTCTTTTAACGGTACTCCTTTCTTGCTCGACCTATGAATCCCGGAATTTCGGTTATTGCAACTTATAATTTATTTCCTATGATGCCACTTCGAGGTAGAAGATGTTCACACATTATTGTAATTATATACTGCAACTTTCCTCATTTGAACTCCGCTTATCTTGTACTTATAATCATATAAACATCTAATCTCAATATAACAACGTATGATGTTTATTCTATTCTGTTAATGGTAATCCTTTCTTGCACGAATTATTATTGTTGGTATTTCGGTTATTGAAACTTATAATTTATTTCCTAGTACACCACTTCGAGTTATAAGATGTTCACACAATATCTTAATTATCTCATGTAAGTTTGCCCAATCAAACTCTGTTTATCTTGTAGTTATACTCGTTTAAATTTGTAATCTTAAATATACTAAGTTATGAAGTTTACTATATTCTTGTAACGGTACTCCTTTCTTGCAAGAAGTATTAATCTTGTATGTCGGCTATTGCAACTTATAATTTATTACCTATGCTGCCACTTCAAGGTATACGAGGTTCACACGATGTCTTAATAATATGGGGTAGGTTTCCTCAACCGAACTCTGTTTATCTTGTAGTTATACTCGTTTAAATTTGTAATCTAAATATACTAACATATGAAGTTTACTATATTCTTTGAACGGTACTCCTTTCTTGCACGAACTATTAATCTTTGTATGTCGGTTATTGCACCTTATAATTTATACCAATGATGCCACTTTGAGGTATACGAGGTTCACACGATCTCTTAATTATATCCTGTAAGTTTCCTCAATCGAAGGAACTCTGTTTATTTTGTAGCTATGACCGTTTAAATTCGTAATCTAAATATACTTACAGATGAAGTTTACTATATTCTTTTAACGGTACTCCTTTCTTGCTCGACCTATGAATCCCGGAATTTCGGTTATTGCAACTTATAATTTATTTCCTATGATGCCACTTCGAGGTAGAAGATGTTCACACATTATTGTAATTATATACTGCAACTTTCCTCATTTGAACTCCGCTTATCTTGTCCTTATAATCATTTAAATATCTAATCTCAATATAACAACGTATGATGTTTATTCTATTCTGTTAATGGTAATCCTTTCTTGCACGAATTATTATTGTTGGTATTTCGGTTATTGAAACTTATAATTTATTTCCTAGTACACCACTTCGAGTTATAAGAGGTTCACACGATATCTTAATTATCTTATGTAAGTTTGCCCAATCAAACTCTGTTTATCTTGTAGTTATACTCGTTTAAATTTGTAATCTAAATATACTAACATATGAAGTTTACTATATTCTTTGAACGGTACTCCTTTCTTGCACGAACTATTAATCTTTGTATGTCGGTTATTGCACCTTATAATTTATATCAATGATGCCACTTTGAGGTATACGAGGTTCACACGATCTCTTAATTATATCCTGTAAGTTTCCTCAATCGAAGGAACTCTGTTTATTTTGTAGCTATGACCGTTTAAATTCGTAATCTAAATATACTTACAGATGAAGTTTACTATATTCTTTTAACGGTACTCCTTTCTTGCTCGACCTATGAATCCCGGAATTTCGGTTATTACAACTTATAATTTATTTCCTATGATGCCACTTCGAGGTAGAAGATGTTCACACATTATTGTAATTATATACTGCAACTTTCCTCATTTGAACTCCGCTTATCTTGTACTTATAATCATTTAAATATCTAATCTCAATATAACAACGTATGATGTTTATTCTATTCTGTTAATGGTAATCCTTTCTTGCACGAATTATTATTGTTGGTATTTCGGTTATTGAAACTTATAATTTATTTCCTAGTACACCACTTCGAGTTATAAGAGGTTCACACGATATCTTAATTATCTCATGTAAGTTTGCCCAATCAAACTCTGTTTATCTTGTAGTTATACTCGTTTAAATTTGTAATCTTAAATATACTAAGTTATGAAGTTTACTATATTCTTGTAACGGTACTCCTTTCTTGCAAGAAGTATTAATCTTGTATGTCGGCTATTGCAACTTATAATTTATTACCTATGATGCCACTTCAAGGTATACGAGGTTCACACGATGTCTTAATAATATGGGGTAGGTTTCCTCAACCGAACTCTGTTTATCTTGTAGATATAATCGTTTAAATTTGTAATCTAAATATACTAACATATGAAGTTTACTATATTCTTTGAACGGTACTCCTTTCTTGCACGAACTATTAATCTTTGTATGTCGGTTATTGCACCTTATAATCTATACCAATGATGCCACTTTGAGGTATACGAGGTTCACACGATCTCTTAATTATATCCTGTAAGTTTCCTCAATCGAAGGAACTCTGTTTATTTTGTAGCTATGACCGTTTAAATTCGTAATCTAAATATACTTACAGATGAAGTTTACTATATTCTTTTAACGGTACTCCTTTCTTGCTCGACCTATGAATCCCGGAATTTCGGTTATTGCAACTTATAATTTATTTCCTATGATGCCACTTCGAGGTAGAAGATGTTCACACATTATTGTAATTATATACTGCAACTTTCCTCATTTGAACTCCGCTTATCTTGTACTTATAATCATTTAAATATCTAATCTCAATATAACAACGTATGATGTTTATTCTATTCTGTTAATGGTAATCCTTTCTTGCACGAATTATTATTGTTGGTATTTCGGTTATTGAAACTTATAATTTATTTCCTAGTACACCACTTCGAGTTATAAGAGGTTCACACGATATCTTAATTATCTTATGTAAGTTTGCCCAATCAAACTCTGTTTATCTTGTAGTTATACTCGTTTAAATTTGTAATCTAAATATACTAAGATATGAAGTTTACTATATTCTTTGAACGGTACTCCTTTCTTGCACGAACTATTAATCTTTGTATGTCGGTTATTGCACCTTATAATTTATACCAATGATGCCACTTTGAGGTATACGAGGTTCACACGATCTCTTAATTATATCCTGTAAGTTTCCTCAATCGAAGGAACTCTGTTTATTTTGTAGCTATGACCGTTTAAATTCGTAATCTAAATATACTTACAGATGAAGTTTACTATATTCTTTTAACGGTACTCCTTTCTTGCTCGACCTATGAATCCCGGAATTTCGGTTATTGCAACTTATAATTTATTTCCTATGATGCCACTTCGAGGTAGAAGATGTTCACACATTATTGTAATTATATACTGCAACTTTCCTCATTTGAACTCCGCTTATCTTGTACTTATAATCATTTAAATATCTAATCTCAATATAACAACGTATGATGTTTATTCTATTCTGTTAATGGTAATCCTTTCTTGCACGAATTATTATTGTTGGTATTTCGGTTATTGAAACTTATAATTTATTTCCTAGTACACCACTTCGAGTTATAAGAGGTTCACACGATATCTTAATTATCTCATGTAAGTTTGCCCAATCAAACTCTGTTTATCTTGTAGTTATACTCGTTTAAATTTGTAATCTTAAATATACTAAGTTATGAAGTTTACTATATTCTTGTAACGGTACTCCTTTCTTGCAAGAAGTATTAATCTTGTATGTCGGCTATTGCAACTTATAATTTATTACCTATGATGCCACTTCAAGGTATACGAGGTTCACACGATGTCTTAATAATATGGGGTAGGTTTCCTCAACCGAACTCTGTTTATCTTGTAGATATAATCGTTTAAATTTGTAATCTAAATATACTAACATATGAAGTTTACTATATTCTTTGAACGGTACTCCTTTCTTGCACGAACTATTAATCTTTGTATGTCGGTTATTGCACCTTATAATTTATACCAATGATGCCACTTTGAGGTATACGAGGTTCACACGATCTCTTAATTATATCCTGTAAGTTTCCTCAATCGAAGGAACTCTGTTTATTTTGTAGCTATGACCGTTTAAATTCGTAATCTAAATATACTTACAGATGAAGTTTACTATATTCTTTTAACGGTACTCCTTTCTTGCTCGACCTATGAATCCCGGAATTTCGGTTATTGCAACTTATAATTTATTTCCTATGATGCCACTTCGAGGTAGAAGATGTTCACACATTATTGTAATTATATACTGCAACTTTCCTCATTTGAACTCCGCTTATCTTGTACTTATAATCATTTAAATATCTAATCTCAATATAACAACGTATGATGTTTATTCTATTCTGTTAATGGTAATCCTTTCTTGCACGAATTATTATTGTTGGTATTTCGGTTATTGAAACTTATAATTTATTTCCTAGTACACCACTTCGAGTTATAAGAGGTTCACACGATATCTTAATTATCTCATGTAAGTTTGCCCAATCAAACTCTGTTTATCTTGTAGTTATACTCGTTTAAATTTGTAATCTTAAATATACTAAGTTATGAAGTTTACTATATTCTTGTAACGGTACTCCTTTCTTGCAAGAAGTATTAATCTTGTATGTCGGCTATTGCAACTTATAATTTATTACCTATGCTGCCACTTCAAGGTATACGAGGTTCACACGATGTCTTAATAATATGGGGTAGGTTTCCTCAACCGAACTCTGTTTATCTTGTAGTTATAATCGTTTAAATTTGTAATCTAAATATACTAACATATGAAGTTTACTATATTCTTTGAACGGTACTCCTTTCTTGCACGAACTATTAATCTTTGTATGTCGGTTATTGCACCTTATAATTTATACCAATGATGCCACTTTGAGGTATACGAGGTTCACACGATCTCTTAATTATATCCTGTAAGTTTCCTCAATCGAAGGAACTCTGTTTATTTTGTAGCTATGACCGTTTAAATTCGTAATCTAAATATACTTACAGATGAAGTTTACTATATTCTTTTAACGGTACTCCTTTCTTGCTCGACCTATGAATCCCGGAATTTCGGTTATTGCAACTTATAATTTATTTCCTATGATGCCACTTCGAGGTAGAAGATGTTCACACATTATTGTAATTATATACTGCAACTTTCCTCATTTGAACTCCGCTTATCTTGTACTTATAATCATATAAACATCTAATCTCAATATAACAACGTATGATGTTTATTCTATTCTGTTAATGGTAATCCTTTCTTGCACGAATTATTATTGTTGGTATTTCGGTTATTGAAACTTATAATTTATTTCCTAGTACACCACTTCGAGTTATAAGAGGTTCACACAATATCTTAATTATCTCATGTAAGTTTGCCCAATCAAACTCTGTTTATCTTGTAGTTATACTCGTTTAAATTTGTAATCTTAAATATACTAAGTTATGAAGTTTACTATATTCTTGTAACGGTACTCCTTTCTTGCAAGAAGTATTAATCTTGTATGTCGGCTATTGCAACTTATAATTTATTACCTATGCTGCCACTTCAAGGTATACGAGGTTCACACGATGTCTTAATAATATGGGGTAGGTTTCCTCAACCGAACTCTGTTTATCTTGTAGTTATAATCGTTTAAATTTGTAATCTAAATATACTAACATATGAAGTTTACTATATTCTTTGAACGGTACTCCTTTCTTGCACGAACTATTAATCTTTGTATGTCGGTTATTGCACCTTATAATTTATACCAATGATGCCACTTTGAGGTATACGAGGTTCACACGATCTCTTAATTATATCCTGTAAGTTTCCTCAATCGAAGGAACTCTGTTTATTTTGTAGCTATGACCGTTTAAATTCGTAATCTAAATATACTTACAGATGAAGTTTACTATATTCTTTTAACGGTACTCCTTTCTTGCTCGACCTATGAATCCCGGAATTTCGGTTATTGCAACTTATAATTTATTTCCTATGATGCCACTTCGAGGTAGAAGATGTTCACACATTATTGTAATTATATACTGCAACTTTCCTCATTTGAACTCCGCTTATCTTGTACTTATAATCATTTAAATATCTAATCTCAATATAACAACGTATGATGTTTATTCTATTCTGTTAATGGTAATCCTTTCTTGCACGAATTATTATTGTTGGTATTTCGGTTATTGAAACTTATAATTTATTTCCTAGTACACCACTTCGAGTTATAAGAGGTTCACACGATATCTTAATTATCTTATGTAAGTTTGCCCAATCAAACTCTGTTTATCTTGTAGTTATACTCGTTTAAATTTGTAATCTAAATATACTAACATATGAAGTTTACTATATTCTTTGAACGGTACTCCTTTCTTGCACGAACTATTAATCTTTGTATGTCGGTTATTGCACCTTATAATTTATATCAATGATGCCACTTTGAGGTATACGAGGTTCACACGATCTCTTAATTATATCCTGTAAGTTTCCTCAATCGAAGGAACTCTATTTATTTTGTAGCTATGACCGTTTAAATTCGTAATCTAAATATACTTACAGATGAAGTTTACTATATTCTTTTAACGGTACTCCTTTCTTGCTCGACCTATGAATCCCGGAATTTCGGTTATTACAACTTATAATTTATTTCCTATGATGCCACTTCGAGGTAGAAGATGTTCACACATTATTGTAATTATATACTGCAACTTTCCTCATTTGAACTCCGCTTATCTTGTACTTATAATCATTTAAATATCTAATCTCAATATAACAACGTATGATGTTTATTCTATTCTGTTAATGGTAATCCTTTCTTGCACGAATTATTATTGTTGTTATTTCGGTTATTGAAACTTATAATTTATTTCCTAGTACACCACTTCGAGTTATAAGAGGTTCACACGATATCTTAATTATCTCATGTAAGTTTGCCCAATCAAACTCTGTTTATCTTGTAGTTATACTCGTTTAAATTTGTAATCTTAAATATACTAAGTTATGAAGTTTACTATATTCTTGTAACGGTACTCCTTTCTTGCAAGAAGTATTAATCTTGTATGTCGGCTATTGCAACTTATAATTTATTACCTATGATGCCACTTCAAGGTATACGAGGTTCACACGATGTCTTAATAATATGGGGTAGGTTTCCTCAACCGAACTCTGTTTATCTTGTAGATATAATCGTTTAAATTTGTAATCTAAATATACTAACATATGAAGTTTACTATATTCTTTGAACGGTACTCCTTTCTTGCACGAACTATTAATCTTTGTATGTCGGTTATTGCACCTTATAATTTATACCAATGATGCCACTTTGAGGTATACGAGGTTCACACGATCTCTTAATTATATCCTGTAAGTTTCCTCAATCGAAGGAACTCTGTTTATTTTGTAGCTATGACCGTTTAAATTCGTAATCTAAATATACTTACAGATGAAGTTTACTATATTCTTTTAACGGTACTCCTTTCTTGCTCGACCTATGAATCCCGGAATTTCGGTTATTGCAACTTATAATTTATTTCCTATGATGCCACTTCGAGGTAGAAGATGTTCACACATTATTGTAATTATATACTGCAACTTTCCTCATTTGAACTCCGCTTATCTTGTACTTATAATCATTTAAATATCTAATCTCAATATAACAACGTATGATGTTTATTCTATTCTGTTAATGGTAATCCTTTCTTGCACGAATTATTATTGTTGGTATTTCGGTTATTGAAACTTATAATTTATTTCCTAGTACACCACTTCGAGTTATAAGAGGTTCACACGATATCTTAATTATCTTATGTAAGTTTGCCCAATCAAACTCTGTTTATCTTGTAGTTATACTCGTTTAAATTTGTAATCTAAATATACTAACATATGAAGTTTACTATATTCTTTGAACGGTACTCCTTTCTTGCACGAACTATTAATCTTTGTATGTCGGTTATTGCACCTTATAATCTATACCAATGATGCCACTTTGAGGTATACGAGGTTCACACGATCTCTTAATTATATCCTGTAAGTTTCCTCAATCGAAGGAACTCTGTTTATTTTGTAGCTATGACCGTTTAAATTCGTAATCTAAATATACTTACAGATGAAGTTTACTATATTCTTTTAACGGTACTCCTTTCTTGCTCGACCTATGAATCCCGGAATTTCGGTTATTGCAACTTATAATTTATTTCCTATGATGCCACTTCGAGGTAGAAGATGTTCACACATTATTGTAATTATATACTGCAACTTTCCTCATTTGAACTCCGCTTATCTTGTACTTATAATCATTTAAATATCTAATCTCAATATAACAACGTATGATGTTTATTCTATTCTGTTAATGGTAATCCTTTCTTGCACGAATTATTATTGTTGGTATTTCGGTTATTGAAACTTATAATTTATTTCCTAGTACACCACTTCGAGTTATAAGAGGTTCACACGATATCTTAATTATCTCATGTAAGTTTGCCCAATCAAACTCTGTTTATCTTGTAGTTATACTCGTTTAAATTTGTAATCTTAAATATACTAAGTTATGAAGTTTACTATATTCTTGTAACGGTACTCCTTTCTTGCAAGAAGTATTAATCTTGTATGTCGGCTATTGCAACTTATAATTTATTACCTATGATGCCACTTCAAGGTATACGAGGTTCACACGATGTCTTAATAATATGGGGTAGGTTTCCTCAACCGAACTCTGTTTATCTTGTAGATATAATCGTTTAAATTTGTAATCTAAATATACTAACATATGAAGTTTACTATATTCTTTGAACGGTACTCCTTTCTTGCACGAACTATTAATCTTTGTATGTCGGTTATTGCACCTTATAATTTATACCAATGATGCCACTTTGAGGTATACGAGGTTCACACGATCTCTTAATTATATCCTGTAAGTTTCCTCAATCGAAGGAACTCTGTTTATTTTGTAGCTATGACCGTTTAAATTCGTAATCTAAATATACTTACAGATGAAGTTTACTATATTCTTTTAACGGTACTCCTTTCTTGCTCGACCTATGAATCCCGGAATTTCGGTTATTGCAACTTATAATTTATTTCCTATGATGCCACTTCGAGGTAGAAGATGTTCACACATTATTGTAATTATATACTGCAACTTTCCTCATTTGAACTCCGCTTATCTTGTACTTATAATCATATAAACATCTAATCTCAATATAACAACGTATGATGTTTATTCTATTCTGTTAATGGTAATCCTTTCTTGCACGAATTATTATTGTTGGTATTTCGGTTATTGAAACTTATAATTTATTTCCTAGTACACCACTTCGAGTTATAAGAGGTTCACACAATATCTTAATTATCTCATGTAAGTTTGCCCAATCAAACTCTGTTTATCTTGTAGTTATACTCGTTTAAATTTGTAATCTTAAATATACTAAGTTATGAAGTTTACTATATTCTTGTAACGGTACTCCTTTCTTGCAAGAAGTATTAATCTTGTATGTCGGCTATTGCAACTTATAATTTATTACCTATGCTGCCACTTCAAGGTATACGAGGTTCACACGATGTCTTAATAATATGGGGTAGGTTTCCTCAACCGAACTCTGTTTATCTTGTAGTTATAATCGTTTAAATTTGTAATCTAAATATACTAACATATGAAGTTTACTATATTCTTTGAACGGTACTCCTTTCTTGCACGAACTATTAATCTTTGTATGTCGGTTATTGCACCTTATAATTTATACCAATGATGCCACTTTGAGGTATACGAGGTTCACACGATCTCTTAATTATATCCTGTAAGTTTCCTCAATCGAAGGAACTCTGTTTATTTTGTAGCTATGACCGTTTAAATTCGTAATCTAAATATACTTACAAATGAAGTTTACTATATTCTTTTAACGGTACTCCTTTCTTGCTCGACCTATGAATCCCGGAATTTCGGTTATTGCAACTTATAATTTATTTCCTATGATGCCACTTCGAGGTAGAAGATGTTCACACATTATTGTAATTATATACTGCAACTTTCCTCATTTGAACTCCGCTTATCTTGTACTTATAATCATTTAAATATCTAATCTCAATATAACAACGTATGATGTTTATTCTATTCTGTTAATGGTAATCCTTTCTTGCACGAATTATTATTGTTGGTATTTCGGTTATTGAAACTTATAATTTATTTCCTAGTACACCACTTCGAGTTATAAGAGGTTCACACGATATCTTAATTATCTCATGTAAGTTTGCCCAATCAAACTCTGTTTATCTTGTAGTTATACTCGTTTAAATTTGTAATCTTAAATATACTAAGTTATGAAGTTTACTATATTCTTGTAACGGTACTCCTTTCTTGCAAGAAGTATTAATCTTGTATGTCGGCTATTGCAACTTATAATTTATTACCTATGATGCCACTTCAAGGTATACGAGGTTCACACGATGTCTTAATAATATGGGGTAGGTTTCCTCAACCGAACTCTGTTTATCTTGTAGATATAATCGTTTAAATTTGTAATCTAAATATACTAACATATGAAGTTTACTATATTCTTTGAACGGTACTCCTTTCTTGCACGAACTATTAATCTTTGTATGTCGGTTATTGCACCTTATAATTTATACCAATGATGCCACTTTGAGGTATACGAGGTTCACACGATCTCTTAATTATATCCTGTAAGTTTCCTCAATCGAAGGAACTCTGTTTATTTTGTAGCTATGACCGTTTAAATTCGTAATCTAAATATACTTACAGATGAAGTTTACTATATTCTTTTAACGGTACTCCTTTCTTGCTCGACCTATGAATCCCGGAATTTCGGTTATTGCAACTTATAATTTATTTCCTATGATGCCACTTCGAGGTAGAAGATGTTCACACATTATTGTAATTATATACTGCAACTTTCCTCATTTGAACTCCGCTTATCTTGTACTTATAATCATATAAACATCTAATCTCAATATAACAACGTATGATGTTTATTCTATTCTGTTAATGGTAATCCTTTCTTGCACGAATTATTATTGTTGGTATTTCGGTTATTGAAACTTATAATTTATTTCCTAGTACACCACTTCGAGTTATAAGAGGTTCACACAATATCTTAATTATCTCATGTAAGTTTGCCCAATCAAACTCTGTTTATCTTGTAGTTATACTCGTTTAAATTTGTAATCTTAAATATACTAAGTTATGAAGTTTACTATATTCTTGTAACGGTACTCCTTTCTTGCAAGAAGTATTAATCTTGTATGTCGGCTATTGCAACTTATAATTTATTACCTATGATGCCACTTCAAGGTATACGAGGTTCACACGATGTCTTAATAATATGGGGTAGGTTTCCTCAACCGAACTCTGTTTATCTTGTAGATATAATCGTTTAAATTTGTAATCTAAATATACTAACATATGAAGTTTACTATATTCTTTGAACGGTACTCCTTTCTTGCACGAACTATTAATCTTTGTATGTCGGTTATTGCACCTTATAATTTATACCAATGATGCCACTTTGAGGTATACGAGGTTCACACGATCTCTTAATTATATCCTGTAAGTTTCCTCAATCGAAGGAACTCTGTTTATTTTGTAGCTATGACCGTTTAAATTCGTAATCTAAATATACTTACAGATGAAGTTTACTATATTCTTTTAACGGTACTCCTTTCTTGCTCGACCTATGAATCCCGGAATTTCGGTTATTGCAACTTATAATTTATTTCCTATGATGCCACTTCGAGGTAGAAGATGTTCACACATTATTGTAATTATATACTGCAACTTTCCTCATTTGAACTCCGCTTATCTTGTACTTATAATCATTTAAATATCTAATCTCAATATAACAACGTATGATGTTTATTCTATTCTGTTAATGGTAATCCTTTCTTGCACGAATTATTATTGTTGGTATTTCGGTTATTGAAACTTATAATTTATTTCCTAGTACACCACTTCGAGTTATAAGAGGTTCACACGATATCTTAATTATCTTATGTAAGTTTGCCCAATCAAACTCTGTTTATCTTGTAGTTATACTCGTTTAAATTTGTAATCTAAATATACTAACATATGAAGTTTACTATATTCTTTGAACGGTACTCCTTTCTTGCACGAACTATTAATCTTTGTATGTCGGTTATTGCACCTTATAATTTATACCAATGATGCCACTTTGAGGTATACGAGGTTCACACGATCTCTTAATTATATCCTGTAAGTTTCCTCAATCGAAGGAACTCTGTTTATTTTGTAGCTATGACCGTTTAAATTCGTAATCTAAATATACTTACAGATGAAGTTTACTATATTCTTTTAACGGTACTCCTTTCTTGCTCGACCTATGAATCCCGGAATTTCGGTTATTGCAACTTATAATTTATTTCCTATGATGCCACTTCGAGGTAGAAGATGTTCACACATTATTGTAATTATATACTGCAACTTTCCTCATTTGAACTCCGCTTATCTTGTACTTATAATCATTTAAATATCTAATCTCAATATAACAACGTATGATGTTTATTCTATTCTGTTAATGGTAATCCTTTCTTGCACGAATTATTATTGTTGGTATTTCGGTTATTGAAACTTATAATTTATTTCCTAGTACACCACTTCGAGTTATAAGAGGTTCACACGATATCTTAATTATCTCATGTAAGTTTGCCCAATCAAACTCTGTTTATCTTGTAGTTATACTCGTTTAAATTTGTAATCTTAAATATACTAAGTTATGAAGTTTACTATATTCTTGTAACGGTACTCCTTTCTTGCAAGAAGTATTAATCTTGTATGTCGGCTATTGCAACTTATAATTTATTACCTATGATGCCACTTCAAGGTATACGAGGTTCACACGATGTCTTAATAATATGGGGTAGGTTTCCTCAACCGAACTCTGTTTATCTTGTAGATATAATCGTTTAAATTTGTAATCTAAATATACTAACATATGAAGTTTACTATATTCTTTGAACGGTACTCCTTTCTTGCACGAACTATTAATCTTTGTATGTCGGTTATTGCACCTTATAATTTATACCAATGATGCCACTTTGAGGTATACGAGGTTCACACGATCTCTTAATTATATCCTGTAAGTTTCCTCAATCGAAGGAACTCTGTTTATTTTGTAGCTATGACCGTTTAAATTCGTAATCTAAATATACTTACAGATGAAGTTTACTATATTCTTTTAACGGTACTCCTTTCTTGCTCGACCTATGAATCCCGGAATTTCGGTTATTGCAACTTATAATTTATTTCCTATGATGCCACTTCGAGGTAGAAGATGTTCACACATTATTGTAATTATATACTGCAACTTTCCTCATTTGAACTCCGCTTATCTTGTACTTATAATCATATAAACATCTAATCTCAATATAACAACGTATGATGTTTATTCTATTCTGTTAATGGTAATCCTTTCTTGCACGAATTATTATTGTTGGTATTTCGGTTATTGAAACTTATAATTTATTTCCTAGTACACCACTTCGAGTTATAAGAGGTTCACACAATATCTTAATTATCTCATGTAAGTTTGCCCAATCAAACTCTGTTTATCTTGTAGTTATACTCGTTTAAATTTGTAATCTTAAATATACTAAGTTATGAAGTTTACTATATTCTTGTAACGGTACTCCTTTCTTGCAAGAAGTATTAATCTTGTATGTCGGCTATTGCAACTTATAATTTATTACCTATGCTGCCACTTCAAGGTATACGAGGTTCACACGATGTCTTAATAATATGGGGTAGGTTTCCTCAACCGAACTCTGTTTATCTTGTAGTTATAATCGTTTAAATTTGTAATCTAAATATACTAACATATGAAGTTTACTATATTCTTTGAACGGTACTCCTTTCTTGCACGAACTATTAATCTTTGTATGTCGGTTATTGCACCTTATAATTTATACCAATGATGCCACTTTGAGGTATACGAGGTTCACACGATCTCTTAATTATATCCTGTAAGTTTCCTCAATCGAAGGAACTCTGTTTATTTTGTAGCTATGACCGTTTAAATTCGTAATCTAAATATACTTACAAATGAAGTTTACTATATTCTTTTAACGGTACTCCTTTCTTGCTCGACCTATGAATCCCGGAATTTCGGTTATTGCAACTTATAATTTATTTCCTATGATGCCACTTCGAGGTAGAAGATGTTCACACATTATTGTAATTATATACTGCAACTTTCCTCATTTGAACTCCGCTTATCTTGTACTTATAATCATTTAAATATCTAATCTCAATATAACAACGTATGATGTTTATTCTATTCTGTTAATGGTAATCCTTTCTTGCACGAATTATTATTGTTGGTATTTCGGTTATTGAAACTTATAATTTATTTCCTAGTACACCACTTCGAGTTATAAGAGGTTCACACGATATCTTAATTATCTCATGTAAGTTTGCCCAATCAAACTCTGTTTATCTTGTAGTTATACTCGTTTAAATTTGTAATCTTAAATATACTAAGTTATGAAGTTTACTATATTCTTGTAACGGTACTCCTTTCTTGCAAGAAGTATTAATCTTGTATGTCGGCTATTGCAACTTATAATTTATTACCTATGATGCCACTTCAAGGTATACGAGGTTCACACGATGTCTTAATAATATGGGGTAGGTTTCCTCAACCGAACTCTGTTTATCTTGTAGATATAATCGTTTAAATTTGTAATCTAAATATACTAACATATGAAGTTTACTATATTCTTTGAACGGTACTCCTTTCTTGCACGAACTATTAATCTTTGTATGTCGGTTATTGCACCTTATAATTTATACCAATGATGCCACTTTGAGGTATACGAGGTTCACACGATCTCTTAATTATATCCTGTAAGTTTCCTCAATCGAAGGAACTCTGTTTATTTTGTAGCTATGACCGTTTAAATTCGTAATCTAAATATACTTACAGATGAAGTTTACTATATTCTTTTAACGGTACTCCTTTCTTGCTCGACCTATGAATCCCGGAATTTCGGTTATTGCAACTTATAATTTATTTCCTATGATGCCACTTCGAGGTAGAAGATGTTCACACATTATTGTAATTATATACTGCAACTTTCCTCATTTGAACTCCGCTTATCTTGTACTTATAATCATTTAAACATCTAATCTCAATATAACAACGTATGATGTTTATTCTATTCTGTTAATGGTAATCCTTTCTTGCACGAATTATTATTGTTGGTATTTCGGTTATTGAAACTTATAATTTATTTCCTAGTACACCACTTCGAGTTATAAGAGGTTCACACAATATCTTAATTATCTCATGTAAGTTTGCCCAATCAAACTCTGTTTATCTTGTAGTTATACTCGTTTAAATTTGTAATCTTAAATATACTAAGTTATGAAGTTTACTATATTCTTGTAACGGTACTCCTTTCTTGCAAGAAGTATTAATCTTGTATGTCGGCTATTGCAACTTATAATTTATTACCTATGCTGCCACTTCAAGGTATACGAGGTTCACACGATGTCTTAATAATATGGGGTAGGTTTCCTCAACCGAACTCTGTTTATCTTGTAGTTATAATCGTTTAAATTTGTAATCTAAATATACTAACATATGAAGTTTACTATATTCTTTGAACGGTACTCCTTTCTTGCACGAACTATTAATCTTTGTATGTCGGTTATTGCACCTTATAATTTATACCAATGATGCCACTTTGAGGTATACGAGGTTCACACGATCTCTTAATTATATCCTGTAAGTTTCCTCAATCGAAGGAACTCTGTTTATTTTGTAGCTATGACCGTTTAAATTCGTAATCTAAATATACTTACAGATGAAGTTTACTATATTCTTTTAACGGTACTCCTTTCTTGCTCGACCTATGAATCCCGGAATGTCGGTTATTGCAACTTATAATTTATTTCCTATGATGCCACTTCGAGGTAGAAGATGTTCACACATTATTGTAATTATATACTGCAACTTTCCTCATTTGAACTCCGCTTATCTTGTACTTATAATCATTTAAATATCTAATCTCAATATAACAACGTATGATGTTTATTCTATTCTGTTAATGGTAATCCTTTCTTGCACGAATTATTATTGTTGGTATTTCGGTTATTGAAACTTATAATTTATTTCCTAGTACACCACTTCGAGTTATAAGAGGTTCACACGATATCTTAATTATCTTATGTAAGTTTGCCCAATCAAACTCTGTTTATCTTGTAGTTATACTCGTTTAAATTTGTAATCTAAATATACTAACATATGAAGTTTACTATATTCTTTGAACGGTACTCCTTTCTTGCACGAACTATTAATCTTTGTATGTCGGTTATTGCACCTTATAATTTATATCAATGATGCCACTTTGAGGTATACGAGGTTCACACGATCTCTTAATTATATCCTGTAAGTTTCCTCAATCGAAGGAACTCTGTTTATTTTGTAGCTATGACCGTTTAAATTCGTAATCTAAATATACTTACAGATGAAGTTTACTATATTCTTTTAACGGTACTCCTTTCTTGCTCGACCTATGAATCCCGGAATTTCGGTTATTACAACTTATAATTTATTTCCTATGATGCCACTTCGAGGTAGAAGATGTTCACACATTATTGTAATTATATACTGCAACTTTCCTCATTTGAACTCCGCTTATCTTGTACTTATAATCATTTAAATATCTAATCTCAATATAACAACGTATGATGTTTATTCTATTCTGTTAATGGTAATCCTTTCTTGCACGAATTATTATTGTTGGTATTTCGGTTATTGAAACTTATAATTTATTTCCTAGTACACCACTTCGAGTTATAAGAGGTTCACACGATATCTTAATTATCTCATGTAAGTTTGCCCAATCAAACTCTGTTTATCTTGTAGTTATACTCGTTTAAATTTGTAATCTTAAATATACTAAGTTATGAAGTTTACTATATTCTTGTAACGGTACTCCTTTCTTGCAAGAAGTATTAATCTTGTATGTCGGCTATTGCAACTTATAATTTATTACCTATGATGCCACTTCAAGGTATACGAGGTTCACACGATGTCTTAATAATATGGGGTAGGTTTCCTCAACCGAACTCTGTTTATCTTGTAGATATAATCGTTTAAATTTGTAATCTAAATATACTAACATATGAAGTTTACTATATTCTTTGAACGGTACTCCTTTCTTGCACGAACTATTAATCTTTGTATGTCGGTTATTGCACCTTATAATCTATACCAATGATGCCACTTTGAGGTATACGAGGTTCACACGATCTCTTAATTATATCCTGTAAGTTTCCTCAATCGAAGGAACTCTGTTTATTTTGTAGCTATGACCGTTTAAATTCGTAATCTAAATATACTTACAGATGAAGTTTACTATATTCTTTTAACGGTACTCCTTTCTTGCTCGACCTATGAATCCCGGAATTTCGGTTATTGCAACTTATAATTTATTTCCTATGATGCCACTTCGAGGTAGAAGATGTTCACACATTATTGTAATTATATACTGCAACTTTCCTCATTTGAACTCCGCTTATCTTGTACTTATAATCATTTAAATATCTAATCTCAATATAACAACGTATGATGTTTATTCTATTCTGTTAATGGTAATCCTTTCTTGCACGAATTATTATTGTTGGTATTTCGGTTATTGAAACTTATAATTTATTTCCTAGTACACCACTTCGAGTTATAAGAGGTTCACACGATATCTTAATTATCTTATGTAAGTTTGCCCAATCAAACTCTGTTTATCTTGTAGTTATACTCGTTTAAATTTGTAATCTAAATATACTAACATATGAAGTTTACTATATTCTTTGAACGGTACTCCTTTCTTGCACGAACTATTAATCTTTGTATGTCGGTTATTGCACCTTATAATTTATACCAATGATGCCACTTTGAGGTATACGAGGTTCACACGATCTCTTAATTATATCCTGTAAGTTTCCTCAATCGAAGGAACTCTGTTTATTTTGTAGCTATGACCGTTTAAATTCGTAATCTAAATATACTTACAGATGAAGTTTACTATATTCTTTTAACGGTACTCCTTTCTTGCTCGACCTATGAATCCCGGAATTTCGGTTATTGCAACTTATAATTTATTTCCTATGATGCCACTTCGAGGTAGAAGATGTTCACACATTATTGTAATTATATACTGCAACTTTCCTCATTTGAACTCCGCTTATCTTGTACTTATAATCATTTAAATATCTAATCTCAATATAACAACGTATGATGTTTATTCTATTCTGTTAATGGTAATCCTTTCTTGCACGAATTATTATTGTTGGTATTTCGGTTATTGAAACTTATAATTTATTTCCTAGTACACCACTTCGAGGTAGAAGATGTTCACACGATATCTTAATTATCTCATGTAAGTTTGCCCAATCAAACTCTGTTTATCTTGTAGTTATACTCGTTTAAATTTGTAATCTTAAATATACTAAGTTATGAAGTTTACTATATTCTTGTAACGGTACTCCTTTCTTGCAAGAAGTATTAATCTTGTATGTCGGCTATTGCAACTTATAATTTATTACCTATGATGCCACTTCAAGGTATACGAGGTTCACACGATGTCTTAATAATATGGGGTAGGTTTCCTCAACCGAACTCTGTTTATCTTGTAGATATAATCGTTTAAATTTGTAATCTAAATATACTAACATATGAAGTTTACTATATTCTTTGAACGGTACTCCTTTCTTGCACGAACTATTAATCTTTGTATGTCGGTTATTGCACCTTATAATTTATACCAATGATGCCACTTTGAGGTATACGAGGTTCACACGATCTCTTAATTATATCCTGTAAGTTTCCTCAATCGAAGGAACTCTGTTTATTTTGTAGCTATGACCGTTTAAATTCGTAATCTAAATATACTTACAGATGAAGTTTACTATATTCTTTTAACGGTACTCCTTTCTTGCTCGACCTATGAATCCCGGAATTTCGGTTATTGCAACTTATAATTTATTTCCTATGATGCCACTTCGAGGTAGAAGATGTTCACACATTATTGTAATTATATACTGCAACTTTCCTCATTTGAACTCCGCTTATCTTGTACTTATAATCATTTAAATATCTAATCTCAATATAACAACGTATGATGTTTATTCTATTCTGTTAATGGTAATCCTTTCTTGCACGAATTATTATTGTTGGTATTTCGGTTATTGAAACTTATAATTTATTTCCTAGTACACCACTTCGAGTTATAAGAGGTTCACACGATATCTTAATTATCTTATGTAAGTTTGCCCAATCAAACTCTGTTTATCTTGTAGTTATACTCGTTTAAATTTGTAATCTAAATATACTAACATATGAAGTTTACTATATTCTTTGAACGGTACTCCTTTCTTGCACGAACTATTAATCTTTGTATGTCGGTTATTGCACCTTATAATTTATACCAATGATGCCACTTTGAGGTATACGAGGTTCACACGATCTCTTAATTATATCCTGTAAGTTTCCTCAATCGAAGGAACTCTGTTTATTTTGTAGCTATGACCGTTTAAATTCGTAATCTAAATATACTTACAGATGAAGTTTACTATATTCTTTTAACGGTACTCCTTTCTTGCTCGACCTATGAATCCCGGAATTTCGGTTATTGCAACTTATAATTTATTTCCTATGATGCCACTTCGAGGTAGAAGATGTTCACACATTATTGTAATTATATACTGCAACTTTCCTCATTTGAACTCCGCTTATCTTGTACTTATAATCATTTAAATATCTAATCTCAATATAACAACGTATGATGTTTATTCTATTCTGTTAATGGTAATCCTTTCTTGCACGAATTATTATTGTTGGTATTTCGGTTATTGAAACTTATAATTTATTTCCTAGTACACCACTTCGAGTTATAAGAGGTTCACACGATATCTTAATTATCTTATGTAAGTTTGCCCAATCAAACTCTGTTTATCTTGTAGTTATACTCGTTTAAATTTGTAATCTAAATATACTAACATATGAAGTTTACTATATTCTTTGAACGGTACTCCTTTCTTGCACGAACTATTAATCTTTGTATGTCGGTTATTGCACCTTATAATTTATACCAATGATGCCACTTTGAGGTATACGAGGTTCACACGATCTCTTAATTATATCCTGTAAGTTTCCTCAATCGAAGGAACTCTGTTTATTTTGTAGCTATGACCGTTTAAATTCGTAATCTAAATATACTTACAGATGAAGTTTACTATATTATTTTAACGGTACTCCTTTCTTGCTCGACCTATGAATCCCGGAATTTCGGTTATTGCAACTTATAATTTATTTCCTATGATGCCACTTCGAGGTAGAAGATGTTCACACATTATTGTAATTATATACTGCAACTTTCCTCATTTGAACTCCGCTTATCTTGTACTTATAATCATTTAAATATCTAATCTCAATATAACAACGTATGATGTTTATTCTATTCTGTTAATGGTAATCCTTTCTTGCACGAATTATTATTGTTGGTATTTCGGTTATTGAAACTTATAATTTATTTCCTAGTACACCACTTCGAGTTATAAGAGGTTCACACGATATCTTAATTATCTCATGTAAGTTTGCCCAATCAAACTCTGTTTATCTTGTAGTTATACTCGTTTAAATTTGTAATCTTAAATATACTAAGTTATGAAGTTTACTATATTCTTGTAACGGTACTCCTTTCTTGCAAGAAGTATTAATCTTGTATGTCGGCTATTGCAACTTATAATTTATTACCTATGATGCCACTTCAAGGTATACGAGGTTCACACGATGTCTTAATAATATGGGGTAGGTTTCCTCAACCGAACTCTGTTTATCTTGTAGTTATAATCGTTTAAATTTGTAATCTAAATATACTAACATATGAAGTTTACTATATTCTTTGAACGGTACTCCTTTCTTGCACGAACTATTAATCTTTGTATGTCGGTTATTGCACCTTATAATCTATACCAATGATGCCACTTTGAGGTATACGAGGTTCACACGATCTCTTAATTATATCCTGTAAGTTTCCTCAATCGAAGGAACTCTGTTTATTTTGTAGCTATGACCGTTTAAATTCGTAATCTAAATATACTTACAGATGAAGTTTACTATATTCTTTTAACGGTACTCCTTTCTTGCTCGACCTATGAATCCCGGAATTTCGGTTATTGCAACTTATAATTTATTTCCTATGATGCCACTTCGAGGTAGAAGATGTTCACACATTATTGTAATTATATACTGCAACTTTCCTCATTTGAACTCCGCTTATCTTGTACTTATAATCATTTAAATATCTAATCTCAATATAACAACGTATGATGTTTATTCTATTCTTTTAATGGTAATCCTTTCTTGCACGAATTATTATTGTTGGTATTTCGGTTATTGAAACTTATAATTTATTTCCTAGTACACCACTTCGAGTTATAAGAGGTTCACACGATATCTTAATTATCTCATGTAAGTTTGCCCAATCAAACTCTGTTTATCTTGTAGTTATACTCGTTTAAATTTGTAATCTTAAATATACTAAGTTATGAAATTTACTATATTCTTGTAACGGTACTCCTTTCTTGCAAGAAGTATTAATCTTGTATGTCGGCTATTGCAACTTATAATTTATTACCTATGATGCCACTTCAAGGTATACGAGGTTCACACGATGTCTTAATAATATGGGGTAGGTTTCCTCAACCGAACTCTGTTTATCTTGTAGTTATAATCGTTTAAATTTGTAATCTAAATATACTAACATATGAAGTTTACTATATTCTTTGAACGGTACTCCTTTCTTGCACGAACTATTAATCTTTGTATTTCGGTTATTGCACCTTATAATTTATACCAATGATGCCACTTTGAGGTATACGAGGTTCACACGATCTCTTAATTATATCCTGTAAGTTTCCTCAATCGAAGGAACTCTGTTTATTTTGTAGCTATGACCGTTTAAATTCGTAATCTAAATATACTTACAGATGAAGTTTACTATATTCTTTGAACGGTACTCCTTTCTTGCACGAACTATTAATCTTTGTATGTCGGTTATTGCACCTTATAATTTATACCAATGATGCCACTTTGAGGTATACGAGGTTCACACGATCTCTTAATTATATCCTGTAAGTTTCCTCAATCGAAGGAACTCTGTTTATTTTGTAGCTATGACCGTTTAAATTCGTAATCTAAATATACTTACAGATGAAGTTTACTATATTCTTTTAATGGTACTCCTTTCTTGCTCGACCTATGAATCCCGGAATTTCGGTTATTGCAACTTATAATTTATTTCCTATGATGCCACTTCGAGGTAGAAGATGTTCACACATTATTGTAATTATATACTGCAACTTTCCTCATTTGAACTCCGCTTATCTTGTACTTATAATCATTTAAATATCTAATCTCAATATAACAACGTATGATGTTTATTCTATTCTGTTAATGGTAATCCTTTCTTGCACGAATTATTATTGTTGGTATTTCGGTTATTGAAACTTATAATTTATTTCCTAGTACACCACTTCGAGTTATAAGAGGTTCACACGATATCTTAATTATCTCATGTAAGTTTGCCCAATCAAACTCTGTTTATCTTGTAGTTATACTCGTTTAAATTTGTAATCTTAAATATACTAAGTTATGAAATTTACTATATTCTTGTAACGGTACTCCTTTCTTGCAAGAAGTATTAATCTTGTATGTCGGCTATTGCAACTTATAATTTATTACCTATGATGCCACTTCAAGGTATACGAGGTTCACACGATGTCTTAATAATATGGGGTAGGTTTCCTCAACCGAACTCTGTTTATCTTGTAGTTATAATCGTTTAAATTTGTAATCTAAATATACTAACATATGAAGTTTACTATATTCTTTGAACGGTACTCCTTTCTTGCACGAACTATTAATCTTTGTATTTCGGTTATTGCACCTTATAATTTATACCAATGATGCCACTTTGAGGTATACGAGGTTCACACGATCTCTTAATTATATCCTGTAAGTTTCCTCAATCGAAGGAACTCTGTTTATTTTGTAGCTATGACCGTTTAAATTCGTAATCTAAATATACTTACAGATGAAGTTTACTATATTCTTTGAACGGTACTCCTTTCTTGCACGAACTATTAATCTTTGTATGTCGGTTATTGCACCTTATAATTTATACCAATGATGCCACTTTGAGGTATACGAGGTTCACACGATCTCTTAATTATATCCTGTAAGTTTCCTCAATCGAAGGAACTCTGTTTATTTTGTAGCTATGACCGTTTAAATTCGTAATCTAAATATACTTACAGATGAAGTTTACTATATTCTTTTAACGGTACTCCTTTCTTGCTCGACCTATGAATCCCGGAATTTCGGTTATTGCAAC
The DNA here is from genome assembly GCA_946814005.1 of Chamaenerion angustifolium. Classification (NCBI taxonomy): domain Eukaryota; kingdom Viridiplantae; phylum Streptophyta; class Magnoliopsida; order Myrtales; family Onagraceae; genus Chamaenerion; species Chamaenerion angustifolium. The sequence goes on along the minus strand of OX328268.1, from coordinate 19,346,135 downwards.
TTATAATTTATTTCCTATGATGCCACTTCGAGGTAGAAGATGTTCACACATTATTGTAATTATATACTGCAACTTTCCTCATTTGAACTCCGCTTATCTTGTACTTATAATCATTTAAATATCTAATCTCAATATAACAACGTATGATGTTTATTCTATTCTGTTAATGGTAATCCTTTCTTGCACGAATTATTATTGTTGGTATTTCGGTTATTGAAACTTATAATTTATTTCCTAGTACACCACTTCGAGTTATAAGAGGTTCACACGATATCTTAATTATCTCATGTAAGTTTGCCCAATCAAACTCTGTTTATCTTGTAGTTATACTCGTTTAAATTTGTAATCTTAAATATACTAAGTTCTGAAGTTTACTATATTCTTGTAACGGTACTCCTTTCTTGCAAGAAGTATTAATCTTGTATGTCGGCTATTGCAACTTATAATTTATTACCTATGATGCCACTTCAAGGTATACGAGGTTCACACGATGTCTTAATAATATGGGGTAGGTTTCCTCAACCGAACTCTGTTTATCTTGTAGTTATAATCGTTTAAATTTGTAATCTAAATATACTAACATATGAAGTTTACTATATTCTTTGAACGGTACTCCTTTCTTGCACGAACTATTAATCTTTGTATGTCGGTTATTGCACCTTATAATTTATACCAATGATGCCACTTTGAGGTATACGAGGTTCACACGATCTCTTAATTATATCCTGTAAGTTTCCTCAATCGAAGGAACTCTGTTTATTTTGTAGCTATGACCGTTTAAATTCGTAATCTAAATATACTTACAGATGAAGTTTACTATATTCTTTTAACGGTACTCCTTTCTTGCTCGACCTATGAATCCCGGAATTTCGGTTATTGCAACTTATAATTTATTTCCTATGATGCCACTTCGAGGTAGAAGATGTTCACACATTATTGTAATTATATACTGCAAGTTTCCTCATTTGAACTCCGCTTATCTTGTACTTATAATCATTTAAATATCTAATCTCAATATAACAACGTATGATGTTTATTCTATTCTGTTAATGGTAATCCTTTCTTGCACGAATTATTATTGTTGGTATTTCGGTTATTGAAACTTATAATTTATTTCCTAGTACACCACTTCGAGTTATAAGAGGTTCACACGATATCTTAATTATCTCATGTAAGTTTGCCCAATCAAACTCTGTTTATCTTGTAGTTATACTCGTTTAAATTTGTAATCTAAATATACTAACATATGAAGTTTACTATATTCTTTGAACGGTACTCCTTTCTTGCACAAACTATTAATCTTTGTATGTCGGTTATTGCACCTTATAATTTATACCAATGATGCCACTTTGAGGTATACGAGGTTCACACGATCTCTTAATTATATCCTGTAAGTTTCCTCAATCGAAGGAACTCTGTTTATTTTGTAGCTATGACCGTTTAAATTCGTAATATAAATATACTTACAGATGAAGTTTACTATATTCTTTTAACGGTACTCCTTTCTTGCTCGACCTATGAATCCCGGAATTTCGGTTATTGCAACTTATAATTTATTTCCTATGATGCCACTTCGAGGTAGAAGATGTTCACACATTATTGTAATTATATACTGCAACTTTCCTCATTTGAACTCCGCTTATCTTGTACTTATAATCATTTAAATATCTAATCTCAATATAACAACGTATGATGTTTATTCTATTCTGTTAATGGTAATCCTTTCTTGCACGAATTATTATTGTTGGTATTTCGGTTATTGAAACTTATAATTTATTTCCTAGTACACCACTTCGAGTTATAAGAGGTTCACACGATATCTTAATTATCTTATGTAAGTTTGCCCAATCAAACTCTGTTTATCTTGTAGTTATACTCGTTTAAATTTGTAATCTAAATATACTAACATATGAAGTTTACTATATTCTTTGAACGGTACTCCTTTCTTGCACGAACTATTAATCTTTGTATGTCGGTTATTGCACCTTATAATTTATACCAATGATGCCACTTTGAGGTATACGAGGTTCACACGATCTCTTAATTATATCCTGTAAGTTTCCTCAATCGAAGGAACTCTGTTTATTTTGTAGCTATGACAGTTTAAATTCGTAATCTAAATATACTTACAGATGAAGTTTACTATATTCTTTTAACGGTACTCCGTTCTTGCTCGACCTATGAATCCCGGAATTTCGGTTATTGCAACTTATAATTTATTTCCTATGATGCCACTTCGAGGTAGAAGATGTTCACACATTATTGTAATTATATACTGCAACTTTCCTCATTTGAACTCCGCTTATCTTGTACTTATAATCATTTAAATATCTAATCTCAATATAACAACGTATGATGTTTATTCTATTCTGTTAATGGTAATCCTTTCTTGCACGAATTATTATTGTTGGTATTTCGGTTATTGAAACTTATAATTTATTTCCTAGTACACCACTTCGAGTTATAAGAGGTTCACACGATATCTTAATTATCTCATGTAAGTTTGCCCAATCAAACTCTGTTTATCTTGTAGTTATACTCGTTTAAATTTGTAATCTTAAATATACTAAGTTATGAAGTTTACTATATTCTTGTAACGGTACTCCTTTCTTGCAAGAAGTATTAATCTTGTATGTCGGCTATTGCAACTTATAATTTATTACCTATGATGCCACTTCAAGGTATACGAGGTTCACACGATGTCTTAATAATATGGGGTAGGTTTCCTCAACCGAACTCTGTTTATCTTGTAGATATAATCGTTTAAATTTGTAATCTAAATATACTAACATATGAAGTTTACTATATTCTTTGAACGGTACTCCTTTCTTGCACGAACTATTAATCTTTGTATGTCGGTTATTGCACCTTATAATCTATACCAATGATGCCACTTTGAGGTATACGAGGTTCACACGATCTCTTAATTATATCCTGTAAGTTTCCTCAATCGAAGGAACTCTGTTTATTTTGTAGCTATGACCGTTTAAATTCGTAATCTAAATATACTTACAGATGAAGTTTACTATATTCTTTTAACGGTACTCCTTTCTTGCTCGACCTATGAATCCCGGAATTTCGGTTATTGCAACTTATAATTTATTTCCTATGATGCCACTTCGAGGTAGAAGATGTTCACACATTATTGTAATTATATACTGCAACTTTCCTCATTTGAACTCCGCTTATCTTGTACTTATAATCATTTAAATATCTAATCTCAATATAACAACGTATGATGTTTATTCTATTCTGTTAATGGTAATCCTTTCTTGCACGAATTATTATTGTTGGTATTTCGGTTATTGAAACTTATAATTTATTTCCTAGTACACCACTTCGAGTTATAAGAGGTTCACACGATATCTTAATTATCTTATGTAAGTTTGCCCAATCAAACTCTGTTTATCTTGTAGTTATACTCGTTTAAATTTGTAATCTAAATATACTAACATATGAAGTTTACTATATTCTTTGAACGGTACTCCTTTCTTGCACGAACTATTAATCTTTGTATGTCGGTTATTGCACCTTATAATTTATACCAATGATGCCACTTTGAGGTATACGAGGTTCAGACGATCTCTTAATTATATCCTGTAAGTTTCCTCAATCGAAGGAACTCTGTTTATTTTGTAGCTATGACCGTTTAAATTCGTAATCTAAATATACTTACAGATGAAGTTTACTATATTCTTTTAACGGTACTCCTTTCTTGCTCGACCTATGAATCCCGGAATTTCGGTTATTGCAACTTATAATTTATTTCCTATGATGCCACTTCGAGGTAGAAGATGTTCACACATTATTGTAATTATATACTGCAACTTTCCTCATTTGAACTCCGCTTATCTTGTACTTATAATCATTTAAATATCTAATCTCAATATAACAACGTATGATGTTTATTCTATTCTGTTAATGGTAATCCTTTCTTGCACGAATTATTATTGTTGGTATTTCGGTTATTGAAACTTATAATTTATTTCCTAGTACACCACTTCGAGTTATAAGAGGTTCACACGATATCTTAATTATCTCATGTAAGTTTGCCCAATCAAACTCTGTTTATCTTGTAGTTATACTCGTTTAAATTTGTAATCTTAAATATACTAAGTTATGAAGTTTACTATATTCTTGTAACGGTACTCCTTTCTTGCAAGAAGTATTAATCTTGTATGTCGGCTATTGCAACTTATAATTTATTACCTATGATGCCACTTCAAGGTATACGAGGTTCACACGATGTCTTAATAATATGGGGTAGGTTTCCTCAACCGAACTCTGTTTATCTTGTAGTTATAATCGTTTAAATTTGTAATCTAAATATACTAACATATGAAGTTTACTATATTCTTTGAACGGTACTCCTTTCTTGCACGAACTATTAATCTTTGTATGTCGGTTATTGCACCTTATAATTTATACCAATGATGCCACTTTGAGTTATAAGAGGTTCACACGATCTCTTAATTATATCCTGTAAGTTTCCTCAATCGAAGGAACTCTGTTTATTTTGTAGCTATGACCGTTTAAATTCGTAATCTAAATATACTTACAGATGAAGTTTACTATATTCTTTTAACGGTACTCCTTTCTTGCTCGACCTATGAATCCCGGAATTTCGGTTATTGCAACTTATAATTTATTTCCTATGATGCCACTTCGAGGTAGAAGATGTTCACACATTATTGTAATTATATACTGCAACTTTCCTCATTTGAACTCCGCTTATCTTGTACTTATAATCATTTAAATATCTAATCTCAATATAACAACGTATGATGTTTATTCTATTCTGTTAATGGTAATCCTTTCTTGCACGAATTATTATTGTTGGTATTTCGGTTATTGAAACTTATAATTTATTTCCTAGTACACCACTTCGAGTTATAAGAGGTTCACACGATATCTTAATTATCTCATGTAAGTTTGCCCAATCAAAGTCTGTTTATCTTGTAGTTATACTCGTTTAAATTTGTAATCTAAATATACTAACATATGAAGTTTACTATATTCTTTGAACGGTACTCCTTTCTTGCACGAACTATTAATCTTTGTATGTCGGTTATTGCACCTTATAATTTATACCAATGATGCCACTTTGAGGTATACGAGGTTCACACGATCTCTTAATTATATCCTGTAAGTTTCCTCAATCGAAGGAACTCTGTTTATTTTGTAGCTATGACCGTTTAAATTCGTAATCTAAATATACTTACAGATGAAGTTTACTATATTCTTTTAACGGTACTCCTTTCTTGCTCGACCTATGAATCCCGGAATTTCGGTTATTGCAACTTATAATTTATTTCCTATGATGCCACTTCGAGGTAGAAGATGTTCACACATTATTGTAATTATATACTGCAAGTTTCCTCATTTGAACTCCGCTTATCTTGTACTTATAATCATATAAACATCTAATCTCAATATAACAACGTATGATGTTTATTCTATTCTGTTAATGGTAATCCTTTCTTGCACGAATTATTATTGTTGGTATTTCGGTTATTGAAACTTATAATTTATTTCCTAGTACACCACTTCGAGTTATAAGAGGTTCACACGATATCTTAATTATCTCATGTAAGTTGGCCAATCAAACTCTGTTTATCTTGTAGTTATACTCGTTTAAATTTGTAATCTTAAATATACTAAGTTATGAAGTTTACTATATTCTTGTAACGGTACTCCTTTCTTGCAAGAAGTATTAATCTTGTATGTCGGCTATTGCAACTTATAATTTATTACCTATGATGCCACTTCAGGGTATACGAGGTTCACACGATGTCTTAATAATATGGGGTAGGTTTCCTCAACCGAACTCTGTTTATCTTGTAGTTATAATCGTTTAAATTTGTAATCTAAATATACTAACATATGAAGTTTACTATATTCTTTGAACGGTACTCCTTTCTTGCACGAACTATTAATCTTTGTATGTCGGTTATTGCACCTTATAATTTATACCAATGATGCCACTTTGAGGTATACGAGGTTCACACGATCTCTTAATTATATCCTGTAAGTTTCCTCAATCGAAGGAACTCTGTTTATTTTGTAGCTATGACCGTTTAAATTCGTAATCTAAATATACTTACAGATGAAGTTTACTATATTCTTTTAACGGTACTCCTTTCTTGCTCGACCTATGAATCCCGAAATTTCGGTTATTGCAACTTATAATTTATTTCCTATGATGCCACTTCGAGGTAGAAGATGTTCACACATTATTGTTATTATATACTGCAAGTTTACTCATTTGAACTCCGCTTATCTTGTACTTATAATCATATAAACATCTAATCTCAATATAACAACGTATGATGTTTATTCTATTCTGTTAATGGTAATCCTTTCTTGCACGAATTATTATTGTTGGTATTTCGGTTATTGAAACTTATAATTTATTTCCTAGTACACCACTTCGAGTTATAAGAGGTTCACACGATATCTTAATTATCTCATGTAAGTTTGCCCAATCAAACTCTGTTTATCTTGTAGTTATACTCGTTTTAATTTGTAATCTTAAATATACTAAGTTATGAAGTTTACTATATTCTTGTAACGGTACTCCTTTCTTGCAAGAAGTATTAATCTTGTATGTCGGCTATTGCAACTTATAATTTATTACCTATGATGCCACTTCAAGGTATACGAGGTTCACACGATGTCTTAATAATATGGGGTAGGTTTCCTCAACCGAACTCTGTTTATCTTGTAGTTATAATCGTTTAAATTTGTAATCTAAATATACTAACATATGAAGTTTACTATATTCTTTGAACGGTACTCCTTTCTTGCACGAACTATTAATCTTTGTATGTCGGTTATTGCACCTTATAATTTATACCAATGATGCCACTTTGAGGTATACGAGGTTCACACGATCTCTTAATTATATCCTGTAAGTTTCCTCAATCGAAGGAACTCTGTTTATTTTGTAGCTATGACCGTTTAAATTCGTAATCTAAATATACTTACAGATGAAGTTTACTATATTCTTTTAACGGTACTCCTTTCTTGCTCGACCTATGAATCCCGGAATTTCGGTTATTGCAACTTATAATTTATTTCCTATGATGCCACTTCGAGGTAGAAGATGTTCACACATTATTGTAATTATATACTGCAACTTTCCTCATTTGAACTCCGCTTATCTTGTACTTATAATCATATAAACATCTAATCTCAATATAACAACGTATGATGTTTATTCTATTCTGTTAATGGTAATCCTTTCTTGCACGAATTATTATTGTTGGTATTTCGGTTATTGAAACTTATAATTTATTTCCTAGTACACCACTTCGAGTTATAAGAGGTTCACACGATATCTTAATTATCTCATGTAAGTTTGCCCAATCAAACTCTGTTTATCTTGTAGTTATACTCGTTTAAATTTGTAATCTTAAATATACTAAGTTATGAAGTTTACTATATTCTTGTAACGGTACTCCTTTATTGCAAGAAGTATTAATCTTGTATGTCGGCTATTGCAACTTATAATTTATTACCTATGATGCCACTTCAAGGTATACGAGGTTCACACGATGTCTTAATAATATGGGGTAGGTTTCCTCAACCGAACTCTGTTTATCTTGTAGTTATAATCGTTTAAATTTGTAATCTAAATATACTAACATATGAAGTTTACTATATTCTTTGAACGGTACTCCTTTCTTGCACGAACTATTAATCTTTGTATGTCGGTTATTGCACCTTATAATTTATACCAATGATGCCACTTTGAGGTATACGAGGTTCACACGATCTCTTAATTATATCCTGTAAGTTTCCTCAATCGAAGGAACTCTGTTTATTTTGTAGCTATGACCGTTTAAATTCGTAATCTAAATATACTTACAGATGAAGTTTACTATATTCTTTTAACGGTACTCCTTTCTTGCTCGACCTATGAATCCCGAAATTTCGGTTATTGCAACTTATAATTTATTTCCTATGATGCCACTTCGAGGTAGAAGATGTTCACACATTATTGTAATTATATACTGCAACTTTCCTCATTTGAACTCCGCTTATCTTGTACTTATAATCATATAAACATCTAATCTCAATATAACAACGTATGATGTTTATTCTATTCTGTTAATGGTAATCCTCTCTTGCACGAATTATTATTGTTGGTATTTCGGTTATTGAAACTTATAATTTATTTCCTAGTACACCACTTCGAGTTATAAGAGGTTCACACGATATCTTAATTATCTCATGTAAGTTTGCCCAATCAAACTCTGTTTATCTTGTAGTTATACTCGTTTTAATTTGTAATCTTAAATATACTAAGTTATGAAGTTTACTATATTCTTGTAACGGTACTCCTTTCTTGCAAGAAGTATTAATCTTGTATGTCGGCTATTGCAACTTATAATTTATTACCTATGATGCCACTTCAAGGTATACGAGGTTCACACGATGTCTTAATAATATGGGGTAGGTTTCCTCAACCGAACTCTGTTTATCTTGTAGTTATAATCGTTTAAATTTGTAATCTAAATATACTAACATATGAAGTTTACTATATTCTTTGAACGGTACTCCTTTCTTGCACGAACTATTAATCTTTGTATGTCGGTTATTGCACCTTATAATTTATACCAATGATGCCACTTTGAGGTATACGAGGTTCACACGATCTCTTAATTATATCCTGTAAGTTTCCTCAATCGAAGGAACTCTGTTTATTTTGTAGCTATGACCGTTTAAATTCGTAATCTAAATATACTTACAGATGAAGTTTACTATATTCTTTTAACGGTACTCCTTTCTTGCTCGACCTATGAATCCCGGAATTTCGGTTATTGCAACTTATAATTTATTTCCTATGATGCCACTTCGAGGTAGAAGATGTTCACACATTATTGTAATTATATACTGCAACTTTCCTCATTTGAACTCCGCTTATCTTGTACTTATAATCATATAAACATCTAATCTCAATATAACAACGTATGATGTTTATTCTATTCTGTTAATGGTAATCCTTTCTTGCACGAATTATTATTGTTGGTATTTCGGTTATTGAAACTTATAATTTATTTCCTAGTACACCACTTCGAGTTATAAGAGGTTCACACGATATCTTAATTATCTCATGTAAGTTTGCCCAATCAAACTCTGTTTATCTTGTAGTTATACTCGTTTAAATTTGTAATCTTAAATATACTAAGTTATGAAGTTTACTATATTCTTGTAACGGTACTCCTTTATTGCAAGAAGTATTAATCTTGTATGTCGGCTATTGCAACTTATAATTTATTACCTATGATGCCACTTCAAGGTATACGAGGTTCACACGATGTCTTAATAATATGGGGTAGGTTTCCTCAACCGAACTCTGTTTATCTTGTAGTTATAATCGTTTAAATTTGTAATCTAAATATACTAACATATGAAGTTTACTATATTCTTTGAACGGTACTCCTTTCTTGCACGAACTATTAATCTTTGTATGTCGGTTATTGCACCTTATAATTTATACCAATGATGCCACTTTGAGGTATACGAGGTTCACACGATCTCTTAATTATATCCTGTAAGTTTCCTCAATCGAAGGAACTCTGTTTATTTTGTAGCTATGACCGTTTAAATTCGTAATCTAAATATACTTACAGATGAAGTTTACTATATTCTTTTAACGGTACTCCTTTCTTGCTCGACCTATGAATCCCGAAATTTCGGTTATTGCAACTTATAATTTATTTCCTATGATGCCACTTCGAGGTAGAAGATGTTCACACATTATTGTAATTATATACTGCAACTTTCCTCATTTGAACTCCGCTTATCTTGTACTTATAATCATATAAACATCTAATCTCAATATAACAACGTATGATGTTTATTCTATTCTGTTAATGGTAATCCTCTCTTGCACGAATTATTATTGTTGGTATTTCGGTTATTGAAACTTATAATTTATTTCCTAGTACACCACTTCGAGTTATAAGAGGTTCACACGATATCTTAATTATCTCATGTAAGTTTGCCCAATCAAACTCTGTTTATCTTGTAGTTATACTCGTTTTAATTTGTAATCTTAAATATACTAAGTTATGAAGTTTACTATATTCTTGTAACGGTACTCCTTTCTTGCAAGAAGTATTAATCTTGTATGTCGGCTATTGCAACTTATAATTTATTACCTATGATGCCACTTCAAGGTATACGAGGTTCACACGATGTCTTAATAATATGGGGTAGGTTTCCTCAACCGAACTCTGTTTATCTTGTAGTTATAATCGTTTAAATTTGTAATCTAAATATACTAACATATGAAGTTTACTATATTCTTTGAACGGTACTCCTTTCTTGCACGAACTATTAATCTTTGTATGTCGGTTATTGCACCTTATAATTTATACCAATGATGCCACTTTGAGGTATACGAGGTTCACACGATCTCTTAATTATATCCTGTAAGTTTCCTCAATCGAAGGAACTCTGTTTATTTTGTAGCTATGACCGTTTAAATTCGTAATCTAAATATACTTACAGATGAAGTTTACTATATTCTTTTAACGGTACTCCTTTCTTGCTCGACCTATGAATCCCGGAATTTCGGTTATTGCAACTTATAATTTATTTCCTATGATGCCACTTCGAGGTAGAAGATGTTCACACATTATTGTAATTATATACTGCAACTTTCCTCATTTGAACTCCGCTTATCTTGTACTTATAATCATATAAACATCTAATCTCAATATAACAACGTATGATGTTTATTCTATTCTGTTAATGGTAATCCTTTCTTGCACGAATTATTATTGTTGGTATTTCGGTTATTGAAACTTATAATTTATTTCCTAGTACACCACTTCGAGTTATAAGAGGTTCACACGATATCTTAATTATCTCATGTAAGTTTGCCCAATCAAACTCTGTTTATCTTGTAGTTATACTCGTTTAAATTTGTAATCTTAAATATACTAAGTTATGAAGTTTACTATATTCTTGTAACGGTACTCCTTTATTGCAAGAAGTATTAATCTTGTATGTCGGCTATTGCAACTTATAATTTATTACCTATGATGCCACTTCAAGGTATACGAGGTTCACACGATGTCTTAATAATATGGGGTAGGTTTCCTCAACCGAACTCTGTTTATCTTGTAGTTATAATCGTTTAAATTTGTAATCTAAATATACTAACATATGAAGTTTACTATATTCTTTGAACGGTACTCCTTTCTTGCACGAACTATTAATCTTTGTATGTCGGTTATTGCACCTTATAATTTATACCAATGATGCCACTTTGAGGTATACGAGGTTCACACGATCTCTTAATTATATCCTGTAAGTTTCCTCAATCGAAGGAACTCTGTTTATTTTGTAGCTATGACCGTTTAAATTCGTAATCTAAATATACTTACAGATGAAGTTTACTATATTCTTTTAACGGTACTCCTTTCTTGCTCGACCTATGAATCCCGAAATTTCGGTTATTGCAACTTATAATTTATTTCCTATGATGCCACTTCGAGGTAGAAGATGTTCACACATTATTGTAATTATATACTGCAACTTTCCTCATTTGAACTCCGCTTATCTTGTACTTATAATCATATAAACATCTAATCTCAATATAACAACGTATGATGTTTATTCTATTCTGTTAATGGTAATCCTTTCTTGCACGAATTATTATTGTTGGTATTTCGGTTATTGAAACTTATAATTTATTTCCTAGTACACCACTTCGAGTTATAAGAGGTTCACACGATATCTTAATTATCTCATGTAAGTTTGCCCAATCAAACTCTGTTTATCTTGTAGTTATACTCGTTTAAATTTGTAATCTTAAATATACTAAATTATGAAGTTTACTATATTCTTGTAACGGTACTCCTTTCTTGCAAGAAGTATTAATCTTGTATGTCGGCTATTGCAACTTATAATTTATTACCTATGATGCCACTTCAAGGTATACGAGGTTCACACGATGTCTTAATAATATGGGGTAGGTTTCCTCAACCGAACTCTGTTTATCTTGTAGTTATAATCGTTTAAATTTGTAATCTAAATATACTAACATATGAAGTTTACTATATTCTTTGAACGGTACTCCTTTCTTGCACGAACTATTAATCTTTGTATGTCGGTTATTGCACCTTATAATTTATACCAATGATGCCACTTTGAGGTATACGAGGTTCACACGATCTCTTAATTATATCCTGTAAGTTTCCTCAATCGAAGGAACTCTGTTTATTTTGTAGCTATGACCGTTTAAATTCGTAATCTAAATATACTTACAGATGAAGTTTACTATATTCTTTTAACGGTACTCCTTTCTTGCTCGACCTATGAATCCCGAAATTTCGGTTATTGCAACTTATAATTTATTTCCTATGATGCCACTTCGAGGTAGAAGATGTTCACACATTATTGTAATTATATACTGCAACTTTCCTCATTTGAACTCCGCTTATCTTGTACTTATAATCATATAAACATCTAATCTCAATATAACAACGTATGATGTTTATTCTATTCTGTTAATGGTAATCCTTTCTTGCACGAATTATTATTGTTGGTATTTCGGTTATTGAAACTTATAATTTATTTCCTAGTACACCACTTCGAGTTATAAGAGGTTCACACGATATCTTAATTATCTCATGTAAGTTTGCCCAATCAAACTCTGTTTATCTTGTAGTTATACTCGTTTAAATTTGTAATCTTAAATATACTAAATTATGAAGTTTACTATATTCTTGTAACGGTACTCCTTTCTTGCAAGAAGTATTAATCTTGTATGTCGGCTATTGCAACTTATAATTTATTACCTATGATGCCACTTCAAGGTATACGAGGTTCACACGATGTCTTAATAATATGGGGTAGGTTTCCTCAACCGAACTCTGTTTATCTTGTAGTTATAATCGTTTAAATTTGTAATCTAAATATACTAACATATGAAGTTTACTATATTCTTTGAACGGTACTCCTTTCTTGCACGAACTATTAATCTTTGTATGTCGGTTATTGCACCTTATAATTTATACCAATGATGCCACTTTGAGGTATACGAGGTTCACACGATCTCTTAATTATATCCTGTAAGTTTCCTCAATCGAAGGAACTCTGTTTATTTTGTAGCTATGACCGTTTAAATTCGTAATCTAAATATACTTACAGATGAAGTTTACTATATTCTTTTAACGGTACTCCTTTCTTGCTCGACCTATGAATCCCGAAATTTCGGTTATTGCAACTTATAATTTATTTCCTATGATGCCACTTCGAGGTAGAAGATGTTCACACATTATTGTAATTATATACTGCAACTTTCCTCATTTGAACTCCGCTTATCTTGTACTTATAATCATATAAACATCTAATCTCAATATAACAACGTATGATGTTTATTCTATTCTGTTAATGGTAATCCTTTCTTGCACGAATTATTATTGTTGGTATTTCGGTTATTGAAACTTATAATTTATTTCCTAGTACACCACTTCGAGTTATAAGAGGTTCACACGATATCTTAATTATCTCATGTAAGTTTGCCCAATCAAACTCTGTTTATCTTGTAGTTATACTCGTTTAAATTTGTAATCTTAAATATACTAAATTATGAAGTTTACTATATTCTTGTAACGGTACTCCTTTCTTGCAAGAAGTATTAATCTTGTATGTCGGCTATTGCAACTTATAATTTATTACCTATGATGCCACTTCAAGGTATACGAGGTTCACACGATGTCTTAATAATATGGGGTAGGTTTCCTCAACCGAACTCTGTTTATCTTGTAGTTATAATCGTTTAAATTTGTAATCTAAATATACTAACATATGAAGTTTACTATATTCTTTGAACGGTACTCCTTTCTTGCATGAACTATTAATCTTTGTATGTCGGTTATTGCACCTTATAATTTATACCAATGATGCCACTTTGAGGTATACGAGGTTCACACGATCTCTTAATTATATCCTGTAAGTTTCCTCAATCGAAGGAACTCTGTTTATTTTGTAGCTATGACCGTTTAAATTCGTAATCTAAATATACTTACAGATGAAGTTTACTATATTCTTTTAACGGTACTCCTTTCTTGCTCGACCTATGAATCCCGGAATTTCGGTTATTGCAACTTATAATTTATTTCCTATGATGCCACTTCGAGGTAGAAGATGTTCACACATTATTGTAATTATATACTGCAACTTTCCTCATTTGAACTCCGCTTATCTTGTACTTATAATCATTTAAATATCTAATCTCAATATAACAACGTATGATGTTTATTCTATTCTGTTAATGGTAATCCTTTCTTGCACGAATTATTATTGTTAGTATTTCGGTTATTGAAACTTATAATTTATTTCCTAGTACACCACTTCGAGTTATAAGAGGTTCACACGATATCTTAATTATCTCATGAAAGTTTGCCCAATCAAACTCTGTTTATCTTGTAGTTATACTCGTTTAAATTTGTAATCTAAATATACTAACATATGAAGTTTACTATATTCTTTGAACGGTACTCCTTTCTTGCACGAACTATTAATCTTTGTATGTCGGTTATTGCACCTTATAATTTATACCAATGATGCCACTTTGAGGTATACGAGGTTCACACGATCTCTTAATTATATCCTGTAAGTTTCCTCAATCGAAGGAACTCTGTTTATTTTGTAGCTATGACCGTTTAAATTCGTAATCTAAATATACTTACAGATGAAGTTTACTATATTCTTTTAACGGTACTCCTTTCTTGCTCGACCTATGAATCCCGGAATTTCGGTTATTGCAACTTATAATTTATTTCCTATGATGCCACTTCGAGGTAGAAGATGTTCACACATTATTGTAATTATATACTGCAACTTTCCTCATTTGAACTCCGCTTATCTTGTACTTATAATCATATAAACATCTAATCTCAATATAACAACGTATGATGTTTATTCTATTCTGTTAATGGTAATCCTTTCTTGCACGAATTATTATTGTTGGTATTTCGGTTATTGAAACTTATAATTTATTTCCTAGTACACCACTTCGAGTTATAAGAGGTTCACACGATATCTTAATTATCTCATGTAAGTTTGCCCAATCAAACTCTGTTTATCTTGTAGTTATACTCGTTTAAATTTGTAATCTTAAATATACTAAGTTATGAAGTTTACTATATTCTTGTAACGGTACTCCTTTCTTGCAAGAAGTATTAATCTTGTATGTCGGCTATTGCAACTTATAATTTATTACCTATGATGCCACTTCAAGGTATACGAGGTTCACACGATGTCTTAATAATATGGGGTAGGTTTCCTCAACCGAACTCTGTTTATCTTGTAGTTATAATCGTTTAAATTTGTAATCTAAATATACTAACATATGAAGTTTACTATATTCTTTGAACGGTACTCCTTTCTTGCACGAACTATTAATCTTTGTATGTCGGTTATTGCACCTTATAATTTATACCAATGATGCCACTTTGAGGTATACGAGGTTCACACGATCTCTTAATTATATCCTGTAAGTTTCCTCAATCGAAGGAACTCTGTTTATTTTGTAGCTATGACCGTTTAAATTCGTAATCTAAATATACTTACAGATGAAGTTTACTATATTCTTTTAACGGTACTCCTTTCTTGCTCGACCTATGAATCCCGAAATTTCGGTTATTGCAACTTATAATTTATTTCCTATGATGCCACTTCGAGGTAGAAGATGTTCACACATTATTGTAATTATATACTGCAACTTTCCTCATTTGAACTCCGCTTATCTTGTACTTATAATCATATAAACATCTAATCTCAATATAACAACGTATGATGTTTATTCTATTCTGTTAATGGTAATCCTTTCTTGCACGAATTATTATTGTTGGTATTTCGGTTATTGAAACTTATAATTTATTTCCTAGTACACCACTTCGAGTTATAAGAGGTTCACACGATATCTTAATTATCTCATGTAAGTTTGCCCAATCAAACTCTGTTTATCTTGTAGTTATACTCGTTTAAATTTGTAATCTTAAATATACTAAGTTATGAAGTTTACTATATTCTTGTAACGGTACTCCTTTCTTGCAAGAAGTATTAATCTTGTATGTCGGCTATTGCAACTTATAATTTATTACCTATGATGCCACTTCAAGGTATACGAGGTTCACACGATGTCTTAATAATATGGGGTAGGTTTCCTCAACCGAACTCTGTTTATCTTGTAGTTATAATCGTTTAAATTTGTAATCTAAATATACTAACATATGAAGTTTACTATATTCTTTGAACGGTACTCCTTTCTTGCACGAACTATTAATCTTTGTATGTCGGTTATTGCACCTTATAATTTATACCAATGATGCCACTTTGAGGTATACGAGGTTCACACGATCTCTTAATTATATCCTGTAAGTTTCCTCAATCGAAGGAACTCTGTTTATTTTGTAGCTATGACCGTTTAAATTCGTAATCTAAATATACTTACAGATGAAGTTTACTATATTCTTTTAACGGTACTCCTTTCTTTCTCGACCTATGAATCCCGGAATTTCGGTTATTGCAACTTATAATTTATTTCCTATGATGCTACTTCGAGGTAGAAGATGTTCACACATTATTGTAATTATATACTGCAACTTTCCTCATTTGAACTCCGCTTATCTTGTACTTATAATCATTTAAACATCTAATCTCAATATAACAACGTATGATGTTTATTCTATTCTGTTAATGGTAATCCTTTCTTGCACGAATTATTATTGTTGGTATTTCGGTTATTGAAACTTATAATTTATTTCCTAGTACACCACTTCGAGTTATAAGAGGTTCACACGATATCTTAATTATCTCATGTAAGTTTGCCCAATCAAACTCTGTTTATCTTGTAGTTATACTCGTTTAAATTTGTAATCTTAAATATACTAAATTATGAAGTTTACTATATTCTTGTAACGGTACTCCTTTCTTGCAAGAAGTATTAATCTTGTATGTCGGCTATTGCAACTTATAATTTATTACCTATGATGCCACTTCAAGGTATACGAGGTTCACACGATGTCTTAATAATATGGGGTAGGTTTCCTCAACCGAACTCTGTTTATCTTGTAGTTATAATCGTTTAAATTTGTAATCTAAATATACTAACATATGAAGTTTACTATATTTTTTGAACGGTACTCCTTTCTTGCACGAACTATTAATCTTTGTATGTCGGTTATTGCACCTTATAATTTATACCAATGATGCCACTTTGAGGTATACGAGGTTCACACGATCTCTTAATTATATCCTGTAAGTTTCCTCAATCGAAGGAACTCTGTTTATTTTGTAGCTATGACCGTTTAAATTCGTAATCTAAATATACTTACAGATGAAGTTTACTATATTCTTTTAACGGTACTCCTTTCTTGCTCGACCTATGAATCCCGGAATTTCGGTTATTGCAACTTATAATTTATTTCCTATGATGCCACTTCGAGGTAGAAGATGTTCACACATTATTGTAATTATATACTGCAACTTTCCTCATTTGAACTCCGCTTATCTTGTACTTATAATCATTTAAATATCTAATCTCAATATAACAACGTATGATGTTTATTCTATTCTGTTAATGGTAATCCTTTCTTGCACGAATTATTATTGTTGGTATTTCGGTTATTGAAACTTATAATTTATTTCCTAGTACACCACTTCGAGTTATAAGAGGTTCACACGATATCTTAATTATCTCATGAAAGTTTGCCCAATCAAACTCTGTTTATCTTGTAGTTATACTCGTTTAAATTTGTAATCTAAATATACTAACATATGAAGTTTACTATATTCTTTGAACGGTACTCCTTTCTTGCACGAACTATTAATCTTTGTATGTCGGTTATTGCACCTTATAATTTATACCAATGATGCCACTTTGAGGTATACGAGGTTCACACGATCTCTTAATTATATCCTGTAAGTTTCCTCAATCGAAGGAACTCTGTTTATTTTGTAGCTATGACCGTTTAAATTCGTAATCTAAATATACTTACAGATGAAGTTTACTATATTCTTTTAACGGTACTCCTTTCTTGCTCGACCTATGAATCCCGGAATTTCGGTTATTGCAACTTATAATTTATTTCCTATGATGCCACTTCGAGGTAGAAGATGTTCACACATTATTGTAATTATATACTGCAACTTTCCTCATTTGAACTCCGCTTATCTTGTACTTATAATCATATAAACATCTAATCTCAATATAACAACGTATGATGTTTATTCTATTCTGTTAATGGTAATCCTTTCTTGCACGAATTATTATTGTTGGTATTTCGGTTATTGAAACTTATAATTTATTTCCTAGTACACCACTTCGAGTTATAAGAGGTTCACACGATATCTTAATTATCTCATGTAAGTTTGCCCAATCAAACTCTGTTTATCTTGTAGTTATACTCGTTTAAATTTGTAATCTTAAATATACTAAGTTATGAAGTTTACTATATTCTTGTAACGGTACTCCTTTCTTGCAAGAAGTATTAATCTTGTATGTCGGCTATTGCAACTTATAATTTATTACCTATGATGCCACTTCAAGGCATACGAGGTTCACACGATGTCTTAATAATATGGGGTAGGTTTCCTCAACCGAACTCTGTTTATCTTGTAGTTATAATCGTTTAAATTTGTAATCTAAATATACTAACATATGAAGTTTACTATATTCTTTGAACGGTACTCCTTTCTTGCACGAACTATTAATCTTTGTATGTCGGTTATTGCACCTTATAATTTATACCAATGATGCCACTTTGAGGTATACGAGGTTCACACGATCTCTTAATTATATCCTGTAAGTTTCCTCAATCGAAGGAACTCTGTTTATTTTGTAGCTATGACCGTTTAAATTCGTAATCTAAATATACTTACAGATGAAGTTTACTATATTCTTTTAACGGTACTCCTTTCTTGCTCGACCTATGAATCCCGAAATTTCGGTTATTGCAACTTATAATTTATTTCCTATGATGCCACTTCGAGGTAGAAGATGTTCACACATTATTGTAATTATATACTGCAACTTTCCTCATTTGAACTCCGCTTATCTTGTACTTATAATCATATAAACATCTAATCTCAATATAACAACGTATGATGTTTATTCTATTCTGTTAATGGTAATCCTTTCTTGCACGAATTATTATTGTTGGTATTTCGGTTATTGAAACTTATAATTTATTTCCTAGTACACCACTTCGAGTTATAAGAGGTTCACACGATATCTTAATTATCTCATGTAAGTTTGCCCAATCAAACTCTGTTTATCTTGTAGTTATACTCGTTTAAATTTGTAATCTTAAATATACTAAGTTCTGAAGTTTACTATATTCTTGTAACGGTACTCCTTTCTTGCAAGAAGTATTAATCTTGTATGTCGGCTATTGCAACTTATAATTTATTACCTATGATGCCACTTCAAGGCATACGAGGTTCACACGATGTCTTAATAATATGGGGTAGGTTT
This sequence comes from Chamaenerion angustifolium, assembly GCA_946814005.1. Taxonomy (NCBI): domain Eukaryota; kingdom Viridiplantae; phylum Streptophyta; class Magnoliopsida; order Myrtales; family Onagraceae; genus Chamaenerion; species Chamaenerion angustifolium. The sequence goes on along the minus strand of OX328268.1, from coordinate 19,326,631 downwards.
CCTCAACCGAACTCTGTTTATCTTGTAGTTATAATCGTTTAAATTTGTAATCTAAATATACTAACATATGAAGTTTACTATATTCTTTGAACGGTACTCCTTTCTTGCACGGACTATTAATCTTTGTATGTCGGTTATTGCACCTTATAATTTATACCAATGATGCCACTTTGAGGTATACGAGGTTCACACGATCTCTTAATTATATCCTGTAAGTTTCCTCAATCGAATGAACTCTGTTTATTTTGTAGCTATGACCGTTTAAATTCGTAATCTAAATATACTTACAGATGAAGTTTACTATATTCTTTTAACGGTACTCCTTTCTTGCTCGACCTATGAATCCCGAAATTTCGGTTATTGCAACTTATAATTTATTTCCTATGATGCCACTTCGAGGTAGAAGATGTTCACACATTATTGTAATTATATACTGCAACTTTCCTCATTTGAACTCCGCTTATCTTGTACTTATAATCATATAAACATCTAATCTCAATATAACAACGTATGATGTTTATTCTATTCTGTTAATGGTAATCCTTTCTTGCACGAATTATTATTGTTGGTATTTCGGTTATTGAAACTTATAATTTATTTCCTAGTACACCACTTCGAGTTATAAGAGGTTCACACGATATCTTAATTATCTCATGTAAGTTTGCCCAATCAAACTCTGTTTATCTTGTAGTTATACTCGTTTAAATTTGTAATCTTAAATATACTAAGTTATGAAGTTTACTATATTCTTGTAACGGTACTCCTTTCTTGCAAGAAGTATTAATCTTGTATGTCGGCTATTGCAACTTATAATTTATTACCTATGATGCCACTTCAAGGTATACGAGGTTCACACGATGTCTTAATAATATGGGGTAGGTTTCCTCAACCGAACTCTGTTTATCTTGTAGTTATAATCGTTTAAATTTGTAATCTAAATATACTAACATATGAAGTTTACTATATTCTTTGAACGGTACTCCTTTCTTGCACGAACTATTAATCTTTGTATGTCGGTTATTGCACCTTATAATTTATACCAATGATGCCACTTTGAGGTATACGAGGTTCACACGATCTCTTAATTATATCCTGTAAGTTTCCTCAATCGAAGGAACTCTGTTTATTTTGTAGCTATGACCGTTTAAATTCGTAATCTAAATATACTTACAGATGAAGTTTACTATATTCTTTTAACGGTACTCCTTTCTTGCTCGACCTATGAATCCCGGAATTTCGGTTATTGCAACTTATAATTTATTTCCTATGATGCCACTTCGAGGTAGAAGATGTTCACACATTATTGTAATTATATACTGCAACTTTCCTCATTTGAACTCCGCTTATCTTGTACTTATAATCATTTAAACATCTAATCTCAATATAACAACGTATGATGTTTATTCTATTCTGTTAATGGTAATCCTTTCTTGCACGAATTATTATTGTTGGTATTTCGGTTATTGAAACTTATAATTTATTTCCTAGTACACCACTTCGAGTTATAAGAGGTTCACACGATATCTTAATTATCTCATGTAAGTTTGCCCAATCAAACTCTGTTTATCTTGTAGTTATACTCGTTTAAATTTGTAATCTTAAATATACTAAATTATGAAGTTTACTATATTCTTGTAACGGTACTCCTTTCTTGCAAGAAGTATTAATCTTGTATGTCGGCTATTGCAACTTATAATTTATTACCTATGATGCCACTTCAAGGTATACGAGGTTCACACGATGTCTTAATAATATGGGGTAGGTTTCCTCAACCGAACTCTGTTTATCTTGTAGTTATAATCGTTTAAATTTGTAATCTAAATATACTAACATATGAAGTTTACTATATTTTTTGAACGGTACTCCTTTCTTGCACGAACTATTAATCTTTGTATGTCGGTTATTGCACCTTATAATTTATACCAATGATGCCACTTTGAGGTATACGAGGTTCACACGATCTCTTAATTATATCCTGTAAGTTTCCTCAATCGAAGGAACTCTGTTTATTTTGTAGCTATGACCGTTTAAATTCGTAATCTAAATATACTTACAGATGAAGTTTACTATATTCTTTTAACGGTACTCCTTTCTTGCTCGACCTATGAATCCCGGAATTTCGGTTATTGCAACTTATAATTTATTTCCTATGATGCCACTTCGAGGTAGAAGATGTTCACACATTATTGTAATTATATACTGCAACTTTCCTCATTTGAACTCCGCTTATCTTGTACTTATAATCATTTAAATATCTAATCTCAATATAACAACGTATGATGTTTATTCTATTCTGTTAATGGTAATCCTTTCTTGCACGAATTATTATTGTTGGTATTTCGGTTATTGAAACTTATAATTTATTTCCTAGTACACCACTTCGAGTTATAAGAGGTTCACACGATATCTTAATTATCTCATGAAAGTTTGCCCAATCAAACTCTGTTTATCTTGTAGTTATACTCGTTTAAATTTGTAATCTAAATATACTAACATATGAAGTTTACTATATTCTTTGAACGGTACTCCTTTCTTGCACGAACTATTAATCTTTGTATGTCGGTTATTGCACCTTATAATTTATACCAATGATGCCACTTTGAGGTATACGAGGTTCACACGATCTCTTAATTATATCCTGTAAGTTTCCTCAATCGAAGGAACTCTGTTTATTTTGTAGCTATGACCGTTTAAATTCGTAATCTAAATATACTTACAGATGAAGTTTACTATATTCTTTTAACGGTACTCCTTTCTTGCTCGACCTATGAATCCCGGAATTTCGGTTATTGCAACTTATAATTTATTTCCTATGATGCCACTTCGAGGTAGAAGATGTTCACACATTATTGTAATTATATACTGCAACTTTCCTCATTTGAACTCCGCTTATCTTGTACTTATAATCATATAAACATCTAATCTCAATATAACAACGTATGATGTTTATTCTATTCTGTTAATGGTAATCCTTTCTTGCACGAATTATTATTGTTGGTATTTCGGTTATTGAAACTTATAATTTATTTCCTAGTACACCACTTCGAGTTATAAGAGGTTCACACGATATCTTAATTATCTCATGTAAGTTTGCCCAATCAAACTCTGTTTATCTTGTAGTTATACTCGTTTAAATTTGTAATCTTAAATATACTAAGTTATGAAGTTTACTATATTCTTGTAACGGTACTCCTTTCTTGCAAGAAGTATTAATCTTGTATGTCGGCTATTGCAACTTATAATTTATTACCTATGATGCCACTTCAGGGCATACGAGGTTCACACGATGTCTTAATAATATGGGGTAGGTTTCCTCAACCGAACTCTGTTTATCTTGTAGTTATAATCGTTTAAATTTGTAATCTAAATATACTAACATATGAAGTTTACTATATTCTTTGAACGGTACTCCTTTCTTGCACGAACTATTAATCTTTGTATGTCGGTTATTGCACCTTATAATTTATACCAATGATGCCACTTTGAGGTATACGAGGTTCACACGATCTCTTAATTATATCCTGTAAGTTTCCTCAATCGAAGGAACTCTGTTTATTTTGTAGCTATGACCGTTTAAATTCGTAATCTAAATATACTTACAGATGAAGTTTACTATATTCTTTTAACGGTACTCCTTTCTTGCTCGACCTATGAATCCCGAAATTTCGGTTATTGCAACTTATAATTTATTTCCTATGATGCCACTTCGAGGTAGAAGATGTTCACACATTATTGTAATTATATACTGCAACTTTCCTCATTTGAACTCCGCTTATCTTGTACTTATAATCATATAAACATCTAATCTCAATATAACAACGTATGATGTTTATTCTATTCTGTTAATGGTAATCCTTTCTTGCACGAATTATTATTGTTGGTATTTCGGTTATTGAAACTTATAATTTATTTCCTAGTACACCACTTCGAGTTATAAGAGGTTCACACGATATCTTAATTATCTCATGTAAGTTTGCCCAATCAAACTCTGTTTATCTTGTAGTTATACTCGTTTAAATTTGTAATCTTAAATATACTAAGTTATGAAGTTTACTATATTCTTGTAACGGTACTCCTTTCTTGCAAGAAGTATTAATCTTGTATGTCGGCTATTGCAACTTATAATTTATTACCTATGATGCCACTTCAAGGCATACGAGGTTCACACGATGTCTTAATAATATGGGGTAGGTTTCCTCAACCGAACTCTGTTTATCTTGTAGTTATAATCGTTTAAATTTGTAATCTAAATATACTAACATATGAAGTTTACTATATTCTTTGAACGGTACTCCTTTCTTGCACGGACTATTAATCTTTGTATGTCGGTTATTGCACCTTATAATTTATACCAATGATGCCACTTTGAGGTATACGAGGTTCACACGATCTCTTAATTATATCCTGTAAGTTTCCTCAATCGAAGGAACTCTGTTTATTTTGTAGCTATGACCGTTTAAATTCGTAATCTAAATATACTTACAGATGAAGTTTACTATATTCTTTTAACGGTACTCCTTTCTTGCTCGACCTATGAATCCCGAAATTTCGGTTATTGCAACTTATAATTTATTTCCTATGATGCCACTTCGAGGTAGAAGATGTTCACACATTATTGTAATTATATACTGCAACTTTCCTCATTTGAACTCCGCTTATCTTGTACTTATAATCATATAAACATCTAATCTCAATATAACAACGTATGATGTTTATTCTATTCTGTTAATGGTAATCCTTTCTTGCACGAATTATTATTGTTGGTATTTCGGTTATTGAAACTTATAATTTATTTCCTAGTACACCACTTCGAGTTATAAGAGGTTCACACGATATCTTAATTATCTCATGTAAGTTTGCCCAATCAAACTCTGTTTATCTTGTAGTTATACTCGTTTAAATTTGTAATCTTAAATATACTAAGTTATGAAGTTTACTATATTCTTGTAACGGTACTCCTTTCTTGCAAGAAGTATTAATCTTGTATGTCGGCTATTGCAACTTATAATTTATTACCTATGATGCCACTTCAAGGCATACGAGGTTCACACGATGTCTTAATAATATGGGGTAGGTTTCCTCAACCGAACTCTGTTTATCTTGTAGTTATAATCGTTTAAATTTGTAATCTAAATATACTAACATATGAAGTTTACTATATTCTTTGAACGGTACTCCTTTCTTGCACGGACTATTAATCTTTGTATGTCGGTTATTGCACCTTATAATTTATACCAATGATGCCACTTTGAGGTATACGAGGTTCACACGATCTCTTAATTATATCCTGTAAGTTTCCTCAATCGAAGGAACTCTGTTTATTTTGTAGCTATGACCGTTTAAATTCGTAATCTAAATATACTTACAGAGGAAGTTTACTATATTCTTTTAACGGTACTCCTTTCTTGCTCGACCTATGAATCCCGAAATTTCGGTTATTGCAACTTATAATTTATTTCCTATGATGCCACTTCGAGGTAGAAGATGTTCACACATTATTGTAATTATATACTGCAACTTTCCTCATTTGAACTCCGCTTATCTTGTACTTATAATCATATAAACATCTAATCTCAATATAACAACGTATGATGTTTATTCTATTCTGTTAATGGTAATCCTTTCTTGCACGAATTATTATTGTTGGTATTTCGGTTATTGAAACTTATAATTTATTTCCTAGTACACCACTTCGAGTTATAAGAGGTTCACACGATATCTTAATTATCTCATGTAAGTTTGCCCAATCAAACTCTGTTTATCTTGTAGTTATACTCGTTTAAATTTGTAATCTTAAATATACTAAGTTATGAAGTTTACTATATTCTTGTAACGGTACTCCTTTCTTGCAAGAAGTATTAATCTTGTATGTCGGCTATTGCAACTTATAATTTATTACCTATGATGCCACTTCAAGGCATACGAGGTTCACACGATGTCTTAATAATATGGGGTAGGTTTCCTCAACCGAACTCTGTTTATCTTGTAGTTATAATCGTTTAAATTTGTAATCTAAATATACTAACATATGAAGTTTACTATATTCTTTGAACGGTACTCCTTTCTTGCACGGACTATTAATCTTTGTATGTCGGTTATTGCACCTTATAATTTATACCAATGATGCCACTTTGAGGTATACGAGGTTCACACGATCTCTTAATTATATCCTGTAAGTTTCCTCAATCGAAGGAACTCTGTTTATTTTGTAGCTATGACCGTTTAAATTCGTAATCTAAATATACTTACAGAGGAAGTTTACTATATTCTTTTAACGGTACTCCTTTCTTGCTCGACCTATGAATCCCGAAATTTCGGTTATTGCAACTTATAATTTATTTCCTATGATGCCACTTCGAGGTAGAAGATGTTCACACATTATTGTAATTATATACTGCAAGTTTCCTCATTTGAACTCCGCTTATCTTGTACTTATAATCATATAAACATCTAATCTCAATATAACAACGTATGATGTTTATTCTATTCTGTTAATGGTAATCCTTTCTTGCAAGAATTATTATTGTTGGTATTTCGGTTATTGAAACTTATAATTTATTTCCTAGTACACCACTTCGAGTTATAAGAGGTTCACACGATATCTTAATTATCTCATGTAAGTTTGCCCAATCAAACTCTGTTTATCTTGTAGTTATACTCGTTTAAATTTGTAATCTTAAATATACTAAGTTATGAAGTTTACTATATTCTTGTAACGGTACTCCTTTCTTGCAAGAAGTATTAATCTTGTATGTCGGCTATTGCAACTTATAATTTATTACCTATGATGCCACTTCAAGGCATACGAGGTTCACACGATGTCTTAATAATATGGGGTAGGTTTCCTCAACCGAACTCTGTTTATCTTGTAGTTATAATCGTTTAAATTTGTAATCTAAATATACTAACATATGAAGTTTACTATATTCTTTGAACGGTACTCCTTTCTTGCACGGACTATTAATCTTTGTATGTCGGTTATTGCACCTTATAATTTATACCAATGATGCCACTTTGAGGTATACGAGGTTCACACGATCTCTTAATTGTATCCTGTAAGTTTCCTCAATCGAAGGAACTCTGTTTATTTTGTAGCTATGACCGTTTAAATTCGTAATCTAAATATACTTACAGATGAAGTTTACTATATTCTTTTAACGGTACTCCTTTCTTGCTCGACCTATGAATCCCGAAATTTCGGTTATTGCAACTTATAATTTATTTCCTATGATGCCACTTCGAGGTAGAAGATGTTCACACATTATTGTAATTATATACTGCAAGTTTCCTCATTTGAACTCCGCTTATCTTGTACTTATAATCATATAAACATCTAATCTCAATATAACAACGTATGATGTTTATTCTATTCTGTTAATGGTAATCCTTTCTTGCACGAATTATTATTGTTGGTATTTCGGTTATTGAAACTTATAATTTATTTCCTAGTACACCACTTCGAGTTATAAGAGGTTCACACGATATCTTAATTATCTCATGTAAGTTTGCCCAATCAAACTCTGTTTATCTTGTAGTTATACTCGTTTAAATTTGTAATCTTAAATATACTAAGTTATGAAGTTTACTATATTCTTGTAACGGTACTCCTTTCTTGCAAGAAGTATTAATCTTGTATGTCGGCTATTGCAACTTATAATTTATTACCTATGATGCCACTTCAAGGCATACGAGGTTCACACGATGTCTTAATAATATGGGGTAGGTTTCCTCAACCGAACTCTGTTTATCTTGTAGTTATAATCGTTTAAATTTGTAATCTAAATATACTAACATATGAAGTTTACTATATTCTTTGAACGGTACTCCTTTCTTGCACGGACTATTAATCTTTGTATGTCGGTTATTGCACCTTATAATTTATACCAATGATGCCACTTTGAGGTATACGAGGTTCACACGATCTCTTAATTATATCCTGTAAGTTTCCTCAATCGAAGGAACTCTGTTTATTTTGTAGCTATGACCGTTTAAATTCGTAATCTAAATATACTTACAGATGAAGTTTACTATATTCTTTTAACGGTACTCCTTTCTTGCTCGACCTATGAATCCCGAAATTTCGGTTATTGCAACTTATAATTTATTTCCTATGATGCCACTTCGAGGTAGAAGATGTTCACACATTATTGTAATTATATACTGCAGCTTTCCTCATTTGAACTCCGCTTATCTTGTACTTATAATCATATAAACATCTAATCTCAATATAACAACGTATGATGTTTATTCTATTCTGTTAATGGTAATCCTTTCTTGCACGAATTATTATTGTTGGTATTTCGGTTATTGAAACTTATAATTTATTTCCTAGTACACCACTTCGAGTTATAAGAGGTTAACACGATATCTTAATTATCTCATGTAAGTTTGCCCAATCAAACTCTGTTTATCTTGTAGTTATACTCGTTTAAATTTGTAATCTTAAATATACTAAGTTATGAAGTTTACTATATTCTTGTAACGGTACTCCTTTCTTGCAAGAAGTATTAATCTTGTATGTCGGCTATTGCAACTTATAATTTATTACCTATGATGCCACTTCAAGGCATACGAGGTTCACACGATGTCTTAATAATATGGGGTAGGTTTCCTCAACCGAACTCTGTTTATCTTGTAGTTATAATCGTTTAAATTTGTAATCTAAATATACTAACATATGAAGTTTACTATATTCTTTGAACGGTACTCCTTTCTTGCACGGACTATTAATCTTTGTATGTCGGTTATTGCACCTTATAATTTATACCAATGATGCCACTTTGAGGTATACGAGGTTCACACGATCTCTTAATTATATCCTGTAAGTTTCCTCAATCGAAGGAACTCTGTTTATTTTGTAGCTATGACCGTTTAAATTCGTAATCTAAATATACTTACAGATGAAGTTTACTATATTCTTTTAACGGTACACCTTTCTTGCTCGACCTATGAATCCCGAAATTTCGGTTATTGCAACTTATAATTTATTTCCTATGATGCCACTTCGAGGTAGAAGATGTTCACACATTATTGTAATTATATACTGCAACTTTCCTCATTTGAACTCCGCTTATCTTGTACTTATAATCATATAAACATCTAATCTCAATATAACAACGTATGATGTTTATTCTATTCTGTTAATGGTAATCCTTTCTTGCACGAATTATTATTGTTGGTATTTCGGTTATTGAAACTTATAATTTATTTCCTAGTACACCACTTCGAGTTATAAGAGGTTCACACGATATCTTAATTATCTCATGTAAGTTTGCCCAATCAAACTCTGTTTATCTTGTAGTTATACTCGTTTAAATTTGTAATCTTAAATATACTAAGTTATGAAGTTTACTATATTCTTGTAACGGTACTCCTTTCTTGCAAGAAGTATTAATCTTGTATGTCGGCTATTGCAACTTATAATTTATTACCTATGATGCCACTTCAAGGCATACGAGGTTCACACGATGTCTTAATAATATGGGGTAGGTTTCCTCAACCGAACTCTGTTTATCTTGTAGTTATAATCGTTTAAATTTGTAATCTAAATATACTAACATATGAAGTTTACTATATTCTTTGAACGGTACTCCTTTCTTGCACGGACTATTAATCTTTGTATGTCGGTTATTGCACCTTATAATTTATACCAATGATGCCACTTTGAGGTATACGAGGTTCACACGATCTCTTAATTATATCCTGTAAGTTTCCTCAATCGAAGGAACTCTGTTTATTTTGTAGCTATGACCGTTTAAATTCGTAATCTAAATATACTTACAGATGAAGTTTACTATATTCTTTTAACGGTACTCCTTTCTTGCTCGACCTATGAATCCCGAAATTTCGGTTATTGCAACTTATAATTTATTTCCTATGATGCCACTTCGAGGTAGAAGATGTTCACACATTATTGTAATTATATACTGCAACTTTCCTCATTTGAACTCCGCTTATCTTGTACTTATAATCATATAAACATCTAATCTCAATATAACAACGTATGATGTTTATTCTATTCTGTTAATGGTAATCCTTTCTTGCACGAATTATTATTGTTGGTATTTCGGTTATTGAAACTTATAATTTATTTCCTAGTACACCACTTCGAGTTATAAGAGGTTCACACGATATCTTAATTATCTCATGTAAGTTTGCCCAATCAAACTCTGTTTATCTTGTAGTTATACTCGTTTAAATTTGTAATCTTAAATATACTAAGTTATGAAGTTTACTATATTCTTGTAACGGTACTCCTTTCTTGCAAGAAGTATTAATCTTGTATGTCGGCTATTGCAACTTATAATTTATTACCTATGATGCCACTTCAAGGCATACGAGGTTCACACGATGTCTTAATAATATGGGGTAGGTTTCCTCAACCGAACTCTGTTTATCTTGTAGTTATAATCGTTTAAATTTGTAATCTAAATATACTAACATATGAAGTTTACTATATTCTTTGAACGGTACTCCTTTCTTGCACGGACTATTAATCTTTGTATGTCGGTTATTGCACCTTATAATTTATACCAATGATGCCACTTTGAGGTATACGAGGTTCACACGATCTCTTAATTATATCCTGTAAGTTTCCTCAATCGAAGGAACTCTGTTTATTTTGTAGCTATGACCGTTTAAATTCGTAATCTAAATATACTTACAGATGAAGTTTACTATATTCTTTTAACGGTACTCCTTTCTTGCTCGACCTATGAATCCCGAAATTTCGGTTATTGCAACTTATAATTTATTTCCTATGATGCCACTTCGAGGTAGAAGATGTTCACACATTATTGTAATTATATACTGCAAGTTTCCTCATTTGAACTCCGCTTATCTTGTACTTATAATCATATAAACATCTAATCTCAATATAACAACGTATGATGTTTATTCTATTCTGTTAATGGTAATCCTTTCTTGCACGAATTATTATTGTTGGTATTTCGGTTATTGAAACTTATAATTTATTTCCTAGTACACCACTTCGAGTTATAAGAGGTTCACACGATATCTTAATTATCTCATGTAAGTTTGCCCAATCAAACTCTGTTTATCTTGTAGTTATACTCGTTTAAATTTGTAATCTTAAATATACTAAGTTATGAAGTTTACTATATTCTTGTAACGGTACTCCTTTCTTGCAAGAAGTATTAATCTTGTATGTCGGCTATTGCAACTTATAATTTATTACCTATGATGCCACTTCAAGGCATACGAGGTTCACACGATGTCTTAATAATATGGGGTAGGTTTCCTCAACCGAACTCTGTTTATCTTGTAGTTATAATCGTTTAAATTTGTAATCTAAATATACTAACATATGAAGTTTACTATATTCTTTGAACGGTACTCCTTTCTTGCACGGACTATTAATCTTTGTATGTCGGTTATTGCACCTTATAATTTATACCAATGATGCCACTTTGAGGTATACGAGGTTCACACGATCTCTTAATTATATCCTGTAAGTTTCCTCAATCGAAGGAACTCTGTTTATTTTGTAGCTATGACCGTTTAAATTCGTAATCTAAATATACTTACAGATGAAGTTTACTATATTCTTTTAACGGTACTCCTTTCTTGCTCGACCTATGAATCCCGAAATTTCGGTTATTGCAACTTATAATTTATTTCCTATGATGCCACTTCGAGGTAGAAGATGTTCACACATTATTGTAATTATATACTGCAGCTTTCCTCATTTGAACTCCGCTTATCTTGTACTTATAATCATATAAACATCTAATCTCAATATAACAACGTATGATGTTTATTCTATTCTGTTAATGGTAATCCTTTCTTGCACGAATTATTATTGTTGGTATTTCGGTTATTGAAACTTATAATTTATTTCCTAGTACACCACTTCGAGTTATAAGAGGTTAACACGATATCTTAATTATCTCATGTAAGTTTGCCCAATCAAACTCTGTTTATCTTGTAGTTATACTCGTTTAAATTTGTAATCTTAAATATACTAAGTTATGAAGTTTACTATATTCTTGTAACGGTACTCCTTTCTTGCAAGAAGTATTAATCTTGTATGTCGGCTATTGCAACTTATAATTTATTACCTATGATGCCACTTCAAGGCATACGAGGTTCACACGATGTCTTAATAATATGGGGTAGGTTTCCTCAACCGAACTCTGTTTATCTTGTAGTTATAATCGTTTAAATTTGTAATCTAAATATACTAACATATGAAGTTTACTATATTCTTTGAACGGTACTCCTTTCTTGCACGGACTATTAATCTTTGTATGTCGGTTATTGCACCTTATAATTTATACCAATGATGCCACTTTGAGGTATACGAGGTTCACACGATCTCTTAATTATATCCTGTAAGTTTCCTCAATCGAAGGAACTCTGTTTATTTTGTAGCTATGACCGTTTAAATTCGTAATCTAAATATACTTACAGATGAAGTTTACTATATTCTTTTAACGGTACTCCTTTCTTGCTCGACCTATGAATCCCGAAATTTCGGTTATTGCAACTTATAATTTATTTCCTATGATGCCACTTCGAGGTAGAAGATGTTCACACATTATTGTAATTATATACTGCAACTTTCCTCATTTGAACTCCGCTTATCTTGTACTTATAATCATATAAACATCTAATCTCAATATAACAACGTATGATGTTTATTCTATTCTGTTAATGGTAATCCTTTCTTGCACGAATTATTATTGTTGGTATTTCGGTTATTGAAACTTATAATTTATTTCCTAGTACACCACTTCGAGTTATAAGAGGTTCACACGATATCTTAATTATCTCATGTAAGTTTGCCCAATCAAACTCTGTTTATCTTGTAGTTATACTCGTTTAAATTTGTAATCTTAAATATACTAAGTTATGAAGTTTACTATATTCTTGTAACGGTACTCCTTTCTTGCAAGAAGTATTAATCTTGTATGTCGGCTATTGCAACTTATAATTTATTACCTATGATGCCACTTCAAGGCATACGAGGTTCACACGATGTCTTAATAATATGGGGTAGGTTTCCTCAACCGAACTCTGTTTATCTTGTAGTTATAATCGTTTAAATTTGTAATCTAAATATACTAACATATGAAGTTTACTATATTCTTTGAACGGTACTCCTTTCTTGCACGGACTATTAATCTTTGTATGTCGGTTATTGCACCTTATAATTTATACCAATGATGCCACTTTGAGGTATACGAGGTTCACACGATCTCTTAATTATATCCTGTAAGTTTCCTCAATCGAAGGAACTCTGTTTATTTTGTAGCTATGACCGTTTAAATTCGTAATCTAAATATACTTACAGATGAAGTTTACTATATTCTTTTAACGGTACTCCTTTCTTGCTCGACCTATGAATCCCGAAATTTCGGTTATTGCAACTTATAATTTATTTCCTATGATGCCACTTCGAGGTAGAAGATGTTCACACATTATTGTAATTATATACTGCAACTTTCCTCATTTGAACTCCGCTTATCTTGTACTTATAATCATATAAACATCTAATCTCAATATAACAACGTATGATGTTTATTCTATTCTGTTAATGGTAATCCTTTCTTGCACGAATTATTATTGTTGGTATTTCGGTTATTGAAACTTATAATTTATTTCCTAGTACACCACTTCGAGTTATAAGAGGTTCACACGATATCTTAATTATCTCATGTAAGTTTGCCCAATCAAACTCTGTTTATCTTGTAGTTATACTCGTTTAAATTTGTAATCTTAAATATACTAAGTTATGAAGTTTACTATATTCTTGTAACGGTACTCCTTTCTTGCAAGAAGTATTAATCTTGTATGTCGGCTATTGCAACTTATAATTTATTACCTATGATGCCACTTCAAGGCATACGAGGTTCACACGATGTCTTAATAATATGGGGTAGGTTTCCTCAACCGAACTCTGTTTATCTTGTAGTTATAATCGTTTAAATTTGTAATCTAAATATACTAACATATGAAGTTTACTATATTCTTTGAACGGTACTCCTTTCTTGCACGGACTATTAATCTTTGTATGTCGGTTATTGCACCTTATAATTTATACCAATGATGCCACTTTGAGGTATACGAGGTTCACACGATCTCTTAATTATATCCTGTAAGTTTCCTCAATCGAAGGAACTCTGTTTATTTTGTAGCTATGACCGTTTAAATTCGTAATCTAAATATACTTACAGATGAAGTTTACTATATTCTTTTAACGGTACTCCTTTCTTGCTCGACCTATGAATCCCGAAATTTCGGTTATTGCAACTTATAATTTATTTCCTATGATGCCACTTCGAGGTAGAAGATGTTCACACATTATTGTAATTATATACTGCAACTTTCCTCATTTGAACTCCGCTTATCTTGTACTTATAATCATATAAACATCTAATCTCAATATAACAACGTATGATGTTTATTCTATTCTGTTAATGGTAATCCTTTCTTGCACGAATTATTATTGTTGGTATTTCGGTTATTGAAACTTATAATTTATTTCCTAGTACACCACTTCGAGTTATAAGAGGTTAACACGATATCTTAATTATCTCATGTAAGTTTGCCCAATCAAACTCTGTTTATCTTGTAGTTATACTCGTTTAAATTTGTAATCTTAAATATACTAAGTTATGAAGTTTACTATATTCTTGTAACGGTACTCCTTTCTTGCAAGAAGTATTAATCTTGTATGTCGGCTATTGCAACTTATAATTTATTACCTATGATGCCACTTCAAGGCATACGAGGTTCACACGATGTCTTAATAATATGGGGTAGGTTTCCTCAACCGAACTCTGTTTATCTTGTAGTTATAATCGTTTAAATTTGTAATCTAAATATACTAACATATGAAGTTTACTATATTCTTTGAACGGTACTCCTTTCTTGCACGGACTATTAATCTTTGTATGTCGGTTATTGCACCTTATAATTTATACCAATGATGCCACTTTGAGGTATACGAGGTTCACACGATCTCTTAATTATATCCTGTAAGTTTCCTCAATCGAAGGAACTCTGTTTATTTTGTAGCTATGACCGTTTAAATTCGTAATCTAAATATACTTACAGATGAAGTTTACTATATTCTTTTAACGGTACTCCTTTCTTGCTCGACCTATGAATCCCGAAATTTCGGTTATTGCAACTTATAATTTATTTCCTATGATGCCACTTCGAGGTAGAAGATGTTCACACATTATTGTAATTATATACTGCAACTTTCCTCATTTGAACTCCGCTTATCTTGTACTTATAATCATATAAACATCTAATCTCAATATAACAACGTATGATGTTTATTCTATTCTGTTAATGGTAATCCTTTCTTGCACGAATTATTATTGTTGGTATTTCGGTTATTGAAACTTATAATTTATTTCCTAGTACACCACTTCGAGTTATAAGAGGTTCACACGATATCTTAATTATCTCATGTAAGTTTGCCCAATCAAACTCTGTTTATCTTGTAGTTATACTCGTTTAAATTTGTAATCTTAAATATACTAAGTTATGAAGTTTACTATATTCTTGTAACGGTACTCCTTTCTTGCAAGAAGTATTAATCTTGTATGTCGGCTATTGCAACTTATAATTTATTACCTATGATGCCACTTCAAGGCATACGAGGTTCACACGATGTCTTAATAATATGGGGTAGGTTTCCTCAACCGAACTCTGTTTATCTTGTAGTTATAATCGTTTAAATTTGTAATCTAAATATACTAACATATGAAGTTTACTATATTCTTTGAACGGTACTCCTTTCTTGCACGGACTATTAATCTTTGTATGTCGGTTATTGCACCTTATAATTTATACCAATGATGCCACTTTGAGGTATACGAGGTTCACACGATCTCTTAATTATATCCTGTAAGTTTCCTCAATCGAAGGAACTCTGTTTATTTTGTAGCTATGACCGTTTAAATTCGTAATCTAAATATACTTACAGATGAAGTTTACTATATTCTTTTAACGGTACTCCTTTCTAGCTCGACCTATGAATCCCGAAATTTCGGTTATTGCAACTTATAATTTATTTCCTATGATGCCACTTCGAGGTAGAAGATGTTCACACATTATTGTAATTATATACTGCAACTTTCCTCATTTGAACTCCGCTTATCTTGTACTTATAATCATATAAACATCTAATCTCAATATAACAACGTATGATGTTTATTCTATTCTGTTAATGGTAATCCTTTCTTGCACGAATTATTATTGTTGGTATTTCGGTTATTGAAACTTATAATTTATTTCCTAGTACACCACTTCGAGTTATAAGAGGTTCACACGATATCTTAATTATCTCATGTAAGTTTGCCCAATCAAACTCTGTTTATCTTGTAGTTATACTCGTTTAAATTTGTAATCTTAAATATACTAAGTTATGAAGTTTACTATATTCTTGTAACGGTACTCCTTTCTTGCAAGAAGTATTAATCTTGTATGTCGGCTATTGCAACTTATAATTTATTACCTATGATGCCACTTCAAGGCATACGAGGTTCACACGATGTCTTAATAATATGGGGTAGGTTTCCTCAACCGAACTCTGTTTATCTTGTAGTTATAATCGTTTAAATTTGTAATCTAAATATACTAACATATGAAGTTTACTATATTCTTTGAACGGTACTCCTTTCTTGCACGGACTATTAATCTTTGTATGTCGGTTATTGCACCTTATAATTTATACCAATGATGCCACTTTGAGGTATACGAGGTTCACACGATCTCTTAATTATATCCTGTAAGTTTCCTCAATCGAAGGAACTCTGTTTATTTTGTAGCTATGACCGTTTAAATTCGTAATCTAAATATACTTACAGATGAAGTTTACTATATTCTTTTAACGGTACTCCTTTCTTGCTCGACCTATGAATCCCGAAATTTCGGTTATTGCAACTTATAATTTATTTCCTATGATGCCACTTCGAGGTAGAAGATGTTCACACATTATTGTAATTATATACTGCAACTTTCCTCATTTGAACTCCGCTTATCTTGTACTTATAATCATATAAACATCTAATCTCAATATAACAACGTATGATGTTTATTCTATTCTGTTAATGGTAATCCTTTCTTGCACGAATTATTATTGTTGGTATTTCGGTTATTGAAACTTATAATTTATTTCCTAGTACACCACTTCGAGTTATAAGAGGTTCACACGATATCTTAATTATCTCATGTAAGTTTGCCCAATCAAACTCTGTTTATCTTGTAGTTATACTCGTTTAAATTTGTAATCTTAAATATACTAAGTTATGAAGTTTACTATATTCTTGTAACGGTACTCCTTTCTTGCAAGAAGTATTAATCTTGTATGTCGGCTATTGCAACTTATAATTTATTACCTATG
This sequence comes from Chamaenerion angustifolium, assembly GCA_946814005.1. Lineage (NCBI taxonomy): Eukaryota > Viridiplantae > Streptophyta > Magnoliopsida > Myrtales > Onagraceae > Chamaenerion > Chamaenerion angustifolium. Next base: position 19,309,248 of record OX328268.1, on the reverse strand, counting down.
ATGCCACTTCAAGGCATACGAGGTTCACACGATGTCTTAATAATATGGGGTAGGTTTCCTCAACCGAACTCTGTTTATCTTGTAGTTATAATCGTTTAAATTTGTAATCTAAATATACTAACATATGAAGTTTACTATATTCTTTGAACGGTACTCCTTTCTTGCACGGACTATTAATCTTTGTATGTCGGTTATTGCACCTTATAATTTATACCAATGATGCCACTTTGAGGTATACGAGGTTCACACGATCTCTTAATTATATCCTGTAAGTTTCCTCAATCGAAGGAACTCTGTTTATTTTGTAGCTATGACCGTTTAAATTCGTAATCTAAATATACTTACAGATGAAGTTTACTATATTCTTTTAACGGTACTCCTTTCTTGCTCGACCTATGAATCCCGAAATTTCGGTTATTGCAACTTATAATTTATTTCCTATGATGCCACTTCGAGGTAGAAGATGTTCACACATTATTGTAATTATATACTGCAACTTTCCTCATTTGAACTCCGCTTATCTTGTACTTATAATCATATAAACATCTAATCTCAATATAACAACGTATGATGTTTATTCTATTCTGTTAATGGTAATCCTTTCTTGCACGAATTATTATTGTTGGTATTTCGGTTATTGAAACTTATAATTTATTTCCTAGTACACCACTTCGAGTTATAAGAGGTTCACACGATATCTTAATTATCTCATGTAAGTTTGCCCAATCAAACTCTGTTTATCTTGTAGTTATACTCGTTTAAATTTGTAATCTTAAATATACTAAGTTATGAAGTTTACTATATTCTTGTAACGGTACTCCTTTCTTGCAAGAAGTATTAATCTTGTATGTCGGCTATTGCAACTTATAATTTATTACCTATGATGCCACTTCAAGGTATACGAGGTTCACACGATGTCTTAATAATATGGGGTAGGTTTCCTCAACCGAACTCTGTTTATCTTGTAGTTATAATCGTTTAAATTTGTAATCTAAATATACTAACATATGAAGTTTACTATATTCTTTGAACGGTACTCCTTTCTTGCACGAACTATTAATCTTTGTATGTCGGTTATTGCACCTTATAATTTATACCAATGATGCCACTTTGAGGTATACGAGGTTCACACGATCTCTTAATTATATCCTGTAAGTTTCCTCAATCGAAGGAACTCTGTTTATTTTGTAGCTATGACCGTTTAAATTCGTAATCTAAATATACTTACAGATGAAGTTTACTATATTCTTTTAACGGTACTCCTTTCTTGCTCGACCTATGAATCCCGGAATTTCGGTTATTGCAACTTATAATTTATTTCCTATGATGCCACTTCGAGGTAGAAGATGTTCACACATTATTGTAATTATATACTGCAACTTTCCTCATTTGAACTCCGCTTATCTTGTACTTATAATCATATAAACATCTAATCTCAATATAACAACGTATGATGTTTATTCTATTCTGTTAATGGTAATCCTTTCTTGCACGAATTATTATTGTTGGTATTTCGGTTATTGAAACTTATAATTTATTTCCTAGTACACCACTTCGAGTTATAAGAGGTTCACACGATATCTTAATTATCTCATGTAAGTTTGCCCAATCAAACTCTGTTTATCTTGTAGTTATACTCGTTTAAATTTGTAATCTTAAATATACTAAGTTATGAAGTTTACTATATTCTTGTAACGGTACTCCTTTCTTGCAAGAAGTATTAATCTTGTATGTCGGCTATTGCAACTTATAATTTATTACCTATGATGCCACTTCAAGGTATACGAGGTTCACACGATGTCTTAATAATATGGGGTAGGTTTCCTCAACCGAACTCTGTTTATCTTGTAGTTATAATCGTTTAAATTTGTAATCTAAATATACTAACATATGAAGTTTACTATATTCTTTGAACGGTACTCCTTTCTTGCACGAACTATTAATCTTTGTATGTCGGTTATTGCACCTTATAATTTATACCAATGATGCCACTTTGAGGTATACGAGGTTCACACGATCTCTTAATTATATCCTGTAAGTTTCCTCAATCGAAGGAACTCTGTTTATTTTGTAGCTATGACCGTTTAAATTCGTAATCTAAATATACTTACAGATGAAGTTTACTATATTCTTTTAACGGTACTCCTTTCTTGCTCGACCTATGAATCCCGGAATTTCGGTTATTGCAACTTATAATTTATTTCCTATGATGCCACTTCGAGGTAGAAGATGTTCACACATTATTGTAATTATATACTGCAACTTTCCTCATTTGAACTCCGCTTATCTTGTACTTATAATCATATAAACATCTAATCTCAATATAACAACGTATGATGTTTATTCTATTCTGTTAATGGTAATCCTTTCTTGCACGAATTATTATTGTTGGTATTTCGGTTATTGAAACTTATAATTTATTTCCTAGTACACCACTTCGAGTTATAAGAGGTTCACACGATATCTTAATTATCTCATGTAAGTTTGCCCAATCAAACTCTGTTTATCTTGTAGTTATACTCGTTTAAATTTGTAATCTTAAATATACTAAGTTATGAAGTTTACTATATTCTTGTAACGGTACTCCTTTCTTGCAAGAAGTATTAATCTTGTATGTCGGCTATTGCAACTTATAATTTATTACCTATGATGCCACTTCAAGGCATACGAGGTTCACACGATGTCTTAATAATATGGGGTAGGTTTCCTCAACCGAACTCTGTTTATCTTGTAGTTATAATCGTTTAAATTTGTAATCTAAATATACTAACATATGAAGTTTACTATATTCTTTGAACGGTACTCCTTTCTTGCACGAACTATTAATCTTTGTATGTCGGTTATTGCACCTTATAATTTATACCAATGATGCCACTTTGAGGTATACGAGGTTCACACGATCTCTTAATTATATCCTGTAAGTTTCCTCAATCGAAGGAACTCTGTTTATTTTGTAGCTATGACCGTTTAAATTCGTAATCTAAATATACTTACAGATGAAGTTTACTATATTCTTTTAACGGTACTCCTTTCTTGCTCGACCTATGAATCCCGGAATTTCGGTTATTGCAACTTATAATTTATTTCCTATGATGCCACTTCGAGGTAGAAGATGTTCACACATTATTGTAATTATATACTGCAACTTTCCTCATTTGAACTCCGCTTATCTTGTACTTATAATCATATAAACATCTAATCTCAATATAACAACGTATGATGTTTATTCTATTCTGTTAATGGTAATCCTTTCTTGCACGAATTATTATTGTTGGTATTTCGGTTATTGAAACTTATAATTTATTTCCTAGTACACCACTTCGAGTTATAAGAGGTTCACACGATATCTTAATTATCTCATGTAAGTTTGCCCAATCAAACTCTGTTTATCTTGTAGTTATACTCGTTTAAATTTGTAATCTTAAATATACTAAGTTATGAAGTTTACTATATTCTTGTAACGGTACTCCTTTCTTGCAAGAAGTATTAATCTTGTATGTCGGCTATTGCAACTTATAATTTATTACCTATGATGCCACTTCAAGGTATACGAGGTTCACACGATGTCTTAATAATATGGGGTAGGTTTCCTCAACCGAACTCTGTTTATCTTGTAGTTATAATCGTTTAAATTTGTAATCTAAATATACTAACATATGAAGTTTACTATATTCTTTGAACGGTACTCCTTTCTTGCACGAACTATTAATCTTTGTATGTCGGTTATTGCACCTTATAATTTATACCAATGATGCCACTTTGAGGTATACGAGGTTCACACGATCTCTTAATTATATCCTGTAAGTTTCCTCAATCGAAGGAACTCTGTTTATTTTGTAGCTATGACCGTTTAAATTCGTAATCTAAATATACTTACAGATGAAGTTTACTATATTCTTTTAACGGTACTCCTTTCTTGCTCGACCTATGAATCCCGGAATTTCGGTTATTGCAACTTATAATTTATTTCCTATGATGCCACTTCGAGGTAGAAGATGTTCACACATTATTGTAATTATATACTGCAACTTTCCTCATTTGAACTCCGCTTATCTTGTACTTATAATCATATAAACATCTAATCTCAATATAACAACGTATGATGTTTATTCTATTCTGTTAATGGTAATCCTTTCTTGCACGAATTATTATTGTTGGTATTTCGGTTATTGAAACTTATAATTTATTTCCTAGTACACCACTTCGAGTTATAAGAGGTTCACACGATATCTTAATTATCTCATGTAAGTTTGCCCAATCAAACTCTGTTTATCTTGTAGTTATACTCGTTTAAATTTGTAATCTTAAATATACTAAGTTATGAAGTTTACTATATTCTTGTAACGGTACTCCTTTCTTGCAAGAAGTATTAATCTTGTATGTCGGCTATTGCAACTTATAATTTATTACCTATGATGCCACTTCAAGGCATACGAGGTTCACACGATGTCTTAATAATATGGGGTAGGTTTCCTCAACCGAACTCTGTTTATCTTGTAGTTATAATCGTTTAAATTTGTAATCTAAATATACTAACATATGAAGTTTACTATATTCTTTGAACGGTACTCCTTTCTTGCACGGACTATTAATCTTTGTATGTCGGTTATTGCACCTTATAATTTATACCAATGATGCCACTTTGAGGTATACGAGGTTCACACGATCTCTTAATTATATCCTGTAAGTTTCCTCAATCGAAGGAACTCTGTTTATTTTGTAGCTATGACCGTTTAAATTCGTAATCTAAATATACTTACAGATGAAGTTTACTATATTCTTTTAACGGTACTCCTTTCTTGCTCGACCTATGAATCCCGAAATTTCGGTTATTGCAACTTATAATTTATTTCCTATGATGCCACTTCGAGGTAGAAGATGTTCACACATTATTGTAATTATATACTGCAACTTTCCTCATTTGAACTCCGCTTATCTTGTACTTATAATCATATAAACATCTAATCTCAATATAACAACGTATGATGTTTATTCTATTCTGTTAATGGTAATCCTTTCTTGCACGAATTATTATTGTTGGTATTTCGGTTATTGAAACTTATAATTTATTTCCTAGTACACCACTTCGAGTTATAAGAGGTTCACACGATATCTTAATTATCTCATGTAAGTTTGCCCAATCAAACTCTGTTTATCTTGTAGTTATACTCGTTTAAATTTGTAATCTTAAATATACTAAGTTATGAAGTTTACTATATTCTTGTAACGGTACTCCTTTCTTGCAAGAAGTATTAATCTTGTATGTCGGCTATTGCAACTTATAATTTATTACCTATGATGCCACTTCAAGGCATACGAGGTTCACACGATGTCTTAATAATATGGGGTAGGTTTCCTCAACCGAACTCTGTTTATCTTGTAGTTATAATCGTTTAAATTTGTAATCTAAATATACTAACATATGAAGTTTACTATATTCTTTGAACGGTACTCCTTTCTTGCACGGACTATTAATCTTTGTATGTCGGTTATTGCACCTTATAATTTATACCAATGATGCCACTTTGAGGTATACGAGGTTCACACGATCTCTTAATTATATCCTGTAAGTTTCCTCAATCGAAGGAACTCTGTTTATTTTGTAGCTATGACCGTTTAAATTCGTAATCTAAATATACTTACAGATGAAGTTTACTATATTCTTTTAACGGTACTCCTTTCTTGCTCGACCTATGAATCCCGAAATTTCGGTTATTGCAACTTATAATTTATTTCCTATGATGCCACTTCGAGGTAGAAGATGTTCACACATTATTGTAATTATATACTGCAACTTTCCTCATTTGAACTCCGCTTATCTTGTACTTATAATCATATAAACATCTAATCTCAATATAACAACGTATGATGTTTATTCTATTCTGTTAATGGTAATCCTTTCTTGCACGAATTATTATTGTTGGTATTTCGGTTATTGAAACTTATAATTTATTTCCTAGTACACCACTTCGAGTTATAAGAGGTTCACACGATATCTTAATTATCTCATGTAAGTTTGCCCAATCAAACTCTGTTTATCTTGTAGTTATACTCGTTTAAATTTGTAATCTTAAATATACTAAGTTATGAAGTTTACTATATTCTTGTAACGGTACTCCTTTCTTGCAAGAAGTATTAATCTTGTATGTCGGCTATTGCAACTTATAATTTATTACCTATGATGCCACTTCAAGGTATACGAGGTTCACACGATGTCTTAATAATATGGGGTAGGTTTCCTCAACCGAACTCTGTTTATCTTGTAGTTATAATCGTTTAAATTTGTAATCTAAATATACTAACATATGAAGTTTACTATATTCTTTGAACGGTACTCCTTTCTTGCATGAACTATTAATCTTTGTATGTCGGTTATTGCACCTTATAATTTATACCAATGATGCCACTTTGAGGTATACGAGGTTCACACGATCTCTTAATTATATCCTGTAAGTTTCCTCAATCGAAGGAACTCTGTTTATTTTGTAGCTATGACCGTTTAAATTCGTAATCTAAATATACTTACAGATGAAGTTTACTATATTCTTTTAACGGTACTCCTTTCTTGCTCGACCTATGAATCCCGGAATTTCGGTTATTGCAACTTATAATTTATTTCCTATGATGCCACTTCGAGGTAGAAGATGTTCACACATTATTGTAATTATATACTGCAACTTTCCTCATTTGAACTCCGCTTATCTTGTACTTATAATCATATAAACATCTAATCTCAATATAACAACGTATGATGTTTATTCTATTCTGTTAATGGTAATCCTTTCTTGCACGAATTATTATTGTTGGTATTTCGGTTATTGAAACTTATAATTTATTTCCTAGTACACCACTTCGAGTTATAAGAGGTTCACACGATATCTTAATTATCTCATGTAAGTTTGCCCAATCAAACTCTGTTTATCTTGTAGTTATACTCGTTTAAATTTGTAATCTTAAATATACTAAGTTATGAAGTTTACTATATTCTTGTAACGGTACTCCTTTCTTGCAAGAAGTATTAATCTTGTATGTCGGCTATTGCAACTTATAATTTATTACCTATGATGCCACTTCAAGGTATACGAGGTTCACACGATGTCTTAATAATATGGGGTAGGTTTCCTCAACCGAACTCTGTTTATCTTGTAGTTATAATCGTTTAAATTTGTAATCTAAATATACTAACATATGAAGTTTACTATATTCTTTGAACGGTACTCCTTTCTTGCACGAACTATTAATCTTTGTATGTCGGTTATTGCACCTTATAATTTATACCAATGATGCCACTTTGAGGTATACGAGGTTCACACGATCTCTTAATTATATCCTGTAAGTTTCCTCAATCGAAGGAACTCTGTTTATTTTGTAGCTATGACCGTTTAAATTCGTAATCTAAATATACTTACAGATGAAGTTTACTATATTCTTTTAACGGTACTCCTTTCTTGCTCGACCTATGAATCCCGGAATTTCGGTTATTGCAACTTATAATTTATTTCCTATGATGCCACTTCGAGGTAGAAGATGTTCACACATTATTGTAATTATATACTGCAACTTTCCTCATTTGAACTCCGCTTATCTTGTACTTATAATCATATAAACATCTAATCTCAATATAACAACGTATGATGTTTATTCTATTCTGTTAATGGTAATCCTTTCTTGCACGAATTATTATTGTTGGTATTTCGGTTATTGAAACTTATAATTTATTTCCTAGTACACCACTTCGAGTTATAAGAGGTTCACACGATATCTTAATTATCTCATGTAAGTTTGCCCAATCAAACTCTGTTTATCTTGTAGTTATACTCGTTTAAATTTGTAATCTTAAATATACTAAGTTATGAAGTTTACTATATTCTTGTAACGGTACTCCTTTCTTGCAAGAAGTATTAATCTTGTATGTCGGCTATTGCAACTTATAATTTATTACCTATGATGCCACTTCAAGGCATACGAGGTTCACACGATGTCTTAATAATATGGGGTAGGTTTCCTCAACCGAACTCTGTTTATCTTGTAGTTATAATCGTTTAAATTTGTAATCTAAATATACTAACATATGAAGTTTACTATATTCTTTGAACGGTACTCCTTTCTTGCACGAACTATTAATCTTTGTATGTCGGTTATTGCACCTTATAATTTATACCAATGATGCCACTTTGAGGTATACGAGGTTCACACGATCTCTTAATTATATCCTGTAAGTTTCCTCAATCGAAGGAACTCTGTTTATTTTGTAGCTATGACCGTTTAAATTCGTAATCTAAATATACTTACAGATGAAGTTTACTATATTCTTTTAACGGTACTCCTTTCTTGCTCGACCTATGAATCCCGGAATTTCGGTTATTGCAACTTATAATTTATTTCCTATGATGCCACTTCGAGGTAGAAGATGTTCACACATTATTGTAATTATATACTGCAACTTTCCTCATTTGAACTCCGCTTATCTTGTACTTATAATCATATAAACATCTAATCTCAATATAACAACGTATGATGTTTATTCTATTCTGTTAATGGTAATCCTTTCTTGCACGAATTATTATTGTTGGTATTTCGGTTATTGAAACTTATAATTTATTTCCTAGTACACCACTTCGAGTTATAAGAGGTTCACACGATATCTTAATTATCTCATGTAAGTTTGCCCAATCAAACTCTGTTTATCTTGTAGTTATACTCGTTTAAATTTGTAATCTTAAATATACTAAGTTATGAAGTTTACTATATTCTTGTAACGGTACTCCTTTCTTGCAAGAAGTATTAATCTTGTATGTCGGCTATTGCAACTTATAATTTATTACCTATGATGCCACTTCAAGGCATACGAGGTTCACACGATGTCTTAATAATATGGGGTAGGTTTCCTCAACCGAACTCTGTTTATCTTGTAGTTATAATCGTTTAAATTTGTAATCTAAATATACTAACATATGAAGTTTACTATATTCTTTGAACGGTACTCCTTTCTTGCACGAATTATTAATCTTTGTATGTCGGTTATTGCACCTTATAATTTATACCAATGATGCCACTTTGAGGTATACGAGGTTCACACGATCTCTTAATTATATCCTGTAAGTTTCCTCAATCGAAGGAACTCTGTTTATTTTGTAGCTATGACCGTTTAAATTCGTAATCTAAATATACTTACAGATGAAGTTTACTATATTCTTTTAACGGTACTCCTTTCTTGCTCGACCTATGAATCCCGGAATTTCGGTTATTGCAACTTATAATTTATTTCCTATGATGCCACTTCGAGGTAGAAGATGTTCACACATTATTGTAATTATATACTGCAACTTTCCTCATTTGAACTCCGCTTATCTTGTACTTATAATCATATAAACATCTAATCTCAATATAACAACGTATGATGTTTATTCTATTCTGTTAATGGTAATCCTTTCTTGCACGAATTATTATTGTTGGTATTTCGGTTATTGAAACTTATAATTTATTTCCTAGTACACCACTTCGAGTTATAAGAGGTTCACACGATATCTTAATTATCTCATGTAAGTTTGCCCAATCAAACTCTGTTTATCTTGTAGTTATACTCGTTTAAATTTGTAATCTTAAATATACTAAGTTATGAAGTTTACTATATTCTTGTAACGGTACTCCTTTCTTGCAAGAAGTATTAATCTTGTATGTCGGCTATTGCAACTTATAATTTATTACCTATGATGCCACTTCAAGGTATACGAGGTTCACACGATGTCTTAATAATATGGGGTAGGTTTCCTCAACCGAACTCTGTTTATCTTGTAGTTATAATCGTTTAAATTTGTAATCTAAATATACTAACATATGAAGTTTACTATATTCTTTGAACGGTACTCCTTTCTTGCACGAACTATTAATCTTTGTATGTCGGTTATTGCACCTTATAATTTATACCAATGATGCCACTTTGAGGTATACGAGGTTCACACGATCTCTTAATTATATCCTGTAAGTTTCCTCAATCGAAGGAACTCTGTTTATTTTGTAGCTATGACCGTTTAAATTCGTAATCTAAATATACTTACAGATGAAGTTTACTATATTCTTTTAACGGTACTCCTTTCTTGCTCGACCTATGAATCCCGGAATTTCGGTTATTGCAACTTATAATTTATTTCCTATGATGCCACTTCGAGGTAGAAGATGTTCACACATTATTGTAATTATATACTGCAACTTTCCTCATTTGAACTCCGCTTATCTTGTACTTATAATCATATAAACATCTAATCTCAATATAACAACGTATGATGTTTATTCTATTCTGTTAATGGTAATCCTTTCTTGCACGAATTATTATTGTTGGTATTTCGGTTATTGAAACTTATAATTTATTTACTAGTACACCACTTCGAGTTATAAGAGGTTCACACGATATCTTAATTATCTCATGTAAGTTTGCCCAATCAAACTCTGTTTATCTTGTAGTTATACTCGTTTAAATTTGTAATCTTAAATATACTAAGTTATGAAGTTTACTATATTCTTGTAACGGTACTCCTTTCTTGCAAGAAGTATTAATCTTGTATGTCGGCTATTGCAACTTATAATTTATTACCTATGATGCCACTTCAAGGTATACGAGGTTCACACGATGTCTTAATAATATGGGGTAGGTTTCCTCAACCGAACTCTGTTTATCTTGTAGTTATAATCGTTTAAATTTGTAATCTAAATATACTAACATATGAAGTTTACTATATTCTTTGAACGGTACTCCTTTCTTGCACGAACTATTAATCTTTGTATGTCGGTTATTGCACCTTATAATTTATACCAATGATGCCACTTTGAGGTATACGAGGTTCACACGATCTCTTAATTATATCCTGTAAGTTTCCTCAATCGAAGGAACTCTGTTTATTTTGTAGCTATGACCGTTTAAATTCGTAATCTAAATATACTTACAGATGAAGTTTACTATATTCTTTTAACGGTACTCCTTTCTTTCTCGACCTATGAATCCCGGAATTTCGGTTATTGCAACTTATAATTTATTTCCTATGATGCCACTTCGAGGTAGAAGATGTTCACACATTATTGTAATTATATACTGCAACTTTCCTCATTTGAACTCCGCTTATCTTGTACTTATAATCATTTAAACATCTAATCTCAATATAACAACGTATGATGTTTATTCTATTCTGTTAATGGTAATCCTTTCTTGCACGAATTATTATTGTTGGTATTTCGGTTATTGAAACTTATAATTTATTTCCTAGTACACCACTTCGAGTTATAAGAGGTTCACACGATATCTTAATTATCTCATGTAAGTTTGCCCAATCAAACTCTGTTTATCTTGTAGTTATACTCGTTTAAATTTGTAATCTTAAATATACTAAGTTATGAAGTTTACTATATTCTTGTAACGGTACTCCTTTCTTGCAAGAAGTATTAATCTTGTATGTCGGCTATTGCAACTTATAATTTATTACCTATGATGCCACTTCAAGGCATACGAGGTTCACACGATGTCTTAATAATATGGGGTAGGTTTCCTCAACCGAACTCTGTTTATCTTGTAGTTATAATCGTTTAAATTTGTAATCTAAATATACTAACATATGAAGTTTACTATATTCTTTGAACGGTACTCCTTTCTTGCACGGACTATTAATCTTTGTATGTCGGTTATTGCACCTTATAATTTATACCAATGATGCCACTTTGAGGTATACGAGGTTCACACGATCTCTTAATTATATCCTGTAAGTTTCCTCAATCGAAGGAACTCTGTTTATTTTGTAGCTATGACCGTTTAAATTCGTAATCTAAATATACTTACAGATGAAGTTTACTATATTCTTTTAACGGTACTCCTTTCTTTCTCGACCTATGAATCCCGGAATTTCGGTTATTGCAACTTATAATTTATTTCCTATGATGCCACTTCGAGGTAGAAGATGTTCACACATTATTGTAATTATATACTGCAACTTTCCTCATTTGAACTCCGCTTATCTTGTACTTATAATCATTTAAACATCTAATCTCAATATAACAACGTATGATGTTTATTCTATTCTGTTAATGGTAATCCTTTCTTGCACGAATTATTATTGTTGGTATTTCGGTTATTGAAACTTATAATTTATTTCCTAGTACACCACTTCGAGTTATAAGAGGTTCACACGATATCTTAATTATCTCAAGTAAGTTTGCCCAATCAAACTCTGTTTATCTTGTAGTTATACTCGTTTAAATTTGTAATCTTAAATATACTAAGTTATGAAGTTTACTATATTCTTGTAACGGTACTCCTTTCTTGCAAGAAGTATTAATCTTGTATGTCGGCTATTGCAACTTATAATTTATTACCTATGATGCCACTTCAAGGTATACGAGGTTCACACGATGTCTTAATAATATGGGGTAGGTTTCCTCAACCGAACTCTGTTTATCTTGTAGTTATAATCGTTTAAATTTGTAATCTAAATATACTAACATATGAAGTTTACTATATTCTTTGAACGGTACTCCTTTCTTGCACGAACTATTAATCTTTGTATGTCGGTTATTGCACCTTATAATTTATACCAATGATGCCACTTTGAGGTATACGAGGTTCACACGATCTCTTAATTATATCCTGTAAGTTTCCTCAATCGAAGGAACTCTGTTTATTTTGTAGCTATGACCGTTTAAATTCGTAATCTAAATATACTTACAGATGAAGTTTACTATATTCTTTTAACGGTACTCCTTTCTTGCTCGACCTATGAATCCCGGAATTTCGGTTATTGCAACTTATAATTTATTTCCTATGATGCCACTTCGAGGTAGAAGATGTTCACACATTATTGTAATTATATACTGCAACTTTCCTCATTTGAACTCCGCTTATCTTGTACTTATAATCATATAAACATCTAATCTCAATATAACAACGTATGATGTTTATTCTATTCTGTTAATGGTAATCCTTTCTTGCACGAATTATTATTGTTGGTATTTCGGTTATTGAAACTTATAATTTATTTACTAGTACACCACTTCGAGTTATAAGAGGTTCACACGATATCTTAATTATCTCATGTAAGTTTGCCCAATCAAACTCTGTTTATCTTGTAGTTATACTCGTTTAAATTTGTAATCTTAAATATACTAAGTTATGAAGTTTACTATATTCTTGTAACGGTACTCCTTTCTTGCAAGAAGTATTAATCTTGTATGTCGGCTATTGCAACTTATAATTTATTACCTATGATGCCACTTCAAGGTATACGAGGTTCACACGATGTCTTAATAATATGGGGTAGGTTTCCTCAACCGAACTCTGTTTATCTTGTAGTTATAATCGTTTAAATTTGTAATCTAAATATACTAACATATGAAGTTTACTATATTCTTTGAACGGTACTCCTTTCTTGCACGAACTATTAATCTTTGTATGTCGGTTATTGCACCTTATAATTTATACCAATGATGCCACTTTGAGGTATACGAGGTTCACACGATCTCTTAATTATATCCTGTAAGTTTCCTCAATCGAAGGAACTCTGTTTATTTTGTAGCTATGACCGTTTAAATTCGTAATCTAAATATACTTACAGATGAAGTTTACTATATTCTTTTAACGGTACTCCTTTCTTGCTCGACCTATGAATCCCGGAATTTCGGTTATTGCAACTTATAATTTATTTCCTATGATGCCACTTCGAGGTAGAAGATGTTCACACATTATTGTAATTATATACTGCAACTTTCCTCATTTGAACTCCGCTTATCTTGTACTTATAATCATTTAAACATCTAATCTCAATATAACAACGTATGATGTTTATTCTATTCTGTTAATGGTAATCCTTTCTTGCACGAATTATTATTGTTGGTATTTCGGTTATTGAAACTTATAATTTATTTCCTAGTACACCACTTCGAGTTATAAGAGGTTCACACGATATCTTAATTATCTCATGTAAGTTTGCCCAATCAAACTCTGTTTATCTTGTAGTTATACTCGTTTAAATTTGTAATCTTAAATATACTAAGTTATGAAGTTTACTATATTCTTGTAACGGTACTCCTTTCTTGCAAGAAGTATTAATCTTGTATGTCGGCTATTGCAACTTATAATTTATTACCTATGATGCCACTTCAAGGCATACGAGGTTCACACGATGTCTTAATAATATGGGGTAGGTTTCCTCAACCGAACTCTGTTTATCTTGTAGTTATAATCGTTTAAATTTGTAATCTAAATATACTAACATATGAAGTTTACTATATTCTTTGAACGGTACTCCTTTCTTGCACGGACTATTAATCTTTGTATGTCGGTTATTGCACCTTATAATTTATACCAATGATGCCACTTTGAGGTATACGAGGTTCACACGATCTCTTAATTATATCCTGTAAGTTTCCTCAATCGAAGGAACTCTGTTTATTTTGTAGCTATGACCGTTTAAATTCGTAATCTAAATATACTTACAGATGAAGTTTACTATATTCTTTTAACGGTACTCCTTTCTTTCTCGACCTATGAATCCCGGAATTTCGGTTATTGCAACTTATAATTTATTTCCTATGATGCCACTTCGAGGTAGAAGATGTTCACACATTATTGTAATTATATACTGCAACTTTCCTCATTTGAACTCCGCTTATCTTGTACTTATAATCATTTAAACATCTAATCTCAATATAACAACGTATGATGTTTATTCTATTCTGTTAATGGTAATCCTTTCTTGCACGAATTATTATTGTTGGTATTTCGGTTATTGAAACTTATAATTTATTTCCTAGTACACCACTTCGAGTTATAAGAGGTTCACACGATATCTTAATTATCTCAAGTAAGTTTGCCCAATCAAACTCTGTTTATCTTGTAGTTATACTCGTTTAAATTTGTAATCTTAAATATACTAAGTTATGAAGTTTACTATATTCTTGTAACGGTACTCCTTTCTTGCAAGAAGTATTAATCTTGTATGTCGGCTATTGCAACTTATAATTTATTACCTATGATGCCACTTCAAGGTATACGAGGTTCACACGATGTCTTAATAATATGGGGTAGGTTTCCTCAACCGAACTCTGTTTATCTTGTAGTTATAATCGTTTAAATTTGTAATCTAAATATACTAACATATGAAGTTTACTATATTCTTTGAACGGTACTCCTTTCTTGCACGAACTATTAATCTTTGTATGTCGGTTATTGCACCTTATAATCTATACCAATGATGCCACTTTGAGGTATACGAGGTTCACACGATCTCTTAATTATATCCTGTAAGTTTCCTCAATCGAAGGAACTCTGTTTATTTTGTAGCTATGACCGTTTAAATTCGTAATCTAAATATACTTACAGATGAAGTTTACTATATTCTTTTAACGGTACTCCTTTCTTGCTCGACCTATGAATCCCGGAATTTCGGTTATTGCAACTTATAATTTATTTCCTATGATGCCACTTCGAGGTAGAAGATGTTCACACATTATTGTAATTATATACTGCAACTTTCCTCATTTGAACTCCGCTTATCTTGTACTTATAATCATTTAAACATCTAATCTCAATATAACAACGTGTGATGTTTATTCTATTCTGTTAATGGTAATCCTTTCTTGCACGAATTATTATTGTTGGTATTTCGGTTATTGAAACTTATAATTTATTTCCTAGTACACCACTTTGAGTTATAAGAGGTTCACACGATATCTTAATTATCTCATGTAAGTTTGCCCAATCAAACTCTGTTTATCTTGTAGTTATACTCGTTTAAATTTGTAATCTTAAATATACTAAGTTATGAAGTTTACTATATTCTTGTAACGGTACTCCTTTCTTGCATGAAGTATTAATCTTGTATGTCGGCTATTGCAACTTATAATTTATTACCTATGATGCCACTTCAAGGTATACGAGGTTCACACGATGTCTTAATAATATGGGGTAGGTTTCCTCAACCGAACTCTGTTTATCTTGTAGTTATAATCGTTTAAATTTGTAATCTAAATATACTAACATATGAAGTTTACTATATTCTTTGAACGGTACTCCTTTCTTGCACGAACTATTAATCTTTGTATGTCGGTTATTGCACCTTATAATCTATACCAATGATGCCACTTTGAGGTATACGAGGTTCACACGATCTCTTAATTATATCCTGTAAGTTTCCTCAATCGAAGGAACTCTGTTTATTTTGTAGCTATGACCGTTTAAATTCGTAATCTAAATATACTTACAGATGAAGTTTACTATATTCTTTTAACGGTACTCCTTTCTTTCTCGACCTATGAATCCCGGAATTTCGGTTATTGCAACTTATAATTTATTTCCTATGATGCCACTTCGAGGTAGAAGATGTTCACACATTATTGTAATTATATACTGCAACTTTCCTCATTTGAACTCCGCTTATCTTGTACTTATAATCATATAAACATCTAATCTCAATATAACAACGTATGATGTTTATTCTATTCTGTTAATGGTAATCCTTTCTTGCACGAATTATTATTGTTGGTATTTCGGTTATTGAAACTTATAATTTATTTCCTAGTACACCACTTCGAGTTATAAGAGGTTCACACGATATCTTAATTATCTCATGTAAGTTTGCCCAATCAAACTCTGTTTATCTTGTAGTTATACTCGTTTAAATTTGTAATCTTAAATATACTAAGTTATGAAGTTTACTATATTCTTGTAACGGTACTCCTTTCTTGCAAGAAGTATTAATCTTGTATGTCGGCTATTGCAACTTATAATTTATTACCTATGATGCCACTTCAAGGCATACGAGGTTCACACGATGTCTTAATAATATGGGGTAGGTTTCCTCAACCGAACTCTGTTTATCTTGTAGTTATAATCGTTTAAATTTGTAATCTAAATATACTAACATATGAAGTTTACTATATTCTTTGAACGGTACTCCTTTCTTGCACGAACTATTAATCTTTGTATGTCGGTTATTGCACCTTATAATTTATACCAATGATGCCACTTTGAGGTATACGAGGTTCACACGATCTCTTAATTATATCCTGTAAGTTTCCTCAATCGAAGGAACTCTGTTTATTTTGTAGCTATGACCGTTTAAATTCGTAATCTAAATATACTTACAGATGAAGTTTACTATATTCTTTTAACGGTACTCCTTTC
Source organism: Chamaenerion angustifolium (assembly GCA_946814005.1). NCBI lineage: Eukaryota > Viridiplantae > Streptophyta > Magnoliopsida > Myrtales > Onagraceae > Chamaenerion > Chamaenerion angustifolium. The sequence continues at coordinate 19,292,087 of OX328268.1, read as the reverse complement.
TTGCTCGACCTATGAATCCCGGAATTTCGGTTATTGCAACTTATAATTTATTTCCTATGATGCCACTTCGAGGTAGAAGATGTTCACACATTATTGTAATTATATACTGCAACTTTCCTCATTTGAACTCCGCTTATCTTGTACTTATAATCATATAAACATCTAATCTCAATATAACAACGTATGATGTTTATTCTATTCTGTTAATGGTAATCCTTTCTTGCACGAATTATTATTGTTGGTATTTCGGTTATTGAAACTTATAATTTATTTCCTAGTACACCACTTCGAGTTATAAGAGGTTCACACGATATCTTAATTATCTCATGTAAGTTTGCCCAATCAAACTCTGTTTATCTTGTAGTTATACTCGTTTAAATTTGTAATCTTAAATATACTAAGTTATGAAGTTTACTATATTCTTGTAACGGTACTCCTTTCTTGCAAGAAGTATTAATCTTGTATGTCGGCTATTGCAACTTATAATTTATTACCTATGATGCCACTTCAAGGCATACGAGGTTCACACGATGTCTTAATAATATGGGGTAGGTTTCCTCAACCGAACTCTGTTTATCTTGTAGTTATAATCGTTTAAATTTGTAATCTAAATATACTAACATATGAAGTTTACTATATTCTTTGAACGGTACTCCTTTCTTGCACGAACTATTAATCTTTGTATGTCGGTTATTGCACCTTATAATTTATACCAATGATGCCACTTTGAGGTATACGAGGTTCACACGATCTCTTAATTATATCCTGTAAGTTTCCTCAATCGAAGGAACTCTGTTTATTTTGTAGCTATGACCGTTTAAATTCGTAATCTAAATATACTTACAGATGAAGTTTACTATATTCTTTTAACGGTACTCCTTTCTTGCTCGACCTATGAATCCCGGAATTTCGGTTATTGCAACTTATAATTTATTTCCTATGATGCCACTTCGAGGTAGAAGATGTTCACACATTATTGTAATTATATACTGCAACTTTCCTCATTTGAACTCCGCTTATCTTGTACTTATAATCATATAAACATCTAATCTCAATATAACAACGTATGATGTTTATTCTATTCTGTTAATGGTAATCCTTTCTTGCACGAATTATTATTGTTGGTATTTCGGTTATTGAAACTTATAATTTATTTCCTAGTACACCACTTCGAGTTATAAGAGGTTCACACGATATCTTAATTATCTCATGTAAGTTTGCCCAATCAAACTCTGTTTATCTTGTAGTTATACTCGTTTAAATTTGTAATCTTAAATATACTAAGTTATGAAGTTTACTATATTCTTGTAACGGTACTCCTTTCTTGCAAGAAGTATTAATCTTGTATGTCGGCTATTGCAACTTATAATTTATTACCTATGATGCCACTTCAAGGCATACGAGGTTCACACGATGTCTTAATAATATGGGGTAGGTTTCCTCAACCGAACTCTGTTTATCTTGTAGTTATAATCGTTTAAATTTGTAATCTAAATATACTAACATATGAAGTTTACTATATTCTTTGAACGGTACTCCTTTCTTGCACGAACTATTAATCTTTGTATGTCGGTTATTGCACCTTATAATTTATACCAATGATGCCACTTTGAGGTATACGAGGTTCACACGATCTCTTAATTATATCCTGTAAGTTTCCTCAATCGAAGGAACTCTGTTTATTTTGTAGCTATGACCGTTTAAATTCGTAATCTAAATATACTTACAGATGAAGTTTACTATATTCTTTTAACGGTACTCCTTTCTTGCTCGACCTATGAATCCCGGAATTTCGGTTATTGCAACTTATAATTTATTTCCTATGATGCCACTTCGAGGTAGAAGATGTTCACACATTATTGTAATTATATACTGCAACTTTCCTCATTTGAACTCCGCTTATCTTGTACTTATAATCATATAAACATCTAATCTCAATATAACAACGTATGATGTTTATTCTATTCTGTTAATGGTAATCCTTTCTTGCACGAATTATTATTGTTGGTATTTCGGTTATTGAAACTTATAATTTATTTCCTAGTACACCACTTCGAGTTATAAGAGGTTCACACGATATCTTAATTATCTCATGTAAGTTTGCCCAATCAAACTCTGTTTATCTTGTAGTTATACTCGTTTAAATTTGTAATCTTAAATATACTAAGTTATGAAGTTTACTATATTCTTGTAACGGTACTCCTTTCTTGCAAGAAGTATTAATCTTGTATGTCGGCTATTGCAACTTATAATTTATTACCTATGATGCCACTTCAAGGTATACGAGGTTCACACGATGTCTTAATAATATGGGGTAGGTTTCCTCAACCGAACTCTGTTTATCTTGTAGTTATAATCGTTTAAATTTGTAATCTAAATATACTAACATATGAAGTTTACTATATTCTTTGAACGGTACTCCTTTCTTGCACGAACTATTAATCTTTGTATGTCGGTTATTGCACCTTATAATTTATACCAATGATGCCACTTTGAGGTATACGAGGTTCACACGATCTCTTAATTATATCCTGTAAGTTTCCTCAATCGAAGGAACTCTGTTTATTTTGTAGCTATGACCGTTTAAATTCGTAATCTAAATATACTTACAGATGAAGTTTACTATATTCTTTTAACGGTACTCCTTTCTTGCTCGACCTATGAATCCCGGAATTTCGGTTATTGCAACTTATAATTTATTTCCTATGATGCCACTTCGAGGTAGAAGATGTTCACACATTATTGTAATTATATACTGCAACTTTCCTCATTTGAACTCCGCTTATCTTGTACTTATAATCATATAAACATCTAATCTCAATATAACAACGTATGATGTTTATTCTATTCTGTTAATGGTAATCCTTTCTTGCACGAATTATTATTGTTGGTATTTCGGTTATTGAAACTTATAATTTATTTACTAGTACACCACTTCGAGTTATAAGAGGTTCACACGATATCTTAATTATCTCATGTAAGTTTGCCCAATCAAACTCTGTTTATCTTGTAGTTATACTCGTTTAAATTTGTAATCTTAAATATACTAAGTTATGAAGTTTACTATATTCTTGTAACGGTACTCCTTTCTTGCAAGAAGTATTAATCTTGTATGTCGGCTATTGCAACTTATAATTTATTACCTATGATGCCACTTCAAGGTATACGAGGTTCACACGATGTCTTAATAATATGGGGTAGGTTTCCTCAACCGAACTCTGTTTATCTTGTAGTTATAATCGTTTAAATTTGTAATCTAAATATACTAACATATGAAGTTTACTATATTCTTTGAACGGTACTCCTTTCTTGCACGAACTATTAATCTTTGTATGTCGGTTATTGCACCTTATAATCTATACCAATGATGCCACTTTGAGGTATACGAGGTTCACACGATCTCTTAATTATATCCTGTAAGTTTCCTCAATCGAAGGAACTCTGTTTATTTTGTAGCTATGACCGTTTAAATTCGTAATCTAAATATACTTACAGATGAAGTTTACTATATTCTTTTAACGGTACTCCTTTCTTGCTCGACCTATGAATCCCGGAATTTCGGTTATTGCAACTTATAATTTATTTCCTATGATGCCACTTCGAGGTAGAAGATGTTCACACATTATTGTAATTATATACTGCAACTTTCCTCATTTGAACTCCGCTTATCTTGTACTTATAATCATATAAACATCTAATCTCAATATAACAACGTATGATGTTTATTCTATTCTGTTAATGGTAATCCTTTCTTGCACGAATTATTATTGTTGGTATTTCGGTTATTGAAACTTATAATTTATTTCCTAGTACACCACTTCGAGTTATAAGAGGTTCACACGATATCTTAATTATCTCATGTAAGTTTGCCCAATCAAACTCTGTTTATCTTGTAGTTATACTCGTTTAAATTTGTAATCTTAAATATACTAAGTTATGAAGTTTACTATATTCTTGTAACGGTACTCCTTTCTTGCAAGAAGTATTAATCTTGTATGTCGGCTATTGCAACTTATAATTTATTACCTATGATGCCACTTCAAGGTATACGAGGTTCACACGATGTCTTAATAATATGGGGTAGGTTTCCTCAACCGAACTCTGTTTATCTTGTAGTTATAATCGTTTAAATTTGTAATCTAAATATACTAACATATGAAGTTTACTATATTCTTTGAACGGTACTCCTTTCTTGCACGAACTATTAATCTTTGTATGTCGGTTATTGCACCTTATAATTTATACCAATGATGCCACTTTGAGGTATACGAGGTTCACACGATCTCTTAATTATATCCTGTAAGTTTCCTCAATCGAAGGAACTCTGTTTATTTTGTAGCTATGACCGTTTAAATTCGTAATCTAAATATACTTACAGATGAAGTTTACTATATTCTTTTAACGGTACTCCTTTCTTGCTCGACCTATGAATCCCGGAATTTCGGTTATTGCAACTTATAATTTATTTCCTATGATGCCACTTCGAGGTAGAAGATGTTCACACATTATTGTAATTATATACTGCAACTTTCCTCATTTGAACTCCGCTTATCTTGTACTTATAATCATATAAACATCTAATCTCAATATAACAACGTATGATGTTTATTCTATTCTGTTAATGGTAATCCTTTCTTGCACGAATTATTATTGTTGGTATTTCGGTTATTGAAACTTATAATTTATTTCCTAGTACACCACTTCGAGTTATAAGAGGTTCACACGATATCTTAATTATCTCATGTAAGTTTGCCCAATCAAACTCTGTTTATCTTGTAGTTATACTCGTTTAAATTTGTAATCTTAAATATACTAAGTTATGAAGTTTACTATATTCTTGTAACGGTACTCCTTTCTTGCAAGAAGTATTAATCTTGTATGTCGGCTATTGCAACTTATAATTTATTACCTATGATGCCACTTCAAGGTATACGAGGTTCACACGATGTCTTAATAATATGGGGTAGGTTTCCTCAACCGAACTCTGTTTATCTTGTAGTTATAATCGTTTAAATTTGTAATCTAAATATACTAACATATGAAGTTTACTATATTCTTTGAACGGTACTCCTTTCTTGCACGAACTATTAATCTTTGTATGTCGGTTATTGCACCTTATAATTTATACCAATGATGCCACTTTGAGGTATACGAGGTTCACACGATCTCTTAATTATATCCTGTAAGTTTCCTCAATCGAAGGAACTCTGTTTATTTTGTAGCTATGACCGTTTAAATTCGTAATCTAAATATACTTACAGATGAAGTTTACTATATTCTTTTAACGGTACTCCTTTCTTGCTCGACCTATGAATCCCGGAATTTCGGTTATTGCAACTTATAATTTATTTCCTATGATGCCACTTCGAGGTAGAAGATGTTCACACATTATTGTAATTATATACTGCAACTTTCCTCATTTGAACTCCGCTTATCTTGTACTTATAATCATATAAACATCTAATCTCAATATAACAACGTATGATGTTTATTCTATTCTGTTAATGGTAATCCTTTCTTGCACGAATTATTATTGTTGGTATTTCGGTTATTGAAACTTATAATTTATTTCCTAGTACACCACTTCGAGTTATAAGAGGTTCACACGATATCTTAATTATCTCATGTAAGTTTGCCCAATCAAACTCTGTTTATCTTGTAGTTATACTCGTTTAAATTTGTAATCTTAAATATACTAAGTTATGAAGTTTACTATATTCTTGTAACGGTACTCCTTTCTTGCAAGAAGTATTAATCTTGTATGTCGGCTATTGCAACTTATAATTTATTACCTATGATGCCACTTCAAGGTATACGAGGTTCACACGATGTCTTAATAATATGGGGTAGGTTTCCTCAACCGAACTCTGTTTATCTTGTAGTTATAATCGTTTAAATTTGTAATCTAAATATACTAACATATGAAGTTTACTATATTCTTTGAACGGTACTCCTTTCTTGCACGAACTATTAATCTTTGTATGTCGGTTATTGCACCTTATAATTTATACCAATGATGCCACTTTGAGGTATACGAGGTTCACACGATCTCTTAATTATATCCTGTAAGTTTCCTCAATCGAAGGAACTCTGTTTATTTTGTAGCTATGACCGTTTAAATTCGTAATCTAAATATACTTACAGATGAAGTTTACTATATTCTTTTAACGGTACTCCTTTCTTGCTCGACCTATGAATCCCGGAATTTCGGTTATTGCAACTTATAATTTATTTCCTATGATGCCACTTCGAGGTAGAAGATGTTCACACATTATTGTAATTATATACTGCAACTTTCCTCATTTGAACTCCGCTTATCTTGTACTTATAATCATATAAACATCTAATCTCAATATAACAACGTATGATGTTTATTCTATTCTGTTAATGGTAATCCTTTCTTGCACGAATTATTATTGTTGGTATTTCGGTTATTGAAACTTATAATTTATTTCCTAGTACACCACTTCGAGTTATAAGAGGTTCACACGATATCTTAATTATCTCATGTAAGTTTGCCCAATCAAACTCTGTTTATCTTGTAGTTATACTCGTTTAAATTTGTAATCTTAAATATACTAAGTTATGAAGTTTACTATATTCTTGTAACGGTACTCCTTTCTTGCAAGAAGTATTAATCTTGTATGTCGGCTATTGCAACTTATAATTTATTACCTATGATGCCACTTCAAGGCATACGAGGTTCACACGATGTCTTAATAATATGGGGTAGGTTTCCTCAACCGAACTCTGTTTATCTTGTAGTTATAATCGTTTAAATTTGTAATCTAAATATACTAACATATGAAGTTTACTATATTCTTTGAACGGTACTCCTTTCTTGCACGAACTATTAATCTTTGTATGTCGGTTATTGCACCTTATAATTTATACCAATGATGCCACTTTGAGGTATACGAGGTTCACACGATCTCTTAATTATATCCTGTAAGTTTCCTCAATCGAAGGAACTCTGTTTATTTTGTAGCTATGACCGTTTAAATTCGTAATCTAAATATACTTACAGATGAAGTTTACTATATTCTTTTAACGGTACTCCTTTCTTGCTCGACCTATGAATCCCGGAATTTCGGTTATTGCAACTTATAATTTATTTCCTATGATGCCACTTCGAGGTAGAAGATGTTCACACATTATTGTAATTATATACTGCAACTTTCCTCATTTGAACTCCGCTTATCTTGTACTTATAATCATATAAACATCTAATCTCAATATAACAACGTATGATGTTTATTCTATTCTGTTAATGGTAATCCTTTCTTGCACGAATTATTATTGTTGGTATTTCGGTTATTGAAACTTATAATTTATTTCCTAGTACACCACTTCGAGTTATAAGAGGTTCACACGATATCTTAATTATCTCATGTAAGTTTGCCCAATCAAACTCTGTTTATCTTGTAGTTATACTCGTTTAAATTTGTAATCTTAAATATACTAAGTTATGAAGTTTACTATATTCTTGTAACGGTACTCCTTTCTTGCAAGAAGTATTAATCTTGTATGTCGGCTATTGCAACTTATAATTTATTACCTATGATGCCACTTCAAGGTATACGAGGTTCACACGATGTCTTAATAATATGGGGTAGGTTTCCTCAACCGAACTCTGTTTATCTTGTAGTTATAATCGTTTAAATTTGTAATCTAAATATACTAACATATGAAGTTTACTATATTCTTTGAACGGTACTCCTTTCTTGCACGAACTATTAATCTTTGTATGTCGGTTATTGCACCTTATAATTTATACCAATGATGCCACTTTGAGGTATACGAGGTTCACACGATCTCTTAATTATATCCTGTAAGTTTCCTCAATCGAAGGAACTCTGTTTATTTTGTAGCTATGACCGTTTAAATTCGTAATCTAAATATACTTACAGATGAAGTTTACTATATTCTTTTAACGGTACTCCTTTCTTGCTCGACCTATGAATCCCGGAATTTCGGTTATTGCAACTTATAATTTATTTCCTATGATGCCACTTCGAGGTAGAAGATGTTCACACATTATTGTAATTATATACTGCAACTTTCCTCATTTGAACTCCGCTTATCTTGTACTTATAATCATATAAACATCTAATCTCAATATAACAACGTATGATGTTTATTCTATTCTGTTAATGGTAATCCTTTCTTGCACGAATTATTATTGTTGGTATTTCGGTTATTGAAACTTATAATTTATTTCCTAGTACACCACTTCGAGTTATAAGAGGTTCACACGATATCTTAATTATCTCATGTAAGTTTGCCCAATCAAACTCTGTTTATCTTGTAGTTATACTCGTTTAAATTTGTAATCTTAAATATACTAAGTTATGAAGTTTACTATATTCTTGTAACGGTACTCCTTTCTTGCAAGAAGTATTAATCTTGTATGTCGGCTATTGCAACTTATAATTTATTACCTATGATGCCACTTCAAGGCATACGAGGTTCACACGATGTCTTAATAATATGGGGTAGGTTTCCTCAACCGAACTCTGTTTATCTTGTAGTTATAATCGTTTAAATTTGTAATCTAAATATACTAACATATGAAGTTTACTATATTCTTTGAACGGTACTCCTTTCTTGCACGAACTATTAATCTTTGTATGTCGGTTATTGCACCTTATAATTTATACCAATGATGCCACTTTGAGGTATACGAGGTTCACACGATCTCTTAATTATATCCTGTAAGTTTCCTCAATCGAAGGAACTCTGTTTATTTTGTAGCTATGACCGTTTAAATTCGTAATCTAAATATACTTACAGATGAAGTTTACTATATTCTTTTAACGGTACTCCTTTCTTGCTCGACCTATGAATCCCGGAATTTCGGTTATTGCAACTTATAATTTATTTCCTATGATGCCACTTCGAGGTAGAAGATGTTCACACATTATTGTAATTATATACTGCAACTTTCCTCATTTGAACTCCGCTTATCTTGTACTTATAATCATATAAACATCTAATCTCAATATAACAACGTATGATGTTTATTCTATTCTGTTAATGGTAATCCTTTCTTGCACGAATTATTATTGTTGGTATTTCGGTTATTGAAACTTATAATTTATTTCCTAGTACACCACTTCGAGTTATAAGAGGTTCACACGATATCTTAATTATCTCATGTAAGTTTGCCCAATCAAACTCTGTTTATCTTGTAGTTATACTCGTTTAAATTTGTAATCTTAAATATACTAAGTTATGAAGTTTACTATATTCTTGTAACGGTACTCCTTTCTTGCAAGAAGTATTAATCTTGTATGTCGGCTATTGCAACTTATAATTTATTACCTATGATGCCACTTCAAGGTATACGAGGTTCACACGATGTCTTAATAATATGGGGTAGGTTTCCTCAACCGAACTCTGTTTATCTTGTAGTTATAATCGTTTAAATTTGTAATCTAAATATACTAACATATGAAGTTTACTATATTCTTTGAACGGTACTCCTTTCTTGCACGAACTATTAATCTTTGTATGTCGGTTATTGCACCTTATAATTTATACCAATGATGCCACTTTGAGGTATACGAGGTTCACACGATCTCTTAATTATATCCTGTAAGTTTCCTCAATCGAAGGAACTCTGTTTATTTTGTAGCTATGACCGTTTAAATTCGTAATCTAAATATACTTACAGATGAAGTTTACTATATTCTTTTAACGGTACTCCTTTCTTGCTCGACCTATGAATCCCGGAATTTCGGTTATTGCAACTTATAATTTATTTCCTATGATGCCACTTCGAGGTAGAAGATGTTCACACATTATTGTAATTATATACTGCAACTTTCCTCATTTGAACTCCGCTTATCTTGTACTTATAATCATATAAACATCTAATCTCAATATAACAACGTATGATGTTTATTCTATTCTGTTAATGGTAATCCTTTCTTGCACGAATTATTATTGTTGGTATTTCGGTTATTGAAACTTATAATTTATTTCCTAGTACACCACTTCGAGTTATAAGAGGTTCACACGATATCTTAATTATCTCATGTAAGTTTGCCCAATCAAACTCTGTTTATCTTGTAGTTATACTCGTTTAAATTTGTAATCTTAAATATACTAAGTTATGAAGTTTACTATATTCTTGTAACGGTACTCCTTTCTTGCAAGAAGTATTAATCTTGTATGTCGGCTATTGCAACTTATAATTTATTACCTATGATGCCACTTCAAGGCATACGAGGTTCACACGATGTCTTAATAATATGGGGTAGGTTTCCTCAACCGAACTCTGTTTATCTTGTAGTTATAATCGTTTAAATTTGTAATCTAAATATACTAACATATGAAGTTTACTATATTCTTTGAACGGTACTCCTTTCTTGCACGAACTATTAATCTTTGTATGTCGGTTATTGCACCTTATAATTTATACCAATGATGCCACTTTGAGGTATACGAGGTTCACACGATCTCTTAATTATATCCTGTAAGTTTCCTCAATCGAAGGAACTCTGTTTATTTTGTAGCTATGACCGTTTAAATTCGTAATCTAAATATACTTACAGATGAAGTTTACTATATTCTTTTAACGGTACTCCTTTCTTGCTCGACCTATGAATCCCGGAATTTCGGTTATTGCAACTTATAATTTATTTCCTATGATGCCACTTCGAGGTAGAAGATGTTCACACATTATTGTAATTATATACTGCAACTTTCCTCATTTTAACTCCGCTTATCTTGTACTTATAATCATATAAACATCTAATCTCAATATAACAACGTATGATGTTTATTCTATTCTGTTAATGGTAATCCTTTCTTGCACGAATTATTATTGTTGGTATTTCGGTTATTGAAACTTATAATTTATTTCCTAGTACACCACTTCGAGTTATAAGAGGTTCACACGATATCTTAATTATCTCATGTAAGTTTGCCCAATCAAACTCTGTTTATCTTGTAGTTATACTCGTTTAAATTTGTAATCTTAAATATACTAAGTTATGAAGTTTACTATATTCTTGTAACGGTACTCCTTTCTTGCAAGAAGTATTAATCTTGTATGTCGGCTATTGCAACTTATAATTTATTACCTATGATGCCACTTCAAGGCATACGAGGTTCACACGATGTCTTAATAATATGGGGTAGGTTTCCTCAACCGAACTCTGTTTATCTTGTAGTTATAATCGTTTAAATTTGTAATCTAAATATACTAACATATGAAGTTTACTATATTCTTTGAACGGTACTCCTTTCTTGCACGAACTATTAATCTTTGTATGTCGGTTATTGCACCTTATAATTTATACCAATGATGCCACTTTGAGGTATACGAGGTTCACACGATCTCTTAATTATATCCTGTAAGTTTCCTCAATCGAAGGAACTCTGTTTATTTTGTAGCTATGACCGTTTAAATTCGTAATCTAAATATACTTACAGATGAAGTTTACTATATTCTTTTAACGGTACTCCTTTCTTGCTCGACCTATGAATCCCGGAATTTCGGTTATTGCAACTTATAATTTATTTCCTATGATGCCACTTCGAGGTAGAAGATGTTCACACATTATTGTAATTATATACTGCAACTTTCCTCATTTGAACTCCGCTTATCTTGTACTTATAATCATATAAACATCTAATCTCAATATAACAACGTATGATGTTTATTCTATTCTGTTAATGGTAATCCTTTCTTGCACGAATTATTATTGTTGGTATTTCGGTTATTGAAACTTATAATTTATTTCCTAGTACACCACTTCGAGTTATAAGAGGTTCACACGATATCTTAATTATCTCATGTAAGTTTGCCCAATCAAACTCTGTTTATCTTGTAGTTATACTCGTTTAAATTTGTAATCTTAAATATACTAAGTTATGAAGTTTACTATATTCTTGTAACGGTACTCCTTTCTTGCAAGAAGTATTAATCTTGTATGTCGGCTATTGCAACTTATAATTTATTACCTATGATGCCACTTCAAGGCATACGAGGTTCACACGATGTCTTAATAATATGGGGTAGGTTTCCTCAACCGAACTCTGTTTATCTTGTAGTTATAATCGTTTAAATTTGTAATCTAAATATACTAACATATGAAGTTTACTATATTCTTTGAACGGTACTCCTTTCTTGCACGAACTATTAATCTTTGTATGTCGGTTATTGCACCTTATAATTTATACCAATGATGCCACTTTGAGGTATACGAGGTTCACACGATCTCTTAATTATATCCTGTAAGTTTCCTCAATCGAAGGAACTCTGTTTATTTTGTAGCTATGACCGTTTAAATTCGTAATCTAAATATACTTACAGATGAAGTTTACTATATTCTTTTAACGGTACTCCTTTCTTGCTCGACCTATGAATCCCGGAATTTCGGTTATTGCAACTTATAATTTATTTCCTATGATGCCACTTCGAGGTAGAAGATGTTCACACATTATTGTAATTATATACTGCAACTTTCCTCATTTGAACTCCGCTTATCTTGTACTTATAATCATATAAACATCTAATCTCAATATAACAACGTATGATGTTTATTCTATTCTGTTAATGGTAATCCTTTCTTGCACGAATTATTATTGTTGGTATTTCGGTTATTGAAACTTATAATTTATTTCCTAGTACACCACTTCGAGTTATAAGAGGTTCACACGATATCTTAATTATCTCATGTAAGTTTGCCCAATCAAACTCTGTTTATCTTGTAGTTATACTCGTTTAAATTTGTAATCTTAAATATACTAAGTTATGAAGTTTACTATATTCTTGTAACGGTACTCCTTTCTTGCAAGAAGTATTAATCTTGTATGTCGGCTATTGCAACTTATAATTTATTACCTATGATGCCACTTCAAGGCATACGAGGTTCACACGATGTCTTAATAATATGGGGTAGGTTTCCTCAACCGAACTCTGTTTATCTTGTAGTTATAATCGTTTAAATTTGTAATCTAAATATACTAACATATGAAGTTTACTATATTCTTTGAACGGTACTCCTTTCTTGCACGAACTATTAATCTTTGTATGTCGGTTATTGCACCTTATAATTTATACCAATGATGCCACTTTGAGGTATACGAGGTTCACACGATCTCTTAATTATATCCTGTAAGTTTCCTCAATCGAAGGAACTCTGTTTATTTTGTAGCTATGACCGTTTAAATTCGTAATCTAAATATACTTACAGATGAAGTTTACTATATTCTTTTAACGGTACTCCTTTCTTGCTCGACCTATGAATCCCGGAATTTCGGTTATTGCAACTTATAATTTATTTCCTATGATGCCACTTCGAGGTAGAAAATGTTCACACATTATTGTAATTATATACTGCAACTTTCCTCATTTGAACTCCGCTTATCTTGTACTTATAATCATATAAACATCTAATCTCAATATAACAACGTATGATGTTTATTCTATTCTGTTAATGGTAATCCTTTCTTGCACGAATTATTATTGTTGGTATTTCGGTTATTGAAACTTATAATTTATTTCCTAGTACACCACTTCGAGTTATAAGAGGTTCACACGATATCTTAATTATCTCATGTAAGTTTGCCCAATCAAACTCTGTTTATCTTGTAGTTATACTCGTTTAAATTTGTAATCTTAAATATACTAAGTTATGAAGTTTACTATATTCTTGTAACGGTACTCCTTTCTTGCAAGAAGTATTAATCTTGTATGTCGGCTATTGCAACTTATAATTTATTACCTATGATGCCACTTCAAGGCATACGAGGTTCACACGATGTCTTAATAATATGGGGTAGGTTTCCTCAACCGAACTCTGTTTATCTTGTAGTTATAATCGTTTAAATTTGTAATCTAAATATACTAACATATGAAGTTTACTATATTCTTTGAACGGTACTCCTTTCTTGCACGAACTATTAATCTTTGTATGTCGGTTATTGCACCTTATAATTTATACCAATGATGCCACTTTGAGGTATACGAGGTTCACACGATCTCTTAATTATATCCTGTAAGTTTCCTCAATCGAAGGAACTCTGTTTATTTTGTAGCTATGACCGTTTAAATTCGTAATCTAAATATACTTACAGATGAAGTTTACTATATTCTTTTAACGGTACTCCTTTCTTGCTCGACCTATGAATCCCGGAATTTCGGTTATTGCAACTTATAATTTATTTCCTATGATGCCACTTCGAGGTAGAAGATGTTCACACATTATTGTAATTATATACTGCAACTTTCCTCATTTGAACTCCGCTTATCTTGTACTTATAATCATATAAACATCTAATCTCAATATAACAACGTATGATGTTTATTCTATTCTGTTAATGGTAATCCTTTCTTGCACGAATTATTATTGTTGGTATTTCGGTTATTGAAACTTATAATTTATTTCCTAGTACACCACTTCGAGTTATAAGAGGTTCACACGATATCTTAATTATCTCATGTAAGTTTGCCCAATCAAACTCTGTTTATCTTGTAGTTATACTCGTTTAAATTTGTAATCTTAAATATACTAAGTTATGAAGTTTACTATATTCTTGTAACGGTACTCCTTTCTTGCAAGAAGTATTAATCTTGTATGTCGGCTATTGCAACTTATAATTTATTACCTATGATGCCACTTCAAGGCATACGAGGTTCACACGATGTCTTAATAATATGGGGTAGGTTTCCTCAACCGAACTCTGTTTATCTTGTAGTTATAATCGTTTAAATTTGTAATCTAAATATACTAACATATGAAGTTTACTATATTCTTTGAACGGTACTCCTTTCTTCCACGAACTATTAATCTTTGTATGTCGGTTATTGCACCTTATAATTTATACCAATGATGCCACTTTGAGGTATACGAGGTTCACACGATCTCTTAATTATATCCTGTAAGTTTCCTCAATCGAAGGAACTCTGTTTATTTTGTAGCTATGACCGTTTAAATTCGTAATCTAAATATACTTACAGATGAAGTTTACTATATTCTTTTAACGGTACTCCTTTCTTGCTCGACCTATGAATCCCGGAATTTCGGTTATTGCAACTTATAATTTATTTCCTATGATGCCACTTCGAGGTAGAAGATGTTCACACATTATTGTAATTATATACTGCAACTTTCCTCATTTGAACTCCGCTTATCTTGTACTTATAATCATATAAACATCTAATCTCAATATAACAACGTATGATGTTTATTCTATTCTGTTAATGGTAATCCTTTCTTGCACGAATTATTATTGTTGGTATTTCGGTTATTGAAACTTATAATTTATTTCCTAGTACACCACTTCGAGTTATAAGAGGTTCACACGATATCTTAATTATCTCATGTAAGTTTGCCCAATCAAACTCTGTTTATCTTGTAGTTATACTCGTTTAAATTTGTAATCTTAAATATACTAAGTTATGAAGTTTACTATATTCTTGTAACGGTACTCCTTTCTTGCAAGAAGTATTAATCTTGTATGTCGGCTATTGCAACTTATAATTTATTACCTATGATGCCACTTCAAGGCATACGAGGTTCACACGATGTCTTAATAATATGGGGTAGGTTTCCTCAACCGAACTCTGTTTATCTTGTAGTTATAATCGTTTAAATTTGTAATCTAAATATACTAACATATGAAGTTTACTATATTCTTTGAACGGTACTCCTTTCTTGCACGAACTATTAATCTTTGTATGTCGGTTATTGCACCTTATAATTTATACCAATGATGCCACTTTGAGGTATACGAGGTTCACACGATCTCTTAATTATATCCTGTAAGTTTCCTCAATCGAAGGAACTCTGTTTATTTTGTAGCTATGACCGTTTAAATTCGTAATCTAAATATACTTACAGATGAAGTTTACTATATTCTTTTAACGGTACTCCTTTCTTGCTCGACCTATGAATCCCGGAATTTCGGTTATTGCAACTTATAATTTATTTCCTATGATGCCACTTCGAGGTAGAAGATGTTCACACATTATTGTAATTATATACTGCAACTTTCCTCATTTGAACTCCGCTTATCTTGTACTTATAATCATATAAACATCTAATCTCAATATAACAACGTATGATGTTTATTCTATTCTGTTAATGGTAATCCTTTCTTGCACGAATTATTATTGTTGGTATTTCGGTTATTGAAACTTATAATTTATTTCCTAGTACACCACTTCGAGTTATAAGAGGTTCACACGATATCTTAATTATCTCATGTAAGTTTGCCCAATCAAACTCTGTTTATCTTGTAGTTATACTCGTTTAAATTTGTAATCTTAAATATACTAAGTTATGAAGTTTACTATATTCTTGTAACGGTACTCCTTTCTTGCAAGAAGTATTAATCTTGTATGTCGGCTATTGCAACTTATAATTTATTACCTATGATGCCACTTCAAGGCATACGAGGTTCACACGATGTCTTAATAATATGGGGTAGGTTTCCTCAACCGAACTCTGTTTATCTTGTAGTTATAATCGTTTAAATTTGTAATCTAAATATACTAACATATGAAGTTTACTATATTCTTTGAACGGTACTCCTTTCTTGCACGAACTATTAATCTTTGTATGTCGGTTATTGCACCTTATAATTTATACCAATGATGCCACTTTGAGGTATACGAGGTTCACACGATCTCTTAATTATATCCTATAAGTTTCCTCAATCGAAGGAACTCTGTTTATTTTGTAGCTATGACCGTTTAAATTCGTAATCTAAATATACTTACAGATGAAGTTTACTATATTCTTTTAACGGTACTCCTTTCTTGCTCGACCTATGAATCCCGGAATTTCGGTTATTGCAACTTATAATTTATTTCCTATGATGCCACTTCGAGGTAGAAGATGTTCACACATTATTGTAATTATATACTGCAACTTTCCTCATTTGAACTCCGCTTATCTTGTACTTATAATCATATAAACATCTAATCTCAATATAACAACGTATGATGTTTATTCTATTCTGTTAATGGTAATCCTTTCTTGCACGAATTATTATTGTTGGTATTTCGGTTATTGAAACTTATAATTTATTTCCTAGTACACCACTTCGAGTTATAAGAGGTTCACACGATATCTTAATTATCTCATGTAAGTTTGCCCAATCAAACTCTGTTTATCTTGTAGTTATACTCGTTTAAATTTGTAATCTTAAATATACTAAGTTATGAAGTTTACTATATTCTTGTAACGGTACTCCTTTCTTGCAAGAAGTATTAATCTTGTATGTCGGCTATTGCAACTTATAATTTATTACCTATGATGCCACTTCAAGGCATACGAGGTTCACACGATGTCTTAATAATATGGGGTAGGTTTCCTCAACCGAACTCTGTTTATCTTGTAGTTATAATCGTTTAAATTTGTAATCTAAATATACTAACATATGAAGTTTACTATATTCTTTGAACGGTACTCCTTTCTTGCACGAACTATTAATCTTTGTATGTCGGTTATTGCACCTT
This sequence comes from Chamaenerion angustifolium, assembly GCA_946814005.1. NCBI lineage: Eukaryota > Viridiplantae > Streptophyta > Magnoliopsida > Myrtales > Onagraceae > Chamaenerion > Chamaenerion angustifolium. The sequence goes on along the minus strand of OX328268.1, from coordinate 19,274,608 downwards.
ATAATTTATACCAATGATGCCACTTTGAGGTATACGAGGTTCACACGATCTCTTAATTATATCCTGTAAGTTTCCTCAATCGAAGGAACTCTGTTTATTTTGTAGCTATGACCGTTTAAATTCGTAATCTAAATATACTTACAGATGAAGTTTACTATATTCTTTTAACGGTACTCCTTTCTTGCTCGACCTATGAATCCCGGAATTTCGGTTATTGCAACTTATAATTTATTTCCTATGATGCCACTTCGAGGTAGAAGATGTTCACACATTATTGTAATTATATACTGCAACTTTCCTCATTTGAACTCCGCTTATCTTGTACTTATAATCATATAAACATCTAATCTCAATATAACAACGTATGATGTTTATTCTATTCTGTTAATGGTAATCCTTTCTTGCACGAATTATTATTGTTGGTATTTCGGTTATTGAAACTTATAATTTATTTCCTAGTACACCACTTCGAGTTATAAGAGGTTCACACGATATCTTAATTATCTCATGTAAGTTTGCCCAATCAAACTCTGTTTATCTTGTAGTTATACTCGTTTAAATTTGTAATCTTAAATATACTAAGTTATGAAGTTTACTATATTCTTGTAACGGTACTCCTTTCTTGCAAGAAGTATTAATCTTGTATGTCGGCTATTGCAACTTATAATTTATTACCTATGATGCCACTTCAAGGTATACGAGGTTCACACGATGTCTTAATAATATGGGGTAGGTTTCCTCAACCGAACTCTGTTTATCTTGTAGTTATAATCGTTTAAATTTGTAATCTAAATATACTAACATATGAAGTTTACTATATTCTTTGAACGGTACTCCTTTCTTGCACGAACTATTAATCTTTGTATGTCGGTTATTGCACCTTATAATTTATACCAATGATGCCACTTTGAGGTATACGAGGTTCACACGATCTCTTAATTATATCCTGTAAGTTTCCTCAATCGAAGGAACTCTGTTTATTTTGTAGCTATGACCGTTTAAATTCGTAATCTAAATATACTTACAGATGAAGTTTACTATATTCTTTTAACGGTACTCCTTTCTTGCTCGACCTATGAATCCCGGAATTTCGGTTATTGCAACTTATAATTTATTTCCTATGATGCCACTTCGAGGTAGAAGATGTTCACACATTATTGTAATTATATACTGCAACTTTCCTCATTTGAACTCCGCTTATCTTGTACTTATAATCATATAAACATCTAATCTCAATATAACAACGTATGATGTTTATTCTATTCTGTTAATGGTAATCCTTTCTTGCACGAATTATTATTGTTGGTATTTCGGTTATTGAAACTTATAATTTATTTCCTAGTACACCACTTCGAGTTATAAGAGGTTCACACGATATCTTAATTATCTCATGTAAGTTTGCCCAATCAAACTCTGTTTATCTTGTAGTTATACTCGTTTAAATTTGTAATCTTAAATATACTAAGTTATGAAGTTTACTATATTCTTGTAACGGTACTCCTTTCTTGCAAGAAGTATTAATCTTGTATGTCGGCTATTGCAACTTATAATTTATTACCTATGATGCCACTTCAAGGTATACGAGGTTCACACGATGTCTTAATAATATGGGGTAGGTTTCCTCAACCGAACTCTGTTTATCTTGTAGTTATAATCGTTTAAATTTGTAATCTAAATATACTAACATATGAAGTTTACTATATTCTTTGAACGGTACTCCTTTCTTGCACGAACTATTAATCTTTGTATGTCGGTTATTGCACCTTATAATTTATACCAATGATGCCACTTTGAGGTATACGAGGTTCACACGATCTCTTAATTATATCCTGTAAGTTTCCTCAATCGAAGGAACTCTGTTTATTTTGTAGCTATGACCGTTTAAATTCGTAATCTAAATATACTTACAGATGAAGTTTACTATATTCTTTTAACGGTACTCCTTTCTTGCTCGACCTATGAATCCCGGAATTTCGGTTATTGCAACTTATAATTTATTTCCTATGATGCCACTTCGAGGTAGAAGATGTTCACACATTATTGTAATTATATACTGCAACTTTCCTCATTTGAACTCCGCTTATCTTGTACTTATAATCATATAAACATCTAATCTCAATATAACAACGTATGATGTTTATTCTATTCTGTTAATGGTAATCCTTTCTTGCACGAATTATTATTGTTGGTATTTCGGTTATTGAAACTTATAATTTATTTCCTAGTACACCACTTCGAGTTATAAGAGGTTCACACGATATCTTAATTATCTCATGTAAGTTTGCCCAATCAAACTCTGTTTATCTTGTAGTTATACTCGTTTAAATTTGTAATCTTAAATATACTAAGTTATGAAGTTTACTATATTCTTGTAACGGTACTCCTTTCTTGCAAGAAGTATTAATCTTGTATGTCGGCTATTGCAACTTATAATTTATTACCTATGATGCCACTTCAAGGCATACGAGGTTCACACGATGTCTTAATAATATGGGGTAGGTTTCCTCAACCGAACTCTGTTTATCTTGTAGTTATAATCGTTTAAATTTGTAATCTAAATATACTAACATATGAAGTTTACTATATTCTTTGAACGGTACTCCTTTCTTGCACGAACTATTAATCTTTGTATGTCGGTTATTGCACCTTATAATTTATACCAATGATGCCACTTTGAGGTATACGAGGTTCACACGATCTCTTAATTATATCCTGTAAGTTTCCTCAATCGAAGGAACTCTGTTTATTTTGTAGCTATGACCGTTTAAATTCGTAATCTAAATATACTTACAGATGAAGTTTACTATATTCTTTTAACGGTACTCCTTTCTTGCTCGACCTATGAATCCCGGAATTTCGGTTATTGCAACTTATAATTTATTTCCTATGATGCCACTTCGAGGTAGAAGATGTTCACACATTATTGTAATTATATACTGCAACTTTCCTCATTTGAACTCCGCTTATCTTGTACTTATAATCATATAAACATCTAATCTCAATATAACAACGTATGATGTTTATTCTATTCTGTTAATGGTAATCCTTTCTTGCACGAATTATTATTGTTGGTATTTCGGTTATTGAAACTTATAATTTATTTCCTAGTACACCACTTCGAGTTATAAGAGGTTCACACGATATCTTAATTATCTCATGTAAGTTTGCCCAATCAAACTCTGTTTATCTTGTAGTTATACTCGTTTAAATTTGTAATCTTAAATATACTAAGTTATGAAGTTTACTATATTCTTGTAACGGTACTCCTTTCTTGCAAGAAGTATTAATCTTGTATGTCGGCTATTGCAACTTATAATTTATTACCTATGATGCCACTTCAAGGCATACGAGGTTCACACGATGTCTTAATAATATGGGGTAGGTTTCCTCAACCGAACTCTGTTTATCTTGTAGTTATAATCGTTTAAATTTGTAATCTAAATATACTAACATATGAAGTTTACTATATTCTTTGAACGGTACTCCTTTCTTGCACGAACTATTAATCTTTGTATGTCGGTTATTGCACCTTATAATTTATACCAATGATGCCACTTTGAGGTATACGAGGTTCACACGATCTCTTAATTATATCCTGTAAGTTTCCTCAATCGAAGGAACTCTGTTTATTTTGTAGCTATGACCGTTTAAATTCGTAATCTAAATATACTTACAGATGAAGTTTACTATATTCTTTTAACGGTACTCCTTTCTTGCTCGACCTATGAATCCCGGAATTTCGGTTATTGCAACTTATAATTTATTTCCTATGATGCCACTTCGAGGTAGAAGATGTTCACACATTATTGTAATTATATACTGCAACTTTCCTCATTTGAACTCCGCTTATCTTGTACTTATAATCATATAAACATCTAATCTCAATATAACAACGTATGATGTTTATTCTATTCTGTTAATGGTAATCCTTTCTTGCACGAATTATTATTGTTGGTATTTCGGTTATTGAAACTTATAATTTATTTCCTAGTACACCACTTCGAGTTATAAGAGGTTCACACGATATCTTAATTATCTCATGTAAGTTTGCCCAATCAAACTCTGTTTATCTTGTAGTTATACTCGTTTAAATTTGTAATCTTAAATATACTAAGTTATGAAGTTTACTATATTCTTGTAACGGTACTCCTTTCTTGCAAGAAGTATTAATCTTGTATGTCGGCTATTGCAACTTATAATTTATTACCTATGATGCCACTTCAAGGCATACGAGGTTCACACGATGTCTTAATAATATGGGGTAGGTTTCCTCAACCGAACTCTGTTTATCTTGTAGTTATAATCGTTTAAATTTGTAATCTAAATATACTAACATATGAAGTTTACTATATTCTTTGAACGGTACTCCTTTCTTGCACGAACTATTAATCTTTGTATGTCGGTTATTGCACCTTATAATTTATACCAATGATGCCACTTTGAGGTATACGAGGTTCACACGATCTCTTAATTATATCCTGTAAGTTTCCTCAATCGAAGGAACTCTGTTTATTTTGTAGCTATGACCGTTTAAATTCGTAATCTAAATATACTTACAGATGAAGTTTACTATATTCTTTTAACGGTACTCCTTTCTTGCTCGACCTATGAATCCCGGAATTTCGGTTATTGCAACTTATAATTTATTTCCTATGATGCCACTTCGAGGTAGAAGATGTTCACACATTATTGTAATTATATACTGCAACTTTCCTCATTTGAACTCCGCTTATCTTGTACTTATAATCATATAAACATCTAATCTCAATATAACAACGTATGATGTTTATTCTATTCTGTTAATGGTAATCCTTTCTTGCACGAATTATTATTGTTGGTATTTCGGTTATTGAAACTTATAATTTATTTCCTAGTACACCACTTCGAGTTATAAGAGGTTCACACGATATCTTAATTATCTCATGTAAGTTTGCCCAATCAAACTCTGTTTATCTTGTAGTTATACTCGTTTAAATTTGTAATCTTAAATATACTAAGTTATGAAGTTTACTATATTCTTGTAACGGTACTCCTTTCTTGCAAGAAGTATTAATCTTGTATGTCGGCTATTGCAACTTATAATTTATTACCTATGATGCCACTTCAAGGCATACGAGGTTCACACGATGTCTTAATAATATGGGGTAGGTTTCCTCAACCGAACTCTGTTTATCTTGTAGTTATAATCGTTTAAATTTGTAATCTAAATATACTAACATATGAAGTTTACTATATTCTTTGAACGGTACTCCTTTCTTGCACGAACTATTAATCTTTGTATGTCGGTTATTGCACCTTATAATTTATACCAATGATGCCACTTTGAGGTATACGAGGTTCACACGATCTCTTAATTATATCCTGTAAGTTTCCTCAATCGAAGGAACTCTGTTTATTTTGTAGCTATGACCGTTTAAATTCGTAATCTAAATATACTTACAGATGAAGTTTACTATATTCTTTTAACGGTACTCCTTTCTTGCTCGACCTATGAATCCCGGAATTTCGGTTATTGCAACTTATAATTTATTTCCTATGATGCCACTTCGAGGTAGAAGATGTTCACACATTATTGTAATTATATACTGCAACTTTCCTCATTTGAACTCCGCTTATCTTGTACTTATAATCATATAAACATCTAATCTCAATATAACAACGTATGATGTTTATTCTATTCTGTTAATGGTAATCCTTTCTTGCACGAATTATTATTGTTGGTATTTCGGTTATTGAAACTTATAATTTATTTCCTAGTACACCACTTCGAGTTATAAGAGGTTCACACGATATCTTAATTATCTCATGTAAGTTTGCCCAATCAAACTCTGTTTATCTTGTAGTTATACTCGTTTAAATTTGTAATCTTAAATATACTAAGTTATGAAGTTTACTATATTCTTGTAACGGTACTCCTTTCTTGCAAGAAGTATTAATCTTGTATGTCGGCTATTGCAACTTATAATTTATTACCTATGATGCCACTTCAAGGCATACGAGGTTCACACGATGTCTTAATAATATGGGGTAGGTTTCCTCAACCGAACTCTGTTTATCTTGTAGTTATAATCGTTTAAATTTGTAATCTAAATATACTAACATATGAAGTTTACTATATTCTTTGAACGGTACTCCTTTCTTGCACGAACTATTAATCTTTGTATGTCGGTTATTGCACCTTATAATTTATACCAATGATGCCACTTTGAGGTATACGAGGTTCACACGATCTCTTAATTATATCCTGTAAGTTTCCTCAATCGAAGGAACTCTGTTTATTTTGTAGCTATGACCGTTTAAATTCGTAATCTAAATATACTTACAGATGAAGTTTACTATATTCTTTTAACGGTACTCCTTTCTTGCTCGACCTATGAATCCCGGAATTTCGGTTATTGCAACTTATAATTTATTTCCTATGATGCCACTTCGAGGTAGAAGATGTTCACACATTATTGTAATTATATACTGCAACTTTCCTCATTTGAACTCCGCTTATCTTGTACTTATAATCATATAAACATCTAATCTCAATATAACAACGTATGATGTTTATTCTATTCTGTTAATGGTAATCCTTTCTTGCACGAATTATTATTGTTGGTATTTCGGTTATTGAAACTTATAATTTATTTCCTAGTACACCACTTCGAGTTATAAGAGGTTCACACGATATCTTAATTATCTCATGTAAGTTTGCCCAATCAAACTCTGTTTATCTTGTAGTTATACTCGTTTAAATTTGTAATCTTAAATATACTAAGTTATGAAGTTTACTATATTCTTGTAACGGTACTCCTTTCTTGCAAGAAGTATTAATCTTGTATGTCGGCTATTGCAACTTATAATTTATTACCTATGATGCCACTTCAAGGCATACGAGGTTCACACGATGTCTTAATAATATGGGGTAGGTTTCCTCAACCGAACTCTGTTTATCTTGTAGTTATAATCGTTTAAATTTGTAATCTAAATATACTAACATATGAAGTTTACTATATTCTTTGAACGGTACTCCTTTCTTGCACGAACTATTAATCTTTGTATGTCGGTTATTGCACCTTATAATTTATACCAATGATGCCACTTTGAGGTATACGAGGTTCACACGATCTCTTAATTATATCCTGTAAGTTTCCTCAATCGAAGGAACTCTGTTTATTTTGTAGCTATGACCGTTTAAATTCGTAATCTAAATATACTTACAGATGAAGTTTACTATATTCTTTTAACGGTACTCCTTTCTTGCTCGACCTATGAATCCCGGAATTTCGGTTATTGCAACTTATAATTTATTTCCTATGATGCCACTTCGAGGTAGAAGATGTTCACACATTATTGTAATTATATACTGCAACTTTCCTCATTTGAACTCCGCTTATCTTGTACTTATAATCATATAAACATCTAATCTCAATATAACAACGTATGATGTTTATTCTATTCTGTTAATGGTAATCCTTTCTTGCACGAATTATTATTGTTGGTATTTCGGTTATTGAAACTTATAATTTATTTCCTAGTACACCACTTCGAGTTATAAGAGGTTCACACGATATCTTAATTATCTCATGTAAGTTTGCCCAATCAAACTCTGTTTATCTTGTAGTTATACTCGTTTAAATTTGTAATCTTAAATATACTAAGTTATGAAGTTTACTATATTCTTGTAACGGTACTCCTTTCTTGCAAGAAGTATTAATCTTGTATGTCGGCTATTGCAACTTATAATTTATTACCTATGATGCCACTTCAAGGCATACGAGGTTCACACGATGTCTTAATAATATGGGGTAGGTTTCCTCAACCGAACTCTGTTTATCTTGTAGTTATAATCGTTTAAATTTGTAATCTAAATATACTAACATATGAAGTTTACTATATTCTTTGAACGGTACTCCTTTCTTGCACGAACTATTAATCTTTGTATGTCGGTTATTGCACCTTATAATTTATACCAATGATGCCACTTTGAGGTATACGAGGTTCACACGATCTCTTAATTATATCCTGTAAGTTTCCTCAATCGAAGGAACTCTGTTTATTTTGTAGCTATGACCGTTTAAATTCGTAATCTAAATATACTTACAGATGAAGTTTACTATATTCTTTTAACGGTACTCCTTTCTTGCTCGACCTATGAATCCCGGAATTTCGGTTATTGCAACTTATAATTTATTTCCTATGATGCCACTTCGAGGTAGAAGATGTTCACACATTATTGTAATTATATACTGCAACTTTCCTCATTTGAACTCCGCTTATCTTGTACTTATAATCATATAAACATCTAATCTCAATATAACAACGTATGATGTTTATTCTATTCTGTTAATGGTAATCCTTTCTTGCACGAATTATTATTGTTGGTATTTCGGTTATTGAAACTTATAATTTATTTCCTAGTACACCACTTCGAGTTATAAGAGGTTCACACGATATCTTAATTATCTCATGTAAGTTTGCCCAATCAAACTCTGTTTATCTTGTAGTTATACTCGTTTAAATTTGTAATCTTAAATATACTAAGTTATGAAGTTTACTATATTCTTGTAACGGTACTCCTTTCTTGCAAGAAGTATTAATCTTGTATGTCGGCTATTGCAACTTATAATTTATTACCTATGATGCCACTTCAAGGCATACGAGGTTCACACGATGTCTTAATAATATGGGGTAGGTTTCCTCAACCGAACTCTGTTTATCTTGTAGTTATAATCGTTTAAATTTGTAATCTAAATATACTAACATATGAAGTTTACTATATTCTTTGAACGGTACTCCTTTCTTGCACGAACTATTAATCTTTGTATGTCGGTTATTGCACCTTATAATTTATACCAATGATGCCACTTTGAGGTATACGAGGTTCACACGATCTCTTAATTATATCCTGTAAGTTTCCTCAATCGAATGAACTCTGTTTATTTTGTAGCTATGACCGTTTAAATTCGTAATCTAAATATACTTACAGATGAAGTTTACTATATTCTTTTAACGGTACTCCTTTCTTGCTCGACCTATGAATCCCGGAATTTCGGTTATTGCAACTTATAATTTATTTCCTATGATGCCACTTCGAGGTAGAAGATGTTCACACATTATTGTAATTATATACTGCAACTTTCCTCATTTGAACTCCGCTTATCTTGTACTTATAATCATATAAACATCTAATCTCAATATAACAACGTATGATGTTTATTCTATTCTGTTAATGGTAATCCTTTCTTGCACGAATTATTATTGTTGGTATTTCGGTTATTGAAACTTATAATTTATTTCCTAGTACACCACTTCGAGTTATAAGAGGTTCACACGATATCTTAATTATCTCATGTAAGTTTGCCCAATCAAACTCTGTTTATCTTGTAGTTATACTCGTTTAAATTTGTAATCTTAAATATACTAAGTTATGAAGTTTACTATATTCTTGTAACGGTACTCCTTTCTTGCAAGAAGTATTAATCTTGTATGTCGGCTATTGCAACTTATAATTTATTACCTATGATGCCACTTCAAGGCATACGAGGTTCACACGATGTCTTAATAATATGGGGTAGGTTTCCTCAACCGAACTCTGTTTATCTTGTAGTTATAATCGTTTAAATTTGTAATCTAAATATACTAACATATGAAGTTTACTATATTCTTTGAACGGTACTCCTTTCTTGCACGAACTATTAATCTTTGTATGTCGGTTATTGCACCTTATAATTTATACCAATGATGCCACTTTGAGGTATACGAGGTTCACACGATCTCTTAATTATATCCTGTAAGTTTCCTCAATCGAATGAACTCTGTTTATTTTGTAGCTATGACCGTTTAAATTCGTAATCTAAATATACTTACAGATGAAGTTTACTATATTCTTTTAACGGTACTCCTTTCTTGCTCGACCTATGAATCCCGGAATTTCGGTTATTGCAACTTATAATTTATTTCCTATGATGCCACTTCGAGGTAGAAGATGTTCACACATTATTGTAATTATATACTGCAACTTTCCTCATTTGAACTCCGCTTATCTTGTACTTATAATCATATAAACATCTAATCTCAATATAACAACGTATGATGTTTATTCTATTCTGTTAATGGTAATCCTTTCTTGCACGAATTATTATTGTTGGTATTTCGGTTATTGAAACTTATAATTTATTTCCTAGTACACCACTTCGAGTTATAAGAGGTTCACACGATATCTTAATTATCTCATGTAAGTTTGCCCAATCAAACTCTGTTTATCTTGTAGTTATACTCGTTTAAATTTGTAATCTTAAATATACTAAGTTATGAAGTTTACTATATTCTTGTAACGGTACTCCTTTCTTGCAAGAAGTATTAATCTTGTATGTCGGCTATTGCAACTTATAATTTATTACCTATGATGCCACTTCAAGGCATACGAGGTTCACACGATGTCTTAATAATATGGGGTAGGTTTCCTCAACCGAACTCTGTTTATCTTGTAGTTATAATCGTTTAAATTTGTAATCTAAATATACTAACATATGAAGTTTACTATATTCTTTGAACGGTACTCCTTTCTTGCACGAACTATTAATCTTTGTATGTCGGTTATTGCACCTTATAATTTATACCAATGATGCCACTTTGAGGTATACGAGGTTCACACGATCTCTTAATTATATCCTGTAAGTTTCCTCAATCGAAGGAACTCTGTTTATTTTGTAGCTATGACCGTTTAAATTCGTAATCTAAATATACTTACAGATGAAGTTTACTATATTCTTTTAACGGTACTCCTTTCTTGCTCGACCTATGAATCCCGGAATTTCGGTTATTGCAACTTATAATTTATTTCCTATGATGCCACTTCGAGGTAGAAGATGTTCACACATTATTGTAATTATATACTGCAACTTTCCTCATTTGAACTCCGCTTATCTTGTACTTATAATCATATAAACATCTAATCTCAATATAACAACGTATGATGTTTATTCTATTCTGTTAATGGTAATCCTTTCTTGCACGAATTATTATTGTTGGTATTTCGGTTATTGAAACTTATAATTTATTTCCTAGTACACCACTTCGAGTTATAAGAGGTTCACACGATATCTTAATTATCTCATGTAAGTTTGCCCAATCAAACTCTGTTTATCTTGTAGTTATACTCGTTTAAATTTGTAATCTTAAATATACTAAGTTATGAAGTTTACTATATTCTTGTAACGGTACTCCTTTCTTGCAAGAAGTATTAATCTTGTATGTCGGCTATTGCAACTTATAATTTATTACCTATGATGCCACTTCAAGGCATACGAGGTTCACACGATGTCTTAATAATATGGGGTAGGTTTCCTCAACCGAACTCTGTTTATCTTGTAGTTATAATCGTTTAAATTTGTAATCTAAATATACTAACATATGAAGTTTACTATATTCTTTGAACGGTACTCCTTTCTTGCACGAACTATTAATCTTTGTATGTCGGTTATTGCACCTTATAATTTATACCAATGATGCCACTTTGAGGTATACGAGGTTCACACGATCTCTTAATTATATCCTGTAAGTTTCCTCAATCGAAGGAACTCTGTTTATTTTGTAGCTATGACCGTTTAAATTCGTAATCTAAATATACTTACAGATGAAGTTTACTATATTCTTTTAACGGTACTCCTTTCTTGCTCGACCTATGAATCCCGGAATTTCGGTTATTGCAACTTATAATTTATTTCCTATGATGCCACTTCGAGGTAGAAGATGTTCACACATTATTGTAATTATATACTGCAACTTTCCTCATTTGAACTCCGCTTATCTTGTACTTATAATCATATAAACATCTAATCTCAATATAACAACGTATGATGTTTATTCTATTCTGTTAATGGTAATCCTTTCTTGCACGAATTATTATTGTTGGTATTTCGGTTATTGAAACTTATAATTTATTTCCTAGTACACCACTTCGAGTTATAAGAGGTTCACACGATATCTTAATTATCTCATGTAAGTTTGCCCAATCAAACTCTGTTTATCTTGTAGTTATACTCGTTTAAATTTGTAATCTTAAATATACTAAGTTATGAAGTTTACTATATTCTTGTAACGGTACTCCTTTCTTGCAAGAAGTATTAATCTTGTATGTCGGCTATTGCAACTTATAATTTATTACCTATGATGCCACTTCAAGGCATACGAGGTTCACACGATGTCTTAATAATATGGGGTAGGTTTCCTCAACCGAACTCTGTTTATCTTGTAGTTATAATCGTTTAAATTTGTAATCTAAATATACTAACATATGAAGTTTACTATATTCTTTGAACGGTACTCCTTTCTTGCACGAACTATTAATCTTTGTATGTCGGTTATTGCACCTTATAATTTATACCAATGATGCCACTTTGAGGTATACGAGGTTCACACGATCTCTTAATTATATCCTGTAAGTTTCCTCAATCGAAGGAACTCTGTTTATTTTGTAGCTATGACCGTTTAAATTCGTAATCTAAATATACTTACAGATGAAGTTTACTATATTCTTTTAACGGTACTCCTTTCTTGCTCGACCTATGAATCCCGGAATTTCGGTTATTGCAACTTATAATTTATTTCCTATGATGCCACTTCGAGGTAGAAGATGTTCACACATTATTGTAATTATATACTGCAACTTTCCTCATTTGAACTCCGCTTATCTTGTACTTATAATCATATAAACATCTAATCTCAATATAACAACGTATGATGTTTATTCTATTCTGTTAATGGTAATCCTTTCTTGCACGAATTATTATTGTTGGTATTTCGGTTATTGAAACTTATAATTTATTTCCTAGTACACCACTTCGAGTTATAAGAGGTTCACACGATATCTTAATTATCTCATGTAAGTTTGCCCAATCAAACTCTGTTTATCTTGTAGTTATACTCGTTTAAATTTGTAATCTTAAATATACTAAGTTATGAAGTTTACTATATTCTTGTAACGGTACTCCTTTCTTGCAAGAAGTATTAATCTTGTATGTCGGCTATTGCAACTTATAATTTATTACCTATGATGCCACTTCAAGGCATACGAGGTTCACACGATGTCTTAATAATATGGGGTAGGTTTCCTCAACCGAACTCTGTTTATCTTGTAGTTATAATCGTTTAAATTTGTAATCTAAATATACTAACATATGAAGTTTACTATATTCTTTGAACGGTACTCCTTTCTTGCACGAACTATTAATCTTTGTATGTCGGTTATTGCACCTTATAATTTATACCAATGATGCCACTTTGAGGTATACGAGGTTCACACGATCTCTTAATTATATCCTGTAAGTTTCCTCAATCGAAGGAACTCTGTTTATTTTGTAGCTATGACCGTTTAAATTCGTAATCTAAATATACTTACAGATGAAGTTTACTATATTCTTTTAACGGTCCTCCTTTCTTGCTCGACCTATGAATCCCGGAATTTCGGTTATTGCAACTTATAATTTATTTCCTATGATGCCACTTCGAGGTAGAAGATGTTCACACATTATTGTAATTATATACTGCAAGTTTCCTCATTTGAACTCCGCTTATCTTGTACTTATAATCATATAAACATCTAATCTCAATATAACAACGTATGATGTTTATTCTATTCTGTTAATGGTAATCCTTTCTTGCACGAATTATTATTGTTGGTATTTCGGTTATTGAAACTTATAATTTATTTCCTAGTACACCACTTCGAGTTATAAGAGGTTCACACGATATCTTAATTATCTCATGTAAGTTTGCCCAATCAAACTCTGTTTATCTTGTAGTTATACTCGTTTAAATTTGTAATCTTAAATATACTAAGTTATGAAGTTTACTATATTCTTGTAACGGTACTCCTTTCTTGCAAGAAGTATTAATCTTGTATGTCGGCTATTGCAACTTATAATTTATTACCTATGATGCCACTTCAAGGCATACGAGGTTCACACGATGTCTTAATAATATGGGGTAGGTTTCCTCAACCGAACTCTGTTTATCTTGTAGTTATAATCGTTTAAATTTGTAATCTAAATATACTAACATATGAAGTTTACTATATTCTTTGAACGGTACTCCTTTCTTGCACGAACTATTAATCTTTGTATGTCGGTTATTGCACCTTATAATTTATACCAATGATGCCACTTTGAGGTATACGAGGTTCACACGATCTCTTAATTATATCCTGTAAGTTTCCTCAATCGAAGGAACTCTGTTTATTTTGTAGCTATGACCGTTTAAATTCGTAATCTAAATATACTTACAGATGAAGTTTACTATATTCTTTTAACGGTCCTCCTTTCTTGCTCGACCTATGAATCCCGGCATTTCGGTTATTGCAACTTATAATTTATTTCCTATGATGCCACTTCGAGGTAGAAGATGTTCACACATTATTGTAATTATATACTGCAACTTTCCTCATTTGAACTCCGCTTATCTTGTACTTATAATCATATAAACATCTAATCTCAATATAACAACGTATGATGTTTATTCTATTCTGTTAATGGTAATCCTTTCTTGCACGAATTATTATTGTTGGTATTTCGGTTATTGAAACTTATAATTTATTTCCTAGTACACCACTTCGAGTTATAAGAGGTTCACACGATATCTTAATTATCTCATGTAAGTTTGCCCAATCAAACTCTGTTTATCTTGTAGTTATACTCGTTTAAATTTGTAATCTTAAATATACTAAGTTATGAAGTTTACTATATTCTTGTAACGGTACTCCTTTCTTGCAAGAAGTATTAATCTTGTATGTCGGCTATTGCAACTTATAATTTATTACCTATGATGCCACTTCAAGGCATACGAGGTTCACACGATGTCTTAATAATATGGGGTAGGTTTCCTCAACCGAACTCTGTTTATCTTGTAGTTATAATCGTTTAAATTTGTAATCTAAATATACTAACATATGAAGTTTACTATATTCTTTGAACGGTACTCCTTTCTTGCACGAACTATTAATCTTTGTATGTCGGTTATTGCACCTTATAATTTATACCAATGATGCCACTTTGAGGTATACGAGGTTCACACGATCTCTTAATTATATCCTGTAAGTTTCCTCAATCGAAGGAACTCTGTTTATTTTGTAGCTATGACCGTTTAAATTCGTAATCTAAATATACTTACAGATGAAGTTTACTATATTCTTTTAACGGTACTCCTTTCTTGCTCGACCTATGAATCCCGGAATTTCGGTTATTGCAACTTATAATTTATTTCCTATGATGCCACTTCGAGGTAGAAGATGTTCACACATTATTGTAATTATATACTGCAACTTTCCTCATTTGAACTCCGCTTATCTTGTACTTATAATCATATAAACATCTAATCTCAATATAACAACGTATGATGTTTATTCTATTCTGTTAATGGTAATCCTTTCTTGCACGAATTATTATTGTTGGTATTTCGGTTATTGAAACTTATAATTTATTTCCTAGTACACCACTTCGAGTTATAAGAGGTTCACACGATATCTTAATTATCTCATGTAAGTTTGCCCAATCAAACTCTGTTTATCTTGTAGTTATACTCGTTTAAATTTGTAATCTTAAATATACTAAGTTATGAAGTTTACTATATTCTTGTAACGGTACTCCTTTCTTGCAAGAAGTATTAATCTTGTATGTCGGCTATTGCAACTTATAATTTATTACCTATGATGCCACTTCAAGGCATACGAGGTTCACACGATGTCTTAATAATATGGGGTAGGTTTCCTCAACCGAACTCTGTTTATCTTGTAGTTATAATCGTTTAAATTTGTAATCTAAATATACTAACATATGAAGTTTACTATATTCTTTGAACGGTACTCCTTTCTTGCACGAACTATTAATCTTTGTATGTCGGTTATTGCACCTTATAATTTATACCAATGATGCCACTTTGAGGTATACGAGGTTCACACGATCTCTTAATTATATCCTGTAAGTTTCCTCAATCGAAGGAACTCTGTTT
The DNA here is from genome assembly GCA_946814005.1 of Chamaenerion angustifolium. Taxonomy (NCBI): domain Eukaryota; kingdom Viridiplantae; phylum Streptophyta; class Magnoliopsida; order Myrtales; family Onagraceae; genus Chamaenerion; species Chamaenerion angustifolium. Next base: position 19,258,618 of record OX328268.1, on the reverse strand, counting down.
ATTTTGTAGCTATGACCGTTTAAATTCGTAATCTAAATATACTTACAGATGAAGTTTACTATATTTTTTTAACGGTACTCCTTTCTTGCTCGACCTATGAATCCCGGAATTTCGGTTATTGCAACTTATAATTTATTTCCTATGATGCCACTTCGAGGTAGAAGATGTTCACACATTATTGTAATTATATACTGCAACTTTCCTCATTTGAACTCCGCTTATCTTGTACTTATAATCATATAAACATCTAATCTCAATATAACAACGTATGATGTTTATTCTATTCTGTTAATGGTAATCCTTTCTTGCACGAATTATTATTGTTGGTATTTCGGTTATTGAAACTTATAATTTATTTCCTAGTACACCACTTCGAGTTATAAGAGGTTCACACGATATCTTAATTATCTCATGTAAGTTTGCCCAATCAAACTCTGTTTATCTTGTAGTTATACTCGTTTAAATTTGTAATCTTAAATATACTAAGTTATGAAGTTTACTATATTCTTGTAACGGTACTCCTTTCTTGCAAGAAGTATTAATCTTGTATGTCGGCTATTGCAACTTATAATTTATTACCTATGATGCCACTTCAAGGCATACGAGGTTCACACGATGTCTTAATAATATGGGGTAGGTTTCCTCAACCGAACTCTGTTTATCTTGTAGTTATAATCGTTTAAATTTGTAATCTAAATATACTAACATATGAAGTTTACTATATTCTTTGAACGGTACTCCTTTCTTGCACGAACTATTAATCTTTGTATGTCGGTTATTGCACCTTATAATTTATACCAATGATGCCACTTTGAGGTATACGAGGTTCACACGATCTCTTAATTATATCCTGTAAGTTTCCTCAATCGAAGGAACTCTGTTTATTTTGTAGCTATGACCGTTTAAATTCGTAATCTAAATATACTTACAGATGAAGTTTACTATATTCTTTTAACGGTCCTCCTTTCTTGCTCGACCTATGAATCCCGGAATTTCGGTTATTGCAACTTATAATTTATTTCCTATGATGCCACTTCGAGGTAGAAGATGTTCACACATTATTGTAATTATATACTGCAACTTTCCTCATTTGAACTCCGCTTATCTTGTACTTATAATCATATAAACATCTAATCTCAATATAACAACGTATGATGTTTATTCTATTCTGTTAATGGTAATCCTTTCTTGCACGAATTATTATTGTTGGTATTTCGGTTATTGAAACTTATAATTTATTTCCTAGTACACCACTTCGAGTTATAAGAGGTTCACACGATATCTTAATTATCTCATGTAAGTTTGCCCAATCAAACTCTGTTTATCTTGTAGTTATACTCGTTTAAATTTGTAATCTTAAATATACTAAGTTATGAAGTTTACTATATTCTTGTAACGGTACTCCTTTCTTGCAAGAAGTATTAATCTTGTATGTCGGCTATTGCAACTTATAATTTATTACCTATGATGCCACTTCAAGGCATACGAGGTTCACACGATGTCTTAATAATATGGGGTAGGTTTCCTCAACCGAACTCTGTTTATCTTGTAGTTATAATCGTTTAAATTTGTAATCTAAATATACTAACATATGAAGTTTACTATATTCTTTGAACGGTACTCCTTTCTTGCACGAACTATTAATCTTTGTATGTCGGTTATTGCACCTTATAATTTATACCAATGATGCCACTTTGAGGTATACGAGGTTCACACGATCTCTTAATTATATCCTGTAAGTTTCCTCAATCGAAGGAACTCTGTTTATTTTGTAGCTATGACCGTTTAAATTCGTAATCTAAATATACTTACAGATGAAGTTTACTATATTCTTTTAACGGTACTCCTTTCTTGCTCGACCTATGAATCCCGGAATTTCGGTTATTGCAACTTATAATTTATTTCCTATGATGCCACTTCGAGGTAGAAGATGTTCACACATTATTGTAATTATATACTGCAACTTTCCTCATTTGAACTCCGCTTATCTTGTACTTATAATCATATAAACATCTAATCTCAATATAACAACGTATGATGTTTATTCTATTCTGTTAATGGTAATCCTTTCTTGCACGAATTATTATTGTTGGTATTTCGGTTATTGAAACTTATAATTTATTTCCTAGTACACCACTTCGAGTTATAAGAGGTTCACACGATATCTTAATTATCTCATGTAAGTTTGCCCAATCAAACTCTGTTTATCTTGTAGTTATACTCGTTTAAATTTGTAATCTTAAATATACTAAGTTATGAAGTTTACTATATTCTTGTAACGGTACTCCTTTCTTGCAAGAAGTATTAATCTTGTATGTCGGCTATTGCAACTTATAATTTATTACCTATGATGCCACTTCAAGGCATACGAGGTTCACACGATGTCTTAATAATATGGGGTAGGTTTCCTCAACCGAACTCTGTTTATCTTGTAGTTATAATCGTTTAAATTTGTAATCTAAATATACTAACATATGAAGTTTACTATATTCTTTGAACGGTACTCCTTTCTTGCACGAACTATTAATCTTTGTATGTCGGTTATTGCACCTTATAATTTATACCAATGATGCCACTTTGAGGTATACGAGGTTCACACGATCTCTTAATTATATCCTGTAAGTTTCCTCAATCGAAGGAACTCTGTTTATTTTGTAGCTATGACCGTTTAAATTCGTAATCTAAATATACTTACAGATGAAGTTTACTATATTCTTTTAACGGTACTCCTTTCTTGCTCGACCTATGAATCCCGGAATTTCGGTTATTGCAACTTATAATTTATTTCCTATGATGCCACTTCGAGGTAGAAGATGTTCACACATTATTGTAATTATATACTGCAACTTTCCTCATTTGAACTCCGCTTATCTTGTACTTATAATCATATAAACATCTAATCTCAATATAACAACGTATGATGTTTATTCTATTCTGTTAATGGTAATCCTTTCTTGCACGAATTATTATTGTTGGTATTTCGGTTATTGAAACTTATAATTTATTTCCTAGTACACCACTTCGAGTTATAAGAGGTTCACACGATATCTTAATTATCTCATGTAAGTTTGCCCAATCAAACTCTGTTTATCTTGTAGTTATACTCGTTTAAATTTGTAATCTTAAATATACTAAGTTATGAAGTTTACTATATTCTTGTAACGGTACTCCTTTCTTGCAAGAAGTATTAATCTTGTATGTCGGCTATTGCAACTTATAATTTATTACCTATGATGCCACTTCAAGGCATACGAGGTTCACACGATGTCTTAATAATATGGGGTAGGTTTCCTCAACCGAACTCTGTTTATCTTGTAGTTATAATCGTTTAAATTTGTAATCTAAATATACTAACATATGAAGTTTACTATATTCTTTGAACGGTACTCCTTTCTTGCACGAACTATTAATCTTTGTATGTCGGTTATTGCACCTTATAATTTATACCAATGATGCCACTTTGAGGTATACGAGGTTCACACGATCTCTTAATTATATCCTGTAAGTTTCCTCAATCGAAGGAACTCTGTTTATTTTGTAGCTATGACCGTTTAAATTCGTAATCTAAATATACTTACAGATGAAGTTTACTATATTCTTTTAACGGTACTCCTTTCTTGCTCGACCTATGAATCCCGGAATTTCGGTTATTGCAACTTATAATTTATTTCCTATGATGCCACTTCGAGGTAGAAGATGTTCACACATTATTGTAATTATATACTGCAACTTTCCTCATTTGAACTCCGCTTATCTTGTACTTATAATCATATAAACATCTAATCTCAATATAACAACGTATGATGTTTATTCTATTCTGTTAATGGTAATCCTTTCTTGCACGAATTATTATTGTTGGTATTTCGGTTATTGAAACTTATAATTTATTTCCTAGTACACCACTTCGAGTTATAAGAGGTTCACACGATATCTTAATTATCTCATGTAAGTTTGCCCAATCAAACTCTGTTTATCTTGTAGTTATACTCGTTTAAATTTGTAATCTTAAATATACTAAGTTATGAAGTTTACTATATTCTTGTAACGGTACTCCTTTCTTGCAAGAAGTATTAATCTTGTATGTCGGCTATTGCAACTTATAATTTATTACCTATGATGCCACTTCAAGGCATACGAGGTTCACACGATGTCTTAATAATATGGGGTAGGTTTCCTCAACCGAACTCTGTTTATCTTGTAGTTATAATCGTTTAAATTTGTAATCTAAATATACTAACATATGAAGTTTACTATATTCTTTGAACGGTACTCATTTCTTGCACGAACTATTAATCTTTGTATGTCGGTTATTGCACCTTATAATTTATACCAATGATGCCACTTTGAGGTATACGAGGTTCACACGATCTCTTAATTATATCCTGTAAGTTTCCTCAATCGAAGGAACTCTGTTTATTTTGTAGCTATGACCGTTTAAATTCGTAATCTAAATATACTTACAGATGAAGTTTACTATATTCTTTTAACGGTACTCCTTTCTTGCTCGACCTATGAATCCCGGAATTTCGGTTATTGCAACTTATAATTTATTTCCTATGATGCCACTTCGAGGTAGAAGATGTTCACACATTATTGTAATTATATACTGCAACTTTCCTCATTTGAACTCCGCTTATCTTGTACTTATAATCATATAAACATCTAATCTCAATATAACAACGTATGATGTTTATTCTATTCTGTTAATGGTAATCCTTTCTTGCACGAATTATTATTGTTGGTATTTCGGTTATTGAAACTTATAATTTATTTCCTAGTACACCACTTCGAGTTATAAGAGGTTCACACGATATCTTAATTATCTCATGTAAGTTTGCCCAATCAAACTCTGTTTATCTTGTAGTTATACTCGTTTAAATTTGTAATCTTAAATATACTAAGTTATGAAGTTTACTATATTCTTGTAACGGTACTCCTTTCTTGCAAGAAGTATTAATCTTGTATGTCGGCTATTGCAACTTATAATTTATTACCTATGATGCCACTTCAAGGCATACGAGGTTCACACGATGTCTTAATAATATGGGGTAGGTTTCCTCAACCGAACTCTGTTTATCTTGTAGTTATAATCGTTTAAATTTGTAATCTAAATATACTAACATATGAAGTTTACTATATTCTTTGAACGGTACTCCTTTCTTGCACGAACTATTAATCTTTGTATGTCGGTTATTGCACCTTATAATTTATACCAATGATGCCACTTTGAGGTATACGAGGTTCACACGATCTCTTAATTATATCCTGTAAGTTTCCTCAATCGAAGGAACTCTGTTTATTTTGTAGCTATGACCGTTTAAATTCGTAATCTAAATATACTTACAGATGAAGTTTACTATATTCTTTTAACGGTACTCCTTTCTTGCTCGACCTATGAATCCCGGAATTTCGGTTATTGCAACTTATAATTTATTTCCTATGATGCCACTTCGAGGTAGAAGATGTTCACACATTATTGTAATTATATACTGCAACTTTCCTCATTTGAACTCCGCTTATCTTGTACTTATAATCATATAAACATCTAATCTCAATATAACAACGTATGATGTTTATTCTATTCTGTTAATGGTAATCCTTTCTTGCACGAATTATTATTGTTGGTATTTCGGTTATTGAAACTTATAATTTATTTCCTAGTACACCACTTCGAGTTATAAGAGGTTCACACGATATCTTAATTATCTCATGTAAGTTTGCCCAATCAAACTCTGTTTATCTTGTAGTTATACTCGTTTAAATTTGTAATCTTAAATATACTAAGTTATGAAGTTTACTATATTCTTGTAACGGTACTCCTTTCTTGCAAGAAGTATTAATCTTGTATGTCGGCTATTGCAACTTATAATTTATTACCTATGATGCCACTTCAAGGCATACGAGGTTCACACGATGTCTTAATAATATGGGGTAGGTTTCCTCAACCGAACTCTGTTTATCTTGTAGTTATAATCGTTTAAATTTGTAATCTAAATATACTAACATATGAAGTTTACTATATTCTTTGAACGGTACTCATTTCTTGCACGAACTATTAATCTTTGTATGTCGGTTATTGCACCTTATAATTTATACCAATGATGCCACTTTGAGGTATACGAGGTTCACACGATCTCTTAATTATATCCTGTAAGTTTCCTCAATCGAAGGAACTCTGTTTATTTTGTAGCTATGACCGTTTAAATTCGTAATCTAAATATACTTACAGATGAAGTTTACTATATTTTTTTAACGGTACTCCTTTCTTGCTCGACCTATGAATCCCGGAATTTCGGTTATTGCAACTTATAATTTATTTCCTATGATGCCACTTCGAGGTAGAAGATGTTCACACATTATTGTAATTATATACTGCAACTTTCCTCATTTGAACTCCGCTTATCTTGTACTTATAATCATATAAACATCTAATCTCAATATAACAACGTATGATGTTTATTCTATTCTGTTAATGGTAATCCTTTCTTGCACGAATTATTATTGTTGGTATTTCGGTTATTGAAACTTATAATTTATTTCCTAGTACACCACTTCGAGTTATAAGAGGTTCACACGATATCTTAATTATCTCATGTAAGTTTGCCCAATCAAACTCTGTTTATCTTGTAGTTATACTCGTTTAAATTTGTAATCTTAAATATACTAAGTTATGAAGTTTACTATATTCTTGTAACGGTACTCCTTTCTTGCAAGAAGTATTAATCTTGTATGTCGGCTATTGCAACTTATAATTTATTACCTATGATGCCACTTCAAGGCATACGAGGTTCACACGATGTCTTAATAATATGGGGTAGGTTTCCTCAACCGAACTCTGTTTATCTTGTAGTTATAATCGTTTAAATTTGTAATCTAAATATACTAACATATGAAGTTTACTATATTCTTTGAACGGTACTCCTTTCTTGCACGAACTATTAATCTTTGTATGTCGGTTATTGCACCTTATAATTTATACCAATGATGCCACTTTGAGGTATACGAGGTTCACACGATCTCTTAATTATATCCTGTAAGTTTCCTCAATCGAAGGAACTCTGTTTATTTTGTAGCTATGACCGTTTAAATTCGTAATCTAAATATACTTACAGATGAAGTTTACTATATTCTTTTAACGGTACTCCTTTCTTGCTCGACCTATGAATCCCGGAATTTCGGTTATTGCAACTTATAATTTATTTCCTATGATGCCACTTCGAGGTAGAAGATGTTCACACATTATTGTAATTATATACTGCAACTTTCCTCATTTGAACTCCGCTTATCTTGTACTTATAATCATATAAACATCTAATCTCAATATAACAACGTATGATGTTTATTCTATTCTGTTAATGGTAATCCTTTCTTGCACGAATTATTATTGTTGGTATTTCGGTTATTGAAACTTATAATTTATTTCCTAGTACACCACTTCGAGTTATAAGAGGTTCACACGATATCTTAATTATCTCATGTAAGTTTGCCCAATCAAACTCTGTTTATCTTGTAGTTATACTCGTTTAAATTTGTAATCTTAAATATACTAAGTTATGAAGTTTACTATATTCTTGTAACGGTACTCCTTTCTTGCAAGAAGTATTAATCTTGTATGTCGGCTATTGCAACTTATAATTTATTACCTATGATGCCACTTCAAGGCATACGAGGTTCACACGATGTCTTAATAATATGGGGTAGGTTTCCTCAACCGAACTCTGTTTATCTTGTAGTTATAATCGTTTAAATTTGTAATCTAAATATACTAACATATGAAGTTTACTATATTCTTTGAACGGTACTCCTTTCTTGCACGAACTATTAATCTTTGTATGTCGGTTATTGCACCTTATAATTTATACCAATGATGCCACTTTGAGGTATACGAGGTTCACACGATCTCTTAATTATATCCTGTAAGTTTCCTCAATCGAAGGAACTCTGTTTATTTTGTAGCTATGACCGTTTAAATTCGTAATCTAAATATACTTACAGATGAAGTTTACTATATTCTTTTAACGGTACTCCTTTCTTGCTCGACCTATGAATCCCGGAATTTCGGTTATTGCAACTTATAATTTATTTCCTATGATGCCACTTCGAGGTAGAAGATGTTCACACATTATTGTAATTATATACTGCAACTTTCCTCATTTGAACTCCGCTTATCTTGTACTTATAATCATATAAACATCTAATCTCAATATAACAACGTATGATGTTTATTCTATTCTGTTAATGGTAATCCTTTCTTGCACGAATTATTATTGTTGGTATTTCGGTTATTGAAACTTATAATTTATTTCCTAGTACACCACTTCGAGTTATAAGAGGTTCACACGATATCTTAATTATCTCATGTAAGTTTGCCCAATCAAACTCTGTTTATCTTGTAGTTATACTCGTTTAAATTTGTAATCTTAAATATACTAAGTTATGAAGTTTACTATATTCTTGTAACGGTACTCCTTTCTTGCAAGAAGTATTAATCTTGTATGTCGGCTATTGCAACTTATAATTTATTACCTATGATGCCACTTCAAGGCATACGAGGTTCACACGATGTCTTAATAATATGGGGTAGGTTTCCTCAACCGAACTCTGTTTATCTTGTAGTTATAATCGTTTAAATTTGTAATCTAAATATACTAACATATGAAGTTTACTATATTCTTTGAACGGTACTCATTTCTTGCACGAACTATTAATCTTTGTATGTCGGTTATTGCACCTTATAATTTATACCAATGATGCCACTTTGAGGTATACGAGGTTCACACGATCTCTTAATTATATCCTGTAAGTTTCCTCAATCGAAGGAACTCTGTTTATTTTGTAGCTATGACCGTTTAAATTCGTAATCTAAATATACTTACAGATGAAGTTTACTATATTCTTTTAACGGTACTCCTTTCTTGCTCGACCTATGAATCCCGGAATTTCGGTTATTGCAACTTATAATTTATTTCCTATGATGCCACTTCGAGGTAGAAGATGTTCACACATTATTGTAATTATATACTGCAACTTTCCTCATTTGAACTCCGCTTATCTTGTACTTATAATCATATAAACATCTAATCTCAATATAACAACGTATGATGTTTATTCTATTCTGTTAATGGTAATCCTTTCTTGCACGAATTATTATTGTTGGTATTTCGGTTATTGAAACTTATAATGTATTTCCTAGTACACCACTTCGAGTTATAAGAGGTTCACACGATATCTTAATTATCTCATGTAAGTTTGCCCAATCAAACTCTGTTTATCTTGTAGTTATACTCGTTTAAATTTGTAATCTTAAATATACTAAGTTATGAAGTTTACTATATTCTTGTAACGGTACTCCTTTCTTGCAAGAAGTATTAATCTTGTATGTCGGCTATTGCAACTTATAATTTATTACCTATGATGCCACTTCAAGGCATACGAGGTTCACACGATGTCTTAATAATATGGGGTAGGTTTCCTCAACCGAACTCTGTTTATCTTGTAGTTATAATCGTTTAAATTTGTAATCTAAATATACTAACATATGAAGTTTACTATATTCTTTGAACGGTACTCCTTTCTTGCACGAACTATTAATCTTTGTATGTCGGTTATTGCACCTTATAATTTATACCAATGATGCCACTTTGAGGTATACGAGGTTCACACGATCTCTTAATTATATCCTGTAAGTTTCCTCAATCGAAGGAACTCTGTTTATTTTGTAGCTATGACCGTTTAAATTCGTAATCTAAATATACTTACAGATGAAGTTTACTATATTCTTTTAACGGTACTCCTTTCTTGCTCGACCTATGAATCCCGGAATTTCGGTTATTGCAACTTATAATTTATTTCCTATGATGCCACTTCGAGGTAGAAGATGTTCACACATTATTGTAATTATATACTGCAACTTTCCTCATTTGAACTCCGCTTATCTTGTACTTATAATCATATAAACATCTAATCTCAATATAACAACGTATGATGTTTATTCTATTCTGTTAATGGTAATCCTTTCTTGCACGAATTATTATTGTTGGTATTTCGGTTATTGAAACTTATAATTTATTTCCTAGTACACCACTTCGAGTTATAAGAGGTTCACACGATATCTTAATTATCTCATGTAAGTTTGCCCAATCAAACTCTGTTTATCTTGTAGTTATACTCGTTTAAATTTGTAATCTTAAATATACTAAGTTATGAAGTTTACTATATTCTTGTAACGGTACTCCTTTCTTGCAAGAAGTATTAATCTTGTATGTCGGCTATTGCAACTTATAATTTATTACCTATGATGCCACTTCAAGGCATACGAGGTTCACACGATGTCTTAATAATATGGGGTAGGTTTCCTCAACCGAACTCTGTTTATCTTGTAGTTATAATCGTTTAAATTTGTAATCTAAATATACTAACATATGAAGTTTACTATATTCTTTGAACGGTACTCCTTTCTTGCACGAACTATTAATCTTTGTATGTCGGTTATTGCACCTTATAATTTATACCAATGATGCCACTTTGAGGTATACGAGGTTCACACGATCTCTTAATTATATCCTGTAAGTTTCCTCAATCGAAGGAACTCTGTTTATTTTGTAGCTATGACCGTTTAAATTCGTAATCTAAATATACTTACAGATGAAGTTTACTATATTCTTTTAACGGTACTCCTTTCTTGCTCGACCTATGAATCCCGGAATTTCGGTTATTGCAACTTATAATTTATTTCCTATGATGCCACTTCGAGGTAGAAGATGTTCACACATTATTGTAATTATATACTGCAACTTTCCTCATTTGAACTCCGCTTATCTTGTACTTATAATCATATAAACATCTAATCTCAATATAACAACGTATGATGTTTATTCTATTCTGTTAATGGTAATCCTTTCTTGCACGAATTATTATTGTTGGTATTTCGGTTATTGAAACTTATAATTTATTTCCTAGTACACCACTTCGAGTTATAAGAGGTTCACACGATATCTTAATTATCTCATGTAAGTTTGCCCAATCAAACTCTGTTTATCTTGTAGTTATACTCGTTTAAATTTTTAATCTTAAATATACTAAGTTATGAAGTTTACTATATTCTTGTAACGGTACTCCTTTCTTGCAAGAAGTATTAATCTTGTATGTCGGCTATTGCAACTTATAATTTATTACCTATGATGCCACTTCAAGGCATACGAGGTTCACACGATGTCTTAATAATATGGGGTAGGTTTCCTCAACCGAACTCTGTTTATCTTGTAGTTATAATCGTTTAAATTTGTAATCTAAATATACTAACATATGAAGTTTACTATATTCTTTGAACGGTACTCCTTTCTTGCACGAACTATTAATCTTTGTATGTCGGTTATTGCACCTTATAATTTATACCAATGATGCCACTTTGAGGTATACGAGGTTCACACGATCTCTTAATTATATCCTGTAAGTTTCCTCAATCGAAGGAACTCTGTTTATTTTGTAGCTATGACCGTTTAAATTCGTAATCTAAATATACTTACAGATGAAGTTTACTATATTTTTTTAACGGTACTCCTTTCTTGCTCGACCTATGAATCCCGGAATTTCGGTTATTGCAACTTATAATTTATTTCCTATGATGCCACTTCGAGGTAGAAGATGTTCACACATTATTGTAATTATATACTGCAACTTTCCTCATTTGAACTCCGCTTATCTTGTACTTATAATCATATAAACATCTAATCTCAATATAACAACGTATGATGTTTATTCTATTCTGTTAATGGTAATCCTTTCTTGCACGAATTATTATTGTTGGTATTTCGGTTATTGAAACTTATAATTTATTTCCTAGTACACCACTTCGAGTTATAAGAGGTTCACACGATATCTTAATTATCTCATGTAAGTTTGCCCAATCAAACTCTGTTTATCTTGTAGTTATACTCGTTTAAATTTGTAATCTTAAATATACTAAGTTATGAAGTTTACTATATTCTTGTAACGGTACTCCTTTCTTGCAAGAAGTATTAATCTTGTATGTCGGCTATTGCAACTTATAATTTATTACCTATGATGCCACTTCAAGGCATACGAGGTTCACACGATGTCTTAATAATATGGGGTAGGTTTCCTCAACCGAACTCTGTTTATCTTGTAGTTATAATCGTTTAAATTTGTAATCTAAATATACTAACATATGAAGTTTACTATATTCTTTGAACGGTACTCCTTTCTTGCACGAACTATTAATCTTTGTATGTCGGTTATTGCACCTTATAATTTATACCAATGATGCCACTTTGAGGTATACGAGGTTCACACGATCTCTTAATTATATCCTGTAAGTTTCCTCAATCGAAGGAACTCTGTTTATTTTGTAGCTATGACCGTTTAAATTCGTAATCTAAATATACTTACAGATGAAGTTTACTATATTCTTTTAACGGTACTCCTTTCTTGCTCGACCTATGAATCCCGGAATTTCGGTTATTGCAACTTATAATTTATTTCCTATGATGCCACTTCGAGGTAGAAGATGTTCACACATTATTGTAATTATATACTGCAACTTTCCTCATTTGAACTCCGCTTATCTTGTACTTATAATCATATAAACATCTAATCTCAATATAACAACGTATGATGTTTATTCTATTCTGTTAATGGTAATCCTTTCTTGCACGAATTATTATTGTTGGTATTTCGGTTATTGAAACTTATAATTTATTTCCTAGTACACCACTTCGAGTTATAAGAGGTTCACACGATATCTTAATTATCTCATGTAAGTTTGCCCAATCAAACTCTGTTTATCTTGTAGTTATACTCGTTTAAATTTGTAATCTTAAATATACTAAGTTATGAAGTTTACTATATTCTTGTAACGGTACTCCTTTCTTGCAAGAAGTATTAATCTTGTATGTCGGCTATTGCAACTTATAATTTATTACCTATGATGCCACTTCAAGGCATACGAGGTTCACACGATGTCTTAATAATATGGGGTAGGTTTCCTCAACCGAACTCTGTTTATCTTGTAGTTATAATCGTTTAAATTTGTAATCTAAATATACTAACATATGAAGTTTACTATATTCTTTGAACGGTACTCATTTCTTGCACGAACTATTAATCTTTGTATGTCGGTTATTGCACCTTATAATTTATACCAATGATGCCACTTTGAGGTATACGAGGTTCACACGATCTCTTAATTATATCCTGTAAGTTTCCTCAATCGAAGGAACTCTGTTTATTTTGTAGCTATGACCGTTTAAATTCGTAATCTAAATATACTTACAGATGAAGTTTACTATATTCTTTTAACGGTACTCCTTTCTTGCTCGACCTATGAATCCCGGAATTTCGGTTATTGCAACTTATAATTTATTTCCTATGATGCCACTTCGAGGTAGAAGATGTTCACACATTATTGTAATTATATACTGCAACTTTCCTCATTTGAACTCCGCTTATCTTGTACTTATAATCATATAAACATCTAATCTCAATATAACAACGTATGATGTTTATTCTATTCTGTTAATGGTAATCCTTTCTTGCACGAATTATTATTGTTGGTATTTCGGTTATTGAAACTTATAATGTATTTCCTAGTACACCACTTCGAGTTATAAGAGGTTCACACGATATCTTAATTATCTCATGTAAGTTTGCCCAATCAAACTCTGTTTATCTTGTAGTTATACTCGTTTAAATTTGTAATCTTAAATATACTAAGTTATGAAGTTTACTATATTCTTGTAACGGTACTCCTTTCTTGCAAGAAGTATTAATCTTGTATGTCGGCTATTGCAACTTATAATTTATTACCTATGATGCCACTTCAAGGCATACGAGGTTCACACGATGTCTTAATAATATGGGGTAGGTTTCCTCAACCGAACTCTGTTTATCTTGTAGTTATAATCGTTTAAATTTGTAATCTAAATATACTAACATATGAAGTTTACTATATTCTTTGAACGGTACTCCTTTCTTGCACGAACTATTAATCTTTGTATGTCGGTTATTGCACCTTATAATTTATACCAATGATGCCACTTTGAGGTATACGAGGTTCACACGATCTCTTAATTATATCCTGTAAGTTTCCTCAATCGAAGGAACTCTGTTTATTTTGTAGCTATGACCGTTTAAATTCGTAATCTAAATATACTTACAGATGAAGTTTACTATATTCTTTTAACGGTACTCCTTTCTTGCTCGACCTATGAATCCCGAAATTTCGGTTATTGCAACTTATAATTTATTTCCTATGATGCCACTTCGAGGTAGAAGATGTTCACACATTATTGTAATTATATACTGCAACTTTCCTCATTTGAACTCCGCTTATCTTGTACTTATAATCATATAAACATCTAATCTCAATATAACAACGTATGATGTTTATTCTATTCTGTTAATGGTAATCCTTTCTTGCACGAATTATTATTGTTGGTATTTCGGTTATTGAAACTTATAATGTATTTCCTAGTACACCACTTCGAGTTATAAGAGGTTCACACGATATCTTAATTATCTCATGTAAGTTTGCCCAATCAAACTCTGTTTATCTTGTAGTTATACTCGTTTAAATTTGTAATCTTAAATATACTAAGTTATGAAGTTTACTATATTCTTGTAACGGTACTCCTTTCTTGCAAGAAGTATTAATCTTGTATGTCGGCTATTGCAACTTATAATTTATTACCTATGATGCCACTTCAAGGCATACGAGGTTCACACGATGTCTTAATAATATGGGGTAGGTTTCCTCAACCGAACTCTGTTTATCTTGTAGTTATAATCGTTTAAATTTGTAATCTAAATATACTAACATATGAAGTTTACTATATTCTTTGAACGGTACTCCTTTCTTGCACGAACTATTAATCTTTGTATGTCGGTTATTGCACCTTATAATTTATACCAATGATGCCACTTTGAGGTATACGAGGTTCACACGATCTCTTAATTATATCCTGTAAGTTTCCTCAATCGAAGGAACTCTGTTTATTTTGTAGCTATGACCGTTTAAATTCGTAATCTAAATATACTTACAGATGAAGTTTACTATATTCTTTTAACGGTACTCCTTTCTTGCTCGACCTATGAATCCCGGAATTTCGGTTATTGCAACTTATAATTTATTTCCTATGATGCCACTTCGAGGTAGAAGATGTTCACACGTTATTGTAATTATATACTGCAACTTTCCTCATTTGAACTCCGCTTATCTTGTACTTATAATCATATAAACATCTAATCTCAATATAACAACGTATGATGTTTATTCTATTCTGTTAATGGTAATCCTTTCTTGCACGAATTATTATTGTTGGTATTTCGGTTATTGAAACTTATAATGTATTTCCTAGTACACCACTTCGAGTTATAAGAGGTTCACACGATATCTTAATTATCTCATGTAAGTTTGCCCAATCAAACTCTGTTTATCTTGTAGTTATACTCGTTTAAATTTGTAATCTTAAATATACTAAGTTATGAAGTTTACTATATTCTTGTAACGGTACTCCTTTCTTGCAAGAAGTATTAATCTTGTATGTCGGCTATTGCAACTTATAATTTATTACCTATGATGCCACTTCAAGGCATACGAGGTTCACACGGTGTCTTAATAATATGGGGTAGGTTTCCTCAACCGAACTCTGTTTATCTTGTAGTTATAATCGTTTAAATTTGTAATCTAAATATACTAACATATGAAGTTTACTATATTCTTTGAACGGTACTCCTTTCTTGCACGAACTATTAATCTTTGTATGTCGGTTATTGCACCTTATAATTTATACCAATGATGCCACTTTGAGGTATACGAGGTTCACACGATCTCTTAATTATATCCTGTAAGTTTCCTCAATCGAAGGAACTCTGTTTATTTTGTAGCTATGACCGTTTAAATTCGTAATCTAAATATACTTACAGATGAAGTTTACTATATTCTTTTAACGGTACTCCTTTCTTGCTCGACCTATGAATCCCGGAATTTCGGTTATTGCAACTTATAATTTATTTCCTATGATGCCACTTCGAGGTAGAAGATGTTCACACATTATTGTAATTATATACTGCAACTTTCCTCATTTGAACTCCGCTTATCTTGTACTTATAATCATATAAACATCTAATCTCAATATAACAACGTATGATGTTTATTCTATTCTGTTAATGGTAATCCTTTCTTGCACGAATTATTATTGTTGGTATTTCGGTTATTGAAACTTATAATGTATTTCCTAGTACACCACTTCGAGTTATAAGAGGTTCACACGATATCTTAATTATCTCATGTAAGTTTGCCCAATCAAACTCTGTTTATCTTGTAGTTATACTCGTTTAAATTTGTAATCTTAAATATACTAAGTTATGAAGTTTACTATATTCTTGTAACGGTACTCCTTTCTTGCAAGAAGTATTAATCTTGTATGTCGGCTATTGCAACTTATAATTTATTACCTATGATGCCACTTCAAGGCATACGAGGTTCACACGATGTCTTAATAATATGGGGTAGGTTTCCTCAACCGAACTCTGTTTATCTTGTAGTTATAATCGTTTAAATTTGTAATCTAAATATACTAACATATGAAGTTTACTATATTCTTTGAACGGTACTCCTTTCTTGCACGAACTATTAATCTTTGTATGTCGGTTATTGCACCTTATAATTTATACCAATGATGCCACTTTGAGGTATACGAGGTTCACACGATCTCTTAATTATATCCTGTAAGTTTCCTCAATCGAAGGAACTCTGTTTATTTTGTAGCTATGACCGTTTAAATTCGTAATCTAAATATACTTACAGATGAAGTTTACTATATTCTTTTAACGGTACTCCTTTCTTGCTCGACCTATGAATCCCGGAATTTCGGTTATTGCAACTTATAATTTATTTCCTATGATGCCACTTCGAGGTAGAAGATGTTCACACATTATTGTAATTATATACTGCAACTTTCCTCATTTGAACTCCGCTTATCTTGTACTTATAATCATATAAACATCTAATCTCAATATAACAACGTATGATGTTTATTCTATTCTGTTAATGGTAATCCTTTCTTGCACGAATTATTATTGTTGGTATTTCGGTTATTGAAACTTATAATTTATTTCCTAGTACACCACTTCGAGTTATAAGAGGTTCACACGATATCTTAATTATCTCATGTAAGTTTGCCCAATCAAACTCTGTTTATCTTGTAGTTATACTCGTTTAAATTTGTAATCTTAAATATACTAAGTTATGAAGTTTACTATATTCTTGTAACGGTACTCCTTTCTTGCAAGAAGTATTAATCTTGTATGTCGGCTATTGCAACTTATAATTTATTACCTATGATGCCACTTCAAGGCATACGAGGTTCACACGATGTCTTAATAATATGGGGTAGGTTTCCTCAACCGAACTCTGTTTATCTTGTAGTTATAATCGTTTAAATTTGTAATCTAAATATACTAACATATGAAGTTTACTATATTCTTTGAACGGTACTCCTTTCTTGCACGAACTATTAATCTTTGTATGTCGGTTATTGCACCTTATAATTTATACCAATGATGCCACTTTGAGGTATACGAGGTTCACACGATCTCTTAATTATATCCTGTAAGTTTCCTCAATCGAAGGAACTCTGTTTATTTTGTAGCTATGACCGTTTAAATTCGTAATCTAAATATACTTACAGATGAAGTTTACTATATTCTTTTAACGGTACTCCTTTCTTGCTCGACCTATGAATCCCGGAATTTCGGTTATTGCAACTTATAATTTATTTCCTATGATGCCACTTCGAGGTAGAAGATGTTCACACATTATTGTAATTATATACTGCAACTTTCCTCATTTGAACTCCGCTTATCTTGTACTTATAATCATATAAACATCTAATCTCAATATAACAACGTATGATGTTTATTCTATTCTGTTAATGGTAATCCTTTCTTGCACGAATTATTATTGTTGGTATTTCGGTTATTGAAACTTATAATTTATTTCCTAGTACACCACTTCGAGTTATAAGAGGTTCACACGATATCTTAATTATCTCATGTAAGTTTGCCCAATCAAACTCTGTTTATCTTGTAGTTATACTCGTTTAAATTTGTAATCTTAAATATACTAAGTTATGAAGTTTACTATATTCTTGTAACGGTACTCCTTTCTTGCAAGAAGTATTAATCTTGTATGTCGGCTATTGCAACTTATAATTTATTACCTATGATGCCACTTCAAGGCATACGAGGTTCACACGATGTCTTAATAATATGGGGTAGGTTTCCTCAACCGAACTCTGTTTATCTTGTAGTTATAATCGTTTAAATTTGTAATCTAAATATACTAACATATGAAGTTTACTATATTCTTTGAACGGTACTCCTTTCTTGCACGAACTATTAATCTTTGTATGTCGGTTATTGCACCTTATAATTTATACCAATGATGCCACTTTGAGGTATACGAGGTTCACACGATCTCTTAATTATATCCTGTAAGTTTCCTCAATCGAAGGAACTCTGTTTATTTTGTAGCTATGACCGTTTAAATTCGTAATCTAAATATACTTACAGATGAAGTTTACTATATTCTTTTAACGGTACTTCTTTCTTGCTCGACCTATGAATCCCGGAATTTCGGTTATTGCAACTTATAATTTATTTCCTATGATGCCACTTCGAGGTAGAAGATGTTCACACATTATTGTAATTATATACTGCAACTTTCCTCATTTGAACTCCGCTTATCTTGTACTTATAATCATATAAACATCTAATCTCAATATAACAACGTATGATGTTTATTCTATTCTGTTAATGGTAATCCTTTCTTGCACGAATTATTATTGTTGGTATTTCGGTTATTGAAACTTATAATTTATTTCCTAGTACACCACTTCGAGTTATAAGAGGTTCACACGATATCTTAATTATCTCATGTAAGTTTGCCCAATCAAACTCTGTTTATCTTGTAGTTATACTCGTTTAAATTTGTAATCTTAAATATACTAAGTTATGAAGTTTACTATATTCTTGTAACGGTACTCCTTTCTTGCAAGAAGTATTAATCTTGTATGTCGGCTATTGCAACTTATAATTTATTACCTATGATGCCACTTCAAGGCATACGAGGTTCACACGATGTCTTAATAATATGGGGTAGGTTTCCTCAACCGAACTCTGTTTATCTTGTAGTTATAATCGTTTAAATTTGTAATCTAAATATACTAACATATGAAGTTTACTATATTCTTTGAACGGTACTCCTTTCTTGCACGAACTATTAATCTTTGTATGTCGGTTATTGCACCTTATAATTTATACCAATGATGCCACTTTGAGGTATACGAGGTTCACACGATCTCTTAATTATATCCTGTAAGTTTCCTCAATCGAAGGAACTCTGTTTATTTTGTAGCTATGACCGTTTAAATTCGTAATCTAAATATACTTACAGATGAAGTTTACTATATTCTTTTAACGGTACTCCTTTCTTGCTCGACCTATGAATCCCGGAATTTCGGTTATTGCAACTTATAATTTATTTCCTATGATGCCACTTCGAGGTAGAAGATGTTCACACATTATTGTAATTATATACTGCAACTTTCCTCATTTGAACTCCGCTTATCTTGTACTTATAATCATATAAACATCTAATCTCAATATAACAACGTATGATGTTTATTCTATTCTGTTAATGGTAATCCTTTCTTGCACGAATTATTATTGTTGGTATTTCGGTTATTGAAACTTATAATTTATTTCCTAGTACACCACTTCGAGTTATAAGAGGTTCACACGATATCTTAATTATCTCATGTAAGTTTGCCCAATCAAACTCTGTTTATCTTGTAGTTATACTCGTTTAAATTTGTAATCTTAAATATACTAAGTTATGAAGTTTACTATATTCTTGTAACGGTACTCCTTTCTTGCAAGAAGTATTAATCTTGTATGTCGGCTATTGCAACTTATAATTTATTACCTATGATGCCACTTCAAGGCATACGAGGTTCACACGATGTCTTAATAATATGGGGTAGGTTTCCTCAACCGAACTCTGTTTATCTTGTAGTTATAATCGTTTAAATTTGTAATCTAAATATACTAACATATGAAGTTTACTATATTCTTTGAACGGTACTCCTTTCTTGCACGAACTATTAATCTTTGTATGTCGGTTATTGCACCTTATAATTTATACCAATGATGCCACTTTGAGGTATACGAGGTTCACACGATCTCTTAATTATATCCTGTAAGTTTCCTCAATCGAAGGAACTCTGTTTATTTTGTAGCTATGACCGTTTAAATTCGTAATCTAAATATAC
The DNA here is from genome assembly GCA_946814005.1 of Chamaenerion angustifolium. Taxonomy (NCBI): domain Eukaryota; kingdom Viridiplantae; phylum Streptophyta; class Magnoliopsida; order Myrtales; family Onagraceae; genus Chamaenerion; species Chamaenerion angustifolium. The sequence continues at coordinate 19,238,267 of OX328268.1, read as the reverse complement.
TTACAGATGAAGTTTACTATATTCTTTTAACGGTACTCCTTTCTTTCTCGACCTATGAATCCCGGAATTTCGGTTATTGCAACTTATAATTTATTTCCTATGATGCCACTTCGAGGTAGAAGATGTTCACACATTATTGTAATTATATACTGCAACTTTCCTCATTTGAACTCCGCTTATCTTGTACTTATAATCATTTAAACATCTAATCTCAATATAACAACGTATGATGTTTATTCTATTCTGTTAATGGTAATCCTTTCTTGCACGAATTATTATTGTTGGTATTTCGGTTATTGAAACTTATAATTTATTTCCTAGTACACCACTTCGAGTTATAAGAGGTTCACACGATATCTTAATTATCTCATGTAAGTTTGCCCAATCAAACTCTGTTTATCTTGTAGTTATACTCGTTTAAATTTGTAATCTTAAATATACTAAGTTATGAAGTTTACTATATTCTTGTAACGGTACTCCTTTCTTGCAAGAAGTATTAATCTTGTATGTCGGCTATTGCAACCCATAATTTATTACCTATGATGCCACTTCAAGGCATACGAGGTTCACACGATGTCTTAATAATATGGGGTAGGTTTCCTCAACCGAACTCTGTTTATCTTGTACTTATAATCGTTTAAATTTGTAATCTAAATATACTAACATATGAAGTTTACTATATTCTTTGAACGGTACTCCTTTCTTGCACGAACTATTAATCTTTGTATGTCGGTTATTGCACCTTATAATTTATACCAATGATGCCACTTTGAGGTATACGAGGTTCACACGATCTCTTAATTATATCCTGTAAGTTTCCTCAATCGAAGGAACTCTGTTTATTTTGTAGCTATGACCGTTTAAATTCGTAATCTAAATATACTTACAGATGAAGTTTACTATATTCTTTTAACGGTACTCCTTTCTTGCTCGACCTATGAATCCCGGAATTTCGGTTATTGCAACTTATAATTTATTTCCTATGATGCCACTTCGAGGTAGAAGATGTTCACACATTATTGTAATTATATACTGCAACTTTCCTCATTTGAACTCCGCTTATCTTGTACTTATAATCATTTAAACATCTAATCTCAATATAACAACGTATGATGTTTATTCTATTCTGTTAATGGTAATCCTTTCTTGCACGAATTATTATTGTTGGTATTTCGGTTATTGAAACTTATAATTTATTTCCTAGTACACCACTTCGAGTTATAAGAGGTTCACACGATATCTTAATTATCTCATGTAAGTTTGCCCAATCAAACTCTGTTTATCTTGTAGTTATACTCGTTTAAATTTGTAATCTTAAATATACTAAGTTATGAAGTTTACTATATTCTTGTAACGGTACTCCTTTCTTGCAAGAAGTATTAATCTTGTATGTCGGCTATTGCAACCCATAATTTATTACCTATGATGCCACTTCAAGGCATACGAGGTTCACACGATGTCTTAATAATATGGGGTAGGTTTCCTCAACCGAACTCTGTTTATCTTGTACTTATAATCGTTTAAATTTGTAATCTAAATATACTAACATATGAAGTTTACTATATTCTTTGAACGGTACTCCTTTCTTGCACGAACTATTAATCTTTGTATGTCGGTTATTGCACCTTATAATTTATACCAATGATGCCACTTTGAGGTATACGAGGTTCACACGATCTCTTAATTATATCCTGTAAGTTTCCTCAATCGAAGGAACTCTGTTTATTTTGTAGCTATGACCGTTTAAATTCGTAATCTAAATATACTTACAGATGAAGTTTACTATATTCTTTTAACGGTACTCCTTTCTTTCTCGACCTATGAATCCCGGAATTTCGGTTATTGCAACTTATAATTTATTTCCTATGATGCCACTTCGAGGTAGAAGATGTTCACACATTATTGTAATTATATACTGCAACTTTCCTCATTTGAACTCCGCTTATCTTGTACTTATAATCATTTAAACATCTAATCTCAATATAACAACGTATGATGTTTATTCTATTCTGTTAATGGTAATCCTTTCTTGCACGAATTATTATTGTTGGTATTTCGGTTATTGAAACTTATAATTTATTTCCTAGTACACCACTTCGAGTTATAAGAGGTTCACACGATATCTTAATTATCTCATGTAAGTTTGCCCAATCAAACTCTGTTTATCTTGTAGTTATACTCGTTTAAATTTGTAATCTTAAATATACTAAGTTATGAAGTTTACTATATTCTTGTAACGGTACTCCTTTCTTGCAAGAAGTATTAATCTTGTATGTCGGCTATTGCAACCCATAATTTATTACCTATGATGCCACTTCAAGGCATACGAGGTTCACACGATGTCTTAATAATATGGGGTAGGTTTCCTCAACCGAACTCTGTTTATCTTGTACTTATAATCGTTTAAATTTGTAATCTAAATATACTAACATATGAAGTTTACTATATTCTTTGAACGGTACTCCTTTCTTGCACGAACTATTAATCTTTGTATGTCGGTTATTGCACCTTATAATTTATACCAATGATGCCACTTTGAGGTATACGAGGTTCACACGATCTCTTAATTATTACCTGTAAGTTTCCTCAATCGAAGGAACTCTGTTTATTTTGTAGCTATGACCGTTTAAATTCGTAATCTAAATATACTTACAGATGAAGTTTACTATATTCTTTTAACGGTACTCCTTTCTTGCTCGACCTATGAATCCCGGAATTTCGGTTATTGCAACTTATAATTTATTTCCTATGATGCCACTTCGAGGTAGAAGATGTTCACACATTATTGTAATTATATACTGCAACTTTCCTCATTTGAACTCCGCTTATCTTGTACTTATAATCATATAAACATCTAATCTCAATATAACAACGTATGATGTTTATTCTATTCTGTTAATGGTAATCCTTTCTTGCACGAATTATTATTGTTGGTATTTCGGTTATTGAAACTTATAATTTATTTCCTAGTACACCACTTCGAGTTATAAGAGGTTCACACGATATCTTAATTATCTCATGTAAGTTTGCCCAATCAAACTCTGTTTATCTTGTAGTTATACTCGTTTAAATTTGTAATCTTAAATATACTAAGTTATGAAGTTTACTATATTCTTGTAACGGTACTCCTTTCTTGCAAGAAGTATTAATCTTGTATGTCGGCTATTGCAACTTATAATTTATTACCTATGATGCCACTTCAAGGCATACGAGGTTCACACGATGTCTTAATAATATGGGGTAGGTTTCCTCAACCGAACTCTGTTTATCTTGTAGTTATAATCGTTTAAATTTGTAATCTAAATATACTAACATATGAAGTTTACTATATTCTTTGAACGGTACTCCTTTCTTGCACGAACTATTAATCTTTGTATGTCGGTTATTGCACCTTATAATTTATACCAATGATGCCACTTTGAGGTATACGAGGTTCACACGATCTCTTAATTATATCCTGTAAGTTTCTTCAATCGAAGGAACTCTGTTTATTTTGTAGCTATGACCGTTTAAATTCGTAATCTAAATATACTTACAGATGAAGTTTACTATATTCTTTTAACGGTACTCCTTTCTTGCTCGACCTATGAATCCCGGAATTTCGGTTATTGCAACTTATAATTTATTTCCTATGATGCCACTTCGAGGTAGAAGATGTTCACACATTATTGTAATTATATACTGCAACTTTCCTCATTTGAACTCCGCTTATCTTGTACTTATAATCATATAAACATCTAATCTCAATATAACAACGTATGATGTTTATTCTATTCTGTTAATGGTAATCCTTTCTTGCACGAATTATTATTGTTGGTATTTCGGTTATTGAAACTTATAATTTATTTCCTAGTACACCACTTCGAGTTATAAGAGGTTCACACGATATCTTAATTATCTCATGTAAGTTTGCCCAATCAAACTCTGTTTATCTTGTAGTTATACTCGTTTAAATTTGTAATCTTAAATATACTAAGTTATGAAGTTTACTATATTCTTGTAACGGTACTCCTTTCTTGCAAGAAGTATTAATCTTGTATGTCGGCTATTGCAACTTATAATTTATTACCTATGATGCCACTTCAAGGCATACGAGGTTCACACGATGTCTTAATAATATGGGGTAGGTTTCCTCAACCGAACTCTGTTTATCTTGTAGTTATAATCGTTTAAATTTGTAATCTAAATATACTAACATATGAAGTTTACTATATTCTTTGAACGGTACTCCTTTCTTGCACGAACTATTAATCTTTGTATGTCGGTTATTGCACCTTATAATTTATACCAATGATGCCACTTTGAGGTATACGAGGTTCACACGATCTCTTAATTATATCCTGTAAGTTTCCTCAATCGAAGGAACTCTGTTTATTTTGTAGCTATGACCGTTTAAATTCGTAATCTAAATATACTTACAGATGAAGTTTACTATATTCTTTTAACGGTACTCCTTTCTTTCTCGACCTATGAATCCCGGAATTTCGGTTATTGCAACTTATAATTTATTTCCTATGATGCCACTTCGAGGTAGAAGATGTTCACACATTATTGTAATTATATACTGCAACTTTCCTCATTTGAACTCCGCTTATCTTGTACTTATAATCATTTAAACATCTAATCTCAATATAACAACGTATGATGTTTATTCTATTCTGTTAATGGTAATCCTTTCTTGCACGAATTATTATTGTTGGTATTTCGGTTATTGAAACTTATAATTTATTTCCTAGTACACCACTTCGAGTTATAAGAGGTTCACACGATATCTTAATTATCTCATGTAAGTTTGCCCAATCAAACTCTGTTTATCTTGTAGTTATACTCGTTTAAATTTGTAATCTTAAATATACTAAGTTATGAAGTTTACTATATTCTTGTAACGGTACTCCTTTCTTGCAAGAAGTATTAATCTTGTATGTCGGCTATTGCAACTTATAATTTATTACCTATGATGCCACTTCAAGGCATACGAGGTTCACACGATGTCTTAATAATATGGGGTAGGTTTCCTCAACCGAACTCTGTTTATCTTGTAGTTATAATCGTTTAAATTTGTAATCTAAATATACTAACATATGAAGTTTACTATATTCTTTGAACGGTACTCCTTTCTTGCACGAACTATTAATCTTTGTATGTCGGTTATTGCACCTTATAATTTATACCAATGATGCCACTTTGAGGTATACGAGGTTCACACGATCTCTTAATTATATCCTGTAAGTTTCCTCAATCGAAGGAACTCTGTTTATTTTGTAGCTATGACCGTTTAAATTCGTAATCTAAATATACTTACAGATGAAGTTTACTATATTCTTTTAACGGTACTCCTTTCTTGCTCGACCTATGAATCCCGGAATTTCGGTTATTGCAACTTATAATTTATTTCCTATGATGCCACTTCGAGGTAGAAGATGTTCACACATTATTGTAATTATATACTGCAACTTTCCTCATTTGAACTCCGCTTATCTTGTACTTATAATCATATAAACATCTAATCTCAATATAACAACGTATGATGTTTATTCTATTCTGTTAATGGTAATCCTTTCTTGCACGAATTATTATTGTTGGTATTTCGGTTATTGAAACTTATAATTTATTTCCTAGTACACCACTTCGAGTTATAAGAGGTTCACACGATATCTTAATTATCTCATGTAAGTTTGCCCAATCAAACTCTGTTTATCTTGTAGTTATACTCGTTTAAATTTGTAATCTTAAATATACTAAGTTATGAAGTTTACTATATTCTTGTAACGGTACTCCTTTCTTGCAAGAAGTATTAATCTTGTATGTCGGCTATTGCAACTTATAATTTATTACCTATGATGCCACTTCAAGGCATACGAGGTTCACACGATGTCTTAATAATATGGGGTAGGTTTCCTCAACCGAACTCTGTTTATCTTGTAGTTATAATCGTTTAAATTTGTAATCTAAATATACTAACATATGAAGTTTACTATATTCTTTGAACGGTACTCCTTTCTTGCACGAACTATTAATCTTTGTATGTCGGTTATTGCACCTTATAATTTATACCAATGATGCCACTTTGAGGTATACGAGGTTCACACGATCTCTTAATTATATCCTGTAAGTTTCCTCAATCGAAGGAACTCTGTTTATTTTGTAGCTATGACCGTTTAAATTCGTAATCTAAATATACTTACAGATGAAGTTTACTATATTCTTTTAACGGTACTCCTTTCTTTCTCGACCTATGAATCCCGGAATTTCGGTTATTGCAACTTATAATTTATTTCCTATGATGCCACTTCGAGGTAGAAGATGTTCACACATTATTGTAATTATATACTGCAACTTTCCTCATTTGAACTCCGCTTATCTTGTACTTATAATCATTTAAACATCTAATCTCAATATAACAACGTATGATGTTTATTCTATTCTGTTAATGGTAATCCTTTCTTGCACGAATTATTATTGTTGGTATTTCGGTTATTGAAACTTATAATTTATTTCCTAGTACACCACTTCGAGTTATAAGAGGTTCACACGATATCTTAATTATCTCATGTAAGTTTGCCCAATCAAACTCTGTTTATCTTGTAGTTATACTCGTTTAAATTTGTAATCTTAAATATACTAAGTTATGAAGTTTACTATATTCTTGTAACGGTACTCCTTTCTTGCAAGAAGTATTAATCTTGTATGTCGGCTATTGCAACTTATAATTTATTACCTATGATGCCACTTCAAGGCATACGAGGTTCACACGATGTCTTAATAATATGGGGTAGGTTTCCTCAACCGAACTCTGTTTATCTTGTAGTTATAATCGTTTAAATTTGTAATCTAAATATACTAACATATGAAGTTTACTATATTCTTTGAACGGTACTCCTTTCTTGCACGAACTATTAATCTTTGTATGTCGGTTATTGCACCTTATAATTTATACCAATGATGCCACTTTGAGGTATACGAGGTTCACACGATCTCTTAATTATATCCTGTAAGTTTCCTCAATCGAAGGAACTCTGTTTATTTTGTAGCTATGACCGTTTAAATTCGTAATCTAAATATACTTACAGATGAAGTTTACTATATTCTTTTAACGGTACTCCTTTCTTGCTCGACCTATGAATCCCGGAATTTCGGTTATTGCAACTTATAATTTATTTCCTATGATGCCACTTCGAGGTAGAAGATGTTCACACATTATTGTAATTATATACTGCAACTTTCCTCATTTGAACTCCGCTTATCTTGTACTTATAATCATATAAACATCTAATCTCAATATAACAACGTATGATGTTTATTCTATTCTGTTAATGGTAATCCTTTCTTGCACGAATTATTATTGTTGGTATTTCGGTTATTGAAACTTATAATTTATTTCCTAGTACACCACTTCGAGTTATAAGAGGTTCACACGATATCTTAATTATCTCATGTAAGTTTGCCCAATCAAACTCTGTTTATCTTGTAGTTATACTCGTTTAAATTTGTAATCTTAAATATACTAAGTTATGAAGTTTACTATATTCTTGTAACGGTACTCCTTTCTTGCAAGAAGTATTAATCTTGTATGTCGGCTATTGCAACTTATAATTTATTACCTATGATGCCACTTCAAGGCATACGAGGTTCACACGATGTCTTAATAATATGGGGTAGGTTTCCTCAACCGAACTCTGTTTATCTTGTAGTTATAATCGTTTAAATTTGTAATCTAAATATACTAACATATGAAGTTTACTATATTCTTTGAACGGTACTCCTTTCTTGCACGAACTATTAATCTTTGTATGTCGGTTATTGCACCTTATAATTTATACCAATGATGCCACTTTGAGGTATACGAGGTTCACACGATCTCTTAATTATATCCTGTAAGTTTCCTCAATCGAAGGAACTCTGTTTATTTTGTAGCTATGACCGTTTAAATTCGTAATCTAAATATACTTACAGATGAAGTTTACTATATTCTTTTAACGGTACTCCTTTCTTGCTCGACCTATGAATCCCGGAATTTCGGTTATTGCAACTTATAATTTATTTCCTATGATGCCACTTCGAGGTAGAAGATGTTCACACATTATTGTAATTATATACTGCAACTTTCCTCATTTGAACTCCGCTTATCTTGTACTTATAATCATATAAACATCTAATCTCAATATAACAACGTATGATGTTTATTCTATTCTGTTAATGGTAATCCTTTCTTGCACGAATTATTATTGTTGGTATTTCGGTTATTGAAACTTATAATTTATTTCCTAGTACACCACTTCGAGTTATAAGAGGTTCACACGATATCTTAATTATCTCATGTAAGTTTGCCCAATCAAACTCTGTTTATCTTGTAGTTATACTCGTTTAAATTTGTAATCTTAAATATACTAAGTTATGAAGTTTACTATATTCTTGTAACGGTACTCCTTTCTTGCAAGAAGTATTAATCTTGTATGTCGGCTATTGCAACTTATAATTTATTACCTATGATGCCACTTCAAGGCATACGAGGTTCACACGATGTCTTAATAATATGGGGTAGGTTTCCTCAACCGAACTCTGTTTATCTTGTAGTTATAATCGTTTAAATTTGTAATCTAAATATACTAACATATGAAGTTTACTATATTCTTTGAACGGTACTCCTTTCTTGCACGAACTATTAATCTTTGTATGTCGGTTATTGCACCTTATAATTTATACCAATGATGCCACTTTGAGGTATACGAGGTTCACACGATCTCTTAATTATATCCTGTAAGTTTCCTCAATCGAAGGAACTCTGTTTATTTTGTAGCTATGACCGTTTAAATTCGTAATCTAAATATACTTACAGATGAAGTTTACTATATTCTTTTAACGGTACTCCTTTCTTGCTCGACCTATGAATCCCGGAATTTCGGTTATTGCAACTTATAATTTATTTCCTATGATGCCACTTCGAGGTAGAAGATGTTCACACATTATTGTAATTATATACTGCAACTTTCCTCATTTGAACTCCGCTTATCTTGTACTTATAATCATATAAACATCTAATCTCAATATAACAACGTATGATGTTTATTCTATTCTGTTAATGGTAATCCTTTCTTGCACGAATTATTATTGTTGGTATTTCGGTTATTGAAACTTATAATTTATTTCCTAGTACACCACTTCGAGTTATAAGAGGTTCACACGATATCTTAATTATCTCATGTAAGTTTGCCCAATCAAACTCTGTTTATCTTGTAGTTATACTCGTTTAAATTTGTAATCTTAAATATACTAAGTTATGAAGTTTACTATATTCTTGTAACGGTACTCCTTTCTTGCAAGAAGTATTAATCTTGTATGTCGGCTATTGCAACTTATAATTTATTACCTATGATGCCACTTCAAGGCATACGAGGTTCACACGATGTCTTAATAATATGGGGTAGGTTTCCTCAACCGAACTCTGTTTATCTTGTAGTTATAATCGTTTAAATTTGTAATCTAAATATACTAACATATGAAGTTTACTATATTCTTTGAACGGTACTCCTTTCTTGCACGAACTATTAATCTTTGTATGTCGGTTATTGCACCTTATAATTTATACCAATGATGCCACTTTGAGGTATACGAGGTTCACACGATCTCTTAATTATATCCTGTAAGTTTCCTCAATCGAAGGAACTCTGTTTATTTTGTAGCTATGACCGTTTAAATTCGTAATCTAAATATACTTACAGATGAAGTTTACTATATTCTTTTAACGGTACTCCTTTCTTTCTCGACCTATGAATCCCGGAATTTCGGTTATTGCAACTTATAATTTATTTCCTATGATGCCACTTCGAGGTAGAAGATGTTCACACATTATTGTAATTATATACTGCAACTTTCCTCATTTGAACTCCGCTTATCTTGTACTTATAATCATTTAAACATCTAATCTCAATATAACAACGTATGATGTTTATTCTATTCTGTTAATGGTAATCCTTTCTTGCACGAATTATTATTGTTGGTATTTCGGTTATTGAAACTTATAATTTATTTCCTAGTACACCACTTCGAGTTATAAGAGGTTCACACGATATCTTAATTATCTCATGTAAGTTTGCCCAATCAAACTCTGTTTATCTTGTAGTTATACTCGTTTAAATTTGTAATCTTAAATATACTAAGTTATGAAGTTTACTATATTCTTGTAACGGTACTCCTTTCTTGCAAGAAGTATTAATCTTGTATGTCGGCTATTGCAACTTATAATTTATTACCTATGATGCCACTTCAAGGCATACGAGGTTCACACGATGTCTTAATAATATGGGGTAGGTTTCCTCAACCGAACTCTGTTTATCTTGTAGTTATAATCGTTTAAATTTGTAATCTAAATATACTAACATATGAAGTTTACTATATTCTTTGAACGGTACTCCTTTCTTGCACGAACTATTAATCTTTGTATGTCGGTTATTGCACCTTATAATTTATACCAATGATGCCACTTTGAGGTATACGAGGTTCACACGATCTCTTAATTATATCCTGTAAGTTTCCTCAATCGAAGGAACTCTGTTTATTTTGTAGCTATGACCGTTTAAATTCGTAATCTAAATATACTTACAGATGAAGTTTACTATATTCTTTTAACGGTACTCCTTTCTTGCTCGACCTATGAATCCCGGAATTTCGGTTATTGCAACTTATAATTTATTTCCTATGATGCCACTTCGAGGTAGAAGATGTTCACACATTATTGTAATTATATACTGCAACTTTCCTCATTTGAACTCCGCTTATCTTGTACTTATAATCATATAAACATCTAATCTCAATATAACAACGTATGATGTTTATTCTATTCTGTTAATGGTAATCCTTTCTTGCACGAATTATTATTGTTGGTATTTCGGTTATTGAAACTTATAATTTATTTCCTAGTACACCACTTCGAGTTATAAGAGGTTCACACGATATCTTAATTATCTCATGTAAGTTTGCCCAATCAAACTCTGTTTATCTTGTAGTTATACTCGTTTAAATTTGTAATCTTAAATATACTAAGTTATGAAGTTTACTATATTCTTGTAACGGTACTCCTTTCTTGCAAGAAGTATTAATCTTGTATGTCGGCTATTGCAACTTATAATTTATTACCTATGATGCCACTTCAAGGCATACGAGGTTCACACGATGTCTTAATAATATGGGGTAGGTTTCCTCAACCGAACTCTGTTTATCTTGTAGTTATAATCGTTTAAATTTGTAATCTAAATATACTAACATATGAAGTTTACTATATTCTTTGAACGGTACTCCTTTCTTGCACGAACTATTAATCTTTGTATGTCGGTTATTGCACCTTATAATTTATACCAATGATGCCACTTTGAGGTATACGAGGTTCACACGATCTCTTAATTATATCCTGTAAGTTTCCTCAATCGAAGGAACTCTGTTTATTTTGTAGCTATGACCGTTTAAATTCGTAATCTAAATATACTTACAGATGAAGTTTACTATATTCTTTTAACGGTACTCCTTTCTTGCTCGACCTATGAATCCCGGAATTTCGGTTATTGCAACTTATAATTTATTTCCTATGATGCCACTTCGAGGTAGAAGATGTTCACACATTATTGTAATTATATACTGCAACTTTCCTCATTTGAACTCCGCTTATCTTGTACTTATAATCATATAAACATCTAATCTCAATATAACAACGTATGATGTTTATTCTATTCTGTTAATGGTAATCCTTTCTTGCACGAATTATTATTGTTGGTATTTCGGTTATTGAAACTTATAATTTATTTCCTAGTACACCACTTCGAGTTATAAGAGGTTCACACGATATCTTAATTATCTCATGTAAGTTTGCCCAATCAAACTCTGTTTATCTTGTAGTTATACTCGTTTAAATTTGTAATCTTAAATATACTAAGTTATGAAGTTTACTGTATTCTTGTAACGGTACTCCTTTCTTGCAAGAAGTATTAATCTTGTATGTCGGCTATTGCAACTTATAATTTATTACCTATGATGCCACTTCAAGGCATACGAGGTTCACACGATGTCTTAATAATATGGGGTAGGTTTCCTCAACCGAACTCTGTTTATCTTGTAGTTATAATCGTTTAAATTTGTAATCTAAATATACTAACATATGAAGTTTACTATATTCTTTGAACGGTACTCCTTTCTTGCACGAACTATTAATCTTTGTATGTCGGTTATTGCACCTTATAATTTATACCAATGATGCCACTTTGAGGTATACGAGGTTCACACGATCTCTTAATTATATCCTGTAAGTTTCCTCAATCGAAGGAACTCTGTTTATTTTGTAGCTATGACCGTTTAAATTCGTAATCTAAATATACTTACAGATGAAGTTTACTATATTCTTTTAACGGTACTCCTTTCTTGCTCGACCTATGAATCCCGGAATTTCGGTTATTGCAACTTATAATTTATTTCCTATGATGCCACTTCGAGGTAGAAGATGTTCACACATTATTGTAATTATATACTGCAACTTTCCTCATTTGAACTCCGCTTATCTTGTACTTATAATCATTTAAACATCTAATCTCAATATAACAACGTATGATGTTTATTCTATTCTGTTAATGGTAATCCTTTCTTGCACGAATTATTATTGTTGGTATTTCGGTTATTGAAACTTATAATTTATTTCCTAGTACACCACTTCGAGTTATAAGAGGTTCACACGATATCTTAATTATCTCATGTAAGTTTGCCCAATCAAACTCTGTTTATCTTGTAGTTATACTCGTTTAAATTTGTAATCTTAAATATACTAAGTTATGAAGTTTACTATATTCTTGTAACGGTACTCCTTTCTTGCAAGAAGTATTAATCTTGTATGTCGGCTATTGCAACTTATAATTTATTACCTATGATGCCACTTCAAGGCATACGAGGTTCACACGATGTCTTAATAATATGGGGTAGGTTTCCTCAACCGAACTCTGTTTATCTTGTAGTTATAATCGTTTAAATTTGTAATCTAAATATACTAACATATGAAGTTTACTATATTCTTTGAACGGTACTCCTTTCTTGCACGAACTATTAATCTTTGTATGTCGGTTATTGCACCTTATAATTTATACCAATGATGCCACTTTGAGGTATACGAGGTTCACACGATCTCTTAATTATATCCTGTAAGTTTCCTCAATCGAAGGAACTCTGTTTATTTTGTAGCTATGACCGTTTAAATTCGTAATCTAAATATACTTACAGATGAAGTTTACTATATTCTTTTAACGGTACTCCTTTCTTTCTCGACCTATGAATCCCGGAATTTCGGTTATTGCAACTTATAATTTATTTCCTATGATGCCACTTCGAGGTAGAAGATGTTCACACATTATTGTAATTATATACTGCAACTTTCCTCATTTGAACTCCGCTTATCTTGTACTTATAATCATTTAAACATCTAATCTCAATATAACAACGTATGATGTTTATTCTATTCTGTTAATGGTAATCCTTTCTTGCACGAATTATTATTGTTGGTATTTCGGTTATTGAAACTTATAATTTATTTCCTAGTACACCACTTCGAGTTATAAGAGGTTCACACGATATCTTAATTATCTCATGTAAGTTTGCCCAATCAAACTCTGTTTATCTTGTAGTTATACTCGTTTAAATTTGTAATCTTAAATATACTAAGTTATGAAGTTTACTATATTCTTGTAACGGTACTCCTTTCTTGCAAGAAGTATTAATCTTGTATGTCGGCTATTGCAACTTATAATTTATTACCTATGATGCCACTTCAAGGCATACGAGGTTCACACGATGTCTTAATAATATGGGGTAGGTTTCCTCAACCGAACTCTGTTTATCTTGTAGTTATAATCGTTTAAATTTGTAATCTAAATATACTAACATATGAAGTTTACTATATTCTTTGAACGGTACTCCTTTCTTGCACGAACTATTAATCTTTGTATGTCGGTTATTGCACCTTATAATTTATACCAATGATGCCACTTTGAGGTATACGAGGTTCACACGATCTCTTAATTATATCCTGTAAGTTTCCTCAATCGAAGGAACTCTGTTTATTTTGTAGCTATGACCGTTTAAATTCGTAATCTAAATATACTTACAGATGAAGTTTACTATATTCTTTTAACGGTACTCCTTTCTTGCTCGACCTATGAATCCCGGAATTTCGGTTATTGCAACTTATAATTTATTTCCTATGATGCCACTTCGAGGTAGAAGATGTTCACACATTATTGTAATTATATACTGCAACTTTCCTCATTTGAACTCCGCTTATCTTGTACTTATAATCATATAAACATCTAATCTCAATATAACAACGTATGATGTTTATTCTATTCTGTTAATGGTAATCCTTTCTTGCACGAATTATTATTGTTGGTATTTCGGTTATTGAAACTTATAATGTATTTCCTAGTACACCACTTCGAGTTATAAGAGGTTCACACGATATCTTAATTATCTCATGTAAGTTTGCCCAATCAAACTCTGTTTATCTTGTAGTTATACTCGTTTAAATTTGTAATCTTAAATATACTAAGTTATGAAGTTTACTATATTCTTGTAACGGTACTCCTTTCTTGCAAGAAGTATTAATCTTGTATGTCGGCTATTGCAACTTATAATTTATTACCTATGATGCCACTTCAAGGCATACGAGGTTCACACGATGTCTTAATAATATGGGGTAGGTTTCCTCAACCGAACTCTGTTTATCTTGTAGTTATAATCGTTTAAATTTGTAATCTAAATATACTAACATATGAAGTTTACTATATTCTTTGAACGGTACTCCTTTCTTGCACGAACTATTAATCTTTGTATGTCGGTTATTGCACCTTATAATCTATACCAATGATGCCACTTTGAGGTATACGAGGTTCACACGATCTCTTAATTATATCCTGTAAGTTTCCTCAATCGAAGGAACTCTGTTTATTTTGTAGCTATGACCGTTTAAATTCGTAATCTAAATATACTTACAGATGAAGTTTACTATATTCTTTTAACGGTACTCCTTTCTTTCTCGACCTATGAATCCCGGAATTTCGGTTATTGCAACTTATAATTTATTTCCTATGATGCCACTTCGAGGTAGAAGATGTTCACACATTATTGTAATTATATACTGCAACTTTCCTCATTTGAACTCCGCTTATCTTGTACTTATAATCATTTAAACATCTAATCTCAATATAACAACGTATGATGTTTATTCTATTCTGTTAATGGTAATCCTTTCTTGCACGAATTATTATTGTTGGTATTTCGGTTATTGAAACTTATAATTTATTTCCTAGTACACCACTTCGAGTTATAAGAGGTTCACACGATATCTTAATTATCTCATGTAAGTTTGCCCAATCAAACTCTGTTTATCTTGTAGTTATACTCGTTTAAATTTGTAATCTTAAATATACTAAGTTATGAAGTTTACTATATTCTTGTAACGGTACTCCTTTCTTGCAAGAAGTATTAATCTTGTATGTCGGCTATTGCAACTTATAATTTATTACCTATGATGCCACTTCAAGGCATACGAGGTTCACACGATGTCTTAATAATATGGGGTAGGTTTCCTCAACCGAACTCTGTTTATCTTGTAGTTATAATCGTTTAAATTTGTAATCTAAATATACTAACATATGAAGTTTACTATATTCTTTGAACGGTACTCCTTTCTTGCACGAACTATTAATCTTTGTATGTCGGTTATTGCACCTTATAATTTATACCAATGATGCCACTTTGAGGTATACGAGGTTCACACGATCTCTTAATTATATCCTGTAAGTTTCCTCAATCGAAGGAACTCTGTTTATTTTGTAGCTATGACCGTTTAAATTCGTAATCTAAATATACTTACAGATGAAGTTTACTATATTCTTTTAACGGTACTCCTTTCTTGCTCGACCTATGAATCCCGGAATTTCGGTTATTGCAACTTATAATTTATTTCCTATGATGCCACTTCGAGGTAGAAGATGTTCACACATTATTGTAATTATATACTGCAACTTTCCTCATTTGAACTCCGCTTATCTTGTACTTATAATCATATAAACATCTAATCTCAATATAACAACGTATGATGTTTATTCTATTCTGTTAATGGTAATCCTTTCTTGCACGAATTATTATTGTTGGTATTTCGGTTATTGAAACTTATAATTTATTTCCTAGTACACCACTTCGAGTTATAAGAGGTTCACACGATATCTTAATTATCTCATGTAAGTTTGCCCAATCAAACTCTGTTTATCTTGTAGTTATACTCGTTTAAATTTGTAATCTTAAATATACTAAGTTATGAAGTTTACTATATTCTTGTAACGGTACTCCTTTCTTGCAAGAAGTATTAATCTTGTATGTCGGCTATTGCAACTTATAATTTATTACCTATGATGCCACTTCAAGGCATACGAGGTTCACACGATGTCTTAATAATATGGGGTAGGTTTCCTCAACCGAACTCTGTTTATCTTGTAGTTATAATCGTTTAAATTTGTAATCTAAATATACTAACATATGAAGTTTACTATATTCTTTGAACGGTACTCCTTTCTTGCACGAACTATTAATCTTTGTATGTCGGTTATTGCACCTTATAATTTATACCAATGATGCCACTTTGAGGTATACGAGGTTCACACGATCTCTTAATTATATCCTGTAAGTTTCCTCAATCGAAGGAACTCTGTTTATTTTGTAGCTATGACCGTTTAAATTCGTAATCTAAATATACTTACAGATGAAGTTTACTATATTCTTTTAACGGTACTCCTTTCTTGCTCGACCTATGAATCCCGGAATTTCGGTTATTGCAACTTATAATTTATTTCCTATGATGCCACTTCGAGGTAGAAGATGTTCACACATTATTGTAATTATATACTGCAACTTTCCTCATTTGAACTCCGCTTATCTTGTACTTATAATCATATAAACATCTAATCTCAATATAACAACGTATGATGTTTATTCTATTCTGTTAATGGTAATCCTTTCTTGCACGAATTATTATTGTTGGTATTTCGGTTATTGAAACTTATAATTTATTTCCTAGTACACCACTTCGAGTTATAAGAGGTTCACACGATATCTTAATTATCTCATGTAAGTTTGCCCAATCAAACTCTGTTTATCTTGTAGTTATACTCGTTTAAATTTGTAATCTTAAATATACTAAGTTATGAAGTTTACTATATTCTTGTAACGGTACTCCTTTCTTGCAAGAAGTATTAATCTTGTATGTCGGCTATTGCAACTTATAATTTATTACCTATGATGCCACTTCAAGGCATACGAGGTTCACACGATGTCTTAATAATATGGGGTAGGTTTCCTCAACCGAACTCTGTTTATCTTGTAGTTATAATCGTTTAAATTTGTAATCTAAATATACTAACATATGAAGTTTACTATATTCTTTGAACGGTACTCCTTTCTTGCACGAACTATTAATCTTTGTATGTCGGTTATTGCACCTTATAATTTATACCAATGATGCCACTTTGAGGTATACGAGGTTCACACGATCTCTTAATTATATCCTGTAAGTTTCCTCAATCGAAGGAACTCTGTTTATTTTGTAGCTATGACCGTTTAAATTCGTAATCTAAATATACTTACAGATGAAGTTTACTATATTCTTTTAACGGTACTCCTTTCTTGCTCGACCTATGAATCCCGGAATTTCGGTTATTGCAACTTATAATTTATTTCCTATGATGCCACTTCGAGGTAGAAGATGTTCACACATTATTGTAATTATATACTGCAACTTTCCTCATTTGAACTCCGCTTATCTTGTACTTATAATCATATAAACATCTAATCTCAATATAACAACGTATGATGTTTATTCTATTCTGTTAATGGTAATCCTTTCTTGCACGAATTATTATTGTTGGTATTTCGGTTATTGAAACTTATAATTTATTTCCTAGTACACCACTTCGAGTTATAAAAGGTTCACACGATATCTTAATTATCTCATGTAAGTTTGCCCAATCAAACTCTGTTTATCTTGTAGTTATACTCGTTTAAATTTGTAATCTTAAATATACTAAGTTATGAAGTTTACTATATTCTTGTAACGGTACTCCTTTCTTGCAAGAAGTATTAATCTTGTATGTCGGCTATTGCAACTTATAATTTATTACCTATGATGCCACTTCAAGGCATACGAGGTTCACACGATGTCTTAATAATATGGGGTAGGTTTCCTCAACCGAACTCTGTTTATCTTGTAGTTATAATCGTTTATATTTGTAATCTAAATATACTAACATATGAAGTTTACTATATTCTTTGAACGGTACTCCTTTCTTGCACGAACTATTAATCTTTGTATGTCGGTTATTGCACCTTATAATTTATACCAATGATGCCACTTTGAGGTATACGAGGTTCACACGATCTCTTAATTATATCCTGTAAGTTTCCTCAATCGAAGGAACTCTGTTTATTTTGTAGCTATGACCGTTTAAATTCGTAATCTAAATATACTTACAGATGAAGTTTACT
Organism: Chamaenerion angustifolium; assembly: GCA_946814005.1. Classification (NCBI taxonomy): domain Eukaryota; kingdom Viridiplantae; phylum Streptophyta; class Magnoliopsida; order Myrtales; family Onagraceae; genus Chamaenerion; species Chamaenerion angustifolium. Next base: position 19,219,706 of record OX328268.1, on the reverse strand, counting down.
ATATTCTTTTAACGGTACTCCTTTCTTGCTCGACCTATGAATCCCGGAATTTCGGTTATTGCAACTTATAATTTATTTCCTATGATGCCACTTCGAGGTAGAAGATGTTCACACATTATTGTAATTATATACTGCAACTTTCCTCATTTGAACTCCGCTTATCTTGTACTTATAATCATATAAACATCTAATCTCAATATAACAACGTATGATGTTTATTCTATTCTGTTAATGGTAATCCTTTCTTGCACGAATTATTATTGTTGGTATTTCGGTTATTGAAACTTATAATTTATTTCCTAGTACACCACTTCGAGTTATAAGAGGTTCACACGATATCTTAATTATCTCATGTAAGTTTGCCCAATCAAACTCTGTTTATCTTGTAGTTATACTCGTTTAAATTTGTAATCTTAAATATACTAAGTTATGAAGTTTACTATATTCTTGTAACGGTACTCCTTTCTTGCAAGAAGTATTAATCTTGTATGTCGGCTATTGCAACTTATAATTTATTACCTATGATGCCACTTCAAGGCATACGAGGTTCACACGATGTCTTAATAATATGGGGTAGGTTTCCTCAACCGAACTCTGTTTATCTTGTAGTTATAATCGTTTAAATTTGTAATCTAAATATACTAACATATGAAGTTTACTATATTCTTTGAACGGTACTCCTTTCTTGCACGAACTATTAATCTTTGTATGTCGGTTATTGCACCTTATAATTTATACCAATGATGCCACTTTGAGGTATACGAGGTTCACACGATCTCTTAATTATATCCTGTAAGTTTCCTCAATCGAAGGAACTCTGTTTATTTTGTAGCTATGACCGTTTAAATTCGTAATCTAAATATACTTACAGATGAAGTTTACTATATTCTTTTAACGGTACTCCTTTCTTGCTCGACCTATGAATCCCGGAATTTCGGTTATTGCAACTTATAATTTATTTCCTATGATGCCACTTCGAGGTAGAAGATGTTCACACATTATTGTAATTATATAGTGCAACTTTCCTCATTTGAACTCCGCTTATCTTGTACTTATAATCATATAAACATCTAATCTCAATATAACAACGTATGATGTTTATTCTATTCTGTTAATGGTAATCCTTTCTTGCACGAATTATTATTGTTGGTATTTCGGTTATTGAAACTTATAATTTATTTCCTAGTACACCACTTCGAGTTATAAGAGGTTCACACGATATCTTAATTATCTCATGTAAGTTTGCCCAATCAAACTCTGTTTATCTTGTAGTTATACTCGTTTAAATTTGTAATCTTAAATATACTAAGTTATGAAGTTTACTATATTCTTGTAACGGTACTCCTTTCTTGCAAGAAGTATTAATCTTGTATGTCGGCTATTGCAACTTATAATTTATTACCTATGATGCCACTTCAAGGCATACGAGGTTCACACGATGTCTTAATAATATGGGGTAGGTTTCCTCAACCGAACTCTGTTTATCTTGTAGTTATAATCGTTTAAATTTGTAATCTAAATATACTAACATATGAAGTTTACTATATTCTTTGAACGGTACTCCTTTCTTGCACGAACTATTAATCTTTGTATGTCGGTTATTGCACCTTATAATCTATACCAATGATGCCACTTTGAGGTATACGAGGTTCACACGATCTCTTAATTATATCCTGTAAGTTTCCTCAATCGAAGGAACTCTGTTTATTTTGTAGCTATGACCGTTTAAATTCGTAATCTAAATATACTTACAGATGAAGTTTACTATATTCTTTTAACGGTACTCCTTTCTTGCTCGACCTATGAATCCCGGAATTTCGGTTATTGCAACTTATAATTTATTTCCTATGATGCCACTTCGAGGTAGAAGATGTTCACACATTATTGTAATTATATACTGCAACTTTCCTCATTTGAACTCCGCTTATCTTGTACTTATAATCATTTAAATATCTAATCTCAATATAACAACGTATGATGTTTATTCTATTCTGTTAATGGTAATCCTTTCTTGCACGAATTATTATTGTTGGTATTTCGGTTATTGAAACTTATAATTTATTTCCTAGTACACCACTTCGAGTTATAAGAGGTTCACACGATATCTTAATTATCTCATGTAAGTTTGCCCAATCAAACTCTGTTTATCTTGTAGTTATACTCGTTTAAATTTGTAATCTTAAATATACTAAGTTATGAAGTTTACTATATTCTTGTAACGGTACTCCTTTCTTGCAAGAAGTATTAATCTTGTATGTCGGCTATTGCAACTTATAATTTATTACCTATGATGCCACTTCAAGGCATACGAGGTTCACACGATGTCTTAATAATATGGGGTAGGTTTCCTCAACCGAACTCTGTTTATCTTGTAGTTATAATCGTTTAAATTTGTAATCTAAATATACTAACATATGAAGTTTACTATATTCTTTGAACGGTACTCCTTTCTTGCACGAACTATTAATCTTTGTATGTCGGTTATTGCACCTTATAATTTATACCAATGATGCCACTTTGAGGTATACGAGGTTCACACGATCTCTTAATTATATCCTGTAAGTTTCCTCAATCGAAGGAACTCTGTTTATTTTGTAGCTATGACCGTTTAAATTCGTAATCTAAATATACTTACAGATGAAGTTTACTATATTCTTTTAACGGTACTCCTTTCTTGCTCGACCTATGAATCCCGGAATTTTGGTTATTGCAACTTATAATTTATTTCCTATGATGCCACTTCGAGGTAGAAGATGTTCACACATTATTGTAATTATATACTGCAACTTTCCTCATTTGAACTCCGCTTATCTTGTACTTATAATCATTTAAACATCTAATCTCAATATAACAACGTATGATGTTTATTCTATTCTAGTAATGGTAATCCTTTCTTGCACGAATTATTATTGTTGGTATTTCGGTTATTGAAACTTATAATTTATTTCCTAGTACACCACTTCGAGTTATAAGAGGTTCACACGATATCTTAATTATCTCATGTAAGTTTGCCCAATCAAACTCTGTTTATCTTGTAGTTATACTCGTTTAAATTTGTAATCTTAAATATACTAAGTTATGAAGTTTACTATATTCTTGTAACGGTACTCCTTTCTTGCAAGAAGTATTAATCTTGTATGTCGGCTATTGCAACTTATAATTTATTACCTATGATGCCACTTCAAGGCATACGAGGTTCACACGATGTCTTAATAATATGGGGTAGGTTTCCTCAACCGAACTCTGTTTATCTTGTAGTTATAATCGTTTAAATTTGTAATCTAAATATACTAACATATGAAGTTTACTATATTCTTTGAACGGTACTCCTTTCTTGCACGAACTATTAATCTTTGTATGTCGGTTATTGCACCTTATAATTTATACCAATGATGCCACTTTGAGGTATACGAGGTTCACACGATCTCTTAATTATATCCTGTAAGTTTCCTCAATCGAAGGAACTCTGTTTATTTTGTAGCTATGACCGTTTAATTTCGTAATCTAAATATACTTACAGATGAAGTTTACTATATTCTTTTAACGGTACTCCTTTCTTGCTCGACCTATGAATCCCGGAATTTCGGTTATTGCAACTTATAATTTATTTCCTATGATGCCACTTCGAGGTAGAAGATGTTCACACATTATTGTAATTATATACTGCAACTTTCCTCATTTGAACTCCGCTTATCTTGTACTTATAATCATATAAACATCTAATCTCAATATAACAACGTATGATGTTTATTCTATTCTTGTAATGGTAATCCTTTCTTGCACGAATTATTATTGTTGGTATTTCGGTTATTGAAACTTATAATTTATTTCCTAGTACACCACTTCGAGTTATAAGAGGTTCACACGATATCTTAATTATCTCATGTAAGTTTGCCCAATCAAACTCTGTTTATCTTGTAGTTATACTCGTTTAAATTTGTAATCTTAAATATACTAAGTTATGAAGTTTACTATATTCTTGTAACGGTACTCCTTTCTTGCAAGAAGTATTAATCTTGTATGTCGGCTATTGCAACTTATAATTTATTACCTATGATGCCACTTCAAGGCATACGAGGTTCACACGATGTCTTAATAATATGGGGTAGGTTTCCTCAACCGAACTCTGTTTATCTTGTAGTTATAATCGTTTAAATTTGTAATCTAAATATACTAACATATGAAGTTTACTATATTCTTTGAACGGTACTCCTTTCTTGCACGAACTATTAATCTTTGTATGTCGGTTATTGCACCTTATAATTTATACCAATGATGCCACTTTGAGGTATACGAGGTTCACACGATCTCTTAATTATATCCTGTAAGTTTCCTCAATCGAAGGAACTCTGTTTATTTTGTAGCTATGACCGTTTAAATTCGTAATCTAAATATACTTACAGATGAAGTTTACTATATTCTTTTAACGGTACTCCTTTCTTGCTCGACCTATGAATCCCGGAATTTCGGTTATTGCAACTTATAATTTATTTCCTATGATGCCACTTCGAGGTAGAAGATGTTCACACATTATTGTAATTATATACTGCAACTTTCCTCATTTGAACTCCGCTTATCTTGTACTTATAATCATATAAACATCTAATCTCAATATAACAACGTATGATGTTTATTCTATTCTGTTAATGGTAATCCTTTCTTGCACGAATTATTATTGTTGGTATTTCGGTTATTGAAACTTATAATTTATTTCCTAGTACACCACTTCGAGTTATAAGAGGTTCACACGATATCTTAATTATCTCATGTAAGTTTGCCCAATCAAACTCTGTTTATCTTGTAGTTATACTCGTTTAAATTTGTAATCTTAAATATACTAAGTTATGAAGTTTACTATATTCTTGTAACGGTACTCCTTTCTTGCAAGAAGTATTAATCTTGTATGTCGGCTATTGCAACTTATAATTTATTACCTATGATGCCACTTCAAGGCATACGAGGTTCACACGATGTCTTAATAATATGGGGTAGGTTTCCTCAACCGAACTCTGTTTATCTTGTAGTTATAATCGTTTAAATTTGTAATCTAAATATACTAACATATGAAGTTTACTATATTCTTTGAACGGTACTCCTTTCTTGCACGAACTATTAATCTTTGTATGTCGGTTATTGCACCTTATAATTTATACCAATGATGCCACTTTGAGGTATACGAGGTTCACACGATCTCTTAATTATATCCTGTAAGTTTCCTCAATCGAAGGAACTCTGTTTATTTTGTAGCTATGACCGTTTAAATTCGTAATCTAAATATACTTACAGATGAAGTTTACTATATTCTTTTAACGGTACTCCTTTCTTGCTCGACCTATGAATCCCGGAATTTCGGTTATTGCAACTTATAATTTATTTCCTATGATGCCACTTCGAGGTAGAAGATGTTCACACATTATTGTAATTATATACTGCAACTTTCCTCATTTGAACTCCGCTTATCTTGTACTTATAATCATATAAACATCTAATCTCAATATAACAACGTATGATGTTTATTCTATTCTGTTAATGGTAATCCTTTCTTGCACGAATTATTATTGTTGGTATTTCGGTTATTGAAACTTATAATTTATTTCCTAGTACACCACTTCGAGTTATAAAAGGTTCACACGATATCTTAATTATCTCATGTAAGTTTGCCCAATCAAACTCTGTTTATCTTGTAGTTATACTCGTTTAAATTTGTAATCTTAAATATACTAAGTTATGAAGTTTACTATATTCTTGTAACGGTACTCCTTTCTTGCAAGAAGTATTAATCTTGTATGTCGGCTATTGCAACTTATAATTTATTACCTATGATGCCACTTCAAGGCATACGAGGTTCACACGATGTCTTAATAATATGGGGTAGGTTTCCTCAACCGAACTCTGTTTATCTTGTAGTTATAATCGTTTATATTTGTAATCTAAATATACTAACATATGAAGTTTACTATATTCTTTGAACGGTACTCCTTTCTTGCACGAACTATTAATCTTTGTATGTCGGTTATTGCACCTTATAATTTATACCAATGATGCCACTTTGAGGTATACGAGGTTCACACGATCTCTTAATTATATCCTGTAAGTTTCCTCAATCGAAGGAACTCTGTTTATTTTGTAGCTATGACCGTTTAAATTCGTAATCTAAATATACTTACAGATGAAGTTTACTATATTCTTTTAACGGTACTCCTTTCTTGCTCGACCTATGAATCCCGGAATTTCGGTTATTGCAACTTATAATTTATTTCCTATGATGCCACTTCGAGGTAGAAGATGTTCACACATTATTGTAATTATATACTGCAACTTTCCTCATTTGAACTCCGCTTATCTTGTACTTATAATCATATAAACATCTAATCTCAATATAACAACGTATGATGTTTATTCTATTCTGTTAATGGTAATCCTTTCTTGCACGAATTATTATTGTTGGTATTTCGGTTATTGAAACTTATAATTTATTTCCTAGTACACCACTTCGAGTTATAAGAGGTTCACACGATATCTTAATTATCTCATGTAAGTTTGCCCAATCAAACTCTGTTTATCTTGTAGTTATACTCGTTTAAATTTGTAATCTTAAATATACTAAGTTATGAAGTTTACTATATTCTTGTAACGGTACTCCTTTCTTGCAAGAAGTATTAATCTTGTATGTCGGCTATTGCAACTTATAATTTATTACCTATGATGCCACTTCAAGGCATACGAGGTTCACACGATGTCTTAATAATATGGGGTAGGTTTCCTCAACCGAACTCTGTTTATCTTGTAGTTATAATCGTTTAAATTTGTAATCTAAATATACTAACATATGAAGTTTACTATATTCTTTGAACGGTACTCCTTTCTTGCACGAACTATTAATCTTTGTATGTCGGTTATTGCACCTTATAATTTATACCAATGATGCCACTTTGAGGTATACGAGGTTCACACGATCTCTTAATTATATCCTGTAAGTTTCCTCAATCGAAGGAACTCTGTTTATTTTGTAGCTATGACCGTTTAAATTCGTAATCTAAATATACTTACAGATGAAGTTTACTATATTCTTTTAACGGTACTCCTTTCTTGCTCGACCTATGAATCCCGGAATTTCGGTTATTGCAACTTATAATTTATTTCCTATGATGCCACTTCGAGGTAGAAGATGTTCACACATTATTGTAATTATATAGTGCAACTTTCCTCATTTGAACTCCGCTTATCTTGTACTTATAATCATATAAACATCTAATCTCAATATAACAACGTATGATGTTTATTCTATTCTGTTAATGGTAATCCTTTCTTGCACGAATTATTATTGTTGGTATTTCGGTTATTGAAACTTATAATTTATTTCCTAGTACACCACTTCGAGTTATAAGAGGTTCACACGATATCTTAATTATCTCATGTAAGTTTGCCCAATCAAACTCTGTTTATCTTGTAGTTATACTCGTTTAAATTTGTAATCTTAAATATACTAAGTTATGAAGTTTACTATATTCTTGTAACGGTACTCCTTTCTTGCAAGAAGTATTAATCTTGTATGTCGGCTATTGCAACTTATAATTTATTACCTATGATGCCACTTCAAGGCATACGAGGTTCACACGATGTCTTAATAATATGGGGTAGGTTTCCTCAACCGAACTCTGTTTATGTTGTAGTTATAATCGTTTAAATTTGTAATCTAAATATACTAACATATGAAGTTTACTATATTCTTTGAACGGTACTCCTTTCTTGCTCGACCTATTAATCTTTGTATGTCGGTTATTGCACCTTATAATCTATACCAATGATGCCACTTTGAGGTATACGAGGTTCACACGATCTCTTAATTATATCCTGTAAGTTTCCTCAATCGAAGGAACTCTGTTTATTTTGTAGCTATGACCGTTTAAATTCGTAATCTAAATATACTTACAGATGAAGTTTACTATATTCTTTTAACGGTACTCCTTTCTTGCTCGACCTATGAATCCCGGAATTTCGGTTATTGCAACTTATAATTTATTTACTATGATTCCACTTCGAGGTAGAAGATGTTCACACATTATTTTAATTATATAATGCAACTTTCCTCATTTGAACTCCGCTTATCTTGTACTTATAATCATTTAAATATCTAATCTCAATATAACAACGTATGATGTTTATTCTATTCTGTTAATGGTAATCCTTTCTTGCACGAATTATTATTGTTGGTATTTCGGTTATTGAAACTTATAATTTATTTCCTAGTACACCACTTCGAGTTATAAGAGGTTCACACGATATCTTAATTATCTCATGTAAGTTTGCCCAATCAAACTCTGTTTATCTTGTAGTTATACTCGTTTAAATTTGTAATCTTAAATATACTAAGTTATGAAGTTTACTATATTCTTGTAACGGTACTCCTTTCTTGCAAGAAGTATTAATCTTGTATGTCGGCTATTGCAACTTATAATTTATTACCTATGATGCCACTTCAAGGCATACGAGGTTCACACGATGTCTTAATAATATGGGGTAGGTTTCCTCAACCGAACTCTGTTTATCTTGTAGTTATAATCGTTTAAATTTGTAATCTAAATATACTAACATATGAAGTTTACTATATTCTTTGAACGGTACTCCTTTCTTGCACGAACTATTAATCTTTGTATGTCGGTTATTGCACCTTATAATTTATACCAATGATGCCACTTTGAGGTATACGAGGTTCACACGATCTCTTAATTATATCCTGTAAGTTTCCTCAATCGAAGGAACTCTGTTTATTTTGTAGCTATGACCGTTTAAATTCGTAATCTAAATATACTTACAGATGAAGTTTACTATATTCTTTTAACGGTACTCCTTTCTTGCTCGACCTATGAATCCCGGAATTTTGGTTATTGCAACTTATAATTTATTTCCTATGATGCCACTTCGAGGTAGAAGATGTTCACACATTATTGTAATTATATACTGCAACTTTCCTCATTTGAACTCCGCTTATCTTGTACTTATAATCATTTAAACATCTAATCTCAATATAACAACGTATGATGTTTATTCTATTCTAGTAATGGTAATCCTTTCTTGCACGAATTATTATTGTTGGTATTTCGGTTATTGAAACTTATAATTTATTTCCTAGTACACCACTTCGAGTTATAAGAGGTTCACACGATATCTTAATTATCTCATGTAAGTTTGCCCAATCAAACTCTGTTTATCTTGTAGTTATACTCGTTTAAATTTGTAATCTTAAATATACTAAGTTATGAAGTTTACTATATTCTTGTAACGGTACTCCTTTCTTGCAAGAAGTATTAATCTTGTATGTCGGCTATTGCAACTTATAATTTATTACCTATGATGCCACTTCAAGGCATACGAGGTTCACACGATGTCTTAATAATATGGGGTAGGTTTCCTCAACCGAACTCTGTTTATCTTGTAGTTATAATCGTTTAAATTTGTAATCTAAATATACTAACATATGAAGTTTACTATATTCTTTGAACGGTACTCCTTTCTTGCACGAACTATTAATCTTTGTATGTCGGTTATTGCACCTTATAATTTATACCAATGATGCCACTTTGAGGTATACGAGGTTCACACGATCTCTTAATTATATCCTGTAAGTTTCCTCAATCGAAGGAACTCTGTTTATTTTGTAGCTATGACCGTTTAATTTCGTAATCTAAATATACTTACAGATGAAGTTTACTATATTCTTTTAACGGTACTCCTTTCTTGCTCGACCTATGAATCCCGGAATTTCGGTTATTGCAACTTATAATTTATTTCCTATGATGCCACTTCGAGGTAGAAGATGTTCACACATTATTGTAATTATATACTGCAACTTTCCTCATTTGAACTCCGCTTATCTTGTACTTATAATCATATAAACATCTAATCTCAATATAACAACGTATGATGTTTATTCTATTCTGGTAATGGTAATCCTTTCTTGCACGAATTATTATTGTTGGTATTTCGGTTATTGAAACTTATAATTTATTTCCTAGTACACCACTTCGAGTTATAAGAGGTTCACACGATATCTTAATTATCTCATGTAAGTTTGCCCAATCAAACTCTGTTTATCTTGTAGTTATACTCGTTTAAATTTGTAATCTTAAATATACTAAGTTATGAAGTTTACTATATTCTTGTAACGGTACTCCTTTCTTGCAAGAAGTATTAATCTTGTATGTCGGCTATTGCAACTTATAATTTATTACCTATGATGCCACTTCAAGGCATACGAGGTTCACACGATGTCTTAATAATATGGGGTAGGTTTCCTCAACCGAACTCTGTTTATCTTGTAGTTATAATCGTTTAAATTTGTAATCTAAATATACTAACATATGAAGTTTACTATATTCTTTGAACGGTACTCCTTTCTTGCACGAACTATTAATCTTTGTATGTCGGTTATTGCACCTTATAATTTATACCAATGATGCCACTTTGAGGTATACGAGGTTCACACGATCTCTTAATTATATCCTGTAAGTTTCCTCAATCGAAGGAACTCTGTTTATTTTGTAGCTATGACCGTTTAAATTCGTAATCTAAATATACTTACAGATGAAGTTTACTATATTCTTTTAACGGTACTCCTTTCTTGCTCGACCTATGAATCCCGGAATTTCGGTTATTGCAACTTATAATTTATTTCCTATGATGCCACTTCGAGGTAGAAGATGTTCACACATTATTGTAATTATATACTGCAACTTTCCTCATTTGAACTCCGCTTATCTTGTACTTATAATCATATAAACATCTAATCTCAATATAACAACGTATGATGTTTATTCTATTCTGTTAATGGTAATCCTTTCTTGCACGAATTATTATTGTTGGTATTTCGGTTATTGAAACTTATAATTTATTTCCTAGTACACCACTTCGAGTTATAAGAGGTTCACACGATATCTTAATTATCTCATGTAAGTTTGCCCAATCAAACTCTGTTTATCTTGTAGTTATACTCGTTTAAATTTGTAATCTTAAATATACTAAGTTATGAAGTTTACTATATTCTTGTAACGGTACTCCTTTCTTGCAAGAAGTATTAATCTTGTATGTCGGCTATTGCAACTTATAATTTATTACCTATGATGCCACTTCAAGGCATACGAGGTTCACACGATGTCTTAATAATATGGGGTAGGTTTCCTCAACCGAACTCTGTTTATCTTGTAGTTATAATCGTTTAAATTTGTAATCTAAATATACTAACATATGAAGTTTACTATATTCTTTGAACGGTACTCCTTTCTTGCACGAACTATTAATCTTTGTATGTCGGTTATTGCACCTTATAATTTATACCAATGATGCCACTTTGAGGTATACGAGGTTCACACGATCTCTTAATTATATCCTGTAAGTTTCCTCAATCGAAGGAACTCTGTTTATTTTGTAGCTATGACCGTTTAAATTCGTAATCTAAATATACTTACAGATGAAGTTTACTATATTCTTTTAACGGTACTCCTTTCTTGCTCGACCTATGAATCCCGGAATTTCGGTTATTGCAACTTATAATTTATTTCCTATGATGCCACTTCGAGGTAGAAGATGTTCACACATTATTGTAATTATATAGTGCAACTTTCCTCATTTGAACTCCGCTTATCTTGTACTTATAATCATATAAACATCTAATCTCAATATAACAACGTATGATGTTTATTCTATTCTGTTAATGGTAATCCTTTCTTGCACGAATTATTATTGTTGGTATTTCGGTTATTGAAACTTATAATTTATTTCCTAGTACACCACTTCGAGTTATAAGAGGTTCACACGATATCTTAATTATCTCATGTAAGTTTGCCCAATCAAACTCTGTTTATCTTGTAGTTATACTCGTTTAAATTTGTAATCTTAAATATACTAAGTTATGAAGTTTACTATATTCTTGTAACGGTACTCCTTTCTTGCAAGAAGTATTAATCTTGTATGTCGGCTATTGCAACTTATAATTTATTACCTATGATGCCACTTCAAGGCATACGAGGTTCACACGATGTCTTAATAATATGGGGTAGGTTTCCTCAACCGAACTCTGTTTATCTTGTAGTTATAATCGTTTAAATTTGTAATCTAAATATACTAACATATGAAGTTTACTATATTCTTTGAACGGTACTCCTTTCTTGCACGAACTATTAATCTTTGTATGTCGGTTATTGCACCTTATAATTTATACCAATGATGCCACTTTGAGGTATACGAGGTTCACACGATCTCTTAATTATATCCTGTAAGTTTCCTCAATCGAAGGAACTCTGTTTATTTTGTAGCTATGACCGTTTAAATTCGTAATCTAAATATACTTACAGATGAAGTTTACTATATTCTTTTAACGGTACTCCTTTCTTGCTCGACCTATGAATCCCGGAATTTCGGTTATTGCAACTTATAATTTATTTCCTATGATGCCACTTCGAGGTAGAAGATGTTCACACATTATTGTAATTATATACTGCAACTTTCCTCATTTGAACTCCGCTTATCTTGTACTTATAATCATTTAAATATCTAATCTCAATATAACAACGTATGATGTTTATTCTATTCTGTTAATGGTAATCCTTTCTTGCACGAATTATTATTGTTGGTATTTCGGTTATTGAAACTTATAATTTATTTCCTAGTACACCACTTCGAGTTATAAGAGGTTCACACGATATCTTAATTATCTCATGTAAGTTTGCCCAATCAAACTCTGTTTATCTTGTAGTTATACTCGTTTAAATTTGTAATCTTAAATATACTAAGTTATGAAGTTTACTATATTCTTGTAACGGTACTCCTTTCTTGCAAGAAGTATTAATCTTGTATGTCGGCTATTGCAACTTATAATTTATTACCTATGATGCCACTTCAAGGCATACGAGGTTCACACGATGTCTTAATAATATGGGGTAGGTTTCCTCAACCGAACTCTGTTTATCTTGTAGTTATAATCGTTTAAATTTGTAATCTAAATATACTAACATATGAAGTTTACTATATTCTTTGAACGGTACTCCTTTCTTGCACGAACTATTAATCTTTGTATGTCGGTTATTGCACCTTATAATTTATACCAATGATGCCACTTTGAGGTATACGAGGTTCACACGATCTCTTAATTATATCCTGTAAGTTTCCTCAATCGAAGGAACTCTGTTTATTTTGTAGCTATGACCGTTTAAATTCGTAATCTAAATATACTTACAGATGAAGTTTACTATATTCTTTTAACGGTACTCCTTTCTTGCTCGACCTATGAATCCCGGAATTTCGGTTATTGCAACTTATAATTTATTTCCTATGATGCCACTTCGAGGTAGAAGATGTTCACACATTATTGTAATTATATACTGCAACTTTCCTCATTTGAACTCCGCTTATCTTGTACTTATAATCATTTAAACATCTAATCTCAATATAACAACGTATGATGTTTATTCTATTCTGGTAATGGTAATCCTTTCTTGCACGAATTATTATTGTTGGTATTTCGGTTATTGAAACTTATAATTTATTTCCTAGTACACCACTTCGAGTTATAAGAGGTTCACACGATATCTTAATTATCTCATGTAAGTTTGCCCAATCAAACTCTGTTTATCTTGTAGTTATACTCGTTTAAATTTGTAATCTTAAATATACTAAGTTATGAAGTTTACTATATTCTTGTAACGGTACTCCTTTCTTGCAAGAAGTATTAATCTTGTATGTCGGCTATTGCAACTTATAATTTATTACCTATGATGCCACTTCAAGGCATACGAGGTTCACACGATGTCTTAATAATATGGGGTAGGTTTCCTCAACCGAACTCTGTTTATCTTGTAGTTATAATCGTTTAAATTTGTAATCTAAATATACTAACATATGAAGTTTACTATATTCTTTGAACGGTACTCCTTTCTTGCACGAACTATTAATCTTTGTATGTCGGTTATTGCACCTTATAATTTATACCAATGATGCCACTTTGAGGTATACGAGGTTCACACGATCTCTTAATTATATCCTGTAAGTTTCCTCAATCGAAGGAACTCTGTTTATTTTGTAGCTATGACCGTTTAATTTCGTAATCTAAATATACTTACAGATGAAGTTTACTATATTCTTTTAACGGTACTCCTTTCTTGCTCGACCTATGAATCCCGGAATTTCGGTTATTGCAACTTATAATTTATTTCCTATGATGCCACTTCGAGGTAGAAGATGTTCACACATTATTGTAATTATATACTGCAACTTTCCTCATTTGAACTCCGCTTATCTTGTACTTATAATCATATAAACATCTAATCTCAATATAACAACGTATGATGTTTATTCTATTCTGGTAATGGTAATCCTTTCTTGCACGAATTATTATTGTTGGTATTTCGGTTATTGAAACTTATAATTTATTTCCTAGTACACCACTTCGAGTTATAAGAGGTTCACACGATATCTTAATTATCTCATGTAAGTTTGCCCAATCAAACTCTGTTTATCTTGTAGTTATACTCGTTTAAATTTGTAATCTTAAATATACTAAGTTATGAAGTTTACTATATTCTTGTAACGGTACTCCTTTCTTGCAAGAAGTATTAATCTTGTATGTCGGCTATTGCAACTTATAATTTATTACCTATGATGCCACTTCAAGGCATACGAGGTTCACACGATGTCTTAATAATATGGGGTAGGTTTCCTCAACCGAACTCTGTTTATCTTGTAGTTATAATCGTTTAAATTTGTAATCTAAATATACTAACATATGAAGTTTACTATATTCTTTGAACGGTACTCCTTTCTTGCACGAACTATTAATCTTTGTATGTCGGTTATTGCACCTTATAATTTATACCAATGATGCCACTTTGAGGTATACGAGGTTCACACGATCTCTTAATTATATCCTGTAAGTTTCCTCAATCGAAGGAACTCTGTTTATTTTGTAGCTATGACCGTTTAAATTCGTAATCTAAATATACTTACAGATGAAGTTTACTATATTCTTTTAACGGTACTCCTTTCTTGCTCGACCTATGAATCCCGGAATTTTGGTTATTGCAACTTATAATTTATTTCCTATGATGCCACTTCGAGGTAGAAGATTTCACACATTATTGTAATTATATACTGCAACTTTCCTCATTTGAACTCCGCTTATCTTGTACTTATAATCATTTAAATATCTAATCTCAATATAACAACGTATGATGTTTATTCTATTCTGTTAATGGTAATCCTTTCTTGCACGAATTATTA
Organism: Chamaenerion angustifolium; assembly: GCA_946814005.1. NCBI lineage: Eukaryota > Viridiplantae > Streptophyta > Magnoliopsida > Myrtales > Onagraceae > Chamaenerion > Chamaenerion angustifolium. The sequence continues at coordinate 19,204,436 of OX328268.1, read as the reverse complement.
TTGTTGGTATTTCGGTTATTGAAACTTATAATTTATTTCCTAGTACACCACTTCGAGTTATAAGAGGTTCACACGATATCTTAATTATCTCATGTAAGTTTGCCCAATCAAACTCTGTTTATCTTGTAGTTATACTCGTTTAAATTTGTAATCTTAAATATACTAAGTTATGAAGTTTACTATATTCTTGTAACGGTACTCCTTTCTTGCAAGAAGTATTAATCTTGTATGTCGGCTATTGCAACTTATAATTTATTACCTATGATGCCACTTCAAGGCATACGAGGTTCACACGATGTCTTAATAATATGGGGTAGGTTTCCTCAACCGAACTCTGTTTATCTTGTAGTTATAATCGTTTAAATTTGTAATCTAAATATACTAACATATGAAGTTTACTATATTCTTTGAACGGTACTCCTTTCTTGCACGAACTATTAATCTTTGTATGTCGGTTATTGCACCTTATAATCTATACCAATGATGCCACTTTGAGGTATACGAGGTTCACACGATCTCTTAATTATATCCTGTAAGTTTCCTCAATCGAAGGAACTCTGTTTATTTTGTAGCTATGACCGTTTAAATTCGTAATCTAAATATACTTACAGATGAAGTTTACTATATTCTTTTAACGGTACTCCTTTCTTGCTCGACCTATGAATCCCGGAATTTCGGTTATTGCAACTTATAATTTATTTCCTATGATGCCACTTCGAGGTAGAAGATGTTCACACATTATTGTAATTATATACTGCAACTTTCCTCATTTGAACTCCGCTTATCTTGTACTTATAATCATTTAAATATCTAATCTCAATATAACAACGTATGATGTTTATTCTATTCTGTTAATGGTAATCCTTTCTTGCACGAATTATTATTGTTGGTATTTCGGTTATTGAAACTTATAATTTATTTCCTAGTACACCACTTCGAGTTATAAGAGGTTCACACGATATCTTAATTATCTCATGTAAGTTTGCCCAATCAAACTCTGTTTATCTTGTAGTTATACTCGTTTAAATTTGTAATCTTAAATATACTAAGTTATGAAGTTTACTATATTCTTGTAACGGTACTCCTTTCTTGCAAGAAGTATTAATCTTGTATGTCGGCTATTGCAACTTATAATTTATTACCTATGATGCCACTTCAAGGCATACGAGGTTCACACGATGTCTTAATAATATGGGGTAGGTTTCCTCAACCGAACTCTGTTTATCTTGTAGTTATAATCGTTTAAATTTGTAATCATATAAACATATAAACATCTAATCTCAATATAACAACGTATGATGTTTATTCTATTCTGTTAATGGTAATCCTTTCTTGCACGAATTATTATTGTTGGTATTTCGGTTATTGAAACTAATAATTTATTTCCTAGTACACCACTTCGAGTTATAAGAGGTTCACACGATATCTTAATTATCTCATGTAAGTTTGCCCAATCAAACTCTGTTTATCTTGTAGTTATACTCGTTTAAATTTGTAATCTTAAATATACTAAGTTATGAAGTTTACTATATTCTTGTAACGGTACTCCTTTCTTGCAAGAAGTATTAATCTTGTATGTCGGCTATTGCAACTTATAATTTATTACCTATGATGCCACTTCAAGGTATACGAGGTTCACACGATGTCTTAATAATATGGGGTAGGTTTCCTCAACCGAACTCTGTTTATCTTGTAGTTATAATCGTTTAAATTTGTAATCTAAATATACTAACATATGAAGTTTACTATATTCTTTGAACGGTACTCCTTTCTTGCACGAACTATTAATCTTTGTATGTCGGTTATTGCACCTTATAATTTATACCAATGATGCCACTTTGAGGTATACGAGGTTCACACGATCTCTTAATTATATCCTGTAAGTTTCCTCAATCGAAGGAACTCTGTTTATTTTGTAGCTATGACCGTTTAAATTCGTAATCTAAATATACTTACAGATGAAGTTTACTATATTCTTTTAACGGTACTCCTTTCTTGCTCGACCTATGAATCCCGGAATTTCGGTTATTGCAACTTATAATTTATTTCCTATGATGCCACTTCGAGGTAGAAGATGTTCACACATTATTGTAATTATATACTGCAACTTTCCTCATTTGAACTCCGCTTATCTTGTACTTGTAATCATATAAACATCTAATCTCAATATAACAACGTATGATGTTTATTCTATTCTGGTAATGGTAATCCTTTCTTGCACGAATTATTATTGTTGGTATTTCGGTTATTGAAACTTATAATTTATTTCCTAGTACACCACTTCGAGTTATAAGAGGTTCACACGATATCTTAATTATCTCATGTAAGTTTGCCCAATCAAACTCTGTTTATCTTGTAGTTATACTCGTTTAAATTTGTAATCTTAAATATACTAAGTTATGAAGTTTACTATATTCTTGTAACGGTACTCCTTTCTTGCAAGAAGTATTAATCTTGTATGTCGGCTATTGCAACTTATAATTTATTACCTATGATGCCACTTCAAGGCATACGAGGTTCACACGATGTCTTAATAATATGGGGTAGGTTTCCTCAACCGAACTCTGTTTATCTTGTAGTTATAATCGTTTAAATTTGTAATCTAAATATACTAACATATGAAGTTTACTATATTCTTTGAACGGTACTCCTTTCTTGCACGAACTATTAATCTTTGTATGTCGGTTATTGCACCTTATAATTTATACCAATGATGCCACTTTGAGGTATACGAGGTTCACACGATCTCTTAATTATATCCTGTAAGTTTCCTCAATCGAAGGAACTCTGTTTATTTTGTAGCTATGACCGTTTAAATTCGTAATCTAAATATACTTACAGATGAAGTTTACTATATTCTTTTAACGGTACTCCTTTCTTGCTCGACCTATGAATCCCGGAATTTCGGTTATTGCAACTTATAATTTATTTCCTATGATGCCACTTCGAGGTAGAAGATGTTCACACATTATTGTAATTATATACTGCAACTTTCCTCATTTGAACTCCGCTTATCTTGTACTTATAATCATTTAAATATCTAATCTCAATATAACAACGTATGATGTTTATTCTATTCTGTTAATGGTAATCCTTTCTTGCACGAATTATTATTGTTGGTATTTCGGTTATTGAAACTTATAATTTATTTCCTAGTACACCACTTCGAGTTATAAGAGGTTCACACGATATCTTAATTATCTCATGTAAGTTTGCCCAATCAAACTCTGTTTATCTTGTAGTTATACTCGTTTAAATTTGTAATCTTAAATATACTAAGTTATGAAGTTTACTATATTCTTGTAACGGTACTCCTTTCTTGCAAGAAGTATTAATCTTGTATGTCGGCTATTGCAACTTATAATTTATTACCTATGATGCCACTTCAAGGCATACGAGGTTCACACGATGTCTTAATAATATGGGGTAGGTTTCCTCAACCGAACTCTGTTTATCTTGTAGTTATAATCGTTTAAATTTGTAATCATATAAACATATAAACATCTAATCTCAATATAACAACGTATGATGTTTATTCTATTCTGTTAATGGTAATCCTTTCTTGCACGAATTATTATTGTTGGTATTTCGGTTATTGAAACTTATAATTTATTTCCTAGTACACCACTTCGAGTTATAAGAGGTTCACACGATATCTTAATTATCTCATGTAAGTTTGCCCAATCAAACTCTGTTTATCTTGTAGTTATACTCGTTTAAATTTGTAATCTTAAATATACTAAGTTATGAAGTTTACTATATTCTTGTAACGGTACTCCTTTCTTGCAAGAAGTATTAATCTTGTATGTCGGCTATTGCAACTTATAATTTATTACCTATGATGCCACTTCAAGGTATACGAGGTTCACACGATGTCTTAATAATATGGGGTAGGTTTCCTCAACCGAACTCTGTTTATCTTGTAGTTATAATCGTTTAAATTTGTAATCTAAATATACTAACATATGAAGTTTACTATATTCTTTGAACGGTACTCCTTTCTTGCACGAACTATTAATCTTTGTATGTCGGTTATTGCACCTTATAATTTATACCAATGATGCCACTTTGAGGTATACGAGGTTCACACGATCTCTTAATTATATCCTGTAAGTTTCCTCAATCGAAGGAACTCTGTTTATTTTGTAGCTATGACCGTTTAAATTCGTAATCTAAATATACTTACAGATGAAGTTTACTATATTCTTTTAACGGTACTCCTTTCTTGCTCGACCTATGAATCCCGGAATTTCGGTTATTGCAACTTATAATTTATTTCCTATGATGCCACTTCGAGGTAGAAGATGTTCACACATTATTGTAATTATATACTGCAACTTTCCTCATTTGAACTCCGCTTATCTTGTACTTGTAATCATATAAACATCTAATCTCAATATAACAACGTATGATGTTTATTCTATTCTGTTAATGGTAATCCTTTCTTGCACGAATTATTATTGTTGGTATTTCGGTTATTGAAACTTATAATTTATTTCCTAGTACACCACTTCGAGTTATAAGAGGTTCACACGATATCTTAATTATCTCATGTAAGTTTGCCCAATCAAACTCTGTTTATCTTGTAGTTATACTCGTTTAAATTTGTAATCTTAAATATACTAAGTTATGAAGTTTACTATATTCTTGTAACGGTACTCCTTTCTTGCAAGAAGTATTAATCTTGTATGTCGGCTATTGCAACTTATAATTTATTACCTATGATGCCACTTCAAGGTATACGAGGTTCACACGATGTCTTAATAATATGGGGTAGGTTTCCTCAACCGAACTCTGTTTATCTTGTAGTTATAATCGTTTAAATTTGTAATCTAAATATACTAACATATGAAGTTTAGTATATTCTTTGAACGGTACTCCTTTCTTGCACGAACTATTAATCTTTGTATGTCGGTTATTGCACCTTATAATTTATACCAATGATGCCACTTTGAGGTATACGAGGTTCACACGATCTCTTAATTATATCCTGTAAGTTTCCTCAATCGAAGGAACTCTGTTTATTTTGTAGCTATGACCGTTTAAATTCGTAATCTAAATATACTTACAGATGAAGTTTACTATATTCTTTTAACGGTACTCCTTTCTTGCTCGACCTATGAATCCCGGAATTTCGGTTATTGCAACTTATAATTTATTTCCTATGATGCCACTTCGAGGTAGAAGATGTTCACACATTATTGTAATTATATACTGCAACTTTCCTCATTTGAACTCCGCTTATCTTGTACTTGTAATCATATAAACATCTAATCTCAATATAACAACGTATGATGTTTATTCTATTCTGTTAATGGTAATCCTTTCTTGCACGAATTATTATTGTTGGTATTTCGGTTATTGAAACTTATAATTTATTTCCTAGTACACCACTTCGAGTTATAAGAGGTTCACACGATATCTTAATTATCTCATGTAAGTTTGCCCAATCAAACTCTGTTTATCTTGTAGTTATACTCGTTTAAATTTGTAATCTTAAATATACTAAGTTATGAAGTTTACTATATTCTTGTAACGGTACTCCTTTCTTGCAAGAGGTATTAATCTTGTATGTCGGCTATTGCAACTTATAATTTATTACCTATGATGCCACTTCAAGGTATACGAGGTTCACACGATGTCTTAATAATATGGGGTAGGTTTCCTCAACCGAACTCTGTTTATCTTGTAGTTATAATCGTTTAAATTTGTAATCTAAATATACTAACATATGAAGTTTACTATATTCTTTGAACGGTACTCCTTTCTTGCACGAACTATTAATCTTTGTATGTCGGTTATTGCACCTTATAATTTATACCAATGATGCCACTTTGAGGTATACGAGGTTCACACGATCTCTTAATTATATCCTGTAAGTTTCCTCAATCGAAGGAACTCTGTTTATTTTGTAGCTATGACCGTTTAAATTCGTAATCTAAATATACTTACAGATGAAGTTTACTATATTCTTTTAACGGTACTCCTTTCTTGCTCGACCTATGAATCCCGGAATTTCGGTTATTGCAACTTATAATTTATTTCCTATGATGCCACTTCGAGGTAGAAGATGTTCACACATTATTGTAATTATATACTGCAACTTTCCTCATTTGAACTCCGCTTATCTTGTACTTATAATCATATAAACATCTAATCTCAATATAACAACGTATGATGTTTATTCTATTCTGTTAATGGTAATCCTTTCTTGCACGAATTATTATTGTTGGTATTTCGGTTATTGAAACTTATAATTTATTTCCTAGTACACCACTTCGAGTTATAAGAGGTTCACACGATATCTTAATTATCTCATGTAAGTTTGCCCAATCAAACTCTGTTTATCTTGTAGTTATACTCGTTTAAATTTGTAATCTTAAATATACTAAGTTATGAAGTTTACTATATTCTTGTAACGGTACTCCTTTCTTGCAAGAAGTATTAATCTTGTATGTCGGCTATTGCAACTTATAATTTATTACCTATGATGCCACTTCAAGGTATACGAGGTTCACACGATGTCTTAATAATATGGGGTAGGTTTCCTCAACCGAACTCTGTTTATCTTGTAGTTATAATCGTTTAAATTTGTAATCTAAATATAGTAACATATGAAGTTTACTATATTCTTTGAACGGTACTCCTTTCTTGCACGAACTATTAATCTTTGTATGTCGGTTATTGCACCTTATAATTTATACCAATGATGCCACTTTGAGGTATACGACGTTCACACGATCTCTTAATTATATCCTGTAAGTTTCCTCAATCGAAGGAACTCTGTTTATTTTGTAGCTATGACCGTTTAAATTCGTAATCTAAATATACTTACAGATGAAGTTTACTATATTCTTTTAACGGTACTCCTTTCTTGCTCGACCTATGAATCCCGGAATTTCGGTTATTGCAACTTATAATTTATTTCCTATGATGCCACTTCGAGGTAGAAGATGTTCACACATTATTGTAATTATATACTGCAACTTTCCTCATTTGAACTCCGCTTATCTTGTACTTGTAATCATATAAACATCTAATCTCAATATAACAACGTATGATGTTTATTCTATTCTGTTAATGGTAATCCTTTCTTGCACGAATTATTATTGTTGGTATTTCGGTTATTGAAACTTATAATTTATTTCCTAGTACACCACTTCGAGTTATAAGAGGTTCACACGATATCTTAATTATCTCATGTAAGTTTGCCCAATCAAACTCTGTTTATCTTGTAGTTATACTCGTTTAAATTTGTAATCTTAAATATACTAAGTTATGAAGTTTACTATATTCTTGTAACGGTACTCCTTTCTTGCAAGAAGTATTAATCTTGTATGTCGGCTATTGCAACTTATAATTTATTACCTATGATGCCACTTCAAGGTATACGAGGTTCACACGATGTCTTAATAATATGGGGTAGGTTTCCTCAACCGAACTCTGTTTATCTTGTAGTTATAATCTTTTAAATTTGTAATCTAAATATACTAACATATGAAGTTTACTATATTCTTTGAACGGTACTCCTTTCTTGCACGAACTATTAATCTTTGTATGTCGGTTATTGCACCTTATAATCTATACCAATGATGCCACTTTGAGGTATACGAGGTTCACACGATCTCTTAATTATATCCTGTAAGTTTCCTCAATCGAAGGAACTCTGTTTATTTTGTAGCTATGACCGTTTAAATTCGTAATCTAAATATACTTACAGATGAAGTTTACTATATTCTTTTAACGGTACTCCTTTCTTGCTCGACCTATGAATCCCGGAATTTCGGTTATTGCAACTTATAATTTATTTCCTATGATGCCACTTCGAGGTAGAAGATGTTCACACATTATTGTAATTATATACTGCAACTTTCCTCATTTGAACTCCGCTTATCTTGTACTTGTAATCATATAAACATCTAATCTCAATATAACAACGTATGATGTTTATTCTATTCTGTTAATGGTAATCCTTTCTTGCACGAATTATTATTGTTGGTATGTCGGCTATTGCAACTTATAATTTATTACCTATGATGCCACTTCAAGGTATACGAGGTTCACACGATGTCTTAATTATCTCATGTAAGTTTGCCCAATCAAACTCTGTTTATCTTGTAGTTATACTCGTTTAAATTTGTAATCTTAAATATACTAAGTTATGAAGTTTACTATATTCTTGTAACGGTACTCCTTTCTTGCAAGAGGTATTAATCTTGTATGTCGGCTATTGCAACTTATAATTTATTACCTATGATGCCACTTCAAGGTATACGAGGTTCACACGATGTCTTAATAATATGGGGTAGGTTTCCTCAACCGAACTCTGTTTATCTTGTAGTTATAATCGTTTAAATTTGTAATCTAAATATAGTAACATATGAAGTTTACTATATTCTTTGAACGGTACTCCTTTCTTGCACGAACTATTAATCTTTGTATGTCGGTTATTGCACCTTATAATTTATACCAATGATGCCACTTTGAGGTATACGAGGTTCACACGATCTCTTAATTATATCCTGTAAGTTTCCTCAATCGAAGGAACTCTGTTTATTTTGTAGCTATGACCGTTTAAATTCGTAATCTAAATATACTTACAGATGAAGTTTACTATATTCTTTTAACGGTACTCCTTTCTTGCTCGACCTATGAATCCCGGAATTTCGGTTATTGCAACTTATAATTTATTTCCTATGATGCCACTTCGAGGTAGAAGATGTTCACACATTATTGTAATTATATACTGCAACTTTCCTCATTTGAACTCCGCTTATCTTGTACTTGTAATCATATAAACATCTAATCTCAATATAACAACGTATGATGTTTATTCTATTCTGTTAATGGTAATCCTTTCTTGCACGAATTATTATTGTTGGTATTTCGGTTATTGAAACTTATAATTTATTTCCTAGTACACCACTTCGAGTTATAAGAGGTTCACACGATATCTTAATTATCTCATGTAAGTTTGCCCAATCAAACTCTGTTTATCTTGTAGTTATACTCGTTTAAATTTGTAATCTTAAATATACTAAGTTATGAAGTTTACTATATTCTTGTAACGGTACTCCTTTCTTGCAAGAAGTATTAATCTTGTATGTCGGCTATTGCAACTTATAATTTATTACCTATGATGCCACTTCAAGGTATACGAGGTTCACACGATGTCTTAATAATATGGGGTAGGTTTCCTCAACCGAACTCTGTTTATCTTGTAGTTATAATCGTTTAAATTTGTAATCTAAATATACTAACATATGAAGTTTACTATATTCTTTGAACGGTACTCCTTTCTTGCACGAACTATTAATCTTTGTATGTCGGTTATTGCACCTTATAATCTATACCAATGATGCCACTTTGAGGTATACGAGGTTCACACGATCTCTTAATTATATCCTGTAAGTTTCCTCAATCGAAGGAACTCTGTTTATTTTGTAGCTATGACCGTTTAAATTTGTAATCTAAATATACTTACAGATGAAGTTTACTATATTCTTTTAACGGTACTCCTTTCTTGCTCGACCTATGAATCCCGGAATTTCGGTTATTGCAACTTATAATTTATTTCCTATGATGCCACTTCGAGGTAGAAGATGTTCACACATTATTGTAATTATATACTGCAACTTTCCTCATTTGAACTCCGCTTATCTTGTACTTGTAATCATATAAACATCTAATCTCAATATAACAACGTATGATGTTTATTCTATTCTGTTAATGGTAATCCTTTCTTGCACGAATTATTATTGTTGGTATTTCGGTTATTGAAACTTATAATTTATTTCCTAGTACACCACTTCGAGTTATAAGAGGTTCACACGATATCTTAATTATCTCATGTAAGTTTGCCCAATCAAACTCTGTTTATCTTGTAGTTATACTCGTTTAAATTTGTAATCTTAAATATACTAAGTTATGAAGTTTACTATATTCTTGTAACGGTACTCCTTTCTTGCAAGAAGTATTAATCTTGTATGTCGGCTATTGCAACTTATAATTTATTACCTATGATGCCACTTGAAGGTATACGAGGTTCACACGATGTCTTAATAATATGGGGTAGGTTTCCTCAACCGAACTCTGTTTATCTTGTAGTTATAATCGTTTAAATTTGTAATCTAAATATACTAACATATGAAGTTTACTATATTCTTTGAACGGTACTCCTTTCTTGCACGAACTATTAATCTTTGTATGTCGGTTATTGCACCTTATAATTTATACCAATGATGCCACTTTGAGGTATACGAGGTTCACACGATCTCTTAATTATATCCTGTAAGTTTCCTCAATCGAAGGAACTCTGTTTATTTTGTAGCTATGACCGTTTAAATTCGTAATCTAAATATACTTACAGATGAAGTTTACTATATTCTTTTAACGGTACTCCTTTCTTGCTCGACCTATGAATCCCGGAATTTCGGTTATTGCAACTTATAATTTATTTCCTATGATGCCACTTCGAGGTAGAAGATGTTCACACATTATTGTAATTATATACTGCAACTTTCCTCATTTGAACTCCGCTTATCTTGTACTTGTAATCATATAAACATCTAATCTCAATATAACAACGTATGATGTTTATTCTATTCTGTTAATGGTAATCCTTTCTTGCACGAATTATTATTGTTGGTATTTCGGTTATTGAAACTTATAATTTATTTCCTAGTACACCACTTCGAGTTATAAGAGGTTCACACGATATCTTAATTATCTCATGTAAGTTTGCCCAATCAAACTCTGTTTATCTTGTAGTTATACTCGTTTAAATTTGTAATCTTAAATATACTAAGTTATGAAGTTTACTATATTCTTGTAACGGTACTCCTTTCTTGCAAGAAGTATTAATCTTGTATGTCGGCTATTGCAACTTATAATTTATTACCTATGATGCCACTTCAAGGTATACGAGGTTCACACGATGTCTTAATAATATGGGGTAGGTTTCCTCAACCGAACTCTGTTTATCTTGTAGTTATAATCGTTTAAATTTGTAATCTAAATATACTAACATATGAAGTTTACTATATTCTTTGAACGGTACTCCTTTCTTGCACGAACTATTAATCTTTGTATGTCGGTTATTGCACCTTATAATTTATACCAATGATGCCACTTTGAGGTATACGAGGTTCACACGATCTCTTAATTATATCCTGTAAGTTTCCTCAATCGAAGGAACTCTGTTTATTTTGTAGCTATGACCGTTTAAATTCGTAATCTAAATATACTTACAGATGAAGTTTACTATATTCTTTTAACGGTACTCCTTTCTTGCTCGACCTATGAATCCCGGAATTTCGGTTATTGCAACTTATAATTTATTTCCTATGATGCCACTTCGAGGTAGAAGATGTTCACACATTATTGTAATTATATACTGCAACTTTCCTCATTTGAACTCCGCTTATCTTGTACTTGTAATCATATAAACATCTAATCTCAATATAACAACGTATGATGTTTATTCTATTCTGTTAATGGTAATCCTTTCTTGCACGAATTATTATTGTTGGTATTTCGGTTATTGAAACTTATAATTTATTTCCTAGTACACCACTTCGAGTTATAAGAGGTTCACACGATATCTTAATTATCTCATGTAAGTTTGCCCAATCAAACTCTGTTTATCTTGTAGTTATACTCGTTTAAATTTGTAATCTTAAATATACTAAGTTATGAAGTTTACTATATTCTTGTAACGGTACTCCTTTCTTGCAAGAAGTATTAATCTTGTATGTCGGCTATTGCAACTTATAATTTATTACCTATGATGCCACTTCAAGGTATACGAGGTTCACACGATGTCTTAATAATATGGGGTAGGTTTCCTCAACCGAACTCTGTTTATCTTGTAGTTATAATCGTTTAAATTTGTAATCTAAATATACTAACATATGAAGTTTACTATATTCTTTGAACGGTACTCCTTTCTTGCACGAACTATTAATCTTTGTATGTCGGTTATTGCACCTTATAATTTATACCAATGATGCCACTTTGAGGTATACGAGGTTCACACGATCTCTTAATTATATCCTGTAAGTTTCCTCAATCGAAGGAACTCTGTTTATTTTGTAGCTATGACCGTTTAAATTCGTAATCTAAATATACTTACAGATGAAGTTTACTATATTCTTTTAACGGTACTCCTTTCTTGCTCGACCTATGAATCCCGGAATTTCGGTTATTGCAACTTATAATTTATTTCCTATGATGCCACTTCGAGGTAGAAGATGTTCACACATTATTGTAATTATATACTGCAACTTTCCTCATTTGAACTCCGCTTATCTTGTACTTGTAATCATATAAACATCTAATCTCAATATAACAACGTATGATGTTTATTCTATTCTGTTAATGGTAATCCTTTCTTGCACGAATTATTATTGTTGGTATTTCGGTTATTGAAACTTATAATTTATTTCCTAGTACACCACTTCGAGTTATAAGAGGTTCACACGATATCTTAATTATCTCATGTAAGTTTGCCCAATCAAACTCTGTTTATCTTGTAGTTATACTCGTTTAAATTTGTAATCTTAAATATACTAAGTTATGAAGTTTACTATATTCTTGTAACGGTACTCCTTTCTTGCAAGAAGTATTAATCTTGTATGTCGGCTATTGCAACTTATAATTTATTACCTATGATGCCACTTCAAGGTATACGAGGTTCACACGATGTCTTAATAATATGGGGTAGGTTTCCTCAACCGAACTCTGTTTATCTTGTAGTTATAATCGTTTAAATTTGTAATCTAAATATAGTAACATATGAAGTTTACTATATTCTTTGAACGGTACTCCTTTCTTGCACGAACTATTAATCTTTGTATGTCGGTTATTGCACCTTATAATTTATACCAATGATGCCACTTTGAGGTATACGAGGTTCACACGATCTCTTAATTATATCCTGTAAGTTTCCTCAATCGAAGGAACTCTGTTTATTTTGTAGCTATGACCGTTTAAATTCGTAATCTAAATATACTTACAGATGAAGTTTACTATATTCTTTTAACGGTACTCCTTTCTTGCTCGACCTATGAATCCCGGAATTTCGGTTATTGCAACTTATAATTTATTTCCTATGATGCCACTTCGAGGTAGAAGATGTTCACACATTATTGTAATTATATACTGCAACTTTCCTCATTTGAACTCCGCTTATCTTGTACTTGTAATCATATAAACATCTAATCTCAATATAACAACGTATGATGTTTATTCTATTCTGTTAATGGTAATCCTTTCTTGCACGAATTATTATTGTTGGTATTTCGGTTATTGAAACTTATAATTTATTTCCTAGTACACCACTTCGAGTTATAAGAGGTTCACACGATATCTTAATTATCTCATGTAAGTTTGCCCAATCAAACTCTGTTTATCTTGTAGTTATACTCGTTTAAATTTGTAATCTTAAATATACTAAGTTATGAAGTTTACTATATTCTTGTAACGGTACTCCTTTCTTGCAAGAAGTATTAATCTTGTATGTCGGCTATTGCAACTTATAATTTATTACCTATGATGCCACTTCAAGGTATACGAGGTTCACACGATGTCTTAATAATATGGGGTAGGTTTCCTCAACCGAACTCTGTTTATCTTGTAGTTATAATCGTTTAAATTTGTAATCTAAATATACTAACATATGAAGTTTACTATATTCTTTGAACGGTACTCCTTTCTTGCACGAACTATTAATCTTTGTATGTCGGTTATTGCACCTTATAATTTATACCAATGATGCCACTTTGAGGTATACGAGGTTCACACGATCTCTTAATTATATCCTGTAAGTTTCCTCAATCGAAGGAACTCTGTTTATTTTGTAGCTATGACCGTTTAAATTCGTAATCTAAATATACTTACAGATGAAGTTTACTATATTCTTTTAACGGTACTCCTTTCTTGCTCGACCTATGAATCCCGGAATTTCGGTTATTGCAACTTATAATTTATTTCCTATGATGCCACTTCGAGGTAGAAGATGTTCACACATTATTGTAATTATATACTGCAACTTTCCTCATTTGAACTCCGCTTATCTTGTACTTGTAATCATATAAACATCTAATCTCAATATAACAACGTATGATGTTTATTCTATTCTGTTAATGGTAATCCTTTCTTGCACGAATTATTATTGTTGGTATTTCGGTTATTGAAACTTATAATTTATTTCCTAGTACACCACTTCGAGTTATAAGAGGTTCACACGATATCTTAATTATCTCATGTAAGTTTGCCCAATCAAACTCTGTTTATCTTGTAGTTATACTCGTTTAAATTTGTAATCTTAAATATACTAAGTTATGAAGTTTACTATATTCTTGTAACGGTACTCCTTTCTTGCAAGAAGTATTAATCTTGTATGTCGGCTATTGCAACTTATAATTTATTACCTATGATGCCACTTCAAGGTATACGAGGTTCACACGATGTCTTAATAATATGGGGTAGGTTTCCTCAACCGAACTCTGTTTATCTTGTAGTTATAATCGTTTAAATTTGTAATCTAAATATAGTAACATATGAAGTTTACTATATTCTTTGAACGGTACTCCTTTCTTGCACGAACTATTAATCTTTGTATGTCGGTTATTGCACCTTATAATTTATACCAATGATGCCACTTTGAGGTATACGAGGTTCACACGATCTCTTAATTATATCCTGTAAGTTTCCTCAATCGAAGGAACTCTGTTTATTTTGTAGCTATGACCGTTTAAATTCGTAATCTAAATATACTTACAGATGAAGTTTACTATATTCTTTTAACGGTACTCCTTTCTTGCTCGACCTATGAATCCCGGAATTTCGGTTATTGCAACTTATAATTTATTTCCTATGATGCCACTTCGAGGTAGAAGATGTTCACACATTATTGTAATTATATACTGCAACTTTCCTCATTTGAACTCCGCTTATCTTGTACTTGTAATCATATAAACATCTAATCTCAATATAACAACGTATGATGTTTATTCTATTCTGTTAATGGTAATCCTTTCTTGCACGAATTATTATTGTTGGTATTTCGGTTATTGAAACTTATAATTTATTTCCTAGTACACCACTTCGAGTTATAAGAGGTTCACACGATATCTTAATTATCTCATGTAAGTTTGCCCAATCAAACTCTGTTTATCTTGTAGTTATACTCGTTTAAATTTGTAATCTTAAATATACTAAGTTATGAAGTTTACTATATTCTTGTAACGGTACTCCTTTCTTGCAAGAAGTATTAATCTTGTATGTCGGCTATTGCAACTTATAATTTATTACCTATGATGCCACTTCAAGGTATACGAGGTTCACACGATGTCTTAATAATATGGGGTAGGTTTCCTCAACCGAACTCTGTTTATCTTGTAGTTATAATCGTTTAAATTTGTAATCTAAATATACTAACATATGAAGTTTACTATATTCTTTGAACGGTACTCCTTTCTTGCACGAACTATTAATCTTTGTATGTCGGTTATTGCACCTTATAATTTATACCAATGATGCCACTTTGAGGTATACGAGGTTCACACGATCTCTTAATTATATCCTGTAAGTTTCCTCAATCGAAGGAACTCTGTTTATTTTGTAGCTATGACCGTTTAAATTCGTAATCTAAATATACTTACAGATGAAGTTTACTATATTCTTTTAACGGTACTCCTTTCTTGCTCGACCTATGAATCCCGGAATTTCGGTTATTGCAACTTATAATTTATTTCCTATGATGCCACTTCGAGGTAGAAGATGTTCACACATTATTGTAATTATATACTGCAACTTTCCTCATTTGAACTCCGCTTATCTTGTACTTGTAATCATATAAACATCTAATCTCAATATAACAACGTATGATGTTTATTCTATTCTGTTAATGGTAATCCTTTCTTGCACGAATTATTATTGTTGGTATTTCGGTTATTGAAACTTATAATTTATTTCCTAGTACACCACTTCGAGTTATAAGAGGTTCACACGATATCTTAATTATCTCATGTAAGTTTGCCCAATCAAACTCTGTTTATCTTGTAGTTATACTCGTTTAAATTTGTAATCTTAAATATACTAAGTTATGAAGTTTACTATATTCTTGTAACGGTACTCCTTTCTTGCAAGAAGTATTAATCTTGTATGTCGGCTATTGCAACTTATAATTTATTACCTATGATGCCACTTCAAGGTATACGAGGTTCACACGATGTCTTAATAATATGGGGTAGGTTTCCTCAACCGAACTCTGTTTATCTTGTAGTTATAATCGTTTAAATTTGTAATCTAAATATACTAACATATGAAGTTTACTATATTCTTTGAACGGTACTCCTTTCTTGCACGAACTATTAATCTTTGTATGTCGGTTATTGCACCTTATAATTTATACCAATGATGCCACTTTGAGGTATACGAGGTTCACACGATCTCTTAATTATATCCTGTAAGTTTCCTCAATCGAAGGAACTCTGTTTATTTTGTAGCTATGACCGTTTAAATTCGTAATCTAAATATACTTACAGATGAAGTTTACTATATTCTTTTAACGGTACTCCTTTCTTGCTCGACCTATGAATCCCGGAATTTCGGTTATTGCAACTTATAATTTATTTCCTATGATGCCACTTCGAGGTAGAAGATGTTCACACATTATTGTAATTATATACTGCAACTTTCCTCATTTGAACTCCGCTTATCTTGTACTTGTAATCATATAAACATCTAATCTCAATATAACAACGTATGATGTTTATTCTATTCTGTTAATGGTAATCCTTTCTTGCACGAATTATTATTGTTGGTATTTCGGTTATTGAAACTTATAATTTATTTCCTAGTACACCACTTCGAGTTATAAGAGGTTCACACGATATCTTAATTATCTCATGTAAGTTTGCCCAATCAAACTCTGTTTATCTTGTAGTTATACTCGTTTAAATTTGTAATCTTAAATATACTAAGTTATGAAGTTTACTATATTCTTGTAACGGTACTCCTTTCTTGCAAGAAGTATTAATCTTGTATGTCGGCTATTGCAACTTATAATATATTACCTATGATGCCACTTCAAGGTATACGAGGTTCACACGATGTCTTAATAATATGGGGTAGGTTTCCTCAACCGAACTCTGTTTATCTTGTAGTTATAATCGTTTAAATTTGTAATCTAAATATACTAACATATGAAGTTTACTATATTCTTTGAACGGTACTCCTTTCTTGCACGAACTATTAATCTTTGTATGTCGGTTATTGCACCTTATAATTTATACCAATGATGCCACTTTGAGGTATACGAGGTTCACACGATCTCTTAATTATATCCTGTAAGTTTCCTCAATCGAAGGAACTCTGTTTATTTTGTAGCTATGACCGTTTAAATTCGTAATCTAAATATACTTACAGATGAAGTTTACTATATTCTTTTAACGGTACTCCTTTCTTGCTCGACCTATGAATCCCGGAATTTCGGTTATTGCAACTTATAATTTATTTCCTATGATGCCACTTCGAGGTAGAAGATGTTCACACATTATTGTAATTATATACTGCAACTTTCCTCATTTGAACTCCGCTTATCTTGTACTTGTAATCATATAAACATCTAATCTCAATATAACAACGTATGATGTTTATTCTATTCTGTTAATGGTAATCCTTTCTTGCACGAATTATTATTGTTGGTATTTCGGTTATTGAAACTTATAATTTATTTCCTAGTACACCACTTCGAGTTATAAGAGGTTCACACGATATCTTAATTATCTCATGTAAGTTTGCCCAATCAAACTCTGTTTATCTTGTAGTTATACTCGTTTAAATTTGTAATCTTAAATATACTAAGTTATGAAGTTTACTATATTCTTGTAACGGTACTCCTTTCTTGCAAGAAGTATTAATCTTGTATGTCGGCTATTGCAACTTATAATTTATTACCTATGATGCCACTTCAAGGTATACGAGGTTCACACGATGTCTTAATAATATGGGGTAGGTTTCCTCAACCGAACTCTGTTTATCTTGTAGTTATAATCGTTTAAATTTGTAATCTAAATATACTAACATATGAAGTTTACTATATTCTTTGAACGGTACTCCTTTCTTGCACGAACTATTAATCTTTGTATGTCGGTTATTGCACCTTATAATTTATACCAATGATGCCACTTTGAGGTATACGAGGTTCACACGATCTCTTAATTATATCCTGTAAGTTTCCTCAATCGAAGGAACTCTGTTTATTTTGTAGCTATGACCGTTTAAATTCGTAATCTAAATATACTTACAGATGAAGTTTACTATATTCTTTTAACGGTACTCCTTTCTTGCTCGACCTATGAATCCCGGAATTTCGGTTATTGCAACTTATAATTTATTTCCTATGATGCCACTTCGAGGTAGAAGATGTTCACACATTATTGTAATTATATACTGCAACTTTCCTCATTTGAACTCCGCTTATCTTGTACTTGTAATCATATAAACATCTAATCTCAATATAACAACGTATGATGTTTATTCTATTCTGTTAATGGTAATCCTTTCTTGCACGAATTATTATTGTTGGTATTTCGGTTATTGAAACTTATAATTTATTTCCTAGTACACCACTTCGAGTTATAAGAGGTTCACACGATATCTTAATTATCTCATGTAAGTTTGCCCAATCAAACTCTGTTTATCTTGTAGTTATACTCGTTTAAATTTGTAATCTTAAATATACTAAGTTATGAAGTTTACTATATTCTTGTAACGGTACTCCTTTCTTGCAAGAAGTATTAATCTTGTATGTCGGCTATTGCAACTTATAATTTATTACCTATGATGCCACTTCAAGGTATACGAGGTTCACACGATGTCTTAATAATATGGGGTAGGTTTCCTCAACCGAACTCTGTTTATCTTGTAGTTATAATCGTTTAAATTTGTAATCTAAATATACTAACATATGAAGTTTACTATATTCTTTGAACGGTACTCCTTTCTTGCACGAACTATTAATCTTTGTATGTCGGTTATTGCACCTTATAATTTATACCAATGATGCCACTTTGAGGTATACGAGGTTCACACGATCTCTTAATTATATCCTGTAAGTTTCCTCAATCGAAGGAACTCTGTTTATTTTGTAGCTATGACCGTTTAAATTCGTAATCTAAATATACTTACAGATGAAGTTTACTATATTCTTTTAACGGTACTCCTTTCTTGCTCGACCTATGAATCCCGGAATTTCGGTTATTGCAACTTATAATTTATTTCCTATGATGCCACTTCGAGGTAGAAGATGTTCACACATTATTGTAATTATATACTGCAACTTTCCTCATTTGAACTCCGCTTATCTTGTACTTGTAATCATATAAACATCTAATCTCAATATAACAACGTATGATGTTTATTCTATTCTGTTAATGGTAATCCTTTCTTGCACGAATTATTATTGTTGGTATTTCGGTTATTGAAACTTATAATTTATTTCCTAGTACACCACTTCGAGTTATAAGAGGTTCACACGATATCTTAATTATCTCATGTAAGTTTGCCCAATCAAACTCTGTTTATCTTGTAGTTATACTCGTTTAAATTTGTAATCTTAAATATACTAAGTTATGAAGTTTACTATATTCTTGTAACGGTACTCCTTTCTTGCAAGAAGTATTAATCTTGTATGTCGGCTATTGCAACTTATAATTTATTACCTATGATGCCACTTCAAGGTATACGAGGTTCACACGATGTCTTAATAATATGGGGTAGGTTTCCTCAACCGAACTCTGTTTATCTTGTAGTTATAATCGTTTAAATTTGTAATCTAAATATACTAACATATGAAGTTTACTATATTCTTTGAACGGTACTCCTTTCTTGCACGAACTATTAATCTTTGTATGTCGGTTATTGCACCTTATAATTTATACCAATGATGCCACTTTGAGGTATACGAGGTTCACACGATCTCTTAATTATATCCTGTAAGTTTCCTCAATCGAAGGAACTCTGTTTATTTTGTAGCTATGACCGTTTAAATTCGTAATCTAAATATACTTACAGATGAAGTTTACTATATTCTTTTAACGGTACTCCTTTCTTGCTCGACCTATGAATCCCGGAATTTCGGTTATTGCAACTTATAATTTATTTCCTATGATGCCACTTCGAGGTAGAAGATGTTCACACATTATTGTAATTATATACTGCAACTTTCCTCATTTGAACTCCGCTTATCTTGTACTTGTAATCATATAAACATCTAATCTCAATATAACAACGTATGATGTTTATTCTATTCTGTTAATGGTAATCCTTTCTTGCACGAATTATTATTGTTGGTATTTCGGTTATTGAAACTTATAATTTATTTCCTAGTACACCACTTCGAGTTATAAGAGGTTCACACGATATCTTAATTATCTCATGTAAGTTTGCCCAATCAAACTCTGTTTATCTTGTAGTTATACTCGTTTAAATTTGTAATCTTAAATATACTAAGTTATGAAGTTTACTATATTCTTGTAACGGTACTCCTTTCTTGCAAGAAGTATTAATCTTGTATGTCGGCTATTGCAACTTATAATTTATTACCTATGATGCCACTTCAAGGTATACGAGGTTCACACGATGTCTTAATAATATGGGGTAGGTTTCCTCAACCGAACTCTGTTTATCTTGTAGTTATAATCGTTTAAATTTGTAATCTAAATATACTAACATATGAAGTTTACTATATTCTTTGAACGGTACTCCTTTCTTGCACGAACTATTAATCTTTGTATGTCGGTTATTGCACCTTATAATTTATACCAATGATGCCACTTTGAGGTATACGAGGTTCACACGATCTCTTAATTATATCCTGTAAGTTTCCTCAATCGAAGGAACTCTGTTTATTTTGTAGCTATGACCGTTTAAATTCGTAATCTAAATATACTTACAGATGAAGTTTACTATATTCTTTTAACGGTACTCCTTTCTTGCTCGACCTATGAATCCCGGAATTTCGGTTATTGCAACTTATAATTTATTTCCTATGATGCCACTTCGAGGTAGAAGATGTTCACACATTATTGTAATTATATACTGCAACTTTCCTCATTTGAACTCCGCTTATCTTGTACTTGTAATCATATAAACATCTAATCTCAATATAACAACGTATGATGTTTATTCTATTCTGTTAATGGTAATCCTTTCTTGCACGAATTATTATTGTTGGTATTTCGGTTATTGAAACTTATAATTTATTTCCTAGTACACCACTTCGAGTTATAAGAGGTTCACACGATATCTTAATTATCTCATGTAAGTTTGCCCAATCAAACTCTGTTTATCTTGTAGTTATACTCGTTTAAATTTGTAATCTTAAATATACTAAGTTATGAAGTTTACTATATTCTTGTAACGGTACTCCTTTCTTGCAAGAAGTATTAATCTTGTATGTCGGCTATTGCAACTTATAATTTATTACCTATGATGCCACTTCAAGGTATACGAGGTTCACACGATGTCTTAATAATATGGGGTAGGTTTCCTCAACCGAACTCTGTTTATCTTGTAGTTATAATCGTTTAAATTTGTAATCTAAATATACTAACATATGAAGTTTACTATATTCTTTGAACGGTACTCCTTTCTTGCACGAACTATTAATCTTTGTATGTCGGTTATTGCACCTTATAATTTATACCAATGATGCCACTTTGAGGTATACGAGGTTCACACGATCTCTTAATTATATCCTGTAAGTTTCCTCAATCGAAGGAACTCTGTTTATTTTGTAGCTATGACCGTTTAAATTCGTAATCTAAATATACTTACAGATGAAGTTTACTATATTCTTTTAACGGTACTCCTTTCTTGCTCGACCTATGAATCCCGGAATTTCGGTTATTGCAACTTATAATTTATTTCCTATGATGCCACTTCGAGGTAGAAGATGTTCACACATTATTGTAATTATATACTGCAACTTTCCTCATTTGAACTCCGCTTATCTTGTACTTGTAATCATATAAACATCTAATCTCAATATAACAACGTATGATGTTTATTCTATTCTGTTAATGGTAATCCTTTCTTGCACGAATTATTATTGTTGGTATTTCGGTTATTGAAACTTATAATTTATTTCCTAGTACACCACTTCGAGTTATAAGAGGTTCACACGATATCTTAATTATCTCATGTAAGTTTGCCCAATCAAACTCTGTTTATCTTGTAGTTATACTCGTTTAAATTTGTAATCTTAAATATACTAAGTTATGAAGTTTACTATATTCTTGTAACGGTACTCCTTTCTTGCAAGAAGTATTAATCTTGTATGTCGGCTATTGCAACTTATAATTTATTACCTATGATGCCACTTCAAGGTATACGAGGTTCACACGATGTCTTAATAATATGGGGTAGGTTTCCTCAACCGAACTCTGTTTATCTTGTAGTTATAATCGTTTAAATTTGTAATCTAAATATACTAACATATGAAGTTTACTATATTCTTTGAACGGTACTCCTTTCTTGCACGAACTATTAATCTTTGTATGTCGGTTATTGCACCTTATAATTTATACCAATGATGCCACTTTGAGGTATACGAGGTTCACACGATCTCTTAATTATATCCTGTAAGTTTCCTCAATCGAAGGAACTCTGTTTATTTTGTAGCTATGACCGTTTAAATTCGTAATCTAAATATACTTACAGATGAAGTTTACTATATTCTTTTAACGGTACTCCTTTCTTGCTCGACCTATGAATCCCGGAATTTCGGTTATTGCAACTTATAATTTATTTCCTATGATGCCACTTCGAGGTAGAAGATGTTCACACATTATTGTAATTATATACTGCAACTTTCCTCATTTGAACTCCGCTTATCTTGTACTTGTAATCATATAAACATCTAATCTCAATATAACAACGTATGATGTTTATTCTATTCTGTTAATGGTAATCCTTTCTTGCACGAATTATTATTGTTGGTATTTCGGTTATTGAAACTTATAATTTATTTCCTAGTACACCACTTCGAGTTATAAGAGGTTGACACGATATCTTACTTATCTCATGTAAGTTTGCCCAATCAAACTCTGTTTATCTTGTAGTTATACTCGTTTAAATTTGTAATCTTAAATATACTAAGTTATGAAGTTTACTATATTCTTGTAACGGTACTCCTTTCTTGCAAGAAGTATTAATCTTGTATGTCGGCTATTGCAACTTATAATTTATTACCTATGATGCCACTTCAAGGTATACGAGGTTCACACGATGTCTTAATAATATGGGGTAGGTTTCCTCAACCGAACTCTGTTTATCTTGTAGTTATAATCGTTTAAATTTGTAATCTAAATATAGTAACATATGAAGTTTACTATATTCTTTGAACGGTACTCCTTTCTTGCACGAACTATTAATCTTTGTATGTCGGTTATTGCACCTTATAATTTATACCAATGATGCCACTTTGAGGTATACGAGGTTCACACGATCTCTTAATTATATCCTGTAAGTTTCCTCAATCGAAGGAACTCTGTTTATTTTGTAGCTATGACCGTTTAAATTCGTAATCTAAATATACTTACAGATGAAGTTTACTATATTCTTTTAACGGTACTCCTTTCTTGCTCGACCTATGAATCCCGGAATTTCGGTTATTGCAACTTATAATTTATTTCCTATGATGCCACTTCGAGGTAGAAGATGTTCACACATTATTGTAATTATATACTGCAACTTTCCTCATTTGAACTCCGCTTATCTTGTACTTGTAATCATATAAACATCTAATCTCAATATAACAACGTATGATGTTTATTCTATTCTGTTAATGGTAATCCTTTCTTGCACGAATTATTATTGTTGGTATTTCGGTTATTGAAACTTATAATTTATTTCCTAGTACACCACTTCGAGTTATAAGAGGTTCACACGATATCTTAATTATCTCATGTAAGTTTGCCCAATCAAACTCTGTTTATCTTGTAGTTATACTCGTTTAAATTTGTAATCTTAAATATACTAAGTTATGAAGTTTACTATATTCTTGTAACGGTACTCCTTTCTTGCAAGAAGTATTAATCTTGTATGTCGGCTATTGCAACTTATAATTTATTACCTATGATGCCACTTCAAGGTATACGAGGTTCACACGATGTCTTAATAATATGGGGTAGGTTTCCTCAACCGAACTCTGTTTATCTTGTAGTTATAATCGTTTAAATTTGTAATCTAAATATAGTAACATATGAAGTTTACTATATTCTTTGAACGGTACTCCTTTCTTGCACGAACTATTAATCTTTGTATGTCGGTTATTGCACCTTATAATTTATACCAATGATGCCACTTTGAGGTATACGAGGTTCACACGATCTCTTAATTATATCCTGTAAGTTTCCTCAATCGAAGGAACTCTGTTTATTTTGTAGCTATGACCGTTTAAATTCGTAATCTAAATATACTTACAGATGAAGTTTACTATATTCTTTTAACGGTACTCCTTTCTTGCTCGACCTATGAATCCCGGAATTTCGGTTATTGCAACTTATAATTTATTTCCTATGATGCCACTTCGAGGTAGAAGATGTTCACACATTATTGTAATTATATACTGCAACTTTCCTCATTTGAACTCCGCTTATCTTGTACTTGTAATCATATAAACATCTAATCTCAATATAACAACGTATGATGTTTATTCTATTCTGTTAATGGTAATCCTTTCTTGCACGAATTATTATTGTTGGTATTTCGGTTATTGAAACTTATAATTTATTTCCTAGTACACCACTTCGAGTTATAAGAGGTTCACACGATATCTTAATTATCTCATGTAAGTTTGCCCAATCAAACTCTGTTTATCTTGTAGTTATACTCGTTTAAATTTGTAATCTTAAATATACTAAGTTATGAAGTTTACTATATTCTTGTAACGGTACTCCTTTCTTGCAAGAAGTATTAATCTTGTATGTCGGCTATTGCAACTTATAATTTATTACCTATGATGCCACTTCAAGGTATACGAGGTTCACACGATGTCTTAATAATATGGGGTAGGTTTCCTCAACCGAACTCTGTTTATCTTGTAGTTATAATCGTTTAAATTTGTAATCTAAATATAGTAACATATGAAGTTTACTATATTCTTTGAACGGTACTCCTTTCTTGCACGAACTATTAATCTTTGTATGTCGGTTATTGCACCTTATAATTTATACCAATGATGCCACTTTGAGGTATACGAGGTTCACACGATCTCTTAATTATATCCTGTAAGTTTCCTCAATCGAAGGAACTCTGTTTATTTTGTAGCTATGACCGTTTAAATTCGTAATCTAAATATACTTACAGATGAAGTTTACTATATTCTTTTAACGGTACTCCTTTCTTGCTCGACCTATGAATCCCGGAATTTCGGTTATTGCAACTTATAATTTATTTCCTATGATGCCACTTCGAGGTAGAAGATGTTCACACATTATTGTAATTATATACTGCAACTTTCCTCATTTGAACTCCGCTTATCTTGTACTTGTAATCATATAAACATCTAATCTCAATATAACAACGTATGATGTTTATTCTATTCTGTTAATGGTAATCCTTTCTTGCACGAATTATTATTGTTGGTATTTCGGTTATTGAAACTTATAATTTATTTCCTAGTACACCACTTCGAGTTATAAGAGGTTCACACGATATCTTAATTATCTCATGTAAGTTTGCCCAATCAAACTCTGTTTATCTTGTAGTTATACTCGTTTAAATTTGTAATCTTAAATATACTAAGTTATGAAGTTTACTATATTCTTGTAACGGTACTCCTTTCTTGCAAGAAGTATTAATCTTGTATGTCGGCTATTGCAACTTATAATTTATTACCTATGATGCCACTTCAAGGTATACGAGGTTCACACGATGTCTTAATAATATGGGGTAGGTTTCCTCAACCGAACTCTGTTTATCTTGTAGTTATAATCGTTTAAATTTGTAATCTAAATATAGTAACATATGAAGTTTACTATATTCTTTGAACTGTACTCCTTTCTTGCACGAACTATTAATCTTTGTATGTCGGTTATTGCACCTTATAATTTATACCAATGATGCCACTTTGAGGTATACGAGGTTCACACGATCTCTTAATTATATCCTGTAAGTTTCCTCAATCGAAGGAACTCTGTTTATTTTGTAGCTATGACCGTTTAAATTCGTAATCTAAATATACTTACAGATGAAGTTTACTATATTCTTTTAACGGTACTCCTTTCTTGCTCGACCTATGAATCCCGGAATTTCGGTTATTGCAACTTATAATTTATTTCCTATGATGCCACTTCGAGGTAGAAGATGTTCACACATTATTGTAATTATATACTGCAACTTTCCTCATTTGAACTCCGCTTATCTTGTACTTATAATCATATAAACATCTAATCTCAATATAACAACGTATGATGTTTATTCTATTCTGTTAATGGTAATCCTTTCTTGCACGAATTATTATTGTTGGTATTTCGGTTATTGAAACTTATAATTTATTTCCTAGTACACCACTTCGAGTTATAAGAGGTTCACACGATATCTTAATTATCTCATGTAAGTTTGCCCAATCAAACTCTGTTTATCTTGTAGTTATACTCGTTTAAATTTGTAATCTTAAATATACTAAGTTATGAAGTTTACTATATTCTTGTAACGGTACTCCTTTCTTGCAAGAAGTATTAATCTTGTATGTCGGCTATTGCAACTTATAATTTATTACCTATGATGCCACTTCAAGGTATACGAGGTTCACACGATGTCTTAATAATATGGGGTAGGTTTCCTCAACCGAACTCTGTTTATCTTGTAGTTATAATCGTTTAAATTTGTAATCTAAATATACTAACATATGAAGTTTACTATATTCTTTGAACGGTACTCCTTTCTTGCACGAACTATTAATCTTTGTATGTCGGTTATTGCACCTTATAATTTATACCAATGATGCCACTTTGAGGTATACGAGGTTCACACGATCTCTTAATTATATCCTGTAAGTTTCCTCAATCGAAGGAACTCTGTTTATTTTGTAGCTATGACCGTTTAAATTCGTAATCTAAATATACTTACAGATGAAGTTTACTATATTCTTTTAACGGTACTCCTTTCTTGCTCGACCTATGAATCCCGGAATTTCGGTTATTGCAACTTATAATTTATTTCCTATGATGCCACTTCGAGGTAGAAGATGTTCACACATTATTGTAATTATATACTGCAACTTTCCTCATTTGAACTCCGCTTATCTTGTACTTATAATCATATAAACATCTAATCTCAATATAACAACGTATGATGTTTATTCTATTCTGTTAATGGTAATCCTTTCTTGCACGAATTATTATTGTTGGTATTTCGGTTATTGAAACTTATAATTTATTTCCTAGTACACCACTTCGAGTTATAAGAGGTTCACACGATATCTTAATTATCTCATGTAAGTTTGCCCAATCAAACTCTGTTTATCTTGTAGTTATACTCGTTTAAATTTGTAATCTTAAATATACTAAGTTATGAAGTTTACTATATTCTTGTAACGGTACTCCTTTCTTGCAAGAAGTATTAATCTTGTATGTCGGCTATTGCAACTTATAATTTATTACCTATGATGCCACTTCAAGGTATACGAGGTTCACACGATGTCTTAATAATATGGGGTAGGTTTCCTCAACCGAACTCTGTTTATCTTGTAGTTATAATCGTTTAAATTTGTAATCTAAATATACTAACATATGAAGTTTACTATATTCTTTGAACGGTACTCCTTTCTTGCACGAACTATTAATCTTTGTATGTCGGTTATTGCACCTTATAATTTATACCAATGATGCCACTTTGAGGTATACGAGGTTCACACGATCTCTTAATTATATCCTGTAAGTTTCCTCAATCGAAGGAACTCTGTTTATTTTGTAGCTATGACCGTTTAAATTCGTAATCTAAATATACTTACAGATGAAGTTTACTATATTCTTTTAACGGTACTCCTTTCTTGCTCGACCTATGAATCCCGGAATTTCGGTTATTGCAACTTATAATTTATTTCCTATGATGCCACTTCGAGGTAGAAGATGTTCACACATTATTGTAATTATATACTGCAACTTTCCTCATTTGAACTCCGCTTATCTTGTACTTATAATCATATAAACATCTAATCTCAATATAACAACGTATGATGTTTATTCTATTCTGTTAATGGTAATCCTTTCTTGCACGAATTATTATTGTTGGTATTTCGGTTATTGAAACTTATAATTTATTTCCTAGTACACCACTTCGAGTTATAAGAGGTTCACACGATATCTTAATTATCTCATGTAAGTTTGCCCAATCAAACTCTGTTTATCTTGTAGTTATACTCGTTTAAATTTGTAATCTTAAATATACTAAGTTATGAAGTTTACTATATTCTTGTAACGGTACTCCTTTCTTGCAAGAAGTATTAATCTTGTATGTCGGCTATTGCAACTTATAATTTATTACCTATGATGCCACTTCAAGGTATACGAGGTTCACACGATGTCTTAATAATATGGGGTAGGTTTCCTCAACCGAACTCTGTTTATCTTGTAGTTATAATCGTTTAAATTTGTAATCTAAATATACTAACATATGAAGTTTACTATATTCTTTGAACGGTACTCCTTTCTTACACGAACTATTAATCTTTGTATGTCGGTTATTGCACCTTATAATTTATACCAATGATGCCACTTTGAGGTATACGAGGTTCACACGATCTCTTAATTATATCCTGTAAGTTTCCTCAATCGAAGGAACTCTGTTTATTTTGTAGCTATGACCGTTTAAATTCGTAATCTAAATATACTTACAGATGAAGTTTACTATATTCTTTTAACGGTACTCCTTTCTTGCTCGACCTATGAATCCCGGAATTTCGGTTATTGCAACTTATAATTTATTTCCTATGATGCCACTTCGAGGTAGAAGATGTTCACACATTATTGTAATTATATACTGCAACTTTCCTCATTTGAACTCCGCTTATCTTGTACTTATAATCATATAAACATCTAATCTCAATATAACAACGTATGATGTTTATTCTATTCTGTTAATGGTAATCCTTTCTTGCACGAATTATTATTGTTGGTATTTCGGTTATTGAAACTTATAATTTATTTCCTAGTACACCACTTCGAGTTATAAGAGGTTCACACGATATCTTAATTATCTCATGTAAGTTTGCCCAATCAAACTCTGTTTATCTTGTAGTTATACTCGTTTAAATTTGTAATCTTAAATATACTAAGTTATGAAGTTTACTATATTCTTGTAACGGTACTCCTTTCTTGCAAGAAGTATTAATCTTGTATGTCGGCTATTGCAACTTATAATTTATTACCTATGATGCCACTTCAAGGTATACGAGGTTCACACGATGTCTTAATAATATGGGGTAGGTTTCCTCAACCGAACTCTGTTTATCTTGTAGTTATAATCGTTTAAATTTGTAATCTAAATATACTAACATATGAAGTTTACTATATTCTTTGAACGGTACTCCTTTCTTGCACGAACTATTAATCTTTGTATGTCGGTTATTGCACCTTATAATTTATACCAATGATGCCACTTTGAGGTATACGAGGTTCACACGATCTCTTAATTATATCCTGTAAGTTTCCTCAATCGAAGGAACTCTGTTTATTTTGTAGCTATGACCGTTTAAATTCGTAATCTAAATATACTTACAGATGAAGTTTACTATATTCTTTTAACGGTACTCCTTTCTTGCTCGACCTATGAATCCCGGAATTTCGGTTATTGCAACTTATAATTTATTTCCTATGATGCCACTTCGAGGTAGAAGATGTTCACACATTATTGTAATTATATACTGCAACTTTCCTCATTTGAACTCCGCTTATCTTGTACTTATAATCATATAAACATCTAATCTCAATATAACAACGTATGATGTTTATTCTATTCTGTTAATGGTAATCCTTTCTTGCACGAATTATTATTGTTGGTATTTCGGTTATTGAAACTTATAATTTATTTCCTAGTACACCACTTCGAGTTATAAGAGGTTCACACGATATCTTAATTATCTCATGTAAGTTTGCCCAATCAAACTCTGTTTATCTTGTAGTTATACTCGTTTAAATTTGTAATCTTAAATATACTAAGTTATGAAGTTTACTATATTCTTGTAACGGTACTCCTTTCTTGCAAGAAGTATTAATCTTGTATGTCGGCTATTGCAACTTATAATTTATTACCTATGATGCCACTTCAAGGTATACGAGGTTCACACGATGTCTTAATAATATGGGGTAGGTTTCCTCAACCGAACTCTGTTTATCTTGTAGTTATAATCGTTTAAATTTGTAATCTAAATATACTAACATATGAAGTTTACTATATTCTTTGAACGGTACTCCTTTCTTGCACGAACTATTAATCTTTGTATGTCGGTTATTGCACCTTATAATTTATACCAATGATGCCACTTTGAGGTATACGAGGTTCACACGATCTCTTAATTATATCCTGTAAGTTTCCTCAATCGAAGGAACTCTGTTTATTTTGTAGCTATGACCGTTTAAATTCGTAATCTAAATATACTTACAGATGAAGTTTACTATATTCTTTTAACGGTACTCCTTTCTTGCTCGACCTATGAATCCCGGAATTTCGGTTATTGCAACTTATAATTTATTTCCTATGATGCCACTTCGAGGTAGAAGATGTTCACACATTATTGTAATTATATACTGCAACTTTCCTCATTTGAACTCCGCTTATCTTGTACTTGTAATCATATAAACATCTAATCTCAATATAACAACGTATGATGTTTATTCTATTCTGTTAATGGTAATCCTTTCTTGCACGAATTATTATTGTTGGTATTTCGGTTATTGAAACTTATAATTTATTTCCTAGTACACCACTTCGAGTTATAAGAGGTTCACACGATATCTTAATTATCTCATGTAAGTTTGCCCAATCAAACTCTGTTTATCTTGTAGTTATACTCGTTTAAATTTGTAATCTTAAATATACTAAGTTATGAAGTTTACTATATTCTTGTAACGGTACTCCTTTCTTGCAAGAAGTATTAATCTTGTATGTCGGCTATTGCAACTTATAATTTATTACCTATGATGCCACTTCAAGGTATACGAGGTTCACACGATGTCTTAATAATATGGGGTAGGTTTCCTCAACCGAACTCTGTTTATCTTGTAGTTATAATCGTTTAAATTTGTAATCTAAATATACTAACATATGAAGTTTACTATATTCTTTGAACGGTACTCCTTTCTTGCACGAACTATTAATCTTTGTATGTCGGTTATTGCACCTTATAATTTATACCAATGATGCCACTTTGAGGTATACGAGGTTCACACGATCTCTTAATTATATCCTGTAAGTTTCCTCAATCGAAGGAACTCTGTTTATTTTGTAGCTATGACCGTTTAAATTCGTAATCTAAATATACTTACAGATGAAGTTTACTATATTCTTTTAACGGTACTCCTTTCTTGCTCGACCTATGAATCCCGGAATTTCGGTTATTGCAACTTATAATTTATTTCCTATGATGCCACTTCGAGGTAGAAGATGTTCACACATTATTGTAATTATATACTGCAACTTTCCTCATTTGAACTCCGCTTATCTTGTACTTATAATCATATAAACATCTAATCTCAATATAACAACGTATGATGTTTATTCTATTCTGTTAATGGTAATCCTTTCTTGCACGAATTATTATTGTTGGTATTTCGGTTATTGAAACTTATAATTTATTTCCTAGTACACCACTTCGAGTTATAAGAGGTTCACACGATATCTTAATTATCTCATGTAAGTTTGCCCAATCAAACTCTGTTTATCTTGTAGTTATACTCGTTTAAATTTGTAATCTTAAATATACTAAGTTATGAAGTTTACTATATTCTTGTAACGGTACTCCTTTCTTGCAAGAAGTATTAATCTTGTATGTCGGCTATTGCAACTTATAATTTATTACCTATGATGCCACTTCAAGGTATACGAGGTTCACACGATGTCTTAATAATATGGGGTAGGTTTCCTCAACCGAACTCTGTTTATCTTGTAGTTATAATCGTTTAAATTTGTAATCTAAATATACTAACATATGAAGTTTACTATATTCTTTGAACGGTACTCCTTTCTTGCACGAACTATTAATCTTTGTATGTCGGTTATTGCACCTTATAATTTATACCAATGATGCCACTTTGAGGTATACGAGGTTCACACGATCTCTTAATTATATCCTGTAAGTTTCCTCAATCGAAGGAACTCTGTTTATTTTGTAGCTATGACCGTTTAAATTCGTAATCTAAATATACTTACAGATGAAGTTTACTATATTCTTTTAACGGTACTCCTTTCTTGCTCGACCTATGAATCCCGGAATTTCGGTTATTGCAACTTATAATTTATTTCCTATGATGCCACTTCGAGGTAGAAGATGTTCACACATTATTGTAATTATATACTGCAACTTTCCTCATTTGAACTCCGCTTATCTTGTACTTATAATCATATAAACATCTAATCTCAATATAACAACGTATGATGTTTATTCTATTCTGTTAATGGTAATCCTTTCTTGCACGAATTATTATTGTTGGTATTTCGGTTATTGAAACTTATAATTTATTTCCTAGTACACCACTTCGAGTTATAAGAGGTTCACACGATATCTTAATTATCTCATGTAAGTTTGCCCAATCAAACTCTGTTTATCTTGTAGTTATACTCGTTTAAATTTGTAATCTTAAATATACTAAGTTATGAAGTTTACTATATTCTTGTAACGGTACTCCTTTCTTGCAAGAAGTATTAATCTTGTATGTCGGCTATTGCAACTTATAATTTATTACCTATGATGCCACTTCAAGGTATACGAGGTTCACACGATGTCTTAATAATATGGGGTAGGTTTCCTCAACCGAACTCTGTTTATCTTGTAGTTATAATCGTTTAAATTTGTAATCTAAATATACTAACATATGAAGTTTACTATATTCTTTGAACGGTACTCCTTTCTTGCACGAACTATTAATCTTTGTATGTCGGTTATTGCACCTTATAATTTATACCAATGATGCCACTTTGAGGTATACGAGGTTCACACGATCTCTTAATTATATCCTGTAAGTTTCCTCAATCGAAGGAACTCTGTTTATTTTGTAGCTATGACCGTTTAAATTCGTAATCTAAATATACTTACAGATGAAGTTTACTATATTCTTTTAACGGTACTCCTTTCTTGCTCGACCTATGAATCCCGGAATTTCGGTTATTGCAACTTATAATTTATTTCCTATGATGCCACTTCGAGGTAGAAGATGTTCACACATTATTGTAATTATATACTGCAACTTTCCTCATTTGAACTCCGCTTATCTTGTACTTGTAATCATATAAACATCTAATCTCAATATAACAACGTATGATGTTTATTCTATTCTGTTAATGGTAATCCTTTCTTGCACGAATTATTATTGTTGGTATTTCGGTTATTGAAACTTATAATTTATTTCCTAGTACACCACTTCGAGTTATAAGAGGTTCACACGATATCTTAATTATCTCATGTAAGTTTGCCCAATCAAACTCTGTTTATCTTGTAGTTATACTCGTTTAAATTTGTAATCTTAAATATACTAAGTTATGAAGTTTACTATATTCTTGTAACGGTACTCCTTTCTTGCAAGAAGTATTAATCTTGTATGTCGGCTATTGCAACTTATAATTTATTACCTATGATGCCACTTCAAGGTATACGAGGTTCACACGATGTCTTAATAATATGGGGTAGGTTTCCTCAACCGAACTCTGTTTATCTTGTAGTTATAATCGTTTAAATTTGTAATCTAAATATAGTAACATATGAAGTTTACTATATTCTTTGAACGGTACTCCTTTCTTGCACGAACTATTAATCTTTGTATGTCGGTTATTGCACCTTATAATTTATACCAATGATGCCACTTTGAGGTATACGAGGTTCACACGATCTCTTAATTATATCCTGTAAGTTTCCTCAATCGAAGGAACTCTGTTTATTTTGTAGCTATGACCGTTTAAATTCGTAATCTAAATATACTTACAGATGAAGTTTACTATATTCTTTTAACGGTACTCCTTTCTTGCTCGACCTATGAATCCCGGAATTTCGGTTATTGCAACTTATAATTTATTTCCTATGATGCCACTTCGAGGTAGAAGATGTTCACACATTATTGTAATTATATACTGCAACTTTCCTCATTTGAACTCCGCTTATCTTGTACTTGTAATCATATAAACATCTAATCTCAATATAACAACGTATGATGTTTATTCTATTCTGTTAATGGTAATCCTTTCTTGCACGAATTATTATTGTTGGTATTTCGGTTATTGAAACTTATAATTTATTTCCTAGTACACCACTTCGAGTTATAAGAGGTTCACACGATATCTTAATTATCTCATGTAAGTTTGCCCAATCAAACTCTGTTTATCTTGTAGTTATACTCGTTTAAATTTGTAATCTTAAATATACTAAGTTATGAAGTTTACTATATTCTTGTAACGGTACTCCTTTCTTGCAAGAAGTATTAATCTTGTATGTCGGCTATTGCAACTTATAATTTATTACCTATGATGCCACTTCAAGGTATACGAGGTTCACACGATGTCTTAATAATATGGGGTAGGTTTCCTCAACCGAACTCTGTTTATCTTGTAGTTATAATCGTTTAAATTTGTAATCTAAATATAGTAACATATGAAGTTTACTATATTCTTTGAACGGTACTCCTTTCTTGCACGAACTATTAATCTTTGTATGTCGGTTATTGCACCTTATAATTTATACCAATGATGCCACTTTGAGGTATACGAGGTTCACACGATCTCTTAATTATATCCTGTAAGTTTCCTCAATCGAAGGAACTCTGTTTATTTTGTAGCTATGACCGTTTAAATTCGTAATCTAAATATACTTACAGATGAAGTTTACTATATTCTTTTAACGGTACTCCTTTCTTGCTCGACCTATGAATCCCGGAATTTCGGTTATTGCAACTTATAATTTATTTCCTATGATGCCACTTCGAGGTAGAAGATGTTCACACATTATTGTAATTATATACTGCAACTTTCCTCATTTGAACTCCGCTTATCTTGTACTTATAATCATATAAACATCTAATCTCAATATAACAACGTATGATGTTTATTCTATTCTGTTAATGGTAATCCTTTCTTGCACGAATTATTATTGTTGGTATTTCGGTTATTGAAACTTATAATTTATTTCCTAGTACACCACTTCGAGTTATAAGAGGTTCACACGATATCTTAATTATCTCATGTAAGTTTGCCCAATCAAACTCTGTTTATCTTGTAGTTATACTCGTTTAAATTTGTAATCTTAAATATACTAAGTTATGAAGTTTACTATATTCTTGTAACGGTACTCCTTTCTTGCAAGAAGTATTAATCTTGTATGTCGGCTATTGCAACTTATAATTTATTACCTATGATGCCACTTCAAGGTATACGAGGTTCACACGATGTCTTAATAATATGGGGTAGGTTTCCTCAACCGAACTCTGTTTATCTTGTAGTTATAATCGTTTAAATTTGTAATCTAAATATACTAACATATGAAGTTTACTATATTCTTTGAACGGTACTCCTTTCTTGCACGAACTATTAATCTTTGTATGTCGGTTATTGCACCTTATAATTTATACCAATGATGCCACTTTGAGGTATACGAGGTTCACACGATCTCTTAATTATATCCTGTAAGTTTCCTCAATCGAAGGAACTCTGTTTATTTTGTAGCTATGACCGTTTAAATTCGTAATCTAAATATACTTACAGATGAAGTTTACTATATTCTTTTAACGGTACTCCTTTCTTGCTCGACCTATGAATCCCGGAATTTCGGTTATTGCAACTTATAATTTATTTCCTATGATGCCACTTCGAGGTAGAAGATGTTCACACATTATTGTAATTATATACTGCAACTTTCCTCATTTGAACTCCGCTTATCTTGTACTTATAATCATATAAACATCTAATCTCAATATAACAACGTATGATGTTTATTCTATTCTGTTAATGGTAATCCTTTCTTGCACGAATTATTATTGTTGGTATTTCGGTTATTGAAACTTATAATTTATTTCCTAGTACACCACTTCGAGTTATAAGAGGTTCACACGATATCTTAATTATCTCATGTAAGTTTGCCCAATCAAACTCTGTTTATCTTGTAGTTATACTCGTTTAAATTTGTAATCTTAAATATACTAAGTTATGAAGTTTACTATATTCTTGTAACGGTACTCCTTTCTTGCAAGAAGTATTAATCTTGTATGTCGGCTATTGCAACTTATAATTTATTACCTATGATGCCACTTCAAGGTATACGAGGTTCACACGATGTCTTAATAATATGGGGTAGGTTTCCTCAACCGAACTCTGTTTATCTTGTAGTTATAATCGTTTAAATTTGTAATCTAAATATACTAACATATGAAGTTTACTATATTCTTTGAACGGTACTCCTTTCTTGCACGAACTATTAATCTTTGTATGTCGGTTATTGCACCTTATAATTTATACCAATGATGCCACTTTGAGGTATACGAGGTTCGCACGATCTCTTAATTATATCCTGTAAGTTTCCTCAATCGAAGGAACTCTGTTTATTTTGTAGCTATGACCGTTTAAATTCGTAATCTAAATATACTTACAGATGAAGTTTACTATATTCTTTTAACGGTACTCCTTTCTTGCTCGACCTATGAATCCCGGAATTTCGGTTATTGCAACTTATAATTTATTTCCTATGATGCCACTTCGAGGTAGAAGATGTTCACACATTATTGTAATTATATACTGCAACTTTCCTCATTTGAACTCCGCTTATCTTGTACTTATAATCATATAAACATCTAATCTCAATATAACAACGTATGATGTTTATTCTATTCTGTTAATGGTAATCCTTTCTTGCACGAATTATTATTGTTGGTATTTCGGTTATTGAAACTTATAATTTATTTCCTAGTACACCACTTCGAGTTATAAGAGGTTCACACGATATCTTAATTATCTCATGTAAGTTTGCCCAATCAAACTCTGTTTATCTTGTAGTTATACTCGTTTAAATTTGTAATCTTAAATATACTAAGTTATGAAGTTTACTATATTCTTGTAACGGTACTCCTTTCTTGCAAGAAGTATTAATCTTGTATGTCGGCTATTGCAACTTATAATTTATTACCTATGATGCCACTTCAAGGTATACGAGGTTCACACGATGTCTTAATAATATGGGGTAGGTTTCCTCAACCGAACTCTGTTTATCTTGTAGTTATAATCGTTTAAATTTGTAATCTAAATATACTAACATATGAAGTTTACTATATTCTTTGAACGGTACTCCTTTCTTGCACGAACTATTAATCTTTGTATGTCGGTTATTGCACCTTATAATTTATACCAATGATGCCACTTTGAGGTATACGAGGTTCACACGATCTCTTAATTATATCCTGTAAGTTTCCTCAATCGAAGGAACTCTGTTTATTTTGTAGCTATGACCGTTTAAATTCGTAATCTAAATATACTTACAGATGAAGTTTACTATATTCTTTTAACGGTACTCCTTTCTTGCTCGACCTATGAATCCCGGAATTTCGGTTATTGCAACTTATAATTTATTTCCTATGATGCCACTTCGAGGTAGAAGATGTTCACACATTATTGTAATTATATACTGCAACTTTCCTCATTTGAACTCCGCTTATCTTGTACTTATAATCATATAAACATCTAATCTCAATATAACAACGTATGATGTTTATTCTATTCTGTTAATGGTAATCCTTTCTTGCACGAATTATTATTGTTGGTATTTCGGTTATTGAAACTTATAATTTATTTCCTAGTACACCACTTCGAGTTATAAGAGGTTCACACGATATCTTAATTATCTCATGTAAGTTTGCCCAATCAAACTCTGTTTATCTTGTAGTTATACTCGTTTAAATTTGTAATCTTAAATATACTAAGTTATGAAGTTTACTATATTCTTGTAACGGTACTCCTTTCTTGCAAGAAGTATTAATCTTGTATGTCGGCTATTGCAACTTATAATTTATTACCTATGATGCCACTTCAAGGTATACGAGGTTCACACGATGTCTTAATAATATGGGGTAGGTTTCCTCAACCGAACTCTGTTTATCTTGTAGTTATAATCGTTTAAATTTGTAATCTAAATATACTAACATATGAAGTTTACTATATTCTTTGAACGGTACTCCTTTCTTGCACGAACTATTAATCTTTGTATGTCGGTTATTGCACCTTATAATTTATACCAATGATGCCACTTTGAGGTATACGAGGTTCACACGATCTCTTAATTATATCCTGTAAGTTTCCTCAATCGAAGGAACTCTGTTTATTTTGTAGCTATGACCGTTTAAATTCGTAATCTAAATATACTTACAGATGAAGTTTACTATATTCTTTTAACGGTACTCCTTTCTTGCTCGACCTATGAATCCCGGAATTTCGGTTATTGCAACTTATAATTTATTTCCTATGATGCCACTTCGAGGTAGAAGATGTTCACACATTATTGTAATTATATACTGCAACTTTCCTCATTTGAACTCCGCTTATCTTGTACTTATAATCATATAAACATCTAATCTCAATATAACAACGTATGATGTTTATTCTATTCTGTTAATGGTAATCCTTTCTTGCACGAATTATTATTGTTGGTATTTCGGTTATTGAAACTTATAATTTATTTCCTAGTACACCACTTCGAGTTATAAGAGGTTCACACGATATCTTAATTATCTCATGTAAGTTTGCCCAATCAAACTCTGTTTATCTTGTAGTTATACTCGTTTAAATTTGTAATCTTAAATATACTAAGTTATGAAGTTTACTATATTCTTGTAACGGTACTCCTTTCTTGCAAGAAGTATTAATCTTGTATGTCGGCTATTGCAACTTATAATTTATTACCTATGATGCCACTTCAAGGTATACGAGGTTCACACGATGTCTTAATAATATGGGGTAGGTTTCCTCAACCGAACTCTGTTTATCTTGTAGTTATAATCGTTTAAATTTGTAATCTAAATATACTAACATATGAAGTTTACTATATTCTTTGAACGGTACTCCTTTCTTGCACGAACTATTAATCTTTGTATGTCGGTTATTGCACCTTATAATTTATACCAATGATGCCACTTTGAGGTATACGAGGTTCACACGATCTCTTAATTATATCCTGTAAGTTTCCTCAATCGAAGGAACTCTGTTTATTTTGTAGCTATGACCGTTTAAATTCGTAATCTAAATATACTTACAGATGAAGTTTACTATATTCTTTTAACGGTACTCCTTTCTTGCTCGACCTATGAATCCCGGAATTTCGGTTATTGCAACTTATAATTTATTTCCTATGATGCCACTTCGAGGTAGAAGATGTTCACACATTATTGTAATTATATACTGCAACTTTCCTCATTTGAACTCCGCTTATCTTGTACTTATAATCATATAAACATCTAATCTCAATATAACAACGTATGATGTTTATTCTATTCTGTTAATGGTAATCCTTTCTTGCACGAATTATTATTGTTGGTATTTCGGTTATTGAAACTTATAATTTATTTCCTAGTACACCACTTCGAGTTATAAGAGGTTCACACGATATCTTAATTATCTCATGTAAGTTTGCCCAATCAAACTCTGTTTATCTTGTAGTTATACTCGTTTAAATTTGTAATCTTAAATATACTAAGTTATGAAGTTTACTATATTCTTGTAACGGTACTCCTTTCTTGCAAGAAGTATTAATCTTGTATGTCGGCTATTGCAACTTATAATTTATTACCTATGATGCCACTTCAAGGTATACGAGGTTCACACGATGTCTTAATAATATGGGGTAGGTTTCCTCAACCGAACTCTGTTTATCTTGTAGTTATAATCGTTTAAATTTGTAATCTAAATATACTAACATATGAAGTTTACTATATTCTTTGAACGGTACTCCTTTCTTGCACGAACTATTAATCTTTGTATGTCGGTTATTGCACCTTATAATTTATACCAATGATGCCACTTTGAGGTATACGAGGTTCACACGATCTCTTAATTATATCCTGTAAGTTTCCTCAATCGAAGGAACTCTGTTTATTTTGTAGCTATGACCGTTTAAATTCGTAATCTAAATATACTTACAGATGAAGTTTACTATATTCTTTTAACGGTACTCCTTTCTTGCTCGACCTATGAATCCCGGAATTTCGGTTATTGCAACTTATAATTTATTTCCTATGATGCCACTTCGAGGTAGAAGATGTTCACACATTATTGTAATTATATACTGCAACTTTCCTCATTTGAACTCCGCTTATCTTGTACTTATAATCATATAAACATCTAATCTCAATATAACAACGTATGATGTTTATTCTATTCTGTTAATGGTAATCCTTTCTTGCACGAATTATTATTGTTGGTATTTCGGTTATTGAAACTTATAATTTATTTCCTAGTACACCACTTCGAGTTATAAGAGGTTCACACGATATCTTAATTATCTCATGTAAGTTTGCCCAATCAAACTCTGTTTATCTTGTAGTTATACTCGTTTAAATTTGTAATCTTAAATATACTAAGTTATGAAGTTTACTATATTCTTGTAACGGTACTCCTTTCTTGCAAGAAGTATTAATCTTGTATGTCGGCTATTGCAACTTATAATTTATTACCTATGATGCCACTTCAAGGTATACGAGGTTCACACGATGTCTTAATAATATGGGGTAGGTTTCCTCAACCGAACTCTGTTTATCTTGTAGTTATAATCGTTTAAATTTGTAATCTAAATATACTAACATATGAAGTTTACTATATTCTTTGAACGGTACTCCTTTCTTGCACGAACTATTAATCTTTGTATGTCGGTTATTGCACCTTATAATTTATACCAATGATGCCACTTTGAGGTATACGAGGTTCACACGATCTCTTAATTATATCCTGTAAGTTTCCTCAATCGAAGGAACTCTGTTTATTTTGTAGCTATGACCGTTTAAATTCGTAATCTAAATATACTTACAGATGAAGTTTACTATATTCTTTTAACGGTACTCCTTTCTTGCTCGACCTATGAATCCCGGAATTTCGGTTATTGCAACTTATAATTTATTTCCTATGATGCCACTTCGAGGTAGAAGATGTTCACACATTATTGTAATTATATACTGCAACTTTCCTCATTTGAACTCCGCTTATCTTGTACTTATAATCATATAAACATCTAATCTCAATATAACAACGTATGATGTTTATTCTATTCTGTTAATGGTAATCCTTTCTTGCACGAATTATTATTGTTGGTATTTCGGTTATTGAAACTTATAATTTATTTCCTAGTACACCACTTCGAGTTATAAGAGGTTCACACGATATCTTAATTATCTCATGTAAGTTTGCCCAATCAAACTCTGTTTATCTTGTAGTTATACTCGTTTAAATTTGTAATCTTAAATATACTAAGTTATGAAGTTTACTATATTCTTGTAACGGTACTCCTTTCTTGCAAGAAGTATTAATCTTGTATGTCGGCTATTGCAACTTATAATTTATTACCTATGATGCCACTTCAAGGTATACGAGGTTCACACGATGTCTTAATAATATGGGGTAGGTTTCCTCAACCGAACTCTGTTTATCTTGTAGTTATAATCGTTTAAATTTGTAATCTAAATATACTAACATATGAAGTTTACTATATTCTTTGAACGGTACTCCTTTCTTGCACGAACTATTAATCTTTGTATGTCGGTTATTGCACCTTATAATTTATACCAATGATGCCACTTTGAGGTATACGAGGTTCACACGATCTCTTAATTATATCCTGTAAGTTTCCTCAATCGAAGGAACTCTGTTTATTTTGTAGCTATGACCGTTTAAATTCGTAATCTAAATATACTTACAGATGAAGTTTACTATATTCTTTTAACGGTACTCCTTTCTTGCTCGACCTATGAATCCCGGAATTTCGGTTATTGCAACTTATAATTTATTTCCTATGATGCCACTTCGAGGTAGAAGATGTTCACACATTATTGTAATTATATACTGCAACTTTCCTCATTTGAACTCCGCTTATCTTGTACTTATAATCATATAAACATCTAATCTCAATATAACAACGTATGATGTTTATTCTATTCTGTTAATGGTAATCCTTTCTTGCACGAATTATTATTGTTGGTATTTCGGTTATTGAAACTTATAATTTATTTCCTAGTACACCACTTCGAGTTATAAGAGGTTCACACGATATCTTAATTATCTCATGTAAGTTTGCCCAATCAAACTCTGTTTATCTTGTAGTTATACTCGTTTAAATTTGTAATCTTAAATATACTAAGTTATGAAGTTTACTATATTCTTGTAACGGTACTCCTTTCTTGCAAGAAGTATTAATCTTGTATGTCGGCTATTGCAACTTATAATTTATTACCTATGATGCCACTTCAAGGTATACGAGGTTCACACGATGTCTTAATAATATGGGGTAGGTTTCCTCAACCGAACTCTGTTTATCTTGTAGTTATAATCGTTTAAATTTGTAATCTAAATATACTAACATATGAAGTTTACTATATTCTTTGAACGGTACTCCTTTCTTGCACGAACTATTAATCTTTGTATGTCGGTTATTGCACCTTATAATTTATACCAATGATGCCACTTTGAGGTATACGAGGTTCACACGATCTCTTAATTATATCCTGTAAGTTTCCTCAATCGAAGGAACTCTGTTTATTTTGTAGCTATGACCGTTTAAATTCGTAATCTAAATATACTTACAGATGAAGTTTACTATATTCTTTTAACGGTACTCCTTTCTTGCTCGACCTATGAATCCCGGAATTTCGGTTATTGCAACTTATAATTTATTTCCTATGATGCCACTTCGAGGTAGAAGATGTTCACACATTATTGTAATTATATACTGCAACTTTCCTCATTTGAACTCCGCTTATCTTGTACTTATAATCATATAAACATCTAATCTCAATATAACAACGTATGATGTTTATTCTATTCTGTTAATGGTAATCCTTTCTTGCACGAATTATTATTGTTGGTATTTCGGTTATTGAAACTTATAATTTATTTCCTAGTACACCACTTCGAGTTATAAGAGGTTCACACGATATCTTAATTATCTCATGTAAGTTTGCCCAATCAAACTCTGTTTATCTTGTAGTTATACTCGTTTAAATTTGTAATCTTAAATATACTAAGTTATGAAGTTTACTATATTCTTGTAACGGTACTCCTTTCTTGCAAGAAGTATTAATCTTGTATGTCGGCTATTGCAACTTATAATTTATTACCTATGATGCCACTTCAAGGTATACGAGGTTCACACGATGTCTTAATAATATGGGGTAGGTTTCCTCAACCGAACTCTGTTTATCTTGTAGTTATAATCGTTTAAATTTGTAATCTAAATATACTAACATATGAAGTTTACTATATTCTTTGAACGGTACTCCTTTCTTGCACGAACTATTAATCTTTGTATGTCGGTTATTGCACCTTATAATTTATACCAATGATGCCACTTTGAGGTATACGAGGTTCACACGATCTCTTAATTATATCATGTAAGTTTCCTCAATCGAAGGAACTCTGTTTATTTTGTAGCTATGACCGTTTAAATTCGTAATCTAAATATACTTACAGATGAAGTTTACTATATTCTTTTAACGGTACTCCTTTCTTGCTCGACCTATGAATCCCGGAATTTCGGTTATTGCAACCTATAATTTATTTCCTATGATGCCACTTCGAGGTAGAAGATGTTCACACATTATTGTAATTATATACTGCAACTTTCCTCATTTGAACTCCGCTTATCTTGTACTTATAATCATATAAACATCTAATCTCAATATAACAACGTATGATGTTTATTCTATTCTGTTAATGGTAATCCTTTCTTGCACGAATTATTATTGTTGGTATTTCGGTTATTGAAACTTATAATTTATTTCCTAGTACACCACTTCGAGTTATAAGAGGTTCACACGATATCTTAATTATCTCATGTAAGTTTGCCCAATCAAACTCTGTTTATCTTGT
Source organism: Chamaenerion angustifolium (assembly GCA_946814005.1). NCBI lineage: Eukaryota > Viridiplantae > Streptophyta > Magnoliopsida > Myrtales > Onagraceae > Chamaenerion > Chamaenerion angustifolium. The sequence goes on along the minus strand of OX328268.1, from coordinate 19,160,114 downwards.
AGTTATACTCGTTTAAATTTGTAATCTTAAATATACTAAGTTATGAAGTTTACTATATTCTTGTAACGGTACTCCTTTCTTGCAAGAAGTATTAATCTTGTATGTCGGCTATTGCAACTTATAATTTATTACCTATGATGCCACTTCAAGGTATACGAGGTTCACACGATGTCTTAATAATATGGGGTAGGTTTCCTCAACCGAACTCTGTTTATCTTGTAGTTATAATCGTTTAAATTTGTAATCTAAATATACTAACATATGAAGTTTACTATATTCTTTGAACGGTACTCCTTTCTTGCACGAACTATTAATCTTTGTATGTCGGTTATTGCACCTTATAATTTATACCAATGATGCCACTTTGAGGTATACGAGGTTCACACGATCTCTTAATTATATCCTGTAAGTTTCCTCAATCGAAGGAACTCTGTTTATTTTGTAGCTATGACCGTTTAAATTCGTAATCTAAATATACTTACAGATGAAGTTTACTATATTCTTTTAACGGTACTCCTTTCTTGCTCGACCTATGAATCCCGGAATTTCGGTTATTGCAACTTATAATTTATTTCCTATGATGCCACTTCGAGGTAGAAGATGTTCACACATTATTGTAATTATATACTGCAACTTTCCTCATTTGAACTCCGCTTATCTTGTACTTATAATCATATAAACATCTAATCTCAATATAACAACGTATGATGTTTATTCTATTCTGTTAATGGTAATCCTTTCTTGCACGAATTATTATTGTTGGTATTTCGGTTATTGAAACTTATAATTTATTTCCTAGTACACCACTTCGAGTTATAAGAGGTTCACACGATATCTTAATTATCTCATGTAAGTTTGCCCAATCAAACTCTGTTTATCTTGTAGTTATACTCGTTTAAATTTGTAATCTTAAATATACTAAGTTATGAAGTTTACTATATTCTTGTAACGGTACTCCTTTCTTGCAAGAAGTATTAATCTTGTATGTCGGCTATTGCAACTTATAATTTATTACCTATGATGCCACTTCAAGGTATACGAGGTTCACACGATGTCTTAATAATATGGGGTAGGTTTCCTCAACCGAACTCTGTTTATCTTGTAGTTATAATCGTTTAAATTTGTAATCTAAATATACTAACATATGAAGTTTACTATATTCTTTGAACGGTACTCCTTTCTTGCACGAACTATTAATCTTTGTATGTCGGTTATTGCACCTTATAATTTATACCAATGATGCCACTTTGAGGTATACGAGGTTCACACGATCTCTTAATTATATCCTGTAAGTTTCCTCAATCGAAGGAACTCTGTTTATTTTGTAGCTATGACCGTTTAAATTCGTAATCTAAATATACTTACAGATGAAGTTTACTATATTCTTTTAACGGTACTCCTTTCTTGCTCGACCTATGAATCCCGGAATTTCGGTTATTGCAACTTATAATTTATTTCCTATGATGCCACTTCGAGGTAGAAGATGTTCACACATTATTGTAATTATATACTGCAACTTTCCTCATTTGAACTCCGCTTATCTTGTACTTATAATCATATAAACATCTAATCTCAATATAACAACGTATGATGTTTATTCTATTCTGTTAATGGTAATCCTTTCTTGCACGAATTATTATTGTTGGTATTTCGGTTATTGAAACTTATAATTTATTTCCTAGTACACCACTTCGAGTTATAAGAGGTTCACACGATATCTTAATTATCTCATGTAAGTTTGCCCAATCAAACTCTGTTTATCTTGTAGTTATACTCGTTTAAATTTGTAATCTTAAATATACTAAGTTATGAAGTTTACTATATTCTTGTAACGGTACTCCTTTCTTGCAAGAAGTATTAATCTTGTATGTCGGCTATTGCAACTTATAATTTATTACCTATGATGCCACTTCAAGGTATACGAGGTTCACACGATGTCTTAATAATATGGGGTAGGTTTCCTCAACCGAACTCTGTTTATCTTGTAGTTATAATCGTTTAAATTTGTAATCTAAATATACTAACATATGAAGTTTACTATATTCTTTGAACGGTACTCCTTTCTTGCACGAACTATTAATCTTTGTATGTCGGTTATTGCACCTTATAATTTATACCAATGATGCCACTTTGAGGTATACGAGGTTCACACGATCTCTTAATTATATCCTGTAAGTTTCCTCAATCGAAGGAACTCTGTTTATTTTGTAGCTATGACCGTTTAAATTCGTAATCTAAATATACTTACAGATGAAGTTTACTATATTCTTTTAACGGTACTCCTTTCTTGCTCGACCTATGAATCCCGGAATTTCGGTTATTGCAACTTATAATTTATTTCCTATGATGCCACTTCGAGGTAGAAGATGTTCACACATTATTGTAATTATATACTGCAACTTTCCTCATTTGAACTCCGCTTATCTTGTACTTATAATCATATAAACATCTAATCTCAATATAACAACGTATGATGTTTATTCTATTCTGTTAATGGTAATCCTTTCTTGCACGAATTATTATTGTTGGTATTTCGGTTATTGAAACTTATAATTTATTTCCTAGTACACCACTTCGAGTTATAAGAGGTTCACACGATATCTTAATTATCTCATGTAAGTTTGCCCAATCAAACTCTGTTTATCTTGTAGTTATACTCGTTTAAATTTGTAATCTTAAATATACTAAGTTATGAAGTTTACTATATTCTTGTAACGGTACTCCTTTCTTGCAAGAAGTATTAATCTTGTATGTCGGCTATTGCAACTTATAATTTATTACCTATGATGCCACTTCAAGGTATACGAGGTTCACACGATGTCTTAATAATATGGGGTAGGTTTCCTCAACCGAACTCTGTTTATCTTGTAGTTATAATCGTTTAAATTTGTAATCTAAATATACTAACATATGAAGTTTACTATATTCTTTGAACGGTACTCCTTTCTTGCACGAACTATTAATCTTTGTATGTCGGTTATTGCACCTTATAATTTATACCAATGATGCCACTTTGAGGTATACGAGGTTCACACGATATCTTAATTATCTCATGTAAGTTTCCTCAATCGAAGGAACTCTGTTTATTTTGTAGCTATGACCGTTTAAATTCGTAATCTAAATATACTTACAGATGAAGTTTACTATATTCTTTTAACGGTACTCCTTTCTTGCTCGACCTATGAATCCCGGAATTTCGGTTATTGCAACTTATAATTTATTTCCTATGATGCCACTTCGAGGTAGAAGATGTTCACACATTATTGTAATTATATACTGCAACTTTCCTCATTTGAACTCCGCTTATCTTGTACTTATAATCATATAAACATCTAATCTCAATATAACAACGTATGATGTTTATTCTATTCTGTTAATGGTAATCCTTTCTTGCACGAATTATTATTGTTGGTATTTCGGTTATTGAAACTTATAATTTATTTCCTAGTACACCACTTCGAGTTATAAGAGGTTCACACGATATCTTAATTATCTCATGTAAGTTTGCCCAATCAAACTCTGTTTATCTTGTAGTTATACTCGTTTAAATTTGTAATCTTAAATATACTAAGTTATGAAGTTTACTATATTCTTGTAACGGTACTCCTTTCTTGCAAGAAGTATTAATCTTGTATGTCGGCTATTGCAACTTATAATTTATTACCTATGATGCCACTTCAAGGTATACGAGGTTCACACGATGTCTTAATAATATGGGGTAGGTTTCCTCAACCGAACTCTGTTTATCTTGTAGTTATAATCGTTTAAATTTGTAATCTAAATATAGTAACATATGAAGTTTACTATATTCTTTGAACGGTACTCCTTTCTTGCACGAACTATTAATCTTTGTATGTCGGTTATTGCACCTTATAATTTATACCAATGATGCCACTTTGAGGTATACGAGGTTCACACGATCTCTTAATTATATCCTGTAAGTTTCCTCAATCGAAGGAACTCTGTTTATTTTGTAGCTATGACCGTTTAAATTCGTAATCTAAATATACTTACAGATGAAGTTTACTATATTCTTTTAACGGTACTCCTTTCTTGCTCGACCTATGAATCCCGGAATTTCGGTTATTGCAACTTATAATTTATTTCCTATGATGCCACTTCGAGGTAGAAGATGTTCACACATTATTGTAATTATATACTGCAACTTTCCTCATTTGAACTCCGCTTATCTTGTACTTATAATCATATAAACATCTAATCTCAATATAACAACGTATGATGTTTATTCTATTCTGTTAATGGTAATCCTTTCTTGCACGAATTATTATTGTTGGTATTTCGGTTATTGAAACTTATAATTTATTTCCTAGTACACCACTTCGAGTTATAAGAGGTTCACACGATATCTTAATTATCTCATGTAAGTTTGCCCAATCAAACTCTGTTTATCTTGTAGTTATACTCGTTTAAATTTGTAATCTTAAATATACTAAGTTATGAAGTTTACTATATTCTTGTAACGGTACTCCTTTCTTGCAAGAAGTATTAATCTTGTATGTCGGCTATTGCAACTTATAATTTATTACCTATGATGCCACTTCAAGGTATACGAGGTTCACACGATGTCTTAATAATATGGGGTAGGTTTCCTCAACCGAACTCTGTTTATCTTGTAGTTATAATCGTTTAAATTTGTAATCTAAATATACTAACATATGAAGTTTACTATATTCTTTGAACGGTACTCCTTTCTTGCACGAACTATTAATCTTTGTATGTCGGTTATTGCATCTTATAATTTATACCAATGATGCCACTTTGAGGTATACGAGGTTCACACGATCTCTTAATTATATCATGTAAGTTTCCTCAATCGAAGGAACTCTGTTTATTTTGTAGCTATGACCGTTTAAATTCGTAATCTAAATATACTTACAGATGAAGTTTACTATATTCTTTTAACGGTACTCCTTTCTTGCTCGACCTATGAATCCCGGAATTTCGGTTATTGCAACTTATAATTTATTTCCTATGATGCCACTTCGAGGTAGAAGATGTTCACACATTATTGTAATTATATACTGCAACTTTCCTCATTTGAACTCCGCTTATCTTGTACTTATAATCATATAAACATCTAATCTCAATATAACAACGTATGATGTTTATTCTATTCTGTTAATGGTAATCCTTTCTTGCACGAATTATTATTGTTGGTATTTCGGTTATTGAAACTTATAATTTATTTCCTAGTACACCACTTCGAGTTATAAGAGGTTCACACGATATCTTAATTATCTCATGTAAGTTTGCCCAATCAAACTCTGTTTATCTTGTAGTTATACTCGTTTAAATTTGTAATCTTAAATATACTAAGTTATGAAGTTTACTATATTCTTGTAACGGTACTCCTTTCTTGCAAGAAGTATTAATCTTGTATGTCGGCTATTGCAACTTATAATTTATTACCTATGATGCCACTTCAAGGTATACGAGGTTCACACGATGTCTTAATAATATGGGGTAGGTTTCCTCAACCGAACTCTGTTTATCTTGTAGTTATAATCGTTTAAATTTGTAATCTAAATATACTAACATATGAAGTTTACTATATTCTTTGAACGGTACTCCTTTCTTGCACGAACTATTAATCTTTGTATGTCGGTTATTGCACCTTATAATTTATACCAATGATGCCACTTTGAGGTATACGAGGTTCACACGATCTCTTAATTATATCCTGTAAGTTTCCTCAATCGAAGGAACTCTGTTTATTTTGTAGCTATGACCGTTTAAATTCGTAATCTAAATATACTTACAGATGAAGTTTACTATATTCTTTTAACGGTACTCCTTTCTTGCTCGACCTATGAATCCCGGAATTTCGGTTATTGCAACTTATAATTTATTTCCTATGATGCCACTTCGAGGTAGAAGATGTTCACACATTATTGTAATTATATACTGCAACTTTCCTCATTTGAACTCCGCTTATCTTGTACTTATAATCATATAAACATCTAATCTCAATATAACAACGTATGATGTTTATTCTATTCTGTTAATGGTAATCCTTTCTTGCACGAATTATTATTGTTGGTATTTCGGTTATTGAAACTTATAATTTATTTCCTAGTACACCACTTCGAGTTATAAGAGGTTCACACGATATCTTAATTATCTCATGTAAGTTTGCCCAATCAAACTCTGTTTATCTTGTAGTTATACTCGTTTAAATTTGTAATCTTAAATATACTAAGTTATGAAGTTTACTATATTCTTGTAACGGTACTCCTTTCTTGCAAGAAGTATTAATCTTGTATGTCGGCTATTGCAACTTATAATTTATTACCTATGATGCCACTTCAAGGTATACGAGGTTCACACGATGTCTTAATAATATGGGGTAGGTTTCCTCAACCGAACTCTGTTTATCTTGTAGTTATAATCGTTTAAATTTGTAATCTAAATATACTAACATATGAAGTTTACTATATTCTTTGAACGGTACTCCTTTCTTGCACGAACTATTAATCTTTGTATGTCGGTTATTGCACCTTATAATTTATACCAATGATGCCACTTTGAGGTATACGAGGTTCACACGATCTCTTAATTATATCATGTAAGTTTGCCCAATCGAAGGAACTCTGTTTATTTTGTAGCTATGACCGTTTAAATTCGTAATCTAAATATACTTACAGATGAAGTTTACTATATTCTTTTAACGGTACTCCTTTCTTGCTCGACCTATGAATCCCGGAATTTCGGTTATTGCAACTTATAATTTATTTCCTATGATGCCACTTCGAGGTAGAAGATGTTCACACATTATTGTAATTATATACTGCAACTTTCCTCATTTGAACTCCGCTTATCTTGTACTTATAATCATATAAACATCTAATCTCAATATAACAACGTATGATGTTTATTCTATTCTGTTAATGGTAATCCTTTCTTGCACGAATTATTATTGTTGGTATTTCGGTTATTGAAACTTATAATTTATTTCCTAGTACACCACTTCGAGTTATAAGAGGTTCACACGATATCTTAATTATCTCATGTAAGTTTGCCCAATCAAACTCTGTTTATCTTGTAGTTATACTCGTTTAAATTTGTAATCTTAAATATACTAAGTTATGAAGTTTACTATATTCTTGTAACGGTACTCCTTTCTTGCAAGAAGTATTAATCTTGTATGTCGGCTATTGCAACTTATAATTTATTACCTATGATGCCACTTCAAGGTATACGAGGTTCACACGATGTCTTAATAATATGGGGTAGGTTTCCTCAACCGAACTCTGTTTATCTTGTAGTTATAATCGTTTAAATTTGTAATCTAAATATAGTAACATATGAAGTTTACTATATTCTTTGAACGGTACTCCTTTCTTGCACGAACTATTAATCTTTGTATGTCGGTTATTGCACCTTATAATTTATACCAATGATGCCACTTTGAGGTATACGAGGTTCACACGATCTCTTAATTATATCCTGTAAGTTTCCTCAATCGAAGGAACTCTGTTTATTTTGTAGCTATGACCGTTTAAATTCGTAATCTAAATATACTTACAGATGAAGTTTACTATATTCTTTTAACGGTACTCCTTTCTTGCTCGACCTATGAATCCCGGAATTTCGGTTATTGCAACTTATAATTTATTTCCTATGATGCCACTTCGAGGTAGAAGATGTTCACACATTATTGTAATTATATACTGCAACTTTCCTCATTTGAACTCCGCTTATCTTGTACTTATAATCATATAAACATCTAATCTCAATATAACAACGTATGATGTTTATTCTATTCTGTTAATGGTAATCCTTTCTTGCACGAATTATTATTGTTGGTATTTCGGTTATTGAAACTTATAATTTATTTCCTAGTACACCACTTCGAGTTATAAGAGGTTCACACGATATCTTAATTATCTCATGTAAGTTTGCCCAATCAAACTCTGTTTATCTTGTAGTTATACTCGTTTAAATTTGTAATCTTAAATATACTAAGTTATGAAGTTTACTATATTCTTGTAACGGTACTCCTTTCTTGCAAGAAGTATTAATCTTGTATGTCGGCTATTGCAACTTATAATTTATTACCTATGATGCCACTTCAAGGTATACGAGGTTCACACGATGTCTTAATAATATGGGGTAGGTTTCCTCAACCGAACTCTGTTTATCTTGTAGTTATAATCGTTTAAATTTGTAATCTAAATATAGTAACATATGAAGTTTACTATATTCTTTGAACGGTACTCCTTTCTTGCACGAACTATTAATCTTTGTATGTCGGTTATTGAACCTTATAATTTATACCAATGATGCCACTTTGAGGTATACGAGGTTCACACGATCTCTTAATTATATCCTGTAAGTTTCCTCAATCGAAGGAACTCTGTTTATTTTGTAGCTATGACCGTTTAAATTCGTAATCTAAATATACTTACAGATGAAGTTTACTATATTCTTTTAACGGTACTCCTTTCTTGCTCGACCTATGAATCCCGGAATTTCGGTTATTGCAACTTATAATTTATTTCCTATGATGCCACTTCGAGGTAGAAGATGTTCACACATTATTGTAATTATATACTGCAACTTTCCTCATTTGAACTCCGCTTATCTTGTACTTATAATCATATAAACATCTAATCTCAATATAACAACGTATGATGTTTATTCTATTCTGTTAATGGTAATCCTTTCTTGCACGAATTATTATTGTTGGTATTTCGGTTATTGAAACTTATAATTTATTTCCTAGTACACCACTTCGAGTTATAAGAGGTTCACACGATATCTTAATTATCTCATGTAAGTTTGCCCAATCAAACTCTGTTTATCTTGTAGTTATACTCGTTTAAATTTGTAATCTTAAATATACTAAGTTATGAAGTTTACTATATTCTTGTAACGGTACTCCTTTCTTGCAAGAAGTATTAATCTTGTATGTCGGCTATTGCAACTTATAATTTATTACCTATGATGCCACTTCAAGGTATACGAGGTTCACACGATGTCTTAATAATATGGGGTAGGTTTCCTCAACCGAACTCTGTTTATCTTGTAGTTATAATCGTTTAAATTTGTAATCTAAATATACTAACATATGAAGTTTACTATATTCTTTGAACGGTACTCCTTTCTTGCACGAACTATTAATCTTTGTATGTCGGTTATTGCACCTTATAATTTATACCAATGATGCCACTTTGAGGTATACGAGGTTCACACGATCTCTTAATTATATCCTGTAAGTTTCCTCAATCGAAGGAACTCTGTTTATTTTATAGCTATGACCGTTTAAATTCGTAATCTAAATATACTTACAGATGAAGTTTACTATATTCTTTTAACGGTACTCCTTTCTTGCTCGACCTATGAATCCCGGAATTTCGGTTATTGCAACTTATAATTTATTTCCTATGATGCCACTTCGAGGTAGAAGATGTTCACACATTATTGTAATTATATACTGCAACTTTCCTCATTTGAACTCCGCTTATCTTGTACTTATAATCATATAAACATCTAATCTCAATATAACAACGTATGATGTTTATTCTATTCTGTTAATGGTAATCCTTTCTTGCACGAATTATTATTGTTGGTATTTCGGTTATTGAAACTTATAATTTATTTCCTAGTACACCACTTCGAGTTATAAGAGGTTCACACGATATCTTAATTATCTCATGTAAGTTTGCCCAATCAAACTCTGTTTATCTTGTAGTTATACTCGTTTAAATTTGTAATCTTAAATATACTAACTTATGAAGTTTACTATATTCTTGTAACGGTACTCCTTTCTTGCAAGAAGTATTAATCTTGTATGTCGGCTATTGCAACTTATAATTTATTACCTATGATGCCACTTCAAGGTATACGAGGTTCACACGATGTCTTAATAATATGGGGTAGGTTTCCTCAACCGAACTCTGTTTATCTTGTAGTTATAATCGTTTAAATTTGTAATCTAAATATACTAACATATGAAGTTTACTATATTCTTTGAACGGTACTCCTTTCTTGCACGAACTATTAATCTTTGTATGTCGGTTATTGCACCTTATAATTTATACCAATGATGCCACTTTGAGGTATACGAGGTTCACACGATCTCTTAATTATATCCTGTAAGTTTCCTCAATCGAAGGAACTCTGTTTATTTTGTAGCTATGACCGTTTAAATTCGTAATCTAAATATACTTACAGATGAAGTTTACTATATTCTTTTAACGGTACTCCTTTCTTGCTCGACCTATGAATCCCGGAATTTCGGTTATTGCAACTTATAATTTATTTCCTATGATGCCACTTCGAGGTAGAAGATGTTCACACATTATTGTAATTATATACTGCAACTTTCCTCATTTGAACTCCGCTTATCTTGTACTTATAATCATATAAACATCTAATCTCAATATAACAACGTATGATGTTTATTCTATTCTGTTAATGGTAATCCTTTCTTGCACGAATTATTATTGTTGGTATTTCGGTTATTGAAACTTATAATTTATTTCCTAGTACACCACTTCGAGTTATAAGAGGTTCACACGATATCTTAATTATCTCATGTAAGTTTGCCCAATCAAACTCTGTTTATCTTGTAGTTATACTCGTTTAAATTTGTAATCTTAAATATACTAAGTTATGAAGTTTACTATATTCTTGTAACGGTACTCCTTTCTTGCAAGAAGTATTAATCTTGTATGTCGGCTATTGCAACTTATAATTTATTACCTATGATGCCACTTCAAGGTATACGAGGTTCACACGATGTCTTAATAATATGGGGTAGGTTTCCTCAACCGAACTCTGTTTATCTTGTAGTTATAATCGTTTAAATTTGTAATCTAAATATACTAACATATGAAGTTTACTATATTCTTTGAACGGTACTCCTTTCTTGCACGAACTATTAATCTTTGTATGTCGGTTATTGCACCTTATAATTTATACCAATGATGCCACTTTGAGGTATACGAGGTTCACACGATATCTTAATTATCTCATGTAAGTTTCCTCAATCGAAGGAACTCTGTTTATTTTGTAGCTATGACCGTTTAAATTCGTAATCTAAATATACTTACAGATGAAGTTTACTATATTCTTTTAACGGTACTCCTTTCTTGCTCGACCTATGAATCCCGGAATTTCGGTTATTGCAACTTATAATTTATTTCCTATGATGCCACTTCGAGGTAGAAGATGTTCACACATTATTGTAATTATATACTGCAACTTTCCTCATTTGAACTCCGCTTATCTTGTACTTATAATCATATAAACATCTAATCTCAATATAACAACGTATGATGTTTATTCTATTCTGTTAATGGTAATCCTTTCTTGCACGAATTATTATTGTTGGTATTTCGGTTATTGAAACTTATAATTTATTTCCTAGTACACCACTTCGAGTTATAAGAGGTTCACACGATATCTTAATTATCTCATGTAAGTTTGCCCAATCAAACTCTGTTTATCTTGTAGTTATACTCGTTTAAATTTGTAATCTTAAATATACTAAGTTATGAAGTTTACTATATTCTTGTAACGGTACTCCTTTCTTGCAAGAAGTATTAATCTTGTATGTCGGCTATTGCAACTTATAATTTATTACCTATGATGCCACTTCAAGGTATACGAGGTTCACACGATGTCTTAATAATATGGGGTAGGTTTCCTCAACCGAACTCTGTTTATCTTGTAGTTATAATCGTTTAAATTTGTAATCTAAATATAGTAACATATGAAGTTTACTATATTCTTTGAACGGTACTCCTTTCTTGCACGAACTATTAATCTTTGTATGTCGGTTATTGCACCTTATAATTTATACCAATGATGCCACTTTGAGGTATACGAGGTTCACACGATCTCTTAATTATATCCTGTAAGTTTCCTCAATCGAAGGAACTCTGTTTATTTTGTAGCTATGACCGTTTAAATTCGTAATCTAAATATACTTACAGATGAAGTTTACTATATTCTTTTAACGGTACTCCTTTCTTGCTCGACCTATGAATCCCGGAATTTCGGTTATTGCAACTTATAATTTATTTCCTATGATGCCACTTCGAGGTAGAAGATGTTCACACATTATTGTAATTATATACTGCAACTTTCCTCATTTGAACTCCGCTTATCTTGTACTTATAATCATATAAACATCTAATCTCAATATAACAACGTATGATGTTTATTCTATTCTGTTAATGGTAATCCTTTCTTGCACGAATTATTATTGTTGGTATTTCGGTTATTGAAACTTATAATTTATTTCCTAGTACACCACTTCGAGTTATAAGAGGTTCACACGATATCTTAATTATCTCATGTAAGTTTGCCCAATCAAACTCTGTTTATCTTGTAGTTATACTCGTTTAAATTTGTAATCTTAAATATACTAACTTATGAAGTTTACTATATTCTTGTAACGGTACTCCTTTCTTGCAAGAAGTATTAATCTTGTATGTCGGCTATTGCAACTTATAATTTATTACCTATGATGCCACTTCAAGGTATACGAGGTTCACACGATGTCTTAATAATATGGGGTAGGTTTCCTCAACCGAACTCTGTTTATCTTGTAGTTATAATCGTTTAAATTTGTAATCTAAATATACTAACATATGAAGTTTACTATATTCTTTGAACGGTACTCCTTTCTTGCACGAACTATTAATCTTTGTATGTCGGTTATTGCACCTTATAATTTATACCAATGATGCCACTTTGAGGTATACGAGGTTCACACGATCTCTTAATTATATCCTGTAAGTTTCCTCAATCGAAGGAACTCTGTTTATTTTGTAGCTATGACCGTTTAAATTCGTAATCTAAATATACTTACAGATGAAGTTTACTATATTCTTTTAACGGTACTCCTTTCTTGCTCGACCTATGAATCCCGGAATTTCGGTTATTGCAACTTATAATTTATTTCCTATGATGCCACTTCGAGGTAGAAGATGTTCACACATTATTGTAATTATATACTGCAACTTTCCTCATTTGAACTCCGCTTATCTTGTACTTATAATCATATAAACATCTAATCTCAATATAACAACGTATGATGTTTATTCTATTCTGTTAATGGTAATCCTTTCTTGCACGAATTATTATTGTTGGTATTTCGGTTATTGAAACTTATAATTTATTTCCTAGTACACCACTTCGAGTTATAAGAGGTTCACACGATATCTTAATTATCTCATGTAAGTTTGCCCAATCAAACTCTGTTTATCTTGTAGTTATACTCGTTTAAATTTGTAATCTTAAATATACTAAGTTATGAAGTTTACTATATTCTTGTAACGGTACTCCTTTCTTGCAAGAAGTATTAATCTTGTATGTCGGCTATTGCAACTTATAATTTATTACCTATGATGCCACTTCAAGGTATACGAGGTTCACACGATGTCTTAATAATATGGGGTAGGTTTCCTCAACCGAACTCTGTTTATCTTGTAGTTATAATCGTTTAAATTTGTAATCTAAATATACTAACATATGAAGTTTACTATATTCTTTGAACGGTACTCCTTTCTTGCACGAACTATTAATCTTTGTATGTCGGTTATTGCACCTTATAATTTATACCAATGATGCCACTTTGAGGTATACGAGGTTCACACGATCTCTTAATTATATCATGTAAGTTTCCTCAATCGAAGGAACTCTGTTTATTTTGTAGCTATGACCGTTTAAATTCGTAATCTAAATATACTTACAGATGAAGTTTACTATATTCTTTTAACGGTACTCCTTTCTTGCTCGACCTATGAATCCCGGAATTTCGGTTATTGCAACTTATAATTTATTTCCTATGATGCCACTTCGAGGTAGAAGATGTTCACACATTATTGTAATTATATACTGCAACTTTCCTCATTTGAACTCCGCTTATCTTGTACTTATAATCATATAAACATCTAATCTCAATATAACAACGTATGATGTTTATTCTATTCTGTTAATGGTAATCCTTTCTTGCACGAATTATTATTGTTGGTATTTCGGTTATTGAAACTTATAATTTATTTCCTAGTACACCACTTCGAGTTATAAGAGGTTCACACGATATCTTAATTATCTCATGTAAGTTTGCCCAATCAAACTCTGTTTATCTTGTAGTTATACTCGTTTAAATTTGTAATCTTAAATATACTAAGTTATGAAGTTTACTATATTCTTGTAACGGTACTCCTTTCTTGCAAGAAGTATTAATCTTGTATGTCGGCTATTGCAACTTATAATTTATTACCTATGATGCCACTTCAAGGTATACGAGGTTCACACGATGTCTTAATAATATGGGGTAGGTTTCCTCAACCGAACTCTGTTTATCTTGTAGTTATAATCGTTTAAATTTGTAATCTAAATATACTAACATATGAAGTTTACTATATTCTTTGAACGGTACTCCTTTCTTGCACGAACTATTAATCTTTGTATGTCGGTTATTGCACCTTATAATTTATACCAATGATGCCACTTTGAGGTATACGAGGTTCACACGATCTCTTAATTATATCCTGTAAGTTTCCTCAATCGAAGGAACTCTGTTTATTTTGTAGCTATGACCGTTTAAATTCGTAATCTAAATATACTTACAGATGAAGTTTACTATATTCTTTTAACGGTACTCCTTTCTTGCTCGACCTATGAATCCCGGAATTTCGGTTATTGCAACTTATAATTTATTTCCTATGATGCCACTTCGAGGTAGAAGATGTTCACACATTATTGTAATTATATACTGCAACTTTCCTCATTTGAACTCCGCTTATCTTGTACTTATAATCATATAAACATCTAATCTCAATATAACAACGTATGATGTTTATTCTATTCTGTTAATGGTAATCCTTTCTTGCACGAATTATTATTGTTGGTATTTCGGTTATTGAAACTTATAATTTATTTCCTAGTACACCACTTCGAGTTATAAGAGGTTCACACGATATCTTAATTATCTCATGTAAGTTTGCCCAATCAAACTCTGTTTATCTTGTAGTTATACTCGTTTAAATTTGTAATCTTAAATATACTAAGTTATGAAGTTTACTATATTCTTGTAACGGTACTCCTTTCTTGCAAGAAGTATTAATCTTGTATGTCGGCTATTGCAACTTATAATTTATTACCTATGATGCCACTTCAAGGTATACGAGGTTCACACGATGTCTTAATAATATGGGGTAGGTTTCCTCAACCGAACTCTGTTTATCTTGTAGTTATAATCGTTTAAATTTGTAATCTAAATATACTAACATATGAAGTTTACTATATTCTTTGAACGGTACTCCTTTCTTGCACGAACTATTAATCTTTGTATGTCGGTTATTGCACCTTATAATTTATACCAATGATGCCACTTTGAGGTATACGAGGTTCACACGATCTCTTAATTATATCCTGTAAGTTTCCTCAATCGAAGGAACTCTGTTTATTTTGTAGCTATGACCGTTTAAATTCGTAATCTAAATATACTTACAGATGAAGTTTACTATATTCTTTTAACGGTACTCCTTTCTTGCTCGACCTATGAATCCCGGAATTTCGGTTATTGCAACTTATAATTTATTTCCTATGATGCCACTTCGAGGTAGAAGATGTTCACACATTATTGTAATTATATACTGCAACTTTCCTCATTTGAACTCCGCTTATCTTGTACTTATAATCATATAAACATCTAATCTCAATATAACAACGTATGATGTTTATTCTATTCTGTTAATGGTAATCCTTTCTTGCACGAATTATTATTGTTGGTATTTCGGTTATTGAAACTTATAATTTATTTCCTAGTACACCACTTCGAGTTATAAGAGGTTCACACGATATCTTAATTATCTCATGTAAGTTTGCCCAATCAAACTCTGTTTATCTTGTAGTTATACTCGTTTAAATTTGTAATCTTAAATATACTAAGTTATGAAGTTTACTATATTCTTGTAACGGTACTCCTTTCTTGCAAGAAGTATTAATCTTGTATGTCGGCTATTGCAACTTATAATTTATTACCTATGATGCCACTTCAAGGTATACGAGGTTCACACGATGTCTTAATAATATGGGGTAGGTTTCCTCAACCGAACTCTGTTTATCTTGTAGTTATAATCGTTTAAATTTGTAATCTAAATATACTAACATATGAAGTTTACTATATTCTTTGAACGGTACTCCTTTCTTGCACGAACTATTAATCTTTGTATGTCGGTTATTGCACCTTATAATTTATACCAATGATGCCAC
The DNA here is from genome assembly GCA_946814005.1 of Chamaenerion angustifolium. Lineage (NCBI taxonomy): Eukaryota > Viridiplantae > Streptophyta > Magnoliopsida > Myrtales > Onagraceae > Chamaenerion > Chamaenerion angustifolium. The sequence continues at coordinate 19,143,857 of OX328268.1, read as the reverse complement.
TTTGAGGTATACGAGGTTCACACGATCTCTTAATTATATCCTGTAAGTTTCCTCAATCGAAGGAACTCTGTTTATTTTGTAGCTATGACCGTTTAAATTCGTAATCTAAATATACTTACAGATGAAGTTTACTATATTCTTTTAACGGTACTCCTTTCTTGCTCGACCTATGAATCCCGGAATTTCGGTTATTGCAACTTATAATTTATTTCCTATGATGCCACTTCGAGGTAGAAGATGTTCACACATTATTGTAATTATATACTGCAACTTTCCTCATTTGAACTCCGCTTATCTTGTACTTATAATCATATAAACATCTAATCTCAATATAACAACGTATGATGTTTATTCTATTCTGTTAATGGTAATCCTTTCTTGCACGAATTATTATTGTTGGTATTTCGGTTATTGAAACTTATAATTTATTTCCTAGTACACCACTTCGAGTTATAAGAGGTTCACACGATATCTTAATTATCTCATGTAAGTTTGCCCAATCAAACTCTGTTTATCTTGTAGTTATACTCGTTTAAATTTGTAATCTTAAATATACTAAGTTATGAAGTTTACTATATTCTTGTAACGGTACTCCTTTCTTGCAAGAAGTATTAATCTTGTATGTCGGCTATTGCAACTTATAATTTATTACCTATGATGCCACTTCAAGGTATACGAGGTTCACACGATGTCTTAATAATATGGGGTAGGTTTCCTCAACCGAACTCTGTTTATCTTGTAGTTATAATCGTTTAAATTTGTAATCTAAATATACTAACATATGAAGTTTACTATATTCTTTGAACGGTACTCCTTTCTTGCACGAACTATTAATCTTTGTATGTCGGTTATTGCACCTTATAATTTATACCAATGATGCCACTTTGAGGTATACGAGGTTCACACGATCTCTTAATTATCTCATGTAAGTTTGCCCAATCGAAGGAACTCTGTTTATTTTGTAGCTATGACCGTTTAAATTCGTAATCTAAATATACTTACAGATGAAGTTTACTATATTCTTTTAACGGTACTCCTTTCTTGCTCGACCTATGAATCCCGGAATTTCGGTTATTGCAACTTATAATTTATTTCCTATGATGCCACTTCGAGGTAGAAGATGTTCACACATTATTGTAATTATATACTGCAACTTTCCTCATTTGAACTCCGCTTATCTTGTACTTATAATCATATAAACATCTAATCTCAATATAACAACGTATGATGTTTATTCTATTCTGTTAATGGTAATCCTTTCTTGCACGAATTATTATTGTTGGTATTTCGGTTATTGAAACTTATAATTTATTTCCTAGTACACCACTTCGAGTTATAAGAGGTTCACACGATATCTTAATTATCTCATGTAAGTTTGCCCAATCAAACTCTGTTTATCTTGTAGTTATACTCGTTTAAATTTGTAATCTTAAATATACTAAGTTATGAAGTTTACTATATTCTTGTAACGGTACTCCTTTCTTGCAAGAAGTATTAATCTTGTATGTCGGCTATTGCAACTTATAATTTATTACCTATGATGCCACTTCAAGGTATACGAGGTTCACACGATGTCTTAATAATATGGGGTAGGTTTCCTCAACCGAACTCTGTTTATCTTGTAGTTATAATCGTTTAAATTTGTAATCTAAATATAGTAACATATGAAGTTTACTATATTCTTTGAACGGTACTCCTTTCTTGCACGAACTATTAATCTTTGTATGTCGGTTATTGCACCTTATAATTTATACCAATGATGCCACTTTGAGGTATACGAGGTTCACACGATCTCTTAATTATATCCTGTAAGTTTCCTCAATCGAAGGAACTCTGTTTATTTTGTAGCTATGACCGTTTAAATTCGTAATCTAAATATACTTACAGATGAAGTTTACTATATTCTTTTAACGGTACTCCTTTCTTGCTCGACCTATGAATCCCGGAATTTCGGTTATTGCAACTTATAATTTATTTCCTATGATGCCACTTCGAGGTAGAAGATGTTCACACATTATTGTAATTATATACTGCAACTTTCCTCATTTGAACTCCGCTTATCTTGTACTTATAATCATATAAACATCTAATCTCAATATAACAACGTATGATGTTTATTCTATTCTGTTAATGGTAATCCTTTCTTGCACGAATTATTATTGTTGGTATTTCGGTTATTGAAACTTATAATTTATTTCCTAGTACACCACTTCGAGTTATAAGAGGTTCACACGATATCTTAATTATCTCATGTAAGTTTGCCCAATCAAACTCTGTTTATCTTGTAGTTATACTCGTTTAAATTTGTAATCTTAAATATACTAAGTTATGAAGTTTACTATATTCTTGTAACGGTACTCCTTTCTTGCAAGAAGTATTAATCTTGTATGTCGGCTATTGCAACTTATAATTTATTACCTATGATGCCACTTCAAGGTATACGAGGTTCACACGATGTCTTAATAATATGGGGTAGGTTTCCTCAACCGAACTCTGTTTATCTTGTAGTTATAATCGTTTAAATTTGTAATCTAAATATACTAACATATGAAGTTTACTATATTCTTTGAACGGTACTCCTTTCTTGCACGAACTATTAATCTTTGTATGTCGGTTATTGCACCTTATAATTTATACCAATGATGCCACTTTGAGGTATACGAGGTTCACACGATCTCTTAATTATATCCTGTAAGTTTCCTCAATCGAAGGAACTCTGTTTATTTTATAGCTATGACCGTTTAAATTCGTAATCTAAATATACTTACAGATGAAGTTTACTATATTCTTTTAACGGTACTCCTTTCTTGCTCGACCTATGAATCCCGGAATTTCGGTTATTGCAACTTATAATTTATTTCCTATGATGCCACTTCGAGGTAGAAGATGTTCACACATTATTGTAATTATATACTGCAACTTTCCTCATTTGAACTCCGCTTATCTTGTACTTATAATCATATAAACATCTAATCTCAATATAACAACGTATGATGTTTATTCTATTCTGTTAATGGTAATCCTTTCTTGCACGAATTATTATTGTTGGTATTTCGGTTATTGAAACTTATAATTTATTTCCTAGTACACCACTTCGAGTTATAAGAGGTTCACACGATATCTTAATTATCTCATGTAAGTTTGCCCAATCAAACTCTGTTTATCTTGTAGTTATACTCGTTTAAATTTGTAATCTTAAATATACTAACTTATGAAGTTTACTATATTCTTGTAACGGTACTCCTTTCTTGCAAGAAGTATTAATCTTGTATGTCGGCTATTGCAACTTATAATTTATTACCTATGATGCCACTTCAAGGTATACGAGGTTCACACGATGTCTTAATAATATGGGGTAGGTTTCCTCAACCGAACTCTGTTTATCTTGTAGTTATAATCGTTTAAATTTGTAATCTAAATATACTAACATATGAAGTTTACTATATTCTTTGAACGGTACTCCTTTCTTGCACGAACTATTAATCTTTGTATGTCGGTTATTGCACCTTATAATTTATACCAATGATGCCACTTTGAGGTATACGAGGTTCACACGATCTCTTAATTATATCCTGTAAGTTTCCTCAATCGAAGGAACTCTGTTTATTTTGTAGCTATGACCGTTTAAATTCGTAATCTAAATATACTTACAGATGAAGTTTACTATATTCTTTTAACGGTACTCCTTTCTTGCTCGACCTATGAATCCCGGAATTTCGGTTATTGCAACTTATAATTTATTTCCTATGATGCCACTTCGAGGTAGAAGATGTTCACACATTATTGTAATTATATACTGCAACTTTCCTCATTTGAACTCCGCTTATCTTGTACTTATAATCATATAAACATCTAATCTCAATATAACAACGTATGATGTTTATTCTATTCTGTTAATGGTAATCCTTTCTTGCACGAATTATTATTGTTGGTATTTCGGTTATTGAAACTTATAATTTATTTCCTAGTACACCACTTCGAGTTATAAGAGGTTCACACGATATCTTAATTATCTCATGTAAGTTTGCCCAATCAAACTCTGTTTATCTTGTAGTTATACTCGTTTAAATTTGTAATCTTAAATATACTAAGTTATGAAGTTTACTATATTCTTGTAACGGTACTCCTTTCTTGCAAGAAGTATTAATCTTGTATGTCGGCTATTGCAACTTATAATTTATTACCTATGATGCCACTTCAAGGTATACGAGGTTCACACGATGTCTTAATAATATGGGGTAGGTTTCCTCAACCGAACTCTGTTTATCTTGTAGTTATAATCGTTTAAATTTGTAATCTAAATATACTAACATATGAAGTTTACTATATTCTTTGAACGGTACTCCTTTCTTGCACGAACTATTAATCTTTGTATGTCGGTTATTGCACCTTATAATTTATACCAATGATGCCACTTTGAGGTATACGAGGTTCACACGATCTCTTAATTATATCATGTAAGTTTCCTCAATCGAAGGAACTCTGTTTATTTTGTAGCTATGACCGTTTAAATTCGTAATCTAAATATACTTACAGATGAAGTTTACTATATTCTTTTAACGGTACTCCTTTCTTGCTCGACCTATGAATCCCGGAATTTCGGTTATTGCAACTTATAATTTATTTCCTATGATGCCACTTCGAGGTAGAAGATGTTCACACATTATTGTAATTATATACTGCAACTTTCCTCATTTGAACTCCGCTTATCTTGTACTTATAATCATATAAACATCTAATCTCAATATAACAACGTATGATGTTTATTCTATTCTGTTAATGGTAATCCTTTCTTGCACGAATTATTATTGTTGGTATTTCGGTTATTGAAACTTATAATTTATTTCCTAGTACACCACTTCGAGTTATAAGAGGTTCACACGATATCTTAATTATCTCATGTAAGTTTGCCCAATCAAACTCTGTTTATCTTGTAGTTATACTCGTTTAAATTTGTAATCTTAAATATACTAAGTTATGAAGTTTACTATATTCTTGTAACGGTACTCCTTTCTTGCAAGAAGTATTAATCTTGTATGTCGGCTATTGCAACTTATAATTTATTACCTATGATGCCACTTCAAGGTATACGAGGTTCACACGATGTCTTAATAATATGGGGTAGGTTTCCTCAACCGAACTCTGTTTATCTTGTAGTTATAATCGTTTAAATTTGTAATCTAAATATAGTAACATATGAAGTTTACTATATTCTTTGAACGGTACTCCTTTCTTGCACGAACTATTAATCTTTGTATGTCGGTTATTGCACCTTATAATTTATACCAATGATGCCACTTTGAGGTATACGAGGTTCACACGATCTCTTAATTATATCCTGTAAGTTTCCTCAATCGAAGGAACTCTGTTTATTTTGTAGCTATGACCGTTTAAATTCGTAATCTAAATATACTTACAGATGAAGTTTACTATATTCTTTTAACGGTACTCCTTTCTTGCTCGACCTATGAATCCCGGAATTTCGGTTATTGCAACTTATAATTTATTTCCTATGATGCCACTTCGAGGTAGAAGATGTTCACACATTATTGTAATTATATACTGCAACTTTCCTCATTTGAACTCCGCTTATCTTGTACTTATAATCATATAAACATCTAATCTCAATATAACAACGTATGATGTTTATTCTATTCTGTTAATGGTAATCCTTTCTTGCACGAATTATTATTGTTGGTATTTCGGTTATTGAAACTTATAATTTATTTCCTAGTACACCACTTCGAGTTATAAGAGGTTCACACGATATCTTAATTATCTCATGTAAGTTTGCCCAATCAAACTCTGTTTATCTTGTAGTTATACTCGTTTAAATTTGTAATCTTAAATATACTAAGTTATGAAGTTTACTATATTCTTGTAACGGTACTCCTTTCTTGCAAGAAGTATTAATCTTGTATGTCGGCTATTGCAACTTATAATTTATTACCTATGATGCCACTTCAAGGTATACGAGGTTCACACGATGTCTTAATAATATGGGGTAGGTTTCCTCAACCGAACTCTGTTTATCTTGTAGTTATAATCGTTTAAATTTGTAATCTAAATATAGTAACATATGAAGTTTACTATATTCTTTGAACGGTACTCCTTTCTTGCACGAACTATTAATCTTTGTATGTCGGTTATTGCACCTTATAATTTATACCAATGATGCCACTTTGAGGTATACGAGGTTCACACGATCTCTTAATTATATCCTGTAAGTTTCCTCAATCGAAGGAACTCTGTTTATTTTGTAGCTATGACCGTTTAAATTCGTAATCTAAATATACTTACAGATGAAGTTTACTATATTCTTTTAACGGTACTCCTTTCTTGCTCGACCTATGAATCCCGGAATTTCGGTTATTGCAACTTATAATTTATTTCCTATGATGCCACTTCGAGGTAGAAGATGTTCACACATTATTGTAATTATATACTGCAACTTTCCTCATTTGAACTCCGCTTATCTTGTACTTATAATCATATAAACATCTAATCTCAATATAACAACGTATGATGTTTATTCTATTCTGTTAATGGTAATCCTTTCTTGCACGAATTATTATTGTTGGTATTTCGGTTATTGAAACTTATAATTTATTTCCTAGTACACCACTTCGAGTTATAAGAGGTTCACACGATATCTTAATTATCTCATGTAAGTTTGCCCAATCAAACTCTGTTTATCTTGTAGTTATACTCGTTTAAATTTGTAATCTTAAATATACTAAGTTATGAAGTTTACTATATTCTTGTAACGGTACTCCTTTCTTGCAAGAAGTATTAATCTTGTATGTCGGCTATTGCAACTTATAATTTATTACCTATGATGCCACTACAAGGTATACGAGGTTCACACGATGTCTTAATAATATGGGGTAGGTTTCCTCAACCGAACTCTGTTTATCTTGTAGTTATAATCGTTTAAATTTGTAATCTAAATATACTAACATATGAAGTTTACTATATTCTTTGAACGGTACTCCTTTCTTGCACGAACTATTAATCTTTGTATGTCGGTTATTGCACCTTATAATTTATACCAATGATGCCACTTTGAGGTATACGAGGTTCACACGATCTCTTAATTATATCCTGTAAGTTTCCTCAATCGAAGGAACTCTGTTTATTTTATAGCTATGACCGTTTAAATTCGTAATCTAAATATACTTACAGATGAAGTTTACTATATTCTTTTAACGGTACTCCTTTCTTGCTCGACCTATGAATCCCGGAATTTCGGTTATTGCAACTTATAATTTATTTCCTATGATGCCACTTCGAGGTAGAAGATGTTCACACATTATTGTAATTATATACTGCAACTTTCCTCATTTGAACTCCGCTTATCTTGTACTTATAATCATATAAACATCTAATCTCAATATAACAACGTATGATGTTTATTCTATTCTGTTAATGGTAATCCTTTCTTGCACGAATTATTATTGTTGGTATTTCGGTTATTGAAACTTATAATTTATTTCCTAGTACACCACTTCGAGTTATAAGAGGTTCACACGATATCTTAATTATCTCATGTAAGTTTGCCCAATCAAACTCTGTTTATCTTGTAGTTATACTCGTTTAAATTTGTAATCTTAAATATACTAACTTATGAAGTTTACTATATTCTTGTAACGGTACTCCTTTCTTGCAAGAAGTATTAATCTTGTATGTCGGCTATTGCAACTTATAATTTATTACCTATGATGCCACTTCAAGGTATACGAGGTTCACACGATGTCTTAATAATATGGGGTAGGTTTCCTCAACCGAACTCTGTTTATCTTGTAGTTATAATCGTTTAAATTTGTAATCTAAATATACTAACATATGAAGTTTACTATATTCTTTGAACGGTACTCCTTTCTTGCACGAACTATTAATCTTTGTATGTCGGTTATTGCACCTTATAATTTATACCAATGATGCCACTTTGAGGTATACGAGGTTCACACGATCTCTTAATTATATCCTGTAAGTTTCCTCAATCGAAGGAACTCTGTTTATTTTGTAGCTATGACCGTTTAAATTCGTAATCTAAATATACTTACAGATGAAGTTTACTATATTCTTTTAACGGTACTCCTTTCTTGCTCGACCTATGAATCCCGGAATTTCGGTTATTGCAACTTATAATTTATTTCCTATGATGCCACTTCGAGGTAGAAGATGTTCACACATTATTGTAATTATATACTGCAACTTTCCTCATTTGAACTCCGCTTATCTTGTACTTATAATCATATAAACATCTAATCTCAATATAACAACGTATGATGTTTATTCTATTCTGTTAATGGTAATCCTTTCTTGCACGAATTATTATTGTTGGTATTTCGGTTATTGAAACTTATAATTTATTTCCTAGTACACCACTTCGAGTTATAAGAGGTTCACACGATATCTTAATTATCTCATGTAAGTTTGCCCAATCAAACTCTGTTTATCTTGTAGTTATACTCGTTTAAATTTGTAATCTTAAATATACTAAGTTATGAAGTTTACTATATTCTTGTAACGGTACTCCTTTCTTGCAAGAAGTATTAATCTTGTATGTCGGCTATTGCAACTTATAATTTATTACCTATGATGCCACTTCAAGGTATACGAGGTTCACACGATGTCTTAATAATATGGGGTAGGTTTCCTCAACCGAACTCTGTTTATCTTGTAGTTATAATCGTTTAAATTTGTAATCTAAATATACTAACATATGAAGTTTACTATATTCTTTGAACGGTACTCCTTTCTTGCACGAACTATTAATCTTTGTATGTCGGTTATTGCACCTTATAATTTATACCAATGATGCCACTTTGAGGTATACGAGGTTCACACGATCTCTTAATTATATCCTGTAAGTTTCCTCAATCGAAGGAACTCTGTTTATTTTGTAGCTATGACCGTTTAAATTCGTAATCTAAATATACTTACAGATGAAGTTTACTATATTCTTTTAACGGTACTCCTTTCTTGCTCGACCTATGAATCCCGGAATTTCGGTTATTGCAACTTATAATTTATTTCCTATGATGCCACTTCGAGGTAGAAGATGTTCACACATTATTGTAATTATATACTGCAACTTTCCTCATTTGAACTCCGCTTATCTTGTACTTGTAATCATATAAACATCTAATCTCAATATAACAACGTATGATGTTTATTCTATTCTGTTAATGGTAATCCTTTCTTGCACGAATTATTATTGTTGGTATTTCGGTTATTGAAACTTATAATTTATTTCCTAGTACACCACTTCGAGTTATAAGAGGTTCACACGATATCTTAATTATCTCATGTAAGTTTGCCCAATCAAACTCTGTTTATCTTGTAGTTATACTCGTTTAAATTTGTAATCTTAAATATACTAAGTTATGAAGTTTACTATATTCTTGTAACGGTACTCCTTTCTTGCAAGAAGTATTAATCTTGTATGTCGGCTATTGCAACTTATAATTTATTACCTATGATGCCACTTCAAGGTATACGAGGTTCACACGATGTCTTAATAATATGGGGTAGGTTTTCTCAACCGAACTCTGTTTATCTTGTAGTTATAATCGTTTAAATTTGTAATCTAAATATACTAACATATGAAGTTTACTATATTCTTTGAACGGTACTCCTTTCTTGCACGAACTATTAATCTTTGTATGTCGGTTATTGCACCTTATAATTTATACCAATGATGCCACTTTGAGGTATACGAGGTTCACACGATCTCTTAATTATATCCTGTAAGTTTCCTCAATCGAAGGAACTCTGTTTATTTTGTAGCTATGACCGTTTAAATTCGTAATCTAAATATACTTACAGATGAAGTTTACTATATTCTTTTAACGGTACTCCTTTCTTGCTCGACCTATGAATCCCGGAATTTCGGTTATTGCAACTTATAATTTATTTCCTATGATGCCACTTCGAGGTAGAAGATGTTCACACATTATTGTAATTATATACTGCAACTTTCCTCATTTGAACTCTGATTATCTTGTACTTATAATCATATAAACATCTAATCTCAATATAACAACGTATGATGTTTATTCTATTCTGTTAATGGTAATCCTTTCTTGCACGAATTATTATTGTTGGTATTTCGGTTATTGAAACTTATAATTTATTTCCTAGTACACCACTTCGAGTTATAAGAGGTTCACACGATATCTTAATTATCTCATGTAAGTTTGCCCAATCAAACTCTGTTTATCTTGTAGTTATACTCGTTTAAATTTGTAATCTTAAATATACTAAGTTATGAAGTTTACTATATTCTTGTAACGGTACTCCTTTCTTGCAAGAAGTATTAATCTTGTATGTCGGCTATTGCAACTTATAATTTATTACCTATGATGCCACTTCAAGGTATACGAGGTTCACACGATGTCTTAATAATATGGGGTAGGTTTCCTCAACCGAACTCTGTTTATCTTGTAGTTATAATCGTTTAAATTTGTAATCTAAATATACTAACATATGAAGTTTACTATATTCTTTGAACGGTACTCCTTTCTTGCACGAACTATTAATCTTTGTATGTCGGTTATTGCACCTTATAATTTATACCAATGATGCCACTTTGAGGTATACGAGGTTCACACGATCTCTTAATTATATCCTGTAAGTTTCCTCAATCGAAGGAACTCTGTTTATTTTGTAGCTATGACCGTTTAAATTCGTAATCTAAATATACTTACAGATGAAGTTTACTATATTCTTTTAACGGTACTCCTTTCTTGCTCGACCTATGAATCCCGGAATTTCGGTTATTGCAACTTATAATTTATTTCCTATGATGCCACTTCGAGGTAGAAGATGTTCACACATTATTGTAATTATATACTGCAACTTTCCTCATTTGAACTCCGCTTATCTTGTTGTACTTATAATCATATAAACATCTAATCTCAATATAACAACGTATGATGTTTATTCTATTCTGTTAATGGTAATCCTTTCTTGCACGAATTATTATTGTTGGTATTTCGGTTATTGAAACTTATAATTTATTTCCTAGTACACCACTTCGAGTTATAAGAGGTTCACACGATATCTTAATTATCTCATGTAAGTTTGCCCAATCAAACTCTGTTTATCTTGTAGTTATACTCGTTTAAATTTGTAATCTTAAATATACTAAGTTATGAAGTTTACTATATTCTTGTAACGGTACTCCTTTCTTGCAAGAAGTATTAATCTTGTATGTCGGCTATTGCAACTTATAATTTATTACCTATGATGCCACTTCAAGGTATACGAGGTTCACACGATGTCTTAATAATATGGGGTAGGTTTCCTCAACCGAACTCTGTTTATCTTGTAGTTATAATCGTTTAAATTTGTAATCTAAATATACTAACATATGAAGTTTACTATATTCTTTGAACGGTACTCCTTTCTTGCACGAACTATTAATCTTTGTATGTCGGTTATTGCACCTTATAATTTATACCAATGATGCCACTTTGAGGTATACGAGGTTCACACGATCTCTTAATTATATCCTGTAAGTTTCCTCAATCGAAGGAACTCTGTTTATTTTGTAGCTATGACCGTTTAAATTCGTAATCTAAATATACTTACAGATGAAGTTTACTATATTCTTTTAACGGTACTCCTTTCTTGCTCGACCTATGAATCCCGGAATTTCGGTTATTGCAACTTATAATTTATTTCCTATGATGCCACTTCGAGGTAGAAGATGTTCACACATTATTGTAATTATATACTGCAACTTTCCTCATTTGAACTCCGATTATCTTGTACTTATAATCATATAAACATCTAATCTCAATATAACAACGTATGATGTTTATTCTATTCTGTTAATGGTAATCCTTTCTTGCACGAATTATTATTGTTGGTATTTCGGTTATTGAAACTTATAATTTATTTCCTAGTACACCACTTCGAGTTATAAGAGGTTCACACGATATCTTAATTATCTCATGTAAGTTTGCCCAATCAAACTCTGTTTATCTTGTAGTTATACTCGTTTAAATTTGTAATCTTAAATATACTAAGTTATGAAGTTTACTATATTCTTGTAACGGTACTCCTTTCTTGCAAGAAGTATTAATATTGTATGTCGGCTATTGCAACTTATAATTTATTACCTATGATGCCACTTCAAGGTATACGAGGTTCACACGATGTCTTAATAATATGGGGTAGGTTTCCTCAACCGAACTCTGTTTATCTTGTAGTTATAATCGTTTAAATTTGTAATCTAAATATACTAACATATGAAGTTTACTATATTCTTTGAACGGTACTCCTTTCTTGCACGAACTATTAATCTTTGTATGTCGGTTATTGCACCTTATAATTTATACCAATGATGCCACTTTGAGGTATACGAGGTTCACACGATCTCTTAATTATATCCTGTAAGTTTCCTCAATCGAAGGAACTCTGTTTATTTTGTAGCTATGACCGTTTAAATTCGTAATCTAAATATACTTACAGATGAAGTTTACTATATTCTTTTAACGGTACTCCTTTCTTGCTCGACCTATGAACCCCGGAATTTCGGTTATTGCAACTTATAATTTATTTCCTATGATGCCACTTCGAGGTAGAAGATGTTCACACATTATTGTAATTATATACTGCAACTTTCCTCATTTGAACTCCGATTATCTTGTACTTATAATCATATAAACATCTAATCTCAATATAACAACGTATGATGTTTATTCTATTCTGTTAATGGTAATCCTTTCTTGCACGAATTATTATTGTTGGTATTTCGGTTATTGAAACTTATAATTTATTTCCTAGTACACCACTTCGAGTTATAAGAGGTTCACACGATATCTTAATTATCTCATGTAAGTTTGCCCAATCAAACTCTGTTTATCTTGTAGTTATACTCGTTTAAATTTGTAATCTTAAATATACTAAGTTATGAAGTTTACTATATTCTTGTAACGGTACTCCTTTCTTGCAAGAAGTATTAATCTTGTATGTCGGCTATTGCAACTTATAATTTATTACCTATGATGCCACTTCAAGGTATACGAGGTTCACACGATGTCTTAATAATATGGGGTAGGTTTCCTCAACCGAACTCTGTTTATCTTGTAGTTATAATCGTTTAAATTTGTAATCTAAATATACTAACATATGAAGTTTACTATATTCTTTGAACGGTACTCCTTTCTTGCACGAACTATTAATCTTTGTATGTCGGTTATTGCACCTTATAATTTATACCAATGATGCCACTTTGAGGTATACGAGGTTCACACGATCTCTTAATTATATCCTGTAAGTTTCCTCAATCGAAGGAACTCTGTTTATTTTGTAGCTATGACCGTTTAAATTCGTAATCTAAATATACTTACAGATGAAGTTTACTATATTCTTTTAACGGTACTCCTTTCTTGCTCGACCTATGAATCCCGGAATTTCGGTTATTGCAACTTATAATTTATTTCCTATGATGCCACTTCGAGGTAGAAGATGTTCACACATTATTGTAATTATATACTGCAACTTTCCTCATTTGAACTCCGCTTATCTTGTTGTACTTATAATCATATAAACATCTAATCTCAATATAACAACGTATGATGTTTATTCTATTCTGTTAATGGTAATCCTTTCTTGCACGAATTATTATTGTTGGTATTTCGGTTATTGAAACTTATAATTTATTTCCTAGTACACCACTTCGAGTTATAAGAGGTTCACACGATATCTTAATTATCTCATGTAAGTTTGCCCAATCAAACTCTGTTTATCTTGTAGTTATACTCGTTTAAATTTGTAATCTTAAATATACTAAGTTATGAAGTTTACTATATTCTTGTAACGGTACTCCTTTCTTGCAAGAAGTATTAATCTTGTATGTCGGCTATTGCAACTTATAATTTATTACCTATGATGCCACTTCAAGGTATACGAGGTTCACACGATGTCTTAATAATATGGGGTAGGTTTCCTCAACCGAACTCTGTTTATCTTGTAGTTATAATCGTTTAAATTTGTAATCTAAATATACTAACATATGAAGTTTACTATATTCTTTGAACGGTACTCCTTTCTTGCACGAACTATTAATCTTTGTATGTCGGTTATTGCACCTTATAATTTATACCAATGATGCCACTTTGAGGTATACGAGGTTCACACGATCTCTTAATTATATCCTGTAAGTTTCCTCAATCGAAGGAACTCTGTTTATTTTGTAGCTATGACCGTTTAAATTCGTAATCTAAATATACTTACAGATGAAGTTTACTATATTCTTTTAACGGTACTCCTTTCTTGCTCGACCTATGAATCCCGGAATTTCGGTTATTGCAACTTATAATTTATTTCCTATGATGCCACTTCGAGGTAGAAGATGTTCACACATTATTGTAATTATATACTGCAACTTTCCTCATTTGAACTCCGATTATCTTGTACTTATAATCATATAAACATCTAATCTCAATATAACAACGTATGATGTTTATTCTATTCTGTTAATGGTAATCCTTTCTTGCACGAATTATTATTGTTGGTATTTCGGTTATTGAAACTTATAATTTATTTCCTAGTACACCACTTCGAGTTATAAGAGGTTCACACGATATCTTAATTATCTCATGTAAGTTTGCCCAATCAAACTCTGTTTATCTTGTAGTTATACTCGTTTAAATTTGTAATCTTAAATATACTAAGTTATGAAGTTTACTATATTCTTGTAACGGTACTCCTTTCTTGCAAGAAGTATTAATCTTGTATGTCGGCTATTGCAACTTATAATTTATTACCTATGATGCCACTTCAAGGTATACGAGGTTCACACGATGTCTTAATAATATGGGGTAGGTTTCCTCAACCGAACTCTGTTTATCTTGTAGTTATAATCGTTTAAATTTGTAATCTAAATATACTAACATATGAAGTTTACTATATTCTTTGAACGGTACTCCTTTCTTGCACGAACTATTAATCTTTGTATGTCGGTTATTGCACCTTATAATTTATACCAATGATGCCACTTTGAGGTATACGAGGTTCACACGATCTCTTAATTATATCCTGTAAGTTTCCTCAATCGAAGGAACTCTGTTTATTTTGTAGCTATGACCGTTTAAATTCGTAATCTAAATATACTTACAGATGAAGTTTACTATATTCTTTTAACGGTACTCCTTTCTTGCTCGACCTATGAACCCCGGAATTTCGGTTATTGCAACTTATAATTTATTTCCTATGATGCCACTTCGAGGTAGAAGATGTTCACACATTATTGTAATTATATACTGCAACTTTCCTCATTTGAACTCCGATTATCTTGTACTTATAATCATATAAACATCTAATCTCAATATAACAACGTATGATGTTTATTCTATTCTGTTAATGGTAATCCTTTCTTGCACGAATTATTATTGTTGGTATTTCGGTTATTGAAACTTATAATTTATTTCCTAGTACACCACTTCGAGTTATAAGAGGTTCACACGATATCTTAATTATCTCATGTAAGTTTGCCCAATCAAACTCTGTTTATCTTGTAGTTATACTCGTTTAAATTTGTAATCTTAAATATACTAAGTTATGAAGTTTACTATATTCTTGTAACGGTACTCCTTTCTTGCAAGAAGTATTAATCTTGTATGTCGGCTATTGCAACTTATAATTTATTACCTATGATGCCACTTCAAGGTATACGAGGTTCACACGATGTCTTAATAATATGGGGTAGGTTTCCTCAACCGAACTCTGTTTATCTTGTAGTTATAATCGTTTAAATTTGTAATCTAAATATACTAACATATGAAGTTTACTATATTCTTTGAACGGTACTCCTTTCTTGCACGAACTATTAATCTTTGTATGTCGGTTATTGCACCTTATAATTTATACCAATGATGCCACTTTGAGGTATACGAGGTTCACACGATCTCTTAATTATATCCTGTAAGTTTCCTCAATCGAAGGAACTCTGTTTATTTTGTAGCTATGACCGTTTAAATTCGTAATCTAAATATACTTACAGATGAAGTTTACTATATTCTTTTAACGGTACTCCTTTCTTGCTCGACCTATGAATCCCGGAATTTCGGTTATTGCAACTTATAATTTATTTCCTATGATGCCACTTCGAGGTAGAAGATGTTCACACATTATTGTAATTATATACTGCAACTTTCCTCATTTGAACTCCGCTTATCTTGTTGTACTTATAATCATATAAACATCTAATCTCAATATAACAACGTATGATGTTTATTCTATTCTGTTAATGGTAATCCTTTCTTGCACGAATTATTATTGTTGGTATTTCGGTTATTGAAACTTATAATTTATTTCCTAGTACACCACTTCGAGTTATAAGAGGTTCACACGATATCTTAATTATCTCATGTAAGTTTGCCCAATCAAACTCTGTTTATCTTGTAGTTATACTCGTTTAAATTTGTAATCTTAAATATACTAAGTTATGAAGTTTACTATATTCTTGTAACGGTACTCCTTTCTTGCAAGAAGTATTAATCTTGTATGTCGGCTATTGCAACTTATAATTTATTACCTATGATGCCACTTCAAGGTATACGAGGTTCACACGATGTCTTAATAATATGGGGTAGGTTTCCTCAACCGAACTCTGTTTATCTTGTAGTTATAATCGTTTAAATTTGTAATCTAAATATACTAACATATGAAGTTTACTATATTCTTTGAACGGTACTCCTTTCTTGCACGAACTATTAATCTTTGTATGTCGGTTATTGCACCTTATAATTTATACCAATGATGCCACTTTGAGGTATACGAGGTTCACACGATCTCTTAATTATATCCTGTAAGTTTCCTCAATCGAAGGAACTCTGTTTATTTTGTAGCTATGACCGTTTAAATTCGTAATCTAAATATACTTACAGATGAAGTTTACTATATTCTTTTAACGGTACTCCTTTCTTGCTCGACCTATGAATCCCGGAATTTCGGTTATTGCAACTTATAATTTATTTCCTATGATGCCACTTCGAGGTAGAAGATGTTCACACATTATTGTAATTATATACTGCAACTTTCCTCATTTGAACTCCGCTTATCTTGTTGTACTTATAATCATATAAACATCTAATCTCAATATAACAACGTATGATGTTTATTCTATTCTGTTAATGGTAATCCTTTCTTGCACGAATTATTATTGTTGGTATTTCGGTTATTGAAACTTATAATTTATTTCCTAGTACACCACTTCGAGTTATAAGAGGTTCACACGATATCTTAATTATCTCATGTAAGTTTGCCCAATCAAACTCTGTTTATCTTGTAGTTATACTCGTTTAAATTTGTAATCTTAAATATACTAAGTTATGAAGTTTACTATATTCTTGTAACGGTACTCCTTTCTTGCAAGAAGTATTAATCTTGTATGTCGGCTATTGCAACTTATAATTTATTACCTATGATGCCACTTCAAGGTATACGAGGTTCACACGATGTCTTAATAATATGGGGTAGGTTTCCTCAACCGAACTCTGTTTATCTTGTAGTTATAATCGTTTAAATTTGTAATCTAAATATACTAACATATGAA
This sequence comes from Chamaenerion angustifolium, assembly GCA_946814005.1. Taxonomy (NCBI): domain Eukaryota; kingdom Viridiplantae; phylum Streptophyta; class Magnoliopsida; order Myrtales; family Onagraceae; genus Chamaenerion; species Chamaenerion angustifolium. The sequence continues at coordinate 19,126,282 of OX328268.1, read as the reverse complement.
GTTTACTATATTCTTTGAACGGTACTCCTTTCTTGCACGAACTATTAATCTTTGTATGTCGGTTATTGCACCTTATAATTTATACCAATGATGCCACTTTGAGGTATACGAGGTTCACACGATCTCTTAATTATATCCTGTAAGTTTCCTCAATCGAAGGAACTCTGTTTATTTTGTAGCTATGACCGTTTAAATTCGTAATCTAAATATACTTACAGATGAAGTTTACTATATTCTTTTAACGGTACTCCTTTCTTGCTCGACCTATGAATCCCGGAATTTCGGTTATTGCAACTTATAATTTATTTCCTATGATGCCACTTCGAGGTAGAAGATGTTCACACATTATTGTAATTATATACTGCAACTTTCCTCATTTGAACTCCGCTTATCTTGTTGTACTTATAATCATATAAACATCTAATCTCAATATAACAACGTATGATGTTTATTCTATTCTGTTAATGGTAATCCTTTCTTGCACGAATTATTATTGTTGGTATTTCGGTTATTGAAACTTATAATTTATTTCCTAGTACACCACTTCGAGTTATAAGAGGTTCACACGATATCTTAATTATCTCATGTAAGTTTGCCCAATCAAACTCTGTTTATCTTGTAGTTATACTCGTTTAAATTTGTAATCTTAAATATACTAAGTTATGAAGTTTACTATATTCTTGTAACGGTACTCCTTTCTTGCAAGAAGTATTAATCTTGTATGTCGGCTATTGCAACTTATAATTTATTACCTATGATGCCACTTCAAGGTATACGAGGTTCACACGATGTCTTAATAATATGGGGTAGGTTTCCTCAACCGAACTCTGTTTATCTTGTAGTTATAATCGTTTAAATTTGTAATCTAAATATACTAACATATGAAGTTTACTATATTCTTTGAACGGTACTCCTTTCTTGCACGAACTATTAATCTTTGTATGTCGGTTATTGCACCTTATAATTTATACCAATGATGCCACTTTGAGGTATACGAGGTTCACACGATCTCTTAATTATATCCTGTAAGTTTCCTCAATCGAAGGAACTCTGTTTATTTTGTAGCTATGACCGTTTAAATTCGTAATCTAAATATACTTACAGATGAAGTTTACTATATTCTTTTAACGGTACTCCTTTCTTGCTCGACCTATGAATCCCGGAATTTCGGTTATTGCAACTTATAATTTATTTCCTATGATGCCACTTCGAGGTAGAAGATGTTCACACATTATTGTAATTATATACTGCAACTTTCCTCATTGGAACTCCGCTTATCTTGTACTTATAATCATATAAACATCTAATCTCAATATAACAACGTATGATGTTTATTCTATTCTGTTAATGGTAATCCTTTCTTGCACGAATTATTATTGTTGGTATTTCGGTTATTGAAACTTATAATTTATTTCCTAGTACACCACTTCGAGTTATAAGAGGTTCACACGATATCTTAATTATCTCATGTAAGTTTGCCCAATCAAACTCTGTTTATCTTGTAGTTATACTCGTTTAAATTTGTAATCTTAAATATACTAAGTTATGAAGTTTACTATATTCTTGTAACGGTACTCCTTTCTTGCAAGAAGTATTAATCTTGTATGTCGGCTATTGCAACTTATAATTTATTGCCTATGATGCCACTTCAAGGTATACGAGGTTCACACGATGTCTTAATAATATGGGGTAGGTTTCCTCAACCGAACTCTGTTTATCTTGTAGTTATAATCGTTTAAATTTGTAATCTAAATATACTAACATATGAAGTTTACTATATTCTTTGAACGGTACTCCTTTCTTGCACGAACTATTAATCTTTGTATGTCGGTTATTGCACCTTATAATTTATACCAATGATGCCACTTTGAGGTATACGAGGTTCACACGATCTCTTAATTATATCCTGTAAGTTTCCTCAATCGAAGGAACTCTGTTTATTTTGTAGCTATGACCGTTTAAATTCGTAATCTAAATATACTTACAGATGAAGTTTACTATATTCTTTTAACGGTACTCCTTTCTTGCTCGACCTATGAATCCCGGAATTTCGGTTATTGCAACTTATAATTTATTTCCTATGATGCCACTTCGAGGTAGAAGATGTTCACACATTATTGTAATTATATACTGCAACTTTCCTCATTTGAACTCCGCTTATCTTGTTGTACTTATAATCATATAAACATCTAATCTCAATATAACAACGTATGATGTTTATTCTATTCTGTTAATGGTAATCCTTTCTTGCACGAATTATTATTGTTGGTATTTCGGTTATTGAAACTTATAATTTATTTCCTAGTACACCACTTCGAGTTATAAGAGGTTCACACGATATCTTAATTATCTCATGTAAGTTTGCCCAATCAAACTCTGTTTATCTTGTAGTTATACTCGTTTAAATTTGTAATCTTAAATATACTAAGTTATGAAGTTTACTATATTCTTGTAACGGTACTCCTTTCTTGCAAGAAGTATTAATCTTGTATGTCGGCTATTGCAACTTATAATTTATTACCTATGATGCCACTTCAAGGTATACGAGGTTCACACGATGTCTTAATAATATGGGGTAGGTTTCCTCAACCGAACTCTGTTTATCTTGTAGTTATAATCGTTTAAATTTGTAATCTAAATATAGTAACATATGAAGTTTACTATATTCTTTGAACGGTACTCCTTTCTTGCACGAACTATTAATCTTTGTATGTCGGTTATTGCACCTTATAATTTATACCAATGATGCCACTTTGAGGTATACGAGGTTCACACGATCTCTTAATTATATCCTGTAAGTTTCCTCAATCGAAGGAACTCTGTTTATTTTGTAGCTATGACCGTTTAAATTCGTAATCTAAATATACTTACAGATGAAGTTTACTATATTCTTTTAACGGTACTCCTTTCTTGCTCGACCTATGAATCCCGGAATTTCGGTTATTGCAACTTATAATTTATTTCCTATGATGCCACTTCGAGGTAGAAGATGTTCACACATTATTGTAATTATATACTGCAACTTTCCTCATTTGAACTCCGCTTATCTTGTTGTACTTATAATCATATAAACATCTAATCTCAATATAACAACGTATGATGTTTATTCTATTCTGTTAATGGTAATCCTTTCTTGCACGAATTATTATTGTTGGTATTTCGGTTATTGAAACTTATAATTTATTTCCTAGTACACCACTTCGAGTTATAAGAGGTTCACACGATATCTTAATTATCTCATGTAAGTTTGCCCAATCAAACTCTGTTTATCTTGTAGTTATACTCGTTTAAATTTGTAATCTTAAATATACTAAGTTATGAAGTTTACTATATTCTTGTAACGGTACTCCTTTCTTGCAAGAAGTATTAATCTTGTATGTCGGCTATTGCAACTTATAATTTATTACCTATGATGCCACTTCAAGGTATACGAGGTTCACACGATGTCTTAATAATATGGGGTAGGTTTCCTCAACCGAACTCTGTTTATCTTGTAGTTATAATCGTTTAAATTTGTAATCTAAATATACTAACATATGAAGTTTACTATATTCTTTGAACGGTACTCCTTTCTTGCACGAACTATTAATCTTTGTATGTCGGTTATTGCACCTTATAATTTATACCAATGATGCCACTTTGAGGTATACGAGGTTCACACGATCTCTTAATTATATCCTGTAAGTTTCCTCAATCGAAGGAACTCTGTTTATTTTGTAGCTATGACCGTTTAAATTCGTAATCTAAATATACTTACAGATGAAGTTTACTATATTCTTTTAACGGTACTCCTTTCTTGCTCGACCTATGAATCCCGGAATTTCGGTTATTGCAACTTATAATTTATTTCCTATGATGCCACTTCGAGGTAGAAGATGTTCACACATTATTGTAATTATATACTGCAACTTTCCTCATTTGAACTCCGCTTATCTTGTACTTATAATCATATAAACATCTAATCTCAATATAACAACGTATGATGTTTATTCTATTCTGTTAATGGTAATCCTTTCTTGCACGAATTATTATTGTTGGTATTTCGGTTATTGAAACTTATAATTTATTTACTAGTACACCACTTCGAGTTATAAGAGGTTCACACGATATCTTAATTATCTCATGTAAGTTTGCCCAATCAAACTCTGTTTATCTTGTAGTTATACTCGTTTAAATTTGTAATCTTAAATATACTAAGTTATGAAGTTTACTATATTCTTGTAACGGTACTCCTTTCTTGCAAGAAGTATTAATCTTGTATGTCGGCTATTGCAACTTATAATTTATTACCTATGATGCCACTTCAAGGTATACGAGGTTCACACGATGTCTTAATAATATGGGGTAGGTTTCCTCAACCGAACTCTGTTTATCTTGTAGTTATAATCGTTTAAATTTGTAATCTAAATATACTAACATATGAAGTTTACTATATTCTTTGAACGGTACTCCTTTCTTGCACGAACTATTAATCTTTGTATGTCGGTTATTGCACCTTATAATTTATACCAATGATGCCACTTTGAGGTATACGAGGTTCACACGATCTCTTAATTATATCCTGTAAGTTTCCTCAATCGAAGGAACTCTGTTTATTTTGTAGCTATGACCGTTTAAATTCGTAATCTAAATATACTTACAGATGAAGTTTACTATATTCTTTTAACGGTACTCCTTTCTTGCTCGACCTATGAATCCCGGAATTTCGGTTATTGCAACTTATAATTTATTTCCTATGATGCCACTTCGAGGTAGAAGATGTTCACACATTATTGTAATTATATACTGCAACTTTCCTCATTTGAACTCCGCTTATCTTGTTGTACTTATAATCATATAAACATCTAATCTCAATATAACAACGTATGATGTTTATTCTATTCTGTTAATGGTAATCCTTTCTTGCACGAATTATTATTGTTGGTATTTCGGTTATTGAAACTTATAATTTATTTCCTAGTACACCACTTCGAGTTATAAGAGGTTCACACGATATCTTAATTATCTCATGTAAGTTTGCCCAATCAAACTCTGTTTATCTTGTAGTTATACTCGTTTAAATTTGTAATCTTAAATATACTAAGTTATGAAGTTTACTATATTCTTGTAACGGTACTCCTTTCTTGCAAGAAGTATTAATCTTGTATGTCGGCTATTGCAACTTATAATTTATTACCTATGATGCCACTTCAAGGTATACGAGGTTCACACGATGTCTTAATAATATGGGGTAGGTTTCCTCAACCGAACTCTGTTTATCTTGTAGTTATAATCGTTTAAATTTGTAATCTAAATATACTAACATATGAAGTTTACTATATTCTTTGAACGGTACTCCTTTCTTGCACGAACTATTAATCTTTGTATGTCGGTTATTGCACCTTATAATTTATACCAATGATGCCACTTTGAGGTATACGAGGTTCACACGATCTCTTAATTATATCCTGTAAGTTTCCTCAATCGAAGGAACTCTGTTTATTTTGTAGCTATGACCGTTTAAATTCGTAATCTAAATATACTTACAGATGAAGTTTACTATATTCTTTTAACGGTACTCCTTTCTTGCTCGACCTATGAATCCCGGAATTTCGGTTATTGCAACTTATAATTTATTTCCTATGATGCCACTTCGAGGTAGAAGATGTTCACACATTATTGTAATTATATACTGCAACTTTCCTCATTTGAACTCCGCTTATCTTGTTGTACTTATAATCATATAAACATCTAATCTCAATATAACAACGTATGATGTTTATTCTATTCTGTTAATGGTAATCCTTTCTTGCACGAATTATTATTGTTGGTATTTCGGTTATTGAAACTTATAATTTATTTCCTAGTACACCACTTCGAGTTATAAGAGGTTCACACGATATCTTAATTATCTCATGTAAGTTTGCCCAATCAAACTCTGTTTATCTTGTAGTTATACTCGTTTAAATTTGTAATCTTAAATATACTAAGTTATGAAGTTTACTATATTCTTGTAACGGTACTCCTTTCTTGCAAGAAGTATTAATCTTGTATGTCGGCTATTGCAACTTATAATTTATTACCTATGATGCCACTTCAAGGTATACGAGGTTCACACGATGTCTTAATAATATGGGGTAGGTTTCCTCAACCGAACTCTGTTTATCTTGTAGTTATAATCGTTTAAATTTGTAATCTAAATATACTAACATATGAAGTTTACTATATTCTTTGAACGGTACTCCTTTCTTGCACGAACTATTAATCTTTGTATGTCGGTTATTGCACCTTATAATTTATACCAATGATGCCACTTTGAGGTATACGAGGTTCACACGATCTCTTAATTATATCCTGTAAGTTTCCTCAATCGAAGGAACTCTGTTTATTTTGTAGCTATGACCGTTTAAATTCGTAATCTAAATATACTTACAGATGAAGTTTACTATATTCTTTTAACGGTACTCCTTTCTTGCTCGACCTATGAATCCCGGAATTTCGGTTATTGCAACTTATAATTTATTTCCTATGATGCCACTTCGAGGTAGAAGATGTTCACACATTATTGTAATTATATACTGCAACTTTCCTCATTTGAACTCCGCTTATCTTGTTGTACTTATAATCATATAAACATCTAATCTCAATATAACAACGTATGATGTTTATTCTATTCTGTTAATGGTAATCCTTTCTTGCACGAATTATTATTGTTGGTATTTCGGTTATTGAAACTTATAATTTATTTCCTAGTACACCACTTCGAGTTATAAGAGGTTCACACGATATCTTAATTATCTCATGTAAGTTTGCCCAATCAAACTCTGTTTATCTTGTAGTTATACTCGTTTAAATTTGTAATCTTAAATATACTAAGTTATGAAGTTTACTATATTCTTGTAACGGTACTCCTTTCTTGCAAGAAGTATTAATCTTGTATGTCGGCTATTGCAACTTATAATTTATTACCTATGATGCCACTTCAAGGTATACGAGGTTCACACGATGTCTTAATAATATGGGGTAGGTTTCCTCAACCGAACTCTGTTTATCTTGTAGTTATAATCGTTTAAATTTGTAATCTAAATATACTAACATATGAAGTTTACTATATTCTTTGAACGGTACTCCTTTCTTGCACGAACTATTAATCTTTGTATGTCGGTTATTGCACCTTATAATTTATACCAATGATGCCACTTTGAGGTATACGAGGTTCACACGATCTCTTAATTATATCCTGTAAGTTTCCTCAATCGAAGGAACTCTGTTTATTTTGTAGCTATGACCGTTTAAATTCGTAATCTAAATATACTTACAGATGAAGTTTACTATATTCTTTTAACGGTACTCCTTTCTTGCTCGACCTATGAATCCCGGAATTTCGGTTATTGCAACTTATAATTTATTTCCTATGATGCCACTTCGAGGTAGAAGATGTTCACACATTATTGTAATTATATACTGCAACTTTCCTCATTTGAACTCCGCTTATCTTGTTGTACTTATAATCATATAAACATCTAATCTCAATATAACAACGTATGATGTTTATTCTATTCTGTTAATGGTAATCCTTTCTTGCACGAATTATTATTGTTGGTATTTCGGTTATTGAAACTTATAATTTATTTCCTAGTACACCACTTCGAGTTATAAGAGGTTCACACGATATCTTAATTATCTCATGTAAGTTTGCCCAATCAAACTCTGTTTATCTTGTAGTTATACTCGTTTAAATTTGTAATCTTAAATATACTAAGTTATGAAGTTTACTATATTCTTGTAACGGTACTCCTTTCTTGCAAGAAGTATTAATCTTGTATGTCGGCTATTGCAACTTATAATTTATTACCTATGATGCCACTTCAAGGTATACGAGGTTCACACGATGTCTTAATAATATGGGGTAGGTTTCCTCAACCGAACTCTGTTTATCTTGTAGTTATAATCGTTTAAATTTGTAATCTAAATATACTAACATATGAAGTTTACTATATTCTTTGAACGGTACTCCTTTCTTGCACGAACTATTAATCTTTGTATGTCGGTTATTGCACCTTATAATTTATACCAATGATGCCACTTTGAGGTATACGAGGTTCACACGATCTCTTAATTATATCCTGTAAGTTTCCTCAATCGAAGGAACTCTGTTTATTTTGTAGCTATGACCGTTTAAATTCGTAATCTAAATATACTTACAGATGAAGTTTACTATATTCTTTTAACGGTACTCCTTTCTTGCTCGACCTATGAATCCCGGAATTTCGGTTATTGCAACTTATAATTTATTTCCTATGATGCCACTTCGAGGTAGAAGATGTTCACACATTATTGTAATTATATACTGCAACTTTCCTCATTTGAACTCCGCTTATCTTGTTGTACTTATAATCATATAAACATCTAATCTCAATATAACAACGTATGATGTTTATTCTATTCTGTTAATGGTAATCCTTTCTTGCACGAATTATTATTGTTGGTATTTCGGTTATTGAAACTTATAATTTATTTCCTAGTACACCACTTCGAGTTATAAGAGGTTCACACGATATCTTAATTATCTCATGTAAGTTTGCCCAATCAAACTCTGTTTATCTTGTAGTTATACTCGTTTAAATTTGTAATCTTAAATATACTAAGTTATGAAGTTTACTATATTCTTGTAACGGTACTCCTTTCTTGCAAGAAGTATTAATCTTGTATGTCGGCTATTGCAACTTATAATTTATTACCTATGATGCCACTTCAAGGTATACGAGGTTCACACGATGTCTTAATAATATGGGGTAGGTTTCCTCAACCGAACTCTGTTTATCTTGTAGTTATAATCGTTTAAATTTGTAATCTAAATATACTAACATATGAAGTTTACTATATTCTTTGAACGGTACTCCTTTCTTGCACAAACTATTAATCTTTGTATGTCGGTTATTGCACCTTATAATTTATACCAATGATGCCACTTTGAGGTATACGAGGTTCACACGATCTCTTAATTATATCCTGTAAGTTTCCTCAATCGAAGGAACTCTGTTTATTTTGTAGCTATGACCGTTTAAATTCGTAATCTAAATATACTTACAGATGAAGTTTACTATATTCTTTTAACGGTACTCCTTTCTTGCTCGACCTATGAATCCCGGAATTTCGGTTATTGCAACTTATAATTTATTTCCTATGATGCCACTTCGAGGTAGAAGATGTTCACACATTATTGTAATTATATACTGCAACTTTCCTCATTTGAACTCCGCTTATCTTGTTGTACTTATAATCATATAAACATCTAATCTCAATATAACAACGTATGATGTTTATTCTATTCTGTTAATGGTAATCCTTTCTTGCACGAATTATTATTGTTGGTATTTCGGTTATTGAAACTTATAATTTATTTCCTAGTACACCACTTCGAGTTATAAGAGGTTCACACGATATCTTAATTATCTCATGTAAGTTTGCCCAATCAAACTCTGTTTATCTTGTAGTTATACTCGTTTAAATTTGTAATCTTAAATATACTAAGTTATGAAGTTTACTATATTCTTGTAACGGTACTCCTTTCTTGCAAGAAGTATTAATCTTGTATGTCGGCTATTGCAACTTATAATTTATTACCTATGATGCCACTTCAAGGTATACGAGGTTCACACGATGTCTTAATAATATGGGGTAGGTTTCCTCAACCGAACTCTGTTTATCTTGTAGTTATAATCGTTTAAATTTGTAATCTAAATATACTAACATATGAAGTTTACTATATTCTTTGAACGGTACTCCTTTCTTGCACGAACTATTAATCTTTGTATGTCGGTTATTGCACCTTATAATTTATACCAATGATGCCACTTTGAGGTATACGAGGTTCACACGATCTCTTAATTATATCCTGTAAGTTTCCTCAATCGAAGGAACTCTGTTTATTTTGTACCTATGACCGTTTAAATTCGTAATCTAAATATACTTACAGATGAAGTTTACTATATTCTTTTAACGGTACTCCTTTCTTGCTCGACCTATGAATCCCGGAATTTCGGTTATTGCAACTTATAATTTATTTCCTATGATGCCACTTCGAGGTAGAAGATGTTCACACATTATTGTAATTATATACTGCAACTTTCCTCATTTGAACTCCGCTTATCTTGTTGTACTTATAATCATATAAACATCTAATCTCAATATAACAACGTATGATGTTTATTCTATTCTGTTAATGGTAATCCTTTCTTGCACGAATTATTATTGTTGGTATTTCGGTTATTGAAACTTATAATTTATTTCCTAGTACACCACTTCGAGTTATAAGAGGTTCACACGATATCTTAATTATCTCATGTAAGTTTGCCCAATCAAACTCTGTTTATCTTGTAGTTATACTCGTTTAAATTTGTAATCTTAAATATACTAAGTTATGAAGTTTACTATATTCTTGTAACGGTACTCCTTTCTTGCAAGAAGTATTAATCTTGTATGTCGGCTATTGCAACTTATAATTTATTACCTATGATGCCACTTCAAGGTATACGAGGTTCACACGATGTCTTAATAATATGGGGTAGGTTTCCTCAACCGAACTCTGTTTATCTTGTAGTTATAATCGTTTAAATTTGTAATCTAAATATACTAACATATGAAGTTTACTATATTCTTTGAACGGTACTCCTTTCTTGCACGAACTATTAATCTTTGTATGTCGGTTATTGCACCTTATAATTTATACCAATGATGCCACTTTGAGGTATACGAGGTTCACACGATCTCTTAATTATATCCTGTAAGTTTCCTCAATCGAAGGAACTCTGTTTATTTTGTAGCTATGACCGTTTAAATTCGTAATCTAAATATACTTACAGATGAAGTTTACTATATTCTTTTAACGGTACTCCTTTCTTGCTCGACCTATGAATCCCGGAATTTCGGTTATTGCAACTTATAATTTATTTCCTATGATGCCACTTCGAGGTAGAAGATGTTCACACATTATTGTAATTATATACTGCAACTTTCCTCATTTGAACTCCGCTTATCTTGTTGTACTTATAATCATATAAACATCTAATCTCAATATAACAACGTATGATGTTTATTCTATTCTGTTAATGGTAATCCTTTCTTGCACGAATTATTATTGTTGGTATTTCGGTTATTGAAACTTATAATTTATTTCCTAGTACACCACTTCGAGTTATAAGAGGTTCACACGATATCTTAATTATCTCATGTAAGTTTGCCCAATCAAACTCTGTTTATCTTGTAGTTATACTCGTTTAAATTTGTAATCTTAAATATACTAAGTTATGAAGTTTACTATATTCTTGTAACGGTACTCCTTTCTTGCAAGAAGTATTAATCTTGTATGTCGGCTATTGCAACTTATAATTTATTACCTATGATGCCACTTCAAGGTATACGAGGTTCACACGATGTCTTAATAATATGGGGTAGGTTTCCTCAACCGAACTCTGTTTATCTTGTAGTTATAATCGTTTAAATTTGTAATCTAAATATACTAACATATGAAGTTTACTATATTCTTTGAACGGTACTCCTTTCTTGCACGAACTATTAATCTTTGTATGTCGGTTATTGCACCTTATAATTTATACCAATGATGCCACTTTGAGGTATACGAGGTTCACACGATCTCTTAATTATATCCTGTAAGTTTCCTCAATCGAAGGAACTCTGTTTATTTTGTAGCTATGACCGTTTAAATTCGTAATCTAAATATACTTACAGATGAAGTTTACTATATTCTTTTAACGGTACTCCTTTCTTGCTCGACCTATGAATCCCGGAATTTCGGTTATTGCAACTTATAATTTATTTCCTATGATGCCACTTCGAGGTAGAAGATGTTCACACATTATTGTAATTATATACTGCAACTTTCCTCATTTGAACTCCGCTTATCTTGTTGTACTTATAATCATATAAACATCTAATCTCAATATAACAACGTATGATGTTTATTCTATTCTGTTAATGGTAATCCTTTCTTGCACGAATTATTATTGTTGGTATTTCGGTTATTGAAACTTATAATTTATTTCCTAGTACACCACTTCGAGTTATAAGAGGTTCACACGATATCTTAATTATCTCATGTAAGTTTGCCCAATCAAACTCTGTTTATCTTGTAGTTATACTCGTTTAAATTTGTAATCTTAAATATACTAAGTTATGAAGTTTACTATATTCTTGTAACGGTACTCCTTTCTTGCAAGAAGTATTAATCTTGTATGTCGGCTATTGCAACTTATAATTTATTACCTATGATGCCACTTCAAGGTATACGAGGTTCACACGATGTCTTAATAATATGGGGTAGGTTTCCTCAACCGAACTCTGTTTATCTTGTAGTTATAATCGTTTAAATTTGTAATCTAAATATACTAACATATGAAGTTTACTATATTCTTTGAACGGTACTCCTTTCTTGCACGAACTATTAATCTTTGTATGTCGGTTATTGCACCTTATAATTTATACCAATGATGCCACTTTGAGGTATACGAGGTTCACACGATCTCTTAATTATATCCTGTAAGTTTCCTCAATCGAAGGAACTCTGTTTATTTTGTAGCTATGACCGTTTAAATTCGTAATCTAAATATACTTACAGATGAAGTTTACTATATTCTTTTAACGGTACTCCTTTCTTGCTCGACCTATGAATCCCGGAATTTCGGTTATTGCAACTTATAATTTATTTCCTATGATGCCACTTCGAGGTAGAAGATGTTCACACATTATTGTAATTATATACTGCAACTTTCCTCATTTGAACTCCGCTTATCTTGTTGTACTTATAATCATATAAACATCTAATCTCAATATAACAACGTATGATGTTTATTCTATTCTGTTAATGGTAATCCTTTCTTGCACGAATTATTATTGTTGGTATTTCGGTTATTGAAACTTATAATTTATTTCCTAGTACACCACTTCGAGTTATAAGAGGTTCACACGATATCTTAATTATCTCATGTAAGTTTGCCCAATCAAACTCTGTTTATCTTGTAGTTATACTCGTTTAAATTTGTAATCTTAAATATACTAAGTTATGAAGTTTACTATATTCTTGTAACGGTACTCCTTTCTTGCAAGAAGTATTAATCTTGTATGTCGGCTATTGCAACTTATAATTTATTACCTATGATGCCACTTCAAGGTATACGAGGTTCACACGATGTCTTAATAATATGGGGTAGGTTTCCTCAACCGAACTCTGTTTATCTTGTAGTTATAATCGTTTAAATTTGTAATCTAAATATACTAACATATGAAGTTTACTATATTCTTTGAACGGTACTCCTTTCTTGCACGAACTATTAATCTTTGTATGTCGGTTATTGCACCTTATAATTTATACCAATGATGCCACTTTGAGGTATACGAGGTTCACACGATCTCTTAATTATATCCTGTAAGTTTCCTCAATCGAAGGAACTCTGTTTATTTTGTAGCTATGACCGTTTAAATTCGTAATCTAAATATACTTACAGATGAAGTTTACTATATTCTTTTAACGGTACTCCTTTCTTGCTCGACCTATGAATCCCGGAATTTCGGTTATTGCAACTTATAATTTATTTCCTATGATGCCACTTCGAGGTAGAAGATGTTCACACATTATTGTAATTATATACTGCAACTTTCCTCATTTGAACTCCGCTTATCTTGTACTTATAATCATATAAACATCTAATCTCAATATAACAACGTATTATGTTTATTCTATTCTGTTAATGGTAATCCTTTCTTGCACGAATTATTATTGTTGGTATTTCGGTTATTGAAACTTATAATTTATTTCCTAGTACACCACTTCGAGTTATAAGAGGTTCACACGATATCTTAATTATCTCATGTAAGTTTGCCCAATCAAACTCTGTTTATCTTGTAGTTATACTCGTTTAAATTTGTAATCTTAAATATACTAAGTTATGAAGTTTACTATATTCTTGTAACGGTACTCCTTTCTTGCAAGAAGTATTAATCTTGTATGTCGGCTATTGCAACTTATAATTTATTACCTATGATGCCACTTCAAGGTATACGAGGTTCACACGATGTCTTAATAATATGGGGTAGGTTTCCTCAACCGAACTCTGTTTATCTTGTAGTTATAATCGTTTAAATTTGTAATCTAAATATACTAACATATGAAGTTTACTATATTCTTTGAACGGTACTCCTTTCTTGCACGAACTATTAATCTTTGTATGTCGGTTATTGCACCTTATAATTTATACCAATGATGCCACTTTGAGGTATACGAGGTTCACACGATCTCTTAATTATATCCTGTAAGTTTCCTCAATCGAAGGAACTCTGTTTATTTTGTAGCTATGACCGTTTAAATTCGTAATCTAAATATACTTACAGATGAAGTTTACTATATTCTTTTAACGGTACTCCTTTCTTGCTCGACCTATGAATCCCGGAATTTCGGTTATTGCAACTTATAATTTATTTCCTATGATGCCACTTCGAGGTAGAAGATGTTCACACATTATTGTAATTATATACTGCAACTTTCCTCATTTGAACTCCGCTTATCTTGTTGTACTTATAATCATATAAACATCTAATCTCAATATAACAACGTATGATGTTTATTCTATTCTGTTAATGGTAATCCTTTCTTGCACGAATTATTATTGTTGGTATTTCGGTTATTGAAACTTATAATTTATTTCCTAGTACACCACTTCGAGTTATAAGAGGTTCACACGATATCTTAATTATCTCATGTAAGTTTGCCCAATCAAACTCTGTTTATCTTGTAGTTATACTCGTTTAAATTTGTAATCTTAAATATACTAAGTTATGAAGTTTACTATATTCTTGTAACGGTACTCCTTTCTTGCAAGAAGTATTAATCTTGTATGTCGGCTATTGCAACTTATAATTTATTACCTATGATGCCACTTCAAGGTATACGAGGTTCACACGATGTCTTAATAATATGGGGTAGGTTTCCTCAACCGAACTCTGTTTATCTTGTAGTTATAATCGTTTAAATTTGTAATCTAAATATACTAACATATGAAGTTTACTATATTCTTTGAACGGTACTCCTTTCTTGCACGAACTATTAATCTTTGTATGTCGGTTATTGCACCTTATAATTTATACCAATGATGCCACTTTGAGGTATACGAGGTTCACACGATCTCTTAATTATATCCTGTAAGTTTCCTCAATCGAAGGAACTCTGTTTATTTTGTAGCTATGACCGTTTAAATTCGTAATCTAAATATACTTACAGATGAAGTTTACTATATTCTTTTAACGGTACTCCTTTCTTGCTCGACCTATGAATCCCGGAATTTCGGTTATTGCAACTTATAATTTATTTCCTATGATGCCACTTCGAGGTAGAAGATGTTCACACATTATTGTAATTATATACTGCAACTTTCCTCATTTGAACTCCGCTTATCTTGTACTTATAATCATATAAACATCTAATCTCAATATAACAACGTATGATGTTTATTCTATTCTGTTAATGGTAATCCTTTCTTGCACGAATTATTATTGTTGGTATTTCGGTTATTGAAACTTATAATTTATTTCCTAGTACACCACTTCGAGTTATAAGAGGTTCACACGATATCTTAATTATCTCATGTAAGTTTGCCCAATCAAACTCTGTTTATCTTGTAGTTATACTCGTTTAAATTTGTAATCTTAAATATACTAAGTTATGAAGTTTACTATATTCTTGTAACGGTACTCCTTTCTTGCAAGAAGTATTAATCTTGTATGTCGGCTATTGCAACTTATAATTTATTACCTATGATGCCACTTCAAGGTATACGAGGTTCACACGATGTCTTAATAATATGGGGTAGGTTTCCTCAACCGAACTCTGTTTATCTTGTAGTTATAATCGTTTAAATTTGTAATCTAAATATACTAACATATGAAGTTTACTATATTCTTTGAACGGTACTCCTTTCTTGCACGAACTATTAATCTTTGTATGTCGGTTATTGCACCTTATAATTTATACCAATGATGCCACTTTGAGGTATACGAGGTTCACACGATCTCTTAATTATATCCTGTAAGTTTCCTCAATCGAAGGAACTCTGTTTATTTTGTAGCTATGACCGTTTAAATTCGTAATCTAAATATACTTACAGATGAAGTTTACTATATTCTTTTAACGGTACTCCTTTCTTGCTCGACCTATGAATCCCGGAATTTCGGTTATTGCAACTTATAATTTATTTCCTATGATGCCACTTCGAGGTAGAAGATGTTCACACATTATTGTAATTATATACTGCAACTTTCCTCATTTGAACTCCGCTTATCTTGTTGTACTTATAATCATATAAACATCTAATCTCAATATAACAACGTATGATGTTTATTCTATTCTGTTAATGGTAATCCTTTCTTGCACGAATTATTATTGTTGGTATTTCGGTTATTGAAACTTATAATTTATTTCCTAGTACACCACTTCGAGTTATAAGAGGTTCACACGATATCTTAATTATCTCATGTAAGTTTGCCCAATCAAACTCTGTTTATCTTGTAGTTATACTCGTTTAAATTTGTAATCTTAAATATACTAAGTTATGAAGTTTACTATATTCTTGTAACGGTACTCCTTTCTTGCAAGAAGTATTAATCTTGTATGTCGGCTATTGCAACTTATAATTTATTACCTATGATGCCACTTCAAGGTATACGAGGTTCACACGATGTCTTAATAATATGGGGTAGGTTTCCTCAACCGAACTCTGTTTATCTTGTAGTTATAATCGTTTAAATTTGTAATCTAAATATACTAACATATGAAGTTTACTATATTCTTTGAACGGTACTCCTTTCTTGCACGAACTATTAATCTTTGTATGTCGGTTATTGCACCTTATAATTTATACCAATGATGCCACTTTGAGGTATACGAGGTTCACACGATCTCTTAATTATATCCTGTAAGTTTCCTCAATCGAAGGAACTCTGTTTATTTTGTAGCTATGACCGTTTAAATTCGTAATCTAAATATACTTACAGATGAAGTTTACTATATTCTTTTAACGGTACTCCTTTCTTGCTCGACCTATGAATCCCGGAATTTCGGTTATTGCAACTTATAATTTATTTCCTATGATGCCACTTCGAGGTAGAAGATGTTCACACATTATTGTAATTATATACTGCAACTTTCCTCATTTGAACTCCGCTTATCTTGTACTTATAATCATATAAACATCTAATCTCAATATAACAACGTATGATGTTTATTCTATTCTGTTAATGGTAATCCTTTCTTGCACGAATTATTATTGTTGGTATTTCGGTTATTGAAACTTATAATTTATTTCCTAGTACACCACTTCGAGTTATAAGAGGTTCACACGATATCTTAATTATCTCATGTAAGTTTGCCCAATCAAACTCTGTTTATCTTGTAGTTATACTCGTTTAAATTTGTAATCTTAAATATACTAAGTTATGAAGTTTACTATATTCTTGTAACGGTACTCCTTTCTTGCAAGAAGTATTAATCTTGTATGTCGGCTATTGCAACTTATAATTTATTACCTATGATGCCACTTCAAGGTATACGAGGTTCACACGATGTCTTAATAATATGGGGTAGGTTTCCTCAACCGAACTCTGTTTATCTTGTAGTTATAATCGTTTAAATTTGTAATCTAAATATACTAACATATGAAGTTTACTATATTCTTTGAACGGTACTCCTTTCTTGCACGAACTATTAATCTTTGTATGTCGGTTATTGCACCTTATAATTTATACCAATGATGCCACTTTGAGGTATACGAGGTTCACACGATCTCTTAATTATATCCTGTAAGTTTCCTCAATCGAAGGAACTCTGTTTATTTTGTAGCTATGACCGTTTAAATTCGTAATCTAAATATACTTACAGATGAAGTTTACTATATTCTTTTAACGGTACTCCTTTCTTGCTCGACCTATGAATCCCGGAATTTCGGTTATTGCAACCTATAATTTATTTCCTATGATGCCACTTCGAGGTAGAAGATGTTCACACATTATTGTAATTATATACTGCAACTTTCCTCATTTGAACTCCGCTTATCTTGTACTTATAATCATATAAACATCTAATCTCAATATAACAACGTATGATGTTTATTCTATTCTGTTAATGGTAATCCTTTCTTGCACGAATTATTATTGTTGGTATTTCGGTTATTGAAACTTATAATTTATTTCCTAGTACACCACTTCGAGTTATAAGAGGTTCACACGATATCTTAATTATCTCATGTAAGTTTGCCCAATCAAACTCTGTTTATCTTGTAGTTATACTCGTTTAAATTTGTAATCTTAAATATACTAAGTTATGAAGTTTACTATATTCTTGTAACGGTACTCCTTTCTTGCAAGAAGTATTAATCTTGTATGTCGGCTATTGCAACTTATAATTTATTACCTATGATGCCACTTCAAGGTATACGAGGTTCACACGATGTCTTAATAATATGGGGTAGGTTTCCTCAACCGAACTCTGTTTATCTTGTAGTTATAATCGTTTAAATTTGTAATCTAAATATACTAACATATGAAGTTTACTATATTCTTTGAACGGTACTCCTTTCTTGCACGAACTATTAATCTTTGTATGTCGGTTATTGCACCTTATAATTTATACCAATGATGCCACTTTGAGGTATACGAGGTTCACACGATCTCTTAATTATATCCTGTAAGTTTCCTCAATCGAAGGAACTCTGTTTATTTTGTAGCTATGACCGTTTAAATTCGTAATCTAAATATACTTACAGATGAAGTTTACTATATTCTTTTAACGGTACTCCTTTCTTGCTCGACCTATGAATCCCGGAATTTCGGTTATTGCAACTTATAATTTATTTCCTATGATGCCACTTCGAGGTAGAAGATGTTCACACATTATTGTAATTATATACTGCAACTTTCCTCATTTGAACTCCGCTTATCTTGTACTTATAATCATATAAACATCTAATCTCAATATAACAACGTATGATGTTTATTCTATTCTGTTAATGGTAATCCTTTCTTGCACGAATTATTATTGTTGGTATTTCGGTTATTGAAACTTATAATTTATTTCCTAGTACACCACTTCGAGTTATAAGAGGTTCACACGATATCTTAATTATCTCATGTAAGTTTGCCCAATCAAACTCTGTTTATCTTGTAGTTATACTCGTTTAAATTTGTAATCTTAAATATACTAAGTTATGAAGTTTACTATATTCTTGTAACGGTACTCCTTTCTTGCAAGAAGTATTAATCTTGTATGTCGGCTATTGCAACTTATAATTTATTACCTATGATGCCACTTCAAGGTATACGAGGTTCACACGATGTCTTAATAATATGGGGTAGGTTTCCTCAACCGAACTCTGTTTATCTTGTAGTTATAATCGTTTAAATTTGTAATCTAAATATACTAACATATGAAGTTTACTATATTCTTTGAACGGTACTCCTTTCTTGCACGAACTATTAATCTTTGTATGTCGGTTATTGCACCTTATAATTTATACCAATGATGCCACTTTGAGGTATACGAGGTTCACACGATCTCTTAATTATATCCTGTAAGTTTCCTCAATCGAAGGAACTCTGTTTATTTTGTAGCTATGACCGTTTAAATTCGTAATCTAAATATACTTACAGATGAAGTTTACTATATTCTTTTAACGGTACTCCTTTCTTGCTCGACCTATGAATCCCGGAATTTCGGTTATTGCAACTTATAATTTATTTCCTATGATGCCACTTCGAGGTAGAAGATGTTCACACATTATTGTAATTATATACTGCAACTTTCCTCATTTGAACTCCGCTTATCTTGTTGTACTTATAATCATATAAACATCTAATCTCAATATAACAACGTATGATGTTTATTCTATTCTGTTAATGGTAATCCTTTCTTGCACGAATTATTATTGTTGGTATTTCGGTTATTGAAACTTATAATTTATTTCCTAGTACACCACTTCGAGTTATAAGAGGTTCACACGATATCTTAATTATCTCATGTAAGTTTGCCCAATCAAACTCTGTTTATCTTGTAGTTATACTCGTTTAAATTTGTAATCTTAAATATACTAAGTTATGAAGTTTACTATATTCTTGTAACGGTACTCCTTTCTTGCAAGAAGTATTAATCTTGTATGTCGGCTATTGCAACTTATAATTTATTACCTATGATGCCACTTCAAGGTATACGAGGTTCACACGATGTCTTAATAATATGGGGTAGGTTTCCTCAACCGAACTCTGTTTATCTTGTAGTTATAATCGTTTAAATTTGTAATCTAAATATACTAACATATGAAGTTTACTATATTCTTTGAACGGTACTCCTTTCTTGCACGAACTATTAATCTTTGTATGTCGGTTATTGCACCTTATAATTTATACCAATGATGCCACTTTGAGGTATACGAGGTTCACACGATCTCTTAATTATATCCTGTAAGTTTCCTCAATCGAAGGAACTCTGTTTATTTTGTAGCTATGACCGTTTAAATTCGTAATCTAAATATACTTACAGATGAAGTTTACTATATTCTTTTAACGGTACTCCTTTCTTGCTCGACCTATGAATCCCGGAATTTCGGTTATTGCAACTTATAATTTATTTCCTATGATGCCACTTCGAGGTAGAAGATGTTCACACATTATTGTAATTATATACTGCAACTTTCCTCATTTGAACTCCGCTTATCTTGTTGTACTTATAATCATATAAACATCTAATCTCAATATAACAACGTATGATGTTTATTCTATTCTGTTAATGGTAATCCTTTCTTGCACGAATTATTATTGTTGGTATTTCGGTTATTGAAACTTATAATTTATTTCCTAGTACACCACTTCGAGTTATAAGAGGTTCACACGATATCTTAATTATCTCATGTAAGTTTGCCCAATCAAACTCTGTTTATCTTGTAGTTATACTCGTTTAAATTTGTAATCTTAAATATACTAAGTTATGAAGTTTACTATATTCTTGTAACGGTACTCCTTTCTTGCAAGAAGTATTAATCTTGTATGTCGGCTATTGCAACTTATAATTTATTACCTATGATGCCACTTCAAGGTATACGAGGTTCACACGATGTCTTAATAATATGGGGTAGGTTTCCTCAACCGAACTCTGTTTATCTTGTAGTTATAATCGTTTAAATTTGTAATCTAAATATACTAACATATGAAGTTTACTATATTCTTTGAACGGTACTCCTTTCTTGCACGAACTATTAATCTTTGTATGTCGGTTATTGCACCTTATAATTTATACCAATGATGCCACTTTGAGGTATACGAGGTTCACACGATCTCTTAATTATATCCTGTAAGTTTCCTCAATCGAAGGAACTCTGTTTATTTTGTAGCTATGACCGTTTAAATTCGTAATCTAAATATACTTACAGATGAAGTTTACTATATTCTTTTAACGGTACTCCTTTCTTGCTCGACCTATGAATCCCGGAATTTCGGTTATTGCAACTTATAATTTATTTCCTATGATGCCACTTCGAGGTAGAAGATGTTCACACATTATTGTAATTATATACTGCAACTTTCCTCATTTGAACTCCGCTTATCTTGTTGTACTTATAATCATATAAACATCTAATCTCAATATAACAACGTATGATGTTTATTCTATTCTGTTAATGGTAATCCTTTCTTGCACGAATTATTATTGTTGGTATTTCGGTTATTGAAACTTATAATTTATTTCCTAGTACACCACTTCGAGTTATAAGAGGTTCACACGATATCTTAATTATCTCATGTAAGTTTGCCCAATCAAACTCTGTTTATCTTGTAGTTATACTCGTTTAAATTTGTAATCTTAAATATACTAAGTTATGAAGTTTACTATATTCTTGTAACGGTACTCCTTTCTTGCAAGAAGTATTAATCTTGTATGTCGGCTATTGCAACTTATAATTTATTACCTATGATGCCACTTCAAGGTATACGAGGTTCACACGATGTCTTAATAATATGGGGTAGGTTTCCTCAACCGAACTCTGTTTATCTTGTAGTTATAATCGTTTAAATTTGTAATCTAAATATACTAACATATGAAGTTTACTATATTCTTTGAACGGTACTCCTTTCTTGCACGAACTATTAATCTTTGTATGTCGGTTATTGCACCTTATAATTTATACCAATGATGCCACTTTGAGGTATACGAGGTTCACACGATCTCTTAATTATATCCTGTAAGTTTCCTCAATCGAAGGAACTCTGTTTATTTTGTAGCTATGACCGTTTAAATTCGTAATCTAAATATACTTACAGATGAAGTTTACTATATTCTTTTAACGGTACTCCTTTCTTGCTCGACCTATGAATCCCGGAATTTCGGTTATTGCAACTTATAATTTATTTCCTATGATGCCACTTCGAGGTAGAAGATGTTCACACATTATTGTAATTATATACTGCAACTTTCCTCATTTGAACTCCGCTTATCTTGTTGTACTTATAATCATATAAACATCTAATCTCAATATAACAACGTATGATGTTTATTCTATTCTGTTAATGGTAATCCTTTCTTGCACGAATTATTATTGTTGGTATTTCGGTTATTGAAACTTATAATTTATTTCCTAGTACACCACTTCGAGTTATAAGAGGTTCACACGATATCTTAATTATCTCATGTAAGTTTGCCCAATCAAACTCTGTTTATCTTGTAGTTATACTCGTTTAAATTTGTAATCTTAAATATACTAAGTTATGAAGTTTACTATATTCTTGTAACGGTACTCCTTTCTTGCAAGAAGTATTAATCTTGTATGTCGGCTATTGCAACTTATAATTTATTACCTATGATGCCACTTCAAGGTATACGAGGTTCACACGATGTCTTAATAATATGGGGTAGGTTTCCTCAACCGAACTCTGTTTATCTTGTAGTTATAATCGTTTAAATTTGTAATCTAAATATACTAACATATGAAGTTTACTATATTCTTTGAACGGTACTCCTTTCTTGCACGAACTATTAATCTTTGTATGTCGGTTATTGCACCTTATAATTTATACCAATGATGCCACTTTGAGGTATACGAGGTTCACACGATCTCTTAATTATATCCTGTAAGTTTCCTCAATCGAAGGAACTCTGTTTATTTTGTAGCTATGACCGTTTAAATTCGTAATCTAAATATACTTACAGATGAAGTTTACTATATTCTTTTAACGGTACTCCTTTCTTGCTCGACCTATGAATCCCGGAATTTCGGTTATTGCAACTTATAATTTATTTCCTATGATGCCACTTCGAGGTAGAAGATGTTCACACATTATTGTAATTATATACTGCAACTTTCCTCATTTGAACTCCGCTTATCTTGTACTTATAATCATATAAACATCTAATCTCAATATAACAACGTATGATGTTTATTCTATTCTGTTAATGGTAATCCTTTCTTGCACGAATTATTATTGTTGGTATTTCGGTTATTGAAACTTATAATTTATTTCCTAGTACACCACTTCGAGTTATAAGAGGTTCACACGATATCTTAATTATCTCATGTAAGTTTGCCCAATCAAACTCTGTTTATCTTGTAGTTATACTCGTTTAAATTTGTAATCTTAAATATACTAAGTTATGAAGTTTACTATATTCTTGTAACGGTACTCCTTTCTTGCAAGAAGTATTAATCTTGTATGTCGGCTATTGCAACTTATAATTTATTACCTATGATGCCACTTCAAGGTATACGAGGTTCACACGATGTCTTAATAATATGGGGTAGGTTTCCTCAACCGAACTCTGTTTATCTTGTAGTTATAATCGTTTAAATTTGTAATCTAAATATACTAACATATGAAGTTTACTATATTCTTTGAACGGTACTCCTTTCTTGCACGAACTATTAATCTTTGTATGTCGGTTATTGCACCTTATAATTTATACCAATGATGCCACTTTGAGGTATACGAGGTTCACACGATCTCTTAATTATATCCTGTAAGTTTCCTCAATCGAAGGAACTCTGTTTATTTTGTAGCTATGACCGTTTAAATTCGTAATCTAAATATACTTACAGATGAAGTTTACTATATTCTTTTAACGGTACTCCTTTCTTGCTCGACCTATGAATCCCGGAATTTCGGTTATTGCAACTTATAATTTATTTCCTATGATGCCACTTCGAGGTAGAAGATGTTCACACATTATTGTAATTATATACTGCAACTTTCCTCATTTGAACTCCGCTTATCTTGTTGTACTTATAATCATATAAACATCTAATCTCAATATAACAACGTATGATGTTTATTCTATTCTGTTAATGGTAATCCTTTCTTGCACGAATTATTATTGTTGGTATTTCGGTTATTGAAACTTATAATTTATTTCCTAGTACACCACTTCGAGTTATAAGAGGTTCACACGATATCTTAATTATCTCATGTAAGTTTGCCCAATCAAACTCTGTTTATCTTGTAGTTATACTCGTTTAAATTTGTAATCTTAAATATACTAAGTTATGAAGTTTACTATATTCTTGTAACGGTACTCCTTTCTTGCAAGAAGTATTAATCTTGTATGTCGGCTATTGCAACTTATAATTTATTACCTATGATGCCACTTCAAGGTATACGAGGTTCACACGATGTCTTAATAATATGGGGTAGGTTTCCTCAACCGAACTCTGTTTATCTTGTAGTTATAATCGTTTAAATTTGTAATCTAAATATACTAACATATGAAGTTTACTATATTCTTTGAACGGTACTCCTTTCTTGCACGAACTATTAATCTTTGTATGTCGGTTATTGCACCTTATAATTTATACCAATGATGCCACTTTGAGGTATACGAGGTTCACACGATCTCTTAATTATATCCTGTAAGTTTCCTCAATCGAAGGAACTCTGTTTATTTTGTAGCTATGACCGTTTAAATTCGTAATCTAAATATACTTACAGATGAAGTTTACTATATTCTTTTAACGGTACTCCTTTCTTGCTCGACCTATGAATCCCGGAATTTCGGTTATTGCAACTTATAATTTATTTCCTATGATGCCACTTCGAGGTAGAAGATGTTCACACATTATTGTAATTATATACTGCAACTTTCCTCATTGGAACTCCGCTTATCTTGTACTTATAATCATATAAACATCTAATCTCAATATAACAACGTATGATGTTTATTCTATTCTGTTAATGGTAATCCTTTCTTGCACGAATTATTATTGTTGGTATTTCGGTTATTGAAACTTATAATTTATTTCCTAGTACACCACTTCGAGTTATAAGAGGTTCACACGATATCTTAATTATCTCATGTAAGTTTGCCCAATCAAACTCTGTTTATCTTGTAGTTATACTCGTTTAAATTTGTAATCTTAAATATACTAAGTTATGAAGTTTACTATATTCTTGTAACGGTACTCCTTTCTTGCAAGAAGTATTAATCTTGTATGTCGGCTATTGCAACTTATAATTTATTACCTATGATGCCACTTCAAGGTATACGAGGTTCACACGATGTCTTAATAATATGGGGTAGGTTTCCTCAACCGAACTCTGTTTATCTTGTAGTTATAATCGTTTAAATTTGTAATCTAAATATACTAACATATGAAGTTTACTATATTCTTTGAACGGTACTCCTTTCTTGCACGAACTATTAATCTTTGTATGTCGGTTATTGCACCTTATAATTTATACCAATGATGCCACTTTGAGGTATACGAGGTTCACACGATCTCTTAATTATATCCTGTAAGTTTCCTCAATCGAAGGAACTCTGTTTATTTTGTAGCTATGACCGTTTAAATTCGTAATCTAAATATACTTACAGATGAAGTTTACTATATTCTTTTAACGGTACTCCTTTCTTGCTCGACCTATGAATCCCGGAATTTCGGTTATTGCAACTTATAATTTATTTCCTATGATGCCACTTCGAGGTAGAAGATGTTCACACATTATTGTAATTATATACTGCAACTTTCCTCATTTGAACTCCGCTTATCTTGTTGTACTTATAATCATATAAACATCTAATCTCAATATAACAACGTATGATGTTTATTCTATTCTGTTAATGGTAATCCTTTCTTGCACGAATTATTATTGTTGGTATTTCGGTTATTGAAACTTATAATTTATTTCCTAGTACACCACTTCGAGTTATAAGAGGTTCACACGATATCTTAATTATCTCATGTAAGTTTGCCCAATCAAACTCTGTTTATCTTGTAGTTATACTCGTTTAAATTTGTAATCTTAAATATACTAAGTTATGAAGTTTACTATATTCTTGTAACGGTACTCCTTTCTTGCAAGAAGTGTTAATCTTGTATGTCGGCTATTGCAACTTATAATTTATTACCTATGATGCCACTTCAAGGTATACGAGGTTCACACGATGTCTTAATAATATGGGGTAGGTTTCCTCAACCGAACTCTGTTTATCTTGTAGTTATAATCGTTTAAATTTGTAATCTAAATATACTAACATATGAAGTTTACTATATTCTTTGAACGGTACTCCTTTCTTGCACGAACTATTAATCTTTGTATGTCGGTTATTGCACCTTATAATTTATACCAATGATGCCACTTTGAGGTATACGAGGTTCACACGATCTCTTAATTATATCCTGTAAGTTTCCTCAATCGAAGGAACTCTGTTTATTTTGTAGCTATGACCGTTTAAATTCGTAATCTAAATATACTTACAGATGAAGTTTACTATATTCTTTTAACGGTACTCCTTTCTTGCTCGACCTATGAATCCCGGAATTTCGGTTATTGCAACTTATAATTTATTTCCTATGATGCCACTTCGAGGTAGAAGATGTTCACACATTATTGTAATTATATACTGCAACTTTCCTCATTGGAACTCCGCTTATCTTGTACTTATAATCATATAAACATCTAATCTCAATATAACAACGTATGATGTTTATTCTATTCTGTTAATGGTAATCCTTTCTTGCACGAATTATTATTGTTGGTATTTCGGTTATTGAAACTTATAATTTATTTCCTAGTACACCACTTCGAGTTATAAGAGGTTCACACGATATCTTAATTATCTCATGTAAGTTTGCCCAATCAAACTCTGTTTATCTTGTAGTTATACTCGTTTAAATTTGTAATCTTAAATATACTAAGTTATGAAGTTTACTATATTCTTGTAACGGTACTCCTTTCTTGCAAGAAGTATTAATCTTGTATGTCGGCTATTGCAACTTATAATTTATTACCTATGATGCCACTTCAAGGTATACGAGGTTCACACGATGTCTTAATAATATGGGGTAGGTTTCCTCAACCGAACTCTGTTTATCTTGTAGTTATAATCGTTTAAATTTGTAATCTAAATATACTAACATATGAAGTTTACTATATTCTTTGAACGGTACTCCTTTCTTGCACGAACTATTAATCTTTGTATGTCGGTTATTGCACCTTATAATTTATACCAATGATGCCACTTTGAGGTATACGAGGTTCACACGATCTCTTAATTATATCCTGTAAGTTTCCTCAATCGAAGGAACTCTGTTTATTTTGTAGCTATGACCGTTTAAATTCGTAATCTAAATATACTTACAGATGAAGTTTACTATATTCTTTTAACGGTACTCCTTTCTTGCTCGACCTATGAATCCCGGAATTTCGGTTATTGCAACTTATAATTTATTTCCTATGATGCCACTTCGAGGTAGAAGATGTTCACACATTATTGTAATTATATACTGCAACTTTCCTCATTTGAACTCCGCTTATCTTGTTGTACTTATAATCATATAAACATCTAATCTCAATATAACAACGTATGATGTTTATTCTATTCTGTTAATGGTAATCCTTTCTTGCACGAATTATTATTGTTGGTATTTCGGTTATTGAAACTTATAATTTATTTCCTAGTACACCACTTCGAGTTATAAGAGGTTCACACGATATCTTAATTATCTCATGTAAGTTTGCCCAATCAAACTCTGTTTATCTTGTAGTTATACTCGTTTAAATTTGTAATCTTAAATATACTAAGTTATGAAGTTTACTATATTCTTGTAACGGTACTCCTTTCTTGCAAGAAGTGTTAATCTTGTATGTCGGCTATTGCAACTTATAATTTATTACCTATGATGCCACTTCAAGGTATACGAGGTTCACACGATGTCTTAATAATATGGGGTAGGTTTCCTCAACCGAACTCTGTTTATCTTGTAGTTATAATCGTTTAAATTTGTAATCTAAATATACTAACATATGAAGTTTACTATATTCTTTGAACGGTACTCCTTTCTTGCACGAACTATTAATCTTTGTATGTCGGTTATTGCACCTTATAATTTATACCAATGATGCCACTTTGAGGTATACGAGGTTCACACGATCTCTTAATTATATCCTGTAAGTTTCCTCAATCGAAGGAACTCTGTTTATTTTGTAGCTATGACCGTTTAAATTCGTAATCTAAATATACTTACAGATGAAGTTTACTATATTCTTTTAACGGTACTCCTTTCTTGCTCGACCTATGAATCCCGGAATTTCGGTTATTGCAACTTATAATTTATTTCCTATGATGCCACTTCGAGGTAGAAGATGTTCACACATTATTGTAATTATATACTGCAACTTTCCTCATTGGAACTCCGCTTATCTTGTACTTATAATCATATAAACATCTAATCTCAATATAACAACGTATGATGTTTATTCTATTCTGTTAATGGTAATCCTTTCTTGCACGAATTATTATTGTTGGTATTTCGGTTATTGAAACTTATAATTTATTTCCTAGTACACCACTTCGAGTTATAAGAGGTTCACACGATATCTTAATTATCTCATGTAAGTTTGCCCAATCAAACTCTGTTTATCTTGTAGTTATACTCGTTTAAATTTGTAATCTTAAATATACTAAGTTATGAAGTTTACTATATTCTTGTAACGGTACTCCTTTCTTGCAAGAAGTATTAATCTTGTATGTCGGCTATTGCAACTTATAATTTATTACCTATGATGCCACTTCAAGGTATACGAGGTTCACACGATGTCTTAATAATATGGGGTAGGTTTCCTCAACCGAACTCTGTTTATCTTGTAGTTATAATCGTTTAAATTTGTAATCTAAATATACTAACATATGAAGTTTACTATATTCTTTGAACGGTACTCCTTTCTTGCACGAACTATTAATCTTTGTATGTCGGTTATTGCACCTTATAATTTATACCAATGATGCCACTTTGAGGTATACGAGGTTCACACGATCTCTTAATTATATCCTGTAAGTTTCCTCAATCGAAGGAACTCTGTTTATTTTGTAGCTATGACCGTTTAAATTCGTAATCTAAATATACTTACAGATGAAGTTTACTATATTCTTTTAACGGTACTCCTTTCTTGCTCGACCTATGAATCCCGGAATTTCGGTTATTGCAACTTATAATTTATTTCCTATGATGCCACTTCGAGGTAGAAGATGTTCACACATTATTGTAATTATATACTGCAACTTTCCTCATTTGAACTCCGCTTATCTTGTTGTACTTATAATCATATAAACATCTAATCTCAATATAACAACGTATGATGTTTATTCTATTCTGTTAATGGTAATCCTTTCTTGCACGAATTATTATTGTTGGTATTTCGGTTATTGAAACTTATAATTTATTTCCTAGTACACCACTTCGAGTTATAACTCGATATCTTAATTATCTCATGTAAGTTTGCCCAATCAAACTCTGTTTATCTTGTAGTTATACTCGTTTAAATTTGTAATCTTAAATATACTAAGTTATGAAGTTTACTATATTCTTGTAACGGTACTCCTTTCTTGCAAGAAGTATTAATCTTGTATGTCGGCTATTGCAACTTATAATTTATTACCTATGATGCCACTTCAAGGTATACGAGGTTCACACGATGTCTTAATAATATGGGGGTAGGTTTCCTCAACCGAACTCTGTTTATCTTGTAGTTATAATCGTTTAAATTTGTAATCTAAATATACTAACATATGAAGTTTACTATATTCTTTGAACGGTACTCCTTTCTTGCACGAACTATTAATCTTTGTATGTCGGTTATTGCACCTTATAATTTATACCAATGATGCCACTTTGAGGTATACGAGGTTCACACCGATCTCTTAATTATATCCTGTAAGTTTCCTCAATCGAAGGAACTCTGTTTATTTTGTAGCTATGACCGTTTAAATTCGTAATCTAAATATACTTACAGATGAAGTTTACTATATTCTTTTAACGGTACTCCTTTCTTGCTCGACCTATGAATCCCGGAATTTCGGTTATTGCAACTTATAATTTATTTCCTATGATGCCACTTCGAGGTAGAAGATGTTCACACATTATTGTAATTATATACTGCAACTTTCCTCATTTGAACTCCGCTTATCTTGTTGTACTTATAATCATATAAACATCTAATCTCAATATAACAACGTATGATGTTTATTCTATTCTGTTAATGGTAATCCTTTCTTGCACGAATTATTATTGTTGGTATTTCGGTTATTGAAACTTATAATTTATTTCCTAGTACACCACTTCGAGTATAAGAGGTTCACACGATATCTTAATTATCTCATGTAAGTTTGCCCAATCAAACTCTGTTTATCTTGTAGTTATACTCGTTTAAATTGTAATCTTAAATATACTAAGTTATGAAGTTTACTATATTCTTGTAACGGTACTCCTTTCTTGCAAGAAGTATTAATCTTGTATGTCGGCTATTGCAACTTATAATTTATTACCTATGATGCCACTTCAAGGTATACGAGGTTCACACGATGTCTTAATAATATGGGGTAGGTTTCCTCAACCGAACTCTGTTTATCTTGTAGTTATAATCGTTTAAATTTGTAATCTAAATATACTAACATATGAAGTTTACTATATTCTTTGAACGGTACTCCTTTCTTGCACGAACTATTAATCTTTGTATGTCGGTTATTGCACCTTATAATTTATACCAATGATGCCACTTTGAGGTATACGAGGTTCACACGATCTCTTAATTATATCCTGTAAGTTTCCTCAATCGAAGGAACTCTGTTTATTTTGTAGCTATGACCGTTTAAATTCGTAATCTAACTATACTTACAGATGAAGTTTACTATATTCTTTTAACGGTACTCCTTTCTTGCTCGACCTATGAATCCCGGAATTTCGGTTATTGCAACTTATAATTTATTTCCTATGATGCCACTTCGAGGTAGAAGATGTTCACACATTATTGTAATTATATACTGCAACTTTCCTCATTGGAACTCCGCTTATCTTGTACTTATAATCATATAAACATCTAATCTCAATATAACAACGTATGATGTTTATTCTATTCTGTTAATGGTAATCCTTTCTTGCACGAATTATTATTGTTGGTATTTCGGTTATTGAA
Organism: Chamaenerion angustifolium; assembly: GCA_946814005.1. NCBI lineage: Eukaryota > Viridiplantae > Streptophyta > Magnoliopsida > Myrtales > Onagraceae > Chamaenerion > Chamaenerion angustifolium. The sequence continues at coordinate 19,094,800 of OX328268.1, read as the reverse complement.
ACTTATAATTTATTTCCTAGTACACCACTTTCGAGTTATAAGAGGTTCACACGATATCTTAATTATCTCATGTAAGTTTGCCCAATCAAACTCTGTTTATCTTGTAGTTATACTCGTTTAAATTTGTAATCTTAAATATACTAAGTTATGAAGTTTACTATATTCTTGTAACGGTACTCCTTTCTTGCAAGAAGTATTAATCTTGTATGTCGGCTATTGCAACTTATAATTTATTACCTATGATGCCACTTCAAGGTATACGAGGTTCACACGATGTCTTAATAATATGGGGTAGGTTTCCTCAACCGAACTCTGTTTATCTTGTAGTTATAATCGTTTAAATTTGTAATCTAAATATACTAACATATGAAGTTTACTATATTCTTTGAACGGTACTCCTTTCTTGCACGAACTATTAATCTTTGTATGTCGGTTATTGCACCTTATAATTTATACCAATGATGCCACTTTGAGGTATACGAGGTTCACACGATCTCTTAATTATAATCCTGTAAGTTTCCTCAATCGAAGGAACTCTGTTTATTTTGTAGCTATGACCGTTTAAATTCGTAATCTAAATATACTCACAGATGAAGTTTACTATATTCTTTTAACGGTACTCCCTTTCTTGCTCGACCTATGAATCCCGGAATTTCGGTTATTGCAACTTATAATTTATTTCCTATGATGCCACTTCGAGGTAGAAGATGTTCACACATTATTGTAATTATATACTGCAACTTTCCTCATTGGAACTCCGCTTATCTTGTACTTATAATCATATAAACATCTAATCTCAATATAACAACGTATGATGTTTATTCTATTCTGTTAATGGTAATCCTTTCTTGCACGAATTATTATTGTTGGTATTTCGGTTATTGAAACTTATAATTTATTTCCTAGTACACCACTTCGAGTTATAAGAGGTTCACACGATATCTTAATTATCTCATGTAAGTTTGCCCAATCAAACTCTGTTTATCTTGTAGTTATACTCGTTTAAATTTGTAATCTTAAATATACTAAGTTATGAAGTTTACTATATTCTTGTAACGGTACTCCTTTCTTGCAAGAAGTATTAATCTTGTATGTCGGCTATTGCAACTTATAATTTATTACCTATGATGCCACTTCAAGGTATACGAGGTTCACACGATGTCCTTAAATATGGGGTAGGTTTCCTCAACCGAACTCTGTTTATCTTGTAGTTATAATCGTTTAAATTTGTAATCTAAATATACTAACATATGAAGTTTACTATATTCTTTGAACGGTACTCCTTTCTTGCACGAACTATTAATCTTTGTATGTCGGTTATTGCACCTTATAATTTATACCAATGATGCCACTTTGAGGTATACGAGGTTCACACCGATCTCTTAATTATATCCTGTAAGTTTCCTCAATCGAAGGAACTCTGTTTATTTTGTAGCTATGACCGTTTAAATTCGTAATCTAAATATACTTACAGATGAAGTTTACTATATTCTTTTAACGGTACTCCTTCTTCGTGCTCGACCTATGAATCCCGGAATTTCGGTTATTGCAACTTATAATTTATTTCCTATGATGCCACTTCTGAGGTAGAAGATGTTCACACATTATTGTAATTATATACTGCAACTTTCCTCATTGGAACTCCGCTTATCTTGTACTTATAATCATATAAACATCTAATCTCAATATAACAACGTATGATGTTTATTCTATTCTGTTAATGGTAATCCTTTCTTGCACGAATTATTATTGTTGGTATTTCGGTTATTGAAACTTATAATTTATTTCCTAGTACACCACTTCGAGTTATAAGAGGTTCACACGATATCTTAATTATCTCATGTAAGTTTGCCCAATCAAACTCTGTTTATCTTGTAGTTATACTCGTTTAAATTTGTAATCTTAAATATACTAAGTTATGAAGTTTACTATATTCTTGTAACGGTACTCCTTTCTTGCAAGAAGTATTAATCTTGTATGTCGGCTATTGCAACTTATAATTTATTACCTATGATGCCACTTCAAGGTATACGAGGTTCACACGATGTCTTAATAATATGGGGTAGGTTTCCTCAACCGAACTCTGTTTATCTTGTAGTTATAATCGTTTTAAATTTGTAATCTAAATATACTAACATATGAAGTTTACTATATTCTTTGAACGGTACTCCTTTCTTGCACGAACTATTAATCTTTGTATGTCGGTTATTGCACCTTATAATTTATACCAATGATGCCACTTTGAGGTATACGAGGTTCACCTCGATCTCTTACTTATATCCTGTAAGTTTCCTCAATCGAAGGAACTCTGTTTATTTTGTAGCTATGACCGTTTAAATTCGTAATCTAAATATACTTACAGATGAAGTTTACTATATTCTTTTAACGGTACTCCTTTCTTGCTCGACCTATGAATCCCGGAATTTCGGTTATTGCAACTTATAATTTATTTCCTATGATGCCACTTCGAGGTAGAAGATGTTCACACATTATTGTAATTATATACTGCAACTTTCCTCATTGGAACTCCGCTTATCTTGTTGTACTTATAATCATATAAACATCTAATCTCAATATAACAACGTATGATGTTTATTCTATTCTGTTAATGGTAATCCTTTCTTGCACGAATTATTATTGTTGGTATTTCGGTTATTGAAACTTATAATTTATTTCCTAGTACACCACTTCGAGTTATAAGAGGTTCAACACGATATCTTAATTATCTCATGTAAGTTTGCCCAATCAAACTCTGTTTATCTTGTAGTTATACTCGTTTAAATTTGTAATCTTAAATATACTAAGTTATGAAGTTTACTATATTCTTGTAACGGTACTCCTTTCTTGCAAGAAGTATTAATCTTGTATGTCGGCTATTGCAACTTATAATTTATTACCTATGATGCCACTTCAAGGTATACGAGGTTCACACGATGTCTTAATAATATGGGGTAGGTTTCCTCAACCGAACTCTGTTTATCTTGTAGTTATAATCGTTTAAATTTGTAATCTAAATATACTAACATATGAAGTTTACTATATTCTTTGAACGGTACTCCTTTCTTGCACGAACTATTAATCTTTGTATGTCGGTTATTGCACCTTATAATTTATACCAATGATGCCACTTTGAGGTATACGAGGTTCACACGATCTCTTAATTATATCCTGTAAGTTTCCTCAATCGAAGGAACTCTGTTTATTTTGTAGCTATGACCGTTTAAATTCGTAATCTAAATATACTTACAGATGAAGTTTACTATATTCTTTTAACGGTACTCCTTTCTTGCTCGACCTATGAATCCCGGAATTTCGGTTATTGCAACTTATAATTTATTTCCTATGATGCCACTTCGAGGTAGAAGATGTTCACACATTATTGTATTATATACTGCAACTTTCCTCATTGAACTCCGCTTATCTTGTACTTATAATCATATAAACATCTAATCTCAATATAACAACGTATGATGTTTATTCTATTCTGTTAATGGTAATCCTTTCTTGCACGAATTATTATTGTTGGTATTTCGGTTATTGAAACTTATAATTTATTTCCTAGTACACCACTTCGAGTTATAAGAGGTTCACACGATATCTTAATTATCTCATGTAAGTTTGCCCAATCAAACTCTGTTTATCTTGTAGTTATACTCGTTTAAATTTGTAATCTTAAATATACTAAGTTATGAAGTTTACTATATTCTTGTAAACGGTACTCCTTTCTTGCAAGAAGTATTAATCTTGTATGTCGGCTATTGCAACTTATAATTTATTACCTATGATGCCACTTCAAGGTATACGAGGTTCACACGATGTCTTAATAATATGGGGTAGGTTTCCTCAACCGAACTCTGTTTATCTTGTAGTTATAATCGTTTAAATTTGTAATCTAAATATACTAACATATGAAGTTTACTATATTCTTTGAACGGTACTCCTTTCTTGCACGAACTATTAATCTTTGTATGTCGGTTATTGCACCTTATAATTTATACCAATGATGCCACTTTGAGGTATACGAGGTTCACACGATCTCCTTAATTATATCCTGTAAGTTTCTCAATCGAAGGAACTCTGTTTATTTTGTAGCTATGACCGTTTAAATTCGTAATCTAAATATACTTACAGATGAAGTTTACTATATTCTTTTAACGGTACTCCTTCTTGCTCGACCTATGAATCCCGGAATTTCGGTTATTGCAACTTATAATTTATTTCCTATGATGCCACTTCGAGGTAGAAGATGTTCACACATTATTGTAATTATATACTGCAACTTTCCTCATTTGAACTCCGCTTATCTTGTACTTATAATCATATAAACATCTAATCTCAATATAACAACGTATGATGTTTATTCTATTCTGTTAATGGTAATCCTTTCTTGCACGAATTATTATTGTTGGTATTTCGGTTATTGAAACTTATAATTTATTTCCTAGTACAACCACTTCGAGTTATAAGAGGTTCACACGATATCTTAATTATCTCATGTAAGTTTGCCCAATCAAACTCTGTTTATCTTGTAGTTATACTCGTTTAAATTTGTAATCTTAAATATACTAAGTTATGAAGTTTACTATATTCTTGTAACGGTACTCCTTTCTTGCAAGAAGTATTAATCTTGTATGTCGGCTATTGCAACTTATAATTTATTACCTATGATGCCACTTCAAGGTATACGAGGTTCACACGATGTCTTAATAATATGGGGTAGGTTCCTCAACCGAACTCTGTTTATCTTGTAGTTATAATCGTTTAAATTTGTAATCTAAATATACTAACATATGAAGTTTACTATATTCTTTGAACGGTACTCCTTTCTTGCACGAACTATTAATCTTTGTATGTCGGTTATTGCACCTTATAATTTATACCAATGATGCCACTTTGAGGTATACGAGGTTCACACGATCTCTTAATTATATCCTGTAAGTTTCCTCAATCGAAGGAACTCTGTTTATTTTGTAGCTATGACCGTTTAAATTCGTAATCTAAATATACTTACAGATGAAGTTTACTATATTCTTTTAACGGTACTCCTTTCTTGCTCGACCTATGAATCCCGGAATTTCGGTTATTGCAACTTATAATTTATTTCCTATGATGCCACTTCGAGGTAGAAGATGTTCACACATTATTGTAATTATATACTGCAACTTTCCTCATTGGAACTCCGCTTATCTTGTACTTATAATCATATAAACATCTAATCTCAATATAACAACGTATGATGTTTATTCTATTCTGTTAATGGTAATCCTTTCTTGCACGAATTATTATTGTTGGTATTTCGGTTATTGAAACTTATAATTTATTTCCTAGTACACCACTTCGAGTTATAAGAGGTTCACACGATATCTTAATTATCTCATGTAAGTTTGCCCAATCAAACTCTGTTTATCTTGTAGTTATACTCGTTTAAATTTGTAATCTTAAATATACTAAGTTATGAAGTTTACTATATTCTTGTAACGGTACTCCTTTCTTGCAAGAAGTATTAATCTTGTATGTCGGCTATTGCAACTTATAATTTATTACCTATGATGCCACTTCAAGGTATACGAGGTTCACACGATGTCTTAATAATATGGGGTAGGTTTCCTCAACCGAACTCTGTTTATCTTGTAGTTATAATCGTTTAAATTTGTAATCTAAATATACTAACATATGAAGTTTACTATATTCTTTGAACGGTACTCCTTTCTTGCACGAACTATTAATCTTTGTATGTCGGTTATTGCACCTTATAATTTATACCAATGATGCCACTTTGAGGTATACGAGGTTCACACGATCTCTTAATTATATCCTGTAAGTTTCCTCAATCGAAGGAACTCTGTTTATTTTGTAGCTATGACCGTTTAAATTCGTAATCTAAATATACTTACAGATGAAGTTTACTATATTCTTTTAACGGTACTCCTTTCTTGCTCGACCTATGAATCCCGGAATTTCGGTTATTGCAACTTATAATTTATTTCCTATGATGCCACTTCGAGGTAGAAGATGTTCACACATTATTGTAATTATATACTGCAACTTTCCTCATTTGAACTCCGCTTATCTTGTACTTATAATCATATAAACATCTAATCTCAATATAACAACGTATGATGTTTATTCTATTCTGTTAATGGTAATCCTTTCTTGCACGAATTATTATTGTTGGTATTTCGGTTATTGAAACTTATAATTTATTTCCTAGTACACCACTTCGAGTTATAAGAGGTTCACACGATATCTTAATTATCTCATGTAAGTTTGCCCAATCAAACTCTGTTTATCTTGTAGTTATACTCGTTTAAATTTGTAATCTTAAATATACTAAGTTATGAAGTTTACTATATTCTTGTAACGGTACTCCTTTCTTGCAAGAAGTATTAATCTTGTATGTCGGCTATTGCAACTTATAATTTATTACCTATGATGCCACTTCAAGGTATACGAGGTTCACACGATGTCTTAATAATATGGGGTAGGTTTCCTCAACCGAACTCTGTTTATCTTGTAGTTATAATCGTTTAAATTTGTAATCTAAATATACTAACATATGAAGTTTACTATATTCTTTGAACGGTACTCCTTTCTTGCACGAACTATTAATCTTTGTATGTCGGTTATTGCACCTTATAATTTATACCAATGATGCCACTTTGAGGTATACGAGGTTCACACGATCTCTTAATTATATCCTGTAAGTTTCCTCAATCGAAGGAACTCTGTTTATTTTGTAGCTATGACCGTTTAAATTCGTAATCTAAATATACTTACAGATGAAGTTTACTATATTCTTTTAACGGTACTCCTTTCTTGCTCGACCTATGAATCCCGGAATTTCGGTTATTGCCCAATCAAACTCCGTTTATCTTGTAGTTATACTCGTTTAAATTTGTAATCTTAAATATACTAAGTTATGAAGTTTACTATATTCTTTTAACGGTACTCCTTTCTTGCAAGAAGTATTAATCTTGTATGTCGGCTATTGCAACTTATAATTTATTACCTATGATGCCACTTCAAGGTATACGAGGTTCACACGATGTCTTAATAATATGGGGTAGGTTTCCTCAACCGAACTCTGTTTATCTTGTAGTTATAATCGTTTAAATTTGTAATCTAAATATACTAACATATGAAGTTTACTATATTCTTTGAACGGTACTCCTTTCTTGCACGAACTATTAATCTTTGTATGTCGGTTATTGCACCTTATAATTTATACCAATGATGCCACTTTGAGGTATACGAGGTTCACACGATCTCTTAATTATATCCTGTAAGTTTCCTCAATCGAAGGAACTCTGTTTATTTTGTAGCTATGACCGTTTAAATTCGTAATCTAAATATACTTACAGATGAAGTTTACTATATTCTTTTAACGGTACTCCTTTCTTGCTCGACCTATGAATCCCGGAATTTCGGTTATTGCAACTTATAATTTATTTCCTATGATGCCACTTCGAGGTAGAAGATGTTCACACATTATTGTAATTATATACTGCAACTTTCCTCATTGGACCTCCGCTTATCTTGTACTTATAATCATATAAACATCTAATCTCAATATAACAACGTATGATGTTTATTCTATTCTGTTAATGGTAATCCTTTCTTGCACGAATTATTATTGTTGGTATTTCGGTTATTGAAACTTATAATTTATTTCCTAGTACACCACTTCGAGTTATAAGAGGTTCACACGATATCTTAATTATCTCATGTAAGTTTGCCCAATCAAACTCTGTTTATCTTGTAGTTATACTCGTTTAAATTTGTAATCTTAAATATACTAAGTTATGAAGTTTACTATATTCTTGTAACGGTACTCCTTTCTTGCAAGAAGTATTAATCTTGTATGTCGGCTATTGCAACTTATAATTTATTACCTATGATGCCACTTCAAGGTATACGAGGTTCACACGATGTCTTAATAATATGGGGTAGGTTTCCTCAACCGAACTCTGTTTATCTTGTAGTTATAATCGTTTAAATTTGTAATCTAAATATACTAACATATGAAGTTTACTATATTCTTTGAACGGTACTCCTTTCTTGCACGAACTATTAATCTTTGTATGTCGGTTATTGCACCTTATAATTTATACCAATGATGCCACTTTGAGGTATACGAGGTTCACACGATCTCTTAATTATATCCTGTAAGTTTCCTCAATCGAAGGAACTCTGTTTATTTTGTAGCTATGACCGTTTAAATTCGTAATCTAAATATACTTACAGATGAAGTTTACTATATTCTTTTAACGGTACTCCTTTCTTGCTCGACCTATGAATCCCGGAATTTCGGTTATTGCAACTTATAATTTATTTCCTATGATGCCACTTCGAGGTAGAAGATGTTCACACATTATTGTAATTATATACTGCAACTTTCCTCATTTGAACTCCGCTTATCTTGTACTTATAATCATATAAACATCTAATCTCAATATAACAACGTATGATGTTTATTCTATTCTGTTAATGGTAATCCTTTCTTGCACGAATTATTATTGTTGGTATTTCGGTTATTGAAACTTATAATTTATTTCCTAGTACACCACTTCGAGTTATAAGAGGTTCACACGATATCTTAATTATCTCATGTAAGTTTGCCCAATCAAACTCTGTTTATCTTGTAGTTATACTCGTTTAAATTTGTAATCTTAAATATACTAAGTTATGAAGTTTACTATATTCTTGTAACGGTACTCCTTTCTTGCAAGAAGTATTAATCTTGTATGTCGGCTATTGCAACTTATAATTTATTACCTATGATGCCACTTCAAGGTATACGAGGTTCACACGATGTCTTAATAATATGGGGTAGGTTTCCTCAACCGAACTCTGTTTATCTTGTAGTTATAATCGTTTAAATTTGTAATCTAAATATACTAACATATGAAGTTTACTATATTCTTTGAACGGTACTCCTTTCTTGCACGAACTATTAATCTTTGTATGTCGGTTATTGCACCTTATAATTTATACCAATGATGCCACTTTGAGGTATACGAGGTTCACACGATCTCTTAATTATATCCTGTAAGTTTCCTCAATCGAAGGAACTCTGTTTATTTTGTAGCTATGACCGTTTAAATTCGTAATCTAAATATACTTACAGATGAAGTTTACTATATTCTTTTAACGGTACTCCTTTCTTGCTCGACCTATGAATCCCGGAATTTCGGTTATTGCAACTTATAATTTATTTCCTATGATGCCACTTCGAGGTAGAAGATGTTCACACATTATTGTAATTATATACTGCAACTTTCCTCATTGGAACTCCGCTTATCTTGTACTTATAATCATATAAACATCTAATCTCAATATAACAACGTATGATGTTTATTCTATTCTGTTAATGGTAATCCTTTCTTGCACGAATTATTATTGTTGGTATTTCGGTTATTGAAACTTATAATTTATTTCCTAGTACACCACTTCGAGTTATAAGAGGTTCACACGATATCTTAATTATCTCATGTAAGTTTGCCCAATCAAACTCTGTTTATCTTGTAGTTATACTCGTTTAAATTTGTAATCTTAAATATACTAAGTTATGAAGTTTACTATATTCTTGTAACGGTACTCCTTTCTTGCAAGAAGTATTAATCTTGTATGTCGGCTATTGCAACTTATAATTTATTACCTATGATGCCACTTCAAGGTATACGAGGTTCACACGATGTCTTAATAATATGGGGTAGGTTTCCTCAACCGAACTCTGTTTATCTTGTAGTTATAATCGTTTAAATTTGTAATCTAAATATACTAACATATGAAGTTTACTATATTCTTTGAACGGTACTCCTTTCTTGCACGAACTATTAATCTTTGTATGTCGGTTATTGCACCTTATAATTTATACCAATGATGCCACTTTGAGGTATACGAGGTTCACACGATCTCTTAATTATATCCTGTAAGTTTCCTCAATCGAAGGAACTCTGTTTATTTTGTAGCTATGACCGTTTAAATTCGTAATCTAAATATACTTACAGATGAAGTTTACTATATTCTTTTAACGGTACTCCTTTCTTGCTCGACCTATGAATCCCGGAATTTCGGTTATTGCAACTTATAATTTATTTCCTATGATGCCACTTCGAGGTAGAAGATGTTCACACATTATTGTAATTATATACTGCAACTTTCCTCATTTGAACTCCGCTTATCTTGTACTTATAATCATATAAACATCTAATCTCAATATAACAACGTATGATGTTTATTCTATTCTGTTAATGGTAATCCTTTCTTGCACGAATTATTATTGTTGGTATTTCGGTTATTGAAACTTATAATTTATTTCCTAGTACACCACTTCGAGTTATAAGAGGTTCACACGATATCTTAATTATCTCATGTAAGTTTGCCCAATCAAACTCTGTTTATCTTGTAGTTATACTCGTTTAAATTTGTAATCTTAAATATACTAAGTTATGAAGTTTACTATATTCTTGTAACGGTACTCCTTTCTTGCAAGAAGTATTAATCTTGTATGTCGGCTATTGCAACTTATAATTTATTACCTATGATGCCACTTCAAGGTATACGAGGTTCACACGATGTCTTAATAATATGGGGTAGGTTTCCTCAACCGAACTCTGTTTATCTTGTAGTTATAATCGTTTAAATTTGTAATCTAAATATACTAACATATGAAGTTTACTATATTCTTTGAACGGTACTCCTTTCTTGCACGAACTATTAATCTTTGTATGTCGGTTATTGCACCTTATAATTTATACCAATGATGCCACTTTGAGGTATACGAGGTTCACACGATCTCTTAATTATATCCTGTAAGTTTCCTCAATCGAAGGAACTCTGTTTATTTTGTAGCTATGACCGTTTAAATTCGTAATCTAAATATACTTACAGATGAAGTTTACTATATTCTTTTAACGGTACTCCTTTCTTGCTCGACCTATGAATCCCGGAATTTCGGTTATTGCCCAATCAAACTCCGTTTATCTTGTAGTTATACTCGTTTAAATTTGTAATCTTAAATATACTAAGTTATGAAGTTTACTATATTCTTGTAACGGTACTCCTTTCTTGCAAGAAGTATTAATCTTGTATGTCGGCTATTGCAACTTATAATTTATTACCTATGATGCCACTTCAAGGTATACGAGGTTCACACGATGTCTTAATAATATGGGGTAGGTTTCCTCAACCGAACTCTGTTTATCTTGTAGTTATAATCGTTTAAATTTGTAATCTAAATATACTAACATATGAAGTTTACTATATTCTTTGAACGGTACTCCTTTCTTGCACGAACTATTAATCTTTGTATGTCGGTTATTGCACCTTATAATTTATACCAATGATGCCACTTTGAGGTATACGAGGTTCACACGATCTCTTAATTATATCCTGTAAGTTTCCTCAATCGAAGGAACTCTGTTTATTTTGTAGCTATGACCGTTTAAATTCGTAATCTAAATATACTTACAGATGAAGTTTACTATATTCTTTTAACGGTACTCCTTTCTTGCTCGACCTATGAATCCCGGAATTTCGGTTATTGCAACTTATAATTTATTTCCTATGATGCCACTTCGAGGTAGAAGATGTTCACACATTATTGTAATTATATACTGCAACTTTCCTCATTGGACCTCCGCTTATCTTGTACTTATAATCATATAAACATCTAATCTCAATATAACAACGTATGATGTTTATTCTATTCTGTTAATGGTAATCCTTTCTTGCACGAATTATTATTGTTGGTATTTCGGTTATTGAAACTTATAATTTATTTCCTAGTACACCACTTCGAGTTATAAGAGGTTCACACGATATCTTAATTATCTCATGTAAGTTTGCCCAATCAAACTCTGTTTATCTTGTAGTTATACTCGTTTAAATTTGTAATCTTAAATATACTAAGTTATGAAGTTTACTATATTCTTGTAACGGTACTCCTTTCTTGCAAGAAGTATTAATCTTGTATGTCGGCTATTGCAACTTATAATTTATTACCTATGATGCCACTTCAAGGTATACGAGGTTCACACGATGTCTTAATAATATGGGGTAGGTTTCCTCAACCGAACTCTGTTTATCTTGTAGTTATAATCGTTTAAATTTGTAATCTAAATATACTAACATATGAAGTTTACTATATTCTTTGAACGGTACTCCTTTCTTGCACGAACTATTAATCTTTGTATGTCGGTTATTGCACCTTATAATTTATACCAATGATGCCACTTTGAGGTATACGAGGTTCACACGATCTCTTAATTATATCCTGTAAGTTTCCTCAATCGAAGGAACTTTGTTTATTTTGTAGCTATGACCGTTTAAATTCGTAATCTAAATATACTTACAGATGAAGTTTACTATATTCTTTTAACGGTACTCCTTTCTTGCTCGACCTATGAATCCCGGAATTTCGGTTATTGCAACTTATAATTTATTTCCTATGATGCCACTTCGAGGTAGAAGATGTTCACACATTATTGTAATTATATACTGCAACTTTCCTCATTTGAACTCCGCTTATCTTGTACTTATAATCATATAAACATCTAATCTCAATATAACAACGTATGATGTTTATTCTATTCTGTTAATGGTAATCCTTTCTTGCACGAATTATTATTGTTGGTATTTCGGTTATTGAAACTTATAATTTATTTCCTAGTACACCACTTCGAGTTATAAGAGGTTCACACGATATCTTAATTATCTCATGTAAGTTTGCCCAATCAAACTCTGTTTATCTTGTAGTTATACTCGTTTAAATTTGTAATCTTAAATATACTAAGTTATGAAGTTTACTATATTCTTGTAACGGTACTCCTTTCTTGCAAGAAGTATTAATCTTGTATGTCGGCTATTGCAACTTATAATTTATTACCTATGATGCCACTTCAAGGTATACGAGGTTCACACGATGTCTTAATAATATGGGGTAGGTTTCCTCAACCGAACTCTGTTTATCTTGTAGTTATAATCGTTTAAATTTGTAATCTAAATATACTAACATATGAAGTTTACTATATTCTTTGAACGGTACTCCTTTCTTGCACGAACTATTAATCTTTGTATGTCGGTTATTGCACCTTATAATTTATACCAATGATGCCACTTTGAGGTATACGAGGTTCACACGATCTCTTAATTATATCCTGTAAGTTTCCTCAATCGAAGGAACTCTGTTTATTTTGTAGCTATGACCGTTTAAATTCGTAATCTAAATATACTTACAGATGAAGTTTACTATATTCTTTTAACGGTCCTCCTTTCTTGCTCGACCTATGAATCCCGGAATTTCGGTTATTGCAACTTATAATTTATTTCCTATGATGCCACTTCGAGGTAGAAGATGTTCACACATTATTGTAATTATATACTGCAACTTTCCTCATTGGAACTCCGCTTATCTTGTACTTATAATCATATAAACATCTAATCTCAATATAACAACGTATGATGTTTATTCTATTCTGTTAATGGTAATCCTTTCTTGCACGAATTATTATTGTTGGTATTTCGGTTATTGAAACTTATAATTTATTTCCTAGTACACCACTTCGAGTTATAAGAGGTTCACACGATATCTTAATTATCTCATGTAAGTTTGCCCAATCAAACTCTGTTTATCTTGTAGTTATACTCGTTTAAATTTGTAATCTTAAATATACTAAGTTATGAAGTTTACTATATTCTTGTAACGGTACTCCTTTCTTGCAAGAAGTATTAATCTTGTATGTCGGCTATTGCAACTTATAATTTATTACCTATGATGCCACTTCAAGGTATACGAGGTTCACACGATGTCTTAATAATATGGGGTAGGTTTCCTCAACCGAACTCTGTTTATCTTGTAGTTATAATCGTTTAAATTTGTAATCTAAATATACTAACATATGAAGTTTACTATATTCTTTGAACGGTACTCCTTTCTTGCACGAACTATTAATCTTTGTATGTCGGTTATTGCACCTTATAATTTATACCAATGATGCCACTTTGAGGTATACGAGGTTCACACGATCTCTTAATTATATCCTGTAAGTTTCCTCAATCGAAGGAACTCTGTTTATTTTGTAGCTATGACCGTTTAAATTCGTAATCTAAATATACTTACAGATGAAGTTTACTATATTCTTTTAACGGTACTCCTTTCTTGCTCGACCTATGAATCCCGGAATTTCGGTTATTGCAACTTATAATTTATTTCCTATGATGCCACTTCGAGGTAGAAGATGTTCACACATTATTGTAATTATATACTGCAACTTTCCTCATTTGAACTCCGCTTATCTTGTACTTATAATCATATAAACATCTAATCTCAATATAACAACGTATGATGTTTATTCTATTCTGTTAATGGTAATCCTTTCTTGCACGAATTATTATTGTTGGTATTTCGGTTATTGAAACTTATAATTTATTTCCTAGTACACCACTTCGAGTTATAAGAGGTTCACACGATATCTTAATTATCTCATGTAAGTTTGCCCAATCAAACTCTGTTTATCTTGTAGTTATACTCGTTTAAATTTGTAATCTTAAATATACTAAGTTATGAAGTTTACTATATTCTTGTAACGGTACTCCTTTCTTGCAAGAAGTATTAATCTTGTATGTCGGCTATTGCAACTTATAATTTATTACCTATGATGCCACTTCAAGGTATACGAGGTTCACACGATGTCTTAATAATATGGGGTAGGTTTCCTCAACCGAACTCTGTTTATCTTGTAGTTATAATCGTTTAAATTTGTAATCTAAATATACTAACATATGAAGTTTACTATATTCTTTGAACGGTACTCCTTTCTTGCACGAACTATTAATCTTTGTATGTCGGTTATTGCACCTTATAATTTATACCAATGATGCCACTTTGAGGTATACGAGGTTCACACGATCTCTTAATTATATCCTGTAAGTTTCCTCAATCGAAGGAACTCTGTTTATTTTGTAGCTATGACCGTTTAAATTCGTAATCTAAATATACTTACAGATGAAGTTTACTATATTCTTTTAACGGTACTCCTTTCTTGCTCGACCTATGAATCCCGGAATTTCGGTTATTGCCCAATCAAACTCCGTTTATCTTGTAGTTATACTCGTTTAAATTTGTAATCTTAAATATACTAAGTTATGAAGTTTACTATATTCTTGTAACGGTACTCCTTTCTTGCAAGAAGTATTAATCTTGTATGTCGGCTATTGCAACTTATAATTTATTACCTATGATGCCACTTCAAGGTATACGAGGTTCACACGATGTCTTAATAATATGGGGTAGGTTTCCTCAACCGAACTCTGTTTATCTTGTAGTTATAATCGTTTAAATTTGTAATCTAAATATACTAACATATGAAGTTTACTATATTCTTTGAACGGTACTCCTTTCTTGCACGAACTATTAATCTTTGTATGTCGGTTATTGCACCTTATAATTTATACCAATGATGCCACTTTGAGGTATACGAGGTTCACACGATCTCTTAATTATATCCTGTAAGTTTCCTCAATCGAAGGAACTCTGTTTATTTTGTAGCTATGACCGTTTAAATTCGTAATCTAAATATACTTACAGATGAAGTTTACTATATTCTTTTAACGGTACTCCTTTCTTGCTCGACCTATGAATCCCGGAATTTCGGTTATTGCAACTTATAATTTATTTCCTATGATGCCACTTCGAGGTAGAAGATGTTCACACATTATTGTAATTATATACTGCAACTTTCCTCATTGGACCTCCGCTTATCTTGTACTTATAATCATATAAACATCTAATCTCAATATAACAACGTATGATGTTTATTCTATTCTGTTAATGGTAATCCTTTCTTGCACGAATTATTATTGTTGGTATTTCGGTTATTGAAACTTATAATTTATTTCCTAGTACACCACTTCGAGTTATAAGAGGTTCACACGATATCTTAATTATCTCATGTAAGTTTGCCCAATCAAACTCTGTTTATCTTGTAGTTATACTCGTTTAAATTTGTAATCTTAAATATACTAAGTTATGAAGTTTACTATATTCTTGTAACGGTACTCCTTTCTTGCAAGAAGTATTAATCTTGTATGTCGGCTATTGCAACTTATAATTTATTACCTATGATGCCACTTCAAGGTATACGAGGTTCACACGATGTCTTAATAATATGGGGTAGGTTTCCTCAACCGAACTCTGTTTATCTTGTAGTTATAATCGTTTAAATTTGTAATCTAAATATACTAACATATGAAGTTTACTATATTCTTTGAACGGTACTCCTTTCTTGCACGAACTATTAATCTTTGTATGTCGGTTATTGCACCTTATAATTTATACCAATGATGCCACTTTGAGGTATACGAGGTTCACACGATCTCTTAATTATATCCTGTAAGTTTCCTCAATCGAAGGAACTTTGTTTATTTTGTAGCTATGACCGTTTAAATTCGTAATCTAAATATACTTACAGATGAAGTTTACTATATTCTTTTAACGGTACTCCTTTCTTGCTCGACCTATGAATCCCGGAATTTCGGTTATTGCAACTTATAATTTATTTCCTATGATGCCACTTCGAGGTAGAAGATGTTCACACATTATTGTAATTATATACTGCAACTTTCCTCATTTGAACTCCGCTTATCTTGTACTTATAATCATATAAACATCTAATCTCAATATAACAACGTATGATGTTTATTCTATTCTGTTAATGGTAATCCTTTCTTGCACGAATTATTATTGTTGGTATTTCGGTTATTGAAACTTATAATTTATTTCCTAGTACACCACTTCGAGTTATAAGAGGTTCACACGATATCTTAATTATCTCATGTAAGTTTGCCCAATCAAACTCTGTTTATCTTGTAGTTATACTCGTTTAAATTTGTAATCTTAAATATACTAAGTTATGAAGTTTACTATATTCTTGTAACGGTACTCCTTTCTTGCAAGAAGTATTAATCTTGTATGTCGGCTATTGCAACTTATAATTTATTACCTATGATGCCACTTCAAGGTATACGAGGTTCACACGATGTCTTAATAATATGGGGTAGGTTTCCTCAACCGAACTCTGTTTATCTTGTAGTTATAATCGTTTAAATTTGTAATCTAAATATACTAACATATGAAGTTTACTATATTCTTTGAACGGTACTCCTTTCTTGCACGAACTATTAATCTTTGTATGTCGGTTATTGCACCTTATAATTTATACCAATGATGCCACTTTGAGGTATACGAGGTTCACACGATCTCTTAATTATATCCTGTAAGTTTCCTCAATCGAAGGAACTCTGTTTATTTTGTAGCTATGACCGTTTAAATTCGTAATCTAAATATACTTACAGATGAAGTTTACTATATTCTTTTAACGGTACTCCTTTCTTGCTCGACCTATGAATCCCGGAATTTCGGTTATTGCAACTTATAATTTATTTCCTATGATGCCACTTCGAGGTAGAAGATGTTCACACATTATTGTAATTATATACTGCAACTTTCCTCATTGGACCTCCGCTTATCTTGTACTTATAATCATATAAACATCTAATCTCAATATAACAACGTATGATGTTTATTCTATTCTGTTAATGGTAATCCTTTCTTGCACGAATTATTATTGTTGGTATTTCGGTTATTGAAACTTATAATTTATTTCCTAGTACACCACTTCGAGTTATAAGAGGTTCACACGATATCTTAATTATCTCATGTAAGTTTGCCCAATCAAACTCTGTTTATCTTGTAGTTATACTCGTTTAAATTTGTAATCTTAAATATACTAAGTTATGAAGTTTACTATATTCTTGTAACGGTACTCCTTTCTTGCAAGAAGTATTAATCTTGTATGTCGGCTATTGCAACTTATAATTTATTACCTATGATGCCACTTCAAGGTATACGAGGTTCACACGATGTCTTAATAATATGGGGTAGGTTTCCTCAACCGAACTCTGTTTATCTTGTAGTTATAATCGTTTAAATTTGTAATCTAAATATACTAACATATGAAGTTTACTATATTCTTTGAACGGTACTCCTTTCTTGCACGAACTATTAATCTTTGTATGTCGGTTATTGCACCTTATAATTTATACCAATGATGCCACTTTGAGGTATACGAGGTTCACACGATCTCTTAATTATATCCTGTAAGTTTCCTCAATCGAAGGAACTCTGTTTATTTTGTAGCTATGACCGTTTAAATTCGTAATCTAAATATACTTACAGATGAAGTTTACTATATTCTTTTAACGGTACTCCTTTCTTGCTCGACCTATGAATCCCGGAATTTCGGTTATTGCAACTTATAATTTATTTCCTATGATGCCACTTCGAGGTAGAAGATGTTCACACATTATTGTAATTATATACTGCAACTTTCCTCATTGGACCTCCGCTTATCTTGTACTTATAATCATATAAACATCTAATCTCAATATAACAACGTATGATGTTTATTCTATTCTGTTAATGGTAATCCTTTCTTGCACGAATTATTATTGTTGGTATTTCGGTTATTGAAACTTATAATTTATTTCCTAGTACACCACTTCGAGTTATAAGAGGTTCACACGATATCTTAATTATCTCATGTAAGTTTGCCCAATCAAACTCTGTTTATCTTGTAGTTATACTCGTTTAAATTTGTAATCTTAAATATACTAAGTTATGAAGTTTACTATATTCTTGTAACGGTACTCCTTTCTTGCAAGAAGTATTAATCTTGTATGTCGGCTATTGCAACTTATAATTTATTACCTATGATGCCACTTCAAGGTATACGAGGTTCACACGATGTCTTAATAATATGGGGTAGGTTTCCTCAACCGAACTCTGTTTATCTTGTAGTTATAATCGTTTAAATTTGTAATCTAAATATACTAACATATGAAGTTTACTATATTCTTTGAACGGTACTCCTTTCTTGCACGAACTATTAATCTTTGTATGTCGGTTATTGCACCTTATAATTTATACCAATGATGCCACTTTGAGGTATACGAGGTTCACACGATCTCTTAATTATATCCTGTAAGTTTCCTCAATCGAAGGAACTCTGTTTATTTTGTAGCTATGACCGTTTAAATTCGTAATCTAAATATACTTACAGATGAAGTTTACTATATTCTTTTAACGGTACTCCTTTCTTGCTCGACCTATGAATCCCGGAATTTCGGTTATTGCAACTTATAATTTATTTCCTATGATGCCACTTCGAGGTAGAAGATGTTCACACATTATTGTAATTATATACTGCAACTTTCCTCATTGGACCTCCGCTTATCTTGTACTTATAATCATATAAACATCTAATCTCAATATAACAACGTATGATGTTTATTCTATTCTGTTAATGGTAATCCTTTCTTGCACGAATTATTATTGTTGGTATTTCGGTTATTGAAACTTATAATTTATTTCCTAGTACACCACTTCGAGTTATAAGAGGTTCACACGATATCTTAATTATCTCATGTAAGTTTGCCCAATCAAACTCTGTTTATCTTGTAGTTATACTCGTTTAAATTTGTAATCTTAAATATACTAAGTTATGAAGTTTACTATATTCTTGTAACGGTACTCCTTTCTTGCAAGAAGTATTAATCTTGTATGTCGGCTATTGCAACTTATAATTTATTACCTATGATGCCACTTCAAGGTATACGAGGTTCACACGATGTCTTAATAATATGGGGTAGGTTTCCTCAACCGAACTCTGTTTATCTTGTAGTTATAATCGTTTAAATTTGTAATCTAAATATACTAACATATGAAGTTTACTATATTCTTTGAACGGTACTCCTTTCTTGCACGAACTATTAATCTTTGTATGTCGGTTATTGCACCTTATAATTTATACCAATGATGCCACTTTGAGGTATACGAGGTTCACACGATCTCTTAATTATATCCTGTAAGTTTCCTCAATCGAAGGAACTCTGTTTATTTTGTAGCTATGACCGTTTAAATTCGTAATCTAAATATACTTACAGATGAAGTTTACTATATTCTTTTAACGGTACTCCTTTCTTGCTCGACCTATGAATCCCGGAATTTCGGTTATTGCAACTTATAATTTATTTCCTATGATGCCACTTCGAGGTAGAAGATGTTCACACATTATTGTAATTATATACTGCAACTTTCCTCATTGGAACTCCGCTTATCTTGTACTTATAATCATATAAACATCTAATCTCAATATAACAACGTATGATGTTTATTCTATTCTGTTAATGGTAATCCTTTCTTGCACGAATTATTATTGTTGGTATTTCGGTTATTGAAACTTATAATTTATTTCCTAGTACACCACTTCGAGTTATAAGAGGTTCACACGATATCTTAATTATCTCATGTAAGTTTGCCCAATCAAACTCTGTTTATCTTGTAGTTATACTCGTTTAAATTTGTAATCTTAAATATACTAAGTTATGAAGTTTACTATATTCTTGTAACGGTACTCCTTTCTTGCAAGAAGTATTAATCTTGTATGTCGGCTATTGCAACTTATAATTTATTACCTATGATGCCACTTCAAGGTATACGAGGTTCACACGATGTCTTAATAATATGGGGTAGGTTTCCTCAACCGAACTCTGTTTATCTTGTAGTTATAATCGTTTAAATTTGTAATCTAAATATACTAACATATGAAGTTTACTATATTCTTTGAACGGTACTCCTTTCTTGCACGAACTATTAATCTTTGTATGTCGGTTATTGCACCTTATAATTTATACCAATGATGCCACTTTGAGGTATACGAGGTTCACACGATCTCTTAATTATATCCTGTAAGTTTCCTCAATCGAAGGAACTCTGTTTATTTTGTAGCTATGACCGTTTAAATTCGTAATCTAAATATACTTACAGATGAAGTTTACTATATTCTTTTAACGGTACTCCTTTCTTGCTCGACCTATGAATCCCGGAATTTCGGTTATTGCAACTTATAATTTATTTCCTATGATGCCACTTCGAGGTAGAAGATGTTCACACATTATTGTAATTATATACTGCAACTTTCCTCATTGGACCTCCGCTTATCTTGTACTTATAATCATATAAACATCTAATCTCAATATAACAACGTATGATGTTTATTCTATTCTGTTAATGGTAATCCTTTCTTGCACGAATTATTATTGTTGGTATTTCGGTTATTGAAACTTATAATTTATTTCCTAGTACACCACTTCGAGTTATAAGAGGTTCACACGATATCTTAATTATCTCATGTAAGTTTGCCCAATCAAACTCTGTTTATCTTGTAGTTATACTCGTTTAAATTTGTAATCTTAAATATACTAAGTTATGAAGTTTACTATATTCTTGTAACGGTACTCCTTTCTTGCAAGAAGTATTAATCTTGTATGTCGGCTATTGCAACTTATAATTTATTACCTATGATGCCACTTCAAGGTATACGAGGTTCACACGATGTCTTAATAATATGGGGTAGGTTTCCTCAACCGAACTCTGTTTATCTTGTAGTTATAATCGTTTAAATTTGTAATCTAAATATACTAACATATGAAGTTTACTATATTCTTTGAACGGTACTCCTTTCTTGCACGAACTATTAATCTTTGTATGTCGGTTATTGCATCTTATAATTTATACCAATGATGCCACTTTGAGGTATACGAGGTTCACACGATCTCTTAATTATATCCTGTAAGTTTCCTCAATCGAAGGAACTCTGTTTATTTTGTAGCTATGACCGTTTAAATTCGTAATCTAAATATACTTACAGATGAAGTTTACTATATTCTTTTAACGGTACTCCTTTCTTGCTCGACCTATGAATCCCGGAATTTCGGTTATTGCAACTTATAATTTATTTCCTATGATGCCACTTCGAGGTAGAAGATGTTCACACATTATTGTAATTATATACTGCAACTTTCCTCATTGGACCTCCGCTTATCTTGTACTTATAATCATATAAACATCTAATCTCAATATAACAACGTATGATGTTTATTCTATTCTGTTAATGGTAATCCTTTCTTGCACGAATTATTATTGTTGGTATTTCGGTTATTGAAACTTATAATTTATTTCCTAGTACACCACTTCGAGTTATAAGAGGTTCACACGATATCTTAATTATCTCATGTAAGTTTGCCCAATCAAACTCTGTTTATCTTGTAGTTATACTCGTTTAAATTTGTAATCTTAAATATACTAAGTTATGAAGTTTACTATATTCTTGTAACGGTACTCCTTTCTTGCAAGAAGTATTAATCTTGTATGTCGGCTATTGCAACTTATAATTTATTACCTATGATGCCACTTCAAGGTATACGAGGTTCACACGATGTCTTAATAATATGGGGTAGGTTTCCTCAACCGAACTCTGTTTATCTTGTAGTTATAATCGTTTAAATTTGTAATCTAAATATACTAACATATGAAGTTTACTATATTCTTTGAACGGTACTCCTTTCTTGCACGAACTATTAATCTTTGTATGTCGGTTATTGCACCTTATAATTTATACCAATGATGCCACTTTGAGGTATACGAGGTTCACACGATCTCTTAATTATATCCTGTAAGTTTCCTCAATCGAAGGAACTCTGTTTATTTTGTAGCTATGACCGTTTAAATTCGTAATCTAAATATACTTACAGATGAAGTTTACTATATTCTTTTAACGGTACTCCTTTCTTGCTCGACCTATGAATCCCGGAATTTCGGTTATTGCAACTTATAATTTATTTCCTATGATGCCACTTCGAGGTAGAAGATGTTCACACATTATTGTAATTATATACTGCAACTTTCCTCATTTGAACTCCGCTTATCTTGTACTTATAATCATATAAACATCTAATCTCAATATAACAACGTATGATGTTTATTCTATTCTGTTAATGGTAATCCTTTCTTGCACGAATTATTATTGTTGGTATTTCGGTTATTGAAACTTATAATTTATTTCCTAGTACACCACTTCGAGTTATAAGAGGTTCACACGATATCTTAATTATCTCATGTAAGTTTGCCCAATCAAACTCTGTTTATCTTGTAGTTATACTCGTTTAAATTTGTAATCTTAAATATACTAAGTTATGAAGTTTACTATATTCTTGTAACGGTACTCCTTTCTTGCAAGAAGTATTAATCTTGTATGTCGGCTATTGCAACTTATAATTTATTACCTATGATGCCACTTCAAGGTATACGAGGTTCACACGATGTCTTAATAATATGGGGTAGGTTTCCTCAACCGAACTCTGTTTATCTTGTAGTTATAATCGTTTAAATTTGTAATCTAAATATACTAACATATGAAGTTTACTATATTCTTTGAACGGTACTCCTTTCTTGCACGAACTATTAATCTTTGTATGTCGGTTATTGCACCTTATAATTTATACCAATGATGCCACTTTGAGGTATACGAGGTTCACACGATCTCTTAATTATATCCTGTAAGTTTCCTCAATCGAAGGAACTCTGTTTATTTTGTAGCTATGACCGTTTAAATTCGTAATCTAAATATACTTACAGATGAAGTTTACTATATTCTTTTAACGGTACTCCTTTCTTGCTCGACCTATGAATCCCGGAATTTCGGTTATTGCAACTTATAATTTATTTCCTATGATGCCACTTCGAGGTAGAAGATGTTCACACATTATTGTAATTATATACTGCAACTTTCCTCATTTGAACTCCGCTTATCTTGTACTTATAAT
This sequence comes from Chamaenerion angustifolium, assembly GCA_946814005.1. Lineage (NCBI taxonomy): Eukaryota > Viridiplantae > Streptophyta > Magnoliopsida > Myrtales > Onagraceae > Chamaenerion > Chamaenerion angustifolium. The sequence continues at coordinate 19,071,076 of OX328268.1, read as the reverse complement.
CATATAAACATCTAATCTCAATATAACAACGTATGATGTTTATTCTATTCTGTTAATGGTAATCCTTTCTTGCACGAATTATTATTGTTGGTATTTCGGTTATTGAAACTTATAATTTATTTCCTAGTACACCACTTCGAGTTATAAGAGGTTCACACGATATCTTAATTATCTCATGTAAGTTTGCCCAATCAAACTCTGTTTATCTTGTAGTTATACTCGTTTAAATTTGTAATCTTAAATATACTAAGTTATGAAGTTTACTATATTCTTGTAACGGTACTCCTTTCTTGCAAGAAGTATTAATCTTGTATGTCGGCTATTGCAACTTATAATTTATTACCTATGATGCCACTTCAAGGTATACGAGGTTCACACGATGTCTTAATAATATGGGGTAGGTTTCCTCAACCGAACTCTGTTTATCTTGTAGTTATAATCGTTTAAATTTGTAATCTAAATATACTAACATATGAAGTTTACTATATTCTTTGAACGGTACTCCTTTCTTGCACGAACTATTAATCTTTGTATGTCGGTTATTGCACCTTATAATTTATACCAATGATGCCACTTTGAGGTATACGAGGTTCACACGATCTCTTAATTATATCCTGTAAGTTTCCTCAATCGAAGGAACTCTGTTTATTTTGTAGCTATGACCGTTTAAATTCGTAATCTAAATATACTTACAGATGAAGTTTACTATATTCTTTTAACGGTACTCCTTTCTTGCTCGACCTATGAATCCCGGAATTTCGGTTATTGCAACTTATAATTTATTTCCTATGATGCCACTTCGAGGTAGAAGATGTTCACACATTATTGTAATTATATACTGCAACTTTCCTCATTTGAACTCCGCTTATCTTGTACTTATAATCATATAAACATCTAATCTCAATATAACAACGTATGATGTTTATTCTATTCTGTTAATGGTAATCCTTTCTTGCACGAATTATTATTGTTGGTATTTCGGTTATTGAAACTTATAATTTATTTCCTAGTACACCACTTCGAGTTATAAGAGGTTCACACGATATCTTAATTATCTCATGTAAGTTTGCCCAATCAAACTCTGTTTATCTTGTAGTTATACTCGTTTAAATTTGTAATCTTAAATATACTAAGTTATGAAGTTTACTATATTCTTGTAACGGTACTCCTTTCTTGCAAGAAGTATTAATCTTGTATGTCGGCTATTGCAACTTATAATTTATTACCTATGATGCCACTTCAAGGTATACGAGGTTCACACGATGTCTTAATAATATGGGGTAGGTTTCCTCAACCGAACTCTGTTTATCTTGTAGTTATAATCGTTTAAATTTGTAATCTAAATATACTAACATATGAAGTTTACTATATTCTTTGAACGGTACTCCTTTCTTGCACGAACTATTAATCTTTGTATGTCGGTTATTGCACCTTATAATTTATACCAATGATGCCACTTTGAGGTATACGAGGTTCACACGATCTCTTAATTATATCCTGTAAGTTTCCTCAATCGAAGGAACTCTGTTTATTTTGTAGCTATGACCGTTTAAATTCGTAATCTAAATATACTTACAGATGAAGTTTACTATATTCTTTTAACGGTACTCCTTTCTTGCTCGACCTATGAATCCCGGAATTTCGGTTATTGCAACTTATAATTTATTTCCTATGATGCCACTTCGAGGTAGAAGATGTTCACACATTATTGTAATTATATACTGCAACTTTCCTCATTTGAACTCCGCTTATCTTGTACTTATAATCATATAAACATCTAATCTCAATATAACAACGTATGATGTTTATTCTATTCTGTTAATGGTAATCCTTTCTTGCACGAATTATTATTGTTGGTATTTCGGTTATTGAAACTTATAATTTATTTCCTAGTACACCACTTCGAGTTATAAGAGGTTCACACGATATCTTAATTATCTCATGTAAGTTTGCCCAAACAAACTCTGTTTATCTTGTAGTTATACTCGTTTAAATTTGTAATCTTAAATATACTAAGTTATGAAGTTTACTATATTCTTGTAACGGTACTCCTTTCTTGCAAGAAGTATTAATCTTGTATGTCGGCTATTGCAACTTATAATTTATTACCTATGATGCCACTTCAAGGTATACGAGGTTCACACGATGTCTTAATAATATGGGGTAGGTTTCCTCAACCGAACTCTGTTTATCTTGTAGTTATAATCGTTTAAATTTGTAATCTAAATATACTAACATATGAAGTTTACTATATTCTTTGAACGGTACTCCTTTCTTGCACGAACTATTAATCTTTGTATGTCGGTTATTGCACCTTATAATTTATACCAATGATGCCACTTTGAGGTATACGAGGTTCACACGATCTCTTAATTATATCCTGTAAGTTTCCTCAATCGAAGGAACTCTGTTTATTTTGTAGCTATGACCGTTTAAATTCGTAATCTAAATATACTTACAGATGAAGTTTACTATATTCTTTTAACGGTACTCCTTTCTTGCTCGACCTATGAATCCCGGAATTTCGGTTATTGCAACTTATAATTTATTTCCTATGATGCCACTTCGAGGTAGAAGATGTTCACACATTATTGTAATTATATACTGCAACTTTCCTCATTGGAACTCCGCTTATCTTGTACTTATAATCATATAAACATCTAATCTCAATATAACAACGTATGATGTTTATTCTATTCTGTTAATGGTAATCCTTTCTTGCACGAATTATTATTGTTGGTATTTCGGTTATTGAAACTTATAATTTATTTCCTAGTACACCACTTCGAGTTATAAGAGGTTCACACGATATCTTAATTATCTCATGTAAGTTTGCCCAATCAAACTCTGTTTATCTTGTAGTTATACTCGTTTAAATTTGTAATCTTAAATATACTAAGTTATGAAGTTTACTATATTCTTGTAACGGTACTCCTTTCTTGCAAGAAGTATTAATCTTGTATGTCGGCTATTGCAACTTATAATTTATTACCTATGATGCCACTTCAAGGTATACGAGGTTCACACGATGTCTTAATAATATGGGGTAGGTTTCCTCAACCGAACTCTGTTTATCTTGTAGTTATAATCGTTTAAATTTGTAATCTAAATATACTAACATATGAAGTTTACTATATTCTTTGAACGGTACTCCTTTCTTGCACGAACTATTAATCTTTGTATGTCGGTTATTGCACCTTATAATTTATACCAATGATGCCACTTTGAGGTATACGAGGTTCACACGATCTCTTAATTATATCCTGTAAGTTTCCTCAATCGAAGGAACTCTGTTTATTTTGTAGCTATGACCGTTTAAATTCGTAATCTAAATATACTTACAGATGAAGTTTACTATATTCTTTTAACGGTACTCCTTTCTTGCTCGACCTATGAATCCCGGAATTTCGGTTATTGCAACTTATAATTTATTTCCTATGATGCCACTTCGAGGTAGAAGATGTTCACACATTATTGTAATTATATACTGCAACTTTCCTCATTTGAACTCCGCTTATCTTGTACTTATAATCATATAAACATCTAATCTCAATATAACAACGTATGATGTTTATTCTATTCTGTTAATGGTAATCCTTTCTTGCACGAATTATTATTGTTGGTATTTCGGTTATTGAAACTTATAATTTATTTCCTAGTACACCACTTCGAGTTATAAGAGGTTCACACGATATCTTAATTATCTCATGTAAGTTTGCCCAATCAAACTCTGTTTATCTTGTAGTTATACTCGTTTAAATTTGTAATCTTAAATATACTAAGTTATGAAGTTTACTATATTCTTGTAACGGTACTCCTTTCTTGCAAGAAGTATTAATCTTGTATGTCGGCTATTGCAACTTATAATTTATTACCTATGATGCCACTTCAAGGTATACGAGGTTCACACGATGTCTTAATAATATGGGGTAGGTTTCCTCAACCGAACTCTGTTTATCTTGTAGTTATAATCGTTTAAATTTGTAATCTAAATATACTAACATATGAAGTTTACTATATTCTTTGAACGGTACTCCTTTCTTGCACGAACTATTAATCTTTGTATGTCGGTTATTGCACCTTATAATTTATACCAATGATGCCACTTTGAGGTATACGAGGTTCACACGATCTCTTAATTATATCCTGTAAGTTTCCTCAATCGAAGGAACTCTGTTTATTTTGTAGCTATGACCGTTTAAATTCGTAATCTAAATATACTTACAGATGAAGTTTACTATATTCTTTTAACGGTACTCCTTTCTTGCTCGACCTATGAATCCCGGAATTTCGGTTATTGCAACTTATAATTTATTTCCTATGATGCCACTTCGAGGTAGAAGATGTTCACACATTATTGTAATTATATACTGCAACTTTCCTCATTTGAACTCCGCTTATCTTGTACTTATAATCATATAAACATCTAATCTCAATATAACAACGTATGATGTTTATTCTATTCTGTTAATGGTAATCCTTTCTTGCACGAATTATTATTGTTGGTATTTCGGTTATTGAAACTTATAATTTATTTCCTAGTACACCACTTCGAGTTATAAGAGGTTCACACGATATCTTAATTATCTCATGTAAGTTTGCCCAATCAAACTCTGTTTATCTTGTAGTTATACTCGTTTAAATTTGTAATCTTAAATATACTAAGTTATGAAGTTTACTATATTCTTGTAACGGTACTCCTTTCTTGCAAGAAGTATTAATCTTGTATGTCGGCTATTGCAACTTATAATTTATTACCTATGATGCCACTTCAAGGTATACGAGGTTCACACGATGTCTTAATAATATGGGGTAGGTTTCCTCAACCGAACTCTGTTTATCTTGTAGTTATAATCGTTTAAATTTGTAATCTAAATATACTAACATATGAAGTTTACTATATTCTTTGAACGGTACTCCTTTCTTGCACGAACTATTAATCTTTGTATGTCGGTTATTGCACCTTATAATTTATACCAATGATGCCACTTTGAGGTATACGAGGTTCACACGATCTCTTAATTATATCCTGTAAGTTTCCTCAATCGAAGGAACTCTGTTTATTTTGTAGCTATGACCGTTTAAATTCGTAATCTAAATATACTTACAGATGAAGTTTACTATATTCTTTTAACGGTACTCCTTTCTTGCTCGACCTATGAATCCCGGAATTTCGGTTATTGCAACTTATAATTTATTTCCTATGATGCCACTTCGAGGTAGAAGATGTTCACACATTATTGTAATTATATACTGCAACTTTCCTCATTGGAACTCCGCTTATCTTGTACTTATAATCATATAAACATCTAATCTCAATATAACAACGTATGATGTTTATTCTATTCTGTTAATGGTAATCCTTTCTTGCACGAATTATTATTGTTGGTATTTCGGTTATTGAAACTTATAATTTATTTCCTAGTACACCACTTCGAGTTATAAGAGGTTCACACGATATCTTAATTATCTCATGTAAGTTTGCCCAATCAAACTCTGTTTATCTTGTAGTTATACTCGTTTAAATTTGTAATCTTAAATATACTAAGTTATGAAGTTTACTATATTCTTGTAACGGTACTCCTTTCTTGCAAGAAGTATTAATCTTGTATGTCGGCTATTGCAACTTATAATTTATTACCTATGATGCCACTTCAAGGTATACGAGGTTCACACGATGTCTTAATAATATGGGGTAGGTTTCCTCAACCGAACTCTGTTTATCTTGTAGTTATAATCGTTTAAATTTGTAATCTAAATATACTAACATATGAAGTTTACTATATTCTTTGAACGGTACTCCTTTCTTGCACGAACTATTAATCTTTGTATGTCGGTTATTGCACCTTATAATTTATACCAATGATGCCACTTTGAGGTATACGAGGTTCACACGATCTCTTAATTATATCCTGTAAGTTTCCTCAATCGAAGGAACTCTGTTTATTTTGTAGCTATGACCGTTTAAATTCGTAATCTAAATATACTTACAGATGAAGTTTACTATATTCTTTTAACGGTACTCCTTTCTTGCTCGACCTATGAATCCCGGAATTTCGGTTATTGCAACTTATAATTTATTTCCTATGATGCCACTTCGAGGTAGAAGATGTTCACACATTATTGTAATTATATACTGCAACTTTCCTCATTTGAACTCCGCTTATCTTGTACTTATAATCATATAAACATCTAATCTCAATATAACAACGTATGATGTTTATTCTATTCTGTTAATGGTAATCCTTTCTTGCACGAATTATTATTGTTGGTATTTCGGTTATTGAAACTTATAATTTATTTCCTAGTACACCACTTCGAGTTATAAGAGGTTCACACGATATCTTAATTATCTCATGTAAGTTTGCCCAATCAAACTCTGTTTATCTTGTAGTTATACTCGTTTAAATTTGTAATCTTAAATATACTAAGTTATGAAGTTTACTATATTCTTGTAACGGTACTCCTTTCTTGCAAGAAGTATTAATCTTGTATGTCGGCTATTGCAACTTATAATTTATTACCTATGATGCCACTTCAAGGTATACGAGGTTCACACGATGTCTTAATAATATGGGGTAGGTTTCCTCAACCGAACTCTGTTTATCTTGTAGTTATAATCGTTTAAATTTGTAATCTAAATATACTAACATATGAAGTTTACTATATTCTTTGAACGGTACTCCTTTCTTGCACGAACTATTAATCTTTGTATGTCGGTTATTGCACCTTATAATTTATACCAATGATGCCACTTTGAGGTATACGAGGTTCACACGATCTCTTAATTATATCCTGTAAGTTTCCTCAATCGAAGGAACTCTGTTTATTTTGTAGCTATGACCGTTTAAATTCGTAATCTAAATATACTTACAGATGAAGTTTACTATATTCTTTTAACGGTACTCCTTTCTTGCTCGACCTATGAATCCCGGAATTTCGGTTATTGCAACTTATAATTTATTTCCTATGATGCCACTTCGAGGTAGAAGATGTTCACACATTATTGTAATTATATACTGCAACTTTCCTCATTGGAACTCCGCTTATCTTGTACTTATAATCATATAAACATCTAATCTCAATATAACAACGTATGATGTTTATTCTATTCTGTTAATGGTAATCCTTTCTTGCACGAATTATTATTGTTGGTATTTCGGTTATTGAAACTTATAATTTATTTCCTAGTACACCACTTCGAGTTATAAGAGGTTCACACGATATCTTAATTATCTCATGTAAGTTTGCCCAATCAAACTCTGTTTATCTTGTAGTTATACTCGTTTAAATTTGTAATCTTAAATATACTAAGTTATGAAGTTTACTATATTCTTGTAACGGTACTCCTTTCTTGCAAGAAGTATTAATCTTGTATGTCGGCTATTGCAACTTATAATTTATTACCTATGATGCCACTTCAAGGTATACGAGGTTCACACGATGTCTTAATAATATGGGGTAGGTTTCCTCAACCGAACTCTGTTTATCTTGTAGTTATAATCGTTTAAATTTGTAATCTAAATATACTAACATATGAAGTTTACTATATTCTTTGAACGGTACTCCTTTCTTGCACGAACTATTAATCTTTGTATGTCGGTTATTGCACCTTATAATTTATACCAATGATGCCACTTTGAGGTATACGAGGTTCACACGATCTCTTAATTATATCCTGTAAGTTTCCTCAATCGAAGGAACTCTGTTTATTTTGTAGCTATGACCGTTTAAATTCGTAATCTAAATATACTTACAGATGAAGTTTACTATATTCTTTTAACGGTACTCCTTTCTTGCTCGACCTATGAATCCCGGAATTTCGGTTATTGCAACTTATAATTTATTTCCTATGATGCCACTTCGAGGTAGAAGATGTTCACACATTATTGTAATTATATACTGCAACTTTCCTCATTTGAACTCCGCTTATCTTGTACTTATAATCATATAAACATCTAATCTCAATATAACAACGTATGATGTTTATTCTATTCTGTTAATGGTAATCCTTTCTTGCACGAATTATTATTGTTGGTATTTCGGTTATTGAAACTTATAATTTATTTCCTAGTACACCACTTCGAGTTATAAGAGGTTCACACGATATCTTAATTATCTCATGTAAGTTTGCCCAATCAAACTCTGTTTATCTTGTAGTTATACTCGTTTAAATTTGTAATCTTAAATATACTAAGTTATGAAGTTTACTATATTCTTGTAACGGTACTCCTTTCTTGCAAGAAGTATTAATCTTGTATGTCGGCTATTGCAACTTATAATTTATTACCTATGATGCCACTTCAAGGTATACGAGGTTCACACGATGTCTTAATAATATGGGGTAGGTTTCCTCAACCGAACTCTGTTTATCTTGTAGTTATAATCGTTTAAATTTGTAATCTAAATATACTAACATATGAAGTTTACTATATTCTTTGAACGGTACTCCTTTCTTGCACGAACTATTAATCTTTGTATGTCGGTTATTGCACCTTATAATTTATACCAATGATGCCACTTTGAGGTATACGAGGTTCACACGATCTCTTAATTATATCCTGTAAGTTTCCTCAATCGAAGGAACTCTGTTTATTTTGTAGCTATGACCGTTTAAATTCGTAATCTAAATATACTTACAGATGAAGTTTACTATATTCTTTTAACGGTACTCCTTTCTTGCTCGACCTATGAATCCCGGAATTTCGGTTATTGCAACTTATAATTTATTTCCTATGATGCCACTTCGAGGTAGAAGATGTTCACACATTATTGTAATTATATACTGCAACTTTCCTCATTTGAACTCCGCTTATCTTGTACTTATAATCATATAAACATCTAATCTCAATATAACAACGTATGATGTTTATTCTATTCTGTTAATGGTAATCCTTTCTTGCACGAATTATTATTGTTGGTATTTCGGTTATTGAAACTTATAATTTATTTCCTAGTACACCACTTCGAGTTATAAGAGGTTCACACGATATCTTAATTATCTCATGTAAGTTTGCCCAATCAAACTCTGTTTATCTTGTAGTTATACTCGTTTAAATTTGTAATCTTAAATATACTAAGTTATGAAGTTTACTATATTCTTGTAACGGTACTCCTTTCTTGCAAGAAGTATTAATCTTGTATGTCGGCTATTGCAACTTATAATTTATTACCTATGATGCCACTTCAAGGTATACGAGGTTCACACGATGTCTTAATAATATGGGGTAGGTTTCCTCAACCGAACTCTGTTTATCTTGTAGTTATAATCGTTTAAATTTGTAATCTAAATATACTAACATATGAAGTTTACTATATTCTTTGAACGGTACTCCTTTCTTGCACGAACTATTAATCTTTGTATGTCGGTTATTGCACCTTATAATTTATACCAATGATGCCACTTTGAGGTATACGAGGTTCACACGATCTCTTAATTATATCCTGTAAGTTTCCTCAATCGAAGGAACTCTGTTTATTTTGTAGCTATGACCGTTTAAATTCGTAATCTAAATATACTTACAGATGAAGTTTACTATATTCTTTTAACGGTACTCCTTTCTTGCTCGACCTATGAATCCCGGAATTTCGGTTATTGCAACTTATAATTTATTTCCTATGATGCCACTTCGAGGTAGAAGATGTTCACACATTATTGTAATTATATACTGCAACTTTCCTCATTGGAACTCCGCTTATCTTGTACTTATAATCATATAAACATCTAATCTCAATATAACAACGTATGATGTTTATTCTATTCTGTTAATGGTAATCCTTTCTTGCACGAATTATTATTGTTGGTATTTCGGTTATTGAAACTTATAATTTATTTCCTAGTACACCACTTCGAGTTATAAGAGGTTCACACGATATCTTAATTATCTCATGTAAGTTTGCCCAATCAAACTCTGTTTATCTTGTAGTTATACTCGTTTAAATTTGTAATCTTAAATATACTAAGTTATGAAGTTTACTATATTCTTGTAACGGTACTCCTTTCTTGCAAGAAGTATTAATCTTGTATGTCGGCTATTGCAACTTATAATTTATTACCTATGATGCCACTTCAAGGTATACGAGGTTCACACGATGTCTTAATAATATGGGGTAGGTTTCCTCAACCGAACTCTGTTTATCTTGTAGTTATAATCGTTTAAATTTGTAATCTAAATATACTAACATATGAAGTTTACTATATTCTTTGAACGGTACTCCTTTCTTGCACGAACTATTAATCTTTGTATGTCGGTTATTGCACCTTATAATTTATACCAATGATGCCACTTTGAGGTATACGAGGTTCACACGATCTCTTAATTATATCCTGTAAGTTTCCTCAATCGAAGGAACTCTGTTTATTTTGTAGCTATGACCGTTTAAATTCGTAATCTAAATATACTTACAGATGAAGTTTACTATATTCTTTTAACGGTACTCCTTTCTTGCTCGACCTATGAATCCCGGAATTTCGGTTATTGCAACTTATAATTTATTTCCTATGATGCCACTTCGAGGTAGAAGATGTTCACACATTATTGTAATTATATACTGCAACTTTCCTCATTTGAACTCCGCTTATCTTGTACTTATAATCATATAAACATCTAATCTCAATATAACAACGTATGATGTTTATTCTATTCTGTTAATGGTAATCCTTTCTTGCACGAATTATTATTGTTGGTATTTCGGTTATTGAAACTTATAATTTATTTCCTAGTACACCACTTCGAGTTATAAGAGGTTCACACGATATCTTAATTATCTCATGTAAGTTTGCCCAATCAAACTCTGTTTATCTTGTAGTTATACTCGTTTAAATTTGTAATCTTAAATATACTAAGTTATGAAGTTTACTATATTCTTGTAACGGTACTCCTTTCTTGCAAGAAGTATTAATCTTGTATGTCGGCTATTGCAACTTATAATTTATTACCTATGATGCCACTTCAAGGTATACGAGGTTCACACGATGTCTTAATAATATGGGGTAGGTTTCCTCAACCGAACTCTGTTTATCTTGTAGTTATAATCGTTTAAATTTGTAATCTAAATATACTAACATATGAAGTTTACTATATTCTTTGAACGGTACTCCTTTCTTGCACGAACTATTAATCTTTGTATGTCGGTTATTGCACCTTATAATTTATACCAATGATGCCACTTTGAGGTATACGAGGTTCACACGATCTCTTAATTATATCCTGTAAGTTTCCTCAATCGAAGGAACTCTGTTTATTTTGTAGCTATGACCGTTTAAATTCGTAATCTAAATATACTTACAGATGAAGTTTACTATATTCTTTTAACGGTACTCCTTTCTTGCTCGACCTATGAATCCCGGAATTTCGGTTATTGCAACTTATAATTTATTTCCTATGATGCCACTTCGAGGTAGAAGATGTTCACACATTATTGTAATTATATACTGCAACTTTCCTCATTTGAACTCCGCTTATCTTGTACTTATAATCATATAAACATCTAATCTCAATATAACAACGTATGATGTTTATTCTATTCTGTTAATGGTAATCCTTTCTTGCACGAATTATTATTGTTGGTATTTCGGTTATTGAAACTTATAATTTATTTCCTAGTACACCACTTCGAGTTATAAGAGGTTCACACGATATCTTAATTATCTCATGTAAGTTTGCCCAATCAAACTCTGTTTATCTTGTAGTTATACTCGTTTAAATTTGTAATCTTAAATATACTAAGTTATGAAGTTTACTATATTCTTGTAACGGTACTCCTTTCTTGCAAGAAGTATTAATCTTGTATGTCGGCTATTGCAACTTATAATTTATTACCTATGATGCCACTTCAAGGTATACGAGGTTCACACGATGTCTTAATAATATGGGGTAGGTTTCCTCAACCGAACTCTGTTTATCTTGTAGTTATAATCGTTTAAATTTGTAATCTAAATATACTAACATATGAAGTTTACTATATTCTTTGAACGGTACTCCTTTCTTGCACGAACTATTAATCTTTGTATGTCGGTTATTGCACCTTATAATTTATACCAATGATGCCACTTTGAGGTATACGAGGTTCACACGATCTCTTAATTATATCCTGTAAGTTTCCTCAATCGAAGGAACTCTGTTTATTTTGTAGCTATGACCGTTTAAATTCGTAATCTAAATATACTTACAGATGAAGTTTACTATATTCTTTTAACGGTACTCCTTTCTTGCTCGACCTATGAATCCCGGAATTTCGGTTATTGCAACTTATAATTTATTTCCTATGATGCCACTTCGAGGTAGAAGATGTTCACACATTATTGTAATTATATACTGCAACTTTCCTCATTTGAACTCCGCTTATCTTGTACTTATAATCATATAAACATCTAATCTCAATATAACAACGTATGATGTTTATTCTATTCTGTTAATGGTAATCCTTTCTTGCACGAATTATTATTGTTGGTATTTCGGTTATTGAAACTTATAATTTATTTCCTAGTACACCACTTCGAGTTATAAGAGGTTCACACGATATCTTAATTATCTCATGTAAGTTTGCCCAATCAAACTCTGTTTATCTTGTAGTTATACTCGTTTAAATTTGTAATCTTAAATATACTAAGTTATGAAGTTTACTATATTCTTGTAACGGTACTCCTTTCTTGCAAGAAGTATTAATCTTGTATGTCGGCTATTGCAACTTATAATTTATTACCTATGATGCCACTTCAAGGTATACGAGGTTCACACGATGTCTTAATAATATGGGGTAGGTTTCCTCAACCGAACTCTGTTTATCTTGTAGTTATAATCGTTTAAATTTGTAATCTAAATATACTAACATATGAAGTTTACTATATTCTTTGAACGGTACTCCTTTCTTGCACGAACTATTAATCTTTGTATGTCGGTTATTGCACCTTATAATTTATACCAATGATGCCACTTTGAGGTATACGAGGTTCACACGATCTCTTAATTATATCCTGTAAGTTTCCTCAATCGAAGGAACTCTGTTTATTTTGTAGCTATGACCGTTTAAATTCGTAATCTAAATATACTTACAGATGAAGTTTACTATATTCTTTTAACGGTACTCCTTTCTTGCTCGACCTATGAATCCCGGAATTTCGGTTATTGCAACTTATAATTTATTTCCTATGATGCCACTTCGAGGTAGAAGATGTTCACACATTATTGTAATTATATACTGCAACTTTCCTCATTTGAACTCCGCTTATCTTGTACTTATAATCATATAAACATCTAATCTCAATATAACAACGTATGATGTTTATTCTATTCTGTTAATGGTAATCCTTTCTTGCACGAATTATTATTGTTGGTATTTCGGTTATTGAAACTTATAATTTATTTCCTAGTACACCACTTCGAGTTATAAGAGGTTCACACGATATCTTAATTATCTCATGTAAGTTTGCCCAATCAAACTCTGTTTATCTTGTAGTTATACTCGTTTAAATTTGTAATCTTAAATATACTAAGTTATGAAGTTTACTATATTCTTGTAACGGTACTCCTTTCTTGCAAGAAGTATTAATCTTGTATGTCGGCTATTGCAACTTATAATTTATTACCTATGATGCCACTTCAAGGTATACGAGGTTCACACGATGTCTTAATAATATGGGGTAGGTTTCCTCAACCGAACTCTGTTTATCTTGTAGTTATAATCGTTTAAATTTGTAATCTAAATATACTAACATATGAAGTTTACTATATTCTTTGAACGGTACTCCTTTCTTGCACGAACTATTAATCTTTGTATGTCGGTTATTGCACCTTATAATTTATACCAATGATGCCACTTTGAGGTATACGAGGTTCACACGATCTCTTAATTATATCCTGTAAGTTTCCTCAATCGAAGGAACTCTGTTTATTTTGTAGCTATGACCGTTTAAATTCGTAATCTAAATATACTTACAGATGAAGTTTACTATATTCTTTTAACGGTACTCCTTTCTTGCTCGACCTATGAATCCCGGAATTTCGGTTATTGCAACTTATAATTTATTTCCTATGATGCCACTTCGAGGTAGAAGATGTTCACACATTATTGTAATTATATACTGCAACTTTCCTCATTTGAACTCCGCTTATCTTGTACTTATAATCATATAAACATCTAATCTCAATATAACAACGTATGATGTTTATTCTATTCTGTTAATGGTAATCCTTTCTTGCACGAATTATTATTGTTGGTATTTCGGTTATTGAAACTTATAATTTATTTCCTAGTACACCACTTCGAGTTATAAGAGGTTCACACGATATCTTAATTATCTCATGTAAGTTTGCCCAATCAAACTCTGTTTATCTTGTAGTTATACTCGTTTAAATTTGTAATCTTAAATATACTAAGTTATGAAGTTTACTATATTCTTGTAACGGTACTCCTTTGTTGCAATAAGTATTAATCTTGTATGTCGGCTATTGCAACTTATAATTTATTACCTATGATGCCACTTCAAGGTATACGAGGTTCACACGATGTCTTAATAATATGGGGTAGGTTTCCTCAACCGAACTCTGTTTATCTTGTAGTTATAATCGTTTAAATTTGTAATCTAAATATACTAACATATGAAGTTTACTATATTCTTTGAACGGTACTCCTTTCTTGCACGAACTATTAATCTTTGTATGTCGGTTATTGCACCTTATAATTTATACCAATGATGCCACTTTGAGGTATACGAGGTTCACACGATCTCTTAATTATATCCTGTAAGTTTCCTCAATCGAAGGAACTCTGTTTATTTTGTAGCTATGACCGTTTAAATTCGTAATCTAAATATACTTACAGATGAAGTTTACTATATTCTTTTAACGGTACTCCTTTCTTGCTCGACCTATGAATCCCGGAATTTCGGTTATTGCAACTTATAATTTATTTCCTATGATGCCACTTCGAGGTAGAAGATGTTCACACATTATTGTAATTATATACTGCAACTTTCCTCATTTGAACTCCGCTTATCTTGTACTTATAATCATATAAACATCTAATCTCAATATAACAACGTATGATGTTTATTCTATTCTGTTAATGGTAATCCTTTCTTGCACGAATTATTATTGTTGGTATTTCGGTTATTGAAACTTATAATTTATTTCCTAGTACACCACTTCGAGTTATAAGAGGTTCACACGATATCTTAATTATCTCATGTAAGTTTGCCCAATCAAACTCTGTTTATCTTGTAGTTATACTCGTTTAAATTTGTAATCTTAAATATACTAAGTTATGAAGTTTACTATATTCTTGTAACGGTACTCCTTTCTTGCAAGAAGTATTAATCTTGTATGTCGGCTATTGCAACTTATAATTTATTACCTATGATGCCACTTCAAGGTATACGAGGTTCACACGATGTCTTAATAATATGGGGTAGGTTTCCTCAACCGAACTCTGTTTATCTTGTAGTTATAATCGTTTAAATTTGTAATCTAAATATACTAACATATGAAGTTTACTATATTCTTTGAACGGTACTCCTTTCTTGCACGAACTATTAATCTTTGTATGTCGGTTATTGCACCTTATAATTTATACCAATGATGCCACTTTGAGGTATACGAGGTTCACACGATCTCTTAATTATATCCTGTAAGTTTCCTCAATCGAAGGAACTCTGTTTATTTTGTAGCTATGACCGTTTAAATTCGTAATCTAAATATACTTACAGATGAAGTTTACTATATTCTTTTAACGGTACTCCTTTCTTGCTCGACCTATGAATCCCGGAATTTCGGTTATTGCAACTTATAATTTATTTCCTATGATGCCACTTCGAGGTAGAAGATGTTCACACATTATTGTAATTATATACTGCAACTTTCCTCATTGGAACTCCGCTTATCTTGTACTTATAATCATATAAACATCTAATCTCAATATAACAACGTATGATGTTTATTCTATTCTGTTAATGGTAATCCTTTCTTGCACGAATTATTATTGTTGGTATTTCGGTTATTGAAACTTATAATTTATTTCCTAGTACACCACTTCGAGTTATAAGAGGTTCACACGATATCTTAATTATCTCATGTAAGTTTGCCCAATCAAACTCTGTTTATCTTGTAGTTATACTCGTTTAAATTTGTAATCTTAAATATACTAAGTTATGAAGTTTACTATATTCTTGTAACGGTACTCCTTTCTTGCAAGAAGTATTAATCTTGTATGTCGGCTATTGCAACTTATAATTTATTACCTATGATGCCACTTCAAGGTATACGAGGTTCACACGATGTCTTAATAATATGGGGTAGGTTTCCTCAACCGAACTCTGTTTATCTTGTAGTTATAATCGTTTAAATTTGTAATCTAAATATACTAACATATGAAGTTTACTATATTCTTTGAACGGTACTCCTTTCTTGCACGAACTATTAATCTTTGTATGTCGGTTATTGCACCTTATAATTTATACCAATGATGCCACTTTGAGGTATACGAGGTTCACACGATCTCTTAATTATATCCTGTAAGTTTCCTCAATCGAAGGAACTCTGTTTATTTTGTAGCTATGACCGTTTAAATTCGTAATCTAAATATACTTACAGATGAAGTTTACTATATTCTTTTAACGGTACTCCTTTCTTGCTCGACCTATGAATCCCGGAATTTCGGTTATTGCAACTTATAATTTATTTCCTATGATGCCACTTCGAGGTAGAAGATGTTCACACATTATTGTAATTATATACTGCAACTTTCCTCATTTGAACTCCGCTTATCTTGTACTTATAATCATATAAACATCTAATCTCAATATAACAACGTATGATGTTTATTCTATTCTGTTAATGGTAATCCTTTCTTGCACGAATTATTATTGTTGGTATTTCGGTTATTGAAACTTATAATTTATTTCCTAGTACACCACTTCGAGTTATAAGAGGTTCACACGATATCTTAATTATCTCATGTAAGTTTGCCCAATCAAACTCTGTTTATCTTGTAGTTATACTCGTTTAAATTTGTAATCTTAAATATACTAAGTTATGAAGTTTACTATATTCTTGTAACGGTACTCCTTTCTTGCAAGAAGTATTAATCTTGTATGTCGGCTATTGCAACTTATAATTTATTACCTATGATGCCACTTCAAGGTATACGAGGTTCACACGATGTCTTAATAATATGGGGTAGGTTTCCTCAACCGAACTCTGTTTATCTTGTAGTTATAATCGTTTAAATTTGTAATCTAAATATACTAACATATGAAGTTTACTATATTCTTTGAACGGTACTCCTTTCTTGCACGAACTATTAATCTTTGTATGTCGGTTATTGCACCTTATAATTTATACCAATGATGCCACTTTGAGGTATACGAGGTTCACACGATCTCTTAATTATATCCTGTAAGTTTCCTCAATCGAAGGAACTCTGTTTATTTTGTAGCTATGACCGTTTAAATTCGTAATCTAAATATACTTACAGATGAAGTTTACTATATTCTTTTAACGGTACTCCTTTCTTGCTCGACCTATGAATCCCGGAATTTCGGTTATTGCAACTTATAATTTATTTCCTATGATGCCACTTCGAGGTAGAAGATGTTCACACATTATTGTAATTATATACTGCAACTTTCCTCATTTGAACTCCGCTTATCTTGTACTTATAATCATATAAACATCTAATCTCAATATAACAACGTATGATGTTTATTCTATTCTGTTAATGGTAATCCTTTCTTGCACGAATTATTATTGTTGGTATTTCGGTTATTGAAACTTATAATTTATTTCCTAGTACACCACTTCGAGTTATAAGAGGTTCACACGATATCTTAATTATCTCATGTAAGTTTGCCCAATCAAACTCTGTTTATCTTGTAGTTATACTCGTTTAAATTTGTAATCTTAAATATACTAAGTTATGAAGTTTACTATATTCTTGTAACGGTACTCCTTTGTTGCAATAAGTATTAATCTTGTATGTCGGCTATTGCAACTTATAATTTATTACCTATGATGCCACTTCAAGGTATACGAGGTTCACACGATGTCTTAATAATATGGGGTAGGTTTCCTCAACCGAACTCTGTTTATCTTGTAGTTATAATCGTTTAAATTTGTAATCTAAATATACTAACATATGAAGTTTACTATATTCTTTGAACGGTACTCCTTTCTTGCACGAACTATTAATCTTTGTATGTCGGTTATTGCACCTTATAATTTATACCAATGATGCCACTTTGAGGTATACGAGGTTCACACGATCTCTTAATTATATCCTGTAAGTTTCCTCAATCGAAGGAACTCTGTTTATTTTGTAGCTATGACCGTTTAAATTCGTAATCTAAATATACTTACAGATGAAGTTTACTATATTCTTTTAACGGTACTCCTTTCTTGCTCGACCTATGAATCCCGGAATTTCGGTTATTGCAACTTATAATTTATTTCCTATGATGCCACTTCGAGGTAGAAGATGTTCACACATTATTGTAATTATATACTGCAACTTTCCTCATTTGAACTCCGCTTATCTTGTACTTATAATCATATAAACATCTAATCTCAATATAACAACGTATGATGTTTATTCTATTCTGTTAATGGTAATCCTTTCTTGCACGAATTATTATTGTTGGTATTTCGGTTATTGAAACTTATAATTTATTTCCTAGTACACCACTTCGAGTTATAAGAGGTTCACACGATATCTTAATTATCTCATGTAAGTTTGCCCAATCAAACTCTGTTTATCTTGTAGTTATACTCGTTTAAATTTGTAATCTTAAATATACTAAGTTATGAAGTTTACTATATTCTTGTAACGGTACTCCTTTCTTGCAAGAAGTATTAATCTTGTATGTCGGCTATTGCAACTTATAATTTATTACCTATGATGCCACTTCAAGGTATACGAGGTTCACACGATGTCTTAATAATATGGGGTAGGTTTCCTCAACCGAACTCTGTTTATCTTGTAGTTATAATCGTTTAAATTTGTAATCTAAATATACTAACATATGAAGTTTACTATATTCTTTGAACGGTACTCCTTTCTTGCACGAACTATTAATCTTTGTATGTCGGTTATTGCACCTTATAATTTATACCAATGATGCCACTTTGAGGTATACGAGGTTCACACGATCTCTTAATTATATCCTGTAAGTTTCCTCAATCGAAGGAACTCTGTTTATTTTGTAGCTATGACCGTTTAAATTCGTAATCTAAATATACTTACAGATGAAGTTTACTATATTCTTTTAACGGTACTCCTTTCTTGCTCGACCTATGAATCCCGGAATTTCGGTTATTGCAACTTATAATTTATTTCCTATGATGCCACTTCGAGGTAGAAGATGTTCACACATTATTGTAATTATATACTGCAACTTTCCTCATTTGAACTCCGCTTATCTTGTACTTATAATCATATAAACATCTAATCTCAATATAACAACGTATGATGTTTATTCTATTCTGTTAATGGTAATCCTTTCTTGCACGAATTATTATTGTTGGTATTTCGGTTATTGAAACTTATAATTTATTTCCTAGTACACCACTTCGAGTTATAAGAGGTTCACACGATATCTTAATTATCTCATGTAAGTTTGCCCAATCAAACTCTGTTTATCTTGTAGTTATACTCGTTTAAATTTGTAATCTTAAATATACTAAGTTATGAAGTTTACTATATTCTTGTAACGGTACTCCTTTCTTGCAAGAAGTATTAATCTTGTATGTCGGCTATTGCAACTTATAATTTATTACCTATGATGCCACTTCAAGGTATACGAGGTTCACACGATGTCTTAATAATATGGGGTAGGTTTCCTCAACCGAACTCTGTTTATCTTGTAGTTATAATCGTTTAAATTTGTAATCTAAATATACTAACATATGAAGTTTACTATATTCTTTGAACGGTACTCCTTTCTTGCACGAACTATTAATCTTTGTATGTCGGTTATTGCACCTTATAATTTATACCAATGATGCCACTTTGAGGTATACGAGGTTCACACGATCTCTTAATTATATCCTGTAAGTTTCCTCAATCGAAGGAACTCTGTTTATTTTGTAGCTATGACCGTTTAAATTCGTAATCTAAATATACTTACAGATGAAGTTTACTATATTCTTTTAACGGTACTCCTTTCTTGCTCGACCTATGAATCCCGGAATTTCGGTTATTGCAACTTATAATTTATTTCCTATGATGCCACTTCGAGGTAGAAGATGTTCACACATTATTGTAATTATATACTGCAACTTTCCTCATTTGAACTCCGCTTATCTTGTACTTATAATCATATAAACATCTAATCTCAATATAACAACGTATGATGTTTATTCTATTCTGTTAATGGTAATCCTTTCTTGCACGAATTATTATTGTTGGTATTTCGGTTATTGAAACTTATAATTTATTTCCTAGTACACCACTTCGAGTTATAAGAGGTTCACACGATATCTTAATTATCTCATGTAAGTTTGCCCAATCAAACTCTGTTTATCTTGTAGTTATACTCGTTTAAATTTGTAATCTTAAATATACTAAGTTATGAAGTTTACTATATTCTTGTAACGGTACTCCTTTCTTGCAAGAAGTATTAATCTTGTATGTCGGCTATTGCAACTTATAATTTATTACCTATGATGCCACTTCAAGGTATACGAGGTTCACACGATGTCTTAATAATATGGGGTAGGTTTCCTCAACCGAACTCTGTTTATCTTGTAGTTATAATCGTTTAAATTTGTAATCTAAATATACTAACATATGAAGTTTACTATATTCTTTGAACGGTACTCCTTTCTTGCACGAACTATTAATCTTTGTATGTCGGTTATTGCACCTTATAATTTATACCAATGATGCCACTTTGAGGTATACGAGGTTCACACGATCTCTTAATTATATCCTGTAAGTTTCCTCAATCGAAGGAACTCTGTTTATTTTGTAGCTATGACCGTTTAAATTCGTAATCTAAATATACTTACAGATGAAGTTTACTATATTCTTTTAACGGTACTCCTTTCTTGCTCGACCTATGAATCCCGGAATTTCGGTTATTGCAACTTATAATTTATTTCCTATGATGCCACTTCGAGGTAGAAGATGTTCACACATTATTGTAATTATATACTGCAACTTTCCTCATTTGAACTCCGCTTATCTTGTACTTATAATCATATAAACATCTAATCTCAATATAACAACGTATGATGTTTATTCTATTCTGTTAATGGTAATCCTTTCTTGCACGAATTATTATTGTTGGTATTTCGGTTATTGAAACTTATAATTTATTTCCTAGTACACCACTTCGAGTTATAAGAGGTTCACACGATATCTTAATTATCTCATGTAAGTTTGCCCAATCAAACTCTGTTTATCTTGTAGTTATACTCGTTTAAATTTGTAATCTTAAATATACTAAGTTATGAAGTTTACTATATTCTTGTAACGGTACTCCTTTCTTGCAAGAAGTATTAATCTTGTATGTCGGCTATTGCAACTTATAATTTATTACCTATGATGCCACTTCAAGGTATACGAGGTTCACACGATGTCTTAATAATATGGGGTAGGTTTCCTCAACCGAACTCTGTTTATCTTGTAGTTATAATCGATTAAATTTGTAATCTAAATATACTAACATATGAAGTTTACTATATTCTTTGAACGGTACTCCTTTCTTGCACGAACTATTAATCTTTGTATGTCGGTTATTGCACCTTATAATTTATACCAATGATGCCACTTTGAGGTATACGAGGTTCACACGATCTCTTAATTATATCCTGTAAGTTTCCTCAATCGAAGGAACTCTGTTTATTTTGTAGCTATGACCGTTTAAATTCGTAATCTAAATATACTTACAGATGAAGTTTACTATATTCTTTTAACGGTACTCCTTTCTTGCTCGACCTATGAATCCCGGAATTTCGGTTATTGCAACTTATAATTTATTTCCTATGATGCCACTTCGAGGTAGAAGATGTTCACACATTATTGTAATTATATACTGCAACTTTCCTCATTTGAACTCCGCTTATCTTGTACTTATAATCATATAAACATCTAATCTCAATATAACAACGTATGATGTTTATTCTATTCTGTTAATGGTAATCCTTTCTTGCACGAATTATTATTGTTGGTATTTCGGTTATTGAAACTTATAATTTATTTCCTAGTACACCACTTCGAGTTATAAGAGGTTCACACGATATCTTAATTATCTCATGTAAGTTTGCCCAATCAAACTCTGTTTATCTTGTAGTTATACTCGTTTAAATTTGTAATCTTAAATATACTAAGTTATGAAGTTTACTATATTCTTGTAACGGTACTCCTTTCTTGCAAGAAGTATTAATCTTGTATGTCGGCTATTGCAACTTATAATTTATTACCTATGATGCCACTTCAAGGTATACGAGGTTCACACGATGTCTTAATAATATGGGGTAGGTTTCCTCAACCGAACTCTGTTTATCTTGTAGTTATAATCGTTTAAATTTGTAATCTAAATATACTAACATATGAAGTTTACTATATTCTTTGAACGGTACTCCTTTCTTGCACGAACTATTAATCTTTGTATGTCGGTTATTGCACCTTATAATTTATACCAATGATGCCACTTTGAGGTATACGAGGTTCACACGATCTCTTAATTATATCCTGTAAGTTTCCTCAATCGAAGGAACTCTGTTTATTTTGTAGCTATGACCGTTTAAATTCGTAATCTAAATATACTTACAGATGAAGTTTACTATATTCTTTTAACGGTACTCCTTTCTTGCTCGACCTATGAATCCCGGAATTTCGGTTATTGCAACTTATAATTTATTTCCTATGATGCCACTTCGAGGTAGAAGATGTTCACACATTATTGTAATTATATACTGCAACTTTCCTCATTTGAACTCCGCTTATCTTGTACTTATAATCATATAAACATCTAATCTCAATATAACAACGTATGATGTTTATTCTATTCTGTTAATGGTAATCCTTTCTTGCACGAATTATTATTGTTGGTATTTCGGTTATTGAAACTTATAATTTATTTCCTAGTACACCACTTCGAGTTATAAGAGGTTCACACGATATCTTAATTATCTCATGTAAGTTTGCCCAATCAAACTCTGTTTATCTTGTAGTTATACTCGTTTAAATTTGTAATCTTAAATATACTAAGTTATGAAGTTTACTATATTCTTGTAACGGTACTCCTTTCTTGCAAGAAGTATTAATCTTGTATGTCGGCTATTGCAACTTATAATTTATTACCTATGATGCCACTTCAAGGTATACGAGGTTCACACGATGTCTTAATAATATGGGGTAGGTTTCCTCAACCGAACTCTGTTTATCTTGTAGTTATAATCGTTTAAATTTGTAATCTAAATATACTAACATATGAAGTTTACTATATTCTTTGAACGGTACTCCTTTCTTGCACGAACTATTAATCTTTGTATGTCGGTTATTGCACCTTATAATTTATACCAATGATGCCACTTTGAGGTATACGAGGTTCACACGATCTCTTAATTATATCCTGTAAGTTTCCTCAATCGAAGGAACTCTGTTTATTTTGTAGCTATGACCGTTTAAATTCGTAATCTAAATATACTTACAGATGAAGTTTACTATATTCTTTTAACGGTACTCCTTTCTTGCTCGACCTATGAATCCCGGAATTTCGGTTATTGCAACTTATAATTTATTTCCTATGATGCCACTTCGAGGTAGAAGATGTTCACACATTATTGTAATTATATACTGCAACTTTCCTCATTTGAACTCCGCTTATCTTGTACTTATAATCATATAAACATCTAATCTCAATATAACAACGTATGATGTTTATTCTATTCTGTTAATGGTAATCCTTTCTTGCACGAATTATTATTGTTGGTATTTCGGTTATTGAAACTTATAATTTATTTCCTAGTACACCACTTCGAGTTATAAGAGGTTCACACGATATCTTAATTATCTCATGTAAGTTTGCCCAATCAAACTCTGTTTATCTTGTAGTTATACTCGTTTAAATTTGTAATCTTAAATATACTAAGTTATGAAGTTTACTATATTCTTGTAACGGTACTCCTTTCTTGCAAGAAGTATTAATCTTGTATGTCGGCTATTGCAACTTATAATTTATTACCTATGATGCCACTTCAAGGTATACGAGGTTCACACGATGTCTTAATAATATGGGGTAGGTTTCCTCAACCGAACTCTGTTTATCTTGTAGTTATAATCGTTTAAATTTGTAATCTAAATATACTAACATATGAAGTTTACTATATTCTTTGAACGGTACTCCTTTCTTGCACGAACTATTAATCTTTGTATGTCGGTTATTGCACCTTATAATTTATACCAATGATGCCACTTTGAGGTATACGAGGTTCACACGATCTCTTAATTATATCCTGTAAGTTTCCTCAATCGAAGGAACTCTGTTTATTTTGTAGCTATGACCGTTTAAATTCGTAATCTAAATATACTTACAGATGAAGTTTACTATATTCTTTTAACGGTACTCCTTTCTTGCTCGACCTATGAATCCCGGAATTTCGGTTATTGCAACTTATAATTTATTTCCTATGATGCCACTTCGAGGTAGAAGATGTTCACACATTATTGTAATTATATACTGCAACTTTCCTCATTTGAACTCCGCTTATCTTGTACTTATAATCATATAAACATCTAATCTCAATATAACAACGTATGATGTTTATTCTATTCTGTTAATGGTAATCCTTTCTTGCACGAATTATTATTGTTGGTATTTCGGTTATTGAAACTTATAATTTATTTCCTAGTACACCACTTCGAGTTATAAGAGGTTCACACGATATCTTAATTATCTCATGTAAGTTTGCCCAATCAAACTCTGTTTATCTTGTAGTTATACTCGTTTAAATTTGTAATCTTAAATATACTAAGTTATGAAGTTTACTATATTCTTGTAACGGTACTCCTTTCTTGCAAGAAGTATTAATCTTGTATGTCGGCTATTGCAACTTATAATTTATTACCTATGATGCCACTTCAAGGTATACGAGGTTCACACGATGTCTTAATAATATGGGGTAGGTTTCCTCAACCGAACTCTGTTTATCTTGTAGTTATAATCGTTTAAATTTGTAATCTAAATATACTAACATATGAAGTTTACTATATTCTTTGAACGGTACTCCTTTCTTGCACGAACTATTAATCTTTGTATGTCGGTTATTGCACCTTATAATTTATACCAATGATGCCACTTTGAGGTATACGAGGTTCACACGATCTCTTAATTATATCCTGTAAGTTTCCTCAATCGAAGGAACTCTGTTTATTTTGTAGCTATGACCGTTTAAATTCGTAATCTAAATATACTTACAGATGAAGTTTACTATATTCTTTTAACGGTACTCCTTTCTTGCTCGACCTATGAATCCCGGAATTTCGGTTATTGCAACTTATAATTTATTTCCTATGATGCCACTTCGAGGTAGAAGATGTTCACACATTATTGTAATTATATACTGCAACTTTCCTCATTTGAACTCCGCTTATCTTGTACTTATAATCATATAAACATCTAATCTCAATATAACAACGTATGATGTTTATTCTATTCTGTTAATGGTAATCCTTTCTTGCACGAATTATTATTGTTGGTATTTCGGTTATTGAAACTTATAATTTATTTCCTAGTACACCACTTCGAGTTATAAGAGGTTCACACGATATCTTAATTATCTCATGTAAGTTTGCCCAATCAAACTTTGTTTATCTTGTAGTTATACTCGTTTAAATTTGTAATCTTAAATATACTAAGTTATGAAGTTTACTATATTCTTGTAACGGTACTCCTTTCTTGCAAGAAGTATTAATCTTGTATGTCGGCTATTGCAACTTATAATTTATTACCTATGATGCCACTTCAAGGTATACGAGGTTCACACGATGTCTTAATAATATGGGGTAGGTTTCCTCAACCGAACTCTGTTTATCTTGTAGTTATAATCGTTTAAATTTGTAATCTAAATATACTAACATATGAAGTTTACTATATTCTTTGAACGGTACTCCTTTCTTGCACGAACTATTAATCTTTGTATGTCGGTTATTGCACCTTATAATTTATACCAATGATGCCACTTTGAGGTATACGAGGTTCACACGATCTCTTAATTATATCCTGTAAGTTTCCTCAATCGAAGGAACTCTGTTTATTTTGTAGCTATGACCGTTTAAATTCGTAATCTAAATATACTTACAGATGAAGTTTACTATATTCTTTTAACGGTACTCCTTTCTTGCTCGACCTATGAATCCCGGAATTTCGGTTATTGCAACTTATAATTTATTTCCTATGATGCCACTTCGAGGTAGAAGATGTTCACACATTATTGTAATTATATACTGCAACTTTCCTCATTTGAACTCCGCTTATCTTGTACTTATAATCATATAAACATCTAATCTCAATATAACAACGTATGATGTTTATTCTATTCTGTTAATGGTAATCCTTTCTTGCACGAATTATTATTGTTGGTATTTCGGTTATTGAAACTTATAATTTATTTCCTAGTACACCACTTCGAGTTATAAGAGGTTCACACGATATCTTAATTATCTCATGTAAGTTTGCCCAATCAAACTCTGTTTATCTTGTAGTTATACTCGTTTAAATTTGTAATCTTAAATATACTAAGTTATGAAGTTTACTATATTCTTGTAACGGTACTCCTTTCTTGCAAGAAGTATTAATCTTGTATGTCGGCTATTGCAACTTATAATTTATTACCTATGATGCCACTTCAAGGTATACGAGGTTCACACGATGTCTTAATAATATGGGGTAGGTTTCCTCAACCGAACTCTGTTTATCTTGTAGTTATAATCGTTTAAATTTGTAATCTAAATATACTAACATATGAAGTTTACTATATTCTTTGAACGGTACTCCTTTCTTGCACGAACTATTAATCTTTGTATGTCGGTTATTGCACCTTATAATTTATACCAATGATGCCACTTTGAGGTATACGAGGTTCACACGATCTCTTAATTATATCCTGTAAGTTTCCTCAATCGAAGGAACTCTGTTTATTTTGTAGCTATGACCGTTTAAATTCGTAATCTAAATATACTTACAGATGAAGTTTACTATATTCTTTTAACGGTACTCCTTTCTTGCTCGACCTATGAATCCCGGAATTTCGGTTATTGCAACTTATAATTTATTTCCTATGATGCCACTTCGAGGTAGAAGATGTTCACACATTATTGTAATTATATACTGCAACTTTCCTCATTTGAACTCCGCTTATCTTGTACTTATAATCATATAAACATCTAATCTCAATATAACAACGTATGATGTTTATTCTATTCTGTTAATGGTAATCCTTTCTTGCACGAATTATTATTGTTGGTATTTCGGTTATTGAAACTTATAATTTATTTCCTAGTACACCACTTCGAGTTATAAGAGGTTCACACGATATCTTAATTATCTCATGTAAGTTTGCCCAATCAAACTCTGTTTATCTTGTAGTTATACTCGTTTAAATTTGTAATCTTAAATATACTAAGTTATGAAGTTTACTATATTCTTGTAACGGTACTCCTTTCTTGCAAGAAGTATTAATCTTGTATGTCGGCTATTGCAACTTATAATTTATTACCTATGATGCCACTTCAAGGTATACGAGGTTCACACGATGTCTTAATAATATGGGGTAGGTTTCCTCAACCGAACTCTGTTTATCTTGTAGTTATAATCGTTTAAATTTGTAATCTAAATATACTAACATATGAAGTTTACTATATTCTTTGAACGGTACTCCTTTCTTGCACGAACTATTAATCTTTGTATGTCGGTTATTGCACCTTATAATTTATACCAATGATGCCACTTTGAGGTATACGAGGTTCACACGATCTCTTAATTATATCCTGTAAGTTTCCTCAATCGAAGGAACTCTGTTTATTTTGTAGCTATGACCGTTTAAATTCGTAATCTAAATATACTTACAGATGAAGTTTACTATATTCTTTTAACGGTACTCCTTTCTTGCTCGACCTATGAATCCCGGAATTTCGGTTATTGCAACTTATAATTTATTTCCTATGATGCCACTTCGAGGTAGAAGATGTTCACACATTATTGTAATTATATACTGCAACTTTCCTCATTTGAACTCCGCTTATCTTGTACTTATAATCATATAAACATCTAATCTCAATATAACAACGTATGATGTTTATTCTATTCTGTTAATGGTAATCCTTTCTTGCACGAATTATTATTGTTGGTATTTCGGTTATTGAAACTTATAATTTATTTCCTAGTACACCACTTCGAGTTATAAGAGGTTCACACGATATCTTAATTATCTCATGTAAGTTTGCCCAATCAAACTCTGTTTATCTTGTAGTTATACTCGTTTAAATTTGTAATCTTAAATATACTAAGTTATG
The DNA here is from genome assembly GCA_946814005.1 of Chamaenerion angustifolium. Taxonomy (NCBI): domain Eukaryota; kingdom Viridiplantae; phylum Streptophyta; class Magnoliopsida; order Myrtales; family Onagraceae; genus Chamaenerion; species Chamaenerion angustifolium. The sequence goes on along the minus strand of OX328268.1, from coordinate 19,042,564 downwards.
AAGTTTACTATATTCTTGTAACGGTACTCCTTTCTTGCAAGAAGTATTAATCTTGTATGTCGGCTATTGCAACTTATAATTTATTACCTATGATGCCACTTCAAGGTATACGAGGTTCACACGATGTCTTAATAATATGGGGTAGGTTTCCTCAACCGAACTCTGTTTATCTTGTAGTTATAATCGTTTAAATTTGTAATCTAAATATACTAACATATGAAGTTTACTATATTCTTTGAACGGTACTCCTTTCTTGCACGAACTATTAATCTTTGTATGTCGGTTATTGCACCTTATAATTTATACCAATGATGCCACTTTGAGGTATACGAGGTTCACACGATCTCTTAATTATATCCTGTAAGTTTCCTCAATCGAAGGAACTCTGTTTATTTTGTAGCTATGACCGTTTAAATTCGTAATCTAAATATACTTACAGATGAAGTTTACTATATTCTTTTAACGGTACTCCTTTCTTGCTCGACCTATGAATCCCGGAATTTCGGTTATTGCAACTTATAATTTATTTCCTATGATGCCACTTCGAGGTAGAAGATGTTCACACATTATTGTAATTATATACTGCAACTTTCCTCATTTGAACTCCGCTTATCTTGTACTTATAATCATATAAACATCTAATCTCAATATAACAACGTATGATGTTTATTCTATTCTGTTAATGGTAATCCTTTCTTGCACGAATTATTATTGTTGGTATTTCGGTTATTGAAACTTATAATTTATTTCCTAGTACACCACTTCGAGTTATAAGAGGTTCACACGATATCTTAATTATCTCATGTAAGTTTGCCCAATCAAACTCTGTTTATCTTGTAGTTATACTCGTTTAAATTTGTAATCTTAAATATACTAAGTTATGAAGTTTACTATATTCTTGTAACGGTACTCCTTTCTTGCAAGAAGTATTAATCTTGTATGTCGGCTATTGCAACTTATAATTTATTACCTATGATGCCACTTCAAGGTATACGAGGTTCACACGATGTCTTAATAATATGGGGTAGGTTTCCTCAACCGAACTCTGTTTGTCTTGTAGTTATAATCGTTTAAATTTGTAATCTAAATATACTAACATATGAAGTTTACTATATTCTTTGAACGGTACTCCTTTCTTGCACGAACTATTAATCTTTGTATGTCGGTTATTGCACCTTATAATTTATACCAATGATGCCACTTTGAGGTATACGAGGTTCACACGATCTCTTAATTATATCCTGTAAGTTTCCTCAATCGAAGGAACTCTGTTTATTTTGTAGCTATGACCGTTTAAATTCGTAATCTAAATATACTTACAGATGAAGTTTACTATATTCTTTTAACGGTACTCCTTTCTTGCTCGACCTATGAATCCCGGAATTTCGGTTATTGCAACTTATAATTTATTTCCTATGATGCCACTTCGAGGTAGAAGATGTTCACACATTATTGTAATTATATACTGCAACTTTCCTCATTTGAACTCCGCTTATCTTGTACTTATAATCATATAAACATCTAATCTCAATATAACAACGTATGATGTTTATTCTATTCTGTTAATGGTAATCCTTTCTTGCACGAATTATTATTGTTGGTATTTCGGTTATTGAAACTTATAATTTATTTCCTAGTACACCACTTCGAGTTATAAGAGGTTCACACGATATCTTAATTATCTCATGTAAGTTTGCCCAATCAAACTCTGTTTATCTTGTAGTTATACTCGTTTAAATTTGTAATCTTAAATATACTAAGTTATGAAGTTTACTATATTCTTGTAACGGTACTCCTTTCTTGCAAGAAGTATTAATCTTGTATGTCGGCTATTGCAACTTATAATTTATTACCTATGATGCCACTTCAAGGTATACGAGGTTCACACGATGTCTTAATAATATGGGGTAGGTTTCCTCAACCGAACTCTGTTTGTCTTGTAGTTATAATCGTTTAAATTTGTAATCTAAATATACTAACATATGAAGTTTACTATATTCTTTGAACGGTACTCCTTTCTTGCACGAACTATTAATCTTTGTATGTCGGTTATTGCACCTTATAATTTATACCAATGATGCCACTTTGAGGTATACGAGGTTCACACGATCTCTTAATTATATCCTGTAAGTTTCCTCAATCGAAGGAACTCTGTTTATTTTGTAGCTATGACCGTTTAAATTCGTAATCTAAATATACTTACAGATGAAGTTTACTATATTCTTTTAACGGTACTCCTTTCTTGCTCGACCTATGAATCCCGGAATTTCGGTTATTGCAACTTATAATTTATTTCCTATGATGCCACTTCGAGGTAGAAGATGTTCACACATTATTGTAATTATATACTGCAACTTTCCTCATTTGAACTCCGCTTATCTTGTACTTATAATCATATAAACATCTAATCTCAATATAACAACGTATGATGTTTATTCTATTCTGTTAATGGTAATCCTTTCTTGCACGAATTATTATTGTTGGTATTTCGGTTATTGAAACTTATAATTTATTTCCTAGTACACCACTTCGAGTTATAAGAGGTTCACACGATATCTTAATTATCTCATGTAAGTTTGCCCAATCAAACTCTGTTTATCTTGTAGTTATACTCGTTTAAATTTGTAATCTTAAATATACTAAGTTATGAAGTTTACTATATTCTTGTAACGGTACTCCTTTCTTGCAAGAAGTATTAATCTTGTATGTCGGCTATTGCAACTTATAATTTATTACCTATGATGCCACTTCAAGGTATACGAGGTTCACACGATGTCTTAATAATATGGGGTAGGTTTCCTCAACCGAACTCTGTTTATCTTGTAGTTATAATCGTTTAAATTTGTAATCTAAATATACTAACATATGAAGTTTACTATATTCTTTGAACGGTACTCCTTTCTTGCACGAACTATTAATCTTTGTATGTCGGTTATTGCACCTTATAATTTATACCAATGATGCCACTTTGAGGTATACGAGGTTCACACGATCTCTTAATTATATCCTGTAAGTTTCCTCAATCGAAGGAACTCTGTTTATTTTGTAGCTATGACCGTTTAAATTCGTAATCTAAATATACTTACAGATGAAGTTTACTATATTCTTTTAACGGTACTCCTTTCTTGCTCGACCTATGAATCCCGGAATTTCGGTTATTGCAACTTATAATTTATTTCCTATGATGCCACTTCGAGGTAGAAGATGTTCACACATTATTGTAATTATATACTGCAACTTTCCTCATTTGAACTCCGCTTATCTTGTACTTATAATCATATAAACATCTAATCTCAATATAACAACGTATGATGTTTATTCTATTCTGTTAATGGTAATCCTTTCTTGCACGAATTATTATTGTTGGTATTTCGGTTATTGAAACTTATAATTTATTTCCTAGTACACCACTTCGAGTTATAAGAGGTTCACACGATATCTTAATTATCTCATGTAAGTTTGCCCAATCAAACTCTGTTTATCTTGTAGTTATACTCGTTTAAATTTGTAATCTTAAATATACTAAGTTATGAAGTTTACTATATTCTTGTAACGGTACTCCTTTCTTGCAAGAAGTATTAATCTTGTATGTCGGCTATTGCAACTTATAATTTATTACCTATGATGCCACTTCAAGGTATACGAGGTTCACACGATGTCTTAATAATATGGGGTAGGTTTCCTCAACCGAACTCTGTTTATCTTGTAGTTATAATCGTTTAAATTTGTAATCTAAATATACTAACATATGAAGTTTACTATATTCTTTGAACGGTACTCCTTTCTTGCACGAACTATTAATCTTTGTATGTCGGTTATTGCACCTTATAATTTATACCAATGATGCCACTTTGAGGTATACGAGGTTCACACGATCTCTTAATTATATCCTGTAAGTTTCCTCAATCGAAGGAACTCTGTTTATTTTGTAGCTATGACCGTTTAAATTCGTAATCTAAATATACTTACAGATGAAGTTTACTATATTCTTTTAACGGTACTCCTTTCTTGCTCGACCTATGAATCCCGGAATTTCGGTTATTGCAACTTATAATTTATTTCCTATGATGCCACTTCGAGGTAGAAGATGTTCACACATTATTGTAATTATATACTGCAACTTTCCTCATTTGAACTCCGCTTATCTTGTACTTATAATCATATAAACATCTAATCTCAATATAACAACGTATGATGTTTATTCTATTCTGTTAATGGTAATCCTTTCTTGCACGAATTATTATTGTTGGTATTTCGGTTATTGAAACTTATAATTTATTTCCTAGTACACCACTTCGAGTTATAAGAGGTTCACACGATATCTTAATTATCTCATGTAAGTTTGCCCAATCAAACTCTGTTTATCTTGTAGTTATACTCGTTTAAATTTGTAATCTTAAATATACTAAGTTATGAAGTTTACTATATTCTTGTAACTGTACTCCTTTCTTGCAAGAAGTATTAATCTTGTATGTCGGCTATTGCAACTTATAATTTATTACCTATGATGCCACTTCAAGGTATACGAGGTTCACACGATGTCTTAATAATATGGGGTAGGTTTCCTCAACCGAACTCTGTTTATCTTGTAGTTATAATCGTTTAAATTTGTAATCTAAATATACTAACATATGAAGTTTACTATATTCTTTGAACGGTACTCCTTTCTTGCACGAACTATTAATCTTTGTATGTCGGTTATTGCACCTTATAATTTATACCAATGATGCCACTTTGAGGTATACGAGGTTCACACGATCTCTTAATTATATCCTGTAAGTTTCCTCAATCGAAGGAACTCTGTTTATTTTGTAGCTATGACCGTTTAAATTCGTAATCTAAATATACTTACAGATGAAGTTTACTATATTCTTTTAACGGTACTCCTTTCTTGCTCGACCTATGAATCCCGGAATTTCGGTTATTGCAACTTATAATTTATTTCCTATGATGCCACTTCGAGGTAGAAGATGTTCACACATTATTGTAATTATATACTGCAACTTTCCTCATTTGAACTCCGCTTATCTTGTACTTATAATCATATAAACATCTAATCTCAATATAACAACGTATGATGTTTATTCTATTCTGTTAATGGTAATCCTTTCTTGCACGAATTATTATTGTTGGTATTTCGGTTATTGAAACTTATAATTTATTTCCTAGTACACCACTTCGAGTTATAAGAGGTTCACACGATATCTTAATTATCTCATGTAAGTTTGCCCAATCAAACTCTGTTTATCTTGTAGTTATACTCGTTTAAATTTGTAATCTTAAATATACTAAGTTATGAAGTTTACTATATTCTTGTAACGGTACTCCTTTCTTGCAAGAAGTATTAATCTTGTATGTCGGCTATTGCAACTTATAATTTATTACCTATGATGCCACTTCAAGGTATACGAGGTTCACACGATGTCTTAATAATATGGGGTAGGTTTCCTCAACCGAACTCTGTTTATCTTGTAGTTATAATCGTTTAAATTTGTAATCTAAATATACTAACATATGAAGTTTACTATATTCTTTGAACGGTACTCCTTTCTTGCACGAACTATTAATCTTTGTATGTCGGTTATTGCAGCTTATAATCTATACCAATGATGCCACTTTGAGGTATACGAGGTTCACACGATCTCTTAATTATATCCTGTAAGTTTCCTCAATCGAAGGAACTCTGTTTATTTTGTAGCTATGACCGTTTAAATTCGTAATCTAAATATACTTACAGATGAAGTTTACTATATTCTTTTAACGGTACTCCTTTCTTGCTCGACCTATGAATCCCGGAATTTCGGTTATTGCAACTTATAATTTATTTCCTATGATGCCACTTCGAGGTAGAAGATGTTCACACATTATTGTAATTATATACTGCAACTTTCCTCATTTGAACTCCGCTTATCTTGTACTTATAATCATATAAACATCTAATCTCAATATAACAACGTATGATGTTTATTCTATTCTGTTAATGGTAATCCTTTCTTGCACGAATTATTATTGTTGGTATTTCGGTTATTGAAACTTATAATTTATTTCCTAGTACACCACTTCGAGTTATAAGAGGTTCACACGATATCTTAATTATCTCATGTAAGTTTGCCCAATCAAACTCTGTTTATCTTGTAGTTATACTCGTTTAAATTTGTAATCTTAAATATACTAAGTTATGAAGTTTACTATATTCTTGTAACGGTACTCCTTTCTTGCAAGAAGTATTAATCTTGTATGTCGGCTATTGCAACTTATAATTTATTACCTATGATGCCACTTCAAGGTATACGAGGTTCACACGATGTCTTAATAATATGGGGTAGGTTTCCTCAACCGAACTCTGTTTATCTTGTAGTTATAATCGTTTAAATTTGTAATCTAAATATACTAACATATGAAGTTTACTATATTCTTTGAACGGTACTCCTTTCTTGCACGAACTATTAATCTTTGTATGTCGGTTATTGCAGCTTATAATCTATACCAATGATGCCACTTTGAGGTATACGAGGTTCACACGATCTCTTAATTATATCCTGTAAGTTTCCTCAATCGAAGGAACTCTGTTTATTTTGTAGCTATGACCGTTTAAATTCGTAATCTAAATATACTTACAGATGAAGTTTACTATATTCTTTTAACGGTACTCCTTTCTTGCTCGACCTATGAATCCCGGAATTTCGGTTATTGCAACTTATAATTTATTTCCTATGATGCCACTTCGAGGTAGAAGATGTTCACACATTATTGTAATTATATACTGCAACTTTCCTCATTTGAACTCCGCTTATCTTGTACTTATAATCATATAAACATCTAATCTCAATATAACAACGTATGATGTTTATTCTATTCTGTTAATGGTAATCCTTTCTTGCACGAATTATTATTGTTGGTATTTCGGTTATTGAAACTTATAATTTATTTCCTAGTACACCACTTCGAGTTATAAGAGGTTCACACGATATCTTAATTATCTCATGTAAGTTTGCCCAATCAAACTCTGTTTATCTTGTAGTTATACTCGTTTAAATTTGTAATCTTAAATATACTAAGTTATGAAGTTTACTATATTCTTGTAACGGTACTCCTTTCTTGCAAGAAGTATTAATCTTGTATGTCGGCTATTGCAACTTATAATTTATTACCTATGATGCCACTTCAAGGTATACGAGGTTCACACGATGTCTTAATAATATGGGGTAGGTTTCCTCAACCGAACTCTGTTTATCTTGTAGTTATAATCGTTTAAATTTGTAATCTAAATATACTAACATATGAAGTTTACTATATTCTTTGAACGGTACTCCTTTCTTGCACGAACTATTAATCTTTGTATGTCGGTTATTGCACCTTATAATTTATACCAATGATGCCACTTTGAGGTATACGAGGTTCACACGATCTCTTAATTATATCCTGTAAGTTTCCTCAATCGAAGGAACTCTGTTTATTTTGTAGCTATGACCGTTTAAATTCGTAATCTAAATATACTTACAGATGAAGTTTACTATATTCTTTTAACGGTACTCCTTTCTTGCTCGACCTATGAATCCCGGAATTTCGGTTATTGCAACTTATAATTTATTTCCTATGATGCCACTTCGAGGTAGAAGATGTTCACACATTATTGTAATTATATACTGCAACTTTCCTCATTTGAACTCCGCTTATCTTGTACTTATAATCATATAAACATCTAATCTCAATATAACAACGTATGATGTTTATTCTATTCTGTTAATGGTAATCCTTTCTTGCACGAATTATTATTGTTGGTATTTCGGTTATTGAAACTTATAATTTATTTCCTAGTACACCACTTCGAGTTATAAGAGGTTCACACGATATCTTAATTATCTCATGTAAGTTTGCCCAATCAAACTCTGTTTATCTTGTAGTTATACTCGTTTAAATTTGTAATCTTAAATATACTAAGTTATGAAGTTTACTATATTCTTGTAACGGTACTCCTTTCTTGCAAGAAGTGTTAATCTTGTATGTCGGCTATTGCAACTTATAATTTATTACCTATGATGCCACTTCAAGGTATACGAGGTTCACACGATGTCTTAATAATATGGGGTAGGTTTCCTCAACCGAACTCTGTTTATCTTGTAGTTATAATCGTTTAAATTTGTAATCTAAATATACTAACATATGAAGTTTACTATATTCTTTGAACGGTACTCCTTTCTTGCACGAACTATTAATCTTTGTATGTCGGTTATTGCACCTTATAATTTATACCAATGATGCCACTTTGAGGTATACGAGGTTCACACGATCTCTTAATTATATCCTGTAAGTTTCCTCAATCGAAGGAACTCTGTTTATTTTGTAGCTATGACCGTTTAAATTCGTAATCTAAATATACTTACAGATGAAGTTTACTATATTCTTTTAACGGTACTCCTTTCTTGCTCGACCTATGAATCCCGGAATTTCGGTTATTGCAACTTATAATTTATTTCCTATGATGCCACTTCGAGGTAGAAGATGTTCACACATTATTGTAATTATATACTGCAACTTTCCTCATTTGAACTCCGCTTATCTTGTACTTATAATCATATAAACATCTAATCTCAATATAACAACGTATGATGTTTATTCTATTCTGTTAATGGTAATCCTTTCTTGCACGAATTATTATTGTTGGTATTTCGGTTATTGAAACTTATAATTTATTTCCTAGTACACCACTTCGAGTTATAAGAGGTTCACACGATATCTTAATTATCTCATGTAAGTTTGCCCAATCAAACTCTGTTTATCTTGTAGTTATACTCGTTTAAATTTGTAATCTTAAATATACTAAGTTATGAAGTTTACTATATTCTTGTAACGGTACTCCTTTCTTGCAAGAAGTATTAATCTTGTATGTCGGCTATTGCAACTTATAATTTATTACCTATGATGCCACTTCAAGGTATACGAGGTTCACACGATGTCTTAATAATATGGGGTAGGTTTCCTCAACCGAACTCTGTTTATCTTGTAGTTATAATCGTTTAAATTTGTAATCTAAATATACTAACATATGAAGTTTACTATATTCTTTGAACGGTACTCCTTTCTTGCACGAACTATTAATCTTTGTATGTCGGTTATTGCACCTTATAATTTATACCAATGATGCCACTTTGAGGTATACGAGGTTCACACGATCTCTTAATTATATCCTGTAAGTTTCCTCAATCGAAGGAACTCTGTTTATTTTGTAGCTATGACCGTTTAAATTCGTAATCTAAATATACTTACAGATGAAGTTTACTATATTCTTTTAACGGTACTCCTTTCTTGCTCGACCTATGAATCCCGGAATTTCGGTTATTGCAACTTATAATTTATTTCCTATGATGCCACTTCGAGGTAGAAGATGTTCACACATTATTGTAATTATATACTGCAACTTTCCTCATTTGAACTCCGCTTATCTTGTACTTATAATCATATAAACATCTAATCTCAATATAACAACGTATGATGTTTATTCTATTCTGTTAATGGTAATCCTTTCTTGCACGAATTATTATTGTTGGTATTTCGGTTATTGAAACTTATAATTTATTTCCTAGTACACCACTTCGAGTTATAAGAGGTTCACACGATATCTTAATTATCTCATGTAAGTTTGCCCAATCAAACTCTGTTTATCTTGTAGTTATACTCGTTTAAATTTGTAATCTTAAATATACTAAGTTATGAAGTTTACTATATTCTTGTAACGGTACTCCTTTCTTGCAAGAAGTATTAATCTTGTATGTCGGCTATTGCAACTTATAATTTATTACCTATGATGCCACTTCAAGGTATACGAGGTTCACACGATGTCTTAATAATATGGGGTAGGTTTCCTCAACCGAACTCTGTTTATCTTGTAGTTATAATCGTTTAAATTTGTAATCTAAATATACTAACATATGAAGTTTACTATATTCTTTGAACGGTACTCCTTTCTTGCACGAACTATTAATCTTTGTATGTCGGTTATTGCACCTTATAATCTATACCAATGATGCCACTTTGAGGTATACGAGGTTCACACGATCTCTTAATTATATCCTGTAAGTTTCCTCAATCGAAGGAACTCTGTTTATTTTGTAGCTATGACCGTTTAAATTCGTAATCTAAATATACTTACAGATGAAGTTTACTATATTCTTTTAACGGTACTCCTTTCTTTCTCGACCTATGAATCCCGGAATTTCGGTTATTGCAACTTATAATTTATTTCCTATGATGCCACTTCGAGGTAGAAGATGTTCACACATTATTGTAATTATATACTGCAACTTTCCTCATTTGAACTCCGCTTATCTTGTACTTATAATCATATAAACATCTAATCTCAATATAACAACGTATGATGTTTATTCTATTCTGTTAATGGTAATCCTTTCTTGCACGAATTATTATTGTTGGTATTTCGGTTATTGAAACTTATAATTTATTTCCTAGTACACCACTTCGAGTTATAAGAGGTTCACACGATATCTTAATTATCTCATGTAAGTTTGCCCAATCAAACTCTGTTTATCTTGTAGTTATACTCGTTTAAATTTGTAATCTTAAATATACTAAGTTATGAAGTTTACTATATTCTTGTAACGGTACTCCTTTCTTGCAAGAAGTATTAATCTTGTATGTCGGCTATTGCAACTTATAATTTATTACCTATGATGCCACTTCAAGGTATACGAGGTTCACACGATGTCTTAATAATATGGGGTAGGTTTCCTCAACCGAACTCTGTTTATCTTGTAGTTATAATCGTTTAAATTTGTAATCTAAATATACTAACATATGAAGTTTACTATATTCTTTGAACGGTACTCCTTTCTTGCACGAACTATTAATCTTTGTATGTCGGTTATTGCACCTTATAATCTATACCAATGATGCCACTTTGAGGTATACGAGGTTCACACGATCTCTTAATTATATCCTGTAAGTTTCCTCAATCGAAGGAACTCTGTTTATTTTGTAGCTATGACCGTTTAAATTCGTAATCTAAATATACTTACAGATGAAGTTTACTATATTCTTTTAACGGTACTCCTTTCTTGCTCGACCTATGAATCCCGGAATTTCGGTTATTGCAACTTATAATTTATTTCCTATGATGCCACTTCGAGGTAGAAGATGTTCACACATTATTGTAATTATATACTGCAACTTTCCTCATTTGAACTCCGCTTATCTTGTACTTATAATCATTTAAACATCTAATCTCAATATAACAACGTATGATGTTTATTCTATTCTGTTAATGGTAATCCTTTCTTGCACGAATTATTATTGTTGGTATTTCGGTTATTGAAACTTATAATTTATTTCCTAGTACACCACTTCGAGTTATAAGAGGTTCACACGATATCTTAATTATCTCATGTAAGTTTGCCCAATCAAACTCTGTTTATCTTGTAGTTATACTCGTTTAAATTTGTAATCTTAAATATACTAAGTTATGAAGTTTACTATATTCTTGTAACGGTACTCCTTTCTTGCAAGAAGTATTAATCTTGTATGTCGGCTATTGCAACTTATAATTTATTACCTATGATGCCACTTCAAGGTATACGAGGTTCACACGATGTCTTAATAATATGGGGTAGGTTTCCTCAACCGAACTCTGTTTATCTTGTAGTTATAATCGTTTAAATTTGTAATCTAAATATACTTACAGATGAAGTTTACTATATTCTTTGAACGGTACTCCTTTCTTGCACGAACTATTAATCTTTGTATGTCGGTTATTGCACCTTATAATCTATACCAATGATGCCACTTTGAGGTATACGAGGTTCACACGATCTCTTAATTATATCCTGTAAGTTTCCTCAATCGAAGGAACTCTGTTTATTTTGTAGCTATGACCGTTTAAATTCGTAATCTAAATATACTTACAGATGAAGTTTACTATATTCTTTTAACGGTACTCCTTTCTTTCTCGACCTATGAATCCCGGAATTTCGGTTATTGCAACTTATAATTTATTTCCTATGATGCCACTTCGAGGTAGAAGATGTTCACACATTATTGTAATTATATACTGCAACTTTCCTCATTTGAACTCCGCTTATCTTGTACTTATAATCATATAAACATCTAATCTCAATATAACAACGTATGATGTTTATTCTATTCTGTTAATGGTAATCCTTTCTTGCACGAATTATTATTGTTGGTATTTCGGTTATTGAAACTTATAATTTATTTCCTAGTACACCACTTCGAGTTATAAGAGGTTCACACGATATCTTAATTATCTCATGTAAGTTTGCCCAATCAAACTCTGTTTATCTTGTAGTTATACTCGTTTAAATTTGTAATCTTAAATATACTAAGTTATGAAGTTTACTATATTCTTGTAACGGTACTCCTTTCTTGCAAGAAGTATTAATCTTGTATGTCGGCTATTGCAACTTATAATTTATTACCTATGATGCCACTTCAAGGTATACGAGGTTCACACGATGTCTTAATAATATGGGGTAGGTTTCCTCAACCGAACTCTGTTTATCTTGTAGTTATAATCGTTTAAATTTGTAATCTAAATATACTAACATATGAAGTTTACTATATTCTTTGAACGGTACTCCTTTCTTGCACGAACTATTAATCTTTGTATGTCGGTTATTGCACCTTATAATCTATACCAATGATGCCACTTTGAGGTATACGAGGTTCACACGATCTCTTAATTATATCCTGTAAGTTTCCTCAATCGAAGGAACTCTGTTTATTTTGTAGCTATGACCGTTTAAATTCGTAATCTAAATATACTTACAGATGAAGTTTACTATATTCTTTTAACGGTACTCCTTTCTTTCTCGACCTATGAATCCCGGAATTTCGGTTATTGCAACTTATAATTTATTTCCTATGATGCCACTTCGAGGTAGAAGATGTTCACACATTATTGTAATTATATACTGCAACTTTCCTCATTTGAACTCCGCTTATCTTGTACTTATAATCATATAAACATCTAATCTCAATATAACAACGTATGATGTTTATTCTATTCTGTTAATGGTAATCCTTTCTTGCACGAATTATTATTGTTGGTATTTCGGTTATTGAAACTTATAATTTATTTCCTAGTACACCACTTCGAGTTATAAGAGGTTCACACGATATCTTAATTATCTCATGTAAGTTTGCCCAATCAAACTCTGTTTATCTTGTAGTTATACTCGTTTAAATTTGTAATCTTAAATATACTAAGTTATGAAGTTTACTATATTCTTGTAACGGTACTCCTTTCTTGCAAGAAGTATTAATCTTGTATGTCGGCTATTGCAACTTATAATTTATTACCTATGATGCCACTTCAAGGTATACGAGGTTCACACGATGTCTTAATAATATGGGGTAGGTTTCCTCAACCGAACTCTGTTTATCTTGTAGTTATAATCGTTTAAATTTGTAATCTAAATATACTAACATATGAAGTTTACTATATTCTTTGAACGGTACTCCTTTCTTGCACGAACTATTAATCTTTGTATGTCGGTTATTGCACCTTATAATCTATACCAATGATGCCACTTTGAGGTATACGAGGTTCACACGATCTCTTAATTATATCCTGTAAGTTTCCTCAATCGAAGGAACTCTGTTTATTTTGTAGCTATGACCGTTTAAATTCGTAATCTAAATATACTTACAGATGAAGTTTACTATATTCTTTTAACGGTACTCCTTTCTTGCTCGACCTATGAATCCCGGAATTTCGGTTATTGCAACTTATAATTTATTTCCTATGATGCCACTTCGAGGTAGAAGATGTTCACACATTATTGTAATTATATACTGCAACTTTCCTCATTTGAACTCCGCTTATCTTGTACTTATAATCATATAAACATCTAATCTCAATATAACAACGTATGATGTTTATTCTATTCTGTTAATGGTAATCCTTTCTTGCACGAATTATTATTGTTGGTATTTCGGTTATTGAAACTTATAATTTATTTCCTAGTACACCACTTCGAGTTATAGGAGGTTCACACGATATCTTAATTATCTCATGTAAGTTTGCCCAATCAAACTCTGTTTATCTTGTAGTTATACTCGTTTAAATTTGTAATCTTAAATATACTAAGTTATGAAGTTTACTATATTCTTGTAACGGTACTCCTTTCTTGCAAGAAGTGTTAATCTTGTATGTCGGCTATTGCAACTTATAATTTATTACCTATGATGCCACTTCAAGGTATACGAGGTTCACACGATGTCTTAATAATATGGGGTAGGTTTCCTCAACCGAACTCTGTTTATCTTGTAGTTATAATCGTTTAAATTTGTAATCTAAATATACTAACATATGAAGTTTACTATATTCTTTGAACGGTACTCCTTTCTTGCACGAACTATTAATCTTTGTATGTCGGTTATTGCACCTTATAATCTATACCAATGATGCCACTTTGAGGTATACGAGGTTCACACGATCTCTTAATTATATCCTGTAAGTTTCCTCAATCGAAGGAACTCTGTTTATTTTGTAGCTATGACCGTTTAAATTCGTAATCTAAATATACTTACAGATGAAGTTTACTATATTCTTTTAACGGTACTCCTTTCTTTCTCGACCTATGAATCCCGGAATTTCGGTTATTGCAACTTATAATTTATTTCCTATGATGCCACTTCGAGGTAGAAGATGTTCACACATTATTGTAATTATATACTGCAACTTTCCTCATTTGAACTCCGCTTATCTTGTACTTATAATCATATAAACATCTAATCTCAATATAACAACGTATGATGTTTATTCTATTCTGTTAATGGTAATCCTTTCTTGCACGAATTATTATTGTTGGTATTTCGGTTATTGAAACTTATAATTTATTTCCTAGTACACCACTTCGAGTTATAAGAGGTTCACACGATATCTTAATTATCTCATGTAAGTTTGCCCAATCAAACTCTGTTTATCTTGTAGTTATACTCGTTTAAATTTGTAATCTTAAATATACTAAGTTATGAAGTTTACTATATTCTTGTAACGGTACTCCTTTCTTGCAAGAAGTATTAATCTTGTATGTCGGCTATTGCAACTTATAATTTATTACCTATGATGCCACTTCAAGGTATACGAGGTTCACACGATGTCTTAAAAATATGGGGTAGGTTTCCTCAACCGAACTCTGTTTATCTTGTAGTTATAATCGTTTAAATTTGTAATCTAAATATACTAACATATGAAGTTTACTATATTCTTTGAACGGTACTCCTTTCTTGCACGAACTATTAATCTTTGTATGTCGGTTATTGCACCTTATAATCTATACCAATGATGCCACTTTGAGGTATACGAGGTTCACACGATCTCTTAATTATATCCTGTAAGTTTCCTCAATCGAAGGAACTCTGTTTATTTTGTAGCTATGACCGTTTAAATTCGTAATCTAAATATACTTACAGATGAAGTTTACTATATTCTTTTAACGGTACTCCTTTCTTGCTCGACCTATGAATCCCGGAATTTCGGTTATTGCAACTTATAATTTATTTCCTATGATGCCACTTCGAGGTAGAAGATGTTCACACATTATTGTAATTATATACTGCAACTTTCCTCATTTGAACTCCGCTTATCTTGTACTTATAATCATATAAACATCTAATCTCAATATAACAACGTATGATGTTTATTCTATTCTGTTAATGGTAATCCTTTCTTGCACGAATTATTATTGTTGGTATTTCGGTTATTGAAACTTATAATTTATTTCCTAGTACACCACTTCGAGTTATAGGAGGTTCACACGATATCTTAATTATCTCATGTAAGTTTGCCCAATCAAACTCTGTTTATCTTGTAGTTATACTCGTTTAAATTTGTAATCTTAAATATACTAAGTTATGAAGTTTACTATATTCTTGTAACGGTACTCCTTTCTTGCAAGAAGTGTTAATCTTGTATGTCGGCTATTGCAACTTATAATTTATTACCTATGATGCCACTTCAAGGTATACGAGGTTCACACGATGTCTTAATAATATGGGGTAGGTTTCCTCAACCGAACTCTGTTTATCTTGTAGTTATAATCGTTTAAATTTGTAATCTAAATATACTAATATATGAAGTTTACTATATTCTTTGAACGGTACTCCTTTCTTGCACGAACTATTAATCTTTGTATGTCGGTTATTGCACCTTATAATTTATACCAATGATGCCACTTTGAGGTATACGAGGTTCACACGATCTCTTAATTATATCCTGTAAGTTTCCTCAATCGAAGGAACTCTGTTTATTTTGTAGCTATGACCGTTTAAATTCGTAATCTAAATATACTTACAGATGAAGTTTACTATATTCTTTTAACGGTACTCCTTTCTTGCTCGACCTATGAATCCCGGAATTTCGGTTATTGCAACTTATAATTTATTTCCTATGATGCCACTTCGAGGTAGAAGATGTTCACACATTATTGTAATTATATACTGCAACTTTCCTCATTTGAACTCCGCTTATCTTGTACTTATAATCATATAAACATCTAATCTCAATATAACAACGTATGATGTTTATTCTATTCTGTTAATGGTAATCCTTTCTTGCACGAATTATTATTGTTGGTATTTCGGTTATTGAAACTTATAATTTATTTCCTAGTACACCACTTCGAGTTATAGGAGGTTCACACGATATCTTAATTATCTCATGTAAGTTTGCCCAATCAAACTCTGTTTATCTTGTAGTTATACTCGTTTAAATTTGTAATCTTAAATATACTAAGTTATGAAGTTTACTATATTCTTGTAACGGTACTCCTTTCTTGCAAGAAGTGTTAATCTTGTATGTCGGCTATTGCAACTTATAATTTATTACCTATGATGCCACTTCAAGGTATACGAGGTTCACACGATGTCTTAATAATATGGGGTAGGTTTCCTCAACCGAACTCTGTTTATCTTGTAGTTATAATCGTTTAAATTTGTAATCTAAATATACTAACATATGAAGTTTACTATATTCTTTGAACGGTACTCCTTTCTTGCACGAACTATTAATCTTTGTATGTCGGTTATTGCACCTTATAATTTATACCAATGATGCCACTTTGAGGTATACGAGGTTCACACGATCTCTTAATTATATCCTGTAAGTTTCCTCAATCGAAGGAACTCTGTTTATTTTGTAGCTATGACCGTTTAAATTCGTAATCTAAATATACTTACAGATGAAGTTTACTATATTCTTTTAACGGTACTCCTTTCTTGCTCGACCTATGAATCCCGGAATTTCGGTTATTGCAACTTATAATTTATTTCCTATGATGCCACTTCGAGGTAGAAGATGTTCACACATTATTGTAATTATATACTGCAACTTTCCTCATTTGAACTCCGCTTATCTTGTACTTATAATCATATAAACATCTAATCTCAATATAACAACGTATGATGTTTATTCTATTCTGTTAATGGTAATCCTTTCTTGCACGAATTATTATTGTTGGTATTTCGGTTATTGAAACTTATAATTTATTTCCTAGTACACCACTTCGAGTTATAAGAGGTTCACACGATATCTTAATTATCTCATGTAAGTTTGCCCAATCAAACTCTGTTTATCTTGTAGTTATACTCGTTTAAATTTGTAATCTTAAATATACTAACTTATGAAGTTTACTATATTCTTGTAACGGTACTCCTTTCTTGCAAGAAGTGTTAATCTTGTATGTCGGCTATTGCAACTTATAATTTATTACCTATGATGCCACTTCAAGGTATACGAGGTTCACACGATGTCTTAATAATATGGGGTAGGTTTCCTCAACCGAACTCTGTTTATCTTGTAGTTATAATCGTTTAAATTTGTAATCTAAATATACTAACATATGAAGTTTACTATATTCTTTGAACGGTACTCCTTTCTTGCACGAACTATTAATCTTTGTATGTCGGTTATTGCACCTTATAATTTATACCAATGATGCCACTTTGAGGTATACGAGGTTCACACGATCTCTTAATTATATCCTGTAAGTTTCCTCAATCGAAGGAACTCTGTTTATTTTGTAGCTATGACCGTTTAAATTCGTAATCTAAATATACTTACAGATGAAGTTTACTATATTCTTTTAACGGTACTCCTTTCTTGCTCGACCTATGAATCCCGGAATTTCGGTTATTGCAACTTATAATTTATTTCCTATGATGCCACTTCGAGGTAGAAGATGTTCACACATTATTGTAATTATATACTGCAACTTTCCTCATTTGAACTCCGCTTATCTTGTACTTATAATCATATAAACATCTAATCTCAATATAACAACGTATGATGTTTATTCTATTCTGTTAATGGTAATCCTTTCTTGCACGAATTATTATTGTTGGTATTTCGGTTATTGAAACTTATAATTTATTTCCTAGTACACCACTTCGAGTTATAAGAGGTTCACACGATATCTTAATTATCTCATGTAAGTTTGCCCAATCAAACTCTGTTTATCTTGTAGTTATACTCGTTTAAATTTGTAATCTTAAATATACTAAGTTATGAAGTTTACTATATTCTTGTAACGGTACTCCTTTCTTGCAAGAAGTGTTAATCTTGTATGTCGGCTATTGCAACTTATAATTTATTACCTATGATGCCACTTCAAGGTATACGAGGTTCACACGATGTCTTAATAATATGGGGTAGGTTTCCTCAACCGAACTCTGTTTATCTTGTAGTTATAATCGTTTAAATTTGTAATCTAAATATACTAACATATGAAGTTTACTATATTCTTTGAACGGTACTCCTTTCTTGCACGAACTATTAATCTTTGTATGTCGGTTATTGCACCTTATAATTTATACCAATGATGCCACTTTGAGGTATACGAGGTTCACACGATCTCTTAATTATATCCTGTAAGTTTCCTCAATCGAAGGAACTCTGTTTATTTTGTAGCTATGACCGTTTAAATTCGTAATCTAAATATACTTACAGATGAAGTTTACTATATTCTTTTAACGGTACTCCTTTCTTGCTCGACCTATGAATCCCGGAATTTCGGTTATTGCAACTTATAATTTATTTCCTATGATGCCACTTCGAGGTAGAAGATGTTCACACATTATTGTAATTATATACTGCAACTTTCCTCATTTGAACTCCGCTTATCTTGTACTTATAATCATATAAACATCTAATCTCAATATAACAACGTATGATGTTTATTCTATTCTGTTAATGGTAATCCTTTCTTGCACGAATTATTATTGTTGGTATTTCGGTTATTGAAACTTATAATTTATTTCCTAGTACACCACTTCGAGTTATAGGAGGTTCACACGATATCTTAATTATCTCATGTAAGTTTGCCCAATCAAACTCTGTTTATCTTGTAGTTATACTCGTTTAAATTTGTAATCTTAAATATACTAAGTTATGAAGTTTACTATATTCTTGTAACGGTACTCCTTTCTTGCAAGAAGTGTTAATCTTGTATGTCGGCTATTGCAACTTATAATTTATTACCTATGATGCCACTTCAAGGTATACGAGGTTCACACGATGTCTTAATAATATGGGGTAGGTTTCCTCAACCGAACTCTGTTTATCTTGTAGTTATAATCGTTTAAATTTGTAATCTAAATATACTAACATATGAAGTTTACTATATTCTTTGAACGGTACTCCTTTCTTGCACGAACTATTAATCTTTGTATGTCGGTTATTGCACCTTATAATTTATACCAATGATGCCACTTTGAGGTATACGAGGTTCACACGATCTCTTAATTATATCCTGTAAGTTTCCTCAATCGAAGGAACTCTGTTTATTTTGTAGCTATGACCGTTTAAATTCGTAATCTAAATATACTTACAGATGAAGTTTACTATATTCTTTTAACGGTACTCCTTTCTTGCTCGACCTATGAATCCCGGAATTTCGGTTATTGCAACTTATAATTTATTTCCTATGATGCCACTTCGAGGTAGAAGATGTTCACACATTATTGTAATTATATACTGCAACTTTCCTCATTTGAACTCCGCTTATCTTGTACTTATAATCATATAAACATCTAATCTCAATATAACAACGTATGATGTTTATTCTATTCTGTTAATGGTAATCCTTTCTTGCACGAATTATTATTGTTGGTATTTCGGTTATTGAAACTTATAATTTATTTCCTAGTACACCACTTCGAGTTATAGGAGGTTCACACGATATCTTAATTATCTCATGTAAGTTTGCCCAATCAAACTCTGTTTATCTTGTAGTTATACTCGTTTAAATTTGTAATCTTAAATATACTAAGTTATGAAGTTTACTATATTCTTGTAACGGTACTCCTTTCTTGCAAGAAGTGTTAATCTTGTATGTCGGCTATTGCAACTTATAATTTATTACCTATGATGCCACTTCAAGGTATACGAGGTTCACACGATGTCTTAATAATATGGGGTAGGTTTCCTCAACCGAACTCTGTTTATCTTGTAGTTATAATCGTTTAAATTTGTAATCTAAATATACTAACATATGAAGTTTACTATATTCTTTGAACGGTACTCCTTTCTT
Source organism: Chamaenerion angustifolium (assembly GCA_946814005.1). Lineage (NCBI taxonomy): Eukaryota > Viridiplantae > Streptophyta > Magnoliopsida > Myrtales > Onagraceae > Chamaenerion > Chamaenerion angustifolium. The sequence continues at coordinate 19,022,000 of OX328268.1, read as the reverse complement.
GCACGAACTATTAATCTTTGTATGTCGGTTATTGCACCTTATAATTTATACCAATGATGCCACTTTGAGGTATACGAGGTTCACACGATCTCTTAATTATATCCTGTAAGTTTCCTCAATCGAAGGAACTCTGTTTATTTTGTAGCTATGACCGTTTAAATTCGTAATCTAAATATACTTACAGATGAAGTTTACTATATTCTTTTAACGGTACTCCTTTCTTGCTCGACCTATGAATCCCGGAATTTCGGTTATTGCAACTTATAATTTATTTCCTATGATGCCACTTCGAGGTAGAAGATGTTCACACATTATTGTAATTATATACTGCAACTTTCCTCATTTGAACTCCGCTTATCTTGTACTTATAATCATATAAACATCTAATCTCAATATAACAACGTATGATGTTTATTCTATTCTGTTAATGGTAATCCTTTCTTGCACGAATTATTATTGTTGGTATTTCGGTTATTGAAACTTATAATTTATTTCCTAGTACACCACTTCGAGTTATAAGAGGTTCACACGATATCTTAATTATCTCATGTAAGTTTGCCCAATCAAACTCTGTTTATCTTGTAGTTATACTCGTTTAAATTTGTAATCTTAAATATACTAACTTATGAAGTTTACTATATTCTTGTAACGGTACTCCTTTCTTGCAAGAAGTGTTAATCTTGTATGTCGGCTATTGCAACTTATAATTTATTACCTATGATGCCACTTCAAGGTATACGAGGTTCACACGATGTCTTAATAATATGGGGTAGGTTTCCTCAACCGAACTCTGTTTATCTTGTAGTTATAATCGTTTAAATTTGTAATCTAAATATACTAACATATGAAGTTTACTATATTCTTTGAACGGTACTCCTTTCTTGCACGAACTATTAATCTTTGTATGTCGGTTATTGCACCTTATAATTTATACCAATGATGCCACTTTGAGGTATACGAGGTTCACACGATCTCTTAATTATATCCTGTAAGTTTCCTCAATCGAAGGAACTCTGTTTATTTTGTAGCTATGACCGTTTAAATTCGTAATCTAAATATACTTACAGATGAAGTTTACTATATTCTTTTAACGGTACTCCTTTCTTGCTCGACCTATGAATCCCGGAATTTCGGTTATTGCAACTTATAATTTATTTCCTATGATGCCACTTCGAGGTAGAAGATGTTCACACATTATTGTAATTATATACTGCAACTTTCCTCATTTGAACTCCGCTTATCTTGTACTTATAATCATATAAACATCTAATCTCAATATAACAACGTATGATGTTTATTCTATTCTGTTAATGGTAATCCTTTCTTGCACGAATTATTATTGTTGGTATTTCGGTTATTGAAACTTATAATTTATTTCCTAGTACACCACTTCGAGTTATAAGAGGTTCACACGATATCTTAATTATCTCATGTAAGTTTGCCCAATCAAACTCTGTTTATCTTGTAGTTATACTCGTTTAAATTTGTAATCTTAAATATACTAACTTATGAAGTTTACTATATTCTTGTAACGGTACTCCTTTCTTGCAAGAAGTGTTAATCTTGTATGTCGGCTATTGCAACTTATAATTTATTACCTATGATGCCACTTCAAGGTATACGAGGTTCACACGATGTCTTAATAATATGGGGTAGGTTTCCTCAACCGAACTCTGTTTATCTTGTAGTTATAATCGTTTAAATTTGTAATCTAAATATACTAACATATGAAGTTTACTATATTCTTTGAACGGTACTCCTTTCTTGCACGAACTATTAATCTTTGTATGTCGGTTATTGCACCTTATAATTTATACCAATGATGCCACTTTGAGGTATACGAGGTTCACACGATCTCTTAATTATATCCTGTAAGTTTCCTCAATCGAAGGAACTCTGTTTATTTTGTAGCTATGACCGTTTAAATTCGTAATCTAAATATACTTACAGATGAAGTTTACTATATTCTTTTAACGGTACTCCTTTCTTGCTCGACCTATGAATCCCGGAATTTCGGTTATTGCAACTTATAATTTATTTCCTATGATGCCACTTCGAGGTAGAAGATGTTCACACATTATTGTAATTATATACTGCAACTTTCCTCATTTGAACTCCGCTTATCTTGTACTTATAATCATATAAACATCTAATCTCAATATAACAACGTATGATGTTTATTCTATTCTGTTAATGGTAATCCTTTCTTGCACGAATTATTATTGTTGGTATTTCGGTTATTGAAACTTATAATTTATTTCCTAGTACACCACTTCGAGTTATAGGAGGTTCACACGATATCTTAATTATCTCATGTAAGTTTGCCCAATCAAACTCTGTTTATCTTGTAGTTATACTCGTTTAAATTTGTAATCTTAAATATACTAAGTTATGAAGTTTACTATATTCTTGTAACGGTACTCCTTTCTTGCAAGAAGTGTTAATCTTGTATGTCGGCTATTGCAACTTATAATTTATTACCTATGATGCCACTTCAAGGTATACGAGGTTCACACGATGTCTTAATAATATGGGGTAGGTTTCCTCAACCGAACTCTGTTTATCTTGTAGTTATAATCGTTTAAATTTGTAATCTAAATATACTAACATATGAAGTTTACTATATTCTTTGAACGGTACTCCTTTCTTGCACGAACTATTAATCTTTGTATGTCGGTTATTGCACCTTATAATTTATACCAATGATGCCACTTTGAGGTATACGAGGTTCACACGATCTCTTAATTATATCCTGTAAGTTTCCTCAATCGAAGGAACTCTGTTTATTTTGTAGCTATGACCGTTTAAATTCGTAATCTAAATATACTTACAGATGAAGTTTACTATATTCTTTTAACGGTACTCCTTTCTTGCTCGACCTATGAATCCCGGAATTTCGGTTATTGCAACTTATAATTTATTTCCTATGATGCCACTTCGAGGTAGAAGATGTTCACACATTATTGTAATTATATACTGCAACTTTCCTCATTTGAACTCCGCTTATCTTGTACTTATAATCATATAAACATCTAATCTCAATATAACAACGTATGATGTTTATTCTATTCTGTTAATGGTAATCCTTTCTTGCACGAATTATTATTGTTGGTATTTCGGTTATTGAAACTTATAATTTATTTCCTAGTACACCACTTCGAGTTATAAGAGGTTCACACGATATCTTAATTATCTCATGTAAGTTTGCCCAATCAAACTCTGTTTATCTTGTAGTTATACTCGTTTAAATTTGTAATCTTAAATATACTAACTTATGAAGTTTACTATATTCTTGTAACGGTACTCCTTTCTTGCAAGAAGTGTTAATCTTGTATGTCGGCTATTGCAACTTATAATTTATTACCTATGATGCCACTTCAAGGTATACGAGGTTCACACGATGTCTTAATAATATGGGGTAGGTTTCCTCAACCGAACTCTGTTTATCTTGTAGTTATAATCGTTTAAATTTGTAATCTAAATATACTAACATATGAAGTTTACTATATTCTTTGAACGGTACTCCTTTCTTGCACGAACTATTAATCTTTGTATGTCGGTTATTGCACCTTATAATTTATACCAATGATGCCACTTTGAGGTATACGAGGTTCACACGATCTCTTAATTATATCCTGTAAGTTTCCTCAATCGAAGGAACTCTGTTTATTTTGTAGCTATGACCGTTTAAATTCGTAATCTAAATATACTTACAGATGAAGTTTACTATATTCTTTTAACGGTACTCCTTTCTTGCTCGACCTATGAATCCCGGAATTTCGGTTATTGCAACTTATAATTTATTTCCTATGATGCCACTTCGAGGTAGAAGATGTTCACACATTATTGTAATTATATACTGCAACTTTCCTCATTTGAACTCCGCTTATCTTGTACTTATAATCATATAAACATCTAATCTCAATATAACAACGTATGATGTTTATTCTATTCTGTTAATGGTAATCCTTTCTTGCACGAATTATTATTGTTGGTATTTCGGTTATTGAAACTTATAATTTATTTCCTAGTACACCACTTCGAGTTATAAGAGGTTCACACGATATCTTAATTATCTCATGTAAGTTTGCCCAATCAAACTCTGTTTATCTTGTAGTTATACTCGTTTAAATTTGTAATCTTAAATATACTAAGTTATGAAGTTTACTATATTCTTGTAACGGTACTCCTTTCTTGCAAGAAGTGTTAATCTTGTATGTCGGCTATTGCAACTTATAATTTATTACCTATGATGCCACTTCAAGGTATACGAGGTTCACACGATGTCTTAATAATATGGGGTAGGTTTCCTCAACCGAACTCTGTTTATCTTGTAGTTATAATCGTTTAAATTTGTAATCTAAATATACTAACATATGAAGTTTACTATATTCTTTGAACGGTACTCCTTTCTTGCACGAACTATTAATCTTTGTATGTCGGTTATTGCACCTTATAATTTATACCAATGATGCCACTTTGAGGTATACGAGGTTCACACGATCTCTTAATTATATCCTGTAAGTTTCCTCAATCGAAGGAACTCTGTTTATTTTGTAGCTATGACCGTTTAAATTCGTAATCTAAATATACTTACAGATGAAGTTTACTATATTCTTTTAACGGTACTCCTTTCTTGCTCGACCTATGAATCCCGGAATTTCGGTTATTGCAACTTATAATTTATTTCCTATGATGCCACTTCGAGGTAGAAGATGTTCACACATTATTGTAATTATATACTGCAACTTTCCTCATTTGAACTCCGCTTATCTTGTACTTATAATCATATAAACATCTAATCTCAATATAACAACGTATGATGTTTATTCTATTCTGTTAATGGTAATCCTTTCTTGCACGAATTATTATTGTTGGTATTTCGGTTATTGAAACTTATAATTTATTTCCTAGTACACCACTTCGAGTTATAAGAGGTTCACACGATATCTTAATTATCTCATGTAAGTTTGCCCAATCAAACTCTGTTTATCTTGTAGTTATACTCGTTTAAATTTGTAATCTTAAATATACTAACTTATGAAGTTTACTATATTCTTGTAACGGTACTCCTTTCTTGCAAGAAGTGTTAATCTTGTATGTCGGCTATTGCAACTTATAATTTATTACCTATGATGCCACTTCAAGGTATACGAGGTTCACACGATGTCTTAATAATATGGGGTAGGTTTCCTCAACCGAACTCTGTTTATCTTGTAGTTATAATCGTTTAAATTTGTAATCTAAATATACTAACATATGAAGTTTACTATATTCTTTGAACGGTACTCCTTTCTTGCACGAACTATTAATCTTTGTATGTCGGTTATTGCACCTTATAATTTATACCAATGATGCCACTTTGAGGTATACGAGGTTCACACGATCTCTTAATTATATCCTGTAAGTTTCCTCAATCGAAGGAACTCTGTTTATTTTGTAGCTATGACCGTTTAAATTCGTAATCTAAATATACTTACAGATGAAGTTTACTATATTCTTTTAACGGTACTCCTTTCTTGCTCGACCTATGAATCCCGGAATTTCGGTTATTGCAACTTATAATTTATTTCCTATGATGCCACTTCGAGGTAGAAGATGTTCACACATTATTGTAATTATATACTGCAACTTTCCTCATTTGAACTCCGCTTATCTTGTACTTATAATCATATAAACATCTAATCTCAATATAACAACGTATGATGTTTATTCTATTCTGTTAATGGTAATCCTTTCTTGCACGAATTATTATTGTTGGTATTTCGGTTATTGAAACTTATAATTTATTTCCTAGTACACCACTTCGAGTTATAAGAGGTTCACACGATATCTTAATTATCTCATGTAAGTTTGCCCAATCAAACTCTGTTTATCTTGTAGTTATACTCGTTTAAATTTGTAATCTTAAATATACTAACTTATGAAGTTTACTATATTCTTGTAACGGTACTCCTTTCTTGCAAGAAGTGTTAATCTTGTATGTCGGCTATTGCAACTTATAATTTATTACCTATGATGCCACTTCAAGGTATACGAGGTTCACACGATGTCTTAATAATATGGGGTAGGTTTCCTCAACCGAACTCTGTTTATCTTGTAGTTATAATCGTTTAAATTTGTAATCTAAATATACTAACATATGAAGTTTACTATATTCTTTGAACGGTACTCCTTTCTTGCACGAACTATTAATCTTTGTATGTCGGTTATTGCACCTTATAATTTATACCAATGATGCCACTTTGAGGTATACGAGGTTCACACGATCTCTTAATTATATCCTGTAAGTTTCCTCAATCGAAGGAACTCTGTTTATTTTGTAGCTATGACCGTTTAAATTCGTAATCTAAATATACTTACAGATGAAGTTTACTATATTCTTTTAACGGTACTCCTTTCTTGCTCGACCTATGAATCCCGGAATTTCGGTTATTGCAACTTATAATTTATTTCCTATGATGCCACTTCGAGGTAGAAGATGTTCACACATTATTGTAATTATATACTGCAACTTTCCTCATTTGAACTCCGCTTATCTTGTACTTATAATCATATAAACATCTAATCTCAATATAACAACGTATGATGTTTATTCTATTCTGTTAATGGTAATCCTTTCTTGCACGAATTATTATTGTTGGTATTTCGGTTATTGAAACTTATAATTTATTTCCTAGTACACCACTTCGAGTTATAAGAGGTTCACACAATATCTTAATTATCTCATGTAAGTTTGCCCAATCAAACTCTGTTTATCTTGTAGTTATACTCGTTTAAATTTGTAATCTTAAATATACTAACTTATGAAGTTTACTATATTCTTGTAACGGTACTCCTTTCTTGCAAGAAGTGTTAATCTTGTATGTCGGCTATTGCAACTTATAATTTATTACCTATGATGCCACTTCAAGGTATACGAGGTTCACACGATGTCTTAATAATATGGGGTAGGTTTCCTCAACCGAACTCTGTTTATCTTGTAGTTATAATCGTTTAAATTTGTAATCTAAATATACTAACATATGAAGTTTACTATATTCTTTGAACGGTACTCCTTTCTTGCACGAACTATTAATCTTTGTATGTCGGTTATTGCACCTTATAATTTATACCAATGATGCCACTTTGAGGTATACGAGGTTCACACGATCTCTTAATTATATCCTGTAAGTTTCCTCAATCGAAGGAACTCTGTTTATTTTGTAGCTATGACCGTTTAAATTCGTAATCTAAATATACTTACAGATGAAGTTTACTATATTCTTTTAACGGTACTCCTTTCTTGCTCGACCTATGAATCCCGGAATTTCGGTTATTGCAACTTATAATTTATTTCCTATGATGCCACTTCGAGGTAGAAGATGTTCACACATTATTGTAATTATATACTGCAACTTTCCTCATTTGAACTCCGCTTATCTTGTACTTATAATCATATAAACATCTAATCTCAATATAACAACGTATGATGTTTATTCTATTCTGTTAATGGTAATCCTTTCTTGCACGAATTATTATTGTTGGTATTTCGGTTATTGAAACTTATAATTTATTTCCTAGTACACCACTTCGAGTTATAGGAGGTTCACACGATATCTTAATTATCTCATGTAAGTTTGCCCAATCAAACTCTGTTTATCTTGTAGTTATACTCGTTTAAATTTGTAATCTTAAATATACTAAGTTATGAAGTTTACTATATTCTTGTAACGGTACTCCTTTCTTGCAAGAAGTGTTAATCTTGTATGTCGGCTATTGCAACTTATAATTTATTACCTATGATGCCACTTCAAGGTATACGAGGTTCACACGATGTCTTAATAATATGGGGTAGGTTTCCTCAACCGAACTCTGTTTATCTTGTAGTTATAATCGTTTAAATTTGTAATCTAAATATACTAACATATGAAGTTTACTATATTCTTTGAACGGTACTCCTTTCTTGCACGAACTATTAATCTTTGTATGTCGGTTATTGCACCTTATAATTTATACCAATGATGCCACTTTGAGGTATACGAGGTTCACACGATCTCTTAATTATATCCTGTAAGTTTCCTCAATCGAAGGAACTCTGTTTATTTTGTAGCTATGACCGTTTAAATTCGTAATCTAAATATACTTACAGATGAAGTTTACTATATTCTTTTAACGGTACTCCTTTCTTGCTCGACCTATGAATCCCGGAATTTCGGTTATTGCAACTTATAATTTATTTCCTATGATGCCACTTCGAGGTAGAAGATGTTCACACATTATTGTAATTATATACTGCAACTTTCCTCATTTGAACTCCGCTTATCTTGTACTTATAATCATATAAACATCTAATCTCAATATAACAACGTATGATGTTTATTCTATTCTGTTAATGGTAATCCTTTCTTGCACGAATTATTATTGTTGGTATTTCGGTTATTGAAACTTATAATTTATTTCCTAGTACACCACTTCGAGTTATAAGAGGTTCACACGATATCTTAATTATCTCATGTAAGTTTGCCCAATCAAACTCTGTTTATCTTGTAGTTATACTCGTTTAAATTTGTAATCTTAAATATACTAACTTATGAAGTTTACTATATTCTTGTAACGGTACTCCTTTCTTGCAAGAAGTGTTAATCTTGTATGTCGGCTATTGCAACTTATAATTTATTACCTATGATGCCACTTCAAGGTATACGAGGTTCACACGATGTCTTAATAATATGGGGTAGGTTTCCTCAACCGAACTCTGTTTATCTTGTAGTTATAATCGTTTAAATTTGTAATCTAAATATACTAACATATGAAGTTTACTATATTCTTTGAACGGTACTCCTTTCTTGCACGAACTATTAATCTTTGTATGTCGGTTATTGCACCTTATAATTTATACCAATGATGCCACTTTGAGGTATACGAGGTTCACACGATCTCTTAATTATATCCTGTAAGTTTCCTCAATCGAAGGAACTCTGTTTATTTTGTAGCTATGACCGTTTAAATTCGTAATCTAAATATACTTACAGATGAAGTTTACTATATTCTTTTAACGGTACTCCTTTCTTGCTCGACCTATGAATCCCGGAATTTCGGTTATTGCAACTTATAATTTATTTCCTATGATGCCACTTCGAGGTAGAAGATGTTCACACATTATTGTAATTATATACTGCAACTTTCCTCATTTGAACTCCGCTTATCTTGTACTTATAATCATATAAACATCTAATCTCAATATAACAACGTATGATGTTTATTCTATTCTGTTAATGGTAATCCTTTCTTGCACGAATTATTATTGTTGGTATTTCGGTTATTGAAACTTATAATTTATTTCCTAGTACACCACTTCGAGTTATAAGAGGTTCACACGATATCTTAATTATCTCATGTAAGTTTGCCCAATCAAACTCTGTTTATCTTGTAGTTATACTCGTTTAAATTTGTAATCTTAAATATACTAACTTATGAAGTTTACTATATTCTTGTAACGGTACTCCTTTCTTGCAAGAAGTGTTAATCTTGTATGTCGGCTATTGCAACTTATAATTTATTACCTATGATGCCACTTCAAGGTATACGAGGTTCACACGATGTCTTAATAATATGGGGTAGGTTTCCTCAACCGAACTCTGTTTATCTTGTAGTTATAATCGTTTAAATTTGTAATCTAAATATACTAACATATGAAGTTTACTATATTCTTTGAACGGTACTCTTTTCTTGCACGAACTATTAATCTTTGTATGTCGGTTATTGCACCTTATAATTTATACCAATGATGCCACTTTGAGGTATACGAGGTTCACACGATCTCTTAATTATATCCTGTAAGTTTCCTCAATCGAAGGAACTCTGTTTATTTTGTAGCTATGACCGTTTAAATTCGTAATCTAAATATACTTACAGATGAAGTTTACTATATTCTTTTAACGGTACTCCTTTCTTGCTCGACCTATGAATCCCGGAATTTCGGTTATTGCAACTTATAATTTATTTCCTATGATGCCACTTCGAGGTAGAAGATGTTCACACATTATTGTAATTATATACTGCAACTTTCCTCATTTGAACTCCGCTTATCTTGTACTTATAATCATATAAACATCTAATCTCAATATAACAACGTATGATGTTTATTCTATTCTGTTAATGGTAATCCTTTCTTGCACGAATTATTATTGTTGGTATTTCGGTTATTGAAACTTATAATTTATTTCCTAGTACACCACTTCGAGTTATAAGAGGTTCACACGATATCTTAATTATCTCATGTAAGTTTGCCCAATCAAACTCTGTTTATCTTGTAGTTATACTCGTTTAAATTTGTAATCTTAAATATACTAAGTTATGAAGTTTACTATATTCTTGTAACGGTACTCCTTTCTTGCAAGAAGTGTTAATCTTGTATGTCGGCTATTGCAACTTATAATTTATTACCTATGATGCCACTTCAAGGTATACGAGGTTCACACGATGTCTTAATAATATGGGGTAGGTTTCCTCAACCGAACTCTGTTTATCTTGTAGTTATAATCGTTTAAATTTGTAATCTAACTATACTAACATATGAAGTTTACTATATTCTTTGAACGGTACTCCTTTCTTGCACGAACTATTAATCTTTGTATGTCGGTTATTGCACCTTATAATTTATACCAATGATGCCACTTTGAGGTATACGAGGTTCACACGATCTCTTAATTATATCCTGTAAGTTTCCTCAATCGAAGGAACTCTGTTTATTTTGTAGCTATGACCGTTTAAATTCGTAATCTAAATATACTTACAGATGAAGTTTACTATATTCTTTTAACGGTACTCCTTTCTTGCTCGACCTATGAATCCCGGAATTTCGGTTATTGCAACTTATAATTTATTTCCTATGATGCCACTTCGAGGTAGAAGATGTTCACACATTATTGTAATTATATACTGCAACTTTCCTCATTTGAACTCCGCTTATCTTGTACTTATAATCATATAAACATCTAATCTCAATATAACAACGTATGATGTTTATTCTATTCTGTTAATGGTAATCCTTTCTTGCACGAATTATTATTGTTGGTATTTCGGTTATTGAAACTTATAATTTATTTCCTAGTACACCACTTCGAGTTATAAGAGGTTCACACGATATCTTAATTATCTCATGTAAGTTTGCCCAATCAAACTCTGTTTATCTTGTAGTTATACTCGTTTAAATTTGTAATCTTAAATATACTAAGTTATGAAGTTTACTATATTCTTGTAACGGTACTCCTTTCTTGCAAGAAGTGTTAATCTTGTATGTCGGCTATTGCAACTTATAATTTATTACCTATGATGCCACTTCAAGGTATACGAGGTTCACACGATGTCTTAATAATATGGGGTAGGTTTCCTCAACCGAACTCTGTTTATCTTGTAGTTATAATCGTTTAAATTTGTAATCTAAATATACTAACATATGAAGTTTACTATATTCTTTGAACGGTACTCCTTTCTTGCACGAACTATTAATCTTTGTATGTCGGTTATTGCACCTTATAATTTATACCAATGATGCCACTTTGAGGTATACGAGGTTCACACGATCTCTTAATTATATCCTGTAAGTTTCCTCAATCGAAGGAACTCTGTTTATTTTGTAGCTATGACCGTTTAAATTCGTAATCTAAATATACTTACAGATGAAGTTTACTATATTCTTTTAACGGTACTCCTTTCTTGCTCGACCTATGAATCCCGGAATTTCGGTTATTGCAACTTATAATTTATTTCCTATGATGCCACTTCGAGGTAGAAGATGTTCACACATTATTGTAATTATATACTGCAACTTTCCTCATTTGAACTCCGCTTATCTTGTACTTATAATCATATAAACATCTAATCTCAATATAACAACGTATGATGTTTATTCTATTCTGTTAATGGTAATCCTTTCTTGCACGAATTATTATTGTTGGTATTTCGGTTATTGAAACTTATAATTTATTTCCTAGTACACCACTTCGAGTTATAAGAGGTTCACACGATATCTTAATTATCTCATGTAAGTTTGCCCAATCAAACTCTGTTTATCTTGTAGTTATACTCGTTTAAATTTGTAATCTTAAATATACTAAGTTATGAAGTTTACTATATTCTTGTAACGGTACTCCTTTCTTGCAAGAAGTGTTAATCTTGTATGTCGGCTATTGCAACTTATAATTTATTACCTATGATGCCACTTCAAGGTATACGAGGTTCACACGATGTCTTAATAATATGGGGTAGGTTTCCTCAACCGAACTCTGTTTATCTTGTAGTTATAATCGTTTAAATTTGTAATCTAAATATACTAACATATGAAGTTTACTATATTCTTTGAACGGTACTCCTTTCTTGCACGAACTATTAATCTTTGTATGTCGGTTATTGCACCTTATAATTTATACCAATGATGCCACTTTGAGGTATACGAGGTTCACACGATCTCTTAATTATATCCTGTAAGTTTCCTCAATCGAAGGAACTCTGTTTATTTTGTAGCTATGACCGTTTAAATTCGTAATCTAAATATACTTACAGATGAAGTTTACTATATTCTTTTAACGGTACTCCTTTCTTGCTCGACCTATGAATCCCGGAATTTCGGTTATTGCAACTTATAATTTATTTCCTATGATGCCACTTCGAGGTAGAAGATGTTCACACATTATTGTAATTATATACTGCAACTTTCCTCATTTGAACTCCGCTTATCTTGTACTTATAATCATATAAACATCTAATCTCAATATAACAACGTATGATGTTTATTCTATTCTGTTAATGGTAATCCTTTCTTGCACGAATTATTATTGTTGGTATTTCGGTTATTGAAACTTATAATTTATTTCCTAGTACACCACTTCGAGTTATAAGAGGTTCACACGATATCTTAATTATCTCATGTAAGTTTGCCCAATCAAACTCTGTTTATCTTGTAGTTATACTCGTTTAAATTTGTAATCTTAAATATACTAAGTTATGAAGTTTACTATATTCTTGTAACGGTACTCCTTTCTTGCAAGAAGTGTTAATCTTGTATGTCGGCTATTGCAACTTATAATTTATTACCTATGATGCCACTTCAAGGTATACGAGGTTCACACGATGTCTTAATAATATGGGGTAGGTTTCCTCAACCGAACTCTGTTTATCTTGTAGTTATAATCGTTTAAATTTGTAATCTAAATATACTAACATATGAAGTTTACTATATTCTTTGAACGGTACTCCTTTCTTGCACGAACTATTAATCTTTGTATGTCGGTTATTGCACCTTATAATTTATACCAATGATGCCACTTTGAGGTATACGAGGTTCACACGATCTCTTAATTATATCCTGTAAGTTTCCTCAATCGAAGGAACTCTGTTTATTTTGTAGCTATGACCGTTTAAATTCGTAATCTAAATATACTTACAGATGAAGTTTACTATATTCTTTTAACGGTACTCCTTTCTTGCTCGACCTATGAATCCCGGAATTTCGGTTATTGCAACTTATAATTTATTTCCTATGATGCCACTTCGAGGTAGAAGATGTTCACACATTATTGTAATTATATACTGCAACTTTCCTCATTTGAACTCCGCTTATCTTGTACTTATAATCATATAAACATCTAATCTCAATATAACAACGTATGATGTTTATTCTATTCTGTTAATGGTAATCCTTTCTTGCACGAATTATTATTGTTGGTATTTCGGTTATTGAAACTTATAATTTATTTCCTAGTACACCACTTCGAGTTATAAGAGGTTCACACGATATCTTAATTATCTCATGTAAGTTTGCCCAATCAAACTCTGTTTATCTTGTAGTTATACTCGTTTAAATTTGTAATCTTAAATATACTAAGTTATGAAGTTTACTATATTCTTGTAACGGTACTCCTTTCTTGCAAGAAGTGTTAATCTTGTATGTCGGCTATTGCAACTTATAATTTATTACCTATGATGCCACTTCAAGGTATACGAGGTTCACACGATGTCTTAATAATATGGGGTAGGTTTCCTCAACCGAACTCTGTTTATCTTGTAGTTATAATCGTTTAAATTTGTAATCTAAATATACTAACATATGAAGTTTACTATATTCTTTGAACGGTACTCCTTTCTTGCACGAACTATTAATCTTTGTATGTCGGTTATTGCACCTTATAATTTATACCAATGATGCCACTTTGAGGTATACGAGGTTCACACGATCTCTTAATTATATCCTGTAAGTTTCCTCAATCGAAGGAACTCTGTTTATTTTGTAGCTATGACCGTTTAAATTCGTAATCTAAATATACTTACAGATGAAGTTTACTATATTCTTTTAACGGTACTCCTTTCTTGCTCGACCTATGAATCCCGGAATTTCGGTTATTGCAACTTATAATTTATTTCCTATGATGCCACTTCGAGGTAGAAGATGTTCACACATTATTGTAATTATATACTGCAACTTTCCTCATTTGAACTCCGCTTATCTTGTACTTATAATCATATAAACATCTAATCTCAATATAACAACGTATGATGTTTATTCTATTCTGTTAATGGTAATCCTTTCTTGCACGAATTATTATTGTTGGTATTTCGGTTATTGAAACTTATAATTTATTTCCTAGTACACCACTTCGAGTTATAAGAGGTTCACACGATATCTTAATTATCTCATGTAAGTTTGCCCAATCAAACTCTGTTTATCTTGTAGTTATACTCGTTTAAATTTGTAATCTTAAATATACTAAGTTATGAAGTTTACTATATTCTTGTAACGGTACTCCTTTCTTGCAAGAAGTGTTAATCTTGTATGTCGGCTATTGCAACTTATAATTTATTACCTATGATGCCACTTCAAGGTATACGAGGTTCACACGATGTCTTAATAATATGGGGTAGGTTTCCTCAACCGAACTCTGTTTATCTTGTAGTTATAATCGTTTAAATTTGTAATCTAAATATACTAACATATGAAGTTTACTATATTCTTTGAACGGTACTCCTTTCTTGCACGAACTATTAATCTTTGTATGTCGGTTATTGCACCTTATAATTTATACCAATGATGCCACTTTGAGGTATACGAGGTTCACACGATCTCTTAATTATATCCTGTAAGTTTCCTCAATCGAAGGAACTCTGTTTATTTTGTAGCTATGACCGTTTAAATTCGTAATCTAAATATACTTACAGATGAAGTTTACTATATTCTTTTAACGGTACTCCTTTCTTGCTCGACCTATGAATCCCGGAATTTCGGTTATTGCAACTTATAATTTATTTCCTATGATGCCACTTCGAGGTAGAAGATGTTCACACATTATTGTAATTATATACTGCAACTTTCCTCATTTGAACTCCGCTTATCTTGTACTTATAATCATATAAACATCTAATCTCAATATAACAACGTATGATGTTTATTCTATTCTGTTAATGGTAATCCTTTCTTGCACGAATTATTATTGTTGGTATTTCGGTTATTGAAACTTATAATTTATTTCCTAGTACACCACTTCGAGTTATAAGAGGTTCACACGATATCTTAATTATCTCATGTAAGTTTGCCCAATCAAACTCTGTTTATCTTGTAGTTATACTCGTTTAAATTTGTAATCTTAAATATACTAAGTTATGAAGTTTACTATATTCTTGTAACGGTACTCCTTTCTTGCAAGAAGTGTTAATCTTGTATGTCGGCTATTGCAACTTATAATTTATTACCTATGATGCCACTTCAAGGTATACGAGGTTCACACGATGTCTTAATAATATGGGGTAGGTTTCCTCAACCGAACTCTGTTTATCTTGTAGTTATAATCGTTTAAATTTGTAATCTAAATATACTAACATATGAAGTTTACTATATTCTTTGAACGGTACTCCTTTCTTGCACGAACTATTAATCTTTGTATGTCGGTTATTGCACCTTATAATTTATACCAATGATGCCACTTTGAGGTATACGAGGTTCACACGATCTCTTAATTATATCCTGTAAGTTTCCTCAATCGAAGGAACTCTGTTTATTTTGTAGCTATGACCGTTTAAATTCGTAATCTAAATATACTTACAGATGAAGTTTACTATATTCTTTTAACGGTACTCCTTTCTTGCTCGACCTATGAATCCCGGAATTTCGGTTATTGCAACTTATAATTTATTTCCTATGATGCCACTTCGAGGTAGAAGATGTTCACACATTATTGTAATTATATACTGCAACTTTCCTCATTTGAACTCCGCTTATCTTGTACTTATAATCATATAAACATCTAATCTCAATATAACAACGTATGATGTTTATTCTATTCTGTTAATGGTAATCCTTTCTTGCACGAATTATTATTGTTGGTATTTCGGTTATTGAAACTTATAATTTATTTCCTAGTACACCACTTCGAGTTATAAGAGGTTCACACGATATCTTAATTATCTCATGTAAGTTTGCCCAATCAAACTCTGTTTATCTTGTAGTTATACTCGTTTAAATTTGTAATCTTAAATATACTAAGTTATGAAGTTTACTATATTCTTGTAACGGTACTCCTTTCTTGCAAGAAGTATTAATCTTGTATGTCGGCTATTGCAACTTATAATTTATTACCTATGATGCCACTTCAAGGTATACGAGGTTCACACGATGTCTTAATAATATGGGGTAGGTTTCCTCAATCAAACTCTGTTTATCTTGTAGTTATACTCGTTTAAATTTGTAATCTAAATATACTAACATATGAAGTTTACTATATTCTTTGAACGGTACTCCTTTCTTGCACGAACTATTAATCTTTGTATGTCGGTTATTGCACCTTATAATTTATACCAATGATGCCACTTTGAGGTATACGAGGTTCACACGATCTCTTAATTATATCCTGTAAGTTTCCTCAATCGAAGGAACTCTGTTTATTTTGTAGCTATGACCGTTTAAATTCGTAATCTAAATATACTTACAGATGAAGTTTACTATATTCTTTTAACGGTACTCCTTTCTTGCTCGACCTATGAATCCCGGAATTTCGGTTATTGCAACTTATAATTTATTTCCTATGATGCCACTTCGAGGTAGAAGATGTTCACACATTATTGTAATTATATACTGCAACTTTCCTCATTTGAACTCCGCTTATCTTGTACTTATAATCATATAAACATCTAATCTCAATATAACAACGTATGATGTTTATTCTATTCTGTTAATGGTAATCCTTTCTTGCACGAATTATTATTGTTGGTATTTCGGTTATTGAAACTTATAATTTATTTCCTAGTACACCACTTCGAGTTATAAGAGGTTCACACGATATCTTAATTATCTCATGTAAGTTTGCTCAATCAAACTCTGTTTATCTTGTAGTTATACTCGTTTAAATTTGTAATCTTAAATATACTAAGTTATGAAGTTTACTATATTCTTGTAACGGTACTCCTTTCTTGCAAGAACTATTAATCTTGTATGTCGGCTATTGCAACTTATAATTTATTACCTATGATGCCACTTCAAGGTATACGAGGTTCACACGATGTCTTAATAATATGGGGTAGGTTTCCTCAACCGAACTCTGTTTATCTTGTAGTTATAATCGTTTAAATTTGTAATCTAAATATACTAACATATGAAGTTTACTATATTCTTTGAACGGTACTCCTTTCTTGCACGAACTATTAATCTTTGTATGTCGGTTATTGCACCTTATAATTTATACCAATGATGCCACTTTGAGGTATACGAGGTTCACACGATCTCTTAATTATATCCTGTAAGTTTCCTCAATCGAAGGAACTCTGTTTATTTTGTAGCTATGACCGTTTAAATTCGTAATCTAAATATACTTACAGATGAAGTTTACTATATTCTTTTAACGGTACTCCTTTCTTGCTCGACCTATGAATCCCGGAATTTCGGTTATTGCAACTTATAATTTATTTCCTATGATGCCACTTCGAGGTAGAAGATGTTCACACATTATTGTAATTATATACTGCAACTTTCCTCATTTGAACTCCGCTTATCTTGTACTTATAATCATATAAACATCTAATCTCAATATAACAACGTATGATGTTTATTCTATTCTGTTAATGGTAATCCTTTCTTGCACGAATTATTATTGTTGGTATTTCGGTTATTGAAACTTATAATTTATTTCCTAGTACACCACTTCGAGTTATAAGAGGTTCACACGATATCTTAATTATCTCATGTAAGTTTGCCCAATCAAACTCTGTTTATCTTGTAGTTATACTCGTTTAAATTTGTAATCTTAAATATACTAAGTTATGAAGTTTACTATATTCTTGTAACGGTACTCCTTTCTTGCAAGAAGTATTAATCTTGTATGTCGGCTATTGCAACTTATAATTTATTACCTATGATGCCACTTCAAGGTATACGAGGTTCACACGATGTCTTAATAATATGGGGTAGGTTTCCTCAACCGAACTCTGTTTATCTTGTAGTTATAATCGTTTAAATTTGTAATCTAAATATACTAACATATGAAGTTTACTATATTCTTTGAACGGTACTCCTTTCTTGCACGAACTATTAATCTTTGTATGTCGGTTATTGCACCTTATAATTTATACCAATGATGCCACTTTGAGGTATACGAGGTTCACACGATCTCTTAATTATATCCTGTAAGTTTCCTCAATCGAAGGAACTCTGTTTATTTTGTAGCTATGACCGTTTAAATTCGTAATCTAAATATACTTACAGATGAAGTTTACTATATTCTTTTAACGGTACTCCTTTCTTGCTCGACCTATGAATCCCGGAATTTCGGTTATTGCAACTTATAATTTATTTCCTATGATGACACTTCGAGGTAGAAGATGTTCACACATTATTGTAATTATATACTGCAACTTTCCTCATTTGAACTCCGCTTATCTTGTACTTGTAATCATATAAACATCTAATCTCAATATAACAACGTATGATGTTTATTCTATTCTGTTAATGGTAATCCTTTCTTGCACGAATTATTATTGTTGGTATTTCGGTTATTGAAACTTATAATTTATTTCCTAGTACACCACTTCGAGTTATAAGAGGTTCACACGATATCTTAATTATCTCATGTAAGTTTGCCCAATCAAACTCTGTTTATCTTGTAGTTATACTCGTTTAAATTTGTAATCTTAAATATACTAAGTTATGAAGTTTACTATATTCTTGTAACGGTACTCCTTTCTTGCAAGAAGTATTAATCTTGTATGTCGGCTATTGCAACTTATAATTTATTACCTATGATGCCACTTCAAGGTATACGAGGTTCACACGATGTCTTAATAATATGGGGTAGGTTTCCTCAACCGAACTCTGTTTATCTTGTAGTTATAATCGTTTAAATTTGTAATCTAAATATACTAACATATGAAGTTTACTATATTCTTTGAACGGTACTCCTTTCTTGCACGAACTATTAATCTTTGTATGTCGGTTATTGCACCTTATAATTTATACCAATGATGCCACTTTGAGGTATACGAGGTTCACACGATCTCTTAATTATATCCTGTAAGTTTCCTCAATCGAAGGAACTCTGTTTATTTTGTAGCTATGACCGTTTAAATTCGTAATCTAAATATACTTACAGATGAAGTTTACTATATTCTTTTAACGGTACTCCTTTCTTGCTCGACCTATGAATCCCGGAATTTCGGTTATTGCAACTTATAATTTATTTCCTATGATGCCACTTCGAGGTAGAAGATGTTCACACATTATTGTAATTATATACTGCAACTTTCCTCATTTGAACTCCGCTTATCTTGTACTTATAATCATATAAACATCTAATCTCAATATAACAACGTATGATGTTTATTCTATTCTGTTAATGGTAATCCTTTCTTGCACGAATTATTATTGTTGGTATTTCGGTTATTGAAACTTATAATTTATTTCCTAGTACACCACTTCGAGTTATAAGAGGTTCACACGATATCTTAATTATCTCATGTAAGTTTGCCCAATCAAACTCTGTTTATCTTGTAGTTATACTCGTTTAAATTTGTAATCTTAAATATACTAAGTTATGAAGTTTACTATATTCTTGTAACGGTACTCCTTTCTTGCAAGAAGTGTTAATCTTGTATGTCGGCTATTGCAACTTATAATTTATTACCTATGATGCCACTTCAAGGTATACGAGGTTCACACGATGTCTTAATAATATGGGGTAGGTTTCCTCAACCGAACTCTGTTTATCTTGTAGTTATAATCGTTTAAATTTGTAATCTAAATATACTAACATATGAAGTTTACTATATTCTTTGAACGGTACTCCTTTCTTGCACGAACTATTAATCTTTGTATGTCGGTTATTGCACCTTATAATTTATACCAATGATGCCACTTTGAGGTATACGAGGTTCACACGATCTCTTAATTATATCCTGTAAGTTTCCTCAATCGAAGGAACTCTGTTTATTTTGTAGCTATGACCGTTTAAATTCGTAATCTAAATATACTTACAGATGAAGTTTACTATATTCTTTTAACGGTACTCCTTTCTTGCTCGACCTATGAATCCCGGAATTTCGGTTATTGCAACTTATAATTTATTTCCTATGATGCCACTTCGAGGTAGAAGATGTTCACACATTATTGTAATTATATACTGCAACTTTCCTCATTTGAACTCCGCTTATCTTGTACTTATAATCATATAAACATCTAATCTCAATATAACAACGTATGATGTTTATTCTATTCTGTTAATGGTAATCCTTTCTTGCACGAATTATTATTGTTGGTATTTCGGTTATTGAAACTTATAATTTATTTCCTAGTACACCACTTCGAGTTATAAGAGGTTCACACGATATCTTAATTATCTCATGTAAGTTTGCCCAATCAAACTCTGTTTATCTTGTAGTTATACTCGTTTAAATTTGTAATCTTAAATATACTAAGTTATGAAGTTTACTATATTCTTGTAACGGTACTCCTTTCTTGCAAGAAGTGTTAATCTTGTATGTCGGCTATTGCAACTTATAATTTATTACCTATGATGCCACTTCAAGGTATACGAGGTTCACACGATGTCTTAATAATATGGGGTAGGTTTCCTCAACCGAACTCTGTTTATCTTGTAGTTATAATCGTTTAAATTTGTAATCTAAATATACTAACATATGAAGTTTACTATATTCTTTGAACGGTACTCCTTTCTTGCACGAACTATTAATCTTTGTATGTCGGTTATTGCACCTTATAATTTATACCAATGATGCCACTTTGAGGTATACGAGGTTCACACGATCTCTTAATTATATCCTGTAAGTTTCCTCAATCGAAGGAACTCTGTTTATTTTGTAGCTATGACCGTTTAAATTCGTAATCTAAATATACTTACAGATGAAGTTTACTATATTCTTTTAACGGTACTCCTTTCTTGCTCGACCTATGAATCCCGGAATTTCGGTTATTGCAACTTATAATTTATTTCCTATGATGCCACTTCGAGGTAGAAGATGTTCACACATTATTGTAATTATATACTGCAACTTTCCTCATTTGAACTCCGCTTATCTTGTACTTATAATCATATAAACATCTAATCTCAATATAACAACGTATGATGTTTATTCTATTCTGTTAATGGTAATCCTTTCTTGCACGAATTATTATTGTTGGTATTTCGGTTATTGAAACTTATAATTTATTTCCTAGTACACCACTTCGAGTTATAAGAGGTTCACACGATATCTTAATTATCTCATGTAAGTTTGCCCAATCAAACTCTGTTTATCTTGTAGTTATACTCGTTTAAATTTGTAATCTTAAATATACTAAGTTATGAAGTTTACTATATTCTTGTAACGGTACTCCTTTCTTGCAAGAAGTATTAATCTTGTATGTCGGCTATTGCAACTTATAATTTATTACCTATGATGCCACTTCAAGGTATACGAGGTTCACACGATGTCTTAATAATATGGGGTAGGTTTCCTCAACCGAACTCTGTTTATCTTGTAGTTATAATCGTTTAAATTTGTAATCTAAATATACTAACATATGAAGTTTACTATATTCTTTGAACGGTACTCCTTTCTTGCACGAACTATTAATCTTTGTATGTCGGTTATTGCACCTTATAATTTATACCAATGATGCCACTTTGAGGTATACGAGGTTCACACGATCTCTTAATTATATCCTGTAAGTTTCCTCAATCGAAGGAACTCTGTTTATTTTGTAGCTATGACCGTTTAAATTCGTAATCTAAATATACTTACAGATGAAGTTTACTATATTCTTTTAACGGTACTCCTTTCTTGCTCGACCTATGAATCCCGGAATTTCGGTTATTGCAACTTATAATTTATTTCCTATGATGCCACTTCGAGGTAGAAGATGTTCACACATTATTGTAATTATATACTGCAACTTTCCTCATTTGAACTCCGCTTATCTTGTACTTATAATCATATAAACATCTAATCTCAATATAACAACGTATGATGTTTATTCTATTCTGTTAATGGTAATCCTTTCTTGCACGAATTATTATTGTTGGTATTTCGGTTATTGAAACTTATAATTTATTTCCTAGTACACCACTTCGAGTTATAAGAGGTTCACACGATATCTTAATTATCTCATGTAAGTTTGCCCAATCAAACTCTGTTTATCTTGTAGTTATACTCGTTTAAATTTGTAATCTTAAATATACTAAGTTATGAAGTTTACTATATTCTTGTAACGGTACTCCTTTCTTGCAAGAAGTATTAATCTTGTATGTCGGCTATTGCAACTTATAATTTATTACCTATGATGCCACTTCAAGGTATACGAGGTTCACACGATGTCTTAATAATATGGGGTAGGTTTCCTCAACCGAACTCGGTTTATCTTGTAGTTATAATCGTTTAAATTTGTAATCTAAATATACTAACATATGAAGTTTACTATATTCTTTGAACGGTACTCCTTTCTTGCACGAACTATTAATCTTTGTATGTCGGTTATTGCACCTTATAATTTATACCAATGATGCCACTTTGAGGTATACGAGGTTCACACGATCTCTTAATTATATCCTGTAAGTTTCCTCAATCGAAGGAACTCTGTTTATTTTGTAGCTATGACCGTTTAAATTCGTAATCTAAATATACTTACAGATGAAGTTTACTATATTCTTTTAACGGTACTCCTTTCTTGCTCGACCTATGAATCCCGGAATTTCGGTTATTGCAACTTATAATTTATTTCCTATGATGCCACTTCGAGGTAGAAGATGTTCACACATTATTGTAATTATATACTGCAACTTTCCTCATTTGAACTCCGCTTATCTTGTACTTATAATCATATAAACATCTAATCTCAATATAACAACGTATGATGTTTATTCTATTCTGTTAATGGTAATCCTTTCTTGCACGAATTATTATTGTTGGTATTTCGGTTATTGAAACTTATAATTTATTTCCTAGTACACCACTTCGAGTTATAAGAGGTTCACACGATATCTTAATTATCTCATGTAAGTTTGCCCAATCAAACTCTGTTTATCTTGTAGTTATACTCGTTTAAATTTGTAATCTTAAATATACTAAGTTATGAAGTTTACTATATTCTTGTAACGGTACTCCTTTCTTGCAAGAAGTATTAATCTTGTATGTCGGCTATTGCAACTTATAATTTATTACCTATGATGCCACTTCAAGGTATACGAGGTTCACACGATGTCTTAATAATATGGGGTAGGTTTCCTCAACCGAACTCTGTTTATCTTGTAGTTATAATCGTTTAAATTTGTAATCTAAATATACTAACATATGAAGTTTACTATATTCTTTGAACGGTACTCCTTTCTTGCACGAACTATTAATCTTTGTATGTCGGTTATTGCACCTTATAATTTATACCAATGATGCCACTTTGAGGTATACGAGGTTCACACGATCTCTTAATTATATCCTGTAAGTTTCCTCAATCGAAGGAACTCTGTTTATTTTGTAGCTATGACCGTTTAAATTCGTAATCTAAATATACTTACAGATGAAGTTTACTATATTCTTTTAACGGTACTCCTTTCTTGCTCGACCTATGAATCCCGGAATTTCGGTTATTGCAACTTATAATTTATTTCCTATGATGCCACTTCGAGGTAGAAGATGTTCACACATTATTGTAATTATATACTGCAACTTTCCTCATTTGAACTCCGCTTATCTTGTACTTATAATCATATAAACATCTAATCTCAATATAACAACGTGTGATGTTTATTCTATTCTGTTAATGGTAATCCTTTCTTGCACGAATTATTATTGTTGGTATTTCGGTTATTGAAACTTATAATTTATTTCCTAGTACACCACTTCGAGTTATAAGAGGTTCACACGATATCTTAATTATCTCATGTAAGTTTGCCCAATCAAACTCTGTTTATCTTGTAGTTATACTCGTTTAAATTTGTAATCTTAAATATACTAAGTTATGAAGTTTACTATATTCTTGTAACGGTACTCCTTTCTTGCAAGAAGTATTAATCTTGTATGTCGGCTATTGCAACTTATAATTTATTACCTATGATGCCACTTCAAGGTATACGAGGTTCACACGATGTCTTAATAATATGGGGTAGGTTTCCTCAACCGAACTCTGTTTATCTTGTAGTTATAATCGTTTAAATTTGTAATCTAAATATACTAACATATGAAGTTTACTATATTCTTTGAACGGTACTCCTTTCTTGCACGAACTATTAATCTTTGTATGTCGGTTATTGCACCTTATAATTTATACCAATGATGCCACTTTGAGGTATACGAGGTTCACACGATCTCTTAATTATATCCTGTAAGTTTCCTCAATCGAAGGAACTCTGTTTATTTTGTAGCTATGACCGTTTAAATTCGTAATCTAAATATACTTACAGATGAAGTTTACTATATTCTTTTAACGGTACTCCTTTCTTGCTCGACCTATGAATCCCGGAATTTCGGTTATTGCAACTTATAATTTATTTCCTATGATGCCACTTCGAGGTAGAAGATGTTCACACATTATTGTAATTATATACTGCAACTTTCCTCATTTGAACTCCGCTTATCTGGTACTTATAATCATATAAACATCTAATCTCAATATAACAACGTGTGATGTTTATTCTATTCTGTTAATGGTAATCCTTTCTTGCACGAATTATTATTGTTGGTATTTCGGTTATTGAAACTTATAATTTATTTCCTAGTACACCACTTCGAGTTATAAGAGGTTCACACGATATCTTAATTATCTCATGTAAGTTTGCCCAATCAAACTCTGTTTATCTTGTAGTTATACTCGTTTAAATTTGTAATCTTAAATATACTAAGTTATGAAGTTTACTATATTCTTGTAACGGTACTCCTTTCTTGCAAGAAGTATTAATCTTGTATGTCGGCTATTGCAACTTATAATTTATTACCTATGATGCCACTTCAAGGTATACGAGGTTCACACGATGTCTTAATAATATGGGGTAGGTTTCCTCAACCGAACTCTGTTTATCTTGTAGTTATAATCGTTTAAATTTGTAATCTAAATATACTAACATATGAAGTTTACTATATTCTTTGAACGGTACTCCTTTCTTGCACGAACTATTAATCTTTGTATGTCGGTTATTGCACCTTATAATTTATACCAATGATGCCACTTTGAGGTATACGAGGTTCACACGATCTCTTAATTATATCCTGTAAGTTTCCTCAATCGAAGGAACTCTGTTTATTTTGTAGCTATGACCGTTTAAATTCGTAATCTAAATATACTTACAGATGAAGTTTACTATATTCTTTTAACGGTACTCCTTTCTTGCTCGACCTATGAATCCCGGAATTTCGGTTATTGCAACTTATAATTTATTTCCTATGATGCCACTTCGAGGTAGAAGATGTTCACACATTATTGTAATTATATACTGCAACTTTCCTCATTTGAACTCCGCTTATCTTGTACTTATAATCATATAAACATCTAATCTCAATATAACAACGTGTGATGTTTATTCTATTCTGTTAATGGTAATCCTTTCTTGCACGAATTATTATTGTTGGTATTTCGGTTATTGAAACTTATAATTTATTTCCTAGTACACCACTTCGAGTTATAAGAGGTTCACACGATATCTTAATTATCTCATGTAAGTTTGCCCAATCAAACTCTGTTTATCTTGTAGTTATACTCGTTTAAATTTGTAATCTTAAATATACTAAGTTATGAAGTTTACTATATTCTTGTAACGGTACTCCTTTCTTGCAAGAAGTATTAATCTTGTATGTCGGCTATTGCAACTTATAATTTATTACCTATGATGCCACTTCAAGGTATACGAGGTTCACACGATGTCTTAATAATATGGGGTAGGTTTCCTCAACCGAACTCTGTTTATCTTGTAGTTATAATCGTTTAAATTTGTAATCTAAATATACTAACATATGAAGTTTACTATATTCTTTGAACTGTACTCCTTTCTTGCACGAACTATTAATCTTTGTATGTCGGTTATTGCACCTTATAATTTATACCAATGATGCCACTTTGAGGTATACGAGGTTCACACGATCTCTTAATTATATCCTGTAAGTTTCCTCAATCGAAGGAACTCTGTTTATTTTGTAGCTATGACCGTTTAAATTCGTAATCTAAATATACTTACAGATGAAGTTTACTATATTCTTTTAACGGTACTCCTTTCTTGCTCGACCTATGAATCCCGGAATTTCGGTTATTGCAACTTATAATTTATTTCCTATGATGCCACTTCGAGGTAGAAGATGTTCACACATTATTGTAATTATATACTGCAACTTTCCTCATTTGAACTCCGCTTATCTTGTACTTATAATCATATAAACATCTAATCTCAATATAACAACGTGTGATGTTTATTCTATTCTGTTAATGGTAATCCTTTCTTGCACGAATTATTATTGTTGGTATTTCGGTTATTGAAACTTATAATTTATTTCCTAGTACACCACTTCGAGTTATAAGAGGTTCACACGATATCTTAATTATCTCATGTAAGTTTGCCCAATCAAACTCTGTTTATCTTGTAGTTATACTCGTTTAAATTTGTAATCTTAAATATACTAAGTTATGAAGTTTACTATATTCTTGTAACGGTACTCCTTTCTTGCAAGAAGTATTAATCTTGTATGTCGGCTATTGCAACTTATAATTTATTACCTATGATGCCACTTCAAGGTATACGAGGTTCACACGATGTCTTAATAATATGGGGTAGGTTTCCTCAACCGAACTCTGTTTATCTTGTAGTTATAATCGTTTAAATTTGTAATCTAAATATACTAACATATGAAGTTTACTATATTCTTTGAACGGTACTCCTTTCTTGCACGAACTATTAATCTTTGTATGTCGGTTATTGCACCTTATAATTTATACCAATGATGCCACTTTGAGGTATACGAGGTTCACACGATCTCTTAATTATATCCTGTAAGTTTCCTCAATCGAAGGAACTCTGTTTATTTTGTAGCTATGACCGTTTAAATTCGTAATCTAAATATACTTACAGATGAAGTTTACTATATTCTTTTAACGGTACTCCTTTCTTGCTCGACCTATGAATCCCGGAATTTCGGTTATTGCAACTTATAATTTATTTCCTATGATGCCACTTCGAGGTAGAAGATGTTCACACATTATTGTAATTATATACTGCAACTTTCCTCATTTGAACTCCGCTTATCTTGTACTTATAATCATATAAACATCTAATCTCAATATAACAACGTATGATGTTTATTCTATTCTGTTAATGGTAATCCTTTCTTGCACGAATTATTATTGTTGGTATTTCGGTTATTGAAACTTATAATTTATTTCCTAGTACACCACTTCGAGTTATAAGAGGTTCACACGATATCTTAATTATCTCATGTAAGTTTGCCCAATCAAACTCTGTTTATCTTGTAGTTATACTCGTTTAAATTTGTAATCTTAAATATACTAAGTTATGAAGTTTACTATATTCTTGTAACGGTACTCCTTTCTTGCAAGAAGTATTAATCTTGTATGTCGGCTATTGCAACTTATAATTTATTACCTATGATGCCACTTCAAGGTATACGAGGTTCACACGATGTCTTAATAATATGGGGTAGGTTTCCTCAACCGAACTCTGTTTATCTTGTAGTTATAATCGTTTAAATTTGTAATCTAAATATACTAACATATGAAGTTTACTATATTCTTTGAAAGGTACTCCTTTCTTGCACGAACTATTAATCTTTGTATGTCGGTTATTGCACCTTATAATTTATACCAATGATGCCACTTTGAGGTATACGAGGTTCACACGATCTCTTAATTATATCCTGTAAGTTTCCTCAATCGAAGGAACTCTGTTTATTTTGTAGCTATGACCGTTTAAATTCGTAATCTAAATATACTTACAGATGAAGTTTACTATATTCTTTTAACGGTACTCCTTTCTTGCTCGACCTATGAATCCCGGAATTTCGGTTATTGCAACTTATAATTTATTTCCTATGATGCCACTTCGAGGTAGAAGATGTTCACACATTATTGTAATTATATACTGCAACTTTCCTCATTTGAACTCCGCTTATCTTGTACTTATAATCATATAAACATCTAATCTCAATATAACAACGTATGATGTTTATTCTATTCTGTTAATGGTAATCCTTTCTTGCACGAATTATTATTGTTGGTATTTCGGTTATTGAAACTTATAATTTATTTCCTAGTACACCACTTCGAGTTATAAGAGGTTCACACGATATCTTAATTATCTCATGTAAGTTTGCCCAATCAAACTCTGTTTATCTTGTAGTTATACTCGTTTAAATTTGTAATCTTAAATATACTAAGTTATGAAGTTTACTATATTCTTGTAACGGTACTCCTTTCTTGCAAGAAGTATTAATCTTGTATGTCGGCTATTGCAACTTATAATTTATTACCTATGATGCCACTTCAAGGTATACGAGGTTCACACGATGTCTTAATAATATGGGGTAGGTTTCCTCAACCGAACTCTGTTTATCTTGTAGTTATAATCGTTTAAATTTGTAATCTAAATATAGTAACATATGAAGTTTACTATATTCTTTGAACGGTACTCCTTTCTTGCACGAACTATTAATCTTTGTATGTCGGTTATTGCACCTTATAATTTATACCAATGATGCCACTTTGAGGTATACGAGGTTCACACGATCTCTTAATTATATCCTGTAAGTTTCCTCAATCGAAGGAACTCTGTTTATTTTGTAGCTATGACCGTTTAAATTCGTAATCTAAATATACTTACAGATGAAGTTTACTATATTCTTTTAACGGTACTCCTTTCTTGCTCGACCTATGAATCCCGGAATTTCGGTTATTGCAACTTATAATTTATTTCCTATGATGCCACTTCGAGGTAGAAGATGTTCACACATTATTGTAATTATATACTGCAACTTTCCTCATTTGAACTCCGCTTATCTTGTACTTATAATCATATAAACATCTAATCTCAATATAACAACGTATGATGTTTATTCTATTCTGTTAATGGTAATCCTTTCTTGCACGAATTATTATTGTTGGTATTTCGGTTATTGAAACTTATAATTTATTTCCTAGTACACCACTTCGAGTTATAAGAGGTTCACACGATATCTTAATTATCTCATGTAAGTTTGCCCAATCAAACTCTGTTTATCTTGTAGTTATACTCGTTTAAATTTGTAATCTTAAATATACTAAGTTATGAAGTTTACTATATTCTTGTAACGGTACTCCTTTCTTGCAAGAAGTATTAATCTTGTATGTCGGCTATTGCAACTTATAATTTATTACCTATGATGCCACTTTAAGGTATACGAGGTTCACACGATGTCTTAATAATATGGGGTAGGTTTCCTCAACCGAACTCTGTTTATCTTGTAGTTATAATCGTTTAAATTTGTAATCTAAATATACTAACATATGAAGTTTACTATATTCTTTGAACGGTACTCCTTTCTTGCACGAACTATTAATCTTTGTATGTCGGTTATTGCACCTTATAATTTATACCAATGATGCCACTTTGAGGTATACGAGGTTCACACGATCTCTTAATTATATCCTGTAAGTTTCCTCAATCGAAGGAACTCTGTTTATTTTGTAGCTATGACCGTTTAAATTCGTAATCTAAATATACTTACAGATGAAGTTTACTATATTCTTTTAACGGTACTCCTTTCTTGCTCGACCTATGAATCCCGGAATTTCGGTTATTGCAACTTATAATTTATTTCCTATGATGCCACTTCGAGGTAGAAGATGTTCACACATTATTGTAATTATATACTGCAACTTTCCTCATTTGAACTCCGCTTATCTTGTACTTATAATCATATAAACATCTAATCTCAATATAACAACGTATGATGTTTATTCTATTCTGTTAATGGTAATCCTTTCTTGCACGAATTATTATTGTTGGTATTTCGGTTATTGAAACTTATAATTTATTTCCTAGTACACCACTTCGAGTTATAAGAGGTTCACACGATATCTTAATTATCTCATGTAAGTTTGCCCAATCAAACTCTGTTTATCTTGTAGTTATACTCGTTTAAATTTGTAATCTTAAATATACTAAGTTATGAAGTTTACTATATTCTTGTAACGGTACTCCTTTCTTGCAAGAAGTATTAATCTTGTATGTCGGCTATTGCAACTTATAATTTATTACCTATGATGCCACTTCAAGGTATACGAGGTTCACACGATGTCTTAATAATATGGGGTAGGTTTCCTCAACCGAACTCTGTTTATCTTGTAGTTATAATCGTTTAAATTTGTAATCTAAATATACTAACATATGAAGTTTACTATATTCTTTGAACGGTACTCCTTTCTTGCACGAACTATTAATCTTTGTATGTCGGTTATTGCACCTTATAATTTATACCAATGATGCCACTTTGAGGTATACGAGGTTCACACGATCTCTTAATTATATCCTGTAAGTTTCCTCAATCGAAGGAACTCTGTTTATTTTGTAGCTATGACCGTTTAAATTCGTAATCTAAATATACTTACAGATGAAGTTTACTATATTCTTTTAACGGTACTCCTTTCTTGCTCGACCTATGAATCCCGGAATTTCGGTTATTGCAACTTATAATTTATTTCCTATGATGCCACTTCGAGGTAGAAGATGTTCACACATTATTGTAATTATATACTGCAACTTTCCTCATTTGAACTCCGCTTATCTTGTACTTATAATCATATAAACATCTAATCTCAATATAACAACGTATGATGTTTATTCTATTCTGTTAATGGTAATCCTTTCTTGCACGAATTATTATTGTTGGTATTTCGGTTATTGAAACTTATAATTTATTTCCTAGTACACCACTTCGAGTTATAAGAGGTTCACACGATATCTTAATTATCTCATGTAAGTTTGCCCAATCAAACTCTGTTTATCTTGTAGTTATACTCGTTTAAATTTGTAATCTTAAATATACTAAGTTATGAAGTTTACTATATTCTTGTAACGGTACTCCTTTCTTGCAAGAAGTATTAATCTTGTATGTCGGCTATTGCAACTTATAATTTATTACCTATGATGCCACTTCAAGGTATACGAGGTTCACACGATGTCTTAATAATATGGGGTAGGTTTCCTCAACCGAACTCTGTTTATCTTGTAGTTATAATCGTTTAAATTTGTAATCTAAATATACTAACATATGAAGTTTACTATATTCTTTGAACGGTACTCCTTTCTTGCACGAACTATTAATCTTTGTATGTCGGTTATTGCACCTTATAATTTATACCAATGATGCCACTTTGAGGTATACGAGGTTCACACGATCTCTTAATTATATCCTGTAAGTTTCCTCAATCGAAGGAACTCTGTTTATTTTGTAGCTATGACCGTTTAAATTCGTAATCTAAATATACTTACAGATGAAGTTTACTATATTCTTTTAACGGTACTCCTTTCTTGCTCGACCTATGAATCCCGGAATTTCGGTTATTGCAACTTATAATTTATTTCCTATGATGCCACTTCGAGGTAGAAGATGTTCACACATTATTGTAATTATATACTGCAACTTTCCTCATTTGAACTCCGCTTATCTTGTACTTATAATCATATAAACATCTAATCTCAATATAACAACGTATGATGTTTATTCTATTCTGTTAATGGTAATCCTTTCTTGCACGAATTATTATTGTTGGTATTTCGGTTATTGAAACTTATAATTTATTTCCTAGTACACCACTTCGAGTTATAAGAGGTTCACACGATATCTTAATTATCTCATGTAAGTTTGCCCAATCAAACTCTGTTTATCTTGTAGTTATACTCGTTTAAATTTGTAATCTTAAATATACTAAGTTATGAAGTTTACTATATTCTTGTAACGGTACTCCTTTCTTGCAAGAAGTATTAATCTTGTATGTCGGCTATTGCAACTTATAATTTATTACCTATGATGCCACTTCAAGGTATACGAGGTTCACACGATGTCTTAATAATATGGGGTAGGTTTCCTCAACCGAACTCTGTTTATCTTGTAGTTATAATCGTTTAAATTTGTAATCTAAATATACTAACATATGAAGTTTACTATATTCTTTGAACGGTACTCCTTTCTTGCACGAACTATTAATCTTTGTATGTCGGTTATTGCACCTTATAATTTATACCAATGATGCCACTTTGAGGTATACGAGGTTCACACAATCTCTTAATTATATCCTGTAAGTTTCCTCAATCGAAGGAACTCTGTTTATTTTGTAGCTATGACCGTTTAAATTCGTAATCTAAATATACTTACAGATGAAGTTTACTATATTCTTTTAACGGTACTCCTTTCTTGCTCGACCTATGAATCCCGGAATTTCGGTTATTGCAACTTATAATTTATTTCCTATGATGCCACTTCGAGGTAGAAGATGTTCACACATTATTGTAATTATATACTGCAACTTTCCTCATTTGAACTCCGCTTATCTTGTACTTATAATCATATAAACATCTAATCTCAATATAACAACGTATGATGTTTATTCTATTCTGTTAATGGTAATCCTTTCTTGCACGAATTATTATTGTTGGTATTTCGGTTATTGAAACTTATAATTTATTTCCTAGTACACCACTTCGAGTTATAAGAGGTTCACACGATATCTTAATTATCTCATGTAAGTTTGCCCAATCAAACTCTGTTTATCTTGTAGTTATACTCGTTTAAATTTGTAATCTTAAATATACTAAGTTATGAAGTTTACTATATTCTTGTAACGGTACTCCTTTCTTGCAAGAAGTATTAATCTTGTATGTCGGCTATTGCAACTTATAATTTATTACCTATGATGCCACTTCAAGGTATACGAGGTTCACACGATGTCTTAATAATATGGGGTAGGTTTCCTCAACCGAACTCTGTTTATCTTGTAGTTATAATCGTTTAAATTTGTAATCTAAATATACTAACATATGAAGTTTACTATATTCTTTGAACGGTACTCCTTTCTTGCACGAACTATTAATCTTTGTATGTCGGTTATTGCACCTTATAATTTATACCAATGATGCCACTTTGAGGTATACGAGGTTCACACGATCTCTTAATTATATCCTGTAAGTTTCCTCAATCGAAGGAACTCTGTTTATTTTGTAGCTATGACCGTTTAAATTCGTAATCTAAATATACTTACAGATGAAGTTTACTATATTCTTTTAACGGTACTCCTTTCTTGCTCGACCTATGAATCCCGGAATTTCGGTTATTGCAACTTATAATTTATTTCCTATGATGCCACTTCGAGGTAGAAGATGTTCACACATTATTGTAATTATATACTGCAACTTTCCTCATTTGAACTCCGCTTATCTTGTACTTATAATCATATAAACATCTAATCTCAATATAACAACGTATGATGTTTATTCTATTCTGTTAATGGTAATCCTTTCTTGCACGAATTATTATTGTTGGTATTTCAGTTATTGAAACTTATAATTTATTTCCTAGTACACCACTTCGAGTTATAAGAGGTTCACACGATATCTTAATTATCTCATGTAAGTTTGCCCAATCAAACTCTGTTTATCTTGTAGTTATACTCGTTTAAATTTGTAATCTTAAATATACTAAGTTATGAAGTTTACTATATTCTTGTAACGGTACTCCTTTCTTGCAAGAAGTATTAATCTTGTATGTCGGCTATTGCAACTTATAATTTATTACCTATGATGCCACTTCAAGGTATACGAGGTTCACACGATGTCTTAATAATATGGGGTAGGTTTCCTCAACCGAACTCTGTTTATCTTGTAGTTATAATCGTTTAAATTTGTAATCTAAATATACTAACATATGAAGTTTACTATATTCTTTGAACGGTACTCCTTTCTTGCACGAACTATTAATCTTTGTATGTCGGTTATTGCACCTTATAATTTATACCAATGATGCCACTTTGAGGTATACGAGGTTCACACGATCTCTTAATTATATCCTGTAAGTTTCCTCAATCGAAGGAACTCTGTTTATTTTGTAGCTATGACCGTTTAAATTCGTAATCTAAATATACTTACAGATGAAGTTTACTATATTCTTTTAACGGTACTCCTTTCTTGCTCGACCTATGAATCCCGGAATTTCGGTTATTGCAACTTATAATTTATTTCCTATGATGCCACTTCGAGGTAGAAGATGTTCACACATTATTGTAATTATATACTGCAACTTTCCTCATTTGAACTCCGCTTATCTTGTACTTATAATCATATAAACATCTAATCTCAATATAACAACGTATGATGTTTATTCTATTCTGTTAATGGTAATCCTTTCTTGCACGAATTATTATTGTTGGTATTTCGGTTATTGAAACTTATAATTTATTTCCTAGTACACCACTTCGAGTTATAAGAGGTTCACACGATATCTTAATTATCTCATGTAAGTTTGCCCAATCAAACTCTGTTTATCTTGTAGTTATACTCGTTTAAATTTGTAATCTTAAATATACTAAGTTATGAAGTTTACTATATTCTTGTAACGGTACTCCTTTCTTGCAAGAAGTGTTAATCTTGTATGTCGGCTATTGCAACTTATAATTTATTACCTATGATGCCACTTCAAGGTATACGAGGTTCACACGATGTCTTAATAATATGGGGTAGGTTTCCTCAACCGAACTCTGTTTATCTTGTAGTTATAATCGTTTAAATTTGTAATCTAAATATACTAACATATGAAGTTTACTATATTCTTTGAACGGTACTCCTTTCTTGCACGAACTATTAATCTTTGTATGTCGGTTATTGCACCTTATAATTTATACCAATGATGCCACTTTGA
Source organism: Chamaenerion angustifolium (assembly GCA_946814005.1). Lineage (NCBI taxonomy): Eukaryota > Viridiplantae > Streptophyta > Magnoliopsida > Myrtales > Onagraceae > Chamaenerion > Chamaenerion angustifolium. Next base: position 18,986,612 of record OX328268.1, on the reverse strand, counting down.
GGTATACGAGGTTCACACGATCTCTTAATTATATCCTGTAAGTTTCCTCAATCGAAGGAACTCTGTTTATTTTGTAGCTATGACCGTTTAAATTCGTAATCTAAATATACTTACAGATGAAGTTTACTATATTCTTTTAACGGTACTCCTTTCTTGCTCGACCTATGAATCCCGGAATTTCGGTTATTGCAACTTATAATTTATTTCCTATGATGCCACTTCGAGGTAGAAGATGTTCACACATTATTGTAATTATATACTGCAACTTTCCTTATTTGAACTCCGCTTATCTTGTACTTGTAATCATATAAACATCTAATCTCAATATAACAACGTATGATGTTTATTCTATTCTGTTAATGGTAATCCTTTCTTGCACGAATTATTATTGTTGGTATTTCGGTTATTGAAACTTATAATTTATTTCCTAGTACACCACTTCGAGTTATAAGAGGTTCACACGATATCTTAATTATCTCATGTAAGTTTGCCCAATCAAACTCTGTTTATCTTGTAGTTATACTCGTTTAAATTTGTAATCTTAAATATACTAAGTTATGAAGTTTACTATATTCTTGTAACGGTACTCCTTTCTTGCAAGAACTATTAATCTTGTATGTCGGCTATTGCAACTTATAATTTATTACCTATGATGCCACTTCAAGGTATACGAGGTTCACACGATGTCTTAATAATATGGGGTAGGTTTCCTCAACCGAACTCTGTTTATCTTGTAGTTATAATCGTTTAAATTTGTAATCTAAATATACTAACATATGAAGTTTACTATATTCTTTGAACGGTACTCCTTTCTTGCACGAACTATTAATCTTTGTATGTCGGTTATTGCACCTTATAATTTATACCAATGATGCCACTTTGAGGTATACGAGGTTCACACGATCTCTTAATTATATCCTGTAAGTTTCCTCAATCGAAGGAACTCTGTTTATTTTGTAGCTATGACCGTTTAAATTCGTAATCTAAATATACTTACAGATGAAGTTTACTATATTCTTTTAACGGTACTCCTTTCTTGCTCGACCTATGAATCCCGGAATTTCGGTTATTGCAACTTATAATTTATTTCCTATGATGCCACTTCGAGGTAGAAGATGTTCACACATTATTGTAATTATATACTGCAACTTTCCTCATTTGAACTCCGCTTATCTTGTACTTATAATCATATAAACATCTAATCTCAATATAACAACGTATGATGTTTATTCTATTCTGTTAATGGTAATCCTTTCTTGCACGAATTATTATTGTTGGTATTTCGGTTATTGAAACTTATAATTTATTTCCTAGTACACCACTTCGAGTTATAAGAGGTTCACACGATATCTTAATTATCTCATGTAAGTTTGCCCAATCAAACTCTGTTTATCTTGTAGTTATACTCGTTTAAATTTGTAATCTTAAATATACTAAGTTATGAAGTTTACTATATTCTTGTAACGGTACTCCTTTCTTGCAAGAAGTATTAATCTTGTATGTCGGCTATTGCAACTTATAATTTATTACCTATGATGCCACTTCAAGGTATACGAGGTTCACACGATGTCTTAATAATATGGGGTAGGTTTCCTCAACCGAACTCTGTTTATCTTGTAGTTATAATCGTTTAAATTTGTAATCTAAATATACTAACATATGAAGTTTACTATATTCTTTGAACGGTACTCCTTTCTTGCACGAACTATTAATCTTTGTATGTCGGTTATTGCACCTTATAATTTATACCAATGATGCCACTTTGAGGTATACGAGGTTCGAAACGATCTCTTAATTATATCCTGTAAGTTTCCTCAATCGAAGGAACTCTGTTTATTTTGTAGCTATGACCGTTTAAATTCGTAATCTAAATATACTTACAGATGAAGTTTACTATATTCTTTTAACGGTACTCCTTTCTTGCTCGACCTATGAATCCCGGAATTTCGGTTATTGCAACTTATAATTTATTTCCTATGATGCCACTTCGAGGTAGAAGATGTTCACACATTATTGTAATTATATACTGCAACTTTCCTCATTTGAACTCCGCTTATCTTGTACTTATAATCATATAAACATCTAATCTCAATATAACAACGTATGATGTTTATTCTATTCTGTTAATGGTAATCCTTTCTTGCACGAATTATTATTGTTGGTATTTCGGTTATTGAAACTTATAATTTATTTCCTAGTACACCACTTCGAGTTATAAGAGGTTCACACGATATCTTAATTATCTCATGTAAGTTTGCCCAATCAAACTCTGTTTATCTTGTAGTTATACTCGTTTAAATTTGTAATCTTAAATATACTAAGTTATGAAGTTTACTATATTCTTGTAACGGTACTCCTTTCTTGCACGAACTATTAATCTTTGTATGTCGGTTATTGCACCTTATAATTTATTACCTATGATGCCACTTCAAGGTATACGAGGTTCACACGATGTCTTAATAATATGGGGTAGGTTTCCTCAACCGAACTCTGTTTATCTTGTAGTTATAATCGTTTAAATTTGTAATCTAAATATACTAACATATGAAGTTTACTATATTCTTTGAACGGTACTCCTTTCTTGCACGAACTATTAATCTTTGTATGTCGGTTATTGCACCTTATAATTTATACCAATGATGCCACTTTGAGGTATACGAGGTTCACACGATCTCTTAATTATATCCTGTAAGTTTCCTCAATCGAAGGAACTCTGTTTATTTTGTAGCTATGACCGTTTAAATTCGTAATCTAAATATACTTACAGATGAAGTTTACTATATTCTTTTAACGGTACTCCTTTCTTGCTCGACCTATAAATCCCGGAATTTCGGTTATTGCAACTTATAATTTATTTCCTATGATGCCACTTCGAGGTAGAAGATGTTCACACATTATTGTAATTATATACTGCAACTTTCCTCATTTGAACTCCGCTTATCTTGTACTTATAATCATATAAACATCTAATCTCAATATAACAACGTATGATGTTTATTCTATTCTGTTAATGGTAATCCTTTCTTGCACGAATTATTATTGTTGGTATTTCGGTTATTGAAACTTATAATTTATTTCCTAGTACACCACTTCGAGTTATAAGAGGTTCACACGATATCTTAATTATCTCATGTAAGTTTGCCCAATCAAACTCTGTTTATCTTGTAGTTATACTCGTTTAAATTTGTAATCTTAAATATACTAAGTTATGAAGTTTACTATATTCTTGTAACGGTACTCCTTTCTTGCACGAACTATTAATCTTTGTATGTCGGTTATTGCAACTTATAATTTATTACCTATGATGCCACTTCAAGGTATACGAGGTTCACACGATGTCTTAATAATATGGGGTAGGTTTCCTCAACCGAACTCTGTTTATCTTGTAGTTATAATCGTTTAAATTTGTAATCTAAATATACTAACATATGAAGTTTACTATATTCTTTGAACGGTACTCCTTTCTTGCACGAACTATTAATCTTTGTATGTCGGTTATTGCACCTTATAATTTATACCAATGATGCCACTTTGAGGTATACGAGGTTCACACGATCTCTTAATTATATCCTGTAAGTTTCCTCAATCGAAGGAACTCTGTTTATTTTGTAGCTATGACCGTTTAAATTCGTAATCTAAATATACTTACAGATGAAGTTTACTATATTCTTTTAACGGCACTCCTTTCTTGCTCGACCTATGAATCCCGGAATTTCGGTTATTGCAACTTATAATTTATTTCCTATGATGCCACTTCGAGGTAGAAGATGTTCACACATTATTGTAATTATATACTGCAACTTTCCTCATTTGAACTCCGCTTATCTTGTACTTATAATCATATAAACATCTAATCTCAATATAACAACGTATGATGTTTATTCTATTCTGTTAATGGTAATCCTTTCTTGCACGAATTATTATTGTTGGTATTTCGGTTATTGAAACTTATAATTTATTTCCTAGTACACCACTTCGAGTTATAAGAGGTTCACACGATATCTTAATTATCTCATGTAAGTTTGCCCAATCAAACTCTGTTTATCTTGTAGTTATACTCGTTTAAATTTGTAATCTTAAATATACTAAGTTATGAAGTTTACTATATTCTTGTAACGGTACTCCTTTCTTGCAAGAACTATTAATCTTTGTATGTCGGTTATTGCACCTTATAATTTATTACCTATGATGCCACTTCAAGGTATACGAGGTTCACACGATGTCTTAATAATATGGGGTAGGTTTCCTCAACCGAACTCTGTTTATCTTGTAGTTATAATCGTTTAAATTTGTAATCTAAATATACTAACATATGAAGTTTACTATATTCTTTGAACGGTACTCCTTTCTTGCACGAACTATTAATCTTTGTATGTCGGTTATTGCACCTTATAATTTATACCAATGATGCCACTTTGAGGTATACGAGGTTCACACGATCTCTTAATTATATCCTGTAAGTTTCCTCAATCGAAGGAACTCTGTTTATTTTGTAGCTATGACCGTTTAAATTCGTAATCTAAATATACTTACAGATGAAGTTTACTATATTCTTTTAACGGTACTCCTTTCTTGCTCGACCTATGAATCCCGGAATTTCGGTTATTGCAACTTATAATTTATTTCCTATGATGCCACTTCGAGGTAGAAGATGTTCACACATTATTGTAATTATATACTGCAACTTTCCTCATTTGAACTCCGCTTATCTTGTACTTATAATCATATAAACATCTAATCTCAATATAACAACGTGTGATGTTTATTCTATTCTGTTAATGGTAATCCTTTCTTGCACGAATTATTATTGTTGGTATTTCGGTTATTGAAACTTATAATTTATTTCCTAGTACACCACTTCGAGTTATAAGAGGTTCACACGATATCTTAATTATCTCATGTAAGTTTGCCCAATCAAACTCTGTTTATCTTGTAGTTATACTCGTTTAAATTTGTAATCTTAAATATACTAAGTTATGAAGTTTACTATATTCTTGTAACGGTACTCCTTTCTTGCAAGAACTATTAATCTTGTATGTCGGCTATTGCAACTTATAATTTATTACCTATGATGCCACTTCAAGGTATACGAGGTTCACACGATGTCTTAATAATATGGGGTAGGTTTCCTCAACCGAACTCTGTTTATCTTGTAGTTATAATCGTTTAAATTTGTAATCTAAATATACTAACATATGAAGTTTACTATATTCTTTGAACGGTACTCCTTTCTTGCACGAACTATTAATCTTTGTATGTCGGTTATTGCACCTTATAATTTATACCAATGATGCCACTTTGAGGTATACGAGGTTCACACGATCTCTTAATTATATCCTGTAAGTTTCCTCAATCGAAGGAACTCTGTTTATTTTGTAGCTATGACCGTTTAAATTCGTAATCTAAATATACTTACAGATGAAGTTTACTATATTCTTTTAACGGCACTCCTTTCTTGCTCGACCTATGAATCCCGGAATTTCGGTTATTGCAACTTATAATTTATTTCCTATGATGCCACTTCGAGGTAGAAGATGTTCACACATTATTGTAATTATATACTGCAACTTTCCTCATTTGAACTCCGCTTATCTTGTACTTATAATCATATAAACATCTAATCTCAATATAACAACGTATGATGTTTATTCTATTCTGTTAATGGTAATCCTTTCTTGCACGAATTATTATTGTTGGTATTTCGGTTATTGAAACTTATAATTTATTTCCTAGTACACCACTTCGAGTTATAAGAGGTTCACACGATATCTTAATTATCTCATGTAAGTTTGCCCAATCAAACTCTGTTTATCTTGTAGTTATACTCGTTTAAATTTGTAATCTTAAATATACTAAGTTATGAAGTTTACTATATTCTTGTAACGGTACTCCTTTCTTGCACGAACTATTAATCTTGTATGTCGGCTATTGCAACTTATAATTTATTACCTATGATGCCACTTCAAGGTATACGAGGTTCACACGATGTCTTAATAATATGGGGTAGGTTTCCTCAACCGAACTCTGTTTATCTTGTAGTTATAATCGTTTAAATTTGTAATCTAAATATACTAACATATGAAGTTTACTATATTCTTTGAACGGTACTCCTTTCTTGCACGAACTATTAATCTTTGTATGTCGGTTATTGCACCTTATAATTTATACCAATGATGCCACTTTGAGGTATACGAGGTTCACACGATCTCTTAATTATATCCTGTAAGTTTCCTCAATCGAAGGAACTCTGTTTATTTTGTAGCTATGACCGTTTAAATTCGTAATCTAAATATACTTACAGATGAAGTTTACTATATTCTTTTAACGGTACTCCTTTCTTGCTCGACCTATGAATCCCGGAATTTCGGTTATTGCAACTTATAATTTATTTCCTATGATGCCACTTCGAGGTAGAAGATGTTCACACATTATTGTAATTATATACTGCAACTTTCCTCATTTGAACTCCGCTTATCTTGTACTTATAATCATATAAACATCTAATCTCAATATAACAACGTATGATGTTTATTCTATTCTGTTAATGGTAATCCTTTCTTGCACGAATTATTATTGTTGGTATTTCGGTTATTGAAACTTATAATTTATTTCCTAGTACACCACTTCGAGTTATAAGAGGTTCACACGATATCTTAATTATCTCATGTAAGTTTGCCCAATCAAACTCTGTTTATCTTGTAGTTATACTCGTTTAAATTTGTAATCTTAAATATACTAAGTTATGAAGTTTACTATATTCTTGTAACGGTACTCCTTTCTTGCAAGAAGTATTAATCTTGTATGTCGGCTATTGCAACTTATAATTTATTACCTATGATGCCACTTCAAGGTATACGAGGTTCACACGATGTCTTAATAATATGGGGTAGGTTTCCTCAACCGAACTCTGTTTATCTTGTAGTTATAATCGTTTAAATTTGTAATCTAAATATACTAACATATGAAGTTTACTATATTCTTTGAACGGTACTCCTTTCTTGCACGAACTATTAATCTTTGTATGTCGGTTATTGCACCTTATAATTTATACCAATGATGCCACTTTGAGGTATACGAGGTTCACACGATCTCTTAATTATATCCTGTAAGTTTCCTCAATCGAAGGAACTCTGTTTATTTTGTAGCTATGACCGTTTAAATTCGTAATCTAAATATACTTACAGATGAAGTTTACTATATTCTTTTAACGGTACTCCTTTCTTGCTCGACCTATGAATCCCGGAATTTCGGTTATTGCAACTTATAATTTATTTCCTATGATGCCACTTCGAGGTAGAAGATGTTCACACATTATTGTAATTATATACTGCAACTTTCCTCATTTGAACTCCGCTTATCTTGTACTTATAATCATATAAACATCTAATCTCAATATAACAACGTATGATGTTTATTCTATTCTGTTAATGGTAATCCTTTCTTGCACGAATTATTATTGTTGGTATTTCGGTTATTGAAACTTATAATTTATTTCCTAGTACACCACTTCGAGTTATAAGAGGTTCACACGATATCTTAATTATCTCATGTAAGTTTGCCCAATCAAACTCTGTTTATCTTGTAGTTATACTCGTTTAAATTTGTAATCTTAAATATACTAAGTTATGAAGTTTACTATATTCTTGTAACGGTACTCCTTTCTTGCAAGAAGTATTAATCTTGTATGTCGGCTATTGCAACTTATAATTTATTACCTATGATGCCACTTCAAGGTATACGAGGTTCACACGATGTCTTAATAATATGGGGTAGGTTTCCTCAACCGAACTCTGTTTATCTTGTAGTTATAATCGTTTAAATTTGTAATCTAAATATACTAACATATGAAGTTTACTATATTCTTTGAACGGTACTCCTTTCTTGCACGAACTATTAATCTTTGTATGTCGGTTATTGCACCTTATAATTTATACCAATGATGCCACTTTGAGGTATACGAGGTTCACACGATCTCTTAATTATATCCTGTAAGTTTCCTCAATCGAAGGAACTCTGTTTATTTTGTAGCTATGACCGTTTAAATTCGTAATCTAAATATACTTACAGATGAAGTTTACTATATTCTTTTAACGGTACTCCTTTCTTGCTCGACCTATGAATCCCGGAATTTCGGTTATTGCAACTTATAATTTATTTCCTATGATGCCACTTCGAGGTAGAAGATGTTCACACATTATTGTAATTATATACTGCAACTTTCCTCATTTGAACTCCGCTTATCTTGTACTTATAATCATATAAACATCTAATCTCAATATAACAACGTATGATGTTTATTCTATTCTGTTAATGGTAATCCTTTCTTGCACGAATTATTATTGTTGGTATTTCGGTTATTGAAACTTATAATTTATTTCCTAGTACACCACTTCGAGTTATAAGAGGTTCACACGATATCTTAATTATCTCATGTAAGTTTGCCCAATCAAACTCTGTTTATCTTGTAGTTATACTCGTTTAAATTTGTAATCTTAAATATACTAAGTTATGAAGTTTACTATATTCTTGTAACGGTACTCCTTTCTTGCAAGAAGTATTAATCTTGTATGTCGGCTATTGCAACTTATAATTTATTACCTATGATGCCACTTCAAGGTATACGAGGTTCACACGATGTCTTAATAATATGGGGTAGGTTTCCTCAACCGAACTCTGTTTATCTTGTAGTTATAATCGTTTAAATTTGTAATCTAAATATACTAACATATGAAGTTTACTATATTCTTTGAACGGTACTCCTTTCTTGCACGAACTATTAATCTTTGTATGTCGGTTATTGCACCTTATAATTTATACCAATGATGCCACTTTGAGGTATACGAGGTTCACACGATCTCTTAATTATATCCTGTAAGTTTCCTCAATCGAAGGAACTCTGTTTATTTTGTAGCTATGACCGTTTAAATTCGTAATCTAAATATACTTACAGATGAAGTTTACTATATTCTTTTAACGGTACTCCTTTCTTGCTCGACCTATGAATCCCGGAATTTCGGTTATTGCAACTTATAATTTATTTCCTATGATGCCACTTCGAGGTAGAAGATGTTCACACATTATTGTAATTATATACTGCAACTTTCCTCATTTGAACTCCGCTTATCTTGTACTTATAATCATATAAACATCTAATCTCAATATAACAACGTATGATGTTTATTCTATTCTGTTAATGGTAATCCTTTCTTGCACGAATTATTATTGTTGGTATTTCGGTTATTGAAACTTATAATTTATTTCCTAGTACACCACTTCGAGTTATAAGAGGTTCACACGATATCTTAATTATCTCATGTAAGTTTGCCCAATCAAACTCTGTTTATCTTGTAGTTATACTCGTTTAAATTTGTAATCTTAAATATACTAAGTTATGAAGTTTACTATATTCTTGTAACGGTACTCCTTTCTTGCAAGAAGTATTAATCTTGTATGTCGGCTATTGCAACTTATAATTTATTACCTATGATGCCACTTCAAGGTATACGAGGTTCACACGATGTCTTAATAATATGGGGTAGGTTTCCTCAACCGAACTCTGTTTATCTTGTAGTTATAATCGTTTAAATTTGTAATCTAAATATAGTAACATATGAAGTTTACTATATTCTTTGAACGGTACTCCTTTCTTGCACGAACTATTAATCTTTGTATGTCGGTTATTGCACCTTATAATTTATACCAATGATGCCACTTTGAGGTATACGAGGTTCACACGATCTCTTAATTATATCCTGTAAGTTTCCTCAATCGAAGGAACTCTGTTTATTTTGTAGCTATGACCGTTTAAATTCGTAATCTAAATATACTTACAGATGAAGTTTACTATATTCTTTTAACGGTACTCCTTTCTTGCTCGACCTATGAATCCCGGAATTTCGGTTATTGCAACTTATAATTTATTTCCTATGATGCCACTTCGAGGTAGAAGATGTTCACACATTATTGTAATTATATACTGCAACTTTCCTCATTTGAACTCCGCTTATCTTGTACTTATAATCATATAAACATCTAATCTCAATATAACAACGTGTGATGTTTATTCTATTCTGTTAATGGTAATCCTTTCTTGCACGAATTATTATTGTTGGTATTTCGGTTATTGAAACTTATAATTTATTTCCTAGTACACCACTTCGAGTTATAAGAGGTTCACACGATATCTTAATTATCTCATGTAAGTTTGCCCAATCAAACTCTGTTTATCTTGTAGTTATACTCGTTTAAATTTGTAATCTTAAATATACTAAGTTATGAAGTTTACTATATTCTTGTAACGGTACTCCTTTCTTGCAAGAAGTATTAATCTTGTATGTCGGCTATTGCAACTTAAAATTTATTACCTATGATGCCACTTCAAGGTATACGAGGTTCACACGATGTCTTAATAATATGGGGTAGGTTTCCTCAACCGAACTCTGTTTATCTTGTAGTTATAATCGTTTAAATTTGTAATCTAAATATACTAACATATGAAGTTTACTATATTCTTTGAACGGTACTCCTTTCTTGCACGAACTATTAATCTTTGTATGTCGGTTATTGCACCTTATAATTTATACCAATGATGCCACTTTGAGGTATACGAGGTTCACACGATCTCTTAATTATATCCTGTAAGTTTCCTCAATCGAAGGAACTCTGTTTATTTTGTAGCTATGACCGTTTAAATTCGTAATCTAAATATACTTACAGATGAAGTTTACTATATTCTTTTAACGGTACTCCTTTCTTGCTCGACCTATGAATCCCGGAATTTCGGTTATTGCAACTTATAATTTATTTCCTATGATGCCACTTCGAGGTAGAAGATGTTCACACATTATTGTAATTATATACTGCAACTTTCCTCATTTGAACTCCGCTTATCTTGTACTTATAATCATATAAACATCTAATCTCAATATAACAACGTGTGATGTTTATTCTATTCTGTTAATGGTAATCCTTTCTTGCACGAATTATTATTGTTGGTATTTCGGTTATTGAAACTTATAATTTATTTCCTAGTACACCACTTCGAGTTATAAGAGGTTCACACGATATCTTAATTATCTCATGTAAGTTTGCCCAATCAAACTCTGTTTATCTTGTAGTTATACTCGTTTAAATTTGTAATCTTAAATATACTAAGTTATGAAGTTTACTATATTCTTGTAACGGTACTCCTTTCTTGCAAGAAGTATTAATCTTGTATGTCGGCTATTGCAACTTATAATTTATTACCTATGATGCCACTTCAAGGTATACGAGGTTCACACGATGTCTTAATAATATGGGGTAGGTTTCCTCAACCGAACTCTGTTTATCTTGTAGTTATAATCGTTTAAATTTGTAATCTAAATATACTAACATATGAAGTTTACTATATTCTTTGAACGGTACTCCTTTCTTGCACGAACTATTAATCTTTGTATGTCGGTTATTGCACCTTATAATTTATACCAATGATGCCACTTTGAGGTATACGAGGTTCACACGATCTCTTAATTATATCCTGTAAGTTTCCTCAATCGAAGGAACTCTGTTTATTTTGTAGCTATGACCGTTTAAATTCGTAATCTAAATATACTTACAGATGAAGTTTACTATATTCTTTTAACGGTACTCCTTTCTTGCTCGACCTATGAATCCCGGAATTTCGGTTATTGCAACTTATAATTTATTTCCTATGATGCCACTTCGAGGTAGAAGATGTTCACACATTATTGTAATTATATACTGCAACTTTCCTCATTTGAACTCCGCTTATCTTGTACTTATAATCATTTAAACATCTAATCTCAATATAACAACGTGTGATGTTTATTCTATTCTGTTAATGGTAATCCTTTCTTGCACGAATTATTATTGTTGGTATTTCGGTTATTGAAACTTATAATTTATTTCCTAGTACACCACTTCGAGTTATAAGAGGTTCACACGATATCTTAATTATCTCATGTAAGTTTGCCCAATCAAACTCTGTTTATCTTGTAGTTATACTCGTTTAAATTTGTAATCTTAAATATACTAAGTTATGAAGTTTACTATATTCTTGTAACGGTACTCCTTTCTTGCAAGAAGTATTAATCTTGTATGTCGGCTATTGCAACTTATAATTTATTGCCTATGATGCCACTTCAAGGTATACGAGGTTCACACGATGTCTTAATAATATGGGGTAGGTTTCCTCAACCGAACTCTGTTTATCTTGTAGTTATAATCGTTTAAATTTGTAATCTAAATATACTAACATATGAAGTTTACTATATTCTTTGAACGGTACTCCTTTCTTGCACGAACTATTAATCTTTGTATGTCGGTTATTGCACCTTATAATTTATACCAATGATGCCACTTTGAGGTATACGAGGTTCACACGATCTCTTAATTATATCCTGTAAGTTTCCTCAATCGAAGGAACTCTGTTTATTTTGTAGCTATGACCGTTTAAATTCGTAATCTAAATATACTTACAGATGAAGTTTACTATATTCTTTTAACGGTACTCCTTTCTTGCTCGACCTATGAATCCCGGAATTTCGGTTATTGCAACTTATAATTTATTTCCTATGATGCCACTTCGAGGTAGAAGATGTTCACACATTATTGTAATTATATACTGCAACTTTCCTCATTTGAACTCCGCTTATCTTGTACTTATAATCATATAAACATCTAATCTCAATATAACAACGTATGATGTTTATTCTATTCTGTTAATGGTAATCCTTTCTTGCACGAATTATTATTGTTGGTATTTCGGTTATTGAAACTTATAATTTATTTCCTAGTACACCACTTCGAGTTATAAGAGGTTCACACGATATCTTAATTATCTCATGTAAGTTTGCCCAATCAAACTCTGTTTATCTTGTAGTTATACTCGTTTAAATTTGTAATCTTAAATATACTAAGTTATGAAGTTTACTATATTCTTGTAACGGTACTCCTTTCTTGCAAGAAGTATTAATCTTGTATGTCGGCTATTGCAACTTATAATTTATTGCCTATGATGCCACTTCAAGGTATACGAGGTTCACACGATGTCTTAATAATATGGGGTAGGTTTCCTCAACCGAACTCTGTTTATCTTGTAGTTATAATCGTTTAAATTTGTAATCTAAATATACTAACATATGAAGTTTACTATATTCTTTGAACGGTACTCCTTTCTTGCACGAACTATTAATCTTTGTATGTCGGTTATTGCACCTTATAATTTATACCAATGATGCCACTTTGAGGTATACGAGGTTCACACGATCTCTTAATTATATCCTGTAAGTTTCCTCAATCGAAGGAACTCTGTTTATTTTGTAGCTATGACCGTTTAAATTCGTAATCTAAATATACTTACAGATGAAGTTTACTATATTCTTTTAACGGTACTCCTTTCTTGCTCGACCTATGAATCCCGGAATTTCGGTTATTGCAACTTATAATTTATTTCCTATGATGCCACTTCGAGGTAGAAGATGTTCACACATTATTGTAATTATATACTGCAACTTTCCTCATTTGAACTCCTCTTATCTTGTACTTATAATCATATAAACATCTAATCTCAATATAACAACGTATGATGTTTATTCTATTCTGTTAATGGTAATCCTTTCTTGCACGAATTATTATTGTTGGTATTTCGGTTATTGAAACTTATAATTTATTTCCTAGTACACCACTTCGAGTTATAAGAGGTTCACACGATATCTTAATTATCTCATGTAAGTTTGCCCAATCAAACTCTGTTTATCTTGTAGTTATACTCGTTTAAATTTGTAATCTTAAATATACTAAGTTATGAAGTTTACTATATTCTTGTAACGGTACTCCTTTCTTGCAAGAAGTATTAATCTTGTATGTCGGCTATTGCAACTTATAATTTATTGCCTATGATGCCACTTCAAGGTATACGAGGTTCACACGATGTCTTAATAATATGGGGTAGGTTTCCTCAACCGAACTCTGTTTATCTTGTAGTTATAATCGTTTAAATTTGTAATCTAAATATACTAACATATGAAGTTTACTATATTCTTTGAACGGTACTCCTTTCTTGCACGAACTATTAATCTTTGTATGTCGGTTATTGCACCTTATAATTTATACCAATGATGCCACTTTGAGGTATACGAGGTTCACACGATCTCTTAATTATATCCTGTAAGTTTCCTCAATCGAAGGAACTCTGTTTATTTTGTAGCTATGACCGTTTAAATTCGTAATCTAAATATACTTACAGATGAAGTTTACTATATTCTTTTAACGGTACTCCTTTCTTGCTCGACCTATGAATCCCGGAATTTCGGTTATTGCAACTTATAATTTATTTCCTATGATGCCACTTCGAGGTAGAAGATGTTCACACATTATTGTAATTATATACTGCAACTTTCCTCATTTGAACTCCGCTTATCTTGTACTTATAATCATATAAACATCTAATCTCAATATAACAACGTATGATGTTTATTCTATTCTGTTAATGGTAATCCTTTCTTGCACGAATTATTATTGTTGGTATTTCGGTTATTGAAACTTATAATTTATTTCCTAGTACACCACTTCGAGTTATAAGAGGTTCACACGATATCTTAATTATCTCATGTAAGTTTGCCCAATCAAACTCTGTTTATCTTGTAGTTATACTCGTTTAAATTTGTAATCTTAAATATACTAAGTTATGAAGTTTACTATATTCTTGTAACGGTACTCCTTTCTTGCAAGAAGTATTAATCTTGTATGTCGGCTATTGCAACTTATAATTTATTGCCTATGATGCCACTTCAAGGTATACGAGGTTCACACGATGTCTTAATAATATGGGGTAGGTTTCCTCAACCGAACTCTGTTTATCTTGTAGTTATAATCGTTTAAATTTGTAATCTAAATATACTAACATATGAAGTTTACTATATTCTTTGAACGGTACTCCTTTCTTGCACGAACTATTAATCTTTGTATGTCGGTTATTGCACCTTATAATTTATACCAATGATGCCACTTTGAGGTATACGAGGTTCACACGATCTCTTAATTATATCCTGTAAGTTTCCTCAATCGAAGGAACTCTGTTTATTTTGTAGCTATGACCGTTTAAATTCGTAATCTAAATATACTTACAGATGAAGTTTACTATATTCTTTTAACGGTACTCCTTTCTTGCTCGACCTATGAATCCCGGAATTTCGGTTATTGCAACTTATAATTTATTTCCTATGATGCCACTTCGAGGTAGAAGATGTTCACACATTATTGTAATTATATACTGCAACTTTCCTCATTTGAACTCCGCTTATCTTGTACTTATAATCATATAAACATCTAATCTCAATATAACAACGTATGATGTTTATTCTATTCTGTTAATGGTAATCCTTTCTTGCACGAATTATTATTGTTGGTATTTCGGTTATTGAAACTTATAATTTATTTCCTAGTACACCACTTCGAGTTATAAGAGGTTCACACGATATCTTAATTATCTCATGTAAGTTTGCCCAATCAAACTCTGTTTATCTTGTAGTTATACTCGTTTAAATTTGTAATCTTAAATATACTAAGTTATGAAGTTTACTATATTCTTGTAACGGTACTCCTTTCTTGCAAGAAGTATTAATCTTGTATGTCGGCTATTGCAACTTATAATTTATTACCTATGATGCCACTTCAAGGTATACGAGGTTCACACGATGTCTTAATAATATGGGGTAGGTTTCCTCAACCGAACTCTGTTTATCTTGTAGTTATAATCGTTTAAATTTGTAATCTAAATATACTAACATATGAAGTTTACTATATTCTTTGAACGGTACTCCTTTCTTGCACGAACTATTAATCTTTGTATGTCGGTTATTGCACCTTATAATCTATACCAATGATGCCACTTTGAGGTATACGAGGTTCACACGATCTCTTAATTATATCCTGTAAGTTTCCTCAATCGAAGGAACTCTGTTTATTTTGTAGCTATGACCGTTTAAATTCGTAATCTAAATATACTTACAGATGAAGTTTACTATATTCTTTTAACGGTACTCCTTTCTTGCTCGACCTATGAATCCCGGAATTTCGGTTATTGCAACTTATAATTTATTTCCTATGATGCCACTTCGAGGTAGAAGATGTTCACACATTATTGTAATTATATACTGCAACTTTCCTCATTTGAACTCCGCTTATCTTGTACTTATAATCATATAAACATCTAATCTCAATATAACAACGTATGATGTTTATTCTATTCTGTTAATGGTAATCCTTTCTTGCACGAATTATTATTGTTGGTATTTCGGTTATTGAAACTTATAATTTATTTCCTAGTACACCACTTCGAGTTATAAGAGGTTCACACGATATCTTAATTATCTCATGTAAGTTTGCCCAATCAAACTCTGTTTATCTTGTAGTTATACTCGTTTAAATTTGTAATCTTAAATATACTAAGTTATGAAGTTTACTATATTCTTGTAACGGTACTCCTTTCTTGCAAGAAGTATTAATCTTGTATGTCGGCTATTGCAACTTATAATTTATTGCCTATGATGCCACTTCAAGGTATACGAGGTTCACACGATGTCTTAATAATATGGGGTAGGTTTCCTCAACCGAACTCTGTTTATCTTGTAGTTATAATCGTTTAAATTTGTAATCTAAATATACTAACATATGAAGTTTACTATATTCTTTGAACGGTACTCCTTTCTTGCACGAACTATTAATCTTTGTATGTCGGTTATTGCACCTTATAATTTATACCAATGATGCCACTTTGAGGTATACGAGGTTCACACGATCTCTTAATTATATCCTGTAAGTTTCCTCAATCGAAGGAACTCTGTTTATTTTGTAGCTATGACCGTTTAAATTCGTAATCTAAATATACTTACAGATGAAGTTTACTATATTCTTTTAACGGCACTCCTTTCTTGCTCGACCTATGAATCCCGGAATTTCGGTTATTGCAACTTATAATTTATTTCCTATGATGCCACTTCGAGGTAGAAGATGTTCACACATTATTGTAATTATATACTGCAACTTTCCTCATTTGAACTCCGCTTATCTTGTACTTATAATCATATAAACATCTAATCTCAATATAACAACGTATGATGTTTATTCTATTCTGTTAATGGTAATCCTTTCTTGCACGAATTATTATTGTTGGTATTTCGGTTATTGAAACTTATAATTTATTTCCTAGTACACCACTTCGAGTTATAAGAGGTTCACACGATATCTTAATTATCTCATGTAAGTTTGCCCAATCAAACTCTGTTTATCTTGTAGTTATACTCGTTTAAATTTGTAATCTTAAATATACTAAGTTATGAAGTTTACTATATTCTTGTAACGGTACTCCTTTCTTGCAAGAAGTATTAATCTTGTATGTCGGCTATTGCAACTTATAATTTATTGCCTATGATGCCACTTCAAGGTATACGAGGTTCACACGATGTCTTAATAATATGGGGTAGGTTTCCTCAACCGAACTCTGTTTATCTTGTAGTTATAATCGTTTAAATTTGTAATCTAAATATACTAACATATGAAGTTTACTATATTCTTTGAACGGTACTCCTTTCTTGCACGAACTATTAATCTTTGTATGTCGGTTATTGCACCTTATAATTTATACCAATGATGCCACTTTGAGGTATACGAGGTTCACACGATCTCTTAATTATATCCTGTAAGTTTCCTCAATCGAAGGAACTCTGTTTATTTTGTAGCTATGACCGTTTAAATTCGTAATCTAAATATACTTACAGATGAAGTTTACTATATTCTTTTAACGGTACTCCTTTCTTGCTCGACCTATGAATCCCGGAATTTCGGTTATTGCAACTTATAATTTATTTCCTATGATGCCACTTCGAGGTAGAAGATGTTCACACATTATTGTAATTATATACTGCAACTTTCCTCATTTGAACTCCGCTTATCTTGTACTTATAATCATATAAACATCTAATCTCAATATAACAACGTATGATGTTTATTCTATTCTGTTAATGGTAATCCTTTCTTGCACGAATTATTATTGTTGGTATTTCGGTTATTGAAACTTATAATTTATTTCCTAGTACACCACTTCGAGTTATAAGAGGTTCACACGATATCTTAATTATCTCATGTAAGTTTGCCCAATCAAACTCTGTTTATCTTGTAGTTATACTCGTTTAAATTTGTAATCTTAAATATACTAAGTTATGAAGTTTACTATATTCTTGTAACGGTACTCCTTTCTTGCAAGAAGTATTAATCTTGTATGTCGGCTATTGCAACTTATAATTTATTGCCTATGATGCCACTTCAAGGTATACGAGGTTCACACGATGTCTTAATAATATGGGGTAGGTTTCCTCAACCGAACTCTGTTTATCTTGTAGTTATAATCGTTTAAATTTGTAATCTAAATATACTAACATATGAAGTTTACTATATTCTTTGAACGGTACTCCTTTCTTGCACGAACTATTAATCTTTGTATGTCGGTTATTGCACCTTATAATTTATACCAATGATGCCACTTTGAGGTATACGAGGTTCACACGATCTCTTAATTATATCCTGTAAGTTTCCTCAATCGAAGGAACTCTGTTTATTTTGTAGCTATGACCGTTTAAATTCGTAATCTAAATATACTTACAGATGAAGTTTACTATATTCTTTTAACGGCACTCCTTTCTTGCTCGACCTATGAATCCCGGAATTTCGGTTATTGCAACTTATAATTTATTTCCTATGATGCCACTTCGAGGTAGAAGATGTTCACACATTATTGTAATTATATACTGCAACTTTCCTCATTTGAACTCCGCTTATCTTGTACTTATAATCATATAAACATCTAATCTCAATATAACAACGTATGATGTTTATTCTATTCTGTTAATGGTAATCCTTTCTTGCACGAATTATTATTGTTGGTATTTCGGTTATTGAAACTTATAATTTATTTCCTAGTACACCACTTCGAGTTATAAGAGGTTCACACGATATCTTAATTATCTCATGTAAGTTTGCCCAATCAAACTCTGTTTATCTTGTAGTTATACTCGTTTAAATTTGTAATCTTAAATATACTAAGTTATGAAGTTTACTATATTCTTGTAACGGTACTCCTTTCTTGCAAGAAGTATTAATCTTGTATGTCGGCTATTGCAACTTATAATTTATTGCCTATGATGCCACTTCAAGGTATACGAGGTTCACACGATGTCTTAATAATATGGGGTAGGTTTCCTCAACCGAACTCTGTTTATCTTGTAGTTATAATCGTTTAAATTTGTAATCTAAATATACTAACATATGAAGTTTACTATATTCTTTTAACGGTACTCCTTTCTTGCACGAACTATTAATCTTTGTATGTCGGTTATTGCACCTTATAATTTATACCAATGATGCCACTTTGAGGTATACGAGGTTCACACGATCTCTTAATTATATCCTGTAAGTTTCCTCAATCGAAGGAACTCTGTTTATTTTGTAGCTATGACCGTTTAAATTCGTAATCTAAATATACTTACAGATGAAGTTTACTATATTCTTTTAACGGTACTCCTTTCTTGCTCGACCTATGAATCCCGGAATTTCGGTTATTGCAACTTATAATTTATTTCCTATGATGCCACTTCGAGGTAGAAGATGTTCACACATTATTGTAATTATATACTGCAACTTTCCTCATTTGAACTCCGCTTATCTTGTACTTATAATCATATAAACATCTAATCTCAATATAACAACGTATGATGTTTATTCTATTCTGTTAATGGTAATCCTTTCTTGCACGAATTATTATTGTTGGTATTTCGGTTATTGAAACTTATAATTTATTTCCTAGTACACCACTTCGAGTTATAAGAGGTTCACACGATATCTTAATTATCTCATGTAAGTTTGCCCAATCAAACTCTGTTTATCTTGTAGTTATACTCGTTTAAATTTGTAATCTTAAATATACTAAGTTATGAAGTTTACTATATTCTTGTAACGGTACTCCTTTCTTGCAAGAAGTATTAATCTTGTATGTCGGCTATTGCAACTTATAATTTATTGCCTATGATGCCACTTCAAGGTATACGAGGTTCACACGATGTCTTAATAATATGGGGTAGGTTTCCTCAACCGAACTCTGTTTATCTTGTAGTTATAATCGTTTAAATTTGTAATCTAAATATACTAACATATGAAGTTTACTATATTCTTTGAACGGTACTCCTTTCTTGCACGAACTATTAATCTTTGTATGTCGGTTATTGCACCTTATAATTTATACCAATGATGCCACTTTGAGGTATACGAGGTTCACACGATCTCTTAATTATATCCTGTAAGTTTCCTCAATCGAAGGAACTCTGTTTATTTTGTAGCTATGACCGTTTAAATTCGTAATCTAAATATACTTACAGATGAAGTTTACTATATTCTTTTAACGGTACTCCTTTCTTGCTCGACCTATGAATCCCGGAATTTCGGTTATTGCAACTTATAATTTATTTCCTATGATGCCACTTCGAGGTAGAAGATGTTCACACATTATTGTAATTATATACTGCAACTTTCCTCATTTGAACTCCGCTTATCTTGTACTTATAATCATATAAACATCTAATCTCAATATAACAACGTATGATGTTTATTCTATTCTGTTAATGGTAATCCTTTCTTGCACGAATTATTATTGTTGGTATTTCGGTTATTGAAACTTATAATTTATTTCCTAGTACACCACTTCGAGTTATAAGAGGTTCACACGATATCTTAATTATCTCATGTAAGTTTGCCCAATCAAACTCTGTTTATCTTGTAGTTATACTCGTTTAAATTTGTAATCTTAAATATACTAAGTTATGAAGTTTACTATATTCTTGTAACGGTACTCCTTTCTTGCAAGAAGTATTAATCTTGTATGTCGGCTATTGCAACTTATAATTTATTGCCTATGATGCCACTTCAAGGTATACGAGGTTCACACGATGTCTTAATAATATGGGGTAGGTTTCCTCAACCGAACTCTGTTTATCTTGTAGTTATAATCGTTTAAATTTGTAATCTAAATATACTAACATATGAAGTTTACTATATTCTTTGAACGGTACTCCTTTCTTGCACGAACTATTAATCTTTGTATGTCGGTTATTGCACCTTATAATTTATACCAATGATGCCACTTTGAGGTATACGAGGTTCACACGATCTCTTAATTATATCCTGTAAGTTTCCTCAATCGAAGGAACTCTGTTTATTTTGTAGCTATGACCGTTTAAATTCGTAATCTAAATATACTTACAGATGAAGTTTACTATATTCTTTTAACGGTACTCCTTTCTTGCTCGACCTATGAATCCCGGAATTTCGGTTATTGCAACTTATAATTTATTTCCTATGATGCCACTTCGAGGTAGAAGATGTTCACACATTATTGTAATTATATACTGCAACTTTCCTCATTTGAACTCCTCTTATCTTGTACTTATAATCATATAAACATCTAATCTCAATATAACAACGTATGATGTTTATTCTATTCTGTTAATGGTAATCCTTTCTTGCACGAATTATTATTGTTGGTATTTCGGTTATTGAAACTTATAATTTATTTCCTAGTACACCACTTCGAGTTATAAGAGGTTCACACGATATCTTAATTATCTCATGTAAGTTTGCCCAATCAAACTCTGTTTATCTTGTAGTTATACTCGTTTAAATTTGTAATCTTAAATATACTAAGTTATGAAGTTTACTATATTCTTGTAACGGTACTCCTTTCTTGCAAGAAGTATTAATCTTGTATGTCGGCTATTGCAACTTATAATTTATTACCTATGATGCCACTTCAAGGTATACGAGGTTCACACGATGTCTTAATAATATGGGGTAGGTTTCCTCAACCGAACTCTGTTTATCTTGTAGTTATAATCGTTTAAATTTGTAATCTAAATATACTAACATATGAAGTTTACTATATTCTTTGAACGGTACTCCTTTCTTGCACGAACTATTAATCTTTGTATGTCGGTTATTGCACCTTATAATTTATACCAATGATGCCACTTTGAGGTATACGAGGTTCACACGATCTCTTAATTATATCCTGTAAGTTTCCTCAATCGAAGGAACTCTGTTTATTTTGTAGCTATGACCGTTTAAATTCGTAATCTAAATATACTTACAGATGAAGTTTACTATATTCTTTTAACGGTACTCCTTTCTTGCTCGACCTATGAATCCCGGAATTTCGGTTATTGCAACTTATAATTTATTTCCTATGATGCCACTTCGAGGTAGAAGATGTTCACACATTATTGTAATTATATACTGCAACTTTCCTCATTTGAACTCCGCTTATCTTGTACTTATAATCATATAAACATCTAATCTCAATATAACAACGTATGATGTTTATTCTATTCTGTTAATGGTAATCCTTTCTTGCACGAATTATTATTGTTGGTATTTCGGTTATTGAAACTTATAATTTATTTCCTAGTACACCACTTCGAGTTATAAGAGGTTCACACGATATCTTAATTATCTCATGTAAGTTTGCCCAATCAAACTCTGTTTATCTTGTAGTTATACTCGTTTAAATTTGTAATCTTAAATATACTAAGTTATGAAGTTTACTATATTCTTGTAACGGTACTCCTTTCTTGCAAGAAGTATTAATCTTGTATGTCGGCTATTGCAACTTATAATTTATTGCCTATGATGCCACTTCAAGGTATACGAGGTTCACACGATGTCTTAATAATATGGGGTAGGTTTCCTCAACCGAACTCTGTTTATCTTGTAGTTATAATCGTTTAAATTTGTAATCTAAATATACTAACATATGAAGTTTACTATATTCTTTGAACGGTACTCCTTTCTTGCACGAACTATTAATCTTTGTATGTCGGTTATTGCACCTTATAATTTATACCAATGATGCCACTTTGAGGTATACGAGGTTCACACGATCTCTTAATTATATCCTGTAAGTTTCCTCAATCGAAGGATCTCTGTTTATTTTGTAGCTATGACCGTTTAAATTCGTAATCTAAATATACTTACAGATGAAGTTTACTATATTCTTTTAACGGTACTCCTTTCTTGCTCGACCTATGAATCCCGGAATTTCGGTTATTGCAACTTATAATTTATTTCCTATGATGCCACTTCGAGGTAGAAGATGTTCACACATTATTGTAATTATATACTGCAACTTTCCTCATTTGAACTCCTCTTATCTTGTACTTATAATCATATAAACATCTAATCTCAATATAACAACGTATGATGTTTATTCTATTCTGTTAATGGTAATCCTTTCTTGCACGAATTATTATTGTTGGTATTTCGGTTATTGAAACTTATAATTTATTTCCTAGTACACCACTTCGAGTTATAAGAGGTTCACACGATATCTTAATTATCTCATGTAAGTTTGCCCAATCAAACTCTGTTTATCTTGTAGTTATACTCGTTTAAATTTGTAATCTTAAATATACTAAGTTATGAAGTTTACTATATTCTTGTAACGGTACTCCTTTCTTGCAAGAAGTATTAATCTTGTATGTCGGCTATTGCAACTTATAATTTATTGCCTATGATGCCACTTCAAGGTATACGAGGTTCACACGATGTCTTAATAATATGGGGTAGGTTTCCTCAACCGAACTCTGTTTATCTTGTAGTTATAATCGTTTAAATTTGTAATCTAAATATACTAACATATGAAGTTTACTATATTCTTTGAACGGTACTCCTTTCTTGCACGAACTATTAATCTTTGTATGTCGGTTATTGCACCTTATAATTTATACCAATGATGCCACTTTGAGGTATACGAGGTTCACACGATCTCTTAATTATATCCTGTAAGTTTCCTCAATCGAAGGAACTCTGTTTATTTTGTAGCTATGACCGTTTAAATTCGTAATCTAAATATATTTACAGATGAAGTTTACTATATTCTTTTAACGGTACTCCTTTCTTGCTCGACCTATGAATCCCGGAATTTCGGTTATTGCAACTTATAATTTATTTCCTATGATGCCACTTCGAGGTAGAAGATGTTCACACATTATTGTAATTATATACTGCAACTTTCCTCATTTGAACTCCGCTTATCTTGTACTTATAATCATATAAACATCTAATCTCAATATAACAACGTATGATGTTTATTCTATTCTGTTAATGGTAATCCTTTCTTGCACGAATTATTATTGTTGGTATTTCGGTTATTGAAACTTATAATTTATTTCCTAGTACACCACTTCGAGTTATAAGAGGTTCACACGATATCTTAATTATCTCATGTAAGTTTGCCCAATCAAACTCTGTTTATCTTGTAGTTATACTCGTTTAAATTTGTAATCTTAAATATACTAAGTTATGAAGTTTACTATATTCTTGTAACGGTACTCCTTTCTTGCAAGAAGTATTAATCTTGTATGTCGGCTATTGCAACTTATAATTTATTGCCTATGATGCCACTTCAAGGTATACGAGGTTCACACGATGTCTTAATAATATGGGGTAGGTTTCCTCAACCGAACTCTGTTTATCTTGTAGTTATAATCGTTTAAATTTGTAATCTAAATATACTAACATATGAAGTTTACTATATTCTTTGAACGGTACTCCTTTCTTGCACGAACTATTAATCTTTGTATGTCGGTTATTGCACCTTATAATTTATACCAATGATGCCACTTTGAGGTATACGAGGTTCACACGATCTCTTAATTATATCCTGTAAGTTTCCTCAATCGAAGGAACTCTGTTTATTTTGTAGCTATGACCGTTTAAATTCGTAATCTAAATATACTTACAGATGAAGTTTACTATATTCTTTTAACGGTACTCCTTTCTTGCTCGACCTATGAATCCCGGAATTTCGGTTATTGCAACTTATAATTTATTTCCTATGATGCCACTTCGAGGTAGAAGATGTTCACACATTATTGTAATTATATACTGCAACTTTCCTCATTTGAACTCCTCTTATCTTGTACTTATAATCATATAAACATCTAATCTCAATATAACAACGTATGATGTTTATTCTATTCTGTTAATGGTAATCCTTTCTTGCACGAATTATTATTGTTGGCATTTCGGTTATTGAAACTTATAATTTATTTCCTAGTACACCACTTCGAGTTATAAGAGGTTCACACGATATCTTAATTATCTCATGTAAGTTTGCCCAATCAAACTCTGTTTATCTTGTAGTTATACTCGTTTAAATTTGTAATCTTAAATATACTAAGTTATGAAGTTTACTATATTCTTGTAACGGTACTCCTTTCTTGCAAGAAGTATTAATCTTGTATGTCGGCTATTGCAACTTATAATTTATTACCTATGATGCCACTTCAAGGTATACGAGGTTCACACGATGTCTTAATAATATGGGGTAGGTTTCCTCAACCGAACTCTGTTTATCTTGTAGTTATAATCGTTTAAATTTGTAATCTAAATATACTAACATATGAAGTTTACTATATTCTTTGAACGGTACTCCTTTCTTGCACGAACTATTAATCTTTGTATGTCGGTTATTGCACCTTATAATTTATACCAATGATGCCACTTTGAGGTATACGAGGTTCACACGATCTCTTAATTATATCCTGTAAGTTTCCTCAATCGAAGGAACTCTGTTTATTTTGTAGCTATGACCGTTTAAATTCGTAATCTAAATATACTTACAGATGAAGTTTACTATATTCTTTTAACGGTACTCCTTTCTTGCTCGACCTATGAATCCCGGAATTTCGGTTATTGCAACTTATAATTTATTTCCTATGATGCCACTTCGAGGTAGAAGATGTTCACACATTATTGTAATTATATACTGCAACTTTCCTCATTTGAACTCCGCTTATCTTGTACTTATAATCATATAAACATCTAATCTCAATATAACAACGTATGATGTTTATTCTATTCTGTTAATGGTAATCCTTTCTTGCACGAATTATTATTGTTGGTATTTCGGTTATTGAAACTTATAATTTATTTCCTAGTACACCACTTCGAGTTATAAGAGGTTCACACGATATCTTAATTATCTCATGTAAGTTTGCCCAATCAAACTCTGTTTATCTTGTAGTTATACTCGTTTAAATTTGTAATCTTAAATATACTAAGTTATGAAGTTTACTATATTCTTGTAACGGTACTCCTTTCTTGCAAGAAGTATTAATCTTGTATGTCGGCTATTGCAACTTATAATTTATTGCCTATGATGCCACTTCAAGGTATACGAGGTTCACACGATGTCTTAATAATATGGGGTAGGTTTCCTCAACCGAACTCTGTTTATCTTGTAGTTATAATCGTTTAAATTTGTAATCTAAATATACTAACATATGAAGTTTACTATATTCTTTGAACGGTACTCCTTTCTTGCACGAACTATTAATCTTTGTATGTCGGTTATTGCACCTTATAATTTATACCAATGATGCCACTTTGAGGTATACGAGGTTCACACGATCTCTTAATTATATCCTGTAAGTTTCCTCAATCGAAGGAACTCTGTTTATTTTGTAGCTATGACCGTTTAAATTCGTAATCTAAATATACTTACAGATGAAGTTTACTATATTCTTTTAACGGTACTCCTTTCTTGCTCGACCTATGAATCCCGGAATTTCGGTTATTGCAACTTATAATTTATTTCCTATGATGCCACTTCGAGGTAGAAGATGTTCACACATTATTGTAATTATATACTGCAACTTTCCTCATTTGAACTCCGCTTATCTTGTACTTATAATCATATAAACATCTAATCTCAATATAACAACGTATGATGTTTATTCTATTCTGTTAATGGTAATCCTTTCTTGCACGAATTATTATTGTTGGTATTTCGGTTATTGAAACTTATAATTTATTTCCTAGTACACCACTTCGAGTTATAAGAGGTTCACACGATATCTTAATTATCTCATGTAAGTTTGCCCAATCAAACTCTGTTTATCTTGTAGTTATACTCGTTTAAATTTGTAATCTTAAATATACTAAGTTATGAAGTTTACTATATTCTTGTAACGGTACTCCTTTCTTGCAAGAAGTATTAATCTTGTATGTCGGCTATTGCAACTTATAATTTATTGCCTATGATGCCACTTCAAGGTATACGAGGTTCACACGATGTCTTAATAATATGGGGTAGGTTTCCTCAACCGAACTCTGTTTATCTTGTAGTTATAATCGTTTAAATTTGTAATCTAAATATACTAACATATGAAGTTTACTATATTCTTTGAACGGTACTCCTTTCTTGCACGAACTATTAATCTTTGTATGTCGGTTATTGCACCTTATAATTTATACCAATGATGCCACTTTGAGGTATACGAGGTTCACACGATCTCTTAATTATATCCTGTAAGTTTCCTCAATCGAAGGAACTCTGTTTATTTTGTAGCTATGACCGTTTAAATTCGTAATCTAAATATATTTACAGATGAAGTTTACTATATTCTTTTAACGGTACTCCTTTCTTGCTCGACCTATGAATCCCGGAATTTCGGTTATTGCAACTTATAATTTATTTCCTATGATGCCACTTCGAGGTAGAAGATGTTCACACATTATTGTAATTATATACTGCAACTTTCCTCATTTGAACTCCGCTTATCTTGTACTTATAATCATATAAACATCTAATCTCAATATAACAACGTATGATGTTTATTCTATTCTGTTAATGGTAATCCTTTCTTGCACGAATTATTATTGTTGGTATTTCGGTTATTGAAACTTATAATTTATTTCCTAGTACACCACTTCGAGTTATAAGAGGTTCACACGATATCTTAATTATCTCATGTAAGTTTGCCCAATCAAACTCTGTTTATCTTGTAGTTATACTCGTTTAAATTTGTAATCTTAAATATACTAAGTTATGAAGTTTACTATATTCTTGTAACGGTACTCCTTTCTTGCAAGAAGTATTAATCTTGTATGTCGGCTATTGCAACTTATAATTTATTGCCTATGATGCCACTTCAAGGTATACGAGGTTCACACGATGTCTTAATAATATGGGGTAGGTTTCCTCAACCGAACTCTGTTTATCTTGTAGTTATAATCGTTTAAATTTGTAATCTAAATATACTAACATATGAAGTTTACTATATTCTTTGAACGGTACTCCTTTCTTGCACGAACTATTAATCTTTGTATGTCGGTTATTGCACCTTATAATTTATACCAATGATGCCACTTTGAGGTATACGAGGTTCACACGATCTCTTAATTATATCCTGTAAGTTTCCTCAATCGAAGGAACTCTGTTTATTTTGTAGCTATGACCGTTTAAATTCGTAATCTAAATATACTTACAGATGAAGTTTACTATATTCTTTTAACGGTACTCCTTTCTTGCTCGACCTATGAATCCCGGAATTTCGGTTATTGCAACTTATAATTTATTTCCTATGATGCCACTTCGAGGTAGAAGATGTTCACACATTATTGTAATTATATACTGCAACTTTCCTCATTTGAACTCCGCTTATCTTGTACTTATAATCATATAAACATCTAATCTCAATATAACAACGTATGATGTTTATTCTATTCTGTTAATGGTAATCCTTTCTTGCACGAATTATTATTGTTGGTATTTCGGTTATTGAAACTTATAATTTATTTCCTAGTACACCACTTCGAGTTATAAGAGGTTCACACGATATCTTAATTATCTCATGTAAGTTTGCCCAATCAAACTCTGTTTATCTTGTAGTTATACTCGTTTAAATTTGTAATCTTAAATATACTAAGTTATGAAGTTTACTATATTCTTGTAACGGTACTCCTTTCTTGCAAGAAGTATTAATCTTGTATGTCGGCTATTGCAACTTATAATTTATTGCCTATGATGCCACTTCAAGGTATACGAGGTTCACACGATGTCTTAATAATATGGGGTAGGTTTCCTCAACCGAACTCTGTTTATCTTGTAGTTATAATCGTTTAAATTTGTAATCTAAATATACTAACATATGAAGTTTACTATATTCTTTGAACGGTACTCCTTTCTTGCACGAACTATTAATCTTTGTATGTCGGTTATTGCACCTTATAATTTATACCAATGATGCCACTTTGAGGTATACGAGGTTCACACGATCTCTTAATTATATCCTGTAAGTTTCCTCAATCGAAGGAACTCTGTTTATTTTGTAGCTATGACCGTTTAAATTCGTAATCTAAATATACTTACAGATGAAGTTTACTATATTCTTTTAACGGTACTCCTTTCTTGCTCGACCTATGAATCCCGGAATTTCGGTTATTGCAACTTATAATTTATTTCCTATGATGCCACTTCGAGGTAGAAGATGTTCACACATTATTGTAATTATATACTGCAACTTTCCTCATTTGAACTCCGCTTATCTTGTACTTATAATCATATAAACATCTAATCTCAATATAACAACGTATGATGTTTATTCTATTCTGTTAATGGTAATCCTTTCTTGCACGAATTATTATTGTTGGTATTTCGGTTATTGAAACTTATAATTTATTTCCTAGTACACCACTTCGAGTTATAAGAGGTTCACACGATATCTTAATTATCTCATGTAAGTTTGCCCAATCAAACTCTGTTTATCTTGTAGTTATACTCGTTTAAATTTGTAATCTTAAATATACTAAGTTATGAAGTTTACTATATTCTTGTAACGGTACTCCTTTCTTGCAAGAAGTATTAATCTTGTATGTCGGCTATTGCAACTTATAATTTATTGCCTATGATGCCACTTCAAGGTATACGAGGTTCACACGATGTCTTAATAATATGGGGTAGGTTTCCTCAACCGAACTCTGTTTATCTTGTAGTTATAATCGTTTAAATTTGTAATCTAAATATACTAACATATGAAGTTTACTATATTCTTTGAACGGTACTCCTTTCTTGCACGAACTATTAATCTTTGTATGTCGGTTATTGCACCTTATAATTTATACCAATGATGCCACTTTGAGGTATACGAGGTTCACACGATCTCTTAATTATATCCTGTAAGTTTCCTCAATCGAAGGAACTCTGTTTATTTTGTAGCTATGACCGTTTAAATTCGTAATCTAAATATACTTACAGATGAAGTTTACTATATTCTTTTAACGGTACTCCTTTCTTGCTCGACCTATGAATCCCGGAATTTCGGTTATTGCAACTTATAATTTATTTCCTATGATGCCACTTCGAGGTAGAAGATGTTCACACATTATTGTAATTATATACTGCAACTTTCCTCATTTGAACTCCGCTTATCTTGTACTTATAATCATATAAACATCTAATCTCAATATAACAACGTATGATGTTTATTCTATTCTGTTAATGGTAATCCTTTCTTGCACGAATTATTATTGTTGGTATTTCGGTTATTGAAACTTATAATTTATTTCCTAGTACACCACTTCGAGTTATAAGAGGTTCACACGATATCTTAATTATCTCATGTAAGTTTGCCCAATCAAACTCTGTTTATCTTGTAGTTATACTCGTTTAAATTTGTAATCTTAAATATACTAAGTTATGAAGTTTACTATATTCTTGTAACGGTACTCCTTTCTTGCAAGAAGTATTAATCTTGTATGTCGGCTATTGCAACTTATAATTTATTACCTATGATGCCACTTCAAGGTATACGAGGTTCACACGATGTCTTAATAATATGGGGTAGGTTTCCTCAACCGAACTCTGTTTATCTTGTAGTTATAATCGTTTAAATTTGTAATCTAAATATACTAACATATGAAGTTTACTATATTCTTTGAACGGTACTCCTTTCTTGCACGAACTATTAATCTTTGTATGTCGGTTATTGCACCTTATAATTTATACCAATGATGCCACTTTGAGGTATACGAGGTTCACACGATCTCTTAATTATATCCTGTAAGTTTCCTCAATCGAAGGAACTCTGTTTATTTTGTAGCTATGACCGTTTAAATTCGTAATCTAAATATACTTACAGATGAAGTTTACTATATTCTTTTAACGGTACTCCTTTCTTGCTCGACCTATGAATCCCGGAATTTCGGTTATTGCAACTTATAATTTATTTCCTATGATGCCACTTCGAGGTAGAAGATGTTCACACATTATTGTAATTATATACTGCAACTTTCCTCATTTGAACTCCGCTTATCTTGTACTTATAATCATATAAACATCTAATCTCAATATAACAACGTATGATGTTTATTCTATTCTGTTAATGGTAATCCTTTCTTGCACGAATTATTATTGTTGGTATTTCGGTTATTGAAACTTATAATTTATTTCCTAGTACACCACTTCGAGTTATAAGAGGTTCACACGATATCTTAATTATCTCATGTAAGTTTGCCCAATCAAACTCTGTTTATCTTGTAGTTATACTCGTTTAAATTTGTAATCTTAAATATACTAAGTTATGAAGTTTACTATATTCTTGTAACGGTACTCCTTTCTTGCAAGAAGTATTAATCTTGTATGTCGGCTATTGCAACTTATAATTTATTGCCTATGATGCCACTTCAAGGTATACGAGGTTCACACGATGTCTTAATAATATGGGGTAGGTTTCCTCAACCGAACTCTGTTTATCTTGTAGTTATAATCGTTTAAATTTGTAATCTAAATATACTAACATATGAAGTTTACTATATTCTTTGAACGGTACTCCTTTCTTGCACGAACTATTAATCTTTGTATGTCGGTTATTGCACCTTATAATTTATACCAATGATGCCACTTTGAGGTATACGAGGTTCACACGATCTCTTAATTATATCCTGTAAGTTTCCTCAATCGAAGGAACTCTGTTTATTTTGTAGCTATGACCGTTTAAATTCGTAATCTAAATATACTTACAGATGAAGTTTACTATATTCTTTTAACGGTACTCCTTTCTTGCTCGACCTATGAATCCCGGAATTTCGGTTATTGCAACTTATAATTTATTTCCTATGATGCCACTTCGAGGTAGAAGATGTTCACACATTATTGTAATTATATACTGCAACTTTCCTCATTTGAACTCCGCTTATCTTGTACTTATAATCATATAAACATCTAATCTCAATATAACAACGTATGATGTTTATTCTATTCTGTTAATGGTAATCCTTTCTTGCACGAATTATTATTGTTGGTATTTCGGTTATTGAAACTTATAATTTATTTCCTAGTACACCACTTCGAGTTATAAGAGGTTCACACGATATCTTAATTATCTCATGTAAGTTTGCCCAATCAAACTCTGTTTATCTTGTAGTTATACTCGTTTAAATTTGTAATCTTAAATATACTAAGTTATGAAGTTTACTATATTCTTGTAACGGTACTCCTTTCTTGCAAGAAGTATTAATCTTGTATGTCGGCTATTGCAACTTATAATTTATTGCCTATGATGCCACTTCAAGGTATACGAGGTTCACACGATGTCTTAATAATATGGGGTAGGTTTCCTCAACCGAACTCTGTTTATCTTGTAGTTATAATCGTTTAAATTTGTAATCTAAATATACTAACATATGAAGTTTACTATATTCTTTGAACGGTACTCCTTTCTTGCACGAACTATTAATCTTTGTATGTCGGTTATTGCACCTTATAATTTATACCAATGATGCCACTTTGAGGTATACGAGGTTCACACGATCTCTTAATTATATCCTGTAAGTTTCCTCAATCGAAGGAACTCTGTTTATTTTGTAGCTATGACCGTTTAAATTCGTAATCTAAATATACTTACAGATGAAGTTTACTGTATTCTTTTAACGGTACTCCTTTCTTGCTCGACCTATGAATCCCGGAATTTCGGTTATTGCAACTTATAATTTATTTCCTATGATGCCACTTCGAGGTAGAAGATGTTCACACATTATTGTAATTATATACTGCAACTTTCCTCATTGGAACTCCGCTTATCTTGTACTTATAATCATATAAACATCTAATCTCAATATAACAACGTATGATGTTTATTCTATTCTGTTAATGGTAATCCTTTCTTGCACGAATTATTATTGTTGGTATTTCGGTTATTGAAACTTATAATTTATTTCCTAGTACACCACTTCGAGTTATAAGAGGTTCACACGATATCTTAATTATCTCATGTAAGTTTGCCCAATCAAACTCTGTTTATCTTGTAGTTATACTCGTTTAAATTTGTAATCTTAAATATACTAAGTTATGAAGTTTACTATATTCTTGTAACGGTACTCCTTTCTTGCAAGAAGTATTAATCTTGTATGTCGGCTATTGCAACTTATAATTTATTACCTATGATGCCACTTCAAGGTATACGAGGTTCACACGATGTCTTAATAATATGGGGTAGGTTTCCTCAACCGAACTCTGTTTATCTTGTAGTTATAATCGTTTAAATTTGTAATCTAAATATACTAACATATGAAGTTTACTATATTCTTTGAACGGTACTCCTTTCTTGCACGAACTATTAATCTTTGTATGTCGGTTATTGCACCTTATAATTTATACCAATGATGCCACTTTGAGGTATACGAGGTTCACACGATCTCTTAATTATATCCTGTAAGTTTCCTCAATCGAAGGAACTCTGTTTATTTTGTAGCTATGACCGTTTAAATTCGTAATCTAAATATACTTACAGATGAAGTTTACTATATTCTTTTAACGGTACTCCTTTCTTGCTCGACCTATGAATCCCGGAATTTCGGTTATTGCAACTTATAATTTATTTCCTATGATGCCACTTCGAGGTAGAAGATGTTCACACATTATTGTAATTATATACTGCAACTTTCCTCATTTGAACTCCGCTTATCTTGTACTTATAATCATATAAACATCTAATCTCAATATAACAACGTATGATGTTTATTCTATTCTGTTAATGGTAATCCTTTCTTGCACGAATTATTATTGTTGGTATTTCGGTTATTGAAACTTATAATTTATTTCCTAGTACACCACTTCGAGTTATAAGAGGTTCACACGATATCTTAATTATCTCATGTAAGTTTGCCCAATCAAACTCTGTTTATCTTGTAGTTATACTCGTTTAAATTTGTAATCTTAAATATACTAAGTTATGAAGTTTACTATATTCTTGTAACGGTACTCCTTTCTTGCAAGAAGTATTAATCTTGTATGTCGGCTATTGCAACTTATAATTTATTACCTATGATGCCACTTCAAGGTATACGAGGTTCACACGATGTCTTAATAATATGGGGTAGGTTTCCTCAACCGAACTCTGTTTATCTTGTAGTTATAATCGTTTAAATTTGTAATCTAAATATACTAACATATGAAGTTTACTATATTCTTTGAACGGTACTCCTTTCTTGCACGAACTATTAATCTTTGTATGTCGGTTATTGCACCTTATAATTTATACCAATGATGCCACTTTGAGGTATACGAGGTTCACACGATCTCTTAATTATATCCTGTAAGTTTCCTCAATCGAAGGAACTCTGTTTATTTTGTAGCTATGACCGTTTAAATTCGTAATCTAAATATACTTACAGATGAAGTTTACTATATTCTTTTAACGGTACTCCTTTCTTGCTCGACCTATGAATCCCGGAATTTCGGTTATTGCAACTTATAATTTATTTCCTATGATGCCACTTCGAGGTAGAAGATGTTCACACATTATTGTAATTATATACTGCAACTTTCCTCATTTGAACTCCGCTTATCTTGTACTTATAATCATATAAACATCTAATCTCAATATAACAACGTATGATGTTTATTCTATTCTGTTAATGGTAATCCTTTCTTGCACGAATTATTATTGTTGGTATTTCGGTTATTGAAACTTATAATTTATTTCCTAGTACACCACTTCGAGTTATAAGAGGTTCACACGATATCTTAATTATCTCATGTAAGTTTGCCCAATCAAACTCTGTTTATCTTGTAGTTATACTCGTTTAAATTTGTAATCTTAAATATACTAAGTTATGAAGTTTACTATATTCTTGTAACGGTACTCCTTTCTTGCAAGAAGTATTAATCTTGTATGTCGGCTATTGCAACTTATAATTTATTGCCTATGATGCCACTTCAAGGTATACGAGGTTCACACGATGTCTTAATAATATGGGGTAGGTTTCCTCAACCGAACTCTGTTTATCTTGTAGTTATAATCGTTTAAATTTGTAATCTAAATATACTAACATATGAAGTTTACTATATTCTTTGAACGGTACTCCTTTCTTGCACGAACTATTAATCTTTGTATGTCGGTTATTGCACCTTATAATTTATACCAATGATGCCACTTTGAGGTATACGAGGTTCACACGATCTCTTAATTATATCCTGTAAGTTTCCTCAATCGAAGGAACTCTGTTTATTTTGTAGCTATGACCGTTTAAATTCGTAATCTAAATATACTTACAGATGAAGTTTACTATATTCTTTTAACGGTACTCCTTTCTTGCTCGACCTATGAATCCCGGAATTTCGGTTATTGCAACTTATAATTTATTTCCTATGATGCCACTTCGAGGTAGAAGATGTTCACACATTATTGTAATTATATACTGCAACTTTCCTCATTTGAACTCCGCTTATCTTGTACTTATAATCATATAAACATCTAATCTCAATATAACAACGTATGATGTTTATTCTATTCTGTTAATGGTAATCCTTTCTTGCACGAATTATTATTGTTGGTATTTCGGTTATTGAAACTTATAATTTATTTCCTAGTACACCACTTCGAGTTATAAGAGGTTCACACGATATCTTAATTATCTCATGTAAGTTTGCCCAATCAAACTCTGTTTATCTTGTAGTTATACTCGTTTAAATTTGTAATCTTAAATATACTAAGTTATGAAGTTTACTATATTCTTGTAACGGTACTCCTTTCTTGCAAGAAGTATTAATCTTGTATGTCGGCTATTGCAACTTATAATTTATTGCCTATGATGCCACTTCAAGGTATACGAGGTTCACACGATGTCTTAATAATATGGGGTAGGTTTCCTCAACCGAACTCTGTTTATCTTGTAGTTATAATCGTTTAAATTTGTAATCTAAATATACTAACATATGAAGTTTACTATATTCTTTGAACGGTACTCCTTTCTTGCACGAACTATTAATCTTTGTATGTCGGTTATTGCACCTTATAATTTATACCAATGATGCCACTTTGAGGTATACGAGGTTCACACGATCTCTTAATTATATCCTGTAAGTTTCCTCAATCGAAGGAACTCTGTTTATTTTGTAGCTATGACCGTTTAAATTCGTAATCTAAATATACTTACAGATGAAGTTTACTATATTCTTTTAACGGTACTCCTTTCTTGCTCGACCTATGAATCCCGGAATTTCGGTTATTGCAACTTATAATTTATTTCCTATGATGCCACTTCGAGGTAGAAGATGTTCACACATTATTGTAATTATATACTGCAACTTTCCTCATTTGAACTCCGCTTATCTTGTACTTATAATCATATAAACATCTAATCTCAATATAACAACGTATGATGTTTATTCTATTCTGTTAATGGTAATCCTTTCTTGCACGAATTATTATTGTTGGTATTTCGGTTATTGAAACTTATAATTTATTTCCTAGTACACCACTTCGAGTTATAAGAGGTTCACACGATATCTTAATTATCTCATGTAAGTTTGCCCAATCAAACTCTGTTTATCTTGTAGTTATACTCGTTTAAATTTGTAATCTTAAATATACTAAGTTATGAAGTTTACTATATTCTTGTAACGGTACTCCTTTCTTGCAAGAAGTATTAATCTTGTATGTCGGCTATTGCAACTTATAATTTATTGCCTATGATGCCACTTCAAGGTATACGAGGTTCACACGATGTCTTAATAATATGGGGTAGGTTTCCTCAACCGAACTCTGTTTATCTTGTAGTTATAATCGTTTAAATTTGTAATCTAAATATACTAACATATGAAGTTTACTATATTCTTTGAACGGTACTCCTTTCTTGCACGAACTATTAATCTTTGTATGTCGGTTATTGCACCTTATAATTTATACCAATGATGCCACTTTGAGGTATACGAGGTTCACACGATCTCTTAATTATATCCTGTAAGTTTCCTCAATCGAAGGAACTCTGTTTATTTTGTAGCTATGACCGTTTAAATTCGTAATCTAAATATACTTACAGATGAAGTTTACTGTATTCTTTTAACGGTACTCCTTTCTTGCTCGACCTATGAATCCCGGAATTTCGGTTATTGCAACTTATAATTTATTTCCTATGATGCCACTTCGAGGTAGAAGATGTTCACACATTATTGTAATTATATACTGCAACTTTCCTCATTGGAACTCCGCTTATCTTGTACTTATAATCATATAAACATCTAATCTCAATATAACAACGTATGATGTTTATTCTATTCTGTTAATGGTAATCCTTTCTTGCACGAATTATTATTGTTGGTATTTCGGTTATTGAAACTTATAATTTATTTCCTAGTACACCACTTCGAGTTATAAGAGGTTCACACGATATCTTAATTATCTCATGTAAGTTTGCCCAATCAAACTCTGTTTATCTTGTAGTTATACTCGTTTAAATTTGTAATCTTAAATATACTAAGTTATGAAGTTTACTATATTCTTGTAACGGTACTCCTTTCTTGCAAGAAGTATTAATCTTGTATGTCGGCTATTGCAACTTATAATTTATTACCTATGATGCCACTTCAAGGTATACGAGGTTCACACGATGTCTTAATAATATGGGGTAGGTTTCCTCAACCGAACTCTGTTTATCTTGTAGTTATAATCGTTTAAATTTGTAATCTAAATATACTAACATATGAAGTTTACTATATTCTTTGAACGGTACTCCTTTCTTGCACGAACTATTAATCTTTGTATGTCGGTTATTGCACCTTATAATTTATACCAATGATGCCACTTTGAGGTATACGAGGTTCACACGATCTCTTAATTATATCCTGTAAGTTTCCTCAATCGAAGGAACTCTGTTTATTTTGTAGCTATGACCGTTTAAATTCGTAATCTAAATATACTTACAGATGAAGTTTACTATATTCTTTTAACGGTACTCCTTTCTTGCTCGACCTATGAATCCCGGAATTTCGGTTATTGCAACTTATAATTTATTTCCTATGATGCCACTTCGAGGTAGAAGATGTTCACACATTATTGTAATTATATACTGCAACTTTCCTCATTTGAACTCCGCTTATCTTGTACTTATAATCATATAAACATCTAATCTCAATATAACAACGTATGATGTTTATTCTATTCTGTTAATGGTAATCCTTTCTTGCACGAATTATTATTGTTGGTATTTCGGTTATTGAAACTTATAATTTATTTCCTAGTACACCACTTCGAGTTATAAGAGGTTCACACGATATCTTAATTATCTCATGTAAGTTTGCCCAATCAAACTCTGTTTATCTTGTAGTTATACTCGTTTAAATTTGTAATCTTAAATATACTAAGTTATGAAGTTTACTATATTCTTGTAACGGTACTCCTTTCTTGCAAGAAGTATTAATCTTGTATGTCGGCTATTGCAACTTATAATTTATTGCCTATGATGCCACTTCAAGGTATACGAGGTTCACACGATGTCTTAATAATATGGGGTAGGTTTCCTCAACCGAACTCTGTTTATCTTGTAGTTATAATCGTTTAAATTTGTAATCTAAATATACTAACATATGAAGTTTACTATATTCTTTGAACGGTACTCCTTTCTTGCACGAACTATTAATCTTTGTATGTCGGTTATTGCACCTTATAATTTATACCAATGATGCCACTTTGAGGTATACGAGGTTCACACGATCTCTTAATTATATCCTGTAAGTTTCCTCAATCGAAGGAACTCTGTTTATTTTGTAGCTATGACCGTTTAAATTCGTAATCTAAATATACTTACAGATGAAGTTTACTATATTCTTTTAACGGTACTCCTTTCTTGCTCGACCTATGAATCCCGGAATTTCGGTTATTGCAACTTATAATTTATTTCCTATGATGCCACTTCGAGGTAGAAGATGTTCACACATTATTGTAATTATATACTGCAACTTTCCTCATTTGAACTCCGCTTATCTTGTACTTATAATCATATAAACATCTAATCTCAATATAACAACGTATGATGTTTATTCTATTCTGTTAATGGTAATCCTTTCTTGCACGAATTATTATTGTTGGTATTTCGGTTATTGAAACTTATAATTTATTTCCTAGTACACCACTTCGAGTTATAAGAGGTTCACACGATATCTTAATTATCTCATGTAAGTTTGCCCAATCAAACTCTGTTTATCTTGTAGTTATACTCGTTTAAATTTGTAATCTTAAATATACTAAGTTATGAAGTTTACTATATTCTTGTAACGGTACTCCTTTCTTGCAAGAAGTATTAATCTTGTATGTCGGCTATTGCAACTTATAATTTATTGCCTATGATGCCACTTCAAGGTATACGAGGTTCACACGATGTCTTAATAATATGGGGTAGGTTTCCTCAACCGAACTCTGTTTATCTTGTAGTTATAATCGTTTAAATTTGTAATCTAAATATACTAACATATGAAGTTTACTATATTCTTTGAACGGTACTCCTTTCTTGCACGAACTATTAATCTTTGTATGTCGGTTATTGCACCTTATAATTTATACCAATGATGCCACTTTGAGGTATACGAGGTTCACACGATCTCTTAATTATATCCTGTAAGTTTCCTCAATCGAAGGAACTCTGTTTATTTTGTAGCTATGACCGTTTAAATTCGTAATCTAAATATACTTACAGATGAAGTTTACTATATTCTTTTAACGGTACTCCTTTCTTGCTCGACCTATGAATCCCGGAATTTCGGTTATTGCAACTTATAATTTATTTCCTATGATGCCACTTCGAGGTAGAAGATGTTCACACATTATTGTAATTATATACTGCAACTTTCCTCATTTGAACTCCGCTTATCTTGTACTTATAATCATATAAACATCTAATCTCAATATAACAACGTATGATGTTTATTCTATTCTGTTAATGGTAATCCTTTCTTGCACGAATTATTATTGTTGGTATTTCGGTTATTGAAACTTATAATTTATTTCCTAGTACACCACTTCGAGTTATAAGAGGTTCACACGATATCTTAATTATCTCATGTAAGTTTGCCCAATCAAACTCTGTTTATCTTGTAGTTATACTCGTTTAAATTTGTAATCTTAAATATACTAAGTTATGAAGTTTACTATATTCTTGTAACGGTACTCCTTTCTTGCAAGAAGTATTAATCTTGTATGTCGGCTATTGCAACTTATAATTTATTGCCTATGATGCCACTTCAAGGTATACGAGGTTCACACGATGTCTTAATAATATGGGGTAGGTTTCCTCAACCGAACTCTGTTTATCTTGTAGTTATAATCGTTTAAATTTGTAATCTAAATATACTAACATATGAAGTTTACTATATTCTTTGAACGGTACTCCTTTCTTGCACGAACTATTAATCTTTGTATGTCGGTTATTGCACCTTATAATTTATACCAATGATGCCACTTTGAGGTATACGAGGTTCACACGATCTCTTAATTATATCCTGTAAGTTTCCTCAATCGAAGGAACTCTGTTTATTTTGTAGCTATGACCGTTTAAATTCGTAATCTAAATATACTTACAGATGAAGTTTACTATATTCTTTTAACGGTACTCCTTTCTTGCTCGACCTATGAATCCCGGAATTTCGGTTATTGCAACTTATAATTTATTTCCTATGATGCCACTTCGAGGTAGAAGATGTTCACACATTATTGTAATTATATACTGCAACTTTCCTCATTTGAACTCCGCTTATCTTGTACTTATAATCATATAAACATCTAATCTCAATATAACAACGTATGATGTTTATTCTATTCTGTTAATGGTAATCCTTTCTTGCACGAATTATTATTGTTGGTATTTCGGTTATTGAAACTTATAATTTATTTCCTAGTACACCACTTCGAGTTATAAGAGGTTCACACGATATCTTAATTATCTCATGTAAGTTTGCCCAATCAAACTCTGTTTATCTTGTAGTTATACTCGTTTAAATTTGTAATCTTAAATATACTAAGTTATGAAGTTTACTATATTCTTGTAACGGTACTCCTTTCTTGCAAGAAGTATTAATCTTGTATGTCGGCTATTGCAACTTATAATTTATTGCCTATGATGCCACTTCAAGGTATACGAGGTTCACACGATGTCTT
Source organism: Chamaenerion angustifolium (assembly GCA_946814005.1). Classification (NCBI taxonomy): domain Eukaryota; kingdom Viridiplantae; phylum Streptophyta; class Magnoliopsida; order Myrtales; family Onagraceae; genus Chamaenerion; species Chamaenerion angustifolium. The sequence continues at coordinate 18,945,300 of OX328268.1, read as the reverse complement.
AATAATATGGGGTAGGTTTCCTCAACCGAACTCTGTTTATCTTGTAGTTATAATCGTTTAAATTTGTAATCTAAATATACTAACATATGAAGTTTACTATATTCTTTGAACGGTACTCCTTTCTTGCACGAACTATTAATCTTTGTATGTCGGTTATTGCACCTTATAATTTATACCAATGATGCCACTTTGAGGTATACGAGGTTCACACGATCTCTTAATTATATCCTGTAAGTTTCCTCAATCGAAGGAACTCTGTTTATTTTGTAGCTATGACCGTTTAAATTCGTAATCTAAATATACTTACAGATGAAGTTTACTATATTCTTTTAACGGTACTCCTTTCTTGCTCGACCTATGAATCCCGGAATTTCGGTTATTGCAACTTATAATTTATTTCCTATGATGCCACTTCGAGGTAGAAGATGTTCACACATTATTGTAATTATATACTGCAACTTTCCTCATTGGAACTCCGCTTATCTTGTACTTATAATCATATAAACATCTAATCTCAATATAACAACGTATGATGTTTATTCTATTCTGTTAATGGTAATCCTTTCTTGCACGAATTATTATTGTTGGTATTTCGGTTATTGAAACTTATAATTTATTTCCTAGTACACCACTTCGAGTTATAAGAGGTTCACACGATATCTTAATTATCTCATGTAAGTTTGCCCAATCAAACTCTGTTTATCTTGTAGTTATACTCGTTTAAATTTGTAATCTTAAATATACTAAGTTATGAAGTTTACTATATTCTTGTAACGGTACTCCTTTCTTGCAAGAAGTATTAATCTTGTATGTCGGCTATTGCAACTTATAATTTATTACCTATGATGCCACTTCAAGGTATACGAGGTTCACACGATGTCTTAATAATATGGGGTAGGTTTCCTCAACCGAACTCTGTTTATCTTGTAGTTATAATCGTTTAAATTTGTAATCTAAATATACTAACATATGAAGTTTACTATATTCTTTGAACGGTACTCCTTTCTTGCACGAACTATTAATCTTTGTATGTCGGTTATTGCACCTTATAATTTATACCAATGATGCCACTTTGAGGTATACGAGGTTCACACGATCTCTTAATTATATCCTGTAAGTTTCCTCAATCGAAGGAACTCTGTTTATTTTGTAGCTATGACCGTTTAAATTCGTAATCTAAATATACTTACAGATGAAGTTTACTATATTCTTTTAACGGTACTCCTTTCTTGCTCGACCTATGAATCCCGGAATTTCGGTTATTGCAACTTATAATTTATTTCCTATGATGCCACTTCGAGGTAGAAGATGTTCACACATTATTGTAATTATATACTGCAACTTTCCTCATTTGAACTCCGCTTATCTTGTACTTATAATCATATAAACATCTAATCTCAATATAACAACGTATGATGTTTATTCTATTCTGTTAATGGTAATCCTTTCTTGCACGAATTATTATTGTTGGTATTTCGGTTATTGAAACTTATAATTTATTTCCTAGTACACCACTTCGAGTTATAAGAGGTTCACACGATATCTTAATTATCTCATGTAAGTTTGCCCAATCAAACTCTGTTTATCTTGTAGTTATACTCGTTTAAATTTGTAATCTTAAATATACTAAGTTATGAAGTTTACTATATTCTTGTAACGGTACTCCTTTCTTGCAAGAAGTATTAATCTTGTATGTCGGCTATTGCAACTTATAATTTATTGCCTATGATGCCACTTCAAGGTATACGAGGTTCACACGATGTCTTAATAATATGGGGTAGGTTTCCTCAACCGAACTCTGTTTATCTTGTAGTTATAATCGTTTAAATTTGTAATCTAAATATACTAACATATGAAGTTTACTATATTCTTTGAACGGTACTCCTTTCTTGCACGAACTATTAATCTTTGTATGTCGGTTATTGCACCTTATAATTTATACCAATGATGCCACTTTGAGGTATACGAGGTTCACACGATCTCTTAATTATATCCTGTAAGTTTCCTCAATCGAAGGAACTCTGTTTATTTTGTAGCTATGACCGTTTAAATTCGTAATCTAAATATACTTACAGATGAAGTTTACTATATTCTTTTAACGGTACTCCTTTCTTGCTCGACCTATGAATCCCGGAATTTCGGTTATTGCAACTTATAATTTATTTCCTATGATGCCACTTCGAGGTAGAAGATGTTCACACATTATTGTAATTATATACTGCAACTTTCCTCATTGGAACTCCGCTTATCTTGTACTTATAATCATATAAACATCTAATCTCAATATAACAACGTATGATGTTTATTCTATTCTGTTAATGGTAATCCTTTCTTGCACGAATTATTATTGTTGGTATTTCGGTTATTGAAACTTATAATTTATTTCCTAGTACACCACTTCGAGTTATAAGAGGTTCACACGATATCTTAATTATCTCATGTAAGTTTGCCCAATCAAACTCTGTTTATCTTGTAGTTATACTCGTTTAAATTTGTAATCTTAAATATACTAAGTTATGAAGTTTACTATATTCTTGTAACGGTACTCCTTTCTTGCAAGAAGTATTAATCTTGTATGTCGGCTATTGCAACTTATAATTTATTGCCTATGATGCCACTTCAAGGTATACGAGGTTCACACGATGTCTTAATAATATGGGGTAGGTTTCCTCAACCGAACTCTGTTTATCTTGTAGTTATAATCGTTTAAATTTGTAATCTAAATATACTAACATATGAAGTTTACTATATTCTTTGAACGGTACTCCTTTCTTGCACGAACTATTAATCTTTGTATGTCGTTTATTGCACCTTATAATTTATACCAATGATGCCACTTTGAGGTATACGAGGTTCACACGATCTCTTAATTATATCCTGTAAGTTTCCTCAATCGAAGGAACTCTGTTTATTTTGTAGCTATGACCGTTTAAATTCGTAATCTAAATATACTTACAGATGAAGTTTACTATATTCTTTTAACGGTACTCCTTTCTTGCTCGACCTATGAATCCCGGAATTTCGGTTATTGCAACTTATAATTTATTTCCTATGATGCCACTTCGAGGTAGAAGATGTTCACACATTATTGTAATTATATACTGCAACTTTCCTCATTGGAACTCCGCTTATCTTGTACTTATAATCATATAAACATCTAATCTCAATATAACAACGTATGATGTTTATTCTATTCTGTTAATGGTAATCCTTTCTTGCACGAATTATTATTGTTGGTATTTCGGTTATTGAAACTTATAATTTATTTCCTAGTACACCACTTCGAGTTATAAGAGGTTCACACGATATCTTAATTATCTCATGTAAGTTTGCCCAATCAAACTCTGTTTATCTTGTAGTTATACTCGTTTAAATTTGTAATCTTAAATATACTAAGTTATGAAGTTTACTATATTCTTGTAACGGTACTCCTTTCTTGCAAGAAGTATTAATCTTGTATGTCGGCTATTGCAACTTATAATTTATTGCCTATGATGCCACTTCAAGGTATACGAGGTTCACACGATGTCTTAATAATATGGGGTAGGTTTCCTCAACCGAACTCTGTTTATCTTGTAGTTATAATCGTTTAAATTTGTAATCTAAATATACTAACATATGAAGTTTACTATATTCTTTGAACGGTACTCCTTTCTTGCACGAACTATTAATCTTTGTATGTCGGTTATTGCACCTTATAATTTATACCAATGATGCCACTTTGAGGTATACGAGGTTCACACGATCTCTTAATTATATCCTGTAAGTTTCCTCAATCGAAGGAACTCTGTTTATTTTGTAGCTATGACCGTTTAAATTCGTAATCTAAATATACTTACAGATGAAGTTTACTATATTCTTTTAACGGTACTCCTTTCTTGCTCGACCTATGAATCCCGGAATTTCGGTTATTGCAACTTATAATTTATTTCCTATGATGCCACTTCGAGGTAGAAGATGTTCACACATTATTGTAATTATATACTGCAACTTTCCTCATTTGAACTCCGCTTATCTTGTACTTATAATCATATAAACATCTAATCTCAATATAACAACGTATGATGTTTATTCTATTCTGTTAATGGTAATCCTTTCTTGCACGAATTATTATTGTTGGTATTTCGGTTATTGAAACTTATAATTTATTTCCTAGTACACCACTTCGAGTTATAAGAGGTTCACACGATATCTTAATTATCTCATGTAAGTTTGCCCAATCAAACTCTGTTTATCTTGTAGTTATACTCGTTTAAATTTGTAATCTTAAATATACTAAGTTATGAAGTTTACTATATTCTTGTAACGGTACTCCTTTCTTGCAAGAAGTATTAATCTTGTATGTCGGCTATTGCAACTTATAATTTATTGCCTATGATGCCACTTCAAGGTATACGAGGTTCACACGATGTCTTAATAATATGGGGTAGGTTTCCTCAACCGAACTCTGTTTATCTTGTAGTTATAATCGTTTAAATTTGTAATCTAAATATACTAACATATGAAGTTTACTATATTCTTTGAACGGTACTCCTTTCTTGCACGAACTATTAATCTTTGTATGTCGGTTATTGCACCTTATAATTTATACCAATGATGCCACTTTGAGGTATACGAGGTTCACACGATCTCTTAATTATATCCTGTAAGTTTCCTCAATCGAAGGAACTCTGTTTATTTTGTAGCTATGACCGTTTAAATTCGTAATCTAAATATACTTACAGATGAAGTTTACTATATTCTTTTAACGGTACTCCTTTCTTGCTCGACCTATGAATCCCGGAATTTCGGTTATTGCAACTTATAATTTATTTCCTATGATGCCACTTCGAGGTAGAAGATGTTCACACATTATTGTAATTATATACTGCAACTTTCCTCATTGGAACTCCGCTTATCTTGTACTTATAATCATATAAACATCTAATCTCAATATAACAACGTATGATGTTTATTCTATTCTGTTAATGGTAATCCTTTCTTGCACGAATTATTATTGTTGGTATTTCGGTTATTGAAACTTATAATTTATTTCCTAGTACACCACTTCGAGTTATAAGAGGTTCACACGATATCTTAATTATCTCATGTAAGTTTGCCCAATCAAACTCTGTTTATCTTGTAGTTATACTCGTTTAAATTTGTAATCTTAAATATACTAAGTTATGAAGTTTACTATATTCTTGTAACGGTACTCCTTTCTTGCAAGAAGTATTAATCTTGTATGTCGGCTATTGCAACTTATAATTTATTGCCTATGATGCCACTTCAAGGTATACGAGGTTCACACGATGTCTTAATAATATGGGGTAGGTTTCCTCAACCGAACTCTGTTTATCTTGTAGTTATAATCGTTTAAATTTGTAATCTAAATATACTAACATATGAAGTTTACTATATTCTTTGAACGGTACTCCTTTCTTGCACGAACTATTAATCTTTGTATGTCGGTTATTGCACCTTATAATTTATACCAATGATGCCACTTTGAGGTATACGAGGTTCACACGATCTCTTAATTATATCCTGTACGTTTCCTCAATCGAAGGAACTCTGTTTATTTTGTAGCTATGACCGTTTAAATTCGTAATCTAAATATACTTACAGATGAAGTTTACTATATTCTTTTAACGGTACTCCTTTCTTGCTCGACCTATGAATCCCGGAATTTCGGTTATTGCAACTTATAATTTATTTCCTATGATGCCACTTCGAGGTAGAAGATGTTCACACATTATTGTAATTATATACTGCAACTTTCCTCATTGGAACTCCGCTTATCTTGTACTTATAATCATATAAACATCTAATCTCAATATAACAACGTATGATGTTTATTCTATTCTGTTAATGGTAATCCTTTCTTGCACGAATTATTATTGTTGGTATTTCGGTTATTGAAACTTATAATTTATTTCCTAGTACACCACTTCGAGTTATAAGAGGTTCACACGATATCTTAATTATCTCATGTAAGTTTGCCCAATCAAACTCTGTTTATCTTGTAGTTATACTCGTTTAAATTTGTAATCTTAAATATACTAAGTTATGAAGTTTACTATATTCTTGTAACGGTACTCCTTTCTTGCAAGAAGTATTAATCTTGTATGTCGGCTATTGCAACTTATAATTTATTGCCTATGATGCCACTTCAAGGTATACGAGGTTCACACGATGTCTTAATAATATGGGGTAGGTTTCCTCAACCGAACTCTGTTTATCTTGTAGTTATAATCGTTTAAATTTGTAATCTAAATATACTAACATATGAAGTTTACTATATTCTTTGAACGGTACTCCTTTCTTGCACGAACTATTAATCTTTGTATGTCGGTTATTGCACCTTATAATTTATACCAATGATGCCACTTTGAGGTATACGAGGTTCACACGATCTCTTAATTATATCCTGTAAGTTTCCTCAATCGAAGGAACTCTGTTTATTTTGTAGCTATGACCGTTTAAATTCGTAATCTAAATATACTTACAGATGAAGTTTACTATATTCTTTTAACGGTACTCCTTTCTTGCTCGACCTATGAATCCCGGAATTTCGGTTATTGCAACTTATAATTTATTTCCTATGATGCCACTTCGAGGTAGAAGATGTTCACACATTATTGTAATTATATACTGCAACTTTCCTCATTTGAACTCCGCTTATCTTGTACTTATAATCATATAAACATCTAATCTCAATATAACAACGTATGATGTTTATTCTATTCTGTTAATGGTAATCCTTTCTTGCACGAATTATTATTGTTGGTATTTCGGTTATTGAAACTTATAATTTATTTCCTAGTACACCACTTCGAGTTATAAGAGGTTCACACGATATCTTAATTATCTCATGTAAGTTTGCCCAATCAAACTCTGTTTATCTTGTAGTTATACTCGTTTAAATTTGTAATCTTAAATATACTAAGTTATGAAGTTTACTATATTCTTGTAACGGTACTCCTTTCTTGCAAGAAGTATTAATCTTGTATGTCGGCTATTGCAACTTATAATTTATTGCCTATGATGCCACTTCAAGGTATACGAGGTTCACACGATGTCTTAATAATATGGGGTAGGTTTCCTCAACCGAACTCTGTTTATCTTGTAGTTATAATCGTTTAAATTTGTAATCTAAATATACTAACATATGAAGTTTACTATATTCTTTGAACGGTACTCCTTTCTTGCACGAACTATTAATCTTTGTATGTCGGTTATTGCACCTTATAATTTATACCAATGATGCCACTTTGAGGTATACGAGGTTCACACGATCTCTTAATTATATCCTGTAAGTTTCCTCAATCGAAGGAACTCTGTTTATTTTGTAGCTATGACCGTTTAAATTCGTAATCTAAATATACTTACAGATGAAGTTTACTATATTCTTTTAACGGTACTCCTTTCTTGCTCGACCTATGAATCCCGGAATTTCGGTTATTGCAACTTATAATTTATTTCCTATGATGCCACTTCGAGGTAGAAGATGTTCACACATTATTGTAATTATATACTGCAACTTTCCTCATTGGAACTCCGCTTATCTTGTACTTATAATCATATAAACATCTAATCTCAATATAACAACGTATGATGTTTATTCTATTCTGTTAATGGTAATCCTTTCTTGCACGAATTATTATTGTTGGTATTTCGGTTATTGAAACTTATAATTTATTTCCTAGTACACCACTTCGAGTTATAAGAGGTTCACACGATATCTTAATTATCTCATGTAAGTTTGCCCAATCAAACTCTGTTTATCTTGTAGTTATACTCGTTTAAATTTGTAATCTTAAATATACTAAGTTATGAAGTTTACTATATTCTTGTAACGGTACTCCTTTCTTGCAAGAAGTATTAATCTTGTATGTCGGCTATTGCAACTTATAATTTATTGCCTATGATGCCACTTCAAGGTATACGAGGTTCACACGATGTCTTAATAATATGGGGTAGGTTTCCTCAACCGAACTCTGTTTATCTTGTAGTTATAATCGTTTAAATTTGTAATCTAAATATACTAACATATGAAGTTTACTATATTCTTTGAACGGTACTCCTTTCTTGCACGAACTATTAATCTTTGTATGTCGGTTATTGCACCTTATAATTTATACCAATGATGCCACTTTGAGGTATACGAGGTTCACACGATCTCTTAATTATATCCTGTAAGTTTCCTCAATCGAAGGAACTCTGTTTATTTTGTAGCTATGACCGTTTAAATTCGTAATCTAAATATACTTACAGATGAAGTTTACTATATTCTTTTAACGGTACTCCTTTCTTGCTCGACCTATGAATCCCGGAATTTCGGTTATTGCAACTTATAATTTATTTCCTATGATGCCACTTCGAGGTAGAAGATGTTCACACATTATTGTAATTATATACTGCAACTTTCCTCATTTGAACTCCGCTTATCTTGTACTTATAATCATATAAACATCTAATCTCAATATAACAACGTATGATGTTTATTCTATTCTGTTAATGGTAATCCTTTCTTGCACGAATTATTATTGTTGGTATTTCGGTTATTGAAACTTATAATTTATTTCCTAGTACACCACTTCGAGTTATAAGAGGTTCACACGATATCTTAATTATCTCATGTAAGTTTGCCCAATCAAACTCTGTTTATCTTGTAGTTATACTCGTTTAAATTTGTAATCTTAAATATACTAAGTTATGAAGTTTACTATATTCTTGTAACGGTACTCCTTTCTTGCAAGAAGTATTAATCTTGTATGTCGGCTATTGCAACTTATAATTTATTGCCTATGATGCCACTTCAAGGTATACGAGGTTCACACGATGTCTTAATAATATGGGGTAGGTTTCCTCAACCGAACTCTGTTTATCTTGTAGTTATAATCGTTTAAATTTGTAATCTAAATATACTAACATATGAAGTTTACTATATTCTTTGAACGGTACTCCTTTCTTGCACGAACTATTAATCTTTGTATGTCGGTTATTGCACCTTATAATTTATACCAATGATGCCACTTTGAGGTATACGAGGTTCACACGATCTCTTAATTATATCCTGTAAGTTTCCTCAATCGAAGGAACTCTGTTTATTTTGTAGCTATGACCGTTTAAATTCGTAATCTAAATATACTTACAGATGAAGTTTACTATATTCTTTTAACGGTACTCCTTTCTTGCTCGACCTATGAATCCCGGAATTTCGGTTATTGCAACTTATAATTTATTTCCTATGATGCCACTTCGAGGTAGAAGATGTTCACACATTATTGTAATTATATACTGCAACTTTCCTCATTGGAACTCCGCTTATCTTGTACTTATAATCATATAAACATCTAATCTCAATATAACAACGTATGATGTTTATTCTATTCTGTTAATGGTAATCCTTTCTTGCACGAATTATTATTGTTGGTATTTCGGTTATTGAAACTTATAATTTATTTCCTAGTACACCACTTCGAGTTATAAGAGGTTCACACGATATCTTAATTATCTCATGTAAGTTTGCCCAATCAAACTCTGTTTATCTTGTAGTTATACTCGTTTAAATTTGTAATCTTAAATATACTAAGTTATGAAGTTTACTATATTCTTGTAACGGTACTCCTTTCTTGCAAGAAGTATTAATCTTGTATGTCGGCTATTGCAACTTATAATTTATTACCTATGATGCCACTTCAAGGTATACGAGGTTCACACGATGTCTTAATAATATGGGGTAGGTTTCCTCAACCGAACTCTGTTTATCTTGTAGTTATAATCGTTTAAATTTGTAATCTAAATATACTAACATATGAAGTTTACTATATTCTTTGAACGGTACTCCTTTCTTGCACGAACTATTAATCTTTGTATGTCGGTTATTGCACCTTATAATTTATACCAATGATGCCACTTTGAGGTATACGAGGTTCACACGATCTCTTAATTATATCCTGTAAGTTTCCTCAATCGAAGGAACTCTGTTTATTTTGTAGCTATGACCGTTTAAATTCGTAATCTAAATATACTTACAGATGAAGTTTACTATATTCTTTTAACGGTACTCCTTTCTTGCTCGACCTATGAATCCCGGAATTTCGGTTATTGCAACTTATAATTTATTTCCTATGATGCCACTTCGAGGTAGAAGATGTTCACACATTATTGTAATTATATACTGCAACTTTCCTCATTTGAACTCCGCTTATCTTGTACTTATAATCATATAAACATCTAATCTCAATATAACAACGTATGATGTTTATTCTATTCTGTTAATGGTAATCCTTTCTTGCACGAATTATTATTGTTGGTATTTCGGTTATTGAAACTTATAATTTATTTCCTAGTACACCACTTCGAGTTATAAGAGGTTCACACGATATCTTAATTATCTCATGTAAGTTTGCCCAATCAAACTCTGTTTATCTTGTAGTTATACTCGTTTAAATTTGTAATCTTAAATATACTAAGTTATGAAGTTTACTATATTCTTGTAACGGTACTCCTTTCTTGCAAGAAGTATTAATCTTGTATGTCGGCTATTGCAACTTATAATTTATTGCCTATGATGCCACTTCAAGGTATACGAGGTTCACACGATGTCTTAATAATATGGGGTAGGTTTCCTCAACCGAACTCTGTTTATCTTGTAGTTATAATCGTTTAAATTTGTAATCTAAATATACTAACATATGAAGTTTACTATATTCTTTGAACGGTACTCCTTTCTTGCACGAACTATTAATCTTTGTATGTCGGTTATTGCACCTTATAATTTATACCAATGATGCCACTTTGAGGTATACGAGGTTCACACGATCTCTTAATTATATCCTGTAAGTTTCCTCAATCGAAGGAACTCTGTTTATTTTGTAGCTATGACCGTTTAAATTCGTAATCTAAATATACTTACAGATGAAGTTTACTATATTCTTTTAACGGTACTCCTTTCTTGCTCGACCTATGAATCCCGGAATTTCGGTTATTGCAACTTATAATTTATTTCCTATGATGCCACTTCGAGGTAGAAGATGTTCACACATTATTGTAATTATATACTGCAACTTTCCTCATTTGAACTCCGCTTATCTTGTACTTATAATCATATGAACATCTAATCTCAATATAACAACGTATGATGTTTATTCTATTCTGTTAATGGTAATCCTTTCTTGCACGAATTATTATTGTTGGTATTTCGGTTATTGAAACTTATAATTTATTTCCTAGTACACCACTTCGAGTTATAAGAGGTTCACACGATATCTTAATTATCTCATGTAAGTTTGCCCAATCAAACTCTGTTTATCTTGTAGTTATACTCGTTTAAATTTGTAATCTTAAATATACTAAGTTATGAAGTTTACTATATTCTTGTAACGGTACTCCTTTCTTGCAAGAAGTATTAATCTTGTATGTCGGCTATTGCAACTTATAATTTATTACCTATGATGCCACTTCAAGGTATACGAGGTTCACACGATGTCTTAATAATATGGGGTAGGTTTCCTCAACCGAACTCTGTTTATCTTGTAGTTATAATCGTTTAAATTTGTAATCTAAATATACTAACATATGAAGTTTACTATATTCTTTGAACGGTACTCCTTTCTTGCACGAACTATTAATCTTTGTATGTCGGTTATTGCACCTTATAATTTATACCAATGATGCCACTTTGAGGTATACGAGGTTCACACGATCTCTTAATTATATCCTGTAAGTTTCCTCAATCGAAGGAACTCTGTTTATTTTGTAGCTATGACCGTTTAAATTCGTAATCTAAATATACTTACAGATGAAGTTTACTATATTCTTTTAACGGTACTCCTTTCTTGCTCGACCTATGAATCCCGGAATTTCGGTTATTGCAACTTATAATTTATTTCCTATGATGCCACTTCGAGGTAGAAGATGTTCACACATTATTGTAATTATATACTGCAACTTTCCTCATTTGAACTCCGCTTATCTTGTACTTATAATCATATAAACATCTAATCTCAATATAACAACGTATGATGTTTATTCTATTCTGTTAATGGTAATCCTTTCTTGCACGAATTATTATTGTTGGTATTTCGGTTATTGAAACTTATAATTTATTTCCTAGTACACCACTTCGAGTTATAAGAGGTTCACACGATATCTTAATTATCTCATGTAAGTTTGCCCAATCAAACTCTGTTTATCTTGTAGTTATACTCGTTTAAATTTGTAATCTTAAATATACTAAGTTATGAAGTTTACTATATTCTTGTAACGGTACTCCTTTCTTGCAAGAAGTATTAATCTTGTATGTCGGCTATTGCAACTTATAATTTATTACCTATGATGCCACTTCAAGGTATACGAGGTTCACACGATGTCTTAATAATATGGGGTAGGTTTCCTCAACCGAACTCTGTTTATCTTGTAGTTATAATCGTTTAAATTTGTAATCTAAATATACTAACATATGAAGTTTACTATATTCTTTGAACGGTACTCCTTTCTTGCACGAACTATTAATCTTTGTATGTCGGTTATTGCACCTTATAATTTATACCAATGATGCCACTTTGAGGTATACGAGGTTCACACGATCTCTTAATTATATCCTGTAAGTTTCCTCAATCGAAGGAACTCTGTTTATTTTGTAGCTATGACCGTTTAAATTCGTAATCTAAATATACTTACAGATGAAGTTTACTATATTCTTTTAACGGTACTCCTTTCTTGCTCGACCTATGAATCCCGGAATTTCGGTTATTGCAACTTATAATTTATTTCCTATGATGCCACTTCGAGGTAGAAGATGTTCACACATTATTGTAATTATATACTGCAACTTTCCTCATTTGAACTCCGCTTATCTTGTACTTATAATCATATAAACATCTAATCTCAATATAACAACGTATGATGTTTATTCTATTCTGTTAATGGTAATCCTTTCTTGCACGAATTATTATTGTTGGTATTTCGGTTATTGAAACTTATAATTTATTTCCTAGTACACCACTTCGAGTTATAAGAGGTTCACACGATATCTTAATTATCTCATGTAAGTTTGCCCAATCAAACTCTGTTTATCTTGTAGTTATACTCGTTTAAATTTGTAATCTTAAATATACTAAGTTATGAAGTTTACTATATTCTTGTAACGGTACTCCTTTCTTGCAAGAAGTATTAATCTTGTATGTCGGCTATTGCAACTTATAATTTATTGCCTATGATGCCACTTCAAGGTATACGAGGTTCACACGATGTCTTAATAATATGGGGTAGGTTTCCTCAACCGAACTCTGTTTATCTTGTAGTTATAATCGTTTAAATTTGTAATCTAAATATACTAACATATGAAGTTTACTATATTCTTTGAACGGTACTCCTTTCTTGCACGAACTATTAATCTTTGTATGTCGGTTATTGCACCTTATAATTTATACCAATGATGCCACTTTGAGGTATACGAGGTTCACACGATCTCTTAGTTATATCCTGTAAGTTTCCTCAATCGAAGGAACTCTGTTTATTTTGTAGCTATGACCGTTTAAATTCGTAATCTAAATATACTTACAGATGAAGTTTACTATATTCTTTTAACGGTACTCCTTTCTTGCTCGACCTATGAATCCCGTAATTTCGGTTATTGCAACTTATAATTTATTTCCTATGATGCCACTTCGAGGTAGAAGATGTTCACACATTATTGTAATTATATACTGCAACTTTCCTCATTTGAACTCCGCTTATCTTGTACTTATAATCATATAAACATCTAATCTCAATATAACAACGTATGATGTTTATTCTATTCTGTTAATGGTAATCCTTTCTTGCACGAATTATTATTGTTGGTATTTCGGTTATTGAAACTTATAATTTATTTCCTAGTACACCACTTCGAGTTATAAGAGGTTCACACGATATCTTAATTATCTCATGTAAGTTTGCCCAATCAAACTCTGTTTATCTTGTAGTTATACTCGTTTAAATTTGTAATCTTAAATATACTAAGTTATGAAGTTTACTATATTCTTGTAACGGTACTCCTTTCTTGCAAGAAGTATTAATCTTGTATGTCGGCTATTGCAACTTATAATTTATTGCCTATGATGCCACTTCAAGGTATACGAGGTTCACACGATGTCTTAATAATATGGGGTAGGTTTCCTCAACCGAACTCTGTTTATCTTGTAGTTATAATCGTTTAAATTTGTAATCTAAATATACTAACATATGAAGTTTACTATATTCTTTGAACGGTACTCCTTTCTTGCACGAACTATTAATCTTTGTATGTCGGTTATTGCACCTTATAATTTATACCAATGATGCCACTTTGAGGTATACGAGGTTCACACGATCTCTTAATTATATCCTGTAAGTTTCCTCAATCGAAGGAACTCTGTTTATTTTGTAGCTATGACCGTTTAAATTCGTAATCTAAATATACTTACAGATGAAGTTTACTATATTCTTTTAACGGTACTCCTTTCTTGCTCGACCTATGAATCCCGGAATTTCGGTTATTGCAACTTATAATTTATTTCCTATGATGCCACTTCGAGGTAGAAGATGTTCACACATTATTGTAATTATATACTGCAACTTTCCTCATTTGAACTCCGCTTATCTTGTACTTATAATCATATAAACATCTAATCTCAATATAACAACGTATGATGTTTATTCTATTCTGTTAATGGTAATCCTTTCTTGCACGAATTATTATTGTTGGTATTTCGGTTATTGAAACTTATAATTTATTTCCTAGTACACCACTTCGAGTTATAAGAGGTTCACACGATATCTTAATTATCTCATGTAAGTTTGCCCAATCAAACTCTGTTTATCTTGTAGTTATACTCGTTTAAATTTGTAATCTTAAATATACTAAGTTATGAAGTTTACTATATTCTTGTAACGGTACTCCTTTCTTGCAAGAAGTATTAATCTTGTATGTCGGCTATTGCAACTTATAATTTATTGCCTATGATGCCACTTCAAGGTATACGAGGTTCACACGATGTCTTAATAATATGGGGTAGGTTTCCTCAACCGAACTCTGTTTATCTTGTAGTTATAATCGTTTAAATTTGTAATCTAAATATACTAACATATGAAGTTTACTATATTCTTTGAACGGTACTCCTTTCTTGCACGAACTATTAATCTTTGTATGTCGGTTATTGCACCTTATAATTTATACCAATGATGCCACTTTGAGGTATACGAGGTTCACACGATCTCTTAATTATATCCTGTAAGTTTCCTCAATCGAAGGAACTCTGTTTATTTTGTAGCTATGACCGTTTAAATTCGTAATCTAAATATACTTACAGATGAAGTTTACTATATTCTTTTAACGGTACTCCTTTCTTGCTCGACCTATGAATCCCGGAATTTCGGTTATTGCAACTTATAATTTATTTCCTATGATGCCACTTCGAGGTAGAAGATGTTCACACATTATTGTAATTATATACTGCAACTTTCCTCATTTGAACTCCGCTTATCTTGTACTTATAATCATATAAACATCTAATCTCAATATAACAACGTATGATGTTTATTCTATTCTGTTAATGGTAATCCTTTCTTGCACGAATTATTATTGTTGGTATTTCGGTTATTGAAACTTATAATTTATTTCCTAGTACACCACTTCGAGTTATAAGAGGTTCACACGATATCTTAATTATCTCATGTAAGTTTGCCCAATCAAACTCTGTTTATCTTGTAGTTATACTCGTTTAAATTTGTAATCTTAAATATACTAAGTTATGAAGTTTACTATATTCTTGTAACGGTACTCCTTTCTTGCAAGAAGTATTAATCTTGTATGTCGGCTATTGCAACTTATAATTTATTACCTATGATGCCACTTCAAGGTATACGAGGTTCACACGATGTCTTAATAATATGGGGTAGGTTTCCTCAACCGAACTCTGTTTATCTTGTAGTTATAATCGTTTAAATTTGTAATCTAAATATACTAACATATGAAGTTTACTATATTCTTTGAACGGTACTCCTTTCTTGCACGAACTATTAATCTTTGTATGTCGGTTATTGCACCTTATAATTTATACCAATGATGCCACTTTGAGGTATACGAGGTTCACACGATCTCTTAATTATATCCTGTAAGTTTCCTCAATCGAAGGAACTCTGTTTATTTTGTAGCTATGACCGTTTAAATTAGTAATCTAAATATACTTACAGATGAAGTTTACTATATTCTTTTAACGGTACTCCTTTCTTGCTCGACCTATGAATCCCGTAATTTCGGTTATTGCAACTTATAATTTATTTCCTATGATGCCACTTCGAGGTAGAAGATGTTCACACATTATTGTAATTATATACTGCAACTTTCCTCATTTGAACTCCGCTTATCTTGTACTTATAATCATATAAACATCTAATCTCAATATAACAACGTATGATGTTTATTCTATTCTGTTAATGGTAATCCTTTCTTGCACGAATTATTATTGTTGGTATTTCGGTTATTGAAATTTATAATTTATTTCCTAGTACACCACTTCGAGTTATAAGAGGTTCACACGATATCTTAATTATCTCATGTAAGTTTGCCCAATCAAACTCTGTTTATCTTGTAGTTATACTCGTTTAAATTTGTAATCTTAAATATACTAAGTTATGAAGTTTACTATATTCTTGTAACGGTACTCCTTTCTTGCAAGAAGTATTAATCTTGTATGTCGGCTATTGCAACTTATAATTTATTGCCTATGATGCCACTTCAAGGTATACGAGGTTCACACGATGTCTTAATAATATGGGGTAGGTTTCCTCAACCGAACTCTGTTTATCTTGTAGTTATAATCGTTTAAATTTGTAATCTAAATATACTAACATATGAAGTTTACTATATTCTTTGAACGGTACTCCTTTCTTGCACGAACTATTAATCTTTGTATGTCGGTTATTGCACCTTATAATTTATACCAATGATGCCACTTTGAGGTATACGAGGTTCACACGATCTCTTAATTATATCCTGTAAGTTTCCTCAATCGAAGGAACTCTGTTTATTTTGTAGCTATGACCGTTTAAATTCGTAATCTAAATATACTTACAGATGAAGTTTACTATATTCTTTTAACGGTACTCCTTTCTTGCTCGACCTATGAATCCCGGAATTTCGGTTATTGCAACTTATAATTTATTTCCTATGATGCCACTTCGAGGTAGAAGATGTTCACACATTATTGTAATTATATACTGCAACTTTCCTCATTGGAACTCCGCTTATCTTGTACTTATAATCATATAAACATCTAATCTCAATATAACAACGTATGATGTTTATTCTATTCTGTTAATGGTAATCCTTTCTTGCACGAATTATTATTGTTGGTATTTCGGTTATTGAAACTTATAATTTATTTCCTAGTACACCACTTCGAGTTATAAGAGGTTCACACGATATCTTAATTATCTCATGTAAGTTTGCCCAATCAAACTCTGTTTATCTTGTAGTTATACTCGTTTAAATTTGTAATCTTAAATATACTAAGTTATGAAGTTTACTATATTCTTGTAACGGTACTCCTTTCTTGCAAGAAGTATTAATCTTGTATGTCGGCTATTGCAACTTATAATTTATTACCTATGATGCCACTTCAAGGTATACGAGGTTCACACGATGTCTTAATAATATGGGGTAGGTTTCCTCAACCGAACTCTGTTTATCTTGTAGTTATAATCGTTTAAATTTGTAATCTAAATATACTAACATATGAAGTTTACTATATTCTTTGAACGGTACTCCTTTCTTGCACGAACTATTAATCTTTGTATGTCGGTTATTGCACCTTATAATTTATACCAATGATGCCACTTTGAGGTATACGAGGTTCACACGATCTCTTAATTATATCCTGTAAGTTTCCTCAATCGAAGGAACTCTGTTTATTTTGTAGCTATGACCGTTTAAATTCGTAATCTAAATATACTTACAGATGAAGTTTACTATATTCTTTTAACGGTACTCCTTTCTTGCTCGACCTATGAATCCCGGAATTTCGGTTATTGCAACTTATAATTTATTTCCTATGATGCCACTTCGAGGTAGAAGATGTTCACACGTTATTGTAATTATATACTGCAACTTTCCTCATTGGAACTCCGCTTATCTTGTACTTATAATCATATAAACATCTAATCTCAATATAACAACGTATGATGTTTATTCTATTCTGTTAATGGTAATCCTTTCTTGCACGAATTATTATTGTTGGTATTTCGGTTATTGAAACTTATAATTTATTTCCTAGTACACCACTTCGAGTTATAAGAGGTTCACACGATATCTTAATTATCTCATGTAAGTTTGCCCAATCAAACTCTGTTTATCTTGTAGTTATACTCGTTTAAATTTGTAATCTTAAATATACTAAGTTATGAAGTTTACTATATTCTTGTAACGGTACTCCTTTCTTGCAAGAAGTATTAATCTTGTATGTCGGCTATTGCAACTTATAATTTATTACCTATGATGCCACTTCAAGGTATACGAGGTTCACACGATGTCTTAATAATATGGGGTAGGTTTCCTCAACCGAACTCTGTTTATCTTGTAGTTATAATCGTTTAAATTTGTAATCTAAATATACTAACATATGAAGTTTACTATATTCTTTGAACGGTACTCCTTTCTTGCACGAACTATTAATCTTTGTATGTCGGTTATTGCACCTTATAATTTATACCAATGATGCCACTTTGAGGTATACGAGGTTCACACGATCTCTTAATTATATCCTGTAAGTTTCCTCAATCGAAGGAACTCTGTTTATTTTGTAGCTATGACCGTTTAAATTCGTAATCTAAATATACTTACAGATGAAGTTTACTATATTCTTTTAACGGTACTCCTTTCTTGCTCGACCTATGAATCCCGGAATTTCGGTTATTGCAACTTATAATTTATTTCCTATGATGCCACTTCGAGGTAGAAGATGTTCACACGTTATTGTAATTATATACTGCAACTTTCCTCATTTGAACTCCGCTTATCTTGTACTTATAATCATATAAACATCTAATCTCAATATAACAACGTATGATGTTTATTCTATTCTGTTAATGGTAATCCTCTCTTGCACGAATTATTATTGTTGGTATTTCGGTTATTGAAACTTATAATTTATTTCCTAGTACACCACTTCGAGTTATAAGAGGTTCACACGATATCTTAATTATCTCATGTAAGTTTGCCCAATCAAACTCTGTTTATCTTGTAGTTATACTCGTTTAAATTTGTAATCTTAAATATACTAAGTTATGAAGTTTACTATATTCTTGTAACGGTACTCCTTTCTTGCAAGAAGTATTAATCTTGTATGTCGGCTATTGCAACTTATAATTTATTACCTATGATGCCACTTCAAGGTATACGAGGTTCACACGATGTCTTAATAATATGGGGTAGGTTTCCTCAACCGAACTCTGTTTATCTTGTAGTTATAATCGTTTAAATTTGTAATCTAAATATACTAACATATGAAGTTTACTATATTCTTTGAACGGTACTCCTTTCTTGCACGAACTATTAATCTTTGTATGTCGGTTATTGCACCTTATAATTTATACCAATGATGCCACTTTGAGGTATACGAGGTTCACACGATCTCTTAATTATATCCTGTAAGTTTCCTCAATCGAAGGAACTCTGTTTATTTTGTAGCTATGACCGTTTAAATTCGTAATCTAAATAAACTTACAGATGAAGTTTACTATATTCTTTTAACGGTACTCCTTTCTTGCTCGACCTATGAATCCCGAAATTTCGGTTATTGCAACTTATAATTTATTTCCTATGATGCCACTTCGAGGTAGAAGATGTTCACACATTATTGTAATTATATACTGCAACTTTCCTCATTTGAACTCCGCTTATCTTGTACTTATAATCATATAAACATCTAATCTCAATATAACAACGTATGATGTTTATTCTATTCTGTTAATGGTAATCCTCTCTTGCACGAATTATTATTGTTGGTATTTCGGTTATTGAAACTTATAATTTATTTCCTAGTACACCACTTCGAGTTATAAGAGGTTCACACGATATCTTAATTATCTCATGTAAGTTTGCCCAATCAAACTCTGTTTATCTTGTAGTTATACTCGTTTAAATTTGTAATCTTAAATATACTAAGTTATGAAGTTTACTATATTCTTGTAACGGTACTCCTTTCTTGCAAGAAGTATTAATCTTGTATGTCGGCTATTGCAACTTATAATTTATTACCTATGATGCCACTTCAAGGTATACGAGGTTCACACGATGTCTTAATAATATGGGGTAGGTTTCCTCAACCGAACTCTGTTTATCTTGTAGTTATAATCGTTTAAATTTGTAATCTAAATATACTAACATATGAAGTTTACTATATTCTTTGAACGGTACTCCTTTCTTGCACGAACTATTAATCTTTGTATGTCGGTTATTGCACCTTATAATTTATACCAATGATGCCACTTTGAGGTATACGAGGTTCACACGATCTCTTAATTATATCCTGTAAGTTTCCTCAATCGAATGAACTCTGTTTATTTTGTAGCTATGACCGTTTAAATTCGTAATCTAAATATACTTACAGATGAAGTTTACTATATTCTTTTAACGGTACTCCTTTCTTGCTCGACCTATGAATCCCGGAATTTCGGTTATTGCAACTTATAATTTATTTCCTATGATGCCACTTCGAGGTAGAAGATGTTCACACATTATTGTAATTATATACTGCAACTTTCCTCATTGGAACTCCGCTTATCTTGTACTTATAATCATATAAACATCTAATCTCAATATAACAACGTATGATGTTTATTCTATTCTGTTAATGGTAATCCTTTCTTGCACGAATTATTATTGTTGGTATTTCGGTTATTGAAACTTATAATTTATTTCCTAGTACACCACTTCGAGTTATAAGAGGTTCACACGATATCTTAATTATCTCATGTAAGTTTGCCCAATCAAACTCTGTTTATCTTGTAGTTATACTCGTTTAAATTTGTAATCTTAAATATACTAAGTTATGAAGTTTACTATATTCTTGTAACGGTACTCCTTTCTTGCAAGAAGTATTAATCTTGTATGTCGGCTATTGCAACTTATAATTTATTACCTATGATGCCACTTCAAGGTATACGAGGTTCACACGATGTCTTAATAATATGGGGTAGGTTTCCTCAACCGAACTCTGTTTATCTTGTAGTTATAATCGTTTAAATTTGTAATCTAAATATACTAACATATGAAGTTTACTATATTCTTTGAACGGTACTCCTTTCTTGCACGAACTATTAATCTTTGTATGTCGGTTATTGCACCTTATAATTTATACCAATGATGCCACTTTGAGGTATACGAGGTTCACACGATCTCTTAATTATATCCTGTAAGTTTCCTCAATCTAAATATACTTACAGATGAAGTTTACTATATTCTTTTAACGGTACTCCTTTCTTGCTCGACCTATGAATCCCGGAATTTCGGTTATTGCAACTTATAATTTATTTCCTATGATGCCACTTCGAGGTAGAAGATGTTCACACATTATTGTAATTATATACTGCAACTTTCCTCATTGGAACTCCGCTTATCTTGTACTTATAATCATATAAACATCTAATCTCAATATAACAACGTATGATGTTTATTCTATTCTGTTAATGGTAATCCTTTCTTGCACGAATTATTATTGTTGGTATTTCGGTTATTGAAACTTATAATTTATTTCCTAGTACACCACTTCGAGTTATAAGAGGTTCACACGATATCTTAATTATCTCATGTAAGTTTGCCCAATCAAACTCTGTTTATCTTGTAGTTATACTCGTTTAAATTTGTAATCTTAAATATACTAAGTTATGAAGTTTACTATATTCTTGTAACGGTACTCCTTTCTTGCAAGAAGTATTAATCTTGTATGTCGGCTATTGCAACTTATAATTTATTACCTATGATGCCACTTCAAGGTATACGAGGTTCACACGATGTCTTAATAATATGGGGTAGGTTTCCTCAACCGAACTCTGTTTATCTTGTAGTTATAATCGTTTAAATTTGTAATCTAAATATACTAACATATGAAGTTTACTATATTCTTTGAACGGTACTCCTTTCTTGCACGAACTATTAATCTTTGCATGTCGGTTATTGCACCTTATAATTTATACCAATGATGCCACTTTGAGGTATACGAGGTTCACACGATCTCTTAATTATATCCTGTAAGTTTCCTCAATCGAAGGAACTCTGTTTATTTTGTAGCTATGACCGTTTAAATTCGTAATCTAAATAAACTTACAGATGAAGTTTACTATATTCTTTTAACGGTACTCCTTTCTTGCTCGACCTATGAATCCCGAAATTTCGGTTATTGCAACTTATAATTTATTTCCTATGATGCCACTTCGAGGTAGAAGATGTTCACACATTATTGTAATTATATACTGCAACTTTCCTCATTTGAACTCCGCTTATCTTGTACTTATAATCATATAAACATCTAATCTCAATATAACAACGTATGATGTTTATTCTATTCTGTTAATGGTAATCCTCTCTTGCACGAATTATTATTGTTGGTATTTCGGTTATTGAAACTTATAATTTATTTCCTAGTACACCACTTCGAGTTATAAGAGGTTCACACGATATCTTAATTATCTCATGTAAGTTTGCCCAATCAAACTCTGTTTATCTTGTAGTTATACTCGTTTAAATTTGTAATCTTAAATATACTAAGTTATGAAGTTTACTATATTCTTGTAACGGTACTCCTTTCTTGCAAGAAGTATTAATCTTGTATGTCGGCTATTGCAACTTATAATTTATTACCTATGATGCCACTTCAAGGTATACGAGGTTCACACGATGTCTTAATAATATGGGGTAGGTTTCCTCAACCGAACTCTGTTTATCTTGTAGTTATAATCGTTTAAATTTGTAATCTAAATATACTAACATATGAAGTTTACTATATTCTTTGAACGGTACTCCTTTCTTGCACGAACTATTAATCTTTGTATGTCGGTTATTGCACCTTATAATCTATACCAATGATGCCACTTTGAGGTATACGAGGTTCACACGATCTCTTAATTATATCCTGTAAGTTTCCTCAATCGAAGGAACTCTGTTTATTTTGTAGCTATGACCGTTTAAATTCGTAATCTAAATATACTTACAGATGAAGTTTACTATATTCTTTTAACGGTACTCCTTTCTTGCTCGACCTATGAATCCCGAAATTTCGGTTATTGCAACTTATAATTTATTTCCTATGATGCCACTTCGAGGTAGAAGATGTTCACACATTATTGTAATTATATACTGCAACTTTCCTCATTTGAACTCCGCTTATCTTGTACTTATAATCATATAAACATCTAATCTCAATATAACAACGTATGATGTTTATTCTATTCTGTTAATGGTAATCCTTTCTTGCACGAATTATTATTGTTGGTATTTCGGTTATTGAAACTTATAATTTATTTCCTAGTACACCACTTCGAGTTATAAGAGGTTCACACGATATCTTAATTATCTCATGTAAGTTTGCCCAATCAAACTCTGTTTATCTTGTAGTTATACTCGTTTAAATTTGTAATCTTAAATATACTAAGTTATGAAGTTTACTATATTCTTGTAACGGTACTCCTTTCTTGCAAGAAGTATTAATCTTGTATGTCGGCTATTGCAACTTATAATTTATTACCTATGATGCCACTTCAAGGTATACGAGGTTCACACGATGTCTTAATAATATGGGGTAGGTTTCCTCAACCGAACTCTGTTTATCTTGTAGTTATAATCGTTTAAATTTGTAATCTAAATATACTAACATATGAAGTTTACTATATTCTTTGAACGGTACTCCTTTCTTGCACGAACTATTAATCTTTGTATGTCGGTTATTGCACCTTATAATCTATACCAATGATTCCACTTTGAGGTATACGAGGTTCACACGATCTCTTAATTATATCCTGTAAGTTTCCTCAATCGAAGGAACTCTGTTTATTTTGTAGCTATGACCGTTTAAATTCGTAATCTAAATATACTTACAGATGAAGTTTACTATATTCTTTTACCGGTACTCCTTTCTTGCTCGACCTATGAATCCCGAAATTTCGGTTATTGCAACTTATAATTTATTTCCTATGATGCCACTTCGAGGTAGAAGATGTTCACACATTATTGTAATTATATACTGCAACTTTCCTCATTTGA
The DNA here is from genome assembly GCA_946814005.1 of Chamaenerion angustifolium. NCBI lineage: Eukaryota > Viridiplantae > Streptophyta > Magnoliopsida > Myrtales > Onagraceae > Chamaenerion > Chamaenerion angustifolium. The sequence goes on along the minus strand of OX328268.1, from coordinate 18,921,035 downwards.
ACTCCGCTTATCTTGTACTTATAATCATATAAACATCTAATCTCAATATAACAACGTATGATGTTTATTCTATTCTGTTAATGGTAATCCTTTCTTGCACGAATTATTATTGTTGGTATTTCGGTTATTGAAACTTATAATTTATTTCCTAGTACACCACTTCGAGTTATAAGAGGTTCACACGATATCTTAATTATCTCATGTAAGTTTGCCCAATCAAACTCTGTTTATCTTGTAGTTATACTCGTTTAAATTTGTAATCTTAAATATACTAAGTTATGAAGTTTACTATATTCTTGTAACGGTACTCCTTTCTTGCAAGAAGTATTAATCTTGTATGTCGGCTATTGCAACTTATAATTTATTACCTATGATGCCACTTCAAGGTATACGAGGTTCACACGATGTCTTAATAATATGGGGTAGGTTTCCTCAACCGAACTCTGTTTATCTTGTAGTTATAATCGTTTAAATTTGTAATCTAAATATACTAACATATGAAGTTTACTATATTCTTTGAACGGTACTCCTTTCTTGCACGAACTATTAATCTTTGTATGTCGGTTATTGCACCTTATAATCTATACCAATGATTCCACTTTGAGGTATACGAGGTTCACACGATCTCTTAATTATATCCTGTAAGTTTCCTCAATCGAAGGAACTCTGTTTATTTTGTAGCTATGACCGTTTAAATTCGTAATCTAAATATACTTACAGATGAAGTTTACTATATTCTTTTACCGGTACTCCTTTCTTGCTCGACCTATGAATCCCGAAATTTCGGTTATTGCAACTTATAATTTATTTCCTATGATGCCACTTCGAGGTAGAAGATGTTCACACATTATTGTAATTATATACTGCAACTTTCCTCATTTGAACTCCGCTTATCTTGTACTTATAATCATATAAACATCTAATCTCAATATAACAACGTATGATGTTTATTCTATTCTGTTAATGGTAATCCTTTCTTGCACGAATTATTATTGTTGGTATTTCGGTTATTGAAACTTATAATTTATTTCCTAGTACACCACTTCGAGTTATAAGAGGTTCACACGATATCTTAATTATCTCATGTAAGTTTGCCCAATCAAACTCTGTTTATCTTGTAGTTATACTCGTTTAAATTTGTAATCTTAAATATACTAAGTTATGAAGTTTACTATATTCTTGTAACGGTACTCCTTTCTTGCAAGAAGTATTAATCTTGTATGTCGGCTATTGCAACTTATAATTTATTACCTATGATGCCACTTCAAGGTATACGAGGTTCACACGATGTCTTAATAATATGGGGTAGGTTTCCTCAACCGAACTCTGTTTATCTTGTAGTTATAATCGTTTAAATTTGTAATCTAAATATACTAACATATGAAGTTTACTATATTCTTTGAACGGTACTCCTTTCTTGCACGAACTATTAATCTTTGTATGTCGGTTATTGCACCTTATAATTTATACCAATGATGCCACTTTGAGGTATACGAGGTTCACACGATCTCTTAATTATATCCTGTAAGTTTCCTCAATCGAAGGAACTCTGTTTATTTTGTAGCTATGACCGTTTAAATTCGTAATCTAAATATACTTACAGATGAAGTTTACTATATTCTTTTAACGGTACTCCTTTCTTGCTCGACCTATGAATCCCGAAATTTCGGTTATTGCAACTTATAATTTATTTCCTATGATGCCACTTCGAGGTAGAAGATGTTCACACATTATTGTAATTATATACTGCAACTTTCCTCATTTGAACTCCGCTTATCTTGTACTTATAATCATATAAACATCTAATCTCAATATAACAACGTATGATGTTTATTCTATTCTGTTAATGGTAATCCTTTCTTGCACGAATTATTATTGTTGGTATTTCGGTTATTGAAACTTATAATGTATTTCCTAGTACACCACTTCGAGTTATAAGAGGTTCACACGATATCTTAATTATCTCATGTAAGTTTGCCCAATCAAACTCTGTTTATCTTGTAGTTATACTCGTTTAAATTTGTAATCTTAAATATACTAAGTTATGAAGTTTACTATATTCTTGTAACGGTACTCCTTTCTTGCAAGAAGTATTAATCTTGTATGTCGGCTATTGCAACTTATAATTTATTACCTATGATGCCACTTCAAGGCATACGAGGTTCACACGATGTCTTAATAATATGGGGTAGGTTTCCTCAACCGAACTCTGTTTATCTTGTAGTTATAATCGTTTAAATTTGTAATCTAAATATACTAACATATGAAGTTTACTATATTCTTTGAACGGTACTCCTTTCTTGCACGAACTATTAATCTTTGTATGTCGGTTATTGCACCTTATAATTTATACCAATGATGCCACTTTGAGGTATACGAGGTTCACACGATCTCTTAATTATATCCTGTAAGTTTCCTCAATCGAAGGAACTCTGTTTATTTTGTAGCTATGACCGTTTAAATTCGTAATCTAAATATACTTACAGATGAAGTTTACTATATTCTTTTAACGGTACTCCTTTCTTGCTCGACCTATGAATCCCGGAATTTCGGTTATTGCAACTTATAATTTATTTCCTATGATGCCACTTCGAGGTAGAAGATGTTCACACATTATTGTAATTATATACTGCAACTTTCCTCATTTGAACTCCGCTTATCTTGTACTTATAATCATATAAACATCTAATCTCAATATAACAACGTATGATGTTTATTCTATTCTGTTAATGGTAATCCTTTCTTGCACGAATTATTATTGTTGGTATTTCGGTTATTGAAACTTATAATTTATTTCCTAGTACACCACTTCGAGTTATAAGAGGTTCACACGATATCTTAATTATCTCATGTAAGTTTGCCCAATCAAACTCTGTTTATCTTGTAGTTATACTCGTTTAAATTTGTAATCTTAAATATACTAAGTTATGAAGTTTACTATATTCTTGTAACGGTACTCCTTTCTTGCAAGAAGTATTAATCTTGTATGTCGGCTATTGCAACTTATAATTTATTGCCTATGATGCCACTTCAAGGTATACGAGGTTCACACGATGTCTTAATAATATGGGGTAGGTTTCCTCAACCGAACTCTGTTTATCTTGTAGTTATAATCGTTTAAATTTGTAATCTAAATATACTAACATATGAAGTTTACTATATTCTTTGAACGGTACTCCTTTCTTGCACGAACTATTAATCTTTGTATGTCGGTTATTGCACCTTATAATTTATACCAATGATGCCACTTTGAGGTATACGAGGTTCACACGATCTCTTAATTATATCCTGTAAGTTTCCTCAATCGAAGGAACTCTGTTTATTTTGTAGCTATGACCGTTTAAATTCGTAATCTAAATATACTTACAGATGAAGTTTACTATATTCTTTTAACGGTACTCCTTTCTTGCTCGACCTATGAATCCCGTAATTTCGGTTATTGCAACTTATAATTTATTTCCTATGATGCCACTTCGAGGTAGAAGATGTTCACACATTATTGTAATTATATACTGCAACTTTCCTCATTTGAACTCCGCTTATCTTGTACTTATAATCATATAAACATCTAATCTCAATATAACAACGTATGATGTTTATTCTATTCTGTTAATGGTAATCCTTTCTTGCACGAATTATTATTGTTGGTATTTCGGTTATTGAAATTTATAATTTATTTCCTAGTACACCACTTCGAGTTATAAGAGGTTCACACGATATCTTAATTATCTCATGTAAGTTTGCCCAATCAAACTCTGTTTATCTTGTAGTTATACTCGTTTAAATTTGTAATCTTAAATATACTAAGTTATGAAGTTTACTATATTCTTGTAACGGTACTCCTTTCTTGCAAGAAGTATTAATCTTGTATGTCGGCTATTGCAACTTATAATTTATTGCCTATGATGCCACTTCAAGGTATACGAGGTTCACACGATGTCTTAATAATATGGGGTAGGTTTCCTCAACCGAACTCTGTTTATCTTGTAGTTATAATCGTTTAAATTTGTAATCTAAATATACTAACATATGAAGTTTACTATATTCTTTGAACGGTACTCCTTTCTTGCACGAACTATTAATCTTTGTATGTCGGTTATTGCACCTTATAATCTATACCAATGATTCCACTTTGAGGTATACGAGGTTCACACGATCTCTTAATTATATCCTGTAAGTTTCCTCAATCGAAGGAACTCTGTTTATTTTGTAGCTATGACCGTTTAAATTCGTAATCTAAATATACTTACAGATGAAGTTTACTATATTCTTTTAACGGTACTCCTTTCTTGCTCGACCTATGAATCCCGAAATTTCGGTTATTGCAACTTATAATTTATTTCCTATGATGCCACTTCGAGGTAGAAGATGTTCACACATTATTGTAATTATATACTGCAACTTTCCTCATTTGAACTCCGCTTATCTTGTACTTATAATCATATAAACATCTAATCTCAATATAACAACGTATGATGTTTATTCTATTCTGTTAATGGTAATCCTTTCTTGCACGAATTATTATTGTTGGTATTTCGGTTATTGAAACTTATAATTTATTTCCTAGTACACCACTTCGAGTTATAAGAGGTTCACACGATATCTTAATTATCTCATGTAAGTTTGCCCAATCAAACTCTGTTTATCTTGTAGTTATACTCGTTTAAATTTGTAATCTTAAATATACTAAGTTATGAAGTTTACTATATTCTTGTAACGGTACTCCTTTCTTGCAAGAAGTATTAATCTTGTATGTCGGCTATTGCTACTTATAATTTATTGCCTATGATGCCACTTCAAGGTATACGAGGTTCACACGATGTCTTAATAATATGGGGTAGGTTTCCTCAACCGAACTCTGTTTATCTTGTAGTTATAATCGTTTAAATTTGTAATCTAAATATACTAACATATGAAGTTTACTATATTCTTTGAACGGTACTCCTTTCTTGCACGAACTATTAATCTTTGTATGTCGGTTATTGCACCTTATAATTTATACCAATGATGCCACTTTGAGGTATACGAGGTTCACACGATCTCTTAATTATATCCTGTAAGTTTCCTCAATCGAAGGAACTCTGTTTATTTTGTAGCTATGACCGTTTAAATTCGTAATCTAAATATACTTACAGATGAAGTTTACTATATTCTTTTAACGGTACTCCTTTCTTGCTCGACCTATGAATCCCGAAATTTCGGTTATTGCAACTTATAATTTATTTCCTATGATGCCACTTCGAGGTAGAAGATGTTCACACATTATTGTAATTATATACTGCAACTTTCCTCATTTGAACTCCGCTTATCTTGTACTTATAATCATATAAACATCTAATCTCAATATAACAACGTATGATGTTTATTCTATTCTGTTAATGGTAATCCTTTCTTGCACGAATTATTATTGTTGGTATTTCGGTTATTGAAACTTATAATTTATTTCCTAGTACACCACTTCGAGTTATAAGAGGTTCACACGATATCTTAATTATCTCATGTAAGTTTGCCCAATCAAACTCTGTTTATCTTGTAGTTATACTCGTTTAAATTTGTAATCTTAAATATACTAAGTTATGAAGTTTACTATATTCTTGTAACGGTACTCCTTTCTTGCAAGAAGTATTAATCTTGTATGTCGGCTATTGCAACTTATAATTTATTGCCTATGATGCCACTTCAAGGTATACGAGGTTCACACGATGTCTTAATAATATGGGGTAGGTTTCCTCAACCGAACTCTGTTTATCTTGTAGTTATAATCGTTTAAATTTGTAATCTAAATATACTAACATATGAAGTTTACTATATTCTTTGAACGGTACTCCTTTCTTGCACGAACTATTAATCTTTGTATGTCGGTTATTGCACCTTATAATTTATACCAATGATGCCACTTTGAGGTATACGAGGTTCACACGATCTCTTAATTATATCCTGTAAGTTTCCTCAATCGAAGGAACTCTGTTTATTTTGTAGCTATGACCGTTTAAATTCGTAATCTAAATATACTTACAGATGAAGTTTACTATATTCTTTTAACGGTACTCCTTTCTTGCTCGACCTATGAATCCCGGAATTTCGGTTATTGCAACTTATAATTTATTTCCTATGATGCCACTTCGAGGTAGAAGATGTTCACACATTATTGTAATTATATACTGCAACTTTCCTCATTTGAACTCCGCTTATCTTGTACTTATAATCATATAAACATCTAATCTCAATATAACAACGTATGATGTTTATTCTATTCTGTTAATGGTAATCATTTCTTGCACGAATTATTATTGTTGGTATTTCGGTTATTGAAACTTATAATTTATTTCCTAGTACACCACTTCGAGTTATAAGAGGTTCACACGATATCTTAATTATCTCATGTAAGTTTGCCCAATCAAACTCTGTTTATCTTGTAGTTATACTCGTTTAAATTTGTAATCTTAAATATACTAAGTTATGAAGTTTACTATATTCTTGTAACGGTACTCCTTTCTTGCAAGAAGTATTAATCTTGTATGTCGGCTATTGCAACTTATAATTTATTGCCTATGATGCCACTTCAAGGTATACGAGGTTCACACGATGTCTTAATAATATGGGGTAGGTTTCCTCAACCGAACTCTGTTTATCTTGTAGTTATAATCGTTTAAATTTGTAATCTAAATATACTAACATATGAAGTTTACTATATTCTTTGAACGGTACTCCTTTCTTGCACGAACTATTAATCTTTGTATGTCGGTTATTGCACCTTATAATTTATACCAATGATGCCACTTTGAGGTATACGAGGTTCACACGATCTCTTAATTATATCCTGTAAGTTTCCTCAATCGAAGGAACTCTGTTTATTTTGTAGCTATGACCGTTTAAATTCGTAATCTAAATATACTTACAGATGAAGTTTACTATATTCTTTTAACGGTACTCCTTTCTTGCTCGACCTATGAATCCCGGAATTTCGGTTATTGCAACTTATAATTTATTTCCTATGATGCCACTTCGAGGTAGAAGATGTTCACACATTATTGTAATTATATACTGCAACTTTCCTCATTTGAACTCCGCTTATCTTGTACTTATAATCATATAAACATCTAATCTCAATATAACAACGTATGATGTTTATTCTATTCTGTTAATGGTAATCCTTTCTTGCACGAATTATTATTGTTGGTATTTCGGTTATTGAAACTTATAATTTATTTCCTAGTACACCACTTCGAGTTATAAGAGGTTCACACGATATCTTAATTATCTCATGTAAGTTTGCCCAATCAAACTCTGTTTATCTTGTAGTTATACTCGTTTAAATTTGTAATCTTAAATATACTAAGTTATGAAGTTTACTATATTCTTGTAACGGTACTCCTTTCTTGCAAGAAGTATTAATCTTGTATGTCGGCTATTGCAACTTATAATTTATTACCTATGATGCCACTTCAAGGTATACGAGGTTCACACGATGTCTTAATAATATGGGGTAGGTTTCCTCAACCGAACTCTATTTATCTTGTAGTTATAATCGTTTAAATTTGTAATCTAAATATACTAACATATGAAGTTTACTATATTCTTTGAACGGTACTCCTTTCTTGCACGAACTATTAATCTTTGTATGTCGGTTATTGCACCTTATAATTTATACCAATGATGCCACTTTGAGGTATACGAGGTTCACACGATCTCTTAATTATATCCTGTAAGTTTCCTCAATCGAAGGAACTCTGTTTATTTTGTAGCTATGACCGTTTAAATTCGTAATCTAAATAAACTTACAGATGAAGTTTACTATATTCTTTTAACGGTACTCCTTTCTTGCTCGACCTATGAATCCCGAAATTTCGGTTATTGCAACTTATAATTTATTTCCTATGATGCCACTTCGAGGTAGAAGATGTTCACACATTATTGTAATTATATACTGCAACTTTCCTCATTTGAACTCCGCTTATCTTGTACTTATAATCATATAAACATCTAATCTCAATATAACAACGTATGATGTTTATTCTATTCTGTTAATGGTAATCCTCTCTTGCACGAATTATTATTGTTGGTATTTCGGTTATTGAAACTTATAATTTATTTCCTAGTACACCACTTCGAGTTATAAGAGGTTCACACGATATCTTAATTATCTCATGTAAGTTTGCCCAATCAAACTCTGTTTATCTTGTAGTTATACTCGTTTAAATTTGTAATCTTAAATATACTAAGTTATGAAGTTTACTATATTCTTGTAACGGTACTCCTTTCTTGCAAGAAGTATTAATCTTGTATGTCGGCTATTGCAACTTATAATTTATTGCCTATGATGCCACTTCAAGGTATACGAGGTTCACACGATGTCTTAATAATATGGGGTAGGTTTCCTCAACCGAACTCTGTTTATCTTGTAGTTATAATCGTTTAAATTTGTAATCTAAATATACTAACATATGAAGTTTACTATATTCTTTGAACGGTACTCCTTTCTTGCACGAACTATTAATCTTTGTATGTCGGTTATTGCACCTTATAATCTATACCAATGATGCCACTTTGAGGTATACGAGGTTCACACGATCTCTTAATTATATCCTGTAAGTTTCCTCAATCGAAGGAACTCTGTTTATTTTGTAGCTATGACCGTTTAAATTCGTAATCTAAATATACTTACAGATGAAGTTTACTATATTCTTTTAACGGTACTCCTTTCTTGCTCGACCTATGAATCCCGAAATTTCGGTTATTGCAACTTATAATTTATTTCCTATGATGCCACTTCGAGGTAGAAGATGTTCACACATTATTGTAATTATATACTGCAACTTTCCTCATTTGAACTCCGCTTATCTTGTACTTATAATCATATAAACATCTAATCTCAATATAACAACGTATGATGTTTATTCTATTCTGTTAATGGTAATCCTTTCTTGCACGAATTATTATTGTTGGTATTTCGGTTATTGAAACTTATAATTTATTTCCTAGTACACCACTTCGAGTTATAAGAGGTTCACACGATATCTTAATTATCTCATGTAAGTTTGCCCAATCAAACTCTGTTTATCTTGTAGTTATACTCGTTTAAATTTGTAATCTTAAATATACTAAGTTATGAAGTTTACTATATTCTTGTAACGGTACTCCTTTCTTGCAAGAAGTATTAATCTTGTATGTCGGCTATTGCAACTTATAATTTATTACCTATGATGCCACTTCAAGGTATACGAGGTTCACACGATGTCTTAATAATATGGGGTAGGTTTCCTCAACCGAACTCTGTTTATCTTGTAGTTATAATCGTTTAAATTTGTAATCTAAATATACTAACATATGAAGTTTACTATATTCTTTGAACGGTACTCCTTTCTTGCACGAACTATTAATCTTTGTATGTCGGTTATTGCACCTTATAATTTATACCAATGATGCCACTTTGAGGTATACGAGGTTCACACGATCTCTTAATTATATCCTGTAAGTTTCCTCAATCGAAGGAACTCTGTTTATTTTGTAGCTATGACCGTTTAAATTCGTAATCTAAATATACTTACAGATGAAGTTTACTATATTCTTTTAACGGTACTCCTTTCTTGCTCGACCTATGAATCCCGTAATTTCGGTTATTGCAACTTATAATTTATTTCCTATGATGCCACTTCGAGGTAGAAGATGTTCACACATTATTGTAATTATATACTGCAACTTTCCTCATTTGAACTCCGCTTATCTTGTACTTATAATCATATAAACATCTAATCTCAATATAACAACGTATGATGTTTATTCTATTCTGTTAATGGTAATCCTTTCTTGCACGAATTATTATTGTTGGTATTTCGGTTATTGAAATTTATAATTTATTTCCTAGTACACCACTTCGAGTTATAAGAGGTTCACACGATATCTTAATTATCTCATGTAAGTTTGCCCAATCAAACTCTGTTTATCTTGTAGTTATACTCGTTTAAATTTGTAATCTTAAATATACTAAGTTATGAAGTTTACTATATTCTTGTAACGGTACTCCTTTCTTGCAAGAAGTATTAATCTTGTATGTCGGCTATTGCAACTTATAATTTATTGCCTATGATGCCACTTCAAGGTATACGAGGTTCACACGATGTCTTAATAATATGGGGTAGGTTTCCTCAACCGAACTCTGTTTATCTTGTAGTTATAATCGTTTAAATTTGTAATCTAAATATACTAACATATGAAGTTTACTATATTCTTTGAACGGTACTCCTTTCTTGCACGAACTATTAATCTTTGTATGTCGGTTATTGCACCTTATAATCTATACCAATGATGCCACTTTGAGGTATACGAGGTTCACACGATCTCTTAATTATATCCTGTAAGTTTCCTCAATCGAAGGAACTCTGTTTATTTTGTAGCTATGACCGTTTAAATTCGTAATCTAAATATACTTACAGATGAAGTTTACTATATTCTTTTAACGGTACTCCTTTCTTGCTCGACCTATGAATCCCGAAATTTCGGTTATTGCAACTTATAATTTATTTCCTATGATGCCACTTCGAGGTAGAAGATGTTCACACATTATTGTAATTATATACTGCAACTTTCCTCATTTGAACTCCGCTTATCTTGTACTTATAATCATATAAACATCTAATCTCAATATAACAACGTATGATGTTTATTCTATTCTGTTAATGGTAATCCTTTCTTGCACGAATTATTATTGTTGGTATTTCGGTTATTGAAACTTATAATTTATTTCCTAGTACACCACTTCGAGTTATAAGAGGTTCACACGATATCTTAATTATCTCATGTAAGTTTGCCCAATCAAACTCTGTTTATCTTGTAGTTATACTCGTTTAAATTTGTAATCTTAAATATACTAAGTTATGAAGTTTACTATATTCTTGTAACGGTACTCCTTTCTTGCAAGAAGTATTAATCTTGTATGTCGGCTATTGCAACTTATAATTTATTACCTATGATGCCACTTCAAGGTATACGAGGTTCACACGATGTCTTAATAATATGGGGTAGGTTTCCTCAACCGAACTCTGTTTATCTTGTAGTTATAATCGTTTAAATTTGTAATCTAAATATACTAACATATGAAGTTTACTATATTCTTTGAACGGTACTCCTTTCTTGCACGAACTATTAATCTTTGTATGTCGGTTATTGCACCTTATAATTTATACCAATGATGCCACTTTGAGGTATACGAGGTTCACACGATCTCTTAATTATATCCTGTAAGTTTCCTCAATCGAAGGAACTCTGTTTATTTTGTAGCTATGACCGTTTAAATTCGTAATCTAAATATACTTACAGATGAAGTTTACTATATTCTTTTAACGGTACTCCTTTCTTGCTCGACCTATGAATCCCGTAATTTCGGTTATTGCAACTTATAATTTATTTCCTATGATGCCACTTCGAGGTAGAAGATGTTCACACATTATTGTAATTATATACTGCAACTTTCCTCATTTGAACTCCGCTTATCTTGTACTTATAATCATATAAACATCTAATCTCAATATAACAACGTATGATGTTTATTCTATTCTGTTAATGGTAATCCTTTCTTGCACGAATTATTATTGTTGGTATTTCGGTTATTGAAATTTATAATTTATTTCCTAGTACACCACTTCGAGTTATAAGAGGTTCACACGATATCTTAATTATCTCATGTAAGTTTGCCCAATCAAACTCTGTTTATCTTGTAGTTATACTCGTTTAAATTTGTAATCTTAAATATACTAAGTTATGAAGTTTACTATATTCTTGTAACGGTACTCCTTTCTTGCAAGAAGTATTAATCTTGTATGTCGGCTATTGCAACTTATAATTTATTGCCTATGATGCCACTTCAAGGTATACGAGGTTCACACGATGTCTTAATAATATGGGGTAGGTTTCCTCAACCGAACTCTGTTTATCTTGTAGTTATAATCGTTTAAATTTGTAATCTAAATATACTAACATATGAAGTTTACTATATTCTTTGAACGGTACTCCTTTCTTGCACGAACTATTAATCTTTGTATGTCGGTTATTGCACCTTATAATTTATACCAATGATGCCACTTTGAGGTATACGAGGTTCACACGATCTCTTAATTATATCCTGTAAGTTTCCTCAATCGAAGGAACTCTGTTTATTTTGTAGCTATGACCGTTTAAATTCGTAATCTAAATATACTTACAGATGAAGTTTACTATATTCTTTTAACGGTACTCCTTTCTTGCTCGACCTATGAATCCCGGAATTTCGGTTATTGCAACTTATAATTTATTTCCTATGATGCCACTTCGAGGTAGAAGATGTTCACACATTATTGTAATTATATACTGCAACTTTCCTCATTTGAACTCCGCTTATCTTGTACTTATAATCATATAAACATCTAATCTCAATATAACAACGTATGATGTTTATTCTATTCTGTTAATGGTAATCCTTTCTTGCACGAATTATTATTGTTGGTATTTCGGTTATTGAAACTTATAATTTATTTCCTAGTACACCACTTCGAGTTATAAGAGGTTCACACGATATCTTAATTATCTCATGTAAGTTTGCCCAATCAAACTCTGTTTATCTTGTAGTTATACTCGTTTAAATTTGTAATCTTAAATATACTAAGTTATGAAGTTTACTATATTCTTGTAACGGTACTCCTTTCTTGCAAGAAGTATTAATCTTGTATGTCGGCTATTGCAACTTATAATTTATTACCTATGATGCCACTTCAAGGTATACGAGGTTCACACGATGTCTTAATAATATGGGGTAGGTTTCCTCAACCGAACTCTGTTTATCTTGTAGTTATAATCGTTTAAATTTGTAATCTAAATATACTAACATATGAAGTTTACTATATTCTTTGAACGGTACTCCTTTCTTGCACGAACTATTAATCTTTGTATGTCGGTTATTGCACCTTATAATTTATACCAATGATGCCACTTTGAGGTATACGAGGTTCACACGATCTCTTAATTATATCCTGTAAGTTTCCTCAATCGAAGGAACTCTGTTTATTTTGTAGCTATGACCGTTTAAATTCGTAATCTAAATATACTTACAGATGAAGTTTACTATATTCTTTTAACGGTACTCCTTTCTTGCTCGACCTATGAATCCCGGAATTTCGGTTATTGCAACTTATAATTTATTTCCTATGATGCCACTTCGAGGTAGAAGATGTTCACACATTATTGTAATTATATACTGCAACTTTCCTCATTTGAACTCCGCTTATCTTGTACTTATAATCATATAAACATCTAATCTCAATATAACAACGTATGATGTTTATTCTATTCTGTTAATGGTAATCCTTTCTTGCACGAATTATTATTGTTGGTATTTCGGTTATTGAAACTTATAATTTATTTCCTAGTACACCACTTCGAGTTATAAGAGGTTCACACGATATCTTAATTATCTCATGTAAGTTTGCCCAATCAAACTCTGTTTATCTTGTAGTTATACTCGTTTAAATTTGTAATCTTAAATATACTAAGTTATGAAGTTTACTATATTCTTGTAACGGTACTCCTTTCTTGCAAGAAGTATTAATCTTGTATGTCGGCTATTGCAACTTATAATTTATTACCTATGATGCCACCTCAAGGTATACGAGGTTCACACGATGTCTTAATAATATGGGGTAGGTTTCCTCAACCGAACTCTGTTTATCTTGTAGTTATAATCGTTTAAATTTGTAATCTAAATATACTAACATATGAAGTTTACTATATTCTTTGAACGGTACTCCTTTCTTGCACGAACTATTAATCTTTGTATGTCGGTTATTGCACCTTATAATTTATACCAATGATGCCACTTTGAGGTATACGAGGTTCACACGATCTCTTAATTATATCCTGTAAGTTTCCTCAATCGAAGGAACTCTGTTTATTTTGTAGCTATGACCGTTTAAATTCGTAATCTAAATAAACTTACAGATGAAGTTTACTATATTCTTTTAACGGTACTCCTTTCTTGCTCGACCTATGAATCCCGAAATTTCGGTTATTGCAACTTATAATTTATTTCCTATGATGCCACTTCGAGGTAGAAGATGTTCACACATTATTGTAATTATATACTGCAACTTTCCTCATTTGAACTCCGCTTATCTTGTACTTATAATCATATAAACATCTAATCTCAATATAACAACGTATGATGTTTATTCTATTCTGTTAATGGTAATCCTCTCTTGCACGAATTATTATTGTTGGTATTTCGGTTATTGAAACTTATAATTTATTTCCTAGTACACCACTTCGAGTTATAAGAGGTTCACACGATATCTTAATTATCTCATGTAAGTTTGCCCAATCAAACTCTGTTTATCTTGTAGTTATACTCGTTTAAATTTGTAATCTTAAATATACTAAGTTATGAAGTTTACTATATTCTTGTAACGGTACTCCTTTCTTGCAAGAAGTATTAATCTTGTATGTCGGCTATTGCAACTTATAATTTATTACCTATGATGCCACTTCAAGGTATACGAGGTTCACACGATGTCTTAATAATATGGGGTAGGTTTCCTCAACCGAACTCTATTTATCTTGTAGTTATAATCGTTTAAATTTGTAATCTAAATATACTAACATATGAAGTTTACTATATTCTTTGAACGGTACTCCTTTCTTGCACGAACTATTAATCTTTGTATGTCGGTTATTGCACCTTATAATCTATACCAATGATGCCACTTTGAGGTATACGAGGTTCACACGATCTCTTAATTATATCCTGTAAGTTTCCTCAATCGAAGGAACTCTGTTTATTTTGTAGCTATGACCGTTTAAATTCGTAATCTAAATATACTTACAGATGAAGTTTACTATATTCTTTTAACGGTACTCCTTTCTTGCTCGACCTATGAATCCCGAAATTTCGGTTATTGCAACTTATAATTTATTTCCTATGATGCCACTTCGAGGTAGAAGATGTTCACACATTATTGTAATTATATACTGCAACTTTCCTCATTTGAACTCCGCTTATCTTGTACTTATAATCATATAAACATCTAATCTCAATATAACAACGTATGATGTTTATTCTATTCTGTTAATGGTAATCCTTTCTTGCACGAATTATTATTGTTGGTATTTCGGTTATTGAAACTTATAATTTATTTCCTAGTACACCACTTCGAGTTATAAGAGGTTCACACGATATCTTAATTATCTCATGTAAGTTTGCCCAATCAAACTCTGTTTATCTTGTAGTTATACTCGTTTAAATTTGTAATCTTAAATATACTAAGTTATGAAGTTTACTATATTCTTGTAACGGTACTCCTTTCTTGCAAGAAGTATTAATCTTGTATGTCGGCTATTGCAACTTATAATTTATTACCTATGATGCCACTTCAAGGTATACGAGGTTCACACGATGTCTTAATAATATGGGGTAGGTTTCCTCAACCGAACTCTGTTTATCTTGTAGTTATAATCGTTTAAATTTGTAATCTAAATATACTAACATATGAAGTTTACTATATTCTTTGAACGGTACTCCTTTCTTGCACGAACTATTAATCTTTGTATGTCGGTTATTGCACCTTATAATCTATACCAATGATGCCACTTTGAGGTATACGAGGTTCACACGATCTCTTAATTATATCCTGTAAGTTTCCTCAATCGAAGGAACTCTGTTTATTTTGTAGCTATGACCGTTTAAATTCGTAATCTAAATATACTTACAGATGAAGTTTACTATATTCTTTTAACGGTACTCCTTTCTTGCTCGACCTATGAATCCCGGAATTTCGGTTATTGCAACTTATAATTTATTTCCTATGATGCCACTTCGAGGTAGAAGATGTTCACACATTATTGTAATTATATACTGCAACTTTCCTCATTTGAACTCCGCTTATCTTGTACTTATAATCATATAAACATCTAATCTCAATATAACAACGTATGATGTTTATTCTATTCTGTTAATGGTAATCCTTTCTTGCACGAATTATTATTGTTGGTATTTCGGTAATTGAAACTTATAATTTATTTCCTAGTACACCACTTCGAGTTATAAGAGGTTCACACGATATCTTAATTATCTCATGTAAGTTTGCCCAATCAAACTCTGTTTATCTTGTAGTTATACTCGTTTAAATTTGTAATCTTAAATATACTAAGTTATGAAGTTTACTATATTCTTGTAACGGTACTCCTTTCTTGCAAGAAGTATTAATCTTGTATGTCGGCTATTGCAACTTATAATTTATTACCTATGATGCCACTTCAAGGTATACGAGGTTCACACGATGTCTTAATAATATGGGGTAGGTTTCCTCAACCGAACTCTGTTTATCTTGTAGTTATAATCGTTTAAATTTGTAATCTAAATATACTAACATATGAAGTTTACTATATTCTTTGAACGGTACTCCTTTCTTGCACGAACTATTAATCTTTGTATGTCGGTTATTGCACCTTATAATCTATACCAATGATGCCACTTTGAGGTATACGAGGTTCACACGATCTCTTAATTATATCCTGTAAGTTTCCTCAATCGAAGGAACTCTGTTTATTTTGTAGCTATGACCGTTTAAATTCGTAATCTAAATATACTTACAGATGAAGTTTACTATATTCTTTTAACGGTACTCCTTTCTTGCTCGACCTATGAATCCCGGAATTTCGGTTATTGCAACTTATAATTTATTTCCTATGATGCCACTTCGAGGTAGAAGATGTTCACACATTATTGTAATTATATACTGCAACTTTCCTCATTTGAACTCCGCTTATCTTGTACTTATAATCATATAAACATCTAATCTCAATATAACAACGTATGATGTTTATTCTATTCTGTTAATGGTAATCCTTTCTTGCACGAATTATTATTGTTGGTATTTCGGTTATTGAAACTTATAATTTATTTCCTAGTACACCACTTCGAGTTATAAGAGGTTCACACGATATCTTAATTATCTCATGTAAGTTTGCCCAATCAAACTCTGTTTATCTTGTAGTTATACTCGTTTAAATTTGTAATCTTAAATATACTAAGTTATGAAGTTTACTATATTCTTGTAACGGTACTCCTTTCTTGCAAGAAGTATTAATCTTGTATGTCGGCTATTGCAACTTATAATTTATTACCTATGATGCCACTTCAAGGTATACGAGGTTCACACGATGTCTTAATAATATGGGGTAGGTTTCCTCAACCGAACTCTGTTTATCTTGTAGTTATAATCGTTTAAATTTGTAATCTAAATATACTAACATATGAAGTTTACTATATTCTTTGAACGGTACTCCTTTCTTGCACGAACTATTAATCTTTGTATGTCGGTTATTGCACCTTATAATCTATACCAATGATGCCACTTTGAGGTATACGAGGTTCACACGATCTCTTAATTATATCCTGTAAGTTTCCTCAATCGAAGGAACTCTGTTTATTTTGTAGCTATGACCGTTTAAATTCGTAATCTAAATATACTTACAGATGAAGTTTACTATATTCTTTTAACGGTACTCCTTTCTTTCTCGACCTATGAATCCCGGAATTTCGGTTATTGCAACTTATAATTTATTTCCTATGATGCCACTTCGAGGTAGAAGATGTTCACACATTATTGTAATTATATACTGCAACTTTCCTCATTTGAACTCCGCTTATCTTGTACTTATAATCATATAAACATCTAATCTCAATATAACAACGTATGATGTTTATTCTATTCTGTTAATGGTAATCCTTTCTTGCACGAATTATTATTGTTGGTATTTCGGTTATTGAAACTTATAATTTATTTCCTAGTACACCACTTCGAGTTATAAGAGGTTCACACGATATCTTAATTATCTCATGTAAGTTTGCCCAATCAAACTCTGTTTATCTTGTAGTTATACTCGTTTAAATTTGTAATCTTAAATATACTAAGTTATGAAGTTTACTATATTCTTGTAACGGTACTCCTTTCTTGCAAGAAGTATTAATCTTGTATGTCGGCTATTGCAACTTATAATTTATTACCTATGATGCCACTTCAAGGTATACGAGGTTCACACGATGTCTTAATAATATGGGGTAGGTTTCCTCAACCGAACTCTGTTTATCTTGTAGTTATAATCGTTTAAATTTGTAATCTAAATATACTAACATATGAAGTTTACTATATTCTTTGAACGGTACTCCTTTCTTGCACGAACTATTAATCTTTGTATGTCGGTTATTGCACCTTATAATCTATACCAATGATGCCACTTTGAGGTATACGAGGTTCACACGATCTCTTAATTATATCCTGTAAGTTTCCTCAATCGAAGGAACTCTGTTTATTTTGTAGCTATGACCGTTTAAATTCGTAATCTAAATATACTTACAGATGAAGTTTACTATATTCTTTTAACGGTACTCCTTTCTTGCTCGACCTATGAATCCCGGAATTTCGGTTATTGCAACTTATAATTTATTTCCTATGATGCCACTTCGAGGTAGAAGATGTTCACACATTATTGTAATTATATACTGCAACTTTCCTCATTTGAACTCCGCTTATCTTGTACTTATAATCATTTAAACATCTAATCTCAATATAACAACGTATGATGTTTATTCTATTCTGTTAATGGTAATCCTTTCTTGCACGAATTATTATTGTTGGTATTTCGGTTATTGAAACTTATAATTTATTTCCTAGTACACCACTTCGAGTTATAAGAGGTTCACACGATATCTTAATTATCTCATGTAAGTTTGCCCAATCAAACTCTGTTTATCTTGTAGTTATACTCGTTTAAATTTGTAATCTTAAATATACTAAGTTATGAAGTTTACTATATTCTTGTAACGGTACTCCTTTCTTGCAAGAAGTATTAATCTTGTATGTCGGCTATTGCAACTTATAATTTATTACCTATGATGCCACTTCAAGGTATACGAGGTTCACACGATGTCTTAATAATATGGGGTAGGTTTCCTCAACCGAACTCTGTTTATCTTGTAGTTATAATCGTTTAAATTTGTAATCTAAATATACTAACATATGAAGTTTACTATATTCTTTGAACGGTACTCCTTTCTTGCACGAACTATTAATCTTTGTATGTCGGTTATTGCACCTTATAATCTATACCAATGATGCCACTTTGAGGTATACGAGGTTCACACGATCTCTTAATTATATCCTGTAAGTTTCCTCAATCGAAGGAACTCTGTTTATTTTGTAGCTATGACCGTTTAAATTCGTAATCTAAATATACTTACAGATGAAGTTTACTATATTCTTTTAACGGTACTCCTTTCTTGCTCGACCTATGAATCCCGGAATTTCGGTTATTGCAACTTATAATTTATTTCCTATGATGCCACTTCGAGGTAGAAGATGTTCACACATTATTGTAATTATATACTGCAACTTTCCTCATTTGAACTCCGCTTATCTTGTACTTATAATCATATAAACATCTAATCTCAATATAACAACGTATGATGTTTATTCTATTCTGTTAATGGTAATCCTTTCTTGCACGAATTATTATTGTTGGTATTTCGGTTATTGAAACTTATAATTTATTTCCTAGTACACCACTTCGAGTTATAAGAGGTTCACACGATATCTTAATTATCTCATGTAAGTTTGCCCAATCAAACTCTGTTTATCTTGTAGTTATACTCGTTTAAATTTGTAATCTTAAATATACTAAGTTATGAAGTTTACTATATTCTTGTAACGGTACTCCTTTCTTGCAAGAAGTATTAATCTTGTATGTCGGCTATTGCAACTTATAATTTATTACCTATGATGCCACTTCAAGGTATACGAGGTTCACACGATGTCTTAATAATATGGGGTAGGTTTCCTCAACCGAACTCTGTTTATCTTGTAGTTATAATCGTTTAAATTTGTAATCTAAATATACTAACATATGAAGTTTACTATATTCTTTGAACGGTACTCCTTTCTTGCACGAACTATTAATCTTTGTATGTCGGTTATTGCACCTTATAATCTATACCAATGATGCCACTTTGAGGTATACGAGGTTCACACGATCTCTTAATTATATCCTGTAAGTTTCCTCAATCGAAGGAACTCTGTTTATTTTGTAGCTATGACCGTTTAAATTCGTAATCTAAATATACTTACAGATGAAGTTTACTATATTCTTTTAACGGTACTCCTTTCTTGCTCGACCTATGAATCCCGGAATTTCGGTTATTGCAACTTATAATTTATTTCCTATGATGCCACTTCGAGGTAGAAGATGTTCACACATTATTGTAATTATATACTGCAACTTTCCTCATTTGAACTCCGCTTATCTTGTACTTATAATCATATAAACATCTAATCTCAATATAACAACGTATGATGTTTATTCTATTCTGTTAATGGTAATCCTTTCTTGCACGAATTATTATTGTTGGTATTTCGGTTATTGAAACTTATAATTTATTTCCTAGTACACCACTTCGAGTTATAAGAGGTTCACACGATATCTTAATTATCTCATGTAAGTTTGCCCAATCAAACTCTGTTTATCTTGTAGTTATACTCGTTTAAATTTGTAATCTTAAATATACTAAGTTATGAAGTTTACTATATTCTTGTAACGGTACTCCTTTCTTGCAAGAAGTATTAATCTTGTATGTCGGCTATTGCAACTTATAATTTATTACCTATGATGCCACTTCAAGGTATACGAGGTTCACACGATGTCTTAATAATATGGGGTAGGTTTCCTCAACCGAACTCTGTTTATCTTGTAGTTATAATCGTTTAAATTTGTAATCTAAATATACTAACATATGAAGTTTACTATATTCTTTGAACGGTACTCCTTTCTTGCACGAACTATTAATCTTTGTATGTCGGTTATTGCACCTTATAATCTATACCAATGATGCCACTTTGAGGTATACGAGGTTCACACGATCTCTTAATTATATCCTGTAAGTTTCCTCAATCGAAGGAACTCTGTTTATTTTGTAGCTATGACCGTTTAAATTCGTAATCTAAATATACTTACAGATGAAGTTTACTATATTCTTTTAACGGTACTCCTTTCTTGCTCGACCTATGAATCCCGGAATTTCGGTTATTGCAACTTATAATTTATTTCCTATGATGCCACTTCGAGGTAGAAGATGTTCACACATTATTGTAATTATATACTGCAACTTTCCTCATTTGAACTCCGCTTATCTTGTACTTATAATCATATAAACATCTAATCTCAATATAACAACGTATGATGTTTATTCTATTCTGTTAATGGTAATCCTTTCTTGCACGAATTATTATTGTTGGTATTTCGGTTATTGAAACTTATAATTTATTTCCTAGTACACCACTTCGAGTTATAAGAGGTTCACACGATATCTTAATTATCTCATGTAAGTTTGCCCAATCAAACTCTGTTTATCTTGTAGTTATACTCGTTTAAATTTGTAATCTTAAATATACTAAGTTATGAAGTTTACTATATTCTTGTAACGGTACTCCTTTCTTGCAAGAAGTATTAATCTTGTATGTCGGCTATTGCAACTTATAATTTATTACCTATGATGCCACTTCAAGGTATACGAGGTTCACACGATGTCTTAATAATATGGGGTAGGTTTCCTCAACCGAACTCTGTTTATCTTGTAGTTATAATCGTTTAAATTTGTAATCTAAATATACTAACATATGAAGTTTACTATATTCTTTGAACGGTACTCCTTTCTTGCACGAACTATTAATCTTTGTATGTCGGTTATTGCACCTTATAATCTATACCAATGATGCCACTTTGAGGTATACGAGGTTCACACGATCTCTTAATTATATCCTGTAAGTTTCCTCAATCGAAGGAACTCTGTTTATTTTGTAGCTATGACCGTTTAAATTCGTAATCTAAATATACTTACAGATGAAGTTTACTATATTCTTTTAACGGTACTCCTTTCTTGCTCGACCTATGAATCCCGGAATTTCGGTTATTGCAACTTATAATTTATTTCCTATGATGCCACTTCGAGGTAGAAGATGTTCACACATTATTGTAATTATATACTGCAACTTTCCTCATTTGAACTCCGCTTATCTTGTACTTATAATCATATAAACATCTAATCTCAATATAACAACGTATGATGTTTATTCTATTCTGTTAATGGTAATCCTTTCTTGCACGAATTATTATTGTTGGTATTTCGGTTATTGAAACTTATAATTTATTTCCTAGTACACCACTTCGAGTTATAAGAGGTTCACACGATATCTTAATTATCTCATGTAAGTTTGCCCAATCAAACTCTGTTTATCTTGTAGTTATACTCGTTTAAATTTGTAATCTTAAATATACTAAGTTATGAAGTTTACTATATTCTTGTAACGGTACTCCTTTCTTGCAAGAAGTATTAATCTTGTATGTCGGCTATTGCAACTTATAATTTATTACCTATGATGCCACTTCAAGGTATACGAGGTTCACACGATGTCTTAATAATATGGGGTAGGTTTCCTCAACCGAACTCTGTTTATCTTGTAGTTATAATCGTTTAAATTTGTAATCTAAATATACTAACATATGAAGTTTACTATATTCTTTGAACGGTACTCCTTTCTTGCACGAACTATTAATCTTTGTATGTCGGTTATTGCACCTTATAATCTATACCAATGATGCCACTTTGAGGTATACGAGGTTCACACGATCTCTTAATTATATCCTGTAAGTTTCCTCAATCGAAGGAACTCTGTTTATTTTGTAGCTATGACCGTTTAAATTCGTAATCTAAATATACTTACAGATGAAGTTTACTATATTCTTTTAACGGTACTCCTTTCTTGCTCGACCTATGAATCCCGGAATTTCGGTTATTGCAACTTATAATTTATTTCCTATGATGCCACTTCGAGGTAGAAGATGTTCACACATTATTGTAATTATATACTGCAACTTTCCTCATTTGAACTCCGCTTATCTTGTACTTATAATCATATAAACATCTAATCTCAATATAACAACGTATGATGTTTATTCTATTCTGTTAATGGTAATCCTTTCTTGCACGAATTATTATTGTTGGTATTTCGGTTATTGAAACTTATAATTTATTTCCTAGTACACCACTTCGAGTTATAAGAGGTTCACACGATATCTTAATTATCTCATGTAAGTTTGCCCAATCAAACTCTGTTTATCTTGTAGTTATACTCGTTTAAATTTGTAATCTTAAATATACTAAGTTATGAAGTTTACTATATTCTTGTAACGGTACTCCTTTCTTGCAAGAAGTATTAATCTTGTATGTCGGCTATTGCAACTTATAATTTATTACCTATGATGCCACTTCAAGGTATACGAGGTTCACACGATGTCTTAATAATATGGGGTAGGTTTCCTCAACCGAACTCTGTTTATCTTGTAGTTATAATCGTTTAAATTTGTAATCTAAATATACTAACATATGAAGTTTACTATATTCTTTGAACGGTACTCCTTTCTTGCACGAACTATTAATCTTTGTATGTCGGTTATTGCACCTTATAATCTATACCAATGATGCCACTTTGAGGTATACGAGGTTCACACGATCTCTTAATTATATCCTGTAAGTTTCCTCAATCGAAGGAACTCTGTTTATTTTGTAGCTATGACCGTTTAAATTCGTAATCTAAATATACTTACAGATGAAGTTTACTATATTCTTTTAACGGTACTCCTTTCTTGCTCGACCTATGAATCCCGGAATTTCGGTTATTGCAACTTATAATTTATTTCCTATGATGCCACTTCGAGGTAGAAGATGTTCACACATTATTGTAATTATATACTGCAACTTTCCTCATTTGAACTCCGCTTATCTTGTACTTATAATCATATAAACATCTAATCTCAATATAACAACGTATGATGTTTATTCTATTCTGTTAATGGTAATCCTTTCTTGCACGAATTATTATTGTTGGTATTTCGGTTATTGAAACTTATAATTTATTTCCTAGTACACCACTTCGAGTTATAAGAGGTTCACACGATATCTTAATTATCTCATGTAAGTTTGCCCAATCAAACTCTGTTTATCTTGTAGTTATACTCGTTTAAATTTGTAATCTTAAATATACTAAGTTATGAAGTTTACTATATTCTTGTAACGGTACTCCTTTCTTGCAAGAAGTATTAATCTTGTATGTCGGCTATTGCAACTTATAATTTATTACCTATGATGCCACTTCAAGGTATACGAGGTTCACACGATGTCTTAATAATATGGGGTAGGTTTCCTCAACCGAACTCTGTTTATCTTGTAGTTATAATCGTTTAAATTTGTAATCTAAATATACTAACATATGAAGTTTACTATATTCTTTGAACGGTACTCCTTTCTTGCACGAACTATTAATCTTTGTATGTCGGTTATTGCACCTTATAATCTATACCAATGATGCCACTTTGAGGTATACGAGGTTCACACGATCTCTTAATTATATCCTGTAAGTTTCCTCAATCGAAGGAACTCTGTTTATTTTGTAGCTATGACCGTTTAAATTCGTAATCTAAATATACTTACAGATGAAGTTTACTATATTCTTTTAACGGTACTCCTTTCTTGCTCGACCTATGAATCCCGGAATTTCGGTTATTGCAACTTATAATTTATTTCCTATGATGCCACTTCGAGGTAGAAGATGTTCACACATTATTGTAATTATATACTGCAACTTTCCTCATTTGAACTCCGCTTATCTTGTACTTATAATCATATAAACATCTAATCTCAATATAACAACGTATGATGTTTATTCTATTCTGTTAATGGTAATCCTTTCTTGCACGAATTATTATTGTTGGTATTTCGGTTATTGAAACTTATAATTTATTTCCTAGTACACCACTTCGAGTTATAAGAGGTTCACACGATATCTTAATTATCTCATGTAAGTTTGCCCAATCAAACTCTGTTTATCTTGTAGTTATACTCGTTTAAATTTGTAATCTTAAATATACTAAGTTATGAAGTTTACTATATTCTTGTAACGGTACTCCTTTCTTGCAAGAAGTATTAATCTTGTATGTCGGCTATTGCAACTTATAATTTATTACCTATGATGCCACTTCAAGGTATACGAGGTTCACACGATGTCTTAATAATATGGGGTAGGTTTCCTCAACCGAACTCTGTTTATCTTGTAGTTATAATCGTTTAAATTTGTAATCTAAATATACTAACATATGAAGTTTACTATATTCTTTGAACGGTACTCCTTTCTTGCACGAACTATTAATCTTTGTATGTCGGTTATTGCACCTTATAATCTATACCAATGATGCCACTTTGAGGTATACGAGGTTCACACGATCTCTTAATTATATCCTGTAAGTTTCCTCAATCGAAGGAACTCTGTTTATTTTGTAGCTATGACCGTTTAAATTCGTAATCTAAATATACTTACAGATGAAGTTTACTATATTCTTTTAACGGTACTCCTTTCTTGCTCGACCTATGAATCCCGGAATTTCGGTTATTGCAACTTATAATTTATTTCCTATGATGCCACTTCGAGGTAGAAGATGTTCACACATTATTGTAATTATATACTGCAACTTTCCTCATTTGAACTCCGCTTATCTTGTACTTATAATCATATAAACATCTAATCTCAATATAACAACGTATGATGTTTATTCTATTCTGTTAATGGTAATCCTTTCTTGCACGAATTATTATTGTTGGTATTTCGGTTATTGAAACTTATAATTTATTTCCTAGTACACCACTTCGAGTTATAAGAGGTTCACACGATATCTTAATTATC
Source organism: Chamaenerion angustifolium (assembly GCA_946814005.1). NCBI lineage: Eukaryota > Viridiplantae > Streptophyta > Magnoliopsida > Myrtales > Onagraceae > Chamaenerion > Chamaenerion angustifolium. Next base: position 18,895,230 of record OX328268.1, on the reverse strand, counting down.
TCATGTAAGTTTGCCCAATCAAACTCTGTTTATCTTGTAGTTATACTCGTTTAAATTTGTAATCTTAAATATACTAAGTTATGAAGTTTACTATATTCTTGTAACGGTACTCCTTTCTTGCAAGAAGTATTAATCTTGTATGTCGGCTATTGCAACTTATAATTTATTACCTATGATGCCACTTCAAGGTATACGAGGTTCACACGATGTCTTAATAATATGGGGTAGGTTTCCTCAACCGAACTCTGTTTATCTTGTAGTTATAATCGTTTAAATTTGTAATCTAAATATACTAACATATGAAGTTTACTATATTCTTTGAACGGTACTCCTTTCTTGCACGAACTATTAATCTTTGTATGTCGGTTATTGCACCTTATAATCTATACCAATGATGCCACTTTGAGGTATACGAGGTTCACACGATCTCTTAATTATATCCTGTAAGTTTCCTCAATCGAAGGAACTCTGTTTATTTTGTAGCTATGACCGTTTAAATTCGTAATCTAAATATACTTACAGATGAAGTTTACTATATTCTTTTAACGGTACTCCTTTCTTGCTCGACCTATGAATCCCGGAATTTCGGTTATTGCAACTTATAATTTATTTCCTATGATGCCACTTCGAGGTAGAAGATGTTCACACATTATTGTAATTATATACTGCAACTTTCCTCATTTGAACTCCGCTTATCTTGTACTTATAATCATTTAAACATCTAATCTCAATATAACAACGTATGATGTTTATTCTATTCTGTTAATGGTAATCCTTTCTTGCACGAATTATTATTGTTGGTATTTCGGTTATTGAAACTTATAATTTATTTCCTAGTACACCACTTCGAGTTATAAGAGGTTCACACGATATCTTAATTATCTCATGTAAGTTTGCCCAATCAAACTCTGTTTATCTTGTAGTTATACTCGTTTAAATTTGTAATCTTAAATATACTAAGTTATGAAGTTTACTATATTCTTGTAACGGTACTCCTTTCTTGCAAGAAGTATTAATCTTGTATGTCGGCTATTGCAACTTATAATTTATTACCTATGATGCCACTTCAAGGTATACGAGGTTCACACGATGTCTTAATAATATGGGGTAGGTTTCCTCAACCGAACTCTGTTTATCTTGTAGTTATAATCGTTTAAATTTGTAATCTAAATATACTAACATATGAAGTTTACTATATTCTTTGAACGGTACTCCTTTCTTGCACGAACTATTAATCTTTGTATGTCGGTTATTGCACCTTATAATCTATACCAATGATGCCACTTTGAGGTATACGAGGTTCACACGATCTCTTAATTATATCCTGTAAGTTTCCTCAATCGAAGGAACTCTGTTTATTTTGTAGCTATGACCGTTTAAATTCGTAATCTAAATATACTTACAGATGAAGTTTACTATATTCTTTTAACGGTACTCCTTTCTTGCTCGACCTATGAATCCCGGAATTTCGGTTATTGCAACTTATAATTTATTTCCTATGATGCCACTTCGAGGTAGAAGATGTTCACACATTATTGTAATTATATACTGCAACTTTCCTCATTTGAACTCCGCTTATCTTGTACTTATAATCATATAAACATCTAATCTCAATATAACAACGTATGATGTTTATTCTATTCTGTTAATGGTAATCCTTTCTTGCACGAATTATTATTGTTGGTATTTCGGTTATTGAAACTTATAATTTATTTCCTAGTACACCACTTCGAGTTATAAGAGGTTCACACGATATCTTAATTATCTCATGTAAGTTTGCCCAATCAAACTCTGTTTATCTTGTAGTTATACTCGTTTAAATTTGTAATCTTAAATATACTAAGTTATGAAGTTTACTATATTCTTGTAACGGTACTCCTTTCTTGCAAGAAGTATTAATCTTGTATGTCGGCTATTGCAACTTATAATTTATTGCCTATGATGCCACTTCAAGGTATACGAGGTTCACACGATGTCTTAATAATATGGGGTAGGTTTCCTCAACCGAACTCTGTTTATCTTGTAGTTATAATCGTTTAAATTTGTAATCTAAATATACTAACATATGAAGTTTACTATATTCTTTGAACGGTACTCCTTTCTTGCACGAACTATTAATCTTTGTATGTCGGTTATTGCACCTTATAATTTATACCAATGATGCCACTTTGAGGTATACGAGGTTCACACGATCTCTTAATTATATCCTGTAAGTTTCCTCAATCGAAGGAACTCTGTTTATTTTGTAGCTATGACCGTTTAAATTCGTAATCTAAATATACTTACAGATGAAGTTTACTATATTCTTTTAACGGTACTCCTTTCTTGCTCGACCTATGAATCCCGGAATTTCGGTTATTGCAACTTATAATTTATTTCCTATGATGCCACTTCGAGGTAGAAGATGTTCACACATTATTGTAATTATATACTGCAACTTTCCTCATTTGAACTCCGCTTATCTTGTACTTATAATCATATAAACATCTAATCTCAATATAACAACGTATGATGTTTATTCTATTCTGTTAATGGTAATCCTTTCTTGCACGAATTATTATTGTTGGTATTTCGGTTATTGAAACTTATAATTTATTTCCTAGTACACCACTTCGAGTTATAAGAGGTTCACACGATATCTTAATTATCTCATGTAAGTTTGCCCAATCAAACTCTGTTTATCTTGTAGTTATACTCGTTTAAATTTGTAATCTTAAATATACTAAGTTATGAAGTTTACTATATTCTTGTAACGGTACTCCTTTCTTGCAAGAAGTATTAATCTTGTATGTCGGCTATTGCAACTTATAATTTATTGCCTATGATGCCACTTCAAGGTATACGAGGTTCACACGATGTCTTAATAATATGGGGTAGGTTTCCTCAACCGAACTCTGTTTATCTTGTAGTTATAATCGTTTAAATTTGTAATCTAAATATACTAACATATGAAGTTTACTATATTCTTTGAACGGTACTCCTTTCTTGCACGAACTATTAATCTTTGTATGTCGGTTATTGCACCTTATAATCTATACCAATGATGCCACTTTGAGGTATACGAGGTTCACACGATCTCTTAATTATATCCTGTAAGTTTCCTCAATCGAAGGAACTCTGTTTATTTTGTAGCTATGACCGTTTAAATTCGTAATCTAAATATACTTACAGATGAAGTTTACTATATTCTTTTAACGGTACTCCTTTCTTTCTCGACCTATGAATCCCGGAATTTCGGTTATTGCAACTTATAATTTATTTCCTATGATGCCACTTCGAGGTAGAAGATGTTCACACATTATTGTAATTATATACTGCAACTTTCCTCATTTGAACTCCGCTTATCTTGTACTTATAATCATATAAACATCTAATCTCAATATAACAACGTATGATGTTTATTCTATTCTGTTAATGGTAATCCTTTCTTGCACGAATTATTATTGTTGGTATTTCGGTTATTGAAACTTATAATTTATTTCCTAGTACACCACTTCGAGTTATAAGAGGTTCACACGATATCTTAATTATCTCATGTAAGTTTGCCCAATCAAACTCTGTTTATCTTGTAGTTATACTCGTTTAAATTTGTAATCTTAAATATACTAAGTTATGAAGTTTACTATATTCTTGTAACGGTACTCCTTTCTTGCAAGAAGTATTAATCTTGTATGTCGGCTATTGCAACTTATAATTTATTGCCTATGATGCCACTTCAAGGTATACGAGGTTCACACGATGTCTTAATAATATGGGGTAGGTTTCCTCAACCGAACTCTGTTTATCTTGTAGTTATAATCGTTTAAATTTGTAATCTAAATATACTAACATATGAAGTTTACTATATTCTTTGAACGGTACTCCTTTCTTGCACGAACTATTAATCTTTGTATGTCGGTTATTGCACCTTATAATCTATACCAATGATGCCACTTTGAGGTATACGAGGTTCACACGATCTCTTAATTATATCCTGTAAGTTTCCTCAATCGAAGGAACTCTGTTTATTTTGTAGCTATGACCGTTTAAATTCGTAATCTAAATATACTTACAGATGAAGTTTACTATATTCTTTTAACGGTACTCCTTTCTTGCTCGACCTATGAATCCCGGAATTTCGGTTATTGCAACTTATAATTTATTTCCTATGATGCCACTTCGAGGTAGAAGATGTTCACACATTATTGTAATTATATACTGCAACTTTCCTCATTTGAACTCCGCTTATCTTGTACTTATAATCATATAAACATCTAATCTCAATATAACAACGTATGATGTTTATTCTATTCTGTTAATGGTAATCCTTTCTTGCACGAATTATTATTGTTGGTATTTCGGTTATTGAAACTTATAATTTATTTCCTAGTACACCACTTCGAGTTATAAGAGGTTCACACGATATCTTAATTATCTCATGTAAGTTTGCCCAATCAAACTCTGTTTATCTTGTAGTTATACTCGTTTAAATTTGTAATCTTAAATATACTAAGTTATGAAGTTTACTATATTCTTGTAACGGTACTCCTTTCTTGCAAGAAGTATTAATCTTGTATGTCGGCTATTGCAACTTATAATTTATTACCTATGATGCCACTTCAAGGTATACGAGGTTCACACGATGTCTTAATAATATGGGGTAGGTTTCCTCAACCGAACTCTGTTTATCTTGTAGTTATAATCGTTTAAATTTGTAATCTAAATATACTAACATATGAAGTTTACTATATTCTTTGAACGGTACTCCTTTCTTGCACGAACTATTAATCTTTGTATGTCGGTTATTGCACCTTATAATCTATACCAATGATGCCACTTTGAGGTATACGAGGTTCACACGATCTCTTAATTATATCCTGTAAGTTTCCTCAATCGAAGGAACTCTGTTTATTTTGTAGCTATGACCGTTTAAATTCGTAATCTAAATATACTTACAGATGAAGTTTACTATATTCTTTTAACGGTACTCCTTTCTTGCTCGACCTATGAATCCCGGAATTTCGGTTATTGCAACTTATAATTTATTTCCTATGATGCCACTTCGAGGTAGAAGATGTTCACACATTATTGTAATTATATACTGCAACTTTCCTCATTTGAACTCCGCTTATCTTGTACTTATAATCATATAAACATCTAATCTCAATATAACAACGTATGATGTTTATTCTATTATGTTAATGGTAATCCTTTCTTGCACGAATTATTATTGTTGGTATTTCGGTTATTGAAACTTATAATTTATTTCCTAGTACACCACTTCGAGTTATAAGAGGTTCACACGATATCTTAATTATCTCATGTAAGTTTGCCCAATCAAACTCTGTTTATCTTGTAGTTATACTCGTTTAAATTTGTAATCTTAAATATACTAAGTTATGAAGTTTACTATATTCTTGTAACGGTACTCCTTTCTTGCAAGAAGTATTAATCTTGTATGTCGGCTATTGCAACTTATAATTTATTACCTATGATGCCACTTCAAGGTATACGAGGTTCACACGATGTCTTAATAATATGGGGTAGGTTTCCTCAACCGAACTCTGTTTATCTTGTAGTTATAATCGTTTAAATTTGTAATCTAAATATACTAACATATGAAGTTTACTATATTCTTTGAACGGTACTCCTTTCTTGCACGAACTATTAATCTTTGTATGTCGGTTATTGCACCTTATAATCTATACCAATGATGCCACTTTGAGGTATACGAGGTTCACACGATCTCTTAATTATATCCTGTAAGTTTCCTCAATCGAAGGAACTCTGTTTATTTTGTAGCTATGACCGTTTAAATTCGTAATCTAAATATACTTACAGATGAAGTTTACTATATTCTTTTAACGGTACTCCTTTCTTGCTCGACCTATGAATCCCGTAATTTCGGTTATTGCAACTTATAATTTATTTCCTATGATGCCACTTCGAGGTAGAAGATGTTCACACATTATTGTAATTATATACTGCAACTTTCCTCATTTGAACTCCGCTTATCTTGTACTTATAATCATATAAACATCTAATCTCAATATAACAACGTATGATGTTTATTCTATTCTGTTAATGGTAATCCTTTCTTGCACGAATTATTATTGTTGGTATTTCGGTTATTGAAACTTATAATTTATTTCCTAGTACACCACTTCGAGTTATAAGAGGTTCACACGATATCTTAATTATCTCATGTAAGTTTGCCCAATCAAACTCTGTTTATCTTGTAGTTATACTCGTTTAAATTTGTAATCTTAAATATACTAAGTTATGAAGTTTACTATATTCTTGTAACGGTACTCCTTTCTTGCAAGAAGTATTAATCTTGTATGTCGGCTATTGCAACTTATAATTTATTACCTATGATGCCACTTCAAGGTATACGAGGTTCACACGATGTCTTAATAATATGGGGTAGGTTTCCTCAACCGAACTCTGTTTATCTTGTAGTTATAATCGTTTAAATTTGTAATCTAAATATACTAACATATGAAGTTTACTATATTCTTTGAACGGTACTCCTTTCTTGCACGAACTATTAATCTTTGTATGTCGGTTATTGCACCTTATAATCTATACCAATGATGCCACTTTGAGGTATACGAGGTTCACACGATCTCTTAATTATATCCTGTAAGTTTCCTCAATCGAAGGAACTCTGTTTATTTTGTAGCTATGACCGTTTAAATTCGTAATCTAAATATACTTACAGATGAAGTTTACTATATTCTTTTAACGGTACTCCTTTCTTGCTCGACCTATGAATCCCGGAATTTCGGTTATTGCAACTTATAATTTATTTCCTATGATGCCACTTCGAGGTAGAAGATGTTCACACATTATTGTAATTATATACTGCAACTTTCCTCATTTGAACTCCGCTTATCTTGTACTTATAATCATATAAACATCTAATCTCAATATAACAACGTATGATGTTTATTCTATTCTGTTAATGGTAATCCTTTCTTGCACGAATTATTATTGTTGGTATTTCGGTTATTGAAACTTATAATTTATTTCCTAGTACACCACTTCGAGTTATAAGAGGTTCACACGATATCTTAATTATCTCATGTAAGTTTGCCCAATCAAACTCTGTTTATCTTGTAGTTATACTCGTTTAAATTTGTAATCTTAAATATACTAAGTTATGAAGTTTACTATATTCTTGTAACGGTACTCCTTTCTTGCAAGAAGTATTAATCTTGTATGTCGGCTATTGCAACTTATAATTTATTACCTATGATGCCACTTCAAGGTATACGAGGTTCACACGATGTCTTAATAATATGGGGTAGGTTTCCTCAACCGAACTCTGTTTATCTTGTAGTTATAATCGTTTAAATTTGTAATCTAAATATACTAACATATGAAGTTTACTATATTCTTTGAACGGTACTCCTTTCTTGCACGAACTATTAATCTTTGTATGTCGGTTATTGCACCTTATAATCTATACCAATGATGCCACTTTGAGGTATACGAGGTTCACACGATCTCTTAATTATATCCTGTAAGTTTCCTCAATCGAAGGAACTCTGTTTATTTTGTAGCTATGACCGTTTAAATTAGTAATCTAAATATACTTACAGATGAAGTTTACTATATTCTTTTAACGGTACTCCTTTCTTGCTCGACCTATGAATCCCGGAATTTCGGTTATTGCAACTTATAATTTATTTCCTATGATGCCACTTCGAGGTAGAAGATGTTCACACATTATTGTAATTATATACTGCAACTTTCCTCATTTGAACTCCGCTTATCTTGTACTTATAATCATATAAACATCTAATCTCAATATAACAACGTATGATGTTTATTCTATTCTGTTAATGGTAATCCTTTCTTGCACGAATTATTATTGTTGGTATTTCGGTTATTGCACCTTATAATTTATTTCCTAGTACACCACTTCGAGTTATAAGAGGTTCACACGATATCTTAATTATCTCATGTAAGTTTGCCCAATCAAACTCTGTTTATCTTGTAGTTATACTCGTTTAAATTTGTAATCTTAAATATACTAAGTTATGAAGTTTACTATATTCTTGTAACGGTACTCCTTTCTTGCAAGAAGTATTAATCTTGTATGTCGGCTATTGCAACTTATAATTTATTACCTATGATGCCACTTCAAGGTATACGAGGTTCACACGATGTCTTAATAATATGGGGTAGGTTTCCTCAACCGAACTCTGTTTATCTTGTAGTTATAATCGTTTAAATTTGTAATCTAAATATACTAACATATGAAGTTTACTATATTCTTTGAATGGTACTCCTTTCTTGCACGAACTATTAATCTTTGTATGTCGGTTATTGCACCTTATAATCTATACCAATGATGCCACTTTGAGGTATACGAGGTTCACACGATCTCTTAATTATATCCTGTAAGTTTCCTCAATCGAAGGAACTCTGTTTATTTTGTAGCTATGACCGTTTAAATTCGTAATCTAAATATACTTACAGATGAAGTTTACTATATTCTTTTAACGGTACTCCTTTCTTGCTCGACCTATGAATCCCGTAATTTCGGTTATTGCAACTTATAATTTATTTCCTATGATGCCACTTCGAGGTAGAAGATGTTCACACATTATTGTAATTATATACTGCAACTTTCCTCATTTGAACTCCGCTTATCTTGTACTTATAATCATTTAAACATCTAATCTCAATATAACAACGTATGATGTTTATTCTATTCTGTTAATGGTAATCCTTTCTTGCACGAATTATTATTGTTGGTATTTCGGTTATTGAAACTTATAATTTATTTCCTAGTACACCACTTCGAGTTATAAGAGGTTCACACGATATCTTAATTATCTCATGTAAGTTTGCCCAATCAAACTCTGTTTATCTTGTAGTTATACTCGTTTAAATTTGTAATCTTAAATATACTAAGTTATGAAGTTTACTATATTCTTGTAACGGTACTCCTTTCTTGCAAGAAGTATTAATCTTGTATGTCGGCTATTGCAACTTATAATTTATTACCTATGATGCCACTTCAAGGTATACGAGGTTCACACGATGTCTTAATAATATGGGGTAGGTTTCCTCAACCGAACTCTGTTTATCTTGTAGTTATAATCGTTTAAATTTGTAATCTAAATATACTAACATATGAAGTTTACTATATTCTTTGAACGGTACTCCTTTCTTGCACGAACTATTAATCTTTGTATGTCGGTTATTGCACCTTATAATTTATACCAATGATGCCACTTTGAGGTATACGAGGTTCACACGATCTCTTAATTATATCCTGTAAGTTTCCTCAATCGAAGGAACTCTGTTTATTTTGTAGCTATGACCGTTTAAATACGTAATCTAAATATACTTACAGATGAAGTTTACTATATTCTTTTAACGGTACTCCTTTCTTGCTCGACCTATGAATCCCGGAATTTCGGTTATTGCAACTTATAATTTATTTCCTATGATGCCACTTCGAGGTAGAAGATGTTCACACATTATTGTAATTATATACTGCAACTTTCCTCATTTGAACTCCGCTTATCTTGTACTTATAATCATATAAACATCTAATCTCAATATAACAACGTATGATGTTTATTCTATTCTGTTAATGGTAATCCTTTCTTGCACGAATTATTATTGTTGGTATTTCGGTTATTGAAACTTATAATTTATTTCCTAGTACACCACTTCGAGTTATAAGAGGTTCACACGATATCTTAATTATCTCATGTAAGTTTGCCCAATCAAACTCTGTTTATCTTGTAGTTATACTCGTTTAAATTTGTAATCTTAAATATACTAAGTTATGAAGTTTACTATATTCTTGTAACGGTACTCCTTTCTTGCAAGAAGTATTAATCTTGTATGTCGGCTATTGCAACTTATAATTTATTACCTATGATGCCACTTCAAGGTATACGAGGTTCACACGATGTCTTAATAATATGGGGTAGGTTTCCTCAACCGAACTCTGTTTATCTTGTAGTTATAATCGTTTAAATTTGTAATCTAAATATACTAACATATGAAGTTTACTATATTCTTTGAACGGTACTCCTTTCTTGCACGAACTATTAATCTTTGTATGTCGGTTATTGCACCTTATAATCTATACCAATGATGCCACTTTGAGGTATACGAGGTTCACACGATCTCTTAATTATATCCTGTAAGTTTCCTCAATCGAAGGAACTCTGTTTATTTTGTAGCTATGACCGTTTAAATTCGTAATCTAAATATACTTACAGATGAAGTTTACTATATTCTTTTAACGGTACTCCTTTCTTGCTCGACCTATGAATCCCGGAATTTCGGTTATTGCAACTTATAATTTATTTCCTATGATGCCACTTCGAGGTAGAAGATGTTCACACATTATTGTAATTATATACTGCAACTTTCCTCATTTGAACTCCGCTTATCTTGTACTTATAATCATATAAACATCTAATCTCAATATAACAACGTATGATGTTTATTCTATTCTGTTAATGGTAATCCTTTCTTGCACGAATTATTATTGTTGGTATTTCGGTTATTGAAACTTATAATTTATTTCCTAGTACACCACTTCGAGTTATAAGAGGTTCACACGATATCTTAATTATCTCATGTAAGTTTGCCCAATCAAACTCTGTTTATCTTGTAGTTATACTCGTTTAAATTTGTAATCTTAAATATACTAAGTTATGAAGTTTACTATATTCTTGTAACGGTACTCCTTTCTTGCAAGAAGTATTAATCTTGTATGTCGGCTATTGCAACTTATAATTTATTACCTATGATGCCACTTCAAGGTATACGAGGTTCACACGATGTCTTAATAATATGGGGTAGGTTTCCTCAACCGAACTCTGTTTATCTTGTAGTTATAATCGTTTAAATTTGTAATCTAAATATACTAACATATGAAGTTTACTATATTCTTTGAACGGTACTCCTTTCTTGCACGAACTATTAATCTTTGTATGTCGGTTATTGCACCTTATAATTTATACCAATGATGCCACTTTGAGGTATACGAGGTTCACACGATCTCTTAATTATATCCTGTAAGTTTCCTCAATCGAAGGAACTCTGTTTATTTTGTAGCTATGACCGTTAAAAGACGTAATCTAAATATACTTACAGATGAAGTTTACTATATTCTTTTAACGGTACTCCTTTCTTGCTCGACCTATGAATCCCGGAATTTCGGTTATTGCAACTTATAATTTATTTCCTATGATGCCACTTCGAGGTAGAAGATGTTCACACATTATTGTAATTATATACTGCAACTTTCCTCATTTGAACTCCGCTTATCTTGTACTTATAATCATATAAACATCTAATATCAATATAACAACGTATGATGTTTATTCTATTCTGTTAATGGTAATCCTTTCTTGCACGAATTATTATTGTTGGTATTTCGGTTATTGAAACTTATAATTTATTTCCTAGTACACCACTTCGAGTTATAAGAGGTTCACACGATATCTTAATTATCTCATGTAAGTTTGCCCAATCAAACTCTGTTTATCTTGTAGTTATACTCGTTTAAATTTGTAATCTTAAATATACTAAGTTATGAAGTTTACTATATTCTTGTAACGGTACTCCTTTCTTGCAAGAAGTATTAATCTTGTATGTCGGCTATTGCAACTTATAATTTATTACCTATGATGCCACTTCAAGGTATACGAGGTTCACACGATGTCTTAATAATATGGGGTAGGTTTCCTCAACCGAACTCTGTTTATCTTGTAGTTATAATCGTTTAAATTTGTAATCTAAATATACTAACATATGAAGTTTACTATATTCTTTGAACGGTACTCCTTTCTTGCACGAACTATTAATCTTTGTATGTCGGTTATTGCACCTTATAATCTATACCAATGATGCCACTTTGAGGTATACGAGGTTCACACGATCTCTTAATTATATCCTGTAAGTTTCCTCAATCGAAGGAACTCTGTTTATTTTGTAGCTATGACCGTTTAAATTCGTAATCTAAATATACTTACAGATGAAGTTTACTATATTCTTTTAACGGTACTCCTTTCTTTCTCGACCTATGAATCCCGGAATTTCGGTTATTGCAACTTATAATTTATTTCCTATGATGCCACTTCGAGGTAGAAGATGTTCACACATTATTGTAATTATATACTGCAACTTTCCTCATTTGAACTCCGCTTATCTTGTACTTATAATCATATAAACATCTAATCTCAATATAACAACGTATGATGTTTATTCTATTCTGTTAATGGTAATCCTTTCTTGCACGAATTATTATTGTTGGTATTTCGGTTATTGAAACTTATAATTTATTTCCTAGTACACCACTTCGAGTTATAAGAGGTTCACACGATATCTTAATTATCTCATGTAAGTTTGCCCAATCAAACTCTGTTTATCTTGTAGTTATACTCGTTTAAATTTGTAATCTTAAATATACTAAGTTATGAAGTTTACTATATTCTTGTAACGGTACTCCTTTCTTGCAAGAAGTATTAATCTTGTATGTCGGCTATTGCAACTTATAATTTATTACCTATGATGCCACTTCAAGGTATACGAGGTTCACACGATGTCTTAATAATATGGGGTAGGTTTCCTCAACCGAACTCTGTTTATCTTGTAGTTATAATCGTTTAAATTTGTAATCTAAATATACTAACATATGAAGTTTACTATATTCTTTGAACGGTACTCCTTTCTTGCACGAACTATTAATCTTTGTATGTCGGTTATTGCACCTTATAATTTATACCAATGATGCCACTTTGAGGTATACGAGGTTCACACGATCTCTTAATTATATCCTGTAAGTTTCCTCAATCGAAGGAACTCTGTTTATTTTGTAGCTATGACCGTTTAAATACGTAATCTAAATATACTTACAGATGAAGTTTACTATATTCTTTTAACGGTACTCCTTTCTTGCTCGACCTATGAATCCCGGAATTTCGGTTATTGCAACTTATAATTTATTTCCTATGATGCCACTTCGAGGTAGAAGATGTTCACACATTATTGTAATTATATACTGCAACTTTCCTCATTTGAACTCCGCTTATCTTGTACTTATAATCATATAAACATCTAATATCAATATAACAACGTATGATGTTTATTCTATTCTGTTAATGGTAATCCTTTCTTGCACGAATTATTATTGTTGGTATTTCGGTTATTGAAACTTATAATTTATTTCCTAGTACACCACTTCGAGTTATAAGAGGTTCACACGATATCTTAATTATCTCATGTAAGTTTGCCCAATCAAACTCTGTTTATCTTGTAGTTATACTCGTTTAAATTTGTAATCTTAAATATACTAAGTTATGAAGTTTACTATATTCTTGTAACGGTACTCCTTTCTTGCAAGAAGTATTAATCTTGTATGTCGGCTATTGCAACTTATAATTTATTACCTATGATGCCACTTCAAGGTATACGAGGTTCACACGATGTCTTAATAATATGGGGTAGGTTTCCTCAACCGAACTCTGTTTATCTTGTAGTTATAATCGTTTAAATTTGTAATCTAAATATACTAACATATGAAGTTTACTATATTCTTTGAACGGTACTCCTTTCTTGCACGAACTATTAATCTTTGTATGTCGGTTATTGCACCTTATAATCTATACCAATGATGCCACTTTGAGGTATACGAGGTTCACACGATCTCTTAATTATATCCTGTAAGTTTCCTCAATCGAAGGAACTCTGTTTATTTTGTAGCTATGACCGTTTAAATTCGTAATCTAAATATACTTACAGATGAAGTTTACTATATTCTTTTAACGGTACTCCTTTCTTGCTCGACCTATGAATCCCGGAATTTCGGTTATTGCAACTTATAATTTATTTCCTATGATGCCACTTCGAGGTAGAAGATGTTCACACATTATTGTAATTATATACTGCAACTTTCCTCATTTGAACTCCGCTTATCTTGTACTTATAATCATATAAACATCTAATCTCAATATAACAACGTATGATGTTTATTCTATTCTGTTAATGGTAATCCTTTCTTGCACGAATTATTATTGTTGGTATTTCGGTTATTGAAACTTATAATTTATTTCCTAGTACACCACTTCGAGTTATAAGAGGTTCACACGATATCTTAATTATCTCATGTAAGTTTGCCCAATCAAACTCTGTTTATCTTGTAGTTATACTCGTTTAAATTTGTAATCTTAAATATACTAAGTTATGAAGTTTACTATATTCTTGTAACGGTACTCCTTTCTTGCAAGAAGTATTAATCTTGTATGTCGGCTATTGCAACTTATAATTTATTACCTATGATGCCACTTCAAGGTATACGAGGTTCACACGATGTCTTAATAATATGGGGTAGGTTTCCTCAACCGAACTCTGTTTATCTTGTAGTTATAATCGTTTAAATTTGTAATCTAAATATACTAACATATGAAGTTTACTATATTCTTTGAACGGTACTCCTTTCTTGCACGAACTATTAATCTTTGTATGTCGGTTATTGCACCTTATAATCTATACCAATGATGCCACTTTGAGGTATACGAGGTTCACACGATCTCTTAATTATATCCTGTAAGTTTCCTCAATCGAAGGAACTCTGTTTATTTTGTAGCTATGACCGTTTAAATTCGTAATCTAAATATACTTACAGATGAAGTTTACTATATTCTTTTAACGGTACTCCTTTCTTGCTCGACCTATGAATCCCGGAATTTCGGTTATTGCAACTTATAATTTATTTCCTATGATGCCACTTCGAGGTAGAAGATGTTCACACATTATTGTAATTATATACTGCAACTTTCCTCATTTGAACTCCGCTTATCTTGTACTTATAATCATATAAACATCTAATCTCAATATAACAACGTATGATGTTTATTCTATTCTGTTAATGGTAATCCTTTCTTGCACGAATTATTATTGTTGGTATTTCGGTTATTGAAACTTATAATTTATTTCCTAGTACACCACTTCGAGTTATAAGAGGTTCACACGATATCTTAATTATCTCATGTAAGTTTGCCCAATCAAACTCTGTTTATCTTGTAGTTATACTCGTTTAAATTTGTAATCTTAAATATACTAAGTTATGAAGTTTACTATATTCTTGTAACGGTACTCCTTTCTTGCAAGAAGTATTAATCTTGTATGTCGGCTATTGCAACTTATAATTTATTACCTATGATGCCACTTCAAGGTATACGAGGTTCACACGATGTCTTAATAATATGGGGTAGGTTTCCTCAACCGAACTCTGTTTATCTTGTAGTTATAATCGTTTAAATTTGTAATCTAAATATACTAACATATGAAGTTTACTATATTCTTTGAACGGTACTCCTTTCTTGCACGAACTATTAATCTTTGTATGTCGGTTATTGCACCTTATAATTTATACCAATGATGCCACTTTGAGGTATACGAGGTTCACACGATCTCTTAATTATATCCTGTAAGTTTCCTCAATCGAAGGAACTCTGTTTATTTTGTAGCTATGACCGTTTAAATACGTAATCTAAATATACTTACAGATGAAGTTTACTATATTCTTTTAACGGTACTCCTTTCTTGCTCGACCTATGAATCCCGGAATTTCGGTTATTGCAACTTATAATTTATTTCCTATGATGCCACTTCGAGGTAGAAGATGTTCACACATTATTGTAATTATATACTGCAACTTTCCTCATTTGAACTCCGCTTATCTTGTACTTATAATCATATAAACATCTAATATCAATATAACAACGTATGATGTTTATTCTATTCTGTTAATGGTAATCCTTTCTTGCACGAATTATTATTGTTGGTATTTCGGTTATTGAAACTTATAATTTATTTCCTAGTACACCACTTCGAGTTATAAGAGGTTCACACGATATCTTAATTATCTCATGTAAGTTTGCCCAATCAAACTCTGTTTATCTTGTAGTTATACTCGTTTAAATTTGTAATCTTAAATATACTAAGTTATGAAGTTTACTATATTCTTGTAACGGTACTCCTTTCTTGCAAGAAGTATTAATCTTGTATGTCGGCTATTGCAACTTATAATTTATTACCTATGATGCCACTTCAAGGTATACGAGGTTCACACGATGTCTTAATAATATGGGGTAGGTTTCCTCAACCGAACTCTGTTTATCTTGTAGTTATAATCGTTTAAATTTGTAATCTAAATATACTAACATATGAAGTTTACTATATTCTTTGAACGGTACTCCTTTCTTGCACGAACTATTAATCTTTGTATGTCGGTTATTGCACCTTATAATCTATACCAATGATGCCACTTTGAGGTATACGAGGTTCACACGATCTCTTAATTATATCCTGTAAGTTTCCTCAATCGAAGGAACTCTGTTTATTTTGTAGCTATGACCGTTTAAATTCGTAATCTAAATATACTTACAGATGAAGTTTACTATATTCTTTTAACGGTACTCCTTTCTTGCTCGACCTATGAATCCCGAAATTTCGGTTATTGCAACCTATAATTTATTTCCTATGATGCCACTTCGAGGTAGAAGATGTTCACACATTATTGTAATTATATACTGCAACTTTCCTCATTTGAACTCCGCTTATCTTGTACTTATAATCATATAAACATCTAATCTCAATATAACAACGTATGATGTTTATTCTATTCTGTTAATGGTAATCCTTTCTTGCACGAATTATTATTGTTGGTATTTCGGTTATTGAAACTTATAATTTATTTCCTAGTACACCACTTCGAGTTATAAGAGGTTCACACGATATCTTAATTATCTCATGTAAGTTTGCCCAATCAAACTCTGTTTATCTTGTAGTTATACTCGTTTAAATTTGTAATCTTAAATATACTAAGTTATGAAGTTTACTATATTCTTGTAACGGTACTCCTTTCTTGCAAGAAGTATTAATCTTGTATGTCGGCTATTGCAACTTATAATTTATTACCTATGATGCCACTTCAAGGTATACGAGGTTCACACGATGTCTTAATAATATGGGGTAGGTTTCCTCAACCGAACTCTGTTTATCTTGTAGTTATAATCGTTTAAATTTGTAATCTAAATATACTAACATATGAAGTTTACTATATTCTTTGAACGGTACTCCTTTCTTGCACGAACTATTAATCTTTGTATGTCGGTTATTGCACCTTATAATTTATACCAATGATGCCACTTTGAGGTATACGAGGTTCACACGATCTCTTAATTATATCCTGTAAGTTTCCTCAATCGAAGGAACTCTGTTTATTTTGTAGCTATGACCGTTTAAATACGTAATCTAAATATACTTACAGATGAAGTTTACTATATTCTTTTAACGGTACTCCTTTCTTGCTCGACCTATGAATCCCGAAATTTCGGTTATTGCAACTTATAATTTATTTCCTATGATGCCACTTCGAGGTAGAAGATGTTCACACATTATTGTAATTATATACTGCAACTTTCCTCATTTGAACTCCGCTTATCTTGTACTTATAATCATATAAACATCTAATATCAATATAACAACGTATGATGTTTATTCTATTCTGTTAATGGTAATCCTTTCTTGCACGAATTATTATTGTTGGTATTTCGGTTATTGAAACTTATAATTTATTTCCTAGTACACCACTTCGAGTTATAAGAGGTTCACACGATATCTTAATTATCTCATGTAAGTTTGCCCAATCAAACTCTGTTTATCTTGTAGTTATACTCGTTTAAATTTGTAATCTTAAATATACTAAGTTATGAAGTTTACTATATTCTTGTAACGGTACTCCTTTCTTGCAAGAAGTATTAATCTTGTATGTCGGCTATTGCAACTTATAATTTATTACCTATGATGCCACTTCAAGGTATACGAGGTTCACACGATGTCTTAATAATATGGGGTAGGTTTCCTCAACCGAACTCTGTTTATCTTGTAGTTATAATCGTTTAAATTTGTAATCTAAATATACTAACATATGAAGTTTACTATATTCTTTGAACGGTACTCCTTTCTTGCACGAACTATTAATCTTTGTATGTCGGTTATTGCACCTTATAATCTATACCAATGATGCCACTTTGAGGTATACGAGGTTCACACGATCTCTTAATTATATCCTGTAAGTTTCCTCAATCGAAGGAACTCTGTTTATTTTGTAGCTATGACCGTTTAAATTCGTAATCTAAATATACTTACAGATGAAGTTTACTATATTCTTTTAACGGTACTCCTTTCTTGCTCGACCTATGAATCCCGGAATTTCGGTTATTGCAACTTATAATTTATTTCCTATGATGCCACTTCGAGGTAGAAGATGTTCACACATTATTGTAATTATATACTGCAACTTTCCTCATTTGAACTCCGCTTATCTTGTACTTATAATCATATAAACATCTAATCTCAATATAACAACGTATGATGTTTATTCTATTCTGTTAATGGTAATCCTTTCTTGCACGAATTATTATTGTTGGTATTTCGGTTATTGAAACTTATAATTTATTTCCTAGTACACCACTTCGAGTTATAAGAGGTTCACACGATATCTTAATTATCTCATGTAAGTTTGCCCAATCAAACTCTGTTTATCTTGTAGTTATACTCGTTTAAATTTGTAATCTTAAATATACTAAGTTATGAAGTTTACTATATTCTTGTAACGGTACTCCTTTCTTGCAAGAAGTATTAATCTTGTATGTCGGCTATTGCAACTTATAATTTATTACCTATGATGCCACTTCAAGGTATACGAGGTTCACACGATGTCTTAATAATATGGGGTAGGTATCTTCAACCGAACTCTGTTTATCTTGTAGTTATAATCGTTTAAATTTGTAATCTAAATATACTAACATATGAAGTTTACTATATTCTTTGAACGGTACTCCTTTCTTGCACGAACTATTAATCTTTGTATGTCGGTTATTGCACCTTATAATCTATACCAATGATGCCACTTTGAGGTATACGAGGTTCACACGATCTCTTAATTATATCCTGTAAGTTTCCTCAATCGAAGGAACTCTGTTTATTTTGTAGCTATGACCGTTTAAATTCGTAATCTAAATATACTTACAGATGAAGTTTACTATATTCTTTTAACGGTACTCCTTTCTTGCTCGACCTATGAATCCCGGAATTTCGGTTATTGCAACTTATAATTTATTTCCTATGATGCCACTTCGAGGTAGAAGATGTTCACACATTATTGTAATTATATACTGCAACTTTCCTCATTTGAACTCCGCTTATCTTGTACTTATAATCATATAAACATCTAATCTCAATATAACAACGTATGATGTTTATTCTATTCTGTTAATGGTAATCCTTTCTTGCACGAATTATTATTGTTGGTATTTCGGTTATTGAAACTTATAATTTATTTCCTAGTACACCACTTCGAGTTATAAGAGGTTCACACGATATCTTAATTATCTCATGTAAGTTTGCCCAATCAAACTCTGTTTATCTTGTAGTTATACTCGTTTAAATTTGTAATCTTAAATATACTAAGTTATGAAGTTTACTATATTCTTGTAACGGTACTCCTTTCTTGCAAGAAGTATTAATCTTGTATGTCGGCTATTGCAACTTATAATTTATTACCTATGATGCCACTTCAAGGTATACGAGGTTCACACGATGTCTTAATAATATGGGGTAGGTATCTTCAACCGAACTCTGTTTATCTTGTAGTTATAATCGTTTAAATTTGTAATCTAAATATACTAACATATGAAGTTTACTATATTCTTTGAACGGTACTCCTTTCTTGCACGAACTATTAATCTTTGTATGTCGGTTATTGCACCTTATAATCTATACCAATGATGCCACTTTGAGGTATACGAGGTTCACACGATCTCTTAATTATATCCTGTAAGTTTCCTCAATCGAAGGAACTCTGTTTATTTTGTAGCTATGACCGTTTAAATTCGTAATCTAAATATACTTACAGATGAAGTTTACTATATTCTTTTAACGGTACTCCTTTCTTGCTCGACCTATGAATCCCGGAATTTCGGTTATTGCAACTTATAATTTATTTCCTATGATGCCACTTCGAGGTAGAAGATGTTCACACATTATTGTAATTATATACTGCAACTTTCCTCATTTGAACTCCGCTTATCTTGTACTTATAATCATATAAACATCTAATCTCAATATAACAACGTATGATGTTTATTCTATTCTGTTAATGGTAATCCTTTCTTGCACGAATTATTATTGTTGGTATTTCGGTTATTGAAACTTATAATTTATTTCCTAGTACACCACTTCGAGTTATAAGAGGTTCACACGATATCTTAATTATCTCATGTAAGTTTGCCCAATCAAACTCTGTTTATCTTGTAGTTATACTCGTTTAAATTTGTAATCTTAAATATACTAAGTTATGAAGTTTACTATATTCTTGTAACGGTACTCCTTTCTTGCAAGAAGTATTAATCTTGAATGTCGGCTATTGCAACTTATAATCTATTACCTATGATGCCACTTCAAGGTATACGAGGTTCACACGATGTCTTAATAATATGGGGTAGGTTTCCTCAACCGAACTCTGTTTATCTTGTAGTTATAATCGTTTAAATTTGTAATCTAAATATACTAACATATGAAGTTTACTATATTCTTTGAACGGTACTCCTTTCTTGCACGAACTATTAATCTTTGTATGTCGGTTATTGCACCTTATAATCTATACCAATGATGCCACTTTGAGGTATACGAGGTTCACACGATCTCTTAATTATATCCTGTAAGTTTCCTCAATCGAAGGAACTCTGTTTATTTTGTAGCTATGACCGTTTAAATTCGTAATCTAAATATACTTACAGATGAAGTTTACTATATTCTTTTAACGGTACTCCTTTCTTGCTCGACCTATGAATCCCGGAATTTCGGTTATTGCAACTTATAATTTATTTCCTATGATGCCACTTCGAGGTAGAAGATGTTCACACATTATTGTAATTATATACTGCAACTTTCCTCATTTGAACTCCGCTTATCTTGTACTTATAATCATATAAACATCTAATCTCAATATAACAACGTATGATGTTTATTCTATTCTGTTAATGGTAATCCTTTCTTGCACGAATTATTATTGTTGGTATTTCGGTTATTGAAACTTATAATTTATTTCCTAGTACACCACTTCGAGTTATAAGAGGTTCACACGATATCTTAATTATCTCATGTAAGTTTGCCCAATCAAACTCTGTTTATCTTGTAGTTATACTCGTTTAAATTTGTAATCTTAAATATACTAAGTTATGAAGTTTACTATATTCTTGTAACGGTACTCCTTTCTTGCAAGAAGTATTAATCTTGTATGTCGGCTATTGCAACTTATAATCTATTACCTATGATGCCACTTCAAGGTATACGAGGTTCACACGATGTCTTAATAATATGGGGTAGGTTTCCTCAACCGAACTCTGTTTATCTTGTAGTTATAATCGTTTAAATTTGTAATCTAAATATACTAACATATGAAGTTTACTATATTCTTTGAACGGTACTCCTTTCTTGCACGAACTATTAATCTTTGTATGTCGGTTATTGCACCTTATAATCTATACCAATGATGCCACTTTGAGGTATACGAGGTTCACACGATCTCTTAATTATATCCTGTAAGTTTCCTCAATCGAAGGAACTCTGTTTATTTTGTAGCTATGACCGTTTAAATTCGTAATCTAAATATACTTACAGATGAAGTTTACTATATTCTTTTAACGGTACTCCTTTCTTGCTCGACCTATGAATCCCGGAATTTCGGTTATTGCAACTTATAATTTATTTCCTATGATGCCACTTCGAGGTAGAAGATGTTCACACATTATTGTAATTATATACTGCAACTTTCCTCATTTGAACTCCGCTTATCTTGTACTTATAATCATATAAACATCTAATCTCAATATAACAACGTATGATGTTTATTCTATTCTGTTAATGGTAATCCTTTCTTGCACGAATTATTATTGTTGGTATTTCGGTTATTGAAACTTATAATTTATTTCCTAGTACACCACTTCGAGTTATAAGAGGTTCACACGATATCTTAATTATCTCATGTAAGTTTGCCCAATCAAACTCTGTTTATCTTGTAGTTATACTCGTTTAAATTTGTAATCTTAAATATACTAAGTTATGAAGTTTACTATATTCTTGTAACGGTACTCCTTTCTTGCAAGAAGTATTAATCTTGTATGTCGGCTATTGCAACTTATAATTTATTACCTATGATGCCACTTCAAGGTATACGAGGTTCACACGATGTCTTAATAATATGGGGTAGGTTTCCTCAACCGAACTCTGTTTATCTTGTAGTTATAATCGTTTAAATTTGTAATCTAAATATACTAACATATGAAGTTTACTATATTCTTTGAACGGTACTCCTTTCTTGCACGAACTATTAATCTTTGTATGTCGGTTATTGCACCTTATAATCTATACCAATGATGCCACTTTGAGGTATACGAGGTTCACACGATCTCTTAATTATATCCTGTAAGTTTCCTCAATCGAAGGAACTCTGTTTATTTTGTAGCTATGACCGTTTAAATTCGTAATCTAAATATACTTACAGATGAAGTTTACTATATTCTTTTAACGGTACTCCTTTCTTGCTCGACCTATGAATCCCGAAATTTCGGTTATTGCAACTTATAATTTATTTCCTATGATGCCACTTCGAGGTAGAAGATGTTCACACATTATTGTAATTATATACTGCAACTTTCCTCATTTGAACTCCGCTTATCTTGTACTTATAATCATATAAACATCTAATCTCAATATAACAACGTATGATGTTTATTCTATTCTGTTAATGGTAATCCTTTCTTGCACGAATTATTATTGTTGGTATTTCGGTTATTGAAACTTATAATTTATTTCCTAGTACACCACTTCGAGTTATAAGAGGTTCACACGATATCTTAATTATCTCATGTAAGTTTGCCCAATCAAACTCTGTTTATCTTGTAGTTATACTCGTTTAAATTTGTAATCTTAAATATACTAAGTTATGAAGTTTACTATATTCTTGTAACGGTACTCCTTTCTTGCAAGAAGTATTAATCTTGTATGTCGGCTATTGCAACTTATAATTTATTACCTATGATGCCACTTCAAGGTATACGAGGTTCACACGATGTCTTAATAATATGGGGTAGGTTTCCTCAACCGAACTCTGTTTATCTTGTAGTTATAATCGTTTAAATTTGTAATCTAAATATACTAACATATGAAGTTTACTATATTCTTTGAACGGTACTCCTTTCTTGCACGAACTATTAATCTTTGTATGTCGGTTATTGCACCTTATAATCTATACCAATGATGCCACTTTGAGGTATACGAGGTTCACACGATCTCTTAATTATATCCTGTAAGTTTCCTCAATCGAAGGAACTCTGTTTATTTTGTAGCTATGACCGTTTAAATTCGTAATCTAAATATACTTACAGATGAAGTTTACTATATTCTTTTAACGGTACTCCTTTCTTGCTCGACCTATGAATCCCGGAATTTCGGTTATTGCAACTTATAATTTATTTCCTATGATGCCACTTCGAGGTAGAAGATGTTCACACATTATTGTAATTATATACTGCAACTTTCCTCATTTGAACTCCGCTTATCTTGTACTTATAATCATATAAACATCTAATCTCAATATAACAACGTATGATGTTTATTCTATTCTGTTAATGGTAATCCTTTCTTGCACGAATTATTATTGTTGGTATTTCGGTTATTGAAACTTATAATTTATTTCCTAGTACACCACTTCGAGTTATAAGAGGTTCACACGATATCTTAATTATCTCATGTAAGTTTGCCCAATCAAACTCTGTTTATCTTGTAGTTATACTCGTTTAAATTTGTAATCTTAAATATACTAAGTTATGAAGTTTACTATATTCTTGTAACGGTACTCCTTTCTTGCAAGAAGTATTAATCTTGTATGTCGGCTATTGCAACTTATAATTTATTACCTATGATGCCACTTCAAGGTATACGAGGTTCACACGATGTCTTAAAAATATGGGGTAGGTTTCCTCAACCGAACTCTGTTTATCTTGTAGTTATAATCGTTTAAATTTGTAATCTAAATATACTAACATATGAAGTTTACTATATTCTTTGAACGGTACTCCTTTCTTGCACGAACTATTAATCTTTGTATGTCGGTTATTGCACCTTATAATCTATACCAATGATGCCACTTTGAGGTATACGAGGTTCACACGATCTCTTAATTATATCCTGTAAGTTTCCTCAATCGAAGGAACTCTGTTTATTTTGTAGCTATGACCGTTTAAATTCGTAATCTAAATATACTTACAGATGAAGTTTACTATATTCTTTTAACGGTACTCCTTTCTTGCTCGACCTATGAATCCCGGAATTTCGGTTATTGCAACTTATAATTTATTTCCTATGATGCCACTTCGAGGTAGAAGATGTTCACACATTATTGTAATTATATACTGCAACTTTCCTCATTTGAACTCCGCTTATCTTGTACTTATAATCATATAAACATCTAATCTCAATATAACAACGTATGATGTTTATTCTATTCTGTTAATGGTAATCCTTTCTTGCACGAATTATTATTGTTGGTATTTCGGTTATTGAAACTTATAATTTATTTCCTAGTACACCACTTCGAGTTATAAGAGGTTCACACGATATCTTAATTATCTCATGTAAGTTTGCCCAATCAAACTCTGTTTATCTTGTAGTTATACTCGTTTAAATTTGTAATCTTAAATATACTAAGTTATGAAGTTTACTATATTCTTGTAACGGTACTCCTTTCTTGCAAGAAGTATTAATCTTGTATGTCGGCTATTGCAACTTATAATTTATTACCTATGATGCCACTTCAAGGTATACGAGGTTCACACGATGTCTTAATAATATGGGGTAGGTTTCCTCAACCGAACTCTGTTTATCTTGTAGTTATAATCGTTTAAATTTGTAATCTAAATATACTAACATATGAAGTTTACTATATTCTTTGAACGGTACTCCTTTCTTGCACGAACTATTAATCTTTGTATGTCGGTTATTGCACCTT